>OY997264.1:240826818-250826818 GCA_963921465.1 Triticum timopheevii | reverse complement strand
CCCCTGCGCCCGTTAGCCCGCCCGCTAAGGCCTCTGGGCCATTGACATGTGGGGCCCCTCCCCTAAACATTTTATTAAAAAAGAATAAAAAGAATATTGAGAAAACGATTAAGTAATTAATTAACTTAATTAATCTTGATTAGATTAACCTAATCACTATAATTAAATTAACTAATCCTGTTTATTTAACTAAGTCAATGACTAGTGGGACCCACACGTCAGCGACCCAGTCAACACCTCTGTTGACTGCTGACGTCATGCTGACGTCAGGATGATGTCAGCATGCACTGTTCTGGATAATGTTAAATTAAATTAATTAAATAAATTCTAAAAATGATTTAAAAATTTAGAAAATCATATAAAATAATCTGTAACTCGGATGAAAATAGTTTTTACATGAAAGTTGCTCAGAACGACGAGACGAATCCGGATATGCAGCCCGTTCGTCTGCCACACATCCCTAGAATAGCAAACACGCAACTTTCCCCCTCCGGTTCATCTGTCCGAAAACGCGAAACACCGGGGATACTTTCCCGGATGTTTTCCCCCTTCGTCGGTATCACCTACTACCGCGATTGGGCACACCTAGCATCGTTACTTGTCTTGTCATGCATTGATATGCATCTGTTTGCATGGTATTCATTGTTTCTTATCCCCTCTTCTCTCCGATAGACTACGAGACCGACGTTGCTGCTACCCAGTTCGACTACGGAGTTGACGACCCCTCTCTCTTGCCAGAGCAACCAGGCAAGCCCCCCCCCTTGATCACCAGATATCGCCTATTCTCCTCTATACTGCTTGCATTAGAGTAGTGTAGCATGTTACTGCTTTCCGTTAATCCTATACTGATGCATAGCCTGACATTGTTGCTACATCTGTTGATACCTTACCTGCAATCCTAAATACTTAGTACAGGATGCTAGTTTATCTTCATTGGCCCTACATTCTTGTCAGTCTGCCTTGCTATACTATTGGGCCGTGATCACTCGGGAGGTGATCACGGGTATATACTATACATACATACTATACAGATGGTGACTAAAGTCGGGTCAGCTCGTTGAGTACCCGCAAGTGATTCCGATGTGGGGGCTGAAAGGATAGGTGGCTCCATCCCGGTAGAGGTGGGCCTGGGTTCCCGACGGCCCCCGACTGTTACTTTGGGGTGGAGCGACAGGGCAGGTTGAGACCACTGTAACACCCCGGATGTAACTTTCCATATTTGTAACTCCGACTCTTGCCATTTTCGGCATTGTGATATGATATTCCCTCCGTGGTTGGGTTTTGTCTTTTGTTTTGCATTTTGTTCATGTCATGCATCTCATATCATGTCATCATGTGCATCGCATTTGCATACGTGTTCGTCTCATGATTCCGAGCATTTTCCCCATTGTCCGTTTTGCATTCTGACACTCCCACATGCACCGGCGCACCCCTCTTGTTCTTTTTCCATGTGCGGGTGTTGAACATTCTCGGTATGGACCAAGCCTTGCCAAGTGGCCCTGGTATAGCAGCAGTAGACCACCTGTCAAGTTTCGGGTCATTTGGAGCTCGTTTGGTACTCCAACGGTTAACCGCACTCTCGCAAAGGCCTCTTTTAAGTTGCAGCCCAACACCCCTCTAAAACAGCCCAATAACCCATCTAAGTCACCTCCATGCTCTCGGTCGTTCGATCACGATCGTGTGGGCGAAAACCGCATCTCATTTGAACACTCCTAGCTCCCTCTACCTCTATATATAGATCCCTCCCCCGAATTCACGGGCAAACCCTAGCGAAATTCCCCCTCCGCGCCGCCGGACAAGTCCGGATCGGACCGGACGCATCCGCCCGCCGCCGCCCGGCCACTCGGGGGCTGCCACGTGGCGCTTCGGCCGCCGCCGGCCCGCCAGGCCCGCGGGAGGCCCCCGCGGCCCGTCGCCCGCGCCGCCGCCGCCCATCTCCGCCGCCGCCGCCGGCCTCCGCGCGCCACCCGGCCGGAGCCGCGCCGCCCCGGCCTCTCCTCCCTCCGGCGCCGCGCTCGCCGCCCGGGGCCTCCTCGGGCACCCGCCGCCGACGCCCGACCGCCGCCGGCCGCGCCCCCTCCGCCGCGCCCAGCGCCGCCCGCGCCCCGTCCTCCTCCGGCCCCGACCCCTTCTCCGGCGAAGCTCCGGGCCAACTCCGGCGATGACCCGATCCGGATCCGATCTGAAAAACGACGGTTGACTTTTTCCCCCAACCCCCGAAATCCACTAAGTCTTTTCTGCCATTATTTTCTTGCATTTTCATCGCACCACATCTCTGCATCCATAGCTCCGTTTCATGCGTATAATATATCAAATTGTTCGTCTCGAAGAGTAGATCATTTCATCTCATTGCACCATTTTCATTTGAGCTCATCTTGATGCCCAAAATGCTGTTAGAAGAGGGCTATGTGATGTTAGTTTCTGTTTCTTAACAGAACTTGCACTTTTATCATTTTTGCCATGATTAATGTGTGCACCTTATGAACTTGAGTCCTACATGTGTGTTGAACTATGCCATGCCATCTTTCCAGGGGTGTATGCCATGTATTTTTGTGAGTTATGTGGTGACTAGAACAAGCATGCAAACTAGGGATGATAATGTTGCTGATTTCAGGAACTTAGTGTTACAAAGAGATCTATGCCCTTTTTGAGCATGATCAGTAAGGGTGTTTTGAACATATGGATGTGCTCTATCCATCCATGCCTTTGTTGGCATTTATGGAGTAGTCTAGCATGTCATTTTCGTGCTCTACTTTTGCTTCAAAATGTTTCCTGGCAGATTGTTTACATGAGATTCAATTTTCACGAGGTTGTTGTAGTTGACCCGTGTATGCTATGATGTTGTTCTTGCCATGTATAGATTCTATGCCATGTCTTCTTGATGGGTGTATGCTTAGTTTATCATGAGATGCTCTGTAGTGAGTGCATCGAGCTCACGAACATGCCTACTTGATATCTGTTTTTGCCATGTCCTGAAATTTCACCAAGTCTGGAACTGTTAATAAAACTTGCTATGTTTACATGGGTGCCATCATTTCTTATGGTCCTTTTTGGTTTATGGTCAGTAAGGGACTTTTGATCTATGCTTTGAGTAGAATAATGTCATGCCTTGTTTTGCTATTATAAGTTCCTGTAGCTTGTTGTTTGCTTCCTCTAAACATGCCTTCCTGATGTTAATTTCTGGCACACTAGTATTTTCACTAAGTCTGTGAACCTGATATTTTTTTGCACTTTCACCATGCTTGTTTGAACCTGTTATGATGTGATTTAGCCGTAGCTCAGTGTTCCTCTTTTGTTAAGCATCTCCTGTAGATCACTGCCATATGCTTTGTTTTTATGTTGGGGTGCTGTAGCATAGTTTCTTGTTGCATGCTAAGTAGCATCGTGCTGTTAAACGCAGATTTGTGCCATTATTGTTTTGCTTGCCATTTGCAAACCGTGCATCCTATTCCGGTGATCTTTATATCGATTTCAACCGAAATCATCTCATCTTTCCAGCGGCATACTTGGTTTGCCAAGTTGATGCCCGGTTCATCATTTTTCCTTCCGGAGCACACATATGCATTGCATATCACATCTCGCATCGCATGTCATGTATTGCATCATATTGCTTGTGCATTGTTCCTTGTTTTATTGTGGTTCCGTTGCTTGTGTTCTTGCTTTGGGTAGAGCCGGGAGATGAGTACGTGAACGAGGAACCTGTTGAGAACGCCTACGAGGATCAAGCCTTCGACAACTCTGAGAACCTTGCAGGTAAGATGACCATACCTTCGAAATCACTTCTATCTTTGCTTGCTAGATGCTCGCTCTTTTGCTATGCCTATGCTGCGATACCTACCACTTGCTATATCATGCCACCCATATTGCCATGTCAAACCTCTAACCATCCATGTCCTAGCAAACCGTTGATTGGCTATGTTACCACTTTTGCTCAGCCCCTCTTATAGCGTTGCTAGTTGCAGGTGAAGATGAAGTTTGTTCCTGGTCGGAACATGGATATTTTGGGATATCACAATATCTATTGTTTTAATTAATGCATCTATATACTTGGTAAAGGGTTGAAGGCTCGGCCTTATGCCTGGTGTTTTGTTCCACTCTTGCCACCCTAGTTTCCGTCATACCGGTGTTATGTTCCTTGATTTTGCGTTCCTTATGTGGTTGGGTGATTTATGGGACCCCCGTGACAGTTCGCTTTGAATAAAACTCCTCCAGCAAGGCCCAACCTTGGTTTTACCATTTGCCACCTAAGCCTTTTTCCCTTGGGTTTTCGCGAGCCCGAGGGTCATCTTTATTTACCCCCCCGGGCCAGTGCTCCTCTGAGTGTTGGTCCAAACTAGAGCACCGTGCGGGACCGTCCCTTGGCAACTTGGGTCACGTTGCTACCTGTACGCTTCGCTTATCCGGTGTGCCCTGAGAACGAGATATGTGCAGCTCCTATCGGGATTTGTCGGCACAGTCGGGTGGTCTTGCTGGTCTAGTTTTACCATTGTCGAAATGTCATGCGAACCGGGATTCCGAGACTGATCGGGTCTTCCTGGGAGAAGGTTTATTCCTTCGTTGACCGTGAGAGCTTGTGATGGGCTAAGTTGGGACACCCCTGCAGGGTATTATCTTTCGAAAGTCGTGCCCGCGGTTATGAGGCAGATGGGAATTTGTTAATGTCCGGTTGTAGAAAACCCGAAGTTGACCTTAATTAAAATACATCAATCGCGTGTGTAACCGTGATGGTCCCTTCTCGGCGGAGTCCGGGAAGTGAACACGGTGTTGAAGTTATGTTTGACGTAAGAAGTTTCAGGATCACTTCTTGATCGCTACTAGCTTCACGACCGTGCCTTGCTTCTCTTCTCGCTCTCTTTTGCGAATATAGCCACCATATATGCTAGTCCCTTGCTGCAGCTCCACCTCATTACACCAGCCTTCCCTTAAGCTTAAATAGTCTTTATCTCGCGGGTGTGAGATTGCTGAGTCCCCGTGACTCACAGATTCTACCAAAACAGATGCAGGTACCGATGATACCAGCGCAGATGGCGCAACTGAGCTGAAGTGGGAATTTGATGAGGCCCTTGGTCGTTACTATGTTTCTTTTCCAGACGATCAGTAGCGGAGCCCAGTTGGGACGATCGGGGATCTGTGTTGCATTTGGGGTAGTCTTCTTTTATTTTGGTTCCGTAGTCGGACCTTGAGTGTAAACTGAATGATGGATGTTTATTTATGTATTGTGTGAAGTGGCGACTGTAAGCCAACTATGTATCTCTTTCCCTTATGTAATACATGGGTTGTGTGAAGATTACCTCACTTGCGACATTGCTTTCAATGCGGTTATGCCTCTAAGTCGTGCTTCGACACGTGGGAGATATAGCCGCATCGAGGGCGTTACAAGTTGGTAATCAGAGCCAACGCCGACCTTAGGAGCCCCACTCCTTGATCGTTTTAGCGGCCGAGTTGTGTCTAGAAAAATGTTTTGAGTCTCTTAGGATTATATATATCGGAGAGTTAGGAATTCTTTTTACTCCTCAGTCCCTTCGTCGCTCTGGTGAGGTCTCCTGACGTAGAAGTTTTGACTTTCCTCTCCTCAAATTTCACTAATTTTTTTTTAGGATCACGTGGGTATCTTGGAATTGTTCCGATGGTTTTATGATGAGAACATTGTCTTGGTTCCTCCTGTCAGGGGTTTAGTGGAAGTGTCCCGGGGAGTTGAGCTCTGAGGTGTTGTCGTCATAATTTTATCGTTGCAGTTCTGGAATACCTGAGTTTAGTACGCCGACATCGAAAATCTCTTTTATGCAGTTCATTGGTGAGATAACCCCGCTAACCCAGTACTGAGGTGAGTATGGGAGTATTGCCATGACTCGTATAACGGATGTTTTTCGAAGGTTGAGGTACACGATTTCCGAAGGTTTCTTGGTTATGTGTTGACGGATGGATACAGCTGGATGTAGGGATTGTTAGTTTGGGTGAGATATATTGCTTCCCCTGTATCCCCAACACCTGATTGCATAACCGGAAAGTTTCGGGAGTTTATAGGTGGGATTCAAGTAGCTCTAGCACTTCTTCCCGCAGATATTTGGTTTGTGATTGGGTAATCCTTACCACTTATTTGTTCCATTCATACCTTGTTTTTATTTTCATTCATCAATCTCTTATCAAGTGGCTTCTTACCTTAATGGAAGTGATGTTTACTTTGGAATTCATTCGTTCATCCCTGTTCGAATGTTTATTGTGAAGACTATATGTTGCAATTTCTATCCGTTCATTCAACTTGTCTATCTATCTATCAAGATGCTAACGGATGTCACCCCCTTCAGGATGGCTCCGCCAACGCGTCAGAATCCGGAACGCAGTGATGGGAGTCAGGCGAACCCTCCACCGCCACCTCCGCCTCCGGAGGCATGGCAAACTCTGATGGCAACCACTAATGCCAACGCTCAGTTGTTGATTCAGCTAATGCAAGAGCGTAACCAAGGCCAAGGCAACCAAGGGAATCAAGGTCAAGGGCAGTTCTACCATCAGCCTCAGTTCCCTACCCTCAACCAGTTCCTTGCAAATCAGCCAAAGTCTTTCAGCTACTGTGCCGAGGCCACAGATGCCGACGATTGGCTCGTGGATATCAACAAGCATTTCGAATGCAGCAATGTCAGACCTGAGGACTACGTCAAGTTTGCGTCTTTTCAGCTCAAGGATCAGGCAGCTGATTGGTTCCAGCAATACAAGGATTCCAGAGGAGGTCGAGTGATTACTTGGACTGATTTCTGTCGGGACTTTAAAGCTCACCACATTCCTACCAGTGTTGTTGATAGCAAGCGTGAGGAGTTCCGCAATCTCAAGCAAGGCAACATGTTAGTGTACGAATACAACAAACAGTTTCAGAAACTTGCTCGCTTCGCTAAACAAGATGTTCCTGACGAAAAGAGTATGATCTATCAATTCAGAGGTGGCCTTAGAGAGGATCTACAGTTAGCTCTTGTTCTTATTGAGCCTACTCAGTTTGATCAATTCTACAATATGGCCCTCAAGCAAGAAGGTGCGCAGCTCAAGTGTGAGCCTTCAAAGAAAAGAATCAGGGATGCAGTTCAGTCATCTTCTTCCTCTCAAGGTGCAGCTAAGCAGCAAAAGTTCTACCTTCCTCCTCCTCCGTTCCGTCATCCTTATCAACAGAAGAACTCAGGTGGTCGTGGATCTTCCCACCCACCCAACCCAAGCTACCAGAACAAGTCTCAGCCTCAAGCTCCAAGGTCAAATGCTCCTTATCACCGTCCGCTCTCAGAGGTGACCTGCAACAAGTGCCAGCAGAAGGGTCACTATGCGAACAAATGCTTCAACCAAAGGCGCCTTCATCCTCCTCCTCATGTGAGGTCTTCAAGCAATGCAGTGGTCAAGCATAATCCCAAGTCTGCCAAGGTGAACATGATGAATGCAGCTCAGGCAGAGGATTCTTCAGATGTGATAATGGGTAATCTCTCAGTTAATGATATTCCTGCAAAAGTCTTATTTGATACTGGTGCATCGCATTGTTTCATGTCAAGATCGTTCTTCGCAAAGAATGATTTTACTTGGTCTTACTTGGATAAACCTTTGGGTGTTGTTTCTCCGGGGAAGTCAATGAGAGCCAACTCATTAGTTCATGATGTCTCTATCAAGATGGGCGACTATAAGTTTCTATCTAAACCATTTGTTCTTGGTGACTCGGATATTGATCTAATTCTTGGGATGGACTGGCTTTCTCATCACAAAGCTCAACTAGATTGTGCTGCCAGGCAAATTCAATTGACACACTCTTCTGAGGATGTTATCATCTATGCCGCTCCTGATGAAACCATTCGGTTGTTTTTTCTCAATGAGAAGGGCGAGCTACACGCAATCTCTCAGATTCCAGTCGTTTGTGAGTACCAAGATGTCTTTCCAGAAGAGCTTCCGGGTATGCCTCCGCATCGGCCAGTCGAATTCGTTATCGATCTTGAGCCTGGCACTGAACCCATTTGCAAGCGTCCTTACAAGCTTGGACCTGAAGAACTGAAAGAATTGAAGAAGCAGCTCGATGAACAAGAGCTTCTGGGTTTGATCAGACCGAGTTCATCTCCATGGGGATGTGGAGTTCTTTTTGTCCAGAAGAAGGATGGCACGGACCGACTTTGCGTCAATTACCGTCCATTGAACAAGAAGACAATCAAGAACAAGTATCCACTTCCCAACATCAATGAGTTATTCGAGCAACTCAAAGGTGCTAAATTATTCTCCAAGATTGACCTTCGTATGGGTTATCATCAGATTCGCATTCGTGAGCAAGATATTCCCACGACAGCATTCAGAACAAGCTTTGGTTCTTATGAATATACTGTCATGTCTTTCGGCCTTGTCAATGCTCCTCCAACATTCTCTCGAATGATGAACTTTATCTTCAACCCCTACACCAATGATTTCGTCTTGGTGTATCTCGATGATATTTTGGTCTTCTCCAAGAACAAGCAGGATCATGCCAAACATTTGCGATTGGTGCTCGACAAGCTCAGAGAACATCAATTCTATGCGAAGTTTTCCAAATGTGAGTTCTGGCTTGATGAAGTTCTTTATCTTGGTCACATCATCTCCGCCAAGGGCATCGCTGTTAATCCCGAGAAGGTGTCTTAAATTGTGAATTGGGAACCTCCTCAAAATGTCAAGCAGCTCCGCAGTTTTCTGGGTCTTGCAAGCTATTGCCGAAGATTCGTTGAGAACTTCTCGAAGATTGCAAAGCCTCTTACCAACCTCCTCCAGAAGCATGTCAAGTATGTCTGGACGCCTGAGTGTGATGTC
This sequence comes from Triticum timopheevii, assembly GCA_963921465.1. Taxonomy (NCBI): domain Eukaryota; kingdom Viridiplantae; phylum Streptophyta; class Magnoliopsida; order Poales; family Poaceae; genus Triticum; species Triticum timopheevii. Next base: position 250,818,028 of record OY997264.1, on the reverse strand, counting down.
GCTTTCAACACCCTCAAAGAAAAGCTAGTCACAGCTCCTGTCTTGACTCCTCCTGATGAATCCAAGCCATTCGAAGTTTTCTGTGATGCTTCCTTGCAAGGTCTCGGTGATGTGTTAATGCAAGATAAGAAAGTTGTGGCCTATACCTCTCGTCAGTTGAAGCCCAACGAAAAGAACTATCCCACTCACGATCTCGAGTTGGCGGCAGTTGTCCATGCTTTGATAATATGGAGACATCTCTTGTTGGGAAGGAAAGTGGACATTTTCACCGATCACAAGAGCCTCAAGTATATATTCACTCAACCAAACCTCAACCTCAGGCAAACTCAATGGGTCGAAATGATTCAAGAGTACAATCCAAGTATTGAATATACTCCTGGCAAGGCGAATGTGATTGCAGATGCTTTGAGTAGAAAGGCTTATTGCAACAGTTTAATTCTCAAGCCCTTCCAACTGGATCTTTGTGAAGCTTTCCGCAAGTTGAATCTTCAAGTTGTTCCTCAAGGCTTTCTTGCCAACCTCATAGTCTCTCCTTCTTTGGAAGATCAAATTCGTGAGGCACAACTCCTGGATACCATGGTGAAGAAGGTGAAACGTGGTATTGACAAGGGCATTTCCAAATACAAGCGCTATCGCTTGGATGACAAAGATACTCTTTTCTTCGAGGATCGTATTGTGGTTCCTAAAGGCGATCTGTGAAAAGTCATCATGAATGAGGCACACAATTCCCTCCTATCCATTCATCCAGGAAGTACGAAGATGTACCATGACCTCAAGCAGTCATATTGGTGGACTCGAATGAAGCGAGAAATTGCTCAATTCGTGAATGAATGTGATGTCTGCAGAAGGGTGAAAGCAGAACACCAAAGACCAGCTGGTCTCCTCCAACCTCTTGCTATTCCAGAATGGAAGATTGATCATATCGAGATGGACTTCATGACTGGTTTTCCTAAGTCCAAGCGTGGAAATTATGCTATCTTTGTTGTCATTGACAAGCTTAGTAAAGTGGCTCATTTTCTTCCTATCAAAGAATCTATCACAGCAGCTCAGCTGGCAGAGCTATACACCTCCAGAATTGTCTCCTTGCACGGTATTCCACAATTGATCTCTTCAGACCATGGAAGCATCTTCACTTCTAAGTTCTGGGACTCCTTTCAGAAGGCCATGGGCACCAACATTCGTTTCAGCACAACTTTCCATCCTCAAACAAGTGGCCAAGTCGAGCGAGTCAATCAAATCCTTGAAGATATGCTCAGGGCTTGTGTCATCTCCTTTGGCATGAAGTGGGAAGAGTGTCTTCCATATGCCGAGTTCTCCTACAACAACAGCTTCCAAGCGAGTTCGGGCAAGGCCCCATTCGAAATTCTCTATGGCAGAAAGGGCCGTACTCCTCTCAATTGGTCCGAGACAGGTGAACGCCAACTTCTTGGCAACGAATTGAAAACAGAAGCCGAAGAAATGTGCAAAGTCATTCGTGAAAATCTGAAAGCCGCGCAATCACGCCAGAAGGGCTATTATGATGACAAGCACCGTGATGTGGCTTTTGAAATCGGAGACCATGTCTACCTCCGCGTCTCTCCAATGAAAGGCACTCGTCGCTTGGGTATCAAAGGGAAGCTTGCCCCTAGATATGTGGGTCCTTTCAAGATCATTGGCAAAAGAGGCGATCTCGCCTATCAAATTGAGCTTCCATCCAACTTTGCAAACATGCACGATGTGTTTCACGTGTCACAGCTTCGCAAGTGCTTCAAGATTCCTGAACGCACTATCAACTTTGAAGAAATTGACCTCCAAGAAGATCTCTCTTATCTTGAGCATCCCGTTGCTATTCTTGAAGAAACCGAGCGCAAGAGTCGCAACAAGTCAATCAAATTCCTGAAAGTGAAGTGGTCACACCATTCCGACCGAGAAGCCACCTGGGAGCGTGAGGACCACCTCCGTTCCGAATATCCGGAGTTCTTTCAGTCCTAGATCTCGGGACGAGATCCTCTTGTAGTGGTGGAGTGTTGTAACACCCCGGATGTAACTTTCCATATTTGTAACTCCGACTCTTGCCATTTTCGGCATTGTGATATGATATTCCCTCCGTGGTTGGGTTTTGTCTTTTGTTTTGCATTTTGTTCATGTCATGCATCTCATATCATGTCATCATGTGCATCGCATTTGCATACGTGTTCGTCTCATGATTCCGAGCATTTTCCCCATTGTCCGTTTTGCATTCCGACACTCCCACATGCACCGGCGCACCCCTCTTGTTCTTTTTCCGTGTGCGGGTGTTGAACATTCTCGGTATGGACCGAGCCTTGCCAAGTGGCCCTGGTATAGCACCGGTAGACCACCTGTCAAGTTTCGGGTCATTTGGAGCTCGTTTGGTACTCCAACGGTTAACCGCACTCTCGCAAAGGCCTCTTTTAAGTTGCAGCCCAACACCCCTCTAAAACAGCCCAATAACCCATCTAAGTCACCTCCATGCTCTCGGTCGTTCGATCACGATCGTGTGGGCGAAAACCGCACCTCATTTGGACACTACTAGCTCCCTCTACCTCTATATATAGATCCCTCCCCCGAATTCACGGGCAAACCCTAGCGAAATTCCCCCTCCGCGCCGCCGGACACGTCCGCCCGCCACCGCCCGGCCACTCGGAGGCTGCCACGTGGCGCTTCGGCCGCCGCCGCCGCCGCCGGCCTGCCAGGCCCGCGGGAGGCCCTCGCGGCCCGTCGCCCGCGCCGCCGCCGCCCATCGCCGCCGCCGCCGCCGGCCTCCGCGCGCCGCCCGGCCGGAGCCACGCCGCCCCGGCCTCTCCTCCCTCCGGCGCCGCGCTCGCCGCCCGGGGCCTCCTCCGGCCGCCGCCCCGTGCCGCCTCGGGCGCCCGCCGCCGACGCCCGACTGCCGCCGGCCGCGCCCCCTCCGCCGCGCCGAGCGCCGCCCGCGCCCCATCCTCCTCCGGCCCCGACCCCTTCTCCGGTGAAGCTCCGGGCCAACTCCGGCGACGACCCGATCCGGATCCTATCTGAAAAACGACGGTTGACTTTTTCCCCCAGCCCCGAAATCCACCAAGTCTTTTCTGCCATTATTTTCTTGCATTTTCATCGCACCACATCTCTGCATCCATAGCTCCGTTTCATGCGTATAATATATCAAATTGTTCGTCTCGAAGAGTAGATAATTTCATCTCATTGCACCATTTTCATTTGAGCTCATCTTGATGCCCGAAATGCTGTTAGAAGAGGGCTATGTGATGTTAGTTTCTGTTTCTTAACAGAACTTGCACTTTTATCATTTTTGCCATGATTAATGTGTGCACCTTATGAACTTGAGTCCTACATGTGTGTTGAACTATGCCATGCCATCTTTCCAGGGGTGTATGCCATGTATTTTTGTGAGTTATGCGGTGACTAGAACAAGCATGCAAACTAGGGATGATAATGTTGCTGATTTCAGGAACTTAGTGTTTTCACTAAGTCAGGTCCTGCTGTTATTTTTATGCCATGTGTTCATGTTGTTACAGAGAGATCTGTGCCCTTTTTGAGCATGATCAGTAAGGGTGTTTTGAACATATGGATGTGCTCTATCCATCCATGCCTTTGTTGGCATTTATGGAGTAGTATAGGATGTCATTTTCGTGCTCTACTTTTGCTTCAAAATGTTTCCTGGCAGATTGTTTACATGAGATTGAATTTTCACGAGGTTGTTGTAGTTGACCCGCGTATGCTATGATGTTGTTCTTTCCATGTATAGATTCTATGCCATGTCTTCTTGATGGGTGTATGCTTAGTTTATCATGAGATGCTCTGTAGTGAGTGCATCGAGCTCACGAACATGCCTACTTGATATCTGTTTTTGCCATGTCCTGAAATTTCACTAAGTCTGGAACTGTTAATAAAACTTGCTATGTTTACATGGGTGCCATCATTTCTTATGGTCCTTTTTGGTTTATGGTCAGTAAGGGACTTTTGATCTATACTTTGAGTAGAATCATGTCATGCCTTGTTTTGCTATTATAAGTTCCTGTAGCTTGTTGTTTGCTTGCTCTAAACATGCCTTCCTGATGTTAATTTCTGGCACACTAGTATTTTGACTAAGTATGTGAACCTGATATTTTTTTGCACTTTCACCATGCTTGTTTGAACCTGTTATGATGTGATTTATCCGTAGCTCAGTGTTCCTATTTTGTTAAGCATCTCCTGTAGATCACTGCCATATGCTTTGTTTTTATGTTGGGGTGCTGTAGCATAGTTTCTTGTTGCATGCTAAGTAGCATCGTGCTATTAAACGCAGATTTGTGCCATTATTGTTTTGCTTGCCATTTGCAAACCGTGCATCCTATTCCGGTGATTTTTATATCGATTTCAACTGAAATCATCTCATCTTTCCAGCGGCATACTTGGTTTGCCAAGTTGATGCCCGGTTCATCATTTTTCCTTCCGGAGCACACATATGCATTGCATATCACATCTCGCATCGCATGTCATGTATTGCATCATATTGCTTGTGCATTGTTCCTTGTTTGATTGTTGTTTCGTTGCTTGTGTTCTTGCTTTGGGTAGAGCCGGGAGATGAGTACGTGAACGAGGAACCTGTTGAGAACGCCTACGAGAATCAAGCCTTCGACAACTCTGAGAACCTTGCAGGCAAGATGACCATACCTTCGAAATCACTTCTATCTTTGCTTGCTAGATGCTCGCTCTTTTGCTATGCCTATGCTGCGATACCTACCACTTGCTATATCATGCCACCCATATTGCCATGTCAAACCTCTAACCATCCATGTCCTAGCAAACCGTTGATTGGCTATGTTACCGCTTTTGCTCAGCCCCTCTTATAGCGTTGCTATTTGCAGGTGAAGATGAAGTTTGTTCCTGGTCGGAACATGGATATTTTGGGATATCACAATATCTATTGTTTTAATTAATGCATCTATATACTTGGTAAAGGGTAGAAGGCTCGGCCTTATGCCTGGTGTTTTGTTCCACTCTTGCCACCCTAGTTTCCGTCATACTGGTGTTATGTTCCTTGATTTTGCGTTCCTTACGCGGTTGGGTGATTTATGGGACCCCCGTGACAGTTCGCTTTGAATAAAACTCCTCCAGCAAGGCCTAACCTTGGTTTTACCATTTGCCACCTAAGCCTTTTTCCCTTGGGTTTTCGCGAGCCCGAGGGTCATCTTTATTTACCCCCCCCCCCCCCCGGGCCAGTGCTCCTCTAAGTGTTGGTCCAAACTAGAGCACCGTGCGGGACCGTCCCTTGGCAACTTGGGTCATGTTAGTACCTGTACGCTTCGCTTATCCGGTGTGCCCTGAGAACGAGATATGTGCAGCTCCTATCGGGATTTGTCGGCACAGTCGAGTGGTCTTGCTGGTCTAGTTTTACCATTGTCGAAATGTCATGCGAACCGGGATTCTGAGACTGATCGGGTCTTCCCGGGAGAAGGTTTATTCCTTCGTTGACCGTGAGAGCTTGTGATGGGCTAAGTTGGGACATCCCTGCAGGGTATTATCTTTCGAAAGCCGTGCCCGCGGTTATGAGGCAGATGGGAAATTGTTAATGTCCGGTTGTAGAAAACCCGAAGTTGACCTTAATTAAAATACATCAACCGCGTGTGTAACCGTGATGGTCCCTTCTCGGCGGAGTCCGGGAAGTGAACACGGTGTTGGAGTTATGTTTGACGTAAGAAGTTTCAGGATCACTTCTTGATCGCTACTAGCTTCAAGACCGTGCCTTGCTTCTCTTCTCGCTCTCTTTTGCAAATATAGCCACCATATATGCTAGTCGCTTGCTGCAGCTCCACGTCATTACACCAGCCTTCCCTTAAGCTTAAATAGTCTTGATCTCGTGGGTGTGAGATTGCTGAGTCCCCGTGACTCACAGATTCTACCAAAACAGATGCAGGTACCGATGATACCAGCGCAGATGGCGCAACTGAGCTGAAGTTGGAATTTGATGAGGCCCTTGGTCGTTACTACGTTTCTTTTCCAGACGATTAGTAGCGGAGCCCAGTTGGGACAATCGGGGATCTGTGTTGCATTTGGGGTAGTCTTCTTTTATTTTGGTTCCGTAGTCGGACCTTGAGTGTAAACTGAATGATGGATGTTTATTTATGTATTGTGTGAAGTGGCGACTGTAAGCCAACTATGTATCTCTTTCCCTTATGTAATACATGGGTTGTGTGAAGATTACCTCACTTGCGACATTGCTTTCAATGCGGTTATGCCTCTATGTCGTGCTTCGACACGTGGGAGATATAGCCGCATCGAGGGCGTTACAACCACCTACGAGACAGGTGGGCCTGGCCCTGGTCGGCGTTCGCGGTTGCTTCATAATAACAAGCTTAACGAGATCTGGGTATTTGATCTAAGTCTGGCCATTTGGTCTATACGCACTAACCATCTACGCGGGAGTAGTTATGGGTATCTCGGCGTCGTGGTATCAGCCGAAGCCTTCTTGACGTCAGCGACGGAGCGGCGCACGCCCGATTGGACTGCGTTAACGCAACTTCCTTTGTAATGGAGGTTGCTAGGTCTCCTTCCGGCCGCCCACGCAACGTGCAGGTGTGGAGTGGGCGATGGGCCCAGACCCCTGCGCGCATAGGATTTAGACCGGCGGGCTGACCTCTCTGTTGTGCCTAGGTGGGGCTGCGACGTGTTGATCTTCCGAGGCCGGGCATGACCCAGAAAAGTGTGTCCGGCCAAATGGGATCGAGCGTGTTGGGTTATGTGGTGCACCCCTGCAGGGAAGTTTATCTATTCGAATAGCCGTGTCCCTCGGTAAAATGACGACCCGGAGTTGTACCTTGACCTTATGACAACTAGAAGCGGATACTTAATAAAACACACCCTTCCAAGTGCCAGATACAACCCGGTGATCGCTCTCTAACAGGGCGACGAGGAGAGGATCACCGGGTAGGTTTATGCTATGCGATGCTACTGGAGATGCTACTTGGAGATGCTACTTGGAGGACTTCAATCTACTCTCTTCTACATGCTGCAAGACGGAGGCTGCCAGAAGCGTAGTCTTCGACAGGATTAGCTATCCCCCTCTTATTCTGGCATTCTGCAGTTCAGTCCACTGATATGGCCCTTTACACATATAACCATGCATATGTAGTGTAGCTCCTTGCTTGCGAGTACTTTGGATGAGTACTCACGGTTGCTTTCTCCCCCCTTTTCCCCCTTCCCTTTCTTTCTGGTTGTCGCAACCAGATGACGGAGCCCAGGAGCTAGACGCCACCATTGACGACGACTACTACACTGGAGGTGCCTACTACTACGTGCAGGCTGTTGACGACGTCCAGGAGTAGTTTAGGAGGATCCCAGGCAGGAGGCCTGCGCCTCTTTCGATCTGTATCCTAGTTTGTGCTAGCCTTCTTAAGGCAAACTTGTTTAACTTATGTCTGTACTCAAATATTGTTGCTTCCGCTGACTCGTCTATGATCGAGCACTTGTATTCGAGCCCTCGAGGCCCCTGGCTTGTATTATGATGCTTGTATGACTTATTTATTTTTTTAGAGTTGTGTTGTGATATCTTCCCGTGAGTCCCTGATCTTGATCGTACATGTTTGCGTGCATGATTAGTGTATGATTGAATCAGGGGCGTCACAGTGTCGGTCTTCGGAGGAAAAACAACTGAGTCAGAACATTGATTATGACCGGTGACATATGATGATTATGATTATTATTATTGTGGACTAACTATTTTCATTACTTGATTTATTGAGTATCCCTGGGATGGTTCTACTTCCTGGATATTCACTGTGATTATTCTGTTATAAGCCCTTTATGTGGTGTCGCCTAGACGCCCGACTGCGGCATGCTTGTTATATGTTTACTTTATAAGCCCTTTATGTGGTGTCGTTGAGACGCCCGACTGCGGCATGTTTACTTTATAAGCCCTTTATGTGGTGTCGCTGAGACGCCCGACTGTGGCATGTTGGTTATTTATTTACTTTATAAGCCCTTTATGAGGTGTCGCTCAAACGCCCGATTGAGGCATTCTATCGCTACTCTCTAATTACATTATTCGTATTTTATGCAAATAACTTCCTTGCGTACATAAAGGATTTTTATTTTATGACTGACGTTGCGATCATAGTATATTTCAGAGCATGATTATCATTTGTTATATTATACCCGTGTTCATAATGTTTGCGATGACAGCCCCGGAACCTAATCAATGGTGATAGCAGCCTCGCGAAGATAGCAGTTAACCTAGTCAGCTGTTCCTGTGGGAAATGGAGTCCCATAGACACTGATGATCCACAAACCGCTTCCGCCATCAACCACTAGAAACCTTGTGTTGTACTCATAGGCCAGAATGGTCTTGTACTACATGTTGTGTATTTTTGCTTGGAGTCATTGTACCAAGTTTGTGTCTCACCAACTAACAGTATCCTGGGGCTGGTGAGCATAAGGGCCATTTTCTGGGAAATTAATATCCCGAAATCCGGTCCTCACAAACTTGGTATCAGAGCCAGGCTGACCATTGCCTAATCCTATCTTAGCTAGGTCGAAAAACCTAGGTTAACCAAACCACCAGACCATAACCTAACCCCGGCCAAGCTGCTCGCGTAAGATTGCCCCACGGTGACCCGACACCTTTTGGCAGTCGGTGCCCAACCTATCAGCCTAGCCTGTCGATCACGCGCCAGTGACCGACACCTAAATTGTCTCATTCGCAAGCGTACAAAGGAAGACTCCACCCTCTGTTTCTATAAAAAGGGCACGCTAACCTCAACACAGCACAGCACAACCCCTTCCCCAAACCAAGCCATAATGCCTGGCCCCGTTGTGCACAATGAAACCACAGCAAACAACCTTGGAGGTTCTGTGACCATGCTAGCAAACCTCACCCGCCGTGCCTTTGCATTAGAGGAGCCCCCAGAATATGTTGTGTACCAAGGACCCATGAGCGGAGAGAGCCGTCAATTTTGGGCCACTGTGCACATCTATGGTAGGGGTCTATCGCCAGAACGCCCCTACAGGTTCACCGGAAGGACAACTTCCTTTGAGCCACAAGCCATCCAACTAGCTGCTCGAGAGGCTATAGTTCAACTCCGGCACTTGTCGCCCAGAGTTAACTGTCGCTCGTTTTACTGCTACCCCAGCCGTGACGGGTATGGTAGGCCACCCCAGGTTGTCAACAGAGATCACGAGACAGATCCTGCATTGTTGCATCTGGTGCGCTATGTAGGTGCACTAGAGGAACTGTTCGATCAAATCACCTTGATCTGATCGCAGCTCGTGGAGAACTAGTTCGCCGAGCCCCGGCGAGAGGAGAAGATGAGTCCGACGCCGACAACCCAGTCGTGCTGTTCGGACACCTCATCGAGTCCTTGAGGTCTACCCCAGCCATCGACCAAAATACTTTGGTGTCCCCAGAAGTGCTTCGTCGCCTTTTGGGGACACGCTCCAGCGGGATTGTGGCCAACAATCCCTAGGAGGGTCATCATCGCTACCCCGACCCGGCAGCCCCTCAATCCCCTCCCGCTAACCCCGATGGTGAAACCCGTGGAGAAGCCTCGATGTCCACAAGGCAAGCTCATTTAGATATAAACGAGGTGGACTAAGTAACTCGAGTAGTACCGAGTCTCCGTACGCTCGCGCCCCGTAAACATGTAATCTTGCATCGACTTGAATAATCGCAGCCTGCTTGTATGCCTCTGTTTTAAATAGTAGCCTTGCATTAAATATGTGAGCATGCGGTTGCATTTTTTTCGGTCACAGCCACCAAAATCACACCGACGACTCCCACAGTAATACGTCACTTTTACAAGATATGTGTAGCTGTAGCATGGACCCCGACCCCATGAAGCAGACTCGATCGACTAGTTACCTTTCACCACGGTAAATAACCCAGCCCCAATGCTGTATAAAAAGGCCACCCCGTGATCTTACCAGGTACCCCTCACCTTGAACACCACTCGCACAACCATTTCCATTGCCATGCCGAGCTCTAGTATCTATCTAAGGACCCCAGATGCAACTCCAGGTAGCTTTGTTAAAATTTTGTGGGACTTTACCTGCAGTACCATGAGTGCTATCCATCCACCCCAGTACGTGTTGCTCAAATCGAGGATCACCCCATCCACCTCGAAATATTTGGGCAGTGGTGCATGTCCCTCCCGCAAACCCAAACCATGACCCCACGGAAGCTTCCTTCGTGGGGAAATTTATGTCGACTCCTCATATGGCCATAGAAGCTGCTGCGTATGAGGAGCTTACACGCCTTCGATTCGCGGTACCCTATGCCAGCGAACGGGGGTATTATTATTTCCTGAGTCGTGCAGCACTCGGAGAAGTAACATCTTTTCCCGGTGGACGAATCAAGAGAGACCCGGTACTGGCCAACCTTGCCCAGTGTGTCATCACTCAAGAGCGTTTGACCTAGCGAGTAATGGGCTATCTCTAGAGCCTCGCTGATTTGAATCCTCAGATCGCCATCGACAGACCACTGAGGCCCAACCAGGAAAGGCACATTCATCGACTGGTCAATCCACTCCCCCCGATAGAAGAAGAGTGTGCCCCGATTCCAGAGACTTTTTCTCAGGACCCTGTCCAATTACCATTATCGTTGTAGATGTCATTACTGTGTTTATTGTCCCTGCAGTTATTTTTCTTTGTGTTGCAACTTGTGCGTTGTATCCTAAATTTGTGCGATGAATTAAATCGTTAGTTTCAATCGATGTGAGTGATTTTTACTACGGTAGAATCTTATTAACTGTTTTCACCCTTAGTAAATCCTGAAGTGAGAATTTTCTCGGAGTAGTTGCAGCATACGTTTCTTCGCGACATAGATTTTTATTTCGTGCAGCACCATAACAGCAGACTCACGACCCCAACCACACTACCTAGTGCAAATTCATGTGCACATTTTTTTGCACCAAGCTAATCACCTCCCTAACACCCCCACAGTCTCAGAAGGAGAGATTTGTGAGTAATTACTCGGGTACAAGTTACCTCCGGCACCCTGACAGCAGTTAGCACCTAACACCGCACCTATTCATCATGGTCACCACCACCGCAGAGAGCTAACACTCGAGCAGCCGCATCACGACGATCATCGAGGATCATCACGCACAGGAGCATGGAGAACCCCAGCAATGCCGCCAACCCTCCGCACATCAGGATCAGGTACCAGTCCGGCATCACCTCCGCCATTAGAGCCTCATCTCGAGCTCCTGCAGATAGAAATGAAGGAGAAGGGAGGAAGCGGAGAGCGAGGTCAGGAGGAGGAAGAAGAAGGAGCACCGTAGTCGTTTTACAGCTCGAGATCAGTGTACGGTGGGCAAAGTCCACCAGCGCGGCTCGTCGCTCGATCGCCGGTATTTGGAGGCGAATCCGCGAGCAGTGCCGACAGCGCACTCGCCCGTGAGGTGAGTGCACACTGAGCCGGCAGCTAGCACGCTGCGCACTACCGCAGTACGGCCTAGATGCCCTACAATCTAGACGTCGCCGGCGGAGAAAGCGTGGGAAAGCGCGTGGGAGAGAGGAGGAAGAGAGAGCCAGAGGTAGAGGAAGAGACCGACAGTGGGCCCCGGGTCCACCTATCAGCCACAGAGAGCACTGTGCTCTCGGGTATGACCAGCGTATTTTTTCAGTAATTTAGAAGTTTATTCTAAATTTACTGTAACCGATAGTTGAAACTGACCGTAAATTTTCCACGCAACGTCAGTATGCCACACTGTAGTTTTACACCAGTTATTGCCCACTCACTGTAGCTACGTTTTAATTTCAGGAGAAGGATGGTTGTTTTTGTAATAGTAGGAGTAAAAAAGATTCAAAACAACCCTAATCAAATCTCAAGGACGAGATTTTTTCTTAAGGGGGGTAGTGTTGTAACACCCCCAAAATTTAGCCATGTTTTGGATTATTAAAATTTTGCCAGGAGTTTAAAAATTTTGCTTTCCGGATTTCCTTTTGATTTCAGAACCCCTTTTCTTTAATATTGAGGGGTTTTTACCCCAAGTGGAAACTTTCTAAAAATATTATTGGACTTCTATACTCTCTCAATAAAACAATTCTTAATCGGTGGTTTTATTTGCGTAATTGTTTTCCTGAGATTTATTCTTTTAAAATGATTTTTCGTAAGTTTTGGATCCTCTTTAGCACTACAACCTATTTAAATACTTCTTTAAAACTTCCACCAAAATTAGGGGAGGTCAGTAGGAGTATATTACCCATCTTTATGCAAAAACCCAGTTATGTCCTTTGAAAAATTTGAGTGAATCAACCTCATTTTCATTCTGGTCCAACTTGATGATTTGTACTACAACCATATTTTAACTTGCTCCTTTACCCATGATTCTTTTTCCTACTTGTATTTCTTCCTACAAAACCCTTAAGCCCAGGAGCATGAACCCATTGGAATAGTTTTGGCCCTTGAAATGACAGCCTTTAGTTTCTGCCCAAAACTGATTTTCTCAAATAATTACACTAACAAGTTTCTTTATTCGACAAACTAACCTGGCCACCATCACCTACACCTAAAGAGACACTGATCTGGAGATTTTGGCCACTCCAATAACTTCCTAGATGCCCCTAGCATTTTGTCAAACACCTTGTGTGCATGGCCAGTTGTGGCATGATTTTTACTTAGCATTGCAAGCTTGGTCCCCTGACCTAAACCCCATGTCCTTTAACCTTCTTGCTAACCCTAACCTAGTACTGTTAATTGCCAGCCTCGCTCTAGCACCCTAGGCCACCCTGGCATTCTATCGAACACATAGCGTGTGTGCTCTGGGCGCACCCAGAGCGCACGTTTTGCACGCGCGCGCAACCGAGCCGCCGCGTTCGCTCGCCCGCGCCCCTGGCCTTTGCTCGCCTGCAGAGCCACCCCCGGCCTCAACCGCTCACCAGAACATGCCAGTCGTCCCTGGGCCGCACAGTGCTGCCGTCAGGTCGGCCACGGCGGCTAGCGGCCGGCTCGGGACCGACCTAACCGCGCTATAAAAGGGACCGCCGAGCACGTTCGAACCTCAGGCAGGCTCATGCCATCCCCTCGAAGCCCCCACAGCCAGCAGAAAGCGACAGGATGCCTTCTTCCTCGCCTCCGACCGATTCGACCGCCGCCGCCCTTCAGTCCCAACCGTCATGAGTAGAGCCTCCCCCACCCTTCCAGCACCACCACCTGACTCCTCTTCGTCTTGCGGAGCCGCCCGGACCCCCAGCTACGATGGAGCACCACCCTGGCCAGAACCCCCAAATCGGCCCGAAGCTATCTCCGCCGACGAGCTCACCGCTGGCGACTCCCTCCGTCCCCACCTACCTAGCAACCAACGGGAGGACCGCTCTGGACCCGCGGATCCATCCCTGGCCTCCAGAGCCCGCGGGGAGCCGCCAATCGCCGGCAACGATCGCCGGAGTTCCGCCACTGCTCGGATAGAGGAAGAGGAGGGAGAAGGGACTGGTCAAACCTGACCAGTGGGCCCCCTAGACCCATTGTCAGCGACCCACGCGCCAGTCCCTGCTGGAGTAAGTGAAACGTAAACCTGGAAAACGCCTTCGACGTGGTTAGTTTCGAAATGTTTTTCCTTTTTCTGATTTATTTTAAATACATAATTTAACCAAAACTTTGACTGGCTATATCTTTTAAAATAGAACTCCAAATGAGTTGATTCTTTTTCCTACCTCTCTCAAATTTAGTCTAGTTTATTTTAAGATTTATTTGAAAATTTCCAAGCAATTTTTTGTACTGTTTTTAAAGTATGTGTTATTTGAATATTTTTGAAAATAGGAATTTGGAGGGGAGATTATAACTTTCAGAAGTTTTGGAGTGCACCTCACCCCTCCACAACTTGAAGGCAAGCATTCTGATCCCTGGCATAATATTGTTGTGTATTGTTTGATACGATTGCAACACCTCCCGTCTCGGAGTTTTTCGTGATGATATGTTCAAACTCATGCGTGCATATTGATGATTCATGTTGTTGGAGTTTGATATGCTTGGGATAGTAGTCACCATCACATGGCTTTCATGCATACCGGAAGGAACCCGGGAAAGCCTCTGTCTTGGTTAGACACGAGCTTGTCTCTGGTCGTCGCCAAGATGATTTTGTCCGGTACGGCATAGTGAGACATGATGAGTGGTGATTGTGTCTGTTGGTTGAAAACATATTTGTTATGCTAATCGTGCAGGTAACACCTAAACCTCCTGAGTCGACCGTAGATCGAGTCTTGTTCCAGTAACCCCTGTACTTGTTTCGTACTACCACTTGTCCCTGCTGTAGGTAGGGTACAGTTCAGTAAGTTGTCAACCCCTTTCTAGCACACACCGTACAGAGAGGCCATGGTGGAAGATACCGGCTGCATCCGGTAGGCATGCCACCTGGTCCGGGGGCATGGGTGTCTCGGTTGTAGCCGGAGGGGGTAGCTTCCCCAGTTTGCGCGTGGTATAAATTTTGTGATCCCATACTAATCGAGGTTGTAGCCTCCCCACTTAGAGTTTTGCTTAACAAGTGTCCTGGGTGATTCCAGACACCAATGAGTCAAGCTGGTGTGTGCGGTTGGGTGTGTTTTCAACTAAAAGACCGTAAGCAAAATTAGTCCGGATGGACTAACGGAATCCGTTACTCGTGGGTAAAGAGTACACCCTCTACAGAGATTAATCTATTCGAGTAGCCGTGTCCATGGTTAAGGACTACAGTCCGGGTTGGGTCAAGTGTCGGTCTTCGGAGGAAAAACAACTGAGTCCGAACATTGATTATGACCGGTGACATATGATGATTCTGATTATTATTATTGTGGACTAACTATTTTCATTACTTGATTTATTGAGTATCCCTGGGATGGTTCTACCTCCTGGATATTCCCTATGATTATTCTGTTATAAGCCCTTTATGTGGTGTCGCCTAGACGCCCGACTGCGGCATGCTTGTTATATGTTTACTTTATAAGCCCTTTATGTGGTGTCGCTGAGACGCCCGACTGCGGCATGTTTACTTTATAATCCCTTTATGTGGTGTCGCTGAGACGCCCGACTACGGCATGTTTACTTTATAAGCCCTTTATGTGGTTTCGCTGAGAGGCCCGACTGTGGCATGTTGGTTATTTATTTACTTTATAAGCCCTTTATGAGGTGTGGCTCAGACGCCCGATTGAGGCATTCTATCGCTACTCTCTAATTACATTATTCGTATTTTATGCAAATAACTTGCTTGCATACATCAAGGATTTTTATTTTATGACTGACATTGCGATCATAGTATATTTCAAAGTATGATTATCATTTGTTATATTATACTCATGTTCGTAATGTTTGCGAGTACATTCCAAGTACTCACTGGCTTGTCCCTGGCTATTGTCTTGGCCAGATTTCTCGCGTGGGAGGAGCGTTGCGACGACAGCCCCGAAACCTAATCAATGGTGATAGCAGCCTCGCGAAGATAGGAGTTAACCTGGTCTGCTGTTCCTGTGGGAAATGGAGTCCCATAGACACTGATGATCCACAAACCGCTTCCGCCATCAACCACTAGAAACCTTGAGTTGTACTCATAGGCCAGAATGGTCTTGTACTACATGTTGTGTATTTTTGCTTGGAGTCATTGTACCAAGTTTGTGTCTCGCCAGCTAACAGTAATCCTGGGGCTGGTGAGTATAAGGGCCATTTTCTGGGAAATTAATATCCTCAAATCCGGTCCTGACACGTTATGCCCTAATCCTGAAGAAATTGGTCCAACCGAGTTGACATGTCGGTCCCACCGAAATGCCTAACGGTCACATTATGAACTAAATCGGTCTGACTGAGTTTCACGATTCGGTCTCACCGAGTTTGATAAATTGTGTGTAATGGTTAGATTTTGTGTGGAGGCTATATATACCCCAACACCCTTTCTTCATTCGCGGAAAAAGCCATCAGAACATGCCTACACTTCCAGAATTCATTTTCTGAGAGAGAACCACCTACTCATGTGCTGAGGCCAAGATATTCCATTCCAACCACATAAATCATGATCTCTAGCCTTCCCAAAGTTGCTTTCCACTCAAATCATCTTTCCGCCAAATCCAGTCCTATGAGAGAGAGTTGAGTGCTGGGGAGACTATCATTTGAAGCACAAGAGCAAGGAGTTCATCATCAACACACCATCTATTACCTTTTGGAGAGTGGTGTGTCCTAGATTGGTTAGGTGTCACTTGGGAGCCTCCGTCAAGATTGTGGAGTTGAACCAAGGAGTTTGTACGGGCAACGAGATCGCCTACTTCATGAAAATCTACCCTAGTTAGGCAAGTCCTTTGTTGGCGTTGGCCATGGTGGGATAGAAAAGGTTGCTTCTTCATGGACCCTTCGTGGGTGGAGCCCTCCGTGGACTCGCGCAGCCGTTACCCTTCATGGGTTGAAGTTCCCATCAACGTGGATGTACGATAGCACCACCTATCGGAAACATGCCAATAATCTCCGTGTCAACATTGTGTTTGCTCCCTCCAAACTCCTCACCTTTACCTCCATATGCAATGATTTACATTCCGCTGCTATACTCTTAGAATTGCATGTGTAGGTTGATTGCTTGACTTGCGCTAAGTTGCTAAAATCGGCCAAGACTTAAAATTGTGAAAAGGCTAGATTTTTATTTGGTCAAGTAGTCTAATCACCCCCCCCCCCTCTAGACATACTTTTGATACTACAAGTGGTATCAGAGCTATGGTCTCCATTTGCCTTGATTTCCATAGCTTTTGGTGATCATAGCCCTGGTTTCACAACCTAGGAGAGTATGTCATCTAGCGAGGGAAATTACCACCGTAGAGGTCCTTACTTTGATGGTACTAATTTTGCTAGTTGGAAGCATAAGATGAAAATGCATATTCTTGGACATAACCCCACCGTTTGGGCTATTGTGTGTATTGGCTTGCAAGATGAATTCTTCGATGGGAGAGAACCAAACTATGAAGGTACTGCGGAAGAGATGAAGATGCTGCAATACAACGCTCAAGCTTGTGATATTCTCTTTAACGGATAATGACTGTCGGTGTCAAAACCGGCGGACTTCGGGTAGGGGGTCCTGAACTGTGCATCTAGGAGGATGGTAACAGGAGACAAGGGACACGATGTTTTACCCAGGTTTGGGCCCTCTTGATGGAGGTAAAACCCTACGTCCTGCTTGATTAATATTGATGATATGGGTAGTACAAGAGTGGATCTACCACGAGATCAAGGAGGCTAAACCCTAAAGCTAGCCTATGGTATGATTGTTGTAATGTATGTTGTGTCCTACGGACTAAAGCCCTCTGGTTTATATAGACACCGGAGAAGGCTAGGGTTACACAGAGTCGGTTACAATGGTAGGAGATCTACATATCTGTATCGCCAATCTTGCCTTCCACGCCAAGGAAAGTCCCATCCGGACACGGGACGGAGTCTTCAATCTTGTATCTTCGTAGTCTTGGAGTCCGGTGGACGACGATAGTTAGGCTGTCCGAACACCCCCTAGTCCAGGACTCCCTCAGTAGCCCCTGAACCAGACTTCAATGACGATAAGTCCGGCGCGCATAATGTTCGGCATTGCAAGGCGGGTTCCTCCTTTGAATAATCCAGAGAAGATCATGAACACCAGGATAGTGTCCGGCTCTGCAAAATAAATTCCACATTCTACCTTAGAGAGAATAAAGTGCACACAAGTTCAATCTGCTGACGTATTTTGCGGCATGACGTCACACCACTACCAAGCCTTTACTTGAATCGTTTTTTATTATACCACCTTAGCACGTTTAGCAAAGCGTTTTCCTTGGCACGTCTTGTCGAAGCAGAGATCGTGTTCCCCTTATTCCGGGATTCTCATCAATACGAGCGTGGGTAACCCAACCGTGGCCGGCGCCACGCCTCCTCTATCGAAGGTGAATCCCGAACGGTCACGGAGACGGCTCTTGTTATTTTCCCCCTTTATAAGAGGACCAAGGCTCGTTTCTTTTCTTCAATCTTCCATCGAATCTTCTCCTTGCTCCAAGTTCCAACACCCAGAGCCCCAGATTCGAGCGCTTCGGATCTTGAACAATGTCCGGTTCCGACCTTCAGGGTCGGTGGATGCCCTCCTCCGTCACGGAGGAGGACGTGCTAAAGCTGCGTGAGGCCAAGTACCTGTCCTACGAGATTTCGCACAGGTTGCCCGCCCAAGGGCAGGCCGTACCCACTCCCGAGCCAGGTGAGTACGTCGTCTTCGTATCCCACCTCCGTCGGGGTTTAGGCTTCTCGATGGACCCCTTCATGAGAGGGCTCATGTTCTACTATGGGCTGGATTTTCACGACTTGGCTCCGGAGTCCATCCTCCATATTTCCGTGTTCATTATTGTCTGCGAAGCCTTCCTCCGTGTCACCCCCCACTTCGGCCTGTGGCTGAAGACCTTCAATGTGGAGCCGAAGATGATCGGGGGGCGTCAAGCGGAGTGCGGCGGGGCGGCCATAAGCAGGAGGGCCGATGCCCCGTGGCCCGAGGGCTCCTTCCAGGAGGAGCTCGGCTTGTGGCAGCAGGAGTGGTTCTATATCACCGCTCTGAAGGGAAGCAAGCAAAAGCCGCCGCCTTCATTCCGCCCGGGACCTCCACGCCGATTGATGCCGTGGGTCAACCAATGGCTCAATTGGGGGCCGTCCGAAGACGTGCCTTTATTGCAGGGCCAGATTCGAGACCTCCAAGCGAGGGAGATCAATCTGGTTGTGGTGATGCAGGTCATGCTAATCAGGCGTCTTCTGCCCTGCAAACGCCATCCTCTCCGGTTATGGGAGTTCAATCCGGAGGGACCACGAACTCTCCAACACTTCATGGGTATGACGCCCGTGGAGATGTACAAGTTGTTCTTCGGACCACAGGTGGCGTGTCCGGAATTGACCGAGGACGCAGGCCTAAGCTGCAATCGCCCGGATACACAGGTAAGTAGCTCAGAGTCCGGACGTTCTGTTTGTTTGCTTTTCTAAAATTCGCCTTCTAACCCATTATTCTTCATCAGGAGTGGGTAGCGCGATCGAAGCTGATAAGGTGTCCGGCCCCCCTCCCAGAGACCGCACCAGAGCCCGTGCTGGTCAAAATGTTGGAGGTCGCGCCTGTAGAAGGGGGCGATGGGGAAAATAGAAGAGCTATCACCTCGCCCAAGGGGGCGCCTGAAGAGGGGGGGATCGAAAATACCTCCTTCCAGGGGGAGAAGAGGACCGCCTCCGAAGACCCGGAGGCCAAAGCCCCTAAGCGGGGGAAGAAATCTTTACCGGAGGGTCCTGCGTCCGAGGAGAGCCCGGACGTACAATCGTCTCTAAAGGATCAGCCCTCCAGCGAGCCGTGAGTAGAAAAAAGGGGGGGTTCATTAATAAGAAAATACCCCTATTTGTGCTTCTGTGGATAACCGAAATTTTTACCTTACAGTTCGGATCTGCGGCCTTCTCAGATGAGTTCGTCTTCGGGGGATCTTTCTCTGGAGATGATGGAGAGCGAAATGCCTTCGTCTGCTGCGCCGTCGGACAGGCAGACGAGCCTGAAGTATCGTCACGGAGGGTATCCCAGAGTCTGGTGGTGCCGGAGAGTGCGGCACCAACTATTGTCCGGCCGGGGGAGCTGAAGGATCTGCTTGAGAGGGCGTCCATCTCAGAAGATCACTGTGCTTTGATGAGTATGGTGATTGGCAGGATTTCGTCCGCTGAAGGCGGATTGCATAGTGCCATCAGGAGTTTGCTGGCGGGATTTGAGGTACGCAAGAACGACGCACCTTTTTGATAGTTTGGCACATAGAAGTGCGCCCTGTATAGATAGTAGCCCCTGAGACTCGGTAGGTTGTCGAAAGCGACAACGTTCCGAGGATGAAAATCGTAGGTAATGAATGTCGTCATTCCTATGCAGGTGGCGGATAGTCCGGGAGCTAGCCGGACTAGTGGAGTTGTCGAGTTAATGCGGCAACTTGATGTGGCGGATGCGGACATCGCGCTTGTCAACCGGCGACTTGACGAGTCGCAAGGTAAATGAATTCTCCGCAGTCACTTATTTAAGGGAGTCAAAGCCCGCTTCTGACAATATATATGCTGTGATACAGACGGTGCTGCTGCTGTGGAGAGCCTTCGGGCCGAGCTTGCTCAAGCTAAGGAGCAAGCCCGAAGGAGTGATGCGGCTGCCTCGAGGGCGGCCGAGGAGTGTAAAGCCGAAAAGGCTGCACACTGCCTAAGCAGGGAAAAGATGGCCGAATTGGCCGTGAAATTGAAGGATGCTACCGACCGCAATGAGGCTCTTGAAAAGGAGCGCCTATCGGAGTGGGAAGACCTGGGAAGGCCACCGCCGAGGCCAAGGATGCCCGTTCTGCAATGCGGGCTATGAAGGAGGAGTTGCGCCAGGCCGGAGATATTGTGGCTAGCAGGCCTTTTCTGCTGCGTCGTCGGTTTACGGATCCAAAGTATGCCCAACTTTGCCAGCTATGGGGTCCGGAGGATCCATATATGGACTTGGCGGCAAGTGCAGCTGATGCCGCTGTGCACTTCCGGAGCCAGAAGGATCACAAGACGGAAGAGCTATTTTGGTCTCAATTCCATAGTCTGGATCATTCACTTCCGTTGACCGATCGGTTGGCCGAATGGGCTGAGCTGAACAGGTTGTCCGGACCTGCTATGACTGATATCGTGGCTCATGTCTGGCCAGAGAGGCCCAAGGCGACGAGCTATTTCGGCTTATTGCAGCAATTTCTAGGAGAGGTGCCGCATATCAAGGAGATGAAGCGGTCGGCCTGCATCGAAGGTGCACGGATGGCCCTTGCCCATGTGAAGACACATTGGACAGAGATGGATGCCACCGCTATTGCAACCCAGGGTTCGGACGAAAGCCGGTTACCCGCCGAGCACTATTTTGGGGAAGTTATGCGTGGCGCTCGTGTAATAGAGTCGCAGTGCTCCAAAAATGTCATGTTCAAATGAACGTTTTATCTTGTAAAACAATGATTATGTTGTAACTGCTTTTTATACTTGTGCGTTCCAAGTATTGAAATATCTCCTATGCGGCTGTTTGCGTATACGTTTGTATAACCTGAAAGATTGCAGTCTTCGGCTTCAGCCCCCACGCACAAGGTGCGGGGGTGTTCACAAAAAATAGCGCGTTTTCACACTTAATCCGACGTCTCGGTCCTGTTAAGGAGGTGGTAGCGTAGCCAACGAGGAAATCCGGACTATGATGCTTTATCACTTTCACTTAGCCATTGGAGTTCGAGGGTGGGGCTACGATATAGCCCCTTGGGGCACCGCGCTTCTCCGAATTCGGGGCGCGTGTGTGCCTGACCGGGAAATGGTCCTTCGTCAAAGCGGGGAATTCTAAACATTCCAGTAGGTGATCGAGTGGTTGACCAGTCTCTCGCTGTATCATGATAGTCAGTTTTTGGCTTTCTCTACTGAGGTGCTCGCCCAGCCGAACTATGGCACAATCGCAGTAGTCCTCCTGGTGCCGCGTTAGCCGATGATACGGAACGTAAGGCAGCAAAACACAGGAGCCGGGCAAACCCAACATTTGACCAAAGACATGATTCGGAGCTGATGCATATAAGGCCTAACTCGAGACGCCGAACACTCTCTAAGGTGTTCGGTCTTTATAATAATGGGCAGAACAATGCCCTAATCCCCTAGTGTCCAGGTCGGGCATGGTCCTCTGACGCGGCTGATGCCAAAACGTCAGGCTCCGCTTTGGTTATAATGAGAAACCAAGGGATTATAACAACAAGAGACAGTAAAAAAGGTTTACGCAGGGTCTTAATCTGAAAAGAATCCTCGCGACGGGTCCCTACTGCACGTCTACGCCTGTGTCTCCGTTGTGCCGTTATCCTGGACGGGTGTCCACGTTGTTCATCTGTAAAAAGAGAGGAACTTAGTTTGAAAGGAAATCATGCGAAAAATATATATGAAGGAAGAAATATAAATAAGTAAAGCGGAGTCTGTATGAGCTTGCTGCTTGCTTGTGCGCGTAGCCCCTTGTGAAGGGATGTGCGGCTAGGGAGCCCCTAGCTTATTTATGCCGGACTCGTCTGACCGTGTCCGGGGTCTTTAAATGACCCTCGCACTGAAATGATGCCACGTGGACCGGGCATCTTAAGTGTAAGAGATGCGTAATGTGGTATGGCGTTGAAGCGAACAAAATTTTCTCGTCCCAAGAGTGCTTGATAGCTACTTTTAAATGGGACGATATGAAAGATTAGTTTTTCGCGTCGAAAGTTGTTCGGTGATCCGAACATGACTTCTAGTAATAAGGAGACTGTGCATTTGGCGTAAGGGCCTGGCGTCACTCCTTTAAAGGAAGTGCGACTTTTTCGAATTTTAGTAAGGTCTATCCCCAACTTGCGGATTGTGTTTGGATACAGCAGGTTTAAGTGACTGCCTCCATCCATCAGGACTTGTGTAAATTCCAGTCCGTCGATTATAGGATCCAATATCAGGGTAGTCCATCCTGCATTTCGAACGCTTCTGGAATAATCCAGGTGGTCGAAAGTGATTGGTTTTGATGTCCAATCTCTATGTTCCACTAGGTTGGACCGTGCGAGACCCATTTTAACGGGTGCCGCACTGTGTTTCCGTATTATCACATGAAGTGAATTTACAGCTTTGACCTCTTGTGGGAAATTCTTTTGTTTTCCGGTGCTCTGCTGGTGGGGTTTATCATCTTCGCTTGATGCGTCGAGCCCCTTGTGTTCGGCGTTTAGTCGGCCGGACTATTTGAAAACCCAACAATCTCAATGGGTGTGGTTTGCAGGCCTTCCGAGGGTACTGTGGATTTGACATATCCGACCCAAAATCTTGTTTAAGTTGGATAGCTCATCGCTGTTATCCTTAAGAGGCGGTGTTTTGTTGTTTGGCCGCGAGCTTTTGAATCCGGCGTTGACTGACGTGCTCCTTGGGCTTTTCTCTTTATTCCGGTGTTGCTCTTTTCTGCGTCGTGATTTTCCGTTTCCATCTCTGATCTCAGATGTACATGTGTCGCTGGTGCTGCATCTTGCTAGCCAGCTATCCTCTCCCGCACAAAAGCGGGTCATGAGGCTTGTTAGCACGGACATTGTCCTCGGCTTCTCTTGGCCGAAGTGTCTGGCGAGCCATTCGTCTCGGACGTTGTGTTTAAAAGCTGCTAAGGCTTCGGCGTCCGGACAGTCGACTATTTGGTTCTTTTTGGTGAGGAACCTGTTCCAGAATTTGCGCGCTGACTCTCCGGGCTGTTGAGTTATATGACTTAGATCATCTACATCCGGAGGGCGGACATAAGTTCCTTGAAAGTTTGCTCTAAACGCATCCTCGAGCTCTTCCCAACTCCCAACAGTGTTTTCTGAGAGGCTTTTGAGCCAATGACAGGCTGGCCCTTTGAGCTTGAGGGGTATGTATTTTATGGCGTGGAGATCATCTCCTCTAGCCATGTGTATGTGTAGTATGTAATCCTCTATCCAGACTCCAGGGTCTGTTGTTCCGTTGTAGGCCTCTATGTTTATGGGTTTAAACCTTGCTGGGAATTCGTGATCCAGCACCTCATTGGTGAAACACAGTGGGTGTGTGGCACCCCTGTATTTGGGTGCACCGATGTCTTCGGACACTTGGCGTGTTGCGTTGCTTCCTGGGCCCCTCTTTTTTGGCCCGTAAATGGACCTGGCAGGGCCATCTGTCTTTCCAGGGTCATTAGTCGGTTTATATGCGGCGCCGCTTTCAGATTTTGGCCTATCATCTGGTCGTCTATCCAACCAGGCGGCTTCTTTGTTTTTTGACTGTGGGGGCTCTATGGCCTCCTCATCAAATTCTGGCAGTAGCTTGCGCTTCGGGTAGCTCTTTGATTGATGGCCATTGCCATATTTGACTGCGGTTTTGAGCACTTTGCTCCACCTCATTCTGAGTGTATCTTCCGCTGTTTTGAGCTTCCGTTTTTCTTTCTTCAGGCTTCCTGCTGTGGCAACGAGTCTTTTCCGAAGCTTTTTATTCTCCGGCGGTGTGTTCGGCATGAGGTCGTCTGGACTATTTTTTTCGCCGGGCCTGGACTGATTATCTGACTCGTCCTGTTCGGGCGGTTGCTTGTCTGCGTGTTCGTCGTCCACTGGTTTGCCCTGCTGTATTGCTGGGTCATTAAGAGTGTTGTTGTTGTCGAGGCGGGACTTAGGGCGTGTCTGCGTCGCCGTTTTGGTTGTTTGTCGGCGGGATTATCTTCTGCCGCGCCCCGCTGGTCCTCGTTGTCGCTTCCTTTTGGGGTATCCACCATGTATACATCGTATGACGAGGTGGTCTTCGCGTGCCCTGTAGGCGCTGGTTCTTGTTCGTCTCCGTCATCGTCGTCCATGCCGTCGATGTCTTTGGAGTCATAGTTTAGCATGTCGGTTAGATCGTCCATAGTGGCTACAAAGTGGCTGGTGGGTGGGCTTTGAATTTCTTCGTCTCCCGAATCCCAACCGTCCTAGCCGTAGTCCGGCCGGGCCTCTCCGGATAGAGAGAGGTGTTTTAACGAATTTAGGATGTCGCCAAAGGGCGAGTGTTGGAAGGTGTCTGCGGCAGTGAATTCCATAACCGGCACCCGATCAGGTTTGATTGGCAGGGGCACGGGCGGTCCGGAGTCCGGCACCTCGGAGTCACGAGCTTCGCAAGGGACACGGTTAGTGTTCAGCTCCATCGCCATGGAAGTTGAAGCCCCCGAGGCGGTGTCCAACCACCGACCCTCGATCTGGGCGATCGGCTCCGGACTAAGGGCCGGAGCGGATTCTTGTGCGGCCACCAAGGCACTGTTCGGCGGCAGAGCTAGATCATGCCCATCGTAACAGTGCGGCGCGCTTGGCTGTGGCTCGAGCCCGTCGAAGATCAAGTCCCCGCGGATGTCGGCCGTGAAGTTTAGGCTTCTGAATCTGACCTGATGGCCAGGGGCGTAGCTTTCGATCTGCTCTAGATGGCCAAGTGAATTAGCCTGCAGTGCGAAGCCGCCGAATACGAAGATCTGTCCGGGGAGAAAAGTCTCACCCTAGACAGCGTTGTTGATTGAAGATGCCATCGACCCTATCAGTGATGACACAGAGGAACTCTCAATGAAAGCACCAATGTCGGTGTCAAAACCGGCGGATCTCGGGTAGGGGGTCCCGAACTGTGCGTCTAGGCGAATGGTAACAGGAGACAAGGGACACGATGTTTTACCCAGGTTCGGGCCCTCTTGATGGTGGTAAAACCCTACGTCCTGCTTGATTAATATTGATGATATGGGTAGTACAAGAGTGGATCTACCACGAGATCAAGGAGGCTAAACCCTAAAGCTAGCCTATGGTATGATTGTTGTAATGCATGTTGTGTCCTACAGACTAAAGCCCTCCGGTTTATATAGACACCGGAGAAGGCTAGGGTTACACAGAGTCGGTTACAATGGCAGGAGATCTACATATCCGTATCGCCAAGCTTGCCTTCCACGCCAAGGAAAGTCCCATCCGGACACGGGACGGAGTCTTCAATCTTGTATCTTCGTAGTCTTGGAGTCCGGCAGACGACGATAGTCCGGCTATCCGGACACCCCCTAGTCCAGGACTCCCTCAATGACCCACAAGTATGAGGGATCTATCGTAGTCCTTTCGATAAGTAAGAGAGTCGAACCCAACAAGGAGCAGAAGGAAATGACAAGCGGTTTTCAGTAAGGTTTTCTCTACAAGCACTGAAATTGTAGGTAACATATAATTTTGTGATAAGATAATTTGTAATGGGTAACAAGCAATAAAGTAAATAAAGTGCAGCAAGGTGGCCCAATCCTTGTTGTAGCAAAGGACAAGCCTGGACAATTTCTTATAATGAGAAAAGTGCTCCCGAGGATACATGGGAATTATCGTCAAGCTAGTTTTCATCACGCTCATATGGTTCGCGTTCGGTACTTTGATAATTTGATATGTGGGTGGACCGGTGCTTGGGTACTGCCCTTTCTTGGACAAGCATCCCACTTATGATTAACCCCTATTGCAAGCATCCGCAAATACAAAAGAAGTATTAAGGTAAACCAAACCATAGCATGAAACTAGTGGATCCAAATCAGCCCCTTAAGAAGCAACACATAAACTAGGGTTTAAGCTTCTGCCACTCTTGCAACCCATCATCTACTTATTACTTCCCAATGCCTTCCTCTAGGCCCAAATAATGGTGAAATGTCATGTAGTCGATGTTCACATAACACCACTAGACGAGAGACAACATACATCTCATCAAAATATCGAACGAATACCAAAT
This sequence comes from Triticum timopheevii, assembly GCA_963921465.1. Lineage (NCBI taxonomy): Eukaryota > Viridiplantae > Streptophyta > Magnoliopsida > Poales > Poaceae > Triticum > Triticum timopheevii. The sequence goes on along the minus strand of OY997264.1, from coordinate 250,791,888 downwards.
TCACATGACTACTAATAGCAAGACTTCACCCATGTCCTCAGGAACAAACGTAACTACTCACAAAGCATAATCATGTTCATGATCAGAGGAGTATTAATATGCATTAAGGATCTGAACATATGATCTTCACCATGTAAACCAATTAGCATCAACTACAAGGAGTAATCAACACTACTAGCAACCCACAGGTACCAATTTGTGGTTTTGATACAAGATAGGATACAAGAGATGAAGTAGGGTTTTGTGAGGAGTTGGTGCTGGTGAAGATGTTGATGGAGATTGACCCCCTCCCGATGAGAGGATCGTTGGTGATGACGATGGTGCTGTTTTCCCCCTCCCTGAGGGAAGTTTCCCCAGTAGAACAGCTCCACCGGAGCCCTAGATTGGTTCCGCCAAGGTTCTGCCTCGTCGCGGCGGAGTTTCGTCCCGTAAGCTTGCTTATGATTTTTTCCAGGGTAAAAGCCTTCATATAGCAGAAGATGGGCACCGAAGGGAAACCAGGGGGCCCAGGAGACAGGGGCGCGCCCCCCACCCTCCTGGCCAGGGTGTGGGTCCCCTATGGTATTTTCTTCGTTCAATAATTCTTATTAATTCCAAAAATGACTTCCTTGGAGTTTCAGGACTTTTGGAGCTGTATGGTTCAGAACTTCATTGAGAACTAACAAACTATAATCTCAGTCATTGAAGCAATATCAATTTATCCTAACATTGGAAAGAGTCAAGAATAGAGCTTTTCAGCAAGTCCACATACTCAACTATCATATAGTCTTCTAAAATTGCGAACACTAACGCAATACTTATGGTTATGGAGTTATAATCGGACACTGAGAAAGATAGGGGCTTATTATTTCGCCTCCCAACGTATTCAGCTTTGTGTGATGTCAACAATAATAGTTCATGCTAACTTACATCCAATTGGATATATATATATATCAGGATCTTTCCAACACGAGGTGCTTGCCAAAGGATAAAATTAAAAAGGGAAAGGTGTCACGCCCAGTATGCGACCCTATCCAAAAGGAACTCGAAGGTCCCACTAAGGATAGACCCGCATATTGAAACGCTTTTGCAAGGTGGATATCATTACATCAACATTACATAATAGATAGGGATACATACAAGAGGCATACAATGCCACACGAATACAACAATACATCATACAAGAACAACATCCGACTACGGATGAATCACAAACAAAAACTCAAACAATATCCACCCTACTAGCCCAGGCTGCCGACCTGGAACCTATCCCCTGATCGAAGAAGCAGAAGAACTCTAAGCAAACATCGCTCTCACGTCATGATCATCGCATAACTTGTACCTGCAACTGTTGTTGTAGTAATCTGTGAGCCACGAGGACTCAGCAATCCCATTACCATGGGTATCAAGACTAGCAAAGCTTAATGGGTAAGGAAGGGGTAAAGTGGTGAGGTTGCAGCAGCGACTAAGCATGATATGGTGGCTAACATACGCAAATGAGTGCGAGAAGAGAAACAAAGGAATGGGCGTGAAGCTAGCAATGATCAAGAGGTGATCCTGAACTCCTACTTACGTCAAACATAACACAGAAACCATGTTCACTTCCCGGACTCCGCCGAGAAGAGACCATCACGGCTACACACGCGGTTGATGCGTTTTAATTCGGATCTAGTGTCAAGTTATCTACAACCGGACATTAACAAATTCCCATCTGCCACATAACCGCGGGAACGGCTCTCGAAAGTTTATACCCTGCAGGGATGTCCCAACTTAGCCCATGACAAGCTCTTGCGATCAACGAAGGAATAGACCTTCTCCCAGGAAGACCAGATCAGTCTCGGAATCCCGGTTTACAAGACATTTCGACAATGGTAAAACAAGACCAGCAAAGCCTCCTGGCGTGCCGACATCCTGATAGTAGCCGCGCGTATCTCGTCTCAGGCCACGACCGAATGAGCACTACGTACAACTAGAACCAGACCTCAAGTTTCCCCAAGGTGGCGCTGTAAGTGGCTCTAGTTTGGACCAACACTTAGACAAGCATTGGCCCGGGGGGGCTAAAATAAAGATGACCCTTGGGTTAATTACTCCCAAGGGAAAAGTAGGTGGTGGTGAGGCAAATGGTAAAACCAATGTTGGGCCTTGCTGGAGGAGTTTTATTCAGAGCGAACTGTCAGGGGGGTCCCATAAATCATCCGACCGCGTTAGGAACACAAAATCCAGGAACATAACACCGGTATGACGGAAACTAGGGCGGCAAGAGTGGAACAAAACACCAGGCATAAGGCCGAGCCTTCCACCCTTTACCAAATATATAGATGCATTAATTAAATAAGAGATATTGTGATATCCCAACATAACCCTGTCCACCATGGAGAAATCTTCAACTCCACCTGCAACTAGCAACGCTATAAGAGGGGCTGAGCAAAAGCGGTAACATAGCCAAACAACAGTTTGCTAGGAAGGGTGTCAAAGGTTAGAGGTTTATGGCATTTTGGGAGGCTTGAAGAACAAATGATAGGTAACGCAGCATAGCGATAGAATGAAGCAACTAGCGTAGCAATGATAGTAGTGAGATCCAGGGTAGCGGTCATCTTGCCTGAAATCCCGCAAGGAAGAAGAACGAGTCCATGAAGAAGATGAAGCCACGAAGACGAACCACACGTAGACGAACGCATCCTTACGATCGCAACGAAAACGGGAACTATCGAGAAGAAGCACACAACATGGTAAACACACCACACATAGACAAGACATGATGCATAACAAGCATGATGCATGACAAAGCTATATGAGGCTACTCATGGCAAGAGATGATGCAAACAAGAGCACACATCAAGGCAAGTTTAAATGAGGCCGGAAAAAACATATAACAATTCCGGTAAGTCCTCATATGCAAATTTCGAAATGGGTCCAGAACTGAATAAACATTATGTTGAAGTTGTTAAACAGCAAATTAAGTTGCACCAAGACGATCTACACGAAATTCTAGTCAAGTTACATATAAAGTTCATTAGATTCGGAGCTACGGCCTAGAAGATATGAGCAAAACAAGTTAAGCATGGCATTGATGCCAAATGCATACAAACATCAAGCAAACACATCAAAACAAGGATGCAAACATGATAATATGGAGCTACATGCAAAATCAAACAAGTTTCATATAGAGCACACTCAAAACGGAGCAACGGTTCAACACACACACTATACAAGTCATAGCAACAATCTGTCCATAACAGCAACTAGGCATCTTACAAGCATCAAAACAACATGCTACAGCATCCCAACATAATAACAGTTTCAGACTTATCAGGAAATAACATCAGGTTGCAATGTTTAGAGCTATCAAACAACATGTTACAGGAGCTTAACATGGCCAACAAAGGCATGGCATGAATCTACTAATAGCATAGATCAAAAGTCCCTTACTGACCATGAGCCAAAAGGGCACAGAAAATATGCTGGCACCCATGTAAACATGGAAAGTTATATTACAGATTCAAACATGGCAGGAACAACAATAAGTAGGCATGTTCGTGAGCTTGAACCACTCACTACAGAGAAATACATGGCATGGCAAGGCAACCAACAGTAAGAATGCATGTTTGTGAAGCTAAGCATGGCAAGAGCAAGGTCATAAGATGCATGGATCACTAGGAAACAATCATGGAAACATTGAACTTAATGTAAACAAGCTGACAGCAACATTATCAAGAAATTTTGGAGCAAGATAACAACATGTTCCAGCAGGCTATAATTGCAACCAAGGGCATGAATGGATAGAGCATGACATGTAGATCAAAACATGTTTATAGAACATCTCCAGATTATGCATAGAATGATTAGTAGGAGCAAGTTAACATAGCAACAAAATATAACAGAATCTGTCAGGAAAACAGCAACAGCAACTACCCTACTTAGCAAGCTCGATGCACTCAGCACACAACTCACAAAAATATATGGTTAACACCCCTGGAAAGATGGCATGGCATAGATCAACATACATGTAGACATCAATCTCATAGGATGCACACATCAATCATGGCAAAAATGATAAATGAGCAAGTTATAACAGTTTCAGCAGGTTAACATCAACATGCACTCTTCCAGTAGCATTTCGGGCACCAATATGATCTCAAATGAAAATGATGCAATGGAATGAAATGAAGTACTCGTCGAGACGAACAATTTCACATATTACACGCGCAAAACGGAGCTACAGATGCACAGATACAATGCGGTGAACATGGCATGATAATGACAAAAATCTGGGACTTAGTGGAATTGAACCTCGCGGAAGTTGGATCTCGCGGTCCCGGGGACGAGACGGTACGAGACGGTTCGGCCGTTTGGATGGAGGGACGATCCGGTCCAGGGTTGGGGCGGTGCTGATCGGGGAGGTCACGACGCGGTGGCCGGAGCGGCAGCTCCGGCGAGCGAGGAGGGCCGGAGTCGGCCGGAGGTGACCGGATCTGGCCTGGATCAGCCGGATCCGGGCGCGGCAGTGGACAGGGAGGCTGGCGGGCGGCGGTGCCGGGCGAGGGAAGGCACGGCTAGGCCTGGCCGCGGCGCGGTACGGCACGGGCGTGGGGTCGGGCTCCGGCGTGCCTGGGTGGCCGGCGCTGCGACGCGCGGAGGCGAGGGCGAAGGGCGGCGGGGAGGCGCGGGCGGCGCGCGTAGTCGGCGAGGGGGCTGCGTCCCGGCGAGGCGGCGGCGGCGCTCGGGCGGTGAGGCGACGGAGGGGCGCCGGCGGAAGGCGGCCGGAGCGGGAGGCGGAGGCGGGCTCCGGCGAGCGCGGCGACGGGGAGCCAGACGGGCGGCGGCGCTCGGGCCCCGGATGGGCTCGGGCGGGCCCCGCGCGGGCCTGAGCGGGCTGGCGGCGATGGAGAGAGAGGAGGGTGAGGTGGCGCGCGGTGATTGGAGGAGGCAGGCGGCGGCGCTGATGTGGCGTCCCGGATTGGTCCGGGCGACGTGGAGGCTGCGGTGGACGTGTCCGGCCGCTGGGCGGACATGTCCGGCGGCGCGGGGAGGAGTTCTAGGGTTTCGGGGGGGAAAACATCCGCGAAAATGGAGGGGGAGGACCTATTTATAGATTCTGGGAGCTAGGAGAGTCCAAATGAGGAGCGGTTTTCGGCCACGCGATCGTGCTCGAACGACCGAGAGCATGGAGGGGAGTTGGATGGGTTTTGGGCCACTTTGGAAGGGGTGTTGGGCTGCAAACAAAAGGAGGCTTTACGGTTACCCGGTTAACCGTTGGAGTATCAAACGACCTCCAAATGGCACGAAACTTGACAGGCGGTCTACCGGTGTTATACCAAGGCCGCTTGGCAAACCTCGGGCCATTCCGAGAAAGTTTAACACCCGCACACAAAAAGAGACAAGAAGGGGACGCCGGGTGAGATAGGAGCGCCGCATCGCAAAACGGACAACGGGGAAAATGCTCAGATGCATGAGATGAACACGTATGCAAAATGAAATGCACATGATGACATGATATGAAATGCATATGATGACATGGCAAACTGCAACACGCAAGCACATGACATGGCAACGACGGCGAATAACTGGCAGACACCTGGCGCATCGAATCCGGGGCGTTACAAAAGGTGAAGATCACCTTGACTCTTGCATAATGTAAAGACATAAAGTAAAAGATAGGCCCTTCGCAGAGGGAAGCAGAGGTTGTCATGTGCTTTTAGGGTTGGATGCACAAAATCTTAATGCAAAAGAATGTCACTTTATGTTGCCACTTGTGATATGAACCTTTATTATGCAGTCCGTCGCTTTTATTACTTCCATATCACACGATCATATAAAGCTTATTTTTCTCCGCACTAATAAGTCATACATATTTAGTGACCAATTTTTATTGCTTGCAAAATGACAACTTACTTGAAGGATCTTACTCAATCCATAGGTAGGTATGGTGGACTCTCATGGCAAAAACTGGGTTTAAGGATATTTGGAAGCACAAGTAGTATCTCTACTTGGTGCAAGGAATTTTTGGCTAGCATCAGGGGGAAAGGCAAGCTCAACATGCTGGAATGATCCATGACAATATACTTTAACTGAGATGAGAGAAAACATAACCCATTACGTTGTCTTCCTTGTCCAACATCAACTCTTTATCATGTCATACTTAATGAGTGCTCACAATTATAAAATATGTCCAAGATAGTATATTTATATGTGAAAACCTCTCTTTTTGAATTACTTCATATTAATTGCAACGATGACCAAAACTATGTTTGTCAACTCTCAACAACATTTAAGTCTCATACTCTTTATATGTGAAGTCATTACTATCCATAAGATCAAGATGAACTCTTTTATTCTTTTTATTCTTTCTATTTTCTCAAGATCATAGCAAGATATCGAAGCCCTTGACTCAACTCTAATCTTTATAATATATATAACTCACAGACTCGATTACATAAAGAGTTCACAAAGCAAAACTCAAAACTAATTCATACCAAAACTTCAATCTACTAGATCAAGATATTACTAAAAGAATCGAACTAAGTAAAACGGTAAAGATAGGAGTGTGATGGTGATACGATACCGGGGCACCTCCCCCAAGCTTGGCAGTTGCCAATGGGAGTGCCCATACCCATGTAATTATGTCCTTGGAGGTGATGAAGGTGGTGATGATGATGGTGGATAATCGCACATCGAGCGTAAAAGCTCCTCCAACTTGCGGATAATGCCCTTGAGTTCGACGATATGATCCTTCAACAAAAATATTTTCTTGTGTGAGATACTTGTTTTGAATGCGAGCTAGCTCAATCATCTTGAAAGCTTCAATATCAGTTGGAGTAAAGAGGTTAGGTAGAGGTTGAGGGATGTTTTCTTCTTCCACTGTCGGATCTTGATCCTCCATGGTCTTCTTGATCCCTTCATCCTTGTTGATCTCCTCAGGTTCTTCTCTTTTCAGCTCTATCTTCAATAGCCAAGCATCCTTGTCTTCATTGTTGAAGGAGGGTGACGTCATGATGTGAAGGAAATATGCCCTAGAGGCAATAATAAAGTTATTATTTATTTCCTTATATCATGATAAATGTTTATTATCCATGCTAGAATTGTATTAGCCGGAAACATAATACATGTGTGAATATCTAGACAAACAGAGTGTCACTAGTATGCCTCTACTTGCCTAGCTTGTTAATCAAAGATGGTTATGTTTCCTAACCATGGACAAAGATTTGTTATTTGATTAATGGGATCACATCATTAGTTGAATGATATGATTGACATGACCCATTCCGTTAGCTTAGCACCCGATCGTTTAGTATGTTGCTATTGCTTTCTTCATGACATATACATGTTCCTATGACTATGAGATTATGCAACTCCCGTTTACCGGAGGAACACTTTGTGTGCTACCAAACGTCACAACGTAACTGGGTGATTATAAAGGTGATCTACAGGTGTCTCCAAAGGTACTTGTTGGGTTGGCGTATTTCGAGATTAGGATTTGTCACTCCGAATGTCGGAGAGGTATCTCTGGGCCCTCTCGGTAACGCACATCACTTAAGCCTTGCAAGCATTGCAACTAATGAGTTAGTTGTGAGATGATGTATTACGGAACGAGTAAAGAGACTTGCCGGTAACGAGACTGAACTAGGTATTGGATACGGACGATCGAATCTCTGGCAAGTAACATACCGATGACAAAGGGAACAACGTATGTTGTTATGCGGTCTGACTGATAAAGATCTTCGTAGAATATGTAGGAACCAATATGGGCATCCAGGTCCCGCTATTGGTTATTGACCGGAGACGTGTCTCAGTCATGTCTACATTGTTCTCGAACCGTAGGGTCCGCACGCTTAAAGTTACGATGACAGTTTCTTTATGAGTTTATGTATTTTGATGTACCGAAGGTTGTTCGGAGTTCCGGATGTGATCATGGAAATGACGAGGAGTCTCGAAATGGTCGAGACATAAAGATCGATATATTGGAAGCCTATATTTTGACATCGGAATCGTTCCGGGTGAAATCGGCATTTTATCGGAGTACCGGGGGATTACCGGAACCCCCCGGGGTGTTATTGGGCCTACATGGGCCTTGAGGGAGAAGAGAGAAGGAGGCAGGAGGTGGCCGCGCGCCCCTCCCCTTCCTACTCCAAATAGGACAAGGGAAGGGGGGCGGCGCCCCCCCTTTCTTTCCCTTCTTCCTCCTCTTTCCCCCTTCTCCTTCTCCAACTAGGAAAGATAGGGAGTCCTACTCCCGGTGGGAGTAGGACTCACCCCTGGCGCGCCCCTCCTTGGCCGGCCGCCCTCTCCCCTTGGCTCCTTTATATACGGGGGCAGGGGGCACCCTAGAACACACAAGTTGATCTTCGTGATCGTTCCTTAGCCGTGTGCGGTGCCCCCCTCCACGATATTACACCTCGGTCATATTGTATCAGGTGCTTAGGCGAAGCCCTGCAACGGTTGAACATCAAGATCGTCACCATGCCGTCATGCTGACGGAACTCCTCCCCGAAGCTTTGCTGGATCAGAGCCCGGGGTGCTTCATCGAGTTGTATGCGTGTCAAGAACTCAGAGGTGCCGGAGTAACGGTGCTTGGATCGGTTGGACCGGGAAGACGTACGACTACTTCTTCTACGTTGCGTCAACGCTTCCGCTTCGGTCTACGAGGGTACGTAGACAACACTCTCCCCTCTCGTTGCTATGCATCACCATGATCTTGCGTGTGCGTAGGAAATTTTGTGAAATTACTACGTTCCCCAATAGTGGCATCCGAGCCTAGGTTTTATGGTTTGATGTTATATGCACGAGTAGAACACAAGTGAGGTTTGGGCGCTATAAGTCATACTGCTTACCAGCATGTCATACTTTGGTTCGGTGGTATTGTTGGATTAAGCGGCCCAGACCGACATTACACGTACGCTTACGCGAGACTGGCTCTACCTCCGTGCTTTGCACACAGGTGGTTGGAGGGTGTCAGTTTCTCCAACTTTCGTTGAACCGAGTGTGGCTACACCCGGTCCTTGCGAAGCTTAAAACAGCACTAACTTGACAAACTATCGTTGTGGTTTTGATGCGTAGGTGAGATTGGTTCTTTCTTAAGCCCATAGCAGCCACGTAAAACTTGCAACAACAAAGTAGAGGACGTCTAACTTGTTTTTGCAGGGCATCTTCTGATGTGATATGGTCAAGACATGATGCTAAATTTTATTTTATGAGATGATCATGTTTTGTAATCGAGTTATCGGCAACTGGCAGGAGCCATATGGTTGTCGCTTTATTGTATGCAATGCAATCACCCTGTAATGCTTTACTTTATCACTAAGCGGTAGCGATAGTCGTAGAAGCATAAGATTGGCGAGACGACAATGATGCTATGATGGAGATCAAGGTGTCGCGCCGGTGACGATGGTGATCATGATGGTGCTTCGGAGATGGAGATCACAAGCACAAGATGATGATGGCCATATCATATCACTTATATTGATTACATGTGATGTTTATCTTTTATGCATCTTATCTTGCTTTGATTGACGGTAGCATTTTAAGATGATCTCTCACTAAATTATCAAGAAGTGTTCTCCCTGAGTATGCACCATTGCCAAAGTTCATCGTGCCCAGACACCACGTGATGATCGGGTGTGATAAGCTCTATGTCCATCTACAACGGGTGCAAGCCAGTTTTGCACACGCAGAATACTCGGGTTAAACTTGACGAGCCTAGCATATGCAGATATGGCCTCGGAACACGGAGACTGAAAGGTCGAGCGTGAATCATATAGTAGATATGATCAACATGAGATGTTCACCATTGAAAACTAATCCATTTCACGTGATGATTGGTTATGGTTTAGTTGAATTTGGATCACGTGATCACTTAGAGGATTAGAGGGATGTCTATCTAAGTGGGAGTTCTTAAGTAATATTATAAATTGAACTTAAATTTATCATGAACTTAGTACCTGATAGTATCTTGATTGTCTATGTTGATTGTAGATAGATGGCCCGTGCTGTTGTTCCGTTGAATTTTAATGCGTTCCTTGAGAAAGCAAAGTTGAAAGATGATGGTAGCAACTACGCAGACTGGGTACGTAACTTGAGGATTATCCTTATTGCTGCACAAAAAAGTTACGTCCTGGAAGCACCGATGGGTGCCAGGCCTGCTGCTAATGCAACTAACGACGTTAAGAACGTCTGGCAGAGCAAAGCTGATGACTACTCGATAGTTCAATGTGCCATGCTTTACGGCTTAGAACCGGGACTTTAACGACGTTTTGAACGTCATGGAGCATATGAGATGTTCCAGGAGTTGAAGTTCATATTCTAGAAGAATGCCCGGATTGAGAGATATGAAGTCTCCAATAAGTTCTATAGCTGCAATATGGAGGAGAATAGTTCTGTCAGTGAGCATATACTCAAGATGTGTGGGTATTGTAATCACTTGATTCAACTGGGAGTTACTCTTCCGGATGATAGCGTCATTGACAGAATTCTCCAATCACTTCCACCAAGCTACAAGAGCTTCGTGATGAACTATAATATGCAAGGGATGGATAAGACAATTCCCGAGCTCTTCGCAATGCTAAAGGCTACGAAGGTAGAAATCAAGAAGGAGCATCAAGTGTTGATGGTCAACAAGACCACTAGTTTCAAGAAAAAGGGCAAAGGGAAGAAGAAGGGGAACTTCAAGAAGAACAGCAAGCAAGTTGCTGCTCAAGAGAAGAAACCCAACTCTGGACCTAAGCCTGAAACTGAGTGCTTCTACTGCAAGCAGACTAGTCACTGGAAGCGGAACTGCCCCAAGCATTTGGCGGATAAGAAGGATGGCAAGGTGAACAAAGTTATATGTGATATACATGTTATTGATGTTTACCTTACTAGAGCTCGTAGTAGCACCTGGGTATTTGATACTGGTTCTGTTGCTAATATTTGCAACTCGAAACAGGGACTACGGATTAAGCGAACTCTAGCAAAGGACGAGGTGACGATGCGCGTGGGAAATGGTTCCAAAGTTGATGTGATCGCGGTCGGCACGCTACCTCTACATATACCTTCGGGATTAGTATTAGACCTAAATAATTGTTATTTGGTGCCGGCGTTGAGCATGAACATTATATCTGGATCTTGTTTGATGCGAGACGGTTATTCATTTATATCAGAGAATAATGGTTGTTCTATTTATATGAGTAATATCTTTTATGGTCATGCACCCTTGAAGAGTGGTCTATTTTTGATGAATCTCGATAGTAGTGATATACATATTCATAATGTTGAAGCCAAAAGGTGCAGAGTTGATAATGATAGTGCAACTTATTTGTGGCACTGCCGTTTAGGTCATATCGGTATAAAGCGCATGAAGAAACTCCATAGTGATGGACTTTTGGAACCACTTGATTATGAATCACTTGGTACTTGCGAACCGTGCCTCATGGGCAAGATGACTAAAACGCCGTTCTCTGGTACTATGGAGAGAGCAACAGATTTGTTGGAAATCATACATACATATGTATGTGGTCCGATGGATGTTGAGGCTCGTGGCGGATATCGTTATTTTCTCACCTTCACAGATGATTTAAGCAGATGTGGGTATATCTACTTAATGAAGCATAAGTCTGAAACATTTGAAAAGTTGAAAGAATTTCAGGTTGAAGTTGAAAATCATCGTAATAAGAAAATAAAGTTTCTACGATCTGATCGTGGAGGACAATATTTGAGTTACGAGTTTGGTCTACACTTGAAACAATGCGGAATAGTTTCGCAACTCACGCCACCCGGAACACCACAGCGTAATGGTGTGTCCGAACGTCGTAATCGTACTTTACTTGATATGGTGCCATCTATGATGTCTCTTACAGATTTACCGCTATCGTTTTGGGGTTATGCTTTAGAGACAACCACATTCACATTAAATAGGGCACCATCAAAATCCGTTGAGACGACACCTTATGAACTATGGTTTGGCAAGAAACCAAAGTTGTCGTTTCTTAAAGTTTGGGGCTGCAATGCTTATGTGAAAAAACTTCAACCTGATAAGCTCGAACCCAAATCGGAGAAATGTGTCTTCATAGGATACCCAATGGAGACAGTTGGGTACACCTTCTATCACAGATCCGAAGGCAAGACATTTGTTGCTAAGAATGGATCCTTTCTAGAGAAGGAGTTTCTCTCGAAAGAAGTGAGTGGGAGGAAAGTAGAACTTGATGAGGTAACTGTACCTGCTCCCTTGTTGGAAAATAGTACATCACAGGAACCGGTTTCTGTGACGTCAAAACCAACTAGTGAGGAAGATGATGATGATGATCATAGAACTTCAGATCAAGTTACTACAGAACCTCGTAGGTCAAACAGAGTAAGATCCGCACCTGAGTGGTACGGTAATCCTATTCTGGAAGACATGCTACTAGATCATGATGAACCTACGAACTATGAAGAAGCGATGGTGAGCCCAGATTCCACAAAATGGCTTGAAGCCATGAAATCTGAGATGGGATCCTTGTATGAGAACAAAGTATGGACTTTGGTTGACTTGCCCGATGGTCGGCAAGCAATTGAGAATAAATGGATCTTCAAGAAGAAGACTGACGCTGACGGTAATATTGCTGTCTACAAAGCTCGACTTGTTGCAAAAGGTTTTCAACAAGTTCAAGGGAATGACTACGATGAGACCTTCTCACCCATAGCGATGCTTAAGTCTGTCTGAATCATGTTAGCAATTTCCGCATTTTATGATTATGAAATTTGGCAAATGGATGTAAAAACTGCATTCCTGAATGGGTTTCTGGATGAAGAGTTGTATATGATGCAACCAGAAGGTTTTATCGATCCAAAGGGAGCTAACAAAGTGTGCAAGCTCCAGCGATCCATTTATGGACTGGTGCAAGCCTCTCGGAGTTGGAATAAACGCTTTGATAGTGTGATCAAAGCATTTGGGTTTATACAGACTTTTGGAGAAGCCTGTATTTACAAGAAAGTGAGTGGGAGCTCTGTAGCATTTCTAATATTATATGTGGATGACATATTATTGATCGGAAATGATATAGAATTTCTGGATAGCATAAAGGGATACTTGAATAAAAGTTTTTCAATGAAAGACCTCGGTGAAGCTGCTTACATATTGGGCATTAAGATCTATAGAGATAGATCAAGACGCATAATTGGACTTTCACAAAGCACATACCTTGACAAAGTTTTGAAGAAGTTCAAAATGGATCAAGCAAAGAAAGGGTTCTTGCCTGTATTGCAAGGTCTGAAGTTGAGTAGGACACAATGCCCGACCACTGCAGAAGATGGAGAGAAAATGAAAGATGTTCCCTATGCTTCAGCCATAGGCTCTATCATGTATGCAATGTTGTGTACCAGACCTGATGTGTGCCTTGATATAAGTTTAGCAGGGAGGTACCAAAGTAATCCAGGAGTGGATCACTGGACAGCGGTCAAGAACATCCTGAAGTACCTGAAAAGGACTAAGGATATGTTTCTCATATATGGAGGTGACAAAGAGCTCATCGTAAATGGTTACGTTGATGCAAGCTTTGACACTGATCCGGACGATTCTAAATCGCAAACCGGATACGTGTTTACATTAAACGGTGGAGCTATCAGTTGGTGCAGTTCTAAACAAAGCGTCGTGGCGGGATCTACGTGTGAAGCGGAATACATAGCTGCTTCGGAAGCAGCCAATGAAGGAGTCTGGATGAAGGAGTTCATATCCGATCTAGGTGTCATACCTAGTGCATCGGGTCTGAAAATCTTTTGTGACAATACTGGAGTGATTGCCTTAGCGAAGGAATCCAGATTTCACAAAAGAACCAAGCACATCAAGAGACGCTTCAATTCCATTCGGGATCTAGTCCAGGTGGGAGACATCGAGATTTGCAAGATACATACGGATCTCAATGTTGCAGACCCATTGACTAAGCCTCTTCCGCGAGCAAAACATGAACAGCACCAAGACTCCATGGGTGTTAGAATCATTACTGTGTAATCTAGATTATTGACTCTAGTGCAAGTGGGAGACTGAAGGAAACATGCCCTAGAGGCAATAATAAAGTTATTATTTATTTCCTTATATCATGATAAATGTTTATTATTCATGCTAGAATTGTATTAACCGGTAACATAATACATGTGTGAATATATAGACAAACAGAATGTCACTAGTATGCCTCTACTTGACTAGCTTGTTAATCAAAGATGGTTATGTTTCCTAACCATGGACAAAGAGTTGTTATTTGATTAACGGGATCACATCATTAGTTGAATGATCTGATTGACATGACCCATTCCGTTAGCTTAGCACCCGATCGTTTAGTATGTTGCTATTGCTTTCTTCATGACTTATGCATGTTCCTATGACTATGACATTATGCAACTCCCGTTTACCGGAGGAACACTTTGTGTGCTACCAAACGTCACAATGTAACTGGGTGATTATAAAGGTGCTCTACAGGTGTCTCCAAAGGTACTTGTTGGGTTGGCGTATTTCGAGATTAGGATTTGTCACTCCGAATGTTGAGAGATGATGTATTACGGAACGAGTAAAGAGACTTGCCGATAACGAGATTGAACTAGGTATTGGATACCGACGATCGAATCTCGGGCAAGTAACATATCGATGACAAAGGGAACAACGTATGTTGTTATGCGGTCTGACCGATAAAGATCTTCGTAGAATATGTAGGAACCAATATGGGCATCTAGGTCCCGCTATTGGTTATTGACCAGAGACGTGTCTCGGTCATGTCTACATTCTTCTCGAACCGTAGGGTCCGCACGCTTAAAGTTACGATGACAGTTTCTTTATGAGTTTATGTATTTTGATGTACCGAAGGTTGTTCGGAGTTCCAGATGTGATCACGGACATGAAGAGGAGTCTCAACATGGTCGAGACATAAAGATCAAATATATTGGAAGCCTATATTTGGACATCGGAATCGTTCCGGGTGAAATCGGCATTTTACCGGAGTACCGGGGGGTTACCGGAACCCCACGGGGGGTTATTGGGCCTACATGGGCCTTGAGGGAGAAGAGAGAAGGAGGCAGTAGGTGGCCGTGCGCCCCTCCCCTTCCTAGTCCAACTAGGACAAGGGAAGGGGGGCGGCGCCCCCCCTTTCCTTCCATTCTTCCTCCTCTTTCCCCCCTTCTCCTTCTTCAACTAGGAAAGATAGGGAGTCCTACTCCCGGTGGGAGTAGGACTCCCCCCTGGCGTGCCCCTCCTTGGCCGGCCGCCCCCTCCCCTTGGCTCCTTTATATACGGGGGCAGGGGGGCACCCTAGAACACACAAGTTGATCTTTGTGATCGTTCCTTAGCCGTGTGCAGTGCCCCCCTCCACGATATTACACCTCGGTCATATTGTAGCAGGTGCTTAGGCGAAGCCCTGCGACGGTTGAACATCAAGATCGTCACCACGCCGTCGTGCTGACGGAACTCCTCCCCGAAGCTTTGCTGGATCGGAGCCCGGGGTGCGTCATCGAGCTGTACGCGTGTCAAGAACTCGGAGGTGCCAGAGTAACGGTTCTTGGATCGGTTGGACCGGGAAGACGTATGGCTACTTCCTCTACATTGTGTCAACGCTTCCGCTTCGGTCTACGAGGGTACGTAGACAACACTCTCCCCTCTCGTTGCTATGCATCACGATGATCTTGCGTGTGCGTAGGAATTTTTTTGAAATTACTACGTTCCCCAACATGATGCTCTAGATCTGTCAGAAAAACAACTCGAAACGAAACAGAGGATTTTTGCGTGATACGGTGGTCAAAACCTTCGGGGGATTATATAGTGAATTTTTACTGACCAAAAGAAGTAACGTGCAAGAAAACGGAGTCCGGGAGGCATACGAGGTGCCCACGAGAAACGGGGCGTGCCCGGTAAGGGTGGGCGCGCCCTCTACCCTCGTGGAGGCCTCGTGTCGTTCCCGGATTACTTCTTGCTTTCCAAAATTCTTAAATATTCCAAAACGGAGAAAAATTGCCATTAAAATTGTTTTGGAGTCGGTTTACTTACCGCACCACATACCTATTCCTTTTTGGAGTCTGAAACGTTCTGGAAGGTGTCCGTTATGTATTCCTCCAGGGTTACGGTTTCAACAATATTAGTTTCAACATTGATAGGATTACCTGAGATATAATGTTTGATTCTTTGACCGTTGACCACCCACGGACTTGTGCCTTCGAAGTTGTTGATTTTTATGGCATCGGAACGATAGACCTGCTCGATAACGTAAGGACCTTCCCGCTTAGAGAGAAGCTTTCCTACAAAAAATCTTAAACAAGAGTTGAATAGCAACACATAATCACCTACGTTAAACTCACACTTTTGTATTCTTTTGGCATGCCATCTTTTAACTTTTTCTTTGAACAACTTGCCATTCTCATAGGCTTGGGTTCTCCATTCATCAGGTGAGCTAATATCAAATAACCTCTTCTCACTGGCAATTTTGAAGTCATAGTTGAGCTCTTTAACAGCCCAATATGCTTTATGTTCGAGTTCGAGATGTAAGTGACATGCTTTTCCATAAACCATCTTATACGGAGACATGCCCATAGGATTCTTATATGCAGTTCTATAGGCCCATAATGCATCATCAAGTTTCTTGGATCAATTCTTTCTAGATCTATTGACAGTCTTTTGCAAAATTAATTTGACCTCTCTATTGCTCAACTCTACTTGACCAGTAGACTGAGCGTGATAAGGAGATGCAATTCTATGATTAACATCATACTTAGCAAGCATCTTACGGAATGCACCATGAATAAAATGTGAACCGCCATTAGTCATGAGATATCTAGGGACTCCAAACCTCGGAAAAATAACTTCTTTAAGCACTACTAATTGGAATAGCTTCTACCCACTTAATAACGTAATCAACATCAACTAAAATATGTGTATATCCATTAGAGGCAAGAAAAGGTCCCATATAATCAAAGCCCCAAAGATCAAATGGTTCAATAACAAGAGAATAATTCATAGGCATTTCTTGACGTTTACTAATATTTCCTATTCTTTGACATTCATCAGAAGACAAGACAAACTTACGAGCATCTTTGAAGAGATTAGGCCAATAAAAAATGGATTGCAATACCTTATGTGCAGTTCTATCTTCAGCGTGGTGTCCTCCATATGGTTCGAAGTGACACTTGCGTAGGATCAGTTCCTGTTCACGCTCAGGTACACAACGTCTAATAACACCATCTACTCCTTCTTTATAAAGGTGTGGGTCATCCTAGAAGTAATGTCTTAAATCATAAAAGAACTTTTTCTTTTGCTGGTATGTGAAACTAGGTGGTACAAATTTAGCAACAATGTGATTAGCATAATCAGCATACCATGGAGCAGTACGAGAAGCATTAATGACCACTAGTTTTTCATTAGGAAAGCTATCATCAATAGGTAGTGGGTCATCAAGAACATTCTCTAACCTAGACAAGTTGTCTGCAACGTGGTTCTCAACTCCCTTTCTATCAATAATACGTAAATCAAATTCTTGGAGCAAGAGAACCCATCTAATAAGTCTTGGTTTAGCATCTTTCTTTTCCATAAGATATTTAATAGTAACTTTAGAATCAAGAATATAAGGTCTGAACTTATCACAAGCAAATACAACTGCTAAGAATTATTTTTCAGTAGTAGCATAATTTCTCTGGGCAGTATCAAGAGTTTTACTAGCATACTGGATAACATTTAATTTCTTATTAACTCTTTGCCCTAGAACAACACCTACAGCATAATTACTAGCATCACACATAATTTCAAAGTGTAAATTCCAATCAGGTGGCTGAACAATAGGTGCAGTGATCAAAGCTTTCTTAAGTATTTCAAATGCTTCTACACAATCATCATCAAAGACAAAAGGAATATCTTTTTGCAATAAATTAGTCAAAGGCCTAGAAATTTTAGAAAAGTCCTTAATGAACCTCCTATAAAAACCGGCATGACCAAGGAAACTTCTTATAACTTTAATGTCCTTGCGACATGGCATCTTTTCAATAGCATCAACTTTAGCTTTATCAACTTCAATACCTTTTTCGGAAATTTTATGACCCAAGACAATGCCTTCATTAACCATAAAGCGACACTTTTCCCAATTCAAGACGAGACTAGTGTCTTCACATCTCTGCAAAACTCGATCAAAGTTGCTCAAGCAATCATCAAAAGAGGATCCATAAACGGAGAAGTCATCCATGAATACCTCACAAATATTTTCACAAAAGTCAGAGAATATAGCCATCATACATCTTTGAAAGGTAGTAGGTGCATTACATAAACTAAAAGGCATACGTCTATAAGCAAAAGTACCGAAAGGGCAAGTAAAAGTAGTTTTTGATTGATCCTCCGCTGGCACAAGTATTTGAGAGAAACCAGAATAACCATCTAGAAAGCAGAAATGTGTATGTTTGGATAGTCTTTCTAGCATTTGATCAATAAAAGTTAAAGGGTAATGATCTTTCTTAGTAGCTTTATTTAATTTATAGAAATCAATTACCATCCTATAACCTGTAATAATTCTTTGCAGGGTCAATTCATCCTTATCATTAGGAACGACAGTAATACCTCCCTTTTTAGGAACGCAATGGACATGACTTACCCAATCGCTATCAGCAACGGGATAAATTATACCTGCCTCAAGGAGCTTTAGTATCTCCTTTCTTACCACTTCTTTCATCTTAGGATTTAACCGTCGTTGAGGATCTCTAACTGGTTTGCCATCTTTCTCAAATTTTATTTTGTGTTGGCATAGAGTGGGACGAATGCCCTTAAGATCATCCAGAGTATATCCAATAGCAGCACGGTGCTTCTTCAGAGTTTTCAATAATCTTTCCTCTTCTTGCTCTGAAAGGTTAAACCATTATAAAGTAATGGTTTAAGTTCAAACACGGGATCACCCTTGGGTGGAGGGGGATCCCCTAGGATTCCAACAGGTAAGTTGTGTTTCAGAATAGGACCCTTTTGAAGGAATACTTCATCTATTTCCCTTCTTTCATTCATAAACATATCATTTTCATGGTCTAGCAATTATTGTTCTAACGGATCAGTAGGAGGCACGGCAATAGAAGCAAGACCAATAATTTCATCCTTACTAGGCAATTCTTTATCATGGGGTTATCTGCGAAATTTATCAAAATTAAACTCATGTTTCATATCCCTAAGCCAATTGTAACAACATCCTTTTCACAATCAATCTTATTATTAACAGTATTCAAGAAGGGTCTACCAAATATAATGGGACAAAAGTCATCTTGTGGGGAACCAAGAACAAGAAAATCAGCAGGATAATTAACTTTCCCACACAAGACTTCAACATCTCTAACAATCCCAACTGGTGCAATAGAATCTCTATTGGCAAGCTTAATAGTAACATCAATACATTCTATTTCAGAGGTTGCGATATCATGCATAGTTTCTTCATATAAGGAATGAGCTATTGCACTATCACTAGCACCCATATCACATAAGCCATGATAACAATGATCTCCTATTTTAACAGAAATAACAGGCATGCCTACAATAGGTCTATGTATCTTAGCATCTGGTCTAGCAATATTAGCAGTTTCACCACAGAAGTAAATAACATGCCCATCTATATTATCACCCAAGAGATCTTTAACCATAGAATACTTGGTTCAAGTTTAATTTTCTCAGGAGGTGTATATGTCCTAGTATTACTCTTACGAACAACAGTTGAAGCTTTAGCATGATCCTTTATTCTAACAGGGAAAGGTGGTTTCTCAACTGTAATAGGTGCAACTACTTTTACTTTAATGGGAGGATTATATTAAAAACCACTTCTCCTTAGGGAGATCAACGTGAGTAGCAAAAGATTCACAGAAAGAAGCTACTATCTCAGAGTCAAGTCCATATTTAGAGCTAAATCCACGAAAAGCATCGGCATCCATAATAGGTTTAACACAATCAAACTTAGGTGTCATACCTGACTCCTTACCATCGCCGGAACCCCAATCTCCAGAGTTGCTTTTAATTCTTTCCAATAAATCCCACCTGAATTCAGTAGTCTTCAGCATATAAGAACCAGCACATGAAGTATCAAGCATGGTGCGATCATTGAGAGAAAGCCGAGCATAAAAATTTTGAATAATCATTTCTCTTGAGAGCTCATGATTGGGGCATGAATATAACATTGACTTAAGCCTCACCCAAGCTTGAGCGATGCTTTCTCCTTTGCGAGGACAGAAATTATATATGTAATTACGATCACGATGAACAAGATGCATAGGATAGAACTTCTGCTGAAATTCCAATTTCAATCGTTTATAGTGCCAAGATCCCGTATCATCACATAGCCTATACCATGTCAATGCGTCTCCCTTCAAAGATAAAGGGAAAACCTTCCTCTTGACAACATCATCGGGAATACCTGCAAGCTTAAATAATCCAAAAACTTCATCCACACAGATAAGGTGTAAATCAGGATGCAATGTTCCATCTCCTGCAAAGGGATTAGCTAGCAGTTTCTCTATCATACCCGAAGGAATCTCAAAGTAAACATTTTCATTGGGTTCAGTAGGTTCAGGAGCAACTCTTTGCTCTACTAGTCAGGGCGAAGATATCCCGAACAAGCCCCTCAAAGGATTAGTTTCCATATTAACAAGTGACAGAAAATTTCAGCACACTATATAAATGTTTCCATACCAAGTTCCACTCACCAAAGGCGCTTCACTCCCCGGCAACGGCGCCAGAAAAGAGTCTTGATGACCCACAAGTACAGGGGATCTATCATAGTCATTTCGATAAGTAAGAGTGTCGAACCCAATGAGGAGCAGAAGGAAATGACAAGCGGTTTCCAGTAAGGTATTCTCTGCAAGCACTGAAATTGTAGGTAACATATAATTTTGTGTTAAGATAATTTGTAACGGGTAACAAGCAATAAAGTAAATAAAGTGCAGCAAGGTGGCCCAATCCTTTTTGTAGCAACGGACAAGCCTGGATAATTTCTTATAATGAGAAAAATGCTCCCGAGGATACATGGGAATTATCGTCAAGCTAGTTTTCATCATGCTCATATGATTCACGTTCGGTACTTTGATAATTTGATATGTGGGTGGACCGGTGCTTGGGTACTGCCCTTTCTTGGACAAGCATCCCACTTATGATTAACCCCTATTGCAAGCATCCGCAACTACAAAAGAAGTATTAAGGTAAACCTAACCATAGCATGAAACTAGTGGATCCAAATCAGCCCCTTACGAAGCAACGCATAAACTAGGGTATAAGCTTCTCTCACTATAGCAACCCATCATCTACTTATTACTTCCCAATGCCTTCCTCTAGGCCCAAATAATGGTGAAGTGTCATGTAGTCGATGTTCACATAACACCACTAGAGGAGAGACAACGTACATCTCATCAAAATATCGAACGAATACCAAATTCACATGACTACTAATAGCAAGACTTCACCCATGTCCTCAGGAACAAACGTAAGTACTCACAAAGCATAATCATGTTCATGATCAGAGGAGTATTAATATGCAGTAAGGATCTGAACATATGATCTTCCACCAAGTAAACCAATTAGCATCAACTACAAGGAGTAATCAACACTACTAGCAACCCACAGGTACCAATTTATGGTTTTGATACAAGATAGGATACAAGAGATGAACTAGGGTTTTGAGAGGAGATGGTGTTGGTGAAGATGTTGATGTAGATTGACCCCCTCCCGATCAGAGGATCGTTGGTGATGATTTCCCCTTCCCGAAGGGAAGTTTCCCCGGTAGAACAGCTCCGCCAGTGCCCTAGATTGCTTCCGCCAAGGTTCCGCCTCGTGGCGGCGGAGTTTCATCCCGTAAGCTTGCTTATGATTTTTTCCATGGTAAAAGCCTTCATATAGCAGAAGATGGGCACTGGAGGGCCACCAGGGGGGCCAGGAGACAGGGGGCGTGCCCCCCACCCTCCTGGCCATGGCGTGGGCCCCCTCTGGTATTTTCTTCGCTCAATAATTCTTATTAATTCCAAGAATGACTTCCGTGGAGTTTCAAGACTTTTGGAGCTGTGCGGAATAGGTTTCCAATATTTGCTCCTTTTCCAGCCAGAATTCCAGCTGCCAGCATTCTCCCTCTTCATGATAAGCCTTGTAAAATAAGAGAGAATAGCCATAAGTATTGTGACATAACGTGTAATAACAACCCATAATGCAATAAATATTGATATAAAAGCAAGATGCAAAATGGACATATCAACTCCCCCAAGCTTTAGATCTCGCTTGTCCTCAAGCGGAAGCCAATATCGAAAAATATGTGCACATGTTTGGAGATAGAGGTGTCGATAAAAATAAAGTACGGAGATGAGGGCATCATGATCATTCTTATAACAACAACATAAATAGATTTTGTCATATGATTTCTTATTCTTGAGTAACAATCTATTCACAATGTCAAGTATGGTTCAGAACTTCATTGAGAACTAACAAACTATAATCTTAGTCACTAAAGCAATTGCAATTTATCATAACATCGAAAAGAGTCAAGAATGGAGCTTTTCAGCAAGTCCGCATACTCAACTATCATATAGTCTTCTACAATTGCTAACACTAACGCAATACTTATGGTTATGGAGTTTTAATCGGTCACTGAGAAAGATAGGGGCTTATTATTTCGCCTCCCAACGTATTCACCTTTGGATGATGTCAACAATAATAGTTCATGCTAACTTACATCCAATTGGATATATGTATCAGGATCTTTCCAACACGAGGTGCTTGCCAAAGGATAAAATGAAAAAGGGAAAGGTGAAGATCACCTTGACTCTTGCATAATGTAAAGACATAAAGTAAAAGATAGGCCCTTCATAGAGGGAAGCAGAGGTTATATTGTGCTTTTAGGGTTGGATGCACAAAATCTTAATGCAAAAGAACGTCACTTTATATTGCCACTTGTGATATGAACCTTTATTATGCAGTCTATTGCTTTTATTACTTCCATATCACACGATCGTATAAAGCTTATTTTCTCCACACTAATAACAGCCCATAATGCAATAAATATTGATATAAAAGCATGATGCAAAATGGACGTATCAACGGATTGTGCCACGAAGAATTTAACAAAATCAGCCGTCTTGAGAATGCAAAGGAAATATGGGATACTTTGATTGATATTCACGAAGGTACCGACTCCGTCAAGGAATCCAAATTGGATGTGCTTGAAAGTTAACTTGACAAGTTCAAAATGAAGGATGGTGAAGGTGTCGCTGAAATGTACTCTAGGCTTGCTCTCATCACAAATGAGATTGTCGGCTTAGGAAGTGAAGAGATGACTGATAGATTCATCATCAAGAAGATCCTAAGAGCCTTGGAAGGAAAATATGATACCGTGTGCACATTGATCCAAATGATGCCCAATTACAAAGATCTCAAGCCAACAGAAGTCATTGGAAGAATTGTTGCTCACGAGATGTCACTCAAGGATAAAGAAGAGCTTCACAACAAGTCAAGTGGTGCTTACAAAGCCTCAAGTGATGCTCCTACATCATCAAGCGAGAAACAAACCTTCAATGATGAATTGAGCCTAATTGTGAAGAACTTCAACAAGTTCTACAAGAGTAGAGGCAAGGAAAGAAGTTCCAAGTCAAGGTCCTACAATGACAAAAGATCTTCGAGTCATGAACGTAATTGCTACAATTGTGGAAGACCCAGACACTACTCCAATGAGTGTACAGCTCCCTACAAAAGGAGAGAAGATTCACCTAAAAGAAGAAGTAGAAGAGAAGAATCACCACCAAGAGAGAGAAGGAGTAGAGATGATCATTATGAACAAAGAACCTCCCGGAAAAGCAAGGATCCGGAAAGGAAGGACAAATCATCAAAGAGCTACACAAAACAAAGACATCAAGCTCACGTTGGTGAATGGGTATCCGGCTCCGGTTCCTACCATCACTCCGAAAGGAGTTATCACTCCGACTCCGAATATACTCAAGATGAAGGTGTTGCCGGTCTAGTACTTGTGTCAACCAACTCCTATGACATATTTGACTCACCAAATGAAGGAATTGGAAGATGCTTCATGGCTAAAGGCCCAAAGGTATCACACCCCGATTATGTTGATTTCAATAGTGATGAAGATGACTTTCTAGGTGATGATGATTTAATTGTTGATATCTCTAGTTATGAAAACTATGATGAATTTGCTATTAATCATGCTAATCAAATAAAATGAATGACAATGATAAGAAGGAGATTGATCGTCTAACTAAAGAACTAAATACTCTTAAGTTAGCTCATGAAACTACCTTGGAAGATCATCGAGAACTTTTAAAGACTCATTAGAAGTTACACTTTGAAAAGCTCAACCTAGAGCAAGAGCATGAGTTCTTAAAGGCAATCAATGATGATCTTCGCAAGAAAAGTTCTTCTTACATTGCCAAGCGTTTACTCTTGCCTACTTACATGCCATAAGTTAAATCTAGCAACAAAAGTAAGAAAGATTCTTCCTCTAGTAGTAACAATAATCATGCTAAATCCAATGTTGTTGCTTCTAGTAGTTCTCTTGATTCCACTAATGATTCTCTTAGCCAAGTTACGAATGAGCAAGAAAATAGCTTATTGAAGGGAATTATATAGAAAGGTGTTTACAAGAGCCTTGCTGGAAGTAAGCAATTTGAGGAAATTGTATGCAAGCAAGGAAGGCACTGGAAGATCTAAGGTGTTGGTTTTGAACAAAAGTTCAATGCCAATGGAGTTGAGTGGGAAGAAGATCAATAACCCAAGACAAAGTTTGTTCCTCAACAAGAGAAGTATGATCCTACTTCTTTCCAAGGGACACAAGCTCAAGATGATCTTCCACCACAAGACCACAAGCAAAAAGGCAAGGATAAGCTTCCAGAGGAGATTGATGCATTTGAAGAAGCTCCCATGGCCTTGGTCAAGTGGGTTCCCAAGACTACATCAAGTTCTACTTCATCAAGTACGACTACAACCCCAAGGATTCCCATCAAGATGATGTGGATCCCGAAGAAGAAGAACTACAGAGTTCTTGAGGGTGACTCTGCCAACACACTTCACTCACATCATTTTGGCAAGAACAAGTGGAAACAACTTCCATATCTTGCACTAGTTCAAGGAGTCACAAACCCTCTAGTTCGTAAGACAAGGGACAAGGTAACCTAATGCTTTCATGGACATCATCTTGTGTTAAAATAACTCTATGTTTATGGATATCCATGTTTGTTCCTTGTGGGCCTAACCCGTGTAGGTATTGAAAGTGCAACTCACTCCAATGGATTGCTCCGAATGATCTACATCAACATTGATCGTCCACATCTTCAACACCTGCATGAAGTCATCATCGACAAAACCCAAGGTTAGTTCATCCCTTCTAGGGGGGATATCACATCTAGGGGGAGCTTTACTCTAAGAATTGAGCTAAAGCAACTCTAACAGTGTGAACACAACAATGCTTTATGTAAAAGTGGTAACTCAACTTGTGCTTAAACGATGAGTATGATCTATGATCAAATGGTCTCATTTGGCTCCTAACTCAATATACTCATACATAGATGACCTAAATCACAAATTGCTTGATAGATGATAGAGTCTTTGTGCATGCTTTGCCACATATTTAATTTGCCATTTTATTGTGTGAGGATGTTGGTTGCATATTTTACCCATTCAAGGACATCCACTTGTTGCTTTGATTGTTTGGCTCTTTCTCTTTTGCCAAGTGGATGGACAAGAATGCCTAAGATCCTCCTCTAGCTATCTATGCTTTTCTCGTCTCAAACTCTACTCATGCTACATCACAAAGTTTGATCAAGTCAGATTCGAACCACTCTGTGTGAGGAGCACTCGGAGTCCCCAATTCATCATAGACTTAAACTTCCAAAACCTCTTTGTGCATTTCGGTATAACCGAGTCATCCATTTCGGTCTCACCGAGTTCACTAAGTTGATCTAGGTTTTCATCTCGGTGCAACCGATTTGAACATTTTGGTCCCACCGAATTGTAGTAACCACTTGCGATTTTGCATCGCGGTGCCACCGAGTTGTTCCACTCGGTCACACCGATAGGGTCGGGATATATATATCCACGGGTGAGAGTTTGGAAATTTCTTCAAAACCCCTCATCTCGCGCATATCCTGCTTTGCCTCCTCGGGTCTCCGGATCGTCTCCTCGCCGCCAGCGACCTCCCGCCACTAGTTGCTTTCGTTGTCAACAGGAATCTGCTCCGCCATTGCCGACGTAGCGAACTCCTGCCGGACTAGGGTATGAGTTCGACCCCTTGTGCTCTCTTTTTACCTCTGATTCTAAGCACAAGGACAATGTCATGATCTTTTTCCTTGAATGAAATCAATCTATCTAGAGAAACTTCCTTAGGTTTTGTTTGATTCGAAAATTTAGGGTTAGGCCTCCGCTGAACTCATCTCGGACCGACCAAATCGTAGAAATCGGTCTCACCGATTTGGCTTAGGCCATTGCACATGCACTTTTCGGTGTGACCAAAAACTGCAAATCAGTGTGACCGAGTTCAATTCTCTGTGAAACCCTAGCAATCTCGGTGCCACCGAACTGTGACTCGGTCTGACCGAGTTCACTAGTTTAGGTTCCAAATGTTGCTTCGGTATCACCGAGTTTATCAATTCGGTAGCTCCAAAATCATTTTAGTAGAGAACTAAAACTAGGTTTTTGAATCAATTGTTTTGCAAAAATCTCTGCACTTTGTGATGCTCATCTACTCTACCTCATCTATATCTATTCACATGGTTTGCTGTCAGTTTGCCTGCCAGGATGTCTGACTAGAGTGATAGCCAGAATAAATCTAAAGAGAAAATGCAAATGAGTGAGGGCACTAGTCCCTCAAGCAGCTATGATGAGGGCAGCAGGAGCACACAAGTAACTTGCCCAAGGCAGCCACTAGAACAAGAAAGAAGAGAACCTCAAACTCTGAGGATGAGGTCTGCGTTGTTGTTGAGGATGAGGCCACCTCAAAGAAGGAAGTGCGGAAGAAATAGTATGGCACTGTTGCTACAACAAAGCCTGGTATGAACAAGAAGGCACCAGCAAGGAGAGTCCCAACATCCAAGCCAAGGAAAGTTCCAATAGGAGAAACCATGAAATTCACAATAGAATCAGATGATGGTAAGGCAGTTGGAGATGGAAAGAAGAGGAAGAGGGCAAGAATCACAACTGCAAAAGTTCTTGGAAAGTCAACTATGGTAAGAGATTCAGAATATGAAAAGGAAGAGGATGATGCACCAGCACCCAAGTCTCAAAAGCTTATGGGATATGCAATCAAGTCAGGGGCTGCTTCTAAGCCCAAACCTGCTCCGAAAGCTGCTGCTCAAACCACCAAGTCTGCACCGAAGAGAAGCACCAGAAACATCCCAGCTGAAGAGAAGAACAAGGCCCCAGTGCCTGAAGTTGAAGAAGAAGATGCTGAAGCCCAAGTGCTGAGAAAGCTCAAACCAAAGATTCCAGACCACAGTGACACTCATCCAGTGGCAGAGGACATGAACATCAGAAAGGATGCAGGTCTGAGACTTTGGAGGAAGAATGACCCTTATGTTGTGAGAAGGAGAACTGCCATGGACTATAGATTCCACACCAAAGAACAGCAATACTTCTATGAGACAATTCTACTTGACAAGAAGCCAATTGTCTGTGATATGAGATGGGTTGACTGGAAATACATCAAAGAGAATGAAGATCACTTTCCAGGTGTATATGACAGTTTTAAATCTTGTGGAGTTGACAAGTTTGTTGGACAGAAGCTCACCAAATGGAATGATGAGCTAATCATACAATTCTACTCCACTGCTCATTTCTATCCAGACGAATGGGCAAATTTGATCAATGCTCCAGAAGACCATGAGGATGATTTGGATGTGTATGCCAAGAAGAAGAAAGACCACAACTCCATGGCAAGTATGTACAAGGAAATTCCTAATGAGCCCTGGAAACTCATAAGTTGGGCTCAGTGAAATACTTGTTGTCTGGTCTGCCTACTATCAATACCATCTTGAGGCTTACTCTGTTGCCCAAGTCTGGAGATCATAGGATGATAAGAGGACATTCAATCAACTTGCTGCACATTTTTTATGTCCCGCAAAAATTCAAGGTCATGAGTCTGATTGTAGAGACAATCAACAGGATTGCTGCTGACAAGAAAAGTTCTTGTGGATATGCTCCACACATTCAGGTGCTCATCAACTCAAAGATGGGCATATGCACTTGTTGGATAAGGAGCATTTACCTCTCAAGCCAGAATTTGAATACAACACAGTTATAATGGATGAGAATGAACCTTCATCAGTGCAAGCACAAGAGAAGAGATCTAAGGCAAAGGCAGAAAAAGTTGCATGGATGCCAACTATTGGAGAGGCATCTCAAGTGTTCTTGAAGAGCAAACAAGATCAACTTGGATTTCTGATCCAATCTACTTTGAGGTTTGAGAAGGGATTGGCCACCCGGACACAGAATCAGGAGAGCTTGGAGAGGATCATTGAACAAAAATTCTATGATCTTGATTTGAAAGTAGTTGAGCAACTCTAGGAGGAAGCAGAGGATAAGAAAGGGAAGGCAACTATAGAAGCTTTTCAGCAAGTGCCAAGAGGTCGGAGGTCAGCTACAGTGCCAGTACCTGATACTAGAGCTACCACATCAGCACCAGCAGCTACAGCTTCAGTGCCACCTCCAGCAGCCACTCCATCAGCTCCAGCTACATCGACAAAAGCTTTCGTCGTTGGAGTCATCTCTACACCACCTCATGAAGACCAAGCCTGAGAGACGCATAGCACTATGCATATTTGAACTTTTTGGTAACTTGTTGCCAAAGGGGGAGATATATGTATAGATCATAGACTTCGAGAGAGAGTGTTGCTTTTTGTCTCTCTTGCACTTTGTTTGGTTGAACTTTATTGTGTGCTTGTTTGGTACCTTATGTCCTTGTGTGAGATACTTGTATGATCATGTGTTTGATCATGTGCTACTTTAATGTTTGCTTGGATGATATTATCTCTTATATCCATACATGATCATTCACTTTGCTTGGTGATGAGTGCATGCTTTTAATTGCTATCATTTTGAGCGCTCGACCAAGATATATGTGACATGGAAGAGTAACCCATGATACTAATCGATTGTGCATTTGCATTCAAAAGCAAATCTTAAACAATGCACAAATTTAGGGGGAGCCCTTGCTTATCACATACTTCTCAAAGCTATGATGTATTTAAATCTTATTATCATTTGTTGAAGCTTTGATCTATATGTTGTCATCAATTACCAAAAAGGGGGAGATTGAAAGTGCAACTATCCCTGGGTGGTTTTGGTAATGATTAACAACATATAGCTCATTAAACTAATGCTATTTCAAGAGGAATATTTCAGGAAAGTTCAATGATTGGCATGGCATGGATTAGGAATGTGGACCCCTCAAAATGCTAAGGACAAAGGATTGGCTCAAGCTCTAAAGCTCAAGACTCTAAATTTTACTTTTAGTGATCCAAGATCACATTGAGTCCATAGTAAAAGCCAATACTATTAAAAGGGGATGAGGTGTTGCTTAATGGCTTGCTTGCTCAAAATGCTTAGTGATATGCTCCAAAGCCCTCAACCACTTTCTCATATCCAGATATGTCCCAAACCAAAAGTCAAACTCTGCCCCACCGATTTGATCCATCCGGCGCCACCGAGTTCATTTGACATAGCCACTACCAGAAACCCTAGTCACTTATGTCTCACCGATAGGGATCTCGGTCTCACCGAGATGGGATTGCAAACTCTCTATTTCCCTTCGTAACGTTTTGGTCTAACCAAGATGAGAGATCGGTCCCATCGAGTTCTCAATGCAAACTCTCTGTTTCCCTTTCGTAATGTTTCAGTCTCACCGAGATGAGCGAATCGGTCCCACCGAGTTTGCCCGACCAACTCTTTGGTTAGCTTATTACCAAAGTCGGTCCCACCGAGTTTGTGTAATCGGTCTCACCGAGATTACGTTATGCCCTAACCCTAAAGAAACCGGTCCCACCGAGTTGACATGTTGGTCCCACCGAAATGCCTAACGGTCACATTATGAACTAAATCGGTCTGACCGAGTTTCACGATTCGGTCTCACTGAGTTTGGTAAATTGTGTGTAACGGTTAGATTTTGTGTGGAGGCTATATATACCCCTCCACCCTTTCTTCATTCACGGAGAAAGCCATCAGAACATGCCTACACTTCCAGCATTCATTTTCTGAGAGAGAACCACCTACTCATGTGTTGAGGCCAAGATATTCCATTCCAACCACATAAATCTTGATATCTATCCTTCCCCAAGTTTCTTTCCACTCAAATCATCTTTCCACCAAATCCAATCCTATGAGAGAGAGTTGAGTGTTGTGGAGACTATCATTTGAAGCAGAAGAGCAAGGAGTTCATCATCAACACACCATCTATTACCTTTTGGAGAGTGGTGTCTCCTAGACTGGTTAGGTGTCACTTGGGAGCCTCCGTCAAGATTGTGGAGTTGAACCAAGGAGTTTGTACGGGCTAGGAGACTGCCTACTTCGTTTAGATCTACCCTAGTGAGGCAAGTCCTTCGTGGGCGATGGCCATCGTGGGATAGACAAGGTTGCTTCTTTGTGGACCCTTCGTGGGTGGAGCCCTCCGTGGACTCGCGCAGTTGTTACCCTTCGTGGGTTGAAGTCTCCATCAATGTGGATGTACGATAGCACCACCTATCGGAACCACGCCAAAAATCTCCGTGTCAACATTGCGTTTGCTCCCTCCAAACTCCTCCCCTTTACCTTCATATGCAGTGATTTACATTCCGCTGCTATACTCTTAGAATTGCATGTGTAGGTTGATTGCTTGACTTGTGCTAAGTTGCTAAAATCTGCCAAGACTTAAAATTGGGAAAAGTCTAGATTTTTATTTGGTCAAGTAGTCTAATCACCCCCCTCTAGACATACTTTCGATCCTACACCCACTCAGCATTTTACAATCGGAAAACCGCTAGCAGTTCGCTCCTACTCGTCCTCGGACGTCCTTTAACATTACTATAGTTCGCTCCTAGTTGTCCCGTCCTTTCACATTACAACAGTTCCACTAATCCTAACCCTCCTCCCAAATCCATGGCATCCCAAATCTCCATGATCGATGGTGAGTACAAGGTTAGAACCATCACCGCCGATGAGTTCGACATCATCTACACCTGTTCTTCCATGACGGTGAAAGGATGCCTTACTCGCTGCAGATGCATGTTCGAGAAGTCAAAGGGTGATAAGTGGGTCGCTGGGCTAGATGTTGAGTACACCACAGTCCTAGAAAAGAGAAGAATCTAAAGGAGGAAGAGAAGAAGAAGCCCACCGTGATCCAGGTTTGCATGCATAACTTGTGCTTGGTCTAGCACATATGCCATGCCGACGTTGAGTGTGAGGATTTTAAGAACTTCCTCAAGGGCGGCAAAGTCAAATTTGTTTCTGTAGACTTTACGAACGACAAAGAAGTCCTCGGTCGGATAGGCCTCGTTGTAGGCCAGCCCTTCGACCTCCAGAGGAATGTGGTAGTGTCCTCCCGTCAGCCTTCAATGATGACCCTGGAAGCAGCCATGGTTGATCCTTCATACGGTAAATAGACAAAACCTCCACCCAAGTTTCATCTTGCATGGAAGTGGAATGTACTAGACAGAGACCACATCAATTATGCTGCAATTGATGCCTACCTTTGTTTCAATATCTACAAGGGTTGGATGAAGAGCGAGAGACAAGTGTGAGGTTTAGGCAAAGAAGTATCAGACAATAGGAAGAGGGACAAGGACGAAGTCGGGCATGTGGGCGAGGAGTACGAGTAAGGTGGCAGTGTCATTACTCATGGTGGTTGTAATCCAGTGTCTACTGGATTAGTTTCTTAGTTTAATTTCAGGATGCTTAGTTTTATTTGTGGGGTGTGTTGTGCTGAGCCCCCAGTAGATCTATGTTATGTTCCTTCTTGTTACTTTAACTCTTCAGTACGTACATACTAGTATTTCATATAGTTCATCTTGTAGTTGGTAGTACTACCACTCGTTTCTTCACATTATATATGTATAATATATATGGCCAACATCATATAGCCAGCAGTTTAGTTGTCAAAGAATTTCAGGGTGCTTTGTTTTATTTGAGGGGTGTGTTGTGCTGGACACCAATATTGTGACTCAAATCTCTTTTGCCATGTTATAATGACATAAATACCAATGGACCAACATGCTAGGTCTCCCTCTATCTCACTATAGTACAATAAAGTGGGGCCTACTTGATCCCAACAACGTTCTTATTTTCCTGTAAAATTATTCGCTTGGTTACTCCTAACAAGCGGGACCACACTTATCATTGTGAGATAGAGAGAATCGACATGTGGGTCTAGCCTTATTTTTGTCATATAACGTGGTTAACGGGTTTGACGTGAAAATAACAATGTCTAATGGCATTTTTGAGCAAACATCTAACGGAACGATGGCATTTTTGTGATATCTAATTGCATTTTGAGCAAGCATCTCATGGATTGAGGGCATTTTTTAGTAGTTGTAACTTCTATGGCAAAATAGAGTAGTAAGACACAACTAGTGGCGTAAATAATAAAAACCCAAGAATTAAATAGGTATGCTAATTTCTTTAATAGAATTTAGCACCCCGTCCAAACACGTACTAGCTTTTTTAATAGTACTATATGCATAATTTGGTGACGAGCACTCTTTATATGTACCACCTTTTTTCTTTAATTTCATCTTGTTAGTTTTGCTCCATGGTGCAATCCATCGATACTACTACTGTACAAAAGTATACATTTAAAAGGCTAGAGGGAGGGGCAGTCTCGCTTGGTCGGTTTCATGATAGGTGATGGCCTTTGTGATTTGATAGCTCATTACTGCTGGAAGGCGGGGCCTTGTGATTTGACTGCTCATATAAATGTTGCCAATGGCCTGAGGAGGAGCAAAGAACCATGCGGTATACTCAAGTTTTCCACTAGAGTACTAGTACGACGGAGGAGCGCGAAACACGACAGTCCAGTGCTATATGGCGATAAAAATGATCTAATTTTCTAGTCATCGATCCCACGATGCCGTTCATCGTTAGCATTGTTCTATTCATGCCTCGCAGAGAACGTGACACATGCGGAAAAACACCCGAAGGGAAAGAAGAAACAGAGGAGCAAAAGAAGACGGAAGATTATCCACCCCAAAAAAGAAGGAAGACACACACACAAAGTCTGGGGCGCTACTCTCTAATACATGAAGGGTTGCTGGCCGCAGAGTCATAACTGCTTCTTCATCGCCTCCACGACCTCCATCTACTCGCGCATCTCCTCCACCATCTTCTTCATTCTGTCCATGACGCGGGATTTCTTGACGCGAGCCTTCATCATCTCTTCCACGGTTGCATTACATACCTTGACAACAACCGGGTGCTCGATGTGGAGCTTAGCCGACTCCACCTTCTGTTCCATGATGAGGGCGTGCAACATCTACATAGAGGAACTACTCTTCTCACGCAGCTTCTTCCGGCCGGCGTTCTCCTCCGTCAGCAGGCCGAGCTCATGGCGGAGCTTCGCATTTTCCTCCTGAAGTTGCAGAATTTCAGCGGTCGCCTTCTTATCTGAGGCAATTCTCTTCTTCAGCAGCATCACCAAGCCGGCAGTCAACTTCCCCTACTCAATGAGCTCAGCGAGCATGTCGTCGAGGCTCTCCTTTGGCGGCTCCACCAAGCCGTTGATGAACTCCTTCTGCATATTGAGCCGATCGAGCATGTCATTGAGGGATAATGACTCCTACGCCGCCAGCTCGGCATCTTTGCTGCCGCGGCTAGGGCGCTCCTGGGATCCCTTGCCTGCCCGTGGGAGATCTTTCGAGGTCTCTGGGAGGCGGCAAGCCCTGTTTTTTTCGCAGCCTTGGTCGCTGCTGCCTTGTTACGAGTAGTACTCGACCTATAGCTCTACACACCGGCCATGGCAAGGACGGACTAACAAGAAAGACTTATGAGGAGGAAGGTAGAGTAATTTTCGGCTAGGTAGTTCCCCTTTTTATAACCTAGTACTAGCACTAGTACTAAAACCTACATAATGGCAACACGTTCAGGTTTGATATGTACCAGGTGTGAGCAGGTTTGCACTTAATTATAGCATGGTAGTATTACTTTGGAATGTGATGGCAGCAAGCTAAAGATTAATTGATGGTTTTGGTTTCGAGGCCCGAAATGGCTCCCGATGAGTTTAGTGGAGCATAAATTTCAAGTACTACTGCTCAAATGCGGTCGCACAAGTCAGTGATGTAACTGATCATCCATGTCAGACCAAGCCGGTGCGTGTCCCTTTGGTGAGACGTGGGTCCGACCGACTGTAACTGTTACACGATGGAGACTTCTGCTTGTGGCTTTGGGTGAACTTCACAACCAAGCATTCAAAAACTAGTGATAAATCAATTACCATCTATTTCTGAACAACCAAGTATTTTCACAGGAATACAATACATATAGATGGAGTGATTGTCAAGGTTGCAAGATGGCGTGGCGTTGCAAGTTCACTGCAGCAACAACCAAGTAGGTCACTACATCATTGGCAGGAAGGAGGGCAGCTCACCTCGCCTACGACGCATGCCTAGCGGCGGCGCCATAGCTGGTCCCGGAATTTGGCTTCTCCTACCGCCCATTTGAATAGTTGCACCTGCTACTCATGCCATTCCGCAGGCATGCGTGTTCTTTCTTCCGTAATCGACTCCGTGAATATGATCTCTGCCATTAGCCCCAGCTCGAAATCAACGCGACGCTGCAAGATGCTGACATCCCTCAGCATCTCTCCCCTGAAATCAACTTGTGCCTCCACCTTGTGTTTCGTCAGGTGCAGCTCCTTCAAACTTGTCTCCAATCGATGCGACGCTTCCTCGATCTGATTTACCCTTGCTGCCCACCACCTGAAACGCAGCCCTGGCATGTCCTCCGGCACCACAGGTATGTGATTCCGGAGCAATGGATCCCCTATGGAACACATGTGGGTTTCGATCAATGGCGGGAGTGCTGCGGGCTGCAGCGAGAGTGCAGGCTGCAGAATCCTGGGATCTAAGGGCTTATCCAGGGCGGGATCCTCTATGGCGGGATCCGGTGGGCGACGCGGGGATGCGAGTGTAGGCGCTGGGATGCCCTACGAGGCTAAGATAAAGATAGTACTACTCCACTATGTCCATATTTAAATACAAAGGCCATCAACAGTAACCCAGGCAAAAATTGATCATCCTGCCTGCATCCTGGTTTATTGGCCCCCTTTTTATTTTGCGCCAATTTTTGGCCAAAAATTTAACAAACAAAATTCAAGCACTAGAGCCAAATTATCTGTTTTTCCACTACACAAACCAAACAAGCAATTTAATCATCCTAAAGGCAAATATCGGCACATTATTTTTATAGTACAAAGAATTTGTACAAGGGGATAATTATTTTTTTTGAAAATTTTCTGTAATCATGGTTCGAAAAGTTTCCATGGGCATGAACAAAGTTCAAGGCTAGCTCCCACTTTAACAATGCTCGTCTTTCTCACTTTCGCTTTTCTTTTTGAAAAGTTTTAGGTTCCCCTCTATATATTTTTGTTTTTAAACTTTTTAAAAGCACGCAACAGAAAAAATGACTCTCTAAAACTTCTGGGTTGTCTCCCTGGCAGCGCTTTATTTAAAGCAATTAAGCTAAGCATATAGTGCTCATGTAATGGATCCACCCGGATCCCAAGGTATATCAAGGCCAATTTTAATTAACTATGATTTGTGATTTAGTAGTGAGCACAAAGTAACATATATCATGCACAAACGAAGTCTAACTCTCTTCCTATGCATCGGCATGTCATAAAAGAACAATTCAGGCACACAAAGTAAAGGCCAATGCATAGTATAAACAGTTTCTTTCAATTTTACCGTATTGGAAACATAGAGATGCGGAGATGTAGTTCCTCTCTCATAATAATTGCAAGTAGGAGCAGCAAGCACATGCGTAATATATATATCAAAATCATTCATGTGCAATAGTAGAACGCAACCCATCAATATAGTCCTTAATAAGCGCAAACTTCTTCGATATAGTGTAGTTGGGAGAATTCAAAAAGATAATAGGACTATGATGCATGGGTGCAATAGCAACAATTTCATTCTTAACATAAGGAACTATAGCAAGTTCATATCCATAAGCATAATTCATATTGGCATCATGGCCACAAGCATAGCAAGCATCAAGTTCATTAAAAAGGGATATTTGAAATGAATCCAAGGGATCATAGTAATCATACTTCGGTAAGCATGAATGGAAATTAAACAATGTATGCGTTGAAGAGTTACTCTCATTAGAAGGGCACATTGTGACGACCTGAGACCGACGCTCCAGACGGCTTCCATGTTTTTCGTTGTTGTCATGTGTTTCGTCTGTTTGTTTTATTCATCATGTCATCATTTGCATTGCATCGGCACTCCGTTGCCGTCATGTTTTAAAGCTTGCATTCGTTCGTAGTTGCCACATCCCCCCATGCCTTCATTTATCGTTCTGAGAGCAACCTGTTTTTTTCGAGTCCCTCTTGTCTGACCACCTAGCCTCACCGCATAGTGCACAAATTCCCCCTCTCGAGCGCATCTGAAACATCCCTGAACCCGACCTGCTCAGTCATCACCGTTGGGTCCGGATCATCCTCAAACATCCCTAAAATATCTTCGGTTCTTTGTTTGGGCTTCCTAACCTATTTATCCAGATCATCTGATTTTGATCGGATGGACTAGGTAGCCCCTAACATAATTCCACCTGCTATATTGGCAACCTAACCCTAGATATTAGGCAGGTTGTCCCATCCGTCTCATCGTCGCCGCCACTCCACCAAATCCACCTCGGGATCTCCCCTGCCCGGTCCACCTCGCATTTAGCCACCATCGACCAGAGCATCGGCCGATGATCTCTGTCCCATCCATCCCCTCCTTTCGATCCAGCCAGCCACCTCTCTGCTCGAGCTCCTATGCTCACGGCCAACCCCGAGCGCCGCCCTCACCTCCTCCTGTCCCTCGATCTATGGTGGATCAAGAGCAGCGCCGTCCGGCCCCGACTAGCACCACGCCATGGCCTGAGCTCGGCCTCGAGGTCCCATTGCCGCCATCTTCTCCAGCTGCTGCTCCGCCGCATTGCCCGCTATCGACTAGGCCAGGCATCCCTTGCTCCTTTTGTTCTCCTTCCCCGCTTTCTACTCCCTTTGTTTCTCTCCCTTGTCTCTCATATGTTTCTCTCTGTACCATGATGTGACCGCCGTCGCCGAGACCGTGCGCCACCGCACCCGGAGATGGCGGGATCGCCCAGGCCCTCCTCGACCTCCTCGGCTACGGATCCGCACGTCTGCTTCGTCCCTGCCTCGCCAGACCCCGCTGCTGCCTTCTCGTCCAGCGCGGCCGCTGCTCTGCTTCCTGATGAGGAGTGGACCGCGCCCGCTTCAATGCCTCCCCGCTGTCCTGATCGAGCGAGAGGAGCTCGTCCGGTCCGGCCGCACGTTGACTACGCCAGCCAAGCAGCGCCAAGGCCCAGCACTTGCCTCCAGCCACGACCTAGCTCCTGTAGGCCGATGTGAGCAGCGCCCCCCCCCCCCCCGGCAGCCCAGTGTGCTCTGTTTCGGCCCAGCCTGTGTTTTTTTTTCTAGACGAATTTAGACGTTATCCAGAGATTTACAGATTTACAGAAAAAGCCTCCATGTTCATACATTTAATATCTCACAAACCGTACATCATATTAAAATGATTTAAATATGAAAAATGATTAGAGTTTCGTCTAGTTTCACATTATGCCACTTTCATCCATGCTAAAAAAAATTAACTTGCTGTTTGCTATTACTTTGCATAAATTGCATGTTAAAAATGATTTATTTCATAACTAAATAACCGTAGCTCCAAATTAAATAAACTTGATACGAAAATGGGGTAGAAAAATGCATAGATTAACATGGTGCACTTTGTTTTACTGTTTACCAATATTAAAATATGTTTTATATCAAAACAGTAGCTAATTCAAAATATGCATATAGGGATTTTTCCGAAATTGTTGTTTGTTGTTTCCGGCCTCATTTAAACTTGCCTAGATAGGTAGTTTTATTATGCCTCACCTCTTGCCATGTTTACCAACATTTAGTATTGTTTACTAGCTTAAACGAGCGCGAACTAAACACTTGGATGTGGTGTTTCATCAGTATGCAACTCGTTGCATATTGAGCTCCACTTAATTTGTAGTGTTGTTTGTTGCACTTTGCCATGTCATGCATATTTAAACCGGACATGCATCATATTTGAATGTGCATCATGCCATGTTTATGTGCTGGTTGTTCACTATGTTGTTTGCTTCTTTCCGGTTGCTCCTCTTCTTGATAGTTGCCGGTAACATTGCGATTGTGAGGATTCGTTCGACTACATTGGTTCGTCTACTTCATGGACCTCGGTCTTCTTCCTAGCGGGATATCAGGCAAGATGATCGTTACCCTGGATCTCACTACTATCATTGCTATGCTAGTTGTCTCGATGCTATCTCTGTGTTGCGCTACCTACCACTTGTTTATCAAGCCTCCCATATTGCCATGACAACCTCTAACCTTTTTCACCCTTCCTAGCA
Source organism: Triticum timopheevii (assembly GCA_963921465.1). NCBI lineage: Eukaryota > Viridiplantae > Streptophyta > Magnoliopsida > Poales > Poaceae > Triticum > Triticum timopheevii. The sequence continues at coordinate 250,753,367 of OY997264.1, read as the reverse complement.
AACCGTTGGTTGGCTATGTTACCGCTTTGCTTAGCACCTCTTATAGCGTTGCTAGTTGCAGGTTGTTCCATGTTGGAACATGGATATCATGGATATCTTGGGATATCACAATATCTCTTATTTAATTAATGCACATATATACTTGGTAAAGGGTGGAAGGCTCGGCCTTATGACTGGTATTTTGTTCCACTCTTGCTGCCCTAGTTTTCGTCATACCGGTGTTATGTTCCTTGATTTTGTGTCCCTAACACGGTGAGGGTTTATGGGCCCCTTTTGAAAGTTCGCTTTGACTAAAACACTTCCAGCAAGGCCCAACATTGGTTTTACCATTTTCCTAATAAAAACTAAAACTTAAATAGGGGATTTTTCTCCGGACCCTCGTATTTTTAATGAACCCCCGGGCCAGTGCCCCTCTGAGTGTTGGTCCAAACTAGAGCATCATGCGGGACCGCCCCTAGGCAACTTGGGGTATTTGGCTCCTGGACGCTTCGCTCATCCGTGGTGCCCTGAGAACGAGATACGTACGACTTCTATTGGGATTTGTCAGCACACTAGGAGGTCTTGCTGGTTTTGTTTTACCATTGTCGAAATGTCTTGTGCACCGGGATCCCGAGTCTGATTGGATGTCCCGCAATGGAGGATTGTCTCCGCGGATCGTGAGCTTGTAATGGGCTAAGTTGGGACACCTCTGCATGGTTTGATCTTTCGAAAACCGTTCCCATGCTTTGATCCGGTTGTAGAGAACTTGACACCAGATTCGAATTAAAATACCCAACCACGTGTGTAACCATGATGGTGTCTTTTCGAGTGGGTCAAGAAGAGAACACGGTGGGGTTATGTTTGAACGTAAGTAGTTCAGGATCACTTTTTGATTGTTACTAGCTTGCGACCGTTTGCGTAGCTTCTCATCATATTCTTGTACTCGTAAGTTAGCCACCATATCATGCTTAGTCGCTGTTGCAACTTCACCACTTATCCATTTCCATACCCATTAAGTTTTGCTTGTCTTGATACCCATGGTAATGGGATTACTGAGTCCTCGTGGCTCATAGATTACTAAAATAACAGTTGCAGGTACAGGTAATGCGATGCTCTGACGCGAGTGCGATGCTTGCTTGTTTGAAGTTCTTCTTCCGCTTCTTCTTGGATCAAGGGATTTAGGTGAAGGAAATATACCCTAGAGGCAATAATAAAGTTATTATTTATTTCCTTATATCATGATAAATGTTTATTATTCATGCTAGAATTGTATTAACCGGGAACATAATACATGTGTGAATACATAGACAAACATAGTGTCACTAGTATGCCTCTACTTGAGTAGCTCGTTAATCAAATATGGTTAAGTTTCCTAACCATAGACATGAGTTGTCATTTTATTAATAGGATCACATCATTAGGAGAATGATGTGATTGACTGGACCCATTCCGTTAGCTTAGCACTTGATCGTTTAGTATGTTGCTATTGCTTTCTTCATGACTTATACATGTTCCTATGACTATTAGATTATGCAACTCCCGTTTACCGGAGGAACACTTTGTGTACTACCAAACGTCACAACGTAACTGGGTGATTATAAAGGAGCTATAAAGGTGTCTCCAAAGGTACATGTTGGGTTGGCGTATTTCGAGATTAGGATTTGTCACTCCGATTGTCGGAGAGGTATCTCTGGGCCCTCTCGGTAATGAACATCACTTAAGCCTTGCAAGCATTGCAACTAATGAGTTAGTTGTAAGATGATGTATTACGGAACGAGTAAAGAGACTTGCCGGTAACGAGATTGAACTTGGTATTGAGATACCGACGATCGAATCTCGGGCAAGTAACATATCGATGACAAATGGAACAACGTATGTTGTTATGCGGTTTGACCGATAAAGATCTTCATAGAATATGTGGGAGCCAATATGAGCATCTAGGTTCCGCTATTGGTTATTGACCGGAAACGTGTCTCGGAAATGTCTACATAGTTCTCGAACCCGTAGGGTCCGCACGCTTAAGGTTTCAGTGGCAATTTTATTATGAGTATATGAGTTTTGATGTACCGAAGGAGTTCGGAGTCGCGGATGAGATCGGGAACATGACGAGGAGTCTCGAAATGGTCGAGACATAAAGATCGATATATTGGACGGCTATATTCGGACATCGGAAAGGTTCCGAGTGATTCGGGTATTTTTCGAAGTACCGGAGAGTTACGGGAACTCGCCGGGGAGTATATGGGCCTTATTGGGCTTTAGGGGAAAGAGAGAGGAGAGGTTGCCCCCCCCCCCAAGGCCTAGTCCGAATTGGACTAGGGGGAGGGGCTGCGCCACCTCCTTCCTTCTCTTCTCTCTCCCCTTTCCTTGACTCCTACTCCTACTACATGGAAGGGGGGAATCCTAGTCCCGGTGGGAGTAGGACTCCTCCAGGGCGCGCCATAGCTAGGCCGGCCCTCCCCCTCCTCCACTCCTTTATATACGGGGGTAGGGGGCACCCCATAGACACACAAGTTGATCTACGTGATTGTTCCTTAGCCGTGTGCGGTGCCCCCCTCCACCATATTCCACCTCGGTCATATCGTTGTCGTGCTTAGGCGAAGCCCTGCGTCGGTAGAACATCATCATCGTCACCATGCCGTCGTGCTGACGGAACTCATCCCCGACACTTTGTTGGGTCGGAGTCCGGGGATCGTCATCGAGCTGAACGTGTGCTGAACTCGGTGGTGCCGTACGTTCGGTACTTGGATCGTTCGGATCGTGAAGACGTACGACTACATCAACCGCGTTGTCATAACTCTTACGCTTACGGTATACGAGGGTACATGGACAACACTCTCCCCTCTTGTTGCTATGCATCACCATGATCTTGCGTGTGCATAGGAAAATTTTTGAAGTTACTACGTTCCCCAACAGTGGCATCCGAACCTGGTTTTATGCGTAGATGTCATATGCACGAGTAGAACACAAGTGAGTTGTGGGCGATACAATTCGTACTGCTTACAAGCATGTCATACTTTGGTTCAGCGGTATTGTGAGATGAAGCAGCCCGGACCGACATTACGCGTACGCTTACGCGAGACTGGTTTCACCATTACGAGCACTTGTGCTTAAAGGTGACTGGCGGGTGTTTGTCTCTCTCACTTTAGTTGAACCGAGTCTGGCTACGCCCGGTCCTTGCAAAGGTTAAAACAACACTAACTTGATGAACTATCGTTGTGGTTTTGATGCGTAGGTAAGAACGGTTCTTGCTAAGCCCGTAGCAGCCACGTAAAATTTGCAACAACAAAGTAGAGGACGTCTAACTTGTTTTTGCAGGGCATGTTGTGATGTGATATGGTCAACACATGATGCTATATTTTATTGTATGAGATGATCATGTTTTGTAACCGAAGTTATCGGCAACTGGCAGGAGCCATATGGTTGTCGCTTTATGGTATGAAATGCAAACGCCGTGTAATTGCTTTACTTTATCACTAAGCGGTAGCGATAGTTGTAGAAGCAATAGATGGTGTAACAACAACGATGCTACGATGGAGATCAAGGTGTCGCACCGGTGACGATGGTGATCACGGCGGTGCTTCGGAGATGGGGATCACAAGCACAAGATGATGATGGCCATATCATATCACTTATATTGATTGCATGTGATGTTTATCCTTTATGCATCTTATCTTGCTTTGATTGATAGTAGCATTTTAAGATGATCTCTCACTAGATTATCAAGAAGTGTTCTCCCTGAGTATGCACCGTTGCGAATGTTCTTCGTGCTGAGACACCACGTGATGATCGGGTGTGATAGGCTCTACGTTCAAATACAACGGGTGCAAAACAGTTGCACACGCGGAATACTCAGGTTAAACTTGACGAGCCTAGCATATAACAGATATGGCCTCGGAACACGGAGACCGAAAGGTCGAACGTGAATCATATAGTAGATATGATCAACATAGTGATGTTCACCATTGAAACTACTCCATCTCACATGATGATCGGACATGGTTTAGTTGATTTGGATCACGTGATCACTTAGATGACTAGAGAGATGTCTGTCTAAGTGGGAGTTCTTAAGTAATATGATTAATTGAACTTAAATTTATCATGAACTTAGTCCTGGTAGTATTTTGCAAATTATGTTATAGATCAATACCTCGCGTTGTTGCTTTCATATGTTTATTTGTATATGTTCCTAGAGAAAATTGTGTTGAAATATGTTAGTAGCAATGATGCGGATTGGATCCGTGATCTGAGGTTTATCCTCATTGCTGCACAGAAGAATTATGTCCTTGATGCACCGCTAGGTGACAGACCTATTGCAGGAGCAAATGCAGACGTTATGAACGTTTGGCTAGCTCAAAATGATGACTACTTGATAGTTTAGTGCACCATGCTTAAACGTCTTAGAATCGGGACTTCAAAGACGTTTTGAACGTCATGGACCATATGAGATGTTCCAGGAGTTGAAGTTAATATTTCTAGCAAATACCCGAGTTGAGAGATATGAAGTCTCCAACAAGTTCTATAGGTAAAAGATGGAGGAGAATCGCTCAACTAGTGAGCATGTGCTCAGATTGTCTGGGTACTTCAATCGCTTGAATCAAGTGGGAGTTAATCTTCCAAATAAGATAGTGATTGATAGAATTCTCTAGTCACCATCACTAAGTTACTAGAACTTCGTGATGAACTATAGTATGCAAGGGATGACAAAAATGATTCCCGAGCCCTTCGTGATGTTGAAATCGACGAAGGTAGAAATCAAGAAAGAGCATCAAGTGTTGATGATTAACAAGACCACTAGTTTCAAGAAAAGGGCAAAGGGAAAGAAAGGGAAAATTCAAGTAGAATGGCAATCAAGTTGTCTCTCCCGTGAAGAAGACCAAAGCTGGACCGAAGCCTGAAACTGAGTGCTTACAGTGCAAAGGAAATGGTCACTGGAAGCGGAAATGCCCTAAATATTTGGTGGATAAGAAGGATGGCAAAGTGAACAAGGGTATATTTGATATACAGGTGTTTGATGTGTGCCTTACTAGTGTTTATAGTAGCCCCTGAGTATTTGATACTTGTTCGGTTGCTAAGATTAGTAACTCAAAACAGGAGTTACATAATAAACAGAGGCTAGTTGAGGGGAAGTGACGATGAGTGTTGGAAATAGTTCCAAGATTGATATGATCATCATCACACACTCCCTATATTTTCGAGATTGGTGTTAAACCTAAATAAATGTTATTTAGCGTTTGCGTTGAGCATGAATATGATTTGATCATGTTTATTGCGATACAGTTATTCATTTGAAGTTAAAGAATAATTGTTATTCTGTTTACATGAATAAGACCTTCGATGGTTATACACCCAATGAAAATAGTTTGTTGGATCTCGATCGTAGTGATACACATATTCATAATATTGATGCCAAAAGATGCAAAGTTAATAATGATAGTGCAACTTATTTGTGGCACTGCCGTTTGGGTCATATCGGTGTAAAGCGCATGAAGAAACTCCATAAAGATGGATTTTAGGAATCACTTGGTTATGAATCATTTGATGCTTGCAAACCGTTCCTTTTGGGCAAGATGACTAAAACTCCGTTCTCCGGAACAATGGAACAAGCTACTAACTTATTGGAAATAATACATACCGATGTATGCGATCCAATGAGTGTTGATGCTCGTGGCAAGTATCCTTATTTTCTGACCTTCACAAGATGATTTGAGCAGATATGGGTATATCTACTTGATGAAACATAAGTCTGAAATAGTTGAAAGGTTCAAAGAATTCTAGAGTGAAGTGGAAAAATCATCGTAACAAGAAAATAAAGTTTCTACAATCTGATCGTAGAGACGAATATTTGAGTTACAAGTTTGGTCTTCAATTAAAACAATGTAGAATAGTTTCATAGCTCACGCCACCTGGAACACCACAACGTTATGGTGTGTCCGAACGTCGTAACCGCACTTTATTGGATATGGTGCAATCTATGATGTTTCTTTCTGATTTACCACTATTGTTTTGGGGTTATGCATTAGAGACAGCTGCATTCACGTTAAAACGGCACCATCTAAATCCATTGAGACGACACCATATGAACTGTGGTTTAGCAAGAAACCCAAGTTGTCGTTTCTTATAGTTTGGGGCTGCGATGCTTATGTGAAAAAGTTTCATCCTGATAAGCTCAAACCCAAACCGGAGAAGTGCGTCTTCATAGAATACCCAAAGGAAATTGTTGGGTACACCTTCTATCACAGATCCGAAGGCAAGATATTCGTTGCTAAAAAAGGATCCTTTCTAGAGAAGGACTTTCTCTCGAAAGAAGTGAGTCGGAGGAAAGTAGAACTTGATGAGGTAACTGTACCTTCTCCGGAATTGGAAAATAGTTCATCACTGAAATCAGTTCCAGTGATTCCTACACCAATTAGTGAGGAAGCTAATGATGATGATCATGAGACTTCTGATCAAGTTACTACAGAACCTCGTAGGTCTTGCAGAGTACGGTCCGCAGCAGAGTGGTACAGTAATCCTGTTCTGAAAGTCATGTTACTAGACCATGATAAACCTATGAACTATGAGGAAGCGATGATGAGCCTAGATTCTGCAAAATGGTTTGAGGCCATGAAATCTGAGATGGGATCCATGTATGAGAACAAAGTGTGGACTTTGGTGGACTTGCCCGATGATCGGCAAGCCATAGAAAATAAATGGATCTTCAAGAGGAAGACGGACGCTGATAGTAGTGTTACTATCTACAAAGCTATACTTGTCGAAAAAGGTTTTTGACAAAGTTCAAAGTGTTGAATACAATGAGATTTTCTCACTCATATCGATGCTTAAAAGTCTGTCCGAATCATGTTAGCAATTGCCACATTTTATGAAATTTGGCAAATGGATGTCAAAACTACATTCCTTAATGGATTTATTAAAGAAGAGTTGTATATGATACAACCAGAAGGTTTTGTCAATCCTAAAGGTACTAACAAAATGTGCAAGCTCCAGTAATCCATCTATGGACTGGTGCAAGCATCTCGGAGTAGGAATATACGCTTTGATAAGTTGATCAAAGCATCTAGTTTTATACGGACTTGTGGTGAAGCCTGTATTTAAAAGAAAGTGAGTGGGAGCACTACAGCATTTCTGATAAGTATATGTGAATGACATATTGTTGATCGAAAATAATGTAGAATTATTCTGCAAAGCATAAAGGAGTGTCTGAAAGGAGTTTTTTCAAAGAAAGACCTCGGTAAAGCTACTTACATATTGAGCATCAAGATCTATTGAGATAGATCAAGACGCTTGATAAGATTTTCAATGAGTACATACCTTGACAAGATTTTGAAGTAGTTCAAAATGGAGCAGTCAAAGAAAGAGTTCTTGCCTGTGTTGCAAAGGTGTGAAATTGAGTAAGACTCAAATCCTGACCACAGCAGAAAATAGAAAGAGAATGAAAGTCATTCCCTGTGCATCAGTCATAGGTTCTATAAAAGTATGCCAAGCTATGGACCAGACCTATTGTATACTCTGCCCTGGTTTGGCAAGGGAGTACAATAGTGATCTAGGAGTAGATCACTGGACATTGGTCAAAATTATCCTTAGTGGAATAAGGATATGTTTCTCAATTATGGAGGTGAAAAAGGTTAGTCGTAAAGGGTTACGTCGATACAAGTTTTGGCACTGATCTAGATGACTCTAAAGTTTCAATCTGGATAATATTGAAAGTGGGAGCAGTTAGCTAGAGTAGCTCCGTGCAGAGCATTGTAGACATAGAATATTTGCAAAATACATACGGCTCTGAATGTGACAGACCCGTTGACTAAGCTTCTCTCACGAGCAAAACATGATCACACCTTAGTACTCTTTGGGTGTTAATCACATAGCGATGTGAACTAGATTATTGACTCTAGTAAACCCTTTGGGTGTTGGTCACATGACGATGTGAACTATGGGTGTTAATCATATACAGATATGAATATTGGTGTTAAATCACATGACGATGTGAACTAGATTATTGACTCTAGTGCAAGTGGGAGACTGAAGGAAATATGCCCTAGAGGCAATAATAAAGTTATTATTTATTTCCTTATATCATGATAAATGTTTATTATTCATGCTAGAATTGTATTAACCGGGAACATAATACATGTGTGAATACATAGACAAACATAGTGTCACTAGTATGCCTCTACTTGACTAGCTCATTAATCAAAGATGGTTAAGTTTCCAAACCATAAACATGAGTTGTCATTTGATTAACGGGATCACATCATTAGGAGAATGATGTGATTGACTTAACCCATTCTGTTAGCTTAGCACTTGATCGTTTAGTATGTTGCTATTGCTTTCTTCATGACTTATACATGTTCCTATGACTATGAGATTATGCAACTCCCGTTTACCGGAGGAACACTTTGTGTGCTACCAAACATCACAATGTAACTGGGTGATTATAAAGGAGCTCTATAGGTGTCTCCAAAGGTACATGTTGGGTTGGCGTATTTCGAGATTAGGATTTGTCACTCTGATTGTCGGAGAGGTATCTCTAGGCCCTCTCGGTAATGCACATCACTTAAGCCTTGCAAGCATGGCAACTAATTAGTTAGTTGTGAGATGATGTATTACGGAATGAGTAAAGAGACTTGCCGGTAACGAGATTGAACTAGGTATTGAGATACCGACGATCGAATCTTGGGCAAGTAATATACCGATGACAAAGGGAACAACGTATGTTGTTATGCGGTTTGACCGATAAAGATCTTCGTAGAATATGTGGGAGCCAATATGAGCATCCAGGTTCCTCTTTTGGTTATTGACCGGAAACGTGTCTCGGTCATGTCTACATAGTTCTCGAACTCGTAGGGTCCGCATGCTTAAGGTTTTGATGACAGTTTTATTATGAGTTTATGAGTTTTGATGTACCGAAGGAGTTCGGAGTCCCGGATGAGATCGGGGACATGACGAGGAGTCTCGAAATGGTCGAGACGTAAAGATCGATATATTGGACGACTATATTCGGACATCGGAAAGGTTCCGAGTGATTCGGGTATTTTTCGGAGTACTGGAGAGTTACGGGAGTTCGCCGGGGAGTATATGGGCCTTATTGGGCTTTAGGGGAAAGAGAGAGGAGAGGTTGGGCGCCCCCCCAAGGCCTAGTCCGAATTGGACTAGGGGGGGGGGGGCTCCGCCACCTCCTTCCTTCTCTTCTCTCTCCCCTTTCCTTGACTCCTACTCCTACTACATGGAAGGGGGGAATCCTACTCCCGGTGGGAGTATGACTCCTCCAGGGCGTGCCATAGCTAGGCTGGCCCTCCCCCTCCTCCACTCCTTTATATACGGGGGCAGGGGGCACCCCATAAACACACAAGTTGATCTACGTGATCGTTCCTTAGCCGTGTGTGGTGCCCCCCTCCACCATATTCCACCTCGGTCATATCGTTGCGGTGCTTAGGCGAAGCCCTGCGTCGGTAGAACATCATCATCGTCACCATGCCGTCGTGCTGACGGAACTCATCCCCGACACTTTACTGGATCGGAGTCCGGGGATCGTCATCGAGCTGAACGTGTGCTGAACTCGGAGGTGCCGTACGTTCGGTACTTGGATCGGTCGGATCGTGAAGACGTACGACTACATCAACCGCCTTATCATAACGCTTCCGCTTACGGTCTATGAGGGTACATGGACAACACTCTCCCCTCTCGTTGCTATGCATCACCATGATCTTGCGTGTGCGTAGGAAATTTTTTGAAATTACTACGTTCCCCAACATTAGGTTCCAGGTCGGGAGCCTGGGCTAGCAGGGTGGATGTCGTTCTTCTTTTTCGTTTGATTTCATCCATAGTTGGATCTTGCTCTTCTGCTTGATGAATGCTATGTATTGATGTATTATTGTATGAATGTTGTAACTTGTGGCGAGTGTAAGCCTTTATCTTTTATTCTCATCTATTCAGTACATGGTATGTTGTAATGATAGACACCTTGCTATGCGCTCGAAATGCGGTTGTGCCACAATCATGAGTTCAACACGTGATTGGGATAGAATCACATCTTGGGCGCTACACACATGTAGTTAATCTGCTCTTCCTCCTTTTGTTCTTCGCTCTCCTCGTCATCTTTTTCATCTAATGAGCTCACAGTGTCATCTATTTCTTCTTCCATACATTCCTGCAAAATATTAATCTCTTCTTGAAGAGTGGAGACTTTCTCAATAAATGCATCAATATCAGAATTATATTCATAATTCTTATAGCAATATTTAAGTTAAGCATAATTTTCAGGTCTGTAAACATCATCATCATAACTTTCACACTTCTCAAACAAAGATTCATTTTCATAAGAACTCTTAAAAGCAACAAATTGTTCTATTCGTTCCTCATCATAGTTATCATATATACCATTATCATAAGAAGCCAAGGTTTTATTATCATTAAATTTACATGAAAAGGGAAGGTGTGGAGCCTTCATCCTAGCACTACTAGCCGTCGGATATCATCTACATTCCACCAGATTTTGCCACATGTACAATCTAGAAGACTCCATGGTTGAACTTAAGCATAACACACAAAACTCAAAACACAAGCACTTCTCTTTTTTTCTAGAATCTTCCGTATCATAATTGCCCAAATTTTTTCTACATGAATTGCCATCATTTGTTTTTTTACTTTATGCTTTACAACGCACAATTCCATGAATCTGAAAATATATTATCTTTTCAATAAAAACTATTTGAGTTTGAATGAGATGTACTATAAGAATTAAACGAACATCTACATCATGCATATATGACTCAAATTTTATATGCTATAATGTTGTATTTATTTATAATTTGGTTGCCAAATCTCATGCGTGCAATACACATGTACCTTACTAGTCTAAATGGTGTTTGTGTGTGTGTGTTGTGCGTATTAAACACATTATACGTAGTATCATACATGGTTTAGATTCCGAACATCTAGATGGAGCATAAATGTACTATGATTTGTATTCAACATAAAATTGATACATATATTTGAATCTGAGATTGTATGTATATGTAGTTCGTATTTATATAGGAATTTACTACTCCTGTATTCATGTCATGTGTTGTGAAGATAATATTTAGATGGTTGTATAACTAACCCGAGTACAATCCCATTCAAACAGGGAAAATGTAGTCAAATTTAGTCCATATGCTAGACAACACGAATTGTTTTTTATTGTTCAGGGAAGTGCAAATTGATTTGGTATTGTACACATTATGTTTGTTGTCCCGATTTTTTTTTGTTTTTTGTTGTCGTATTTGAATGCATTTCAAGTCATATAGTAAAATGGGACATGGCTCTCTCTAGTGATGAGGTGCGAATTGTCTTTTTTTTTGTACACGTTAAGCTTTTTCTCCCAAAATTTCAAGCCGCGCCTTGTTATGCCGAAATTTCAGTCTAGCATCTCTGTCTATCGTGCTGTGAAACTCCTGCCTCTTCAACTCATGCCTTGTTACCCCGAAATATTTAAGACATATCTTTGTCTCGTTGTGCTTCGAAAAGTCCCTCCATCTCGACCCGCGCCTTGCTATCCCAAAATTACAACACACGCAAAAACTCCCACCTCCTACGAAATCCCGACACGCGAAATGCTCGTGATACCCCTGAACAAAAAGAACCGCCTAGCTCAAATCGGTGGGGGTACTTTCATAACTTACCCCACATTTCGGACAAGCGCGTCGCTAGGCGATGGTTCCCCCTCCCATCCCATCCGCCAATCCATTCGTACACCGAGGCCGTGAAAACCCGCAAAGCCCCACACCCTCCTTCGTCTGCCACCCAGCCAGAGCCTCTTCCTCGAAGACGTCGTCATAGCAACACCTCGACGTCCCTCATCCACCGCATCGGATGAGGATCCGTCACTAATCTCATAATCCCGCCGGTTCAGCCACCCCGTTCTCCGCCTCCAAGGAGCTGCCCCGATGTTCTCCTCGTCTTTTGCGCCACCTCCATTCCCACACCACCGTCTTCACCTGCACCACAAGATGAGCAGCATCATTACCGATTCCTCAGATGAAGATGAGGCCGAATCGGCGCCACCAAAGAGGTTATACACTAATCATCGCATTTTCTTCTTCATTCGATCTCACGAAGCTGTCGGCACTCGGTCCCGAGCCGACATGGCGTGGATCCATTCATAGCGGCGTCACCGGCCACTTCCTCCACAGTGTCGCTCCCTTGGTGGCGACGTCCACATCAGTAGGAGCTACTGCTGCTTTGACTCTTGCTCGAGCTGCTGCTCTGCTCTTGCTCCCGGTCCCCTACCTGGTATGCTCTTGCTCTTGCGTGCGCTGCTGCTCTACTCTTGCGCGTGCTGCTACTGCACGAGAAGCAGATCCTGCTCTCGCTTGAGCCCCTGTAGCTGCTACCCAAGATGCTGCTACACAACCAGCTGCCTCGGCTCTCGCACGCGCTGCTGCTCCGGGCGCTGCTGCTGCTACTGCTTTTCTGCTACTAGTGCGTTTAGTTTAGACAGTAAAATTCAGTTTTGACAGCAAAATTCAGTTTCAACAATTAAATTCAGTTTCGACAGTTAAGTTCAGAGATGAGCGGTTGATGTATTTTACATCTAGCACTTTGTGGTTATGTATTTTACATCATCTATTGGAGATGCTACTGGAATTCCACTCAGGTTAACGTTGTCTCTCTTGTACTGCTTCAGCATCGCCATCGTACAACTCACCGGAGCTGATCCAACGACGAAACCCTCCATCACAGTGGAGCAGTACCCCGGGCTCCATCTCCAGACTCCTAAGATCTTCTTCCCCTCCTTCGACAGCCAAATCAGCTGGAGCATTGTCACCGACCAGCCCAATCATGTTGAGATCGACATGGCTTCGCCAAAGAGGTTGTACACTTGTTGCATCACTTTTTTACTCTACATGTTATATACATATTGTCCACTGAGCACACGTAGTAACGTGAAAATACGATTAGTTTCTCCTACTATATGACAAGCAGTGTGGTACCAGGCAACTTAGCTATCCGTGATGGACTCTATCGAATGCCATCATTATTTATCTCTCCGTGTTTGAGTTGTGCATTTGTAGATGGTCCTGGGAGTTGAGCTTGTAGGGCAGAGACATGGGTTCAAAGTAGTAGAACTAGCACAAAAACATTTTTTGAGTGTAGGCTTTTCCCTGCTCAAGCCTGCCTAGTAGAATCGCTAGTGCTTGAAAGGAAAAGTGAAGGAAAAACATAGGAATTGGAAAGTTTCCTACGGTACTAGTATTCATGCATTTGATTCAAAGGAATGGAGCAAAGAAAACTGTAGGATTTGTTCCTTTAGTGTCTCCTTGAAAGAAAAACTGTAGGAATTTTAATATCCACTTGTCCTCCTTTTCAAATTCCTATTCATGAAGCACGAGACTAAGAGATAGTAGGATAATAGCATTATAACCGTACATTTTTCTTGTGGTTTGACATAATCTCACCATGCTTCTTCACATCCTGTGATCTTCCAATTCTTGTGAACCAAACACCCAGATTGGCAGAAATCATGTGTTTTTAAATTCTCTGTTTTGCACATGCATTCCTATCCTATTCATGTGTATTTCCTATCCCTGCATTATTAGAATCCTTAAATTCAAATAAGGCCTTACACAATTACTTCTGTTACAGATATGTGTCAAAGAAAACCTTGTGTGCTTTGTCTCGCTCCTGCTGCACTGTGTTCCATCCCAGCTTAGCTAGTCCAATGACGAAAGGGTTCACGACAGCAGGGATCCACCCTCCAGACTGTCTTTCGCCGCCTTAGATCTTCTTCCCCACCGCCGGCAGCCACGACAACTACATTACCTTCATCAACTGAGCAGATGACCTTGAGGACTACACAGGTCCGCAAGAGAGGTCACATTCTTTCGTGTCTGCTCATGTTATATATCGCTTAATATGATGACATGCTACTTTATCGTCCTGTTCAACTATGATACTCCGAGTCAGGTCCAAACTAATGCTCAAACTTGAGTTTTTAAATGGTCGTGGGGTACAGGCAGCAATCAATACTATCAGTCTACTATCTGGTTAATCCAAGGTGTCTACTATGAGTTTCATGTTGGGTGGAAACAAACATTAAAGGAGCCATTATCTCTATTTTTTAACTAAAGTTATTATCTACCTGTCATCATTGGTTTTGGGTCTATCCATAGTTTTCTACCATCACTCTGGATTTGTCCATGCACTCCTTACATAATCTCACTATGTTTTATTCCTATGCATGTCAGTTATTGTAGACAATGGAATTGAACATGTAGAGCAAAAGAGACGAGCCTTGCGTGGCAATAAAATTTCATGCAGACGTTGCTCCATGGTGGGCGCAAAGGCAGCCCCCCACCCATTTCAGACTGTAATCAAGAGGAAGATAACTGTTTTGAGGGGGATTTAGAAGGAGAAGACCAATCCTATTTACCCCTGAGGTCTTCGCTCTAACTTGGCATGTTGATGTTGGTAATATCATGCATATGGTGCCTTGCATTGCTTATTTTATACATCAAATATGTCATCTGCTTAGTTTAGACATGCTTTGTGTGAATGCTATCTGTTTAGTTTCTTTATTGTATATGTGAATCATGCAATGCCATCTTGTTTAGCCAGGCATCATATATGTGAATTTTGCAATGCCACCCTGGTTAGCCAGTCATCTTATATGTGAATTATATCATGCCATCACTTTTTTACGTATTAAATTTGTCAATAATTTTAGTACATTCAATTACTCTTCCTGTGCATCAGCCATTCGACATGGTCATGGAAAAATATGGAGTGGAAACAAGGTCTTCGGAGCACACAATGCTATCTGACGAAGCGCATGTCTTGCTGGTTACGGATAGCTCCTGAGAGGAGGAGTCAGAGAGAGATGGCCAGTCCAATCCCCCCCCCCCCCCCGAGGTGCATGCTCTAACTTGGCAGGGTTATATTGCTCATATCATGCATATGGTGTGTTGCATTAGCATGTCATTTTCTTAGTTTAGACATGCTTTGTGTGAATGTCACCTGTTTAGTGTCTAATTAGCATGTATGTGAATTTTGCAATGCCATCTCGTTGCAAGACATTATATATGTGAAATATGCAATGATATCTTCTTGCAAGGCATTATGTATGTGAATCATGCAATGCCATGTTGTTTAGCCAAGTGTCATATATGTGAATTATATCATGTCGTTCTTTTTTTGTATTAGTCATTGCATTTGTCGACAATGTTTGTATATTCAACTGCTCTTCCTGTGCATCGGCCATCTGAATTGGTGATGGAGAAATCTGGACTGAAAACAAGGTCTTCAGAGCAGACAATGCTACCTGCTGAAGCAGATATCTTGCTGGTTACATATAGCTCCTCAGAGGAGGTATTAGAGGCAGATGACCAGTCCTATTATCCCCCAGAGGTGTATGCTCAAACTTGGCAGGGTTATATTACTCATATCATGCATATGTTGTCCTGCAATGCTTAGTTTTTACATCATATACACAATATTGAATGCCATCTCCTTAGTTGACACATCATATATGCAATTTCCCTCTGCTCACTTGCTTATTATACAAATCATATATTTGAATTATATCATGCCATGATGTTTGCATAGACAACATGTATCTGAATTATGGCAAGCCAACCCATTTTCTAAAGACATAATATAGTTATATCATCTCATCCTGTTTATATAGTCATCATATTTTGAATTATGTCATTCTATCCGTGAATTGTATCATGCCATCATGTTTCCATCGATGGCATGTTTGTGAATTATGGAATGCCAACCACTTTAATAGAGACATCATATAGTTATATCATGCCATCCTGTTTACATAGTCATCATATTTTGAAGTATGTCATTATATCATGTTTAGTTAGCCATCATACATGTGAAATTATGTCATGATATCCTATTTAATTAGCCATCATATATGTGAAATTATGTCATGCTATTCTGTTTGGTTAGACAACATAAATGTGAATTATTTCATGCCCTATTTTCTTTCCTACTATCCATTGCACCTGCCTATCTTACAATGTTTGTACATTCAGTTACTTTTCTTGTTTATCAGCCATTTGAATTGGAGGGGGTGATGGTAGTATCTCTGGGAGTAAAAACATGGTCTTCAGAAAAGATCGTGCTACTTGTCGATGCATATAGAACCACGTTTGTACTTTCCCAAGAACCAACCCCACCACACATAACCAAGACTCACACATATTGCACCGCTACCCAATTGGACAGAGAACTAGCTACACCCCTATTAACCACAACCCCAGTACATAGTAACCCAGTTCCAGTTGACACAACACCGTCCTCACCACAGAGCACCTAATCACAAGCAGTTAGTAAGGCAACTGCAGTGCCCAAAGCATGAGGACCACTACTCCGAACCCCAAGCTAATGTTTAAAGCAGAAGAAGAATTGTTCTCAGGTCAGGTTCCGTAGCTATGTTTCATACTCCTTTGCTCTTGCATCACTGTATTTACTCATACCAACTAATTTCAAATTTGAAGGATTCAATTGAAACTCCAATGGCACAGAAGGTATGTTTAAACCTGTTTCTTTAACGTCTTTGTTGTTGTAACTTGCGCTATGTTGATTTCAGCTTCGATTGAATAAACAATTATGTTCTCATGCCATGCACATTACAAGGGTTGTTATTGTTGTGTAGTTTCCCACACTTATATTCTGTCTATGCTACTTTGTCTTAAATAGATATGATTTGAATTATCTCTATCTTGATTTGGCAACATAAAGTAGAATGGTATAGACCATACAGTGACCATACTACATAGATATATGTTTGTTTCATGCTGTTATCCTATCCACCATACTACTGAACTGGTTTACCAAAATGAGTTTCGTATACAACATGGTAAACCTGTGATGCGTCTATTTGTTTCTCTTTTAGAATGCGGATAAAATATTGAAGAAGGGTACTGTGGCACCCCAGCTCAGAGAAAACCGGAACGCCCCGTATTCCAGCCCAGAGATCGAGGAGAAGACTTCTGGAATACGACACTAGTTAGCATAGAACAAACCGATATGAATACAAGGTCTCTGATATTACAATGAATAACATCGGTACGGCGACACTACGCCATTCTTAGTTGCTCTATGCAAGCAGCAGAACAACTCGAAGAAGCGGAATAACTCTAGCAGCGGATCAACAGCAATGGTGGTGAACTCCACTCCACAGGGAGTCTGGCTGGAACGCTTATCCTAGCTCGCAAACAGGCACTCCACGGCAAACAAGCAATCAAATCCGGAATGACCTGCAAGCTGGCATGACACGCCAGGTCAGTACATTGAATGTACTTGCAAGCTCGCAATAACCAGAAGCATTCAAGACAAACAACAGCATGGCAATTACAGGTTAAACAGGAATTTAACATGGTATCATCAGAGTAACATGGCATGACCATCATAAACATGATACAGCTATCACAACATGAGCATATTTATCCGACAATACTAGCATGCAACATGATGACACTATCATGCACCACTTATTCTGCTCGGGTTACCTCGTAACCAACACATGCATCACTTGCCAACCTTGGACATCACACGATCATCTCAGGATCAAATCAAGCTTGGTATAAACAATACCGTAGTAATCAATAAATGACCACAAGGAGCTTGGTTTTTACCCACGACTCTCGCACAACATCACGAATATACAACGACTCGGTATCCTCGATACCACTGTGATCCTTGCGGCGATCACCACCCGACCAACACTTGGCCTCAAACTGTGATCCTTACGGCGATCACCACCCGACCAACACTTGGCCCCAAACTGTGATCCTTACAGCGATCACCACCCGACCAACACTTGGCCCGTGATCCTTACAGCGATCACAACCCACTTATCTCATCGTTATTAAACACGTGATTCTTATTACTGTTGACTCATGGTGTGACCTACTTTCGACCTGGGCCCTTATCCGCGGGCGCGGCTATCGATAGATTTAATATACACTCTGCAGAGGTTAGTACACTGTACCCACACTACGGAACCCATGGCCTCGCACTCCCATTCGGGTGGACCAATGGCGTTCCGACACAACCGATCTACTGTCATGACACTCTCCCGCTCACTCCGACTCAATCCCCACTGGGCTAAATCATGGGTGGCCCCGTGTCTACCTCCAGACACCTCAACGACCACCGTCATGGCCCGTCCCACTCTGGGACATGGATCCAAAAACTAACTCAACAACGGGCACACAAGGCTTATGTCCGCCTACCTGATCGGGGTAGCGCGCGCCCATAACCTTCCCTCGTTGGAGGCACCAGCGAGAGGCACAACAATAGACCCAGTTAGGACCGTCCCATACCGGTAAGCGTGGTTGCACTGGTCTGTATCGTTTCAGCGGCACCATGACTCAGCCAACAGTTGTTCAAGTTCAATTTAATCTGGTTAACTTGAATGCAAATAAGCTGAGTCATGATAAAATGCATGAACATGATATCAACATAATCATGAGAGTATCACATAACTATCCACCATATCAACAATAAATCATATCCACTGAGCATAGCATACTGACTTGCATGACTATCATCAACATCAACACACTCTACTAGCAAGCATAAACATATGAAAGGAAATACTAGCAGGTATAACATGATCACAGAGTACAAAACAACATAGTACAATATTGAACTTGCAAAACTAAACATCACCGGAACAACGATAACCATCTTTTTAACAAGCAAATATTTAATAAAGATTCAAGTTGAAAACCATGGCTACTGCATGACTATCATACAAGTGGGTATTGTGGCTTGCCTGGGGTGAAGAAGGCACAGGGGAGAAGTGCGGTGAAGCCGCGGAAAGATTTGCCGGAAACAGTTCTCTCTCGGAGGGGTTGTTTACGTGCAAGGGCAAAAATGTCACTTTCACTGTGTCATACCATAGTAAAAGTGACACCAACAAAAAGGGCTCGACGAGACAAAGAAGTAGCCTTTGGAATCACCTCATTTGGAGTTACGGTTGCGGAGATATAAGGTGTTGAACATCAAGGACCAATCTGTGAATAAAACTTCAACAAACAAGTCCCTGGACGCAAAAACTGAAAGCACATTTGGCAGAATACGCCTTCTCCCACTTATCCACGTGGCAAGGGGCTGGGCCACTTGCGCGTGCGTCCCAGGCGCAGGGCGAGAGGGCACGGGCGCTCGTCCTCTTCCTCCCGCCCGCCCTGTTCCTTGCGTGAACAGAGACAGAGCAGGGGAGGGACGGGGCCAAGGGGCCGGCCTGCTCCGGCCGTCTCCGGCCCGGCCGAGGGCACCGGCGGGACCGCAGAGGCCAACCGCACCCATCTAGAGGGAGAACGGCCACCGGGGAGGAGCGGGAAGGAGGGGAGGGGCGGCGCCTTGGAGAGCGCAGGAACCTTCTGGTGATGACGGATCTCGGCAATGCGGGCACTCCGGCGAGAGGGCAAGGGGGTGGGGCGGCTGACTGGAACGAGGGGAGGTTGTTGTACATGGAGGAGAGGCGAGGGGAGGCCTGTGGTTGCCGGACCCAAGCCGAGGCCGAGGCGGCCATGGATGGTGACTGCGAACTCCGGCGAGATGTCGCGATTACAGAGGGCAAACGAGGCGGGGGAGGGAGTTGTGAGCTGCGCAGGAGGTTGGGGGTCTCCTATATAGGCGCGGGGAAGGCTCTGGAGTTCACGGGCGAGCTCCCGACCAAGCATTAATGGAGGTCAGTGGCTGGGCATGGCACGGGCATGGACCTAGAGACGCATTCATGGCGAACCACGACGAGCCATCGACACAGGGTGATGCAGGGCATCACGGAGCAGCTACTAGACATGGATGGAGGTCGAGACGACGAGGGAGACGACGGGAACAGGGCCGGGAAGAAGCCAGAGCGCGCAATCTGCATGACGCAAGCGTGATCACCACGCGCACTGGTGCACATAGCTTGTCTTGGCCGGACAAACCATGTCTAGTGGATTGACCCTAGTGACCTTAGCCTAAATAAGGAAATAAACCAGTCTAGGGGCAAAGAAGTGATTTGCACTTAGCTCCAAAGTAAACCAGCAGCCAAGTGTTTGTGCTGTGCAGTGGGGACACCAGCTAGATAACTCAGTAAATAACTTGTCTGGGAGGTTTATCTATCGAAGGAATTTCATCCTGGAGGTTTTGAGGGTAAATGGACCAAGGTTTACTGCAGTTGCTTCACAACTGACCAGAATGGTCCAGAAAATAGATCATGATGGTGCACTCACATGGAGTGTCCACTTGGGCTCAAATTGGGCAAGGCTTAGTAATTTGGTCATATTAAGATGCTCACCAAGTATCATACCATTTGGCAAAGCCAAAATGGTACTTGCTTCACAAACATCTCTACTGACCAGAAACTTGAGATAACTATGGTGGTCAAATGGTTCAATGAAATGATGCCAAATTAGGTGGATAGATGTTTTATGGTTATAATAATGATCTGGTAATTTATCAGGATTTTTGAAGGAATATAAAATATACTTGCTTCACAACCTGAAAATTTTGCCAGAAACAAAGATTTGCTCCTGTGCTCACATAGATAATTGGATGATGGGGATGCAAATGGGTGAAAGGGGTTAATATGAGCACATTAAGGAGTGTGAAAAAGTTCATATCATTTGGATACTCCTAGCTAGTACTTCCTTCACAAAGCTTTCTGTTTGACAGAAACTTTGAAAATTCACTGAGGAAGATTGGCTAGGCAAATAAATTTGAACTTGTGCATGGGGCAATTATTTGGACATATAAACATGCCCAAAAATGTTGTGAGCCACTAGGAAAAATATAATTAACACTTCCTTCACAAAGTGCCATTTAGGGCAGAAAGGAAGAATAATTACTGGCGAATTATTTCTGAACATGGCAATGAAAAGTGTTGCCATATCTGATCAAGTTATGAGCTAAACAATTTTTGGGAATTTTAGGAGTGATGGAAATATAGGTTGCTTCACAACCTAGGGCAATTGGAGTTATTCCTTTAACAGAAAAGGAATATTCCCAATAAAAAGAATATTGGGATTTGGGCTAGGATGGAAATGACAGGGTCTAGGGAAAGATTTGGGAATGACAAGCCACTCTGGAAGCAAAGAAGAGGTCATCTTCTTCAGTTTCCAGACAATAAAGCCACGGAAAAAGAAAACTCACGCAAAAACCTTGGAAAACAAAGGAGAAAGAAAGGGCCAAAAATCAGGCTGTCACAAGTACCCCGTTATGCAATGGTAGAGGAAGTAATGCAGATAAGGTTCAAGATAGTAAGACATCCCTGTTGGTCTCCAATAAAGCTGATAAAAACTATATTGAAGACACTAAGACAACCCCAAAGTCCTGTCTTGATGTAGTGTTTGAGTTACTGGCCACTAATGGTGGCACCAGCTCTACAAACTCACTGCCTGAATTAGTTCGGCTTCTTGAGTCTCAACTTCAAGTTGAAATACATCGATGAAAGGCTCAAGAAGAGGTGTCTAGAGGGGGGGGGGGGTGATTAGACACTCAACAAACAAAGTTGACAGTTTTTAAGTTTTTCAAGTTTGGGTGGAGTTTAATCGCAAGTTTAACCATTCACAACACAAATCAAGCAAGCATGCAAAGAGTATATGGGCAGCGGAAAGTAAAGCATGCAACTTGCAAGAAAGTAAAGGGATGGGATTGGAGTGTGAAAACGCAATTGGAGACACAGATGTTTTTGTCGTGGTTCCGATAGGTGGTGCCATCATACATCCACGTTGATGGAGACTTCAACCCACGAAGGGTAACGGTTGTGCGAGTCCACAGAGGGCTCCACCCACGAAGGGTCCACAAAGAAGCAACCTTGTCTATCCCACCATGGCCATCACCCACGAAGGACTTGCCTCACTAGGGTCGATCTTCACGAAGTAGGCGATCTCCTTGCCCTTACAAACTCCTTGGTTCACTCCACAATCTTGTTGGAGGCTCCCAAGTGACACCTAACCAATCTAGGAGACACCACTCTCCAAAAGTTAATAGATGGTGTGTTGATGATGAACTCCTTGCTCTTGTGCTTCAAATGATAGTCCCCCCAACACTCAACTCACTCTCATAGGATAGGATTTGGTGGAAAGATGATTTGAGTTGAAAGCAACTTGGGGAAGGCTAGAGATCAAGATTCATATGGTTGGATTGGAATATCTTGGTCTCAACACATGAGTAGGTGGTTCTCTCTCAGAAACTGGGTAGTGGAAGTGTAGGAACGATCTGATGGCTTCCCTCATGAATGAGGAGAGGGTGGAGGGGTATATATAGCCTCCACACAAAATCTAACCGTTACACACATTATACCAAACTCGGTGGGACCGAATCAGAAAAGTCGGTCAGACCGATTTAGTACATATGTGACCGTTAGGTAATTTAAGTGGGACCAATGTGATCCACTCGGTGGGACCGATGTGCAAGGGTTAGGGTAAAACCTCATCTCAGTTTGACCGATTACACAACTCGGTGAGGCCGATTTGGTAATAAGTAAAACAGAGAGTTCGTCAGGCAAACTCGGTGCGATCGATTACATCTTCTCTATGGGACCAAAAATGTTGCAACAGACAACAGAGAGATTGCAAGCCCATCTCGGTGAGACCGAGATCCCATCAGCATGACGAAACTGATTAGGGTCTTTGGCAGTGGCAATGTCAAATGAATTCGGTGGCGCCGGATGGATCAAATCGGTGGGGCCAAGTTTGACTTTTGGTTTGGGACATAGGTGGATATGAGAAAGTGGCTGAGGGCTTTGGAGCATATCACTAAGCACTTTGAGCAAGCAGGCCATTAAGCAACTCCTCATCCCCTTTTAATAGTATTGGCTTTCCTATGGACTCAATGTGATCTTGGATCACCGAAAATAGAAAATGTAGAGTCCTGAGCTTTGAGCTTGAGCCAATCCTTTGTCCTTAGCATCTTGAAGGGGTTCCACATCCTCTTGTCCATGCCACTCCACTGTTGAATTTATTTGAAATATACTAGATGAAAGTATTAGTCCAACAAAAGATATGTTGACATTAATTACCAAAATCACCCAGGGAGCACTTGTGCTTTCAATCTCCCCCTGTTTGGTAATTGATGACAAATACATCAAAGCCTTAGATAAAGATACAGAGAAAAGCAAGTAAAGCTTTGGAAAGAGATGTAACATGCATAGGCTCCCCTTACATGTATGCAATCATGTAAATATAGAACATAAGATCAGGTCGGTGTTGGGGAACGTAGCAGAAATTCAAAATTTTCCTACGTGTCACCAAGATCTATCTATGGAGAAACCAGCAACGAGGGGAAGGAGAGTGCATCTACATACCCTTGTAGATCGCTAAGCGGACACGTTCAAGATATCGGGTTGAAGGAGTCGTACTCGTGATGATCCAAATCACCGGAGATCCTAGTGCCGAACGGACGGCACCTCCGCGTTCAACACATGTACAGCCCGGTGACGTCTCCCATAACTTGATCCAGCAAGGAGAGAGGGAGAGGTTGAGGAAGACTCCATCCAGCAGCAGCACAACGGCGTGGTGGTGATGGAGGAGTGTGGCTATCCTGCAGGGCTTCGCCAAGCACCGCGGGAGAGGAGAAGGGAGAGAGGTAGGGCTGCACCAAGAGGGAGAGATTCTCGTGTGTTGGGCAGCCCCAGACCTCAAGTATTTATAGGGGGAGGGGAGGGGGCTGCGCCCCCTCTAGGGTTCCCTCCCCAGGGGTGGCGGCAGCCCCCAGATCCCATCTGGGTGGTGGCCAGAAGGGGAGAGGGGGGAGGCGCACCCAGGGTGGGCCTTAGGGCCCATCTGCCCTAGGGTTTGCCCCCCTTCCCCACTTCCTGCGCCTTGGGCCCTGTGGGGGGGGGCGCACCAGCCCACATGGGGCTGGTCCCCTCCCACACTTGGCCCATGAAGCCCTCCAGGATTGGTGGCCCCACTTGGTGGACCCCCGGGACCCTCTCGGTGGTCCCGGTACGTTACCGGTAAAACCCGAAACTTTTCCGGTGACCAAAACAGGACTTCCCATATATAAAGCTTTACCTCCGGACCATTCCGGAACTCCTCGTGACGTCCGGGATCTCATCCGGTACTCCGAACAACATTCAGTAACCACATACAAACTTCCTTTATAACCCTAGCGTCATCGAACCTTAAGTGTGTAGACCCTACGGGTTCGGGAGACATGTAGACATGACCGAGACGTTCTCCGGTCAATAACCAACAGCGGGATCTGGATACCCATGTTGGCTCCCACATGTTCCACGATGATCTCATCGGATGAACCACGATGTCAAGAACTCAATCGATCCCATATACAATTCCCTTTGTCTAGCGGTATATTACTTGCCCGAGATTCGATCGTCGGTATACCGATACCTTGTTCAATCTCGTTACCGGCAAGTCTCTTTACTCGTTCCGTAACACATCATCCCGTGATCAACCCCTTGGTCACATTGTGCACATTATGATGATGTCCTACCGAGTGGGCCCAGAGATACCTCTCCGTTTACACGGAGTGACAAATCCCAGTCTCGATTCGTGCCAACCCAACAGACACTTTCGGAGATACCTGTAGTGCACCTTTATAGCCACCCAGTTATGTTGTGACGTTTGATACACCCAAAGCATTCCTACGATATCCGGGAGTTGCACAATCTCATGGTCTAAAGAAGAGATACTTGACATTGGAAAAGCTCTAGCAAACGAACTACACGATCTTTGTGCTATGCTTAGGATTGGGTCTTGTCCATCACATCATTGTCCAAATGATGTGATCCCGTTATCAACGACATCTAATGTCCATAGCCAGGAAACCATGACTATCTGTGATCACAACGAGCTAGTCAACTAGAGGCTCACTAGCGACATATTTTGGTCTATGTATTCACACGTGTATTACGATTTCCGGATAATACAGTTATAGCATGAATAAAAGACAATTATCATGAACAAGGAAATATAATAATACTTTTATTATTGCCTCTAGGGCATATTTCCAACAGTCTCCCACTTGCACTAGAGTCAATAATCTAGTTCACATCGCCATGTGATTAACAGTCACAGGTCACATCACCATTGACCAACATCCAAAGAGTTTACTAGTGTCATTAAACTAGTTCACATCATCATGTGATTAAGACTCAATGAGTTCTGGGGTTTTGATCATGTTTTGCTTGTGAGAGAGGTTTTAGTCAACGGGTCTGCAAATTTCAGATCCGTATGTACTTCGCAAATCTCTAGGTCATTCCGTAAATGCTGCTTCCACACTCCACTTGGAGCTATTCCAAATGGTTGCTCCACTATACGTATCCGGTTTGCTACTCAGAGTCACTCGGATAGGCGTTAAAGCTTGCATCAACGTAACCCTTTACGCCGAACTCTTTATCACCTCCATAATCGAGAAACATGTCCTTATTTACTCCAAGGACAATTTTGACCGCTGTCCAATGATCCATTCCTAGATCATTCTTGTACCCCTTGACTGACTCATGGCAAGGCACACTCTCGCTGCGGTACACATCATAGCATACTATAGAGCCTACATCTAAAGCATAGGGGACGACCTTCGTCCTTTCTCTCTATTCCGCTGTGGTCGAGCTTTTAAGTCTTAACTTCTTACCTTACAACTCAGGCAAGAACTCCTTCTTTGACTGACCCAACTTGAACTCCTTCAAGATCATGTCAAGGTATGTGCTTATTTTGAAAGTACTATTAAGCATTTTGATCTATCTTATAGATCTTGATGCTTATTGTTCAAGTAGCCTAATCCAGGTTTTCCACTGAAAAACACTTTTCAAATAACCCTATATGCTTTCCAGAAATTCTACATCATTTCTGATCAACAATATGTCAATAACATATACTCATCAGAAATTCTATAGTGCTCCCACTCACTTCTTTGGAAATACAAGTTTCTCATAAACTTTGTATAAACAAAAATCTTTGATCATCTTATCAAAGTACATATTCCAACTCCGAGATGCTTACTCCAGTCCTTAGAAGGATCGCTGGAGCTAGCATACCTTTTAGCATCCTTAGGATCGACAAAACCTTTCTGATTGTATCACATACAACCTTTCCTTACGAAGACTGGTAAGGAAACTGGTTTTGTCATCCATCTGCCAGATTTCATAAATGCAGCTAATGCTAACATGATTCCGACGGACTTTAAGAATCGTTACGGATGAGAAAATCTCATCGTAGTCAACCCCTTGAACTTGTGAAAAACTCTTCGCCACAAGTCGAGCTTCATAGACGGTGACATTACCATCCGCGTTCGTCTTCTTCTTAAAGATCCATTTATCTCAATGGCTTGCCGATCATTGGGCAAGTCCACCAAAGTCCATGCTTTGTTCTGATACATGGATCCTATCTCGGATTTCATGGCTTCTAACCATTTGTCGGAATTTGGGCCCACCATCGCTTATCCATAGCTCGTAGGTTCATTGTTGTCTAGCAACATGACCTTCAAGACAGGATTACTGTACGACTCTGAAGCAGTACGCATCCTTGTCACCCTACGAGGTACGGTAGTGACTTGATCCGAAGTTTCATGATCACTATCATAAGCTTCTACTTCAATTGGTGTAGGTGCCACAGGAACAACTTCCTGCGCCCTGCTACACACTAGTTGTAGTGATGGTTCAATAACCATATCAAGTCTCCACCATCCTCCCACTCAAGTTTTCGAGACAAACTTTTCCTCGAGAAAGGACCCGATTGAAGAAACAATCCCTATTGCTTTCGGATCTGAATTAGGAGGTATACCCAACTGTTTTGGGTGTCCTATGAAGATGCAATTTATCCGCTTTGGGTTCTAGCTTATCAACCTAAAACTTTTTCACATAAGCGTCGCAGCCCCAAACCTTTAAGAAATGACAGCTTAGGTTTCTCTAAACCATAGTTCATACGGTGTCATCTCAATGGAATTACGTGGTGCCCTATTTAAAGTGAATGTGATTGTCTCTAATGCCTAACCCATAAATGATAGTGGTAATTCGATAAGACACATCATGGTACGCACCATATCCAATAGGGTGCAACTATGATGTTCGGACACGCCATCAAACTATGGTGTTCCAGGTGGTATTAATTGTGAAACAATTTCCACAATGTCTTAATTGCGTGCCAAAGCTCGTAACTCAGATACTCATCTCTATGATCATATCATAGACATTTCATCCTCTTGTCACGATGATCTTCAACTTCACTCTGAAATTACTTGAACCATTCAATAATTCAGACTTGTGTTTCATCAAGTAAATATACTCTACATCTACTTGAATCATCTTTGAAGTAAGAACATAATGATATTTACTGCATGCCTCAGCACTCATTGGACTGCACACATCAAAATGTGTTTCTTCCAACAAGTTGCTATCTTGTTCCATTTTACTGAAAAACGAGGCTTTTTAGTCATCTTGCCCATGTGGTATGATTTTCATATCTCAAGTGATTCAAAATCAAGTGAGTCCAAACGATCCATCTATATGGAGTTTCTTCATGCGTATACACCAATAGACATGGTTCGCATGTCTCAAACTTTTCAAAACGAGTGAGTCCAAAGATCCATCAACATGGAGCTTCTTCATGCGTTTTACACCAATATGACTTACATGGCAGTGCCACAAGTAAGTGGTACTATCATTACTATCTTATATCTTTTTGGCATGAAAATGTGTATCACTACGATCGAGATTCAATAAACCATTCCTTTAGGTGCAAGACCATTGAAGGTGTTATTCAAATAATTAGAGTAACCATTATTCTCCTTAAATGAATAACCGTATTGCGATAGACATAATACAATCATGTCTATGCTCAACGCAAACACCAAATCTCGATGGTAGAGGGAGCGTGCGATGCTTGATCACATCAACCTTGGAAACACTTCCAACACATATCGTCAGCTCACCTTTAGCTAGTCTCCGTTTATTCCATAGTTTTTATTTCGAGTTACTAACACTTAGCAACCGAACCGGTATCTAATACCCTGGTGCTACTAGGAGTACTAGTAAAGTACACATTAACATAATGTATATCCAATATACTTCTATCGACCTTGCCAGCCTTCTCATCTACCAAGTATCTAGGGTAATTCTGCTCCAGTGGCTGTTCCCCTTATTACAGAAGCACTTAGTCTCGGGTTTGGGTTCAACCTTGGGTTTCTTCACAAGAGCAGCAGCTGATTTGCCGTTTCATGAAGTATCCCTTCTTGCCCTTGCCCTTCTTGAAACTAGTGGTTTCACCAACCATCAACAATTGATACTCCTTCTTGATTTCTAATTTCGCGGTGTCAAACATCGCGAATACCTCAAGGATCATCATATCTATCCCTGATATGTTATAGCTCATCTCGAAGCTCTAGCAGCTTGGTGGTAATGACTTTGGAGAAACATCACTATCTTATCTGGAAGATTAACTCCCACTCGATTCAAGTGATTGTTGCACTCAGACAATCTGAGCACAAGCTCAACGATTGAGCTTTTCTCCCTTAGTTTGTAGGCTAAGAAAATCGTCGGAGGTCTTATACCTCTTGACGTGGGCACGAGCCTGAAATCCCAATTTCATCCCTTGAAACATCTCATATGTTCCGCGATGTTTCGAAAACGTCTTTGGTGCCTCAACTCTAAACCGTTTAACTGAACTATCACGTAGTTATCAAAACGTGTATGTCAGATGTTCGCAACATCCACAAATGACGTTTGGGGTTCAGCACACTGAGCGGTGCATTAAGGACATAAGCTTTCTATTGTCCGCATAATCTCTACTGTCAACTTCCAACTATATTTTCTCTAGGAACATATCTAAACAGTGGAACTAAAGCGTGAGCTTCTGACATAATTTGCAAAGATCTTTTGACTATGTTCAGGATAATTAAGTTCATCTTATGAACTCCCACTCAGATAGACATCCCTCTGTTCATCTAAGTGATTACATGATCCGAGTCAACTAGGCCGTGTCCGATCATCACGTGAGACGGACTAGTCATCATCGGTGAACATCTTCATGTTGATCGTATCTACTATACGACTCATGCTCGACCTTTCGGTCTCTGTGTTCCGAGGCCATGTCTGTACATGCTAGGCTCGTCAAGTTAACCCTAAGTGTTTCGCGTGTGTAAATCTATCTTACACCCGTTGTATGTGAACGTAAGAATCCATCACACCCGATCATCACGTGGTGCTTAGAAGCGACAAACTTTAGCAACGGTGCACAGTTAGGGGAGAACACTTCTTGAAATTTTTGTAAGGGATCATCTTATTTACTGTCACACCCTGCATTTTGTAACACTTCATTTGCATTAATAAAGCATGAAAATTTGGAAAAACAAAAACTTTTGCATTATTTGGCTTTTATTTTGAAGCTGGTTTTCTCTATGTGGTTTTTCAAGTGCTCTTAATAGTCAACTACTCCACCTTCTATACTTCATCTCCTTGCCCCAAACTTCTGTCCAATGATCATGACATGTGTATAGAGCAATATAGTATTTTCTTACAAAAATAATTTGGCCAAAAAGTATTTTCAACAATTAGTTCTCCAGAAACCCCTAAATTGAGGTTTGCACTGCAAGTACTTGATTTTGGTTATGAAAAATATTTCAAAAGGTATATTTGAATCCTATTAGATGTAGGACTCCTATAAACCACAAAAATATAATTTTAAAAACTATTTTCCTATTTTATTTAAAAGCTATTTCTTAAGGCCAGAAATGGTCTTTAATAGGGAAAAATTATTTTATTTTTCCAAAAATATTTTATAAAAATCAGAGAAACTCAGTGGACATATATTTTCCATATATAAGAGTTTCAACACATGGTCATGTTCAAAATATTGGACAAAACCTCCCAAAACCATTTCTGCCCATTTCAAGGATTTGAAATATTTCTATAGGAAATATTTTCATATAAATCCAAGAAAAATCCAGCAAGTCACAAATGCATATTTTGATGATCTTGCAAAGCCTCATGTCAATCAAAGTCATTTTGGTTCACCAAAAGGCCCCAAAACCCTCTCTGACCAGAATCAAATTTGAGCAACTTTGTACTACCAACTTTCTCCCCTTCACCCCAACTTTTGTGAGCATGTTAACATGACCAAATGAGGCCACTACACCAAGTGGTGCATCAAGGAGAAGTGATTTGCTCAACTAGATCTACTCAAGTCTATTTCTGCTCATTTGTAGGGTTCACAAAAGTTGCATTGGCAACTTTGCCCAAATAAGCTCAAATTCTGTGGAACACCCTATTTCTAAGTGTCTTTCCATCCTGTTGAGTATCATGGCAATTGGAGTTCATTTGCTTGCCCAAACCATTATCAAACACCTTCTGGCATTTTGCAAAAACCACTATTTTGACCCCTTCCACTATTCTTGGGGAGCTCAAATTTTTACAATAGCTCCTCCTAGCCCCCTTACACCTCTAGTAGCAATGGCAAGACCACAGCTCACTTATTGGAGGGGTAAAAATCTCTCTCTCCCTCTCTGGACAACTCCTTTCCCTCTCTTCCTCACCTCCCTCCTCCATCCAGTGGCCATCCAGGGCATCCAATGCCCCTCCCCATTTGTTTACTTCCCCCTAGAGCCCCCAACACTAGAGGCCAAGCCCAGAGTGCTGGAAAAATGGCCATGCCGGCCATATGCACGCTCTGGAGCGCGCTACAGTGCACCCCCGCACTGTAGCCGCCCCCTTCCAGCCGCTTCCGGCCACCTCGGGCCTTCCCCGCGCGCCTGCCGATGCGCCTCGGCGTCCGCGGCACGCTACGCGGTCGGCCCCCTCCTCTCTCCTCCTCCCCGCACCTCCACGCTAACGGACACCGGCCGCCCGAGCGCGCCAATGGCGCGGCTCACACGCGCGGCGTCTCTGACCTCTCCCTGCTCCCTCTATTCTTTCCCCTGGGCGTAGTCGACCCCCACAAGCACCCTAGACATGGTGCAGCGCCCTCCCGAGGCCCGTAGCGATGAGCACGAGCCCGCCGGCGCACGAGCCCACGGTGGACCGCCGTTCGCCTATATAAAGGCCTCCCCGAGCCCTTCCACCCTCACCCCTTGCTCTCTGCACCACCAAAACCTCCCCCTGCACCCCCAGTTCGCCTCCAAAGCCGCTCGAGCTCGATATTGAGCTCGAGCTCTGCCGCGTCGGCACGCCGAAGTTCGCGAGGTATAAGCCTCCCCCGCTCCTCCTTTGCCTCGATCTGGAACCCCTGCATCCCCCTGACCCTTTTCCCCTCGTTTCCCCTCTCTGTAGCTACTGGAAACGGCCGGAGCTACCGCCTCCCGAAGCTCCTCCGCCGCAGTTCCTCGTCGCCGGCGAACCAGGCAACTCCGGCGACGTCCACCACCACCACCCGAACGACGGCTCCACGCTGAGCCCAACCGTGCTATCAGCTCGACCCACCGTGCCCTGCATCGCCGCCGGTGAGCATGCCGGCCCTCTGGTCGCGAGGTCAGAGATGACAGGCGGGCCACGCCTGTCATCCTCACCTCTCTCTCGCCCCCTCTCTCTCCCACTGGCAGCTGGGCCCCGCTCGTCAGGTTTAAAAACCTGGCGCTCGTGCACCTGTGCGCCGGGCCGCCTCGCTGGCTGGGCCTGCTGACCTGCGGCTGTTCTGGCCCAGTGGCACAGTTCCCTTTTTCCTTTTCTTTTTCTGTCATTATTCCAAAAATTCCACAGTATTAAATAATAATCCAAATACAACAATTCCAGTTCCTAAAACCTTGTAAAAATCCCACCTATTTAATGGTGTAACTCTCATATATGTCCATCAAACTTTTCTGCACTGTTCAAATTTAAATTCAAATTTGAGCATTTAAATTCCCCTCTAAAAATCCATTTCTCCTATTCCACAACTCAAAATCCAAAACTAGGAATTTTCCCCTTCTTAGTTCTCAACCTAGTATTTTACAAAAGTGTGTTGACATTTTTTTGAGCACTTTGGTTTTTCTGTTTTATTATTGCCTTATTTTTCTCGTTGTTATTTTGCGATGATAGATTGGCGTTGCTGACGAAGGAGTTGGACCGGAAGACTTTGAAGACCCAGAATACTTGGTTGAGCCAGGCAAGCAGCCCTTTGACCATGTCTATGAAACCTTTCTATGCACATCATATAGCACTCTATTAGAGTTGTTTCGGAACCATGTTGAGAGGGTAACCACCTTGGTGGATTGCCTTCGTTACTTCCTCGTTGATACTTGCATTGTGCATGACCCTACCTTCTTATGAGGGTTGTGTCGGTGGGAGTAGATAGGATGCGAAAGTAGTTGCTACGCAAAACGGGGCGAGAATATGCATGTGATGGAGGCAAAGTATTTTCAAAAGACTTTTCGAAAACCCCGTCGGTTGCCACTTATGCCCGAGGGAGATGTTGAGATGGGTAACCACTTGATGACGAAGTGGTGTACCGAGGCAAGTGTGTGTGTTATTTTCAAAAACGGATTGGTTTAAGTTGCGACCGTTATTCCAACTTTACATGCGCAACCACTCTACCCTTATATGGGAAAGGGCATTATTGATTACCTAGACAGATACTAGCTTGGAGCCCGCATTACTAGTGACGGGAGAGTTGTTGGTGCGCTCTCTCGGGACGGGGTCGTGCCAGGTAGGGCGGCCATGACTGTTTTCACAGGGCACCGGATACACCGTTGTGTCCCCTCTCAGATGTTACAATCTCGAGTGAGTCTCGTATGATGTGCATCATGAGGATACGGAGCAACAAGTGGACTCCTTGTTAGTGTCGTCTAGGGAAAGGTAGTGACCGGGTGCTTACCCCGGGTACTTGAGGTACCGCGGGTCGTGGATGACATGGAAGTTCCCCGGATCTAGTGGGTAAAGTGTGCAACCTCTGCAGAGTGCAAAACTATTCGAATAGCCGTGTCCACGGTCAAGGACAGTTGGGTAACCGCTCTTGGGCTACGTCCACATGTTTACAACCGTGTGTGTGTTGATAAAACTACTTGGGTCAAGTCAAAGAACTTGACATGATTGAGATGGGTTGGTGCCCACTCTATTTATGTTGATATCTGTACCATGTCCTTATGGTTACTGGTTGCATGTCTTATAAGTTGTTGAACATGTCTTTGCACTCAAAACTAGCTTTCCGCAAAAATTTACCTATATCATGCATTGTTGTATCCTGAACCAAATCATGGGTTGCTTGCGAGTACATTCAAAGTACTCATTGTCTTGCCACTGGTTATTTAATTGACCAGGCATGGAAGAACCGGAGTTCAAATAAGAGTTCTTTGGAGACGAACATGCGAACTAGGACATTTCCCAGTCAGAATGCCTGTAGGGTTAAGGCAGATGGCATGGGTTCTACTTATCGACGAAGATTTCCGCTGCTTTGTGTTTCATTTGATGTTCAGCCCTTAAGGCTTTATCAATGTAAGACTTTACCATAATGGTCATAATTTGTGTAAGACGGTATGTATGGATGTAAGACTCTTGTTATTCAGCTTCTGTGTGTTCAGTGAGCATTGATCTCTGGGATCACTGTACACGTGCATTTGGTGATCTCGACTCATGAGTCGGGGTCCCCACAGAGCTGGTATCAGAGCCATCCTGACTGTAGGAAGCCTTAGTTAGCATGGACGTTAGTTAGCTTGAGACCATCTAAACTTCTCTTCTTTTCTGAAGCATACCCAACCCAAGATACATTTCCCTTATTGACCTCTCCCATTCAACCTTTGTAGATGGCTGCCGTACCCGAAGACTTCCTGACCACCGGATTTCCCGTGCTTCTCCAGGATAGCCTCAAGAAGTGCCAGTACCACCGAGCCCCCATTTTCACCTACCATGAGCATTGGATCAATGACACCGAGACGGAGTATCATGTGGAAGTGATCGTGAAGTCCAATGACTCTCCAACAAGCTAGTTCTTCGAGGGACCCCAGATGGCAACACTAGTTCTTGCCGTCGAGACGGCAACCCTCAAGGCACTCACCCGCCTCCGAGACCTTCTTCCAGAGATGGCAGACGAGTTGGCAACCCGCTTGTTGCCTTATCGGAAGGAAGGTGAGGATGAGAGCAGTGCACCAGCTCCACCATTAGAAGAAGGACTTCCACTCCGATTCCAGACCTACTTCAGCCTTTGTGCCGATAGTTTGGCACAACACTTGGCCACGGAATCAATGGAACTCCGAAAGGAACTTCATGAGACCAAGGCACTTGAGGGAGTCCTAGACTAGGGGGTGTCCGGACAGTCGGACTATCAATATCCGCCGGACTCCAAGACTACGAAGATACAAGATTGAAGACTCCGTCCCGTGTCCGGATGGGACTTTCCTTGGCGTGGAAGGCAAGCTTGGCAATACGGATATGTAGATCTCCTACCATTGTAACCGACTCTGTGTAACCCTAGCCCTCTCCGGTGTCTATATAAACCGGAGGGCTTTAGTCCATAGGACAACATACATTACAACAATCATACCATAGGCTAGCTTCTAGGGTTTAGCCTCCTTGATCTCGTGGTAGATCTACTCTTGTACTACCCATATCATCAATATTAATCAAGCAGGACGTAGGGTTTTACCTCCATCTAGAGGGCCCGAACCTGGGTAAAAACATCGTGTCCCTGTTCTCCTGTTACCATCCGCCTAGATGCACAGTTCGGGACCCCCTACCCGAGATCCGCCGGTTTTGACACCGACATTGGTGCTTTCATTGAGAGTTCCTCTATGTCGTCACCAATAGAGCGGATACATCCACCCGTCTTCAAAGACGGTATTTTCGCCGGAGGGGCCTTGGTCGCCGGCCAAACTATCCGGCTTGGTGGTTTTCTCATGACCGCCTGTCCGGCCGCCGCTTCGGCAATGACTTCTCAAGTCGTCAAAAGCAATCTTCGCGTCAGCCCTAAAGCGGCCGAACAGTTAGATCCAATAGAGCTCTCATCTGTTAACAAGCTCTTGGATTGCATCGCCGCCCTGGGAGTCGCTACGGACTACAACCAGATTGGGCTTAAAACCGATCTGAGAGAGATTAACTCTCCCCAGGCCACCCACCATGTTGCAGTGGTAGAGGAGCAATACGGCAACTCTTTGCCAGTGTTGAAAACCATTCATGTCCGGATTCCCGAACCCTCCATGCCGGATTCCCGCGGGGGGACGGACTTCGATCGAGCATTGAACTTAAAATCATGCATCACCCCAGACTCGCTGGATTGTCCCCAGCAAACCACACTTCCGAATTCGGAAACCCCTTGGCCTTTGAGCCTCAAGATGGGCAGGGATCCGGATTTTATTCCACCCACCCGCCCAGACATACGCGATCTATCTCTAATACGGCAAGAGCCTACAGAAACAGTACATCACTACTGGGCACGATTCGTTGTGCTTCCTGGACGCATACTCTGGCTATCATCAAATCAAGATGGCGGAAGCAGACCAAGCTGCAACGGCATTTATCACTCCATATGGACCATTCTGCTTCAACACAATGCCCTTCGGACTCCAAAACGCTGGCGCAACATATCAGCGCATGATTCAAACATGTCTGGCCACCCAGATCGGCAAAACAGTCGAGGCATATGTAGACGACGTAGTCGTCAAAACAAAACACGTCGAAACTTTAGTAGACGATTTGAGGCTCACATTCGACAACCTCAGAGCATATGACATCAAGCTGAATCCGGAAAAATGCGTTTTCGGTGTACCAGCCGGAAAGCTGCTGGCCTTCATCGTATCCGGTAGGGGAATTGAAGCAAATCCGGCCAAAATCCGAGCTCTGTCACAGTTAGACATTCCAAAAGACCTCAAACAAATACAAAAATTAACAGGATGCGTGGCAGCCTTAAGCCGCTTTATCTCCCGTTTAGGAGAAAAGGTGTTGCCCCTCTATCGCCTCCTCAGGCGCACCGAACACTTCGAGTGGACGGATGCTGCCACTGCCGGACTCGAAGAAATAAAGGCCATACTAGCAACAAATCCGGTCCTGGCTGTGCCCACTCTGGGCGAACCAATGTTGTTATACATCGCAACAACACATCAAGTTGTGAGCGCAGTCCTCGTTGTCGAACGAGCGACAGAAGGGCATAAATTCCCTCTTCAAAAACCAGTGTATTATGTATCCACTGTGTTAACCCCCTGCAAATCCCGTTACCCGCACTATCAGAAGATAGCATACGTGGTGTTCATGGCGTCTCGAAAGCTCCGGCACTACTTTCAAGAGTGCACGATAACAGTGGCCTCTGAAGTACCACTCAATGACATTATAAATAACCGCGACGCAACGGGCAGGATAGCAAAATGGGCCATTGAGCTCTTACCATTCGACATCACTTACAAACCTCGACGAGCTATAAAGTCACAAGTTTTGGCTGACTTCATCGCCGAATGGACTGAAGCCGAACTCCCTAAAGAGTACAGCGCATACTCCAATTGGACTATGCATTTCGACGGCTCCAAAATGTTGGCCGGACTGGGGGCTTGCGTCGTACTGACGTCCCCCACCGGAGATACAGTCCAGTATGTACTTCAAATAATGTACATGGACTCCAACAATGCCGCCGAATACGAGGCCCTGTTACAAGGTCTCCGGATGGCGGTCTCCATGGGCATTCAACGCCTAGAGGTGCGCGGGGACTCAAACCTTGCAATATCCCAAATAAATGGAGATTTCGACGCCAAGGATCCGAAAATGGCAGCATATCGCAACGCTGTCCTAAAAATGTCAGCTCGGTTTGAAGGACTCAAATTCCATCACATAGCCCGAGATAATAACCAAGCGGCCGACGTCCTGGCACGCATCGGTGCGAAACGTGATACTGTCCCTCCAAATATCTTCCTGGAACGGCTCTTCAAGCCATCCGTACTATGGGAAGAGGAGCCCGGTAGCTACAAACCGGAGAAAACCGCACCAACTGGTGATTCGGCAGATGACATAACACCCTCCGCCCACGTCATAATGGCAGTAATCGCCGCGT
Organism: Triticum timopheevii; assembly: GCA_963921465.1. NCBI lineage: Eukaryota > Viridiplantae > Streptophyta > Magnoliopsida > Poales > Poaceae > Triticum > Triticum timopheevii. Next base: position 250,716,507 of record OY997264.1, on the reverse strand, counting down.
GGACAGAACCTTTCCTAGCCTACTTACTTAGGCAGGAACTTCCCGAAGACCAAAATGAGGCCCGCTGCATATTCCGGCGATCGAAGGCCTACAAGGTCCATGAGGGAGAACTTTATAAGAAAAGTACCACCGGAGTCTTTCAAAGGTGTATCTCCGAAGAAGAAGGGCGAAACCTCCTGGCAGAAATTCATGCCGGACTAGGCGGACACCACGCAGCAGCCCGGGCCCTTGTAGGAAAGGCATTCCGTACAGGATTTTATTGGCCGACGGCTCGGGCAGACGCACATGACTTGGTCCAGCGATGCGTTGGTTGTCAGCTCTTTGCTAATCAGAGCCATATGCCACCCACCGCCCTCAAAACCATACCCATTACCTGGCCGTTCGCGGTCTGGGGGCTTGATATGGTTGGACCCCTTAAAGGGGGAACCCACAAGAAAAAGTACCTATTGGTCATGGTGGATAAATTCTCCAAATGGATAGAGGCCAAACCGGTCAAAACGGCAGAGTCCGGACCAGTGATAGACTTTATATCAGGGGTGGAACACCGTTACGGAGTCCCCCACAGCATCATCACCGATAACGGCACGAACTTCACAGCCAACGAGGTTAAGTCATGGTGCAAAAATATGGGCATCAAGCTCGACTATGCGTCAGTCTATCACCCTCAAACCAACGGTCAAGTGGAAAGAGCAAATGGTCTAATAATGAGCGGCATTAAACCCAGACTAGTGAGGTCACTAACCAAATCCGACGCACAATGGGTCGAGGAGCTCGACTCCGTACTCTGGGGGCTGTGGACAACGCCTAACCGTACTACCAGATTCACACCATTTTTATGGTATACGGCGCAGAGGAAGTCTTGCCCTGTGACATTATTCATGACCCACCTCGAGTGCGCATGTATGAGGAAAGAGAGGCCGAGCTTGATCGGCAGGACAGCTTGGACACATTGGAGGAAGAACGTGACGTCGCGAAGGCTCGTTCTGCATTCTATCAGCAGCAGGCCCGAAGATATCAAAGCAGAGAAGTATGGGCCAAGACTTACAACATTGGCGAACTAGTTCTATGCCTGCCGGACAAGAAAAAGGACAAGCTCAAGCCCAAATGGTAGGGCCCCTTCATTATCGATCAAGTACTGACCGGCGGAGCATACCGTCTACGAAATGCGTCGGATCACCGACTCAAGCCGAACCCATGGAACGCAGCCCGCCTCCGACGATTCTATGCCTAGCGCCGGACTAAGAGTTCGTCCCCTTCCCCCGTCCAAACTTTTACACTTCGGCTGTCTTTTGTTTCTCTTTTTATCCTTTTCACTTAAAAGCCCTCCCGGGCCTATTTTTGTATTCTTTGCATACGCATGATGTGCCATCCGCACTCATTATTCTTGGGGGCTTCTTTTACAGAAGCTCAATTATACGCATGATGTGCCATCCGCACTCATTATTCCTGGGGGCTTCTTTTACAGAAGCTCAATTATACGCATGATGTGCCATCCGCACTCATTATTCCTGGGGGCTTCTTTTACAGAAGCTCAATTATACGGGTTTATACCCAGCACATGTGTCAAGCTTCCACATGTACCTTTTACTCACCATTATATGCATCAATATGACTTAAGTTTTGGCCAAGCTGGGTTGCCTGGCTCCTGTGCTTACCCCTACGTTCCCGATTGTTCGGCTAGGAGGTAAAGGGAGCACCTCTGCGATTGTTACTGCCGGGTCAGCCGGATGTGTACCTCAGACTGGGTGAAGCCGAAAGCTAGCGTTCTTAAGGGAATATTCGGTCGGTGACTTAAAAGATGACTTTTTACCTATTTATCTATTTGCCCCCAGATGTTTTACTGCTTTCTTTGCAGTCCGGACATGCACTTTAGGGCATGCCTCCCAGGGAAAGGAACCCTTAATGGAACTATTCTCCCTGGAAGATGTTTCTTACTAACCATGTAATATAACATAACTAGTTGGGCACTTGTCTGATAAAGCACTAATGACCCCTACGCCTGGTCTCCATGCATACCACGGTTGTTTCTTAACCAAAAAGGTATTCGGACACACTCCGAACTCTAGGGTCTCGAGGTCGAAGCGAAAAGGTCGGCAAAGACAAACGATCTACAATCCGGCTAGAAGGCATTTCACATGTCACTTTAAAGGATAACATACATTGTCAAATTTACTGATTGTATTCCTCCTCAGTCATGTCTAACGGGCTGTCTAGTTCACAGTCCTGTTGGGAAAATTTAGCAGCCAACTCTACTTGGCTATACACTAAACTCACAGGGATCTCCTTCCCATCGGGCCCCACCGGTCCAACTTCGGCCATGTGGTTGGGATCCGCCTTCTTGTACCGCGTCTTCACCATGGCCCAAGCCTCCCTGGCACCTTGACGGCAAGCCGAAATCTTCCACAAATGGAAGCGCTGCCGCACTCCCTGTAGCTTCTTCGCAAGATCCCTGAGGCCCTCGGGTAGGGTGAGGGCTGGCCATAAAGCCTGAACGACGCCGCTCATTGCCTGCCGAACTCGTTCGAGCAGCTGCAACAGTTTAGGAAGTTGATCACCCATTGATATGGGCATCTCCTCTGCAGGACGACCCGTGAGTATACCTACAAGACATATCATGTCAAAGTACTTCCTCGCTGAACTCTTCTTTTCAAAAGAGTTCGCTCAAGCACTTACTATAAATGCTGCGACGAAGCCGCTGATTCTCCTTAACGGAGCCGGACAGCTCGGCTTGAGCGCCTTTCAGCTCTTCTCCGAGCTTGGCGTTGGCATCCTGGAGCTTGTTCCTTTCCTGCTGAACCCTATTCAGCACACTCTCACCGGCCTTTAGCTGGCGTAGCAATGCTTGCCTATCCGGATCTTGTCCGGCGGTACCTGCAATGTCATTATTAGACTCGCGCGCATGCCGCACAGCGCTTATATTTATTAATAAAAATGTGTTAACAGGAGGGGTCTTTCCGTCTCCTCCTGCGGCAGCAAGTGCGGCCTCAAGTTAGGTGCCTGAAATTTCCAATGATCCTTAAATCAGTTAGCATAACTACTTTAAGTCTTGGGGGCTACTGGTATATACAACCATTAAAATTCCCTTACCCGTATGTCTTTCACATACTTCTCCATGGCTCTGGTAAAACCATTTTGAGCAGCACGGAGATGCGCGTCCCCTGCGTTAAAAGCATTCAATGCCTCAGGGGAAAAGCACGCTTCTTGAAATACTATCCGGCGGCGCCTATGGTTCATGGCGCTCTCCACCTCAGACTTGGTGGCGGACAGTCTGTCGGTATCCTCCGTTGGACAAGGATCCGGCTCGCTCTGGTGCTTGCCTCCCCCTCCACGCCGGGCGCTGGAGCCTGGCCGGTGTTCGTCGGATTGGCAATTCCTGCGCTCGCAGTCCGGCGAGCGCTTTTTCTCCTACAAAGATCATGAGCACTCAGACGTTTCCTCGGAACGTTGCTCTAAAAATTCAAATACGAGCTATACCTTTGCGGCGTTTCCATCCGCACTGCGCTCCTTTTCCGCCTGCTGGTTCGGACCAACCTCTGTTGGTCGGCCGCCGCGGGCTCGGCTTCCTGTCGTAAAGGCGCTCCCTGCAAAATACCATCGTTCGCGAAGGTCAGAAATGGGCAGGGTGTCCGGACTTCGGTCGCGGTCACCTGGGAAGCCGGACTTAGCCCGGGGTAGTCCGCCGTAATGGCGACCAAAGCATTGTCTATGCTGAGCTGGTGATACACCCCATCGATTAGCTCCACCTCGATATCCGGGTCCTCTTCGGAGGCCGGACCCAGGGATCCTTCTGGATCCTCGGGTTGCGGAGTAGGACTCACCATGTCCTCCACAGTCCGGCGTAGATCCTGCGCCGAAGACATAATGTAAGAAGCTTAAACTTCAAAAGCATGGGTTGGGCCCTTCAAGGTGCTCACTTACCCATCCTCTGGGGTTGATCATGGAAAACCCATTCAAAGGGTCCGTTCGAAGGAAATCCTCCTTCTCTCCCTTGTACAGGCTGGATAGGATCTTCGCCAGATCCTCGGCCGAATCCGGCCCTTTGCGGCCATGCCGGGTAGCATCATCTTCCCCGTTGAAATCCCACATGGGGTGGCCTCTGTATTGCAGTGGTTGTACCCCTCGCTCGATGCATGTCGCCATGACTCCGATCATGGTCAAGCCGGAATGAGCCATTAATCTTATCCGGCCCATCAAGTAGTGGACGCTCTTGTCTTCCTCCAATCGGGGGCTCCGCGGGCGCCAGCTGAGGCGTTTCTTCAAGGGAGAAGCACTAAACTCCAGGAGGCCGATCCGAACTGGGTCTGGCAGCGGGGCGTCTTCTATATAAAACCACTCCGAGGGCCAGTCTTCGGACGCCTTCTTGGGAGTGCCGGATAGGTATCCGGTCCCGGCAATGCGCCATATTTCGGCGCCGCCCACTTGGTATATGGACCCCTGGTGAGAACGGGGTACGAGGCAAAACAGCCTCTTCCACAATGCGAAATGGGGCTCAATGCCCAGGAATAGCTCGCAAAGAGCTACGTAGCCCACGATATGCAAGACAGAGGCGGGTGTGAGGTGGTGGAGCTGGAGTCCGTAGAACTTCAGGAGCCCGCGGAGGAACGGATGTATTGGAAATCCAAGTCCCCTTGTCAGATAAGGGACAAAACATACTCGCTCCCCCTTATTGGGGCTTGGAGTGTCCTCCGCCTGTCTCCCACCTTGATAAGTAACCAGTCCGGCCCGGACTGGGATCATGAAGGCCGGAGGGAGGAATCCCCCCGTTTGGAGCTTCACAAGCTCGTTGTGCGAAATAGAGCACCTCCTCCAATTCCCCAGCGATGGGCTGGGAGCGCGTGAAGGAGAGCCGCGCTGACGATCCATGATGGAATGGATTTCTAGGTCAAAGGCACTTCGATGGAGTATTCGCGGGAGGAAGACGGTGTGGTTTGGATCTGGATTCTTGCCTCTTTTATAGGCAGGCAACTCGCACAATTGGGGGGTGAAATGCAAAAGACACCCTGGCTTTTCGCATTCGTGCGACGCGTGGAAGAGGGCCATTATTTGGCATAGAAGCCGAGGAACACAGTATTCAAGATGAAGCCGGACACTGTTCGGCAGGTACATGGAATTTGAAGGGAGAACCCGCCTTGCAACGCCGAAGACTATAAACGCGCTGGACTTATCATCATTGAAGCCTGGTTCGGGGGCTACTGAGGGAGTCCTGGACTAGGGGGTGTCCGGACAGCCGGACTATCAATATCCGCCGGAATCCAAGACTACGAAGATACAAGATTGAAGACTCCGTCCCGTGTCCGGATGGGACTTTCCTTGGCGTGGAAGGCAAGCTTGGCAATACGCATATGTAGATCTCCTACCATTGTAACCGACTCTGTGTAACCCTAGCCCTCTCCGGTGTCTATATAAACCGGAGGGCTTTAGTCTGTAGGACAACATACATTACAACAATCATACCATAGGCTAGCTTCTAGGGTTTAGCCTCCTTGATCTCGTGGTAGATCTACTCTTTTACTACCCATATCATCAATATTAATCAAGCAGGACGTAGGGTTTTACCTCCATCGAGAGGGCCCGAACCTGGGTAAAAACATCGTGTCCCTCGTCTCCTGTTACCATCCGCCTAGACGCACAGTTTGGGACCCCCTACCCGAGATCCGCCGGTTTTGACACCGACAGCACTTCTTCGCCAAGCACAAGAGAAGATAGGTAGGATCAATAAGGAAGGTGCTCCCCCTAGACAGCCCGCAATCGCATACAGAGGCGGAAGACCCCCAAAGGATGGAGAACCACCACAGCAACACCGCATGAGCGCAAGGGATTACCGCAAGCTCTTCACCCCACCAGCAAAGCAACACCGTGTTGAGCTCCTCCACTCCCCCACCCCTTCAAGAAATGAAGGAAGCCACGCTACTGATGATGAGGAGGAAGACCCAGAAGAGCCAGACTATGCGACCGAGCATTCCACTACTTAGGCATCATTCACAACTTGGATATGCCCGTTAGTAACCCTACGGTAGGATAGGTCGTGTACCCCTATGCGATGTCGAGTCGCTGTAAAGGTTCTTATGAAACCATGTAGTGTTGTGTTTGCTTTAGTTGTGTTTGATGGATGTCGTGCTTTCCTTCGGGAACTTGTAAGCGACTACATCACCCATTTGGACTTTGATGAATGTGTTTGGCCCTTTTGGCCCTTGCATGAAAACAATTAGTGTCATACCAACCCCCTTACTAGGTGTCCCATCTATATTGCTTTCCCATCTTTTCCCAATCATGAGACCTTGAACACTCCGACAGGATGCCTATTGTAACACATACTGGTACCTCTACCCAGCAGCAAGAAGCCGGAGGTTCTGCTGAAGCAGGAGTCAGCCAGGACCAAGCCCAAGGATAGACTCCACCCCCACCACCTCCTCCAATCATGGACATGGCTCAGCTTCTCCAAGCCTTCCGAGAGGAATGCCAAGCCAACACTGCAGCCCTCCAGGTGATTGCTCAAGCTGTCAATCGCCAGCCGGCGGGACACGGCAATGGACGGTCCACGAAGCATGCACCACCCACCTTCATCGAGACTGCTGAACCCCTGGATGCAGACGACTGGGTCGGCACCATTGAGGACTTGTTGGACCTAGTCGGCTGCACTGAAGACCGTGAGAGGGTGGCATATGCTGCCCACTGTCTCGGGGGAACTGCCAGAGCTTGGTGGGATGGATTCAAGGCCATGCATGCGGAGCAAAACATCACTTGGAATGACTTCAAGGCAGAATTCCGCAAGGCCCACATTCCTTCTGGAATCATGGCCATCAAGAAGCGTGAGTTCCGAGCCCTGAAGCAAGGAAGTAGCACTGTCAAGGAGTATATGCAGAAGTTCAGTGTTCTCTCAAGGTATGCCCCTAAGGATGTCAGCACTGATGCTGCCAAAAAGGAGCGCTTCATGGAAGGTCTTAACCAGACTCTGCAGTACTCGCTTGTTGTGTGTGACTGCCCGACCTTTCCTGATCTGGTGAACAAGGCACTCATGATTGAGGACAAGCGACGTGCTTTGGATGATACCCGTAAGCGCAAGATTATCAGCAAGGGTAGCTCCAGCAACCAGAAGCCTCGCTCGTGGCAGCCAGCCCCGGTCAAGCAAACCTATCAGCAGCCAAGGGCTCCTACACCCCGCACCAACTATCCACCTCAGCAGTATGCCAACCCCAGGCCAGCTTACAATAACCCCAATAACAATGCTGGGAAGAGCAGCAACCCTAACCAAGCCACTTGCTTCGGTTGTGGACAGCCAGGACACTACTCCAAGTATTGCCCCAACAAGAAGCCAGACGCCCCGCGCCCCAATGCGCAGAACCCAGGACAAGGCCGTGGAATGCCACCAAGGAACCAAGCTCCCCGCAGTCTGCCCAACAACAGCAAGGGTCGTGTGAATCATGTCACTGCATAAGAAGCCCAGGAAGACCCGGACGTCGTGCTGGGTACGTTCCTTGTCAATTCAGCACCTGCAACTGTCTTGTTTGATTCTGGAGCCACGCATTCATTTGTCACCCAAAAGTTTGCATTAAAAAGTGGCATGACCCCTACACCCCTGAATAACCCTATGGTGATACAAACCCCCAGAGCAGAGATGAGAGCCAAAATAGGATGTAAAGGAGTCGGGATTGTTATTAATGGGGTAGACTTCTTAGCAGATCTTATCATCTTAAGATCGCAAGGCTTGGATGTGATCTTAGGAATGGATTGGCTCATCAAGCACCAAGGCTTGTTAGATTGTGCCAACCGGTCTGTCACTTTGACTAATGACCAAGGAGTCGAAGTTAAATTTGCCTCCAACCCCTCCTCTGCTCAAGCCAATCAAGTCAACTGTCTGACTGAAGTTGTATTGGAACAAGTACCGGTGGTATGCAAATACCCTGATGTTTTTCCTGATGAGCTACCGAGAATGCCTCCTGACCGAGACATCAAGTTCATCATCAAGCTCATACCCGGAGTGGGACCCATCTATAAGAAGCCTTATAGAATGGGATCAGAGGAGTTAGTAGAGTTGAAGAAGCAACTGGAAGAGCAGTTGAGGAAGGGATTTATCCGCCCTAGTACCTCTCCTTGGGGATCGCCTGTTCTGTTTGTGGCAAAGAAGGACGGTACCATCCGCTTGTGCATTGACTACCGCTCCCTCAATGAAGTTACAATTAAGAACAAGTAACCACTTCCCAAGATTGAAGATCTATTTGATCAACTCAATGGGGCCAAGGTGTTCTCCAAGATCGACCTCAGATCTGGGTACTACCAGCTGAAGATCAGACCCCAAGATATTCCGAAGACGACATTTGTAACCAGATATGGCCTGTATGAGTGCACGGTCATGTCCTTTGGGTTGACCAATGCCCCAGCTTACTTCATGTACCTCATGAATAAGGTCTTCATGGAATATTTGGACAAGTTTGTCGTTGTCTTCATAGATGACATTCTTGTCTTCTCGAAGTCGGAAGAAGAGCACGAGCAACACTTGAGGATGGTCCTAGACAAGCTTCGAGAGCACCAACTGTATGCCAAGTTCAGCAAGTGTGAATTTTGGCTGCGTGAAGTTGGATTCTTGGGTCATGTTTTGACCGAAGGAGGATTGTCAGTCGATCCCGCTAAGATTGAAGCCGTGACTGAATGGCAATCCCCAAGCAATGTGAAGGAAGTCAGAAGCTTCCTCGGACTTGCGGGATATTACCGCAAGTTTGTTGAAGGATTCTCAAGCATTGCCCGACCCATGACTCAGCTCTGGAAGAAGGACAAGAAGTTTGAATGGACACCGAAGTGCGAAGAGAGCTTCCAGGAGCTGAAGAAGAGACTAACCACCGCCCCAGTTCTGGCCACACCAGATATACACAAGGAGTTTGTGATATATTGTGATGCGTCAAGAACCGGACTGGGAGGTGTTCTGATGCAAGAAGGCAGAGTCGTAGCTTACCTTTCAAGGCAACTACGGCCTCATGAAGAGAACTATGCTACTCATGACCTTGAGCTAGTAGCAGTGGTTCATGCCCTGAAGACATGGCGACATTACCTCTTAGGGAAGCGATGTGAGATATACACGGATCACAAAAGTCTGAAGTATATTTTCACTCAAAAGGAATTGAACATGAGGCAAAGAAGATGGCTAGAGTTGATCAAGGATTATGACCTCAGTGTTCAATACCACCCTGGGAAGGCTAATGTGGTAGCAGATGCATTAAGCAGAAAGGCTTGTTCCTTGAATGCTATGCTTAAGGACAAGCTACCCGCCCTGTATGAGGAACTTGAAAGCTTCGGGTTGGAACTTGTTGCACCAGGATTCTTGGCCAACCTCGAAGTTAGGCCTACCTTGATGGATGATATTAAGGAAGCTCAGAACGGACACGAAAGTATTGAAGGCATCAAGAGGAAGATCAAGGCAGGCAAGGCCCCAGGATTCTCAGAGGATGAGCAAGGAATTGTGTGGTTTGGGAATCGCATTTGCGTGCCCAACAAGGTTGAGCTCAAGAATCTGATCTTGCAAGAAGCTCATGACACCCCGTATTCCATCCATCCTGGAGTAACCAAGATGTATCAAGACCTGAAGGAAAGATTTTGGTGGCACGGGATGAAAAGGGAGATTGCCACATATGTTGCAAAGTGTGATGTATGCCAAAGAGTCAAGGCTGAATATCAGCGACCCGCTGGATTGCTCCAACCACTCAAGGTTCCCGAGTGGAAATGGGATAAAGTCAGAATGGACTTCATCACTGGATTACCTAGGTCAAATAAGGGACATGACTCCATCTGGGTCATAGTCGACCATTTGACCAAAGTAGCCCATTTCATCCCTGTCAAAACAACTTACAAGGGAAACCAGCTAGCAACTCTATACATCAACAGAATCGTAAGCCTTCATGGTGTTCCCAAGGAGATTGTGTCAGATCGAGGAACCCAGTTTACCTCAAGGTTCTGGAAGAAGTTCCAAGAGGCCATGGGGACCAAGTTGTCCTTCAGCACTACTTTCCACCCACAGACCGGAGGTCAGACGGAACGAGTGAATCAGATACTCTAAGACATGCTCCGTGCCTGGGTCTTAGCATATGGAGCTAAGTGGGAAGATTGCCTCCCTTTTGCCGAATTTTCCTACAACAACAGTTACCAGTCAAGCCTTCAGATGGCACCATTTGAGGTGTTATACGGACGGAAATGCCGCACACCCCTCAATTGGTCAGAGACCGGAGAAGGACTTGTCTTTGGGCCCGATATCCTACGTGAAGCAGAAGAGCAAGTCTAGCTTGTCAGAGAACGCTTGAAGACTGCCAATTTAAGGCAGAAGAGCTACGTTGACTCACGTCGGAGGGACATGACCTTTCGAGTTGGAGACCATGTCTATCTCCGGGTCACCCCTCTCAAGGGAACCCAGCGCTTTCATGTCAAAGGAAAACTCGCACCAAGATACATCGGCCCCTTCAAGATCAATGACCGACGAGGAGAAGTGGCTTACCAGTTGGAACTGCCACCTGAACTATCCGATGTGCACAACGTATTCCACGTGTCGCAACTCCGGATGTGTCTCCAAGTCCCAGACAAGCCTGATCTTTACAAGGATGTCGATCACCAAGCCATTGACCTTCAGCCTGATTTGACCTACCGTGAAAGGCCCATCTGCATTCTGGATGAGGCCGAGCGACACACTCGAAGCCGCACCATCAAGTACTTCAAGGTCCAGTGGAGCAACCACACTGAAGCAGAAGCCACCTGGGAACATGAAGACTACCTTAGATCCGAGTTTCCGTATCTCTTTAAAGCCTAGTTTAGGAATGTCGGGGACGAGATTCTTGTAAGGGGGGGTAGGTCTGTCACACCCTGCATTTTGTAACACTTCATTTGCATTAATAAAGCATGAAAATTTGGAAAAACAAAAACTTTTGCATTATTTGGCTTTTATTTTGAAGTTGGTTTTCTCTATGTGGTTTTTCAAGTGCTCTTAATAGTCAACTACTCCACCTTCTATACTTCATCTCCTTGCCCCAAACTTCTGTCCAATGATCATGCCATGTGTATAGAGCAATATAGTATTTTCTTACAAAAATAATTTGGCCAAAAAGTATTTTAAAAAATTAGTTCTCCAAAAACCCCTAAATTGAGGTTTGCACTGCAAGTACTTGATTTGGGTTATGAAAAATATTTCAAAAGGTATATTTGAATCCTATTAGATGTAGGACTCCTATAAACCACAAAAATATAATTTTAAAAACTATTTTCCTATTTTATTTAAAAGCTTTTTCTTAAGCCCAGAAATGGTCTTTAATAGGGAAAAATTATTTTATTTTTTCAAAAATATTTTATAAAAATCAGAGAAACTCAGTGGACATATATTTTCCATATATAATAGTTTCAACACATGGTCATGTTCAAAATATTGGACAAAACCTCCCAAAACCATTTCTGCCCATTTCAAGGATTTGAAATATTTCTACAGGAAATATTTTCATATAAATCCAAGAAAAATCCAGCAAGTCACAAATGCATATTGTGATGATATTGCAAAGCCTCATGTCAATCAGAGTCTTTTTGGTTCACCAAAAGGCCCCAAAACCCTCTCTGACCAGAATCAAATTTGAGCAACTTTGTACTACCAACTTTCTCCCCTTCACCCCAACTTTTGTGAGCATGTTCACATGACCAAATGAGGCCACTACACCAAGTGGTGCATCAAGGAGAAGTGATTTGCTCAACTAGATCTACTCAAGTCTATTTCTGCTCATTTCTAGGGTTCACAAAAGTTGCATTGGCAACTTTGCCCAAATAAGCTCAAATTCTGTGGAACACCCTATTTCTAAGTTTCTTTCCATCTTGTTGAGTATCATGGCAATTGGAGTTCATTTGCTTGCCCAAACCGTTATCAAACACCTTCTGGCATTTTGCAAAAACCACTATTTTGACCCCTTCCACTATTCTTGGGGAGCTCAAATTTTTACCACAGCTCCTCCTCGCCCCCTTTCACCTCTAGTAGCAGTGGCAAGACCACAGCTCACTTATTGGAGGGGTAAAAATCTCTCTCTCCCTCTCTGGACAGCTCCTTTCCCTCTCTTCCTCACCTCCCTCCTCCATCCAGTGGCCATCCAGGGCATCCAATGCCCCTCCCCATTTGTTCACTTCCCCCTAGAGCCGCCAGACACTAGAGGCCAAGCCCAGAGCGCTGGAAAAATGGCCATGCCGGCCATATGCATGCTCTGGAGCGTGCTATAGTGCGCCCCCGCACTGTTGCCGCCCCCTTCCAGCCGTTTCCGGCCACCTCGGGCCTTCCCCGCGCGCCTGCCGAAGCGCCTCGGCGTCCGCGGCACGCTACGCGGTCGGCCCCTTCCTCTCTCCTCCTCCCCGCACCTCCACGCTAACGGACACCGGCCGCCCGAGCGCGCCAATGGCGCGGCTCACACGCGCGGCGTCTCTGACCTCTCCCTGCTCCCTCTATTCTTTCCCCTGGGCGTAGTCGACCCCCACAAGCACCCTAGACACGGTGCAGCGCCCTCCCGAGGCCCGTAGCGACGAGCACGAGCCCGCCGGCGCACGAGCCCACGGTGGACCGCCGTTCGCCTATATAAAGGCCTCCCCGAGCCCTTCCACCCTCACCCCTCGCTCTCTGCACCACCAAAACCTCCCCCTGCAACCCCAGTTCGCCTCCAAAGCCGCCCGAGCTCGAGATCGAGCTCGAGCTCTGCCGCGTCGGCACGCCGAAGTTCGCGAGGTATAAGCCTCCCCCGCTCGTCCTTTGCCTCGATCTGGAACCCATGCATCCCCCCTGACCCTTTTCCCCTCGTTTCCCCTCTCTGTAGCTGCTGGAAACGGCCGGAGCTACCGCCTCCCGAAGCTCCTCCGCCGCAGTTCCTCGTTGCCGGCGAACCAGGCAACTCCGGCGACGTCCACCACCACCACCCGAACGGCGACTCCACGCTGAGCCCAACCGTGCTATCAGCTCGACCCGCCGTGCCCTGCATCGCCGCCGGTGAGCATGCCGGCCCTCTGGTCGCGAGGTCAGAGATGACAGGCGGGCCCCGCCTGTCATCCTCACCTCTCTCTCTCCCCCTCTCTCTCCCACTGGCAGCTGGGCCCCGCTCGTCAGGTTTGAAAACCTGGCGCGCGCGCGTGCACCTGTGCGCTGGGCCGCCTCGCTGGCTGTGCCTGCTGACCTGCGGCTGTTCTGGCCCAGTGGCACAGTGCCCTTTTTCCTTTTCTTTTTCTGTCATTATTCCAAAAATTCCACAGGATTAAATAATAATCCAAATACAACAATTCCAGTTCCTAAAACCTTGTAAAAATCCCACCTGTTTAATGGTGTAACTCTCATATATGTCCATCAAACTTTTCTGCACTGTTCAAATTTAAATTCAAATTTGAGAATTTAAATTCCCCTCTAAAAATCCATTTCTCCTATTCCACAACTCAAAATCCAAAACTAGGAATTTTCCCCTTCTTAGTTTTCAACCTAGTATTTTACAAAAGTGTGTTGACATTTTTCTGAGCACTTTGGTTTTCCTGTTTTATTATTGCCTTATTTTTCTCGTTGTTATTTTGCGACGATAGATTGCGTTGCTGACGAAGGAGTTGGACCGGAAGACTTTGAAGACCCAGAAGACTTGGTTGAGCCAGGCAAGCAGCCCTTTGACCATGTCTATGAAACCTTTCAATGCACATCATATAACACGCTATTAGAGTTGTTTCGGAACCATATTGAGAGGGTAACCACCTTGGTGGATTACCTTCGTTACTTCCTCGTTGATACTTGCATTGTGCATGACCCTACCTTCTTATGAGGGTTGTGTCGGTGGGAGTAGATAGGATGCGAAAGTAGTTGCTACGCAAAAAGGGGCGGGAATATGCATGTGATGGAGGCAAAGTATTTTCAAAAGACTTTTCGAAAACCCCGTCGGGTGCCACTTATGCCCGAGGGAGATGTTGAGATGGGTAACCACTTGATGACGAAGTGGTGTACCGAGGCAAGTGTGTGTGTTATTTTCAAAAACGGATTGGTTTAAGTTGCGACCGTTATTCCAACCTTACATGCGCAACCACTCTACCCTTATATGGGAAAGGGCATTATTGATTACCTAGACAGATACTAGCTTGGAGCCCGCATTACTAGTGACGGGAGAGTTGTTGGTGCGCTCTCTCGGGACGGGGTCGTGCCAGGTACGGCGGCCATGACTGTTTTCACAGGGCACCGGATACACCGTTTTGTCCCCTCTCGGATGTTACGATCTCGAGTGAGTCTCGTATGATGTGCATCGTGAGGATACAGAGCAACGAGTGGACTCCTTGTTAGTGTCGTCTAGGGAAAGGTAGTGATCAGGTGCTTACCCCGGGTACTTGAGGTACCGCGGGTCGTGGATGACACGGAAGTTCCCCGGATCTAGTGGGTAAAGTGTGCAACCTCTGCAGAGTGTAAAACTATTCGAATAGCCGTCTCCACGGTCAAGGACAGTTGGGTAACCGCTCTTGGGCTACGTCCACATGTTTACAACCGTGTGTGTGTTGATAAAACTACTTGGGTCAAGTCAAAGGACTTGACATGATTGAGATGGGTTGGTGCCCACTCTATTTATGTTGATATCTGTACCATGTCCTTATTGTTACTCGTTGCATGTCTTATAAGTTGTTGAACATGTCTTTGCACTCAAAACTAGCTTTCCGCAAAAGTTTACCTATATCATGCATTGCTGTATCTTGAACCAAATCATGGGTTGCTTGCGAGTACATTCAAAGTACTCATTGGCTTGCCACTGGTTATTTAATTGACTAGGCATGGAAGAACCGGAGTTCGAAGAAGAGTTCTTTGGAGACGAACATGCAAACTAGGACGTTTCCCAATCAGAATGCCTGTAGGGTTAAGGCAGATGGCATGGGTTCTACTTATCGACGAAGATTTCCGCTGCTTTGTGTTTCATTTGATGTTCAGCCCTTAAGGCTTTATCAATGTAAGACTTGACCATAATGGTCATAATTTGTGTAAGACAGTATGTATGGATGTAAGACTCTTGTTATTCAGCTTCTGTGTGTTCAATGAGCATTGATCTCTGGGATCACTATACACGTGCATTCGGTGATCTCGACTCATGAGTCGGGGTCCCCACATTTACTACCGTCGTTCTAAGCAAACAAGATGCATAAACATGATAAACATCACATGCAATCAAATAGTGACATGATATGGCCAATATCATTTTGCTCCTTTTGATCTCCATCTTCGGGGCTCCATGATCATCATCGTCACCGGCATGACACCATGATCTACATCATCATGATCTCCATCATCGTGTCTTCATGAAGTTGTCTCGCCAACTATTACTTCTACTACTATCGCTACCGGTTAGCAATAAAGTAAAGTAATTACATGGCGTTGTTCAATGACACGCAGGTCATACAATAAATTAAGACAACTCCTATGGCTCCTGCCGGTTGTCATACTCATCGACATGCAAGTTGTGATTACTATTACAAGAACATGATCAATCTCATACATCACATATCATTCATCACATTCTTCTTGGCCACATCACATCACATAGCATACCCTGCAAAAACAAGTTAGACGTCCTCTAATTGTTGTTGCATGTTTTACGTGGCTTCTATGGGTTTCTAGCAAGAACGTTTCTTACCTGCGCAAAACCACAACGTGATATGCCAATTGCTATTTACCCTTCATAAGGACCCTTTTCATCGAATCCGTTCCGACCAAAGTGGGAGAGACTGGCACCCGCTAGCCACCTTATGCACCAAGTGCATGTCAATCGGTGGAACCTGTCTCACGTAAGAGTACGTGTAAGGTCGGTCCAGGCCGCTTCATCCCACAATACCGCTGAAACAAGATTGGACTAGTAACGGTAAGCATATTGAACAAAATCAACGCCCACAACTACTTTGTGTTCTACTCGTGCAAAGAATCTACGCAATAGACCTAGCTCATGATGCCACTGTTTGGGGAACGTAGCAGAAATTCAAAATTTTCCTACGTGTCACCAAGATCTATCTATGGAGAAACCAGCAACGAGAGGAAGGAGAGTGCATCTACATACCCTTGTAGATCGCTAAGCGGAAGCGTTCAAGAGAACAGGGTTGAAGGAGTCTTACTCGTCGTGATCCAAATCACCGGAGATCCTAGTGCCGAACGGACGGCACCTCCGCGTTCAACACACGTACAGCCCGGTGACGTCTCCCATGCCTTGATCCAGCAAGGAGAGAGGGAGAGGTTGAGGAAGACTCCATCCAGCAGCAGCACAATGGCGTGGTGGTGATGGAGGAGCGTGGCTATCCTGCAGGGCTTCGCCAAGCACCGCGGGAGAGGAGAAGGGAGAGAGGTAGGGCTGCACCAAGAGGCAGAGATTCTCGTGTGTTGGGCAGCCCCAGACCTCAAGTATTTATAGGGGGAGGGGAGGGGGCTGCGCCCCCTCTAGGGTTCCCTCCCCAGGGGTGGCGGCAGCCCCCAGATCCCATCTGGGTGGCGGCCAGAAGGGGAGAGGGGGGAGGCGCACCCAGGGTGGACCTTAGGGCCCATCTGCCCTAGGGTTTGCCCCCCTTCCCCACTTCCTGCACCTTGGGCCCTGTGGGGGGGCGCACCAGCCCACCTGGGGCTGGTCCCTCCCACACTTGGCCCATGCAGCCCTCCAGGGTTGGTGGCCCCACTTGGTGGACCCCCGGGACCCTCCCGGTGGTCCCGGTACGTTACCGGTAAAACCCGAAACTTTTCCGGTGACCAAAACAGGACTTCCCATATATTAATCTTTACCTCCGGACCATTCCGGAACTCCTCGTGACGTCCGGGATCTCATCCGGGACTCCGAACAACATTCGGTAACCACATACAAACTTCCTTTATAACCCTAGCGTCATCGAACCTTAAGTGTGTAGACCCAACGGGTTCGGGAGACATGTAGACATGACCGAGACGTTCTCCGGTCAATAACCAACAGCGGGATCTGGATACCCATGTTGGCTCCCAAATGTTCCACGATGATCTCATCGGATGAACCACGATGTCAAGGACTCAATCGATCCCGTATACAATTCCCTTTGTCTAGCGGTATATTACTTGCCCGAGATTCGATCGTCGGTATACCGATACCTTGTTCAATCTCGTTACCGACAAGTCTCTTTACTCGTTCCGTAACACATCATCCCATGATCAACCCCTTGGTCACATTGTGCACATTATGATGATGTCCTACCGAGTGGGTCCAGAGATATCTCTCCGTTTACACGGAGTGAAAATCCCAGTCTCGATTCGTGCCAACCCAACAGACACTTTCGGAGATACCTGTAGTGCACCTTTATAGCCACCCAGTTATGTTGTGACGTTTGATACACCCAAAGCATTCCTACGATATCTGGGAGTTGCACAATCTCATGGTCTAAGGAAGAGATACTTGACATTGGAAAAGCTCTAGCAAACGAACTACATGATCTTTGTGCTATGCTTAGGATTGGGACTTGTCCATCACATCATTGTCCTAATGATGTGATCCCGTTATCAACGACATCCAATGTCCATAGCCAGGAAACCATGACTATCTGTTGATCACAACGAGCTAGTCAACTAGAGGCTCACTAGGGACATACTGTGGTCTATGTATTCACACGTGTATTACGATTTCCGGATAATACAGTTATAGCATGAATAAAAGACAATTATCATGAACAAGGAAATATAATAATACTTTTATTATTGCCTCTAGGGCATATTTCCAATAGTCAGTGCATAAACATGACAAAGCAAGCAATGAATTACATGTATCTTGGCTATATGCATCAGAGAAAATGGTGTGAACATGGGAAATGTACCTTCATGCTCATGAGTCCTTCTTGCAAACAATATGTACATCAGCAAGAGATCCTCATGTACATGAGTGTGATGCATATAATTACCTTGTGGTCTTGAACTAGCTTTGGAAGAGATGAACTTGAGTAAACAAGGTTAGACAACACAGAAACATCTACTAAGCAGAGCAAGAGCAGTAAACCACAAGAGTACCAAGGTTGGGATGACATGTATAAAGTGAGTACTGGGTACTCTAATTAAGTGTAAACATGTCCCCAAAGGTAAACATGTGCAATGAATTTTAAGATTTCCTTCCATTAGATGTCTTGCCCCCCTGAATATTATAATGGATATTGGGAGAAGATAAGGAAAAGAAAATCAGAGCAAAGAAAACACAAAACAACATGTCTTTACCTTCTAAAGACATGTAACTTTCTCTCCTCTTTGAATGCCAAACAACGGGGGTCTCTCTTTTGATAAGAATGTTTCTCTCCCCTATTGCTCTCTCTCTCTGATGGAGTAATTAAGCTTTGATGTGAACTCTCTCTCCCCCTTTGACATTAATTTCCAAGAAGGGTCTTCTAGAGTGTGAGTCAAAATAGGTTTGGTCCTTGAGTCACAGAGCAAAGCAGTACATGGAATATGATGCTGGTAGAGGATAAGAATCATCGAGTGGAGCTGGATCAAAGTGTGTAGAATGCATGTGATAGAGTGATTTCTCAGTATTGAAGTCGGCTAAACCGAGTTGGTTCCTTCGGTGGCACCGAAATTTGTTGGTTTGACCGAAAGAGGCAAATCGGTTTGTCTGAGTTCATCACAAAGAAAACACTAGTCACCTCAGCTCACTAATCAAGTAAGATCTCAGAAGGATTTGCAATGAATTGGATGCAGAGAAATGCAGAACGGAAATAAAATAAGAAATCTAGATGAAGTTTTTTTGAAAGGGAAACAAATGTGCATGAAAAAATGCAAGAACAAGGAGAAACATTAGAGAACTTCATCTAGAATTGGTCGGCGACAAAGTCACCTATGTTAGATTATATTGACTTAGGAGTCAAGTGAAGGCACTTGATCATAGGTCATACTCATCATTTAATCTCAAAATGGAGTTGCCATTTTTCATTTAAGCATCTTGATGTATTCACATCTTGTTGAGTTGCTTTGACCCATGTCTTGGGGTAAAGCTTCTCTAAGATGGAATAACATACATTGGGTGGTGGTGTTGATCTTGATCATGTAGTTGAACTTGTGTGGGATGCTCAATGTTGATGTAGTTGATTTGGAGCACCACATGTAATTGGAGTTCATCTACCTACATGGATTAGATTTGCAAGGAAGAGCACTTGTGTATCCAAAATGACAATCATGACATTTGATATAGGAATTTGTCAAAGGATATGTTTGAAGGGTTTCATGCTTCCTTGTCTTCAACCACCGTAAAGTAGACACTTGGTGATGTGGAGATTTCTCAAGATGTGAGTGAGTTACAATCTCATAGATTTAGATCCATCCAAGTACCTACATGGGTTAGATAACATGCAAGGGTCCAAATGTATCCAAGATATATGATTATCATCATAAGAGAAATATCAAGGATTAGTCATAGGCTCATGTCTTGCATGTATCCACACGGAGTTCCTACTCCAAGTTTGAAGCATCAATGATGTTCAATTCACCTCTCAACCTGCAACACACTTTCTCATCAAGTGGTTTAGTGAATATATCCGCCAATTTTTGTCGGTGCGAACATACTTAAGGTTAATATCACCCTTAGCAACATGATCTCGAACGAAGTGATGACAAACTTCAATGTGCTTAGTTCGAGAGTGTTGTACGGGATTGTGAGTAATCTTAATAGCACTTTCATTGTCACAAATCAAAGGAACATGTTTCACATATATCCCATAATCTTTAAGAGTTTGGGTCATCCAAAGTAACTGAGCACAACATGAACCAGCGGCAATGTATTCCGCTTCGGTGGTGGATAAGGATACCAAGTTTTGTTTCTTAGAGGACCAAGACACAAGAGATCTACCAAGAAATTGACAAGTACCCGAAGTGGACTTTCTATCAACCTTGTCTCCGGCATAGTCCGGATCGGAGTAGCCAACAAGATTAAAAGAGGCCCTCTTTGGATACCAAATGCCAAAGTTTGGTGTATGAATTAAGTATCTCACTATCCTTTTCACGGCCTTAAGATGAAACTCTTTAGGGGCCGATTGATATCGTGCACACATGCACATACTTAGCATGATATCAGGACGAGAGGCACATAGATACAATAATGAACCAATCATAGAGCGATAAACCTTTTGATCAACGGGTTCACCGTCTTTGGTCAAGTCAAGATGTCCAATAGTAGGCATGGGTGTACTCATTCCTTTGCATTCTTGTATATTGAACTTCTTGAACAAGTCTTTGATGTACTTCATTTGAGAGACAAAGGTACCTTCCTTAGTTTGTTTGATTTGCAAACCAAGAAAGAACTTTAGTTCACTCATCATAGACATCTCAAACTTCTCCGACATAAGCTTCCCAAACTTCTCACTAAAATGAGGGTTAGTTGATCCAAATATAATATCATCAACATAAATTTGCCACACAAATAATTCACCATCAACCCTTTTATTTAAAATATTAAAATCAATTTTTCCAATATCAAAGCCTTTTTCAATACAGAACTTGCTCAAGCATTTATACCACGCTCTAGGAGCTTGTTTAAGACCATAAAGACCTTTGTGAAGCTTGTAAACATGATTAGGTTTCTTAGGATTGACAAAGCCGGGAGGTTGTTTAACATAAAATTCCTCCTCAATTTCACCATTTAGAAAAGCACTTCTAATGTCCATTTGGTATAAAGTGATATCATGGTGATTAGCATAGGCAAGTAAGATGCGAATGGACTCAAGTCTAGCAACGGGGGCATATGTCTAACCATAGTCCATACCTTCGACTTGAGTGTAGCCTTGGGTGACAAGACGTGCTTTGTTGCGAACTACTTGTCCATCTTCATCTTGCTTGTTGCGAAACACCCATTTGGTACCGATGATGTTGTGGTTGTCGTTGGGCTTCGCGACCAAAGTTCACACTTGGTTTCTCTCAAAGTTGTGTAGTTCTTCGTGCATGGCGTTTATCCAATCTGGATCTTCCAATGCCTCTTCAACCTTCATAGGTTCAATGCTAGAGATGAATGAATAATGTTCACAAAAGTTAGCCAAGCGAGATTTAGAGCAAGTGATTCTCCCGGTTTGGATATCATTGTAGATTTGCTCGACTGGATGGTCGCTAGCAACACTTTCTCGAACTCGTGAGAGCTTTTGCTTTGATCGGGGTGGAACATCTTCTTCATCATCTCGTTCTTCTTCTTGGCCTTCATCATGGTTGATGTTGTCATTCTCTTGTCGTGGTGGAGAAGGAGGTTGACGCGGTTCATCATGGTGTACTTCCTCGTTTTCTTCATCTTGGTGTGTCCCACTTGTGGAGGCTTCCATATCAACTCTTGGTTCACCTTGTCGTGAGGTCGAAGCTTCCACTTGGACGGATGAGGTACTCTCCTTCACCTCTATTGGACGAACCTTGCCGATAGACAAGTCTTGGATTGCTTCCAAAGGATCTTTATCTCCTACATCAATTGTCAATTGTTGTACTTGCGAGCCGTTAGATTCATCAAACTTCACATCTACCGTCTCCTCAATCTTTCGGGTGAAATTGTTGTAGACACGGTAAGTGTGAGAGTTTGAGCCATAACCAAGTAGGAAACCTTCATGAGATTTAGGAGCAAATTTAGAATGAAGATGCTTGTCAAGAATGTAGCACTTTGAGCCGAATACTCGAAAGAATCCAACTTGGGGTTTGTTACCGGTGAGGAGCTCGTATGCCGTCTTGCCGAGTAGCTTGTGAAGATATAAGCGATTTGTCGCATGACAAGCTGTCTCAGCCGCTTCTGCCCAAAAGTGCTTTGGCATCTTTTACTCATCAAGCATTGTTCTTGCCATTTCGATGAGCGTACGGTTCTTCCTCTCAACAACTCCATTTTGTTGAGGTGTGTACGTAGCCGAGAACTCATGTGAAATCCCTTCTTCATCAAGAAAGGTGTCCACATTGGCGTTCTTGAACTCTGTTCCATTGTCACTGCGAACCTTCTTGATCTTCACTTCAAATTGATTTTGGGCCTTCCTAGCGAAGTTTTTGAAGATCTTTTGGATCTGTGATTTATCATCAAGAAAGAACACCCACGTAAATCTTGAAAAAATCATCAACTATAACTAGACCAAAAGAGTTTCCACGGAGACTTTTGTTAGCATTGGGACCGAAAAGATCCATGTGCAGTAGCTTGAGCGGTCTCCTTGTGGTCATGATGTTCTTCATGGGGTGGCTTCCTCCAACCTGTTTTCCTGCTTGGCAAGTGCTGCAAAGTCTATCCTTATCAAATATGGCATCTTTAACACCAAGGATATGATCTCCTTTAATAAGCTTGTCATTTCGCATGCCCACCTGACCTAACCATCTATGCCACAACCAACCTTTAGAGGATTTAGCAATTAAGAAAGTTCTAGGTTGAGCCTTTTTAGTGAAATCAACAATGTATAGATCACCTTTGCGTATATCGGTAAAGACCATTTTATGATTATCTCTACAAAACACTTGCAATCTACTTTGGTAAATAGAACATTGAAGCCAAAGCCAACTAGTCTAGAAACAAAAAGCAGATTATAGCCAAGAGATTCAACGAGCATGACATTTTGTATGGAGCTATCATGTGAGATGGCCACCTTACTGAGGCCAACCACCTTACCCTTTGGGTTATCACCAAAAGTGACATACTTTCGAGGGTCGTCCTTTTTAGCAAGCTCACGAAACATATCTTTATCTCCGGTCATGTGATCGGTACATCCACTATCAAGAACCCATTCCTTTCCTCCTGCCATGTATCCCCGAAGATTTGCCATAAGACCAAAGTGTCTCATTGCATCATCAAGATCAAAGTCGCTATCATCATCCTCATCATAGTATCCATGTTCAACATCGTCATGTGGTGGATCCATTCCTAGAGAGGGTGATTCATTAGATAAATGAGTTTGACAACGATCTTCTTTATAATTCTAATAGCTTTGGAAATAATATTGCTAATAATTCCAACATCTCCTTTGGCACGCATAAGATTTGTAAGCTCAAATAGACAATCACCAAACTTAGGATCATTGGAATTCATCTTACTCAAGGCAATAGACTTATGAAGAATCTCATCTAGATTTTGCAAGGAATAATATGGAAATCGTTCCTCAAGAAATTTCCATATAGTTTAGGCACACTTAAGAGTAGGCAAGCAACCAATCAAGTTTCTAGGCAAACCTCTAGTGATAATATTAACAGTTCTAAGATTGTGAATCATGTCAATTGACTCATCAAGGGTAGGATGCATAGGATGAACATGAGGTGCACAAGGGCTAGTAATGTACTTGTTCAAATGATATTCATTGAAGATCACAAGCATCTCATTTTTCCACTCATGAAAGTACTCTCCATCAAGTATAGGAACTCTATGTCTAAGACTCCCCAAAGTAAACTCATCCATCTTCCTCCAATGGTGTTTAAACCAAAGCAATAGAGACAAAAGCTCTGATACCAATTGAAAGGATCGAGAAGAGGTGTCTAGGGCGGGGGGTGATTAGACACCGAACAAACAAAGTTGATAGTTTTTAAGTTTTTCAAGTTTGGGTGGAGTTTAATCACAAGTTTAACCATTCACAATACAAATCAAGCAAGTATGCAAAGAGTATATGGGCAGCGGAAAGTAAAGCATGCAACTTGCAAGAAAGTAAAGGGATGGGATTGGAGTGTGCAAACGCAATTGGAGACACGGATGTTTTTGTCATGGTTCCGATAGGTGGTGCTATCGTACATCCACGTTGATGGAGACTTCAACCCACGAAGGGTAACGGCTGCGCGAGTCCACGGAGGGCTCCACCAACGAAGGGTCCACAAAGAAGCAACCTTTTCTATCCCACCATGGCCATCACCCACGAAGGACTTGCCTCACTAGGGTAGATCTTCACGAAGTAGGCGATCTCCTTGCCCTTACAAACTCCTTGGTTCACTCCACAATCTTGTTGGAGGCTCCCAAGTGACACCTAACCAATCTAGGAGACACCACTCTCCAAAAGGTAATAGATGGTGTGTTGATAATGAACTCCTTGCCCTTTTGCTTCAAATGATAGTCCCCCCAACACTCAACTCACTCTCATAGGATTGGATTTGGTGGAAAGATGATTTGAGTGGAAAGCAACTTGGGGAAGGCTAGAGATCAAGATTCATATGGTTGGATTCGAATAGGTTGGTCTCAACACATGAGTAGGTGGTTCTCTCTAAGAAAATGGGTAGTGGAAGTGTAGGCACGATCTGATGGCTTCCCTCATGAATGAGGAGAGGGTGGAGTGGTATATATAGCATGCACACAAAATCTAACCGTTACACACATTATACAAAACTCGGTGGGACCGAGTCAGAAAAGTCGGTCGGACCGATTTGTACATATGTGGCCGTTAGGCAATTTCGGTGGGACCAATGTGATCAACTCGATGGGACCGATGTGCAAGGGTTAGGGTAAAACCTCATCTCGGTTTGACCGATTACACAACTCGGTGAGACCGATTTGGTAATAAGTAAAACAGAGAGTTGGTCAGGCAAACTCGGTGCGACCGATTACATCTTCTCGGTGGGACCGAAAATGTTGCAATAGACAATATAGAGATTGCAAGCCCATCTCGTTGAGACTGAGATTCCATCGGTGTGACCGAACTAATTAGGGTTTTTGGCAGTGACTATGTCAAATGAACTCGGTGGCGCCGGATGGATCAAATCGGGGGGGGGGGGGAGCGAGTTTGCCTTTTGGTTTGGGACATATGTAGATATGAGAAAGTGGCTGAGGGCTTTGGAGCATATCACTAAGCACTTTGAGCAAGCAATCCATTAAGCAACACCTCATCCCCTTTAATAGTATTGGCTTCCCTATGGACTCAATGTGATCTTGGATCACTAAAAATAGAAAATGTAGAGTCCTGAGCTTTGAGCTTGAGCCAATCCTTTGTCCTTACCATCTTGAAGGGGTTCCACATCCTCTTGTCCATGCCACTCCACTATTGAACTTATCTGAAATATACTACATGGAAGTATTAGTCCAACCAGAGATATGTTGACATTAATTACCAAAATCACCCAGGGAGCACTTGTGCTTTCAATCGATCAGATGTTTTGCAAGAGGAAGCCGAAGGACTGAGGAAGCCCCTACAAAATTCAGATGCATACTTTCTGGTGCAATAGCAAGCGCTAGAGGATTTAAGCGCTAAACAAGAGAAATTTAATAAGATTGCTAAGCGTCTTGCCAGCATTACTGGTACCCAAGATATTGTTTCTTGAGCTCTTCTAAAGTGGTTTCAGTTCGGGCTTGTTTTGCTGCGAAGTTTATGTGTACTGGTTGCCAACTTTGACAACCAGTGTATGTGATATGCTGCTTTGTTCCCTATATTTGCACTGGTGGTGAACTTTGATGCCTAGTGGATGTAATATGTGTAATAGCCGTGATAGCCTAGCATAAGTTGCTTGCTTATTTATTTCCTTGTTGTCTTGTTTATTTGTTTGCATGTAGTCAGTGCAGTTCTCTTCCCGCGGTTTGCTAGTGGCCGCAATAACCTAGTTTTTTAAACTAGGCTACAATAACCATGGGCTACATATTTACTCTAGTGACCATGGGCCTCCTACAGGCCGTAGAAACAATGGGCCTTCTACAGGCCATAGAAATAATGGTACTTCTACGGGTCGTAGAAACAATAGGCCATCTACGGGGCTTAGCGTCAATGGGCCTTCTACGGGCCGTATGATCGATTGGCCAAACATGGGCCAATAACGGACCACATTATGGGCCATAAACGGGCTAGAGTTGGATTCGTCCATTCAAGGGCCGACCATAACGGGGCATCGTTAATCGGCCGTATTTGATGTCCCTATGAAAACGGTCCAACGGATTAACGAGACACAAACAGGCCGACTGTAACCACAGGCTGAATTTGGCCCACAAGCAGAAAAGTGCAGTAACGGTCCGTAAGTAACCAAATGCTGGAAATGAGCATAAATGGGCCCTGAGAAGGCCGAAAGATAACACGGGCTGGAAATGGCCCAATGGAATAATGGGCCGTTAATGAGTATAAAGTGATACACTGTTCATTACCAACCAGTTTCACCACGATCCGTTAATGGGCCAAGAGTTACAAAGGGTCTTATATGGGCCAAAAGGCGTCATGGGCCATACATGGGCTGGAAGTTACAATGGGCTAGAATCATATTGGATGGCCCAGATGATGCTACTGGGCCTAATTCGGATAGGCCGTAACATTCCGTGACTTAGCGGCTGTAAATGGGCTATATGCAAACAGGCCGTTAACAGTCTTTCCGTGGGCCAGCCCGCTACCTTTTGACTAAGTCAAATGGGCCAGCCTTTTCACCGGAATGGACCTCTGTTGGGTCGTGCTATGTGTCGATGTATCATAGGCCTCTTCGGTCCAATGAGTGGATGACATCTGTCCCAACTGTGAGCCGACACGTGGTTCCTCTAGCCAATGAGAATTTTACATGTGGAAAATCCCCATTGGTCTGGGCTGTTAACGGGGTTACCGGATCCAAACCAGAAACCGAAAGCTTAATGGTGACCCGTTATGGTGGATCCCATGGTGGGTTACCCTTCACGAAAGCAATTCTATGACGCGCGATTTATTGTCATGAAAGTGGACACTTTCGTGATGATAATTTTGGTAATGTCATGGAACACTTCTACGACAACACATGTATGACTATCTTGATTTTGTCATAAAATCGTGATGGATGTACATGCATGACAAAAAAATGACCTACTATGACAAACACGTATCATCATAGAAGTGTATTTTTTTGTAGTGTATATTACAAAATCATACGAAGTAGAATCTCATTTTGTTTGCCAATGTTGTAGACCTATCATATGTCTCCTGTCATTTATTTTTCAGCCACCTGCTGTCTGCTACTTCACAGTGCACTAGTTCTACACACACTTCACGCATACTCTCACTATTGTTTTTTATGCATGGGTATTTCAGCATCTTCCAAATGGTTGATAGAAGCACGAAATAAAAGAGAGAAGTCGCTCCAGCTTTCTTCCTTCTTAGGCAAGACACGTTTCGGCACTTTAAAGGGTGCAGTGTCAGCAGATGGAGTTGGTAAACTTAGCTCTGGAGTTGATGATCTCACTCGCCATGAACCACCATCCCAGGTGCTTGCATTAACTTCGTGGTGTCATATGTGGTTGCATGTTGCATATAGTGTCTAGAGTGTATTCGAAAGGCTGAAGTCGGTCTTGATTAAGATAATGGAAGATATTCTTATATGAACCACCATCCCGGGAGCACTAGAAGCCAAGTAGCTAGTCAGGGCACTGGTCGAGCCAGTGACAAGCCCAACACACATAGGCATCACCTGCAAGCCAACTAAAAGTCCATGGTGGTGGCGAAGCAGCGCGCCTCTCACCAGGCTCTCAGGTCCTCGATGATCATGCTCACCACTCTAGCCGGGTGTCTAGCTTGTATTCCTTCCAATTTGGTTAAATTGCATCTTATTAGCTCACACATTATACCTTTGAATATCACATGCCTTCCTGTTTTTAGTACATACTACTACATCTGTCTATTAACCATGTTCTTAAATCAAACTAATGTTCTTGTGTATCCCTCATCAATCACTTATGATGAGATAGTCAGGCTCATGGACTGCTGTAAGAAAAGATCCTCTTTTAAGGAATGCAGTGTCAGCCTCCCCACATGATTCTCATGAAATAGCAATGCTAGATGAAGATAGTCAACATAGCTTTGCAGTTGATAACCTCATTTCCCCTACACCACCATCGCAGGTGCTTGCTGTAACTTGGCAGCGTGATATGTGGTTGCATGTTGCATATAGTGTCTACATTGTAATTCTTCCAATCTGGTTAAATTGTATGTGCTATTCTGCTTAGTTTATACATTATACCTATTAATGTGTCATGCCTTCTTGTTTTTGGTACATAGTACATCTGCATGTCCTTACGTAAAACTACTATCTTTTTGTATCCCGCATCAATCAATTATGGCGAGACACCTTTAGTATATGTAGAGTGATATTGGTTGCATCTTTCATATGATTTATAACATGCACTGCTTCTAATTTGTTGAAACACAACTTATGGTGGGACGCTTTTAACTTTGCAGAGTCATATTGGTTACATCTTCATGTGGTGTCTAGCTTGCATTGCTTCTAATTTGTTGAAATGGCTCATGCTTAGTTTACACAAATAGTTGTGAATATGCCATGCCGTCCCGTTTTTCGTACATATTCCATCCTCGTATCATGTGTTTGCCTTACATCAAAGTAGTGATTGTCAGTATGATGCATGAATGAGTTCTGAAGAGTGAATTTTATTGCTTTTTCTTGTTGGTTTTACTTGTCAATGCAAAATAAATAAAGCAGAAGGAAATTAGCAAGGCAGTGGATAAAGTTGCTCCTTCCAAACAACTGAAATGGAGGGCCTCTATAGATTCTACTCCGCCATCCCCCAAGAAGGTTTGCAAGACAACACATGCATAGACACTCAACATAGCTATGTTGATGATGAGCACGTCTCCCCTAGTCCACCATCACAGGTGCTCCCTCTAACTTGGTGATGTTATATGTGGTTGCATGTTATGTATGATGTCAAGCTTGTATTGCTTCTAATTTTGTTGAATTCCATCTGCTTACTTTACACATTATACTTATGAATAAGACACGTGTTCCTGTTTCTAGAACATACAATATCTATTTATCACACCATGTTCTTACACCAGAGTACTACTGTTGTGTAACCTGCAACAATCACTTTTCACAAGACATATTTAAATTGGGAGTCTGATATAGTTTACATCTCGCATTATTTTCTAGCTTGTACTACTAATTTGTTGAAATGGCACTAATGACGAGACAATTTTAACTTGGTAGAGTCATATTCGTTGCGTCTTACATATGGTGTCTAGCTTTCATTGCTTCTAATTTGTTGAAATGCCTTCTTCTTAGTTTACACATCATAGCTGTGAATATGCAATACTGTGGAATATGCAATGGCACTAATGATGAGAGACCTTTAACTTGGTAGTGTGATGTTGTTTGCATCTTGCATATGATTTATTTCTTGTACTGCTTCACATTCGTTTAAATGCCAGTTATGATGATACATTGTTAACTTGGCAGAGCGATATTTGTAGCATCTTTCATATGGTTTCTACCTTCCATTGTATTGATTCTAATTTACTAAAATTCCTCTGCTTAGTTTACACATCATGGTTCTGATTATCTCATGCCATCCTGTTTTTTCGTACATATTACATCTCCTATCATGCGGTTGTCTAACATCAAAGTTCAGTTCGTCTGTATCACGCATCAATTTGTTCCCAAGAACTAAATTTTATTCCTTTTTCTTGTCGGCTTGACTTGACATGGCACAGAGAAAGAGGAAGGAACACATAATGGCAGGGGTTGGTGTTAGTACTTAGGACGCACGGAAACAGAAGCGGAAGAATTAGGTAGATTCTGCTAGTATTGATGGTGCAATAGAAGGTCAAAGTCGACTAGGAAATTGTACAAACACGGTATCCCGTGCTACACTAGCTGCAAAACAATCCAAACAGAAACTAATGGCTGCCACCAAACAAGCAGCGAAAACCCTAGTTGTTGCAATACCATCCACAGTACCAACAACTGCATGAGCTACTCATTTGTCAACTCAGCTAGCGGCAAGTTCCCAAGCTCCCTTGCCACCTGACACTACTTCTGAAGCACTCTTGACAAAAGACAAGTTGGCAAGATCAGATGAACCTTGTGAGCTTCAACAACAAGAAGGTAGTTGCTAGAGTCAAATTACAGTTGCATGCTTCTTTATACGTAGTCTCACAGTTTGATGTACACTAACACTTCCTATGTTCGTTGTTGGACTAGCACCTAGGCACAAGAGGAAACAGACATCAGGGATAATGCTCGATATGTTAACTAAATCTAGAGGTGGAAGAATGGAGATCCATTTGAGGCAGGTTTGAAAAGGCCACGTGATGCTATAGAGTCAGCCAAGTTAGTATTAGAGGCAGTGGTTGTCGTTAGGTGTCATGCATGTATCATGGATTCACTACAGGAATGTAAAAGACAAAACCCAGTTCAAGACCTTACTAGGCCATTTATTCGTAAGTATGGTTATGTATGGAAATTAGTAGTATCATCTTGCTCTGTCCAATACTTTCTAGGTTGCTGGTAATGAGACTCCCATATTTTTCAATAGATGAGGCTCAAGTTGGATAGCCAAGATGATGCAACCAGACAAGCATGCACCCATGCTTTCAAGTCTGCTCTGCGACAGTATCGATATAACTTGAGGAAAACTCACTTTGAAGTCAAGGCTAACAGTGAACTTGCGCAAACATCTCCAGTGGAAAATATATCGGATGAAGACTGGAGAGGCCTCGTTAAACACTTGTCTGATCCAAAGTATCAAGTACGTTATATATATGTGACCAGATCACATGTTGGAGTCCTATTTACGCATGTGCCTCGCACATCTATCTTCTTGTAAGTAAAATTCTAAATGAACAAGGCCAACCATACAAAAGTGAAATTTCAAAAGACGACATGATCTCATAGCTATATTGCACACTGCAAGGCTCTTGTAATTAGCTGCTGTTTTACTCTTTTTGTTGTGCCTTATTATCAGACCTATATTGACTTGTTCCAAATGTAGAGGAAAGCCCGCAAAGACCAAAAAGTACCCGAACCAAATGTTGTGGAAATCTTCAGGGACTGTCACACCAGCAAGACGAAGGGCATGACTACACCAGTCAAAGCCGTTTTTGATAGTCCTTAATCCTCATGCCTTTTAACTATACTTACTCTGACTTGTGCATTTATCTAATGGACTATTAACTTTTATGCCAACGTTCCTTTTGTTTTATGGTTGTAATTTTTTTTGTTAAGATACAAAATTTGTTCTTAGCATGTAGCGACCGGCTCAAGAAAATAGCAAGCCATTTTTCTATAGTGTAGGGTGTTCCCTAGAATTGCACTTGTCGCGAACTTTGATGCCTAGTGGATGTAATCTGTGCAATCGCCTTAATAGCTAGAGTTGGTTTCTGGCTTATTTATTTCCCTAGTCTTCCTTTTGCATGGTTTGCTAATGGCCGCAACAACCATGGGCCATATACGGACCGTGGTAACGATGAGCCTGCCACGGGCCGTAGGATCCGTGGGCCTCCTACATGCCATCATATAAATGGGCCTCCAATGGGCCATATAATCAGTGGTCCTTGGGCTGTCGTTTAAATGGGCCAACATGGGCCGTAAACGGACATAGTTGGTATCGGGCCAGCACGGTAATGAGCCGTTAATAGGCCAGAAGATAGCAAAGGCTTAATTCTATCACAGGCATACCGGGTCGTTAATGGGACAGAATATAGGATGGGCTGGAAATGGTGCAACGGGTAACAGGCCACAAATGGGCCGATTCTAACCATGGGCCAAATTTAGCCCATTAGGGGAATAGGGCAGTAATGGGCCGGAAGTAATCGAGGGCCGGAAAGGAGCCCAAGAATGTATGGGCCGTCAGTAGGGGAAAAGCTAACACGGGCTGCAAATGGCCCATGTGAATCATGGGCCATTATTGGGCATAAAGAAATTTACTGTTTATTACGGGCCAAAATTACTGTGTCCCACTAAAGGGCCCAAAGATACGAAAGCCCTCGTATGGGCCGGAAGACGTCGTGGGCCATACATGGGCCGAAAAGGAAACGGGCTAGTATTATACTAGACGACCCACATGACGCTGTCGGGCAGATTTTGGGAACGCCATAACGGGCCGTGAGTTACCGGGCCGCAAAATGGGCTATATGCGAACAAACCGTTAACAAGCTTTTCATGGGCCGGCCCACTAGTGTTTGACCAAGTCAAACGGGCCAGCCTTTCTAAGCTAAATGGGCCAGTGCTGGCCGTCGCATGTGTCGACATATCATAGACGCCTATCTAACCCAATGACGAGCTGACACGTGTTTCCTCCGGCCAATGAGAATTTTACACGTGGGAAATCGACATTGGTCATTGCTGTTAACGGGTTATTGGATCCAATAACAGACCCGATAGCTTAACAATGACCCATTATAGTGGATGCCACATGTCGGTTACTGAGGGAGTCCTGGACTAGGGGGTGTCCGGACAGCCGGACTATCATTATCCGCCGGACTCCAAGACTACGAAGATACAAGATTAAAGACTCTGTCCCGTGTCCGGATGGGACTTTCATTGGCGTGGAAGGCAAGCTTGGCGAAACGGATATGTAGATGTCCTACCATTGTAACCGACTCTGTGTAACCCTAGCCTCCTTCGGTGTCTATATAAACCGGAGGGCTTTAGTCCGTAGGACAACATACATTACAACAATCATACCATAGGCTATCTTTAGGGTTTAGCCTCCTTGATCTCGTGGTAGATCCACTCTTGTACTACCCATATCATCAATATTAATCGAGCAGGACGTAGGGTTTTACCTCCATCAAGAGGGCCCGAACCTGGGTAAAACATCGTGTCCCTCATCTCCTGTTACCATCCGCCTAGACGCACAGTTCGGGACCCCCTACCCGAGATCCGCCGGTTTTGACACCGACATTGGTGCTTTCATTGAGAGTTCCTCTGTGTCATCGCTGATAGGGAGGATGCCTCCACCCATCTTCAAAGATGGTGTTTTCGTCGAAGGGGCCTTGGCCGCCGGCCAAACTATCCGGCTAGGTGGCTTTCTTATGACCGCCTGTCCGGCCGCCGCTTCGACAATGGCCTCTCAAGTCGTCAGAAGCAATCTTCGCGTCAGCTCGAAAGCTGCTGAACAGTTGGATCCAATAGAGCTCTCGTCTATTAACGAGCTCTTGGATCGCATCGCCGCCCTGGGAGTCGCTACGGACTACAACCAGATTGGGCTTAAAACCGATCTGAGAGAGATTAACTCTCCCCAGGCCACCCACCACGTCGCAGTGGTAGAGGAGCAATATGGCAACTCTCTGCCTGTATTGAAAACTATTCATGCCCGGATGCCCGAACCCTCCATGCCAGATTCCCGCGGAGGGACGGTCTTCGATCGAGCATTGGACTTAAAACCATGCATCGCTCCGGACTCGCTGGATCGTGTCTAGCAACCCAAGCTTCCAAATTTGGAAACTCCTCGGCCTTTGAGCCCCAAGATGGGCAGGGATCCGGACTTTAGTCCACCCACCCGCCCAGACATATGCGATCTATCTCTAATACGGCAAGAGCCCGCTGAAACAGTACATCACTACTGGGCCAGATTCCTCCTGGTTATGGACAGGATAAAGGACTGCCGAGAGGAAAACACAATCTCAATCTTCTGCAATAATTGCACGGACAAGGGAATATTAAACGCCATTGATCGTCCTAAAATTACACGTTTCGCCGATCTGACGTCCATAGTACGAAAGTATTATGCGATGGAGAGTTTTCGGAAAACCGAAAACCAATTTTGGGATAATCCGGCCCCAACCCCAGTCTGCAACAACAGGGTGCCTCACACTCAGGCCCCAGATGCAAAAAAGAAAAAGCAAAAAACCAATAAGGGGCACGGAACCATACTGGAGGGATGGCTTAATGGACCCTGTAAGCTTCATAGTACAGGAGGAGCCGTCCCAACACATAGCCTTCGAGCATGTTGGGTATTACGGCAGGTGGCCAAAAGTGGCGAGGAGCTTCTAGCCCCGGAAAACCACCCCAACAACACTAGTACGGTATCAACAGTATTCGAGACCTTCGCATCAAACAATATGCGAAAGCGAAAAATCCGCGGACTCGCCGAAGTCTACCAAGTAGCAACAGCAAATCCATGGAGCGACACAGCTATTACCTTCAACGCCAGCGACGAGCCTAAAGTCCGAACAGCCAGAGCACCAGCCGCACTGGTGCTTAGTCCCATAGTGGACGGCTTTCGACTGACAAAAGTCCTCATGGATGGCGGGAGTGGACTAAACCTCATTTACGAGGAAATTCTGCGAAAAATGGAAATCGATTGGAGCCGTATCGAGGAAAGCAGCACAATCTTCAGAGGAATAATCCCTAGCCGGGAAGCGCGCTGCACCAGGAAAATCACACTCGATGTGGTGTTCGGCTCGCCGGACAATTACAGATCCGAAGAAGTCACGTTCGAAGTGGCCCCGTTCAGCAGCGGATATCACGCTATATTAGGACGAGAGGCATTCACAATTTTTCAAGCAGTACCTCATTACGGGTACATGAAGCTCAAAATGCCTGGGCCTAGCGGAATAATCACGCTCATTAGTGATCCGGACATAGCACTCCACGCCGAAAACAAGACAGCCGCACTAGCCCTCGAGGCACTATCCGAAGCCTTAGCGGCAGAAGAACTCACCGCGCTGCGCTCTACGGTGAAAAGGGATGATGTGATACTCGATAAAAGATCCAAGTCCACCTCCTTCAAACCAGCAGATGAAATAACAAAATTCCAGGTCCATCCAACGGACCCAACAAAGACGGCCTCCATTGGGGCACAATTGAACCCCGAAGTAGACGCCGCACTGCGCGAATTTCTTCGGGAAAATTGGGACATTTTCGCCTCGCATCCTTCAGATATGCCCGGAATCCCACGCAGATTGGCAGAACACAGCCTAAACATCCTAAAAGGATACAAGCCAGTCAAACAGGCTCTTCGACGATTTTCCGAACCCAAAAGATAGGCAATGGGAGAAGAGCTAGCCAAACTATTGGAAGCCGGATTCATCAGAGATATCAAACATCCGGATTGGCTAGCAAATCTGGTAATGGTACCAAAGAAGGACAAATCCTGGCGCCTTTCTGTCGATTTTAAAGACCTCAATAAGGCTTGCCCAAAGGATCCCTTCCCTCTCCCCCGCATCGACCAAATTATCGATGCTACTGCAGGGCAAGATTCATTGTGTTTCCTCGATGCATACTCTGGCTACCATCAAATCAAGATGGCGGAAGCAGACCAAGCCGCCACGGCATTCATCACCCCTTACGGACCATTCTGCTTCAACACGATGCCCTTCGGACTTAAAAACGCCAGCGCAACATATCAGCGCATGATTCAAACATGTCTGGCTACCCAGATCGGCAAAACAGTCAAGGCATACGTAGCCGACATAGTCGTCAAAACAAAACACGTCGAAACTCTAGTAGACGATTTAAGGCTCACGTTCGACAACCTCAGAGCATATGACATCAAGTTGAATCCGGAAAAATGTGTTTTCTACGTACCAGCCGGAAAGCTGCTGGGCTTCATCGTGTCCGGTAGAGGAATCGAAGCAAACCCGGCTAAAATCCGAGCTCTGTCACAATTGGACATTCCAAAAGACCTCAAACAAATACAAAAATTAACAGGATGCATGGCAGCTCTAAGCCGCTTTATCTCCCGTCTAGGAGAAAAGGTGTTGCCCCTCTATCGCCTCCTCAGGCGCACCAAACACTTCGAGTGGACGGATGCTGCCACTGCCGGACTCGAAGAAATAAAGGCCATATTGGCAACAAATTCGGTTCCTGGCTGCGCCCAATCTGGGCGAACCAATGTTGTTATACATCGCAGCAACGCATCAAGTTGTAAGCGCGGTCCTCGTCGTCGAACGAGAGACAGAAGGGCACAAATTCCCTCTTCAAAAACCAGTGTATTATGTATCCACTTTGTTAACCCCCTGCAAGTCCCGTTACCGGCACTATCAGAAGATAGCATATGCGGTGTTCATGGCGTCCTGGAAGCTCCGGCACTACTTTCAAGAGTGTTCGATAACAGTGGCCTCTGAAGTACCACTCAACGACATTGTAAATAACCGCGACGCAACAGGCAGGATTGCAAAATGGGCCATTGAGCTCTTACCATTCGACTTACAAACCTCGGCGAGCTATAAAGTCACAAGTTTTGGCTGACTTTGTCGCCGAATGGACCGAAGCCGAACTCCCTAAAGAGTACGGCGCATACTCCAATTGGACTATGCATTTCGACGGCTCTAAAATGTTGGCCGGACTGGGGGCTGTCGTCGTATTGACGTCCCCAACCGGAGACACAGTCCAGTATGTACTTCAAATAATGTACACGGACTCCAACAATGCAGCCGAATACGAGGCCCTGTTACATGGTCTCCGGATGGCAGTCTCCATGGGCATTCAACGCCTAGAGGTGCGAGGGGATTCAAACCTTGCAATATCCCAAATAAACGGAGACTTTGATGCCAAGAATCCAAAAATGGCAGCATATCGCAACGTTGTCCTAAAAATGTCAGCTCGGTTTGAAGGACTCGAATTCCATCACATAGCCCGAGATAATAACCAAGCGGCCGACGTACTGGCACACATCGGTGCCAAACGTGATGCTGTCCCTCCAAATATCTTCCTGGAACGGCTCTTCAAGCCATCCGTACTGTGGGAAGAGGAGCCCGGAAGTGACAAACCGGAAAAAACCGCGCCAATCGGCGATCCAGCCGATGACATAACACCTTCAGCCCACGTCATAATGGCAGTAATTGCCCCGTGGACAGAACCATTCCTAGCCTACTTGCTTAGGCAGGAACTTCACGAAGACCAAAACGAGGCCCGCTGCATAGTCCGGCGATCGAAAGCCTACAAGGTCCATGAGGGAGAACTTTATAAGAAAAGTATAACCGGAGTCCTTCAAAGGTGTATCTCCGAAGAGCAAGGGCGAAACCTCCTGGCTGAAATTCATGCCGGACTAGGCGGACACCACGCAGCAGCCCGGGCCCTTGTAGGAAAGGCATTCCGTACATGAATTTATTGGCCGACGGCCCGGGCAGATGCCCAGGACTTAGTCCAGAAATGCGTTGGTTGTCAGCTCTTTGCTAATCAGAGCCACATGCCGCCCACCGCCCTCAAAACTATACCCATTACCTGGCCGTTCGTGGTCTGGGGGCTTGATATGGTTGGACCCCTTAAAGGGGGAACCCACAAGCAAAGATACCTATTGGTCATGGTGGATAAATTCACCAAATGGATAGAGGCCAAACCGGTCAAAACGGCAGAGTCCGGACCAGTGATAGACTTTATATCCGGGGTAGTACACCGTTACGGAGTCCCCCACAGCATCATCACCGACAACGGCACGAACTTCACAGCCGACGAGGTTAAGTCATGGTGCAAGAATATGGGCATCAAGCTCGACTACGCTTCAGTCTATCACCCTCAAACCAACGGTTAAGTGGAACGAGCAAATGGTCTAATAATGAGCGGCATTAAACCCAGACTAGTGCGGTCACTTACTAAATCTGACATGCACTGGGTCGAGGAGCTCGACTCCGTACTCTGGGGGCTGCGGACAATGCCTAACCGCACTACTGGATTCACACCATTTTTATGGTATACGGCGCAGAGGCAGTCTTGCCCTGCGACATTATTCATGACTCACCTCGAGTGCGCATGTACGAGGAAAGAGAGGCCGAGCTTGATCGGCAAGACAGCTTGGACACATTGGAGGAAGAACGCGATGTCGCCAAGGCTCGTTCCGCATTCTATCAGTAGCAGGCCTGAAGATATCAAAGCAGAGAAGTACGGGCCAAGACTTACAATGTTGGTGAACTAGTTCTATGCCTGCCGGACAAGAAAAAGGACAAGCTCAAGCCCAAATGGGAGGGTACCTTCATTATCGATCAAGTCCTGACCGGCGGAGCATACCATCTACAAAATGCGTTGGATAACCGACTCGAGCCGAACCCATGGAACACAGCCCGCCTCCGACGATTCTATGCCTAGCGCCGGACTAAGAGTTCGTCCCCTTCCCCCGTCCAAACTTTTACACTTCGGCTGTCTTTTGTTTCTCTTTTCATACCTTTTTATTCACAAGCCCTTACGGGACTATTTTCGCATTTTTCGCATACACGTGATGTGCCATCCGCACTCATTATTCC
This sequence comes from Triticum timopheevii, assembly GCA_963921465.1. Lineage (NCBI taxonomy): Eukaryota > Viridiplantae > Streptophyta > Magnoliopsida > Poales > Poaceae > Triticum > Triticum timopheevii. The sequence continues at coordinate 250,678,713 of OY997264.1, read as the reverse complement.
TGGGGGCTTCTTTTACAGAAGCTCAATTATAAGGGTTTCATACCCAGCACATGTGTCAAGCTTCCAGATGTACCTTTTGCTCACCATTATATGCATCGATATGACTTAAGTTTTGGCCAAGCTGGGTTGCCTGGCTCCTGTGCTTACCCCTACGTTCCCGATTGTTCGGCTAGGAGGTAAAGGGAGCACCTCTGCGATTGTTACTGCCGGGTCAGCCGGATGTGTACCTCAGACTGGGTGAAGCCGAAAGCTAGCATTCTTAAGGGAATATTCGGTCGGTGACTTAAAAGATGACTTTTTACCTATTTATTTATCCGCCCCCAGATTTTTTTTGCTTTCTTTGCAGTCCGGACATGCACTTTAGGGCATGCCTCCCAGGGAAAGGAACCCTTAACGGAACCATTCTCCATGGAAGATGTTTCTTACTAACCATGTAATATAACATAACTAGTTGGGCACTTGTCTGTTAAAGCACTAATGACCCCTACGCCTGGTCTCCATGCATACCACGGTTGTTTCTTAACCAAAGAGGTATTCGGACACACTCCAGACTCTAGGGTCCCGAGGTTGAAGCGAAAAGGTCGGCAAAGACAAACGATCTACAATCCGGCTAGAAGGCATTTCACATGTCACTTTAAAGGAAAACATACATTGTCAAATTTACTGATTGTATTCCTCCTCAATCCTGTCTAATAGGCTGTCTAACTTACAGTCCCGTTGGGAAAATTTAGCAGCCAACTCTACTTGGCTGTATACTAAACTCACAGGGATCTCCTTCCCATCGGGCCCCACCGGTCCAACTTCGGCCATGTGGTTGGGATCCGCCTTCTTGTAACGCGTCTTCACCATGGCCCAAGCCTCCCTGGCACCTTGACGGCAAGCCGAAATCTTCCATAAACGGAAGCGCTGCCGCACTCCTCGAAGCTTCTCCGCAAGCTCCCCAAGGCCCTCGGGTAGGGAGAGGGCTGGCCATAAAGCCTGGACGGCGCCGCTCATTGCCTGCTGAACTCGTTCGAGCAGTTGCAACAGCTCGGGAAGTTGATCACCCGTTGATATGGGCATCTCCTCCGCAGAGCGACCTGTGAGTATACCTACAAGACATATTATGTCAATTGACTTCCTCGCCGAACTCTTCTTTTCAAAAGAGTCCGCTTAAGCACTTACTATAAATGCCGCGACGAAGCCGCTGATTCTCCTTAACAGAGCTGGACAGCCCGGCTTGAGCGCCTTTCAGCTCTTCTTCGAGCTTGGCGTTGGCATCTTGGAGCTTGTTCCTTTCTTGCTGCACCCTATTCAGCACCCTCTCGCCGGCCTTTAGCTAGCGCAGTAACTCTTGCCTGTCCGGATCTTGTCCGGCGGGACCTGCAATGTCACTATTAGACTTGCGCGCAGGCCGCACAGTGCTTATATTTATTAATAAAAATGTGTTACCAGGAGGGGTCTCTGCATCTCCTCCTGCGGCAGCAAGTGCGGCCTCCAGTTGGGCCTTGCATTCTTGCAGCTCCTGAGACAGCTGGGCATTCTTCTCGGTAAGAGCCTGCGTTTCAAATGATCCTTAAATCAGTTAACATAACTACTTTAAGTCTTGGGGGCTACTGGTATATATAACCATTACAAATCCTTTACCCGTATGTCTTTCACATACTGCTCCGTGGCTCTGGTAAAACCATCTTGAGCGGCACGGAGATGTGCGTCCCCTGCGTTCAAGGGGTCCAATGCCTCAGGGGAGAAGCACGCTTCACGAAATATTGTCCGGCGGCGCCTATGGTTCATGGCGCTCTCTACCTCAGACTTGGTGGCGGACAGTCTGTGGGTGTCCTCCGTTGGAGAAGGATGATGAGCACTCAGACGCTTCCTAGGAACGTTGCTCTGAAAATTCAAATACGAGCTATACCTTTGCGGCGGCGTTTCCGTCCGCACCGCGCTCCTTTTCCGCCTGCTGGTCTGGACTGACCTCTGTTGGTCAGCCGCCGCGGGCTCGGCTTCCCGCCGTAAAGGCGCTTCCTGTAAAAAACCATCGTTCGCGGAGGTTAGAAATGGGCAAGGAAGAGATAATGGTGTCCGGACCTCGGTCACAGTCACCTGGGAAGCCAGATACAGTCCGGGGTAGTCCGCCGTAATGGCAACCAAAGCATTATCCATGCTGAGCTGGTGAAATACCCCGTCGATAAGCTCCACCTTGATGTCCGGATCCTCTTCGGAGGCCGGATCCAGGGATCTTTCTGGATCCTCGGGTTGCGGAGCAGGACTTACCATGTCCTCCACAGTCCGGCGTAGATCCTGCGCCGAAGACATAATGTAAGAAGCCTAAGCTTCGAAAGCATGGGTTGAGCCCTTAGAAGTGTTCGCTTACCCATCCTCTAGGGTTGTTCATGGAAAACCTATTTAAAGGGTTCTTTCGAAGGAAGTCCTCCTTCTCCCCCTTGTACAGACTGAACATGATCTTTACCAGGTCCTTGGTCGAATCCGGCCCTTTGCGGCCATGACGGGTAGCATCGTCTTCCCCGTTGAAATCCCACATAGGGTGGCCTCTATATTGCAATGGCTGTACCCCCCGCGTGATGCATATCGCCATGACTCCAATCATGGTCAACCCAGAATGGGCCAGTAATCTTATTCGGCCCATCAAGTAATGGACGCTCTTGTCTTCCTCCAAACGGGGGCTCCGTGGGCGCCAGCTGAGGCGTTTCTTCAGAGGAGCAGCACTAAACTCCGGGAGGCCAATCCGGACTGGGTCCGGCAGCGGAGCGTCTCCTATGTAAAACCACTCTGAAGGCCAGTCTTCGGACGCCTTCTTGGGAGTACCGGATGGGTATCCGGTCCCGGCGATGCGCCATATTTCGGCGCCGCCCACTTGATACATGGACCCCTCGTGAGAACGGGGTACGAGGCAGAACAGCCTCTTCCACAATGCAAAATGGGGCTCAATGCCCAGGAACAGCTCGCAAAGAGCTACGTAGCCCGCGATATGCAGGACAGAGGCGGGTGTGAGGTGGTGGAGCTGGAGTCCATAGAACTCCAGGAGCCCGCGGAGGAACGGATGTATTGGGAATCCGAGTCCCCTTATCAGATAAGGGACGAAGCATACTTGCTCCCCCTTATTGGGGCTTGGGGTAGCCTCCGCTTGCCTCCCACCTTGATAAGTGACCAGCCCGGCTCGAACCGGGACCATGAAGGCCGGAGGGAGGTACCCCCCCCCCCCCCCCGCTTGGAGCTTCACTAGCTCGTTGTGCGGAACAGAGCACCTCCTCCAATCCCCTGGCGGTGGGCTGGGAGCGCGAGAAGAGGAGCCGCATCGACAGTCCATGATGGAATGGATTTTTAGGTCAAAGGCGCTCCGATGAAGTATTCGCGGGAGGAAGATGGTGTGGTTTGGATCTGGATTTTCGCCTCTTTTGTAGGCGGGTGACTCGCACGACTAGGGGGTGAAACGTAAAAGACACCCTGGCTTTTCGCATTCGTGTGACGCGTGGTAAAGGGCCATTATTTGGTGAAGAAGCCGAGGAACACAGTATTTATGATGAAGCCGGACACTGTTCGGCAGGTACATGGAACTTGAAGGGAGAACCCGCCTTGCAACGCCGAAGACTATATACGCGCTGGATTTATCGTCATTGAAGCCCGGTTCGGGGGCTACTGAGGGAGTCCTGGACTAGGGGGTGTCCGGACAGCCGGACTATCATTATCCGCCGGACTCCAAGACTACGAAGATACAAGATTGAAGACTCCGTCCCGTGTCCGGATGGGACTTTCCTTGGCGTGGAAGGCAAGCTTGGCAATACGAATATGTAGATCTCCTACCATTGTAACCGACTCTGTGTAACCCTAGCCTCCTCGGTGTCTATATAAACCGGAGGGCTTTAGTCCATAGGACAACATACATTACAACAATCATACATAGGCTAGCTTTAGGGTTTAGCCTCCTTGATCTCGTGGTAGATCCACTCTTGTACTACCCATATCATCAATATTAATCGAGCAGGACGTAGGGTTTTACCTCCATCAAGAGGGCCCGAACCTGGGTAAAACATCGTGTCCCTCGTCTCCTGTTACCATCCGCCTAGACGCACAGTTCGGGACCCCCTACCCGAGATCCGCCGGTTTTGACACCAACAGTTACCCTTGACGAAAGCACCTCCATGACGCATCATTTATCGTCATGGAAGTGAACACTTCTTTGATGATAATATTAGTATTGTCATGGAACATTTCTACGATAGCACATGTATGACTATCTTGATTCTGTCATAAAGTCATCATGGATGTACATGCATGACAGAAAACGTAACCTACTGTGACAGACACGTACCATCATGAATGTGTATTTTTTTAGTGGTGGCAGAGGGTTTTGGAGCAATATCACTAAGCCCTTTGAGCAAGTAGACCATTAGGCAACACCTCATCCCCATTTAATAGTATTGGCTTTCCTATGGACTCAATGTGAGCATGGATCACTTAAACAAAATGTAGAGTCTTGAGCTTTTGCCAATCCTTTTCCTTAGCATTTTGAGGGGTCCACATCTCTATGTCATGCCATCATACATTGAACATCCTAAAATATTTATCTTGAATGAATATTGTTTTAGTGAGATATATGTTGTTATGAATTACCAAAACCACTCGGGGATTAGTTGCATTTTCAATCTCCCCCTTTTTGGTAATTGATGGCAACATATAGATGAAAGCTTTGACAAATGATTAAGTGAATGAAATACATCATCGCTTTGAGAAGTATGTGATAAGCAAGAGCTCCCCCTAAATTTGTGCATTATAAAAATTTGTGTTTGAATGCAAATGCACAATCGATTAGGATCATGGGTCACTCTTCCATGTCACATACACTTGGTGGAGCGCACAAAAAGATATGAGTGAAATAACATGCACGCATCACCAAAGACATAAGTGAATGATCATACATAAATAGTTAGGAATAAGCATTAAGCACACATGAAGCATAGTATGATCAATCACACACCAAAAATGTAGTATCTCCAAGCATAACGATCAAGTAGCACGAATCAAACGAACATAGTAGCAAGAACTCGAGAAAAACCAAAGAGCAAAAGAGAGACACTCTCTCTCGAAGCCTAATGATCTAAAACTTTCTCCCCCTTTGGCAACAAGTAGCAAAAAACTCGAAAAGGCATAGAGCTATGCATCTCTCTAGGCATGATCCTCAGGAGCTCCTAAAGGTGACTTCTAGCTGGTGGCTCCGGTGTGCGTAGATGACGTTGAGAGAAGTGCGTCCGCAAATGCTTCTGATGATGTCTGCTTTACTGGTGGAGTAGAAACTGGAGGTGGTACCGTGGCAGTACTGGCAGGTGCAAACGGAGTGGTACTCATGTCTACAACTGGCACGACTAAAGATCTGGGTGCCCTGGGTTCCGTCTAATATCTCTGAGTAGTCGGTCACTCATCTCCATTGTCTTCAGCAGTGATTCTGCTTGCCTCAACATCATCTCTGAGCTTCTCCACTATAGTGTGAACCTCTGTGATCTTGACATCAAGATCATGAACCTATGTCTCGACAATCTGCTCTAAGCTCTCCTAGTTCTTGGAGATGTTGGCCAGACTCCTCTCAATCCTCAAGGTATCCTCCAGGAGATATGTCATCTGGTCATTCTTTGACTTGAGGTTGGCTATTGCAGCATTAGGTGTCGTGGCCTCTTGAGTTGCTCTTGCTGTTGCTGCTAGCCGGATCTTCTCTTGAGCCTCACAGATATGGGATATGAAGGATCCATCACCACTACATTATCTTCAAACTCAGGCTGAAGAGGGAGATGCTCACGATCAAGTCAATAAGTGCTTGTTCCAACTTTGGAGTTGATGAGCCTCCGAATATTTGGAGCATATCCACAAGATCTCTTCTGATCAGCAGTTGTCCTCTTGACCATCTCAACAATCAAACTCATGACTTTGAACTTCTAAGGGGTGTCAAAGAGATGGTGCAAATCGATGTAGTGGCCATGTATCATCTTGTCATCTCCAGACTAGGGAAAAAGAGTATGCCTCAAGATTGTGTTTGTGGCTGCCAAACCAGCTAGCAAATGCTTCACTGAACCAAGCTTATGACTCAAGATCCTTGGGAGGGATTTCCTTGTACAGGTTTTCCATAGAGTTGTGGCCCATCCTGGGCTTCCCGTACACATCAATGTCATTTTCTTCTTCCTTAGGGGCACCAAGGAGTGCAGCCCACTGAGAGATGGTTGACTGATACTTGGAACCCTCAGTCATCCTTGCAATCCTTCCATATGGATGGAAATGAGCTGTGGAGTAAAATTGCATGATCATTTTATCATTCCACTTGGTGAGCTTATGACCAACAAAGGCATCCACTCTGGCAAGTCTGGAACTCTCATGAACATTGGGGAAATAATCTTCATTTGCATCAATGTATTTCCAATCCACCCACTTCATGTCACTGACTATGGGTTTGGTATCAAGCAAAATAGTTTCATAAAAATCTTGTTGTACTCTGGTGTGAAAGCGATAATCACAAGAAGTCCTCCTCCTGACATAATAGGGATAAATTTCCTCCACTCTCTCAATTCCTTATCCTTCCTGAGCATCATGTTTTCAGCAACAGGACGAGCATTATCATGATCTTGGATATTGGGCTTAAGCTTCCTAAGCACTAATGTCTCATGATCAACCTCAACTTCAGGTACTGGGGCCTTGTGAGGGAGTCCTTGACTAGGGGGTCCTCGGGCTGCCGGCCTATCTCTCATGGGCCGCACAGGAGGGCCGCACTACGAACTTCTAGAAGACTGACCTATGAGGTGGCTCTATATCTAGACAGGAAGCCTTCGGTGCCTTAGTATGTCCTCCAAGTCAAGATGAGATAGGAAGCCTTTGGTTCCTTGATGTGTCCTCCAAGTCAAGATGAGAAGAATCGGTAGGTTTATCCCTTACTTGTAATCGACCATGTATAACCCTAGTACCCCTTGTGTCTATATAAACCAGAGGGTTTAGTCCATAGAGGCAAGAACAACAACCATCATCCTAATAGCCTAGGGTTTAGGTCATCTGATCTCGTGGTAGATCGACTATGTAATCATGCTATACACTTCAATATAATCAAGTAAGACGTAAGGTTTTATCTCTTAGAGAGGGCCCAAGCATGGGTAAACATTGTGTCCTTCGGCCCCTGTTCCCCATTGATCCAAGATCCACAGCTCGGGACACCCTACCTGAGATCCGCCGTTTTTGACACCAACATTGGTGCTTTCATTGAGAGTTCTGCTATTGGATCGCCAAAGGATCGATGGCTCGCCTGATCATCAGAGATGGCATCAACACTGGGGACATCTTCGTCCCCGGCCAGCTTTTTGTGTTTGGCAGCATCGTTCTGCACGCCAATTCGACCGGTCATCTCGACAACGTCAACAGTTTCGCCCTTGAGTATCGGATCAGGTTAGGTAACCTAGAGTACATCATTGACACTCAGGGGCAATCTGATCTTGGCCAGCTTCTCAACCTTATCTGAGGCGCCGAAAAACCCTTAAGCATCAACTTTGGGACCTGCTTTCATCTCACAACCGGTTTCAAGTTTAGATGCGACCACCATGTCCGAAGACCAGGAGTCAACCCCAGCCAGACTCACCCTCCTTACCATGGATCTGGCTTCGAGCCTTGATGCAAGTTCGGTGTCCGAAGGCCGGAAGTCAACCCCGGGGGACTCACCCTCCTTACCATGGATCTGGCATTGAGCCATGACACAAGTTTGGCGTCTGAAGACCGGGAGCCAGCCCTGGCCGAACACACCCCTCACCTAGCCATCACGCCAGAGGTTGACTCCGAATAAATCTAATACGCTAATCCGGCTACTCTTGCCTTGTTAAGTGAGGCACTAGATCAGATCCAGATGATGACTATCATGGATGGCCCATTGTCGCCGCGCGTGGGGGGAGCGAGCACATATGGGGCAGGGCCCCTTTTTAGTCCGGCAAGGGGGCGGAGGTCGCACGAAGAGCAGATCGAGGCGGAGCGCGCAGTAGAGCAGATTGAGGCGGACCGCGCGGGGGATTTTTACCCAGCTTCGGAGCTCTCCGGAGAGATAAAACTCCTACTGCTGCTTTGTGTTTCTATATTGTTCTTGCTTGAGGGCGTGGGTGCCCTCTAGTTTCGAATGAGTCGACCCTCTCCTAGTCTCGAGTGAGCCGAACCCCAAGCTGCGGAACCAAAATTCCGAACCCTTTCTACATGCGCATGGGCCTCCTTTTTATAGGCTAAAGGGGTCACCGACAGGTGGCAGCGTAGAAAGAGGGGTAGAAATGGAAGAGTGGTGGTTGGTACAGCTACTTGTACAGTGTTATCATACCTAACCCTGGCGGCAGGGGACAAGGGCATTTAATGCCAGTCTGGTCGCCCAAGCAGTGCCGAAAGGGACCGCTAGGGACGCCACCGTTTGCCACGATGGTTATCTTGCCAGCGTCTGCTTGCCACCTCGCACCCCTAGCTGCACAGCCTCCTGCCACGTGAGCTTCGGAAGGTCCCAGAGCGACACGTTGGCAAGTGTGCTGGAGCGCGGGCGCGAAGTGGTGGCTTCCCGCGGCAAGTTCCTTGCCGCGGTCGTCATCTTGTCATGTTCGGGAGCTTGTCGCTCACCGGGTCTTGTCGGGGCACGCGGTGCGTCGCGGCAAGTTTTCTTGTAATGCCTTGAATGGCCTTCCCGGCAAGCTCCTCTTGCCGGGGTCTTCTTCTTCCCGGCCAGCTTCTCTTGCCGGGGCCTTGGTTGGCCTTCCCGGCAAGCTCCTCTTGCCGGGGCCTTGGGTACTTTGTTCTTGAATGGCGTCAAAGTAGCCGCGGAGGATCTTGGCGGACGCCCGGCAAGCCTTGTCGCGGGACGCTGCGACTGCCCGTGCACAAGTTCGGGATACTAAGGTAACCCTACTTTAGTACACCGACAGGAGCCCCCGGGCCTGGGCCATACACGGTGCCGAGCGCTGTTGGGCCAGGCCCAAAACAGTGCACGGGCACGCGCGGCCTAGGTCACACCAAATCCGACTCTGTACCCACCACGCCCCCCTCGCAACGGCACGCGTCAAACGCGGCGTCATGGGGGAGATCGTGGGTAATTTTTTAATCCAGGGAATGCGTAAGGTCCGCCTCCCCCGTTTATAAGCAGAGGAAACAGGGTCGTTCCCCCACCTTTGCCACTTGCAGTTCCTTCCTCCGAAAGCTCCGCCGCTCCCCTCCGCTTCCCAAGCCGAAAGAGAACAGTGCTCCGCCGCCCATTGCCGCCGTCGCCGCCGTCGCCCTCGCCTTCCCCCACCGCTTCCGCCATGGCTCCGAAGACCGGGAAGGCTACAAAGGCTGCGAAGTCGGCCATGGCGCTGCAGCTTGAGGTGCTGCGTAAGAAGCGAGTGCTTTTCCTCCCTGAGCTCACCTCGAAGGCGCTGCGGGAGGAGTTCTACCTCTTCTGGTCGACGGAGACGCGGGCGCATCCGCGCACGCAGGTGCTTTCCGCTGAGGCTTCCAAGTCGAAAAAGTGCCCCAGAGGTTACTACTTCTTTCCTGTGTTCTTCTATTGCGGGCTCTGCCTGCCTTTTTCCGATTTTCTCTGCGACATCATGAACACCTATGGGTTTCATCTTCTTGATTTCACCCCCAATGCCGTTCTGACAATGGCAGTTTTCGCACACCTCTGCGAGAACTTTGTTGGCATCCTCCCCAATGTCACTCTTTTTCGTCATTATTTCTCCCCCCGGGCCGAGAAAGGGGAGCCACTGGCTGGTGGAATCGCCTGGACCTCCCGGATTGGCATGAAGGAGGTGTAGTTGACGGGTGAGCTCCGCAGCAAGTGGGACGAGTGGAGGGTGGAGTGGTGCTGGATCTGTGACGCCAATCCGCAGCCATTCACCAAACTGCGCCAGACCCGGGTGGTGCGTGGCGGCGACTGGAGCGCTCTGTCGCCGAACGACACCAAGATGAAGATTGCCACCACCCGAATCCTCCGGCTCAGGCATGCCGGGCTCACAGCAGGGGCGGTTGGCACGGATTTCCTTCGCCATCGCATCGCCCCTCTGCAAAAGAGGGGGAGGCCCGCCTGGCTGTTTGGCGGCCCGGCGGATATCATGAGGCTGCGTCCAGGCCTCAACTTCAACTTCACCGTTCTGGAGCTTGACGGGATGCTGAGGGAGCTATTCAAGCATGACGCCAACCATCCAGAATGGTTCAGGTTGCCGCAGGGCGTCGTCCCCTTGTGCAACAACTCCCAGCGCGATCGCATCTGCGCAATGATGCCAGAGTGCGACTCGCAGGGGATAAGTGCAACTTGGATAGAGCCCACCGTCGAGGTCGTGCAGCAATTCTTCGATAATTTGACGGAGGTAGCGGTCAACTCCGACGAGCAGAGGCTCCTCACCCGCGCCACCACTGACAACGAGATGCTGTACATCGCCACCAGGGCCGAAGAGGCGGCGGCAGCCGCTGCCGCGGGTGAGTTTGGCTTCACGTTGGAGGAGGTGAAGGCGGCCGAGGCGGCAAGTATTGCCGACCGGGAAGACCTCGCCGGAGAAATCGCTGGCGAGGGGGAGCCCGAGGTCGAAGCGATCGAGCCCGCCGAGGGCGCGAGCAGCCAGCCGTCTTCGAGCAGCTTGCCGCAGGCGGAGCCCCCAGCGCGGCCCCAATTCCAACCGAGAAGACGCCTCCGTCGAGTTGGAGATACGGCAGAGGAGCAGGCCGGCCAGCAACCGTGGCGCCGTGGGACACGCTCCACCGCGGCAAGTACCGTTGCCGCGGGAGGATCCCAGGCTGTGCCGGCAACTGAGGCGGGGTCTTCCCGGGCCGCCACGCCTGATCCTGCCGCAGCCCCCGGCAAACGCCGAAGGGAGCCTACTCCTCCATCACACCGCGCGGAGAGGGTACCGGACTTCAACCTCTCCGCGCTGAGCTCCGATGATGATGAAGAGGAGGAGGAGGAGGAGTGAGGCTTTCTTCTCACTGTTCTTGATTTTCTTTGATCCTTGTTATTGTTTGTCTTGTATCTGATTTGCTTCCCTCTAAATCCCTGTTCCATTTCAGGACTCTGGCCGAGAGAGCGGCGAAGAGGGCCAGGATTCCCGTGGTTGTCATCGAGGACGATCCTGCTGTGACGGCAGAAGACACGTCCGAGACCACCTTGACGGACCCGATTCCTTCTCCTCGCGGCAGCCCCCAACGTAAGTGTTTGGTTCACTTCCAGTTGTGGGGCGCGCATGGGTGCTTCTTCTTTTGCTGGCATCTTGATTGTTGATTTGCTCGTGTAGGAGCAGAGCAAGCCCGTCAGGAGGGACCAGAAGCCGCTCCGGAGGTGCTGTCTGCTTCAACTACGCCGCCAAGGGGCGATTTTCCGACAAGGGAGCGCTCTCCGGCAAGGGAGCGTTCCCCGACAAGGGGCAGTTCCCCGGCGAGGGGCGGGACCGGTGAGCCTTTAGTAGTGGAGCCCACGGTCACGGAGCCCAGCACAGGTAACTCTCCCTGTCGGAAATTTTCCCTTGGGCTTCTCTTCTTCTGATCTTCTTTTTGGATCTTTGCTTGACTTTTTCTTTCTCTTCCTGTCTTCTGATCTCCCTCACACAGATCCGATGGAGACTGAGGCCACCGGCGAGGAAGGCGCACGCGGCAATACTGAAGATGCCGCCGCGGACGAGGAAGAGGCCGGCGCTGATGAGCCCGACGACGAAGAAGCCGCCAAGGCTGCTGGCGCAGGAGCTGGCGAAGGGTCCGGCGATCGTACTGGCGACCCTGAGGGTGCAGGAGCGCAGGGCGCTACACCGACTGCCGACCCCTCCGCTGCGGATGCATCGCCGGGCTCCGAGGAGCCCCAGCCAGGCGCATACTTGAAGGCCGGCGAGGGCGTGTACATCAAGCTTCCCTGGGCGTCGAGCTCCACGGCGCCGGTGGAAGGAGAGGAGTTTGACGGGGAAGTACTCGCCTCTGCTGGGCTGGCAGTGGTTGACAAGCCGAGCAGCAGCAGTGGCGAGTCCGAGGAGGAGCAGCTGCTCCGAAAGCTGGTGTCGCTCTACCGCGCCCGGCAAGCAAAGTTTGAGTCCCGGGAAGCGCTTGTCGCGCGGGCGGGAGTTGACATAGAAAAGCACGCAGAGGAGCTCAAGAGCCGCAACCAGGAGGCCCTCCGGTCCATTGCCGAGGAGAGGGCGCAGCTCGACGAGGCGAAGAAGGTGTTCCTCCTGGAGAAGGCTGAAGCCGAAGAGCAGCAGAGGCGAGCCGCCGAGGAGCTATCCAAGCGGGATGGTGAGCTGATACAGAAGAAGGTGAACTTGGACAGCCACGAAGAGGAGCTCGCCGACCGAGAGCAATCGCTTGGCGGGGCACTCAAGGAGGCGAAGGATGCCGCCGCGGCTGCTGAGGCCGCCAAGAAGGAGTTAGAGGTGACAGTGACGCAGCTGGAGGCGGACATGAAAAGGAAGAACGAAGAGCTTGCCGCACTCCAGCGCGAACGCGAGAAGGATGCACGCGCCCATGGCGATCTGCAAGTTCAGCTCACCGAGAAGATCAAGGAGCTGAACGCCGCCAAGGACTCGAGCGCTGATCTGGAGCTGAAACTGGCTACCTTGTCGGAGATGCTGGACGCCGCCAAGAAGCGAGAAGATGACTTGAGGAAAGATCTCAAGGGCAACGAAGAGCTGCTGACGAGGGCCGCCGAGGCTCAGAAAACCTTCAAGGTCATGGTGGAGCTCTGGACGGAGGGCCTCGTCAACATCACTGCATCCATCGATGAGGAGCTGGCGGAACTGGACTTGGCGGGCTTCGGGTACTCCACTGACGAAAATCTCCCGCCCAGCGCCAAGCTTACTCTCTTCTTCAAGGGCGTGGTGACGGCCCTCCTGCAACTCCGGGAAAGGATCCCGAAGAAGCTGGCGGATGAGTCGCGCGCAATCTGCGCCAAGGTCTTGGAGAAGGTGTTGGTGAAGATACTCTTCCGCAACCCAGGCCTCGACCTCACCCGCGTCCTCAAGAAGCTGCCGGCGGGTGCCGATCTTGAAGAACTCAAAGCCATTGTCGCACCCATCGTGGACAAGGTGAATGAGGTCAAGAGGGTTGACGGCGAGCGCGTGGATTAGACCATCTCTCTTCTCCTTTCCTTGTCGCTGTTTATCCAAGTCATGGGAACAATTTAGTCAGTGCCGCAACAAGTTACTTTTTGTAATATAACTTTATTCTGGGCAATGCTTGCTATGCTATCTCCTTTACTTGACCCTTTCTTTGTATGTGTTTACCCTACGCTTTTAGGGAACTTGCCGGCACGGGCACGCTTGCCGCAAGTGCTGAGTGCGAAACATCAGCAGCTTGCTGGTGGTGCCGGAGCACGCTTGCCGCGAGCGCTGAGTGCGGAACATCAGCAGCCTGCTGGCGGTGCCGGTTCCGGCAAGAAACCTTGCCGTAACTAGTTGCAGCACACTTAAGTTGTTGAGTGGACTCCAAAACAACGTAAGGGCGCCTAGCGGCTCACTTAAGTTGCTGAGCGGACTCGAAGCAAAGTAAGGACGCAACTAGCTACGAGGAGGTTCCTCCGCGCACAGGTTTTCCATACAAAGCAGAGTCGTTCAAGGAGGATAGCTTAAAATTTTAAGAATATGATCGTGTTCAAACTTTGGCAACTTAGCTTTTCTGTCGTCTGTGTCCCGGCAAGGCCGTATTTCTTTGAACGACGCTCAGTCCACACCATTATCCTCTCCTTCCCCCCCGTGAACTTGTGGGCGAAGGAACCTTCTTTTTGAGAGAAGAGAAAATAAAGATATGGAGCCTTGTGGCTTGTTATTGCTTACCGGAGGCGAGTGCTGCACAAAATGTCAGATAATACATGCATAATAGAAAAAGGCATGAAATTTGACAACACGTGCTGAGCACATAAACCTCATGCACGGGGTCTACGCCTGGCTCTGTACAAAGGGTTACATGCAACAGCGGCAAGGCTTTGTACAGAAAGGTGGTTACTCACCGGAAAACCATCTTCGGTCTCAGGGCGGACAGCGCCAGGCCTAGTGACTCGTTTCACCCGATAAGGGAGCACATGTACTTTACGCACGGGATCTGCGCCCGGCTCTGTACCAAGGGTTACATGCAGCAGCGGCAAGGCTTGTACAGAAAGGTGGTTGCCGGAACAGGTCCAGGCAACCGCGCCTTATGGGTAAAACTTACAAAGATGCTCTATGTTCCAGGAGTTGCTCAACGGAAAGCCATCTTCGGTCTCAGGGCGGACAACGCCAGGCCTAGTGACTCGTTTCACCCGATAAGGGCCTTCCCAGTTCGGTGTCAACTTGTTGAATTCTTGGCGGATTGAATGCGCCGAAGAACAAGGTCGCCTTCCTCGAAGCTTCTGGCATTAGCTTTGCGGCTGTGGTAGCGGCGCAAAGCTAGCTGGTAGCGAGCAGCTCGCACAGCAGCCTGAAGACGATCTTCCTCGAGGAGCAGCGCGTTATCTTGTCGCAGCTGCTCTTGCTCAAGCTCATCATAAGCGAGCACTCGAGGCGATCCATATACAAGTTCTGTGGGGAACTTGGCGTTGATCGCGGCGAGCTCGCGGGTCCGACGACGCGGTGGAATCGGCGTCGGGGTTGGCCCGGCGAGTCGGCGATCTTGGCCTTCGTGGAGGGGAGTACACGGTGGTGGCACCCCAAGCGGTCTTATCGGCGTCGGCTTGTGCCCGGGCGTCTCTCCGGGGCTTCGATGTGCTCGGTTGCCGGGGCTAGTCGCCGTTGGCGAAGCCGATAAGGCTCTGAATGGTGGCCCTCTAGTCGTCGATCTTGTCTGGCGTTGGAGGGTAATCTAGAAGCAGCTGGGCTCGGGCCAGCGCTTCTTCTGGAGTCTTGGGTGGCGGTGGCGAGCGACGCGAGGTGCGGGATATGCTCAGACTTCTAACATTGTTAGAAGGAGCAACATCTCGCCCAGGCGACCGTCCCGCGCTCGCGCCAGCATGTTGTTGCGCATGTTGACCTTGAGCGTCCCGCGACCCACCAGCTTGGCCTTGTTATAGCGCGAGTACGGTGCTAGGAGCACCGTGGCATTGTCGATCCTGCACCTCCTGGGAGGGGTGCGGCGGATGTACAGACGTTGAAGCTTGCGGGGCCTTGTCCTTGGACCGAGTGACGATGTGAGTCCCTCCGCTAGCGACCGCTCCTCCGCCGGCATCCACCCCACCGCCCGTTTGCTCCGGTGGCGGTAGGATAGACGTGGACGGAGCGGCCACCTCCAAAGCCTTCTTATTCGGTGGCATGTCGATGAAGATGTTGTTGTAGCGCGCGTAAACGCCGGATCAGGTTCGCACAACCTCGACGCACCCCTACCTGGCGCACCAGAGATGTCGCGGCGCGTGGGGGAGCGAGCACCTATGGGGCAGGGCCCCTTTTTAGTCCGGCAAGGGGGCGGAGGTCACACGAAGAGCAGATTGAGGCGGAGCGCGCAGTAGAGCAGATCGAGGCGGAGCGCGCGGGGGATTTTTACCCAGCTTCGGAGCTCTCCGGAGAGATAAAACTCCTACTGCTGCTTTCTGTTTCTATATTGTTCTTGCTTGAGGGCGTGGGTGCCCTCTAGTTTCGAATGAGTCGACCCTCTCCTAGTCTCGGGTGAGCCGAACCCCAAGCTGCGGAACCAAAATTCCGAACCCTTTCTACGTGCGCATGGGCCTCCTTTTTATAGGCTAAAGGGGTCACAGACAGGTGGCAGCGTAGAAAGAGGGGTAGAAATGGAAGAGTGGTGGTTGGTACAGCTACTTGTACAGTGTTATCATACCTAACCCTGGCGGCAGGGGACAAGGGTATTTAATGCCAGTCTGGTCGCCCAAGCAGTGCCGAAAGGGACCGCTAGGGATGCCACCATTTGCCACGCTGGTTATCTAGCCAGCGCCTGCTTGCCACCTCGCACCCCTAGCTGCACGGCCTCCTGCCACGTGAGCTTGGGAAGGTCCCAGAGTGACACGTTGGCAAGTGTGCTGGAGCGTGGGCGCGAAGTGGGGGCTTCCCGCGGCAAGTTCCTTGCCGCGGTCGTCCTCTTGTCGTGTTCGGGAGCTTGTCGCTCACCGGGTCTTGCCGGGGCGCGCGGTGCGTCGCGGCAAGTTTTCTTGGAATGCCTTGAATGGCCTTCCCGGCAAGCTCCTCTTGCCGGGGTCTTCTTCTTCCTGGCTAGCTTCTCTTGCCGGGGCCTTGGTTGGCCTTCCCGGCAAGCTCCTCTTGCCGGGGCCTTGGGTACTTTGTTCTTGAATGGCGTCAAAGTAGCCGCGGAGGATCTTGGCGGACGCCCGGCAAGCCTTCCCGCAGGACGCTGCGACTGCCCGTGCACAAGTTCGGGATACTAAGGTACCCCTACTTTAGTACACCGACACCCATCCTCGGCCTATGCTCGGCGGGGCCTTGAGGCAGGCCGCACGGAATTTTACATCCCACTCACCACCCACTTAGTAGCCACTGTCAAGGAATTAACTGACATGCTGGACTACACCTCTAAGGAGGCCGAAGACATGAATGAAGATATCAAAGCTATTGCCCATGCTGACACTGCCCCTTCCATCATCGGCCGATGGATGACCACCTCTACCTATAATGTTTACATGGTAGACACCCTAAGGACAACGGTGATGGCACTAATAACGGTGACGACACCCCCAGCAAAGAGAGCAACAAGCCCGACGAAGAGCCACCCAAGTGTCGGAAACAGCACCGACGATCCATGGGGTGCTGAGGTAGGGAAAGCAGCATGGGCAACGGGGAAAATGACATCCCGGACAATATGGAAGACCTCGGTGACCCTACTGCCACCAAGAAACAGCTAAACGACATGGAGGAGCATGGGGACCAATTTAATCCCCCAGACCTCAATGACTCCAAGGATAGTAACTACATCCCCCTCTCTAAGGAGGAGGTCAGCCTTGGGGCCGATGATTTCATCATCCCCATGGACCCACTAGACCAAGAATGGTTTAAATGAAAACTTATTAACAACACACCCTCAATGATAGATGGACAAAAGTCCTAGCAGCTGAAGAAGGGTATGGCTATGAGCGGCAAACCAAAGGCTACCAAAAGCAGAAATTGTTGCCGCAATTTGACGATGAGGCCCTTGAGCCTGCACCACCAAGATACACTCAGGTAGATCAGCTAGACTGCCCCCCTCGAGGACAGGACAAGCAGGCTGGAGAGGCCGAACACCCACCCGCTCATCGCCGCTGTAAAGGCAAGGAGGCGACACAACTAGAATACCAATATGATCATCATCATGACCTGGCCATTAGAGCAGGACAAACAAGATCCATCTATGGATCTAGAGGATACCCTCCTGATAGACGGACAGATACCAAGCCTGGCTCGATCAAAACTATAGAGCTCGGGAGCAGCACTAGGCCTAGATTGCAGCTGACCTCCGGTGCGATGTAGCCTGGGTTAGGGGTGTCGCTCACCCGATGTGCTTCACGGATGAGGTGATGGGGCATCAGTTCCTCGAAGGGTTTAAACCCGTAAACGTTGAACAATACGACGGGACAATAGACCCGACCATGTGGGTCGAAGATTTCCTTCTCCATATTCATATGTCTTGAGGGGAAGACATCCACGCCATGAAATACCTACCACTAAAACTCATAGTACCAGCCAGGCATTGGTTAAACAGCCTCCCCAAGTACTCCATAGGAAGTTGGGAAGAGCTCAAGGATGCTTTCCGGGCCAACTTTCAAGGAACTTATGTTCCACCTCCGGATGCTGATGACTTGAGCCATATGGTCCAGCAACCCGGTGAGTCAGGCTGACAATTTTGGAATTGGTTTTTGACCAAAAAGAACTAGATCATCGACTGTTCGAATGCCCAAGCAATAGCCGCATTCACGCATAGTATCCGGGATGAATGGCTCACTCGCCAGCTTGACCAAGATAAGCCTAGGACAATGTCGGCACTTACCTCTCTCATGACCCACTTTTGCGTGAGGAAAGTTAGCTGGTTAGATCGTAGAAGCAGCAACCCAGAGGAGACAGGCACTTCAGAAGCTCGGGATGGCAACGGGAAGCCTCAACGCAACAAAAGCAAGCGTTGACACAACGACACGGACGCCGATGACACAACAGTGAATATTGGCTTCCACAACTCCAAATCAGGACCGCAGAAGAAGCCCTGTAAAGGGAACTAGGATGGACCCAGCAAATTGGAAATAGTCTTGGACAGGCCCTGCCAGATCCATGGCACCCCTGACAAGCCCACCGACCACACCAACTATAACTGTTGGGTGATCAAATAGCCGATAAACTCATGGCCGAGGATACGGGCAAAAGCCCCCGTAACAAGGACAACAAACAACCTCGCAGGACGCACAATGGAGGCCAAAAATAATTCCCTCCTGAAGTAAAGATGGCGAATATGATTTACGCCCCACATATACCCAAGAAGGACGTCTACGTCGTAGAGCTTGTAGCTCCGAAATTCAACCCATGGTCGGCTTGTCCGATGACCTTCGACCATAGGGACCATCTACCAGTATCCTTCATAGAGGGTCGGCAGCCCTGGTTCTTGACCCCATTATCGATAGGCACCACTTCACCAGAGTCCTCATGGACGGAGGCAGTAGCCTGAATCTATTTTATTCAGATATAGTGAGAAAATGGGTATTGATCCATCAAGGATCAAACCCAGTAGCACCACCTTTAAAGGGGTAATCCACAGCATCAAAGCCCACTACTCAGGTACTCTGACCATGGAAGTAGTGTTTGGCTTGCCGGATAACTTTCATAGCAAAGACTTGATCTTCGACATCGTCCCTTTCTGCAACGGCTATCACACACTCCTAGGATGGAAGACATTTGCTCGTTTCAACACCGTCCCCAATTACACATACTTCATCATGTCCGGCCACCCAACCATCATCCGATCTCTGGTATTCAGCGTTGGCTGCGGGGCCTCAGCTCTCGTTCGGTGGAGGGAGGAATTGACGACTCCATAGGCCTTGGGGGCTCCAAAACTGTCTTCGGGGAGGGCTTGGAGTGACCCAGCTCCCCCTCCTTGTTCACCAGGATGGGTACCCCTTCATGGTCTTCGATGACCAAGGTGTTAACCTCAGCCAGGATGTCGTCCCTACCACCTCCCGTGTGTGGGACGGGAGGGGTCCTTCGAGGCACCACCTCTCCAGTCTCCCCGATGATCGGAGGAGGCGTAGAGCGGGCCGCGGTCCTGCTCTCCGCTAGCTCAGCTGGCAAAGAGTTCCCCTCTGCCGCTTGATTAGTAGGGTGGTTACACTGCAGGCTGCAATATGAGACACATGTACTCAATCAGTGATAAACTAACAAAACAAGATACCAGGGGAGTCTTTGGATTCTTACCTTTCGGCAGGGAGCTTGACCCTGGAGTTCCTTTGTGGAACCTCTTCGGAAGCTTCTAACCCCTTAGTAGAGTCCAAGCTGTCATCAGGCAAAACCAATTTGGGCCTATGCTATTTCTTTGGGGCAGGAGGGGCCAGACCCTCCTCTGCGTCATCGGATGCGGCTCTCTTTTTTGTGTGGGACGAGTCGCTCTCCTCCCCAACCTCTTCCTACTCCCCCTCATGAGCGGAGGGAGCTTGGGTCTCCCCAGACATGGAGTCTGGATGCACCCTTGGGCGAAGGCCTTCTCGGGCCTCCCTCATTTCGATATTCTTGTTTTTCCACGGTGCCTTGTACGGCACCATGGTCAGCATATCCTCTAGTAGGGCCGACAGGGGGTCTTCGGATAGCGGGGTCGGAGTGTCGATCCATGCTGCTTTCTCGAGCCAGCCCTGTAAATGTGGGGTAGAAAGGGGTCAACTTCATTGTGAAATGCCAAATGCTTGAACGTAAAGAATAAAACTTCATTACCTCTCAAGGGGGGTGTGTGGCATCAAGACAAATGTCTTCTTCCATGGAGGGCCACTCCTTCCGGGGCTAGAATAGCACCTTCCACAACTTGTCGTGGCTTGTGCCATAGAAGTGGAGCACGATGGCTGGATCCTCAGGCTTGTAGGACCACATTGGGGAAACCCGTTGTTCGCAGGGCAGGAGACGGCGGTAGAGCATCACCTGAACCACATTGGTCATCTTGGCACCAACCTTTATCACGTTGGAGACGCGCTTTTGCAGAAACTCCACCTCCCTCAGTGACCCCCAGTCAGAGTTTTTCTTGGTCCACGAGGTTAGCCTCGCGGGAGGAACATACCTGAATGCGAGAGCCACCTCCTAGCCCGCTCCATGTGGCTTAGTGATATAGAACCACTCTTTCTACCAGACCTTGATGGTGTCTATGAATGTGCCCTTCGGCCATTCGACTCAGGTGGGCTTGCTAATAATTACTTCCTCATAGTTCGCCTACTAGCTGTCGACTATCTTCGGCTTGACGTTGAATACCTTCAGCCACAGGCCAAAGTGTGGCTTGACCTGCAGAAATACCTCACAAATAACAATGAAGGCCAAGATGTGTAGAAAAGAGTTTGGAACCAAATCATAGAAATCTAACCCATAGAAGAACATCAGCCCCTTGACAAAGGGGTGGAGCGGGAAGCCCAGTCCCCGGATGAATTGGAGAACTAGCACCACCCTCTCGCCTGGTTGGGGCGTGGGGATGACCTGGCCCTCCTCCGGAGCTCGATGAACGATGTCGTACGAAAGTTAGCCGATGCGCTTCAGATATTTGATGTCCTTGTTGTTGACAACGGAGGCCACCCACTTTCCCCCCGCACCAGATCCAGCCATCAACGAATTGAGGGAATGGCTGGAATGGAGTTTTTAAAGAAGTATGGGACGAGGCGCTGGAGCTCTGTAGATTGGGAAAGCAATGGCTAGAGGAAGGGGAAGGCGTGCACAGACAGAGGTGGATGTTTCCTGTTTACAAGTTATCGTAATACCAAAGGTCCTTTTACTGCACCGTGGGCCTTGCCGCTTCCCGATGTAATCATGGTGTTATGCATGAGTGGGATAACCAAATGTCATTGACCATACCCCTTAAAAGGCAGGCACGATTTCCACATTGGTGGGACATGCCAATTGGAGGCACTGCCTGGAACCACAAGTCGAGTTTTCACAACGGTTCAACATTTGTGATAGGGTGTGACCCATTCACCGAAAGTTGTCAAGCAAAGGCACTATTCACACTTGAGCAGTTGGCCTTCTAGGGTAAGCAATATTTTCAGTACGGATTCTGAATACAACATGGTTAACACATGGCCGAACTTGGATAAGGCGACCTTTGGAGGTGTAGCTGAGGGGAAATAATCCAAGCAATAGAGGGGGAGAGGAACTCGCCTCGCAAGCCGAAGACTTTGGGTACATCAAAAGACTCAGGAAGCAATGAAGCACCGGCGTTGGAGGCTAGTTCGGGGGCTACTAAAGGAGTCCTAGACTAGGGGGTCCTCGGGCTAACGGCCTATCTCTCATGGGCTGGACAGGAGTTCTGCACTATGAACTACTAGAAGATCGAACTATGAGGTGACTCCATATCCCGACAGGAAGCTTTTGGTGCCTTGTTGTGTCCTCCAAGTCAAGATGAGAAGAATCGACATGTTTGTCCCTTCCTTGAAACTGACCATGTGTAACCCTACTAGCCCTGGTGTCGATATAAACCACAGGGTTTAGTCTGTAGAGGCCAGAACAACAACGATTATCCTACTAGCCTAGGGTTTAGTTCATCTGATCTCGTGGTAGATTGACTCTGTAATCATCATATACACTTCAATATAATCAAGCATGTTGTAGGGTTTTACCTCTTAGAGAGTGCCCGAAACTGGGTGAACATGGTGTCCTTCGTCCCTTGCTCCCCATTGATCCAAGATCCACAACTCGGGACCCCCTACCCGAGATCCGCTGGTTTTAACACCGACACCTTGTTCATCTTAGCAGTAGAATATTTCTTGTAGAACTCTTTGGAGCAACAACTTTGGGCTTGGACTTGGGCTTGGACGGAGCAGCTGACTTCATAGCATCTGACATGAACTTCTGAGTCTTTGCTAGAGGTGCATCTGCAGGTTCTTCCTCCTCATCATCATTACCATCTTCCCTCATGGAAGGTTTGCCAATGACTATAGTGGTAGTCTTTCTAGCCCTCTTCTTCTTCTTGCTGACATCTGCCTCTGCATCACTTGGATCCTCAAGTGTGAATATCATTGTTTCCTTTGGAGCTGATGCTTTGCTTGATTTTGACAGTGGCACTTTCCTGATAGTAGTCCTGTCCTTGGCACTTGACCTAGTACTAGCAGAAGTACCATATTCCTTCCTCGGTACTGCCTTTTTCTTGGATGTGGCCTCACTAGCCACAAAGTCTTCATCCTCACCATCTGAGGTTCTCTTCTTGTTAGTTCTTGTGCCAGTCTTTGGCAGATCTGGAGAGCTCCTAATGCCCTCATAGTAGCTCTCATTGGGACTAGAACCCTGACTGAGATCAACATTCTACTCTGACTGATTCTAACTGTCACTTGCACTTGACATCTTGCAAGCAGACCCTGTGAATAGATTAGTATGGGCAGAGTAGATGAGTTATCACAAAAACCAGATAGTTTTTCAAAACATTTGAGTTCAAACTTTAGTTCTAGGTTTTCACAGAATGAATTTCAGAGCTATCGATTTGGTCATTTTGGTGACACCGATGCACTCACTAAACCAAAACACTCCATTTCGGTTGGAGCGAGATGTGGTTCGGTCGCTCCGAATTGCTAGGGTTTCACTAAAACTTTAATTTTGGTCTCACTGATTAATACATTTCGGTGGAACCAAGTTGTACTTGTGCAATGGCCAGGGCCAAATTGGTGGTACCGAACATTCCTATTCAGTCAGTCCAAGATGCCTTCAACGGAAATCTAAACCTAATTTTTTTGCTCAAATCTATTCTAAGGAACTAATGTAGATAGAAGAATTGCATTCGTGGCAAGATATATGGAAAAATCCTTGTGCATCAAATCTCACCCTAACTCGATGGAGATCCTCTACGGCGGCAATGGCGGGGCAGATTCCGTTGACCGCGGCGGAGTCCTGCGGCGAAGGTGCACCAGAGACGACGGCGACGTTCCGGAGACCAAGGGGGCGGCAACAACGGGGTGCGGGTTTGTGACTTTTGAAGGAAATTTCAACCATATGGTCCGCTGGATATATATATATACACATGTGCTGTCGGTGGCACCGTGTGAAACAAATTGGTGGCACCGAGTTGTGCAACTACATCCAGTTATAGCAAATTGGTGGCTCCAAGTTGTTATAATAGGTAGCACCGAGATGAAAACATAGATCAGTCTTTATGATTTTGGTTCGACCGAGTTTGAGTGTGTTGGTCTGACCGAAATGCATGAAGAAGGTTTTGGAGGTCATCCCTTGACAAATCGGTGGCTCCGAGTGCTCCTCACCCGAAGGGTCCAAAAAAGATTTTTTTCAATTTTTGGGATATAGCATGAAAAGAATTTGAGACAAGAAGAGCATAGATAGCTAGAGGAGGTTCTTAGACATTATTGTACATCCACTTGACAAACAAAAACCAAGACAATCAAAACAACAAATGGTTGTCCTCGAATAGAGAAAATATGCAACCAACATGCTCACACAATAAGAATGGCAAATCAAATATATGTTGAACATGCACAATCAATTCTAGCATCTAACAAGCAATTGACAATGACAAGGTCATCTATATATGAGTATATTGACTTAGGAGTCAAAGGAGAACATTTTATCATAGGTCATACTCATTGTTTACGCACCAGTGGGGTTACCACTTTTACATAAAGCATTAGTGTGTTCACACCATTAGAGTTTCTTTAGATCAATTTTTAGAGCAAAGCTCCCCCTAGATGTGATATCCCACCAAGGAGGGATTACTAAGCTTGGGTTTGTCGATGATGACTTCATGTAGACAGTGAAGATGTGGATGCTCATTGTTGATGTAGATCATTTGGAGTATTCCTTTGGGGTTTTGCACTTTCAATACCTACATGGGTTAGTCCCACAAGAAAAATACAAGGATATTCAGAGACATAGAGTGAATTGCACATATGATGATGTCCATGAAAGCATTAGATTACCTTGTCCCTTTTCTTACAGACAAGAGGGTTTGTGACTCCAAGAACTAGTGCACAATATAAAGTTAATTGCACAAGTCCTTGCCAAAATGAATATGAATGAAGTATGTTGGCGGAGTCACCCTCAAGAACACTCTAGTTCTTATTCTTTGGGACCCACATCAACTTGATGGGAATCCTTGAAGTTGTAGTTGAATTTGATGAATAGATCTTGACGTAGTCTTGGGAACCCACTTGACCATGGCCTTAGGAGCTTCTTCAAATGAATCAGTCTCTTCTTGAAGCTTGTCCTAGACTTTTAGCTTTTGGTCTTGTGGTGGAAGATCATCTTGAGCTTGTGTTCCCGCAAAAGAAGTGGGATCATACTTCTCTTGTTGAGGAACAAACTTCGTCTTGGGGTATTTATCTTCTTTCCATTCAACTCCATTGGCATTGAACTTTGTTCGAAACCAATACCTTGATTCTTCCGGTGCCTTCCTTGCTTGCATACATTTTCCTAAAATTGCTCACTCCCGACAAGACTCTTGCAAACACCTTACTCTATAATTCCCTTCAATAAGATATTTTCTTGCTCAAGTGTAACTTGGCTAAGAGAATCATTAGTGGAATCAAGAGAACTACTAGAAGAAACAATATTGTATTTAGCATGGTTATTGTTATTACTAGAAGAAGAATCTTTCTTGCACTTGTTACTAGATTTACCTTGTGGCATATAGGTACACAAGAGAAGATGTTTGGCATTGTAAGAAGAACTCTTCTTTCGAAGATCATCATTGGTAGCTTTTAGGAGCTAATGCTCTTGCTCTAAATTTAGCTTCTCGAAGCGTAGCTTCTCATGAGTCCTTAGGAGCTCTCTATGACCCTCTTGAGTTGTTTCATGAGCTAACTTAAGAGTGTTTAGTTCTTTAGTTAGACGCTCAATTTCCTTCTTATCATTGTCATTCATTCCATCTCGATTAGCATGATTACTAGCAAGTTCATTGTAGTTCACATAACTAGTTTTGTCAACAGTAAATCATCATCACCTAGCAAATCATCTTCATCACTATCAAAATCAAGATACTCGGGGTGTGATACCTTGGGGCCTTTAGCCATGAAGCATCTTCGAATTCCTTCATTTGGTGAATCAAATATTGTGGGGACCCCGACTCATAAGTCGTGATCACCGAATGCACGTGTACAGTGATCCCAGAGATCAATGCTCACTGAACACATAGAAGCTGAATAACAAGAGTCTTACATCCATACATACCATATTACACAACTAAGACCATTATGGTCGAGTCTTGAGTATAACATTGCAGCGGAAACCTTCGTTGATAACTTGGACCCATGCCATCTGCCTTAACCCTACAGGCATTCTGACTGGGAAGCGTCCTAGCTCGCATGTTCGTCACCGAAGTGTTCTTCATCACATCCTGTTCTTTCATGCCTGGCCAATAAAATAACCAGTGGCAAGCCAATGAGTACTTTGAATGTACTCGCAAGCAACCCATGTTTTGGTTCAAGATACAACAATGCATGACATAGGTAAATTTTTGCAGAAAGCTAGTTTTGAGTGCAATGACATGTTCAACAACTTTGTAAGGCATGCATCAAGAGAATTCAAGTAACCATGAGGACAGGTTACAGGTATTAACATAAATAGAGTGGGCACCAACCCATCTAACATAAATAGAGTGGGCACCAACCCATCTAACATAAATAGAGTGGGCACCAACCCATCTAACATAAATAGAGTGGGCACCAACCCATCTCAATCATGTCAAGTCCCTTGACTTGACCCAAGTCATTTTTATCAACACACACACTTGGTTTGTAAACAAGTGGACGTAGCCCAAGAGCGGTTACCAAACTGTCCTTGACCGTGGACACGGCTATTCGAATAGTTTTACACTCTGCAGAGGTTGCACACTGTACCCACAAGATCCGGGGAACTTCCGTGTCAGCCACGACCCTCGGTACCTCAAGTACCCGGGGTAAGCACCCGATCACTACCTTTCCCTAGACGACACTAACATGGAGTCCACTCGATTGGTAGTAACCCCCGTGCCCAACATTTCACATAACAGTTTCATGGATCCTCGCTCCCATAATTATCACATACCACTGGCACGGGGTACCAACGGTGTGTCCGGTGCCCTGTGAAAACCGTCATGGCCGCCCTACCTGGCACGACCCCGTCCCGAGAGAGAGCACCAACTCTCTCCCGTCACTAGTAATGCGGTCTCCAAGCTAGTATTGACCTAGGTACTCAATAATGTGTCACACCCTAATTTTCTTGCCACAACACTTAAGTCAATAAATCATGCTAAAATGTGGTTTGACAAAAACTTTTGAGTGTTTTGTCTTTGCTTTGATTGAAAGTTTGTCTTCTGTTTGAAGTGCTCTAAAAATCAAATAAATCCTCCAACTTCTATACTCCATCTCCTTGCTCCAAACTCTTGAACCAATAATCATTCCATGTGTATAGGACATAAAATTAATTTCTTACAAAAATAATTTGGCCAAATAGTATTTTCAAAAATTAGTTTTCCAAAAACCCCTGAATTGAGATTTGCACTGCAAGTACTTAATAAAGGGCAGTAAAAATCTTTCCAAAAATATATTTGACTCCTATTAGATATAGGATACCCAGAAACCACAAAAATATAATTTTAAAAGTTATTTTCCTATTTTCTTTAAAAGCTTTTTCTTAAGGCCAGAAATGGTCTTTAATAGGGAAAAATTATTTTAATGCTTTAAAAATATTTTGGAAAAACCTAGGGAAACTCAGTGGACACATATTGTCCATATATTAGAGTTTCAACATATGGTCATGTTCAAAATATTGGTCAAATACCTCAAAAACCCTTTCTGGATATTTCAAGCTTTTGAAATATTTACAAAGGAAATATTCTCCAAAAATTCCAAGACAATTCTATCATGTCACATATGACATGATTGATGATCTTGCCAAGTATCATGTCATGGAGAACAGTATAACCCCATGAAACCCTCTCAAGACTACTTTTGTCCTTTTTCTAGTTTGAACAACTTTGCACTGTCAAACATGTCCAAATGCTCTAAAACTTGGTTCCCATTCTAAAATGGTGTAATAATGCATCTAGACCAAATGGCACAAGTTGGAGAACAAGTTAACTTGGTCAAAGTGCCCCAAAACCCTTCCTGTCCAGAACCAAATTTGAACAACTCTACATTGGCAACTTGATACTTTTGATCTCAACTTTTGTGGACATGTTCAGAACCTCAAATGATGACACTACACCAAGTGGTGCATCAAGGAGAACAGATTTGCATGACTAAACCTTGGCAAAGCCATTTCTGCTGATTTCTAGGGTTTACCAAAGTTACATTGGTTACTTTGCCCAAATTGGCTCAAACTTGGTGGCACACCCTACTTCTATGTGACATTCCATCCTGTTAATTCTCATGGAAAGTGGAATTAATTTGCTTGCCCAAACTTGCAACAAACACCTTCTGCCATTTTTCCAAAATCATCATTTTGACCACTTCCACTCTTCTCCATGACCTCAACTTTTTACAACAGCCTCTCCTAGACCTCTTCTACCTCCAGTAAGTCCTGCCAGCCCCCAGCTCAATTATTGGGGGGTGAAAACCCTCATTTCCTTCTCTGGACAGCAGCATCCTTCTCCTTTCTCACCTCCCTCCTCATTCTAGTGGTTCACCAGGGCATCCAAGGCCACCTTCCCTTTGTTTACACTCCCCCAGTGCTCCTAGACAAAAGTGGACACGCCCATGGCATATATTTTATGCCATGGCGTGCAGAGCTCGCGCTCTGGAGCGCGCTACAGTGTGCCCCCGCGCTGTAGCCGCCCCCTTCCAACCGCCTCCGGCCACCTCGGACCTCCCCAGCGCGCCCGACGAGGTGCCTCGGCGTCTGCGACACGCCACGCCTCTGTCCCCCTCCTTCCTCTCTCCCTCCTGCCCGTGCTCACGCGTGCCCGAGCACCGCCCAGCTCCGCTAGTGCGCGCACGCGCTCGGGACCCGCAGGAGCTCGCCCCACTCCTTCTTCCCTTCCCACTCGGCCTGCTCCACGCCCACGAACACCCCGGACACGGCCGTCTGTGCCAATTCGGCCTTTGTCATCGCCTCGTTCGTGGTCGTGGACGGCGCCCACGGTGCACCAACGCCCCGCCATATGAGGATCTCCCCGGGCCTCCCCCTCGTCTCCATCCACCCTCTATTCTCCCCAGCTATCTCCTGGACCACTCTCTCCTCCCCAGAGCTGCTCCATCGCCTCCCCATGGCCGGAGCCGAGCCATCGGCCTCCGCTCAAATTACCACGAGCAAGGCCCCCTCCTCCCCTCCTTTCTCCACTCGGAAACCCCTGGCCACGAAAAAAACTTTCCCCCTCTTCTTCCCCTAGACCCATGCCCCGTAGCACCGGTGCCGCCATCGCCGTCCTCCTTGTCCGCGGCGGCTGACGCTCTGCCTGACCCGGCACTCCTTGGCGATGGTGCCACCCACGGATGGATGCGTCCAGGTCCCCTGAGCACTCCGGTGGGCCGAGCGCCGCGGGAGGTGGTCGGGGTCGCCGGCAATCATCGCCGGAGTCGTCGGCCGCGCCAACCGCTCGGGGTTGAAGACGACCACGGCGGTGTGCAGGCGGGCCCTGCATGTCAGCGAGTCAGCGCCCGGGCCTGCGGGATTTAAGTGAAGACGGATTCTGCGCCTACCACTTCCCCGTGGTGAAGACGCTCTGGCGCGAGTACGCCTCCAACGTGGCCCCTGCGCGCGTGCCGCCGAGCCGTTGGGCCGGCCCACGGTCTATCTGCCGCCCCGTGCGCAGGATAAGGTTAAAGCCTTATTCCCTTTTTCTTTTACCAGTCAACTACAAAAATCCATAAACAATTCAAATGGACATCAAATTTGATGATTCAAATTTCTAGTGACTCTATAAATCATGATCTATCTGGTGATGCAACATGCACATTTTTCCAGAGACCTTTTCTTCACAAATATTTATCAAATCCTATTTTTCCTATTTCTATGATGAACTTTACAAAATCACAGAGAGCCCATTTTTGATCCAAATGCCATGATTCAAATTCCTAGAGGCATCTAAGTTCAAAACTTAGTTTTTGAACATTTTTACTAATACTTTCTGTATCACCTCAAATAGTGGTCTATTTCTTTGTATATAGCCAACTATGCAAATTCATAGGAAAATCATCTCAACTCCAAATCCAGTGAAACCAATTCCTAGATGCTTCTAAAATCTTCATTTGTTAAATGGGTGCCTTTGCTCATTTTTCAAAAATATATTTCTGTACACTTCTTGCAAATCCATAAACCCCTTGAATCCATCATATTGAAATGTTCAGAGATGTCCATTGATCAAATCCCAATGAAACCACTTTGGTCATCCCTCATATGACCAGAGGTATCCTAGAAAAGTCCAACTCACATTTTTTAGAGCACTTTTATTTCCTACCTTGTTGTGTTGCTTATTATGCTTGCTTTCGACGATAGTTGATGAAGTAGACGGAATGCTCGGAGTTGGACCAGAGATATTTGAAGACCTCGAAGACTTCGTTACAGCAGGCAAGCAGCCCTTTGACCATATCCATGAAACCCTTTTTATGCATGACATATAACTCTTTAATATTGTTGCATCGGAATCATGATGAGATGGTAGACCACGTTGGTTGGTTGCCTCTGTTACTTCCTCATTGATACTTGCATTGTGCATGACCCTACCTTCTTATGAGGGTTATGCCGGTGGGAGTAGATAGGATGCTAAAGTAGTTGCTACGCAAAGTGGGTCAGGGTTATGCATGGAAAGAAACCAAGTGTGGTTTGACATACTTGCAAATAGCCCAGTGGGTGCCACTTATCCCCCTGGGAGATGATGATGAACTAGGTCACTACTTGGTGGAGAGGTAGTGTACCGAGGCTTGATGAAAGTGTTGTTTACAGAGACGGATTAGATTTAAGATTTGATGACTGTCCCAACCTTACATGCGCAACCACTCTACCCTTATATGGGAAAGGGCATTATTGATTACCTAGACCGATACTAGCTTGGAGCCCGCATTACTAGTGACGGGAGAGTTGTTGGTGCGCTCTCTCGGGACGGGGTCATGCCAGGTAGGGCAGCCATGACCATTTTTATGGGGCACCGGACACACGGTTGGTACCCCGTGCCAGTGGTATGTGATAAATATGGGAGCAAGGCTCCACGAAAATGTCATGTGAAATGTTGGGCATGGGGGTTACTGCCAATCGAGTGGACTCCATGTTAGTGTCGTCTAGGGAAAGGTAGTGATCGGGTGCTTACCCCAGGTACTTGAGGTACCGCGGAACGTGGCTGACATGGAAGTTCACCAGATCTTGTGGGTACAGTGTGCAACCTCTGTAGAGTGTAAAACTACTCGAATAGCTGTGTCCACAGTCAAGGACAGTTGGGCGGTGCTGCTTAGACTATGTCCATAGGTTTCTGAAAAACAACACAGTTTGGTGATATTGATGATGCGACTCATGAAGAAGTCACGATGAGCTTGAGCATGAGTTGTTTATAACTCTTTCTCGATGATGATGTCTGAAACCTCCTGATACTTGTTGCAGACACAGTCATGCCCTTGATATATGTTGATCATACTTGCATGAGAAAAACTAGCTTTCTGCATAAATTTACCTATATCATGCATTGTTGTATCTTGAACCAAAACATGGGTTGCTTGCGAGTACATTCAAATGTACTCACTGGCTTGTCCCTGGCTATTTACTTGGCCAGGCTTGAAAGAACAGGATATGATGAAGAATACTTCGGCGACGAGCATGCGAGCTAGGACGCTTCCCAGTCAGAATGCCTGTAGGGTTAAGGCAGATGGCATGGGTCCAAGTTATCGACGAAGATTTCCGCTGCGATGATATACTCAAGACTTGACCATAATGGTCCTACTTGTGTAAAATGGTATGTATGGATGTAAGACTCTTGTTAATCAGCTCCTGTGTGTTCAGTGAGCATTGATCTCTGGGATCACTGTACACGTGCATTCGGTGATCACGACTTATGAGTCGGGGTCCCCACAGAGCTGGTATCAGAGCCATCCTGACTGTAGGAAGCCTTAGTTAGCACTGTCGTTAGTTAGGGAAAAACTATTTCCAAAACTACTACTAGTTTTCAAAACTATCTATACTTCTCTTCCCCTTCTGAGTTTTTCGGAAACTAAGATATACTTTCCTCTTCCCCTTAAAAATTTAATGGTCGCTAGAACCCTTGTGCCCCTAACCACTGGATTCCTTGTAATCCTCGTGGGTAATCTAGAAGGAAGATGCCTTGCCAGACATTCACCCACATCTCCTGAACACAAGATTGGCGACATCACAACAAGACGATACCAACAGAAGATACATCCTCGAGGGATGAGGACCAGAAGGCCCAGGAGATGGTGACACTATTGACACTGCCCCAAGATGACGCAACCTTAGCCTACGACGATCAGGGCATAGGATATGCAAGATCATGATATACATTGCTAATAGAGTAACCCTATCACTACCGTTGTTGTATCGGCAACCACCGGTGGATGAGAACCTCGTCATCTGGCCCGCCTCACGATAGTGAGCAGGAAAATGGTTCTCTTCATCCCCCGCTCTTGGTGTCAATTTTTTCATCAACGTAAACGACATGTTGGACCTCTACTATGCCTTGTTAATGTCATTGCATAAAGGATGGCCACCTGGAATCGCCGACACCTTAAAAAGGCAAAAGTAGGAAGACAAGAGGAGACCAAGTCAATGCCAGCTACAAGGAGCCACCTTCACCCCATGACTTCAACAGGCAAGAAGTTGTCGAAGATTCTTCAGGCCCAACCCAGATCATTTCATCAAACAAGAGACGTAGCAACACCTGAGGAAAACTCAGAAGACTGCATGAGGCAAGGCACGACTACTGAGTCCGAGAACCCCTAGGGTAGGATGAGTCGTGTACCCCCTATGCGCAGTCGAGCCGTATGATAGTTCGAATAGAACCATGATTGTGTGTTGCTTGTTTTTATTTGTTTGTGTTTTGATATAGGTCGCACTTTTACCCTAGGCGACAAGTATGCGACTATATCACCTTCCTTACCTTGTTTCTTTTGTTTGGCCCTTTTGGCACTTGTTTGTTTGCACTTGCACTATAGAACCCCCTTTAGGCATCCCCCTCCTCTATGCTACTTTTCCCTCTCATCTCTTTCCTCAACTGAAGACAAGCAAGACAATATGCACCAAGGATTCCACCTTGGCGACCAACAAGCATTGAAGACTTTTGCTACAACATCCTCGACCAAGTGCAACCCCTTAGAGTTATGGTTTCCCCTCAAGATTAGAGACCCATTCCTAGATCCTTCGAGGCTTCACGAGATACCCCAGCTCGAAACCTTAACCATGAGCTTAACCTACGGAATTGCAAGAGAACCCGTTAAGCCTCCGTAACCTTGCTTATCACTGGGTTCATTATGGAACTAGTGGACATAGTGAACGAGCACATTATCATCCTAAGATAGCACCAAAACTGACGATGCCATTGGGAAGACCAATTTAAGGATATAGGATCAGAGGACAAATGACTTGATGAGTTTATATCAGAGACCTTGAGGAATTATCCGAGACTTCTTGGTGGATTATGAGGTTTTTATGTTAGTTGATGAACTTGGTGGGATCATGAGTATAGATTAGCATAGCTTTCATTACCCCTGAGTAAATTGGATTTAGTAGGATAATTGTGTTCACAAGTTGGAATTCTTGGAAGTATTTGGATTTAACTTAGCCATGGGATATTTATAGGAGAGAGTTGATATTACGTAAATGACTTGGGGGAACATGTAGGGATCCCTAATTGGACACAAGATTTGGATTTTAGTAGTTGATTCTAGTTGAATATAGATGCTGAGTATGTCTACATGGTTCGGAGTAAATTGGATTTAGACTGATGATCTTGATCATGATACCATGATTCTCGGTGGACGATAAACTAGGAGATTGGACTAATTGTCGGAGTTTATTTAGGGTTCTATATAAGCTTGACCTTGGAGTTTACTTGGCCATGATAATGGAAATTGGTGGACTGACTATATTAGAGATAGCCTTTTTCAAGTATTTGGGGATTATAGGAACATTAGGAGATCATGTGGAACACCATAGACATTGGATTAATG
This sequence comes from Triticum timopheevii, assembly GCA_963921465.1. NCBI lineage: Eukaryota > Viridiplantae > Streptophyta > Magnoliopsida > Poales > Poaceae > Triticum > Triticum timopheevii. Next base: position 250,645,565 of record OY997264.1, on the reverse strand, counting down.
GATCGTGTAGTGATTGATGGAAGTTAATGGGCTGTTGGAGTTGATTCATAGGAAGGAAACAAGATCTTGGAGTGGCTTACGACGTGTTTCCCTAGGATAGAGGTGCTTTATCTTAGACCTTGGAAGAATAGGCCGAGCACTTGGATTGTCATGTTCAAGCTTAGCAGGTTATTTGTTCTACCTATGGATTTTTAGGGGTAGACATACATATGAGTTTGGGGATTGTAGACATACATGATTTTGTTAGACCTCCTCTCGGGAGCCATGAGGATATGCATCACATCAGCGATGATTGGAGTTGACCTACGCAAAATGATGCTATCAGTGATATGATGTGATTTGTTTAAAGGACTAGGTAGAAAAATTGGCATCTCAGAAACTGTGCTCAAGGATGGGATGATAAACATTCACTCGCACACCAGAATCCTTGAAACCCTTACGCCCTACCAAGCCACAACACGGTCAGATCGTGACCTTGGGCTTTGGCTCTAGATCGATAAGACCTTGGCCAAAACTCAACCATGACCATCACCAATGCCTCAACCCACTTTACGTACCCCATAGACTTCATGGAGTGCTTAGACAAGATAGTTGTCATCATCATTTGGTGACCTACTTGTCCACCGGAAGACGGAAGAAGAGTCGTTCAGCTAGTCCAAGAACATTTGAAGACCGCCATGCCAAGGAAGAAGAACTGCACCAACCACCATCGTCAAAGAAGTAAACCTCCGCGTCGAAGACCAGGTGTATCTATGAGCCACTTCTCTCTAAGGAACCAAGCATTTTCATGGCAAGGAGACCCACACCAAGATTCATCGACCCCCTTCGAGATCACTCCAAGATTTAACAACCCCCTCTGAGATCACTAGGAGACGAAGAGAAGACAGTTACCAGCTAGAGTTACCACCTGAGTTACCCATTGTGAACATAGCTTTCCATGCATCACAACCCCGGAAGTGTTTCCAACTTCCTAGCTAGCCGAGCACTGATAAGGACATTGACCACCGAGCCATCGACCCCTAGCCCAATCTAACCTACCGCGAGCTACCCATTAGCAACCAGGATCAAGATGAGCGTCATACACGAAGCCACACCATCAAGTACTTCAAGCTCAATGGAGCACTAAACGGAAGCAGAAGCAACATGAGGACTTGAAGACTACCCCAGATCCAAGTTCCCGTATCCCTTTCCGCGCCTAGTTTGGGAATCTCGGGGACGAGATTCTTGTAAGGGGGGTAGGTCTGTCACACCCTGATTTTCATGCCACAACACTTAAGTCAATAAATCATGCTAAAATGTGGTTTGACAAAAACTTTTGAGTGTTTTGTCTTTGCTTTGATTGAATGTTTGTCTGCTGTTTGAAGTGCTCTAAAAATCAAATAAATCCTCCAACTTCTATACTCCATCTCCTTGCTCCAAACGCTTGAACCAATGATCATGCCATGTGTATAGGACATAAAATTAATTTCTTACAAAAATAATTGGGCCAAATAGTATTTTAAAAAATTAGTTTTCCAAAAACCCCTGAATTGAGATTTGCACTGCAAATACTTAATAAAGGGCAGTAAAAATCTTTCCAAAAATATATTTGACTCCTATTAGATATAGGATACCCAGAAACCACAAAAATATAATTTTAAAAGTTATTTTCCTATTTTCTTTAAAAGATTTTTCTTAAGGCCAGAAATGGTCTTTAATAGGGAAAAATTATTTTAATGCTTTAAAAATATTTTGGAAAAACCTAGGGAAACTCAGTGGACACATATTGTCCATATATAAGAGTTTCAACACATGGTCATGTTCAAAATATTGGTCAAATACCTCAAAAACCCTTTCTGGATATTTCAAGCTTTTGAAATATTTACAAAGGAAATATTCTCCAAAAATTCCAAGACAATTCTATCATGTCACATATGACATGTTTGACGATCTTGCCAAGTATCATGTCATGGAGAACAGTATAACCCCATGAAACCCTCTCAAGACTACTTCTGTCCTTTTTCTAGTTTGAACAACTTTGCACTGTCAAACATGTCCAAATGCTCTAAAACTTGGTTCCCATTCTCAAATGGTGTAATGATGCATCTAGACCAAATGGCACAAGTTGGAGAACAAGTTAACTTGGTCAAAGTGCCCCAAAACCCTTCCTGTCCAGAACCAAATTTGAACAACTCTACATTGGCAACTTTCTCCTTTTGATCTCAACTTTTGTGGACATGTTCAGAACCTGAAATGATGACACTACACCAAGTGGTGCATTAAGGAGAATAGATTTGCATGACTAAACCTTGGCAAAGCCATTTCTGCTGATTTCTAGGGTTTACCAAAGTTACATTGGTTACTTTGCCCAAATTGGCTCAAACTTGGTGGCACACCCTACTTCTATGTGCCATTCCATCCTGTTAATTCTCATGGCAAGTGGAATTAATTTGCTTGCCCAAACTTGCAACAAACACCTTCTGCCATTTTTCCAAAATCATCATTTTGACCACTTCCACTCTTCTCCATGACCTCAACTTTTTACCACAGCCTCTCCTAGACCTCTTCTACCTCCAGTAAGTCCTGCCAGCCCCCAGCTCAATTATTGGGGGGTGAAAACCCTCATTTCCTTCTCTAGACAGCAGCATCCTTCTCCTTTCTCACCTCCCTCCTCATTCTAGTGGTTCTCCAGGGCATCCAAGGCCACCTCCCCTTTGTTTACACTCCCAGTGCTCCTAGACAAAAGTGGACACGCCCATGGGATATATTTTATGCCATGGTGTGCAGAGCTCGCGCTCTGGAGCGCGCTATAGTGCGCCCCCGCACTGTAGCCGCCCCCTTCCAACCGCCTCCGGCCACCTCGGACCTCCCCAGCGCGCCCGACGAGGTGCCTCGGCGTCTGCGACACGCCACGCCTCTGTCCCCCTCCTTCCTCTCTCCCTCCTACCCGTGCTCACGCGTGCCCGAGCACCGCCCAGCTCCGCCAGTGCGCGCACGCGCTCGGGACCCGCAGGAGCTCGCCCCACTCCTTCTTCCCTTCCCACTCGACGTGGTCCACACCCACGAACACCCCGGACACGGCCGTCTATGCCAATTCGGCCTTTGTCATCGCCTCGGACGTGGTCGTGGACGGCGCCCACGGTGGACCAACGCCCCGCCATATGAGGATCTCCCCGGGCCTCCCCCTCGTCTCCATCCACCCTCTATTCTCCCCAGCTATCTCCTGGACCACTCTCTCCTCCCCGGAGCTGCTCCATCGCCTCCCCATGGCCGGAGCTGAGCCATCGGCCTTCGCTCAAATTACCACGAGCAAGGCCCCCTCCTCCCCTCCTTTCTCCACTCGGAAACCCCCTGGCCACGAAAAAAACTTTCCCCCTCTTCTTCCCCTAGACCCATGCCCCGTAGCACCGGTGCCGCCATCGCCGTCCTCCTCGTCCGCCGCGGCTGATGCCCTGCCTAACCCGGCACTCCTCGGCGACGGTGCCACCCACGGATGGATGAGTCCAGGTCCCCTGAGCACTCCGGTGGCCGAGCGCCGCGGGAGGTGGTCGGGGTCGCCGGCAATCGTCGCCGGAGTCGTCGGCCGCACCAGCCGCTCGGGGTTGAAGACGACCGCGGCGGTGTGCAGGCGGGCCCTGCACGTCAGTGAGTCAGCGCCCGGGCCCGCGGGGTTTAAGTGAAGACAGATTCTGCGCCTACCGCTTCCCCGCGGTGAAGACGCTCTGGCGCGAGTACGCCTCCGACGTGGCCCCTGCGCGCGTGCCGCCGAGCCGTTGGGCCGGCCCACGGTCTATCTGCCGCCCCGTGCGCAGGATAAGGTTAAAGCCTTATTCCCTTTTTCTTTTACCAGTCAACTACAAAAATCCATAAACAATTCAAATGGACATCAAATTTGATGATTCAAATTTCTAGTGACTCTATAAATCATGATCTATCTGGTGATGCAACATGCACATTTTTCTAGAGACCTTTTCTTCACAAATATTTATCAAATCCTATTTTTCCTATTTCTGTGATGAACTTTAGAAAATCACAGAGAGCCCATTTTTGATCCAAATGCCATGATTCAAATTCCTAGATGCATCTAAGTTCAAAACTTAGTTTTTGAACATTTTTACTAATACTTTCTGTATCACCTCAAATAATGGTCTATTTCTTTGTATATAGCCAACTCTGCAAATTCATAGGAAAATCATCTCAACTCCAAATCCAGTGAAACCAATTTCTAGATGCTTCTAAAATCATCATTTGTTAAATGGGTGCCTTTGCTCATTTTTCAAAAATATATTTCTGTACACTTCTTGCAAATCCATAAATCCCTTGAATCCATCATATTGAAATGTTCAGAGATGTCCATTGATCAAATCCCAATGAAACCACTTTGGTCATCCCTCATATGACCAAAGGTATCCTAGAAAAGTCCAACTCACATTTTTAGAGCACTTTTATTTCCTGCCTTGTTGTGTTGCTTATTATGCTTGCTTTCGACGATAGTTGACGAAGTAGACGGAATGCTCGGAGTTGGACCAGAGATATTTGAAGACCTCTGAGACTTCGTTACAGCAGGCAAGCAGCCCTTTGAGCATGTCCATGAAACCCTTTTTATGCATGACATATAACTCTTTAATATTGTTGCATCGGAATCATGATGAGATGGTAGACCACGTTGGTTGGTTGCCTCTATTACTTCCTCATTGATACTTGCATTGTGCATGACCCTACCTTCTTATGAGGGTTACTCCGGTGGGAGTAGATAGGATGCTAAAGTAGTTGCTACACAAAGTGGGTCAGGGTTATGCATGGAAAGAAACCAAGTGTGGTTTGACATACTTGCAAATAGCCCAGTGGGTGCCACTTATCCCCCTGGGAGATGATGATGAACTAGGTCACTACTTGGTGGAGAGGTAGTGTACCGAGGCTTGATGAAAGTGTTGTTTACAGAGACGGATTAGATTTAAGATTTGATGACTGTCCCAACCTTACATGCGCAACCACTCTACCCTTATATGGGAAAGGGAATTATTGATTACCTAGACCGATACTAGCTTGGAGCCCGCATTACCAGTGACGGGAGAGTTGTTGGTGCGCTCTCTCGGGACGGGGTCGTGCCAGGTAGGGCGGCCATGACCATTTTTATGCGGCACCGGACACACCGTTGGTACCCCGTGCCAGTGGTATGTGATAAATATGGGAGCAAGGCTCCACGAAAATGTCATGTGAAATGTTGGGCACGGGGGTTACTGCCAATCGAGTGGACTCCATGTTAGTGTCGTCTAGGGAAAGGTAGTGATCGGGTGCTTACCCCGGGTACTTGAGGTACCGCGGGACGTGGCTGACACGGAAGTTCCCCGGATCTTGTGGGTACAGTGTGCAACCTCTGTAGAGTGTAAAACTATTCGAATAGCTGTGTCCACGGTCAAGGACAGTTGGGCGGTGCTGCTTAGACTATGCCCATATGTTTCTGAAAAACAACATAGTTTGGTGATATTGATGATGCGACTCGTGAAGAAGTCACGATGAGCTTGAGCATGAGTTGTTTATAACTCTTTCTCGATGATGATGTCTGAAACCTCCTGATACTTGTTGCAGACACAGTCATGCGCTTGATATATGTTGATCATACTTGCATGAGAAAAACTGGCTTTCTGCAAAAATTTACCTATATCATGCATTGTTGTATCTTGAACCAAAACATGGTTTGCTTGCGAGTACATTCAAACATACTCACTGGCTTGTCCCTGGCTATTTACTTGGCCAGGCTTGAAATAACAGGATTTGATGAAGAATACTTCGGCGACGAGCATGCGAGCTAGGTCGCTTCCTAGTCAGAATGCCTGTAGGGTTAAGGCAGATGGCATGGGTCCAAGTTATCGACGAAGATTTCCGCTGCGATGATATACTCAAGACTTGACCATAATGGTCCTACTTGTGTAAAAATATATGTATGGATGTAAGACTCTTGTTAATCAGCTCCTGTGTGTTCAGTGAGCATTGATCTCTGGGATCACTGTACACGTGCATTCGGTGATCACGACTTATGAGTCGGGGTCCCCACATAATGCCCTTTCCCATATAAGGGTAGAGTGGTTGCGCATGTAAGGTTGGAATAACGGTCGCAACTTTGACCAATCTGTTTTCGAAAACAACACACACACTTGCCTCGGTACACCACTTCGTCATCAAGTGGTTACCCATCTCATCATCTCCCTCGGGCATAAGTGGCACCCGACGGGGTTTTCGAAAAGACTTTTGAAATCACTTTGTCTCCTTCCCCATGCATATACCCATCCCTTTTGTGTAGCATCTACTTTAGCATCCTATCTAGTCCCACCGGCATAACCCTCATAAGAAGGTAGGGCCATGCACAATGCAAGTATCAACGAGGAAGTAACCGAGGCAACCAACCCATGTGGTTCACCATCTCATCATGATTCCGATGCAACAATAATAAAGAGCTATATGACATGCATAAAAAGGGTTTCATAGACATGGTCAAAGGGCTGCTTGCCTGTTTAACGAAGTCTTAGAGGTCTTCAAATATCTCTGGTCCAACTCCAAGCATTTCGCTACTTCGTCAACTATCGTCGAAAGCAACCATAATAAGCAACACAATAAGGCAGGAAATAAAAGTGCTCTAAAAATATGAGTGGGACTTTTCTAGGATACCTCTGGTCATATGAGGGATGACCAAAGTGGTTTCATTGGGATTTGATGAATGGATATCTCTGAACATTTCAATATGATGGAATCAGGAGGTTTATGGATTTGCAAGAAGTGTACAGAAATATATTTTTGGAAAATGGGAAAAGATACCCATTTAACAAAGGATGATTTTAGAAGCATTTAGGATTTGGTTTCACTGGATTTGGAGTTCAAATGATTTCTCTATGAATTTGCAAAGTTGACAAACATGAAGAAATGGCTCATTATTTTGTGGGGCACAGAAGGTATTAAGAAAAATGTTCATAAACTAATTTATGAACTTAGAAGCATCTAGGAATTTGAATCATGGCATTTAGATCAAGTTTGAGCTCTCTGTGATTTTCTAAAGTTCATCACAGAAATAGGAAAGATAGGATTTGAAAATATTTGTGAAGAAAATGTCTCTGGAAAAAGGTGCAAATAGCACCATGTGGTAGGGCATGATTTTAGAAACTACTAGAAATTTGAATCATTGGATTTGGAGCACTGTTGACTTATTTATGGAATTTTGAAGTTGACTGGAAAAAGGAAAAGACAAGGGAAGGGGTTATACCTATACTGCGCACCGAGCACAGCATAGCGCCACAATGCATTGGGCCGGCCCAGCTGCTCAGCCACGCGGGCGACAGGGGCCACGTCGGTGGTGCCTTCACAGGAGTACGCCTCCCTATGGCGGAAACGGCATGCGGCCTATGCCGCCTCCATTTAAGCGGGCGAGGCGTGGCCCACCCGTCAGTGGACCCTGCCCACTGGCCGGCCAACAGGTGGGGCCCAGCTGCAGGTTCATCTGCTACCTCCCGCGCGGGCGCGATGGGAGACAGAGCAAGTGCTCGACGGCGGCCGTTGGCGCTACCGGCCACCGTTTTTGGAGGTCCGGCCAGCGGTGTGCTCAGGGGAGAGTGGCGCATCCGACGAGGTACTCCACGGAGGCAGGGTGGTCGGATGCGGGCGGTGAATCACCCGTAGCAGATGGAGGCGACGGCGAGGTTGGGGCACGGCGCTGCGGTGCGTCCCCGGACGAGGGAAAGAGCGTGGGAGCTCCGCCTTGCTCAGGGGATCCTGCTGGTGGAGAGAGGAGAGGGAGAAGAGCTCAGGCTCGGCTGAATTTAGGTGGAGGCCGGCGGCACTGCTCCGGCCATGGAGGTCGATAGAGGGCACGGGAGGAGGAGTGGGTTGGTCCAGGGGGTCACTGGGAGTGAGAGAGGGCGAAAGGAGGCCAGAGAGGGCTCGAGGAGGCCTTTAAATAAGCGAACGGCGGGGTGCCATGGACTCGTGCGCCGGCGAGCTCCTAGCCATTGCTGGAGGCCACGGGGGCGTGCGTGGGCGTGTCTGGAGTGTTCGTGGGGTTGGTCTAGGGCTAGAGGAGGGGAGAGAAGGAGCGGGGAAGGGCCAGGGTACCGCGCGTGTGAGGCGCACCATCGGCGCACTCGGGCGGCCTCTGTTTGCTAGCGCAGAGGCACGGGGAGGAGGAGAGAGGAGGGGGCCGACTGCGTAGCGTGGTGCGGACGACGAGGCTCATTGGCAGGCGCGCGGGGGAGGCTCGAGGTGGTCGGGGGACGCGGCGTCAACGGTCGGGAGCACGCTATTGTGCTCCAGAGCGCGCAAATGGCCGGCATCCACAGCTTTTCCGCGCGCACTCGCTTGTCCACTTGTGTCAACGGCATGCAGAGGGAATAAACAAGGGGGAAAGTGGCACTGGATGCTCTGGAACCTGCCAGGAGTGAGAGAGAGATGAGAAGGGGAGGGGAAAGTGGTTGTCCAGAGAAGAAAAATGGGCTTTTCACCCCCTTCATCATGGCTTCTCGGGCAGGGAAAGATGCAGGAGGTAGAGGAGGACCATATGAGGCTGTGGGAAAAAGCTCAACTCATGGAGATGTGTGGAAATGGCTAAAACAAGCATTTTATGTTTCTGTCAGAAGGTGTTTGATGTTGGTTTGGGCAATAATATGACTTCCATTTGTCATGAGGCTCCACAGGGTGAAATGACACACATTATTGGGGCCTTCCACCAATTTGGAGCTTATTTGGAGCAAGTTGACAATGCAACTTTGGTAAACCCTAGAAATTAATAGGAATGGACTTTCCAAGATTTAGCCATGAAATCTACTCTCCTTGATGCACCACTTGGTGTAGTGTCATCATTAGTGTCTCTGAACATGTCCACAAAAGTTGAGATCAAAAGGAGAATGTTTCCAATGTAGAGTTGTCCAAATTTGGTTCTGGACAGGAATAATTTTGGGGCAGTTTGATCAAGTTAACTTGTTCTCCAACTTGTGCCATTTTGTCTAGATGAATTATTAAACCATTTGAGCATGTTCACAAGGTTTGAGAACATTTGGACATGTTTGGCAATGTAAAGTTGCTCAAACTTCAAAATGGACAGAAATGGTTTTGAGGGGATTTGATGATGTTATCTTGTTCTCCAAGTCATGAGACTTGGCAAGATCATCTAATATGTCATATGTGACATGATAGAATTTTCTTGGAATTTTTGGAGAAGATTACCTTTGTAAATATTTCAAAATCTTGAAATATCCAGAAAGGGTTTTTGAGGGATTTGACTAATATTTTGAACATGACCATGTGTTGAAACTCTTATATATGGACAATATATGTCCACTGAGTTTCCCTGATTTTTGTCAAATATTTTTAAAACAATAAAATATTTTTTCCCTATTAAAGACCATTTCTAGCCTTAAGAAAAAGCTTTTAAATAAAATAGCAAAATAACCATTAAAATTATATTTTTGTGGTTTCTGGGTATCCTATATCTATTAGGAGTCAAATATATTTTTGGAAAGATTTCTACTGCCCTTAATTAAGTACTTGCAGTGCAAACCTCAATTCAGGGGTTTTTGGAAAACTAATTTTTGAAAATACTTTTTGGCCAAATTATTTTTGTAAGAAAATACTATATTGCTCTATACACATGGCATGATCATTGGGAAAAGGTTTTGGATCAAGGAGATGAAGTATAGGAGTTGGAGGATTTATTTTATTTTTAGAGCACTTGTAAACAATACACGAAATCCAATCAAGGCAAGGTCCAAAACACTCAAAAGTTTTTGTCAAACCACATTTTATCATGATTTATCATCTTAGGTGTTGTGCCACGAAAATCAGGGTGTGACAGACCTACCCCCCTTACAAGAATCTCTTCCCCGAGATTCCTAGACTAGGCGCAGAAAGGGATACAGAAACATGGATCTGGGGTAGTCTTCAAGTCCTCATGTTGCTTCTGCTTCCGTGTAGTGCTCCATTGAGATTGAAGTACTTGATAGTGTGGCTTCGTGTATGACGCTCTTCTTGATCCAGGTTGCTAGTGGGTAGCTCGCGGTAGGTTAGATTGGGCTAGGGGTCGATGGCTCGATGGTTAATAACCTCGTAGAGATCGGACAAGTTAGGAAGGTGGAAACACTTCCGGGGTTGTGATGCAAGGAAAGTGTTGTGCACATCAGGTAACTCAGGTGGCAACTCCAGCTAGTAACTGTCTTCTCTTCGTCTCGTAGTGATCTCAGAGGGGGTTGTTACATCTTGGAGTGATCTCGAAGGGGGCCGATGAATCTTGGTGTAAGCTTCCTTGTCTTGGGAATGTTCGGTGCCTTTGAGAGGAGTGGCTTGCAGATATGCACGGTCTTCAACGCGGAAGCTCACTCCTTGACGACGATGGTTGGTATAGTTCTTCCTCCTTGACATGGCGGTCTTTGGATGTTCCCTAACCACCTGATCAACTCTTCTTCCGTCTTCATGTGGACTGAGTCATTGGTGAGGGTCACGGTTGAGCATTAGCCAAGGTCTTATTGATCTAGAGCCAAAGCCCAAGGTCATGATCTAACCACGTTGTGGCTTGGTAGGGCTTAAGGGTTTCAGGGATTCCAGGGTGCGAGTGAATGTTTATCATCCCATCCTTGAGCACAGTTTCTGAGATGCCAATAGTTCTACCTAGTCCTTCAAACAAATAACCTTATACCCCGAAAGCATCGACTCTTGTAGGTCAGCTCCAATCATCACTCATGCTATTATTATCCTCATGACTCCCAAAGGGAGGTCTAATAAATCTATACATGTCACTATCCCAAACTCATATGTATGGGTACCCCTAAAAATCCATGGGTAGAGCATATAAGCTGCTAAGCTTGAATTTAATCACCACAATCCAAGTGCTCAGTCTATTGACCGAAGGTCCATGGTAAGGCATCCCTATCCTAAGGAAACACGTCGTAAGCCACTCCAAGATCTTGTTTCCTTCCTATGAATCAACTCCAACAACCCATTAACTACACCAATCACTACGTGATCCAGTAGCTCTTCAAATCCAATCTCTATGGTGTTCCACACGATCTTCTAATACCCTATAATCCACAAATACTGGGAAGGCTACCTTGCTATAGCCAATCCACCGATTTCCATTATCATGGCCAAGTAAACTCCAAGGTCAAGCTTATATAGAACCCTAAATAAACTCCGACAATTAGTCCAATCTCCTAGTTTATCGTCCACCGCAAAATATGGTATCATGATCGAGATCACCAGTCTAAATCCAATTTACTCCGAACCATGTAGACATGCTCAGCATCTATATTCAACTAGAATCACCTATTTAAATCCAAAACTCATGTCCAACGAGAATTCCTACATGTTTCCCCAAAGTCATTATCATAATGTCAACTATCTCCTATCAATATCCCCTGGCTAAGTCAAATCCTTATACTTCCACGAATTTCAACTTGCGATCATAATTGTCCTAGTAAATCCAATTTACTCAGGGGTAATGAAAGCTATGCTACTCTATAATCATGATCCTACCAAGTTCATCTACCAACATCAAAGCCTCGTAATCCGCCAAATAGTCTCTTATAATTCCTCAAGTCATTGCTATAAACTCATCAAGTCATTTCTCCTCTATTCCTATATCCTCTGATTGGTCTTCCCTATGGCATCGTCAGTTTTGGTGCTATCTTAGAATGATAATGTGCTCGTTCACTATGTCCACTAGTTCCATAATGAACCCAGTGATAAGCAAGGTTACGGAGGCTTAACAGGTTCTCTTGCAATTCCGTAGGTTAAGCTCAGGGTTAAGGTTTTGAGCTGGGGTATCTCGTGAAGTCTCGAAGGGTCTAGGAATGGGTCTCTAATCTTGAGGGGAAACCATAACTCTAAGGGGTTGCACTTGGTCGAGGAGGTTGTAGCAGAAGTCTTCAATGCTTGTTGGTTGCCAAAGTAGAATCCTTGGTGTATATTGTCTTGCTAGCTTCCATTTGAGGAGAGAGAGACGAGAGGGAAAAGTAGCATAGAGGAGGGGAATGCCTAAAGGGGGTTCTACAGTGCAAGTGCAAACAAACAGGTGCAAAAAGGGCCAAACAGAAGAAGCAAGGTAAGGAAGGTGATATAGTCGCATACTTGTCCCTAGGGCAAAAGTGCAACCTATATCAAAACACAACAAATAAAAACAAACAACACACAATCATGGTTCTACTCGAATGATCATACGGACTTGACTGCGCATAGGGGGTACACGACTCATCCTACCCTAGGGGTTCTCGGACTCGATAGTCGTGCCTTGTGCCTCGTGCAGTCTCCTGGGTTTCCTCAGGTGCTGCTACGTCTCTTGTAGTTGTTTGATGAAACCATCCCGGTTGAGCTTGAAGAGTCTTCAACAACTTCTTGCCTGTTGAAGTGATGGGGTGAAGGTGGCTCCTCATAACTGGCATTGACTTGGTCTTCTATTGTCTTCTTAATCACGACGATCCCTTGTTGTCTTCTAAGCCGTCGATGGTACCAGGTAGGTAATCCTTTATGCAATGATATTATCAAGGCGTAATAGAGGTCCACCATGTCGGTTACGTTGGTGACAACATCGACACCAAGAGCGGGGGATGAGGAGAACCGTTTTCCTGCTCACTATGGTGAGGCGGACCAAATGGCTAGGTTCTCATCCATTGGTGGTTGCCGATACAACGACGGTAGTGACATGGTTACTCTATTAGCGATGTATATCATGATCTTGCATATTCTAGGCCCTGATCATCATAGGCTAAGGTTGCATCACCTTGGGGCAGTGTCAAGGGTGTCACCATCTCCTAGGTCTTCAGGTCCTCATTCCTCGAGGATGTATCTTCTGTTGGTATCGTCTTGCTGTGATGTCGCCAATCTTGTGTTCAGGAGATGTGGGTGAATGTCTGGCAAGGCATCTTCCTTCTAGATTATCCACGAGGGTTACAAGGAATCCAGTGGTTAGGGGCATAAGGGTTCTAGCGACCAAAGGTTTTGAAGGGGAAGAGATCAATAAGGAAAGTATACCTTAGTTTTTTAAAAACTGAGAAGGGAAGAGAAGTTTAGATAGTTTTGAAAACTTGTAATAGTTTCGGAAGTAGTTTTACCCTAACTAACGACCATGCTAACTAAGGCTTCCTACAGTCAGGATGGCTTTGATACCAGCTCTGTGGGGACCCCGACTCATAAGTCGTGATCACCGAATGCACATGTACAGTGATCCCAGAGATCAATGCTCACTGAACACACAGAAGCTGAATAACAAGAGTCTTACATCCATACATACCGTATTACACAAGTAAGACCATTATGGTCGAGTCTTGAGTATAACATTGCAGCAGAAATCTTTGTCGATAACTTGGACCCATGCCATCTGCCTTAACCCTACAGGCATTCTGACTGGGAAGCGTCCTAGCTCGCATGTTCGTCACCGAAGTGTTCTTCATCACATCCTGTTCTTTCATGCCTGGCCAACAAAATAACCAGTGGCAAGCCAATGAGTACTTTGAATGTACTCGCAAGCAACCCATGTTTTGGTTCAAGATATAACAATGCATGACATAGGTAAATTTTTGCAGAAAGCTAGTTTTGAGTGCAATGACATGTTCAACAACTTTGTAAGTCATGCATCAAGAGAATTCAAGTAACCATGAGGACAGGTTACAGGTATTAACATAAATAGAGTGGGCACCAACCCATCTAACGTAAATAGAGTGGGCACCAACCCATCTAACATAAATAGAGTGGGCACCAACCCATCTAACATAAAAAAAAGTGGGCACCAACCCATCTCAATCATGTCAAGTCCCTTGACTTGACCTAAGTCACTATCAACACACACACTTGGTTTGTAAACAAGTGGACGTAGCCCAAGAGCGGCTACCCAACTGTCCTTGACCGTGGACACGGCTATTCGAATAGTTTTACACTCTGCAGAGGTTGCACACTGTACCCACAAGATCCGGGGAACTTCCGTGTCAGCCACGACCCGCGGTACCTCAAGTACCTGGGGTAAGCACCCGATCACTACCTTTCCCTAGACGACACTAACATGGAGTCCACTCGATTGGCAGTAACCCCCGTGCCCAACATTTCACATAACACTTTCAGGGAGCCTTGCTCCCATAATTATCACATACCACTGGCACGAGATACCAACGGTGTGTCCGGTGCCCTGTGAAAACAGTCATGGCCGCCCTACCTGGCAGGACCCCGTCCCAAGAGAGAGCACCAACTCTCCCCCGTCACTAGTAATGCGGGCTCCAAGCTAGTATTGACCTAGGTACTCAATAATGCCCTTTCCCATATAAGGGTAGAGTGGTTGCGCATGTAAGGTTGGAATAACGGTCGCAACTTCGACCAATCCGTTTTCGAAAACAACACACACACTTGCCTCGGTACACCACTTCGTCATCAAGTGGTTACCCATCTCATCATCTCCCTCGGGCATAAGTGGCACCCGGCGGGGTTTTCGAAAAGACTTTTGAAATCATTTTGTCTCCTTCCCCATGCATATACCCATCCCTTTTGCGTAGCATCTACTTTAGCATCCTATCTACTCCCACCGGCATAACCCTCATAAGAAGGTAGGGCCATGCACAATGCAAGTATCAACGAGGAAGTAACCGAGGCAACCAACCCACGTGGTTCACCATCTCATCATGATTCCGATGCAACAATAATAAAGAGCTATATGACATGCATAAAAAGGGTTTCATAGACATGGTCAAAGGGCTGCTTGCCTGTTTAAGAAAGTCTTCGAGGTCTTCAAATATCTCTGGTCCAACTTCAAGCATTTTGTCTACTTCGTCAACTATCATCGAAAGCAACCATAATAAGCAACACAATAAGGCAGGAAATAAAAGTGCTCTAAAAATATGAGTGGGACTTTTCTAGGATACCTCTGGTCATATGAGGGATGACCAAAGTGGTTTCATTGGGATTTGATGAATGGATATCTCTGAACATTTCAATATGATGGAATCAGGAGGTTTATGGATTTGCAAGAAGTGTACAGAAATATATTTTTGGAAAATGGGCAAAGATACCCATTTAACAAAGGATTATTTGAGAAGCATTTATGATTTGGTTTCACTGGATTTGGAGTTCAAATGATTTCTCTATGAATTTGCAAAGTTGACAAACATGAAGAAATGGCTCATTATTTTGTGGGGCACAGAAGGTATTAAGAAAAATGTTCATAAACTGAGTTATGAACATAGAAGCATCTAGGAATTTGAATCATGGCATTTAGATCAAGTTTGAGCTCTCTGTGATTTTCTAAAGTTCATCACAGAAATAGGAAAGATAGGATTTGATAAATATTTGTGAAGAAAATGTCTCCGGAAAAAGGTGCAAATAGCACCATGTGGTAGGGCATGATTTTAGAAACTACTAGAAATTTGAATCATTGGATTTGGAGCTCTGTTGACTTATTTATGGAATTTTGAAGTTGACTGGAAAAAGGAAAAGACAAGGGAAGGGGTTATACCTATACTGCGCACCGAGCGCAGCATAGCGCCACAACGCATTGGGCCGGCCCAGCTGCTCGGCCACGCGGGCGACAGGGGCCACGTCGGTGGCGCCTTCACAGGAGTACGCCTCCCTATGGCGGAAACGGCATGCGGCCTATGCCGCCTCCACTTAAGCGGGCGAGGCGTGGCCCACCCGTCAGTGGCCCCTGCCCACTGGCCGGCCGACAGGCGGGGCCCAGCTGCAGGTTCATCTGCTACCTCCCACGCGGGCGCGACGGGAGACAGAGCAAGTGCTCGACGGCGGCCGTTGGCGCTACCGGCCACCGTTTTCGGAGGTCCGGCCACCGGCGTGTTCAGGGGAGAGTGGCGCATCCGACGAGGTACGCCACGGATGCAGGGGTGGTCGGATGCGGGCAGTGCATCACCCGCAGCAGATGGAGGCGACGGCGAGGTTGGGGCACGGCGCTGCGGTGCGTCCCCAGACGAGGGAAAGAGCGTGGGAGCTCCGCCTTGCTCAGGGGAGCCTGCTGGTGGAGAGAGGAGAGGGAGAAGAGCTCAGGCTCGGCTGAATTTAGGTGGAGGCCGGCGGCACTGCTCCGGCCATGGAGGTGGACAGAGGGAACGGGAGGAGGAGTGGGTTGGTCCAGGGGGTCACTGTGAGTGAGAGAGGGCGAAAGGAGGCCAGAGAGGGCTCGGGGAGGCCTTTAAATAAGCGAATGGCGGGGTGCCGTGGACTCGTGCGCCGGCGAGCTCCTAGCCGTTGCGGGAGGCCACGGGGGCGCGCGTGGGCGTTTTTGGGGTGTTTGTAGGGTTGGTCTAGGGCTAGAGGAGGGGAGAGAAGGAGCGGGGAAGGGCCAGGGTGCCGCGCGTGTGAGGAGCACCATTGGCGCACTCGGGCGGCCTCTGTTTGCTAGCGCGGAGGCGCGGGGAGGAGGAGAGAGGAGGGGGCCGACCACGTAGCGTGTTGCGAACACCGAGGCGCATTGGCAGGCGCGCGGGTGAGGCTCGAGGTGGTCGGGGGACGCGGCGTCAATGGTCGGGAGCACACTGACGTGCTCCAGAGCACGCAAATGGCCGGCATCCGCGGCTTTTCCGCGCGCACTCGCGGGTCCACTTGTGTCAACGGCATGCAGAGGGAATAAACAAGGGGGAAAGTGGCATTGGATGCTCTGGAACCTGCCAGGAGTGAGAGAGAGATGAGAAGGGGAGGGGAAAGTGGCTGTCCAGAGAAGAAAAATGGGCTTTTCACCCCCTTCATCATGGCTTCTCGGGCAGGGAAAGATGCAGGAGGTAGAGGAGGACCATATGAGGCTGTGGGAAAAAGCTCAGCTCATGGAGATGTGTGGAAATGGCTAAAACAAGCATCTTATGTTTCTGTCAGAAGGTGTTTGATGTTGGTTTGGGCAATAAGATGACTTCCATTTGTCATGAGGCTCCACAGGGTGAAATGACACACATTACTAGGGCCTTCCACCAATTTGGAGCTCATTTGGAGCAAGTTGACAATGGAACTTTGGTAAACCCTAGAAATCAACAGAAATGGACTTTCCAAGATTTAGCCATGCAATCTATTCTCCTTGATGCACCACTTGGTGTACTGTCATCATTAGAGTCTCTGAACATGTCCACAAAAGTTGAGATCAAAAGGAGAATGTTTCCAATGTAGAGTTGTCCAAATTTGGTTCTGTACAGGAATAGTTTTGGGGCACTTTGATCAAGTTAACTTGTTCTCCAACTTGTGCCATTTGGTCTAGATAAATTATTAGACTATTTGAGCATGTTCACAAGGTTTGAGAACATTTGGACATGTTTGGCAATGTAAAGTTGCTCAAACTTCAAAATGGACAGAAATGGTTTTGAGGGGATTTGATGATGTTATCTTGTTCTCCAAGTCATGAGACTTGGCAAGATCATCTAATATGTCGTATGTGACATGATAGAATTTTCTTGGAATTTTTGGAGAATATTACCTTTGTAAATATTTCAAAAGCTTGAAATATCCAGAAAGGGTTTTTGAGGGATTTGACTAATATTTTGAACATGACCATGTGTTGAAACTCTTATATATGGACAATATATGTCCACTGAGTTTCCCTGATTTTTGTCAAATATTTTTAAAACAATAAAATAATTTTTCCCTATTAAAGACCATTTATGGCCTTAAGAAAAAGCTTTTAAATAAAATAGTAAAATAACCTTTAAAATTATATTTTTGTGGTTTCTGGGTATCCTATATCTAATAGGAGTCAAATATATTTTTGGAAAGATTTCTATTGCCCTTAATTAAGTACTTGCAGTGCAAACCTCAATTCAGGGGTTTTTGGAAAACTAATTTTTGAAAATACTTTTTGGCCAAATTATTTTTGTAAGAAAATACTATATTGCTCTATACACATGGCATGATCATTGGGAAAAGGTTTTGGATCAAGGAGATGAAGTATAGGAGTTGGAGGATTTATTTTATTTTTAGAGCACTTGCAAACAACACACGAAATCCAATCAAGGCAAGGTCCAAAACACTCAAAAGTTTTTGTCAAACCACATTTTATCATGATTTATCATCTTAAGTGTTGTGCCACGAAAATCAGGGTGTGACAAATATGTCGTGGGAGTTGGATGCCACTAGTGCAAGACCAGCAACACCTTCATCTTGAGTATATTCGGAGTCGGAGTGATAGATTATCTCGGAGTAGTTGTCGGAGTAGAAACTGGAAACCCATTTGCCAACATGAGCTTGATGTCTTCATCTTGTGTAGCTCTTTGATGACTTGTCCTTCCTTTCCAAATCCTTGCTTCTTCGAGAGGGTCTTCATTCATAACAAACATCTCTACTCCTTCTCTCTCTTGGAGGTGATTCATCTCTTCTACTCCTCCTTTTTGGTGAGTCATCTCTTTTCTTGTTGGGAGCCATACACTCATTGGAATAGTGTCTGGGTCTTCTACAATTGTAGCAATTACGATCACGACTAGAAGATCTTTTGTCATAGTAGGACCTTGACTTGGAGCTTCTCTCTTTGCTTCTACTCTTGTATAATTTGTTAAAGTTCTTCACCATTAAGCTCAATTCTTCATTGGAGACTAGGTTTTCACTTGATGTTGTAGGAGCATCACTTGAAGCTTTGTATGCACCACTTGAGTTGTTATGGTGCTCTTCCTTATCCCTGAGTGATATCTCATGAGAAGGAATTCTATCGACGACTTCCCTTGGCTTGAGATCTTTGTAATTTTCCATCATTTGGATCAATGTGCACACGGTATGATATTTTCCATCCAAGGCTCTAAGGATCTTTTTGATGATGAATTTGTTAGGCGTCTCTTCACTTCCTAATCTGGCAATATCATTTGTGATGAGAGCAAGCCTAGAGTTCATTTCGGTGACTCCTTCACCATCCTTCATCTTGAACTTGTCAAGTTGACTTTGAAGCACATCCAACTTGGATTCCTTGACGGACTAGGTACCTTCGTGCATATCAACCAAAATACCCCAAATTTACTTTGCATTCTCAAGGCAGCTGATTTTGTTGAATTCTTCGGGGCACAATCCATTGAAGAGAATATCACAAGCTTGAGCATTGCATTGCAACATCTTCAATTCTTCCCCAGTCGCTTCAGGATCTGGATCTCTACCATCCTCAAAGAATTCACCTTGCAAGACAACACGAACAGCAACCCAAACGGCAGGGTTATGACCAACAATATGCATTTTCATCTTATGCTTCCAACTAGCAAAATTCGTACCATCAAAATAAGGACCTCAATGACGATAGTTACCCTCGCTAGATGCCATACTCTCCTAGGTTGTGAAACCAAGGCTATAATCACCAAACCTATGGAAATGAAAGTTTACGGAGACCAAAGATCTGATACCACTTGTAGGATCGTAAGTATGTCTAGAGCGGGGGTGATTAGACTACTTGACCAAATAAAAATCTTTCTTTTTCCCAATTTTAGTTGTGAGCAGATTTTAGCAATTATGACAAGTCAAGCAATCAACCTACACATGCAATTCTAAGAGTGAAGCAGCGGAAAGTAAAACATTGCATATGAACGTAAAGGGAAGGGTTTGGAGAAGGCAAACACAATGGAGATACAGAGATTTTTGGTGTGGTTCTGGTAGGTGGTGCTATCGTACATCCACGTTGATGGAGACTTCAACCCATGAAGGGTAACGGCTGCACGAGTCCAAGGAGGGCTCCACCCACAAAGGGTCCATGAAGAAGCAACCTTGTCTATCCCTTCATGGTCATCTCCCATGAAGGACTTGCCTCACTCGGGTAGATCTTCACGAAGTAGGCGATCTCTTTGCCCTGACAAACTTCTTCGTTCAACTCCACATCATGACGGAAGCTCCCAAGCGACACCTAACCAATCTAGGAGACACCACTCTCCAAAAGTTAATAGATGGTGTGTTGATGATGAACTCCTTGCTCTTGTGCTTCAAATGATAGTTTCCCCAACACTCAACTCTCTCACACAAACTTGGCTATGGTGGAAGAGGGATTTTAGTGGAAGCAACTTGGGGAAGGCTAGAAATCAAGATTCAAATGGAAGGAATGGAATCTCTTGATCATCAAATGAATAGGTGGTTCTCTCTCAGAAAATAAATGATGGAGCTGTAGGCACGGTCTGATGGCACTCTCTTGTGAGAAGAAGGGAGTGGTGGGGTATATATAGCCCCCACACAAAATCTAACCGCTACGCACTTTTGACCCATCTCGGTAGCACCAATTAGGAAACTCGGTGGCACCGATCTGTACAAAAATATGAACATTAGGAATCTCAGTGGTAGCGATGGGAACAACTCAATGGGACCCATGGGAACAACTCAGTGGGACCGATGTGCTAGGGCTTAGGGCAAACTTCATCTCGGTGGCACCTATTGCATCATCACGGTGAGAACAAAGTGAATGCAATGTGCAACAGAGAATCAATCAAGCCAACTCAGTGGAACCTATTGCAACATCTTGGTGAGACCAAAGTGTATGCAACAAGTCACAGAGCACTGGTAAGGCCATGTCACTGAGACCGAGATCCATACACTACTAGGAAAAGGCCTGCTAGTGGCCCACCTGTTTTGCCTACTAATGGCGCACTACAGGTGCGCCACTAGCATCACACCATTAGAATTTTATACTAATGGCGCACTCCCTGGTGCGCAATTAATATCTGGCTTAGTAATGGCGCACCAGGGAGTGCGCCATTAGTATATCACACGGTGCGCCATTACTATCTGACTTAGTAATGGGGCACCACATAGAAGTGTGCCATTAGTAACAATTTTTTCACAATTTTTTTTCAGATTTTTTTTCCATTTTTTTTCTTTTTTTCCTAATCTCGGGTCACTATGGCTTAATCTCGGGTCAATAGATAATAATGGTGCACCAGGGAGTGCGCCATTACTATATCACACGGTGCGCCATTACTATCTGACTTAGTAATGGCGCGCCACATAGAAGTGCGCCATTAGTAACAATTTTTTCACAAATTTTTTTTTCAATTTTTTTTCAATTTTTTCTTAATCTCGGGTCAATATGCTTAATCTCAAGTCAAATCGCACTAAGTGGTCAAACTTCCCGGAAGGTCACCCATCCTCACACTACTCCAGCCGAAGCACGCTTAACTTCGCAATTCTATCCAACCCCAGCACCACCTCACTTAACAGGCACTTTTTGATATATCTATCATATCAATCCTATTAAGCCTTGTTGATTTATAGGACTTTGTTCATGTTCATGAGTATGATGAAATTTTGAAAAATATTTCAAACTTCCCGGTCATATTACGTATTATTTTTTGAAAAAAAATTCAATTTTTTTTCAAAACTAGTTTTTTTCTATTACTAGTGGCGCACCTAGCAAATGGTACGCCATTAGTAAGTTTGAAATATTTTCCATTTTCCCCCTCTAGATCTTAACAGCCCCGTAACTTTTCGAGTAGATGAAGTCGAACTTCATATTTGTAAATTTTCCTAACAAGTAGACCACATATCACATGGGAAACTTATTTTCTTTTATTTTTTTGACATTTCCATCATTTTCTTATATTTTTTAAAACTAAAAAGGCGATCCAGGGGGGGTGCATTCGGTGGAATTTTTGGGCCAAGTTAGTAATGGCGCGCCATGGGAGTGGTGCGCCATTACTAGTTGAACTAGTAATGGCGCACCACTCCCACGGTGCGCCATTACTAGTGGCGAAATAGTAATGGCGCACTATCCCCTGGTGCACCATTACTAGTTTTGAAAAAAAAATAAAAAAATTGAAAAAAAATTGAAATTTTTTTACTAGTGGCGCACCGTGGATGTGGTGCGCCATTACTAGTTTAACTAGCAATGTCGCACTATCCCGTGGTGCGCCATTACTTGTTTGAAAAAAAATTGTTACTAGTGGCGCACCATGGATGTGGTGAGCCATTAGTATTTGGACACTAATGGCGCACCAACACATGGTGCGCCATTAGTATTTTGACACTAATGGCGCACCAACACATGGTGCGCCATTAGTATATAGTAGTGGCGCACCACACATTAGTGTCCATATGATCTATAGCCCTTTTCCTGGTAGTGATATCAGTGTGACAGAACTGTTGGGGTTTTGGCAGTGGCTATGTCAAGATGAACTCAGTGGCTCCGGATGGGAAATATCGATGGGGCCAAGTTGGGAATTAGGGTTTGGACATATTTGGATACAGAAGGTGGCTGAGGGTTTTGGAGCAATATCACTAAGCACTTCTACTAGTATTGGCTTTCCTATGGACTCGTCCCCTTAAGCAACACCTCATCTCCTTTTAATAGTATTGGCTTTCCTATGGACTCAGTGTGATCTTGGATCACTTAAACCCAAATGTAGAGTCTTGAGCTTTTGTCAATCCTTGTCCTTAGCATTTCGAGGGGTCCACATCTCTATGTCATTCCATGCCATACATTGAACATCCAACAATATTTATCTTGAATGGATATTAGTTCAATGAGATATATGTTGTTATGAATTACAAACACCACATGGGTATTAGTTGCACTTTTTGTTCACCATCACATGTTCAGTACTTTTGGGAACTATGGTTGTAAAAAATTTATTCCACCACTTAGCTTCTATTTTGGTTCGGGAGATATCAAATAGAGCCATATGGACTGGAAAGTAGGCACTTAGGTACTACTTTTGATGTGTCCTGTCAACTTGCAGAACGAGGAGAAGCTATCTTAGTATGCACTGTCCCCCGCCCATGGGCACGGTGGCTCGCAGAGTCGTAGGACAAGGAGAAGCTTGCTTAGTATGCCTATGCCCAATGTCTTGCCCACGCGTGCGGTGGCTCGAAGGATGAAGAAAAGATTTTACTACTTCCTCCGTAAGATGTACACTCCTCGTCCCTACCTTAGTTAGAGAGATTATCATATTGTTCGGAATATATGTCTTTTAACAGGTTTCAATATGAACTACATATTCCAAATACTGATGTATATGTAGAGATATTTTAGAGGGTAGATTCACTCATTTTGCTCAGTATACAGTCCATATTAAAACAGACATAGTAGTACGCACTCTCCCTCGCCCCTCGCCCACGTGGTGGACGTGCAGCAATTCATTCGGTGTCAGATAGCTAGAATCATATACTGCAGTACCATCATTGTTTGACTTCCAGAAGAGGCAAAGATCCAAGCGCAAGGTTAATATGTTTGAGATGCCAAGAGCAAGGTTTATAGGATAACGAGTAGTAGTACTAGTAGTAGTACATATTGTATGAGGAACCAGACAACAAGAATGTGTGTTTTGCGTGACAGTTTCCTCTTACAGGACGTGCTAGACGTAGTGGACCTCATTGTTGCAACGGGAGTATCATACAAGTACATATTATAGATGGCACGATTCAGTGTGGCAAGCGACGGGAATAATATTCGGAGCTGCTTAGTCTTAAACCCCATGAAGAAGTCCCTTGAAAGGAATAAGCATCCTCTACACATGCTCCTATGTAAAATGAGTAAATGAGAGAAAAAGGGAAAGAGACAAAATAAAAAATTCACGAGCCTTAGAGCCATCCCTATTGTATCAGTGAATGATATTTCTACGTCGTAATTAACATGGATATATAATAAACCCGGCTGCGGAGTTAGTAGCAGATGGATATTCAACGAGGAGTGAAATGATGGCTGCTTCCTCAGTCAAACTTAGGGAAAGGTGGGCCTCGTGATTTGCCGGCTCATTAGTCATTATTACTACTACCTCTACTCTTTGCCCATTTAATAACCGTGTGGTGGAGTAGTTGACTATACTTTAATAACCATGCTCAAAGAGAATAGGTGCACGCACCCACGCAGGTAGTACTCTTTCCGTCTTCCCCAGCCACACACGTGATACGGTGGAGCTCATTTCTGTACGAAGATGTAGCCCACATGATAATTTGATTTGTGTACTAGTTACTCACTTACTGGAGGGTTGGGAACCACGCATGAACATTGCCGCATTATTTATAATATAAAGTTTATTTTCTTCAGTGGCACATATGCATTATAAATAGGTTCATATGGAAAGAAAAAGAAACCGCTCCACTATATACATAGCCAGGAGCCTACACGGCTGCTCTCGTCACACCTCCCCCAGAAAACTACTATGAACACATCTCTAGTCTCACATCCGGGCGGATCACGTCTGCCGGGGGAAGGGAGGATGTTTTGTGTAGATGTGGTTGCCATCGGCGAGGGAGAAAACCGACTGTCGGTGCATCCCGATCAGGGGTTCCCTCTGTTCTCTCTCACAAACCCGGCGCGAGTGCCTTTGTCCCTTGCTTACTGCCGCGACCTGGGCAGATCTGCGTCCCTCTGCCCCTCCTAGCTACATCCCGACATTCCTCAGGTACAACTTCCTTCAAAGCCGGCTTGCACCACTGCCCCTGCTGCCCACATCGCTCCATCTTGGATAGTTCTCTACTTCTTTTCCCCACACGTACCTCTACTGGCTTCTACTGTATTTGTGATGAGTTTATGTCTCATCAACTAGTGCCACTAGTCTTATTCCAGGCACACTTCTTCCATCTCTTTGCCACAGGGATGCTCATCTCGATCTATGTGAAACTGCACAAAATGATCAGATGGTCAAAGGGTTGCAAACTTCATTCCTTTGGAAGGTTCAACCTCGCTAGCAAATGAAATCCTAGTTAGGGTTTAGGGTTCTAGGCCTAGGGAATGCATTGATCATTTTTTCTTTAGTGGTCTCTGTTCCAAAATAAGTGTCTTAGCTTCTTTGTACCAAAGTTGGAAAAGTTCGCATAAAGTTGAGACACTTATTTTGGAACGGAGGGAGTACAAATTGGCTATGATCTGTGAAACATTGAGATGCAATAGCATGCATGTTAGTCTCCTTTGTATTTGATGGTATGTTGCACCGGGACAACCTTGGACACAAGATACATGAAACAGAAGCTGAAAGCATCATAGCATTGTACAATATTTTTATCTCATTCGGAAATTACAGTGCTTTGTACTAAAGATTTAGGTGTCGCACGGTGTCCAAAAAATATGGTGATAGTGTTTTAGTGGAGAAAATTGTAGTTTTATCACAGAATAGAAGAATGAAAAAGACTGGAGATGCTTTACTACCTCCTTTCGCCGAAACATGTGACATGAAGCATCTGGTGCACGTGTCATGCACCAAAGTAAAGTGTACAGTACAACTGAGACTCAGCACGGTCGTACCACCTTAGTAATAATGACCAATGAGCCATCAAATCACATAGACCAGGTAGTAAGTTGGACAGAAGAAGCAACCATCACTCTTTGTAGAAACCGCTTCTCCCTTCAACACAGGCGCCAGTGAGAGGTCACGTCCACTCTGCCTGGGGAAGAATGCGGCGTCGATTCTCTGGAGCAGAGCTGACCATTTCGTGTGGGTGGGCCAGGGCGGTCAGGAGTGGGCGTGGCAGCTATCCCAACCAGACGCCCAAAAACGAGACGATGCACTGACTCTCGCGGCTAAATTGTAGTACTATTAGTACACACCATCTCTCTGTAGGTCGATGTTTCGCTCTCTCTAACACACACGTTGTCAAAAAAACATACACACATGCACACGCGTGCACACACACACACACACTGATTCATAGAATAGGAAACCACATGAAGTAAGATAAATGGAGTACGTACAAGAAGAGAAGAGGTACACGCACATCGGTCAGAGACACAGTCACTGCCTCGCACTATAGCCTAGCCGACCACAGCATGATGGTTCGATCTGTGCCTCTCTCATCCCCGCGCCGGCGGTCAACCGCCATATCTGTTGCCGTGGGATTTGACGCACGCGGCTGCCGGATTTGGAGCATTCAACTATGCCTTGCCATGGATTGTCCGGGTAACGGGTCGCACAACAATGGCAATGCCTCCACATCACATGCAGGTACTGAATCCGCCTCTAGCCGCTCGGATCTGTCGCATCAGCGGTTCGCTCACAAAGACACAACTAGCCATCGTCTAGGCTCTACCCTAGCCCAGCGACTAGTTGGTTCATCGTTGCCGCTCATAAAGTGCAATGGCTGCCCCGGCAAGTCGTGTGATGCATTTCGACCATGCCAGAACATCCCGGATGGGTGTTCATCAAGTGAAAAAAAGATAAGGTGCTTATTACTACTTTTGATTCGGCTGTGCTCCCTTATTAGGCGCATGTTTGGCAGCTTATACCTAAACATGTGTGTAGGATGGATGGAAGTTTTGGTTTTGGGAAGAATAATACATCGATCTACTGATAGCATGAAATTTGGTAGATGCTTGTGCACTCCTTGCTAGAATAGAGGCTAGAGATGAGACCAGAGTGATCTTAGATGTGAAGCAACGTCTAGTTCTTTAGAATCGAAGAAGAAAGAAGTGTGCAAGGTCGAGAAGCCATAGATCAACAATGAAGACATAGAGAAGATACTAATACAATTAGTGGGAGCAGTTATGAAAATTGGATATCTTTCAAAATGTCTAATTGTGGTTCTTGTTTTCTTTGGTTTTTCTCTCCTGGCAAAGAATTGGTGAATGTACTTCCCTGTATCAAAATGTCATTGATGAAATAAAGAAATGTGCTGGAAAATAAATGTGTGCATAGGGCCGGTGATCGTATTAGTTATGTTGGTTCTGTTTTCCCACTAGTTAATTATGTTGGCAAACTTTCATAAAAATACTCTGTAAAAAAATATAAAAGCATTTAGAACACATAATAAAAGAAGCTGTTGACACACGAACACGTCACGTGTACCCTCGACGCCGGGGGTGATGCACCGCAGCTCACGTTGAAGGAGACCCGACCGAAAGCGCGATACGCAAGACAGTCGGCGGGCGCTTTTGCAGACCCAAAACCCCACACGCCAGGGAGGGACCCCGTCAGGGAGTGCAGCGGCACTGGGCTGCCCTAGGTCGATTCGCTCGCCCCTAGAGCCTCGTGGATCACTGTCCTCCAATGTGAAGAACGAACGAAGAACGAGAAAGAAAGATACAAGGATAGGGGATAAAGATAGATGAACACAAAAGTGTAATAGATTGATAGGTTCGATTGGTGTTGTTCAATCGGCCGTCACCCCCAACATATATAAGAGGCGGATGGACTTCCCGTACAAGAAAAGGATTCATCTAGGCTTTCCTTACAAGAAAATTGCATCAATTCACGTCCAAAACCCTAGTCAAATTTGGACTGGTTTTATCCGAACTTTCCAAAACTGTTCGGTTTAAACTGACTGTACCTTGTGGGTCTTTTTGGTGATGGCAAACAACCTCAGATGGAAACGAGTCCAAAAGCAATCTTGACCATGTCGACGAAACGAACATCTTTCATGTTGAACGTTTTTTCATTAGAGGTCATCCCGAGGGTCAAGCCGCTCATGCAAAACAGCAAATTATTCACGCATCTCATCAGACACACCCACATATGTGTCTGGTTCCGGGCGTCATATTTTGCTCGCTGGAGGGTCTCGTTGTGCGGGCTCTAACTTTTGCATACCACCTCGAATTGTGATGATCTTTATATCAAAATCGACCATTTCGACGAGACAAAGACAATTCATGTAGATAATTCTTCCATACGAGGCCGTCTTGGGGGCGTAATCGGCCGAACAGTGTTCTGAATACAAAATCCAGTACTTTGAGCACAACTTCGGCCTTAGAGCTGAGGTCGGATGGCTATGACTTAAACATCAAAGTTGTTCCTCTCGGCGATGTGAAACTTTCCATGCTGAAAGCCCTTTCACTCGAAGCCATCTCATTTTCTTTTTATGTCATGCCAAAATCTGGTGTCAACACATGCCCCCCTGTTTTTTGGCAAAGCTTGCACGCCGAAAAATAATTTGCACGGTGTTTGTTCTAAGGACGATGTCAACACTCCATCGGCCATTTATTTTTCTCAGGGCGATAATTATGTATCTGCCATGTTTGTGCTAAGGGCGATAATTGTACATCGGCAATTGCCTACTCAGGCTTCTTGCCACACACTCGGATGGTATTTCTTCAAGTACTTGCCATTGAGAGCGCGAGGTAACAATGCCCCTTGTACGGATTCCACCAAATATGAGTTTCCAGGAACTACTCTTGTAATCCTAAAAGGACCTTCCCAACTTGGAGACCACTTCTCAGATTTTTTATCTCTTGAACCAATCGGCAGAATCACTTTCCAGATGAGATCACCAACTTGAAAATTCTTCAACTTAACTTTCTTATTGTAAGCTCTTGCTACCCTCAACTTGTCGCTCTCTATGGCCTTCAAAGCAGCCAAACGTTTATCGGCAACCTCATCAATATTGTCCATCATCAAGTTATAAAAGTCTACTGCCGATAAATCATTTTTTTGGCTATTCTCAAAGCATTCAAATTTACTTCCACTGGTAAAACAGCCTCTTGACCATATACTAGCTCATATGGAGTCACTTCCGTAGCACCATGCCTTGAGATTCTATGTGCCCATAATGCTTCAGACAACAACTCCTGCCATCTCCTCGGATTATCCTCAATTTTCTTCTTGATGAGTTTGATTAAAAATTTATTGCTAGACTCAGCTTGTCCATTGGCTTGGGCATAATATGGAGAGGAATTGAGCAACTTTATGTTATATGATTCGGCAAATTCTCTGACTTGGTGTGACATGAAAGATGAGCCTTGATCTGTAGTCAACGTTTGAGGAATGCCGAATCTATGAATAATGTGCTCGGTTATGAACTTAATTACCTCTGTATGTGTCATGTTCTTGAGAGGCACTGCTTCAGACCATTTAGTGAAATAATCGGTTGCTACTAATATGAACCGATGCCCCTTTGATGAAGACGGATGAATTTGTCCAATAAAGTCTAAACCCCATCCTCTGAAAGGCCATGGCTTGAAATGGGATGTAGCATAGCAGCAGGAGCCAACTGAATATCACCAAATTTTTGACAAGCTTCACACCCTTTATAATATCTGAAGCAATCATTAATCATGGTCGGCCAATAAAACCCAACACGTTGTAGTAACTATTTCATCTTGGGAGCCGACTGATGAGTGCCACAAATACCATCATGGACCTCTCCCATAGCAATTCTCGCTTTGTCTTCGTCCAAGCACTTTAAAAGAACATCATCA
This sequence comes from Triticum timopheevii, assembly GCA_963921465.1. Lineage (NCBI taxonomy): Eukaryota > Viridiplantae > Streptophyta > Magnoliopsida > Poales > Poaceae > Triticum > Triticum timopheevii. The sequence goes on along the minus strand of OY997264.1, from coordinate 250,616,572 downwards.
ACTGTTCGGCGATAGAGACCATCATCTCTCATTGTGTACTTGAAAGCCATACGCCAAACAACCCTATCCACCCTTCTACTAGGATCACACAAATAATCAACGATGGGTTTCCTCCAGTCTTGATTTTCTCCTGCATTGAATATTTCATTAGTGGCCGAAACGGTGGGCTCTGGTTTGGCCTCCCCAATGTTGGAAAGACTAGACATCGGCTTTTCAGAAATATGAAACATGCCACGATCAACATGATAGCCGGATGCTTGTTGTGCCAAATCACTTGCTTTCCAATTGTCATGTCTAGATATATGAGCAATGCTAAAATAATCCAAAGTAGAAATTATATCTATACATTTATCAAGATAAACATTAAGTGATTCATCAAAGCATTGAAAGACTTTGGATATTTGTTGTACTACTAATAACGAATCACCATAAGCTTCAATATGTGTAACACCTATAGCAAGTAACATCTCTAGGCCGAATAATAATGCTTCATATTCGGCTTGATTGTTCATACAAAAATATTCTAAGCGGCATGAGGATTCAAAAACAGCACCATGAGAAGATATGTAGACAATACGAACACCTTGGCCATTACTGCAAACTGAACCATCAAAATATAATCTCCATGGTACTAGTGAGACAAGGTTTATATCAACATCATGCTTTTCATCAATCTGATGTTCAACAATAAAATCAGCTATCATTTGGCCTCTTATAGATCTCAATGATGCACAAGCCAGAGTATAAGCCCAGTAGCCAATTCTGTAACTATGAATTGGTCTATGAAAAATATATTCAATGACATCGGTCATGATGTCTCAACTCCATTCAGTCATAACTATGAATTGGTCTACAAACTACCTACTTAGTGCTATATCATTGCACTATTGTGCCTTGTTCCAATATGGGTTGCTTGCGAGTACATTCAAAGTACTCATTGGCTTGCCACTGGTTATTTTATTGTCCAGGCTTGAAATAACAGGATATGATGAAGAATACGTCGGTGACGAACATGCGAGCTAGGATGCTCCCCAGTCAGAATGCCTGTAGGGTTAAGGCAGATGGCATGGGTCCAAGTTGTCGACGAAGATTTCCGCTGCTATGATATACTCAAGACTTGACCATAGTGGTCCTACTTGTGTAATGCGGTATGTATGGATGTAAGACTCTTGTTATTCAGCTTATGTGTGTTCAGTGAGCATTGATCTCTGGGATCACTGTACATGTGCATTCAGTGATCATGACTTATGAGTCGGGGTCCCCACAGATGAGGTTCGTGGTTACAAGGTAACCGAGATGGTAAGCGGGTCTGAAAGGCCCTGTAATGAGCACAATCACTTCATGAGTAGCATGTTAATTCTTGCATTAAACCTGCCTAAATATCATTGTTGTTGTTTGCCATTGTTGCTTTGTTTGTGTGAGTTTGCGAGTACATTCAAAATACTTACTTGGTGTGTCATGCCAGTTTCAGGAGAAGTCATATCAGAGTTGGAGTTGCACCGTGCATCGCAGTCTAGACCGTGTCCACATCAGTGTCCCTGTGAGATGGAGTCCTTCTACGTCATTGTTTCGCTGCTGCATAGCTTTATCGTGATGTCGAGGCCCCTACTCATGTCTACTAAATAATGTACATATGTTCAGCAGCACAGTGTGTGCCGCTTGGCCTCGCTATTTGATGTAATATCGACTCTGTGCTTAATAAAGCGGTTGTTTTTCTGTACCAAGTTGTTCTGTATTGCTAGAAGACTTGATCTCTGGGCTGGCAATGCAAGGTAAACCGGTTGCTCTGAGCCGGGGTGCCACAACAATTGGTATCAAAGCCGCGCTGACTGTAGGACACGCTAGATAGCTAATGCACTAGTCCAAACGGTAGACAATAGCTTTGAGTGCTGGTAGTGTTTGTGTGCTATTGGTTGCTGCATTGCATGCACATAGTTTATTTTGTTACTAACAGACTAATGATTGTAAGTGTAGATGGCTCCAGTGCCATACTCGTACCAGTCTGATCCAGCACCGTGCACTTCTCCACATCTTCTTCGGAACGTGTGGCGGCGACTCTACCCCAACGGCAATGATCCGATGTACTAGGTGTATGAGGAGCGTCTGGCAGAATCAGTGTACGAGTACCACGTGGAGGTCACTTTACACACCAGCACCATATCAGGCATCTACACCCATACTTCGAGGAGTGGTGATGCTTCTACCCTTGGCCAGGCAGTCCAAATTGCTGCATTTCAGGCTCTCGTAGATCTGCGATACAATGAGGTTTAGATGCAGCGTCATCCAGGTTTCTTTTACTATCCGTCCATGTCCACTGATGGACATGTCCGTTTCCCTACTATTGAGCGGGAGCACGACCGTACCTCTAGCCATCACTCTTGCTACATCACGGCTAGTTACCTTCTGCTTTTCGAGTTGGCCCGAGAGTTGACTCGCACTCGTACAGCCCTGGCTGCCATTAGAGCTGGTTTCGTTCCACCTACCATCGGGTTTACCCCATTTGTTCCGCCATCTTCTACTCCAGTTACCCCTCAGAGTAACTTAGACACCTCGAAAGTGACTCCTCCTGAACCATCTGTCGATTTGGCTTTACTTCTCGCTACTCCCGCCACCCCTATGATTCATCCTCACCCCGCACCTGCCCCTAAGGGAGAGCCCTCGAGGCAGTGTCGTTGTGTTTCCTATAACCCGGTGGTTTCCATTAGCGTTGTCAGTTCAGGATCCGAGACCGAGTTCGGGGGGATTCCAGCTAGAGCAGAGGAGCAGTAGATTTGCAGGAGTAGTTAAGGTTGTCATGTGCTTAGTCGTATGAGTACTTGCCATGTTATTTCCTTTCATGTATGAGTCTATGTATAATTATGTTGGAACTTCTTTTGTTATTGTTCGCCTTGGTTTCTTGTTGCTTTCTTTCGGGCTTTGTCGCTTGCTATCTTCCCCATTTATGGATGTTTCTCATCTCTATGCTTCATATTGGGAAACAAAAATAGGATGACAACCGGAGGTAGCAGCAGTCAGGCGGGTGACGATGCTCCCATTCATCGCTCGACCTGACAGGCGGGGCATCCCCCCAAACCATATTTGCCACCACCGCATCCTCCATAGCTACCACCCACAACAGAGTAGATTATGAGAATGTTTGAGGAAAGAAGAAACCAAAATTTACTTGAATTACTAAGAAGTGTGCAGGCTATGGATGGGCAGAACGGAAATCAGCATGGCAATCACTCCAAGCTGTCAGACTTTTAGAGGACTAAGCCTCCCAGTTTCAGTTAGGTTGTCGATCCTTTGGAAGTCAATAATTGGTTGCAGACTATTGAGAAGAAGCTTGAAATTGCCTGCACCAAAGAAGCTGACAAAGTTCCATTTGCCACAAACTATCTGGAAGGAGCTCCTGCTATATGGCGGGATAATACTAAAGCTATGTGGCCTGCGTACGATGAGATTACTTGGGATAAATTCAAGGAAAATTTTCCGCAAGTACCACATTCCCGTCGGTATCATGAAGGTCAAGCAGCGTGAGTTTCTCGCTCTCACCCAAGAAAACCTGTCAGTAAGTGAATATCTACATAGGTTCAATCGCTTGGCTCGTTACTCTCTCTATGATGTGGCCACTGAAGAAAGGAAGATTGATCGATTCCTTGGAGGACTCAATCAGCACCTCCGAGGCACACTCAGCATGTTTGACATCCCAGACTTCCAAACTTTTGGGAACAAGGCCCTTATTGTAGGAAGGGAACACAAGCTCGTTCACGACAATAAGCCAGCTTATGATGATCGTAAGTGCAAGTTCGAGCTGAAGAAGGATGGACAGCCGGTGAAGAAGGCTCGTACTTGGAAATAATCTCAGTTCGATTTCAAACCAACCTTGCAGCAGAATACCAAGAAGACCAACAACCAAGTCAAGAACATTGTGACCAACCCTATCCGGGAAGACTATTAGCGTAACAACGCATGTTTTTCTTGTGGACAGACATGACACTACGCGAAGCAGTGTCACAAGAATGGCAAGATTACTGCACCCCTCAAGCCTCAAGTCAATCACATGGAATCCTACTCTCAACTGGAACTTATCCAAGGCCAAGTGCATCATCTCTCCGCCGAGGAAGCCTAGGAAAACCCCGAAGTGGTCATCGTTATGTTTCCTATTAATAACATACCTGCAACAATTTTATTTGACTCTAGGGCTTCCCATTCTTTTATTTCGCGGAGTTTTGTTGTCCAAAACAAGTTTTCTTGCTCTATTCTTGAGAAAAGCATGATGGTGCAATCCCCGGGGTCCATGCTCAAAACAAATTTGGTATGCCGTAACTAGGAAATAAGGATTTTTGGAGTTATTTTGCCTGCCACACTGGTAGCCATTGAATCCGAAAGGCTGGATGTCATATTGGGAATGGATTGGTTGACAAAGCATCAGATCTGCATCAATTGTGCAACAAGACAAGTTAGATTAACAAATCCGGCCGGACATGCAGCAAGGTTTGTGGCTCGTAGGACCATGCCTAAGAAGGAAATGGTTTTTACATCAATATCCTCAGATATGGAATTAATACCAGTAGTCAGTGAGTTCCCAGATGTATTCCCTGAAGAATTACTAGGAATGCCACCAGATCGAGAGCTCGAGTTTGCCATTAACCTCGTACCAGGGACGACACCCATATACAAGAAGTATTACCAGATGCCTTCATCCGAACTAGTTGAGCTGAAGAAACAACTCAACGAGATGCTCGAGAAAGGATACATCTGCCCTAGTTCTTTACCCTGGGGGTCACCTGCCCTATTTGTGAACAAGAAGGATGGTAGTCTTCGGATGTGTATAGACTACCGCCAGCTCAACAATGTCACTATCAAGAACAAATACCTACTCCCCAGAATTGATGATTTGTTCGATCAACTGCATGGAGCTCAAATCATTTCCAAGATTGATTTAAGGACCGGGTACCATCAAATCAAGATCAAGAAAGAAGATATTCCTAAGACCGCATTCAGCACTCGTTAGGGTCTATATGAATACACAGTTATGTCATTTGGGTGGACTAATGCTCCTGCCTTCTTCATGCATATGATGAACAAAGTGTTCATGGATTTCTTGCACAAATTGTGGTGGTCTTTATTGACAATATCCTCATATACTCCAAGGGAGAAGAAGAGCATAAACAACATATCTGAGCAGTATTGCAAAGGATTCGTGACCATCGATTATATGCAAAATTCAGTAAGTGTGAGATCTGGCTTAAGCAAGTCGGATTCCTAGGGCACATTCTCTCTACCTAAGGAATAGCGCTGGACCCAAGCAAAATCATGGATGTGCTAAAATGGCCTGCACCCACTTTGCTGACGGAAATTGGAAGTTTTCTAGGGCTTGTTGGTTTTTACCGTCGATTCATTGAAGGCTTCTCCAAGATTGCTAAGCCCATGACAGAACTGCTCAAAAAATACCAAAAGTTCATATGGTCAGAAGATTGTGGGAAGAGCTTTAACAAATTTAAGACTCGTTTAACCTCAACACCCGTGTTGACACTCCCAGACATTTATTGAAGCTTTGATGTATACTACGACGCATCTCGAAAGGGCCTAGGATGCGTGCTGATGCAAGATGAAAAGGTTGTGGCTTATGCATCCCGACAGCTATGACCACAAGAAGGAAATTATCCTACTCATGACTTGGAGCTAGCAGCCGTTGTTCATGCATTGAAAATTTGGAGGCATTATATTATTGGCAAACGGTGCCAAATATTCACCGACCACAAGAGCCTCAAGTAAATATTCACTCAAACTGATTTAAATCTTCGACAAAGAACATGGCTTGAGTTGGTCAAGGACTATGACCTCGGAATAAATTATCACTTGGTGAAGCTAATGTGGTTGCGGATGCTCTCAGTCGCAAGACATTCACGGTCAATACATTAATGACATCTTTGTCTCCCGAGCTACAAGAAGAGATGGTCCAAATCAATATAATCATTGTTGAGGCTGACTGCACCAATATGTTGCTAGTCACTCCCATGCTTGAGGAAGAAAATTGCCAAGCTCAGTCAGAAGATTCGTTCTTGCAACATCAGATCACGCGGATGAAGGATCGCAAGACTCAAGATTTCCTGATGGATGAGCAAGGTACGCTACGATTTCGAGGATGATTATGTGTACCAGAAGTAGAAGATCTGAGGAAGAAGATACTAATAGAAGCACACGAGTCCTCATACTTGATCCATCCAGGAGGTACCAAAATGTACGAAGACCTCAGCAAACATTTTGGTGGGATGGGATGAAGAAGGATATTGCATATTTTGTTGCCTGTATTGGTATATGCAATAAGGTGAAGGCGGAACACCAAAAACCCGCCGGACTACTTCAACCTTTGCCCGTTCCACAATGGAAATGGGACGATGTCTTCATGGACTTCGTCACTGATCTTCCCGAGACTCCCTGAGGAAATAATGCTGTATGGGTCATGGTGGACATGTTGACGAAGGTGGCCCATTTAATTCCGATCCAGACAACATACCGTGCAGATCAGCTGGTTCAACTTTATGTGTCCAGAATCGCCAGTCTACATGGCATACCAAGAACTATCACTTCAGACCAAGAATCCCTGTTTACCTCAGCATTCTAGTCACGACTTCACCAAGCTTTGGGGACATCATTGAAATACAATACATCCCATCGTCCTCAGACAGATGGCTAGACGGAGCGAGTAAATCAAATACTCGAAGACATGCTTAGGGCTTGTGCACTTGCTCAAGGACCCAAATGGGAAGACAGCTTACCCTATGCCAAGTTCTCCTACAATAACATCTATCAAGCCAGCCTCAAGATGTCATAACAAATAGAAAAATAAAAAGGAATAGAGCAAAATACTCTAACTCTTGCATAAAAGGTAAATACATAAAAGTAAAAGATACACCCTTCGTAGAGGGAAGCTGAGGTTGTCATGCGATTTTTGGTTTTGTATGCACAAACCCTTAATGCAAAAGAAGGTCACATTCCATTGCCCCTTATGATAGCAACCATTATTATGTAGTCTGTCGCTTTTATTACTTTGCCAACACAAGTACGTACAACGCTTATTTTCCCTTACACTAAAAGATCAAACACATTTAGAAGAAATTTTTTGCCCTTTCTTCACCGATGACAACTTACTTGAAGGATCTTACTCAATACATAGCTAGGTATGGTGGACTCTCAAAAAATGAATTTGGGTTTAAGGGTTTTGGATGCACAAGTAGTATCTCTACTTAGTGTGGCTTTTTGGCTACCAAACATATTGAGCAAGCACCACATGTTGAAGGATCTATGACAATATAACTTCTATGTGAATATGAACAAACATAAATCATTACATTGTCTTCCTTCTCCAACTTCAACAATTTGGCATAAGATATTTAGTGGGGGCTCACAATCAAAAAACACGTCCAAGATAGTGTAATTGCATGTGAATCTTTTCTTCCCAATTAATTCTTTCATGAATTGCATCATCGACCAATGCTATGTTTGTCAACTTTCAATAAATTTTACCACTTATACTTTTCCTTCTGTGATGTCATTACTTACCATAAGATTATCATATGATCATTTACATTATTTCTTTTATTTCGATTGAAACTAAAAGGTAAAGAAGCAAAAACTCAAACTAAACTTTATTATAACTCCCAATCCATTACATAGATAGATAGATCACGAACTAGCACTGGAAAATAGATCATACTAAACGTTTGTTCAACTAAATCATGAAATAATTAAGCATTGAAATAAGATAGGTAAAGGTAATAAAGTGATGGTGATACGATACCGGGGCATCTCCCCAAACTTGGCACAAGCCAAGGGGAGTGCCCATACCCGTGTACTTAAGTCTCCTTTGGTGATGATGATGATGGTGGTGGTGACGAGGCAGTCTTTTCCTCTAGTGTGCATCTGAGGCTAAAATTTTCCTCCCTTAGATCATCATTCTCTAGCTCAATCTTTAATACCCTTTTGCATAATGCTGCCTTGCTCTCCTCCAGAAAACTGGATGGGATAAATTGAACCTTAGGTTTGTTTCCTCTGTTAGGAAGGCTTGACTTCTTAAATTCCACATTCATGTCTCTAGGTTGAGGTAGTGGATCTTCGTCGTCATCAGATCTATCATCCCTTGTTATCCATGTTGACGTCTTCCTCCTCATCTATGGTCCAACCGTAATGATCCTCCTCCCCGTAGACCTAAGGGTTTGCGATATAATCAGCAACATAGCTCTCTCCCTCCAAATCTTGGGACGACATATTTTCAGATCTGCTAGAAAAACTGCATGAAATGAGATAGAGGATTTCTCCGTGATACTGTTGTCAAATCGTCTGTGCTATATATAAAAAACATTATATTGCAAAACAAGTATATGGAAGGAACACATAGTCGGGAAGGTGTCTGAGGGGACCACTACCCACAAGGGTGCGCCTGGTGGGGACCTGGGTTGCCTTCCCGGTTGTTTCTTATTTTTTTAATTTTTTCTAATATTCCAAAACAGACAGAAAATATATCTGCGGATTTTTCGGAGGCCAGTTGCTTACCATATCACGTACCTCTTCCTTTTTAGGGTTCTGGAGTGTTCTGGAAGGTTTCTTTTATGTGTTCCTCCGGAGCCATGGTTTGGATAATGTTAGTTTCAACAATGATAGGCGTACCTCAAAGATAGTTTTTAATTCTTGGTATAATTGATTTTATGCCCCTAGTTGGGTCACACTCGGCAGGTTTACCCCTAGTTTTCAAAAACACTTGTTCAGGCCCAAACCACTTTGTTCGTCTTATGCTTTTGCCCTTTGACCGTTTGACCATGAATTCAAAATATTCAGAACAAATTCAGTAGACCATATTCACCAACTTTGAATTCCCGCTTTTGGATTCTTTTGTCATGCAATCTTTTGAATTTTTCTTTGAATAGTTTGGCATTTTCATAAGGTTGGGTTCTCCATTCATCTAGTGAGCTAATATCAAATCTCTTTTCACTGACAAGGTTCAAATCATAGTTGAGTTATTTGATTTCCAAATATGCTTTATGTTCTAACTCAAGAGGCAATTGACAAGCTTTTCCATAAACCATTTTATATGGAGACATACCCATAGGATTTTTATAAGCTGTTCTATAGGCCCAAAGTGCATCATCTAGTTTCTTAGACCAATTCTTTTGGGGCCTATTGACAGTTTTTTGTATTATTAATTTTATTTCTCTATTTCTAAGTTCAACTTGTCCACTAGACTGAGTGTGATAAGGTGATGCAATTCTATGGTTAACATCATATTTAGCAAGCAGTTTATGGAAAGAACCATGAATAAAATGTGAAGCACCATCGGTCATTAAATATCTAGGGACTCCAAAGCTCAAGAAGGTAACTTATTTAAGCATTTTAATGAAGGTGTTATGATCAACACTACTAGCTGGAATAGCTTCTACCCACTTAGTGACATAATCAACAGCAACCAAATTATATGTATACCAACGAGAGGAAGGAAAAGGTCCCATATAATCAAAGCCCCAAACATCAAATGGTTGATAACACATGAACAAAGTCATAGAAATTTCCTGGCGCTTACCAATATTACCAATTCTTTGTCATTCATCACAAGATAAGACAAACTTACGAGCATCCTTGAAAAGAGTAGGCCAATAAAAACTAGATTGTCATACATTGTGTGCAGTTCTATCTCCCGCATGATGCCCTCCATAGGCTTTGTTCCTGTTCTTGCTCAGGTATACAATATCTAATAATAAAATCTACTCCTTTATAGCGAAGTGGGTCATCCCAAAAGTAAAGTGTTAAGTCACAGAAGAATTTTTTCTTTTGTTGGTATGTGAAACTAGGTGGTATAAATTTAGCAACAATATAATTGGCATAGTCAACATAGCAAGGAGTATTATGAGAAGCATTTATGCCAAATAATTGTTCATCTGGAAAGCTATCATAAATAGGTAGTGGGTCATCAAGAATATTTTCTAACCCTTGAGGTTCGGCAAAACCCTTGAGGTTCAAACACTGGGGTGCGCACGAAGATTTCCCCCTACCGAATTTCGCCCTCAACCTCGCCGCAATCTCTGAGCTTAGCTCGATGAACTCACAACACAAGAGACACATGATTTATACTGGTTTGGGCCACCGTTGTGGTGTAATACCTTACTCCTGTGTGGAGGTGGTGGATTGACTCTTGGGCTGATAATGAACAGTACAAGGGATGAACAAGCCTCAGGAGCTGAGGAGTTCTTGAGCTGGTGTGGTGTTCTACTTGTTCTGGTTTCGGTCCCAGTTCTCAATCCATCCGTCTGTCTGCCTCCTACTGTGGTGGCTAGTCCTATTTATAGAGGCCCTAGTCCTCTCCCCAAATATTGAGCGGGAAGGGATCCAATAACGGCCAATTTGAAAGTGGACAGCTAGTACAAGCTATCATGACTAAAGGTGGTCTTCTCCTGTCAAAGGCGCTGGTGGTGACGCCGTCTTAAGCTCCATGATGACCTCCGTCCTGCTGTCCCTCTGGTCTTGGTCTTGTTGCACCGATATCGCAACCTTTGCCTGATGCCTCGGTACTCCGCGCCTGCGCTTGCCCCCTTAGCACCAAAGGGGAAACGAGGACACTGCGCGCGCTGGCGCCCGCCTGGCTTTGGTCATCATGGCTTGCATCACGGGAACCTCACAAGGTACCCCTTGCCTTGATCTCTCTGCCCCTTCGCAAGCCTGCCTAGTGAGGCCGCTCCTGAGAAGGCCTTGTGTCATCCACCTCGCGAGGCTTGGCCCCTCGCGAGGGTCTTGAGTGTTGGTTGACGAAGACGGGCCGTACTGGGCCATTGGTGGAGCCACGCCGCGGGCCGCAGGCACGCAAGTCTGGGGACCCCCATTCCCAGAACGCCGACAGTAGCCCCCGGGCCCAAGGCGCACTCTAACTTGGCTTAGCGGCGCAGCCAAAGGGCAAGTGCGGAGCGCCGCGGGCCCCAACAGCCTGCGGCCTTGGTCGACGCATGGCGACTGATTGGACGTGGGCATCCCCGCTTCCCCACGCTGCCTCGGCCACTGCCCGACTTGACGAGTCCCTACTGCATGCAAAAAGGGGTATCATTACCTGCGATCGTGGAGGTCGACGGTTGGCCTCCCTTGGGCTATAAATGAGAAGGGGTCAGGGCCCTCGTCGCCCATCTCTTCTTGCTTTGCCTGCTTCTTCTTCCCTACTCCACCTCCAGTCTTGACACCAATGGCGCCGATCCGTAGATTCTCGGCCAAAGAGAAGGGGAAGGCTCCCCGGGACGGACCCGACCTGCTCCCGCCGAAGAAGAGGCCGGTCCACCGCCATGACGAGGTCGCGAGGCTGGAGATGACAAGGCCTTGGTGTGGGCGACGACCTCCTGGGTACCCGCTACCCCAGTGCGCCCAAGCCGTGGGCTCTGGAGACGACAACGCCGGTGAACGTGTCGACAGTCGACTCCCGTGAGGGAGAAGAAGAGGAGGAAGACGAGGAGCACGACTCGGAGGAAACCCCCGAGGGGACGGGGGAGACCTCCCACTTGTGCAAGGCTGACCTTCTCCGCACGATGTCGGATGACGATGATGAATACGATGCCCCCTAGGGACAAAAGAGCCACTCGCGATAGGAGGTCCCTCGTGAGCCAAGCCCAGCCTCTGGAGGGGACCTCCGGCCGTGGTTCTGATGAAGAGCAGGTCGTCACTGATCCCTCAGGGCGGAGTTGCTACCCTAACGCTGCCTGGAGCCGCCTCCAGCCTATCGGACGCTCCTTCTTTTGCTCCTGGAGCCCTTGCGGCTGCGCCTCAGGCCGCGAGGCTCTCGGGCTTCAAGCTCAGTAAGAGGAAGGTGGACTACACCGCGGTAGACCAGTAAGTGTCTGCGCTCCATCTTGTTCTTGATTATGCTGTTAGTCCTTGACGTTCACCATCAAGTGGCTTCGAGATTTTGCAGTTTTCTTCCTATTTGCTTTATGTTCTACGTCCTCAGGGCCCGGCCCCGCACATACCTCAGCCACCGTTGGCCCTGACTGGATCACCAGGACGGGACCAAGGTGTGAGGGGCTACGTGACCAGTTAGGCTCCTGAGTCACGATGCTCAGGAGTCCCCCTTGACGTGCAAACAACTTATAGGAAGGGAACATAGGAGTAGATCTAGCGTTCTACATCGGCAGAGCCCGGCCCTACGCATACCTCAACCTCCGTTGGCCCCGACCGGATCACCAGGACGGGACCAAGGAGTGAGGGGCCACGTGACCAGTTAGGCTCCTGAGTCGCGATGCTCAGGAGTCCCCCTTGACATTCAAACGACCTTCATACCTTGGCTCCGCTTGGGGAGGGGCGCGCGACGACCAGGTCTGGAGGACCTGGCTAGGTGGCATACGCTCGGGCGTGACCCGGGCACAGCCCGCGTGTCCAGTCCCCTCACGCGACGCTCCCGAGGGGAGGTGTTGCATTGAGGCCAGACGATACATCTCCAACGTATCTATAATTTTTGATTGTTCCATGCAATTATATTACCTGTTTTGGATGTTTATGGGATTTCCTTTACACTTTTATATCATTTTTGGGACTAACCTACTAACCGGAGGCCCAACCCGAATTTCTGTTTTTTTGCCTATTTCAGTGTTTCGAAGAAAAGGAATATCAAACGGAGTCAAAATGGAATGAAACCTTCGGGAGCGATCTTTTTGGAACGAACGCAGTCTAGGGGACTTGGAGTGGAAGTCAAACAACAACCGAGGCGGCCACGAGGGTGCCCGGCGCGCCCCCCACCCTCGTGGGCCCCTCGAGCGTGCACCGACCTACTTCTTCCTCCTATATATGTCCATGTACCATGAAACCATCCAGAAGCACCATGAAAAACTATTTCCACCGCCGTAACCTTCTGTATCCACGAGATCCCATCTTGGAGCCTTCATCGGTGCTCCGCTGGAGGGGGAATCGACCATGGAGGGCCTCTACATCATCTCTAGGGCCTCTGCGATGAGCTGTGAGTAGTTTACCACAGACCTTCAGGTAAATAGTTATTAGCTAGATGGCTTATTCTCTCTCTTTGAATCTCAATACAAAGTTCTCCTCGATCTTCTTAGAGATCTATTCGACGTAACTCTTTTTGCGATGTGTTTGTTGAGATCCGATGAATTGTGGGTTTATGATCAAGCTTATCTATGAGAAATATTCGAATCTCCGCTGAATTCTTTTATGTGTGATTAAGTTATCTTTGCAAGTCTCTTTGAATTATCAGTTTGGTTTGGCCTACTAGATTGATCTTTCTTGCAATGGGAGAAGTGCTTAGCTTTGGGTTCAATCTTGCGGTGTCCTTTCCCACTGACAGCAGGGGCAGCAAGGCATGTATTGTATTGTTGCCATCGAGGATAAAAAGATGGGGTTTATATCATATTGCATGTGTTTATCCCTCTACATCATATAATCTTTCTTAATGAGTTACTCTATTCTTATGAACTTAATACTCTACATGCAGATAGGAGTCGGTCGATGTGTGGAGTAATAGTAGTAGATGCAGAATTGTTTCGGTCTACTTGTAACGGACGTGCTGCCTATATACATGATCATGCCTAGATAATCTCATAAATATGTGCTTTTCTATCAATTGCTCGACAGTAATTTGTTCACCCACCATAATACTTATGACATCCTGAGAGAAGCCACTAGTGAAACCTATGGCCCCCGGGTCTATCTTTTATCATATAAGTTTACCATCTACTTTTATTTGCATCTTTTACTTTCCAATCTATATCATAAAAATACCAAAATTATTTATCTTATCATATTATCTCTATCAGATCTCACTTTTGCACCGTGAAGGCATTGACAACCCCTTTATTGCGTTGGTTGCGAGGTTCTTGTTTGTTTGTGTAGGTGCGTGGGACTTCTGAGGAGCCTCCTACTGGATTATACCTTGGTTCTCAAAAATTGAGGGAAATATTTACGCTACTTTGCTGCATCACCCTTTCCTCTTCAAGGAAAACCAACGCAAGCTCAAGACATACCAAGTACCCATCACAAACTCATCTCCCTCACATTACATTATTCGCCATTTGCCTCTCGTTTTCCTCTCCCCCACTTCACCCTTGTCGTTTTATTCGCCCTCTCTTTCCCAATCTCCTCTCTTTTTCGCTTGCCTCTGTTTTGTTTGCTTGTGTGTTGGATTGCTTGTCGCGATGGCGCAAGATAATATAAAATTGTGTGACTTTTCCAATACCAATAATAATGATTTCCTTAGCACTCCGATTGCTCCTCTTAATGATGTTAAATCTAGTGAAGATGTCGCTACTCATCTAAACAATTTTGTTGATTTGTGTGATATGCAAAAGAAGAAAGATACGGATAATGATATTGTTAAATTGAAGTTATTTCCGTTTTCACTTAGAGATCATGCTAAAACTTGGTTTTCGTCTTTACCTAAGAATAGTATTGATTCGTGGAATAAGTGCAAAGATGCTTTTATCTCTAAGTATTTTCCTCCCGCTAAGATCATCTCTCTTAGGAACGATATTATGAATTTTAAACAACTTGATCATGAGCATGTTGCCCAATCTTGGGAAAGAATTAAATTAATGATTCGCAATTGCCATACTCATGGTTTGAACTTATGGATGATCATACAAAATTTTTAAGTCGGATTGAATTTTGCTACTAGAAATCTTTGAGATTCGGCCGCGGGAGGTACTTTTATGGAAATAACCTTAGGAGAAGCTACTAAACTCCCTGATAACATTATGGCTAATTATTCTCAATGGCACACCGAAAGATCTAATAGTAAAAAAGTGCATGCTACAGAAGAAATTAATGTTTTGAGTGGAAAGATGGATGAACTTATGAAATTGTTTGCTACTAAGAGTGCTCCTATTGATCCTAATGATATTCCTTCATCTACTTTGATTGAGAATAATAATGAATCTATGGATGTGAATTTTGTTGGTAGGAATAATTTTGGTACCACCGTTCCCTAGTAATTCCTCTAACAATTACGGTAATTCCTACAACAACTCTTATGGAAATTTTAATAAAATGCTGATACGTCCATTTTGCATCATGCTTTTATGTCGATATTTATTGCATTATGGGCTATTATTTCACGTTATGTCACAATACTTATGGCCATTCTCTCTTATTTTATAGGGTTTACATGAAGAGGGAGAATGTCGGCAGCTGGAATTCTGGGCTGGCAAAGGAGCAAATATTGAAGGACTATTCTGCGCAACTCCAAAAGTCCTGAAACTCCACAGAATACCTTAAAATAAATAAAGAAAAATCGTCGCCAAAGATGAAGGCCAGGGGGGCCACACCCTGCTCACGAGGGTGGCGGGCGCCCCCCCTGGGTGTGCCCCCCTACCTCGTGGGCCTCCTGGTGGCTCTCCGACGCCCATCTTCTCCCATATGAAGTCTTTTGATGAGGGAAAAATAGCAGAGAACCTTTCGGGACGAGACTCCACCGCCACGAGGCGGAACCTTGGCGGAACCAATCTAGGGCTCCGATAGAGCTGTTCTGCCGGGGACACTTCCCTCCGGGAGGGGGAAATCATCACCATCGTCATCACCAACGTTCCTCTCATCGGGAGAGGGCAATCTCCATCAACATCTTCACCAGCACCATCTCATCTCCAAAACCCTAGTTCATCTCTTGTATCCAATTCTTGTCTCCAAGTCCGGGATTGGTGCTAGTAGGTTGCTAGTAGTGTTGATTACTCCTTGTAGTTGATGCTAGTTGGTTTATTTTGTGGAAGATCATATGTTCAGATCCTTTATGCACATTATATCCCCTCTGATTATGAACATGAATATGCTTTGTGAGTAGTTACGTTTGTTCCTGAGGACAAGGGAGAAGTCTTGCTATTAGTAGTCATGTGAATTTGGTATTTGTTCGATATTTTGATAAGATGTATGTTGTCTAACCTCTAATGGTGTTATGTGAACGTCGACTACATAACACTTCACCATTATTTGGGCCTAGAGGAAGGCATTGGGAAGTAATAAGTAGATGATGGGTTGCTAGAGTGACAGAACCTTAAACCCTAGTTTATGCGTTGCTTCGTAAGGGGCTGATTTGGATCCATATGTTTCATGCTATGGTTAGGTTTACCATAATACTTTTGTTGTAGTTGTGGATGCTTGCAATAGAGGTTAATCATAAGTGGGATGCTTGTCCAAGTAAGGGCAGTACCCAAGAACCGGTCCACCCACATATCAAATTATCAAAGTACCGAACGCGAATCATATGAGCGTGATGAAAACTAGCTTGACGATATTCCCATGTGTCCTCGAGAGCGCTTTTCCTATTATAAGAGTTTGTCTAGGCTTGTCCTTTGCTACAAAAAGGATTGGGCCACCTTGCTGCACTCTATTTACTTTTGTTACTTGTTGCTCGTTACCATTTATGTTGTCACAGAACTATTTGTTACCACTTATTTCAATACTTGCAGAGAATACCTTGCTGAAAACTGCTTATCATTTCCTTCTGCTCCTCATTGGGTTCGACACTCTTACTTAATGAAAGGACTACAATAGATACCCTATACTTGTGGGTCATCAAGACTCTTTTCTGCCGCCGTTGCCGAGGAGTGAAGCGCCTTTGGTAGGTGGAATTTGGTAAGGAAAAATTTATTTAGTGTGCTGAAATTTTCTGTCACTTGTTACTATGGAAAGTGATTGCTTGAGGGGCTTGTTTGGGGTATCTTCACCCCGTCCAGTTGAGCCAAGAGTTGCTCCTCAACCTACTGAACCTACTGAACCTATTGAAAATGAAACTGCTTTTCAGATTCCTTCGGGTATGATGGAAAAACTGCTAGCTAACACTTTCGCAGGAGATGGAACGAAGCATCCTGACGAACATCTACGCTTTGTGGATGATATTTGTGGACTATTTAAGATTGCAGGTGTACCCGATGATGCTGTTAAGAGGAAGTCTTTCCCTTTATCTTTGGAGGGAGACGCATTGACATGGTATAGGCTATGTGATGATACGAGATCATGGAACTATGAAAGAGTGAAATTGGAATTTCATCAAAAGTATTACCCTATGCATCTTGTTCATCGTGATCGCAATTATATATATAATTTTTGGCCTCGTGAAGGAGAAAGCATCGCTCAAGCTTGGGGGAGGCTTAAATCAATGTTATATTCATGCCGCAATCATGAGTTCCCAAGAGAAGTAATTATTCAAAGATTTTATGCTCGACTTTCTGATAACAATGGCACCATGCTCGATACTTCTTGTGCTGGCTCTTTTATGATGAAGACTATTGAACTTAAATGGAATTTATTGGATAGAATTAAATGCAACTCTGAAGATTGGTACTTCGATGAAGGTAAGGAGTCAAGTATGACACCTAAGTTTGATTGTGTTAAATCTTCTATGGATACCGATATTTTCCGTAAGTTTAGCACTAAATATGGACTTCACTCTGAGATAGTAGCTTCTTTATGTGAATCTTTTGCTACTTATGTTGATCTCCCCAAGGAGAAGTGGTTTAAATATCATCCTCCCATAGAAGTAAAAGTAGCTGCACCTATTAAAGTTGAAGAAAATATTTTCACTTATAATGATCCTATTGTTCCTACTTCTTATGTTGAGAAACCTCCTTTCCCTATTAGAATGAAGGATCATGCTAAAGCTTCAACTGTTGTTCGTAAAAGCAATACTAGGACTTATACACCTCCTGAGCAAGTCAAAGTAGAACCCAATATTTCTATCGTTGAAGATCTCTTGTCTGATAATATTGATGGGTATGTTATTCAATTCTCTGGTGAAACTGCTAGAATTGCTAAACCCTATGATAGAGATAAACATAGACCTGTGGTAGGCGTGCCTGTTATTTCTGTTAAAATAGGAGATCATTGTTATCATGGCTTGTGTGATATGGGTGCTAGTGCTAGTGTTATACCCATTGATTTATACAAAGAAATTATGCATGAGATTGCACCTGCTGAGTTTGAAGATATTGATGTTACAATTAAACTTGCCAATAGATATACTATATCTCCAATGGGAATTGTTAGAGATGTTCAAGTCTTGTGTGGGAAAACCAAATATCCCGCTGATTTTCTTGTTCTTGTTTCTCCACAAGATAGCTTTTGTCCCATTATTTTTGGTAGGCCCTTCTTTCGTACCGTTAATTCTAATATAGATTGCAAAAAGAATGTTGTTACTGTTGGCTTGGATGATATGGTTCATGATTTTAATTTTTCTAAATTTAGTAAACAACATCGTGAGGAAGAATTGCCTAGTAGGGATGAAATTATTGGTCTTGATTCTATTGTTGTACCTCCTAGTGATCCTTTAGAACACTATTTGCTAGACCATGAAAATGATATGTTCATGAATGAAAGAAGGGAAATAGATGAAGTATTCTTTAAACAGGAACCTATTCTGCAACACAATTTGCCTGTTGAAATCCTAGGGGATCCTCCTCCACCCAAGGGTGATCCCGTGTTTGAGCTTAAACCGTTGCCTGATAATCTTAAATATGCTTATCTTGATGAAAAGAAAATATATCCTGTTATTATTAGCGCTAACCTTTCAGAGCATGATGAAGAAAGATTATTGAAAACTCTGAAGAAGCATCATGCCGCTATTGGAGATACTCTGGATGATCTTAAGGGCATCAGTCCCACTCTATGTCAACATAAAATAAATTTGGAAGCGGATGCCAAACCGGTTCGTGATCCTCAATGACGTTTGAATCCTAAAATGAAAGAAGTGGTAAGAAAAGAAACACTCTAGCTTTTGGAGGCAGGTATAATTTATCCCGTTGCTTATAGTCAATGGTAAGTCCTGTCCATTGTGTCCCTAAGAAGGGAGGTATTACTGTTGTCCCTAATGATAAAGATGAATTGATTCCGCAAAGAATTATCACAGGTTATAGGATGGTAATTGATTTCCGCAAATTAAATAAGGCTACTAAGAAAGATCATTACCCCTTACCTTTTATTGATCAAATGCTAGAAAGACTATGCAAACATACACAATATTGCTTTCTAGATGGTTATTCTGGTTTCTCTCAAATACCTGTGTCGGCTAAAGATCAATGAAAGACTACTTTTACATGCCCTTTTGGTACTTTTGCTTATAGACGTATGCCTTTTGGTTTATGTAATGCACCTGCTACCTTTCAAAGATGCATGATGACTATATTCTCTGACTTTTGTGCGAAAATTTGTGAGGTTTTCATGGACAACTTTTCCGTCTATGGTTCCTCCTTTTTTGATTGCTTGAGCAATCTTGCTCGAGTTTTGCAGAGATGTGAAGAAACTAATCTTGTCTTGAATTGGGAAAAGTGCCACTTTATGGTTAATGAAGGTATTGTCTTGGGGCACAATGTTTCTGAAAGAGGTATTTAAGTTGATAAATCCAAGGTTGATGCTATTGAAAAGATGCCATGTCCCAAGGACATCAAAGGTATAAGAAGTTTCCTTGGTCACGCCGAATTTTATAGGAGATTCATTAAGGACTTCTCAAAAATCTCTCGGCCTCTCACTAATTTATTACAAAAAGATGTACCATTTGTTTTCGATGATGATTGTGTAGAAGCATTTGAAATACTTAAGAAAGCATTAGTCTCTGCACCTGTTGTTCAGCCACCTGATTGGAATTTACCCGTTGAAATTATGTGTGATGCTAGTGATTATGCTGTAGGTGCTGTTCTAGGGCAAAGGGTTGATAAGAAATTGAATGTTATCCATTATGCTAGTAAGACTCTAAACAATGCTCAAAGAAATTATGCTACTACCAAAAAGGAACTTTTAGCAGTTGTATTTGCTTGTGATAAATTCAGAGCCTATATTGTTGATTCTAGAGTAACTATTCATACATATCATGCTGCTATTAAATATCTTATGGAAAAGAAAGATGCAAAACCTAGACTTATTAGATGGGTTCTCTTGCTCCAAGAGTTTGATTTACATATTGTTGATAGAAAAGGAGCTGAGAACCCCATTGCAGACAACTTGTCTAGGCTAGAGAATGTTCTTGATGACTCACTACCTGTTGATGATAGCTTTCCTGATGAACAACTAAATGTCATAAGTACTTCTCGTAGCACTCCATGGTATGCTGATTATGCTAATTATATTGTTGCTAAATTTATACCGCCTAGCTTCACATACCAACAAAAGAAAAAGTTGTTCTATGACTTGCGACATTACTTTTGGGATGACCCACATCTTTATAAGAAGGAGTAGATGGTGTTATTAGACGTTGTGTACCTGTGCATGAACAGGAACAGATCCTACGCAAGTGTCACTCCAAAGCTTCTGGAGGACATCACGCTGGAGATAGAACTACACATAAGGTATTGCAATCCGGGTTTTATTGGCCTACTCTCTTCAAGGTTGCCCGTAAGTTTGTTTTGTCTTGTGATGAATGTCAAAGAATTGGTAATATTAGTAGACGTCAAGAAATGCCTATGAATTATTCACCTGTTATTGAGCCATTTGATGTTTGGGGCTTTGATTATATGGGACCTTTTCCTGCCTCTAATGGTTACACTCATATTCTAGTTGCTGTTGATTACGTTACTAAGTGGGTAGAAGCTATTCCAACTAGTAGTGCTGATCATAACACTTCTATTAAAATTCTTAAGGAAGTTATTTTTCCGAGGTTTGGAGTCCCTAGATACTTAATGACTGATGGTGGTTCACACTTTATTCATGGTGCTTTCCGTAAGATGCTTGCTAAATATGACGTTAATCATAGAATTGCATCTCCATATCACCCGTAGTCTAGTGGTCAGGTATAATTGAGCAATAGAGAGCTCAAATTAATTTTACAAAAGACTGTCAATAGGTCTAGGAAGAATTGGTCCAAGAAACTGGATGATGCATTATGGGCCTATAGAACCGCATATAAAAATCCTATGGGTATGTCTCCGTATAAGATGGTTTATGGAAAAGCATGTCATTTACCTCTCGAACTAGAACATAAGGCATATTGGGCTATTAAAGAGCTCAACTATGATTTCAAACTTGCCGATGAGAAGAGGTTATTTGATATTAGCTCCCTTGATGAATGGAGAACCCAAGCTTATGAAAATGCCATGTTGTTTAAAGAAAAAGTTAAAAGGTGGCATGACAAATGGATACAAAAGTGTGAGTTTAATGTAGGTGATTATGTATTGCTATCCAACTCTCGTTTAAGATTTTTTGCAGGAAAACTTCTCTCCAAATGGGAAGGTCCTTATGTTATCGAGGAGGTCTATTGTTCCGGTGCCATAAAATCAACAACTTTGCAGGCAAATATCCGAAGGTGGTAAACGGTCAAAGAATCAAACACTATATCTCAGGAAACCCTATAAATGTTGAAACTAATGTTATTGAAACCGTAACCCCGGAGGAATACATAAGAGACACTTTCTAAAACGTTCCAGACTCCGAAAAGGAATAGGTATGTGATACGGTAAGTAAACCGACTCCAAAGCAATTTTTAAGGCAATATTTCTCCGTTTTGGAATATTTAGAAAAATAGAAAAATAAGTAGCAGTCCGGGGAGGACACGAGGCCTCCACGAGGGTGGAGGGCGCGCCCTATGCCCTGGGCGCGCCCCCCTACCTCGTGAGCACCTTGTGTGCACTCCGGACTCCGTTTCCTTGCACGATACGTATTTTGGTCGGTAAAAATTCATTATATATACTCCCAAAGGTTTTGACTCTCGTATCACGCAAATCTCTCATGTTCTTGTTTCGAGCTGTTTTTCTGATAGGTCTAGAGCACCATGACTTCTCCCTCCTCCAACAACGAAGACAAGGATGCTTGGCTATTCAAGATATAGTTGAAAAGAGAGGAACTAGAAGAAATCAACAAGGATGAAGGGATCAAGAAGGCCATGGAGGTCCAAGCTCCTGTGGTGAAAGAAGAAGACGTCCCTCAACCTTTACCTAACCTTTTCACTCCAACAGAGCTTGAAGCCTTCAAGATGATTAAGTTAGCCCGCATACAGAACAAGTATCTTACACAGGAGAATATTTTGTTGAAGGATCATATTACTGGGCTCAAGAATATTATCCGCAAGTTGGAGGAACTTTTATGCTCGATGTGCGATTATCCACCGTCATCATCACCACCTCCATCACCTCCAAGGACATAATCCTGGGTATGGGCACTCCCCTTGGCAACTGCCAAGCTTGGGGGAGGTGCCCTGGTATCGTATCACCATCACAACTCCTATCTTTACCGTTCTTCTTAGTTCGATTCTATTAGTAGTATCTTGATTTAGTAGAATAAAGTCATGGCATGATCTAGTTTTGAGTTTTGCTTTATGTTCCTTATTTGTAATCGAGTCCGTGAGCTTTATAATAAAGATTAGTGTTGAGTCAAGGGCTTGAGTATTTTTCCATGATCTTGGGTGATTAGAAGAAGAAGAATAAAAAAATCAAAGAGTTCATATTGATATTAGTGAAAGTAATGACTTCACATAGAAAGAGTATGATGATTTAAAGTTGTTGGGAGATGGCAAATATAGCTTTGGTCATCGTTGCAATTAATAGGAAGTAATAAGGAAAGAGGAGTTTCACATATAGATATATTATCATTGACATCTTTTATGATTGGGAGCACTTATTAAAATATGACATGCTAAAGAGTTGAGGTTGGACAAGGAAGACAACACAATGAGTTATGTTTTCCTACATCTGAGATAAAGTATGTTGTCATGGTTCCTCTACCGTGTTGAGTTTGCCTTTCCCCCTCATGCTAGCCAATTCTCAGCACTAAGTAGAAATACTACTTGTGCTTCCAATTACCCTTAAACCAGTTTTGCCATGAGAGTCCACCATATCTACCTATGGATTGAGTAAGATCCTTCAAGTAAGTTGTCATCGGTGCAAGCAATAAAAATTGCTCTTTAAATATGCATGACTTATTAGTGCGGAGAAAATAAACTTTGCACAAACTTGTTGTGGACGAAATAAAAGCGACGGACTGCATAATAAAGGTTCACATGCAAGGGGAAATGTAAAGTGACGTTCTTTTGCATTAAGATTTTGCGCATCAACCCAAAATGCGCATGACAACCTCTGCTTCCCTCTGCGAAGGGCCTATCTTTTATTATTATCCTCTACCTTATGCAAGAGTCACGGTGATCTTAACCTTTCCTTTTTCATTTTATCCTTTGGCAAGCTCAGCATGTTGGAAAGAACATGATATATATACCTAATTGGATGTGGGGGAGCGTGAATTATTATTGTTGACATTACCCTTGAGGTAAAAGGTTGTGGGGCAAAAACTATAAGCCCCTATCTTTCCCTGTGTCCGATTAAAACTCTGTAACCACAAGTATCGCGTGAGTGTTAGCAATTATGAAGGACTAAGTGATAGTTGAGTATGTGGACTTGCTTTTAAGCTCTGACATAGACTCTTTCCGATGTTATGATAAATTGCAATTGCTTCAATGACTGAGATTATAATTGTTGGTGCACAATAAAGTTTCTGATTCATATTTGGCTTTGTGAGAAGATCATCACTTGAACATGAGTAATCATATGACAAAATTTATATATGTTGCTGTTATGAAACAATCATGATGCCTTCATGTCCATATTTTATTCTTATCGACGCCTCTACCTCTAAACATGAGGACATATTTATTGTTTTCGGCTTTTCGCTTGAGGACAAGCGAGGTCTAAGCTTGGGGGAGTTGATACATCTATTTTGCATCATGCTTTTATGTCGATATTTATTGCATTATGGGCTGTTATTTCACATTATGTCACAATACTTATGGCTATTCTCTCTTATTTTATAGGGTTTACATGAAGAGGGAGAATGCCGGCAGCTGGAATTCTGGGCTGGAAAAGGAGCAAATATTGAAGGACTATTCTGCGCAACTCCAAAAGTCATGAAACTCCACGGAATACCTTAAAATAAATAAAGAAAAATCGTCGCCAAAGATCAAGGCCAGGGGGCCCACACCCTGCTCGCGAGGGTGGGGGGCGCGCCCCCCCTGGGCGCGCCCCCCTACCTCGTGGGCCCCCTAGTGGCTCTCCGACGCCCATCTTCTCCCATATGAAGTCTTTCGATGAGAAAAAAATAGCAGAGAACCTTTCGGGACGAGACTCCACCGCCACGAGGCGGAACCTTGGCGGAACCAATCTAGGGCTCCGGCAGAGCTGTTCTGCCGGGGACACTTCCCTCCAGGAGGGGGAAATCATTACCATCGTCATCACCAATGCTCCTCTCATCGGGAGAGGGCAATCTTCACCAGCACCATCTCATCTCCAAACCCTAGTTCATCTCTTGTATCCAATTCTTGTCTCCAAGTCCGGTATTGGTGCTAGTAGGTTGCTAGTAGTGTTGATTACTCCTTGTAGTTGATGCTAGTTGGTTTATTTGGTGGAAGATCATATGTTCAGATCCTTTATGCACATTATATCCCCTCTGATTATGAACATGAATATGCTTTGTGAGTAGTTACGTTTGTTCCTGAGGACAAGGGTGAAGTCTTGCTATTAGTAGTCATGTGAATTTGGTAATGTATGTTGTCTAACCTCTAGTGGTGTTATGTGAACGTCAACTACATAACACTTCACCATTATTTGGGCCTAGAGGAAGGCATTCGGAAGTAATAAGTAGATGATGGTTTGCTAGAGTGACAGAAGCTTAAACCCTAGTTTATGCGTTGCTTCGTAAGGGGCTGATTTGGACCCATATGTTTCATGCTATGGTTAGGTTTACGTTAATACTTTTGTTGTAGTTGCGGATGCTTGCAATAGAGGTTAATCATAAGTGGGATGCTTGTCCAAGTATGGGCAGTACCTAAGCACCGGTCCACCCACATATCAAATTATCAAAGTACTGAACGTGAATCATATGAGCATGATGAAAACTAGCTTGACGATATTCCCATGTGTCCTCGGGAGCGCTTTCCCTATTATAAGAGTTTGTCCAGGATTGTCCTTTGCTACAAAAAGGATTGGGCCACCTTGATGCACTCTATTTACTTTTGTTACTTGTTTCTCGTTACCATTTATCTTGTCACCAAACTATCTGTTACCACTTATTTCAGTACTTGCAGAGAATACCTTGTTGAAAACTGCTTATCATTTCCTTCTTCTCCTCGTTGGGTTCAACACTCTTACTTATCGAAAGGACTACGATAGATCCCCTATACTTGTGGGTCATCAGACGCCCTCTGATTTTGAGAATAGTGTTAAAGAATTTATGATCTCTCAAAAGAATTTTAATGTTTGCTTGAATTTTTTTTGCTTAAAGTTGATGATTTGGCTAGGAACATTGATAGGGTTTCGCTTGATGTTGATTCTTTGAAACTTAGATCTATTCCGCCTAAGCATGATATCAATGAGTGTCTCAAAGCAATGAGAATTTCCATTGATGAGTGCAAAGAAAGAACCGCTAGGTTGCGCGCTTAGAAAGCTTGCTTTGTAAAAGCGTGTTCTTCTAGTTTCCATGAAAATAATGATGAAGATCTAAAAGTTATTGATATGTCCCCTATTAAATCCTTGTTGTGCAATATGAATCTTAATAATGATGGGACTGGAGATGACTCAACTTTAGTTAAAAGGCGTCCCAATAATTTGGAGTTTTTAGATCTTGATGCTAAATTTGGTAAAGGTGGGATTGGAGAGGTCAAGACTTTAAATTGCATTGAACCCACTATTATGGATTTCAAGGAATTTAATTATGATAATAGTTCTTTAATAGATTGTATTTCCTTGTTGCAATCCGTGTTGAATTCTCCTCATGCTCATAGTCAAAATAAAGCTTTTACCAAACATATTGTTGATGCCTTGATGCAATCTTATGAGGAAAAACTTAATTTGGAAGTTTCGATACCAAGAAAACTTTATGATGAGTGGGAACCTACTATAAAGATTAAAACTAAAGATCATGAGTGCTATGCTTTGTGTGATTTGGGTGCTAGTGTTCCCACGATTCCAAAAACTTTATGTGATATTCTAGGTATCCATGATCTTGATGATTGCTCTTTAAATTTGAACCTTGCGGATTCCACCATTAAGAAACCTATGGGAAGGATCAATGATGTTCTTATTGTTGTAAATAGGAATTATGTACCCGTAGATTTTATTGTTCTTGATATAGATTGCAATCTTTCATGTCCTATTATTCTTGGTAGACCTTTCCTTAGAACGATTGGTGCAATTGTTGATATGAAGGAAGAGAATATTAGATTCCAATTTCCATTAAGGAAAGGCATGGAACACTTCCCTAGAAATAAATTTAAATTACCTTATGAATCTATCATGCGAGCTACTTATGAATTGAATGCCAAAAATGGCACTACTTAGATCTATCCTCGCTTTTATGCCGAGCTAGGGGCGTTAAACGATAGCGCTAGTTCGGAGGAAACCCAATTTTATTTTCGTTTTTTAATTTTTGCTTCTGTTTAGTAATAAATTTTTAATCTAGCTTCTGTTTAGATGTGTTTTCATGTTTCAATTAGTGTTTGTGCTAAGTAGAACCTATAGGATAACCTACGGTGATAGTTAATGTGATTCTGCTGAAAAACAGAAACTTTTGCGCGCACAAAAATAATTTTAATAATTCACAGAAACGTTATTTTGCGTTGATTATTTTTGATGTATTTCAATAGACAAATTTCCCAGGACTTCCTATTTTGGTAGGATTTTTGGAGTTCCATAAGTATTCGAGAGTTACAGATTGCTACAGACTGTTCTTGTTTTGACAGATTCTGTTTTTCGTGTGTTGTTCGCTTATTTTGATGCATCTATGGCTAGTATCAAGGGGTATGAACCATAGAGAAGTTGGAATATAGTAGGTTTAACACCAATATAAATAAAGAATGATTTCATTACATTACCTTATGTGGTGGTTTTTCTTTCTTGCACTAACGGAGCTTATGAGATTTCCTGTTGAGTTTTGTGTTGCGAAGTTTTCATGTTTTGGGTAAAGATTTGATGGACTATGGAATAAGGAGTAGCAAGAGCCTAAGCTTGTGGATTCCCATGTCACTCCAAGATATTCAAGGATAACCAAAAGCCTAAGGTTGGGTATGCCCCGGAAGGCATCCCCTCTTTCGTCTTCGTCTATCCGTAACTTTACTTGGAGCTATAGTTTTTATTCGCCACATGATATGTGTTTTGCTTGGAGCGTCTTGTATGATATTAGTTGTCGGTGTACTATAGTAGGGGCACACTAGTATCCCGAACTTGTGCACGGGCAGTCGCAGCGCCCCGCGGCAAGGCTTGCCGGGTGCCCGCCATGGTCCTCCGTGTTTCCTTTGGAGCCATTCAAGAACAAAGTGTCCAAGCCAAGAACACAAGGCCCCGGCAAGATGAGCTTGCCGGGAAGGACAAGGCCCCGGAAAGAGGAGCTTGCCGGGAAGGCCAACCAAGGCATTTCAAGGAACTTGCCGCGACGCACCGCGCGTCTCGACAAGACCCGACGAGCGACAAGCTTCCGGGCGCGTCAAGACAACGACCGCGGCAATGCGCTTGCCGCGGCAGGCCGCCACTCTGTGCCTACGCTCCAGCACATCCGTCGATGTGTCGCCACAGGACCATTCCAGGCGCACGTGGTGAGAGGCTGTGTAGCCAAGCGGTGCGAGGTGGCGAGCGGAGATGACGAGATGGCCATCATGGCAAGCGGTGGCGCCCCTAACGGTCGCTTTTCTACACTGTTTGGGCGACACGGACGGGCATTAAATGCTCTTGTCCCCTGCCATCAGAGTTAGGTAGCACGCACTGTAGAGGTAGCTGTACCAACCATTCCTTTTACATTTGTACCCTTGCACGCGTTGCCACCTGTCAGTGACCCCTTGAGCATATAAAAGGAGGCCCATGCGCAACGTAGAAGGGGTTCGACTCATTCGAAACCAGAACACTCCCACGCTCTCGAGCAAGAACATAATACAACCACAAACCAACAGTAGGAGTATTATCTCTCCGGAGAGCTTCGAAGCTGGGTAAAATCACTCGTGTGTTCCGCCTCGATCCGCTCTTCGTGCGATCTCCGCCCCTCGCTGGACCGAAAGGGACCCCGGTCCCATAGGTGTTCGTTTCCCACGACATCTTTGGCGCGCCAGGTAGGGGGCGTCGAAGTTGTGTGAACCCGATCCGGCGTTCACGCGAGCTAGATCTTCATCTTCTCCATCACCTTCATCGACATGCCACTGAAGAAGAAGGCTTCGGAGGTGGCTGCTCCGTCCGCGTCGATCCCACCGCCACCGGAGCAAACAGGTGGTGGGGTAGACGCCGGCGGAGGAACGGGCGTCGACGAGGGAGATCACGCTGCCGCCAGGTCCAAGGACAAGGCCGCGCAAACCTCGGCGTCCGTACACGCACCGCGCCCATCTCAGGAGGCGCGAGACCGACAGCGTCATGGTACTCGCAGTACCATATGCTCGTTAGACCAAGGTCGAGCTAGTGGATCTCGGGATGCTCAAGACCAGCACGCACGCCAGCCTGCTGGCACGAGCAAGACACGGTCGCCTGGACGGGATCCTGCTCCTTCTAACATAGTTAGAAGTCCGAGCATATCCCGCTCCTCGCACCGTTCACCACCGCCACCAAAGACTCCAGAAGAAGCGTTGGCTCGAGCCCAACTGCTCTTGGATTACCCTCCAACGGCGGACAAGATCGACGATTGGAGGGCCACCATTCAGAGTCTCATCGGCTTCGCCAATGGTGACACTCCACGGCAGCTGAATGCGTCACAGCCGCGGCAAGATTGCCGGACGCGAGCCGATGGCGACAAGACCGATGGAGGTGCAACCACCGTGCACTCCCCGCCCTGAAGGCCAAGATCGCCGACTCGCCGGGTCAACCTCGACACCGACTCCACGACGTCATCAGATCCACGAGCTCGTCGCGATAAGCACCAAGTTCTTCAAGAACGACAGCTAGAAGACGCTCGCACACGCATCAAGCGTCGAAGAGAAGCGCGGCGTCAATCAGACCAGCGCGCTGGGCCCACTGTCAACATGCATGCGCCAGGGGAACCAGGCGACTTGCCGTACGCGGTAGGTTGCCCTGCGTTCACTCGTGAGCTGTGGCAAGTCCAGTGGCCCAGTACAAAGAACTTCAAGCCTGACGTACCAGAGAAGTACGACGGCAGGTTGCATCCGTCAGAGTTCCTCAGCATCTACACCATCGCGGTGCAAGCTGCCGGGGGGCGCGACGACAAGATCCTTGCCAACTACTTCCCGCTGGTGCTCAAACCCAATGTCAGATCCTGGCTCATGCACTTGCCGGACAACTCCATATCCTCATGGGCGGATCTGTGCCATCAGTTTGTCGGCGCCTTTACAGGCGGCCACAAGCCTCATGGCCAAGAGAGCAATCTTCATCTGCTCGCCCAGAAGGAAGGAGAGCCCCTGCGCAAGTATATTCAGAGATTCAGCCAAGTGCAGCGCAACATCCCGGATGTCCACCCTGCCATGGTCATCAGCGCGTTCCATCAGAACGTGCGTAACCGCAGGATGTGGGAGGAGATGGTGATGTGCAAGATAAGAGACGTCCCCGGAGAGAAACTCCCTGGAGAGAACACAGGAGCAGGGGGTCTGACAGTGAGGATGCCGCCCCGGCAAGGAAAAACCAACGGCGGAATAACAGAAAAAGGAAAGGCAAAGATGTGCTAGCTGTTGAGCAGTCCGGCAACAGAGGTGGCGCCGACAAAGCCAAAGATGGTAGCTCCGGCGAGGCTGTGGCGGCCGCCGACAAGAAGGACGGCTCCGGCAAGCAGTATTGCAAGATCCACTGCACCAAGGGTCACGATCTCCAGAGCTGCAAGAAGGTCGAGCAGCTTGTTGAGCAGCAGAAAGCTAAGTACAAGAGGCGCGACAAGGAGAAGGCCCAGGAAGGTAATGGTGGGTCCGGCAAGAAGCGTCCTGGCCGGGGAGGACGTCGCGGCAAGACCAAGCAGCGGCAAGGAGACAGGCCTCCCCGCGGCCGCGACAAAGATGAAGATGAAGACGAAGATGAGGATATGGATGATGACGAGGCCGACGAGCAGGAGTTTTAGAAAGCGACAAAGGTTCTGTGCGTTGACGGTGGTGCTTCTCTGCATACTTCACACCGCCAGCTCAAACAGTGGGTGCGGGAAGTTAATGCAGCAGAACCACCAGTTGAGTCGCGCAAGCCCCTGAAGTGCCCCTGAAGTGCATTCCCCGGGAAGATGGACAGAAGCTGTTGGCGGAGATACATGGAGGCATATGTGGTCATCACATTGGCGCAAGAGCACTTGCCGGCAAAGCATTCCGGCAAGGTTTCTTTTGGCCGACATCCCTCCAGGATGCAACTGCACAAGTAACCAAGTGTGAAGCGTGCCAGTTCCATTCCAAGCAGATACACCAGCCAGCTCAAGCTCTCCAGACGATCCCTTTATCCTGGCCATTTTCGGTCTGGGGGCTCGACATCCTCGGCCCCTTTCCCCGAGCTGTCGGGGGCTTTGAGTACTTGTACGTTGCAATCGACAAGTTCACAAAGTGGCCGGAAGTGGAAGCAGTGAGGAAGGTGACATCACAGTCAGCAGTTAAGTTCTTCAAGTCGATTCTTTGCCGTTTCGGAGTCCCCAATAGGATCATCACCGACAACGGCACGCAATTCACGAGCCGCACCTTCATGCAGTACGTCCAAGATCTTGGCGCCAAGGTCTGCTTCGCTTCTGTTGCTCATCCGAGAAGCAACGGTCAAGCGGAGAGGGCAAATGTTGAAGTGCTGCGCGGGCTCAAGACCAGGACTTTCGACAGGCTGCACAAGTGCGGAAAGAATTGGATTGAGGAGCTGCCGGTGGTTCTTTGGTCGATCAGGACGACACCAAATCGAGCCACTGGCCAGACACCTTTCGCTCTAGTTTATGGAGCAGAGGCAGTTCTCCCCACTGAACTCGTATACGGGTCGCCTCGAGTGCTCGCTTACGACGAGCTTGAGCAAGAGCGGCTGCGACAAGATGACGCCCTGCTCCTTGAGGAAGACCGTCTTCAGGCTGCTGTATGAGCTGCTCGATACCAGCAAGCTTTGCGCCGCTACCATAGCCGCAAAGTCAATGCCAGAAGTCTCAAGGAAGGCGACCTTGTTCTTCAGCGTATTCAGTCCGCCAAGAATTCCAACAAGTTGACGCCAAAGTGCGAAGGCCCTTATCGGGTGAAACGTGTCACTAGGCCTCGCGCTGTCCGCCTTGAGACCGAAGATGGCTCTCCGGTGAGCAACTCCTGGAACATTGAGCATCTTTGTAAGTTTTACCCGTAAGGCGCGGTTGCCAGAACCCATTTCAGCAACCACCTTTTGTACAAGCCTTGCTGCTGTTGCATGTAACCCTTTGTACAAAGCCGGGCGCAGATCCCGTGCATAAATAAAGCTCATGTGCTCCGCACATCTTGTCAAATTTCATGTTTTTTCATTTTTTGCGTGTATTATCTGACGCTTTGTGCAGCACCTACCCCCGGTAAGCAATAACTAGGCATATGGCTCCACATCTTTATTTTCTCTTCTTTCTTTTCTCAAAGAAAGGGGAGGTTCTTGTCGGTGTACTAAAGTAGGGGTACCGTAGTACCCCGAACTTCTGCACGGGCAGTCGCAGCGTCCCGCGGCAAGGCTTGCCGGGCGTCCGCCAAGATTCTCCGCTATTCCTATTTACTGCCATTCAAGAACAAAGTGTTAGCTGAGAAGACAGAACGCCGGCAAGAGGAGCTTGCCGGGAAGGATAAGACCCCGGCAAGAGGAGCTTGCCGGGAAGGCCAACCAAGGCACTTCAGAAAACTTGCCGCGATGCTCCGCGCGTCCTGGCAAGACCCGATGAAAGGCAAGCTCGCGGATGTGACAAGACAGCGACCGCGGCAAGGCGCTTGCCGCGGCGAAGCCACCACTCTGCGCCCACGCTCCAGCACATCCGTCGACGTGTCACCACAGGATCGCTCCTGGTGCACGTGGCGGGTGGCTGTGCAGCCAAGCGGTGCGACGTGGCGAGAGGAGATGACGAGAAGGCCATCGTGGCAGACGGTGGCGCTCCTAACGGTCGCTTCCTTGCACTGTTTGGGCGACCGGACGGACATTAAATGCCCTTGTCCCCTGCCGTCAGAGTTAGGTAGGGGGCACTGTTGGTAGCGGTTGTACCAACCCCCGTTTTTACTCTTTTACCCCTCTTTCTACGCTGCCACCTGTCGGTGACCCCTTTAACCTATAAAAAGGAGGCCCATGCGAACGTAGAAGGGGTTCGGTTCGACTCGTTCGACACTACAACACACCCACGCTCTTGAGCAAGAACAGAATAGAAACACAAAGCAGCAGTAGGAGTTTTATCTCTCCGGAGAGCTCCGAAGCTGGGTAAAATCCCCCCCGCGTGCTTTCGCCTCGATCTGCTCTGCGTGCGCCCTCCGCTCCCTTGCCGGACCGAAAAGGGGCCCTGCCCCATAGGTGCTCGTTCACCACGACATCTTTGGCGCGCCAGGTAGGGGGGCGTCGAGGTCGTGCGTATCTAATCCGGCGTCCGCGCGCGCTACATCAACATCTACATCGACATGCCACCGAAGAAGAAGACTTCAGAGGTGGCCGCTCCGTGTGCGACTATCCTGCCGCCACCGGAGCAAACGGGCGGTGGGGTGGACGCCGGCGGAGGAGCGAGCGCCGACGGTGGGACTCACGTCGTCACCAGGTCCAAGGATAAGGCCCCGCAAGCTTCAGCGTCTGCACATCCACCGCACCCCTCCCAGGAGGTGCAGGATCGACAACGCCACGGCGCTCCTAGCACCGTACTCGCGTTGGAACAAGGCCAAGCTGGTGGGTCGCGGGAAGCTCAAGGCCAACGTACACGTCAACACGCTGGCACGAGCGCAGTGCGGTCGCCTGGACGAGATGTTGCTCCTTCTAACACTGTTAGAAGTTTGAGCATGTCCCGCACCTCGCGTCGCTCGCCACCGCCACCCAACACTCCAGAGGAAGCGCTGGCCCGAGCCCAACTTCTTCTAGATTACCCTCCAGCGCCAGACAAGATCGACGACTGGAGGGCCGCCATTCAAAGCCTCATCGGCTTCGCCAACGGCGACAAGCCCCGGCAACCGAGCACATCGAAGCCCCGGCAAGACGCCCAGGCGCGAGCCGACACCGACAAGACCACTGGGGGTGCCACCACCGTGCACTCCCTGCCCCGAAGGCCAAGGTCGCCGACTCGCCGGGCCAACCTCGACACCGACTCCACTGCGTCGTCTGACCCGCGAGCTCGCCGCGATCAACGCCAAGTTCTCCAAGAACGACGACACGAAGACGCTCGCACTCGCATCGAGCGCCGAAGAGAAGCGCGGCGTCAATCTGACCAGCGCACTGGGCCCACTGTCGATATGCATGCGCCAGGGGAACCTGGCGACTTGCCATACGCGGTAGGTTGCCCTGCGTTCACCCGTGAGCTGCGGCAGGTCCAGTGGCCCAGTACCAAGAAGTTCAAGCCAGACGTGCCCGAGAAGTATGATGGCAGGATACATCCGTCAGAGTTCCTCAGCGTCTACACCATCGCGGTGCAGGCTGCCGGAGGGCGCGACGAGAAGATCCTCGCCAACTACTTCCCGCTGGTGCTCAAACCAAACGTCAGATCATGGCTCATGCACTTTCCGAACAACTCCATTTCTTCATGGGCGGACCTGTGCCATCAGTTTGTCGGCGCCTTCACAGGCGGCCACAAACCCCATGGCCAGGAGAGCGATCTTCATCTGCTCGCCCAGAAGGAAGGAGAACCCCTGCGTAAGTATATACAGAGATTCAGTCAGGTGCAGCGCAACATCCCAGACGTCCACCCTGCCGCGGTTATCAGCGCATTCCATCAGAACGTGCATAACCGCAGGATGAGGGAGGAGATGGCGATGTGCAAAATCAGAAATGTCAGCGAGCTATATGCTTTGGCCGACAAGTGTGCACGGGCTGAAGAGGGGAGGAGACTCCCCAGAGAGAACGCAGGAGCAGAAGGATCTGACAGTGAGGACACCTCTCCGGCAAAGAAGAACCGGAGGCGGAATAACAGAAAGAGGAAGGCTAAGGATGTGCTAGTTGTTGAGCCGTCCGGCAACGGAGGCGGTTCCGAGAAGGCCAAAGCTGGTGACTCCGGCGAGGCTGTGGTAGCCGCCGACAAGCAGGACGGCTCCAGCAAGCAGTACTGCAAGATCCACCGCACCAAGGGCCACGACCTCCAAGCTTGCAAGAAGGTTGAGCAGACGGCAGAGCTACAGAAAGCTGAATACGAGCGCCGCGACAAGGAGAAGGCCCAGGAAGGTGACGGAGGATCCGGCAAGAAGCGTCCCGCCCGGGGAGGGCGCCGCGGCAAGGCCAAGCAGCGGCAAGGAGATAGGCCTCCCCGTGGCCGTGACAAAGACGAAGACGAAGATGAGGATGATGAGATGGATGAGGATGAGACCAATGAGCAGGAGTTCCAGAAGGCAACAGAGGTTTTGTGCATCGACGGTGGTGCTTCTCTGCACACCTCGCACTGCCAACTCAAACAGTGGGTGCGGGAAGTGAACGCAGCAGAACCGTCCGTTGAGTCGCGCAAGCCCCTGAAGTGGTCCAGCACGCCCATCATCTTTGATGTTGAGGATCACCCTGACCGCATCACTGCGGTCGGGTGCTTGCCGATGTTGGTTTCACCAACTATCCGCAACCTCAAGGTTACAAAGATGCTGGTTGACGGCGGGGCCGGCCTGAATCTGATCTCTTCCGCGGTGCTCAAGAAGCTCCAGATCCCCGACAGTGAGCTCGAAGAGACTGGTACCTTCCAAGGAATCAACCCGGGAAGGAGCAAGCCGAAGGGGAAGATTACGCTGCCAGTGATTTTTGGCAGCGAGCTGAATTTCAGGACAGAGAGAGTCACATTTGACGTTGCTGATTTCCCATTGCCCTACAATGGGATACTTGGCCGTCCAGCGCTTGCCAAATTCATGGCAGCCTCTCACTACGCTTACAATGTGCTCAAGATGCCTGGTCCGATAAGTGTTATTTCTGTCCATGGCGATAAGAAGGATGCACTTATCTGTACCGACAAGATCTACCGGGAAGCAGCAGCCGCAGCAGAACGCAAACCGCTTGCCGCTGAAGCTCCCGGGGGAAAGAAGAAGACCAAGTCCGGCAAGAGTAGCTCTGATGCCCACTCCGGCAAGCGCACCTCTTCGGAGTGCTGCGCTACCGTCGAGGACGCACCATCGAGCTCCACCGGCAAGTGCAAGAAGGCAAAGACAGCGACACCAGAGACCAAGAAAGTGGCCGCCAAGGAGGATGGCACTGGTGGTACCTTCACCATTAGTGCCACGCTTGACCCTAAATAGGAAACCGCGCTCGTTGCTTTCCTGCGGGCGAATGTCGATGTGTTTGCATGGCAACCATCTGACATCCCCGGTGTTCCCAGGAAAGTAATTGAGCACCACCTTGCCGTCTGCCCTCACGCGCGGCCCGTCAAGAAGAGAGTCAGAAAACAAGCAGTAGAACGCCAAGAGTTCATTGCAGAGGAGATCAAGAAGTTGGAAGCAGCAGGCCTGGTCCGAGGAGTACTCCATCCAACGTGGTTAGCCAATCTAGTAGTCGTGCGCAAAGCAAACGGGAAGTGGAGGCTTTGTATTGACTTCACTGATGTTAATAAAGCTTGTCCCAAGGATCCATTTCCCTTGCCGCGCATTGACCAGATTGTCGACTCCACGGCAGGATGTGATCTGCTTTCATTCCTTGATGCATACTCAGGATATCATCAGATCTTCTTGGCAGAAGAGGATGAAGAGAAAACCGCATTCATTACTCCATGTGGCACGTACTACTTTGTACGGATGCCTTTCGGACTAAAGAATGCTGGTTCAACATTTGCAAGGGTAGTCAGTCATGCTTTTGAGTCACAGCTACACAGAAATGTAGAAGCTTACATGGATGACATAGTGGTCAAGAGCAAGGACAAAGAAACTTTGATCCAAGATTTGGACGAGACCTTTGCAAATCTGCGCAAGATCAATCTCAAGTTGAACCCCGAGAAGTGCGTGTTTGGAGTTCCTTCCAGCAAGCTTCTCGGGTTCTTTGTGTCCCCGAGGGGGATTAAAGCCAATCCCAACAAGATCAAGGCCATCGAGCAAATCGAAGCACCAAAGCACGTCAAGGATGTGCAAAGGCTTGCCGGCTGTGTTGCTGCTCTCAGCAGGTTCATTTCCAAGTCTGCTGAACGCGCCCGGCCGTTTTTCAAAATTTTGAAAAAGGCGGGTCCAATGAAATGGACTCCGGAAGCAGAGACTGCGCTGCCAGACTTGAAGAAATATTTGTCCTCCACTCCAACACTTGTCGCACCTAAACCACAAGAGAAGTTGCTGCTATATCTGGCGGCAACCAATCAAGTGGTTAGTGCTGCGTTAGTGGCGGAGAGGGAGGCCGATGATGAGTCAGCGACCGCGGCAAGCGAATCCGGCGACAAGCAGGGGGCTTCCCCGACAAGCTCTGGTCCCGACAAGGATGGATCTGCACAGCCACAAGAAGAGAAACAGAAGAAAATTGTGCAGCGCCCAGTTTACTTTGTCAGTTCCCTTCTGCAGGGGGCTAGATCAAGGTACTCTGGTGTGCAGAAGTTGCTTTTCAGCCTTCTCATGGCCTCGAGGAAGCTGCGCCATTACTTTCGAGCACACGAGATCACAGTGGTCACTCGCTTTCCGTTGAAGAGGATATTGCAGAACCCAGAAGCAACAGGCAGGATTGTCGAGTGGGCACTGGAATTGTCAAGCTTTGGCCTCAAGTTTGAAAGTACTTCAACTATTCAGAGCCGAGCATTGGCAGAATTCATAGCAGAATGGAAGCCAACACCCGATGAAGAAACTCCGGAGAGGAGCATCCCCGTCAAGGAAGCGAGCAAAGAATGGATCATGTACTTTGACGGTGCCTTCTCGCTGCAAGGCGCCGGTGCGGGCGTACTACTTGTCGCACCCACCGGGGAGCACCTCAAGTACGTGGTCCAGATGTACTTTCCCAAGGAGCAAGCAACAAACAATACTGCAGAGTATGAAGGCTTGCTTGCTAGACTCAGGATCGCGGCAAACCTTGGGATCAAGAAGCTTATTGTCAGGGGTGACTCGCAGCTTGTCGTCCGTCAAGTTAACAAAGATTATCAGAGTCCGTTGATGGAGGCATACATTGATGAAGTGAGGAAGCTAGAAGAACATTTTGATGGCCTGCAGATGGAACACGTTCCAAGAGCTCAGAACGACATTGCAGACGGCCTGTCAAAATGCGCCGCACTCAAGTTACCTGTGGAACCAGGAATTTTTGTGCTCAAGCTGACTCAACCATCTGTAACACCATCAACTGGACAGAGCAAGAAGAGGAAGTTGGTTACTGGCGACTACTTTCCGGCAGAGCTCCCCGAAGCCGCCGTCAAGAAGGTCCCCAAGATCAACACAAAGAGTGTTGAGGAGCAGTCTGCTCCGACAAGCTCTAGGGTTTGTTTCGTTGAAGCAGACGCTCCCGACAAGCTGTGTCCCGACACGCTTGTCGGGGAGCATCATGTTCCGGCTGAATCACAGATTCTTGCCGTGGAAGCAGATGTTCCCGCAGCAGCATTTGCGCCTTTAGTCCTTGTCATCGAGCCACAAGCTCCGACATGGGCACAGCAAATCGTCCATTTCCTTCAGACAGGAGAACTTCCCGAAGAGCAAGAAGAAGCGGAGAGAGTAGCCCGGCAATCTAGTATGTACCAGTTTGTCGACGACATACTTTACAGAAGGAGATTCAACGGAGTGAAATTGAAGTCCATTCCCCGGGAAGATGGACAGCAGCTATTGGTGGAGATACATGGAGGCATATGTGGTCACCATATTGGCGCAAGAGCACTTGCCGGCAAGGCCTTCCGGCAAGGTTTCTTCTGGCCGACAGCCCTCCAGGATGCAACTGCACAAGTAACCAAGTGTGAAGCGTGCCAGTTCCACTCCAAGCAGATACATCAACCAGCTCAAGCTCTCCAAACAATCCCTTTATCCTGGCCATTTTCGGTCTGGGGGCTCGATATCCTCGGCCCCTTTCCCCGAGCTATCGGGGGCTTTGAGTACTTGTACGTTGCAATCGACAAGTTCACAAAGTGGCCTGAAGTGGAAGCAGTGAGGAAGGTGACAGCACAGTCAGCAGTCAAGTTCTTCAGGCCAATTGTTTGCCGTTTCGGAGTCCCTAACAGGATCATCACCGACAATGGCACACAATTCACGAGCCGCACCTTCATGCAGTACGTCCAAGATCTTGGCACCAAGATCTGCTTCGCTTCTGTTGCTCACTCGAGAAGCAATGGTCAAGCGGAGAGGGCGAACGCTGAAGTGCTGCGCGGGCTCAAGACCAGAACTTTTGACAGGCTGCGCAAGTGCGGAAGAAATTGGATCGAGGAGCTGCCGGTGGTTCTTTGGTCGATCAGGACGACGCCAAATCAAGCCACTGGCCAGACACCTTTTGCTCTTGTCTATGGAGCAGAAGCAGTTCTCCCCACGGAACTCGTATATGGATCGCCTCGAGTGCTCGCTTATGATGAGCTTGAGCAAGAGCAGCTGCGGCAAGATGACGCGCTGCTCCTCGAGGAAGATCATCTTCAGGCTGCTGTACGAGCTGCTCGTTACCAGCAAGCTTTGCGTCGCTACCATAGCCGCAAAGTTAATGCCAGAAGCTTCGAGGAAGGCGACCTTGTTCTTCGGCGCGTTCAATCCGCCAAGAATTCCGACAAGTTGACGCCGAAGTGGGAAGGCCCTTATCGGGTGAAACGAGTCACTAGGCCCGGCGCTGTCCGCCTTGAGACCGAAGATGGCTTTCCGGTGAGCAATTCCTGGAACATACAGCATCTTCGCAAGTTTTACCCATAAGGCGCGGTTGCCGGAATCTGTTCCGGCAACCACCTTTTGTACAAGCCTTGCCGCTGTTGCATGTAACCCTTTGTACAAAGCCGGGCGCAGATCCCGTGCGTAAATAAAGTTTATGTGTGCTTTGCACATCTTGTCAAATTTCATGCATTCTTTCTTTTTTGCATGATTTATCTGACACTTTGTGCAGCACTTACCCCTGGTAAGCAAAAACGAGCCTTAAGGCCCCATACCATTATTTTCTCTTCTTTCTTTTCCTCAAAAAGAAGGTTCCTTCACCCACAAGTTCACGGGGGGGAGGAGAGGATAAGGGTGTGGACCGGGCGTCGTTCAAAGAAGTATGGCCTTGCTGGGACACAGACGGCAGAAAAGCTAAGTTGCCCAAGTTTGAGCACAGTCAGTTTGAAATTTTTAAGTTATATTCCTAGAACGACCGTGCCTTGTATGGAAAACCTGTGCGCGGAGGAACCGGCTCGTGGCTAAGTTGCACCCTTACTTTGTTTCGAGTCCGCTCAACAATGAAAGTGTGCTGCGACTAGCCCCGACAAGGTTTCTTGCCGGAGGCAACACCGCTAGCAGGCTGCTGATGTTCCGCACTCAGCGCTCGCGGCAAGTGTGCTTGCGCCAGCAAGTTCCCTAAAAGCGTAGGGTAAAAACATACAAGGGATGGAATCAAGTAAAGGAAGTAACATAGCAGATAGTGCCCAGAATAGAGTTATATCACAAAAATAGCTTGTTGCGGCACTAACTAGATTGTTCTCATGACTTAAATAAACGGCGACAAGGAAAGGAGAAGAAAGATGGCCTAATCCGCACGCTCGCCATCGATCCTCCTGACTTCGTTCACCTTGTCCATGATGGGTGCGACGATGGCTTTGAGCTCCTCAAGATCAGCACCCGCCGGCAGCTTCTTGAGGACGCGGGAGAGGTCGAGGCCTGGATTGCGGAAGAGGATCTTCACCAGCACCTTCTCCAAGACCTTGGCGCAGATTGCGCGCGACTCATCCGCCAGCTTCGTCGGGATCCTTTCCCGGAGTTGCTGGAGGGCCGTCACCACGCCCTTGAAGAAAAGAGTAAGCTTGGCGCTGGGCTGGAGGTTCTCGTCGGTGGAGTACCCGAAGCCCGCCAAGTCCAGCTCCGCCAACTCCTCGTCGATGGCTGCAGCAATGTTGACGAGGCCCTCCGTCCAGAGCTCCACCGTGGCCTTGAAAGTGTTCTGAGTATCGGCGACCCTCGTCAGCAGCTCTTGGTTGCCCTTGACCTCTTTCTTCAAGTCATCTTCCCGCTTCTTGGCGGCGTCCAGCGTCTCCGTTAAGGTGGCCAGCTTCATCTTCAGATCAGCGCTCGAGTCCTTGGCGGCGTTCAGTTCCTTGATCTTGTCGGCGAGCTGAACTTGCAGATCGCCATGGGCGCGGGCATCCTTCTCGCGTTCGCGCTGGAGTGCGGCAAGCTCTTCATTCTTCCCTTTCATGTCCGCCTCCAGCTGCGTCACCTTCACCTCTAACTCCTTGGCGGCCTCAGCAGCCGCGGCGGCATCCTTCGCCTCCTTGAGTGCCCCACCAAGTGATTGCTCCCGGACGGCAAGCTCCTCCTCGTGGCTGTCCAAGTTCACCTTCTTCTGTATCAGCTCACCATCCCGCTTGGACAGCTCCTCGGCGGCGAGCCTCTGCTGCTCCTCGGCTTCAGCCTTCTCCAGAATGAACACCTTCTTCGCCTCGTCGAGCTGTGCCCTCTCCTCAGCAATGGACCGGAGGGCCTCCTGGTTGCGGTTCCGGAGCTCCTGCGCGTGTTTCTCTATGTCAACTCCCGCCTGTGCGACAAGCGCTTCCCGGGACTCAAGCTTCGCTTGCCGGGCGCGGTAGAGTGACACCAACTTCCGGAGCAGCTGCTCCTCCTCGGACTTGCCACTGCTGCTGCTAGGCGCGTCAACCACTGCCAGCCCAGCAGAGGTGAGTACTTCTCCATCAAACTCCTCTCCTTCA
The DNA here is from genome assembly GCA_963921465.1 of Triticum timopheevii. Lineage (NCBI taxonomy): Eukaryota > Viridiplantae > Streptophyta > Magnoliopsida > Poales > Poaceae > Triticum > Triticum timopheevii. The sequence goes on along the minus strand of OY997264.1, from coordinate 250,575,838 downwards.
GCCGGCGCCCTGGAGCTCGACGCCCAGGGAAGCTTGATGTATACGCCCTCGCCGGCCTTCAAGTATGCGCCTGGCTGGGGCTCTTCGGAGCCCGGCGCTACATCAGCGGCGGAGGGGTCGGCGGACGGTGCAGCACCTTGCGCTCCTGTGCCCTTCGGGTCGTCAGTACGATCGCCGGACCCCTCGCCGGCTCGTGCGCCAGCAGCCTTGGCGGCTTCTTCGTCGGCGGGTTCATTAGCGCTGGCCTCTCCCTCGTCAGCGGCGGCATCTTCAGTGTTGCCGCGTGCGCCTTCCTCGCCGGTGGCCTCGATCTCCATCGGGTCTGCGAGAGGGGGACTTGAGGATAGGAAGAGGAAGGAAAAGTCAAGCAAATATCCAAAAAAGAAGAAAGAAGATCAGAAGAAGAACCCAAGGGAAGATTTCCCACAAGAAAGGTTACCTGTGCTGGGCTCTGTGACCATGGGCTCCTCCACCAAGGGCTCACTGGTTCCGTCCCTTGCAGGGGACCTCTCCCTTGCCGGGGAGCGCTCCCTTGTCGGGGAATCGCCCCTTGGTGGCGTAGTCGAAGCAGACAGCACCTCCGGGGCGGTTTCTGATTGCCCCTGATGGGCCTGCTCTGCTCCTACACGAATGAATCAGCAATCAAGACGTCAGCAAAGGAAGAAGCACCCATGCGTGCCCCACAACAGGAAGTGAACCAAACACTTACGCTGGGGGCTGTGCTGGGGGCTGCTGCGAGGAGAAGGAGCCGGGTCCGTCAAGGTGGTCCCGGACGTGTCTTCTGCCATCGCAACAGGATCGTCCTCAATGACAACCACGGGGACCTTGGCCCTCTTTGCCGCTCTCTCGGCTAGAGTCCTGAAATAGAGCAGGGATTCAGAGAGAAGCAAATCAGATGCAAAACAAGCAACAACAAAGATTGAAGAAATACAAGTACAGTGAGAAGAAAGCCTTACTCCTCCTCCTCTTCTTCCTCCTCGTCGGAGCTCAGCGCAGAGAGGTCGAAGTCTGGTACCCTTTCTGCGCGGTGAGGCGGAGGAGTGGGCTCCCTTGGACGTTTGCCGGGAGCTGCGGCAGGATCGGGTGTGGCAGCCTGGGAAGACCCCGCCTCGGTTGCCGGCGCGGCCTGGGATGCTCCTGCGCCAACCGTACTTGCCGCGGTGGAGCGCGTCCCACGATGCTGTGGCTGTTGGCCTGCTTGCTGACCTGCTGGATCTCCAACTCGACGGAGACGCCTTCTTGGTTGAAATTGGGGCTGCGTTGGGGGCTCCGCCTGCGGTAAGCTGCTTGAGGACGGCTGGCCGCACGCGCCCTTGGCGGGCTCGCTCGCTTCGGCCTCGGGCTCCCCCTCGCCAACGACCTCTCCGGCAAGATCTTCCCGGTCGGCAAGGCTTGCCGCCTCGGCCGCCTCCGCCTCCTCCAGTGTGAAGCCAAACTCGCCCGCGGCGGCGGCTGCCGCCGCCTCTTCGGCCCTGGTGGCGATGTACCTCATCTCTTCGTCGGTGGTGTCGCGGGTGAGGAGCCTCTGCTCGTCGGAGTTGACTGCTACCTCCGTCAAGCAATCGAAGAATTGCCGCACGACGTCGTCGGCGGGCTCTATCCAAGTTGCACTTATCCCGTGCGAGTGGCATTCTGGCATCATTGCGCAGATGCGATCGCGCTGGGAATTGTTGCACAACGGGATGACGCCCTGCGGCAACCCGAACCACTCTGGATGGTTGGCGTCATGCTTGAACAGCTCCCTCAGCATCCCGTCAAGCTCCAGAACCGTGAAGTTGAAGTTGAGGCCTAGACGCAGCCTCATGATATCCGCCGGGCCGCCAAACATCCAGGTGGGCCTCCCCCTCTTCTGCAGAGGGGCGATGCGACGGCGAAGGAAATCCACGCCAACTGCCCCTGCTGTGAGCCCAGCAAGCCTGAGCCGGAGGATTCGGGTAGTGGCAATCTTCAGCTTGTCATCGTCCGGTGACAGAGCGCTCCAGTCGCCGCCGCGCACTACCCGGGTCTGGCGCAGGTTGGTGAATGGCTGCGGGTTGGCGTCAACGATTCAGCACCACTCCGCCCTCCACTCATCCCACTTGCTGTGGAGCTCGCCCGTCAAGTACACCTCCTTCATGTCGATCCGTGAGGTCCACGCGATTCCGCCAGCCAGTGGCTCCCATTTCTCGGCCCGGGGGGTGAAATAATGACGAAAAAGAGCGACATTGGGGAGGATGCCAACAAAGTTCTCGCAGAGGTGTGCGAAAACCGCCATTGTCAGAACGGCGTTGGGGGTGAAATCAAGAAGATGAAACCCGCAGGTATTCATGATGTCGCAGAGAAAATCGGAAAAAGGTGGGCAGAGCCCGCAATAGAAGAACACAGGAAAGAAATGGTACCCTTTTGGGCGCCGCTTCGACTTGGAAGCCTCAGCAGAAAGCACCGGCATGCGTGGATGCGCCCGCGTCTGCGTCGACCAGAAGAGGTAAAATTCCTCCCTCAGCGCCTTTGGGGTGAGCTCGGGGGTGAAAAGCACTCGCTCCTTGCGCAGCGCCTCGAGCCGCAACGCCTCGGCTGACTTGGTGCTCGACTTTGAGCCCTTGCCGGTGTTCGGAGCCATGGCGGAAGCGGCGGGGGAGCGCGGAGGTGTTGACGGCGACGGCGGCGATGGGCGGCGGAGCGCTGCTCTCTTTCGGCTTGGGAAGTGGAGGGGAGCGGCGGAGCTTTCGGAGGAAGGAACTGCAAGTGGCGAAGGTGGGGGAACGGCCCTGTTCCCTCTGCTTATAAACAGGGGAGGCGAACGTTACGCATTTCCTGGATTTAAGTGTTGCCCACGATCTCTCCCACGACGCCGCGATTGACGCGTGCCGTTACGGGGGAGCGCGGTGGATACGGAGTGGATTTGGTTTGGACCCAGGCCGCGCGTGCCCGTGCCCTGTTTTGGGCCTGGCCCAACAGCGCTCGGCACCGTGTATGGCCCAGGCCCGGGGGCTCCTGTCGGTGTACTAAAGTAGGGGTACCTTGGTACCCCGAACTTGTGCACGGGCAGTCGCAGCGTCCCGCGGCAAGGCTTGCCGGGTGTCCGCCAAGATCCTCCGCTATTCCTATTTACTGCCATTCAAGAACAAAGTGTTAGCTGAGAAGACAGAACCCCGGCAAGAGGAGCTTGCCGGGAAGGACAAGACCCCGGCAAGAGGAGCTTGCCGGGAAGGCCAACGAAGGCACTTCAGAAAACTTGCCGCGATGCTCCGCGCGTCCCGGCAAGACCCGATGAATGGCAAGCTCGCGGATGCGACAAGACAGCGACCGCGGCAATGCGCTTGCTGCGGCGAAGCCACCACTCCGCGCCCACGCTCCAGCACATCCGACGACGTGTCGCCGCAGGATCGCTCCTGGTGCACGTGGCGGGTGGCTGTGCAGCCAAGCGGTGCGACGTGGCGAGAGGAGATGACGAGAAGGCCATCGTGGCAGACGGTGGTGCTCCTAACGGTCGCTTCCTTGCACTGTTTGGGCGACCGGACGGGCATTAAATGCCCTTGTCCCCTGCCGTCAGAGTTAGGTAGGGGGCAATATTGGTAGCGGTTGTCCCAACCCCCGTTTTTACTCTTTTACCCCTCTTTCTACGCTGCCACCTGTCGGTGACCCCTTTAACCTATAAAAAGGAGGCCCATGCGCACGTAGAAGGGGTTCGGTTCGACTCATTCGACACTACAACACACCCATGCTCTTGAGCAAGAACAGAATAGAAACACAAACCAGCAGTAGGAGTTTTATCTCTCCGGAGAGCTCCGAAGCTGGGTAAAATCCCCCCCCCCCCCCCCCCCCCCCCCCCGCATGCGCCCTCCGCTCCCTTGCCGGACCGAAAAGGGGCCTTGCCCCATAGGTGCTCGTTCCCCACGACAGTTCCCTCGCCCACAAGTTTGCCGGGGGGGAAGGAGAAGATAATGGTGTGGACCAAGCGTCGTTCAAGAAAGTTTCGTCTTGCCGGGAAGCAAACAACAGAAAAGCTAAGTTGCCAAAATTTGAGCAATTAGTTTTAAAATTTTAAGTTATTTTCCTTGAACGATCGTGCTTTGTATGGAAAACCTGTGCGCGGAGGAACCAACTCATAGCTAGTTGCGCCCTTACTTTGTTTCGAGTCCGCTCAACAACTTAAGTGTGCTGCGACTAGTTGCGACAAGGTTTCTTGCAGGTTGCAGCACCGCCAGCAGGCTGCTGATGTTCCGCACTCAGCGCTCACGGCAAGGGTGCCTGCGCCGACAAGTTCCCTGAAAGCGTAGGGTAAAAACATACAAAGGAAGGAATCAAGTAAAGGAAATAACATAGCAAATGCTGCCCAAAGTAAAAGTTATATTACAAGATAACTTGTCGCGCTCTAATGGATTGTTCTCGTAACATGACTAGCAGCGGCAAGAAAATGAAGAAACGGGCGGTCTAATCTACGCGGCCGCCATCAACCCTCCTGACTTCATTCACCTTGTCCACAACGGGTGCGACAAGGGCTTTGAGCTCTTCAAGATTAGCACCCGCCGGCAGCTTCTTGAGGACATTGGTGAGGTTAAGGCCTGGGTTGCGGAAGGCCACCTTCACCAACACCTTCTCCAGAACTCTGGCGCAGATAGTGCGCGACTCGTTGGCCAGCTGCTTGGGGATCCTTTCCTAGAGTTGCTGGAGGGCCGTCGCCATGCCCTTGAAGAACAGAGTGAGCTTGGCACTGGGCTGGAGGTTCTCGTCCGAGGAGTACCCGAAACCCTCCATTTCCAGCTGCGCCAGCTCCTCGTCAATGACTGCGGCGATGTTCACGAGGCCCTCCGTCCAGAGCTCCAAAGTATCCCTGAAGGTGTTCTGGGTTTCGGCGGCCCTCGTCAGCAGCGCCTCGTTGGCCTTGATCTCCTCCTTCAAGGCCTCCTCCCGCTTCTTGGCGCCGTCCAGCGTCTCAGTCAGCGTAGCCAGCTTCAACTCGAGATTGGCATTGGAGTCCTTGGCGGCGCTCAGCTCTTTGCCCCTCTCGAGGAGACGACCCTGCAGTTCGCCGTGGGCGAGGGCGTCCTTCTCGTGCTCGCGTTGAAGCGCAGCAAGCTCTTCATTCCTCGCCTTCAGATCGGCCTCTAGCTGCGCCACTTTCACTTCCAGTTCCTTCTTGGCGGCCTCAGCAGTTGCAGCAGCATCCTTTGCCTCCTTGAGAGCCCCCCCAAGTGCTTGCTCGCGCGCAGCCAGCTCCTCCTCATAGTTGTCCAGATTGACCTTCCGCTGTGTCAACTCGCCTTCCAGCACGAACAGCTCCTCGGCGGCAAGCCGCTGTTGCTCTTCCGCTTCAGCCTTCTCGAGGAGGAAGGCCTTCAGCGCCTCGACAAGCTGCGCGCGCTCCTCCGCAATGGACCGAAGGGCCTCCTGGTTGCGACTCCAGAGCTCCTCCGCATGCTTCTCAATATCCACTCCCGCTTGCGCGACAAGCGCTTCCCGGGATTCCAGTTTAGCTTGTCGGGCGCGGTAGAGCGACAGCAGCCTTCGCAGCAGCTGTTCCTCCTCAGGCTCACCGCTGCTGCTGCTTGGCGTGTTGACCAGTGTCAACCCTGCGGAGGCAAGCACTTCCCCATCAAAGACTTCTCCTTCGACCGGCGCCCTGGAACTTGACGCCCAGGGAAGTTTGATGAAGACACCGTCATCGGCCTTCAAGTAGGCGTCGGGCTGGGGCTCTTCGGAGCTCGGCGCTGCATTAGCGGCGGCGGGATCGGCGGTCGGTGTAGCGCCTTGCGCTCCTGCGGCCCCAGGGTTGTTAGTGCGATCGCCGGATCCCTCGCCAGCTCCTGCGCCAGCAGCTTTGGTGGCCTCTTCGCCGGCAGGATCATCAGCGCCGGCCTCCTCCTCGGTGGCGGCGGCGTCATCAGTGTTGCCGCGCGCGTTCTCCTCGCTGGTGGCTTCAGTCTCCATTGGCTCCGTGGAAGGTGGATCTGAAGGCCGGGAGAGGGAGAAGAGTCAAGCAAATATCCAAGAATAAAGATCAGAAGAAGAAGAACCCAAGGGAAGTTTTCTGACAAGAAGGATTACCAGTGCTGGGCTCTGTAGTCATGGGCTCCACCACCTGGGGATCGCTGGTCCCGTCCCTTGTCGGAGAACTGCCCCTTGCCGGGGACCTCTCCCTTGCCGGGGAATCCTCCCTTGGCGGCGTGGTCGAAGCAGATAGCACCTCAGGGGCGGCTTCCGATTGCTCCTGGTGAGCCTGTTCTGCTCCTACACAAACAAACCAACAGTCAGATGTCAGCAAAGGAAAGAGCACCCATGTGCGCCCGACAACAGGAAGCGAACAAATACTTACGCTGGGGGCTGCGCTAGGGGCTGCTTCGAGGAGTGGTTGCCGGGTCCGGCAAGGTGGTCTCGGGCGCGCCTCCTGCCGTCACGGAGGGCTCATCCTCGATGACAATCACCGGAGCCTTGGCCCTCTTCACCGCTCTCTCGGCCAGAGTCCTGAAAAGGAACAAGGTTCAGAGTCAAGCAAATCAGATACAAGATAAAAACAGCAAGGATTGAAGAACTACAAGCACAACAAAGAGTCTTACTCTTCTTCCTCCTCGCTGGAGCTGAGCGCGGAGAGGTCAAAGTCCGGCCCTCTTTCGGCGCGATGAGGCGGAGGAGTAGGCTCCCTCGACCGCTTGGCGGGGGCAGCGGCAGGACCAGAAGCGGCGGTCCGAGAAGACCCCGCTCCAGTTGCCGCAGAAGCGTGAGGCGCTCCCGCGGCAGCAGTGCTTGTCGCGGTGGAGCGTCTCCCGTGGCGCGACGGCTGTTGACCCGTCTGCCGCCCTGCTACGTCCCCGGTCTTGCGGAGATGCCTTCTTGACTGCGCTGGAGGTTGCGCTAAGGGCTGCGCTGGGAGCTCTGCCTGCGGCAAGCCGCTTGAAGATGGCCGGCCTCTCACACCCTCGGCGGGCTCGCTCGATTCAGCTTCAGGCTCAGCAAGCTCCCCCTCGCCGGCAAGCTCTCCGGCAAGCTCGTCTCGATCGGCAAGGCTCGCCGCCTCTGCCGCCTCTGCCTCCTCCACGGTGAATCTGAATTCACCCGCGGCAGCGGCCACCGCCGCCTCTTCCGCCCTAGTGGCGATGCACCGCATCTCATCATCGGTGGTGTCGCGGGTGAGGAGCTTCTGTTCGTCGGCGTGGACCGCCACCTCCACCAGGCCGGCGAAGAACTGTTGCACGACGTCGTCGGCGGGCTCCTGCCAAGTTGGAATAATTCCATACGAGTCGCACTCCGACATCATTGCGCGGATGCAATCGAGCGAAGAATTGTTGCACAACGGGACGACGCCCTGCGGCAGCCTGAACCATTCTGGATGCTGAGTATCGTGCTTGAACAGCTCCTTGAGCATTGCATCATGCTCCATGATGGTGAAATTGAAGTTGAGGCCCGGGCGCAGCCTCATGATACCCGCCGGACCCCCGAATTCCCAAGCGGGTCTCCCCCTCTCTTGCAGGGGGGCGATGCGGCGACGAAGGAAATCCGCGCCAACAGCGCCTACAGTGAGCCTGGCAAGCCTGAGACGCAAGATCCGGGTGGTGGCAATCTTCAGCTTGTCGTCGTCCGTGGCCAGGGCGCTCCAATCGCCGCCGCGCACTACTGGGGCTTGGCGTAGGGTGGTGAATGGCTGCAGGTTCTCCTCAACGATCCAGCACCATTTTGCTCTCCACTCATCCCATTTGCTGCGGAGCTCCCCCTCCAGATACGTCTCCTTCTTGCCGGCTCTCGAGATCCAGGCGATCCCGCCAGCTAAGGGCTCTCCTCTCTCGACCCGGGGCATGAAGTAGTGGCGGAAAAGGGCTATGTTTGGGTGGATTCCGACAAAGTTCTCGCATAGATGTGCAAAAACCGCCATGGTCAGGACAGCATTGGGGGTGAAGTCAAGGAGATGGAACCCGTAGGTGTTCATGATATCACAAATGAATTCGGAGAAAGGCGGGCATAGCCCGCAATAGAAGATTAGCGCAAAGAAGGGATACCCATTTGGGGCTTGTTCCGAAGCGGCGGCGGTGAGCACCTTTGTGCGCGGATGTGCTCGCATTTCCGTCGACCAGAAGAGGTAGAACCACTCCCGTAGCTCCTTCGCGGCGAGCTCGGGGGGAAAAGTTGCCCGCTCCTTTCGCAGCGCCTCGAGCCGCAGCGCCTCGTCCGACTTCACGCCCTTCCCAGTTTTCAGAGCCATGGCGGAGGTGGTGGGGAAGATCGAAGGCGTTGGTGGTGACAACGGCGATGGGGGGCAGAGCGCTGCTCTCTTTCAGCTTTGGAAGCAGAGGGGAGCGGCGGAGATTTCCGAGATTGGAAATGCAGATGGCGAAGGTGGGCGAACGCCCCCTGTTTCCCCTGCTTATAAGGAGGAGGAGGCGAACGTTACGCTTTCTCTGAATAAAGAATTACCCACGATCTCTCCCACGACGCCGCATTCGACGCGTGCCGTTAAGGGAGAGCACGGTGGATACGGAGTCGGATACGGCGTGGACCCAGGGCGCGTGTGCCCGTGCCCTGTTTTGGGCTTGGCCCAACAGCGCTCGGCACCGTGTGTGGCCCAGGCCCGGGGGCTCCTGTCGGTGTACTAGAGTAGGGGTACACTAGTATCCCAAACTTGTGCACGGGCAGTCGCAGTGCCCCACGGCAAGGCTTGCCAGGTGCCCGCCAAGGTCCTCCGTATTTCCTTTGGAGCTTTTCAAGAACAAAGTGTCCAAGCCAAGAAGACAAGGCCCGGCAAGAGGAGCTTGCCGGGAAGGACAAGGCCCCGGCAAGAGGAGCTTGCCGGGAAGGCCAACCAAGGCATTTCAAGGAACTTGCCGCGACGCACCGCGCATACCGACAAGACCCGACGAGCGACAAGCTTCCGGGCGCGTCAAGACAACGACCGCGGCAATGCGCTTGCCACGGAAGGCCGCCACTCTGTGCCTACGCTCCAGCACATCCGTCGACGTGTCGCCACAAGACCATTCCAGGCGCACGTGGCGAGAGGCTGTGTAGCCAGGCGGTGCGAGGTGGCGAGAAGAGATGACGAGATGGCCATCGTGGCAAGCGGTGGCGCCCCTAACGGTCGCTTTTCTGCACTGTTTGGGCGACACGGACGGGCATTAAATGCTCTTGTCCCCTGCCGTCAGAGTAAGGTAGGATGCACTGTAGAGGTAGCTGTACCAACCACTCCTTTTACATTTGTACCCTTGCACACGTTGCCACCTGTCGGTGACCCCTTGAGCATATAAAAAGAGGCCCATGCGCAACGTAGAAGGGGTTCGACTCATTCTTAACCAGAACACTCCCATGCTCTCGAGCAAGAACATAATACAACCACAAAGCAGCAGTAGGGGTATTGTCTCTCCGGAGAGCTCCGAAGCTGGGTAAAATCGCTCGTGTGTTCCGCCTCGATCCGCTCTTCGTGCAATCTCCACCCCTCGCCGGACCGAAAGGGACCCCGATCCCATAGGTGTTCGTTTCCCACGACATTAGTCTTTGATTTTTAGTTTACCACAATCATCCCTGCTGTACACACCTTTTGGGAGAAACCCACATGATTTAGAATTTATTAGAATACTCTATGTGCTTCAGTTATATCTTTTGAGGTAGGTAATTTTTGCTCTAGTGCTTCACTTATATCTTTTAGAGCACGGCGATGGTTTAATTTTTTAGAAATTGTTGACCTCTCATTCAATTATATTATTTCGAGAGTCTTTTATAACAACATGATATTTGCTATGGTTATAAAATTGGTCCTAGAATGATGGGCATCCAAGTTGGGTATAATAAAAACTATCATAGGAAGTGAATTGGATGCTATGATCAATTTGATACATGATAATTGTTTTGAGATATGGAGGTAGTGATATTAGAGTCATGCTAGTTGGGTAATTGTGAATTTAAAGAATACTTGTGTTGAAGTTGGCAAGTCCCGTAGCATGCACGTATGGTAAAAGTTGTGTAACAAATTTATTGCATAGAGTGCTCTTTTGATTGAATTCCCTTGTGTAGAGGTCGGGGGCGCGCGATGGTTAACTCCTACCAACCTCCCCCCTAGGAGCATGCGTAGTAGTACTTTGCTTCGAGGGATAATAAAACTTTTGCAATAAGTATATGAGTTCCTTATGACTAATGTGAGTCCATGGATTATACGCACTTTTACCTTTCCATCATTGCTTGCCTCTTTGGTACCGTGCATTGCCCTTTCTCACCATGAGAGTTGGTGCAAACTTCGCCGGTGCATCCAAACCCCATGATACAATACGCTCTATCACACAAAAACCTCCTTATATCTTCCTCAAAACAGCCACCATACCTACCTATTATGGCATTTCCATAGCCATTCCGAGATATATTGCCATGCAACTTTCCACCGTTCCGTTTATCATGACACGTATCATCATTGTAATATTGCCTTGCATGATTATGTAGTTGACATCGTATTTGTGGCAAAGCCACCATACATAATATTTCATACATGTCACTCTTGATTCATTGCCCATCCTGGTACACCGCCGGAGGCATTCATATAGAGTCATATCTTGTTCTAGTTTTGAGTTGTAATTCATGAGTTTTAAATAAATAGAAGTGTGATGATCATCATTATTAGAGCATTTTCCGTAAATAAAAAAAAGAAAGGCCAAATAAAAAATAAAAAAAGGAAAGGCCAAAAAAAGAAAGTCCCAATAATAAAATAAAATAAAAAAGGGGGCAATGTTACTATCCATTTCCACACTTGTGCTTCAAAGTAGCACCATGTTCGTCATATAGAAAGTCTCTTATGTTGTCACTTTCATATACTAGTGGGAATTTTTCATTATAGAACATGGCTTGTATATTCCTACCATGGGCTTCCTCAAAATGCCCTAGGTCTTTGTGAGCAAGCAAGTTGGATGCACACCCACTTAGTTTCTTTTTGTTGAGCTTCCACACAATCTCCATCATCATATTCTATTCCGCCCATAGTGCTATATCCATGGCTCACGATCATATATTGCGTGAGAGTTGAAAAAAAGCTGAAGTGTGTTAAAAAGTATGAACCGATTGCTTGGCTGAAACCGGGGTTGTTCTTGATGGGAGTATTTTGTGTGATGAAAATGGAACATAGCCTAACTATATGATTTTGTAGGGATGAACCTTCTAATGCCATGTTATTTTGAGAAGACAAGATTTCTTAGTTAGTATGCTTGAAGTATTACTATTTCTTATGTAATATGAACTTTTATTTTGAATCATTTGGATCTGAACATTCATGCCACAATAAAGAAAATTACATTGAGAATTATGATAGGTAGCATTCCACATCAAAAACTCTATTTTTATCATTCACCTACTCAAGGACGAGTAGGAATTATGCTTGGGGATGCTTGATACGTCTCCAACGTATCTATAATTTTTGATTGTTCCATGCTATTATATTACCCGTTTTGGATGTTTTTGGGCTTTACTTTACACTTCTATATCATTTTTGGGACTAACCTACTGACCGGAGGCCCAGCCCAAATTGCTGTTTTATTGCATATTTCAGTGTTTCGAAGAAATGGAATATCAAACGGAGTCCAAATGGAATGAAACCTTCGGGACCTATCTTTTTGGAACGAACGCAATCCAGGGGACTTGGAGTGGAAGTCAAGCAAGAACCGAGGCGGCCAAGAGGGTGCCCGGTGCACCCTTGGGGGTGGGCGCGCCCCCACCCTCATGGGCCCCTCGAGCATCCACTCACCTACTTCTTCCTCCTATATATATCCACGTACCCAGAAACCATCCAGGAGCACCACAAAAAACTATTTCCACCGCCACAACCTTCTGTATCCGTGAGATCCCATCTTGGAGCCTACGCCAGCGCTCCGCCTGAGCGGGAATCAAACACGGAGGGCCTCTACATCATCTCCAAGGCCTCTCCGATGAGTTGTGACTAGTTTACCACAGACCTTGGGGTCCATAGTTATTAGCTAGATGGCTTCTTCTCTCTCTTTGAGTCTCAATACAAAGTTCTTCTCGATCTTCTTGGTGATCTATTCGATGCAACTCTTTTTGTGGTGTGTTTGTCGAGATCCGATGAATTGTCGGTTTATGATCAAGCTTATCTATGAGAAATATTTGAATCTCCTCTAAATTCTTTTATGTGATTAAGTTATCTTTGCAAGTCTCTTCGAATTATCAGTTTGGTTTGGCCTACTAGATTGATCTTTCTTGCAATGAGAGAAGTGCTTAGCTTTGTGTTCAATCTTGCGGTGTCCTTTCCTAGTGACAGCAGGGGCAGCAAGGCACATATTGTATTGTTGCCATCGAGGATAAAAAGATGGTGTTTATATCATATTGCCTGAGTTTATCCCTCTACATCATGTCATCTTTCTTAATGCGTTACTCTGTTCTTATGAACTTAATACTCTAGATGCAGGCAGGAGTCGGCCGATGTGTGGAGTAATAGTAGTAGATGCAGAATCGTTTCGATCTACTTGTCACGGATGTGATGCCTATATCCATGATGATGCCTAGATAATCTCATAACTATGCGCTTTTCTATCAATTGCTCGACAGTAATTTGTTCACCCACCATAATACTTATGCTATCATGAGAGAAGCCACTAGTGAAACCTATGGCCCCCGGGTCTATCATTTATCATATAAGTTTACCATCTACTTTTATTTGCATCTTTTACTTTCCAATCTATATCATAAATATACCAAAAATATTTATCTTATCATATTATCTCTATCAGATCTCACTTTCGCAAGTGGCCGTGAAGGGATTGACAACCCCTTTATTGCTTTGGTTGCGAGGTTCTTGTTTGTTTGTGTAGGTGTGTGGGCTTCTGAGGAGCCTCCTACTGGATTGATACCTTGGTTTTCAAAAACTGAGGGAAATACTTATGCTACTTTGCTGCATCACCCTTTCCACTTCAAGGAAAACCAACGCAAGATCAAGATGTAGCACTAGACACTGAGCTCTGGGGCTCCCTGAGGTTGATACGGCCGTGGGGCCACCCTCAGTTATTTATCACCAGCGCGGAGCATAGTGCTTCCGTATGTGTACGGGCATAGCTGCTCCTCGGCAGTGTCGACGGCAAGCGCAGAGCATGGTGCTTCCACTGGTGCGTGGGAGGGAGGCTCCCTGATGCGGAGAGCCACCGGGGCATGTACAGCCCCGCCCTGACACGTGGCTTGCACGGCAGGGCTAGATGAGGTGTATCTGGGCACCATGAGGCCCTACCTCAAGGCGAGTTGCACCTAGTCTTGGGTCTTTGACAACTGTGTGTTCCTGCGAGACGGTTAGGTATAAATGCTTTGCGTCCTCAGGTCCCGGCCCTTGAGCGAGCTCAGCTGCCACTTATATGCTAGGTCGCGATGCCGTGGTAAAGGCCAGGGGGTGAGGGCTGGAGAGCCAGTAAGAGCTCCTGAGTCTCGATGCTCAGGAGCCCCCCTTTTAATGCGCAAGAGAATTGCATGAGAGAGGGAGGGACCCGTGGTAGATGGCAATCGAGCAGGTGATAATCACAGGTAGATTAGGCATTAAAGGAAAATCAGCTTAGGTAGATGCAGAATGGATACAAGCCACCGGGTCAGACCCAAGCGGCTTGGGGATCATGCAGCCCGAGGGGCACCCCCCGCAAGGTAAGCTAAAGACATAAAAAGAGATACATGCCGCAGGGATGGACCCATGCAGCCTGGGAATGATGCAGCCCTGAGGGCGCTCCCAGCTGAAATGAACTCGGGAGATGTGGTTCCATTGTAGAGGGGATGTTGGGGCAGCTAAAGATGCGTGGTGAAGGGGCCGACCCTCACGAGCCACCGGGGCCCTGAGCCACAAGAGGCTTTGGAAGTCCAGGTGGTTCCTTGAGGACCGTCTCCATCTCTGCTAGGATCACGTGGTGCCTGGCCTCCTGAGCCGCCAGGATGCTCCACAGGTGACTCTGGTAGGTGGCAGCTGCGTTCGGTAGGCTGATAGGCATGCGAACAAAGCTGTGCAGCGGACCCTCGAAGCATCCCACGCACGAAGGCCAGAAGCGCTCCTGAGATGCGGCTCGGTTGAGCCCTGGGACGTCGATGTAGACGTGCAGCCCACTATCCTCGCCTGGATGGGCAGCCATGCCAGGAGAGTGGCGGTCGCCGCATACGGCCCTTGCTTCCTGAAGCTCCTGAGTGGTCTTGGCGATGAACTCCCGAACGTTGGGCTTTCCACACCCTGTGCCTTCCTAAGGGAAACGTACCGTGAAGCACACCTCCAAGTGGTGCCCGAGCCCCTCCCTCATGATGTTGGCGAGGTCTGAGGCCCTCCAGGAGAGAGCCCCGAGCCCTGCCCGAGGAGAGCGCCGGGCGCTCCTTCCTATGAGATGGAAGGAGGCGCCCCAGGCACGAGCACTGATCCTGGTGCAGCACCGCCCGAGATACCGACCTCCCGAGGCCTTGATCGGAGTGGTTGCTTCTTCTTCTTGGGGATGGCCTCAGGAGGGTTCTCGTCCTTACTATCTGGGTCCTCGACTGCTGCGGCTTGGAAGGCACGCTCGAGGGAGCACACCACATCTCTCTCTTCGCAGGGGACCGTGATGATTCTGCTGCTTCCTGGCATCTTGAGGACGTTGTAGCCGTGGTGGGTCACTGCCATGAACTTGGCCAGGGCTGGCTACCCAAGGATGGCATTGTAAAGAAGGTGGATGTGGGCGACGTCGAAGTCGATGAGCTTGGTGCGATAGTTGTCACACTGTCCGAAAGTGACAGGGAGGCGGATCTGCCCTATCGGGGCAGTGGAACTGGCGGTAACTCCTGAGAAAGGCTTGGTAGGCTGGAGCTGATCGTATGGCACATGAAGGCTGCCGAACATCTCAACGGACAGGATGTTAAGCCCTACGGCGCCATCTATGAGGGTCTTGGTGACTTGCACGTTGCTGATGATTGGTGAACAGAGCATTGGGAGAACACCAGCAGTAGCCGCGCACTTGAGTTGATGTGCCGAGCTGAAGGTGATGGTGCACTTGGACCACCTGAGCGGGCGCATGGCCTCGAGCCTGCGGAGGGCTGCGTTCACCTCGCGAGCAAACCGCTTGAAGATACGCTGAGAGGTTGGGGCCTGAGCTCCGCCCAAGATGCAAGCGATAGCACGTGGCTCATGTAAGCCCCCAGCCCCCTCATCCTAATGGTGGTCGTCATTCCTTCTTGGCGGGGGCGGCAATGGAGGAAGGCCTGCATTACACTGGGGGTGGTCCTCGTGAGGCTGATCCCTCCAGGCGCCCTCGCGAGGCTGGTCCCTCCAGGCGCCCTCGCGAGGCTGGTCCTGCCAGCGATCCTCACGAGGTCGGTCATGCCACTCCTGGCGAGGGCCACGGTCGTCTCATCGTCCTCCGCCACGTCTTCCTCCCCGGCCGTACCCCCGGTCGTTGCGCTCGGGGCGGCGACCGAAGCATCCTTCTCGAGTGGCCCTAAGGTCCTGGCAATCGTTGGTGTTGTGAGTGTGGAGGTTGTGGTAGGCGCAGAACGGTTGGCTTCCCTTGGATGACTCTGGCTGGTCCCTGCAGCACTTCATGTCTGGTCCGCCACGAGCACGACCACTCCCTTGCGCTTCACGTCCTTGGCCTTGGTCTTCTTTTCTTCCGGGTCGGCAACTAGGAGCTCGAGGAGGGAGAGGCGTCCCTCTTCAGCCCTTGTGCACTTTGTCGCCAGGTTGAATAGCTCGAGGGATGTGCACAACTCCTCATGGATGGGAAGCTCCTCCTTCATCTTGACGTCACGGACGCCATCATAGAATGCTGAGATGATGGCCTCGTCTGTCACCTTGGGGATCTTGAGGCGGTCGCAATTGAAGCACTGGATGTATTTCTGCAGGGTCTCCCCGGGCTGATGCTTGGTGCGGCGCAGGTTACCCGCGGCCGGGGGCGGTCGTGAGTGCCCTAGAAGTTGGTGATGAAGCGACTGCGCATCTCGTCCCAGGAGGAGATCAAGCCAGGAAGCTGGTTCAGGAGCCACGAGCGGGCACCATCCTTGAGTGCCATGGGAAACCAATTCGCCATGACTTTCTCGTCGCCTTTTGCCGCCTTGATGCTTAGCTCGTAGAGCTGCAAGAACTCCATGGGGTCGGGGGTGCCGTCATAGCGAGGAGACAGGTCCGTCTTGAACTTGCCCGGCCAGGCGACGCTACGCAGCTTGGGGGTGAAGGTGCGGCAGCCTGCTGTGGTCACCGGGGCCCTTTGCTGACGTGGAGCTTGCTCTTGATGATATCTGTGCATCGCTGCCATAGACAGCACGCGGTCTTGTCGCACCGGTGCAGGGAGAACGGGGGCGCCTTCTTGAGGCCGGGGGATTTCTTGACAGTTTCCTTCTTCTCGCGCGGGCGCTGGACGTGGTGGGTCACACCCAGGGGCCGCGTGCCTTGGCGCCAGGGCATCGTCTTGGGGCAGAGGTGGTGGAGGCGCTCCATGAGGGACGGCGTGAGGAGAGCCCCCTGTGGCGCTGACGATCTCGGTGATGCGAGCGAGCCATTCTTCGTAGAGGTCGTCGACGGGGCAGTAATGCAGGAGCTCGCGTGTCATAAGCAGCGCGGCCTGCGCGTCCCTGGGGGCATGACGAGCGTGGGACAATGGGCCAGCTGGGGTTAGCCATGGACAGGCGGTGCGGCCGTCCCGCCGCACTGAGGGGTCCAGCCAGGATGCTTGCTCCTTGTTCCCTGCCGGGCCAATGGTGGCGTTGGCGGCAGGCGACGGAGAACGATGGGGAGGCCCGCCGACAGGAGCCGTCTGGGTGACGCGAGCGGCGAGAGCGGCCCGGCGCTCAGCGCGGGCTTGGCGGGCGTCAAACATGGATGCGACGAAGCCATGGGACACCGATCAGCGAAAGAAAGACTTCGGCGCACCCCTACCTAGTGTGCCAAATGATACATTTAGGGTTCCGGCAAAACCCTTGAGTTCGAACATTGGGGTGCGCACGAAGATTTCCCCCTACCGAATCTCGCTCTCAGCCTCGCCGCGATCTCTAAGCTTAGCTTGATGAACTCACAACACAAGAGACACAAGATTATACTGGTTCGGGCCACCGTTGTGGTGTAATACCCTACTCCAGTGTGGTGGTGGTGGATTGCCTCTTAGGCTGATGATGAACAGTACAAGGGATGAACAAGCCTTAGGAGGTGAGGAGTTCTTGAGCTGGTGTGGTGTTCTACTTGTTTTGGTTTCAATCCCAGTTTTTGATCCGTCCGCCTGTCCACCTCCTTGTGTGGTGGCTAGTCCTATTCATATAGGCCCTAGTCCTCTCCCCAAATATTGAGCCGGAAGGGATCCAACGACGGCCAATTTGAAAGGGGACAGCTAATACAAGGTATCCTGACTAAAGGTGGTCTTCGCCGGTCAAAGGCGCTGGTGGTGACGCCCTCTTGGACTCCACGATGAACTCCGTCCTGCCGTCCCGCTGGTCTTGGTCTTGTTGCACCAATATGGAAACCTTTGCCTGATGCCTCAGTACTCCGTGCCTGCGCTTGCCCCCTTAGCACCATAGGGGAAACGAGGACACTGCGCGCCGGTGCCCGCCTGGCCTTGGTCCTCATGGCTTGCGTCACGGGAACCTCACGAGGTACCCCTTTCCTTGATCTCTCCGCCCCTTCGCGTGCCTGCCTGGTGAGGCCGCTCCTGAGGAGGCCTTGTGTCGTCCGCTTTGTGAGGCCTGGCCCCTCGCGAGGGTCTTGAGTGTTGGTTGACGAAGAGGGTCGTACTAGGCCACTGGTGGAGCCACGCCGCGGGCCGCAGGCAGGGAAGTCTGGGGACACCCGTTCCCAGAACACCAACATAGACAAGTTATCAGCTATGGGGTTCTCAGCACCCTTCCTATCAGTAATATGCAACTCATATTCTTGTAGCAAGAGAACCCATCTAATGAGTCTAGGTTTAGCATATTTCTTTTCCATAAGATATTTTATAGCAGCCTAATCGGTGTGAAAAATTACTTTGGAATCAACAATGTAAGATCTGAATTTATCACAAGCAAACACAACTGCTAAATATTCTTTCTCAGTAGTAGCATAAATTCTTTGGTTACTATATAGAGGTTTACTAGCATAATGGATAACATTTCATTTCTTATCAATTATTTGTCCTAGAACAACACCAACATCATAATCACTAGCATGACACATAATTTCAAAAGGTAAGTTCCAATCAGGTGGTCAAACTATAGGTGCAAAACTTAATGCTTTCTTATGTGTTTCAAAGGCTTCTACACAATCATCATCAAAAACAAATGGAACATCCTTTTGTAAGAAAGATTAGTAAGAGGCCTAGAAATTTTAAAGAAGTCATTAATAAACCTCTTATAGAAACCAGCATGACCAAGGAAACTATGAATACCTTTAATGTGTTTAGGACATGGCATTTTCTCAATTGCATCAACTTTAGCTTTATCCACCTCGATACCTCGTTCAGAAATTTTATGCCCCAAGACAATAACTTCTTTCAACATAAAGTTGCACTTCTCCCAATTCAAGACAAGATTAGTTTGTTCACATCTCTGCAAAACTCGATCAAGGTTGCTTAAGAAATCATCAAAAGAAGTTCTATAAACAGAGAAAGCATCCATGAAAACCTCAACAATGTTTTCACAGAAGTCAAAGAATATAGCAACCATATATCTTTGAAAGGTGGCAGCTGCATTGCATGAACCAGTAGGCATACGTCCATAAGCATTTGTTCCAAAAGGACAAGCAAAGGTGGTTATCTGTTGATCCTGTTGTGATATAGGTATTTGAGAGAAATCGGACTATCCATCAAGAAAACTAACCTGTGTGTGCTTTGACAATCTTTGAAAATTTTGATCAATGAAAGGCAGAGGGTAATGATCTTTTCTACTAGCTTTATTTAATTTCCTGAAATCAATTACAATTCTATAGCTAGTCACTATTCTTTGTGGACTGAGTTCATTTTTATCGTTAGGAACAAAAATGATACCTCCTTTCTTAGGGACATGGTGAACAGGACTTACCCACCTACTATCAACTATGGGATAGATTATACCTGCTTTGAGAAGCTTTAGTATTCTGGTTCTTACCACTTCTTTCGTCTTAGGGTTCAACCACCATTGGTGATCAACAACGGGTTTAGCATCAGGTTCCATATTAATCTTGTGTTGACACAGAGTGGGACTAATGCCCTTAAGATCATCAAGAGTATATCCAATAGCAGCATGGTGCTTCCTCAGAATTTTTAGTAATCTCCCTTCTTCATGTTCTTAAAGGTTAGCACTAATAATAACAGGATATATCTTTTTCTCATCTAGATAAGCACACTTCGGAGTGTCAGGCAATTGCTTTAATTGAAACACAGGATCACCTTTAGGCGGAGGAGGACCTTCTAGAGTTTCAATATGCAAATTGTGTTTAAGGATAGGTTGTTGTTCAAAGAATATTTTATATAGTTCATTTTTCACCCAAGTTCATATCATTTTCATGGTCCAGCAAAAATTGTTCTAGTGGATCAGTAGGAGGTAAGGCAATAGAAGCAAGACCAATTATTTCATCGTAATAGGTAACTCTCTATCATGAGGTTGCCTATGAAACTTAGAGAAATTAAACTCATGAGACACATCACCAAAATTGACACTGACTATTTCTTTATGGCAATCTATCTTTGCATTGACAATGTTCAAGAAAGGTCTACCAAAAATTATGGGACAAAAGTCATCTTGTGGGGATCCAAGAACTAGAAAATCAGTAGGGTATTTTATTTCCCCACAGAAGAATTCAACATCTCTAACAATCCCAAGTAGTGTGATAGTATCTCTATAAGCACGTTTAATAGTGACATCTATGTCTTCTATTTTGGCAGGTAATATATAATTCATAATTTCTTGGTATAAGGTAAAAGGAATAACACTTGCACTAGCACCTAAATCACATAAACATGATAGAAATGATCTCCTATTTTAAGTGAGACGACAGGCATGTCAACAATAAGCTTGTTCTTCTCTTTAGTATCGGGTTTGGCAATTCTAGCTGCCTAGTCACAGAAATAAATAGCAACACTAGGTTCTATTTTAATTTGTTCAGAGGGTTTAGGTGCTTTAATATTGCTTTTGAAACCACTGTTGATACCTTAGCATCTTCCTTTATCCTAACAGGGAAAGGTGGTTTTTCAATATAAGTAGTAGGCACAATTGGATCAACATTGTAAATGATAGTTTCATCTTTAACTATAACCAGTTCTTTAACTTCTTTAATAGGGGGTGATATCTAAACCACTTCTCTTTAGGTAGATCAACATGAGAAGCAAATGATTCACAAAAATAGGCTACTAACTCAGAGTCAAGTCCATATTTAGTGCTAAACTTGTGTAAAGCATCGGTATTCATCAAATATTTAGCACAATCAAACTCAAGCTTAATACCTAACTCTTCACCCTCGTCGAGTTCCCAATCTTTAGAGTTGCATTTAATTATTTCTAAAAGATCCCACCTGAATTCAATAGTCTTCTTCATAAAAGAACCAACAGAAGAAGTATCAAGCATGGATTGATCATTATGAGAAAGCCGGTCATAAACATTCTGAATGATAACTTCTCCTAAGAGCTCATGATTGGGGCATGAACATAAAATTGACTTAAGCCTCCTGTCGAGGCTCTAGGACTGGGGGTACCCAGGCCCGTCTGCTTGCTTCCCAGTGCGTGGCATCATCAGAGGGCCCAATGTGGCCCACTACCAAGGCTTCATGAAGCGAGACCCTCGTGAGGCCCCCGCCTCGTGAGGCGAGCATCATCAAGCGTCGTTAGGTGCTCCAATGGCTCCTAAGGGGAGATCTCCTGAGGCCCCTCACGAGGCGGATACTTCTAGGCTCACCACCAGCCATGCATTGCACGTGGGTGACGTAAAGCCATGAGGAGAGGAGCCAGGAGGGCGCCAGCGGGTGCAGGCAAGGACACTTTCCTCTTTGGTCCTAAGGAGGCAAGGACGTATGTAGGTTCCCAAGGAATACCCCATAGGTTGCCATTCCGGTGCAACGAGACCAAGACCACGGACTCGCCAGGGCAGAGGTCATCACTGAGCCCACATATGTGTCATGACCAGAAGCTTTGCAGACGAAGACCACCTTTAGTCAGGATAAGTTGTATGACTGCCCCCTACAAATTGGTCGTTGTAGCATCCCTTCCTGCATAGATCTTTGTGGGAAGAGGATCGGGCCAGTATAAATATAGGTTGGATGCCACCATCGGGAGAATAGAATCCCTGGGAGCCCTCGAGCCATCTGATCCCTCACGAGGCAGCTCATACTTGTACTAGCTCATACTCATCCTCCTCGCGAGGAAACCAACCACAAAGCAGGAGTAGGGTCTTACACCGCAAGGTGGCACGAACCAGGGTAAATCACCGTGTTCACCTTCCCTTCTCTCTCGCTTGAGCACGCCAGAGCAAGACCGTGATGCAGCGAGCAGCACGTAGAGGCTTAGTAGAATTCTTTGTGCACACCCAAAAGTTTGAACCTTTCCTAGATCCTCGGAGCCCTGATTCCGACATTTGGTGTGCTAGGTAGGGGTGTGCAGGAATTTCCTCACTTTGCCCCACTTCTGTTCCCTCCGTCCTCATGGCCGACGCTCATCATGTTCGTGCTAACCGTCATGCGGCTCCTATCGCCCAGATAGAGCCAACAAGCCCCGACGTCCACCGCCACTTCCTTTCGGCCGCCGCCAATGCTGCCACCGACCCTGCTACTCACGAGCAGTAGGACTCTTTGCTGCCACCCTCCATCCGCACAACAGCTACACCGCCACGGCTTCATCCTCCCATGCTCGTCGTGGGCCGGAAAATGCTCAGGCTGCACTGGTCATGATGCATGAGCTGCTGCGCTACCGCCCCACCAAGGAAGGTTATGGAACCTAGCTGGGCGGCATCACGGAGTTCGTCAACGCCGCAGGCGAGGCCCCGGCACCCTCCCACTCGCTCTGTCCTCCACCTTTTTGTGCGTTCTATGTGGCACACGGTGCGCCTCCGCCTCCTCCTTGTCGCGACAACAACACTGAGCTCCGACACGATGCACGCACGGGCGGACTACCGCATGGAGCACCGGTGCCGGCTCGTGATGAGGCGAGCTGTTAGATTGTGCCTCAGTCGATGAATGACGCACATCCGCCTCCCACGCCAGCTCCATGGCCGGGTCGTCCAAGAAGTCATGAGACATGGGCACCAGGACCGCGTTGCTCCCATGTGAAGTGCGCCCGTGATTGCCACAGGCTGCCGTGCCTTCACCCGTGAGCTATGCCGGGTGGTCTGGCTAGTCAAGTTCTAGCCGGATATGCCCCTGTGCTACAATGGGTCCCCGACCCCGCGGAATTCCTCCAGATCTACGCGCTGAGCATCGAGGTGGCGAATAGTGCCGACAAGGTCATGGCAAACTGGTTCCCCATGGCCCTCAACAATGGCACACGTTCCTGGCTCATGAACCTCCCTGAAGGGTCAGTCTCCTCATGGGACGAGCTCCGCAAGCGGTTCATCACCAACTTCCATGGCACCAGCGACTGCACCCTCACCATTAGTGGATGCGACGTGTGAAGCAGTGCCCTGGCGAGACCCTCTGCAAACATTCAGCGCTTTACCCAAGTCCTCCTGAAGATCCCGAAGGCCTCGGACAAAGCCATCATCTCTGTGCTCACCTAAGGCGGACATCAGGATGAGTGAGAAGCTTGCCATCAACGATGACCTTTACACGGTGCTGGAGCTGTTCAACCTGGCCGAAAAGTGCGCGAGGGCGGAAGAAGGCCGCCTTGCTCTCCTCGGAAACCATGAGGTCGAGCCCGAATAAAAGTAGGCCAAGGCCAAGGAAGTGATGCACAAGGGCCCTACTCTGTTGGTAGCGGAGCTTGAGCTGAAGCGTGGCCGAGACTGCGATGAGCCTGCCAAGAACAGTCGCCCGTTTTGTGTCTTCCACACCGTGCACACCCACAACACCGACGACTACCACATCCTCAGGGCACTTCGCGACGAATGTTTGGGCCGCCGCCTCGAGCATAGCGACCATGGCTTCTGCCATAGGGGAGGCCGCGGGGGAGGATGATGGGAGAACTGTAACCCTCGCCAGGGCTGGCGTGACCAGCCTCGCGAGGCCCGTCTTGAGAGCAACACAGGCCTTCCGCCACCCCCAGGAGGAACGAGAACAACCATCAGGACGAGGGGGCTGGAAGCTACCAAGAGCCCTGTGCAATAGTCTTCTCCCTTGAGCACGCTTACCGGGCTGCAATTGCAAAGAATTTTGATGGCGAGGCAGACATCGCGTCCCCTGAAGTTGTCCCTGTGAAGAAGAAGCAGCTCCTCCCAAAGGACCATCCTGAAGCAAACAAGGCACCGGTGGCGACGCCTCAGGTGCCACGTGTATCGCTAGGGCACGTGTTCCTCACGCATAGGAAGGCGTGACCGATGCCTCGCTGGGGATGGGCTCGAGGGCTTCCACCTGGAGATCGTCCGACCTGACCAGTGCGACGAGGGAGGTGCTCGGGCACCACTTGGAGGCGTGCTTCAATGCGCGCCCCCACAAGTAAGGAACACTGTGCGAGGTGCCAAGAGCACAAAAGTTCATCACTAGGGCGATCTATAGGTTCAGGAAGTAGGGGCCATGTGTGGCGAATGTCGCCCCGCGTGCCCCACCGACTCAGCTGCCACTCCCAACGTGGGCGGCGAGATACGTGTTTACGTCAACATCCAGGGCCTCAACAGGGCCGCTTCTCAAGACCTCTTCTGGCCATCATGAGTCGGCCGAAGCGGGGGCTTCCCATGCAACTACTTCTGCATGCCCTTCGGCCTACTCAACGTGGGCGCCACGTACCAGTGGTTTTCGGAGCTCACGCTGCCATCTCATGAGGCCCGATGTCTGGCGCTGGTGCATAATGAGGCCCTAACCCCTCGCGAGGCCCCCAATCCTCATGAACCGCCCAACTTGTGTGGAGCGAACCTCCATGGCGCATTTAATCGACTACCCAGATGCTCCCACAAAGACATTGCCAGTTGACTTTTCGGTTTGTTCAGTTGAGGGTGCCCTTCGAGAAGCATCATCCTCATGCGGCTTGGGGACAGTCCCTCGGTTGCCTTATATTTTTCTCATGAATCAGAATTGGCTATGCCTTGATAAAATTTCCCTAATGACTTAATTTGCGTACTCTGTGCTTGGTCACCATGTATGTCGCCACACCCTTGCAAACCCGATGTCGACCGCCTCATGACCAAGGGTTGGCACGACGTCTGTGCTCGGTTCTGTCCCTGCAGTGTTGTTAAATCCAAGCGACCGAGCTATGTCTCGCGGGCCATCTCCCGTGAACGTCACCTCCTTGGGTCCTTGGTGCCTTGTTCTATCATGAGCTCATAGTTGGTAGGTGAGTAAGGGGGTGCGGCTCGGTTCGTAGAACCGCATTCTTTGTGCTTTGCCACAGCAAGAGCCGTGCACCGGGTGTTCTTCCTCGGATTGTTGCATGAGAAGACTTGGGAATGACATCTGTGCTCGGGTCCGTCCCTGCAGCGCTGATAAACCCAAGTGACTGAGCTCTGTCTGGTGGGCCGGCCCCGTACACGTCACCTCCTATGGGTCACTTGTGCATATCCTTCTCATGCAATGGCCTCTGGATGGTCATTCTGTCAGAATTGGGTCTCCGTGGACCCGAAACAGGTTCAAGCTTTGGGGCATGTACGAAGGATTTCACATCACGACGACGCATTACTTGCAACCCACATGGCCTGATCTCACCGTGTATGCACAAGCGGCGAGAAGGAATGGACATGGAGATTTACCCAGGTTCGAGCCACCTTGTGGTGCAAAACCCTACTCTTTCTTTCGGGTGGATTGGCCTCACGAGGAGGTTGAGCTACCTCACGAAGGCTCTGAGGGTGAGAGTGAATCCATCCCAATCTACGGTGGAGACTAGCCTATATTAATAGTGCCTTGGTCCTCTTCCCTCATAGGTTTGGCTGGAAGGGATTCCCCAACGGCCAATTCGAAATGGGACAAGAGGTACATCTTATCCTGATAAAAGGTGTTCTTTGCCTGTAAAGTTTCTTGCCCTGACGCAGTGGTGGGTACAGCAAACACATCCATCCTGCTGAGCTCGTTGTCTTGGTCTTGTTGCACTGGAATGGAAACCTTTGGGGGATCCCTCGGGAACCCCCACTTATCCTTGTTTCCTTAGCACCAAAGAGGAAATTGTCCCCCTCTGCGCCTGCTGGACTTGGTCGTCACGGTTCACGGCATCGGGAGGCTCATGAGGAAGGGTACCTGCATCGACATCTTTGCTCCTCAGGAGGAAGATTTGGGGAGCTGCTCATCGGAAGGTCATGGCGACATTTCACTCACGAGGCCGAGGGTCCTCGCGAGGGTCTTGCACATGTAGTCTTGTAGCTGGGTCATACCGGGCCATCGATGGGGCCACGCACTGTGCTGTAGGCAGGCATGTCTGAGTACCCCCGATCACAAAATGCCAACAGTAGCCCCCGGGCCCAACGCATGCCCAACCTGGCTTCGAAGCGAAGGCAAGGAGGGAAGGGCGAAATTCCGAGGGGCCCAATCGCTTGCGGGCCAGGCTTTACGTGTGGCACATGACGGGATGCGGACAACCCTGCTTCCCCACATTGCCTCGGCAACTGCCCACGCTGACAAAAGCCTAGCGCACACTACGAAGCCATCATTGCTCTAAATGCGAAGGGGTGCCGGTTGTCCTCTGATTGCCTATAAGGGGGCGAGGGGAGCGGATCCCCCAACCCATCTCTGTCTTCTTGCCCACTCGCCTCCAATCCTTGCCGCAGCAACCATGGCACCGATGTGAAGGTTCTTCACCGTCGAGAAGGGCAAAGCAACTAGGGATGAACCGGAGGTGACTCCGCCTAAGAGGGGGCGCGGCCGCCCTCGCAAGTCCACCACGATGTCCACTGCAATTTCCCAAGGGTGCGAAGTCCACCACGATGTCCACGGCAATTTCCAAAGGTGCGGCGGCGATGTCCTTAGTAGCGAACTTGCCATTGGCGATGGCCGTGACGCTCTAGTGGTGACGATGCTTCCTTCGGGGACGACTCGAGTGACGGAGGAGAATGACTTCGACTAGGCACTACGGCGCTGGTGCCAGTGCCTCAGGGGTTGCGCCCTTCGGGAGGTTGTTTCTTTCGATTTTAGTTCTTGCAACAAAAGTCATGAAGGGCACCGCGGGGACGTGGAAGAAACATTAGCGCTCGTACCTTTTGTCTTAATGTTTTATCGCATTTTTTAGTTGTGTTGGCATCTCTTGTTTAAGCTCGAGCCCTTTCCTCCGCGCGATAGCTTAGATCCCAGCATCGTCGGGACCCAGTCACTAGGTAGGCATCTTCCTTCGCTGGTATGCCGTGTGCAAGGCCAGGAGGTGAGCAACCAGAGGTCTGGTAAGAGCTCCTGACGCTTGATGCTCAGGAGGTCCCCCTTGATGCGCAATCCGCTTTCGGACGGGAAAGGATTTTCGTCCAAACAAGATCACAGAAACAGAGTTGTGGTGTCAACAGTAAGGCTCGCGCCTGGCGTAGAGAGGGTGACTTAGCTCTGGGTGCTCATGATTGACGAGGTGTTCCTGTGTCGTGAGGGCGTGCTTTCCTGGGGTCTCCTCCTCTACTGTTGTCCTGAAACGCATCAAGGCAAGCCCTTCTAGTAGTGCGTGAGAGAACTGACGTACTTTAGTGTTTCGAGGGACACTCGCGTGGCCGGGCCGTGCCCCACTACCCATGCCCTCACTAGTGGTTTACCCCTCCCTTTCTTGCTCACCAAGGTGCTCTACGTCCTCGGGACCCGGCCGTCAAGTGAGCTCAGCTGCCACTAGTATGTCAAGTCGCGAAGCGTGGAACAAGGCCAGGGGTGAGGGCCTGAGGACCAGTAGGGGCTCCTGAGGCGCGATGCTCAAGAGCCCCTCTTTTACGTGCAAGCGGCTTGCTGAAAGAGGAGTGGTTCGCCTCGTGGAGGCGCCCAGGAAAGGGATTTTAACCAGTGACAAGCGGAAACAATTTTACTTAGCCTTTTGCACACAAAACAGCTAAATGATTGAGGTGGGTTTCCCGAAGCGGCAAGGTGTCGTCAAGGCCGCACAAGCGTCTTCATCCTGAGGTTCCTGCGTTTTAGCCAATTACGAAATATGAGAGGTGATGCGCGTTTGCTGATCTGCTCGTGATCGTTCTATGAGAAAGATGAAGGCACTAAGGACCTGGTGAGGTGACGTGCATGGGGCCAGCCCGCGAGCCAAAGATCAGTCTCCTAGGTTTTTCAGCGCTGCAGGGTCGGGCACGAGCATAAGTGTCGTGCCGGTAGCCTCCTCTCATGGGATGCTCAAGGGTAGAGCTAGCAACGCCTGAAGCCCGTAGGGGCGACTCTAGATGTGACATACATCAGACCCAGGGTTAACAGCCCCAAAAATTCATGAAAGCGTAATTTATACAAGGTACATGAACAAAATGTCATAACTGTAGGGGTGTACCCTTACAGTCTGAGGATAATGCGGCTCGACGGACACCTTCAACAGAACAAACCAAAAGGTCACCTGGAACCAGTATTGTACAAGCGTCAAGGTAGCTGTAGAGGCGTGTCGTGTAGATTACTGATCAGGAGCCAGGCGGCTCCAGAGGCCTAGGAGGCTCATGAGGCTCGAGGGGCTTGTGAGGGTACGAGCCCTCCTGAGACGCGACTGCCATGCGCCTGGCCTCGTGAGATGCCATAGCACGCTGAACATGGTACCGGTACGAGGCGCCCACATTCAGTAGGCTGAACATCATTGTGGACTTGCGAGGGCGGCCGTGCCCCCTCTTAGGCGGAGGCACCTTCGGTTCATCCCTGATCGCTTTGCCCTTCTCGGCGGCGAAGAACCTCCTCACTAGTCCCATGGTTCCTGCGGCAATGATTGGAGGCGAGTGGGCGAGAAGACGGAGATGGGCTAGGGACTCCGCTCCCCTCGCCCCCTTATAGGCAGTCGGAGGCCAACAGGCGTCCCTTCGCATTCAGAGCAATGATGGTTTCGTAGCATGCGCCAGGCTTTTGTCAGCCTGGGTTGTTGCCGAGGCGATATGGGGAAGCGGGGTGTCCTTGTCCCACCATGCACCACATGTAAAGCCTTGCCCGCAAGCGATTGGGGCCCGCGAAATTTCACCCTTCGCTCCTTGCCTTTGCTTCGAAGCCAGGTTGGGCATGCCTTGGGCCCTGGGACTACTGTCGGCATTCTGCGATCGGGGGTACCCAGACAAGCCTGCCTGCGGCCCAGTGCGGGGCCCCATCGATGGCCCGGTATGACCCAGCTACAAGAATACACGTGCAAGACCCTCGCGAGGACCCTCGGCCTCGCGAGTGAAATGACACCATGACCTCCCGATGAGAAGCTCCCCAAGACTTCCTCCTAAGGACTGAATATATCTATGCAGGTACCCCACGTCACGAGGGTCCCGATGACATGAGCCATGACGACCAAGGCCAGGCGGGTGCTAGCGGGCGCGGAGCGGACAATTTCCTCTTTGCTGCTAAGGAAACAAGGACAAGCGCGGGTTCCAGAGAGATCCCCCAAAGGTTTCTGTTCCGGTGCAACAAGACCAAGACCACGAGCTCTGCAGGATGGATGTCATCACCGAGCCAACCACTCCGTCATGGCCAGAAACTTCACTGGCAAAGACCACCTTTCGTCAGTATAAGATATACCTCTTGTCCCCTTTCAAATTGGCCAGTGTGGAATCCCTTCCCGCCTAAGCTATGAGGGAAGAGGACCAAGGCACTATAAATATAGGGTAGTCTCCACCGTAGATTGGGATGGATTCACTCACCCTCGGAGCCAACGCGAGGCAGCTCAACCTCCTCATGAGGCTAATGCACCAGAAAGAAGGAGTAGGGTTTTGCACTGCAAGGTGGCCTGAACCTGGGTATATCTCCGTGTACATTCCTTCTCCCCGCTCATGCGTACTCGGTGATATTAGGCCGTGTGGGTGGCTGATGTCTGTTAGAACTACGTCGATATTTCCCCAAGGTGGAAGGGATGATGCAGTATAGAGATGGTAGGTATTTCCCTCAGTGATGATACCAAGGTTATCGAACCAGTAGGAGAACCTCCTAACACCCCATAAACAACCTCTACACACAAATAACAAATACTCACAACCCGACGTGTTAAAGGGGTTGTCAATCCCTTTCAGGTAACGATGCCTCAAGTTGGCGAGAAGACGTGATAAAGTAGGATAAATAGATAGCGAAATAAATAAATTGCAGCAAGGTATTTTTGTATTTTTTGTTTAATAGATCTGAAAATAAAAGCAAAAGAAAATAGATCTTAAAGGCAAATATGATGGAAAGAGACCCGGGGGCCATAGGTTTCACTAGTGGCTTCTCTTGAGAAAAATAGCAAACGGTGGGAAAACAATTACTGTTGGGCAATTGATAGAACTTCAAATAATCATGACGATATCTAGGAAATGATCATTACATAGGCATCACGTCCAAGATTACTAGACCAACTCCTGCCTGCATCTACTACTATTACTCCACACATCGACCGCTATCGAGCATGCATCTAGTGTATTAAGTTCATGGAAAAATGGGTTAATGCAATAAGAGCGATGAAATGATGTAGACAAGATCTAATTATGTAGGAATAGACCCCCATCTTGTTATCCTTAATAGCAATGATACATACGTGTCGTTTCCCCTTCTGTCACTGGGATCAAGCACCATAAGATCGAACCAATCACAAAACACCTCTTCCCATTTCAAGATAAATAGATCAAGTTGGCCAAACAGAACCGATATATCGGAGAAGCAATACAAGGCTATAATCAATAATGCATACAGGAGATCAAAGAAGACTCAAATAACTTTTATGGCTAAAAACATAGATCTGATCGTAAACTCAAAGTTTATCGGATCCCAACAAACACATCGCAAAAAGACTTACATCATATGGATCTCCAAGAGACCATTATATTGATAATAAAGAGAGAGAGAGGAAGCCATCTAGATACTAACTATGGACCTGTAGGTCTACAAAGAACTAATCACACATCATCGAAGAGGCACCAATGGACATGATGCACCCCTCCATGATGGTGTCTAGACTGGATCTGGTGGTTCTGGACTCTACGGCGGCTAGAATTGATTTTCGTCGACTCCCCTAGGGTTTCTGGAATATTGGGGTATTTACAGAGCAAAGAGGCGGTGCGGGGAGGGGGGCAACGAGGAGGGCACAACCCACCAGGGCGCCTATTGACATAGTGCCCGGTGCTAGTTGTTGTTTTTTGCTTGTTTTTTACATCGCAGGAAATCAATACAAACGGAGTACAAACACAGCTAAACTTTTTGTGGATTTTATTGGACCAGAAGACATCCAGTGGGCCAAGAAAGCACATGAGGGGAGCTTCGAGGGGAGCACAACCCACCGGGGCACGCCTGGGGGAGCTCCGAGGGGAGCACAACCCACCAGGGCGCGCCCTGGTGGGTTGCGCTCCACTCGGAGCTCCCGTCATGTTCTTTCGTGGCCCATTGGATGTCTTCAGGTCCAAAAAAAATCAACAAATAGTTTTACTGTGTTTGGACTCCATTTGGTATTGATTTCCTGCGATGTAAAAAACAAGCAAAAAACAGCAACTGGCACTTGGCACTATGTTAATAGGTTAGTACCAAAAAATGATATAAAATGACTATAAAATGATAGTAAAACATCCAAGAATGATAATATAATAGCATGGAACCATCAAAAGTTATAGATACGTTGGAGACGTATCAGCATCCCCAAGCTTAATTCCTGCTCGTTCTCAAGTGGGTAAATGATAAAAACAGAATTTTTGATGTGGAATGCTGCCTAACATGCTCATCACATAATCTTTTCTTTATATCATGGACATTTGGAGTTTTATATGGTTCAAAGCAATAGTCTAGTTTTGACATGACGACTTTAATACTCAAGCATACCAAAAAGCAACCATGTCTTTCAGAATATCAACACTAAAGCAAGTTATCCCTAGCCCATTATGCTCAATCATTGATCCATTCATGAAAAACACTCGATTATTGGCTACACCCAATGCTCAAATATGATCATAGTGCCCCTTAGTTGGTGCTTTATAAGAGCATATGGAGACTCAAATTCAACATAAAAAATTGCATAAAGTAAAAGAAAGGCCCTTCGCAGAGGGAAGTAGGGATTTGTAGAGGTGCCAGAGTTCAAAGCAAAAATTAAGAGATAAAATCATTTTGAGAGGCATACTTTTCCCACCAACAAAAATGACTTAGAGCTCCCAACAATTTCCATGCAAGATACATCATAGGCGGTTCCCAAACAAAAAATAAAGTTCATTCCTTTTTCCACCATTACTTTCACTTTCCATGGCTTATCCGTATGCACGGGTGCCCTCCATACCAACACTTTCCAAGGAATTTATTATTTGACAACATAAAGTAAATTCATTTTTCATTTTGGGACTGGACATCCCTAATACCTTTGTCGTACCCTCATGCAATGACAAGTGAATAAACACTCATCGCGGAAATAACACATCTAGCATGCAAAATATTGGCCAACCCTCACCGCCTCGCGAGTGGTACGAGCACAAAAAAGAGAAATTTATTTTGAAAATTGGAGATGGCAGATGCAAATTTGGTTAGAACGGCACGGAAATACCACATATAGGTAGGTATAGTGGACTCATATGGCAAAACTAGTTTAAAGGGTTTTGGATGCACAAGTAGTGATCATACTTAGTTCAGTATGATGGCTAGCAAAATGATTGAGAAGCGACCAACCAAGAAACGAAAAATCTCGTACCCAAGCATTAAGCATAAGTAGCACTGAATAATGCACCACAAGTAGGATATATATATATTTTATTGCATAACTATTTACTTTCATGCTTGCATAGGGAATCACAAACCTTAACATCAATATTCTTACTAAAGTATAATTACTCATCAACATGACTCACATATCATATCATCATATCTCAAAACCATTACTAAGAATCAATTTTATTTTGTCCAATGATCTTCATGAAAGACTTTATTATATCCTCCTTGGATATCTATCACTTTGGGACTATTTTTATATGTTGCTTTTGATAAGCTCAAACAAATTTAAGTGAAGAACATGAGCATAATATTTCTTTCTCTCAAAATAATCTAAGTCAAGCAAGAGTAACTTTCTTGACAAAATTACTAACTCCCAAATAAATCTAAGTGAAGCATGAGAGAATTTCTTCAAAAATTACAAAGCACACCATGCTCAAAAAGATATAAGTGAAGCACTATAAAAATTTAAGTAAAGCATAGGAGCAAGCAGAGCATAATTTTTGGCTCTCTCAAAAAGGTGTGTGCAGCAAGGATTCAAGACTTAAAACATAAAGAAAAACAAGCAAAGACTTATATAATACAAGAAGCTACAAGCAAAACTGACAATATGTGACGAATAAAAATATAGTTCCAAGTAAAATACCGACGATTGTTAGAAGAAAGAGGGGATGCAACTCGAGGTTATCCCCAAGTTTAGTTGCTTGCTACTTCTTGAATATTATCTTAGGGTGCCTCGGGCATCCCCAAGCTTAGCCTTTTGCTAATCCTTACTCCTTCATCCATCGTAAGATAACTCAAAACTTGGAAACTTCAATCACACAAAACTCAACAAAACCTTCATGAGATCCGTTAGTATAAGATAGCAAACCACTACTATAAGTACTATTGCAAACCTATTCATATTTTATGTTTGCATTATATCTACTTTATTATAACTTCTCTATGGCAAAAACTATTCAAACAAAACCATAGAATCATCAAAGCAAGCACACAACGCAAAGAAAATAGAATCTGTCAAACACAGAACAGTCTGTAGCAATCTGACTACTTCGAATACTTTTGTAACTCCAAAAATTCTGAAAAATGAGGACGACATGAATAATTTGTTATTAATATTCTGCAAAAAGAATCAATTCAAAAGCACTCTTCTGATAAAAATGAAAAAATATTTTCGTGAGCGCAAAAGTTTCTGCTTTTCAGCAAGACCAAATCAACTTTCACCCAAATCATCCCAAAGGCCTTTCTTGGCACAAACACTAATTTAAACCGCAAAAACACATATAACAGAGGCATAATTGTGTATTTTATTGAAGACAACAAGGAAACCAAAAAGCTAAAAGATACAAGTTGGGCTGCCTCCCAACGAGTGCTATCATTTTACGCCCCTAGCTAGGCATAACACGTAGGATCTAAGTTTTGTCCTCTTTATCCTCCAACTTTTTGATCGTACACTTAGAATTTTTCGAGGATTTTGCATATAAATTATCAACGATAATACTTCTAGGCACGAGATCGGAAACCTCATTTTTGCAAAGAGGGTCTCTTATAACTTCAATAAAATAGGGATGTATACTAATCATCTTAAGATCTCCTTTATCATTGCTAGAAGTTTCCCCCTTGTTTTTAGTAACTTGAGTTGTCTTACTAATTTTTACAGGTGTTTTGGCGGAAGCAAAAGCCGTACTTAGATTAGAAAAAAATTCTTCCAGTTTATCAATCCTAGATGGGCTCTCTTCGATTCTTTCATGAATTATAGTCCCCTTTTCTTTTAGAAACTTAAAAACTTCTCCCGCTTCTGACCCAATTTTACTAGCATAACTTTACATTTTTCTATCCAAGTTTTCAGTATGTTCTTCGATAAGCATTTTCTTATCGATAGCATTTAGTATTTCCATAACATGCTCGAGGGTAACGATTGTTTCATTGATCATGAGAGGGGGTGAACCCACTAAATTTCCCAAAGCATTAAAAGCATCAAGAGAAGGACACATCAAGAAATTTCCACCGTTAATCGTATCAAGGACGAATCTATACCAAGTGGTGAGGCCCACATAAAAATAGCGAAGAAGAACAATGGTAGATTGCTTACGAATAGATCTATTAGGAGTAATGCAAAACCTATACCAAGCATATTTTAAATTATCCCCTCCCCTTTGTTTAAAGTTAAGAACCTCGTTCTTGGGGGTGTACGCAATAGAGGAAGAACTATCCACAACGACAAAAAGTGGTAAACAAGATTGCACATAAAAATAGATCTGACGAGAAAACGATAAACAAAAAAGAGGGCGAATAAAACGGCAAATTTTTGTGACGTGGGGGAGAGGACAAAGAGAGGAAAATGGCAAATAATGTAAATTGCGAGGAGATGAGATTTTTTATTAGGAACCTAGTTGATGTTGAAGATCCTCCTCGACAACGGCGCCAGAAATTCCTTTTGATGTCTGCTAGGACTATGTCGATATTTCCCCAAAGAGGAAGGGATGATGCAGTATAGCGACGGTAGGTATTTCCTTTAGTGATGAGACCAAGGTTATCGAACCAGTAGGAGAACGTCGGGGGGGTGACCCCCAGGTATGCCCAAGACGGTGAAACGACGCTTCAAGACATTGCCAGGGGAGTGGCCCCTGGCTGGCTGGAACTTGACTAGCTGGAATTTGGTCGGCCGGGTTGACCTGTCCGGGTTGACCTTGGTGGGGCTGACCTTGGACAGGTTGACTCTGTCCGAGTTGACCTTGGCCGGGTTGACCTGGCCGAGTTGACCTTGGCCGGGTTGACCTTTGCCAGGTTGACCATGGCCGGGTTGATCGGTCCGGGTTGACCCTGGCCGGGTTGATCTGTCCGGGTGGACCCTGGCCTGGTTGACCTCGGCTGGGTTCACCTGACCGGGTTTACCCTGGCCGGGTCGACCTCGGCCGGGTTGACCCTGGCCGGGTTGAGCTGGCCGGGTTGAGCCCATCCGGGTTGACCCTGTCCAGGTTCCCCCTGGACGGGTTCTCCCTGTCCGGGTTCTCCCTGTCCGGTTTCTACCTGTCCGGGTTGAGCTGTCCAGGTTGAGCCCTGTCCGGGTTGAGGCTCATCCGGGTTGAGCCCGTTCGGCTGGACTCTGGTCAGGTCAACTAAGACGTATCGTCGAACCTGCGCATACATGACGGCCATACTCTACAGTGGAGCACTATAGATGAGCAGCCAACACTGTTCCCGCATCATGTGACACTTTACTGCGCTCCAATAGTGGTGCATTGTAGCCTGCATCATCATATGACATCGCAATAGTGTAGTGGGTGTGTGGGCCACCCCTTGTCCCTGGGCACTAGTATATAAAGTGACCCAGGGGAGGCCTCACACACCCAGCCTCACTAGGCCACACTCACACATCCATCCATCCATGCCCACTCGGCCACACACATGCACGCTCATAGCCAGATCCCTTGGCTCTCACGCCACACACACTCACACTCACTCACACATGAGACCGAGTAGAGAATAAGTGTAGCTAGCATCCCGATTCATCCGGATACAGCTCCAGGAGCAATTATGTACTGCTAGACATGTACACTTCATATATATTCAAACATGCAGGAGTAGGAATATTATCTCTCCGTAGAGCTCCGAACCTGGGTAAATCACCACGTGTTGTTTGCCCAATCCCGTCCCTTGACCTCCATAGCAGTCTTGTCCTCACCACAAGCCACCCCATAGCATCTGTCATCTCACGAACCCACCCACGAGATAGCCACGACAGTTGGCGCCCATCGTGGGACAACTTTAGGTCCTAGCCAGGATCATGTTTCAGATGGGGCTCCTCTCCGACTCCAACGAGCCTGTCATGCTGGTGGGCGACGTCATCGATGCGCTTGCCGCCTCCTTCGCCGCACTGCACATCTCCGATGCGCCCGCAGCCGACGAGTACCCCAGCGAGGTACTTGACTTTTCCAACTGCCCTCTCTCCCTGGACATCCAGGTGGAGGTCTTCGTCACCAGCGTCGATGCCTCCTCCTCGTCGAGCGCAGTGAGGAAGGCCACCAAAGCCAAGGCCTCAGCGAGTTGGGCCGCCTCGCCAAACCCATTGCACGCCACGATGCAGGGCCTTCGCATCCCATCGGCAGCGACATCGACGCCTGCAACATCGCCGAGGCCCGGGCCCGGCTCGAGGAGAACCGCCAGCACCTGCTAGACCTAACCGAGACGCTCGCCGCCACGCAGCGCCACATGGATTCCGCTCAGCTGGAGCGCAACACCGCCTACGGCTTCACGCCTGTCGTGGCCGAGCTAAGCCAGGTCACCGATGTGCGAGCCCGGGGCAGCGCGATCGGCCGCGCCTTTGGCGCCATACCGCCCGTTTATGAGACTCCCGTGAAGAACATGTGCGCTTCCCAGGAGGCCGCAGTCGGCCTGGACCAGCTCACGGGCGAGGAACCGAGGGATCGTATCAAGCGGATGAACGACGTCCTCGACGCGACCAACGCGTAACAGGACCGCCTCAACCAACTCGCCAAGCCGGCGGGATCCGGCTCCACCCGCGCTAGCGAGCCTGGCGATCATCAGCACACGATGTCCTCACCACCCGGCGAGGCGCACTCTAGCGCACCCGGACCCGGCGCGACCCGGCCCCGACGGCCACCGGTGGCTTAGGCGACGAGCCGGCCCCAGAAAACCGACACGGACCTGACCAGCCCGGCCGGCGTCTGGCTCCAACCGACCCACCCCCCCCCCCCCCCCCGTGGCCCGGTCACCAGCCGAGTCGGCGCACACGCCATCGACGACACCAATGCTCGCCACCACCTCGACCGGCTACCTTTCTCCCTGGAGGTGGAAGAGTGCGGCACCGTCGGGCCGACATGTTTTGACCCACGCATCCAGGACGAGCCATTTCCCAAAGGATTTACACTCCCCCACAACACCCCCAAGTACAACGGAACCGTGAAGCCGGAGGACTGGCTCACCGAGTACACCACCGCCATCGGTATCGCAGGTGGAAACTGTCGCTGTCAAAACTGGCGGATCTTGGGTAGGGGGTCCCGAACTTTGCGTCTAAGGCTAATGCTAATAGAAGGCAGGGGACACGATGTTTTACCCAGGTTCGGGCCCTCTTGATGGAGGTAATACCCTACTTCCTGCTTGATTGATCTTGATGATATGAGTATTACAAAAGTTGATCTACCACGAGATCATAAAGGCTAAACCCTAGAAGCTAGCCTATGATTATGATTGTTGTTATCCTACGGACTAAACACTCTGGTTTATATAGACACTGGAGGGGGCTCAGGTTACACAGAGTCGGTTACAGAGAAGGAGATCTACATATCCGAATTGCCAAGCTTGCCTTCCACGCAAAGGAGAGTCCCATCCGGACGCGGGACAAAGTCTTCAATCTTTTATATTCATAGTCCAACAGTCCGGTCAATGTAGATAGTCCGGCTATCCGAGGACCCCTTAATCCAGGACTCCCTCACTAGCACCTGAACCAAGCTTCAATGACGATGAGTCCGGCGCGTAGATTGTCTTCGGCATTGCAAGGCGGGTTCCTTCTCCGAATACTCCAAAGAAGATTTTGAACACAAGAATCGTGTCCGGCTCTGCAAAAAAAATTCCACATACCACCATAGAGAGCACAATATTCCACAAATCTAATCCGCTGACAACTTTTCATAGCGTGACACACGCCATGGGGCAGTCTTTATTCGAACCATTTTACACAACCTGCCACCGCGCATATCGCGAGGCGGTTTTATCGGCACGTTTTGTCGAAGCAGAGATCGTGTCCCCTCATCGCGGGATTCTCATCAATACGGGCGTGGGTAACCCGACCGTGCCATCAATCGTGGCACTTGGGGAATAAGCGATTTTAACGGGCAAGTGGGGAGGCGCATGATCTCTGCTACCTTTATAAGGGGATAAGAACTCCCTCTTTCACCCACTCCTTCTTCCTCTGCGCATCCATTCCCTCTTGTTCCAGCCCTAACGCTCAGGCGTTCGTCTTCTCCACCAAAAAGGTTTCCCAAAAATGTCCGGATCCGGAGTAGGAGGCAAGTGGATGGCCTCTACCATCTGGGAGAAGGATATCAAAAAGCTTCGGGGGGTAGGGTATTTGGCCAAGAGAATCGGCCAACGTCTTCCGATGGCGGGACAGACCGTCCCCACCCTGGAACCCCACGAGAGGGTGGTATTCCTCCCTCATTTTGTCCGCGGGCTAGGGTTTTCCCTCCACCCATTTGCTCGCGGCATCATGTATTATTATGGGATTGATTTTCATGATCTGTCCCCCAATTCTTTCCTCAACATGTCGACATTCATCGTCGTGTGCGAGGCCTTTCTCCTCGTCCCGCCACACTTCGTCTTATGGCTGAAGGTTTTTAATGTGAAACCCAACATAGTGAGCGGCGAGCATGCCGAATGCGGAGGTGCCATGGTGTGCAAGATGCCCAATGTTCCATGGCTAACAGGTGCTTTCAATGATTCCGTCAAGGAGTGGCAGCAGCAGTGGTTCTACATCATCGAGCCGCGCGGCAAGGAATGGGCCACCGTCCCAGAGTTCAGATCCGGCGCCCCCCCTGTGACTTACGTCCTGGCCCAAGAAGGGCCTGAACTGGGCTTCGTCTGACGAGCTATCGGAGCTCCAAACGCGCGTCCAAGACATGGAAGAGAAGAACATCAAGCTCGTCAATGTAGTCCAGGTGATGTTAGTTCGCCGGATTCTACGTTGTCAACACCGGTCTTGCAATTTATGGGAGTTCGACCCGGCCAAGCACCAGACCTTGCTAGAGCTCTTCGGCTCCTTGCATAAGGACATCCGGAAGGTGCTTTTCAAGTCTGGCAAATCATGGCCGGACTCCACCCAGGACCGCGGGTACCAACTGTCCTGCCCTACAACTTCGGTAAGTCATTGTTCGTTGACAATTCACATGTTTTATTCGCATATCCTTTAAGAAAAATGCTTGAAGTGTTTCCCACAAATTTCCTAAGGTTGGGCGAAGAAGGCAGGGTGGATCCACTGTCCGGCCCTGCTGCCAGAAGAACCGGCCAGCCCACTTCCGATGAAGATGCTGGTCCCGACGCCTTACAAGGGGCCGAAGAAGAAGGCTGAAAAGGAGGCCAAGAAGACCAAGGACAGCCTCCGTCGTCGGGGCACTTCAGACACAAGATCCGAAGATTCCAATGCCCGTTCTTGCTCCGAAGAGGATGAGGGGGGGGGGAAGGAGATGAATCCCCCGCAGGGGGAAGAAAGAAAAGGACGGCCTCCACATCCATGGAGGCCGATTCGCCCAAGAGGGGAAAAACTCCTCTTCAAGAGGAGTCCTCCGCCGCCGCCGATAACAGCCCGGAGTGGGATCCCAGGGTCGAGCCCCTGGTGAACTCGTGAGTATAAAATCCGAACACACTCATGTGTCCAGACTTGTCGTGGTATGACATTCTAATCTGAGCCACACTTTTTTCAGTCTGGCAAAGCCCCGCACCGAACAATCCTCATCATAGGATTTGCTGGGTTCGGATGCAATGGAGAGTGGGACACCCGAAGGCCCCCTCCTCCAAACATATGATTGAGACTGAGGTTTCGTCCCAGAAGGACCCAGGCTATGGAGGGGGGGAGAAGATCACAAAGGGGGGCCAGGAGGCTAGACTTCAAAGGCCGTACACACGGGAGAGAAAGCTCCTGTGGACATCGACGGCAGGGGTCATCCTGAATCCGGCCCCAGCCGGACACGACTCTAGAGGCCCATAAGGTCCCAATGTTAGACAGACGGCCTCCGTCAGCTGGAGAAGGTATGTCTGCTCCACCTGCCACCTCTGTCCAACCAGAGGTGCCGGATACTTTGTTGCGGCGCTGATGGGTGCCTCCATCGTTGATGAACACCGAGCCCTTATTGGTGCAG
Organism: Triticum timopheevii; assembly: GCA_963921465.1. NCBI lineage: Eukaryota > Viridiplantae > Streptophyta > Magnoliopsida > Poales > Poaceae > Triticum > Triticum timopheevii. Next base: position 250,536,247 of record OY997264.1, on the reverse strand, counting down.
TGATTGATAAGATTTAGTCCCCTGAGAGTGGACCGAATGAATCCTGTATTAGCCTCCTAAGAGGCTTTGAGGTATGTTTGTATGAGGTTTGGAAGAGTGTCATAGTATAGATAGCAGCCCCTGATACACTGTTCGGTGAAAGAAAGAATCGAACAGAGGATCAAATTTATGTTCGCAGGAGACTCACTTGTCATCTATCACTCTTTTTAATAAGCAGGCGTCTGTGGCGACTGCCGCTTCTCATGCTATGGAAGTATCCGGACTGAGGCATAGTCTGGAGCGGGCTGAAGGAGAACTTGGCCGAGTGAAGAAACAGCTGGAGGATAAGCAAGGTAGCCGCAGAGTAGAAGTGAATAAGTGTGCATGACGAAAATATTTTTGTAATGTGCTCTAGGGGCGACGGCCGAAATTGAGGCTCTTAGAAAGGTTGTGGCCAAAGCCAAGAAGAAGGCAGCCGCAGAGCAAGCTCTTCGTGAGAAGCGCGAGGCCGGAGTTATTGAGGCTGAGCGAGAGCTTCAAGAGGCCGTGAAGAAGTGTGAGACCTTGGAGCAGAGTTTAGCAGTTAAAGAATCTGAAGTCTCCCAGGCTCGCCAGGCGGCAAGTGATGCCCTGGGGGAAGCCCAAGGGGCCCTGAAGGAAATCCAGGAGGCGAGGAAGATTGCGGCTGGTAAGGCTTTTTCTGTACAAAGCGGGTATTTGAACGGAGAAAATCAAGTTGAGAGTTTAAATTCTGATTTCTCCAGGGGTATTTGCAGAGCTGCCACGCAGCATATCTGACGCCGCCCAATTCCACCAAGCTGAAGAGAGGAATACTGCGGATAAGCTCTTCTGGATGCAGTATCTGGCGCCGAATTATCCGGTGCCATTTTCCGATCAACTGAAGCAGCTGGTCGAACTGCATAAGGCGGCCAAGCTAGCCATGAAGGATTTGATTATCCGGCTGTGGCCCACCAAGCCAATTACAAGCAATTACTTCGGGCTCATGAAGCGGATTGTGGAGGCCTGCCATCGACTCGAAGTCATCAAGCGGTCGGTCTGCATAGAAGGTGCGTGAATGGCCTTTGCCCGTGCAAAGGTGCACTAGGGGAAGATGGATGCAGAAAAGCGGATGACCGCGGAACCGCCGGAGTGAAAGGAGCACCGCAAGCCCGAGCTATCTTATGAAGGTGTCCTGAAAGGAGCCCGCCTTGCGGCGGAACAATGCACAAAGGACGTTATATTTCCATGAATATGGTCATGTTTGTCCTTTGTAATATTTGAACAAGAGCATTTTTATCATTTATTGCTTGTCATCTGAAAGTTTTTCCTCCTGTGCGGCCATTTTATATACTAATCCTGAGAGTTGGCCAGTCGTTGGCTTCCACCCCCACATAGTAAGTACGGGGGTGTTCAGGATAAACCTGAACACTCTTTATCCCAGTTTTGGGTCCTTGAAGGAGGTGTTCAGCAAAATGAACCAGGCAATCGGACTATAGGGCTTTATCACTCTCACTTAGCCATAGGAGTTTTAAAAGGAAGGTAGGCAAAGCCCCTGGTGTTTGGAAGACCGCATGGGGGGCGTTGCAAGCGCTTGATCGGAAAAAATCCGATCCCTTGCACGCTGCATTGGTTATGGCATTGTGTGGAAGAAATCCTTAAAGTCTTTACAACCTCTCGAACAACTGACCAGCTCCCGCTGCATCATAACAGTCAGTTTTTGGCTTTCTCTACTGAGGTGCTCGTCCGGGAGAACCGGGACACAATCGCAGTAGTTCTCCCTGTGCTACCTTAGCCGATATAGCGGAATGTAAGGTACAAAAACATAGGATCAGGGCAAACCCAACTATTGACCCAATACATGTTTCGGAGCTGATGCATATAATGCTATAATTCGGGGTGACGAACTGCCGTGAAGGTGTTCGGACTTTATGCCATATTATGGGTATAAAGAAGCCCCTAGCATATTGAGGCATAACGTAGAATGTCGCTGCCTTATTACAAAGGAGTTTTAATAAGAAAAAGGAGCATCATACAAACTCACATGTTGTATTTGAATAATACGTCAATGCGTATGAGTACAGGTAATGTGATAAAAGGAAATATGACTGCGGAACCTGCTGAGGCCAGGTGGGAGGAAGGTGTACGTGGATCCGGGGTGTGGTTAGATAATAGTAGAGGGGAATATCTAGATATTTCCTTACGCACTCGAACTGTCTTCACGCCATCCATCCTGGCCTACGTAGGGGTGAACCTGCAAAGAAAATGTAAGAAATGGTTTTGCGCCATAGAGCGGTTGAGCCGCGGTATGTGGCTTGTCTTAAATTTTTGCCGGAAGTGTTTTAGTTACGCTCCGGGCGAGCCGGGTTATCCTGTCGTGCAGTAGTTCGACTCCTTTGGCGGTGTCCGGGAGTTGGGCCCTGCCATTAACCGTGATGATGCCACGCGGACCGGGCATCTTGATTTTACGGTAGGCGTAATGTGGCACCACATTGAACTGAGCAAACGCGGTTCATCCGAGCAATGCCTGATAGTCACTTTCAAAGGGGATGATGTCGAAGACTAACTCTTCGGTACGGTAACTGTCCGGAGATCCGAAGACCACTTTCAGTGTGAACGAGCCCGTACAACAGGCCTCTACACCTGGTATTACACCCTTGAAGGTGGTTTTTGTGGGCTTGATCCTTGAGGGGTCGATGCCCATTTTTCGGACTATATCTTTATAGAGCATGTTCAAGCTGCTGCCACCGTCCATTAGGACGCGTGTGAGGCGGAATCCGTCAATGATGGGGTCGAGGACCAATGAGGTCGAATTGCCATTATGCATACTGGTAGGATGGTCCCTGCGATCGAAGGTGATCGGACAAGAGGACCATGTATTGAGCTTCAGGGCGACTGGCTCCATTGCGTAGATGTCCCTTGGTTCAGGCTTCTGCTTGGGAATATGGGTTGCATATATTGTATTCACCGTTTTCACCTGGGAGGAAATTTCTTCTGTCCTCCCGTGTTCGGTGATCGGGGATCTTCATCATCGTCGTCGCTTTGGGACCCCTTCCCCTTGTTTTCGGCACCTGACCTGCCGGCTTGTCTGAAGACCCAGCATTCTCTGTTGTTATGATTGGCTGGTGTTCCTCCGGTGCCATGCATTTGGCATGAACGATCGAGTATGCGGTCCAGACTGGACAGGCCTGCATTGTTTTTGTTGAATGGCTTTTCCTCTGACCGGAATTGAAGCCACTAAATCCAGCATTGACTGTCGTGTCTTCGGCGCTATCACCGTTTTTACGACGCTTGTGTTTGTTGCGCCGTGGTTTATCGTTGCTATCCATGGCTTTCGATGTGCCAGGCTTGCTTGCTGTGTTGTTGCTATGAGCCAACCAGCTATCCTCACCCGCACAAAAGCGGGTCATGAGTGTTGTGAGGGCTACCATGGACTTTGGCTTTTCTTGGCCGAGATGTCGAGCAAGCCACTCATCGCGGATGTTATGCTTAAAGGCCACTAGGGCTTCGGCATCCGGACAGTCAACAATTTGGTTCTTTTTAGTTAGGAACCGAGTCCAAAATTTCCTAGCTGACTCTCCGCGCTGTTGGGTTATGTGACTTAACTCATCAGCATCCGGTGGTGGCACATAAGTGCCCTGGAAGTTGTCCAGGAATGCGTCTACTAGGCTCTCCCAACTCCCGGTGGAGCTTGCTGTCAAGCTATTTAGCCAATGCCGAGTTGGTCCCTTGAGTTTTAGTGGGAGGTACTTGATAGCGTGTAGATCATCTTCGCGGGCCATGTGAATATGGAGGAAGAAATCTTCTAGCCGTACTGCGGGGTCTATAGTACCATTGTATGATTCAATGTTCACGGGTTTAAACCCTTCTAGGAATTCATGATCCATTACTTCATCAGTGAAGCACTGGGGGTGTGCGGCGCCACTATGCCGGGTTACCTTGCATTCTGTCCGGTTGGTCTTTTGTTTACTGTATCCGGCGTGACGGTCATCGTCACACGTTGTGGTGCACCCCTGTGATCCGTAGATCGATCTTGACTTTCCTGCTTTGTTTTTCAATACATCTCAAAAGTCCTTCGTGTAGCGCTGGGACTTTGATTGGGGACGGGGTGCGGTCTCGGCCACGGGGTGGCTGGTCAGCCGCATCATGCGCTGGTAGTGTGGGCCGTAATGCCTCCTTCTTGAGTTGAGGTAGCAACCTGCGCTTTGGGTAACTTTTGGTAGGGCGCTCGAGTACATATTCCTCGGCAGCCAGGAGCACGGTCCATCTATCAGTTTAGCAGATCTTGATCAGCTTGGAGCTGTTGCTACTTTTTCTTCAGGTTTTTTGTAGTGGCTATAAGCCAGCGCTTGAAGCGCTCCTGCTTGATCGAATCCTCAGGCACAATGAATTCTTCATCACCCAGGCTCACTTCATCTTCAGAGAGAGGCATGTAGTTATCATCCTCTGATTCTCCATGTGTTGCCTGTTCTTTAGGGCTACCCTACCCATCCCCCTGCTCGGCCTGCTCGAAGCTTGGTTGGGCATTATTATTTTCGTCTTTGGCACCATCCAGATTGTTATCTCTTGTGCCGGTATAACTATTTTTGCTATGGTGGGGCCTGGAGCGGCGCCTATGATGCCGGTGCCTAGATTGCTTCTCCACGGGGTTATCTTCCGTTGCCTCATCGCCATTGCTTTCTTTGGGGGTGTCCACCATATATATTTCGTATGATGAGGTGGTTGTCCACCACCCTATAGGCGGTGGTTCCTGTTCTTCTCCTGCATCGTCGTCCATACCGTCGATGTCTTCGGAGTTGAAGTCAAGCACGTCGGTTAAGTCATCGACAATGGCTATTAAGTGGGTGGTGGGTGGGGAACGAATTTCTTCGTCGTCCGCTTCCCACTCGAGACGGACATAGTTCGGCCAAGAGTCTCCTGACAAGGAAAGATATTTTAACGAATTTAGCACATCACCCAAGGGCGAGTGCTGAAAAATATCCGCGGAGATGAACTCCATGACCGGTGCCCAATCAGATTTGATAGGCATGGCCGTACGCGGTTTGGATCCTGTAGCCGGAGACGAGTCCGGGGGTCCGATGACACCACCTTTACGGGAGGTGGGATCAGTGTTTGGCTCCAACGTTGATGAGTGTACGGCCTCCGTGGCGGGGTCCATCCACCCGTCCTTGGAAGGCGTGATCTGCTCCGGATTGATTCCCAGGGTCGCCACAGGTGTGATCTCCCGGATACTGTCCGATGGCGGATCTAAGTTTAAGCTTCCAAACCAGACCTGATGTCGGCAGTATAGTTTAAGCTTCCAAACCTGACCTGATGTTGGTAGTATAGCTTCCCGGATTGAATCCGTCGAAGATCAAGTCTCCGCGGATGTCGGGAGTATAGTTTAAGCTTCCAAACCTGACCTGATGGCCAAGGGCATAGCTATCGATCTGCTCCAAGGGGCCAAACAAGTTGGCCCACCGTGCGAAGCCGCCGAATACAAAGATCTATCCTTGAAGGAAAACCTCCCACTTGACTGCATCGTTGAAGATGATTGAAGGAGCCATCAAGCCTTATCGCGACAACACAGTGGAACTCTCAATGAAAGCACCAATGTCGGTGTCAAAACCGGCGGATCTTGGGTAGGGGGTCCCGAACTGTGCGTCTAAGGCTAATGGTAACGGGAGGCAGGGGACACGATGTTTTACCCAGGTTCAGGCCCTCTCGATGGAGGTAATACCCTACTTCCTGCTTGATTGATCTTGATGATATGAGTATTACAAGAGTTGATCTACCACGAGATCGTGGAGGCTAAACCCTAGAAGCTAGCGTATGATTATGATTGTTGTTGTCCTACGCACAAAACCCTCCGGTTTATATAGACACCGAAGGGGGCTAGGGTTACACAGAGTCGGTTATAGAGAAGGAGATCTACATATCCAAATTGCCAAGCTGGCCTTCCACGCAAAGGAGAGTCCCATCCGGACAGAGGACGAAGTCTTCAATCTTTTATCTTCATAGTCGAACAGTCCGTCCAATGTATATAGTCCGGCTGTCTGAGGACCCCTTAATCTAGGACTCCCTCAGCAACCACCGACTCGTCATGCGCTATGTGCCGCTCATGCTCCAAGGGTCAGCCCGCACCTGGTTGAACCGTCTGCCGGTGGGCAACGTTAACACATGTGTTGACTTCGAGCAGGCCTTCATCCGCAACTTCACGGGGACCTACCGGCGACCCGGCCGCCCCAGCCAGCTCGCCATGTGCGTGTAGGGGACGGTGGAAACCGGCCGCGAGTACCTCACATACTGGACCGAGCTCCGGAATAGCTTTGAGGGCGTCCACGAGGTTCAAGCAATCCAGTACTTCGTCAACGGGTGCCGAGATGGAACCCTCCTTAAGCACGAGCTCTTGCGCTCCAAGCCGGCCACCATGGCCGCGCTCATGCACTACAAGAAATATGTGAACTACTGACCTTCTGTGAGTGACCCTGGAAGAATTGGTCATAGATCTATGACCATTTGAGACCAATTGGTCAAAAGCTGTTCGGGGGGCTCCAAACCCTAAACCTTTGCAACCATTTTGGTCAGAAAGTTGTAATTTCCTTACACGAAATGGTCATAAAGCAAACAGCGCTAGTCCGGTGCCTTATTTCTAGTTGTTAACGACAAATATAGATGGTCATAGCCTTGTAAATTGTGCTGGGTTGCAATGACTAGGCGCCATCTCATCAGTTTTGCCTGTGTCATCTCCATGTGTCAATTTTTGCCCTAGGTTGCGAAGCAACCTATATTTCTGTTATTCCAAAAATTCCCAAAAAATTCCCATAAATTGTTTGGATCATATCTTCATCAAATATGTCAAAAACCTTCCTTACCTAGTTCAAAAAATTCAACAATATTCATTTTCCTATTCTGTTCAGAGCAGCACTTTGTGAAGGAAGTACCACTTTGGCATGTCCAAATAGTATCCATTTTCTACAGTGCTTTCCTATGTCCAAATAACCATCCTACACCAAATGCAGCTCAATCCATTCATTATTTCGGGCCTAGCTTCAACATTCGTATTTATGTCCAGTGTGGTACTTTGCAAAGCATGTACCACCTAGGCTCCTCCTTTTGAGCTGAAAATTTGTGAAGATGGTCTTCTTAGTAACTGATCATCCGCAGCCAAAACTCACGCCCATTAGCCATATACATTTCCCGTACCGCTAATCAAACACTTGGCTACTAATTCATGTTTGAACATCGATCGGTCTCCTCGTGAGAATCTTATGTTGTAATTTTCTTCCTAGCACCTACCTGGGGAGTGCCCAACCCACTAGACATGCCTAGGCCGCTCAGAACACATGGCAACACCACGGTCACGCGGTGATCACGCGGCGGGCATGCGAGTTTACGCGCTCTAGAGTTGGGGCCCTCGGCCACCGCCCAAACCTCGATGTATCGCCACCAAACCATGTATTTATGATTAAATAGGTACTTATGTAACTAGAAATGATTTTTGGAAAAAATAAATAGCAAACTATGAGGTAGCTGCAGTTCAAATTTGACCCGCTTCCAACTGAATCGACGGAAATTTGTCTTTTCCACAAGAGGTGGATCAAAACTTTCTGCACCCAACCATTTTGTCAATTGTGCATTAAATATATCCTAGTATTTTAGAAAATTGATTTGGTCCAATTTTTCAACAATTATTTGGGAGGTCCTTCACAAAAAAACCTCCTTTTGGGCACTTGAAAAATGAAAAATGATTTTTTCGTCCAAAGAAAATGAAAACTTCCTTAGGCAACATTGTTTGCCATTCCAATATGCACCCTTGTGCACAATATGAGATCATTTGAACAAACTATGCCATGAATGTGGCCATAAGATTGATCATTTGGCTTGAAAGCCATTTATCTCCATACGTGATAGCTCGTTTCTGAGAATACTTTTTAAAAATAATTGCCGTATTACAAGTTTGTTATTTTTCCTGGGAACTTGGCCACATATAATGACACACTGCAATGGTTTCCCAATTTTTTGATTTGTTTTGAACTTTTTACGCCCGTTTCAAAATGCGGTCAAAACGGCTGGCTTGACCGTTCCTAGCTAGTGGTTGAATCTTGGAAAACTTTTGATGTTTCCCTGATTAAATAGATACTTATTTACCTAGAAATGATTTTTGGAAAAAATAAATAGCAAACTATGAGGCAGCTGCAGTTCAAATTTGACCCGTTTCCAACTAAATCGGGGGGAATTTGTCTTTTTCACCAAAGGTGGATCAAAACTTTTTACGCCCAACCATTTGGTTAATTATGCATTAAATATGGCCCAGTATTTTATAAAACTGATTTGGTCCAATTTTGCAATAATTATTTGGTAGGTCCTTCACAAAAAAACCTCATTTGGGGCACCCGAAAATGGAAAATGGCTCTTTTGTGCAATGAAAGTGAAAACTCCCTTAGGCAACATTGTTTAGAATTCAAAGATGCACCCTTGTGCACAATATGAGATCATTTGAACAAACTATGCCATGAATGTGGCCATAAGATTGATCATTTGGCTTGAAAGCCATGAATCTTCACGCATGACAGCTCATTTCTTAGAACACTTTTTCAAAATAATTACTGTATTACAAGTTTATTATTTTTCCTAGAAACTTGGCCACATATAATGACACAATACGAAGGTTTCCCAATTTTTTGATTTTTTGATTTTTTTATGCCCGTTTCAAAATGCAGTCAAAATGGCGGGAATGACCGTTCCTAGCTAGTGGTAGAATCTTGGAAAACGTTTGATGTTTCTCTGATGAAATAGATACTTAGTTACCTAGAAATAATTTTTGGAAAAAATAAATTGCAAACTATGAGGCAGCTGCAGTTCAAATTTGACCCGTTTCCAACTAAATCGGCGGGAATTTGTCTTTTTCACCAGAGGTGGATCAAAAGTTTTTACACCCAGACATTTGGTCAAATGTGCATTAAATATGGCCTAGTATTTTAGAAAAATGATTTGGTCCAATTTTGCAATAATTATTTGGTAGTTCCTTCCAAAAAACCTCATTTGGGGCACTCAAAAAATGGAAAATGGCTCTTTTGTGCAATGAAAGTGAAAACTCCCTTAGGCAACATCATTTGTAATTCCGAGATGCACCCTTGTGCACAATATGAGATCATTTAAACAAACTATGCCATGAATGTGGCCTTAAGATTGATCATTTGGCTTGAAAGCTATGAATCTTCACGCATGATAGCTCATTTCTAAGAACACTGTTTTAAAATAATTGTCGTATTACAAGTTTATTATTTTTCCTGGGAACTTGTCCACATATAATGACACAATGCGAAGGTTTCTCAATTTTTTGATTTTTTTTGAATTTTTTATGCCCGTTTAAAAATGCTGTCAAAACGGCGGGAATGACCGTTCCTAGCTATTGGTTGAATCTTGGAATTTTTTTGGTGTTTCTCTGATTAAATAGATACTTATGTACCTAGAAATGATTTTTGGAAAAAATAAAGAGCAAACTATAAGGTAGCTACAGTTCAAATTTGACCCGCTTCAAGCTGAATCTGCGAAAATTTGTCTTTTTCATGAGAGGTGGATCAAAACTTTTTACACCCAACCATCTGGTCAAATGTGCATTAATTATGGCCTAGTATTTTAGAAAAATAATTTGGTACAATTTTGCAAGAAACATATGGTAGGTCCTTCACAAAAAAAACACATTTTGGTCACTCAGAAAATGAAAATGGTTCTTTTGAGGAAAGAAAATGAAAACCTCCCAAATCAACATTGTTTGTCATGCTGAAATACACACATGTACAAAATATTGGTTTATTTGAACTAACTATAAGAGGTTAAATGTTCGGCTGAATAAGAGGGTACAAACTATAAGAGAAAAAACAAAAAATGCTTAATTCTGATTGGTGGAACCAGCTGTGGCATGGATCAGTGACATGGCAAACATCTGTCCATCCATCCATCCATCCATCTGTCCGTCCATCCACCCCTCCGCTCTCTCACCTAACCCGCCCCTCCCCTCGCCGCCACCCGCTCCTCCCCTCACAGATCCATCCTTCCCCTCCATCCTTTCCCTCTGGCAAGATCGCTGTGCTCTACTCCTCCCTCCTTCCCCTCCGGCAAGATCGCCGTGCTTTGCTCCTCCCTCCTTCCCCTCCGGCAAGATCCCACATCCATCAATCCATCCTCAACCGGAACCAATCTCCCGATGCCAGATCCAATCCTCCTCCCTCCCTCCTTGCCCCGGCTCCCTACTCCCCTCCCCTTCCAGATTGCCGCCACCACCTCCCTCCTCCTCCCTCGCCCCGGTTCCCTGCTCCGCCGAGGACGCCACCGGGAGATCTGACTTCGTCGACGGGAATGGGGCCGGATCCGCTACGCTCCAGCGCTCCATCCTTGTCGACAGGGACGACTACATCCTGGCCTCGGCGCTTCCGACAGCGGCGGCTCATCTCCTTCCTCGGGCACCACAACTTCAACCGCACCGTGGATGTGTAAGCACGCAGTCATGTCTCCCCCTCCCCCCTTCAAACCTGCCTCTGCGAATGCATCTCTTGATCCGGGCAACGCACGCGCACGCGCAGGTTGGTGACCCAGACGGACGTGTTGCTGTGCCTGAAGCACCTGGCCGAGCTGGTGGACGGGGGCTCATTGGACAAAGCCATCGACTACCTCTCCTGCTTCCTGCCCTCCGACCGCCCGCTGGGCATCCACGGCCGTGCCCTCTTCCACTACCTCCGCGTGCACAGGGCCATCGACGACATGCTCGCCGGAGCCCCAGAGGCGTGCTCTGTCACCACCGCCCTCGACCAGTGCATCATCCGCCACCCCACCAAGAGCCATGCCGTCACCAGGCTCCGTGCCATCTTATCCTCCCTCCTTTGCTCCAAGCGATACAGGTAAAATCCAATATTTCTAGCTATCGCTGCAAGTCTGCAATCGATTCGATAGATAAGATGAGCATTGGTTCGTCAGATGGGATCTTGATTTCGTTGCGTTGCGTAGGGCTGTTATAATGTCCGTGTCGGGTGTAGCTGTAGAGACGCTGGGCCAAGTGTATGGATACAATGTCCATGCGTGGAAGAACTAAAATTCAGTTAATGTCCTCGTCGACAGGCTTCAGCAATAGAATTAACAAGCAACGCGATCCTATTTGTGCATCCAACAATCTATTTTTAGTCAGTTGATTTAGTGTAGAAATGTGACGATGAAGTGGATTGGGTGAGGCTTATTTGTGTAATTCGCTTCACCCACACGTATTTTCTGTGGCCCTCAAATTTGCTCACGGCTCTGAGGTAGTGAGGTGCTGTCTGACTAGCTGGTACCAGCTAGCGTTTTCTCACCACAGAATCTATAGTGTCTTTCCCTTTCGTAAGGCTAGTAGGAATGGCTCAGAATCTGATCTGCTATTTGTCAAGGAGTACTGCTGCATATCAACAAGAAGTACGTAGGGCTATTTTACCGACTCACTTACTAGCCATAGTAGCCAGTGCTTAGCTCTGTATGGTGGTCGTTGCTTCGTTGAATTGCATGGTGTTGCCGTAGCCGTAGTAGCCAGTGCTACTGTTTCCACAATCGATGCTTATTGAAAGATCATGACTAGTACTGTGACATATGCTCGACGACTAAAAATATGTTGATTTATAAGATTTTTTCTGTAAAGCGGAACTTCCTAAATATTGCATGCTGAAGTAAACTTAAATGAAATGTGCAGCGTAGTACATTACCAGAAACAGGCTGGCAATGGATCATTCTTTGTGATTACAGTTTGATTGTATCTCCAATGCACTCAATCATTCTTTGTGATTACAGTTTGACTGTATCTCCTGCATTGACAAATACTATTGCTTGTTCAAATTTATACTGGAGTTGCTTGTTCAAATACCATCTCTGTTCTACTGATCGTTCTCACTCTGTTTGGTAACAGACTCTGCTTTAGGAAAGTCTCACAATACAGTACTACTAGCAGATAAGATACTCCTTAAACTTTGGATCAAGTAAACTGCATCATATATTTTATGCTCCTCAAACTTCAAAGTACAGTACTACATTGTTATGCTCCTCAAACTTCACAGTACAGCGCTACGTTGTTATGCTCCTGTTATCTCAACTCTTATAGTATGATGAATCAAGTAAACTAAAAGCACCACCCTGTTCTGTCTGTGCAGACTAACCTCCGCTTCCAGAGCCATGCGGTGCTGGCCCTTCAGGAGGCTGCAGAGGCCTACCTAGTGGGTCTCTTTGAGGATCCGTGGCGAGAGGGCTTAAGGTGCTTGCTTTGCCTGTGGGAATGGTGTCCTGAGACGATTGGAGGAAGCGGTGTCCGAGGCCATGGAGCTTTCCTCTCCAGGTCCGTCTCCCGAATCATGGTGCAATTTCTAGCACTGATCAGTGCCCTGCGATTGAAGCTAGCAGTTTTACTGCCTTTGTACCATTGAGCAACTTTTGCTTGGTTTCAGTTGCCATGAAAAAGAAAATCTTGCTTCCAATTCACCATCTAAAATTTGTTTGTTTCTTCCAATTTGAATCTCCTTCTGTTGCTGCTAGTTTCAGCCCTCTGACTGGTTCAAGATTATAGACAGTATGCTCAGTTGTCCACAAAACTGCAAGCAGATTTTTTTTGCAGAAAACCATGGAATAAAATGAATTATGTTTGAAAAGTGAGGGCATTCATCCTGACTCTGGACTGTTTGATGCTTGCAGATGGGAAGCTATCGTTGGTAGGGCATGTAGCTGGAGGCTGGCTCGCGCGCGTGTACATGGAGGAATTCGGGACTTCTGACATAAGTTTGCTCCTCACGCTTGGCACTCCCCACCTGTACGGTTTTCTTCTAGTTTTGCTACTAGTTCTGCTAGTAGTTGCTGTGTACTCCTAGTGTTGTAGTTGCTGTGTAGTAATACAGAAATATTAATGGTCAAATATGATGATCTGGCCTGCAGCGCACCTACAGTTTTCATTTCTATGATCAATTTAGAGAGTTGCACATGTCAGTATATTGTATACTAAAAAAATCCTAGCTAGTGAGAACATTTTAGTCACTCCAAGAACGCATACTGGTTAGTGTTAGTCATACTATTTATGTACATCTCATTTGCTGTCATTTCTTGCTTATAAGTTATTGGATCCCTCATTGGCTACTGTTTGATGTTCTGTACACATTCTTATTCTTATATGTTCATTCTTTTTTTTGCACAGGTGAAGTGCAAATCGAAGTTCGAAGCTGTGAGGCATATCAACAAAGACTAGCATATTATGTGTTGTAAATGTAGGCAGTAGTAGGCTTATCTGGGCTATAGTATACTGTAACATTTGTAATAGACCAATGCCGAGTTGTTTTGGACGAATTTCATTTGCTATTTGCATTGTTTGAAATAATGATTGTGTATGTGATTCGAATACCCGTCAAATGGAAACCTGACAAGGGGTCCAAGTTATAATGGTTGTTTGACAGATTTTGAAATTTTTGATGTGTGGGATCAATTTTGTGATAAGCCTGACAAGTGGGACCAATCTGATTGGTGGGACCAATGGCAAAAAAAGGACGAAAATAAAAAATCAGTAGACTGTAAAAGGCTGCATCTTAGAAAAAAAGGTCGAATTAATGGCCCAAGCCCATGTAGCTACCGAAAATTAACAAGAAAAAAATACATTAAAAGGCCGAATTGTTGGGCTAGGCCCATGTAGAAAATCGAATTGGACTGGGCTGAATCTTGTGCCACATCAGATTGCCACGCTGGATGCCTACGTGGCCTGGGAGGTTGCTAGTAACCAAAACGCCACAATAGACGTATTTTGGTCATAAACGTCTATGACCATTCCAGAAGAAAGGTCGATATAGTTAGTTTACGACCGCCAACTTTTGAACTTATGTTTTTGGTCACAAAAAGGTCACAAATTGAAAACAGTGACCATTCAGTGACCAGTAGTGCTGGTCACAAGTTGACATATTTCTTGTAGTGATGGTGACCGTGGACAAGTACGCCAACGTCGAGTCTGCCATGAAGATCCAGGTGGCGCTCGATGAAGCCGGCAAAGCAAAGTCGTTTCCCCATCCGAAGCCGGCTGACGAAGGCAGCCGGTAGCAGCACAACCAGCAGAACAACAAGTGCAAGGCCGACCAGCCGGCTCAGCGCTACGACAACCGGCTCATCGCGGCCACCGAGCCCACAACCGACCCGGTAGCCAAGCGCCGGCAGACCGGCAAGACGGCGTGGCAACACGCCATGAGATTCTAATAGATGCTCGATGCTCCCTGCAAGCACTAGAGCGGCGCAAGGCTGTCCACGCACATGCTTCGGCCGTGCGGCATCACCAAGCGCATAATGAGGGGTGACGTCCCGCCTCCTCTGGCTCCAGCTACGGGCGTGGGTCAGCCGCCTCCGCCTCCTCCACCGCCCCCAGCCGGCGGCGCGATGCGCGACGACGTCTACCTATATCAGAACGCGGCCTACGTCATCTTCCCCAGCCTCGGCGACGACAAGCACGGCGAACGTCTCCTTCGGCAGGAGGTGAACACCGTCATCCCCGCCGAGCCGGAGTACACGCACTGGTCGGACCGCCTGGTCACATGGACCCGAGAAGACCACCCAGCTGTCATGCCGAATTCGGGTAGCTAAACCCTTGTCCTCAACCCCACCATCGTCGCACCTCGGTAACATGCAAGTTCTCCGGAGTCGTCATCGACGGCGGCAGCAGCATCAACATCCTCTGCCGTGACACTATGACCAAACTCGCCCTCGAGGCCAAGGACCTGGAGCCAACACGGACGATCTTCCACGGCATTGTTCCCAGCCTCTCCTGCTCTCCCATTGGCTGGGTACGGCTTGATGTCCTGTTTGGCGATAGCAATCACTTTCGGCGCGAGACGAACTGGTTCAAGGTGGTCGACCTGTACAGCGCGTACCTCGCACTTCTGGGCCGACCCGTGCTCTTCAAGTTCATGGCGGTCCCCCACTACGCTTACCTAAAGATGAAGCTGCCGGGTCCGAAGGGCCTCATCACCATCACTGGCGACTACCACAAGTCCCTGGAGTGCACCCAAGATGGCGCCAAGCTGGCCAAGTCATTAGTCATAGCTGAGGAGCGGCGCCAGCTCGACCGGATCGTCGCCCTGGCCAACGAGACATTAGTCGCACCTATCCTGGCTGAGGAGCCAGTGGACGAGGCACCTTCAAGCCCTCCAAGGAGACCAAGAAAGTAAAGCTGAACCCGAAAGACCCTAGCTACAGCAAGTACGTAGTCGTAGGCCCGCGCCTCGAGAACAAATAAGAAGGCTAGCTTGTCGACTTCCTCCGAGAGAATCGGGATATTTTTGCATGGACTCCGAAGGACATGCCGGGTATCCTAAGGAAGTACCCCGAGCACAAACTCCACGTCCGCAAGGACGCCAAGCCTGTCCGCCAACCCCTATGACGTTTCTCCGAAGAGAAGAGAAGAACCATTGGTGAGGAAGTCGCCAAGCTTTTGGCGGCCGGCTTCATCATGGAAGTGTTCCACCCCGAGTTGTTGGCCAACCCAGTCCTCGTCCTGAAGAAGAGCAACACCTGGCGCATGTGCATCGACTACACCAGCCTCAACAAGGCCTGTCCCAAGGATCTGTTCGCCCTCCCGCGGATCAACCAAGTCATCAACTCGACCGCCAGGTGCGAGCTCCTGTCCTTCCTGGATGTTTACTCCAGCTACCACAGATCAAGCTGGTCCCGGCCAACGCCCTGAAGACGTCCTTCATCACACCCTTGATGGCATATTGCTACATCACCATGTCATTCGGCCTGAGGAATGCCGGCGCCACCTTCTAGCGCTACATGCAAAAATGCTTGCTACCGCAACTCGGCCGCAACATCCACGTTTACGTGGACGACATCATGGTGAAGACCAAGCAGCACCTCACGCTCCTCGATGACCTAAAGGAAACATTCGCCAACCTGCGTGAATACAAAGTCAAGCTCAACCCGGAGAAGTGCGTTTTTGGCGTCCCAGCCGGAAAGCTACTTGGCTTCCTCGTCTCGGAGCGCGGCAATGAGGCGAACCCGGAGAAGATCAAGGCCATCTAGCGTATGCGCAAGCCAGCTCGACTATGCGATGTCCAAAAGTTCATCGGCTGCTTGGCCTCGGTCAGCCGGTTTCTCAGCCGGCTAGGCGAGAGGGCCCTGCCCTTGTCCCAGTTGACGAGGAAGACAACGCCGTTCGAATGAAACGACCAGGCGGACAAGGCTTTCCGGGATCTCAAGCACATACTCTCCACCGCACCAGTCCTAGTTGTGCCAGCCCAGAAAGAGCCGCTATTGCTCTACATTGGCGCAACCTCACGGTCGGTCACCACGGTGATGGTGGTCAAGCGACTAGAGAAGGGCAAGGTCCAGACCGTCTACTACCTGAGAGAAGTGCTCTCGGCCTCCAAGCAGAACTACCCGCACTACCAGAATTTGTGTTACAGCGTGTACTTCACCGCCAATAAATTGAAGCAGTACTTCCAAGAGCATGTTGTCACAGTGGTCAGCACGGGCCCCCTCGGCGAGATCATGGGGTGCCGGGACGCCTCCGGCCGGGTCGCCAAGTGGGCGCTTGAGCTAGCCGGCCACACCATCCTCTACGAACACCGTACCACGATCAAGTCCTAGGCCCTGGCCGACTTCCTTGTCGACTGAACCGAGACCCAGTACCTGCCGCAACCACTGGACTCAATGCACTAGCGCATGCACCGCGACGGCTCCAAGATGCGTCTCGGCCTAGGGGCCAGCATTATGCTGTCTTCCCCAAAGGGCGACCGACTTCGCTACGCACTCCAGATCCACTTTGCCGCCTCCAACAACGTCGCCGAATATGAAGCCCTTGTGCATGGTCTCTGATTTGCCAAGGAACTCGGCATCCGGCGCATCCTGTGCTATCGCGACTCGGATCTGGTGGTGCAATAGTGCTCCAACGAGAGGGACGCCCGCGACCCCAACATGGCGAGCTACCGTTTCCTCGTCCAGAAGTTGTCTGGATTCTTCGAGGGCTGCGAGTTCCTCCATGTCCCACGTGCGGAAAATGAGGCAGCCGACACGCTCGCCAAAATCGCCTCATCTCGGCAGTCCATCCCATCCTGCGTCTCCCTTGAGCACCTGCACAAGCCGTCCATTAAGCCGTCTTCGGACTCCGAGTCCATCCATGTCCTGGACGACCTGGCCGCGCCTCAACCCAGCCCGGGGACTGCCGAACCTGACCCGGGGACTGCCGAACCCAGCCCGGAGACTGTCGAACTCGGCCCAGGGGCTGAAGCCATAAAACTAGCCACCATCACCCTCGACCCGGACGCCGCCAACCCCGACCCGGGGGCTGCTCAGCCTGGCTCGGGGGCTGCCGACCCGGAACCCTCCCTGGTGGTCGTCTTCGACGTGGTGATGGCCTCGTCTTGGGCCCTGCCCATCTCGGAGTTCCTCGAGAATGGGGCCCTCCCCATGGACGAGACCGAAGCCCAGCAGGTGCAGCGCCGGGCATCCACCTACAACATCATCAACAATGAGCTCGTCTAGCACAGCTCCACCGGCATGTTCCAATGCTGCATCCAGCAGAACCAAGGCATTGAGATCCTCCTCGACATAAACCCGGGTAAGTGCAGGCACCATGCCGCCTCACGGTCCCTGGTGGCCATGGCTTTCCGCCATGGTTTCTACTTGCCTACGTCCCTACAAGACGCCGAATGACTCGTCCTCAAGTGCAAGGGATGCCAGCGCTTCAGCAAGCGCAGCCACCAGCCGGCGTCAGCACTCCACACCATCCCGATCGCCTGGCCCTTCACGGTCTAGGGACTCGACATGGTGGGGCCCTTCAAAACTGCCCGAGGCAGCATGACGCATTTGCTGGTGGCGGTGGACAAGTTCATCAAGTGGATCGAAGCCGGCCATCAAGAAGCTTGACGGGCCGACGGCTGTCCGGTTCATCAAAGACATCGCGGTACACTACGACATGCCGAACAGCATCATCACGGACAACATCATCACCTTCGCCAAGGGCGCGCTCGCGCAATACTGCTCCGTTTACGGCATATGCCTCAACCTGGCTTCTGTTGCACACCCGTAGTCCAACGGACAGGTCGAGCGGGCCAACAGCCCCATCCTATCCGGCATCAAGCCGCGACTCGTCAAGTCGCTCATTCGCTCACCCGGCAGCTGGCTCGACGAGTTGCCAGCCGTCCTCTGGACTCTCCGAACCATGCCAAACCGGTCGACCGGGTTCACCCCGTTCTTCCTCGTTTACGGAGCCCAAGCCGTCATCTTGACCGGCGTCGAGTTTGACTCGCCGTGTGTCACGATGTACACTGAAGCCAAATGCAAGGAAGCCCGCGAAGACGGTGTCGACCTACTCGAAGAAGCCCGTCTCCTGGCGCTCAGCCGTTCAGCCATCTACTAGCAAGTCCCGAGGCACTACCACAGCAAGAAGATCAAGCCCCTTGCATTCCACGAGGGAGACCTCATCCTCCGACTCGTTCAAGAGCAAGCCGACCAGCACAAATTGTCCCCTCCATGGGAGGGCCTGTTCATCGTCAGCAGGGCCTTGTGCGATCGCAACGCCTACTACCTCATCAACGCCCGCAAGACAAACAAGCACAAGAGAGACACCGCTGGTGAAGAAACGACCCGTTCGTGGAATGCGGAACTCCTCTGCCTGTTTTACAGTTAGCTGTATGAATGTATGTATCGCTGCCTTTTGTAATCGCATGAAACTATGGAATCCCCGAACGACGCTTGGGGGCTGCCCTTTTCCGACCAAGTTATTGTGTCTCCTACATTTGTGCATCACTTTGCTCTTAAACCCGACCACCGGTCCAACTCGCTTGACCCGAGGGCTCGGGGGCTGGCTGGCTTGGTTGCCACCCACCGCTTTCCTTGGTGATTTCTGATGCTTTAAGGATGCCACGGCCCCCCACTTCGCCCTAGGCCATAGAACCAGCTTCGGCTGTCGGCTGGCAAGCACAACGAGTCAGCGCACTAGTACGCCTCAAACACTAAGTCAAGGGTCGCCGGGTCGCCCAACCCGACCCGTCACTTGAAATGGCTGCACGACCGGCTGCCCACGAACCTGCTTTGCCGGATTGCCACCAGCCGGCCTAGTGGGTGTTTCGCTCGCACTCAGCATTTTGAAAGCCGAAGTACTGCGTGCTCGTCTCAAAAAACAGAACTCCTTGTCACGGACCGGAGCAACAGACTCGCGGGGGAGAGGTTCGAGAAAGGAAGGTCGCAAGAAAACGGCTCAAAAAGCGAAAAGCAAAAGCACAAGCATCCACAAAATATACACATCACAAAATCATAAAGGATGGGCCCATGGCCAGAGTTCATTACACCCAAAAACCCCAGTGGGTGGGTGGACCTACTACCTAATAGAAAATTTCACTAAAGATATGATAGAAAAGCCTCAGGCATCTCCAGCGTCGGGTCGTGCAGCTGACTGCTCCCCCTCCGCGGCCTCCGGGTCCGCTGATGTGCCGGTGTCTTCCTCCTCGGCCCCATCGTGGTAGATGTCCGTATCGTTGGAGCTACCCACCGGGTCATGCAGAAATAGGCCATAGTCATCTCCAGGCACGACTCTGCCATCTTCCGCCTGCTCCGGGTGAAACTCATCATGGAAGGCGAACCCGACGATATAGTTGGCTCGGGCAGCGATCCGTCCGGACTATGCCTGCAGCAGGTCATCCGAGCCAACCCGCTGGCCCATCAGCGCATCCAGCTGCAGGTCCGGGTGCCAGGACACCGCAAACCTGAGCACCATCTCGGCACCGGTGCGGGCGGCGGAAACGCGCCACTCGTGGAGCCGGTCCGGCCCCATCTCCAACTAGCGCCCTAGCCGTGTGAAGCTACTTGGTGCAATGGAGCCCGACCACAAGGCCGCCATCATTGCCGTGCCGGCCTAAGAGGGCCGCCCCATCTGTTCGCCCAAGACCCGCAAACGAGCCTCAGCGGCAGTGATGATCTCCCGGAAAGTCCAAGCCACCTATGGATTGGTCCTGGAGCCAACGACCCCCAGCGGGTCGCGCTGAAAGCGGACGACCTCCTCTACCAACTAGTGTGTCTCCGGGGAGGACCCTGCCAGAAAGCAAAGCAAGTCAGGAAAAATTCACCAAGGACAAGAAGCTGGGATCTCAAGCCGACAGAACTCAAGAAGAACACTTCATGGAGAAGGACTCTTCCAGGTGCTGCACTTCAAGCAACATACCGCACCGCTCCCGGTCAATGGTGCGGTCACGCTCCTGGAGCGTTTTCTCCAAGTCGTCCACTTTGGCAAGGGCCGCCTTCAGCTCGACATCCTTGTCCTCGGTTGCCTTCTCGGACGCCTCATGGCGGCGGGTCTCCTCATGACGGGCCTCCTCCGCCGCGGCTATCAGCCCTTTCAGGAGCTCCACCTCAGCCTGGAGTTGGCCCTTGTCGTTGGCCAGCTTGCAGCGTTGCTGGTCTACCTCGTCCAGGGCCCGTTGCGCCTTGAGGCGTTCCACCTCGTCTTCTTCATGGACTTGTTCTTCTTCCAAGCGGGATTTCAGGCAAGATGACCACTACCCTGGATCTCACTACTATCATTGCTATGCTAGTTGCTTCATTCTATCGCTTTGCTGCACTACCTATCACTTGCTCTTCGAGCCTCCCAATTTGCCATGTCAGGCTCTAACCTTTTCACCGTTCCCAGAAAACCATTGTTTGGCTATGTTACCGCTTTGCTCAGCCCTCTTATAGTGTTGTTAGTTGCAGGTGAAGTTGAAGATTGCCACATGGTGGACAGGATTATGTTGGGGTATCACAATATCTCTTATATTATTAATACATCTATATACTTGGTAAAGGGTGGAAGACTCGGCCTTATGCCTGGTGTTTTGTTCCACTCTTGCCACCCTAGTGTCCATCATATCGGTATTATGTTCCCAAATTTTGCGTCCCTAACGCGGTTGGGTGATTTATGGGACCCCCTTGACAGTTCGCCTTGAATAAAACTCCTCCAGTAAGGCCCAACCTTGGTTTTACCATTTGCCTCACCACCACCTACTTTTCCCTTGGGAGTCGCTCTCTCGGGGGTCATCTTTATTCAGCCCCCCAGGGCCAATGCTTCTCCAAGTGTTGGTCCAAACTAGAGCCACTTGCATCGCCACCTCGGGGAAACTTGAGGGCTGGTTTTAGTTGTACGTAGTGTTCATCCGGTGTTGCCCTGAGAACGAGATATGTGAAGCTCCTATCGGGATGTCGGCGCATCGGGCGGTCTTGCTGGTCTTGTTTTACCATTGTCGAAATGTCTTGTAAACCGGGATTCCGAGACTGATCAGGTCTTCTTGGGAGAAGGAATATCCTTCGTTGACCGTGGGAGCTTGTGATGGGCTAAGTTGGGACACATCTGCAGGGTATAAACTTTCGAGAGCCGTGCCCACGGTTATGTGGCAGATGGGAATTTGTAAATGTCCGGTTGTAGATAACTTGACACCAGATTCGAACTAAAACACATCAACCGTGTGTGTAGCCGTGATGGTCTCTTTTCGGCGGAGTCCGGGAAGTGAACACGGTTTTGGGTTATCCTTGAACATAAGTAGTCTCAGGATCACTTCTTGATCATTTCTAGCTTCACGACCGTTCCATTGTTTCTCTTCCCGCTCTCATTTGCGTATGTTAGCCACCATATTATGCTTAGTCGTTGCTGCAACCTCACCACTTTACCCATTCCTTTCCCATTAATCTTTGCTAGTCTTGATACCCATGGTAATGGGATTGCTGAGTCCTCGTGGCTCACAGATTACTACAACAATAGTTGCAGGTATAGGTTATGCGATGATCATGATGCGAGAGTGATGTTTGCTTGTTTTGGAGTTCTTCTTCTGCTTCTTCTTTGATCAGGGGATAGGTTCCAGGTCAGCAGCCTGGGCTAGCAGGGTGGATGTCGTTTGAGTTTCTGTTTGTGTTTCATCCGTAGTCGGATGGTGCTCTTATGTAAGATGATGTTTTATTCGTGTGGCATTGTATGCCTTTTGTATGTATCCACATCTATTATGTAATGTTGATGTAATGATATCCACCTTGCAAAAGCGTATCAATATGCGGTTCTATCCTTTGTGGGACCTTCGAGTCTCTTTAGGATAGTATCGCATATTGGGCGTGACAGATGGCACCCCGCAAGGTCAAGGTTGATGCACTGCCGGCTTGGTATTCGTCGGCCCTGGATGCCCCCAGCATGTCGGAGAAGAATCTCGCCGCTACGCGCCTGATGATGGTGGTGGAGGGCAGTGAGATGGGGGAGACCAAACTCCGGGTTGGCTCTGCTGAGCCGGAGGATAAGGGGAGCACCTTCTACCCCTTCTTCATGAACACCATCATCGCCGGCCTGGTTCCTCCCTTCTCCGACTTCTTCTACGCCGTCCTCCGCCATTACAGGTTGCAGGCCCTGCATCTTCATCCCAACTCTGTTCTCCTTTTGTCGATTTTCGCATACTACTGCGAGGCGCATGTCAGGGTGATGCCGTAAGTGGCTCTGATGCGCCACTTCTTCTCCCTCCGAATCAACGGAGAGCACACCTCGGCGTGCGCCAACTTTGTTGTGTACTCCAAGGCCAACGCAATCTCGATGACCGGGAAGAGGGCCGACAGCTTCCGGAGCAATTGGGTCATGCTGGATGCCAGATGTGTACACTCCCGGTTGGCGTGGCCAACGGAGCCGCCCCAGTCTAACGAAGGGTGGTCCCACGTGAAGCTTACCGACGACTGGGCGAAGCTGGTGTTGGAGAGGATGAACGCTGACTTGAAGCCAAGCCACATGAAGGCGGCGAAGCTGACGGGGGCCACACTCTTGTGGGAGTTCCTGATGTAGCAGGTGGCTCCTCTTCAGGCCCACTCGTGCCCCTTATGGAGGCTTGGGAGTGCAGATGACAAGCTCTGCCTGAATCCGGTGGCTCTGGCTGATGATGAATTGGCCTTAGCTCTTCGCCTTCATGTAGGAGACAACCAGGGAGGCCTGGAGGGTGCCCCTGCCCCCTTGTTTCTTCGTGAGGACTGGGAGCAGGCGGTGGATTCCATGCCGACCTTTGATGGACGCGGCATGGTGCGCACGGTGCCTCCTGTGGCTTAGGGGGTAACAACACCAGTGGAAATGTCTTCAAGTGACTCCCGCAGGGGAGGAGAGGAACATGAAGAAGAAGAGGAGCACGACTCGCTGGTGACCACCGAGGGGACGGGGGAAACTTCTCCTCGGTGGAGGGCCAGCATCCTCCGCACCTTGCCGGATGACGACGAGGCCGATGCCTCGCGGGAGAAAGAGGATCCACCCATGATCCCGAAGAAGGACAGGTCGGCTCTGATCTCCCGAGGGGCTGCTTTTGCCGAGGCACCGCCCGAAGCCGCCTCCAGCCCATCTGCTGCGCCCTCTTCCGCTCCTGAACCTCTTGAGGCTGCACCTCGGACCAAGAGGCTCTCGGGCTTCAAGCTCGGCAAGAGGTCCGCGACCTATGTCGCGATTAACCAGTATGTGCTCGAACTCCATCTTGTTCTTGTTTTTGCTGCCAAGGCTTGATGTTCTCCATCGATTGGTTAGGCCACCGCTCACGGCGAAGAAGAAGAAGGGGACATGGTGACTCCATCTGGGGTAGACTCGTCTGCCGCGGCCGTTCCTTCATCTGCGGGAAAGGGAGGCGATGATGCTCACGCCTCCCCTGCCCGGTTATCCTCACGAGGCCTGGAGGAGCGCCTTGGCGGGGTGCTAGCCCCCGTGGCCCTGCTGGATCCAGAGGTGCCAGTGCCTGATGCTGCTGCCGAGGCAGCCAAGGCTCAGGAGCCCCCAGTCTCCCGAGCCGTGGCCACGCTTCAGCCTCCTCCTCCTGCGCCGCCGGTTCTGGGTCCTTCTACCTCCTCCGATGTCTTGGAGCATTCCCTCTCCGGGATGGTCCAGCTGCAAGAAGACCTCCAAGGCGCCGAACCGCATCTGGTAGCCGGGCGCCCGGAGCTGGTCTCCGGTTGGCTTCATTCTGACGCCTCTGTCCAAGCAGCCGAGGCGGGCCGCGGCAGCTTCTGAGGAGGAGAAGCAAGCCAGCGCCTAGGACCGCTGCAAGGCGCTGGAGGCCGAGCCGTAGGGCTTGCGCGATGAGCACGCCAAAGAAGCTCACGACCGCCAGGCGAAGGAGGAGGAAATGAAGGCTAGGGAGGACGCCGTCAGGAACCGCGACGCCGAGCTGACCGCTGAGCGCGACCGGCTGGAGACGCTGGAGCCAAAACTAAAGGCGGAGAAGGCCGAGCTGGACGCCAAGGCGAAGGTCCTGGCTGTAGACCGTGTGGCCTTCGCTCGCCTTGAGGAGAGGGCTCACGCGTCACTGAAGACGCTCTACAAGAATTGCTTGGAGAAGCCATTGGCTGGTGCCAAGGACGGCCCCGGCCAGCTGCTTCCCTTCTTGGTCAAGGCGATCGAGGAAGTCGTGACCGGTGTCGGCCCCATGGCCAAGGTGGAAGCTCACATCCTTTCTTCTGCAGCACTGACGCGCGTCTTCAACCTCGTCCACCTTTGGGATCCTAACGCCAACCTTGACAAGCTGCTGGAGCCCGCGGACAGCAAGCATTTCGCTGCTGCTGCTGAAGCTATGAAGGACCAGGTGGAAGCTTTGTTGGGGAAGTTCCACGCCTTTGCTACTACGCCCACGGCAGGTGCTACTGATCCTGCGGCTTCTCGCGGCCTCTTTCCTGTTTAATTCCTGCAACATGCACTATGCCTCATGGAGGCATTTAAACTTGTGTTTGGTATTGTGAAGACAATTATGGTTTGTAGTATTTGCTCTAGGATTTGCTTCGAGATTTTGTGGTTTCCTTCCTATTTGCTTTATGTTTGACGTCGGCAGAGCCCGGCCCCGCACATACCTCGACCGTTGTTGGCCCAACTGGATCACCAGGGGGGACCAAGGAGTGAGGGGCTACGTGACAAGTTAGGATCCTGAGTCGCGATGCTCAGGAGTCCCCCTTGACGCACAAACAACAAATAGGGAGGGAACATAGGAGTAGATCTATCGTTCTACGTCGGCAGGGCCTGGCCCCACGCATACCTCAACCACCATTAACTCCGACCGGATCAACCGGCCGGGGCTAAGGAGTGAGGGGCTACGTGACCAGTTAGGCTCCTGAGCCACGATGCTCAGGAGTCCCCCTTGACGTTCAAACGATCTTCATACCTTGGCTCCGCTCGGGGAGGGGCTCGCAATGACCAGGTCCAAGGGACCTGGCTGGGTGGCGCACACTCGGGCATGGCCCGGGTGTAGCCCCATGTCCAGCCACCTCGCGTGACGCTCCCGAGGGGAGGTGTTGCGATGAGGCCCGACACTGAGCTCTGGGCTCCGTGAGGTTGATACGGTCATGGACCGCTCTCAGTTGTTTATCACCAGCGCGGAGCATAGCGCTTCTATGTGTGTACGGGCATAGCTGCTCCTCGGCAGTGTCATCAGCCAGCGCAGAGCATGGTGCTTCCACTGGAGCGTGGGAGGGGGGCCTCCCTCCGGGAGGAGCCCCCGGGGCGTGTACCTCCCTGCCCTAGCACGTGGCTTGCACGGCAGGGCTAGACGAGGTGTATCTGGGCACTCGTGAGCCAGCACGGGACTCAAGAGGCCCTACCTCAAGGCGGGTTGCACCTGGTCTTGAGTCTTGGACAGTTGTGTGGTCCTGCGAGATTGTTAGGTACAAATGCTCTACGTCCTCAGGTCCCGGCCCTCGAGCAAGCCCAGCCGCCGCTGGTATGCCAGGTCGCGATGCCGTGGTCAAGGCTAGGGGGTGAGGGCTGGTGAGCCAGTAAGAGCTCCTGAGTCGCGGTGCTCAGGAGGCCCCTTTTTAATGTGCAAGTGATTTGTACAAGGGAGAGGTGAGGGCACTGAGGGCCCGGTGCGGTGACGCTTGCGGGGCTGCCATGGGCCAGAGATTGACCACTCAGATTTGTCAACATTGCAGGGACGGACCCATGCGCAATCGTCGTGCCAGCGTGAGCAGCTCCAGTGGTAGATGTCAATCAAACACGTGATAAACACAGGCAGGTTTAGCATGATTAGCAAATCAGCTTAGGGAAATGCAAGAGGGATACATGCCACTGGGTCAGGCCTGAGCAGCTTGGAGATGATGTAGCCCGAGGGGCGCTCCCAGTAAGGTAAACCAAAGAAACGAGCAAAAGGGATACATGCTGCAGGGACGGACCTATGCACCCTGGGAATGATGTAGCCATGAGGGCGCTCCCAGCTGAAATGAACTCGAGAGATGTCACATGGTACCATTGTAGAGGGGGTGTTGGCGTAGCTGAAGATGCGAAGTGAAGAGCCCGACTCTCACGAGCCACCGGAGCCCT
Organism: Triticum timopheevii; assembly: GCA_963921465.1. Lineage (NCBI taxonomy): Eukaryota > Viridiplantae > Streptophyta > Magnoliopsida > Poales > Poaceae > Triticum > Triticum timopheevii. The sequence goes on along the minus strand of OY997264.1, from coordinate 250,509,984 downwards.
GAGCCTCGGGAGGCTTTGAGGGCCCAGGCGGTTCCTCGAGGACCATCTCCATCTCCGCTAGGACCATGTGATGCCTGGCCTCCTGAGCCGCCAGAATGCTCTGCAAATGATGTTGGTGGGTGGCAGCCGCGTTTGGCAGGTCGAAAGGCATGAACGTAGTTGTGCGGCGGACCCTCGCAGCATCCCGCACGCGAACGCCAGAGGCGCTCCTGAGATGCGACTCGGTTGAGCCCTGGAACGTCGATGCAGATGCACAGCCCACCATCCTCGCCTGGATGGGGGGCCACGCCAGGTAAGCGGCGGTCTTCGCGCATGGCTCTTGCTTCCTGAAGCTCCTGAGTGGTCTTGGTGGTGAACTCCTGAACGTTGGGCTTCCCACGCACTGAAACCTCCTGAGGGAAACGTTCCGCGAAGCACGCCTACAATTTGTGTCCGAGCGCCTCCCTCGTGATTTTGGCCAAGTCTGAGGCCCCCTCCAGAAGAGAGCCCCCGAGCCCTGCCCGAGGAGGGCACTGGTCACGCCTTCCTATGCGATGGAGGGAGGCACCCCTTGCGCGGGCGCTGATCCTGACGCTGCACCTCCTGAGGTGCCAACCTCCTGAGGCATTGAGCTGAGCGGTGCCTTCTTCTTCTTGGGGACTACCTCGGGAGGATTCTCACCCCTGCTGTCTGGGTCCTCAATTGATGCAGCTTGGAAGGCGCGCTCAAGGGAGCACACCACATCTCTTTCTTCACAGGGGACATTGATGATTCCGCCACTTCCTAGCATCTTGAGGACATTGTAGCCATGGTGGGTCACCGCCATGAACTTTTCCAGGACTAGATACTCGAGGATGGCATTGTATGGCAGGTGGATGTGGGCGATGTCGAAGGCGATGAGCTCGATGCGGTAGTTTTCGCGCTGGCAGAAGGTGAGAGGGAGGCGGACCTGCCCTATCGGAGTGGTGGAACCGTCAAATGACTCCTGAGAAAGGCTTGGTTGGCTGGAGCTGATCATATGGCACTTGAAGGTTGTCGAACATCTCAACGGACAGAACATTGAGCCCTGCCCCGCCATCAATGAGGGTCCTGGTGACTTGCACGTTCCTGATGACTGGGGAACAAAGCATTGGGAGGACGCCAGTGGTAGCCACACACTTGAGTTGATCTGGTGAACTGAAGGTGATGGCGCACTTGGACCACCTAAGCGGGCACGTGGCCTTGAGCCTGGGAGGACTGCATTCACCTCGTGAGCAAACTCCTTGAAGATGCGTTGAGAGGCTGGGGCTTGGGCTCCACCGAAGATGCAAGTGATAGCACGTGGCTCCTGGAAGCCCCCAGCCCCCTCGTCCTGGTGGTGGTCATCATTCCTTCTTGGTGGTGGCGGCAGAGGAAGGCCTGCGTTGCCCTGCGGGCGGTCCTCGCGAGGCTGATCCCTCAAGGCTCCCTCCCGAGGCTGGTCCTGCCAGCGATCCTTGCGAGGTCGGTCATGCCACTCCTGGCAAGGGCCACGGTCGTTCCATCGTCTTCCGCCACGTCCTCCTCCTCGGCCGTAGCCCCGGTCGTTAAGCTCGGGGCGTCGACTGAAGCGTCATTCTCGAACGGCCCTGAGTTCTTGGCACTCGTTGGTGTTGTGGGTGTGGCGGTTGTGGTAGGCGCAGAATGGTCGGCTGCCTTTGGACGACTCCGGCTGGTCCCTGCCGCGCTTCGTGTCTGGGTCTACTGCAAGCACGGCTGCTCCTTTGCGCTTCACGCCCTTGGTCTTGGCCTTCTTCTCTTCTGGGTTAGCAGCTGGAAGCTTGAGGAGGGAGAGGCGTCCCTCCTCTGCTCTTGCACACTTGCTCGCCAGGTTGAACACCTCCAGGGATGTGCACAACTCCTCGTGTATGGAATGCTCCTCCTTCATCTTGATGTCGCAGACGCCATCAGGGAATGCTGAGATGATGGCCTTGTCCGTCACCTTGGGGATCTTGAGGCGGGCGCTGTTGAGGCACTGGATGTATTTCTCAGGGTCTCTCGAGGCTACTGCCTGATGCGGCGCAGGTCAACCACGGCCGGAGGGCGGTCGCGAGTGCCCTGTAAGTTGGCGATGAAATGGCTGCGCATCTCATCCTAGGAGGAGATCGAGCTGAGAGGCAGGTTCAGGAGCCAGGTGCGGGCACCGTCCTTGAGCGCCATGGGAAACCAGTTCGCCACGACCTTCTCGTCTCCGTTGGCCACCTCGATTCCCAGCTCGTAGAGCTGCAGGAACTCCGCAGGGTTGGCTGTGCCATCGTAACGAGGAAGCGGGTCCGGCTTGAACTTGCCGGGCCAGCCGACGCTACGCAGCTCGGTGGTGAAGGCGCGGCAACCTGCTGTGGCCACCGGAGCCCTTTGCAGACGTGAGGCTTGCTCCCGATGGTGCCCGCGCACTACCGCCAAGGGCAGTTGTCACGTCCCTAGCTTCTGGTAATGCACTAGGCTAGCTTCGTTTGTACATCGTGTTTAAGTTTCAAATGAATTTGAAATGGGTATGACAGAACCCCCAGCACCCCCTCCCTTAAACCAACTAGGGTTTAGTAAAATCATTTTCACTGAACCCAAAGTGCCCTTCTAAAATGTTCATCATCTTTGCCTTGGTCTAGAACCTCTGACAAAAATGGTGCACATTTTTCTAGGACAACAGAGGGTCACTGAATTAAATCTTATAGTATTTGCATTTGGGCATTTAAATGCCATAAAATACTTTTAGATGCTCAAATAATCATAAACTAAAATGTTTACTGTTGGATTTATTCTAAACAGTAGCCATGATTAGTTTCATGATTTTTGGAAATGCCCTGGCATTTTTAGTAAAGCCACAAAGTTGTAGAATAATAGAAAAGAGAAACAAAAGAGAGATAGAGGAACTTACCTGGCAAAGCCCACCTGGCTTTGCACTGTAGCAGCCCAGCCGGGAAGAGCCAGCCTAGCCCACCAGGGGCTCCTCCCTGTTGTCTTCCACCTCCTGCTAGTGGGCAGGAGGGCATGTGGCCGCCGTGCGCGCACATGCACCCCGGCCACCTCCTGCTTGCCGCTCCCCCTCGACGCCCTGGCTTTCTTTGGTGGTGCCACGCACCTCCCTACCTCTATCCCTCACTCTTCTTCGCTCCTCCCCTTCCTTTGCTCTCTCCCCGCATGCGCCCGAGCGCAGCCGTCGCCGCCGACGAGCACCACCACGGCCACGACCATCCCTGAGCCTCTCCAACTCATCCCCGATCTCCTACACGACCTCCTCATCCTCTCCACCGAGCTACACGATGCCGGAGGCCCTGCTTCATCGCCACCATTGTTGTCTTCGGCCTCGGCCGCCGTGGATTGCCACCGTCGAAGTCGCGGCAACCAAAGCTTCCTCGAGCCCATTGAGCTGCTCTGCGAGTCTATCGTGAGCCTCTCTTCCTCTCCCCTATTTTCTCAAGCTCGCACTCGTACCCTAGCTCCATTTCCCACCGCGGCCGAGAGCTTCTCACCGCGGGCCATGGCGTAGCCGTGGCCACAGCCGCGCAAGCTCACAACAGAGCGCCGCACCGTGCTCAGGAAGCCCCCCAGGAGCCTAACGCACACACCCACTCGCCCTCCCGTGCACCGTAGCACTAATCCCGACCTCGCCTGAACTCCGGCCACCGCTTCGAGCTTCGTTCCGGCGAGCTTGGGCCGTCTCAGCCTGTTCTAATCACACAGGAAGACGCGGGGCACTCCTAGCTTCATGTAGCATGCCTCCGTCGTCGTTTTGGTCGCCGGAGCGCGAAACCAGCGCAGCTCCGGCGCGTCTGGCCTCGCCGGCATCATATCGCCTCTGGGTTTGACCCCACTGACCCGGGGTTTGACCCTGTTTGACTTCCCTAGGGTCGCTGACAGGTGGGCCCATGCCCCTGCTAATTTAGTTTACATGCTAACTAACATAATTAGCCCTGTTAATACTGACATGTGGGACCAGGACCTTAACTAGTCCAGTTTAGTATTAGTTTAGAGCTAATTAACTCAGGTTAATTAGTTAGACACTGACATGTTGGTCCCTGCCGTCAGGTTTGACCTGGGCTGGCACCATTGACCTGCTGACTTCACCCCGACATCATGCTGATGCAGATAACCTTTTTGGATTTATTTTTAATTTAGGTAGTTTCAGAAAATATCCAGAAGTTCTAAAAATCATATAAAATCAACCGTAACTCCAAATGAAACAAATTATATATGAAAAATTATCAGAAAATCCAAAGAATCTGGTTATGGTATTTTCATGCATGTTTGAGCAACCTAAAGCTACTGTATATGACAATTTGAATTAATGGTATTTAAAATGTCATATATGGAGTTTGAATTTGAACTTAGTGTTGAAACCAACCCCATTTAACTTGCTTCTAGCTGCATTAGCTCAATCAACAGCATATTGCCATGTCACATTCATGCATCATATTGCTGCATTGCATTGATTGTGTTTCTTCCTTGTTTGCCAGTGTTTTTCCCTCTCGATAGACGTGGCTCCGGCGATGAGTTTGATGACACCGATGAAGAACTATACTATCTTCAGAAGTGCCAGGCAAGCAAAACCCGATACAATCCCACTCTCTCGCTCCTGCTCTCTTTTACTGCATTACAACAATGATTCATTTGTTACTTGCTGCGGTAGTTGAACCCCTTTATCCTCTGCATGACCTTTCATTGCCACAGTAAATAGATGAAACCCACTAGCATGAGTAGGGGTTGTTTGAGCCCTGATGTGCCTACTCATTCATGCTTGTTTTTCATGCCTACTATGCTTAGAGTTGTGTCAGGTCTGATTCATCGGGTATGAATTGGAACAGTGATAAACATGTCCTACTATGTGTGAGCTAAGTGTGTGAACACAATTTGGTAAATGTAGCGGTGAGAGGCCATGTAGGCGTACATGGTGGGTTGTGTAACACCCACGATGCGGCTATATCTCCCACGTGTCGAAGCCCGACTTAGAGGCATAACCACATTGTGGTTTTGTCGCAAGAAGGGTCATCTTCACACCATCCCATGTAATGAACAAGAAAGGGATAAAGATTTGGCTTTCAATCTCCCCTTCACACAATGAACATATAATCCATACATCAATCAGAGCACACACATAGTCCGACTACGGACGAAGCCAAAAGAAAAGAAGATAACCCAACTGCTAGATCCCCCGTCGTCCCAACTAGGCTCCACTACTGATCAACATGAAACGAAACATAGTAACGACCAAGATCTTCGTTGAGCTCCCATCTGAGCTCGGTTACATCACCTACACTGGTATCATCGGCACCTGCAACTGTTGTGATAGTATCTGGTGAGTCACGAGCACTCAGCAATCTCAAAACCCGCGAGATCAAGACTATTTAAGCTTATGGATATGAAGTGGTAATGAGGTGGAGTTGCAGCAAGCACTAAGCAAATATGGTGGCTAACATACGCAAATAAGAGCGAGAAGAGAAGCAACGGAAACGGTCGAGAAACTAGAAGTGATCAAGAAGTGATCCTGAAACTACTTACGCACAATCATAACACAAAGACCGTGTTCACTTCCCGGACTCCGCTGAAAAGAGACCATCACGGCTACACACGCGGTTGATGCATTTTAATTAAGTCAAGTGTCAAGTTCTCTACAACCGGATATTAACAAATTCCCATCTGCCACATAACTGCGGGCACGACTCTCGAAAGTTTATACCCTGCAGGGGTGTCCCAACTTAGCCCATCACAAGCTCTCATGTTCAATGAAGGATATTCCTTCTCCCGGGAAGACCCGATCAGTCTCGGAATCCCGGTTACAAGACATTTCGACAATGGTAAAACAAGACCAGCAAGACCGCCCGAATGTGCCGAGAAATCCCGATAGGAGCTGCACATATCTCGTTCTCAGGGCACACCGGATAAGCTAAGCATACGAGTACAAACATAACGCAAGTTGCCAAGGGACGGTCCCGCACGGTGCTCTAGTTTGGACCAACACTCAAAGGAGCACTGGCCCAGGGGGTAAAATAAAGATGACCCTTGAGTTTGCAGAACCCAAGGGAAAAAGGCTTAGGTGGAAAATGTTAAAACCAAGGTTGGGCCTTGCTGGAGTTGTTTTATTCAAAGCGGACTGTAAAGGGGGTCCCATAAATCACCCAACTGCATAAGGAACGCAGAATCAAGGAACATAACACCGGTATGATGGAAACTAGGATGGCAAGAGTGGAACAAAACACCAGGAATAAGGCCGAGCCTTCCACCCTTTACCAAGTATATAGATGCATTAATTAAATAAGAGATATTGTGATATCCAAACATAATCCTGTCCATCATGGAGCAATCTTCAACTTCACCTGCAACTAATAACTCGATAAGAGGGTCTGAGCAAAGCGGTAACATAGCCAAACAACGGTTTGCTAGGAAGGGTGAAAAGCTTAGAGGTTGACATGGCAATATGAGAGGCATGGTAAACAAGTGATAGGTAGCGCAACATAGCGATAGAACAAAGCAACTAGCAGGCAAAGATAGAAGTGATATCGAGGGTAATGGTCATCTTGCCCGAAATCCCGCTAGGAAGAAGAACAAGTCCATGAAGAAGACAAACGGACGTAGTCGAATGAATCCTCACAACTCCGGAACGAAACCGAAGCTAACGAGAGAAGCAAACCGGAAAGAAGAAAACAACATAGTAAACACACAAGCATAAACATGTCATGATGCACAAACAAGTATGATGCATGTCCGGTTTAATGAGGCATGGCATGGCAATATGCACAAACAACACTACAAGTTAAGTGGAGCTCAATATGCAACGAGTTGCATATTTACAAAACACCACATCAATTATTTATTTCTCTCTCATTTAGGAATATTACATGTTTTTATAAACATGGCAAGAGGTGAAACATAAGTAAACTAACTATTTAGGCAAGTTTAAATGAGGCCGGAAACAACAAACAACAATTCCGGAAAATCCCCATGTCCATCTTTAGCAATATAAAACAACAACAATTTAAACCATTTAAATGTTGTTAACATGATGCGGATGACATATGCAAGTTTTAAGCAATTTTATGGAAACGTTGACATGAGCATGTTATGAAGCATTTGTCATCGCGGCGGAAAACGAAAGGGGTGCCACGGCAACAACAACGGAAATGGTGCCACGGCAACATTTCGATGATCCGACAACTCGTCGAGATGTCGGTGCAAAAGAAAGTGTGGACGTACAGAACATGCAAAAGAAGGTGGGGTGATCCCGGATACCGGGTTCCCATGTGTCGGTGGCATGGCAAAAGAGGGGCATCGCAAGCGACAATTTGATCATGGTGCAAACACGAGCATCTCATACAACACATGCATTCGGTCCACTGGTGATCATCTCGGGATTATACCTTCAAAGCATGCATTCGGGACAGAACGAGTTCGATGCGGTGTAGATGGAAGTATGTAACGCCCCAGATTCGATGCGCCAGGTGTTTGCCAGTTATTCGCTGTCATTGCCATGTCATCTGCTTGCGTGTTGCATTTTATCATGTCATCATTCGCATTGTGTCATCATGTGCATTTCTTCTTGTATATGTGTTCGTCTCATGCACCCGAGCATTTTCCCCGTTGTCCGTTTTACAATCCGGCACTCTTATGTCATCCGGCGCCCTCTTTTTGCCCCTTCTCTTGTGTGAGTGTTAAAATTTCTCGGAATGGCCCGAGGTTTTCCAAGCGGCCTTGGTATAGCACCGGTAGACCGCCAGTCAAGCTTCGTGTCATTTGGAGGTCGTTTGATACTCCAACGGTTAACCGGGTAACCGTAAAGCCTCTTTGAGTTGCAGCCCAACACCCCTTCCAAAGTGTCCCAAAACCCAGCAAACTCCCCTCCATGCTCTCGGTCGTTCGATCACGATCGCGTGGCCGAAAACCGCACCTCATTTGCACTCTCCTAGCTCCCTCTACCTATAAATAAGTCTCCCCCTCCAAAAATCCCGGATCATTTCCACCCTAACCCTAGCCCCGCTCCTCTCCGCGCTGCCGGACACGTCCGGACGGAGCCGGACGCGTCCGCCGCTGCGCCCCCGGCGAATCGGGATCTGCCACGTGGCTCGCCCGACCGCCCCTGCGCCGCCGGCCCACCGGGCCCGCCTCCGGCCCCCGCGGCCCGTCCGCGCCCCGCCGCCGCGGCCCCGCGCCGGCGCCCGCCGCCGCCTCGCCGGCGCGCCGTCTCCCGGCCGCCGTGCCGCGCCGGTCGCCGCCGCGTGCCACGGCCTCGCCTCGCGCCCCCCCCACGGGCCCTCGCCTGCGCCGCGGACGGCCCGCTCCGCCGGCGCCGCCCCTCGCCTCTGGCCGGCGCCCGTCTGCCCTGCTGGCGCCCGAGGGCTTCTCCGCCAGTGCGCTCCGCTGCTCCCCGCCGGCTTCCGCGCTGCCCCGCCGGACCTCGGCTTCCGCGCCGCCCCGCCGGTCCCCGTCGACCGCTGCTGCCTCCCACGCCTCCCCGCGCCGCCAAGACCTCGCCAGAGTTCGCCTCGCCGGAGCTCCGGCCGGATCCGAGGCAAGATGGACCAGATCCACCAAGCCCCCGATCCAAACACGCCCCCGCACCAGGATCCCTCCGTCCCGGATCTTCCCCGTCCCATTTTTCGCGAGGGTATAATTCCACTAAGTCCTAGATTTCTGTCATATTCATGTCATATTCGTTGCATCATATCTCTGTGCATGTAGCTCCGTTTCGTGCGTATAATATGTAAAATTGTTAGCCCCGACGAGTAATTCATTTCATTCCATGGCATCATTTTCATTTGAGCTCATCTTGATACCCGAAATACTGTTGGAAGAGTGCATGTTGATGTTAATCTGCTGAAACTGTTATAACTTGTTGTTTTGTCATTTTTGCCATGATTGATGTGTGCATCCTATGGGGTTGATGTCTTCATGTCTTTTGATATATGCCATTCCATCTTTCCAGGGGTGTATGCCATGTATTTTTGTGATCAATGTGGTGACTAGCACAAGCATGCAAACTAGGCTTCGTGATTTTGCTGATTTTAGTCCATGTTCTGCTGTTATTTTGATGCCATGTAAACTTGATGCTACAGAGAGATCCATGCATATTTTGAGATACTTCAGTAAGGGTGTTTTGAGCATATGGTTATTGCCTATCCATTCATGCACTTGTTTGCAATTATGGAGTAGTCTAGCATGTCATTTTGGTGCTCTACTTTTGCTTCAAAATGTTTCCTGGCAGATTGTTTACTTGTTATTCAATTTGGCCAAGGTTGCTATAGTTGATCCTTGCATGCTATGGACTTGTTATTGCCTTGGTTGGCTTCACAAACATGTATTCTTGATGATGCTATGCTTATCTTGTCATGCAATGACTTGTGGTGAGTGAATCGAGCTTGTTAAGTAGTGTACTTGCTGTTGCTGTTTTGCTAGGCTGAATCTGTTATTTGGTGATGCTATATAAAAATGTTGCTACTAATCATTCTATGCATAATCTGGAGATGTTCTATAAACATGTTTTGATCTACATGTCATGCTCTATCCATACATGCCCCTGGTTGCATTTATAGGTTGCTTGAGCTTGTTGTAATCTTGCTCTAAAGTTGCTTCATAATGTTGCTGTCAGCCTGTTTACATTAAGTTCAGTTGTTTCCATGTGTTTTCCTAGTGATCCATGAACCCTATGACCTTGCTATTGCCATGCTTAGCTTCATAAACATGTCTTCTTACTGTTGGTTGCCTTGCCATGCCATGTATTGCTCTGTGGTGAGTGGTTCAAGCTCACCAACATGCCTACTTATTGTTGTTCCTGCCATGTATGAATCTGTCATATAACTTGCTATGTTTACATGGGTGCCATCATATCTTTGGTTCCTTTTTGGCTCATGGTCAGTAAGGGACTGTTGTTCTATGCATTTAGTAGATTCAGGCCATGCCTTTTTTTGCCATGATATATTCTTGTAACATGTTGTTTGATAGCTCTAAACATTGCAACCTGATGTTATTTCTGCTAAAGTCTGAAACTGTTATTATTTGCAATCTTACCATGTGTTTTGGAGAATGTTCTAGTGATTTCTGGAGATAGCTCAGTGTTCATGTTTTGTTATGCTTTACTTGTACTTCACGCCCATTCCTTTTGTTATTATATTGGGGTGCTGTAGCATGTTGTTTTGGGGCTTGCAATAGGCCTAGTTGCTGTTATGGACAGATTGTTGCTATGACTTGTATACAGTGTATGTGTTGCACCGTTTCTCCGTTTTGAGTGTGCTCTATATGAAACTTTCTTGATTTTGCATGTAGCTTCATATTATCATGTTGCATCCTTGTTTTGAGGTGTTTGCTTGATGTTTGTATGCATTTTGCCTCAATGCCATGCTTAACTTGTTTTGCTCATATCTTCTAGGCCGTAGCTCCGAATCTAATGAACTTTATATGTAACTTGACTAGAATTTCGTGTAGATCATTGTGGTGCACCTTAACTTGCTGTTTAACAACTTGAACATAAGGCTTATTCAGATCTGGACCAATTTCGAAATTTGCATATGAGGACTTACCGGAATTGTTATATGTTGTTTCCGGCCTCATTTAAACTTGCCTTGATGTGTTGTTCTTGTTTGCATCATCTCTTGCCATGAGTAGTTTCATGTAGCTTGGTCATGCATCGTGCTTGTTGTGCATCATGCCTTGTTCATGTGTGGTGTGTTTACCTATGTTGTGTGCTTCTTCTTGTTAGTTCCTGTTTCGTTGCAATCGTGAGGATTCGTTCGTCTACGGTTGGTTCGGCTTCATCTGTTCATCTTCTTCATGGACTCGTTCTTCTTCCTTGCGGGATTTCAGGCAAGATGACCGCTACCCTGGATCTCACTACTATCATTGCTATGCTAGTTGCTTCGTTCTATCGCTATGCTGCGCTACCTATTACCTATTTATCAAGCCATCCCATATTGCCATGAACCTCTAACCTTTGACACCTTTCCTATGCAAACCGTTGTTTGGCTATGTTACCGCTTTTGCTCAGCCCCTATTATAGCGTTTCTAGTTGCTGGTGAAGTTGAAGATTTCTCCATGGTGGACATGATTTTGGTTGGGATATCACAATATCTCTTATATTATTAATGCATCTATATATTTGGTAAAGGGTGGAAGGCTCGGCCTTATGCCTGGTGTTTTGTTCCACTCTTGCCACCCTAGTTTCCGTCATACCGGTGTTATGTTCCCGGATTTTGCGTTCCTTATGCGGTCGGGTGATTTATGGGACCCCCTGACAGTTCGCTTTGAATAAAACTTGTCCAGCAAGGCCCAACCTTGGTTTTACCATTTGCCTCACCACCACCTATACCCTTCCCTCGGGTCGGCCAACCCGAGGGTCATCTTTATTTTAGCCCCCCCGGGCCAGTGCTTGTCTAAGTGCTGGTCCGAACTAGAGTCCTTTGTAGCGCCCCCTCAGGGAAACTTGAGGTCTGGTTTTAGTTGTACGGAGTGCTCATCCGGTGTTGCCTTGAGAACGAGATATGTGCAGCTCCTATCGGGATTGTCGGCGCATCGGGCGGCTTTGCTGGTCTTGTTTTACCATTGTCGAAATGTCTCGTAAACCGGGATTCCGAGACTGATCGGGTCTTCCCGGGAGAAGGTCTATTCCTTCGTTGATCGCGAGAACTTGTCATGGGCTAAGTTGGGACACCCCTGCAGGGTTTAAACTTTCGAGGGACGTGCCCGCGGTTATGTGGCAGATGAGAATTTTTTAATGTCCGGTTGTAGATAACTTGACACCAAATCCGAATTAAAACGCATCAACCGTGTGTGTAGCCGTGATGGTCTCTTCTCGGCGGAGTCCGGGAAGTGAACACGGTTTCTGGGTTATGTTTGACGTAAGTAGGAGTTCAGGATCACCTCTTGATCGTTGCTAGCTTCACGACCGTTCCTTTGTTTCTCTTCTCGCTCTCATTTGCGTATGTTAGCCACCATATCATGCTTAGTCGCTGCTGCAACCTCACCACTTTACCCCTTCCTTACCCATTAAGCTTTGCTAGTCTTGATACCCATGGTAATGGGATTGCTGAGTCCTCGGGGCTCACAGATTACTACAACAACAGTTGCAGGTACAAGTTATGCGATGATCCTGACGCGAGCATGATGTTTGCTTGTTTGGAGTTCTTCTTCTGCTTCTTCTTCGATCAGGGGATAGGTTCCAGGTCGACAGCCTGGGCTAGCAGGGTGGATATTGTTTGAGTTTCTGTTTATGTATCATCCGTAGTCGGATGTTGATCTCTTGTATGATGATATTGTATTCGTGTGGCATTGTGTACCTTATGTATGTATCCCCATCTATTATGTAATGTTGATGTAATGATATCCACCTTGCAAAAGAGTTCCAATATGCGGGTCTATCCTTGGTGGGACCTTTGAGTTCCTTTTGGATCTGGTCGCATATTGGGTGTGACAAGTTGGTATCAGAGCCTCGACCGACCTTAGGAGCCCCCTTGATTGATTGTGTAGTTTGGCCGTTGTTGAGTCTAGGAAAAAAACTGTTTTCGGAGTCTAGTTATATCGGAGAGTAGGAATTCTTTTTACTCCTCAGCCCCTTCGTCGCTCTGGTGAGGAATCTTGACGTAGGTGTTTTTAATTACTCCTCTTCCCATTCAAATTTTCTTTAGGATCACGTGGTTAGTTTCGTGAGTTGTCCATCCTCTTTCATCCGGTGCATTTCTCGTCAAGTTGACTCGAGCCTCTTCTTCTTTGCCAAGTTTAATCCTCAGTTGTCCTTGTTTTTCCCACCCGCCCACCCCTTTTTCTTCTTGGAACCGGAGTCCATAATCGAGTATCCTTCCTACTCATGCAAAGTCTTTGCTTTCTTTCCTCAATGATTTCAACCGGTGTTTTTCTTCAAGATATTCGTCGTTTTTTCCCCCTTCCAAGTTGCCTTTGTTTTCCCCGCCCTCCCACCCTTTTTCTTCCCGGAGCCTGACTCTCTCTCGACCATCTATTTCATTCGTGCGGAACCTCTTCAGTCTTCCCTCAATTATTTCAACCGGTGAATTCTCGTCTCGTTCGTCATTCTTCATCTCTTTTTCTTTCCGGTGGAGTCAATTCAAGTTTTTCGGGTTGATCATATTCTTTTCCCTCGGCTCAAGTGTTTCCCTGCTCGTTCGCCTCTCGCCATTCAATCCTTCAGGAGTTCAAGACATCTCAAGAGATTCGTCTGTGTTCTAATTAATTCGAGGTTGTCACCTCATTCAAATATTTCAATTGTTCCGGTGCATCATCTATCTGTTCAACAATCCTTTTCAACGGTGTTTTTCTCCTTAGTGGGCCCTAACCCACAGCTCTTTCCCAGGATCTTACCTGACTCTTCTAATTCCCCGGAGTTATTCTCAATTCTTTTCAAGTGTGATGTAAGAATGGATTCCATCAGTCACATGCCTTCTCCAAGATCGCTTCCAATTATTTTCATTGTTGGCTTAACCTCTTCGCTTTTTTTCATTCTCCCGGAGTATCTCAGTAATTTCGTGGTGTTTCTCGTCATCATTTGAAGATTGAAGAAGAGTTTTATCCTCTTTATCTTGTCCGTTCTCTCATAGTTTCGTGGTTCTAGCTTCATGTTGTCCTCTCAAATTATTCCATTCGTCAGATATTCTGTTCTTAACCATCCGGAGTATGTCAGAAGTTGTTTTCCCGTTTCTTTGCACCGGAGGCCATCATTCCAGTTATTGTTCTCTATTTATCCCGGTGCTTCGTTCAAGTATTCCTCAATCAGTTCGCGATCTCTACGTTCTCGTCTCTCTAAATTCCCTCAAGTGCCTTCGTGTTTTTTTAATTCGTCCCGGTGATTCATTCTCTTTCACCAGTCTTTTCCGAAATCTTACAGTGGTCCGTTCAAGATTCTTTTTCCTTCATTATCATTTTTAATTCATTCGTTCTTTTCAATCCTACCGGTGGTTCATGAAGACATTCTCAAGTTTAAGATATGCCACTTCTCAATCCTTTTCCAGCAAGAATAAGTAGTATGCAAAATCCATTGCATGTCATCAATTTAAGTTGATGAAGGATAAGCATACAATAAATCTTATTCTTATTTCATCCAATTGATTAATCCCTTTCTTCGGAATTTGTTCTTGATGAATAAATTCTAGTTCCAAGTGTTTTCATCTTTTCCTTTCCGGAGTTCAAATTTTTCTTGGCCATCTCATCGGAACCTCCATCTAAATCATCACAAGGCTCATCTTATTCTTTCATCCTTCTGTCTATCTCATCATCCTTTTGTCATCGGAGTTCTTCATGGTGGTTCTTCATGATTTAATTCATTCTTCAAAAGTTCATCAAGATTCTGGTTCAAGGAGTTCTAGTATCTTTTCTTCGTGCATCTTGAAGTGCAATTAATTCTCCATATCCTTTTGAAGTGGAGTTTTGCATTTCTTCATTTTTCTCAGCTATCCAATCTTTTCCGCTTGTGGTCGGTTATCACCTCGTAATTTTGAGATGTTTACCATAAGACCACAACAAGCCTAGTCTTTTCGTTGTTGATTTTCTCAACAACTCCGTTCAACCTTTCCTCCTAAGTTCTATTCATTCTATTTCAATTCTTTCCGGAGGTTTTGTGTCATGTTTTCATCAAGTATCATTCCATCCTACCAAGCTCGTGTTCTATTCCTTCCATATTCAGCCGGAGTGCTGCCTAAATCCTTTCAGTCTTATTCGTTTCTTTTCTCATTCTAACCACTCTGGTTAGAACGAGTGATTTCATAGTCTATCTGATTCCGTGAGCTTTCTATTCTCGTCATTCTCGTCGTTCCTCTCTTCTTCTCGAGTCCTCTCGATTCTTTGCTTCTTCTCATGAGTTCTTGTTTCACCTCATCCCTTTTCACTTCCGTCTCTGTCCTAAGATCTCGGGACGAGATCTCTTGTTAGTGGAGGAGTGTTGTAACGCCCCGGATTCGATGCGCCAGGTGTTTGCCAGTTATTCGCTGTCATTGCCATGTCATCTGCTTGCGTGTTGCATTTTATCATGTCATCATTCGCATTGTGTCATCATGTGCATTTCTTCTTGCATACGTGTTCGTCTCATGCATCCGAGCATTTTCCCCGTTGTCCGTTTTGCAATACGGCACTCCTATGTCATCCGGCGCCCTCTTTTTGCCCCTTCTCTTGTGCGAGTGTTAAACTTTCTCGGAATGGCCCGAGGTTAGCCAAGCGGCCTTGGTATAGCACCGGTAGACCGCCTGTCAAGTTTCGTGCCATTTGGAGGTCGTTTGATACTCCAACGGTTACCTGGGTAACCGTAAAGCCTCTTTGAGTTGCAGCCCAACACCCCTTCCAAAGTGGCCCAAAACCCAGCAAACTCCCCTCCATGCTCTCGGTCGTTCGATCACGATCGCGTGGCTGAAAACCGCACCTCATTTGGACTCTCCTAGCTCCCTCTACCTATAAATAAGTCTCCCCCTCCAAAAATCCCGGATCATTTCCACCCTAACCCTAGCCCCGCTCCTCTCCGCGCCGCCGGACACGTCCGGACAGAGCCGGACGCGTCCGCCGCCGCGCCCCTGGCGAATCGGGATCTGCCACGTGGCTCGCCCGGCCGCCAACGCGCCGCCGGCCCACCGGGCCCGCCTCCGGCCCCCGCGGCCCATCCGCGCCCCGCCGCCGCGACCCCGCGCCGGCGCCCGCCGCCGCCTCGCCGGCGCGCCGCCTCCCGGCCACCGCGCCGCGCCGGTCGCCGCCGCGTGCCACGGCCTCGCCTTGCCCCATCGGGCCCTCGCCTGCGCCGCCGACCGCCCGCTCCGCCGGCGCCGCCCCTCTCCTCTGGCCGGCGCCCGTCTGCCCCGCCGGCGCCCGAGGGCTTCTCCGCCGGCGTGCTCCGCCGCTCCCCGCCGGCTTCCGTGCCGCCCCGCCGGACCTCGGCTTCCGCGCCACGCCGCCGGTCCCCGTCGACCGCCGCCGCCTCCTGCGCCTCCCCGCGCCGCCAAGACCTCGCCGGAGTACGCCTAGCTGGAACTCCGGCCGGATCCGAGGCAAGATGGACCAGATCCACCAAGCCCCCGATCCAAACACGCCCCCGCGCCCGGATCCCTCCTTCCCGGATCTTCCCCGTCCCATTTTTCGCGAGGGTATAATTCCACTAAGTCCCATATTTCTGTCATTTTCATGCCATGTTCGTTGCATCATATCTCTGTGCATGTAGCTCCGTTTCGTGTGTATAATATGTCAAATTGTTCGCCTCGACGAGTACTTCATTTCATTCCATGGCATCATTTTCATTTGAGCTCATCTTGATGCCCGAAATACTGTTGGAAGAGTGCATGTTGATGTTAATCTGCTGAAACTGTTATAACTTGCTGTTTTGTCATTTTTGCCATGATTGATGTGTGCATCCTATCGGGTTGATGTATTCATGTGTTTTGATCTATGCCATGCCATCTTTCCAGTTGTGTATGCCATGTATTTTTGTGATCATTGTGGTGACTACCACAAGCATGCAAACAAGGCTTCGTGATATTACTGATTTAAGTCCCTGTTCTGCTGTTATTTTGATGCCATGTAAACTTGATGCTACAGAGAGATCCATGCATATTTTGAGGTACTTCAGTAAGGGTGTTTTGAACATATGGTTATTTTCTATACATTCATGCCCTTGTTTGCAATTATGTAGTAGTCTAGCATGTCATTTTGGTGCTCTACTTTTGCTTCAAAATGTTTCCTGGCAGATTGTTTACTTGTTATTCAATTTGGCCAAGGTTGCTATAGTTGATCCTTGCATGCTATGGACTTGTTCTTGCCTTGGCTGGCTTCACAAACATGTCTTCTTGATGATGCTATGCTTATCTTGTCATGCAATGACTTGTGGTGAGTGAATCGAGCTTGTTAAGTAGTGTACTTGTTGTTGCTATTTTGCTAGGCTGAATCTGTTATTTGGTGATGCTATATAAACATGTCGCTACTAATCATTCTGTGCATAATCTGGAGATGTTCTATAAACATGTTTTGATCTACATGTCATGCTCTATCCATACCTGCCCCTGGTTGCAATTATAGGTTGATGTAGCTTGTTGTAATCTTGCTCTAAAGTTGCTTCATAATGTTGCTGTCAGCCTGTTTACATTAAGTTCAGTTGTTTCCATGTGTTTTCCTAGTGATCCATGAACCCTATGACCTTGCTATTGCCATGCTTACCTTCATAAACATGTCTTCTTATTGTTGGTTGCCTTGCCATGCCATGTATTGCTCTGTGGTGTGTGGTTCAAGCTCACCAACATGCCTACTTATTGTTGTTCCTGCCATGTATGAATCTGTCATATAACTTGCTATGTTTACATGGGTGCCATCATATCTTCGGTTCCTTTTTGGCTCATGGTCAGTAAGGGACTGTTGTTCTATGCATTTAGTAGATTCATGCCATGCCTTTGTTTGCCACGATATGTTCCTGTAACATGTTGTTTGATAGTTCTAAACATTGCACCCTGATGTTATTTCTGCTAAAGTCTGAAACTGTTATTATTTGCAATCTTACCATGTGTTTTGGAGCATGTTCTAGTGATTTCTGGAGATAGCTCAGTGTTCATGTTTTGTTATGCTTTACCTGTACTTCATTCCCATGCCTTTTGTTATTATGTTGGGGTGCTGTAGCATGTTGTTTTGGGGCTTGCAATATGCCTAGTTGCTGTTATGGACAGATTGTTGCTATGACTTGTATAGAGTGTATGTGTTGCACCGTTGCTCCGTTTTGAGTGTGCTCTATATGAAACTTGCTAGATTTTGCATGTAGCTTCATATTATCATATTTCATCCTTGTTTTGAGGTGTTTGCTTGATGTTTGTATGCATTTTGCCTCAATCTCATGCTTAACTTGTTTTACTCATATCTTCTAGGCCGTAGCTCCGAATCTAATGAACTTTATATGTAACTTGACTAGAATTTCGTGTAGATCATTGTGGTGCATCTTAAGTTGCTGTTTAACAACTTGAACATAATGTTTATTCAGATCTGGACCAATTTCGAAATTTGCATATGGGGACTTACCGGAATTGTTATATGTTGTTTCCGGCCTCATTTAAACTTGCCTTGATGTGTTGTTCTTGTTTGCATCATCTCTTGCCATGAGTAGCTTCGTGTATCTTGGTCATGCATCGTGCTTGTTGTGCATCATGTCTTGTTCATGTGTGGTGTGTTTACCTATGTTGTGTGCTTCTTCTTGTTAGTTCCTGTTTCGTTGCGATCGTGAGGATTCATTCGTCTACGGTTGGTTCGGCTTCATCTGTTCGTCTTCTTCATGGACTCGTTCTTCTTCCTTGCGGGATTTCAGGCAAGATGACCGCTACCCTGGATCTCACTACTATCATTGCTATGCTAGTTGCTTCGTTCTGTCGCTATGCTGCGCTACCTATTACCTGTTTATCAAGCCATCCCATATTTCCATGAACCTCTAACCTTTGACACCTTTCCTATGCAAACCGTTGTTTGGCTATGTTACCGCTTTTGCTCAGCCCCTCTTATAGCGCTGCTAGTTGCAGGTGAAGTTGAAGATTTCTCCATGGTGGACAGGATTTTGGTTGGGATATCACAATATCTCTTATATTATTAATGCATCTATATATTTGGTAAAGGGTGGAAGGCTCGGCCTTATGCCTGGTGTTTTGTTCCACTCTTGCCACCCTAGTTTCCGTCATACCGGTGTTATGTTCCCAGATTTTGCGTTCCTTATGCGGTTGGGTGATTTATGGGACCCCCCCCCCTGACAGTTCGCTTTGAATAAAACTTGTCCAGCAAGGCCCAACCTTGGTTTTACCATTTGCCTCACCACCACCTATACCCTTCCCTCGGGTCGGCCAACCCGAGGGTCATCTTTATTTTAGCCCCCCGGGCTAGTGCTTGTATAAGTGCTGGTCCGAACTAGAGTCCTTTGCAGCGCCCCCTCAGGGAAACTTGAGGTCTGGTTTTAGTTGTATGGAGTGCTCATCCGGTGTTGCCATGAGAACGAGATATGTGCAGCTCCTATCGGGATTGTCGGCGCATCGGGCGGCTTTGCTGGTCTTGTTTTACCATTGTCGAAATGTCTCGTAAACCGGGATTCCGAGACTGATCGGGTCTTCCTGGGAGAAGGTCTATTCCTTCGTTGATCGCGAGAGCTTGTCATGGGCTAAGTTGGGACACCCCTGCAGGGTTTAAACTTTCGAGAGCCGTGCCCGCGGTTATGTGGCAGATGGGAATTTGTTAATGTCCGGTTGTAGATAACTTGACACCAGATCCGAATTAAAACGCATCAACCGCGTGTGTAGCCGTGATGGTCTCTTCTCGGCGGAGTCCGGGAAGTGAACACGGTTTCTGGGTTATGTTTGACGTAAGTAGGAGTTCAGGATCACCTCTTGATCATTGCTAGCTTCACGACCGTTCCTTTGTTTCTCTTCTCGCTCTCATTTGCGTATGTTAGCCACCATATCATGCTTAGTCGTTGCTGCAACCTCACCACTTTACCCCTTCCTTACCCATTAAGCTTTGCTAGTCTTGATACCCATGGTAATGGGATTGCTGAGTCCTCGGGGCTCACAGATTACTACAACAACAGTTGCAGGTACAGGTTATGCGATGATCGTGACGCGAGCGCCATGTTTGCTTGTTTGGAGTTCTTCTTCTGCTTCTTCTTCGATCAGGGGATAGGTTTCCAAGTCGGCAGCCTGGGCTAGCAGGGTGGATATTGTTTGAGTTTCTGTTTATGTATCATCCGTAGTCGGATGTTGATCTCTTGTATGATGATATTGTATTCGTGTGGCATTGTGTGCCTTATGTATGTATTCCCATCTATTATGTAATGTTGATGTAATGATATCCACCTTGCAAAAGCATTCCAATATGCGGGTCTATCCTTGTTGGGACCTTCGAGTTCCTTTTGGATAGGGTCGCATATTGGGCGTGACAAAGTAGACGTTCTCGGGACGGTCGTAGAGGAAGTAGTGGTACACAGCGACAGTAGTTGTACATGTTACGTAGATGTCCAGGTCGTCGATAGAGGTACTTGGTGAAATCCACGGGTGTCAGTAGTTGTACATGGTCTTCGCGTTGTAGTCTGACTTGGCGATTCCAAAACGTTCATCGGTAGTGGAACTTGGCGGTCTTTACGGTCGTCGTGGAACTTGTCGAAAGGAATCCGCCGAGGCGGTCTTGGTCTTGATGGTCCTTGAGTCCAAAAATTACTAGGTGGTCTTGTCGCACACAGAGGGTTACAGCCTCGAGCGGCAGCTCGAGAAGCAGAGCAGCGGCTTGGAGGCGAAGGAACCTTGGCCGGAGCAGTAGGCGGGGCACCTGGTGCAGGCAGCGGCAAGGAGGCCGGCACAAGAGAAGGCCGAGTAAGCTGCTCGTTCCCGAGGCCCGTCGTTGGAGGTGCAGCAGAGGAGAAGTGCGGGCAGCAAGGCGATGACAACAGAGCAGCCGTGGGAGGCCGAGGGGAGCGGCAAGCCACGGACACGGGTAGGGGAGAAACCCGGCGAGGAAGGAGAGGCGCGCTGGACGAGGGGTCGCTGGACCTGGCGATCTCCGGCGGCAGATCATGAACGAACGGAGGGAGGACAGATGACTGGGTGACGGCAGGGTCGGCAGGGGCACGGGGTTGAACGGCCTCGCGCGCAACGGAGGGAGGAGGCGACGAGGGGAAGGTGTGGAGGAGGAGACGGGCCGGCAAAGGCGAACGAGCCGGGGACGACACGGGGAAGGCTCGCCGGCTAGCAAGGTCGACGGCAGCTGGAGGAGCTGGCTGACTGCGAGGGATCGGGCGAGGCACAAGCGTGCGTAGGTGGTGGAGGTGCACTAGAGGGAACGAGGGAGAGGGCGGGGTTCGATCGGGGCTAGGGTTATAGGTGTGGCTGGTGGAGGCCAATGGCTGGGCCTGCAGGGATGGGCTGGCCTGGTTGGTCAGGCCCAAGAGGCCGATGGGTGTAGGCTACCTTTCTCTCTCTCTAATCCCCCACTTCTCTTTTATTTACCAAAAGCAGTAAATAGCAAAGAAATAAAAAGGAGATAAAGAAAGGGTTGGAGAAATAATTTGAGCATGGGGTTAATTTTTCCGGACTCATAAATATGAGCTTGATCCCAGAAAAATAGAAGTGGGCAAGATTGCAAGTTTAAATTCAAACTCATTTGATTATAAATCAAATGGGCTTGAACTAGGACATGTTAAAAGGAAGGTCCAAAAATGATGGGAATTTTGGTGGAGATTGGAAAAGTGATGAAACAAATTATGGGAAAAGTCGAGGCCAAGGGTTTAGATAGAAAGGCATGGGATTTGTTTGCAAGTGTGTTATGGTCAATTCCAAATAATGGAATATTTATACTAGCTCCATAAATATTAGCAGGATATGTTATAAAGAGAAATCACCATGTGAATTCCCTCGATTTTAATAGATCAAAAGATCTATGCAATTTATTTAGTTGAGGTTTTTAAAAATTAAATGACATGCTGGCATGATGACATGATGCAATGCAAGAGATGGCATGATGAATGCACAACCAAAACAAATCACACGACAAAACTCGGAGTATCTGGAAGTCTTTTGGAGCATCGGTCTCGGGGCGTTACAGGTTGTCTCATTGAAGCCGTCCTCAGCAAATGAGTTCTGTGTTTGTGATCCATGAAACAGTTACTACCACGCATTGGGCCCAAAAGCAATGGACCCTCTCAGCTTCTTAATCACCCTTGTCCTCTGTCCAGGAGTTGCAAGTAGTTTTTGGTGTTTGTAGTATGCTGGAGGCCGTACGCAGCGCTGACCCAAGGTGTGGGCTCTGATGCAGTAGGCACGTGGCCGGGTATGCCGGGCGCACGTTTGGTGTCGCGGAACCCTGTACACATCGTTCGGGGACATATGTGGAAACCTCGGCCAGACTCCCTGCGGATGGAACCTGAATAGGCGATAGACCTGGACTAGAGACTTGAGTGTTTAGGTAGGCTGTGGCCGACACCCTCGTTGGGCTTCCGCTTGAAGGTTGTCGAGTACATGTCGTGTAAACAGTGGTAAGTGGTGAGAGCGTGTGTGAAGAAGTACACCCCAGCAGGGTTAACATCATCTATTGGAATAGTCGTGTCCGCGGTAAAGGACTTCTGGGTTGCCTATACAATTCATAGACAAGAGAAAGTGGATACTTTAAAATGCGCAAGATAAGCGTGAGTGCTATGGATGGCGTTCTCGTAGGGAGACGGGAGCGGATCCATAGTGGTGTATTGGTTGGTGAATATGTGGACTCGTGTGCGCAACCTCAAAAGAGTTACTTGCAATCGTAGTTCAGGATACCTACCGAGTCAAAGATGGCTCGAAGTTAAACCCCACCATCCCCTCTATTTATAATGATGCATATGTAGTTAGCTCTGATGTAAGTCTTGCTGGGTACATTTGTACTCACGTTTGCCTATTTTATGTTTTTGCAGAGAGACTTCAGTCTCACTAGTAGTTCCGCGTGAACTTCGATGTTTAGCTTGTTACCTCAGCTGCGATATTGTGCCCTCGGCAGGATCTGGTAGTTAGTCAGGCTTCTCAGCCTTTTTCCATTTGTAGTTGTCTGTACTCAGACATGTTAAGCTTTCGCATGTGCTTTGACTTGTATGCTCTGAATGTTGGGTCGTGAGACCCATGTTTGTAATATCTCGCTCCTCGGAGCCTATTGAATAAAATACTTGAGTTGTAGAGTCATGTTGTGATGCCATATTGTATTTGCACATATCGAGCATATTGTGTGTATGTTATTGAAATGCTTGGTATGTGTGGGATCTGACTATCTAGTTGTCTATGCTTGGTAGCCTCTCTTACCGGGAAATGTCTCCTAGTGCTTCCACTGAGCCTTGGTACCTTGCTACTTCTCCGGAACACTTAGGCTAGTCGGCAGGTGTCCTTCTTCGTTCCTGTGTCTGTCCCTTCGGGGAAATATCACGCGGTGTCTACCGGAGTCCTGTTAGCCTACTACAGCCTAGTTTACCGGGGTCCTGCTAGCCCAGCTGCTACAACCTGAATTCACTCGCTGATGACTGACACGTTCGTTGCTGGGTCATGTATCCCTGTCCCTATAAGTTAGTGCCACTTTGGGTTCACGACTAGCCATGTCAGCCCAGGCTCCTTGTCATATGGATGCTAGCGACACTATCATATACGTGTGCCAAAAGGCGCAAACGTTCCGGGGAAGGTAAGGCGACACCCGTGGGAATACCGTGCGTGAGGCCGCAAAGTGATATGAGGTGTTACATGCTAGATCGGTGTGGCTTTGAGTCGGGGTCCTGACAGCTTTGGTATCAGAGCCTGACTGCCTGTAGGATTACCAAGCCAATCTGGTCGAAGTTGGGTCTAGAAATGCTTTAGTTATATGTAGGGGAATTGATTGTGGGATGGAACGTAAGGCTCTTTTTACTCCTTATACCTCATTCCCTCTGATCCGAGTCATCCTATCTTGCCGACGAGGTTAAGAAACTAGGCTTTCTCTTCTTTCTATTAGGATCACATGTTACTAATCCGTAGACTTATAAGATTGTTGGATTTAAGCCTCAGTTCAGTTCCTACTATCTCTGCGTTTTGATAGATGATCTCGAAACCTTGATATTATGATGTTCGAGTGGTTATGCGACCACTTTGCAGAATGTCTCAAATCTTTTTGAGCATTTATAGCCGTTATGCTGTCCGAGTCATCCCAGGTTTCTAAACAGTCTGATGCATTTGCAAATTCCTTCTTATCGTTCTGAAGTTCCTTTGTGCCAGATCAACCACACTAACTATTGTCTTGAGGTACTTCATTGCCTCGACATTTGTGTTGGAGCTATTACTATGACCCTAGGTGTCCAGAGTATCACCTAGTAACTATCGGATTTCAGGTTCCGACAGACGCTTGAGGTTCGAACACTGGGGTGCGCATGGAGATTTCGCCCTCAACCTACCTGTTCCTAGCCGGCTCGCTGAGATCTAAACTACGAAAGGAACAACACAAGAGACACAGAATTTATACTAGTTCAGGCCACCATTGTGGTGTAATACCCTACTCCAGTGTGTGGTGTGGTCGATTGCCTCTTGGGCTGATGATGAACAATACAAGGAAGAACAGCCTCGCGAGGGTCTGTTCTTGGCTGGGACGATGAACTGCTAGGAGGAGTTCAGCCGCCCTTCTCTCTCTCTCTCTCTTGCTTGATTTAGGTTCGTCTAGATGCTTGATTCTGGATACCCCTGGATACCCTAGATGCCTCTAGATACCTCTACCCTGGGGGTGGCTAGTCCTATATAGGCAAAGGCCCTGGGCCTCTTCCCAAATATTGAGCGGGAAGGGCGCCAACAATTGGCCATTTTGAAGGGGAACAGCGGGTACACTTATCCTGACTAAAGTTGGTCCTCGCCTGTCAAAGGCTCTAGTTGTGACGCCTACTTGGGCTCCACAATGACTTCCTTCCTGCCGTTGGGCTGGTCTTGGTCTTGTTGCACCGAAATGGATGCCTTTGCTTGATGCTCTCGCCAGCGCTTGCTCCCTTTGCACCAAAGAGGAAAGGGGGACACTGCGCGGGCTGGCGCCCGACTGGCGCCCTTGGTCGTCATGGCTTGCATCATGGGCACCTCGCGAGGTACCCCGCCTTGATCTCTCCACCTCCTCGTGAGCCATCCTGATGAGGCCGTGTCTGAGGAAGCTCCTTGTCATCCGCCTCGCGAGGCTTGGCCCCTCGCGAGGGTCTTGAGCTTGTCTTGATGAATATGGGCCGTGCTGGGCCCCCCTTTGAGCCACGCCGCAGGCCGCAAGCAGGCAAGTCTTGGGACCCCCATTCCCAGAACGCGGACAGTAGCCCCCGGGCCCAAGGCGCGCCCGGACTTGGCCGAGCAGAGAGGCGAAAGGGCAAGTGCGAAGCGCCGCAGGCCCTAACAGCCTGCGGCCTTGGGTGCCGCGTGGCGGTTGATTGGACATGGGTGCCTTAGCAACCGCGCGAGTTGATAAAGGAGCAGCATCTGTCTAGGCTTTACCTCCTTTGCTTTCTCCGGTTGCTGCTCAGATCCCCTTTCTTGCGCTTCTCCTTCCTGCCTCCGAAATCTTCAGATCTACTCCGTCCGCGTGCCCTAGCAAGACATGGCGCCTCGCCAGGCGCCGGCCGGAGCTTGGTATTCGTCCGCCTTGGACTCGCCGAACGTGTCAGAGGCGAGCCTTGCCCGGGTGCACCAGATGGCGGCGGCGCAGGGCATCGACGGGGCGAAAGTGTTCAAGGCCGGCTCTGCCCTCCCTGAGGGCCAGGGGAGCACCTTCTATCCGCTATTCGTGAGCGCCATCGTTGCGGTCTGGTGCCTCCCTTTTTTGAGTTCTTCTTCTCTATCCTCCGCCATTACAATCTTCAAGCTCTGCATCTCCACCCCAACTCTGTCCTTCTTCTAGCAATCTTCGCCTACTATTGCGAGGCTCACGTAGGGGTAAAGCCCTCAGTGGCCTTGCTGTGCCACTACTTCTCCCTCCGGACCTCTCGTGGTCCCGTCTTTGCGTGCGCGAGCTTCGTCGCGTACGGTAGCTCCATCGCCATTTTGAACACCGGGAACAGGATTGAGGGCTTCAGGAGCAAGTGGGTGTTGGTAGATGCTAGGAGCATCCACCCTCGGCTGATCTTGCCCACGGGACACACCGCGAGCCTGACGACTTGTCTCGAGTGGAGCTTGTGGACCCCCGCGCAAGGCTGGTGTTGGAGAAGATGGACGCGGATCTGAGGCCGGCCAGCATGGCGGCGGCGAAGCTGACTGGTGCATCGCTGCTGAGGGAATTCCTGGTGAACCAGCTGGCTCCGCTTCATCAGTACCCACTTCCGATGTGGAGGCCCCACCCGATCCCCGCGGTCTTGGTCGACGAGGATCTAGCTGCGGTTCTCCAGTCTTTGGTTGGGGGCGACGTGGCGAGGTTGGAGGGCGCACCTACGCCCCTGTTCCTCCGCGAGGACTGGGAGCAGGTAGTGGGGTCCATGTGTGGGGACCCCGACTCATAAGTCGTGATCACCGAATGCACGTGTATAGTGATCCCAGAGATCAATGCTCACTGAACACACAGAAGCTGAATAACAAGAGTCTTACATCCATACATACCGTATTACACAAGTAGGACCATTATGGTCAAGTCTTGAGTATATCATCGCAGCGAAAATCTTCGTCGATAACTTGGACCCATGCCATCTACCTTAACCCTACAGGCATTCTGACTGGGAAGCGTCCTAGCTCGCATGTTCATCATCGAAGTATTCTTCATCATATCCTGTTCTTGCATGCCTGGTCAATGAAATAACCAATGGCAAGCCAATGAGTACTTTGAATGTACTCGCAAGCAACCCATGTTTTGGTTCAAGAAGTAACAATGCATGATATAGGTAAATTTTTGCAGAAAGCTAGTTTTCAGTGCAATGACATGTTCAACAACTTGTAAGACATGCATCAAAAGAATTCAAGTAACCATGAGGACAGGTTACAAATATCAACATAAATAGAGCGGGCACCAACCCATCTCAATCATGTCAAGTCCCTTGACTTGACCCAAGTCATTTTATCAACACACACACACACACGGTTGAAAACTCTAGACGTAGTTTAAGCAGCACCGCCCAACCGTCCTTGACCGTGGACACGGCTATTCGAATAGTTTTACACTCTGCAGAGGTTGCGCACTGTACCCACAAGATCCGGGGAACTTCCGTGTCATCTACGACCCGCGGTACCTCAACTACCCGGGGTAAGCACCCGATCACTACCTTTCCCTAGACGACACTAACATGGAGTCCACTCGATTGGTAGTAACCCCCGTACCCAACATTTCACATCTTAAATTTGTGGAGCATCGCTCCGATATTCATCACATACTGGCACGGGGTACCAACGGTGTGTCCGGTGCCCCATAAAAATGCTCTTGGCCGCCCTACCTAGCACGACCCCGTCCCGAGAGAGCGCACCAACAACTCTACCGTCACTAGCAATGCGGGCTCCAAGCTAGTATCGGTCTAGGTAATCAATAATGCCCTTTCCCATATAGGGGTAGAGTGGTTGCGCATGTAAGGTTGGGACAGTCGACAAATCTTAAATCTAATCCGTTTTCGAAAACAACACACACACTTGCCTCGATACACCACTTTGTCATCAAGTGGTTACCCATCTCAACATCTCCCTCGGGCATAAGTGGCACCCGACGGGGTTTTTGAAAAAGTCTTTTGAAAATACTTTGACTCCTTCACCATGCATATACCCGTCCCTTTTTGCGCAGCACTACCTTAGCATCCTATCTAGTCCCACCGGCATAACCCTCATAGGAAGGTAGGGTCATGCACAATGCAAGTATCAACGAGGAAGTATGGTGGCAACCATCGAAGTGGTTATCACCCCATCATGATTCCGTTGCAACAACGATAAGGTACTATATGACATGCATAAAAAGGTTTCATAGACATGGTCAAAGGGCTGCTTGCCTGTTTTAACAAAGTCTTCGAGGTCTTCAAATATCTCCGGTCCAACTCCGAGCATTTCGTCTACTTCGTCAACTATCGTCGAAAGCAACCATAATAAGCAACACAACAAGGCAGGAAATAAAAGTTCTCTAAAAATGTGAGTTGGACTTTTCTAGGATACCTCTGGTCATATGAGGGATGACCAAAGTGGTTTCATTGGGATTTGATCAATGGACAACTCTGAACATTTCAATATGATGGAGTCAAGGGATTAATTGATTTGCAAGAAGTGTACAGAAACATTATTTTCAAAAAAATGAGAAGAGGCACTCATTTGACAAGGCATGATTTTAGAAGCACCTAGGAGTTGGTTTCTCTGGATTTGGAGTTCAAATGAATATCCTATGATTTTGCAAAGTTGGCTATACATGAAGAAATAGACCATTATTTGAGGTGATACATGAAATATTAATAAAAATGTTCATAAACTAAGTTATGAACTTATAGACATCTAGGAGTTTGAACCATGGAATTTGGATCAAAAATGGGCTCTCTGTGATTTTCTAAAGTTCAGTACAGAAATGGAAAAACAAGATTTGATAAATGTTTGTGAAGAAAAAGTCTCTGGAAAAATGTGCATGTTGCACCAACAGGTACAGCATGATTTATGAAGTCACTAGAAATTTGAATCATCAAATTTGGACGTAAAATGAATATTTGGAATATTTTACAAGTTCTGGAAAAAGAAAAAAAAGACAAAGGAAGTAGGGGGGTTTATACCTATACCGCGCACCGAGCGCAGCATAGCGCCGCAGCGCGCTGGGCCGGCCCAGCGGCTCGGCTGCACGCGCGCAGGCGGCCACGTCGAAGGCGCCCGCCCGGAATACGTCTTCGCCGCTGGGAGACGGCACCCAGGGAAGCCGTGTCCACTTAAGTTGTGGGCCCGACCCTCAGGGTCACTTACACCCGGGGCCCACCGGGCTCTCTCACCTTCTCCCGCGTCCTTCTTCTTCCTCGCGACAGGGGACAGGGGAGGGCGCCGGTCGCCGTGGTTCCGGCCGCTCTGCTGCGTCGGACGGCATGGTAGTGGTCTGGGCGGATCCCCCACTCCACGCCGCGCTCGGGGGTGGCCGCGTTGGACACGGGGGAGACCAAGAGCGAGCAGCTCAACGGGAGGGCGGACGACGGCGTCCGGCAAGAGGGGTTCTGGGGTTGCGCGGCGCTAGAGGAGGAGGTAATTGGCGGAGGAGCCTCGTCGGTGTGAGGTGGCTTCATTGGGGTCCAAAGGAGGGGAGGGGAGGCTTCGGTCTGCGGGAATTTGGGCGGAGACCGACGTCGGCACCTCGGCCATGGAGGGAGCAGGAGGACACGAGAGGGAGAGGGAGTGTGTCTGAGGGGTTGTTGGGGGACGGGGAGAGCGAGTAGAGGCCAGAGAAGGGCTCGGGAGGGACTCTAAGTAGAGGGGCTGCGGTGCACCGTGGACGCGGTCTACGGCGCCCATGGGTGAGCCCACGGAGTGAGAAAGAGGGCAAGGGAGGAGGGGCCCGATAGAATTGCGTGTCGCGGACGTCGAGGCGCATCGTCGGGCGCGCAGGGGAGGCCCGAGGTGGCCGGAGGTGCTTGGCAGGGGGAGCGCGCTCCAGAGCGCCCAAATGGCATGCCATGGCATTTTATATGCCTTGTGGGCGCGGCCACTAATGTCTGGTAGCTCTAGGAGGGAGTAAAGAAAGGGGAGGAAGCATTGGATGCCCTGGTGAACCACTAGGAGAGGAGAGAGGTTGAGGGAGAGAGAGGAAAGGGCTGTCCAGAGAGGTAAATGGGGGATTTTACCCCTCAATCATTGAGCTTTGGAAGAGGGGGAGCTACTGGAGGTTGCTGGTGATCAGGTTCAGTTGTGGTAAAAATTTGGAGTCAAGGAGATTAGTGTAGGGGGGTGAAACCAGTGACTTTTTGCAATGACCAGAAGGTGTTTGATGCAAATTTGGGTAAGCAAATGGGCTCCATTTGGCATGAGACTCCACAGGGTGAAATGGCACTTATAATTAGGGCCTACCACCAATTTGGAGCTTATTTGGGCAAAGTTGCCAATGCAACTTTTGTAAACCCTAAAAATTAATAGAAATGGACTTTTCAAGATTTAGCCATGCAAATCTATTCTCCTTGATGCACCACTTGGTGTAGTGTCACCATTAGAGGTCCTGAACATGTCCACAAAAGTTTAGATCAAAAGGAGAAACTTGGCAATGTAAAGTTGCTCAAACTTGGTTCTGGACAGGAATGGTTTTGGGGCACTTTGATCATGTTAACTTGTTCTCCAACTTGTGCCAATTGGTCTAGATGAATGATTAGACCATTTGAGAATGTTCACAAGGTTTGAGAACATTTGGACATGTTTGGCAATGTAAAGTTTCTCAAACTTCAAAATGGACAGAAATGGTTTTGAGGGTATTTCATGGGGTTATACTTGTCAGGATCATCAAGCATGTCATATGTGACATGATAGAATTTTCTTGGAATTTGTGGAGAATATTTCCTTTGTAAATATTTCAAAAGCTTGAAATATCCAGAAAGGGGTTTTGAGGGATTTGACCTATATTTTGAACATGACCATGTGTTGAAACTCTTATATATGGACAATATATGCCCACTGAGTTTCCCTGATTTTTGTCAAATATTTTTAAAACAATAAAATATTTTTTCCCTATTAAAGACCATTTCTGGTCTTAAGAAAAAGCTTTTAAACAAAATACGAAAATAACTTTTAAAATTATATTTTTGTGGTTTCTGGGTATCCTATATCTAATAGGAGTCAAATATATTTTTGGAAAGATTTTTACTGCCCTTAATTAAGTACATGCAGTGCAAACCTCAATTCAGGGGTTTTTGGAAAACTAATTTTTGAAAATACTTTTTGGCCAAATTATTTTTGTAAGAAAATACTATATTGCTCTATACACATGGCATGATCATTGGTCCAAGAGTTTGGAGCAAGGAGATGAAGTATAGGAGTTGGAGGATTTATTTGATTTTTAGAGCACTTGCTAACAGCAGACAAAACCCAATCAAGGCAAGGTCCAAAACACTCAAAAGTTTTTGTCAAACCACATTTTATCATGATTTATCATCTTAAGTGTTGTGCCATGAAAATCAGGGTGTGACAGACCTACCCCCTTACAAGAATATCGTCCCCGAGATTCCTAGACTAGGCGCGGAAAGGGATACAGAAACTTGGATCTGGGGTAGTCTTCAAGTACTCATGTTGCTTCTGCTTCCGTGTAGTGCTCCATTGAGATTGAAGTACTTGATGATGTGGCTTCATGTTTGACGCTCTTCTTGATCCAGGTTGCTAATGTGTAGCTCGCGGTAGGTTAGATTGGGCTAGGGGTTGATGGCTTGGTGGTTAGTGTCCTTATCAGTGCTCGGGCTAGCTAGGAAGTTGGAAACACTTCCGGGGTTTTGATTCATGGAAAGCGTTGTGCACATTAGGTAACTCGGGTGGCAATTCCAGCTGGTAACTCTCTTCTCTTCGTCTCGTAGTGATCTCAGAGGGGGTTGTTAAATCTTGGAGTGATCACGAAGGGGGCCGATGAATCTTGGTGCGGGTCTCCTTGTCTTCGAAATGCTTGGTTCCCTTGAGAGAAGTGGCTTGCAGATATGCCTGGTCTTCGATGCGGAGGTTTACTTCTTGATGATGGTGGTAGGTGTAGTTCTTCCTCCTTGGCATGGCAGTCTTCAAATGTTCCTTGACTAGCTGAACGGCTCTTCTTCCGTCTTCGGGTGGACAGGTAGGTCACCAAATGATGAGGAAAACTATCTTGTCTAAGCACTCCATGAAGTCTATGGGGTACGTAAAGTGGGCTGAGGCATTGGGGGATGGTCACGGTTGAGCATTAGCCAAGGTCTTATCGATCTAGAGCCAAAGCCCAAGGTCAGGATCCGACCATGTTGTGGCTTCGTAGGGCGTAAGGTTTTCAAGGATTTTAGTGTGCGAGCGAACGTTTATCACCTTATCTTTAAGCATAGTTCCTGAGATGCCAATTGTTCTATCTAGTCCTTTAAACAAATAACCTTATACCACCAAAAGCATCAACTCTTGTAGGTCAACTCCAATCATAACTCATGTGATTCATATCCTCATGGCTCCCGAGAGGAGGTCTAAAATCATATATGTCTACAATCCGCAACTCATATGTATGTCTACCCCTAAAAATCCATGGGTAGAACATATAAGCTGCTAAGCTTGAACGTGACAATCCAAGTGCTCAGCCTGTTCTTCCAAGGTCTAAGGTAAAGCACCTCTATCCTAAGGAAACATGTCGTAAGCCACTCCAAGATCTTGTTTCCTTCC
This sequence comes from Triticum timopheevii, assembly GCA_963921465.1. Taxonomy (NCBI): domain Eukaryota; kingdom Viridiplantae; phylum Streptophyta; class Magnoliopsida; order Poales; family Poaceae; genus Triticum; species Triticum timopheevii. The sequence goes on along the minus strand of OY997264.1, from coordinate 250,478,296 downwards.
TATGAATCAACTCCAACAGCCCATTAACTTCCATCAATCACTACACAATCCGTTTCTCTACAAATCCAATGTTTATGGTGTTCCACATGATCTCCTAAGGTTCCTATAATCCCCATATACTTGAAAGGGCTATCTTTGCTATAGTCAGTCCACCGATTCCCATTATCATGGTCAAGTAAACTCCAAGGTCAAGCTTATATAGATACCTAAATAAACTGTGACAATTAATCCAATCTCCTAGTTTATGGTCCACCGAGAAACATGGTATCATGATCAAGATCATGAGTCTAAATCCAATTTAGTCCAAACCATGTAAAATTATTCTGCATCCATACTCCACTAGGGTAACATATTTAATCCAAATCTTATGTCCAACGAGAATTCCTACATGTTCCCCAAGTCATTTACGTAATATCAACTGTCTCCAATCAATATTATCTGATCAAGTCAAATCCTTGCACTTCCAGGAGTTTCACCTTGCGATCATAATTGTCCTATAAATCCAATTTACTCAGGGGTAATGAAAGCTATGCTACTCTATAATCATGATCCCACCAAGTTCATCTACCAACATGGTAGCCTTATAATCCACCAAAGAGTCTCAGATAATTCCTAAAAGTCATTGATATAAACTCATCGAGTCATTTGTCCTCTGTTCCTATATCCTCAGATTGGTCCTTCCTATGGCATCGTCAGTTTTGGTGCTATCTTAGGATGATAATGTGCTCATTCACTATGTCCACTAGTTCCATAATGAACCCAGTGATAAGCAAGGTTACGGAGGCTTAACAGGTTCTCTTGCAATTCCGTAGGTTAATCTCATGGTTAAGGTTTCGAGCTGGGGTATCTCGTGAAGCCTCGAAGGGTCTAGGAATGGGTCTCTAATCTTGAGGGGAAACCATAACTCTAAGGGGTTGCACTTGGTCGAGGAGGTTGTAGCAAAAGTCTTCAGTGCTTGTTGGTCGCCAAGGTGGAATCCTTGGTGCATATTGTCTTGCTTGTCTTCAGTTGAGGAAAGAGATGAGAGGGAAAACTAGCATAGAGGAGGGGAATGCCTAAAGGGGGTTCTATAGTGCAAGTGCAAACAAACAGGTGCAAAAAGGGCCATACGGACTTGACTGCGCATAGGGGGTACACGACTCATCCTACCCTAGGGGTTCTCGGACTCAGTAGTCATGCCTTGTGCCTCATGCAGTCTTCTGAGTTTTCCTCAGGTGTTGCTACTTCTCTTGTAGTTGTTCGATGAAACAATCCGGGTTGAACCTGGAGATTCTTCAACAACTTCTCGCCTGTTGAAGTGATGGGGTGAAGGTGGCTCCTCGTAACTGTCATTGACTTGGTCTTCTATTGTCTTCTTAATCACGACGATCCCTTTTGCCTTCTAAGGCGTCGAGTGTACCAGGTAGGCAATCCTTTATGTAATGACACTAACAAGGCATAGTAGAGGTCCAATCTGCCAGATACGCTGTTGCCAGTATCGTCACCGAGAGCGGGGGATGAAGAGAACCGTTTTCCTGCTCACTATAGTGAGGCGGACCAAATGGCTAGGTTCTCATCCACTGGTGGTTGCCGACACAACAATGGTAAGGACAGGGTTGCTCTACTAGCGATGTATACCATGATCTTGCATATCCTATGCCCTAATCATCGTAGGCTAAGGTTGCATCATCTTGGGGCAGTGTCAAGGGTGTCACCATCTCCTGGGTCTTCAGGTCCTCACTCTTCAAAGGCGTATCTTCTGTTGGTATCGTCTTGTTGTGATGTCACCAATCTTGTGTTCAGGAGATGTGGGTGAATGTCTGGCAAGGCATCTTCCTTCTAGATTATCCACGAGGATTACAAGGAATCCAGTGGTCCGGGGGCATAAGGGTTCTAGCAACCAAAGGTTTTGAAGGGGAAGAGATCAATAAGGAAAGTATACCTTAGTTTTCGAAAAACTGAGAAGGGAAGAGAAGTATAGATAGTTTTGAAAACTAGTAGTAGTTTTGGAAATAGTTTTACCCTAACTAACGACCATGCTAACTAAGGCTTCCTACAGTCAGGATGGCTGATACCAGCTCTGTGGGGACCCCGACTCATAAGTCGTGATCACTGAATGCACGTGTACAGTGATCCCAGAGATCAATGCTCACTGAACACACAGAAGCTGAATAACAAGAGTCTTACATCCATACATACCATATTACACAAGTAGGACCATTATGGTCAAGTCTTGAGTATATCATCGCAGCGGAACTCATCGTCGACAACTTGGACCCATGCCATCTGCCTTAACCCTACAGGCATTCTGACTGGGAAGCGTCCTAGCTCGCATGTTCGTCATCGAAGTATTCTTCATCATATCCTGTTCTTTCATGCCTGGTCAATGAAATAACCAGTGGCAAGCCAATGAGTACTTTGAATGTACTCGCAAGCAACCCATGTTTTGGTTCAAGAAGTAACAATGCATGATATAGGTAAATTTTTGTAGAAAGCTAGTTTTGAGTGCAATGACATGTTCAACAACTTGTAAGACATGCATCAAGAGAATTCAAGTAACCATGAGGACAGGTTACAGATATCAACATAAATAGAGCGGGCACCAACCCATCTCAATCATGTCAAGTCCCTTGACTTGACCCAAGTCATTTTATCAACACACACACACACGGTTGAAAACTCTGGACGTAGTTTAAGCAGCATCGCCCAACCGTCCTTGACCGTGGACACGGCTATTCGAATAGTTTTACACTCTGCAGAGGTTGCGCACTGTACCCACAAGATCTGGGGAACTTCCGTGTCATCCATGACCCGCGGTACCTCAAGTACCCGGGGTAAGCACCCGATCACTACCTTTCCCTAGACGACACTAACATGGAGTCCACTTGATTGGTAGTAACCCCCGTACCCAACATTTCACATCGTAAATTTGTGGAGCATCCCTCCGATATTCATCACATACTGGCACGGGGTACCAATGGTGTGTCCGGTGCCCCATAAAAATGTTCTTGGCCGCCCTACCTGGCACGACCCCGTCCCGAGAGAGCGCACCAACAACTCTCCCGTCACTAGTAATGCGGGCTCCAAGCTAGTATCGGTCTAGGTAATCAATAATGCCCTTTCCCATATAAGGGTAGAGTGGTTGCGCATGTAAGGTTGGGACATTCGACAAATCTTAAATCTAATCTTTTTTCGAAAACAACACACACACTTGCCTCGATACACCACTTTGTCATCAAGTGGTTACCCATCTCAACATCTCCCTCGGGCATAAGTGGCACCCGACGGGGTTTTTGAAAAAGTCTTTTGAAAATACTTTGCCTCCTTCACCATGCATATACCCGTCCCTTTTTGCGTAGCACTACCTTAGCATCCTATCTACTCCCACCGGCATAACCCTCATAGGAAGGTAGGGTCATGCACAATGCAAGTATCAACGAGGAAGTATGGTGGCAACCATCGAAGTGGTTATCACCCCATCATGATTCCGTTGCAACAACGATAAGGTACTATATGACATGCATAAAAAGGTTTCATAGACATGGTCAAAGGGCTGCTTGCCTATTTTAACAAAGTCTTCGAGGTCTTCAAATATCTCTGGTCCAACTCCGAGCATTTCGTCTACTTCGTCAACTATCGTTGAAAGCAACCATAATAAGCAACATAACAAGGCAGGAAATAAAAGTGCTCTAAAAATGTGAGTTGGACTTTTCTAGGATACCTCTAGTCATATGAGGGATGACCAAAGTGGTTTCATTGGGATTTGATCAATGGACAACTCTGAACATTTCAATATGATGGAGTCAAGGGATTAATGGATTTGCAAGAAGTGTACAGAAACATTATTTTCAAAAAAATGAGAAGAGGCACTCATTTGACAAGGCATGATTTTAGAAGCACCTAGGAGTTGGTTTCTCTGGATTTGGAGTTCAAATGAATATCCTATGATTTTGCAAAGTTGTTTATACATGAAGAAATAGACCATTATTTGAGGTGATACATGAAGTATTAATAAAAATGTTCATAAACTAAGTTATGAACTTATAGACATCTAGGAGTTTGAACCATGGAATTTGGATCAAAAATGGGCTCTCTGTGATTTTCTAAAGTTCAGTACAGAAATGGAAAAACAAGATTTGATAAATGTTTGTGAAGAAAAAGTCTCTGGAAAAATGTGCATGTTGCACCAACAGGTAGAGCATGATTTATGGAGTCACTAGAAATTTGAATCATCAAATTTGGAGGTAAAATGAATATTTGGAATATTTTACAAGTTCTGGAAAAAGAAAAAAAAGACAAAGGAAGTGGGGGGGTTTATACCTATACCGCGCACCAAGCGCAGCATAGCGCCGTAGCACGCTAGGCCGGCCCAGCGGCTCGGCCGCACGCGCGCAGGCGGCCACGTCGAAGGCGCCCGCCTGGAATACGTCTTCGCCGCTGGGAGACGGCACCCAGGGAAGCCGTATCCACTTAAGTTGTGGGCCCGACCCTCAGGGTCACATACACCCGGGGCCCACCGGGCTCTCTCACCTTCCTCGCGACACGGCACAGGGGAGGGTTCCGGTCGCCGTGGTTCCGGCCGCTCTGCTGCGTCGGACGGCGTGGTAGTGGTCTGGGCGGATGCCCCACTCCACGCCGCGCTCGGGGGTGGCCGCGTTGGACACGGGGGAGACCAGGAGCGAGCAGCTCAACCGGAGGGCGGACGACGGTGTCCGGCAAGAGGGGTTCTGGGGTTGCGGGGCGCTAGAGGAGGAGGAAATGGGCGGAGGAGCCTCGTCGGCGTGAGGTGGCTTCATTGGGGTCCAAAGGAGGGGAGGGGAGGCTTTGGTCTGCGGGAATTTGGGCGGAGACCAACGTCGGCACCTCGGCCATGGAGGGAGCTGGAGGACACGAGAGGGAGAGGGAGTATGTCTGAGGGGTTGTTGGGGGACGGGGAGAGCGAGTAGAGGCCAGAGAAGGGCTCGGGAGGGACTCTAAGTAGAGAGGCTGCGGTGCACTGTGGACGCGGTCCACGGCGCCCATGGGCGAGCTCGCGGAGGGAGAAAGAGGGCAAGGGAGGAGGGGCCCGATAGCATTGCGTGTCGCGGACGTCGAGGCGCATCGTCGGGCGCGCTGGGGAGGCCCGAGGTGGCCGGAGGTGCTTGGCAGGGGACGGCTACAGTGCGGGAGCGCACTGTAGCGCGCTCCAGAGTGCCCAAATGGCATGCCATGGCATTTTATATGCCTTGTGGGCGCGGCCACTAATGTCTGGTAGCTCTAGGAGGGAGTAAAGAAATGGGAGGAAGCATTGGATGCCCTGGTGAACCACTAGGAGAGGAGAGAGGTGGAGGGAGAGAGAGGAAAGGGCTGTCCAGAGAGGTAAATGGGGGATTTTACCCCTCAATCATTGAGCTTTGGAAGAGGGGGAGCTACTGGAGGTTGCTGGTGATCAGGTTCAGTTGTGGTAAAAATGTGGAGTCAAGGAGATTAGTGTAGGGGGGTGAAACCAGTGACTTTTTGCAATGACCAGAAGGTGTTTGATGCAAATTTGGGTAAGCAAATGGACTCCATTTGGCATGAGACTCCACAGGGTGAAATGGCACTTATAATTAGGGCCTACCACCAATTCGGAGCTTATTTGGGCAAAGTTGCCAATGCAACTTTTGTAAGCCCTAAAAATTAGCAGAAATGGACTTCTCAAGATTTAGCCATGCAAATTTATTCTCCTTGATGCACCACTTGGTGTAGTGTCATCATTAGAGGTCCTGAACATGTCCACAAAAGTTTAGATCAAAAGGAGAAACTTGGCAATGTAAAGTTGCTCAAACTTGGTTCTGGACAGGAATGGTTTTGGGGCACTTTGATCAAGTTAACTTGTTCTCCAACTTGTGCCAATTGGTCTAGATGATGATTATACCATTTGAGCATGTTCACAAGGTTTGAGAACATTTGGACATGTTGGCAATGTAAAGTTGCTCAAACTTCAAAATGGACAGAAATGGTTTTGAGGGTATTTCATGGGGTTACACTGTTCTCCATGACATGATACTTGTGAGGATCATCAAGCATGTCATATGTGACATGATATAATTTTCTTGGAATTTGTGGAGAATATTTCCTTTGTAAATATTTCAAAAGCTTGAAATATCCAGAAAGGGTTTTTGAGGGATTTGACCAATATTTTGAACATGACCATGTGTTGAAACTCTTATATATGGACAATATATGTCCACTGAGTTTCCCTGATTTTTGTCAAATATTTTTAAAACAATAAAATATTTTTTCCCTATTAAAGACCATTTCTGGCCTTAAGAAAAAGCTTTTAAACAAAATAGGAAAATAACTTTTAAAGTTATATTTTTGTGGTTTCTGGGTATCCTATATCTAATAGGAGTCAAATATATTTTTGGAAAGATTTTTACTGCCCTTAATTAAGTACTTGCAGTGCAAACCTCAATTCAGGGGTTTTTGGAAAACTAATTTTTGAAAATACTTTTTGGCCAAATTATTTTTGTAAGAAAATACTATATTGCTCTATAAACATGGCATGATCATTGGTCCAAGAGTTTGGAGCAAGGAGATGAAGTATAGGAGTTGGAGGATTTATTTGATTTTTAGAGCACTTGCTAACAGCAGACAAAACCCAATCAAGGCAAGGTCCAAAACACTCAAAAGTTTTTGTCAAACCACATTTTATCATGATTTATCATCTTAAGTGTTGTGCCATGAAAATCAGGGTGTGACACCATTCCCGTCTTCAACGGGGACGGGCCCGTGCCCGCGGAGGCTCCCGAGGACCCGGTGGACGTGTCCTCCGGCGACTCCAGCGAAGAGGAGGAAGAAGGGGAGCGGGAAAAGGGGGCTGACTCCGAGGCGACTGGCGGAGAGTCAAGGGCTCCCCCCTTCGGCGCAGGTCGCGCGCTCTCCGCCTCTCTCTAAGTGATGACGACAAGGATGATAACGAGCAGGGCGGCGGGAGCCTGCCCCCGATCCCAAAGAAGGACAGGACCGGGCTGATCCCCCGCGTGTCTGCCCCGGCCCCGAGGCGATCCGCAGACGCACCTCCTGCTCCCGAGCCCCTTGAAGCTGATCCTTGCAGCCGGCTCTCGGGCTTCAAGTACGGCCGGAGGCTGCTCGAGCTCGCGAGCGACGACCTGTAAGTGCCTGATTCCTGTCTTGTTTCTTCTTCTGTTGCTGAGGCTTGACGTTTGTATCTCCCGGCTAGGCTGGTGCCCGCGGCAAAGAAGTCAAAGGGAGCTCCTGAGGTTCCATTCGTGGCAGCGCCTCTGCCCGCGAAAGAAGGTGACCGTGATGCACGGGCCTCTCCTACCCGGGCGTCCTCGCGAGGCCTGGCTGAGCCGGCTGGGGCGAGCTCAGCCCCCACGGCCCAAGCGACTCCCGAGGTGCCCTTGCCTGATGCCGCCACCACAGCCGTTGGGGCGCAGCAGGCCCCGCCTCAGGATACCGTGGTCACGCTGCCGTCTTCTCCTCCTACTCCACTGACTGATGTTTCCCTGACACCTCCTACTGTTCTGGATCGTGTTGCTGCCGAACTGGACCGTCTGCGGCAGGATCTTCTGAGCGCCGACCCTTGTTTAGTGGTCGGGCGCTTGGAGCTAGCTTCTGGCTGGATTCGATCCGATGCTTCAATTCGGGCGGCGCTAGTCCAGGCCTCGACGGCTTGCGACGAGGAGAAGCAGGCCATCCTTGGGGCGAAGGCTGCTCGTGACGCCGCCTTGGGGGAGGTGGCTAACGCCCGAGGTCACTGCAAGGCGCTGGAGAGCGATCTGAAGGGCCTGCAGGACCAGCTCGCCGAGAAGACCCGCCTTCGCCAAGAGCAGGAAGAAGGTATGAAGGCTCACTGGAGCAAGAGTTGGAAGCGAGGAAGGTCGAGCTGGACGGCAAGGCACGGGTTCTTGCCGAGGATCGCGTGGCCTTTGCGGAGATGGAGGAGAAGGCTCGCACTTAACTGAAAGACGCTTTATGAGAGCGGCCTGGAGAGCCCCCTGGCTGGTGACGAGGACGGCCCCGCCAAGCTGCTTCCCTCCCAGGTTCGTGCTCTTGAAGATGTCACCCTTGGCCTTGGCCCTACGGCTGAGGCCGAGGCGCGTGCCTTGTTTTCTGCAGCGCTGACGCGGGTCCTTATCCACATCTATCTTCACGACCCCAACGTCGACCTCGACAGCCTGCTGGAGCCAATGAGAAGCGAGCTTGCCGCTGCCGCTGCTGAGGCCGTGAAGGGTCGTGCGGAGGCTCTGCTGGGGAAGTTCCGGGCCTTCAGCACCAAGCCGAAGCAGGGCGCTGCCGACCCTGCAGCTTCACGAGGCAAACCCGCTCCGCACAGCTCCACCGCCGGCAAGTGACTCCGTCGTGGCTCCTGTCCTGCTTTTAATTCCTACACATGTACCATGCCTCGAGGAGGCGTTAAAACTCGCATTTGGTGCTGTGATAACAGTATGGACTGTAATATTTGCTTTTGAATTCCTTGAAATTTGCGCTATTTCCTTCCTACTTGCTTATGTTCTGAACCGGCAGAGCCCGGCCCCGCGCATACCTCAGCCGCCGTTAGCCCCGACCGGAAACCAGGATGGGACCAAGGAGTGAGAGGCTACATGACAAGTTAGGCTCCTAATTCGTGATGCTTAGGAGTCCCCCTTGGCGCTGGAACAACAAGTAGGGAGGTGAGATGTGGGGGTGACTCCTTAGGGAGGTGAGATGCGGGTGGATCTACCATTCTACGTCTGCAGGGCCCGTCCCCGCGCATACCTCAGCCGCCATTATCCTTTCGGAACTAAGGAGTGAGGGGCTACGTGACCAGTTAGGCTCCTGAGTCGCCATGCTCAGGAGCCCCCCTTGACGCTCAAACGGCCTTCATACCTTGGCTCGTCTCGGGGAGGGACGTGCGACGAACCAGGCCCGAGGGGCCTGGCTGGGTGGCGTGCATCTGGGCATGACCCAGGCGCAGCCCCCGTGCCCAGCCCCCTCGCGCGGCACTCCCGAGGGGAGGTGTTGCGATGAGGCTAGACACTGAGCTCTGGGCTCCCTGAGGTTGATGCGGCCCGGGGGCCACCCTCAGTTGTTTATCACCAGCGCGGAGCATAGCGCTTCCGTATGTGTACGGGCATAGCCGCTCCTCGGCATTGTCGTCAGCCAGCGGAGCATGGTGCTTCCACTTGTGCGTGGGAGGGGGCTCCCCTCCGGGAGGAGCCCCCAGGGTGTGTACAGCCCCGCCCTAACACGTGGCTTGCACGGTAGGGCCTGACGAGGTGTATCTGGGCACCCGTGAGCCAGCGCGGGACTCACGAGGCCCTACCTCAAGGCGGGTTGCACCGGGCACTGGGCCTTATCTTGGGGTGTGTTCCTGCAAATTTGGTTAGATGTTGAAACTCTACGTCCTCGGGTCCCGGCCCTCGAGCTGGTCTCAGCTGTCGCTGGTATGCCAGGTCGTGATGCCGTGGACAAGACCAGAGGGTGAGGGCTGGAGACCCGGTAGGAACCCTGAGTCGCGATGCTCAGGCACCCCCCTTTAACGCGCAAGCTTGGTTAGATGTCGAAACACTACGTCCTCGGGTCCTAGCCCTCGAGCTGGTCTCAGCCGTCGCTGGTATGCCAAGTCGCGATGCCGTGGACAAGACCAGAGGGTGAGGGCTGGAGAGCCGGTAGGAGCCCTGAGTCGCGATGCTTAGGTACCCCACCTTTAACGCACAAGCTTGGTTAGATGTCGAAACTCTACGTCCTCGGGTCCCGGCCCTCGAGCTAGTCTCAGCCGTCGCTGGTATGCCAGGTCGCGATGCCGTGGACAAGACCAGAGGGTGAGGGCTGGAGAGCCGGTAGGAGCCCTGCGTCGCGATGCTCAGGAACCCCCCCTTTAACGCGCAAGCTTCCGACATCCAGGAAGAGAAGGTGCCACGGACAGGCACCAAATAACAAGCATGATGTGTCGAAAGCATGGCCCTAAGATAAACGTGAGAAGGGTACACGCCACTGGGTCTGACCCGAGCGACTTGGGGATAATACAGCCCGAGGGGCGCCCCCAACAAGGTAAGCTAAAAACACAAGCAAAAGGGATACACGCCCCAGGGACGGACCCACGCGGCCTGGGAATGATGCAGCCCTGAGGGCGCTCCCAGCTGGAAATGAAACTTGAAAGATGTCACCTGATAGTGTTGACGACAAAGGGGTGTTGGGGTAGCAGACTCGGTGGGCTGTGGGAGCCGATCCTCACGAGCCCCCAAGCCCAGGGGCCTCGGGAGGCTCCGGAGGCGCTGGTGGCTCCTCGCGGACCATCTCCATCTCCGCCAGGGCTGCGGAACGCCTGACCTCTTGAGCCTCCAGGATGGCCCTCATGAGGCGCTGGTACGCGGCAGCCGCGTTTGGCAAGCCATAAGGCATGCGAACGTAGCTGTGGGGCGGACCTTCGCAGTGACCCACTTGCGAGGGCCAGGGGCGCTCCTGAGAAGCGGCTCGGTTGAGCCCCGGTACGTTGATGCAGACGCGCAACCCACTATCCTCTCCTGGATGGGGGGCCACAGCAGGTAAGCGGCGCCTGCCTCTCATGACTCTTGACTCCTGTAGCTCCTGAATGGCCTTGCTGACGAACTCCTAAGGGTTTGGCCCCTTGCCTTGCTCCTTCTAGAGGGAAACGTGCTTCGAAACACGCCTCCCTCGTGACCTTGGCGAGGTCGGCGGCCCTCCAGGGGAGAGCCCCCGAGCCCTGCCTGAGGAGGGCGCCGGGCGCGCCTCCCTATGCAATGGAAGGAGGTTCCCCCCGGGTAGGCACGGGCCCTGAGGGGCCTGCCTCCTGAGGGGCTGGGCCGGATGATGTCTTCTTCTTCTTGGGGGCAGCCTCGGGAAGCCTCCTGCTTTTGCAATCCGGGTCTTCCAGTGATGCGGTCTGAAAGGCTTGTTCCAGGGAGCACACTGCGTCTCTCTCTTGGTAGGGCACCGTGATCACCCCGCCACTTCCTGGCATCTTGAGGACGTTGTAGCCGTGATGGGTTACGACCATGAATTTGGCTAGCGCTGGGTACCCGAGGATGGCATTGTATGGCAGGCGAATGTGGGCGACGTCGAAGTCGATGAGCTCGATGCGGTAGTTGTCGCGTGCCCCGAAGGTGACAGGGAGGCGGACCTGCCCAATCGGGACCGTGGAGCCGTCGGTGACTCCGGAGAAAGGCTTGGTTGGCTGAAGCTGATTGTAGGGCACTTGGAGATTGTTGAACGTTTCCACGGACAGGAAGTTGAGCCCTGCCCCGCCATCGATGAGGGTCCTGGTGACTAGCACGTTGCTGATGATTGGGGAACAAAGCATCGGGAGGACTCCGGCTGTGGCCGCGCACTTGAGCTGATCCGCTGAGCTGAACGTGATGGTGCACGCCGACCACCTGAGAGGGCGCGTGGCCTCGAGCTTGGGGAGGACTGCATTTACTCCGCGGGCGAACTGCTTGAAGATGCGTTGAGAGGTTGGGGTTTGAGCTCTGCCCAGGATGCAAGCGATCGCACGTGGTTCCTGGAATCCCCCAGCCCCCTCGTCCTAATGGCGGTCCTCATTTCTCCTTGGTTGCGGCGGCAGCGGAGGGAGGCCTGCGTTACCTTATGGGCGATCCTCGCGAGCCTGATCCCTCCAGGCTCCCTCGCGAGGTGGGTCCTGCCAGCGATCCTCGTGAGGTTGGTCACGCCACCCTTGGCGAGGGCCGCGGTCTTCCCAGCGTCCTGCGTTCCTTCCTCCTCCTCGGCCGTAGCCTCGGTCGCTGCGGTCGGGACGTCGGCCGACCCTTCCTTCACACACGGCACGGAGCTCTTGGCATTCATTGGTGTTGTGGGTGTGGAGGTCGTGGTACACGCAGTACCGACCGCCCTTGGAAGATTCGGGTTGATCTCTGCCCCGCTTGGTGTCTGGTTCTGCCGCGAGCACGGCAGCCCCCATGCGCTTCACGTCCTTGGCCTTGGGCTTCTTCTCTTCTAGGTCTGCGGCAGGCAGGTCGAGGAGGGAGAGACGCCCTTCCACAGCCCTGGCGCACTTGGCCGCCAAGTTGAACAGCTCCAAGGAGGTGCACAGGTCTTCATGCATTGCCAGCTCCTCCTTCATCTTGACGTCGCGCATGTTGTCGGAGAAGGCTGAGATGATGGCCTCCTCGGTCACCTTGGGAATCTTGAGGCGCGCGTTGTTAAAGCGTTGGATGTACTTCTGCAGGGTTTCCCCTGGTTTTTGCTTGATACGGCGCATGTCGCTCATGGCGGGTGGCCGGTCACGATTACCCTGGAAGTTGGCGATGAAGCGGGTGCGCATCTCGTCCCAGGAGGAAATTTTGCCTGGAGCCAGGTTCAGGAGCCAGGTGCGGGCCCCGTCCTTGAGCGCCATGGGAAACCAGTTCGCCATGACCTTCTTGTCTCTGTTGGCAGCCTCGATGCCCAGCTCGTAGAGCTGGAGGAACTCTGCAGGGTCAGCCGTGCCTTCGTAGCGAGGAGGCAGGTCTGGCTTGAACTTGCCGGGCCACGCGTCGCTGCGCAGCTCGGTGGTGAAGGCGCGGCAGCCTGCTGTGGCCACGGGAGGCCTTGGGTGATGAAGAGCTTGGTCCTGCGGGTCCCCATGCGCTGCAGCTGGGAGCAGCGCGGGGTCTTGACGTGCTGGAGCAGGAGCGTGGTCGCGACGAGCCGGGGCAGGGAGCGCTCGGGCAACTTCTTGCTGGCGAGGGACTTCTTGGCAGCTCTGCTCTTGCCGCGCTGGCGCCTGACGGAGTGGGTACCGCCCAGGGGCCGCGCGCCTTGGGGCCAGGGTGCCTTCTTGAGGGGGAGGCGGCTGAGGCGCCCCCGGAGCTTCGTTGCCCACGCAGGGCGGGGCGCCGTGCAGCAAGAAGGACGGCGCGGGGGAGCCCCCAGCGGCGCGGACGAGCTCGGCGACTTGGTTGAGCCACTCTTCATAGACGTCGTCGATTGGGCGGTAGTGCAGGAGCTCGTTTGCCGCGATGAGTGCAGCTCGAGCCTCCATGGCCGCGCGGGGCGCGCGGGACGAAGAACCAGCTGGGGTGAGCGAGGGTGTAGCAGTGCGGCCGTCTCGCCTCATGGATGGATGCTGGGATGATGCTTGCTGCTCGTTCCCCGCCGGGCCGGTGGCGGCGTTGATGACGGGCAACGGGGAACGGCGGGGGTGGCCGCCGACGGGGGCCGTCTAGGTGACGCGGGAAGCGAGAGCGGCTTGGCGCTCAGCGCGGGCCCGACGAGCGTCAAACATGGATGCGACGGTCGAAAAAGAACTGGGCGACGGAAGACGAATTCCGGCGCACCCCTACCTGGCGCACCAAATGTCGGATTTTAGGTTCCGGCAGACACTTGAGGTTCGAACACTAGGGTGCGTGCGGAGATTTTGCCCTCTACCTACCTGTTCCTCGCCGGCTCGCTGAGATCTAAACTACAAAAGGAACAACACAAGAGACACAGAATTTATACTGGTTCAGGCCACCATTGTGGTGTAATACCCTACTCCAGTGTGTGGTGCGGTGGATAGGCAATCGGATGATGAACAATACAAGGAAGAACAACCTCGCGAGGGTCTGTTCTTGGCTGGGACGATGAACTGCTAGGAGGAGTTCAGCCTCCCTTCTCTCTCTCTCTCTCTCTCTTGCTTGATTTAGGTCCATCTAGATGCTCGATTCTGGATGCCCCTGGATACCCTAGATGCCTCTAGATACCTCTACCCTGGGGGTGGCTTGTCCTATTCATAGGCAAAGGCCCTGGGGAACAGCGGGTACACTTATCCTGACTAAAGTTGGTCCTCGCCTGTCAAAGGCTCTGGTGGTGACGCCTACTTGGGCTCCACAATGACTTCCTTCCTGCCGTTGGGCTGGTCTTGGTCTTGTTGCACCGAAATGGATGCCTTTGCTTGATGCTCTCGCCTGCGCTTGCTCCCTCTGCACCAAAGAGGAAAGGGGGACACTGCGCGGGCTGGCGCCCGACTGGCGCCCTTGGTCGTCATGGCTTGTGTTATGGACACCTCGCGAGGTAGCCCGCCTTGATCTCCCTGCCTCCTCGTGAGCCAGCCTGATGAGGCCGTGCTTGAGGAAGCTCCTTGTCGTTCGCCCCATGAGGCTTGGCCCCTCGCGACGGTCTTGAGCTTGTGTTGATGAAGATGGGCCGTGCTGGGCCCCCCTTTGAGCCACGCCGCAGGCAGGAAAGTCTACGGACCTCCGTTCCCAGAACGCCGACAGTAACCTAGCCATGTTAGTGTTCCCAGTGTGATGACTCTGGCCATTATTCCCGAAAGCATCCCGTGATGCCACTTAGTAGTAGGCATTCTATCCCTGGGTTCTTGAACCCAAGACTTACCCTACTTACTTCATGTTGTTAGTGTTGCTAGTTCCCTTAGGTTATTAGTAACCTTTGTGTTAGTCCTTGAGATTCGTGGTATTTATTTCTTCCAAATACCATGAACTACTTATGGCAGAAGTTCCTCGTAGAACCAAAAGATCACAACCAGAGTGCTCTTGACGAGCTCTCAATTCTATGTTGTTACTCTGCCAGTCCTACCTTTCTGCATGGGTTATCCGGAAGAAACCTGTTGAACTCGTTTGACATTCTAATTCATGCATCCACAACTCAGAAAATCATATGTTCTTTTGAGTTGTCCCTCCTAGTTGTCTTCTAACCCTCGTCTATCAATTGATAGTCAGGACTAGTTGTGCAATCGTGTTATCGATGCCTATTATTCTTGTGGTCCGTCAAGCCATTCTATTCAGAATGACTAGGAGAAACAAACTCCAATACCTCATCTATATCCAGGATTGGGTCAAAGCAGTTGTGTTCCAGAGATCAAATACTAATCCAGCTTTTGATTATGTTCTACCCTGGAGTATTACCCCCTTTATGTCAGGATTTTCATGAGAATTGCACCAGCTCTTGTGAATTCCTGACGTAGTGATACTTCTCGCCATCATTATTCATTTCTCGGTTCCCGTGTTATTGTAACCGGAACACTGACAAGTGAATCATGATGTGTGAAATCAATACCCCTAGCAACCATGTTGCTTAGTGGTTAATGGACGAAAATCTCATTCCTAGTGTGTTGGTTATGGAATCATCATTCTAAGATTGATCGTGCTACCTATTCCATATTTCCCGTGCACCCTCCGATCAATGAGTTAGGATTTTGTCAATCCCTTGCTCTGTTGATCATATCGTCTTGCCCTAAAAAGAAAGATTGTTCTCAAGCTTAGTAACATGCCGGTGGTTTGTGATTTTCCGAATGTCTTCTCGAAGGTATCACCACGTTGTCACCTGACCGCTATGTTAAGCTCGTGATCAAGTTGGTTTCTCTATGAATCACCCTTTCTCCAAGAATCTGTTTTGGATACCCTGAGCTAGTTGGTTAAGCTAAAAAACAACTTGGAGAGTTGGAAGATAAAAGCTTTTCCGACTCAGTTCACTCAAAAGGGATATCTTTGTGCGTGTGTGTTGAAGTAACATGATATCTTCATTGATTGATCCTCGTGGTCAATTGTTGGATCTATTATCTTACCCAATCTTTGATTTGAGTATGGGCTACCGTCAAATCAAATCAGAACCAACGATATGCATAATGTTGTCTTACTTGTGGTTGTTTCCTCGAGCATACACCATTATATCTTTCGGGTCTGACCAATGCTATCACTTGTTCACATAATTATGGAATTCCATCTTCATGGAAAGCTGGATGAATTGTTGTGAGCCCATCAGCAACATTGTTATCTTCTCCATGATTCTTGTTGAACATTAAGCTAGTATTGGAAACTTTTGAAAGCATTCCTTCATGCTAGCTCATGAAGCATATCCCTGGATGGAAGAAGCGACTTCCTCTAATTCATGTGCATTTGTTGCAAGTTGCCGCCGTGAACTTGAGAAAGCCAATGTTGCTTCCTTGGAATCACCCCAAGTTAGTCACACATGTGCGAAGTGCTCTATGGTTTGGTAGGTTGGCCGCCTCCATTCTATATGTGCTCCATAGCACACCAAGCCACTGATTGACTTGTTCAAGGAGAAGAAGTTCCTTCTTAAGAGCATGCCTTATGTAAGGACTTTGTTATCCTCGATGATGGTTCCCCACCTAAACTCGGTAGTGTTTTACTATAAGACTACTATGTGGTCATGCCTGTCTGGGACAGCATGCTCACATGTGTGTAGCAGAAATGGCTCATGTTTTGGAGCTTGCTATCGTAGTTCATCTCCTGAGAATCTCGCAACGTCATCTCGTTGATTTGTATTACAAAATTTCATTTTTATTTCTAGACTTGATGAGTCTGGAAAACCCTGATACCAACCAGATCTGAATCTTGGGCTGATATGATGGTTGGAACGTTTCCCAAGAACTATGATATTGGTCTCGTTGTAACCCGGTGAAGTGGATGTCGTGGCCAACACTCCCAACCGGAAGACCTATTATTTTAGTAGCTTTCTTGAGGAAGTTGGCCACCTCCCCATAAGGATTTCGTAGGATTTACTCCCTAGTTGTTCCTTATGGATTCTTGAGCTCCCGAAGTCCGACCTGTTACTTGATGTTCTAGATACCAAACCATTTCAATGAATGGGTTATGCTAGCACATCAAGAGGAACATTAGAAGCGGAGTGATAAATGTCTCTCGGCCGATCATCCAGATTTTGTCCCCTTGGCCCCGCCAAGGTGAAATCTGAGAAGGTGTTATCTTCCTTTGCATCTGCATGTTCGACCGGTATTCATCATGGTAGTACGTTGTGTTGCAAGGATCTTTGACCCAGCTATTGGTAAAACCTTGATGAATATGGAGATGCTCAAGTTCTTGAGAGAACGACAAGCACTAGGTGTTATCATCGGCACTAACTGGGATTCTCCTAGTTTCCTCGGTTATGCTGTAAATTTTCAACAGTGGACTCACTCTCTACTGTTGAGCCTCTCCCCAGTTACTTGAATCATTCCCATCATTTGCATATTGTTCCCAGCCTGCACCGCCATTGTGCCATCCTACTATGGACTACCCTTCTCAGAAATTACTGATCAGGATCTTTTCCAAGTGGTCCTACCATGGGTCCCATCCATTTCCGATGATAAGAAAAATCATCCATTGTGTTTTCTTCAACAAGGTAATCCACATCGTCCATACTAGTCCGGGTATGTCACTCATCCGGACTCCTTCAACTGATCAATTATGATCTGCCCTAAGCTGGTATAAAGAGCTTCAATGATCTTTGAATCAAAGGTAATTCTTTTTGCCACTTAAGGTAATAATTCTACGAGTCACCTCCTCCAAGATGTATCGTTATGGTATCATGCCAACTCAACTCCTCGCTATGTTGACAACTGTTCACCACCCTCATAAGTGTGAAATTGTTGTCTACCTGGTGAACCTCCATCATCTGTTCCACTCCATTCCTCTAGATGTGTGCTTTGTGTCTCAGCTCGAGAGATGTTGCTATGGCTCACCCCGTGAGTTGATCCTAAGTTGTTCAATCTTTGAGATGATCGATCCTTTTAGAGTTTTCCCTTTCCTATCCTTGTCATGTTAGCTGGAGTACTCAGAGCAAGACATCGAGTCACTGATGGTGACCGAATCAACGTTCCTATCAAGTGCAACTTGGATGATGAAGATTGTGTTAGTTGCGTTCCCCTTTATCTTACCCTACGCTTGAATCTCGGGACGAGATTATTGCTTAGTGGGGGTGAGTTGTCACGTCCCTAGCTTCTGGTAATGCACTAGGCTAGCTTCGTGTGTGCATCATGTTTAAGTTTCACATGAATTTGAAATGGGGATGACAGAACCCCCAGCACCCCCCCTTAAACCAACTAGGGTTTACTAAAATCATTTTCACTGAACCCAAAGTGCCCTTCTAAAATGTTCATCATCTTTGCCTTGGTCTAGAACCTCTGACAAAAATGGTGCACACTTTTATAGGACAACAGAGGGTCACTGAATTAAATTTATAGTATTTGCATTTGGGCATTTAAATGCCATAAAATACTTTAAATTCTCAAATAATCATAAACTAAAATGTTCACTGTTAGATATATTCTAAACAGTAGCCATGATTAGTTTCATGATTTTTGGAAATGCCTGGCATTTTTAGTAAAGCCACAAAGTTGCAGAATAATAGAAAAGAGAAACAAAAGAGAGAGAGAGAGGAACTTACCTGGCAAAGCCCACCAGGCTTGGCGCTCTAGCAGCCCAGCCGGGCAAAGCCAGACTAACCCACCAGGGGCTCCTCCCTGTCGTCTTCCATTGGCAGGAGGGCGTGTGGCCACTGTGCGCGCACACGCGCCTCGGCCACCTCCTGCTTGCCGCTCCCCCTCGACGCCCTGGCTTTCTCTGGTGGTGCCACGCACCTCCCTGCCTCTCTCCCTCACTCTTCTTCGCTCCTCCCCTTCCTCTGCTCTCTCCACGCATGCGCCCGAGCGCAGTCGTCACCGCCGACGAGCACCACCACGGCCACGACCATCCCCGAGCCTCTCCAATGCATCCCCGAGCTCCTACACGACCTCCTCGTCCTCTCCATCGAGCTAAACGATGCCGGAGGCCCTGCTTCATCGCCACCATTGTCGTCTTCGGCCTCGGTCGCCGTGGATCGCCACCATCGAATTCGTGGCAACCAAAGCTTGCTCGAGCCCATTGAGCTGCTCTGCGAGTCCGCCGTGAGCCCCTCTTCCTCTCCCCTCTTCTCTCAAGCTCGCGCTTGTACCCTAGCCCCATTTCCCACCGCGGCCGAGAGCTTCTCGCCACCAGCCATGGCGTAGCCGTGGCCTATGTATGGTTTATTCAAAAAGGCTGCGGTAAAAGCAGAATGATAGAAATAGTGCGATAAGCAATGGAAGGGACTATTTGACATGTCCACCTCAAGGGGCGAGCTGCGGGATGATATGTGAAACAAGTATACTGCTCATTATAGAGACCACCTAGACACTCGACGTAGCTTTCTGCTTCCCTGGCTGTTGCATCGTGTGTTTCGGCGATTCTACTGTCGGACAGGGCTTCTTGAGAACGGACTCCTAAAAGTAAGAAGAAAAAAAGGAATGACACAATCGGGAGCCCCTGGTGCGGTTGAGCCACATTCTGGGCCTGCCGTGGTCGTGCCCCTCCCCCTATGCCCATGGTATTTCCAGAGCGTAATTATGTACGCGTAGTACTGGTTTCGCAATTTCGCGAGCGCTGGGGTTGGGGCCGCATTGCTACGCGTGCTCGGAACGTGCCAGGCGGTCTTGTTGTAGGCTACTCCGGGCGCGCTTGACGGTGTCCAGACGTTTGATAGCCGGACTCGAGAATTGCCTTGAGAGGCTGCTTTGTACTTCCACCGTGAGGGCCGCCGTATGCTCCTCTGTTCGGAGAGAGCGTTCGGTGTTTCCGTTTACCGTAATGACTCCTCGAGGGCCTGGAATCTTGATCTTGAGCTATGCCTAGTGCAGCACCGCATTGAACTTTGCAAATGCGGTTGGTCCGAGCAGTGCGTGATAGCCGCTGCGGAACGACACTATGTCGAAGATTAACTCCTCGCTTCGGAAGTTATCCGGGGATCCAAAGACCACTTCAAGTGTAACTGAGCCTGTACAGTTGGCCTCTACACCTGGTATGACGCCTTTAAAGGTCGTCTTTGTGGGTTTAATACTTGAGGGGTCTATGCCCATTTTGCGCACTATATCCTGATAAAGCAGGTTCAGGCTACTGCCGCCGTCCATCAGGACTCTAGTGAGGTGAAATCCGTCAACGATTGGGTCTAGAACCAATGCGGAGAATCCGCCATGGTGGATGCTAGTAGGGTGGTCCCTTCGATCAAAAGTGATCGGGCAGGAGGACCATGGATTGAACTTTGGGGCGACTGGCTCCATCGCATATACGTCCCTTAGTGCACGCTCCCGCTCCCTTTTGGGTATGTGGGTTACGTATATCATGTTCACTGTCCGCACTTGTAGGAGGAAGCCCTTCTGTCCTCTATTGGTCGGCGGCAGGGGCTCCTCCTCGTCGTCGCTATGCAGCCCCTTGTCATTGTTTTCGGCATTTAACTTGCTTGCCTGCTTGAACACCCAACAATCCCTGTTGGTGTGGTTGGCTGGTTTTTCGGGGGTGCCGTGTATCTGGCACGAGCGATCGAGTATTCGGTCCAAATTGGATGGGCCCAGAGTATTTCTTTTGAATGGCTTTTTTCGCTGACCGGGTTTTGAGCCTCTGAATCCTGCATTGACTGCCGTATCTTCAGCATTATCGCCATTAATGCGGCGCTTGTGCTTGTTGCGACGTGACCTGCCGTTGTTGTCCTTGGTATCTGAATTACCAGGGCTCTTGGTCATGTTGTTACTGCGAGCTAGCCAGCTGTCCTCTCCCGTGCAAAAGCGGGTCATGAGTGTTGTGAGGGCTGCCATGGATTTCGGCTTTTCCTGTCCTAGGTGCCGGGCAAGCCACTCGTCGCGGATGTTATGTTTGAAGGCTGCAAGGGCCTCTGCATCCGGACAGTCGATGATTTGATTTTTCTTGGTTCGGAACCGTGTCGAGAATCTTCTGGCCGATTCCTCTGGCTGCTGAATTATGTGGCTTAGGTCATCGGCGTTTGCTGGTCGCACATCAGTGCCCTGGAAATTGTCGAGGAATGCGGCTTCCAGGTCTTCCCAACAACCAATTGACTCTGCTGGCAACCTATTAAGCCAATGTCGAGCTGGTCCTTTAAGCTTGAGTGGGAGGTATTTGATGGCGTGTAGATCATCACGGCGGGCCATGTGGATATGAAGGAGGTAGTCCTCGATCCATACCGCAGGATCTGTTGTGCCATCGTATGATTCAATGTTTACGGGTTTGAAACCCTCAGGGATTTTATGATCCATCACTTTGTCTGTGAAGCATAGTGGGTGTGCGGCACCCCTGTACTGGGCTATATCACGACGTAGCTCAAATGAGCTTTGTCTGCTATGTTCGGCTCGGTCGGATTTGCTATATCCGGCATGACGGTTATCGTCGCGTATAGTGAGGCGCCCACGCGATCCGTAGATCAATCTTGTTTGCCTTGCCTTGTCCTCCAATATATCTCGCAGGTCTGGCGCATTTCCCTGTGCCTTGGTACTTTTTGAGCGGCGCTGGGGTGCGGCTTGAGTGGAGGGCCGAGAGGCCTCTTTGTCGCGGCCACGAGGTGGCCGGTCGGCCGTATCATGCGCTGGTGATGTAGGTTTAGGTGCTTCCTCCTCTAATCGGGGTAGCAGCCTGCGTTTTGGGTAGCTCTTGGAGGGGCATTCGAGTTCATACTCTTCGGCCGCAAGGACTTCAGTCCATCTGTCAGCTAGCAAGTCTTGGTCAGCTCTAAGCTGTTGCTGCTTTTTCTTTAGGCTGCTTGCCGTGGCCATAAGACTGCGTTTGAAATGCTCCTGTTCGGCGGGATCCTCAGGCACGACAAATTCGTCGTCGTCGAGGCTTGCCTCGTCTTCGGAAGGAGGCATGTAATTATCGTCCTCTACCTCTCTGTCTGCCGCTCTCTCATGAGGGTTGGCTTCTCGGTCCTCCTGCGCTGAATCCTGCTGGAGGGGGTTGTCTTCGACACTGTCCAGGGTGTTATTATCTCCCATGCCGGAATCACCGTTTTTGCTATGGCGGGATTTAGAGCGGCTCTGCTGACGCCGGCGCTTAGGCTGTTTCTTGGAGGGGTCATCCTCCGTTGTTCCATCACCATTCCCATCTTTTGGGGTGTCCACCATGTATATGTAGTATGATGAGGTGGCCTTCCAGTGCCCTGTAGGCGCTGGTTCTTGGTCGTCTCCTGCAGCGCCGTCCATACCGTCGATGTCTTCGGAGTCGAAGTCGAGCATGTCGGTTAAGTCATTGATAGTGGCTACGAAGTGGGTGGTGGGTGGGCTTTGAATTTCTTTGTCGTCCGCATCCCAACCTTCCTGACCATAGTCCGGCCAGGGCTCTCCTGATAAAGAGAGAGACTTTAGTGAATTTAGGATGTCGCCAAAAGGCGAGTGCCGAAAGATGTCCGCGGCGGTGAACTCCATGATTGGCGCCCAATCGGATTCGATTGGCAGGGGCGCGGAAGGTTCGGAGTCCGGAGAGGAGTCCGGCGCCTTGGAGTCACGATCTTCGCAAAGGACAGGGTTGGTGTACGGCTCAATCGCCATAGAGATCGCAGCCCCGGAGGCGGTGTCCAGCCAACCGTCCTTGATCAGCACAGTCGGCTCCGAGCTAAGGGTCGGAGCGGACACTGGTGTGTCCCCCAGGGCACTGTTCGGCGGCAGAGCTAGATCATGCCCATCGTTACAGTGTGGCGCGCTCGGCTGTGGCTTGAACCCGTCGAAGATCAAGTCTCCGCGGACGTCAGCCGTATAGTTCAAACTTGCAAATCTGACATGATGGCCAGGGGCGTTGCTTTCAATCTACTCCAAATGGCCAAGCGAATTGGCCCGCAGTGCAAAGCCGCGGAATACGAAGATCTGTCCGGGGAGAAAAGTCTCACCCTGGAGCGCATCGTTGTTGATGATCGGAGGATCCATCGGGCCTAAAGATGACGACACAGAGGAACTCTCAATGAAAGCACCAATGTCGGTGTCAAAACCGGTGGATCTCGGGTAGGGGGTCCCGAACTGTGCGTCTAGGCGGATGGTAACAGGAGACAAGGGACATGATGTTTTTACCCAGGTTCGGGCCCTCTCGATGGAGGTAAAACCCTACTCCTGCTTGATTAATATTGATGATATGGGTAGTACAAGAGTAGATCTACCATGAGATCAGAGAGGCTAAACCCTAGAAGCTAGCCTATGGTATGATTGTTGTTCGTCCTATGGACTAAAACCCTCCGGTTTATATAGGCACCGAAGAGGGTTAGGGTTACACAGAGTCGGTTACAATGGTAGGAGATCTACATATCCGTATCGCCAAGCTTGCCTTCCACGCCAAGGAAAGTCCCATCCGGACACGGGACGGAGTCTTCAATCTTGTATCTTCATAGTCCAGGAATCTGGCCAAAGGCTATAGTCCGGCCATCCGGACACCCCCCTAATCCAAGACTCCCTCAGTGGTCTTCGTCTGCCAAAGGTGCTGGTGATGACGCCGTCTTGGGCTCCATGGTGACCTCCGTCCTGCCGCTCTGCTGGTCTTGGTCTTGTTCCACCGACATGGAAACATTTGCCTGATGCCTCGGTACTCCGCCCCTGCGCTCGCTCCCTTTGCACCAAAGAGGAAATGAGGACGCTGCGCTAGCTGGCGCCCGCCTGGCCTTGATTGTCACGACATGCGTCATGAGCACCTCGCGAGGTACCCCCTGCCTTGATCTCTCTGCCTCCTCGCGAGCCTGTCTGGTGAGGCCCCCCCTAAGGAGGCCTTGCGCCGTCTTCCCCACGAGGCTTGGCCCATTGGTTGATGAAGACGAGCCGTACTGGCCCATTGGTTGAGCCATGCAGCAGGCCGCAGGCAGGCAAGTCTGGGGACCCCCGTTCCCAGAACACCGACAGGGTTAACATGTCCGGGTTGACCCTGGCCGGGTTGATCTGTCCGGGTTGACCCTGGCCGGGATGATCTATTCGAGTTGACCCTGGCCGGGTTGATCTCGGCCGGTTTGACCTGTCCGGGTTGACCCTGGCCGGGTCGACTCCGGCTGGGTTGACCCTGGCCGGGTTGAGCTAGTCGGGTTGAGCCCATCCGGGTTGACCCTGTCTGGGTTCTCCCTGGCCGGGTTCTGCCTGTCTTGGTTGAGCTGTCGGGGTTGAACCCCGTCCTGGTTGAGCCCTGTCCGGGTTGAGCCCGTCCGGCTGGAATCTGGCCAAGTCAACTAAGACGTCCCATCGAACATGCGCAGACATGACGACCATACTCTACAATGGAGCACTGTAGATGAGCAGCCAACACCGTTCCTTCATCATGTGACACTTCACTACGCTCCAATAGTGGTGCACTGTAGCATGCATCATCATATGACATCGCAATAGTGTAGTGGGTGTGTGGGCCATCCCTTGTCCCTGGGCACTAGTATATAAAGTGACCCAGGGGAGGCCTCACACACCCATCCTCACTAGGCCACACTCACACATCCATCCATCCATGCCCACTCGGCCACACACATGCACGCTCATAGCCAGATCCCTTGGCTCTCACGCCACACACACTCACACTCACTCACACATGAGACCGAGTAGAGAATAAGTGTAGCTAGCATCCCGATTCATCCGGATACAGGTCCAGGAGCAACTCTATACTGCCAGACATATACACTATATATATATTCAGACATGCAGGAGTAGCAGTATTATCTCTCCGGGGAGCTCCGAACCTGGGTAAATCACCGTGTGTTGTTTGCCCAATCCCGTCCCTTGACCTCCACAGTAGTCTTGCCCTCACCTCAAGCCACCCTCGTGGCATTTGTCGTCTCATGAACCCGCCCGCGAGATAGCCATGAGAGAGAACCTCCTAACACCACGTAAATGTCCCTTGCACAGGAATAACAAATACTCGCAACCCGACATTTTAAAGGGGTTGTCAATCCCTTTCAGGTAATGATGCCTCAAGTTGGTGAGAAGACGTGATAAAGTTGTGATAGATAGGATATAGATCACGAATAAATAAATTGCAGCAAGGTATTTTTGTATTTGGTTTAATAGATCTGAAAATAAAAGCAAACGAAAATAGATCTCAAAGGCAAATATGATCAGAAGAGGCCCGGGGTCCGTAAGTTTCACTAGTGGCTTCTCTTGAAAAAACTAGCAAACGGTGGGAAACAATTACTGTTAGGCAATTGATAGAACTTCAAATAATCATGAAGATATCCAGGCAATGATCATTACATAGGCATCACGTCCAAGATTAGTAGACCGACTCCTGCCTGCATCTACTACTATTACTCCACACACTGACCGCTACCCAGGATGCAACTAGAGTATTAATTTCATGGAAAAATGGAGTAATGCAATAAGAACGATGACATGATGTAGACAAGATATATTTTCTGTTATGTAAAAAACATGCAGAAAACAACAATTGGCACTGGGCACTATGTCACTAGGTTAGTACCAAAAAATGATATAAAATGACTATAAAATGATTGTGAAACATCCAAGAA
Organism: Triticum timopheevii; assembly: GCA_963921465.1. NCBI lineage: Eukaryota > Viridiplantae > Streptophyta > Magnoliopsida > Poales > Poaceae > Triticum > Triticum timopheevii. Next base: position 250,453,321 of record OY997264.1, on the reverse strand, counting down.
TGATAATATAACAGCGTGGAACAATCAAAAATTATAGATATGTTGGAGACGTATCAGTGGCCAACAGAGCGTTGTCGTGAAGCGAGATCCTTCGTACACGCCCCAGAGCTCGAACCTGTTTCAGGTCCGCGGAGCCCTAATTCTGACAGAGTAGCCATCCAGACGCCATTTGAATGTGCAACTATCCCTAGGTGGTTTTGGTAATTCATAACAACATATAGCTCATCGAGCTAATGCTATTCCAAGACAAATATTTCAGGAAAGCTCAATGAATGTCATGGCATGGATGATGAAAGTGGATCCCTCAAAATATTAATGACAAAGGATTGGCTCAAGCTCAAAAGCTCAAGACTCTACATTTTACATTTTAGTGATCCAAGATCACATTGAGTCTATAGGAAAAGCCAATACTATCAAGGAGGGATGAGGTGTTGCTTAATGAGCCTCTTGCTTCAGTGATATGCTCAAAAAACCCTCAACTACTTTCTCACATCCACATACGACCTAAACCAAAAGTCAAAATCGGTCCTACCGATTCTTTCTATCCGGCGCCACCGAGTTCAAATGTCATAGCCACTGCCACAAACCCCAGGCAAATCGATCTCACCGATAGGGATCTCGGTCTCACCGAGATGGGATTGTAATCTCTCTGTTTCCCTTCGTAACGTTTCGGTCTAACCGAAGTGAGCGATCGTTCCCACCGAGATTGCAATGTAAACTCTCTGTTTCTGTTTCGTAACATTTTGGTCTCACCGAAAAGAGCGAATCGGTCCCACCGAGTTTACCTGACCAACTCTCTGGTTAGCTAATTACCAAAATCGGTCTCACCGAGTTTGTGTAATCGGTCTCACCGAGATTACGTTATGCCCTAACCCTAACCATATCGGTCTCACCGAGTTGCATGTCGGTCCCACCGAAAATCCTAATGGTCACTAGGTTTACTGAATCGGTCCGACCGAGTTTATTGATTCGGTCCCACCGAGTTTGGTAAATTGTGTGTAACAATTAGATTTTGTGTGGAGGCTATATATACCACTCCACCTCCTCTTCATTCGTGGAGAGAGCCATCAGACCAAACTTACACTTCCAACTTACCAGTTCTGAGAGAGAACCACCTACTCATGTGTTGAGGCCAAGATACTCCATTCCTACCATATGAATCTTGATCTCTAGCCTTCCCCAAGTTGCTTTCCACTCAAATCTTCTTTCCACCAGATCCAAATCCTATAAGAGAGAGTTGAGTGTTGGGGAGACTATCATTTGAAGCACAAGAGCAAGGATTTCATCATCAACGCACCATTTGTTACTTCTTGGAGAGTGCTGTCTCCTAGATTGGCTAGGTGTCACTTGGGAGCCTCCGACGAGATTGTGGAGTTGAACCAAGGAGTTTGTAAGGGCAAGGAGATCGCCTACTTCGTGAAGATCTACCGCTAGTTAGGCAAGTCCTTCATGGGTGACGGCCATGGTGGGATAGACAAGGTTGCTTCTTTGTAGACCCTTCGTGGGTGGAGCCCTCCGTGGACTCGCGCAACCGTTACCCTTCATGGGTTGAAGTCTCCATCAACGTGGATGTACGATAGCACCACCTATCAGAACCACGACAAAAAATCTGTGTCTCCAATTGCGTTTGAATCCTCCAAACCCTTCCCTTTACATTCTTGTAAGTTGCATGCTTTAATTTCCACTGCTCATATACTCTTTGCATGCTTGCTTGAATTGTGTGAAGATTGCTTGACTTGTGCAAATATAGCTAAAATCTGCCAAAGTCTAAAATTGGGAAAAGGTTAAGTTTTCAATTGGTCAAGTAGTCTAATCACCCCCCTCTAGACATACTTCAAGGTCCTACACCATTGCATGAGAAGGCTAGGCACTAAGGACCCATAGGAGGTGACGTGTATGGGGCCGGCCCACCAGAAAGAGCTCTGTCAATTGGGGTTATCAGCGCTGCAGGGACGGAAACGAGCACATACACCGTGCCAAATCTTCTCATGCAACAATCTGCAGGATCGAAATTATGTCTAGAGGGGTGATTAGACTACTTGACCAAAGAAAAACATATCCTTTTCCCAATTTTAGTCTTTGGCAGATGTCGGTGTCAAAACAGGTGGATCTCGGGTAGGGGATCCCGAACTGTGCGTCTAGGCGGATGGTAACAGGAGACAAGGGACATGATGTTTTTACCCAGGTTCGGGCCCTCTCGACGGAGGTAAAACCCTACTCCTGCTTGATTGATATTGATGATATGGGTAGTACAAGAGTGGATCTACCACGAGGTCAAGGAGGCTAAACCCTAGAAGCTAGCCTATGGTATGATTGTTGTAATGGTTGTTGTGTCCTATGGACTAAAGCCTTCCGGTTTATATAGACACCGGAGAGGGCTAGGGTTACACAGAGTCGGTTACAATGGTAGGAGATCTACATATCCGTATCGCCAAGCTTGCCTTCCACACCAAGGAAAATCCCATCCAGACACGGGACGGAGTCTTCAATCTTGTATCTTCGTAGTCTTGGAGTCCGGCGGACGATGATAGTCCGGCTGTCCGGACACCCCCTAGTCCAGGACTCTCTCAGTAGCCCCTGAACCTGGCTTCAATGACGATGAGTTCGGCGCGCATATGTTTGGCATTGCAAGGCGGGTTCCTCCTCCGAATAATCCATAGAAGATTTTGAACACCAGGATAGTGTCCGGCTCTACAAAATAAATTCCACATTCCACCGTAGAGAGAATATTATGTACACAAGCTCAATCTGCTGACGTATTATGTATCGTGACGTCACGCCACTACCAAGCCTTTACTTGAATTGGTTTTTATTATACCACCTCAGCGCATTTAGCGAAGCGGTTTCCTTGGCACGTCTTGTCGAAGCAGAGATCGTGTTCCCCTTACTCCGGGATTCTCATCAATACGAACGTGGGTAACCCAACCGCGCCCGTTGCCACGCCCCCTCTATTGAAGGCGAGTCCCGAACGGTCACGGAGACGGCTCTTGGTATTCTTCCTCTTTATAACATGACCAAGGCTCGTTTCTTTTCTTCAATCCTCCATCGAATCTTCTCCTTGCCCCGAGTTCCAACACCCAGAGCCCCAGATTCGAGCGCCTCGGACCTTCAACAATGTCCGGCTCCGACCTTTAGAGCCGGTGGATGCCCTCCTGACGTGCTAAATCTGCGAGAGGCCAAGTACCTGTCTTACGAGATTTCGCACAGGCTGCCCGCCGAAGGGCAGGCCATACCCACCCCCGAGCCCGGCGAGTACGTCGTCTTTGTATCCCACCTCCGTCGGGGTTTAGGCTTCCCGATGGATCCTTTTGTGAGAGGGCTCATGTTTTACTATGGGTTGGAATTCCACGACTTGGCTCCAGAGTCCATCCTCCATATCTCCGCATTCATCGTCGTGTGAGAAGCCTTCCTCCGCGTCACCCCCCACTTCGGCCCGTGGCTGAAGACCTTCAATGTGGAGCCGAAGATGATCGGCGGGCGTCAAGCAGAGTGCGGCGGGGCGGCCGTAAGCAGGAGGGCCGATGCCCCGTGGCCAGAGGGCTCCTTCCAAGAGGAGCTCAGCTTGTGGCAGGAGGAGTGGTTCTATATCACCGCTCTGAAGGGCAGCAGGCAGAAGCCGCCACCCGTATTCCGTTCGGGACCTCCTCGACGATTGACATCGTGGGTCAACAAAGGGCTCAACTGGGGGCCGTTAAAAGACGTGCCCCTATTGCAGGGCCGGATTCGAGACCTCCAGGCGAGGGAGATCAATCTGGTCATGGTGATGCAGGTCATGCTAATTAGGCGTCTCCTGCCCTGCAAACGCCATCCTCTCCGGCTATGGGAATTCAATCCGAAGGGACCATGGATTCTCCAACACTTTATGGGTACGACACCCATGGAGATGTACAAGTTGTTCTTCGGACCACAGGCGGCGTGTCCGGAATTGACCGAGGATGCCGACCTAAGCTGCAATCGCCCGGATACTCAAGTAAGTAGCTCAGTGTTCGGACGTACCGTTTGTTTGCCTTTCTACAATTCGCCTTTTAACCCGTTATCCTTCAATAGGAGTGGATACCGCAAGCAAAGCTGATACGGTGTCCGGCCCCCCTCCTAGAGACCGCGCCGGATTCCGTGCTAGTCAGGATGTTGGAGGTTGCGCCTTCAGAAGAAGGCGGAAGGGAAAATAAGGGAACTACCGCCTCGCCCAAGGAGGCTCTTGAAAAAGGGGGGATCGAGAATCCCTCCCTCCAGGGGGAGAAGAGGACCGCCTCCGAAGACCCGGAGGCCAAAGCCCCTAAGCGGGGAAAGAAATCTTCACCAGAGGGTCCGGTGTCCGGGGAGGTCCCGGCCGCATAATCTTCTCTAAAGAATCAGCCCTCCAGCGAGCTGTGAGTAGAAAAAGGGAGTTCATTAATAAGAAACATCCCTATTTGTGCTTCTGAGGATAACCGAAATTTTTACCTTGTAGTTCGGATCTGCGACCTTCTCAGATGAGCTCGTCTTCGGGGGATCTTCGTCCGGAGATGATGGAGAGCGAGACGCCTCTGTCTGCTGCGCCGTCGGATAGGGCGGATGAGCCTGGAGTGTCATCACGGAGGGTATCCTCGAGCCCGGCAGAGCCAAAGAGTTCGGCGCCGACCAGTGTTCGGCCGGGGGAGCTGAAGGATCTGCTTGAGAGGGCGTCCATCTCAGAAGATCACCATGCACTGATGAGTATGGTGATTGGAAGGATTTCGTCCGCCGAAAGCGGATTGCATAATGCCGTCAGGAGTTTGCTGGCGGGGTTTGAGGTACGTAAAAAAAGACGCAACTTTTTGACAGTTTTGCACATAAAAGTGCGCCTTGTATAGATAGTAGCCCCTGAGACTCGGTAGGTTGTCGAAAGCGACAGCGTGCCGAGTATCAAAATCGCAGGTATTGAGTGTCGCCTTTCCTATGCAGGTGGCGGATAGTCCGGGGGCTAGCCGGACTGATGGAGTTGCTAAATTAATGCAGCAACTCGATGTTGCGGATGCGGACATCGCCCTAGTCAACAAGTGACTTGACGAGTCGCAAGGTAAGTTATCTCTCCGCAGTCACCTATTAAGGGAGCCAAAGCCCACCTCTTACAATATTTATGCTTGACGCAGATGGTGCTGCTGCTGTGGAGAGCCTTCGGGCAGAACTTGCTCAAGCCAAGGAGCAAGCCAGAAGGAGTGATGCGGCTGCCTCGAGGGCGGTCGAAGAGTTAGAAGCCGAAAGGGCTGCACACTTCCGAAGCAGGGAAGAGATGGCCGAACTGGCCGTTAAATTGAAGGATGCTACCGACCGCAATGAGGCTCTTGAAAAGGAGCGCCTATCGGAGCGAGAAGACCTGGGGAAGGCCACCGCCGAAGCCAAGGATGCCCATTCTGCAATGCGGGCTATAAAGGAGGAGCTGCGTCAGGCCGGAGACATTGTGGCTGGCAAGCCTTTTCTGCCGCGCTGCAGGTTTAGGGATCCAAAGTATGCCCAGCTTGGCCACCTTTGGGGTCCGGAGGATCCATATATGGACTTAGCGGCGAGTGCGGCGGATGCCGTTGTGCACTTCCGAAGTCAGAAGGATCACAAGACGGAAGAGCTGTTTCGGTCTCAATTCCATAGTCCGGATCATTCACTTTCGCTGACCAATCGGTTGGCCGAATGGGCCGAGCTGAATAGGTTGTCCGGACTTGCCATGACGGATATCGTGACTCATGTATGGCCGGATAGGCCCAAGGCGACGAGCTATTTTGGCTTATTGCAGCAATTTCTTGGGGCGGTGCCGCATCTCAAGTTGATGAATCGGTCGGCCTGCATAGAGGGTGCGCGGATGGCCCTTGCCCATGTGAAGACACATCGGACAGAGATGGATGCCACCGCTGTTGCAACCCAGGGTTCGGACGAAAGCCGGTTACCCGCCGAGCACTATTTTGGGGAAGTTCTGCGTGGTGCTCGTGTAATAGAGTCGCAGTGCTCGAAAAATGTCACGTTCAAATGAACGTTTTATTTTGTAAAACAATGGTTATGATGTAATCGCTTTTTATACTTGTGCGTTTCAAGTATTGAAATATCTCCTATGCGGCCGTTTATGTATACGTGTGTATAACCTGAAAGATGGCAGTCGTCGGCTTCAGCCCCCACGCACAAGGTGCGGGGGTGTTTGCAAAAATAGCGCATTTTCACACTTAATCCGACGTCTCGGTCCCGTTAAGGAGGTGGTAGCGTAGCAAACAAGGCAATCGGACTATAATGCTTTACCACTTTCACTTAGCCATTGGAGTTCGAGGGTGGGGCTACGATATAGCCCCTGGGGGCACCGCGTTCTCCGAATTCGGGGCGCGTGTGTGCCTGACCGGGAAATGGTCCTTCGTCAAAGCGGAGGAATTCTAAACATTCCGGTGGTCGATCGAGTGGTTGACCAGTCTCTCGCTGTATCATGACAGTCAGTTTTCGGCTTTCTCTACTGAGGTGCTCGCCCAGCCGAACTGGGGCACAATCGCAGTAGTTCTCCTGGTGCCGCGTTAGCCAATGATACGGAACGTAAGGCAGCAAAACACAGGAGCCGGGCAAACCCAACATTTGACCAAAGACATGATTCGGAGCTGATGCATATAAGGCCTAACTCGAGACGTCGAACACTCCCTAAGGTGTTCGGTCTTTATAATAATGGGCAGAACAATGCCCTAAGCCCCTAGTGTCCAGGTATGGGCGAGGTCCTCTGACGCGGCCGATGCCAAAACGTCAGTCTCCACTCTGGTTATAATGAGAAACCAGGGGATTATAGCAACAAGAGACAGTAAGAAAGGTTTACGCAGGGTCTTAATCTGAAAAGAATCCTTGCAACGGGTCCCTACTGCACGTCTGCGCCTGTGTCTCCGTTGTGCCGTTATCCTGGACGGGTGTGCACGTTGTTCATCTATAAAAAGAGAGGAACTTAGTTTGAAAGGAAATCGTGTGAAAAAGTGTATGAAAAATATTAATAAATAAATAAAGCGGAGTTTATATTAGCTCATTATTGCATATACGCACAGCCCCTTGTGGAGGGGTGTGCGGCTAGGGAGCCCCTAGCTTATTTATGCCAGACTCGTCTAGCCGTGTCCGGGGTCTTTGAATGACCCTCTTAATGAAATGATGCCACATGGACCGGGCATTTTAAGTGTAAGAGACGCGTAATGTGGTATGGCGTTAAAGCGGACAAAAGCTTCGGGTCCCAGTAGTGCTTGATAGCTACTTTTGAATGGGGCGACATGGAAGATTAGCTTTTCGCGTCGGAAGTTGTCCGGTGACCCGAACACAACTTCTAGTAATAAGGAGCCTGTGCACTTGGCGTAAGGGCCTGGCATCACTCCTTTAAAGGAAGTGCGGCTATGTCGAATTTTAGTAAGGTCTATCCCCAACTTGCTGATTGTGTTCGGATATAGCAGGTTTAAATCGCTGCCGCCGTCCATCAGGACTTGTGTAAATTGTAGTCCGTCGATTATAGGATCCAATATCAGAGCAGTCCATCCTGCATTTCGAACACTTCTGGGATAATCCAGGTGGTCAAAAGTGATTGGTTTTGACATCCAATCTCGAGGTTCCGCTGGGGTGGACCGTGCGAGACCCATCTTAGCGGGTGCCGCATTGTTTTTCCGTATTATCACATGAAGTGAGTTTACTGCTTTGACTTCTTGTGGGAAAGTATTTTGTTTTCCGGTTCCCTGCTGGTGGGGTTCGTCGTCGTCCTCACTTGGTGTGTCGAGCCCCTTGTGTTCGGCGTTGAGTCGGCCGGACTGTTTGAAAACCCAACAATCTCGGTGGGTGTGGTTTGCAGGCCTTCCGGAGGTACTGTGGATTTGACATATCCGATCCAAAATTTTGTTTAAGTTGGATAGCTCATCACTGTTGTCCTCAAGAGGCAGTGTTTTGTTGTTTGGCCGCGAGCTTTTGAATCTGGCGTTGACGACCGTGTTCTTTGGGATTTTCTCTTTATTCCGGCGCTGATCTTTTCTGTGCCGTGACTTTCCGTTTCCATCTCTGATCTCGGATGTACTTGGGTCGCTGGTGCTGCATCTTGCTAGCCAGCTGTCTTCCCCCGCGCAAAAGCGGGTCATGAGGCTTGTTAGCGCGGACATTGTCCTCGGCTTCTCTTGGCCGAGGTGTCTGGCGAGCCATTCGTCTCGGACATTGTGTTTAAAAGCTGCTAAGGCTTCAGCGTCCAGACAGTCAACTATTTGGTTCTTTTTAGTAAGGAACCCGTTCCAGAATTTGCGCGCTGACTCTCCGGGCTGTTGAGCTATATGACTTAGATTGTCTGCATCCGCAGGGCGGACATAAGTCCCTTGAAAATTTGCTCTAAACGCGTCCTCAAGCTCTTCCCAACTTCCAACAGTGTTTTCTGGGAGGCTTTTGAGCCAATGCCGAGCCGGCCCTTTGAGCTTGAGGGGTAGATATTTTATGGCGTGGAGGTCATCTCCTCTAGCCATGTGTATTTGTAGTATATAATCCTCTATCCAGACTCCAGGGTCTGCTGTTCCGTCGTAAGCCTCTATGTTTATGGGTTTAAACCCTGCTGGGAATTCATGATCCAGCACCTCATTGGTGAAACATAGTGGGTGTGCGGCGCCCCTGTATTTGGGTGTACCGCTGTCTTCGAACACTTGACGTGTTGTGTTGCTTCCTGGGGCCCTCTTTTTTGGCCCGTAAATGGACCTGGCTAGGCCATCTGTTTTCCCAGGATCATGAGTCGGCTTGTGTGCGGCGCCGCTTGTAGCTTTTGGCCTATCATCTGGCCGTCTATCTGGCCAGGCGGCCTCTTTGTTTTTTGACTGTGGGGGCTCTATGGCTTCCTCGTCAAATTCTGGCAGCAGCTTGCGCTTCGGGTAGCTCTTTGATTGATGGCCATTACCGTATTTGTCTGCGGTTTTGAGCACTTTGCTCCACCTCATTCTGAGTATGTCTTCCGCTGTTTTGAGCTTCCGCTTTTCCTTCTTCAGACTTCTTGCAGTGGCGACGAGTCTTTTGCGAAGGCTCTTATTCTTCGGTGGTGTGTCTAGCGTGAGGTCGTCTGGACTGTTGGTTTCGCCGGGCATGGATTAAATATCCGATTCGTCCTGTTTGGACGGTTGCTTGGCTGCATGTTCGTCGTCCACTGGTTTGCCCTGCTTTATTGCTGGGTCATTAGGAGCGTTGTTGTTGTCGAGGCGGGACTTAGGGCGGCGTCTGCGTCGCCGTTTTGGTTGTTTGTCGATGGGATTATCCTTTGCCGCGCCCCGTTGGTCCTCGTTATCGCTTCCTTTTGGGTTATCCACCGTATATACATCGTGGGTTGGGTTGGCCTTCCAGTGCTCTTTGAGCGCTGGTTCTTGATCGTCTCCGGCATCGTCGTCCATACCGTCGATGTCTTCGTAGTCGTAGTCTAGCATGTCGGTTAGATCGTCAACAGTGGCTACAAAGTCGGTGGTGGGAGGTCTTTGAATTTCTTCGTCATCCGCATCCCAACCGTCCTGGCCATAATCCGGCCAGGGCTCTCCGTATAGCGAGAGATGCTTTAGCGAATTTAGGATGTCGCCAAAGGGTGAGTGCTAAAAGATGTACGCGGCGGTGAACTCCATGATCGGCGCCCAATCAGATTCGATTGGCAGGGGCGCAGGAGGTTCGGAGTCCGGCAGGGAGTCCTGCACCTCGGAGTCACGAGCTTTATGAGGGACAAGGCTAGTGTTCGGCTCCATCGCCGTGGAAGTCGCAGCTCCCGAGGAGGTGTCCAGCCACCCGTCCTCGATCTGCGCAGTCGGCTCCGGACTATGGGTCGGAGCGGATTCGTGTGCGGCCTCCAAGGCGCTGTCCGGCGGCAGGGTTAGATCATGCCCATCGTGACAGTGCGGCACGCACGGCTGTGGCTCGGATCCATCGAAGATCAAGTCTCCGCGGATATCCGCTGTGAAGTTTAGGCTTCCAAATCTGATCTGACGGCCAGTGGCGCAGCTTTCGATCTGCTCCAGATGGCCAAGTGAATTGGCCCGCAGTGCGAAGCCGCCGAATATGAAGATCTGTCCGGGGAGAAAAGTCTCACCCTGGACGGCGTTGTTGTTGATTGAAGAAGCCATCGAGCCTATCGGTGACGACACAGAGGAACTCTCAATGAAAGCACCAATGTCGGTGTCAAAACCGGCGGATCTCGGGTAGGGGGTCCCGAACTGTGCGTCTAGGCGGATGGTAACAGGAGACAAGGGACACGATGTTTTTACCCAGGTTCGGGCCCTCTCGATGGAGGTAAAACCCTACTCCTGCTTGATTGATATTGATGATATGGGTAGTACAAGAGGCTAAACCCTAGAAGCTAGCCTATGGTATGATTGTTGTAATGGTTGTTGTTTCCTACGGACTAAAGCCTTCCGGTTTATATAGACACCGGAGAGGGCTAGGGTTACACAGAGTCTGTTACAATGGTAGGAGATCTACATATCCGTATCGCCAAGCTTGCCTTCCACGCCAAGGAAAATCCCATCCGGACACGGGACGGAGTCTTCAATCTTGTATCTTCGTAGTCTTGGAGTCCGGCGGACGATGATAGTCTGGCTGTCTAGACACCCCCTAGTCTAGGACTCCCTCAGCAGATTTTAGCTATCTTAGCACAAGTCAAGCAATCTTAACACAATTCAAGCAAGCATGCAAAGAGTATATGAGCAGCGGAAATGAAAGCATGCAACTTGCAAGAATGTAAAGGGAAGGGTTTGGAGAATTCAAACGCAATTTGATACACGGATGTTTTTGTCGTGGTTCCGATAGGTGGTGCTATCATACATCCAGGTTGATGGAGACTTCAACCCACGAAGGGTAACGGTTGCGCGAGTCCATAGAGGGCTCCACCCACGAAGGGTCCACGAAGAAGCAACCTTGTCTATCCCACCATGGCCGTCGCCCACGAAGGACTTGCCTCACTAGCGGTAGATCTTCATGAAGTAGGCGATCTCCTTGCCCTTACAAACTCCTTGGTTCAACTCCACAATCTTGTCGGAGGCTCCCAAGTGACACCTAGCCACTCTAGGAGACACCACTCTCCAAGAAGTAACAAATGGTGTGTTGATGATGAACTCCTTGCTCTTGTGCTTCAAATGATAGTCTCCCCAACACTCAACTCTCTCTCACAGGATTTGGATTTGGTGGAAAGAAGATTTGAGTGGAAAGCAACTTGGGGAAGGCTAGAGATAAAGAATCATATGGTAGGAATGGAATATCTTGGCCTCAACACATGAGTAGGTGGTTCCCTCTTAGAAACAGCAAGTTGGAAGTGTTGGTTCGTTCTGATGGCTCTCTCCACGAATGAAGAGGAGGTGGAGGGGTATATATAGCCTCCACACAAAATCTAACCATTACACACAACTTGCCAAACTCGGTGGGACCGAATTGGTAAAATTGGTCGGACCGATTCAGCAAATCTAGTGACCGTTAGGATTTTCGGTCGGACCGACATGCAACTTGGTAGGACCGATATGGTTAGGGTTAGGGCATAACGTAATCTCGGTCAGACCGATTACTCGGTGGAACCGATTTTGGTAATAAGCTAACCAGAGAGTTGGTCAGGTAAACTCGGTGGGACCGATTCACTCATTTCGGTGGGACCTAAATGTTACGAAAAGGAAACTGGGAGTTTACATTGCAATCTCGGTGGGACCGATCGCTCATCTCAGTGGCACCGAAACGTTACGAAGGGAAACAGAGAGATTACAATCCCATCTCGGTGAGACCGAGATCCCTATCGGTGAGACCGATTTGCCTAGGGTTTGTGGCAGTGGCTATGACATCTGAACTTGGTGGCGCCGGATAGAAAGAATCGGTAGGACCGAGTTTGACTTTTGGGTTAGGTCATATGTCGATGTGAGAAAGTAGTTGAGGGCTTTGGAGCATATCACTAAGCACTATGGAGCAAGAAGCTCATTAAGCAACACCTCATCCCTCCTTGATAGTATTGGCTTTTCCTATGGACTCAATGTGATCTTGGATCACTAAAATATAAAATGTAGAGTCTTGAGCTTTTGAGCTTGAGCCAATCCTTTTATCCTTAGCATTTTTGAGGGATCCACTTCTCTCATCCATGCCATGCCATTCATTGAGCTTTTCCTGAAATATTCATCTTGGAATGATGTTAGCTCAATGAGCTATATATTGTTAGGAATTACCAAAACCTCCTAGGGATAGTTTCACTTTCAATCTCCCCCTTTTTGGTAATTGATGACAACATATAGATCAAAGCTTCGACAAATGATAATAAGAGTGAAAAACATTGTCGCTTTGAGAAGTATGTGATAAGCAAGAGCTCCCCCTAAATTTGTGCATATTTTAAGATTTGCTTTGGACTGCAAATGCACAAAGAATTAGGCTCATGGGTTACTCTTCCATGTCACATACATCTTGGTGAAGCGCTCAAAATGATAATAATTGAATACATGCACTCATCACCAAGCAAAGTGAATGATCATATAGAGATAAAAAGGATAATGTCATCCAACAAGCATAAATGTAGCATATGATCAAACACATGATCATCCAGGTATCACACAGACATAAAGTATCTCAAACAAGCAAATAAAGTTGAACTACCAAAGCAAGAGAGAATAAAAAGAAACACTCTCTCTCGAAGCCTATGATCTATAAATTTTTCTCCCCCTTTGGCAACAAGTAATGAAAAAGTTCATAGAAAATGCATCGCACTAAATCGTCTCTCAGGCTTGATCTTCAGGTGGTGGTGTAGAGATGGCTCCTTGGACGAAGACTTCAATAGATGTGGGTGGAGCTGGAGGTGTAGGTGCTGGAGCTGGTTGCACTGGAGCTGTAGGAGTTGTAGCTGGTGCAGATGAAGTGGCTCTGGTGTCTGTCACTGGCACTGCAGCTGATCTTTGAGCTCTAGGCACTCTAGCAAATGCATCAGTGGTTGTCTTGCCCTTCCTCTCCTGCATGTCATCCTGAAGCTGCTCAACAACAGACTGGATCTCAGTTACCTTCACATCCAAGTCACAAAACTTCTGTTCGATGATCCTCTCCAGGCTCTCCTAGTTTTGAGTCAAGGTGGCCAGCCCCTTCTCAATCCTCAGAGTGGATGCAATCAAGTAGCCAAGTTGATCTTGTTTGCTCTTCCATTGTTGGCATCTTGGTAGCCTTCTCTGTCCTTGCCTTCTCCTTCTTTGCTTGAGCATGCACAGAAGATGGTTCATCTTCATCCATAACCACTTGGTTGTCCTCAAAGTCTGGATAGATAGGCATGTGATCCTTGTCCAACAAGTATGTGCCTGTGCCCATCTTGGAGTTAATCAGCTCCTGGATCTGTGGGGCATACCCACAACTTCTCTTTTGGTCAGCTGATGTCCTCTTTATAGTCTCAACTATAAGGCTGATGACCTTGAACTTCTGTGGCACATCAAATAAGTGTAGGAAGTTTATCGCATGGCCTTTGATCATGTTGCGATCACCTGACTTGGGCAAGAGAGTTTGCCTGAGGAACTAGTTGATGGTTGACAGTCCTGACAGAAGGTAATGTACTGATCCAAACTTATGTGTTTCAACTGCATAGTGTTGTGATCCATCTTCTTCTTGGCATAGACATCGAAGTCATCCTCTTTCTCCTTAGGTGCATTGATCATATTAGCCCATTCTTCAATTGATGATTGTTACCTAGTACCTTCAGACATCCATACTATCCTACCATCCGGATAGAAGTGTGATGTGGAGTAGAATTGCATTATGAGCTCATCATTCCACTTTGTGAGCTTCTGCCCAACAAAGTCTGCCACTCCACGAGCACTGAAACTGTCATACACACCAGGATAGTGTTCTTCATTCTCCTTCACGTAGGTCCAGTCAACCCACCTCATGTCACACACTATTGGCTTCTTGTCCAGCAACACTGTCTCATAGTCAACAACAGTCCGTCTCCTGACTGCATAAGGATCAGACAACCTCCATTGTCCGAGGCCTGCATCCTTTCTCAGCTTCATGTTCTCAGCCACAGGAGGAGCATCATTATGATCTGGAATTTTTGGCTTCAATTTTCTCAAGACATGCTCTTCATCATCTTCCTCTTCAGCAACAGTTTCACACACTGGAGCCTTGTTCTTCTCAGTAGGAGATATGTTCCTGGTATTCCTCTTAGGTGCAATCTTGGGATTGGAGGCAGCTTCGGGTGCTTCTTTGGGCTTTGATGATGCAGCCCCTGACCTGATAGCATCACCCATAAGCTTCTGAGCCTTGGGTGCTGGTGCAGCAACCTCTTCTTCTTCTTCAGAGTCTCTCCTCATAGAGGGACTGCCAAGAACTTTGGCAGTAGTGGTTCTGACTCTCTTTTTCTTTTTCTCTTGGCCAACAGCTTCATCTTCTGACTCAATAGTAAACTTCATGGTTTCTCCAGTGGCAACCTTCCTAGGTGTGGAAGTGGGAATCCTTCTTGCATGTGCCTTCTTCTGCACTCCTGGCTTAGTGCTTGCAACTGAGCCATACTCCTTTTTGAGCACCTTCTTCTTGGAAGTTGCCTCATCCTTAACTGCCACATAGTCTTCATCCTCAGATTCTGAGGTTTTCTTCTTTCTATCCCTGGTGGCAGCTTTGGGTAAGTTGCTTGGGGTGCTCCTGCTACCATCATCAGAGGTGCTAGAGGGACTAGTGCCCTCTCTCATTTGAATCTGCTCCTCTGACTTGTTCTGGCTATCACTTTGATCAGACATAGTGCAAACACTGACTGCAGACCCTGTGAATAGATATAGATGAGAAAGAGTTGATGACCATCACAAAATACAGAGGTTTTTGCAAAAAAATGAGAAAAAAATTAGTTTTAGTTTTCTAGAGAAAGCATTTCGGATCAACCGATTTGTAAACTCGGTTATACCGAAGCAGCTTTTGGAACCTAAACTAGTGAACTCGGTCAGACCGAGTCACAGTTCGGTGGCACCGAGACTGCTAGGGTTTCACAAAGTCCTGAATTCGGTCACACCGATTTGCAATTCTCGGTCAGACCGAGAATCACTTGTGCAATGTCCTTAGCCGAATCGGTGGAACCGAGTTCTACAACTCGGTGGGTCCAAGATGGTTTCAGCGGAAACCTAACCCTAATTTTTCAATCCATCTCTAATCTACGGAGTGTTTTGACTAGATAGGATAGTTTCAATCATGGCAAGATTCATGGCGAACACAATGTGCTAGGAATCAGGCGGGGATAGCACAATGATCAAGTCCATACCCTAGTTCGGCGATGAACTCGCTACGGCGGCAACGGCGGGGATGATTTCCGTTGACGGCGGCGGAGACCAGCGACTGGAGGCGGCTAGCGACGAGGACGACGATCCGGAGACCCTGGAGGCAGAGCGGGCTACGCGCGGGTGAAGGAGTTTGGAGAAAGTTTCCAAATTTTTGCCCATGGGTATATATAGCCCGACCCTGTTGGTGTGACCGAGTGGAACAACTCGGTGGCACCGAGATGCATAACTGCTGACAGTTACAACAACTCGGTGTGACCGAAAAGTTCAAATCGGTTGCACCGATATTGAAAACCTGGATCAACTTAGTGATCTCGGTATGACCGAGATGGAAGAATCGGTCAGACCGAAACGGACAAAGAAGTTTTGGAAGTTTACGTCTATGATGAATCGGGGACTCCGAGTGCTCCTCACACAGAGTCGTTCAAATCTGACTTGATCAAATTTTGTGATGTAGCATGAATAGAGTTTGAGACAAGAAAAGCATAGATAGCTAGAGAAGGTTCTTAGGCATTCTGGTCCATCCACTTGGTAAAAGAAAATGAAACCAATCAATCAAAGCAACAAGTGGATGTCCTCGAATGAGTAGAATATGCAACCAACATGCTCACACAATAAAATGGCAAATGAAATATGTGGCAAAGCATGCACAACCAATTCTAGCATCTATCAAACAATTGGCGATGACTGGGTCATCTATATATGAGTATATTGACTTAGGAGTCAAATGAGAACATTTGATCATAGGTCATACTCATCGTTTAAGCTCAAGTGGGGTTACCACTTTTACATAATGCATTGATGTGTTCACACCATTAGAGTTGCTTTGACTCAATTCTTAGAGTAAAGCTCCACCTAGATGTGAGATCCCCCCTTAGAGGGATGAACTAACCTTGGGTTTTGTCGATGATGACTTCATGTAGGTGTTGAAGATGTGGATGCTCAATGTTGATGAAGATCATTTGGAGCAATCCTTTGGAGTGAGTTGCACTTTCAATACCTACACGGGTTAGTCCCACAAGGAACAAACAAGGATATCCATAGACATAGAGTGATGCACACATAAGATGATGTCTATGAAAGCATTAGGTTACCTTGTCCCTTGTCTTACCAACAAGAGGGTTTGCGACTCCTTGAACTAGTGCAAGATGTGGAAGTTGATTGCACTTGTTATTGCCAAAATGATATGAGTGAAATATGTTGGCGGAGTCACCCTCAAAAACACTCTAGTTCTTCTTCTTCGGGATCCACATCATCTTGATGGGAATCCTTGGAGTTGTAGTTGTACTTGATGAAGTAGAGCTTGATGTAGTCTTGGGAACCCACTTGACCAAGGCCTTTGGAGCTTCTTAAAATGCATCAATCTCCTCTCGAAGCTTATTCTTGCCTTTTTGCTTGTGGTCTTGTGGTGGAAGATCATCTTGAGCTTGTGTCCCCTTGGAGGAAGTAGGATCATAATTCTCTTGTTGAGGAACAAACTTTGTCTTGGGGTATTGATCTTCTTCCCACTAAACTCCATTGGCTTTGAACTTTCGTTCAAAACCAACACCTTGGTTCTTCCGGTGCCTTCCTTGCTTGCGTACAATTTCCTCAAATTGCTTACTCCCGGCAAGGCTCTTGTAAACACCTTTCTCTATAATTCCCTTCAAGAAGCTATTTTCTTGCTCAAGTGTAACTTGGCTAAGAGAATCATTAGTGGAATCAAGAGAACTACTAGAAGCAACAACATTGGATTTAGCATGATTATTGTTACTACTAGAGGAAGAATCCTTCTTGTTCTTGTTACTAGAATTGACTTGAGGCATGTAAGTAGATAAGAGTAAACGCTTGGCAATGTAAGAAGAACTTTACTTACGGAGATCATCATTGATTGCCTTTAAGAACTCATGCTCTTGCTCAAGATTGAGCTTTTCAAAGCATAACTTCTCATGAGTCCTTAAAAGTTCTCGATGATCTTCTAAGATCGTTTCATGAGCTAACTTAAGAGTGTTTAGTTCTTTAGGTAGAAGCTCAATCTTCTCCTTATATTTGTCATTCGTTTTATCTTGATTAGCATGATTTATTGATGCTTCATCATAGTATTCTGTTGGGGAACGTAGTAATTTCAAAAAAATTCCTACGCATAGGCAAGATCATGGTAATGGCATAGCAACGAGAGGGGAGAGTATTGTCCACGTACCCTCGTAGACCGTAAGCGGAAGTGTTATGACAACGCGGTCGATGTAGTCGTACGTCTTCACGAATCGACCGATCCAAGCACCGAACGTACGGCACCTCCGTGTTCAGCACACGGCCAGCTCGATGACGTCCTCCGGGCTCCAATCCAACGAAGCGTCGGGGATGAGTTCTGTCAGCACGACGGCGTGGTGACGATGATGATGTTCCACCGGCGCAGGGCTTCGCCTAAACTCCGCGACGATATGACCAAGGTGGATTATGGTGGCGGGGGGCACCGCACACGGCTAAGGAACGATCCGTAGATCAACTTGTGTGTCATGGGGTGCCCCCTGCCCCCATATATAAAGGAGCAAGGGGAGGAGGGCCAGCCAAGGAGGAGGAGGCGCGCCCAAGGGGTCAATCCTACTCCAAGTAGGATTCCCCCCTCTTTCCAAGTCCTACTAGGAGAAGGGAAGGAAGGGGAGGAGAAGGAGAGGGAAGGAGAGGGAGGAGAAGAAGGAAAGGGGGGCCGGCCCCCTTGTCCAATTCGGTTTGGGCTAGGGGGGCCGCGCGCCCTACCTCCTCTCTTCCACCACTTGGCCCATGAGGCCCATTGCTTCTTCCTCGTATTCCCGTAACTCCCCGGTACCACCGAAAATACCCGAATCACTCGGAACCTTTCCGAAGTCCGAATATAGTCATCCAATATATCGATCTTTACGTCTCGACCATTTCGAGACTCCTCGTCATGTCCCCGATCTCATATGGGGCTCCGAACTCCTTCGGTACATCAAAACTCATAAACTTATAATCAAACTGTCATCGAAACCTTAAGTGTGCGGACCCTACGGGTTCGAGAACTATGTAGACATGACCTAGAACTATTCTCGGTCAATAACCAATAGCGGAACCTGGATGCCCATATTGGCTCCTACATATTCTACGAAGATCTTTATCGGTCAAACCGCATAACAACATATGTTTGTTCCCTTTGTCATCGGTATGTTACTTGCCCGAGATTCGATCGTCGGTATCCAATACCTAGTTCAATCTTGTTACCAGCAAGTCTCTTTACTCATTCCGTAATACATCATCCCATAACTAACTCATTAGTTACAATGCTTGCAAGGCTTAAGTGATATGTATTACCGAGAGGGCCCAGAGATACCTCTCTGACAATCGGAGTGACAAAACCTAATCTCGAATTACGCCAACCCAACATGTACCTTCGGAGACACCTGTAGAGCACCTTTATAATCACCAAGTTACGTTGTGACGTTTGGTAGCACACAAAGTGTTCCTCCGGTAAACGGGAGTTGCATAATCTCATAGTCATAGGAACATGTATAAGTCATGAAGAAAGCAATAGCAACATACTAAATGATCAAGTGCTAAGCTAACGGAATGGGTCAAGTCAATCACATCATTCTCCTAATGATGTGATCCCATTAATCAAATGACAACTCATGTCTATTGTTAGGAAACATAACCATCTTTAATTAATGAGCTAGTCAAGTAGAGGCATACTAGTGACACTCTATTTGTCTATGTATTCACACATGTATTATGTTTCCGGTTAATACAATTCTAGCATGAATAATAAACATTTATCATGAAATAAGGAAATAAATAATAACTTTATTATTGCCTCTAGGGCATATTTCCTTCAGTCTCCCACTTGCACTAGAGTCAATAATCTAGTTCACATCACCATGTGATTTAACACCAATAGTTCACATCACCATGTGATTAACACCCATAGTTCACATTGTCATGTGATCAACACCCAATGGGTTTACTAGAGTCAATAATCTAGTTCACATCGCTATGTGATTAACACCCAAAGAGTACTAAGGTATGATCATGTTTTGCTTGTGAGAGAAGTTTAGTCAACGGGTCTGTCACATTCAGAGCCGTATGTATTTTGCAAATATTCTATGTCTACAATGCTCTGCACGGAGCTACTCTAGCTAATTGCTCCCACTTTCAATATGTATCTAGATTAAGACTTAAAGTCATCTGGATCAGTGCCAAAACTTGTATCGACGTAACCCTTTACGACGAACCTTTTTGTCACCTCCATAATCGATAAACATATCCTTATTCCACTAAGGATAATTTTGACCAATGTCCAGTGATCTACTCCTAGATCACTATTGTACTCTCTTGCCAAACCATGGCAGAGTATGTGTCGGTGTCAAAACTGGCGGATCTCGGTTAGGGGGTCCCGAACTATGCGTCTAGGCGGATGGTAACAGGAGACAAGGGACACGATGTTTTTTACCCAGGTTCGGGCCCTCTCGATGGATGTAAAACCCTACTCCTGCTTGATTGATATTGATGATATGGGTAGTACAAGAGTAGATCTACCACGAGATCAAGGAGGCTAAACACTAGAAGCTAGCCTATGGTATGATTGTATGTTGTCCTATGGACTAAAGCCCTCCGGTTTATATAGATACCGGAGAGGGCTAGGGTTACACAGAGTCGGTTACAATAGTAGGAGATCTACGTATCCGTATCGCCAAGCTTGCCTTCCACGCCAAGTAAAGTACCTTCCGGACACGAGCCGGAGTCTTCAATCTTGTATCTTCGTAGTCTTGGAGTCCGGCGGACATTGATAGTCCGGCTGTCCGAACACCCCCTAGTCCAGGACTCCCTCAGTAGCCCCTGAACCAGTCTTCAATGACGATAAGTCCGGCGTGCATAATGTTCGGCATTGCAAGGCGGGTTCCTCCCTTGAATAATCAGAGAAGATAATGAACACCAGGATAGTGTCCGGCTCTGCAAAATAAATTCCACATTCCACCTTAGAGAGAATAAAATGTACACTCAGTTCAATCTGCTGACGTATTATGCGGCGTGACATCACACTGCCACCAGGCCTTTGTTTGAATCATTATACCACCTCAGCATTAGCAGAGCGGTTTCCTCGGCATGTCCTATCGAAGCAGAGATCGTGTTCCCCTTATTCTGGGATTCTCATCAATACGTGCGTGGGTAACCCAACCGCTCCCGTCGCCACGCCTCCTCTATCGAAGGGGAATCCCAAATGGTCACGGAGACGGCCCTTGGTATTTTTTCCCCTTTATAAGAGGACCAAGGCTCGCCATTGTTCTTCAATCTCGCATCGAATCTCTTTCCCGCTCCCGGTTCCAACACCCAGAGCCTTGGTTTCGAGCGCTTTGGATCCTTAACCATGTCCGGCTCCGACCTCTAGGGCCGGTGGATGCCCTCCTCCATCACGGAGGAAGACATATTGAAGCTGCCTGAGGCCATGTACTTGGCCTTCGAGATTTCGCACAGGTTGCCTGCTCAAGGGCAGGTTGTGCCGGCCCCCGAGCCCGGTGAATACATCGTTTTCGTATCCCACCTCCGTCGGGGTTTAGGCTTCCCGACGGATCCCTTCGTGAGAGGGCTCCTGTTCTACTATGGGCTGGACTTTCACGACATGGCTCCGGAGTCCATCCTCCATATCTCCGCATTCATTATCGTCTGCGAAGCCTTCCTCCATGTCATTCCCCACTTCGGCTTATGGCTGAAGACCTTCAAGGTGGAGCCGAAGATGATCGGGGGGCGTCAAGCGGAGTGCGGTGGGGCGACCATAAGCAAAAAGGTCGATGCCCCGTGGCTCGAGGGTTCCTTCCAAGAGGAACTCGGATTGTGGCAGCAGGAGTGGTTCTATATCACCGCTCCAAGGGGCAGCAAGCAAAAGCCGTCGCCCTCATTCCGCCCGGGTCCTCCACGCCAACTGATGTCGTGGGTCAACCAAGGGCTCAATTGGGGGCCGTTCGAAGACGTGCCTTCACTGCAGGGCCGGATTCGAGATCTCCAAGCGAGGGAGATCGACCTGATCAAGGTGATGCAGGTCATGCTAATCAGGCATCTTCTGCCCTGCAAGCGCCGTCCTCTCCGTCTATGGGAATTCAACCCGGAGGGACCTCGGATTCTCCAACACTTCATGGGTGCGACACCCTTGGAGATGTACAAGTTTTTCCTCGGACCGCGGGTGGCGTGTCCGGATTTAGCCGAGGATGCAGGTCTAAGCCGTGATCGCCTGGATACTCAGGTAAGTAGCTCCGAGTCCGGACATTCTGTTTATGTGCCTTTCCAGAGTTCGCCTTCTGACCCTTTGTTCTTTACAGGAATGGGTGGCGCGATCAAGGCTGATAAGGTGTCCGGCCCCCCTCCCAGAGACCGCACAGAAGCCCGTGCTGGTCAGAATGTTGGAGGTTGCGCCCACAGAAGGGGGCGACGGGGAAAATAGAGGAGCTAATATTTCGCCCAAAGGGGCGACTGAAGAAGGAGGAAGCAAGAGGCCCTCCCTTCAGGGGGAGAAGAGGACCGCCTCCGAAGATCCGGAGGCCAACGCACCTAAGCGTGGGAAGAGATCTTCCCCGGGGGGTCCGGCGCCCGGAAAGAATCCGGACGCACAACCATCATCAAAGGATCGGCCCTCCAGCGAGCCGTGAGTATGAAAGAGAGAGTTGATTAGTAAGGAAATACCTTCATTTGTGCTTCTGTAGATAACCAAAATATTTATATTGGAGTTCGGACCTGCAGCCTTCTCAGATGAGTTCATCTTCGGGGGACCTTCTTCCGGAGATGATGGAGAGCGATACGCCTCCATCCGCAGCGCCGCCAGATGAGGTAGGCGAACCCAAAGTGTCATCACGGAGGGTATCCCCGAGTCCGGAGGGGCCAGAGAGTTCGGCGCCTACTAGTGTCCGACCGGGAGAACTGAAGAATTTTCTCGAGAGGGCGTCTATTTTAGAAGATCACCGTGCATTAATGCGTATGGTGGTTGGAAGGATTTCGTCCGCCGAGAGCGTATTGCGTAGTGCCGCCATGAGTTTGCTGGCGGGATTTGAGGTATGCGAGAATAATGCACCCCTTTGTCTTTTAACAGTTTTGCATATAAAAAATGCGCCCTGTATAGATAGTAGCCCCTGAGACTCGGTAGGTTGTCCGAAACGACAACGTACCAAGGATCGAAATCTAAAGAAATGAATTCCGTCGTTCCTATGCAGGTGGCGGATAGTCCGGGGGCTAGCCGGACTAGTGAGTTTGCCGAGTTAAATCGGAAACTGGACTTGGCAGATGCGAACATCGCACTTGTCAACAGGCGACTTGACGAGTCGCAAGGTAAAAGAGTTCTCCGCAGTTGCTTTATTAGGGGGGTCAAAGCCCTCCTCTGATAAATTATATGCTGTTTATACAGACGGTGCTGCTGCTGTGGAGGACCTTCGGGCCGAACTTGCTCGAGCTAAGGAGCAAGCCCGAAGGAGTGAAGCAGCTGCCTCGAGGGCGGCCGAGGAGTTGAAAGCCGAAAAGGCTGCACACTGCCTAAGCAGGGCCGAGGTGGCCGAATTGGCCATGAAATTAAAGGATGCTGCCGACCGCAATGAGGCTCTTGAAAAGGAGCGCTTATCGGAGCGGGAAGACCTGAAGAAGGCCACCGCCGAAGCCAAGGATGCCCGCTCTGCAATGCGGGCTATGAAGGAGGAGCTGCGCCAGGCCGGAGAGATCGTGGCTGGAAAGCCTTTTCTGCTGTGTCGCTGATTTATGGATGGAAAGTATGCTCAATTTGAGCGGCTGTGGAGTCCGGAGGATCCGTGTATGGACTTAGCTGCAAGTGCGGCTGACGCCGTTAAGCACTTCCGGAGCCAGAAGGATCATAAGACGGAAGATCTATATTGGTCTCAATTCCACAGTCCGGATTACCCACTTCCATTGACAGACCGGTTGGCCGAATGGGCCGAGCTAAATAGATTGTCCGGACTTGCCATGACTGACATCGTGGCCCATATCTGGCCAGAGAGGTCCAAGGCGACGAGCTATTTTGGTTTATTACAGCAATTCCTTGGAGCGGTGCCGCATATAAAGGAGATGAAGCGGTCGGCCTGTATAGAGGGCGCGCGGATGGCTCTTGCCCGTGTAAAGGCGTATTGTCCAGAGATGGACGCCACCGCTGTTGCTGCCCAGGGTTCGGATGAAAACCGGCTCCCTGCCGAGCACTATTTTGGGGAAGTTATGCGTGGCGCTCATGTAATAGAGTCGCAGTGCTCGAAGAATGTAACGTTCAAATGAACGCATTAGCTTATAAATTGATGATTATGTTATAACTGCTTTTTGTACTTGTGCGTCCAAGTGGTAAAACTTCTCCTTTTCGGCCGTTTACGTATACGTGTGTATAACCTGAAAGATGCAGTCTTCGGCTTCAGCCCCCACGCACAAGGTGCTGGGGTGTTTGCAAAAATAGCGCGTTTTCACACTTAATCCGACGTCTCGGTCCTATTATAAGGAGGTGGTAGCGTAGCAAACGAGGCAATCCGGACTATAATGCTTTATCACTTTCACTTAGCCAGTGGAGCTCGAGGGTGGGGCTACGATATAGCCCCTGGTGGCATCGCCCTTCTCCGAAGTCGGAGTGCGTGTGCCTGACCGGGAAACGGCCCTTCGTCAAAGCGGGGAATTCTAAACATTCCGATAGTCAATCGAGGGCTGACTAGTCTCTCGCTACATCATGACAGTCAGTTTTCGGCTTTCTCTACTGAGGTGCTCGCCCAGCCGAACTGGGGCACAATCGCAGTAGTTCTCCTGGTGCCACGTTAGCCGATGATACGGAACGTAAGGCAGCAAACACTGGAGCCGGGCAAACCCAACATTTGACCAAAGACATGATTCGGAGCTGATGCATATAATACCTAACTCGAGACGCTGAACAATCCCTAAGGTGTTCGGTCTTTATAATAATGGGCAGAACGATGCCCTAAGCCCCTAGTGTCCAGGTACAGGCATGGTCTTCTGACGTGGCCGATGCCAAAGCGTGAGGCTCCGCTTTGGCTATAGGAAGAAACCAAGGGAGAATAACAACGAAAGACAGTGAAAAAGGTCTACGCAGGGTCTTAATCTGAAGAGAATCCTCACAACGGGTCCCTACTGCACGTCTGCGCCTGTGTCCCTGTTGCGCCGTTATCCTGGACGGGTATGCACGTTGTTCATCTGTAAAAAGAGAGGAACGTTAGTTAAAAACAAATCGTGCGAAAAATATTAGAAATATAAATATTTAAAGCGGGGTTCGTATAAACCCACGGTGATGTGTGCGCGCAGCCCCTGTAAAGGGGTATGCGGCTAGGGAGCCCCTAGCCTACTGACGCCGGATTTGTCTATCCATGTCCGGGGTCTTTAAGTGACCCTCGCACTAAAATTACGCCACGCGGTCCGGGCATCTTGAGTGTAAGAGATGCATAATGCGGTATGGCGTTGAAGCGGACAAAAGCCTGTCGTCCCAAGAGCGCTTGATATTCACTTTCAAACGGGACGATATGAAAAATTAATTTTTCGCGTCGAGAATTGTTCGGCGATCCGAACACGACTTCTAGTAATATGGAGCCTGTGAACTTGGCGTGATGGCCTGGCGTCACTCCTTTGAAGGAAGTGCGGCTGTGTCGAATTTTGGTAGGGTCTATCCCCATCCTACGGATTGTGTTCGAATATAGCAGGTTTAAGTCACTACCTCTGTCCATTAGGACGTTAGTAAATTGCAATCCATCTATTATGGGATTCAATATCAGGGGAGTCCGTCCCGCATTTCGAATGCTTCTGGAATAGTCCAGGTGGTCGAAAGTGATTGGTTTTGATATCCAATCTCTACGGTCTGCTGGGTTGGACCATGCGAAGCTCTTTTTAGAAAGTGCCGCACTATTTTTCCGTATTATCACATGAAGTGAGTTTACTGTTTTGACCCCTTGTGGGAAAGTCTTTTGTTTTCCGGTGCTCTGCTGGTGGGGTTTATCTTCTTCGCTTGACGCGTCGACCCCTTGTGTTCGGCATTTAGTCGGCCGGACTGTTTAAAAACCTAACAATCCTTGTGGGTGTGATTTGCAGGCCTTCCGGGGGTACTGTGGATTTGACATATCCGACCTAAAATTTTGTTTAAGTTGGACAATTCGTCACTGTCATCCTTAATAGGCTGTGTTTTATTATTGGGCCGCGAGCTTTTGAATCCGGCGTTGACTGCCGCGCTCTTTGGGCTTTTCTCTTTATTCCGGCGCTGTTCTTTTCTGCGCCACGATTTTCCGTTTCCATCTCTTATCTCTGATGTACTTGGGTCGCTGGTGCTGCGTCGTGCTAACCAGCTATCCTCGCTCGCACAGAAGCGGGTCATGAGGCTTGTCAGTGCGGACATTTTCCTCGGTTTCTCTTGACCGAGGTGCCTGGCGAGCCATTCATCTCGGACATTGTGCTTGAAAGCTGCTAAGGCTTCGGCGTCCGGACAGTCGACTATTTGGTTCTTTTTGGTGAGGAACCTATTCCAGAATTTCCGCGCTGACTCTCCGGGCTGTTGAGTTATATGAATTAGGTCATCTACATCCGGAGGGCGGACATAAGTCCCTTGAAAATTTTCTCTAAACGCATCCTCGAGCTCTTCCCAACTTCCAACAGTATTTTCTGGGAGGCTTTTAAGCCAATGACGGGCTGGCCCTTTGAGCTTGAGGGTTAGGTATTTTATGGCGTGGAGATCATCTCCTCTGGCCATATGTATATGTAGTATATAATCTTCTATCCAGACTCCAGGGTCTGTTGTCCCATCGTATGCTTCTATGTTTACGGGTTTAAATCCTGCTGGGAATTCATGGTCCAGCACCTCATCAGTGAAACATAGTGGGTGTGCGGCGCCCCTGTATTTGTGTGTGCCGCTATCATCGGACACTTGACGTGTTGTCTTGCTTCCTGGGGCCTTCTCCTTAGGCCCGTAGATGGATCTGGCTGGGCCATCTATCCTTCCAAGTTCGTTGGTTGGTTTATGTGGGGCGCCGCTGTCAGAATTTGGCCTATCATCTGGCCGTCTATCCCGCCAGGCAGCCTCTTTATTTTTGGACGGTGGGGGCTCTATGGCCTCTTCGTCGAATTCTGGTAGCAGCTTGCGCTTCGGGTAGCTCTTTGGTTGGTGGCCATTGCCGTACTTATCTACGGTTTTGAGCATTGTGCTCCATCTCCTTCTGAGTGTATTTTCCGCTTTTTTGAGCTTCCGTTTTTCCTTCTTCAGGCTTTTTGCTGTGGCGATAAGCCTGCGCTTGAAGCGCTCTTGTTCGACGGGATCCTCAGGTATGACGAATTCGTCATCGTTGAGGCTTGCTTCGTCTTCGGAGGGAGGCATATAATCATGATCCTCAACCTCTTCATCTGCCGCCCCCTCATGAGGGCTTGCTTCTGCATCCTCCTGCGCTGAGTCTTGCGGGAGGGGATTGTCTTCGGCACTCTCTGGAGTGTTATTATCTCCTGTGCCGGAATCTCCGTTTTTGTTGTGGCGAGATTTAGAGCGGCGCCGCTGACGCCGGCGCTTGGGCTGTTTCTTTAAGGAATCTGCCTCCGCTATTCCTTCGCTGTCCCCATCATTTGGGGTATCCACCATGTATACGTCATATGACGAGGTGGCCTTCCAGTGCCCTGTGGGCGCTGGTTCCTGTTCGTCTCCGGCATCGTCTTCCATAGCGTCGATGTCTTCGGAGTCGTAGTCTAGCATGTCGGTTAAATCGTTGACAGTGGCTACAAAGTGGGTGGTGGGTGGGCTCTGAATTTCTTCGTCGTCCGCATCCCAACCATCCTGGCCATAATCCGGCCAGGACTCTCCTGATAATGAGAGATGCTTTAGTGAATTTAAGATATCGCCGAAAGGCGAGCATTGAAAGATGTCCGCGGCGGTGAATTCCATAACCGGCGCCCAATCTGGATCGATTGGTAGGGGCGCGGGAGGTTCGGAGTCCGGCGAGGAGTCCGGCGCCTCGGAATCACGAGTTTCGCAGGGGACAAGATTGGTGTTCGGCTCCATCGCCGTGGATGTTGAAGCCCCCGGGGCGGCGTCTATCCACCAGCCCTCGATCTGGGTGATCGGCTCCGGGATAATGGTCGGAACGGATTCGTGTGCGGCCACCAAAGCACTGTTCGGCGGCAGAGCTAGATCATGCCCATCGTCACAGTGCGGCGCGCTTGGCTGTGGCTCGAGTCCATCGAGGATCAAATCTCCTCGAACATCGGCCGTGAAGTTTAAGCTTCCAAATCTGACCTGACGGCCAGGGGCGTAGCTTTCGATCTGCTCCAGATGGCCAAGTGAATTGGCCCGCAGTGCGAAGCCGCCGAATATGAAGATCTGTCCGGGGAGGAAAGTCTCACCCAGGACAGCGTTCCAGGTTGAAGATGCCATCAAGGCTATTGGTGACGACACAGAGGAACTCTCAATGAAAGCATCAATGTCGGTGTCAAAACCGGCGGATCTCGGGTAGGGGGTCCCGAACTGTGCGTCTAGGCGGATGGTAACAGGAGACAAGGGACACGATGTTTTTTACCCAGGTTCGGGCCCTCTCGATGGAGGTAAAACCCTACTCTTGCTTGATTGATATTGATGATATGGGTAGTACAAGAGTAGATCTACCACGAGATCAAGGAGGCTAAACCCTAGAAGCTAGCCTATGGTATGATTGTATGTTGTCCTATGGACTAAAGCCCTCCGGTTTATATAGATACCGGAGAGGGCTAGGGTTACACAGAGTCGGTTACAATAGTAGGAGATCTACGTATCTGTATCGCCAAGCTTGCCTTCCACGCCAAGTAAAGTACCTTCCGGACACGAGCCGGAGTCTTCAATCTTGTATCTTCGTAGTCTTGGAGTCCGGCGGACATTGATAGTCTGGCTGTCCGAACACCCCCTAGTCCAGGACTCCCTCAGTATGCAATAGGTCTGGTCTATAGCATGCATACTTTATAGAACCTATCATTGAAGCATAGGGAATAACTTTCATTCTCTTTCTATTTTCTGCCGTGGTCGGGATTTGAGTCTTACTCAATTTCACACCTTGTAACACATGCAAGAAACTCTTTCTTTGACTGTTCCATTTTGAACTACTTCAAAATCTTGTCAAGGTATGTACTCATTGAAAAAAACTTATCAAGCCTCTTGATCTATCTCTATAGATCTTGATGCTCAATATGTAAGTAGCTTTACTGAGGTCTTTCTTTTAAAGAACTCCTTTCAAATACTCCTTTATGCTTTCCAGAAAAATTCTACATCCTTTCTGATCAACAATATGTCACTCACATATACTTATCAAAAAAGCTGTAGTGCTCCCACTCACTTTATTGTAAATACAGGCTTCACAGCAAGTCTGTATAAACTATATGCTTTGATCAACTTATCAAAGCGTATATTCCAACTCCGAGATGCTTGCACCAGTCCACAGATGGATCGCTGGAGCTTGCACATTTTGTTAGCACCTTTAGGATTGACAAAACCTTCTGCTTGCATCATATACAACTCTTCTTTAAGAAAACCATTAAGGAATGCAGTTTTGACATCCATTTTTCCAAATTTCGTAAAATGTGGCAATTGCTAACATGATTCGGACAGACTTTTAAGCATCGATACGAGTGAGAAAATCTCATTGTATTCAACATCTTGAACTTTGTGAAAAACCTTTTTCGACAAGTCTAGCTTTGTAGATGGTAACACTACTATCAGCATCTGTCTTCCTCTTGAAGATCCATTTATTCTTAATGACTCACTGATCATCGGGCAAGTCAATCAAAGTCCACACTTTGTTCTCATACATGGATCCTATCTCAGATTTCAAGGCCACAAGCCATTTCGCGGAATCTGGGCTCATCATCGCTTCCTCATAGTTCGTAGGTTTGTCATGGTCAAGTAACATGATCTCCAGAACAGGATTACCGTACCACTCTGGTGCGGATCTCACTTTGATTTACCTACGAGGTTTGGTAGTAACTTGATCTGAAGTTACATGATCATCATCACTAGCTTCCTCACTAATTGGTGTAGGAATCACTGGAACTGATTTCCGTGATGAACTACTTTCCAATTTGGGAGAAGGTACAAATTACCTTATCAAGCTCTACTTTCCTCCCACTCACTTCTTTCGAGAGAAACTCCTTCTCTAGAAAGGATCCATTTTTAGCAACGAATATCTTGCCTTCGGATCTGTGATAGAAGGTGTACCCAACAATTTCCTTTGGGTATTCTATGAAGACGCACTTCTCCGATTTGGGTTCGAGCTTATCAGGATGAAACTTTTTCACATAAGCATCGCAGCCCCAAACTTTAAGAAACGACAGCTTAGGTTTACTGCTAAACCATAGTTCATACGGTGTCGTCTCAACGGATTTAGATGGTGCCCTATTAAAGTGAATGCAGCTATCTCTAATGCATAACCCCAAAACGATAGTGGTAAATTGGTAAGATACATCATAGATCGCACCATATCAAATAAAGTGCGGTTACGACGTTCGGACACACCATAACATTTTGGTGTTCCAGGTGGCGTGAGCTGTGAAACTATTCCACATTGTTTTAGTTGAAGACCAAACTCGTAACTCAAATATTCATCTTCACGATCAAAATCGCAGAAAGTTTATTTTCTTGTTACGATGATTTTCCACTTCACTCTGAAATTCTTTGAACCTTTCAACTATTTCAGACTTATGTTTCATCAAGTAGATATACCCATATCTGCTCAAATCATCTATGAAGGTCAAAAAATAACGATACTTGCCATGAGCCTTCATACTCATTGGTCTGCATACATCAGTATGTATTATTTCCAATAAGTCAGTAGCTCGTTCCATTGTTCCGAAGAACGGAGTTTTAGTCATCTTGCCCAAAAGGCATGGTTCGCAAGCATCAAATGATTCATAACCAAGTGATTCCGAAAATCCATCTTTATTGAGTTTCTTCATGCGCTTTACACCGATATGACCCAAACGGCAGTGCCACAAATAAGTTACACTATCATTATTAACTTTGCATCTTTTGGCCTCAATATTATGAATATGTGTATCACCACGATCGAGATCCAACAAACTATTTTCATTGGGTGTATGACCATTGAAGGTTTTATTCATGTAAATAGAAAAACAATTATTCTCTGATTTTAAATGAATAACCGTGAAAGTGCGTTATATCGACTAGAGGGGGGGTGAATAGGCGATTTTTATGAATTCTTCACTGAGGAATTTGCCGGTGAGGAAATTCCTTAGCAAAGAACTACTAGCAGCGGAATAAGTACTCAGAAGTAAGCATAACAGAATACAAGCATGGTCATCATGATGAAATGAAGACTAGCACAGAGTACAGAAAGCGTAATCACAGGATAACACAAGATGAAGACAAACAGACTGAAGAAATTGAACTGAGGAATTTGAGAAAGTCTTCAGTCAAAGTCTTCAAGCACAGATATGAACAAACACTCAATACAGTAATGAGAAAATGAAAGGGTTGAGGAAATAGAACCAGTTAGTTGGTGAAGACAATGATTTGGTAAACCAGTTCCAACTGCTGTCTCAGTTGTATGTCTGGTTGGAGCGGCTGAGTATTCAAACTCGAGGACACGCAGTCCCGGACACCCAGTAACTGAGCACGCAGCTCAGGACACCCAATCCTCACCGTATTCTCCTTGAACTAAGGCCACGCAGACCTCGTCCAATCACTCGTGGTAAGTCTTTAGGTGACTTCCAAACCTTCACAGACTTGGTCACTCGGTGATCCACAATTTCTCTTGGATGCTCTAGACCATGACGCCTAACCGTCTGGAAGAAGCACAGTCTTCAAAGGTAACAAGCGTCGGATCCACGCAGGATCAATTTCTTCAGTGATGCTCAATCACTTTGGGTTTGTGGGGGTTTGGTTTTGGGATTTCCTCACTTGATGATTTTCTCTCAAAGTCCTCGGAGGATGGGTTGCTCTCAAATGACAAGTGTCAAGTTCTCTCGGAGCAGCCAACCAGCTAGTGGTAGTAGGGGGCGGCTATTTATAGCCTAGGGAGCAGCCCAACATGATAAGACATAAATGCCCTTCAATGATATGACTGTTAGGTGGATAGGATATTTTGGGACAGCTGGCGCGTAGCACAGCAACGGTCGGAAATTTGACTCTCAAATTCCTCAGGGCTATCATGTTCCTCACTGTGTAGGCAATTCGCACATGCGAATTCCTAACTCCTCAGTCAGAGCAAAGTCCTCAGTGACCAGAAGAACTGTGTCTCTGTCACTGAAGAAATTTACTGAACTGTATGAGATTTCCAATGGCTTCACTCGAAGGGATTGGTAGGTGTAGGATTTTGAGTTGAGCATCACATGGAAATTTTTCCTTAGTATTTCCTCGACCCCCTTTAACAGTACGGTGTTTCCTATGACTCAAGAAAGAGAAAATGAAACTACGAAAACAAAAGTCTTCACGCTTCATGTTCCTCAAATGAATACCAAGTCTTCAAGGTCACACCAAATTCTTCACTTTCAAAGTCTTCAGAAAGTCTTCAGAATATCAAAGTCTTCAGTCGAAGAACTTCATTTTTAGGGGTCGACTTTCTCTGTAAATATCAAACTCCTCATAGACTTATAGACCTGTGTACACTCACAAACGCATTAGTCCCTTAACCTATAAGTCTTCAATACACCAAAATCACTAAGGGGCACTAGATGCACTTACAAACCGTATTGCAATAAACACAATCAAATCATATTCATGCTCAACGCAAACGCCAAATAACATTTATTTAGGTTTAACACTAATCCTGAAAGTATAGGGAGTGTGCGATGATGATCATATCAATCTTGGAACTACTTCCAACACTCATCATCACTTTCCCTTCAACTAGTCTCTGTTTATTCTGTAACTCCTGTTTCGAGTTACTAATCTTAGCAACCGAACAAGTATAAAATACTCAAGGGCTACTATAAACACTAGTAAGGCACACATCAATAATCTGTATATCAAATATACCCTTGTTCATTTTGCCATCCTTCTTATCCACCAAATATTCAGGGCATTTCCGCTTCCTGTGACCATTTCCTTTGCAGTGTAAACACTCAGTTTCAGGCTATGGTCCAGCTTTGGGCTTCTTCGCAGGAGTGACAACTTGCTTGTCTTTCCACTTGAAGTTCCCTTTCTTTCCCTTTGCCCTTCTCTTGAAACTAGTGGTCTTGTCAATCATCAACACTTGATGCTCTTTCTTGATTTCTACCTTCGTCGATTTCAACATCACGAAGAGCTCGAGAATCGTTTTCCTCATCCCTTGCATACTATAGTTCATCACGAAGTTCTAGTAATTTAGTGATGGTGACTAGAGAATTCTGTCAATCACTATCTTATCTGGAAGATTAACTCCCACTTGATTCAAGCGATTGAAGTACCCAGACAGTCTGAGCACATGCTCACTAGTTGAGCGATTCTCCTCCATCTTTTAGCTATAGAACTTGTTGGAGACTTCATATCTCTCAACTCGGGTATTTGCTGGAAATATTAACTTCAACTCCTGGAACATCTCATATGGTCCATGACGTTCAAAACGTCTTTGAAGTCCCGATTCTAAGCCGTTAAGCATAGTGCACTAAACTATCAAGTAGTCATAATTTTGAGCTAGCCAGACGTTCATAACTTCTGCATCTGCTCCTGCAATAGGTCTGTCACCTAGCGGTGCATTAAGGACATAATTCTTCTGTGCAGCAATTAGGATAAACCTCAGATCACGGATCGAATCCGCATCATTGCTACTAACATTTTTCAACACAATTTTCTCTAGGAACATATCAAAATAAACATGTGAAAGCAACAACGCAAGCTATTGATCTACAACATAATTTGCAAAATACTACCAGGACTAAGTTCATGATAAATTTAAGTTCAATTAATCATATTACTTAAGAACTCCCACTTAGACACACATCTCTCTAGTCATCTAAGTGATCACGTGATCCAAATCAACTAAACCATAACTGATCATCACGTGAGATGGAGTAGTTTTCAATGGTGAACATCACTATGTTGATCATATCTACTATATGATTCACGCTCGACCTTTCGGTCTCCGTGTTCCGAGGCCATATCTACATATGCTAGGCTCGTCAAGTTTAACCTGAGTATTCTGCGTGTGCATTTATGTCAAGTTTAACCCGTTGTAGATGGACGTAGAGCTTATCACACCCGATCATCACGTGGTGTCTGGGCACGACGAACTTTGGCAACGGTGCATACTCAGGGAGAACACTTCTTAATAATTAGTGAGAGATCATCTTAAAATGCTACTGTCAAACAAAGCAAGATAAGATGCATAAAAGATAAACATCACATGCAATCAATATAAGTGATATGATATGGCCATCATCATCTTGTGCTTGTGATCTCCATCTTCGAAGCATCATCATGATCACCATCGTCACCGGCGTGACACCTTCATCTCCATCGTAGCATCGTTGTCATTTACGCCGTCTATTGCTTCTATGACTATCGCTACCGCTTAGTGATAAAGTAAAGCAATTACAGGGCGTTTGCATTTCATACAATAAAGCGACAACCATATGGCTCCTGCCAGTTGCCGATAACTTCGGTTACAAAACATGATCATCTCATACAATAAAATATAGCATCACGTCTTGACCATATCACATCACAACATGCCCTGCAAAAACAAGTTAGACGTCCTCTACTTTGTTGTTGCAAATTTTACGTGGCTGCTACGGGCTGAGCAAGAACCGTTCTTACCTACGCATCAAAAACCACAATGATAGTTCGTCAAGTTTTAACCTTCGCAAGGACCGGGCGTAGCCACACTCGGTTCAACTAAAGTTGGAGAAACTGACACCCCAGCCACCTGTGTGCAAAGCACGTCGGTAGAACCAGTCTCGCGTAAGCGTACGCGTAATGTCGGTCCGGGCCGCTTCATCCAACAATACCGCCGAACCAAAGTATGACATGCTGGTAAGCAGTATGACTTGTATCGCCCATAACTCACTTGTGTTCTACTCGTGCATATAACATCAACGCATAAAACCTAGGCTCGGATACCACTGTTGGGGAACGTAGTAATTTCAAAAAATTTCCTACGCACACGCAAGATCATGGTGACGGCATAGCAACAAGAGGGGAGAGTATTGTCCACGTACCCTCGTAGACCGTAAGAGGAAGCGTTATGACAACGCGGTTGATGTAGTCGTACGTCTTCACGAATCGACCGATCCAAGCACCGAATGTACGGCACCTCCGTGTTCAGCACACGTCCAGCACGATGACGTCCTCCGGGCTCCAATCCAGCGAAGCGTCGGGGATGAGTTCTGTCAGCACGACGGCGTGGTGACGATGATGATGTTCTACCGGTGCAGGGCTTCGCCTAAACTCCGCGACGATATGACCGAGGTGGATTATGGTGGAGGGGGGCACCGCACACGGCTAAGGAACGATCCGTAGATCAACTTGTGTGTCATGGGGTGCCCCCCTGCCCCCGTATAGAAAGGAGCAAGGGGAGGAGGGCCGACCAAGGAGGAGGAGGCGCACCCAAGGGGGGCAGTCCTACTCCAAGTAGGATTCCCCCCTCTTTCCAAGTCCTACTAGGAGAAGGGAAGGAAGGGGAGGAGAAGGAGAAGGAAGGAGAGGGAGGAGAAGAAGGAAAGGGGGGCCGGCTCCCTAGTCCAACTCGGTTTGGGCTAGGGGGGGCGCGCGCCCTACCTCCTCTCTTCCACCACTTGGCCCATGAGGCCCATTGCTTCTTCCTCGTATTCCCGTAACTCCCCGGTACCCCCGAAAATATCCGAATCACTCGGAACCTTTCCGAAGTCCGAATATAGTCGTCCAATATATCGATCTTTACGTCTCAACCATTTCGAGACTCCTCGTCATGTCCCCGATCTCATCTGGGACTCTGAACTATTTCGGTACATCAAAAATCATAAACTCATAATAAAACTGTCATCGAAACCTTAAGCGTGCGGACCCTACGGGTTCGTGAACTATGTAGACATGACCTAGAACTATTCTCGGTCAATAACCAATAGCGGAACCTAGATGCCCATATTGGTCCTAAATAGTCTACGAAGATCTTTATCGGTCAAACCGCATAACAACATACGTTTGTTCCCCTTGTCATCGGTATGTTACTTGCCCGAGATTCGATCGTCGGTATTCAATACCTAGTTCAATCTCGTTACCGGCAAGTCTCTTTACTCGTTCCGTAATACATCATCCCATAGCTAACTCATTAGTTACAATGCTTGCAAGGCTTAAGTGATGTGTATTACCGAGAGGGCCCAGAGATACCTCTCCGACAATCGGAGTGACAAAACCTAATCTCGAATTACGCCAACCCAACATGTACCTTCGGAGACACCTGTAGAGCACCTTTATAATCATCCAGTTACGTTGTGACGTTTGGTAGCACACAAAGTGTTCCTCCGGTAAACGGGAGTTCCATAATCTCATAGTCATAGGAACATGTATAAGTCATGAAGAAAGCAATAGCAACATACTAAATGATCAAGTACTAAGCTAACGGAATGGGTCAAGTCAATCACATCATTCTCCTAATGATGTGATCCCATTAATCAAATGACAACTCATGTCTATGGTTAGGAAACATAACCATCTTTAATTAACGAGCTAGTCAAGTAGAGGCATACTAGTGACACTCTGTTTGTCTATGTATTCACACATGTATTATGTTTCCGTTTAATACAATTCTAGCATGAATAATAAACATTTATCATGAAATAAGGAAATAAATAATAACTTTTTTATTGCCTCTAGGGCATATTTCCTTCATATTCGTCACTAGAGTTGTCAAAAAGTAAATCATCATCACCTAACAAGTCATCTTCATCACTATTGAAATCAACATACTCGGGGTGTGTTACCTTTGGGCCTTAAGCCACGAAGCATCTTCCAAGTCCTTCATTCGGTGAATCAAATATGTCGTAGGAGTTGGTTGTCACAAGTGCTAGACCGGCAACACCTTCATCTTGAGTATATTCAGAGTCAGAGTGATAGCTTCTCTCAGAGTGATTGTCCGAGTCGGAGCTGGATACCCATTCACCAACATGAGCTTGATGTCTTCATTTTGTGTAGCTCCTTGATGATTTGTCCTTCCTTTCCGAATCCTTGCTTCTCCGAGGTGTTCTTTGTTCATAACGATCATCTCTACTCGTCCTCTCTCTTGGTGGTGATTTTTCTCTTCTACTTCTTCTCTTGGGTGATTCTTCTCTTCGTTGGTAGGGTGTCGTACACTCATTGGAATAGTGTCCGGGTCTCCCACAATTGTAGCAATTTCGCTCTTGACTAGAAGATCTTTTGTCATTGTAGGACCTTGACTTGGAGCTTCTCTCTTTGTTTCTATTCTTGTAGAACTTGTTAAACTTCTTCACCATTAAGCTCAATTCTTCATTGAAGGTTTGTTTCTCACTTGATGATGTGGGGGATTCACATGAGGCTTTGTAAGCACCACTTGACTTGTTGTGAAGTTCCTCCTTATCCTTGAGTGACATCTCATGAGCAACAATTCTTCCAACGACTTCCGTTGGCTTGATATCTTTGTAATTGGGAATCATTTGGATCAATGTGCACACGGTATCATATTTTCCATCCAAAGCTCTTAGGATCTTCTTGATGATGAATTTGTCGGTCATCTGTTCATTTCCTAAGCCGGCAATCTCATTTGTGATAAGAGCAAGCCTAGAGTACATTTCAATGACACCTTCACCATCCTTCATTTTGAACTTGTCAAGTTGACTTTGGAGAACATCCAACTTGGATCCCTTGACGGAGTCGGTACCTTCATGCATATCAATCAAAGTATCCCAAATTTCCTTTGTATTCTCAAGACGGCTGATTTCGTTGAATTCTTCGGGGCACAATCCGTTGAAGAGGATATCACAAGCTTGAGCGTTGTATTGCAGCATCTTCAACTCATCCGTGCTAGCTTCACGGTTCGGTTCTCTCCCATCAAAGAACTCACCTTACAAGCCAATACACACAATAGCCCAAACGGCGGGGTTGTGTCCAAGAATATGCATTTTCATCTTATGCTTCCAACTAGCAAAATTAGTATCATCAAAGTAAGGACCTCTACGGTGATAATTTCCCTCGCTAGACGCCATACTCTCCTAGGTTGTGAAACCAAGGCTATGAACACCAAAAGCTATGGAAATCAAAGCAAATGGTGACCAAAGCTCTGATACCACTTGTAGGATCGAAAGTATGTCTAGAGGGGGGGATTAGACTACTTTACCAAATAAAAACTTATCCTTTTCCCCATTTTAGTCTTTGGCAGATTTTAGCTATCTTAGCACAAGTCAAGCAATCTTAACACAATTCAAGCAAGCATGCAAAGATTATATGAGCAGCGGAAAGTAAAGCATGCAACTTGCAAGAATGTAAAGGGAAGGGTTTGGAGAATTCAAACGCAATTGGAGATACGGATGTTTTTGTCGTGGTTCCGATAGGTGGTGCTATCGCACATCCACGTTGATGGAGACTTCAACCCACGAAGGGTAACGGTTGTGCGAGTCCACGGAGGGCTCCACCCATGAAGGGTCCATGAAGAAGCAACCTTGTCTATCCCACCGTGGCCGTCGCGCACGAAGGACTTGCCTCACTAGCGGTAGATCTTCACAAAGTAGGCGATCTCCTTGCCCTTACAAACTCCTTTGTTCAACTCCACAATCTTGTCGGAGGCTCCCAAGTGACACCTAGCCAATCTAGGAGACACCACTCTCCAAGAAGTAACAAATGGTGTGTTGATGATGAACTCCTTGCTCTTGTGCTTCAAATGATAGTCTTCCCAACACTCAACTCTCTCTCACAGGATTTGGATTTGGTGGAAAGAAGATTTGAGTGGAAAGCAACTTGGGGAAGGCTAGAGATCAAGATTCCTATGGTAGGAATGGAATATCTTGGCCTCAACACATGAGTAGGTGGTTCTCTCTCAGAAACAGCAAGTTGGAAGTCTAGGTTCATTCTGATGGCTCTCTCCACGAATGAAGAGGAGGTGGAGCGGTATATATAGCCTGCACACAAAATCTAACCGTTACACACAATTTGCCAAACTCGGTGGGACCGAATTGGTAAACTCGATCGGACCGATTCAGCAAATCTAGTGACCGTTAGGATTTTTGGTGGGATCGACATGCAATTCGGTAGGACCGATATGGTTAGGGTTAGGGCATAACGTATTCTCGGTGAGACCGATTACACAAACTCGATGGAACCGATTTTGGTAATAAGCTTACCAGAGTTGGTCAGGTAAACTCGGTGGGACCGATTCGCTCATTTCGGTGGGATCGAAATGTTACGAAAAGGAAACAGGGAGTTTACATTGCAATCTCGGTGGGACCGATCGCTCATCTCGGTGGCCCTGAAATGTTACAAAGGGAAACAGAGAGATTACAATCCCATCTCGGTGAGACCGAGATCCCTATCGGTGAGACTGATTTGCCTAGGGTTTGTGGCAGTGGCTATGACATCTGAACTCGGTGGCGACGGATAGAAAGAATCGGTAGGGCCGAGTTTGACTTTTGGTTTAGGTCATGTGTGGATGTGAGAAAGTAGTTAGGGCTTTGGAGCATATCACTAAGCACTATGGAGCAAGAAGCTCATTAAGCAACACCTCATCCCTCCTTGATAGTTGTATGAATCGAGCCGCGCCCCCTTACTCACCTACTAACGATGAGCTCATGACAGGACAAGGCACCAAGGACCCAAGGAGGTGACATGCATGGGAGCTGGCACGCGAGACAGAGCTCGGTCGCTTGGATTTAACAATGCTGTAGGGACAGACCCGAGCACAAATGTTGTGCCAGCCCTTGGTAATGAGACGTTCGGCATCGGGTTCGCGAGGGCACGATGACATTCATGTTGATGAAGCACGGAGCACGCAGATTAAGTCATTAGGGAAATTTTATCAAGGCACAGCCAGTTCCGATTCATGAGCAAAAGAGAGGACAACGGGGGGACTGGCCCAAAGCCGCCTGAGGATGATGCATCCCTAAGGGCGCCCTCAATTGAACAAATCGAAAAGTCAACTGGCAATGCCGCTCCTGGAGCATTGGGGTTGTCAAGGAAATGAGCCACAAAGGTTCGCTTCTCACGAGCCGGGCGGTTCCTAAGTCTCGGGGGGCTCGCGAGGGATCGGTGCCTCATCAAGCGCCAACACCAGACTTCGGGCCTCATGAGATGGCAGCGTGAGCTCCGTAAACTACTGGTAGGTCGCGCCCATGTTGAGTAGGCCAAAGGGCATGCGGAAGTAGTTGCAGGGGAAGCCCTTGCTTCGGCCGACTCACGACGGCCAGAAGAGGTCTTGAGAAGCAGCCCTATTGTGGCCCAGGATTTTGACGCAGACATGTAGCTCGCCACCCGCGTCGGGAGCAGTAGCTGAGTTAGTGGGGCACGCGGGGCAACGTTCGCCGCGCATGGCCACTGCTTCCTGAAGCCTGCAGAATGCCCTAGTGATGAATTCTCGTTCCCGTGGCGCTTCGCGCCTTGATTCTTGCTTGCGGGGGCGCGCATTGAAGCACGCCTCCAAGTGGTTCCCGAGCACCTCCCTCGTTGCACTAGTCAGGTCTGAGGCTCTCTAGACGGAAGTCACCGTGCCCATCCGGAGGGAGGCACTGGGTGCGCCTTCCTATGCGGGGGGAAGGGGCGCCCGACAATAGGCACGGAGCCTGAAATGTCACCAACGGTATTTTGATCTCCGGGTGGGACTTGGGGAGGAGCTGCTTCTTCTTCGCGAGGGTGGCCTTGGGAGGAAGGACGCCACCTTCATCATCATAGTTCTCGGCTACCGGGCATGGTAGGCATGCTCAAGAGTACATACAGCATCCTTCTCATCACAGACGATCGTGATGACGCTGCTGCACCCTGGCAACTTGAGGACGTTTTAGCCATGGTGGGTTGCTACCATGAACTTGGCGAGGGCAAGGTACCCGTGGATGGCGTTGTATGGGAGGCCGATGTGGGCGATGTTGAAGTCGATGAGCTCGGTGTGGTAGTTGTCACGCTTGCCAAAGGTGGCGGGGAGGCGCACCTGCTCCAGGGGCGTGGTGGAGCCATCAGCCACCCCTGAGAACGGCTTGGTGGGCATGAGTTGTTCATAAGGCAATTGGAGCGTGTCGAACATCTCCAAAGAAAGAACGTTGAGGCTGGCGCCACCATCGATGAGGGTCTTGGTGACTGCGACATTGCTGATGGTGGGCGCGCAGCGCATGGGGAGCACGCCGGCAGTGGCCGCGCACCTGTGGTGATCTTTGGAGTTGAAAGTGATGGCGTACTGCGACCACCTGAGGGGGCGCACGGCCTCAAGCTTTGGGAGGGTCGTGTTCACCTCATGAGAGAACTGCATGAAGACGCAGTTCGAGGCGGGTGCCTGGGCACCGCCGAGGATGTAGGCAATTGCGCGTGGTTCCTGAAAGCACCTAGCCCTGTCGTTCCTTCTTGCTGGTGCTGGTAGTGGAGGGAGGGCGGCATTGCCCTGAGGACAGGCCTCATGAGGCTGATCGTACCAAGGGCCATTGCGAGGCTGATCACGCCGGCGATCCTGGCGAGGTTGGTCATGCCACTCCTAACAAGGGTTGCGGTTGTCCCAGCGACCTCCACCGCGGCCTCCTCCACGGCCGAAGCCACGGTTGGGGGGACGTCCCAGGCGCTCATCCCGGAGCGCCGTGAGCTCTTGGCAATCATTGGTATTGTGGGTGTGGACGTTGGGGAAGACGCAGAATGGACCGCTATCCTTAGCTGGCACGTCACGATCATGGCCGTGCTTCAACTCAGGCTGCAGCCAGCACAGTGGGGCCCTTGTGCTTTGCTTCCTTGGCCTTCGCCTTCTTTTCTTCACGATCGACGTCGGGGTGTTTGAGGAGGGAGATGCAGCCTTCTTTTACACAAGTGCATCTGTCCGTCAAGTTGAACCTCTCCAGCGCAGTGCACAGGTCATCATGGATGGCGATCTCCTGGCTCATCTTGACATCCATGACATCCTTAGTGAATGCCGAGAGGATGGCATCGTCTGAGGCTTTCGGGATCTTGAGGCGAATTTTGGTGAACCGCTGAATGTACTTGCGGAGGGTTTCACCCGCCTGCTGCTTCACGCGTCGTAGGTCGTTGACGGCGAGAGCGGGATCGCGGGTGCCCTGGAAGTTAATGACGAAACACTCGCGAAGCTCATCCCAAAAGGGGATTGACCCCTTGTAGGACCTTGAGAAGAGGTGTCTAGAGGGGGGGGGGTGATTAGACACTAAGTACCAAAGTTGCTGTTTTTAAGTTTCTTTATGTTTTAATTGAGTTTAGGCACAATTTCAACATTCACAATACATATCAAGCAAGCATCCAAAGAGTATATGAGTAGCGGAAAGTAAAGCATGCAACTTTTAAGAAAGTAAAGGGAAGGGTTTGGAGGATTCAAACGCAATTGGAGACACGAATGTTTTTGCCGTGGTTCCGATAGGTGGTGCTATTGTACATCCACGTTGATGGAGACTTCAACCCACGAAGGGTAACGGCTGTGCGAGTCCACAGAGGGCTCCACCCACGAAGGGTCCACGAAGAAGCAACCTTGTCTATCCCACCATGGCCGTCGCCCATGAAGGACTTGCCTCACTAGCGGTAGATCTTCACGAAGTCGGCGATCTCCTTGCCCTTACAAACTCCTTGGTTCAACTCCATAATCTTGTTGGAGGCTCCCAAGTGACACCTAGCCAATCTAGGAGACACCACTCTCCAAGAAGTAACAAATGGTGCATTGATGATGAACTCCTTGCTCTTGTGCTTCAAATGATAGTATCCCCAACACTCAACTCTCTCTCATAGGTTTTGGATCTGGTGGAAAGAAGATTTGAGTGGAAAGCAACTTGGGGAAGGCTAGAGATCCAGATTCATATGGTAGGAATGGAATATCTTGGCCTCAACACATGAGTAGGTGGTTCTTTCTCAGAAAAAGTATGCTGGAAGTGTAGGTTCGTTCTGATGGCTCTCTCCACGAATGAAGAGGAGGTGCAGGGGTATATATAGCCTCCACACAAAATCTAACCGTTACACACAATCTACCAAACTCGATGGAACCGAATCGTTAACTTGGTCAGACCGATTCAGCAAATAATGTGACCGTTAGGGTTTTCGGTGGGACCGAAATGCAACTCGGTGAGACCGATTCGGTTAGGGTTAGGGCATAACGTAATCTCGGTAGGACCGATTACACAAACTCGGTGAGACCGATTTGGTAATAAGCTTTCCAGAGAGTTGGTCAGGCAAACTCGGTGGGACCGATTACTCAAACTCGGTGGGACCGATTTTTGTAATAAGTTATCTAGAGAGTTTGCATTGTAATCTCTGTAGTACCAATTGCTCAAACTCGGTGAGACCGATTTTGATAATGGACATACACAGAGAGATTACAATCCCATCTCGGTGAGACCGAGATCCCTATCGGTAAGACCGATTTGCTTAGGGTTTGTGGCAGTGGCTATGACTTATGGAATCGGTGGCGCCGGATAGGAAGAATCGGTGTGACCGATTTTGGCTTTGGGTTTAGGTCATTTGTGGATGTGGGAAAGTATTTGAGGCTTTTGGAGCATATCACTAAGCACATGAAGCAAGAGGCTCAATAAGCAACACCTCATCCCTCCTTGATAGTATTGGCTTTTCCTATAGACTCAATGTGATCTTGGACCACTAAAATGTAAAATGAAGAGTCTTGAGCTTGAAGCTTGAGCCAATCCTTTGTCCTTAGCATCTTGAAGGAGTTCCCACGTCCATTAGTCCATGCCACTCCATTGTTGAACTTATCTGAAATATACTAGATAAAAGTGTTAGTCCAACAAGAGATATGTTGACATTAATTACCAAAACCACCTAGGGAGCACTTGTGCTTTAAATCTCCCCCTTTTTGGTAATTGATGGCAACATACATCAAAGCTTTAGATAAAGATATAAAGAGTAGCAAGTAAAGCTTTGGAAAGACATGTAACAAACATAGGCTCCCCCTACATGTATGCAATCATGTGAATATGGAATGTAGAAGCATGTGAGAGCATAAGCATGATAGAGCAGGCAATGTGTTACATGTATCTTGGCCATATGCATCAGAGCAAAGAATGTTGAAGAAAATACCTTCATGCTCATGAGTCCTACTTGCAAACAATATGTACATCAGCAAGAATTCTTCATACACATGATTGTGATATATACTTACCTTGTAGTCTTGAGTTGTCTTAGGATGAAATGAACCTGTGTAAACAAGGTTAGATAACACAGATACATCTATTAGCCAGAGCAAACAGAAGAAACCACAAGAATACCAAGACTGGGATGACATGTAGAGAGTGAGTACTAAGTACCACATTGAATTAGACATGTCCCCAAGAGTAAAGATATGCAATGAATTTAAATGATTTCTTTCCCTTAGATGTCTTGTTCCCCCTGAATCTAACATGGGATACTGGGAGAAGATAGG
Organism: Triticum timopheevii; assembly: GCA_963921465.1. Taxonomy (NCBI): domain Eukaryota; kingdom Viridiplantae; phylum Streptophyta; class Magnoliopsida; order Poales; family Poaceae; genus Triticum; species Triticum timopheevii. Next base: position 250,409,688 of record OY997264.1, on the reverse strand, counting down.
GAACAGAAAATCAGAGCTGAAAGAAAACAGTGCTGAAAGATATGAATGATGATCAGAGCTGATGCATGCTAATGCAAATAGGCACAACAGAACATATGAACATGTCTCTCCCCTCAAGAAGACATGTGGACATCTCTCCTCTTGAACACCAAGCATCTGGGATCCTTGAGAAATACTTTCTACTTAAGTATTCTCTCCCCCTGGAGATCTCTCTCTACCCTTTGAGGTTCTCTCCCCCTAGAAGGTCTCTCTCCCCATTTAGGAGATGATATCTCTCTCCCCCTTAAGAAGGTTATAAGCTTTGATGCTCTCTCTCTCTCCAAATGATAAGCTTTGATGTTCTCTCTCTCTCCCCCTTTGACATCAATTTCCAAGAAGGGCCTTCTGGAATCTGTCGAATGGGTTTGGTCCTTGAGACACAGAACAAAGCAATGATAAAAATGTGATGCTTGTAGAGGACAAGATTCATTGAGTGGAGCTGGATCAGAAGAAACACAGAATTATGTGGCAAACTGTTTTTCCTATTATGAAGTCGGTGGCACCGAGTGGTATGCTTCGGTCGTACCGAAAAGATTCGGTTGGGCCGAAAATAACAAATCGGTGAAACCGAGTTCATCGCAAAGAAAACACTTTTCACCTCAACTCGCTAGACTAGTAAGATCTCACAAAGATTTGCAAGGAATTTACTGAAGGATGTGCAATGAATTGGAATGCAGAAAATGCAGAACAAACAGAAAGAAAGAAATCTAGATGAAGTTTTTTTTGAAAGGGGAAACAAATATGCATGAGACAAATGCAAAAACACAGAAAAGAACACAAGAGATCACCTATGTTAGAGTATATTGACATAGGAGCCAAGTGAGATCACTTGATCATAGGTCATACTCATTGTTTAATCTCAAAAATGGGGTTGCCATTTTTCATCTAAGCATCTTGATGTATTCACATCTTGTCGGGTTGCTTTAGCTCATGACTTGGAGTAAAGCTTCTCTAAGATGGAATAACATACCTTGGTTGGTGGTGTTGTCCATGCAGTTGTACTTGTGTGGGTTGCTCGAGGTTGATGTAGCTCATCAAGAATTTGGAGCACCACTTGAAATTTTAGTCCATCTACCTACATGGGTTAGTTCTTGCAAGGAAGAGCACCGGTGTATCCAAGAATGACAATCGTGAAGCTCAACATAGAATTTGTCAAAGGATATATTTAAGAGGTTTCGTGCTTCCTTGTCTTCAACCACCAAGGTGTAGAGACTTGGTTATGTAGAGATTGCTCAAGATATGAGTGGATTACAATCTCATGGAATTTGATTCCACCAAGTACCTACATGGGTTAGATAGCATGCAAGATACACATATATCCAAGACATAAGATTTTCATCAGAATAGAAATATCAAGGATTAGTCATAAGCTCATGTCTTGCATGTATCCAATGGAGTTTCTACTCCAAGTTTGAAGCATCAATGATGTTCAATTCTCCTCTTAACCTGCAAAACACTTTCTCATCAAGAGGTTTAGTAAATATATCCGCTAACTCCTTTTCGGTGCGAACATGCTTAAGATCAATGTCACCCTTAGCAACATGATCTCAAATGAAATGTTGATGAACTTCAATATGCTTAGTTCGAGAATGTTGCACAGGATTATGACCAATTCTAATAGCACTTTCATTGTCACAAAGCAATGGAACATGTCTCACGTATATTCCATAATCCTTAAGAGTTTGGGTCATCCAAAGTAATTGAGCACAACATGAACCAGCGGCAATATATTCAGCTTCAGCAGTGGATAAGGATACCGAGTTTTGTTTCTTGGAGGACCAAGACACAAGAGATCTACCAAGAAATTGACAAGTACTCGAAGTGGACTTTCTATCAACCTTGTCTCCGGCATAGTACGACTCGGAATAGCCAACAACATTGAAAGAAGCCCTCTTAGGATACCAAATGCCAAAGTTTGGTGTTTGGATCAAGTATGTCGGTGTACTAAAGTAGGGGTACCTTAGTACCCCGAACTTGTGCACGGGCAGTCGCAGCGTCCCGCGGCAAGGCTTGCCGGGCGTCCGCCAAGACCCTTCGCTATTCATATTACTGCCATTCAAGAACAAAGTGTTAACTGAGAAGACAGAGTCCCGGCAAGAGAAGATTGCCGGGAAGGACAAGACCCCAGCAAGAGGAGCTTGCCGGGAAGGCCAACCAAGGTACTTCAAGAGATTTGCCGTGACGCACCATGCGTCCCGGCAAGACCCGGCGAGCGACAAGCTTGCGGGTGCGACAAGGCAGCGACCCCGGCAAGGCGTTTGCCGCGGCAATGCTGCCACTCTCCACCCGAGCTCCAGCGCATCCGACGATGTGTCACCCCAGGACCATCCCAGGAGCACGTGGTGAGGCTCTGTGCAGCCAAGCAGTGCGAGGTGGCAAGAGGAGATGACAAGGAGGCCATCGTGGCGATCGGTGGCGCTCCTAACGGTCGCTTCCTACACTGTTTGAGCGACCAGACGGGCATTAAATGCCCTTGTCCCCTGCCGTCAGAGTTAGGTAGGGGGCACTGTTGATAGCGGTTGTACCAACCCCCGTTTTTTCTCTTTTACCCCTCTTTCTACGCTGCCACTTGTCGGTGGCCCCTTTAACCTATAAAAGGGAGGCCCATGCGCACGTAGAAGGGGTTCGGTTTGGGTTCGGTTCGGTTCGACTCATTCGAGACTACAACACACCCACGTTCTTGCTCAAGAAGAGAATAGAAACACAAAGCAGCAGTAGGAGTTTTATCTCTCCGGAGAGCTCTGAAGCTGGGTAAAATCCCCCGCGTGCTTCGCCTCGATCTGCTTTGCGCGCCCTCCGCTCCCTTGCCGGACCGAAAAGGGGCCCTGCCCCATAGGTGCTCGTCCCCCACAACATCTTTGGCGCGCCAGGTAGGGGGGCGTCGAGGTCGTGCGAATCTGATCCGGCGTCTGCGCGCGCTACATCAACATCTTCATCAACATGCCACCAAAGAAGAAGACTTCGGAGGTGGCCGCTCCGTCTGCGACTATCCTGCCGCCACCGGAGCAAACGGGCGGTGGGGTGGACGCCGACGGAGGAGCGGGCGCCGACGGTGGGACTCACATCGTCACCAGGTCCAAGGACAAGGCCCCGCAAGCTTCAACGTCTATACATCCACCGCAACCCTCCCAGGGGGTGCAGGATCGACAGCGCCACGGTGCTCCTAGCACCGTACTCGTGTTGGAACAAGGCCAAGCTAGTGGGTCGCGGGACTCTCAAGGCCAACGCACACGTCAACACGCCGGCACGAGCGCAGTGCGGTCGCCTGGACGAGATGTTGCTCCTTCTAACACTATTAGAAGTTTGAGCATATCCCGTACCTCGCGACGCTCGCCACCACCACCCAAGACTCCAGAGGAAGCGCTGGCCCGAGCCCAGCTGCTTCTAGATTACCCTCCAGCGCCAGACAAGATCGACGACTGGAGGGCCGCCATTCAAAGCCTCATCGGCCTCGCCAACGGCGACAAGCCCTGGCAACCGAGCACATCGAAGCCCCGGCAAGACGCCTAGGCGCAAGCCGACGCCGACAAGACCGCTGGGGGTGCCACCACCGTGCACTCCCCGCCTCGAAGGCCAAGATCGCCGACTCACCGGGCCAACCCCGACACCGACTCCACCGCGTCGTCGGACCCGCGAGCTCGCCGCGATCAATGCCAAGTTCTCCAAGAACGATGACACGAAGACGCTCGCACTCGCATCAAGCGTCGAAGAGAAGCGCGGCGTCAATCTGACCAGCGCGCTGGGCCCACTGTCAATATGCATGCGCCAGGGGAACCAGGCGACTTGCCGTACGCGGGAGGTTGCCCTGCGTTCACCCGTGAGCTGCGGCAGGTCCAGTGGCCCAGTACCAAGAACTTCAAGCCAGACGTACCGGAGAAGTATGATGGCAGGATACATCCGTCAGAGTTCCTCAGTGTCTACACCATCGCGGTACAGGCTGCCGGAGGGCGCGACGAGAAGATCCTCGCCAACTACTTCCCGCTGGTGCTCAAGCCTAACGTCAGATCTTGGCTCATGCACTTGCCGGACAACTCCATCTCTTCGTGGGCGGACCTGTGCCATCAGTTTGTCGGCGCCTTCACAGGCGGCCACAAGCCCCATGGCCAGGAGAGCGACCTCCACCTGCTCGCCTAGAAGGAAGGAGAACCCCTATGCAAGTACATACAGAGATTCAGCCAGGTGCAGCGCAACATCCCAGATGTCCACCCTGCCGCTGTTATCAGCGCGTTCCATCAGAACGTGCGTAACCGCAGGATGAGGGAGGAGATGGCAATGTGCAAGATCAGAGATGTCAGCGAGCTATATGCTCTGGCCAACAAGTGTGCACGTGCTGAGGAGGGGAGGAGACTCCCCGAAGAGAACGCAGGAGCAGAAGGATCTGACAGTGAGGACGCCCCTCCGGCAAAGAAGAACCGGAGGCGGAATAACAGAAAGAGGAAGGCTAAGGATGTGCTAGTTGTTGAGCAGTGCAACAACGGAGGCGGTTCCGAGAAGGCCAAATCTGGTGATTCCGGCGAGGCTGTGGTAGCCGCCGACAAGGAGGATGGCTCCGGCAAGCAGTACTGCAAGATCCACCGCACCAAGGGCCACGACCTCCAAGCTTGCAAGAAGGTTGAGCAGATGGCAGAGCTACAGAAAGCTGAATACGAGCGCCGCGACAAGGAAAAGGCCCAGGAAGGTGGTGGAGGATCCGGCAAGAAGCGTCCCGCCCGGGGAGGGCGCCGCGGCAAGGCCAAGCAGCGGCAAGGAGATAGGCCTCCCCTTGGCCACGACAAAGACGAAGACGAAGATGAAGATGACGAGATGGAGGAAGATGAGACCGATGAGCAGGAGTTTCAGAAGGCAACGGAGGTTTTGTGCGTTGACGGCGGCGCTTCTCTGCACACCTCGCACCGCCAACTCAAACAGTGGGTGCGGGAAGTGAACACAGCAGAACCGTCCGTCGAATCGCGCAAGCCCCTGAAGTGGTCCAGCACGCCCATCATCTTTGATGTTGAGGATCACCCTGATCGCATCACTGCGGCCGGGTGCTTGCCGATGTTCGTTTCGCCAACCATCTGCAACCTCAAGGTTACAAAGATGTTGGTTGACGGCGGGGCCGGCCGAAATCTGATCTCCTCCGCAGTGCTCAAGAAACTCCAGATCCCCGACAGCGAGCTCGAAGAAACTGGTACCTTTCAAGGAATTAACCCGAGAAGGAGCAAGCCCAAGGAGAAGATTACGCTGCCAGTAACGTTTCGCAGCAAGCTGAATTTCAGGACAGAGAGAGTCACATTTGACGTTGCTGATTTCCCATTGCCCTACAATGGGATACTTGGCCGTCCAGTGCTTGCCAAGTTCATGGCAGCCTCTCACTATGCTTACAATGTGCTCAAGATGCCTGGTCCGATAAGTGTTATTTCTGTCCATGGCGACAAGAAAGATGCACTTATCTGTACCGACAAGATATACCGGGAAGCACCAGCCGCAGCAGAACGCAAACCACTCCTGGGGGGAAGAAGAAGACCAAGTCCGGCAAGAGTAGCTCTGATGCCCACTCTGGCAAGCGCACCTCTTCGGAGTGCTGCGCTACCGTCGACGACGCACCATCGAGCTCCACCGGCAAGTGCAAGAAGGCAAAAACAGCTTCACCAGAGACCAAGAAAGTGGCCGCCAAGGAGGATGGCACTGGTGGTACCTTCACCATCAGTGCCACGCTTGACCCTAAATAGGAAAGCGCGCTCGTTGCTTTCCTGTGGGCGAATGTTGATGTGTTTGCATGGCAACCATCTGACATCCCCGGCGTTCCCAGGAAAGTAATTGAGCACCACCTTGCCGTCTGCCCTCACGCGCGGCCCGTCAAGCAGAGAGTCAGGAAGCAAGCAGTAGAACGCCAAGAGTTCATTGCAGAAGAGATCAAGAAGTTAGAAGCAGCAGGCCTGGTCCGAGGAGTACTCCATCCAACGTGGTTAGCCAATCCAGTAGTCGTGCGCAAAGTAAACGGGAAGTGGAGGCTTTGTATTGACTTCACTGATGTTAATAAAGCTTGTCCCAAGGATCCATTTCCCTTGCCGCGCATTGACCAGATTGTCGACTCCATGGCAGGATGTGATCTGCTTTCATTCCTTGATGCATACTCAGGATATCATCAGATCTTCATGGCAGAAGAGGATGAAGAGAAAACCACATTCATTACTCCATGTGGCACGTACTGCTTTGTACAGATGCCTTTCGGACTAAAGAATGCTGGTTCAACATTTGCAAGAGTAGTCAGTCATGCTTTTGAGCCACAGCTGCACAGAAATTTAGAAGCTTACATGGATGACATAGTGGTCAAGAGCAAGGACAAAGAAACTCTGATCCAAGATTTGGACGAGACTTTTGCGAATCTGCGCAAGATCAATCTCAAGTTGAACCCCGAGAAGTGCGTGTTTGGAGTTCCTTCCGGCAAGCTTCTCGGGTTCTTTGTGTCCCAGAGGGGGATTGAAGCCAATCCCGACAAGATCAAGGCCATTGAGCAAATCGAAGCACCAAAGCGCGTCAAGGATGTGCGAAGGCTTGCCGGCTATGTTGCTGCTCTCAGCAGGTTCATTTCCAAGTCTGCTGAACGCGCCCTGCCGTTTTTCAAAATTTTGAAAAAGGCGGGTCCAATGAAATGGACTCCGGAAGCGGAGGCTGCGCTGCAAGACTTGAAGAAATATTTGTCCTCCACTCCAACACTTGTCGCACCTAAACCACAAGAGAAGTTGCTGTTGTATCTGGCGGCAACCAATCAAGTGGTTAGTGCTGCGTTAGTGGCGGAGAGGGAGGCCGATGATGAGTCAGCGACCGCGGCAAGCGAATCCGGCGACAAGCAGGGGGCTTCCCCGAAATCTCTGGTCCCGACAAGGATGGATCTGCGCAGCCACAAGAAGAGAAACAGAAGAAAATGGTGCAGCGCCCAGTTTACTTTGTCAGTTCCCTTCTGCTGGGGGCTAGATCAAGGTACTCTGGTGTGCAGAAGTTGCTTTTCGGCCTTCTCATGGCCTCGAGGAAGCTGCGCCATTACTTTCAAGCGCATGAGATCACAGTTGTCACTCGCTTTCCGTTGAAGAGGATACTGCAGAATCCAGAAGCAACAGGCAGGATTGTCGAGTGGGCACTGGAATTGTCAAGATTTGGCCTCAAGTTTGAAAGTACTTCAACTATTCAGAGCCGAGCATTGGCAGAATTCATAGCAGAATGGACGCCAACACCCGATGAAGAAGCTCCGGAGAGGAGCATCCCCATCAAGGAAGCGAGCAAAGAATGGATCATGTACTTTGACGGTGCCTTCTCGCTGCAAGGCGCCGGTGCGGGCGTACTACTTGTCGCGCCCACCGGAGGGCACCTCAAGTACGTGGTCCAGATGCACTTTCCCAAGGAGCAAGCAACAAACAATACTGCAGAGTATGAAGGCTTGCTTGCCGGACTCAGGATCGCGGCAGACCTTGGGATCAGGAAGCTTATTGTCAGGGGTGACTCACAGCTTGTCGTCCTCCAAGTTAACAAAGATTATCAGAGTCCGTTGATGGAAGCATACATTGATGAAGTGAGGAAGCTAGAAGAACATTTTGATGGCCTGCAGATGAAACACGTTCCAAGAGCTCGGAACGACATTGCAGACGGCCTGTCAAAATGCGCCGCACTCAAGTTACCTGTGGAACCAGGAATTTTTGTGCTCAAGCTGACTCAACCATCTGTAACACCACCAACTGGACAGAGCAAGAAGAGAAAGTTGATTACTGGCGACTACTTTCCATCAGATCTCCCCGAAGCCGCCGTCAAGAAGGTCCCCAAGATCAACACAAAGAGCGCTGAGGAGCAGTCTGCTCCAACAAGCCCTAGGGCTTGTTTCGTTGAAGCAGACGCTCCCGACAAGCTGTGTCCCGACACGCTTGCCGGGGAGCATCATGCTCTGGCTGAATCACAGATTCTTGCCATGGAAGCAGATGTTCCCGCAGCAGCATTTGCGCCTTTAGTCCCTGTCGTCGAGCCACAAGCTCCGACATGGGCACAGCAAATCGTCCATTTCCTTTAGACAGGAGAACTTCCCGAAGAACAAGGAGAAGCGGAGAGTGTAGCCCGGCAATCGAGTATGTACCAGTTTGTCGATGACATACTGTATAGAAGAAGATTCAACGGAGTGAAATTGAAGTGCATTTCCCGGGAAGATGGACAGGAGCTGTTGCGGAGATACATGGAGGCATATGTGGTCACCACATTGGCGCAAGAGCACTTGCCGGCAAAGCCTTCCGGCAAGGTTTCTTCTGGCCGACAGCCCTCCAGGATGCAACTGCACAAGTAACCAAGTGTGAAGCGTGCCAGTTCCACTCCAAGTAGATACATCAACCAGCTCAAGCTCTCCAAACAATCCCTTTTGTCCTGGCCATTTTCGGTCTGGGGGCTCGACATCCTCGGCCCCTTTCCCCGAGCTGTCGGGGGCTTTGAGTACTTGTACGTTGCAATCGACAAGTTCACAAAGTGGCCTGAAGTGGAAGCAGTGAGGAAGGTGACAGCACAGTCAGCAGTCAAGTTCTTCAGGTCAATTGTTTGCCGTTTCGGAGTCCCTAACAGGATCCTCACCGACAATTGTTTGCCGTTTCGGAGTCCCTAACAGGATCCTCACGAGCCGCACCTTCATGCAGTACGTCCAAGATCTTGGCACCAAGATCTGCTTCGCTTCTGTTGCTCACCCGAGAAGCAACGGTCAAGCGGAGAGGGCGAACGCTGAAGTGCTGCGCGGGCTCAGGACCAGAACTTTCGATAGGCTGCGCAAGTGCGGAAGAAATTGGATCGAGGAGCTGCCGGTGGTTCTTTGGTCGATCAGGACGACGCCGAATCAAGCCATAATGAAGTGGATATGGCTTCGTTCAAAGAAGTACAGCCTTGCCGGGACACAGATGACAGAAAAGCTAAGTTGCCAAAGTTTGAGCACAGTCAATTTTTAAATTTTTAAGTTATACTCCTTGAACGACCGTGCCTTGTATGGAAAACCTGTGCGCGGAGGAATCGACTCGTGGCTAAGTTGCGCCCTTAATTTATTTCGAGTCCGCTCAACAATGAAAGTGTGCTGCAACTAGCCCCGACAAGGTTTCTTGCCGGAAGCAACACCGCCGGCAGGCTGCTAATGTTCCGCACTCAGCGCTCGCGGCAAGTGTGTTCCCACCGGCAAGTTCCCTAAAAGCGTAGGGTAAAAACATACAAGGGATGGAATTGAGTAAAGGATATAACATAGCAAGCATCCCCTTTTCATTAAAAAACATCCCACTCAAGTACAGTCCATAGAGGATGAAAAACATGAAAGAGAGGATTACAAGTTTTAGATGCGGCTAAGGCCCGGAGGCTTACAAATTAAAAAGATAAGATGCCCGTAATCCCTTTCCTGTCTCTCTTTTCAGGAGGTAGGTCAAGGAGGCGAAAAGGGAAAAAGGGGCGCCTAGGCGAGCTACAGGTGCCAGAAGACACCAAGAGAACATCCCGGGGGCCATGCGAAGGCTGGATGGTGATGGCGGCGCCGGAAGCGGGGCTCGAAGACGGGGCGGCAGGACGTCAGTACGCTGTCGAGGGCACTACGCCCTCGTACTCCGATTTGACGGCCTTGTCGCCAGCCCTCTTCCCCTTCCGCAGCCTCCCTACGCCAGCCGCCCAAGGAGACGACCCCGGGGAGTTCAAGGAGCCGGCGACACGGATGATGGGGTCGCCGGTGACGCATGAAGCGGCGCCCGACACCTAGTCGGGCCCGCGATCCCGCCGCCCGCTACCCTCATCATCGCTGTCGCTCTCCTCCTCGTCACTCTCGCTCGAGGGGGAGTGTTCGCTATCGGAGGAGCTGTCCACGCAGCACTTCGCCCGAGTGCCGAAGCACCCGAAGACCTTGACGGAGAGGAGGTCGCCCTCCATTAACTTAAAATGGAGGGTAAACCCTGCCATCAGGCTGTGAATACGGGCGAACGTCTTCCACCCGCGATCAAGATACATCACATTAGGGGCTGGGAATACAACGCGGACTCGCGTGCCGCTGATCCCACAACCCCTCATGTGCAGTCTCAGTGTCTCGGGCGGGTCCAACTCCATCGCGCTCGCAAACGGAGCTGGAAGCCGGAAGCGACGACGAGGCGCCCGGTGCAGCCTGACGAAGAACTTGCAAGGGTCGTCCCCTGTATGGACCGCCGTGGGGAGAGGAACCGCCGGCGGAGGCGGAGCTGGCGCGCCGCCCCGTCCGCCTCTTCCCCGAGCGCCTCGACCTCGTCCTCGACCTCGTCCACGACCTCGACCCCTCCCTCTTCCCCTTATGGCTGGCTCTGCCACCACGGGCGCGGGATAGGGAGGGGCGCGCTGTCTGGCGGCGACCCTCGCCGCCACCGATGAAGGGCCAGGGTTCCCTTCCTCCATGGCGAATGAGAGAAAGGGGAGCAGAAGCTGAAGAAAGGAGAAGATGAGAGAGTGCGGGCTTCTGCGCTCCCCTCCCGCTCTTCTTAAAGGAGCGAGGTGGGGGCTCGGCCGCCCCGCTCAACGAATCAGGGCACAGGAAGAGCAGGGAGTCGGGGCCGACCCGCTGCCTCTGCTCGCAACGGCCCAGTTTCCCGTTTCCACCGTCCGCGACCCCAAGCGCATGGGAGCGGCGTGGCGGGGATGCAGAACCAAGGCGAACATTACGCATTTCCTGGATTTAAGTATTGCCCACGATCTCTCCCACGACGCCGCGATTGACGCGTGCCGTTACGGGAGGACGCGGCGGATACGGAGTGGATTTGGTTTGGACCCAGGCCGCGCGTGCCCGTGCCCCGTTTTGGGGCCTGGCCCAACAGCGCTCGGCACAGTGTATGGCCCAGGCCCGGGGGCTCCTGTCGGTGTACTAAAGTAGGGGTACCTCAGTACCCCGAACTTGTGCACGGGCAGTCACAGCGTCCCGCGGCAAGGCTTGCCGGGTGTCCGCCAAGACCCTTCGCTATTCATATTACTGCCATTCAAGAACAAAGTGTTAACTGAGAAGACAGAGTCCCGGCAAGAGAAGCTTGCCGGGAAGGACAAGACCCCGGCAAGAGGAGCTTGCCGGGAAGGCCAACCAAGGCACTTCAAGAGATTTGCCGTGACGCACCGTGCGTCCCGGCAAGACCCGGCGAGCGACAAGCTTGCGGGTGCGACAAGGCAGCGACCCCGGCAAGGCGTTTGTCGCGGCAAGGCTGCCACTCTGCACCTGAGCTCCAGCGCATCCGACGACGTGTCACCCCAGGACCATCCCAGGAGCACGTGGCGAGGCGCTGTGCAGCCAAGCGGTGCGAGGTGGCAAGAGGAGATGACAAGGAGGCCATCGTGGCGATCGGTGGCGCTCCTAACGGTCGCTTCCTACACTGTTTGAGCGACCAGACGGGCATTAAATGCCCTTGTCCCCTGCCATCAGAGTTAGGTAGGGGGCACTGTTGATAGCGGTTGTACCAACCCCCGTTTTAAATCTTTTACCCCTCTTTCTACGCTGCCACCTGTCGGTGACCCCTTTAACCTATAAAAGGGAGGCCCATGCGCACGTAGAAGGGGTTCGGTTTGGGTTTGGTTCGGTTCAACTCATTCGAGACTACAACACACCCACGTTCTTGCTCAAGAACAGAATAGAAACACAAAGCATCAGTAGGAGTTTTATCTCTCCGGAGAGCTCCGAAGCTGGGTAAAATCCCCCGCATGCTTTCGCCTCGATCTGCTCTTCGTGCGCCCTCCGCTCCCTTGCCGGACCGAAAAGGGGCCCTGCCCCATAGGTGGTGGTTCCCCACGACAAAGTATCTCACTATCCTTTTCACGGCCTTAAGATGACATTCCTTAGGGGCAGCTTGATATCGTGCACACATGCACACACTTAACATGATATCGGGACGTGAAGCACATAGATATAACAATGAACCGATCATAGAAAGAGAAACCTTTTGATCAACCGGTTCACCGTCTTTGGTCAAATCATTATGTCAACTAGTAGGCATGGGTGTAGACATACCTTTGCATTCTTGCATATTGAACTTCTTGAAAAAGTCCTTGGTGTACTTCGTTTGAGAAACAAAGGTACCTTCCTTCGTTTGCTTGATTTGCAACCCAAGAAAGAAGTTGAGTTCACTCATCATAGACATCTCAAACTTCTCCGACATTAGCTTTCCAAACTTTTCACTAAAATGAGGGTTAGTCAAACCAAATATAATATCATCAACATAGATTTGGCACACAAATAGTTCTCCATTAACCCTTTTAGTAAAAAGAGTAGAATCAATTTTCCCAATTTCAAAGCCTTTTTCAATAAGGAACTTGGTCAAGCATTTATATCAAGCTCTAGGAGCTTGCTTAAGACCATAAAGAGCTTTGTGAAGTTTGTAAACATGATTGGGTTTCTTAGGATTGAAAAAGTCGGGAGGTTGCTTAACATAAACTTCCTCCTCTATTTCACCATTTAGAAAAGCACTTTTAATGTCCATTTGGTACAAGGTGATATCATGACGATTAGCATAAGCAAGTAAGATGTGAATGGACTCAAGTCTAGCAACGGGGGCGTAAGTCTCACCATAGTCCATACCTTTGACTTGTGTGTAGCCTTGGGCGACGAGACGTGCTTTGTTGCGAACTACTTGTCCATCTTCATCTTGCTTGTTGTGAAACACCCATTTGGTACCGATGACGTTGTGGTTGTTGTCGGGCTTCTCAACCAATGTCCAAACTTGATTCCTCTCAAAGTTATGTAGCTCTTCATGCATGGCATTTATCCAATCCGGATCTTCCAATGCTTCTTCGACCTTCATAGGTTCAATGCTAGAGATGAAAGAATAGTTTTCACAAAAGTTAGCTAAACGAGTTTTAGAGCGAGTGATTCTCCCGGTTTGAATGTCATTGTAGATTTGCTCAACGGGATGATCTTTAGCAACTCTTGCTCGAACTCGTGAAAGCTTTTGCTTGGGTCTTCGTTGAACATCTTCTTCATCTTGTTCTTCTTCTTCTTGGCCTTCTTCATTGTTGGCATTGTCGTTGTCTTGTCGTGGTGGAGAAGGAGGTCGTTGACGTTCATCTTGATGCACTTCCTCGTTTTCTTCATCTTGGTGTGTCCTGCTTGTGGATGCTTCCGTATCAACTCTTGGTTCACCTTGTTGTGAAGTTGAAGCTTCCACTTGGACGGACGAGGTACTCTCCTTCACCTCCGTTGGACGAACCTTGCCAATAGCCAAGTCTTGAATTGCTTCTGAAGGATCTTTGTCACCTACATCAATTGGCAATTGCTCTACTTGCGAGCCGCCAGATTCATCAAACTTCACATCTACCGTCTCTTCAACCTTCCGGGTGAAATTGTTGTAGACACAGTAAGTGTGAGAGTTTGAGCCATAACCTAGTAGGAAACCTTCATGAGATTTAGGAGCAAATTTAGAGCGACGATGCTTATCAGGAATGTAGCACTTTGAGCCGAATACTCGAATGTATCCAACTTGGGGTTTGTTACCGATGAGGAGCTCGTATGCCGTCTTGCCGAGTAACTTGCGAAGATACAAGCAATTTGCTGCATGACAAGCTGTCTGAACCGCTTCTGCCCAAAAGTGCTTTGGCGTCTTGTACTCATCAAGCATCATTCTCGCCATTTCGATGAGCGTCCGGTTCTTCCTCTCAACAACTCTGTTTTGTTGACGTGTGTACGTAGCCGAGAACTCATGTGAAATCCCTTCTTCGTCAAGAAAGGTGTCCACATTTGCGTTCTTGAACTCCGTTCCATGGTCGCTGCGAACCTTCTTGATCTTCACTTCAAATTGATTTTAGATCTTTTGGACCTATGATTCATCATCGAGAAAGAACACCCACGTAAATCTTGAAAAATCATCAACTATAACTAGACCAAAAGAATTTCCACCGAGACTCTTGTAAGAGTTGGGACCAAACAGATCCATGTGATGTAGCTCGAGTGGCCTCCTTGTAGTCATGATGTTCTTCACGGGATGCCTTCCTCCAACCTGTTTACCTGCCTGACAAGCGCTGCAAAGTTTATCCTTATCAAATATGACATCGTTAACTCCAAGGATATGATTTCCTTTAATAATCTTGTCAAGGTTTCGCATACCAACATGACCTAATCGTCTATGCCACAACCAACCTTTTAAGGATTTAGCAATGAAGCAAGTTTTAGGTTGAGCCTTTTTAGTGAAATCAACAATGTATAGATCACCTCTACGCACACCGGTAAAGACCATTTTATGATTATCTCGACGAAACACTTGGCAGTCTACTTCAGTAAATAGAACATTGAAACCGATATCAGCAAGTCTAGATACTGAAAGTAAGTTGTAACCAAAAGATTCAACGAGCATGACATTTTGTATGGAGCTATCATGTGATATGGCCACCTTACCGAGGCCAACCACCTTACCCTTTGAGTTGTCACTGAATGTGACATACTTTCGAGGACTATCATTATCAGCAAGCTCACGAAACATGTCTTTATCTCCGGTCATGTGATCGGTACATCCACTATCAAGAACCCATTCCTTTCCTCCTGACATATATCCCCGAAGATTTGCCATAAGACCAAAATGTCTCATTGCATCATCAAGATCGAAGTCACTATCATCATCCTCATCATAGTATCCATGTTCAACATCGTTATGTGGTGGATCAAGTCCTAGAGAGGGTGATTCATTAGAATGAGTTTGACAGTAATCTTGCTTATGAAGTGAGGGAGTCCTGGACTAGGGGGTGTCCAGATAGCCGGACTATCATCATCGGCCGGACTCCAAGACTATGAAGATACAAGATTGAAGACTTTGTCCCATGTCCGGATGGGACTTTCCTTGGCATGGAAGGCAAGCTTGGCAATACGGATATGTAGATCTCCTACCATTGTAACCGACTCTGTGTAACCCTAGCCCTCTCCGGTGTCTATATAAACTGGAGGGTTTTAGTCCATAGGACGAAGAACAATCATACCATAGGCTAGCTTCTAGGGTTTAGCCTCCTTGATCTCGTGGTAGATCCACTCTTGTACTACCCATATCATCAATATCAATCAAGCAGGAGTAGGGTTTTACCTCCATCGAGAGGTCCCGAACCTGGGTAAAAACATTGTGTCCCTTGTCTCCTGTTACCATCCGCCTAGACGCACAGTTCGGGACCCCCTACCCGAGATCCGCCGGTTTTGACACCGACATTGGTGCTTTCATTGAGAGTTCCTCTGTGTCGTCACTGATAGGCTTGATGGCTCCTTCGATCATCATCAACAACGCAGTCCAGGGTGAGACTTTTCTCCCCAGACAGATCTTTGTATTCGGCGGCTTTGCACTGCGGGCCAATTCGCTTGGCCATCTGGAGCAGATCGAAAGGTATGCCCCTGGCCATCACTTTAGATTTGGAAGTCTAAACTTCACAGCTGACATCCGCGGAGACTTGATCTTCGATGGATTCGAGCCACAGCCGAGTGCGCCGCACTGTCTCGATGGGCATGATTTAGCTCTGCTGCCGGACAGTGCCCTGGAGGCCGCACATGAGTCCGCTCTGACCCTTAATTCGGAGCCAACCACGCAGATCGAGGACGGGTGGCTAGACACCGCCTCGGGGGCTGCAACCTCTACGGCAATGGAGCCGAATACTGACCTTGTCTGTGGGGACCCCGACTCATAAGTCGAGATCACCGAATGCGCGTGTACAGTGATCCCAGAGATCAATGCTCACTGAACACACAGAAGCTGAATAGCAAGAGTCTTACATCCATACATACCGTCTTACACAAATTGTGACCATTATGGTCAAGTCTAACATTGATAAAGCCTTAAGGGCTGAACATCAAATGAAACACAAGCAGCGGAAATCTTCGTCGATAAGTAGAACCCATGCCATCTGCCTTAACCCTACAGGCATTCTGACTGGGAAACGTTCTAGTTCGCATGTTCGTCTCCAAAGAACTCTTCTTCGAACTCCGGTTCTTCCATGACTGGTCAATTGAATAACCAGTGGCAAGCCAATGAGTAGTTTGAATGTACTCGCAAGCAACCCATGTTTTGGTTCAAGGTACAACAATGCATGATACATGTAAATTTTGCAGAAAGCTAGTTTTGAGTGCAATGACATGTTCAACATCTTTGTAAGGCAGGCATCAAGAGAATTTCAGGTAACCATGAGGACAGGTTACAGATATCAACATAAATAGAGTGGGCACCAACCCATCTAACATAAATAGAGTGGGCACCAACCCATCTCAGTCATGTCAAGTCCCTTGACTTGACCCAAGTCATTTTTAGCAAAACACACGCTTGGTTTGTAAACAAGTGGACGTAGCCCAAGAGCGGTTACCAACTATCGTTGACCGTGGACACGACTATTCGAATAGTTTTACAATCTGCAGAGGTTGCACACTTTACCCACAAGATCCGGGGAACTTCCGTGTCATCCACGACCCGCGGTACCTCAAGTACCCGGGGTAAGCACCCGATCACTACCTTTCCCTAGACGACACTAACCTGGATTCCACTCGATTGGCAGTAACCCCCGTGCCCAACATTTCACATAACACTTTCATGGAGCCTTGCTCCCATAATTATCACATACCACTGGCACGGGGTACCAACGGTGTGTCCGGTGCCCTGTGAAAACAGTCATGGCCGCCCTACCTGGCACGACCCCGTCCCGAGAGAGAGCACCAACTCTCCCCCTTCACTAGTAATGCGGGCTCCAAGCTAGTATCGGGCTAGGTAATCAATAATGCCCTTTCCCATATAAGGGTAGAGTGGTTGCGCATGTAAGGTTGGAATAACGGTCGCAACTTCGACCAATCTGTTTTCAAAAACAACACACACACTTGCCTCGGTACACCACTTCGTCATCAAGTGGTTACCCATCTCATCATCTCCCTCGGGCATAAGTGGCACCCAACGGGGTTTTTGAAAAGACTTTTGAAATCACTTTGTCTCCTTCACCATGCATATACCCATCCCTTTTGCGTAGCATCTACTTTAACATCCTGTCTACTCCCACCGGCATAACCCTCATAAGAAGGTAGGGCCATGCACAATGCAAGTATCAGCGAGGAAGTAACCGAGGCATCCAACCCACGTGGTTCACCATCTCATCATGATTCCGATGCAACAATAGTAAAGAGCTATATGACATGCATAAAAAGGGTTTCATAGACATGGTCAAAGGGCTGCTTGCCTTGGTTGGCTTGGTCTTCAAAGTCTTCAAGCCCTTCTCCTCCTTCTTCTTCAGCTAGCTCGTCAAATACGGGATCTAACGTTGCAAGAAAATAACGGGAAAATAAGACAATAATAAAAATAGAAAAGTCAAAGTGCTCAGAAAAATGTCAACTTATTTTTGTAAAATACTAGGAGGAAAACTAGGAAGGGGAAAATTCTTGGTTTTGGATTTGGAGCTAGGGAAATAGAGTTGTGGATTTTCAAACAGAGGTTTTATTGTTCAAATTTGAATTTAAATTTGAACAGAGCAGAAAGGTGTAATGGATGTGCATGAAAGTTACATCAATAAATAGGTGGGATTATTCTGAGATTTTAGGAGTTGGAATTATTCCATTTGGATAAATATTCTACCCTGTGGAATTTTTGGAAAGGAGGCAGAAAAAGAATAAGAAAAGTGGCGCTGTGCCACTGGGCCAGAGAGGCCACGGGCAGCAGGCCCAGGGGGGAAACCAGCCCACGCGGGCCGCCACGTCGAAGGCGTAAAGGCGAAATACGCCTTCAGCCGACGGGCGAACAGGTGCGCGCGCGCGCGTTTTAAACCTGACGGGTGGATCCCACCCGTCAGGGCGTGAGGATGACGGGCTGGCCCCACGGCCGCCGTCGTCTACCTCCGTCTAGAGGCGACGATGAGCTCGCCGGCGGCGATACAGAGCACAGGGAGATGCGTGGGTGGTACCGTTGGACACGGGGAGGTGTCGCCGTTCGGGTGGTGGTGGAGACGGTCGCCGGAGCAGCCTGGTTCGCCGGCGACGAGGTCACGCGGCGGAGGTGCTTCGGCGTCGATGGATCCGGCCATTCCCGGCTGCAAAACAAGTGGGGAAGAGAGGGGAAAAGGTCAGCGACGCCTTGCGGTTCCAGATCGAGAGAGATCAGGGGCGGAGGAGGCCTGTACCGCGCGAACGCCGACGAGCCGAGGAGGCGGAGCTCAAGCTCGATCTCGAGCTCGGGCAGCTCTCGAGATGAATGGGGGTGCGGAAGGTTGATTATGAGTGTGGGGGAGCGACAGGGAGCGAAAGAGGGGCTCGGGGTCGCCTTATATAGGCTGGCCGAGGTCCACCGTAGGCGTGGCCTACGGGTGCCCGCGGGATCGGCTCGGGTGGCTGTTGGAGAGGGAATGGAGGGCTCAGGGGTGTTCGTGGGAGTGGTGTAGGGTGCTAGGGAGAGAGAGGAGGAGCGGGGCGAGCTGCACGCGGGCCACAGGAGCGGCGCGAGCATTGGCCGAGCGGGGCGGCGCTAAGGCGCGAGCTGCAGGAGAGAGAGGAGGGCGCGGGAGCAAGTGGGCGGCCTGCTGGTGTGGAGCAGACGTCGAGGGGCATCGACTGGCGTGCGGGGGAAGCTCGGGGTGGTCGGGAGGCGCGGCGTCAACGGTCGGTGTCCTGCCGGGCGCTCTAGAGCGCGACTTTGGCCGGCATCCGCGGCTTTCCCGCGTCCGCGCGCGTCCACTAGTGTCTGGAGGCTGCAGGGGGGGTGGGAAAAAGTGGGAGTGAGCCTTGGATGCTCTGGAGGGCCGAGGGGAGAGAAGGAGGCTGAGAGAGAGGGGAGAAGCTGCTGTCCAGAGAAGACAAATGGGGTTTCCCCCTCCCTCATCATTGCTTCCTCGGGCAGAAAAGCATCCAAGATGCAAAGGGGAACGAGGAGGGGTGGTGGTAAAAAGATGGGCTCAAGGAGATTAGTGCAAGAGGCTGGAATTGGCATTTCAACATTCTGCCAGAAGGTGTTTGATGATGGTTTGGGCAAGTTAATAATTTCCACTTGCCATGAGACTCCAATGGGTGAAATGTCACACATAATTAGGGCCTTCCACCCATTTTGAGCTTATTTGGACAAAGTTGCCAATGCAACTTTTGTAAACCCTAAAAATGGGCAGGAATGGACTTGTGTAGATCCAGTTGAGTAGATCACCTCTCCTTGATGCACCACTTGGTGTGGTGGCCTTATTTAGTCATGTGATCAGGCTCACAAAAGTTGGGGTCATGGAGAAAAAGTTGGTAGTACAAAGTAGTTCAAATTTGATTCTGGTCAGAGAGGGTTTTGAGGCACTTTGACCAAGATATCTTCTTCTCCAACCTATGCCATTTGGTCTAGATGCATTATTAGACCATTGGAGCATGTGCACCAAGTTTGAGAACATTAGGACATGTTTGGCAATGTAAAGTTGCTCAAACTTCAAAATGGACATAAATGGTTTTGAGGGGATTTTATGGGGTTATACTATTCTCCATGACATGATACTTGTCAAGATCATCAAGTATGTCATATGTGAGATGATAGAGTTTTCTTGGAATTTTTGGAGAATATTTCCTTTGTAAATATTTCAAAAGCTTGAAATATCCAGATAGGGTTTTTGAGGGATTTGACCAATAATTTGAACATGACCACTGAGTCAAATTATATATGGAAAATATATGTCCACTGAGTCACCCTAATTTTTGTCAAATATTTTTAAAACAATAAAATAATTTTTCCCTATTAAAGACCATTTCTGGCCTTAAGAAAAGCTTTTAAATAAAATAGTAAAATAACTTTTAAAATTATATTTTTGTGGTTTATGGGAGTCCTACATCCATTAGGATTCAAATATACCTTTTGAAATATTTTTCATAACCCAAATCAAGTACTTGTAGTGCAAACCTCAATTCAGGGGTCTTTGGAAAACTAAATTTAGAAAATACTTTTTGGCCAAATTATTTTTGTAAGAAGATTCTATATTGCACTATACACATGGCATGGTCATTGGGCAGAAGTTTGGGGCAAGGAGAGGAAATATAGAAAGTGGAGTAGTTGACTTTAAAGAGCACTTGAAAAGAAGCACAGAGAGAAAACCAACTCCAAATAAAAGCCAAATAATGCAAAAGTTTTTGTTAGCCAAATTTCCATGCTTTAATAATGCAAATGAAATGTTACAAAGTGCAGGGTGTGACATTTTCCCTTGCGACGCTCATCACTCCGAGGTGCCGGACTCCTCGCCGGACTCCGAACCTCCTGTGCCCCCTCCAATCGAATCCGATTATGCGCCGATCATGGAGTTCACTGCCGCGGACATCTTTCAACACTCACCTTTTGGCAACATCCTGAATTCGCTAAAGTATCTCTCGCTATCAGGAGAGCCCTGGCCGAATTGTGGTCAGGATGGTTGGGATGCGGACGACGAAGAAATTCAAAGCCCACCTACCACCCACTTTGTAGCCACTGTCGATGATCTAACCGACATGCTAGACTACGACTCCAAAGACATCGACGGTATGGACGACGATGCCGGAGATGACCAAGAACCCACGCCTACGGGGCACTGGAAGACCACCTCGTCATACGACATATATATGGTGGACATCCCAGAGGATGGGAATGGCGAGGAAGCAGCGGAGGAAGACTCCTCCAAGAAACAGCCCAAGCGCTGGCGTCAGCGGCGCCGCTCTAAATCCCGCCATAGCAAGAATGGAGATTCCAGCACCGGAGATAATAACACCCCAGAGAGTGCCGAAGAGAACCCCCTCCAGCAAGATTCAGCACAGGAGGACGGAGAAGCCAGCCCTCATGAGAGAGCGGCAGACGAAGAGGTAGAGGATGATAATTACATGCCTCCCTCCGGAGACGAGGTGAGCCTCAACGACGACGAATTCGTCGTGCCCGAGGATCCCATCGAACAAGAGCATTTCAAATGCAGGCTAATGGCCACGGCGAACAGCCTAAAGAAAAACCAGCAACAGCTTAGAGCTGATCAAGACCTGCTAGCCGAGAGATGGACTGAAGTCCTTGCGGCCGAAGAGTATGAACTCGAACGCCCCTCCAAAAGCTACCCCAAACGCAAGTTGCTCCCCCGATTAGAGGAGGAGGCATATAAACCTGCATCACCAGAGCGCAATACGGCTGACTGACCACCTCGTGGCCGCGACAGAGAGGCCTTTAGACCCTCCATTAGAACCGTACCCCGGCACCGCTCGAAGAGTACGAAGCCACGGGGGAATGCGTCGGACTTGCAAGACATATTGGAGGATAAGGCAAGACAATCAAGATCGATCTACGGATCGCGTGGGCGCCCCACGATGCGCGATGACGACCGTCGCGCCGGATACAGCAACTCCGGCCGGGCCGAACACAGTAGACAAAGCTCACTTGAGCTACCTCGTGATATAGCCCAATGTAGAGGCGCCGCACACCCACTATGCTTCACAGATGAGGTAATGGATCATCAAATCCCCGAAGGGTTTAAACCCGTGAACATTGAATCCTATGATGGCACAACTGACCTCGTGGTTTGGATCGAAGACTATCTCCTTCATATCCACATGGCCCATGGTGACGATCTTCAGGCCATCAAATATCTCCCACTAAAGCTTAAAGGACCAGCTCGGCATTGGCTTAATAGCTTGCCAGCAGAATCAATTGGGTGTTAGGAAGACCTGGAAGCTGCATTCCTTGACAACTTCCAGGGCACATATGTGCGACCACCAGACACCGATGACCTAAGCCACATAATTCAGCAGCCAGACGAATCGGCCAGACAGTTCTGGACACGGTTCTTAACAAAGAAAAATCAAACCGTCGACTGTCCAGATGCAGAGGCCCTCGCAGCCTTCAAACATAACATCCGCGACGAGTGGCTTGCCCGGCACCTAGGACAGGAAAAGCCGAAATCCATGGCAGCCCTCACATCACTTATGACCCGCTTCTGCGTGGGAGAGGATAGCTGGCTAGCCCGCAGTAACAACCTAGCAAAAATTCTGGCAGTCCGGATAACAAGGACCGCAATGGCAGGTCGTGTCGCAAAAAAAACAAACGCCGCGTTAACGGCGATAACACTGAGGATACGGCAGTCAACGCGGGATTCAGAGGCTCTAAACCCGGTCAGCGGAAAAAGCCATTCAAAAGAACTACTCCGGGTCCGTCTGATTTGGACCGAATACTCGACCGCTCTTGCCAGATACATGGCACCCCCGAAAAACCAGCTAATCACACCAACAGGGATTGTTGGGTATTCAAGCAGGCAGGCAAGTTAATTGCCGAAAACAATGACAAGGGGCTGCATAGCAAGGACGAGGAAGAGACCCGGCCGCCGAACAATAGAGGAAAGAAGGGTTTCCCCCCACAAGTGGGGACGGTGAACATGATATACGATGGAGCCAGTCGCCCCGAAGTTCAACCCATGGTCCTCCTGCCCGATCACTTTTGATCGAAGGGACCACCCCACTAGCATCCGCCACGGTGGATTCGCCGCACCGGTTTTAGACCCAATCGTCGATGGATTTCACCTCACTAGAGTCCTGATGGACGGCGGTAGCAGCCTGAACCTGCTCTATCAGGATACAGTGCGCAAGATGGGCATAGACCCCTCAAGGATAAAACCAACAAAGACGACCTTCAAAGGCGTCATACCAGGTGTAGAGGCCAATTGTACAGGCTCAGTCACACTTGAAGTGGTCTTCGGATCCCCGGATAACTTCCGAAGCGAGGAGTTAATCTTTGACATAGTTCCGTACCGCAGCGGCTATCATGCTCTGCTCGGACGAACCACGTTCGCAAAGTTCAACGCGGTGCCGCACTACGCATACCTCATGCTCAAGATGCCAGGCCCTTGAGGAGTCATCACGGTAAACGGAAACACTGAACGCTCCCTCCGAACAGAGGAACATACAGCAGCTCTCGCGGCAGAAGTACAGAGTAGCCTTGTCGGGGCGCGCGGGGTCTGTCTCCGCGGCCCCGGGCCACCTATGGGGCACGGGGGGGCCCTTTCTTCCAGTCCGGCGAGGGGGCAGAGGCCGCACGCGGAGCGGATCGAGGCCCGGGCGCGCGCGCTGGGGAGGACGGGCGATTTTTACCCAGCTTCGGAGCTCTCCGGAGAGATAAAACTCCTACTGCTGCTTTGTGTTTTTATTTGATCTTGCTCGAATGCGAGCGCACGGTGGTGTGGTGTGTGCGTCTCGAACCCTAATCTTGTGTACCTCAGATGAACCGAACCTCCTCTACATGCGCATGGGCCTCCCTTTTATAGTCTAAAGGGGGCACCAACAGGTGGCAGCGTAAGAAGAGGTGGTAGAAAGGTAAAAATGCATGTTGGTGTAACAGTGACCAACAGTGTCCCCTACCTAACTCTGACGGCAGGGGACAAGGGCATTTAATGCCCGTCCGGTCGCCCCAACAGTGCAGAGAAGCGACCGTCAAGTGAGCCTCGGGTTGCCACGATGGCGTCTCTGTCAGCTCCGCTTGCCACCTCGCCCCGCATGGTTGCGTAGTGCCTCGCCACGTGCCTTTGGGATGGCCTTGTGATGACACGTCGCCGGTTGTGCTGGAGTTTCGTTGGTAATCTTGCCGCGGCAAGTGACTTGCCGCGGTCCTCCTCTTGTCGTGCCGGCAAGCTTGCCGGCCGTCGGGCCTTCAGTTTCTCCTTCCCCCGGGGAGCTTCAGCGGTAAGTGGCTCGCGCTCTGCTGCGGCTGCTGCTTCTCGGTAGATCTTGTCTGCGCAGATGAGTGCATCCCTCTGGTCACCTTGGACAGAAATGACACTCATCGGGCCAGGCATCTTGAGCATGTTGTATGCGTAGTGAGAGGCTGCCATGAACTTGGCAAGTGCTGGCCGGCCGAGTATCCCATTGTAGGGTAATGGGATATCAGCAACATCGAAGGTGACCCTCTCTGTCCTGAAATTCAGCTCGCTGCCAAACGTCACTGGCAGCATGATCTTCCCCTTGGGCTTGCTTCTTCCCGGATTTATCCCTTGAAAGGCACCAGTTTCTTCGAGCTCGTCGTCGGGGATCTGGAGCTTCTTGAGTACTGCGGAGGAAATCAGGTTTGGGCCGGCCCCGCCGTCAACCAACATCTTTGTGACCTTGAGGTTGGGGATTGCTGGTGAGACCAACATCGGCAAGCACCCGACCGCAGTGATGCGATCAGGGTGGTCCTCAACATCAAAAATGATGGGCGTGCCGGACCATTTCAGAGGCTTGCGCGTCTCGACGGACGGCTCCAATGCGTTCACCTCTCGCACCCACTGCTTGAGTTGGCGGTGCGAGGCGTGCAGAGAGGCGCCGCCGTCGATGCACAACACCTCTGTCGCCTTCTGAAATTCTTGGTCATCGGTCTCATCTTCTTCCATCTCATCCTCATCCTCGTCCTTGTCGCGGCCGCGGGGAGGCCTATCTCCTTGCCGCGGCTTGGCCTTGCCGCGGTGTCCTCCCCGGGCGAGAAGCTTCTTGCCGGATCCTCCGCCACCTCCCTGGGCTCTCTCCTTATCGCGGCGCTCGTACTCGGCTTTCTGCAGCTCCTCCATCTCTTCGACTTTCTTGCAGGTTTGGAAATCGTGGCCCTTGGTGCGGTGGATCTTGCAATACCGCTTGCCGGAGCCATCCTGCTTGTCGGCGGCCACCACAGCCTCGCCGGAGTCATCGGCCTTGGCCTTGTCGGAGCCGTCTCCGTTGCCGGAATGCTCAACAGCTAGCACATCCTTAGTCTTTCTCTTCCTATTGTTCTGTCTCTGGTTCTTCCTTGCCGGGGCGGTATCCTCACTGTCAGATCCATCTGCTCCTGCAACCTCTCCGGGGATTTTCCTCCCCTCCTCAGCCCGTGCACACTTGTCGGCCAGAGCATAGACCTCGCTGACGACCCTGATCTTGCACATCGCCATCTCCTCCCTCATCCTGCGGTTACGCACGTTCTGATGAAAGGCGCTGATAACTGCGGCAGGGTGGACGTCTGGGATGTTGCGTTGCACCTGGCTGACTCTCTGTATGTACTTGCGCAGGGGCTCCCCCTCCTTCTGGACGAGCAAGTGGAGGTCACTCTCCTGGCCATGAGGCTTGTGGCCACCCGTGAAGGCGCCGACAAACTGATGACACAGGTCCGCCCATGAAGAGATGGAACCGTCCGGCAAGTGCATGAGCCAAGATCTGACATTGGGCTTGAGTACCAGCGGGAAGTAGTTGGCGAGGATCTTCTCATCGCGCCCTCCGGCAGCCTGCACCGCGATGGTGTAGATGCTGAGGAACTCCGAGGGATGTATCCTGCCATCGTACTTCTCGGGCACGTCTAGCTTGAAGTTCTTGGTTTTGGGCCACTGGACTTGCCGCAGCTCGCGGGTGAACGCAGGGCAACCTGCCGCGTACGGTAAGTCGCCTGGCTCCCCTAGTGCATGCATGTCGACAGTGGGCCCGGCACGCTGGTCAGATTGACGTCGCGTTTCCCTTCTACGCTCGATGCGAGTGCGAGCGTCTTCATGCTGCCGTTCCTGGAGGACGTGGCGTTGATCGCGTCGGGTTCGCGGGTCCGACGACGCGGTCGAGTCGCCGTCGGGGTTGATCCGACGAGCCGGCGATCTTGGCCTTCGGAGCTGGGAGTGCACGGAGGTGGCCCCCCCAGCGGCCTTGTCGGCGTCGGCTTGCGCTTGGACGCCTTGCCGGGGCCTCGATGCGCTCGGTTGCCGGGGCTTGTCGCCGTTGGCGAAGGCGATGAGACTGTATATGGCCATCCTCCAGTCGTCGATCTTGTGCGGCGCCGGAGGGTAGTCTAGGAGCAGATGGGCTCGGGCCAGCGCTTCCTCTGCTGTCTTGGGTGGCTGTGGCGACAAGCGGCGCGAGGAGCGGGATGTGCTCGGGCTCCCAACTGGATTGGGAGGTGCAACACCCCGCCCTGGCAACCGTACCTCGCTCGTGCCAGCATGCGGGCGAGCATGCTGACCTCGAGCGTCTCGCGACCCGCCAGCTTGGCCTTGTTCCAACGCGAGCACGGTGCTAGGAGCACCGGGGCGTTGTCGACCTTGCACTTCCTGGGAAGGGTGCGGTGTCTGCATGGTCGCCGATGCTTGTGGGGCCTTGTTTTTGGATCTGGTGACGACGTGAGTCCCACCGTCAGCGCCCGCTCCTCTGCCGGCGTCCACTCCACCGCCCGTTCGCTCCGGCGGTGGCGGCAGAATCGATGTAGACGGAGCGGATACCTCCGAAGGCTTCTTCTTCGGTGGCATGTTGATGAAGGCGTTGATGCAGCGCACGCGGAGACCGGATCGGATGCTCACGACCTCGACGCACCCCCTACCTGGTGCGCCAAAGCTGTCGGGGCGCGCGGGGTCTGTCTCCGCGGCCCCGGGCCACCTATGGGGCACGGGGGGCCCCTTTCTTCTAGTCCGGCGAGGGGGCGGAGGCCGCGCGCAGAGCGGATCGAGGCCCGGGCGCGCGCGCTGGGGAGGACGGGCGATTTTTACCCAGCTTTGGAGCTCTCCGGAGAGATAAAACTCCTACTGCTGCTTTGTGTTTTTATTTGATCTTGCTCGAATGCGAGCGCACGGTGGTGTGGTGTGTGCATCTCGAACCCTAATCTTGTGTTCCTCAGATGAACCGAACCTCCTCTACGTGCGCATGGGCCTCCCTTTTATAGTCTAAAGGGGGCACCAACAGGTGGCAGCGTAAGAATAGGTGGTAGAAAGGTAAAAACGCAGGTTGGTGTAACAGTGACCAACAGTGTCCCCTACCTAACTCTGACGGCAGGGGACAAGGGCATTTAATGCCCGTCCGGTCGCCCCAACAGTGTAGAGAAGCGACCGTCAAGTGAGCCTCGGGTTGCCACGATGGCGTCTCTGTCAGCTCCGCTTGCCACCTCGCCCCGCATAGCTGCGTAGTGCCTCGCCACGTGCCTTTGGGATGGCCTTGTGATGACACGTCGCCGGTTGTGCTGGAGTTTGGTTGGCAATCCCGCGGTCCTCCTCTTGTCGTGCCGGCAAGCTTGCCGGCCGTCGGGCCTTGCCGGGACGCGCGGGGCGCTGCGGCAAGTCCTTTGGACGTGCATTGGTCGGCCTTCCCGGCAAGCTCCTCTTGCCGGGGCCTTTGTTTTCTTCCCGGTAAGCTCTTCTTACCGGGGCCTTGGTCGGCCTTCCCGGCAAGCTCCTCTTGCCGGGGCTTTAGCTTGAGTACTCTGTTCTTGAATGGCATCAAAGTAGCCGCGGAGGATCTTGGCGGATGCCCGGCAAGCCCTGCCGCGGGTCACTGCGACTGTCCGTGCACAAGTTCGGGGTACTAAGGTACCCCCCTACTTTAGTACACTGACAAGCCTCTTAAGGCAATTCCCGAGTCCGGCCGTTAAACGACCGGATACGGCTAAGCGCGCCCGGAGCAACCTACAACAAGACCACCTGGCACGATCCGAGCACGCGTAGCAATGCGGCCCCAACCCCCGCACTCGCAAAATTGCAAGACTGGTCCTTCACGTACATCATTACGCTCTGGAGATACCATGGGCATAGGGGGAGGGGCACGACCACGACAGGCCCAGAGTGCGGCTCAACCACACCAGGGGCTCCCAAGTGTGTCATCTTTTTTTTCTTTCTTTCTTATCCACAGGACTCCATTTACTAGAAGCCCTGTCCGGCAGTAGATCTGCCGAACTCACGATGCAACCGCCAGGGAAGGAGAAAGGCTACGACGAACACTCAGGTGGTCTCCATTACGAGCATTAAATCTGTTTTATACACCATTCCGCAGCCTACCCCTGGAGGGGGACATGTTTAATAGTCCCATCCCTTGCTTACCGCACTATTTGTATCGTCCTGCATTCATGGCAGTATTTCTGGAATAAACAATGCATCGCTTTTTGCTTATAATTGCATTCCTTTCTTATACATATGTTCATTTATGACATGTTGCATCCGTACACTCTGGTACGGCCAAATACACTAGGGGCTTAAGTTCCCCACATTATGGTGTGATAAGTCCGAACACTTTCACAAGTGCGGCACCCCAAACTTATAGCATTATATGCATCGGCTCCGAATCATGTCTTGGGTCAATAGTTGGGTTAGCCCGGCTCCCATGTTTTGGTACCTTACGTTCCATTGTATCGGCTAAGGTAGCACTGGGAGAACCACAGCGATTGCACCCCGGTTGAGCTGGGCGAGCGCCTCAGTGGAGAAAGCTAAAACTGACCGTCATGATAAGGCGAGAGCTGGTCGCTGTTCGAGAGCTTTTTTCGAGTCCCTAAAGACTTATGCCGCTTAGAGCGAGGAACCGGCTTTGTCCGGCCCAGGCGTGGATAGCGCCCCGAACTCGGTCTTCCGAACACTAGGGGCTTCGCCAAAATTTAAAATTATAAAATTCTATGGCTAAGTGAGAGTGTTCAAGCATTATAAGTCCGGTTGCCTTGTTCGTTGTGTTGCGCGCCTCCCTAGATGGACCCAAATATGGGAACAAGAGCGCTCAAGTTTATCCAGAACACCCCAGCACTAGTGGCATGGGGGCTGAAGCCGCCGACTTGCCATCTCTCAGATTTGATAAACGGCCGCACAGAAGGTAATATTTTAAATTAACAAGCATTGCTTAGCGCATATAAACAAAGTTTTCAACACACAAGATAACAAAATGCGAGTCTACTCAAATATTACATCTTTGGAGCACTCACCCGCAATCATGTGGGCACCCTTCAGGACACTCTTATAATACATTTCGGGCATGCGATACTCCTTGCCCGCCGGTGGCGCGTCCGTCACAAGCTTCTCAGCGTCCATCCTTCCCCAGTGCACCTTTGCACGGGCAAGGGCCCGACGGGCACCTTCAATGCAGGCGGAGTGCTTGACGACTTCAACCCAGGGACACGCATCCACCAGCCGCCGCACCAGGCCGAAGTAGCTCCCAGGCATGGCCTCCCCAGGCCACAGCTGAACTATGAGGCCCTTCATGGCCTGTTCGGCCACCTTGTGAAGCTCGACCAGCTGCTTCAGCTGGTCGCTAAGGGGCACCGGATGTCCGGCCTCAACATACTGAGACCAGAAGACCTTCTCCGTCAAGCTCCCCTCCTCGGCCCGGTAGAAAGCGGCAGCGTCAGACACGCTGTGGGGCAGATCTGCGAACGCTCCTGGAGAGCTCCGAATTCGGGTAAGTAATAGGTAATTCACATTCACATGCTTGCTTTGCATGAAAAATGCCTTACCCGCCGCTATTTTCTTCAAATCCTCGACTTCCCGGAGGGCCTTGTGGGCTTCGGCCTTACCGGCTTTGGCACTCTCAAGAGCTGACGCAAGCTCGGACTCTCGAGTCTTCGAGTCACGCTCCAAACTCTCGTGCTTTTCCACGAGAGCCTGGAGCTCTTGCTGTACCGCCGCCACCCGCGCCTCCTGCTTCTCTCGCTCGGCTCGTTCCGCGGCTGCATTGTGTTCGTCCGCGGACACCGCCTCCTTCAGGGTCGCCACCTCGTTTGTGTCCCCTGTAGTACCCATGTTATCCTTGTTATTTCTCTTGCAACCAAATCCTTTTCTATAAGGTACAAATTTAATATGGTGTTACTCACCTTCCTTGTCCTCGAGCAGCTTCTTGGCATGGCCGAGCTCGCTCTCGGACCGCTCGAGGCTCTGCTTCAAAGCATTGACCTCCGCACTCAGTGCGGCAGAGGTCAGCAGCGCAGCTTGCAATCCCATATTGACATATTTTTTAGAACTCCTGCGTATTTTTTTTGTAGATCCTCAGTCCGGCTTTTCTTTCCGAACACCGAACCGAGCATCAGGGGCTACTGTCTATGCGGTATTCTATTACATATCTTAAAATTCTTACCTCAAAGCCTGTTAGAAGGCTGCTGCAGGCTTCGGTCAGCCTGCTCTTGGCGAGCTGAACCTTCTGAATCACCGCACTCATGACAGTGCGGTATTCTTCTTCGATAGAAGCGCCGTTGAGCGCCTCCAGCAAGTTATCCGGCGCCTCCGGTTGGACAGTGGCCGGTGTCACGGCCTTGCCCTTCTTACGAAGGGGCCGCTCGCCGGACTCTGGAACAACTACGGGTTCCGGTGCGGAGTCCGGTGCAGAGTCCGGGAGGTTGCCTTGCGGCACCTCTGGGGCCTCCTAGTGGGTCCCTTCCCGGGATCCCACCTCGGCGTCGTCAGCGTCACGGGGGGTGGAGGCAGTCGGAAGAGAATCCATATCCGACGTGCCCAAGGACCCGCTCGACGAAGTGGGAACATCGTCCTTCGCCGGACTACAGCTTGTATGCGGCATTAGAAAGACACCGTGTGGCAAAAAGGAAAATCATAAATTATCTAGGAGTCCGGATACTTATGATCTCGCCAGGGGCTTGGCCCTTGAGGGCCACTCCTCGTTGTCGTCGCCAACATTGGCGGAGTAGTCCGGGGGAAGGGTCCTTCCCTTCTTGGACACTTCGGCCTCCCTCGTCGGGGAGGCCTTCCTCTTCTTCTCTCCCCCTGCTGGGGGAGAGGCCTCTTTCTTCTCCTCCTCGTCTTCAGGGGAGGAGTCCGCCTCGGAGTCATCGGACGATGAGTCCGATATCACCTGACGCCGGGAACTCCTTCGGGTTCCCATGGCCTTCTTCTTGGCCTTCTTCTCTGGCACCACGTAAAGTGCCGGGACCAGTAGCCCTGTCAGACGGGCGTCCGTTGGCTCTTATGGAAGGGGAGCCGGACAGTTAACTTGTCCGGACGTCTTCTGCCAGTCCTGTTAAAGGCATTGGGAGTTTAGATCCCGCATAGAGTCAAACTATGAAAAGCAAATGTCCCATAAAGGATAACATAGCTTACCTCGCCAGCAGGACGCTGCGTGCTGAATCCGCGATCTTCGGTTGCGGATGCGGGAGCTTCGGCGCCCTTGAACAGCACCCTCCAGGCCGCTTCGTACGTCGTGTCGAAGAGCCCGCTTAGAGTCCGGTGCTGTGCCAGATCAAACTCCCATAAATTGAAGTTCCGCTGCTGGCAGGGGAGGATTTGGCGGACGAGCATGACCTGGATCACGTCGACAAGCTTGAGCTTCTTCTTCACCAGGTTCTGGAGACAGGACTGGAGTCCGGTCAGCTCTTCCGAACCACCCCAAAGCAAGCCCTTCTCTTTCCAGGAGGTGAGCTGCATGGGGATGCCAGATCTGAATTCGGGGGTCGCTGCCCATTTAGGGTCACGCGGCTCGGTGATGTAGAACCACCCCGATTGCCATCCTTTGATGGATTCCACGAAGGCACCCTCAAGCCAAGTAACGTTGGGCATTTTGCCCACCATGGCGCCTCCGCACTCCGCTTGGCTGGCCTTCAAAACCTTCGGCTTGACATTGAAGGTCTTTAGCCACAAGCCGAAGTGGGGCTGGATGCAGAGGAAGGCCTCACACACGACGATAAACGCCGAGATGTTGAGGATGAAGTTTGGGGCCAGATGATGGAAGTCCAGGCCGTAGTAGTACATGAGCCCCCGGACAAAGGGGTGAAGTGGGAAGCCCAGTCCGTGGAGGAAGTGGGGAAGTTATGACCCTCTCATGGGGCCTGGGGGTGGGGATGAGCTGCCCCTCATCGGACAGCTGGTGCGCGATGTCGCTGGACAGATATCCGGCGCTGCACAGCTTCTCGATGTGCCCCTCCATAACGGAGGAGGCCATCCACTTGCCTCCCGCTCCGGACATGACTGGAGAAGGTTGAGGTGAGATGAGCGGACTTGGGCGCTGGAGCTCGAGTGCGCGGAGATGGATAAGCAAAGGAAGAAGAAGGCGTAGGTAAAGGAGGTGGATCCTTATCCCCTTATATATGGGCGGATGAAACTATGCGTCCCTACTAGCCTATTAAAACTCGCTTATCTCTCAAGCGCCACAATCAATGGCGCGGTTGGGTTACCCACGTCCGTATTGATGGGAATCCCGAAATAAGGGGAACACGATCTCTGCTTCGACAAGACGTGCCAAGGAAACCGCTTCGCTAAACGCGCTGAGGTGGTATAATAAAAACGATTCGTAAGGACTTGGTAGTGGTGTGACGTCACGCCACAAAATACGTCAGCAGATGGAACTTGTGTGAATATTATTCTCTCTACGGTGGTACGTGGAATTTATTTTGCAGAGTTGGACACTATCCTGGCGTTCACAATCTTCTATGAACTATTCGGAGGAGGAACCCGCCTTGCAATGCCGAAGACAATATGCGCGCCGGACTCATCGTCATTGAAGCCTGGTTCAGGGGCTACTGAGGGAGTCCTGGACTAGGGGGTGTCCGGATAGCCGGACTATCATCATCGGCCGGACTCCAAGACTATGAAGATACAAGATTGAAGACTTCATCCCGTGTCCGGATGGGACTTTCCTTGGCGTGGAAGGCAAGCTTGGCAATACGAATATGTAGATCTCCTACCATTGTAACCGACTCTATGTAACCCTAGCCCTCTCCGGTGTCTATATAAACCGGAGGGTTTTATTCCATAGGACGAAGAACAATCATACCATAGGCTAGCTTCTAGGGTTTAGCCTCCTTGATCTCGTGGTAGATCCACTCTTGTACTACCCATATCATCAATATCAATCAAGCAGGAGTAGGGTTTTACCTCCATCGAGAGGGCCCGAACCTGGGTAAAAACATCGTGTCCCTTGTCTCCTGTTACCATCCGCCTAGACGCACAGTTCGGGACCCCCTACCCGAGATCCGCCGGTTTTGACACCGACATGAATTTTTATAGCTTCAGAAATAATATCACTAATAATACCAACATTTCCTTTGGCACGCATAAGGTTTGTAAGCTGAAATGGACAATCACCAAACATAGGATCACTAGTATTCATCTTACTCAAGGCAATAGACTCAAGGAGAATTTCATCTAGATTTTTCAAGGAATAATCTGGAAATCGTTCCTCAAGAAATTTCCATATGGTGTAGGCACACTTGAAAGTAGGAAAGCATCCAATCAAGTTTCTAGGCAATCCTCTAATGATAAGTTCGGCAGTTCCAAGATTCCTAATCATGTCAATTGACTCATCATGGGTAGCATGCATAGGATCAACATAAGGTGCACAAGGGATAGCAATGTACTTTTCAAATGATATTGATTGAAAATTACAAGCATCTCATTTTTCCACTCATGAAAATACTCTCCATCAAGAATAGGCACTCTATGTCTAAGACTCCCAATAGTAGACTCATCCATCTTCCTCCAATGGTGATTAAACCAAAGCAATGGGGACCAATGCTCTGATACCACTTGTAGGACCTTGAGAACAGGTGTCTAGAGGGGGGTGATTAGACACTAAGTACCAAAGTTGCAGTTTTTAAGTTTCTTTATGTTTAAGTGGAGTTTAGGCACAATTTCAACATTCACAATACATATCAAGCAAGCATGCAAAGAGTATATGAGGAGCGAAAAGTAAAGCATGCAACTTGCAAGAAAGTAAAGGGAAGGGTTTGTAGGATTCAAACGCAATTGGAGACACAGATGTTTTTGGCGTGGTTCCGATAGGTGGTGCTAGCGTACATCCACGTTGATGGAGACTTCAACCCACGAAGGGTAACGGCTGCGCAAGTCCACAGAGGGCTCCACCCACGAAGGGTTCACGAAGAAGCAACCTTGTTTATCCCACCATGGCCGTCGCCCACGAAGGACTTGCCTCACTAGCGGTAGATCTTCACGAAGTAGGCGATCTCCTTGCCCTTACAAACTCCTTGGTTCAACTCCACAATCTTGTTGGAGGCTCCCAAGTGACACCTAGCCAATCTAGGAGACACCACTCTCCAAGAAGTAAAAAATGGTGCGTTGATGATGAACTCCTTGCTCTTGTGCTTCAAATGATAGTCTCCCCAACACTCAACTCTCTCTCATAGGTTTTGGATCTGGTGGAATGAAGATTTGAGTGGAAAGCAACTTGGGGAAGGCTAGAGATCAAGATTCATATGGTAGGAATGGAATATCTTGGCCTCAACACATGAGTAGTTGGTTCTTTCTCAGAAAATGTATGCTGGAAGTGTAGGTTCGTTCTGATGGCTCTCTCCACGAATGAAGAGGAGGTGGAGGGGTATATATAGCCTCCACACAAAATCTAACCGTTACACACAATCTACAAAACTCGGTGGGACCGAATTGTTAAACTCGGTCAGACCGATTCAGCAAATAATGTGACCGTTAGGGTTTTCGGTGGGACCGAAATGCAACTCAGTGAGACCGATTCGGTTAGGGTTAGGGCATAACGTAATATTGGTAGGACCGATTACACAAACTCGGTGAGACCGATTTGGTAATAAGCTTTCTAGAGAGTTGGTCAGGCAAACTCGGTGGGACCGATTACTCAAACTCGGTGGGACCGATTTTCGTAATAAGTTATCCAGAGAGTTTGCATTGTAATCTTGGTAGTACCGATTGCTCAAACTCGTTGAGACCGATTTTGATAATGGACATACACAGAGAGATTAAAATCCCCTCTAAGTGAGACCGAGATCCCTATCGGTAAGACCGATTTGCTTAGGGTTTGTGGCAGTGGCTATGGCCTATGGAATCGGTGGCGCCGGATAGGAAGAACCGGTGTGACCGATTTTGGCTTTGGGTTTAGGTCATTTGTGGATGTGGGAAAGTAGTTGATGGTTTTGGAGCATATCACTAAGCACATGAAGCAAGAGGCTCATTAAGCAACACCTCATCCCTCCTTGATAGTATTGGCTTTTCCTATAGACTCAATGTGATCTTGGACCACTAAAATGTAAAATGAAGAGTCTTGAGCTTGAAGCTTGAGCCAATCCTTTGTCCTTAGCATCTTGAAGGAGTTCCCACGTCCTTTAGTCCATGCCACTCCATTGTTGAACTTATCTGAAATATACTAGATAAAAGTGTTAGTCCAACAAGAGATATGTTGACATTAATTAGAAAAACCACCTAGGGAGCACTTGTGCTTTCACCCCTCTGGGAGGTGCAAAAGACAGGAGCATGCGCCATCCTTGAGATCCATGGGGAGACGTTTCGCCATGACCTTGTCATCGCCGTTTGCCGCCTCGATGCTCAGTGAGTAAAGATGGAGAACTCCGCAGGGTCCGGGGTACCATCATAGCATGGTGGCAGGTCTGGCTTGAACTTGCTGGGCCAAACGACACGGCGCAGTTCTGGCATGAAGGCGTGACAGCCCACCATGCTTACGGGCGTGGCCCACGTGAGGGGAGCATGATCCTGACGCCCCAGCGCTGCAGCCCCCAGGGCTGCCCGGTCTTGGTGTTCGTGCGGTGGTGGAGGGAGCACACGCACGTCGTATTGCGGTTGCTGCACCACTTCGCAGCTGGCCTCATCTCACGTCGGTGTCGGCGCCCCGCACGGCAGGTCCTGCGGATGCACGTCGCACGGGCATGCGTCGTGCCTTGGCTCGGCGTCTGTGCTATGTAGAGGAGGAGGCGGAGGCAGACCATGAGCTACGTCGCCCACATGGGAGGGCAGGGCACGAAGCGAGTGGGATGGCGTCGGGCCTCACCAGTGGTGTTGACGAGCTCGGTGATGCGGTATCAGGACCCCGATCCTAAGTCACACGGATCTACCGTGTAACACATCATATCACTTTGTGGCCTCACGCACGGTATTCCCACGGGTGCCTCCTTACCTAGCCTGGGACTATTTGCGCCTTTTGGCTCAAGTATATGATAGCGTCGCTAGCATCCATATGACAGAGAACCCGGGCAGACATGACTAGTCGTAAACCCAAGGTGGCATTAACTTACAGGGACAGGCATACATGATCCCGCAACGAACGTGTCGATCATCAACATATGAACCCAAGTCCTAGCAAGCTACAAAGACTTAAAGGAACAACGCGTGACATTTCCCTGTAGGGACAGACACAGGAACGAAGAAGGACACATGCCGGCCAGCCTAAGCGTTCTGGAGCAGTAGCAAGCTATCGTGGCTCAGTGAAAGCACCAGGAGACATTTCATCATAAGAGAGGCTACCAAGAATAAACAACTAGGTTATCGGATCCCGCACATACCAATACACATTACACGTATGCATAACATGCAGGATATGTATAGATACAACATGGCATCACAACATACCTCAACAACTCATTTAGATAAAGGCCTAGAAGAGTCACATAGCATTTATTACAAACAAGGGTCACATGACCCAGCATACAGAGCATACAAGCAACGGAAGCATAACACGTTTCAGTACAGAAAACTAAAAATGAAAAAGGCTGAGAAGCCTGATTATCTACAAGACCCTCCCAAAGGTATAAGATCATAGCTGAGGTAACAAGCTAAACGTTGAAGTCCACGCGAAACTACTAGTGAGACTGAAGTCTCTCTCAAAAAACATAAATTAAGCAAACGTGAGTACAAATGTACCCAGCAAGAATTACATCAGAACTAGCTACATATGCATCAGTATCAACAAAGGGGTGATGGAGTTTAACTGCAGCAAGCCAGCTTTGACTCAGTGGCTATCCTGTACTACGACTTCAAGTAACTCTTTTGAGGTGGCGCACACGAATCCACATATTCACCATATCAATACACCACTATGGATCTGCTCCCGTCTCCCTACGAGAAGGCCATCCATAGCACTCACGCTTATCTTGCGCATTTTAGAGTATCCACTTTCACTTTTCTATGAATTGTATAAGCAATCAAGTAGTCCTTTACCGCGGACACGGCTATTCGAAAAGTTTTGTTACCCTGCAGGGGTGTACTTCTTCACACACGCTCTCGCCACTTACCGCCATGTACACGTCATGTATCTCAGCAACCTTCAAGCGGAAGCCTGGCGAGGGTGTCGGCCATGACCTGACTAACCACACAAGTCCCTAGTCCAGGTTTATTTCCTATTCAGGTTCCATCCATTGGGAGTCCGACCGAGGTTTGCACTACGGCCCCGAACGATGTGTATAGGGTTCCCGAGGCACCAAACAGGACGTCTTGGTACACTGTGCCACGTACCTATGACATCACAGCCCACCCCTAGAGTCAGTGCTGAGCACGGCCTCCAGTATAATACAAACCCAAGAAACTACTTGCAACTCCTGGACAGAGGACCGGGGGGTTAATAAGTCGAGAGAGTCAATTAAGGAAACCAATGTGTGGTAGTAGCTGATCTTGAATCACACACACATAACTCAGGTCCTAGGGACGGTTCCAATGAAACAACCCACCATGTACTCCTACATGGCCTCTCATCGATACCTTTACCAAATCATGTTCGCACACTTAGCTCTCAACAGTAGGACATGTTCACACCATTCCATCCATCTCAGATGAATTAGACCTGACATAACTCTAAGCATAGCAGGCATCACAAGCAAGCATGAATGAGTAGGCACATCATGGATCAAACAAATCCTACACATTCTAGTGGGTTTCAACAATTTACTATGGCAAAGACAGGTCATGCAGAGGAAAGGGGTTCAACTACCACAACATGTAACAGTTGAATTGTTGTTTTCCGAATGCAATAACAGAGAGCAGGAGCGAGAGAATGGGATTGTATCGTAATGAACAAGGGTTTTTTGCTTGCCTGGCACTTATGAAGATAGTATAGCTCTTCATCGGTGTCATCGAACTCATCGTCGGAACCACATCTACCGAGAGAGAACAAACAGCGGCAAACAAAAGGATACACAATCAATGCAACGCAACAATTATGATGCATGATAATGACATGGCAATATGCTGTGATTTGAGCTAATGCAACTAGCAACAAGTTAAATGAAGTTGGTTTGAACCTTAGGTTCAAATTCAAACTCCATATGTTAATATTCAAATGCCATTCATTTGATTTGACCTAAACAGTGGTCATAAGTTTTTAACATGCATGGAAATGGTACAGATGGATATATTGATTTTTCTGATAATTTTTCATATATAAATTGTTTCAGTTGGAGTTACAGTTGAATTTCTATGATTTTTTGAAGTTATGGATATTTTCTAAATTAAATAAATCATTTCTGATTTATTTTAAATCCCGGAAAATATTTACTGCGTCCGATGACGTAATAGTGACGTCAGCAGGTCAATGGGCTGATCCAGGTCAAACCTTACCAATGGGGGCCACTGGTCAGTGACTAACCAAACTAACCAAGTTAATTAACATTAATCTAAACCTAACCTAGGTTAGTTAATGGCCTGGGGCCACATGTCAGTGAATCGGAGTTTAGTTAGCGAGGTGATTAAACCCTAATAGTGGTGATTAGCACTAATTAAAACCTAAAGTAATTTCAGTTAGGGGCCGGTCTCACATGTCAAGGACTCAGGTGGGTCGGACCAGGGTCAAGATGGGTCAATCCAACCGGCAGTTCGCAGCCGATGAGTCCATACGCGGAGGAGCTCATCGGAAATCGCCCACAGGCGACCATTTGGACGACAGATTGGTGCTACACCCAGCGGATGCTCGCGCACATCTAGCAGTGCAAGCAGAAGGGGCTGGGGTGGACGGAGCTGATGGCAGCGACAGCAAGTGCGGCAGCGGAGTTCGGCCGGCAATATCTTGGGTGATGCGGGGCACGGGAGGAGCCGTGGTTGGTCATGCTCGACTTGTGGAAGTACGGCGAGTGCAGCGGTGAGTTTGGACGCAAGCTGTGGTGGTTGTGGCCACGATGGCGACTTGGCCGGCGGACCCGAGCACGCGGCTCTGGTGGAATCAGCGGCTGCAGGACAGGGACGAGCTTAGGAAGGAGGGGAAAGACGCAACAGCTCACAGTGAGTTGAACGGAGGCCTCGGCGAGCTCGGGGAGGGGCTGGTGACGACGGGAGGTTGCCGGCAATCTCGATGGACGAACATAGAGGGCGGCGGTGGCGGCAGTGTTGTGGGGCTCCCAGCATCGCGTAGCTCGATGGAGAGGACGAGGAAGTCGCGACGGTGCTTCTGGACAAGACAGCGAGGCCTACGGTGGCAGCTGGGCACGATGGTGGCGAGTAGCGGCAGCGAGCGCGCTTGGGTGCTGTTGGGGATATAACTATTAGGTATGACCCACACAGGAGGGGACGGATTATACCTATGGCGATTCATGATATGAAGCCCATGAGGATATTGAAGATGGCGGTTCACAGGCAAGGGCCCAAGGCCCAAGGGTGACTTAAGGCCCGTAGAATAAACCGCCATATGTGTAAGACTTGTATAGGTAGTCACCAAGCCGGACACGTTGTCTATGAGCTGGCCGGGACTCCGTGAGCCATTAGGCGTCAACCTGTGTATGTAAAGGGACGACCCGGCGGCGGTTCAGGGTAAGAAACAATAGAGCGAAATCTAGGTCAAGCGGATTCGCTCCCTGGTAATCGAGACATAAGCAATACCACCTCAAAACTGGAGTAGGCCTTTACCTTCACTGCAAGGGGCCAAACCAGTATAAACTCCCATGTCCTTTGTACTATTTAACCCGTTTAATCTAACCTAGTTGCGATGGCTCCACAACTAAGTCCTTTTGCTAGGACATCTACCATGACTATTCCATGACAGTTGGCGCCCACCATGGGGCCAGCGCACGGTGGTTTCGAGTTCTTAAAGGGCAGCTTCGAAGGGCTCATGGGATAAGATGTGGGCCGGATGACCAACAGTCGTCGCGGCAAGCTCTACATCGAGGATGCAGGCTGGGGCCCCAAGGCCGGCTCAATTGGGTACGGGTATCGGGTCCCCTTCGGTGGAATCCACATCTTTATTGGCAAGATCGGCGAGCCGGGTCCTGAGCCGGACATCTACACTGACATCATCGAGACTGCTCAGCGCGCGAGACCCGCCCACGCTCAGCCCGCCGTGACGCGTGCCTTCGTGGGATTCATCCATGGAGCGGAATTCGATGAAGGGTCAATGTCTAGAAGTGAGAGATCCATCTATTCTGACGGTGAGTCGTCCACAGGTGAGTCTACTTCCTTGTACCAATTGCAAGACGGCGGGCTTGGGGGCTGTTCCGATGGTGACAGTATTCTAGACCCCTATGAGCCGCCGAACCGGGTTGCAATCTTCATGGTTGGTACGCAACCTGGGCAAAATTCTTCAACCGTGGCAGCGATGACTTTCGGATCAGCAGCGGTGACAGCAGCCGGGGCAGGAGGCCCTATGCGCACACTGACTCAAGTGTTCACAGAGTTGCTGGATAGACTCACAGCCTTGTTAACAGCAGAAGTTAGCCCGGCAAATCAAGCTCAGCATAGCACGGAAATTGCAAAGCTGCGTGATGAGGTAGCGCAAGCCATGGAGAACCTGGTGGTGGAGGACGTCAGGATGGCCGCGGAATGGGCTGCCCTGGATGCTCAAGCCCAGCGGATTCAGTTAGAGGCTTTCCGGCTTACGATGGATCAAAACGCTTCAAATGAAATCATGAGGAGGAGGCACAAGTCTCGTCTACCTCTGGTTTACGAGGCGAGAAACCTCTTTTGCATGCCTGGAGTGGGGACCAGTAACCCATCGGAGATGAACCGGGCGGCAGCACCTATGGTTGGAATGCCGAATTAGCCATGCATGACGGAGCCCCCTCGTCTGAATAGCGCTCCGCCTCAACATGTACCAACACCACCGGGTCATTATTCCAATCCTTTGGAGAACATGATTGCTGCGGTGGCACGATTGGCTGCTTTCCCGGTTGATGGTGACTCTCGAGCGGCGGTTGAAACACGAAGGGATAGAGAGCTTCTTCAGACAACCTTGGTGCAGCAGGAGGCATATTCTTATAGTTGAGATAGGATTCACTCGACCCATCTCCCAAGCCAGAGTTATAGAAAGCACATGGACTCACCAGCCGTTTCGAGCAATGCTCAACACCGTAACTAGCCACATGGGCATGACCCGGCACGTGATGGAGCTCTTAACTTGGTCTACCGGGACAGAGTGCGTCAAGAGCCTGAGCAGGCGGCTCGGCGGGCGGCTCACCAGCCCCTTCCGGTTTATCCAACAACTTTGGTAGAGGCAGGCATGACCTCTAGAACTACAGGTGTACCCTGTTTGGTGCCGGGTCTACGTAATGAGCGTTTGCCCAAGAATTTCAAAGGACCTCGCAAGGTGCCTAATTACACAGCCGACTTACCTGTGAGGCGTGGATTGAAAGTTATGAGAGGCCATGGAACTGTTGGAGGTCAGTGATGCCGCATGTGCTAAGAACTTCACCATGATGCTGGATGTAACGACCCGTACTTGGTTAAAAGGGCTGCCAACTAATTCCATCGGGTCATGGGCTGAGCTAAAGGCCCAGTTTATTCAGAACTTTAAAGACACATGCAAACAGCCCATGTCGATTGTGGACTTAGCTGCTTGCCCCCAAGAGGAGGGTGGATCAATGACCCATTGGGTGCGCAGGGTCAAAGCTATCATACATTCATCCGATAACATGAATGCATGCTCTGCAGTCTTAGTGTTGGAGAAAAATTGCCATTTTTTGCCTCTTAAACAGAAGCTGGGGCAGCTCAAGCGCGATTGCAATGATATGGGGCAGCTGATGGTAGCTATAATCAAATATGCTGACTCTGATAGTACCAAGAACCCCGAGTCTGATGAGGACAAACCGGGAAAGGGAAAGAAGAATGGAAACGCCAAGGGTCTGCAGCATAACCCAGTGAATCAGGGGGGCAATGGTAAGCGCAAGGCTGATGGTAACTCAGATTTGTAGCTAACACCAATGGATAGGGCAATAATCAGCATCGGAAGGGGAGGCCGCCTCCTCGGACTGGTGGATCAGGTCCTAATCTTGAGAAATTGCTGAATGAGCCCTGTCCAAATAATGGCATGCAAGAGAAGCCAGCTACTCACCTTTGGAAAGATTGTTCCATTATGAGGGCTTTCAAAAATTCTAAGTCATTTCACAGCAATCATGGGCCGAGCGACGGCTCAGGCTTCGGTGGCGGCGGTTCTCATGGCCCGGGCTACGGAGGTGGCGGTTATAATTCCGGCTTCCAGGGCCACCAAAACCATTATAATCAGGGTGGTCATAATCAAGGTAATGAGGGTGGTTATAATCAAGGTAATCAGGGTGGTTATAAACAAAAATTCGGCCAAGGGAGTCAGCAGCAGCAACAGTCTGGATATCAAAGTCAACCGAAGCAGTTGAGTAGTGGGCAATATGATGTTTTCACCACGAGTCTATGCAAGCGGGACCAGAAGCTTCACAAGACGGTTGTAAACGCCGTTGAGCCGGCAATTTCACAATACTTGCGGTGGTCTGAGCAGCCCATTATGTGGAGCCCAGAGGATCACCCACCCCGGTTTGATAATCCGGGTCACTTACCTTTGGTGGTGGCGCCTCAGGTTGGTGGATACAAATTCACAAAGGTACTCATGGATGGAGGTGGCAGCATTAATAACCTTTACTATGATACTTTCTGTCGTATGGGATTCACTGATAAAAATCTTAAGACGTTCAATATTGTTTTCCATGGAGTGGTGCCGGGTAAGTCGGCGTACCCTGTAGGAAAGATTGAGTTGGAAGTGGCCTTTGGAGATGAGTATTATTCCAGGGCCGAGAAGTTAACCTTCGAGGTGGTCAAGATCAGAAGCCCGTACCACGCTTTGTTTGGACGGCCGGCTTATGCTAAGTTCATGGCACGGCCTTGTTATGTCTATATGCAGCTCGAGATGCCGGGTTACAAAGGGACCATTACAGTTCATGGGAGCCGGAAAATAGCTTTGGAGTGTGAAGAGGGTGATCCTGCTTACGCCGAGTATGTCTGCGCAATAGAGGAGTTGAAGTTCTATAAAGATAATGTTGATCCGGATGATATGGCATCTCTGAAAAAGCCTACTACAAAGCATGATCCGGTGCTAAAATTTAAGTCGGCCGATGACACTAAGATGGTTGATTTTGTTCCTCGTGACTCATCCAAGCAGTTCAGTATCAGTGCAAACCTGGATCCAAAATAGGAAAACGCGCTCATCGAGTTCATCCGGGAGAACCAGGAATTCTTTGCATGGAAACCTTCTGACATGCCAGGTGTACCGAGGGAACTCGCTGAGCACACTCTTAAAATTGATCCGTAGTTTAAGCCGGTCAAGCAATTCCTTCGTCGCTTCAATGAGGAGAGGCGTAAGGCCATCGATGAAGAAGTGCCCGGATCTTGGCGGCTGGGTTCATTATTGAAGTCTTTCATCCTGAGTGGTTGGCTAACTCGGTGATGGTTCTTAAGAAGAATGGCACTTGGCATACGTGTGTGGACTACACGGACTTAAATAAGGCTTGTCCGGCAGATCCTTTTGCTCTCCCTCCTATTGACCAAATCTTCGATGCTACGACGTCTTGTGAGCATTTGAGTTTTTTGGATGCTTATTCTGGTTATCATCAGATGAAGATGGCAGTTAAGGACCAGGAGAAGAAAGCTTTCATCACTCCATTTGGAGCCTTCTACTATGTGTCTATGCCTTTTGGGCTTAAGAGTGCCTAGGAGACTTACTAGCTATGTGTGCAGAACTGTCTCCATAGTCAGATTGGGTGCAATGTACATGCTTATGTGGATGATAGTGTGGTGAAATCCAGAGAGAA
Organism: Triticum timopheevii; assembly: GCA_963921465.1. NCBI lineage: Eukaryota > Viridiplantae > Streptophyta > Magnoliopsida > Poales > Poaceae > Triticum > Triticum timopheevii. The sequence goes on along the minus strand of OY997264.1, from coordinate 250,366,327 downwards.
GGAAACTTTGATAAATGATTTGAAGGAGACCTTCGATAATCTCTGGGTCTACAAGATGATGCTTAACCAGACCAAGTGCGTTTTTGGTGTGCCAGCAGGCAAGCTTTTGGGTTTTCTGGTTTCTAACAGAGGCATTGAGGCTAACCCGAAGAAGATCAAGGCCATTACCTCCTTGGCAAAGCCGGCGTGTATTAATGATGTTCAACGTCTGGCTGGTCGTATTGCTGCCTTAAGCCGGTTCATAAGCCGGTTGGGTGAGAAGGCCATACCGCTGTAGCAAATGATGAAGAAAACAGATGACTTTGTCTGGAGTTATGCTGCTAATGACGAGTTTGAGGCTTTGAAGAGACAGCTCCCTGAGCCGCCAGTACTTGCTGCTCCTATTGATAAGGAGCCGATGTTATTATATGTGGCTACTAACGCCCGGGCCGTCAGGGTAGCCATTGTGGTGGAATGGAAGGAGGCTGGCAAGGAACATCCGGTTCAATGGCGGGTTTACTATATCAGTGAGGTGCTTATTGAGTCCAAGCAGAGGTATCCACAATGGCAGAAGCTCGTTTATGGGGTGTTCATGGCCATCCGGAAGCTTAAGCAATATTTTCTAGGTCATCCCATCACTATGGTCAGTTCTGATCCCTTAGGGGATATTATTCAAAACAGAGAAGCCACTTGGTGGGTAGCCAAGTGGGCCATTGAGCTTGGACCTCATGGTTTGAAATATATGCCTCGCACCGCCATCAAGTCTCAAGCACTTGTGGATTTCATCAACGATTGGACAAAACTGCAGATGCCTGAAAAGAAGCCAGATAACACATATTGGACTATTCACTTTGATGGGTCCAGGCAATTGGAGGGCTCGGGGGCTGGAGTTGTCTTACCTTCCCCTCGAGGTGACAAGTTTTGTTATGTTCTAAGGTTGATGTTTCCCTGTACTAACAATGCAGCTGAGTATGAAGCCTTGCTCCATGGTCTTTGGATGGCTAAGGAGATGAACTTAAGCCGAGTGAGATGTTTCGGTGATTCAGACTAGGTGGCTCAGCAAGTCTCAGGTACATGGGATTCCAAGGATCCACTCATGGCGGCTTATCGCTGCGAAGTTGATGCTATTGCTGGGCACCTCAAGGGTTATCAAGTGGAACACATCGATTGCTGGAAAAATGAGGCGGCTGATGCCTTAAGCCGGTTGGGGTATCAGTATAAGCCGGTGCCACCTAACACTTTCTTCGATATTCTGCATAACCCTTCTGTCAAGTTTCCTACAGAGGAGAATCCGGCTATTCCTGACCTGGAGGCACAATTGGTGGTGGCTCTTCACGCTATCCCAGACTGGACAGTACCATATTTGGCTTATATGACCTGGGGTGAATTACCTGAGGATGAAACTTTGGCCAGACAGATAACCCGATAGTCTAAGTCAATGACAATTGCCAATGGCGAGTTGCACCATCGCAGTGTCACTGGGGCATTTCAGCGTTGCGTCTCTCCTGAGGAGGGCCGTGAGATTCTTCGTGAAATTCATGAAGGGGATTGTGGTCATCATGCTGGTTCAAAGTCCCTTGTGGCCAAAGCTTTTCGTCACGGATTTTATTGGATGACGGCTCATACTGATGCAGAGGATTTGGTCAGTAAATCTGATGGTTGTCAGAAATTTTCATGGTGAGCTCACGTGCCAGCTCAAGAGTTAAGGATGATTCCAATTACTTGGTCATTTGTAGTCTGGGGGCTCGATATGGTTGGGCCTTTTAAAAGGTCCAGGGATAAAAAGTCCCACCTTTTGGTGGCGTTTGACAAAGTCACAAAGTGGGTCGAAGCAGAGCCGGTCAGTATGTGTGATGCGGCAATGGCGGTTCAGTTCACTAAAAAGGTGATTTTTTGCTTTGGCTTTCCCCCAGTTTTCTTAACGTGAGCATATTCGACATGATGTGTCCTTAGTAGCTCACCCCCAATCCAATGGCCAAGCTGAAAGAGCCAATCAAGAAATTTTGAGAGGCATCAAGCCCCGGCTTATGGTTCCTTTGCAAAGGACGCCGTGTGGTTGGGTGGAGGAGTTACCTTTAGTGATATAGAGTATCAATACTACCCCCAATAGATCTATGGTTTACACGCCTTTCTTCATCGTATACGGAGCAGAGGCGGTTCTCCCTAGTGACATCCATCACGACTCACCCCGTGTGGCGGCTTACGTTGAAGCTGATAATGAACAAGCACGTCAGGATGCACTTGACCTGTTAGATGAAAAGCGTGACCTTGCGGCAGCCCGCTCGGCGATTTACCAACAAGATGTGCGCCGTTACCACAGCCACCGGGTTAAGTCCAGAACCTTTCAAGAAGGTGATTTGGTGCTCCGGCTCATCCAGGATCAAACTGATGTGCACAAGTTATACCCACCTTGGGAAGGGCCCTTTGTGGTCAGCAAGAATTGAACAATGGTTCATACTACCTTATCGATATTCAAGAGCACAAGGACTCATGTAAGTCGGGGGAGGTGACCCGCCGGTCGTGGAATATTGCTCATCTTCGGCCTTACTACACTTGAGCCACCGACTCTTATGATTTACATATTTTGATGATGTATATATTATGATGATTATAATATAGTAGGGCCTCTGTTGTTTCATCTTCAAGAATAATAAGTCTTCTTCATCATAATTTCATGATCATTTGCACTACAAGAAAACACACTTCCGTGATGATACGTGTTTGTCACAGTAGGTTGTGTTTTTTGTCATGCATGTACATCCATGATGATTTTATGACAGAATCAAGATAGTCATACCTGTGCTGTCCTAGAAGTGTTCCATGACATTATCATCATGGAAGTGTCCACTTCCATGACGATAAATCGCGTGTCACATAAATTCTTTCGTCAAGGGTGACCGACACGTGGCATCCACCGTAACGGAACGCCGTTAAGCTATCGGGTCGGGTTTTGGATCCGATAACCCATTAACAGCCCTGACCAATGGGGATTTTCCATGTGTAAAATCATCATTGGCTGGAGGAAACACGTGTCGACTCATCGTTGGGACAGATGTCATCCACTCATTGGACAGAAGGCGCCGATGATACATCGACACGTGGCACGGCCCAACAGAGGCCCATTCCTGTGAAAAGGCCGGCCCGTTTGACTTGGTCAAAAGGTGGCGGGCCGGCCCATGGAAAGCCTGTTAATGGCTTGTTCGCATGTAGCCCATTTACAGCTCGCTAACCCAAGGCCCGTTACGCCCTATCCGAATTAGGCCCAGTAGAATCATCTGAGCCATCCAATATGATTCTAGCCCGTTTTCACTTCTGGCCCATGTATGGCCCTTGACGTCTTTCGGCCCATATGAGGCCATATGTAACTCTTGGCCTATTAACGGCCCGTGGTGAAACTGGCCCGTAATGAACAGTGTATCAGCTTACACCCATTAATGGCCCGTGGTGAAACTAGCCCATAATGAACAGTGTATCACTTTATACCCATTAACAGCTCGTTATTCCATTGGTCCATTTCCAGCCCATGTTATCTTTCGGCCTTCTAGAGCCAATTTATTCTTGGGCTCATTTCCAGCATTCGTTTACCTACGGCCCGTTACTGTCATTTTCTGCTTGTGGGCCAAATTCAGCCCGTGGTTACAGACGGCCCGTTTGTGGTCCGTTAATACGTTGGGCCATTTTCATACTGTCATCAAATACGACCTATTAACGATGGCCCGTTATGGTCGGCCCATGAACGGACGATTCCAACTCTAGCCCATTTACGGCCGTAATGCGGTCTGTTTGGCCCATGTTTGGCCAATCGATCATATGGCCCGTATAAGGCCCATTGATGATACAGCCCGTAGAAGGCCCATTGTTTCTACGGCCCATTCAAGGCCCATTTTTTCTACAGCCCGTAGAAGTCCCACTGTTTCTACGGCCCGTATAAGGCCCACTATTTCTACGACCCGTAGGAGGCCTAGTGTCACTACAGTAAATATTATCCCATGGTTATTGTGTCCTAGTTTTAAAAAAATAGGTTATTGCAGCCACTAGCAAACCACGGAAAAAGAACTGCACTGACTACAAGCAAACAAATAAACAAGACAACAAGAAAATAAATAAGCAAGCAACTTATGCTAGGATATCACGGCTATTACACATATTACGTCCACTGGGCATCAAACTTCGCCACCAGTGCAAATATAGGGAACAAAGCAGCTTATAAACGCCGCAGCAAAACAAGTGCAGAACTGAAACCACTTTAGAAGAGTTCAAGAAACAATATCCTGGGTACCCATAATGGTGGCAAGATTCTTAGCAAGCTTATTAACTTTCTCTTGTTTGGCGCTTAAATCCTCCAGTGCTTGCTGTTGCACAAGAAAGTGCGCATCTGAATTCCGCAGGGACTTCCTCAGTCCTTCGGCTTCTTCCCACAGCACAGCTGACTGATGCCTTTCAGCTTGTAGCTGAGACTAAAGAAGTCGAAGTAATTCAGGCAGCGAGTTCGAAGAGCTTGTGCCAGGGGTACTGGCCAGTAACTCAAACACTACATCAGCGCAGGACTTTGTGGTTTTCTCGCTGTCTACAAGATCGTTTTTATCACCTTTCTTGGAGACCAACAGGGTTGTCTCACTATCATGAACCTTATCTTCATTACTTTCTCTACCATTGCATAGTGGGGTGCTCTTCTCCAATATTCTGTTTGCATACTACAAGAGAAACAAGAAGACACATCACAGGTTTAGCTTGTAGTATACAAAACTCATTTTGGTAAACCGGTTCAATAATAAGGTGGACAGGATAACAACATGAACAAACATATATCTATGTACTATGGTCACTGTATTGTCCATATCATTCTAGTTTATGTTCCCTAATCAAGATAGAGACACAGTTCAACTCATATATTTTTAAGACACAGCAGCACAGACAGAATATAAGTGTGAGAAACTACATAGCATTGGCAGCACTTGTAATGTGCATCACATGAGAACATAACTGTTTATACAACTTAAACTGAAATCAATATAGCGCAAGAAGTTAGAACAACAATCCAGTTAAAGAAATAGGTTTAAAACATACATGTTGCGCCATTGGAGTTTCAATTGGATCCTTCAAATTTGGAAGTAGTTGGTATGAGTAAATACAGTGATGCAACAACAAATGAGTATTGTCAGGACCCCGATCCTATCCCACACCGATCTAGCATGTAACACCTCATATCACTTTGCGGCCTCACGCACGGTATTCCCACGGGTGTCGCCTTACCAGGCCAGGGACCGTTTGCGCCTTTTGACTCACGTATATGATAGTGTCGCTAGCATCCATATGACAAAGAACCCGGGCTGACATGGCTAGTCGTAAACCCAAAGTGGCACTAACTTACAGGGACAGGCATACATGACCCAACAACGAACGTGTCGGTCATCAGCGAGTGAATCCGGGCTGTAGCAACTGGGCTAGCAGGACTCCGGTAAACCGGGCTGTAGTAGGCTAACATGACTCCGATAGACACCGCGTGACATTTCCCCGAAGGGACAGACACTGGAACGAAGAAGGACACATGCCGGTCAGCCTAAGTGTTCCGGAGCAGTAGCAAGCTACCAATGCTCAGTGGAAGCACTAGGAGACATTTCCCAGTAAGAGAGGCTACCAAGGATAAACAACTAGATATTCAGATCCCACACATACCAAGCATTTCAATAACATACACACAATATGCTCGATATGTGCAAATACAACATGGCATCACAACATGACTCTACAACTCAAGTATTTATTCAATAGGCTCCGAGGAGCGAGATATTACAACATGGGTATTTCGACCCAGCATTCAGAGCATACAAGTCAAAGCACATGCGGAAGCTTAACATGTCTGAGTACAGACATCTACAAATGAAAAAGGCTGAGAAGCCTGACTATCTACCAGATCCTGCTGAGGTAACAAGCTAAACGTCGAAGTCCACGCGGAACTACTAGTGAGATGGAAGTCTCTGCAAAAACGTAAAATAGGAAAACGTGAGTACAAATGTACCCAACAGGACTTACATTAGAACTAACTACATATGCACCATTATCAACAAAGGGGATGGTGGGGTTTAACTGCAGCAAGCCAGCTTTGACTCGGTGGCTATCCTGAACTACGATTGCAAGTAACTCTTTTGAGGTGGCGCACATGAGTCCACATATTCACCATATCAATACACCACTATGGATCCGCTCCCGTCGCCCTACGAGAACGCCATCAATAGCACTCACGCTTATCTTGCGCATTTTAGAGTATCCACTTTCACTTGTCTATGAACTATACAGGCAATCCAGAAGTCCTTTACCGCGGACGCGGCTATTCGAATAGATGATGTTAACCCTGCAGGGGTGTACTTCTTCACACACGCTCTCACCACTTATCACCGTTTACACGACATGTACTCAGCAACCTTCAAGCGGAAGCCCAGCAAGGGGGTCGGCCACGACCTGACTAACCGCACAAGTATCTCGTCCAGGTTTATCTTCTATTTGGGTTCCATCCGCAAGGAGATCCGGCCGGGGTGTCGCTCATGGCCCCAAACGATGTGTGCAGGGTTCCCAAGCCCACCATCCGGGTGCCACATGGTACACCGGGCCACTGTGCCTAGTCTGTCCCAAGCCCACCTGTACCGGGTGCCACTTGGTAGACTAGTAACACGACCTACAAACACCAAAAACTAGTTGCAACTCCTGGACAGAGATCAGGTTGATTAATAAGTCGAGAGGGGCACTTAAGCATTCCAATGCGTGGTAGTAACTGTTCATGGATCACAAACACAGAACTCAGTTCCTGAGGACGGTTTCAATGAGACAACCCACCATGTACTCCTACATGGCCTCTCATCGCTACCTTTACCAAATCGTGTTCACACACTTAGCTCTCAAAAGTAGGACATGTTCAGCACATTCCTATTCATACCCGATGAATCAGACCTGACACAACTCTAAGAAATAGCAGGCATGACAAACAAGCATGAATGAGTAGGCACATCAGGGCTCAAACAACTCCTACTCATGCTAGTGGGTTTCATCTATTTACTGTGGCAATGATAGGTCATGCAGAGGAAAAGGGTTCAACTACCGCAGCATGTAACAGTTGAATCGTTGTTGTCTTAATGTAGTAAAAGAGAGCAGGAGCGAGAGAGTGGGATTGTATCGGAATGAACAAGGGGGTTTTGCTTGCCTGACACTTCTGAAGATAGTATAGCTCTTCATCGGTGTCATCGATGTCATCGTCGGTAGCACGTCTATTGAGAGGGGACAAATACCAGCAACACAGAAGGAAACACAATCAATGCAATGCACTATATGATGCATGATCATGACATGGCAAAATGAGTGTGTTGGGCTAATGCAACTATAATTAGATGGGTTTGAGTTAGTTTGAACCCAAGGTTCAAGTTCAAATACAAAGTATGACTTTATAAAGTGCATTATCATGTTTTGATATAAACAGCAGGTTTAAGTTGCTTAAACTTGCATGAAACTAGTGCAGATGGATAGATTGGATTTTTCTGATCATTTGTCATATATAATTTATTTCATTTGGAGTTACAGTTTAATTTCTATGAATTTTAGAAGTTTTGGGCATTTTCTGGAATTTTATGAATTATTTTAAATCCATAAAATTATTAACTGCGTCAGCATGACATCAGCACTACGTCAGCAGGTCAACGGGGCTAGTCCAGGTCAAACCTGACGAGGGGGCCCACTGGTCAGTGACTAACGGCTGGTTAGGGTCACTGACAGGTGGGCCTGGTCAACGCTGACTAGGCCAAAGTCAGAGCTGACACATGGGGTCCACGGGATTAGCGCTAAACTAGCAGCGAGATTAGGCTAACCTAAACAGGCACATGGGCCTACTTGGCGGTAGCTCAAGGTGGTGATTAGCGCGGCCATTAGCAGCTAATGACGACGCCATGTCAGATACGCCGGCGATGAGTCGCCGGTGACCACAGTAAACGGCGGCGAGCTTCGGAAATCGCCTTTCGGCGACGGTTTGGTGCGTGACTAGGCTCTACGGAGAGCTTGGAGTGCTCCGCGTCCAGCGGTGCGGGTGGTTGAGCGTGCGGTGGCCGGGAACGACGGGCGAGCGTTTGGGCAGCGGCCGGCGCTCGGGTGAGTTGCGGGTTTGGTGTTGCCGTGCGCAAACAAACCAACTAACGCGCTAATCATGCTCTGTGTGCAGCCTCGAGTTCGTTGGACGCTGGTGCGCGACCAAATGGTCACCGAAGTGACGCTGGCGTCGAGCTCATGCAGCGGTGGGTTTTGGCCTTTACGGAATCGGCGGCCAGATCGAGCAAAAGAGAACGGGGGTAGGGGTGAACGATGGAGGGGCTTACATGGGGTCGGTTGGAGGGCCCAGTGGCTCGGGGGAGACGTCGGAGGTGGCGAGCGGGCGCCGGCGATCTCGACCGTCTGAGAATGAAGAAAAGGCGATGCAGACACTACGGTGTGCCCCCGGTTGCATGGGTCGTCGAGGAGGAATACGGAGCTGCGGCGGTTCTCCTGGACACGCTTTATGGGCGAGGGAGGGCCGGTGGCCGAGGTGAATGGTGTCGGCGGCGACGAGCTCTGCTCGGTGATGCTCGGGGGAGAGGGGCAGACGAGGGAGAGACACGGGAGAGAGGAGGAGAGTGACCAGGGGGTTGCGTGGCGCTCATAGGCGCGTCGGGGTAGCGGCAGAAGCATGAGGTGGCGCGGCGCATGGCCAGCGCGTAGCGAGCATGCGCTCGTCCTTCTGTCCAGGGAGGAAGACGACAGGGGTGTTTCGGTGGTGGGCTGGGCCGGTCAACTGGACCGCCAGGTAGGTTTGGGCCAGGTAAGTGGCCCAGGTGGTTCACTCTCTCTCTCTTTTAATTGTTTTTGTTTTCTATTTTTCTGCAACTGTTTTGGCTTTAGTAAAAATACTAAAGCATTTTATAAAATCCTGAAATAATTTGTGGACACTTCGTGGATTAATCCAGTGGCCCACATTTAGTTTCAGAATTATTTGAGCATTTTAAATATTTATAGTAATTAAATGCTCAAATCCAAATACATAATGATTTAAATCAAACATCCAGAGATGACCTAGAAATATATTCATCATTTTTTACAGAGGTTTTAACCTTTATCAGAAGTCATGAACATTTTCAAAGGCACTTTGGGTTCATTGAAAATTATTTTAGGTTGAACCTATTTGTATTTCATTTGGTGCTAGGGCTTGGATCAATCCCCATTTCAAGTTTCTTTCAAAGTTTAAACATGATGCACACATGAAGTTAGCCTAGTGCAATGCCAGAGGCTAGGGATGTGACAACTCACCCCTACTAAACAAGAATCTCATCCCGAGGTTCAAGCGTAGGGTAGGATGAAGGGGGAACGCAAACTAACATAATCTTCACGATCCAGGTGGCACTTCATCAGAACGTTGAATCGATCACCATCTTTGACCCGATGTCTTCCTCTGAGAACTCCAACTAACATGACAAGAAGAGGAAAGGAAAACTCTAGAAGAATCAATCTTCTCGAAGACCGAACAACTCAGGATCAACTCATGGGATGAGACATTAACACATCTCTTGAGCTGAGACACGAAGCATACATCTGAGGAAATGGAGTGAGACAGATGACGAGGGCTCGCTAGGTAGACAACAATTCCAGACTTAAGAATGTGGTGATCGGTTGTCAACGTAGCGAGGAGTTGAATTGCCATGATACCATAACGGGGCACCTTGGGAGAGGTGACTCGTAGAAATATTCTCTTAAGTGGCAAAAAGAATTACCTTTGATTCAAAGATCATTGAAACTCTTTATACCAGCCTAAGGCAATTCTCTAGCGATCGTTTGGAGGGGTTTGGTAGAATGGCATACCCGGATTAGAATGGATGATGTGGATTACCTTGTTGAAAACAACACAAGGGATGATTTTGCTTGCGCGTGCTCTCAAGAACTTGAGCATTTCCATATTCATCAAGGTTTTACCAATATCCGTGTCAAGGATCCTGGCAACACAACGTAGTACCATGATGAATACCGGGGGAGGATGTAGATGCAAAGGAAAGATAACACTTTCTCAGATTTCACCTTGGCGAGGCCAAGGGGACCAAATCTGGATGATCGACCGAGAGACATTTAGCACTCCGCTTCTAATGTTCTCCTTGATGTTCTAGCTACCACGATCATGCTTAAAAGCATTGACATGGCCATCAAGTAAAGGTCGGACTTCGGGAGCACAAAATCCATAAGGATCAACTTCTAGAATAAGTCATGCGAGATCCTCATGGGAGGTGACTAAACGACTTAGTTAAGATACTACAACAATAGTGCTTCCAGCTAGGTGCGTCCACTTCATTGGAACCTATATCATAGTTCTTGGAAGAGGTTCCAACCATCATATCTGCCTGAGATTCAGATCTGGTTGGTAACAGAATATTTCAGACAACATGTCTGGAAAAGAAAGTATGCAACACAAACCGACGAGATAATGTTGCAAGATTCTCGGGAAATGAACTATGATAGTAAGCTCCAAAACATGAGCTGGTTGTGCTACACACATGTGGACACACTGTCGCAGACAATCATGACCACATAGTAGTCTTATAATAAAACACTACCGAGTTCAGGTGGGGAACCATCATCGAGGATATCGAAGTCCTTGCATAATTCTAGCTCTTTAATAAGAAACTTCTTCTCCTTGAACAAATCAACCAGTGGCTTGGTGTTCTAGGGAATCCATATGGAGTGGAGGTAATTAATCTACCAAACCATAGAATACATTCGCACATGCATAACTGACTTGGGATGGTACCAGAGGAAGCAAAACTAACTTTCTCAAATTCACGACGGCAACTTGCATCGAATGCACATGAATGAGAGGAAGTCACTTCTTTATTCCAACATATGCTTCATGAGCTAGCTTGAAGAGATGTTGTCAAAAGTTTCCAACACTCGCTTAATGTTCAACAAAATCATGGGGACGACATGGATGTTGTCGATGGGCTCAACAACAATTCATCCAAGTTTCCATATAAATGGAATTCCATAATTAAGTGAACACGGTGATAGCATTGGCCAGACCCAAAGAATATAATGATGTGTGCTCGAGGAATCAACCACAAGTAAGACAACATTACGAATATCGTTGGTTCTGATTTGATTTGGCGATAAACCATACTCAACTCAAAGGTTTGGGTAAGACAATAGATCCAACAATTGACCACGAGGATCAATCAATGAAGATATCATCTTTCTTCAACAAACACACACACACAAGATGTCCCTTTGGGGTGAACTATGTCAGGTAAGCTTTTATCTTCTAACTCTCCAAGTTGTAGTTTAGCTTAACCAACTAGCTCAGGGGTATCCAACACAGACTCTTGGAGAAGGGGTGGTTACAGGAAACCAACTTGATTACGAACTCAACATAGCGGTTAGGTGACGACCTGGTGATACTTCCGAGAAGATATCTGGAAAATCGCGAACCACAGATATGTTACTAAGCTCGAGAACATTCTTGCTTCTCAGGACAAGACGATATGATCAAATGAGCGAGGATTTGACAAAATCCTAACTCATCAATCGAAGAGTGCACCAGGGAAGTGGACTAGGTAGCACGATCAACCTTAGGTTGGTAATTCAATAATAACACGCTAAGATTGAGGTTATTGTCCTTCAACTACCAAGCAACAGGGTTGCTAGGGGTATTGATTTCACACATCATGATTCACTTGTCGGCGTTCCGGTTACAATAACACGGGGACCGAGGAATGAATAATGACAGCAATAAGTATCACTGTGTCAAGAGTTCATAGGATGGTGTGCAATTCCCATGACATTCTTGATATAAAGATGGTAATATTCCAAGGGAGAATAGAACAAAAGCCGGATTGGCATTTTGATCTGTGGAATACAACTGCTTTGACCCAATCCCAGAGATGGACGAGGTACTGGAGTTTGTCTCTCCTAGTCATTCTGGAATAGAATGGCTTGACGGACCACAAGAATAATAGGCACCGATGAACAAATGCACGCATAATCTTGACTATCAATTGATAGACGAAGATCAGAAAACAACTAAACAGGGACAACTCAAAAGAACGTACAATTTTCTAAGTTGTGGGTGCATAGATTAGCATGTCAAACGAGTTCAAGATATTCCTTCCGGATAACCCATGCAGAAAGGTAGAACTGGCAGAGTCACAACATAGAATTGAGAACTCATCAAGAGCACACTGGTTGTGATCTTTTGGTTCAGCGAGGAACTTCTGCCATAAGTAGTTCATGGTATTTGGAAGAAGGAAATACCACGGACCTCGAGGACTACCACAAAGGTTACTAATATCCTAAGGGAACTAGCAAACACTATCAACATGAAGCAAGTAGGGTGAATCTCGGGTTTAAGAACCCAGGAATGGAATACCTACTAACTATGTGGCCTCACGGGATGCTTTCGAGAATAATGGTCAGAATCATCACACTAGGAATGCAAAACATGGTTCGATTACTAGGTGTCACTCTATGACTCCTAGGGTCATAATAATAACTCCAACATAAATGCCGAGGCAATGGAGTACCTCAACACACTGGTTAGTGTGGTTAATCTAGCCCAAAGGGACGACGGGAATGGGAAGAAGGGATTTGCAAATGCATCAGACTATTTAGAAACCTGGGATGACTCGGACAGCATAACGGCTGTAAAAGCTCAAAAGATTTGAAACACCCTGCAACATAGTGGCATAACCACTCAGAAGCACAATATCAAGATTCTGAGGCCAGCTATAAATACACGGAAGTAGTAGGAACTGAACTGAAGCTTAGAACCAACAATCCTAAAGGTCTACGGAATAGTAACATGTGATCCTGATAAAAAGAAGAGGAAGCCTAGTTTCTTAACCCCGTAGGAAGGATAAGATGACTCGGATCAGAGGGCATGAGGTATAAGGAGTAAAAAGAGCCTTACGTTCCCAACCACAATCAATTCCCTTATATAACTAAAGAATTTATAGACTCTACTTCGACCAGTTTGGCTTGGTAATCCTACAGGCAGTCAAGCTCTGATACCAAAGCTGTCAGGACCCCGATCCTATGCCACACCGATCTAGCATGTAACACCTCATATCACTTTGCGGCCTCATGCACGGTATTCCCACGGGTGTCGCCTTACCAGGCCCGAGAGCGTTTGCGCCTTTTGACTCATGTATATGATAGTGTCGCTAGCATCCATATCACAAAGAACCCGGGCTGACATGGCTAGTCGTAAAACCAAAGTGGCACTAACTTACAGGGACAGGCATACATGACCCAACAACGAATGTGTCGGTCATCAGCGCGTGAATCCGGGCTGTAGCAACTGGGCAAGCAGGACTCCAGTAAACCGGGTTGTAGTAGGCTAACAGGACTCCGGTAGACACCGCGTGACATTTCCCCGAAGGGACAGACACTGGAACGAAGAAGGACACATGCCGGTCAGCCTAAGTGTTCCGGAGAAGTAGCAAGCTACCAAGGCTCAGTGGAAGCACTAGGAGACATTTCCCAGTAAGAGAGGCTACCAAGGATAAACAACTAGATAATCATATCACACACATACCAAGCATTTCCATAACATACACACAATATGCTCGATATGTGCAAATACAACATGGCATCACAACATGACTCTACAACTCAAGTATTTATTCAATAGGCTCCGAGGAGCGAGATATTACAACAAGGGTATTTCGACCTAGCATTCAGAGCATACAAGCCAAAGAACATGCGGAAGCTTAACATGTCTGAGTACAGACATCTACAAATGAAAAAGGCTGAGAAGCCTGACTATCTACCAGATCCTGCCAACGGCACAAGATCGTAGTTGAGGTAACAAGCTAAACGTCGAAGTCCACGCGGAACTTCTAGTGAGACGGAAGTCTGTGCAAAAACGTATAATAGGCAAACGTGAGTACAAATGTACCCAGCAAGACTTACATCAGAACTAACTACATATGCACCATTATCAACAAAGGGGATGGTGGGTTTTAACAGCAGCGAGCCAGCTTTGACTCGGTGGCTATCCTGAACTACGATTGCAAGTAACTCTTTTGAGGTGGCGCACACGAGTCCACATAGTCACCATATCAATACACCACTATGGATCCGCTCCTGTCTCCCTACGAGGACGCCATCCATAGCACTCACACTTATCTTGCGCATTTTAGAGTATCCACTTTCACTTGTCTATGAACTGTACAGGCAACCCAGAAGTCCTTTACCGCGGACGCGGCTATTCGAATAGATGATGTTAACCCTGCAGGGGTATACTTCTTCACACACATTCTCACCACTTATCGCCTTTTACATGACATGTACTAGGCAACCTTCAAGCGGAAGCCGAGCGAGGGTGTCGGCCACGACCTGAGTAACCACACAAGTCTCTCGTCCAGGTTTATCGCCTATTCGGGTTCCATCCGCAAGGAGATCCGGCCGGGGTGTCACTCACGGCCCCAAACGATGTGTGCAGGGTTCCCAAGCCCACCATCCGGGTGCCACTTGGTACACCGGGCCACTGTGCCTAGTCTGTCCAAGCCCACCTGCACCGGGTGCCACTTGGTAGACTACTAACACTACCTACAAACACCAGAAACTAGTTGCAACTCCTGGATAGAGATCAGGTTGATTAATAAGTTGAGAGGGGCACTTAAGCATTCCAATGCGTGGTAGTAACTGTTCATGGATCACAAACACAGAACTCAGTTCCTGAGGACGGTTTCAATGAGACAACCCACCATGTACTCCTACATGGCCTCTCATCGCTACCTTTACCAAATCGTGTTCACACACTTAGCTCTCAACAGTAGGACATGTTCACCACATTCCAATTCATACCCAATGAATCAGACCTGACACAACTCTAAGCAATAGCAGGCATGAGAAACAAGCATGAATGAGTAGGCACATGAGGGCTCAAACAACTCCTACTCATGCTAGTGGGTTTCATCAATTTACTGTGGCAATGACAGGTCATGCAGAGGAAAAGGGTTCAACTACCGCATCATGTAACAGTTGAATCGTTGTTTCCTAATGCAGTAAAAGAGAGCAGGAGCGAGAGAGTGGGATTGTATTGGAATGAACAAGGGGGTTTTGCTTACCTAACACTTCTGAAGATAGTATAGCTCTTCATCGGTGTCATCGATCTCATCGTCGGTAGCACGTCTATCGAGAGGGGACAAATACCGGCAACACAGAAGGAAACACAATCAATGCAATGCACAGTATGATGCATGATCATGACAAGGCAAAATGAGTGTGTTGGGCTAATGCAACTATAATTAGATGGGTTTGAGTTAGTTTGAACCCAAGGTTCAAGTTCAAATTCAAAGTATAACTTTATAAAGTGCATTATCATGTTTTGATATAAACAGCAGGTTTCAGTTGCTTAAACATGCATGAAACCAGTTCAGATTGATAGATTGGATTTTTCTGATCATTTTTCATATATAATTTATTTCATTTGGAGTTACAGTTTAATTTCTATGAATTTTAGAAGTTTTGGGCATTTTCTGGAATTTTCTAAATTATTTTAAATCCAGAAAATTATTAACTGCGTCAGCACGACATCAGCACTACGTCAGCAGGTCAACGGGGCTAGTCCAGGTCAAACCTGACGAGGGGGCCCACTGGTCAGTGACTAACGGCTGGTTAGGGTCACTGACAGGTGGGCCTGGTTAGTGCTGACTAGGCCAAAGTCAGAGCTGACACATGGGGTCCACGGGATTAGCACTAAACTAGCAGGGAGATTAAGCTAACCTAAACAGGCAGATGGGCCCACTTGGCAGTGGCTCAAGGGGGTGATTAGCGCGGCCATTAGCAGCTAATGATGACGCCATGTCAGATACGCCGGCGATGAGTCGCCGGTGACCACAGTAAACGGCGGCGAGCTTCGGAAATCGCCGTTTGGCGACGGTTTGGTGCGCGACTAGGCTCTACGGAGAGCTTGGAGTGCTCCGCGTCTAGCGGTGCGGGTGGTTGAGCGTGCGGTGGCCGGGAACGACGTCGGCGAGCGTTTGGGCCGCGGGCGGCGCTCGGGTGAGTTGCGGGTTTGGTGTTGCAGCGCGCAAACGAACCAACTAATGCGCTAGCCATGCTCTGTGTGCAGCCTCGAGTTCGTTGGACGCTGGTGCGCGACCAAATGGTCACCGGAGTGACGCCGGCGTCGAGCTCGTGCAGCGGGTGGGTTCGGCCTTGATGGAATCGGCGGCCAGAGCGAGCAAAAGAGAACGGGGGTAGGGGTGAACGATGGCGGGGCTTACAGGGGGTCGGTTGGAGGGCCTAGCGGCTCGGGGTTGACGTCAGAGGTGGTGAGAGAGCGCCGGCGATCTCGGCCGTCCGAGATTGAAGAAAAGGCGATGCAGACACTGCGGTGCGCCCCCGGTTGCATGGGTCGTCGAGGAGGAATACGAAGCTGCGGCGGTTCTCCTGGACACGCTTGATGGGCGAGGGAGGGCCGGTGGCCGAGGTGAATGGTGTCGGCGGCGACGAGCTCTGCTCGGTAATGCTCAGGGGAGAGGGGCAGACGAGGGAGAGACACGGGAGAGAGGGGGGGAGTGACTAGGGGGTTGCGTGGCGCTCATAGGCGCGTCGGGGTAGCGGCGGAAGCAGGAGGTGGCGCGGCGCGTGGCCAGCGTGAAGGGAGTACGCGCTCGTCCTTCTGTCCAGGGAGGAAGACGACAGGGGTGTTTCGGTGGTGGGCTGGGCCGGTCAACTGGACCGCCAGGTAGGTTTGGGCCAGGTAAGTGGCCTAGGTGGTTCACTCTCTCTCTCTTTTAATTGTTTTTGTTTTCTATTTTTCTGCAACTGATTTGGCTTTAGTAAAAATACTAAAGCATTTTATAAAATCCTGAAATAATTTGTGGACACTTCGTGGATTAATCCAGTGGCCCATATTTAGTTTCAGAATTATTTGAGCATTTTAAATATTTATAGTAATTAAATGCTCAAATCCAAATATATAATGATTTAAATCAAAAATCCAGAGATGACCAAGAAATATATTCATCATTTTTGACAGTGGTTTTAACCTTTATCAGAAGTCATGAACATTTTCAAAGGCACTTTGGGTTCACTGAAAATTATTTTAGGTTGAACCTATTTGAATTTCATTTGGTGCTAGGGCTTGGATCAATCCCCATTTCAAGTTTCTTTCAAAGTTTAAGCATGATGCACACATGAAGTTAGCCTAGTGCAATGCCAGAAGCTAGGAATGTGACAAGTATGGACCATATCTGTGGAATCTGACCTGAGAACAGTTGCTCTTCTGCTTTAAATGTGGAGTTTGGGTTAGCTGTGTTGGTCTTCATGCTTTGGGCACTGCAGTAGCTTTACAAACTGCTCGTGTGGGGGTACTCTATGCTGGACATGGTGCTTTGTCAACTAGAAGTGGGTTACTATCCGCTGGGGTTGCGGTTAGATGGGTTGTAGCTGGTTCCCTGCCCAAGGTGTAAGTGTGCAATCTGGTAGAGTCTCGATTATGTGTGGTGGGGCTAGTTTGTGGGCCAGTACAACCATGGTTCTATCTGCATCGACAGGTAGCACTGTCTTTTGTGAAGAACGGGTTTTTGCGCCCTTAGATACTGCCATCACCCCCTCCAACTCAAATGGCTGATAAACAAGAAAAGAAATTGAACGTACAGACATTGTATGATAGACAGATGTGGTAATTCACATATATGTTGTCTAACCAAACAGGACAGCATGACACAATTTCACATATATCATGCCTAACTAAACAGGATAGCATGACACAGTTTTCAGATATATGATGGATAACTTAACAGGATATAATGGCATAATTCAACATATGATGAGTACCTAAACAGGATGACATGAAAAAACTATATGATGTCTTTCTAAAATAGGTTGGAATGAAATAATTCACAAACATGTTGTCTAAGTATACAGGATGGCATGATATAATTGACATTATTGATTCATATACTAAGCAGTTGGCACTCGCATGTATGATCTCTAAACTAAGCAGATGGAATTCAATATTGTGCATATGATGTCTAAACTAAGCAATTCAAGACACCATATGGATCATATGAGAAATATAAACATTGCAACTTAGAGCAAACACCTCAGGTGGGATATAGGATTGGTCATCTGTCTCTGAATCCTCCTTTGAGGAGCTCCCTGTAACCATCGAGATATATGCTTCAACAGGTACCATTGCCTGCTCTGAAGACCTTGTTTTCACTCCAAATTTTTCCATAACCGGCTCAAATGGCTGATAAACATGAAGAGTAGTTCAATATACACAGATTGTCGACAAATGGAATACGTAATGAAAAAAAAAGATGGCATGAGATAATTCACATATATGATGCCTGGCTCCATTGCAGTGCATAATTCACATATATGATAACTAGCTAAAAAACATGGCATTGCATAATACACATATCTGATATAGAAAGCAAACAAGAGGCATTCACACAAAGCATGTCTAATCTAAGCATATGGCATGGCAATGCAAGACACCATATGCATGATATGAGCAATATAACCCAGCCAAGTTAGAGCATGCACCTCGGGGGGGGGGGGGGGGGGATACGACTGATTATCTGTCTCTGAATCCTCCTCTGAGGAGCTATCTGTAACCAGCAAGAAATATGCATCCACAGGTAGCACCGACTACTCAGAAGACCTTGTTTTCACTCCAGATTTTTCCCATGACCGACTCAAATGGCTGATGCACAGGGAGAGTAGACGAATGTATAAACATTGTTGAAAAATGGAATACATTATGAAAAAAAATATGGCACGATACAATTCACATATACGATGACTGGCTAAACAGGATGGCATTGCATGATTCACGTATATGATGCCTGGCTAAAGAAGATGGCATTGCATAATTCCCATATACTCCCTCCGTTCCTAAATATTTGTCTTTTTAGAGATTTCAAGTGGACTACCACATACGGATGTATATAGACATATTTTAGAGTGTAGATTCACTCATTTTGTTCCGTATGTAGTCACTTTTTGAAATCTCTAAAAATACAAATATTTAGGAATGGTGGGAGTATGATATAGAAACCAAACAGGTGGCATTCACACAAAACAAATCTAAACTAAGCTGATGACATATATGATGTATAATGTAAGCAATGCAAGGCGCCATATGCATGATATGACCAACATCAGCATGCCAGGTTAGAGCAAACACCTCAGGTGGTAAACAGGCGTGGTCGGCTCCTTCTGAATCTCCATCTGAACAGTTATCTTCCTCTGGAATACAATCTGGAAATGCAGGAGGGGGGGGGCACTTCACCCACCATGGAGCGGCGTCTGCATGACATTATATTCCAACGCAACGGTCTTCTCTTTTTCTCTACATGTTCAACATGGTTGTGTAAAATATCTGACATGCATAATAAAAAAATATTAGATTTTGTAAGACCTAAGGGGTGCATGCAAAAATCAAGACTGATGGTAGCAAACGGGTGGATGGATCCAAAACTAATGATAGCAGGTAGATTATAGCTTCATTTTAAAAAGATAGACAATGGATCATCTATTGTTTGTTGCCCACCCAATATGAACCACATAGAAGACCCCAGATTAACCAGATAGTAGACAAATACTATTCGTTGCTGGCTCGATATGAGACCAATGGGCATTTCAAAACTCGAGTTTGAACGATAAAGTAGCAGGTAATAATAACCTATGTATAACGTAAGCAAACACGAAAGACTGTGACCTCTCTTCCAGAACTGTGTAGTCCTCAGGTTCATCTGCTCAGTCGATGATGGTAATGCAGTTGGCATGGCTGCCGGCAACGGGGAAGATGATCTGAGGTGGCGAAAGAAAGTCTGCAGGGGGAATCTCTGCTGCAGTGAATGCTTCTGTCGATGGTGCACCTCAGGTGGGGTGGATGACGGCACGGTAGGAGCAGGACATAACACACAGAGTTTTCTTTGACACCTATCTGAAAATGAAGTAAAACTGTAAGGGCTCCTTAGAATTGCAGGATTCTATAAACGCACGGACGGGAAAAACACTGGAATAGGATAGGAATGCACGTGCAAAACAGAGCATTTGGAAACATAGGATTTCAGTCAACCTCGGTGTTTGGTTCACATGAATTGGAAGAACACAGGAATGGAGAAACATGGTCAAATTAAAGTCAAACCACGTGAAAATGAAAAAAATTAGAATCATATTATGCGAGTAATGCAATTAGTTCTGTTCTTCATGCATATTAATTTGAAAAGGACGTCCAAGTGCATAAAATTCCTACGTTTTTTCTTCGAAAGAGACACCAAAGGAAAAATCCTCCAGTTTTACTTTGCTCCACTCCTTCTAACAGATTTGCACGAATAGTAGTTCCATAGCAAAGGATCCCTAAGGTATCGACATGAATGCAGAGTAACAAAGTGATGCGAGGAGTGTACAACCTCTTTGGCATAGCCTTGTGGACCTCGGCATCATTGGGTTGGACGTGGAGGATAGTGATGACACTGGTGTGACTGTCGGAGGCGGGGAAGAAGATCCGAGGCCTTTGGAAATGGGGCTGAGGGTACTGCTTCACTGTGATGGACGGTTCCGTTGTTGGAGCAGCTCCGCTAAGGTGTACGGCGACGAGGCTGAAGCAGGACAAGACAGACAACATTAATCTGAAGTGGGACCCTAATATCATCTGCAATAGATGATGTAAAATACATCACCAAAAAGTGCTAGATGTAAAACGCATCAGCCGCGCCACGGCCGCTCCGACAGATGTTGTAAGTACTATTCACTCTGAACATAACTGAAGAAAATGAACTTTACAATCGAAACTGAATTTTACTGTCGAAACTAATTGAACTAGTAACAGAGCATTGCAATAGATGTTTAGGGCGTTCGAGGACTAGTATCAGAGAAGCAGTGATCTAAATAAGCAGACACGCGAGCAGGGAATGCACTAGCAGAGAGCAAGTCATGCGGTAGCACCACGAGCGAGTGCTAAAGCAGCAACTCCTGTAGCTGCCGGAGCTCGTGTAGCACCAGTAGCAGCGCAAGCGAGAGCAAGAGCAGAGCAGTAGCACGAACGAAAGCAAGAGCAGTGCAGCAGCGTGACCGACAGCAAGAATAGAGCCGCAGCGTGCGAGAGCCGGAGCAGCTGCAGCTAGTGCCGTTGTGGAAGTCTCCACCGAGGAAGCAACGACACGGGGGAGATACGCCGTGGATGATGTGGCCGGCGATGGCGTCGTCGATGGAGAACCGCCATGTCTGCTCGGTATCGAGCACCGGCAGCCCCATGAGATCGAATAAAAGATAAAATGCAGTGGTGAGTGTAGAACCTCCTTGGTGCCGCCGAGTTGGCCTCGGCTTCATCGGAGGAATTGGTGAGGGTGCTGTGGTTCTGGTGGGGCAGGTCAAGACGGTGTTGTGGGGATTGAGGTGGCGCGATAGACGAGGCGAATGTCGGGGCAGCTCCTTGGAGGTGGAGGACGGGGCGGATGATCCGGCAGGATGACAAGATCGACAACGGATCCTCATCCGGTGTGGTGGATGAGGGACGGCGAGCTATTGCAGTGGACGACGTAGTCAGGGAAGAGTCTCCGGTCGGGCGGCAGTCGGGAGGCTGATGGAGGAGCATGGGGTTTCGCAGGTTTTGGCGGCCTCGGTGTACGAATGGGGGCGAAGGGGAAGGGGGGAGCCAAGCTTAGGGACGAGCTTGTCCGAAATGTAGGGTAAGTTACCAGCATACCCCCACCAGTTTTGACACCGCGACATGGAGCTTCATTTCCGGCTGAGGGGTAGAAGGGGGATTTCACGTGTCTGGGCTGAGGAGGGAGTTCTAGCGTGCGTCCAAATTTCGGGATAACAAGGCACGGCGCGGGCTGAAGAGGCGGGAGTTTCAAAGCAGGTGAGACAAAAGATACTCGAGCTTGAAAATTTCGGGATAACAAGGTGCGGATTCCTTGTTCGGCAGAACAAACTTAACGTGTAAAAAATACAATTCATACAAGACACAAGAGAGTCATGTCCCCTTTTACTATATTGCTATAGATGCCAATGAAAAAACTACAAGAAAAATGTAAAAAAAATCGGGAGAACAAGATTACCCTGCATTGTACCAAATTGATTCGCAGTTCCCTCAACAACAACAAAAAACAAATCAATTCCCACCAAAGAAAAAGTAATGTCCCTTTTTATATGATTACAAATGCCAGGATCTCGAATTTCAATTTTTGAATCCACGTTATGTTGAATTCGACTATATCGTTAGGTGACCTTGCGGTTTATAATTGATGTAGTCGTACATTTTGATCTTCCATCATATATGAACATTTTACTCCACCATGTGAACATATATATTGTCATCTACCATACGAACTAAATTTGAATCAATTTTCCTTATTTGAATACGATTGTTGTCAATTTATACAATAATTTAAACATTATCTTGATAACAAAAAGCATGCATATAGCAGTAACCATATTTCACTATGAACTACATGTACCATACGCTCTCCAATTCAAATATTTGTATCCATTTTATGTTCAATTCAAATCATAGTACATTATTGGTCTAGGTAGCGAGATGTTCGGGATAATCTAAACCCTGTTTTCATATGTATAGTTTTTGGCTGAATTGGGACAAGTTTTGGTATAAGCTTCTTGCAAAACTGGAGATTCTCTCAACAAGCCTCGTGGTTCCGAGAGGGAACGTGTCACCTTTGTGTGCGAAATGATATACGCTGCCTCCCCCCTGATTTTCTTTACAGAGGCAACATAGAACCATATTAGTGCCCTGTTAAATTTTGGAATTATTTCGGTTTCATTTGGCCTTTTTATACATTAATTGAGTTTCTGGACTTTTAATGTGCATAATCTAAATATGAATTGCATGCACATGCTCCGGTGCACCAAAGTGGGTTGAAAAATCACATGTGTGTCCTTGGTTGAATTTCTAGGTCCCATGGAAGAAATGAGAATGAAATTGAAACATCTGGGAGTCATGACTCGGCCGAGAACATCGAGAAACTTAGATTTTAAATTCATGCAAATGCAAAACTCGCCTGGAAGTCATGAAACTTGGCATGGTGTCATGTCATGGCACTAACGTGTTGTGGTAAAAAATTGGGCCGATTTGGAAGCTCGTGGTTCTAAGAGGGAACATGCCACCTTTGAGTGTGAAACGATATACGCTGCCCCCCCCCTTGAATTTCTTAACAACGGCAACATAGAACTACATGAGTGCCCTGTTAAATTTTGGAATTATTCCGGGTTCGTTTGTCATTTTTTATACATTAATTGAGTTTCTGGTCATTTAATGTGCATAAGTCAAATTTGAACTACAAGCACATGCTCTCGTGCACCAAAGTTGGTTGAAAAATCACATCTGTGTCCTCGGGTGAATTTCTAGGTCCCATGCAAGAAATGAGAATAAAATTAAAACATCTGGGCATCGTGGCTCGGCCGAGAACACTGAGAAACTTGGTTTTAAAATTCTTGTAAATCCAAAACACGTATGAAAATCATGAAACTTGGCATGGGTGTCATGTCATGGTACTACCATGCTATTGTAAAAAAATTGGCCGAATAGGAACAGATTTAGGTATAAGCTTCTTGCAAACCGAAGCTTCTCTCAAGAAGGCTCATGGTTCTGAGAGGGAACGTGCCACCTTTGAGTGCGAAACGATATACGTTGTCCCCCTTGATTTTATTTACAAAGGCGACATAGAACTACATGAGTGCATGTTAAATTTTGGAATTATTCTGGCTTCGTTTGGCTGTATTTACACATTAATTGAGTTTTTGATCATTTAATGTGCATAATTCAAATTTGAACTACAAGCACATGCTCCCGTGCACCAAAGTTGGTTGAAAATCACATTTGTGTCTACTAGTGAATTTCTAGGTCCCATGCAAAAAATGAGAATAAAATTGAAACATCTGGGCATCGTGGGTCGGTCGAGAACATTGAGAAACTTGGTTTTAAAATCATGAAACTTGGCCTGGTGTCATGTCATGGTAGTACCATGCCGTGGTAAAAAACTTGGCCAAATAGGAACAAATTGTGGTATAAGCTTCTTGCAAATCGGAGCTTCTCTCAAGAAGGCTCGTGGTTCTGGGAGGGAACGTGTCACCTTTGTGTGCATAATTCAAATTTGAAATACAAGCACATGTTCCAGTGCACAAAAGTTGGTTGAAAAATCACATGTGTGTCCTCGGGTAAATTTTCTAGGGTCCATGCAAGAAATGGGAATGAAATTCAAAATTCTGGGCGTCGTGGCTGGGCTGGAAACATTGAGAAACTTAGTTTTTTAATTCCTGTAAATCCAAAACACGCATGAAAATAATGAAACTTGGCTTGGCGCCATGACATGGCACCAACATGTTGTGGTAATTTTGTAGTCTGATTTGCGAAGGCGCACACATTAACAATCAACAAAGTCATTTTGGAACAAGTGCTGTCACGTTACAATCGGAAACACAAGTATTATTGAAACCGTGGGCGTTCTACTTACTAGTACCATTTACGTGCTGCCACACGTCCCCATTTTTTATTAGCTAGGAGGCGCCGTGCAGGGTAGCTATTTGAGTACAAGAGGCGTGTGATCAGACCCCTACGCGTGCTTATCGGGAGGAGAGCCCTTTGACCTCCATCTGACGTCCACCTCTCTCCCAAGGTCTCCATTAATGGCGCACGAGCCTCTGTTTAATGGCATGTCTATGTCTCATTCGACTGAGATTTAAGAGAGAGAAAAGAAAATCTGAAAGCACTGATGAATATATAAGGACGATTACTTGTCTTACATAACTAGAAAGATAATTAAAAAAGCCACATGCGGCTATGCCCGAAATACACAAGGGCAAAAGAAGAAGACAAGGATCTGGCTCGCTGATCTCTACTTTCTTGATGCGTTGCTGCAGGCCACGGGAACTAGTCTCCGCAGTGAGCGGTGATGAGCTCTTTCGTGTCCTCAAGACGCTGCTTGGGAACATCCACGGATTCCTCCACCAGCCTTTGGCGCTCATTGCGGAGCATGTCATTCTCGTCCATAAGTTTCTTGACGATGACGCCGGTCCTCTTCAACAAGGCACTGGTCTCCTCCTATTGGTCTACACTTCGGACGATTTTCTCCCTCAGCAGGTCGCGCTCGGCCCGGAGCCTCTCATTGCCCTCCCATAGTTGCTGGATGATGCTGGTAGCCTGTTCAAACGAGGCTTTCATGTCGTCCTGCAACCTCGCCCAGCCGGAGATCTGATCCATCTGGCTATGGAGGATTACATGCATGCGCCTGTAACAGTCGTCGCCTGCCCGCAAGAAATTTTCCCAGGCCGCCACGGCGCGACGGGACATCTCTGCTGCTTCCGCGGTGGGGCCGGACCAGTCTCCTGCATCGACGGCACGGCGGGACCTCCATGCTGCTTCAGCGGCGTGGCGGGACCTCTGTGGTGCAACTTCCGCGCGGCGGGACATGTCGGCTGCTCTCGCAGCGAGGCGGGACATCTCTCGTGCTTCCTCTTCCATGCTCGCCTCTCCCTAGTGGCAGTCTCTCGACCCAGACCTCACGCTGGCCATGGCAGATGCAAGGGAAGGATTTTGAATGACTTGTTTGTTTTTGTGGATGAGGAGTTGAGGAGGAATGTGTAGTCATCTTGGCATACTAGTATTTATAACCGAGTACTAATACGCTCCTAAGTGGGAAACCATTTAGGTTGTGATCGGTGTGAACAGGTTTGCAATTCAATATAACGTGGTACTAATACGCTCCTAAGTGGGAAACCGTTTAGGTTGTGATCGGTGTGAACAGGTTTGCAATTCAATATAGCGTGGAGTAATTTGGAATGTGACGAGACGCAAGCTCAAAATTTATTGACGGTTCTAGTTTCGAAGTGCGACACTATTCCCGGATGGAGTAGTTATTTTTTTACTCCCTCCTTTCCAGTTTATTGGGCTTATCTCAATATTTTTTGTAATTAATGCATTGATAAACATGATTTTTGAGAAAAACAAGAGCATTAATTAGGTGCTTTTGCAAACTACAAAAAATATTCAACCACTCACCATCTTGGTTGGTGAGATATACATATCTTACGGTTAATGGGGCGTTCGAAAGGAATAGCCGCGTGGCGAGCTCTAGGCTAGTCTTTTTTTCAGACGCATTAAACCTATCTCTCGGGACATCTCGCACGAACCATCGTGCCACCCACAAAAACTTGTACTCTGAGTTTAGTACGTTATACAGGAAGAGAAGAGGTGCACGCACGCACTCGTCCTCTCACACACGTGTCTGTTTTTTCTCAAAAAGGAGGATGATGACCCCCGACCTCTGCATCTGGGAGTCACACACGCATCTGTAGCTACGAATTGTAGTGTTCTAAACCATCCTATTGGCTCTATCATGGATGTACCTATATACTAAAACATGTCTAGATACATCTATATTTTGACAAATGGAAGGCATGTAATTTGGAACGGAGGGAGTGCTTGTCATAAAAATGGATAAAAAGGGACGTATCTAGAACTAAAATACGTCTACATACACTCCTTTTATCCATTTTGATGACAAGTAGTACTTCTTACCCAAAGGAACTTTATATCCAACAGACACAATATATCCGTTCGACTGTTGGAAAATTACTGATCTGATGTCGAAGTAATTGTTGCATCGCAACCAAAACCCACCATTTCTTAAGCTAAAGTAGACTGAGGTAATCCCTATATTAGAATATTACTAAGATAAACAGAAGGCACTGTAGAAACATTTAGGACATGAGCTTGTCAATCTGAATGTGGAAGGACACCAGCTTAGCCCCGGCCAGCAGCTTGGGTGGAACTGTGAAGAAGGTCAGCTCCTGCACGTCGACGTCGCCGCGATCCTTGCTGCTTGTGACCTCCATTTCCACCTTGACGGCGTCGGTCGTGCCTTTGGGCTCCCCCGGTGGGCCGTTCGCCCACAGCTTGGCCACGTAGTGCGGCAGTGCGGACGCCCCCGCTCTGACGCAGACGATCGACACGGCGATAGGCGCGCCGATGTCGAGCACGCCGTCGACCAAGAAAAACATGCGGCCGTCCTCCTCCTCGAATAGCAAGAGCCGTGGCTCCGATAGTGGCACTTGCAGCTGGAGCACCTTGCCATACTGGGTCTTGTGAACGGGCATGGGATGTGCGGTGCTGATGTGGTAGTAGAGTGCCGGAGGCGGGCCTTCATAGCCGCAGACGGGCACGGGGCATTTGCAGGGCGCGAGCGGACACATGCTCTGGTGATCGGTGAGCTTGTGCTAAGTGACGTAGAGCCCACAGTCTTCGTGCGGGCACTCCACCCTCACCGACGAAAGGACGGAGTCCAACACCGTGTTCCGCACGTCAAATCCACCGCCACGCTCGCACTTCTGGCTCTGCCGCTGATTCCCGGGGCGCTCGATGTGGCAGTCCGCGCAAGCCAGGTGCCCTCCCTTGCACTACAGAAATCAATCAAACAAAACATCAATCTAGAAACCTGCACCTTGCTCAATCAGCCGAACGGATGAGGTGTATTCGAACCTCATACACTGGAGGCGTCAAGGGGTGGAGCCACAAGGGGCAGTGGAGCACGGCGAGGTCCATCGAGACCTTAGAGAGCTCAATCGTTGGGTCCTGTTCGGCCTGCATGATCTCGCCCTCCTCGTGCACAACCATCTCCCAACTTGGGTCGGGGCATTACAAAGCTTTACCGTCACATATTTTATACTACTTCAAGGTGCATGCATGCATGCGTTGTAATTAATGCATCGGTAAACGCAAATTATTGAAATATATCGAGTGCAGTGCTTTGATGTGTCGCGGCAACTCGTACATCAATGAGAAGTTTGATTATCCTCTCCCTCGCGGATTTAACTGCACCTGCCTTTGGCTTTATGACAGGTTGGCCACACACCTGTTGGGCCCACCTGTCATACACGCAATGGCAGGAGTGTCCCTCCCTCGCCCATGAGCGTGGTGGCTAGCAAGACTAGGAGAAGCTTTCGCTACGCGCTCTCCCTCCCACACGCGTTGGACATGCAGCAGTTCAATTGGTGTCAGATGGCCAGAAGCGTACTGTAGTACTCCTCCAGTGCAGTAGTACTCCATCATTGTTCGACTTCTCGAAGAGGCGAAGAGCGAAGGGCAGCCCGGACGCTCGTGTGGCAGTTTCATGTGTAGAGTAGTCTAGGATAGCGTGTACCATGCATGTAAGCTTAAAATTGTTGGGGTCGGTTCCATGCTATGTGGCCGTCTCGAAGTTTCTTTTTAAAAAATAAAATAGTCTTCTGGCCCTACCTGTCACCCTGGTGATTGTAGTTTGCACGCTCACCTGGTCAAGACAGGAATATATATTTTAATTTATTTTTTTCGAAAAGGGGGGACTCCCCGGCCTCTGCATTAGAACGATGTATACGACCAGATATATTTTAATTTGTGGTGGGTAAATGTTAGAGGTTGCAGCAAATATATTGTACACTGTGGGTCTTTCAGCCAAGTTTAGAGCATCTCCAATAGCTTGTCTATATGGATGTCTATACTCGTTTTCCACGACGTGAGTCCAAAATAGGCGTCCAACAGCTTGTCTATATGGTCGTCCAAATATACACATCTTCTAAATCGACCTCGACAATGTCCATGCCAGTACATTGTGAAGGCTTTGTCTAAACTCAGCTCCAGTCATGATTTCTTTCTCTCCCCAGCGACGGCCCACCTGTCATGGTCCCTGTATATAGACATTCTGATGCAAAACTGGACGTGTATATAAGGGAATCTTGTTAGACCATTGTCTATATGAATATATAGACATCCAAATATACACATGCTATTGGAGATGCTCTTAGAGGCAAGCATGTGGGTCCAATTCTATGATGTGTCGCGTCAACTCGTACAACAAGGAGAAGCTTGATTTTACTACTACACGCTTTCTCCCTCGCCCATGCGTGCGGTTGCACGCAAACGAGGACATGCTTTTGCTTAGTAGTACTTCTACAACAAGCTATCCGTCCCACTCGCGGTGGACGGACATGCAGCAGTGGATTCGACACTGTAGAAGCAGTAGTAGAACATCATTGTTCGTCTTCCCGAAGAGGCGAAGAGCCAAGCGCAAACCAAACGTTGCAGTTGCGAACATTGGAGCACGCATATAGCCAGACTCTTGCATGAGACAAAATTGCTATGTGAGCCCACTATTGTACTAGTATGTACAACTACTTGCTAGTATAGCCCTGTAAACCAGAAAGGAGTATTTGCCCTTCTAGATATTTCAACAAGTGACTAGACTACACCGAGATGGAGTACATATGGAGCAAAATGAGTGAATCTGCACCGTAGATAAATACGTACTAGTTCTATCGTTTTCCTTTCCGAGGTGCACAATATTGAGTATACTAACTAGTCTCTTTTTGACACACATTTATGTTTTTTTTTGACATAGTACAGACGCAAGCGCTCATATACATGCGCATACACTCACCCCTATGAACGCGCACACGCACGACACTATCATCTAGAAATTTATGAAGTCGCCACAGGCACCTCGTCGTCGACGGATCCATAGGTGCTTGAATGCCAAGGTGGGAGAGGGTAGCAGTTCTAGAGACGTTGAACGGTCAATGATGCATCCTCAATTACATGCAGAGGGAATTAATTGGAGAAGCAGAATAGAGCCAGCATGATGTGAATGCAACAAAGTTTGGACTCTCATATAATAAAGGCGCCCCACCACTCCAATCCATCTACTCCCAAGTCTCTGTGCAACACTGCTCACTCCAATCAAAGACCAAGTGACCAGAAGCCACAAGCACCTATGGAGGCGATGGACGCGAGCAGTAGTCGGTTGTGCCAAATCATCCAAGGCACCGGCCTGCGGCCCCGTACCGTGCAGCATTTCTAGATGGTGCTAGCGACCGCCGGCATCGTAACCCTCGCCGACGCCGGCTTCACCTCTCGCATGGACGACCTGATGGTCAACTCCATCCGCAAGTTCACCGTCGTCAAGAAGAGCATGGACGACCTTGCCGTACTGCTCCAGCCCGCGCGCCCAGGCTCCTCATTACCTGCCTGTCAGGACCCCGACTCAATGCCACACCGATCTAGCATGTAACACCTCATATCACTTTGCGGCCTCATGCATGGTATTCCCACGGGTGTCGCCTTACCAGGCCTGGGACCGTTTGCGCCTTTTGGCACACGTATATGATAGTGCCGCTAGCATCCATATGACAAGGAGCCCGGGCTGACATGGCTAGTCGTGAACCCAAAGTGGCACTAACTTACAGGGACATGCATACATGACCTAGCAACGAATGTGTCGGTCATCAGCGAGTGAATCCAGGCTGTAGCAACTGGGCTAGCAGGACTTACGTAAACCGGGCTGTAGCAGGCTAACAGGACTCCGGTAGACACCACTTGACATTTCCCTGAAGGGACAGACACAGGAACGAATAAGGACACATGCCGGCCATCCTAAGTGTTCTGGAGTAGTAGCAAGCTACCAAGGCTCAGTGGAAGCACTAGGAGACATTTCCCTGTAAGAGAGGCTACCAAGGATAAACAACTAGATAGTCAGATCCCACACATACCAAGCATTTCAATAACATACTGTAGGACCTTGAAGTATGTCTAGAGGGGGGTGATTAGACTACTTGACCAATTAAAAAATTATCCTTTTCCCAATTTTAGAATTTGGCAGATTTAAGCTATTTTAGGACAAGTCAAGCAATCACACACTATTCAAGTGAGCATGCAAAGAGTATATAGGCAGTAGAAATTAAAGCATGCAACTTGCAAGAAAGTAAAGGGAAGGGTTTGGAGGATTCAAATGTAATTGGAGACACGGATGTTTTTGGCGTGGTTCTGATAGGTGGTGCAATCGTACATCCATGTTGATGGAGACTTCAACCCACGAAGGGTAACTGTTGCGCGAGTCCACGGAGGGCTCCACCCACGAAGGGTCCACTAAGAAGCAACCTTGTCTATCCCACCATGGCCGTCGCCCACGAAGGACTTGCCTCACTAGCGGTAGATCTTCAGGAAGTAGGCGATCTCATTGCCCTTACAAACTCCTTGGTTCAAAGCCACAATCTTGTCGGAGGCTCCCAAGTGACACCTAGCCAATCTAGGAGACACCACTCTCCAAGAAGTAACAAATGGTGCATTGATGATGAACTCCTTGCTTTTGTGCTTCAAATGATAGTCTCCCCAACACTCAACTCTCTCTCATAGGATTTGGATCTAGTGGAAAGAGGATTTGAGTGGAAAGCAACTTGGGGAAGGCTAGAGATCAAGATTCATATGGTAGGAATGGAATATCTTGGCCTCAACACATGAGTAGGTTGTCCTCTCTCAGAAAAGGTAAGTTGGAAGTGTAGGTTTAGTCTGATGACTCTCTCCACGAATGAAGAGGAGGTGGAGGGGTATATATAGCCTCCACACAAAATCTAACCGTTACACACAATTTACCAAACTCGGTGGGACCGATTCAACGGCCTCGGTCGGACCGATATAGTAAACCTAGTGACCGTTAGGATTTTCGGTGGGACTGACATGCAACTCGGTAGGACCGATTCGGTTAGGGTTAGGGCATAACGTAATCTCGGTAACACCGATTACACAAACTCGGTGAGACCGATTTTGGTAATAAGCTTTCCAGAGAGTTGGTCAGGTAAACTCGGTGGGACCGATTTGCTCTTTTCGGCGAGACCGAAATGTTACAAAAGGGAAACAGTGAGTTTACATTGCAATCTCGGTGGGACCGATCGCTCACTTTGGTTAGACCGAAACGTTACGAAGGGAAGCAGAGAGATTACAATCCCATCTCAGTGAGACCAAGATCCCTATCGGTAAGACCGATTTGCTTAGGGTTTGTGGCAGTGGCTATGACTTTTGAAATCGGTGGCGCCGAATAGGAAGAATCGGTCTGACCGATTTTGGCTTTAGGTTTAGGTCATATGTGGATGTGAGAAAGTAGCTCAGGGTTTTGGAGTATATCACTAAGCACATGAAGCAAGAGGCTCATTAAGCAACACCTCATCCCTCCTTGATAGTATTGGCTTTTCCAATAGACTGAGTGTGATCTTGGATCACTAAAATATAAAATGAAGAGTCTTGAGCTTTTGAGCTTGAGCCAATCCTTTGTCCTTAGTATTTTGAGGGATCCACTTTCATCATCCATGCCATGCCATTCATTGAGCTTTCCTGAAATAATAGTCTTGGAATAGCATTAGCTCAGTGAGCTATATGTTGTTATGAATTATCAAAACCACCTAGGGATAGTTGCACTTTCAATCTCCCCCTTTTTGGTAATTGATGACAACACTTCGACAAATGATAATAATATTAAAACATCGTCGCTTTGAGAAGTATGTGATAAGCAAGAGCTCCCCCTAAATTTGTGCATAGTTTAAGATTTGCTTTGGACTGCAAATGCACAATGAATTAGGCTCATGGGTTACTCTTCCATGTCACATACATCTTGGTGGAGCGCTCAACATAATAAAGATTGAATACATGCACTCATCACCAAGCAAAGTGAATGATCACATATGATAGATAAGATAATATCATCAAACATGCATAAGTGTAGTTTATGATCAAACACATGATCATCAATGTCTCACAAGAATAGCATCTCAAGCAATCAAAAGCAAACAAGTTTTAACCACCAAATCAAGAGAGAACAAAAGCAACACTCTCTCTCTCGAAGCCTATGATCTATACATTTTTCTCCCCCTTTGGCAACAAGTTACCAAAAAGTTCATAGAAAATGCATAGTACTAGATCGACTCTCAGGCTTGATCTTCAGGTGGTGGTGTCCGGATAAATCCAAGAACGAAGGCTTCAGTTGAAGTAGAGGGTGCTGGAGTTGATGCTGGAGCTGGTTGCACTGGAGATGTAGGAGCTGTAGCTGGTGCAGAAGATGTTGCTCTGGTATCTGTCACAGGCACTGCAACTAACCTCTGGGCTCTAGGCACTCTGGCAAAAACATTAGTGGTAGTCTTGCCCTGCCTCTCCTGCATGTCATCCTGCAGCTGCTCCACAACTGACTGAATCTCAATTACTTTGACATCAAGATCATGAAATTTGAGTTCCATGATTCCTTCCAAGCTCTCCTGATTTTGAGTGAGGGTGGCCAATCCCTTCTCAATCCTCAGAGTTGATGCTATTAAGTAACCAAGCTGCTCCTTCTTGTTCTTCAAGAAATACTCAGATGCCTCCTCTTGAGTTGGCATCCTGGCAGCCTTCTCCTTCCTTGCCTTCTCCTTCTTCTCTTGAGCTTGAACTGATGATGGATCATTCTCATTCATGAAAACCTGATTGTCCTCAAAGTCTGGATAAAGTGGAAAATGTTCCTTATCCAATTGATATTTCCCTGTGCCCATCTTTGTGTTAATCAACTCCTAAATCTGAGGGGCATATCCACAGCTCCTCTTCTGATCTGCTGCAGTCCTCTTAATGGTTTTAACCATAAGGCTCATGACCTTGAATTTCTTTGGCACATCAAACAAATGCAA
This sequence comes from Triticum timopheevii, assembly GCA_963921465.1. NCBI lineage: Eukaryota > Viridiplantae > Streptophyta > Magnoliopsida > Poales > Poaceae > Triticum > Triticum timopheevii. The sequence continues at coordinate 250,332,862 of OY997264.1, read as the reverse complement.
CATGTTGATTGCATGCCCTCTGATCATGTTGTGGTCACCAGACTTAGGCAACAGAGTGTGCCTTAGGATCCAATTGATAGTTGGCAGCCCTGACAGAAGGAAGTGGACTGATCCAAACTTATGTATCTCAACAGCCTTGTCTGGGATCTCCTTGTACATGTGTGCTATGGAATTGTGGTCCATCTTCTTCTTGGCATAAATATCCAGGTCATCATCATCTTCCTTTGGGGCATTGATCAGTCTTGCCCATTCCTCAACAGTGGACTGGTACCTTGTACCTTCAGACATCCAAACTATCCTCCCATCTGGATAGAAGTGTGCTGTGGAGTAGAATTGCATGATAAGTTCATCATTCCAGTTGGTGAGCTTTTGCCCAACAAAATCAGCAACTCCACAAGCAACAAAACTGTCTTGCACTCCAGGATAGTGCTCTTCATTGTCCTTTATGTATGTCTAGTCGACCCACCTCATATCACATAGTATGGGCTTCTTATCAAACAAGATTGTCTCATAGAAGTCCTGTTGTTCCTTTGTATGGAACCTGTAATCAACAGCAGTTCTTCTCCTTGAGGCATATGGATCTTCCATCCTCCATATCCTCAACCCTGAGTCCTTCCTGATCCTCATGTCCTCAGCCACAGGATGGGTATCATTGTGGTCTGGTATCTTGGGCTTGAGCTTCTTTAGGACCTATCCTTCTTCATCTTCCTCATCAGCAACATTAGGCACTAGGGCCTTGTTCTTCTTAGTAGCTGGAATACTCCTGGCATTCATCTTTGGTGCAAGCTTAGCCTTGGGGGCAGCTTTGGGTGCTTCCTTGGGCTTAGATGTTGCAGCCCCTGATTTAACAGCATCACCCATAAGCTTTGGTGCCTTGGGTGCTGGTGAAGCAACCTCTTCTTCCTCTTCAAAATCTCTTCTCATTGAGGGCTTTCCAAGAACCTGGGCAGTTGTGGTTCTTGCTCTCTTCTTCTTCTTCTTATCCTGAGCAGCTTCATCCTCTGATTCAATGGTAAACTTCATTGTTTCCCCAGTAGGAACTTTCTTGGATTTGGAAGTTATGACTTTCTTAGCAGGTGCCTCTTTGAGTTTAGATTGTTATGGCACTTGAGTGGACCTTCTGACCTTGGGCATAGGTGTCCTCTTGGTAGGAACTTTATTGTTCAGTCCAGGCTTTGTGCTATGTGCTGATCCATACTCCTTTTTGAGCACTACTTTCTTGGAAGTAGCCTCATCCTCTTCAGCTCTGTAGTCCTCATCTGCAGAGTCTGAAGTTCTCTTCCTCCTTTGCCTAGTAGCAGCCTTAGGCAGATTGCTAGGAGTGCTTCTGCTGCCTTCATCTGAAGTGCTAAAGGGACTAGTGCCCTCACTCATGTGAGCCTGCTCTTCTGAGCTGTTCTGGCTGTCACTCTGGTCTGACATGCTGCAAACACTGACTGCTAACCATGTGAAGAGTTATAGATGAGATAGAGTGGATGAGCATCACAAAATGCAGAGATTTTTGCAAAAGAATGATTCAAAAATTCAGTTTTAGTTTTCCACAGAAAGCATTTCAGATCAACTGATTTTCAAACTCGGTGATACCGAAGCAGTTTTGGAACCTAAATTGATGAACTCGGTTGGACCGAGTCACAGTTCGGTGGCACCGAGACTGCTAGGGTTTCACAAAGTCCTAAAATCGGTCACACCCATTAGTAATTCTCGGTCAGACCAAGAGTTACTAGTGCAATGGCATACGCCAAATCGGTGGGACCAAGTTTTTAACCTCGGTGGGTCCGAGATGGTTTCGGCGGAAACCTAACCCTAAAATTTTGAATCTCATCTACTCTATAGATTGCATTGACTAGATAGGAGTGTTTCAATCATGGCAAGAATCAATAAGAACACAATGTGCTAGGAATCAGACGAGGATAGCACAGTGATCGAGTCCATACCCTAACTTGGCGATGAACTCGCTACGGTGGCAACGGCGGGGTTGAAATCCGTTGACGGCGGCGGAGACCAGCGACAGGAGGCGGCTGGCGACAAGGAGATGATCCGGAGATCCTGGATGGCAGAGCGAGCTATTGCGCGGGCGAAGGGGTTCGGAGGAATTTCCAAATTTTTGCCCGTGACTATATATAGCCTGAACCTGTCGGTGTGACCGAGTGGAACAACTCGGTGGCACCGAGATGCATAACTGTTTACAGTTACAGCAACTCGATGTGACCGAAAAGTTCAAATCGGTTGCACCGAGATTGAAAACTTAGATCAACTTAATGATCTTGGTAGGACCGAAATTGAGGAATCGGTCAGACCGAGAATCACAAAGAAGTTTTGGAAGTTTAAGTCTATGACGAATCGGGGACTCTGAGTGCTCCTCACACAGAGTAGTTCGAATCTGACTTGATTAAATTTTGTGATGTAGCATGAATAGAGTTTGAGACGAGAAAAGCATAGATAACTAGAGAAGGTTCTTAGGCATTCTTGTCCATCCACTTGGCAAAGGAAAAAGAAACCAAACCAACAAAACAACAAGTGGATGTCCTTGAATGAGTAAAATATGCACCAACATGCTCACACAATAATATGGCAAATGAAATATGTGGCAAAGCATGCACAACCAATTCTAGCATCTATCAAACAATTGGAGATGACCAGGTCATCTATATATGAGTATATTGACTTAGGAGTCAAATGAAAACATTTGATCATAGGTCATACTCATCGTTTAAGCTCAAGTGGGGTTACCAATTTTACATAATGCATTGATGTGTTCACACCATTAGAGTTGCTTTGACTCAATTCTTAGAGTTAAGCTCCCCCTACATGTGAGATCCCCTTTTAGAGGGATGAACTAACCTTGGGTTTTGTCAATGATGACTTCATGTAGGTGTTGAAGATGTGGATGCTCAATGTTGATGTAGATCATTTGGAGCAATCCTTTGGAGTGAGTTGCACTTTCAATTTACCTACATGGGTTAGTCCCACAAGGAACAAACAAGAATATCTGTAGACATAGAGTGATGCACACATAAGATGATGTCCATGAAATCATTAGGTTACCTTTTCCCTTGCCTTACCAACATGAGGGTTTGTGACTCCTTGAACTAGTGCAAGATGTGGAAGTTGATTGCACTTGTTCTTGACAAAATGATATGAGTGAAGAATGTTGGTGGAGTCACCCTCAAGAACTCTCTAGTTCTTCTTATTCGGGATCCACATCATCTTGATGGGAATCCTTGGAGTTGTAGTTGTACTTGATGAAGTAGAACTTGACGTAGTCTTGGGAACCCACTTGAACGAGGCCTTAGGTGCTTCTTCAAATGCATCAATCTCTTCTTGAAGCTTGTCCTTGCCTTTGTTCTTGTGGTCTTGTGGTGGAAGATCATCTTGGGCTTCTGTTCCCTTGAAGGAAGTAGGATCATACTTCTCTTGTTGTGGAACAAACTTCGTCTTGGGTTATTGATCTTCTTCCCACTCAACTCCATTGGCATTGAACTTTCGTTCAAAACCAAGACCTTGATTCTTCTGGTGCCTTCCTTGCTTGCGTACAATTTCCTTGAATTGCTTACTCTCGACAAGGCTCTTGTAAACACCTTTCTCTATAATTCCCTTCAATAAGCTGTTTTCTTGCTCAAGTGTAACTTGGCTAAGAGAATCATTAGTGGAATCAAGAGAACTACTAGAAGCAACAATATTGGATTTGACATTATTATTGTTACTATTAGAGGAAGTATCTTTCTTGTACTTGTTACTAGACTTGACTTGAGGCATGTAAGTAGATAAGAGTAAATGCTTGGCAATGTAAGAAGAACTTTTCTTGCGGATATCATCATTGATTGCTTTTAAGAACTCATGCTCTTGCTCAAGATTGAGCTTTTCAAAGCGTAACTCCTCATGAGCCTTTAAAAGTTCTCGATGATCTTCGATGATAGTTTGATGAGACAACTTAAGAGTGTTTAGTTCCTTAGTTAGAAGCTCAATCTTCTCCTTATCATTGTCATTCATTTTATCTTGATTAGCATGATTAATTGACGTTTCATCATAGTATTCATCACTAGAGTTGTCAACAAGTAAATCATCATCCACAGGCAAGTCATCTTCATCACTATTAAAATCAACATACTCAGGATGTGTTACCTTTGGACCTTTGGCCATGAAGCATCTTCCAATTCCTTCATTTGGTGAATCAAATATGTCGTAGGAGTTGGTTGACACAAGTGCTAGACCGGCAACACCTTCATCTTGAGAATATTCGGAGTCGGAGTGATAGCTTCTCTCGGAGTGATTGTCGGAGTCGGAGCCGGATACCTATTCACCAACAAGAGCTTGATGTCTTCGTTTTGTGTAGCTCCTTGATGACTTGTCCTTCCTTTCCGAATCCTTGCTTCTCTGTGAGGGTATTCATTCATAACGATCATCTCTACTCCTCCTCTCTCTTGGTGGTGATTCTTCTCTTTTGCTTCTTCTTCTTGGAGAATCTTCTCTTCTTTTGTAGGGTGCCGTAGACTCATTGGAATAGTGTCCGGGTCTCCCACAATTGTAGCAATTGCACTCTCGACTGGAAGATCTTTTGTCATGGTAAGAACTTGACTTGGAGCTTCTTTCTTTGCTTCTACTCTTGTAGAATTTGTTGATGTTCTTCACCATTAATCTCAATTCTTCATTGAAGGTTTGTTTCTCACTTGATGATGTGGGGGATTCACTTGAGGCTTTGTAAGCACCACTTGACTTGTTCTGAAGTTCCTCCTTATCCTTAAGTGACATCTCATGAGCAACAATTCTTCCAATGACCTCCGTTGGCTTGAGATCTTTGTAGTTTGGCATCATTTGGATCAATGTGCACATGGTATCATACTTTCCATCCAATGCTCTTAGGATCTTCTTGATGATGAATCTGTCGGTCATCTCTTCAGTCCCTAAGCCGGCAATCTCATTTGTGATAAGAGCAAGCCTAGAGTACATTTCAGCGACACCTTCACCATCCTTCATTTTGAACTTGTCAAGATGACTTTGGAGCACATCCAAATTGGATTCCTTGATGGATTCGGTAACTTCACGCATATCAATCAAAGTATCCCAAATTAGCTTTGCATTCTCAAGACGGCTGATTTTGTTGAATTCTTCGGGACACAATCCGTTGAAGATGATATCACAAGCTTGAGCGTTGTATTGTAGCACCTTCAATTCTTCCGCATTAGCTTCACGGTTCGGTTCCCTCCCATAAAAGAATACACCTTGCAAGCTAATACAAATAATTGCCCAAACGGCGGGGTTATGTCCGAGAATATGCATTTTCATCTTATGCTTCCAACTAGCAAAATTAGTACCATCAAAGTAAGGACCTATACGGTGATAATTTCCCTCGCTAGACTCCATACTCTCCTAGGTTGTGAAACCAAGGATATGACCACCAAAAGCTATGGAAATCAAAGCAAATGGAGACCAAAGCTCTAATACCACTTGTAGGACCTTGAAGTATGTCTAGAGGGGGGGTGATTAGACTACTTGACCAATTAAAAACTTAACCTTTTCCCAATTTTAGAGTTTTGCAGATTTTAGCTATTTTAGGACAAGTCAAGCAATCACCACACTATTCAAGCAAGCATGCAAAGAGTATATAGGCAGCGGAAATTAAAGCATGCAACTTGCAAGAAAGTAAAGGGAAGGGTTTGGAGGATTCAAACGCAATTGGAGACACGGATGTTTTTGGCGTGGTTTCGATAGGTGGTGCTATCGTACATCCACGTTGATGGAGACTTCAACCCACGAAGGGTAACGGCTGCGCAAGTCCACAGACGGCTCCACCCACAAAGGGTCCATGAAGAAGCAACCTTGTCTATCCCACCATGGCCGTCGCCCACGAAGGACTTGCCTCACTAGCGGTAGATCTTCAGGAAGTAGGCGATCTCCTTGCCCTTACAAACTCCTTGGTTCGACTCCACAATCTTGTCGGAGGCTCCCATGTGACACCTAGCCAATCTAGGAGACACCACTCTCCAAGAAGTAACAAATGGTGCGTTGATGATGAACTCCTTGCTCTTGTGCTTCAAATGATAGTGTCCCCAACACTCAACTCTCTCTCATAGGATTTGGATCTGGTGGAAAGAGGATTTGAGTGGAAAGCAACTTGGGGAAGGCTAGAGATCAAGATTCATATGGTAGGAATGGAATATCTTGGCCTTAACACATGAGTAGGTGGTTCTCTCTCAAAATTGGTAAGTTGGAAGTGTAGGTTTAGTCTGATGGCTCTCTCCATGAATGAAGAGGAGGTGGAGGGGTATATATAGCCTCCACACAAAATCTAACCGTTACACACAATTTACCAAACTCGGTGGGACCGATTCAACAGAATCGGTCGGACCGATTTAGTAAACCTAGTGACCGTTAGGATTTTCGGTGGGACTGACATGCAACTCGGTAGGACCGATTCGGTTAGGGTTAGGGCGTAACGTAATCTCGGTAAGACCGAGTACACAAACTCGGTGAGACCGATTTTGGTAATAAGCTTTCCAGAGAGTTGGTCAGGTAAACTCGGTGGGACTGATTTGCTCTTTTCGGTGAGACTGAAATGTTACAAAAGGGAAACAGTAAGTTTACATTGCAACCTCGGTGGGACCGATCGCTCACTTCGGTTAGACCAAAACGTTACAAAGGGAAACAAAGAGATTACAATCCCATCTCGGTGAGACCGAGATTCCTATCGGTAAGACCGATTTGCTTAGGGTTTGTGGTAGTGGCTATGACTTTTGAAATCGGTGGCGCAAGATAGGAAGAATCGGTGTGACCGATTTTGGCTTTAGGTTTAGGTCATATGTGGATGTGTGAAAGTAGCTGAGGGTTTTGGAGCATATCACTAAGCACATGAAGCAAGAGGCTCATTAAGCAACACCTCATCCCTCGTTGATAGTATTGGCTTTTCCTATTGACTCAATGTGATCTTGGATCACTAAAATATAAAATGAAGAGTCTTGAGCTTTTGAGCTTGAGCCAATCCTTTGTCCTTAGTATTTTGAGGGATCCACTTTCATCATCCGTGCCATGCCATTCATTGAGCTTTCCTGAAATAATAGTCTTGGAATAGCATTAGCTCAATGGGCTATATGTTGTTATGAATTACCAAAACCACCTAGGGATAGTTGCACTTTCACATACACACAATATGCTTGATATGTGCAAATACAACATGGCATCACAAGATGACTCCATAACTCAAGTATTTATTCATTAGGCTCCGAGGAGCGAGATATTACAAACATGGGTCTCAAGACCCAACATTCAGAGCATACAAGTGAAAGCACATGCGGAAGCTTAACATGTCTGAGTACAGACAACTACAAATGAAAAAGGCTGAGAAGCCTGACAAACTACCAGATTCTGCCGAGGGCACAAGATCGTAGCTGAGGTAACAAGCTAAACGTCGAAGTTCACGTGGAATTACTAGTGAGACTGAAGTCTGTCTGCAAAAATATAAAATAGGCGAACGTGAGTACAAATGTACCCAGAAAGACTTACATCAGAACTAACTACATATGCATCATTATCAACAAAGGGGTGGGTGGAGTTTAACTGCAGCAAGCCAGCTTTAACTCGGTGGTTATCCTGAACTACGACTGCAAGTAACTCTTTTGAGGTGGCGCACACGAGTCCACTTATTCACCATGTCAATACACCACTATCGATCCGCTCCCATCTCCCTACGAGAATGCCATCCATAGAACTCACACTTATCTTGCGTATTTTAGAGTATCCACTTTCACTTGTCTATGAACTGTATATGCAACCTAGAAGTCCTTTATCGCGGACACGGCTATTCGAATAGATGATGTTAACCCGGCAGGGATGTACTTCTTCACACACGCTCTAACCACTTACCGCCGTTTACACGACATGTACTCAGCAACCTTCAAGCGGAAGCCCAACGAGGGTATCGGCCACGACCTACCTAAAGACTCAAGTCTCTAGTCCAAGTTTATCACCTATTTAGGTTCCATCCGCAGGGAGTCCGGCCGAGGTTTCCACATACGACCCCGAACGATGTGTGCAGGGTTCCCGAGACACCAAACGGGCGCCCGGTACACCGTGCCACGTGCCTACCGCATCACAACCCACCCCTCGGGTCAGCGCTGCGCACGGCCTCCAGCATACTACAAACACTAGAAACTACTTGCAACTCCTGGACAGAGGACTAGGGTGATTTAGAAGTTGAGAGGGTCCATTGGTTTTGGGCCCAATGCGTGGTAGTAACTGTTTCAGGGATCACAAACACAGAACTTAGTTCCTGAGGACGACTTCAATGAGTCAACCCACCATGTACTCCTACATGGCCTCTCATTGCTACCTTTACCAAATCGTGTTCACACACTTAGCTCACACATGGTAGGACATGTTCACCACATTCCAATTCATCCCCGATGAATCAGACCCGACTCAACTCTAAGCAGTAGCAGGCATGACAAACAAGCATGAATGAGTAGGCACAACAGGGCTCAAACAACTCCTACTCATGCTAGTGGGTTTCATCTATTTACTGTGGCAATGACAGGTCATGCAGAGGATAAAGGGGTTCAGCTACCGCAACAAGTAACAATTTAATCGTTGTTTTCCTAATGCAGTAAAAGTGAGCAGGAGCGAGAGAGTGGGATTGTATCAGAATGAACAAGGGGGTTTTGCTTTCCTGGCACTTCTGAAGATAGTATAGTTCTTCATCGGTGTCATCGATCACATCGTCGATACACGTCTAAGCGGGGGCGAGGACGGTCTTCAGCGAGCTCGTGGATGCGGCGGAGGCGGTGAATCGACGGCGGCGGTCTTTGATGGCCGAGGAGGGGAACGGCGGAGCTAGCGGCGTCCGGAGGCTTCCGGCGCCGTGCGGCTTGGTGAGAAGGTAGAGGGGGACGGGGCGGAGCTTCCTGCCGCGTCGACGAGGCGGGGCAGTGGCTGTGGCCACGGCGGCGACGGGCTTCGCTCGGGCATTAGATGGAAGAGAGAAACAGAGGAGGGGGAGGAGTGAGGGAGAGCGCGAGGTGGTTCCAGGGGCATCGTGGCGCCTCCAGAGAAGTCCAGGCGGCGACGGGGAGCGGCAAGCAGGAGGTGGCCGGGGCACGTGGCCGCGCACACGGGGCACACGCCCGGCGTCCTTCTGTCGTGAGGAAGACAACAGGGGGGAGGCCAGTGGGCCGAGCCACACAGGAGTTGGGCTGGTTCAGCTGGGCCGGCTACAGGTAAGTGGCCCAGGTGGGTGTTCTCTCTCTCCTTTTCTAATTTTTTTGTTTCCTATTTTCTGTCTTTGTTTTCTGATTTAGCAGAAATACTAACCAATTTCCATAACTCCTGAAAATAATTGTGGACATCTTTTGAATTATTTCCAACAGCCCCCAAGTACTTCCAGGATTATTTGGACATTTAAAAATATCTATAAAATTTAAATATCCAAATTCAAATACTTATGAATTAAATAAAAAAAATCCAAAAATGACCTAAAAATATCTCCATCATGTTGGAGGAGGTTTTCACGTTTATCAAAAATCATGAACATTTTTAAAGGCATTTTTGGTTCATTGGAAATGTTTTTATTTTGAACCTAGTTGATTTCATTTGGTGCTAGGGTTTAAACAATCCCCATTTCAAGTTCATTTGAAAGTTAAACATGATGACACTCATGAAGCTAGCCTAGTGCATTGCCACAAGCTAGGGATGTGACAACTCACCCACACTTAAACAAGAATCTCCTCCTGAGATTCAAGACGTGAGGTAAGAAGATAAAGGGGACACTAGGTAACGCAAACTTCATGATCCAACTGTCTTCTCGAGGTTGTTGATTTGTCGACTCAAATTGATCTTGGCAGCTTGCTCTGAGAATTCCAACCAACATAACAACGAGAGGAAAAGAAACTCTAGAAGGATCGATCTTCCCGAAGATCAAACAACTCAGGATCAACTCACAGACTGAGACATAGCAACATCTCTTGAGCTGAGACATGAAGCACACATCTAGAGGGATGGAGTGGAACATATGACGATGGTTCACTAGGTAGACAAAAATTCCACACTTAAGAGGGTGGTGAATGGTTGTCAATGTAGCGAGGATTTGAGTTGCCATGATACCATAACGAGACACCTTAGAGGAGGCGACTCGTGGACTAAATACCTTAAGTGGCAAAAAGAATTACTTTTGATATAGAGATCACTGAGACTATTTATGTAGCCTAAGGCAGTTCACCAACAATCGTTTGGCGGGGTGCAAAGAAATGGCATACCGAGACTAGAATGGATGATGTGGACTACCTTGTTGAAGACAACGCAATGGATGATTTTGCTTATCACCGGAAATGGATGGAACCCATGGTAGGACCACCTTTGGAAATGATCTTGATCAGTAATTACTAAGAAGGGTAGTCCATGGTTGAATGGCACAATGGCGGTGCAAGCTAGGAACCAAATGTAAATGCTGGGAATGATTCTAGTAACTGGGGAGAAACCCAACAGTAAAGAGTGAACCAACTGTTTGAAAGGTTATAGCATAACTGAGGAAAACTGGGGGCAATCCCAGTTAGTGTCGATGATAACACCTAGTGCTTGCGCGTGCTCTCAAGAACTTGAGCATTTCCATATTCATCAAGGTTTTACCAATATCCGTGTCAAGGATCCTGGCAACACAACATACTACCATGATGAATAGTGATGGATGATGCAGATGCAAAGATAACACCTTCTCAGATTTCACCTTAGCGAGGCCAAGGAAACAAAATCTGGATGATCGACCGAGAGACGTTTAGCACATCGCTTCTAATGTTCTCCTTGATGCACTAGCATATCCCATTCATAGATATGGTTTGATATCTAGAACATCAAGTAAAAGGTCGGACTTCGGAAAAACAAAAATCCATAAGGAACAACTAGGGAGTAAATCCTACGAAATCCTTATGGGGAGGTGGCCAACTTTCTTCAATCGAGATACTACAATAATAGGTCTTACGGCTAGGTGTGTTGGCCACGACATCCACTTCACCGGTTGTCGAGAGACCAATATTATAGTTCTTGGAAAATGCTCCAACTATCATATCTGCCTGAGATTCAGATCTGGTTGGTGTCAGGATATTCCAGACTCATCGAGTCTAGAAAGAAAAATGAAAGTTTGCAACACAAATCGACGAGATGACGTTGCAAGATTGTCGGGAAAACAACTACGATAGCAAGCTCCAAAATATGAGCTGGTTCTGCTACAAACATGTGGACACGCTGCCTCAGGAAAGCATGACCAAGTAGTAGTCTTATAATAAAACACCACCGAGCTCAGGTGGGGAACCATCAACAAGTATTTCGAAGTCCTTACATAAGTCTAGCTCTTAAGAAGAAACTTCTTCTCCTTGAGCAAATCAATCAGTGGCTTGGTGTTCTAGGGACACATATGGAATGAAGGTTGCAAGTTTCCAAACCACAAAGTACTTCGCACGTATGCATGGCTGATTTGGGATGATTCCAAATGAACAAACATCGACTTTCTCAAATTCACGGCGGCAACTTCCATCAAATGCACATGAACTAGAGGAGGTCACCTCTTACATCCGAACATATGCTTCATGAATGGAACATGAAGATGATGCATATAAAAGTTTCCAACACTAGCTGGATGTTCAACATGAATCATGGTGGAGAAGATAAAAATGTCGTCGATGGGCTCAACAACAATTCATCCAGGTTTCCATATAAGTGGAATTCCACAATTATGTGAACAAGGTGATAGCATTGGTCAGACCCGAAAGATATATTGGTGTATGCTCAAGGAAACATCCACGAGTAAGACAACGTTACGAATATCGTTGGTTCTGATTTGATTTGATGATAGCCCATAATCAAATCAAAGTTTTGGCAAGACAACAGATCCAATAATTGACCACGAGGTTCAATCAAGGAAGATATCATCTTTCTTCAACACACACGCACAAAGATATCCCTTAGAATGAGCTAAATCATACAAGCTTTCATCTTTCAACTCTCCAAGTTATTGTTTATCTTAGCCAACTAGCTCGGGGTATCCGACACAGAATCTTGGAGAGGGGGTGATTTACAAGAAAACCAACATGTGCATGAACTCAACATAGCGGTCAGGTGACAACCTGGTGATACTTCCAAAAAGATATTCGGAAAATCATGAACCACTAACATGTTACTAAGCTCGAGAACAATATTGCTTTTAAGGGCAAGATGAAATGATCAAATAAGCAACGGATTGGCATAGCCCTAACTCATTGATCAAAGAGTGTACCGGAATTAAGGACTAGGGGGAACGATCAACCTTAGGGTGATGATTCAATAACCAACACGCTAAGAATGAGGTTATTGTCCATTTAACTACCAAGCAACAGAGTTGCTAGGAGTATATATTTCACACATCACGATTCACTTGTCGGCGTTCCGGTTGCAGCAACAAAGGAGCCGAGAAATGAATAATGAGGGCGAGAAGTATCACTGTATCAAGAGTTCATAGAATGGTGTGTAATTCCCATGAGAATCTTAATATAAAGATGGTGATACTCCAAAGTAGAGCAGAGAAAAAAATGGATTAGCAATTTGATATGCGGAGCACAACTACTTTGACCCAATTCTGGATAAGGATGAGGTTATGGAGTTTGTTTCTCCTAGTCATTCCAGAATAGAATGGCTTGACAGACCACAAAAGTAATAGGCATCAATAAACGAATGCACGCATACTCTTGACTATCAATTGATAGATGGGGGTCAGAATACAACTAAGGAGGAACAACCCAAAAGAACATATGATTTTCGGAGTTGTGGATGCACGGACTAGAATGTCGAACGAGTTTAACATATTTCTTCCGGATAACCCATGCGGAGAAGGTAGAACTGGCAGAGTAACAACATAGAATCGTGAGCTCATTGAGAGCACTCTTGTTGTGATCTTTTGGATCGGCGAGGAACTTCTGCCATAAACAGTTCATGGTATTTGGAAGAAGGACATACCATGGACCTCGAGGACTAATGCAAGGGTTACTAATTTCCTAAAGGAATTAGCAAACACTATCAACATGAGGTAAGTGGGGTGAATCTCGGGTTCAAAACCCAGAAGTAGAATACCTACTAACTAAATGGCATCACGGGATGCTTTCGAGAATATTGGCCAGAATCATCACACTGGGAACGCAAAACATGGTTCGATTACTAGGTGGCACTCTAAGACACCTAGGGTCATAATAATAACTCCAACATATATGTGAAGGCAACAGAGTACCTCAACTCACCGATTAGTGTGGTTAATCTAGCCCCAAGGAACATCGAAACGGGAGGAAGGAATTTTGTAAATGCTTCCAGACTATTTAGAAACCTGGGATGACTCGGACATCATAACTGCTGTAAATGCTCAAAAGAATTTGAGACATTCTACAAAACTGGTGGCACAACCACTCAGAAGCACAATATCAAGGTTTCGAGGTCAACAGTTAACATATGGAGGTAGAAACTGAACTGAGGCTTAAATCCAACAATCTTATGAGTCTACTGATTAGTAACACGTGATCTTGATAGAAAGAAGAGAAAGCCTAGTTCCTTAACCCCGTTGGAAAGATATGCTGACTCTGATTAGAAGAGCATAAGGTAAAGGAGTAAAAAAACCTTACGTTCCGTCCCAGAATCAATTCCCCTACATATAACTAAAGCATTTCTAGACTCAACTTCGACCAGTTTGGCTTGGTAATCCTACAGGCAGTCAGGATCTGATACCAAAGCTGTCAGGAGCCTGGTTCAATCCCACACCGATCTAGCATGTAACACCTCATATCACTTTGTGGCCTCACGCTCGGTATTCCCACGGGTGTCTCCTTACCAGGTCCGGGACTGTTTGCGCCTTTTGGCACATGTATATGATAGTGCCGCTAGCATCCATATGACAAGGAGCCCGGGTTGACATGGCTAGTCATGAACCCAAAGTGGCACTAACTTACAGGGACAGGCATACATGACCCAGCAACGAACGTGTCGGTCATCAGCATGTGAATCCAGGCTGTAGCAACTGGGCTAGCAGGACTCCTGTAAACCGGGCTGTAGCAGGCTAATAGGACTCCGGTAGACACCGCGTGACATTTCCCTGATGGGACAGACACAGGAACGAAGAAGGATACATGCCGGGCATCCTAAGTGTTCCGGAGCAGTAGCAAGCTACCAAGGCTCACTAGAAGCACTAGGAGACATTTCCCGGTAAGAGAGGCTACCAAGGATAAACAACTAGATAGTCAGATCCAACACATAACAAAGCATTTCAATAACATATACACAATATGCTCGATATGTATAAACACAACATGGCATCACAACATGACTCCACAACTCAAGTATTTATTCATTAGGTTCCGAGGAGCGAGATATTGCAAACATGGGTCTCAAGACCCAACATTCAGAGCATACAAGTCAAAGCACATGCGGAAGCTTAACATGTCTGAGTACAGACAACTACAAATGAAAAAGGCTGAGAAGCCTGACAAACTACCAGATTCTATCGAGGGCACAAGATCGTAGCTGAGTTAACAAGCTAAACATCGAAGTTCACGCGGAACTACGAGTGAGACTAAAGTCTCTCGGCAAAAACATAAAATAGGCGAACGTGAGAACAAATGTACCCAGCAAGACTTACATCAGAACTAACTACATATGCATCATTATCAACAAAGGGGGGGTGGTGGAGTTTAATTGCAGCAAGCCAGCTTTGACTCGGTGGCTATCCTGAACTATGACTGCAAGTAACTCTTTTGAGGTGGCGCACACGAGTCCACATATTCACCATATCAACACACCACTATGTATCCGCTCCCGTCTCCCTACGAGAATGCCATCCATAGCACTCACGCTTATCTTGCGTATTTTAGAGTATCCACTTTCACTTGTCTATGAACTGTATAGGCAACCCAGAAGTCCTTTACCGCGGACATGGCTATTCGAATCGATGATGGTAACCCTGCAGGGGTGTACTTCTTCACACACGCTCTCATCACTTACCGCCGTTTACACGACATGTACTCGGCAACCTTCAAGCGGAAGCCCAACGAGGGTGTCGGCCACGACCTACCTAAACACTCAAGTCTCTAGTCCAGGTTTCCACATTGACTGCCATGCTTTGAATCTCCTTCCGTGCTTGTCCAGGTTTCCACATCGAGTACCTAAACACTCATGTATGTAACTAGTTCACTTGTCCGTTAAAAAAAACTAGTTCACTCGGCTGCCGTGCTTTGAATCTCCTTTCTCCCAACATATTCCCCTCCTCAGGTGGACCCAGTAGGTCTCTGAATTTTCTCCCACTTTCTTTTTTATATAAAGTGAGTTTTCTCCCAGTACTTTTCCCTAGAACCAACTCAAATGTCCCACGTCTAGCCTAAAAATAATAATACCCCATGTACTATCAACTCATCAAATTTAAACGATATTTTATTTCGTAAGTTGAAAGTTCTTGCAAAATAATAATAATAATTGTTTATATATAACTTGGCAAGTTAACTCCTAGTGATTGCGTACATAAGCTTGAAAAGATTTTACTGACCAATGCAGTAATAGACGTGCAATCATGTGTTTATGTTTTTATAACATTTCTCCATCTAGCCCAACATGATATTTCCACCCAGCCCAGCAAGTCCACGGATTTCGAGAAAAATGCAAATGGGATTTAAACGGGATGCATAGATGCTACATCATTGTTTCACCCAGCCCACCAAATGGACTAAAAAACAAATGGACTGGCTGACATGTGGGATAGTAGGTCGAAGCCTATGAAGGCATTAGATTTACATCCAACGGCCGACATTCTTCTTCAATCTCTCGTCTTCTTCCCCCAGCGCTGCATGAACCGCCTCCTCCAGCCTTCGGCGTCCAGTGGCATTGTTTTGCGCTCCTTAGCAAAACACTACCCCGCCGACGGCCAGGCCATCCCTCCACTCCGCACCTCCTGTTATTCTCTGCCGAGTGTAGGCCCACCCCGCACCCGAACCAGTCAAGTTTCCCACTCCTCTCCGTCCGCGACTCCACTTCCGCGTCTTCCCCATCTCCGGGTCGTTCAAGTCTAGGGCCTTGCCGTCGTCCACCACCTCCGTGTGCTCGGCGCGGCGTGGTCAACATACGAGAGTCATCAGAAGAGGACTGTACGTGGAGAGCCTGACGGCTGGGACCCACGAGGTCCATGGTCGCACTCAAGGAAAGTTCCTCCTTATTACGCACTGTACGTGGACTGTACATGGGAAGGGCTTCTCTATTTCGCGAACAAAACATTCCCCCACTGACCGGTCGGACCCACCAGCTATATCCTCGCATGCAAGGAAGTGCCTCCTTATTATGCACAAAAAAATGAATACCCCCTGCAAGCTGGGACCCACCATAGTGGGTGGCTGACTTGTGGGCCTACTAATTTGACGAGGACGGAGTGCTTTGTCAACTTAGTCAATATGAACAATTCTAGCTCCCGTGACCGTACGATGTCCATCCAACGACCATAGTGCTTCTTCAACCTTTGGTCTTCTGGCTCTAGCCGCCCAAAGTAGCGCCGGTCGTGCCGCGTGCTCCTGCCTCTCATGGCCGGCTGTGATGCCGCGGAGGCCTCACCGCCCCCTACTACTCCCATCGCTGGCCCAGGGCATCCCTCTACTCACCCACACCCCCTGTTATTCTACGGCGATGGCAGCCTCACGCCGCAGCCGAACCAGTGAACCCTCGTACTCCTCTCCGCGTGGGCATCCACTGCCGCGTCTTCCACGGTTCCTTGTCATCCCCTTCCTAGGCCTCGCCGTCGTCCACCGCCTTGGTGCTCTCGTCCCAGCGTGGTCAATGTGGTCAACGACCGACTTCCATCGGAAGAGTATTGTACATGGAGAGGCTGACAGCTGGGTCCACGGCCGCAGCTGGGTCCACGGCCTTAGTCCAGTTTTTTTGTGATTTGCCAAGTAAATCACTTTGTCAGGCCTATTGGGCTGTAAATCTTTCAAGATGAGGAGAGCTTCATTCGGCTGGCTGAGAAAATGGCCTACCAGTAATGAGAAATGGGCTGTATATTTTTAAAACACATCAAACCGACAATTAGTTTCAAATATCTTTTTTTCATTTCGAGATTTTAAATTGCATTTATTTTTATGCGTGGACAATTTGTTGGATTTTATATTGATATACATTTATTTTTAAAATCATTTTGAATGTGACTCGAAATTTCGGGATTAAAAACTGTTCGGACCGCACCGAAATATGCAAAATTTCGTATAATTTTTTAACCGTGGCCACAGTATGGGCTGTAATGCTAACAAAAAGAATATGGGCTCCAAAAAAACCTTAAGAATTAGCAAATGGGCTGTAAATTATTAGAAATAATGGCAGATGGGTTGTATGCTGTTTTCCACAGATTTGAGGCTTTCCTAAAAAAAGGTTGACGCACAAGCAGTGACTATTGGATTTCCATCCAATGGTCGTCGTGCTTCTTCAATCTCTGCTCTTCCTGCTCCAGCTGCTCAAACAAGCGCCGGCGGGACTGCCTGCTCCCTGCTCCCCGTGGCCGGCTGTGCTGCCGCGTAGGCCTCATCGCCCCACCGTACTCCCATTGCTGGCCTAGCCATCCCTCTACTCACCCACACCTGCTGTTATTCTCCGGCGACGGCAGATGAACCAGTAAACCCTCGTACAGTAGTACTCCCCTCCGCGTAGAAAACAACTGCCGAGTCTTCCCTGCCTCCATGTCATTCCTTTCCTAGGCCTCGCTGTCGTCCACCGCCCTGGTGCTCTCGGCGCGGCCTGGTCAACGTGGTCAACGACCGACATGCATCTGAAGTGGATTGTACGTGGAGAGGCTGACAGCTGGGTCCATGGCCGCACGCAAGGAAGTGCCTCCTTATTACATGCAAAATAATGATTCCTCCACCTGACATCTGGGAACCATCGAAAGGGCCTCTGTATTTCACGAAAAAACGTTACCGCCGCTGATAGCTAGGACTCACCAGCTATATCTTCGCACGCAAGGAAGTGCCTCCTTATTATGCAAAAAAATACATCCCCTGCTAGCTGGGACCCAGTATAGTGGTAGGCTGACTTGTGGGCCTACTAAGTTGATGGGGACGGAGGGTTTTGTCTACTTAGTCAATAATCCAGTGACCGTACAATGTCCATCCAACGGCCGTAGTTCTTCTTCAACCTCTGGTCTTCGTTCTCCAGCCACCCAAAGCAGCGCCGGTCGTGCCGCATCCTCCCGCCTCCCGTGGCCGGCTGTGATACCATGGAGGCCTCACCGCCCCCTACTACTCCCACCGCTAGCCAGGCCATCCCTCTACTCACCCACACCCCCTGTTATTCTGCGGCGACGGCAGCCTCACACCGCAGCCAAACCAGTGAACCCACGTAATCCTCTTCGCGTGGGCATCCACTGCTGTGTCTTCCCCGGCTCCGCGTCGTCCCCTTCCTAGGCCTCGCCGTCGTCCACCGCCGTGGTCAATGTGGTCAATGACCGACTTCCATCGGAAGTGTACTGTGCGTGGAGAGGCTGACAGCTGTGTCCACGGCGGCCGCAAGGAAGTGCCTCCTTATTACGCGCAAAATAATTATTCCTCCACCTGACAGCGGGGACCCACTGGGCGGGCCACCGTATTTCACGAAAAAACGTTTCCCCCCTGACTGCTGGGACCCACCATCTACACCTTCACATGCAAGGAAGTGCGTCCGGGCAAAAAAAAAAATGATTCGCCCCCTCACTGCTGGGACCCACCAGCTACATCTTCGCACGCAAGGAAGTGCCTGACAGTCGGGACCCACCTTGTCGAAGTGTACGTAGCGTTGTCATCCTGGTCGCGAACGTGTATGTACATATGTACTGGTGGATGTAGAGGCGCGCACGTGTCGTAGTAGAGGCACGTACGTGTCGTAGTAGAGGCGCGCACATAGCATGTACACGTACGTACAGCGGCCAGTGTGCAAGAAAGAAAATACGGCTACATATGTGTACATACGGGTGGGGTCTCGAACGCCTACTCGCGCATACGTACTGCCAGGGCTCGTGTACATGGCTGGGTCGGAACGGAGAAATAGCAGCGTCGTCATGTTCATGGGGAGGCAACAGAATGCATCGTGTTCATGGGGAGGCAACGGAATGTGTCGTGTTCATCGGGAGGCAACGGAATGCGTGGGAGCCAACCGGCTTGGACGGAACAGGCGATTGAAAGAAGGCCTGGCGTACCGCAGAACGGAGGAAACAACCTTGTGTTTGAACGGCCACGTTCGAAACGGGATCTTGTTCATCGGGAGGGGTCTGGCGTACCACAAAACGGAGGAAACAGACCTCCTACGGTCAAAACGGGGGTCCTGTTGATCGGGAGGGGTGTGGCGTACTACAAAACTGACAAAACGGACTTGTGTTGGAGCGCTATGGTCGAAACGGGGGTCCTGTTGATCTGGAGGGGTGTGGCGTACCGCAAAATGGACGAAACAGAATTGTGTTGGAGCGCTACGGTCGAAACGGGGCTCCTGTTCATCGGGAGGGGTGTGGCGTACCGCAAAACGGGACTCCACGGGATACTGTTCATCTCCACCTCGACCTCCTCTAGCCTCCACGGGCTACCGCCGACCTCCTCCAGCCTCTACGGGCTCCTGTTCATCCAGCCTCCACCGCGCGCTACTCCACCGCCTACTGTTCAACCACCCCTCCACAGGCACCCCTCCACCATCTACTGTTCATCCAACCCTCCACGAGGTCGTCCTACTCATCCAGCCCTCCATGTGGTCTTGTTCATCCAGCCCCAACCGGCTCGATCGATAGGGGTCCTGTTCATCCAGAGGCGACGCCACCGCTCGCTGTTCATCCAACCCCCCCCCCCCCCCCCCCCCCCGCAACGCACACTGTTCATCCAGAGAGGCAGCATCGATCGACTTCAGTTAGCAGCAGTAGCGAAGGAATCGCTCGACCGGGTTCAGTTAACAGCCATCGATCAATTGCTCGGGTTTAGTAACGCGTAGCCTTCAGTGCAATTGCTCGGGTTCAGTCAGAGCCAAACGCCTCGCTCGGGTTCAGTCAGAGCCAACGCCTCGCACACACGCGCATACGTGTATGAGAGAAACGTGCATCGCTCGGCCCCCGACCACACACCGTAACCGGGAACTCCCCGAAATTTTCCTTGCCCTCGCTTCTACCACTGTTTTTTCCATCATGGACGGCCCAAAGAATGTCATGCAGCTATGTCTCCGGCCCGCCCAGGACGAAAAGCCCGTTTTCTGTCATGATTTTTTGTCATAGAAGTAGGAGCCCACCACATCTATTATGATACCGGGTTTTGTCACAATTATCGTCATAGAAGTGTCATATGTATGACAGAAAAAAAATTTGTTCGTCCCAAAATGTCACGGATGTGTCTATTTTTTTGTAGTGTTGGGGGCTTGGTCGAATTCTAATCATAGTCGTTAACCCTTTTGGTCCGGCTTCCTGGTTGTATTCGAACCATAGTCGTTAAATATAACAAACCACTTGGGGGCTTGGTCGTATTCGAATAATAGCTGATAACCCTCTTGGTCCGACTTCCTGGTCATATTCGAACCATAGTCGTTAAATATCACAAACCACTTGGGGGCTTGGTCGTATTCGAATCATAGTCATTAACCCTCTTGGTCCGGGTTCCTGGTCGTATTCGAACCATAGCCGTTAAACGTCACAAACCACTTGGGGGCTTGGTCATATTCGAATCATCGCCATTAACCCTTTTGTTCCGGCTTCCTGATCGTATTTGAATCATAATCATTAATCATTATGGTCACGGGGGGCTTCCTGATCGTATTCGAATCATAGTTGTTGGTACCCCTTTGATCGGGGCAATGCCAAAAACCATTCGGGGGCTTCCTGATCGTATTCGAATCATAGCTATTAACCCTTTTGGTCCGCCTTCCTGCTCGTATTCGAAGCATAGCCTCGTTTTTTCTCATTTGGCTTCATTCTTTGAAGATTTTTCCGGTTCTTCTTGATACTATCTCACCATTTTGATTTCAAGTGATTCCGGCCATATAGCCTTCCAACTCACAGCTCATAATTGAAGCATACCCGTGGTTTCTATTACCCGGCTTAATGAGAGGCGACAAGTCGCCCATAAATGATGATATCAACTACTTGGAAGTCTTGGCTTCTAAAGCTTTGGGGGCTCACCCTTACTGCACAGGTATCATAAACCGGCATTACGATTCAATATCACAGGGATGATATTGTTAATCTAATTATGTCTAAATTCGGGTTAAACCAGCCTTATCTATAACTGTTTTACACATCAGTGGTTATATGTGAGGTATTATGACCCGCCCTCTAGTGATATACTTGTGGCGCTCGAGGGAGAGGAGGACGGGGCGGCAGATAGGCCTCGCCTCTGCCAGCGGCCCCTCCTCCGGTGGAGGGCCACGTCGGGGACAACCCTTGCGAGTTCTTCATCAGGCTGCGCCAGCCTCCGCGCCGTCGTCTTCGCCTCCTGACTCCATTTGCACGGGAGATGGAGATGGATCCGCCACAGGCGTTGCGGCTGCATATGAGGGGTTGTGGGAATAGCGGCACATGGGCCGACGTCGAGTTCCCCGCCCCCACGTCATGTATCTTCGCCGAGGGTGGAAAATTTTCGCTTGCATCCACAGCTTGATGGAGGGGCTCACTCTCCATTTCAAACTAATGGAGAGTGGCCTCCTCTCCGTCAAGATCTTCAGGCACTTCGGGACTCGCGTAAGGTGCTGTGTGGAGAGCTCTTCTGATGACGAAGATTCCTCCTCAAGCAAGAGTGGCGAGGAAGACAATAGCAGCGATGACGAGGGTAGAGGGCAGAAGGATGACGGGTCTGACTAGGTGTCGGGCGCCGCTCTGGGCGGCATCGGCGACCCCATCATCCGTGTCGCCGGTTCCTTAAACTTCTCGGGGTCATCTCCTTGGGCGGCTGGCATTGGGAGGCTGCCGAAGAGGAAGAGGGCGGGTCGGCAATGCTGTCAAGTCGGAGTACGCGGGCACCGATGCCTTCGTCGCGTATTAACGTCCTGCCGCCTCGACTTCGAGCTCTTCCTCCGGTGCCGCCATCACCATCCAGCCTTTGGACGGCCACCGAGATGTTCTCTTGGTGCTTTCTACCGCTCGTAGCTCGCCTAGGCGCCCCTTTTTCCCTTTTGCTTTCTCGTTTCATTTCCCTAGGAGAGGGACAAGAAAGGGATTACGGGCACCTTATCTCGCTTTGGGGGCTCACCCTTACTGCACGGGTATCATAAACCGGCATTACGATTCAATATCACAAGTATGATATTGTTAATCTAATTATGTCTAAATTCGGGTTAAACCAGCCTTATCTATAACTGTTTTACACATAAGTGGTTATATGTGAGGTATTATGACCCGCCCTCTAGTGATATACTTGTGTGCAGGATAATTCAAAATTTTCAACTGCGCCAATCCACATCATGATAAGTCTAAAAGGATAATTATCAAGTGGCGGCTTAATAGCGTTGAGCACAACATAAACGTGCATGATGACACGGCAGGGCAAAGTTATTGCTACCCTATTACATGACTCAAGGAGTCAAAATGATTAACTGTTTTTCAGAAGGTCACAAATATGAACCGCCCAGCGGATCAATCTTCTTGACTCTGATGGCCTGAAGCTTCCGGATCATCCCTCTCCGCTTCTTCGTCCTGTTCTACTTCCTGGAAGGTTGGTGATGACCAGTCAATGCAAGTTAAGGCTTGGAATTCAGCCTCATCATCAACAAGCTCGAACGGGTCAACTTCAGGAGCAAAAGTGTGCTTATGGATTGGAGGAATTAGGTCCTTCACTTTGTAATACGACGCTGGCATCTTCTGATTTTCCAAGTCATAAGTCGGCTGATATTTGGTGAGGTCTGTTTCATTGGCAATCAGACTAGCCAGAGGACGTATGTTCTTCACGCAGGCAGCAAAGTCTTTTTTGTCAAAAGGGGTGCTGTCTTTTTTAAAGCTTGGATATCCGATAGATATATCGGCCGGGTCTAGCTCTGGTAGCAATGCTTTGGCCCGACTTAAAGTTGTGATAGCTCCGGCTCTTGAAGATGATCGCTTCATCTCACTAAACCTCATAGGCAAAATGGAAAGCTTCCTCAACACGTCAACCAGGAGAGTGGGGGCTTGGTTAGATGGAGAAATTGTGGCCAATGCACGCCGAGCCCCAATATAAAGCTGCTCCACTAGCGTGTAAACCGCCTTCAGCTTCACAAGCATATCCTGGTTGAGATTGGTGCTTCTGGGTCCTGCATAATGATCATGGAAGGATTAGAGGGGGCTTATATCAATCAAGGAAGATATTTGATGGTGGGAAACGATACCTATGGGATCACAAGAATCCCTACTACGGTTGCGGGTCGTGGGGTTGTGAGAAGAGCAGGATTAGCAAATGGCACGAGGATTGTTTACCCAGGTTTGGGCCGCGAGGATGCGTAAAACCCTAGTCCTGCTTGGTGGATGTATTGAGTGTTCTTGAGCTCTCGAACTAGCTACGGGTGTTGCGTGGTTCGAAAGAGATGAATCCCTTTCCTGTATGCGTTGGGCCTCCTTTTATAGGTGAAAGGGGCTGCCATAGTGGCATACAGGAGGTGTAAAGAGTCTACAGTATCACGAGCTTATCGCTCGTATTACAGGACAAGATGCATTTAATGTGTGGCTTAGGTGTCCATTCACTTTATCGGGATGGGAGCAAGGTCCGTCCCGTCTGTCGTCGCTCCTCCTCGCTTCAACACACACCCTAGCCAGATGCATGCGGTGCCATGTAGGCAGGCAAGCAGCTGAGGTGGCGCGGTGGTGGAGCCTCCACGAGGATCTACATGCCGCCACGCAGGTGTGTGCTGAGTTGGCCTGGAAGCTGCATGTTGCCATGCAGGTGCATGCCCAGCTGGTTGGGCTGGCAGCTGCATGCGAATGGCGGTGGGGATATGGTTGGTGCGGGCCTGGCATTGGCCCTGCTGTCGCCTCTGGCAAGGGTCTTGTCGGGTAGCCCGGCAAGGGTCTTGCCGGGCAGCCCGGGTCTTGCCATGGCGCGCTGGTGTCCCCGGCAAGGATCTTTCCAGGGGTCTTGTGGGTTTCTTCGTTAAGGATCTAGGTGAGGATTGTTGCCTCTCAACTCTCATCTGATCTTGAGCATTATATGTCTTCACAAAGATCTACATGCCACCATGGAGGTGCCTACCGAGCCCTGGTCCAACGTGGTTGTTGACATTGGAGGCCTGGGTTCAAGGGTGGCTCTCTCTACTGGTGTGGGCGAGTTGCCCTGGCAAGGGCCTTGCCCGGGCCGCTGAGGTTGCCCCCGGCAACGGTCTTGCTGGGGAAACCTTCTTCGTCCATCTGCACTTTGTGGCATTGGCCCTTGATGTTGCCTTGTGTGTCTCAGGCCTTCGGCTTCCTTCGGGCTTCCCTCCTCTGGCCTGCCATGTGTGGCCATGGCGCGTGGCTCCGACTGTCCGTGCACAAGTAAAGGGGTCAAAAGGAGAGCCCCTACTTTTGTACACCGACAGGAGCCCCTGGGTCTGGGCCATACATAAGCGCGACATGTTGTTGGGCCAGGCCTAGAATTGTGCGCGGGTAGGTGGGGCGGTTATTACCATGGTAACTGTTCCGTCTGCTGCGCTCCCCCACGACCCGCGTTTGAACGCGCAATGTGGGGGTCGCACGTGCGTGCGTGACGGAAGCATGCTGGCGTCATCTTGTGGTGGACAGTAAAGAGGCGGCTTGCGTGTCTCTTCGAGACCACAGGTTCGCTGCTCATTTACTGCTCTTACTTGGGAACCGTCGCTCCACATGTCCCACTGCGCCCATCCCTCGTGCCACGTTCGCTGCATGCACGATGCAGAGCAAATGACAGGCGCGCGGGAAGCGGGAAGTCGCGTGCGCGTGGATAGATTCCCACGCACCTTCAATGGAGCAGGGAGGGCGGTCGACGGCCCTGCTTGCTGTCACTTCAACGAGCCGGATTGGCCGAGCGGGGTCGGCCGAGCCTCGCCCCCACCCCTTTATAAAGAGGGGAGCGGGAGGAACATCGCCTCTCAATCCTTCGTCATCTGCCTCTCCCCATTCCCGCTTCCTCCTTTCTTCTATCATGGCGAGGGGGCGTGGCGACGCTTCATCGGTGGCGGGGAGGATCTCGGCTAGACAACCCATCGCTCCTCCCCAAGAGCTCGTAGCAGCGGAGCCGGCCGCTAGAGGGAGGGGGAGGGGTCGAGGTCAAGGCCGTTGTGGCGCTCGAGGGAGAGGAGGACGGGGCGGCAGATAGGCCTCGCCTCTGCCAGCGGCCCCTCCTCCGGTGGAGGGCCACGTCGGGGACAACCCTTGCGAGTTCTTCATCAGGCTGCGCCAGCCTCCGCGCTGTCGTCTTCGCCTCCTGACTCCATTTGCACGGGAGATGGAGCTGGATCCGCCACAGGCGTTGCGGCTGCATATGAGGGGTTGTGGGAATAGCGGCACATGGGCCGACGTCGAGTTCCCCGCCCCCACGTCATGTATCTTCGCCGAGGGTGGAAAATTTTCACTTGCATCCACAGCTTGACGGAGGAGCTCACTCTCCATTTCAAACTAATGGAGAGTGGCCTCCTCTCCGTCAAGATCTTCAGGCACTTCGGGACTCGCGTAAGGTGCTGTGTGGAGAGCTCTTCTGATGACGAAGATTCCTCATCGAGCAAGAGTGGCGAGGAAGACAACAGCAGCGTTGAAGAGGGTAGAGGGCGGCAGGATGACGGGTCTGACTAGGTGTCGGGCGCCGCTCTGGGCGGCATCGGCGACCCCATCATCCGTGTCGCCGGTTCCTTAAACTTCTCGGGGTCATCTCCTTGGGCGGCTGGCGTTGGGAGGCTGCGGAAGAGGAAGAGGGCGGGTCGGCAAGGCTGTCAAGTCGGAGTACGTGGGCACCGATGCCTTCGTCGCGTATTAACGTCCTGCCGCCTCGACTTCGAGCTCTTCCTCTGGCACCGCCATCACCATCCAGCCTTTGGACGGCCACCGAGATGTTCTCTTGGTGCTTTCTACCGCTCGTAGCTCGCCTAGGTGCCCCTTTTGCCCTTCTGCTTTCTCGTTTCATTTCCCTAGGAGAGGGACAAGAAAGGGATTACGGGCACCTTGTCTCTTTTTAGCCTTGTAAGCCTTCGGGCCTTCGTTAACTTTAGAACTTGTAATCCCCTTGCTCATGTTTTTCATTTCGTATGAACTGTACCTGTATGGGATGGTTTTAATGAAAAAGGTATGTTTGCCAGGTTTTTCTTTGGCGGGTGGAACCCACGACAAGGACGAATCCTCGTTATTTTTTAAGATAAACATTTTTCGCTCGATAACAGGCCTTGTCGTCCCCCCACTTTGCTCGACCTTTCTCACGCCCTTGGTGGAGGCAGGGATGAGGTGGGCTTAGGCTCCTCGTTTCATTTCTTTGCTGCTGCGACTACGACCAGATCCGGACTTAGGAGATAATCCTTGAGTTCGGAGAAAAGGGAACATGGTAGCCTAGAAGTAAAATGAGGTTTATGTATCCCAGTCCATAACGAAATGCATGATAGAGGATAGAAGACTAATCTGGATCTGCAGCCCCCGGCAACCTTGGCTTGCCGCGGATGGATCCTTGTTCTTGCTGCCCCCGGCAACTTTGGCTTGCCTGGGCCCGAACGCCGGTCCGTCCCCTTTCTTCCAAAATAGCTTGGCAAGAATAGTTATGTGCCCTGTGAACCAAAGAAGACAGAGAAGAATAAAGAGACGCGCACTCGACCTCTAAGCTAGGGGTTAGCCGCCGCCATGCACTATCAACCCTAACCAAGGAAGAGACTCGACCTAGCATGCATGCTATAACTTAGGGCGTCAGCGCTTCGTTTATTTATGCTCAGGGTCTGCGCATGGATTTCTACAAAGGGTGACATGCCTTGCCGGCAAGGCTTGAACAAAAGGCTGGCTTGCCGGGAGGCCCCGCAGCCGTGCCTTGTGGGTAAAACTTGCGGAGATGCTCGGTGTTCCAGGAGTTTCTCACTGGAATGGCATCTTCGATCTCCAGCGGGACTGCGCCGGGCCTGGTGACTCTTTTACCCGATAAGGGCCTTACCACTTCGGCATCAACTTGTTGGAATTCTTGGCCGACTGAACGTGCCGAAGAACTAGGTCGCCTTCCTCGAAGCCCCGGGCATGAACCTTGCGGCTATGGTAGCGGCGGAAGGCTTGCTGGTATCGTGCTGCTCTCACAGCCGCACGGAGATGATCTTCCTCAAGGAGCGTCGCGTCATCTTGTCGCAATTGCTCTTGCTCAAGCTCATCATAAGCGAGCACTCGAGGTGACCCGTATATGAGTTCCATGGGGAGAACTGCTTCTGCCCCATAGACCAGGGAAAAGGGTGTCTGGCCGGTGGCTCGATTTGGCGTCGTTCTGATCGACCAAAGAACCACCGACAACTCATCAATTCAGCATCTTCCACTCTTGCGCAGCCAGTTACCGCGCCGGCCCTTCTTCGCCAGGGTGGCCTTATCATTCGTGGAGTCGGTTTTCACGCTGGCATCTTCACTGGGGTATTTCCTTCCTTCTTCAGTACGAGCGCACCAATCGGCCCGAACATAAAGTTCGGCCACATCCCTAACCTTGTTCATCGCTAGCTCTTCATGCATCTTACGATTGTGCATATTCTGATGGAATGCACTGATCACGGCGGCAGGATGAACGTCGGGGATGTTGTATTACACTTGGTTGAACCTTTGGATGTACTTGCGCAAGTTTTCTCCTTCCTTCTAGGGGATGATATGCAGATCACTCGCCTGGCCATGAGCTTGGTGGCCTCCGGTAAAGGCGCCAACAAACTCATGACACAGATCTGCCCAAGAAGAAATGGAGTCTATAGGCAAGTGCATCAACAATGACATAACATTGGGCTTAAGTGCCAACGGAAAGTAATTGGCAAGAACCTTGTTGTCGCGGGCCCCAGCAGCTTGCATCGCGATGGTGTAGATGCTGAGAAAATCCGACGGGTGAGTCTTGTCGTTGTACTTTTCGCCACGTCGGGCTTGAACATGCGGTGGGAGGGCCACTGGAAGTGCCGCAGCTCACGGGTGAAGGCTGGACAACCCACCTCGTAAGGTAGGCCACCGTAGCCTCCCGGTACTGGGTGGTCTGTAGTGGGCCCTGCCCGCCTGTCCGACTGGTGGCGCGTGTCACGTCGGCGCTCAATGGTGGTTCGAGCGTGTGAACTCGCTCCCGAAGAACTTGGCGTTGGTCGCGGTGGGTTCGCGGGTCGGACGACGCTATGGAGATATCATCATGCGCGTCGTCGCCATGGACTCACACCCGCGGTGGTCGGGATGGAGGAGGGGAGTGCACCGTGGCCGCATCGCCTCCGGCCCGGCCTCCGCTGGCAGATGGTGGCCTGATGGAGCAACGGCCTCGAGGTCCCGCCGGCCGCAACTCATCATTGTTGGCGATGCCGATGAGGATCCGTACGGTGGCCCTCCATTCGTCGAGCTTCTCTACGGCGGGAGGAAAATCGAGGAGCAGCTGCGCGTGTTCTAGGGCTTATACTGGCAAGGGTGGCGGCGAAAGCTGTGTGGACCACGATGCGCCTCGACTTCTAACCGCGTTAGAAGGAGCTGCGTCACGGCCCCACAGCTGTTCGCCATCACCATCAGCACCTCAGCACACATGCTGGCCTTCCTCATCATGTGAAGGCGCATGGGGCTCTTCCCAGGACGATGCCTAGGGTCACCAGCAGGGCGGCGCTGCTCGTCACGCACAACCTGAGAAGAGCGCGCCATGGGAGCCGGTGTTGGCATCTTGGAGGCCGCCGTGCCGCCGTCTAGCGGGATGACGGCGCCCCTGGAGGGCCCCGCGCTACCTGCGGGGGCCCCGACTCCGTCTCTGCAGCCCGCGACTGGTGGCTCGTCGCCTGGCGTGCGAACGATGCTGCTTGCCAGGCCTGGACCACTAGGGTGATGTGGATGTTCACGGGCCACGCCACGGGTTCTCTCCGTGACTGGCCCGCTACTGGCCCGCATCGGTACTGGCAATCCGGTCCCAGACGAACCGATCGCCGTGGTCGTCTTCTTCTTAGGAGCCGTGGCGATGAGGAACAGCTAGGCCAACTACTAGACCAGATTCTCACAATTGCGCCCCCTACCTGGCGCGCAAAGAAGTCAGTGGGAAACGACACCTATGGGATCACAAGAATCCCTACTATGGTTGCGAGGTGTGGGGTTGTGAGAAGAGCAGGGTTAGCAATTGGCACGAGGATCGTTTACCCAGGTTCGGGCCGGGAGGATCCGTAAAACCCTAGTCCTGCTTGGTGGACGTATTGAGTGTTCTTGAGCTCTCGAACTAGCTACGGGTGCTGCGTGGTTCGAAAGAGTCGAATCCCTTTCCTGTATGCCTTGGGCCTCCTTTTATAGGCAAAAGGGGCTGCCACAGTGGCATACAGGAGGTGGAAAGAGTCTACAGTATCGCGAGTTTATCGCTCAGATTACCGGACAAGATGCATTTAATGTGTGGCTTAGGTGTCCCTTCACTTTATCGGGGACGGGAGTGAGGGCCATCCCATCCATCGCCGCTCCTCCTTGCTTCGATACGCGCCCTGGCCAGCGATGCATGCGGTGCCATGTAGGCAGGCAAGCAGCTAAGGTTGCGCGGTGGTGGAGTCTCCACTATGCATGCCGCCACGCAGGTGTGTGCTGAGTTGGCCTGGAAGCTGCACGTTGCCACGCAGGTGCCTGCCTAGTTGGTTGGGCTAACAGCTACATGCGAATGGCGGCGGGGATATGGTTGGTGCGGGTCTGGCAGTGGCCCTGCTGTCGCCTCTGGCAAGGGTCTTGTCAGGTGGCCTGGCAAGTGTCTTGCCGGGTGGCCCGGTACGGGTCTTTTTGTGGCGCGCTGGCGTCCCCATCAAGGATCTTGCTGGGGGTCTTGTGGGCTTCTTCGGTAAGGATCTTGGTGAGGATTGTTGCCTCTCAACCCTAATCTGATCTTGAGCATTCTATGTCTTCACAAAGATCTGCATGCCACCATGGAGGAGCCTCCCGAGCCATGGTCCAACGTGGTTGTTGACATTGGAGGCCGTAGGTTCAAGGGTGGCTCACTCTGCTGGTGTGGGCAAGTTGCCCCGGGAAGGGCCTTGCCAGGGCCGCTAAGGTTGCCCCCGGCAAGGGTCTTGCCGGGGAAACCTGCTTCGTCCATATGTTCTTTGTGTCCTTGGCCCTTGATGTTGCCATGTGTGTCTCGAGCCTTCGACTTCCTTCCGGCTTCCCTCCTCTACCCTGCCATGTGTGGCCATGGCGCGTGGCTGTGACTGCCCGTGCACAAGTAAAGGGGTCAAAAGGAGAGCCCCTACTTTTATACATCGACAATATTCAAATTTGACAATCACAAGGTGACTTACCAAAGGTAACAGAAACCATCTGAGACACATGGCGTTTTAAGCCGGTAAGTTCAGTGGTTGCTTCCTGGAGAGCCGCCTTCTTAGCCCGTTGTGTCAAGGCAATCTTCTCTTCAGCCTAGGCGCTTTTCTCAACTTCAAAGCTGGTTTTCGGTTTTTCTGCCTAGGTCACGTTGAATTGAAACTTTGAGTCTTCTTTCCGGGTCTCACATTCTTGCAGCTGCAGACGAGTCTTCAGGTCAGACAGCTCTGATTGAAGCTGAGCGGTGGTGGTCTGTACATAACGGGATCAAAATCATAATTCAGATTTAAACTAAAACACATGAAGTCCCAAGCCTATTGCCAGCAACAACACTTGGCACTTGGGGGCTAATGTCTGCCGAAAAAATTACTCATGCAACGTCCTATGTGAATAAGTCCTAAGCACTTTGCAAGCAAGAATACTTGGCACTTGGGGACTAATGCATATTGCTTGTTTGCTTACTACTTTACGATGACCCGATTGTGCTGCAAACGGTCATAGCTGGCTCATGAGAATTACATAAATAAGTATTGTTTTCTACACAAGAATACCAAGGACCGGCTCATTCATGTTGATTACACCGGCCCTTGGGGGCTACGGATTCAATGTTAAGTCCTTACAGATTTACTTTAAATCGGATGCTTAAGTTGGATATTAAAGGATTCTATCAATGGGTATAATTTATGCTCATGGTTAATCTAAGTCTACAGCATATTCATCATACATAGTAGACTTTGGGACTGACAGGATTTGCATAACTCAATAAAGAAGGAGCTCATACCTCAAATTTTTGGTGCATTTGCTTCACCATGTCAACTTCAAGCTCATAGTTGCTGTGTACTTGACTGAGAAAACTAGAATATATCTCACCAATGCTCAGTTGAGAATAATTGGCGACATCAAACCTCACTTTGCGCTGTTCAATGTGTTCTTCCTTCGTCGAGTGATTGGCCTGGGCAATGGGTCTTCCCGGCTCTCTAAATCTGGTGTTGGTAATCACTACATCATCATCATGAGTGTCAGCCGTCTTAACGGAGCTTGATGTTTCAGGATTCCAAGGGTGGTCACTGACATGATCAATAGGAGGCTCAGAAGTCACTGGCGGAACGTCAAGAACTGGCTCCGACGATTGAGGAACGGAGATCTCAGACGCTGGGGTTTGTTGCTCCGGCTTATTGACTTTTGGGTCTTCAGCCAGCTCAGTCACTTTGGCCTTCTTGCTAGGCTTGGCTTTTCCACTGCATTAATCATGAGAAGTCATTATAAGTATAAGGAATCATAATGAGAAAATGACAAGTAATTGTTATTACCCGGGAGCTGTCTTGAAAACCGGCAGATGAGTTTTACATGAGTCACCGAAAGAGGAACGAGACGTTTCCTGATAATTTGAGTCAGAAGAATTAAGTGGTTGGCGGATGAGACCCGTCAGAGGAAAAAAGAGTTTAAATCGGGGGTGACTGTAGCAGCCTGATTTTTGGCCCTTTCTTTTTTCTTTTGATTTTCTGAGGTCTTTGCCTGAGTTTTCTTTTTCCGTGGCTTTGTGGTCTGGAAACTAAAGAAGGTGACTTCTTCTTCCCTTCTAGAGTGGCTTATCATCCCTATCCAACCCTAGACCCTGTCATTTTCATCATAACCCAAATCCAAATATTCTTTTTTATTGGGAATATTCCTTTTCTATTAAAGGAATAACTCAATTTGCCCTAGGTTGTGAAGCAACCTATATTTCCATCACTCCTAAAATTCTGAAATAATTCTCATAAATTGTTTGGGTCATATATTCCTCAAATATGGCAAAACATTTCATTTTCCATGTATTCCATCATGCTCAAATAATTCATTTCCTATTCTGCCATAAATGGCACATTGTTAAGCAAGTGCTATTTTCCTTTGCCCAATTGACCTCAAACTCCTAGGACACCATTTCCTGTCCATATCATTGCCACATGCCAAAATGAAACCTCATTTGCCTAGTAGTCATTTAATTATGATTTTCCTAAGTTTTTGTCCAGAAAGAAACTTTGTGAAGGAGATACAAACTAGGCATATCCAAATGAGTTGCACTTTTGCATGGTCTTTCATATCATCAAATCATAGCCATCCACCAAAGTAGAGCTCATGTAATGCCTCCATGTCAGCACAGCTTCAAATCTTTGATTTTGTCCAAAATTTCAGTTTGTGAAGCTAGTATATTTTATCTTGCTCCATTATGGTTCCAAATTTTTCTAGGTTTTCTCTTATCCATATAACCTATCTCCACCCAATTTGTGCATATTTAATCTAGCCATTTTCCCTCTAGAATTTTTGCAAGTTTCTGGTCAGTGGAAATGTTTGTGAAGGTAGTACCATTTTTATTTATCCAATTGGTATGAAACCTTTTGAACATCTTCATATGACCAAATAACTCTGCCTTGCCCAAGTTGAGCTCAAGTTAACACTCCTAGTGAGTGCTTCCTCCTCATTTCCAAATCTGGCCAGTATGGCAATTTCTACAGCAAGTCCTATCAAAACTCCTCTTCTTGAGCTGAAACCTTGCCATCCTAATCACCTTAGTGAGTGATCAACCCCAGTCAAAGCTCTGTCTTAATTTCCACACGTGTGAGCCACATCAAACACCAAACACCTTGTTGTTTCCTAGTGTTCTTGCTTCCTGTGATCACATCAGTCAGCACTATGATTGGCTATCTCTTCCTTGGCATCTATCTCTGCATCCCTTGTCTCCTAGACATAACTTGACCGACCATCGTGCACTGTGTGCACCAGTGCACGCGGTGACCACCGTTTTGGCATGTCACCCGTGTGCTCCAGTACCTCTGTCTTTTTCTTCCTTGCTGCACGCTTTTCCCCCCGTCGCCTAGCTATGTCTGAAGCCTTCCTCGAGCGGTCGTCGTCCCTCTGGACCTCTTGCCCCCTCCGTTTTCTTCCCCGGTGACCCGTCCCTGTCAAGAAACAAAGCACGTCCATGAGCGCACAGTGCCGACAAGGCATTAATGGCGCCGTGGCTTCTTCCCTCTCTTGTCCCCGAGCCCCTCTCATCTCTATGACCCTCGTCCACTTCCCCCTCCTCGCCATTCGAGCTTGACCGCGAGCACACGCGTCCGTGGCGCCGGAAACGCGTCCGCGGTGGCAACCGAGCTCGAACCGCCTTGCCACGGCTATTTTAGACCACCCCGAGGTGCCCCGAGCTCACCAGCGGCCTCAACCCTCCTCTCTAGACCTCCTCGACCTCTTCCCCGAGCTCCAGTGCCTCTCCTCGACCCCCATGGCCGCCTCGACCGCCGACGGCCACTGCTCAAATTCGAGCAGCCCCGGCCTCCCCTCTGTCTCTCTCCACCTCCAGGCGACCCACCAGACACCGGTGAGCCTCCCCGCCCCTTCGCCTCATCCTCATATGGCCTCTGGCGGGAAGCCCCATCGCCACCCGAACCGCCGTCTGCCGCCGTAGCGGCCCCGCTCGAGCCCGACCTCCCCAAGATGGATGGATGCTCTGGACGGGTGCGGCTCGGTCCCCTGAGCGCGCCGGTATGCTGCACGGCCCGGGAGACAACCGGAGCTGCCGGAACGGCCGCCGGCGCCGACCCACTCCTCTGCTCCATCGGGCGCGAGTGAGGAGAAGACGAAGATGGCGACCCTGGCTGCCAGCTGGCCGCGGGCCCCGTGCGTTAGTGAGCCAGCCGTCGGCCCCGCGTTGACCCATCTACCCACGTGGATAAGTGACGGGCCCCACCCACATGGGACCCGCATGTCAGCGTCACACGAGCCGGCCCCGCCTCTGATGACGTGGCAAGTGGGGACGTATTTTGGGTGAGTACGTTTTCATCTCCCACAAGCGTATTTCCGAAAACCCGTTTCTGCCTTATCCACTCAGGGGCTTGTTTATGATGATATTTTTGCAGAAAAGTCCCTGATGTTCATCACCTCACAACTTTTTATCTGTAACCCTGATCGAGGTGAATCCAACGCCCACGTCTTTGTCTCGTCGAGCCTGTTCTGTTCCCCTCATTATCAATATGGTTTGCCATACTGGAAATGACCATTTTGCCCTTCCCCTAATCAGCCCCTCCGAGAGAGAACCCTTTCCAGCGATTCCTTCTGTGGTCATTCCGCACTTCTTCCCGGAGCCTTCTCCATCCCCAGGCAAGCTACAACACCCATTTGCATGATGGTCATGCAGTAGCCATGGTTTTCAACTTGAATATTTAATAAGTATCTGTTGGTTTACCTGCTGCTGTTATCGTTGTTTCGGTACTGCCGATGGTTTCTTGTTCACTTTCGTGCTATGTTTCGATGCATCTGGTTATCATTTACCTTGCTAGTATTACTTTCATGCTTGGTAGTAGTACATGTTGATGTTGGCGATGGTCTTCGGTGTATGACTATCGTCTGTTCCTAATGCCATTGTTATGCATGTTCCTTTGCATCCAGTTGGTTAAATGTTTGCATGTAGTGTTGTTGTTATATTCTTGCATGATAGTTGTTGTTGATGCTAGTAGTTATGCCATGAGTAGTGTTATACTCGTTAGTATGCCATGCTCATGTGGATAAATGCTTCACGGTCGTTATGCTTAAGATTTATGCTGCATCCATGTTTATGTTGATATCATGCTCATGCATTGTAGTTGCATCATGTTATTTTCATATCACTCAGCTTATCGCATTCAAGTTTAACTGGACTTAAATGAACTTGAAAAACTATTGGTTGAGTCATGGTGCAACCATATCGAGCTGACACGTGCAACCACATTTGCTCTGGAATGGGCAGGGCCCTAGCAGTCTATTGTCATGCCTCTCGCCGGTGCCTCCAGCGAGGGAAGGTTATGCACGGGCGCTACCTTGGCCGGGTAGGACGACATAAGCCTTGTGGGCCCAAGTTGTTTGCGCACTTTTGTCCCCATTTGGGACCATTTTTGTTTTGCCACGACGGTAGCCGTAAGTCCTTTGGTAGGCACGGGCCACCCAGGACTAAACCCAAAGGGGGTGTTGGTCAGAGTGGCCGAGAGAGTGTCATGGCAGTAGATCTGTTTTGTCGGAACGCTGTTGGTCCTCCCGAATGGGAGTGCGAGGCCATTGGTTCCATGGTGTGGGTACAGTGTGCTAACCTCTGCAGTGTGTGTGTGTGTTAAATCTATCGATAGCGGTTCCCGCGGATATGGGCCCAGTTCGTGTCGGTCACACTATGGGTCAACAGTAATAATAATTATTTGTTTAATAACAACCCTGGTTCGATGATGAAAGAAGTTGGTTGATATTTATGTGATCGTGAGAGGATCGCTGTGGTATCGTGAATACCAACTTGTTGGATATTTGGGGATGTTATGCAAGAGTCAAGGGTAAAAGTCAAGCTCCTTGTGGTCATAGAGGATTACTACGGTATTGTTAATACCAAGCTTGATTGGATCCTGAGATGATTGTGTGGTATCCGTGATGGTAAGTGATACATGTGATGGTTACGAGGTAACCCGAACAGAGTAAGTTGGTGCATAATAGTTTCATCATGTTGCATGCTAGTATCATCATGTTCATATGTTTATGCCATATTGTTCTAGCTGTATCCTCTTGTTCATGCTATGATTGATCTGATAGTATCATGTTAATCCTTGTTAACCTGTAATTACCATGCTATTGTTTGTGTTGATTGCTTTGGTTGCTTTGAGCTTGCAAGTACATTCAATGTACTGACCTGGCGTGTCATGCCAGTTTGCAGGTCATGCCGGCTTTGATTGCTTGTTTGTCGTGGATCCCTTGCTTGCGAGATAGGTTAAGCGTTCCAGCCAGAGTCCCTGCGGAGTGGAGTTCATCACCGTCGTCGCTGTTTTTCTGCTAGAATTATTCCGCTGCTTCGTGTTGTTTTGCTTCTTGCATGGAGCAATCATGGCATGCGTAGCTTCTCCGTGCCGATATAACCCCCCCTGCACCCATATAGATTGTAATAAAGAGCTGATTTGTTCTATACTAAGCAATGTCGTATTCCAGAAGACTTCTCCTCGATCTCTGGACTGGAATACGGGGCGTTCCGGTTTCTCTAAGTCGGGGTGCCATAGTGACCTCGTTTCGACGCTTCTTCGGATTGTTTGTTAAGCCGGAGGATAATTTTTCATCCCTGCTAGTCCGAGTCTGTCGCCGACTCTCGTGTTGTTGTTGCTTCAAAAGAAAGTGAGGATCTAGACGAGCTAAGGGGTGTGAAAAGCTTATTTTCCGGGTTACTCTTTGAATGTTCTGTCTTGGCAAGGGCTCGGAGTCGGAGGAAATGATAGTTACCTCTTCTTTCATTGCTTGACTGGTCCCCATGTATTCCTGATGATAATCAATGTTAATAAGATGGTTGAAAAAGGAGCCAAGAGAGTCAAGGGCTACCTCTGACTCAGTGTTGTCATCCAGTTCAAGCATCTCGGAAGCACTGGGATTCTTTCCCCTCTTCTTGGTGGTTCTTCTGGCGGCTTTCATGGCCTTCCTGGCCCTTTTGGCAGCTTCATGATCATATTCCTTCTTCCAGAAGTCATCATTAGCCTGTCAAAGTCGTCAAAGTTGAGTTAAAACAAAATATTAAGGATGATGGTAAAATAAGTAATTTGGTGGCTTACCTCTGGTGCCGGGTTAGATTTGCAGAAAGGGCTTAGGCCCACCTTGCTGCAGTCTATCGGGCTTTCATGCAGAAGAGACTTCATCATCTCATTGATGGTATTGTGAGTTAAATCCTCGGAGCTGTGGCATAGTGGATCCTTTTTGCTACCCGTGTAGGTGCACATTAAGCCGGTGCAGCGACTCAAGGGGATGATCCGCCATGCAACCCAGCATCGAACCATGTCAATACCAGTTAAGCCGTTTCCCAACAGAGCCCTAACCTTGGCAATGGTAGGGGCGAGTTTTTTGCATTCAACGGCTGTCAGCTTGTCATGGAGAGGATGAATTGATTCAAGACGCAGGGCGCAAAAGTCGGGCAGTCGGTTCTCGTAAGTCGGAGAAGTATCTTTGCAGTAGAACCATGTCTGGTTCCAATCCTTCGGATGACTCGGCAGGCAGGCATAAGGGAAGATGGCATCTCTCCGTTGGTGGATTGAGATCCCACCAAGTTCCAAGCTGGCTCCGTTTGAGTACTTGTTCTGCCGGTTCAAATAAAAGTACTCTCTAAATAGCTCCACGCTGGGCTCCTCCTGAAGATACACCTCACAGAAAACTTGGAAATTGCATATATTTGACACGGAATTGGTTCCGATGTCTTGAGGATGAAGATTAAAAAAGTGCAGAACATCCTGGAAGAATTTTGAGTCGGGTGGTGAGAAGCCCCGGTTCACGTGATCAGTAAAGACAATGACTTCATCATATTTTGGTTGAGGTTTCTCTTCTTCCGGCTTGGGGGCGCAATAATGCATGATGGTCTTCTTTGGCAAATAGTCGGTTTTCACAAAGCCCTGGAGTGTGTTCTCAGTGACAATGGAGGGAACCCAATTATAGGAAGTGGTTGTCTTTGGGGCATTGCGAAGAAAGAAACCTAAAAAGGAAAAGAACAAGTTTGCCGATTTAAATTAAGTCGGCGGAAGAGCATTCTAACACCTATTCAGAATGGTGGCTTAAAAAGGGGCCTGATGGTATATGACTAGCTGCAGCGAGTTATGTAAGCCACCCTGAACAAATTAAATATTTATTAAAAGGTGAAGCTTGCTAAAGGGTTAAATTTAGTTACAGTCGGTGGTGTAAGCCGCCATGACCATGTCGATCTATCAGGAAGCAAAAATTTTGCTAAGTACTGGACAAACAGGTTTCACAGATTACAATTATTATTCTGGATCAGCGGCAGTTCAGAAAAGAAAATAAATCAAAACCCAGAAGCAGAACAATGGAGTTCATAGGTTCTGAGGAGATCTTGTTTCAAGGAAAAAGGGTCCGCTGGCATTGAAAGCAGGGGCAAAACTACTACCCTGCAAGTTATATGATATTTCTAGATCAAAGGATGCTAGGGTTAAAGATGAACTACAAACAAATACGAAGAACACAAAGAACTACTGAAACCCTAATGCGATCTGGAACAGGGAAGGAGGAAAGCTTACAGAGGCAGATGAACTGTTGAGGAGCGCTGCTGTTCTCTAGTTCGTTCAGGTTGATGCAGCGGCCAAGGACGAGGAGGACGTGTGCTTCGCGGCGGCGGCGGAGCTCGAGTGACAGGAGAGTCGCGAGAGGAGGAAGACAAAGGAATTTGGGAGAATGAGAAGAGGCAGTTTGACCCTATTTATAAGGAGAAGGCTAATAAGTGGGCGCAAAAAACGAGGAGGCCAAAACATGGTTATCCAGCTGCTCGGGCGCCTTGATTCTCGGGACAGCTACTAAAGATAAAGATCCGTTGAGACATATTGGATATTGTGTGAATTAATGACAGGTGATGTCATGGCGGGTTATCACAAGTCCAGGAGATGACGTCATGGCAGGTTATG
Organism: Triticum timopheevii; assembly: GCA_963921465.1. Lineage (NCBI taxonomy): Eukaryota > Viridiplantae > Streptophyta > Magnoliopsida > Poales > Poaceae > Triticum > Triticum timopheevii. The sequence continues at coordinate 250,294,066 of OY997264.1, read as the reverse complement.
AATTTTCGCACAAGTGAAGAAAGGAGGATTCTTTTCTAAGTGTTGAAGATTGACATGAACCAATTCAAATCAACCTGGGGCCTAATGTTGTGGATATAACTATTAGGTATGACCCGCCCAGGAGGGGCCGGGTTATACCTACGGCGATTCATGATATGAACCCCATGAGGATATTGAAGATGGCGGTTCACAGGCAAGGCCCCAAGGCCCAAGAGCTACTTAAGGCCCATAGAATAAACTGCCATATGTGTAAGACTTGTATTGTAAGGCATGTATAGGTAGAGTGTAACGCCCCGGATCCGATGCACCAAGTGTCTTCCAGCTATTCGCCTTTGTTGCCATGTCATTGCTTGCATGTTGCATTTTGCCATGTCATCATCTGCATTTCATCTGCATGTTTTTCAAAACATGCATCCGTTCGGGTTCCCCCGGTTCTCTCTGTTGTCCGTTCTGAGCCCAACCACACTCGCATGTAGCCCGTCGCCCCCTCTCAGACCTTGTTTCGTGAGCGGGAGAAAAATGTTCTTGGAATGGGCCGAGATTTGCCGTGTGGCCTTGGTATATCACCGTAGACCACCCGTCAAATTTTGTTCCATTTGGAGGTCGTTTGATGCCCCAACGGTTAACCCGGCTAATCGAAACCCCCTTTTCTCTTGCAGCCCAGCACCCTTTCACACAGCCCACCTAGCCCACCTAAACCCCCTACTTGCTTTCTGCCGTTCGATCACGATCGTGTGGGCAAAAAACGCACCCCATTTGGACCCTGAAATTTGCGTCCAAACCCTAGCTTCTTCCTCCTCCCGCCGCCGGACATGTCTGCTCCCCTCACCGGACGCGTCCGCCACTGCGCCCGGACCAATCCCATGCCGCCACGTCACCGCCGCCGGCCCCCCACTCTCTCCTCGCGCCGCCGACCCACCGAGCCCACGAGGGGCCCTCTCGGCCCGAGTCAGCGTCGCCGCCCGCCCGCAAGCCCGGATCTCCGCCGCCTGGCCCGTGCGCCTCCCGTGCCCGAGCGCGTTGCCCCCGCGCTCGCGACCACCGCCCGCCGCCACCTGCTCTGATGTGCCGCCGCCGCCCGTTCGTCGCTAGGGTTCACCGCGCCGCCACCCAGGACCCCGCGGCCCGGTGCCCACGTCATCCCCGCGCCCCCGACGCCGCTCGTCGCCTCATCGTCGGTCAGGCACCGCCCGGATCGGGCCGGGACCGACCCAGCCCCGCCGTCCCTGACCGCCACCGGCGCCTCCCCGAGCTTCTCCGGCCGGCCCCCACTCCGTCTGACCTCCTCCTCGTCAACCTCGGGAACCACGCCCAGATCTAGATCCCGCAGGTTGACCCCGTTTTTTTCCAGTCCCTAAAATTTTGCATTCTGGTGCCATGTTCATCATGCCATAACTTCTTGTGTGCTGCTCCGTTTTGAGCATGTAATATATCAAAATGTTCACCGAGAGATGCCCTTTGTTTCATCACATTGTGCCATGCTTTTTTGTGTCCGTCTTGATGCTATTATCATCGTTGCAAGAGTGCTATATGATGTTAACTACTTCCTGTTAACAGAACTTGTTATTTTGTCTTTTTCATTGCATTTTGTGTGTGCATCCTATGAGCTTGATGTCTACATGAGTTTTGGGCTACATCATTCCATATTTACAATGGTGCAATGCATGTATTTTTGTGAGTCTTGTAGTGAGTGCATAAATCTCGTGAAGCGGGCTACTTGCTGTTACTATTTTGCTAGGCTGAAACTGTTATATCATGATGCTATGTAAACCTGCTGCTACAAGTCATTCTATGCATAATCTGGAGATGTTCACTAAGGATGTTTTATTCTACATGTTATGAGCTACTCACCTATGCCCCTTGTTGAATTTATAGCATGCTGTACCTTGTAGTAATCATGCTGCAAACTTGTTACATAATGTTTTTGACAGCCTGTTAACATGTTCAGTTTTGCCATGTGTTTTGCTAGTGATCCTTTTACCCTATGATTATTCTATTGCCATTTTTAGCTCCATAAATGTGTCTTATTACTGTTGGTTACCTTGTCATTCCATGTATTGCTCTGTGGTGAGTTGTACAAGCTCACCAACATGCCTACTTATCGTTGTTCCTGCCATGTCTGAATCTGTCATATTACTTGCCATGTTTGTATGGATGCTACAATGTTTTCTATTGATCTTTGGAATAAGTTCGGTAAAGGAGTTCTGTTTTTTGTCTTTAGCATTAGCATGCCATACCTTTGTTTGCCATTATAAGTTCCTGTAGCATGTTGTTTGATAGCTCTAAACATTGCAACCTGATGTTATTTCTGCCATGCTCAGTGATTTTCTGCAAAGTCTGTGAACTGTTATTATTTGCAATCTTTCGATGTCCTTTTGAGCATGTTCTAGTAATTTCTGGAGATAGCTCAGTGTTCATGTTTTGTCGTGCTTTACCTGTACAAAATGTCCATGCCTTTTTTCTTCATGTTGAGGTGTTGTAGCATGTTGCTCTAATGTTTGTAAGATGCCTAGTTGTTGTTTTGGACATCTTGTCCTTTAAACTTGTTTCATGTGTATGTGTGTGGCACCGTTGCTCCGTTGTGAGCATGCTCTATATGAAACTTGCTTACATTTGCATGTAGTTTCATCTTGTCATGTTAAATCTTGTTTTGAGAGTGTTTGTTTGATGTTTGAATGCCTTTTGCATCAATGTCATGTTTAACTTGTTTTGCTCATATCTTCTAGGCCGTAGCTCCGAACTAAATGAACTTTATATGTAATTTGACTACAATTTCGTGTAGATCATCTTGGTGCCTCTTAACTTGAACTTCAACTTAATGTTTGTTCAAATCTGGACCAACTTCGAAATTTTCATATGAGGACTTACCGGAATTGTTATATGTTGTTTCCGGCCTCATTTAAACTTGTTTGGCTATGTTGTTCTTGTATGCATCATCTCTTGCCATGAGTAGCTTCATGTAGCCTTGTCATGCATCATACTTGGCTGAGCATCGTCTTGTCTATGTGTTCTGTGTTTACCTTGTTGTTTGCTTTTTTTCGGTTGTGCTCCTTCTCGTTAGTTCTTGTTTCGTTGCGACCGTGAGGATTTGTTCGTCTATGCTTGGTTCGTCTTCATGGCTTCATCTTCTTCATGGACTCGTTCTTCTTCCTAGCGGGATTTCAGGCAGGATGACCGTCACCCTGGATCTCACTACTATCATTGCTATGCTAGTTGCTTTGTTCTATCGCTTTGCCGCGCTACCTATCTCTTGTTGACCAAGCCTCCCAAACTGCCATGTCAGCCTCTAACCTTTTCACCCTTCTTGGCAAACCATTGCTTGGCTATGTTACCGCTTTGCTCAGCCCCTCATAGCGTTGTTAGTTGCAGGTGAAGTCGAAGATTGCTCCATGATGGACAGGACTATGTTGGGATATCACTATATCTCTTATTTAATTAATGCATATATATACTTGGTAAAGGGTGGAAGGCTCGGCCTTATGCCCGGTGTTTTGTTCCACTCTTGCCGCCCTAGTTTCCGTCATACCGGTGTTATGTTCCTTGATTTTGCGTTCCTTACGCGGTTGGGTGATTTATGGGACCCCCTTGACAGTTCGCTTTGAATAAAACTCCTCCAGCAAGGCCCAACCTAGGTTTTACCATTTGCCTACCTAAGCTTTTTTTCCCTTGGGTTTCCGGAGACCGAGGGTCATCTTTATTTAACCCCCCCCCCCCCCCCCCCGGGCCAGTGCTCCTTCGAGTGTTGGTCCGAACCGAGCAACCTGCGGGGCCACCTCGGGGAAACTTGAGGGCTGGTTTTACTCGTAGCTTGACTTATCTAGTGTACCCCGAGACCGAGGTACCTTCGACTCCTATCGGGATTTGTCGGCACATCGTGCGGCTTTACTGGTCTTGTTTTACCATTGTCGAAATGTCTTGTAACCGGGATTCCGAGACTGACCGTGTCTTCCTGGGAGAAGGAATATCCTTTGTTGATCGTGAGAGCTTGTGATGGGCTAAGTTGGGACACCCCTGCAGGGTATAAACTTTCGAGAGCCATGCCCGCGGTTATGTGGCAGATGGGAATTTGTTAATATCCGGTTGTAGAGAACTTAACACTTGACTTAATTAAAATGCATCAACCGTGTGTGTAGCCGTGATGGTCTCTTTTTGGTGGAGTCCGGGAAGTGGACATGGTCTCTGTGTTATGATTGTGCGTAGGTAGTTTCAGGATCACTTCTTGATCACTTATAGCTTCTCGACCGTTCCATTTTCTTCTCTTCTCGCTCTTATTTGTGTATGTTAGCCACCATATATGCTTAGTCACTGCTACAACCTCACCACTTATCCTTTCCTTACCCATTAAGCTCTGCTAGTTTTGATACCCATGGTAATGGGATTGCTGAGTCCTTGTGGCTCACAGATTACTACAACAATAGTTGCAGGTGTAGGTTATGCGATGACCATGACGCGAGAGCGATGCTTGCTTGTTTTGTAGTTCTTCTTCTGCTTCTTCTTCGATCAGGGGATAGGTTCTAGGTCAGTAGCCTGGGCTAGTAAGGTGGATGTCGTTTGAGTTTCTGTTTGTGTTTCATCCGTAGTCGGATGTTGCTCTTATGTTTGGTGATGTTGTATTCATGTGGCATGTGTGCCTCTTGAATGTATCCCCAACTATTATGTAATGGTACGATGTAATGATATCCACCTTGCAAAAGCGTCTCCAATATGCGCTTCTATCCTTAGTGGGACCTTCGAGTTCCTTTAGGATAGGGTCGCATATTGGGCATGACATAGAGCCGGTCGGGACTCCGTGAGCCGTTGGGCGTCAACCTGTGTATATAAAGGGACGACCCAGCAGCGGTTCAGGGTAAGAAACAACAGAGCGAAATCTAGATCAAGCGGATCGCTCCCTGGTAATCGAGACATAAGCAATACCACCTGAAAACTGGAGTAGGCTTTACCTTCACCACAAGGGGCCGAACTAGTATAAACTCCCGTGTCCTTTGTCCCGTTTAACCCCTTTAAGCTAACCTAGTTGCGATGGCTCCATGACTAAGTCCTTTCGGAAGGACATCTGCCTTGACTATTCCACGACAGGTGCGGTGCTGGGAGAGAGCAGAGGAGGGGACGAGGCCGGGGAAGAGTGAGAGAGCGTGGAGAGAGCTGCATGGAGTCATGGAGGCATCCAGGGCGACGAGGGGGCATCCAGCCAAGGTGGAGGTGGCGCACGCGCGGCATGCACATGCCCTCCTGCCTACTGGCTGGAGGTTGAAGACGGTGCGGCGGCTGGGCTGGGCCAGCTACAGTGCTGGACCAGCTGGGCTAGACAGATAAGGTTCCTCTCTCTTCTCTATTTTTCTCTTTTGTTTTTGTTTTCTATTTATTTCCTCTCTATTTTGATTTAGTTTCACGACTAAATCCTTTTATTATATTATAAAAAAACTATGGGCACTAACTGAGTTATTCCAGAGGCCCTCAAGTGATTCCAGAATATTTGGAGCATTCAAAATATTTATAGAATTCAAATGCCCCAATTCAAATACATTATGATTTATTCAAAAATCCAGGAATGACCTAAAAATATGTTCATCATTTTTGACAGAGGTTTTCACCTTTATCAGAAATCATGAACATTTTCAAAGGGCATTTTGGGTTCATTGAAAAGGATTTTATTTAAACGTATTGAATTCATTGGGTGCTAGGGTTTGAACATCCCCTCTCCAAATTCATTTGAATTTTAAACATGATGACATGATGATCAAGCAAAGAGAACAAGAGTTGTGCTATGGTTGTGGCATGCGGCCCAGCCAAGCGTTGTAGCCTTGTTGGCGGGGCGGTAGCACAGCAGCTCAGGCGCCATGAGTAGCGCAGCCTGCGCGTTTGCTTGTCCGTGACGAGCATGGCAAGACGACGCCATGGCAGGGGTGAGGGAAGGAGTGGCGGTGTGTCCATCATGTCGCATAGAGGGCAGCAACAAAGAGTGCAGCTGCTTATGAGCAGCAGGGTCAGTGGTAGCATTTGCTGCGGGAGAAGAGGAGCAGCGAGGAACATTGTGGCCCACGGGCGCCGACTAGGTGACATGGGTATCCCGGCGCTCGGCACGAACTCGGCGAGCGTCAGCCATGGGAGCGACTAAGCGGAGACGAAGCTAAGCGAGTGGAGAATTTTGACACGCCCCTACCTGGCATGAAAAATTTGAAACTGGTTAGAACTATGAGGCGTGTACAAAGGATCTCGCTTCACAATGACGCTCTGCTCGCCACCCACACGTCCTTATCTTACCGAGTACGCACAAGGTGGGAGAAGGAATGGACACGGAGATTTACCCAAGTTTGGGCTACCTTGCGATGTAAAACCCTACTCCTACTTTGTGGTGGATTGGCCTCACGAGGAGGTTGAGGACGAACTAGTACAATGGATGAGCTACCTCGAGAGGGCTTCGAGGGTCAGAGTGAATCCATCCCCTTCTATGGTGGAGACTAGCCTATATTTATAGTGGCCTTGGTCCTCTTCCCTCATAGCTCAGGCCGGAAGGGATTCCACAACGGCCAATTTGAAAGGGTACAAGAGGTACATCTTATCCTGGCGAAAGGTGGTCTTCTCGTGTAAAGTTTCTAGCCATGACGCAGTGGTGGGCTCGGCGATGACATCAGTCCTGCCGAGCTCATGGTCTTGGTCTTGTTGCACCCGAATGGAAACCTTTTGGGGATCCCTTGGGAACCCAGGCTTGTCCTTGCTTCCTTAGCACCAAAGAGGAAATTGTCCCACTCTGCGCCCACTGGCGGCACCTGGCCTAGGTCATCACGGGTCACGTCATCGCGAGCCTCCTGAGGCGGGGTACCTGCATAGAGATCTCTGCTCCTTGGGAGGCAGGCTCGAAGAGCTGCTCCTTTGGAGGTCTTGGCGTTGTTCCCCTAGCGAGGCCAGGTTCCTTATGAGGGTCTTGTTCATGTAATCTTGTAGTTGGGCCATACCGAGCGGTCGATGGGGCCACGCACTGAGCCGCAGGCAGGCAAGTCTGGGTACCCCCGATCCTAGAATGCCGACACATACGGCGTAGGTCACCCTAGGACTATGGTGACACAAACGCGCAACACGCCTGAGGTAGGACCTCCTAAGCCCCGTGCTGGCTCACGAGTGTCTAAAACACCCCCGCAAGTTCTACCGTGTCAACCACGCATATGAAATAGATAGGGATGTACACGACCGAGAGACTCTAGTACAGAACTCCTACACACGTCCAGTGGAAGCCATATGCTTAGCGCTGGTGGAAACGATCGCAAAGCACTGACGAACGTTTGGGCCGCCGCCCCGAGTACAGTGATATGTCTCTAACGTATCTATAATTTTTTATTGTTCCATGCTATTATATTATCTGTTTTGGATGTTTAATGGGCTTTAATATGTTGTTTTATATTATTTTTGGGACTAACCAATTAACCAAAGGCCCAGTGCCAGTTTCTGTTTTTTTGCCTATTTTAGAGTTTTGCAGAAAAGGAATACCAAACGGAGTCCAAACGGAATGAAACCTTCGCGATGATCTTTCTTAGAACAAAAGCAAACCAGGAGACTTGGAGATGAAGTTGGAGACACAATAAGGCATCCACGAGGCAGGAGGGCGCGCCCCCACCCTCGTTGGCCCCTCGTATCCCCACTGACCTAGTTCTTTTGCCTATATATACTCTTATACCCTAAAAACACCAGGGGGAGCCACGAAACCACTTTTCCACTGCCGCAACCTTCTGTACGCGTGAGATCCCATCTTGGGGCCTTTTTCGACGATCTGTCAGAGGGGGATTCGATCATGGAGGGCTTCTACATCAACAACATCACCTCTTTGATGAAGCATGACTAGTTTACAAGAGACCTTCGGGTCCATAGTTATTAGCTAGATGAAAGTTCTCCTCGATGTTCTTGGAGATCTATTCGATGTAATATTTTTTTGTAGTGTGTTTGCCGAGATCCGAAGAATTGTGGATTTATGAACAAGATTATCTATTAATATTATTTGGTTCTTCTATAAATTCTTATATGCATGATTTGATATCTTTGCAAGTCTCTTCGAATTTTCGGTTTAGTTTGGCCTACTAGATTGATCTTTCTTGCCATGGGAGAAGTGCTTAGCTTTGGGTTCAATCTTGCGGTGTCCTTTCCCAGTGACAGTAGGGGCAGCAAGGCACATATCGTATTGTTGTCATCGAGGATAAAAATATGGGGTTTATATCATATTGCTTGAGTTTATCCCTCTACCTCATGTCATCTTGCTTAACGCGTTACTCCGTTTTCATGAACTTAATACTCTAGATGCATGCTGGATAGCGGTCGATGTGTGGAGTAATAGTGGTAGATGCAGGAAGGAGTCGGTCTACTGGACACGGACGTGATGCCTATGTTCATGATCATTGCCTTAGATGTCGTCATAATTATGCGCTTTTCTATCAATTGCTCGGCAGTAATTTGTTCACCCACCATAATACATGCTATCTCGAGAGAGCCACTAGTGAAACCTATTGCCCCCGGGTCTCTTTTCCATTATATTAAAGTCTCTGTTCCATATTGTTAAATCTCGTCTACTATTTTGCGATCTTTACTTTCCAATCGATACATCAAAAATAGCTAAAATATTTACTTTATTATCTCTATCAGATCTCACTTTTGCGAGGGGCCGTGAAGGGATTGACAACCCCTTTATCGTGTTGGTTGCAAGTTCTTGATTGTTTGTGAAGGTATTCAGTGACTTGTGCATCCTCTCCTACTGGATTGATACCTTGGTTCTCAAAACTGAGAGAAATACTTATGCTAGTTTGCTGCATCACCCTTTCCTCTTCAAGGGAAAATCAACGCAAGCTCAATAGGTAGCAAGAAGGATTTCTGGTGTCGTTGCCAAGAAGATCTACGCCAAGTCAAGCCATACCAAGTACCCATCATAAACTCTTCTCCCTTGCATTACATTATTTGCCATTCGCCTCTCGTTTTCCTCTCCCACGCTTCTAAAATGAATTTCTAAAACCTTTGCCTTTTCTTCGCCCCTATTCCGTTCGTTTCTTTTCGCTTGCCTCGCGTGTGCTCGTTCGTTAGTGCGGTTTGTTACCATCTTGTCTGAAACTGGGGAGGTTTTCGTTGAAAAAGATAGTAGTAACGGTGGGGGAAACATTGATGCTATTGATAATCCTCGTGAAGAACCTACTATTTTGCACACTAAAAAGTTCTGGATTGGTAGTGGTAACATTATTGGAAAAGGAGTTATTCAAGATTTGTTTACTTGTGTCGGTGCTTTGCCCACTATGAGTGGGTCTATTCTGCATAAAACTAGTAGTCTTGCGGATGCTATATATTTGCTCGTAGTTGAACTTGAAAGACAATTTATCCACATGCATCCTTGCATACAACGGATTTTTTTAGAGTTCTCTAATATTGAGCATGCTTCTGTTAAGCGAGCGACTACTATCTTTCTAGCACATGAGTATAGATTTATAATGAAATAGGCCAAAGAAATTTTTGTGCATTATAGGGTGGACGCCGGTCGGCCTCCCACAGAAGCGATTCTCCTTAATCAAGAAGACATAATGTGTTTACGATCTTTAGATCATGTTGCTTATAATGAAAATCTTAGAAAGAGAGTTCCTACCAATGTTCTAGTTAATAGGGTTTCTAAACTTAATGATAATTTTTCTATTCAGAACAACGGGTTAGGTTTTCCTCTTGAACAAAGGCTCATGACTTTTTGCCAAAAGAATGCTTACAATGATGAATTGGTTGTGTAATATGAAGGGCCAAAGGAGGACCCAATTCCTCCCGAGCTTGATCTTGGGAACTTTTGTCCCATTAAATATAACCCTTTTGATTACTTTTGCTTGCCACAAAGAAAACTTGCTGCCGAACGTAGGGAGTACGAGATGAGTTTTCGCGATTTGCCCTATCATTATTATGGCAATACATAGATCTATTCTTGTATTTATGCCTAGCTAGGGGCGTTAAACGATAGCGCTTGTTGGGAGGCAACCCAATTTTATTTTTATTCTTTGCTTTTTGCTCCTGTTTAGTAATAAATAATTCATCTAGCTTCTGTTTAGGTGTGGTTTTATATTTTAATTAGTGTTTGTACCAAGTAGAACCTTTGGGAAGACTTGGGTGAAGTCTTTACGATCTTGCTGTAAAAAATAGAAACTTTTGCGCTCACGAGAATAGATGTCATTGTTTAAAGGAGAGTGCTTTTATGTTGATTATTTTTGCGGAAGATTAATAGACAAATTCCTCACGTCCACTAATTTATTTCAGAATTTTTTGAGTTACATAAGTATTTGAAAGTTACAGATTGCTACAGAGTGTTCTATTTTTTGACAGATTCTATTTTCGTGTGTTGTTTGCTTATTTTGATGAATCTATGAGTAGTATCGGGGGGTATGAACCATAGAGAAGTTTGAATAAAGTAGGTTTAACACCAATATAAATAAATAATGATTTCATTACAGTACCTTAAATTGGTGGTTTATTTTCTTATACTAACGGAGCTCATGAGATTTTCTGATGAAGTTTTGTGTTGTGAAGTTTTCGAGTTTTGGGTAAAGATTTGATGGATTTTGGAATAAGTAGTGGCAAGAGCCTATGCTTGGGGATGCCTAAGGCACCCCAAGGTAAAATTAAAGGACAAACAAAATCCTAAGCATGGGGATGCCCCGGAAGGCATCCCCTCTTTCGTCTTCGTCTATCGGTAACTTTACTTGAGGCTATATTTTTATTCACCACATGATACGTGTTTTGCTTGGAGCGTCTTGTATGATTTGAGTCTCTGCTTTTTAGTTTACCACAATCATCCTTGCAGCACACCTTTTGGGAGAGAGATGCATGAATCAGAATTTATTAGAATACTCGATGTTCTTGGAGATCTATTCGATGTAATATTCTTTTGCGGTGTGTTTGCCGAGATCCGATGAATTATGGATTTATGAACAAGATTATCTATGAATATTATTTGCTTCTTCTCTGAATTCTTATATGCATGATTTAATATCTTTGCAAGTCTCTTCGAATTTTCGGTTTAGTTTGGCCTACTAGATTGATCTTTCTTGCCATGGGAGAAGTGCTTAGCTTTGGGTTCAATCTTGCGGTGTCCTTTCCCAGTGACAGTAGGGGCAGCAAGGCACGTATTTTATTGTTGCCATCGAGGATAAAAAGATGGGGTTTATATCATATTGCTTGAGTTTATGCCTCTACATCATTTCATCTTTCTTAATGCGTTACTCCGTTCTTATGAACTTAATGCTCTAGATGCATGCTAGATAGCGGTCGATGTGTGGAGTAATAGAAGTAGATGCACGCAAGAGTCGGTCTACTTGACACGGACGTGATGCCTATATTCATGATCATTGCCTTAGATGTCGTCATAATTATGCGCTTTTCTATCAATTGCTCGGCAGTAATTTGTTCACCCACCGTAATACATGTTATCTCGAGAGAAGCCACTAGTGAAACCTATGGCCCCGGGTCTCTTTTCCATTATAGTGAAGTCTCTTTTCCATATTGTTGAATCTCGTTTACTATTTTGCAATCTTTACTTTCCAATGTATACATCAAAAATACCAAAAATATTTACTTTATTATCTCTATCAGATCTCACTTTTGCGAGTGACCATGAAGGGATTGACAACCCCTTTATTGCATTGGCTGCAAGTTCTTGATTGTTTGTGCAGATATTCGTTGACTTGTGCGTCGTCTTCTACTGGATTGATACCTTGGTTCTCAAAACTGAGGGAAATACTTATGCTACTTTACAGCATCACCCTTTCCTCTTCAAGGGAAAAACCAATGCAAGCTCACGAGGTAGCACGCAGCGACCATGGCTTTTGCCGCGGTGGAGGATGATGGGACAGCTGTAACCCTCGCCAGGGCAGGCGTGATCAGCCTCACGAGGCCCGTCCTCAAAGCAACGCGGGCCTTCTGCTGCCCCCCGGGAGGAACGAGAACAACCATCTGGACAAGGGGGCTGGGGGTTACCAAGAGCCCCGCACAATAGTTTGCTCCCTTGAGCACGCTTACCAGGCTGCGGTTGCCGAGAATTCCGATGGCGAGGTAGACATCACAACCCCTACAGCTATCCTCGCGAAGAAGAAGCAGCTCTCCCCAAGGACCATCCCGAAGTAAAGAAGGCACCGATGGCGACGCCTTAGGTGCCACGTCTATCTTTGGGGCACGCATCCTCCCGCATAGGAAGGCGCGCCCGATGCCTCCCTTGGGATGGTGTCGTGGGGGGACCACTACCACCTATGGGCCTGCGAGCCCCTTTCTGGTTCGGCGGAGTCTTTACCCAAGTTCGGGCTGCCGCGAGGCATAAAACCCTACTCCTGCTTTGGTGGATTGATGCTGGATGGTGGTGGAAAACACAGCGCTCTTGCCAGGCAGGGTTACCTTGGGACGAGAACGACTACTCGCGTATGAGTGTACAAGGGTCTGAATCCTCTCTATGATTGCCATGGGCCTCCTTTTATAGATCAAGGGGACACGACGATGGCAAATTAGTCATTACGCACTGATTAGATAGAAAACAGTGTTATCATACCTAACACTGCAGGCAGATAGAGCGCATTAAATGCGCCACTCAATGTCACATCACAGCCTGCCCGGCAGGCCCTGCTAGGTTGATTTGCCAGCTTGTCGCCTGCTTGCTTGACACGTCAAAGGATGGCTGTCGCTTGTAGGTATTTTCTGTAGAAAGTGGTTGCCATGTGGCATATAACAGTCACTTAGTCACCTTAGAGCCTGACACTTCACTAATCGACGACGTACGTCATGGTGAGGTGGTGCGGTGGGGTGGTTTGCCTTCACTGGTCCTGGCAGGCCTGCCGGGACGAACCGGGGAGGCTTGCTTCCGGGGATAACTTGCCTCTGCCAGGCTTGCCAGCCCCGCAGGGCAAATTTTTTTCTCCTTAGCAGTATCTTGACCCTCTAGCTAGTCTTGTCCATCTTGATCTGTGCTTGGGTCCTTTGAGGGAGTCGATCCATCTTTCTTGAGTTGATCATGGTGTTGTGAACTTGTCCTCTTGCATGTGCATAGTCTGGGCAACGGACAAAGGGTTTGTTGCACCGACAGAAGCCCCCAAGCATGGCACGATCGTGCCGCTGGGCGTCGTTGGGGTAGGCCCTAATTAGTGCACAAGCTGGAGTGCTGAAGCAACTTCACCTCTTGAGGTCTTTTTGCTTCTTCATTATCTCGAGCCTGGGCCGGTTTCCGGGTTTCTAGCATGTCTTGCTGAACGTTATGGAGAAAACCAAATTGTGGCTTGCAGACTGCCCATGCCCCATAATCACGGGGCAAAAACGGCTATCCCACTTTCCTTTTTCCCTTTGGGGTGTCCGCCACGTGTCCCGAATGCATTGCATTGGGTAGATGGTGGATGTAGAGAACACGGAAATGGGCTCCATGGCAGAAGACTGGGCGCCACTGATTGGCGTGAAAGGTCGGCTCCAATTCCCTGGAGTGTTGCAGGCGCATGGGAGCCGTATTGGAGGAGTGGGGCGGTTGCCTCATGGATGAAAGGTCAACATCTCGGTCTCGTCCCGCTATAAAAGGAAATAGGAGCGATGGTTTTATTCACACACCTTGCATCTTCCCTTCTTCAAATTCTTCTTCGTTCGCCATGACGAGAGGGTGAGGGCGCGGCGGAGCCCTAGTGATGGCAGCGAGAGCCTCTGCACAACAGCATCATCCTCCTCCTTCTGAGAGTGTGGGGGTGGAACCTGCTGTGAGAGGGGGAGGGAGGGGACGAGGTCGAGGGTGTCAGGGAGCCGGGGGAGGAGGAGGACAAGGTGGCGACCATATCGCGCCTTCCCTGGACACCCCTCCTCTGTTGGAAGGCCACGTCGGAGACCAGCCTTTGGAGTTCATCAACAGGCTGTACAAGCCCCCGCACGGCCGCCTCCGTCTTCCCACTCCCTTTGCGAGGGTGATGGAACTCGAGCAACCTCACGCGTTGAAGTTGCACATGAGGGGCTGCGGGAACGACATCATTCGTGTTGATGTAGATTTCCTCTCCCCTCATGTTATGTACTTTCGCCGAGGCTGGAAGACCTTTCCCCGCGCCCATAGCTTGTCGGAAGGGCATGTCCTACATTTTAAGTTAATGGAGGATGGTGAGGGAGTCCTAGACTATGGGTTCCTTGGGGAACCGGCCTATGTGACATGGGCCGGACTGATGGGCCGTGAAGATACAAGATAGAAGGACCTCCCCCGTGTCCGGATGGGACTCTCCTTTCCATGGATCGCAAGCTTGGCGTTCGGGTCATGTATCTTCCTTTCTCTATAACCGACTCTGTACAACCCTAGTCCCCCTGCCCCGCCCCCCGTGTCCATATAAACCGAAGGGTTTCGTCTTTAGGGATGATCACAATCATACAGGCTAGACATCTAGGGTTTAGCCATTACGATCTCGAGGTAGATCAACTCTTGTAACCCCTATGCTCATCAAAGTCAATGAAGTAGGAAGTAGGGTATTACCTCCATTAAGAGGGCCTGAACCTGGGTAAACATCGTGTCCCCTGCCTCCTTTTTACCTTCGATCCTCAGACGCACAGTTCAGGACCCCCTACCCAAGATCTGCCGGTTTTGACACCGACATTGGTGCTTTCATTGAGAGTTCCACTGTGTCATCGCCAGAAGGCTCGATGGCTCCACTAATCATCCACAACAATACCTCCCTGAGGGAGACTTTTCTCCCTGGCCAAATCTTCGTATCCGGCGGCTTCGCCTAGCGTGCCAATTTGATTGGCCATCTGGAGCAGATCGACAATTACGCCCCTGGTCATCAGATCAGTTTCGGAAACCTAAACTACATCGCTGATATCTGAGGAGACTTGATCTTCCAAGGGTTCGCGGCTTCAACCGCAGCTCCGTCCTCAGATCTGGAACTCCTCGCTGAGTCCGAAGACGGGAGTTTAGAGACCGTCGGACTCTCCACAGCCATAGAGCACATCACCGGAGATACGGAGGGGATTGTTTCACCTTCCGGCCCGGAATCACAGCAGGCTCCCTCTATCCTCATGGAGCCAGACTCACCGCCGTGCACCAACTCCGAACTCTCAAGGTCTGTGGTATACGAGATCGGCCAGGGAAATCCTATCCCGCTGCGCTCTACGGATTCTCGCTTCCCTTTCCATACCTCACTCTTAAACGAGGCTCTGGACATAATGCAATCTCTCGCCATTACAGAAGGATCGCTGGCGAACTATGCCCAGCCCACACTAGGGGCTGAGAGCAGGGAATTTTACATCCCACCCACCACCCACTTGATAGCCACTATCGAGGACCTAACCAACATGCTTGATTATGCTTCCGAAGACATCGACGGCATGGACGACAATGCTGCAGAAGAGCAAAGCCAGAACCCGCCGCTTACCAAATGTTGGACGGCTACTTCCACATATGATATGTACATGGTGGAGACCCCCAAAGAGGATGACGGCAAAGGGGGGAAGGATTCACTCGAAGACAAGCCTCCCATGGCACCACCAAAGAGTCGACATCAGCGATGCCGCTCTAAATCACGGCGTGAAAAAGACAGCAATACCGGCACCAGAGACAACAATACTCCGGATAACACCGAAGATCAAGAAGCCCCCATCGAACCAACATCCAAGCATGATGATTGGGAGGAAGGGAAAGTAAACCCCGACGACCCCATGGAGGACGAGGGCTCGAAGGATAGTAGCTACATACCGATCTCCGAAGAGGACGAGAGCCTCGGCGACGAAGAATTTATCATGCCAGAGGAACCCTTCGAACAAGAGCGCTTTAAGCACTGACTAATAGCCACTTCAAGAAGCCTAAAAAAGAAGCAGCAGCAGCTTCAAGATGATCAGGATCTGCTCAATGACAGATGGACTGATGTCCTGGCAGCCGAGGAATACGGCCTCGCACGACTAACCAAGAGTTACCCGAAGCGCAAGCTGCTACCTCAATTCATCGACGAGGCCCCAAAGCCTATACAGCCCATGTGTAGCGCTGCCGACGTACTTGACCGACCACCACATGTCCGGGACAGAGCGGTAACTCAAGTCGAACACCTGCCTGCACCACCCCGCCGTAAAGGTAGAGAAACAACAGCTGCAGGATACACTTACAACCTACGAGAGGACCTGGATAATAGAGTCGGTCAGACCAGATCAATATACGGATCAAGGGGGCGGGCCCAGTGCAAGAAGACGGCCATCAAGCCTGGCGCGACAAGCATAACTTCACCCAGGCTGAAAGCCGCATACAGACTCCATCTGAACTGCGTCGTGACGTGGCCCGATATAGAGGCGCCACACACCTCATATGCTTTACTGATGAAGTAATGGAGCAACAGTTCCTAGAAGGGTTTAAACCCGTGAACATTGAGTCATACGATGGCACAACAGATCCCGCAGTGTGGATTGAAGATTTCCTTCTCCACATTCACATGGCTCGCGGTGGCGATCTACATGCCATCAAATACCTCCCCCTGAAACTTAAGGGACCAACTCGGCACCGGTTATATAGCCTCCCAGAAAACTCTATTGGAAGCTGGGAAGACCTAGAGGATGCCTTTAGAGACAAATTTTAGGGCACTTATATTTGGCCTCTGGACGCCGATACCTTTGTTACATAGTCCAGCAGTCCCGAGAGTCAACCAAAAAACTCTGGACCCGGTTCCTAGTCAAAAAGAACCAAATTGTTGACTGTCTGGACGCTGAGGCTCTAGCAGCCTTCAAACACAGCTTCCGCGATGAATGGCTTGCCCGACAACTCGGCCAAGAAAAGCCGAAGTACAAGGCAGCCCTCACATCACTCATGACCCGCTTTTGTGCAGGCGAAGATAGTTGGCTTGCCCGTAGCAGCAAAAGTACCAGCGATCCTAGCACTTCCGAAGCAAGGAACAGAAACGGCAGGCCCCAATGCAAAACAAGCATCAGAACAACACTGAAAATGCCGAAGACAGGACGGTCTACAATGTATTCAGTGGCTCCAAGCCCGATCAACGGAAGAGGCCATTCAAAAGAAACAAAGGCGGTTCATCTAGCCTAGACCGAATACTCGATCTACCTTGCCAGATTCACGGCACCCCTGACAAGCCTGCTAACCATACCAACAGAAGATGTTGGGTCTTCAAACAGGCCGGCAAGTTAAACACCGAGCACATGGGGAAAGGGTCGCCCAGCGAGGATGACGATGAGGAGCCTTGCCCACCAAACACAGGGGGACAGAAGAAATTTTACCCCGACGTCAAGACAGTGAACATGATATACGCTACTCACATCCCCAAAAGGGAGCACAAGCGCGTGTTAAGGGACATCTATGCGATAGAGCCAGTCGCCCCAAAATTCAACCCATGGTCAGCATGCCCGATCACCTTTAATCGCAGGGACCATCCGACCATTATCCGTCATGGAGGTTCTACCGCATTGGTCCTCGACCCAATTATCGATGGAGTCCACCTCACGAGAGTCCTCATGGATGGCGGCAGCAGTCTTAACCTGCTCTATCTAGACACGGTCTGGAAAATGGGTATTGACTCGTCAAGAATCAAACCCACCACAACTACCTTTAAAGGAGTAATACCTGGTGTAGAGGCCCGCTGCACTGGCTCAATCACATTGGAGGTCGTATTCGGTTCGCTAGACAACTTCCGAAGCGAAGACTTGATCTTCGACATCATACCTTTCCGCAGTGGCTATCATGCACTGCTCGGACGAACTGCGTTTGCCCGCTTCAATGCGGTCCCGCACTATGCTTATCTAAAACTCAAAATGCCAGGACCACGCAGTGTTATAAAAGTTCACGGAAACATGGATCGCTCCGTCCGTACTGAGGAACACACCGCAGCCCTCGCAGCAGAAGTGCCGGTCAGCCTTACCAAGCCGAACTCCACATCGGCAGTCAAGCCACCGGACCCTGTCAAACGACTTTAGACTACCCCGAAGAATGATAGTCCAGCTCGTCAGGAGCTCAATTAGCAATCCGGCCCCTGTCTTTGCCCCAACCAAGCAGCGGCGTATGTACTGCGTGCTCATAACTATGCACTAAAAATACCATGGGTGATGATGGAGGCATATCGAGGATAAAGTCCACAATACGGCTCAACCGTACCTGGACCCCCATCTATCTTTTTCTTAACTTCATTTTTTCTTTTCAGGTTCTTTACAACCCACATCACCCTTTTTATAGTGTCAAGGGCCCTTTTTCCGGCCCCTTATGAAAACTTATTATTAATCCTCTCAAAGGATCACACACCAAGGCAAAAGGCAGCGCAGATGTATGGCGGAGTACTTAAAGGATCCTTCAAGATCGCCTCCTCCCCTTTTCTAATACCTGTACACAGCTTTCCCTTTCACTCGGCATGTAAAATAGCCTCGATTCTTATAGCATTATCAGTTCAAATACTCTTTGACGTACAAATCAGACTATAATGGAAACAGTTTTTTGCCCAAACTATTCGGTACTTGCTTATTCCCTATCATGTATTCCTTCTTCCTTTTCATCTGATTGTCATGTACACCTTAGGCACAACTTAAATCGCCAGGGGCTCTATTTAGCCGCGTACATTTCTTAAAATTTAGCATAAGTCCGAACACTTTCACAATGCAATTCGGGTCCTGAATCTAGCATTACATGCATCGGCTCCGAATCATGTCTTGGGTCAATAGTTGGGTTGCCCGGCTCCTGTGGTTACTACCTTACCTTCCGATTGTTCGTCTAAGGAAGTAAAGGGAGAACTACTGTGATTATGTTTCTAGTTAGCCGGATAAACACCTCAGTAGAGAAGGCCGAAAACTGACTGTCATGATGCGGCGAGAGCTGGTCAGCTATTCGGTGACTCAGTAAAAATATCTTGCGATTTTTTCCGTGTCACATGAAGGACTGGTTTTTACCTGGTCAAATGTCTACGGCACCTGAGTTCGGATCACCGAACAATACCAGGGGCTGCGCCCACAATCTTATTGTCAAACTCCTATGGCTAAGTGGGAGTGATAACGCCGCATAGTCTAATTGCCTGGTTCACCGCACTAGCACCTCCTTCAAGGACCAAGTCGTTGGGTTAAGTGTGTTTTTGTGCTGTTCTGAACACCCCCGTAGTACCTACGTGAGGGGCTGAAGCCGACTACTGGCCAACTTTCAGATTTAATAAACACCCGCAATGGAGGATAAATAATTTCAGATGAAACAAGACTAAAATTATACGAACACTTTGTTTTCATTACAGAGTTTGGCAATCGCAGATACATTCATTCAAAAATGATGTCATTCGAACACAGGCCCTGTATAATGCGGGATCCTTCAAGGACATCGTTGAAATACTTCTCCGGCGTATGATGCTCCTTGCCTGTGGGCGGCCCCTCGGTTGCAAGACTGGTGGCATTTATCTTCGCCCACTGTACCTTGACATGGGCGAAGGCCATCCGGGCACCTTCGATACAGATCGACCGCTTTATAGCATCAAGCCATGGGCAGGCATCGACCAACCGCTTCACAATTCTAAAGTAGCTACTATGTATGGGTTGGGCTAGCCAACGACGGACTATGACATCCTTCATGGCCAGTCCGGCCACCCTATGTAGCTCAGTCAGTTGTTTCAGCTGATCACTGAGGGGCACAGGATGCTCTGCCGCCCGGTACTGCAACCAGAACAGCTTCTCTGTTGAGCTCCCCTCTTTAGCCCAGAAGAAATCAGCAGCATCTGCAATACTTCGGGGCAGATCCGCAAATGCTCCTAGAGAATTCCAAATGCGTGTCAGTAAGGTGTACTTTCTCCTTATGTATTCGCTCTGCATATTAAAAGTCTTACCCGCCGCGATCTTCTTGGCTTTGCTGATCTCCTCACAGGCGCCTTGGGCTTCAACCCGGGCTTCCTTCGCACTTTAGAGCGCTGCAGCAAGTTCAGATTCTTGATCCGACACCTTGCGCTCCAAGGACTCACATTTGTTTATGGCATCAGTGAGCTCTTGTTGGACCTCTTCCAACCTCGCCTCATGCTTTTGGCGGGCGGGCCGTTCCTCGTCCGCCTCCTTCTTGGCTTCGGCCAGCGCACTCTTGAGGGCTTCAACCTTAGACGTGTCAGCTATGAGCATAAACATAAAGCTCGGTCAGATAACAAATTGGAAATCATATCAGTTCAGATATGCTTCGGTATCACATACCTTGTTTTGGCTCTAGCTTCCGCCTTAGTTCGGAGACTTCTTAGCATGCGAGGTAGGGACTAGCTTCGCAGCCTATTCATCCAAGTAGACACATATGTTAGCTCCTGTGAAGTATTATTCAATCCTCTGTTCGGCCTTTCTTCACGAAACGCCGAACAGAGTCTTAGGGGCTACTATCTACATACAGGTATTCTTTTTGTAAATAACCAAACATATATTACTTCACATACCACAAAGCCTGTTAGAAGGCTGGTATAGGCTTGGTTCAATCCGCTTTTAGCGGACTGAACCTTTTCAACAACCGTACCCATAAGGGTACGGTGTTCCTCCACAATGGAAGCACTTTGAAGCGCTTCCACCAGATTGTCCGGCACCTCTGGATTGACAGAGGACACTAGTGGAGACAGCACGCCCCTTCCCTCGAAGAAGGCTGCTGGTCCGATTTTGGAGCTGTATGGGTCTCCGGAATAATACTCAGTTGGGGCCGAATTGAGCGTTGCCCCCATTGCTAGACACCATGGGGGTTGATTTCCCCCTCTCTTCGGCAATAGAGGTATTACCCTCCGCTGCCACCTTCACAGCCTCCTGTACGTCCCCATGACCTGGAGAGGTTCTTTGGGACAACACTTCAGTGTTATCCGTGGCAGTGGGTGCAGAGATCTGCGGAGGCGACTCGCTCTCCATCATGTTTGTCCCTAGCGAGTTCCCAGATGAAGATGATCATTGGGGGAGATCGCGAGACGGGCCATAATGTGCAATTCTGTTTGTTAAAATAATAACACATAAAATCGAATATGTGTATGATGTCTTCGGATACTTATGATTCAGCCAAGGGCTTCAGCCTGGGGTGCCGCTCTGGGATGGCATCGACATCCGCTTCGGAATCATCCGACAGGGAGTGTTTTCCCTTCTTGGTCGCCTCCACCTCCAGATCCGCGGAAGCTGCCCCTTTCTTCTTCCCCCTTAGGGGGAGAGTTACTCTCTTCCTCCTCTACATCTTCGTCATGGGAGGAGGAGGTCTCAAATTCTTCGGACACGGCGTCCGAAGCACCCTTATGACAGAGGCCACCTCTGGTTTCCTTTCCCTTCTTCTTGGCCTTCTTCTCTAGTGCCTGATACGGTGCCGGAACCAGCATCTTTGTCAGCAAGGGGGTAGCCTGGTCCTCGGATAGCGGAGCCGGGCATTTGATCTGCTCTGCCTTCTTTGTCCAGCCCTGTGGGATTCAGAGAATTCAATATACTCCTCGTATTTGCAAATAAAAGTTATCATAAAACTTACGGGAGTGGATGGACGTGCGCAGTCAAGGCCACGGTCTTCGATTGTCTCGGTCATGACTTTTGAGTCTTGAAGAGCAGCTTCCATATGTCTTCGTGTGTCGTGCCGAAGAACCGTTGTAGGGTTCGAAGACCGGCCAGGTCGAATTCCAACATATATTGAGTCCGGCGTTGACAAGGGAGAATCTGGCGAAAAAGCATCACCCAAATCAAGCTGGCTAGGCCGGTGTTCTTGTTTATCATGCCCTTGAGGCGGCTCTCCGGCGTCGTCACCTCGTCAGGCGATTCCCAATCTAGGCCCTTATTGAGCCATGATGTAAGCCGCATTGGGGGCCCATATTTGTACTCAGGAGCGGTGGCCCACGTGGCATCGCGGTTTTCCGTGATATAGAACCACCCCTACTGCCATCCTTTGACGTCCTCCACAAAGGTCCCCTTTGGCCAGGTGACATTGGGGAGTTTGCTCACCATGGCGCCGCCACACTCCATGTGTTGGCCCTCGACCACCTTTAGCTTCACATTGAAGACCTTGAGCCATAGGCCGAAGTGGGGAGGGACGTGGAGGAATGCCTCGCACACAATGATAAACGCCGAAAGGTTGAGGAAGGAATTTGAGGCTTGCTACCTCTTGAGCACTGCGTTGGATTTCCCCGAAGAGGAAAGGATGATGTAGTAAAGTAGCGTAAGTATTTCCCTTAGTTTTTGAGAACCAAGGTATCAATCCAGCAGGAGACCACCCACAAGTCCCTCGTACCTACACAAAATGATAGCAACTCGCAACCAACTCTTAGGGGTTGTCAATCCCTTCACGGTCACTTATGAGAGTGAGATCTGATAGAAATAATATTTTTGTTATTTTTGATAGATAGATACAATGTAAAAAGTAAAGGTAAAGTAAAAACAAAGCAAATAAATAAAGTGATATAGATTGATATGATGAGAATAGACCCGGGGGCCATAGGTTTCACTAGTGGCTTCTCTCAAGAGCATAAGTATTCTACGGTGGGTGAACAAATTACTGTTGAGCAATTGACAGAACTGAGCATAGTTATGAGTATATCTAGGCAATGATCATGTATATAGGCATCACGTCCAAAACAAGTAGATCGAAATGATTCTGCATCTACTACTATTACTCCACTCATCGACCGCTATCCACCATGCATCTAGAGTATTAAGTAAAACAGAGTAACGTCGTAAGCAAGACGACATGATGTAGAGGGATAAATTCATGGTGATGATGGTGGAAGTTGCATGGCAATATATCTCGGAATGGCGATGGAAATGCCATGATAGGTAGGTATGGTGGCTGTTTTGAGGAAGATATAAGGAGGTTTATGTGTGATAGAGTGTATCGTATCACGGGGTTTGGATGCACCGGCGGAGTTTGAACGAACTCTCAAGGTGAGAAAGGGCAATGCACGGTACCGAAGAGGCTAGCAATGGCGGAAAGGTGAGAGTGCGTATAATCCATGGACTCAACATTAGTCAAAAGAACTCATATACTTATTGCAAAAATTTAGAAGTCATCAAAAATTCAAGTACTACGCGCATGCTCCTAGGGGGATAGATTGGTAGGAAAATACCATCGCTCGTCCCCGACCGCCACTCATAAGGGTGCACAAGCTAGGTACACTTCATGTTTCAAATTTGTTACACAACTTTAACCATACGTGCATGCTACGGGGAGTTGCAAACTTTAACACAAGTATTTCTCAAATTCATAATCACCCAACTAGCACGAATTTGATATTATCACCTCCATATCTCAAAACAATTATCAAGCATCAAACTTATCTTAGTATTCAATTCACTCAAAAGAAAGTTTCACATATCTTGAACACCAAGTATATAAACATTAAGCAAATTACCATGCTATTAAAGACTCTCAAAATAATCTAAGTGAAGCATGAGAGATCAAATAGTTTCTTTAAAAAAATCCACCACCGTGCTCTAAAAGATCTAAGTGACGTAATAGAGCAAAAATTATCACGCTCAAAAGATATAAGTGAAGCACTATGAGCAAAACTATCAAGCTAAAAAGATATAAGTGAAGCACATAGAGTATTCTAACAAATTCCAAATCATGTATGGCTCTCTCAAAAGGTGTGTACAGCAAGGATGATTGTGGTACACTAACAATCAAAGACACAAATAATACAAGACGCTCCAAGCAAAACACATATCATGTTGGTGAATAAAAATATAGCTCCAAGTAAATTACCGATGGAAGTGGACGAAAGAGGGGATGCCTTCTGGGGCATCCCCAAGCTTTGACTTTTTGGTGTCCTTGGATTATCTTGGGGGTTCCATGGGCATCCCCAAGCTTAGGCTCTTGCCACTCCTTTTTCCATAATCCATCAAAAAATTCACCCAAAACTTGAAAACTTCACAACACAAAACTCAACAGAAATCTCGTGAGCTCCGTTAGAGAAAGAAAACAAAAGACTACTTCAAGGTACTGTAATGAACTCATTATTTATTGATATGGTGTTAAACCTACTGTATTCCAAATTCTCTATGGTTTATTAACTAATTTACAAGCCATAGATTAATCAAAATAAGCAAACAATACATGAAAAACAGAATCTGTCAAAAACAGAACAGTCTGTAGCAATCTATAACTAATGCAAACTTCTGGAACTCTAAAAATTCTAACAAAATAGGAACCCCTGGAAAATTTGTTTATTGATCATCAGAAAAAATAATCAACGCAAAATCACGTTCCTGTGATTTATCATAACTAGATTCGTGCGTGCAAAGTTTCTGTTTTCAGCAGAATCAAATCAACTATCGTCGTAGGTTATCCTATAGGTCCTACTTGGCACAAACACTAATTAAAAAATAAAACCACATACAAACAGAAGGTAGATGGATTATTTATTCCTAAACAGAATCAAAAACAAAAACACAAAATAAAATTGGGTTGCCTCCAAACAAGCGCTATCGTTTAACGCCCCTAGCTAGGCTTAAAAGCAAAGATAGATCTAGGTCGTGCCGTAATAATAAGATAGATCTTGAAAGCTCATCTCGTATTCTCTACATTCGGCAGCAAGTTTCCTTTGAGGCAAGAAAAAATAATCAAAAGGGCTAAATTTAGCGGGACAAAAATCCCCAAGATCAATCGCGGGAGGAATGGGTTCCTCCCTTGGCCCTTCATAGTGCACAACTATTTCATGACTGAAAGCATTCTTTTGACAAAATCTTGTGAGCTTATACTCGAGAGAGTATCCTAGCTCATTATTTCTAAGGGCAAAATCATTATTAAGCTCGTTAATGCAATCAACTAAGACATTGATAGGGACCTTTTTTCTAAGGTTTCCATTGAATGCGACATAGTCCGAGGATTGAAAACGTCTAATTTCCTCTTGATCATAGAGGATTGCTTCTATGGGTGGACGACCGGCGTCCACCCTATAGTGTGCAAAGATTTCCTTGGCTTCTCTTATGATAAATCTAAATTCATGAGCCAAAAAGATAGTAACAGCGCGCTTACTAGAAGAGTGCTCAATATTAGAGAATTCTAAGAAAATTCTCTGTATGCAAGGGTGCATATGCATAAATTGTCTTTCAAGTTCAACCACAAGCATAGTTATAGCATCCGCAAGGCTACTAGTTCTATGAAGAATAGACCAGCCCATGGAAGGTAAAGCACCGGCACAAGTAAAGAAATCTTGAATAACGCCTTTGCCAATGATGTTACCACTACCGATTCGAAACTTTTTAGTATGCAAGATAGGAGGTTCATCGGCCGGAGCCTCGGGATTTTCTGTGTTATCATTGTTGTCCATATCAACGATAATCTCCCCAATTTCAGATATAGCGGCAAAAAAGGAGTAAGGCGGAAGAAAGCAAACAAAAGGGAAAGGAGGAGGAGATTGGGAAAGAGAGGGCAAATAAAACGGCAAGGGTGAAGTGGGGGAGAGGAAAACGAGAGGCAAATGGTAAATAATGTAATGCGAGAGATAGGGATTGCGATGGGTACTTGGTATGGTTGACTTGCTTGCGTGAGCTTCCCCGGCAACGGCGCCAGAAATTCTTCTTGCTACCTCTTGAGCACTGCATTGATTTCCCCGAAGAGAAGAGGATCATGCAGTAAAGTAGCGCAAGTATTTCCCTCAGTTTTTGAGAACCAAGGTATCAATCCAGTAGGAGACCACGCACAAGTCCCTCGTACCTACACAAAACGATAGCAACTCGCAACCAACGCTTAGGGGTTGTCAATCCCTTCAAGGTCACTTACGAGAGTGAGATCTAATAGAGATAATATTTTTGGTATTTTTGATAGATAGATACAAAGTAAAAAGTAAAGGTAAAGTAAAAACAAAGCAAGTAAATAAAGTGATATAGATTGATATGATGAGAATAGACCCAGGGGCCATAGGTTTCACTAGTGGCTTCTCTCAAGAGCATAAGTATTCTACAGTGGGTGAACAAATTACTGTTGAGCAATTGACAGAATTGAGCATAGTTATGAGTATATCTAGGCAATGATCATGTATACAGGCATCACATCCAAAACAAGTAGATCGAAACGATTCTGCATCTATTACTATTACTCCACTCATCGACCGCTATCCAGCATGCATCTAGAGTATTAAATAAAACAGAGTAACGCCGTAAGCAAGACGACATGATGTAGAGGGATAAATTCATGCCATATGATAAAAACCCCATCTTGTTATCCTCGATGGCAACAATACAATACGTGCCTTGCAACTCACTCTGTCACTGAGTAAGGACACTGCAAGATTGAACCCAAAGCTAAGCACTTCTCCCATTGCAAGAACTACCAATCTAGTTGGCCAAACCAAAAAGATAATTCGAAGAGACTTGCAAAGATAACTCAATCATACATAAAATAATTCAGAGAAGAATCAAATATTTTCCATAGATAATACTGGATCATAAACCCAAAATTCATCGGTCTCAACAAACACACCGCAAAAAGAAGATTACATCGAATAGATCTCCACGAGATAGGGGGAGAACATTGTATTGAGATCCAAAAAGAGAGAAGAAGCCATCTAGCTACTAGCTATGGACCCGAAGGTCTAAAGTAAACTACTCACACTTCATCGGAGGGGCTATGGTGATGATGTAGAATCCCTCCGTGGTCGATGCCCCCTCCGGCGGAGCTCCGGAATAGGCCCCAATATGGGATCTCATGGATACAGAAGGTTACGGCGGTGGAATTAGGTTTTTGGCTCCTGTTCTGATCGTTCGGGGATACGTAGGTATATATAGGAGGAAGGAGTACGTCGGTGCAGCTCCGAGGGGCCCATGAGGTAGGGGGGCGCGCCCTGGGGGCGCGCCCTCCACCCTCGTGACCTCCTCGGAGACTTCTTGGAGTAGGGTCCAAGTCTCCTGGATCACGTTCGGTTGGAAAATCACGATCCCGAAGGTTTCATTCCGATTGGACTCTGTTTGATATTCTGTTTCTTCGAAATACTGAAAAAGGCAAAAAAACAGCAATTCTGGGGTGGGCCTCCGGTTAATAGGTTAATCCCAAAGTAATATAAACGTGGAAAATAAAGCCCAATATAGTCCAAAACAGTAGATAAAGTAGCATGGAGCAATCAAAAATTATAGATACGTTGGAGATGTATCAAGGCTAGATCATGAAAATCTAGCCGATAGTAGAACATGAGGCCGCGGATGAAAGGATGAAGGGGAAATCCTAGTCCACAAAGAAATGGGGGATGAACACTACCCTTTCATTATGCTCCGAAGTGGGAATGATCTGCTTTTTGGCAGGGAGCCGATGGAGTATGTCCGTGGCCAAATACCCAGCTTCCTGGACTTGATGTTCCCCTCTGTAACAGAGGAGGCCATCCACTTGCCCTGCGCTCCAGATCCGGACGTGGCTGGGATGTTTGGTGGCGATGGAAAGGATTGAGACTTGGGCGCCGGAGCTCGAATGGCGGATAGGCTAAGGAGGAAGAAGGCGTGGGGTAAAGAGATGGATCTTTGTATTCTTATAAAGGCAGTGGATATCAAACGTCCCCTCTGGAGCCTTAAATCTCGCCTATTCCCAAGGGGGCATGTGAACTGCACGGTTAGATTACCCAAACCTCTGTTAATAAGAATCCCGTAACAAGGGGACACGATCTCTGCTTTGACAAGAGAGTGTCAATGGCCGTGCCTCAAAATGCGAAACAGGTCTGTAAAACGGTTCAGAATGCTAACAAGGGCAGGACATAACGCCTCGTCGAAAAAATCGCCTATGGACGTGACTTTTTTCATTTCAAATATTTTTGCCCTTACAGCTTAAGGCTGTAATTGTTTAATAAAGCCGGATACAGCTGTTTTGCATGGAGGACTGCATTGGAGTATTCGGAGAAAGAACCTGCCTTGCAATGCCAAAGACAATCCGCGCGCCGAATATATCATCATTGAAGCCCAGCTCAGGGGCTACTGAGGGAGTCCTGGACTATGGGGTCCTCGGGGAACCGGCCTATGTGACATGGGTCGGACTGATGGGCCGTGAAGATACAAGATAGAAGGACCTCCCCCGTGTCCGGATGGGACTCTCCTTCGGATCATGTAACTTCCTTTCTCTATAACTGACTCTGTACAACCCTAGTCCCCCCCCCCGGTATCTATATAAACCGGAGGGTTTAGTCTTTAGGTATGATGACAATCATATAGGCTAGACATCTAGGGTTTAACCATTACGATCTTGAGGTAGATCAACTCTTGTAAACCCTATACTCAACAAAGTCAATCAAGCAGGAAGTAGGGTATTACCTCTATTAAGAGGGCCCAAACCTGGGTAAACATCGTGCCCCTGCCTCCTTGTTACCTTCGTTCCTCAGACGCATAGTTCGGGACCCCCTGCCCGAGATCTGCCAGTGTTGACACGACAGACGGCTTCCTCTCCGTCAAGGTGTTTGGGAGATCGGGTGGTCGCTTAGGGTTTTGCACGGAGAGCTCGACCGACGACGAAATCTCATCCTAGAGCGACAGCGACGAGGAGGACAGTGATGGCGATGACGATGCCAGCGACGACATCTCCGACTTTGGCTGACCACTGCCCACACCATCCCCATCATGGGGCAGCACCATCATCCACACTTGTGCTTTCTCCCCGTCAAGGTGATTGTTGGGAAGTTGGATGCAGAGGTGGTGATGGTGCTCCCTGGCTTCTTACAGTTGGACCCTGGCAGGCTTCCTCTCGGGCTGCAGCTCCGCTGGCCCTGCTACATCCTGCTGGCCCTGGTGGCAGTGCTTGGGAGGTCCTCTCCACCATGCTCTCCATCGTCGCCTTCATCGTTGTTCTCTCTTCCCCGTCGGGCTACCTCTCCTGGAGCCCGATAGGGTTGGCCTGGGCCCCCGCCGAGGCGTTCCTTTTGCCCTCTTTGCCTTCACCTGCCGTGCCTGGTGGGAGAGGGACAAGAAAGGGGATTACAGGGCACTTGTCTTTTTTCAATCTTGTCATGGAATTGTCACAACAGATGTCCTAGTGTAAGGACTTAGTCGTGGAGCCATCACAACTAGGAAGCTTGAAGGGGTTAATCGGGACAAAGGACACGAGGTTTACACTGGTTCGGCCCCTTACAGTGAAGGTAAAAACCTACGGTCCAGTTTTGAGTGGGATTGCTTATGTCTCGATAACAAGGGAGCAAATCACTTGACCTAGCTCTCGAGTTGATGTTACATGCCCTGACCCGCCGCTGGGTCGTCCCTTTATATAAAGAGGCCGACGCCCAGCGGCTCTACAAAGTCCCGGCCGGCCCATAAAATAGTGTCCGTCTCGGTCTCTTAATATTTCTTGTCTTATAATACAAGTCACGCATACATGGTGGTTTATCACTACGGGCCTTAAGTCGCCTATGGGCTTTGGGCCCCTACTGAACCGCCATCTTCAACCTTGGTCTTGGGCTTCAATAATACTCACTAGTATAACCCAGCCCCTCCTGGGTGGGTCATACCTAATAGTTATATCCCCAACATTAGGCCCCAGATTGATTTGGACTGGTTCATGTCAATCTTCAATACTTAAGAAAAAGATCTTCTGCTCCTTGCTTATGAAGTTTTTTGTAAACTGCCATGATGTCATTCTTCGAATTTGTGGTAACCAGGCATGACGTCACCTACCATTAATACACGTTTTGTCCAATGTATCTCAACGGATCTTTGTCTTAATGACCATCCGAAAATCGAGGCGTCCTTATAGTTGGATAACTATGTTTTTCGGCCTCCTCGTTTTTCACGCCCACCTAACTGTCTTTTCCTTATAAATAGACCCGACTAGGTCTCTTCCCATTCTCCCCGTTCCGCATCTTCTTCCTCTCGCCCCCATATGTTACTGGAGCTCCGCCACCGTCGCCACAGCGCAGCTCGTCTCCGTCGAGCTTAGCCACTACATCGACCTGATGTTGACCAGAGAACGGCATCATCCCTCCTCCGCAGATCTTCCGCAGTAAGTACTTCCCCTTTCCGCGCCATAGATCTACACTAGGGCTAGCGTGTTCCTCTGTATTGGGCACACTTCATCCAAGTTCTTATGTTCTTCTTGCCATGGCTTCTTTCGATCCGAAATACCGCATAGATCTTGTGCGGTTCGTGCTCCGCACCCATTTTTGTCATCAGTAGATCTCCTTTCCATGTAAGAAAACCCCATTATAGCAAATGAACTCCTCTATGCCCTGTTTTTAGGTCTAGTAATTTTTCTTTTCTGAACCTTTGTTTGATCCAAAATAACAGCTGAAAATTGTGAAACCTGTTTGTACAACACTTAGGCAAAATCCATATTTTGTTAGATTTACCTAGTCATGGCAACTCCGATCGCCGGTTTTCAGGAAGTAATGCTCAATTAAATAACCGGAACCACCCCTGTCAGTTTAAATAGTGATGACGGCTTATAGAGCCTATGGCGGCTTAAATAACCAGGACATAATTATCCTTATACCATTAGGCCCCTTCATAAGCCGCCATTTTGAATATGCACAGTAATACTTTTGTCCTGCTCGGCTTAAATTTGAACTGGCACTTTTACTTTGTCTTAGGCTTTCAATCAGAATGAAACCCAAGGCATCTACCTCTCGCAACTAGGTTAAATCCATTGTCACTAACAACACTTTGGATGACTTTGTGAAAACCGGCTATCTGCCGAAAAAAGAACTCATGCCTTATCATGCTCCTAACCCGGATGAAGAATTTCCTCAACCCAAAGATGGAGAGGTCATTGTTTTCACAGGTCATATGAACCAGGTATTTACTCCTCCCGGCTCAAAATTCTTCAGATATGTGCTGAACTTCTTTGACCTTCACCCACAACATATCAGACCCAATTCCGTGTCTAATATCTACAACTTCCAAGTGTTTAGCGAAGTTTACCTTGGTGAAGAACCCAATTTCCCGCTTTTCGGAGAATTGTTCTACTTGAACCGCCAGACGGAATGCGCCAGCGGCCAGAGCTTGGAACTTGGTGGAGTTTCGATTCAGCGTCGCAGGGATGTGATCTTTCCCTATGATAACCCGCCAAGCCACCCCAAAGACTGGAATATGACATGGTTCTACTGCAAGGATACCTCTCCGGCTGATGAGAATCCTCTGCCCAGCTTTCGTGCCCTTCGTCTTGAAACCAATCATCCTCTGCCTGACAAGATTACTGCCACAGAGCGTAAATCACTTGCTCCTACTTTGGCGAAGATCAAGGCTCTGCTGGGGAACGAGTTAACTGGTATTGACCTGGTCCGGGTTTGGCTCATTTGGTGAGTTATTCCGTTGAGCCGCCGTACCAGCTTAATGCGCGAATACACTGGTGCCAAGAAGGATCCTCTGCATCACAACCCTGACGACTTAGCTGCCCATGTCATTGACGAAATGACCAAGTCTCTTCTTAATGAGAGTCTGGCGGACTGCGGCAAGGTGGTCCTAGCCCCTTTCTACAAAGATAACCCGGCTCCAAAGGTAAACCGCTCACATGAAATGATTATCTTAATTTCTTAGTGTTTCACCCATACTCATGAATATGCTTAATCTTTGCAGGCGGGTGATAAATTTTGGAAAGTTAAGTACGACCATGAAGCTGCCAAGAGAGCTAGAAAAGAAAAGAAAACCGCCAGGAAAGAAGGCTACCGCTTCTGACCTGCTTCAGCTGGCGGACTCTTCTGAGTTGGAGGTATCCCTTGACTCCCTTGGCTTATTTTTTAACCATCTTATTGGCACTGATCATCAACAGGAGGACACAGGAACAAGACGTAACAAGGCTGATGAGGTAACTATCCTTTCCTCCGACTCTGAGCCTTTGCCAAGACAGAAAATCCACAGAGTGACCCGAAAAGTAAGATTTTCTCATCCTTTAGCTCATCACGATCCTCAATTTCTTTTGAAGCAGCAAACTCATGATAGCCTGAGGCAGACCCGGACTAGCAAGGACGCGGAGCTCTTCTCCGGCTTACCAAACACTCCAAGGAAACGCCGGAATGAGGTCACTTCTGTTTTAAATAAATTTTACCCCTTGGCGGGTCTCTTTCGTCAACCACTCAATCCCTCTGACTCGGATTATCAGGATACTTCCCCTTCTTCCGACGAGTCACTACAGTCCAATCTCCCTACTTTCAAGAAATCACCAGGGTATGATAACCCGCTCTTTTTGCACTTATTTTAATCCCTTGCATCTGTATTAATCTTTTATTTTGACACAGTGGTCAAGCCGAGCCCAGCAAAAGGGTTAGAAAAAATAAACCAATTGAAGACAGAGTTGCTACTGAGCTGGTTCTTGAGACAGTCGTGCCGGACTCAACCACCCATGAGCCACCATCTGAGCCAGATCAAGACTTACCACCTCCTGCCACTAATTTGCCCGCTGATCAAGCTGCTGATGAGTCAGAGAATCCAGAGGCTCCTAGCCCGGTCCGGACAGATGATCCTTCCAATGCTGATGTAGAGATCACCAGAACCGGCTATGTTGAGCCAGGAAGGCTGACTGTGCTGGCCAAATTCCCCGCCAAGGAAGAACTTCTAGAGCAGCGCCGAGTTAAGATGGATGTTGCCAACTATGCTCATATGAGCATTGGAGACATCTTTTCTGGCTACATGAGCCAAGTGCATAGCAGCCGGAACCTCGAGATTGACATGGTGAAGCAGATGCGCCAAAAATTCGAGGTATAACCTGTTTCTCTTTTGTTCATTCACCTTTAGTATGCCAGACCCCAAGTCTACTGCTTATGACGCTTATGCTGTAGACTTTGAAACAAACTTTAGCAACATAAAGAAAAGAGAAAATTTCCGGCTTACCATGTAGTCCCCAAGGGGCGGCTTAACCAATATGGTTGAGCCGTTCTTATATAAAATTCTCATGGGTCCTTGAACAGCAATAGGCATTAGCCCCCAATACGTATTATTGCTTGCAAAGTGCTTGGGACTTACTCTTGTAAATTGTCATCTTATGAACCGCCAAAGAAAAGAAAACTCTTTGGGACATTAGCCCCCAAGAGCCAAGTGTTATTGCTGGCAAAATGCTTGGGACTTTAACATTATATAAACAATTGACTTGACTCTTATTCTGTACTTGTATAGGCAACAACGAGCCAACTTGAATCCGAGGTGACTGATCTGAAGAGCCGCCTTGAAACCCAAGAGTCGGAAATTGAGAAAGCCAATACCAGGTTCAAATTCAGCATTTGTAAGCAAGAAAAACTGAAAAAAGAATTTGAGGTTGAAAAGAAAGCCTGGGTAGATGAAAAGACATCACTTATTAACCGCGCTGAAAAAGCGGAGGCAGCTCTGGAAGAAGTCGCCGGTGAGTTAGCCGGTTTAAAACGCCACATCTCGCAAATGGTCTCCGCCATCTTTGGTAAGTCGCCCTGCAAGTGTTTTTGTATACCTAAGTCTTTCAATTGATCACAAGACTGGAATTAATTCACCTGATCATATTTATACAGGCCCCAGAAGCTCAAATTTGAACCAAAACATGCTGACCAAACTGAAGGTAGTATACACTTTGGTGGAACAGTTGTACACTGGGTCTCAACGTGCATTAACCATGGTGGCTCTGTCAAATGAAGTGCCAACCCTCCTGGTAGAGGTCTTGAAGAAGTTGTCCGTTCTCCCTCAGGGGTTTAATGAACTGAGGGGGTCAGCTGCAAAACCCGGAGCGGTAAACGCTTTAAGCCGGGCCAAGGCTTGGTTACCAGAACTAGACCCGACTGACATTGCCACCGGCTATCCAAGCCTGAAGGAAGATGGCACTCCTTTCGAAGACCCATACTTTCTTTCCTGTGTCAAAGAGATACGCCCCGTGGTGACTCTGATAGCAGATGAAGTGGATCTTACCAAGTATTAGGCAGGTTACGATGAAGAGAATCGGAGAATTCCAACGCCTCACTATGAAGTGACCAGTCTGATTCCCCCACTCTGTAAGCACACCTTTGCTCCTGAAGTTGACCCGACCGGCCTTGTTGATGCTGAAGCTGAATTTGAAGCCTTAAACAGCATTGATCGGTCATCATCAACCTTCCAGGAAAGGGAGCAGGGCGAAAGCATGGAGAGGGCTAACCCGGATGCTTCAGGCCAATCGTGAAGGTGAACCTGCCATGGCGGCTCATACCTGGGGTGTACTAAAAACAATGTGAATTATTAGGACCCAAGGAGTCCTGTAACAGGATAGAAATAACTTTATTTTGGCTGTGCCATCGCGCACGTTTTAATGCTTAATGTCGTTAAGTCGCCATATTGTATCCATCCGTGTTATTGTTCATCTGCTTACCGTATGCTTGATCAGGTTTTGAAAACTGTCCTGCACATGAAAACAGACTGCCAAAATCACTTGACATCTGAAAACCGGGCGGGTCAAAAGGATTTTAAAAAGAGTCACAGATTAGCTTGTTGTAAAAGACACAACTATGATCCTATGCTTAGAACTTCTTAGATTTGCACCGCCGGTTTATCTGACCCGGTCGTTAAGGGTGGTAACCCAGTATATGGATACTCAAAAATTTCAAAGGTATAATGATGCTTATGGATCGGCGACTCATCAGTCGATATTGAGCCGGGTTAAAGCAATCATACTTAAATTTGTAAACCGCAGAAAAAGTCTCAAGTCAAAAGGGTGTTTCCAAAGACAACTTAAATCAAAAAAGAACAAAACATTGCAAGGTTACTGATTCGAATACAATCAGTAAACCATTCCAGAGGGGTTTAAGCTAGGATTCGAATACGAGCATGTAGCCCCCAATGGCTTTGGCGTTGCGCCGATCAAGAGGGTACCGACAGCTATGTTATGTTTGGTTCGAATACGACCTATGTTTGAACAGGAAGCCCCCTAATGACCTTGAGATTTTTTTAACAACTATGATTCGAATACGATCAAAGTCGGTTCCCAAAAGGGGTTAAGCTATGATTCGAATATGATCAAGTAGCCCCCTAGTGAGCTTGGCAGTGTGCCAATCAAAAGGGTACCGACAGTTGTGTTCTCTTTGGTTCGAATATGACCTATGTTTGAACAGGAAGCCCCCTAGTGATCATAATTTTTAACGGCTAGATTCGAATACGATCATAAGCCGGATCAAACGGGTTAAGCGTGATCAAATGTGATCAGCCCCCAAGTGATCATGTGAGAAAATAATGACAATGATAATGAAAAATTTACCTTGAGGGAAGGAAAAAAGGACAGAGGTCCTGCTTTATTATTTATCATAATATATACATTGTCAAAATATATACATCAGGAGAGCCTATGGCTCAAGTGTAGTAGGGCCGAAGATGAGCTATATTCCATGGCCGGCGGGTCTCTTCCTCCGACTTACGTGAGTCTTTGCGCTCTCGAATATTGATAAGGTAATATGACCCGTTGTTCTAGTTCTTGCTGACCACAAAGGGCCCTTCCCAAGGTGGGGATAGCTTGTGCACATCAGTTTGATCCTGGATGAGCCGGAGCACCAAGGCACCTTCCTGAAAGGCTCTGGACTTAACTCGGCTACTGTGATATCGGCGCAAGTCTTACTGGTAAATCGCCGAGCGGGCTGCTGCCAAGTCCTGCTGTTCATCTAACAGGTCAAGAGCGTCCTGATGTGCTTGCTCATTGTCCGCCTCAACATAAGCCGCTACGTGAGGCGAGTCATGACGGCTGTCGCTAGGGAGAACTGCCTCAGCTCCATAGACCATCAAGAAAGGTGTATAACCTATGGATCTATTAGGAGTAGTGTTACTGCTCCATAACACAGAGGGTAACTCCTCAACCCAGCAACCTGGCGTCTCTGCAAGGGGACCAAGAGTCGGGGCTTGATGCCTTTTAAGATTTCCTGATTGGCTCTCTCAACTTGACCATTGGATTGGGGGTGAGCTACTGACGAAACATCAAGCCGAATATGCTCACGTTGGCAAAACTCCTCAATGGCTCCTTTAGACAGATTAGTGCCATTGTCAGTTATAATGCTGTGTGGAAAGCCGAAGCAAAATATCACCTTTTTCATGAATTGAACTGCCGTGGCTGCATCACACTTACTGACTAGCTCCGCCTCAACCCACTTTGTAAATTTATCAACCGCCACTAAGAGGTGGGTCTTTTTATCTTTGTACCTTTTAAAAGGCCCAACCATGTCAAGCCCCTAGACTGCGAATGGCCATGTAATTGGGATCATTCTCAATTCTTGAGCCGGCACATGAGCTCGTCTTGAGAACTTCTGACAACCATCACATTTACTGACCAAGTCCTCTGCATCAGCATGAGCCGTTAGCCAATAGAATCCATGACGGAAAGCCTTAGCCATGAGGGATTTTGACCAGGCGTGATGACCACAATCTCCTTCATGAATTTCATGAAGAATTTTTTGGCCTTCTTCAGGAGAGACGCAACGCTGAAACGCCCTGTAACACTGCGATGATGCAACTCGCCATTAACAATTGTCATCGACTTAGACCGCCGGGTTATCTGCCTGGCCAAGGTTTCATCCTCAGGCAATTCGCCTCGGGTCATATAAGCCAGGTATGGCACCGTCCAATCTGGAATGATATGAAGAGCCACCACCAATTGTGCTTCTGGGTCAGGAACAGCTAAGTCTT
Source organism: Triticum timopheevii (assembly GCA_963921465.1). Lineage (NCBI taxonomy): Eukaryota > Viridiplantae > Streptophyta > Magnoliopsida > Poales > Poaceae > Triticum > Triticum timopheevii. The sequence goes on along the minus strand of OY997264.1, from coordinate 250,257,652 downwards.
CCTCTGTGGGTAGCTTGACAGAAGGGTTATGCAGAATATCCAAAAAAGTATTAGGCGGCACCGGCTTACGGTGAGATCCTAGCCAGCTTAAGCATCAGCCGCCTCATTATTTCTGCGGTCAATGTGCTCCACCTGATAACCATTGAAGTGCCCCACAATTGCATCGACTTCCCAGCGATAAGCCGCCATGAGGGGATCCTTAGAATCCCACTTGCCTGATACCTACCGAGCCACCACATCTGAGTCGCCGAAGCACCTTACCCTGCTTAAGCTCATCTCCTTAGCCATCCAGAGACCATGGAGTAAGGCTTCATACTCAGCTCCATTGTTAGTACAGGGAAACATCAACCGGAGCACATAACAAAACTTGTCACCTCGAGGGGAAGCCAAAACAACTCCAGCCCCGGAGCCCTCCAATTGCCTGGACCCGTCAAAATGAATTTTCCAATACGTGTTGTCCGGCTTTTCTTCAGGCATCTGCAGGTCTGTCCAATCGTTGATGAAATCCACCAGCACTTGAGACTTGATAGCTGTGCGCGGCACATACTTTAACCCATGAGGCCCAAGATCAATGGCCCATTTGGCGACTCGTCCTGTGGCCTCTCTGTTTTAAATGATATCTCCCAAAGGGGCAGAACTAACCACAATGATGGGGTGGCCCAAGAAGTATTGCCTAAGCTTCCGTCTTGCCATGAACACCCCATAGACGAGCTTCTGCCAATGCGGATATCACTGCTTGGACTCAATCAGCACCTCGCTGATGTAATAAACCGGCCGTTGAACCGGGTGTTCCTTACCAGCCTCCCTACGCTCCACTATGATGGCCACGCTGACAGCCCGCGTGTTAGCAACCACATACAGTAACAAGGGCTCCTTGTCAATAGGAGCAGCAAGAACCGGAGGCTCAGCCAACTGTCTCTTCAGATATTCAAAAGCAGCGTTTGCGGCGTCACTCCAGGTGAAGCTATCTGTCTTCTTCATCATTTGATATAGTGGCATGGCCTTCTCTCCTAACCGGCTTATGAACCGGCTTAGAGCAACGATATGACCCGCCAAACGATGAACATCATTGGTGCATGCTGGTTTGGCCAGAGAGGTGATGGCCTTGATCTTCTCCGGGTTAGCCTCGATGCCCCTGTTAGAAACCAGAAAACCCAAAAGCTTGCCTGCAGGTACACCAAAAACACACTTGGCCGGGTTAAGCATCATCTTGTAAACCCGAAGATTGTCGAAGGTTTCCTTGAGATCATCAATCGAGGTCTCCTTCTCCCTGGATTTTACAACTATGTCATCCACATAAGCATGAACATTGAGCCCAATTTGATTATGAAGAAAATTCTGTACACATCGCTGGTAAGTCGCATGGGCACTCTTGTGCCCAAAAGGCATTGAGACATAGCAGAAGGCTCCAAACAGAGTAATGAATGTCGTCTTCTCCTGGTCCTTAACCGCCATCTTGATCTGATGATAACCAGAGTAAGCATCCAAAAAACTCAAACACTCACATCCCGCGATAGCATCAATGATTTGATCAATACGAGGGAGAGCAAAAGGATCAGCTGGACAAGCCTTGTTTAAGTCCGTGTAATCCACAAACATACGCCAAGTGCCGTTTTTCTTAAGCATAAGCACCGGGTTAGCCAACCACTCTTGATGAAAGACTTTGATAATAAACCCTGCTGCTAAGAGCCGGGCCACCTCTTCACCAATGGCCTTCCGCCTCTCCTTATAAAACCGCTGAAGAAATGTCTTGACCGGTTTAAACTTTGGATCAATATTAAGAGTGTGCTCAGCGAGTTCTCTCGGTACACCCGGCATGTCAGAAGGTTTCCATGCGAAGATGTCCCGGTTCTCACGAATGAACTCGATGAGCGTGCATTTCTATTTGGGATCCAAGTTAGCACTGATACTAAATTGTTTTGATGAGTCACCCGGAATAAAATCAACGAGCTTAGTATCATCGGCCGACTTAAACTTCATCTCCGGCTCATGTTCTGTGGTTGGCTTCTTTAAGGATGTCATATCTGCCGGGTCAACATTGTCCTTGTAGAATTTCAACTCTTCTGTTGCACAGACCGACTCAGCATAAGCCGCGTCACCTTCTTCACATTCCAAGGCCACCTTCCGGCTCCCGTATACCATAATGGTTCCCTTATGACCCGGCTCTTGAGCTGCAAGTACACATAACACGGCCGTGCCATGAATTTGGCATAAGCCGGCCGTCCAAACAGAGCATGATACGGGCTCTTGATCTTGACTACTTCAAACATCAATTTCTAGGCTCTGGAGTCATATTCATCCCAAAAGCTACCTCCAATTCGATCTTCCTGACTGGATATGCTGATTTACTGGGTACGACTCCATGGAAAACAGTGTTGGACTGCTTAAGGCTCTTATCAGTTAACCCATGTGACGGAAGGTCTCACAATAGAGGATATTGATGTTGCTGCCTCCGTCCATGAGTACCTTGGTGAATTTATATCCCCCCACCTGAGGGGCCATCACCAGGGCTAAGTGACCCCGATTATCAACTCGGGGAGGGTGATCCTGCCTACTCCATATGATAGGCTACTCAGACCATCTCAAGTAACGAGGAACTGTCGGCTCAACCGCATTTACAGCCCTCTTATGAAGCTTCTGGTCTCGTTTACATAAACTGGTGGTAAACACATGATATTGTCCACTATTCACCTGCTTTGGATTGCTCTGGTATCTACCTTGCCGCAGTTGCTGACCGCCCTGGCCAGATTGTTGGTTATACCCAGCTTGGTTGCCCTGGGAATTTTGGAAACTGGGATTTGACCCGCCACCCGGGCCATGAAAGCCGCCGCCACCTGAGCCGCCGCCCTGCCCACTGTTACCATCAAACATGTTGGAATTCTTGAAGGCTTTCATGATCGTACAGTCCTTCCATAAATGGGTAGCCGGCTTCTGCTGAGTGTCGTGTCTCGGACAGGGCTCATTCAAGAATTGCTCAAGTGTGGGGCCGGACCCGCCAGATCGGGGAGGTGGCCTCCCTTTGCGCCGTTGCTTGTTACCCTGCGCACTAGTGTTAGCCATGAAATCAAAACTACCGTCAGCCTTACATTTATTACCTCCTTGATTTGCCGGGTTGTGCTGAGGGCCTTTGCCATTGTCGTTCTTCCTTCCCTTCCCTGCCTTGTCATCATCAGACTCGGGATCCTTGGTACTATCAGAATCAGTGTACTTAACCAGAGCCGCCATCAGCATGCCCATATCATTACAATCGCGCTTGAGCCACCCCAGCTTTTGTTTCAGAGGCAAGAAACGGCAATTTTTCTCTAACATTAAGACTACAGAGCCGGCATCCATCTTAGCAGATGAATGTATTGTGGCTTTAACCCGGCACACCCAATGGGTTGTAGGCTCACCCTCCTCTTGCTTGCAATTCGTCAGATCCACGATCGACATGGCTGCTTGCACGTGTCTTTGAAATTCTAGATGAACCGGACCTTTAGCTCTGCCCATGAACTGATCGAATTAGGTGGCAAGCCTTTCAACTAGGTGCGGGCGGTCCCATCCAACATCATGGTAAAGTACTTAGCCATTGTAGCGTCACTAACCTCCAACAACTCCATAGCCATCTCGTAAGTCTCAATCCAAGCCCCGGGCTGTAAGTCGGCCATGTAATTCTGCACCTTCCTAGGTCCCTTAAAGTCTTTGGGAAGACGCTTGTACGTAGAACCGGCACCAGACAGGGGACTCCTCCGGTCCTGGTGGCCACACCTGCCTTGATGGAAGTCGTTGGATAAGCCGGATACGGCTTGTAAGCCGTCCACTGAGCTGCCTACTCTGCCGCCTGTTGAACCACTCGCTCAGCCTCTTGACATATTCTATCTTGATCTACCAAGTTAACGGCCTCATGGCGCACCGAGTTATACCCACCTGGCTGGTCACGATGCCTGACGTTACTTGAAACGGCCGCTGAGTCCATGTGCCTGCTATAACTCGGGCTTCGGCTTGGACGAGGGGTCGAATGAATCCTTTCCCGGCGTATGAGTACGCCTCCTGCTGTGCCCAGGCCATCTGAAGAAGTTCTCTGACCCGGCGGGTTTCAACCGCCGCTGGAGAGTCACCATCAATTGGGAGAGCCGCCAATCGTGCCGCTGCCGCTATCATGATCTCCAACGGGTTAGAATACTGACCCGGAGGTGTTGGTACATACTAAGGTGGCGCCGTGTTTACGCGGGGAGGTCCCATCACCTGCGGTTGAACCAGCACACCGCCCCCGGGTGTTGCAACACGGTCCGCTCCTGCACGTGGAGAGAGCCACGGCGGGTTACCTGTATGCGGGGAGAGCCACGGCGGGTTACTGGGCCCCGCTCCTGATGTGTGAAAGAGGTTTCGAGCGTCATAAACCGGGGGGAGTCGAGACTGTGTCTTCTGATGCCTTCTCCTCATTACCTCATTAGATGCATTCTGATCTTGCGTGAGCCAAAAAGTCTGTGCGTAGATATGCTGAGCCTGAACATGCAGAGCTGCCCGCTCTACAGTTATCCTGACATCTTCCGCTGCTAGGTCTTCCTTGGCATGTTCCATATCCAATTTTAACTGTGCCACCTCCTCATCATGACGAGCTTGATCCATCGGGTTGACCATAGCGGTTAACATAGTGGTCAGTTTATCTGTAAGATCCATCAGCACCTGAGCCGGCGAGCGCACAGGGCCTCCTGCCCCGGCTGCTGCTGCCCCAGAGGTCATGGCTGCTGAGGGAGTCCTGGACTAGGGCGTGTCCGGATAGCCAGACTATCATCATCGGCCGGACTCCAAGACTATGAAGATACAAAGATTGAAGACTTCGTCCCGTGTCCGGAGGGGACTTTCCTTGGTGTCGGTGTACTAAAGTAGGGGGTACCTTAGTACCCCAAACTTGGGCACGGGCAGTTGCAGCGACCCGCGGCAGGGCTTGCCGGGCGTCCGCCAAGACCCTCCACGGCTACTTTGATGCCATTCAAGAACAAAGTACTCAAGCTAAAAGCCTCGGCAAGAGGAGCTTGCCGGGAAGGCCAACCAAGGCCCCGGCAAGAGGAGCTTGCCGGGAAGAAGACAAGACCCCGGCAAGAGAATCTTGCCGGGGAGGCCACTCAAGGCATTCCAAGTAAACTTGCCGCGACGCCCCGCGCATCCCGGCAAGGCCCGGCGAGCGGCAAGCTTGCTGGTGCGACAAGATAAGGGCCGTGGCAAGGCCGCCACTGTGCACCCGAGCTCCAGCGCATCCAACGACGTGTCACCCCAGGACTATCCCAGGAGCACGTGGCAAGGCGTTGTGCAGCCATGCAGTGCGAGGTGGCGAGAGGAGCTGACAAGGAGGCCATCGTGGCGATCGGTGGCGCCTCTAACGGTCGTTTCCTTGAACTGTTGGGGCGACCGGACGGGCATTAAATGCCCCTGTCCCCTGCCGTCAGAGTTAGGTAGGGGACACTATTGGTAGCAGTTGTACCAACCCGCGTTTTTACCATTCTACCCCTCTTCCTACGCTGCCACCTGTCGGTGACCCCTTTAGCCTATAAAAACGAGGCCCATGCACACGTAGACAGGGTTCGGGAATTTGGTGTTCCACAGCTCGGGGGTTCAGAGTTTTGGTTCCACAGCTACGCCACACCCGCTCTCTCGAGCAAGAACAGAATACAAACACAAAGCAGCAGTAGGAGTTTTATCTCTCCGGAGAGCTCCGAAGCTGGGTAAAAATCCCCCGCGCGCTCTCTCGCCTCGATCTGCCCTGCGTGCGCCCTCCACTCCCTTGCCAGACAAGAAGGGGCCCTCCTGCCCCATAGGTGCTCGTGCTCCCATTCCCCACAACATCTCTGGCGCGCCAGGTAGGGGAACGCGTCGAGGTCGTGCGTATCTAAGCCGGCGTCTGCGCGCGCTACATCAACATCTTCATCGACATGCCACCAAAGAAGAAGACTTCGGAGGTGGCCACTCCGTCTGCGACTTCTCTACCGCCACCGGAGCAAATGGGCGGTGGGGCGGACGCCGGCGGAGGAGCGGGCGCTGGCGGGGGGACGCGCATCGTCACCCGGTCTAAAGACAAGGCCCCGCAAGGTTCATCTTCTGTATATCCACCGCACCCCTCCTAGGAGGTGTAGGATCGACAACGCCACGATGCTCCTAGCACCGTACTCGCGTTGGAACAAGGCCGAGCTGGTGGGTCGCGGGACGCTCAAGGCCAACATGCACGTCAACACGCTGGCGCGAGCACAGCGCTGCCGCCTGGGTGAGATGTTACTCCTTCTAACACTGTTAGAAGTTTGAGCATGTCTCGCACCTCGCGTCGCTCGCCACCGCCACCCAAGACTCCAGAGGAAGCGCTGGCCCGAGCCCAGCTGCTTCTAGATTACCCTCCAGCGCCGGACAAGATCGACGACTGGAGGGCCGCCATTTATAGCCTCATTGGCTTCGCCAACGGCGAAAAGCCCCGGCAACCGAGCACATCGAAACCGTGACAAGATCAAGGCCATTGAGCAAATCGAAGCACCAAAGCACGTCAAGGGTGTGCGAAGGCTTGCCGGCTATGTTGCTGCTCTCAGTAGGTTCATCTCTAAGTCTGCTGAGCGCCCTGCCCTTTTTGAAAATTTTGAAAAAGGCAGGTCCAATGAAATGGACTCCGGAAGCGGAGGCTGCGCTGCAGGACCTGAAGAGATACCTATCGTCTACTCCAACACTTGTCGCACCTAAGCCACAAGAGAAGTTGCTGCTATATCTGGCGGCAACCAATCAAGTGGTTAGTGCTGCGTTAGTGGCGGAGAGGGAGGCAGAAGGTGAGCCAGCGACTGCGGCAAGCGAGCCTAGCGACAAGCAGGGGGCTTCTCCGGCAAGCTCTGGCCCGACAAGCCCTGATCCGGCAAGTTCCGGTTCCGGCAAGGATGGATCTGCACAGCCACAAGAAGAGAAATAGAAGAAGATGGTGCAGCGCCCAGTTTACTTTGTCAGTTCCCTTCTGCAGGGGGCTAGATCAAGGTACTCTAGTGTGCAGAAATTGCTCTTCGGCCTCCTAATGGCCTCGAGGAAGCTGCGCCATTACTTTCAAGCACATGAGATCACAGTGGTCACTCCCTTTCCGTTGAAGAGGATATTGCAAAATCCAGAGGCAACGGGCAGGATTGTCGAGTGGGCACTGGAATTGTCAAGCTTTGGCCTCAAGTTCGAGTGTACCTCAACTATCCAGAGCCGAGCATTGGCAGAATTCATAGCAGAATAGACGCCAACGCCTGATGAAGAAACTCCGGAGAAGAGCATCCCCGTCAAGGAAGCCAGCAAGGAATGGATCATGTACTTCGATGGTGCCTTCTCGCTGCAAGGCGCCGGTGCGGGCGTACTACTTGTCGCACCCACCCGAGAGCACCTCAAGTACGTGGTTCAGATGCACTTTCCCAAGGAGCAAGCAACAAATAATACTGCGGAGTATGAAGGCTTGCTTGCCAGACTCAGGATCGCGACAGAACTTGGGATCAAGAAGCTTATTGTCAGGGGTGACTCATAGCTTGTCGTCCGCCAAGTTAACAAAGATTATCAGAGTCCGTTGATGGAAGCTTACATCGATGAAGTAAGGAAGCTAGAAGAACATTTTGACGGCCTGCAAATGGAGCATGTTCCGAGAGCTCAGAATGACATTGCAGATGGATTGTCAAAGTGCGCCGCACTCAAGTTGCCTATGGATCCAGGCATTTTTGTGCTCAAGCTGACTCGGCCATCTGTGACACCATCAACTGGACAGAACAAGAAGAGAAAGTTGGTTGTCGGCGACTACTTTTCGACACTTGGCGTGGAAGGCAAGCTTGGCAATACGGATATGTAGATCTCCTACCATTGTAACCGACTCTGTGTAACCCTAGCCATCTCCGGTGTCTATATAAACCGGAGGGTTTTAGTCCGTAGGACGAAACAACCATTACAACAATCATACCATAGGCTAGCTTCTAGGGTTTAGCCTCCTTGATCTCGTGGTAGATCTACTCTTGTACTACCCATATCATCAATATCAATCAAGCAGGAGTAGGGTTTTACCTCCATCAAGAGGGCCCGAACCTGGGTAAAAACATCGTGTCCCTTGTCTCCTGTTACCATCCGCCTAGATGCACAGTTCGGGACCCCCTACCCGAGATCCGCCGGTTTTGACACCGACATTGGTGCTTTCATTGAGAATTCCTCTGTGCCGTCGCGATCAGGAAGGATGCCTCTTCCCATCTTTAAAGACGGTATCATCGCCAAAGGAGCCATGGCCGCCGCCCAAACTATCCGGCTAGGTGGTTTTCTCATGACTGCCTGTTCGGCCTCCGCTTCGACGATGACCTCTCGGGTCATCTTAAGCAATCTTCACGTCAACTCGGAATTCGCCGAGCAGCTGGATCCAATAGAGCTCTCGTCCGTAAACGAGCTCTTGGATCGCATCGCCGCCCTGGGAGTCGCTACAGACAACAATCAGATTGGGCTTAAAACCGATCTGAGAGAGATTAACTCTCCCCAGGTTACCCACCACGTTGCGGTGGTAGAGGAACAACGCGGCGATTCTTCTTCTATATTGAAAACTAGTTATGTCCGGACTCCCGAACCCGTCATGCCGGATTCCCGCGGAGGGACGAACGTCGATCAAGCACTGAACCTAAAGTCAGGCATCGGACCAGACTCGTTGGACAACATCCAGCAATCCAAGCTTCCAAATTGGGAAACTTTTCGGCCCTTGAGCCTCGAGATAGGCAGGGTTCCGGACTCAATTCCACCCACCCACCCAAACATATGCGATCTATCTCAAATCCGGCAAGAGCCCACCGAAACAGTATATCATTACTTGGCCAGATTCCTCCTGGTTATGGACAGGATAAAGGACTGCTGTGAGGAAGACGCAATTTCAATCTTCTGCAATAATTGAACGGACAAGGGAATCTTGAACACCGTAAGTCGTCGTGAAATTACACGCTTCGCCGACCTGGCGTCCATAGTACGAAAGTACTGTGCGATGGAGAGTTCCCAGAAAACCGAAACTAAGTTTTGGGACAATCCGGCTCCGAATACAGCCCTAGTCCGAAACAAAAGGGTGCATCATGCTCAGGCACCCGGTACAAAAACCAAAAAGCAAAAACCCCCATAAAGGGTACGGAACCGTACTGGAGGGATGGCTCAGCGGACCCTGTAAAATTCAAAGTACAGAGGGCGCCACTCCAACACATAGCCTTCGAGCATGTTGGATACTGCGGCAGGTGGCCAAAAGTGGCAAAGAGCTTCTAGCCCCAGAGAACCACTCCAACGGTACCAGTACGGTATCAACAGTCTTCGAGACTTTCGCATCAAATAATATGTGAAAATGAACGATCCGCAGCCTTACCGAAGTCTACCAAGTAGCAACAACAAATCCATGGAGCGACACGGCTATCACCATCAACGCCAGCGATGAACCTAAATTCCGAACTGCCCGAGCACCAGCCACATTGGTCCTCAGCCCAATAGTGGACGACTTTCGTCTTACAAAAGTACTCATGGACGACGGCAGCGGATTAAACCTCATCTATGAGGAAACCCTTCGAAAAATGGAAATAGACTGGAGCCGTATTGAGCGAAGCAGCACAACCTTTAGAGGAATAATCCCTAGCCGGGAAGCACACTGCACAGGAAAAATCACACTTGATGTGGTGTTCGGCTCGCCGGACAATTACAGGTCCGAGGAGGTCACGTTCCAAGTGGCCCCGTTCAGCAGTGGATATCACGATTTACTAGGACAAGAGGCATTCACAATTTTCCAAGCCATACCCCATTATGGGTACATGAAGCTTAAAATGCCCGGGCCCAATGGAACCATCACCCTTGCTAGTGATCCGGACATAGCACTCCGCGCAGAAAACAAGACAGCCGCATTAGCCCTAGAGGCACTATCCGAAGCCCTAGCGGCGGAGGAACTCACTGCGCTGCGCTCTACGGTGAACAGGGATGATGTGATACTCGATAAGAGATCCAAGTCCACCTCTTTTAAACCAGCGGACAAAATATTCAAATTCCAGGTCCATCCAACGGACCCAACAAAGACGGCCTCCATCGGGGCACAGTTGAACCCTGATGTAGACGCCGCACTACGAGAATTCATTCGAGAAAATTGGGACATCTTTGCCTGGCACCATTCAGATATGCTAGGAATCCCACGCAGATTGGCAGAACACAGCCTAAACATCCTAAAAGGATTCAAGCCAGTCAAACAGGCTCTTCGGTGATTTTCCGAACCCAAAAGACAGGCAATGGGAGAGGAGCTAGCCAAACTACCGGACGCCAGATTCATCGGAGATATCAAACATCCAGACTGGCTAGCAAACCTGGTAATGGTACCAAAGAAGGACAAATCCTGGCGCCTATGTGTCGATTTTAAAGACCTCAACAAGGCTTGCCCAAAGAATCCTTTCCCCCTTCCTCGCATCGACCAAATAATCGATGCTACTTCAGGGCACGATTCATTGTGCTTCCTTGATGCATACTCCGGCTACCATCAAATCAAGATGGTGGAGGCGGAGCAAGCCGCAACGGCATTCATTACTCCATATGGATCATTCTGCTTCAACACGATGCCTTTCGGACTCAAAAATGCCGGCGCAACATATCAGCGCATGATTCAGACATGTCTGGCTACCCAAATTGGCAAAACAGTAGAGGCATACGTAGACGACGTGGTCGTCAAAACCAAACACGTCGAAACTCTAGTAGATGATTTGAGGCTCACATTCGACAACCTCCGAGCATATGACATTAAGCTGAACCCGGAAAAATGCGTTTTCGGCGTACCAGCCGGAAAGCTCCTGGGATTCATTGTATCCGGTAGAGGAATTGAAGCAAACTTAGCCAAGATCAGAGCTCTGTCGTAACTGGATATTCCAAAAGACCTCAACCAAATACAAAAATTTACTGGATGCGTGGCAGCTCTAAGCCGCTTCATCTCCTGTTTGGGAGAAAAGGCACTGCCCCTATATCGCCTCCTCAGGCGCACCGAACACTTCGAGTGGACGGATGCTGCCACTGCCGGACTCGAAGAAATAAAGGCCGTATTGGCAACAAATCCGGTCCTGGCTGCGCCTAACCTGGGCGAACCAATGTTGTTATATATCGCGGCGACACATCAAGTTGTAAGCGCGGTACTCGTCGTCGAACGAGAAACAGAAGGGCATAAATTCCCTCTTCAAAAACCAGTGTACTACGTATCCATTGTCTTAACTCCCTGCAAGTCCCTGTACCCGCATTATCAAAAGATAGCATATGCGGTGTTCATGGCATCCCGGAAGCTGTGACACTACTTTCAAGAGTGTTCGATAATAGTGGCCTCCGAAGTACCCCTCAACGACATCATAAACAACCGCGACGCAACGGGCAGGATCGCAAAATGGGCCATTGAGCTCTTACCATTTGACATAACCTACAAACCACGGCGAGCTATAAAGTCGCAAGTCCTGGCTGACTTCGTCGCCGAATGGACCGAAGCCGAACTCCCTAAAGAGTATGGCACATACTCCAATTGGATCATGCATTTCGACAGCTCTAAAATGTTGGCCGGCTTGGGGGCTGGCGTCATTTTGACGTCCCCAACCGGAGACACAGTCCAATACGTACTTCAAATAATGTACACAGACTCCAACAACGCAGCCAAATACGAGGCCCTTCTACACCATCTCCGGATGGCAATCTCCATGGGCATTCAACGCCTCGAGGTACGCGGGGATTCAAACCTCGCAATATCACAAGTAAATAGAGACTTCGATGCCAAAGATCGAAAATGGCAGCCTACCGTAACGCTGTATTAAAACTGTCAGCTCGGTTCGAAGGACTTGAATTTCACCACGTAGCCCGGGATAATAACCAAGCAGCCGACATGTTGGCACGCATCGGCACAAAACGCGACGATGTTCCTCCAAACATCTTCCTGGAGCGGCTCTTTAAGCCATCCGTACTTTGGGAAGAGGAGTCCGGAAATAACAACCCAGAAGCAACCGTACCACCCAACACAGAACATTCTGACACAACCGGTGGCTCAGCCAATGACATAACACCTTCCGCCCACGAAATAATGGCAGTCATTGCCCCGTGGACGGAACCATTCCTAGCCTACTTAATTAGGCAGGAACTCCCCGAAGACCAAAACGAGGCCTGCTGCATAGTTCGGTGATCTAAAGCCTACAAGGTCCATGAGGGGGAACTTTATAAGAAAAGCACAACCGGAGTCCTTCAAAGGTGTATCTCCGAAGAGGAAGGGCGAAATCTCCTGGCTGAAATTCACGCCAGACTAGGCGGACACCACGCTGCAGCCCGGGCCCTTGTAGGTAAGGCCTTCTGTACAGGATTTTATTGGTCGACGGCCCGGGCAGATGCTCAGGACTTAGTCCAACGATGCGTCGGTTGTCAGCTCTTTGCTAATCAGAGCCACATGCCACCCACCGCCCCCAAAACTATACCCATCACCTGCCCGTTTGTAGTCTGGGGGCTTGACATGGTTGGACCCCTTAAAGGGGGAACCCACAAGCAAAAATACCTATTGGTCATGGTGGACAAATTCACCAAATGGATAGAGGTCAAGCCAGTCAAAACGGCCGAATCCGGACCTGTGATAGACTTCATATCCGGGGTGGTACACCGCTACGGCGTCCCCCGCAGCATCATCACCGATAACGGCACGAACTTCACGACCGATGAGGTTAAACTCTGGTGCAAAAATATGGGCATTAAGCTCGACTACGCTTCAGTCTAGCATCCTCAAACCAACGGTCAAGTTGAGCGAGCAAATGGTCTAATAATGAGCGGCATCAAGCCCAGACTAGTGCAGTCCCTTACGAAATCTAACATGCACTGGGTAGAGGAGCTCGACTCCGTACTCTGGGGGCTGCGGACCACGCCAAACCGTACTACCGGATTCACACCATTCTTTATGGTATACGGCGCAGAGGCAGTTTTGCCCTGCGACATAATTCATGACTCACCTCGAGTGCGCATGTACGAAGAAAGAGAAGCCGAGTTGGATCGGCAGGACAGCTTGGACGCATTAGAGGAGGAGCGCGATGTTGCAAAGGCTCGTTCCGCATTCTATCAGCAGCAGGCTCGAAGATATCAAAGCAGAGAAGTACGGGCTAAAACTTACAATGTTGGCGAACTAGTTCTACGCCCGCCGGACAAGAAAAAGGACAAACTCAAGCCCAAATGGGAAGGTCCCTTCATCATCGACCAAGTCCTGACCGGCGGAGCATACCGTCTGCGAAAAGCATCGGACAACCGACTCGAGCCGAACCCATGGAACGCAGCCCGCCTCCGAAGATTCTACGCCTAGCGCCAGACTCAGAGTTCGTCTCCTTCCCCCGTCCACATTTTATACTTCAGTTTCCTTTTATCTCTCTTTTATCCCACTTTTTTCATAAAGCCCTGGAGGGCCGATTTGCGCATTGTTCGCACACACTTGATGTGCTACCCGCACTCATTATACCTGGGGGCTTCTTTAACAGAAGCTTACTTATACAAGCTTCATGCCCAACACATGTGTCAAACTTCCGCATGTACCTTTTATTCACCATTATATGCATCGATATGACTTAAGTTTTGGCCAAGCTGGGTTTCCTGGCTCCTGTGCTTACCCCTACGTTCCTCATTGTTCGGCTAGGAGGTAAAGGGAGCACCTCTGCGATTGTTACTGCCGGGTCAGCCGGATGTGTACCTCAGACTGGGTGAAGCCGAAAGCTAGCGTTCTTAAGGGAATATTCGGTCGGTGACTTGAAAGATGATTTTTACCTATTTATTTATCTGCCCCCAGATGTTTTCCTGCTCTTTTCGCAGTCCGGACATGCACTTTAGGGCATGCCTCCCAGGGAAAGGAACCCTTAACGGAACTATTCTCCCTGGAAGATGTTTCTTACTAACCATGTAATATAACATAACTTGTTGGACACTTGTCTGATAAAGCAATAATGACCCCTACGCCTGGTCTCCATGCATGCCCCGGTTTTTTCATAACCGAGAAGGTATTCGGACACACTCCGGACTCTAGGGTCCCGAGGTCGAAGCAAAAAGGTCGGCAAAGACAAATGATCTACAATCCGGCTAGAAGGCATTTTACATGTCATTTTAAATACATCGTCAAATTGACTGACTGTACTCCTCCTCAATCCCGTCTAACAGGCTGCCTAATTTACAGTCCCGTTGGGAATACTTAGCGGCCAACTCTACTTGGCCGTACACTAAGCTCACACGGATCTCCTTCCCATCGGGCCCCACAGGTCCGACCTCGGCCATGTGGTTCGGATCCGCCTACTTGTACCGCATCTTCACCATGGCCCAGGCCTCCCTGGCACCTTGACGGCAGGCCGATATCTTCCATAAACGGAAGCGCTGCCGTACTCCCTGAAGCTTCTCTGCAAGCTCTCCAAGGCCCTCGGGTAGGGAGACGGACGGCCATAAGGCCTGGACGACGCCACTCATCGCCTGCCAAACGCGTCCGAGCAGTTGCACCAGCTCGGGAAGTTGGTCACCCGTTGAACCGGGCATTTCCTCCGCAGGGCGACCTGTGAGCACACCTACAGGCATAATTCTGTCAATTGACTTCCTCGTCGAACTCTTCTTTTCAAAAGAATTTGCTCAAGCACTTACTATAGATGCCGCGACGAAGCCGCTGATTCTCCTTAACGGAGCCAGACATCTCAGCCCTAGCTCTTCTCCCAGCTGGGTGTGGGCATCCTGGAGTTTGTTCCTCTCCTGCTGCACCTTCATAAGCACCCTCTCGCCAGCCTTGAGCTAGCGCAGTAGCTGTTGCTTGTCCGGATCAAGTCTGGCAACATCTGCAATATCCTTGTCAGACTTATACGCACGCCGCACACCGCTTATCTTTTTGAAATAATGTGTTACCAGGGGGGTCTCTGTGTCTCCTCGTGCGGCAGCTAGTGCGGCCTCAAGTTGGCCCTTGCACTCTTGTAGCTCCTGGGATAATTGGGTATTCTTCTCTGTAAGATCCTGCACATTATATGATCCTTAAATCAGTTAATTTAACTACTTTAAGTCTCGGGGGCTACTGGCATATACAACTATTATAATCCCTTACCCGTATGTCTTTTACATACTGCTCCGTGGCTCTGGTTAAACCATCTTGAGCAGCACGGAGGTGCGCGTCTCCCGCATTAAAGGCATTCAACGCCTCAGGGGAGAAACACGCGTCACGAAGAACTGTCCAGCGGCGCCTATGGTTCATGGCGCTCTCCACCTCAGACCTAGTGGCGGACAGCCTGTCGGCATCCTCCGTTGGAGGAGTGTCCGGCACGCGCCTTGCGTTCGCCTCCCCCTACGGACCAGGTGTTGGAGCCTGGCTGGCGGAGGCTTGGTTGGCAACCTCTCCGGGCACAGTCCGGCGAGTGCTCTTTCTCCTGGAAAAGTCATGAGCATTAATACACCTCCTGGGAATCCTTTTCCTGAATAACGGTCGCGAGCTATACCGTTGCAGTGACGTTTCGACTCGCACCGCACCCCTCTTCCGCTTGCGGGGCCGGACTGACCCTTGTTGGTCAGCCGCCGCGGGTTCGGCTTCCCGCCTTGAAGGCACCTCCTGCAAGACACCGTTGTATACGGTGGTCAAAAATACGCAAGGATGAAGTAATGGTGTCAGGACTCCGGTCATAATTACCTGGGAAGCCGGAGTTAGGCCGGGGTAGTCAGCCGTAATGGCGACTAGAGCATTGTCCATGCTGAGTTGGTGGAACACCCCGTCAATTAGCTCCACCTTTATGTCCGGATCTTCTTCGGAGGCCGGATCAAGGGATCTTCCCGGATCCTCGGGTTGTGGAGCCGGACTATGTATGCTCTCCACATTCCGGCGCAGTTCCTGCGTCAAAACCATAAAGTAAGGTACTTAACTTTGAATGCACGGGTCGGATAAATGAACGTCCGCTTACCCAGCTCCGAGGGTTATTCATGGAGAACCCGTTCAATGGGCTCGTCTGGAGGAAGTCCTCCTTCTCCCCCTTGTACATGCCGGACAAGATCTTTACTAGATCCGCGGCCGATCCCGGTCCCTTACGGCCATGACGGGTGGCGTCATTCTCCCCGTTGAAATCCCACATGGGGTGGCCCCTATATTGGAGCGGCCGCACCCCTCGCATGATGCATGTGGCCATGACTCCGATCATGGTCAATCCGGAATGGGCCAGCAACCTAATCCGGCCCATCAAGTAATGGACGCTCCTGTCTTCCTCCTGTTGAGGGCTCCATGGGCGCCAACTTAGGCGCTTCTTCAGAGGAGCCTTGTTGAACTCCGGGAGGCCGATCCGAAATGGGTCCGGCAGTGGAGCATCTTCCACATAAAACCATTCCGAGGGCCAGTCTTCGGACGCCTTCTTTGGGGTTCCGGATAGATATCCGGTCCCAGCGATGCGCCATATTTCGGCTCCGCCCACTTGATATACTGACCCCTTGTGAGAACGGGGTACGAGGCAGAATAACCTCTTCCACAGCGCAAAATGGGGCTCGATGCCCAGGAACAGCTCGCAAAGAGCTACAAGACCCGCGACGTGCAGAATAGAGGCGGGCGTGAGGTGATGAAGCTAGAGTCCGTAGAACTCCAGAAGCCCTCGGAGGAACGGATGAATGGGAAATCCGAGCCCCCTTATTAGATAAGGGACGAAGCACACCCGCTACCCTTTGGAGGGACTAGGGGTGGCCTCCGCTTGCTTTCCACCTTTGTAAGTGGCCAGCCCGGCTCGGACCGGGACCATAAAGGCCGGAGGAAGGTATCCCTCTGCTTGGAGCGTCACCAGCTCGTTGTGCGGAACTGAACATCTCCTCCAATCTCCTGGCGGAGGGCTGGGAGCGCGAGAGGAGGAGCCGCGTCAACGGTCCATGATAGAATGGATTTTTGGTCAGAAGCGCTCCGATGAGTACTCGCAGAAGGAAGATGGTGTGATTTGGATCTGGATTCTTGCCTCTCTTATAGGCAAATTATTTGCGCAGCTAGGGGGTAAAATATAAAAGTACCCTGGCCTCTTTGTTGGAGTAATTGGCGACGGGTACCCCAAAGACGGCAAGACTATTATTCAAGACATCGGGGCTAGCAAAGCCCCTCTGTCCGACTGCCCGGCCGCTCCTGCCAGCTCCCCGTCCGACTGCCCTGCCCAGCCGGCTGCCGGCTGTCGACTGCGCCAACCAGCCGGCTGGCGACTGCAGCCCGCGACCCGACATCGACGAGACACCGACGAGACGGATGTACCCGAGCACTGTTCACGTGTCACTCCAGCCATCATGTACAGTGAAACTTGTCCCTAGGCACTATTTATGAAGTGACCAGGGGGCAAGTGTGACACCCCACAATGCCACTAGCTAGCTAGCTACCATGCCTACATGGCTTACATCCTAAGCTAGCTCCCACTATATATAGTTAGCCATCCATCCATCCATCCACACACTCACGTGCGCACACATGCTCACGGCCACAAGGGCTCCCTGGACTCACACTCACGCATACACACAAGCAAGCTAGCTAGCAAGAGAGCTAGCAAGCCAGCCACACACTCACGCATGCATACTCAGGCACATGCAGCCATACACACATATACGAGACCAGATGCCTATGGCACTGACCTTAGATACAGCTCCAGGAGCACTCTGTACCAGATATACATACCAGATACACTCAGACATGCAGCAGTAGGAGTATTATCTCTCCGGAGAGCTCCGAAGCTAGGTAAACCACCGCGTGCTATTCGCATACCCGCTCCCGGTCCTATCAGCAGTAGTCTTACCCGCACATTAAGACCTTGTGGCATATGTCGTCTTGCAACGCCCCCCGTGAGAATACCACGACATTTGGCACCCACCGTGGGGCGGTACTATGCTACCGCGCTGCTGCTGGTTTTGAAGTCCGGGAGGGACCATCTTCGTCTCCACCGCCGCGCCGTCGCGCCGTCTCTCCGGTAGCGCTCGGGGGCTCGACTTCGACCCATCCCCGGAGCGGCCACGCGGGACGGCGCGTCCTCGTCGGCGGCCTCGCCACCTTCGTCATCACCACTGTTGCAACACCGGCTGTCCGTCCGCACGCGACACGCGCGGGGCCTCGCTTCGTCGGCCGCGTCCGTCCTCGCGCCACTCGTGTCTGCTCCCCTCCACGCTGTGCTTTGCTTTGGCCAGAACGGGTGTTCTCTACTCCATATATCATCTATGCTAGCTAGCTAGATGCAAGTCATACGGTGGTCAAACCATTAGCCGTACACTAATAAAATACAACACAGATACTACCCAGACAATCCCCATACACAAGACAGATGCAAGTCAAGCGACAGTCATACAATGGTTGTAGTCGGCCCGTGCGTTTGCTGGATGCAAGATGCACACCGCCCGCGCACTAGCTGGCTCCGGCCGGCTGCACCGCCAGCACGCGCTGCTCTACATCGCTCTGCTCCGTCCGCCGCGCGCTCATGCCCAGCCATCTCCACCACCATCTCCAGCCGCTGCACGTGAAGCACAGCGTGCACCCACCGAGCCGACCTCCTTGGTTTTGCTTCGTTCTGGACCACTGCTCCTCCCCACAGCCCCGATGTTCAGTCCACGGGCCGGCTCCGTCCGTGCAACCTCCTCCACTAAGACCCCGAGTCGCACCACCAACGGCCTGCGGCTAGCCGCTTGCGCGCTCGCCGGCTTCGCGCCCGAGCTGGCACGGCCGTGTCCCGGCGGCTCCGCCTGCTGCAACTCGCGGCTGCTCCTCCGAGCGCCTCCCGCGGGCGAGTCCTCCCGCCGCGTCGTGCCAACCCTGCCTCGCTGCTGGTCTAGCGCACGACCGACTTCCCCTCAGCTTGCTGCTGCTGCGCGTCATCCAGCGCCCTCCGCGCTGCTCCGTTCCCTGCGCCGGCCGCCAGCTCGCCCCGGCTGCAGCATCCGGCCGGCTCCGGCCGTCCTCACGGCCCGGCTGCTTCCAGACTTGCGCGCCTGCGCGCGCATCGCCTCTCCTCTACTCGAGCCGGCCGCTTCGCTCCCGTGTGCATCAGCACAGCGCCTCCGCGACCGCCGGCTCGCTGCCAGCTGCTCCTCGTGCCCGGCTGCCGCCTTCCCGCAACTCCGCCGTCACTCACGTCCGGTCTCGGCACCCGGTGGCTGGGCCGGCCGCCTCGCACCACGCCGGCTGCTGCCCCGGTCGCCTGCTCCGCCACTGCTCCGGGCCGACTCCGCTCCCGCGCTGCCCCGGGCCGGCTGCCAGCTGGCCGCCCGTCCGGTCCGCCCCGCCAGCCGGCCGGGTCGCCGCTGCCTCCTCCGCCTCACCACTCCTCCGTCCCGCCAGCTGGGTTCGTGTGCCTCGCAGTCAGCGCCTGCCGCGCCGGCTCCTGCGATGGCCGGCTGCTCGTACGGGAGAGGGCCGACTGCCCAAGCCGGCTGCTCAGCCTGATAAGAGCAAGAGAAGAAAAATCGAAGGCCGGGTGTCCAGTCGGCTGGTCAAAAGAAAAAAGAAAAGGGGGCTGGGTCCGGCTGCTCGCGTGAAGTCGGACCAAGAAGCAAAAGAAAAAAAACAGGAGTGGGGTGCGGCTGGAGAAAAGTCTGCAGAAAAGTGGCCGGGTGCTACCAGAAAAGGAGACCGACTGCCCACAGACGACTGGCAAAAAAAAGAGGTGTGCGCATCCGGCTCCCCAGAGCCGGCTGAAGAATAGGTCGGGTGCCCAATGCCGACCGACACAGAAAAAGAAAAAAAATATATGAGTCTGACTACCAGATGTGCGTCCGACCTCTGGCTGCCTGGCCGGCTGCAAAGAGCCCGACTGCTGTGTCGGGGTCCGCCCGCCCAGCCGGCTGAAGAGGAAAAAGAAGAAGACAAAGTAGTTGCCGGGAGATCCGGCCCGACTGCTCAGCAGTCGGCCTGAATCTCGAAGGCTACACCCAGCGGGTGCGCTAACGCGCCCCCGCGAAGAAGAAGTCAAAGTAGTTGCCGGGAGATCTGGCCCGACTGTTCAGTAGTCGGCCCGAATCTCGGGGGCTACACACGGTGGGTGCGCTGGCACGCCCCCACGTAGGATTGCAAGAAACAAAAACAATAGACAAAAGAAGAGTTTTGTCCGGCTGGCAACAGCCGGCAGAAGAGAAAAAGAAGAAAAAGGGCGTTGCAAGACGCCTCGCCGCCTGGCCGGTCGAGCCCGACCGGCCGGGAACCCCCTTCGAGCACCCGGGGGCTCGAAGGCTACACCCGGCGGGTGCGCCGGCGCACTCCGCGAGCGCCGAGCCACGCCGGCTATCTTCGACAAACTCCACCTCGGCTACACGAAAATCAATGTGAGCTCCTTACCCGCATATTTTTGCATCACGCAAGCACGGATAACCCCGAGCGATGCTTGGGGGATATCTCCGCATTTTTATTGCAGTTGCACCACTGTTTGCCCCGGCGCCAGCCAGAGTTGTCCCGGGGGCTGGCCGCTTGGCCTGAGACGTTTTTTCCCGCAGACGGCTTAGTAGCGTGTGCAGTACCAAAGGCCCACCTCTCAGCCACAGACCGCAGAGCGGCTGTCCGGCTAGCAAGAGCCAAAGCTGGAGGTCACCCCACGCAAAAAAACGTCTGGGAAGAGAAACGCTTCGGGCGACCCGACCGTTTCCTTTATGAGTATCTGCTTGGTTAAATCCACTCCCAGAGTTTGAGTACTGTACACTCCACTTCGCGGCCCACTCTCAGCCATAGACCGCAGAGCGGCTGCCCGGCGAGCGAGAGCACAAGCCAAAAAGCGGAGGAACACGAAAAAGATTAAGGGGGCTCGGACGAAACCGAGTCGGCACCCTCCGCATAAAACTTGCAATGATAAAAGCAATTATTTGATATATCTGCGGGGACTAACTTTGTCTTTTTTATAATCATTTCCATGAATACTCGCCAAAAAACCTCCGCCCAACTTTGCCAAGTTGCCTGGAGGCTTGAGGGCTACTGTCGGAGTAATTGGCGACGGGTACCCCGAAGACGGCAAGACTATTATTCAACACATCGGGGCTAGCAAAGCCCCTCAGTCCGACTGCCCGGCCGCTCCTGCCGGCTCCCCGTCCAACTGCCCTGCCCAGCCGGCTGCCGGCTGCCGACTGCGCCAACCAGCCGGCTGGCGACTGCAGCCCGCGACCCGACATCGACGAGACACCGACGAGACGGATGTACCCGAGCACTGTTCACGTGTCACCCCAGCCATCATGTACAGTGACACTTGTCCCTGGGCACTATTTATGAAGTGACCAGGGGACAAGTGTGACACGCCACCATGCCACTAGCTAGCTAGCTACCATGCCTACATGGCTTACGTCCTAAGCTAGCTCCCACTATCTATAGTTAGCCATCCATCCATCCATCCACACACTGACGTGTGCACACATGCTCACGGCCACAAGGGCTCCCTGGACTCACACTCACGCATACACACAAGCAAGCTAGCTAGCAAGAGAGCTAGCTAGCCAGCCACACACTCACGCATGCATACTCCGGCACATGCGGCCATACACACATATACGAGGCCAGATGCCTATGGCACTGACCTCAGATACAGCTCCAGGAGCACTCTGTACCAGATATACATACCAGATACACTCAAACAGGCAGCAGTAGGAGTATTATCTCTCCGGAGAGCTCTGAAGCTGGGTAAACCACCACGTGCTATTCGCATACCCGCTCCCAGTCCTATCAGCAGCAGTCTTACCCGCACACTAAGCCCTTGTGGCATATGTCGTCTTGCAACACCCCCCGTGAGAATACCACGACACTCTTGCATTCGTGCGACACGTGGAAGAGGGCCATTATTGGGCGTGGAAGCCAAGGAGCGCAACATTTGTAAAGGAAGCCGGACACCATCCGGCAAACACATGGAA
This sequence comes from Triticum timopheevii, assembly GCA_963921465.1. Classification (NCBI taxonomy): domain Eukaryota; kingdom Viridiplantae; phylum Streptophyta; class Magnoliopsida; order Poales; family Poaceae; genus Triticum; species Triticum timopheevii. The sequence continues at coordinate 250,235,830 of OY997264.1, read as the reverse complement.
TTTGGAGGAGAACCCGCCTTGCAACGCCGAAGACAATATACGCGCTGGACTCGTCGTCATTGAAGCCTGGTTCGGGGGCTACTGAGGGAGTCCTGGACTAGGGGGTGTCCGGATAGCCGGACTATCATCGTCGGCCGGACTCCAAGACTATGAAGATACAAAGATTGAAGACTTCGTCCCGTGTCCGGAGGGGACTTTCCTTGGCGTGGAAGGCAATCTTGGCAATACGGATATGTAGATCTCCTACCATTGTAACCGACTCTGTGTAACCCTAGCCATCTCGGTGTCTATATAAACCGGAGGGTTTTAGTCCATAGGACGAAACAACCATTACAACAATCATACCATAGGCTAGCTTCTAGGGTTTAGCCTCCTTGATCTCGTGGTAGATCTACTCTTGTACTACCCATATCATCAATATCAATCAAGCAGGAGTAGGGTTTTACCTCCATCGAGAGGGCCCGAACCTGGGTAAAAACATCGTGTCCCTTGTCTCCTGTTACCATCCGCCTAGACGCACAGTTCGGGACCCCCTACCCGAGATCCGCCGGTTTTGACACCGACAGCTGCCGTAGTTGTGGAGTCTTGGCGGCTCGAAGCAATCCGTAATACTGCTTCCATCGAAACAACCCCCGAGCCCGCTGTCTTGCAGTTGATACAATGAATCTGTCTCTCCTCTAGATGACCCGCCATCAGAATAGATGGCCGTCTCACCACCAGATGCTGATCCTTCGGAGAGCCCTTCATGGATGCATCCCACGAAGGCATGCTTCACAGCAGGCAGAGCCCGGGCGGGTTTCGCGCGCTGAGCTATTTCGACGAGGTCGGTGCAGATGTCCGGCTCAGGTCCCGGCTCGCCGATCTTGCCGATGAAGACGTGAATTCCGCCGAAGGGGACCCGGTACCCGTACTCAATTGAGCCGGCCTCGGGGCCCCAGCCTGCGTCGTCCATGTAGAGCTTGCTGCAACGACTCTTGGTCATCCGGCCCACATCATATCCCTTCAGCCCTACGAAGCCACCCTTCAAGAACTCAAATCCACCGTGCGCTGGCCCCATGGTGGGCGCCAACTGTCGTGGAATTGTCACGGCAGATGTCCTAGTGAAAGGACTTAGTCATGGAGCCATCGCAACTAGGAAGCTTGAAGGGGTTAATCGGGACAAAGGACACGAGGTTTATACTGGTTCGGCCCCTTACGGTGAAGGTAAAAGCCTACGGTCCAATTTTGAGTTGGATTTCTTATGTCTCGATAACCAGGGAGCAAATCGCTTGACCTAGCTCTCGAGTTGATGTTACCTGCCCTGACCCGCCACCGAGTCATCCCTTTATATACAGAGGCCGACGCCCAGTGGCTCTACAGAATCCCGGCCGGCTCATAAAACCGTGTCCGGCTCGGTCTCTTAATATTTCTTGTCTTACAATACAAGTCACGCATACATAGCAGTTTATCACTACGGGCCTTAAGTCTCCTATGGGCTTTGGGCCCCAACTGAACCGCCATCTGCAACCTTGGTCTTGGGCTTCAAGAATACTCACTGGTATAACCCGGCCCCTCCCAGGCGGGTCATACCTAATAGTTATATCCCCAACAAATCTTAAACTTGTAGGCACTTGCCAAATTTTAGTCATAATTTAATCTCTTCAATCCATGTTTCTGTTCTGTAATGTTTGCACTTGTTTGAAGCATATTAATGAAAAAGAAAAACCTTGTCGGGGACTTGTGCATGTATATGGCCATGCAGAGGTGGAATGCCTCTATTTTTAAAAATAAATGAGTTTCCCCGGCAGGCTATCCTGCCGGTACCCTCTATTTGGTTGTCGGGACGACATGCTTGCCGGGCACAAATGTAATGACGGACCATCCCCCCGCAAACTTTTCATCGTCAAAGGCCACTGCAACCATCTTGACTGAAGAAACTTCAAGTCCAAAGATGGGAGCACCTAAGTTTCAAAAAAGTGGAGGCTTTCCTATGCGCATGTTTAAACTTACATAACATGTATGGATAAGAGATAGAACTTATCTGTTTGGCCTGCCGAAGGTTGCTGTGCTAGCTTGTCTCTTCATTTCTTCTTAGGAACAGAATCCACGGCATGACCTTGTAGATTATGCAGATGAAAATGATGCCAGATGCAACCTAATCTATATGAGGATGCAATGCTATGGATATGCTTATGCACGTATGCAACTTGTCGGGGGCCCCCAGCGCTTTTTTTTATTTCTGTTGTTCAAGGTCTGTGCCTGGCTTTGTACAAGGGGTTACATGCAACTGAAGCAAGGCATGTGCAAATGGGTGGCAGCCGGGCAAGGCCCGACAGCCGCGCCTTATGGGTAGAACTTACGGAGATGCTCAATATTCCATGAGTTTTGCAATTTAATGCCATCTCCGGTCTCCAGATGGACTGTGCCAGGTCTGGTGACTCGTACCACCCGGTAAGGGCCTTCCCACTTCGGCGACAACTTGTTTGCACCCTTGGCAGAATAAACACGCCTATGGACAAGGTCGCCTTCCTCAAAACACTAGGCATGAACCATGCGGCTATGATAGCAACATAGGGCTTGCTGATAGCGTGCAACACGCATAGCAGCCCGGAGACGATTCTCCTCGAGTAGCACAACATCGTCACGCCGGTGTTGATCTTGCGCTACTTCATCATAGGCAAGCACTTGAGGGGACCCGTAAATGAGTTCCGTGGGGATAACCGCTTCTGCCGCATAGACTAGGGAGAAGGGCGTCTGCCCGGTAGTGCAATTCGGTGTCATTCTGAGGGACCAAAGAACTACTGGCACCTGATCGATCCATCGCCTGCCGCACTTCTGCAGCTTATCAAATGTTCTTGTCTTGAGTCTGTGTAGCACTTCAGCGTTCGCCCTCTTAGCTTGTCTAGTGCTTCTGGGATGTGCAATAGAGGCAAATGAGATCTTGCTTTCGAGGGCATGAACATATTGCATGAAGGCGCGGCTCGTGAATTGGGTGTCGTTTTCAGTGATGATCCGGCAGGAACCCCGAAGCAGCACACCATCAAGAAATTGATAGCTGACTGAGCAGTCACCTTTCTCATGGAAGCTACATCCGGCCACTTTGTAAACTAGTCGATTGCAACGAACAAGAATATAAAGCCCCCGGCAGCTTGAGGGAAAGGGTCGAGGATATCGAGCCCCTAGACCGAAATCGGCCATGACAAAGGGATTGTCTGAAGAGCTTGTGCAGGTAGATGGATATTCTTGGAATGGAACTGGCAGACATCACACCTTGTGACTATCTCAACCGCATCTTGGAGGGCTGTGGGCCAATAGAATCCTTGCCGGAATGCTTTCCCAACTAATGCCCTTGATCCAATGTGGGAGCCGCACATGCCTTTGTGTATCTCTACCAGCAGTTCCTGTCCTTCTTCCCGGCATACACACTTCAATTTCACACCATTGGGCCTCCTTCTGTATAGAGTGTCATCGACAAACTAGTACATACTGGCCCTCCGAGCTACTCTTCAGCTTCATCTTGCTCATCGGGAAGTTCTCTGGTTTGGAGGAAATGGACTATGTGCCTTGCCCAAATTGGAGCCTGGGGCTCGGCAACAAGGTCAAACGGCACCTCCCCGCTTGCGGGGGTGCACTCCTCGACCACGGGGACCAGTGGCCCAGCAGGGGGATGCAGCCTGGTAAGTGATGGGGAGTTGTTCCCGGCAGGGTCCCTGCCAGGAGTCCCGAGGGGCTCTACCGGGAGAGGCTTACCGGAGTCCAACTTTCTCCTTTTTTGGACCATTGTTGCTGGGGATATGAAGGGCTGAGTAAGGTGGAGAACAAAAGTTCCTGGTTCCAAAGGAAGCTTTTGCGCAGCACACTTTGACAGATGATCAGCTATGCTATTTTCCGCATGGGGTACATGATGTGTTTGCAATCTGTCAGAGCGCTACTTCAATCTTCTCCCTTCCTCAACGTATGCCTCCATCAATAGACTTTGGTAATCCTTGTTGACTTGTCTCACCACCAGTTGTGAATCTCCTCGAATGATCAGCTTCTTGATTCCCAATTCAATGGCAATCCTGAGCCCGACAAGGAGTCCTTCATACTCTGCTCTATTTTTGGTGGCTTCCTCCCAGGGAAAGTGGATCTGGACGACGAACTTCAGGTGATCGCCAGTGGGAGCAATGAGAAGCACGCCAGCCCCTACCCCCTGCAGGGAGAAAGCACCATCAAAATACATGATCCATTCTTGGGGCGCTTCCTTCCCAAGAATAATTGTGTCTATCACTTCTTCATCAGGGGTTGGCGTCCATTCTGCAAAAAACTCTGCCAATGCCTTGCTCTGTATCATTGAGGTGCTCTCAAACTTCAAGCCAAAGCTGGATAACTCCAAAGCCGACTCCACTATTCTGCCGGTAGCCTCAGGGTTTTGGAGTATCCTTTGCAACCGGCAGCAGGCACTACTAGGGAAAAGGCTTGCAGCAGCGCGGGTTTTAGATGTACCAGTAGCGCGGGTTTTAGATGTATCAGTACCCGCGCTACTAATACGGCGCTACAGCTAACTCATAGCAGTAGCGCGTGCGCACCCGCGGTACTGCTACACAAGTGTAGCAGCAACGCGGTTATGGGAAGCTCGCTACCGCTAGTAGCGCTAGCGCTCCTTGGCAGGACGCGCTACTGCTATTGAGGCGCTGCTGCTAACTTTTGTACACTCGCTACTGCTAATTTAAGTAGTTTTTTTGGCATATTTGTTTTGTATTTGAACCGGCTTTGTAGAAGAATCTTTAGCACATAGAAATGTCATCATGATACACATACAAATGCCTGCGAGACCACAAATGTAATCATAGCATGTTCATACAAATAGTCTCTTCATAATCATCATCCAACACAAAGTGATATCTTGTCATCATCTCGAAAATAGCAATACATGCAAGTCTCGAATACTTGCAACTACAAAAACGTCATCCATCTAAACAAAGGTATACGCAAGAAGTGCTATCACTATGAGTGAGAGCGGAACCATGCAGTACATGAGGTGGCGGTTACGAGTCCTCTCTCGCGCTAGCATGAACCTCAAGTAACTAGCTTCTTCTTCTTGTCTGCTTTTGAAGCCTTTATGGCTGGCGCCCGTGAACCCATTCACTTGCGCCTGACACTCATGCCACTCGTTGTACACCCCCGGAACCTTCCCTTTGTACACGACACATGGTACTAGAGCATTTCCATCTCGCCATCAAGAAACTAGGTACGTGTTAGAGATGCATGTTCATGAAGAGGATGTACAATCATATATATGCAACAAAATATACTAGAGCAACACCAAAAACCAAAGGTTAGCAACTAGATGCAACATATACAGTATGCAAATTAATTAACTAGAGGTACGCAGGTCATCGTACGCAAACTAACAAAGTAGCGTTACGCAAGTTCGGCAGGGACCGTGGACATCACAAAGTTTCATCGCTACAAAAAGTATACAAGTTCAACCGACACATATCATCATCATCGGCATCATAAATCACTAGAAGTTCCATCCTTCCATATCATCGAGGACGAACCCTAACTGCTTGAACGGCGTGAGGTCTAGACGTTGCATGCCTATGCGAGTTCGGATGTCAGCTCGCGATATAGGGCCGTGGTGGAACATCCCCTTCTCGTCGACGACTTCTTTCATGATGATCGTCGCAATGTCGCTTTGGATGCGAAAGAAGTCATCTCTAAGTTTATAATTCGCTTCTCCATGAGATTCGAGCCACTTGTGGATATGATCATCATTTCTGCTGTTAATGCGAAGCTTTTGGTGATCCGTGTTGAACTGAATCATGAGATGGACGATGTAGAATCCATCCTTCTTGCTTGGTTTTGGGACATGGATGCAGGAGAAGTTAGTTTTATGTGCGAAACCCATCTTCTTGTTCCTTTGTTTCCTGATATGCACGTGGCCACCTCTAAAGCTGAAGCGTTGGAGAGCATCATCTAGAATATTCATTATGTGGGTGTAGTCCTTTTTCTCGTAGTCTCTGGAAGGGTAAAAATACACGGCGTGGGAGACTTGCGGGTAAAGAACGATAAGGACGGCGCGCCCGTTGCTGCGGGGAAAAGACACCTCAAATTATTCCCCATATGAGAGAGAAGGAATGATTGAAATGTACGAAAGGGTTGTCCGGAACTGACTTACTTTGGATGATAAGGCACGAGGACAATTTCCCGGTCCTTATTCTGTACCATGAAGTTTTGGAGGTACTCCCTAGTAGTTTCACGCTCAAAGTCGCCGAGACTCAAGAAAGACTCGTGCATGTAGTATGGATCTGCCACACAGATTTGCGAGACTTCTTCACTCTTCATGACGGAGCTCATATGTAGCGCAAAAAGGCGGACGATAGTAAAATCAAGCTGCCTTGTTAGAAACATCTCAAAGATATGGTCAAACCGCAGTAAGAACACCTCCACGGGCCGTGTGTCGACGTAGCACTTCCCCTCAGGCACACGAGCCGCGTATGTCGGATATCCTGGATCCTTTGAGGCTAGTAGGCTTTTCTCAGTCGACAGCACATGGTCGTGCAGTCTCCTGAGACCCCTGATAGTGCCTCCAGCGGTTTCGGCGGTAGCATCGGCTCGCCCGTGAGATGGAACATGACCGCACCTTTCACGGGTACACGCTCTTCAGAATGCATCGTCTGGCTGCTGTGTGCTCTGGCTTGTTTGGAGGCAGTTACCTTCCCCGATCTCTTCCTCTCCTTTTTCTTGGGCACACCTTCCAGACCCTTCCTTAACCCCTGCCCAAGTGTTCCCAGGCTAAGTACTGTACGACCCTCGCGCCCGGCTAGTTGAGCCTGTGTTGAGGCGGCATCTTTAGGCGTGTCCTGTGAGGATTTCATGAAGAGAGACTTTTTGCAATCCATGGTACGGCCCTGCCCGGGCATATCATCCATATCCTCATTTGCAAGCTGATATCCCGATTCGTCATATGGTTGACTCATCATATCTATGTCACAGTCATACGCGTTTGTATTGAGGTAATCCATAGGGTTGACCTCCGTCTCATCATCCATTCTTTGTTCTACAGGAGAAATTACATCAGCCAGTACTATTGCACACCCTTCATCATGTCGTCCGCCGCTCTCACCCGGCACTACTACAGGAGCTGGTAATTGCGTAGGTGGGGTGGTGGTCTCCGCACATGCTTGTTGATGTGTGGTAGTTATTGGTGTGCTCTCGGCCGGCTCCAGACGAATAAGATTCTTCGGCCATTGCAGCACCCAACCCTTGCAGTGTCCAATCCGCGGCGGGGTCTCGTCGTCCGCTCCCACATGCTGTACTGGAGGAGGCAAATCCTCGTGCCCTGATTTCACACTGGTCAAGCTAACCCTGAAGTGCCCAGCGGGGATCGGCTGGTTGTGGAATGTGCGTTGAGACGGGTCCATTATCATCCCCTTTCCCACGTCCACCTTCTGGCCTTCGATCAAGTAGAGTATGGTGCATGGGGTTTCTTTCGCCTGCAAACACATATGTCTGTGGTGTAAAACAACCGAAAGGCAACAAAAATGGAATATTATCTATATATATATATATATATATATATATATATATATATATATATGTTGGTGCGACATGTAATTACCGTGACGGCGTCGAGCTCAGCCAAAGACGAAGGCCCACCTAGCGCGCCTGAGACTGAGGACGGGCTGCTATGAGCGGGAGCGGCTGCGAGAGGAGGCCCGGTTGCTTGAGCAAGTGATGGTGCGATGGTGTTGTTGTTCATGGAGTTGCTCGCGACGAAACTGGGCATCGGGAAATCATGTACCGTCTTGTCGGCATTTTCCTTCGGCCAGTTGATGATAACTGGAACCAAGTTAGTAGCAAAATCATTTCTGCAGGCAGTTACAGCTGCATTGACTGCCTGCTGTAACAACTCATATTTGTCCTCGGCTGCTTTTTTCACGTCCTCAGCTGCTTTTTTCTCGACCGCAAGCTTCACCTTTGCATCGATGTCCGCCTGAATAAACTTCTTTTTTTGCTTCTTGGCCTCCGGGCTGTCGTTGTAAAACACCTTCCACATGGCGCCGTCTCCAGCGCCGTGCACACGACCATATTGCGGCCGCTGGTCCAACGGGAGTCCCTTAAGTTCGTTCAAGGCCCGGTTGAGAGGGGTGTCCCACTTGGGCCTCATCGGAGAAGTAGGGCTTTCGGCTGCAAGCCGGTGTTGCTTCTCCAGAAGTCTAATCAATTTCCTCGTGATCTTGTCCGTGTAAAAAACCTTTTTCTCCTTGTCCCACTTGTAGCGGGCCCTGATGAAGTCATGCTCCAAGGGGTTGGTGAACTTCGCGAAGGGGTCTGGGAGACCCGCGGCTTCACGTTCCGCCTCCTCCTTATCCCATATGGGCCTTTTACCGAGGTAGCCACGGCTTCCGAGGTTATGCTTCCCTGTGTTCCTTTGCTGAAGGCTTTTGAATTTCGCAGCCTTAGCCTTGGCTGCCTCGGTAGCGCAAGTGTCCTTGAACTTTTCGAACTCCTCTTCCGTAAGTGTCGGATTTTCCTCCAGAATCTTGGACAGGGGTTCATCAGCCTCAATAGCTCGTTTCACCCTCCCTTTCCAGGAGGCCAAATCATTGTTGAACATGCCCATGGCGTGATTGTTAATCTTTTTCATCTTCGGATCATCCCACAGTTGTTCTATGTTATCATCCCGGTCGGGGAACTTGAATCTCTTGTGCAACTTTGTTAGGAGCAACTGCGTCAAATGTTCTTTACTCCTTAAGTCATCGTCATTGATGCTCACGCATTCCCGTAGGATGCATCCTACTTGGTTCCCATAGCACTTGCGAGGTTCTTCCGGCTCTAACGGCTCAAACTTGCCAGGTGCCATCTTTGTGATCACAAGTATACCAATCCCTAGTTTGTTAGGTTTTCGTATCCTCTGCTTCTTATGCTTCCTCTTTTCGGTATCGGCATCGGGGCCGGTACCTTCCCCGCCGGTACCTTCCCCACTGGTCTCGGCGCCGCCATCGGTGCCGGCGCCGTCGGTGTCGGCGCCGTCGGTGTCGATGTCGGCGTCAGTACCATCATTGAGGCCGACCTGCAAACCTTGCTTAGCAGTCAAATAGTCGAGGTACTCTTGTTCACCCTCATAATCCATCTCGTCTGCATCTTGGTCAGAAGGCCCAGTTTCTTCGTTGTTCGACATGTTTCCTATGATTAAGTGGCCTCATTTATTTCTAGAAGTATGAATAAATGAGAAATGACATAAAAAGAAATCTATGTGCCAGCACTCGATATGCCAACTATGTAGCACAAATCATGCCTTTATTCACGGGAAATTTCGGCATGACCTTTGCTAAAAAAATGGACATATCGAGCGCCTGAAATTCACCGAAACGGAAATGAATCAACATTCCGGCGTAACATAGGCCACTCGGATCATTTTCCAAACATGACATGTCCAAAACATGACATATGCACATATCAAATGTCCAGTTCAAATTTCCATATAAATTCAGCTAATTTTGAAACCTAGCTAAATTCATAACTAAATAGATAACCTAATTAATTAACATGAAGAACCCTAGCAGAGAGGGGGGGGGTTTACAGAGAGTGCAGGGGCGAGGAGGCAGGCTCGATGACGCCGGCAGGGGAGAGGAGGAGGCGAGGGCCGACGGGCGGGGGCGAGCGCGCCGGGGTCGGGGGCGAGCGCCGGCGCCGGAGTCGGGGGCGAGCGGCTGGGTCGGGGGCGAGCGGCGTGGTCGGGGGCTAGCGCCGGCGCCGGAGTCGGGGTCGAGGGCCAGGACGGGGGCGAGCGCCGGGGCTAGCGCCGGCGCCGGCAGAGTCGGGGGTGAGCGCCGGGGCCGGGTCGGGCGCGGCGGAGCGACGGGGGAGAGAGAGTGGGGATTCGGGGGGAAATGGCGGGACGAAGCTGGGCGAGTGAGAATTTTGGGTTAAGTTGACGTAGCAGTAGCGCGTTATGTCAAAACGCGCTGCTACTAAATTCTGTAGCTGCAGCGGTTTCGGAGAAACGCGCTACTACTATGATGCGTAGCTGCAGCGGTTTATGAGAAACGCGCTACTACTATGATGCGTAGCTGCAGCGGTTTATGAGAAACTCGCTACTACTATGATGCGTAGCTGCAGCGGTTTATGAGAAACACGCTACTACTAAGATCTAGCTGCATCGGTTTTGTAGAAACGCGCTGCTACTGCCGTCGCTATTGCCAGTTTTCCTTTTTCTTTTCCTTTATTTTATCCCACTTTTATTTCCCGAGGGCAGTGAACGAAGGGAGGGTGATATATATTGCATCATTTGACGGTTAAATATGTATGCAAAATAGGAACATATATATTACACATCATTGGACCCATGCATAATAATGGCTAAGTGTGTATACAAAATAGGAACATATATATATTACACATCATTGGACCCATAACATACGTTTCCTCAGTGCTGACGTTTTCGTTTTTGAGTCAGCTTCTTTCCCTTCTTGTTCGTCGAAGAATAATTGAGCCCCTCATTGTGACTTTGCCTTTTCCATGGAGTACGATTTTTCTTAGGTAATGTAGTATTGATTCTTCTTTTGACGTATACTTCATCATCATCGTCATCTTCCCTCATTGGGTTGCCGTACTGATCATAGTCTTCCTCGTTGGCGACTCCATCCATTCCAATGATGTTCCTTTTGCCTCTCCTCACGACAACACGGCTGGGATTGCGCGGGTCAGTTATGAAGAAGCATTGTGTCACGTGCTTAGCGTGTACCCATGGCTCGTTTTTTGCGATAGCTTTCACGGTAGCGCTCTTGGCGTCGGGTATAGTCATGGTAGTGAACATCCGGATTTCTCTTTCGACATTCTTAGCCCATCTGGCACGGAACATCATCGTGTTGTGCAGTCCAGAGTAGTCAAGCTCCCATATCTCCTCGACCCTTCCATAAAATCGTTCAGTTGTGCCGTTGTCGCTGCCGGTCATGCATTCCATCGTCACCCCTGAGTTCTGATCATCACTGTCCATATCTTTTGCCTCCGTGTAGAACGTGTATCCGTTGATATCATATGCCTGATAGGTTACGAGGTTGGGCGAGGGGCCATGTGCTAAGGCGTATATGAGCAATCCGTCCTTAGAGCCCTCCTCCGGGGGATTAGCAATAATATTCTCTTTGAACCAATGCAGGAAAGTGGAGTTGTGCTCTCTAGTAACTTCGGCGTCCGTCCTGCATACCCCCCGGTCACGATACTTCTTTGCAACAATTTCTTTGTGCAGTGCCACGAAAGGATCTACCTCATCTAGGTGTTGTAGCACTACCAAGTTTGCTTTGTCAAAGTCGCTGCGTCGATCTGAGTATGCCACGTGCAGTTCCCAGCGACCGTTGCAGTGACCATCTCCTTCAAGCCTCCCATCGTGCTTGTTAACGGGCAAACCAACACTAACACCAGGCGGCTGGTCTGCGCCATATAGAAAATTCTCACAGAAAGAGATGCACTCTTGTGCCAAATAGCCCTGGACGATGCTTCCATCCGGATGGGACATGTTACGAATGAATCCTTTGATGATCCCATTCATCCTCTCAAACGACATCATGTTGTGCAGGAATGACAGCCCCAGGTCTATTATGTCATCCACAATATGGACACACAGATGCACCATCACGTCGAAGAACGCGGGCGGGAAGTACATCTCAAGCTCATTCAGTATCACAACGATCTCTTCCTGTAGCCTTTGGAGCTGCTTCACACTGATCGACTTTCGAGAGATGACGTCGAAAAAGTTGCAGAGACCAATAAGCGTGTCATGGACGTGCTTGTCCATTATCCCTCTAAGAGCAACAGGTAGTATCTGCGTCATCATCACATGACAGTCATGAGACTTCATCCCGCTGAACCTTTTCTTGTCCGTGTCTAGATATCTGCTTATCTTGCCACAGTAACCGGAACTAACTTTCACTCCCGTAAGTCACTTAAAGAATTGATTGATCTCAGCCTGACTTAAGGTGAAGCAAGAGGGGGGGCAATAATCCTCTTTCTTTAATTTCTTGCCCTTCTTCTCCCGTGCCTCTGTCTCCGTCTCTGTCTCATCTGACATTTTACGGGGTGGCATGTGCAGATCTTCCCTGATTTTCAAATCTTGCAAGTCTTTTCTTGCCTTCGGCCCATCCTTGGTCTTATCCGGCATGTTCATCAGTGTTGCGAGCAAGCTCTCAAGGACATTCTTACAGATATGCATTTGATCAAGGCAATGAGGTGTATCGAGTTTGTGCCAGTACTCCAAGTCCCAGAACACAGACCTCGTCTTCCATACCTTCAGCAGCGGCTCCGGCGCCTTTCTCATCGTCTTTCCTGGCGCGGGGCACTCCTTCTAGTTTTTCAACAGCTCATCGATTTCGGCACCACTCCGCTTACGTGGAGGTCCTCGATGCTCAGCGTGACCATTGAATAGATCTCCACGGTTTCTCCATGGGTCGTCCTGTTCAAGCCATCTTCGATGCCCCATGTACACGGTTTTCCCAGACCCGCCATCTTTCCTTGACGTTAGCTACTGAGACGTTGTATCATCCATGCACCGCGTGCATCCGCAATATCCATGGCACACCTGGCCTGCCACATATCCGTAACCGAGATAGTCCTGCACTGTCGTGATCAGCGCGGCTCTCATGTTGAAATACTCACCTTTGCTGGTGTCCCATGTCTTGGCCGGTGTTTTCCATAACGTGTCTAACTCCTCTTGAAGTAGCCCCAGATACAAATTAATATTATTTCCTGGTTGTTTTGGCCCTTGAATAAGCATGCTCATGTGAATGTACTTCGATTTCATGCACAACCAGGGGGGGAGTTTGTACATCCATACAAACATGGGCCATGTACTATGGTTGGTGTTCTGGTTACCAAACGGATTCATGCCATCGGTACACGTGCCGAGCATGATGTTCCTTGCATAAGATTCAAAATACCGATAGAAGCTGTTCAACACTGTCCACTGGCTTCCATCCTTCACGTGTCCCAGCTTCGGATCATCTCCATCGTCGGGCTTCTTCCTCTCCGCGTGCCAGCGCATTAGCTTTGCTTCCTTGGGATCTACAAAATACCTCTGGAGACGGGGAGTGATCGGTAAGTACCATACAACTTTCTGGGGACATTTCTTCCCGGCCTTCTTGTATCGAGAAGCATTGCACACCGGACAGCTTGTTTTTTCCGCGTGCTCCTTCCGATAAATTATGCAATCGTTGATGCATGCATGGTATCTAACGTGTGGCAGATCAAGAGGGCACACGATCTTCTTGGCCTCATCAACACTAGTAGGACATAGATTACCCGCGGGAAGAACATCCTTTAGGTACTTGAGATGCTCATCGAGGCTAGTGTCGATCCATTTGTTTTTAGCCTTCATCTTCAGGAGTTGGAGCGTGAAACTCAACCGGGTCAACTCAGGATTGCAACCATCATACAATGGAGTGTTCGAGTCTACCACCAGTTGCTCCAGCTTAGCCTCCTCTCTAGAAGCATCTCTCTCAGTACTCGTCTCCTTGCGAAGCAATGCTTGAACATGAGGGTCCCGCACAATTGAACTTAGTACCGACGAACTCCGCTGCGTGGAGTCCATGTCGTTCTCTCCGCCGCCATGTCCGGCCCCTTCTCCTCCGCCATGTCCGGCCCCTTCTCCAACGCCATGTCCGGCCTCTTCCCCACCGCCATTATCGATCATCTCTTCGTCTTGCCCCGTGTCATCATTGCCTGCCCTGTCGGCGTCCTCAACATCGTCATCCTCATCTTCAATTATCCACCGAGTATAGCCATCCATGAAACCAGTCATGAGTAGGTGCGCTTCGACACGACCATCGTCATGGGGGTCGAGCCAAACTATTCCTTTGCATTTTCGACACGGACATAAAACCTCTGTCCGGTTATTTTCTTTCATGTCTTGCACTGCCGACCGCGACCACCTGTCCACCATCGTTCCACTGACCATCGTCAACTCTGCACGATAATAATAAAAAAATTGATTGTAAAAATGCATGCATGCATCAAAGTCATAAAACAATTTGGCATGACCTTCCCTAAAAATAGGACATATATGGATCTAGAGTTTGCCCGGAATTCGCTGAAACGGAAATAAATCGACATTTCGGCAAAACATAGGCAACTCAAAGGCACAATTTGGCAGCGTCAACTCATGCCACACACACAATTTCCGCAAACATATCACACACACATAAACACATTCCCATTTTTCAAAGGCATGAAATTTTCATCACCTCTATCTCGATGGCCGGAGATGATGTTGTAGGGAGATCAAAAGTGCACAAAGCTTTCCTTGACAAAGATAGATCTAGTTAGGGGGCAAATAGGTCACTTAACTAAATCCTACATCTACCTAGCTACCTAATTTGGAAGGAGACAACTTCAACTAGTGGAGGGGGAAGGAAAAAGAGAAAGGAGATGCATTAATGGAGGTGGTGTAGTTATGTAGGAGTAATGAAGAGAGAGAAGGTGGATAGAGAAGAGAGAGAGTAATGGGGGAGAAGTATTGAGAAGAAGAAGAGTGAGAGTGGGAGCATGTGGTGGAGGGAAGAGAGGAGAGGGGTAGGTAGGGGGAAGGGAAAAGAGGAGGGGGAGGGGAGGGACGGGTGGGGAAAGGTGTTGGGTTGGTGGGGTTAGCAGTAGCGCGGGAGAGAAAACGCGCTGCTGCTAAGTACTTAGCAGCAGCGCGCTTTGCGGTAAGGCGCTACTGCTAACTGGGACAAAAAATTGTAGCAATTTGAAAATTACCAGCAGCGATCTCGAGGAAAGCGCGCTACTACTACCTTCTTAGTAGTGGCGCTGTTTTTGCGACCGTGCTACTTCTACTTAGAGTTAGGGGAACACCGCCGATCGATATTTGTAGCAGCGCGTTTCTGGTCGAGCATGCTACTGCTAAATCCTTATCAGCAGCAAGTTTACATAACACGCGCTACAACTACTTAGCAGCAGTGCTCTATTTTGAACCGCGCTGCTGCTAAGATTCTGTGTATAGGCTTTTCCCTAGTAGTGAGGTGACAACTGTAATCACATGGGCTTGGAAGTAGTGGTGCAGTTTCCTTAAGGCCATGATGAAGCTAAAGATCAACTTTTGCATGCCAGAGTACCTCGATCTAGCCCGCTGTAACAAGGAGTTGACGAAGTACACTGGGCACCGCGCCATTTTCTTCTTTGCTGCGTCCTAGGGATCACTCCCGCTGCTATGCAATTCTCTGTCCTGATCCTTCTCAAGTCCTGCCGGGTTTTGCTTATCTTTTGTTTCCTCTACTTCCCGCTATGCCACTAGAGCTGCACTAACCACTTGATTTGTTGCTGCCAAGTATAGCAGCAACGTCTCTTGTGGTTTAGGGGCTACCAAGGTGGGCACTGAAGACAAGTAGGTCTTGAACTCCTGCAGTGCTGCATCTGCCTCTGGGGTCCACTTCATGGGTCCTACCTTCTTCAAGACTTTGAAGAACGGCAGGGCACGCTCGGCATACTTGGAGATGAATCTGCTAAGCGCGGCAACACATCATGTCAAACGCCTCACATCTTTGACTGTCTTGGGTGCCTAGATCTGCTCTATATCCTTGATCTTATCTAGATTCGACTCGATCCCATGGCGGTACACAAAGAAACCAAGAAGCTTGCCGGACCGAACGCCAAACACACACTTCTCCGGGTTTAGCTTCACGTTGATCTTGCGTAGATTAGCAAACGTCTCTTCCAGATCCTGGATGAGGGTAGACTTGTCCTTGGTATTGACAACCATGTCATCCATATAAGCCTCAATATTTCTGTGTAACTGTGGTTCGAAACCAATTTGGACTGCCCTTGCAAAAGTAGACCCGACACTCTTTAATCCAAAAGGTATGCGAACAAAACAGTACATACGGCATGGGGTGATGAAGGAGGTCTTCTCCTCATCTTCCTTGGACATGAAGATCTGATGATATCCAGAGTATGCGGTCCAGGAAAGAAAGAAAATCACAACCTAAAGTGGAATCCACAATCTGGTCAATGCGCGGCAATGGGAATGGATCCTTTCGACAAGCCTTGTTGAGATCTGTGAAATCGATGCACAACCTACACTTCCCGTTGGCCTTACGCACAACCACTCGGTTTGCTAAACACGTAAGATGCTGTACTCCTCTAACCAAACTGGCCGCCTCAAGCTTCTTCATCTCCTCGCCAATGAACTATTGCCGCTCCAAGGCTTGCTTACGTACCCTCTGCTTGACGGGTCAGGCATGTTGGCGGACAACAAGGTGGTGCTCGATTACCTCCCTGGGAACACCGGGGATATCAGATGGTTGCCAGGAAAATACATCGATATTCTCCCGCAAGAAGGCAACGAGCGCGCTTTCCTATTTGTCATCAAGGGTGGTGCTGACAGTAAAGGTACCATCAATGCCAGCCAGCCCTACCGGGACCTTTTTTACATGGGGTGCAGCAGCCTTGGCCCTCTTGCTGTTGGAACACTCCGGCACGTCATCAACGGGTGTCGTGCACTCAGTAGGGGCACGCTTTCGGGATTCCTTGTTGGAGTCCTCCAATCCTTCTTATTTCCTTTACTCTATTTGGTGGTCACTGCTGCTTCAGCGGTCTTTGCCGCAACAGCATCCCACTACTTCTTGTCCATGCATATCACCGCGTCCTTCTTATCCGATGGCATGGAAATGACGCCCATTGGGCCTGGCATCTTAAAAGTGTTGTAGGCATAGTGGGATGCCGCCATGAACTTGGACATGGCAGGGCACCCAAGAATTCCATTGTACGGAAGGGGAGATTGACCACATCAAATACAATCTTTTTAGTCTGGTAGTTCAACTCACCCCCAAAAGTTACTGGCAACGTGATCTTTCCCTTAGGACGGCTCCTGTCGGGATTAATTCCTTGAAACGTGCAAGTAGCCTTAAGCTATTCCTCTGCTATCTGGAGCTTGATGAGAACATGTGGGGAGATCAGATTCAGCCTAGCCCAACCATCAACCAACATCTTTGTGACTTTGAGGCTGCGGATTGTTGGGGAGACCAACAATGGCAAGAATCCTACCGCAGTGGTGCGGTCAGGATGATCCTCCTCATCAAAGTTGATGGGCATGCGTGACCATTGAGTGGTTTCCGTGAATTTGCCACTAGCTCCACGGCATTGACTTCTCATACCCACTGTTGAAGGTGGCGGTGAGAGGAGTGCAAAGATGCACCCCCCGTCAATGCACAGGGCGTCGGTGGCCTTTTGGAATTCCTGCACACCAGTTTCTTCTTCATCCCCTTCATCATTGTCAAAACCGGCGGATCTCGGGTAGGGGGTCCCAAACTGCGCGTCTAAGGCTAATGGTAACAGGAGGTGGGGGACACGATGTTTACCTAGGTTCAGGCCCTCTCTATGGAGGTAATACCCTACTTCCTGCTTGATTGATCTTGATGATATGAGTATTACAAGAGTTGATCTACCACGAGATCGTAGAGGCTAAACCCTAGAAGCTAGCCTATGATTATGATTGTACTTGTCCTACGGACTAAACCCTCCGGTTTATATAGACACCGGAGGGGGCTAAGGTTACACAGAGTCGGTTACACAAGAGGGAATCTACATATCCGAATTGCCAAGCTTGCCTCAACGCAAAGGAGAGTCCCACCCAGACACGGGACAAAGTCTTCAATCTTGTATCTTCATAGTCCAATAGTCCAGCATAAGCATATTGTCCGGCTGTCCGAGGACCCCCTAATCCAGGACTCCCTCAGTAGCCCCTGAACCAGGCTTCAATGACGGTGAGTCCGGCGCGCAGATTGTCATCGGCATTGCAAGGCGGGTTCCTTCTCCGAATACTCCAAAGTGGATCTTGAACACAAGAATCGTGTCCGGCTCTGCAAAACAAATTCCACACACTACCGTAGAGAGCACAATATTCCACGGGTCTAATCTGCTGGCAACTTTTTCATAGCATGACATCACGCCGTGGCCTGGTCATTATTCGAACCGTTTCCACAACCTGCTACTGCACATGTTGCGAGGTGGTTTTATTGGCACGTCTTGTCGAAGCAGAGATCCTGTCCCCTTATCACGAGATTCTCATCAATACGGGTGTGGGTAACCCAACCGCGCCATTAGCACAGCGCTTGTGGAATAAGCGAGTTTCTAGGGAAAGCGGGGAGGCGCATGACCCCTGCTGCCTTTATAAGGAGATAAGCATTCCCCTTTTTCACCCACTCCTTCTTCTTCCTCTGCTTATCCATTCTCGAGCTCCAACGCCCAAGACTTCACCTTCTCCGCAAAATCATTCCGAACATGTCCAAAGCTTGAGGCAAGTGGATGGTCTCCGCCGTCATGAAGGAGGACATCAAGAAGCTTCGGGAGGTCGGATACCTGTCCACAGACATCGCGCATCGGCTTCCGGGTGAAGGGCAGATCATCCCTACCCCAAAACCCCAGGAAAGGGTAGTATTCCTCTCTCACTTAATCCGCGTGCTATGATTCCCCCTTCACCCGTTCGTCCGCAGACTAATGTTTTACTACAGGCCGGACTTCCATGATTTGGCCCCCAACTTCATCCTCAACATCTCGGCGTTTATCGTCGTGTGCGAGGCCTTCCTCTGCATCACGCCCCACTTCGGCCTATGGTTGAAGACCTTCAACGTGAAGCCAAAGGTGGTGGGCAGCCAACAAGCAGAGTCCGGGGGCGCCATGGTGGGCAAGATACCCAATGTCACCTAGACCGAAGGCTCCTTTGTTGAGACCATGAAGGGGTGGCAATCGGGGTGGTTCTACATCACCGAGCCACGCGACACCAACTGGGCGGCGACCCCCGATTTTCGATCTGGCGACCTGATACATCTCCAACGTATCTATAATTTATGAAGCATTCATGCTATTTTAATATCTGTTTTGAATGGTTACGGGCTTTATTATACACTTTTATATTAATTTTGGGACTAACCTACTAACCGGAGGCCCAGCCCATATTGCTGTTTTATTGCCTGTTTCAGTATTTGGAAGAAAAGGAATATCAAACGGAGTCCAAACAGAATGAAACCTTCGGGAGGGTGATTTTTGGAACGAACATGATCCGGGAGACTTGGAGTACAAGCCAGGAAAGCTTCGAGGAGGCCAGGAGATAGGAGGGCGCGCCCACCCCCTAGGCGCACCCCTGTCTCGTGGCCCCTCGAGGCTCCCCCAGCCGACTTCTTTCGCCTATGTATTCCCATATACCCTAAAACCATCGAATAAGAAGATAGATCGGGAGTTCCGCCGCCGCAAGCCTGTGTAGCCACCAAAAACCTCTCAGGAGCCCGTTCCGGCACCCTGCCGGAGGGGGAGCCCATCACCGGTGGCCATCTTCATCATCCCTGCGCTCTCCATGACGAGGAGGGAGTAGTTAACCCTCGGGGCTGAGGGTATGTACCAGTAGCTATGTGTTTGATCTATCTCTCTCCTGTTCTCTCTATGGCACAATCTTGATGTATCGCGAGCTTTGCTATTATAGTTGGATCTTATGATGTTTCTCCCCCTCTATTCTCTTGTGATGAATTGAGTTTTCCCTTTGAAGTTATCTTGTCGGATTGAGTCTTTAAGGATTTGAGAACACTTGACGTATGTATTGCCATGTTTATCTATGGTGACAATGGGATATCACATGATCCACTTGATTTATGTTTGGGTGATCAACTTGCGGGTTTCGCCCATGAACCTATGCATAAGGGTTGGCACACATTTTCGTCTTGACTCTCTGGTAGAAACTTTGGGGCACTCTTTGAAGTACTTTGTGTTGGTTGAATAGATGAATCTGAGATTGTGTGATGCATATCGTATAATCATGCCCACGGATACTTGAGCTCACAATGGAGTATCTAGGTGACATTAGGGTTTTGGTTGATTTGTGTCTTAAGGTGTTATTCTAGTACGAACTCTTGAATAGATCGATCTGAAAGAATAACTTTGAGGTGGTTTCGTATCCTCGCTACAACAAGAAACCACATACACCAACGCATATCTACCAACGATTTAATAATATGTGTTGTTTTTGTTTGGGTCAACCACCCACCTCCCACAAATAGCTAACCTCTCGTATCTATCTCCACGATGACTGTACCTCCCCATGCAAATATGACACAGCCAGGATATTTTCTCCCCACCACCTCTCCGCCAAATTCCCCACTCTCGCACAAGAGCCATATTGCTACCGCTGCCACCTCCAACTCCGGCTAGCTCCAACGTAATTCCACGCTGCCGCTCACCGGCGAGGCTCCCCATTAGTGCTCGCCTCCGATCGCGTGCCTTGGCGATGTCGTGCACTCACCGTCCCAGCCCCCCCTCCCTGGTGTTCTCCTATTCTCCACCGCGGCGACGTCCTCTGCACCCCAGCTCACCGGCCCGACTCCCCTCGATGCTCTCCTCTGATGCTCTGCCGCAGCAACGTCCTCCGCGCTCCCGCAGCAAGACCGATCGCCATGGGTCGCATGCGCGGCTACCGCTCATTACCCCGCGTCTCCGGATGCCGGGTTGCCGTCTCGGTCTCAACCGTGCCGCTTCGCCTAGGCTACATCGACTCCAGCATTGACGGTTCGGTACGGTGCTCACCCTCTCTGCTCCTAACCTCTCTGTTCTATGTGTGGAAGGCTATCGTTCCATGGTAGAATCTTTGCTGGCCATGATGGCGACGACCTATGTGGCCTTGATCTATGCGAACGTGTGATTGGGTGATTCTCTACTTATCTGTATGTGTTAATTCAGGCATAATGTTTGCACCCTCCTTTTCTCAATAGTTGTTTCTTGTGATATACATTAGGTTTTAAGTTTCTTGCTGCTATGTGTGTGCAAAATTAATAAATATTTTGTGAGGATGATCATGGTAGACCTGTTAGATGTGATAGTATCTCCAAAGATAACCTAGCTGTTAGCATGTGACCAAGTCATGGAAGAACATTCGTTCAATTGTCAGTTATAGGCGAGCACTAATTTCTTTGAAATCATGATTATTTTTAGGAGAGAAAACATATCTCTTTAATAAAATTATAAATCCTTACTCATTTCAATGTCACACATCCTATAATACTGTACGAATAAGCCCCACATGAATCTATTTGTCATGACATTTCCTTTATTGTTTAATCGTTAATGTCATCTTCCCGGACAGTTTCTGAAACTGACTTTGCTTCAGCCAACGTGTATGTATTTGTTCTATCTCTTAACAAGTAAATCTTCACGACTTTCATATTGCAATTAGAGGAGCTTTGTGTTTATTGCATGTCAAGGGCTGTTCTATTCACGTATGTTTTCCTTCTGCAATTCTGGAATTCTTAGTCAGGTGATAATGCTAGCATGCCACTCTACATAAAAGTCCTTGTTTTCCTACAAACAGACACTGCAATTGGTAAATAAGACGAGTTGTTGACCCTGTCTTCCCACATCCTTTTTTTCCTAAACTCGCCCCTACGTGTTGTTATTGAGAGTGGCAAATTATTTCTTCATATTTTTCTATAAACATCTGGGATCCCACCTTCTCTAGAAATAAAGCTTGTTATTTTTATCCTAAAGATGCCTAAAAAAATATGCACCCATCTGTAGCGGCCGTGCCAAATCTGATGTTTTCTTTTCATGGTTCCTTGTGCAGGTTATGAGAATTATGTTTCTCCTAATACACTATATCAAAGCATGACTAATACATGATCCCAAGCATGATAGTACGAGAATATGGTGACATAGAACTAACTAACGCTGAGATTTTTGGAAAATGGAAATATTCAGTTCTGGATAGGCAGTATTATTGGTTACCAATTTATCATTTAGTTGGTTGCTGATTTCATCTCACTGTTAATACAATATAATGTTTGGATAATTGTTAGTAAGAAATAAAGCTGAGAGTTGTTCACAATGAACAGCCACATCCGATTGGTCAAAGATGCTCATTGTTTTAATATGCAGTTTCTTATCTGAATGAGCGTTGGATATTGGGAACTAGTCTACTGAAATTAAGAGAAATAGAATCTCTTCAGTTTTGAAAGAAAGCGTCAAGACTTGAAGTGTATGTGATTGAACTTCATTGCATGGCGATGAACCTTTCCCTAGTGCATATTATAGTTATTTTTTTCTAGAATGATGATACATATGTTGCAAGTATATGCAGTTTCCACTCCTGCATTTTGTTGCTTTTGATAAATTTATTTAGTACACCGACATATGTTCTATAATCTGCAATGTTCTTTAGTAAACTCAGGTTGAAAAAAAATGTATTCCGATTAGTAATTAGGTCACATCTACATATAACATCAAAGTCTTGGTAAATCACATTGATGAGAACATAAAGTTTTTAAAATTGTTGAAGCCTTTCATCCAGTTGAAGTTTTTGAAGAATTGTAGATGTTTTTTAGTAAACAAAAGCATGGGTGGCATGTCCGCACATGATATTTTTTAGGGAGGTACCTCGCTTCTTACTCTGTATGTTCTTTTTTAAGGTTTATGTTAACTCAATTGACAACAAAGACAACTATCAAAAGTGTTTGTTAGATGTAGGCTAATTCTCCTTTTCTGTGTATCGAGCTACCAATCTCATGTATTTCAACCTTTGTATGGCGCTCCTCCTTTGAAATTTTGTGGATATGTTAAACTGATTTTCTCTACTGTAAGTTACTCATCTCATTTCTCTGTTCTTGCAGATTGCTAAGATAAATTGATGATGCATCACTGGGGTGTTCACTGCAAGGTCAAGAATGGGGCTACTACTATGTAGATAATTAGAATGATATTTTCAGGGTCAATGTTTCAAAACATTATAGTTGATTGCAATGATGAGAATGGGGCTACTAATAGATAGTTTCACATCTTGTAATGTCTTGATCATGTTATCTGTAATGCAACACAACCAATTTAATATATGAGACTTTCTGTTTACATTGTGCTCCTATTCACTATCGGCATTTATCTAATACTCTCGATGGCTATATCTGCAATACCATCATTTGTTCATGCAAACCATTCCAATATGACATTTGAAACTCTTATTGTGTAGGTTAGCCACCAATGCATATCAGGTGTTGTTAAGCTCTAATCCTATTCGTTGCTATCTAGCAACGCTTCTACATGTTGTTTACCAACGCATTTGTATATGTTGTTGTAGACCCTTGCAACGCCACCAATGACAACGCATAGTAATCCGTTGGTGTAGACCTTAGCAACACATATATGGACGTCGAAAACACATCAATGCGTTGCTAAAGGGGGGTTCCTGTTGTAGTGCCTACCATAATCTCTTCGTTTGTTCTCCGCTATTAGTGGCTTTGGAGTGACTCTTTGTTGCATGTTGAGGGATTGCTATATGATCTATCTATGTTATTATTGTTGAGAGAACTTGCACTAGTGAAAGTATGAACCCTATGCCTTGTTTCCTACTATTGAAATACCGTTTACGCTCACTTTTATCATTAGTTACCTTGCTAATTTTATAATTTCTGATTACAAAAACCTATATCTACCATCCATATTGCACTTGTATCACCATCTCTTCGCCGAACTGGTGCACCTATACAATTTATCATTGTATTGGGTGTGTTGGGGACACAAGAGACTCTTTTTTATTTGGTTGCAGGGTTGTTTGAGAGAGACCATCTTCATCCTATGCCTCCCACGGATTGATAAACCTTAGGTCATCCACTTGAGGGAAATTTGCTACTGTCCTACAAACCTCTGCACTTGGAGGCCCAACAACGTCTACAAGAAGAAGGTTGTGTAGTAGACATCAAGCTCTTTTCTGGCGCCGTTGCGGGCGAGGCTAGGTAAGCGGCACTCAGACCCCGACAATTAAGCTCTTTTCAGCTCTGTTGCCGGGGAGGTGAGTGCTTGAAGGTATATCTTTAGATCTTACAATAGAATCTTTTTGTTTCTTATTTTATCAGTAGTTTAGTTTATAAAAGAAAACTACAAAAAAAATAGAATTGAGTTTGTCTCATACGCTTCGTCTTTTTAATATCTTTCATGAGAATGATAAAAAGGAAAATTGTGCTCAAGTGCTAGAAGAAGAAATCTATAGAATGCTTGATACCAAATCTTTGAATGATGAGCATGATTGCAATGTTGTTAGTATGAACTCCTTGAATATGCATAGTAGTAATGATGATTGCACTAGTTATGATGAAAATATCTCTTATAAGCATGTCGATTTTTGTGGAGTAGATTGGGTTGCATGTACACACCAAATAGGGAAAATAGATATTGCAAGAGGCATAAGTATTTAGAAACTAAAGGGTTGCAAGAAAGGCTTAATGTTAGTGCTGAAAATTTAAGATATCTTTACCGTTGTGAACTTTGCAATGAACGTGTTCATTTACATCTCCAATGCAAATTGTTTCATGATCGAATCGTGTGCAAAAATTGTGATGATTTGATCTCCCTTGCTCATTATAATGAACTTAGTTTGCTTTTGGGTTATGAAGAATTGAAACGTGCAACTAAAATTATTCCAAAATTTAACCTTGAGCATTTCCTTGATATTGTAGGAGATTCATTTGTTTTGTGCGGTGAATTGCATTGAAAATCCTTATATTGCCAATCACCTAAAGAAAAGAAAGCAAATAGAAGATGATGAGAATACTAATGAAAGGGAAGAGACTTCCCAATATCCTCCTATTATTTCTTATGATGAATCAGGTAATGAGGATGGGCTTTCTATTCAACCAATCTTATCAATAAGGAGGTCAAAGAAGAAGG
Organism: Triticum timopheevii; assembly: GCA_963921465.1. Taxonomy (NCBI): domain Eukaryota; kingdom Viridiplantae; phylum Streptophyta; class Magnoliopsida; order Poales; family Poaceae; genus Triticum; species Triticum timopheevii. The sequence goes on along the minus strand of OY997264.1, from coordinate 250,211,185 downwards.
TTGAACCCGCACATAATGTGAAGAAGAAAAAGAAAAGAAGGAGCAACAAAGGTAGAAAGGTATCCCTCCCAAATGATGTTGCTCCTACTACTCATTGTGATGATGATAATTGCTACACTATTGGTGCTATCCATACTATTAATGATGAGAGTAATTATGCTTATGATATGGAAAGGCCCAAGCTTGGGAAGCTATGTTTGATGAGGATGAAATTTTTGACAATATATTTGCTGAAATTAATGTTTGTCCCAAGCTTGGGGATGCTACGTTTAGTGAAGATGGTATTTTTAGCATCCCAAGTTTTGATATGCAAAGTTGTTATGATGATAGCATGCCTCTTATCTATGGTGATTATATTGATGAAAGTGGGTTTGGAAGAGTGTCAACTTTAGGAAGTATTGATCCCACTATTTTGGAGGATGTTGAATTTTATTGTGATGAACATGGAAGTGTATTTGGAAGAGTGTCATCTTTATTTAGTGATTCCACTATCTTGGGAGAGGTTTCAATCGATTATGATGAGAACAAAGTTGCTACTTATGATGATTATTGTCATGAAACTTATGCTATAAAAATTAGTGATGATTATATTTATGAAACTTGTAATGATTATGACTACCCTTTTTCTTAACTTTACTCTTTTAACGTGGAAACAATTTATAGTATTCGAGTCTCTTATGATACTCCTACTATTCATGAGAAGAATTTTGCTTATGTGGAGAGTAGTAAATTTTCTATGCTTGTAGATCATGAAAAGAATGCTTTAGGTGCTGGTTATATTGTTGAATTCACTCATGATGCTACTGAACATTATTATAAGGGAGTAATATATGCTTGTAGGAATTGCAATAATATCAAGTTTCCTCTCTATGTGCTTAAAGTTTTTAAGTTATGCTTGTTTTGCCTTCCCATGCTAGTTGATTATTGTTCCCATAAGTTGTTTGCTCACAAAATCCCTATGCATAGGAAGTGGGTTATAATTAAATGTGCTAGTCATATGCTTCATGATGCTCCCGTAATGTTTCAATTCTTATCTTTTATGTGAGCATCATTGTCATCATCATGCCTAGCTAGAAAGGCATTAAAGAAAAGCGCTTGTTGGGAGACAACGCAATATTTAACCTTACTGTTTTGTGTGTCCACATGATTATGCTACTTTAGTAATCCTGTTTTATAGCTTTTGTTTCAATAAAGTTCCATGTAAGATCTTTAGGATAGCTTACGGTGATAGTTGCGTTGATCCTGCTGAAAATCAGAAACTTTTGCACCCAGTAAATTAGTTTTGATAATGCACAGAAACGTGCTTACGATCTGATTCTTTTTGCTTTGGATTGGTACACAAATTTCTTAGGACTTCCTAATTTTGTAGAACTTTTGGGGTTCCAAGAGCATACGTTTGATACAGATTACTACATACTGTTCTATTTTTGACAGATTCTGTTTTCTATGTATTGTTTGCTTATTTTGATGAATCTATGAGTAGTATCGTAGGGTATGAACCATAGATAAGTTGGAATATAGTAGATATTACACCAATATGAATTTAGAATGAGTTAACTACATTACCTAAGTGGTGGTTTTATTTTCTTATACTAACGGAGCTTACGAGTTTTCTGTTGAGTTTTGTGTGGTGAAGTTTTCAAGTTTTGGGTAAAGATTCGACGAACTATGTAATAAGGAGTGGCAAGAGCCTAATATTGGGGATTCCCAAGGCACCCCAAGGTAATATTAAAGGACAACCATGAGCCTAAGATTGGGGATGCCCCGGATGGCATCCCCTCTTTCGTCTTCGTTCATCGGTAACTTTACTTGGAGCTATATTTTTATTCGCCACATGATATGTGTTTTGCTTGGAGCGTCATTTTATTTTGTTAGTATTTGTATTCTGTTATTTATAATAATGTTTTGCATCTTTAGTTTCAATAAAAATGTCAAGGATAGCCTTTACCATGCTTATTTTGCTAGTATACATATTGCTGTTTGAAAACAGAAAGTTTACCACTGTTGCAAAAATTCCCTAGAAAAGTCAGAGAATGGTATAATGTTGAAAGCTTTTTCATAATGAGCTCTGATAAATCTTCTACAGCATAGTATTTTTCTCATAATTTTTGGTGCTACTTTGCTGTAGAAGATGCTGATAAATCTGAAAAATACTCGAAAGGAACGTCTCATTATGAAAAATACTATTGTGGACACGGTCCCTATGCTGTGGAATCCTTTCCAATAAGACGTTCCAACAGCACTCGAACAGCATGGTTCTACAGCTCTGAAAAATACTATGTTGTAGAAGATACTAATCCCCCTCATGCTAGCAAAAATTCCTTGCGCCAAGTAGAGATACTAATTGTGTTTCCAAATATCCTTAAACCCAGTTTTGCCATGAGAGTCCACTATACCTACCTATGGATTGAGTAAGATCTTTCAAGTAAGTTGTCATCGGTGCAAGCAATAAAAATTGCTCTCTAAATATGTATGATCTATTAGTGTGAAGAAAATAAGCTTTATACAATCTTGTTATGGAAGCAATAAAAGCGACGGACTTCATAATAAAGGTCCATATACAAGTGGCAATATAAAGTGACGTTCTTTTGCATTACGATTTTGTGCATTCAACCATATAAGCGCATGACAACCTCTGCTTCCCTCTGCGAAGGGCCTATCTTTTACTTTATGTATTTTACTTTATGCAAGAGTCAAGGTGATCTTCACCTTTCCCTTTTTCATTTTATCCTTTGGCAAGCACCTCGTGTTGGAAAGATCCTGATATATATATATATATATATATATATATATATATATATATATATATATATATATATATATATCCAATTGGATGTAAGTTAGCATGAACTATTATTTTTGACATCACCCAAAGGTGAATACATTGGGAGGCAACACTATAACCCCCTATCTTTCTCTGTGTCCGATTAAAACTCCATAACCATAAGTATTGCGTGAGTGTTAGCAATTGTAGAAGACTATATGATAGTTGAGTATGTGGAGTTTGCTGAATCAAAGCTCTAACATAGACCCTTCCTGAAAATAGGATGAATTGTAATTGTTTGATGACTGAGAATGAAGTTTGCTAGTTTTCAAGAAAGTTTATGGTTTATGCTTTAACATGTGAATAACTTGTTACTTGATCTTGAGAAGTTTTATGAGATGAACTACTGTTATGACATATAATCATGCTAGAAAAGTTGATCAAAATTATCATTGATCAAACTTGTGCACCTACTAGTATTCACACTTGATAAATTCTTTCTTTTATCATTTACCTACTCGAGGACGAGCGGGAATTAAGCTTGGGGATGTTGATATGTCTCCAACGTATCTATAATTTATGAAGCATTCATGCTATTTTATTATCTGTTTTGAATGATTACGGGCTTTATTATACACTTTTATATTACTTTTGGGACTAACCTACTAACCGGAGGCCCAACCCATATTGTTGTTTTATTGCCTGTTTCAGTATTTTGAAGAAAAGGAATATCAAATGGAGTCCAAACGGAATGAAACCTTCGGGAGCGTGATTTTTGGAATGAACATGATCCGGGAGTCTTGGAGTACAAGCCAGGGAAGCTTCGAGGAGGCCAGGTAGGGATGGCAATGGGGCCCCATACCCGCCAAACCCATGGGGATTTCATCTATTAGGGGGTGGGGATGGGCGAAAAACATCCCCATTGGGATATTTACCAAACTAATTTATTCCCCATAGGGTACAATGGGGATGGGGACGATATCCTATTCCCCAGACCCAATACCCATCGGGGACCCGGTTAGTAACCGTGACACTGCGGTCAACGTTAAAATATTCACAAACAAACTTGCGAAAACAAAAAAAGCTCTGAAAAAAACCTTAAACCTATCTCACATCCTCACCTCAGCTGCCACCATGACCAAGAAGTCAATACGACCTAGATAGGCATTAGCAGGACAAGGACAACACCATGTATTTATGTTGATCATAGGGTGTCATATTATGTATATGAGTAAGATATTCTTGATGATGAATTTGTCGGTCATCTCTTCACTTCCTAAGCCGACAATTTCATTTGTGATGAGAACAAGCCTAGAGTACATTTCGGCAACACCTTCACCATCCTTCATTTTGAACTTGTCAAGTTGACTTTGGAGCACATCCAACTTGGATTCCTTGACGGAGTCGCTACCTTCGTGCATATCAATCAAAGTATCCCAAATTTCCTTTGCATTCTCGAGACGGCTGATTTTGTTGAATTCCTCGGGGCACAATCTGTTGAAGAGGATATCGCAAGCTTGAGCATTGTATTGCAACATCTTCAATTCTTCCATGGTAGCTTCACGGTTTGGTTCTCTCCCATCAAAGATGCACCTTGCAAGCCAATACACACAATAGCCCAAACGGCGGGGTTATGTCCAAGGATATGGATTTTCATCTTATGTTTCCAACTAGCAAAATTAGTACCATCAAAGTAAGGACCTCTACGGTGGTAATTTCCCTCGCTAGACGCCATACTCTCCTAGGTTGTGAAACCAAGGCTATGATCACCAAAGCTATGGAAATCAAGGCAAATGGAGACCAAAGCTCTGATACCACTTGTAGGATCGAAAGTATGTCTAGAGGGGGGTGATTAGACTACTTGACCAAACAAAAACTTAACCTTTTCCCAATTTTAGTTCTTGGCAGATTTTAGCAACTTAGCACAAGTCAAGCAATCTCAATACAATTCAAGCAAGCATGGAAAGAGTATATGAGCAGCGGAAAGTAAAGCATGCAACTTGCAAGAAAGTTAATGGGGGGAGTTTGGAGGGATCAAATGCAATGTTGACATGGAGATTTTTGGTGTGGTTCCAATAGGTGGTGCTAGTACATCCATGTTGATGGAGACTTCAACTCACGGAGGGTAACGACTGCGCGAGTCCACGGAGGGCTCCACCCACAAAGGGTCCACGAAGAAGCAACCTTGTCTATCCCATCATGGCCATCGCCCACGAAGGACTTGCCTCACTAGGGTAGATCTTCACGAAGTAGGCGATCTCCTTGCCCTTACAAACTCCTTGGTTCAACTCCACAATCTTGACGGAGGCTCCCAAGTGACACCTAACCAATCTAGGAGACACCACTCTCCAAAAGGTAATAGATGGTGTTGTTTATGGGGATGGGAACCCTAATGGGGCCCCGTTCCCAAGTGGGGCATGGGTATGGGGAAATTTCATCCCCAGTCATGTAAATGAGGATGGGGACGGGATGATAGGGAATTCATGAGGATGGGGATGTTGTAGGTATCCCCATAGGGGATTATCCCCATTGCCATCCCTAAGGCCAGGTGATAGGAGCCCCCCCCCCCCCCCCCGGCGCGCCCCCCTGTCTCATGGGCCCCTCAAGGCTCCCCGACCGACTTCTTTCGCCTATATATTCCAATATACCCTAAAACCATCGAATACGAAGATAGATCGGGAGTTCTGCCGCCGCAAGGCTCTGTAGCCACCAAAAACCTCTCGGGAGCCCGTTCCGGCACCCTGCCGGAGGGGGAACCCATCACCGGTGGCCATCTTCATCATCCCTGCACTCTCCATGATGAGGAGGGAGTAGTACACCGTCGGGGCTGAGGGTATGTACCAGTAGCTATGTGTTTGATCTCTCTCTCTCTCTCTTGTTCTCTCTATGGCACGATCTTGGTGTATCGCGAGCTTTGCTATTAAAGTTGGATCTTATGATGTTTCTCCCCCTCTACTCTCTTGTCATGAATTGAGTTTTCCCTTTGAAGTTATCTTGTCGGATTGAGGCTTTAAGGATTTGAGAACACTTGATGTATGTCTTGCCGTGTTTATCTGTGGTGACAATGGGATATCACGTGATCCACTTGATGTATGTTTTGGTGATCAACTTGCGGGTTCCACCCATGAACCTATTCATAAGGGTTGGCACACGTTTTCGTCTTGACTCTCCGGTAGAAACTTTGGGGCACTCTTTGAAGTACTTTGTGTTGGTTGAGTAGATGAGTCTGAGATCGTGTGATGCATATCGTATAATCATGCCCATGATTACTTGAGGTGACAATGGAGTATCTATGTGACATCAGGGTTTTGGTTGATTTGTGTCTTAAGGTGTTATTCTAGTACAAACTCTTGAATAGATCTATCCGAAAGAATAACTTTGAGGTGGTACCCTACCATAATCTCTTCGTTTGTTCTCCGCTATTAGTGGCTTTGGAGTGACTCTTTGTTGCATGTTAAGGGATTTTTATATGACCTGTCTATGTTATTATTGTTGAGAGAACTTGCACTAGTGAAAGTATGAACCCTATGCCTTGTTTCCTACCATTGCAATACCGTTTACGCTCACTTTTATCATTAGTTACCTTGCGTTTTTTATAATTTCATATTACAAAAACCTATATCTACCATCCATATTGCACTTGTATCACCATCTCTTCGCCGAACTAGTGCACCTATGCAATTTATCATTGTATTGGGTGTGTTGGGGACACAAGAGACTCTTTGTTATTTGGTTGCAGGGTTGTTTGAGAGAGACCATCTTCATCCTATGCCTCCCACGGATTGATAAACCTTAGGTCATCCGTGGCACCCCGGCTCAGAGCGACCGGTTTACCTTGCATTGCCAGCCCAGTGACCTTGTCTTTTGGCAACACATAACAACATGGTACAGAAAAACAACCGCTTTATTCATGCTAGTGGAGCATAGTTCATGTTACAACAGTTAGCGAGGCCAAGTGGCACACATGGTGCGGCTGAACAATATGTACATTATTTAGTGAACATAAAGGGGCCTCAATCATGACAACTACTCGGCAGCGGAACAACATCGCAGCGGGACTCCATAGCATAGGGACACTATTGTGGACATGGTCTAGACTCGAACAGCACTCCTTTCCAATGAGACGTTCCTAAAATCTGGCATGACAGGCCAGGTCAGTACATTGAATGTACTTGCAAGCTCACAATAAGCATAAACATGATGACAAACAATATCATGACATTTAACCATTTAAGCAACAATGCAACCATATATCCAACATGTTGTGACTCTGCTCAATTGGTACTCGTTCCCAATACTTGCTTACCAGAAGTGATCAATACCAGACCACAAACATGATAATTCCAAAAACACACTCGTGATCCTTACGGCGATCACAACCCAACCAACTCGTGGCCCGTGATCCTTATGATGATCACAACCCGACGAACTCGTGGCCCGTGATCCTTAAGGCTATCACAACCCGACCAACTTGTGGCCCGTGATCCTTACGGTGATCACCACCTGACCAACTCGTGGCCTGACTCAACCCGATGGCCTCACCGCCATCCTTAGTACAAGCTTAGTGTGCATATTTTATTTAGTGTTGACCCGTGGTGTACCCTACTTTCGAGCGTGTCTGTAACCGTGGACTCGGCTATCGATAGATTAAAACACTCTACAGAGGTTAGTACACTATACCCACACTACGGAACCCATGGCCTCGCACTCCCATTCGGGTGGACCAACAGCGTTCCGACGAAACCATTTCATTGTCATGACACTCTCCCGGCCCTTCCAACTCAGACCCCAACGGGCTAGTCCTGGGTGGCCCCGTGTCTACCTCCAGACACCTCGACCATCGTCATAGCCACGATCCACTCTGGGATCCGGTACCAAAACTTAACTTAACAACGGACTCACAAGGTTATGCTTGCCTACTGGGACAGGGTACAACACGCCCATAACATTCCCTAAATGGAGGCACCGACTAGAGGCACGCAATGAAACGCATTAAGGCCGTCCCATACCGGCAAATGTGGTTGCACTGGGAAAGACTCGTTTCAGCGGCACCATGACCCGGTCAACAACATATACAAGTTGAGCTATTAATCAGGTTCAACTTAATGTAAAAATAACCGGTGTCATAATGCCATACTATGCATCACTTAACATATGCATCACATAACCATGCAAATAACTGAATCAACCACGCTCCTATGGAGCCATCATCAACTCATGCTACTACTCTGGTTAAGATCACACCTTACTTACACTAGAATCATTTCTAGCAATCTCATCATTTTTCATCATGCAAAATAATAATTAAACTAATTATCAAACTCTATGACCATATTGTTTATTCATTACTTGCAACTAAGTTCTCCTTAGCTTACCAACAAAATTCACTTCAAACATCCTGTAGTTCAAGTATTTTAACATAACAAGCATTTAACAGAATATATACATTATATAACTAATTTAAATGCATCAATATTCATAAGTTCAATTAGGAAAATCATAAATATTGAAGTGGCACCATGAAAATGATACTGTGGCTTGCCTTAGTGCTGATGAGGTTCACAAAGCTCCTGGTGGTCCTGAAGACAAGCTGGCCCTTCTGAAAATATTTAAAACTACAAAAAGGAAACATCAAGAAACCTTCTGAAAATTGCCAGAAAATCTAGACCGCAAGGAAAAATCCCATCTTTTGGGTGTTGTTAGATTTTTGGACACAGAACACAATGCAAAAAGAATCAATGCATTTGGACTTATAGATAAAAAGTTATGGCCATTTGAAGTTTCCTAGAATTCAAATGAATTTGTAATAATTAAACAGAGGCGGTGACGTCGAAAGCATAAACACCCAGGGCACCACCACTCATATCTCTTCGCACGCGTAATGAGTGGATGACTAGCGGGTCCCGCTAGTCAGGCCGGAGGGAGGGGAGAGGGAAACAGAGGGAGGCAGCGCTTCGCCGGAGCACACGCGGCGGTGAGGCTTCTTGGAGTCAAACGAGAGGGAGGGATCGACGGAGGAGATGTTTGCGCACCTTCCCATACCCGTAGCATAGGTAACGATGACCGGACGACGTCGGATTTGACCTCTCCAGCGGAGGCAGAGGGCGGAGGTTCCCGGAGTTGAGGAAGACGGCGGCTTGGGGCGGCTCCAGGGTCTCCAGAGGGGTGGGTTCGCTTCACTGAGGAGAGGCAGAGGCCCTGGCGGGGTCGCCTTAGCTTGGGAGGTGCCGGAGCTACGGGAACAATCTGGAGGGGATCACCGACGAGCTCGGCTCCTGGACAGCAGCCCGCGTCCTGCGCAGCCGGGCTGCGGCTTCTACTAGCTCTAGGAGGAGGGGGAACTGGCTAGGGGTGCTCCAAGAGGCTGCAGGTGGCTGCTTATATAGGCGGGTAGCGAGGAGGGCTCGGGCTCCGCCGGAGGACACCTGTCCCCGACGCCCAGCAACGAACGGCACCAGAGAGCGATGGAGAAGATGACGGAGGTCACGCAGGAACTATGCGCGGGAGCGGACGAGCAAAGGAGTGAGGGGGAAAGCAACGAACACTGTGCGCGTGCACTGTGCCGTTGGCCGGACCATGCTCGTGCTCGCTGCGGCGAGCTCTGGCGTCAGCGAGCGGCTGGGGGGAGTTATGGAGGTGGAGACGAGGATGGTGGCGAGGGGTGGCATGCTCTGGCCGGCTGGGCACGCGCTCAACAGAGGCACTGGCGACGTGCAGAGCACGCGTATTGCATGCCAGCACGCTCGGACGAATGCGGTCACTGCATGGACCATGACATCAGGCCATCCTACGCACTAACAAAGATGTCTGGCGTGTAGTCCTTAGTAAACTGAGATGTTGCCATGGTTTGGTTAGGTTCCAGGTGTAGTAGAAGTAAACTTGTGTTGCTGACAAGTTACTCGACAGTAACTTTGGAGAGTTACTATGGTCAAACCACTGGGATTCAAGGGCTGATCTTTGGGGTTTTACTATCTCTTACTAAGGTAAATAAGCACAGGGAAAACCAGCTACAATGGAGCTAGTAAAAAGGTAGTTGCTGTAGAAACTACCATTTCTGCCCAGAAGTGACTTTATTTTCTGTAGCTAAAATATTCCAAAGAGTGGTGAAATATTTTTGCTCAGAAATGTGCCCTAGGGTCCAAAGAATAATTGGGATTTTACTCAGGATTTTTTGGGGCAAGAAAAATTAGGGTCGCTTTGGAGCTCGAAGAGTTAGCTAGGGTTTTGGAGGCCAAAAATGAATATTTTTCATTTAAGAAAAATATTCCTAGCAATATTGTTGGGCTGGCCAAGGGTGAAATGACGGTTGTGAGGAGGAGAGGGAACACTTGGGTGAAAATCAAGGGGTACCCAAGTGGTTAAATCCAAATGAAATGATTCAAAACTCCAAATCCAAAACCAACTCAACTGAAAATCAAGCAAAGAAGAAGAGGGAAAAAGCAGGCTGTCACAAACCTCCCCCACTTAGAATGAATCTCGTCCTCGAGATTCGGTTGCATGGGAAAACCATTCTGGATAACATGCCCTTAGAAATTCTTCTAATTCCTAGGTTGATTCTGACTCAGTATGATGCATCCATTGGACCTTGTAAAACTTTCGTGACTTACTGCGAGTGACCCTTTCCATCTGATCCAAAATTTTCACTGGCCTGTCTTCGTAGGTCAAGTCCTTTGCCAGCTCTATCTCTGCCAAATTGGTCTTTTTCTTGGGCGGTGATATGCACCGTCGTAGTTGTGAAACGTGGAACACGTTGTGCACGTCTGACAGCTCAGGGGGCAACTCCAACTGATATGCCACAACACCTACTCGTGTCATAACAGGAAATTGACCAATTAACCTGGGTGGCAGTTTTCCACTGGTTTGAAACCTCTTGACTCCTTTCATAGGTGTGACTCGAAGGTAGACATGTTCTCCGGGTTCAAAGCTGATCTGCCGGTGCTTTGCATCGTAATAACTTTTCTGTCGCGATTTGGCCAATTGCAATCTGTCTCGGATCTCCTTCACATGCTTTTCGGCTTCTAGCATGATATCTGTTATGAAAATATGGCTATCTCCGGTTTGAGACCAATTTAATGGAGTGCGGCACTTACGGCCATGCAAAGCTTCATATGGTGACATCTTTAAACTGGTCCGGAACCCATTGTTATACAAGAACTCGGCGTACAGCAAGCAATCTTCCCATTGTGGTCATTGCGCCAAAACACAAGCTCGGAGCATATCTTCGAGTATCTGATTTACCCTTTCTGTCTGCCCATCCATCTGAGGATGATAAGCGGTACTGTATTTCAATTCCGTTCCGAGGGCCTGATGGAGATGGGACCAAAAAGCAGAGGTGAAAAGCGAAACTTGGTCAGAAGTGATGGTTCGGGGAACTCCATGCAGACTGACAATTTTGGATACATATAGTCGTGCAAGCTCATCTCCTCGGTATGAGGTTTTGATTGGGAGGAATTGGGCCACCTTGGTTAATGTATCCACTATGACCCAAATCGCATTATTGCCCCGTCGGGTCCTAGGTAGTCTTGTGATGAAATCCATACAGACACTGTCCCATTTCCATTGTGACACTGGCAGCGGTTGGAGAAGTCCGGCTAGTTTCTGATGTTCTGCCTTTACTTTGTTGCATATATCGCAACAGGCCACGAAATAAGCAAGGTCTTTCTTCATTCCATCCCACCAGAATATTTGTCGAAGGTCTTCATACATTTTCGTACCTCCAGGATGGATTGAATACAAGGATTCGTGGACTTCTGACAAAATTTTCTGCTTCAGATCAACTTGATTAGGCACACAAATCCTTCCCCTAAATCGGAGGGTACCGCACTGATCCTTCGAGAAATCGGAAAGCTTGATATGTTTCTGCAGATCGGCATCACCTGACTGGGCTTTGCGGATTTCTTCCTCAAGAGTAGGGGTAACCTTTAGAATATTGGCAAGGCCAGCCTCAACTATGACCAGGTTCAGCTGAGCCATCTCCTCTTTAAGATCGGAAGGCAAAGATTCCAACATGACGTTTAAACTGATGGGCTTTCGACTGAGTGCATCGGCAACCATGTTGGCCTTACCCGGATGGTAATTTACTCCAAGGTCATAATCCTTGACCAACTCAAGCCATCTTCACTAACGGAGATTTAAATCCGGCTGGGTAAATATATACTTGAGGCTTTTGTGATCAGTAAAAATTTGGCACCTTTTTTTGATGAGGTAGTGTCTCCAAATTTTTAAAGCATGCACTACCGCGGCCAATTCCAAATCATGAGTGGGGTAATTTCCTTCATGGGGTCGTAGCTGCTGTGAGGCATAAGCTACTACCTTGCCATCTTGCATAAGTACGCATCCTAGCCCTTGTCGGGAAGCGTCACAGTATACGTCAAAACTGCGGTAGATATTTGGAAGTGTTAATACTGGCGCAGTTGTCAAGCATTTCTTCAACTCGGTGAAACTTTTCTCACAGTCCGTAGTCCATTCAAATTTCTTATCCTTTTTGAGCAGCTCCGTCATGGGTTTAGCAATCTTGGAAAAACCTTCAATGAACCGGCGGTAATATCCGGCTAATCCAAGAAAACACCATATCTGAGATACGGTGGCGGGTGGCAACCAGTCGAGCACGTATTTTACCTTGTTTGGGTCCACGGCTATACCTTCAGCGGACAGCAGATGCCCGAGGAATCCAACTTGCTTGAGCCAAAACTCGCATTTACTGAATTCGGCGTATAACTGGTGCTCACGGAGTCGTTGTAACACTGCTCGGAGGTGTTCCTTATGCGCTTCTTCACTTCTTGAGTATATAAGTATATCATCGATGAAGACGACCACGAACTTATCGAGGAAATCCATGAATACTTTATTCATCATGTGCATGAAGAAGGCGGGGGCGTTGGTGAGGCCGAAGGACATGACTGTATATTCATAGAGACCGTAGCGAGTGGTGAATGCGGTCTTGGGAATATCCTCCTTTTTAATTTTGAATTGATAATATCCAGTCCGCAAATCAATCTTTGAGAATACCTTGGCTCCACTGAGTTGATCAAACAAATCATCTATTATTGGCAGATGGTATTTGTTTTTGATCATGACATCATTCAACTGTTGGTAGTCGACACACATACAAAGGCTGCCATCTTTCTTGTCCACAAAAATAGCAGGTAATCCCCATGGCAAGGAACCGGGGCGGAAATACCCTTTTTGGAGCATTTCATCAAGCTGTTTCTTTAGCTCCACTAATTCGGATGACAGCATTCGATAATATTTCTTGTGTATTGGTGTGGTTCCGGCACAAGTTCTATTGCAAACTCAAGCTCTTGATCAGGTGGCATGCCTGGCAGTTCTTCTAGGAACTCATCAGGAAACTCACTGACCACCGGAATTAATTCCATTTCTGCTATTGTTGTAAAAACCATTTCCTTGGAGGGTATGCTCCTACGAGCAATAAACTTTGTAGTTTGTCCATCTTGGCCGGTCAAGTTGACTTCTCGGGTCGCACAATTTATGCACACTTGGTATTGAGTCAGCCAATTCATACCCAAGATAACATCCAACTTATCAGACTCAATAAGTATCAAAGACGTTGGAAAACGGATTCCGTTGATACTGACTTCCAGATTGCGGCAGACTAGATTGCTTCTGATAAGAGATCCCGGGGTTTGTACCAGCATACTCTTGCCCAAAAGAGAACAAGGAAATTTGTTTTGGGCAACAAAACTCCGAGAAATAAAAGAGCGGGAAGCCCGAGAGTCAAATAAAATTACTGCGGGTATGTTATTAACCGGGAACATACCAATGATGACTTCAGGATTTTCTTGGGCTTCGTCGGCTGAAATGTGATGAATGTATCCCGTGACGTTGTTGTAACTTGGACCGGCTTCCAAATAATGGATTTGAGGCTTGAACGTAGCATTGGTCAGGTTGTTCTTGGGACACTGTTTGGCAAAATGTCCGGTTTGTCCGCAACTGTAACAGGAATTGTTGCGCAGGTGATTCTCCAGAACGGGGTTTAGTACGTCATTCTTGACTTGGGCGGTGGCCTTATTAACATTTTGTTGCCAATTAGGCTGGTATGCTACCTGAGTTGGCTGCCAGGTACAAACCTTCTGCAGTGGTTGCATTTCCCATTTGGGCTCAAACTTGCGCTTGTGATCGTTATGGGCAGAATTATTATCTTATACAAGCTTGTGCTCCCTTTCAGCAATGAAAGCCTTGTTCACCAGGGTTTGGAAATCTGGGAAATCAAACACACTGAGAGCACAGCGAAGTTGAGGGTTTAATCCACCAAGAAATCGGTCTATCTTCCTTTCTTCAGTGGCCACGTCATATTGAGAGTAACGTGACAGGTGAATGAATTTCTGCAAATATTCTCCCACTGACTGACTTCCTTGGAGGAGGGTGAGAAATTCACGCTGCTTAGTCTTCATAATCCCCGCAGGGATGTGATATTTCCAAAATTGATCCTTGAATCTTGACGAGGTAATTGCTTCATTATTAGTCCCTATGTCTTTTTCATTTTCCCACCATATAGCAGCAGCGCCTTCCAGATAATGTCTTACAAATGGAACTTTATCCTCTTCATTAGTTTGAGCAACCTCAAGTTTCTTTTCCATAGTTCTCAACCAATCATCTGCATCTAAGGGATAAATGGCCTGACTGAAACTGGGAGGCTTAGTCCTTTGAAAATCAGATAACTTGGAGTAAGGGATGGGCTGATTTCCATTCTGTCCAACCATTGCTTGTATACTTCTGAATATTTCCATCAGATCATTATTTCGTCATTCCTCGAACATACGCATAATTTGCTTGGTGGAGGGCGGATTTGACGGTGGAGGCGGTGGTGGAACGTATGGCTCGGGTGATTGTCCTGCCTGTCGTGTGGAACGCCAAACAGGAGAACCCTCGCGAATGTTGCTACTGCAGCCTCCCCGCGTCATCCTAATATGATTTTTCCCAAGTCAACGCAACCGAGATGAGAAGCAATCAACATAAACTGGGGAGAAGCCAACAACAAAATCCAAGTAACTCCAAAAAAAAGAAACGAAGAAAGTACTACGAATAAAATAAATTCAAACATAATTATACATAGACTCATACATGAAAGATAACAACATGCCAGGTCCAACTACCCTCATACATGAAAATAAACATCATGACTCGTACGACTACATCCATACTCCATGCCGACGACTACGAATACTCGAAAGCTCTACTGCTCTGCTGGTGCTGCGGGGTCCTCTCCTGAAGTGGACTCGGATCCAGAACTGACGGGGTTAACGGAGAGCTTCAGGTTAAAAGTGACACGACGACGCTGCCTCGAGGGCTCTCCCTCAGGGGCAGGCGGAGGGTGGATCATCGGGGCTACAAGAGTGGCGAGGAGTGAAACCCACTCAGCAGGAGCACTAAGTGGACTCACAGTCGCGGTGCCTGAGCTACAGGGGATCAAGAATTGGCAGGAACATAGGGAGAAAATCCTACAGATGGAGAAGTAGTGGCTGAGCGAGCAGACACTAAAATGCAGGCTAAAGCAGTACGGGCACGACTCAGCTCACGAGCCATCTCATAGATCAGAAGATAGCTAGCAGTGATGTAGCGAGAAAGGTGGCTAGCTAAACTATCAGACTTCGGATCAATGATAGGGAAACGGACACGACCATTATCGTGGAGAGAAGGATAGTAATGGAAACCTGGGTGGTTCTGCATCCGTACCTCATTGTAGCGGAGCTCAACAAGTACCTCGAATGCAGCAAACTGGACAGCCTGAGAAGCGGTAGAAGCGTAGCTGCTACGAGAGGTACGGGTGTAAGAGCTGGAATCGGAATTGGTGCGCAGAGTAACCACGGCGTGATACTCATACACTGAGTCAGCTAGGCGCTCCCGGTACACACGATAGACTAGATCGTCTCCGTGAAGGTACAACCGACGCCACACGTTACGCAGGAGATGCGACGACGTCTACAGCATCCGCTGCAACAGGCACGGATACAGCACCGAAGCCATCTACACTCACAACCATTAGCAGGTTAGCATAAAAAAATCAGTGCATGCAATGCAACAACCAGCTACAATTATTACCGGCACTCAGCTACAACTCGTATCTAACGTCTAGTTAACTTGGCTTAGTCTAGCATGGCCTACAGTCAACGCGGCTCTGATACCAAGCGTTGTGGCACCCCGGCTCAGAGCGACCGATTCACCTTGCATTGCCAGCCCAGAGACCTTGTCTTCTGGCAACACACAACAACATGGTACAGAAAAACAACCGCTTCATTCATGCTAGCGGAGCATAGTTCATATTACCACAGTTAGCGAGGCCAAGCAGCACAAACGGTGCGGCTGAACAATATGTACATTATTTAGTGAACATAAAGGGGCCTCGATCATGACAACTACTCGGCAGTGGAACAACGTCGTAGCGGGACTCCATAGCACAGGGACACCAATGTGGACATGGTCTAGACTCGAACAGCACTCCTTTCCAACGAGACATTCCTCAAATCTGGCATGACACACCAGGTCAGTACATTGAATGTACTTGCAAGCTAACAATAAGAATAAACATAATGACAAACAATATCATGACATTTAACCATTTAAGCAACAATGCAACCATATATCCAACATGTTGTGACTCTACTCAACTGGTACTCGTTCCCCATACGTGCTTGCTAGACGTGATCAATACTAGACCACAAACATGATAATTCCAAAAACACACTCGTGATCCTTACGGCGATCACAACCAGACCAACTCGTGGCCCGTGATCCTTACGGCGATCACAACCTGACCAATCGTGGCCCATGATACTTACGGCGATCACCACATGACCAACTCGTGGCCCGACTCAACACGATGGCCTCACTGCCATCCTTAGTACAAGCTTAGTGTGCATATTTTATTTAGTGTTGACCCTTGTTGTACCCTACTTTCGAGCGTGTCCGTAACCGTGGACTCGGCTATTGATAGATTAAAACACTCTGCAGAGGTTAGTACACTGTACCCACACTACGGAACCCATGGCCTCGCACTCCCATTCGGGTGGACCAACAGCGTTCCGACGAAACCATTTCATTGTCATGACACTCTCCCGGCCCTTCCGACTCAGACCTCAACGGGATAGTCCTGGGTGGCCCCATGTCTACCTCCAGACACCTCGACCGTCCTCATGGCCACGATCCACTCTGGGATCCGGTACCAAAACTTAACTTAACAACGGGCTCACAAGGTTATGCTTGCCTACCGGGCCAGGGTACAGCACGCCCATAACCTTCCCTAAACGGAGGCACCGACCAGAGGCAAGACAATGTAACGCATTAAGGCCGTCCCATACCGGCAAATATGGTTGCACTGGGAAAGACTCGTTTCAGCGGCACGATGACCCGGTCAACAACATATACAAGTTGAGCTATTAATGAGGTTCAACTTAATGTGAAAATAACCGGTGTCATAATTCCATACTATGCATCACTTAACATATGCATCACATAACCATGCAAGTAACTGAATCAACCACGCTCCTACGGAGCCATCATCAACTCATGCTAATACTCTAGTTAAGATCACACCTTACTTACAGCAGAATCATTTCTAGCAATCTCATCATTTTTCATCATGCAAAATAATAATTACTAATTATCAAACTCTATGACCATATTGTTTATTCATTACTTGCAACTAAGTTCTCCTTAGCTTACCAACAAAATTCACTTCAAACATTCTGTAGTTCGAGTATTTTAACATAACAAGCATTTAAAAGAATATATTCATTATATAACTAATTTAAATGCATCGATATTTATAAGTTCAAGTAGGAAAATCATAAATATTGAAGTGGCACCATGAAAATGATACTGTGGCTTGCCTTAGTGCTAATGAGGTTCACAAAGCTCCTGGTGGTCCTCAAGACAAGCTGGCCCTTCTGAAAATATTCAAAACCATAAAAAGAAAACATCAAGAAACCTTCTGAAAATTGCCAGAAAATCTAGACCGCAAGGAAAAATCCCATATTTTTGGTGCTGTTAGATTTTTGGACACAGAACACAATGCAAAAAGAATCAATGCATTTGGACCTATAGATAAAAAGTTATGGCCATTTGAAGTTTCCTAGAATTTAAATGAATTCGAAATAATTAAACAGAGGCGGTGACGTCGAAAGCATAAACAGCCGGGGCACCACCACTCATACCGCTTCGCGCGCATAATGAGTGGCGGACTAGCGGGCCCCGCTAGTCAGGCCGGAGGGAGGGGAGAGGGAAACAGAGGGAGGCAGCGCTTCGCCGGAGCTCACGCCGGCGGTGAGGCTTCTTGGAGTCAAACGAGAGGGAGGGATCGACGGAGGAGATGTTTGCTCACCTTCCCGTACCCGTAGCATAGCTAACGGTGACCGGACTATTGGAAATATGACCTAGAGGCAATAATAAATGGTTATTATTATATTTCCTTGTTCATGATAATTGTCTATTGTTCATGCTATAATTGTATTAACTGGAAACCGTAATACATGTGTGAATACATAGACCACGACATGTCCCTAGTGAGCCTCTAGCTGACTAGCTCGTTGATCAATAGATGGTTATGGTTTCCTGACCATGGACATAGGGTGTCATTGATAACGGGATCACATTATTAGGAGAATGATGTGATGGACAAGACCCAATCCTAAGCATAGCACAAGATCGTGTAGTTCGTTTGCTAAAGCTTTTCTAATGTCAAGTATCATTTCCTTGGACCATGAGATTGTGCAACTCCAGGATACCGTGGGAATGCTTTGGGTGTTCCAAACGTCACAACGTAACTGGGTGGCTATAAAGGTGCACTACGGGTATCTTCGAAAGTGTCTGTTGGGTTGGCACGAATCGAGACTGGGATTTGTCACTCCGTGTGACGGAGAGGTATCTCTGGCCCACTCGGTAGGACATCATCATAATGTGCACAATGTGATCAAGGAGTTGATCATGGGATGATGTGTTACAGAACGAGTAAAGAGACTTGCCATAATGAGATTGAACAAGGTATCGGTATACCGACGACCGAATCTCGGGCAAGTACTATACCGGTAGACAAAGGGAATTGTATACGGGATTGATTGAATCCTTGACACCATGGTTCATCCGATGAGATCATCGTGGAACATGTGGGAGCCAACATGGGTATCCAGATCCCGCTATTGGTTATTGGCCGGAGAGTTGTCTCGGTCATGTCTGCATGGTTCCCGAACCCGTAGGGTCTACACACTTAAGGTTCGATGATGCTAGGGTTATAGAGAATAGATATATGTGGTTACTGAATATTGTTCGGAGTCCCGGATGAGATCCCGGACGTCACGAGGAGTTCCGGAATGGTCCGGAGGTAAAGATTTATATATGGGAAGTCCTGTTTTGGTCACCAGAAAAGTTTTGGGTGCTATCCGTAACGTACCGGGACCACCGGGAGGGTCCCGGGGGTCCACCAGGTGGGGCCACCGGACCCAGAGGGCTGCGTGGGCCAAGTGTGGGAGGGGACCAGCCCCAGGTGGGCTGGTGCGCCCCCCCACCAGGGCCCAAGGCGAAGAGAGAAGGGAAAAGGGGAGAAACCCTAGGATCAGATGGGCCTAAGGCCCACCTAGTGGTGCGCCCCCCCTCTCCCCCTTGGCCGCCCCCCTAGATGGGATCTAGGGCTGGCCGCCACCCCTAGGGTTGGAAACCTAGGTGGGGGCGCAGCCCCTTGTGACGCCCGGATAATCTTGCTACAGTAATCTCACGTTAATGGTGCCACGTCACCTCTGTCACTTTAGTTAATCTCGGGTTAATTCGAAACCGCTTCAAAATTCAAACTCAAATTAATGTCAACTATAAAAGTTTTCAAAAGTTGAAACCAAAATGTTCTGTGGGTGCCGGATATTACAATGGTAACTATAATAAAGCAAACAAATTTTTATAAAATGCCTAAATGATTTAAGTTGAAATAAAATAGAAAAGAAAATAAATAAAAGAAAAGACATTACAAAAAAGAAAAGAAAAGAAAAGGAGAAAGCCCCCCCGGCCCCTTGGGCTTCAGCCCACCAAGCCGCCCGACTGGCCCACTGGCCCAACCGGCCACCCTCCCACCACTTCCTTATCCACTCCCTCCCCCCAAACCCTAACCGTCACACCCCCCACACGCCCCCACTCTCTCTCCCCCCGATCCCCTCCTGGATCGGGATCGAACACCGACCCCAGCCGCCTGGATTGACCGCGCCCGCCACCGCCGAGGACCTCGCCGAAGGCCACCACGCCGGAGCTCCCTCGCCGGCCTGCTTCCTCCTCCCCACCGGTCTGCCTCCACGCCGTCCACGTCGTCCCCGTCCCCCCACCTCGAGCACCGCTGCCCTTGACCCTGCGAACCCCGGTGAGGCCCTAGGCCTCCCCCCTCCTCCTCTTCCCCTCCGTCACCGAGCACACTCGCCGACCGGGCCACGAACGCGCTCATAGCGCCGGCGCATGCCTGTGACCACCGCCCCGTACGCGTGCTGACCGCATCCTCGCCTCGCCCGACGTGCCTCCGCACGCGCCCACAGCAGCGCTTCCCTGCTGTCGTGCGGCCGAGGCTCCCTCCCTAACCGTCACCATGTTGCCCCCTTGCTGCGCTCGTCGGAGCTCCCCTACGGCCTCTGCGCTGCCTCGTGACCGTGCCCCCGTTCGGTCCCTGGCCGTGCCGAGCGCCCCCTGCATGCGCATGTGCACGCCCACCCATGCCCCGTGGCCGCGCCTTCAGCCATCATGGTCGTTCGTCCGTGTAGCGCCCCTGACCTCCTCCCCGTGCTCACACCGCTGCTGCGCGCCCACGCGCACGCGGCCGCCTCAGGCCACCGGCCTCCCCCTACTCCGGCGTCGTGCCGTGGCCGCTGGAGCCGAGTCAGGTGCGCCCCTGCCGGCCACACCCGCAGCGCCCTTTCGGGATGCTCCCGTAAGCGCACCGCTGGCGCCCGCGCCCGCTAAGGCCATAGGCCACTGACACGGGAACCCCACCCCCAGAACGTTAAAAAAAAGATATATAAAAAATTTAAAATTATAAATAAAAATAATTAATTAAAGAATAAATTAACTTAATTAATTCTGTATTAGTTTAACCTAATCGTTTTAGTTAACTAATTAAGCCTAACTAATTAACCTAAACCCTAATTAACCTAAACAGTGTATGACAGGTGGGTCCCACTGGACCCACATGTAAGTTTGACCAGCCAACACCTATGTTGACTGCTGACGTCATGCTAACGTCGTGATGTCGTCAGCATGCACTGTTCTGGATAATGTTGAATTTAAATATTTAAATAAATCCTAAAAATGATTTAAATCTTTTAAAATTAATATAAAATAAACCATAGCTCGGATGGAAAACTTTGTACATGAAAGTTGCTCAGAACGACGAGATGAATCCGGATACGCAGCCCATTCGTCCGCCACACATCCCTAGCATAGCAAACACGCAACTTTCCCCCTCCGGTTCATCTGTCCGAAAATGCAAAACACCGGGAATACTTTCCCGGATGTTTTCCCCCTTCGTCGGTATCACCTACTACCGCGATTGGGCACACCTAGCATCGTTACTTGTCATGTCATGCATCGATATGCATCTGTTTGCATGGTATTCATTGTTTCTTCCCCCTCTTCTCTCCGGTAAACTACGAGACCGACGCTGCTGCTGCCTAGTTCGACTACGGAGTTGACGACCCCTCCTTGCCAGAGCAACCAGGCAACCCCCCCCCCCCCTTGATCACCAGATATCACTTATTCTTCTCTATACTGCGTGCATTAGAGTAGTGTAGCATGTTACTATTCGGTTACTCCTATTCTGTTGCATAGCCTGTCATTGTTGCTACAGTCATTGATACCCTACCCGCAATCCTAAATGCTTAGTATAGGATGCTAGTTTATCATCATTGGCCCTACATTCTTGTCAGTCTGCCTTGCTATACTACTGGGCCGTGATCACTCGGGAGGTGATCACGGGTATATACTATACATACATACATACATATTATACAGATGGTGACTAAAGTCGGGTCAGCTCGTTGAGTACCCGCAAGTGATCCTGATGTGGGGGTTGAAAGGACAGGTGGCTCCATCCCGGTAGATGTGGGCATGGGTTCCCGACGGCCCCCGACTGTTACTTTGTGGTGGAGCGACAGGGCAGGTTGAGACCACCTAGGAGACAGGTGGGCCTGGCCCTGTTCGGCGTTCGCGGATAGTTAACACGCTTAACGAGATCTTGGTATTTGATCTGAGTCTGGCTACTGGCCTATACACACTAACCAACTACGTGGGAACAGTTATGGGCACTCGACGTCGTGTTATCAGCCGAAGCCCTCTTGACGTCAGCGACGGAGCGGCGTGCGCCGGATTGGACCGCGTAACGTGACTTCCTTTGTAATGGAGGTTGCTAGGTCTGCTTCAGGCCGCCCTCGCAACGTGCAGGTGTGCAATGGGCGATGGGCCCAGACCCCTGCGCGCATAGGATATAGACCGGCGGGCTGACCTCTCTGTTGTGCCTAGGTGGGGCTGCGACGTGTTGATCTTCCAAGGCCGGGCATGACCCAGGAAAGTGTGTCAGGACAAATGGGATCGAGCGTGTTGGGTTATGTGGTGCACCCCTGCAGGGAAGTTAATCTATTCGAATAGCCGTGATCTTCGGTAACAGGACGACTTGGAGTTGTACCTTGACCTTATGACAACTAGAACCGGATACTTAATAAAACACACCCTTCCAAGTGCCAGATACAACACGGTGATCTCTCTCTAACAGGGCGACGAGGAGGGGATCGTCGGGTTGGATAATGCTATGCGATGCTACTTGGAGGACTTCAATCTACTCTCTTCTATATGCTGCAAGATGGAGGCTGCCAGAAGCGTAGTCTTCGACAGGATTAGCTATCCCCCTCTTATTCTGGCATTCTGCAGTTCAGTCCACCGATATGGCCCTTTACACATATACCCATGCATATGTAGTGTAGATCCTTGCTTGCGAGAACTTTGGATGAGTACTCACGGTTGCTTTTCTTCCCCCTTTCCCCCCCTTTCCTTTCTTTCTGGTTGTCACAACCAGATGCTGGAGTCCAGGAGCTAGACACCACCGTCGACGACTACTAGTACACTGGAGGTGCCTACTACTACATGCAGGCTGCTGACGACGACCAGGAGTAGTCAGGAGGATCCCAGGCAGGAGGCATGCGCCTCTTTCGATCTGTATCCCAGTTTGTGCTAGCCTTCTTAAGGCAAACTTGTTTAACTTATGTCTGTACTCAGATATTGTTGCTTTCGTTGACTCGTCTATGATCGAGCACTTGTATTCGAGCCCTCGAGGCCCCTGGCTTGTATTATGATGCTTGTATGACTTTTTTTTTTATTTTTAGAGTTGTGTTGTGATATCTTCCCGTGAGTCCCTGATCTTGATCATACACGTTTGCGTGTATGATTAGTGTACGATTGAATCGGGGGCGTCACAAGTTGGTATTAGAGCCGACTGCCTGTAGGAATCCCCCTTCCACACTCCTTGGCCAAAGTCGAGTCTAGACATTGCAAAACTTTGACTAACATGGCTGTGTGGCTTATGGGCCCACGTCGCCATTGGGTGGTATTAGGATCTTTTACTCCTCGTCTATACTCTGGGACTCTGATCTCTCTTCTATTCGGGTTAAATGATTTTACTAACGCCAACTCTAGGTTCTCGTAAGTACTTCCACCCAGAGAGCCCCTTACTCCAGATGATTACTTGGTGCACCGAAGGATTTTGAAGATACTCTCTGATGTTCTGTCGAGACTTTGTGCCCGCTGCCTTTTCAATTCCCTACCATCGAAATATCTCTATGGATAATTACATGCACTTGTTGTTCCTACTTTTATTCCCAGTTGATCTTGTTGTTACAAGATACCCCGAAATTCTCTCCATTGTTCCAAAAATACTTTGAGCCTACTGCCTTGCAGTTCCTTGCCACATGAATACCCCTACGGATAATTCCTCGCATTTACCAAGTATCCGCTCATTCCTAGTTGTTCATGTGCTTCACTAAAGTCTTCGAAATACTATTTGATTTTTCGAAAATTCTCAGCAGCCTATTACTCTTGAAACTCTTGCCTGCTTGCATTATGGTTAATTCCATATGACTAGTAGTCCTCGTTAGCATCCCTTGTCTTAGTCATTTTGAGCCTATTGATTCAATGTGTGCGTACGCACGCAGTCATCAGGTTATTCTTTTTAAGATTATCTTTCCAGCTCAGGCATCATTCCGGACATGAGTTGGTTCTCGGCAATTCAAACCTTTAGTGATTGTCCAACTAAGTGTTTTCAACTTATCCATCCTTGATCAGAGCGTCTGCTTCTGATCCTTCGTTTTGGAAATCGTAATTTCTTTCTATTTAAGCATCAGACTAATTAGGTGATTCTTGAATCTGATGCCTTTGCATTCTTTATTCCTCTGTGTGAGTACCGATACTCACATCAGCTCTGTTGTGGATCGCCCAATCCATTGTTGGATTTTATCCTACAGTGTCCTTCATATTCAATCACCTTGTGAGTTCTTCCCCTGATACATAATGCCTTTGGTAAATTGTATCCTCTACTTGGCCAACCATGCTTTGCTTTCGAGCTTGTGTACTTGCTTTTGAAACTTATAGTACATGTTACTAAGATGCCCGATGGATTGAACCTATGCCTTCCCCTAATCCGTGAGAACCCGAAAGTTTTCACAATTCATAGTCTTTCGGTGTTCCACCAAATAAAATTCCAACACTACAGTCTTATCAAAGCGAGAGGTGAATGCAATGATATGAATTAAAGAAGTGGGAGTCGACCTTGAACTTTGTGTTCATGCCCATGAAAATGATGTAGACCGTCTCGAAAGCTTCTTGCAAAATGATTATCTAGACGATATAATATCATCTGGTATCTGTGAGTTGATCCTATGCAATCGTGGTTCCGACCATATTTTCTCTTTGATCCCATTTCTCGGACAAGTTAAAGCACTTGTCTTTTGCAAGTCAATACACCAGTCCAACCTCTACCTTGATCTACCGTCGAGTATTACCCTCTGGTATCTCGAGAATATCTAAGAATTGTGTTGCATCTTATGAGTCTTCATCAACTATTATTTCTCACTGATTCCAATTTTTCAGGGGTTCTTAGTTGTTAGTCGCTGAAGAACACCGGTAAGTCAACCGATTCCGCACTCTGGTTCGATAACTCTAAGTAATCTTCGTTGCTTATGAGTTTAATAATCCTTCAAGTCATTCCTAGCCTGATCGGCTATATCATTATTGTGCTAAATTTTAACTGTGCTACATGATCCTTCTTTCCGGAGCATAAATTTTTGACGATGAGCTAAAGTTACGTTGATCTTCCTCCTCATATAATTTTGCCTTAAAAACAGCGAGCTTGATTTCGAGTTTGTGTCGTATCTATGGCTCCAATAATCTTTTGTTGCATCAGTTGTTTTGCTTGATGCAGTCGCTGTTCAATTGCTTCTTCGTGGATCCTCTCGACAACAAAATTTGTCATGATCATCATCAACATATTGACTCCTTCCTGGATATCAATTGAATTCATGATGAGAAATACCATCCTTGCCCTTGATGATTTGTGTTGTCATCGACCTCTTTAATGCCTCCCCTCCAACACAAACTTGTTCGTGTTTTGTGTTGTACCTTGAGATCCTTGCTACCCAACTTATGTTATGTTCTACCTTGGAGTATTGCTATCTTGTATGTCAAGAATGTCATGGGAAATTCACCACCCTTAAGAATTCTTGATACAAGTGATACTTATTAACATCACCATTCTTTTCTTGGTCCTCGTGTTGTTTCTAACCGGAATACCGACAAATGGTCTGTGATGTGTAAATTCTGAACTTCTAGCAACCCTGTTGCTTTGAAGTTAATGGACGACCTTTCATTCTTAGACTATTGGTTATTGAATCACCATTCTAACATAGATCAAGCTACCTACGCCCATATTTCAGGGTGCAGCTTTCAACTGTTGTTTGCTTGGGTATGTTTTCCTCGAGCATATCTCATTATATCATTTGATCTGACAAATGTTATCTCCTTGTTCACATAATTGTGGAAATCCATCCTTTGAAATTCTCAATGAATTGTTGCTGAGTCAATCAGCCACCTCCTCACCTCTCCTTGATTGAATGATGAACTCTTGTTTTGGAACTCGCTTCCATAGTTCAATTCCCGAGAATCTTACAATGTCATTTCGACAACTTGTGTTGCACCTTCCTTCTCAGGCATCATGAGTCTGAGGTATCCTGACACCAATCAGAACTGAATCTCGGTCAGATATGATGGTTGGAACATATTTCCATGAGATATAACATTGGCCTTTATATGACCCGGTAAGGTGATGTCATGTCTAGCACACCTGGCCGAAGGACCTATTGTTATAAGTTCCATTTTGGCAAGGTTAACCATTCTTCCATGAGGAAATTATAAGACTTATTCTATGAGTTGTTCCTGATGGATCCTTTGTGTATCCAAAGTATGACCCTTGCTTGAAGACCATGTCAATGCTATCTCAAAGCATGTCTGTGGCACTCCGATTTTCAGTAAGAACATTTGAAGCACAAATGCTAAATTTTCCTTATCAATTACCCTAACACCGTTGTATGGGTAATGTCATGAAATTTCTCTCACCTTCTCTAAAGAGTTTTCTACATTATATCCTGTCATGGATATCATGCTCTGCTTGTCCTTGGGAAG
The DNA here is from genome assembly GCA_963921465.1 of Triticum timopheevii. Lineage (NCBI taxonomy): Eukaryota > Viridiplantae > Streptophyta > Magnoliopsida > Poales > Poaceae > Triticum > Triticum timopheevii. Next base: position 250,184,724 of record OY997264.1, on the reverse strand, counting down.
GATATACCCTTGAAATATGTGTTTAAACACATTTTCCTTTCCATTGTTACGTTTAATATGAAGATCACATTCTCCTTTCCATTGTTTTGTTTAACCTTTCTTGTGATCTATTTGATCTAAGCAATAATGTTCTTCTGCTTATGTAAACACCTTGGGGTACAACCGTATCAGTAAGACCCTGTTGCTTTTGTTGATAGCATTCCGGTAACCACCGATGGACGAGAACTTTGCCTATTGGTCCACCTCGTTCAACGAGCAGGAAAATGGTTCTCTTCGTCCCTCGCCCTTGGTACCGACATTGTTGCCAACATAACTGATAGCCTACCCTCTGACATGTCTTGCTATCATGACCGTGCAAGATGTCCATGCCCTTCTTACTTTAACCCACATGGTGGGCCCATAACCCACAGTTCCACAGGATCAAAACCTGACTCTCCGGTAAACCCCCTATTGCCAAGGTTGTTCCTCGCGCGTGGCCTCGTATGTAATTTACGAGCCACCTTCCGAGAGATCACAAGTTCTACTATCAGACGCAATACTTATTCCCATTGCTCTGAACCCCTTTCACACTTTGTTTCAGGCAACACGCGATTGCCTATGCGCTTGAAACTTCTATTTTGCACCTTCTTACTTTGCTCACGATATTTTCTTAAGTTTCAATTCGAGAGTTGCTATCCGCCACCCTCCCTGATGTTATCGACCAGATAGTCGACCTTGCAGAGGTCTGTTCTCCCGGAATGCCCACTCTTTATTCTTTCGTAAGTACGATGGAGTTCATGAAGAAAGGACGCCGACTTCATCATGATGACCTAAAGCAGAGAAATGAAGGCATCAACGTAATGGATCGACCTCTTCGAGAAGAACAACCAAGACCGATAAGATTCATTAGAATTTCGTAACCAGACCATTTCCCCTTAGTCCCCCTCTTAAATCTCGGGACGAGATTTCTTGTATTGGAGGAGAATTGTGACGCCCGGATAATCATGCTACAGTAATCTCACATTAATGGTGCCACGTCACCTCTGTCACTGTAGTTAATCTCGGGTTAATTGAAAACCGCTTCAAAATTCAAACTCAAATTAATGTCAACAATAAAAAATTTCAAAAGTTGAAACAAAAATGTTCGGTGGGTGCCGGATATTACAAGGGTAACTATAATAAAGCAAACACATTTTTATAAAATGCCTAAATGATTTAAATTGAAATTCAATAGAAAAGAAAATAAGTAAAAGAAAAGACATTACAAAAAAGAAAAGAAAAGAAAAGGAGAAAGCCCCCCCGGCTCCTTGGGCTTCGGCCCACCAGGCCGCCCGACTGGCCCACCGGCCCAACCGGCCACCCTCCCACCACTTTCTTATCCACTCCCTTCCCCCAAACCCTAACCGTCACACCCCCCACACGCCCCCACTCTCTCTCCCCCCGATCCCCTCCTGGATCGGGATCGAACACCGACCCCCGCCGCCTGGATTGACCGCGCCCCCCACCGCCGAGGACCTCGCCGGAGGCGACCACGCCGGAGCTCCCTCGCTGGCCTGCTTCCTCCTCCCCACCGGTCTGCCTCCACGCCGTCCATGTCGTCCCCGTCCCCCCACCTCAAGCAACGCTGCCCTTGACCCTGGAACCCCAGTAAGGCCCCGGGCCTCCCCCTCCTCCTCTTCCCCTCCGTCACCGAGCACACTCGCCGACCGGGCGATGAACGCGCTCATCGCGCCAGCGCATGCCTGTGACCACCGCCCCGTACGCGCGCTCACTGCGCTCACCGCATCCTCGCCTCGCCCGGCGCACCTCCGCACGCGCACACGGCAGCGCTGCCCTGCTGTCGTGCGGCCGAGGCTCCCTCCCTATCCGTCACCATGTTGCCCCTTTGCTGCACTCGTCGGAGCTCCCCTACGGCCTCCGCGCCGCCTCGTGACCGTGCTCCCGTTCGGTCCCTGGCCGCGCCGAGCGCCCCCTGCACGCGCATGTGCACGCCCACCCATGCCCCGTGGCCGCGCGTTCGGCCATCGTGGTCGTTCGTCCGCGTAGCGCCCCTGACCTCCTCCCCGTGCTCACACCGCTGCTGCGCGCCCTCGCGCACGCGGCCGCCTCAGGCCACCGGCCTCCCCCTACTCCGGTGTCGTGCTGCGCTCTTTCGGGCTGCCCCTGCCGACCACACCCGCAGCGCTCTTTCAGGCTGCGCCCGTAAGCGCACCGCTGGCGCCCGCGCCCGCTAAGGCCATAGGCCACTGACACGGGAACTCCACACCTAGAACGTTAAAAAAAAGATATATAAAAAAAGAATTTAAAAATTATAAACAAAAATAATTAATTAAAGAATAAATTAACTTAATTAATTTTGTATTAGTTTAACCTAATCGTTTTAGTTAACTAATTAAGCGTAACTAATTAACCTAAGCCCTAATTAACCTAAACAGTGTATGACAGGTGGGTCCCACTGGACCCACACGTAAGTTTGACCAGTCAACACCTCTGTTGACTGCTGACATCATGCTGACGTCATGATGTCGTTAGCGTGCACTGTTCTGGATAATGTTGAATTTAAATATTTAAATAAATCCTAAAAATGATTTAAATCTTTTAAAATTAATATAAAATAAACCGTAGCTCGGATGGAAAAACTTTGTACATGAAAGTTGCTCAGAACGACGAGATGAATCCGGATACGCAGCCCGTTCGTCCGCCACACATCCCTAGCATAGCAAACACGCAATTTTCCCCCTCCGGTTCATCTGTCCGAAAACGCGAAACACCGGAATACTTTCCCGAATGTTTTCCCCCTTCGTCGGTATCACCTACTACCGCGATTGGGCACACCTAGCATCGTTACTTGTCATGTCATGCATCGATATGCATCTGTTTGCATGGTATTCATTGTTTCTTCCCCCTCTTCTCTCCGGTAGACTACGAGACCGACGCTGCTGCTGCCCAGTTCGACTACGGAGTTGACGACCCCTCCTTCTTGCCAGAGCAACCAGGCAAGCCCCCCCCCCCCCTTGATCACCAGATATCGCCTATTCTTCTCTATATTGCTTGCATTAGAGTAGTGTAGCATGTTACTATTCGGTTACTCCTATTCTATTGCATAGCCTGTCATTGTTGCTATAGTCATTGATACCCTACCCGCAATCCTAAATGCTTAGTATAGGATGCTAGTTTATCATCATTGGCCCTACATTCTTGTCAGTCTGCCTTGCTATACTACTAGGCCGTGATCACTCGGGAGGTGATCATGGGTATATACTATACATACATACATACATACATATTATAGAGATGGTGACTAAAGTCGGGTCAGCTCGTTGAGTACCCGCAAGTGATCCCGATGTGGGGGCTGAAAGGACAGGTGGCTCCATCCCGGTAGAGGTGGGCCTGGGTTCCCGACGGCCCCCGACTGTTACTTTGTGGCGGAGCGACAGGGCACGTTGAGACCACCTAGGAGACAGGTGGGCCTGGCCCTGTTCGGCGTTCGCGGATACTTAACACGCTTAACAAGATCTTGGTATTTGATCTGAGTCTGGCAACTGGCCTATACGCACTAACCAACTACGCGGGAATAGTTATGGGCTCTGGACGTCGTGGTATCAGCCGAAGCCCTCTTGACGTCAGCGACAGAGCGGCGTGTGCCGGATTGGACCGCGTAACGTGACTTCCTTTGTAATGGAGGTTGCTAGGTCTGCTTCCGGCCGCCCTCGCAACGTGTAGGTGTGCAATGGGCGATGGGCCCAGACCCCTGCGCGCATAGGATTTAGACTGGTGGGCTGACCTCTCTGTTGTGCCTAGGTGGGGCTTCGACGTGTTGATCTTCTGAGGCCGGGCATGACCCAGGAAAGTGTGTCCGGCCAAATGGGATCGAGCGTGTTGGGTTATGTGGTGCACCCCTACAGGGAAGTTAATCTATTCGAATAGCCGCGATCTTTGGTAACAGGACGACTTGGAGTTGTACCTTGACCTTATTACAACTAGAACCGGATACTTAATAAAACACACCCTTCCAAGTGCCAGATACAACCCGGTGATCGCTCTCTAACAAGGCGACGAGGAGCGGATCGCCGGGTAGGATTATGCTATGGGATGCTACTTGGAGGACTTCAATCTACTCTCTTCTATATGCTGCAAGATGGAGGCTGCCAGAAGCGTAGTCTTCGACAGGATTAGCTATCCCCCTCTTATTCTGGCATTCTGTAGTTCAGTCCACCGATATGGCCCTTTACACATATACCCATGCATATGTAGTGTAGATCCTTGCTTGCGAGTACTTTGGATGAGTACTCATGGTTGCTTTTCTTTCCCCTTCCCCCCCCCTTTCCTTTCTTTCTGGTTGTCACAACCAGATCCTGGAGTCCAGGAGCTAGACGCCACCGTCGACGACTACTACTACACTGGAGGTGCCTACTACTACGTGCAGGCTACTGACGACGACCAGGAGTAGTTAGGAGGATCCCAGGTAGGAGGCCTGCGCCTCTTTCGATCTGTATCCCAGTTTGTGCTAGCCTTCTTAAGGCAAACTTGTTTAACTTATGTCTATACTCAGATATTGTTGCTTCCGCTGACTCGTCTATGATCGAGCACTTGTATTCGAGCCCTCGTGGCCCCTGGCTTGTATTATGATGCTTGTATGACTTTTTTTTATTTTTAGAGTTGTGTTGTGATATCTTCCCATGAGTCCCTGATCTTGATCGTACACGTTTGCGTGTATGATTAGTGTACAATTGAATCGGGGGAGTCACACCACTCCCTTTCCCCTATGTATAGTGGGGTTTGGGGCTGCCATACACATGAGAACATATCCCTCTTGGCGCAGCCCTACCCCTCTCCCTCCTCGTCTCTCGCAGTGCTTGGCAAAGCCCTGCGGGAATGCCACGCTCATCCATCACCACCACGCCATTGTGCTGCTGCTGGACGGAGTCTTCCCCAACCTCTCACTCTCTCCTTGCTGGATCAAGGCACGGGAGACGTCACTGAGCTGCACGTGTGTTGAACGCGGAGGCACCGTTCTTCGATGCTTAGATCGAATTTGGCCGCGATCTGATTCGCTTCGTGAACGACTCCACGGACCGCGTCCTTGTAACGCTTCCGCATCGCGATCTTCAAGGGTATGAAGATGCACTCCCCTCTCTCTCGTTGCTAGTATCTCCATAGATTGATCTTGGTGATGCGTAGAAAATTTTGAATTTCTACTACGTTCCCCAACAGTGGTATCAGAGCCAGGTTTATTGCGTAGTTTCTTTGCATGACTAGAACACAAGTAGTTGTGGGTGATGGTTTGTAGAATTTTCTTACCGTTACTAGTCCTATCTTGATTCGGCGACATTGTGGGATGAAGCGGCCCGGACCGACCTTACACGTACGCTTACGTGAGACAGGTTCCACCGACTGACATGCACTTGTTGCATAAGGTGGCTAGCGGGTGCCAGTCTCTCCCACTTTAGTCGGATCGGATTTGATGAAAAGTGTACTTATGAAGGGTAAATAGCAATTTGCATATCATCGTTGTGGCTTTGCGTAGGTAAGAAACGTTCTTGCTAGAAACCCATAGCAGCCACGTAAAACATGCAACAACATTAGAGGACGTCTAACTTGTTTTTGCAGGGTATGCTATGTGATGTGATATGGCCAAAAGAATGTGATGAATAATATATGTGATGTATGAGATTGATCTTGTTCTTGTAATAGAAATCATGACTTGCATGTCGATGAGTATGACAACCGGCAGGAGCCATAGGAGTTGTCTTATTTATTGTATGACCTGCGTGTGAATGATAATGCCATGTAATTACTTTACTTTATTGCTAACCGTTAGCCATAGTAGTAGAAGTAATAGTTGGCGAGACAACTTCATGAAGACACGATGATGGAGATCATGGTGTCATGCCGGTGACGATGATGATCATGGAGCCCCGAAGATGGAGATCAAAAGGAGCAAAATGATATTGGCCATATCATGTCACTATTTGATTGCATGTGATGTTTATCATGTTTATGCATCTTATTTGCTTAGAACGACGGTAGTAAATAAGATGATCCCTCATAATAATTTCAAGAAAGTGTTCCCCCTAACTGTGCACCATTGCGAAAGTTTGTTGTTTTGAAGCACCACGTGATGATCGGGTGTGATAGATTCTAACGTTCACATACAACGGGTGTAAGCCGTATTTACACACGTGAAACACTTAGGTTGACTTGACGAGCCTAGCATGTACATACATGGCCTCGGAACACAAGAGACCGAAATGTCGAACATGAGTCGTATAATGGATACGATCAACATGAAGATGTTCACCGATCATGACTAGTCCGTCTCACGTGATGATCGGGCACGGCCTAGTTGACTCGGATCATGTATCACTTAGATGACTAGAGGGATGTCTGTCTGAGGGAGTTCGTAAGATCAACTTAATTATCCTGAACATAGTCAAAAGGTTTTTGCAAATTATGTCGTAGCTCGCGCTTTAGTTCTACTGTTTTAGATATGTTCCTAGAGAAAATTTAGTTGAAAGTTAATAGTAGCAATTATGTGGACTGGGTCCATAAACTGAGGATTGTCCTCATTGCTGCGCAGAAGGCTTATGTCCTTAATGCACCGCTCGGTGTGCTGAACCTCGAGCGTCGTCTGTGGATGTTGCGAACATCTGACATACACGTTTTGATAAATACGTGATAGTTCAGTGATGTTAAACGGTTTAGAATTGAGGCACCGAAGACGATTTCGAAACGTCACGAAACATATGAGATGTTTCAAGGGATGAAATTGGGATTTTAGGCTCGTGCCCACGTCAAGAGGTATAAGACCTCCGACGAGTTTCTTACCTTCAAACTAAGGGAGAAAATCTCAATCGTTGAGCTTGTGCTCAGATTGTCTGAGTACAACAATCACTTGAATCGAGTGGGAGTTAATCTTCCAGATGAAATAGTGATGTTTCTCGAAAGTCATTGCCACCAAGCTGCTAGAGCTTCATGATGAACTATAACATATCAAGGATAGATATGACGATCCTTGAAATATTCGTGCTGTTTGACGCCGCGAAAGTAGAAATCAAAAGGGAGTATCAATTGTTGATGGTTAGTGAAACCACTAGTTTCAAGAAGGGCAAGGGCAAGAAGGGATACTTCATGAAATGGCAAATCAGTTGCTGCTCTAGTGAAGAAACCTAAGGTTGAAACCAAACCCGAGACTAAGTGCTTCTGTAATGAGGGAAACGGTCACTGAAGCAGGACTACCCTAGATACTTGGTAGATGAGAAGGCTGGCAAGGTCGATAGAAGTATATTGGATATACATTATATTAATGTGTACTTTACTAGTACTCCTAGTAGCACCAGGGTATTAGATACCGGTTTGGTTGCTAAGTGTTAGTAACTCGAAATAAAACCAGCGGAACAAATGGAGACTAGCTAAAGGTGAGATGACGATGTGTGTTGGAAGTGTTTCCAAGGTTGATGTGATAAGCATCGCATGCTCCCTCTACCATCGAGATTGGTGTTAAACCTAAATAATTGTTATTTGGTGTTTGCATTGAGCATAGACATGATTGGATCATGTTTATCGCAATATGGTTACTCATTTAAGGAGAATAATGGTTACTCTGTTTATTTGAATAATACCTTCAATGGTCTTGCACCTAAAATAAATGGTTTATTGAATCTCGATCGTAGTGATACACATGTTCATGCCAAAAGATATAAGATAGTAATGATAGTACCACATACTTGTGGCACTGCCACTTGAGTCATATTGGTATAAAACGCATGAAGAAGCTCCATGTTGATGGATCTTTGGACTCACTCGTTTTTGGAAAGATTGAGACATGCGAACCATGTCTATTGGTGTATACAAATGAAGAAACCCAATGCAGATGGATCGTTTGGACTCACTTGATTTTAAATTACTTGAGACACGCAAATCATACCACATGGGCAGGATGACTGAAAAGCCTCGGTTTCAGTAAGATGGAACAAGAAAGCAACTTGTTGGAAGTAATACATTTTGATGTGTGCAGTCTAATGAGTGTTCAGGCACGCAGTGGATATCGTTATGTTCTTACTTCACAGATGATTTGAGTAGATTCTGAGTATGTTTACTTGATGAAACACAAATCTGAGTTATTGAAAGGTTCAAGTAATTTCAGAGTGAAGTTGAAGATCGTCGTGACAAGAGGATAAAATGTCTATGATATGATCATAGAGATGAATATCTGAGTTACGAGTTTGGCACACAATTAAGACATTGTGGAAATTGTTTCACAACTAAATACCGCCTGGAACACCATTGTGTGATGGTGTGTCCGAACATCATAACTGCACGCTATTGGATATGGTGCATACCATGATGTCTCTTATCGAATTACTACTATCGTTTATGGGTTAGGCATTAGAGACAACCGCATTCACTTTAAATAGGGCACCACGCAATTCCGTTAAGACGACACCGGTTTAGAGAAACCTAAGTTGTCGTTTCTTAAAAGTTTGGGGCTGCGACGCTTATGTGAAAAGTTTTAGCCTGATAAGCTCGAACCCAAAGCGGATAAATGCATCTTCATAGGACACCCAAAACAGCTGGGTATACCTCCTGTCTCAGTTCTGGAAGCAAAAGGGATTGTTTCTAGAATCGGGTCCTTTCTCGAGGAAAAGTTTCTCTTGAAAGAAATGAGTGGGAGGATGGTGGAGACTTGATGAGGCTATTGAACCATCACTTCAACTAGTGTGTAGCAGGGCACAGGAAGTTGTTCCTATGGCGCCTACACCAATTGAAGTGGAAGCTAATGATAGTGATCATGAAACTTCAGATCAAGTCACTACCAAACCTCGTAGGTCGACAAGGATGCATACTACTTCAGAGTGGTACTTAATCCTGTCTTGCAGGTCATGTTGCTAGTCAACAATGAACCTACGAGCTATGGAGAAGCGATGGTGGGCTCGGATTCCGACGAATGGCTCGAGGCCATAAAATCCGAGAGAGGATCCATGTATGAAAACAAAGAATAGACTTTGGAAGAACTACTCGATGGTCGTAAGGCTGTTGAGTACAGATGGATTTTAAAAGGAAGACAGACATTGATGGTAAGTGTCACCATTAAGAAAGCTCGACTTATCGCTATGATGTTTTCCGACAAGTTCAAGGAGTTGACTACGATGAGACTTTCTCACTCGTAGCGATGCTAAGAGTCTGTTGGAAGTATATTAGCAGTTACTGCATTATTTATGAAATCTTGCAGATAGGATGTCAAAACATTGTTTCCTCGACGATTTTCTTGTGGAAAGTTTGTATGTGATACAACCAGAAGGTTTTGTCAATCCTGAAAGATGCTAACAAGTATGCAAAGCTCCAGTAATCCTTCTAAGGACTGGAGTAAGCATCTCGGAGAAGGAATATACGCTTTGATGAGATGATCAAAGATTTTGTGTTTATACAAAGTTTATGAGAAACTTGTATTTCCAAAGAAGTGAGTGGGAGCACTATAGAATTTCTGATGAGTATATGTTGTTAACATATTGTTGATTAGAAATGCTATAGAATTTCTGGAAAGCATATAGGGTTATTTGAAAAGTGTTTTTCAATGGAAAACCTAGATTAAGCTGCTTGAACATTGAGCATCAAGATCTATAAGGATAGATCAAGATCGCTTGATAGTACTCTCAAACGAATACTCACCATGACAAGATTTTGAAGGAGTTCAAAATAGATCGGCAAATAAGGAGTTCTTGGCTATGTTATGAGGTGTGAGTTTTGAGTAAGACTCAAGACCTGACCACGGCAGAAGATAGAGAAAGGACGAAGGTTGTCCCCTATGCTTTAGACGTAGGCTCTACAGTATGCTTTGTTTTGTACCGCACCTGAAGTGTGCCTTGCCATGAGTCAATCAAGGGGTACAAGAGTGATCCAGGAATAGGATCACATGACAATGGTCAAGGTTATCCTTAGTAATTAGTGGACTAAGGAATTTTCTCGATTATGGAGGTGGTAAAAGAGTTCGTCGTAAAGGGTTACACCGATGCAAACTTTGACACTAATCCGGATGACTCTGAGTAGTAAACCGGATTCGTATAGTAGAGCAGTTATTTGGAATATCTCCAAGTAGCGCCTGGTAGCTGCATCTACAAGATGACATAGATATTTGTAAAGCACACACGGATCTGAAAGGTTCAGACTCGTTGACTAATAAACCTCTCTCACAAGCGAGATATGATCAAACACCATGGGTGTTGGATTCAATACAATCACATAATGATGTGAACTAGATTATTGACTCTAGTGCAAGTGGGAGACTGTTGGAAATATGCCCTAGAGGCAATAATAAAATGGTTATTATTATATTTCCTTGTTCATGATAATTGTCTATTGTTCATGATATAATTGTATTAACTGGAAACCGTAATAAATGGGTGAATACATAGACCACAACATGTCCCTAGTGAGCCTCTAGTTGACTAGCTCGTTGATCAATAGATGGTTATGGTTTCCTGACCATGGACATAGGATGTCATTGATAATGGGATCACATCATTAGGAGAATGATGTGATGGACAAGACCAAATCCTAAGCATAGCACAAGATCGTGTAGTTCGTTTGCTAAAGCTTTTCTAATGTCAAGTATCATTTCCTTGGACCATGAGATTTTGCAACTCCCGGATACTGTAGGAATGCTTTGGGTGTGCCAAACGTCACAACGTAACTGGGTGGCTATAAGGGTGCACTATGGGTATCTCCGAAAGTGTCTGTTGGGTTGGCACGAATCCAGACTGGGATTTGTCACTCCGTGTGACGGAGAGGTATCTCTGGGCCTACTCGGTAGGACATCATCATAATGTGCACAATGTGATCAAGGAGCTGATCACGGGATGATGTGTTACGGAACGAGTAAAGAGACCTGCCATAACGAGATTGAACAAGGTATCGGTATACCAACGATCGAATCTCGGGCAAGTACTATACCGGTAGACAAAGGGAATTGTATACGGGATTGATTGAATCTTTGACATCGTGGTTCATCCGATGAGATCATGGTGGAACATGTGGGAGACAACATGGGTATCCAGATCCCGCTGTTGGTCATTGGCCGGAGAGCTGTCTCGGTCATGTCTGCATGGTTCCCGAACCCGTAGGGTCTACACACTTAAGGTTCGATGACGCTAGGGTTATAGGGAATAGATATACGTGGTTACCAAATGTTGTTCAGAGTTCCGGATGAGATCCCGGATGTCACGAGGAGTTCCGGAATGGTCCGGAGGTAAAGATTTATATATGGGAAGTCCTGTTTTGGTCACCGGAAAAGTTTTGGGTGCTGTCGGTAACTTATCGGGACCACCGGGAGGGTCCCGGGGGTCCACTAGGTGGGGCCACCGGACACAGAGGGCTGCATGGGCCAAGTGTGGGAGGGGACCAGCCCCAGGTCGGCTGGTGCGCCCCCCCACCAGGGCCCAAGGCGAAGAGAGAAGCGAAAAGGTGAGAAACCCTAGGCTCAGATGGGCCTAAGGCCCACCTAGTGGTGCGCCCCCCTCTCCCCCTTGGCCGCCCCCCTAGATGGGATCTAGGGCTGGCCACCACCCCTAGGGGTGGAAACCTAGGTGGGGGCCCAGACCCTCCTTTTCTCCTATATATAGTGTGGGTTTGGGGCTGCCATACACATGAGAACATCTCCCTCTTGGCGCAGCCCTACCCCTCTCCCTCCTCGTCTCTCGCAGTGCTTGGCGAAGCCCTGCTGGAGTGCCACGCTCCTTGAGGGAGTCCTGGACTAGGGGGTGTCCGGACAGCCGGACTATCATCATCATCCGGACTCCAAGACTATGCAGATACAAGATTGAAGACTTCCTCCCGTGTCCGGATGGGACTTTCCTTGGCGTGGAAGGCAAGCTTGGCAATACGGATATGTAGATCTCCTACCATTGTAACCGACTCTGTGTAACCCTAGCCCTCTCCGGTGTCTATATAAACCGGAGGGTTTTAGTCCATAGGACACAACCATTACAACAATCATACCATAGGCTAGCTTCTAGGGTTTAGCCTCCTTGATATCGTGGTAGATCTACTCTTGTACTACCCATATCATCAATATCAATCAAGCAGGAGTAGGGTTTTACCTCCATCAAGAGGGCCCGAACCTGGGTAAAACATCGTGTCCCTTGTCTCCTGTTACCATCCGCCTAGACGCACAGTTCGGGACCCCCTACCCGAGATCCGCCGGTTTTGACACCGACATTGGTGCTTCCATTGAGAGTTCCACTGTGCTGTCACCGATAGGAAGGATGCCTCTTCCCGTCTTCAAAGACGGTATCATCGCCAAAGGAGCCTTGGCTGCCGGCCAAACTATCCGGCTGGGTGGTTTTCTCATAACCGCCTGTTCGGCCACCGCTTCGATGATGACCTCTCGGGTCATCAAAAGCAATCTTCACGTCAACTCGGAATTCGCCGAGCAGTTGGATCCAATAGAGCTCTCATCTGTGAACGAGCTCTTGGATCGCATTGCCGCCCTGGGAGTCGCTACAGACTACGATCAGATTGGGCTTAAAACCGATCTGAGAGAGATTAACTCTCCCTAGGTTACCCACCACGTCATGGTGGTAGAGGAACAACGCGGCGACTCTTCTCCTGTATTGAAGACTAGTCATGTCTGGGCTTCCGAACCCTCCATGCTGGATTTCCGCAGGGGGACGGACTTTGATCAAGCACTGAACCTAAAGCCAGGCATCGGACCGGCCTCGTTGGACAATGACCAACAATCCAAGCTTCCAAATTTGGAAGCTTCTCGGCCCTTGAGCCTCGAGATGGGTAGGATTCCGGATTCAATTCCACCCACCCACCCATACATATGCGATCTATCTCAAATCCGGCAAGAGCCCGCTAAAACAGTACATCATTACTGGGCCAGATTCCTCCTGGTTATGGACAGGATAAAGGACTGCCGAGAGGAAAATGCAATTTCAATTTTCTGCAATAATTGCACGGACAAGGGAATCCTGAACGCCGTCAGTTGCCATGAAATTACACGTTTTGCCGACCTGGCGTCCATAGTACGAAAGTACTATGCGATGGAGAGTTTCCGGAAAACTGAAACTAAGTTCTGGGACAATCTGGCCCAAAATACAACCCTAGTCCGTAACAAAAGGGTGAATCACACTCAGGCACCAGGTACAAAAACCAAAAAGCAAAAACCCCATAAAGGGCACGGAACCGTACTGGAGGGATGGCTGAGCGGACCCTATAAAATTCACAATACAGAAGGCGCCACCCCAACACATAGCCTTCGAGCATGTTGGATATTGCGGCAGGTGGCCAAAAGTGGCGAGGAGCTTCTAGCCCCGGAAAACCACTCCAATAGTACCAGTACGGTGTCAACAGTCTTCGAGACTTTCGCATCAAATAATATGTGAAAACGAACAATCCGCAGCCTCGCTGAAGTCTACCAAGTAGCAACAACAAATCCATGGAGTGACATGGCCATCACCTTCAACGCCAGCGACGAACCTAAATTTCGAATAGCCGGAGCACCAGCCGCATTGGTCCTCAGTCCAATAGTGGACGGCTTTCGTCTCACCAAGGTACTCATGGATGGCGGCAGCAGACTAAACCTCATCTACGAGGAAACTCTTCAAAAAAGGGAAATAGACTGGAGCCGCATTGAGCGAAGCAGCACAACCTTTAGAGGAATAATCCCTAGCCGGGAAGCGCGCTGCAGAGGAAAAATCACACTTGATGTGGTGTTCGGCTCGCCAGACAATTACAGGTCCGAAGATGTCACGTTTCAAGTGGCCCCGTTCAGCAGCGGATATCACGCCATACTGGGATGAGAGGCATTCACAATTTTTCAAGCCATACCCCATTACGGGTACATGAAGCTTAAGATGCCTGGGCCCGGCGGAATAATCTCTCTCGCTAGTGATCCGGACGTAGCACTCCGCGCCAAAAACAAGACAGCCGCATTAGCCCTGGAGGCACTATCCGAAGCCCTAGCGGCAGAAGAACTCACTGCGCTGCGCTCTACGGTGAATAGGGACGATGTGATACTCGATAAGAGATCCAAGTCCACCTCCTTTAAACTAGTAGATGAAATAGTCAAATTCCAGGTCCATCCAATGGACCCAACAAAGACGGCCTCCATCGGGGCACAGTTGAACCCTGATGTAGATGCCGCACTGCGAGAATTCCTTCGGGAAAATTGGGACATCTTTGCCTGGCACCCTTCAGATATGCCAGGAATCCCACGCAGATTGGCAGAACACAGCCTAAACATCCTAAAAGGATTCAAGCTAGTCAAACAGGCTCTTCGGCGATTTTCCGAACCCAAAAGACAGGCAATGGGAGAAGAGGTAGCCAAACTACTGGAAGCCGGATTCATCAGAGACATTAAACATCCGGACTGGCTAGCAAACCTGGTAATGGTACCAAAGAAGGACAAATCCTAGCGCCTATGTGTCGATTTTAAAGACCTCAACAAAGCCTGCCCAAAGGATCCCTTCCCCCTCCCCCGCATCGACCAAATAATCGATGCTACTGCAGGGCACGATTCATTGTGCTTCCTTGACGCATACTCCGGCTACCATCAAATCAAGATGGCAGAAGAGGACCAAGCCGCAACGGCATTCATTACTCCATACGGACCATTCTGCTTCAACATGATGCCCTTCGGACTCAAAAACGCCGGCGCAACATATCAGCGCACGATTCAGACATGTCTAGCTACCCAGATCGACAAAATAGTAGAGGCATACGTAGATGACGTAGTCATCAAAACCAAACACATCGAGACTCTAGTAGACGATTTGAGGCTCACATTCGACAACCTCCGAGCATATGATATTAAGCTGAATCTGGAAAAGTGCATTTTCGGCGTACCAGCCGGAAAGCTCCTTGGCTTCATTGTATCCGGTAGAGGAATTGAGGCAAACCCAGCCAAGATCCGAGCTCTATCACAGCTGGATATTCCAAAAGACCTCAAACAAATACAAAAATTAACTGGATGCGTAGCGGCTCTAAGCCGTAGTATCTTCCGTTTGGGAGAGAAGGCTTTGCCCCTCTATCGCCTCCTCAGGCGCACTGAACACTTCGAGTGGACGGATGCTGCCACTGCCGGACTCGAAGAAATAAAAGCCATATTGGCAACAAATCTGGTCCTGGCCGCGCCTAACCTGGGCGAACCAATGTTGTTATACATCGCGTCAACACATCAAGTTGTAAGCGCGGTACTTGTCGTCGAGCGAGAAACAGAAGGGCATAAATTCCCTCTTCAAAAACCAGTGTACTACGTATCCACTGTCTTAACTCCCTACAAGTCCCGTTACCCGCACTATCAAAAGATAGCGTATGCGGTGTTCATGGCATCCCGGAAGCTCCGACACTACTTTAAGGAGTGTTCGATAACAGTGGCCTCTGAAGTACCCCTCAACGACATTATAAACAACCGCGACGCGACGGGCAGGATTACAAAATGGGCCATTGAGCTCTTACCATTCGATATAACTTACAAACCTAGGCGAGCAATAAAGTCGCAGGTCTTGGTTGACTTTGTCGCTGAATGGACTGAAGCCGAACTCCCTAAAGAGTATGGCGCATACTCCAATTGGATTATGCACTTCGACGGCTCCAAAATGTTGGCCGGCTTGGGGGCTGGCGTCGTACTGACGTCCCCAACCGGGGACACAGTCCAATACGTACTTCAGATAATGTACACGGACTCCAACAATGCAGCCGAATACGAGGCCCTCCTACATGGCCTCCGGATGGCAATATCCATTGGCATTCAACGCCTAGAGGTGCGCGGGGATTCAAACCTTGCAATATCCCAAGTAAATGGAGACTTTGACGCCAAGGATCCGAAAATGGCAGCCTATCGTAATGCTATCCTAAAAATGTCAGCTCGGTTCGAAGGACTTGAATTCCACCATGTAGCCCAGGATAATAACCAAGCAGCCGACGTCTTGGCACGCATCGGTGCAAAATGCGATGCTGTCCCTCCAAACATCTTCCTGGAACGGCTCTTTAAGCCATCCGTACTATGGGAAGAGTAGTCCGGAAATAACAGCCCGGAAGCAGCTGCACCACCCAACACAGAACGATCTGACATAATCGGCGACTCAGCCGATGAAATAACACCTTCAGCCCACGAAATAATGGTAGTAATTGCCCCGTGGACAGAACCATTCCTAGCCTACCTGATTAGGCAGGAGCTTCCTGAAGACCAAAACGAGGCTCGCCGCATAGTTCGGCGGTCTAAAGCCTACAAGGTCCATGAGGGGGAACTTTACAAGAGAAGCACAACCAGAGTCCTTCAAAGGTGTATCTCCGAAGAGGAAGGGCGAAACCTTCTGGCGGAAATTCATGCCGGACTAGGCGGACACCACGCCGCAGCCCGGGCCCTAGTAGGCAAGGCATTCCATACAGGATTTTATTGGCCGACGGCCCGGGCAGATGCTCAGGACTTAGTCCAAAGGTGTGTTGGTTGTCAGCTCTTTGCTAATCAGAGCCATATGCCAGCTACCGCCCTCAAAACTATACCCATTACCTGGCCGTTCGCGGTCTGGGGGCTTGACATGGTTGGACCCCTTAAAGGGGGAACCCACAAGCAAAGATACCTATTGGTCATGGTGGACAAATTCACCAAATGGATAGAGGCCAAGCCAGTTAAAACGGCAGAGTCCGGACCAGTGATAGACTTCATATCCGGGGTAGTACACCGTTATGGTGTCCTCCATAGCATCATTACCGATAACGGCACGAACTTCACGGCCGATGAGGTTAAATTATGGTGCAAAAATATGGGCATTAAGCTCGATTACGCTTCAGTCTATCACCCTCAAACCAACGGTCAAGTGGAACGAGCAAATGGTGTAATAATGAGCGGCATTAAACCCAGACTAGTGCGGTCCCTTGTGGAATCTGACACGCACTGGGTAGAGGAGCTTGACTCCATACTCTGGGGGCTGCGGACAACGCCCAACCATACTACCGGATTCACATCATTTCTTATGGTATAAGGCGCAGAGGCAGTTTTGCCCGGCGACATCATTCATGACTCACCTCGAGTGCGCATGTACGAAGAAAGAGAAGCCGAGCTGGATCGGCAGGACAGCTTGGATGCATTGGAGGAAGAACGCGACGTCGCCAAGGCTCGTTCCACATTCTATCAGTAGCAGGCTCAAAGATATCAAAGCAGAGAAGTACGGGCTAATACTTACAATGTTGGCGAACTAGTTCTACGCCTGCCGGACAAGAAGAAGGACAAGCTCAAGCCCAAATGGGAGGGACCATTCATTATCGATCAAGTCCTGACCGGCGGAGCGTACCGTCTGCGAAATGCATCGGACAACCGACTCGAGCCGAACCCATGGAACGCAGCCCGCCTCCGAAGATTTTACGCCTAGCATCGGACTAAGAGTTCGTCCCCTTCCCCCGTCAAAATTTTTACACTTCAGCTGTCCTTCGTTTCTCTCTTTTCTCTCACCCTTTTCATAAAAGCCTTTAAAGGCCTACTTGCGCATTATTCACACACGCTTGATGTGCTATCCGCACTCATTATACCTGGGGGCTTCTTTACCAGAAGCTTACTTATAAGGGCTTTATGCCCAACACATGTGTCAAACTTCCACATGTACCTTTTATTCACCATTGTATGCATCGATATGACTTAAGTTTTGGCCAAGCTGGGTTGCCTGGCTCCTGTGCTTACCCCTACATTCCCGATTGTTCAGCTAGGAGGTAAAGGGAGCACCTCTGCGATTGTTACTGCCGGGTCAGCCGGATGTGTACCTCAGACTGGGTGAAGCCGAAAGCTAGAGTTCTTAAGGGAATATTCGGTCGGTGACTTGAAAGATGATTTTTTACCTATTTATTTATCTGCCCCCTGATGTTTTCCTGCTCTTTTCGCAGTCTGGTATGCACTTTAGGGCATGCCTCCCAGGGAAAGGAACCCTTAACGGAACTATTCTCCCTGGAAGATGTTTCTTACTAACCATGTAATATAACATAACTAGTTGGGCACTTGTCTGATAAAGCACTAATGACCCCTACGCCTAGTCTCCATGCATGCCCCGGTTGTTTCTTAACCGAGAAGGTATTTGGACACACTCCGGACTCTAGGGTCCCAAGGTTGAAGCGAAAAGGTCGGCAAAGACAAACGATCTACATTCCAGCTAGAAGGCATTTTACATGTCATTTTACAATACATTGTCAAATCGACTAACTGTATTCCTCCTCAATCCCGTCTAACAGGCTGTCTAATTTACAGTCCCGTTGGGAGTATTTAGCAGCCAACTCTACTTGGCCGTACACTAAACTCACAGGGATCTCCTTCCCATCAGGCCCCACAGGCCCGACCTCGGCCATGTGGTTGGGATCCGCCTTCTTGTACCGCGTCTTCACCGTGGCCCAGGCCTCCCTAGCACCTTGGTGGCAGGCCGATATCTTCCATAAATGGAAGCGCTACCGCACTCCCTGAAGCTTCTCCGCAAGCTCTCCAAGGCCCTCGGGTAGGGAGAGGGATGGTCATAAAGCCTGGACGACGCCGCTCATCGCCTGCCGAACTCATTCGAGCAGTTGCACCAGCTCGGAAAGTTGATCACCCGTTGATACGGGCATCTCCTCTGCAGGGCGACCTGTGAGCACACCTACAGACATATTTCTGTCAATTGACTTCCTCGCCGAACTCTTCTTTTCAAAGGAGTTCGCTCAAGCACTTACTATAGATGCCGCGACGAAGCCGCTGATTCTCCTTCACGGAGCCAGACAACTCGGCCCGAACACCTTTCAGCTCCTCTCCAAGCTGGGCGTGGGCATCCTGGAGTTTGTTCCTTTCCTGCTGCACCTTCGTTAGCACCCTCTCGCCGGCCTTCAGCTGGCGCAGTAGTTGTTGCTTGTCCAGATCCACTCCGGCAACATCTGCAATATCATTGTCAGACTTACACGCACGCCGCACACCGCTTATCTTTTTGAAATAATGTTTTACCAGGAGGGGTCTCTGTGTTTCCTCCTGCAGCAGCGAGCGCGGCCTCAAGTTGGGCCTTGCACTCTTGTAGCTCCTGGGACAGTTGGGTATTCTTCTCTGTAAGATCCTGCATATCAAATGATCCTTAAATCAGTTACTCTAACTACTTTAAGTCTTGGGGGCTACTGGCATATACAGCTATTAAAATCTCTTACCCGTATGTCTTTTACATACTGCCGTGGCTCTGGTCAAACCATCTTGAGCAACACGGAGGTGCGCATCGCCCACGTTAAAGGCATTCAACGCCTCAGGGGAGAAGCACGCGTCACGTAAAACTGTCCGGCGACGCCTATGGTTCATGGCGCTCTCCACCTCAGACTTGGTGGCGGACAGTCTATTGGCGTCCTCCATTGGAGGAGTATCCGGCTCGCGCCTTGCGCTCGCCTCCCCCTCCAGACCAGGTGTTGGAGCCTGGCTGGCAGAGGTTTGGTTGGCAACCTCTCCGCCCGCAGTCCAGCGAGCACTCTTCCTCCTACAAAAGTTACGAGCATTCAAACGCCTCCTAGGAACTTTGTCCTAAACAATGGTCGCGAGCTATACCGTTACGGTGACGTTTCGATTTGTACCGCACCCCTCTTCCGCCTGTGGGGCCAGACTCACCCCTGTGGGTCAGCCGCCGCAGGTTCGGCTTCCTGCCTTGAAGGTACCTCCTGCGAGACACCATTGTATACGGTGGTTAGAAATGCGCAAGGACAAAATAATGGTGTCAGGACTTTGGTCACAATCACCTGGGGAGCCGGAGATAGGCCGGGGTAGTCAGCCGTAATGGCGACTAGAGCATTATCCATGCTGAGCTGGAGAAACACCCCGTCAATTAGCTCCACCTTTATGTCTGGATCCTCTTCGGAGGACGGATCAAGGGATCTTTCTGGATCCTCGGGCTGTGGGGCCGGAGTATGTATGCTCTCCACAGTCCGGCGCAGATCCTGCGTCAAAACCATAAAGTAAGGCACTTAACCTTGAAAGTGTGGGTCGGATAAATGAACATCCGCTTACCCAGCTCCGAGGGTTGTTCATGGAGAACCCGTTCAATGGGCTCGTCTGGAGGAAGTCCTCCTTCTCCCCCATGTACAAGCCGGACAGAATCTTCACCAGATCTTCGGCCGATCCCAACCCTCGGCGGCCATGACGAGTGGCATCATTCTCCCCATTGAAATCCCACATGGGGTGGCCCCTGTATTGCAGCGGCTGCACCCCCCGCATAATGCACGTGGCCATGACTCCAATCATGGTCAGTCCGGAATGGGCCAGTAACCTTATCCGGCCCATCAAATAATGGACGCTCTTTCCTTCCTCCAGCTGAGGGCTCCGCGGGCGCCAACTCAGGCGTTTCTTCAGAGGAGCATTGCTGAACTCCGAGAGGCCGATCCGAATAGGGTCCGGCAGTGGAGCGTCTTCTACATAAAACCATTCTGAAGGCCAGTCTTTGGACGCCTTCTTAGGGGTTCCGGATGGATATCCGGTCCCGGCGATGCGCCATATTTCGGCACCGCCCACTTGATATACTGACCCCCCGTGAGAGCGGGGTACGAGGCAGAATAACCTCTTCCACAGCGCAAAGTGGGGCTCGATGCCTAGGAATAGCTCGCAAAGAGCCACGAAACCCGCGATATGCAGAATAGAGGCGGGCGTGAGGTGATGGAGCTAGAGTCCGTAGAACTCCAGGAGCCCGCGGAGGAACGGATGTACAGGAAATCTGAGCCCCCTTATCAGATAGGGGACGAAGCATACCCGCTCCCCTTTATTGGGACTTGGGGTGGCCTCCGCTTGCTTCCCACCTTTGTAGGTGGCCAGCCCGGCTTGAACCGGGACCATAAAGGCCGGAGGAAGATATCCCTCCGCTTGGAGCGTCACCAGCTTGTTGTGCGGGACAAAACATTTCCTCCAATCTCCTGGCAGAGGGCTGGGAGCGCGAGAGGAGGAGCCGCGTCAACGGTCCATGATGGAATGGATTTTTGGTCAAGGGCGTTCCGATGAGTACTCGCGGAAGGAAGATGGTGTGGTTTGGATCTGGATCCTTGCCTCTCTTATAGGCAGGTTATTTGCGCAGCTAGGGGGTAAAACATAAAAGATACCCTGGCCTTTCGCATTCGTGCGACGCGTGGAAGAAGGCCATTATTGGGCGTGGAAGCCACGGAGCACAACATTTGTAAGGGAGCCGGACACTATTCGGCAAGCACATGGAATCTGGAGGAGAACCCGCCTTGCAACGCCGGAGACTATATACGTGCTGGACTTATCATCATTGAAGCCTGGTTCGGGGGCTACTGAGAGAGTCCTGGACTAGGGGGTGTTCGGACAGCCGGACTATCATCGTCAGCCGAACTCCAAGACTATGAAGATACAAGATTGAAGACTTCGTCCCGTGTCCGGATGGGACTTCCCTTGGCGTGGAAGGCAAGCTTGGCAATACGAATATGTAGATCTCCTACCATTGTAACCGACTCTGTGTAACCCTAGCCCTCTCCGTTGTCTATATAAACCGAAGGGTTTTAGTCTGTAGGACACAACCATTACAACAATCATACAATAGGCTAGCTTCTAGGGTTTTACATCCATCAAGAGGGCCCGAACCTGGGTAAAAACATCGTGTCCCTTGTCTCCTATTACCATCCGCCTAGACGCACAGTTCGGGACCCCCTACCCGAGATCCACCGGTTTTTACACCGACACTCCTCCATCACCACCATGCCGTTGTACTGCTGCTGGAAGGAGTCTTCCCCAACCTTTCCCTCTCTCCTTGCTGGATCAAGGCACGGGAGACGTCACCAGGCTGCACGTGTGTTGAACGCGGAGGCACCATTCTTCGGTGCTTAGGTCGGATTTGGCCGCGATCTGAATAGCTGCGTGAATGACTCCTCCGACCGCATTCTTGTAACGCTTCCGCATCACGATCTTCAAGGGTATGAAGATGCACTCCCCTCTCTCTCGTTGCTAGTATCTCCATAGATTGATCTTGGTGAAGCGTAGAAAATTTTGAATTTCTGCTACGTTCCCCAACACGGACGACGTCAGATTTGACCTCTCCAGCGGAGGCAGAGGGCGGAGGTTGCCGGAGTAGAGGAAGACGACGGCTTGGGGTGGCTCCAGGGGCTCCAGAGGGGTTGGTTGGCTTCACTTAGGAGAGGCGGAGGCCCTGGCGGGGTCGCCTTAGCTTGGGGGGGCCAGAGCCGCGGGAACGATCTAGAGGGGATTGCCAACGAGCTCGAATCTGAGACAGCAACCCGCGGCTTGCCCAGCCGGGCTGTGGCTTCTACTGGCTCTAGGAGGAGGGGGAAGTGGCTAGGTGTGCTCCAAGAGGCTGCGGGTGGCTGCTTATATAGTCGGGTAGCGAGGAGGGCTCGGGCTCCACCGGAGGACACCTGTCCCTGGCGCTCGGCGACGAACGGCGCCAGAGAGCGATGGAGAAGACAACGGAGGTCATGCAGGAATTGTGCGCAGGCGCGGACGAGCACAGGAGCGAGGGGGAAAGCGACGAACACTGTGCGCGTGCACTGTGCCGTTGGCCGGACTGTGCCTGTGCTCGCTGCGGCGAGCTCCGGCATCAGCGAGCGGCAGGGGGGAGTTATGGAGGTGGAGACGAGGATGGTGGCGAGGGGTGGCATGCTCTGGCCGGCTGGGCAGCGAGCACGCGCTCAACATAGGTGGTAGCGACGCGCGGAGCGCGCGTATTGCATGCCAGCACGCTCGGACAAACGCGGTCACCGCGTGGACCGTGACATCAGGCCATCCTACGCACTAACAAAGACGTCTGGCGTGTAGTTCTTAGTAAACTAAGATGTTACCACAGTTTTGTTAGGTTCTAGGTGTAGTAGAAGTAAATTTGTGCTGCTGACAAGTTACTGGATAGTAACTTTGGAGAGTTACCATAGTCAAACCACTGGGATTCAAGGGCTGAGCTTTGAGGTTTTACTATCTCTTACTAAGGTAAATAAGCACAGGGAAAACCAGCTACAATGGAGCTAGTAAAAAGGTAGTTGCTGTAGAAACTACCATTTCTGCCCAGAAGTGACTTTATTTTCTGTAGCCAAAATATTCCAAAGAGTGGTGAAATATTTTTTCTCAGAAATGTGCCCTAGGGTCCAAAGAATAATTTGGATTTTTCTCAGGATTTTTGGGGCAACAAAAATTAGGGTCGCTTTGGAGCTCGAAGAGTTAGCTAGGGTTTTGGAGGCCAAAAATGAATATATTTCATTTAAGAAAAATATTCCAAGCAATATTGTTGGGTTGGCCAGGGGTGAAATGATGGTTGTGAGGAGGAGAGGGAACACTTGGGTGAAAATCAAGGGGTACCCAAGTGGTTAAGTCCAAATGAAATGATTCAAAACTCCAAATCCAAAACCAACTCAACTGAAAATCAAGCAAAGGAGAAGAGGGAAAAACCATGCTGTCACAAACCTCCCCCACTTAGAATGAATCTCGTCCTCGAGATTCGGTTGCTTGGGAAAACCATTCTGGATAACATGCCCTTAGAAATTCTTCTGATTCCCGGGTTGATTCTGACTCGGTATGATGCATCCATTGGACCTTGTAAAACTTTTGTGACTTACTGCTTGTGACCCTTTCCATTTGATCCAAAATTTTCACTGGCCTCTCTTCTTAGGTCAAGTCCTTTGCCAGCTCTAACTCTGCCAAATTGGTCTTTTTCTCGGGCGGTGATATGCACCGTCGCAGTTGTGAAACGTGGAACACGTTGTGCACGTCTGACAGCTCAGGGGGCAACTCCAACTGATATGCCACAGCACCTACTCGTGTCATAATTGGAAATGGACCAATTAACCTGGGTGCTAGTTTTCCACTGGTTTGAAACCTCTTGACTCCTTTCATATGTGTGACTCGAAGGTAGACATGTTCTCCGGGTTCAAAGCTGATCTGCCGGTGCTTTGCATCATAATAACTTTTCTGTCGCGATTTGGCCAATTGCAATCTGTCTCGGATCTCCTTGACTTGATTTTCGGCTTCCAGCATGAGATCTGTTCCAAAAATATGGCTATCTCCGGTTTGGGACCAATTTAATGGAGTGCGGCCCTTACAGCCATACAAAGCTTCATATGGTGACATCTTTAAACTGGTCTGGAACCCATTGTTATACGAGAACTCGGCGTACGGCAAGCAATCTTCCCATTTTGGTCATTGGGCCAAAACACAAGCTCGGAGCATATCTTCGAGTATCTGATTTACCCTTTCTGTCTGCCCATCCGTCTGAGGATGATAAGCGGTACTGTATGTCAATTCCGTTCCGAGGGCCTGATGGAGACGGGACCAAAAAGCATAGGTGAAAAGCGAACCTCGGTCAGAAGTGATGGTTCGGGGAACTCCATGCAGACTGACAATTCTAGATACATACAGTCATGCAAGCTCATCTGCTCGGTATGAGGTTTTGATTGGGAGGAAGTGGGCCACCTTGGTTAATGTATCTACTATGGCCCAGATCGCATTATTGCACCGTCGGGTCCAAGGTAGTCCTGTGATGAAATCCATATAGACATTGTCCCATTTCCATTGTGACACTGGCAGCGGTTGGAGAAGTCCGGCTGGTTTCTGATGTTCTACCTTTACTTTGTTGCATATATCGCAACAGGCCACGAAATAAGCAATGTCTTTCTTCATTTCATCCCACCAGAATATTTGTCGAAGGTCTTCATACATTTTCATACCTCTAGGGTGGATTGAATACGAGGATTCGTGGGCTTCTGACAAAATTTTCTGCTTCAGATCAGCTTGATTAGGCACATAAATACTTCCCCTGAATCGGAGGGTACCGCACCGATCCTTCGAGAAATCGGAAAGCTTGATATGTTTCTGCAGATCGGCATCGCCTGACAGGGCTTTGCAGATTTCTTCCTCAACAGCGGGGGTAACCTTCAGAATATTGGGAAGGCCAGCCTCAACTATGACCAGGTTGAGCTGAGCCATCTCCTCTTTAAGCTCGGAAGGCAAAGATTCCAACATGACGTTTAAACTGACGGGCTTTCGACTGAGTGCATCGGCAACCATGTTGGCCTTACCCGGATGGTAATTTATTCCAAGGTCATAATCCTTGACCAACTCAAGCCATCTTCGCTGATGGAGATTTAAATCCGGCTGGGTAAATATATACTTGAGGCTTTTGTGATTGGTAAAAATTTGGCACCTTTTTCCGATGAGGTAGTAACACCAAATTTTTAAAGCATGAACTACCGCGGCCAATTCCAAATCATGAGTGGGGTAAATTCCTTCGTGGGGTCATAGATGCTGTGAGTCATAAGCTACTACCTTGCCATCTTGCATAAGTACGCGTCCTAGCCCTTGTCGAGAAGCGTCGCAGTATACGTCAAAACTGCGGTAGATATCTGGAAGTGTTAATACTGGCGCAGTTGTCAAGAGTTTCTTCAACTCGGTGATACTTTTCTCACAGTCTGTAGTCCATTCAAATTTCTTATCCTTTTTGAGCAGCTCCATCATGGGTTTAGAAATCTTGGAAAAACCTTCAATGAATCGGCGGTAATATCCGACTAATCCAAGAAAACACCAGATCTGAGATTCCGTGGCGGGTGGCAACTAGTCGAGCACGTCTTTTACCTTGCTTGGGTCCACGGCTATACCTTCAGCAGACAGCAGATGCCTGAGGAATCCAACTTGCTTGAGCCAAAACTCGCATTTACTGAATTTGGCGTATAACTGGTGCTCACAAATTCGTTGTAACACTGCTCAGAGGTGTTCCTTATGCTCTTCTTCACTTCTTGAGTATATAAGTATATCATCGATGAAGACGACCACGAACTTATTGAGGAAATTGATGAATACTTTATTCATCATGTGCATGAAGAAGGCGGGGGCGTTGGTGAGGCCGAAGGACATGACTGTATATTTATAGAGACCGTAGCGAGTGGTGAATGCGGTCTTGGGAATATCCTCCTTTTTAATTTTGAGCTGATAATATCCAGTCTGCATATCAATCTTTGAGAATGCCTTGGCTCCACTGAGCTGATCAAACAAATCATCTATTGTTGGCAGAGGGTATATGTTTTTGATCGTGACATCATTCAACTATTGGTAGTCAACACACATACGAAGGCTGCCATCTTTCCTGTCCACAAAAATAGCAGGTGATCCCCATGGCGAGGAACTGGGGCGGATATACCCTTTTTGGAGCATTTCATCAAGCTGTTTCTTTAGCTCCACTAATTCGAATGACGGCATTCGATAATATTTCTTGTGTATTGGTGTGGTTCCGGCACAAGTTCTACTGCAAACTCAAGCTCTCGGTCAGGTGGCATGCATGGTAGTTCTTCTGGGAATTCATCAGGAAACTCACTGACCACCGGAATTAATTCCATTTCTGCTATTGCTGTAAAAACCATTTCCTTGGAGGGTATGCTCCTACGAGCAATAAACTTTTTAGTTTGTCCATCTTGGCCGGTCAAGTTGACTTCTCGGGTCGCACAATTTATGCACACTTGGTACTGAGTCAGCCAATTCATACCCAAGATAACATCCAACTTATCAGACTCAATAAGTATCAAAGATGTTGGAAAATGGATTCCGTTGATACTGGCTTCCAGATTGCAGCAGACTAGATTGCTTCTGCTAAGAGATCCCGGGGTTTGTACCAGCATATCCTTGCCGAACAACGAACACGGAAATTTGTTTTGGGCAACAAAACTCCGAGAAATAAAAGAGCGGGAAGCCCCAGAGTCAAATAAAATTATTGCAGGTATGTTATTAACAAGGAACATACCAATGACGACTTCGGGATTTTCTTGGGCTTCGTCGGCTGAAATGTGATGAACGTATACCCTGACGTCATGCTAACTTGGACCGGCTTCCAAATAATGGATTTGAGGCTTGAACATAGCATTGGTTCAGTTGTTCTTGGGACACTGTTGGGCATAATGTCTGGTTTGTCCGCAACTGTAACAGGAATTGTTGCGCAGGCGATTCTCCAGAACGGGGTTGAGTACATCATTCTTGACATGGGTGGTGGCCTTGTTAACATTTTGTTGCCAATTAGGCTGGTATGCTACCTGAGTTGGCTGCCAGGTACAAACCTTCTGCACTGGTTGCATTTCCCTTTTGGGCTCAAACTTGCGCTTGTGATCGTTATGGGCAGACTTATTATCTGATACAAGATTGTGCTCCCTTTCAGCAATGAAAGCCTTGTTCACCAGGGTTTGCAAATCTGGGAAATCAAACATACTGAGAGCACAGCGAAGTTGCGGGGTTAATCCACCAAGAAATCGGTCTATCTTCCTTTCTTAAGTGGCCACGTCATATTGAGAGTAACGTGACAGGTGATTGAATTTCTGCAAATATTCTCCCACTGACTGACTTCCTTGGAGGAGCGCGAGAAATTCATGCTGCTTAGTCTTCATAATCCCCGCAGGGATGTGATATTTCCAAAATTGCTCCTTGAATATTGACTAGGTAATTGCTTCATTATTAGTCCCTATGGCTTTTTCATTTTCCCACCATATAGCAGCAGTGCCTTCTAGATAATGTGTTACAAATGGAACTTTATCCTCTTCATTAGTTCGAGCAACCTCAAGTTTCTTTTCCATAGTTCTCAACCAATCATCTACATCCAAGGGATCAATGGCCTGACTGAAAGTGGGAGGCTTAGTCCTTTGAAAATCTGATGACTTGGAGTAAGGGACGGGCTGATTTCCATTCTGTCCAACCATTGCTTGAATACTTCTGAATATTTCCATCATATCATTATTTCGTCGTTCCTTGAACATACGCATAATTTGCTCGGTGGAGGGCGGATTTGGTGGTGCAGGCGGTGGTGGAACTTATGGCTCGGGTGATTGTCCTGCCTATCGTGCGAAACACCGAACAGGAGAACCCTCGCAAATGTTGCTACTGCAGCCTCCCCGCATCATCCTTATATGATTTTTCCCAAGTCAACGCAACCGAGATGAGAAGCATTCAACATAAACTGTGGAGAAGCCAGCAACAAAATCCAAGTAACTCCAAAAAAAAGAAACGAAGAAAATACTACGAATAAAATAAAGTCCAACACAATTATACATAGACTCATACATGAAAGATAACAACATGCCAGGTCCAACTACCCTCATACATGAAAAGAAACATCATGACTCGTACGACTACATCCATACTCCATGATGACGACTACGAATACTCGAAAGCTCTACTGCTCTACTGGTGCTACGGGGTCCTCTCCTGAAGTGGACTCGGATCCAGAACTGATGGGGTTAATGGAGAGCTTCGGGTTAAAAGTGACACGACGACACTGCTTCGAGGGCTCTCCCTCAGGGGCAGGCGAAGGGTGGATCATCGGGGCTACAAGAGTGGCAAGGAGTGAAACCCACTCAACAGGAGCACTAAGTGGACTCACAGTCACGGTGCCTGAGCTACTCGTAGGAGTAATCGGAGAAACAGGGGATCTAGAACCGGCAGGAACGTAGGGAGCAAACCCTACAGATGGAGAAGTAGTGGCTGAGCGAGCAGAGACTAAAGTGGAGGCTACAGCAATACGGGCACGACTCAGCTCACGAGCCAGATCATAGATCAGAAGATAGCTAGCAGTGATTTAGCGAGAAAGGTGGCTAGCTACACTGTCAGACTCCGGATCAATGATAGGGAAACGGACACGGCCATTATCATGGAGAGAAGGATAGTAATGGAAACCTGGGTGGTTCTGCATCCAGACCTCGTTGTAGCGGAGCTCAACAAGTACCTCGAATGCAGCAAACTAGAGCCTGAGAAGCGGTAGAAGCGTAGCTGCTACAAGAGGTATGAGTGTAAGAGCTGGAATCGGAACTGGTGCGCAGAGTAACCACGGCGTGATACTCATACACTGAGTCAGCTAGGCGCTCCCGGTACACACGATAGACTAGATCGTCTCCATGAAGGTACAACCGACGCCACACGTTACGAAGGAGATGCGACGACGTGTACGGCATCAGCTGCAACTGGCATGGATACAGCACTGGAGCCATCTACACTCACAACCATTAGCAGGTTAGCATAAAAAAATAAAATCAGTGCATGCAATGCAACAACTAGCTACAATTATTACCGGCACTCAGCTAAAACTCGTATCTAACGTCTAGTTAACTCGGCTTAGTCTAGTGTGGCCTACAGTCAGCGCGGCTCTGATACCAAGCGTTGTGGCACCCCGGCTCAGAGCGACCAGTTTACCTTGCATTGCCAGCCCAGAGACCTTGTCTTCTGGCAACACACAACAACATGGTACAGAAAAACAACCGCTTTATTCATGCTAGCGGAGCATAGTTCATATTGCAACAGTTAGCGAGGCCAAGCAGCACAAACAGTGCGGCTGAACAATATGTACATTATTTAGTGAACATACAGGGGCCTCGATCATGACAACTACTCGGCAGCACAACAACATCGTAGCGGGACTCCATAGCACAGGGACGCCGATGTGGACACGGTCTAGACTCGAACAGCACTCCTTTCCAACGAGACATTCCTGAAATCTGGCATGACACGCCAGGTCAGTATATTGAATGTACTTGCAAGCTCATAATAAGCATAAACATAATGACAAACAATATCATGACATTTAACCATCTAAGCAACAATGCAACCATATATCCAACATGCTGTGACTCTACTCAACTGGTACTCGTTCCCCATACTTGCTTACTAGACATGATCAATACCAGACCAAAAACATGATAATTCCAAAAACACACTCGTGATCCTTACGGCGATCACAACCCGACCAACTCGTGGCCCGTGATCCTTACGGTGATCACAACCTGACCAACTCGTGGCCCGTGATCCTTACGGCGATCACAACCCGACCGACTCGTGGCCCGTGATCCTTAATGCGATCACCACCCGACCAACTCGTGGCCCGACTCAACACGATGGCCTCACGGCCATCCTTAGTTCAAGCTTAGTGTGCATATTTTATTTAGTGTTGACCCATGGTGTACCCTACTTTTGAGCGTGTCCGTAACCGTGGACTCGGCTATTGATAGATTAAAACACTCTGCAGAGGTTAGTACACTGTACCCACACTACGGAACCCATGGCCTCGCACTCCCATTCGGGTGGACCAACAGCGTTCCGACGAAACCATTTCATTGTCATGACACTCTCCCGGCCCTTCCGACTCAGACCCAAACGGGCTAGTCCTGGATGGCCCCGTGTCTACCTCCAGACACCTCGACCACCGTCGTGGCCACGATCCACTCTGGGATTCGGTACCAAAACTTAACTTAACAACGGGCTCACAAGGTTATGCTTGCCTACTGGGCCAGGGTACAGCACGCCCATAACCTTCCCTAAATGGAGGCACCGACCAGAGGCACGACAATGAAACGCATCAAGGCCATCCCATACCAGCAAATGTGGTTGCACTAGGAAAGACTCATTTCGGTGGCACCATGACTCGGTCAACAACATATTCAAGTTGAGCTATTAATCAGGTTCAACTTAATGTGAAAATAACCGGTGTAATAATCCAATACTATGCTTCACTTAACATATGCATCACATAACCATGCAAATAACTGAATCAACCACGCTCCTACGGAGCCATCATCAACTCATGCTACTAGTATAGTTAAGATCACACCTTACTTACACCAGAATCATTTCTAGCAATCTCATCATTTTTCATCATGCAAAATAATAATTAAACTAATTATCAAACTCTATGGCCATATTGTTTATTCATTACTTGCAACTAAGTTCTCCTTAGCTTACCAACAAAATTCACTTCAAACATTCTGTAGTTCAAGTATTTTAACATAACAAGCATTTAACAGAATATATTCATTATATAACTAATTTAAATGCATCAATATTCATAACTTCAAGTAGGAAAATCATAAATATTGAAGTGGAACCATGAAAATGATACTGTGGCTTGCCTTAGTGCTGATGAGGTTCACAAAGCTCCTGGTGATCCTCAAGACAAGCTGGCCCTTCTGAAAATATTCAAAACCACAAAAAGAAAACATCAAGTAACCTTCTGAAAATTGCCAGAAAATCTAGACAGCAAGGAAAAATCCCATCTTTTGGGTGCTATTATATTTTTGGACACAGAACACAATGCAAAAAGAATCAATGCATTTGGACTTATAGATAAAAGTGATGGCCATTTGAAGTTTCCTGGAATTTAAATGAATCTGAAATAACTAAACAGAGGGGGTGACATCGAAAGCGTAAACACCCGGGGTGCCACCACTCATACCGCTTCACGCGCATAATGAGTGGCTGACTAGCGGGCCCCGCTAGTCAGGCCGGAGGGAGGGGAGCGGGTAACAGAGGGAGGCGGCGCTTCGCCGGAGCTCACGCCGGCTGTGAGGCTTCTTGGAGTCAAACGAGAGGGAGGGATCGATAGAGGAGATGTTTGCGCACCTGCCCGTACCCGTAGCGTAGCTAACAGTGACCGGACAGCGTCGGATTTAACCTCTCCAACGGAGGCAGAGGGCAGAGGTTGCCGGAGTTGAGGAATACGGCGGCTTGGGGCAGCTCCAGGGGCTCCAGAGGGGTTGGTTTGCTTCACTGAGGAGAGGTGGAGGCCCTGGCGGGGTCGCCTTGGCTTGGGAGGGGCCGGAGCTACGGGAATGATCCAGAGGGGATCGCCAGCGAGCTCGGCTCCGGGACAGCTGCCCGCGGCCTGCCCGGCTGGGCTGCGGCTTCTACTGGCTATAGGAGGAGGGGGAAGTGGCTGGGGGTGCTCCAAGAGGCTACGGGTGGCTGCTTATATAGGCGGGCAGAGAGGAGGGCTCGGGCTCCACCGGAGGACACCTGTCCCCGGCGCCCGGCGACGAACGGTGCTAGAGAGCGATGGAGAAGACGACGGAGGTCACATAGGAACTGTGCGCGGGCGCGGACGAGCACAGGAGCGAGGGGGAAAGTGACGAACAGAGTGTGCGCGCACTATGCAGTTGGCCGGACTGTGCCGTGCTTGCTGCGGCAAGCTCCGGCATCGGCGAGCGGCAGGGGGAGTTATGGAGGTGGAGACGAGGATGGTGGCGAGGGGTGGCACGCTCTGGCCGGCTGGGCAGCGACCACGCGCTCAACAGAGGCGCTGGCGACGCACAGAGCGCGCGTATTGCATGCCAGCATGCTCGGACGAATGCGGTCACCGCGTGGACCATGACATCAGGCCATCTTACGCACTAACAAAGATGTCTGGTGTGTAGTCCTTAGTAAACTGAGATGTTACCACGGTTTGGTTAGGTTCCAGGTGCAGTAGAAGTAAACTTGTGCTGCTGGCAAGTTACTGGACAGTAACTTTGGAGAGTTACTGTGGTCAAACCACTGGGATTCAAGGGCTGAGCTTTGGGGTTTTTACTATCTCTTACCAAGGTAAATAAGCACAGGGAAAACCAGCTACAATGGAGCTAGTAAAAAGGTAGTTGCTGTAGAAACTACCATTTCTGCCCAAAAGTGACTTTCTTTTCTGTAGCCAAAATATTCCAAAGATTGGTGAAATATTTTTGCTTAGAAATGTGCCCCAGGGTCCAAAGAATAATTGGGATTTTTCTTATGATTTTTGGGGCAAGAAAAATTAGCGTCACTTTGGAGCTCGGAGAGTTAGCTAGGGTTTGGAGGCCAAAAATGAATATTTTTCATTTAAGAAAAATATTCCAAGCAAGATTGTTGGGTTGGCCAGGGGTGAAATGATGGTTGTGAGGAGGAGAGGGAACACTTGGGTGAAGATCTAGGGGTACTTGTAACGCCCCGGATACAACTTTCCGCATTCGTAACTCCAACCCTTGCCTTTTCCGGAGATGCGATATGATTATTTCCTTCGTCGTTGGGTTTTTGTCTTCGTTTTGCATTTTGTTCATGTCAGGCTTTTCATCTCATTGCTTCATGTGCATTGCATCGTGGCATCTTGCACCCCTTTTTAAAACTCAACTAAATAAACCGTATGGATCTTCGGTCCATTTAAATTGAGGGAATTCACATGGTGATTTCTCTTTATAACATATCATCCTAGTATTTAAGGAGCTATAATAATTATTCCATTAATTTGGAATTCACCTTAACACACTTGCAAAATATTCCATGCCTTTGTTATCTCACTTCTTGACCTCATACTTCGCCCATAAATTCTTTCATCATTTTCCCGAGCTCCACCAAGATCCTCAACATTTTTGGCCACACGAAAAACCTAGTCCTAGTTCAAACCCATTTGAATTTCAAATGAGTTTGAATTCAATTCCTGCAATCTTGTCCACACCATTTTTCTTGGAACAAGCTCATTTTTATGAGTCCGAGAAAATACCCTCCTGCTCAAGCTCCACCCCTAACCTCTCTTTCTTTTCTTTCTTATCTCTATTTTGTTTTATTTATTTATTTATTTTAGAGTGAGAGAGAGCCAGCCCAGCCGGCCCATTAGCCCAGCCAGCCCACCTAAACCTATAACCCTAGCCCATCACCACGCTCTCTCCCGATCCCCATCTCTCCCTCTCGTCCCTCCCTGCGCTGCCACTGACACACACGCACGCATCGAGACAAGGGAGAGGAGCTCCTCACGCCTGATCCATGGCCTCCCTTTTCCTCCCGCGCGCCACTGCCCGGCGACCGGCCGCGCCTCCGGCCACCCATTCCTCTGCCGCCGTGCCGTCGTTCTGGCCGGCGAGCCCATCTCCTCCGCCCATCCCCATCGCCCCGCTACCGCGCCGTCTTCTTCACCTCCTGCCCGCGTCCCTCTGCTGCCTTGTCGCCGTCGAGCTGCACCGCACCACCGACCTCGCCCCGCCCTTGCTGCTGCCATTTCATTCCGGCGCCCCGCTGCATCTCCACTGCCCTCGCCTCCCCGCTCTTCTGCCGCCTGTTCCTCTGCATCAAGCGAGGTGGGTTCGCCCGCGTCGACCCTCTCCGATCGAGCGCCGCTCGCGTTTACGGCTCCAGGTCCAGGCCGCTGTTTCCCTGCCTCGCCCTCGACGCCTCATCCCCGAGCTCCGAGTTTGCTGCCGCCTTGCTCCTCCCTCACCCGTCTATCAGGAACGCCATGGCCGCCGCCCCATGGAGTCCCACCGGCCTGGACCCAGCCGGGAACCAGATGAGCCCCCTGCCCCGCCTCTGCCTCGTTTGAGCGGGGTGGAGGATGCGTCTCTGCTCGCCCGCATCAACTAGTGCCAAGTCCCTGCCGCCGACCTCTGTTTTCCCTGCTTGCCGCGTGAGCATCATCGCCCGCTCTCTTGCCCGTGCGTGAGTGCTCGCGTGGGTCACTTCGACCGTTGACCTCCTCAAGTTCAGGACCAGGACTCGAGACCCATGTACGATTACGCAACGAACGGTGGAGTTACACGAGTTACAAGTACCGCGACGACCCCGGAGACTGGATTCTGTCAAGTTCCTCTACGATATGTGTACAACTACTTCCACTACGAGAAGTACCACTACCATCGCCAAGATCGCGAGTACCTCTACCGTCGCCGTGAACAACTACTTCCACGACGTCCGAGAACAACTACTTCCACTACCGCTGCCGCGAGAACGACTACTTCCACTATGACCCGAGAACGTCTACTTCCCTCGACGATTTTGAACCGCCCCGAAATGCACGCTTCGAAGGTATAACCCCGAGACGATCAACCATGGACCAAATGCATGTGTTGTATGAGATGTACCCTATGTTTGCACCGTGCCTATTTGCTTCTTGCACGTTCCTCCTCGTTCTCCATGCCGATGAACCGTGGGAACCCGGTAACCGGGATCACCCCACCATCTCTAGCATTTTCCGCACATCCGCACACTTCTCGTTTGCATCGGTATCTCACTCGAGTTACCGGGACCGGAATGTTGCCGTGGCATCATTTTCGGATTCGTTGCCGCGGCATCCGTTTCATTCCGCCATTGTGACAAATGCTTCATAACATGCTCTTGTCAACATTTTCATAAAAATTGCATAAAACTTGCATATGTCATCCGCATCATGATAACAACATTTAAAATGTTTAAAATTGTTGTTGCATTAAATTGCTAAATAACAAGGGGATTTTCCGGAAGTGTTGTTTGTTGTTTCGGTCTCATTTAAACTTGCCTAAATAGTTAGTTTAATTATGCTTCACCCCTTGCCATGTTTAACAACATTTAATATTGTTGAGTAGCTTATAACGGGATCAAACTAAATAATTGCATGTGGTGTTTTGTCAATATGCAACTCGTAGCATATTGAGCTCCACTTAACTTATAGTATTGCTTGTTGCACTTTGCCATGCCATGCCTCATTAAACCGGACATGCATCATACTTGGTTGTGCATCATGCCATGTTTATGTTTGTGCATTTACCATGTTGTTTCCTTCTTTCCGGTTTGTTTCTCTCGTTAGCTTCGGTTTCGTTCCGGAGTTGTGAGGATTCGTTCGACTACGTCCGTTCATCTTCTTCATGGACTCGTTCTTCTTCCTAGCGGGATTTCAGGCAAGATGACCGCTACCATGGATCTCACTACTACCATTGCTATGCTAGTTGCTTCGTTCTATCGCTATGCTGTGTTACCTATCATTTGCTCTTCAAGCCTCCCAAATTGCCATGAACCTCTAACCTTTGACACCCTTCCTAGCAAACCATTGTTTTGCTATGTTACCACTTTGCTTAGCCCCTCTTATAGCGTTGTTAGTTGCAGGTGAAGTTGAAGATTGCTCCATGGTGGACAGGGTTATGTTGGGATATCACAGTATCTCTTATATTATTAATGCATCTATATATTTGGTAAAGGGTGGAATGCTCGGCCTTATGCCTGGTGTTTTGTTCCACTCTTGCCGCCCTAGTTTCCGTCATACCGGTGTTATGTTCCCGGATTTTGCGTTCCTAACGCGGTCGGGTGATTTATGGGACCCCCCTGACAGTTCGCTTTGAATAAAACTTGTCCAGCAAGGCCCAACATTGGTTTTACCATTTGCCTCACCACCACCTACTTTTCCCTTGGGAGTCGCTCTCTCGAGGGTCATCTTTATTCAGCCCCCCCGGGCCAATGCTTGTCTAAGTGTTGGTCCAAACTAGAGCCCTTTGCAGCGCCCCCTCAGGGAAACTTGAGGTCTGGTTTTAGTTGTACGGACTGCTCATCCGGTCGTGGCCTGAGACGAGATACGCGCGGCTACTATCAGGATGTCGGCACGCCGGGAGGTCTTGCTGGTCTTGTTTTACCATTGTCGAAATGTCTTGTAAACCGGGATTCCGAGACTGATCGGGTCTTCCTGTGAGAAGGTCTATTCCTTCGTTGATCGTGAGAGCTTGTCATGGGCTAAGTGGGGACACCCCTGCAGGGTATAAACTTTCGAGAGCCGTGCCCGCGGTTATGTGGCAGATGGGAATTTGTTAATGTCCGGTTGTAGATAACTTGACACCAGATCCGAAATAAAACTCATCAACCGCGTGTGTAGCCGTGATGGTCTCTTCTCGGCGTAGTCCGGGAAGTGAACACGGTCTTTGGGTTATGTTTGACGTAAGTAGGTGTTCAGGATCACCTCTTGATCATTGTTAGCTTCACGACTGTTCCGCTTGTTTCTCTTCTCGCTCTCATTTGCGTATGTTAGCCACCATACTTGCTTAGTCGATGCTGCAACCTCACCACTTTACCCCTTCCTTTCCTATTAAGCTTTGCTAGTCTTGATACCCATGGTAATGGGATTGCTGAGTCATCGTGGCTCATAGATTACTACAACAACAGTTGCGGGTACAGGTTATGTGATGATCATGACGCGAGAGCGATGCTTGCTTGCATTGAGTTCTTCTTTTGCTTCTTCGATCATGGGATAGGTTCCAGGTCGGCAGCCTGGGCTAGCAGGGTGGATATTGTTTGAGTTTCTGTTTATGATTCATCCGTAGTCGGATGTTGTTCTTGTATGTTGTATTGTTGTATTCATGTGACATTGTATGTATCAGATGTATCCCCACTATTATGTAATGTTGATGTAATGATATCCACCTTGCAATAGCGTCTTCAAGATGCGCTTCTATCCTTGGTGGGACCTTCGAGTTCCTTTAGGATAGGGTCGCATCTTGGGCGTGACAGTACCCAAGTGGTTAAGTCCAAATGAAATGATTCAAAACTCCAAATCCAAAACCAACTCAACTGAAAATCAAGCAAAGAAGAAGAGGGCAAAAACCAGGCTGTCACATCATCCATTTGAGGGAAATTTGCTACTGTCCTACAAACCTCTGCACTTGGAGGCCCAACAACGTCTACAAGAAGAAGGTTGTGTAGTAGACATCACGACCCCAGGCGACTCACCTCCTGGAAAGAGAAGGGCTTAGCCTGGGGCTCAGCGGAAGTACTGACCGCACTTCAGACCTGCGTCCAAAATATGATATGTTAGAAAATCAAGCTCGTCAACGTGGTCCAGGTTATGCTCCTCTGCCGGATCATTCCGTGCCAGAGACGGGGTTGCAATTTGTGGAAGTTCGACCCGGCCGAACACCAGATGTTGTGAGAGCTCTTTGGCACGACACACAAAGACGTCTGGAAGGTGCTTATCAAGGTCAACGAGGTACCACCACCCATAACCGAAGATCGCGGACTCAGCGCAAAACGTCGAGCCAATCCGGTAGGTTTTCATATTTGCAATATATGCCTTTCACCAGCACATCCGTGGGAGGAATCTAAGCCTCCATGCCGATTTTACTGGCCGGGGTAGCGATAGCGGAGCAGATTGACTGTCCGGCTTCGCTACCTGAAGATCCAGCATCACCTCTTCTAACGAAGATGCTGTTTCCGGCGCCCTATGAGGTACCGGAGAAGAAGGCCAAGAAGACGGCCATGGGGACCAGAGAAGGTCTCCGGCGCAAGGTTGCATCGGAAAAGATGTCCAAAGACACTGAGACGCACTCCTCCACCGAAGACGAGGAGGAGGAGGAGGAGGAAATCCATCCCCCCACCGAGGGGAGAAAGAAGAGAAAGGCCGCCATGCACGGGGAGCCCGAGGTGTCAAAGAAAGGAAAAACTTTCCTTCCGGACCACTCCACCGCAGCCACCAACATTGGCAAGGAGTGGGAGCCCAGGGACAAGCCCCTGGCTAAGTCGTAAGTATCAGGATACAATAGTATTTCCGGTATGTTTGCTTTATCGCTTCTTATCATGCCAGACGTGCACCTGCAGTCCGGCCAAATCCAACATCGAGATATCCTCCTCTTCGAAGGGGTCTCTGAACCCGTGGGCGATGAATAGTGATTCACTTCCGACCGCCTCCTGCCCCAGGGCCACGGACAACACCGAGGTGTTGTCTTGAATGATACCAGGCCAAGGGGACACAGTTCTGGAGACGCCCCCAGGTGAAATCCCAATAGCTGGCACATGGGGGGGGGGGAAGACCCCCATGGACTCCGGTAATGGGGGCCGCAGCCAGTTTGGCCCCCAACCAAATACGTCTCCGGAAACCCAAGTGGTTCCGGATTCAGGCAGGCAGCCTCTCTCTAAGGAGGGCGAGCCGCCTGTACCGATGACCTCTGTCCATTCAGAGGCACCGGACAACTTGTTGGAAAAGCTTCACAGCGGTTCCATTGATGAAGAACACCATACTCTTATGACTACGGTGATTGAGAAGGTCCGGTCCGCCAAAAGCAGATTCACTGAAGCCTGCGCTAGCCTTCTAACAGGCTTTGAGGTAAGTAATAAAATTGAGAGAGAATATCACAGTATAGACAGTAGCACCTAATGCTCTGTTTGTTGTTCGGAAAGAAAGGACAAACAGAGGATCAAATCATGTTCGCAGGAGTCTAATAGAAGATGTCTATGTGAATAAGAAGGCATCACTGCTGGCTGCTACCGCTCGTACTGCGGAGGTCTCTGGACTAAGGCAGGACCTGGAGCGAACCAAGGGAGAGCTCGGCCTCGTGAAGAGGTAGCTCGAGGAAAGTCAAGGTATGCAATACCCCATCTGTATACTTATAAAGGATAAATGGTTTCTGCTGATAAAAGCGTCATGGACTCTGATAGGGGCCATGACCGAAGTGGCAACCCTTAAGAAGGCGCTGGCCGAGGCCGAAGACAAAGCGGCCAAGGAACGCGCCGCGCGTGAGAAGCAAGAGGCCCAGGTCAGCGAGGTTTGGCAAGAGCTCCATGATATCATCCAGAAATACGAATCCTTGGAGAGTGACTCTAAGACTCAAGAATCCGAGCTTGCTAGGGCCCTCCAGAGCGTGCAAGACACCAAAGCCGAAGCCTAGAAGGCCCTCCAGGAGATTCAGGCGGCCAAGAAGATTGTGGAGGGTAAGGCATTTGTTATGCAAAGCAAGCATGTGAACGAGACTTTCCTTTTACTTACCCAAATTTGGAGTTCTCCAGGAGCATTTGCGGATCTGTCGCGTAGCATATCAGATGACGCGGAGTTCTACAGAGCCAAAGAAGGGAGCTCGATGGAGAAGTTGTTCTGGTCTCAATATCTTGGGAAAGAACATCCGATGTCCTTCAGCGACTAGCTGAAGCAACTGGTCAAGCTGCACAAGGCAGCTGAACTGGCCATGAAGGACCCCATAGTCCGGCTATGGCATGCCGAGCCTATGCCCAGCAGCTACTTCGGTCTCGTGAAGCGGCTTGTGAGTGTGTGCCCCTCACTTGAAGTGATAAAGCGGTGGGTTTGCATTGAAGGTGCGCGGATGGCCTTTGCCCGTGCAAAGATGCATTGGGCGAAGGTGGACGCCACAGCGCTGATGGCCGAGGGGCCACCGAAGGGCAAGGAGCACCGCCGGCCCAAAAATTATTATGACAGTGTCCTGAAGGGCTCCCGCCTTGTGGCAGAACAATGTACTAAGGATGTAATCTTTGAATGAATGCACTCATTTTATCCTGTAATATGAAACAAGTTCATTTGCGCAATATAATGCTTGTTGATTTAAAATTTTATCTCCTATGCGGCCGTTTACAAAATCTGAGAGTTGGCCAGTCGTCGGCTTCTGCCCAATGTAACTAGTACATTGTTGTTCGGGATAAATCTAAACACTCTTTATCCAAGTTTTTGGTCCTTTAAGGAGGTGTTTAGCGCAACGAACAAGGAAATCAGACTATACAGCTTTATCACCCTCACTTAGCCATAGAAGTTCTATAATTTTAAATTTTGGCTTAGCCCCGGGTATTCGGAAGGCCGAACTTGGGGCTCTATACACGTCTAAATCGGACAAAGACCGATTCCTCGCATGAAGCGGAAAAAATCTTTAAGGATTTGAGACCTCCTGAATAGCAACCAGCTCTCGTCGCATCATGATAGTCAGTTTTCGACTTTCTCTGTTGAGGTGCTCGTCCAGAAGAACCGGGACATAATCGTAGTAGTTCTCCCTTTACTACCCTAGACGATATAGCGGAATGTAGGGTAGCAAGCACAGGAGCTGGGCAACCCAACTATTGACCCAAGACATGATTCGGAGCTGATGCATATAATGCTATAAGTTCGGGGTGCCACGCTGACGAAAGTGTTCGGACTTTCTTGCCGTGTTATGGGGTACATTGAAGCCCCTGGCAAACTGAATGTACCAGAATGTATGGGTGCGATTCATCATAAAAAAACAGTCAAGGAAAAAACAAATGAAGTAATAACCTGATGTTGTAAATTATTTTCAATTGTTATTTGAGTGATACGTCAAGGCGTATGTATACAAGTAGTGCGATAAGCAGATAGGACTATTTGACATGCCCTAACCAAGAGCGAGCTGCCTGTGGGTATGTAAATCAGGTATAGCGATCGTTATCAGAGACCACCAGGGGATTCCCTTGTACGTCAAAGCTCCTTGCCTCCTTGGTGTTTCCATCCCGTGATGGGTCCGATAATTAGGTTATCGGAAGAGCCTCAAGAAGAGAGGGACCTGAAAGAAAGAGAAAGGTGGGGGTATACGGATCCTGGGGCGGTTGAGCCGCATTGTGGACTGCAGTCTTAATGTGCCTCCGTCTATGCCCATGGTATTTTAAGTGCGTAATTATGCACGCGTGGCACAAATTTCACCGCTTGACTGGGACTAGGACGGAGGTTGAATTGCTAGGCGAGCTCTGGCCGGTCTGAATGATCCTGTTGCAGAGTACTTCGGACTCGCTTGATGGTGTCCGGAGGCTTTATTGACGAATTGAGGGTCTGCCTAAGGAGGTTGGTCTGTACTTCTGCTGCGAGGGCCACAGTGTGCTCCTCTATATGGAGGGAGCGCTCTATATTTCCATTGACTATTATAACGCCACGGGGTCCGGGCATCTTGAGCTTGAGGTAGGCATAGTGTGGCACCGCATTGAATCGAGCGAATGCAGTTCGTCCAAGCAGTGCGTGATAACCACTGCGAAAGGGGACGATATCGAAGATTAACTCCTTGCTTCGGAAGTTGTCCAGGGATCCGAAGACCACTTCCAGTGTGATTGAGCCTATACAACAGGCCTCTATACCTGGTATGACACCTTTGAAGGTGGTTTTGGTGGGTTTGATCCTTGAGTGATCGATACCCATTTTGCACACTATATCCTGATAAAGCAGGTTCAGGCTGCTGCCACCGTCCATCAGGACTCGTGTGAGGTGGAATCCGTCAATGATAGGGTCAAGGACCAGTGCGGCTGAGCCGCCATGATGAATACTGGTCGGATGGTCCCTGCGATCAAAGGTGATCGGGCAGGAAGACCATGGGTTTAACTTTGGGGCGACTGGCTCCATCGCATAGACGTCCCTTAGTGCACGCTTCCGCTCCTGCTTGGGGATATGGGTGGCGTATATCATATTTACCGTTTTTACTTGGGGAGGAAATTTCTTCTGTCCCCCTGTGTTCAGTGGCCGGGGCTCCTCGTCGTCATCACTATGCGTCCCTTTTCCTTGTTTTCGGTGTTTAGCTTTCCGGTCAGTTTAAATACCCAACATTCTCTATTGGTTTGGTTGGCTGGTTTATCGGGGGTGCCGTGCATTTCACATGAGCGATCGAGTATGCGGTCCAGACTGGACGGGCCCAGATTGTTTCTTTTGAATGGCTATTTCCGTTGAGCGGACCTGGAGCCACTGAATCCGGCATTCATGGTCGTGTCTTCGGCGTTCTCCCCATTGTTGTGACGCTTGTGTCTGTTGTGCCGGGGCTTTCCGTTGCTATCTCTGGTATCTGAAGTTCCAGGATTTCTTGATGTGTTGTTGCTACGAGCCAACCAGCAATCCTCGCCCGCACAAAAGCGGGTCATGAGTGTCATGAGGGCTACCATGGATTTCAGCTTCTCTTGGCCGAGGTGTCGGGCAAGCCACTCGTCACGGATGTTATGCTTAAAGGCCGCTAGAGCTTCGGCATCCGGACAGTCGGCGATTTGGTTCTTTTAGTTAAGAACCGAGTCTAGAATTTCCTGGCTGACACTCCGGGCTGTTGGGTTATGTGACTTAAGTCATCAGCGTCCGGTGGTCGCACATAAGTGCCCTGGAAGTTGTCAAGGAATGCATATTCCAGGTTCTCCCAACTGCCAATGGAGTTTGCCGGCAGCCTATTTAGCCAATGCCGAGCTGGTTCCCCGAGTTTTAGTTGGAGGTACTTGATGGCATGTAGA
Organism: Triticum timopheevii; assembly: GCA_963921465.1. NCBI lineage: Eukaryota > Viridiplantae > Streptophyta > Magnoliopsida > Poales > Poaceae > Triticum > Triticum timopheevii. The sequence goes on along the minus strand of OY997264.1, from coordinate 250,142,321 downwards.
TCATCGCCGTGGGCCATGTGAATGTGGAGAAAGAAATCTTCGATCCATACCGCGGGGTCTATTGCCCATCATATGGTTCGATGTTCATGGGCTTAAACCCTTCTAGGAATTCATGCTCCATTACTTCATCAATGAAGCATAGGGGGTGCGCGGCGCCTCTATGCCGGGCTACATCGCGACGCAGTTCGGATGAGTCTGGTCTACTATATTCGGCCCGGACAGATTTGTATTTAGTATATCCGGCGTGGCGGTCATCGTCACGCGTTGGGGCGCGCCCCCGCGATCCGTAGATCAATCTTGACTGTCCTACTTTGTTTTCCAATTCGTCTCGCAGGTCATGCGTGTAGCCTCGGCCCTTCGTGTTTTTATTTGTTCGGCGATGGGGCGCGGGCTGGTGTTCGGGCTGATACGCTGCTTTGTCTAGGCCATGAGGTGGTCGGTCAGCCGCATCCTGTGCTGGTAGTATAGGCTCTAGTGCCTCGTCCTCGAATTGAGCTAACAACCTACGCCTCGGGTAACTTCTGGTTGGGCGCTCGAGTTCGTATTCCTCAGTCGCCAGAACCTCAGTCCATCTGTCAGTGAGCAGATCCTGATCAGCTTGAAGCTGCTGCTCTTTTTTCTTCAGGCTCTTTGAAGTGGCTATAAGCCGGCGGTTAAAGTGCAACTGCTCGACGGGATCCTCAGGCAAGGTAAATTCTTCGTCGCTGAGGCTCACCTCGTATTCGAAGAGGGGCATGTAATTGTCATCCTCCGAATCTTCATCCATTGCCTGTTTTTCAGGGCTAACTTGCCCGTCCTCCCGCCCGGCCTGCTCGAAACTTGGCTGGGCGGGATTGTTTTCGTCTTCGGCATCATCCGGAGTCCTATTGTCTCTTGTGTCGGTGTCGCTATTTTTGATATGGCGGGGTTTAGAGAGGCGCTGCTGATGTCAGCGCTTAGGTTGCTTCTCAAGAGGATCACCCTCTGTTGCATCCTTTTGATCCTCGCCATTGTTTTCTTTGGGTGTGTCCACCAGATATCTGCCGTATGATGAGGTGGCTGTCCAGCGCCCTGTGGGCGGTGGTTCCCGTTCTTCTCCGGCATCATCGTCCATACCGTCGATGTCCTCGGAGTCGAAATCAAGCATGTCGGTTAAGTCCTCGATAGTGGCTATTAAGTGGGTGGTGGGTGGGTAACGAATTCCTTCATCGTCTGCTTCCCACTCAAGCCGGACATAGTTCGGCCAAGAGTCCTGACAGGGAGAGAGATTCTAATGAGTTTAGCACCTCGCCCAAGGGCGAATGATGAAAGATATCTGCGGAGCTAAACTCCATGATCGGTGGCTAGTTAGATCCGATGGGCACGGATGCACGCGGTTCGGAGCCTATGGTCGGAGACGAATCCGAGGGTCCGATGACACAGACCTCATTGGAAGTGAAATCTCTGTTTGGCTCTATCGCCGTTGAGTGTGCGGCTTCCGTGGCGGGGTCCATCCTCCCGTCCTCGTTGGCATGATCTGCACTGGATTTAAAGCCAGGGCCGCTATAGGTGTGATCTCCTGAATACCGTCCGACGACAGATCTAGGTCATGCTTGTCGCGACTGTAGGGTGCACCTGTCATGGGCTCGAATCCATCGAAGATCAAGTCTCTGGACATGTCGGCTATGTCGTTCAGGCTACCAAACCTGACCTGATGGCCAGGGGCGTAGCTATCGATCTGCTCCAGATGGCCAAGCGAGTTGGCCCGCAGTGCGAAGCCGCCGAATACGAAGATTTGTCCGGAGAGGAAAACCTCACCCTGGACCGCATCGTTGTACATGATTGAAGGAGCCATCAAGCCTTATGGTGATGACATAGTGGAACTATCAATGAAAGCACCAATGTCAGTGTCAAAACCGGCGGATCTCGGGTAGGGGGTCCCAAACTACGCGTCTAAGGCTAATGGTAACAGGAGGGAGGGGACACAATGTTTACCCATGTTCGGGCCCTCTCTATGGAGGTAATACCCTACTTCCTGCTTGATTGATCTTGATGATATGAGTATTACAAGAGTTGATCTACCACGAGATCGTAGAGGCTAAACTCTTGAAGCAAGCCTATGATTATGATTGTACTTGTCCTACGGACTAAACCCTCCGGTTTATATAGACAACGGAGGGGGCTAGGGTTACACAGAGTCGGTTACAAAGAAGGGAATCCACATATCCGAATTGCCAAGCTTGCCTTCCACGCAAAGGAGAGTCCCACCCAGACACGGGACAAAGTCTTCAATCTTGTATCTTCATAGTCCAACAGTCTGGCATAAGCATATAGTCCGGCTGTCCGAGGACCCCCTAATCCAGGACTCCCTCAATCATTCCCAGCACCACAATCCTCTTTCTCTCTGCCTCTTGCATGTTTCCCTTGCTTCCGAGGACCTCAGTTGGGGCAATTGGCTTCACTGCCCCGGCCATTACCGCCAGTACCATTCTGACCTCTTTCCTTATCTCGCTTCTCATACTCAGCCCTCTGCTTCTTGACACGCTTCTCAACTTGATGACTTTCCCAGAGATCGTGGCCCTTGGTATGATGGATCTTACAGTATGGCACATCTCTTTTCCCAGCATTCTCGGTAGCCGCGGCCTCCTGGCAGTTAGCGCACGCGGAAACTTCCTTGCCGGGGGCTTCGGCTTTTGCCTTCTTGCCGGTACTAGGTGTGCCCGATCCCTCAACGACCATCACTGCTTTATCCTTGTTCTTCTTGTTGCGCCTCTTATTCTTTTTCTTATGGTTAGTGGTCTCGTCGTCATCTTCTTAGCCCATGTCGATGCAACCCTCCTCTCTAGGAAGCTTCCTCCCTTCCTCCACCCAGGCACTCTTGTCTTCCAAAGTGTACAGCTCCTTCATAGTCTTGGGTAGCTTGACATTCATCTTGAAAAGTATCCTTCGATTGCACACATTAGACTAAAAGACGGCTATCATAGTTGCCGGGTGGATATCTGGGATTGTCGGCATTCTGGGAACCAGGGTACCCAGACATGCCTTCCTGCAGCCCACGACACGGCTCCCTCGATGGCCTAGTATGGCCCATCTTAAGCAACGACAAGACAAGACCCTCGCGAGGGGCCAAGCCTCGTGAGGCGAACGACAATAATACCTCCTAAGGGAGTGGCCACCCCAGGCGGCTTCCTAAGGAGCAGAGATTTCTATGCAAGGCCTCACCTCATGAGGCTAAAATGACATCAGCCATGATGACCAAGGCCAGGCACATGCTAGCGGGCACAGAGCGGCAGGTTTCCCCTTTGGTTCTAAGGAGGCAAGCGCAGGTGCGGAGTCCCAAGAAATCAGCCAAAGGTTGCCATTTGCGTGCAACAAGACCAGGACCACCAGAACGGAAGGATGGATGTCATCCTCGAGCCCACCACGACGTCATGATCAGAAGCTTTGCAGGCGAAGACCACCTTTCATCAGGATCGACTATACTACTTGTCCCCTTACAAATATGGCCATTGTGGGATCCCTTCCCACCTAAGTTTTGGGGAAGAGGACCAAGGCCACAATAAATATAGCTTAGCCACCACTGTAGGAGGCATAGGGTGATCGACTCATAGAATCCCCAAGAGCTCACCCCAAGAACAAGCCTCCTGAAGTTGTTCTTCCACTTGTACTAGGTCATCCTCAGCCCCCCGCGAGGCTAATCCACCACAAAGCGGGAGTAGGATTTTACACTCCAAGGTGGCCCGAACCTGGGTAAACTGCCATGTCCATTTCCTTCCTGTTCATCGAGCTAGGTCGTGAGAGCAGTGGATCGAATGGCTTTAGAGGTTGAGTTCTTCGCACACGCACCTAAGTTCGAACCTTTATTGGGTCTGCATAGCACGGAATCCGACATTTGGCGTACCAGGTAGGGGCGTGTCGAAGGTCGGTCTCTTCATCAACCACGTTCCACCCTCGCCGCTAGGTCTCCATGGCGGGCACCGCTCCTTTTGCTGGTCCATTGGGTGTGTTCGGAGGCGTTGTCGGCCTCTGGGCTTTCTCGCCCGCCCTACAGCAGGTGTGATGGCCTCCAAAGTTCTGGTCGGAGCTGCCGCCGTGCTACGACGGCGCGGCAGACCCTACGGAGTTCCTCCGAGCGTACGTGGAGGCTATCTGGGCAGCGGGCGGAGATGACAAGGGCATGGCAAATTGGCTCCCTATGGCACCCACATGCATGCCTCGCACCTCGCTGCTCCAGCTACCGGAGTCTTCAGTTGCTTCCTAGGAGGAGTTGTGCAAGTTCTTCATCGCACGCTTCACAGTCCCGGCACACCACACCGTCGCAGCCATCCTCGGCGGATTGTAGGCACCCGCTTCAAGACGCCACGACAAGAAGTTCTTCCGTCAGACAGGGGTTTCTTCATCCCCATGAGGGTCACCTCCGGGCTGGGCGGCGGCCAACGATGACCTCACCTTTGACTTCAGAGATCACCCCATGACCACGGCTGGTGCCAGCGCACTGCCCATGCTCTGCATCCCCACTATCTACAATGTAGCGGTCACTAGGACTCTCGTCGATGGCGGCGCCGGCCTCAACGTCCTTTCCATGGAGGCATTCGGCTTGCTCCACGTGCCTCACGACCGGCTCCTCGCCACCAGACCATTTCCCGGAGTGGTCGGCGACTCCACCTGCCCCGTGGGGCAAACTCTCCTCCCCGTCACCTTCGAAACACGCGACAACTACCACACCGAGCTCATCATCTTCGATGCGGCGTGCATCAGGCTCCCATACAACACCATACTTGGGTACCCGGCCCTCGCCAAGTTTATGGCGGCAACGCACCCCGGCTACAACATCATGAAGATGCCACGAAGCAGCAGCGACCTCACCATGGCGGGGTACATTGGGCATGCGCTGACGGGCCTCAAGCTCACCTTCAAGGCCGTTGCAGTCGCGCGGCCAGGCGCGGGGAGTCTCCCGGAGAGCCCAGGGGCTGCCACAGGAAAGAAGAAGTCGTTGTTCTCCCAAGACCGGGCCGAGACGAAGCAATTACCGGTCGACGATGACGCGGAGTGAGCAGCTACCTTCACCATAGGCGCTGGCCTTCCCCAAGACTAGGAGGAGGCACTGGTCAGCTTCCTCCACATGAACAAGGATGTATTTGCATGGCAAGAAACGGACCTGGTAGGCGTCCCGTGAGGGACGATCGAACACCACCTCATGGTTTGCCACCACACGCACCCCGGGAAGCAGAAGGCACAACGGCTAGCCCCCGAGAAGCAATCATTCATCGTTCAGGAGACCCACAAGCTATAGAAGGCCCGCATCATCTGGGAAGTGCGGCACTCAGAGTGGTTGGCAAACCCAGTCATCATCCCCAAGAAGGGCAGGAAAGAGCGCATGTGTGTTGACTTCACAAGCCTGAACAAAGCTTGCCCTCAGGATCCATTCCCTATTCCTCGCATCGACCAGATCGTCGACTCTACCGCCGAGTGCGATCTACTGTGCTTCCTAGATGCCTTCTCAAGCTATCAAATCAAGATGGCAGTGGAAGATGTAGAGAAGACGACCTTGTTGACCCCGTGCGGGGTGTATTGCTACACCTGCATGCCATTTGGGTTGCGATGCTGGAGCAACCTTCCAACGGTTGATGCACATCGCTTTGGGCAAGCAGCTTGGGAGAAACGCTGAGGCTTACGTCGATGATATAGTGGTCAAGTCCAAGGAGGCAAGAACCCTTGTTGGAGATCTGGAGGAGATGTTCGCCAACCTGCGCGAGGTGAAGCTGCAGCTTAATCCTGAGAAGTGTGTATTCAGTGTCCCATCTGGCAAGCTATTGGGGTTTCTGGTCTCGCGCAAAGGAATTGAGGCCAACCCAGAGAAGGTCAAGGCAATAGAAAGGATGAGCCCACCTCAAACTCTCAAGGAGATGCAGAAGCTGGCAGGCAGCGTGACCTCGCTTGGGCGCTTTGTCTCCAGGCTAGGTGAGCGCGCCCTCACTTTCTTCAAGCTGATGAAGAGGAAGGGCCTGTTCGAATGGACTTTAGAGGCCGATGCGGCTTTCCAAGATCTCAAGAAGTACCTCGCCAGCCCACCGGTGATGGTGGCTGCCATGGGAAACCACGGCCAGCTATGGGACCAAGGGTCCCTTGTTGGTTTGGCAGGGGGATGTCACGTTGCACAAAGAGCAGAGGAGAGTGGGGCAGGATGGCAGGGATCACAGGAGCAATTTTACCTAGGTTCAGGCCGCCGCAAGGCGTAAAATCTACTCCGGCTTTGTTGGATTGATGGTGTAAGAATGGTGGTGGAGCGTAGTACACATGCCCGGCAGGGGCGGCAGTGGCTACGCTAGTATGAGAGTGTGGGTGTCCAACATTCCAACCCTTTCTACGATTGCCACAGGCCTCCTTTTATAGATCAAGGGGTTACCATAATCGCAAATCAATCATTGTGTACTGATAAGATAGCGAAAGTGCTATCATACCTAACTCTGCAGGCTGACAGAGCACATTAAATGGGCCGCTCAACGTCACATCGTTTCTCGCCCGGCAAGCCTTTCCGGGCTATTTTTCCAGCTTCGTGCCTGCTTGCCTGACACGTCGCAGGACAGGTGTCGACTGTGGGCTTTCCTATAGAAAGAGGTTGCCACGTGCTGAATGGCTGCCATTTAATCACTTTGCGGCTTGACACTGCACTGATTGACAACGTGGGTCGTGGTGCAGTGGTTGGTGAGGTGTTTCTTACCTCCGCGAGTCCCGCAGGCCCTGCCGGGGCCTCTTGGGTATTCTCTTCCGGGGCGGCTTCGCCCTCGTCAAGCTTGTTTGCCCAGCAAGGGAGGCTTTTCTCCTGGTGGTATCTTGCTTCTCTTGCTTGTTCTTGGTCCTCTTGCTCCGTATGCTGGTCCTTCGAAGATCTTGGTCTCTTGTATTCTAGCACGTCCTGGTGCCTTTCGTGCACGAGTCAGGGGAAAACACATACCCCTGCCCATTTTACCCGACATAAGCCCCCGGGCCTGAGCCATACGTGTCGGTGTGGCACGTTGGGTTAGGCCCCCAAATAGTGAAGGAAATATGCCCTAAAGGCAATAATAAAGTTGTTATATTATATTTCCTCATTTCATGATAAATGTTTATTATTCATGCTAGAATTGTATTAACTAGAAACTTGATACATGTGTGGATACATAGACAAAACACCGTGTCCCTAGTAAGCCTCTACTAGACTAGCTCGTTAATCAAAGATGGTTAAGTTTCCTAACTATAGACATGTGTTGTCATTTAATGAACGGGATCACAACATTAGGAGAATGATGTGATGGACAAGACCCATCCATTAGCTTAGCATAATGATTGTTCAGTTGTATTGCTATTGCTATCTTCATGTCAAATACATATTCCTTCGACTATGATATTATGCAACTCCCGGATATCAGAGGAATACCTTGTGTGCTACCAAACGTCACAGCGTAACTGGGTGATTATAAAGATGCTCTACAGGTATCTCCGAAGGTGTTTGTTGGGTTGGCATAGATCAAGATTAGAATTTGTCACTCCGAGTATCGGAGAGTTATCTCCGGGCCCTCTCGGTAATCCACATCATAAGAAACATTCACGCAAAGTGACTAATGAGTTAGTTTCAGGATGATGCTTTACGGAACGAGTAAAGAGACTCGCTGGTAACGAGATTGAACTAGGTATGAAGATACCGATGATCAAATCTCGGGCAAGTAAAATACTGATGGACAAAGGAAATGACGTATGTTGTCATAACGGTTCAACCGATAAACATCTTCGTGAAATATGTAGGAATCAATATGAGTATCCAGGTACTCATGTTGGTTATTGAAAAGAGATGTGTCTCGGTCATGACTACATAATTCCTGAACCCGTAGGGTCGCACGCTTAATGTTTGTTGACGCTAGAGTACTATCGGGGTATTTGATGAGTGGTAACCAAATGTTGTTCAGAGTCCCGGATGGGATCCCGGACATCACAAGGAGTCTCGGAATGGTCGAGAGGTAAAAGTTTATATATGGAAAGTCATATTTTGGGTTCTGGAAAAAAGGTGCAATTTTTTCGGTATTGTACCGGGAAGCTTCCAGAAGGTTCCGGAGGATTCCGGAGGGGTCTAGAAGTCCCCAAGTGGGTTTACCACGACCCAAGGGCTAGCATGGGCTGCGAGGAGCTACCCTGGCCTTATTGGGCTAGGCACACCAAGTCCTCAAAAGCCCATATGGCTAGGGAAGGCAAAAACACTACAAAAAAATACACTTTCGTGATGATACGTGTTTGTCACAATAGGTCGCGTTTTCTGTCATGCATGTACATCCATGACGATTTTATGACAGAATCAAGATAGTCATACCTGTGCTGTCGTAGAAGTGTTCCATGACATTACCAAAATTATCATCACGGAAGTGTCCGCTTCCATGACGATAAAACGCGCGTCACAGAAGTGCTTTCATCAAGGGTGACCGACACGTGGCATCCACCGTAACGGAACGCCGTTAAGCTATCGAGTCGGGTTTTGGATCCGATAACTCGTTAAGAGCCCGGACCAATGGGGATTTTCCACGTGTAAAATCATCATTGGCTGGAGGAAACACGTGTCGGCTCATCGTTGGGACAGATGTCATCCACTCATTGGATAGAAGGCGCCTATGATACGTCGACACGTGGCACGACCCAACAGAGGCCCATTCCTGTCAAAAGTCCGGCCCGTTTGACTTGGACAAAAGGTGGCAGGCTGGCCCATGGAAAGCCTGTTAACAGCCTGTTCGTATATAGCCCATTTACAGCCCGCTAACGCAAGGCCCATTATGCCCTATCCGAATTAGGCCTAGTAGCGTCATATGGGCCATCCAATATGATTCCAGCCCATTTTCGCTTCTGGCCCATGTATGGCCCATGACGTCTTTTTGCCCATATGAGGCCCTTTGTAAATCTTCGCCCACTAACGGACCATGGTGAAACTGGCCTGCAATGAATAGTGTATCACTTTATACCCATTAACGGCCCGTGGTGAAACTGGCAAGTAATGAACAGTGTATCACTTTATACCCATTAACGGCCCGTGGTGAAACTGGCCCGTAATGAACAATGTATCACTTTATACCCATTAAAGGCCTGTTATTCCGTTGGGCCGTTTCCATCCCATGTTATCTTTCGGTCTTCTCAGAGCCCATTTATTCTTGGGCTCATTTCCAGCATTTGTTTACTTACGGCCCGTTACTGTCATTTTCTGCTTGTGGGCTAAATTTAGCCCGAGGTTACTGTCGGCCTGTTTGTGGCCCATTAATACGTTGGGCTGTTTTCATAGCTTCATCAAATATGGGCGATTAACGATGGCATGTTATGGTTGGCCCATGAACAGACAATTCCAACTCTAGCCCGTTTACGGCCATAATGCGGTCTAATATTGGCCCATGTTTGGCCAACCGATCATACGGCCCGTACAAGGCCCATTGATGATACGGCCCGTAGAAGGACCGTTGTGTGTATGACCCGTATAAGGCCCATTGTTTCTATGACATGTAGAAGGCCCATTGTTTCTATGGCCCGTAGGAGGGAAATGGTAACTATAGTAAATATGTAGCCCATGGTTATTGTGGCCTAGTTTTAAAAAATAGGTTATTGCGGCCACTAGCAAACCGCGAAAAAGGAACTGCACTGACTACAAGCAAAGAAATAAACAAGACAATAAGGAAATAAATAAGCAAGCAACTTACGCTAGGCTATCACGACTATTACACATATTACATCCACTGGGCATCAAAGTTTGCCACCAGTGCAAATATAGGGAACACAGCAGCATATAAACGCCGCAGCAAAACAAGTCCAGAACTGAAACCACTTCAGAAGAGCTCAAAAAACAATATCCTAGGTACCCATAATGCTGGCAAGATGCTTAGCAAGCTTATTAACTTTCTCTTGTTTGGCGCTTAAGTCCTCCAGCACTTGCTGTTGCACCAGAAAGTATGCATCCGAATTCTGCAGGGACTTCCTTAGTCCTTCGGCTTCCTGTCACATAACATCTGATCGATGTCTTTCAACTTGAAGTTGAGACTGAAGAAGCCGAACTGATTCAGGCAACGAGTTCGAAGAGTTGGTGCCAGCAGTAGTATCCAGTAACTCGAACACTACATCAAGACAGGACTTTGGGGTTGTCTCAGTGTCTTCCATATAGTTTTTATGAACTTTCTTGGAGACCAACAGTGATGTCTCACTATCTTGAACCTTATCTGCATTACTTCCTTTACCATTGCATAACGGGGTACTCTTCTCTAATATTTTATCCGCGTTCTAAAAGAGAAACAAACAAACACATCACAGGTTTACAATGTAGTATATGAAACTCATTTTGGTAAACCAGTTCAATAGTAAGGTGGACAGGATAATAGCATGAAACAAACATATATCTATGTAGTATGGTCACTGTATGGTCTATATCATTCTAGTTTATGTTGCCAAATCAAGATAGATACAGTTCGAATCATATCTATTTAAGACAAAGCAGCATAGAGAAAATATAACTGTGGGAAACTACACAGCAATAACAACACTTGTAATGTGCATGGCATGAGATCATAACTGTTTATTCAATTGAAATTAAAATCAACATAGAACAAGTTACAACAGCAAACAGGCAAACACATTAAAGAAGCAGGTTTAAAACATACATGTTGCGCCATTGGAGTTTCAATTGCATCCTTCAAATTTGAAATTAGTTTGTATGATTAAATATAGTGATGCAAGAGCAAAGTATTATGAACCATAGCTACGGAACCTGACCTGAGAACAAATCTTCTTCTTCTTTAAGCGTTGACTTGGGGTTCGGAGTGGTGGTCCTCGTGCTTTGGGCACTATAGTTGCCTTACTAACTGCTCGTGTTGTGTCAACGGGAACTGGGTTACTATCTGCCGGGGTTGGGGTTAGAAGGGGTGTAGCTGGTTCTCTGTCCAACTGGGTAGGGGTACAATCTACATGAGTCTGGGTTATGTGTGGTGGGGCTAGTTCTTGGGCAAGTACAACCGTGGGTCTATCTGCAGCGACAGGTAGCACGGTCTTTTCCGAAGACCGTGTTTTTACTCCCACAGATACTGCCATCACCCCCTCCAATTGAAATGGCTGATAAACAAGAAAAGTAATTGAATGTACAGACATTGTAAGATAGATAGGTGCAATGGATAGTAGGGAAGAAAACAGGGCATGAAATAATTCAAATTTATGTTGTCTAACCAAACAGAATAGCAAGACATAATTTCACATATATGATGGCTAATTATACAGGATAGCATGACACAATTTCAAATGTATGATGGCTAACTAAACAGGAAAGAATAACATACTTCAAAATATGATGGCTATGTAAACAGAATGACATGATATAACTATACGATGTGTCTATTAAAGTGGTTGGCATGCCATAAATCACAAACATGCCGTCGATGGAAACATGATGGCATGATATAATTCACGGATAGAATGACATAATTTAAAATATGATGACTATGTAAACATGATGAGATGATATAACTATAATATGTCTTTAGAAAATGGGTTGGCATGCCATAATTCAGATACATGTTGTCTATGTAAACATCATGGCATGAAATAATTCAAATATATGATTTATATACTAAGGAAGTGAGTAGAGGGTAATCGCATTCAATATTGTGTATATGATGCAAAAACTAAGCATTGCAATACAACATATGCATGATATGAGTAATATAACCCTGCCAAGTTAGAGCATACACCTTAGGGGGGTAATAGGACTGGTCATCCTACTCTGAAGAGCTATTTGTATCCAGCAAGATATCTTCTCCAGCAGGTAGCATTGTCTGATCTGAAGACCTTCTTTTCACTCCAGAGTTCTCCATCACCAATTCAAATGGCTGATGCACAGGAAGAGCAGTTGAATATACAAACATTGTCGACAAAAGCAATGAGAAATACAAAAAATGGATGGCATGGTATAATTCACATATATGACGCTTGCCTAAACAGCATGGCATTGCATAATTCACATACATAATGCCTTGCAACAAGATAACATTGCATAAATCACATACATAATGTCTTGCAACAATATGGCAATGCATAATTCACATATATGGTAATTAGACACTAAACAGGTGGCATTCACACAAAGCATGTCTAAACTAAGAAAATGACATAGCAATGCAAGATACCATACGCACAATATGAGCAACATAACCCTACCAAGTTATTGCATGCACCTCGGGGGGGAAATATGACTGGTCATCTGTCTCTGAATCCTCCTCTGAGGAGCTATCGGTAACCAGTAAGACATGCGCTTTGTCAGATAGCATTGTCTGCTCTGAAGACCTTGTTTCCACTCCAGATTTTTCCATGACCATGTCGAATGGCTGATGCACAGGAAGAGTAATGGAATGTACTAAAATTGTTGACAAATTTAACACGCAATAAAAAATGATGGCATGATATAATTCACATATAAGATGACTGGCTAACAAGGGTGGCATTGCAAAATTCACATATATGATGCCTGGCTAAACAAGATGGGATTGCATGATTCACATATACGATAAAGAAACTAAACAGATGGCATTGACACAAAGCATGTCTAAACTAAGTAGATGGCATCTTTAATGTATACAGTAAGCAATGCAAGGCACCATATGCATGATATTACCAACATTAGCATGCCAAGTTAGAGGGAAGACCTCATGGGTAAATAGGAGTGGTCTTCTCCTTTTGAATCCCCCTCAGAACAGTTATCTTCCTCTTGATTATGATCCAAAATGGGCGGAGGGGGGCTGCCTTTGCGCCCACCATGGAGCGACGTCTGCATGAAATTTTATTGCCACGCAAGGCTCGTCTCTTTTGCTCTACATGATCAGTTCCATTGTGTACAATAACTAGCATGCATAGGAATAAAACATAGTGAGATTATGTAAGGAGTGCATGCACAAATCCAGAGTGATGGTAGCAAACTATGGATAGACCCAAAACCAATGATAGCAGGCACATAATAGATTTAGTTAAAAAATACAGATAATGGCTCCTTTAATGTTTGTTTGCACCCAACATGAAACTCATAATAGACACCCAAGATTAACCAGATAGTAGACAGATAGTACTGATTGCTGCCCCAATATGTACCCCACAACCATTTGAAAACTCAAGTTTCAGCATTAGTTTGGACCTGACTCGGAGTCTAATAGGTGAACACGATGATAATGTAGCATGTCATCATATTAAGCGATGCATAACGTAAGCAGACACGGAAGAGTGCGACCTCTCTTGCGGAACCGTGTAGTCCTCAAGGTCATCTGCTCAGGTGATGATGGTAATGCTATTGTCGTGGCTGCCGGCGGCGGGGAAGAAGATATGAGGCGGCGAAAGACAGTCTAGAGAGCGGATACCTGTTGTGGTGAACCCTTCCGTCATTGGAGCAGCTGAACTGGGGTGGAACACAGCGCCGCAGGAGCAGGGCAAACCACACAAGGTTTTCTTTGACACATCTGTAACAGAAGTAATTGAGTAAGGGCTTGTTTGAATTTGAGGATTCTAACAATGCGGGGATATGAAATAGACAGGAATAGGATAGGAATGCACGTGCAAAATAGAGAATTTAAAAACACAGGATTTCTGCCAATCTGGGTGTTTGATTCACAATAATTGGAAGATCACAGGATGCAAAGAAGCATGGTGAGATTAAGTCAAACCACAAGAAAATGTACGGTTATAATGCTATTATGCTACTATCTCTTAGTCTTGTGCTTGATGAATAGGAATATGAAAAGGAGGACAATTGGAAATTATAATTCCTATGGTTTTTCTTTCAAGGAGACACTAAAGGAACAAGTCCTATAGTTTTCCTTTGCTCCATTCCTTTGCACCAAATTCATGAAAAGTAGTACCATAGGAAACTTTCCAATTCCTATGTTTTTCATTCACTTTTCCATTCAAGCACTGGCGATTCTAGTACGCAGGCTTGAGCAAGGAAAATCCTACACTAAAAAATGTTTTTTGTGCTACTTCTATTACTTTGGACCCAGGCCACTTCCATACTAGCTCAACTCCCAGGCCCATCGACAAATGCACGGCTCAGACACACAGAGATAAATAATGATGGCATTCGAGAGAGTCCATCACGGATAGCTAAGTTGCATGGTACCTCACTGCTTGTCATATAGTAGGATAAAATAATCGTATTTCATGTTACTACGTGTGCTCAGTGGACAATATATATAACATCTAGAGTAAAAAAGAGATGCAACAAGTGTACAACCTCTTTGGCGAAGTCATGTCGATCTCAGCGTGATTGGGTTGGCCGGTGAGGATGCTCTGGTTGACTTGGCTATCGGAGGAGGGGAAGAAGATCTTAGGTGTCTGGAGATGTAGCCCGAGGTACTGCTCCGCTGTGATGGAGGGTTTCGTCGTTGGAGCAGCTCCAGTGAGTTGTACGACGCCGAGGCTGAAGCAGGACAAGAGAGCCAACGTTAACCTGAGTGGAATTCTTATAGCATCTCCAATACATGATGTAAAATACATAATCACAAAGTGCTAGATGTAAAATGCATCAGCCGCTCATCTTTGAACTTAGCTGTAGAAACTGAATTTAACTGTCGAAAACTTAACTGTCGAAAGTGAATTTTGCTGTCGAAATTGAATTTTACTGTCGAAACTGAACGCACTAGCAAGATGAGGATAGACGTTAGTTGACTGACTTTTCCATCTCTGGTCAGTTGATTTTGCAGCCATTGGATACGAAATCAAGGGCCTGCAGTTCATCTTCAACCTCCACCCCCCTGAGCCGCCAGGCACCACCGGCCAAACAGTAGCCCCCTGCCGTCCGCGACCGGCGGTGCGCCGCCCCACCCGCCCCGAAAACACTCCCCACTGCCGGTCCACCACCGCCCCGGCCATCCCTCTAGGCCCCCCATGCCGAGATTTTTCTTCGATGATCCCCACGCCACCGCCCCACCACCGCCGGTGACCACCGCACCTGAACCCTAAGATAGATAGTGGGGTACCTCTCCGGCGAGCCCCCCTCCCTGCTGCGGCTGGTTCTTCCTTCACCTCGGCGAGCCCCCCACCCCCTGAAAATCGACTAACCCAAAAGTCGATTCAGTCGACTGAAGTGTAGCTAAATCGGAGCAGCATCGCAAGCAAGAGCAAGAGCGAGAGTAGCAGCACGAGCAAGAGCAATAGCAAGAGCAGACCAGACACGGGACCGAGAGCAAGAGCAGAGCAGCAGCGCGAGCAAGAGCTAAAGCAACAGCAGCTCCTACTGATGTGGACGTCGCCGCCGAGGGAGCGGCGCCGTGGAGGAAGTGGCCGGCGATGCTGCCGTGGATGGAGTCGCGCCGTGTCGGCTCGGGACCGAGCGCCGGCAGCACCGTGAGATTGAATCAAGAAGAAAATGCGGCGATTAGTGTACAACCTCTTTGGTGGCACCGATTAGGCCGCAGCTTCATCCGAGGAAACGATGATGATGATGCTCTTCCGGTGGTGTAGGTGAAGACGGCAGTGTGGGAATGGAGGTGGCGCAAAAGAAGAGGGGAACATCGGGGCAACTCCTTGGAGGTGGAGGACAGGGTGGCTAAACCGGCAGGACGACGAGATCGATGACGGATCCTCGTCCGATACGGTGGATGAGGGACGTCGAGGTGTTGCTGTGGACAACATCGTTGGGTAAGAGGCTCCGGCTGGGTGGCGGACGGAGGAGGGTGTGGGGCTTCGTCACGGGTTTTTGCAGCCTCGGTGTATGAATGGGTGGGCCGATCGGATGGGAGTGGGGAACCATGGCTTAGGGACGCGCTTGTCCGAAATGTGGGGTAAGTTATGAAAGTACCCCCACCAACTTGAGGCGGTTCTTTCGGTTCAAGGGTACCAGGGGCATTTCGCATGTCAGGATTTCACAGGAGGTGGGAGTTTTCGCAGGCATTGTAATTTCAGAATAGCAAGGCACGGGTTGAGATGTAGGGAGTTGTCGAAGCACAACGAGACAAAGATATATCTTAAATATTTTGGGCTAACAAGGCGGGGTTGAAGAGGCGGGAGTTTCGCAGCATGATAGACAGAGACGCTAGCTTGAATTTTTGGCATAACAAGGCGCGGGTTGAAATTTCGGGAGAACAAGCTTAACGTGTACCCAAAAAACAAAGTTTTCACCTCAACATGCACAACACACACATAAACACCATTTAGACTAGAGTAAGGTACACGTGCATTGCATGCATGAGATTTGGCAACCAAATTATGAATAAATACCACATTATAGCATGTACGCTTTGAGTCATATATGCATGGTGTAGATGTTCATTTAATTCTTATAGTTCATTTCATTCAAAATCATCTAGTTCTCATAAGAAAGCTAATCTATTTTAAGATTCATGGAATTGTGCGTTGTAAGACATAAAGTAAAAACAAATAATGGCAAATCATGTAGAAAAACATTTGGGCAATTCTGATATGGAAGACTCTAGAACAAAGAAGAAGTGCTTGTCTTTTGATGTTTGTGCATTATGCTTAAGTTCAACCATGGAGTCTTCTAGATTATACATGTGGCAAAATCTCGTGGAATCTAGATAATATCCAAAGGCCAGTAGTGCTCAAATTTGCCATCTTTGGACCATCCGATTCGCCTCATCCAACGGCCATCTTTCAAAGTTAAAGTTACCCGCACACAATATAAAAAAATATAATATATAATATATATATATATGTGGGGGTATAGATATAGATATGTGATGCTAAAGACACCCATCATCTCCAATTAGAATTGTGTGTCCATGCACGGATGCGACATGGCCAAATGATGTCTGCCATCGGTATCTCAAATTCAAATCAGTCTGACCTTGTTCAATGTGTATACATTACAACACGCTCGTTTCCAAACCACACCGCGCAGATCTCTGTTATATTCATGCATGCATGGGTTTCAAACATCAGGATCTCTTGTTCAAATATTTGAATTCAACTTTACATTGATTATGACCTCACCTAGTCTTTTACACCCATACAGTCGTCTTCTCTTTATAATTGTACCACTAACTTTCTCTCATGCATGCATGCACACACACTACCAGTCGGCACTATCCATTGCACACATGCAATCTTTTTCTTCAGGTCGGTCTCCCATGAAGGCACACACCCACACACATCCCCCTCTCCATCATATCGGGCATTCTTTATCTCTCACGCGTGCATGTGCAATGATCGATGTTCCTCTATGTATGTGTGTATATTGCTAGGTCTTTCATAGTTTTGCACACAAATCGATCAATCGATATATCCAGTGAGGTCTCACCCTCTTTCCCACATCCACATCGATCAATCTATACCTCTCTATATAGGATTAACATATATAGCTAATTAATACACCCACATTAATTATATATTCAACGTCCCCCTCTCATCATCCATGCCTTCCGCTTCATCTCTCAGACGCGCGCACAATGGCGAAGACAGGGGGCAGCAAGGGCCCTGCCCTCCCCCCCTAACATCACTATATATCGAGGCTAATATGAATGTGATCATTAGACAATTGCTGCTAAAAATGGTTTAAGTTCATGAATTGACCCTCCTCGTAAGGGATTAGCAATGCTTGGCCCCCTAGCTCATTTATTTTTCATAATTTGGTTGCAAAATCTGATGCGTGCAATGCACGTGTACCTTACTTGTACTTCGAGTATGTGTAAAACACGTAAATTAGAATTCCAATGGCGCGCTACACAGTGTCTCTCTAACAGTTCATGAAGCCACGTGGCACATGTGGAGGCGTTGTCGCGACCTCCTTGTGTGGTTTGATCACAGTGACTTGCTGTTGGTTCCAGAAGAATGTACTCGTCCTCCCTGGCCATACTGTCGGTACATGCACGAAGAGAAGATATGCACGCACGCCACGCACGCACTCATTCCCTCGCACGCACATGCGGGTACACGGGAGGACGCAATTTTTTACCAAGATCCACCCCATGTGTTCATTTGACGCGTGTAAAGTCGTTCACTTCATTGACGGTCAATTAATACAGCGCATGCAAATTGAGTGGACGTGAGAGCGGAAGAAAGACATTACTACTCCATTGCGCGCATGCGAGTAGTTAAATCATGGGTTGCTAGTAGTACTACCATTGGTCTCCTTCGTATTTTGTGCCAATTTTTGACAGTAACATAATATTTACGCATTTGAGCAGTGTAGTCTACTTGAAATTTATGTTCCATTAAACTCATCGGCCATGTTTCGGGCCTCGAAACCAAAACCATCAATTAATATTTACCTTGTTCCCATCCCATTCGAAAGCCTTCTCACACGTACTAGTATGTACCAAACCTGAACGTGTTCCCACTATGCAAGTATTAGTACTAGTGCTAGTACTTAGGTTATAAAAAGGGGAACTACCTAACAGAAAATTACTCTACCTTTCCTCCTCATAAGTGCTTCTTCTTCGTCCGTCCTTGCCTTGGCCAGTGAGCAGAGCTCTAGGTCGAGAACCACTCATAACAAGGGAGCGGCAACCAAGGCTGCCAAAAAAATGAGAGGGATCGCTGCCACGCAGAGACCTCGAATGATCTCTCACGGGCAGGCGATGGCTCCCAGGAGCGCCCTAGCCGCGGAGGCGAACATGCCGAGCCGGCGTCGCTGCAGTCGTTATCCCTCGACGGCATGCCTGATCAGCTCAATAAGAACCTCAATAAGCGGAAGGAGTTCATCCAAGGCTTGGTGGAGCTGCTAAAGGAGAGCCTCGACGACATGCCCGCTGAGCTCAGTAAGCAAGGGAAGTTGACCGTCGGCTTGGTGATGCTGCTGAAGAAGAGCATTGCCTCAGAGAAGAAGGCGACTGGCAAAATCCTACAAGTTCCGGAGGACAAGGCGAAGCTCTGCCACGAGCTCGACCTATTGAAGGAGAAGAATGCCGGCTGGAAGAAGCTGCATGAGAATAGTAGTTCCTCGATGAAGATGCTGCAGGCCCTCGTCATGGAACAGAAGCAGGAGTTGGCGAAGCTTGGCATCGAGCACCCGACTATTGTCAAGGTACATAATGCAGCTGTGTAACAGATGATGAAGGCTTGCGTCAAGAAATCCTGCGTCACGGACAGAATGAAGAAGATGGCGGAGGAGACGCGCAAGGAGATGCAGGTCGTGGAGGCAATGAAGAAGCAGTTACGACTCCTCGGTGAATTGGATCATTTGGGGTGATATTCTTCCTTCTTCTTTTGCTCCTGTGTTTCATCTTTTGCTTCGGGTGTTTCGCCGCACGTGTCACGTTCTCTACGAGGCATGAATAGAACAGTGCTTTTTTTAGGGAATGAATAGAACAATGCTAACAATGAGATGACTAGCAAATTAGAACATTTTTTATCGCCATATGGCACTGGGCTGCCGTGTTTCATGCTCCTCCGTCGTAGTACTACTCCAGTGGAAAACTTGAGTATACCGCATGGTTCTTTGCTCCTCCTTAGGTTGTTAGCGCATTTATACAAGCAGTCAAATCACAAGGCCCCGCCTTCCAGCAGTAATGAGCCGTCAAATCACAAAGGCCCTCGCCTCTCGTGAAACCGACCAAGCTAGACTGCCCCGCCCTCTAGCCTTTTAAAAAATGTATATTTTTGTACGGTAGTAGTATCGATGGATTGCGCCATGGAGCAAAACTTGAAATTAAAAAAAAAGTGGTACATATAGAGAGCGCTCGTCGCCAAATTATGCATATAGTACTATTAAAAAGGCTAGTCACAATAATGGTGTCCAGCACAACCCACCCCTCAAATAAAACTAAGCATCCTGGAATTATTTGACAAAACTAAGCACCCTGAAATTCTTTGACAACTAAACTGCTGGCTATATGATGTTGGCCATATATATTGTACGTATATAATGTGAAGAAACGAGTGCTAGTACTATACTAACTAAAAGATGAAATGTAAGAAATACTAGTATGTACGTACTGAAGAGTTAAAGTAACGAGAAGAAACATAACATAGTTCGGCTGGGGGCTCAACTCAACACACCCCTCAAATTAAACTAAGCACACCTGAAATTAAACTATGAAACTAATTCGGTAGACACTGCATTAGAACCACCATGAGCAATGACACTGCCACCTTACTCGGAGTCCTCGTCCATGTCCTCGACTTCGTCCTTGTCCCTCTTCCTCTTGGCCGATACGTCTATGCTTGAACCGTAGACTTGGCTCTTGCTCTTCATCCAACCCTTGTAGATATTGAAACAAAGGTAGCCATCCATTGTAGCGTAGTGGATGTGGTCTATATCTAGTACATTCCGCTGCCATGCATAACAATGAAACATGTATTGAGGTTTCTCCAGTTTACCGTACAAAGGATGAACCATGGCTCCTGCTAGGGTCAGCATTGAAGGTTGGCCACCGAAGGGCAGCAGCCGATTTTTCTGGAGGTCAAAGGGGTTGCCGATAATGAGGCCTATCCGACCCAGGACTTCTTTGTCATTCGTAAAGTCTACAGTAACGAATTTGACTAGGTTGCTCTAGAGAAAGTTCTTAAAATCCAGGCATTCAACGTTGGCATGGGATATGTGGTAGACCAAGCATAAGTCATGCACGCAAACCTAG
Organism: Triticum timopheevii; assembly: GCA_963921465.1. NCBI lineage: Eukaryota > Viridiplantae > Streptophyta > Magnoliopsida > Poales > Poaceae > Triticum > Triticum timopheevii. Next base: position 250,121,805 of record OY997264.1, on the reverse strand, counting down.
ATCACGGCGGGCTTCTTCCTCTCTTCATCCTTTAGATCCTTCTCTCGTCCCAGGACTATGGTGTACTCAACATCTAGCCCAGCGACCCACTCATCATCTGAGTTTTCGAACATGCGTCTGAAGCGAGAAAGGCATCCTTTCACCGTCATGGAAGAATGGGTGTAGATGACGTCGAACTCATCCCCGGTGATGGTTCTAACCTTGTACTCACCGCCGATCATGGAGATTTAGGACGCCATGGATTTGGGAGGAGGGTTACGATTAGTGGAACTGCAATAATGTGAAAGGACGGGACGACTAGGAGCGAACCATCATAATATTAAAGGACGTGCGGGGACGAGTAGGAGCGAACTACCAGCGTGTGAACGGCAGGGTAGTGGCTTTCCATTCTCCCATGATACGGGCTTCCGAGAGCCCTTGGATCTGAGATCGAACGGTTGCATGGCGTGATTCTAGACCTATGGGTGAATATCCTATCCCTGAGGGTTATTCTACAATTTTTCAGCAACTTAGCATGCGACCGTTTGATCTCAGATCCAAGGGCTGCCAGCAGCCCGTATCATGGCTGTGCCTACCATGACCGTCGCGTCGCTCGCGCGGTCGCACCCTTGGAGATTTAACACGGTGCGTTAGGCTATCTGATGTTGGCATGTCATACATAGTCATCACTTAGTCACTCATACTACAACAAGGTTAGCTATAAGGTTGGCTATAAGTGTATTTTTTTTTTGTCTATCTCTTTCTTCATACTCCCTCCGTCCCATAATATAAGAACCTTTTTGACACTAGTGTAGTGCCAAAAACGTTCTTATATTATGGGACAGAGGGAGTAGTATTATTGCATTTGCCAAGGAGTGACCTCTTCCAATGAAATGGTGTGCTTATTATTGTTTTGTTGCTAAGTTTGCTTCATGTAATTAGCACCGTTTCTTCCTTGGGTCACCAAACTAGTCTCTCTCCTTTTGATTAACTTGCCACATCAGACTTTATGCCTATATGGCAAGCTTAGCACCTGTAGGAGAAAGTAAGTAAAATAGTGCGCTTTACATGGCATTTCTATACCCCTATATAGTGTGTGAATAACTTCGAAAGTTGGTCATTGGATGAAGCCAATCCGATGGTACAAAGATGGCAAATCCGAGCACTACTTGCCGTTGGATATGATCTACATTCGACCAGATTTTGCCACATGTATAATCTAGAGAACTCCACATGCACAAACCACCAGAATCTCATGTGTGCAATGCACGTGTACCTTACTGGTTTGCTTATGTGGAGGAAAGAGAGGCAAGGAAAAAGTGGAGAAGTGGGATCTCATGCAAGAGCCAGCCTCTACTACATGGTGGAGCATTGGGAGAGGCACCTGTATGGACGTGGTCAGGAATCAGGAGACTCACGCCTGTCGTAGCGCCGCAGTTAAACTGATAATGGCAAGTCAAATCACGGGGCCCCACCTGTCCAGCAGTAACTCGCTATCAAATCACACAGCCCTACGTTTGCAGCAGCCTGCTCCCTCATCTTCTCGAGACTATGTCGAACCGACTAAGTGGAACTGCCCTGCCTACCGCACAGGAAAAGCCCCGCCCTCGACTTTTAAATAGTACAGTATACTAATTTTGTATCCATGGATTGCGCCATGGAGCAAAGCCTCTAGAAAATAGCGGTACATGTATCCATGGATTGCGCCATGGAGCAAAGCCTCTAGAAAATAGCGGTACACATGTATGGAGTGTACAGCACGCCCGTCGCGTTCGCGTCGCACCCCAGACGGTCGGTCGGTCTGGCATACTGCTCTCCGAATGGAACGCTCATCATATTGCATTTGTACACACATGTGGGACCGCAATTGAGAACCGGCCATAGGCACACTCCCCGGACCCGCAAGTCAGGTGACTTAATAGAAGACGGAGACGAGCAATAGTACTAGAGAAGTGGTGTACTATGTTGGTGCCTGGACGATCCCTGCAAGACACGGAAGATCAGTTCGTCCATGCATGTGACCAGACTCCTACAGACACGCCTAGATTGGCTATCGTCTACATATCATGCAGGCTGTGTTGTACATGGCTGTAGTTGTGGTGAGAAATCTAAAAAAAGGTTTCTTGTCATCTCGCAAAATTAGGTGTCATGTGCTTCGGATCACTGCGAGGGTTAAATAGCGACAACTGAGTTGGGATAGTCATTTGGGGCACATGCACGAAGACTACTCGGCTGCCATCTAGGTCAAGCCGGCTATCTTAATTAGGACATCTATCGATGGACCCCTTTTCTATGAGTTTATCTTTAATTTGAGCTTTGTTCCTCATCTAGTTTTCCGTCGGGATTCATGTTGTCTCCTTTGGGCAGTGAGGTTCTAATTTCTTGTCATGTGGCATTTTTTCGTGTTATATGTTATACTATGGTGCTTCGGATCAAAATGACGACAACTGCCCCTCCGAGCCATGTGCATGAAGACTTCTCAACAGTCATTGACGAGGTCAAGCCGGCTCCGGTAGACAAAAGAAAACTAGTACTCCACTATATAGGCAGGAGCCTCCGCGCTTGCTTGCTAGTGTTGCTCTCTTCACACTGTCTTGTCCTTTCCAGATCTAAACACGACAGCGGTGGCCACTCTCGCTCTCTCTCTCTGCTCACCACTAGTCACAGATCCAGCTGGATCCTCTCGGGCGGGGAAGGTAAGAAGGTGCAACATTCACGCGATCGTCCTCGGTGACGGCTCTTACCCACTGCTGACGCGTCCCGATCATCCTGCCTTCCCGTTCTCTTCCAAGCACAGCTGGCGAGGGAGGGCCTCCGACCCCTTCTTCCTCGCTGCCCACCTAGCGACATCCCGGCAACCATCAAGTATAACTTCCTTTGAAACCGTCCTTGCTCTACTTCCCGAGCTCCTGACGTCGCTGCATTTGTATATTTTACTATTTCTTAGGGCCTCTCGTAGATAGGATCAATCGACTGTTCGAAAACCACCTAATTTTCTATGGTTAAGAGGTAAAACTAGTTCATGCACTCGAATCTAGTACTACTTGGTTCAAACAAGGAAGAAAGGGGGTGGGGGTGGGGGAGGATTTGTTACCTGAATCTAGGACTTGGTCGAAAGAGGAAATAATGGGGGCGAAAAGTAGCAGAGACTGGCTATCCAACTGGTCTCTAGGTCTAATAGGGAAATAAAGGGAAATGCAGTACAAACTCAATATAAACCTGATCTATTGGTTGAAAAAGGAAAGAAAGTGGGGACTGGAGACAAGTCAACAGAGTAAGTCCAGCACTATATTTGCTAGCCTCACACAGTATAAGGTGGCTATACCGATCAAAAATGGAACCAACCCAGATATCCTGTTCGGATGTTTGGTGCCCCTAGCAGCTCTTATGTAATGCCACTGGTAAAATGTAGCAATCGCACTGTTAAAAGTAAGGACACGGTAAACCAATGTTGTTTTCAATGTAATGCCTCCAGTAATATGAATCAATGGCACTTTTTTACATGTCCTGCTAAATTTCCCATTAACATAAGTTGGTTCTTTTTGTTAGAAATGCAACTGTCTTGGTCCACCTACTCTCTCGTGCCCAAAGTAATGTCGTATTTAACGGTTGTCATAGTTAATCCTAATGCCCACACTAATATCTAGCAATGCCACTACTTTAGAAATTGCTACTGTCCATGTAGGATTTCCATTCAGATAAGGAACATGCTTCTTTTCATTTGATGCATGTTTCATCACTTGTTAGTCACCCTCCTTTCCACCTTTTTTGTGCAAACAGAGATATACATTTCACGCTCGATCTTAGTTGAACTGCACAAATGATATCCAAATTATAGTTGATCATTCCAGGAGCTTCACAACCAACCTTGATGTTGCTCAATTTTATTGCAACTAATGGAGAAGAAGCTCTGTGGATTTCGTTTTCTGATGGAAATGGAACCGTGGCTGGAGCCCTTTTCATAAAAAATGAAGAAGAAGCTGCTAGCTCACGGGACATTGCTTCATTTTAGGTGAACTGCACCAAAAGGTCCCATGAATTGAATCATCCATGTTGGTGACTGAAAGAGCCAGCTTCAGCATCCCAGTCTAAGCACCCCCGGGCTCCATCCTTGCGACGCACGGTACACCTCGTTTGCCACCTGCTCAACCCTAGTATCACTGATAAAATGAAGTAATAATACAGTTACAGTAGAGCAAGTGTCCTCTCTATCATTTCATTTCCAATGTAGATAAAGAAAGTGCTTCTCTTTGTTAATGCATGTTTCATCAACTAGTCCCATTGTTAATGTTTAAGCGTTTCTGCAAACTGCGGTGCTTAATTTTAGTTGATCTGTACAAAAATAGAGATTTGAATGTCTCAAGGCACCTCCTTGTACTACCGTTGTACACTAATGTTCATCACTGTCGGTGGGAAACGACACCTATGGGATTGCTGGAATCCCTTCTACAGTTGAGGGGCGCGGGGATCGTGAGAAGAGCGGGGCTAGTAGACAACACAAAAGGATTTACCCAGGTTCGGGCCGCAAAGACGCGTAAAACCCTACGATCCTGCTTTGGTGGATGTATTTGGTGTTCTTGAGCTCTTGAACTAGCTCTAGGCGCGGTGAGGTTCGAAAGAGCCGAATCCTTTCTCAGTGCGCCATGGGCCTCCTTTTATAGGCGAAAGGGTTGCCACAGTGGCACACATGAGGTGGAAAGTGTTACAGCGTTGTGAACTTATCGCTAGTATTACAGGCAAAGCACATTTAATGCGAGGCTTAGGTGTACCTTCACTTTATCGGGGACGGGGGCGAGCCCTGTCCCGTCCGTTGCCGCTCCTCCTTGCTTCGACACGTGCCCTGGCCAGCGATGCATGCGGTGCCATGTAGGCAGGCAGGCAGCTGAGGTGGCGTGGTGGTGGAGCCTCCATGAAGGGCTGCATGTTGCCACACAGGTGCCTGCCCAGCTAGTTGGGTCGGCAGCTGCATGCATACGGCGGTGAAGACTTGGCTAGTGCGGGCCTGGCAGCAGCCCTGCCGGCGCGCTTGGCAAGGGTCTTGCCGGGTGGCCCGTCAAGGGTCTTGCCATGCCGCGCTGGCTTCCCCGGCAAGGATCTTGCCGGGGTCTTGTGGGTTTCTTTGGTGAGGATGGTTGCCTTCCTATCCTCATTTGATCTTGAGCATTTTATGTCTTCACAAAGATCTGCATGCCACCATGGAGGTGCCTCCCAAGCCCTGCCTCAACGCGTTTGTCCGGCGTTTGGTGGGCTCAATGGTGGCTCACTCAGCTGGTGTGGGCGAGCTACCCCGGCAAGACGAGGCTGCCCCGGCAAGGGTCCTTGCCGGGGAAACTTGCTTCGCCCATTCGATCTTGGTGGCCTTGGTCCTTGTCGCTGCTTTGTTTGTCTTGGTGGCGGGAGGCTCTGACTGCCCGTGCACAAGTAGAGGGGTCAAAAGCAGAGCCCCTACTTTTGTACACCGACAGGAGCCCCCGGGCCTAGGCCACACATAAGCGCAGCACGTTGTTGGGCCAGACCCAGAATGGTGCGCAGGCAGTTGGGGCTGATTTTTACCGCAGCCACTGCTCCGTCCGCTGGGCTTCCCCACGACCTGTGTTGAACGCGCGACATGGGGGTGTGCGCGCGTACATGACGGAAGCATGCTGCCATCACCTTGTGGTGGACAGTAAAGAGGCGGCTTGCGTGTCTCTTCAAGACCGCAGGGCCGCCTCCCATTTACTGCCCTCGCTTGGGAATCGTCGTTCCATGCGTCCCACTACGCCCGCCCCTTGCGCCACGTTTGCTGCATGCATAACGCAGAATGAATGATAGGCGCGCGAGACGTGGGAAGTCATGCATGCGCGGGTCGATTCCCAAGTGCCTTCAGTGGAGCGGGGAGGGCAGTCGACGGCCCCGCTTGCTGTCACTTCGACGAGCCAGATTGGCCGAGAGGGGGAGGCCGAGCCTCGCCCTCGCCCCTTTATAAATAGGGGAGCGGGACGAATGGTGCCTCTCAACTCTTCCCCATCTGCCTCTCCCCATTCCTGCTTCCCTTCTTCTTCAGCCATGGCGAGGGGGCGTGGCGACGCATCATCGGTGGCGGCGAGGGTTTCGGCCAGGCAGTGCATCGCTCCTCCCCAAGAGCTCGTAGTGGCGGAGCCGACCGCTAGAGGAAGGGGTAGGGGGGCAAGGTCGAGGACGTTGTGGTGCTCGAGGGAGAGGAGGACGGGGCGGCAGATCAGCCTCGCCTCCGCCGGCAGCTCTTCCTCCGATGGAGGGCCACCCCGGGGACAATCCTTGCGAGTTCTTCGTCAGGCTGCGCCAGCCCCCGCACCGTCGCCTTCGCCTCCCAACTCCATTCGCGCGGGAGATGGAGCTGGATCTGCCACAGGCATTGCGGCTGCATATGAGGGGTTGCGGGAACAGCGGCACATGGGCCGTCGTCGAGTTCCCCGCCCCTCACGTCATGTATCTTCACCTAGGGTGGAAGACCTTCGCTCGCCTCCACAGCTTGACCGATAGGCTGACTCTCCATTTCAAACTAATGGAGGGTGGCCTCCTCTCCGTCAAGATCTTTGGGCACTTCGGGACTCGCGTGAGGTGCTGCGTGGAGAGCTCCTCCGATGATGAAGATTCCTCCTCAAGCGAGAGTGGCGAGGAAGACAACGGCAGCGACGATGAGGGCAGTGGGCGACAAGATGATGGGTCCGACTAGGTGTCGGGCGCCGCTCCGAGCGGCACTAGCGACCCCATCATCTGTGTCATCGACTACTTGCACTTCTCGGGGTCGTCTCCTTGGGCGGCTGGCGTTGGGAGGCTGCGGAAGAGGAAGAGGGCGGGCGGCAAGGCCGTCAAGTTCGAGTACGCGGGCACCGACGCCTTTGTCGCGTATTGACGTCCTTCCGCCTCGTCTTCGAGCTCTACCTCCGGTGCCGCCATCACCATCCAGCCCTTGGACGGCCACCGAGATGTTCTCTTGGTGTCTTCTGCCACTCGTAGCTCGCCTAGGCTTCCCTTTTGCCCTTCTGCTTTCTTGTTCCATTTCCTGAGGAGAGGGACAAGAAAGAGATTACGGGCACCTTATATCTTTTTAGTCTTGTAAGCCTTCGAGCCTTCGTTAACTTTAGAACTTGTAATCCCTTTGTTCATGTTTTTCATTTCATATGGACTGTACGTGTGAGGGATGTTTTTTTAATGAAAAAGGGATGTTTGCCGGGTTTTTCGTTCGCGGGTGGAACCCACGACAAGGAGTGAATCCTTGTCACCTTTAAGATAAATGTTTTTTCGCCCGGCAACAGGACTTGCCGTCCCCCCACTTTGCTTGACCTTTCTCATGCCCTTGGCGGAGGCAGGGATGCGGTGGGCTTAGGCTCCTCGTTTCCTTTCCTTGCTGCCGCGACTACAACCAAACTCAGTCCCAGGAGATGAGTCCTAGGGTCCGGAATGGAGGGAGCGCGGTAGCCTAAGGATAAAACAAGGTTTCACATACCTCAGTCCATAACGAAACGCATGATAGAGGATACAAGACTTATCTGGATCTGCAGCCCCCGGCAACCTTGGCTTGCCGCGGATGGATCCTTGCTCTTGTAGCCCCTAGCAACTTTGGCTTGCTGGGGCTTGGATGCTGGTCCATCCCTTCTTCTCCAAAATAGCTCGGCAAGGATATGTATGTGTCCTGCAAACTAAAGAAGACAGAGAAGAACAGAAAGACACGCACTCGACCTGTAAGCTAGGGGTTAGCCGCCGCTAAGCACTATCAACCCTAACCAAGGAAGAGACTCAACCTAGCATGCATGCTATAACTTAGGGCGCCCGCACTTCGTTTATTTATGCTTAGGGTCTGCGCCTGGCTTTGTACAAAGGGTTACATGGCTTGCCGGCAAGGCTTGAACAAAAGGGTGGCTTGCCGGGAGGCCCAGCAGCCGCGAATTATGGATAAAACTTGCGAAGATGCTCGTTGTTTTAGTAGTTGCTCACTGGAATGGCATCTTCGTTCTCCAGTCGGACTGCACCAGGCCTGGTGACTCGCGTTACCCGATAAGGGCCTTCCCACTTTGTCGTCAATTTGTTGGAATTCTTGGCCAACTGAACATGCCGAAGAACAAGGTCGCCTTCCTCAAAGCTCCGGGCATGAACCTTGCGGCTATGGTAGCGGCGCAAAGCTTGCTGGTAGCATGCTGCTCTCACAGCCTCCCGGAGACGATCTTCCTCAGGAGCGTCACGTCATCTTGCCGCAATCACTCTTGCTCAAGCTCATCATAAGCGAGCACTCGAGGTGACCCGTATATGAGTTCTATGGGGAGAAATGCTTCTGCCCCGTAAACCAGGGCAAAGGGTGTCTGGCCGGTGGCTCGATTTGGCGTCGTTCTGATCAATCAAAGAACCGCCGGCAACTCATCAATCCAGCGCCTCCCACTTTTGCGCAGCCTGTCAAAAGTCTTCGTCCTGAAGCCTCGCAGGACATCAGCATTCACTCTCTCCGGTTGGCCGTTGCTCCGTGGATGTGCCACGGAAGCAAAACAGACCCTGCTGCCGAGATCCTCAACGTATTGCATGAAGGCGTGGCTCATGAACAGTGTGCCGTTGTCGGTGATGATCCTGTTGGGCACCCCAAAACGGCACACTAGTCCCTTGAAGAACTTGATGGCTGACTGCACTGTCACCTTCCTCACTGCTTCCACTTCCGGCCACACTGTGAACTTGTCGATTGTGATGTACAAGTACTCAAAACCCCCAACTGCACGGGGGAAGGGGCCCAATATGTCGAGCCCCCAGATCGAGAAGGGCCAGGAGAGAGGGATAGTTTGCATGGCTTGAGCTGGTTGATGGAGATATTTTCCTTGAATAGGTGGAACCGAACCCGGGCGGAACAACTGTCGGGTAGTGTCACTTGGCCACTAGGCTAGTTCAATAGTTTCGTTAATAATAAGGCACTTCCTCAGGTGGTCGGATCCCCTCCTGCACCTTTGTGCGCTCGCCGCTATGCCGCTGTCTGCCGTTGTGAACATGCTGAACAAACGAGAGGAATCTGGAGAGGACTGTACATGGAGAGGCGGATAGTCGGGACCCACCAGGTCTATGTCCGTACGCAAGCAAGTGCCTCATCGAAAAAATACTTCCTCCTAATGCTATACTGACATTGGGGCCCATGGGTTTGTCAACATAGTTACATTTTTTTAGTTGCTTCAACAAAGTTACTATAGGAGATAAATTCACAACGAAGCCGGGGAGCTGGCAGGTATCATTTATTATCACTGGGGCAGCAAGTATCAGCTGTGTTTTGGGCTGCCCCGTCTAGGCTTTCATTTTTAACATGCGCAGCCCACGACCTCGGATGGGAGGTCCATAGGCCTGTTTGTATTTTCTTGAGGGCCGTAATGTATCGACCGGCCTATGGACCTCCCATCCAAGGTTTTATTTTTCCTGAAACATCGGCAGCCCAATTTATGTATTTTTTTGAGGAAAACGCAGAGGTCTGTTCTATCTTTCTATATAAGAATAGGAACGCCAGGTCCAACTTATGTTTCCCTTCTAACTATATTATATATATTTAAATTATTTTATATGTTATTATATATTATTTTTATTGTCATCATATATTTAACAGATACTTACATATGTAAGAAACCAATATCCCACATCTTATTAACTTATAAAAATAATTTCTTAACAATAAAATCCCGGATTGTTTTGGCATGAAAATCCTAGTGATTGTGTACAAAAGCTTGGTAAGATTTAAGGACGAATGTAATAATGTCACATATTATTTAAATATATTTATAACAAAATGCTCAACCCCTTTTTATTTTTTCATAACATTGTTGGCCCAACCCAACATTGTAATTAAAATCAGCCAAGCAAAATCGTGTATTTCGAGAAAGTGCAAATGTCCTGTAATTTTTTAGGAAATAAAATAAATGTGCCGCATGGACGCTACATTATTTGTTCACCTAGCCCAGCTAATGGACTGTAATTCAAAAAAAAGATCAAATTGACTGTAAATTCTACCGCGTAAAAAAGACTATAAATTCTGGAAAAAATGGGTTGAATACGTGCCACATTTTTGGAGGCTGAAATATGGGCCAATAGGTCGAAGCCAATGCAAGTCGTTGTCAATTTAGTCAACAAATGATTCTAACATGTTAGCCATTGGATTTACATCCAACGATCGGCATCCATCTTCAATCTCTCGTCTTCTTCCTCCAGCACTGCCGGGACCACCTCTCGCCTCCTGCTGCTAGCAGCTCTGCTTAGCACGCTTCGCTACGAAGCGCTACTCCACTGTTGACCAGGCCATCCCTCCACCCCTCCACACCTCCTGTTCTTCTCCACCAACTGCCGAACCACACCGCACTAGAACCAGTTAACCCTCGTACACCTCTCTGTCTGCGACTCTACTCCCGCGTCTTCCCATCTCCGGCTCGTTATTGTCCGGGGCCTCGCTGTCGTCCACCACCTTGGATGCGCTCGGCGCGGCGTGGTCAACGTGGTCAACGAATGACACCATCGGAATTAGACTGTGCATGGAGAGGCTGACAGCTGGGTCCACGGCCGCACACAAGGAAATGCCTCCTTATTACGCGCAAAATAATGATTCCTCCACCTGACATCTGGGACCCACCGGAAGGGCCTCTGTATTTTGCGAAAAAAATGTACCCCCTGCTGATAGGTCGGACCCACCATCTATCTTCGCATGCAAGGAAGTGCCTCCTTATTACACACAAAAAATGAATACTCCCCCTGCCAGCTAGAACCAGCATAGTGGGAGGCTGGCTTGTGGGCCTACCAAGTTGACGGGGACGGAGGGCTTTGTCAACTTAGTCAATATGAACTATTCTAGCTCCTGTCACCGTACGAAGTTCATCCAACAGCCGTCGTGCTTCTTCAACCTCTGGTCTTCTTGCTCCAGCCACCCAAACCAGCGCCGGTCATGCCACGTGCTCCTGCCTCCCGTGGCTGGCTGTGATGTCGCGGAGCCCTCACCGCCCCCTACTACTTCCACCGCTGGCCAGGCCATCCCTCTACTCACCCACACCCCAGATTATTCTGCGGCGACGGCAGCCTCACACCACAGCCGAACTAGTGGACACTCATACTCCTCTCCGCGCGGGCTTCCACTACCGCGTCTTCCCCGGCTCCGTGTCGTCCCCTTCCTAGGCCTCGCCGTCGTCCCCTTCCTAGGCCTCGCCGTCGTCCACCACCCTGGTGCTCTCCGCGCGGCGTGGTCAACGTGGTCAAGGAACAACTTCCATCGGAGTACTGTACGTGGAGAGGCTGACAGCTGGGTCCACGGCGTCCGCAAGGAAGTGCCTCCTTATTACGCGCAAAATAATTATTCCTCCACCTGACAGCAGGGACCCATCGGACGGGCCACCGTATCTTGCAAAGAAATGATTCACCCCCTGACTGCTGGGACCCACGAGCTACATCTTCGCAAGCAAGGAAGTGCGCCCGAGCAACAAAAAAATGATTCGCCCCCCAGACTGCTGGGACCCACCAGCTACCTCTTCGCACGCCAGGAAGTGCCTAACAGTCGGGACCCACCTGGTCGAAGCGTACGTAGCGTTGTCATTCTCGTCGCAAACTTGTACGTACATACTAGTCGATGTAGAGGCGCGCACGTGTCATAGTAGAGGCGCGCACATGTCGTAGTAGAGGCGTAGAGTTATCATGTATAGGGGATCGCAACAGTTTTCGAGGGTAGAGTATTCAACCAAAATTTATTGATTTGACACAAGGGGAGCCAAAGAATATTCTCAAGTATTAGCAGCTGAGTTGTCAATTCAACCACACTTGGATAACTTAGTATCTGCAGCAAAGTATTTAGTAGCAAAGTAGTATGATAGTAATGGTAACAGTGGCAAAAGTAACGATAGCAGTTTTGTAGTGGTTGTAATAGTAGCAACGGAAAAGTAAATAAGCAAAGAACAATATGTGAAAAGTTCGTAGGAATTGGATCAGTGATGGATAATTATGTCGGATGTGATTCCTCATGTAATAGTTATAACCTAGGGTGACACAGAACTAGCTCCAGTTCATCAATGTAATGTAGGCATGTATTTCGAATATAGTCATACGTGCTTATGGAAAAGAACTTGCATGACATCTTTTGTCCTACCCTCCCGTGGCAGCGGGGTCCTAGTGGAAACTAAGGGATATTAAGGCCTCCTTTTAATAGAGTACCGGACCAAAGCATTACCACATAGTGAATACATGAACTCCTCAAACTACGGTCATCACCGAGAAGTATCCCGATTATTGTCACTTCAGGATTGTCGGATCATAACACATAATAGGTGACTATAGACTTGCAAGATAGGATCAAAAACTCACATATATTCATGAAAACATAATAAGTTCAGATCTAAAATCATGGCACTCGGGCCCTAGTGACAAACATTAAGCATAGCAAAGTCATAGCAACATCAATCTCAGAACATAGTGGATACTAGGGATCAAACCCTAACAAAACTAACTTGATTACATGGTAAATCTCATCCAACCCATCACCATCCAGCAAGCCTACAATGGAATTACTCACGCACGGCGGTGAGCATCATGAAATTGGTGATGGAGGATGGTTGATGATGACGACAGCGACAAATCCCCCTCTCCGGAGCCCCGAACGGACTCCAGATCAGCCCTCCCAAGAGAGATTAGGGCTTGGCGGCGGCTCCGTATCGTAAAACACGATGAAACTTTCTCTCTAATTTTTTCTCCGCGAAACGGAATATATAGAGTTGGAGTTGAGGTCGGTGGAGCATCAGGGGGCCCACGAGACAAGGGAGCATGCCCAGGGGGAGGGGGCGCGCCCCCCACCCTCGTGGACAGGGTGTGGGCCCCCTGGCCTTGATTCTTTCGTCAGTATTTTTTATATTTTCCAAAAGTTATCTTCGTGGATTTTTTGGTCATTCCGAGAACTTTTGTTTTCTGCACAATAAACAACACCATGGCAGTTCTGCTGAAAACAGCGTCAGTCCGGGTTAGTTTCATTCAAATCATACAAGTTAGAGTCCAAAACAAGGGCAAAAAATGTTTGGGAAAGTAGATATGTTGGAGACATATCAACTCCCCCAAGCTTAAACATTTGCTTGTCCTCAAGCAATTCAGTTGATAAACTGAAAGTGATAAAGAAAAACTTTTACAAACTCGATTTGCTCTTGTTGTTGTAAATATGTAAAGCCAGCATTCAAGTTTTCAGCAAAGATTATGAACTAACCATATTCACAATAACACTTAGGTCTCATGTTTACTCATATCAATGGATAATCAACTAGCGAGCAATAATAATAAATCTCGGATGACAACACTTTCTCAAAACAATCATAATATGGTATAACAAGATGGTATCTCACTAGCCCTTTCTGAGACCGCAAAACATAAATGCAGAGCACCTTTAAAGATCAAGGATTGACTAAACATTGTAATTCATGTTAAAAGAGGTCCAGTCAAGTCATAACAAATATAAATTAATAGTCATGAATGCAAATGACAATGTGCTCTAGCGGGTGCTTTTCAATAAGAGGGTGATGACTCAACATAAAAGTAAATAGATAGGCCCTTCCCAGAGGGAAGCAGGGATTTGTAGAGGTGTCAGAGCTTGATTTTAAAATAGAGATGAATAACATTTGAACGGTATGCTTTCACTGTCAACGCAACAACTATGAGATGGCGATATCTTCCATGCTACAAACATTATAGGCGGTTCCCAAACAGAATGGTAAAGTTTATACTCCCCCACCACCAACAAGCACACTCCACGGCTATCCGAAACAACAGGGTACCGTCCATACCAACACCAGTACCGGGGGGGTTTTGTTTTAATTATTTTGATTTGCTTTGATCTTTTTGATCGTGGGACTGGGCATCCCGGTTACCAGCCATTTTCTCGTGAAATAGGAGCGGAGTCCACTCCCCTTGAGAATAACCCACCTAGCATGGAAGATACAGACAGCCCTAGTTGAAACATGAGCTGCTCGAGCATACAAAACAGAATTTCATTTGAAGGTTTGGAGTTTGGCACATACAAATTTACTTGGAACGGCAGGTAAATACCGCATATAGGAAGGTATGGTGGACTCATATGGAATAACTTGGGGTTTATGGAGTTTTGATGAACAAGCAGTATTCCCGCTTAGTACAGGTGAAGGCTAGGAAAATACTGGGAAGCGACCAAGTGAGAGAGCAACAACAGTCATGAACATGCATTAAAATTAATCAACACCAAGTGCAAGCATGAGTAGGATATAATCCACCATGAACATAAATGTCGTGAAGGCTATGTTGATTTTGTTTCAACTACATGTGTGAACATGTACCGAGTCAAGTCACTCGAATCATTCAAAGGAGGATACCATCCTATCATACCACATCGCAATCAGTTTAATAGCATGTTGGCACGCAAGGTAAATCATTTTAAGCTCCTAGCTAATTAAGCATGGCATAAGAAACTATAATCTCTAAATTTCATTGCAAACATGTTTATTCATAATAGGCTGAATCAGGAACGATGAACTCATCATATTTACAAAAACAAAAGAGGTCGAGTTCATACCAGCTTCTCTCATCTCAATCAGTCCATCATATATCGTCATTATTGCCTTTCACTTGCACGACCGAACGTGTGTATAATAATAATAGTGCACGTGCCTTGGACTAAGCTGGAATCTGCAAGCATTCAATTCAAGAGAGAAGACAAAGTAATATGGGATGTAAGTTAAATCAACAATCATGCATATGAGAGCCACTAAACATTTTCATTATGGTCTTCTACTCTTGATCCCCAAAGGAAAGAAAAGAAATAAAACTATTTACACGGGAAAGCTCCCAACAAACAAAAGAAGAACATGAAATATTTTTGGGTTTTCATTTAATTACTACTACAAGCATGGAGAGTAAACTAACTATTTTTTTGGTTTTCTTAAGGTTTATCAAACACACAAGAAGAAAGCAAGAAAAGGAAAATTAAACTAGCATGGATAATACAATGAAAGAGTATGAGCACCAACAACTAGAATAGTGTGTGAACATGAAAGTAAAGTCGGTGAGAAATACGTACTCCCCCAAGCTTAGGCTTTTGGCCTAAGTTGCTCTAATGCGAAGGATCGCGGCTACTCTCCCCGGTGTACTGAGGAGTGTCATCTGGACACCACTGGCTGGCGATCTCCTCCGTAGCCCACTGATAACAGGATTGATGATAAGGGACCAGTGGAGGTTCCGGCTTAGGCTCTAGAGCGGATGTCTGGCCTCGATGCGCATACACAGCTTTCGGCAGGACAAGGTAATGACCTGCAGTTAAATCAAACAACAAAGGTGCAGGCAGGCTAATAATTTCATTGTGTTTCTTATTAAATCTCAAGTTATACAGGAGCATCTTATCATCGTTGTCAACAATAAACTCATGCGCTACCATGCTCTTGTAATCCAAAAAGGAAAGAGGCAGTAGTGTCTCCTCTTTCTAATAATGCCTAATAGGTATCTCAAAATGTTCAGCAAGGCGTGCAGCA
The DNA here is from genome assembly GCA_963921465.1 of Triticum timopheevii. Lineage (NCBI taxonomy): Eukaryota > Viridiplantae > Streptophyta > Magnoliopsida > Poales > Poaceae > Triticum > Triticum timopheevii. Next base: position 250,106,341 of record OY997264.1, on the reverse strand, counting down.
TAGATACCTCCAAAGATGGGGCCCTTTGTACGATTTAGGCTTAACCGTTTAGCAATAACGGCACCCATACTAAAAGTGTTATCACCGAATAAGGCATGAAGCAGAATAATAATATCAGGAACACTAAAGTTTCCACTATTTCCACGACCAATTAAGCATCGACTAGCAAATATGGCAAAGTATCGTAAAACAGGAAAGTGTATGCTAGTGATTCTCGCATCGGGACCCTTCTTCGAATCCCCTACAGTAATAGTGTTAACAAAAACCATCCACATCTTTATGATGTGGTTCATCTAAGCTGCCCTCGAAAGGTATTCTACAAACCGCACAAAAATTACATAATGACATTTCCTTAGCCTCATCATATAAATGAAAAGATACTGAAGGAGGTGAATTCTTAGGATAATAGTAAAAGTTTTGCATGAAAGTATTGATGAGTAAGAGATATTGGTTGATCCGGTTGTGGAGGAAGTCGGTGAGGCCCGCATTTTCAGCCAAAGAATAAAAGTCTTCATAAATCCTGACTTTTCTCAAGAAATTATCACAAGGCCACTCACACGGCCTTACTTCCGCTACGCGAGGAAGATTATACTTGGGCTTTTCTTTCTCCTTAGCTTTCTTATCCTTGAAGCTTTGGCTAGAAGAGCCCCTCAATAATCTCCTCATCATTTTCTGAAAATTTCTGAACTTTTTAGTAACTTCAAGATAAAAGTGAATCAAACTAAACAAGATTGATAGCAACTACTCCCACAAGTGCCTAGAGCTTATATCATGCATTAGAATTACTTGGGACCTCATAAATTTGACATGCAAGCCCAAGAACAGGGTCACCTATGGATCAAAAAATTGCAATGAATAAGGCACTAGAACAAAAACTATTTGGACCAATGGAGGAGTCACATACCAAGCAACAATCTCACAAAGCAGTTTTGTGAATGGAGCTTTGAGCAAGGAGATCGAAAATCGCAGCCAAATGAGCTAGAACTCGTGCTTGAGCTAGATGGGGATTTTTTTAAAAGGAAGATAGAGTGTGCGGGTGCAGGAATAGGTGGAGGGGGCCACCGTGGGCCCACGAGACAGGGGGCGTGACCAGGGGGAGTGGGCGCGCCAACCACCCTCGTGGCCAGGTGCTTGCCCCCCTGGCATGTTTTCAGTGCCTATAATCCTCAAATATTCCATAAAAATCATAGTAAATTTGCAGGGCATTTGGAGCACTATTATTTTTGGGATATTTTTTATTGCAAGGATAATTCAGAAAACAGACAGATAATACTATTTTTGCTTTATTTATTCAAAATAACAGAAAGTAAAAAGAGGGTACAAAAGGTTGTGCCTTCTAGTTTCATCCATCTCATGATCATCAAAAGGAATCCACTAACAAGGTTGATCTAGTCTTGTTAACAAACTCATTCCGAATAACATGGAACAGGAGAAATTTTGAATGACACTAGGTTACCTCAACGGGGATATGAACATCCCAACCAATAAGAATATCATATTTTTTCTTGACAGTAGGAAGAGGAAATTCAAAACCTCCAATAATGATAGTTGGAATTTCTTCCAATACAATTGATGCTATGAATTTGATGTTGTTTCCTTGGAAAGTGTACCGTATGCTCATAACCATTAACATGAAAAGTGACATTGCCTTTGTTGCAATCAATAATAGCCCCTGCAGTATTCAAAAAGGGTCTACCAAGGATAATCGACATACTATCGTCCTTGGGAATATCAAGAATAACAAAGTCCGTTAAGATAGTGACATTTGCAACCACAACAAGCACATCCTCACAAATACCGACAGGTATAGCACTTGCTTTATCGGCCATTTGCAAAGATATTTCAGTAGGTGTCAACTTATTCAATTCAAGTCTACGATATAAAGATTGGCATAACACTAACACCGGCTCTAAGATCACATAAAGCAGTTTTAACATAATTTCTTTTAATGGAGCATGGTATAGTTCGTACCCCTGGATCTCCAAGTTTCTTTGGTATTCCACCTTTAAAAGTATAATTAGCAAGCATGGTGGAAATTTCAGCTTCCGGTATCTTTCTTTTATTTGTAATGATATCCTTCATATATTTAGCATAAGGGTTTACTTTAAGCATATCAGTTAAGTGCATACGTCGGAAGATAGGTCTAATTATTTCAGCAAAGCGCTCAAAATCCTCATCATCCTTTGTCTTGGATGGTTTAGGAGGAAAAGGCATGGGTTTCTGAACCCATGGTTCTCTTTCTTTACAGTGCTTCCTGGCAACAAAATCTCTTTTATCATAATGTTGATTCTTTGATTGTGGGTTATCAAGATCAACAGCAGGTTCAATCTCCATATCAATATTATTTCTAGGTTGAGCATCAACATGAACATTATCATTAACATTATCACTAGGTTCATGTTCATCACCTGATTGTGTTTCGGCATCAGAGATAGAAATGTCATTAGGATTCTCAGGTGTGTCTACAACAGGTTCACTAGAAGCATGCAAAGTCCTATCATTTTTCTTTTTCTTCTTTTCAGAAGGACTAGGTGCATCTAAATTATTTCTCTGAGAATCCTTCAGGATACAAAGGTTCCTGAGTCATTCTACCACTTCTAGTAGCCACTCTAACAGCAAAATCATGTTTATTATTTAATTCATCGAGCAAATCACTTTGAGCTTTAAGTACTTGCTCCGCTTGAGTGGTAACCATAGAAGCATATTTGCTAATGAGTTTAAGTTCACCTTTAACTCTAGCCATATAATCACTCAAGCGTCCAATCTCGAAAGCATTATTCTTTAATTCTCTACCAACATAAGCATTAAAACTTTCTTGTCTAGCCATAAAGTCATCAAATTCATCTAAGCATTGGCTATGAAATTTAGTAGACGGGATTTTAACTTATCATATCTATAGAGAGAATTTACCTTTACTACCTGTGTCGGGTTATCAAGACAATGTGTTTCTTCGATAGGTGGTAAATTAAGATCATGTATTTCTTCAATAGGAGGTAAATTTTTAACATCTTCAGCTTTAATACCTTTTTCTTTCATAGATTTCTTTGCCTCTTGCATATCTTTAGGACTGAGAAATAGAACACCCCTCTTCTTCGGAGTTAGTTTAGGAATAGGCTCAGGAGTTGGCTCAATTGGCTCAGGAATTGTCTCAGGAAGAGTCCAATTATTTTCATTAGTCAACATATTATTCAATAGCAATTCAGCTTGGTCGACTGTTCTTTCCCTAAAAACACAACCAACACAACTATCAAAGTGGTCCTTGGAAGCATCAGTTAGTCCATTATAAAATATATCAAGTATTTTATTTTTCTTAAGACGATGATCAGGAAAAGCATTAAGTAATCGGAGAAGCCTCCCCCAATCTTATGGGAGACTCTATTCTTTGATTTGCACAGAATTATATATTTCCCGCAAGGCAGCTTGTTTCTTATGAGCAGGGAAATATTTAGCAGAGAAGTAATAAATCATATCCTAGGGACTACGCACACAACTAGGATCAAGAGAATTAAACCAAGTTTTTGCATCACCCTTTAATGAGAACTGAAATATCTTAAGGATATAATAATAGTGAGACTTCTCATCATTAGTAAACAGGGTGGCTATATCATTCAACTTGGTAAGATGTGCCACAATAGTTTCTGATTCATAGCCATAAAAAGGATCAGATTCAACCAAAGTAATTATTTCAGGATCAACAGAGAATTCATAATCCTTATTAGTAACAAAGATAGGTGAAGTAGCAAAAGCAGGGTCATATTTTTTCTAGCATTCAGAGTTTTCTGTTTAAGTTTAGCTAGTAATTTCTTTAGATCGGATCTATCATTCCAAGAAAAAGGATTCTAGCAGTTTCTTCATCCATAACATAACCCTCGGGAACAACAGGAAATTCATACTTAGGGGGAGAACCTTCATCATCACTATCATCAATAATTTCATCTTCAATAATTTCATTCTCTCTAGCCCTAGCAGGTTGTTCATCAAGATATTCACCTAATGGCACAGTAGTATCAAGTACAGAAGTAGTTTCATCATAAGTATCATGAATAGCAGAAGTGGCATCATCAATAACATGCGACATAACAGAATTCATAGCAGTAGCAGGTTTAGGTGTCGCAAGCTTACTCAAAATAGAAGGAGAATCTAGTGCAGAGCTAGATGGCAGTTCCTTACCACCCCTCGTATGTTGAGGGAAAAATCTTAGTTCTTTCGTCTTTCAAGTTCTTAATAGTGATCAGCAGATATAAATCCCAAGTGACTCAAAGAATAGAGCTATGCTCCCCGGCAACAGCGCCAGAAAATAGTCTTGATAACCCACAAGTATAGGGGATCGCAACAGTTTTTGAGGGTAGAGTATTCAACCCAAATTTGTTGATTCGACACAAGGGGAGCCAAAGAATATTCTCAAGTATTAGCAGTTGACTTGTCAATTCAACCACACCTGGATAACTTAGTATCTGCAGCAAAGTATTTAGTAGCAAAGTAGTATGATAGTAATGGTAACAATGGGAAAAGTAATGATAGCAGTTTTGTAGTAGTTGTAACAGTAGCAACGGAAAAGTAAATAAGCAAAGAAAAATATGTGAAAAGCTCATAGGAACTGGATCAGTGATGGATAATTATGTCGGATGCGATTCCTCATGTAATAGTTATAACCTAGGGTGACACAGAACTAGCTCCAGTTCATCAATGTAATGTAGGCATGTATTCCGAATATAGTCATACGTGCTTATGGAAAAGAACTTGCATGACATCTTTTGTCCTACCCTCCCGTGGCAGCAGGGTCCTAGTGGAAACTAAGGGATATTAAGGCCTCCTTTGAATAGAGTACCGGACCAAAGCATTAACACATAGTGAATACATGCACTCCTCAAACTACGGTCATCACCGAGAAGTATCCCGTTTATTGTCACTTCGGGGTTGTCGGATCATAACACATAATAGGTGACTATAGACTTGCAAGATAGGATCAAGAACTCACATATATTCATGAAAACATAATAGGTTCAGATCTGAAATCATGGCACTCGGGCCCTAGTGACAAGCATTAAGAATAGCAAAGTCATAGCAACATCAATCTCAGAACATAGTGGATACTAGGGATCAAACCCTAACAAAACTAACTTGATTACATGGTAAATCTCATCCAACCCATCACCGTCCAGCAAGCCTACGATGGAATTACTCATGCACGGCAGTGAGCATCATGTAATTGGTGATGGAGGATGGTTGATGATGACGATGGCGACGAATCCCCCTCTTCGGAGCCCCAAACGGACTCCCGATCAGCCCTCCTGAGAGAGATTAGGGCTTGGCAGCGGCTCCGTGTCGTAAAAAGCGATGAAACTTTCTCTCTGATTTTTTTCTCCGCAAAACAGAATATATAGAGTTAGAGTTGAGGTTGGTGGAGCATCAAGGGGCCCACAAGACAGGCGGCGCGGCCAGGGGGAGGGGGCACGCCCCCACCCTCGTGGACAGGGTGTGGGCCCCTGGCCTTGATTCTTTCGACAGTATTATTTATATTTTCCAAAAGTTATCTCCGTGGATTTTCAGGTCATTCCAAGAAATTTTGGTTTCTACACAATAAACAACACCATGGCAGTTCTGCTGAAAACAGCGTCAGTCCGGGTTAGTTTCATTCAAATTATGCAAGTTAGAGTCCAAAACAAGGGAAAAAGTGTTTGGAAAAGTAGATACGTTGGAGACGTATCAAGGCGCGCACGTAGCTTGTACATGTACGTCCAACAGCCAGAGTGCAAGAAAGAAAATACGGCCACATACGTACATACGGGCAGGGTCTCGAACGCCTACTCGCGCATACGTATGGCCAAGGCTCGTGTACATGGCTGGGTCAGAATGGAGAAACTGCGTCGTCGTCATGTTCATGGGGAGGCAACGGAATGCGTCGTGTTCATCGGGAAGCAACAGAATGCATCGTGTTCATCGGGAGCCAACCGACTTGGACGGAACAGACGATGGAAACGAGGCCTGGCATACCGTAGAACGGAGGAAACGGCCTTGTGTTCGACTGGCCACATTCGAAACGGGATCATGTTCATCTGGAGGGGTCTGGCGTACCGCAAAACAGAGGAAACGGACTTGTGTTGGACCTCCTATGGTCGAAACAGGGTCCTGTTCATCGGGAGGGGTGTGGCGTACCGCAAAACGGAGGAAACGGACTTGTATTGGAGCGCTACGGTCGAAACGGGGGTTCTGTTCATCGGGAGGGGTGTGGCGTACCGCAAAACGGGACTCCACGGGATACTGTTCATCTCCACCATCGACCTCCTCCAGCCTCCACGGGCTACTGTTTATCCACCGTCGACCTTCTCCAGCCCCCACCTGCTCATGTTCATCCATGGGCTCCTGTTCATCCAGCCTCCACCGTGCGCTACTCCACCGGCTACTGTTCAACCACCCCTCTCCACAGGCTCCTGTTCAGCCACCCCTCCACGGGCTACTGTTCATCCACCCCTCCACCATCTATTGTTCATCCAGCCCTCCATGGGGTCGTCCTATTCATCCAGCCCTCCACGGTGTCATGTTCATCCAGCCCCAACCGGCTCGATCGATCGGGGTCATGTTCATCCAGAGGCAATCCCACGGGGTCCTATTCATCCACACCCACCGCTCACTGTTCATCCACCCCCCCCCCCCGAACACTCACTATTCATCCAGAGGCAGCATTGATCGGCTTCAGTTAGTAGCAGTAGCAAAGGAATCGCTCGATCGGGTTTAGTAACGCGTAGCCTGCAGTGCAATCGCTCGGGTTCAGTTAGAGCCCAACACCTCGCTCGGGTTTAGTTAGAGCCAATGCCTCGCACACATGCGCGTACGTGTACGAGAGAAACGTGCATCGCTCGGTCCCCGGCCACCCACCATAACTGGGAACTCGCCAAAATTTTCCTCGCCATCGCATCTACCACGCTTTTTTCCGTCATGGACGGCCCAAAGAATGTCATGCAGCTGTGTTTCCGGCCCGCCCAGGACGAAAAGCCCATTTTCTGTCATGATTTTTTGTCATAGAAGTAGGAGCTCACCACATCTATGATGATACCGGGTTTTGTCACAATTATCGTCATAGAAGTGTCATAAGTATGACAGGAAAAAAATTCGTTCGGCCCAAAATGTCACAGATGTGTCTTTTTTTTGTAGTGGAAGGAAGGAGTCCTAGTAGGAATAGGATTGGACTTGGAGTCCAAGTACTCTCCCACTTAGCTGCGCCCTAGGACTTGGAGGGGCTGTTTCCCATGCCCCTCCACCTACATATGGAGGGGAGGGGGCGCCCCAAGAGGATACACCAAGCCCTTGGCACCCCCCTCTCTCCTGTGACTCTGTAGTTCCACCGCCCCGGCCCGGGACGCTTAGCAAAGCGCTGTCGGTGCTCCACCACCACCATCACCACCATGTTGTCGTGTTGGTTGTGATCCCATCTACTTCTCCTCTCCCACTTGCTGGATCAGGAAGGAGGAGACTTCATCGAGCCGCACGTGTGCTAAACTTGGAGGTGCCGCCCGTTCGGCACTAGATCGGTTGGATCGTGATCGGATCATGAAGAGTACGACTACATCAACCGTGTGACCAAAGCTTCTACTTTTGGTCAACGATGGTACGTATACACACTCTTCCCCTCTCGTTGATATGCATCTCCTAGATAGATCTTGTGTGAGCATAAGAATTTATTTTGAAATTGCATGCTACGTTCTCCAATAGTGGCATCCGAGCCAGGTCTATCGTAGATGATATGCATGAGTAGAACACAAAGAGTTGTGGGCGGTGATCGTCATACTGCTTACCACCAATGTCTTATTTTGATTCGGCGGTATTGTTGGATGAAACGGCCCGTGTTCATGAGACCGGCTCCACCGATAGACATGCAACTAGTTTTGAATAAAGGTGGCTGGCGGGTGTCTATTTCTCCAACTTTAGTTGAATCGAATTTGACTGCGGCCGGTCCTTGTGAAGGTTAAAACAGCAAACTTGATAAATCACTGTTGGGGTTTTTGTGCTGTAGGTATGTACCGTTCATGCTAGAAGCCCGTAGCAGCCACGTAAAACTTGCAACAAACAAAGTAGAGGACATCTAACTTGTTTTTGCAGGGCTTGTTGTGATGTGATATGGTCAAGACATGATGTGATATAAAGATTGTTGTATGAGATGATCATGTTTTGTAGAAGTTATTGGCAACTGGTAGGATCCATATGGTTGTCACTTTATTGTATGAAATACAAACGCTATGTAACTGCTTTGCTTAATCACTAAGCGGCAGCGATAGTCATAGAAGCAATGGTTGGCGAGACGACCACAACGCTACGATTGAGATCAAGGTGTCAAGCCGGTGACGATGGAGATCATGACGTTGCTTCTGTGATGGAGAGCAAAAGCACAAGATAATGATGGCCATATCATGTCACATATTTTGATTGCATGTGATGTTTATCTTTTATGCATCTTATTTTGCTTAGTACGGCGGTAGCATTATAAGATGATCCCTTATTAAAATTTCAAGGTATAAATGTTCTCCCCAAGTATGCACCGTTGCGAATGTTCTTCGTGCTGAGACACCACATGATGATCGGGTGTGATAGGCTCTACATTCAAATACAATGGGTGCAAGCCAGTTTTGCACACGGGGAATACTCGGGTTAAACTTGACGAGCCTGGCATATACAGATATGGCCTCGGAACACTGGAGACCGAAAGGTCGAACGTGAATCATATAGTAGATATGATCAACATAGTGTTGTTCACCATTGAAGATGTCAGCGTTCTGGATATGGGGATACCCAGACATGCCTGCTTGCAGCCCACTGCGTGGTCCACCGACAGCCTGCTACAGCCCAGCTTCAGCATCAACAACACAAGACCCTCGCAAGGGGCCAAGCCTCACGAGGCAGACGACACCAAGACATCAAAGGGGGTCGATCGCCTCAGGCTGGCACCCGAGGAGAGGGGATTTCTATGCAAGGTGCCCCTCACGAGGCTCAGCTGACGTGAGCCATGACGACCAAGGGCAGGCAGGCGCCAGGCGGGCGCTAGTGGGCGCAGAGTACCAGTTTCTTCTTTGGTGCAAAGGAAGTAAGCAGCAGGCGCGGAGTCCGGAGGAATAAGCCAAAGGTTTCCATTTTGGTGCAACAAGACCAAGACCGCCAGGACGGAGGTCATCACCGAGCCACCACAGTGTCACGACCAGAGGATTTAGCAGGCGAAGACCACTTTAGTCAGGATAGGATGTACTTCTTGTCACCTTTCAAATCTGGCCGTTGTGGGATCCCTTCCCGCCAATATTTGGGAAGAGGACCAAGGCCAATATAAATAGGACTAGCCGCGGCCATAGAAAGGGGAGTAAGAACAGATCAATCCGAACGGATTGAATCCATTCCTGCATCACCACCTCACCAGCTCACTTGAGCTCAAGAACACCTCACCTCCTGAGGTTGTTCATCCACTATACTAGTTCATCCTCAGCCCCTCGAGGCAATCCACCACAAATCTAGAGTAGGGTATTACACCGCAAGGTGGCCCGAACCAGGATAAACTGTTGTGTCTCTTTGTCCCTTTGAGCTCGACGCGCTAGGCTGTGAGGATCGCGAGTAGGCATGCTGGGTAGGTTGAGATCTCCGCAAGCAGCCCAGAGTTCGAACCTCTCAAGGGTTCACGAAACCCGAAATCCGACATTTGGCGCGCCAGGTAGAGATGCGTTGGATCTTCTCTTTCATCAATCGATCCACCGCCACTCCGACGCTTCCATGGCTGACGCACGTCAGGCTCGCGCTGAGCGCCGGGCCGCGGTTGCCGCCCGCGTCGGTCAGACGGCACCAGTGGGCGACGAATGTCCTTGTCTTCTTCCATCACCAACGACCAACGCCACCACGGGCCCTGCTAGCGACGAGCAGCAAGCTTCATCGCTGCACCCCTCCATATGCCGCGACGGGCGCATCACCAGTACGTCGCTGACTCCGGCCACTTCATCCTCCCATGCGCATCACGGCCCGGCGAATACGCAAGCCGCTTTGCTCATGGTGCGGGAGCTCCTTCGTTACCGCCCAGTCGACAACTTTTACAAGGAGTCGCTCAAACGCATCGCTGAGCTCATTAGTGCCGCCGGAAGACTCTGTTGCGCGGGCCCGCTCACTGCCTCAGCAGCCGCTTGCTGCAAGCGACATGGCTCATGAGGTTCCCCCACCACCTCCATTCTAGAGCGCCATCGTCGAACCGAGGCTGGCGGCACCACGACGCGACCCGCAGCGTCAGGCGCCTGCGCAAGAAGAAGCAAGTTGTCAGGTGGTGCAGCGACCCCAAGAAGATGCATGTGCACTGCCAGCACCTCCACGTCAAGACCGTGCGCCGCCTATGGTGGTGGCGGCGTGCGAGCACCAAGACCAGGCTCCACCACCCTGACGGACTCCTGTGACCACAGCAGGGTGTTGCGCGTTCACCCCGGAGCTACGCAACCTTGTCTGGTCGGGCAAGTTCAAGCCTGACCTGCCCCCATGCTATGACGGCACCTCCGACCCCGCCGCGTTCCTACAGCTCTACGAACTGAGCATTAAGGCGGTCAGTGGTGATGAGTAGATCATGGTGAACTGGTTCCCCATGGCCCTCAAGGATGGCGCGCGCTCCTGGCTACTGAACCTCCCCGTGGGGTCTGTCTCCTCCTGGGATGAGATGCGTGACCACTTCATCGCCAACTTCTAGGGCACTTGTGACCGCCCACTGGCCGTGGGTGACCTATGATGCATCAACCAACAGCCAAGAGAGACCATGCAGAAGTACATCCAGCGCTTCAATAACGTTTGCCGCAAGATCCCCAAGGTGTCGGATGAGGCCATCATCTCAGCGTTTACTGATGGCGTCTGTGACATAAAGATGAAGGAGGAGCTTGCCATACAATGAGACCTCTGCACAGCCCTGGATATGTTCAACATGGTGAACAAATGGGCGAGGGCTGAGGAGGGATTCCTCTCCCTCATCGAGCTCCCCGATGCTGACCCAAAAGACAAGAAGGCCAAGGTCAAGGACGTGAAGTGCAAGGGGCCGGCTGTGCTTGCAGCCGAGCCGAAGATGAAGCGCGGCTGCGATCACCCTAAGTCATCCCAGGGCAGCCGATCGTTCTGCGTCTTCCACAACATGCACAGCCACAACACCAACGACTGCCAGGAGATCATAGCCCTCCGGGACGGGCGCTTTGTTCGACGCCCTGAGCGCAACAATCGAGGCTACGGTCGTGGAGGTGGCCGAGATGGAGGATGCTGGGACGGCCGCAACCATTGCCAGGAGTGGAGCGACCAGCCTCGGGAGGATCGTTGGCAGGGCCAGCAGTGCGCTTGGAGGGACCAGCCTCACGAGGATTGGCCTCCGGGCAACGCTGGTCTTCCTCCGCTGCCTCCACCACCAAGAAGGAACAAAGGTCACCACTAGGACGAGGGGGCTGGGGGCTTCCAGGAGCCTTGTGCCATTGCTTGCATCTTGGGCGGCTCCCAGGCCCCAGCCTCTCACCGCATCTTCACGCAGTTCCCGCACGAGGTGAAGTCGGCGCTCCCCAAGCTCGAGGCGACACGCCTGTCGGTGGGAAATGACACCTACAAAGATATCGGTGGGAAACAACACCTATGGGATCAGAAGAATCGCTACTACGGTTGCGGGGCGCTGGGTTGTGAGGAGAGCAGGATCAGCAGTCAGTACGAGCACGTGGGTCGTTTACCCAGGTTCGGGCCGCAGAGATGCGTAATACCCTAGTCCTTCTTGGATGTGTGTATTTGCGTTTGAAAGCACAAGTGCTCCCTAGGTGGTTTTGGTAATTAATGTCAACATATCTCTTGTTGGACTAACACTTTTATCTAGTATGTTTCAGATAAGTTCAACAATGGAGTGGCATGGACTAAAGGATGTGGGAAATCCTTCAAGATGCTAAGGACAAAGGATTGGCTCAAGCTTCAAGCTCAAGACTCTTCATTTTACATTTTAGTGATCCAAGATCACATTGAGTCTATAGGAAAAGCCAATACTATCAAGAAGGGATGAGGTGTTGCTTAATGAGTTTCTTGCTCCACAGTGCTTAGTGATATGCTCCAAAACCCTAAACTACTTTCCCACTTCCACACATATGACCTAAACCTAAAGACAAAATCCGTCACAACGGTTCTTTCTATCCGGCGCCATTGAGTTTGGATGTCATAGCCACAGCCACAAACCCTAGGCAAATCGGTCTCACCGATAGGGATCTCGGTCTCATCGAGATGGGATTGTAATCTCACTGTGTATGTCCATTACCAAATTCGGTCTCACCGAGCTTGAGCAATCGGTACTACCGAGATTACAATGCAAACTTCCTGGTTAACTTATTACCAAAATCGGTCCCACCGAGTTTGTGTAATCGGTCCAACCGAGTTTGCCTGACCAACTCTCTGGTTGGCTAATTACCAAAATCGGTCTAGCTAAGTTTGTGTAATCGGTCTCACCGAGATTACGTTATACCCTTACCCTAACCATATCGGTCCTACCGAGTTGCATTTCGGTCCCACCGAAAATCCTAACGGTCACTAGATTTGCTGAATCGGTCCAACCGAGTTTACCAATTCGATCCCACCGAGTTTGGCAAGTTGTGTGTAATGGTTAGATTTTGTGTGGAGGCTATATATACCCCTCCACCTCCTCTTCATTCGTGGAGAGAGCCATCAGACTGAACCTACACTTCCAACATACATTTTCTAAGAGAGAACTACCTACTCATGTGTTGAGGCCAAGATATTCCATTCCTACCATATGAATCTTGATCTCTAGCCTTTCCCAAGTTGCTTTCCACTCAAATCTTCTTTCCACCAGATCCAAATCCCATGAGAGAGAGTTGAGTGTTGGGGAGACTATCATTTGAAGCACAAGAGCAAGGAGTTCATCATCAATGCACCATTTTTTACTTCTTGGAGAGTGGTGTCTCCTAGATTGGCTAGGTGTCACTTGGGAGCCTCCGACAAGATTGTGGAGTTGAACCAAGGAGTTTGTAAGGGCAAGGAGATTGCCTACTTCGTGAAGATCTACCGCTAGTGAGGCAAGTCCTTCATGGGCGACGGCCATGGTGGGATAGACAAGGTTGCTTCTTCATGGACCCTCATGGGTGGAGCCCTCCGTGGACTCGCGCAACCATTACCCTTCATGGGTTGAAGTCTCCATCAACGTGGATGTACGATAGCACCACCTATCGGAACCACGCCAAAAACATCCGTGTCTCCAATTGCGTTTGAATCCTCCAAAACCCTTCCCTTTACATTCTTGCAAGTTGCATGCTTTACTTTCCGCTGCTCATATACTCTTTGCATGCTTGCCTGTTATGTATTGTGAATATTAAACTTGTGCCTAAACTCCACTTAAACTTAAAGAAGTTAAAAACTGCAACTTTGATACTTAGTGTCTAATCACCCCCCCTCTAGACACCTCTTCTCAAGGTCCTATAAGTGGTATTAGAGCATTGGTCTCCATTGCCTTGGTTTAATCACCATTGGAGGAAGATGGATGAGTCTACTTTGGGGAGTCTTAGACACAGAGTGCCTATTCTTGATGGAGAGTATTTTCATGAGTGGAAAATGAGATGCTTGTAATTTTCAATCAATATCATTTGAACAAGTACATTGCTAGCCCTTGTGCACCTCATGCTGATCCTATGCATCCTACCCATGATGAGTCAATTGAAATGATTAGCAATCTTAGAATTGCCGAACTTATCATTAGAGGATTGCCTAGAAACTTGATTGGATGTTTGCCTACTCTTAAGTGTGCCTATACTATATGGAAATTTCTTGAGGAACCCTTTCCGAATTATTCCTTGAAAAATCTAGATGAAATTCTCCATAAGTCCATTGCTTTGAGTAAGATGAATACTAGTGATCCTATGTTTGGTGATCGTCTATTTGAGCTTACAAACCTTATGCGTGCAAAAGGAGATGTTGGAATTATTAGTGATATTATTTCCGATGCTATAAAAGGTCATAAGCAAGATCATTGTCAAACTCATTCTAATGAATCACCCTCTCTAGGATTTGATCCACCACATGACGATGTTGAACATGGATACTATGATGAGGATGATGATAGTGACTTCGATCTTGATGTTGCAATGAGACATTTTGGTCTTATGGCAAATCTTCGGGGATATATGTCAGGAGGAAAGGAATGGGTTCTTGATAGTGGATGTACCGATCACATGACCGGAGATAAAGACATGTTTCGTGAGCTTGCTGACAATGATAGTCCTCGAAAGTATATCACTTTCGGTGACAACTCAAAGGGTAAGGTGGTTGGCCTCGGTAAGGTGGCCATATCACATGATAGCTCCATACAAAATGTCATGCTCGTTGAATCTCTTGGATACAACTTACTTTCAGTATCTAGACTTGCTGATTTCGGTTTCAATGTCCTATTTACTGAAGTAGATTGCCAAGTGTTTCGTCGAGATAATCATAAAATGGTCTTTACCGGTGTGCGTAGAGGTGATCTATACATTGTCGATTTCACTAAAAAGGCTCAACCTAAAACTTGCTTCATTGCTAAATCCTCAAAAGGTTGGTTATGGCATAGACGACTAGGTCATGTTGGTATGCGAAACCTTGACAAGCTTATTAAAGGAAATCATATCCTTGGAGATAACGATGTCATATTTGATAAGGATAGACTTTGTAGTGCTTGTCAAGCAGGTAAACAGGTTGGAGGAAGGCATCCCATGAAGAACATCATGACCACAAGGAGGCCACTCGAGCTACTTCACATGGATCTTTTTGGTCCCAACACTTACAAGAGTCTCGGTGGAAATTCTTTTGGTCTAGTTATAGTTGATGATTTTTCAAGATTTACGTGGGTGTTCTTTCTCGATGATAAATCTCAGGTCCAAAATATCTTCAAAAACTTCGCTAGGAAGGCCCAAAATCAATTTGAAGTGAATATCAAGAAGTTTCGCAGCGACAACGGAACGGAGTTCAAGAACGCAAATGTGGACACCTTTCCTGACGAAGAAGGGATTTCACACGAGTTCTCGGCTACGTACACACCTCAACAGAACGGAGTTGTTGAGAGGAAGAACCGGACGCTCATCGAAATGGCGAGAACGATGCTTGATGAGTACAAGACACCAAAGCACTTTTGGGTAGAAGCGGTTGAGGCAGGTTGTCATGCAACAAATCGCTTGTATCTTCACAAGCTACTCGGAAAGACGGCATACGAGCTCCTCACCGGTAACAAACCCCAAGTTGGATACTTTCGAGTATTCGGCTCAAAGTGCTACATTCTTGATAAGCATCATCGTTCTAAATTTGCTCCAAAGTCTCATGAAGGTTTCCTACTAGGTTATGGCTCAAACTCTAGCACTTACCGTGTCTACAACAATTTCACCCGAAAGGTTGAAGAGAAGGTAGATGTGAAGTTTGATGAATCTAACGGCTCGCAAGTAGAGCAATTGCCAATTGATGTGGGAGACAAAGATCCTTCGGAAGCAATCCAAGACTTGTCTATTGGCAAGGTCCGTCCAACGGAGGTGAAGGAGAGTACCTCGTCCTTCCAAGTGGAAGCTTCCACTTCACGACAAGGTGAACCAAGAGTTGATATGGAAGCATCCACAAGTGGGACACACCAAGATGAAGAAAACGAGGAAGTGCATCAAGATGAACATCATCAACCTCCTTCTCCACAGCGACAAGAGAACGACAATGCCAACAATGAAGAAGGCCAAGAAGAAGAACAAGATGAAGAAGAAGTTCAACCAAGAAACAAGCAAAAGCTTTCACGAGTTCGAGCAAGAATTGCTAAAGATCATCTCGTCGAGCAAATCTACAATGATATTCAAACCGGGAGAATCACTCGCTCTAAAACTCGTTTAGCTAACTTTTGTGAAAACTATTCTTTCATCTCTAGCATTGAACCTATGAAGGTTGAAGAAGCATTGGAACATCCGGATTGGATAAATGCTATGCATGAAGAGCTACATAACTTTGAGAGGAATCAAGTTTGGACATTGGTTGAGAAGCCCGACAACAACCACAACATCATCGGTACCAAATGGGTGTTTCGCAACAAGCAAGATGAAGATGGACAAGTAGTTCGCAACAAAGCACGTCTCGTCGCCCAAGGCTACACACAAGTCGAAGGTATGGACTATGGTGAGACTTATGCTCCCGTTGCTAGACTTGAATCCATTCGCATCTTACTTGCCTATGCTAATCATCATGATATCACCTTGTACCAAATGGACATTAAAAGTGCTTTTCTAAATGGTGAAATAGAAGAGGAAGTTTATCTTAAGCAACCTCCCGGCTTTGTCAATCCTAAGAAACCCAATCATGTTTACAAACTTCACAAAGCTCTTTATGGTCTTAAACAAGCTCCTAGAGCATGGTATAAATGCTTGACCAAGTTCCTTATTGAAAAAGGCTTTGAAATTGGGAAAATTGATTCTACTCTTTTTAGTAAGAGGGTTAATGGAGAACTATTTGTGTGCCAAATCTATGTTGATGATATTATATTTGGTTCAACTAACCCTCATTTTAGTGAAAAGTTTGGGAAGCTAATGTCGGAGAAGTTTGAGATGTCTATGATGAGTGAACTCAAATTCTTTCTTGGGTTGCAAATCAAGCAAACTAAGGAAGGTACCTTTGTTTCTCAAACGAAGTACACAAAGGACTTATTCAAGAAGTTCAATATGCAAGAATGCAAAGGTATGACTACACCCATGCCTACTAGTGGACATCTTGACTTGACCAAAGATAGTGAACTGGTTGATCAAAAGGTTTATCGCTCTATGATTGGTTCATTGTTATATCTATGTGCTTCACGTCCCGATATCATGCTAAGTGTGTGCATGTGTGCACGATATCAAGCCTCTCCTAAAGAATGTCATCTTAAGGCCGTGAAAAGGATAGTGAGATACTTAATCCATACACCAAATTTTGCCATTTGGTATCCTAAGAGGGCCTCTTCCGATCTTGTTGTCTATTCTGACTCAGACTATGCCGGAGACAAGGTTGATAGAAAGTCCACTTCGGGTACTTGTCAATTTCTTGGTAGATCTCTTGTGTCTTGGTCTTCCAAGAAACAAAACTTGGTATCCTTATCCACCGCCGAAGCGGAATACATTGCCGCTGGTTCATGTTGTGCTCAATTACTTTGCATGACTCAAACTCTTAAAGATTATGGGATATATGTGAGACATGTTCCATTCCTTTGTGAAAATGAAAGTTCTATCAAATTTGGTCATAATCCTGTGCAACATTCTCGAACTAAGCATATTGAAGTTCGTCATCATTTCATTCGAGATCATGTTGCTAAGGGTGACATTGATCTTAAGCATGTTCGCACCGAAAAGCAATTAGCGGATATATTCACTAAACCTCTTGATGAGAAAGTGTTTTGCAGGTTAAGAGGAGAATTGAACATCATTGATGCTTCAAACTTGGAGTAGAAACTCAATTGGATACATGCAAGACATGAGCTTATGACTAATCCTTGATATTTTTCTCTTATGATGAAAATCTTATGTATTGGATATATTTGCATCTTGCATGTTATCTAACCCATGTAGGTACTTGGTGGAATCAAATTCCATGAGATTGTAATCTACTCACATCTTGAGCAATCTCTACATCACCAAGTTTCTACACTATGGTTGTTGAAGACAAGGAAGCACGGAACCACTCAAACATATCCTTTGACAAATTCTATGTTGAGCTTCATGATTGTCATTTTTGGATACACAAGTGCTCTTCCTTGCAAGAACTAACCCATGTAGGTAGATGGACCCAAATTCCAAGTGGTGCTCCCAATCTCTTGATGAACTACATTAACCTTGAGCAACCCACGCAAGTTCACCTACATGGATAACACCACCAACCAAGGTATGTTATTCCATCTTAGAGAAGCTTTACTCCAAGTCATGAGCTAAAGCAACTCGACAAGATGTGAATACATCAAGATGCTTAAACGAAAAATGGCAACCCCATTTTGAGCTTAAATGATGTGTATGACCTATGATCAAGTGATCTCACTTGACTCCTAAGTCAATATACTCTAACATAGGTGACTTTGTCGCCGACCATCTCTAGATGAAGTTCTCTTGTGTTGTTTTCTGTGTTTTTGTGTTTTTGCATTTGTCTCATGCATATTTGTTTCCCCTTTCAAAAAAAACTTCATCTAGATTTCTTTCTGTTTGCTCTGCATTTTCTGCATCCAATTCATTGCATATCTTTCAGTAAATTCCTTGAAAATCCTTGTGAGATATTACTAGTCTAGTGAGCTGAGGTGACAAGTGTTTTCTCTGCGATAAACTCGGTTTCACCGATTTTTGCTTTCGGACCAACCGAATCTTTTCGGTACAACCAAAGCATACCACTCGGTGCCACCGATTTCACACCAGGAAAAACAATTTGCCACTTATTCTGTTTTCTTCTGATCCAGCTCCACTCAATGAATCTTGTCCTCTACAAGCATCACATTTTTTATCATTGCATTGTGCTGTGACTCAAGGGCCAAACCCATTCGACAGCTTCCAGAAAACCCTTCTTGGAAATTGATGTCAAAGGGGGAGAGAGAGATCACATCAAAGCTTATCATTTAGAGAGAGATCACATCAGAGAAAGAGTATATCACCTCCTTAGGGGGAGAGAGAGATCCTCAGGGGGAGAGAGAGATCTCCAGGGGGAGAGAATACTTAAGTAGAAAGTATTTCTCAAGGATCCCAGATGCTTGGTGTTCAAGAGGAGAGATGCCACATGTCTTACTAAGGGGAAAGACATGTCCATTTGTGCTTATTTGCATTAGCTCTGTTCATTTATATCTTTCAGCTCTGATTTTCTGTTCCCTATCTTCTCCAAGCATCCCATGCTAGATTCAGGGGGAGTAAGACATCCAAAGGGAAAGAAATCAATCAAATTCATTGCATATCTTTACTCTTGGGGACATGTCTAATCCAATGTGGTACTTAGTACTCACTCTCTACATGTCATCCCAGTCTTGGTATTCTTGTGGTCTCTTCTGTTTACTTTGGATAGTAGATGTATCTGTGTTATCTAACCTTGTTTATGCAGGTTCATTCCATCCTAAGCCAACTCAAGACTACAAGGTAAGTATATGCATCACAATCATGTGCATGAGGAATTCTTACTGATGTACATACTGTTTGCAAGAAGGACTCGTCAGCATGAAGGTTTTTCTTAATATTATTTTCTCTGATGCATATGGCCAAGATACATGTAACACATTGCCTTCTCTATCATGGTTATGCTCTCACATGTTTCTATATTCCATATTCACATGATTGCATACATGTAGGGGGAGCCTATTCTTGTTACATGTCTTTCCAAAGCTTTACTTGCTATTCTTTATCTTTATTTAAAGCTTTGATGTATGTTGTCATCAATTACCAAAAAGGGGGAGATTGAAAGCACAAGTGCTCCCTAGGTGGTTTTGGTAATTAATGTCAACATATCTCTTGTTGGATTAACACTTTTATCTAGTATGTTTCAGATAAGTTCAACAATGGAGTGGCATGGACTAAAGGATGTGGGAACTCCTTCAAGATGCTAAGGACAAAGGATTGGCTCAAGCTTCAAGCTCAAGACTCTTCATTTTACATTTTAGTGATCCAAGATCACATTGAGTCTATAGGAGAAGCCAATACTATCAAGAAGGGATGAGGTGTTGCTTAATGAGTTTCTTGCTCCACAGTGCTTAGTGATATGCTCCAAAACCCTAAACTACTTTCCCACTTCCACACATATGACCTAAACCTAAAGACAAAATCGGTCACAACGGTTCTTTCTATCCGGCGCCATTGAGTTTGGATGTCATAGCCACAGCCACAAACCCTAGGCAAATCGGTCTCACCGATAGGGATCTCGGTCTCACCGAGATGGGATTGTAATCTCACTGTGTATGTCCATTACCAAAATCGGTCTCACCGAGCTTGAGCAATCGGTACTACCGTGATTACAATGCAAACTTCCTGGTTAACTTATTACCAAAATCGGTCCCACCGAGTTTGTGTAATCGGTCCAACCTTTCGGCGTTCTGGGAACGGGGGTCCCCAGACTTGCCTGCCTACAGCCTGCGGCGTGGCTCAAAGGAGGCCCAACACAGCCCATCTTCGTCAACACAAGCTCAAGACCCTCGCGAGGGGCCAAGCCTCGCGGGGCGGACGACAAGGAGCTTCCTCAGGCACGGCCTTGTCAGGCTGGCTCATGAGGAGGCGGAGAGTTCAAGGCGGGGTACCTCGCGAGGTGCCCATGACGCAAGCCATGACGACCAAGGGCGCCAGTCGGGCGTCAGCCCGCGCAGTGTCCTCCTTTCCTCTTTGGTGCAAAGGGAGCAAGCGCAGGCGAGAGCATCAAGCAAAGGCATCCGTTTCAGTGCAACAAGACCAAGACTAGCCCAACGGCCAGAAGGAAGTCATTGTGGAGCCCAAGCAAGCGTCACCACCAGAGCCTTTGACAGGCGAGGACCAACTTTAGTCAGGATAAGTGTACTCGCTGTTCCCCTTCAAAATGGCCAATTGTTGGCACCCTTCCCGCTTAATATTTGGGAAGAGGCCCAGGGCCTTTGCCTATAAATAGGACTAGCCACCCCCGGGGTAGAAACATCTAGAGACCGGATCGAGAATCCAAGAGCCAGAACCAAGTAGCACCAGCCAAGAACTGACCCTCGCGAGGTTGTTCTTCCTTGTATTGTTCATCATCAGCCCAAGAGGCAATCCACCACACCACACACTGGAGTAGGGTATTACACCACAATGGTGGCCTGAACCAGTATAAACCTTGTGTCTCTTGTGTTGTTCTGTTTGGTAGTTTAGGTCCTAGCGATTCGGCGATGAGCAAGTAGGCAGAGGGTTGAATCTCCGCGCGCACCCCAGTGTTCGAACCTCAAGGGTCAGCCGGAACCCGAAATCCGACATTTGGCGCGCCAGGTAGGGGTGCACCGGGATCTTCCTTCTGCCGCTTCGCGTCCCGTCGCATCGTCATCACCATGTCCGACGACCAGGCGGCCAACCCTGATCCCTGGGCGGCTTGGCCCGCCTGTGCAGAGCCACTTGCCGCGGGCGACCCCATGCCCCAGGCAGCTCGCAGTCCGCAGGGCGCTGCGGGCCGTGGGCGACGCGGACAGGCCTCGACGGCTCTAACACCACGGCAGACGCGGTTGGCAGCAAGGGCCTCCAACCACGCCGCGGCCATGACGCCGTACACCCGCCGGGAGCAGGCGAACTCAAGGGCCGCGCTCACGGTGGCCCGAGAGTTGCTGCAGTGTAGACTGATGGAAGGCGGCCGCGACGTGCTGCTAGAGCGGGTGGCGGAGCTCCTGGGCTTCGCCGCCTCGGGGGCTCACCCCTTCTGCACTCCGCTCCCGTCTCAGGCCCAGGGCGGCCCACGCGGGGGCCCCACGTGCAACCGCGGGCTCCAAGGCTACTCCAACACCAGCGAAGCTGTCAGCACGGGGCCGGCGGCAGCATTGACTCCGCTCCCCGCCAGTGAAGAAGGACTCATCGCGACCCAAGGACTCATCACGTCAAGCAGAGCTGCATGGCACGCGGAGCCCTATGGCGCAGCCTTTGGGGTAACGGCCCCGGAAGAGTACGTGCCCCACAAGATGGATCAAGGGCACCCGCGCGAGGGAGAACAAGGCTCGCTCCTCAGCCCAAGCTGGGGGGACGAGGCGCCAGAAGCTGAGCTCTTCCAGGAACCCCGGGACGGTCCTGCCGGCCACGCTGGAAGCAACAATTATCGGGTACCACTAATCCCTCAGGAGCAGGCATACACTAATCATGGGTCGTAGGAGGTGCAGGTCGCCACAGCGAGAAGCTGCCCCGCTCCAGCAGTCTCTTACCCCTCAGGAGGAGGGCATCGGGGGCTGCAGGAGAGGGGCCGAGATCCGACATCACCACCGCGGCATTCGGAGCAAGGCGTTCCCAGGAGGTAGGCCCTCCGCTGGGGAGGTGCCTCAGGGCCTGCCCCTGGCGGAGGACCCGTGGTCGTCGGGGGAACCGCTGGCGACCGCTCTATCCCATCGGCGGCGTCCTAGTTTCCAGTCGTCGTTGATGGCACTAGAGTGTGGCGCAAGGCGGGGCCCTCGTCTGGCGATATAAAGCAAGGCCGGTACCTGTGAAGAAGGCCCAGTGCCTGTGAAGCTCGCCGCCCCGTGACACTCTCACGTAATAATGAGTGGGGCTGTACACGCCCCGAAGTCTCAGGGGTGCCGGCCTCAGGCCCTGGGGCTCCCTCCCACGCCCAGTGGCAGCACTTAGCTCCGTGCTGGTGAGAAGACGTCCAAGACTAGACTAGGTGCCGGACGCGGCCTTTTGTTTGCTTTCATTGCTTTTCCCTTGGTTGTTGCTTTCCCCCGCTGGATTTAAGTTGAACTCGCATTTGAGATTTGCGTGTGTTGGGGAAGGGGTGCTTAGTCTCGTTCGAGCAGACTCTCGCATTTCGGTTACAACCTCACCTCAGCTGCCTCCCCTCGCGAGCCGGGTCTGGCTTGGCTTGCGTGCAGTCCAGACTGCCGCCGTCATACCCCCTCAGGAGGTTTTTCACTGCAGATCCTATGGATTTGATCAGGAGGCATTCGAGGCACCACAGCCTCCCACAAATTATCTCAAGACCCGCGCAGGACGAAGGTAAACTAACCAGCCGGCTCGTCACCTAGCCAACCACTTGGCACGGGCCTATGGGCGATGTAGCATTAACTAGTGCACTAAAACATTGGTTTTACATGAGGGGCACCCCCTCCCAAAATGCTCTCACAACCATCAGGACAAAAGCCTGAGTTCTATTCATGCAAGATAAGGAAACAGGAACAACGCGTTGTCAGTCAGATAAATCCCCCAATGCATCCTCAGGAACGCCGCCCGAGCTGTCGCTGGCATCGCTGGCCTCGCCATCGCCCTCCGCGTTGTCGCCAGCGGCGTCAGGGCCGTTCACCACGCCGCCCTCGTCGGCGGCCACAACCACGCCATCATTGTCTGAAACGAAGGCCCTGACAAGGGCGTCCACGTTGTCTTCCACCCAATACGCCAGGTCGTCTTAGATGGCCTGGGGGACTGGGGCGATGGCAGCGTCAAATTCAAAGTGAGGATCCATATTTTGGAGATGGCTGAAGATGCGGGAAAAGGCGCGCTTGAGCAGGGCTCGGCTCCTCTCCTCCACCAACATGTTGGCACGAACCGACCGTGCCTCCAGCTGCGTCACGATGTCGGTGAAGAACTGAAGGTTGCCGACGCAGTTAATGGCACGCGGCTCGCCGACGGCCGCCTCGTAGATGTTACCTAAGGCCGTGTTGGCCCTCTCCCGAAGCGTGGTGAGCATGGGGGCGTGCTCGTGTTCCAAGAGCCGCCGCTGACGCATCTCGTCCGCATTCTGACGGGCGACGGCCTCAGCCTCAACCACCTGTTGGCATAGAAGAAGCACTTCGGCGTGGGAAGTAGTTGACTCCCCCTGCGCCGCCTCGAGTGCGTCCCGCAAGGCATCAGCCCGCCGCGTCGCTTCCTCCAGCTTGGTCCTCAGGACGGTGGTCCTACCTTCGGCCTCGGTCCGAACCAACTCCAGCCTCTCCATGAACTCGCGCTTGAGATTCAGGCGCGCCGTCGCCATCCGACGTCCGACCTCCTCCGAGACACGGGCTTCCCATGCAGCGACATTGTCCTCCGCCCGTGTCACCCAGCGCTCCCTCATCTCCAGGCGCTCGTGCTCGCGCGCGCGTTCGGCGGCTTCCAGCGTCAACGCCTCCTCACGCTTCTGGAGCTCCGCTGGTTCGCCGGAGGCCAGCTTCATCGACGCAAGGGCCGCCTCGTGAAGCTCCACCTGCTCCTCTAGTGAGCGGCACCGGGCCAGGAGTTCCCGTGCCCGCTCCTTCGTGGCGTCTCGTCGCCGGTCAGCTTCCCGGGCTTCTTCGACGGCCTAGGAACGGGCCTCCAGAGAGGCCGCTAGCGACGCCTTGGCCTCCTCATCATCAAGATCGCGCCGACGGTGCGCGAGGGCGGCCGCCGCCTCCAGCTCGCGCCTATCTGCAACCAGCTGAAGGCCCTCGGCCTCAAGTGGCCTCCTCTCCGTCAATGTCTTTGGGCACTTCGGGACTCTCGTAAGGTGCTGCATGGAGAGCTCCTCTGACAACGAAGACTCCTCCTCAAGCGAGAGTGGCGAGGAGGATAGTGGCGGCAACAACAAGGGTAGCGGGCGGCAGGATGATGGGTCCGACTAAGCGTCGGGCGCGTTGCTCCGGGGCGACACCGGCGACCCCATCATCCGTGTCGCCGGCTCCTTGAACTTCTCGGGGTCGCCTCTTTGGGCGGCTGGAGTCAGGAGGCCGAAGAAGGCGAAGAATGCAGGTGGCGGGCCATCAAGTTGGAGTACGACGGCACCGACGCCTTCGTAGCGTATTGACGGACCGCTACCTCATCTTCCAGCTCTTCCTCCGGTACCACCACCGCCAACCCTCTCCTAGGAGACCGCCAGCATGTTCTCTTGGCACCTTCTGCTTCTCGTACCTCACCTAGGCGCTCCTTCTGCCCTTTTGTCTTCTTGTTTCATTTCCTGAGGAGAGGGACAAGAAAGGGATTACGGGCATCTTATCTTTTTCCAATTTGTAAGCCCACGGGCCTTATTTAGATCTAAAACCTGTAATCTCCCTGTTCATGTTTACATTCCGTATAAACTGTACCTATATGGAACGTATAAATGGAAAAAGGGTACTTGCCGGGTCTTGTGGGCGTGTGACCAAAGCCTGAATCTGCAGCCCCAGGCAACCCCGACTTGTCATGGGTGGACCTACGTGTCTTCGGCCCTTGGCAAGCTTGGCTTGCCGGGTCCGAAGTGTCGGCTTGTTCTCTTCCTTCCACTTGGGTTGGCGGAAACATCCATGTACCATGTGCACCAAAGAGGATGGATAGGAACAAATTGACGCAAACTCAACCTCTATGCTAGGGGTTATTTGCCGCTAAGCACTATCAGCGCTAACCAAGGGAGAGACTCAATCCAGCATGCATGTTATAACTTAGGGCGCTAGCACTTCGTTTATTTATGCTCAGGGTCTATGCCTGGCTTTGTACAGAGGGTTACATGCCTTGCCGGCAAGGCTTGTACAAAAGGTGGCTTGCTGGGGGGCCCGGCAGCCGCGCCTTATGGGTAAAACTTGCGAAGATGCTCAATGTTCCAGGAGTTGCTCACTGGAATGGCATCTTCGGTCTCCAGGCGGACTGCACCAGGCTTGGTGACTCGTGTTACCCAATAAGGGCCTTCCCGCTTCAGCGCCAACTTGTTGGAATTCTTGGCCGACTGAACGTGCCGAAGAACAAGGTCGCCTTCCTCAAAGCTCCGGGCATGAACCTTGCAGCTATGGTAGCGACGCAAGGCTTGCTGGTAGCATGCTGCTCTCACAGCCGCCCGGGGACGATCTTCCTCAAGGAATGTTGCGTTATCTTGCCACAATCGCTCTTGCTCAAGCTCATCATAAGCGAGCACTCGAGGTGACCCGTATATGAGTTCCATGGGGAGAACTGCTTCTACCCCGTAGACCAGGGCAAAGGGTGTCTGGATGGTGGCTCGATTTGGCGTTGTTCTGATCGACCAAAGAACCGCCGGCAACTCGTCAATCCAGCGCCTTCCACTCTTGCGTAGCCTGTCAAAAGTCTTCGTTCTTAAGCCTCGCAGAACTTCAGCATTTGCTCTCTCTGCTTGGCCGTTGCTTCGTGGGTGTGCCACGGAAGCAAAATAGACCTTGCTGGCGAGATCCTCTATGTACTGCATGAAGGCGTGGCTTGTGAACTGTGTGACGTTGTCGGTGATGATCCTGTTGGGTACACCAAAATGGCAAACTAGCCCCTTGAAGAACTTGATGGCTGACTGCGCTGTCACCTTCCTCACTGCTTCCACCTCAGGCCACTTTGTGAACTTGTCGATTGCAATGTACAAGTACTCAAAGCCCCGGATGGCGCGGGGAAAGGGGCCTAGTATGTCAAGCCCCCAGACCGAGAATGGCCAGGGGAGAGGGATTGTCTACAAGGCTTGAGCTGGCTGATGAAGTTTCTTTGAATGGAACTGGCACGCTTCACACTTGGTTACTAGTGCCGTCGCATCTTCGAGGGCAGTGGGACAGAAGAAACCTTGCCAGAAATCCTTGCTAGCGAGGGCCCTTGACCCTATCTGGGAGCCACATATGCCTCCATGTATCTCTGCCAACAACTCCTGTCCTTCCTCCCGGGAGATGCACTTCAATTTCAGCATATTCGGTCTTTTTCTGTACAAGACATTGTCAACGAATTGGTACAGAGTAGACCGGCGGGCTACTCTCTTTGCCTCTTCCTGCTCCTCGGGAAGCTCTCCCATTTGGAGGAATCGGACGGTGTGCTTCGCCCATGCCGGAGCCTGGGCTCGACGGCGAGGACCAAAGGCATTTCCTCTTTCGCGGGAACGGTTGCCTCCGCGGCAAGGGCCTGGCGCCCCGCCGGAGTCGATGGTCCCATGGCAGGCTCGGCATCCATGGAAACTCCTTCGCCGGCGGCTCCACGGAGCTCGGTGGGCAAGTACTTCTCGGGGCCTAGCTTCCTCCACTTGCTCTGCCCTGTCGATGGTTCGACGGATGGTTGAGTTAACCGAAGCACAAAAGTACTTGGTTCCACAGGTAGCTTCAGGGAAGCACGCTTCAATAGATAGTCGGCGACGTCATTCTCCACTCGGGGGACATGCTCCGCCTGTATCCCATCAAAGCACTCCTCCAGTTTCCTCACTTCATTGATGTAAGCTTCCATCAGCGGGCTTTGATAATCCTTGTTGATTTGCCTGACGACGAGTTGTGAATCACCTCTTACGATGATCTTTTTGATTCCGAGGTTCGCTGCGATCCTGAGACCGGCAAGCAAGCCCTCGTACTTGACGGTGTTGTTAGTTGACATCTCCCGGGGAAAGTAAATTTGGATGACATACTTGAAGTGCTCCCCGGTTGGTGCGACAAGCAGCATGCCAGCACCGGCGCCTTGTAGCAAGAATGCCCCATCAAAGTACAAGATTGATACAACTCCAACATATCTATAATTTTTTATTGTTCCATGCTATTATATTACCCCTTTTGGATGTTTATGGGATTTATTTTACACATTTATATCGTTTTTGGGACTAACCTACTAACCGGAGGCCCAGCCCATATTGCTATTTTTTCGCCTATTTTAATAATTCAAAGAAAAGGAATATCAAACGGAGTCCAAACGGAATGAAACCTTCGGGAGCGTGATTTTTGGAACGAACGTGATCCAGAGGACTTGGAGTGCAAGCCAAGGAGCTGCCGAGGCTCCCACGAGATAGGAGGGCGCCCCCCCCTGTAGGGCGCCCCCCTATAGGGCGCGCCCCCTGTCTCGTGGGCCCCTCAGGCAGCCACCGACGTACTTCTTCCTCCTATATATACCTACGTACCCCGAAAACATCCAGGAGCAACACGAAACACAATTTCCACCACGGTAACCTTCTGTATCCGCGAGATCCCATCTTGGAGCCTTCACCGGCGTTCTGCCGGAGGGGGAATCGATCATGGAGGGCTTATACATCAACATCCTTGCCCCTCCGATGAGTTGTGAGTAGTTTACCACAGACCTATAGGTCCATAGTTATTAGCTGGATGGCTTCTTCTCTCTTTTTGGATCTCAATACAATGTTCTCCCCCTCTCTTGTGGAGATCTATTCGATGTAAACTCTTTGCGGTGTGTTTGTCGAGATCCGATGAATTGTGGGTTTATGATCAAGTTTATCTATGAATAATATTTGAATCTTCTCTGAATTCTTTTATATATGATTGAGTTATCTTTGCAAGTCCCTTCGAATTATCAGTTTGGTTTGGCCTACTAGATCGATCTTTCTTGCCATGGGAGAAGTTCTTATCTTTGGGTTCAATCTTGCGGTGTCCTTACCCAGTGACAGAAAGGGTTGCAAGGCACGTATTGTATTGTTGCCATCAAGGATAACAAGATGGGGTTTATATCATATTGCTTGAGTTTATCCCTCTACATCATGTCATCTTGCTTAATGCGTTACTCTGTCCTTATGAACTTAATACTCTAGATGCAGGCAGGAGTCGGTCGATGTGTGGAGTAATAGTAGTAGATGCAGGCAGGAGTCGGTCTACTTGTTATGGACGTGATGCCTATATACGTGATCATGCCTAGATAATCTCATAACTATGCGCTTTTCTATCAATTGGTCGACAGTAATTTCTTCACCCACCCTAATACTTATGCTCTTGAGAGAAGTCACTAGTGAAACCTATGGGCCCTGGGTCTATCTCTTATCATATTTGCTTTCAATCTACTTTTATTTGCATCTTTACTTTTTGCATCTATATTATAAAATACCAAAAGTATATTTATCTTATCTTACTATCTTTATTAGATCTCACTTTCGCAAGTGGTCGTGAAGGGATTGACAACCCCTTTATTGCGTTGGTTGCGAGTTCTCAGTTTGTTTGTGTAGGTGCGTGGGACTTTTGTGGAGCCTCCTACTGGATTGATACCTCGGTTCTTAAAAACTGTGGGAAATACTTACTCTACTATTGCCGCATCACCCTCTCCTCTTTGAGGAAAACCAACGCAAGGTTAAGACGTAGCAAGAAGGATTTCTGGCGCCGTTGCTTGGGAGGTCTTCGCTCAAGTCAAGACATACCAAGTACCCATCACAAACCCATATCCCTCGCATTTACATTATTTGCCATTTGCCTCTCGTTTTCCTCTCCCCCACTTCACCTTTGCCATTTTATTCGCCCTCTCTTTCCTAATCTCCTCCTCTCTTTTTCGCTTGCCCTTTTTCTGCTTGCTTGTGTGTTGGATTACTTGTTGCCATGGCGCAAGATAATACCAAACTGTGTGATTTCTCAAATACCAATAATAATGATTTCCTTAGTACTCTGATTGCTCCTCTTAATGATGTTGAGTCTTGTGAAATCAATACTGCTTTGCTGAATCTTGTTATGAAAGATCAATTTGCTGGCCTTCCTAGTGAAGATGCCGCTACTCATCTAAACAACTTTGTTGATTTGTGTGATATGCAAAAGAAGAAAGATACGGATAACAATATTGTCAAATTGAAGTTATTTCCGTTTTCTCTTAGAGATCGTGCTAAAGTTTGGTTTTCTTATTTGCCTAAAAATAGTATTGATTCTTGGAACAAGTGCAAAGATGATTTTCTCTCTAAGTATTTTCCTCCCACTAAGATTATGACTCTTAGGAACAATATCATGAATTTTAAACAACTTGATCATGAGCATGTTGCCCAATCTTGGGAAAGAATGAAATTGATGCTTCACAATTGCCCTACTCATGGTTTGAATTTATGGATGATCATACAAAAATTTTATGCCGGTTTGAACTTTGCTTCTAGAAATCTTTTAGATTCGGCCGCGGGAGACACGTTTATGGGAATCACGTTAGGATATGCTACAAAACTTCTTGATAATATTATCGCTAATTATTCTCAATGGCACATCGAAAGATCTTCTAGTAAAAAAGTGCATGCTATAGAAGAAATCAATGTTTTGAGTGGAAAGATGGATAAACTTATGAAGATGTTTGCTACTAAAAATACTCCTCTTGATCCCAATGATACGCCTTTGTCTTCTTTGATTTAGAATACTAATGAATCTATGATTGTGAATTTTGTTGGTAGGAATAGTTTTGGAAACAATGCTTATAGAGGAAACTTCAATGCTAGAACGTTCCCTAGTAATTCCTCTAATAATTATGGAAATTCCTACAATAATTCTTATGGTAATTTTAATAAGATGCCCTCTGATTTTGAGAATAGTGTGAAATAATTTACGATTTCTCAAAAGAATTTTAATGCTTTGCTTGAAGAAAAATTGCTCAAAGTTGATGATTTGGCTAGGAACATTGATAGACTTTCGCTTGATGTTGATTCTCTTAAAACCTAGATCTTCTCCTCATCAGCATGATATCAATGAGTCTGTCAAAGTAATGAGAATTTCCATTGATGAGTGTCAGGAAAGAACCGCTAGATTGTGTGCTAAAAAAGAAAGCTTTATAAAAGCGTGTTCTTCTAGTTCCCATGAAAATAATGATGAGGATCTTAAAGTTATTGACGCGTATCCTATTAGATCTATGTTTTGCAATATGAATTTTGATGATTATGGGACTGATGATGAATCAACATTGCCTAGAAGGCATCCCAAGAATTCGGAGTCTTTAGATCTTGATGCTAAATTTGGTAAAAGTGAGATTGGAGAGTCCTCAACTTCTAGTAATATTGAACCTACTATCTCGTATTTCAAGCAATTTGATTATGATAATTGCTCTTTAAAAATTTGTATTTCCTTGTTGCAATCCGTTGTTAATTCTCCTCATGCTTATAGTGAAAATAAAGCTTTTACCAAACATATTGTTGATGCCTTGATGCAATCTTATGATGAAAAACTTAATTTGGAAGTTTCTATACCTAGAAAACTTAATTATGAGTGGGAACCTACTATAAATATTAGAATTAAAGATTATGAGTGTTTTGCTTTGTGTGATTTGGGTGCTAGTGTTTCCACGATTCCGAAAACTTTATGTGATATTCTAGGTTTCCATGATATTGATGATTGCTCTTTAAATTTACACCATGCGGATTCCACCATTAAAAAGCCAATGGGAAGGATCAATGATGTTCTTATTGTTGCAAATAGAAATTTGGTGCCTGTGGATTTTATCGTTCTTGATATAGATTGCAATCTTTCTTGCCCTATTATTCTTGGTAGACCTTTCCTTAGAACGATTGGTGCAATTATTGATATGAAGGAAGGGAATATTAGATTCCAATTTCCATTAAATAAAGGCATGGATCACTTTCCAAGAAAGAAAGTCAAATTACCTTATGAATCTATCATGCGGACTACTTATGAATTTAGTGCCAAAGAGGGCACTCGTTAGATCTATCTTTGCTTTTATGCCTAGCTAGGGGCGTTAAACGATAGCGCTAGTTGGGAGGCAACCCAATTTTCTTTATGTTTTTTGTTTTTTGCTCCTGTTTAGTAATAAATCTTGCATCTACCTTCTGTTTAGATGTGTTTTTATATTTTAATTAGTGTTTGTGCCAAGTAGAACCTATAGGATAACCTACAATGATTGTTGATTTGATTCTGCTGAAAAGCAGAAACTTTGCACGCACGAATATAATTTTGTTAAATCACAGGTACGTGATTTTACGTTGATTCTTTTTGCTGCTGTTCAATAACCAAATTTCCCAGGACTTCCTATTTTGGTAGGAGTTTTAGAGTTCCAAAAGTTTGCGTTAGTTACAGATTGCTACAGACTGTTCTGTTTTTGACAGATTCTGTTTTTCGTGTGTTGTTTGCTTATTTTGATGCATCTATGGCTAGTAAAATAGTTTATGAACCATAGAGAAGTTGGAATACTATAGGTTTAACACCAAAATAAATAAAGAATGAGTTCATTGGAGTACCTTATGTGGTGGTTTTGTTTTCTTTCACTAACGGAGCTTATTAGATTTCCTGTTGAGTTTTGTGTTGTGAAGTTTTCAAGTTTTGTAAAGCTTTTATGGACTATGGAATAAAGGGTGGAAAGAGCCTAAGATTGGGGATGCCCATGGCACCCCAAGATATTCAAGAATAGCCAAAATCCTAAGCTTGGGGATGCCCCGGGAAGGCATCCCCTCTTTCGTCTTTGTTCATTGGTAACTTTACTTGGAGCTATATTTTTATTCGCCACATGATATGTGTTTTTCTTGGAGCGTCGTGTATTATATTAGTCTTTGCTTTTTAGTTTACCACAATCATCCTCGCTGTACACACCTTTTGGGAGAAGCCTATTTGATTAGAATTTGCTAGAATACTCTATGTGCTTCACTTATATCTTTTGAGCTTGATAGTTTTTGCTCTAGTGCTTCACTTATATCTTTTAGAGCACGGTGGTGTCTTAATTTTGAAGAAATTTCTAGTCTATCATGCTTCACTTATATTATTTTGAGAGTCTTTTAGAACAGCATGGTATTTGCTATGGTCATAAAGTTGGTCCTTGAATGATGAGCATCCAAGTTGGGTATAATAAAAACTATCATAGAAAGTGAATTGGATGCTATGATCAATTTGATGCTTGATAATTGTTTTGAGATATGGATGTAGTGATATTAAAGTTATTCTAGTTGGGTGATTATGAATTTAAAGAATGCTTGTGTTGAAGTTTGTGATTCCCGTAGCATGCACGTACGGTGAACCGCTTTGTGATGAAGTTGGAGCACAATTTTATTTATTGATTGTCTTCCTTATGAGTGGCGGTCGGGGATGAGCGATGGTCTGTTCCTACGAATCTATCCCCCTAGGAGCATGTGCATTGTGCTTTGGTTTTTGATGACTTCTAAATTTTTACAATAAGTGCATGAGTTCTTTTGTTTAATGTTGAGTCCATGGATTATACGCACCCTTTCACCCTTCCACCATTGCTAGCCTCTCTTGTGCCGCGCAACTTTCGTCGGTACCATACACCCACCATATACCTTCCTCAAAACAGCCACTATATCTAACTATTATGGCATTTCCATAGCCATTCCGAGATATATTGCCAAGCAACTTTCCACCGTTTCTGTTTATATGACACGCATTACTTTTGTCATATTGCTTTTTGCATGATCATGTAGTTGACATTGTATTTGTGGCAAGGCCACCTTCATAATTTTCATACATGTCGCTCTTGATTCATTGCATATCCCGGTACACCGCCGGAGGCATTCATATAGAGTCATATCTTGTTCTAGCTTTGAGTTATAATTCTTGAGTTGTAAATCCATAAAAGAGTGATGATCTTCATTATTAGAGCGTTGTCCTAATGAGGAAAGGATGATGAAGACTATGATTCCCCCACAAGTCGGGATGAGACTTCGGACTTTGCAAAAAGGAAAAAAAGGGGAGAAAAAGAAAAAAATAGAAAGGACAAAAAGAAAAAGAAAAAAAGAAGGCCAAAGAAAAATATAAAATATAAAATATAAAATGAGAGAAAAAGAGAGAAGGGACAATGCTACTATCTCTTTTTCCACACTTGTGCTTCAAAGTAGCACCATGATCTTCATGATAGAGAGTCTCATATGTTGTCACTTTTGTATACTAGTGGGAATTTTTCATTATAGAACTTGGCTTGTATATTCCAATGATGGGCTTCCTCAAAATGCCCTAGGTCTTCGTGAGCAAGCAAGTTGGATGCACATCCACTTAGTTTCTTTTGTTGAGCTTCCATATATTTATAGCTCTAGTGCATCCGTTGCATGGCAATCCCTACTCACTCACATTGATATCTATTAATGGGCATCTCCATAGCCCGTTGATATGCCTAGCTGATGTGAGACTATCTTCTCCTTTTTGTCTTCTCCACAACCACCATTCTATTCCACATATAGTGCTATGTCCATGGCTCACGCTCATGTATTGCGTGAAAGTTGAAAGAGTTTGAGATTATTAAAGTATGAAACAATTGCTTGGCTTGTCATCAGGGTTGTGCATGATTAAATACTTTGTCTGATGAAGATAGAGCAACAGCCAGACTATATGATTTTGTAGGGATAACTTTCTTTGGCCATGTTATTTTGAGAAGACATGATTACTTTGATTAGTATGCTTGAAGTATTACTATTTCTTATGTCAATATGAACTTTTATTTTGAATCATTTGGATCTGAACATTCATGCCACGATAAAGAAAACTACATTATGAATTATGCTAGGTAGCATTCCACATCAAAAATTCTCTTTTTATCATTTACCTACTCGAGGACGAGCAAGAATTAAGCTTGGGGATGCTTGATACGTCTCCAACGTATCTATAATTTTTTATTGTTCCATGCTATTATATTGCCCCTTTTGGATGTTTATGGGCTTTATTTTACACATTTATATCATTTTTGGGACTAACCTACTAATCGGAGGCCCAACCCATATTGCTATTTTTTTTGCCTATTTCAGTATTACGAAGAAAAGGAATATGAAACGGAGTCCAAACGGAATGAAACCTTTGGGAGAGTGATTTTTGGAATGAACGTGATCCAGAGGACATGGAGTGCAAGCCAAGAAACTGCCGAGGCTCCCACGAGATAGGAGGGTGCCCCCCTGTATGGCGCGCCCCCTGTCTCCTGGGCCCCTCGGGCAGCCACCGACGTACTTCTTCCTCCTATATATATACCTATGTACCCCGAAAACATCCAGGAGCAACACGAAACACAATTTCCACCACCGTAACCTTCTATATCCACGATATCCCATCTTGGAGCCTTCACCGGCGTTCTGCCGGAGGGGGAATCGATCACGGAGGGCTTCTACATCAACATCCTTGCCCCTCCGATGAGTTGTGAGTAGTTTACCACAGACCTACGGGTCCATAGTTATTAGCTAGATGGCTTCTTCTCTCTTTTTGGATCTCAATACAATGTTCTCCCCCTCTCTTGTGGAGATCTATTCGATGTAAACTCTTTTTGCGGTGTGTTTGTCGAGATCCGATGAATTGTGGGTTTATGATCAAGTTTATCTATGAATAATATTTGAAACTTCTTTGAATTCTTTTATGTATGATTGAGTTATCTTTGCAAGTCTCTTCGAATTATCAGTTTGGTTTGCCCTACTAGATTGATCTTTCTTGCCATGGGAGAAGTGCTTAGCTTTGGGTTCAATCTTGCAGTGTCCTTACCCAGTGACAGAAAGGGTTGCAAGGCACGTATTGTATTGTTGTCATCGAGGATAACAAGATGGGGTTTATATCATATTGCTTGAGTTTATCCCTCTACATCATGTCATCTTGCTTAATGTGTTACTCTGTTCTTATGAACTTAATACTCTAGATTGAGGCAGGAGTCAGTCGATGTGTGGACTAATAGTAGTAGATGCAGGCAGGAGTCGTTCTACTTGTTATGGACGTGATGCCTATATACATGATCATGCCTAGATAATCTCATAACTATGTGCTTTTCTATCAATTGCTCGACGGTAATTTGTTCACCCACCGTAATACTTATGCTCTTGAGAGAAGACACTAGTGAAACCTATGGCCCCGGGGTCTATCGCTTATCATATTTGCTTTCAATCTAATTTTATTTGCATCTTTAGTTTTTGCATCTATATTATAAAATACCAAAAATATATTTATCTTATCTTACTATCTTTATTAGATCTCACTTTCGCAAGTGGCCGTGAAGGGATTGACAACCCCTTTATTGCGTTGGTTGCGAGTTGTCAGTTTGTTTGTGTAGGTGCGTGGTTCTTTTGAGGAGCCTCCTACTGGATTGATACCTTGGTTCTCAAAAACTGAGGGAAATACTTACGATACTATTGCTGCATCACCCTCTCCTCTTCGAGGAAAACCAACGCAAGCTCAAGACGTGGCAATGATCCAGTTGCGGCTCATTTCCTTGCCGGGGAGAGTGGTCTCCTGTACCTCTTCGTCGGTGTCGAGGTCCATTCTGCAATCAACTCCGCCAAGACTCTGATCTGAATCATCGAGGTGCTCTCGAACTTTAAACCAAAACTTGACAGCTCCAGGGCCCATTCCACAATCCTCCCTGTTGCACCTGGGTTATGCAATATACTTTGCAATGGGAGGTGGGTGACAACGGTGATCTCGTGCGCTTGGAAGTAATGACACAGCTTCCTCGAGGCCATAAGGAGGCCAAAGAGCAATTTTTGCACACCTGAGTACCTCGACCTAGCCCCCTGCAAGAGGGAGCTGACGAAGTAAACTGGGTGCTGCACCATTTTCTCCTTCTGCACCACTTCACCTAGTCGCGCGGGCCCCGTTTCTCTGGTGTCAGCCTTTCCCGAGCACTCAGTCTTGCCGGGACCGAGCCCTGCCGGGGAGGGTTCTGGCTCACCATTTGTTGATTCTGCCATTTCTGCTGCCTCTTCGTCGACCTCTCTCTGCGCCACCAGTGCGGCACTAACCACCTAATTCGTTGCCGCTAGGTACAGCAGCAACGGTTCTTGTGGTTTAGGCGCTACCAACACTGGGGTAGAGGAGAGGGATTTCTTCAAACCCTGCAGCGCTGCCTCGGCCTTTGGGGTCCACTCCATTGGGACCGCCTTCTTCAAGATCTTAAAAAAGGGAAGGGCACACTCCGCGGACTTGGAGATGAATCTGCTCATGGCAGCATTGCAGCCAGTGAGCCGACGCATGTCTTTGATCCTCTTAGGTGCCTCAATTTTCTCGATGGCTTTGATATTATCTAGATTTGGCTCAATCCCGAGCTGCGACACAAAGAACCCGAGAAGCTTGCCGGACGGGACACCGAAAACACACTTTTTAGGGTTCCACTTGAGGTTGATCTTGCGCAGGTTTGCAAATGTTTCCTCCAGATCTTGCACAAGTGTTGCTTTGTCCTTGGTTTTGACAACTATGTCATCCATATAAGCTTCCATATTGCTATGTAGCTGGGGCTCAAAACCAATCTGGACTGCTCTTGCAAAGGTCGAGCCAGCACTCTTCAACCCGAAAGGCATCCGTAAAAAGCAATACGTACCACATGGGGTGATAAATGTTGTATTCTCCTCGTCTTCTCTTGTCATGAAAATCTGATGGTACCCAGAGTAGGCATCGAGGAATTATAGCAGGTCACACCCGGTCGTGGAGTCAACAATCTGGTCGATGTGCGGTAACGGGAAGGGATCCTTTCGACAAGCTTTATTGATGTCTGTGTAATCAATACACAGTCTCCACTTCCTGTTTGCCTTGCGCACCACTACCGGGTTGGCCAACCATGTCGGATGGAGCACCCCCCCTTACCAAGCCTGCCACCTCTAGTTTCTGATCTCCTCCGTAATGAACCCTTGCCTCTCCAGAGCTTGCTTCCTGACCTTCTGCTTGACGGGCCGTGCATGAGGACAGACAGCAAAATGGTGCTCAATCACTTCCCTGGGAACGCCGGGGATGTCGGATGCTTGCCATGCAAACACATCGACATTTGCCCATGGGAAAGTGATGAGCTTGCTTTCCTATTTGCCGTCGAGGGTGGAGCTTATGGTAAAAGCCCCTCCCGTGCCGTCCTCCTTGACGGACACCTTCTTGGTCTCTGGTGGTGCAGCTCTGGACTTCTTGCTCTTGCCGGTGGAGCTCTCTGGCACGTCCTCGACGGGAGCGCAACACCCCGAGGAGGTGCGCTTGCCGGAGTGGGTGCGGGGAGTCCCACCGGTCTTCTTTCCTCCCGGGGCTCCGTAGGCATGAGCAGGTGCCTTGGCGGCAGCTGCTGCAACCGCTTCTAGGTAGAGTTGGTCGGCACAAATCAACGTGTCTTTCTTGTCGGAGGGGACAGTGATGATGTTCATCGGTCCGGGAATCTTCAGCGTGTTGTAGGCGTAGTGAGAAGCAGCCATGAATTTGGCCAGCGCCGGGCGGCCGAGGATCCCTTTTTAAGGCAAGGGAATCTCGGCTACATCAAAGACAATCCTCTCCGTCCTATAGTTTAACTCGCCTCCGAACGTCACGGGCAGCGTGACCTTTCCCTTTGGCTGGCTCCTCCCCGGATTGATCCCTTGGAACGTGCCCGTCTCCTCGAGGTCTCCATCAGGGATCTGCAGCCTCTTGATCACAACAGGCGAGATCAAGTTCAGGCCGGCCCCACCATCAACTAACATCTTCGTCACCTTGAGGTTGTGGACTGTTGGTGAGACCAACAACGGCAGGCACCCGACCGTAGTAGTGCGGTCAGGGTGGTCCTCGGTGTTGAAGATGATAGGCGTGCTGGACCACTTCAGCAGCTTCCATGCATCGAGCGACGGCTCCACCGCTGTGATCTCACATGCCCACTACTTGAGCTGGCTGTGGGATGTATGCAGCGAGGCGCCAACATCGACGCACATGGCCTCTGTAGCTTTCTAGCACTCGTGGTCGCCAGACTCATCATCCTCGTCATGATCATCGTCTTCCTACTTCTTGTCGTGGCCCCGAGCGGACCTCTCCCGCTGATTATCTTTGCCGTGGTGGCCTCCTTAGCCGCCACGTTTCTTGTCGGATCCCTCGGCACCCTCTTGGCCCTTCTCCTTGTCCTGCCACTCATACTCAGCTTTCTGCTTCTCAGCGAGCAGCTGAACTTGCCGGCAGTTCTGGAGGTCATGGCCCTTGGTGCGGTGGATCTTGCAATACTGCTTGTCGGAGCCCCCTGGCTTGTCGGCAGCCGCCAAGACCCGGCAAGCGGCACACCCGGCAACCTCCTTGCCGGGGTCGCTTGCCTTGGCCTTCTTGGTGGTGCTGGTATTGTCGGACACCTCGATGGCAAGCACGGTCTTGCACTAGCATTTCCTATTGCGACGCCAGCCCTTCTTTGCCGGGGTGGCGGTGTCATCCGTGGAGTCAGTTTCCGTGTTGGCGTCTTCGCCGGGGTACTTCCTCCCCTCTTCAGCTCGAGTGCACCGATCGTCCAGAACATAAAGCTCGGCCACGTCCTTGACCTTATTCATCGCCAGCTCCTCACGCATCTTGCGGTTGCGCACATTCTGATGGAATGCACTGATCACAGCGGCAGGATGAACGTCGGGAATGTTCTATTGCACTCGGATAAACCTTTGGATGTACTTGCGCAAGTTTTCCTTCCTTCTGGGGGATGATATGCAAGTCGCTCGCCTGGCCATGAGCTTGGTGGCCTCCAGTAAAGGCGCCAAGAAACTCATGACACAGATCCGCCCAAGAAGAAATGGAGTCCACCGGCAAGTGCATCAACCATGACATAACATTGGGCTTGAGTGCCAATGGGAAGTAATTGGCAAGCACCTTATCGTCGAGAGCCCCAGCATCTTGCATCGCGATGGTGTAGATGCTGAGGAACTACGACGGGTGAGTCTTGCCGTTATACTTCTCGCCAACGTCGAGCTTGAACATGCGGTGGGAGGGCCACTGGAACTGCCGCAGCTCACGGGTGAAAGCCGGGAAGCCCACCTCATAGGGTAGGCCGCCGTAGCCTCCCGGTGCTGGGTTGTCCATAGTGGGCCCTGCCTGCCTGTCCGACTGGTGGCGTGCGTCCCGTCGGCGCTCGATGGTGGTTCGAGCGTCTTCATGCCTCGCTCCCGAAGAACTTGACGTTGGTCGTGGTGGGTTCGCGGGTCGGACAATGCTATGGAGATATCATCACGAGCGTCGTCGCGACGGATCGACACCCGCGGTGGCTGGTGTGGAGGAGGGGAGTGCACCATGGCCGCATCACCTCCGGCCCGTCCACTGCTGGCATGCGGTGGCTCGGCGGAGCGACGGCCTACGGGCCCTGCCGGTCAGAACTCATCTTTGTTGGCGATGCCGACGAGGCTCCGGACGGTGGCCCTCCATTCGTCGAGCTTCTCCGCAACGGGAGGAAAGTCGAGGAGCAGCTGCGCGCGTGCTAGGGCTTCTGCTGGTGTGGGCGGCGGTGAGAGCTGGTGTGGACCGTGATGCTCTTCGACTTCTAACTACGTTAGAAGGAGCTCCATCACGGCCCTGAGGCCGTCCGCCACCTCTGCGAACACCTCGGCGCGCATGTTGGCCCTCCTCATCACATGAAGGGCAAACGGGACTCTTCCCAGGACGGCGCCTAGGTTCACCAGCGGGGCGGCGCTGCTCATCACGCACGACCTGAGAAGAGCACGCCATGGGCACCAGTGTTGGTGTCTTGGAGGTCGCCGCGCCTCTATATGGTGGCACGACGATGCCCTGGAGGGCCCCGTTCTGCCTGCGGGGGGCCCAACTCCGTCTCTGGTGTTTGCGATGTGTGGCTCATCGCCTGGCGCATGAATGACGCCGCTCACTAAGCCCGGACTGCCAGGGTGATGTGGATGTTCACAGGCTGCGCCACGGGTTCTCTCTGTGACTTGCCCGCTACTGGTCTGCAACGGCACATGCAGTTTGCTCCTAGACGAACCGATCGCCGTGGTCGTGTTCTACTTGGGAGACATGGCGATGAAGAGCTGTGCCACTGGCTGCAAAACCAGATGCTCACTACTTCGCAACCCCCTACCTAGCATGCCAAAGATGTCGGTGGGAAACGACACCTATGGGATCACAAAAATCCCTACTACGGTTGCGGGGCGCTGGTTTGTGAGGACAGCAGGATCAGCAGTCAGTACGAGCATGCGGGTCATTTACCAAGGTTCGGGCTGCAGAGATGCGTAATATCCTAGTCCTGCTTTGATGTGTGTATTTGCATTCTTGAGGTTCTCAAACTAGCTACAATGGGCGTAACTTGTCCAACAGTCTGAATCCTTCTCCTGGATGCCTCGGGCCTCCTTTTATAGGCAAGGGGATCGCCACAGTGGCACACAGGAGGTGGCATCGGGGTACTGTGATTAAGCCTATCCCTTGCCCTTACGGGATAAAGTGCATTGAATGCGCCCCTAACGTGTCCCATCCACTTTACCGCCGCTTTGCCCAGCTTCGACACGTGCCTGGGCCAGCGAGGCAGTCAGCGCCATGTAGGCTGGCAGGCTGCTGAGGTGGCACGGTGGTAGGGCCTTCATGAAGATTTGCATGCCACCACGTAGGCGTGCGCTGAGTTGGCTGAGAAGCCTTGTGCCGACACGCAGGTACCTGGCCAGCTGGTGGGCTGGTAGCTGCATGGGAGCAGTGATAGAAACCTGGCGGGTGCAGGCCTGGCTGTGGCCTCGCGGATGTCCTCGGCAAGGGCCCTGCAGGGGCCCCAGCAAGGTTCTTGCCGCGGCGTTGCGGTCGTCCCCGGCAAGGATCTTGCTGGGGGTCTTGTGGGTTTCCTCAGTGAGGATTTCGCCGAGGTTCGTCGTCGTCTACTCTTCTGATTTGAAGTGTTGTTCTTGTCTTCACAAAGATCTGCATGCCATCACGGAGGCGCCTCCCGAGCCTTGGTCCCAATGCGGTTGGCAGCGCTGGAGGAACTGGGGCTCAAGGGTGGCGCGCCCTGCTGGCGTCAGGTAGGCTGCCCTGGCAAGGGCCTTGCCGGGGCCGTGGGGGCTGCCCCGGCAAGGGTCTTGTCGGGGGAAACCACCTCACCTTGTTGCTCTTCATGCCTCTGTCTTAACGTTGCTTGGGTCGTCTTGTGGCTCTGATTTCCTGTCTTTGCCTGCTCAAGTGTGGTCGTGGGCGCGGCTCTGACTGCCCGTGCACAAATAAGGGGTACAAAAGAGCACCCCTATTTTAATACACCGACAACGCCCGCTCAGGTGGTCCAAGTACGCCATCACCTTCAACTCCTCCGACCAGCTCAAGTGCACGGCCACAGCAGGCGCGCTCCCAATGCTCTGCTCGCCTATCATCATCAACGTGCTCGTCACCAAGACGCTCATCGATGGTGGACCAGGGCTCAATGTTCTCTCTGTCCAGACGTTCAATGGGCTCCAAGTGCCATACCACCAGCTTTAGCCTACCAAGCCTTCTCAGGAGTGACCGACGGTTCCACGTATCCGATAGGGCAAGTCCACCTCCCCGTCACCTTCGGCAAGCACGATAACTACCACACCGAGCTCATCGACTTCAACATCGCCAACATCCGCCTGCCCTACAACGCCATCCTCGGGTACCCAACATTAGCCAAGTTCATGGCGGCCATGCACCACGGCTACAACGTCCTCAAGATGGCACGGAGCAGCGGCATCATCACGGTTGCCTGCGAGGAAAAGGACGTGGTGTGCTCTCTCGAGCGTGCCTACCAAGTTGCGGCGGTCGAGAACCCTGAAGACGAGGGCGATGCCCTCCCTCCTGATACGTCTCCGTCATATCTATAATTTTTTATTGTTCCATGCCAATATTATTCAACTTCTATATAATTTTGGCAACTTTTTATTCTATTTTTTGGGACTAACATATTGATCCAGTGCCCAGTGCAAGTTCCTGTTTGTTGCATGTTTTATGTTCCGCAGATACCCAATATCAAACAGAATCCAAAGGGGATAAAAATGGACGGAGAATTATTTTGGAATATTTGGGATTTTCTGGAGGAAGAATCAACGCGAAACAGTGCCCGAGGTGGCCGGGTTATAGGCGGGCGCGCCCTCCCCCCTGGGAGCTCCTGGCACTCTCCTGGGCCACCCGTAAGGCGGTTGATGTGCTTCTTTTGCCACAAGAAAGCTAATTTTCTAAGAAAAATCTGGTTGAAAGATTCACCCCAATCAGATTTACGGATCTCCGGATATAAAAGCAACGGTGAAGGGGCAGAATCTGGGAATTTAGAAACAGAGAGATAGATCCAATCTCGGAGGGGCTCTCGCCCCTCCCACGCCATGGGAGCCAAGGACCAGAGGGGAAACCCTTCTCCCATCAAGGGAGAAGGTCAAGGAAGAATAAGAAGGGGGGCTCTCTCCCCCTTGCTTCCGGTGGCGCCGGAGCGCTGCCGGGGGCCATCATCATCACCGCGATCTTCACAAACACCTCCGCCATCTTCACCAACATCTCCATAACCTTCCCCCATCTATATTCAGCGGCCCACTCTCCCGCAACCCGCTGTACCCTCTACTTGAACATGGTTCTTTATGCTTCATATTATTATCCAATGATGTGTTGCCGTCCTATGATGTCTGAGTAGATTTTCGTTGTCCTATCGGTGATTGATGAATTGCTATGATTGGTTTGAGTTGCATGTTTTATTATTGGTGTTGTCCTGTTGTGCCCTCCGTGTCGCGCAAGAGTGAGGGATTCCCACTGTAGGGTTTTCAATATGTTCATGATTTGCTTATGGTGGGTGGCGTGAGTGATAGCAGCACAGACC
Source organism: Triticum timopheevii (assembly GCA_963921465.1). NCBI lineage: Eukaryota > Viridiplantae > Streptophyta > Magnoliopsida > Poales > Poaceae > Triticum > Triticum timopheevii. The sequence goes on along the minus strand of OY997264.1, from coordinate 250,063,679 downwards.
CGAGTAAGTAGGTTGTTTGCGTATGGGATAAAGGGGACTTGATACTTTAATGCTATGGTTGGGTTTTAACTTAATGAATCTTTAGTAGTTGCGGATGCTTGCTAGAGTTCCAATCATAAGTGCATATGATCCAAGAAGAAAAAGTATGTTAGTTTATGCCTCTCCCTCAAATAGAATTGCAATAGTGATTATCGGTCTAGTAAAATAGCCAATTGCTTAGGGGAAATTTCACAACTCCTACCACCACTTTTCCACACTTTCTATATTTACTTTATTTCTTCTTTATCTAAACAGCCCCTACTTTTTATTTACGTGTTCTTTTTTATCTTGCAAACCTATCCAACAACACCTACAAAGTACTTCTAGTTTCATACTTGTTCTAGGTAAAGCGAACGTCAAGCGTGCGTAGAGTCGTATCGGTGGCTGATATGACTTGAGAGAGTATTCGTTATACCTTTAGCTCCTCATTGGGTTCAACAATCTTACTTATCGAAAGAGGCTACAACTATCCCGTATACTTGTGGGTTATCAAGACCTTTTTCTGGTGCCGTTGCCGGGGAGTCATAGTGTGGGGTGAATATTCTCGTGTGTGCTTGTTTGCTTTATCACTAAGTAATTTTTATTTGCTGTTCTTAGTTGTTTTTATCATTAGTTATGGATATGGAAAACTAAATACCAAAAAATTTAGGTGTACTCGCTGCTCATGGAGGTGGGGAACCTCCTAAAACCCTCGATGCTCGTCATGTTCAACATATTATGTACTACTTTGATAATCCTGAGAAAACCCCATTCAATTATGTTATGGGAGACACGTTGGATCAACGTGAATACTTTAGGGATTATCATTTGACACAAAAATGGAAAAAATTATGGGATCAAATTTCTATGTTGCGTTGGTATGCTCGTCAACTATGTGTGATACATGATTATACTTGTTGCTCTAGGATGAAGGCTCCACACCTTCCCTTTTCATGCAAATTCAATGATAACGAAACCTTAGCTTCTTATGCTAATGGTAGATATGATTACTATGATGTGGAACAAATATAAGAATTTGTTGCTTTTATGGGTGCTTATGAGATTGAATCTATGTTTAAAGCCTTTGACGATTTTGATGATTCAGTTTATAGAGCAGAAAATTTTGCTATACTTAGATAGTGCTATGAAAATTATGAATACAATTACAATATTAATGCATGTTTTGAGAAAGTCTCCACTGTCCAAGAAGAGACTAATATTTTGCAGGAAGCTATGGAAAAAGAAATTGATGAAACTGTGAGCTCGTTGGATGAAAAAGATGATGAGGAGAGCGAAGAACAAAAGGAGGAAGAGCGGATTGATCACCCGTGCCCACCTTCTAATGAGAGTAACTCTTCAACTCATACATTGTTTAATTCCCCTTCGTGCTTACCAAAGGATGATTGCTATGATCCCGTTGATTCTCTTGAAATATCCCTTTTTGATGATGCTTGCTAGGCTTGTGGCCAAGATGCCAATATTAATGATGCTTATGGAGATGAAGTTGCTATAGTTCCTTATGTTAAACATGAAATTGTTGCTATTGCACCCACGCATGATAGTCCTATTATCTTTTTGAATTCTCCCAACTACACTATATCGGAGAAGTTTGTGCTTATTAAGGATTGTATTGATGGCTTGCCTTTTACCATTACACATGATGATTTTTATGAATGTAATATGCATGTGCTTGCTGCTCCTACTTGCAACTATTATGAGAGAGGAACTATATCTCCACCTATCTATGTTTCCAACATGATAGAATTGCAAGAAACTGCTTATACTATGCATTGGCCTTTACTATGTGTGCATGAATTGTTCTTTTATGACATGCCTATGCATAGGAAGAGAGTTAGACTTCGTTGTTGTGGGGACCCCGACTCATAATTCGAGATCACCGAATGCACGTGTATAGTGATCCCAGAGATCAATGCTCACTGAACACACAGAAGCTGAATAACAAGAGTCTTACACCCATACATACCGTCTTACACAAATTATGACCATTATGGTCAAGTCTTACATTGATAAAGCCTTAAGGGCTGAACATCAAATGAAACACAAAGCAGCGGAAATCCTCGTCGATAAGTAGAACCCATGCCATCTGCCTTAACCCTATAGGCATTCTGACTGGGAAAAGTCCTAGGTCGCATGTTCGTCTCCAAAGAACTCTTCTTCAAACTCTGGTTCTTCCATGCCTGGTCAATTAAATAACCAGTGGCAAGCCAATGAGTACTTTGAATGTACTCGCAAGCAACCCATGTTTTGGTCCAAGATGTAACAATACATGATATAGGTAAATTTTTGCAGAAATCTAGTTTTGAGTGCAATGACATGTTCAACAACTTGTAAGACATGCATCAAGAGAATTCAAGTAACCATGAGGACAGGTTACAGGTATCAACATAAATAGAGTGGGCACCAACCCATCTCAATCACGTCAAGTCCTTTGACTTGACCCAAGTAGTTATCCGAACACACACACTGGTTTGTAAACTCTGGACATAGTTAAGTAGCACCGCCCAACTGTCCTTGACCATGGACACGGCTATTCGAATAGTTTTACACGCTGCAGAGGTTGCACACTTTACCCACAAGATCCGGGGAACTTTCGTGTCGTCCACGACCCGCGATACCTCAAGTACCCGGGGTAAGCACCTGATCACTACCTTTCCCTAGTTGACACTAACAAGGAGTCCACTCGATTGGTAGTAAACCCCGTGCCCAACATTTCACATCTTAAAATTGTGGAGCATCGCTCCTATATTCATCACATACTGGCATGGGGTACCAATGGTGTGTCCGGTGCCCCATAAAAATGTTCTTGGCCGCCCTACCTGGCACGACCCCGTCCCGAGAGAGCGCACCAAAAACTCTCCCGTCACTAGTAATGCGGGCTCCAAGCTAGTATCGGTCTAGGTAATCAATAATGCCCTTTCCCATATAAGGGTAGAGTGGTTGCACGTGTAAGGTTGGGACAGTCGACAAATCTTAAATCTAATCCATTTTCGAAAACAACACACACACTTGCCTCGGTACACCACTTCGTCATCAAGTGGTTACCCATCTCATCATCTCCCTCGGGCATAAGTGGCACCCGACGGGTATATTTAAATGCTTAAAATCACATTTAAATTTTTACAGTGAAGAAAAGGTTGTTGGATTTGAATGAAAGTTGCACCATTAAATAGGTGGAATTTTTACAAGAATTCAGGAACTAGAATTATTTCATTTGGATAAATATTTTATCCTGTGGGATTTTTGGAAGGGTGACAGAAAAAGAAAAAGGAAAAAGGGCTCTGTGCCTGCTGGGCCAGAACAGCCGCAGCGCAGCAGGCCCAGCCACAGAGGCGGCCCAGCGCGCTGGTGCACGCGCGCGCGCCAGGTTTAAACCTGACGGGCGGGGCCCAGGCGTCAGCGAGAGAGAGAGGGGAGATGGAGGGGAGAGGCTGACAGGCGGGGCCCTCCTGTCATCCCTAGCCCCGAGTCCAGATGGCCGACGTGCTCACCGGCGATGATGCAGGGCACGGCGAGGTCGGGCGAGGGCACGGATGGGCTCAGCGTCGTGTCGCCGTTCGGGTGGTGGTTGTTGCGGTCGCCGGGGTAGCCTGGTTCGCCGGCGACGAGGTCACACGGCGGAGGGGCTTCGGCCGTCGATGGTTCCGACCGTTTCCGGCTGCTACAGAGAGGGCAGCTCTGGAGAGGAACTGGGGGTGCAGGGTGATGTTTTGGGGAGTGGGATAGCGAGTGGTGAGGAGAGGAGGGCTCGGGGAGGCCCTTAAATAGGCGAACGGCGGGGTGCCGTGGACCCGTGCGCCGGCGAGCTCCTGCTCGTTGCCACAGGGCTCGGGAGGAGATGGCGCCATGTCTAGGGTGTTCCTGGGCATGGACTACACCGAGGGGAGCTAAGGGAGAGAGCGGGGGGGGGGGGGGGGTCAGAGACGCCGCGTGTGTGAGGCTGCCCATTGGAGCTCTCGGGCGGCCGGCGCGTGTGCGAGCTGAGGCAAGAGGAGGGAGAGGGAGGAGGGGGGCCATGCTGTGGCATGTTGAGGACGTCGAGGAGCATCGTCGGGCGCGCTGGGGAGGCCCGAGGTGGCCGGAGGCGGTTGGAAGGGGGCGGCTACAGTGCGGGAGCGCACTGTAGCGCGCTCAAGAGCGCCCAAATGGCCGGCATGGCCATTTTCTATGTGTGTGGTCACGGCCAAAGGTGTCTGGTAGCTCTAGGAGGGAGTAAAGAAGTAGGAGATGGCCTTGGATGCCCTGGGTGGCCAGTAGGAGAAGAGAGAGGTAGAAGAAGAGGGAGAAATGGGCTGTCCAGAGAGAGAAAGTGGGGTTTTACCCATCCAATAATTGAGCTGTGGGTTTGCCATTGTTACTGGGGGTGAAAGGGGACTAGGAGGGGTTGTGGTAAAAAGTGGAGCTCATGGAGATTAGTGGAAGAGCCCCAAATAGGATTTCTAGTAAACATGCAGAAGGTGTTTGATATGGTTTTGGGGTACTTGCACTAATTTACTTCTTGTGGAACTTGGCAGGCGTGTTAGTCATGACAAAATGATAGGGAAAAAGGAAGATGAGCTCATTTGGAAGAGTTTGCTAATGAAACTTTGGCAAACCCTAGAAATTAGCAGAAATGAACGTGTGTAGATCTAGTTGAGCAAATCACTTCTCCTTGATGCACCACTTGGTGTAGTGGCCTCATTTGGTCATGTGAACGTGCTCACAAAAGTTGGGGTCAAGGAGAGAAAGTTGGTAGTACAAACTTGTTCAAATATGATTTTGGTCAGAGAGGGTTTTGGGGCATTTTGGTGAACCAAAATGACTTTAATTGACATGAGGCTTTTCAAGGTGATCACAATATGCATTTGTGACTTGCTGGATTTTCCTTGGATTTTCTTGAAAATATTTCCTGTAGAAATATTTCAAATCCTTGAAATGGCAGAAATGGTTTTGGGAGGTTTTGTCCAATATTTTGAACATGACCATGTGTTTAAACTCTTATATATGGAAAATATATGTCCACTGAGTTTCCCTGATTTTTGTCAAATATTTTTGAAACAATAAAATAATTTTTCCCTATTAAAGACCATTTCTGGCCTTAAGAAAAAGCTTTTAAATAAAATAGGAAAATAGCTTTTAAAATTATATTTTTGTGGTTTATGGGAGTCCTACATCTAATAGGATTCAAATATACCTTTTGAAATATTTTTCATACCCCAAATCAAGTACTTGTAGTGCAAACCTCAATTTAGGGGTTTTTGGAAAACTAATTTTTGAAAATAATATTTTGCCAAATTATTTTTGTAAGAAAATACTATATTTCACTATACACATGGCATGATCATTGGCAGAAGTTTGGGGCAAGGAGATGAAGTATATAAGGTGGAGTTGTGTTGACTTTAAAGAGCACTTAAAAATTACAGAGAGAAAACCAACTCCAAATAAAAGCCAAATAATGCAAAAGTTTTTGTTGGTCAAAATTTTCATGCTTTAATAATGCAAATGAAATGTTACAAAATGCAGGGTGTGACAGTTGTCACATGATATATGTTACTTTGTGCTCACTACTAAATTACAAATCATTGTTAATTAAAATCGGATTTGATATACCTTGGGATCCAGGTGGATCCATTACTTGAGCACTATATGCCTAGCTAAATGGCTTTAAAGAAAGCGCTGCCAGGGAGACAACCTGGAAGTTTTAGAGAGTCATTTATTTCTGTTGAGTGCTTTTATATAGTTTAAAAACAAAAAAATTAAGAGGGGAACGTAAAACCTTTTCAAAAAGGAAAGTGAAAGTGAGAAAGACAAGCATTGTTGAAGTGGGAGAGCTCCTTGAACTTTGTTCATGCTCAAGGAAACTTTGTGAATCTTGATTACAGAAACTTTTCAACAAAAATAATTATCCCCTTGTACAATTCCATTGTATTATAAAAATAATGTGCCAAGGTTTGCCTTTAGGATGTTTACAATGCTTGTTGGTTTGTACGGTGCAGGACAGAAACTTTGGCTGTAGAGCGCGATTTTACATTTTTAACTGGAAAGTCAAATGGTTATGATTCATTTTGCACTTTATTGCTATACAACTTTTTTATTTTTCATAATTTTGGTAGAATTTGTGGGGTACCTGAAGTATGGTGGATGTTCAGATTGCTACAGACTGTTCTGTTTTTGACAGATTCTGTTTTTGATGCATAGTTTACTTGTTTTGATGAATCTATCAATTTATATCAGTGGATTAAGCCATGAAAAAGTTATATTACAGTAAACACAATGCAAAAACAAAATATGAATATGTTTTCTACAGTACTTAGAGTAGTGATTTGCTTTATTATACTAACGGATCTTACCGAGTTTTCTGTTGAAGTTTTGTGTGGATGAAGTGTCTAATCAAGGAGGTCTCGATATGAGGAAAAGGAAGAGAGGCAAGAGCTAAAGCTTGGGGATGCCCAAGGCACCCCAAGTAAATATTCAAGGAGACTCAAGCATATAAGCTTGGGGATGACCCGGAAGGCATCCCCTCTTTCTTCAACAAGTATCGGTATGTTTTCGTATTCGTTTCGTTCATGCGATATGTGCAAGTCTTGGAGCGTCTTTTGCATTTAGTTTTCATTTTTATTTTATGCACCATGCTGGTATGAGATAGTCCTTGGTTGATTTATAGAATGCTCATTGCACTTCACTTAAATCTTTTGAGTATGGCTTTATAGGATGCTTCATGTGCTTCACTTATATCATTTGAAGTCTGGATTGCATGTTTCTCTTCACATAGAAAACCGCCATTTGTAGAATGCTCTTTTGCTTCACTTATATTTGTTAGAGCGTGGGCATATCTTTTGTAGAAAGAATTAAACTCTTTTGCTTCACTTATATCTATTTAGAGAGATGACAGGAATTGGTCATTCACATGGTTAGTCATAAAATCCTACATAAACTTGTAGATCGCTGAATATGATATGTTTGTTTCCTTGCAATAGTTTTGCGATATAAAGATGGTGATATTAGAGTCATGCTAGTGAGTGGTTTTGGATTGTAGAGACACTTGTGTTGAGGTTTGCAAGTCCCGTAGCATGCATGTATGGTAACCATTGTGTGACAAATTTGAAGCATGGGGTGTTTCTTTGATTGTCTTCCTTATGAGTGGCGGTCGGGGACGAGCGATGGTCTTTTCCTACCAATCTATCCCCCTAGGGGCTTGCATAGTAGTACTTTGCTTCGAGGGCTAATAAACTTTTGCAATAAGTATATGAGTTCTTCTTGACTAATGTGAGTCCATGGATTATACGCACTTTTACCTTTCCATCATTGCTAGCCTCTTCGGTACCGTGCATTTCCCTTTCTCACCTCGAGAGTTGGTGCAAACTTCGCCGGTCCATCCCAACCCCGTGATATGATACGCTCTATCACACATAAGCCTCCTTATATCTTCCTCAAAACAGCCACCATACCTACCTATTATGGCATTTCCATAGCCATTCCGAGATACATTGCCATGCAACTTCCAACATCATCATATACATGACTTGAGCATTCATTGTCATATTGCCTTGCATGATCGTAAGATAGCTAGCATGATGTTTTCATGGCTTGTCCGTTTTTTGATGTCATTGCTACGCTAGATCATTGCATATCCCGGTACACCGCCGGAGGCATTCATATAGAGTCATATCTTTGTTCTAGTATCGAGTTGTAAGTAAATAAAAGTGTGATGATCATCATTATAGAGCATTGCCCCATGAAAAAAAGAAAAAGGAAAAAAGGAAAAAAAGGAAAGGCCAAAGAAGCCTATATAAAAAAGGGGGCCAAATAAGCTCACCCAAAAAGAAAAAAAAGAAAAAAAGGGGCAATGTTACTATCCTTTTTCCACACTTGTGTTTCAAAGTAGCACCATGTTCTTCATATAGAGAGTCTCCTATGCTATCACTTTCATATACTAGTGGGAATTTTAATTGTAGAACTTGGCTTGTATATTCCAACGATGGGCTTCTTCAAATTCCCTAGGTCTTCATGAGCAAGCAAGTTGGATGCACACCCACTTAGTTTTCAGTTTGAGCTTTCATAAACTTATAGCTCTTAGTGCATCCGTTGCATGGCAATCCCTACTCCTCGCATTGACATCAATTGATGGGCATCTCCATAGCCCGTTGATTAGCCGCGTCGATGTGAGACTTTCTCCTTTTTTGTCTTCTCCACATAACCTCCATCATTATATTCTATTCCACCTATAATGCTATATCCATGGCTTGCGCTCATGTATTGCGTGAGGGTTGAAAAAGCTGAAGCGCGTTAAAATGTATGAACCAATTGCTCGGCTTGTCATCGGGGTTGTGCATGATGGGAGCATTTTGTGTGATGAAAATGAAGCATGGCCAAACTATATGATTTTGTAGGGATAATCTTGCTTTGGACTTGTTGTTTTGAAAAGACATGATTGCTTTATCAGTACGCTCGAAGTATTATCATTTTTATGTCGAATGATAGACTATTGCTTTGAATCACTCGTGTCTTAATATTCATGCCATGATTAGAAAATGATCAAGATTATGCTAGGTAGCATTCCATATCAAAAATTGTCTTTTTTATCATTTACCTACTCGAGGACGAGCAGGAATTAAGCTTGGGGATGCTGATACATCTCCGTTGTATCTATAATTTTTTATTGTTCCATGCCAATATTATTCAACTTTCATATACTTTTGGCAACTTTTTATACTATTTTTTGGGACTAACATATTGATCCAGTGCCCAGTGCCAGTTCCTGTTTGTTGCATGTTTTATGTTTCACAGAAACCCAATATCAAACGGAATCCAAACGGGATAAAAACGGACGGAGAATTATTTTGGAATATTTGGGATTTTCCGAAGGAAGAATCAACGCGAAACGGTGCCCGAGGTGGCCAGGAGATAGGGAGCGCGCCCTCCCCCTGGCGCGTAAGGCGGTTGATGCTCTTCTTTTGCCGCAAGAAAGCAAATTTTATGAGAAAAATCTGGGCGAAAGATTCACCCCAATCGGAGTTACGGATCTCCGGATATAAAAGAAATGGTGAAGGGGTAGAATCTGGGAATTCAGAAACAGAGAGATAGATCCAATCTCGGAGGTGCTCTCGCCCCTCCCACGCCATGGGAGCCAAGGACCAGAGGGGAAACCCTTCTCCCATCTAGGGAGAAGGTCAAGGAAGAATAAGAAGAAGGGGGGCTCTCTCCCCCTTGCTTCCGGTGGTGCCGGTGCGCTGCCGGGGGCCATCATCATCACCGCGATCTTCACCAACACCTCTGCCATCTTCACCAACATCTCCATCACCTTCCCCCATCTATATTCAGCGGTCCACTCTCCCGCAACCCGCTGTACCCTCTACTTGAACATGGTGCTTTATGCTTCATATTATTATCCAATGATCTGTTGCCATCCTATGATGTATGAGTAGATTTTCATTGTCCTATCGGTGATTGATGAATTGCTATGATTGGTTTGAGTTGCATGTTTTATTATTGGTGCTGTCCTATTGTGCCCTCCGTATCGCGCAAGCGTGAGGGTTTCCCGCTATAGGGTTTGCAATATGTTCATGATTTTCTTATGGTGGGTGGCGTGAGTGACAAAAGCACATACCCGAGTAAGTAGGTTGTTTGCGTATGGGATAAAGGGGACTTGATACTTTAATGCTATGGTTGGGTTTTACCTTAATGAATCTTTAGTAGTTGCGGATGCTTGCTAGAGTTCCAATCATAACTGCATATGATCCAAGAAGAGAAAGTATGTTAGATTATGCCTCTCCCTCAAATAGAATTGCAATAGTGATTATCGGTCTAGTAAAATAGCCAATTGCTTAGGGACAATTTCACAACTCATACCACCACTTCTCCACACTCTCTATATTTACTTTATTGCTTCTTTATCTAAACAGCCCCTACTTTTTATTTACATGTTCTTTTTTTTATCTTGCAAACCTATCCAACAACACCTACAATGTAGTTCTAGTTTCATACTTGTTCTAGGTAAAGTGAACGTCAAGCGTGCATAGAGTCGTATCAGTGGCTGATAGGACTTGGGAGAGTATTTGTTCTACCTTTAGCTCCTCGTTGGGTTCGACACTCTTACTTATCGAAAAAGGCTACAACTATCTCGTATACTTGCGGGTTATCACCTCCTGAGGTCACCCCAAAGACAAAGAAGGCACTGCTGGGCCAGGGATCTCGTGAGGAGGCATCTCTCGACAGTGCCACGTTGAGCCTCGCGTCCATGGATGGGGCGCCTTCACCTATCGCATAGGAAGGAGCGCCCGGTGCCCCTCTCAGGCTGGGCTCGGGGGCTCTCCTTTGGAGGGCCTTAGACCTAGCCAATGTCACGAGGGAGGCGCTCGGGCACCATGTGGATGTATGCTTCAACGCACGTTTCCTAGGAGAAAGTACAGGGCGCGAGGCGCCAGGAGCTCAGGAATTCATCAGCAATGCAGTCAGGAGATTCAGGAGGCAAGGGCTCTGCAGGGTGATCGCCACCCACTGTCGGGCGCAACTCATTGCCCTCGAGAGGGTGAGGAGTTCCGCGTAGGCATCGACATCCCAGGACTCAACAGGGTCGCGTCTCAGCAGCTCTTCTGGTCGTCCCATGCCGGCCGATGCGAGGGCCCCCCTCACAGCTACGTTCGCATGCCCTTTGGCCTGCTGAGTGCGGCTGTTGCATTTCAGCACCGCATGCGGGACTTCCTAGCGGCTCGGGAGGCTAGGCACCAAGCGATCCTGGCGGAGATGGAGATGAATCCCGAGGAGCCCACCAGGCCCCCCAAGCCTCCCAAGGCTCAGGGCCAAGGCGGCTCATGACAAACGACTTCAACAGCACGCATCTTCTGCTACCACGGCACCTCTTCAGCAATGGTACCAGTTGACATCTTTTAGTTCGTTTAGTTTGGGGGCACCCCTCGGGCTGCACTATCCCCTAGTCGCATAGGTCCGTCCCTGTGACATGTATACTTTTTGCATTCATCAGAATTGCCTAACCATCTCTCATGAGCTTCCTATCCGCCTTGCGGTCTCCCTACATTGCCAACTCGTCATATGCTCGTCCTGCAAAGGAAGCTACTCACGTTGGCACGGTTCTTGTACTCGGGTCCGTCCCAGCAATGCTGATAAACCCGAGCAACGAGCTTTGGCTCGCGACCCTCCTCGCACACGCCACCTCGCCAGGTCCTCGGTACCTCCGTTTACCCGCGAAAGGTCGAGGGTAGGCAGCCAGCACCATAGGGAATCGCATTCTCTTCTGCCGGCTAACACGTAGGTACACTTGAGGCCTAGCTATGGGCGGGCCTCGGTGGTCACCACCTTGCCCCGCGAGTCACTTGCATGTTAAAGGGGGGCTCCTGAGCATCGTGCCTCAGGAGCTCCTACTGGCTCTCCAGCCCTCACCCCCTGGCCTTGACCACGGCATCACGACCTGGCATACCAGCGGTGGCTGAGCCCGCTCGAGGGCCAAGACCCGAGGACATAGAGCATGAAGACAAGCGAGGAAAGGGAATGAGCGTCACAGGCCCTACGTCATGACGCTACCATGAAGGTATGAATAGGCACCATCCAAAGGAATCACTACGAGTTTGCTAAAAGATAATTCGCTCACATGACGGCATGAGTCTCGCAACTCGCTCACTCGACTCTCGCAGTCCCACTCCAACAATTTCACTTCCCTTTCCGTTTCTTGGGCAGCTACTTGCACACCAAGGGGGGCCTCATGAGCATCGCGCCTCATGAGCTCTCACCGGACGTCGGGCCGCTCACCTCCTGGCCTTGACCATGGCATTGCGACCTGGCATACCAGCGACGACTCAAGCCCGCCTGGGGAATGGGTCTCGTCGGGGTAGAGCACTACACTACCTAATGGGAGGAAAGGGGGAGTCGTGCCAGATTGTGATACGCGATTTCATCATAAAGACGAGAAGAACAATGCTGGAATTAAAACATTTCGATTCTTACACGCCCCCGCGAGACCAGTCTAAATTCTGCGCAGGGAAACAAAAGAAGAAAAGGCCTCCACGAACCAGGCCGGTATCACTGAAGACACCGAGCAGCTGCTGTTGCTGCGCTCCGGCCACGGCGGGAGCTTGGCGGCACGTAGCTATCGTCGCTGGACTCCGGAGATTTGCTTGGCTCAGGAGAGTCGCTGGATTCCCAAGAGTCGTCGTTACTGCTGGAGGAGACACCGGTGGGGCCGGAGACGGTCCAAGCGCCCATGGCCGCGTCCAGCAGACTGCTTCCTCTGGGGTAGCACTCCAGCCGCCGGCCTTCCTCGTCGAAGACGTTGAAGAACAGGGTGGAGGCGCCATCGTACTCGAAATGGATCGCGAGGGCCCCCTCCATGCGGCAGGCTCGGGTGACCTCGCCCCATCCGTGGGTCATGAAGACATCGCCAGGGGCACCACCTCGATCTCAGCCCTGGTGGCCAGCCTACAGCACCCGGCATGCTGCAGCCACAGCTCGAGTGGCCCCCTCGGCCGCAACTCGTCGGCAAAGAACCTCGGGAGCCGAATCCATGAGGCGGGCGGCATCGCTGCCCACACCATGAACTCGCACAACCTACCCTCAACATGCGTCCGCGGCTCAGTAGGCATGATGGCAACGGCTTGTCCTCCACCACCTGGGATTGCTCGATGGTGTGCGTCATTGACCTGCACCCGGGCGTATAGGGGAATGGGAAATCCAGGCGGAGGCCTTGATTGCCAAGGCCTGGTCACCTCCTACCTCACGCCAGCGTCGCAAGGACGGCAGAACCGCTTATTCGACGAAAGTGGATCAGGGCCCTGCTGGGGGGTGTTTCCCTCTTCGGCCACAGAAAACCTCCTGATCGGCACCATTGAAGCAACAACAAGATGAAGAAAGAAAGGCGACGAGCAGCGGGAAGACGGAGGAAGAGATGAACAAAGGGGGTTCTGCCCCTTCCCTCATTTATAGCCAGAGGGAGGCCAACCGCCGGCCACCACGACCTCGCGCAATAATGATCTTCTGCATGCAGCATCGACTCATCAAGTCGAACGGTTGCCAAGGCAGCATGGGGAAGTGGAGACGACCACGTCCCATCAATTTTCGTGCGTCGTTCAAGGCCGCATGCGGTTAGGTCCCACGGCGCTCCGCACTTGCCCTTTGGCTTCGCCTAGAAGCTAAGTCCGAGCGCGCCTTGGGCCCGGAGGCTATTGTAGGTGTTCTGGATACGGGGGTAACCAGACTTGCCTACCTGCAGCCCACTGCGTGGCTCCGCCGACAGCCTGGTACGGCCCAGCTTCAGCATCAACAACTCAAGACCCTCGTGAGGGGCCGAGCCTCACGAGGTGGACAACACCAAGACCTCCAAGGGGGTCGGTCTCCTCAGGCTGGCTCCCTAGGGGTGGAGATTTCTATGCAAGGTGCACCTCACGAGGCTTAGCTGACATGAGCCGTGATGACCAAGGCCAGCGCAGAGTACCAGTTTCCTTTTTGGTGCAAATGAGGTAAGCAGCAGGCGCGGAGTCTTGAGGAATCAGCCAAAGGTTTCCATTTTGGTGCAACAAGACCAAGACCGCCAGGACGGCAGGACGGAGGTCATCGCCGAGCCCACCGCAGCGTCACGACCAGAGGCTTTAGCAAGCGAAGACCACTTTAGTCAGGATAGGATGTACTTATTTTCCCCTTTTAAATCTGGCCGTTGTGGGATCCCTTCCCCCCAATATTTGGGAAGAGGACCAAGGCCACTATAAATAGGACTACCACGACCATAGAAAGGGGAGGAAGAACAGATCAATTCGAACGGATCGAATCCATTCCTCCCTCACCACCTCACCAGCTCACTTGAGCTCAAGAACACCTCACCTCCTGAGGTTGCTCATCCAGTATACTAGTTAATCCTCAGCCCCTCGAGGCAATCCACCACAAAGCTGGAGTAGGGTATTACACCGGAAGGTGGCCCGAACCAGGATAAACTGTTGTGTCTCTCTGTCCCTTTGAGCTCGACGCGCTAGGCTGTGAGGTTTGCGAGTAGGCAGGTTGGCTAGGTTGAGATCTCCACACTCACCCCAGAGTTCGAACCTCTCAAGGGTTCGCGGAACCCAAAATCCGATAGAAGACTACTCCATCTCACGTGATGATCGGACATGGTTTAGTTGATTTGGATCACATATCATTTAGATGACTAGAAACATGTCTATCTAAGTGGGAGTTCTTAAGTAATATGATTAATTGAACTTAATTTATCATGAACTTAGTCATGATAGTTTTTTGCATATCTATGTTGTGGATCAATGGCCCGTGCTACCGTTCCTTTGAATTTTAATGCATTCCTAGAGAAAGCTAAGTTGAAAGATGGTGGTAGAAACTACACGGACTGGGTCCGTAACTTCAGGATTATCCTCATTACTGCACAGAAGAGTTATGTCCTTGATGCACCGCTAGGTGTACCACCTGCCCCAGCAACTGCAGACATTGTGAATGCTTGGCAGTCGCGTGTTGATGACTACTCATTAGTTCAGTGTACCATGCTTTACGGCTTAGAATCGGGACTTCAAAGATGTTTTGAATGTCATGGACCATATGAGATTTCTAGGAGTTGAAGTTAATATTTCAAGCAAATGCCCGAGTTGAGAGATATGAAGTCTCCAACAAGTTCTATAGCTGCAAGATGGAGGAGAACAGTTCTGTTAGTGAGCACATACTCAGAATGTCTGGGTACCATAATCACTTGACTCAGGTGGGAGTTAATCTTCCAGATGATTGTGTCATTGACAGAGTTCTTCAATCACTGCCACCAAGCTACAAAGGCTTCGTGATGAACTACAATATGCAATGGATGGAAAAGAGTATTCCCGAGATCTTCGCGATGCTAAAGGCCGCGGAGGTAGAAATCAAAAAGGAGCATCAAGTGTTTATTGTTAACAAGACCACTAGTTTCAAGAAGAAAGGCAAGGGTAAAAAGAAGGGGAACTTCAAGAAGAATGACGAGCAAGTTGTCACTCCCGGGAAGGAACCTAAAAATGGGCCCAAGCCTAAAACTGAGTGCTTCTACTACAAAGGGACTGGTCACTAGAAGCAGAACTGCCCCAAGTATTTGGCGGATAAGAAGGATGGCAAAGCAAACAAAGGAATATTTGATATACATGTTATTGATGTGTACCTTACTAATTCTCGTAGTAGTGTCTGTGTATTTGATACCAGTTTGGTTGCTCATATTTGTAACTCAAAGCAGGGCCTATGGATTAGACGAAGATTCGCTAAGGACAAGGTGACGATGCGTGTCGGAAATGGTTCCAAGGTCGATGTGATCGCCGTCGGCACGGTACCTCTACATCTACCTTCAGGATCAGTTTTAGACCTGAGGAATTGTTATTTGGTGTCATCATTGAGCATCAAAATTATATCTGGATCTTTTTTAGTGCGAGACGGTTATTCATTTAAATCAGAGAATAATGGTTGTTCTATTTATATGAGTAATATCTTTTATGGTCATGCACCCTTGAAGAGTGGTCTATTTCTGTTGAATCTTGATCGTGATGATACACATATTCATAATATTGATGCCAAAAGATGCAAAGTTGATAATGATAGTGCAACTTATTTGTGGCACTACCGTTTGGGTCATATCAGTGTAAAGCGCATGAAGAATCTCCATAAAGATGGACTTTTGGAATCACTTGATTATGAATCATTTGATACTTGCGAACAGTGCCTTATGGGCAAGATGACTAAAACTCCGATCTCCGGAACAATGGAACGAGCTAGTGGCTTATTGGAAATAATACATACCGATGTATGTGGTCCAATGAGTGTTGATGCACATGGTGGGTATCATTATTTTCTGACCTTCACAGATGATTTGAGCAGATATGGGCATGTCTACTTAATGAAACACAAGTCTGAAACATTTGAAAAGTTCAAAGAATTTCAGAATGAAGTGGAGAATCATCATAACAAGGAAATAAAGTTTCTATCATCTGATCGTGGAGGAGAATATTTGAGTTACGAGTTTGGCCTTCATTTAAAACAATGTGGAATAGTTTCACAGCTCACGCCACCTGGAACACCACAGCATAATGGTGTGTCCAAATGTCATAACCACACTTTATTGGATATGGTGTGATCTGTGATGTCTCTTACCGATTTACAATATCGTTTTGGGGTTATGCATTAGAGACAGGTGCATTCACTTTAAACAGGGCACCGTCAAAATCCGTTGAGATGAAACCGTATGAACTGTGGTTAGGAAACAAACCTAAGTTGTCATTTCTTGAACCCCGATAAGCTTGAACCCAAATCGGAGAAGTGCGTCTTCATAGGATACCCTAAGGAAACAATTGGGTAAACCTTCTACCACAAGTCTGAAGGCAAGATTTTTGTTGCTAAGAATGGAACATTTCTAGAGAAGGAGTTCCTCTCGAAAGAAGTGAGTGGGAGGAAAGTAGAACTTGATGAGGTGATTGTACCTGCCCTCAATTTGGAAAGTAGCTTATCCGAGAAATTTGTTCCCGTGATGCTTACACCAACTAGAGAGGAAGCTAATGATGATCATGAAACTTCAGATCAAGTTACTACTGAATCTCGTAGGTCAACCAAAACACGATCGACACCAGAGTGGTATGATAATCCTATTCTGGAAGTAAAGTTACTAGACCATGACTTACCTACAAACTATGAAGAAGCTATGATGAGCCCAGATTCTGATAAATGGCTTGAGACCATGAAATCTGAGATAGGATCCATGTATGAGAACAAAGTATGGACTTTGGTGGATTTGCCCAATGATCAGCAATCCATAAAGAATAAATGGATCTTCAAGAAGAAGATTGACGTTGATGGTAATGTTACTGCCTATGAAGCTTGACTTGTCACAAAAGGTTTTCGACAAGTTCAAGGAGTTGACTATGATGAGACTTTCTCACCAGTAGCGATGCTTAAGTCTGTCCGAATCATGTTAGCAATTGCCGCATTTTATGATTATGAAATCTAGCAAATGGACGTCAAAACTGCATTCCTTGATGGATTTCTACAAAAGGGTTGTATATGATGCAACCAGAAGGTTTTGTCGATCATAAAGGTGATAACAAAATGTGCAAGCTCCAGCGATCCATCTATGAACTGGTGCAAGCATCTCGGAGTTGGAATATGTGCTTTGATGAGGTGATCAAAGCATATGGTTTTATACATACTTTCGGAGAAGCCTGTATTTAAAAGAAACTGAGTGGGAGCTCTATAGCATTTCTAATATTATATGTGGATGATATATTGTTGATTGGAAATTATGTAGAATTTCTTGATAGCATAAAAGGATATTTTAATAAATATTTTTGAATAAAAGACCTCGTTAAAGCTACTTACATATTGGGCATCAGGATCTATAGAGATAGATCAAGACACTTAATAGGACTTCCACAAAGCACACACCTTGACAAGATTTTGAAGGAGTTCAGAATGGATCGGTCAAAGAAGGAGGTCTAGCATGTACTGTAAAGTGTGAAGTTGAGTAAGATTCAAAGCCCGACCACGACAGAAGATAGAGAGAGAATGAAAGTCATTACCTATGCCTCAGCCATAGGTTCAATAAAGTATGCCATGTTGTGTACCAAACCTGTTGTGTACTTTGCCATGAGTTTAGCAAGGGGGTACAATAGTGATCTAGGAATAGATCACTGGATAGCGGTCAAAATTATCCTTAGTTACCTTAAAGAGGACTAAGGAAATGTTTCTCAGTTATGGAGGTGATAAAGAGTTCATCACAAAGAGTTACGTCGATGCAAGCTTTGACACTGATCTAGATGACTCTAAAGTCTCAATATAGATACGTATTGAACGTGGGAGCAATTAACTAGAGTAGCTTCATGTAGAGCATTGTAGACATGGAAATTTGCAAAATACATATGGATCTGAATGTGGCAGACCCGTTGACTAAACTTCTCTCACAAGCAAAACATCACACCTTAGTACTCCTTGGATGTTAATCACATAGCAATGTGAACTACATTATTGACTCTAGTAAACCCTTTGGGTGTTGGTCACATGGCGAAGTGAACTATGGGTGTTAATCACATGACGATGTGAAGTGTTGGTGTTAAATCACATGGCGATGTGAACTAGATTATTGACACTAGTGCAAGTGAGAGACTGAAGGAAATATGCCCTAGAGGCAATAATAAAGTTGATATTTTATATTTCCTTATTTCATGATAAATGTTTATTATTCATGCTAGAATTGTATTAATCGGAAACTTGATACATGTGTGGATACATAGACAAAACACCGTGTCCCTAGTAAGTCTCTACTAGACTAGCTTGCTAATCAAAGATGGTTAAGTTTCTAACCTTAGACATGTGTTGTCATTTGATGAACGGGGTCACATCATTAGGAGAATGATGTGATGGACAAGACCCATATGTTAGCTTAGCATAATGATCATTCAGTTTTATTGCTATTGCTTTCTTCATGTCAAATACATATTCCTTCGACTATGAGATTATGCAACTCCCGGATACCGGAGGAATACCTTGTGTGCTATCAAACGTCATAACGTAACTGGGTGATTATAAAGATGCTCTACGGGTATCTCCGAAGGTGTTGTTGGGTTCGCATAGATCGAGATTAGGATTTTTCACTCCGAGTATCGGAGAGGTATCTATGGGCCCTCTCGGTAATGCACATCATAAGAAGCCTTGCAACCAAAGTGACTAATGAGTTAGTTTCAGGATGATGCTTTACGGAACGAGTAAAGAGACTTGCCAGTAAAAAGATTGAACTAGGTATGAAGATACCGAAGATCGAATCTCGGGCAAGTAACATACCGGTGGACAAAGGGAATGACATATGTTGTCATAACATCTCAACCGATAAAGATCTTCGTGAAATATGTAGGAATCAATATGGGGTTGTTGACCGGAGAGGTGTCTCGGTCATGACTACATAATTCCTAAACCCGTAGGGTCGCACGCTTAACATTTGTTAACGCTAGAGTAGTATTGGGATATTTGATGAGTGGTAACAAAATATTGTTCAGAGTCCCGAATTAGATCCCAGACGTCACGAGGAGACTCAGAATTGTCGAGAGGTAAAGATTTATATATGGGAAGTCATATTTTGGGTTCCGGAAAAAAGTGCAGCTTTTGGTCTATGAGGGTATGTAGACACACTCTCCCCCTCTCATTGTTATGCATCTCCTAGATAGATCTTTGCGTGAGCATAGGAATTTTTTTGAAATTGCATGCTACGTTCCCCAACAAAAGTGCACGGACACGTGGCAAGAAAGGGCTGCACATATCTGTTCGCCACAGCGACTAGTCAATCCAACGTTCACTTCACGCAATTACTGCGCGTCGTGGGGTCATGGGACTATTGCAGTTAATGGTAAAAATGGTAACTTTCTGAAGCGTCACGCCTCTGTTCCGCACTTCCCCCCTTAAAACACGGAAAAGCAGAGCGGCACACTTTAGCTTGCGCTCACTTTTCCCTTCCGTCATCTTCCTTTGCAAGCCAAGCGACGGTTCCTCCTCCCTCCCTTCCGTCCACCACCGCCCCTCTCGCCAACCCCTTTCTCCTTCTGCATCGCCATTGCGGAAATGGGGAAGAAACCCGTAGAGAAAGGGAACCAGGCGGGCGCAGTGAAGGAAGTTGCCGCTGAGGCAAGCAAGAGGGCAGCAGAGCTGAACAAGAAGCTGAGGGATGACGTCGTATTCCTTCCGTTGACCTTGAGCAGCCAAGTTCTTCAAGCGAGGTACGGATCTCCGTGGGGAAGGCTTGACCCGAATAGGCATGGAGCGCCCATAGTTTTCGTGGATGGGCAGGAAGGTCCGCCGGAGTCGTCTTGATTCTTTTGTGCTTACTTCTTCTACAGCCTCTGTCCTCCCTTCTTCGAATTCTTTAAGGCGATCATGACCATCTATGGATTCCACCTCCTTGGCTTCACGCCGAATGAAATGGCGACCATGGCCATTTTTGGGCACTTGTGCGAGAATTTCGTCGGAGCCTCCCCCAATGTGGATCTATTCTGACACTATTTTGTTCCATGGGTGGAAAATAAAGGCCACCGTTCCGAGAACATTAGCTGGATGCCGCAGACGGTGATGAAACTCTGGGATTATATCCCTGGGAGGCAGCACGAGAGGTGGGATGAGTGGAGAGAGGATTGGTGCTGGATCCAGGATAAGAAAGCCCCAGATTTCAGTGAAGCACGGATGGTATGTGTTGAGCACGGCAAGGAATGGAGCGCTCTCAGCCTCACTGAAGATAGGCTAAGCCCGGCAATCAACAGGATTACCTGTCTAAAGGCTGCCGGCTAACCATTGAGCTTGTGGGGGAAGATTTTCTTCTTCGTTGCATTTCGCCACTTCAAGAGTGGGACAGGCCCGCCTCGTTGTATGGCGATGCTACGGACAAGATGAGGTTGCTCCCAGGATTGGCCAACAACTTGTCAGTTTATGGCCATGCCTGGTTATGTGACCAATTATTCGGTCGCTTCGAGCTGTTCAAACTCCCGGCAACCGTTATCCCTCTAAATGTCAACCCAGCCTGAGTTCGGATACTAAAATGGATGTTGGACTGATACGCTCATGGGGTAGCAAGTGATTGGAAGCTGCCCTCTTTTGAAGAAGAGCTCAAGTGGTCGACCACCTTGGTGGAGAAGGCCACCAAGGTTAAGGATGGGATGTATAAACGCACCTCCTCTATGAAGGTGGCGTATATCTTGAGGAGGGTCATGGAGGACAAGGCGGCCCACTTTGCGGAGGTGGCAAGGGCCGTGAAGGCTGGGAAGGGCAAGGGGAAAGCTGAGGATGAAAGCTCTTCTCACGGTCGCAGCGAGGCGCAAGTTACTGAAGGGGTTGCCGGGGAAGAGCTTACCGGGGACAACCTTGCCGGGCTCGATGCCTTGGCCGTGGTGGCAACGAAGCTTCAGGGCGAGGAGGTTGGTGAGGTGGCAGGGCTCGAGGAGGAGTGGCTGGTGGCTGGGCCTCAAGCCCCCGAGCCACTTTCGGACCAGCGCCCCCGTAGGCGCGCTAGTAATCAGGGGGCAACAGCCCCCAATCCAGCGCCAGCCGCCAAGGGGGTGAAGAAGACCACCACCAAGGTCACCAAGGTGGAGGTGGCGCTTCGTCAATCTCCTCGTCTTGCTAGGATCAAGAACTCCCCCGCCGTGCGAGCGGCGGATGTGGAAGATGATTCTGGCTCTAGTTCGGGCTCGAGTTCTTCACAGAGCTCGTCTCCACCGGAGCCCCCAGCGCCATGTTGGGCGTCGAAGCTGCCAGATAGATCTACCCCTGCACCTCCGAAGAGAGGAAGGGAGCCCTCGCCTCCCATGGAGTTCAACTTGAACTCCATGCTCATTGAAGAAGAGTAAGGAAGATTCTTCCTTTCATGAACAGCTTCAGCTTGTTTGATTACCCTTGTTGACTAACCTCTTATTTTGTTGTTGCTCCCAGGAAAGTGTAGGAGGACACAGAGACCCTCATCCATCGTCCCCAGAAGAGGCTCTGACGTGTTGGGTCGCTGAAGATCGCGGGGAGACCGGCCTTGGCGGAGAGCGACACGGGGGAGCCCGTGCCGAGCCCCCAGTCCAGCCCTCGGCCCGGAAGTGGGGGCTTGGTTCTTTCTCCCGGTGGTGGTGGTGAGATGACGCAAGGCGATCCCCTCTTGGAGGGGCATGTCTTCTCCACCGACTGAGTCGAAGAACCCCCGGTAGGGCCCTCCGTGGGTGAAACCGCGCAGAGAGTTGTCACGGCTGCCATGGCAGGAGGTGAAGTGCATGGCTCGACAATCGGTAATGCTGGGTAAACTGAAGTCCCAACCTGGCAGGGTTCTCCAGGTACTCCACTTATGTTTTTTCCTTTCTTGTCCTGATTATTTCTTTTGATTTCTTCATCACTTCAAACTTCCATTTCTTTGTTGCCCTTCGTCCTTCTCATCCGCAGGCCCCCAGCCGAAGAGCCAAAACCATTGGTGGTGGCGGTCGACATAGGCAAGGTTGCCGCGGACGAGGCTATTGAGATTGCTACCGCAAAGGGAGAGGACCTTGCTGCCGGGACTGCCCAGGATTCCTTGGCTTTGGTGGAGCATTCTTCGGAGGAAGCCCTAGAAAAGGAGGTGGCGGTTGAGGTGAAAGTTCCCCTCCAGACCATGGATCCACTTCCCTCCCATGGAATCGTTACGGACACTCTGCCTCCTTCCTCCAACATGCTGGTCATGGTGTTGTCATTGCCTCGAACTGGAGCCCCCGACCCATCCTTGACGATGAGTGTGGAGCTTGATAGGGTTCCAACGCCTCCTGGCAGCATTGTACCAAGAAGCTAGGGAGGCCGACGACTTAGGTGTCGTCGCAATGGACTTCTCCTTCTTAGAGTCCATGGCGATGGGCATGAAGGAGATGCAGGCCCGGCACAACTAGAAGTGGCAGGCGCTCAAGGAACGACACTAGTCCACCAGCAGGGTGAACCAGAAGCTGAAGGATAAATGTCTGGAGCTGCGTGAGTGGCATGACAAGCAGTTCAAGGTGATCCTGAGGCAGCAAGAGACGCTCCTGATGACGCGGGAAGACGTCATGGCCCGTGAGGCGCGCTTGGCAGACCGCAAGGCATCCCTGGACGCCAGATAGCAACAGATCTCCCTCCGGGAGGAGAAACTCGAAGCCACTCTTCACACCAAGGATGACAATCTAGAGGTTCTTGTGTGCCAACGCACCAAGGATTTGGAGGACAAGCGCGGAGCTGCCCTTCACGCCATTGCCGCTGACTCTGCTGCCCAACTGAAGAAGCTCACTGACAACCTGGCCGCCGTGTCTGCCGCCAAGACTGATCTCGACCAGCAGGTATCTAATTTGATGGAAGATCTCGCCAGTAATGCCAAGGAGGTGGAGGCTCTAAAAGAAGAAACACGGAAGGAGGAGGCTCTCTTGGATGATGCGCAGTCGCAACTCTCCTCCAAGGCCCAGAGTCTTGATACTGCCAACAACACCATTGCTGACATGAAGGCCGGGATAGGGACCTTGGAGATCGCAGACGCGGAATCCCGCCAACACCTGTTATCCAACGATCTAGATACTGTCAAGTGTCTCCAGAAAGATGGGGAGACTAAACTGAAGATTCAGTCCGAGCAAGTCAGCCTCCGGATCAAGAGCCTGGTCGATGTCACCGATCGCCTTGCTGCCCAAGCTGTGGCGATGGGTATGGATGGCCCAACTTTCTCGATCAGCAAGCACCAAGCTGGGAGTCTTCTTCAACGAGTTGATCAAGAAGCTGAAGGCGCACGAAGAAGGGAGGGCTAAGCGCTTCGCGACCGAGTCCCAAAAGCTTGCCCATGATGCCCTCTTCATGGTCTTGAACAACATCGCTAGCCTCCATCCGGACCTCAAACTTGACAACGGATTCAGGAAGCTGTCGATGGGCGTCGACGTCATAGCTGCGAAGGAGAAATCAGCTTCTCGAGCTGCCAGGATCCTCCATGTTGAAACTGCTTCACCCGGCCGCCAGACCAAGTAACGGGATGTTGTTGCTCCTGTGTTGTCCTATAATAAGACATGATGTTTGTTCTATGTTTAGGCACTATATCTCTTGTGTTTGCATGAAACTGGTACTCTTTGCTGAATCTCAAATGCGCATTTATCCCTTTAAGCTTTATATGCTTGCATTCGCATGATCAATTGCTATGTCTGTTCTGGATGCCTGCCAGTATCATATTGCCGCAATTGTCGTAAGGATCTGGCCCTTAACACTCATCTTGGCATGGATGCGTCCCGGCAGGTTTTTCCTAGGCAGCTCTCGATGCAGCCTCTTGTCCTGTGAGCATGGCTCGGGACAGGACGATGGTGCTATCAAAGAAACTGGCCAAGGTTCCATCACATTAAGGTTTTCACAGTACGAATGCTCGCTAAAGTCAAAGAGGTAAGCAACCGCAAAAATCTAAATGCATCAACAAGAAATGATAACGTAGGCTTAGCTTTTTGTACTTAGTCCCTTCTCTCTCTGCCGGGCCATGGCTGCTTGGTTTGCTCGCGACGTCCGGAGGAGCAGAAGCTGAATAGGTAACTTTCTTGTTCTTGGCAAAGACTGATACACGCCAGGTGCGCCTGGGGGGTTGTGGGGTACGGTGTCGGGCCCTTCTGGCCCTCCATTCGTTTTCCCCTTCCTGTTCAAAACAGCCAGGGGGCGGTTGTCACGTGGATCATGTACACGCATACGGCCTTGTCGTAGCACGTTGGCCGAGGCATCATCCAATGGATTCATTCCTGCGCTTCGCGTAGGATTTCCTAAAATAGGGTAAATACTGGACTGAGCATCGCGTGAAAATCATCGACGTTGATGACGCCAGGGCCAAGATGGCTCGACAGGTGATGAATGGAAGGGACGAAAAAGAGGGACCTCGCGCTCGCACGCATTACCCCTTCCCTTGAACAACACCCGAACAGCAGGCGTACCATATGGGTCGCCGAGGGGAGCACATCACCGTTCTGCATCAATCCCCGTTGTAACTGCGGCTACGGCGGGATATGGTGCCAAAGAAATGTGGGCGTGGGGTCTCCGCTTGGTCTTCGTATCTTCATAGCTGTCGTGGACGGCAAAAGCTTTGAGCGGGCTACCATACACAGGGCGCGCTGCCATCGCTGTCTAGTTCGCGCCAGTGACCCCCCTACCTAGCGTGCCAAAGATGTCGTGGGAAACCACGGCCACCTATGGGACCAAGGGCCCCTTGCTAGTTTGGCAGGGGGCTGTCACGTCGCACAAAGAGCAGAGGAGCGTGGGGCAGCACGGCAGGGATCACACGAGCAATTTTACCCAGGTTTGGGCCACCGCGAGGCGCAAAACCCTACTCCTGCTTTGGTGGATTGATGGTGGAAGAATGATGGTGGAGTGTAGTTGTAGGATCGAAAGTATGTCTAGAGGGGGGCTGATTAGACTACTTGACCAAATAAAAATCTAGCCTTTTCCCTATTTTAGTTCTTGGCAGATTTTAGCAACATAGCACAAGTCAAGCAATCAACCTACACATGCAATTCTAAGAGTATAGCAGCGGAATGTAAAACAATTGCATATGAAGGTAAAGGGAGGAGTTTGAGGGAGCAAACGCAATGTTGACACGGAGATTTTTTAGCCGTGGTTCCGATAGGTGGTGCTATTATACATCCACATTGATGGAGACTTCAACCCACAAAGGGTAACAGTTGCGCGAGTCCACGGATGGCTCCACCCACGAAGGGTCCATGAAGAAGCAACCTTGTCTATCCCACCATGGCCGTCGCCCACAAAGGACTTGCCTCACTACAGGTAGATCTTCACGAAGTAGGCGATCTCCTTGCCCGTACAGACTCCTTGGTTCAACTCCACAATCTTGTCGGAGGCTCCCAAGTGACACCTAGCCAATCTAGGAGACACCACTCTCCAAGAAATAACAAATGGTGTGTTGATGATGAACTCCTTGCTCTTGTGCTTCAAATGATAATCTCCCCAACACTCAACTCTCTCTCATAGGATTTGGATTTGGTGGAAAGAATATTTGAGTGGAAAGAAACTTGGGGAAGGCTAGAGATCAAGATTTATGTGGTAGGATTGGAATACCTTGACCTCAACACAAGTGTAGGTGGTTCTCTCTCAGAAAAAGTATGCTGGAAGTGTAGGCACGTTCTGATGGCTCTCTTCACGAGTGAAGAGTGGGTGGAGGGGTATATATAGCCTCCACACAAAATCTAACCGTTACACACAACTTACCAAACTCGGTGGGACCGAATCGTGAAGCTCGGACGGACCGATTTAGGAAATAATGTCACTGTTAGGATTTTCGGTGGGAGTGGCATGTCAACTCGGTGGGACTGATATCGTTAGGGTTAGGTCATAATGTAATCTTGGTGGGACCGATTACACAAACTCGGTGAGACCGACTTTGGTAATGGACACACAGAGGGTTGGTCAGGCAAACTCGATGGGACCGATTCGCTCATCTCGGTTAGACCAAAATGTTACGAAGGGGAAACAAGGAGTTTGCATTGCAATCTCGCTGGGACCGATCGCTCATCTCGGTGTGACCGAAATGTTATGAAGGGAAACAGAGAGATTGTAATCCCTTCTCGGTGAGACCGAGATCCCTATTGGTGAGACCGAAAAGACTAGGGTTTGTGGCAGTGGCTATGACATCTGAACTCGGTGGCGCTGGATAGATGGTTTCGGTGGGGCCGAGTTTGACTTTTGGTTTAGGTGATATGTGGATGTGAGAAAGTAGTTGAGGGCTTTGGAGCATATCACTAAGTATTTTGAGCAAGAAACTCATTAAGCAACACCTCATCCCTCCTTGATAGAATTGGCTTTTCCTATAGACTCAATGTGATCTTGGATCACTAAAATATAAAATGTAGAGTCTTGTGCTTTGAGCTTGAGCCAATCCTTTTGTCCTTATAATTTTGAGGGATCCACTTTTCTCATCCATGCCATGCCAATCATTGAGCTTTCCTGAAATATTTATCTTGAAATAGCATTAGCTCAATGAGCTATATGTTGTTAGGACTACCAAAACCACCCAGGGATAGTTGCACTTTCAATCTCCCCCTTTTTGGTTATTGATGACAACATATAGATCAAAGCTTCGACAAATGATAATAAGATTGAAAAACATCGTCGCTTTGAGAAGTATGTGATAAGTAAGAGCTCCCCCTAAAGTTGTGCACTATTTTAAGAATTTGCTTTGGACTACAAATGCACAATAAGTTAGGACCATGGGTCACTCTTCCATGTCACATACATCTTGGTGGAGCACTCAAAATCATAATAATTAAACACATGCACTCATCACCAAGCAAAGTGAATGATCATATAAGGATATAAAAGATAATGTCATCCAACAAGCATTAAGGTAGCATATGATCAAACACATGATCATCCAAGTATCTCACAAAAGGCATAATGTATCAAGCAAAACACACATAAAGAAGTTCAACCACCAAAAGAAAGAGAGATAAAAAGCAACACTCTCTCTCGAAGCCTATGATCTATACATTCTTCTCCCCCTTTGGCAACAAGTTACCAAAAAGTTAAAAGATGCATAGTACTAATCGACTCTCAGGCTTGATCTTCATGTGGTGGTGTAGAGATGACTCCAAGGACGAAAGCATCAGTTGATGTAGCTGGAGCTGGTGGAGTGGGTGCTGGAGCTGGAGGCACTGAGGCTGTAGCAGCTGGTGCAGATGATGTAGCTCTGGTGTCTGGAACAGGCACTGCAGTAGATCTCTGACCTCTCAGCACTCTAGCAAATGCATCTTTGATAGACTTGCCCTTCTTCTTCTCCACTTCCTCCTGAAGTTGCTCAATTACAGTTTGGATTTCTGTGACCTTCACATCAAGTGCATAAAACTTCTGCTCTATGATTCTCTACAAGCTCTCCTGGTTTTGAGTCAGGGTGGCCAATCCCTTCTCAATCCTCAAGGTGGAGGCAATCAAGTAGCCAAGCTGGTCTTGCTTGCTCTTCATAAACACTTGAGATGCCTCTTCAGTAGTTGGCATCTTTGCAACTTTCTCCACCCTTGCTTTCTCTCTCTTTTCATGTGCTTGCACAGATTATGGTTCCTCCTCATTCATCTCAACAGTGTTGTCTTCAAATTTAGGATATAGGGGTAGATGCTCCTTGTCCAATAGATACGTTCCTATGCCCATCTTTAAGTTGATCTGCTCCCGAATGTGTGGAGCATACCCACAACTCCTCTTCTGATCAGCTGCAGTCCTCTTGATTGTTTCCACAATCAGGCTCATGACTTTGAATTTCTGAGGTATATCAAACAAGTGCAGCAAGTTGATAGCATGACCTCTGATCATCTTGTGATCTCCTGACTTGGGAAGCAATGTGTGCCTAAGAATCCAACTGATAGTAGGCAGACCAAACAACAAGAAATGCATAGATCCAAGCTTGTGAGTTTCCAAAGCCTTTTCTAGGATCTCTCTATACATGTGATCCATAAAGTTGTCATCTTTCTTCTTCTCTGCATATACATTCAAGTAATCTTCAGATTCCTTAGGAGCATTGATCAATTCAGCCCATTCTTCAACTGTGGATTGGTACCTAGTACCCTCAGACATCCAGACAATCTTCCCATCTAGGTAGAAGTGAGTTGTGGAGTAAAACTGCATAATGAGCTCATCATTCCACTTGGTGAGCTTCTGGGCAACAAAGTCATCTACTCCACAAGACTTGAAACTGTCATACACTCTTGCATAGTGAGCTTCATTCTTCTTGATGTAATCCCAGTTGATCCATCTCATGTCACACACAATGGGCTTCTTGTCAAGCAAGATAGTTTCATAAAAGTCATGTTGCTCCTTGGTGTGAAGTTTGTAGTCAACTGCTGTCCTTCTCCTCACAACATAAGGATCTGGTTGTCTCCACAATCTCAGTCCAGCATCCTTTCTGATATGCATGTCTTCAGCAACTGGATGAGCATCATTGTGATCAGGAATCTCGGGCTTCAACTTTCTCAGAAGAAGAGAATCTTCATCTTCCTCAGCACCTTCAGGCACTGGGGCCTTATTCTTCTCAGATGCAGGAATATTTTTGGTGTTCCTCTTGGGTTTAGGCTTTGGTGCTGGAGCAGCAGCCTTGGGAGCAGCTTTGGGCTTAGATGGAGTAGCCCCTGACTTGATTGCATCTCCCATTAGCTTTTGAGCTTTAGGAGCTGGTGCAGCATCCTCTTCCTCTTCTTATTCCTCATCAGAAGATCTCCTCATAGAGGGCTTGCCAAGGACTTTGGCAGTAGTAGTTCTGACTCTCTTCTTCTTCTTCTTATCTTGGCCAGTAGCTTCTTCATCAGACTCAATGGTGAACTTCATTGTTTCACCAGTGGCAACCTTCCTAGGTTTGGAAGTGGGAATTCTCCTGGCAGGTGCCTTCTTGTGCATGCCTGGCTTGGTGGTAGCAGATGTGCCATACTCCTTTTTCAGCACCTTCTTCTTAGAAGTGGCCTCATCCTCAACAGCAATATAATCCTCATCATCAGAATCTGAGATTTTCTTCTTCCTTGCCCTGGTGGCAGCTTTTGGCAAATTGCTGGGTGTGCTCCTGCTGCCATCATCATAACTGCTTGAGGGACTAGTGCCCTCACTCATCTGAACTTGCTCCTCGGTCTTGTTCTGGCTGTCACTTTGATCAGACATATTGCAAACTCTGACAGCAGACCATGTGAATAGATGCAGATGAGGTAGAGTGGATGAGCATCATAAAGCATAGAGGTTTTGCAAAATAATTGAGTCAAAAACTTATTTTTAGTTTTCCATAGAAAGCATTTCGGAGCTACCAATTTGTAAACTTGATGATACCGAAGCAGCTTTTGGAACCTAAACGAGTGAACTCGGTCAGACCAAGTCACAGTTCGGTGGCACCCAGACTGCTAGGGTTTCACAAAGAATCAACCTCGGTCGCACCAATTTGCAATTCTCGGTCAGACGAGAATCACATGTGCAATGGCCTAAGCCAAATCGGTGAGACCAATTTCTACAACTCGGTCGGTCCGAGATGAATTCGGAGGAAACCTAACCCTAAATTTTCAATCCAAAACTAATCTACGGAGTGATTTTGCTGGATAGAAAGATTTCAATCGTGGCAAGATCCATGGCAATGCAATGTGCTAGGAATCGGAGTGAGGATAGCACAAAGTTTCGAGTCCATACCCTAGTTCGGCGATGAACTTGCTATGGCAGCAACGGCGGGGCAGAATACCGTTGACGGCGGTGGAGACCAGCGGCGGGAGGTCGTTCGCGACGAGGAGGACGATCCGGAGACCCGAGGAGGCAGAGCAGGCTATGCACGGGCGAAGGGGTTTCGGAAAATTTTCCAAATTTTGGCTCGGGGGTATATATAGCCTGACCCTGTCGGTGTGAACGAGTGGAACAACTCGGTGGCACCAAGATGCAAAACTACAAGCAGTTACTGCAACTCGGTGTGACCAAAAAGTTCTAGTCGGTTGCACCGAGGTCGAAAACCTAGATCAACTTAGTGATCTCGATATGATCAAAAATGGTGAATCGGTTAGACCGAAATGCACAAAGAGGTCTTGGAAGTTTAAGTCTATGATGAATCGGGGACTCCGAGTGCTCCTCACACAGAGTGGTTCGAATCTGACTTGATCAAACTTTGTGATGTAGCATGAATAGAGTTTGAGACAAGAAGAGCATAGATAGCTAGAGAAATTTCTAAGGCATTCTTGTCCATCCACTTGGCAAAAGAAAAGAAACCAAACAATCAAAACAACAAGTGGATGTCCTCGAATGAGAAAAATATGCAACCAACATGCTCACACAATAAAATGGCAAATGAAATATGTGGCAAAGCACGCACAACCAATTCTAGCATCTATCAAGCAATTGGCGATGACTAGGTCATCTATATATGAGTATATTGACTTAGGAGTCAAATGAGAACATTTGATCATAGGTCATACTCATCGTTTAAGCGCAAGTGGGGTTACCACTTTTACATAAAGCATTGTTGTTTTCACACCTTTAGAGTTGCTTTAGCTCAATTCTTAGAGTAAAGCTCCCCCTAGATGTGAGATCCCCCCTAAGAGGGATGAACTAACCTTGGGTTTTGTCGATGATGACTTCATGTAGGTGTTGAAGATGTGGATGCTCAATGTTGATGTAGATCGTTTGGAGCAATCCATTGGAGTGAGTTGCACTTTCAATACATACACAGGTTAGTCCCACAAGGAACAAACAAGGATATCCATAGACATAGAGTGATGCATACACAAGATGATGTCCATGAAAGCATTAGGTTACCTTGTCCCTTGTCTTACCAACAAGATGGTTTGTGACTCCTTGAACTAGTGCAAGATGTGGAAGTTATTGCACTTGTTCTTGCCAAAATGATAAGAGTGAAGTACGTTGGCGGAGTCACCTCAAGAACTATCTAGTTCTTCTTCGTTGGAATCCACATCATCTTGATGGGAATCCTTGGAGTTGTAGTTGTACTTGTTGAATAGAACTTGACGTAGTCTTGGGAACCTACTTGACCAAGGCCTTAGGAGCTTCTTCAAATGCATCAATATCCTCTTAAAGCTTGTCCTTGCCTTTTTGCTTGTGGTCTTGTGGTGGAAGATCATCTTGAGCTTGTGTCCCTTTGAAAGAAGTAGGATCATACTTCTCTTGTTGAGGAACAAACTTCATCTTGGGGTATTGATCTTCTTCCCACTCAACTACATTGGCATTGAACTTTCGTTCAAAACCAACACCTTGATTCTTTCGGTGCCTTCCTTGCTTGCGTACAATTTCCTCGAATTGCTTACTTCCGGCAAGACTCTTGTAGACACCTTTCTCTATAATTCCCTTCAATAAGCTATTTTCTTGCTCAAGTGTAACTTGGCTAAGAGAATCATTAGTGGAATCAAGAGAACTACTAGAAGCAACAATATTGGATTTAGCATGATTATTGTTACTACTAGAAGAAGAATCTTTCTTGTTCTTGTTATTAGACTTGACTTGAGGCATGTAAGTAGATAGGAGTAAACGCTTGGCAATACAAGAAGAACTTTTCTTGCGAAGATCACCATTGATTGCCTTTAAAAACTCATGCTCTTTCTCAAGGTTGAGCTTTTCAAAGCGTAACTTCTCATGAGTCTTTAAAAGTTCTCGATGATCTTCCAAGATAGTTTCATGAGCTAACTTAAGAGCGTTTAGTTCTTTAGTTAGGCGCTCAATATTCTCCTTATCATTGTCATTCGTTTTATCTTGATTAGCATGATTATTTAACGTCTCATCATAGTATTCATCACTGGAGTTGTCAACAAGTAAATCATCATCACCTAACAGGTCATCTTCATCACTATTGAAATCAACATATTCTGGGTGTGTTACCTTTGGGCCTTTAGCCATGAAGCATCTTCCAATCCCTTCATTTGGTGAGTCAAATATGTCGTAGGAGTTGGTTGACACAAGTGCTAGACCGGCAACACCTTCATCTTGAGTATATTCGGAGTCAGAGTGATAGCTTCGCTCGAAGTGATTATCGGAGTTGGAGCCGGATACCCATTCACCAACATGATCTTGATGTCTTTGTTTTGTGTAGCTCCTTGATGACTTGTCCTTCCTTTCCGAATCCTTGCTTCTCCGAGATGTTCTTCGTTCATAACGATCATCTCTACTCCTCCTTTCTCTTGATGGTGATTCTTCTCTTCTACTTCTTCTTTTTGGAGAATCTTCTCTTCTTTTGTAGGGAGCCGTACACTCATTGGAGTAGTGTCCGGGTCTTCCACAATTGTAGCAATTACGCTCACGGCTAGAACATCTTTTGCCATTGTAGGACCTTGACTTGGAACTTCTTTCCTTGCTTCTATTCTTGTAGAACTTGTTGAAGTTCTTCACCATTAGGCTCAATTCTTCATTGAAGGTTTGTTTCTCACTTGATGATGTGGGAGCTTCACATGAGGCTTTGTAAGCACCACTTGACTCGTTGTGGAGCTCCTCCTTATCCTTGAGTGACATCTCATGAGCAACAATTCTTCCAATGACTTCCGTTGGCTTGAGATCTTTGTAATTGGGCATCATTTGGATCAATGTGCACACGGTATCATATTTTCCATCCAAGGCTCTTAGGATCTTCTCGATGATGAATTTGTTGGCCATCTCTTCACTTCCTAAGCCGGCAATCTCATTTGTGATGAGAGCAAGCCTAGAGTACATCTTGGCGACGCCTTCACCATCCTTCATTTTGAACTTGTCAAGTTGACTTTGAAGCACATCCAATTTGGATTCCTTGACGGAGTCGGTACCTTCGTGCATCTCAATCAAAGTATCCCAAATTTCCTTTGCATTCTCAAGACGGTTGATTTTGTTGAATTCTTCGAGGCACAATCCGTTGAAGAGGATATCACAAGCTTGAGCATTGTATTGCAGCATCTTCAACTCTTCCGCGGTAGCTTCACGGTTTGGAAACGACACCTATGGGATCACTAGGATCCCTTCTATGGTTGCGGGGGCGCAGGGATCGTGAGAAGAGCGGGACTAGCGGTCAACACAAAGGGATTTACCCAAGTTCGGGCCGCAAAGATGCGTAAAACCCTACGATCCTGCTTTGGTTGATGTATTTAGTGTTCTTGAGCTCTTGAACTAGCTCTAGGTGCTGCGTGGTTCCAAAGAGCCAAATCCCTTCATAGTGTGCCATGGGCATCCTTTTATAGGCGAAAGGGGCTGCCATAGTGACACACACGATGTGGAAAGTGCTACAGCATTGCGAGCTTATCGCTCCTATTACAGGACAAGATGCATTTAATGTGCGGCTTAGGTGTCCTCTCGCTTTATTGGGGACGGGAGCGAGACCCGTCCCGTCCGTCGCCGCTCCTCCTTGCTTTGACACACGCCCCGGCCAGCGATGCATGCGGTGCCATGTAGGCAGGCAGGCAGCTGAGGTGGCGCGGTGGTGGAGCCTCCACGAAGGATTGCATGTTGCCACGCAGGTGCCTGCCCAGCTGGTTGGGTCAGCAACTGCATGCGAATGGCGGCGAAGACTTAGCTGGCACGGGCCTGGCAGTGGCCCTGCCGGTGCACTTGGCGAGGGTCTCGCCGGGTGGCCCGGCAAGGGTCTTGCCGTGGTGCGCTGGCTTCCCCGGCAAGGATCTTTCCGGGGGTCTTGTGGGTTTCTTCGATGAGGATGGTTGCCTTCCTATCCTCATTTGATCTTGAGCATTCTATGTCTTCACAAAGATTTGCATGCCACCACAAAGGTGCCTCCCGAGCCTTGTCCCGATGCGTTTGTCGAGCTTTGGTGGGCTCAAGGGTGTCTCACTTTGGCTGGCGTGGCAAGCTGCCCCGGCAAGGGTCTTGCTGGGGCTGCTGAGGCTGCCCCGGCAAGGGTCCTTGCCGGGGAAACCTTCTATGCCTATCTGATCTTTGTGGCCTTGGTCCTTGTTGTTGCTTCGTTTGTCCTTGTGACTTAGGCTTCTCTCCGGCTTCCCTTTCCTGCCATGTCTATGCGTGGCCGTGGCGGGAGGCTCTGACTGCCCATTCACAAGTAAAGGGGTGAAAAGGAGAGCCCCTACTTTTGTACACCGACAGTAGCCCCCGGGCCTGGGCCATACATAAGCGCAGCACGTTGTTGGGCCAGGCCTAGAACGGTGCGCGGGCAGTTGGGGCGGATTTTTACCGTGACCACTGTTCCGTCCGCTGCGCTTCCCCATGACCCGCGTTGAACGCGCGACATGGGGGTCGTGTGCGGACATGATGTGGGAGGCATGCGTGGGATAGCGCTCGCACGCATGCGTCGCATCGCAGTTAATGGGAAAGGAGGTGGCCCGTGCCTTCCCCATAAAAAGGAATAACCGCGGGTGCGCTGCTCACTTTACCCCTTCCCTGCGCCTTCCTCCAATCTCAGAACCGCTGTCCTCTTCTTCTCGACCCTCTCTGCATTCACCCATCACCGCTGTGCTTCTGCCATCCTCTGCTTTTTCGCTTCTCGCAGCCGCCATGGCGCCTAAGTCCACCAAGAGCTCCAGCACGGCGCTCTTCCACCATTATTTCTCCCCTCAGATCCAAAAGGAGGGGCGCCATTGCTGGCTGCGTCGCCTGGATCCCGAGGGCCAAGGGGGCGTACCCGGATGGCGCCACGAAGGAGAGGTGGGAAGAATGGCGGCGCTGGTGGTGCTGGATTGAGGAGAAGGACCCGCCAGCATTCTGTGAGGTTCGCCAGAAGCCGTCGGTCTGTGGTGGTGACTGGGGTGACGTCAATTCCGATGATGTGAAGCTCACGATCGCAACCACCAGGATTCTTCAGTTCACCCAGGCCGGGCGCAACCTCGAGATGATCGGGGCGGACTTCATCCTCCGACGGATTGCCCCTCTGCACGACAAGGGGAGGCCGGCCTGGCTCTTCGTGAATGCTGCCGACATCATGAGGCTCCGTCCCGGCCTCGACAACAACCTGACGGTGTTGCGGCACGCCCATCTTTGCCAGCGAATCTTCCAGCTCGGGGTTGACGATGTGGGCGAGGTTGAGCGGTCCGGCAAGCTTGCCAGGGCCGTCGCGAAGGCCGGCAATGTCTACAAGTAGCCTATTTTCAAGTTGCCGGCGGGAGTGGTCCCGCTGATCAACAACTCTCGCTGGAATGAGATTCTTGCCATGATGCTGCTCTTCAACGTGCATGGCCTTGACCCGAGCTGGGTTGAGCCAGACGGGCTCGTGGTGCAGGAGTTCTTCGACACCCTGCACGAGATATATGTCACCGCCGAGCCACGGCTTATCCAGGACACCTCTCCGGCGGAGTTGGACTACATCGCCGCCAGGGTGGAGGAGGCGAGGCTTGCCGAGGAGGAGGCAAAGCTCGTCAGGGAGGCCTGCAGCACCGGCGGTGTGGTGGACAAGGCCGCGGCGGAGGCGGGGGAGGGGGAGCTCTCCTGGTGGGCAGCAGCCGCTAGGGAGGCCTGCGGTGCCGACACAGGGGCTCCTCTCGTCGAAGACGCTGCCGACGGGTCATTGGAGGAGGAGGCCGAGGAGGGAAGGACCGCGACCACCGATCCCCCGATCACCGGAAAGAGGCGGGTCCTGCAGTGGGCCACCTCCGCTGAGCCGGTCCGCCTCGACCGGGCTGTGCAGCTGCGGCAAGCCCGGGAAGCGCCTGTGCGCCAGACGAGGGCGGTGGCGATGAAGAAAACGGCGAAAGCCCTGGCGTCGAAGAAGAGGACATCTGCTTCTTCGTCGTCCAAGCACGCCCGGACGCCATCGCCTCCCCCCTCGCCAACAAACATTGGCGCGGGGATTGGGGGTGACTTGTTTGACTTCGAGCCTCTCAGCCCGGAGAGAGAGCTCAGGCCTCTTAGCTCGGAGCGGAAGAGGAAAGCAATGGAGGAGGAGGAGGAAGAAAACGAAGAGTAAGCCTCTGCTTTCCTCCCTCATTCCTTACGTCACCCCCCTCCTGATGGCGTTGCTTACTTGTCTTCATCTTGCAGGATATGGAGATGCTGGCCTAGAGGATAAAGAGGGCCAGGATTTCGGCGAGTGGCCAGCCCCCGGCAGGCACCTCCAGTACGCCACTGGTGGTGTCGAGCAGCCCGGACAGTAGCCCCCAGCCCAGCCCCCAGCGCAAGTCCACCATACGCCCTCTATCAACGTGCGTTATGTGTGATGCTTCAGTGTTAACTGTGTCGTGGATGCAGGAGAGGAGCAGCACCAAAGGGAGCCACAGAGGACTTCTCCGATCGTGCCGCCCCCATCGACTACACCGCCCCAGGGGGCGTCCCCGGCAAGGACACCAAGCACCGAGGCTGTGCAGACGGAGGAGGGGGAGGAGAACGCAGGCGCCGGTGGCTTTGCCTCGACACCAGACCTTGGCGGAGAAGGGGCTTCCACCTCTTGACCCGGCACGGGTAGGCTACTCGCTCTTCACTTCTACTTGCATTCTTCTTTTCCTCTTTTACTCATTGGCTTTTGATCTTGGCTTCGCCCTGTCTCTTTCTTGGTGTCCAGACCCCTCCTCGGAGGACGTCGACACCACCATCAAGGACGTCGCCGCGGATGCTGCGGTGGAGGCAGAGAAGATTGTTGCTGAGGAGAGCGCCAGGGGCGATGCCGAGGATGCCGCCAAGGGGCCCGCCGAAGAGCCCAGCAAGGGGCCTGCCGGGGACGCCGGCAAGGCCACTGCCAAGGAGGTGGCATTTGACGACCAGCCCTCCTCCTCCACTGCCTCTGGCTCAGGCAGGTACCTGAGGGTCAGCGACGACCTCTTCGTCCATCTCCTGGGCGCGTCGAGCACCAGGGCTCCCTTCGATGGAGAGGTGTTCGACGAGGAGACGCTTGCCGCTGCCGGGCTCGAGGTCGTTGATGAGCCGGGCGTTGGTGGCACCGGCTCCCAGGAGGAGTAGCTACTCCAAGCCATGGATGCCAGCTTCCAGAAGCTTCAGGCGCTCCACTGCTCTCGTCTGGACAAGGCCAAGTCCAGGATGGCGGTGGTGGAGAAGATGGAGGAGGACTTTGGGGGGCGCATCACCGAGGCGCAGGACTGGTTCCGCCAGGCTCAAGACGAGCTGAAGGCCGCCCTGGGTGAGCTGGCCAACCGTGAGGTGGAGCTCGCCCTGAAGCTGGCCGACATCGAGAAGGCCCAGGACACGGTAAAGAAGTTGGCCGACGAAGCCGAAGCCATCCGGTCCCAGCACGAGGCCACCCTGAAGACCCAGGAGGAGGACCTTGCCGAGCGCGAGGAGAAGCTTGCCGCCACACTCCACGGCAAGGACGAAGAGGTGGACAAGCTCGTCCTGCAGCGGACCCAAGAGCTGGAGCGGAGGCATCAGGAGGTGCTCAACACCCAAGCTCAGGCCCACGCCGGCAGGGTGAAGGAGTTGGAGGAGCAAGCTTTGAAGCTGGCCCAGGAGAAACATACGCTCAACGGCGCTGTGACGGTGGCGCAGGGCGAGGTCATTAGCAAGTCTGGAGAGCTCTCCGAAGCCAACATCTACATCAAAGACCTCAAGCTGAAGCTAGGAGAGCTCGAGGAGGCGCTGTCGGGGGCCAAAACCCGGGAGGGGATCCTAACCAAGGAGCTGGAGACAGAGAAGCAGCTGCTGAAGAACGTGACCGCCAACCTCAATGACCACAAGGCGGGCGAGAAACGCTGGCTCGGGCGCCTTTCCGTCATTACAAACTCGGCCGCCGATCAGCTGGACATTATGGGGATGCCAGAGATGGGGTATGCCCCAGAAGCGAGCCTGAGCCCCAATGCCAACCTGACCATATACTTCGAGAAGGTCGTCGGCGCCCTGAAGCGGCTTCACTCCAACCGGGAAGCCTCCCTAGCTGAGGAATCCCAGATACTCTACCGGGGGACCATGACCAGGGTGCTCACCAAGATTGCGCACTGGCACCCAGACCTCGACTTCGGAGCTATGCTGAAGAGCTTGACAGAGGATGCCGACATCGCAGCGCTCAATGAGCATATCCAGCCCATCCTCAGCCGCACCGACAAAATCAAGAGGGTAGAGGGCCAGCGCCGGGACTAGGCATCCCGTTCTCCGTCGCCGCTGCAGGTTCATGACCAAGACAATGCTATCTTTAGTTAGAACCGCGGTGGCAATTTGTGTAATATAACTCTGCGATGCTCCTGAAACTATGCATGTTATTTTCCTATTTGACTTTCCTTTGCATGTCCACCCTACGTCAACTGGGTAAGCTTGCCGGCACATAAACCCAGGGCGGAGCTTTGAGGACGGATCCTCATTAGCCTGTCGGTGTGCTTTTTTCCGGGCAAAGCACCTTACCGCCCTTGGCGCGGCCGCTCGATCTATCGAGCTTGACTTGAGTCAGAACCGAGAGTGTTGCCGATGGCGAAAGGCTACCCTGCCGCTCTTGATGCGGCCGCTTGAACTGTTGAGCGGACTCGAAACAGAACAAGGGTGTTGCCGATCGCAGGAGGGCCCCTCTACGTACAGGCTTCCCATACATAGGTCGAACCGTCGAGGATAATAACCTTATATTTAAGGAGAAAAACTTAAAATTCAGCATG
Source organism: Triticum timopheevii (assembly GCA_963921465.1). Classification (NCBI taxonomy): domain Eukaryota; kingdom Viridiplantae; phylum Streptophyta; class Magnoliopsida; order Poales; family Poaceae; genus Triticum; species Triticum timopheevii. Next base: position 250,025,235 of record OY997264.1, on the reverse strand, counting down.
ACTTAGCTCTCTCGTCACCGCCTCGGCGTCCTTCGTGCCAACGGGCAGCGCCGCCTTCTTGGCCGCCTTCTCCGCAGGAGCCGTGGCGATGAAGAACAGCTAGGTCGACTGCTAGACCAGATTCTCACAATTGCGCCCCCTACCTGGCGTGCCAAAGATGTTGGTGGGAAACGACACCTATGGGATCACTGGGATCCCTTCTACGGTTGCGGGCCCGGGGATCGTGAGAAGAGCGGGAGTAGTGGTCAACACAAAGGGATTTACCCAGGTTCGGGCCGCAAAGATGCGTAAAACCCTACGATCCTGCTTAGGTGGATGTATTTAGTGTTCTTGAGCTCTTGAACTAGCTCTAGGTGTTGCGTGGTTCCAAAGAGCCGAATCCCTTCCTAGTGTGCCATGGGCCTCCTTCTATAGGCGAAAGGGGCTGCCACAGTGGCACACAGGAGGTGGAAAGTGCTACAGCGTTGCGAGCTTATTGCTTGCATTATAGGACAAGACGCTTTTAATGCACGGCTTAGGTGTCCTCTCGCTTTATTGGGGACGGGAGCGAGACCCGTCCCGTCCGTCGCCGCTCCTCCTCGCTTTGACATGCGCCCTGGCCAGTGATGCATGCGGTGCCATGTAGGTAGGCAGGCAGCTCAGGTGGCGCGGTGGTGGAGCCTCCACGAAGGATTGCATGTTGCCACGCAGGTGCCTGCCCAGCTGGTTGGGTCGGCAGCTGCATGCGAACAGCGGCGAAGACTTAGCTGGCGCGGGCCTGGCAGTGGCCCTGCCGGTGTGCTTGGCGAGGGTCTTGCCGGGTGGCCCGGCAAGGGTCTTGCCGTGGCGCGCTGGCTTCCCCGGCAAGGATCTTGCCGGGGATCTTGTGGGTTTCTTCGGTGAGGATGGTTGCCTTCCTATCCTCATTTGATCTTGAGCATTCTATGTCTTCACAAAGATCTGCATGCCACCACAGAGGTGCCTCCCGAGCCTTGTCCCAATGCGTTTGTCGAGCATTGGTGGGCTCAAGGGTGGCTCACTTCGGCTGGCGTGGGCGAGCTGCCCCAGCAAGGGTCTTGCCGGGGCTGCTGAGGCTGCCCCGGCAAGGGTCCTTGCCGGGGAAACCTGCTACGCCTATCTGATCTTTGTGGCCTTGGTCCTTGTTGTTGCTTCGTTTGTCCTTGTGGCTTCGGCTTCTCTCCGGCTTCCCTTTCCTGCCATGTCTATGCGTGGCCGTGGCGGGAGGCTCTGACTGCCCGTGCACAAGTAAAGGGGTTAAAAGGAGAGCCCCTAATTTTGTACACCGACATCTCCCATCAGAGAATTCACCTTGCAAGCCAATACACACAATATTCCAAACGGCGGGGTTATGTCCAAGAATATGCATTTTCATCTTATGCTTCCAACTAGCAAAGTTAGTACCATCAAAGTAAGGACCTCTACGGTGGTAATTTCCCTCACTAGACGCCATACTCTCCTAGGTTGTGAAACCAAGGCTATGACCACCAAAAGCTATGGAAATCAAAGCAAATAGAGACCAAAGCTCTGATACCACTTGTACGATTGAAAGTATGTCTAGAGTGGGGGTGATTAGACTACTTGACCAAATAAAAATCTAGCCTTTTCCCAATTTTAGTTCTTGGCAGATTTTAGCAACATAGCACAAGTCAAGCAATCAACCTACACATGCAATTCTAAGAGTATAACAGCGGAATGTAAAACAATTTCATATGAAGGTAAAGGGAGGAGTTTGAGGGAGCAAACGCAATGTTGACACAGAGATTTTTTAGCCGTGGTTCCAATAGGTGGTGCTATTGTACATCCACGTTGTTGGAGACTTCAACCCATGAAGGGTAACGGTTGCGCGAGTCCACGGAGGGCTCCACCCACAAAGGGTCCACGAAGAAGCAACCTTGTCTATCCCACCATGGTCGTCGCCCACGAAGGACTTGCCTCACTAGGGGTAGATCTTCACGAAGTAGGTGGTCTCCTTACCTGTACAAACTCCTTGGTTCAACTCCACAGTCTTGTCGGAGGCTCCCAAATGACACCTAGCCAATCTAGGAGACACCACTCTCCAAGAAGTAACAAATGGTGTGTTGATGATGAACTCTTTGCTCTTGTGCTTCAAATGATAGTCTCCCGACCACTCAACTCTCTCTCACAGGATTTAGATTTGGTGGAAAGAAGATTTGAGTGGAAAGCAACTTGGGGAAGGCTAGAGATCAAGATTTATGTGGTAGGAATGGAATATCTTGACCTCAACACAAGTGTAGGTGGTTCTCTCTCAGAAAAAGTATGTCGGAAGTGTAGGCACGTTCTGATGCCTCTCTTCATGAGTGAAGAGTTGGTGGAGGGGTATATATAGCCTCCACACAAAATCTAACCATTACACACAACTTACCAAACTCGGTGGGACCGAATCGTGAAACTCGGTCGGACCGATTTAGGAAATAATGTGACTGTTAGGATTTTCGGTGGGACAGACATGTCAACTCGGTGGGACCGATATGGTTAGGGTTAGGGCATAACGTAATCTCGGTGGGACCGATTGCACAAACTCGGTGAGACCGATTTTGGTAATGGACACACAGAGGGTTGGTCAGACAAACTCGGTGGGACCGATTCGCTCATCTCGGTTAGACCGAAATGTTACCAAGGGGAAACAGGGAGTTTGCATTGCAATCTCGATGGGACCGATCGCTCATCTCGGTGTGACTGAAACGTTACAAAGGGAAACCGAGAGATTGCAATCCCATCTCGGTGAGACCGAGATCCCTATCGGTGAGACCGAAAAGACTAGGGTTTGTGGCAATGGCTATGACATCTGAACTCGGTGGCGCCGGATAGATGGTTTCGGTTGGGCCGAGTTTGACTTTTGGTTTAGGTCATATGTGGATGTGAGAAAGTAGTTGAGGGATTTGGAGCATATCACTAAGCATTTTGAGCAAGAAACTCATTAAGCAACACCTCATCCCTCCTTGATAGTATTGGCTTTTCCTATAGACTCAATGTGATCTTAGATCACTAAAATATAAATGTAGAGTCTTGTGCTTTGAGCTTGAGCCAGTCCTTTTGTCCTCTGCATTTTGAGGGATCCACTTTTCTCATCCATGCCATGCCAATCATTGAGCTTTCCTGAAATATTTATCTTGAAATAGCATTAGCTCAATGAGCTATATGTTGTTAGGAATTACCAAAACCACCCAGGGATAGTTGCACTTTCAGTAGTACACTTGCCCGGCAGGGGCGGCAGTGGCTACACGCGTATGAGAATGTGGGTGTCAAACTTTGCAACCCTTTCTACGGTTGCCACAGGCCTCCTTTTATAGATCAAGGGGTCACCACAATGGCAAATCAGTCGTTACGTACTGATAAGATAGCGAACAGTGCTATCATACCTAACTCTACAGGCTGATAGAGTGCATTAAATGCGCCGCTCAATGTCACATCGTTGCTCGCCCGGCAAGTCTTGCCGGTCTATTTTGCCAGCTTCGCGCCTGCTTGCTTGAGATGTCGCAGGACGGGTGTCGTCTGTAGGCTTTCCTGTAGAAAGAGGCTTCCATGTGGCGAATGGCTGCCACTAAATCACTTTGCGGCTTGACACTGCACTGATTGACGACGTGGGTCGTGGTGGAGTGGTTGGTGAGGTGTTTCTAGCCTCCGTGAGTCCCGGCATGCCCTGCCGGGACGTCTTGGGTATTCTCTTCCGGTGGCGGCTTCGCCCTCGTCAAGCTTGTTTGCCCGACAAGGGAGGCTTTTCTCCTAGTGGTATCTTGCTTCTCTGGCTTGTTCTTGGTCCTCTTCCTCTATATGCTGGTCCTTTGAAGATCTTGGTCTCTTGTATTCTGGCATGGCCTGGTGCCGTCCGTGCACGAGTCAGGGGAAAACATATACCCCTGTACATTTTCTCCGACAGTGGCACCTCGTCCTCTCCAGCCCCTGGTGCTTTACCTGGCTGCCACGCCTCACTCAACCAGCGCGGCGCTAGTGGCGGTCCACGAGGAGCATGCAGCCAAGGGAGTGCAATATGGAACCACACACCCGTCCAAGACGCCACGGCCTCAGGACGGTATGCCTAAGTCCACGGCCGAACCATCAGGAGATGGGTCTCCTGAGGTCGGTGCCCCAGAGATCGTGGTGGCCCCCCTTGATAAAGGGGCTCCTGAGGCTCCATCACCCCAAGAGGTACAAGACTCAGCGGACACTTCCTCCCTCGTCGAGCATCCCGTTTACTTCGTCAGCACCGTACTGCATGACACCAGGGCGCGTTACACCATGCCGCAGAAGCTCCTCCTTGCGCTCCTCGTCCCATCCAGGAAGCTGCGCCACTACTTCCAAGGTCAACTAATCAAGGTCGTCTCAGCCTAACCCCTGGAGAGGGTGCTCCGGAGCCCCAATGCCGCAGGAAGGGTCGCCGAATGGAATATCGAGTTGCAAGCATTTCAGCTGGAATTTAGTGCTACTCTTGAGCTTGCGTTGGTTTTCATTGAAGAGGAAAGGGTGATGCAGCAATAGTAGCGTAAGTATTTCCCTCAGTTTTTGAGAACCAAGGTCTCAATCCAGTAGGAGGCTCCTCAAAAGTCCCATGCACCTACACAAACAAACAAAGAACTTGCAACCAACGCAATAAAGGGGTTGTCAATCCCTTCACGGCCACTTGCGAAAGTGAGATCTGATAGACATAGTATGATAAGATAAATATATTTTTGGTATTTTATAATATAGATGCAAAAAGTAAAGATGCAAATAAAAGTAGATTGGAAGCAAATATGATAAGATATAGACCCGGGGGCCATAGGTTTCACTAGTGGCTTCTCTCAAGATAGCATAAGTATTACGGTGGGAGAACAAATTATTGTCGAGCAATTGATAGAAAAGAGAATAATTATGAGATTATCTAGGCATGATCATGTATATAGTCATCACATCCGTAACAAGTAGATCGACTCCTTCCTGCATTTACTACTATTACTCCACACATCGACCGACTCCTGCCTGCATCTAGAGTATTAATTTCATAAGAACAGAGTAACGCCTTAAGCAAGATAACATGATGTAGAGGGATAAACTCAAGCAATATGATATAAACCCCATCTTTTTATCCTCGATGGCAACAATACAATACGTGCCTTGCAACCCTTTCTGTCACTGGGTAAGGACACCGCAAGATTGAACCCAAAGCTAAGCACTTCTCCCTTGGCAAGAAAGATCAGTATAGTAGGCCAAACCAAACTGATAATTCGAAGAGACTTGCAAAGATACCTCAATCATACATAAAAGAATTCAGAGAAGATTCAAATATTATTCATAGATAAACTTGATCATAAACCCATAATTCATCGGATCTCGACAAACACACTGCAAAAAGAGTTTACATCGAATAGATCTCCACAAGAGAGGGGGAGAACATTGTATTGATATCCAAAAAGAGAGAAGAAGCCATCTAGCTAATAACTATGGACCTGTAGGTCTGTGGTAAACTACTCACAACTCATCGGAGGGGCTATGGTGTTGATGTAGAAGCCCTCCATGGTCGATTCCCCCGCCGGCAGAGTGCCGGCGAAGGCTCCAAAATGAGATCTCGCGGATACAGAAGGTTAGGGCGGTGGAAATTGTGTTTCGTTGGCTCCCTGGATGTTTTCGGGGTATGTAGGCTTATATAGGAGGAAGAAGTATGTCGGTGGATGCTCGAGGGGCCCACGAGATAGGGGGCGTGCCCTCCTATCTCGTGGAGGCCTCGGCTGCTTCTTGACTTGCACTCCAAGTCCTCTGGATCACGTTTGTTCCAAAAATCACGCTCCCGAAGGTTTCATTCCGTTTGGACTCCGTTTGATATTCCTTTTCTTCAAAATACTGAAGTAGGCAAAGAAAACAGCAATACGGGTTGGGCCTCCGGTTAGTAGGTTAGTCCCAAAAATGATATAAATGTGTAAAATAAAGCCCATAAACATCCAAAAGGGGTAATATAATAGCATGGAACAATCAAAAATTATAGATACGTTGGAGACGTATCAAGCATCCCCAAGCTTAATTCCTACTCGCCCTCAAGTAGGTAAATGATAAAAAGAGAATTTTTGATGTGGAATGCTACCTAGCATAATTGTTAATGTAAATTTCTTTATTGTGCCATGAATGTTCAGATCCAAATGATTCAAAATAAAAGTTCATATTGATTAAAAAATAGTAACACTTCAAGCATACTAATCAAAGTAATCATGTCTTCTCGAAATAACATGGCAAAAGAAAGTTCATCCCTACAAAATCATATGGTTAGGCTATGCTTCATTTTCGTCACACAAAGATGTTCCCGACTTCTATAACCCCGATGACAAGCCAAGAAATTGTTTCATACTTAAATAATCTCAAACTTTTGCAACCTTCACGCAATACATGAGCGTGAGCCATGGATATAGCACTATGGGTGGAATAGAATATGATGATGGGGATTGTGTGGAGAAGACAAAAAAGGAGAAAGTCTCACATTGACGAGGATAATCAACGGGCTATGGAGATGCCCATCAATTGATGTCAACATGAGGAGTAGGGATTGCCATGCAACAGATGCACTAGAGCTATAAATGAATGCTCAACAAAAGAAAACTAGTGGGTGTGCATCCAACTTGCTTGCTCACGAAGACCTAGGGCATTTGAGGAAGCCCATCATAGGAATATACAAGCCAAGTTCTATAATGAAAAATTCCCACTAGTATGAAAAAGACAACTTATGAGACTCACTATATGAAAAACATGGTGCTACTTTGAAGCACAATATATGAGACTCACTACATGAAGAACAATGTGCTACTTCGAAGCACAAGTGTGGAAAAGAGATAGTAGCATCGCCCTTTTTATTTATTTTATTTATTTCATTTTTCTTTTTTTCTTCCTTTTTTTTTCTTTTGGGCCTTTTTTTGGCCTTTCTTCTTTTTTTCCTTTTCTTTTTGGGCAATGCTCTAATAATGATGATCATCACACTTCCATTGATTACAACATATGAATTACAACTCGAAACTAGAACAAAATATGACTCTATATGAATGCCTCTAACGATGCGATGGTGCAACAAATCAAGAGTGACATGTATGAAAATTAATGCATGGTGACTTTGCCACAAATACGATGTCAACTACATGATCATGCAATGGCAATATGACAAAAGTAATGTATGTCATGATGATAAACGGAATGGTAGAAAGTTGCATGGCAATATATCTCGGAATGGCTATAGAAATGCTATAATAGGTAGGTATGGTGGCTGTTTTGAGGAAGATATAAGGAGGTTTATGTGTGATAGAGCGTATCGTATCACGGGGTTTGGATGCACCGGCGAAGTTTGCACCAACTCTCAAGGTGAGAAAGGGCAATGCACGGTACCGAAGAGGCTAGCAATCGTGGAAAGGTAAAAGTGCGTATAATCCATGGACTCACATTAGTCAAGAAGAACTCATATACTTATTGCAAAAGTTTATTAGCCCTCGAAGCAAAGTACTACTATGCAAGCCCCTAGGGGGATAGATTGGTAGGAAAAGACCATCGCTCGTCCCCGACCGCCACTCATAAGGATGCACAAGCCAGGTACACTTCATGTTTCAAATTTGTTACACAACTTTAACCATACGTGCATGCTACGGGACTTGCTAACTTCAACACAAGCATTCTTTAAATTCATAATCACCCAACTAGCATGACTTTTATATCACTACCTCCCTATCTCAAAACAATTATCAAGTATAAAATTGATCATAGCATCTAATTCACTTCCTATGATAGTTTTTATTATACCCAACTTGGCCGCCTACCATTCTAGGACCAATTTTATAACCATAGAAAATACCATGCTGTTCTAAAAGACTCTCAAAATAATATAAGTGAAGCATGAGAGACTAGCAATTTCTACAAAAATAAGTCACCACCGTGCTCTAAAAGATATAAGTGAAGCACTAGAGCAAAAACTATCAAGCTCAAAAGATATAACTGAAGCACATAGAGTATTCTAGCAAATTCTAATCAAGTAGGCTTCTCCCAAAAGGTGTGTACAGCAAGGATGATTATGGTAAACTAAAAATCAATGACTAATATAATACATGACGCTCCAAGCAAAACACATATCATGTGGCGAATAAAAATATAGCTCCAAGTAAAGTTACCAATGAACGAAGACGAAAGAGGGGATGCCTTCCCGGGGCATCCTCAAGCTTAGGCTTTTGGATAGCCTTGAATATCTTGGGGTGCCATGGGCATCCCCAAGCTTAAGCTCTTGCCACTCCTTATTCCATTGTCCATAAAAGCTTTACCTAAAACTTGAAAACTTCACAACACAAAACTCAACAGGAAATCTTATAAGCTCCGTTAGTGAAATAAAACAAAAAACCACCACATAAGGTACTGTAATGAACTCATTCTTTATTTATTTTGGTGTTAAACCTACTGTAATCCAACTTCTCTATGGTTTATAAACTAATTTACTAGCCATAATGCACCGAAATAAGCAAACAACACACGAAAAACAGAATCTGTCAAAAACAGAACAGTTTGTAGAAATCTGTAACTAACGCAAACTTATGGAACTCTAAAAATCCTACCAAAATAGGAAGTCCTGGACAATTTGTATATTGATCATCATCAAAAAGAATCAACGCAAAAGTACGTTTCTGTGATTTAAGAAAACTAAATTCGTGCGCGCAAAGTTTCTGTTTTTCAGCAGAATCAAATCAACTATCATCATAGGTTATCCTATAGGTTCTACTTGGCAGAAACACTAATTAAAAGATAAAAAACATCTAGACAGAAGGTCGATGCAAGATTTATTACTAAATAGGAACAAAAACAAAAAAACACAAATAAAACTGGGTTGCCTCCCAACTAGCGCTATCATTTAACGCCCCTAGCTAGGCATAAAAGCGAAGATAGATCTAACGAGTGCCATCTTCGGCACTAAATTCATAAGTAGCCCGCATGATATATTCATAAGGTAATCTGACTTTCTTTCTTGGAAAGTGCTCCATGCCTTTCTTTAATGGAAATTGGAATATAATATTCCCTTCCTTCATATCAATAATCGCGCCAATCATTCTAAGGAAAGGCCTACCAAGAATAATAGGGCAAGAAAGATTGCAATCTATATCAAGAACGATAAAATCTACGGGCACCAAATTTCTATTTGCAACAATGATAACATCATTGATCCTTCCCATTGGCTTTTTAATGGTGGAATCCGCAAGGTGCAAATTTAAAGAGCAGTCATCAAGATAATGGAAACCTAGAATATCACATAAATTTTTTGGAATCGTGGAAACACTAGCACCCAAATCACACAAAGCAAAACACTCGTGATCTTTAATTCTAATCCTTATAGTAGGTTCCCACTCATCATTAAATTTTCTAGGTATAGAAACTTCCAAATTAAGTTTTTCATCATAAGATTGCATCAAGGCATCAACAATATGTTTGATAAAAGCTTTGTTTTGACTATAAGCATGAGGAGAATTAACAACGGATTGCAACAAGGAAATACAACCTTCTAAAGAACAATTATCATAATCTAATTCCTTGAAATTCAAGATAGTGGGTTCAATGCTATTTAAAGTTGTGACCTCTCCAATCCCACTTTTACCAAATTGAGCATCAAGATCTAAAAACTTTGAATTCTTGGGACGCCTTCTAGGTAAAGTTGACTCATCATCAGTCCCATAATTATCAAGATTCATATTGCAAAACATAGATCTAATAGGAGATGCATCAATGACTTTAAAATCCTCATCATTATTTTCATATAAACTAGAAGAACACGCTTTTTTAAAGCTATCTTTTTTAGCACGCAATCTAGCGGTTCTTTCCTTGCACTCATCAATGGAAATTCTCATTACTTTGAGAGACTCATTGATATCATGCTTAGGAGAAGAAGATCTAAGTTTAAGAGAATCAACATCAAGCTAAAGTCTATCAACGTTCCTAGCCAAATCATCAACTTTGAGCAATTTTTCTTCAAGCAAAGCATTAAAATTCTTTTGATAAATCATAAACTCTTTCACACTATTCTCAAAATCAGAGGGCATCTTATTAAAATTACCATAAGAATTATTGTAGGAATTTCCATAATTATTAGAGGAATTACTAGGGAACGGTCTAGCATTAAAGTTTCCTCTATAAGCATTGTTTCCAAAACTATTCCTACCAACAAAATTCACATCCATAGATTCATTATTATTCTCAATCAAAGTAGACAAAGGCATATCATTGGGATCAAGAGGAGTATTCTTAGTAGCAAACAATTTCATAAGTTCATCCATCTTTCCACACTAAACATTGATTTCTTCTATAGCATGCACTTTTTTACTAGAAGATCTTTCGGTGTGCCATTGAGAATAATTAGCCATAATATTATCAAGAAGTTTTGTATCATATCCTAACGTGATTTCCATAAATGTGCCTCCCGCGGCCGAATCTAAGAGATTTCTGGAAGCAAATTTCAAACCGGCATAAAAATTTTGTATGATCATCCATAAATTCAAACCATGAGTAGGGCAATTGCGAAGCATCAATTTCATTCTTTCCCAAGATTGGGCAACATGCTCATGATCAAGTTGTTTAAAATTCATAATATCGTTCCTAAGAGTGATAATCTTAGCGGGAGGAAAATACTTAGAGATAAAAGCATCTTTGCACTTGTTCCAATAATCAATACTATTTTTAGGCAAAGAGGAAAACCAAACCTTAGCACGATCTCTAAGTGAAAACGGAAATAACTTCAATTTAACAATATTGTTATCCGTATCTTTCTTCTTTTGCATATCACACAAATCAACAAAGTTGTTTAGATGAGTAGCGGCATCTTCGCTAGGAAGGTCGGCGAATTGATCTTTCATAGCAAGATTCAGCAAAGCAGTATTGATTTCACAAGACTCGACATCATTAAGAGGAGCAACCGGAGTACTAAGGAAATCATTATTATTGGTATTCGAGAAATCACACAATTTGGTATTAGCTTGCGCCATGGCAACAAGTAATCCAACTCACAAGCAAACTGAAAAAGGCAAGCGAAAAGAGAGGAGGAGATTGGGAAAGAGAGGGCGAATAAAACGGCAAAGGTGAAGTGGGGAGAGGAAAATGAGAGGCAAATGGCAAATAATGTAAATGAGAGGGAGATGGGTTTGTGATGGGTACTTGGTATGTCTTGACTTGAGCGAAGACCTCCCCGGCAACAGCGCTAGAAATTCTTCTTGCTACGTCTTGAGCTTGCGTTGGTTTTCCTTGAAGAGGAAAGGGTGATGCAGCAATAGTAGCGTAAGTATTTCCCTCAGTTTTTGAGAACAAAGGTATCAATCCACTAGGATGCTCCTCAAAAGTCCCACGCACCTACACAAACAAACAAAGAACTCGCAACCAACGCAATAAAGGGGTTGTCAATCCCTTCACGGCCACTTGCGAAAGTGAGATCTGATAGAGATAGTATGATAAGATAAATATATTTTTCGTATTTTATAATATAGATGCAAATAAAAGTAGATTGGAAGCAAATATGATAAGAGATAGACCCGGGGGCCATAGATTTCACTAGTGGCTTCTCTCAAGATAGCATAAGTATTACGGTGGGTGAACAAATTACTGTCGAGCAATTGGTAGAAAGGCGAATAATTATGAGATTATCTAGGCATGATCATGTATATAGGCATCACGTCTGTAACAAGTAGATCGACTCCTGTCTGCATCTACTACTATTACTCCACACATCGACCGACCCCTGCCTGCATCTAGAGTATTAAGTTCATAAGAACAGAGTAACGCCTTAAGAAAGATGACATGATGTAGAGGGACAAACTCAAGCAATATGATATAAACCCCATCTTTTATCCTCGATGGCAAAAATACAATACGTGCCTTGCAACCCTTTCTGTCACTGGGTAAGGACACCGCAAGATTGAACCCAAAGCTAAGCACTTCTCCCATGGCAAGAAAGATCAATCTAGTAGGCCAAACCAAACTGATAATTCGAAGAGACTTGCAAAGATAACTAAATCATACATAAAAGAATTCAGAGAAGATTCAAATATTATTCATAGATAAACTTGAACATAAACCCACAATTCATCGGATCACGACAAACACACCGCAAAAAGAGTTTATATCGAATAGATCTCCACAAGAGAGGGGGAGAATATTGTATTGAGATCCAAAAAGAGAGAAGAAGCCATCTAGCTAATAACTATGGACCTGTAGGTCTGTGGTAAACCACTCACAACTCATCGAAGGGCAATGGTGTTGATGTAGAAGCCCTTCATGGTCGATTCCCCCTCCGGCAGAGTGCCGGCGAAGGCTCCAAGATGAGATCTCGCGGATACAGAAGGTTACAGTAGTGGAAATTGTGTTTCGTTGGCTCCTTGGATGTTTTCGGGGTACGTAGGATTATATAGGAGGAAGAAGTACGTTGGTGGATGCCCGAGGGGCCCACGAGACAGGGGGCACGCCCTATAGGGGGGGCGCCCTCCTATCTCGTGGAGGCCTCGGCTGCTTCTTGACTTGCACTCCAAGTCCTCTGGATCACGTTCGTTCCAAAAATCACGCTCCCGAAGGTTTCATTCCGTTTGGACTCCGTTTGATATTCCTTTTCTTTGAAATACTGAAATAGGCAAAAAATAACAATACGGGCTGGGCCTCCGGTTAGTAGGTTAGTCCCAAAAATGATATAAATGTGTCAAATAAAGCCCATAAACATCCAAAAGGGGTAATATAATATCATGGAACAATCAAAAATTATAGATACATTGGAGACGTATCATTTAGCACCACCCAAGTCATCAAGGGCACAACCCTCACTGACTTTGTAGCTGAATGGACTGACGCACCAAGCCAAGAAGTGCGTGAGAACCACTCCCTCGCCCCAGGAGACGACGCGCCTAATGGCTGGGTCATGTACTTCGATGGCGCATTCGCACGCCAGGGCGCAGGGGCTGGAGCCGTGCTCATCTCGCCCACCCAAGACAAGCTCTACTATGTTGTGCAGCTCTTCTTCTAGCACGGTGAGAAGGTCTCCAACAACATCGCCGAATTGGAGGGCCAGATCGCCGGGCTCGGGGCCGCGGTTGCCCAGGGGGTCAGGCCCTCACCATTAGGGGAAACTCCCAGCTCCTCATCATCTTCTCCAACAAGGAGTACACGCCGAAGGACGAGCACATGGAGGCATACCTTGAGGAGGTACGCAAATTTGAGAAGCAATTCTTAGGTTTGGAACTGCAACATGTGCCACGCGGCACGAACAAGGAGGCGGACGACATCTCCAAGAGGGTGTCCCGACGCCTCCCCCAGGAGCCTAGCATCTTCGAGGAGCGGCTCTTCAGGCCATCGGTAGTTCCCCCCGTTGCCCAACCGGCGTTGCCTCAGGAGGAGCTGCCCACGGCACCCACCACAGGCGCCCTAGCCTGTGGCCAGGCCTCAAGGGCCCGTTTTCTCCTCGCGCTCGAGCCCCAAGAGGGGTGCTGGACCGAGGAACTCAAGGCGACCTACTTCAGGGCACCCTGCCGGTGTAGGAAGAGGATGCCGAGCGGGTGGCCCGTGAGGCCACCGCGTACTGCATCCAGGACGGTGAGCTCTACCAGAGGCACCTGAACTACGTCTCCCTGCAGTGCATCTCCAAGGAGCAAGGGTGCAAGATGTTGGTCGACATTCATGGTGGGGATTGTGCATCACTCCTCATAGCGCACCCTCGTAGCCAAGGCATTCCGCAGCAGGTTCTACTAGCCCACTGCGCTCAACGACGCCGCTGAATTGGTAAGATCCTATGAAGCCTGTCAATTCCATGCCAAATAGATCCATCAGCCCGCTTAGGGCCTCCAGACCATCCCACTCATGTGGCCATTCATGGTCTAGGGGTTGGACATCTTGGGCCCGTTTCCTCCAGCACCCAGTGGGCGGAGGTGGAAGTTGTCCGCACCATCCTGGCCAGCTCCGCAGTCAAGTTCATCAAGGGCCTCTTAAGCCACTTCGGGGTGCCGAACTGCATCATCACTGACAACGGCTCCTAGTTCACGAGCAACCTCTTTAAAACATATTGTGCTAACATTGGAACGCAGATATGCTACGCTTTGGTCTTGCACTCGCGGAGCAATGGCCAGGCTGAGCGCGCCAATGCGGAGGTCTTGAGGGGCCTCAAAGCAAAGAGCTTCAAGAAAAAGCTCGAGGCCTATGACAGAGGCTGGCTTGACGAGCTTCCGTCCCTGTTGTGGTCCATCCGCACCACCGCGACCAAGCCTACAGGCGAGACCCTGTTCTTCCTCGTCTACGGAGTGGAGGTGGTCCTCCCTCACGAGGTCAGGCATCACTCCGCGCAGGTCCTGGCATTAGACGAGGCGCGTCAGGACGCCTCGTGGGGGATGGACCTCATGTTGGGGGAGGAACACAGTCGCCAAGCCTTGCTCCGAGCTGCGAGGTACCAGCAGGCGCTACGGCGGCACCACTGCCGCAAAATCCATTCCAGGACCCTCGAGGTGGATGACCTCATCCTGAGGCAGGTGCTCTCTAGGGAGGGGCTTCACAAGCTCTCCCCCATGTGGGAGGGCCCGTTCAGGATCGCCCGTGTCTCCAGGCCTGGCGCCGCGTGCCTAGAGACGCAGGACGTGGTCCCCATCCAGAATGCCTGGAACATCCAACACCTCCGGAAGTTCTACCCATAATGAAGGCTCCGCGCCTGTGAAGGTCTCCGCTCGTGACACTCTCACGTAATAGTGAGTTGGGGTTGTACATGTCACGGAGTCTCCTCAGCGTCGCCTTTGGGCCTCACGAGGGCTCCCTCCCACGTCATAGTGGCAGCACTTAGCTATGCGCTGGTGAGAAGACTAGTATAGGTGTCGGATGCGGTTGTTCTTTGGCTTGCTTTCTGTATCTGATTTGCGACTTCTTGAATAGAATTTGGAGTTTTAGCGTCTCTTTTCTAGGGTTTGGGAATTTTTCTTCTTGCCTCGCTCGTTCTCTCAGGCCTCGCCTCAGGAGGATTGTGTAGCGCCCAAGATGTGATTCTATCCCAATCACGTGATGAATTCATGATTGGGGCACAACCGCATTTCGAGCACATAGCAAGGTGGACATCATTACAACAAACCATGTGTTGAATAGATGAGAATACAAGATAAAGGCTTACACTTGCCACGAGCTACAACATTCATACAGGAATACATAGCATTCATCATGCACAAGAGGATCCGACTACAAATGAAATCAAACAAAAAATAAGAACAACACCCACCCTGCTAATCCTAGGCTCCCGACCCGGAACCTATATCCCTTGATCGAAGAAGAAGCATAAGAAGAACTCCAAACAAGCAAGCATCGCACTCGCATCAGATCATCGCATTACCTGGACCTGCAACTGTTGTTGTAGTAATCTGTGAGCCACGAGGACTCAGTAATCCCATTACCATGGGTATCAAGCCTAGCAAAGCTTAATGGGTATGGAATGGATAAGTGGTGAGGTTGCAGCAAGCGGCTAAGCATTGTATCTTACGAGTACAAGAGTAAGATGAGAAACTATGCAAACGGTCGCAAACTAGTAATGATCTAGAAGTGATCTTGAGCTACTTACGTTCAAACATAACCCCACCGTGTTCTCTTCCCGAACTTGCTCAGAAAGAGACAGTCACACTTACACACGCGGTTGGGGTATTTTATTTCGGATCTGGTGTCAACTTCTCTACAACCGGACATTTAAAATTCCCATCTGCCACATAACCGTGGGGACGGCTCTCGAAAGTTTAAGCCCTACAGGGGTGTCCTAACTTATCCCATGACAAGCTCTCACGATCAACGGGGGAAAATCCTCCTCGTGGAACAACCCGATCAAGCTCGGAATCCCGGTTCACAAGACATTTCGACAATGGTAAAACAAGTCCAGCAAGACCTCCCTGCGTGCCGACACCCTGATAGTAGCCGCGTGTATCTTGTCTCAAGCCACGTCCAGATGGGTCAAGCAATGAGTAAAAGTAGATCCTAGGGTTTCCCCGTGGTGGCCCCACAGGTTGCCCGTTTGGGGCCAACACCATCGGCATTGGCCCCCCTGTATTATGTTGAATTAATGATCCTCGGGTATGCGACCCCCTATGAAATTTCATTAATTAGTTCAATGTTATTATGTTGGCAAATGGTAAAACCAATGTTGGGCCTTGCTGGAAGAGTTTGATTCAAAGCAAACTATAAAGGGGGGCCCATAAACACCAACCGTGTTAGGAACGCAAAATTAAGAAACATAACACCGGTATGACGGAAACTAGGGCGGCAAGAGTGGAACAAAACACTAGGTAAAAGGCCGAGCCTTCCACCCTTTACCATGTATATATGTGCAATAATTCAATATAAGAGATATTGTGATATCCTAAGATATCCATGTCCCAACATGGAACAACCTGCACTGCACCTACAACTAGCAACGCTATGAGAGGGGTTGGGAAAGCGGTAACATAGCAAAACAACGGTTTGCTGGGATGGTGGAAAAGGTTAGAGGCTTATCATGGCAATTTGGGAGACTTGATAAACAAGTGATAGGTAGCACGACATAGTGATACATCGAGACAACTAGCATAGCAACGATAGTAATGATATCCAAGGTGACGGTCATCTTGCCTGAAATCCCGTTAGGAAGAAGAGCGAGTCCATGAAGAAGACGAACGGGCATCGACGAACCAAGCATAGTCGAACGAATCCTCATGATCGCAATGAATTAGGAACTATCCAGAAGAAGCACAATCGAAAAGAAGCAAACAACATGGTAAATGCACAAGCGTAAACATGGCATGATGCACAAACAAGTATGATCCATGTCCGGTTTAATGAGGCATGGCATGGCAAGTGCAACAAACAATACTACAAATTAGGTGGAGCTTTGCATATTGACGAAACACCACATGCAAGTATTTGGTTCGCTCTCGTTTATGCTACACAACAATATTAAATGTTGGTTAACCTGGCAAAAGATGAAGCATAATTAAACTACCTATCTAGGCAAGTTTACATGAGGCCGTAAACAACAAACAACAATTCTAGTAAATCCCCACATGTCATTTAGGGATCTAATGCAAACAACAATTTTAAACATTTTAAATGTTGTTATCATGATGCGGATGACATATGCAAGTTTTATGCAATTTTATTAAAATGTTGACATGAGCATGTTATGAAGCATTTGGTCACCATGGCAGAACGAACGGGGTGCCATCACAATGACAACGGAAATGGTGCCACGGCAACATTCTGATGATCCAACAACTCATCGACATGTCGTTGCAAAAGAAAGCATGGATGAGTAGAACATGCAAAAAATGGTGGGGTGATCCCGGCAAACGGGTGTCCCACATGTCGGTAGCATGGAAACGAGTGACAATTCGGACGCGGTGCAAACACGAGCATCTCATACAACACAATGCATTCATCCACGGGCGCTCATCTCGGGGTTATACCTTCGAAGCGTGCATTTTGGGGCAGATCGAGTTCGTAGTGGAAGTAGTTGTTCACGTGTCATGGTGGGAAGTAGTCGTTCACACAACAACGGTAGTGGAAGTAGTGGTACACGGGTCCTAGAGGAAGTAGTCGTTCTCGCGACGGTCTCGTCGGATCCACGGCGAGGGTAGAGGTACTCGCGATCTTGGCGACAATAGTTGTACATGTCGGCGGTAGTCGAACTTGGTGTATCCAAGGTCTCCGGGGTCGTCAGGTACTTGTGGTCTCGGTCAGAATACCAAACCGTTGTAGAACTTGAGGTGGTCTTGGCGTCCAGGGATTCACAACCTCGGGTCAATGGCACTTGTGCTTGGTTTCGAATCCCGTTTTGGATGCGTCCATGACTACACATCGCAGGTGCACCAGGCAACAACTTGGTGGGGTTCTGGCCACGTCATTATGGGAGAAAATTGGCTATTTGCCACTTTCAATAGTTGGCTTCGCAAAATTGCCATTTTCAAGTTTGGCTTCGCAAAATTGCCACTCAGGTCGTTGGCTCCTTGATTACCATGCCATTTCTCTCTTTTATTGATTTTCCTTTTTCTTTTCTCATTTTTCGGCATCGGCCAAGACCAAACTGCCCCTGAGGGTATGTAACACGTACAGACGTACTGAGTATCTGTATCTATTTATGCATCTGGTATTCTGGTACGACAGAGGAGATTCTCGTCGTCCCTAAGAGCGCCTGCTGACCCGCCCACCCGGTCGCCATCGTCGCCCGCACTACCCGGCCGCTCGCTGCTATCTCCACCCGAACGCCATGCCTGGCTGCTCACGTGGGATGATGAGGAGGAAGGGTGCGTTCCAGGAGGAAGAGAGGAGGCGGAGGGGGATTGGCACATAGCCGCCGAGGAGCTGTTGTCGGCCGGCAGAAGTTCCTCTGCCGCCCGCGAACTTCAGAACCAAAGCATGCCTTCTGCATCCAGTTTTACCGTTTCAGCTAGCAGAGGAGCAGGTTAGGGATCACGATTGTAGTTTCCACAGATTCCATACATCACATAATGCGGAGCTTCGTTGACTAGCCGTGCAGCAAGAGATCAATTGCTATAATTTTCTGTATAATACCGTCAAGAATCCATGCAGGCGGCGCCGACGAGGTCGACAGCACATGACGTCGAGAAGATCGGTAGCATGCGGCATATAGGCGATCTGCGGCACAGATCATCGAGGAAATCGGTGATGCAACACGCATGGTATTGTCGGCGGACGGTAAGCTCTCGTTCTCTTCGAGTAGTATCGATTAGAATTTGGATACTTGTGTGTATAGCATCAGGGTAAGGGGTAGTTTAGTCTTTTCCAGTGCTTTTAACTGGAAAAAGAAAAATAAAATCAATAAAAGGAGGGAAGTGGCATGGTAATCAAGGAGCCAACGAGCTGAGTGGAAATTTTGCGATGCCAATCATGGAAGTGGTAATTTTGAGAAGCCACATATTGAAAGTGGCCAATAGCCAATTTTCTCTCATTATGGTATTGAAGCCGAGGCCAACAGGACAGCTTGAGGAGTCAACGCAGCGGCAGGGACACGAGGTCTGGACGATGTCGGGAGGCGCGATGGTGGCGGCGTGCCGGCTCGATCCGGACAGATCCGGACGCGAAGGTGGCGGGGAGGCAACCGGCGAGACTAGAGGAGCTCCTATGCCGGGAGCACGCCGCCTAGTGGCTTGCGGGTGCTGCAGGAGGGAGGCGCGGGGTCGTGAGGCCGAGGCAGGGGCTCGGCAGCGGCGAACTTGGCGAAGCAGGGGAGGTCCGGGGCGCCAGGGAACCACGGCGGTGGAGCGTATCCTACCGGAAAAGAGGTCGGGGACGGCGAGGCTGGACGAGGCCCACGCTCGTTGTTCTGCGCTCGACGACAGGAGGCGAAGCAGGCAGGGGCTTGGCGCAGCAGACGTGGCTCCGACGGAGCTGCCCGCTGGCGGCGGCCGGAAACAGAGGCGGGGCCTGAATCGATGGAGGCGGAGCAGAGGTGGGCCACGGCGGCGCGATGATGGGGTCATCGGAGCGTGCCGGGGTGGCGCCGGATCGAAAAGGGCCGAGGGGCCTGACCGGAGCGGTGGCCTTGCGTGGTCGAGGCCAAACAGAGGGAGGGAGGAGGCGCGGCGCTAACGACGCCAGGGAGACGTGGCGGCAAAGGGAGACTCGTGAGGGGCCATGGCCAGAGGGAGAGGCTGAGGGGGTCGAGTGAGAGGAGGGGTCAGGTGCGGGCGTGGCCTCCTGGCGCACAGGGAGAGATGGGGATCGGGAGGAGAGTGGGACACGAGAGGAGCTACTCCTGCGAATTACTTGTCACAAAATGGATGTATTTACAACTAAAATACATCTAGATACATTTATCTTTTAGACGAGTAATTTCGAACGGAGGAAGTTGGTTATAGGGTTAGTGGGTAGCAGGCTGGGCTAAAGGGCTGGCCTGGTTGCTGGGATCAGGCCGAGCTGCGGTAGCTGGGAGGCCCAGTTGGGCTGGCTCTCCTCTCTCCCTCTAATTTTTTTAACAGAAAAGTATTAGAGAGAAGGAAAAGGAAGAGGGGTTAGCGAAATGAATTTGAGCACGAGGACAATTTTCCTGGACTCAAAAAAATAAGCTTGATCCAAGAAAATAGAAAGTGAGCGTGGGCGTGGAGTTGAATTCCACCTCATTTGAATTTAATTCAAATGAGTGTGAGAAAGAAGCGAGTATTCGGTAGGTCCAAAAATGTTGAGAATTTCGGTGGAGCTCGGAAAAATGACGAAAGAATTTATTTGACAAAGTTTGAGGTCAAGAAGTGAGATAACAAAGGCATGGGGAATTATTTTGCAAGTGTGTCAAAGGTAATTCCACATCAATGGAATATTTTATAATAGCTCCCTAATATTGGGAGAATATGTTATAAAGAGAAATTACCATGTGAATTCCCTCGATTTAAATGGATGAAAGATCCATGCAATTTATTTAAAAGAGTTATAAAATTAATGATATAATGGCATGATGATATGATGTGATGCAAGAGATGCAATGATGAATGCAACAAACAAAACAAATCACACGACGAAACTTGGAATGCATGGAAGGCATCTGAAGCGTCGGTCTCGGGTCATTACAGAGTGGCTGTTGCCCATCGCTCCTCCTCGCGCGTCCTGCGTGTGGGGGCTGGGCAGGTGTGCGCGCTTCGAACTTGCCCACGAACACACCTCGCCAAACCCTCAGTCACGGGCCCTTTGGCGTATTTATCCTTGTGTGATGCTCTCGAACAACCTTGCAGGAACTATGCTCCTGGGGCCTCCTAGTTCCACAACTACGAGGGCCCCCCTCCTGAAGCTTAGCGACCACTGGGGCATCCCTCGACAAGGAGCGCTCCCGCGGTGCCGAAGATCATCACAGGAACTCTAAGATAAGTTATCCCAACCACAATCAATGGCAACACGAGTATCGGAGGAAGCATAGAAATAAAAACTTAATGGCGCAAGCGCCATGGTCCATTAGACGCCCTGGTAGGGCCCCCTACTTCTTCTTTTTTGCAGCAAAAAGACAAAGAAAAAACAAAAGCAGGTGCTCATCGACGGCAACTCCTGAGGACCGGCTCCGGCAGCGCCCAGGCACACTCAGAGCCCTCCTCCCGCTTCACCGGGGCATAGCGGCAATGCAACTCGTTTCCCTCCCGGTCCGGGCTCGGCGACGCGGTGGCTAGTCGGAGTCGTCGTCACTAGAGCTTTCCGTGCAGGCGGCACAACCATTTGCTAAGGCAAGGTCATCACCAGCTATTATGCCGCCCCTCCGTCCGCTATCATCATCGCCATCATCGTCGTTGTCGCTCTCCGGGCAGCAACCTACGCGCGGGTTGTCCTCCCCGAAGATCCTCATGTAGAGGGTCGCGACATCGTCATACCTAAAGTGGAGGGTGCACCTCCTGTGCAGGTCCCGTGCACGGGCAAATGACTGCCACCCGTGGTTCACGAACATGTTGTCGGCTGCCATGACCTCGGCCTCCACCCACCAGTCCTTGCTACAGCAGCCATCGGCCTGAAGCCAGAAGCCACCAGGACCCCAGGCTGGCAGTGCGCTCGCAAAGAAGCGCAGAGCCGGAGCCAGGCTCCTGTAGGCTTCTCCGCCCACACCATGAACTCCAGGGGAGAATCGACTGAGTGGGATCATGGCCGTGGTGGCCGGATGGCCCCCGCATGCCTCGCCTCCTCACAGCGGCTCCCCTGACCGCGACAGTTTCCACTGCTAGAGGACGCGCCCACAAGACCGCCGGAGGCAGCGCTAGCCTTTGAGAGTGGGCGCCCACGCCCGGGGGGAGCCGCTGCCGGCATCGGTGCATACTTGCAATGGCGCCCCCGGCCCCTCTTGGGCGCGGGCGAGTCCGGCCCCTCCTTGGGGGCCTTTCCCTTCTCCGTTGCCGAGAACCTCCTCGTCAGCACCATGGATGATCTGGCAAGACGGTGAAGCAAGGAGAAGGAGGAGCAAGAAACAAGAAGACGAAGATGGGTAGGGTACTCCGCCCGCTCCCACCATTTATAGCCGAAGGAAGGTCAATCGTCGGCCTCCCACGATCTCGAGTAATGATGGCTTCCTCTTCATGCAGCGGGCATTTGTCAAGATGGGCGGTTGCCGAGGCAGCGAGGGGAAGCGGGAGCACCCACGTCTTATCAAGCGCCACGCGCCGACTCGGTCCGCTGCGATTAGGGCCCGCGGCGTTCTGCACTTGCCCTTTGGCTTCACCTCGAAACCAAGTGCGAGCACGCCTTGGGCCCGCGGCTTCTGTCGGCATTCTAGGACCCAGGGTACCCAGACCTGCCTGCCTGCGGCCCATGGTGGCTCCTCTGACGGCCTGGTACGGCCGATCTTCAGCGACGACAAGACAAGACCCTCGCGAGGGGCCAAGCCTCATGAGGCGGACGACACCAAGACCTCCTGAGGGAATTTCTACCCCATGCGGCTTCCTGAGGAGCGGAGATTTCTAGGCAAGGTCTCACCTCATGAGGCTGAAATGACATCAGCCATGACGACCAAGGCCAGGTGCGTGCCAGCGGGTGCAGAGCGGCAGGTTTCCCCTTTGGTGCTAAGGAGGCAAGCGTAGGTGCGGAGTCCGAAGGAATTAGCCAAAGGTTGCCATTTGCAGGCAACAAGACCAAGACCGCCAGAACGGCACGATGGATGTCATTGTCGAGCCCACCACGACATCATGATCAGAAGCTTTGCAGGTGAAGAACACCTTTCATCGGGATCGAGTGTACTACTTGTCCCCTTTCAAATTTGGCCATTGTTGGATCCCTTCCCGCCTAAGTTTTGGGGGAAGAGGACGAAGGCCACTATAAATATAACCTATACACCACCATAGGAGGCACAGGGTGATTGAAGAATCCCCAGGAGCTCACCACAATTACAAGCCTCCTGAAGCCGTTCTTCCACTTGTACTAGTTCATCCTCAGCCCCCCGCGAGGCTAATCCACCACAAAGCAAGAGTAGGGTTTTACACCGCAAGGTGTCCCAAACCTGGGTAAACTACCATGTCCATTTCCTTCTTGTTCATCGACCTAGGTTGTGAGAGCAGCGGATCGATCGGCTTGACAGGTTGAGTTCTTCGCACACGCCCCTGAGTTCGAACCTTTCTTGGGTTTGCGGAGCCCGGAATCCAACAGGGATGTTCCTGTGGACTCTGCTGAACCTTTGCAAGTACTTCTGTAGAGTTTCTCCTTCTTTTTACTGGAGGGGATGCAAATCACTAGGCCGCCCTGGCTCTTGTTGTCCTCCCGTGAAGGCGCCAATGAACTCATGGCACGGGTTAGCCCCAGATGAGATGGAGTTCTCCGGCAAGTGCATCAACCAAGGCCTCACATTAGACTTAAGTGCCAAAGGGAAATAATGGGAGAATACCTTCTCATCTTTTCCCTCGGCAGCCTGAACAGCAATGGTGTAGATGCTCAAGAACTCTGTCGGGTTCAATCTTCCATCATATTTCTCCAGTATCTCTTGCTTGAATGTGCAAGCGGATGGCCAACGGTGGGACTGTCGCACCCGTTGGGTAGGCGGTGGTCGTCGCGGCGCCGCACGATGATTGCCCGTGCGGCTCCCCCCTCCCCCCCCCCCCCCACCTGTCCTCCGGGGCTCGTCGTGGTTCTTGTAGTGCTTGAGGATCATATGAAGCCATCGAGACATCGGCGGCTCTTGGATGCATGCCTCCTTCACAACATGCCGAGGTGGGGACTGCACTATGGGAGCAGCCCCTCCCGTGCGGGCATCCACGCGAGTCGCTATCGTCACCTGGGGAGGCTGAGGCAGGACAACTTGCTGTGAGCCCCCGGCCTCGGCGAAGCCAATCAGACTCCGAATGATGGCTCTCCATTCATCCATCTGATCAGCCGCCAGAGGGATCCTCAACAGCAATTGGGCCCGCGCCATGGCCTCAGAGGTGGTGCTTGGCATGGGTGAGGATGATGAAGACTGTTGTGTCGCTCGGCTCCTGATGGTGCCGGTGGCGACCCTGTCACGTCATTGCTGTCGTGAGCGAACTGCTTGGGTAGCGTGGTCACGCAATAGAGGCGCTTGAGGGCCGGCGGCCCCGACGGGTACATCGGCCGGGCTGGCTTGTTCTAGGGGCAGCGCGTGCCTCGCAGCCATACCCATGGCGGGGCGGCCGGAGGGCTGCGATTCTCCTCAGAACGAGCACCACCACTATGGCTATGTCCATCCACGAGGATAGAGGGTGCATGTAAAGTAATTCCCCCACCCGTACCTCGAGGCGTGTGGCCATCTGGATCTTGTTGATGATGTCCTTCCCCAGCGCTTCTTGCTTCTGCCATGGCCACGGGAATGGTGGTGACAATGCCTCCTGTGTCGGCCACGCCACCCGCGATGCATTCATCCTCGCATACCCCCTCATTTCCCGCGATGTCAGCAGTCCTGGGCAGCGGAGCCTTTGAGGTGGATAGTGGAGATGTAGCACCGGGTTTCATCTTGGGCGCCATAGTCGATGGTGCCGCTGACGATGAAAACAATGATGAAGATGATGCGCTGCTCACGCCTTCGGGTTTGCGCAAGTGATGCCCCCTACCTGGCGTGCCAAAGATGTCATGGGGGAACCGCGACCACCTATGGGGCTGCGAGCCCCTTTCTAGTTCAGCGGGGGGTATGTCACGTTGCACAAAGAGTGGAGGAGCGTGAGGCAACACGGCAGAGATCGCACGGGTAGTTTTTACCCAGGTTCGGGTCGCCGCGAGGCGTAAAACCCTACTCCTACTTTTGTGGATTGATGGTGGATGTTGGTGGAAAACGCAACGCTCTTGCCCGGCAGGGTTGGCTTGGGACGAGAACGACTACGCCGTATGAGTGTACAAGGGAGAGAATCATCTCTATGGCTGCCATGGGCCTCCTTTTATAGATCAAGGGGTCACCACAATGGCAAATCAGTCATTACAAACAGTGATATCATACCTAACTCTGCAGGAAAACATAGCACATTAAATGCACCGCTCAATGTCACATCACAGCTTGCTCGGCAGGCCCTGCCGGGTTGATTTGCTAGCTTGTCTCTTGCTTGCTTGACACATCACAGGACGAGTGTCCCTTGTAGGTATTTTCTATATAAAGTGGCTGCCATGTGGCATATAACAGCCACTTAGTCACCTTAGAGCCCGAGACCGCACTGATCGACGATGTACGTAGTGGTGAGGTGGTGCGGTGGGGTGGTTTTCCTTCGCTGGTCCCTGCAGGGCTGTCAGGATGATCCAGGGAAGGCTTGCTTCCGGGGATAACTTGTCTTCTGCCAGGCTTGCCTACCCGGTAGGGCAGATTTTTTCTCCTTAGCAGTATCTTGACCCTCTGGCTAGTCTTGGCCATCTTAATCTGTGCTTGAGTCCTTTGAGGGAGTCGATCCATCTCGCTTTAGTTGATCATGGTGTTGTGAACTTGTCCTCGTGCCTGTGCACAGTCCAGGCAACGGGCCCAGGATCTGTTGCACCGATAGATGGGCTCGAGGGCTTTCACCTGGAGATCGTCCGACCTGACCAGTGCGACGAGGGAGGTGCTCGGGCACCACTCGAAGGTGTGCTTCAACGTGCGCCCCCGCAAGCAAGGAACATGGCGCAAGGCACCAAGAGAACAAGATTTCATCGCCAAGGCGATCTGCGGGCTTCAGGAAGCAGGGGCCATGCGCGGCGAACGTTGCCCTGCGTGCCCCACCGACTCAGCTACTACTCCCGACACGGGCCTCAATAGGGCCACTTCTCAAGACCTCTTTTGGCCGTCGCAAGTCGGCCGAAGCGGGGGCTTCCCTTGCAACTACATTTGCATGCCCTTCGGCCTACTCAACATGGGCGCCACGTACCAGTTGTTCATGGAGCTCACGCTGCCATCTCATGAGGCCCGGAGTCTGGCGTTGGCACCTGATGAGGTCCTGACCCTTCACGAGCCCCCCGAGCCTCAGGAACCGCCAATTTCATGAGGAGCGAACCTCGGCGGCGCATTTAATCGACTACCCCGATGCTCCTGCAGCGGCATTGCCAGTTGACTTTTCGGTTTGTTCAGTTCAAGGCGCCCTTCGGGATGCATCATCCTCAGGCGGCTTGGGGCCAACCCCCCAGCTATATTATATTTTGCTCATGAATCAGAACTGGCTGTGCCTTGATAAAATTTCCCTACTTACTTAATCTGCGTGCTCCGTGCTTCGTCACCATGAATGTCGTCGCGCCCTCACGAACCTGATGCCGACCTCCTAATGACCAAGGGCTGGCACAGCGTTTGTGTCGGATTTAGGGTTCCGGCAAAACCCTTGAGGTTCGAACACTAGGGTGCGCACGAAGATTTCCCCCTACCGAATCTCGCCCTCAGCCTCGCCGCCATCTCTAAGCTTAGCTCGATGAACTCACAACACAAGAGACACAAGATTTATACTAGTTCGGGCCACCGTTGTGGTGTAATACCCTACTCCAGTGTGGTGGTGGTGGATTGCCTCTTGGGCTGATGATGAACAGTACAAGGGAAGAACAGCCTCCTGAGGAGATGTGTTCTTGGGCTTGGTGGGTGCGAGGATGAACTGAGTTTGTTCCGTTTACTTCTACTATGGTGGATAGTCCTATTTATAGAGGCCCTGGTCCTCTTCCCAAATATTGAGCGGGAAGGGATCCAACAACGGCCAATTTGAAAGGGGACAGCTAGTACAAGCTATCCTGACTAAAGGTGGTCTTCGCCTGTCAAAGGCGGTGGTGGTGACGCCGTCTTGGGCTCCACGATGACCTCCATCCTGCCGTCCTGCTGGTCTTGGTCTTGTTTCCGATATGGAAACCTTTGCCTGATGCCTCGATACTCCGCGCCTGCGCTTGCCCCCTTAGCACCAAAGGGGAAACGAGGACACTGCACGCTGGCGCCCGCCTGGCGTGGTCGTCATGGCTTGCGTCATGGGAACCTCACGAGGTACCCCTTGCCTTGATCTCTCCGCCCCCTCGCGAGCCTGCCTGGTGAGGCCGCTCCTGAGGAGGCCTTGTGTCGTCCACCTCGCGAGGCTTGGCCCCTCACGAGGGTCTTGAGTGTTGGTTGACGAAGATGGGTCGTATTGGGCCACTGGTGGAGCCACGCCGTGGGCCGCAGGCAGGCAAGCCTGGGGACCCCCATTCCCAGAACACCGACAGTATCCCCCGGGCCCAAGGCGCACTCGGACTTGGCTGAGCGGCGAAGCCAAAGGGCAAGTGCGGAGCGCCAACAGCCTGCGGCCCTAGCCGACACGTGGCGACTGACTGGACGTGGGCATCTCCGCTTCCCCATGCTGCCTCGGCAACCGCCCGACTTGACGAGTCCCTGCTGCATGCAAAAGGTCTTATCATTACCTGCGATCGTGGAGGTCGACGGTTGGCCTCCCTTGGGATAGAAATGAGGAGGGGTGAGAGCCCTCGTCGCCCATTTCTTCCTGCTCCGCCTGCTTCTTCTTCCCTACTCCACCTCTAGTCATGACACCAATGGGGTCGATCCGTAGATTCTCGACCGAAGAGGAGGGGAAGGCTCCCCGAGACAAACCAGATCCGCTCCCGCAAAAGAATAGTCCAGTCCACCGCCATGGCAAGGTCGTGAGGCTGGAGATGACGAGGCCTTGGTGCGGGCTGCCACCTCCTGGGTACCCGCTACCCCAGTGCGCCCCAGCCGAGGGCTCCAGACAAAAGGGCGGCAAGCAGCACCGCCTGCACCACAGCCACGGTTGGCGCGCCGTGGTGGCGCGCGCCATCGCCCCTAGAGTCCATGCTGCGGACTCCTCTCGCGAGCTCGTGCTGCCGGCGTCGATGCCTCCAAGCACCTAGGCCTTCTTCCCTTCATTCTTCTCCACCGAGATGCCGCCGAGGGGGCCTCTCGAGCTTTGGCTGCAGCACGCCGATTGTGGCGCTCCGGCGACCGGAGCGGAGGTTGAAGTCGTTCCCTCAGGCAAGATCTTCATGACCCGAGGCAGGGGTGAGGTCGCCCGGGTCTGCCGAACGGGGGGTGCCCCCGCGATCCATTTTGAATATGATGGCGCCTCCATGTTGTCCTTCAAGGTCTTTGACGCGGAAGGTCGCTGCCTGGAGTGCTGCCCCGAAGGGGGGAGTCAAGATACCGACGCGGCAGGGGCTGGGCCTGCCGTCCGCTCCTCCAATGGCTCCTTCGGCAGTAGCAACAACGCTTGGGAGTCCAGCGACTCTCCCGAATTCTACGAGACTCCGGAGACGAGCGACGACAGCTACGCACCCCCGAGCTCTCGCCACGCCCAGAGCAAGGCGGCAACATCGGGCCGTCGCCGCTGCTGATCTGGATGGGGTTGGCGCCGGTCTCCCGTGGCCCACTGTTGATGATGGCGTCAGCCATGAAGGCGCATGTAGTTAGGGCTCCTCAAAGTTCTTTTCTTTTGTTCCCTGTGAGGAATCGAGAAACACCCTGCGGGGCGTGTAAAGGCTCTGCGATGTCTTTTGTTGATGTTATCCTTATTATGAAATCGTGCGAGTGCTTGTCATGTCTCGGCTAGGTTCCCCCTTTCTAACCTCGCGACGACTTGGCGCTCTACGCCGACAGGTCCTGGTCTCTAGGTAGGCTGTAGCCGTCGCTGGTATGCTAGGTCACGATTCCATGGTTAAGGCCAGGAGGTGAGCGGCCCGAGGTCCAGTAAGAGCCCCTGAGGAGGGATGCTTAGGAGGTCCCCTTTAGCGTGCAAGCAGACGCCGGGAGGTAAGAAAGGAAGGCAACGTTGCCACCACAGGGCCGTATCAAGTGAGAATTTCGCGTCGTGACGATCAGTTGTTCCAAGTGCGAAACTTATCTCGGTAATCTGGAGTTGTTCCCTTGCGTTGCGCCAGACTTGTGCGTCAGCAGTCGTGGCGCAGCTAGGTTAGGCCCGTGAGAGCCTCCCCCTTCTTCCCCGCACTCTCCTTAGTGCTCTACGTCCTCAGGTCCCGGCCCTCGAGTGAGCTCAGCCGCCGCTGGTATGCTAGGTCGCGATGCTGTGGTCAAGGCCCGGGGGTGAGGGCTAGAGACCTAGTAAGAGCTCCTGAGTCATGATGCTCAGGAGCCCCTCTTTGAATGCACAAGCAGATCGCATGGGAAAGGGAGGGAGCTCGTGGTGCCGCCTGCTGTAGACCTCATGAGGTTCCTGCAAATCAGCACGAGAAAGGCATGGGTTGCCATTGTGATTGCCGGCCGGCCACTGGTTGCTTCGAGAGATGGGTGAGGGCACTGAGGGCCTGGTGAGGTGACGCACGCGGGGCATGCTGCAGGCCAGAGCTCGATCGCTCAGATTTGTCGGCGTTGCAGGAACGGACCCGTGCGCGAGCGCCGTGCCAACGCGAGCGGCTCCCATGGTAGGTGGCAATCAAGCAGGTGATAATCACAGGTAGATCAGGCATGAAAGGCAAATCAGCTTAGGTAAATGCAGAATGGATACATGCCACTGGGTCAGACCCAAGCGGCTTGGGGATGATGCAGCCCAAGGGGCGCCCCCAACAAGGTAAGCCAAAGACATAAAGAGAGATACATGCCGCGGGGACGGACCCATGCGGCCTGGGATTGATGCAGCCCTGAGGGCGCTCCCAGCTGAAATGAACTTGGGAGATTTCACCTGGTCCCATTGTAGAGGGGGTGTTGGGGCAGCTGAAGATGCGCGGTGAAGGGGCCGACCCTCACGAGCCACTGGGGCCCTGAGCCTCAGGAGGCTCTGGGGGGGCAGGTGGTTCTTTGAGGACAGTCTCCATCTCTGCTAGGATCGCGTGGTGCCTGGCCTCCTGAGCCGCCAGGATGGTCCGTAGGTGACACTGGTAGGTGGCAGCTGCATTCGGCAGGCCGAAAGGCATGGGAACGTAGCTGTGCAGCGGACCCTCGCAGCGTCCCACGCGTGAAGGCCAGAAGCGCTCCTGAGATGTGGCTCGGTTGAGCCCTGGGACATCGATGCAGATCCGCAGCCCACCATCCTCGCCTGGATGGGGAGCCACGCTAGGCGAGCGGCGGTCGCCGCGCACGGCCCTCGCTTCCTGAAGCTCCTGAGTGGTCTTGGCGATGAACTCCTAAACATTGAGCTTTCCACGCCATGTGTCTTCCTGAGGGAAACGTGCCACGAAGCAGACCTCCAAGTGGTGCTCGAGCGCCTCCCTCATGATGTTGGCGAGGTCTGAGGCCCTCCAGAAGAGAGCCCCCGAGCCTTGCCCGAGGAGGGTGCTGGGCGCGCCTTCCTATGCGATGGAAGGAGGCACCCCAAGCACGGGCGCTGGTCCTGACGCGGCACCACCCGAGCCACCGACCTCCTGAGGCCCTGTGCGGAGCAGTTGCTTCTTCTTCTTGGGGATGGCCTCAGGAGGGTTCTCGCCCTTGCCATTCGGGTTCTCGATTGCTGCATCTTGGAAGGCACACTCGAGGGAGCACACCGCATCTCTCTCTTCACAAGGGACCGTGATGATTCCGCCGCTTCCTGGCATCTTGAGGACGTTGTAGCCATGGTGGGTCACTTCCATGAACTTGGCTAGGGCTGGATACCCAAGGATGGCATTGTACGACAGGTGGATGTGGGCGATGTCAAAGTCGATGAGCTCGGTGCGGTAGTTGTCGCGCTGTCCGAAGGTGACAGGGAGGTGGACCTGCCCAATAGGGGTGGTGGAACCGTGTAACTCTCGTGAAGGGCTTGGTAGGCTGAAGTTGATCGTATGGTACTTGAAGGTTGTCGAACATCTCAACGGATAGGACGTTAAGCCCTGCGCCGCCATCGATGAGGGTCTTGGTGACTTGCACGTTGTTGATGACGGGTGAATAGATAATCAGGAGAACGCCAGCAATAGCCGCGCACTTGAGTTGATCGCCGAGCTGAAGGTGATGGTGCACTTGGACCACCTGAGCGGGCGTGTGGCCTCGAGCCTTGGGAGGGCTGCGTTCACCTCACGAGCAAACTGCTTGAAGACACGCTGAGAGGCTAGGGCCTGAGCCCCACCCAAGATGCAAGCGATAGCACGTGGATCCTAAAAGCCCCCAGCCCCCTTGTCCTGATGATGGTCGTCATTCCTTCTTGGTGGCGGCGGCAGCGGAGGAAGGCCTGCGTTCCCCTGGGGGCAATCCTCGCGAGGCTGATCCCTCCTAGTGCCCTCGCAAGGCTGGTCCTGCCAGCGATCCTCACGAGGTCGGTCACGCCACTCCTGGCGAGGGCCACGGTCGTCCCATCATCCTCCGCCACGTCCTCCTTGTGACACCCAGATAATTAAGCTACAGTGAACCTCTGCTAATGATGCCACGTCACCTCGGTTACTGTTGATAAACCCGCATTGGTTCAATCCCGTTCGAATTCAAAATTCAAAATCAAGTCAAACGGCAAAGGTTTTCAAACATTAAAACTAAAATGTTCATCATGTGGCAGATAGTCCCTAACTAGTTTTGGTGGTCAAACCAATCTTTTACAAAGTGTTTAAATGCCGTAAACTAATTAAAAACAGTGGCTAAAATAATATTTAATTGCTTTTGAAAATATAAAAATATTAAACTAATTTATTTTGGGTGCAAACTAGGTTTGGCAGTGGCCTAATTTGATGATGCTAAATTAGGTGCTAACTTGGTATTCTAAAGAAACTAATATAACAGAAAGTAAAATAAACATAAAAGAGTAAATAAAACTAAGAGAAAATGAAACAAAAGGAAAAGGAAACAAATAGAGGAGACCCCTAGTGCACTTAGCCATTAGCTATCGAACCGAACCAGCCCAACTCCCCCCTCCACCATCTTCCTCTATTCACCGAGCCGCGGTGGACGCCGCGCGAGCGTCGACGCCGCGGATTGCCACCCGTCACCCATCCGCCGTCTCTGCCTGGTGGATAAGATCACCACCACTCCTCGGATGAACCCTAAATCCCCAATCCCCACTCTCCTCCATCTCTCTCCCTCACCTCGCTCCGCTCGATTGGAGCTCGCGCCCGGACGACCATCATCGTCGCCTCCTCCTTGCCGTGGCCGCTGGCACTCCGAGCCACCAGGAGCTTTCCAGGAGCTTCACCGTGACCTCCTCGATGTCATCAGCATCTGGAATCGCCAAGTGTCGGACTGCAGCATCGCCTTCATCCTCTTCTTCCCCGACATCGATGAGGCCGTCCATCCATCGATCTGCGCCTCTCCGACGAGCCCTGTCTTCGTCGGGCCTTCAACAAGCACCGCTGTGAGCCGCTATTCGATTCCCCTTTCCCCCTCGAATACCCACTGTTTAGGCCGTGCACCTCGCCTTGCCGCTCCCCTGCCTGCGCCGCTGGCCTCGCCCCGGCCTCTCGTAGCCCTCCTCGCTCCGCCGCCTCCCACCGCCTGCTCGCGGCATCCACTGGCGCTGCCGGACGCAGCTCCGCCCGGCCGGCCTAGCAACGGCCGGACCCCCCCGCGCTGGCTGCCCGGGTCCACTTCGCCCTTGCACCCCACGCCCGAGCTCGCGGGCGCCCGCGCCACGCCCCCCGGTACACCCCACGCCCGAGCTCCGGACGTGCTCGCGTTCGCCGCGCCCGTCGTTGTGAGTCTCGCCTCGCGTGCCTACTCGTCACGCCGCCGTGCTGGTTGCCGCTGCCGGTAGCACCGTGGCCGGCCCCTGTCTGCACAAGCGCTTGTGCGCCGGCCTGCTTGCCGTGCCACGGCCAGATAGGCCCCTGCCCTGTTAATTTAGCAGTAGGATTAGTTTAGGTTCAAGTTAAATCAATTAATTGCTAAGTGATACTGACACGTGGACCCATCTAGTTAGTTAGATTAATTAAAACTTGCTTAAAACTCACACTCAATGACACACGGGTCCCACTGGATCCGTTGACTAGTCAAACATGCTGACTGGGCCAGTCCAGTCACTGGCAGGTGGGTCTAGTGGACCCCATTGACCAGTCAACGGTCCCAGTTGACTGCTGACAGGGCAGTCAACTGAACCCCACCTGTCAGCCTCTTGCACACTATTGGGTACACCTCTCTGTGTACCCATAGCAGTTTAGGTAATTTTATTTTCGAAATAATAATAAATCCAGAAATTCTAGAAAATGATTTAAAACTTTAAAAATTAATATAAAATAATCTGTAGCTCGGATGGAAAAACTTTGTACATGAAAGTTGCTCAGAACGACGAGACGAATCCAGATATGCAGCCCGATCGTCCGCCACACATCCCTAGCATAGCAAACACGCAACCTTCCCCCTCTGGTTCATCTCTCCGAAAACGCGAAACACCGGGAATACTTTCCCGGATGTTTCCCTCCTTTGCCGTTATCACCTAGTACTGCGTTAGCGCACACCTAGCACCGTTGTTTGCTTTGTCATGCATCTGTTTGCAATGTATTTACTGTTTCTTCCCCCTCTTCTCTCCGGTAGACCCCATGACGATGCTGATGCCCCTGTGGTCGACTACGTCACCGACGACCCCTCCTTCTTGTCTGAGCAACCAGGCAAGCCCCCCCCCCCTTGATCACCAGATATCGCCTATTCTTCTCTATACTGCTTGCATTAGAGTAGTGTAGCATGTTACTGTTCGGTTACTCCTATTCTGTTGCATAGCCTGTCATTGTTGCTACAGTCATTGACACCTTACCCACAATCCTAAATGCTTAGTATAGGATGCTAGTTTATCATCATTGGCCCTACATTCTTGTCAGTCTGCCTTGCTATACTATCGGGCCGTGATCACTTGGGAGGTGATCACGGGTATATACTATACATACATACATACTATACAGATGGTGACTAAAGTCGGGTCCGCTCGAAGAGTACCCGCGAGTGATTCACGGATTGGGGGCTGAAAGGACCTTTGTCCCGACGGCCTTCTGTGTGGATCTTTGTGGCAGAGCGACAGGGAAGGTTGAGACCACCTAGGCGAGAGGTGGGCCTGGCCCTGGTCGGCGTCCGCGGTTGCTTCATAATAACACGCTTAACGAGATCTTGGTATTTGATCTGAGTCTGGCCATTTGGTCTATACACACTAACCATCTACGCGGGAGTAGTTATGGGTATCCCGGCGTCGTGGTATCAGCCGAAGCCTTCTAGACGTCAGCGACTGAGCAGCGCGCGCCGGATTGGAACGTAAGCCTGCTCTTGTATTAAGGGGGCTAGTTCTGCTTTCGGCCGCCCTCGCAACATGCAGGTGTGCAATGGGCGATGGGCCCAGACCCCTGCGCCATAGGAGTTAGACCGGCGTGCTGACCTCTCTGTTTGGCCTAGGTGGGGCTGCGACGTGTTGATCTTCCGAGGCCGGGCATGACCCAGGAAAGTGTGTCCGGCCAAATGGGATCGAGCGTGTTGGGTTATGTGGTGCACCCCTGCAGGGAAGTTTATCTATTCGAATAGCCGTGTCCCTCGGTAAAAGGACGACCCGGAGTTGTACCTTGACCTTATGACAACTAGAACCGGACACTTAATAAAACACACCCTTCCAAGTTCCACAGACAACCCGGTGATCGCTTTTCCACAGGGCGACGAGGGGAGGATCGCCGGGTAGGATTATGCTATGCGATGCTACTGGAGATGCTACTTGGAGATGCTACTTGGAGGACTTCAATCTACTCTCTTCTACATGCTGCAAGACGGAGGCTGCCAGAAGCGTAGTCTTCGATAGGACTAGCTATCCCCGTCTTATTCTGGCATTCTGCAATTTAGTCCACTGATATGGCCTCCTTACACATATACCCATGCATATGTAGTGTAGTTCCTTGCTTGCGAGTACTTTGGATGAGTACTCACGGTTGCTTTCTCCCCCCTTTCCCCCTTTCCTTTCTTTCTGGTTGTCGCAACCAGATGCTGGAATCTAGGAGCCAGACGCCACCGTCGACGATGACTCCTACTATGCTGGAGGTGCCTACTACTACGTGCAGCCTGCTGACGATGCCCAGTTTGTGCTAGCCTTCTTAAGGCAAACTTGTTTAACTTATGTCTGTACTCAGATATTGTTGCTTCCGCTGACTCGTCTATGATCGAGCACTTGTATTCGAGCCCTCGAGGCCCCTGGCTTGTATTATGATGCTTGTATGACTTATTTATGTTTTTAGAGTTGTGTTGTGATATCTTCCCGTGAGTCCCTGATCTTGATCGTACACGTTTGCGTGCATGATTAGTGTACCGATTAAATCGGGGGCGTCACAAGTTGGTATCAGAGCCGACTGCCTGTAGGAATGCCCCTTCCCAACTCCTTGGCCGAAGTCGAGTCTAGACGTTGCAAAAACTTTTACTAACATGGCTGTGTGTCTTACCGGCACACGTCGCCATTGGGTGGTAGTAGGATCTTTTATTTCTCGTCTATACTCTGGGATTCTGATCTCTCTTCTATTCGGGTTACATGACTTTCTAAAATCTAACTTTAGGTTCTCGAAAACGCCTTCTCCCGAAGAGCCCCTTCAGTCCAGATGATCGCCGACTACACATGAAGATTCCAAAGTTAATTTCCGATACTCTTTCGGGACTGCCCATTGCTTTTGCAATTCACTACCACCGAAATATCCCTATGAATAAATTCATACACCGTTTTTACTTAGTTCCCAGTTACTCTTTTTATTACAAGATGCCTTGAAATATTCATTGTTGTTCTTAGAATACTTATGCCTACTGCCTTGCAGTTCCTTACCACCTGAATACCCCAACGGATAATTTCTCGCAATTACCGAGTATCCACTCATCCCCAGTTGATTCTTGTATGTCACCAATCCTCGAAATATCATTTGATCTTCCGAAAATCCTGAGCATCCTATTACTCTTGAAATTCTTGATTGCTTGCATTATGGTTAATCCCATAAGTCTAGTAATCTTGTTGACATCCATTGTCATTGTCATTTTGAGTCCGTTGATTCAATTTGTTGCGAATGCTCTCAATCCTCAAACAGATCCTAGAATTCATCCTTCTGGCTCAGACGTCGTTTTAATCATGAGTCGGTTCTCGCCAATTAAATTGTCGTCGATTGTGCCCCTAAGTCTATTGAACTTATCCATCCTTGATCAGAGCGTCTGCTTCTGATCCTTCTCTTTGTAAATCATAATTCCTTAGAAATTGAGCTCTAAGTTATTCAGTTGTTTCTATAATCCAATGTCTTTGCCTTGCTTCTTCCTCTAGTTGTGTGCCGATACTCACCCCAGATCCTTTGTTGGATTTTATCCGACAATATCCTTCATATTCAATAACCTTGAGCCTTTCCTAGGATATATACCGCCTTTGGTAAATTCTATCCTTTGCTTTGTCAACCATGCTCTACTTTGAGCTTGTGTTAATTACTCCTGAAGTTCGTGGTATATGTTCTAAGAAGCCACGATGGCTTGAACATATGCCTTCCTTAATATGTGTGAACTAGAAAGTTTTCACGAGTCATACACTCCTGGTATTTTGCCAGATAAAATTTCAACACTACAACCTCCTCGAAAGTGAGAAGTGAATGAAAGGTTATGCATTGGAGAAGTGGGAGTCGACCTTGAACTTGTGTTCATGCCCATGGACACGATGTAGATCTTATCATTAAAGCTTCTCTTAAATCAATTATCCCTTTGGTATAAGTTCATCTTATATCTGGGATCTGGCCTTTTGCAATCGTGGTTCCGACCATGTTCTCTTTTAAATACCATTTCTCGTGCAAGTTTAAGCACTGGTCTTCTGTAGAGCAATAGCCCAGTCCAACCTCTACTGTGATCTGTCATCGAGTATTACCCCCCTGGTATCTCGAGATTATCATGGAACTGCGTAACTTCTTATGAGTTCTTCATCAAGTGCTACATTCCCACTAATTCCAATTTTTCACGGGCTCTGAGTTTTTAAACACTCAAAGACACCAATAACTGAACCGAGTCCGCACTACGGTTCAACAACTCTTCAGTAAGCTTCTATAAGTACGAGTTTGTACCCGATCACACCGTTCCTAGCCTATTTGACTATATCATTGTCGTGATGATTCTAACTGTGCTACCTGGTCCTTATTCTCGAAGCACAATTTTCGACGTTGAGCTAAGCTTACATCAGCTTTCCTTGTCATATCATTTTGCCTTGAACAACAAGCTTGATTTCGAGTTGGCGTCGTACCCTTGGTTCCAATAACATTTCACTTCATCATTCCTTTGATTAGATGTCAATTGTGT
This sequence comes from Triticum timopheevii, assembly GCA_963921465.1. Taxonomy (NCBI): domain Eukaryota; kingdom Viridiplantae; phylum Streptophyta; class Magnoliopsida; order Poales; family Poaceae; genus Triticum; species Triticum timopheevii. The sequence continues at coordinate 249,988,262 of OY997264.1, read as the reverse complement.
TCATGATGAGAAATACCCTCCTTGCCCTCGATGATTTTTATTATCATCGACAACACCCTTGACTTCCTTTTATCGTGAACTTGTCCACATTCTGAATACAACTTGCTCTCCAGCTAGTGTTGTGTTCTGCCTTGAAGTATTACTGTCTTTTATGTCGAGAATGTTGTGGGGATTGCTCCACCTCTTAGAAATTCTCGATATGATGATACTTCTCACCATCACCATTCTTCCTTGGTCCCCGTGTTGTTTTTAACCAGCATACCAATAGATGCTGTTTGAGTTCTGTACTTCTAGCAACCCTATTGCTTTGAAGTTAACGATCGACAGTTCGTTCTTGGACCGTTGATTATTGAATTGTCACTCTAACATTGATCTTGCTGCCTAAGGTCATATTTCAGGCACACCTTTCAACTAATGATTGATGGTGTATGTTTTCCTAGAGCATACAACATTATATCATTTGAATTGACAACTGTCATCTTCTTGTTCACATTATTGTGGAAATCCATCCGTTTGGAATTCTCGATGAATTATCGATGAGCCCATCAGCCACCTTCTCATCCCCTCCTTGGTTTATTGATGAACTACTATTTCAGGAACTCGCTCCCATAGTTCATTTCCCGAGAATCTTGCAATGTCATTTCGTCGATTTGTGTTGCACCTTTTCTTCTCGGACATCATGAGTCTGAGGTGTCATGACATCAATCGGATCTGAATCTCGGTCAGATATGATGGCTGGGACAACTTTCCAGGAGTTATGATGTTGGTCCTTTCATGACCCGGTAATATGACGTCATGCCTAGCACCCCCTGGCTGGAGGACCTATCATTATAATTTCTTTTGCAAGGATAACCATTCTTCCTGGAGAAATTGTAAGACTTATTCTATAAGTTGTTCCTGATGGATCCTTCGTGTTTCCAAAGTCTGATCTTCACCTGATGACCATGTCAATGCTATCACGAAGCATGTCTATGGTACTCCGATTTTCAACAAGAACATTTGAAGCACAAATGTTAAATTTTCCTTATCAATTATCCAAACACCGTTGTATGGATAATGTCATGAAATTTCTCTCCCCTTACCTAAAGAGTTTTCTACTTTATATCCTGTCTTGGATATCATATGCTCTACTTGCCCTTGGAAAGGATATACCCCTGAATTATGTGTTTAAACACATTTTTCTCTCCATTGTTCTGATTAAATCTAATAAGACACTTTTCCTTTTCATTGGTTTGTTTAAACCCTATGTATGATCTATATGATATAAGCAGTAATAATTCCCTGCTTGTGCAAACACCTCAGTGTACAACCGTGTCAGTAATACCCTGTTGCCTTTGTTGATAACATTCCGGTAACCACCGATGGATGAGAACTTTGCCTATTGGTCCGCCTAGTTGCAACGAGCAGGAAAATGGTTCTCTTTGTCCCTCGCCCTTGGTACTAACGTTGTTACTGACATAACTGACATGGTACCCTCTGACATGCCTTGCTATCATGACCGTGCAAGATGTCACTGCTCCTATTAAAAAAACCACATGGTGGGCCCATAACCCGTAGGTCCACAGGATCGAAACCTGACTCTCTTGTACAACCCTGTCTCTAACGGTTATCCCTCACGCTTGGCTTCGTATTTAATTCACGGGCCACCTTCCTAGTGTTCTATATTGGTATCAAACGCAATACTTACTCTCGCTGCTCTAAACCCCTTTTCCTCTCTGGTTAAGACTTCGAGCAACTATCTACCCGTTTGAAACTTCTTATTGTACCATATTACTTTGCTCTCGGCATGTTTTATTCGTTCAACTTGAGAGGTACTCATATGTTCATTCGTGAGATAACCCCCGATGATTTCCCCTTATACCATTCTATCGTTTTAGAGCAACCCCTACCTACTTGAAAGTACGACGGAATTTTACAAAAAAAAAAAAGAAGACGACTTCCTCATGATGACCTGAAGCAGAGAAATGAAGACATCAACGTAATGGATCGAGCGCTTCGACAAGAGCAACCAAGATCGAGAACACTTGTAGAATTTCGTAAACAAATCCCTTCCCCCTCACTTTCCCTCTTAAATCTCGGGACGAGATTTCTTGTAGTGGAGGAGAATTGTGACGCCTGGATAATTAAGCTACAGTGAACCTCTGCTAATGATGCCACGTCAACTTGGTTACTGTTGATAAACCCGCATTGGTTCAATCCCGTTCGAATTCAAAATTCAAAATCAAGTCAAACGGCAAAGGTTTTCAAACATTAAAACTAAAATGTTCATCATGTGGCAGATAGTCCCTAACTAGTTTTGGTGGTCGAACCAATCTTTTACAAAGTGTTTAAATGCCGTAAACCAATTAAAAACAGTGGCTAAAATAATATTTTAATTGCTTTTGAAAATATAAAAATATTAAACTAATTTATTTTGGGTCCAAACTAGGTTTGGCAGTGGCCTAATTTGATGATGCTAAATTAGGTGCTAACTTGGTATTCTAAAGAAACTAATATAACAGAAAGTAAAATAAACATAAAAGAGTAAATAAAACAAAGAGAAAATGAAACAAAAGGAAAAGGAAACAAATAGAGGAGACCCCCAGTGCACTTAGCCGCTATCGAACCGAACCAGCCCAACTCCCCCCTCCACCATCTTCCTCTGTTCACCGAGCCGCGGTGGACGCCGCGCGAGCGTCGACGCCGCGGATTGCCACCCGTCACCCATCCGCCGTCTCTGCCTGGTGGATAAGATCACCACCACTCCCCGGATGAACCCTAAATCCCCAACCCCCATTCTCCTCCATCTCTCTCCCTCACCTCGCTCCGCTCGATTGGAGCTCGTGCCCGGACGACCATCATCGTCGCCTCCTCCTTGCCGTGGCCGCTGGCACTCCGAGCCACCAGGAGCTTTCCAAGAGCTTCACCGTGACCTCCTCGACGTCATCAGCATCTGGAATCGCCAAGTGTCGGACTGCAGCATCGCCTTCATCCTCTTCTTCCCCGACATCGATGAGGCTGTCCATCCATCGATTTGCGCCTCTCCGACGAGCCCTGTCTTCATCGGGCCTTCAGCAAGCACCGCTGTGAGCCGCTGTTCGATTCCCCTTTCCCCCTCGAATCCCCACTGTTTAGGCCACGCGCCTCGCCTTGCCGCTCCCCTGCCTGCGCCGCTGGCCTCGCCCCGGCCTCTCGCAGCCCTCCTCGCTCCGCCGCCTCCCACCGCCCGCTCGCGCCGTCCACTGGCGCTGCCAGACGCAGCTCCGCCCGGCCGGCCTAGCAACGGCCGGACCCCCCCGTGCTGGCTGCCCGGGTCCGCTTCACCCCTGCACCCCACGCCCGAGCTCGCGGGCGCCCGCGCCACGCACCCCCCGGTACACCCCATGCCCGAGGTCCGGACGGGCTCGCGTTCGCCGCGCCCGTCGTTGTGAGTCTCGCCTCGCGTGCCTACTCGTCATGCCGTCGTGCTGGTCGCCGCTGCCGGCAGCACCATGGCCGGCCCCTGTCTGCACAAGCGCTTGCGCGCCAGCCTGCTTGCCGTGCCACGGCCAGATAGGCCCCTGCCCTGTTAATTTAGCAGTAGGATTAGTTTAGGTTCAACTTAAATCAATTAATTGCTAAGTTATACTGACACGTGGACCCATCTAGTTAGTTAGATTAATTAAAAGTTGCTTAAAACTCACACTCAATGACACGCGGGTCCCACTGGATCCGTTGACTAGTCAAACATGCTGACTGGGCCAGTCCAGTCACTGGCAGGTGGGTCTAGTGGACCCCATTGACCAGTCAACGGTCCCAGTTGACTACTGACAGGGCAGTCAACAGGACCCCACCTGTCAGCCTCTTGCACACTATTGGGTACACCTCTCTGTGTACCCATAGCAGTTTAGGTAATTTTATTTTCGAAATAATAATAAATCCAGAAATTCTAGAAAATGATTTAAAACTTTAAAAATTAATATAAAATAATCTGTAGCTCGGATGGAAAAACTTTGTACATGAAAGTTGCTCAGAACGACGAGACGAATCCAGATATGCAGCCCGATCATCCGCCACACATCCCTAGCATAGCAAACACGCAACCTTCCCCCTCTGGTTCATCTCTCCGAAAACGCGAAACACCGGGAATACTCTCCCGGATGTTTCCCTCCTTTGCCGGTATCACCTAGTACTACGTTAGCGCACACCTAGCACCGTTGTTTGCTTTGTCATGCATCTGTTTGCAATGTATTTACTGTTTCTTCCCCCTCTTCTCTCCGGTAGACCCCGTGACGATGCTGATGCCCCTGTGGTCAACTACGTCACCGACGACCCCTCCTTCTTGTCTGAGCAACCAGGCAAGCCCCCCCCCCCCCCTTGATCACCAGATATCGCCTATTCTTCTCTATACTGCTTGCATTAGAGTAGTGTAGCATGTTACTGTTCGGTTACTCCTATTCTGTTGCATAGCCTGTCATTGTTGCTACAGTCATTGATACCTTACCCGCAATCCTAAATGCTTAGTATAGGATGCTAGTATATCATCATTGGCCCTACATTCTTGTCAGTCTGCCTTGCTATACTATCGGGCCGTGATCACTTGGGAGGTGATCACGGGTATATACTATACATACATACATACTATACAGATGGTGACTAAAGTCGGGTCCGCTCGAAGAGTACCCGCGAGTGATTCACGGATTGGGGGCTGAAAGGACCTTTGTCCCGACGGCCCTCTGTGTGGATCTTTGTGGCGGAGCGACAGGGAAGGTTGAGACCACCTAGGCGAGAGGTGGGCCTGGCCCTGGTCGGCGTCCGCGGTTGCTTCATAATAACACGCTTAACGAGATCTTGGTATTTGATCTGAGTCTGGCCATTTGGTCTATACGCACTAACCATCTACGCGGGAGTAGTTATGGGTATCCCGGCATCGTGGTATCAGCCGAAGCCTTCTAGACGTCAGCGACTGAGCAGCGCACGCCGGATTGGAACGTAAGCCTGCTCTTGTATTAAGGGGGCTAGTTCTGCTTTCGGCCGCCCTCGCAACGTGCAGGTGTGCAATGGGCGATGGGCCCAGACCCCTGCGCCATAGGAGTTAGACCGGCGTGTTGACCTCTCTGTTTGGCCTAGGTGGGGCTGCGACGTGTTGATCTTCCGAGGCCGGGCATGACCCAGGAAAGTGTGTCTGGCCAAATGGGATCGAGCGTGTTGGGTTATGTGGTGCACCCCTGCAGGGAAGTTTATCTATTCGAATAGCCGTGTCCCTCGGTAAAAGGACGACCCGGAGTTGTACCTTGACCTTATGACAACTAGAACCGGAAACTAAATAAAACACACCCTTCCAAGTTCCACAGACAACCCGGTGATCGCTTTTCCACAGGGCGACGAGGGGAGGATCGCCAGGTAGGATTATGCTATGCAATGCTACTGGAGATGCTACTTGGAGATGCTACTTGGAGGACTTCAATCTACTCTCTTCTACATGCTGCAAGACGGAGGCTGCCAGAAGCGTAGTCTTCGATAGGACTAGCTATCCCCGTCTTATTCTGGCATTCTGCAATTTAGTCCACTGATATGGCCTCCTTACACATATACCATGCATATGTAGTGTAGTTCCTTGCTTGCGAGTACTTTGGATGAGTACTCACGGTTGCTTTCTCCCCCCTTTCCCCCTTCCCTTTCTTTCTGGTTGTCGCAACCAGATGCTGGAATCTAGGAGTCAGACGCCACCGTCGACGACGACTCCTACTATGCTGCAGGTGCCTACTACTACGTGCAGCCTGCTGACGATGCCCAGTTTGTGCTAGCCTTCTTAAGGCAAACTTGTTTAACTTATGTCTGTACTCAGATATTGTTGCTTCCGCTGACTCGTCTATGATCGAGCACTTGTATTCGAGCCCTCGAGGCCCCTGGCTTGTATTATGATGCTTGTATGACTTACTTATGTTTTTAGAGTTGTGTTGTGATATCTTCCCGTGAGTCCCTAATCTTGACCGTACACGTTTGCGTGCATGATTAGTGTACGATTAAATCGGGGGCGTCACACTCCTCCTCGGTCGTAGCCCCAGTCGTTGCGCTTGGGGCGTCGACCAAAGTGTCCTTCTCGAACGGCCCTAAGCTCCTGGCAATAGTTGGTTTTGCGGGTGTGGAGGTTGTGGTATGCGCAGAACGGTCGACTGCCCTTGGACGACTCTGGCCGATCCCTGCTGTGCTTCGTGTCTGGTTCTGTCGCGAGTACGGCCACTCCCTTGCACTTCTCGTCCTTGTCCTTGGTCTTCTTTTCTTCTGGGTCAGCAGCTGGGAGCTCGAGGAGGGAGAGGCGTCCCTCTTCAGCTCTTGCGCACTTGGTTGCCAGGTTGAACAACTCCAGGGATGTGCACAAGTCCTTGTGGATGGCGAGCTCCTCCTTCATCTTGACGTCATGGACACCATCAGAGAAAGCAGAGATGATGGCCTCGTCCGTTACCTTGGGGATCTTGAGGCGGACGTTGTCGAAGCGCTGGATGTATTTTTGTAGGGTCTCCCCGGGCTGCTGCCTGATGCGGCGCAAGTCACCCACGGCCGGGGGCAGTCGCGAGTGCCCTGGAAGTTGGCGATGAAGCGACTGCGCATTTTGTCCCAGGAGGAGATCAAGCCGGGAGGCAGGTTCAGGAGCCACGAGCGGGCACCATCCTTGAGTGCCATGGGGAACCAATTCGCCATGACTTTCTCGTCACCGTTGAATGCCTCGATGCTAAGCTCGTAGAGCTGCAAGAACTCCGCGGGGTCAGGGGTGTCATCATAGCAAGGAGGCAGGTCCGGCTTGAACATGCCCGGCCAGGCGACACTGCACAGCTCGGGGGTGAAGGCGCGGCAGCTTGCTGTGGTCACCGGGGCCCTTTGCTTACGGAGAGCTTTCTCTTGATGGTACCCGCGCACCGCTGCCATAGGCAGTACGCGGTCTTGTCGCGCTGGAGCAGGGAGCACGGGGCGCCTTCTTGAGGCCGAGGGATTTCTTGACAGCTTCCTCCTTCTCGCGCGGGTGCCGCACGCGGTGGGTCACGCCCAGGGGCCGCACGCCTTGGCGCAGGGGAGCCGTCTTGGGGCAGAGGTGGTGGAGGTGCTCCATGAGCCACGTCGCCCATATGTAGCGGAGGGCGAGGCAACGAGAGGGGCGGGGCGGGAGAGCCCCCTGCGGCGCTAACGAGCTCGGTGATGCGAGCGAGTCATTCCTTGTAGAGGTCGTCGACGGGGCGGTAACGTAGGAGCTCGCGCGCCATAAGCAGCGCGGCCAGTGTGGTGGTGGTGGATTGCCTCTTGGGCTGATGATGAACAATACAAGAGAAGAACAGCCTCCTTAGGAGAGGTGTTCTTGTGCTTGGTGGGTGCGAGGATGAACTGAGTTCGTTCCGTTTACTTCTACTGTGGTGGCTAGTCCTATTTATAGAGGCCTTGGTCCTCTTCCCAAATATTGAGCAGGAAGGGATCCAACAACGGCCAATTTGAAAGGGGACAGCTAGTACAAGCTATCCTAACTAAAGGTGGTCTGCGCCTGTCAAAGGCGCTGGTGGTGACGCCATCTTGGGCTCCACGATGACCTCCGTCCTGCCATCCTACTGGTCTTGGTCTTGTTGCACTGATATGGAAACCTTTGCCTAATGCCTTGGTAGTCCGCGCCTGCGCTTGCCCCCTTAGAATCAAAGGGAAAATGAGGACACTGCGCACGCTAGTGCCCGCCTGGCGCCCGCGCGGCCTTGGTCGTCATGGCTTGCATCACGGGAACCTCACGAGGTACCCCTTGCCTTGATCTCTCCGCCCCCTCGCGAGCCTGCCTCGTGAGGCCGCTCCTGAGGAGGCCTTGTGTCGTCCGCCTCGTGACGCATGGCCCCTTGCGAGGGTCTTGAGTGTTGGTTGACGAAGACGGTCCGTACTGGGCCACTGGTGGAGCCATGCCGTGGGCCACAGGCAGGCAAGTCTGGAGACCCCCGTTCCCAGAACACCGACAGTGTGTGCTTGGGTCCATCCCTGCAACGTTATTAAATCCAAGCGACCGAGCTCTGTCTCACGGGCCAGCTCCTGTGCACGTCACCTCCTCGAATCCTTGGTGCCTTGTCCTCCCATGAGCTCATTGTTAGTAGGTGAGTAAGGGGGAATGACTTGTTTCGTACAACCGCAATCTTGGTGCTTCACCATAGCAAGAGCCGTGCGTCGGGTGTTCTTCCTCGGATTGTTGCATGAGAAGACTTGGCACGGCGTCTCTGCTCGGTTCCGTCCCTACAGTGCTGATAAACCCAAGTGACCAAGCTCTGTCTTGTTGGCCGGCCCCGTACACGTCACCTCCTATGGGTCCTTGGTGCCTAGCCTTCTCATGGCCTCTGGACAGTCATGCTGTTAGAATTGGGGCTCCGCACACCCGAAACAGGTTCGAGCTCTGGGGCATGTGCAAAGGATCTCGCTTCACGACGACGCTCTACTCGCCACCCACACGGCATGATCTCACTGAGTACGCACGAGCGGGGAGAAGAAATGGAGATGGAGATTTACCTAGGTATGGGCCACCTTGCGGTGTAAAACCCTACCCCTGCTTTGTGGTGGATTGGCCTCACAAGGAGGTTGAGGATGAACTAGTACAATGGAGGAGCTTCCTTGAGAGGACTCCGAGGGTGAGAGTGAACCCATCCCCTTCTACAGTGGAGGCTAGCCTATATTTATAGTGGCCTTGGTCCCCTTCCCTCATAGCCTAGGCTGAAAGGGATTCCACAACGCCCAATTTGAAAGGGGACAAGAGGTACATCTTATCCTGACGAATGGTGGTCTTCACCAGTAAAGTTTCTTGCCATGATGCAGTGGTGGGCTCGGCGATGACATCCGTCCTGCCGAGCTCATGGTCTTAGTCTTGTTGCACCAGAATGAAACCCTTTGGGGGATCCCTTGGGAACCCGTGCTTGTCCTTGCTTGCTTAGCACCAAAGAGGAAACTGTCCCCATCTGCGCCCACTGGCGCCCGCCTGGCCCTGGTCGTCACGGCTCACGTCATCACAGACCTCGTGAGGCGGGGTACCTGCATAGAGATCTCTTCTCCTGAGGAGGCAGGCTCGGAGAGCTGCTCCTTGGGAGTTCTTGGCGTCGTTCCCCTTGTGAGGCCAGGGTTCCTCATGAGGGTCTTGTTCATGTACTCTTGTAGCTAGGCCATACCGGGCAGTCGAGGGGGCCACGCACTGAGCCGCAGGCAGGAAAGTCTGGGTACCCCCTATCCTAGAACACCGACACATATGACACAGGTTGCCCCTAGGACTCAGGTGACACAAACGCGCAACTGCGCCACGAACTAGGTGCAACCCGCCTGAGGTAGGACCTCCTAAGCCCCGCGCTGGCTCACGAGTGTCTAAAATAGCCCCGCAAGTTCTAGCGTGCGGGCCACACGTATGAATTAGATAGGGCTGTACACGGCCCAGAGACTCTAGTACACAGCTCCTACACACACCAAGTGGAAGCCCTATTATCAGCATTGGCGGAAACTATCGCACATCACTGGCAGAAATGATCACACGACGCTGATGAACATTTGGGCCGCCGCCCCGAGCGTAGCGACCGTGGCTTCTGCCGCAGGGGAGGCCGTGGTGGAGGACGATGGGACAACTGTAACCCTCGCAAGGGCTGGCATGATCAACCTTGCAAGGCACGTCCTTAGAGCAACGCGGGCCTTCTGGCGCCCCCCAGGAGGAACGAGAACAACCATCTGGATGAGGGGGCTGGTGGCTACCAAGAGCCCCGCGTAATAGTCTGCTCCCTTGAGCACGCTTGCTGGGCTGCAGTTGCCAAGAATTCCAATGGTGAGGTAGACGTCATGCCTGCTAAAGCTGTCCCTGTGTAGAAGAAGCAGCTCCTCCCCTTGGGCCATCCCGAAGCAAAAAGTCACCGGTGGCAAGTCCTCAAGTGCCACGTCTATCGCTTGGGCACGCATTCCTCACGCAAAGGAAGCTGCGCCCAGCGCCTCCCTTGGGATGGTCTCGAGGGCTTCCACCTAGAGATCATCCGACCTGATTAGTGTGACAAGGGAGGTGCTCAGGCACTACTTGGAGCCATGCTTCAACGCGACCCCCGCAAGAAAGGAACACGGCACGAGGCGCCAAGAGCACAATAGTTCATTGCCAAGGCAATCTGCGGGATTCAGGAAGCAGGGGCCATGCGCGGCGAACGTCGCCCCACGTGCCCCAGCGACCTAGCTGCTGCTCCTGACACGGGCGGCGAGCTACGCGTCTGCCTCAACATCCCGGGCCTCAACAGGGCCGCTTCTCAAGACCTCTTCTGGCCATCGCGAGTCATCCGAAGCGGGGGCTTCCCCTACAATTACATCTGCATGTCCTTCGGCCTACTCAATGTGGGCGCCATGTACCAACGGTTCACGGAGCTCACGCTGCCATCTCACGAGGCCCGGAGTCTAGCGTTGGTGCCTGATGAGGCCCCGACCCCTCGCAAGACCCCCGAGCCTCAGGAACCGCCTGGCTTGTGAGGAGCGAACCTCCGCGGCGCATTTCATCGACTACCTCAATGCTCTCGCAGTGGCCAGTTGACTTTTCAGTTTGTTCAGTTGAGGGCGCCCTTCGGGATGCGTCATCCTCGGGCAGCTTGGGGCCAGTACCCTGACTACCTTATATTTTTCTCATGAATCGGAACTGGTTGTGCCTTGATTAAGTTTCCTGGATGACTTAAGCTGCATGCTCCGTGCTTCAACACCATGAATGTCGCCGCACCCTCGTGAACCCGACGTCGACTGCCTCATGACCAAGGGCTGGCACGGCGTTTGTGCTCGGGTCCGTCCCTGCAGCGTTGTTAAATCCAAGCGACCGAGCTCTGTCTCGCGGGCCAGCTCCCGTGCACGTCACCTCCTCGGGTCCTTGGTGCCTTGTCCTCTCATGAGCTCATCGTTAGTAGGTGAGTAAGGGGGCGCGGCTCGGTTCGTACAACTGCGATCTTGGTGCTTCGCCATAGCAAGAGCCATGCGCTGGATGTTCTTCCTCGGATTGTTGCATGAGAAGACTTGGCACTGCGTCTGTGCTTGGGTCCATCCCTGCAGCGCTGATAAACCAAAGTAACCGAGCTCTGTCTGGTGGGCCGACCCCATACACTGTCACCTTCTATGGGTCCTTGGTGCCTAGCCTTCTCATGCAATGGCCTCTGGACGATCATTCTGTCAGAATTGGGGCTCCGCGGACCCGAAATTGGTTCGAGCTCTGTGGCGTGTATGAAGCATCTCTCTTCATGATGATGCTCTGCTCACCACCCACACGGCCTGATCTCAGCGAGTACGCATGAGCGGAGAGAAGGAACGGGCATGGAGATTTACCCAGGTTCGGGCCACCTTGCGGTGTAAAACCCTGCTCTTGCTTTCTGGTGGATTGGCCTCACGAGGAAGTTGAGCTGCCTCACGAGGGCTCTGAGGGTGAGAATGAATCCATCCCAATCTACGGTGGAGACTAGCCTATATATTTATAGTGCCTTAGTCCTCTTCCCTCATAGCCTAGGCGGGAAGGGATTCCACAACGGACAATTTGAAAGGGGACAAGAGGTACATCTTATCCTGATGAAAGGTGGTATTCGCCTGTAAAGTTTTTGGCCATGACGCAGTGGTGGGCTTGGCGATGACACCCATCCTGCCGAGTTTGTGGTCTTGGTCTCGTTGCACCGGAATGGAAACCTTTGGGGGATCCCTCAGGAACCCGCGCTTGTCCTTGTTTCCTTAGCACCAAAGAGGAAATTGTCCCCCTCTGCACCCGCTAGCGCCTGCCTGGCCTTGGTTATCACGGCTCACGTCATCGGGACCCTCATGAGTTGGGGTACCTGCATAGAGATCTTTGCTCCTCGGGAGGAAGGCTTGGGAGCTGCTCGTTGGGAGGTCATGGCATCATTTCCTTCTCGAGGCTGAGGGTCCTTGTGAGGGTCTTGCACATGTAGTCTTGTAGCTGAGTCATATCGGGCCGTCGATGGGGTCATGCACTAGGCCGCGGGCAGGCATGTCTGGGTACCCCTGATCACCGAACACCGACAATAGCCCCCAGGCCCAAGGCATGCCCGACTTGGCTTCGAAGCGAAGGCAAGGAGCGAAGGGAGAAATTCTGCGAGCCCCACTCGCTTGCGGGCCAGGCCTAACGCGTGGCGCATGATGGGACACGGACACCCCCGCTTCCCCACGTCGCCTCGGCAACTGCCCAGGCTGACAAGAGCCTGGCGCATGCTGCTAAGCCATCATTTCTCTGAATGCGAAGGGATGCCGGTTGGCCTCCAATTGCATATAAGGGAGCGAGGGGAGCGGAGCCCCCAACCCATCTCCGTCTTCTTGCCCACTCGCCTCCAATCCTTGCCGCAACAAACATGGCACCAGTGAGGAGGTTCTCTGCCGCCGAGAAGGGCAAAGCACCAAGGGATGAACCGAAGGCGCCTCCACCTAAGAGGGGGCGTGGCCGCCCTTGCAAGTCCACCACGATGTCAACGGCAATTTCCCAGGGCGCGAATGCACACTACTGGGATCCGCATCAGCTCCAGCAGCCGGGGAAGAATCCTTCCCATGGAAGCGGTCGCAGGAGCCGTGGAGGCCGAGGCCGAGGGTAGAGGCACGCAGTGGCCGCCCGACCACTTCGCCCATGGGCCCACTCGGAAGACACGGCCCATGAGTTTTTGGTGTGGATGGAGAAGCCTCCGAGAACCTAGATCAATCTTCCACACTCCTTCGCACAGGAGCTACCGGTGGGAGTACCCATCGGGCTTTGGCTGCAGCCTGATGGCTGTTGCAACCGGTCTTCATGGGCAGAGGTTGAGGCCAACCCCTTAGGCTACGTCTATTTGACCCACGGGTGGCAAACGCTCGCCAGCGCCCGTGGCCTGAAGGGGAGGCATACCCTCCACTTCATGTATGACGGGGTGACGGCGCTCTTCGTCAAAATCTTTAGGGAAGATGGCAGACGCCTGGAATGCTGCCCGGAGAGCGACAACATTGGCAGTGACCATCCGTCTTCCGAAGATGACGCCCGTCGCGGCGGCGACGTCGGCGGTGGTGAACTTGCCCTGGGCAATGGCCGTGACACCTCTAGTGGTGATGATGCTTCCTACGGGGACAGCTCGAGTGCAGCGACCACGGCGAGCCGCCCCGCCGCCACACTATGATCAAGGAGGAGAAGGACTCTGACTAGGCGCTATGGCGCAAGAGCCAATGCTCAGGGGATGCCGCCTTTGGGAGGCCGTTTCTTTCAATTTTAGTTCCTGCACCAAAAGTCATGGATGACCCCGTGGGGGCGTGTAAGAAACTGCAGCGCTCAAGCCTTCTGTCTTAATGTTTTATCGTGTTTCTTTGTTGTGTTGGCATCTCTCGTTTAAGCTCGAGCCCTTTCCTCCTTGTGATAGCTTAGAGCCCCGCGTCGTCGGGACCCAGTCCCTAGGTAAGCTTCTGCCTTCGCTGGTATGCCGTGTGCAAGGCCAGGAGGTGAGCGACCCGAGGTCCAGTAAGTGCTCCTGATGCGTGATGCTGAGGAGGTCCCCCTTAACGCGCAAGCAGCTTTCGGACAGGAAAGGATTTTCGTCCAAATGAGATCGCGGAAACAGAGGTGTGGTGTCAACAGTAAGGCTCGCGGTGGCGTAGAGAGGGTGACTTAGCTTTGGGTGCTCATGATTCACGAGGTGTTCCGGCATCGTGAGGGCGTGCTTTCATGGGGCCTCGTCCTCTGCTTTTGTCCTAAAACGCATCAAGGCAAGCCCTGCGAGGGGTGCGTGAGAGGACTGACGTACTTTAGTGATTCGAGCGGTGCTCACGTGGCCGGGCCATGCCCCACTACCCGTTCCCTCACGTGTGGTTTGCCCCTCCCTTTCTTGCTCACCAAAGTGCTCTACATCCTCGGGACCCGGCCCTCAAGCGAGCTCAACCACCACGTCAGGTAGCGATGCTTGGAACAAGGCCAGGGTGTGAGGGCCTGAGGACCAGTAGAGGCTCCTGAGGCGCGATGCTCAAGATTCCCACTTTGATGTGCAAGCGGCTTGCGTGAAAGAGGAGTGGTTCGTCTCGTGGAGGCGCCCAGGAAAGGGCTTTTAACCAGCGATGTCATGGGAAACGAACACCTATGGGGCAGGGCCCCTTTTCGGTCCGGCAAGGGAGCGGAGGGCGCACGAAGAGCAGATCGAGGCGAAGCACGCGAGGGATTTTACCCAGCTTCGGAGCTCTCCGGAGAGATAAAACTCCTACTGCTGCTTTGTGTTTGTATTCTGTTCTTGCTCAAAAGCGTGGGTGTGTTGTAGTTTCGAATGAGTCGAACCCCTTCTACGTGCGCATGGGCCTCCTTTTTATAGTTTAAAGGGGTTACTGACAGGTGGCAGCATAGAGAGAGGGGTAAAATAGTAAAAACAGGGGTTGGTACAACCGCTATCAACAGTGCCCCCTACCTAACTCTGACGGCAGGGGACAAGGGCATTTAATGCCCGTCCGGTCGCCTAAACAGTGCAAGAAACGACCGTTAAGAGCGCCACCGATCGCCACGATGGCCGTCTAGTCATCTTCATTTGCCACCTCACACCGCTTGGCTGCACAGCTACCCGCCACGTGCACCAGGAGCGATCCTGCGGCGACACGTCATCGGATGTGCTGGAGTGTGGGTGCAGAGTGGTGGCTTCACCGCGGCAAGCGCCTTGCCGTGGTCGCTGTCTTATCGTACCCGCAAGCTTGTCGCTCGCCGGGTCTTGCCGGGACGCGCGGTGCGTCACGGCAAGTCTCTTGAAATGCCTTGGTTGGCCTTCCCGGCAAGCTCCTCTTGCCGGGGTCTTGTCCTTCCCGGCAAGCTCCTCTTGCCGGGGCTCTGTCTTCTCAGCTAAACACTTTGTTCTTGAATGGCAGTAATAGGAATAGCGAAGGATCTTGGCGGACGCCCGGCAAGCCTTGCCGCGGGACGCTGCGACTGCCCGTGCACAAGTTCGGGATACTAAGGTAACCCTACTTTAGTACACCGACAGGAGCCCCCGGGCCTGGGCCATACACGGTGCCGAGCGCTGTTGGGCCAGGCCCAAAACGGGGCACGGGCACACGCGGCCTGGGTCCACACTAAATCTGACTCCGTATCCACCGCGCCCTCCCGTAACGGCACGCGTCAAACGCGGCGTCGTGGGAGAGGTCGTGGGCAATTCTTTAATCAGGAAAGGCGTAATGTTCGCCTCCCCTGTTTATAAGCAGAGGAAACAGGGCCGTTCCCCCCACCTTCGCCACTTGCAGTATCTTCTTCCGAAAGCTCCGCCGCTCCCCTCCGCTTCCCAAGCCGAAAGAGAGCAGCGCTCCGCCGCCCGTCGCCGCCATCGCCCTCAACACCTCCGCGCTCCCCCGTCGCTTCCGCCATGGCTCCGAAGACCGGCAAGAGCTCAAAATCGAGCACAAAGTCGGCTGAGGCGTTGTAGCTTGAGGAGCTACGCAAGGAGCAAGTGCTTTTCCCCCCGAGCTCACCCCGAAGGCGCTGCGGGAGGAATTTTACCTCTTCTGGTCGACTCAGACGCGGGCGCATCCGCGCACGCCGGTGCTCTCCGCCGAAGCTTCCACTTCGAAGCGGTGCCCAAAAGGGTACTATTTCTTTCCGGTGTTCTTCTATTGTGGGCTCTGCCCACCTTTTTCTGATTTCCTCTGCGACATCATGAATACCTACGGGTTTCATCTTCTTGATTTCACCCCCAACACCGTTTTGACAATGGCGGTTTTCTCACACCTCTGCGAGAACTTCGATGGCATCCGCGCAAATGTTGCTCTTTTTCGCCACTATTTCACCCCCCGAGCCGAGAAAGGAGAGCCATTGGCTGGCGGAATCGCCTGGACCTCACGAATCTGCATGAAGGAGGTGTATCTGACGGGCGAGCTCCGCAGCAAGTGGGATGAGTGGAGGGCGGAGTGGTGCTGGATCGTTGACGCCAATCCGCAGCCATTCACCAACCTGCACCAGACCCGGGTAGTGCGCGGCAGCGACTGGAGCGCTCTGTCGCCGGACAACGCCAAGCTGAAGATTTCCACCACCCGAATCCTCCGGCTCAGGCTTGCCGGGCTCACAGCAGGGGCAGTTGGCGCGGATTTCCTTCGCCGTCGCATCGCCCCTCTGCAAAAGAGGGGGAGGCCCGCCTGGCTGTTTGGCGGCCCGGCAGATATCATGAGGCTGCGTCCAGGCCTCAACTTCAACTTCACAGTTCTGGAGCTTGACGGGATGCTGAGGGAGCTGTTCAAGCATGACGCCAACCATCCAGAGTGGTTCAGGCTGCCGCAAGGCGTCATCCCATTGTGCAACAACTCCCAGCGCGATCGCATCTGCGCAATGATGCCAGAGTGCGACTCGCACGGGATAAGCCCAACTTCGATGGAGCCCGCCGACGACGTCGTGCGGCAATTCTTCGATGGCTTGACGGAGATAGCAATAAATGCCGACGAGCAGAGGCTCCTCACCCGCGACAACACCGACGACGAGATGCGGTACATCGCCACCAGTCCGCCGCGGGCGAGTTTGGCTTCACGTTGGAGGAGGCGGAGGCGGCCGAGGCGGCAAGTCTTGCCGACCGGAAATACCTTGCCGGAGAGATCGTTGGCGAGGGGGGAGCCCGAGGCCGAAGCGAGCAAGCCCGCCGGGGGCGCGAGCGGCCAGCCGTCTTCGAGCAGCTTGCCGCAGGCGGAGCCCCCAGCGCAGCCCCAATTCCAACCAAGAAGGCGCCTCCGTCAAGTTGGAGATACAGCAGGGCGGCAGGCAGGCCAACAGTCGCAGCGTCGTGGGACGCGCTCCACCGCGGCAAGTACCGTTGCCGCAGGAGCATCTCAGGCCGTGCCGGCAACTGAGGCGGGGTCTTCCTGGGCTGCCACACCCGATCCTGCCGCAGCTCCCGGCAAACGTCCAAGGGAGCCTACTCCTCCGCCTCGCCGCGTAGAAAGGGTACCAGACTTCGACCTCTCTGCGCTGAGCTCCGACGAGGAGGAAGAAGAGGAAGAGGAGTAAGGCTTTCTTCTCACTGTACTTGTTTTTCTTTGATCTTTGTTGTTTCCTGTCTTGCATCTGATCTGCTTCCCTCTGAATCCCTATTCCATTTCAGGACTCTGGCCGAGAGAGCGGCGAAGAGGGCCAAGGTCCCTGTGGTTGTCATCGAGGACGATCCTGCTGTGATGGCAGAAGACACGTCCGAGACCACCTTGACGGACCCGGTTCCTTCTCCTCGCAGCAGCCCCCAGCACAGCCCCCAGCGTAAGTGTTTGGTTCACTTCCTGTTGTGGGGCGCGCATGGGTGCTTTTCTTTGGCTGACATTTTGACTGTTGATTTACTTGTGTAGGAGCAGAGCAGTCCCATCAGGAGCAACCAAAAGCTGCCCCGGAGATGCTGTCTGCTTTGACTATGCCGCCAAGGGACGATTCTCCGACAAGGGAGCGCTCTCCGGCAAGGGAGCGGTCCCCGGCAAGGGGTAGTTCCCCGGCGAGAGACGGGACGAGCGATCCTCCGGTGGTGGAGCCCATGGTCACGGAGCCCAGCACAGGTAACCCTCCTTGTCGGAAATTTTGCCTTGGGTTTTTCTTCTGATCTTCTTTTTGGATCTTTGCTTGACTTTTTCTTCCTCTTCCTATCTTCTGATCCCTCTCTCACAGACCCGATGGAGACTGAGGCCACCGGTGAGGAAGGCGCACGCGGCAATACTGAAGACGCCGCTGCTGACAAGGAAGAGGCCGGCGCTGATGAACCCGCCGACGAAGAAGCCGCCAAGGCTACTGGCGCAGGAGCCGGCGAGGGGTCCGGCGATCGTACCAATGACCCGGAGGGCGCAGGAGCACAGGGCGCTACACCGACCGCCGATCCCATTGCCGCTGATGCCGCGCCGGGCTCCGAGGAGCCCCAGCCAGGCGCTTACTTGAAGGCCAGCGAGGGTGTATACATCAAGCTTCCCTGGGCGTCGAGCTCCAGGGCGCCGGTCGAAGGGGAGGAGTTTGACGGGGAAGTACTCGCCTCTGCCGGGCTGGCAGTGGTTGACGCGCCCAGCAGCAGCAGTGGCGAGTCCGAGGAGGAGCAGCTGCTCCAGAAGTTGGTGTCACTCTACCGCGCCCGGCAAGCGAAGCTTGAGTCTCGGGAAGCGCTTGTCGCGCGGGCGATAGTTGACATAGAGAAGCATGCGGAAGAGCTCAAGAGCCGCAACCAGGAGGCCCTCCGATCCATTGCGGAGGAAAGGGCGCAACTTGACGAGGCGAAGAAGGCGTTCATCATGGAAAAGGCTGAAGCCGAGGAGCAGCAGAGGCTCGCCGCCGAGGAGCTGTCCAGGCGGGAAGGTGAACTGACACAGAAGAAGGTTAATCTGGATAGCCACGAGGAGGAGCTCAAGGCCCGGGAGCAATCACTTGGCGGGGCACTCAAGGAGGCGAAGGATGCCGCCGCAGCTGCTGAGGCCGCCAAGAAGGAGTTAGAGGTGAAGGTGACGCAGCTGGAGGCGGACATGAAAGGGAAGAATGAAGAGCTTGCCGCACTCCAGCGCGAACGCGAGAAGGATGCACTTGCCCATGGCGATCTGCAAGTTCAACTCACCGAGAAGATCAAGGAACTGAACGCCGCCAAGGACTCGAGCGCTGATCTGGAGCTGAAGCTGGCCACCTTGACAGAGACGCTGGACGCCGCCAAGAGGCGAGAGGATGACTTGAAGAAAGAGGTCAAGGGCAATAAAGAGCTGCTGACGAGGGCTGCCGAGACTCAGAACACCTTCAAGGCCACGGTGGAGCTCTGGACGGAGGGCCTCGTCAACATCGCTGCATCCATCGACGAGGAGCTGGCGGAACTGGACTTGGCGGGCTTCGGGTACTCCACTGATGAAAATCTCCAGCCCAGCGCCAAGCTTACTCTTTTCTTCAAGGGCATGGTGACGGCCCTCCAGCAACTCCGGGAAAGGATCCCGAAGAAGCTGGCGGACGAGTCGCGCGCAATCTGCGCCAAGGTCTTGGAGAAGGTGTTGGTGAAGATACTCTTCCGCAACCCGGGCCTCGACCTCACCCGCGTCCTCAAGAAGCTGCCGGCGGGTGCTGATCTTGAAGAACTCAAAGCCATTGTCGCACCCATCGTGGACAAGGTGAATGAGGTCAGGAGGGTTGACGGCGAGCGCGTGGATTAGGCCATCCTTCTTCTCCTTTCCTTGTCGCTGTTTATTTAAGTCATGAGAACGATTTAGTCAGTGCCGCAACAAGTTACTTTTGTAATATAACTTTATTCTGGGCAATGCTTGCTATGCTATCTCCTTTACTTGGTCCTTTTCTTTGTATATTTTTACCCTACGCTTTTAGGGAACTTGCCGGCACGGGCACGCTTGCCGCGAGTGCTGAGTGCGGAACATCAGCAGCTCGCTGGCAGTGCCGGCTCCGGCAAGAAACCTTGCCGCAACTAGTTGCAGCACACTTAAGTTGTTGAGCGGACTCGAAACAAAGTAAGGGCGCAACTAGCTACGAGGAGGTTCCTCTGCGCACAGGTTTTCCATACAAAGCACAGTCGTTCAAGGAGGATAGCTTAAAATTTTAAGAATTGATCATGCTCAAACTTTGGCACCTTAGCTTTTTTTTTTGTCGTCTGTGTCCCGGCAAGGCCATACTTCTTTGAACGACGCCCGGTCCACACCTTTATCCTCTCCTCCCCCCCCCCCCGTGAACTTGTGGGCGAAGGAACCTTCTTTTTGAGAAAAAGAAAGAAGAGAAAATAATGGTATGGGGCCTTAAGGCTCGTTATTGCTTACCGGGGGCAAGTGCTGCACAAAGTGTTAGATAAAACATGCAAAAAAGAAAGAATGCATGAAATTTGATAAGATGTGTGAAGCACACATGAACTTTATTTATGCACGGGATCTGCGCCCGGCTTTGTACACAGGGTTACATGCAACAGCGGCAAGGCTTGTACAAAAGGTGGTTGCCGGAACAGGTTCCGGCAACCGCGCCTTATGGGTAAAACTTACGAAGATGCTCTATGTTCCAGGAGTTGCTCACCGGAAAGCCATCTTCAGTCTCAAGGCGAACAGCGCCAGGCCTAGTGACTCATTTCACCCGATAAGGGCCTTCCCACTTCGACGTCAACTTGTTGGAATTCTTGGCGGATTGAACGCGCCGAAGAACAAGGTCGCCTTCCTCGAAGCTTATGGCATTAACTTTGTGGCTATGGTAGCGACGCAAAGCTTGCTGGTAGCGAGCAGCTCGTACAGCAGCCTGAAGACGATCTTCCTCGAGGAGCAGCGCGTCATCTTGCCGCAGCTGCTCTTGCTCAAGCTCATCATAAGCGAGCACTCGAGGCGATCTGTATACGAGTTCCGTGGGGAGAACTGCTTCTGCTCCATAGACAAGAGCAAAAGGTGTCTGGCCAGTGGCTCGATTTGGCGTCGTCCTGATTGACCAAAGAACCACCGGCAGCTCCTCGATCCAGTTTCTTCCGCACTTGCGCAGCCTGTCGAAAGTTCTAGTCTTGAGCCCGCGCAGCACTTCAGCGTTTGCCCTCTCCGCTTGACCGTTGCTTCTCGGGTGAGCAACAGAAGCGAAGCAGATCTTGGCGCCAAGATCTTGGACGTACTGCATGAAGGTGCGGCTCGTGAATTGTGTGCCATTGTCGGTGATGATCCTGTTAGGGACTCCGAAACGGCAAACAATTGACCTGAAGAACTTGACTGCTGACTGTGCTGTCACCTTCCTCACTGCATCCACTTCAGGCCACTTTGTGAACTTGTCGATTGCAACGTACAAGTACTCAAAGCCCCCGACAGCTCGGGGAAAGGGGCCGAGGATGTCGAGCCCCCAGACCGAAAATGGCCAGGATAAAGGGATTGTTTGGAGAGCTTGAGCTGGTTGATGTATCTGCTTGGAGTGGAACTGGCATGCTTCACACTTGGTTACTTGTGCAGTTGCATCCTGAAGGGCTGTCGGCCAGAACAAACCTTGCCGGAAAGCTTTGCCAACAAGTGCTCTTGCGCCAATGTGGTGACCACATATGCCACCATGTATCTCCGCCAACAGCTCCTGTCCATCTTCCCGGGAAATGCACTTCAATTTCACTCCGTTGAACCTTCTTCTGTACAGTATGTCATCGACAAACTGGTACATACTTGATTGCCGGGCTACTCTCTCCGCTACTTCTTGTTCCTCGGGAAGTTCTCCTGTCTGAAGGAAATGGACGATCTGCTGTGCCCATGCCGGAGCTTGTGGCTCAACGACAAGGACTAAAGGCGCAAATGCTGCTGCGGGAACATCTGCTTCCACGGCAAGAATCTGTGATTCAGCCGGAGCGTGATGCTCCCCGGCAAGCGTGTTGGGACACAGCTTGTCGGGAGCGTCTGCTTCAACGAAACAAACCTTAGGGCTTGTCGGAGTAGACTGCCCCTCAGCACTCTTTGTGTTGATCTTGGGGACCTTCTTGACGGCGGCTCCGGGGAGCTCTGCCGGAAAGTAGTCGCCGGTAACTAACTTCCTCTTCTTGCTCTGTCCAGTTGATGGTGTTACAGATGGTTGAGTCAGCTTGAGCACAAAAATTCTTGGTTCCACAGGTAACTTGAGTGCGGCGCACTTTGACAGGCTGTCTGCAATGTCGTTTTGAGCTCTTGGAACATGTTCCATTTGCAGGCCGTCAAAATGCTCTTCCAGCTTCCTCACTTCATCGATGTAGGCTTCCATCAACGGACTCTGATAATCTTTGTTTACTTGACGGACGACAAGCTGTGAGTCACCCCTAACAATGAGCTTCTTGATCCCAAGGTCCGCGGCGATTCTGAGTCCGGCAAGCAAGCCTTCATACTCTGCAATATTGTTTGTTGCTTGCTCCTTGGGAAAGTGCATCTGGATCACGTATTTGAGGTGCTCTCCGGTGGGCGCGACGAGTAGTACGCCCGCACCGGCGCCTTGCAGCGAGAAGGCACCATCAAAGTACATGATCCATTCTTTGCTCGCTTCCTTGACGGGGATGCTCCTCTCCGGAGTTTCTTCATCTGCTGTTGGCGTCCATTCTGCTATAAATTCTGCCAATGCTCGGTTCTGAATAGTTGAAGTACTTTCAAACTTGAGGCCAAAGCTTGATAATTCCAGTGCCCACTCGACAATCCTGCCTGTTGCTTCTGGATTCTGCAATATCCTCTTCAACGGAAAGCGAGTGACAACTGTGATCTCATGTGCTTGAAAGTAATGGCGCAACTTCCTCGAGGCCATGAGAAGGCCGAAAAGCAACTTCTGCACCCCAGAATACCTTGATCTAGCTCCCTGCAGAAGGGAACTGACAAAATAAACTGGACGCTGCACCATCTTCTTCTGTTTTTCTTCCTGTGGCTGCACAGATCCATCCTTGTCGGGACCAAAGCTTGTCGGGGAAGCCCCCTGCTTGTCGCTGGACTCGCTCGCCGTGGTCGCTGGCTCATCATCCGCCTCCCTCTCCGCTACTAACGCAGCACTAACCACTTGATTGGTTGCCGCCAGATATAGCAGCAACTTCTCTTGTGGCTTAGGTGCGACAAGTATTGGAGTGGAGGAGAGGTATCTCTTCAAGTCCTGCAGCGCAGCCTCCGCTTCCGGAGTCCATTTCATTGGACCTGCCTTTTTCAAAATTTTGAAAAACGGCAGGGCGCGTTCAGCAGACTTGGAAATGAACCTGCTGAGAGCAGCAACACAGCCGGCAAGCCTTCGCACATCCTTGACGCGCTTTGGTGCTTCGATCTTCTCAATGGCCTTGATCTTGTCGGGATTGGCTTCAATCCCCCTCTGGGACACAAAGAACCCGAGAAGCTTGCCGGAAGGAACTCCAAATACGCACTTCTCGGGGTTCAACTTGAGATTGATCTTGCGCAGATTTGCAAAAGTCTCGCCCAAATCTTGGATCAGAGTTTCTTTGTCCTTGCTCTTGACCACTATGTCATCCATGTAAGCTTCCACATTTCTATGCAGCTGTGGCTCAAAAGCATGACTGACTACCCTTGCAAATGTTGAACCAGCATTCTTTAGTCCGAAAGGCATCCGTATAAAGCAGTACGTGCCACATGGAGTAATGAATGCGGTTTTCTCTTCATCCTCTTCTGCCATGAAGATCTGATGATATCCTGAGTATGCATCAAGAAATGAAAGCAGATCGCATCCTGCCGTGGAGTCGACAATCTGGTCAATGCGCGGCAAGGGAAATGGATCCTTGGGACAAGCTTTATTAACATCAGTGAAGTCAATACAAAGCCTCCACTTCCCGTTCGCTTTGCACACGACTACTGGATTGGCTAACCACGTTGGATGGAGTACTCCTCGGACTAGGCCTGCTGCTTTCAACATCTTGATCTCCTCTGCAATGAACTCTTAGCGTTCCACTGCTTGTTTTCTGACTCTCTGCTTGACGGGCCGCGCGTGAGGGCAGACGGCAAGGTGGTGCTCAATTACTTTCCTGGGAACACCGGGGATGTCAGGTGGTTGCCATGCAAACACATCGACATTCGCCCGCAGGAAAGCAATGAGCGCGCTTTCCTATTTAGGGTCAAGCGTGGCACTGATGGTGAAAGTACCACCAGTGCCGTCCTCCTTGGCGGCCACTTTCTTGGTCTCTGGTGAAGCTGTCTTTGCCTTCTTGCACTTGCCGGTGGAGCTCGATGGTGCGTCCTCGACGGTAGCGCAGCACTCCGAAGAGGTGCACTTGCCGGAGTGGGCATCAGAGCTACTCTTGCCGGACTTGGTCTTCTTCTTCCCCCCGGGAGCTTCAGCGGCAAGTGGTTTGCATTCTGCTGCGGCTGCTGCTTCCCGGTAGATCTTGTCGGTACATATAAGTGCATCTTTCTTGTCGACATGGACAGAAATGACACTTATCGGACCGGGCATCTTGAGCATGTTGTAGGCGTAATGAGAGGCTGCCATGAACTTGGCGAGCGCTGGACGGCCAAGTATCCCATTGTAGGGCAATGGGAAATCAGCAACGTCAAATGTGACTCTCTCTGTCCTGAAATTCAGCTCACTGCCAAACGTTACTGGCAGTGTGATCTTCCCCTTCGGCTTGCTCCTTCCCGGGTTGATTCCTTGAAAGGTGCCAGTCTCTTTGAGCTCGCTGTCGGAGATCTGGAGCTTCTTGAGCACCACGGAAGAGATCAAATTCAGGCCAGCCCCGCCGTCAACCAGCATCTTCGTGACCTTGAGGTTGCGGATTGTTGGCGAAACCAACATCGGCAAGCACCCGACCGCAGTTATGCGATCAGGGTGATCCTCAACGTCGAAGATGATGGGCGTGCTGGACCACTTCAGGGGCTTGCGCGACTCAACGGACGGTTCTGCTGCGTTCACTTCCCGCACCCACTGTTTGAGTTGGCGGTGCGAGGTGTGCAGAGAAGCACCGCCGTCAACGCACAAAACCTCCGTCGCCTTCTGAAACTCCTGCTTGTCGTTCTCATCCTCCTCCATCTCATCATCTTCATCTTCGTCTTCGTCTTTGTCGCGGCCGCGGGGAGGCCTATCTCCTTGCCGCTGCTTGGCCTTGCCGCGGCGCCCTCCCCGGGCGGGACGCTTCTTGCCGGATCCCCCACCACCCTCCTGGGCCTTCTCCTTGTCGCGGCGCTCGTATTTAGCTTTCTGCAGCTCTACGAGCTGCTCAACCTTCTTGCAGGCCTGGAGGTCATGGCCCTTGGTGCGGTGGATCTTGCAGTACTACTTGCCGGAGCCGTCCTGCTTGTCGGCGGCTACCACAGCCTCGCCGGAGTCACCGGCTTTGGCCTTCTCGGCGCCGCCTCCGTTGCCGGACTGCTCGACCACTAGCACATCCTTAGCCTTCCTCTTTCTGTTATTCCGCCTCCGGTTCTTCTTTGCCAGAGGGGCGTCCTCACTGTCAGATCCTTCTGCTCCTGCGTTCTCTCCGGGGAGTTTCCTCCCCTCTTTAGCACGTGCACACTTGTTGGCCAAAGCATATAGCTCGCTGACATCTCTGATTTTGCACATCGCCATCTCCTCCCTCATCCTGCGGTTACGCACGTTCTGATGGAACGCGCTGATAACCGTGGCAGGGTGGACGTCAGGGATGTTGGGCTGCACTTGGCTGAATCTCTGTATGTACTTGCGCAGGGGTTCCCCTTCCTTCTGGGCGAGCAGATGAAGATCGCTCTCCTGGCCATGGGGTTTGTGGCCGCCTATGAAGGCGCCGACAAACTAATGGCATAGGTCCGCCCACGAAGAGATGGAGTTGTCCGGCAAGTGCATGAGCCAAGATCTGACGTTGGGCTTGAGCACCAGCGGGAAGTAGTTGGCGAGGATCTTGTCGTCGCGCCCCCCGGCAGCCTGCACCGCAATGGTGTAGACGCTGAGGAATTCTGACGGATGTATCCTGCCATCGTACTTCTCGGGCACGTCTGGTTTGAAGTTCTTGGTACTGGGCCACTGGACCTGCCGCAGCTCACGGGTGAACGCAGGGCAACCTACCGCGTACGGCAAGTCGCCTGGTTCCCCTGGCGCATGCATATCAACAGTGGGCCCAGCGCGCTGGTCTGACTGACGCCGCGCTTCTCTTTGACGCTCTATGCGAGTACGAGCGTCTTCGTGTCCTCGTTCTTGGAGAACTTGGCGTTGATCGCGGCGAGCTCGCGGGTCCGACGACGCGGTGGAGTCGGTGTCGAGGTTGGCCCGGCGAGTCGGCGATCTTGGCCTTCAGGGCGGGGAGTGCGCGGTGGTGGCACCCCCAGCGGTCTTGTCGGCGTCGGCTTGCGCCTGGGCGTCTTGCCGGGGCTTCGATGTGCTCGGTTGCTGGGGCTTGTCGCCGTTGGCGAAGACGATGAGGCTCTGAATGGTGGCCCTCCAGTCGTCGATCTTGTCTGGCGCTGGAGGGTAATCTAGAAGCAGCTAGGCTCGGGCCAGCGCTTCCTCTGGAGTCTTGGGTGGTGGCGGCGAACGACGCGAGGAGCGAGATATGCTCAGACTTCTAACATTGTTAGAAGGAGCAACATCTCGTCCAGGCGACCGTCCTGCGCTCGTGCCAGCATGTTGACGTGCATGTTGGCCTTGAGCGTCCCGCGACCCACCAGCTTGGCCTTGCTCCAACGCGAGTACAGTGCTAGGAGCACCATGGCGTTGTCGATCTTGCACTCCCTGGGAGGGGTGCGGTGTATGTACAGATGCTGAAGCTTGTGGGGCCTTGTCCTTGGACCTGGTGACGACGTGAGTCCCACCGTCGGCGCCCGCTCCTCCGCCGGCGTCCAGCCCACCGCCCGTTTGCTCCGGTGGCGGTAGGATAGTCGTAGACGGAGCGGCCACCTCCGGAGTCTTCTTCTTCGGTGGCATGTCGGTGAAGATGTTGATGTAGCGCGCGCAGACGCCGGATCAGGTTCGCACAACCTCGACGCTCCCCTACCTGGCGCACCAAAGATGTCGTGGGAAACGAACACCTATGGGGCAGGGCCCCTTTTCGGTCCGGCAAGGGAGCGGAGGGCGCACGAAGAGCAGATCGAGGCGAAGCACGCGAGGGATTTTACCCAGCTTCGGAGCTCTCCGGAGAGATAAAACTCCTACTGCTGCTTTGTGTTTGTATTATGTTCTTGCTCGAAAGCGTGGGTGTGTTGTAGTTTCGAATGAGTCGAACCCCTTCTACGTGCGCATGGGCCTCCTTTTTATAGTTTAAAGGGGTTACCGACAGGTGGCAGCGTAGAGAGAGGGGTAAAAAAGTAAAAACAGGGGTTGGTACAACCACTATCAACAGTGCCCCCTACCTAACTCTGACGATAGGGAACAAGGGCATTTAATGCCCGCCCGGTCACCTAAACAGTGCAAGAAACGACCGTTAAGAGCGCCACCGATTGCCACGATGGCCTTCTAGTCATCTTCATTTGCCACCTCGCACCGCTTGGCTGCACAGCTACCCGCCACGTGCACCAGGAGCGATCCTGCGGCGACACGTCGTCGGATGTGCTGGAGCGTGGGCGCAGAGTGGTGGCTTCGCCGCGGCAAGCGCCTTGCCGCGGTCGCTGTCTTGTCGTACCCGCAAGCTTGTCGCTCGCCGGGTCTTGCCGGGACGCGCGGTGCGTCATGACAAGTCTTTTGAAATGCCTTGGTTGGCCTTCCCGGCAAGCTCCTCTTGCCGGGGTCTTGTCCTTCCCGGCAAGCTCCTCTTGCCGGGGCTCTATCTTCTCAGCTAAACACTTTGTTCTTGAATGGCAGTAATAGGAATAGCGAAGGATCTTGGCGGACGCCCGGCAAGCCTTGCCGCGGGACGCTGCGACTGCCCGTGCACAAGTTCGGGATACTAAGGTACCCCTACTTTAGTACACCGACAAGCGACAAGCAGAAACCATTTTAGTTAGCCTTTTGCGCACAAAACTGCTAAATGATTGAGGTGGGTCTCCCCGAAGCGGCAAGGTGTTGTCAAGGCTGCATAAGCGCCTTCCTCTTGAGGTTCATGCGTGTTAGCCAATTACGAAATACGAGAGGCGATGCGCGTTTGCTGATCTGTTCGTGATCGATCCGTGAGTAAGACGAAGGCACTAATGACCTAGTGAGGTGACGTGCACGGGGCCGGCCCGAGAGCCACAACTCAGTCTCCTAGGCTTTTCAGCGCTGGAGGGACGGGCCCGAGCATAGCTGCTGGTAGCCCCCTCTCATGGGATGCTCAAGGGTAGAGCTGGCAAAGCCTGAAGCACGTAGGGGGTGACTCTAGATGTGACATACATCAGTCCCAGGGTTAAAAGTCACAAAAGCTCATGAAAGTGTAATTTATTCAAGGTACATGAACGAAATGTCATAACTGTAGGGGCGTACCCTTACAGTCTGAGGATAATGTGGCTCGAGGGGTGCCCTCAACTGAACAAACCAAAAGGTCACCTGGCAATGGTGTTGTATAAGCATCAAGGTAGCTGTAGAGGCGTGCCGTTTAGATTGCTCCTCAGGAGTTGGGCGGCTCCACAGGCCTAGGAGGCTCACGAGGCCCGGGGGTTCGTGAGGGTCCAGGCCCTCCACAGACGCGACCTCCATGCGCCTGGCCTCGTGAGACGCCATAGCACGCTGCGCAAGGTGTTGGTATGGGGCGCCCACGTTCAGTAAACTGAACGGCATGCAAACATAGTTGAAGGGGTAGCCCCCACTCCGGCCGATGCGTGACGACCAGAAAAGGTCCTGCGAAGCAGCCCCACTGAGGCCCGGGATGTTTACACAGACGCACAGGTCGCCACCCATGTTGGTGGTGGCAGCTGCACTGGTGGGCCGTATCGGGCGGCACTCGCCACGCATGGCTTGCGCCTCCTAAAGATCCTCGATCGCCTTAGTGATGAATTCTCGTGCCCGTGGCACCTCGTGCCTTGCTCCTTGCTTGCACATGCACGCATCAAAGCACGCCTCGAAGTGGTGCCTGAGAATCTCCCACGTCGCACTAGTCAAGTCTGAGGCTCTCCAAACGGAAGCCCCCGTGCGCATCCTGAGGGAAGCGCTGGGAGCGCCTTCCTATGCGGGGGGAAGGGGGGCCTGACAATAGGCACAGAGCCTGAAATGTCACCAGCAGGCTTCTTGATCTCCAGATGACTCTTGGGGAGGAGTTGCTTCTTCTTCCCGAGGGTGCCCTCGAGAGGCAGGACGCCACCTTCGTTGTCAAAGTTCTCGGCTGCCGCGGCATGGTAGGAATGCTCAATAGTACATATAACGTCCTTCTCGTTGTAGGCGACCATGATGATGCCGCTGCACCCTATCATCTTGAGGATGTTTCAGCCATGGTGGGTTGCCGCCATGAACTTGGCGAGGGCAAGCTACCCAAGGATGGCGTTGTATGGGACGCTGATGTGGGCGACGTCGAAGTCGATGAGCTCGGTGTGGTAGTTGTCACGCTTGCTAAAGGTGACAGGGAGGCGCACCTACCCCAGGGGCGTGGTGGAGCCATGAGTCACCCCTCATAAGGGCTTGGTGGGCATGAGTTGCTCGTAAGGCAATTGGAGCGTGTCGAACGTCTCCATAGAGAGAACGTTGAGGCCAGCACCACCATCGATGAGGGTCTTGGTGAAAGTGCATTGCGTCGACTAGAGGGGGGGTGAATAGGTGATTTTTATGAATTCTTCACTGAGGAATTTCAGGGTGAGGAAATTCCTAAGCGAAGAACTACTTGCAGCGGAATAAGTACTCAAGTGAGGAATAGGTGATTTTTATGATTTTTAGAATTCTTCACTAAGGAATTTCACGGAGCAACAACATAGTCATCATGATGAAATTAAAGACAAACACAGAGTACAGAAAGTGTAAACACGGGATAAGCAGGATGAAGACAAAACAGACTGAAGAAATAGGATTGAGGAATTATAGAAAGTCTTCAGTCGAAGTCTACAGAAAGTAATGATCAGGTACATCAACACATAACTGAGGAAATGGAAGGTTTGAGGAAATAGAACCAGTTGGCTTGGTGAAGACAATGATTTGGTAGACCAATTCCAACTGCTGTGACAGTTGTACGTCTGGTTGGAGTGGATGAGTATTTAAACTCAAGGACACCCAGTCCCGAACACACAGTCCTCACCGTATTCTCCTTGAGCTAATATCACACAGACCTCGCCCAACAGTAGTGGTAAGTCTTCACATGTGACTTCCAAACCTTCACAGACTTGGTCACTCGGCAATCCACAATTCCTCTTCGATGCTCAGACCATGACGCCTAACTGTCTGGAGGATACACAGTCCTCAAAGGTAACAAGCATCGGTTCCACACAGGAACAATCTCTTCAGTGATGCTCAACCATTTTGGGGTTTGTAGGTTTGGGTTTGGGATTTGGGTTTTCCTCACTTGATGATCTTCGCTCAAAGTCCTCGGAGGATGGGATGCTCTCAAATGACAAGTGTCAGTTTCTCTCTGAGCAGCCAACCAACTAGTGGTTGTAGGGGGCAGCTATTTATAGCCTAGGGAGCAACCCAACATGATAAGACATAAATGCCCTTGTCTGATATGACCGTTAGGTGGTAGGATATTTTGGGACAGCTGGCATGCGGCACAGCAACGGTCAGATTTGAGGTTTGAATTCCTCAGGGCTATCATGATCCTCACTATGTAGGCAATTCGCACTGGTGAATACCTAACTCCTCAGTCAGAACAAATTCCTCAGAGACCAGAAGATCTTCGCCTCTGTCACTGAACAAATTGACTGAACTGATATGAGTTTTACAATGGCTTCACTCGAAGGATTGGGTAGATGTAGGATTTTGAGATGAGCATCACTTGGAAATTAGTTTCCTTAGTATTACCTCGACCCCCTTTAACAGTACAGTGTTTCCTATGACTCAAGAAGGAGAAAATGAAACTACGAAAACAGAAGTCTTCACGCTTTAGATTCCTCGCATGAATATCGAAGTCTTCAAGGTCACACCAATTTCTTCACTTTCAAAGTCTTCAGGAGAACCAAAGTCTTCAGCCGAAGACAGTCATTTTTAGTGGTCGACTGTCACTGTAAATATCAAACTCCTCATTGACTTAT
This sequence comes from Triticum timopheevii, assembly GCA_963921465.1. NCBI lineage: Eukaryota > Viridiplantae > Streptophyta > Magnoliopsida > Poales > Poaceae > Triticum > Triticum timopheevii. The sequence continues at coordinate 249,957,911 of OY997264.1, read as the reverse complement.
AGAGCCTATGTACACTCACAAACATGTTAGTCCCTTAACCTATAAGTCTTCAATACACCAAAATCACTAAGGGGCACTAGATGCACTTACAATCTCCCCCTTTTTGGTCATTGATGACACTATAGGTTAAGTTTTCAATGGGGATAAACATATGAATTGAAAGTACTCAATATTAAGGATTTTGATTGCAAGATATAGAAGAACTCCCCCCAACGATGTGCATAGTGAGGAATTTGCTTTTGAAGCAATGCACATTTGAAGAGTAGAATCATGGAGATCTCCCCCTATATCTTGTAATTCATACACACATTTAACATATTGAATGAAGAATTTGAAATGCATGATGAAATATGGTGACTGATGTGATTCAGCAAGCGTGCATAACATTAATGAGGAAATAGCATGCAGAAAAACAGAGCAAAAGTATCAGGTCACCATCGGACTTAAGTTTACAACTCAATCAAACAAAGCTTCAGAAGAGTGAGAGTTGCAACTTAACAAAAAACGCCCATATATATAGACCCGCTTGAAGACTAACTCAAATTTCTCCCCCTTTGTCATCAAAGGACCAAAGGGACGAAAAGTGAGGACTAACGCCCCTGAAGAATTTCTTCACGAAGTCGATGGAGGAGCGTCAGCGTTGTTGGGGTCGTTTGTTGGAGAAGGGCCTGCCGCAGTGTCATCCAGATCTTCATTTTCATCAGTATCACGGGATGAGGAATATGAACTGGGCAGCAGAGGAGGAACTGTAACTTTCTTGAATTTCTTTGGTGGGGGCTTAGACCAGCCAAAGTCCGGCTTGAAGCCCATCTGCTTGAGATCCTCATCACCGTAAAGGTTAGACAGTATAGCCCAGGTGCGATCAAACACTTCATTAAGGTAGTAATGGTTCTTTTTCACTGAATTATAGGTGGTAGTCATGTTGTGAAGAACTGAAACAAACTGACGTTTTACCCATTTGTGATTGCGATCCACCTTTTGATGAAGACTGAGGAGAAACTTACGATCAGTCATCACCCTTGGAGCTATTGCCTGAGGACTTTGCTTGGATGCATTGGCGGCAGAATTATGAGTAGCAGAGTCATCATTGGTGGAGTATGAAGCAGCTTTGGGAAACTGTCCATCCAATGGTCGAATGCCCTCATGAATAACAGCAGTAGCCTTGCCCTTTTCATTAGTTGAGGAAATTTTTGTTTGAGGACTTCAATTGGGGGCAAGTAGCTGCCATGGTTGAGTGTATCAGCTTTGTAGTTGAGTGAAGACCTTGATCCGAGGAATATCATAATCCAGGGAGTGTAAGGCTTCAACTCAAATGGGGACATTGCAACATTTGCCAAAGTCCTCATGAAGAAATCATGATATTTCACGGGAATACTGTGCATGATGTTGAAAAGCAGATTCTTCATGATGCCAGCGACTTCTTCATCATTCGAGTCATGGCCTTTGATTGGACTCAATGTCTTCGTCAGAATGCGATAGACTGTCCTTGGCACATGTTGCAATTCCTTCACAAGGAATTTGGTCCTTGAGGCTTGTCCAGGCTTCAATGGCTTCATCAGCAGTTGCATGAAATGATCTGACAACTCAGTTTCAGAGTAGATGAGACATGCACCTTCTGGGGGAGGACTGACAGGCATGGCACGAAGCAATTCAGAGGCCGGTGCCTTATAGTGTGTGTTCTCTGTCATCCAGTCCAATACCCATGAGTTCACATCTTCAGCATTGCCTGTGATGTGCAGCGTCGCATAGAATTGAAGAATGAGTTCTTCATTCCAATCGCAAATGTCAATGCAGAAATTGAGTAGGCCAGCATCATGAATGGCAGCGAGGACTGGCGTAAAGCAAGGCAGTGATTCCATATCCAAGTGAGGAATATGCTCATGGTCGAAGACTTTATCCTTGTTGAATAGCACTAAAAAATAGAAATTAGCTTGACTAGCTGTCCAAAAGCGCTTCCTCCTCAGGCGAGCAGAATCATAGGGAATGTAGTCTGTGAAGAATACATGTTCATTGAAGAAGGCATTAGCCTTGAACTTCGGAGTTTTGGAGAATGGATTCTTCGGCTGTGGCTGAGGGGTGTCAGTGATTTGAAGAATAACTTCTGGAATGTCAATCTCTGGAGCCGCAGGCTGAGGAATATCAGCTTCTTCTTCAGTAGCAGCCTAGTTCTCCATTTCTTCATCAGCACTATTAGCTGGAATTTCATGAATGGAAGGGGCATGATGAATTTCTTCAGAGCCCATCTGAACTTCTGTTCGAGCTGGGGATTGAGGAATTTGCTGCAGTGGTGTGAAAAGAGGAGAGTTGGGGTGTTGACTATCCCAAAAATCATCGTTCATCACTGGTGTGGTGCATCCAATGTCCACATTCTCATCCACTTCCATTTCTTCAATGCCGGCCTCTTCAATAGTGAACTGAGGCATTGGCGATAATATTTGAGGAGTTGAAGTGAAAGTCTCAACTTCAATTTCTTCATCCATCTGCTCTATGGAAGCAGCAGAGGGATCTTCTTCAGTAGATTCATCTAGAATCTGATATTCTTCACCATAAGGAACAAGTTCCTTTGATGGCATTCTTGCAAGAGGAACAACATCAATGGGATTGTCCATTGAACTTGTCAAAATCTTTGCCTTCTTGGGGGGCGAAGATTCTGAGGCAGCCGATGCTTTCCTCGTCTTCAGAGTAGCACGCTCCGCAGCTTTGGTTTTCTTCACTTCCAGAGTAGAAGGAAGAACTGGGCTTGGTGTTGGTGCAAGCGGAGCAGTGGGAGTAGGATCAATTTCTTCAGGCCCAACTGATGCAGTTGGCCTGTCTTGAGCAATTTCTTCAGGCGCAGCAACAGAGTCTTCAGCTGGCCTAGCAGATTCTTCAGGCACAACACTAGTGGTTGCCCTGGCAGTTTCTTCAGAGGCTGGAATTTCTTCAGCAGCCCTGGTGCTTGCAGTTTCATCAGCAGCCTAATTTTCATCAGCGGTGCTGGCAATTCCTTCAGTGGCTTGTGTAGATGCTTCAGCCGGAATGACATCAATGTGCACAGGAGTAGTAGCACTTGAAGTGAATTTCTTCATCAGCTTGACGAATCTGACCTTGGCACCCTACCATTCAGCCTTGTAGGCGTCAAATTCATCGCTGAGCTTTTTGATATCAGCTTGTAGTGCAATGAGCTGCTCAGGCAAAAGACTGAGGACATTGTCCTTTAGATAGTGCTACTTCTTGTACTGCACTTTCTTAGCCACTCTGGCTTGGTGATACTTCCATTTTTCTTCAGCAATGAATGCAGTCACCATGTGACTTTGTCCAAGAGTGAGGCCCAACTCTGGCATTGGAGCAATTGGATCTTTGTGCCATAGATCGATGAAATCGAGGATTTTCTTCGGATCCAGTAGAAGGGGCACAACACTCCCTTTGGCTCTAGCGGCCCGCTGCTTCTGTCCTTGATGATATCAGCTAATTCATCATCATCAGCCTCATCATCAGACGGAGTTTGAAAGACCACCTGCTTCTTGTGAGGACTTGGTCTAGTGCCTCGTCCAGCAGTGGCCTTGGTCTTCAGCAGTGTGGGACCGGTTGATGAAGGGTGAGCTGAAGAACTTGCTGAAGCTCCTAAGGCAATTGATATGCTAGTGGTCCTTTGGCACGTGGCGAGATGCATGGGTGCTGAGGACTTTGCCAGAGGAGCTGAGGGTTTTGAAACCCGAGGAATTTGTGTAGCTTGAGGAAATAGGGCAGCCTGAGGAATTTGCCTTGGTGGCACTGAGGAGATTGGTCATGAGGGCATTGAAGAAGAACTTGGCCGTGAGGACATTGCTGAGGAAGGTGGTTTCTTGGATGGCTTCTTTGGCATAGCCTTCTTGCTTGAAGAAGCCTCAGCAGCGGCAACAGCAGAATCCTCATTAAATTTCTTCACTGCTTCTTTGGCCTGCTTGGCCAACTTAGCTTGCCACCTAGCCCATTCATTAGCATAATCCTCACCACGTTTAAGGCTTGTTGGATCAGCTCTTTGGCCAGGTGCCAGAGGAGGTCTTGAGCATGGAGGGTTAAGAGCGAATTTCTTCATGTATTTGGGAGTGACATTTTTGTACTCCCTCCACTCTCTTGCCCATCTTCTTTCAATCCTCTATATGCGCACTTTGCAATCATTCTTTATTTCCTTGCCATGAGTTGCCTCATTAGGCGTGCAGTACCCTGCATAGATATCCGCAGGGATCTCAAAAGCAGTATTAACTTCAAGATTCTTTCCTCCTTTCTGAGGCCTTTTACCATCTGCCATTTTCTTCAGCTGAGGAATTTGCACAATTAAGTTCTCTGAAGAAGTATGCAGCTTTTCTGCAAGGAACGCTGCAAATGAGTTAAGTTGATGAGAACCTAGTGATTCAGCAGCAGACATGTGTACCTGTGAACAGAGTATAGGTGCAAAGAATTTGGAGAGGTCATATGCGTTCTCAGAAGGTTTTTTAAAATTGAACAAGTTTGAGGAAATTGACCCGATGTGTCTTGAAGAATTTCACTAAGCGTTCTTTGACTTAGGTTCCAGAGTTGTGCGGATTGTGAGATTCACACAACGTCACTTAGAGAAACAGATCAAGAACTGAAGATTTGTGCTAGGTGTTTAGAGTGGTGGAGGTTGAAGAATAAACACCTTTTGAAGATTTGATGAAAATCATTAGTAGAATAAATGCAGTAAAAGTAACTTTTAATTATCCTTGATGAAGAACACGACGAACAAGAGGTGTAGATTTAGAAGTTCGTCGGCTCGGATCTTCCACGTCCTAACTTGGCGGAGGAAGACGTCTACGGCGGCGGCGGAGGAAAGATTTCCGCGGCCGGCGCGAGTACGACGGCGACGAGGTCGAGGTAGTGAAGCTTTTCCTCACCGGCTATGATGGAGGTAGCGGCGGCGCTAGGGCTTGAGAAGCTCGAGCGAGGCAGTGAGGTCGAGCGGACAAAGCGTGAAATGAGGAAGGGAAGGCGGTATTTATAGCTGAGGTGAAAAACTGTTCGCCTGAAGAATTTGGACGAACGTGCCCCTGACCCTTCTCATTCGCGCGACATGTGTCACCCACATACTGAGAGGTGGAGAACGTGTGAGATCGTGGGTGAATAGATAAGTATATCATGGAATGCGTAACGGTTTGAGCGGCAAAATCCGAAAATTCGGATAAGAATATTTTAAAGTTTCGTTCGTAATTTCTACAGCTGACAAGAACACAGTGAAGAATTTGAACGAGTTTCAAATAGAACGCACATGAAGAATTTGTGAACTGACTGGGTTGATTTTAGCATAGAGGGGGAAGGGTCCGATCACATTCACTTAGCAGAAAAATCAACTTGAAGAATTAGCAATAAGTGAATGTTGTAGAGGACATAAACTCATATATATATATATAGTCAAATGAAGAACAACGACAGAAAGAGTGAAGACAATGCAAAGTTGAAGAATTTGAAAAAACTGAGGAATTTCAAAAAAATAAGAAAAACTCAAAATGAAGATTTTCAACTTTGGTTGGTGGCGTAACCCACCGTATAAGAAAGCTGATTTCAGACACCGTGTACAACTCTCATAGTGTTCTGAGAATCAATTTCTTCATTAATTTCTTCACACATAGAGGGTTAGACTTCATTGATTGAAGAAAACTGTTACTTCATGTGTTGCACATCTAAGTCATCAAGTCAGCATAAGTGTTAGGATGTGTGTCCTTTTCAAAGAACATTCGAAGATTCTAGGATATTTAGCTCACACTGCAACTTGCTAAATCTCTTCTCATCCAAGGGCTTTGTGAAGATATTGGCCAGCTGGTCTTTAGTACTTGCATGATCGATGGAGATGTCGCCCTTCAACACATGGTCACAAAGAAAATGATGACAAATCTGAATGTTCTTTGTCTTCGAGTGTTGAACTGGGTTGTGTGCAATCTTAATAGCACTCTCATTGTTGCAGTAGAGTGGCCCATTCTTCACGTTGATGACATAGTCCTTGAGTGTTTGCTTCATCCATAGTAATTAAGCTCAGCAAGATCAAGCAGCAATGTACTCAGCTTCTGCAGTGGAGAGTGATACGCAGTTCTTCTTCTTCGAGGACCAACATACCAAGGATCGTCTGAGGAAATGACATGTGCCTGACGTTGACTTGCGGTCCACCCAATTGCCAGCATAGTCAGAGTCTGAATATCCAATGAGATCAAAGGAAGAGCCCTTGGGATACCATAATCCAAGTGTTGGTGTGTGAGCTAGATATCGAAGAATATGCTTCACAGCCTTATGGTGTGATTCCTTCGGTGTAGCTCGAAATCGGGCACACATGCAAACACTAAGCATAATATCCGGCCTAGATGCACATAGGTACAATAAAGAGCCAATCATGGAGTGGTATACCTTTTGATCGAAGTCTTTACCATTTTCATCAGTGCATAGATGGCCATTTGTGGGCATAGGAATTTTGACGCCTTTGCAATCTTTCATGCGAATTTCCTCAACACATCATTGAGGTATTTCTCCTGAGATATGAATATGCCATTGTATTGTTGACGAATCTAAAGACCTAAGAAGAATTTCAATTCTCCCATCATAGACATTTGATATTCTTCACTCATCATATAGGCAAATTCATCACTGTAATGTTGGTTAGTACAGCCAAAGATAATATCATCAACATATATTTGGCACACGAATAATTCACCGTCATATGTTTTGGTGAAAAGAGTTGGGTCAAGTGAAGCGGGTTTGAAGCCTTTCTTCATGAGGAATTCCATCAGTGTGTCATACCATGCCCGAGGTGCTTGCTTGAGGCCATAGAGAGCCTTGTTGAGTCTGTAGACGTGATCTGGAAATTTTGGAACCTCAAAACCTGGTGGTTGAGCAACATATACTTCTTCATCAAGCTTACCATTTAGGAATGCACTTTTCACATCCATTTGTTGTAAGATGATATTATGATGGCTAGCATAAGCAAGCAATATGCGAATAGCCTCAAGTCTAGCAACAGGTGTAACAGTTTCGTCGAAATCAATTCCTTCAACCTGTGTGTAGCCATGAGCTACAAGAAGAGCCTTATTTCTCACCACGAGGCCACTTTCGTCTTGTTTGTTACGGTAGATCCATTTGGTACCGATGATGTTGTGCTTGCGTGGGTCTGATCGCTTGACAAGCTCCCACACATTGTTGAGCTCGAATTGATGCAATTCATCTTGCATGGCTTGAATCCACTCAGATTCCATGAATGCTTCATCTACTTTAGTGGGCTCTGTGATAGAGACAAATGCAAAATGCCCACAAAAGTTAGATAAATGTGAAGCTTTTGAGCGCGTGAGGGGACCTTGTGCACGAATGTCATCGACGATCTTCTCAACTTGCACTTCGTTTGCAATGCGAGGATGTGCGGGTTGACGACTTTGCTTAGGCCCAGCAGTTTCTTCAGGACCAATTTCCTCAGCAGCACCAGCGTGATCTTCTTCACGATCAGGAATGACTTCTTCTGCAGATTCTTTGGTAGGGATGACATCCTCAGTAGCTTTGAACTTGATGGATTCCTCAGGTGACATTTCATCTAGCACCGGAGGTAGGTGCTCTCTTTGCGAGCCATTAGTTTCATCGAACCGCACATCTACAGTTTCAACAACCTTATGATGATTGATGTTGAAGACTCTGTAAGTGTGCGAGTCCTTTCCGTAACAAAGCATAAAACCCACATGTGCTTTCGGTGCAAATTTAGAGTGATGGTGAGGATCTCTAATCCATCATTTAGCACCGAAGACTTTGAAATAACTTACATTGGGTTTCTTGTCAGTGAGGAGTTCATATGAGGTCTTTATGAAGAATTTGTGAAGATATACCCTGTTGATGATGTGGCACGCAGTATCACTTGCTTCAGTCCAGAAATGTTGAGGCATCTTGTATTCATCAAGCATAGTGCAGGCCATCTCAACAAGAGTCATGTTCTTGCGCTCCACGACGCCATTCTGCTGAGTATAAGGAGCAGACAATTCGTGAGTAATACCAAGCATATCAAGATGTTCATGAGGCCAGTGTTCTTGAACTCAGTTCCATTATCACTCCTGATATGCTTGATCTTCACACTGAAGTTAGTGGAAGCCCTTGAGGAAAATCGTCTGAAGACTTCCTGCACTTCATTTTTGTAAGTGATGATATGCACCCATGTGTAACGAGAATAGTCATCAACTATGACAAAGCCATATAATGATGCAGAACAAGTGAACGTGGCATAATGAGTAGGGCCAAATAGATCCATATGAAGTAATTCAAAGGGACGAGAAGTGGTCATGATAGTCTTCGAGGGATGCTTGGCTCTAGTGATCTTTCCAGCCTCGCAAGCCCCACAAAGATGATCTTTGAGGAATTTGACACCCTCGATGCCAATGCCGTTCTTCTTCTTCATGAGTGTATGCAAGTTCCTCATCCCAGCATGACCAAGTCGTCGATGCCATAACCAGCATTCTGAAGCTTTTGCAAGTAGACATGTGGTAGGCTGTGGTCCTGCAGAGAAATCAACAATATACAAGTCTCCTTTCCTAAAGCCTTCGAAGACTTTGGAGTTGTCAGATTCCATTAGCACAAGGTAGCGAAATTTCCCAAAGACAACAACCATATCAAGATCACAAAGCATTGAGACAGACATAAGATTGAATCCTAAGGACTCAACAAGCATGACCTTGTCCATGTGTTTATCCTTGGAGATTGCAACCTTACCTAGACCCAATACCTTGCTTTTGCCTTTGTCAGCGTAGGTGATATGCTTCAGATGAGATGGTGACAAATCAGTGTCCATCAACAAGCTCCTGTCACCAGTCATGTGATTTGTACATCCACTGTCGAGGACCCACTCAGTAGCTTTGGGTTGTTCATCCTGCAGATGAATCAGTGCAACTTACGAACCCATATACTTCATAAGTGAAGAATATGATATCAATTTCATCAACAGTAACAGATATAGCAATATGAGGACGTGAGAAATGAATGATTCATTTCTTCATGATTAGCTTGCATCCTTTCAAGTGCATTTAGGTCTCCAGCAAATTCTTCAGACGAGTAAGTTTGTTTGGAGACCTGACCCTGCATAAGAGATTAGTTCTTTTTCTTCACCACCCACATCTGGAGGGGTGGCAAAGAGTTCATCATTCTGCGAGCTTCATAAGAAAATGATGGCATATAGGCCAGTGCACTTTGTTTCACATAAGAGTGGTTAGGATAAGCACATGAATAAGCAGAGAAATTCTTCGAGGACTTATGAACATAATGGTTTGAAGAATAATGCACATATTCATGGCCCTTAGACTTTCCCTGTGAAACAAAAGTGTTAGCACGATGATGTTCATATGAGGATTTTGATCTGCGTGAGGAATTTGATCCACGTCAGGAATTTGTTCCATATGAGGACTTGGATCCATATGAAGATTTTGATCCATATGAAGAATTTGATTTGGGGTTCCTATTCTTCATGGGTGGTGTCATGATGACATTTACCTGATTTTCTTCATAGGGGGACCGTTCCTGCTGTTAGTTCCAACATATCGAGCAAATACTTCACCATTCTGATTCTCAAACAGCTTATAGTTAGAGTCAAATGACTCATCAGAGGAATATGAAGAATCACAGGTAAAGCCAGATAAAGTGCATGGATCTACAGGAGGTCCTTTCGCAGCAACCCTTGAAGTTTTGGGATACTGCTCAGGTTTCCAGTAGGTCCCATCAGCATTGAGTTTTCTCTCAAAGGCAATACCCTCTTTCCTAGGGTTCCTGTTCAAGATCTGCTTTTTGAGCACATCACATAGAGTCTGATGCCCTTCGAGGCTTTTGTAAATGCATGTCACATACAATTCCTTCAGCCCTGCATTATCGTCAGTGATACATGTGGTATCCTCATATGAGGAATTTTTTACCACAGAGACAGTTGAAGAATTTGCATCAATAGAAGCATTTGAACATTCAGGTGATGGATTAGCAGATTCACGCTCAATGCATTTAAGATATGGTGGAATAAATTCTTCCTGAGCGGAATTGATCTGTTGAGCAAGCAATGAATCATTTTCCTTCTGAAGATCTTCATAACTCGCTTTTAACTTCTCAAGATCTTGCTTTCTCTAAGGAAATTCATAAGAAAGCTTCTCGTGATCAGTTAAGAGAGTGTTATGATGATTTTGAAGGTTATCAAACTTTGACTGGAGTTTTTGAAGACTATCAGTCAAAGCCTTAGTTCGATCTAATTCCTCACCCAACATATCATCGCTGTCATCTAGCATGTTTTGAACTTTTTCAAGAGCTCTTTGTTGTTTAGTGGCAAGGGAAGCAAGTTTGACATAGCTGGGGCCAAATTCATCACCTGATTCATCATCACTAGATTCGGAAAGGTAGCATTCTGTTACCTTGGCACCCTTTGCCATAAGGCATGGTGAAGAGGATGATGATTCAGGTGCAAAAGTCATCTCCTTGAGCGATTCCTTGAAATCCTCAAACCAAGGATCATGACGAGTATGATGGCCTTCGTAGACCTCAGAGAGTCGGTCCCAGATTAGCTTCACATGGTTGAGATGCATGACGTTCCTAAACTGATTTTGGGACAAATAGGAGCAAATGACATCCTTCGTTGTGAGGTTGAGTAGAGTGTACTTGCGAATGTCATCAGCCTTCGCCATCTTGCATAGATCGGTAAGACCAATCTTAGTGACGGTCCACAGTTTGCTGTTCATTGCCATGAGTCGCTTCTTCATCATGGCCTTCCACTTGGGATACTCATGACCGTCAAAGATGGGGCAGGGCACACTCCTCATTCCTGCAGTCGACATAACTAAAACTTCAGGCAGTTAAACCAAAATCACATAGAACAAGGGAGTACCCTGCTCTGATACAATTGAAAGTGTGTTACATCGACTAGAGGGGGGTGAATAGGCGATTTTTATGAAATCTTCACTGAAGAATTTCAGGGTGAGGAAATTCCTAAGCGAAGAACTACTTGCAGCAGAATAAGTACTCAGGTATAAGCACAACAGAGCAACAGCATAGTCATCATGCTGAAACAAAAGACAAAAATAGAGTACAGAAAGCGTAAACACATGATAAGCAGGATGAAGACAAAACAGACTGAAGAAATAGGATTGAGGAATTATAGAAAGTCTTCAGTCGAAGTCTTCAGTTAGTAATGATCAAGTACATCAACACATAACTGAGGAAATGGAAGGGTTGAGGAAATAGAACCAGTTGGCTTGGTGCAGACAATGATTTAGTAGACCAGTTCCAACTGCTGTGACAGTTGTACATCTGGTTGGAGCGGCTGAGTATTTAAACTCGAGGACACACAGTCCCGGACACACAGTCCTCACCGTATTCTCCTTGAGCTAAGATCATACAGTCCCTTAAGCTATAAGTCTTCAATACACCAAAATAACTAAGGGGCACTAGATGCACTTACACTTGGTGACTGCGACATTGCTGATAGTGGGCGTGCAGAGCATGGGGAGCATGCCTGTAGTGGCTGCGCACCCGATGTGATCTTTGGAGTCGAAAGTGATGGCGTACTGCGACCACCTGAGGGGGCGCGCGGCCTCAAGCTTTGGGAGGGCCACGTTCACCTCATGAGAGAAATGCTTGAAGACGCAGTTCGAGGCGGGTGCCTAGGCACCACCGAGGATGCAAGCAATCACATGTGGTTCCTGGAAGTTGTCGGTGTTCTGGGAACTAGGGTACCCATATCTGCCTGCCTGCGGCCCACGATGTGGCTTCATCGACAGCCTGGCACGGCCTAGCTTCGACTACGGGAAGACAAGACCCTCGTGAGGGGCCATGCTTTGTGAGGCGAGCGACATCAAGACCCCCCGAGGGAGCGGCCTCCTTAGGCGGCCTCCTGAGCGGAGCAGAGATTTCTATGCAAGACCCAGCCTCACGAGGCTGAAATGACATCAGCCATGACGACCAAACTAGGCGCACGCCAGCGGGCGCAGTACAGCAGGTTCCCTCTTTAGTGCAAAGGAGGCAAGCACAGGTGTGGAGTCCCAAGGAATCAGACAAAGGTTGCCATTTGCGTGCAACAAGACCAAGACCGCCAGAACAGCGGGATGGATATCATCGTCGAGCCCACCACGACGTCACGCTCAGAGGCTTTGCAGGTGAAGACCACCTTTCGTCAGGATTAGATGTACTTCTTGTTCCCCTTCAAATTTGGCTATTGTGGGATCCCTTCCCACCTAAGTTTTGGAGGAAGAGGACCAAGGCCACTATAAATAGGGCCTAGCCACCACCGTAGAAGGAGGTCGGTCGATCGATCAACTCACCAAGTGATCAGCACATAGAACCACTAAGAGCTCATCACAAGAACATGCCTCCTGAGGTTTTTCTTCACTTGTACTAGTTCATCCTTAGCCCATCGCAAGGCCAATCCTCCACAAAGCAGGAGCAGGGTATTACACCACAAGGTGGCCCGAACCTGGGTAAACTGTTGTGTCTTTCTCTATCGTGTTCATCGAGCTAGGTCATGAGAGCAGCGGATCAGGAGGCTTGAGAGGTTGAGTTCTTCGCACACGCCCCAGAGTTCGAACCTTTCTTGGGTCTGCGGAGCTTGGAATCTAACATTTGGCCCGGCAGGTAGGGGGCGTGTCGAAGCTTCTCTTCCACCAGTCACTTCGCCCCCGCTTCGCGGTCCCTATGGCGGAATTTCCACAAGCTGGCAGCGAGCAATGGGCTGCCCATGTCACCGAGGCGGCCCTGTCCAACAGCGAAGTTCGTCATCAGCTTCCTCTTGCCGGAGTAGGGGTGGGAACCGACGACAGCAGCCGTCAGCACTGTGGGCCGCTTCTATACCCTCCTACTCAGCGCCACAACAGATCAGCGGCAACATCCTCCAGCTACGCCGCGTCGATGTCCCTGCGCATTTGTCGGGAGCAAGCGAACACACGGGCCGCGCTCGTCGTGGCCCGTGAGTTGTTGCGTCGTAGGCTGGCCGAGGGCGGCTGCGACACCCTGCTCTCCCGCGTTGCCAGACTACTCGACACCGCCTGTGAAGGCACGACACCTTTTCGCGTCACGCCAGCTATGCGGACGCCTCAAGACGCTCACCCTCACACCAGTCATGCCCACTTGCTCCTCTGGGAGGATCCCGAGGGGCCGTGTGGAGGCAGCTCGGCATACGAGATCATCCATTCCCAGGGGGCAGTCAGAGCAGGCAGCTCCTACCTCAACGGTAGTGAGGGATCACTCTCAGGCCGGCGAGTCATAGCCCCGATCATGGCGGCGGACGCTTCACGGGGCTCGGGGATGGTCTTAGGCCAATAGCCCATGAGGTCCGGGCGCCACCCATGGCCGGCGTGCTACGCGAGCAAGGAAGATGCACATTCATGCTTCCGGCGCTGGCTCCGGCATCAGGATCGCCAAGGTCACCGGAGATGGGGGCTCCTCGCGAGTTGACTCAGTGCTCCGCCAGCATCTTCAATGCCAATAACCACCGGTCACAATCAACCTATTTCAGGCGCAATTACGCTAACCTTGGATCACAGGTGAAGCTCTGTAACGCCCCGGATTCGATGCGCCAGGTTTCTCCCAGTTATTCGCCGTAGTTGCCATGTAATTTGCTTGCGTGTTTCATTTTGTCATGCCATCATGTGCATCTCTTTTTTGCATACGTGTTCGTCTCATGCATCCGAGCATTTTCCCCATTGTCCGTTTTGCAATCCGACACTCCTATTTCCTCCGGCGTCCCCCTTTTGTCTCTTGTTGTGATCGGGTGTTAAACATTCTCGGAATGGACCGTGATTTGCCAAGTGGCCTTGGTATATCACCGGTAGACCGCCCATCAAATTTCGTTCCATTTGGAGGTTGTTTGATGCCCCAACGGTTAACCACGTAGCCCGAAACCCCTCTCTCTTTGCAGCCCATCCCTTCTTCACCACAGCCCATGAGCCCATCCAAACCCCCTCCATGCTCTCGGTCGTTCGATCACGATCGTGTGGGCGAAAACCGCACCCCATTTGGAGTCTCCTAGCTCCCTCTACCTATAAAAAAGCCTTCCCCCGTCAAAATCCCGGATGAAATAGACCCCTAACCCTAGCCCATCTCCTCCCACCGCGTCGGACATGTCCACCGCCTCCGGACGAATCGCCGCCACCGCCCGCAGCCAACAGGGGCCTGCCACATTGCGCGCCCGCCGCCCACGCGCCGCTGGCCCGCCAGGCCCGGGACGGGCCCCCCGAGCCCGCGCGTCCACCTCCACGCCCGAGGCCTCCTCCGAGTGCCCTATCGCCGTCACCCTCCCTCATGGCCACCGTGCGCTGCCGAGCGCCGCCTCGCCGAACCACCATGCACCGCCCGCGCCTCCCCACCCGGCGCTGCCTCGGCTCCCGAGCCAGCCGTGGGCCGCCGCCGCGGATCCAGCCCGGGGCCGCGCCCGCGACCCCGCGCCTCGCCGCCCTCTGCCTTCGGCCCCCTGACCGGCACCGCCCTCGCCTACGCGCGCCGCCCGCACCTCCCGTGCGGCCGGCGCCGCCCCATGCCCAGATCTGGCCGGGGATCGACGGGATCCTCCCCCACCAACCATCCCTCTCGCGCTCCGGCCTCTTCCTCGCCGCCGTCAACCGTCTCTGTCCACTCCGGCGAAGCTCCGGCCATCCTCAGAATCCGTGCAAACCCTAGATTGGAGTGGTATATTTTCCAAGTCCTTAAGTTTTCACATTCTGGTCCTAACTTTGATCTGTCATAACTTTATGCATATAGATCCGTTTTGGGCATATAATATATCAAATTGTTCATCATGAGATGCTCTTCATTTCATTCCTTTGTGCCATGCTTGTTTGAGTTGATCTTGGTGCCCAAATCATCATTGCAAGAGTCTTATATGATGTTATCTGCTGTCTGTTAACATAACTTGTTGTTTTGTCTTTTTCATTGCATTTTGTGTGTGCATCCTATGAGCTTGATGTCTACATGTGCTTTGAGCTACATCATGCCATCTTTAAAGTGGTGCCATCCATATATTTTTATGAGTCTTGTAGTGAGTGCATCGAGCTCGTGAAGTAGGGTACTTGCTGTTACTGTTTTGCTAGGCTGAAACTGTTATGCCATGATGCTAAGTAAACCTGCTGCTACAAGTCATTCTATGCATAATATGGAGATGTTCGCTAAGGATGTTTTGTTATACAAGTCATGATATATCCATCCATGTCCCTGGTTGCATTTATATCCTGCTGTAGCTTGCTCTAATCTTGCTCTCAAATTGCTAAATAATGTTGTTGTCAGCCTATTAACATTAAGTTCAGTTTTTCCATGAGCTTTGCTAGTGATCTGTGCACCCTATGAACATGTTCTTGCCACGCTTAGCTTCATAAATGTGTATTCTTACTTTTGGTCACCTTGTCATGCCATGTATTGCTCTGTGGTGACTGGTACAAGCTCACCAACATGCCTACTTATCGTTGTTCCTGCCATGTCTGAATCTGTCATCATTTGCCATGTTTGCATGGATCCTACCATATTTTCTGTTGATCTTTAGAATTAGTTCAGTAAGGGAGTTTTGTTCTTGGTCTTTATTATTAGTGTTCCATGCCTTTGTTTTCCATGATAAGTTCCTGCAGTATGTTGTTTGATAGCGCTAAACATTGCAATCTGATGATATTTTTGCCAAGTCTGTAAACTGTTATTATTTGCAATCTTGCCATGTCCTTTTGAGCATGTTGTAGTGATTTCTGGAGATAGCTCATTGTTCATGTTTTGTCATGTTTTACATGTAGTTCATGCCCATGCCTTTTTTCACATTGAGATGTTGTAGCGTATTGTTTTGATGCTTGTTATATGCCTAGTTGCTGTTTTGGACAGCTTGTCCTTTAAACTTGTAGAGTGTATGTGTTGAACCGTTGCTCCGTTTTGAGTGTGCTCTATATGAAACTTGTTTAGAATTGCATGTAGTTTCATCTTATCATGTTGAATCCTTGTTTTGAGAGTGTTTTCTTGATGTTTGAATGTCTTTTGCATCAATGCCATGTTTAACTTGTTTTGCTCATATCTTCTAGGCCGTAGCTCCGAATTAAATGTACTTTATATGTAACTTGACTAAAATCTCGTGTTGATCATCTTGGTGCATCTTAACTTGCTGTTTAACAATTTTAACATAAGGTTTATTCAGATCTGGAACAATTTCGAAACTTGCATATGAGGACCTACCGGATTTGTTATATGTTGTTTCCTGCCTCATTTAAACTTGCCTTGATGTGTTGCTCATGTTTGCATCATCTCTTGCCATGAGTAGCTTCATGTAGCCTTTGTCATGCATCATACTTAGTTGAGCATCATGTCATGTATATGTGTGGGGTATTTACCATGTTGTGTGCTTCTTCTCGATAGTTCCTGTTTTGTTACGATCGTGAGGATTCGTTCGTCTATGCTTGGTTCGGCTTCATCCGTTCGTCTTCTTCATGCACTCGTTCTTCTTCTTTGCGGGATTTCAGGCAAGATGACCGTCACCTTGGATCTCATTACTATCATTGCTATGCTAGTTGCTTCGTTCTATCGCTATGATGCGCTTCCTATCATTTGCTCCTCAAGCCTCCCAAACTGCCGTGTCAGCCTCTAACCTTTTTCACCCTTCCTAGCAAACCGTTGTTTGGCTATGTTACCGCTTTGCTCAGCCCCTCTTATAGCGTTGTTAGTTGCAGGTGAAGTTGAAGATTGCTCCATGATGGACAGGATTATGGTTGGGATATCACAATATCTCTTATTTAATTAATGCATCTATATACTTGGTAAAGGCTGGAAGACTCGGCCTTGATTTTGCGTTCCTTACGCGGTTGGGTGATTTATGGGACCCCCTTGACAGTTTCCTTTGAATAAAACTCCTCCAGCAAGGCCCAACCTTGGTTTTACCATTTGCCTCACCACCACCTATACCTTTCCCTTGGATCGGCCAACCCAAGGGTCATCTTTGTTTTAGCGCCCTCCCCCCCCCCCCCCCGGGGCCAGTGCTTCTCTAAGTGCTGGTCCGAACTGAGTAGACTACGGGGCCACCTCAGGGAAACTTGAGGGCTAGTTTTACTCCTAGGATGTCTCATCTGGTGTTGCCCTGAGAATGAGATATGTGCAGCTCCTATCGGGATTGTCGGCACATCGGGCAGCTTTGCTGGTCTTGTTTTACCATTGTCGAAATGTCTTGTAAACCGGGATTCCGAGACTGATCGGGTCTTCCTGGGAGAAGGAATATCCTTCGTTGACCATGAGAGCTTGTGATGGGCTAAGTTGGGACACCCCTGCAGGGTATAAACTTTCGAGAGCCATGCCCGCGGTTGTGTGGCAGATGGGAATTTGTTAATGTCCGGTTGTAGATAACTTGACACTTGACTTAATTAAAACGCATCAACCGCGTGTGTAGCCGTGATGGTCTCTTTTCGGCGGAGTCCGGGAAGTGAACACGGTTTTGGGTAATGTATGAACGTAAGTAGATTCAGGATCACTTCTAGCTTCTCGACCATTCCGTTTGCTTCTCTTTTCGCTCTCATTTGCGTATGTTAGCTACCATATATGCTTAGTCGCTGCTGCATCCTCACCACTTTACCCCTTCCTTTCCCATTAAGCTTTGCTAGTCTTGATACCCATGGTAATGGGATTGCTGAGTCCTCGTAGCTCACAGATTACTACAACAACAGTTGCAGGTACAGGTTATGCGATGATCATGACGCGAGAGCGATGTTTGCTTGTTTTGGAGTTCTTCTTCCGTTTCTTCTTCGATCAGGGGATAGGTTCCAGGTCGGCAGCCTGGGCTAGCAGGGTGGATGTCATTTGAGTTTCTGTTTGTGTTTCATCCGTAGTCGAATGTTGCTCTTATGTATTGTGTTGTTGTATTCGTGTGGCATTGTATGCCTTTTGTATGTATCCCCATCAATTATGTAATGTTGATGTAATGATATCCACCTTGCAAATGCGTATCAATATGCGGTTCTATCCTTGGTGGGACCTTCGAGTCTCTTTAGGATAGTATCGCATATTGGGCATGACAAGTTGGTATCAGAGCCTCGACCGACCATAGGATCCCCCTTGATTGATCATGTAGTTTGGCCGTTGTCGAGTCTAGAAAAAAACTATTTTTGGAGTCTAGTTATATCAGAGAGTAGGAATTCTTTTTACTCCTCAGCCCCTTCGTCGCTCTGATGAGGAATCTTGACGTAGGTGTTTTGAATTACTCCTATTCCCTTTCAAACTTTCTTTAGGATCATGCAGTTGGTTTTCCCGATCGTTGTTCCTCAGCTCTTTTCATCCGGTGCATTTCTCGTCAAGTTGACTCGACCCTCTTCATCTTTGCCAAGTTCAATCCTCAGTTCGCTCTCAATGAAGTTGTTTCCCCATCCTCAGTTGTCTTATTTTCCCACCCGCCTACCTTTCTTCTTCTCGGAGCCGGAGTCCGTAATCGAGTATCCATCCTACTCGTGTGAAGTCTTTGCTTTCTTTCCTCAATGATTTCAACCGGTGTTTTCTCTTCAAGATATTCGTCGGTTCCCCCTTCCAAGTTGCCTTTGTTTTCCCGCCCTCTCACCCTTTTTCTTCCCGGAGTTTGAGTCTCTTTCGACCATCATTTTCATTCGTGTGGAGCATCTTCAGTTTTTCGTCAATTGTTTCAACTGGTGAATTCTCGTTTTGTTCGACATTCTTCATTTCTTTTTCTTCTCCGTTGGACCCAATTCAAGTTTTTCGGTTTATCATATTCTTTTCCTTGGATCAAGTGTTTTCCTTGATCGTTCGCCTCTCGCCATTTAATCCTTCCGGAGTGCCCAAGACATCTCAGGAGATTCGTCCGTGTTCCAATTAATTCGAGGTTGTCACCTCATTCAAATATTTCAATCATTCTGGTGCATCATCTACCTCTTCAACAACCCTTTCCAACGGTGTTTTCTTTTAGTTGGCCCTAACCCACAGGTCTTTTCCCGGGATCTTACCTGACTCTTCTAATTCCCTCGGAGTTATTCTCAATTCTTTTCAAGTGTGACGTAAGAATGGATCCCATCAGTCACATGCCTTCTCCAAGATCGTTTTCAAATTATTTAATTATTGGATCAACCTCTTCGTTTTTCATTCTCCCGGAGTATCTCAGTAATTTTGTTGGTGTTTCTCATCATCATTTGAAGACCGAAGAAGAGTTTTTCCTCTAAATCTTGTCTGTTCTCTTGAAGTTTCGTGGTTCTAGCTTCATGTTATCCTCTCAAATTATTCCATTTGTCAGATATTCCTTTTCTTAACCATCCGGAGTATGTCAGGAGTTGTTTTCCCGTTTCTTTTCACCGGAGGCCGTCATTCCAGAAGAATTCTTTGTCCTCACATTTCAGCTACCGTTATCCAATTATCCCGGTGCTTCGTTCAAGTGTTCTTTAATCAGCTCATGATCTCTTTGTTCTTTTGCATCTAAATCCCCTCTAGCTTATTGGTTCGTCTAATTCTTCCCGGTGATCCATACTCTTTCATCAGTAATTTTCGAATTCTTATGGTGGTTCGTTCAAGATTCTTTTTCCTTGATTATCATATTAATTCATTCGTTCTTTCCAATCTACTAGTGGTTCATGAAGACTTTCTCAAGTTTTGCACCATATTTCCTTTAATCCTTTTCAACAAGAATAAGTAGTATGCAAAATCCATTGCTTCTCATCAATTTAATTGGAGGAGGATAAGCATAACATAATTCTTATTCTTCTTTCATCAAGTTGATTAATTCCTTCCTTTAGAGTTTGTTCGTCATGAATAAATTCTAGTTCCAAGCGTTTTCATTTGTTCTTTTCCGGAGTTCAAATTTACTCGGCCATTTCGTCGGAACCTCCATCTAAATCATCGCAAGGCTCATCTTATTCTTTTCATCCTTCAATTCTATCTCATTTTCCTTTTGTTTACCAGAGTTCTTCATAGTGCTTCTTCAGGATTTATTTCATTCTTCAAGAGTTCATCAAGAATTTTGTTGGAGGAGTTCAATATCTTTTCTTCTCGCATCTCGAAGTGCAAATAATTCTCCGTGTTGTTCTGAAGTGGAGTTTTGCATTTCTTCGTTCTTCTCAGCTTTTCAGACATTGGTTGTGGTTTAATTTCACCTCAAGTTTTGAGTTGTTTTTGATAAGTCCACAACAAGCTTATTCTTTCGTTGTTGATTTTCACAACAACTCGGTTCACTCCTTCCTTCTAAGTTCTTTTCATTCCATTCTTTCAATTCTTTCAGAGGCATTGCATTATTCATCCCATCAAGTGCCATCTCATTGGGTGAGGTTCTTGTCCTAATCCTTCAATTTTCAGTCGGAATGTTGCCGAAATTCTTTTATTCATTCCTTTTCTATCTTGTTCTAATCGGAGTGGTTCAAAGTTTGTCTTCTTCTTGAGCTTTTCATTCTCTTCATACTCGTCCCTACCCAGTGCTCTCAACTTTGTTCATCCTCTCTCTTTTGTTCTTACTTCACCTCTTCCTCTTTCCCTTCCGTCTCGCTCCTAAGATCTCGGGACGAGATCTCTTGTTAGTGGAGGAGAGTTGTAACGCCCCGGATTCGATGCGCCAGGTGTCTCCCAGTTATTCGCCGTAGTTGCCATGTAATTTGCTTGCGTGTTGCATTTTGTCATGCCATCATGTGCATCTCTTTTTTGCATACGTGTTCGTCTCATGCATCCGAGCATTTTCCCCGTTGTCCGTTTTGCAATCCGACACTCCTATTTCCTTCGGCGTCCCCCTTTTGTCTCTTGTTGTGATCGGGTGTTAAACATTCTCGGAATGGACCGTGATTTGCAAAGTGGCCTTGGTATATCACCGGTTGACCGCCCAACAAATTTCGTTCCATTTGGAGGTCGTTTGATGCCCCAACGGTTAACCGCGTAGCCCGAAACCCCTCTCTCTTTGCAGCCCAGCCCCTCTTCACCACAGCCCATGAGCCCATCCAAACTCCCTCTATGCTCTTGGTCGTTCGATCATGATCGTGTGGGCGAAAACCGCACCCCATTTTGAGTCTCCTAGCTCCCTCTACCTATAAAAAAGCCTTCCCCCGTCAAAATCTCGGATGAAATAGACCCCTAACCCTAGCCCATCTCCTCCCACCGCGCCGGACATGTCCGCCGCCTCCGGACGAATCGCCGCCGCCGCCCGCAGCCAACGGGGGCCTACCACATGGCACGCCCGCTACCCCCACGCCGCCGGCCCGCCAGGCCCGGGACGGGCCCCCCGAGCTCGCGCGTCCGCCTCCGTGCCTGAGGCCTCCTCCGAGCGCCCCGCCGCCGTCACCCTCCCTCGCCGCCACCATGCGCCGCCTCGCCGGACCACCGCGCGCCACTCGCGCCTCCCCGCCCGGCGCCGCCTCGGCTCCCGAGCCAGCCGTTGGCCGCCGCCGCGGATCCAGCCCGGGGCCGCGCCCGCGACCCCGCGCCTCACCGCCCTCTGCCTTCAGCCCCCTGACCGGCGCCGGCCTCGCCTCCGCGTGCCGCCCGCGCCTCCCTGGAGGCCGGCGCCGCCCCGCGCCCTAGATCCGGCCGGGGATCGACGGGATCCTACCCCGCCGACCATCCCCCTCGCGCTCCGGCCTCTTCCTCGCCTTCGGCGACCGTCTCCGTCCACTCCGGTGAAGCTCCGGCCATCCTCGGAATCTGTGCAAACCCTAGATCGGAGTGGTATATTTTCTAAGTCCTTAAGTTTTCACATTCTGGTCCTAACTTTGACCTGTCATAACTTTATGCATATAGATCCATTTTGGGCATATAATATATCAAATTGTTCATCATGAGATGCTCTTAATTTCATTCCTTTGTGACATGCTCGTTTGAGTTCATCTTGATGCCCAAATCATTGTTGTAAGAGTGCTATATGATCTTATCTGCTGTCTGTTAACATAACTTGCTGTTTTGTCTTTTTCGATTGCATTTTGTGTGTGCATCCTATGAGCTTGATGTCTACATGTGCTTTGAGCTACATCATGCCATATTTACAGTGGTGCCTTCCGTGTATTTTTGTGAGTTTTGTAGTGAGTGCATCGAGCTCGTGAAGTAGGGTACTTGCTGTTACTGTTTTGCTAGGCTGAAACTGTTATGCCATGATGCTATGTAAACCTGCTGCTACAAGTCATTTTATGTATAATCTGGAGATGTTCACTAAGGTGTTTTGTTATACATGTCATGCTATATCCATCCATGCCCCTGGTTGCATTTATAGCCTGCTGTAGCTTGCTCCAGTCTTGCTCTCAAATTGCTAAATAATGTTGCTGTCAGCCTGTTAACATTAAGTTCAGTTTTGCCATGAGCTTTTCTAGTGATCCATGCACCCTATGAACTTGTTCTTACCATGATTAGATTCATAAATGTGTATTCTTACTGTTGGTCACCTTTTCATGCCATGTATTACTCTGTGGTGACTGGTACGAGCTCACCAACATGCCTACTTATCGTTGTTCCTGCCATGTCTGAATCTGTCATATCATTTGCCATGTTTGCATGGATCCTACCATATTTTCTGTTGATCTTTAGAATTAGTTCAGTAAGGGAGTTTTGTTCTTGGTCTTTATTATTAGCATGCCATGCCTTTGGTTTCCATTATAAGTTCCTGTAGCATATTGTTTGATAGCCCTAAACATTGCAATCTGATGTTATTTCTGCCAAGTCTGTAAACTGTTATTATTTGCAATCTTGCCATGTCCTTTTGAGCATGTTCTAGTGATTTCTGGAGATAGCTCAGTGTTCATGTTTTGTCATGATTTACTTGTACTTCATGCCCATGTCTTTTGTTTTCACGTTGAGAAGCTGTAGCTTATTGTTTTGATGCTTGCTAGATGCCGAGTTGCTGTTTTGGACAGCTTGTCCTTTAAACTTGTAGTGTATGTGTTGAACCGTTGCTTCGTTTTGAGTGTGCTCTATATGAAAGTTGTTTAGAATTGCATGTAGTTTCATATTATCATGTTGCATCCTTGTTTTGAGAGCGTTTGCTTGATGTTTGAATGCATTTTGCATCAATGCCATGTTTAACTTGTTTTGCTCATATCTTCTAGGCCGTAGCTCCGAATTAAATGAACTTTATATGTAACTTGACTAGAATCTCGTGTAAATCATCTTTGTGCATCTTAAATTGATGTTTAACAACTTGAACATAAGGTTTATTCAGATCTTGACCAATTTTGAACTTGCATATGAGGACCTACCGGATTTGTTATATGTTGTTTCCGGCCTCATTTAAACTTGCCTTGATGTGTTGCTCTTGTTTGCATCATCTCTTGCCATGAGTAGCTTCATGTAGCCTTTGTCATGCATCATACTTAGTTGAGCATCATGTCATGTATATGTATGGGGTGTTTACCATGTTGTGTGCTTCTCGATAGTTCCTGTTTCGTTGCGATCGTGAGGATTCGTTCGTCTACGCTTGGTTCGACTTCATCCATTCGTCTTCTTCATGGACTCGTTATTCTTCTTTGCGGGATGTCAGGCAAGATGACCGTCACCTTGTATCTCATTACTATCATTGCTATGCTGGTTGCTTCGTTCTATCGCTATGCTGCGCTTCCTATCATTTGCTCCTCAAGCCTCCCAAACTGCCATGTCAGCCTCTAACCTTTTTCACCCTTCCTAGCAAACCGTTGTTTGGCTATGTTACCGCTTTGCTCAGCCCCTCTTATAGCATTGTTAGTTGCAGGTGAAGTTGAAGATTGCTCCATGATGGACAGGATTACGGTTGGGATATCACAATATCTCTTATTTAATTAATGCATCTATATACTTGGTAAAGGGTGGAAGACTCGGCCTTATGCCTGGTGTTTTGTTCCACTCTTGCCGCCCTAGTTTCCGTCATACCGGTGTTATGTTCCTTTATTTTGCGTTCCTTACGCGGTTGGGTGATTTATGGGACCCCCTTGACAGTTCGCTTTGAATAAAACTCCTCCAGCAAGGCCCAACCTTGGTTTTACCATTTGCCTCACCACCACCTATACCTTTCCCTTGGGTCGGCCAACCCGAGGGTCATCTTTATTTTAGCCCCCCTGGCCAGTGCTTCTCTAAGTGCTGGTCCGAACTGAGTAGACTGCGGGGCCACCTCGAGGAAACTTGAGGGCTAGTTTTACTCGTAGGATGTCTCATCCCGTGTTGCCCTGAGAACAAGATATGTGCAGCTCCTATCGGGATTGTCGGCACATCGGGTGGCTTTGCTGGTCTTGTTTTACCATTGTCGAAATGTCTTGTAAACCGGGATTCCGAGACTGATCGGGTCTTCCTGGGAGAAGGAATATCCTTCGTTGACCGTGAGAGCTTGTGATGGGCTAAGTTGGGACACCCCTGCAGGGTATAAACTTTCGAGAGCCGTGCCCGCGGTTATGTGGCAGATGGGAATTTTTTAATGTCCAGTTGTAGATAACTTGACACTTGACTTAATTAAAACGCATCAACCGCGTGTGTAGCCGTGATGGTCTCTTTTTAGCGGAGTCCGGGAAGTGAACACGGTTTTGGGTTATGTATGAACGTAAGTAGATTCAGGATCACTTCTTGATCACTTCTAGCTTCTCGACCGTTCCGTTTGCTTCTCTTCTCGCTCTCATTTGTGTATGTTAGCCACCATATATGCTTAGTCGCTGCTGCATCCTCACCACTTTACCCCTTCCTTTCCCATTAAGCTTTGCTAGTCTTGATACCCATGGTAATGGGATTGCTGAGTCCCCGTGGCTCATAGATTACTACAACAACAGTTGCAGGTACAGGTTATGCGATGATCATGATGCGAGAGCGATGTTGGCTTGTTTTGGAGTTCTTCTTCTGCTTCTTCTTCGATCAGGGGATAGGTTCCAGGTCGGCAGCCTAGGCTAGCAGGGTGGATGTCGTTTGAGTTTCTGTTTGTGTTTCATCCATAGTCGAATGTTGCTCTTATGTATTGTGTTATTGTATTCGTGTGGCATTGTATGCCTTTTGTATGTATCCCCATCTATTATGTAATGTTGATGTAATGATATCCACCTTGCAAAAGCGTATCAATATGCGGTTCTATCCTTGGTGGGACCATCGAGTCTCTTTAGGATAGTATCGCATATTGGGCATGACAACCTCGCCACGACACCGTATCTCGAGACGCTCGACCTGCCCAGGGCAGGAGGAGCGCCCTAGGAGTCATGTGGAGGGAGCCTGGCACCAGAGATCCCTCCGCACCTCACGGTGCAGGGCGCCACCCTAGTGGTGGCGCACGCCGTCTGGAGGTAGGTCCTCTACCGGGGAAGGCGCCGGTGAGCCCTTTCCCTGGTGGGGAGCCTGCAATTGCCTGACCACCGCCGGCGTACCCCCTTGCTCCTTGTTCTCGTCCTGGTTTCTGGACTCCCCAACGGTGGCAATAGGATGCGTTTGGCAAGGTCTCCACGAGGAGCAAGGAGCGCACGCGAAGATCTCCGCCCGTGAAACTCCCACATAATAATGAGTGGGGTTGTACACGCCCGGGAGTCTCTTGAGCACCGCCCTTGGGCCTCACGGGGGCTCCCTCCCACGTCCTAGTGGCAGCACTTAGCTGTGTGATGGTAAGAAGACTATTATAGGTGCCGGACGCGGCTGTTCTTTTGCTTGCTTTATGTATCTGATTTGTGACTTTTTGAATAGAATTTGTAGTTTCAGTGTCTCTTTCTGGGGGTTGGGAAATTTTTCTTCTTGCCTCGCTCGTTTCTCTCAAGCCTTGTCTCGGGAGACCTCAGGAGGAGTGGCAGTTGCCTGTCGCTCCTCCTCGCGTGTCCCGTGCACGGGGGCTGGGCAGGTGTGCACACTACGGGCTCGCTCACAAGCACACTTCGCCAAAGCCCCAGTCCCTGGCCCTCTGGCGTACTTGTCCTCGCGCGACGCTCTTGGACGAGCTTGCCGGCACTGAACCCCGGGGCCTCCTAGGCCCACAACTATGAGGGCCCTCCCTCTTGAAGCATGGTGACCACAAGGGCATCCCTCAACAAGGAGCACTTCCGTGGCGTCGAAATTCGCTGTCAGGAAATCTAAGATAAGTTACCCCAACCACGCTCAATAGCAGCACAAACCTCGTGACAAAGCGTAAAAATAATAACATAATGCGCAAGCGCCATAGTCCATTACACGCCCCTGTAGGGCCTCCTACTTCTTCTTTTTTCAGCAAAGGAAAGAAAGAAAAAACACAGGCACGCATCAACGATAGCTCCTGAGGCCCGGCTCCGGCAGCACCTGGCTCATTCAGAGCCCTCCTCCCACTTCACCGGGGCATGCCGGCGACGTGACTCGTCTCCCCTTCTGAACCGGGCTCAGTGACGCAGTGGCTCTTAGGAGTCATCGCCGCTGGTGCTTTCCGCGGAGGAGAAGTCACCGCTGCTGGAGGTGGCGCGACCATCGCCAAGGCCGAGGTCATCGCCGGTGATGATGTCGCCCCTCCGTCCACTGTCATCATCGCCATTGTCATCGCTATCGCTCTCCGCGAAGCACTCTACGCGGGGGCCATCCTCCCCGAAGATCCTCACATAGAGGGTCGCGATGCCGTCGTACCTAAAGTGGAGAGTGCACCTCCCGCGTAGGTCCCGCGTTCGGGAAAACGACTTCCACCCGCGGGTCAGGAACACATTGCCGGGAGCCGTGACCTCGACCTCCACCCATGAGGCCTTGCTGTAGTAGCCATCGGCCTAGAGCCAGAAGCTACCAGGTCCCCCGGCCGGCAGTGCATCCATGAAGAAGCGCGGGAACTGGAGCAAGGCGCTGGCAGGCTTCTCCGCCCACACCACGAACTCAGGGGGAGAGTCGGCTGAGTGGGATTGCGGCCGTGGTGGCCGAATGGCCACCGCATGCCTCACCTCCTCGCGACAGCTTCCTTGACCGCGACGGCCCTCACTGCGAGAAGACGCGCCCACAAGGCCACCGGAGGCAGTACCAGCCTTAGAAAGCGGGCGCCCGTGCCCGTGCGGAGCCGCTGCCGGCGTCGCCGCATACTTGCGGGGACGGCCGCGGCCCCTCTTGGGCGGGGGTGAGTCAGGCCCCTCCTTAGGGGCCTTTCCCTTCTCCGCGGCCGAGAGCCTCCTCGACAGTGCCATGGGTGCTCTGGCAAGACAGAGGCGCAAGGAGAAGGAGGAGCAAGAAGAAGGAGATGAGCAGGGGGCTCCGCCTACTCCCATATTTATAGCCAGGAGAAGGTAAATCGTCGGCCTCCCATGATCCCCAGTAATGATTATTCTCTCTGCGTGCAGCATGTAGTTGTCAAAGTTGAACGGTTGCTGACGCGTCGTGGGGAAGTGGATACGCGCACGTCCCATAAAGTGCCATGCGTCGGGTCAGTTCACGGGCGATTGCGACCCGCGGCATTCTGCACTTGCCCTTTGGCTTCGCCTCGAAGCCAAGTGTGAGCATGCCTTGGGCCCAGGGGCTTCTGTCGGCGTTTTGGGAACCAGGTTACCCAGACCTGCCTGCATGCGGCCCACGACATGGCTTCATCGACGGCCTGATACGGCCCAGCTTCAACTACGGCAAGACAAGACCCTCCCGAGGGGCCAAGCCTCGCGAGGCGGGCGACATCAAGACCCCCTGAGGGAGTGGCCTCCTTAGGCGGCGTCCTGAGCAGAGCGGAGATTTCTATGCAAGACCCAGCCTCACAGGCTGAAATGACATCAGCCATGACGACCAAGGCCAGGCGCGCGCCAGTGGGCGCAGTACAGTAGGTTCCCTCTTTGGTGCAAAGGAGGCAAGCGAAAGTGTGGAGTCCCAAGGAATCAGCCAAAGGTTGCCATTTGCGTGCAACAAGACCAAGACCGCCAGAATGGCAGGATGGATGTCATTGCTGAGCCCACCACGATGTCACGCTCAGAGGCTTTGCAGGCGAAGAACGTCGTTCATCGGGATTAGATGTACTTCTTGTCCCCTTCAAATTTGGCCATTGTGGGATCCCTTCCCGCCTAAGTTTTGGAGGAAGAGGACCAAGGCCACTATAAATAGGGCCTAGCCACCATTGTAGAAGGAGGTCGGTCGGTCGATCAACTCACCAAGTGATCAGCTCATAGAACCAGCAAGAGCTCATCACAAGAACACGCCTCCTTAGGTTGTTCTTCACTTGTACTAGTTCATCCTCAGCTCATCACGAGGCCAATCCACCGCAAAGCAGGAGTAGGGTATTACACCGCAAGGTGGCCCAAATCTGGGTAAACTAATGTCTCTTTCTCTGTCGTGTTCATAGAGCTAGGTCATGACAGCAGCGGATCCGGAAGCTTGAGAGGTTTAGTTCTTCGCACACGCCCCAGAGTTCAAACCTTTCTTGGGTCTGCGGAGCCCAGAATCCGATAGAAGCCCCCAGCCCCATTGTCCTGATGGTTGTCGTCGTTCCTTCTTCATGGTGGTGGTTGCGGAGGGAGGCCGACATTGCCCAAGGACGGGCCTCACGAGGCTGATCACGCCAGTGATCCTCGCGAGGCTGGTCACGCTAATCCTGACGAGGGTTGCGGTTGTCCCAGTGGCCTCCACCGCAGCCTCCTCCATAGCCAAAGCCACGGTCGGGGAGGCATCCCAGGCACTCATCCTAGAGCGCCGGGAGCTCTTGGAAATCATTGATGTTGGGGTGTGGACATTGTGGAATACGCAGAATGGACGATTATCCTTGGCTAGCTTGTCGCGGCCGCGCTTCAACTCAGGCTGCAGCCAGCATGGCGGGGTCCTTGCACTTTGCTTCCTTGTCCTTGGCCTTCTTTTCTTCAGGATCGGCGTTAGGGTGTTTGAAGAGGGAGAGGCGGCCTTGTTTCACCCTAGCGCATTTGTCCGCCAGGTTGAACCTCTCCAACACCATGCACGGGTCATCATGGATGGGGAGCTCCTGGCTCATCTTGACGACCGTGACACCCTTAGTGAACGTCGAGATGATGGCCTTGTACGAGGCTTTCGGGATCTTGAGGAGAATATTGGTGAAGTGTTGAATGTACTTGCGGAGGGTTTCATCCGCCTGTTGCTTCACGTGCCATAGGTCATTGACGGTGAGAGTGCAGTCGCGGGTACCCTAGAAGTTGGCGACGAAATGGTCGTGAAGCTCATCCCAAGAGGGGATTGACCCCTACGGGAGGTGCATAAGTCAGGAGTGCGCGCCATCCTTGAGGGCCATGGGGAACCTGACCTTGTCGTCACCATTTTCCGCCTCGATGCAGCGAGTAGAGCTGGAGGAACTCCGCAGGGTCCAGGGTACCATCATAGTGTGGTGGCAGGTCTGGCTTGAACTTGATGGGCCAAACGACGCGGCGCAATTTCGACGTGAAGGCACGGCAGCCCGCCACGCTTACGGGTGCAGCCCATGCAAGGGGAGCATGATCCTGACACCCATGCACTGCAGCCCCCAGGGCTGCCCGGTCTAGGTCCTCGCGTAGTGGTGGAGGGAGCACATGCGCTTCGTATTGTGGTTGCTGCACCACTTGGTAGCTGACCTCATCTCACATTGGCGCAGGCGCCCCGCGAGGCGGGTCGCGCGGACACGCGTCACGCCTTGGCTCGACGTCTGCGCTATGCGGAGGAGGAAGCGGACCATGAGCTACATCACCCGCATGGGAAGGCGGGGCACGAATCAAGTGGGATGGCATCGGGGCCTCGCCAGCGGCGTTGACGAGCTCGGTGATGCGGCCCAGCCAATCATCACAACCCTCGTTGGCGGGGCGGTAGCACAGCAGCTCACGCGCCATGAGCAGCGTAGCCTGCATGTTTGCCTGTCCGTGACGAGCATGGGAAGACGATGTCATGGCGGGGGTGAGGTAAGGAGTGGCAGTGCGGCCATCATGCCGCACAAAGGACGGCAGCGAAGAGTCCGACTGCTCATGAGCAGCAGGGTCAGTGGCAGCGTTTGATGCGTGGGAAGTGGAGCGGCGAGGAACACCACGGCCCACGGGAGCCGACTAGGCGACGCGAGCATCCCGGCGCTCTCCACGAACTCGGCGGGTGTCAGCCATGGGAGTGATGAAGCGGAGATGAAGCGAAGCGGGGGAAGGATTTTGACACGCCCCTACCTGGCACGCCAAATGTCGAAATCAGGGCTCCGTGGACCCGAAACAGGTTACAACTCTGGGCGTGTAAGAAGGATCTCGCTTCACGGTGATGCTTTGCTCGCCACCCACATGTCCTGATCTGACCGAGTACGCACGAGCGGGGAGAAGAAATGGACACGGAGATTTACCCAGGTTTGGGCCACCTTGCGGTGTGAAACCCTACTCCTGCTTTCTGGTGGATTGGCCTCACGAGGAGGTTGAGGATGAACTAGTACAATGGACGAGCTGCCTCGCGAGGGCTCCGAGGGTGAGAGTGAATCCATTCCCTTCTATGATGAAGACTAGCCTATATTTATAGTGGCCTTGGTCCTCTTACCTCATAGCTTAGGCCGAAGGCATAAACAGCCAATTGAAAGGGGATAAAAGGTACATCTTATCCTGACGAAAGGTGGTGTTCGCTTGTAAAGTTTCTAGCCATGACGCAGTGGTGGGCTCGGTGATGACATCCATCTTGCCAAGCTCATGGTCTTGGTCTCATTGCACCGGAATGGAAACGTTTTGGGGATCCCTTGGGAACCCGCGCTTGTCCTTGCTTCCTTAGCACCAAAGAGGAAGTTGTCCCCCTCTGCACCCATTGGCGCCCGCCTGGCCTTGGTCATCATAGCTCACATCATCGTGAGCCTGGTGAGGCGGGGTAATTGCATAGAGATCTCCGCTCATCGGGAGGGAGGCTCGAAGAGCTGCTCCTTGGGAGGTCTTGGCATCGTTCCCCTCGCGAGGCCTGGGTTCCTCATGAGGGTCTTGTTCGTGTAGTCTTGTAGCTCGACCGTACCAGGCAGTTGATGGGGCCACGCACTAAGCCACAGGCAGGCAAGTCTGGGTACCCCCGATCCTAGAATGCCGACACATACGGCGCAGGTCACCCCTAGGACTCAGGTGACACAAACGCGGAACCGCACCAGGAACTAGGTGCAACCCGCCTGAGGTAGGACCTCCTGAGCCCCGCGCTAGGTCACGAGTGTTTAAAACACCCCCGCAAGTTCTACCATGTTGGCCACGCGTACGAATTAGATAGGGCTGTACACAACCCAGAGACTCTAGTTCAAAGCTCCTACACATGCCTAGTGGACCCATGCTCAGCGCTGGCGGAAACGGCTGCAATTCGGCCATGACCACGCCTAGTGGAAGCCTCATGCTCTGCGCTGGTGGATAAACAACTGAGGGCACCCAACAGGTAGCATTAACCTCAGGATGGCCGCTCGGCTCTTCAGCGACACTGCTCATAGCCTTCCCCCGAGCCTCACGCGAGAAGGGGCTTGAAAAGGTTCCTATGCTCAGGTCAGTCCCAGCAGCACTAAGAAACCCAAGGGACCGGGCTTTGGCTCGCGGGCCTGCTCCCACACACGTCACCCCACCAAGGTCCTTGGTGTCTAGTCTCCTCGTGTAACGCCCAAGTGCAGGCCGGGGAGAGCAAGGTAGGAGGGGACCCCTGAGCATCACGACTCAGGAGCCTTAACTAGTTTCATAGCCCCTCGCCCCTTGGCTTTGTCTAGGCATCACGACCTCACATTCCAATGGCGGCCGAGGTATGCGCGGGGCTGGGCCCTGCTGACGCAGAGCACAAAGGCTAGCAAGAATGAAATCAAGCGCGGGAAGGAAACTACAAAGTTCAAGCAGTTATTACAAGCATTAAGTGTATCTCAAAATTAAACAAAGTCTTACGCCTCAATGAAGCATGATCGGTCTATTGTAGGATAACAAGGAAGCTTCAGGAAGAAGGGTCGTCATTGCCATTGCCACCACCTACCTCGGCCTGGGAGGACCGGTTGTCGCTGTTGTAGGTGAACCTCTCAAGCAGCACGGCCAAAGGGCCCTCCACAGCTTCCACCATGACGTCGCAGGACTCACGAGGGACAGGTCCTATCACTGTCCCGAAGTTGAAGCCAGGGTCGCCGAGGTAAAGGTGGCTGAAGACGAGTGTCGCTGCCATGGAGAAGAGGACACGTCAGTCCCCCTCCAAGATGCCATCCACCTTCCATGCAGCACCTTCGAGCTCCTCGGTGAGTTTGGAGGAAAGCTCGGCGTAGCTGGCGTCGGGGACAGCAAACGGAGCCTCGAACTCCTCCCTGCATATGTAGATCAGTGCCTGACGAGCCTTGAGCTCGAAAGAAGAGATGGTGGCATGTGATGACCCACAAGTATAGGGGATCTATCGTAGTCCTTTAGATAAGTAAGAGTGTCAACCCAACGAGGAGCAGAAGGAAATGATAAGCGGTTTTCAGTAAGGTTTTCTCTGCAAGCACTGAAATAGTAGGTGATAGATAGTTTTGTGATAAGATAAATAATAACGAGCAAAAGTAAATAAAGTAAATAAGTGCAGCAAGGTGACCCAATTCTTTATGTAGTAAAGGATAAGCCTAGACAAATACAAATAATGAAGAAGGAGCTCCCGAGGACACATTGGGAATTATCGTCAAGCTAGTTTTCATCACGTTCATAAGATTCGCGTTCGGTACTTTGATAATTTGATATGTGGGTGGACCGGCACTTGGGTACTTCCCTAACATGGACAAGCATCCCAGTTATGATTAACCCATATTGCAAGCATCCGCAACTACAAAAAGGAGTATTAAGGTAAACATAACCACATCATTAAACATATGGGTCCATATCAACCCCTAATGAAGCAACGCATAAACTAGGGTTTAAGCATCTGTCACTCTAGCAACCCATCATCTACATATTACTTCCCTATGCCTTCCTCTAGGCCCAAATAATGGTGAAGTGTCATGTAGTCGACGTTCACATAACACCACTAGAGGAAAGACAACATACATCTCATCAAAATATCAAACGAATACCAAATTCACATGACTACTAATAGCAAGACTTCACCCATGTCCTCAGGAACAAACGTAACTACTCACAAAGCATATTCATGTTCATAATCAGAGGAGTAATAATATGCATAAAGGGTCTGAACATATGATCTTCCACCAAGTAAACCAAATAGCATCAACTACAAGGAGTAATCAACACTACTAGCAACCCACAGGTACCAATTTGTGGTTTTGATACAAGATTGGATACAAGTGATGAACTACGGTTTTGAGAGGAGATGGTGCTGGTGAAGATGTTGATGGAGATTGACCCCCTCCCGATGAGAGGATCATTGGTGATGACGTTGGTGATGATTTCCCCCTCCCGGAGGGAAGTGTCCCCGACAGAACAGCTCCGCCAGAGCCCTAGATTGATTCCGGCAAGGTTCCGCCTCGTGGCGGCGGAGTTTCATCCCGTAAGCTTGCCCCTGATTTTTTCCAGGGGAAAACCCTTCATATAGCAAAAGTTGGACGCCGGAAGCCCACCAGGGGGCCCAGGAGATAGGGGCGCGCCCTATAGGGGGGGGAGCCCCTGTCTCCTGGACAGGGTGTAGGCCCCCTGGCCTATTTCTTTTGCCCAAAAATTCTTATTAAATCTAAAAAGTTGTTTCGTGGAGTCTCAGGTCTTTTGGAGTTGTGCAGAATAGGTTTCCAACGTTTGCTCCTTTTCCAGCCAGAATTCTAGCTGCCGGCATTCCCCCTCTTCATGATAAACCTTGTAAAATAAGAGAGAATAGCCATAAGTATTGAGATATATTGTGTAATAACAGCCCATAATGCAATAAATATTGATATAAAAGCATGATGCAAAATGGACGTATCAACTCACCCAAGCTTAGACCTCGCT
Source organism: Triticum timopheevii (assembly GCA_963921465.1). Taxonomy (NCBI): domain Eukaryota; kingdom Viridiplantae; phylum Streptophyta; class Magnoliopsida; order Poales; family Poaceae; genus Triticum; species Triticum timopheevii. The sequence goes on along the minus strand of OY997264.1, from coordinate 249,924,297 downwards.
TGTCCTCAAGCGGAAGCCGAGATCGAAAAATATGACCACATGTTTAGAGATAGAGGTGTCGATAAAAATTAAATACGGACATGAGGGCATCATGATCATGATAAAAGTTAAATACGGACGGATTTTGTCATATGATTTCCTATGTTCAAGTAATAAGCAATTCACAATGTCAAGTATGGTTCAAAAACTTCATTGGGAACTAACAAACTATAATCTCAGTCACTGAAGCAATTGCAATTTATCGTGACATCAGAAAGAATCAATAATAGAGCTTTTCAGCAAGCTCACATACTCAACTATCTCGTACTCCCCTATAATTGTTAACACTCATGCAATACTTGTGGTTATAGAGTTTCAGCCGGACACTGAGAAAGATAGGGGCTTATTGTGTTGCCTCCCAACATATTCACCTTTAGGTGATGTCAACAATAATAGCCTATGCCAACTTACATCCAATTGGATATATGTATCATGATCTTTCAAACACGAGGAGCTTGCCAAAGGATAAAAATAAAAAGGGAGAGGTGAGGATCACCTTGACTCAAGCATTAAAGTAAAACATAAAGTAAAAGATAGGCCCTTCACAGAGGGAAGCAGAGGTTGTCATGTGCGTTTAGGGTTGATGCATGAAATCTTAATGCAAAAGAATGTCACTTTATATTGCCCCTTGTATGTGGACCTTTATTATGCAGTCCATCACTTTTATTACTTCCATAACAAGTTCGTACAAAGTTTATTTTCTCTGCACTAATAAGTCATACATATTTAGAGAGCAATTTTTATTGCTTGCACCGATGACAACTTACTTGAAGGATCTTACTCAATCCATAGGTAGGTATGGTGGACTCTCATGGCAAAACTGGGTTTAAGGATATTTGGAAGCACAAGTAGTATCTCTACTTGGTGCAATAAATTTGTCTAGCATGAGGGGGAAAGGCAAGCTCAACATGTTTGGAAGGTCAATGACAATATACATTAACTAAGATGTCGGAAAACATAAACCATTACGTTGTCTTCCTTGTCCAACGTCAACTCTTTTAGCATGTCATACTTAATGAGTGCTTCACAATCATAAAAGATGTCCAAGATAATATATTTATATGTGAACCCCTCTTTCCTTATCACTTCCTATTAATTGCAACGATGACCAAGGCTACGTTCATCAACTCTCAACAATTTTTATGCCTCATACTTTCTATGTGTGAAGTTATCACTATCCATAAGATCAATATGAACTCTTTTGTTCTTTCTACTTTCTCAAAATCATAGTAACATAGCAAAGCCCTTGACTCAACACTAATCTTTATTATAGATAGCACACGGACTCAATTACATAAAGAGATCACAAAGCAAAACTCAAAACTACTTGATATCAAAACTTCAACTACTAATAGATCAAGATACTACTAAAAGGATCGAACTAAATAAAGCGGTAAAAATAGGAGTGTGATGGTGATACGATACCGGGGCACCTCCCCCAAGCTTAGCAGTCGCCAAGGGGAGTGCCCATACCCATGTGATTAGTTCTTCGGAGGTGATGGAGGTGGTGATGATGACGGTGGATAATCGCACATCGAGCGTAAAAGCACCTCCAACTTGCGGATAATGCCCTTGAGCCCAGCAATATGATCTTTCAACAAAATATTCTCCTCTGTTAGGTACTTGTTCTGTATGCGGGCTAACTCAATCATCTTGAAAGCTTCAATCTCTGTTGGAGTGAAAAGGTTAGGTAAAGGTTGAGGGATGTCTTCTTCTTTTACCACCGGAGCTTGAGCCTCCATGGCCTTCTTGATCCCTTCATCCTTGTTGATCTCTTCTGGTTCCTCTCTTTTCAACTCTATCTTCAATAGCCAAGAATCCTTGTCTTCGTTGTTGGAGGAGGGAGAAGTCATGGTGCTCTAAATCTGCAACAGGAACAGCTCGGAACGAAAACAGAGGATATTTGCGTGATACAGTGGTCAAAACCTTCGGGAGTATATATAATGAATTTTTACTGACCAAAGTACGTAACATACAAGAAAACGGAGTCTGGGAGGCACACGAGGTGCCCACAAGATAGGGGGCGCGCCCTCCTCTCTCATGGGAGCCTCGTGTCCCTTTCGGACTACTTCTTTCTTTCTAAAATCCTTAAATAATCCAAAACTGAGAAAAATTGCCATTAGAGTTGTTTTGGAGTCGGTTTACTTACCGTACCACATACCTATGCCTTTTCGGAGTCTGGAACGTTCTGGAAAGTGTCTCTTATGTATTCCTCAGGGGTTACGGTTTCAATAATATTAGTTTCAACATTGATAGGATTACCTGAAATATAATGTTTAATTCTTTGACCGTTTACAACCCTCGGATTTGTGCCTTTGAAGTTGTTGATTTTTATAGCACCAGAACGATAAACCTCCTCGATAATGTAGGGGCCTTCCCATTTTGAGAGAAGTTTTCCTGCAAAAAATCTTAAACGAGAGTTGAACAATAACACATAATCTCCTATGTTAAACTCACGCTTTTGTATCCTCTTATCATGCCAGCGTTTGACTTTTCTTTGAAAAGCTTGGCATTCTCATATGCTTGGGTTCTCCATTCATCAAGTGAGCTAATATCAAATAACCTTTTCTCACCGGCAAGTTTGAAGTCATAATTAATCTCTTTAATAGCCCAATATGCTTTATGTTCAAGTTCAAGAGGTAAATGACATGCTTTTCCATAAACCATCTTATATGGAGACATACCCATAGGATTTTTGTATGCAGTTCTACAGGCCCATAATGTATCATCAAGTTTTTTGGACCAATTCTTTCTAGATCTATTCACAGTCTTCTGCAAAATTAACTTGAGCTCTCTATTGCTCAACTCTACTTGACCACTAGAATGCTGGTGATAAGGAGATGCAATTCTATGATTGACATCATACTTAGCAAGCATCTTACGGAAAGCACCATGAATAAAGTGTGACCCACCATCAGTCATAAGATATCTAGGGACTCCAAACCTCGGAAAAATAACTTCTTTAAGCATTTTAATAGAAGTGTTATGATCAGCACTACTAGTTGTAATAGCTTCTACCCACTTAGTAACGTAATCAGCAACAACTAAAATATGTGTATAACCATTGGAGGCAGGAAAAGGTCCCATATAATCAAAGCCCCAAACATCAAATGGTTCAATAACAAGAGAATAATTCATAGGCATTTCTTGATGTCTACTGATGTTACCTATTCTTTGACATTCATCACAAGATAAGACAAACTTGCGAGCATCTTTCAAAAGAGTAGGCCAATAAAAACCAGATTGTAATACCTTGTGTGCAGTTCTATCTCCAGTGTGGTGTCCTCCATAGGATTCAGAGTAACACTTGCGCAGGATTTGTTCCTGTTCATGCTTAGGCACACAACGTCTAATAATACCGTCTACTCCTTTATAAAGGTGTGGATCATCCCAGAAGTAATGTCTTAAATCATAAAAGAAATTTTTCTTTTGCTAGTATGTGCAACTAGGCGGTATATATTTAGCAACAATGTAATTAGCATAGTCGGCATACCAAGGAGCAGTACGAGAAGCATTGACGACCGCTAATTGTTCATCAGGAAAACTATCATTAATAGGCAGTGGGTCATCAAGAACATTCTCTAACCTAGACAAGTTGTCTGCAACTGGGTTCTCAGCTCCCTTACTATCAATAATATGCAAGTCAAATTCTTGGAGCAAGAGAACCCATCTAATGAGTCTAGGCTTAGCATCTTTCTTTTCCATAAGATATTTAATAGCAGCATGATCAGTGTGAATAGTAACTTTGGAATCAACAATATAAGGTCTAAACTTATCACATGCAAACACAACTACTAAGAATTCTTTTTCAGTAGTAGCATAATTTCTCTGGGCAGTATCAAGAGTCTTGCTAGCATAATGGATAACATTCAATTTCTTATCGACTCTTTGCCCTAAAACAGCACCTACAGCATAATAAATAGCATCTCACATAATTTCAAAAGGTAAATTCCAATCAGGTGGCTGAACAATAGGTGCAGTAATCAAAGCTTTCTTAAGTGTTTCAAATGCTTCTACACAATCATCATCAAAAACCAAAGGAATATCTTTTTGCAATAAACTAGTCAGAGGCCTAGAGATTTTAGATAAGTCCTTAATGAACCTCCTATAAAATCCGGCATGACCAAGGAAACTTCTTATACCTTTTATGTCCTTGGGACATGGCATCTTTTCAATAGTATCAACTTTGGCTTTATCAACTTCAATACCTCTCTCGGAGATCTTATGCCCCAATACAATGCCTTCATTAACCATAAAGTGACACTTTTCCCAATTCAGGACGAGACTAGTGTCTTCGCATCTCTGCAAAACTCGATCAAGGTTGCTCAAACAATCATCAAAAGAGGATCCATAGACGGAGAAGTCATCCATGAATACCTCACAAATCTTTTCACAAAAATTAGAAAATATAGCCATCATGCATCTTTGAAAGGTAGCAGGTGCATTACATAAACCAAAAGGCATACGTCTATAAGCAAAATTACCAAAAGGGCAAGTAAAAGTAGTTTTAGATTGATCCCCTGCTGAAACAGGTATCTGAGAGAAGCCAGAATAACCATCTAGAAAGCAAAAATGTGTGTGTTTGGATAGCCTTTCTAGTTTTCGATCAATACAAGGTAAAGGGTAATGATCTTTCTTAGTAGATTTATTTAACTTATGAAAATGAATTACCATCCTATAGCCTGTAATAATTCTTTGCGGGATCAATTCATCTTTATCGTTAGGAACAACGGTAATACCTACCTTTTTGGGGACACAATGGACAGGGCTTACCCATTCACTATCAGCAACGGGATAAATAATACCTGCCTCAAGGAGCTTTAGTATCTCCTTTCTTACCACTTCCTTCATTTTGGGATTTAATCGTCTTTGAGGATCTCTACCTGGTTTGGCATCTTTTTCCACTGAAATTTTGTGTTGGCATAATGTGGGACTAATGCCCTTAAGATCATCCAGAGTATATCCAATAGCAGCTCGGTGCTTCTTCAGAGTTTTCAATAACCTTTCTTCTTCTTTCTCTGAAAGGTTAGCACTAATAATAACAGGATATATTTCTTTTTCATCAAGATAAGCATACTTAAGATTATCAGGTAATGGTTTGAGTTCAACACAGGATCACCCTTGGGTGGATGGGGATCCCCAAGAATTTCAACGGGAAGGTTATGTTTCAGCATAGGTTCTTGTTTAAGGAACACTTCATCTATTTCTTCCCTTTCCTTCATAAACATATCGTTTTCATGGTCTAGCAAATATTGTTCTAACGGATCAGTTGGTGGAACAGCAATGGAAGCAAGACCAATAATTTCATCCTTACTAGATGGTTCCCTTTCACGAGGTTGTCTACTAAACTTGGCAAAATTAAACTCATGAGACGTACCGTCTATGCCAACAGTGACAACCTTCCTCTTACAATCAATCTTAGCACTAGCAGTATTCAAGAAGGGTCTACCAAAAATAATGGGACAAAAATCATCTTGTCGGGAACCAAGAACAAGAAAATCAGCAGGGTATTTAATCTTCCCACACAAGACTTCAACATCTCTAACGATCCCAATAGGTTTAATGGTATCCCTCTTAGCAAGCTTAATAGTAACATCAATGTCTTCTAATTCAACAGGTGCAATATCGTGCATAATTTCTTTATAAAGATCATAAGGTATCGCATTAGCACTAGCACCCATATCACATAAACCATGATAACAATGATCTCCTATTTTAAAGGAAATAACAGGCGTGCCTACAACAGGCCTACGTGTCTTAGTATCGGGTCTAGCAATATTAGCAGTTTCACCCAAGAAAGAGATGACATGCCCATCTAAGTCCTCATCCAAAAGATCTTTAATCATAGCAATACCAGGTTCAACATTAATTTGCTCAGGAAGTGTATAGGTCCTAGTATTACTCTTACGAACAACAGTTGAAGCTTTAACATGATATTTTATCCTAACAGGAAAAGGAGGTTTTTCAACATAAGCAGTAGGAATAATGGGATCACTATATGTAATAGTCTTTTCTTCGACTGTAATGGGTGCAACTACTTTAACTTCAACAGGAGGATTATATTTAAATCAATTCTCTTTATGGAGATCAACGTGAGTAGAAAAAGTTTCACAAAAAGTAGCTACTATCTCAGTCAAGTCCATACTTAGAGCTAAATCCACGGAAAGCATCGGTATCCATAAAAGATTTAACACAATCAAACTTAGGTGTCATACCTGACTCCTTACCATCGTCGGAACCCCAATCTTCAGATTTGCGTTTAATTCTTTCCAATAAGTCCCATTTGAAATCAATAGTCTTCAGCATATAGAAACCAGCACAGGAAGTATCGAGCAAGTTGCGATTATCAAGAGAAAGCTGAGCATAAAAATTCTGAATAAGCATTTCCTGAGAGAGCTCATGATTGGGGCATGAATACAAAATTGAATTAAGCCTCCCCCAACCTTGAGCGATGCTTTTTCGTTCGCGAGGCCAGAAATTATATATGTAATTATGATCACGATGAACAAGATGCATAGGATAGAGCTTCTGGTGAAATTCCAACTTCAATCGCTTATAATTCCAATATCTCGTATCATCACATAGCCTATACCATGTCATTGCATCTCCCTTCAAAGATAAAGGGAAGACCTTCCTTTTGACAACATCATCGGGAATACCTGCAAGCTTAAATAATCCACAAACTTCATCCACAAAGATAAGGTGTAAGTCGGGATGCAATGTTCCGTCTCATGCAAAAGGATTAGCTAGCAGTTTTTCTATCATACCCGAAGGAATCTCAAAGTGAATATTTTCATAAGGTTCAGTAGGTTGAGGAGCATCTCTTTGCTCTTCTGGTTGGGGTGAAGATACCCCAAACAAGCCCCTCAAAGGATTAGTTTCCATAGTGACAAGTAACAGAAAATTTCAGCACACTATATAAATGTTTCCTTACCAAGTTCCACTCACCAAGAGCGCTACACTCCTCGGAAACGGCGCCAGAAAAGAGTCTTGATGACCCACAAGTATAGGGGATCTATCGTAGTCCTTTCGATAAGTAAGAGTGTCGAACCCAATGAGGAGCAGAAGGTAATGATAAGCGGTTTTCAGTAAGGTTTTCTCTGCAAGCACTGAAATAGTAGGTGATAGATAGTTTTGTGATAAGATAAATAATAACGAGAAAAAGTAAATAAAGTAAATAAAGTGCAGCAAGGTGACCCAATCCTTTATGTAGTAAAGTATAAGCCTGGACAAATTCTAATAATCAAGAAGGATCTCCCGAGGATACATTGGGAATTATCGTCAAGCTAGTTTTCATCACGTTCATAAGATTCGCGTTCGGTACTTTGATAATTTGATATGTGGGTGGACCGGCACTTGGGTACTGCCCTAACATGGAAAAGCATTCCACTTATGATTAACCCCTATTGCAAGCATCCGCAACTACAAAAAGGAGTATTAAGGTAAACCTAACCACAGCATTAAACATATGGGTACATATCAACCCCTAACGAAGCAACGCATAAACTAGGGTTTAAGCTTCTGTCACTCTAGCAACCCATCTTCTACTTATTACTTCCCTATGCCTTCCTCTAGGCCCAAATAATGGTGAAGTGCCATGTAGTCAATGTTCACATAACACCACTAGAGGAAAGACAATATACATCTCATCAAAATATCGAACGAATATCAAATTCACATGACTACTAATAGCAAGACTTCACCCATGTCCTCAGGAACAAACGTAACTACTCACAAAGCATATTCATGTTCATAATCAGAGGAGTACTAATATGCATAAAGGATCTGAACATATGATCTTCCACCAAGTAAACCAAATAGCATCAACTACAAGGAGTAATCAACACTACTAGCAACCCACAGGTACCAATTTGTGGTTTTGATACAAGATTGGATACAAGAGATGAACTAGGGTTTTGAGAGGAGATGGTGCTGGTGAAGATGTCGATGGAGATTGACCCCCTCCCGATGAGAGGATCATTGGTGATGACGTTGGTGATGATTTCCCCCTCCCGGAGGGAAGTGTCCCCGGCAGAACAGCTCCGCCAGAGCCCTAGATTGATTCTGCCAAGGTTCCGCCTCGTGGCGGCGGAGTTTCGTCCCGTAAGCTTTCCCGCGATTTTTTCGAGGGGAAAACCCTTCATATAGCAAAAGATGGACGCCGGAAGCCCATCAGGGGGCCAGGAGATAGGGGGCGCGCCCTACAGGGGGGCGCCCCCCTGTCTCCTAGACAGCGTGTGGGCCCCCTGGCCTATTTCTTTTGCCCAAAAAATCTTATTAAATCTAAAAAGTAGTTTTGTGGAGTCTCAGGTCTTTTGGAGTTGTGCAGAATAGGTTTCCAACGTTTGCTCCTCTTCCAGCCAGAATTCCAGCTGCCGGCATTCCCCCTCTTCATGGTAAACCTTGTAAAATAAGAGAGAATAGCCATAAGTATTGAGATATAATGTGTAATAACAGCCCATAATGCAATAAATATTGATATAAAAGCATGATGCAAAATGGACGTATCAGCGTGGTCCAACGCTGCTCGTGCTTCAGCGTTGGCCAAGATCTTCTTCTCCCTGGCGTCCAGTTGAGCGCTTACTTTGGAGACATGCTCGGCGTAGGCAACTTGGGCTTCGGTCTCCTCCTACTGCAGGTTGTCTAGGCTCTCGTGCTCTGTGACGTGCTCGACACCCGCCTTCATCAGCGCAGAGTCGTGGTCTGCAACTTTGGCGTCGCGACCCTTGAGGTCATCCTCCCGTGCTGGAGTTCCAATGCGTGCGCGGCCTGTTCCTCCTGAAGTGCCCTCAGGCTGGCCTCCGCCTCACCGTAGTGCTTGGTGCATGCTGCTGCCTCAGCCAGCGCGTCGTCACGAGCCACTCTTGCATTGGCGTCTTCCTCCCTGCTCTCTGCAGAGGCGGCCTTGACCCGGCTCCAGGCCTCCTTGGTTGCCATCTCAAGCTGGAGCCACCTTGAGGCGAGCCCCAGGCGCTCCCTGGTGAGGCATTTATATGCATCCCGGAGGTCTGCCCTGAACCATTAGAGCACGGCACATGCGACAGCCAGAGTCCCGTGCCTGAATAGTTCGCGAGCACGAGGGCCTAACGAGGGAGAGATGCTGACGCACTTATTGGGACCGCGGCCGAAGAGTCCTCAACATGCTCTCCTTGAGGCGCAGGGGGCTCCGGGTCCTTCGTCGTGCTCGGCTTCCGCGTGACGGCTAGGGTGACTGCCATCTCAGCCAGCTGAGTCCCGGGGGTCATCACTGCTTGACGTTGCACCACGGCGCACCCTGCATCGAGTTTGGCTGGCGGGGGTTGAGGTGTCATCCTCTTGTCTATGGTCGAAGTTGCCGCAACCGTGCTGGGTGACGCCGCGTGCTGAGACATCGTGCCCTCGGTAATCGCCCCCCTAGCAGAGCTGGCGAAACGCAATGAGGGGCCGGTGCACCCGCACGCCCAATTGCAGTGGTGCCCATTCGCTCGAGAATGGCGCCAAGTCGGCGTTGCACGCCCGAGCCCGCCAAAGTAGCGGCTGAGTGTCGAGCCTACCTTCAGGATGAAGGCCACCTTCGCAACGGCGTCATCTTCCTCTTCTTCTTCTCTGTGCCATCACCTCTATTCCACATGATGACGGGCTATATGAACATATGTACTATGAGCACACAATCAGAAGGTAAGGCAAGGATACTTACTCGTCTGGCATGGTCCACTTCCTCTTCTTCTACTACTCGGAGGCCAATGCGCCCCCATCCTCCTTCGTCATTACGCGGGCTCTGCCCCGAGGGTCGTCGGGGTGACACCCGGCAAGCCCCGCTACGATACTGCTTCCCGGCGAGGCTCAAGGATTCCCCTGAGGGGCCTCGGTCGGTGAAGTCTCGGCCACCCCGGCAGAGGCCTTTGTGGCTGTGGGATGCGCGACCGACGGGGCGAGGCTCGTTTCCTTGACCTCCTCGGTGGGGCGTGGGGAGCCATCGGGAGGAGAATCAACTGCCCCATTGCTCGGGGCCGCCTGCCCGACGCCCACATGGTCGGGGGAGCAGACTTGGCCATCCCGGATGCCCAGGCGAGCCCTAGGGAGGATGCGGACAGAGGCTCGTCGGCATCGTCATCGTCCTCGAGGCCAAGAGGATTTGGCGGCGCGGCGGTGGGGACGCCCACCCGGGGTCATCCTCCATTGTCCACTCTAAGTCCTCGTCGCCATCACTATCGCCGGAGGACAACACCACGGGCGAATCGGCATGGTCGCGCGGCTCAAGCCTCCACTCGTCAAAGGAGGGCATGGCCGTGACTAGCTCCTCCTTGTCGTCGCGGCTGTATAGCGGGGCCACGGCCTCGGGAATGTTCCCGGGGATGTAGCCGAGCAGGGTCACCAAGGCCACATCCAAATCCTCGACCGTCAGGCCAGCGGCCTGCAGCCTCATTCGATTCCTCACTACGTCGTACTCCCACAAGGGTTTCGATTCCTCATGATCGTCGCCCCTGCCAGCTTCGCCTTCACATGCAAAGCAATCCTTTTCAGCACGGGCTTAGCTCGAGGGTCAGCGAGTTTTGCGGAGCCGCATCTAGGGCACTGCTCGGGCTGCGTTGTCGGAGGCACCAGGTGCGGGTCGGTGCTGCAAGCATCCATGAAGGCCTAGCGTTGCTGAAAGCCTCCCTCCTTCTTCCCGTCCTTCAGGAGTGAGTTCCCGCTGTGCACATCGACAATCGGATCGTTGGGTCAGGGTTTATGTCAGCCTGGGCAGTTGTTGAGGCGACATGGGGGAGTGGGGGCGTCCCACGCCCCTTCGTGAGCCACGCGTCGAGCCTAGCCCGCAGGCTGTTGGGGCCCACATCGCATCACCCTCCCCTCTTCGCCTCCGCCTCCAAGCTAGGGCATGCACACCGTAGGCCCGAGGGCTATGTAACGACCCGAGACCAATGCTTTAGATGCGTTCCATGTATTTCGTTGTCGCCGTGTTTGGTTGTTCCATTCATCATTGCATCATTCGCATTTCATCGGTACTCCGTTGCCGTTCAAAAACATGCATCCGTTCGTAGTTGCCGCTTCTCCCTATTGTCACTGTTGACTGTTACGAGGCCATCCACACTTGCACGCGACTACATTATCTCTCTGCACAGCCATGGACCACCTCATAACCATGTCCGAAACTTCCCCGAACCCGAACCAGGCTATTGTTACTGATGGCTCCGTATCATCTTCGAACATCCCCAAAACATCTTCGGTTTCTTCTTTGGACTCCCCTAGCCTTTATTTTCTCGTCCGTCTGATTATAACCATAGGGACAGGATACCCTACCCTAATTCCTCTGCTATATATATATCAGTGCAACCCTAGGCCTAAGATGTGTCCCATCCATCCACTCCCGAGCGCCGCCGCCAGCCGCATCTTCGTCGGGATCCATCCGCGCCAACTAGCAGCCTCCGACCATCTCCCTTGATTTCCGCCGCCACCCAACCAGTGCATCCCCACCAATCCATCCTTCCCGCACCCAGCCGATCCCGAGGTCGCCAAGTCCATCGACGTCTACAACCCTCTGAAGCCGGGGCGAGGTCCACCGAGGTCCTCTCCGTCTTTTTCCACTACGGATGCGTCTCCATGAGCTCGGATCAACCTTTTGAAAATCTTCTTCCTCCTCTGCTTCGGCCTGCGTAGCGCACCTGAACGCCTCCATCGACAGTCAGCGCGTCCTCTTGCTGTCCCAGGCCCCGATAACCTTGTACAACTCTAGCAGCACCCCCACAGTGATGATTCGCTCCTCCTAGCCCTCCTCTCTCATGCATTTCGTTCCCGTAGACGTTGTCCAAACAAGCAGGAACTCATGGTCACCATGAGCGCCATGGCCGTGAGTTCTAGTTCGTGTTTGTGCCGCTGCTTCTGCTCACTAATCACACACACCGCCGTATGCACACACAAAGCCTCCATGCTCACGTCCTTGCCGGTTTCCTCCCGCGCACCTGCCGCCTCACTGCATTTTTTCTTCCCTGCCACTGCGCGTGTCTGCATGCCCGATCCGAGTCGAGCTCGAACTCGAGTGCACCGCCTCTCCTAGCGCCACCACTGGCATCAGTCGTCGTCGAAGACGAAGCGCTTTGCTGTCGTGACTTCTCCGACGTCATCTTCATGTCGGCTGCGGAATCCTCCTACCGCCGCCGCCGTAGGTGTCTTTCGCCGCCAAGTTAGGGCGCGGCTGCGTGGGAGATTGAACTGCTCGACCTCCTTCCAGCTCGTCTAGCAGTTCATCGTGCGGTAAATAAGAACTCACTTTTTATCATTTATTTGATCCATTAAACTGTCCACATCTTCCAAAAGTTGTTTTTACACTTCCAAATCTGGATCTTTCCTTTTCTGCATCTCATAATCTGCAAGTACGTTCACTTATGCCTTACAACTAGTTAGATTCCTCACTTGTACTTATTCATGGATTCGTACAAATCTAGAACCAACTCACATCAGTAAGTGAATGTCTTCATGCTATGAGGTCAATGTCTTCAAACTAATTTATCTTCAAAATTTTCTAAGAATGCATATGACCTCTTCCCCTTCCCTCGCATCTCTATTGCTATCACAGGTACATGTCCGTGGGAGAATCCCTTGGTTCTCATAGTATGCATTCATTTGCAGAGTTCTTACATCATCATATTGAATCGCCTGAAGCCAGTTCCTGTCTGACCAGTCGCCTGAAGCCAAACACTATTGTGAAGCCTTTCAGTTTGAACTCAATGTCTTCTGGCAAATCTGCAAAGAAGGGTGGCAGGCAGCGCCGGGACAACACTGCTCTAGACTTGCCACCAGATCTATATGAAATGTACAAGTCAGATCCAGATGAAACCTACACTCGGCACAAATCCAGAGTCCAATGTGTTCGCAGGCATTGGATAGAGGAATGGTTTCAGTATCACTTTGTCACACCAGAGTATGCAAAGAAGAATGTTGTGAGGCTGCCATGGGCCGATATTGTGTGCAGAAAGCTTATTCCCAAGATCAAGGCTGAAGCCATTGTGAAAGGCTTCTATCCTTGCATGGTCCGAGGACCTCAGCCTGAGAATGCCGACCCATCCAGCCTCCAATGGTGTCGTGAAGATGATCTCTTTGAAGCCAATTTCCAGTTTGCAAAGGATTCTGTGGCTCAGAACAAGAAGGATTTCGGGATTGACTTCAACCCAGGTCCAGCTCGGCCAGGGCCCGAAGGCAGCCGCGAGGCTGAGCAGAATCTCATTGGTCCCTTTGAGGACTTCGATTCCTACTTGGCACATTGTGCCGCTCAAAGGGCCACTATTGAAGAAGCTGCTGCGGAAGAGGAACATGCTAAAGTTCTAGAACCCTCGAAGCCAAAGAAGAAGGCAAAAGGCTTCAAAGTCCTCCGCTGCACCAAAAGCTTCAACTGTGAAGCCATTGCAATTTGCACCTCCTGAATCTAGTGTGTAGTCTGAAGACTTATCACGCATCTCCAAGAAGTCCAAGAAGCCTAAGAAGATTTCTGGGCAAGGCCTCATGCCAGCAAGCATCCTGCACAATTAAGAGGATGTCATCGATCTATGCAGCAATGATGATCTAGCTGATGATGCTCTGGAGATGCCGATCAAGAGCAAGCAGGAGGCTGAGATCTTCAAAGATTTGCCTCTCTTTGATGCTGACATACTCAATGACTTCCTCGATGAATGGTTTGAAGACTCTACTCTCAACATTGATGATCTGAAGTTGCCAATTGACATCAGCGTCACCTTCCAGGGCTGCATAGCCAAAGAGCTAGCTATTGCTCAAAAGATTGTTGAACTGAAGAACAAAATAGACCATGAGAAAACTCTATCCAAGAAGCACATGGCCAAGCTCAGTGACTCTGATGTTCAAAAATTCAAGACGATGATGATTGATCTCAAGGCTAAAGTTTCCAAGTGTCACGATGAAGCCAAAGGCTCTAGAGAGCGCATGAAGTATTATGCAGAGAAGTGTGTGCAGGCTCACAATGAAGCTGTGAAGAGAAAAGCACTTGGGCGTCCAGGCATTGACCTCAAGTTGGCCGCCAAGAAGAAGAAGCCAGTTGAAGCTGAAACCGAAGCTCCAAGGTAGGAAAGACCAAGCATTGCCTTCCTTACCAGCATGACTGGCATGAAGCCAAAGGTCCCTTCAACTACTTTTGAGCAAAAGAAAGGTCCCTTCAACTACTTCTGAGCAAAAGAAGACTAAACAGGCTGAGGCTGAAGCCAAAAATAGAAAGCATCAAGACGCCTCTGATGTTTCTCCATCGAAGAAGAGGCCGAAGACAAAATCTTCAAAGTCTTCAAGAAAAGACCGAGAAGTGACTCAAGAGTCGTTGGTCGTTGAACCCATCTCAGTTTCCCTGCCTTCCTCCTCCAACCGTGAGCGACACTAAGTGCTCCATGAGCCTGCTTCCACAGAGGCTCATGCATCTGAAGATATTTCAGCTGCCGACACCATCGCAGTTGAAGACATTGGCCATGAAGACAATGCAGTTGATGATGAAGTCCTTCCTCAGTTCCCTCAGATCATGCCCCAACCAGTATCATCGCCTGCTCCGTCGAGCAGTGAACATATAAGCATAGGAATCGATACGTCTCCATCGTATTTATAATTTTTGATTGTTCCATGCCAATATTATACAGCTTTCATATACTTTTGGCAACTTTTTATAGTATTTTTGGAACTAACATATTGATCCAGTGCCCAATGCTAGTTCCTGTTTGTTGCATGTTTTTTGTTTCGCAGAAAATCCATATCAAACAGACTCCAAACGCGATAAAAACTTATGCAGATTTTTTTGGAATATATGTGTATTTTGGGAATTGGAATCAACGCGAGACGATACCCGGCAGCGGCAAGGCAGGGGGCGCACCCCGGGGGCTAGGGCGTGCCCTGGGCACTTGTGGCCACCCCATAAGGCGTTGGGTGCCCTTCTTCAGCCGCAAGAAAGCTAATATCTGAATAAAAATCATGTTAAAATTTCAGCCCAATCTAAGTTACGGATTTCCGGGAATTTAAGAAACGGTGAAAGGCCAGAATTTGGGAACACATAAACAGAAGGAAATAGCAAGAGAGATCCAATCTCGGAGGGGCTCTTGCCCCTCCCCCGCCATGGAGGCAGTGGACCAGAGGGGAACCCCTTCTCCCATCTAGGGGGAGGTAAAGGAAGAAGAAGAAGGAGGGGGCTCTCTCCCCCTCTTTCCAAGTGGCGTCGGAACACCACCGGGGCCATCATCGTGATGGCGATATACACCAACAACTTCGTCGCCGTCATCACCAAATCTCTCCCCCTCTATGAAGTGGTGTAACCTCTCTTCTAATGTCGGTGTTTTGGGAACCAGGGTACCCAAACTTGCCTGTCTGTGGCCCACGGCGTGGCTGCATCGATGGCCTAGTACGGCCCATCTTCAGCCACGACAAGACAAGACGCTTGTGAGGGGCCAAGCCTCACGAGGCGGACGACATTAAGACCTCCTGAAGGAGAGACCTCCCCAACCGGCCTCCTAAGGAGCAGAGATTTCTATGCAAGCACTCACCTCATGAGGCTGAGGTGACGCTAGCCATGATGACCAAGGCTAGGCATGCGCCAATGGGCGCAGAGCGGCAGGTTTCCTCTTTGGTGCTAAGGAGGAAAGCGCAGGTGCAGAGTCCCAAGGAATCAACCAAAGGTTACCATTTGCGTGCAACAAGACCAGGACCGCCAGAACAGCAGGATGGGTGTCATCGTCGAGCCCACCACGACGTCACGATCAGAAGCTTTGCAGGCGAAGACCACCTTTCGTCGGGATAAGATGTACTACTTGTCCCCTTTCAAAATTGGCCACTGTGGGATCCCTTCCCTCCTAACTTTTGGGGGAAGAGGACCGAGGCCACTATAAGTATAGCCTAGCCAGCACCGTAGCAAAGGATGAGTTCGAGAGAGATAACTCCTCGAAGCTATCACCATGACAAGAACAAGCCTCCTGATGTTGTTCTTCCCCTTGTATTAGTTCATCCTCATCCCTCGCGAGGCTAATCCACCACAAAGCAGGAGTAGGGTTTTACACCGCAAGGTGGCCCGAACCTGGGTAAACTGCCATGTCTATTTCCTTCCCATTCATCGACCTAGGCCGTGAGAGCAGCGAGTCGATTGGCTAGAGAGGTTGAGTTCTTTGCACACGCCCTAGAGTTTGAACCTTTCTTGGGTCTACGGAACCCGGGATCCGATATTTGGCGCACCAGGAAGGGGTGTGTCGAAGCCTCCCTTCCGTCGGTTGTTTTACCATCGCTCCGCTATTCTCATGGCGGACGCTCGTCCAGTTCGTGCTGCGCGTCGAGCAGCCCTCGCCGTGCACATCGCTCAGACGGTGCCCACGGGCAACGGCGCTCCCCACCGCTCCCTATCACCCTTGGCCAACGCCACCACCGGCCCTGCAGCCCACGAGCGGCAGGATTCATTGCTGCCGCCCTTCGTGCAACGCGACGACCGCACCCCCACTCTGTCGCTGACCTCGGCTGCTGCTTCGTCTTGCCATGCTCGTCGCGGGCCGGCGACCGTGCAGTTGGCACTGCTCATGGAGCGTGAGATTCCGCACTACCATCCGGCCGATGACCTCTACGAGGACTGGCTGGACCACATCGCAGAGCTCGTCAGTGCTGCTGGAGAAGCTCTTGTGCCATCTCGTTCGCTGCCTCCCCCGCCGCCCCAGGAGGTTGACGTGGCTCACGGCACACCTCCTCCTCCTCTCCGTAAAGATGTCATCCCTGAGCCAAGGCGTGAGGCCTCTTAGCGTGACCAGCCGCGCAGGGCGCCCGCGCGCGATGAAGAAAGCTACCGGGTTGTGCAGCGGCCTCAGGGACAGGCATGTGCACTCCCAGCTCCCCCGGCGCCCCCGCGTCAAGACCACATGCAGACCGAGGCGGCTGCACGTGGGCATCAAGGCCAGGCTCCCCTTCCGTGGCGAGCCCCCGTGGCCACGGCGGGGTGCCGAGCGTTCACTCCGGAGCTTCATCGTGTCGTCTGGCCCGGCAAGTTCAAGCTGGATCTGTCTCTGTGCTACAACGAGACCCCCGATCTGGCGGAGTTCCTTCAGCTCTACGAGCTGAGCATTGAGGCGGCAAGCGGCAAGCAGCGACGAGAAGGTCATGGCGAACTGGTTCCCTATGTCTCTCAAGGATGGCGCAAGCTCGTGGCTCCTGAACCTCCCGGTGGGGTCGGTCTCCTCCTGGGACGCGTTGCAGGAGCGCTTCATCGCCAACTTCCAAGGCACCCGCGACCGCGCTCCTCCAGCTGGCGACCTGCAGCGCATCAAGCAGCAACCAGGGGAGACCTTGCACAAATACATCCAATGCTTCACCAATGTCCGCCTCAAGATCCATGAGGTGTCGGACGAGGCCATCATCTCAGCGTTCACTGATGGCGTCCGGGACGTCAAGATGAAGGAGGAGCTCTCCATACACGAGGACATGTGCTCAGCCCTGGAGATGTTCAATATGGTGACCAGGTGCGTGAGGGCAGAAGAAGACCGTCTCTCGCTCCTTGAGCTTCTAGAGGCCGACCCAGAAGACAAGAAGGCCAGGGCGAAGGACGGGAAGTGCAAGGGCACGGTGGTGCTCGCGGCCGAGGCCGAGATGAAGCACGATTGTGATCACCCTGAGTCTTCCAAAGGCAACCGCCCATTATGCGTCTTCCACAATGTGCACACCCACAACACCAAGGACTGCTAAGAGCTCAGGGCTCTTCGGGACGGGCGCCTTGGCCGCCGCCCTGAGTGCAACGATCGTGGCTATGACCGCGGAGGAGGTTGCGCCGGAGGCCGCTGGGATGATTGTGGCCCCCGTCGGGGTTGGCGCGACCATCCTCGTGAGGACGGCTGGTAGGACCAGCCTCACGACGGTCCATGGCGGGACCAGCCTCGTGAGGATGGCCCTCGGGGAAATTCTGGCCTCCCTCTGCTACCACCGCCACCAAGAAGGAACGACGACCACCGCCAGGACAATGGAGCTGGGGGCTTCCAAGAGCCTCGTGCTATCGCCTGCATCCTGGGAGGTGCTCAGGCCCTCGCCTCCCATCGCATCTTCAAGCAGTTTGCTTGCGACGTGAACGCGGCCCTCCCCAAGCTCGAGGCACCGCATCCACTCAGGTGGTCCAAGTAATCCATCACCTTCGACTCTTCGGACCATCTCAAGTGCGCGGCCACTTCAGGCGTGCTCCCAATGCTCTGCTCACCAACCATCAGCAACGTTCTCGTCACCAAGACACTCATCGATGGTGGCGCTGGGCTCAATGTCCTCTCCGTCGAGACATCGACAGCCTCCACGTGCCATACGACCAGCTTCAGCGCACCAAGCCATTCTCACGATTGACCGACGGCTCTACCCACCCCATATGGCAGATCCGTCTCCCCATCACCTTCAGCAAGCGCGACAACTACCGCACCAAGCTCATCGACTTCGACGTTGCTCACATTCACCTTCCGTACAATGCCATCCTCGGGTACCCAGCCCTCGCCAAGTTCATGGTAGCAACTCACCACGGTACAATGTCCTCAAGATGCCAGGAAGCTGCGGTATCATCACGGTCGCCTGCAATGAGAAGGACGCGGTGCGCTCCCTCGCGCGCACCTACCAAGTTGCAGCAGTCGAGAACTCAGATGGCAAGGGCACCGCCCATCCCCCTGAGGTCGCCCCCAAGAAGAAGAAGCAGCCCCCCTCAGGGGCCCTCAGGAGGCTGGGGTGCCTGATGATCGCGCTTTAGGCCCCTCGCCCTCTGTTGGGGCACCTTTCCCTCTCGCATAGGAAGGCGCGCCCGACACACCCTTAGGTTGGGCTCGGGGGCTCTCCTATGGAGGGCCTCTGACCTAGCTAGCATCACGAGGGATGCGTTCAGGCACCATCTAGAGGCGTGCTTCAACGCGCACTTCCGAGAACAAGGCACATGGCGCGAAGCTCCAAGCGCGTAGGAGTTCATCATCAGGTCAATCGAGGATCTTCAGGAGGCGCCAGCCATGCGAGGCGAGAGCCGGTCCGCATCGCTCAATGCAGCTGCCACCCAGGATACGAGCAGCGAGCTGCGCGTCTACATTAACATCCTGGGCCTCAACAGAGCTGCTTCCCAGGAGCTCTTCTGGCCGTCCCGTGTTGGCCGGTGTGGCAGCCACCCTCACAGCTACGCTCACATGTCGTTCGGCCTGCTGGGCGCAGCTGTCTCGCTCTAGCGATGCATGCATGGCGTCTTGGCAGCTCACGTGGCCAGGCGCCAAGCAATCCTGATGGAGGAGGAGTCAGAGCCCCCCGAGGCTCAGGAGCTCACGGGCTCATGAGGAGAAACTTCTGTGGCGCGCATCTCCAGCTACTTCAACACTTCTGCCCCAATGGTGCCAGGTGACTTTTTTAGTTGTTCAGTTGAGGGCGCCCCTCGGGCTGCATTGTCCTCAAGCTATACGGGTCCGTCCCTGCAGCATCGCTAAACCCAAGTGGCCGACCTCTATCTCGCGGGCCAGCCCCGTGTACGTCACCTCCTGTGGTCCTTGGTGCCTTGTTCTCGCATGAGCTAATCGTGAGCGGATAAGTTAGGGCGCGTGGCACGGTGCCTCACCACCGCGGGACCCGCGCGTTGGTTGTCTTTCTTTAGGATCAATGCATGAGAAAACTGGGCATGGCATCTGTGCTCGGGTCCGTCCCTGTAGTGCCGACAAATCCAGTGGCTGAGCTCTGTGTAGCGGGTCGGCCCCGTTCACGTCACCTCCTCAGGTTGCTGGTGTTTGGCCTTCTCATGCAATATCCTCTGGAGATTCACTTAGTGCAGGTGACCTAACCATCTCGCGGGATCACCATGATCATCCTAACCAAGAATTCAGGCGAAACCCGCCTTGAGGTAGGGCCTCGTGAGTCCTGTGCTGGCTCATGTGTGCCCATATACACCTCCTCTAGTCCTGCCGTGCACGCCACGTGTTAGGACGGGGTTGTACACGCCCCGGAGTCTCCCCTCAGAGGGAGCTCCCACCCACGCACCAGTGGAGGTCCCATGCTTCGCGCTGGCGGACGACATAGTCGAGGAGTGGCTATGCCCATGCAAGAGTGGAAGCGTCATGCTCCACGCTGATGATAAACAACTGGGGGCACCCTAGCGGCTGCATTAACCTCAGGAGAGCCCCTAGGGCTCGTCGTCCGGCCCCATCGCATCACCTTTCCCCCGGGAGAGCCACGCGAAGGGGTTGGGCATGGGGGCTGCATCCAATCACGCCTGGCGCACGCCAACCTACCAGGTCCTCCGCACCTGGTCTTCTCGTGACCCTCCCAGGCAAAAGCTGGCGAGGAAAGGTATGAGGATTCCGGAATAACCCAGATGTTTCTTACATTTCCTTTACGGGGCCGTTTGTACGTCAAGGGGGACCCGTGAGCATCGCGACTCAGGGGCCTCACTGGTCACGTAGACCCTCACCCCTTGGTCTCGTCCTGGTGATCCGGACGCCCCAACGGCGGTTGAGGTATGCGCGGGCCTGGCCCTGCCGACGCAGAACACTAAAGGTAAACAGAAGGAAATCAAGCACGAAAAGGAAATCGCTGGATCCTAACAAATTATTACAAAACATAATGTCTCATGAATTCGAAGGAGAAGTTCTTATGCCTCCATGAGGCACGCTAAATGTTGTAGGATAAAGTTGGGAAGCACTGCCTTCAGACTTGCATGCTACCACCAGCCGCCTTCGGGAGTGCGTCCTCGACAGTGCCGCTGTCGCGTTCGCCACCGGTCATGGCCGCCGGGGCCTCAGGGTCGATGCAACGAAACTTCACCACCAGGACCTCCACCTGCTCCTTCACGGCTTCGGCAGAAGCAGCTAGAGACTCGGGCACCATCGGCTCTAGCAGCATACCAAGGTCCAGGCTAGGGTACCGGAGATGGAGGTGGCTGAAGACACGCGTTGCAGATGCAGTGAAGAGCGCGCGGCACTCGCCTTCCACCATGGAGCCCACTGCGGCAGCGATGTTCTCGAGCTCCTCGACAAGCTTGACGAGAACACCGGGAAAGCCGCTGTCTAGGGTCACCAGCGACTCATCGTACCCCTCCCCGTAAAGGGAGCGAAGCGCCGCGCGGGACTTCAGCTCGAAGGAAGCGAAGGCATCGCGCCCGGCCTTCTTAGCCACAGTAAGGGTCCTCTCCTTGGCCTCCAGCTGGGTCGTCTCCTTGGAGACGTGCTTGGTGTGGGACGCTCGGGCTCCTTCCACTTCCTCCTTCAGCTTCTCCAGGCGGCTTCCCTCCATGGCCTGCTCTTGGGCCGCTTGCTCCAGCTCGGCGTCACCGTCGGCGACCGCGGACTCTTGGACTATGAGCTCCTCTACCCGTTCCTGGAGCCCACATGCACGAGAGGTTTTCTCCTCGTGAAGCATCTTCAGCTCGGCCTCCACCTCACTGCAGCGACCTCTGGCGGACGCAGCGTCGGCCAGTGCAGCATCATGAGCCACTGCGGTTTCCATGGCCTACTTCTTGCCATCTGCGACGGCAGCCTTGGCCTGCCCCAGGCCACCCTGATGGACGAGTCGGCCTAGAGCCACCCTGAGATCAGCTCCAGGCACCCCGTCGCCGCACACCCGTCAGCACCTTGAAGATCAGCCCGGAGTTGGTCCAGCGCGGCATAGGCCTCCTCCAAAGCGCTGGGCCTGGCAGAGGAGCCCTGATCCACCTGCGTGAGAACCCGAGGAGGAGGTGGCACTAGCGCCTGGACTGGCGCTATCGCAACAACAGTGGAGGAAGGGGGCTCCGGGGCCCTCGCGCCCTCCGTGGGCGTGTCAGGAACCGGCGCCCCTGGAGTCTGCTTGGGAGCAACTTCCTCCTTCTTCCTCTTCACCCCGGGGGTCAGCCTAGTCGTTAGGAGAAGGACATCGTGAGCATGATGTCGCGACCGAAACGCAAGGATGAGGTAAGATACTTACTCATTGTCAGTGATGTATGCCCTCTTCCTGCCCAGGACTGCGGCAACCCCAGGCTTCTTCAGCAAGGGCCTCGATGCGGTCGGATGCTCAGCCGGGCAAGCAGTAGACGCATCCAGAGCAGCCGCAATAGGCGATGAGGTGAGAGCGCTTCCTTGAGGCTGTGTCGTCGCCCTTTCCCCCTTCGGGGTTCTACGGATCAGCCTCCGTAGCGGGGTCCCCCGGACCTCGTGACGAGCCCGGTGGGGCGTGGGGATCCCCCGACCAAGTCTTCCCCGGCGTCGTCGTCATCAGGAAGATCTCGGAGGAGCTCACTCTGTCGCGGAGGAGAAGTCTCCCCCATCCCTTCCAGGGTCACATATGAGTCCTCCTCCTCCTCTTCCCCCTCGATAGAGTCCTCGCTAGAGGACACCAGCACCAGGGAGTTGGGAGGTCCGGACGGCACGAGCCCCCCCCCCCCCCCCCCCCCCCGTTGAATATCGGCATGGCGGTGGCCAACTCTGCCCCGTCGTCGCGGTGATACAGCAGACGATTGGCTGCTGGGAGGCTGCCTGGGTCCTTCCCAAGCAAGATATGCACGGCCTTGCCCAGCTCCTCGCTCGTTAGGTCCCCTCGGCACAGCCGGAGGTCATCCTCTGTGCCCTTGAGGTCCCACATGGGGCACGAATGAGCTTGGAGAGGGACCAGGCGCTGCGTTAGGAACTCCCGGACAATCATGGCCCCCGTCAGCGCCTCGGAACCCATGTCCACCTGCATCTTCTTCAAAAACGGCGCTGCTTGGGGGGTCGGTGAGCTTTTCATGAGCCCATCGATCCAGCTTCTCTGGCGGCCTGGTAGGCAGCTCCAGCCGAGCGTGGTGGCTCCGGGCGTCCAAGTCGGTCCACTTGCGCTGGAAGTCATCCACTTTCTTCCCGGCCTTCATGAGTGTGTTGCTGTCATGAATCGCGGTGAAGGAAACGCATCCAGAGCACTGGTTTAAGCCGTGTGTCCGGAAGGAGAAGAACTGGCGGAACGGCGCAACGGAGGGCTTCACCCCCACGAAGGTCTCGCAGTAGAAGGCGAAGATCGACAAGAGGAGGACGGAGTTGGGCTAAAGATGAAGCGCATGGATCTGATAGTTGTCTAGGATGGCGGGGAATAATTTGGAGAAAGGCGGGATGAGCCCTACAAAGATGCTATGGAGGAAGAGGGGGAAGAATGTACTCGCCAAGGTCCCCTGCTCGGCGGAGCCGACCTGAAGCTTGGTCTCTCTCCCCTCGTTGTCGTTGCTTGCCGTCAGCGGGAGCACGGCGGCGAGATGCCCCGCCTCGGTAATGGAGGGCGGGCTGAGGGCCGGACCGGCCGAAGGGGCGAAGTGCGTGGCCATGCTAGCAAGCTTATCTTTCTTGGTCGTCATTGGTGAAGAGCTCAAAGGCCAAGGCCTAGTGGGTATGGAGGCACTCTTGGAAGGAGAAGGACGAGATCTGAAGCAAGAGAAAGGGAAGGCAATGAAGGCTTGGCTGCGGGAGTTGGCCTTTTGTCAGCCCACGTCAGTTGCCGAGGCAGCATGGGGAAGCGGAGACGATTGGGGTGAGGGAGTCCTGGATTAAGGGGTCCTCGGACAGCCGGACTATGTAGTGTGGGCCGGACTGTTGGGCCGTGAAGATACAAGACAGAAGATTCCCTCCCGTGTCCAGATGGGACTCTCCTTGGCGTGGAAGGCAAGCTTGGCGCCCGGATATGAAGATTAATTTCTCTGTAACCGACTTTGCACAATCCTAGTCCCCTCCGGTGTCTATGTAAAGCGGAGGGCTTAGTCCGTAGAGGCAATCATAATCATACAAACTAGACTTCTAGCGTTTTAGCCATTACGATCTCGTGGTAGATCAACTCTCGTAATACTCATATTCATAAAGATCAATCAAGAAGGAAGTAGGGTATTACCTCCATAGAGAGGCCCCGAACCTGGGTAAACATCATGTCCCCCGCCTCCTGTTATCATCAACCTTAGACGCATAGTTCGGGACCCTCTACCCGAGATCCGCCGGTTTTGACACCGACATGGGGCCCGCGGTGCTTCGCACTTGCCCTTTGGCTTTGCCTCGAAACCAAGTGGGAGTGCACCTTGGGCCCGGGGGCTACTGTCGGCATTCTGGGAACCAGGGTACCCAAACTTGCCTGCCTGCGGCCCAAGGCATGGCTCCATCGATGGCCTGGTACGGTCCATCTTCAGCCACGACAAGACAAGACCCTTGTGAGGGGCCAAGCCTCACGAGGCAGACGACATCAAGACCTCCTGAAGGAATGGCCTCCCCAAGCGGCCTCCTGAGGAGTGGAGATTTCTATGCAAGCACTCACGTCATGAGGCTGAGGTGACGCCAGCCATGACGACCAAGGCCAGGCGTGCGCCAGCGGGCGCAGAGCGGTTGGTTTCCTCTTTGGTGCTAAGGAGGCAAGCGCAGGTGCAGAGTCCCAAGGAATCAACCAAAGGTTACCATTTGCGTGCAACAAGACCAAGACCGCCAGAACGGCAGGATGGGTTTCATCGCGAGCCCACCACGACGTCACGATCAGAAGCTTTGCAGGCGAAGACCACATTTCGTCAGGATAAGATGTACTACTTGTCCCCTTTCCAAATTGGCCACCATGGGATCCCTTCCCACCTAAGTTTTGGGGGAAGAGGACCAAGGCCACTATAAGTATAGCCTAGCCACCACCGTAGCAAAGGGCAAGTCCTAGAGAGATAACTCCTCGAAGCTGCCACCATCACAAGAAGAGGCATCTAGTTCATCCTCAGCCCATGCGAGGCTAATCCACCACAAAGCAGGAGTAGGGTTTTACACCACAATGTGGCCCGATCCTGGGTAAACTGTCGTGTCTATTTCCTTCCTGTTCATCGAGCTAGGCTGTGAGAGCAGTGAGTCGATCGGCTAGAGAGGTTGAGTTCTTCACACACGCCCCAGAGTTCGAACCTTTCTTGTGTCTGTGAAACCCGGAATCCGACATCTACCCGATGTAATCTCTACTAAAACATGGTGCTCAATGCTATATATTACTTCCCAATGATGTATGGCTATCCTATGATGTTTGAGTAGATCTGTTTTGTCCTATGGGTTGATTGATGATCATGATTGGTTTGAGTTGTATGTTTTATTATTGGTGCTGTCCTATGGTGCTCTCCGTGTCGCGCAAGCGTGAGGGATCCCCGTTGTAGGGTTTGCAATATGTTCATGATTTTCTTATGGTGGGTGGTGTGAGTGATAGAAACACAGAACCGAGTAAGTAGGTTGTTTGCGTATGGGAGTAAAGAGGACTTGATACCTTATAATGCTATTGTTGGGTTTTACCTTAATGATCTCTAGTAGTTACGTATGTTTTCTAGAGTTCCAATCATAAGTGCATATGATCCAAGTAGAGAAAGTATGTTATGTTATGCCTCTCCCTCATATAAAATTGCAATAATGATTCTCGGTCTAGTTACCTATTGCCTAGGGACAGATAACTTTCTTGTGACAAAAATCTCTCTACTAAAACTAATTAGTTGTTTCTTTATCTAAAAAGCCCCTAGCTTTTATTTATGTGCTCTTTATTATCTTGCAAACCTATCCTATAACACCTACAAAGTACTTCTAGTTTCATGCTTGTTCTATGTAAAGCGAACGTTAAGCGTGCGTAGAGTTGTATCAGTGGTCGATAGAACTTGAGGGAATATTTGTTCTACCTTTAGCTCCTCGTTGGGTTCGACACTCTTACTTATCGAAAGAGGCTACAACTGATCCCCTATACTTGTGGGTTATCAAGACTTTTTTCTGGCGCCCTTGCCGGGGAGCAATAGTGTGGGGTGAATGTTCTCGTGTGTGCTTGTTTGCTTTATCACTAAGTAGTTTTTATTTTCTGTTCTAAGTTGTTCTCTATCTTTAGTTAGGGATACGGAACACGAAATACCAAAACAACTAGGTGTACTTGCTACTCATGGTGACGGGTAACCTCCTAAAACCCTCTATGCTCATTATGTGGAAAATATTAAACACTACTTTGGTAATCCTGAAATAACCCCGTTCAACTTGATAATGGGAGACACGTTGGATCAACGTGAATACTTTAGGGATTATTGCTTGACACAAAAGGGAAACTATTATGGGATCAAATTCATATGTTGCATAGGTGCGCTTGGAATTTATGCCAGAGATATGATAATACTTCTTTCTCTAGGATGAAGTCTCGACACCTTCCCTTTTCTTGTAGATTTAATGATAATGAAACCTTGGCTTCGTATGCTAATGGTATATATGATTATTACAATGTGGAATGAATAGAAGAATTCATTGCTTTTAAGGGTGCTTATGAAATTGAATCTTTGTTTGAAAAGTATGAAGCCTTTGATGATGATGTTTATAGGCCTGAAAATTTTGCTATACTTAAATATTGCTATGAGAATTATGAATACAATGTCGATATTGATGCATTTATTGAGAAAGTCTCCGCTGTCCAAGAAGAGACTAATATTTTGCAGGAATCTATGGAAGAAGAAATTGATGACACTGTGAGCTGATCTGGTGAAAAAGATGACGAGGAGAGCGAAGAACAAAAGGAGGAAGAGTGGATTAGCTACCCGTGCCCACCTTCTAATGAGAGTAACTCTTCAACTCATACATTGTTTAATTTCCCTTCATGCTTACCGAAGGATGAATGATATGATAGTTGCTATGATCCCTTGGATTTGTGAATTATCCCTTTTTGATGAACTTGATGCTTGCTATGCTTGTGGCATGATGCCAATACGAATTATGCTTATTGAGATGAACTTGCTATAGTTCCTTATGTTAAGAATGAAATTGTTGCTATTGCACCCATGCATGATAGTCCTATTATCTTTTTGAATTCTCCCAACTACATTATATCTGAGAAGTTTGCGCTTATTAAGGATTATATTGATGGGTTACGTTTTACTAATACACATGATGATTTTGATAGATATAATATAATGTGCTCGCTTCTCCTACTTGCAATCAGTATGAGAGAGGAACTACATCTCCACCTCTATGTGTTTCCAATACGATAAAATTGCAAGACACTGCTTATGCTATGTATTGTCTTTTACTTGATGTGCATGAACTGTTCTTTTCTGACATGCCGATGCATAGGAAGAGAGTTAGACTTCATCATTACTTGACATATGTTACTTTGTGCTCACTACTAGATCACAAATCATTGTTAATTAAAATTGGCTTTGATATACCTTGGGATCCGGGTGGATCCATTACTTGAACACTTTATGCCTAGCTTAATGGCTTTAAAGAAAGCACTGCCAGGGAGATCACCCGGAAGTTTTGGAGAGTCATTCATTTCTGTTAAGTGCTTTTAAAAAGTTAGAAACAAAAAAATAAAGTGGGGAACCTCAAACTTTTTCAAAATGAAAAGTTAAAGTGAGAGAGGCGAGCACCATTGAAGTGGGAGCTAGCCTTGAACTTTCTTCATGCCCATGGAAACTTTGCAAACCTTGATTACGAAAACTTTTCAACGAAAATAATTATACCCTTGTATAAATCCATTGTATTATAAAAATAAGGTGCCAAGATTTTCCTTTAGGATGATTAGATCGCTTGTTTGGTATGTGTAGTGGGAAAATGGAAACTTTGACTGTAGCGCATGAATTAAAAAAATTACTTCAAAAGCTTCTGAAACTTTTTGCACAGTGCTACTATGCAAATTGTTTATTTTTTCCTAATTTTTCATAATTTTTGGAGTTACATATGTATGGTAGATGTTTAGATTGCTACAGACTATCCTGTTTAAGACAGATTCTGTTTTTGATGCATGGTTTTGCTAGTTTTGACGAAATTATTGATTTTATCAGCGGTATAAGCCATGGAGAAGTTATAATACAGTAGGTACAATGCAAAAACAAAATATGAATGGTTTTCAACAATACTTAAGGTGGTGATTTGTTTTATTATACTAACGAATCTTACGAGGGTTTTGTTAAGTTTTGTGTGATTGAAATTTTCAAGTTTTGGGTGAGATCACGATGGATGAAGGAATAAGGAGTGGCAAGAGCCTAAGCGTGGGGATGTCCGAGGCACCCCAAGGTAATATTCTAGGACTCCCAAGCAACTAAGCTTGGGGATTCCCTGGAAGGCATCCCCTCTTTCTTCTAACAATCATCGGTAATTTTACTTGGAGCTATATTTTTATTCGTCACATGATATGCGTAAATCTTGGAGTGTCGTGTGCTTTTTATTTTTCTTTTAATAATGCACCATGCTAGTATGAGATAGTCCTTAGTTGATTTATAGAATGCTCTGTGCACTTCACTTATATCTTTTGAGTATGGCTTTATAGAATGCTTCATGTGCTTCACTTCTATCATTTGAAGTTTG
Organism: Triticum timopheevii; assembly: GCA_963921465.1. Taxonomy (NCBI): domain Eukaryota; kingdom Viridiplantae; phylum Streptophyta; class Magnoliopsida; order Poales; family Poaceae; genus Triticum; species Triticum timopheevii. Next base: position 249,896,026 of record OY997264.1, on the reverse strand, counting down.
GATTGCCTGTTTCACTACACATAGAAAACCGCCATTTGTAGAATGCTCTTTTGCACCACTTATATTTGTTAGAGTGTGGGCCTATCTTTTGTAGAAAGAATTGAACTCTCTTGCTTCACTTATATCTATTTAGTGAGTCATCAGGAATTGGTCATTCACATGGTTCGTCATAAAATCCTACATAAAACTTGTAGATCACTGAATTTGGTATGTTTGATTCCTTGCAATAGTTTTGCGATATAAAGATGGTGATATTAGAGTCATGCTAGTGAGTAATTGTGGATTGGTAAGAATACTTGTGTTAAAGTTTATGATTCATGTAGCATGCACGTATGGTGAACCGTTATGTAACGAAGTTGGAGCATGAGGTATTTATTGATTGTCTTCCTTATGAGTGGCGGCCAGGGACGAGTGATGGTATTTTCCTACCAATATATCCCCCTAGGAGCATGTGCATAGTACTTTGTTTCAGTAGCTAATAGACTTTTGCAATAAGTATGTGAGTTCTTTATGACTAATGTTGAGTCCATGGATTATACGCACTCTCAACCTTCCATCATTGCTAGCCTCTTCGGTACTGTGCATTGCCCTTTCTCACCTCGAGAGTTGGTCCAAACTTCGCCGGTGCGTCCAAACCCCGTGATATGATACGCTTTATCACACATAAGCCTCCTTATATCTTCCTCAAAACAGCCACCATACATACCTATCATGACATTTCCATAGCCATTCCGAGATATATTGCCATACAACTTCCATCATCATCATATACATGACTTGAGCATTCATTGTCATATTGCTTTGCATGATTGTAAGATAGCTAGCATGATATTTTCATGGCTTGTCCGTTTTTGATATGTTTGCTACACAAGATCATTGCACATCATGGTACACTGCTAGAGGCATTCATATAGAGTCATATTTTGTTCCAGTATCGAGTTGTGATATTGAGTTGGAAGTAAATAATAGTGTGATGATCATCATTAGTAGAGCATTGCCCCAACGAGGAAAGGATGATGGAGACTATGATTCCCCCATAAGTCGGGATGAGACTCCGGAGAAAGATTAAAAAAGAGGCCAAAAAAGGAGAGCCAAAAAAAGGGAGAGAGAAAAAGAAAAAAATGAGAGAAAAAGAGAGAAGGGGAAATGCTACTATCCTTTTACCACACTTGTGCTTCAGAGTAGCACCATGTTCTTCATATAGAGGGTCTCCTGAGCTATCACTTTCATATACTAGTGGGAATTTTCATTATAGAACTTGGCTTGTATATTCTGATGATGGGCTTCCTCAAATGCCCGAGTTCTTCATGAGCAAGCAAGTCGGATGCACACCCACTTAGTTTCAGTTTGAGCATTCATACACTTATAGCTCTAGTGCATCCGTTGCATGGCAATCCCTACTCCTCACATTGACATCAATTGATGGGCATCTCCATAGCCCGTTGATTAGCCGCGTCGATGTGAGACTTTCTCCTTTTTTGTTGTCTCCACACAACCTCCACCATCATATTCTATTTCACCTATAGTGCTATATCAATGGCTCACGCTCATGTATTACATGAAAGTTGAAAAAGCTGGAGAACACTAAAAGTATGAAACAATTGTTTGGTTTGTCATCGGGGTTGTGCATGATGAAATACTTTGTGTGATGAAGATGGAGCATAGCCAGACTATATGATTTTGTAGGGATAACTTTCTTTGGCCATGTTATTTTGAAAAGACATGATTGCTTTATTAGTATGCTTGAAGTATTATTGTCTTTATGTCAAATAATATACTATTGCTTTGAATCACTCATGTCTTAATATTCATGCCATGATTATATATGATCAAGATTATGCTAGGTAGCATTCCACATCAAAAAATATCTTTTTTGTCATTTACCTACTCGAGGACGAGCAGGAATTAATCTTGGGGATGCTGATACGTCTCCGTCGTATCTACAATTTTTTTATTTGTTCTATGCTAATATTATACAACTTTCATATACTTTTGGCAACTTTTTATACTATTTTTGGAACTAACATATTGATCCAGTGCCCAGTGCCAGTTCTTGTTTGTTGCATTTTTTTGTTTCACGGGAAATCCATATCAAATGGAGTCCAAACGCGATAAAAACTTACGGAGATTTTTTTGGAATATATGTGATTTTTCGGAAATGGAATCAATGCAGACAATGCCCAAGGCAGTAGCAAGGCAGGGGGCACGCCCTAGGGGGTAGGGCGCTTCCTGGGCCCTTGTGGCCATCTCGTAAGGCGGTTGGTGCCCTTCTTCGGCTGCAAGAAAGCTAATATCCGAATAAAAATCTTGTTAAAATTTCAGCCCAATCGGAGTTACGGATCTCCCGGAATTTAAGAAACGGTGAAAGGCCAGAATCTGGGAACGCAAAAATAGAAGGAAATAGAGAGAGAGAGAGAGAGAGAGAGAGAGAGAGAGAGAGAGAGAGAGAGAGAGAGAGAGAGAGAGATCGAATCTTGGAGGGGGTCCTGCCCCTCCGCCGCCATGGAGGCCTTGGAGCAGAGGGGAAACCCTTCTCCCATCTATGGGGGGAGGTCAAGGAAGAAGAAGAAGGAGGGGGGGCTGAAAGTGCGTTATATCGACTAGATGGGGGGTGAATATGTGATTTTTACAAATTCGTCACTATGGAATTTCTAGGTGAAGAAATTCCTAAGCAACGACACACTAGCAGCGGAATAAGTACTCAGGTATCAATAGAACAGAGCAACAACATAGTCATCATGATGAAATGAAAGCAAGCACAGAGTACAGATAGTGTGATAACAGGATAAGCAGGCTGAAGACTGAGTGACTGAAGAATTAGGAATGAGGAATTAGAGAAAAACTTTAGTCAAAATCTTAATCAACACATGAATAAGGAAATGAAAGGGTTAAGGAAATAAAACCAGTTGTCTTGGTGAAGACAATGATTTGGTAGACCAGTTCCAACTGCTGTGACAGTTGTACGTCTGGTTGGAGTGGCTGAGTATTTAAACTCGAGGACACACAGTCCTGCACACACAGTCCTCACCATATTCTCCTTGAGATAAAGTCACATAGACCTTGCCCAACACTCGTGGTAAGTCTTTAGGTGACTTCCAAACCTTCACAGACTTGGTCACTCGTCGATCCACAATTCCTCTTGGATGCTCACACCATGACGACTAACCGTCTGGAGGATACACAGTCCTCAAAGGTAACAAGTGTCAGTTCCACACAGGAACAATCTCTTCAGTGATGCTCAATCACTTTGGGTTTGTAGGTGTTTGGGTTTGGGTTTTGGGTTTTCCTCACTTGATGATTTTCACTCAAAGTCCTCGGAGTATGGGATGCTCTCAATGACAAGTGTCAGTTTTTATCGAAGCAGCCAACCAGCTAGTGGTTGTAGGGCGGCTATTTATAGCCTAGGGAGTAGCCTGAAATGATAAGACATAAATGCCCTTCAATGATATGACCGTTAGGTGGGTAGATATTTTGGACAGTTGGCGCATAGCACAGCAACGGTCGGATATTTGAGGTTCAAATTCCTCAGGGCTATCATGTTCCTCATTGTGTAGGCAATCCGCACTGGCGAATTCCTAACTCCTCAGCCAGAACAAATTCCTCAGAGACCAGAAGATCTTCATCTCTGTCACTGAAGAAATTGACTAAACTGATATGAGATTTCCAATGGCTTCACTCGAAAGGATTGGGTATGTGCAGGATTTTGAGATGAGCATCACTTGGAAATCAGTTTCCTTAGTATTACCTCGATCCCCTTTAACAGTACGGTGCTTCCTATGACTCAAGAGAGAGAAAATCAAACTACGAAAACAAAAGTCTTCACGCTTCATAATCCTCGCATGAATATCCAAGTCTTCAAGGTCACACCAATTTCTTCACTTTAAAAATCTTCAGGAGAACCAAAGTCTTCAGCTGAAGACATACATTTTTAGGGGTCGACTTTCACTGTAAATATCAAACTTCTCATCAACTTATAGAGCTTGTGTACACTCACAAACATATTAGTCCCTTAACCTATAAGTCTTCAATACACCAAAATCACTAAGGGGCACTAGATGCACTTACAATCTCGCCCTTTTTGGTGATTGATGACAAATAGGTTACTATTCAATGGGGGTAAACATATCAATTGAAAGTGCACAAAATTGAGGAATTTGATTGCAAGATATAGAAGAACTCCCCCTGAAGATGTGCATATGTGAGGAATTTGCTTTCAAAGATCAATGCACATTGAAGAGTAGAATCATGGAGATCTCCCCCTATATATTGTAATTCATACGCGCATTTGACATATAATATGAAGAATTTGAAATGCATGATAAAATATGGTGACTGATGTAATTTAGCATGCGTGCATTAACATATATGAGGAAATAGCATGCAGAAAAATAGAGCAAAAGTATCGGACCACCATAGGACTTGAGTTTACAACTCGATCCAACAAATACTTCAGAAGAATGAGAGTTGTAACTTAGCAAAAAAACGCCCATATATAGACCCGCTTGAAGACTAACTCAAATTTCTCCCCCTTTGTCATCAAATGACCAAAAGGGACGAAAAGTGAGGACTAATGCCCCTGAAGAATATCATCATGATGTCGATGGAGGAGCGCCAGCATTATTGGGGTCGTCCATTGTAATAGGGCCTGCTGTAGTGTCGTCCAAATCTTCAGCTTCATTTGTCTCGCGCGATGAAGAATATGAGCTCACGACCAGCTGAGGAACTTGACCTTCTTGAATTTCTTCGAAGGTGGCTGAGACCAGTCAAAGTCCTGTTGGAAGTCCATCTCCTTGAGTTCATCAGCAGTGTAGACATGTGAAAGAATGGCCCAGGTGCGGTCGAAGACTTGATGCAGATAATAGTGATTCTTCTTCACAGAGTTTTGAGTGGTCAGTCATGTTCTGAAGAATTGCACCAAACTGACGCTTGACCCACGTGTGATTTCTATCCACCTTCTAATCAAGACTTAGGAGCAGCTCACGATCAGTCATCACTCGTGGAGCAGTGGCCTAAGGATTTTGCTTTGAAGCATTTGCAGCAGTGTCATGAGTGACAGAGTCATCATTTGTAGAGTAGGATGCTGCCTTTCAAAATTGTTCATCCAAAGGACGAGTGCCTTCATCAATAATTGCAGCCTTCCCCTTCTCATCAGTTGAGTAAATAGTCCGTTTGAGGACTTCAATCGGTGGCAAATAGCTGAGATGATTTTGAAAATCAGCCTTGTAAGTGCAGTCCTTGATCTAATGAATTTCATGATCCATGGAGCATAAGGCTTCAACTGAAAGGGTGACAAAGCAACATTGGCCAAAGTCCTCATGAAGAAATCATGATAGTTGATTGGGATACCATGCATGATGTTGAAAAGCAAGTTCTTCATGATGCCAACAACCTCTTCTTCTTCAGAGTTGTGGCCTTTAATGGGGCTGAGGGTTTTGGCCAGAATGTGATAGACCGTCCTTGGCACATACAGCAAATCCTTGATGATCAAAGTTGTCCTTGGGGCTTGGCCAGCCTTCAAAGGCTTCATCAGCACTTGCATCAGATGATTATGCAGTTCAGGTTCTTCATAGAACTTCAGTGCTCCTTCAGTGGGCGGACTGACTGGGACGGCATGAAGCAATTCAAAGGCTAGAGCTTTGCGATGAGTATTTTCAGTCATCCAGTCCAGAACCCATGAATTCACATCGTCAACATTGCCTGTCAGATGCAAAGTGGCATAGAACTGAAGAATTAGCTCTTCATTCCAATCGCAGATGTCGCTGCAGAAGTTGAGCAGACCAGCGTCATGAAGAACACTGAGGATTGGGGTAAAACACGGAAGTGACTCCATATCCACATGAGGAAGATGCTCATGGTCAAACACTTTGTCCTTTTTGAACAGCAGCGAGGAATAGAAGTTCATCTGAGAGGTTGTCCAGAAGCGCTTGTGGTAAAGGCAAGCAGAGTCATATGGATTGAAATTTGAGAAAAATGATGCTCAGTAAAGAAGTCATCGGCCTTGAACTTCTGCTTCTTGGAGTGAGGATTCTGTGGCTTGGGCTGAAGTTTTGGAGTGGAAGTCTTCACAGCCGTTTCAAGCACAGCCTCTAGAGCCTTAGGCTGAGGAATCTCAGGAGCAGTTTCTTCTGCTGTTTCTTTTCCATTTCATCAGCACTAGTGGCTAGAATTTCTTCGGGGATGGAGTGAAGTGAAGCTTGACCTTGATCAGAACCCGAGTGAATTACTTCAGTGTGCACGGGGGACTGAGGAATTTGCTGCAGAGGAGTGAACAAAGGAGAATTGGGATGATGACTTTCCCAATAATCGTCATTCATCACTAGAGTCGTAGACCCGATGTCCACATCCTCTTCTTCAGCTACAACTTCTTCAACACCGGCCTCTTCAGCAGTGAACTGAGGCAGCAGCGATGATACCTATAGCGGTGAAGGGATAGCATCCACTTCAATTTCATCATCCAACTGATCTAACGAAGCAGCAGATGGATTTTCTTCATCAATGTCATCAGTGATGACATATTCTTCACCAAAAGGAACAATTACCTTTGATGGCATGATAGTCAGCGAAACAGCATCAATTGGATTCTCGAAAGAGCTCGTCAAAGTCTTCACTTTCTTCGGAGCTGAAGACTTTGAGGTGTCTGATGCTTTCCTCTTCTTTGTTGCTGCCCTTTCAGCAGCCTTGGTTTTCTTTGCTTCTGATGCAGAAGGAAGGAGAGTGCTTTTCATCTGTGAGGACTTTGCAGAGGGAGCAGATGAAAGTGGCATAGTTTCTTCGGGTACAACTGTTTTAGTTGCCCTGGCAGGTTCAGATTCTTCAGGCGCAGCGACAGATTCTTCAGCTGGCCTGGATTGATCTTCAGGCGCAACATTGGTGGTTGCCCTGGCAATTTCATCAGGAGCTAGAATAGCATCATCAACCCTGGCACTCTTAGTTTCTTCAGCAGCCTGATTTTCATCAGCGGTGCTGGCATGTTCTTCAGTGGGCTGAGCATATGCTTCACCCTGAGGAATTTCTTGTTGTGCTTCAGCAGCAACATTGGGCTTGTGTCGGTGTACTAAAGTAGGGGTACCTTAGTACCCCGAACTTGTGCACGGGCAGTCGCAGCGCCCCGCGGCAAGGCTTGCAGGGCGTCCGCCAAGATCCTCCGCTATTCCTATTTACTGCCATTCAAGAACAAAGTGTTAACTGAGAAGACAGAGTCCCGGCAAGAGAAGCTTGCTGGGAAGGACAAGACCCCGGCAAGAGGAGCTTGCCAGGAAGGTCAACCAAGACCCAGCGAGCGGCAAGCTTGCGGGTGCGGCAAGACAACGACCGCGGCAAGGCGCTTGCCGCGGCGAAGCCACCACTCTGCGCCCAAGCTCCAGCACATCCGGCGACGTGTCGCCGCAGGATCACTCCTGGTGCACGTGGCGGGTAGCTGTGCAGCCAAGCGGTGCGAGGTGGCAAGTGAGATGACAAGGAGGCCATCGTGGCGATCGGTGGCGTCCCTAACGGTCGTTTCCTACACTGTTTGGGCGACCGGACGGGCATTAAATGCCCTTGTCCCCTGCCGTCAGAGTTAGGTAGGGGGCACTATTGATAGCGGTTGTACCAACCCCCGTTTTTACTTTTTTACCCCTCTCTCTACGCTGCCACCTGTCGGTGACCCCTTTAGACTATAAAAAGGAGGCCCATGCGCACGTAGAAGGGGTTCGACTCATTCGAAACTACAACACACATACGTTCTTGAGCAAGAACAGAATAGAAACACAAAGCAGCAGTAGGAGTTTTATCTCTCCGGAGAGCTCCGAAGCTGGGTAAAATCCCTCGTGTGCTTTCGCCTCGATCTGCTCTTCGTGCGCCCTCCGCTCCCTGCCGGACCAAAAAGGGGCTCCCTGCCCCATAGGTGCTCGTTCCCCATGACATCTTTGGTGCGCCTGGTAGGGGGGCATCGAGGTCGTGCGTATCTGATCCGGCGTCTGCGCGCGCTACATCAGCATCTTCATCGACATGCCACCGAAGAAGAAGACTTCGGAGGTGACCGCTCCGTCAGCGACTATCCTGCCGCCACTGGAGAAAACGGGCGGTGGGGTGGACGCCGGCGGAGGAGCGGGCGCCGACGAGGGGACTCACGTCGTCACCAGGTCTAAGGACAAGGCCCCGCAAGCTTCAATGTCTGTACATCCACCGCAACCCTCCCAGGGGGTGCAGGATCGACAACGCCACGGTGCTCCTAGCACCGTACTCGCGTTGGAACAAGGCCAAGCTGGTGGGTCGCGGGACGCTCAAGGCCAACGTACACGTCAACACGCTGGCACGAGTGCAGTGTGGTCGCCTGGATGAGATGTTGCTCCTTCTAACACTGTTAGAAGTTTGAGCATATCCCGTACCACGCGCCGCTCGCCACCACCACCCAAGACTCCAGAGCAAGCTCTGGCTCGAGCCCAGCTGCTTCTAGATTACCCTCCAGCGCCAGACAAGATCGACGACTGGAGGGCCACCATTCAGAGCCTTATCGGCTTCGCCAACGGCGACAAGCCCCGGCAACCGAGCACATCGAAGCCCCGGCAAGACGCCCAGGCGCAAGCCGACGCCGACAAGACCGCTGGGGGTGCCACCACCGTGCACTCCCCGCCCCGAAGGCCAAGATCGCCGACTCGCCGGGCCAACCTCGACACCGACTCTACCGCGTCGTCGGACCCGCGAGCTCGCCGCGATCAACGCCAAGTTCTCCAAGAACAACAACACGAAGACGCTCGCACTCGCATCGAGCGCCGAAGAGAAATGCGACGTCAGTCAGACCAGCACGCTGGGCCCACTGTCGATATGCATGCGCCAGGGGAACCAGGCGACTTGCCGTACGCGGTAGGTTGCCCTGCATTCACCCGTGAGCTGCGGCAGGTCCAGTGGCCCAGTACCAAGAACTTCAAGCCAGACGTGCCCGAGAAGTACGATGGCAGGATACATCCGTCGGAGTTCCTCAGCGTCTACACCATCGCGGTGCAGGCTGCCGGGGGGCGCGACGAGAAGATCCTCGCCAACTACTTCCCGCTGGTGCTCAAGCCCAACGTTAGATCTTGGCTCATGCACTTGCCGGACAACTCCATCTCTTCGTGGGCGGACCTGTGCCATCAGTTTGTCGGCGCCTTCACAGGCGGCCACAAACCCCATGGCCAGGAGAGCGACCTTCACCTGCTCACCTAGAAGGAAGGAGAACCCCTGCGCAAGTACATACAGAGATTCAGCCAGGTGTAGCGCAACATCCCAGACGTCCACCCTGCCGCGGTTATCAGCGCGTTCCATCAGAACTGCGTAACCACGGGATGAGGGAGGAGATGGCGATGTGCAAGATCAGAGATGTCAGCAAGCTATATGCTCTGGCCGACAAGTGTGCACGTGCTGAGGAGGGGAGGAAACTCCCCCGAGAGAACGCAGGAGCAGAAGGATCTGACAGCGAGGACGCCCCTCCGGCAAAGAAGAACCGGAGGCGGAACAATAGAAAGAAAAAAGCTAAGGATGTGCTAGTCGTCGAGCAGTCCGGCAACGGAGGTGGCGCCGAGAAGGCCAAAGCTGGTGACTCCGGCGAGGCTGTGGTGGCCGCCGACAAGCAAGACGGCTCCGGCAAGCAGTACTGCAAGATTCACCGCACCAAGGGCCATGACCTCCAAGCTTGCAAGAAGGTTGAGCAGATGGCAGAGCTACAGAAAGCTGAATACGAGCGCCGCGACAAGGAGAAGGCCCAGGAAGGTGGCGGAGGATCCGGCAAGAAGCGTCCCGCCCGGGGAGGGCGCCGCGACAAGGCCAAGCAGCGGCAAGGAGATAGGCCTCCCCGTGGCTGCGACAAGGACGAAGACGAAGATGAAGATGATGAGATGGAGGAAGATGAGACCGACGAGCAGGAGTTCCAGAAGGCAACAAAGGTGTTGTGCGTCGACGACGGTGCTTCTCTGCACACCTCGCACCGCCAACTCAAACAGTGGGTGCGGGAAGTGAACGCAGCAGAACCGTCCGTTGAATCGCACAAGCCCCTGAAGTGGTCCAGCACGCCCATCATCTTTGATGTTGAGGATCACCCTGATCGCATCACTGCGGTCGGGTGTTTGCCGATGTTGGTTTCGCCAACCATCCGCAACCTCAAGGTTACAAAGATGTTGGTTGACGGCGGGGCTGGCCTGAATCTGATCTCTTCCGCGGTGCTCAAGAAGCTCCAGATCCCTGACAGCGAGCTCGAACAAACTGGTACCTTTCAAGGAATTAACCCGGGAAGGAGCAAGCCCAAGGGGAAGATCACACTGCCAGTGACGTTTGGCGGCGAGCTGAATTTCAGGACAGAGAGAGTCACATTTGACGTTGCTGATTTCCCATTGCCCTACAATGGGATACTCGGCCGTCCAGTGCTTGCCAAGTTCATGGCAGCCTCTCACTATGCTTACAATGTGCTCAAGATGCCTGGTCCGATAAGTGTTATTTCTGTCCATGGCGACAAGAAAGATGCGCTATCTGTACCGACAAGATCTACCGGGAAGTAGCAGCCGCAGCAGAACGCAAACCACTTGCCGCTGAAGCTCCCGGGGGGAAGAAGAAGACCAAGTCCGGCAAGAATAGCTCTGATGCCCACTCCGGCAAGCGCACCTCTTCGGAGTGCTGCGCTACCGTCGAGGACGCACCATCGAGCTCCACTGGCAAGTGCAAGAAGGCAAAGACAGCGACACCAGAGACCAAGAAAGTGGCCACCAAGGAGGACGGCACTGGTGGTACCTTCACCATCAGTGCAACGCTTGACCCTAAATAGGAAAGCGCGCTCGTTGCTTTCCTGCGGGCGAATGTCGATGTGTTTGCATGGCAACCATCTGACATCCCCGGTGTTCCCAGCAAAGTAATTGAGCACCACCTTGTCGTCTGCCCTCACGCGCGGCCCGTCAAGCAGAGAGTTAGGAAGCAGGCAGTGGAACGCCAAGAGTTCATTGCTGAAGAGATCAAGAAACTGGAAGCAGCAGGCCTGGTCCGAGGAGTACTCCATCCAACATGGTTAGCCAATCCAGTAGTCGTGCGCAAGGCGAATGGGAAGTGGAGGCTTTGTATTGACTTCACTGATGTTAATAAAGCTTGTCCCAAGGATCCATTTCCCTTGCCGCGCATTGACCAGATTGTCGACTCCACGGCAGGATGTGATCTGCTTTCATTCCTTGATGCATACTCAGGATATCATCAGATCTTCATGGCAGAAGAGGATGAAGAGAAAACCGCATTCATTACTCCATGTGGCACATACTGCTTTGTACGGATGCCTTTCGGACTAAAGAATGCTGGTTCAACATTTGCAAGAGTAGTCAGTCATGCTTTTGAGCCACAGCTGCACAGAAATGTAGAAGCTTACATGGATGACATAGTGGTCAAGAGCAAAGACAAAGAAACTCTGACCCAAGATTTGGACGAGACTTTTGCAAATCTGCGCAAGATCAATCTCAAGTTGAACCCCGAGAAGTGCGTGTTTGGAGTTCCTTCCGGCAAACTTCTCGGGTTCTTTGTGTCCCAGAGAGGGATTGAAGCCAATCTCGACAAGATCAAAGCCATTGAATAGATCGAAGCACCGAAGCGCATCAAGGATGTGCGAAGACTTGCCGGCTGTGTTGCTGCTCTCAGTAGGTTCATCTCTAAGTCTGCTGAGCACGCCCTGCCATTTTTCAAGATTTTGAAAAAGGCAGGTCCAATGAAATGGACTCCGGAAGCGGAGGCTGCGCTGCAGGACTTGAAGAGATACCTCTCCTCCACTCCAATACTTGTCGCACCTAAGCCACAAGAGAAGTTGCTGCTATATCTGGCGGCAACCAATCAAGTGGTTAGTGCTGCGTTAGTAGCAGAGAGGGAGGCGGATGATGAGCCAGCAACTGCGGCAAGCGAGTCTAGCGACAAGCAGGGGGCTTCCCCGACAAGTTCTGGTTCCGGCAAGGATGGATCTGCGCAGCCACAAGAAGAGAAACAGAAGAAGATGGTGCAGCGCCCAGTTTACTTTGTTAGTTCCCTTCTGCAGGGGGCTAGATCAAGGTACTCTGGTGTGCAGAAGCTGCTTTTCGGCCTTCTCATGGCCTCGAGGAAGCTGCGCCATTACTTTCAAGCACATGAGATCACAGTTGTCACTCGCTTTCCGTTGAAGAGGATATTGCAGAATCCAGAAGCAACAGGCAGGATTGTCGAGTGGGCACTGGAATTGTCAAGCTTTGGCCTCAAGTTTGAAAGTACTTCAACTATTCAGAGCCGAGCATTGGCAGAGTTCATAGCAGAATGGACACCAACAACCGATGAAGAAACTCCGGAGAGGAGCATCCCCGTCAAGGAAGCGAGCAAAGAATGGATCATGTACTTTGACGGTGCCTTCTCGCTGCAAGGCGCCGGTGCGGGCGTACTACTCGTCGCACCCACCGGAGAGCACCTCAAGTACGTGGTCCAAATGCACTTTCCCAAGGATCAAGCAACCAACAATACTGCAGAGTATGAAGGCTTGCTTGCCGGACTCAGGATCGCGGCAGACCTTGGGATCAGGAAGCTTATTGTCAGGGGTGACTCACAGCTTGTCATCCGCCAAGTTAACAAAGATTATCAGAGTCCGCTGATGGAAACCTACATTGATGAAGTGAGGAAGCTGGAAGTGCATTTTGACGGCCTGCAGATGGAACATGTTCCAAGAGCTCAGAACGACATTGCAGATGGCCTGTCAAAATGCACCGCACTTAAGCTGCCTGTGGAACTAGGGATTTTTGTGCTCAAGCTGACTCAGCCATCTGTAACACCGTCAACTGGACAGAGCAAGAAGAGGAAGTTAGTTACTGGCGACTACTTTTCGGCAGAGCTCCCAGAAGCCGCCGTCAAGAAAGTCCCCAAGATCAACACAAAGAGTGCTGAGGGGCAGTCTGCTCCGACAAGCCCCAGGGTTTGTTTCGTTGAAGCAGACGCTCCCGACAAGCTGTGTCCCGACACGCTTGCCGAGGAGCATCATGCTCCGGCTGAATCGCAGATTCTGGTCGTGGAAGCAGATGCTCCCGCAGCAGCATTTGCGCCTTTAGTCCTTATCGTTGAGCCACAAGCTCCGGCATGGGCACAGCAGATCGTCCATTTCCTTCAGACAGGAGAACTTCCCGAAGAGCAAGAAGAAGCAGAAAAAGTAGCCCGGCAATCAAGTATGTACCAGTTTTTCGATGACATACTGTACAGAAGAAGATTCAAGAGAGTGAAATTGAAGTGCATTTCCCGGGAAGATGGACAGGAGCTGTTGGCGGAGATACATGGAGGCATATGTGGTCACCACATTGGCACAAGAGCACTTGCCGGCAAAGCTTTCCGGCAAGGTTTCTTCTGGTCGACAGCCCTCTAGGGTGCAACTGCACAAGTAACCAAGTGTGAAGCGTGCCAGTTCCACTCCAAGCAGATACATCAACCAGCTCAAGCTCTCCAAACAATCCCTTTATCCTGGCCATTTTTGGTCTGGAGGCTCGACATCCTCGGCCCCTTCCCCCGAGCTGTCGGGGGCTTCGAGTTCTTGTACGTGGCAATCGACAAGTTTACGAAGTGGCTGGAAGTGGAGGCAGTGAGGAAGGTGACAGCACAGTCAGCAGTCAAGTTCTTCAGGTCAATTGTTTGCCGTTTCGGAGCCCCTAACAGGATCATCACCGACAACGGCACACAATTCACGAGCTGCACCTTCATGCAGTACGTCCAAGATCTTGGCGCCAAGATCTGCTTCGCTTCTGTTGCTCACCCGAGAAGCAACGGTCAAGCGGAGAGGGCAAACGCTGAAGTGTTGCGCAGGCTCAAGACCAGAACTTTCGACAGGCTGCGCAAGTGCGGAAGAAATTGGATCGAGGAGCTGCCGGTGGTTCTTTGGTCAATCAGGACGACGCCGAATCGAGCCATAATGAAGCGGATATGGCGTCGTTCAAAGAAGTACAGCCTTGCCGGGACACAGACGACAGAAAAGCTAAGTTGTCAAAGTCTGAACACAGTCAGTTTTAAATTTTTTAAGTTATACTCCTTGAACGACCGTGCCTTGTATGGAAAACCTGTGCGCGGAGGAATCGACTCGTGGCTAAGTTGCGCCCTTAATTTGTTTCGAGTCCGCTCAACAATGAAAGTGTGCTGCAACTAGCCCCGACAAGGTTTCTTGCCGGAAGCAACACCGCCGACAGGCTGCTGATGTTCCGCACTCAGCGCTCGCGGCAAGTGTGTTCCCACCGGCAAGTTCCCTAAAAGCGTAGGGTAAAAACATACAAGGGATGGAATTGAGTAAAGGATATAACATAACAAGCATCCCCTTTTCATTAAAAAAAATCCCACTCAGGTACAGTCCATAGAGGATGAAAAACATGAAAGAGAGGATTACAAGTTTTAGATGCGGCTAAGGCCCGGAGGCTTACAAATTAAAAAGATAAGATGCCTGTAATCCCTTTCCTGTCCCTCTCTTCAGGAGGTAGGTCAAGGAGGTGAAAAGGGAAAAAGGGGCGCCTAGGCAAGCTACAGGTGCCAGAAGACACCAAGAGAACATCCCGGGGGCCGTCCGAAGGCTGGACGGTGATGGCGGCGCCGGAAGCGGGGCTCGAAGACGGGGCGGCAGGACGTCAGCACGCTGTCGAGGGCACTACTCCCTCGTACTCCGATTTGACGGCCTTGTCGCCAGCCCTCTTCCCCTTCCGCAGCCTCCCTACGCCAGCCGCCCAAGGAGACGACCCCGGGGAGTTCAAGGAGCCGGCGACACGGATGATGGGGTCACCGGTGACGCACAAAGTGGCGCCCGACACCTAGTCGGGCCCGCCATCCCGCCGCCCGCTACCCTCATCATCGTTGTCGCTCTCCTCCTCGTCACTCTCGCTCGAGGGGGAGCCTTCGCTATCGGAGGAGCTGTCCACGCAGCACTTTGCCCGAGTGCCAAAGCACCCGAAGACTTTGACGGAGAGGAGATCGCCCTCCATTAACTTAAAATGGAGGGTAAACCCCTCCATCAGGCTGTGGATATGGGTGAACGTCTTCCACCCACGATCAAGATACATCACATTAGGGGCTGGGAATACAACGTGGACTCGCGTGCCACTGATCCCACAGCCCCTCATGTGCAATCTCAGTGTCTCGGGCGGGTCCAACTCCATCGCGCTCGCAAACGGAGCTGGAAGCCGGAGGCGACGACGAGGCGCCCGGCGCAGCCTGACGAAGAACTCGCAAGGGTCGTCCCCTGTATGGACCGCCGTGGGGAGAGGAACCGCCGGCAGAGGCGGAGCTGGCGCGCCGCCCCGTCCGCCTCTTCCCCGAGCGCCTCGACCTCGTCCTCGACCTCGTCCATGACCTCGCCCCCTCCCTCTTCCCCTTATGGCTGGCTCTGCCACCACGGGCGCGGGATAGGGAGGGGTGCACTGTCTGGCGGCGACCCTCGCCGCCACCGATGAAGGGCCAGGGTTCCCTTCCTCCATGGCGAATGAGAGAAAGGGGAGCAGAAGCTGAAGAAAGGAGAAGATGAGAGAGTGCGGGCTTCTGCGCTCCCCTCCCGCTCTTCTTAAAGGAGCGGGGTGGGGGCTCGGCCGCCCCGCTCAGCAAATCAGGGCACGGGAAGAGCAGGGAGTCGGGGCCGACCCGCTGCCTCTGCTCGCAACGGCCCAGTTTCCCGCTTCCACCGTCCGCGACCCCAAGCGCATGGGAGCCGCGTGGCAGGGATGCAGAACCAAGGCGAACGTTATGCATTTCCTGGATTTAAGTATTGCCCATGATCTCTCCCACGACGCCGCGATTGACGCGTGCCGTTACGGGAGGACGCGGTGGATACGGAGTGGATTTGGTTTGGACCCAGGCCGCGCGTGCCCGTGCCCCATTTTGGGCCTGGCCCAACAGCGCTCGGCACCGTGTATGGCCCAGGCCCGGGGGCTCCTGTCGGTGTACTAAAGTAGGGGTACCTTAGTACCCCGAACTTGTGCATGGGCAGTCGCAGCGCCCCGCGGCAAGGCTTGCCGGGCGTCCGCCAAGATCCTCCACTATTCCTATTTACTGCCATTCAAGAACAAAGTGTTAACTGAGAAGACAGAGTCCCGGCAAGAGAAGCTTGCTGGGAAGGACAAGACCCCGGCAAGAGGAGCTTGCCAGGAAGGTCAACCAAGACCCAGCGAGCGGCAAGCTTGCGGGTGCGGCAAGACAACGACCGCGGCAAGGCGCTTGCCGCGGCGAAGCCACCACTCTGCGCCCAAGCTCCAGCACATCCGGCGACGTGTCGCCGCAGGATCACTCCTGGTGCACGTGGCGGGTAGCTGTGCAGCCAAGCGGTGCGAGGTGGCAAGTGAGATGACAAGGAGGCCATCGTGGCGATCGGTGGCGTCCCTAACGGTCGTTTCCTACACTGTTTGGGCGACCGGACGGGCATTAAATGCCCTTGTCCCCTGCCGTCAGAGTTAGGTAGGGGGCACTGTTGATAGCGGTTGTACCAACCCCCGTTTTTACTTTTTTACCCCTCTCTCTACGCTGCCACCTGTCGGTGACCCCTTTAGACTATAAAAAGGAGGCCCATGCGCACGTAGAAGGGGTTCGACTCATTCGAAACTACAACACACATACGTTCTTGAGCAAGAACAGAATAGAAACACAAAGCAGCAGTAGGAGTTTTATCTCTCCGGAGAGCTCCGAAGCTGGGTAAAATCCCTCGCGTGCTTTCGCCTCGATCTGCTCTTCGTGCACCCTCCGCTCCCTGCCAGACCGAAAAGGGGCTCCCTGCCCCATAGGTGCTCGTTCCCCACGACAGCTTGAGGCCTTTAGCCAGCTTGACAAATCTAACTTTGGCACCTAGCCAATCAGCTTTATAAGCATCAAATTCATCACTGCGAGCTTTGATTTCAGACTGGATAGTCACAAGTTCTTCAGTGGTCATTTTCAGACATTTTTCTTCAGATAATGCTCCTTCTTGTACTGAGCCTTCTTCACTGATTTGGCCTTCTCAAACTTCCATCTTTCTTCAGCAATGAGAGCAGACAACACGTGACTTTGTCCTGGTGTAAGGTTTAGATCAGGAAGGGGTGTGTTAGGATCTTTATGCCAAAATCGATGTAATCAAGGATATTCTTTGATCCAGCAAGAGCGGCATAGCACTGCCTTTGGCACTAGCGGCCCGGTCTTGTCGGTCTCTGATGATGTGTGCAAGTTCTTTATCATTAGCTTCATCTTCAGACGACGGAACTTCAAAGGTTACCTGCTTCTTGTGAGGACTTGGCCTTGTGCCGCGTCCAGCAGTGACCTTTTTCTTCAGCAGCTGGGGCTGAGCTGAGGAACTTGCTGAAGCTCCTGAAGCAATAGAAAATCTAGTCATTTGGCACGTGGCAAGATGCACTTGTGCTAAGGACTTTGCAGGTGCAGCTGAGGGCTTTGCTTGAGCAGATGGCCCTAAGGGCTTTGAGGAGTTGGGCTGTAAGGGCATGGCAGAGGAAGATGGCTTCACAGCAGATTTCTTCTTCATAGCCTTCTTAGGCTTACTAGTAGAGGCTTCAGCAGCACCAGCAGCAGAATCTTCGTTGAATTTGTTCACTGCCTCCTTTGCTACTTTAGCCAATTTCCTTTGGCCCTTGGCCCATTTCTCTGGAAATTCTTCACCTCTTTTGATGCTAGAGGGATCAGCTTCCCTGCCTGGTGCCAATGGAGGTCTTGGGCATGGAGGATTTACTGTGAATTTCTTCATGTACTTAGGAGTGACATAGTGGTATTCCCTCCATTCTCGTGCCCATCTTCGTTCAATCCACTGAATGTGCACCTTGCGCTGATTTTTATTTTCCTTGCCATGAGTGGCCTCATTAGGAGTGCAATATTCTACATAGATATCTTCAGGGGTTTCAAACGCAGTGTTAGTTTCAGGCTTCTTGCCTCCCTTCTGAGGACGCTTTTCTTCAGCCATATTCTTCAGCTGAGGATTCTGAACAATGGATGTCTCTGAGGAAGTATGCAGTTTTTCTTCGAGGAACGCTGCAAATGAGTTAAGTTGACGAGAACCTAGTGATTCAGCAACAGACATGTGTACCTGTGAACAGAGTATAGGTGCGAAGAATTTGAAGAGGTCATATGCGTTCTCAGAATTTGTTTTTAAAAGAAATCAAGTTTGAGGAATTTGACCAGAGGAGTCTCGAGGAATTTCACTAAGAGTTCTTGTCTTAGGTTCCAGCGTTGTATAGATTAGAAATCCACACAACTGAGGAATCATGAAGAAAAGTACATCTTAGAGAGATAGATCAAGAACAGAAGCAACTGTGGTGTTTAAGAATATGAAAGTTGAAGAATAAACACCTTTCAAAGATTTTGTGTAAATCATCAGAATCAACAAGGGCAGTAAAAGCACGTTTTATTTACCCTTGACGAAGAACACGACGAACTGTGAGATGAACTATGGAAGTTCGTCCATTCAGATCTTCCATGCCCTAACTTGGCAGAGGAAGACAGCTACGACGGCAGCAGAGGTGAAGATTTCCGTGGCCAGCGCGAGTACAACGGCGACGAGGTCGGGGCAGCTAAGCTCTTCCTCACCGGAGCGATGGAGATTAGAGGCGATGCTAGGTCACAGAGCTCGAGCGGAGGAGAGATAGGTCGAGTGGAGTAAATGAGCTGAGGTGAAAGGGGAGGGGTATTTACAACAAACTGAAAAACCGTTCGCCCGAGGAATTTGGACGAACGTGCCCCTAACCCTTGCTATCCTAGCGACATGTGTCACCCACGTACTGAGAGGTGGAGATCATGTGAGATCGTGGGTGAGTTGTTTAATCCTGTCGTGGGATGCGGAAGGATTTGAGCGGAAAAAGCCAAAAAAATTAGATATGAAAATTTTAACGTTTCGTTTGCAAATTCTTCAGCTGTCAAGGACACACTGAAGATTTTGAACGGGTTTCAAATAGAACGCACATGAAGAATTTGTGAACAGACTGGGTTGTGCTTAGCATAGAGGGGGAATGGGTCAAATCACATTCACTTAGATGCAAAAGCAAATTGAAGAATTAGCTATAAGTGCGTGTTGTAGAGGACATGAAAAACTCATAATATATATAGCAATGAAGAACAACGACGGAAAGACTGAACAAATTGCAAAGACTCAAATTGAAGATTTTCAACTTTGGTTGGTGGTGTAACCCACCGTATAAGAATGATGATTTCAGACACCACGTACAATTGTCGTAGGGTTCTGAGAATCAAATTCTTCATTAATTTCTTCACACTTAGAGGGTTAGTCTTCGTTGATTGAAGAAAAACGTCACTTCGTGTGTTGCACATCTAAGTCATCAATTTTGCATAAGTGTTAGGATGTGTGTCCTTTTCAAAGAACATTGGAAGATTCTAAGATATTTAGCTCACACCGCAACTTGCTAAATCTCTTCTCATCCAAGGGCTTAGTGAAGATATCGGCCAGCTGATCTTCAGTATTCGCGTGGTCGATGGAGATGTCGCCCTTCAACACATGGTCACGAAGAAAATGATGACGAATCTGGATGTGCTTTGTCTTCAAGTGTTGAACTGGGTTGTGAGCAATCTTGATAGACTCTCATTTTCGCAGTAGAGTGGCACATTCTTCACATTGATGTCATAGTCCTTCAGGGTTTGCTTCATCCATAGCAATTGAGCACAGCAAGATCCAGCAGTAATGTACTCAGCTTCAGCAGTAGAGAGTGATACGCAGTTCTGCTTCTTCGAGGACCAACATACCAAGGAACGTCGGAAATGACATGTGCCTGATGTTGACTTGCGGTCCACCTGATCACCAGCATAGTCAGAGTCAGAATATCCAACGAGATCAAAAGAAGAGCCCTTGGGATACCATAATCCAAGTGTTGGAGTGTGAGCTAGATATCGAAGAATATGCTTCACAGCCTTATGGTGTGATTCCTTCGCTGTAGCTTGAAATCGGGCACACATGCAAACACTAAGCATAATATCCTGCCTAGATGCACATAGATACAATAAAGAGCCAATCATGGAGCGGTATACTTTTTGATCGAAGTCTTTACCATTTTCATCGGTGCATAGATGGCCATTTGTGGGCATAGGGATTTTGACGCCTTTGCAATCTTGCATGCTGAATTTCCTCAACACATCCTTGAGGTATTTCTCCTAGGATATGAATATGCCATTGTGTTGTTGATGAATTTGGAGACCTAAGAAGAATTTCAACTCTCCCATCATAGACATTTGATATTCCTCACTCAACATATAGGCAAATTCGTCACTATAACATTGGTTAGTACAGCCAAAGATAATATCATCAACATATATTTGGCACACGAATAATTCATCATCATATGCTTTGGTGAAAAGAGTTGGGTCAAGTGAACCGGGTTTGAAGCCTTTCTTCATGAGGAACTCCTTCAGTGTATCATACCACGCCCAAGGTGCTTGCTTGACGCCATAGAGGGCCTTGTTGAGTCTATAGACGTGATCTGGAAATTTTGGATCCTCAAAACCTGGTGGTTGAGCAACATATACTTCTTCCTCAAGCTTACCATTGAGGAATGCACTTTTCGCATCCATTTGATGTAAGATGATATTATGATGGTTAGCATAAGCAGGCAATATGCGAATAGCCTCAAGTCTAGCAACAGGTGCAAAAGTTTCATCGAAATCAATTCCTTCAACCTATGTGTAGCCTTGACCTACAAGACGAGCCTTATTCCTCACCACAAGGCCATTTTCATCTTGCTTGTTGCGGTAGATCCATTTGGTACCTATGATATTGTGCTTGCGTGGGTATAGTCGCTTGACAAACTCCCACACATTGTTGATCTCGAATTGATGCAATTCATCTTGCATAGCTTGAATCCACTCAGACTCCATGAATGCTTCATCAACTTTGGTGGGCTCTGTGATAGAGACAAACGCAAAATGCGCACAAAAGTTAGACAAATGTGAAGCTTTTGAGCGCGTGAGAGGACCTAGTGTGTTGATGTCGTTGATGATTTTCTCAATCTTCACTTCGTTTGCAACGCGAGGATGAGCAGGTTGACGACTTTGATTTGGCCCAGCAATTTCTTCGAGGCCATTTTCTTCAGTAGCACCAGCGTGATTTTCTTCACGGTCCGTGAAAGCACAAGTGCTCCCTAGGTGGTTTTGGTAATTAATGTCAACATATCTCTTGTTGGACTAACACTTTTATCTAGTATGTTTCAGATAAGTTCAACAATGGAGTGGCATGGACTAAAGGACGTGGGAACTCCTTCAAGATGCTAAGGACAAAGGATTGGCTCAAGCTTCAAGATCAAGACTCTTCATTTTACATTTTAGTGGTCCAAGATCACATTGAATCTATAGGAAAAGCCAATACTATCAAGGAGGGATGAGGTGTTGCTTAATGAGCCTCTTGCTTCATGTGCTTAGTGATATGCTCCAAAACCCTCAGCTACTTTCCCACTTCCACAAATGACCTAAACCCAAAGCCAAAATCGGTCACACCGATTCTTCCTATCCGGCGCCACCGATTCCATAAGTCATAGCCACTGCCACAAACCCTAAGCAAATCGGTCTTACCGATAGGGATCTCGGTCTCACCGAGATGGGATTGTAATCTCTCTGTGTATGTCCATTATCAAAATCGGTCTCACCGAGTTTGAGCAATCAGTACTACCGAGATTACAATGCAAACTCTTTGGATAACTTATTAACAAAATCGGTCCCACCGAGTTTGAGTAATCGGTCCCACCGAGTTTACCTGACCAACTCTCTGGAAAGATTATTACCAAATCGGTCTCACCGAGTTTGTGTAATCGGTCTTACCAAGATTAGTTATGCCCTAACCCTAACCGAATCGGTCTCACCGAGATGCATGTCAGTCCCACCGAAAATCACTAACGGTCACTAGTTTACAAAATCGGTCCGACCGACTTTAACGATTTGGTCCCACCGAGTTTGGTAAATTGTGTGTAACGGTTAGATTTTGTGTGGAGGCTATATATACCCCTCCACCTCCTCTTCATTCGTGGAGAGAGCCATCAGAACGAACCTACACTTCCAGCATACATTTTCTGAGAGATAACTACCTACTCATGTGTTGAGACCAAGATATTCCATTCCTACCATATGAATCTTGATCTCTAGCCTTCCCCAAGTTGCTTTCCACTCAAATCTTCTTTCCACCAGATCCAAAACCTATGAGAGAGAGTTGAGTGTTGGGGAGACTATCATTTGAAGCACAAGAGAAAGGAGTTCATCATCAACGCACCATTTGTTACTTCTTGGAGAGTGGTGTCTCCTAGATTGGCTAGGTGTCACTTGGGAGCCTCTGACAAGATTGTGGAGTTGACCCAAGGACTTTGTAAGGGCAAGGAGATCGCCTACTTCGTGAAGATCTACCGCTAGTGAGGCAAGTCCTTCGTGGGCGACGGCCATGGTGGGATAGACAAGGTTGCTTCTTCGTGGACCCTTCGTGGGTGGAGCCCTCCATGGACTCGCGCAGCCGTTACCCTTCGTAGGTTGAAGTCTCCATCAACGTGGATGTACGATAGCACCACCTATCGGAACCACGCCAAAAACATCTGTGTCTCGAATTGCGTTTGAATCCTCCAAACCATTCCCTTTACTCTCTTGCAAGTTGCATGCTTTACTTTTCGCTGCTCATATACTCTTTGCATGCTTGCTTGATATGTATTGTGAATGTTGAAATTGTGCCTAAACTCCACTTAAACTTAAAGAAACTTAAAAACTGCAACTTTCGTACTTAGTGTCTAATCACCCCCCCCCCCCCTCTAGACACCTCTTATCAAGGTCCTACAAGTGGTATCAGAGCATTGGTCTCCATTGCTTTGGTTTAATCACCATTGGAGGAAGATGGATGAGTCTACTATTGGGAGTCTTAGACATAGAGTACCTATTCTTGATGGAGATTATTTTCATGAGTGGAAAAATGAGATGCTTGTTATTTTCAATCAATATCATTTTAACCAGTACATTGCTAGCCCTTGTGCACCTTATGTTGATCCTATGCATCCTACCCATGATGAGTCTATTGACATGATTAGGAATCTTAGAACTACTGAACTTATCATTAGAGGATTGCCTAGAAACTTGCTTGGATGTTTGCCAACTTTTAAGTGTGCCTACACCATTTTGAAATTTCTTGAGGAACGATTTCCCAATTATTCCTTGAAAAATCTTGATGAAATTCTCCATAAGTCTATTGCCTAGAGTAAGATGAATACTAGTGATCCTACGTTTGGTAATCGTCTATTTGAGCTTACAAACCTTATGCGTGCCAAAGGAAATGTTGGTATTATTAGTGACATTATTTCCGAAGCTATAAAAATTCATAAGCAAGATTAATGTCAAACTCATTCTAATGAATCACCCTCTCTAGGACTTGATCCACCACATGACGATGTTGAACATGGATACTATGATGAGGATGATGATAGTGACTTCAATCTTGATGATACAATGAGACACTTTGGTCTTATGGCAAATCTTCGGGGATATATGTCAGGAGGAAAGGAATGGGTTCTTGATAGTGGATGTACCGATCACATGACCGGAGATAAAGACATGTTTCGTGAGCTTGCTGATAATGATAGTCCTCGAAAGTATGTCACTTTCGGTGACAACTCAAAGGGTAAGGTGGTTGGCCTCGGTAAGGTGGCCATATCACATGGTAGCTCCATACAAAATGTCATGCTCGTTGAATCTCTTGGTTAAAACTTACTTTCAGTATCTAGACTTGTTGATTTCCGTTTCAATGCTCTATTTACTAAAGTAGACTGCCAAGTGTTTCATCAAGATAATCATAAAATGGTCTTTACCGGTGTGCATAGAGGTGATCTATACATTGTTGATTTCACTAAAAAGGCTCAACCTAGAACTTGCTTCATTGCTAAATCCTCAAAAGGTTGGTTATGGCATAGACGATTAGGTCATGTTGGTATGCGAAACCTTGACAAGCTTATTAAAGGAAATCATATCCTTGGAGTTAACGATGTCATATTTGATAAGGATAGACTTTGCAGCGCTTGTCAGGCAGGTAAACAGGTTGGAGGAAGGCATCCCGTGAAGAACATCATAACTACAAGGAGGCCACTCGAGCTACTTCACATGGATCTCTTTGGTCCCAACTCTTACAAGAGTCTTGGTGGAAATTCTTTTGGTCTAGTTATAGTTGATGATTTTTCAAGATTTACATGGGTGTTCTTTCTCGATGATAAATCGCAGGTCCAAAAGATCTTCAAAAACTTCGCTAGGAAGGCCCAAAATCAATTTGAAGTGAAGATCAAGAAGGTTCACAGCGACAATGGAACGGAGTTCAAGAACGCAAATGTGGACACCTTTCTTGACGAAGAAGGGATTTCACACGAGCTCTCGGCTACGTACACACCTCAACAAAATGGAGTTGTTGAGAGGAAGAACCGGACGCTCATTGAGATGGCGAGAACGATGCTTGATGAGTACAAGATGCCGAAGCACTTTTGGGCAGAAGCGGTTGAGACAGCTTGTCATGCAACAAATCGCTTGTATCTTCACAAGCTACTCGGCAAGACGGCATACGAGCTCCTCACCGGTAACAAACCCCAAGTTGGATACTTTCGAGTATTTGGCTCAAAGTGCTACATTCTTGATAAGCATCGTCACTCTAAATTTGCTCCTAAGTCTCATGAAGGTTTCCTACTAGGTTACGGCTCAAACTCTCACACTTACCGTGTCTACAACAATTTCACCCGAAAGGTTGAAGAAACGGTAGATGTGAAGTTTGATGAATCTAACGGCTCGCAAGTAGAGCAATTGCCAATTGATGTAGGTGACAAAGATCCTTCGGAAGCAATTCAAGACTTGGCTATTGGCAAGGTTCGTCCAACGGAGGTGAAGGAGAGTACCTCGTCCGTCCAAGTGGAAGCTTCAACTTCACAACAAGGTGAACCAAGAGTTGATACGGAAGCATCCACAAGTGGGACACACCAAGATGAAGAAAACGAGGAAGTGCATCAAGATGAACGTCAACAACCTCCTTCTCCACCACCACAAGAGAACGACAATGCCAACAATGAAGAAGGCCAAGAAGAAGAAGAACAAGATGAAGAAGATGTTCAACAAAGACCCAAGCAAAACCTTTCACGAGTTTGAGCAAGAGTTGCTAAAGATCATCCCGTTGAGCAAATCTACAATGACATTCAAACCGGGAGAATCACTCGCTCTAAAACTCATTTAGCTAACTTTTGTGAAAACTATTCTTCATCTCTAGCATTGAACCTATGAAGGTCGAAGAAGCATTGGAATATCTGGATTGGATAAATGCCATGCATGAAGAGCTACATAACTTTGAGAGGAATCAAGTTTGGACATTGGTTGAGAAGCCCGACAACAACCACAACGTCATCGGTACCGAATGGGTGTTTCACAACAAGCAAGATGAAGATGGACAAGTAGTTCGCAACAAAGCACGTCTCATCGCCCAAGGCTACACACAAGTCGAAGGTATGGACTATGGTGAGACTTATGCCCCCATTGCTAGACTTGAGTCCATTCGCATCTTACTTGCCTATGCTAATCATCATGATATCACCTTGTACCAAATGGACATTAAAAGTGCTTTTCTAAATGGTGAAATAGAGGAGGAAGTTTATGTTAAGCAACCTCCCGGCTTTGTCAATCCTAAGAAACCCAATCATGTTTACAAACTTCACAAAGCTCTTTATGGTCTTAAACAAGCTCCTAGAGCTTGGTATAAATGCTTGACCAAGTTTCTTATTGAAAAAGGCTTTGAAATTGGGAAAATTGATTCTACTCTTTTTACTAAAAGGGTTAATGGAGAACTATTTGTGTGCCAAATTTATGTTGATGATATCATATTTGGTTCAACTAACCCTCATTTTAGTGAAAAGTTTGGGAAGCTAATGTCGCAGAAGTTTGAGATGTCTATGATGAGTGAACTCAAATTCTTCCTTGGGTTGCAAATCAAGCAAACTAAGGAAGGTACCTTTGTTTCTCAAACGAAGTACACCAAGGACTTATTCAAGAAGTTCAATATGCAAGAATGCAAAGGTATGTCTACACCCATGCCTACTAGTGGACATAATGACTTGACCAAAGATGGTGAACCGGTTGATCAAAAGGTTTATCGCTCTATGATCGGTTCATTGTTATATCTATGTTCTTCACATCCCGATGTCATGTTAAGTGTGTGCATGTGTGCACGATATCAAGATGCCCCTAAGGAATGTCATCTTAAGGCCGTGAAAAGGATAGTGAGATACTTAATCCATACACCAAACTTTGGCATTTGGTATCCTAAGAGTGCTTCTTTCGATCTTGTTGGCTATTCCGACTTGGACTATGATGGAGACAAGGTTGATATAAAGTCCACTTCGGGTACTTGTCAATTTCTTGGTAGATCTCTTGTGTCTTGGTCCTCCAAGAAACAAAACTCGATATTCTTATCCACCGCCGAAGCTGAATATATTGCCGCTGGTTCATGTTGTGCTCAATTACTTTGGATGACCCAAACTCTTAAAGATTATGGGATATATGTGAAACATGTTACATTGCTTTGTGACAATGAAAGTGCTATCAAGATTGGTCATAATCCTGTGCAACATTCTCGAACTAAGCATATTGAAGTTCGTCATCATTTCATTCGAGATCATGTTGCTAAGGGTGACATCGATCTTAAGCATGTTCGCACCGAGAAGCAATTAGCGGATATATTCACTAAACCTCTTGATGAGAAAGTGTTTTGCAGGTTAAGAGGGGAATTGAACATCATTGATGCTTCAAACTTGGAGTAGAAACTCCATTGGATACATGTAAGACATGAGCTTATGACTAATCCTTGATATCTCTCTTATGATGAAAATCTTATGTCTTGGATATATTTGTATCTTGCATGTCATCTAACTCTTGTAGATACTTGGTGGAATCCAACTCCATGAGATTGTAATCTACTCATAACTTAAGCAATCTCTACATCACCAAGTCTCTACATAATGGTGGATGAAGACAAGGAACCACGAAACCTCTTAAACATATCCTTTGACAAACTCTATGTTGAGCTTCATGATTGTCATTTTTGGATACACAAGTGCTCTTCCTTGCAAGAACTAACCCATGTAGGTAGATGAACTCAAATTCCAAGTGGTGCTCCAATTCTTGATGAGCTACATCAACCTTGCGCAACCCACACAAGTTCAACTACATGGACAGCACCACCAACCAAGGTATGTCATTCCATCTTAGAGAAGCTTTACTCAAAGTCATGAACTAAAGCAACTCGAAAAGATGTGAATACATCAAGATGCTTAAACGAAAAATGGCAACCCCATTTTGAGCTTAAATGATGAGTATGACCTATGATCAAGTGATCTCACTTGACTCCTAAGTCAATATACTCTAACATATGTGACTTTGTCGCCGACCATCTCTATATGAAGTTCTCGTGTGTTCTTTTCTGTGTTTTGCATTTGACTCATACATATTTGTTTCCCCTTTCAAAAAAACTTCATCTAGATTTCCTTATTTTTGTTTGCTCTGCATTTTTCAGCATTCCATTTCTTTGCACATCTTTCAGAAAATTCCTTGCAAATCTTTGTGCGGTCTTACTAGTCTAGTGAGCTGAGGTGACAAGTGTTTTCTTTGCGA
Source organism: Triticum timopheevii (assembly GCA_963921465.1). Taxonomy (NCBI): domain Eukaryota; kingdom Viridiplantae; phylum Streptophyta; class Magnoliopsida; order Poales; family Poaceae; genus Triticum; species Triticum timopheevii. The sequence continues at coordinate 249,868,453 of OY997264.1, read as the reverse complement.
TGAACTCGGTTTCACCGATTTGTTATTTTTGGCCCAACCGAATCTTTTTGGTACGACCGAAGCATACCACTCGGTGCCACCGACTTCATAACAGGAAAAACAGTTTGCCACATATTCTGTGTTTCTTCTGATCCAGCTCCACTCAATGAATCTTGTCCTCTACAAGCATCACATTTTTATCATTGCTTTGTCTGTGTCTCAAGGACCAAACCCATTTGACAGATTGTAGAAGACCCTTCTTGGAAATTGATGTCAAAGGGGGAGAGAGGGAACATCAAAGCTTATCATTTAAAGAGAGAGAGCATCAAAGCTTATCACCTTCTTAAGGGAGAGAGATATCATCTCCTAAAGGGGGAGAGAGATCTCCACATGCTTGGTGCTCAAGAGGAGAGATGTCCACATGTCTTCTTGAGGGGAGAGACAGGTTCATGTGTTCTGTTGTGCCTATTTGCATTAGTATCCATCAGCTCTGATCATCATTCATATCTTTCAGCTCTGTTTTCTTTCAGCTCTAATTTTCTGTTCCCTATCTTCTCCCAGTATCCCATGTTAGATTCAGGGGGAGCAAGACATCTAAGGGAAAGAGATCATTTAAATTCATTGCATATCTTTACTCTTGGGGACATGTCTAATTCAATGTGGTACTTAGTACTCACTCTCTACATGTCATCCCAGTCTTGGTATTCTTGTGGTTTCTTCTGTTTGCTCTGGCTAGTAGATGTATTTGTGTTATCTAACCTTGTTTACACAGGTTCATTTCATCCTAAGACAACTCAAGACTACAAGGTAAGTATATGCATCACAATCATGTGTATGAGGAATTCTTGCTGATGTACATATTGTTTGCAAGGACTCATGAGCATGAAGGTATTTTCTTCAACATTCTTTGCTCTGATGCATATGGCCAAGATACATGTAACACATTGCCTGCTCTATCATGTTTATGCTCTCACATGCTTCTACATTCCATATTCACATGATTGCATACATGTAGGGGGAGCCTATGTTTGTTACATGTCTTTCCAAAGCTTTACTTGCTATTATTCATATCTTTATCTAAAGCTTTGATGTATGTTGCCATCAATTACCAAAAAGGGGGAGATTGAAAGCACAAGTGCTCCCTGGGTGGTTTTGGTAATTAATGTCAACATATCTCTTGTTGGACTAACACTTTTATCTAGTATGTTTCAGATAAGTTCAACAATGGAGTGGCATGGACTAAAGGACGTGGGAACTCCTTCAAGATGCTAAGGACAAAGGATTGGCTCAAGCTTCAAGATCAAGACTCTTCATTTTACATTTTCGTGGTCCAAGATCACATTGAGTCTATAGGAAAAGCCAATACTATCAAGGAGGGATGAGGTGTTGCTTAATGAGCCTCTTGCTTCATGGGCTTAGTGATATGCTCCAAAACCCTCAGCTACTTTCCCACTTCCACAAATGACCTAAACCCAAAGCCAAAATCGGTCACACCGATTCTTCCTATCCGGCGCCACCGATTCCATAAGTCATAGCCACTGCCACAAACCCTAAGCAAATCGGTCTTACCGATAGGGATCTCGGTCTCACCGAGATGGGATTGTAATCTCTCTGTGTATGTCCATTATCAAAATCGGTCTCACCGAGTTTGAGCAATCGGTACTACCGAGATTACAATGCAAACTCTCTGGATAACTTATTACCAAAATCGGTCCCACCGAGTTTGAGTAATCGGTCCCACCGAGTTTACCTGAACAACTCTCTGGAAAGCTTATTACCAAATTGGTCTCACCGAGTTTGTGTAATCGGTCTTACCGAGATTACGTTATGCCCTAACCCTACCCGAATCGGTCTCACCGAGATGCATGTCAGTCCCACCGAAAATCACTAACGGTCACTAGGTTTACTAAATCGGTCTGACCGAGTTTAACGATTCGGTCCCACCGAGTTTGGTAAATTGTGTGTAACGATTAGATTTTGTGTGGAGGCTATATATACCCCTCCACCTCCTCTTCATTCGTGGAGAGAGCCGTCAGAACGAACCTACACTTCCAGCATACATTTTCTGAGAGAGAACTACCTACTCATGTGTTGAGACCAGGATATTCCATTCCTACCATATGAATCTTGATCTCTAGCCTTCCCCAAGTTGCTTTCCACTCAAATCTTCTTTCCACCAGATCCAAAACCTATGAGAGAGAGTTGAGTGTTGGGGAGACTATCATTTGAAGGACAAGAGCAAGGATTTCATCATCAACGCACCATTTGTTACTTCTTCGAGAGTGGTGTCTCCTAGATTGGTGTCACTTGGGAGCCTCCGACAAGATTGTGGAGTTGACCCAAGGACTTTGTAAGGGCAAGGAGATCGCCTACTTCGTGAAGATCTACCGCTAGTGAGGCAAGTCCTTCGTGGGCAACGGCCATGGTGGGATAGACAAGGTTGCTTCTTCATGGACCCTTCGTGGGTGGAGCCCTCCGTGGACTCGCGCAGCCTTTACCCTTTGTGGGTTGAAGTCTCCATCAACGTGGATGTACGATAGCACCACCTATCAGAACCATGCCAAAAACATCTGTGTCTCCAATTGCGTTTGAATCCTCCAAACCCTTCCCTTTACTCTCTTGCAAGTTGCATGCTTTACTTTCCACTGCTCATATACTCTTTGCATGCTTGCTTGATATGTATTGTGAATGTTGAAATTGTGCCTCAACTCCACTTAAACTTAAAGAAACTTAAAAACTGCAACTTTGGTACTTAGTGTCTAATCACCCCCCCTCCCCTCTAGACACCTCTTCTCAAGGTCCTACAGTCCGGAATGACTTCTTCAGCAGATTTGTCAGGACCCCGACTCAATTCCACATCGATCTAGCATGTAACACCTCATATCACTTTGCGGCCTCACGCACGGTATTCCCACGGGTGTCGCCTTACCTTTGCCCGGGACAGTTTGCGCCTTTTGGCACACATATATGATAGTGTCGCTAGCATCCATATGATAAGGAGCCCGGGCTGACATGGCTAGTCGTAAACCCAAAGTGGCACAAACTTACAGGGACAAGCATCCATGACCTAGCATCGAACGTGTCGGTCATCAGCGAGTGAATCCAGGCTGAAGCACTGGGCTAGCAGGACTCCGGTGAACCGGGGCTGTAGCTGGCTAACAGGACTCCGGTGTTCATCGCGTGACATTTCCCGAAGGGACAGACACAGGAACGAAAAAGGACACATGCCGGCCAGCCTAAGTGTTCCGGAGCAGTAGCAAGCTACCATGGCTCAGTGGAAGCACTAGGAAACATTTCCCGGTAAGAAAGGCTACTAAGGATAAACAACTAGATAGTCAGATCCCACACATACCAAGCATTTCATTAACATACACACAATATGCTCAATATGTGCAAATACAACATGGCATCACAACATGACTCTACAACTCAAGTATTTTATTCAATAGGCTCCGAGGAGCGAGATATTACAAACATGGGTCTTACGACCCAACATTCAGAGCATACAAGTCAAAGCACAAGCGGAAGCTTAACATGTATGGGTACAGACATCTATAAATAAAAAGGGCTGAGAAGCATGACTATCTACCAAATCCTGCCGAGGGCACAAGATCGTAGCTGAGGTAACAAGCTAAACGTCGAAGTCCACGCGGAACTACTAACGAGACTGACGTCTCTCAACAAAAAAATAAAATAGGCAAACATGAGTACAAATGTACCCAGCAAGACTTACATCAGAACTAACTACATATGCATCATTATCAACAAAGGGATGGTGGGGTTTAACTGCAGCAAGCCAGCTTTGACTCGGTGGCTATCCTAGTCTACGACTGCAATTCACTCTTTGAGGTGGCGCACACGAGTCCACATATTCACCATATCAATACACCACTATGGATCCGCTCCCGTCTCCCTACGAGAACGCCATCCATAGCACTCACGCTTATCTTGCGTATTTTGGAGTATCCACTCTCACTTGTCTATGAACTGTTATAGGCAACCCAGAAGTCCTTTACCACGGACACGGCTATTCGAATAGATGATGTTAACCCTGCAGGGGTGTACTTCTTCATACATGTTTCCACCACTTAGCGTCTGCACACGACATGTACTCGGCAGACTTCAAGCGAAAGCCGACGTGGGTGTAGACCACGACCTACCTAAACACTCAAGTCTCTAGTCCAGGTTTATCGCCTATTCAGGTTCCATCCGCAGGGAGTCCGGCCGAGGTTTCCACATACGGCCCCGAACGATGTGTACAGGGTTCCGTGACACCAAACGGGCGCCCGGTATACCCGGCCACGTGCCTACCGCATCACAGCCCACCCCTCTGGTCAGTGTTGCGCACAGCCTCCAGCATACTACAAACACCAGAAACTACTTGCAACTCCTGGACAGAGGACTAGGGTGGTCAAGAAGTCGAGCGGGGTCATATTTCAGGGCCCAATGCATGGTAGTAGCTGAATCTTGGATCACAAACACAGAACTCAGTTCCTGAGGACGGCTTCAATGAGACAACCCACCATGTACTCCTACATGGCCTCTCACCAATACCTTTACCAAATCGTGTTCACACACTTAGCTCACACATAGTAGGACATGTTCACACACCTCTGATTCATCCCCGATGAATCAGACCTGACTCAACTCTAAGCAGTAGCAGGCATGACAAACAAGCATGAATGAGTAGGCACAACAGGGCTCAAACAACTCCAACTCATGCTAGTGGGTTTCATCTATTTACTGTGGCAATGATAGGTCATGCAGAGGATAAAGGGGTTCAGCTACCACAACAAGTAACATATGAATCGTTGTTGTCCTAATGCAGTAAAAGAGAGCAGGAGCTAGAGAGTGGGATTGTATCGAAATGAACAAGGGGGTTTTGCTTGCCTGGCACTTCTGAAGATAGCATTGAGTCTTCATCAGTGTCAACGATCATAACGTCGGTACAACGTCTACTGAGGGGGGAACAACACCGGCAAACAGAGAAAAAACACAATCTATGCAATGCACAATATGATGCATCCTATGACATGGCAATATGAATGTGTTTTGGGCTAATGCAAGCTAGAACAGATTGAGATGAGTCCATTTGAACCAAAGATTCAAATGCAAACCCATTTTAAGAGGTTATATTAGTGCATTAACTTTTTTCATCTAAACAGCAAGGTTAAAGTGTTCTCACATGCATGAAAATAGTACAGATGGATAGATTGGATTTTTCTGATCATTTTTCATATATAATTTATTTGATTTGGAGCTACGATTGATTTTCTATGATTTTTAGAAGTTTTGGTTATTTTCTGGAATTCCGTGTATAAGAATAATTCCAGTAATTGAATTAATGCGCCAGCACTGCGTCAGGGTGACGTCAGTGGTCAACGGGGAGGTCCAGGTCAAACTGACCAGTGGGTCCCGTCTGTCAGTAGTTAGTTAAACTAACTAAAATTAGTTAGCGCTAATCCTGGGTTAGTTAGCAGGGCGGGCCCCAGCTGTCATAGACCCATGGGTCAAACTGGGCCCACCTGGTCAACTTAGTCAACAGGGTCAACTCGTTGGCATTTAGCCGCCGACGAGGCCAGACCTGCGGGTTTCGCCTACAGCTATGGGATGCGGACGCTCGTCCGCATCCAACCGTGGTGGTGGCGCAGCCAGGGAGTGACCGGAGTGGCGCCGGCGACGAGCTCGGCGGCGGCCGAAGCTCGGGTGAGTTGCGGGTTCGGTGTTGCAGCTTGCAAGCGAGCCAACTGATGCGTTGGGGCTGCTCTACGGGGTGCTACGAGCGTGTTGGAGTCGCCGGGGTGACCAAATGGTCACCAGAACTGCGTTGACGGCGAGCTCGACCGGCGGCGTGCTGCGGGTAGCAAGGGGGCGACGGCTACGGCGAGCAAGAGGCAGCGGGGTTAGGGGGGTTATATGCAGGTGCTCACAGCGAGTCCAATGAGTGCGAGGGCGAGGTCGGGGACATCCGGTAGCTCCCGAATCGGCGGCGATGAGCTTCGGTGGCCGGCGACGGAAACAGCGATGGTGACGATGAAGCAGCGCCTCCGAGGCCGGGAGAATCATCGACGAGGAAGAGGCAGATGAGGCGGAGCTCGTGGACTAGCTGGCTTGGCATGGGGATGCTGGTGGCCACGGCAAAGGCGAACGACGGCGACAGTGGTCCTCGGGCGTCGCGCGAGAGAGCGAGGGAGAGGAGGGGAATGGGCACGGGAGAGTGAGAGGGTACGGGGCGGTCGAGGGGGAGTGTGTGGCGCTCGGGGCCGTCTCCAGCAGCGAGCAAGCAGGCAGGAGGTGGCCGCACGGCGGTGCACGCGCGTCGGGCACGCGCCCGTCCTCCTGGCAAAGGAGGAAGACGACAGGGGAGGAGGCGGTGGTGGGCTAGGCCAGTTGGCTGGGCTGCCAGCTGGGCCGGCCAGGTGGGCTGCATAGAAGGTAGGTCCAGGTAAGTCTCTCTCTCTTTTTTATTTTCTGTTTTCTATTTTCTGTAATATTTGTGGCTTTATTAAAAATACAAAAACATTTCCAAAAATCCTGAAAATAGTTGTGGGCTCTGTTAGGATTATTCCTAGCAGCCCACACTTAAGTTCAGAATTAATTGAGCACTTAAAATAACATATAGAATTTAAATGCCCAATTGCAAATAGCATATGATTTAATCCAGAGCCCAAATATGACATGGAAAAAGGTGCAACACCTCTGGTTAATGTTTCTAGCATTTTCCAGAAATGATGAACATTTTTGAAAGCCATTTGGATTCACTGGAAATATTTTAGTTGAACCTAGTGAATTCCTTTGATGCTAGGGTTTAGGCAATCCCCATTTCAGGTTTAACTGAAATTTAAACATGATGACATGGATGAAGATGCAACTAATTACAAACAAAGATCTAGGGCTGTGACAACTCACCCCCACTAAACAAGAATCTCGTCCCGAGATTCAAGTCGTGAGGTAAGAAGACAGAGGGGGCACAAGCTAACACGGTCTTCACGGTCCAGGTTGCACTTCATAAGAACGTTTACACGATCACCATCTTTGTCTTGATGTCTTGCTCTGAGGACTCCAACTAACATGACAATGAGAGGAAAGGGAAAACTCTAGAAGGATCGATCTTCTCGAAGATCGAACAACTCAGGATCACTCATCAAGTGAGACATTGAAACATCTCTCGAGCTGAGACACGAAACAAATCGAGAGGGATGGAAGAACAAGCGACGGGGTTTGATTTGGTGGGCAAAAATTCCACGCTTAGAAAGATGGTGGATGGTGTCAAGGTGGCGAGGAAATAATTGCCATGATCCCGTAACGGGGCACTTTGGAAAAGGTGACTCGAAGAACTATTCCCTTAAGTGGCAAAAAGAATTACTTTTGATTCAGAGATCATTGAAACTCTTTATACCAGCCTAAGGCAATTCACAACAATCGTTTGAAATAGCTCGAATAAATGGCATACTCGAACTAAGATGGATGATGTGGACTACCTTGTTGAAGACAACGCAATGGATGATTTTGCTTATCATCAGAAATGGATGGGATCCTTGGTAGGATGGCACATTGGCGGTGCAAGCTGGGAGCGATTGCAAATGCTGGGAATGATTCTGGTAACTGGGGAGGAACCCCATAAGTAGAGAGTGGATCCACTATTTGAAAGGGTTATAGCATAACCGAGGAAACTGAGAGCATGCAATTTATGCCGATGATAAAACCTAGAGCTTGCGCATGCTCTCAAGAACCTGAGCATTTCCATATTCATCAAGGTTTAACCAACATCCGTGTCAAGGATCCTGGCAACACAACATACTACCATGAGTAATAGTGATGGATGATGCGGATGCAAAGGAAGATAACACTTTCTCAGATTTCACCTTAGCGAGACCAAGGGGACAAAATCTGGATGATCGACCGAGAGAAATTTAGCACTCCGCGTCTAATGTTCTCCTTGATGTGCTAGCGTATCCCATTCATTGAAATGGTTTGGTAACTAGAACATCAGGTAGAAGGTCGAACTTCGGGAACACAAAAAATCCATCAGGCACAACTAGGGAGTAAATCCTACGAAGTCCTTAGGGGGAGGTGGCCAACTTCCTCAATCGAGATACTACAATAATAGGTCTTCCGGCTGGGTGTGTTGGCCATGACATCCACTTTACCGGTTATCGAGAGACCAATATTATAGTTCTTGGGAAATGTCCCAACCATCATATCTGCCTGAGATTCAGATCTGGTTGGTGTCATAATATTCTAGACTCATCAAGTCTAGAAAGAAAATTAAAGTTTGCAACACAAATCGACGAGATGGCATTGCGAGATTCTCGGGGAATGGACTAAGGTAGTACGCTCCAAAAAATGAGCTGGTTCTGCTACAAACATGTGAACACGCTGTCCCAGACAAGCATGAGCACATGGTAGTCTTACAACGAAACACTACCGAGTTCTGACTGGGAACCATCATCGAGGATAACGGAATCTTGTACAAATCCGTCTGGTACCTTCAGGACTAGCACGTAGAACCTATTATCCTTGAACAAATCAATCAGTGGCTTGGTGTGCTAGGAATACATATAGAATGAAGATGATCAGTCTATCAGACCATAGAATACTTCGCACATGCATGACTGACTTGGGATGATTCCATAGGAAGTAAAAACATGCTTTCTCGAATTCATGATAGCATCTTGCATCCAATGCACATGAACTAGAGGAAGTCACTTCTTTCATCCAAGCATATTCTTCATGAACGAAACACGAAGATAATGCTTATATAAGTTTCCAATGCTAGCTGAATGTTCAACATGAATCATGGAGGAGATAAAAATGTTGCTGATGGGCTCAACAACAATTCATTTAGGTTTCCATATAAGTGGAATTCCACAATTATGTGAACAAGGCGATAGCATCGGTCAGACCAAAGGATATAACGGTGTATGCCCGAGGAAACAACCATGGGTAAGACAACATTATGAACATCATTGGTTCTGATTTGACTTGACAATAGCCCATACTCAAGTCAAAGTTTTGACAAGGCAATAGATCCAACAACTGATCACAAGGACCAATCGGTGAAGATGTCATCTTTCTTCAACAACCACACAAACACAAGGATATCCCTTTGAAAATGAACTAAGTCGGACAAACTTTCATCTTCCAACTCTCCAAGTTGTTGTTCAGTTTACCAACTAGCTCAGGGTATCCAACACAGATTTTTGAAGAAGGGGTGGTTTATGGAAAACAAACTTGATCACAAACCCTACATAGCAGTCAGGTGACAACCTGGTAATACTTCCGAGAAGATATTCGGAAAATCACGAATCACCGGTATGTTGCTAAGCTCGAGATCAATCTTGCTTTTCAGGGCAAGGTGATATGATCAAATAAGCAAGGATTGACACATTCCTAACTCATTGATCGAAGAGTGCACCAGAAATATGGACTAGGTAGCACAATCACTCTTAGAATGATAATTTAATAACCAACATGCTAAGAATGAGATTATTTTCCATTTACTACCAAGCAACAAGGTTGCTAGGAGTATCGATTTCACACATCATAGTTCACATGTCGGCATTCCGGTTGCAACAACACGGAAGCTGAGAAATGAATAATGAGGGTGAGAAGTATCACTGTATCAAGAGTTCATAGGATGGTGTGCAATTCCCATGATATTCCTGATATAAGATAGTAATACTTCAAGGTAGAATAGACCAGAAGCTGGATTGCAACTTGATCTGCGGAACACAACTGCTTTGACCCAATCCTGGAAATGGATGAGGTACTGGAGTTCGATTTTCCTGGTCATTCCAGAATAGAATGGCTTGACGGACCATAGGAGTAATAGGCATCGACGAACGAATGCACGCATACTCCTGACTATCAATTGATAGGCGAAGATTGGAATACGACTGAAGAGGGACAACTCAAAGGAATATATATCTTTCTGAGTTGTGGATGCATAGATTAGTATGTCGAGCAAAGCTCAACATTTCTTCCGGATAACTCATGCAGAAGGTAGAACTGGCAGATTCACAATATAGAATGGAGAACTCATCAGGAGCACTCTGGTTGTAATCTTTTGGTTCAAAAGAACTCCTGCCAAGAATGGTTCATGGTATTTGGAAGAATGATATACCACGGACCTCGAGGACTATCGCAAAGGTTATTAATATCCTAAAGGAACTAGCAAACACTATCAACACGAGGTAAGTAGGGTGAATCTCGGGTTCAAGAACCCAGAAGTAGAATACCTACTACTAGGTAGCATCACGGGATGCTTTCAAGAATGATGGCCAGAATCATCACACTGGGAACACAAAACATGGCTAGATTACCTGGTGATCCTATAAGACACCTAGGGTCATAATACTAGCTCCAACATATATGTCGAGGCAACATAGTACCTCAACTCAGCAATTAGTGTGGTTAATCTGGCCCAAAGGGACATCGAAACGGGAGGAAGGGATTTTATAAATGCTTCAGACTATTTAGAAACCTGGGATGACTCGGACAGCCTAACGGTTGTAAATGCTCAAAATTGATTCGAGACATCCTGCAAAAATGGTGGCATAACCACTCAGAAGCACAAAATCAAGGTTCCGAGACCAACTATGGACACACGGAAGTAGTATAAACTGAACTAGGGCGTAAAACCAACAATCTCATAAGTCTATGGATTAGTGACACGTCATCCTGATAGATAGATGAGAAGGCCTAGTTCTTAATCCCCGTAGAAGAGAATAGGTTGACTCAGATCAGAAGGCCATGAGGTATAAGGAGTAAAAAGAGCCTTACGTTCCCTTCCCCAATCAATTCCCTTACATAACTAAAGCATTTCTCGACACAACTTTGACCGGTTTGGCTTGGTAATCCTACAGGCAGTCAGGCTCTGATACCAAAGCTGTCAGGACCCCGACTCAATGCCACATCAATCTAGCATGTAACACCTCATATTACTTTGCGTCTTCATGCACGGTATTCCCACGGGTGTTGCCTTACCTTTGCCCGGGACCGTTTGCGCCTTTTGGCACACGTATATGATAGTGTCGCTAGCATCCATATGATAAGGAGCCCGGACTGACATGGCTAGTCATAAACCCAAAGTGGCACAAACTTACAGGGACAGGCATCCATGACCCAGCATCGAACGTTTCAGTCATCAGCGACTGAATCTAGGCTGAAGCACTGGGCTAGCAGGACTCCGGTGAACCGGACTGTAGCTGGCTAACAGGACTCCGGTGTTCATCACGTGACATTTCCAAGGGACAGACACAGGAACGAAGCAGGACACATGCCAGCTAGCCTAAGTGTTCCGGAGCAGTAGCAAGCTACCATGGCTCAGTGGAAGCACTAGGAAACATTTCCCGGTAAGAAAGGCTACTAAGGATAAACAACTAGATAGTCAGATCCCACACATACCAAGCATTTCATTAACATACACACAATATGCTCGATATGTGGAAATACAACATGGCATCACAACATGACTCTACAACTCAAGTATTTTATTCAATAGGCTCCGAGGAGCGAGATATTACAAACATGGGTCTTACGACCCAACATTCAGAGCATACAAGTCAAAGCACAAGCGGAAGCTTAACATGTATGGGTACAGACATCTATAAATAAAAAGGGCTGAGAAGCATGACTATCTACCAAATCCTGCCGAGGGCACAAGATCGTAGCTGAGGTAACAAGCTAAACGTCGAAGTCCACGCGGAACTACTAACGAGACTGACGTCTCTCAACAAAAAAATAAAATAGGCAAACATGAGTACAAATGTACCCAGCAAGACTTACATCAGAACTAACTACATATGCATCATTATCAACAAAGGGATGGTGGGGTTTAACTGCAGCAAGCCAGCTTTGACTCGGTGGCTATCCTAGTCTACGACTGCAATTCACTCTTTGAGGTGGCGCACACGAGTCCACATATTCACCATATCAATACACCACTATGGATCCGCTCCCGTCTCCCTACGAGAACGCCATCCATAGCACTCACGCTTATCTTGCCTATTTTAGAGTATCCACTCTCACTTGTCTATGAACTGTTATAGGCAACCCAGAAGTCCTTTACCGCGGACACGGCTATTCGAATAGATGATGTTAACCATGCAGGGGTGTACTTCTTCATACATGTTTCCACCACTTAGCGTCTGCACACGACATGTGCTCGGCAGACTTCAAGCGAAAGCCGACGTGGGTGTAGACCACGACCTACCTAAACACTCAAGTCTCTAGTCCAGGTTTATCGCCTATTCAGGTTCCATCCGCAGGGAGTCCGGCCGAGGTTTCCACATACGGCCCCGAACGATGTGTACAGGGTTCCGTGCACCAAACGGGCGCCCGGTATACCCGGCCACGTGCCTACCGCATCACAGCCCACCCCTCCGGTCAGCGCTGCGCACGGCCTCCAGCATACTACAAACACCAGAAACTACTTGCAACTCCTGGACAGAGGACTAGGGTGGTTAAGAAGTCGAGCGGGGTCATATTTCAGGGCCCAATGCATGGTAGTAGCTGAATCTTGGATCACAAACACAGAACTCAGTTCTAGAGGATGGCTTCAATGAGACAACCCACCATGTACTCCCACATGGCCTCTCACCAATATCTTTACCAAATCGTGTTCACACACTTAGCTCACACACAGTAGGACATGTTCACACACCTCTGATTCATCCCCGATGAATCAGACCTGACTCAACTCTAAGCAGTAGCAGGCATGACAAACAAGCATGAATGAGTAGGCACCACAGGGCTCAAACAACTCCTACTCATGCTAGTGGGTTTCATCTATTTACTGTGGCAATATCAGGTCATGCAGAGGATAAAGGGGTTCAGCTACCGCAACAAGTAACAGATGAATCATTGTTGTCCTAATGCAGTAAAAGAGAACAGGAGCGAGAGAGTGGGATTGTATTGGAATGAACAAGGGGGTTTTTCTTGCCTGGCACTTCTGAAGATAGCATTGAATCTTCATTAGTGTCAACAATCATAACGTCGGTACAACGTCTACGGAGGGGGGAACAACACCGGCAAATAGAGAAAAAACACAATCAATGCAATGCACAATATGATGCATGCTATGACATGGCAATATGAATGTGTTTTGGGCTAATGCAAGCTAGAACAGATTGAGATGAGTCCATTTGAACCAAAGATTCAAATGCAAACCCATTTTAAGAGGTTATATTAGTGCATTAACTTGTTTCATCTAAACAGCAAGGTTAAAGTGTTCTAACATGCATGAAAATAGTACACATGGATAGATTGGATTTTTCTGATCATTTTTCATATATAATTTATTTGATTTGGAGCTACGGTTGATTTTCTATGATTTTTAGAAGTTTTGGTTATTTTCTGGAATTTCCTGTATAAGAATAATTCCAGTAATTGAATTAATGCGTCAGCACTGCGCCAGGGTGATGTCAGCGGTCAACAGGGCGGTCCAGGTCAAACTGACCAGTGGGTCCCGTCTGTCAGTAGTTAGTTAAACTAACTAAATTTAGTTAGCGCTAATCCTGGGTTAGTTAGCAGGGCGGGCCCCAGCTGTCATAGACCCATGGGTCAAACTGGGCCCACCTGGTCAACTCAGTCAACAGGGTCAACTCGCCGGCGTTTAGCCGCCGGCGAGGCCAGACGCGGCGGTGCGCTGCGGGTTTCGCCTACAGAGCGTCTGTTTGCGCGCGGAGCACAGCTACGGGATGCGGACGCTCGTCCGCATCCAACCGTGGTGGTGGCGCAGCCGGGGAGTGGCCGGAGTGGCGCCGGCGACGAGCTCGGCAGCGGCCGAAGCTCGGGTGAGTTGCGGGTTCAGTGTTGCAGCTCGCAAGCGAGCCAACTGATGCGCTGGGGCTGCTCTACGGGGTGCTACGAGCGTGTTGGAGTCGCCGGGGTGACCAAATGGTCACCGGAACTGCGTTGACGGTGAGCTCGGCCGGCGGCGTGCTGCGGGCAGCAAGGGGGTGACGGCTACGGCGAGCAAGAGGCAGCGGGGTTAGGGGGTTAGATGCAGGTGCTCACAGCGAGTCCAATGAGCGCGAGGGCAAGGTCGGGGACGTCCGGTAGCTCCCGAATCGGCGGCGACGAGCTTCGGTGGCCGGCGATGGAAACGGCAATGGTGACGATGAAGCAGCGCGTCCGAGGCCGGGAGAATCGTCGAGGAGGAAGAGGCAGATGAGGCAGAGCTCGTGGACTAGCTGGCTTGGCATGGGGGTGTTGGTGGCCACGGCAAAGGCGAACGACGGCGACGGTGGTCCTCGGGCATCGCGCGAGAGAGCGAGGGAGAGGAGGGGAATGGGCACGGGAGAGTGAGAGGGTATGGGGCGGTCGAGGGGGAGTGCGTGGCGCTCGGGGCTGTCTCCGGCAGCGAGCAAGCAGGCAGGAGGTGGCCGCACGGCGGTGCACGCGCGTCGGGCACGCGCCCGTCCTCCTGGCAAAGGAGGAAGACGACAGGGGAGGAGGCGGTGGTGGGCTGGGCCAGTTGGCTGGGCTACCAGCTGGGCCGGCCAGGTGGGCTGCATAGAAGGTAGGTCCACGTAAGTCTCTCTCTCTCTCTCTTTTATTTTCTGTTTCTATTTTCTGTAATATTTGTGGCTTTAAATACAAAAACATTTCCAAAAATCCTGAAAATAGTTGTGGGCTCTGTTAGGATTATTCCTAGCAGCCCACACTTAAGTTCAGAATTAATTGAGCACTTAAAATAACATATAGCATTTAAATGCCCAATTGCAAATAGCATATGATTTAATCCAGAGCCCAAATATGACATGGAAAAAGGTGCAACACCTCTGGTTAATGTTTCTAGCACTTTCCCGAACTGATGAACATTTTTGAAAGCCATTTGGATTCACTGAAAATATTTTAGTTGAACCTAGTGAGTTCCTTTGATGCTAGGGTTTAGGCAATCCCCATTTCAGGTTTAACTGAAATTTAAACATGATGACATGGACGAAGATGCAACTAATTACAAACAAAGATCTAGGGCTGTGACAAGATTCTTTGGTAGGGATGACATCCTTAGTAGCCTTGAACTTGATGGATTCCTCAGGTGACATTTCATCTAGCACAGGAGGTAGGTGCTCTCTTTGCGAGCCATTGGTCTCATCGAACCGCACATCTACAGTTTCAACAACCTTGTGATGATAGGTGTTGAAGACTCTGTAGGTGTGTGAGTCCTTTCCGTAACCAAGCATAAAACCCTCATGTGCTTTGGGTGCAAATTTAGAGTGGTGGTGAGGATCTCTAATCCAGCATTTAGCACTGAAGACTTTGAAATAACTTACATTGGGTTTGTTTTCAGTGAGGAGTTCATATGAGGTCTTTTTGAAGAATTTGTGAAGATATACCTTGTTGATGATGTGGCATGCAGTATCAATAGCATCTGGCCAAAAACATTGTGGAGTCTTGTATTCATCAAGCATAGTGCGAGCCATCTCAACAAGAGTCATGGTCTTGCGCTCCACGATGTCATTTTGCTGAGGAGTATAGGGAGCAGATAACTCGTGAGTAATACCACGTATATCAAGATATTCATCGAGTCCAGTATTCTTGAACTCGGTTCCATTATCACTCCTAATATGCTTGATCTTCACATCGAAGTTCGTAGATGCTCTTGAGGAAAATCGTTTGAAGACTTCCTGCACTTCATTTTTGTAAGTGATGATAAGCACCCAGGTGTAATGAGAATAATCATCAACAATAACAAAGCCATATAATGATGCAGAATTAGTGAACGTGGCATAATGAGTAGGGCCAAAGAGATCCATGTGAAGTAATTCAAAGGAACGAGAAGTGGTCATGATAGTCTTCGTGGGATGCTTGGCTCTGGTAATCTTTCAAGCCTCACAAGCCCCACAAAGATGATCTTTGAGGAATTTGACACCCTCGATGCCAATGACATGCTTCTTCTTCGCGAGTGTATGCAAGTTCCTCATCCTAGCATGACCAAGTCGTCGATGCCATAACCAGCCTTCTGAAGCTTTTGCAAGTAGACATGTGGTAGGTTGTGGTCCTGCAGAGAAATCAGCAATATACAAGTCTCCTCTCCTAAAGCCTTCGAAGTCTTTGGAATTGTCAGATTCCATTAGCACAATGCAACGATATTTGCCAAATACGACAACCATATCAAGATCACAAAGCATTGAGACAGACATGAGGTTGAATCCTAAGGACTCGACAAGCATGACTTTGGCCATGTGTCTATCCTTTGAGATTGCAACTCTACCTAGACCCAATACCTTGCTTTTGCCTTTGTCAGTGTAGGTGATATTCTTCAGATGAGATGGAGATAAAGTAGTGTCCATCAATAAGTTCCTGTCACCGGTCATGTGATTTGTACATCCACTATCGAGGACCCACTCAGTAGCTTTGGGTTATTCATCCTGCAGATGAATTAGTGCAACTTACGAACCCATATACTTCATCAAGGAAGAATATGATATCAATTTCATCAACAGTAACAGATATAGCAGTATGAGGACGTGTGAAATGAGTAATTCATTTCTTATGATTAGCTTGCATCCATTCAAGCACATTCAGGTCTCCAGCAAATTCTTCAGACGATTAAGTTTGTCTGGAGACCTGACCCTGCAAAAGAGATTAGTTCTTTTTCTTCATCACCCACATTTGGATGGGTGGCAAAGAGTTCATCATTCTGCGGGCTCCATAAGAAAAAGATGGCATTGAATCCAGTGCACTTCTTTTCAAAGAAGAGGGGTTAGGATAAGCATATGAATAAGCAGAGAAATTCTTCGAGGACTTATGAACATAATGGTTTGAAGAATAATGCACATATTCATAGCCTTTAGATTTTTCCTGTGAAACAGAAGTGTTAGCACGATGATGTTCATATGAGGATTTGAATCCACGTGAGGAATTTGATCCATATGAAGAATTTGGTCCATGTGAGGACTTGGATCCACATGAAGATTTTGATCCATATGAAGAATTTGATCTGGGGTTCCTATTCTTCATAGGTGGTGTCATGATAACATTCACCTGAAGATTTTCAAGGCACCTTTTGGGAACCCAGATTTTCTTCATAGGGGGGCCGTTCCTACAGTTAGTTCCAACATATCGAGCAAATACTTCACCATTCTTCACCATTTTTGAGCACATCACAAAGAGACTGATGCCCTTTGAGGATTTTGTATATGCATGTCACATACAATTCCTTCAACCCTGCATTATCGTCAGTGATACTTGTGGTATCCTCAGATGAGGAATTTGTGACCACAGAGACAGTTGAAGAATTTGCAGCAATAGAAGCATTTGAACATTCAGGTGAAGAATTAGCAGATTCACGCTCAATGCATTTCAGACATGGTGGAATAAATTCTTCCTGGGCTGAACTGATATGTTGAGCAAGCAATGAATCGTTTTCCTTCTGAAGATCTTCATAACCCACTTTCAACTTCCCAAGATCTTGCTTTCTCTGAAGAAATTCATAAGAAAGCTTCTCATGATCAGATAAGAGTGTGTTATGATGACTTTGAAGGTTGTCAAACTTAGACTGAAGTCTCTGAAGATTATCAGTCAAAGTCTTAGTTCGATTCAATTCCTCACCCAACAAGTCATCGCTTTTGTCTAGCAGATTTTGAATCTTTTCCAAAGCCTTTTGTTGTTTAACAGCAATTTTAGCAAGTTTGGAATAGCTAGGTTTGAGATTATCATCAGATTCATACTCACTGGATTCAGAGGGCGAATGTTTGAGTACCATGGCACCTTTTGCCATGAAGCAATAGGTGGGAGCACAGTCATCGACGCTCTTGTCAGCAGAGTTGGGGAGGTCATTTTCTTCACTGTTGAAGATGGACTTGCTGACGTAAGCAGTAGCGAGGTCTAGGCTCGCCACAACAGAGTCTTACTCATCAAATTCCTCCTCTTGCACATTTTACTCAGATTCAGCTTCAGAGTCCATTTCCTTGCCAATAAATGCCCATGCCTTCTTGGAACTGCTCTTCTTGTGACATGAGGACTTTGAAGATTTTGATGACGAGGACTTTGAAGATTTCTTCTTCTTCTTTGAGTCGTCAGAATCGTCATCTTTGCACTTCTTCTTCTTTGATTCCTTTTCCCACAGAGAACAATTAGACATGTAGTGAACAGGTTTCTTACATTTATGGCAAGTCCTCTTTTTGTAGTCACGAGATAAGGAATCATCACTTCTTGAAGACTTTCCAAAGCGACCACAGCGAGAGAACTTCTGGAATTTCTTCACAAGCATTGCTAGCTCCTGGCTCAGTTCTTCAGGGTCACCAAGGCTGCTACCAGAATCTTCACCTTCAGATTCAGAGACTGCCTTGGCCTTCAGCTCACGTGATCTTCCAAAGCTCGGTCCATAGAGGTCTCTCTTCTCAGCAAGCTGGAACTCATGAGTGTTTAGCCTCTCGAGGATATCAGCGGGATCTAAAGGCTTGTAATCAGCTCGCTCTTGAATCATCAGTGCAAGAGTATCGAATGAGGAATCATGTGATCTCATCAATTTCTTCACCACCTCATGGTCGGTGATGTCAGTGGCACCAAGTGCTTGAAGCTCATTTGAGATGTCAGTGAGGCGATCAAAGGTTTGCTGAACACTTTCGTTATCGAGTCTTTTGAAGCAGATGAAGAGATTGCGAAGAACATCAACTCGGGAGTCACGTTGAGTGGAGACTCCGTTGACCATGGACAGCCTATCCCAAATCAACTTAGCAGTTTCCAAAGCACTCACTCTGTGTAAGTGCATCTAGTGCCACCCCTAGTTGGTTTTGGAGTATTGACGACAAAGTTGGTTGAGGGACTAATGCGTTTGTGAGAATTGCAGGATAACGCAGGAAGTGTCCCTCATTGATTCGGTTTAGCTACCGGAGATGACCCCTAAAAATGTATGAAGACATTGAAGACAATGGTTGTATGAGAAGATATTCACATTGAAGACTATGACATGAGAAGACATTGCGTGAAGACTATGGAGCACGGAGACTGTGTGGTTTCTTTGTTTCCTTTTCTTCTTTGTTGAGTCATAGGAACCACCGTACTGTTAAGTGGGGTCCAAGTGAACTAAGTCAGAGTGACTGAAGTGGTGCTCAACTCAAATCCTATATCTTCGAGTGAAGACAATGAGAGCAAATCTTATCCAGAGCTGGATGAGTCAGCTTTGCTTGTAGCCCAAGTAAAGTTGTCGCGTGTGTTTGAAATCTGACCGTTGGAACACGTGTCAGTTCCTTAGTGACCCAGGGTCATTTTGGACAAATCAGGTCGGGTTGCCTAGTGGCTATAAATAGCCCACCCCCTATACCATAAATTGGTGGCTGCTCAGAGTTTGTGCACGGCTTTTGTCGTTTGAGAGCAACCCACCTCGAAGCATTTGTGAGAGAGAGAGAGAAATCCTTGCAAGGACAAAGCCCAAGCACCCAGAGCCAAAGAGTGTTAGGCATCACTGAAGTCTTTCTGTCTGTGTGACCTGAAGACTTATTACACTTGAGGACTGTGAATCCTCCAGCCGGTTAGGCGTCGCATTCTGAGCATCCAAGAGTCATTGTGGATTGCCGGTGAACGAAGTCTGTGAAGGTTTGGAAGTCTCCCTTGAAGATTTACCAGAGTGATTGGGTGAGGACTGGGTGTCCTTAGCTCAAGGGGAATAAGGTGAAGACACGGTCTTCTGAGTTAAATCTCAGCCTCCCTAACCAGACGTACAGTTGTCACAGCAACTGGAACTGGTCCAACAAATCCTGTGTCTTCAACGAGCGACTGGTTCTATCCCTTTCCACCCTTTACTTAAGTTTGTCTTCGTGAAGTCATTGCCTATCCGTGTATCTGTTTGACTTTATTGCTTGACTACTACTGTTGATTGGCTGCATACTATCTTCCATCCTGATCCTTACTACTTAGCTGCTATTAGTCCTGTATTTTCACATCATTGCATGCTTGACTATGGCTTGCTTATGGTAGTTTATCTTCCGCTGCATATCAACTAGGTCATTTCTGTTGTTTGTCTTTGAAACTTCCAAGTTTTGAAGACTTTCATAAAAATCGCCTATTCACCCCTCCCCCCCTCTAGTCAATACTAGCACTTTCAATTGGTATCAGAGCAAGGTACTCCCTTGTTCTGTGTGATTCGGTTTAACCACCTGGAGTTTTAGCTATGTCGACTGCAGGGATAATCAAGGTCTCCGCTGCTTGCCCCGTGTTCGATGGAACTAAATATCCCTACTGGAAGAATAAGATGTGTATGCATCTTGAAGCCATTGATGTCGACCTCTGGTATGTCGTCAAGATTGGCGTTCCCAAAACTGGTGAAGGTGTCACCCCCACTGATGTCAAGAAGTTCATTCAACTGGACTCTACTGCAAAGAACATCATCTGTGGTCATCTGACCAAAGGATAGTATGGCCGTGTGAGTGCTCTGGAAACGTCGAAGCTAGTCTGGGACTGGCTATCCAAGGTCAACGAAGGCGTATCAACCCAGAGATATCAAAGAATTAGTGTTCTTCGCAACCTCTTCAACCGCTTCAAGAGAAACGACAATGAAAATGTCCAGCTCACGTTCGATCGCCTCACTGACATCACAAATGAACTTCAAGCTCTTGGCGCAACTGAGATTACCAAGCATGAAATCGTCAAGACACTACTAAGATCACTCGACAGCTCCTTTGACACCCTTGCCCTCATGATACAAGAACGTCCTGACTTCAAGACACTCGATCCGTCTGATATACTTGAAAGGCTCAACACACATGAGTTCCAGCTTTCTAAGAAAAGAGACATCTATGGCCCAAACTATGGCCGTACTCGCGCTTTGAAGGCAAAAGTTGTTTCCTCATCTGAAGAAGAATGTGACTGCAGTTCTGAAGATCTTGAAGACATTGGAAAGGAACTTGCTATGCTTGTGAAGAAGTTCCAGAAGTTCACTAAGAAGAAAGGCTTCAAAAAGTCTTCACGATCCAGCTCAAGGAATGATGAAGCTTCCACCCATGACCACAAGAAGAGAACCTGCCACAAGTGCAAGAAACCTGGTCACTACATATCTGAGTGTCCACAGTGGGACAATGAGAAGAAGAAGAAGAAGAAGAGCAAGGAATATGATTCTGATGACAAGAAGAAGAAGAAATCCTCAAAGTCTTCTTCTAAGTCTTCTTCCAAGTCTTCATCGTACAAGAAGAGCTCATCTGGCAAGGCTCGTGCTTTTGTTGGCAAGGAAATGGATTCAGAGGAGGAGTCTGCTTCGGAGGAGGCGGAGGTGGAGTCTGGAGAGGAGTCTGACCCTGGCGTTGCAAGTCTGGCTCTAGCCACAGCCTGTGTAGCCAAGTCCATCTTCAACACTGAAGACAATGACTTCCACACCAATGCTGAAGCTAATGACGAAGACGATCCTACTCCCACCTACTGCTTCATGGCACGTGGTGCCAAGGTAAAATCACGCGATGCTTACTTTCAAACTTCAAGTGAAGATGACTCTGATTGTGAATCCAAACCCAGCTACAAAACACTTGCTAAAATTGCAACTGAATAACAAAAGGCTATGGAACATACTCAAAAACTGTTAGACAAAAGCGATGACCTGTTGGACGCTGAAATGACCCGTTCACAATCCTTACTTGATGACATAAAAAATCTTCATACTAAGTACCAAGAACTTGAAGGTCGTCATGAAACGCTCTCAACTACTAATGAAAGGCTCTCCTATGATTATCTTCAAAGGAAACAAGAGCTTGAGAAATTGAGAGCGGCTCATGAAGATCTTCAAAAGGTGAATGAGTCACTTCATGCTCAACAGATCAATCCCGCTCAGGATGAATTTGAGCCACCATGTCTAAAATGCATTAAGCGTGATAACGCTACATCTATTGCTGAATGTTCCACTGCTGCTACTGTTTCATTGTCTTCACCTACTGATGTGGTTACTAACCCCTCTGTGGAGGATACCACTGCTATTGCTGATGAAAATGCTATGTTAAAGACATTGCTTGAAACAGGGATGTACAAAAATTTGAAGGGACATCAGACCCTCTACGATGTCCTTAAAAAGCAGATTCTGAACCGAAACCCTAGGAAAGAGGGTGTTGGGTTCGAGAGGAAAATGAATGTTGATGGCTCGTACTGGAAGCCTGAGCAGTACCCCAAAACCACATGGGTTGCTGCAAAGGAACCTTCAATAGATCCATCCACTTTATCTGGCTTTACCTGTGCTAATCCTATTATCATTGATGAATCCGTTGATGCAAACTATAAGCTATTCAAGAATCAGAATGGTGAAGTGTTTGCCAGGTACATTGGTACTAACTGCAGGAATGGATCACCTATGAAGAAGATCTGGGTACCTAAGCAGTACATTGAGAATCTTCCTGTGAATGTCGTCATGACACCACCAAGGAAGAAGACAAACCCCAGACCTATAGCTTCATATGGCCCAAAGGCTTCATACAGATATAGGACTCACTTGAGTCACCCTAACGCCAATGTTTTGCAGGGAAATCATACTCAGACTTATGAATATGAGCGTGTGTCTTCGAACCGCTATGTTCATAGGACTAAGAACTTCTCTGCTTATTCATATGAGTATCATACTTCTCCTGCAAGGCTATTTGCTAGGGCTCCAAAGCCGAAATTCTCAGATGCTGCACTTAGACTCATTGCTTCTAAGCCACCCCTGAAAAAGTGGGTGGCAAAGAAGAACTAACTCTCTTTTGCAGAATAAGGTCTCCAGCCAGCAATCAATGGTGTCCGCTACTATTGCTGGGGACCTAAAACACTTTTAGGACGCATGATAAAATGTCATTCTATATACTTCACATCTGAATCGCTTATCAGTCATACTATATGTCCTAACTTTGATATAAGTTGTGGCAATCCCTATATGTGTTAAATGCTTATGCTTCACAACACTCTTGTGAAGCCTATCCTCCTAACTGCACTATAGGGTACATCACCAAAAGCTTCAGAATGGATAATGGATAGTGGATGCACTAATCATATGACTGGTGATCGAAGTCTTCTCATGGACTCAACCTTACGTCCATCCGACAAGAGTCACATCACATTTGCTGACACTCGTAAAAGCAAGGTATTGGGTCTAGGTAGAGTTGCAATCTCAAAGGATCAACACATGGATAAAGTGATGCTTGTTGAATCCCTTGGTTTCAACTTAATGTCTGTCTCAATGCTTTGTGACTTGAACATGATTGTGATATTTGGAAAATATCGTTGCCTTGTACTAATGGAATCTGACAAATCTCTAGTCTTTGAAGGGTATCGAAAAGATGATCCATACATGGTAGATTTCTTAGCAGGTCCACAGCTTGCCGTATGTCTTCTCACAAAAGCTTCAGAATGCGGGCTCTGGCATCGAAGGCTAGGACATGCTGGCATGAGGAACTTACACTCACTCGTCAAGAAGAAACATGTCATTGGCATCGAGGATGTCAAGTTCAAGAAGGATCATCTGTGGTGCCTATGAAGCTGGAAAGATGACAAGGGCAAAGCACCCCTCGAAGACAATCATGACAACATCTCAACCCTTTGAGTTGTTACACATGGACTTATTTGGACCTACTCACTACCCCACCCTCACAACGACTGCCTGTATATATGGCTTCGTCATTGTTGATGACTACTCAAGATACACATGGGTTCATATAATTCTTTACAAGACTGAAGTGCAAGATGTCTTCAGGCGCTTCGCCAGTCGAGCAATGACCAATTATGGCGTGAAGATCACGCATATCAGAAGTGACAATGGCACTGAATTCAAGAACACTGGACTTGATCTGTATCTGGATACAATGGGAATCACTCATGAGTTCTCTGCTCCATACACACCTCAGCAAAATGGCATCGTTGAGCGCAAAAACAGAACCCTCATTGAAATGGCTCGAACAATGCTAGATGAATACAAGACACCAAGAAAGTTCTGGCCTGAAGCTATTGATACAGCCTGTCACATCATCAACCGTGCGTACATCCATAAGCTTCTGAACAAAACATCGTATGAGCTCCTTACTGGCAAGAATCCAAACGTCAGTAACTTCAGAGTATTTGGAGCTAGATGCTGGATCAAGGATCCCCATCACAAGTCAAAATTTGCACCTAAGGCTCACGAAGGCTTCATGCTTGGCTATGGAAAGGATTCACACTCCTACAGAGTCTTCAACCTCTATCTCTACAAAATCGTCGAAACTGTGGATGTGAAATTTGATGAAACAAATGGTTCACAGAGAGAGGTTCTGCCAAGTACACTAGATGAAGCTCCTCCAAGCGAATCTATCAAGCTAATGGGAACTGGTGAAATCATGCCCTCTGAAGCACAGCCTGAAGAGGAACTTATCATCTCTGCACCAAATCAACCTGAAGACAATGCTCAGACCGAAGACAATCCTCCCAATGATGACAATGATCAGCAAGAGCAAAGTCTTCGTCCTGTTCATCCTCGTGTTGCAAATGAAGTTCAAATAGAGAAGATAATTGACAGCATCAATGCACCTGGTCCACTCACTCGATCAAGAGCAACACAGCTAGCAAACTTCTGTGGGCACTTTTCATTTGTGTCAATATCAGAACCCAAGAAAGTTGCTGAAGCTTTTATGGAACCTGAATGGATTCAAGCCATGCAAGAAGAACTTCAACAGTTCAAGCTGAACAATGTTTGGGAACTGGTCAAGCGACCTGACCCTCGCAAGCATAACATTATTGGAACAAAATGGATATATCGAAACAAGCAAGATGAGCATGGTCAAGTTGTCAGAAACAAAGCACGTCTTGTGGCTCAAGGATATACTCAAGTAGAAGGAATTGACTTCGATGAAACATTTGCTCCTGTGGCTAGGCTTGAAGCTATTCGCATACTGCTAGCCTACGCCAACCATCACAACATCTTGCTATATCAAATGGATGTGAAGAGTGCATTTCTCAATGGCAAGATTGAAGAAGAAGTATATGTCACTCAACCACCTGGCTTTGAAGATCCGAAACATCTAGATATGGTGTACAAGCTAAACAAAGCACTGTATGGCCTCAAACAAGCTCCTCGTGCATGGTATGATACGATCAAAGACTTCCTGAAGAGCAAAGGCTTCAAACCAGGATCCCTCGATCCCACACTCTTCACGAAAACATATGATGGTGAACTGTTTGTGTGCCAAATATATGTGGATGACATAATCTTCGGCTGCACCAACCAGAAGTATACTGATGAGTTTGGATACATGATGCAAGAGCAATATCAGATGTCCATGATGGGTGAGCTAAAGTTCTTCCTTGGTCTTCAAATTCGTCAGCAAAGGAATGGCATCTTCATATCTCAAGAAAAATATCTCAAAGATTGACTGAAGAAGTTTGGAATGGAAGACTGCAAAGGCTACACGACGCCAATGCCATCCAAACACCATCTTGGTCCCGACGACAATGGTAAAGAGTTCGATCAAAAGGTATATCGCTCCATGATTGGTTCTTTACTTTATCTATGTGCATCTAGGCCAGATATTATGCTTAGTGTTTGCATGTGTTCTCGATTCCAAGCGGCACCAAAGGAATCGCATCACTTAGCTGTGAAGCGAATTCTTCGATATTTGGCTTACACCCCAACACTCGGATTATGGTATCCCAAGGGCTCAAAATTTGATTTGGTTGGATTTTCGGATGCTGATTATGCTGGTGACAAGGTGGATCGCAAGTCTACATCAGGCACATGTCATTTTCTTGGACGATCACTTGTCTGTTGGTCTTCAAAGAAGCAGAATTGTGTATCACTCTCAACTGCTGAATCTGAATACATTGCTGCTGGATCCTGTTGTGCTCAGCTTCTATGGATGAAGCAAACTCTCAAGGATTATGGCATCAACCTGAAACAAGTACCTCTCTTCTGCGACAACGAAAGTGCCATCAAGATAGCCAACAATCCAGTCCAGCACTCGAAGACAAAGCACAGTGAAATTCGTCATCACTTTCTCAGAGATCCTGTCATGAAGAAAGATATCGATATCATTCACGTCAACACTGAAGAGCAACTTGCAGATATCTTCACAAAGCCCTTGGATGAGAAAAGGTTTTGCAAGCTACGGTGTGAGCTAAATATCTTGGAATCCTCTAATGTCCTGTGATCAGGCACACATCCTAACACTTATGCATGTTGATGACTTAGATGTGCAACACACAAAGTAATGTATATCTTCAATCAATGAAGATTTACACTCTGAGTGTGAATACATTAACATGGAATTTGACTTCGGAGCGGCACGATAATTGTGCGTCGTCTAATACTTCCTATACGGTGGGTAAAGCCACCACCAAATTTCTCTGTTTGAAGTGTTTCACTCATGGCGTTATATTGCAATGACTTCGCATTTGGTTTGTCTTCAGTTTCAATTTGTCTTCATGATTTTCTGCATTTTGATGATTTGATTGCTTTTTGATATATATATATACTAGTGTTCTGTCCTCTACAGCATTCACTTATAGCTATGTCTTCAAGTTGGATCTTTTTAACTAAGTGAATGTGATCGGACCCTAACATCTCTATGCTTTCTATCTCAAACTCTATCTGTGCAAATCATATGCATTCTATTGAAACTGTCGAATGTCTTCTCGGCGTCCTTGTCAGCAGAAGGCAAAGAGACAAACATTAAATCTGTTTTAAATGACTTATCTTTATTGTTGAAATCCGGAGAAGCCGGAACAACTCTCCGACATGCCTGGCGGGCGTGGGAACGTGGGACAACTCTGAGTATGTTGCATGCTTGCCACGTGCCCCTCAGATGTGAACCGTCAGGGGCACCAGCGTAATTGTGCTGTGCCGCTCACCTACTTATAAATACTTGTCCCCTACGGTAAAGAAATCCTTCTTCCACCTCTCCACCTCCGTCAAAACCCTAGCACCACCGCTAGCTCTCAACGACGCCGGCGACGAAGCGCTTAGCTGTCGCGACTTCTCCGACGTCGTTCTCACGCCGGCCACGGACATCGTCCTCTCCGCCGTCGCCGTAGGTGTCCTCCGTCGCCAAGTTAGGGCACGGTGGGCCGAACTGCTCGGTCTCCTATTCATCCCATCTAGCAGTTCTTCGTGCGGTAATTATAACTCTATTTTTACCACCTTTTTGATCTTCAAGATTCATCCTGCTTACCGAAAGTAGTTTCTGCCTATTCAATGTTAGATCTATTCTGTCTGCATCTCATACTGCCTAGTCAATTCACTTAGATTTCCTGTCTAGTTTGATTCCTCACTTGTACTTATTCACGGATTGGTACAAATCTGGAACCAACTCACCTATATAAGTGAATGTCTTTGCATCATGAGGTCAATGTCTTCAAACTGATTTGTCTTCACAATCCTCTGAGAATGCATATGACCTCTTCCCCTTCCCTCGCATCTCTAATGCTGTCACAGGTACATTTCTGTGGGAGAATCCCTTGGTTCTCATAGTCTGCATTCGTTTGCAGAATACTTACAGCATCATATCAATTCTCCTGAAGCCAGTTCCTGCTTGACCAGCAAGCGTAAGTCTCTGAAGCCTTTGAATGTATTGAAGCCATTCAGTTTGAAGTTCATGGCTGCAGAAAAATCAGCAAGGAAGGGTGGTAGACAGTGCAGAGAAGGAACATCCAAAGATCTGCCTGATGACCTAGCAGAACTCTACAAGACAGACCCTGAAGAGTCTTATCATTAGCGCAAGACTCGAATCCAATGGATTCGACGCTATTGGGCTGAAGAATGGTTCAAGTACAAGTTTGTGACCAAGGAATATGCAGAGAAGAATGCTATCAAGAGACCTTGGGGTGACATTCTCTATCGAGGCCTTCAACCCAAGAACAGAGCTGAAGCTATTGCTCAAGGCTTCTATCCTTGCATGGTCCGTGGACCTCAGCCTGAGAACGCCGATCCCACTTCATTACTCTGGTGTCGTGACGATGCTCTCTTCAAGCGCAACTTCCAGTTCGCTGTGGCTTCGGCCAAGAAAAACAAGAAGTCATTGGGATTAGACTTCAACCCAGGTCCCTCTGCTCCCCGTGCTGACGGTTCCCGTGATGCAGAACCCAATGTCATCGACCCCTTCTCCAACCTTGATGGCCTCATCACCTACATCTTGGTCCAGGGTGCCAAAGTGGATCATTCTGACAATGATGCTGACTCCGATGAAGCCCCAGATCCTCCTCCAAAGCCGCAGAAGCAAAAGAAGCCAAAGGCTTCAAGATCAGCTGCACCTCCGAAAACTTCTCGTGCGAAGCCACTGGCCACTGCACCTCCTGAAGACAGTGTGCAGTCTGAAGATCAATCCCGTGTCTCCAAGAGAACGGAGAAGAAAAAGCAACTTGTCAGGCATACTGATCAAGCCTTGACTCCTGCCGCCATTCTGCGCGAAGAACCAATTGATCTGTCAAGTGATGAAGATCTTGCTGATGATGCTCTTGAGCAACTGATAAAGAGCAAGGAAGAAGCAGAAATCTTCAACAACTTGCCTCTCTTCGATGTGGAAACCATCCACAACTTCATTGATGAGTGGTTCAACACCCCCAATCTCAGCTTTGAAGATTTGCAGCTTCCCATTGGCCTCAGTGTCGCCTTCAATGGCGCCATTGCTTCCGAGCTAGCTCTCGCTCAGCGCATCGTTGAGCTGAAGAACAAAATTGATTATGAGAAGGCTCAGTTCAAGAAGCATGTGGTGAAGCTCAGTGTTCAAGACGTCAGGAACTTCAAGGTCATGCTGCATGAGCTTAAAGAAGCTTTTCTCAAGAAGCGCCAAGAAGCTCAGGGCTCTCGAGAGCGCATGAAGAGTTTGGCTGATAAGTGTGTGCTTGCCTACAATGAGGCTGAGAAGCACAAGTCACTTGGCTGTCCTGGCATTGACCCCAGGATGGCTGGAAGAAGCTTCCTGCTGACCAGCCTGCACCTTCAAGCCAAGAAGCCCCTCGCATTATCTTCCCAAGCAGCATGACTGGCTCGAAGCCAAAGGTCACCACAACCGCTTCAGAACAGAAGAAGACGAGGGCTGCCAAGGCTGAAGCCAGAAAGAGGAAGAATACTGAAGCCTCTGATGCCGCTCCCTCCAAGAAGAAGCGCAAGACCAAGAAGACTAGGGCTGCTCCCACAGAGCCCTTAGTTGTTGAACCCATTTCAGTGGTTCGCCCTGCGTCAGAACATCAAGAAAGAAGGATGATAGTCCATGAGCCTGCTTCCACAGAGGCTCATGAAGCTAAAGATATTCCAGCAGCTGAACCCACCACTGCTGAAGACATTGGTCATGATGACAATGTTGAAGATGATGAAGTTCTTCCTCAGATCGAACATGACGTGGTATCATCATCTGTTCTTACGAACAGCGAACTCATCAGCATTGGTCGTCCTCTGACGCCAATTGCTCAGGATGCATCGTGGGCTGATCACCCACAGCAACAAGATTCCCCCAGTACTCCCCAACAACAACAACAACAACAACAACAACAACAACAACAACAAGCTACACCTCCCGTGCAAGAAGAAGATGAAGACTTTGAGGCCCAGCCAACTCCATCTCCTAAGGCATTGCCAGCATTTCGCAGGCTTCACAAAGGACAAAGGCCTCAAGTCCCTCTGTCGAGCGTTCCAGAAGGCGAAGTGCAACGTCCACCTGTTGCACGTCAAGTCTTTTCTGAACCCATTCCAACTGTGAATGTCTCCGAGTCTGAAGCACAAGCTGCTAAAGACATTCCGGCTGCATCAGCCAAGGAAAATCAAGAAGATGTACGTGTCCCTACTTCCCCAGTGATTGAAGAAGTTGTTCCTGATGTGAATGTGCCAGTGCCCGACCCTCCTGTCCCTCAAGAGGAGGTTGCAAATGTTGAAGCTACCACCGCCAACGCCAATGAAGCCAATGACGTAGTCATGGCTGACGCTAATGTGGAGCCTGCACCAACTAGTGTGCCTGAAACCAATGAGGCCACCGCACCTGAAGCTAATGAGACAACTGCTCCCGAAGCACCTGTTGTGCAGCCAGAAGCCTCAGCTGTTGCCCCTGCTCATGTTCCGCCACCAAGGCCCCATACAATTGAGCAAGCATACGGTCATGGTCAGCTAACCACTGTCTGATGGCCCATTCTGGTACCACCGCCTACTGCCTCTGGACCTCAATTTGATTATCATGTAGAACATAGGCCTCAGGTCCAGAAGCCCAGGCCAAGACTGCCAAGGTTTCCATGTACTAAACTCACCAGGGTCCTTCAATGCAAATGGCTTCAAAAGCCACAATACCTTCTTTGACAGTGCCAAGAACCCCTACTCCAAGGCAAGGATATCATCAGATCAGTTCTGGAGCTATCAGCAGAGAAGCTATTACTCCTGCGTTCTATATGATCAAGGGTGCATTTTCCCTCATATGCGCCTTGACACTGAAGCCATTGCTTGACTGTCGTGCTTAGAAGAAGCACTTGATTGATTTTGTGATGCTGGTCTGCTCAACTTTGTGACAGACAAAGAACACTGGAATGAAGAGCTATTGCTTCAATTCTATGCTACTCTACACATTCGCGGCTACAACAGAGATATCAAGACATGGGTCCTCGAGTGGATGACCGGAAATGTTCATCATGAAGCCAAAGCTCTTGATATCATCGAGCTTACAGGGCTAGCCACTCCTGGAGAGCTATATGAACCTGATTGTCAGCTACAACGCAATGCATTGGAGAGCATCTTCCATAAGCCAGAACCCAATATGAGCCAGATGTTGAGCATGATGAAGCCTTTGCCATCTGACGCTGAATATCCAACGGAGTTCTTTGTTGAACACCTTGAGTATCTGCCTCGCACCATATATCATATCACTAGGCGAACTCTATGGCCTATCAAAGGACATTCATCAGCGGCCAAGCTTGAAGGAGCTATGAAGACTTTGGTCTTCTATATTCTCAATGGCATCACCTTTAATACTCAAGAATTCTTCATCAGGCAACTTGCTGCTTCTGGATCTGATCTATTTGGTCTGAAGTTTTATGCTCCATGGGTAATGCACCTCATCAAGAGACACTCATCTGTCAACTATCAGCCCTCTACACGCAATCATCTGATCTTTTTGCCAGAGGTTGATATGTCAGTTGAAGCCATATAATCTGACCCTGCCAAGAAGCCTCTTTGTCTTCAGAATGCCGAGCACCAAAGCTTCACTCAACCCATTGAAGGTGTTCAAGCTGCAACACGAATCTATCCATTGGCTGGAAACACTCGTCTGCCTCATCGAGCACCTACTGAAGCCACTGAAAGCACCATCGCCCAAAGGCCTCGGAAGCGTTCTCGCGTTCTCAATGACCGAGAACTCCTTGTGGCCCTTCATCATAAATAGGATAAGCATCACTATTGGCTCAAGAGACAGATGCAAAGCCTCTTGGTGGATGTCAATCGCATTCTGAAAGGGCTAGTATTGACTAGAGGGGGGGTGAATAGGCGATTTTTATGGAAGTCTTCAAAACTTGGAAGTTTCAAAGACAAGCAACAGAAACAACCTAATTGATATGCAGCGGAAGATAAACTACCCTAAACAAGCCATAGTCAAGCATGTCATGATGTTTGAAATACAGGACTAATAGCAGTTAGGTAGTAAGGATCAAGATGGAAGATAGTATGAAGCCAATCAACAATGGTAGTCAAGCAATGAAGTCAAACAGATAAACAGATAGGCAATGACTTCATGAAGACAAACTTAAGTAAGGTTGGAAGGGATAGAACCAGTTGCTTGTTGAAGACATAGGATTTGTTGGACCAGTTCCAGTTGTTGTGACAACTGTACGTCTGGTTAGGGAGGCTGAGATTCAACTCAGAAGACCGTGTCTTCACCTTATTCCCCTTGAGCTAAGGACACCCAGTCCTCGCCCAATCACTCTGGTAAGTCTTCAAGGGAGACTTCCAAACCTTCACAGACTTCGTTCACCGGCAATCCACAATGACTCTTGGATGCTCAGAACGCGACGCCTAACTGGCTGGAGAATTC
The DNA here is from genome assembly GCA_963921465.1 of Triticum timopheevii. NCBI lineage: Eukaryota > Viridiplantae > Streptophyta > Magnoliopsida > Poales > Poaceae > Triticum > Triticum timopheevii. The sequence goes on along the minus strand of OY997264.1, from coordinate 249,836,549 downwards.
ACAGTCCTCAAGTGTAATAAGTCTTCAGGTCACACAGACAGAAAGACTTCAGTGATGCCTAACACTCTTTGGCTCTGGGTGTTTGGGCTTTGTCCTCGCAAGGATTTCTCTCTCTCAAATGCTTCGAGGTGGGTTGCTCTCAAACGACAAAAGCCGTGCACAAACTCTGAGCAGCCACCAATTTATGGTGTAGGGGGTGGGCTATTTATAGCCACTAGGCAACCCGACCTGATTTGTCCAAAATGACCCTGGGTCACTAAGGAACTGACACGTGTTCCAACAATCAGATTTCAAACACACGCGGCAACTTTACTTGGGCTACAAGCAAAGCTGACTCATCCAGCTCTGGATAAGATTTGCTCTCATTGTCTTCGCTCGAAGACATTGGATTTGAGTTGAGCATCACTTCAGTCACTCTGACTTAGTTCACTTTGACCCCACTTAACAGTACGGTGGTTCCTATGACTCAACAAAGAAGAAAAGGAAACAATGAAACCACACAGTCTTCGCGCTCCATAGTCTTCACACAATGTCTTCTCATGTCATAGTCTTCGATATGAATATCTTCTCATACCACCATTGTCTTCAATGTCTTCATACATTTTTAGGGGTCATCTCCGGTAGGTAAACCGAATCAATGAGGGACACTTCCTGCGTTATCCTGCAATTCTCACAAATGCATTAGTCCCTCAACCAACTTTGTCGTCAATACTCTAAAACCAACTAGGGGTGGCACTAGATGCACTTACAATCTCCCCCTTTTTGGTGATTGATGACAAACCGGTTGAAGTTTTCAACGGGGATAAAGTATGTGAAATTGTAGGGATAGGAAATTGTCTTCATAAGTTGCAAGGGCTCCCCCTGAAGATGTGCATATAAGTAATTTGCTTTTGAAATGCAAATGAACATGGCAGGTTGTACTTGTGGAGATCCACTTCAACTTATGAAGATAATTCATCATGCATGAAATAATATATCAGGTAGAATGACATGCATAATGAAAAATGGACGTCTGCAGAATGATCTAAGTGCGGAAGTTATCATCGCACATGCGGAATTTATCATCGCATCACAGTAAAGCAAATAAGTAGCAGAAGTAGCAGACGACCATCAAGTTTAGGTGTTACAACTCAAAGAGACAAATGTTTCAAAACGCAAGAGTTGTAAGCACGCAGCAAAATATAATGCAACCGCCCATATGAACCCGCTTGAAGACTATCAACTCATACGCTTCTCCCCCTTTTGTTAGTAATGACCAAAAAGGTTTGAATACATAGAGCATCTACTCGTCATGAGTAGGTGAAGCAGCAGGGTCGTTGTCGTTGGTTGGCGGTGCAGATGAACTTGGTGCAGTGTCGATGCACGCAGGAGCAGGAGTTGGTGAAGTAGCGTCATCTTCATCATCGATCACTCTGGCATTAACTGTTGCCGCGGAAGAGGAATAGTCAGAGTCTTCAAGAGATGGAGTTCGACGCAGGGTAGCGGTCCGTGGAGGAGTGGAGTCGAACTGGAATCTTTCATTGAAGCCATCGTCTTGAAGATCCGCTTCAGCACTGAGCAGGGTCAAACTCTTCCATGATCTTTGGCAAGTTTCATGAGCAACAAAGGCATTCTTGGTGGCAAGGTCGCGAATACGATTGACATCCACCAAGAGGCTTTGCATCTGTCGCTTGAGCCAGAAATGATGCTTATCCTGTTTCTGATGAAGGGCCACAAGAAGTTCTCGGTCATTGAGAACGCGAGAACGCTTCCGAGGCCTTTGCACAATTGTGCTTTCAGTGGCTTCAGTGGGCGCTCTGTGAGGCAGACGAGTATTACCAGCCAGTGGATAGATTCTTGTTGCTGCTTGAACACCTTCAATAGGCTGAGTGAACCTTTGGTGCTCGATGTTCTAAAGACAAAGCGGCGTCTTGGCAGGGTCAGAGTATACAGCATCAACTGAAATATCAATCTCTGGTAGAAATATTATATGATTGCGAGCAGAGGGCTGATAATTGACAGATGAGTGTCGCTTGATGAGGAGCATGACCCATGGAGCATAAAACTTCAGACCAAATAGGTCAGAGCCGGAAGCAGCAAGTTGCCTGATGAAGAATTCCTGAGTGTTGAAGCTGATGCCATTGAGAATATAGAAGACCAAAGTCTTCATAGCTCCTTCAAGCTTGGCCACTGATGAGTGTCCCTTGACTGGCCATAGAGTTCGCCTTATGATATGATATATGGTGCGAGGCAGATACTCAAGGTCTTTAACAAAGAAATGTGTGGGATACTCAGCGTCAGATGGCAAAGGCTTCATCATGCTCAACATCTGGCTCATATTTGGTTCTGGCTTGTGGAAGATGCTCTCCACAGCATTGCGTTGTAGCTGACAGTTAGGCTCATACAGTTCTCCAGCAGTGGCTAGCCCAGTAAGCTCGATGATATCCATAGCTTTGGCTTCATGATGAACATTTCTAATCATCCACTCGAGAACCCAAGTCTTGATGTCTCTGTAGTAGCCGCGAATGTGCAGAGTGGCATAGAATTGAAGCAATAGCTCTTCATTCCAATGTTCTTTGTCTGTCACAAAATGGAGCAGACCAGCATCATGAAAGCAATCAAGTGCTTCTTCTAAGCACGGCAATCCAGCAATAGCTTCAGTGTCAAGACGCATATGAGGGAAAATGCGCCCTTGATCATATAACACGCATGAGTAATAGCTTCTCTACTGATAGCTCCAGAACCGATCTGATGAAATCCTTGGCTTGGAGTAGGGGTTCTTGGCGCTATCAAAGAAGGTATTGTGGCTTTTGAAACCATTAGCATTGAAGGACCCGGGGGAGTTGGCAGTACCTGGAAACCTTGGCAATCTTGGCTTTGGCTTCTGGACCTGAGGCCTATGCTCAACATGATAGTCAAATTGGGGTCCTGAGGCAGAAGGTGGAGGCACCAGAATGGGCCATCGGACAGTGACAAGCTGACCGTGATCGTATGCTTGCTCAATAGTGTGAGGCCTTGGTGGCGGAACAGGAGCAGGGGCAACATCAGAGGAGTCAGGCTACACAACAGGTGTTTCAGGTGCAGTTGTCATGTTGGCTTCTGGTGCAGCATCCTCATGGGCTTCAGGTGCAGCATCCTCATTGACTTCAGGGGCAACATCCTCATTGGCTTTAGATTCAGTGGCCACATTTGCTTCAGGCACAGTGGCCTCATTGGTTTCAGGCACACTGGTTGGTGCAGGCTCCACATTAGCATCAGCCATGACGACGTCACTGGCTTCATTGGCGTTGGTGGTGGCAGCCTCAACATTGTCAGCCTCCTCTTGACGAGCAGGAGGGTCGGGCACAGGCACATTCACATCTGGAACTGCTTCTTCTTCAATCGCTGGGGGAGTTGGTACACGAACTTCTTCTTCTTCAATAGCTGGGGAAGTAGGTATACGTACTTCTTCTTCATTTTCTTCGGCTGATGCAGCCAGAATGTCTTCAGCAGCATGTGCTTCAGACACGGAGACGTTCACTGTTGGAGCTGGTTCAGAAAATACTTGTCGTGCAACAGGTGAACGTTGCACTTCTCCTTCAGGAACGCTCGACAGAGGGACTTCAGGCCTTTGTCCTCTGCGAAGCCTGCGAAGAGCTGGCTTCAAGTTAGGAGATGGAGTTGGCTGAGCCTGAAAGTCTTCATCCTCTTCTTGCACTAGGGGTGTAGCTTGTTGTTGCAGTTGGGGAGTACTGGGGGAGTCTTGTTGTTGTTGTGGGTGATCAGCCCACGAAGCATCCTGAGTGATTGGCGTCAATGGACGACCAATGCTGGTGAGTTCGATGTTCGTACGAATAGGCGATGATACCACTTCATTTTCGATCTGAGGAAGAACTTCATCATCATTTACATTGTCATCTTGACCAATGTCTTCAGTCACATGAGCCTCTGTGGTAGCAGGCTCATGGACAACCATTCTTCGTTCTTGATGAACTGACACAGGGCGAACCGGGGAAATGTGTCACGCCCAATATGCGATCCTATCCAAAAGGAACTCGAAGGTCCCACCAAGGATAGACCCGCATATTGGAACGCTTTTGCAAGGTGGATATCATTACATCAACATTTACATAATAGTGGGGATACATCCAATACATACAATGTCACATGAATACACCAATACAACATACAAGAACAACATCCGACTACGGATGAATCATAAACAGAAACTCAAACAATATCCACCCTGCTAGCCCAGGCTGCCGACCTGGAACCTATCCCCTGATCGAAGAAGCAGAAGAAGAACTCAACGCACGCAAGCATCGCTCTTGCGTCAAGATCATCGCATAACCTGTACCTGCAACTGTTGTTGTAGTAATCTGTGAGCCACGAGGACTCGGCAATCCCATTACCATGGGTATCAAGACTAGCAAAGCTTAATGGGAAAGGAAGGGGTAAAGTGGTGAGGTTGCAGCAGCGACTACGCATATATGGTGGCTAACATACGCAAATGAGAGCGAGAAGAGAAACAAAGGAACGGTCGTGAAGCTAGCAATGATCAAGAGGTGATCTTGAACAACTACTTACGTCAATCATAACACAGAAACCGTGTTCACTTCCCGGACTCCGCCGAGAAGAGACCATCACGGCTACACACGCGGTTGATGCGTTTTAATTCGGATCTGGTGTCAAGTTATCTACAACCGGACATTAACAAATTCCCATCTGCCACATAACCGCGGGCACGGCTCTCGAAAGTTTAGACCCTGCAGGGGTGTCCCAACTTAGCCCATGACAAGCTCTCACGATCAACGAAGGAATAGACCTTCTCCCAGGAAGACCCATCAGTCTCGGAATCCCGGTTTACAAGACATTTCGACAATGGTAAAACAAGACCAGCAAAGCCGCCCGATGCACCGACAATCCCGATAGGAGCTGCACATATCTCGTTCTCAGGGCAACACCGGATAAGCGAAGCGTACAGGTACCGACGAATCCAAGTTGCCAAGGAATGGTCCCGCACGGTGCTCTAGTTTGGACCAACACTTAGACAAGCATTGGCCCGGGGGGGCTATAATAAAGATGACCCTTGGGTTAATTACTCCCAAGGGAAAAGTAGGTGGTGGTGAGGCAAATGGTAAAACCAAGGTTGGGCCTTGCTGGACAAGTTTTATTCAAAGCGAACTGTCAGGGGGGTCCCATAAATCACCCGACCGCGTTAGGAACGCAAAATCCGGGAACATAACACCGGTATGACGGAAACTAGGGCGGCAAGAGTGGAACAAAACACCAGGCATAAGGCCGAGCCTTCCACCCTTTACCAAGTATATAGATGCATTAATAATATAAGAGATATTGTGATATCCCAACCAAAATCCTGTCCACCATGGAGAAATCTTCAACTTCACCTGCAACTAGCAACGCTATAAGAGGGGCTGAGCAAAGCGGTAACATAGCCAAACAACGGTTTGCATAGGAAAGGTGTCAAAGGTTAGAGGTTCATGGCAATATGGGATGGCTTGATAAACAGGTAATAGGTAGCACAGCATAGCGATAGAACGAAGCAACTAGCATAGCAATGATAGTAGTGAGATCCAGGGTAGTGGTCATCTTGCCTGAAATCCCGCTAGGAAGAAGAACGAGTCCATGAAGAAGATGAAGCCACGAAGACGAACCACACGTAGACGAACGAATCCTCACGATCGCAACGAAACGGGAACTATCGAGAAGAAGCACACAACATGGTAAACACACCACACATAGTCAAAACATGATGCACAACAAGCATGATGCATGACAAAGCTATATGAGGCTACTCATGGCAAGAGATGATGCAAACAAGAACAACACATCAATGCAAGTTTAAATGAGGTCGGGAACAACATATAACAATTCCGGTAAATCCTCATATGCATATTTTCGAAATTGGTCCAGAACTGAATAAACATTAAGTTGAAGTTGTTAAACAGCAAGTTAAGATGCACCAAGGTGATCTACACGAAATTCTAGTCAAGTTACATATAAAGTTCATTAGATTCGGAGCTACGGTCTAGAAGATATGAGCAAAACAAGTTAAGCATGGCATTGATGCAAAATGCATACAAACATCAAGCAAACACCTCAAAACATGGATGCAACATGATAATATGAAACTACATGCAAAATCAAGCAAGTTTCATGTAGAGCACACTCAAAACGGAGCAACGGTTCAACACATACACTCTATACAAGTCATAGCAACAATCTGTCCATAACAGCAACTAGGCATCTTACAAGCATCAAAACAACATGCTACAGCACCCCAACATAATAACAAAAGGCATGGGCATGAAGTACTAGTAAAGCATAACAAAACATGAACACTGAGCCATCTCCAGAAACTACTAGAACATGCTCGAAAGGACATGGAAAGATAGCAAATAATAACAGTTTCAGACTTTAGCAGAAATAACATCAGGTTGCAATGTTTAGAGCTATCAAACAACATGTTACAGGACATATCATGGCAAACAAAGGCATGGCATGAATCTACTAATTGCATAGATCAAAAGACCCTTACTGACCATGAGCCAAAAAGGCACGGAAAATATGATGGCACCCACGTAAACATGGCAAGTTATATTACAGATTCAAACATGGCAGGAACAACAATAAGTAGGCATGTTGGTGAGCTTGAACCACTCACCACAGAGCAATACATGGCATGGCAAGGCAACCAACAGTAAGAAGACATGTTTATGAAGCTAAGCATGGCAAGAGCAAGGTCATATGGTGCATGGATCACTAGGAAACAATCATGGAAACATAGAACTTAATGTTAACAGGTTGACAGCAACATTTTCAAGCAACTTTAGAGCAAGATTACAACATGTTCCAGCAGGCTATAATTGCAACCAAGGGCATGAATGGATAGAGCATGACATGTAGATCAAAACATGTTTATAGGACATCTCCAGATTATGCATAGAATGATTAGTAGAAGCATGTTAACATAGCAACAAAATATAACAGAATCTGTCAGGAAAACAGCAACAGCAACTACCCTACTTAACAAGCTTGATACACTCAGCACACAACTCACAAAAATATATGGTTGGCACCACTGGAAAGATGGCATGGCATAGATCAACATACATGTAGAGCTCAACCTCATAGGATGCACACATCAATCATGGCAAAAATGATAAATGAGCAAGTTATAACAGTTTCAGCAGATTAACATCAACATGCACTCTTCCAACAGCATTTCGGGCATCAAGATGAGCTCAAATGAAAATGATGCAATGGGATGAAATGAAGTACTCGTCGAGACGAACAATTTGACATATTACACGCACGGAATGGAGCTACGGATGCAGAGATATGATGGCATGAACATGGCATGAAAATTACTGAAACTGGGGACTTAGTCAATTTTCTGGAAAAAAAACAGAACGCGCGTTGGATAACTAAAGTGTGCACGGGGCGGTGCATATGCGGGCTCACCCATCGGGCTCGTCCCAAGTCGGGGGGTGGATCGGGCTTGGCAGGCCGGCGGCCTGGCGCTGCTGGGCCGGGTGCGGGGATGGGCCACGAGGCCCACGTGGCCAGCTGGGGCGTCGTCCTCCTCCCGTGCCCGCACGAAGAAGGCAGAGGCGGCGGCGTTGACGCACGCCGGCGAGGGCGCAGCAACGGCGGGAAGGTCGAGGGGCGCTGGGGACGACCAGATCCGGTCGCTCCGGACCCGTTCCGGCCGGATCCGACGCAACTCGCGATGGGGCGGCGGCGAGGAAACTCCGGCGATGGCGGCTCCTGCGGAGTAGAGACAGAGAAGGAAAACATGAGAGAGAGAGCCAGAGGGAGAGGGGCGACGGGGAGGCGACCTGGCTGGGGAGGCACGGCAAGGTAGAGGGAGGAGGAGGCTGTGGCGATGGAGGCTGGCGGCGGCGACGAGGACTCGGGGTCGAGGGGCTCCTCCCCTCGATCCGATCGGGAGCGGGAGGCGCGGGGCGCCGGGACGGGCGAGCGGCGGCGCGCGCGGGCCGGGCGTGGCCTAGATCGGGCCCGGGGCGGGCCGCGCCTGGGTTCCGCGGGCCGTGGCGGCGGGGAGCGGGGCTGGAGTGATATGGCGCCTTCCGGTTGGCCCGGGGCGCCGGCTGCGGCGGCGGAGGCCAGCGGGGGCGTGCCACTTGGCGGTGGTGGGTTTGGCCGGCGCGGAAAACGAGGAGGAGGGTGGAGGCTACGGCAGGAGGTAGGGGAAGGGGTCTAGGGTTTAGACCGGGATTTCGGGGGGAGGGAGCTAATTTATAGGTAGAGGGAGCTAGGAGAGTCCAAATGAGGAGCGGTTTTCGGCCACGCGATCGTGATCGAACGACCGAGAGCATGGAGGGGAGTTTGCTGGGCTTTGGGCCACTTTGGAAGGGGTGTTGGGCTGCAAACAAAAGAGGCCTTTGCGGTTACCCGGTTGACCGTTGGAGTATCAAACGACCTCCAAATGGCACGAAACTTGACAGGCGGTCTACCGGTGCTATACCAAGGCCGCTTGGCAAACCTCGGGCCATTTCGAGAAAGTTTAACACCCACTCACAACAGGAGACAAAAGGGGAGACGCCGGGGGACATAGGAGTGCCGGATTGCAAAACGGACAACGGGGAAAATGCTCGGATGCATGAGACGAACACGTATGCAAAATGAAATGCATATGATGACATGGCAAAATGCAACACGCAAGCAAATGACATGGCAAAGACGGCAAATAACTGGCGGACACCTGGCGCATCGAAACCGGAGCATTACAAAATGGGTTCAACGACTAAGGGCTCTGTGGAAGCAGCCCTAGTCTTCTTGGTCTTGCGCTTCTTCTTGGAGGGAGCGGCATCGGAGGCTTCAGTATGCTTTCTCTTTCTGGCGTCAGCCTCGGCAGTCCTCGTCTTCTTCTGTTGTGAAGCGGTTGTGGTGACCTTTGGCTTCGAGCCAGTCATGCTGCTTGGGAAGATAATGCGAGGGGCTTCTTGGCTTGAAGGTTCAGGCTGATCAGCAGGGCGCTTGTTCTTCCTCTTTGCAGCCATCCTGGGGTCAATGCCAGGATGGCCAAGGGACTTGCGCTTCTCAGCCTCATTGTAGGCAAGCACACACTTATCAGCTAAAAGCTTCATGCATTCTCGAGAGCCCTAAGCTTCTTGGCATTTCTTCAGAAAAGCTTCTTTAAGCTCATTCAGCATGACCTTGAAGTTCTGGACGTCTTGAACTCTTAGCTTGGCCACATGCTTCTTTAATTGAGCCTTCTCAAAATCAATCTTATTTTTGAGCTCAATGATGCGCTGAGCAAGAGCTAGCTCGGAAGCAATGGCGCCATTGAAGGCGACACTGAGGCCAATTGGAAGCTGTAAATCTTCAAAGCAGACGTTGGGGGTGTCGAACCACTCATCAATGAAATTATGGATGATGGCCACATCAAAGAGAGGCAGGTTGCTGAAGATTTCTGCTTCTTCTTTGCTCTTGATCAGCTGCTCAAGGGCATCATCAGCAAGATCTTCATCACTTGATAGATCAATGGGTTCTTCACGCAGAATTGCGGCAGGAGTCAAAGCTCTTTGATCAGATGGTCTAACAAGTTGCTTCTTCTTCTCCGTTCTCTTGGAGACACGGGACAGATCTTCAGATTGCACACTGGCTTCAGGAGGTGCAGTGGCCAGTGGCTTCGCCCGCGAAGTCTTTGGAGGTGCAGCTGAGGTTGAAGCCTTTGACTTCTTTTGCTCCTGCGGCTTTGGAGGAGGAGCAGGGGCTTCATCAGAGTCAGCACCATTGTCAGAGTGATCTACTCTGGCGCCTTGGACCATGATGTAAGTGATGAGGCCGTCAAGGTTGGCGTAGGGGCCAATGACATTAGGATTAGCTTCACGGGAGCCATCAGCACGGGGAGCAGAGGGACCTGGGTTGAAGTCCAAACCCAAAGTCTTCTTGTTCTTCTTGGCCGAAGCCATAGCAAACTGATAGAATCGTCACGACACCATAGTAGTGAGGTGGGATCTGCGTTCGCTGGCTGTGGCCCATGGACCATGCAGGGATAGAAGCCATGTTCAATGGCTTCAGCTCGGCTCTTGGGTTGAAGGCCTCGATAGAGGATATCACCCCAAGGTCTCTTGATGGCATTCTTCTCTGCGTATTCCTTTGTGACAAACTTGTACTTGAACCACTCCTCAGCCCACTAGTGACGAATCCATTGGATTCGCGTCTTTCTCTGATGATAGTTCTCTTCAGGATCTGTCTTGTACAGTTCTGCTAAATCATCAGGCAGATCTTTAGATGTACCTTCTCTACGCTGTCTGCCACCCTTCCTTGCTGATTTTTCTGCAGCCATGAATTTTAAGCTGAAAGGCTTCAATACGTTCAAAGGCTTCAGAGAATTGCGCTTGCTGGTCAAGCAGGAACTGGCTTCAGGAGAATTTATATGATGTTGTAAGTATTCTGCAAACGAATGCAGACTATGAGAACCAAGGGATTCTCCCACGGACATGTACCTGTGACAGCATTAGAGATGCGAGGGAAGGGGAAGAGGTCATATGCATTCTTAGAAGATTTTGAAGATAAATCAGTTTGAAGACATTGACCTCATGATGCGAAGACATTCACTTATGTAGGTGAGTTGGTTCCAGATTTGTACCAATCCATGAATAAGTACAAGTGAGGAATCAAACTAGGCAAGAAATCTAAGTGAATCGACTAAGCAGTATGAGATGCAGATGGATTAGATCTAGCTTGAATAGACAGAAACTACTTTCGGTAAACAGGATGAATCTTGAAGATCAAAAAGGTGGTAAAAATAGAGTTATAATTACCGCACGAAGAACTGCTAGATGGAAGAGTAGGAGACCGAGCAGTTCAGCCCACCGTGCCCTAACTTGGCGACGGAGGACACCTACGGCGACGGCGGAGAGGACGATGTCCGCGGCCAGCGTGAGGACGGCGTCGGAGAAGTCGCGGCAGCTAAGCGCTTCGTCGCCGGCGTCGTCGCGAGCTAGCGGTGGCGCTAGGGTTTTGACGGAGGTGGAAAGGTGGGAGAAGGATTTCTTTACCGCGGGGGACAGGTATTTATAAGTAGGTGAGAGACACAGCGCAATTACGCTGGTGCCCCTGGCGGTTCATATCTGAGGGTTACGTGGCAAGCATGCAACACACTCAGGGTTGTCCCACGTTCCCACGCCCGCCAGGCATGTCGGAGAGTTGTTCCGGCTTCTCCGGATTTCAACAGTAAAGATAAGACATTTAAATCAGATTTAATGTTAGTCTCTTTGCCTTCTGCTGACTAGGACGCAGAGAAGACATTCGACAGTTTCAACAGAATGCATATGATTTGGATAGATAGATTTTGAGATAGGAAGCATAGAGAGGTTAGGGCCCGATCACATTCACTTAGTTCAATAGATCCAATCTTGAAGACATAGCTATAAGTGAATGGTGTAGAGGACTGAACACTAGTATATATATATATATATATATATATATATATATATATATATATATATATATATATATATATATATATATCAGAAAGTAATCAAATCATCATAGTGCAGAAAGTCATGAAGACAAATTGAAACTGAAGACAAACCAAATGCGAAGTCATTGCAATATAACGCCTCGAGTGAAACACTTCAAACAAGAAAAGTTGGTGGTGGCGTTACCCACCGTATAGGAAGTATTAGACCCGGACACGGCGCACAATTATCGTGGCGCTCCGAAGTCAAATTCCATGTTAATGTATTCACACTCAGAGTGTAAATCTTCATTGATTGAAGATATACATTACTTTGTGTGTTGCACATCTAAGTCATCAACATGCATAAGTGTTAGGATGTGTGCCTGATCACAGGACATTAGAGGATTCCAAGATATTTAGCTCACACCGTAACTTGCAAAACCTTTTTTCATCCAAGGGCTTTGTGAAGATATCTGCGAGTTGCTCTTCAGTGTTGACGTGAATGATATCAATATCTTTCTTCATGACATGATCTCTGAGAAAGTGATGACGAATTTCAATGTGCTTTGTCTTCGAGTGTTGGACTGGATTGTTGGCTATTTTGATGGCACTCTCGTTGTCGCAGAAGAGAGGTACTTGTTTCAGGTTGATGCCATAATCCTTGAGAGTTTGCTTCATCCATAGAAGCTAAGCACAACAGGATCCAGCAGCAATGTATTCAGATTCAGCAGTTGAGAGTGATACACAGTTCTGCTTCTTCGAAGACCAACAGACAAGTGATCGACCAAGAAAATGACATGTGCCTGATGTTGACTTGCGATCCACCTTGTCACCAGCATAATCAGCATCCGAGAATCCAACCAAATCGGATCTTGAGCCCTTGGGATACCATAATCCGAGTGTTGGGGTGTAAGCCAAATATCGAAGAATTCGCTTCACAGCTAAGTGATGCGATTCCTTTGGTGCCGCTTGGTATCGAGCACACATGCAAACACTAAGCATAATATCTGGCCTAGATGCACATAAGTAAAGCAAAGAACCAATCATGGAGTGATATACCTTTTGATCGAACTCTTTACCATTGTCTTCGGGACCAAGATGGTGTTTGGCTGGCATTGGCGTCGTGTAGCCTTTGTAGTCTTCCATTCCAAACTTCTTCAGACAATCTTTGAGGTATTTCTCTTGAGATATGAAGATGACATTCCTCTGCTGACGAATTTGAAGACCAAGGAAGAACTTCAGCTCACCCATCATGGACATTTGATATTGCTCTTGCATCATGTACCCAAACTCATCACTTTACTTCTGGTTGGTGCAGCCGAAGACTATGTCATCCACATATATTTGGCACACAAACAGTTCACCATTATATGTCTTCGTGAAGAGAGTTGGATCGAGGGATCCAGGTTTGAAGCCTTTGCTCTTCAGGAAAGTCTTTGATTGTATCATACCAGGCACGTGGGGCTTGTTTGAGGCCATACAGTGCGTTGTTTAGCTTGTACACCATATCAGGATGTTTTGGATCTTCAAAGCCAGGTGGTTGTGCGACATACACTTCTTCTTCAATCTTGCCATTGAGGAATGCACTCTTTACATCCATTTGATATAGCAAGATATTGTGATGATTAGCGTAGGCTAGCAGTATGTGAATAGCTTCAAGCCTAGCAACAGGAGCAAATGTTTCATCGAAGTCAATTCCTTCAACTTGAGTGTATCCTTGAGCCACAAGACGTGCTTTGTTTCTGATGACTTGACCATGCTCATCTTGCTTGTTTCGATATATCCACTTTGTTCCAATAATGTTATGCTTGCGAGGGTCAGGTCGCTTGACAAGTTCCCAGACATTATTCAGTTTGAACTGTTGAAGTTCTTCTTGCATGGCTTGAATCCATTCAAGTTCCATAAAAGCTTCAGCAACTTTCTTGGGTTCTGATATTGACACAAATGAAAAGTGCCCACAGAAGTTTGCTAGCTATGTTGCTCTTGATCAAGTGAGCGGACCAGGTGCATTGATGCTGTCGATTATCTTCTCTATATGAACTTCATTTGCAACACGAGGATGAACAGGACGAAGATTTTGCTCTGGCTATTCATTGTCATCATTGGGAGGATTGTCTTCGGACTGAGCATTGTCTTCAGGTTGATTTGGTGCAGAGATGATAAGTTCCTCTTCAGGCTGTGCTTCAGAGGGCATGATTTCACCAGTTCCCATCAGCTTGATTGCCTCGTTTGAAGGAGCTTCATCCAGTGTACTTGGCAGGATCTCTCTCTGTGAACCATTGGTTTCATGAAATTTCACATCCACAGTTTCAACGATCTTGTAGAGATAAAGGTTGAAGACTCTGTAGGAGTGTGAATCCTTTCCATAGCCAAGCATAAAGCCTTCGTGAGCCTTAGGTGCAAATTTTGACTTGTGATGGGGATCCTTGATCCAGCATCTTGCTCCAAATACTCTGAAGTAACTGTTGTTTGGCTTCTTGCTAGTAAGTAGCTCATATGATGTTTTGTTCAGAAGCTTATGAATGTACACACGATTAATGATGTGACATGCTGTATCAATAGCTTCAGGCCAGAACTTTCTTGGTGTCTTGTACTCATCTAGCATTGTTCGAGCCATCTCAATGAGGGTTCTGTTTTTGCGCTCAACAATGCCGTTTTGCTGAGGTGTGTATGGAGCAGAGAACTCATGAGTGATTCCCATTGTATCCAGGTACAGATCAAGTCCAGTGTTCTTGAATTCAGTGCCATTGTCACTTCTGATGTGCTTGATCTTTACGCCATAATTGTTCATTGCTCGATTTGCAAAGCGTCTGAAGACATCTTGCACTTCAGTCTTGTACAGAATTATATGAACCCATGTGTATCTTGAGTAGTCATCAACAATGACGAAGCCATAGAGACAGGCAGTTGTTGTGAGGGTGGAGTAGTGCGTAGGTCCAAATAAGTCCATGTGTAACAGCTCAAAGGGTTGAGATGTTGTCATGATTGTCTTCGATGGGTGCTTTGCCCTTGTCATCTTTCCAGCTTCATAGGCACCACACAGATGATCCTTCTTGAACTTGACATCTTCAATGCCTATGACATGCTTCTTCTTGACGAGTGAGTGTAAGTTCCTCATGCCAGCATGTCCCAGCCTTCGATGCCAGAGCCAGCATTCTGAAGCTTTTGTGAGAAGACATACGGCAAGCTGTGGACCTGCTGAGAAATCTACCATGTATAGATCATATTTTCGATACCCTTGAAAGACTAGAGATTTGTCAGATTCCATTAGTACAAGGCAACGATATTTGCCAAATATCACAATCATGTTCAAGTCACAAAGCATTGAGACAGACATTAAGTTGAAACCAAGGGATTCAACCAACATCACTTTATCCATGTGTTGATCCTTTGAGATTGCAACTCTACCTAGACCCAATACTTTGCTTTTACCAGTGTCAGCAAATGTGATGTGACTCTTGTCGGATGGACGTAAGGTTGAGTCCATGAGAAGACTTCGATCACCAGTCATATGATTTGTGCATCCACTGTCCATAATCCATTCTGAAGCTTTTGGTGATGTACCCTACAGTGCAGTTAGGAGGATAGGCTTCACAAGAGTGTTGTGAAGCATGAGCGTTTGACACATATAGGTACAGTCACATCTTATATCAAGGTTAGGACATAGTATGACTGATATGAAATTCAGATGTGAAGCATATTGAATGACATTTTATAGTGCGTCCTCAATGAGTTTTAGGTCCCCGGCGATAGTATCGGACGCCATTGATTGCTGGCTGGAGACCATTTTCTGCAAAAGAGAGTTAGTTTTTCTTTGCCACCCACATTTTCAGTGGGGGCTTAGAAGCAATGAGTCTAAGTGCAGCATCTGAGAATTTTGGCTTTGAAGCCCTAACAAATAGCCTTGCAAGAGATGAATGATACTCATATGAATAAGCAGAAAAGTTCTTAGTCCTATGAACATAGCGGTTCGAAGATACACGCTCATATTCATAAGTCTGAGCATGATTTCCCTGCAAAACATTGGCGTTAGGGTGACTCATGTGAGTCTTGTATCTGTATGAAGCCTTTGGGCCATATGAAGCTATAGGTCTGGGGTTTGTCTTCTTCCTTGGTGGTGTCATGACGACATTCACAGGAAGATTCTCAATGTACCGCTTAGGTACCCAGATCTTCTTTATAGGTGGTCCATTCCTGCAGTTAGTACCAATGTACCTGGCAAACACTTCACCATTCTGATTTTTGAACAGCTTATAGTTTGCATCAAAGGATTCATCAATGATAATAGGATTAGCACAGGTAAAGCCAGATAAGGTAGATGGATCTACTGAAGGTTCCTTTGCAGCAACCCATGTGGTTTTGGGGTACTACTCATGCTTCCAGTAAGAGCCATCAACATTCATTTTCCTTTCAAACCCAACACCCTCTTTCCTAGGGTTTCGGTTCAGAATCTGCTTTTTGAGGACATCGCAGAGAGTCTGATGTCCCTTCAAACTTTTGTACATCCCTGTTTCAAGCAATGTCTTCAACATAGCATTTTCATCAGCAACAGCAGTGGTATCCTCCACAGAGGGGTTAGTAAACACATCAGTAGGTGAAGACAATGAAACAGTAGCAGCAGTGGAACATTCAGCAACAGATGTAGCATTATCACGCTCAATGCATTTTAGACATGGTGGTTCAAATCCTTCCTGAGCGGAACTGATCTGTTGAGCGTGAAGTGAATCTCGCTCCTTCTGAAGATCTTCATAATCCACTCTAATCTTTTCAAGGTCTAGCTTTCTTTGAAGACATTCAGAAGAAAGCTTCTCATGATCAGATAAGAGAGCATTATGTTGATCTTGAAGGGCGTCAAACTTAGCATGAAGTCTCTGAAGACTATCAGCCAAAGCTTTTGACTGATCCATTTCCTCACCCAACATATCATCGCTTTTACTAAGCATGTCTTGAACCTTCTCCAAGATTCTTTGTTGTTTAGTGGCAAGGGAAGCAAGCTTGTCATAGCTAGGGCCAAATTCATCACCTGATTCATCATCGCTAGATTCAGAGAGATAGCATTCAGTTACCTTATCACCCCTTGCCATGTGGCATGATGAGGATGATGATGATTCAGGTGCAAAGGTCATTTCCTTGAGAGATTCCTTGTAGTCCTCAAACCGCGGATCATGACGAGTGCGATGGCCTTCGTATACATCAGAAAGCCGGTCCCAGATTAGCTTCGCGTGATTGAGGTGCATAACATTCCTGAACTGATTTCTGGACAAATGACAGCAGATGACATCCTTTGTTGTGAGGTTCAATAGCGTATACTTGCGAATGTCATCAGCCTCTGCCATCTTGCATAGATCAGTGAGTCCAATCTCAGTGATGGTCCACAGTTCGCTATCCATGGACATGAGTAGCTTCTTCATCATGGCCTTCCATCGGGGATACTCATGACCGTCAAAGGTGGGACACGATATGTTCCTCAATCCTACAGTCGACATAACTGAAACTCCAGGTGGTTAAACCAAATCACACAGAACAAGGGAGTACCTCTCTCTGATACCAATTGAAAGTGCTAGTATCGACTAGAGGGGGGGTGAATAGGCGATTTTTATGAAAGTCTTCAAAACTTGGAAGTTTCGAAGACAAGCAATAGAAACAACCTAATTGATATGCGGCGGAAGATAAACTACCCTAAACAAGCCATAGTCAAGCATGTCATGATGTGAAAGTATAGGACTAATAGTAGTTAGGTAGTAAGGATCAAGATGGAAGATAGTATGAAGCCAATCAACAATGGTAGTCAAGCAATGAAGTCAAACAGATAAACAGATAGGCAATGACTTCATGAAGACAAACTTAAGTAAGGTTGGAAGGGATAGAACCAGTTGCTTGTTGAAGACACAGGATTTGTTGGACCAGTTCCAGTTGCTGTGACAACTGTACATCTGGTTAGGGAGGCTGAGATTCAACTCAGAAGACCGTGTCTTCACCTTATTCCCCTTGAGCTAAGGACACCCAGTCCTCGCGCAATCACTCTGGTAAGTCTTCAAGGGAGACTTCCAAACCTTCACAGACTTCGTTCACCGGCAATCCACAATGACTCTTGGATGCTCAGAACGCGACGCCTAACCGGCTGGAGGATTCACAGTCCTCAAGTGTAATAAGTCTTCAGGTCACACAGACAGAAAGACTTCAGTGATGCCTAACACTCTTTGGCTCTGGGTGTTTGGGCTTTGTCCTCGCAAGGATGTCTCTCTCTCAAATGCTTCGAGGTGGGTTGCTCTCAAACGACAAAAGCCGTGCACAAACTCTGAGCAGCCACCAATTTATGGTGTAGGGGGTGGGCTATTTATAGCCACTAGGCAACCCGACCTGATTTGTCCAAAATGACCCTGGGTCACTAAGGAACTGACACGTGTTCCAACGGTCAGATTTCAAACACACGCGGAAACTTTACTTGGGCTACAAGCAAAGCTGACTCATCCAGCTCTGGATAAGATTTGCTCTCATTGTCTTCGCTCGAAGACATAGGATTTGAGTTGAGCATCACTTCAGTCACTCTGACTTAGTTCACTTGGACCCCACTTAACAGTACGGTGGTTCCTATGACTCAACAAAGAAGAAAAGGAAACAACGAAACCACACAGTCTTCGCGCTCCATAGTCTTCACACAATGTCTTCTCATGTCATAGTCTTCGATATGAATATCTTCTCATACCACCATTGTCTTCAATGTCTTCATACATTTTTAGGGGTCATCTCCGGTAGGTAAACCGAATCAATGAGGGACACTTCCTGCGTTATCCTGCAATTCTCACAAACGCATTAGTCCCTCAACCAACTTTGTCGTCAATACTCCAAAACCAACTAGGGGTGGCACTAGATGCACTTACACATTCGTAACCTTGCCACCAAGAATGCCTTTGTTGCTCAGGAGACTTGCCGGCGATCATGGAAGAGTTTGACGCTGCTTAGTGCTGAAGCAGATCTTCAAGACGATGGCTTCAATGAAAGATTCCAGTTTGACTCCACTCCTCCACGGACTGCTGTCCTACGTCGCACTCCATCTCTTGAAGACTCTGAATATTCTTCCTTCGCGGCAATGGTAAATGCCAGAGTGATCGATGATGAACATGATGCTACTTCACCACCTCCTACTACTGCACGCATCGACACTGCACCAATTTCATCTGCACCGCCAACCAACGACGACAACCCTGCTGCTTCACCTACTCATGAGGACAAGTAGATGCTCTATGTCTTCAAACATTTTTGGTCCTTACTGACAAAAGGGGGAGAAGCGTATGAGTTGATAGTCTTCAAGCGGGTTCATATGGGCGGTTGCATTAAATTTTGCCTTGTGCTTACAACTCTTGCTTTTTAAAACATTTGGTTCTTTGAGTTGTAACACCTAAACTTGATGGTCGTCTGCTACTTATTTGCTTTACTGTGATGCGATGATAAATTCCGCATGTGCGATGATAACTTCCGCACTTAGATCATTCTGCAGACGTCCATTTTTCATTATGCATGTCATTCTACTTGCTATATCATTTCATGCATGATGAATTATCTTCATAAGTTGAAGTGGATCTCCACAAGTACAACCTGCCATGTGCATTTGTATTCCAAAAGCAAATTACTTATATGCACATCTTCAGGGGGAGCCCTTGCTACTTATGAAGACAATTCCCTATCCTTACAATTTCACATACTTTATCCCCGTTGAAAACTTCAACCAGTTTGTCATCAATCACCAAAAAGGGGGAGATTGTAAGTGCATCTAGTGCCACCCCTAGTTGGTTTTGGAGTATTGACCACAAAGTTGGTTGAGGGACTAATGCGTTTGTGAGAATTGCAGGATAACGCAGGTAGTGTCCCTCATTTATTCGGTTTACCTACCGGAGATGACCCCTAAAAATGTATGAAGACATTGAAGACAATGCTTGTATGACAAGATATTCATATTGAAGACTATGACATGAGAAGACATTGCGTGAAGACTATGGAGCATGGAGACTGTGTGGTTTCGTTGTTTCCTTTTCTTCTTTGTTGAGTCATAGGAACCACTGTACTATTATGTGGGGTCCAAGTGAACTAAGTCAGAGTGACTGAAGTGATGCTCAACTCAAATCCTATGTCTTCGAGCGAAGACAATGAGAGCAAATCTTATCCAGAGCTGGATGAGTCAGCTTTGCTTGTTGCCCAAGTAAAGTTGTCGCGTGTGTTTGAAATATGACCATTGGAACACGTGTCAGTTCCTTAGTGACCCAGGGTCATTTTGGACAAATTAGGTCGGGTTGCCTAGTGGCTATAAATAGCCCACCCCCTACACCATAAATTGGTGGCTGCTCAGAGTTTGTGCACGGCTTTTGTCGTTTGAGAGCAACCCACCTCGAAGCATTTGAGAGAGAGAGAGAGAGAGAAATCCTTGCGAGGACAAACCCAAACACCCAGAGCCAAAGAGTGTTAGGCATCACTGAAGTCTTTCTGTCTGTGTGACCTGAAGACTTATTACACTTGAGGACTATGAATCCTCCAGCCGGTTAGGCGTCGCGTTATGAGCATCCAAAAGTCATTGTGGATTGCCGGTGAACGAAGTCTGTGAAGGTTTGGAAGTCTCCCTTGAAGACTTACCAGAGTGATTGGGCGAGGACTGGGTGTCCTTAGCTCAAGGGGAATAAGGTGAAGACACGGTCTTCTGAGTTGAATCTCAGCCTCCCTAACCAGACGTACAGTTGTCATAGCAACTGGAACTGATCCAACAAATCCTATGTCTTCAACGAGCGACTGGTTCTATCCCTTTCCACCCTTTACTTAAGTTTGTCTTCGTGAAGTCATTGCCTATCCGTGTGTCTGTTTGACTTCATTGCTTGACTACTACTGTTGATTGGCTTCATACTATCTTCCATCCTGATCCTTACTACTTAGCTGCTATTAGTCCTGTACTTTCACATCATTGCATGCTTGACTATGGCTTGCTTATGGTAGTTTATCTTCCGCTGCATATCAACTAGGTCATTTCTGTTGTTTGTCTTCGAAACTTCCAAGTTTTGAAGACTTTCATAAAAATCGCCTATTCACCCCCCTCTAGTCGATACTAGCACTTTCACTCTGCCGTGCTGTCCTTGCTCAGATAGCCACATATGATATTCTTCGCTTGAGAATCGAGTTGCTTGAATCTCTTTGCATCAGCGGCATTCACAAACGGAGTGACTGAGGGAACACCATTTTCCACAACATACCAGAGATCGTTATCAATTGCCTCAAGATGCATGCGCATCTTGTTCTTCCAGTAGGGGTAGTCTATCCCATCGAAGGTAGGACACCCAGCCAAGACCTTGATCATTCCTACAGTCGACATAACTAAAACTCTAGGTGGTTAAACCAAAATCACACAGAACAAGGGAGTACCTTGCTCTGGTACCAATTGAAACTGCATTATATCGACTAGAGGGGGTGAATAGGCGATTACAAATTCGTCACTGAGGAATTTCTAGGTGAAGAAATTCCTAAGCAACGACACACTAGCAGCGGAATAAGTACTCAGGTATAAACAGAACAGAGCAACAGCATAGTCATCATGATAAAATGAAAGCAAGCACAGAGTACAGATAGCGTGATAACAGGATAAGCAGGCTGAAGACTGGGTGACTGAAGAATTAGGAATGAGGAATTAGAGAAAAACTTCAGTCAAAATCTTCAAACAGTAATGATCGGGTTCATCAACACATGAATGAGGAAATGAAAGGGTTGAGGAAATAGAACCAGTTGGCTTGGTGAAGATAATGATTTGGTAGACCAGTTCCAACTGATGTGATAGTTGTACGTCTGGTTGGAGCGGCTGAGTATTTAAACTCGAGGACACACAGTTCGGACACATAGTCCTCACCGTATTCTCCTTGAGCTAAAGTCACACAGACCTCGCCCAACACCCGTGGTAAGTCTTCAGGTGACTTCCAAACCTTCACAGACTTGGTCACTCGGCGATCCACAATTCCTCCTTGGATGCTCGGACCATGACGCCTAACCGTCTGGAGGATACACAGTCCTCAAAGGTAACAAGCGTCGGTTCCACACAGGAACAATCTCTTCAGTGATGCTCAATCACTTTGGGTTTGTAGGTGTTTGGGTTTGGGTTTTGGGCTTTCCTCACTTGATGATTTTCGCTCAAAGTCCTCGGAGGATGGGATGCTCTCAATGATAAGTGTCAGTTTCTCTCGGAGCAGCCAACCAGCTAGTGGTTGTAGGGGGCGGCTATTTATAGCCTAGGGAGCAGCCCGACATGATAAGACATAAATGCCCTTCAATGATATGACCGTTAGGTGGGTAGATATTTTGGACAGCTGGCGCATAGCACAGTAATGGTCGGATATTTGAGGTTCAAATTCCTCAGGGCTATCATGTTCCTCACTTTGTAGGCAATCCGCAATGGCGAATTCCTAACTCCTCAGTCAGAACAAATTCCTCAGAGACTAGAAGATCTTTGTCTCTGTCACTGAAGAAATTGACTGAACTGGTATGAGATTTCCAATGGCTTCACACGAAAGGATTGGGTAGGTGTAGAATTTTGAGATGAGCATCACTTGGAAATCAGTTTCCTTAGTATTACCTCGACCCCCTTTAATAGTACGGTGCTTAATATGACTCAAGAAAGAGAAAATGAAACTACGAAAACAAAAGTCTTCACGCTTCATAATCCTCGCATGAATATCCAAGTCTTCAAGGTCACACCAATTTCTTCACTTTCAAAATCTTCAGGAGAACCAAAGTCTTCAGCTGAAGACATACATTTTTAGGGATCGACTTTCACCGTAAATATCAAACTCCTCATCGACTTATAGAGCCTGTATACACTCACAAACATATTAGTCCCTTAGCCTATAAGTCTTCAATACACCAAAATCACTAAGGTGCACTAGATGCACTTAAAGGGGCTCTCTCTCCCTCTCTCCCGGTGGCGCCGGAATGCCACCGGGGCCATCATCGTGACGGCGATCTACACCAACAACTTCACCCACGTCATCACCAACTCTCTCCCCCTCTATGCAGCGGTGTAACCTCTCTTCTACCCGATGTAATCTCTATTTAAACATGGTGCTCAATGCTATATATTATTTCCCAATGATGTATCGCTATCCTATGATGTTTGAGTAGATCTGTTTTGTCCTATGGGTTGATTGATGATCATGATTGGTTTGAGTTGTATGTTTTATTATTGGTGCTGTCCTATGGTGCTCTCCGTGTCGCGCAAGCGTGAGGGATCCCTGTTGTAGGGTTTGCAATATGTTCATGATTTTCTTATGGTGGGTGGCGTCAGTGATAGAAACACGGACCCGAGTAAGTAGGTTGTTTGCGTATGGGAGTAAAGAGGACTTGATACCTTATAATGCTATGGTTGGGTTTTACCTTAATGATCTCTAGTAGTTACAGATGTTTGCTAGAGTTCCAATCATAAGTGCATATGATCCAAGTAGAGAAAGTATGTTAGCTTATGCCCCTCCTTCATATAAAATTGCAATAATGATTACCAGTCTAGTTATCGATTGCCTAGGGACAAATAACTTACTTGTGACAAAAAGCTCTCTACTAAAACTAACTTAGTTGTTTCTTTATCTAAACAGCCCCTAGCTTTTATTTACGTGCTCTTTATTATCTTGCAAACCTATCCTACAACACCTACAAAGTACTTCTAGTTTCATACTTGTTCTAGGTAAAGCGAACGTTAAGCGTGCGTAGAGCTGTACCGGTGGCCGATAGAACCTGAGGGAATATTAGTTCTACCTTTAGCTCCTCGTTGGGTTCGACACTCTTACTTATCAAAAGAGGCTACAACTGATCCGCTATACTTGTGGGTTACCAGCGGTCTCACGATGCCAGTCACACAAGATGATTTCTGGGAAGAGCACCACCCCAACACTCTGCTCCACGAGGTCATTCCTCGCACACCACCAACTCAAGTCACTACTCCTGTGATTGAGACTCCGCAAGACACACCAGATGACATGGAGAAGACCACTCCTTCACAATAGGCATCGCCATCTTTCCGAAGGCTTCCCAGAGGCCCTGGGCCCACGGTCTCCATGTCGACCATTCCTGAAGAGGATGTGCAAGCCACGAGCTCAGTAGCACGCCAAGTGTTCCTTGACACCATTCCTTCCGTTAATGCTCAAGAGTCTGAAGCCAAAGCGGTTGAAGATATTCCGGCTACATCAGCCGATGACAAAGAAGAAGAGTCTGAAGTTATTCCCCCTACCGTTGAAACAAGAGAGGATGAAGATGTGACTGTGCATGGCCCGCCAGTTGTTCAAACCACTGAAGCCCTTGCACCTGATGTCGTTGCTGCCACTGCTACTGAAGCCAATGACGCTGTCATGGCTGAAGATAATGTGCAGCCAGAAGCCCATGATGCCACTGAAGACAATGTGCAGCCATCCACCTCGGATGTGGCTGCTCCTCCTCCTGTGCCTCACACTATGGAACGCACGTTCTATCATGGTGAGCTTGTTACTGTCAAGTGGCCAATCATGACACCACCTGCTGCTCCTGGTCTCCAGTATGACTATCATGTGGAGCAAAGGCCTCAGACGTAGAAGCCAAAGCCCAGGCTCCCAAGGCTTCCTAGTGTTGTAACCACCCAAGGCTCATTCAGTGTGCTCAGCTTTAGAGAGCACAACACATTCTTTGACAAGGCCAAGAATCCATACAAGAAGCCAAAGATATCCTCTGACAGGTTCTGGAGCCACCAGCAGCGAAGTTATTACTCTTGCATCTTATACAACTAGGACATGATCTTTCCCCACAAGCGCATGTGTTGTGATGCCATTGCTGGACTCCCCTGTCTTGAGGAAGCTCTTGACTGCTTCCGTGAAGTCGGCTTGCTCTCATTTGTCGTCGACAAGGAGCATTGGAATGAAGAACTCTTGCTACAATTTTATGCCACTCTCCACATATCAGGCTACAACCAGGATCCAAAGACATGGGTCCTTGAGTGGATGTCAGGCGATGTGCATCACAAAGCCAAAGCTCAAGATATCATTGAGCTAACCTCCCTGCCCACTCCTGATGATCTGTATGAGCCTGGTTGTCAGCGCTATGATCAAGAATTGCAGAGCATCTTCCAGAAGCTTGAGCCCAACATGAGTCAAATGCTCAGCATGATGAAGCCATTGCCAGTTGACGCTAAATACCCCAAGGATTTCTATGTCAAGGACCTCGAGTACTTGCCCCGCACCATCTATCATATACTGAGGCATACTCTATGGCCAATCAAAGGGCATTCTCCTCACGCTAAAATTGAAGGCACTATGAAGACATTGGTCTTCTATATCATCAATGGCATCAGGTTCAATACTCAAGACTTCTTCATTCATCAATTGGCAGCTTCAGGCATCGATCTCTTTGGCCTCAAATTCTATGCTCCATGGATCATGCAGCTAATTAAGCTTCACTCCACCATCAACTATCAAGCTTCAGCGTGCAACCATGTTGTCTTTCTACCTGAAGTGGATATGTCTTATGAAGCCATATATCTTGTGTCTGCCAAGGAGCATGTTCGTGAAGACAATGATGCCTTCTAAAGCTTCACTCAACCACTTGAAGGCGTTCATGTGCCTAATCCTCCTGCTACTGCTGGTCCTCTTGATGGTCAGCTTCGGCTGCCACATCGTGCCAACACTGATGCTACAGCCACCACAGTTGCCCAAAGGCCTTAGAAGCGTGCTCGTGTGCTGAATGACCGAGAGCTTCTTGTTTCCCTTCATGAGAAGCAGGATAGGCACCATAACTGGATGAAGCGCCAGACGCAGAGTCTTCTCGTTGATGTCAATCGCATTCGCAACCTTGCAACCAAGAACTCGTCTGTTGCTCATGAAGCTTGTCGGCGTGTCTGGAAGAGCCTCGCAATGCTCTGTTCTGAAGACGATCTTCAGCAGATGGCTTTACTGAACGCTTCAAGTTTGAATCCAGGCCTCCATAGTCAGCAGGTTGGCGTCCAACTCCTTCCATTGAAGATTCTGAGTATTCATCTTCGGCTCCAACTGTTGTTGCACGAGTCATTGATGAAGAGGACGACTCCACTTCACCAGCGATGGCTTCACTGCACCAAGATTCTGCATCAGGCCCCTCAGCACTGCCCAACTCCAACGTCGGCCCTGCCGCCCCAACATTTCACCAACACCACCTGGGAACGCATAGACACTCTATGTCTTCATTCCTTTTGGTCATTCCTGACAAAAAGGGGAGAAGCATATGAGTTGATAGTCTTCAAGCAGGTCTATATGGGTCGGGTGCTTATTTTTGCTGAGTTTTTACAACTCTCGTTCTTGAACTATTGGCTTTTGAGTTGTAAAACTTAAAACTTGATGGTCGTCTGCCACTTTTGCTTCTATCGTTTATTGCAATGATAAATTCCGCATGAAGTCATTCTACAGATGCCCACTTTTCATTATGCATTTCATTATCTTCATTGCATTTGTGTATGCATGATGAATTGTCTTCATGAGTTGAAGAAGATCTCCACAAAGCAAAACCTGCCATGTGCATTTGCATTCAAAGGCAAAATATTGATATGCACATCTTCAGGGGGAGCCTCTGTCAACTTATGAAGCCAATGCCCACGTACTTTATCCTTCACATAATTGTATCCCCGTTGAAAACTTCAACCAGTTTGTCAACATCAAAAAGGGGGAGATTGTAAGTGCATCTAGTGCCACCCCTAGTTTATTTTGGAGTATTGACAACAAACATGGTTGAGGGACTAATGTGTTTGTGAGATTTGTAGAATAACACAGGTAGAAGTCCCTCATTGATTCGGTTTTCCTACCAGAGATGACCCCTAAAAGTGTATGAAGACATTGGAGACAATGGTGGTTCGTGAAGACATTCACTTGAAGACTATGGAGTGCGAAGGCATATTTCCTTCGTAGTTTCCTTTTCTTCTTTATTGAGTCATAGGAACCACCGAACTGTTAAGTGGGGTCCAAGTGAACAAAGTCAGAAGACTGATGTGATGCTCTAGCAAAATCCTATATCTTCGAGCAAAGACAATGAGAGCAAACCTTATCCAGAGTTGGATGAGTCAGCTTTGCTTGTAGCCCAAGCCAAGCTGTCGTGTGTGTTTGAAATCCGACCGTTGGACACGTGCCGATTCCTTAGTGACCCAGGGTCATTTCGGACATATCATATCGGGTTGCCTCCTGGCTATAAATAGCCCACCCCCTGCACCATAAATTGGTGGCTACTCAGAGTTAGTGCATGGCTTTTGTCGTTTGAGAGCAACCCACCTCCAAAGCCTTTGAGAGAGATCCTTGCGAGGACAAAGCCCAAAACACCTAGAGCCAAAGAGTGTTAGGCATCACTGAAGTCTTTCTGTCCGCTTGACCTGAAGACTTGTTACGGTTGAGGACTGTGTATCCTTCAGCTGGTTAGGCGTCATGTTCTGAGTATCCAAGAGTCATTGTGGATCGCCGGTGAATGGAGTCTGTGAAGGTTTGGAAGTATACCTTGAAGACTTACCAGAGTGATTGGGCGAGGACTGGGTGTCCTTAGCTCAAGGGGAATAAGGTGAAGACGTGGTCTTCCGAGTTCAATCTCGGCCTCCCTAACTAGACGTAAGTTGTCACAGCAACTAGAACTGGTCTACCAAATCCTTGTCTTCACCAAGCTACTGGTTCTATCCCCCACCTCCTTTACATTTCGGTTCGTCTTCGTGAAGTCATTGCTTATTTCCCTGATCTATTTGACTTCAGTGTTCAAAGACTATTACTTGTTTGGCTTCATACTATCTTCCATTCCGATCTGTACTACCTAGCTGCTACTAGTCATCGTGCTTTCATTACAATGCTTACTTGACTATGGTCTGTCTATAGTAGTTTATCTTCCGCTGCATATCATATAGGTTACATTTCATTGTTTGTCTTCAAAGACCTCGTGTTTTGAAGACTTACATAAAAATCGTCTATTCACCCCCCCCCCTCTAGTCGATAACTAGCACTTTCAATGCTGCCTCTTGGAATCCATGGGTCTGACCATATGTCAATATTCTTACCGCTTCCTACTCTCCATATGATTCCCTTCTTCAGCAGTTCAACGCCTTTTAGAATGCTTCGCCATACATAGGAGATGCCACTTCTTGGCCTTGTTTCTACAATTGAGCAGTCTGGGTAGTATCTTGCTGAGAGCACCTGGGCGCATAATGAGGTGGGATTTTGGAGCAGTCTCCATGCTTGCTTTGCTAGCATGGCCAGATTGAATGCATGTAAATCCCTAAACCCCAAGCCACCACTTCTTTTTGACCTAGTTAATCTCTCCCAACTAACCCAATGCACTTTATTTTCCTTATCCATCTGGCTCCACCAATACCTATTAATCATGGTGCTTAGTTCTTCACATAGGCCTTTGGTCAGATCAAAGCACGCCATGGTGTAAACAGGAATAGCTTGTGCTACGGCCTTTATTAGTACTTCTTTCCCTGCCTTCGAAAGTAATTTCTCCTTCCAACCTTGAATCCTTCTCCATAATCTTTCCTTCACGTATTCGAACATCTTTACTTTTGCTTTGCCCACATACGTTGGAAGACCTAAGTATTTTGATGAGAGGCCTTCTAACGTAATGTTCAGACTGCTCTTCATTTCTTCCTTCTGCCAAGGCCTTGTATTTTTGCTAAACAAAATGGATGACTTGTCCTTGTTTATTATTTGTCCTGAGCAGCTCACGTATATGTTAATTATGCGTTCTTCTTGAGCACTGCTTGCATTAGCCTCCATTAGCAGCAAAGAATCACCTGTAAAGAGAAGGTGACTTACACTAGGAGCTCTTTTGCATATTTTGATTCCTCCAATTGACCCTCTCATTTTAGCATTATGCAGCATGGCAGAGAACCCTTCTGCACAAATTAGAAATAAGTATGGGTGAAGTGGGTCGCCCTATCGAAGCCCTCTTTGAGGTGTGGTTGTTTCCGTAACAGCCGCATTCACTTTGATTCGGTATTTAACCGTGGAGATGCACTTCATTATCAAGTTGATCCACCCTCCGTCAAAGCCCAGTCTATGTATCATCTCCTTTAAAAACGGCCACTCAACGCGATCATATGCCTTGCTCATGTCTAGCTGTATAGCTGCATAACCCACTAAAACCTCTCTTTTCCTCTGTAAGAAGTGTGTTAGCTCATATGCCAGTAATGAATCGTCAGATATAAGGCGCCCGGGCACGAAGGCACTCTGGTTAGGGAAGATAATGTTGGGGAGAATTACTTTAAGCCTATTTGTAATTACCTTTGAGATCAGCTTGTATACCACATTACATAGGCTTATTGGTCTGAGATCATTAATCTTCATTGGATTGTTGTTCTTCGGGATTAGAACAATGAGTGTCATTCCAACCCTCTGGCATGTCTCCCCCTCTCAGAATATGAAGTGCTTCCTTGACCACTTGTTCTCCAACAGTTTGCCAAAACTTTTCGAAAAAAATAGCAAGCATTCCATCGCGACCCGGTGCCTTAAGATCACCGATGCAATTTAGTGCTATTTTAACCTCTTCTTCTGTGTACTCAGCACACAGCCCACTGTCCATTTGCTCTATCACCTTTACATCTACAGCCTGCATCATTTCCTCAATGTTGCTCCATATAATCTTGGAGGAGAAGATGTTCGAAAAATAGTTTGTAATGTGTTCCTTGAGTGAGTCTTCCCCTTCAGCCCAGCTTCCATCATCCCTCAGTAATTTTTGGATGGTGTTTCTCCTTTTCCTTTCCGAGGCAAAAGCATGGAAGAAAGGCGTATTTCTATCCCCGTTTTGTAGCCATTTGACATGGGCACGTTGTCTCCAATGAGTGTCATGTTCAAGGCGATCCAATTTCTCTCTAAGGAAGTGCTCTCTTGATACTTGGTCTTGATTAATGTCACCTCTTCTTACCTCCTCCAACTCTTTCTTCAGATCTTTTATTCTTTTTTGAAGATCTCCCAACACACTGGCATCCCAGTTTTTCAAGTCCCCTGCAATCATGCTCAGCATACCTTGAATAGTAGTCTCCCCTCTCCGCTTTACTATGGCCCAGGCATTGTTTACAATGGCCTCACAATCTTCCTCTTATAGCCATCTTGCCTCAAATCTGAAGTTGTGTGCCCTTCTTCTGAATTTTTGTGCCCCAACAACTCCTTTTATATGGATAGTCACTGGTCTGTGATCTGAATGGCGCAGGTCTCCATTCACCACTTTACAGTGTGGGAACCTTGCACACCAGCTTCTCGAGCCGACCGCTCTATCTAGCCTTTCCTTGATGTACCGGCTAGCATCCCAGCTATGGTTGCGCCAGGTGTACTTATCCCCTATAAAACCCAAATCCTTAAGACCACAATCAACAAGAGCCAATCTGAATCCCTCCATTTGACTTTGTGCTCTAGCTGGTCCTCCTTTTTCCTCGTGATTAAACAATGTTTCATTAAAGTCGCATGCACATAACCATGGAAGATTCAGTTGTTGCTTAAGTATGCGCATGAGCCTCCAAGTTATTTTCCTTCTATCACTCGATGGTTCCCCATAAATGCCTGTGAAATGCCATTTGAAACCATCCTTTTCTATTACTTCTGTGTCAATATGATATCTCGAGTAGCTATGCAACTCCAACCTTATCTCTTTCTTCCAAAGCAGAGCCAGTCCTCCACTTTTTCCATCACATGCTCTTACCACCATATTACTCATTCCTAACATCCACTTGAATTTCTCCATTATCCTTTCATCCATCTTGGTTTCTGACAAGAATAGGATGTCGGGGTCCTCCCGCTTCTGAAGATCTAGAAGCCAGTGAACTGTCGCGCCATTCCCAAGTCCCCGGCAGTTCCAAGCTACTGTTTTCATTTTGATTTGCCGGGCTGTCCCTGCAACCCAGCTTTTTCTGCATTCAATCTTGTGTTTCCTTATTTTTTTCCCTTGCACAGCAACCTCACCATCAACTTCCATTCTAGCTCTCTTTAATATGTCTGCCTCCAAGTCTACCTCCATAATATTTGCATTTCTCTTTAGTACAGTCTCAGGAGACTGATTTTGTTGTTGCTTCTCCTTATTTATTTCACGTCGCTTAAAAGCTCCAAGCCTCAGAGTTGTACCTGACCTGATTTCCTTAACTCTTTCAGTGTGGCCAATAATCCCACCATTGTAGCAAAAGTCTGGGAGATGCTCGTACTCAAAGGAGACAATTTTCTTATCAATCTTCTTTTCCTCCATATCTTCAGCTCACATTAAT
Organism: Triticum timopheevii; assembly: GCA_963921465.1. Taxonomy (NCBI): domain Eukaryota; kingdom Viridiplantae; phylum Streptophyta; class Magnoliopsida; order Poales; family Poaceae; genus Triticum; species Triticum timopheevii. Next base: position 249,805,905 of record OY997264.1, on the reverse strand, counting down.
TCCTCGGAGATTTGGTCATGTTCCTCATCCTGCTCTTCATCTAATTCTATAGTAAGGAACCTCATAATAGGGACTGTTATGTCCATCTTTACTTTGATTCGCATATATAGTCCTATTGCGTTTCCATCATGGTCCAAATCAGCATGCAAGCATTCACCAATTTGATCTCCCACCAATTCCCCTGTTTCTAAGCTCATCATTCCCATTGGTATGTTGTACGCTCTCACCCATATAGGAATCAACTTAAACTCATAATCACCTATAGATTTGCTTGGCACAAAGTCTTCCATCACCAGTAAGTCTTTGTTAAACATCCACGGTCCGGTCCGCCCTTTAGTGCTTTGTTCTTGCTCACATCATCCTGGAACCTAAACAGGAATCGATTCTTACCCAGGCCCTTGCATTCTACTCTTGAGAAGGGGCACCAAGCACCACTCATTGCTCTACCCAAATACTCTGCTTTTGCCAGTTTTTCAGACAGAAGTTTACCAACCACCTGAAACTTACTCACCTCAGGGGAACAAGCATATTTCTTCCCAATCTTGATGCTTTTCTTCTCTGCATCTAAGAGCTTCAGATTCCTAAATTTTCCTTCCACATTGTCCATCACAGCAGCCTTTTCCGTCGCCCATGTTGGTTGCGCCCTGCAACTCTTGGACAACGATGCCCTACCAGACACCTCTGACCACTGCTCCCTCCCCTTCCACATTGAGCCAAGGCCGCCCTGCCAGCCGCCGTCTGCCACAACCGCCGCCACGCACACTAGAACCACCTGAGAGCTATTGGTGTGGGTTTCTTCAGGATTCTGATGGCTCCACCTAGGTTGCGATTTGTGGATCTTGCGGGCCGAATTTCCTCACCTCCCGCAGAGAAATGAAATCGACCTTGAATGAGTAGAACACACTCACAACGGAAGAGATTGCGGAAGGGAAAGCTCAAATCTGGAGTGTTTGATGGATTTGGATCGAGGGATGAGCGGCAAAGTTGTCGACCAGGAACGCTGGCAGTCGCCTCAAAGTCGCTGGAAACAGCACCAACCGTCACGAACGGACGGACTCTATTGCTACCTCTGTGTACAACAACATACTTTTCGATGTACCTAGAAGCCATCATTATAATTACCTAATTACTGAGTAAAGTTTGATGTTGCCCCTGAATAAATCATCTAGGTCCGTGATATTCCCATGGTCTAAGCACACAAGTAAACATTAACAAATTATGAGAAAACACCGACAACATATTGCATTGTGATCTCACAGTATTTCATAAATGGGTCTATTCAACACCATTGTTACCCTAATAATGTGTACTCATAATTGTTGACGTCCTTGTTACATTGACAATGCACATGATCAAGAAAATAAGATCATTAACAATATATAAGCTAGTATATAGGCTTGACTAAGGATGTATTTGATGTTTATTATTCCACACATGCATTAAGGTTTTCAGGAAGTAACGCAATTTTATCATAAAAATATAAATTTAATCATAAAAATAATAAGTTTATTATTGCATATTTGCAACAAAACTTTGCGACTATTTAAATGTATAGTTGAATTGCTATTGATATAAACAAATTTGACAAAGAGACCTTCCAGTGCCATAAGGTTTCACAAACCCAGTGTTACAAAATCCCAAACATTCTGATATGTAGTGGAGTGTGCTTTATTACCAATCTTTGTCAACATTATGAGACCAATTTTTTCAGCTTTATTAACGATCTTAAGCAACAATAGTTCTACAAAAATTACGCAGCTAAATCAAATGCTAAAAATCAGTCTACACAGATACTGCACCACGAGTTACTCCGAAACAAAGACACAAAACATTCCACATGGCAACACAAGATTGGACTCTCACAAACGTAAAAGGCTGGTCAGGCCCCACGGCATAATGGATCACAAAGGATTTTTTTTTTCTTTTTTGAGGGAAGATCACAAGGGATCTTGATGGTACCATACTGCTCAAACTCTGACACTAGCGTCCAAATTCTATTTTCTCCTAATACAACAATCTCAGGTTGCAAGTTATGTACACTGCATGCCTGACATTAGAAGGGGTCACAGACTGCCACAAACAACACCACAGACCTCAGACTAGAAGGCTATGTAGTTTGTATATCCGTGTGGAAATTCCATCAAATTAATCCAGCCCATCACCTTCTCCGCCTTTTCGACTCCACCGGCTGCACATGTTAGTGTAAATGAATTATGAGCTCATCGATCAGCTATCCAAGAATGATAATCCCAGCTTGTTTACCTAAGAATTTCATGCATAGGTTGACAAAGATTTCCTGTTGGATTGGGGTTGATTTCATGATGATTTCCCATTCAACTTTGAATAACACATTAATGTTGACAAAGATTTATTAATGATTTCCCATCGTTAATAAAGCTGGAAATTTGGTCTTCCTGTTAATTTGCTCGGGATTACACATTATTAAATTTGACAAAGAGACCTCAAGACCAGATAACACATTCAACTTTGGATGGGGTTGATTTCCTGTTGGATTTCATTATGTTGTGAACCACCACGGGATTACAAATCTATAAATATATTGCTCTTCCTGTTTAAGGCCTCATAACCATGAGATCTTCAATTTGAAAATGGATCACCCAATTTTGACCAGGTCAACAATTTCTCAACGGCCTCTCATATTAAATTGGACTCTGATAAGTGCCACACGTGTGATACAAAGCAATTCCGCCCACACGTGTGAGCCGGAGGAGCCAAATGCCCTTCTAGCCACCCACTGTGACACGTCAGCATTCAAACAGGGACAAAAACAAATGATGTCAGCGGGAATCTTTTAGGTTTTTCAAACTTTAAAATGTTTTATTTCTTAAATGAAAAATCCGATTGAAAATCCATTTTCACCATTAAATCCATCGCAACGAGGACTTCGAAACTAGATCCCATATCGATATGTTTCGACGATATTTTTTGCGGTCAAAAGTTTCCATGTTTATTGCACATAAATTGTCATGGTGTTTACACTGAAGTTGTCATGATATGTTTCAACTACTCTTTCTTCTCTATTTAAAGTAAATTTTGACATGTTATAAGAAAGGGAAATAAAAATGCATAGTCAATGACTCAAATTTGCCATGGACCAGAAACTAAAATTGTCATGGTAGATTATTTGAATTTGCCATGATATATGCACTAAAATTTGCCATGATTCATACAAAAAAAATCATGGTCAAAATATTAAAATTGCCATGATCTATAAACTAAATTTGCCATGATGAATTACTAAAAATTGCCATGATCCATGAATTAAAATTTGCCGTGGTTAATTACTAAAAATTGCCATGGTCAATTAATAAATTTTGTCATGAAAAGTAGTTAAAAGACCATGTATCTTTAAATCTAGAAGAAAAAACTAGATGAAACATATCATGGCAACTTATCATGTAGGGAAAGGCTGCGTACTATAGACCCAAAGTGGTCGGACCCTTCCCCGACCCTGCGCAAGCGGGAGCTACATGCACCGGGCTGCCCTTAAACATATCATGGCAACTTAGTTTAAACACTATGTCAACTTCAGTGTAACATCATGGCAACTTTTGGCTAAAAAAATTATCGAAACATATCAATATGGTATCTAGTTTTGAAGATCTCTTCGAGATGGATTTCATGATGAAAAATGAATTTTTAATCAGATTTTTTATTTAAGAGATAAAAACATTTGTAAGTCCGAAAAACTAAAAAGATTCCGCTGATATCATCTGTTTGATGTGGTAAAATGAGTGGTTATGGGGGCGTTTGGACCATGTTGCTTCATGCCCTATGTGTGGCACTTATCATTTGGGATTAAATTTTATTTGAATTCACTATGCTCCCTAATTTTAAAGCTCTCCCATTTGATTGAAGTATTCAATTTTGAATTTGGTTCACGGCTTTGACCGGGTCAACAATTTTTCAAACCAATCAGCAGCTACCGGCCTATAAAAACATATCAACCCCGCGCACCCTCTCACCACCTAGAAAAAAAGTGCCAATGTGATACTGCAGCACAAATATAGTACAGGCTGCCGCCCATGCAGAAATTTTTGACACATAAGTACGGATTGATTAGCAGATGACACCGAGTCACACCACGGAAGGCCCACCAAAACACCACTACAAATATAAAAAACACTCCATCGTCTCCCCGACTCACCAAACCAAATACTCCCTCGGTTCCAAAATATATGGTGTATTAGTTTTTTGGAAAGTGAAAGTTCTTTAACTTCAACCAAGTTCAGAGCCAAAAATATCAACATCCACAATAAATAAATAAAATATGAAAATACATTTCATGATGAATCTAATGAGAACTAAAACCACGACGAGTAGATCGGAACGGAGGGAGTATTTCTCTACAAATTTGGTCAAAATTAGAAAGGTTTGACTTATCAAAAAAATAATAAATAAATAAAATATGAAAATACATTTCATGGTGAATCTAATGATACAGATATGATATTATGTACTGATATATTTCTTTACAAATTTGGTCAAAATTAAAAAGGTTTGACTTATCAAAAAATAATACTTATATTTTGAAACAGAGGGAGAACAAAAATTATGAAAACCCAACAACACCAACGGTGCAGCAAAGCGCGCCCAACCCTTCTAGTTTAGGATTATATAAAGAATTTTGGTAGACTACATTTAACCTTACCCTGAGAAATGAAACAATATGTAATCCCCCATTTATTTTGAACTGATCACCCAAGCTTTCAGTATACAGGTCGTGGCATGCATGTTGTGTTCCGTTTTGAAGGGGTCCACCAAAGGTCCAAAACAAGCATCGCTGCCAGAGCAGCGTACCTTGCAGCGTACATTGAGTATTAAGTATTAACTCTGCAAGCCTGGCATCCCAGTCACATGGGCCCACTTATCAGCCGCATCTTCTCGTAGCCAGGAGCACAATCTTGGAGCTAGGGGATGGGATCAATAAAGCATGCTGGTGGTAGTTGGAGTACCTAGGCATGAAAAAAGAAAAATATCCGCGGCCAACTATGACAATGGAAATGCAATCAAGGAGCAAGATTCATATTCATGCACACCCATCAACGGTGTAGGCCATGGCCATCCCAGGAAGCACCTGTTGGTCCTTTACGCGTCAAAAAACAACAATTTCCTGCAGGCTGAGGCGTTTGAAGATGATGTATGTGGCCAAAGCCGTCCATGCCAACAGCGCTTTGGCGCAACATTTCATCGAGGGGGGTAACAGCAGCATTGCTAGGAGCAGAGTGGAGCTGCAGGAGGCTAGGGCAGAGGAGGTAGCAACGATTGTTGCAAGGGTCACCCTGTGCCAGTGAGTTGGATGAAAGAGGCTATTAGAAGTTCAGAACAAATGTGTTGATTGTGTGAGCTCATCAGATCAGAAGAATGATGTATTCAGCCAGATCCAGCAATGCATGCTTTGTAGACCCCCTGTGAACCTCTATTTTCTTGGCAAGGATCCTTTGAACCTCTTTTTTTAAAAGTTTAAGGAGAATAAACTGCGGTGTTAAAGTAATTGAGTCCGTGTGCGAAAATGGATAGGAGCTCTCGGGTGCCATGCACCCTATATGAACAGTAGAATCGGAAAAAATACTAGTAAAAAAACTGAAATTTTGGGGTATCAAGCCTGGTCGTTCATTCTACTCACGTCCGAAGTTTCATCAAGAAGGTATCCGTGGCATTCTTGGTAAGAAAATACAGTCCGACCTATGATTCATTCAAACAGTTCTTCATATAATCGAAATTTCTGTCTTTTTTGCTGAGAATACCATGGATGTCTTTTCTTCATGAAAGACACAGGAGTAGAATGGTCGGCCAGGTTTGATATACTCAAATTTTATAATATTTTGATTTTTCCTAGTATTGTTTTCGATTTTACTATTCATACAGGGTGCATGGCATCAGAGAGCTCCTAATCCATGTCCGTGTCTGTGCGAACATAACGCGAAAGTTTAAGCACTGCTAGTGGATTTCGCAATGTACCAATTGGTGCGATGATTGCACCAGTTTGACTGCAGAACAGATCTCTCCTTTCATAATTAAGCTAACCATGCTTTAACATTATCACAGATTATGTGCATTCTCAGTTTTTCACTAATATGAACTAAATTTTGCATAATTCATATTTGTTTATTGTCATTTCAGATAACAAACCAGACAACACACCAGCGATAATAAAGCAATCGTGTCATAGTTACCCTTTCTTCTGACTGTGCCGTGGCTTCATGAGAATTCTCAGTTGTCTTCCCATTTTCAGCAGTACAGCTCTGGCAGAAGAAGTGTTCTCGTTTCTTTGCTTCTTTAATGGTCATTCCAATACAAGAAGGGTGAAACCTGAAAAACAAAAGCAGCAAGTTATAACCTCAAGTTCAAACGGACTCGAATTCCTGGAGGCAGATGATTACTTAGCACGCACAGATGCACCAACAGAGACCGGAATAGATGGAAAAGAAAACATATTTGTTTGTACAAACAAAAAACTATGGTGCACCCTATTTATGTGCACACACTATTCAAGAACTAACCAGGCATATTCTGCACATTAAAATTACAAAAAAAAATATCATTCTATATGTCCCAATTGACTACTTGCTTTTTGCCATCATTTAGAATAGACAAACACTGACAATTAGCTTAACATGCACTCGCAAGCAATGTAAGGGTGTTAAGAGTACGTAATGGGCCTAATGGGCCCATTAGTCTTAGGCTTAATTAGAGATAAGGGTCGCTTGCTTAGGGGTCAAGTAAGCCTTGCTTGGGAGTCAAGTAAACTCCCGCCGGCGCGGTCGATACGAGGCCGGAGCTGACCGGCGGTGGCTGCTGCAGCTGCAGCGTCTGCTGCGGTGGTGCACCGGGCAGCGGCAGCGGCTGCTGCGGTGGAGCGCCGGGCGCGGCAGAGGCCGCCAGGAGCGGCGGCTGCCACTGCAGCCAGGGCTGGGCGGTGGTGGCGATGGATGGCAGCTGCAGCGGCTGCTGCAGTGGCCCGGGGAGCACGGCGAAGGCCGCCTGGTGCGGCGGCTGCCACGGCAGCCACGGCGGCACGGGGGCGGCGATGGGCGCTGGAGGCGCGGCAGGAGCCGATGCCAGCCACTGCAGGGCGGCGGCGGGCGGCGGCGGCAACTGCAGCTGTGGCTGTAGCGTCCCAGCAAACGCCGCGGAGGCCCCTGGATGCGGCGAGTACCACGGCAGGGCCGGCGGCGGCCCATAGGGGCTGGCCAGGTACAGCCGGATCCCCTGGACGGCTGTGACGAGGTCGTTGAGGACCCCGGTGATCTCCTCCGAGGTGTAGGCGGCGGCCGGTGGTGCGGTGGAGGGCGCCGGCATCTGGGTGGTGGCGGCGCCGAAGGATGCGACCAGCGGCGCGGTGGTGACGGTCGGCAGCGGAAGCGACGGGGTGGGCGGCGGCGAAGACATGATCGGAGCTGAGGTACCTGATACCAAATTGTTATGGTGTTGCTAGAAGGAGGCGCGAGAGGGCCGGCCAGGGGCCTTTTTGTCCACTGCCGGGCAAGAGGGAAGGGATTTCCTTCTTAATTCTTGCTTGATTAAATTGATACATCTCCTCTCTTTATATAGAGAACTTTACTTGACTCCCAAGAAAGGCTTACTTGACCCCTAAGCAAGCTGACCCTTATCTCTAATTAACCCTAAGACTAATGGGCCCATTAGGCCCATTACGTACTCTAAACCCTAGCCGTCCGTCGCTTCCGCTCCACGCGCTGCCCCCGGGGCGGTCGGCCTTCACGACCGCTGCCGAGGGCCGCGCCGCCCGTACCTAGGGTTCGTCCGCCGGTCGTGTCAACCGGCTGCCCTAGAGTCTTCTTCCCGATGCTTTGATCCGGGTTTTTCTCTCTCTCGTCGGTCGCTTTGATCAGCGTCTACGTTTTGGTTTTCCGATCCACTTGATCGGTTTGCGTCGCCCACCGCCGCCGTCGACTCTCGCGCCTCTACTTCGACACCAGCGCGACACATGGCCTCTTCTCCGACTCGGCGACCTTGCGCGATGCGGCGGCCCCTCACGGCTACCGTCCGCGCGTCCGTCCAGCCGTGGCTATGTGCCTGTTGTCGTCGCCATGATCGGATCAAGAATTCTGCATCAACCCCGCCTCCATCCACAACTCGGACGCCCCAGCTTTCTGCATGCAGAAGGTTACGTACGACGGCAGCACATGCGCTGCCCCGGTCATCCCGTACCGCGTGGCACACGGGTGTGGTTGGCGCTGGTGTTGCCGGCTGCTTGCCCCGGGCCGCACGTCCGTACAAGGTTTGGCTGCACGTTGCATCATGTGGGCATGGTGCTCATATGGTTGTATTCCAATCAGCCTTCATGTATAATACGTGTCCAGGCCGGTAGCACGCTCCTGCTACGACAGTCCGCCCCTGGGTATGGCGGCCGCTCGCCTTGCCGCGTCCGCCCGTTATAATTGCACCGAGCAGTGTCCTCGATCTTGCGACCGGCCAGATTGATCACTTGTCCGTCGCTCCACTTCATCCGCGCCGTGCGACAGACCTAGCTAGTTGGTTGCGCGCGCCTCCACAGGTTCTGTAAAGATTGACCATGAGTTCAGCGCGCCCCCTCCGCCGATCGAGCATCGGGCTACCGATGCGTCGCCCCATAGGGCCGCAGCGTCGCCGCCTCGTGGTTCTCCTCCTGGCTGCATCGACTCGTGCGTCGCCGCTGCGTCGCCCCTTCGAGCCGTAGTGCCGCGATATGCGGTCCCCGCCGCCGCCCCAAGGCCGTCCCCGCGGTTGCACCGACCCGCGCACCGCCGCTGGGCCGGCCCCTTCGGGCTGTAGCGCCGCGGCCCGCGGTCCCCGCCGCCGCCCCGAGGTCTTCCCGCCGTTGCCCTGATCTGCCCGCCACCGTTGCGTCGCCCCTTCGGGCCGTAGCGCCGCGGCCCGCTGTCCCCTACGTTGTCACCGCGCATCGACCTCCCGTGGTATGCGTCGCGCCGTCTCCCTTGACGCAGGAACGCCACCGTCCGCGCCGGTCTTCGTCACGCTGTCAGGGTTCTTCGCCTACTTCGAGCACCGCCGCCGCGCTCCTAACCTAGCCGCCGCTCTTCTTCGGCAGCCGCCGCCGCTACCTCCGTAGCCGCCGCCGCTGCCCGTCCACCATGTTCGTCTTCGTCTAGCACCAGCACGTCGCCAGCATCGCCGTTATCTACCCCGACCGCTTCATCTACTCCAACAACCGCAAGCGACATTGGCCCCGCGTCGATTGGCGCCGCAACCGTCGTCGAATCCTCTGCTAGCCTCTCCGACTTCTTCGACATGGCGTACAGCTCGTGCAGGTCCCAGTCTACGCATGCCCGGTGCTGGCAACACCGCCGCCCAACCCGTCTCTCCCGCTGTCCTCCATCGCGCCCGCCCCCGCCGTCCTCACCCCGGAGGAGGTGTCCAGGGCGCTGCGGGACCTAACTCAGGCGGTCCAAGAGATCCACCTGTTCTTGGCCGGGTCCTACGGACCGCACCCGGCTGCGCCGCCCATTGCCGCCAACGCGCCGCCGTGGCAGCCGCCGCACCAGGCGGTCTCCGCCGCGCTCGCCGGGCCGCTGCAGCAGCCACACCGGGCTGCGTCGCCCATTGCCGCCGTGGCTGCCGTGGCAGCCGCCGCACCAGGCGGCCTCCGCCGCGCTCGCCGGGCCGCTGCAACAGCCGCACCAGGCTGCGCCGCCCATTGCCACCGCACCGCCGTGGCTGCCGCCGCACAAGGCGGCCTCCGCCGCGCTCGCCGGGCCGCTGCAGCTGCCATCCACCACCACCATCACCCCGCCCTGGCTGCAGTGGCAGCCGCCGCTCCTGGCGGCCTCCGCCGCGCCCGGAGCTCCGCCGCAGCAGCCGCTGCCGCTGCCCGGCGCGACACCGCAGTAGTTGCTGCAGCAGCCGCAGCCGCTGTAGCAGCCACCGCCGGTCAGCTCCGGCCCCCCACCCCCCGCGCCGGCGGGAGTCCCGATCCACCAGGTCCGGTTCCCGCCCTCGCCGTCACCGCTTCCATCTGATCGCTACCCACCACGTGCCGGCGGCGGTGAGGCTGCAGGCTGTTGTGCCCGGCTGTGGGCAAAAAGGCCCCCGGTCGGCCCTCTCGCGCCCTCCTAGCAACACCATAGCAATTTGGTATCAGGCAGCTCAGCTCCGATCATGTCTTCGCACCACCCCGTCGCTTTCGCTGCCGACCGTCGCCATCGCGCCGCTGCCCTCCCCGTCCGCGCCGCTGGTCGCATCCTCCGGCACCGCCACCGCCCAGATGCTGGCGCCCTCCACCGCACCACCGGCCACCGCCTACACCCCGGAGGAGATCACCGGGGTCCTCAATGACCTCGTCACAGCCGTCCAGGAGATCCGGCTGTACCTAGCCAACCCCTACGGGCCGCCGCCGACCGCCGCCACCGGGCCGCCAGCCCTGCCGTGGTACTCACCGCATCCAGGGGCCTCCGCGGCGTTCGCTGGGACGCTGCAGCCCCTGCTGCAGCTGCCGCCGCCGCCCCATAGTGGCCGCAGTGGCCGGCGCCGGCTCCCGCCCGCACCTCCAGCGCCCATTGCCGCCCCCGCGCCGCTGTGGCTGCCGTGGCAGCCGCCGCACCAGGTTGCCTTCGCCGCGCTCGCCGGGCCACTGCAGCAGTCGCTGCAGCTGCCATCCATCGCCAGCACCGCCCAGCCCTGGCTGCAGTGGCAGCCGCAGCAGCCGTTGCCGCTGCCCGATGCGCCACCGCAGCAGCCGCTGCATCTGCAGCAGCCACTGGTCAGCTCCGGTCCCGCATCGACCGCACCGGCAGGAGTCCCGCTTCACCAAGTCCAGTCCCGTCACCGTTTCCGTCTTGGATCGCTACCTGCCACGTGTCGGCGGCGGTGAGGCTGCAGGCTGCTGCACGCGGCCTCCTAGCGCGTCGGCGTGTGCGGGAGATGCGTGGTCTGCAGCTGCCGCTCCTCCAAGTTGCCCTTCGCTGCGCAAAGGACCTCGATCTCATCCGCTGCGTCGGGGATCTTGGGCATGCGGTTTCCCCCACGGGCGGCGGGCATGCTGTTTTCCCCGCGGGCAGCGACCTCAAAGTCTGCGACGTCGGCGGTTGGGGGGACGCACCCCTCCTCGTCATTCTCCATCGCAAGCCCTCCACTCTTCCCTGTGCGATGCAAACCAACACCCGTCCGGCAGGGAGAAAGCATGGTGTCACCGACAGCAGCGCACCGCGTAGCACCACTGCATTCCGCCACCGGCCGCCGCGAGGGCGCCTCTGCTGGTCACTCTTGCGACCACTTCCAGGTGGTCATACACATGCACTCCTTTTGTCCAGGTGGTGACCATGGGATCCAGGTGGTTGTACACGTGCACGTCCGACGTGCGGATGGTGTCCACTTTTTGTTAAGGGGTCCAAAATAAAGCGTCCCAGTCCATTTCAGGTTAAGAATAATAAAACAAGCCGAGATGTAAAAGGCTTGTTTTTAGGTGTTAGGTTTGTGTTGCGTCGAGTCATGATTATAAGTTGGTTAGGCTGCAGCTCGAGGACAAGTTGCATGTCCAGGTGGGGTGGGGTGTTAGAGTACGTAATGGGCCTAATGGACCCATTACTCTTAGGGTTAATTAGAGATAAGGGTCGCTTGCTTAGGGGTCAAGTAAGCCTTGCTTGGGAGTCAAGTAAACCTCTCTATACAAAGAGAGATGTATCAATCTAATCAAGCAAGAATTAAAAAGGAAATCCCTTCCCTCTTGCCCGGCCGTGGGCAAAAAGGCCCCCGGCCGGCCCTCTCGCACCTCCTTCTAGCAGCCACATAACAAAGGACTTGTTGACGGAAGGTTATAGAGTCAAGGCATTAATTTACACAATATCACCAATTAAATAAATTAAATTCTTGATCTGAATACAAAAAGGATAGTCCCTCACAGGAAAATGAATGCACATGCTGCTGACTCATGCTTGTTATGGAAACATACCCTGAGTTATGGAAACATGGACATGGAAAATAGAATCACACAAGCTCGTTTAATAATTCAGTTGGCGCAATGGGGTCAGATATTTCAGCTAATTGTTTGTAATCACTCTCCAAAATTCCCTATATATGAGCCATAAACTATAAAATCATTAAATCACATGCAGCTCCAGAATTTGAGCCAAAGCACAGTTCAGGGTCCTAATATAAAGAAAAATCAGAATGTCATTTTTGGTATTTGGGGCTATTGACCATCAAGGGGAGAGAAAGTGTGGCAAAAATAGAGTTACACCTAGGGGTTGGCATATAACCCAAAACCAATTTAACCTGGACCAAAGCCGAAGTGACCGAAACCGAAACCATTGGTACTGAGCTCGGTTAGCAATTTTTAACAAACCAAATTAAGTTCGGTGATTTCGGTCTGTACCCTCGGTCCACCAAACTGACCGAAGCACCGACACCCTACCCCTAATTCCTCTCTTCCCAGCTGCCGCACCCCGCAGAACTGGCGCTGCCTCCTCCCAAAACGCTGCTCGTCGCAAATCGCCTCCTCCCAAAATCACAGCACAGATCAATCCTTGCCCTCCCCAAGACCGCAAGTCTCGCGTGCGTGATCTGTACCCAGGACCGGCTCTGGCCCAGGGCAGTAGGGGCGACGGCCCGGGGCCCGGCCGAAATAGGGGCCCATATCTGGTATACAGTATGTACGTATGGGACATCATAGTAGAGGAAAAAAAAAGGCCCATCTACCCAGGGCACACAGCTAGCCCAGGAAGGTAGCCAGCCACGCACAGAACGAAATCGTCCTGAAGCGTCGTTTCCTTTTCTTTCCAGCAATTCTCGCCCTGATTCACGCACTGAACCGTCGCCGTCTCGTCCAGTCGTCCTGATCCAGTCCGGAGTCCCTGACCGGCCAAGGTCTGACTGCATCACTGAAATCCCTAGTTCCCTGATCACGTTGTGTACATCTCGGCAAGAAATTGTGGGAAAGATCAAGATCAAGACAAGAGGTAATCTCAGATCAAAATTCTATTTCTATGAAACCATGGTGGGCGACTCTATTTTCTCGTGCTATATGTTCTTAGGCTAAAATCTCAATCCGGTGTCTAATTCTTTCTTTGCATCGCTCATAACTTACAGCTGCATCCATTGGTAGTGTAACCATGTTGCCTAAAAAGCATCCATCTGGTCATCAGAAAAGAACTAACAAGAAACGAGTAGAGAAGTTGATTCGTTCTCAGAGAGGGGCTATGAATAAATTCGTGTTGTGGAAGGATACTGATACCAATTCTGCGCAATTATATATCACCAATGGCGAACAACCAGATCAGACTGAGAATGCAGTTGGGGGAAATCGTGCCGATGTTGATGCCAATCAGAACACCCGAAATTTTAGTGGCCATGGAAACATAGATGAGCAGGCTTCTTCTTTTGATATTTATGATCCTAGAACTTGGAATATTCTTGACAATAAATCAAGAGATATTCTCATTGAAAAGGGACCTACAAGGGAGTACAATCTTGTGTTTCCTGTGGATAAGAAAGGCAGGCATTTTTCATATGCTTACTACTCAAGACAGCTAAGGAATGGTGAGGCCAGTGATCGGAGGTGGTTAGTGTACTCTAAACATGTGAATAAAGTTTATTGTTTTTGCTGCAAATTGTTCAAATCTGAAAACAGCAAAAGTTTGCTAGCATCTGAGGGATTGATGGATTGGAAACATCTTAGTGAAAAGCTGAAATTACATGAGAACGGTGCTGAGCATATCACTAACATGAATACTTGGAATGAGGTAAGGTTGAGGCTAAGTAAGAAGGAAACAATTGATAGAGATTTGCAAGAAGAGATTGCAAGGGAGAAGAAGCGATGGAGACAAGTTTTAATTAGAATTGTTGCTGCTGTGAAATTTCTTGCTAAACATAATTTGGCTTTTCGAGGAGCAAATGAGAAATTATATCAAGATAACAATGGGAACTTTTTGGGAGTAATTGAAATGATGGCAGAATTTGATCCTGTAATGCAAGAGCATCTTCGGCGCATTCAGAATAATGAAATCCATCATCATTATCTTGGCCATAATATTCAGAACGAGTTAATTTCCCGTCTTGCTTGCAGTGTTAAAGATTCTCTCTTGAAGATAATTAAGGATGCAAGGTATTTCTCTGTCATTTTAGACTGTACCCCTGATGTGAGCCATCAAGAACAAATGACTCTAATTGTGAGATGTGTAAACATGTCAAGTGCCAGTACAAAAATAGAGGAGTTTTTTCTCGAGTTCATGAAGGTCGATGATACGTCGGGACTTGGACTTTATAATGTGTTAATTGATACACTTGAATCTGTTGGTTTGAATGTTCAAGATGTTCGTGGACAATGGTTCGAACATGAAGGGAAAAAACCAAGGGGTACAGAGCAGATTGCTAGCAACTAATCCAAGAGCATTGTACATGCCGTGTGCTTGTCACAGCCTGAATCTTACTCTCAGTGATATGGCAAAATCTTGCGGTAAAGCTATAACTTTCTTTGGTGTTGTGCAAAGAATTTACATATTGTTTTCAAGCTCTACTAAAAGATGGCAGCTATTGCTTGATCATGTTCCAAAAATGACAGTTAAGTCTTTGTGTAACACTCGATGGGAGAGTCGAATAAAGAGTGTTCATGCTATCAGATATCAAGCACCTGAGTTAAGAAAAGCTTTATTGGAATTGAAGAGAACTTCTACTGATGATGCCAAGACTAAGAGCGACGCAAAATCTTTGGCTAATGCACTTGAGAAATTTGAATTTATACTGGGCATGGTCATCTGGCATGATGTTTTGTTCACTGTAAACATGGTGAGTAAGAAATTGCAGTCTAAATTCGTGTGTATTGATGTTACTCTTAAACAGATTGAAGGTACCATCTCATATTTTGAGAAGTATAGAAATGAAGGCTTTGCTACTAGCTTGGATATTGCGAGATCTATTGCAATCGACATGGGTGTACAGCCTTTATTTCCTGTAAAGCGGCGTATTACCAGAAAAAGACAATTTGATGAAATGAATGGCAATGAAGAAAATGACCAGAATCAAGAAGCGCAAGAAATTGAGGTGGAATCATTTACAGTTAAATACTTTTTGGTGCTGATTGATGTTGCAATTGCTTCCTTGACTAGTAGATTTGAGGAACTGAAGTCATTTGGGAGCATGTTTGGATTCTTGTTCAACTCAAAAGAATTGAAGTTGTTGGGTGATAATGATCTAAGAAAATGTTGCACTAATTTTGTCAACACTTCCACTCATGGTAAGTCAGCAGATGTTGATTTAGATGATTTTGTTTCTGAACTAAAAGTATTGCAGATGACATTGCCAAACACACTCATGTCAGCGGATCAGATATTTGAGTTTGTTAGAGCTGCGGATTGTTATCCAAATGTCTCAATTGCTTATCGTATCCTCTTGACTGTACCTTCCATGGCCACTTGATTTCTTGTCTCCCAAGCACTGTATATGAGTATCACTGCAGCCCGATGCATCACTGCGCCGCCCGCCCGCCCAAATCCCTGGCCCCAGGCCACGACGACATCAGGTCGATTTCCGCACAGGAAAAAGAAAGTTGGCTGCTGCAAGCCATGGCAAGCGGCTGGACGAATTCTGTATCGAACGCTGCTGCTTGCCTGCAACGTAAGTAGTTGAATTCTATTAGGTCATATTCTTGATTCCATCCAGATCCAAGTTCATGATTTGATCCTAGTTGTGATGTGTACCGTTCTTGTCTGAATCAAGGTTTGCTTTGTATTGTAGATGTCTTCCGAGATAGAGGAGTCTCATGCTATTGTTCCCATGGACAAGGAGGGTGAAAATAAGGAGGCTTGAAAGCATATGTCTGCAAGATCAGAGATGTGGAACCATTTCGAGAAGTGTTTGATGCAGTTTTGTTCTAAAGAAGAGAGAATTTTCCCGAGTACAACATACACAGGGAAGAGTATATGTACACACATGGTGGACTAGTGCATGTACGAACTAGTTAATCTCTTGATTCAGGCAAGCGGCTGGACGAATTCTGTATCGAACGCTGCTGCTTGCCTGCAACGCAAGTAGTTGAATTCTATTCGGTCATATTCTTGATTCCATCCAGATCCAAGTTCATGATTTGATCCTAGTTGTGATGTGTACCGTTCTTGTCTGAATCAAGGTTTGCTTTGTGTTGTAGATGTCTTCCGAGATAGAGGAGTCTCATGCTATTGTTCCCATGGACAAGGAGGGTGAAAATAAGGATGTCAGATGTGGAACCATTTCGAGAAGTGTTTGATGCAGTTTTGTTCTAAAGAAGAGAGAATTTTCCCGAGTACAACATACACAGGGAAGAGTATATGTACACACATGGTGGACTAATGCATGTACGAACTAGTTAATCTCTTGATTGACCTTGTATGAGGTGCACTACCAATTTGCCTACATACGTATTACATGCATGTGGACTTGTAACGGGTGCATGGCAATTTCGCCTATGTACATACATGTATGCATGAGGGCAGCAATATGTACAGCAGAAATACATATACCTGAGTTATACGCGACAGCGGGTACATACAATTACACATGCAAGTACCCGTGCGCCAGCCGCATACTCAAATACGGCTAGCCACGCTGTTGGTCTGTGCCTGACCACGGACTCATGCACCGTTCAATCTACGGCCAGGTAGGTATATATAATAAAAAGGCAACCCGGTGCATGTAGCTCCGGCTTGAAATACATATACCTATATACCTGAGTTATCCGCGACAGCGGGTACATACAATTACACATGCAAGTACCCGTGCGCCAGCCGCATACTCAGGCTAGCCACGCTGTTGGTCTGTGCCTGACCACAGACTCGTGCACCGTTCAATCTACGGCCAGGTAGGTATATATAATTATAAAAAAAGGCAGCCCAGTGCATGTAGCTCCGGCTTGAACCCGTGACCTCATGGTCACAAGGCAGCAGCTTTACCACTGCGCCAAGGCTCCCCTTCGTAGGTATATATAATTATAAATGGTATATTTCTTTTGCAGGAGTGCACACCAAGAAGAAGATCGATCGGAGGAAACCTAGATAAGTAAAATTTTCAACAAGGCAAGTACTCAAAAGGGATCTATATTTCCGTGTGAAGATCACCTGCCCGATCAGATCAACTTGGACGAGGGTCCAGCGCCTATCCCTGGGCATATAAATACACACGAGAGGACTCACGCAACAGGGGGAGCCAGCCACCTCGTCTCGACAAATCAAGCATGCATCAAGAAGAGCAGGCGAGGGGAGATGAAAGCCAGTCGGGAGAGGCGCGCCCACAGCGGCGGCGTATACAGCGCCGTCGCTCGCTACATAGCACGTACGCATGTGAGAAGACCGGCGTATGCGGCGGCGGCAACTACACCCCGCCCACGCATGAAGATGCGCCGGCCGGCGACAGCAGCGCTCATAGCCGTTGCGTGGCTCTTTAGTTGCCCATGCATGTTCAAGGACACTGCTACACGAGAAGAACAGCCGGCTGGGGCACCCAAGCAAAGGAACGCAGCCGGCCAAACCCACGCAGCAACGCGCCCCTGGAGGCAGCGTAGAGGAGGCCAGAGGACGCACCGGCGGTGGCACGTGCGCAAAGGGGAGGCACCAGCAGACGCATCTGGCCAAACACCCAAGAAGAGCTCGCGGCGGCCGCAGCCGATTGAAGAAGCTAACGCGCCATGTCTTCTTTATGGTACGTACTTTTTCTTTTCATGTATCAGGTGACGGGGACGACGCGACCAGCGGAGAAGGCCGCCGATGATGCGGCGCTCTTCTCGTGCCATGCGTTGGTGGCCCCGGATGATGCGGCACTCTTCTCGTACCAGATGCAATGGAGACGGTGAACGGCGCCGCCGGGCCAGGAGACTACAACGATACCTCCAAGACCGTCGTCTACATCATCAAGCCGGTGCCACAGGATGGAGGCGTGGAACTCGCCAGAATGGTGCCAAACGTCAAGATGGTGCCGCGGAGGATGGCGACACGGTGCTCGCCAAGACGACGCCCGTCGTTTTCTTCATCAACCCGATGCTGCGGAGGATCGCGGCATGGAGTTCACAAGGACGACGCCCGCCATCTACTTCGTCATGTTGGCGCAGGAGGACAGAGGCATGGAGCTCGCGAGGATGCCGCCGCCGTGCCACGGTGGATGGCGACACGAGCTCTCCAAGACGACGCCAATGTCAACCTCATCAAGCCTGTGCCATGGACGATGGTGGCATGGAGCTCGCGAAGACGCCACCGCCGTGCCACGGTGAATTGCGACACGGAGCTCGCTAGGACGATGCCTGTTGTTTTCTTCATCAACTGGTGCCACGGCAACACGGAGCTCGCTAGGACGACACTCGGCGTCTTATTCATCAAGACGGCGCCAAGGAGGACGAAGGCGTGGAGCTCGCGAGTATGCCGCCGCCGTGCCTCGGTGGATGGTGGCCCGAAGCTCACCAAGACGACGTCCATCGCCAACATTATCAAGCTAGAGCCCGGAGGCATGGAGCTCGCAGGGATGCCGCCACGTGCCGCGGAGGATGGCGACACGGAGCTCGCTAGGACGATGCCCATCATCTTCTTCATCAAGCCGGCGCCATGGAGGACGGAGGCGTGGAGCTCGCGAGGATGCTGCAGTCGTGCCACGGTGGATAGTGACACGGAGCTCACCAGCCGACGTCCATCATTAACATCATCAAGTTGGTGCCGCAGAGGACAGACGCGTCGAGCTCGCGGGTTGACACCACCGATGTCTACCTCGTCAAGACGGAGCCCGCGACCCGGAGCCGCGAAGACGACGCACACCCCGGTGTTGTCCGCAACATGAAGCCCGCAACACAGAGAAGATGGCGCTACACGGTGATGTCCGTGACCCGGAGGAGAAGACGGTGCCACATGATGCTATTCGCAACCCAGAGCCCATGATGACGAGGCGCGACGGTGGGAAGGCGATGCGACTTCACCAAGATCTTACCACGGCCCAGTGAGGTGGTGCCCTTGTCTTGGCGGACCGCCGTAAACTCGTCGTCTAGTCGAGACGAGGCACCACCACATGGCGTTGTCCATGTTTCAGAGCCCGTGAACGTGACGCGCGATGGTGGGAAGGCGACACGACTTCACCAGCATCTTATTGTGGCCCCGTGAGGCGGCGCCCTTGTCTTGGAGGACCGCCGTAAACTCGGTGTCTAGCCGAGATGAGTCGCCAACCACACCGGCTCTGCCGATATGAGCGTGTGTTAGTTTTACACTGACGCCCGTCTCCACCAAGGAATACTCCCATGAGGCGAATCCCTTGCATACCCCGACGAAGCCGCTACATCGTCAAGAAGTCCGATCCAAGCAGGACCCATGCTACTCCAACACCGACTACATCAACGTTGTCAAGACCGACGAGGCGCGATGGCAAGGGCGAACGTGGCTAGCACAGAGCCATGTTTTGAACGGCACGTGTACCGACGAGGACACAGGCTTTGCCGTTGCCCACACACACTACACACACCATCATCATCATGCATGGAGAAAGCGAAGCGAAGACGACGAAGACGACCACACGGCTTAATCGGAGGTATCATGCGGAGCAACCCGCGGGAGTAATTAACCGGTAGACTTCTGAGGCCCCGGGAACCAGGAGACCGCAATCGCCACAGTCAGGCTAGCCGCGCTAGTAGGCCACGGAGCGCACTTTTTCTTACAGGATCTTGTAGTTTTGTTTCTCCAAAGAGATTAATGAAATACTCGTTTCCCGTACCTTTTCTTTGTGTACTGCGGTACACTGGCAGGCCCACATTTTCTTTTCCCCGACGCATGAGAGAAATCAAACACCTCCTCTTCCCTTCTCAAGGAGACACATGATAGATTTTTCTCATGTCAAACAAATTGGCACGCCCGGTGGGACATGGTTCTCCTCCCATCTTGGCTTCGCTGTGGTCGTCGAAATCGTCTTCGCCAATCTCCCAATGTGCACAGCATGCTGCAAGGATCTTCGTCGGTAAGACCTATTTCTTGCAGGCAGACTCTCCCTTGGCAGCAAATCGGAGCCGGTGATGATCTAGCCCAGAACATTGCCGCCTATGGTCTTCATCGAGCATGGAGCCAGGCTCTACATGCATCAAGCCCAAGATCCTGCGCAGTTCCAAACTGTGCTGTCGAAAAAGGCACTAAGGCGGGAGGCTGCCAAGGCGAAGAAGAAGCATCGCGAGCTAATTCTTGAGGTGTGCGCCCTGTTGAAGGAGTCAACAAGGGCGAATATGAAAGCAGATGTGGAGGCAACTCAACGCCTTCACACCAGGGCCGCAAACAGGCGAGCAAGTGTGGCTTCCCTTCACGCCTCTACCGCGACTTCACACTCGGAGCCGCCAACACCGACACCATGGCGCACCGAGGTCAAGCTACAGGAAGGCTTGGAGGCCATCTCCCACAAACTGCGTAGGCTCATGGTGAACTCTTGTTTTTTCGAAAGCACACATCCTCTACGCAACTACAAGGGGGAGAATTGCAAGGCCCTACAGTTTCCATCAACCTCGACGATACTCGAAGATGTGCATGGGCGCCATGTCTCCACAAGTCGACGGTTGATTGACGATCACTCTCCAACGACAATAGGTTCTCCGTCCTTTGCTTCGAGACACGGCACCAGGTGGCAAGGATTCAAGGCGTGGATCTTCGCCTACTCTAGGAACCCATGAACCATATCTAGAGGCCGCTCCATGATCAAGGAGCACCGAGTACTTCATTAATGCGGGGTGTAGGTAGGATGAGGCGCCAATCCCAAGGTCATCATCCTCATCATGAGCGCCTCGACGACAACCTTCACCAACTCACCACTTAGAGTGGGGGCATCCTAACATGCCCCCACGCTGTAAACAATGGTAGACGTCAAGATGGTGGGAGGAACCCTCAACCCACTCAAAGGTGGCGACCACGGACCCTCTATGGCAAACTCTTCCACCATGACATGCGTCCCGTCCTTGGCAGGGAGCTCGGCCACAACTCCAGGTGACGACAGACAGGGCTGCATCATCCACTCGGCACCATGCGCCACCCCGTTCTCTCCAAGTGCAGGGTCGTCAATGCAGCCGCCAACTGGAACTCGGCAGAGGTGACTTGTCACTCATCCAAGGCGGGGTACCTTCCACACCATCGCCGACATGGAGGGGCCCCAAGGCGGGGCCCCGACTAACCTTCGTCAACATGGTGTGCCCCCAAGGCGGGCCATCCACCTCCGCTGACATGGGGCTCGGGTAGGCAGGGCTCCTTTTCACCTCCATCGACACAGATTTGGCTAAAGATGGGGCACCGTCTACACGGATGCCAACGCGGAGCTGGCTCGAAGGTGGAGCGCCTTCTACACCACCGTCGAAATGGAGCTCACGTAAAGTCGGGTGCCGTCTACATGTCCTCGGATCCTGCCCGAGGTCGGCGTACTTTTTGCATAGTGGTCGACACGGAGCTCACCTAACGGGGGGCATCTTCTACACCACCTCGAACTCATCCGAGGCGTGGCACTGTCAACAACCCAAAACATGGAGCTCGCCCAAGGCGGGACACCTACACCGCCATTGACATGCAGCCCATCGATGTTGAGGCACCACCTACACCAGCATCGACGTGGAGCTTGCCTGAAGAAGGGCTTGGTCGACACTACCGTCCACGCGGAGCTTGGCCCGGGGAGGGTTGGGTCCACACAGCCGTCGACGCGGAGCACGCCCAAGGTGTCATGCAATCTGCGATGTCGAACATGCCTACGGTGGGGACGCTTCATACACCGTCACCGGCACAAGCTCACGCCAGGTGGGGTGTCATTTACACCGCCGCCGAGGCAAAGCGCCAGCCATACTATTGATAATATGGAGACCGTCCGGACAAGTCACCATCTACGCCATTGGAAAAGGAGCTTTCCTAAGGCGGGAACAATGTTTACCCCGTCGCCGACATAGAGCTCGCCTGAAGGCGGGCGACGTCTACATCAACACATAGCTCGCCCAAGGTGGGTGCACCCTCTACATCGCCACTGAGGCGGAGCTCAATCTCTACACCTTCGGTGACACGAAGCCCGTCCAAGGCCACCTTGCATGGTTTCATGCTAACCCCGTGTTGCTGCTTGTTGAGGCGGCAACATCGTCAACATCTACCCCAACATCCACACGACGAACGTCCACAACATCGCCGAAGCACCGGCGAGGCGAAGTTGTACTCCACCAACTTGTCTTTTACCGATGAAGCAATCCATATCTTGTCAGGCACCGACGAGGCGAAGGCATGTCATCCGGCCCGACACCGACAAGGCAGACACCACTAGGCCGGGCACCGACGAGGCGAAGGCCGCCCACTTAATCATCGGACAATGACAAGACGGAGGGATACGAATAAGCATAGCCAGAGCGATGGGCGTACCGCTCTCCCCTTCACTTCATCACCACATCCCCACCATCTTCACCAAGCCAACGACGCAATCTAAGCCTTCAACAAGACACTCAGCAAGATACTCAAGAAAACCGTGACAAGGAACATAAGAGACTGGCATGGTCGTCTCTTCGAGTTCTTGTAGGCGTACTGCGTCACGGTCCGTACCCCAACACATGCTACTCTGTTTTCTGTCATTTACGGGAGTGAGGTGGTCCTACCACTGGAGGTCCACCTACCCTATATCCAAAATGAGATCACCCAACACGAACAGGTACAACCGCAATTTCAGAAGCTCGATGCCCTTGAAGAGGGCGACTTCATGCCCTACAAAACCTAGAGCTTTACCGCCAGAATATGGTGAGAGTCTACGACAAGCTCGTCAAGCAACATGTCTTCCGAAAAGGCGAGTTGGTCCTCGTGCTCAGGCGTCCCATCCTCGTGACACACAAGACGAAGGGCAAGTTCGAGTCAAAGTGGGAAGGACCATATGTCATCGAGCAAGTCTACGACGGAGGAGCATACCAGCTCATCGATTCCCAGGGAGTCCGACCTATGCCCCCAATCAACGGAAGGTTCCCCAAAAAAATTCCTTAAATTTTGCCTCTTTTGTTGCCTTTCGGATTTTCATTGGGGAAACTTTTTCTGTGGGCTATCGAATCCATGGTGCATTCTCCTTTGCATTTTGTAGATATATCTAGTTTTCCCCAATTTTTACGGACCAAGTCCAACAAAAAGATGGCTTTCTCCTATGACACCACGTTGTTGATTGATGTTTTGGCTACCCTAGGACTTGTTCGAGTCTGGCAAAATGTGTCAGGTTGCAGGTGGAGCGGCTCCTACACCCACAATGCACGACACGTACAAGGTTTATGCTTCCGGAGGCAGCGGAGACAATAACTTGGGCACTTCTAAATATTGAGACCCCGCGCTCTTCATGTTTCCCGGCATGCCACGTGGTCACAGAGGCTCGCACCCAAGGAAGACTGTATGAAAAGACCATGGAGGGATGCCTAACCCAACACAAGTTGGTTTGGTGCGTTAGTCACATGGCAACCCTGGGGTGCGCCACCAGAAGCTCCAGATAAAGTGCTAGAGGGTTTTTCCTAGTACACAGAGGTGAACAGTTGCCTTCCAAGTTCCCGAGGTGGTTCCCCAAGAGATCCTGGAAGAAGAATCTTCAAAAAGTTCAAGCCAAATGTGAAAACAAGTCCATGGAGTTTGCGGCCAATCAGCCCGCGCAAGAAAAAAAAATCCTATAACTTCACGAAGCAAGAAAAAAAATCCCAATAGTCCAAGAAGCAGTCAAGTGGTCCCAAGTAATAAGGAACCGACTGAAAGGAAGGTGGGCGGTAGCTGTTCACCACCCCTCAATATGCACGAAGAAAAATCGCCAAGCCATTATCCCAAAACCATTTACCCTGAACTTATCACACCCAAGTCTCTGGGTTCATGGGGCGTGTGCAAGGGACATGTCGAGCTGTGGGGGCCTCAATATGATGATGGGCTAGAGTATGAATTTTTGTTGCCTCTCGGAAGCATCCCGAAACACGGCGTCTTTATACACGTACACCAAAGCTTATTTAAGTTGTTGAGTTGCAATCGTCATGGTCTTTCGACGATTCCTAATGACAAGTCCTTTGGTAGCCTTCTCGGATATCACGCCCAATAGCTGGTGTATGATGGAAAAGCCAACATTTTAAAAATCCACAAACTTTTTTTTCGCCTTTTTCATTTGGTGTTTCTAGTTGTGCTACTCCAACATCTTTGCAGCCATGGAGAGGTGCTTCCTGTCTTCCTCGACGACATTTTGATGACAAACCATTATATCGAACTACATCATGGGTGTTTGGGGGTAGCAATACCCATGCGTCCCTGACAACGCCGACGACACCTCGGCAACCAATGGTCTACACCGACACGCACGATGGGCGCCAGAAGGCAACACCTGTGCTCATAAAGGTAGCGTCGAGATGTCTCCGTGACCTCGACTCCAACAACAATGAAGCATGGGGGCAACATCAGCCCCTCAATCATTCCTAAGGCCGGTGGCATCCCAGCATACCACTAGAATTGCCACATCGTGAATGGTGTGGTGATTCACTCAATGAAAGGGGAGTTGTCAACGGTCTACCGACGCCTCGCCTACATCTTCACATGGAGGTCATGGGAGCAGTGCAAACCCGCCAGTGCGGCCTGCGTGAATCTGTGAAACCCTCCAATCAAGTCGGTTGGCACTGCAACAGCTACGCGGTCGCGACGAGATTGGTAAATTTTGTGTATTCTTGTTTTCAGGACAAGGCATCATGTTCCCGCCATGGAACAAATATGAGATTGGGTTTGCCTCATTGATCGGCATCATGCCTATTATACGATCCAACGAGCTCCCTAGAGAACACCAAGTGTGGATGGACATGCCTACACTAATTTACATTACTATCAATCAATCATCTTCGGGACAATGCTCAATGTCGCCGAATCTCGGGTCAATACCTCTCTAGGCTGCACACATGTTGATGCGCCTATTCATTACAAAAAAATTGTTTCACCAAACTAAGTTCGATCGCTTCACGCTCGAACTTTATTTGGTGAGGGGCATTTGTTTGATGCAGTTTTGTACTAAAGAAGAGAGAATTTTCGTGAGTACAACATACACAGGGAAGAGTATATGTACACACATGGTGGACTAGTGCATGTACGAACTAGTTAATCTCTTGATTGACCTTGTACGAGGTGCACTACCAATTTGCCTACATACGTATTACATGCATGTGGACTTGTACGTGGTGCATGACAATTTTGCCAATGTACATACATGTATGCATGAGGGCAGCAATATGTACAGCAGAACTACATATACCCGAGTTATACGCGACGGCGGGTACATACAAGTACACCTGCAAGTACCCGTACGCCAGCCGCGTACTCAAATACTGCTAGCCACGCCGTTGGTCTGTGCCTGACCACAGACTCGTGCACCGTTCAATCTACGGCCAGGTAGGTATATATAATTATATATGGTATATTTCTTTTGCAGGAGTGCATGCATAGAAGAAGATCGATCGCAGGAAGCCTAGATAAGGAAAATTTTCAACAAGGCAAGTACTCAAAAGGGATCTATATTTCCGTGTGAAGATCACCTGCCCGATCGGATCAACTTGGACGAGGGTCCAGCGCCTATCCCTGGGCATATAAATACACACGAGAGGACTCACGCAACAGTGGGAGCCAGCCACCTCATCTCAACAAATCAAGCACGCATCAAGAAGAGCGGGCGAGAGGAGACGGAAGCCAGTCGGGAGAGGCGCGCCCACAGCGGCGGCGTGTACGGTGCCGTCACTCGCTAGATAGCACGTACGCATGTGAGAAGACCGGCGTATGCGGCGGCGGCAACTACACCCCGCCCAAGCATGAAGATGCGCCGGCCGGCGACTGCAGTACTCACAATCGTTGTGTGGCTCTTCCGTTGCCTGCATGTTCAAGGACACTGCTACACGAGAAGAACAGCCGGCTGGGGCACCCAAGCAGAGGAACGCAGCCGGCCAAACCCACGCAGCGACGCGCCCCTAGAGGCAGCGTAGAGGAGGTCAGAGGACGCACCGGCGGTGGCACGTCCGCAAAGGGGAGGCACCGGCAGACGCATCTGGCCAAACACCCAAGAAGAGCCCGTGGCGGCTGCGGCCGATCGAAGAAGCTAACGCACCATGTCTTCTTTATGGTACGTACTTTTCTTTTCATGTATCAGGTGACGGGGACGACGGACGACGCGACCAGCGGAGAAGGCCGCGGATGATGCGGCGCTCTTCTCGTGCCATGCGTTGGTGGCCGCGGATGATGCGGCACTCTTCTCGTACCAGATGCAATGGAGACGGTGAACGGCGCCGCCGGACCAAGACACTACATCGATACCTCCAAGACCGTCGTCTACATCATCAAGCCGGTGCCACAGGATGGAGGCGTGGAACTCGCCAGGATGGCACCAAACGTCAAGATGGTGCCGCGGAGGATGGCGACACGGAGCTCGCCAAGGCGACGCCCGTCGTTTTCTTCATCCACCGGTGTTGCGGAGGATCGCGGCATGGAGTTCGCAAGGACGACGCCCACCATCTACTTCGTCATGTTGGAGCAGGAGGGCGAAGGCGTGGAGCTCGTGCCACGGTGGATGGCGACACGGAGCTCGCCAAGACGACGCCAATGTCAACCTCATCAAGCCTGTGCCATGGAGGATGGTGGCGTGGAGCTCGCGAAGACGCCGCCGCCGTGCCACGGTGAATTGCGACACGGAGCTCGCTAGGACGACGCCCGTCGTTTTCTTCAAGCTGGTGCCATGACGACACGGAGCTCGCTAGGACAACACTCGGCGTCTTATTCATCAAGACGGCGCCAAGGAGGACGAAGGCATGGAGCTCGCGAGTATGCCGCCGCCGTGCCAGGTGGCCCGAAGCTCACCAAGACGACGTCCATCGCCAACATTATCAAGCTGGAGCCCGGAGGCATGGAGCTCGCGGGGATGCCGCCGCGTGCCGTGGAGGATGGCGACACGGAGCTCGCTAGGACGATGCCCATCATCTTCTTCATCAAGCCGGCGCCATGGAGGACGAAGGCGTGGAGCTCACGAGAATGCCGCAGTCGTGCCATGGTGGATAGTGACACGGAGCTCACCAGCACGACATCCGTCATCAACATCATCAAGCTGGTGTCGTAGAGGACGGACACGTGGAGCTCGCGGGTTGACACCACCGATGTCTACCTCGTCAAGACGGAGCCCGCGACCCGGAGCCGCGAAGACGACGCACACCCGGTGTTGTCCGCAACATGAAGCCCGCAACATAGAGAAGAAGATGGCGCTACACGGTGCTGTCCGTGACCCGAAGGAGAAGACGGAACCGCATGATGCTATTCGCAACCCGGAGCCCATGATGACGAGGCGCGACGGTGGGGAGGCGATGTGACTTCACCAAGATCTTACCACGGCCCAGTGAGGCGATGCCCTTGTCTTGGCGGACCGCCATAAACTCGGCATCTAGTCGAGACGAGGCACCACCACATGGCGTTGTCCACATTTCGAAGCCCGTGAACATGACGCACGATGCTGGGAAGGCGACACAACTTCACCAGCATCTTATTGTGGCCCCGTGAGGCGGCACCCTTGTCTTGGACGACCGATGTAAACTCGGCGTCTAGCCAAGATGAGTCGCCAACCACACCGACTATGCCGATATGAGCGTGTGTTGGTTTTACACCGACGCCGGTCTCCACCAAGGAATACTCCCGTGATCCCTTGCATACCCCGACAAAGCCGCTACATCGTCAGAAGTCCGAGCCAAGCAAGACCCATGCTACTCCAACACTGACTACATCAATGCTGTCAAGACCAACGAAGCGCGACGGCAAGGGCGAACGTGGCTAGCACAGAGCCATGTTTTGAACGGCACGTGTACCAACGAGGACACAGGCTTTGCCGCTGCCCACACACACTACACACACCATCATCATCATGCATGGAGAAAGCGAAGCGAAGACGACGAAGACGACCACACGGCTTAATCGGAGGTATCATGCAGAGCAACCCGCGGGAGTAATTAACCGGGAGCCTTCTGAGGCCCTGGGAACCAGGAGACCGCAATCGCCACAATCAGGCTAGCCACGCTAGTAGGCCACGGAGCGCACTTTTTCTTACAGGATCTTGTAGTTTTGTTTCTCCAAAGAGATTAATGAAATACTCATTTCCTATACCTTTTCTTTGTGTACTACGATACACTGGCACGCCCGCATTTTCTTTTCC
The DNA here is from genome assembly GCA_963921465.1 of Triticum timopheevii. Taxonomy (NCBI): domain Eukaryota; kingdom Viridiplantae; phylum Streptophyta; class Magnoliopsida; order Poales; family Poaceae; genus Triticum; species Triticum timopheevii. Next base: position 249,777,780 of record OY997264.1, on the reverse strand, counting down.
CCGGCGCATGAGAGAAATCAAACACCTCCTCTTCCCTTCTCACGGAGACACATGACAGATTTTTCTCGTGTCAAACAAGAAGATCAAGGTTGATGGTGTTTGCAGAAGGCAAAATGCAACTACTGCAAGACCGACATCGCCACTCATCCGATCATCAATGGTACATCTGCTTTGCACAAGCACTTTCGTCTTTGCAAGTGTAATCCTCACAAGAATATAGGTGAGATAAGCAAGCTGTGCTGCCAGTAAATCATCGATGAAGGTTGAAGAATAAGCAATAAAGCTTGAAGTTTAGAAGATGGGAGATTGGCAGATGGCAGTGGCGCAACTCTACTGATCCTGTGTGCTTCCTGCTGCTTCTCTGCTTCTTTTTTGTTTTATCAAACTGAAGTGTTAAGTCAGACTTGTCAATGCTGTCGTGTGTGCTAAACTACAGCTGGTTTGCTGGTGCTATCTGTTGAGTCGAATTTGCTATGTTTATGCCCAGTTTATGTTAATTATCTCGAAGTTAGTCTCTGTCACTTATTTACTGTCATTCTTGTTTGTCAAGGAACGGTGTGGTACAGGGTATATGCTGGCAAAAATTTCTGTACATAATTTGCAGCTTATCGCCTGTACCAACCCAGCCATTTTTCTATACATAATTTGCAGTTGATCGCCTGTACCAACCCAACCTGATCGCCTGTAAGCCTACATGTTGTCTGTTGGTGCAGCTTGCGACTGTCTTAAGTTTATTTTTGGTGAGAGGAAGTTGTGCGTCTATGCCAGACAATAGATAGCTACCATCCCAGCTAGTATTAGCCGCTATTCTAACCGACCAGCCCAGCCCAGCGCCCATCTTGCTAGCAGGCCAGCTATGCCAGTCAGCCAGCCCCATGTACAACGATCTGTTCGGTCCAGAACCGACGACCTAACCGAATGATCCAGGGACCAAACTCTCGGTTACGTTAAATAGTAGAGGCCAATCGGTCCATATTTTCTGAAAACCAAAAATTATAAAGCACCAAACCATTCTGTTCGGGGGAACCGAACATCCACCCCTAGTTACACCACATCAAAGCCGAAAATAGGTACCAAAATACTAAGTTCTTTTTGTATGATTAGCTGCAGTTCAGCTCTACGTGAAACAATGATTTATCGCCTACCTTTTATACCTCACGTCTAATATCAAAAAGACAAGACACACACCTCCATTTGTACACAAAACAGAATGATGCAAAATGCACCAGAGCGGAAAAGGTATAACTATGTCATCGTGAACCAATTAGTACGAAATGCACATGGAATGGAGGACATCATCAAAGTATCAAGGTGATGATGACCTTTTCAAAACGAACCACGACAGAATGATACAAAATGAACCAGAGGAACCGACACCCATGACTTTGAAAAGTTAATTTGCACTACCTCCGTAAAGAAATATAAGAGTAGATCACTAAAGTAGTGATCTAAACACTCTTATATTTCTTCACAGAGGGAGTATTTTTCAAATATACGATTTACTCACCAGTCAGAGCATTCCTCACATTGGATCATAAGGTCATCAGGATTGTACGGCATCTCACACTTGCAAAACCTGTCACATTGTACAGAAAGACAGGATAATAACAGTAAACAAGAGATTCTGATTCAAAAACTGTACAGAAATCAAACATGCAAATAAGGGAGGCACGCAAAGCCTAGCAAGAAAGAGGGATTTGATTGAGATACATACAAGAGTGGAAGAAAATAGACTTTGATCAAATATTATAAAACAAGAAGCACAATTTAATGGGACAACAAGCTGCAACAACTTTTTCCCAAACATAGCTGCTATAGCAAACAAGGGATTACTCTTCGATTGTGGACAATATAAGCCTGATACACATGCTAAAGCATGCATTGTGTACCACGAGCCCAACACATGAAATGCCAACAACTGTTGACATAAACCTTGCATTTTTTTTATGTCCCTTCCTATTGCCTTACATGCAAGAAAATAGTTGTGTTGCCTCTTTAGGAAAATAACTAAAACAGGCCAATAGATGGGTCGTGAATATGCAAAAAATTATCATCATATCATCAAGGGTACAAACTAGATAAGCTTTGGGATAAATATAGACATCATTCATGAACAAAACTAGGAAAACTAATTATAGTCAATATCATCGTAAAGTCAGAAATGCATCACTTATATAATGAACTGCCATGCCAAAAAACTAAATTACACAGTGCATTGAGAATCCATCTACCAACAATAAAACATTAGAGGTTGCATTGGATTCTTACACAGCTATACGGTCGGGCACGAAACTGCCAGATGCTGATTTGTAGTCAAAGCGACAGAAGAAGTCCTCGGCATTCACAGAATCAAGCTTTGTGTAGCTACGGAAGCTGTGGACATTGCATTTTCCCTCTATTGTGTCAGCACTCTGTACATCATAGTGGTCAGAGAGGAATACCTCTTTGGAACCATGAAATGGTCGCCTCCCACCAATGGATTCTTCTGGACGATAGTACCATCGAACCCGTACTCTCACATTTGTGCCTCGAGACCCTGTTGCCTCAATGGACTCGACTTTTGCCACATACGGTGGCTTTGATGTATCAGCTGATCTCATTAGCACACAGTCCCCAGCTGGAAGAAACACGTGGGAAAATCAGACAAAAGCCAGATTAGTTTTAATTGGTTCATTTTGAAAAGGTCATCATCAAAATATCAAGATAATGCCGGATCACAATGAGATAGCGATATTTTGGAGCATGGAAAAGTGAGGTCAATACAGCAAGACATACATTCAGCAATAAAATGGACATCAAAGCATCCATATTCTCTCATATCATTACACATCTGGATTGGTGCAAAATGTAACGGTTCACTGTCCCTGTTTTTTACCTTCTGTGCAACATTTCTAAGACTCAAAAAGTAGAATGTCAAAATTATACATCCTACCACCCGGTGGTAGTTACCCTCACGTCTTAAATACTACTGTGTGATAGTATATATACTACTTTATCATTCTCGGTATGTTTATATACTATATCTAAGATTTTTCAAAGTGAGCTCTATGAAAAACTTGCATGTGAGTCCATATTTTTTAGTTTATTTTGAAAATACTTTCATATTTGTATGTATAAAAAAATAATACTAATAAATAGCACATACGACCAAAATATTGTTATACATACTACATACTACGCGTACATACTCTCGGTTTTGACATACACTACATACAACATACAAAACTCATGTGAGGGTAACTACCACCGGGTGGTAGGAAATATTTGTCCAAATACGTCACATCCCCAATATGTCCTAATTTGTCCTAAACTATTGTTACATATATGTCAGCAATACAGGGGCAGGCACCCCTCTCAAGATGGATAAGGCGGGTCACGATCACGTATCAAAGACAGACGCCAGCTGGCACGGCTCGGGGCCTTGGTGGATGGACAAGCCTTGAGCACCAAGGCCCCCGGGACCCCGTCCATCATTGTTCCTCGCGGAAGCAATGGGCCTCCCGGTGGGTCCCCAGGGCAGGTTGCAAACATACGAGTTTATGTGCCATTGGCAGAAATATATCTCTCTACTATTAAAGGGGGATCCGCCGTCATCGTCGTGATGGTTCAACCAGCGCTCCCCTCTCACGCCTATGCTTCCTTCGCACAGCAAAGAGAAAAAATAGCGTGAGCCACGCACACACACCCCATGCCTCTATCTCCGCCCTCATCACCGATACCCTCATCACCGATACCCTCCTCGCAGTGACGCCCACCCACGATCTCCCCTCTCCTCCTGCAAACCACCTGATCTCACGGGCTGCTCTTAGGAGCCGTTTCTTCATCCGTTCCGGCCCCCACTGCCCCTCTCTTCTCTTTCCCCTCACTCCCGTCCCATGTCTGCCTGTGCGTCCTACATGGCCCTCATGGCCTGCCGCCTGTATCACCATCACGCGGCCAACTCTCCAGCACCATCCCCGCCTCCCCACATCTACGGATCCTGAGGTGAAGACGTCCGTGTGCACCCGTCAGCTAGACCGTGAATCGTCTCCTCCTTCGTTCCAAGAATGGAGCCCTAGCACCTCCGCTTCAGCACCTGTACACCCTGTAGTAAAGGAAAAGGCCATGACTTGCTCGGGCGCTACAGCCCCGAAGGCCTGCACTGGTATGCCACCACTGCCACTCCTCCCGCGTCAGAGATCTGATGGCGCTAGGCAGGCGTTCAAGTTGAATGCGCCGCCGTCGGCGGAAGAGGTGTTTTTCCATCACGCTTTACCAAAGAGAAAGCGATCGAGGACTTCGTCGCCAGTCGTTGCACGCGGCCACCACGCCGGCGAAGCTTCCGCGCTACTTGCATAAACAGATTGATCTAGGCATGCTTCCTGTCTTGATGCCTAATTATGGGTCGCAGTGTTGAGTTCTCCTTCGTTTGTCTTCGTGATGCCCAATTTTTGGCTCTTAGTGTTTAATTCTTCTTGTTCATTTGGAATTACAGGCCCTATTCCTTTTGTTCATTGAAGTTATCGGGGGCATAAAAATGGTTCCCCCACCCTTCTCCGCATGCACATGTACGTATGCACTAGAGGACAAAAAGACGATGTCATCTTAGAGTCTCCCCATATCAAAAATTCAAAATGTTTTATAGCTCAAATCATTGATCTGATTTAAAATCCATTTTCACATTAAAAAATCGTTGCGACGAGGCCTTCAAAACTAGATCCCATGTTGATATGTTCCGATGACTTTTTTTCGTGGTCAAAAGTTGCCACGCCTGTGCTAAGTAAGTTACCACATACACGGTGTGTATATTACCATGCTATTTGCACAAAAATTACCCCGGGGTATGTTTTCAACAACTTTTTTCACCCGATTCAAAGTTACCACAATGTTTTGTACCTAAGTGATCAGGTATGTAGTGCGTATATTACCATGTTATTACATAGAAGTTACCAAGGGTATGTTTTCAACAACTTTTTTTCCATGTGTCAAAGTTGCTGCGGTGTTTTGTACTTGAGTTATCATGTCTGCGGTGCTTAATCACAATGTTGTGTGCACAAAAGTTACCGTGGGTATGTTTACAACAACAACCCCCCCCCCCCCCCCTTTCCCTGGATCAAAGTTATCATGGTGTTCATGCGCAAGTTATCAGATCTGCGGTGAGTAAATTATCATACTATTTACACAAAAGTTATCCGGGGTGTGTTTTCAACAACGTTTTTCCACAAGGGTCAAAAAGTTACCCCGGTGTTTGTACGTAAATTATCACGTCTGCGGTGTGTATATTACCATGTTATTTACACAGAAGTTAAGGGTATGTTTTGAATAACTTTTTTCCCGAGGTCAAAAGTTTGTACTGAGTTGAGCATGGCTTCCAAGGTGGAGCGGAAGAAGGCGGTGAGGGGGGCATGTCCTCGGGCTTTTGCGCCCACATCGGGGTAGCCAGAATCTGGAGCGGGTGCATACGGTGGTTGAGCATGACGTTGATGACGTCGGCGAGCTGGAGGTTCTTCGTAGTGGACCACCACTTGATCCTCTTGATCATGGCTTCCACCTCGGCTGGGTTCCCCCAAGCGACGCCCTTCTCCTTCCAGGATCTGAGCTTCTTTGGAGGCCCGGCCGAAAAGGCAGGGACCTCGGCCTGGCCAGGGGCGAGCGGTTCGGTGATGTAGAACCACTCTCGCTGCCACTCCTTCACCGTTTCGATGAAGGTGCCCTTGAACCATTCAGCCCCTTGGTTCTTGCTGATCATGGCCCCTCCGCACTCCGCGAGGTCAGAGCCGCTGGACTTCGGCTTGATCCCGAAAATCTTCCACCATAGGCCAAAGTGCGGCTCGCAGCGGAGGAAGGCCTCGCAAATCATGATGAAGGAGGCGAGGTGGAGAATGGAGTTTGAGGCCATGTGGTGGAAGTCAAGCCCGTAGTAGAACATTACCCCGCGCACGAAGGGGTGCAGCGGGAACCCCAGGCCTCGGAAGAGGTGGGGGACGAAGACCACCCGCTCGCCTGCACCGAGAGCGGGCACCTACTGGCCAGCGGCTGGAGCACATGCAGCTATGTTGGCAGATAAGTACCCCGCGCTGCGTAGCTCTAGAATGGTGCCATCTGTCATGATGGAACCACCCCAATGCCACTTGAGGGTGTCGGCCATGGCTGGTGGGGGAGGTTGGACTCGCTAAAGAAGAAGGTTGTGGGATCGGATCTGGGCGCTGGAGCTAGAAGAAGCAGTAGGTGGGAAGAATGGGAGCATGGTCGGTTGCACTGTCCTCTCTTTTGCTCTTATAGGCCGGTGAAAGGCCAAGAGTCCCCCTTACTGTGACGATAAAAACGCCACTCCCACCAAAGATGTCGTTAAGCATATGGGTGAAACAAAATCTTGATGATATCCTTGAGAAACCGGGCACGATCTCCACCTCAATGGGACGTGCCAGTAAAAAGGTTGCCTCGGACCGCAAATTGAGGGAAGCAGTAACTGCTCGACCTATCATGGGGTGAGCCGTTAAAGTTGTCAGACTAAGTGGGACTGTTCGCACCGAGATGATTGGCCTTCGAGGCTAATTTATTCGATCTCTTCGGGCAGGGTACAAGCTCGGGTGAGCCTCGGTTGGCATCGCTCCTTTAAAAGGAGTAGTCGGAGAATTATAAGGAACTCATCTGTTGAGCCAAGGACTCCGGATCCGAGGTTGTTATCGTCATGAAGGTCGTCCTCGACATAGAAGACCAGTTCGGGGGCTACTGACGGTGTCCTGGATTGGGGGATGCTAACCTAGCTGGCTCATGATCCTTGGGTTGGGGCGTTGGGCCGATGGGCCCTCATTCTTGGTCAAGACGGACTCCGAAGGCCGTACGCACGAGGCATGATCAAGACTACCTACACCGAAGACTGACGTATACTCCAAGATCTCTCTTGTTGCCTTGCTCCTAAATATCGACCTTGTAACCCTAAGATACCTTCCCTGGCGTGTGTATAAGCCATAGGGTTTAGCCCGTAGAGGGGACATCAACGCAATATCATTCACCTAGCCCTAGAGTTAGACCACATATTACGATCTCGAGGTAGATCAACTCTGTACTTGATACCTCTCCACTAATATAAACAAATATAAACAAGAGCAGGACGTAGGGTTTTACCTCCATCAAGAGGGCCCGAACCTGGGTAAAACATCGTCTCTCTGTTCTTGTTACCATCTGTCCGAGATCCACAGCTCGGGACCCCCTACCCCGAGGTCTGCCAGTTTTGACACCGACAAATACCATCATTAAGTTGGTGGTAGTCCACACAAAACCGCCATGTGCCATCTAGTTTCTTGACAAACAATCGCCAGGGAAGAAAATTCAGGGTTACTTTCCCAGATGATACCTTTTGGAGCATATCCTCGCATTGGCGTTCGATCTCATCCTTCTAGAACTCAGGGTAACGATATAGGTGAATTGTAATAGGGGATGTTCTTGACAGGAGCTGAATGCGGTGGTCGCATATGCGCGCCGATGGTATGCTACAAGGCTTATCAAATAGTGCCTTGAACCCTTGCAGAAGTACGAGCATGTGGTCATCGATGGCACAGCACTAATAATGGAGAAGAAAATTAATAAGTCGGAGAATCAACTGAACCCGCTAGCACCAACACCATTGCTTGTCCCAGCAGCTATAGTAGAGGAAGAAGAGCCCATGAAAAAGGTGCTCTACCACACTGATGGAGAGAAGGCCAGTATGAGTTGAGCTCATACAGTTCAATGGACGATAAATGTTTACCATGGTCATTTAACAGTCAAAATCTATTTTCCTCACCACAAATCAGGTCACTAAATATCTAATATGAAGAATTTATCAAGCCCACTATGGATTGTAGTAAATTCTCCACCTTCACTACTGATGTCATAGTCGACTGTTGGCAGTTTCATGCTATATATAGGCAAAACGTATTATTTGTCTAATTACTCAGTGTATGGATACGTATATAATTAAATGGCAGTTAAGGACTTCAGTTATGTACAAGGCTATGTAAAGTGCATTTATGATATACTAAGAGATAGGGTGTCTGGTAACTGTTATTCAGAATATTGCATAGTTGTAAGTTGCATGCCATAACACAAACGCACAATAAAGGGAAGTTAATTGACACATAATCTAGAGCAGTAATCCTGTATACCTAAGAGATTCATCCTTGCTAACCTATTTATCTTAACATGCAAGCTATCCACCTCACCACACAAGCCCCACACATGTATTACTTCATTTTCCTGGACATGCACCCATCCCACGTCAACGATCTAGCCAGGTAAGCAAAACTGAACATGCACATGCACGTCATTCGTCCAGTTTGGACTGTCCCTTTCTCTTTCCAACCATACATTAGCGACCGAGCCCTCTCTCTGATACAGAAAAAAAGATAACCGAGCCCTTTCCCTTAGAAAAAAGAAGAAACTTCTCCCCACCACGTGAGGGCCCTCCTGCGACTCCGACCACCGTCCGCTCGCGTCCAACAGCTCTACAGGTCAGATCGCCTCCAGTCTTTCTCCACGAAAACTCTCCATATTCTTGACGCTAATTACTCTCCCACAATTGATTCCTGTCTCCCCCTTCACCTTCTCCACTGAATGCCATTCTTCTACTACAGGTCCCCGGTCGGTCTCGTCTCAGGAATTCAAGAAAGCGGCTAGGAGGAGTAGGCCGTGAGGATCCCATTATCGGTCACCCGAGCTCTCCGCAGATCGGGGAGGGAGATTAACAAGTGGATTTTGTTTAGGCGCAACTTGGATGCAGATCTTCCTTGGGGAACATAAGGGAGACAAGGACAACAATCCAAAGAGGGTCAATGGTGAGGCACCAATTGAGCATATACCAGGAAAGCCAATGAGATTGATGGGATGAATCTGAAGTCTCTATTGTTGAAACGCATCGGTTGTTAGTGCCGCGCGTCGTAGCCACATCTGCAGTCATTGTCGTTGGTTGCAACCTGTTCCAATCCCCTTTCCATACCAGTTTCTTCCAGATCCCTCCTACCCGACTTCCTCTACTCTGATGCTTCTTTACTGTATCCTGCACTTGACTGTAAATTAGTTTTCTTGCGCCTTCGTTGAGTTTTTTCAAAGACGAATCGAAGTTGGAATTATGAGTCACAAGTGTGTGTTATCATATAAGTATTTCCCAGACTCAATATATCAGCAGGTTATCAGCACTATAGTCCTCTATCCTTTGCAATAATATATGCATCGGACCAAATTCATCATTCATTTCAGTTCCTTAATCCTTGGTCACTGTAACTTTATTGAGTCTCAAAGTCTGATTATTTATGTAATTTGTGCTTGATCTTAAACCATTGCCAATTGGAGATTTGGATTGAGTGATCAGTACTGCCACGGTTCATGACCAATTGACCATACAATTACTACTTTTTTTTAGAAGAGAAGCTTTGGTCTATACTTCTACTATTGCTTTTCCTGTCCTCTGTGCAGATTCTGTTCTTGGTGCGGATTCTTTTCTAATGTCCATCAACGAGTTGTCTGATTAAAATCGAAGCAGGTCAGGCATCTTGCTTAGTATGTACTATTGTCATCTATGATTTTTTTTTAGTCTGATGCATATATTCAAGAAGCTTGCAATTGCAAAAGTTTTTTCACAGCACTAATACACACACTACCAATTGTACTATGACCACATTCTTATTCTTCCAATTTATGGTTATGTTATTCTTACATTTGTCTACTAAGTTCATCTCTCTTTGTTTTCAGCTACCCTATTTCTCCTTGAGAGTAACATATAACATATACAGGTGATGCTAAAACTGGTGTAAACAAAGATCGTGCTTACAGACTTGCCAACACATGGTGTATTTTTGGGTATGTGCAGGTTGTCTTTCAGGCCAGTAAAAGTATTTTTATTGTTTCGGTCGTTTGTTGTAAATTGATTTGTATATATGGTAATATGGAATTTGGTTATCCCATTTAGTTTATTAAATTCTCGCTATCATGTTTTGTTGTACATTTGTTGGTAGTACAATCAACTCTAGATAATTGCAAGAGAAGTAAACTACATTCCTTTTGGATTGCAACTATATATATCTTCTTTCTACAATATACCAAGTTTACTTACATTGATTATTTTAATATGTATGTCTAAAGTAGAATGGAATTTCCACATTTCCTATGTGTCCTCTAAGAATGCACTGCATGAATTTTGAGTATTGCATACTAATATCCCGGGAATCATCTAGTTCATAAAGGTCATAACAGAACAACAGAGCTTCCTATGTGTAACCTATTCTACCCAACTTAATTTGAGCAGACTGCATGTGACGAGCACATAAGACACTATCCAACTTAAAATTTTGAAGATACAAAATTTGGCCACAGACATAGAAAACTTGAGTTTTAATGCAGAGCACTGTCATCGTTAGTAACCAGTTGATCTATCATTTTGTAAAATTCAAACAACACAGCAAAAATGATGTGTTAAAATGTCCTTTCAAGTTTCAATGTGCTAATTTCTTTTTGAGCTGGCTAGCAATCCAGCTTATCCCCGAAGTGAACAGCGAAAAACATTTCTTTGTCCACCATGGTTCAAACAACACGTCAACTAAAACATTTCCCAGACCAGCCAACCAATACCACAAATTATTGCCGCAAAAACAAAAACCCACAAAAATAATCCGGAAAACTCAGGAGCAGAGGGAGGAGATGAGCTGGGGGGAGAGCCTCACGCTTGATGACTTTGTCAGACCCCTTGATGGTGTAGAACTCGAGGATCTTCTTGGGCGGACGCGTCTTAGCCATGGGCTCGGCGGGACGGCGACGGCGAGAGGCGTGAGGAGCGGGGAGCGGGGAGCTAGGGTTCGGAGAAGAATGGGGAAATTTCCTGTTGTCTACTAGCCCTCCAAACAGAGCCTCGTCCTTTTTGGTTCGAAAACGCCGAGGCGCCCTTTTTTACCGCCTCTGTCGCGTTTCCCTCTCGTGCGCTACCATTTGATTCATGCAGTGAAAATTCGCTTGGTAAACCATTCGCGTAAATTATTGCCGCCGCCCAGTGAGGGCATTGCCGATGCATAGCCTTAGGATGATGCCTCACATGTTATGTAGGATCGGATAACAAAAAAAAGTAGGTTCGGATGGAAAAACGGGATCCTCTTCAAGAGGCGGATGCTTAGAGATAAAAAGTATGGTCCGGTGCATAAAGTTGAAAAAATTGAAATGGAGAGAAGGGATGCACTTGTAGTGAAAGTCACTTTCTATTCTTTAATGAGGTCCACTAATAGTAGATTGCATTGCGGAGAAAAAATCAACACATATGCTTCAAATTACTTTTTGTCATGAGGCATATGTATCCATATGCCACCATTGTACATGCCCTGAGCGGATTGGGACGTACGGGTCGTCGCTGTGGATGGTCGGAAGGAAGCTGGGCAGATTGGCTGTGGGTCTCTGGTTATAAGCGCAGTGACCGAGCTAGCCGCATAAAAAAAGATGTTTTAAAACTTTATTTTTCATAAATAGTTGGACTGCTTACCACATGTGTCATGTGGTAAAAAATAGTTTGACATGACAAATATACTAATTGCCTCCAGGCGAAAATAAGGGTTTCGAACGCTTCCGGTAACTGTCGCCGAAATCTACCCTTGATCCCTCACTGGTCGCTCCTCGGGCACCCCTGAACTCAGGGTAACTAAGGGGGATCCTCGCGACCTTTCCCGGCCTTGGTTTGCGGGGAACCGGCATGGACGACGACAACAAGATCGGATCTTAAGTGATGGCGGATAACTCTGGATCGCACATAAGGCTAGGGAAGGAGACTGTGGAGGAGCCTTTGTGTTAGGGTCTCTATCTCAATTTCACCATGGAATTCGAACTCGAGCTACATCCAGAGGAGAATTCGGGGGAGGAAGGGAGCACACGCTATCCTAGCCGGCCAACTAGCCGTTTGCCTTTCGCCAACTCGAGAAGGAGAGAGGGGAACGATATTTAAGAGATTACAAGGCCCAAGGTGTCGTGGTACTAAGACTGACAGTAGAATGGGGGGTAGGTATGTAGAGGCAAGATCCTAGCTATGGAGTAGTTGTATACGCAAGGGATTTACGAGTTCAGGCCCTTCTCCGAGGAAGTAACAGCCCTACGTCTCGGAGCCCGGAGGCGGTCGACTGGATTATAAGCGTATGAGTTATAGGGGTGCGAACCCTTCTGCCAGTGGAGGGGGGTGGCTTATATAGTGTCTACCAGGACCCAGCCAGCCCACGTAGCGGAGGGTTTAAAGTACATTAAGGCATGTCGTTACAGGTAACGCCTTACATAAAGTGTCATCATGGACATAAAGACTACTTAATTACAGACCGTTTGGATACAGAGTGGCTCTTGGATTCTTGGTGGTCGAGTGAATCTTCATGGTCGAGTGTCTTCGAGTTCGTCGAGTGGAATCCTCCCAGGTCGACTGGAAGGGAGTTTCTTCTATAGATGTCCTTGGGAAGGGCACCTTGGACAGGTCCATGACCCTACCCTAGGTACATGACTTCATCATTAGCCCCCGAATGGATCGAGGTTTGAGTGAGGAAGGAGTTGATAGTATTTCCGACCTGATTTTTGTGCTGCGAGTGTGTCTCACTATGGATCAATGACTTCTTAGTGATGGCGTCAACTTCTCTTTCAGTCGCCTTGATCCATTCTTTATAATTGTCGAGTGAACTTTATGAACTTGGAGATTTCCGAGCGACGGATCGTAGGAGATCTCCCGTCTGACAAGTTGCTCTGCTGTTAGCGGAGTTAGCGGGATCTGAATTTTGGGAAGCGCGCGAAGCGGAGAAGACCGCGGTACTCGGATGGGATAAGGCAGAGACGCCTCGATTTCCGCGCCGCTTTTTTCGCCATGTATCGCTCGCGCGACTGTTGCGGGATTTGACAGGATTGCCTGGGCCTACCGGTCAGCCACTCGGAAGTGACCTTACATAAGGCGTCGGACGGGGTTTTTTTGTACAGTGCATCTTCATTCCCCTCTCCCCCTTCCTCAACCTCGCCCGTTGCGCCCGCTTTTACCTCCGCTCATCTGCTCCTCACGCGCCTCGCCGGTGACGATGGTGAAGGAGAAGATGGCGGCCTTGGAGCGAGCGAAGAAGGCGAGGGCGACAGCGAAAGCGAAGGGGAGAGAGACTAGTCGGGGCGGATCTTCGTCGCGGTCCCGCCAGCCGCAAGGCTGGGTCCAAGGAGACTGGATCCGCTCGACCATCACCCAGAAGGATCTCGACGATCTGGCCCAAGAGGGACTGATCTCCCATGGGTCAGCAAGGCTTCCGGGGGCGGAATGGCAACCGCAGCCTCAGGAGGGTGAGTGCGTTCTCTTAGCCACCCATGTCGATCGCGGGTTCTCTCTGCCGCCGAATCTTTTCTTTCGATGGTTTCTGAACTTCTTTGGGGAACAACTCCATCACTTCACTCCCAACTCCATTGCCTATCTCGCCGCTTTCGTGTCTCTGTGCGAAAACTTTCTGGGTTGTCGGCCGCACTGGGGTCTCTTCAAGCACATATTCACCTGTCGTTCCCAGACGGTGAAAAAGGCGAGTCCGAATGATGAGAGGACCAAAGTAATCCAGATGTGTGGGGGTCTTGGGGTCCAAATGAGGAGTATGAGTGCTTTTCCAGCCATGACCCTTCCCGAGTCGGTTAGAGGGTGGCAGTCGACCTGGTTCTACTGCCAAGACGAGTCGACGCCGGGGAAGTCGACTGGTCTCCCCCCGTTCTCCATGGACCGAGTGAACAAGCCATCTTCCATGAAGGTGCTTCCGGAGGAGAAGGCTCAGGTTAAAATATTGATGGAGCGTGTAGTCCAACTCATTCGCGACGGGATCACTAGCATGGATCTTTTGGAGGTTTTCCTTCGACGGCGCATTCAGCCACTCCAATACCGAGGCCACCCGATGTGGTTGTACTCTGGGACCGAAGACACCACTCGGGTCCACCCAGAGAAGGTCGACGACGCCACATTGGAGAGGTGGATGACTGCCATCACAGGGAACAAAGATAACCCTCGTGGGGCTAGAAGGATCCCACCACTCGACCAGTCTTATGAACCAGACAAGGCATCATCACTTATCTCCGACTATAATCATGTTCTGTTCATTCTGTTTTGCTGCAACTCAGTCGACTGACTTTTGTCTTGTTTGTTGTCTTTCAGGCTACCACTGAGTTGTATTCGATACCCAACGGGGTGCAAGCACCGACCGAAGAGGAGGAAAGAAGCGGAGGCGAAAGTCAAGAGGAGTGGGACTCGGATGGTGATGATGATGATGAAGATGATGGCTCTGATGAGGAAGAAGAGGAGGAGGAGGAGGAGGAAGTCGCACCTCCCCGTTCTGAAAGACGATCGAAGCTTGTCCATGACCCTGCAGCTGAGCGCGGGAAGGGGGTCGCGCCTGTCGTGCAGTCGACCAAGCGTCCTGGGACGACTTCTCCGGTGCTGACTAAGAAAGCGCCGAAGCAATCTCGAGTGGCGTCGTCGAAGCCGATGAAGGCTTTGCCGAAGATGAAGATGGCGATCCCCACTATCTCTGGGTAATGGTGTAACTTGATTTTTCTTGTTTCACATGGATTTACTCTTGGTCGATTCGTTAGCTGACCGACTGATTTCTGAAACTGTAGCGCTGCTACTTCTGATACCTCGACCAGACCTGAAGACCACGAAATGGAAGATGCTATCACTTCCAACCCTGGTATGACCTTTGTAGTTCCGTCTTCAGTCGGTAGGATCTTTGTCTTTAACTTTGACTCTTTTTTGCAGCTCCAACTAACATCATCATTGACCTTCCTGATGACGATGACGAGGAACCACTGAGGCAGAGGAGGAATAGGAAAGCGTCTATTGGCAAGGCAGCTCAGGTCGTGTCAGCACCTGAGATGTTGGTTGTGGAGGGGGACAACGCCACTCGGCCTACCGTATCCTTTGCGGTGCCGTTGACGAGTGCACGCCCTTCGTTGTCGAGTGCTGATCATCCTTCACTTTTCTCGACCCACCACGTCCCAGAAGACCAAGCAAGCGCTGCCAAAGAAGCCATACGCCAGGCGGGGGTCATGATGGAGCAAGTGAAGGCGATCCGAGACGCCAGTCATGTGACGCCCCCGATTCAATCGTACACTAATCATGGACGCAAACGTGTACGATCAAGATCAGGGACTCACGGGAAGATATTAAAACACAACTCTAAAACATAAATAAGTCATACAAGCATCATAATACAAGCCAGGGGCCTCGAGGGCTCGAATACAAGTGCTTGATCATAGACGAGTCAGCGGAAGCAACAATATCTGAGTACAGACATAAGTTAAACAAGTTTGCCTTAAGAAGGCTAGCACAAACTGGGATACAGATCGAAAGAGGCGCAGGCCTCCTGCCTGGGATCCTCCTAACTACTCCTGGTCGTCGTCAACGGGCTGCACGTAGTAGTAGGCACCTCCAGCGTAGTAGGAGACGTCGTCGACGGTGGCGTCTGCCTCCTGGGCTCCAGCATCTGGTTGCGACAACCAGAAAGAAAGGAAAGAGCGGAAAAGGGGGGAGAAAGCAACCGTGAGTACTCATCCAAAGTACTCGCAAGCAAGGAGCTACACTACATATGCATGGGTATATGTGTAAAGGGCCATATCAGTGGACTGAACTGCAGAATGCCAGAATAAGAGGGGGATAACTAATCCTGTCGAAGACTACGCTTCTGGCAGCCTCCGTCTTGCAGCATGTAGAAGAGAGTAGACTGAAGTCCTCCAAGTAGCATCGCCAAGTAGCATCTCCAAGTAGCATCTCCAGTAGCATCTCTAGTAGGATCGCATAGCATAATCCTACCCGGCAATCCTCTCCTCGTCGCCCTGTTAGAGAGCGATCACCGGGTTGTATCTGGCACTTGGAAGGGTGTGTTTTATTAAGTATCCGGTTCTAGTTGTCATAAGGTCAAGGTACAACTCCGGGTCGTCCTTTTACCGAGGGACACAGCTATTCGAATAGATAAACTTCCCTGCAGGGGTGCACCACATAACCCAACACGCTCGATCCCATTTGGCCGGACACACTTTCCTGGGTCATGCCCGGCCTCGAAAGATCAACACGTCGCAGCCCCACCTAGGCACAACAGAGAGGTCAGCACGCCGGTCTAACTCCTATGGCGCAGGGGTCTGGGCCCATCGCCCTTTGCACACCTGCACGTTGCATACGCGGCCGGAAGCAGACCTAGCCTAGTGGCGTTCCAGTCCAATCCGGCGCGCGCCACTCAGTCGCTGACGTCGCGAAGGCTTCGGCTGATACCACGACGCCGGGATACCCATAACTACTCCCGCGTAGATGGTTAGTGCGTATAGACCAAATGGCCAGACTCAGATCAAATACCAAGATCTCGTTAAGCGTGTTATTATGAAGCAACCGCGGACGCCGACCAGGGCCAGGCCCACCTCTCACCTAGGCGGTCTCAACCTGCCCTGTCGCTCCGCCACAAAGATCCACACAAAGGGCCGTCGGGACAAAGGTCCTTTCAGCCCCCAATCCGTGAATCACTCGCGGGTACTCTTCGAGCTGAACCGACTTTAGTCACCATCTATATAGTATGTATGTATGTATAGTATATACCCGTGATCACCTCCCAAGTGATCACGGCCCGATAGTATAGCAAGGCAGACTGACAAGAATGTAGGGCCAATGATGATAAACTAGCATCCTATACTAAGCATTAGGATTGCAGGTAAGGTATCAACAGATGTAGCAACAATGTCAGGCTATGCATCAAAATAGGATCAACGGAAAGCAGTAACATGCTACACTACTCTAATGCAAGCAGTATAGAGGAGAATAGGCGATATCTGGTGATCAAGGGGGGGGGCTTGCCTGGTTGCTCTGGCAAGAGAGTGGGGTCGTCAACACCGTAGTCGTACTGGGTAGCAGCGGCGTCGGTCTCGGTGTCTAGCGAGAGAAGAGGGGGAAGAAACAATAAATACTTAAGCAAACAGATGCATAGCAATACATGACATGACAAGTAATGGTGCTAGGGGTGCCCTAACGCAGTATGAGGTGATACCGGTGAAGGGGGGGAACAACCGGGAAAGTATCCCCGGTGTTCCGCGTTTTCGGGCAGAGGAGCCAGAGGGGGAAAGTTGCGTGTTCGCTATGCTAGGGATGCGTGGCGGACGGACGGGCTACATATCCGAATTCGTCTCACCGTTCTGAGCAACTTTCATGTAGAAAGTATTTTCATCTGAGCTACGGTTTATTTTATATTAATTCTAAAAGATTTAAATCATTTTTAGGATTTATTTAACTATTTAATTATAACATTATCCAAAACAGTGCTTGCTGACGTTATCATGACATCAGCATGACGTCAGCAGTCAACAGAGGTGTTGACTGGTCAAACTGACGTGTGGGCCCAGTGGGACCCACCTGTCATACACTGCTAGGTTGATTAGGGTTTAGGTTAAACTAATTACTGTCTATTTAAACTAACAGGTTAATTAGATTAAATAAAGAGGATTAATCAACTTAATTAATTCACTAATTAATTAATTAATTATAAATTTTATTAATTCATTTTACTTATTTTTATTTTATTTTATAAAAAAACGTTCTGGGGCGGGGCCCCACATGCCTGTGGCCCCAAGGGGCCAATCGGGCGCCGATAGCGGGCGGGGGCGTCGGACGCGCCCGAGAGGGCGCACGCCCAGTACGGGCGGACCCGGCAGGGCACCGGCGCAAGGGAGGTCAGTGGCCATGGCGAGGCCATTACCGGAGCAAGGTCCGGTCGGCGGGCGGCGACGGGACTATAGAGGCGGGGCGGAGTGCAGTGGCCGGACGCGGCCACGGCGGGCGCGCGCGGGCAGGCGAGTAGGGCCGTGGGGAGCGGCGGTGCTCGACGGGAGTGGCGGTGGTGAGCACGAGCGACCGCGGGCAGGAGCAACGGCCGGGGTCGGCGCGCGCGGCCACGGCGGGGCTCGCGTGGTCGCGGGCGAGGGAGAGAGAGGAGGGGTGTGTGCTCACATCGAGGAGTAGGGCAATTGGCTGCGGGGGTCGAGGGGGGTGACGGGGACGACGTCGGCGGAGAGGAGGCAGGCCGGCGGGGCAGCTCCGGCGAGTGCGTCGAGTGGCGGGGGCGAGGCGGTGATGGACGGCGACGGATCCGAGGCGACGCGGGGCTCCAGGCGGCGGTGGTGGCACACGACGACAACGAGCGGGTGCGGCTCGGTGATGAGTGGAAGATGGAGAGGATAGGAGGACGGGGGGGGGGTCCGGTGGGTGGCGCCGGTGAACGGCGAGACGGCGGGGACGAGCCGGGGCATCGGCGTCGGGTGCCCCATTCCCGATCCAGATTCGGGGGGGGGGGGCAGAGGGGGAGTGGGATCGTGGGGGTGGGGAGTGAGGTGGGTCGTGGTTTAGGGTTTCCTCCCTGGTGGGGATATGGAGGGAGTGGGTCGGCCGGCTGGGCCAGTCGGCTGGGCCTTTGCCCAGTTGGGCTGGCCAGCTGGGCCACAGATGGCCCGGGGGGGGCGCCTCTTTTTATTTTTAGTTAGATTTGTCTTTTCCTTTTATTTATTTATTTATTTCACTTTTCTGTTTTATTTCATTTTAATATATTTAGACATTTTCAAAAAGGGTGTTCGTTGCACTATAATCACCTAGGCATTTAACTGCACACTCCGAACATTTTAGTTTAATATTTTGAAAACTTTGTCGTTTGACATTAATTTGAATTTGAATTTGAAAAGGTTTCGAATCATTGCGAGGTTAGCAACAGTAGGAGTGGAGACGTGGCATCATTAACAGAGGTTACTGTAGCTTGATTATCCGAGCGTCACAAGTCAAGCGGTTTATGACGCCAGTTCAGCTCTTCAGAGCAATGTTCAGGTTAGTCGATCACTGCCTGTTCTGTTAGGATATGATACCTGAAAACTTTTATTTATGAAAATCTTAGTATCGTCGTACACCCACTGGGTGCGTCGATTGAAATTTTGGATTGGTGGGGGCACGCCGAGTGCACCCACTGGGTGTAGTCCCCAAGGCTATGGTGGACTGCTGGCAGTAGACCGGTGGGGGCATGCTAAGTGCACCCACTGGGTGTAGTCCCCGAGACTGTGGTCGACTGCTGGCAGTCGACGACAGTCCGAAGAACACCTCTCTTTTTTTTGTGTGGCTATCTGCTGGTGGTTAGCCTTTCTGTCCTTTTTTGGTCGACTGGTCGACTCTAGCTGATAGAACTAGTGGGGGCACGCTGAGTGCACCCACTGGGTGTAGTCCCCGAGACTATAGCTGAATGTTTAGATTCGGCTATAGTCTTAGAAATGCTATGATTTTTCCTTAGTCACTCGGAAGTGACCTATCTTTGACGTCTGTCGATTGGTTCTTCGCAGAAATCTTGCGAGCTTGCAGCTCGTTCTACTGAGTTGGAGAACAAGCATATCCAGCTCGAACTTGACCTGAAGCTTGTCCAGGAGAACTTCACGAAGGAGAAGGAGGAGGCAAAAGGTATGTTTGGTGAGAACCTTGACGACTGCCTTTGTTTCTTGTTTATTCCTGAATCTGATCTCACTATGATTTTGCAGAAAAACTGAGGGATTCTCTGAAGAAAAAGAAGGATCTTGACCTTGCTGAGGCGCAGAAAGCAGCTTCAGAGAAAACCAAGCTCGCAGAAGAAAAGCTGGCCTCAATCACCAAGCTTGAAGAGGAGAATACCAATCTGAAAGCTGCTCTTGATGCTGCCAACAAGGAGGTTAGTCGACTGAAGAATGACAAGATTGCTTTGAGTGACAAGGCCGGCGAGTTGGCGGGAAAGAAGAATGATCTGGAGGCTTATCTGGGAGGACTCGCCAAGAAGCTATTCCTCATGCTCGAAGGTAATCCTTTGTATCATACATGCCTTTTAACTATGATCTTGTCATCAAACTGCTATCTTAACTTTGTGGTTGTGTCTGCAGAGTTCTGCCAGAACTTTGAGGAGGAGACTGGTCGACTGGAGACGAGCCTAGATCCCATCAACTCTCCTGGGAAGGACGAAGCCGCCATGAATGTGCTCCGACTTGAGTCTCGCGTTGCTGCTGTTGTCAACTATCTTGCAAGGCTGTAGGTTGCAACTTCTCGCATCGACACAACACTCTGGCCAGGAGAAACACTTCAGAATGACCTTGAGTCTCTGATGACTCGACTGAACGATGTTCCAAGTCGAGTGCAAGAATGGAAGAAGTCTTCTGCCAGGTGCGGTGCGGACGTTGCTCTATCTCTGGCCCGTGTTCACTGTAAGGAAGCGCGAGAGGACAAGCTGGCAGCTCTCAAGGTGGCGAATACTAAGAAGCATGACTTCCGATCCTTCATGGAGACCTTCATCGCCGCTGCCACTCGGATCGCAGATGGAATCGACCTGGACGAATTCGTTGCGCCTTCTAGCCCTCCACAGGAGGGGTAAAAAACTTCTATGCTTGATGCTTTAAATTTGCCTCGGAATGCCGAGTGGTTTTTGTAACCGATAACTTTAACGGGCTTAGCGCCTGAGCACTTCTGGTTCCGTAAGACGTTATCTGAACTTGGATTCGACGTTGAATATGTTTGCATCTGGTTTGAGGTGTCCTTTTGCAGGCTAAGATGAAGCACATATTGCAATCGACTTGTACCTCATCACTCTTAGGCGAGCACTGGGCTGCAGCTAAGCCCCCGAGTGGGAGGTTTGCTCTCCACTCGGTAGGATTTTCAAAAACTTAGGCGAGCGCTGGGCTGCAGCTAAGCCCCCGAGTGGGAGGTTTGCTCTCCACTCGGTAGGATTTTCAAAAACTTAGGCGAGCGCTGGGCTGCAGCTAAGCCCCCGAGTGGGAGGTCTGCTCTCCACTCGGTAGGATTTTCAAAAACTTAGGCGAGCGCTGGGCTGCAGCTAAGCCCCCGAGTGGGAGGTCTGCTCTCCACTCGGTAGGATTTTCAAAAACTTAGGCGAGCGCTGGGCTGCAGCTAAGCCCTCGAGTGGGAGGTCTGCTCTCCACTCGGTAGGATTTTCAAAAACTTAGGCGAGCACAGGGCCGCAGCTAAGCCCCCGAGTGGGAGGTCTGCTCTCCACTCGGTAGGATTTCTGTGGCGTACCTCTGAAGAAGAAGGCATCAATCGACCTGCACCTCGTCTTCCTTGCGGAGCGCACATTATACTTGTGGGGCAGCTCAGAAGGAGAGAGTAGCAGTCGACCTGTACCTCGTCTTCCTTGCAGAGGGCACGTTATACTTGTGACGTAGCTCGGAAGGAGAGGGTAGCAGTCGACCTGCACCTCGTCTTCCTTGCGGAGTGCACATTATACTTGTGGCGTAGCTCGGAAGAGGGGAGTAGCAGTCGACCTGCACCTCGTCTTCCTTGTGGAGCGCACATTATACTTGTACTTAGGCGAGCGCTATGCTGCAGCTAAGCCCCCGAGTGGGAGGCTGGCTCACCACTTGGTAGGATTTTATTTAAACTTAGGCGAGTACTTGGACTGCAGCTAAGCTTCCGAGTGGGTGGCTGGCTCACCACTCGGTAGGATTTTATTTAAACTTAGGCGAGTACTTGGACTGCAGCTAAGCCTCCGAGTGGGAGGCTGGCTCACCACTCGGTAGGATTTTATTTAAACTTAGGCGAGTACTTGGACTGTAGCTAAGCCTCCAAGTGGGAGGCTGGCTCGCCACTTGGTAGGATTTTATTGAACTTAGGCGAAACGGATTCGCAGCTAAGCCTCCGAGTGTGAGGTTGGCTCACCACTCGGTAGGATTTTTACAAACTTAGGCGAAACGGATTCGCAGCTAAGCCACCCACTGGGGGGATCTTTGTGTAAACAAAAAGTAACAACAATCACTGGGAAAATTATAACACTATTGTCTTTGAAAAATGAACTACAGAAGTACTTTTATTACATTTCCGAGTGCATACTTAAGTGTAAAAGGGGCGGAGCAGCTCCGCGTTCCAAGC
The DNA here is from genome assembly GCA_963921465.1 of Triticum timopheevii. Classification (NCBI taxonomy): domain Eukaryota; kingdom Viridiplantae; phylum Streptophyta; class Magnoliopsida; order Poales; family Poaceae; genus Triticum; species Triticum timopheevii. The sequence goes on along the minus strand of OY997264.1, from coordinate 249,755,894 downwards.
TCGGGGCTCGTCGATCTGGTGCTCGACATTGTAAAGACGGTAAGCTCCATTGTGGAGAACCTTGGTGACGATGAAGGGGCCTTCCCAAGAAGGAGCAAGCTTGTGTGGCTTCTGCTGATCCACTCGGAGAACCAAATCTCCTTCCTGGAAGGCTCGACTCCTCACGTTTTTGGCGTGGAAGTGACACAAGTCTTGCTGGTAAATGGTCAATCAGATCAAGGCCATCTCCCTTTCTTCTTCTAGAAGGTTGAGTGCGTCTTGCCGGGCTTGTTCTGCTTCAGCTTTGGTGTAGAGTTAGACTCGGGGAGCGTTGTGAAGCAAGTCACTCAGCAAGACCGCTTCAGCTCCGTAGACCAAGAAGAACAGAGTTCTCCTAGTCGACCGGTTAGGTGTGGTCCTTAATCCCCAAAGTACTGACGGAAGTTCGTCGACCCATGCACCAGCTGCGTGCTTGAGGTCGCGCATCAATCGGGGTTTCAACCCTTTGAGAATCAAGCCATTTGCTCGTTCTGCCTGTCCATTCGACTGAGGGTGAGCGACTGAAGCATAGTCGACTCGTGTGCCCTGAGATGTGCAGAAGGCTCTGAATTCCTCAGAATCAGAGTTTGACCCATTGTCAGTGATGATGCTGTGTGGAACTCCATATCTGAATATCAACTCCCTGATGAAGCTGACAGCAGTGCTGGGATCAAGATTCTTGATGGGTTTAGCCTCAATCCATTTGGTGAACTTGTCGACTGCCACCAGCACATGAGTGAAGCCGCTTCTGCCTGTTCTCAGAGGCCCAACCATATCCAATCCCCATACAGCGAAAGGCCAGATGAGTGGTATGGTCTTTAAGGCTGAGGCGGGCTTGTGTGACATATTGGAGTAAAATTGACATCCTTCACACTTGTCGACTATCTCCTTTGCCATTTCATTCGCTCTTGGCCAGTAAAATCCGGCTCGGTATGCTTTGGCCACAATGGTCCGAGAGGACGCATGATGGCCACAGGTCCCCGAGTGGATATCATCAAGGATTATCCGACCTTCTTCTGGCGTTATACATTTCTGACCAACTCCAGTCGCGCTTACTCTGTACAACTGTCCCCTTATCACGGTAAAGGCTTTAGATCGGCGGACGATCTGTTGAGCCTGTTCTTCATCCTCTGGGAGCTCTTTCCTTAAGATATACGTGATATACGACACTGTCCAATCGGGAGTGATCACCAACACTTCCATGATCAGGTCGACCACTGCTGGAACTTCAACTTCAGTCGGATCTGTGACACTTTTAGGCTGCGGAGCTTCTTCTGTAAAAGGATCTTCTTTAACTGATGGAGTATGGATATGTTCCAAGAAGACGTCACTGGGAATGGCTTCTCTCTTGGAACCTATCTTCGCCAAATCATCAGCCGCTTGATTCTTTAGTCGGGGTATATGATGGAGCTCTAACCCTTCAAATTTCTTTTCAAGCTTTCTCACTGCATTGCAGTATCCAGTCATGGCTGGGCTTCTAACGTCCCACTCCTTCATCACCTGATTGACCACCAAATCTGAGTCGCCATAAACCATAAGGCGACGGACGCCGAGTGAAATGGCCATGCGCAACCCATATAAAAGTGCCTCGTATTCTGCTTCATTATTGGAGGAATCAAAGTGGATCTGGAGCACATATCTGATCTTATCTCCTCGGGGGGAAACCAATACCACCCCAGCGCCGGAACCATTTAACATATTAGAACCGTCGAAGAACATGGTCCAATGCTCCGCGTGAACTTGAGTCGGTTGCTGTTGCTCAATCCACTCGACAAGGAAATCTGCTACTGCTTGGGACTTAATGGCTTTCTTTGCCTCAAACTTGATATCAAGGGGAAGGAGTTCAATCACCCATTTCGCCACTCGACCGGTTGCATCTCTGTTGTGCAGAATCTCTGACAGTGGGGCGTCGCTGACAACTGTAATGGAATGATCAGAGAAATAATGAGCAACCTTCTTCGTGGTCATGTAGATCCCATATACAAGCTTCTGATAATGAGGGTATCTTTGCTTTGATGGGGTCAACACTTCAGAAAGATAACACACTGGGCGCTGAACTTTGAAGGCTTTCCCTTCTTCTTCCCGCTCGACTGTAAGTACTGTACTGACGACTTGTCCTGTGGCTGCAATGTAAAGCAACAGAGGCTCTTTGCTGATTGGAGCAGCAAGCACCGGTTGGGTGGAGAGCAGAGCTTTTAGCTCGGCAAACGCTGCATCAGCTTCTGGAGTCCACTCAAACTTGTCTGACTTCTTCATCAGTTGGTAAAGAGGCAATGCCTTTTCACTGAGGCGAGAGATGAATCGACTTAACGCGGCCAAGCATCCAGTAAGCGTGCACACGCACAGGGCGTTTCATTCGGAGTATAGTGCCAACTTTTTCTGGGTTAGCGTCAATTCCTCGTTCTGAAACGAGAAAACCGAGTAACTTTCCACCAGGAACTCCGAATGTGCACTTTGATGGATTGAGCTTGATATCATACCTCCTGAGATTGGCAAATGTTTCAGCAAGGTCAGTCAACAGGTCGGAACCCTTTCGTGATTTGACCACAATATCATCCATGTACGCTTCCACGTTCCGACTGATTTGAGTGACTAAACACTTCTGAATCATCCTCATGAACGTGGCTCCGGCATTCTTGAGACCGAATGGCATGGTGACATAGTAGAAGCACCCGAATGGAGTGATGAAAGCTGTTTTGATCTCGTCGGGTCCATACAGACGGATCTGATGGTACCCGGAATAGGCGTCTAGAAAAGACAATCTCTCACATCCCGCAGTCGAGTTGACAATTTGGTCGATGCGAGGGAGAGGAAAATGATCTTTCGGGCAGGCCCGATTGATATGTTTGAAATCAATGCACATGCGAAGTGACTTGTCCTTCTTGGGGACCATGACAACATTGGCGAGCCACTCGAAGTGGTAAATCTCTCAGATAAACTCTGCTGCCAGGAGCCAAGCCACCTCCTCGCCAATGGCCTTTCTCTTCTGGACGGACCGTCGAAGATGTTCTTTGACAGGTTTTGCTTTTGGGTCGACTCGTAACCGACGCTCAGCCAGCCCCCTGGGAACACTCGGCATGTTAGCAGGCTTCCATGCAAAGATGTCCCAGTTCTCACGGAGGAACTGGATGAGCGCTTCTTCCTATTTAGAGTCGAGTGTTGTGGAAATATGAGTCGGAGCAGCACTGGGGTCGGTCAGGTGAATGTGAACGGGTTTCGTCTCACCAGACGACCGGAATGTTGACTCTGTGGCGGGCTTCTTGGCCCACAATAAATCACTCGGGTCTGCATTTTTCTGATACTCTTCCAGTTCCACCACTGTTATCTGAGCATCGGCAATCTTTGAGCCCTTCTAAAAGCACTTTTTTGCCTTTTTCCGATTGCCAATGATGGTGATCACACCCTTGGGGCCAGGCATCTTCAGTTTGAGGTATACGTAACATGGTCGAGCCATGAATCGTGCATAAGCTGGCCTGCCCAAAATAGCGTGATAAGGGCTCTGGAAATCCACAACTTCAAATGTCAGCTTCTCTTTGCGGAAATGCTTCGAATCGCCGAAAACCACATCTAGAGCTATTTGGCCGAGTGACTCAGCCTTCTTTCCAGGAATGACTCCATGAAAACTCATGTTGCTGGAGCTGAGTCTGGACATCGGAATGCCCATTCCCTTTAGCGTCTCTGCATACAATATATTCAGTCCACTGCCACCATCCATCAGCACCTTAGTCAGTCGAGTGCCTTCGATGACTGGGTCGACCACCAAAGCTTGCCTCCCAGGGGTGGCTATATGTGTCGGATGATCAGACTGGTCGAATGTAATGGCAGTCGGGGACCATTTCAAATAGCTTGGTGTCGCCGGAGCGACCATATTCACCTCACGGTTGATAACTTCCAATCGACTTTTGCTCTCCACATCAGCAAAAATCATCAGGGTGGAATTGACATGGGGTATCCTTCTTCGCTGTCCTCTTTGTCCACAGCCTTGTCCGACTCCTTCTCCTTATCCTTGGACTGTTTTCCTTGAAACTGTTGGATTAAGAGCCAGCACTGGCGAGTGGTATGTTTTGGGTAGATGAAGTTACCCTCTTCATCTTTCTTCGTGTGGATGTGACATGGCAGATCCATCACGTCGGTTCCTTCCTTATCCTTTACCTTCTTAGGGTTCCAAGATCCTTTGGGCTTCCCTTTGAATTTGCCCTGAGTCACGGCCAGGGCCTCTCCAGGAGCAGCTGGCTCGGCTTTCCGCTTCTGCTTCCGACTGGAGTTTCCTTTTTCCGACTGACTCGGCTTGTACTTGCCACTCCGGAGTCGATCCTCTTCTTCACCGTTGGTGTATTTGGTGGCAATCTCCATCATTCGACTTAGGGTCATATCTCTGGTCCGACCAAACTTCAGACTTAACTCTCTGTTCTTAACGCCATCCTTGAAGGCACAGACTGCTTGATGATCAGACACGTTCTCCACCGTATGATGCAATGTGATCCATCTCTGGATGTAATCTCTCAGGGTCTCATTCGACTTTTGCACACAGACCTGCAGCTTTGTCAGTCCTGCTGGTCGCTTGCAAGTTCCCTCAAATGTCCTAACAAACACTCGGGAAAGATCTTCCCAAGTGTAAATGCTGCTAGGAGCTAGCTGATTCAACCAGGCCCTAGCCGAACCCTCCAACATGAGTGGTAGGTGTTTCATGGCCACCTCATCATTGCCACCGCCAATCTGTATAGCCACTCTGTAGTCTTCGAGCCAAGTTTCGGGCTTGGACTCACCAGTGAACTTACTTACCCCAGTCGCCAACCTGAAGTTGGGAGGGATCACCGCGGCTCTGATGGCTCTGCTAAAACATTCTGGACCTGAAACATGGACTCGGCTGCTGGTGGGCGCATCTCTGTTGTGGCCTCCTCGATGAGCTCTGTTTCGGTCGACCAAACCTTGCACGGTGATGGATCTCATGTCAAAGCCTGGTTCCCGGGGGTCGACCGGAGCTCTCCGCCCAACACTGTGCTGGCGCCTGTCATCTTGCTGCCGAGGGGCGTAAGACCCACCCCTTGGGGGAGGAGTGGGCACTCGACGCCGATCATCACAATCGAATCGGTCATCATACTGATCACGTCGACCCCCACGTCCCTCACGCTGCGGAGGCGATCTTGGGCTATGAGCCGACTGGGAGACTGTATTCGCAGCGACGGATCGACTGTGAATCCTATTGCATGACTGTGACACAGCTGAATTCTGATCTCCTGCTGCCCGGAGAAAATCTCGGATCTGCATCAAGCCTCTGCCAGCCTCCGACTGAGAGGGCTGAATTGATTCGGCTATACGAGCTGCAGCTGCTAGATTCTGAATTGGGGTTCGATATACCCGAGTCGGTGGTGGAAAGAGTTGACGTCGACTGGAGTCAGGTACTCGTTGCCGCACGCGTTCGTCAAGTGCTCGCTGGAGATTCTCCAGTCGAGTGCGCTCAGCCAAGTTGGCCAAACGCGCATCCTCCAAGGCACGAGCCTCGGGGGTTTCTCCTACGATGGGAGTATGCAGTGCATCCATATTCTGGCGGCGAAGATCTTCCCTTTGCAGAGAAGTGAGTGGCTCGGGTTGATACTCCTCGTGGACCTGAACAGGGTCGCCTCCGTCGTCCGCTCCGTCGGTGCGAGGGAAGCTGGGAGGACTACGAGGCCCATTGACCATCAGGACCTCCGCCGCTGGATCACTGCTGTCGCACTCGGATGTAGTCTCTACGGAGCTAGTCGACAAATCGAACAGGCCGTAGAGAGATTCATCGGGCTCGATTGCCGCGACTTGGGTGGTGGCCGATTGACGAGCCACTGCGTGTCTCACCCACCGTTGAAGCCTCGACCGACCAGAGCGCTTGCGCTGGCAGGAGACAGGGAGGGAGGACGACACAAGAGTCGACCGATACGGTGCCGACGGTTGCCGCAGCAGGACGCCGCAGACACATGCACGAAAATGCGTCGCCCCGCAGACAGGAAGCGCGTCGATGTCGAGTGGAGCCTCCCGGAGCCAAGTGGAGTCGTCGGCAATGAACGTGAGCGCGCCGAGATGGATCTCGCAGCCCTCGACCAAAACTCCGCCAGAAACCATGATGAAGGCGATCGGAACAATTGCAACTTCTCCAATAAGTCGCTAAGACACCTGCCCCAAGGTGGGCGCCAACTGTCGTGGTACTAAGACTGACAGTAGAATGGGGGGGTAGGTATGTAGAGGCAAGATCCTAGCTATGGAGTAGTTGTATACGCAAGGGATTTACGAGTTCAGGCCCTTCTCCGAGGAAGTAACAGCCCTATGTCTCGGAGCCCGGAGGCGGTCGACTGGATTATAAGCGTATGAGTTATAGGGGTGCGAACCCTTCTACCAGTGGAGGGGGGTGGCTTATATAGTGTCTACCAGGACCCAGCCAGCCCACGTAGCGGAGGGTTTAAAGTACATTAAGGCCTGGCATTACAGGTAACGCCTTACATAAAGTGTCATCATGGCCATAAAGACTACTTAATTACAGACCGTTTGGATACAGAGTGGCTCTTGGATTCCTGGTGGTCGAGTGAATCTTCATGGTCGAGTGTCTTCGAGTTCGTCGAGTAGAATCCTCCCAGGTCGACTGGAAGGGAGTTTCTTCTATAGATGTCCTTGGGAAGGGCACCTTGGACAGGTCCATGACCCTACCCTAGGTACATGACTTCATGACAAGGCCCGTTCCGGGCATGCAAGCCGAGTGGGTAAACGAGGCTTGTGAGTGGGCCTGGTGTTTGCACTTGTTTCCACTTGCCGCTCTATCGCTGACAGTCTCCCCTGTTGAGATGCGGCTTGTCCCCGAGCCGGTGCCCTAGGAAGCATTTGCTTCAGCGTCTCCGAGTCCTCCCAAGTAGCCATTTTAGCAGAACTATCAGACCATTGGACTAGCACTTGCAGGATTCGCTTAGCACCACGAGTCACCACACGCCGCTGAAGAATGAGCTCAGGAATTTACAAATGAACCTCAGGTGATGGAAGTGACGATAGAACTTGTGCTCAGGTTTGAGTACCTTAAAAAGCAAGGAAACGTGGAACACTGGATGGACCTTGCTAGATGCTGGTAATTCCAGTCTGTAGGTCACTTCACCAACACGCTCCAGTATATTGTAAGGGCCGAAGAATTTATAGGCCAATTTGTGATTTGCTCGCGGAGCAACTGATGCTTGGATGTATGGTTGCAGTTTTGGGAAGACTGATTCACCTACCTCAAAAACCTTTTCTGTTATGTGTTTATCCACCTGCGCTTTTCATTTGTTGTTGAACATGCAAAAGTTGTTGTTTAACTGTACTAAATATAACTTGTCTCTGTTCAATCCGAAGGGATGGATCATCTTATGCCACTGTACAGTCATGGCCAATGCTGATGGATTCATGTACCTAGGGTAGGGTCATAGGCCTGACCTAAATGTCCTACCCAAGGACACCCTTAGAAGAGATCACCTTCCAGTCGACCAACGAGGAACCCACTCGACTGACTAGAAGGACTCGACCATGGAGATTCACTTGACCACCAGAAGGTCAGAAGGCACTCTGCACTGCAACGGCCTGTAATTGAATAGACTTAATGATAGTTAAGGCACTTTATGTGGGGCGTTACCAGTAACGTCCCAGACTTAATGTACTTAAACCCCTTCATTATGTGGGCTGGCAGGGGTCCTGGCGCACTCTATATAAGCAACCCCCCTCCACAGGCAGAGGGGTTCGCATTCTTGTAACACCTATACACATAATCCACTCGACCGCCTCAGGGCTCCGAGACGTAGGGCTTTTACTTCCTCCGAGAAGGGCCTGAACTCGTACATCGCTTGTGTTTACAACCTCTCCATAGCTAGGACCTTGCCTCTCCATACCTACCCCCCACTCTACTGTCAGACTTAGAACCACGACAGTTGGCGCCCACCGTGGGGCAGGTGTTTTAGCGATTTTGTGGAGAAGTTGCGGTATTTCCGAGTACTTTCATCATGATGACTGCTGGGGTTTTGGTCGAGGGGCGCGAGATCCGTCTTGGCGCTCTCACCTTTGTTGCCGACGACTCCGCGTGGCTCCAGGAGGCTCCACTCGACGTTGATGCGCTCCCCGTCCGCGGTGCGACGCATTTTCGCGCATGTGTCCGCGGCGTTCTGCTGCGGCAACCGTCGGCCCCCTATCGGTCGACTCCTTCATCGGTCACCCGTCTGGTCTCCCACCAGCGCAGGCGCTCTGGTCGGTCGAGGCTTCAGCGGTGGGTGAAGCACGCGGTGGCTCGCCAGACGGCCATCGCACAAGTTGCGGCAATCGAGCCCGACGAATCTCTCTACGGCCTGTTCGATCTGTCGACTGGCTCCGTAGAGACTGCATCCGAATGCGATAGCAGTGATCCAGCGGCGGAAATTCTCATGGTCGACGGGCCCCGCAGTCCTCCCGGCTTCGCCCATGGTGGCGGAGCGGGCGGTGGAGGTGACCCCGCACAGGACCATGAAGAGTACCAGCCCGAGACACTCGACTCTCTGCAGAGAGAAGAGCTTCGCCGCAGGAACATGGATGCCCTGCATACTCCCATTGCGGGAGAAACCCCCGAGGCTCGCGCCTTGGAGGAGGCACATTTGGCCAATGTGGCTGAACGCGCTCGTCTGGAGAACCTTCAGCGAGCACTCGACGAGCGCGCGCGGCGACGAGTTCCCGAAGCCAGTCGACGTTGACTCTTCCCGCCGACTCAGGTATACCGCACGCCAATTCAGAATTTAGCAGCTGCAACCCGTATAGCAGAGTCCATCCAGCCTTCACAGTTGGAAGCTGGGAGAGGCTTGATGCAGATCAGAGATTTGCTCTGAGCAGCAGGGGACCAGAACTCAGCCGTGTCACAGTCGCGCAACAGAATTCACAGTCGATCCGTCGCTGCGAATACGGTTCAGTCGGCTCATAGTCCCAGATCGCCTCCACGGCGGGAAGGGCGCGACAACCAGCGAGATCAGTATGGGGACCGACACGACCGAGATGACAGGCGTCGAGTTCCCGTTTCCCCTCCGAGGGAAGGGTCTTACGCTCCTCGGCGACAGGATGACAGGCGTCAGTTCAGTGCGGGGCGAAGAGTTCCAGTCGACCCCAGGGAACTAGGCTTCGATGCGCGATCCATTATCGTGCAAGGCTTGGTCGACCGTAACAGAGCCCATCGAGGTGGACCCGAGAGAGATGCACCCACGAGCAGTCGCGTGCATGTTTCTGGTCCAGAGTGTTTTAGCAGGGCTATCAGAGCCGCAGTGATTCCCCCCAATTTCAGGTTGGCGACAGGAATCAGCAAATTCACTGGGGAGTCCAAGCCTGAAACTTGGCTTGAGGACTACCGAGTGGCTGTTCAGATTGGTGGTGGGAATGACGAGGTGGCCATGAAGCATTTGCCCCTCATGCTGGAAGGTTCAGCCAGAGCGTGGTTGAATCAGTTACCTCCTAGCAGTATTTACACTTGGGAAGATTTGTCTCGAGTGTTCGTCAGAACTTTTGAAGGAACTTGCAAGCGACCAGCTGGTTTGACAGAGCTGCAAGTTTGTGTGCAGAAGACCAATGAGACTCTCAGAGAGTACATTCAGAGGTGGATCACTCTGCACCATACTGTGGAAAATGTGTCTGATCATCAAGCAGTTTGCGCCTTCAAAGATGGCGTCAAGAACAGGGAATTGAGTCTGAAGTTTGGTCGAACGGGGACATGACCCTGAGCCGAATGATGGAGATTGCTACCAAGTACGCCAACGGCGAGGAAGAGGACCGACTCCGAAGCGGCAAGTATAAGCCAAGTCAATCGGAGAAGGGAAATTCCAGTCGGAAACAGAAGCGGAAAGCCGAGCCAGCAGCTCCTGGAGAGGCCCTGGCCGTGACTCAGGGAAAGTTCAAAGGGAAGCCAAAAGGATCCTAGAATCCTAAGAAAGTAAAGGATAAAGAAGGAAACGACGTGATGGATATGCCATGCCACATCCACACGAAGAAAGATGAAGAGGGCAACATCATTTACCCAAAGCACACCACTCGCCAGTGTCGACTCCTGATCCAGCAGTTTCAGGGAAGACAGTCTAAGGACAAGGAGAAGGAGTCAGACAAGGCCGGAGACAAAGAGGACAGTGAGGAAGAATATCCGCATGTCAACTCTACTCTGATGATCTTCGCGGATGTGGAAAGCAAGAGTCGACTGAAAGTCATTAACCGTGAGGTGAATATGGTTGCCCCAGCAAAACCAAGTTATCTGAGATGGTCCCAAACACCCATCACATTCGACCAATCTGATCATCCAACTCATATTGCCACCCCTGGGAGGCAAGCTTTGGTGGTCGATCCAGTTGTCGAAGGCACTCGACTGACGAAAGTGCTAATGGACGGTGGTAGTGGGCTGAACTTGTTGTATGCAGACACACTGAAAGGAATGGGCATCCCGATGTCCCGACTGAGCACCAGCAACATGAGTTTCCACCGAGTCATACCAGGGAAGAAAGCCGACTCACTCGGCCAAATAGCTCTGGACGTGGTTTTTGGCGACTCAAAGCATTTTCGCAAGGAAAAGTTGACCTTTGAGGTTGTGGATTTTCAGAGCGCGTACCACGCCATTTTGGGGAGGCCCGCCTATGCACGGTTCATGGCTCGACCATGTTACGTGTACCTCAAACTGAAAATGCCAGGTCCCAAAGGAGTGATCACTGTCACTGGCGATCGGAAAAAGGCAGAAGAGTGCTTTCAGAAGGGCTCAAAGATTGCCGATTCCCAGGTGACAGCGGTCGAGTTCGAAGAATACAAGCAAAACGCAGATCCGAGTGATTTGTTGCGATCCAAGAAACCAGCCACAGAATCTACATTTCAGTCGTCTGGTGAGACGAAGCCTGTTCACATTCACCCGACCGACCTCAATGCAGCCCCGACCCACATCTCCACGACACTCGACCCGAAATAGGAAGAAGCGCTCATCCAGTTCCTCCGTGAGAACTGGGACATTTTTGCATGGAAGCCAGCTGACATGCCAGGTGTTCCCAGGGGACTGGCTAAGCATCGCCTCAGAGTCGACAAATCAGCAAAACCAGTCAAAGAGCATCTTCGGCGGTCCGCCGTCCAGAAGAGAAAAGCTATTGGTGAGGAAGTGGCTCGACTGTTGGCGGCAGGATTTATCCGAGAGATATACCACTCCGAGTGGCTCGCTAATGTCGTCATGGTTCCCAAGAAGGACAACTCACTCCGCATGTGCATTGACTTCAAGCACATCAATCGGGCCTGCCCGAAAGATCATTTTCCTCTCCCTCACATAGATCAAATTGTTGACTCGACCGCGGGATGTGAGAGATTGTCTTTTCTAGACGCATATTCCGGGTATCATCAGATCCGTCTGTATGGACCCGACGAAATAAAAACAGCTTTCATCACTCCATTCGGGTGCTTCTGCTATATCACCATGCCATTCAGCCTCAAGAATGCCGGAGCCACATTTATGCGAATGATTCAGAAGTGTCTTCTCACTCAAATCAGTCGGAATGTGGGAGCGTATATGGATGATATCGTCGTTAAGTCGCGAAAAGGTTCCAACCTGCTTGCTGACCTCGCCGAAACATTTGCCAACCTCAGAAGGTATGATATCAAGCTCAATCCATCGAAGTGCACATTCGGAGTTCCTGGTGGAAAGTTACTCGGTTTTCTCATTTCCGAGCGAGGGATCGACGCTAATCCAGAGAAGATCGGCACTATTCTCCGAATGAAACGCCCTGTGCGAGTGCACGATGTCCAGAAGCTTACTGGATGCTTGGCCGCATTAAGTCGATTCATCTCACGACTCGGTGAAAAGGCATTGCCTCTTTACCGACTGATGAAGAAGGCAGACAAGTTCGAGTGGACTCCAGAAGCTGATGCAGCGTTTGCCGAGCTAAAAGCTCTGCTCTCCACCCAGCCGGTGCTTGCTGCTCCAATCAGCAAAGAGCCTCTGTTGCTTTATATTGCAGCCACAGGACAAGTCGTCAGTACAGTACTTACGGTCGAGCGGGAAGAAGGAAAAGCCTTCAAAGTTCAGCGCCCGGTGTATTATTTGTCTGAAGTCTTGACTCCATCCAAGCAGAGATATCCTCATTATCAGAAGCTTGTGTATGGAATATACATGACCACGAAGAAGGTTGCTCATCATTTCTCTGATCATTCTATCACAGTCGTCAGCGACGCCCCACTATCAGAGATTCTGCACAACAGAGATGCAACTGGTCGAGTGGCGAAATGGGCGATTGAACTTCTTCCCCTTGATATCAAGTTTGAGGCAAAGAAAGCCATTAAGTCCCAGGCAATAGCAGATTTCCTCGCCGAGTGGATTGAACAACAGCAGCCGACTGAAGTTCACTCGGAGCATTGGACCATGTTCTTCAATGGCTCTAAGATGCTGAATGGTTCTGGTGCTGGGGTTGTTCTAGTTTCCCCCAGAGGAGATAAGCTTAGGTATGTGCTTCAGATTCACTTTGATTCCTCCAACAATGAGGCAGAGTATGAGGACCTTTTATATGGATTACGCATGGCCATCTCACTCGGCGTCCGTCGCCTAATGGTTTATGGCGATTCAGATTTAGTGGTCAACCAGGTGATGAAGGAGTGGGACGTGAGAAGCCCAGCCATGACTGGATACTGCAATGCAGTGAGGAAGCTGGAGAAGAAGTTCGAGGGGTTGGAGCTCCATCACATCCCCCGACTGAAAAATCAAGCAGCAGATGATCTGGCAAAGTTAGGTTCCAAAATAGAAACCGTTCCGAGTGGCGTGTTTTTGGAGCATATACACACTCCGTCAGTTAAAGAGGATCCCTTCACAGAGGAAGCTCCACAGCCCAAGAGTGCCACAGATCCGACTGAGTTTGAGGTCCCAGCAGTGGTCGACTTGGTCATGGAGGTTTTAGTGGTCACTCCCGACTGGACAATTCCCTATATCGCGTATATCCTGAGAAAAGAGCTCCCAGAGGATGAGGAAGAGGCTCGGCAGATCGTCCGTCGATCCAAAGCCTTTACCGTTATCAAAGGACAGCTGTATAGAGAAAGCCCGACTGGGGTTGGTCAAAAATGCATAACGCCAGAAGAAGGTCGAATCATTCTCAATGATATCCACTCGGGGACCTGTGGTCACCATGCGTCCTCTCGGACCATTGTAGCCAAAGCATACCGAGCTGGATTTTACTGGCCAAGGGCGAATGAGATGGCAAAGGAAATAGTGGACAAGTGCGAAGGATGTCAGTTCTACTCCAATATGTCACACAAGCCCGCGTCAGCTCTGAAGACCATTCCACTCGTCTGGCCGTTCGCAGTATGGGGGTTGGACATGGTCGGTCCCTTGAGAACAGGTCGAAGTGGTTTCACGCACGTACTGGTCGCAGTCGACAAGTTCACGAAGTGGATTGAGGCTAAACCAATCAAGAATCTTGACGCCGGTACTGCGGTTACCTTCATCAGAGAGCTGACGTTCAGATATGGAGTCCCGCACAGCATCATTACGGATAATGGGTCGAACTTTGACTCGGAAGAATTCAAGGATTTCTACAACGCTCAAGGCACACGAGTCGACTACGCTTCGGTCGCTCATCCGCAGTCGAATGGACAAGCAGAGCGAGCCAATGGCTTAATCCTCAAGGGTTTAAAACCCCGACTGATGCGTGATCTCAAGCACGCGGATGGAGCATGGGTCGACGAACTCCCTTCGATGCTTTGGGGTTTGCGGACCACACCCAATCGGTCGACCGGAAGAACTCCATTCTTTTTGGTCTATGGAGCTGAAGCAGTCTTGCCGAGTGATCTTCTTCACAATGCTCCTCGAGTTGAACTCTACAACGAAGCAGAAGCTGAGCAAGCGCGTCAGGACGCAGTCGACCTTCTAGAGGAAGAAAGGGAGATGGCTCTGATCCGATCGACCATCTATCAACAGGACTTGCGTCGCTTTCACGCCAGGAATGTGAGGGGTCGAGCCTTCCAAGAAGGAGATCTAGTTCTCCGAGTGGATCAGCAGAAACAGCATAAGCTCGCTCCTTCTTGGGAAGGACCCTTCATCGTCACCAAAGTCCTCCACAACGGGGCATATCGTCTCTACAACGCCGAACACAATATCGAAGAGCCCCGAGCTTGGAATGCGGATCTGCTCCGCCCGTTTTACACTTAAAGTTTTCCACTCGGATGAGTTGTAATAAAATACTTCTGTAGTTCATGGATTTCGAAATAATAGTGCCATAATTCCTTCATAAAGCTGCAGCACAGCGCCCCCAGTGGGTGGCTTAGCCGCGAATCTGTTTCGCCTAAGTTTGTACAAATCCTACCGAGTGGTAAGCCAGACTTCCACTCGGAGGTTTAGCCGCGAATCCGTTTCGCCTAAGTTATAAAAATCCTACCGAGTGGCAAGCCAGACTTCCACTCGGGGGCTTAGCTGCAGCCCAGCGCTCGCCTAAGTGATTAAAATCCTACCGAGTGGTAAGCCAGACTTCCGCTCGGAGGCTTAGCTGCAGTCCAAGTACTCGCCTAAGTTATAAAAAATCCTACCAAGTGAAGAGCAAACCTCTCACTCGGGGGCTTAGCTGCAGCCCAGCGCTCGCCTAAGTGATTAAAATCCTACCGAGTGGTAAGCCAGACTTCTGCTCGGAGGCTTAGCTGCAGTCCAAGTACTCGCCTAAGTTATAAAAAATCCTACCGAGTGAAGAGCAAACCTCTCACTCGGGGGCTTAGCTGCAGCCCAGCGCTCGCCTAGGTTATAAAAAAATCCTACCAAGTGAAGAGCAAACCTCTCACTCGGGGGCTTAGCTGCAGCCCAACGCTCGCCTAAGTTATAAAAAATCCTACCGAGTGAAGAGCAAACCTCTCACTCGGGGGCTTAGCTGCAGCCCAGCGCTCGCCTAAGTGATTAAAATCCTACCGAGTGGTAAGCCAGACTTCCACTCGGAGGCTTAGCTGCAGTCCAAGTACTCGCCTAAGTTATAAAAAATCCTACCAAGTGAAGAGCAAACCTCTCACTCGGGGGCTTAGCTGCAGCCCAGCGCTCGCCTAAGTTATAAAAAAATCCTACCGAGTGAAGAGCAAACCTCTCACTCGGGGGCTTAGCTGCAGCCCAGCGCTCGCCTAAGTTATAAAAAATCCTACCGAGTGAAGAGCAAACCTCTCACTCGGGGGCTTAGCTGCAGCCCAGCGCTCGCCTAAGTTATAAAAAATCCTACCGAGTGAAGAGCAAACCTCTCACTTGGAGGCTTAGCTGCAGCACAGCGCTCGCCTAAGTTATTAAAAATCCTACCGAGTGAAGAGCAAACCTCTCACTCGGGGGCTTAGCTGCAGCCCAGTGCTCGCCTAAGGAATAAGTCGACTGCAGTGGGCATCTTGCTGTGAACCTGCAAAGGACAATTCGAGCCAAGAGCAATCATATCCAAACATCAAATCCAAGTTTAGGTCGATACCTAAAGGAACCGAGAGTGCTCAGGCACTAAGCCTGTTAAGGTTTATCGGTTACAATTCCACTCGGCATACCGAGGCAAATTTAAAGTGTCGGGCTTAAAGAAAGTTTTTTACCCCTCCTGTGGAGGGCTGGAAGGAGCAACGAACTCGTCGAGGTCGATCCCGTCTGCGATCCGGGTAGCAGCAGCGATGAAAGTTTCCATGAAGGACCTGAAGTCGTGTTTCTTGGTGTTGGCCACTCGGAGAGCCGCCAGCTTCTCTTCTCGCGCGTCCTTGCAGTGGACTCGGGCCAGACACAGGGCAACATCCGCGCCACACCGAGCCGAGGACTTCTTCCACTCTTGCACACGGTCGGGGACTACGTTTAGTCGAGCCATCAACGACTCGAGGTCATTCTGAAGTGTCGCCCTGGGCCAAAGCGTCGAGTCGATGCGAGAAGTGGCGGCCTTCAGCCTTGCAAGATAGTCCACGACAACTGCAATGCGGGACTCCAGTCGGAAGACATTCATGGCAACTTCATCATTCACCGGAGAATTGACAGGGTCAAGGTTCGGCTCCAACTGGCTAGTCTCTTCTTCAAAGTTTCGACAGAATTCTGCAAGGACAAAACGCCGAATCAAGACAATGGTCGAATGGAAGCATCACAGTTGAAAATGTTGGTCGAGTGTAAAAGATTACCTTCGAGCATAAAGAACAATTTCTTGGCAAGACCACCCAGGAAGCCTTCCAGGTCATTCTTCTTCCCAATCAACTGGTTGATCTTCTCGGTCAAGGTAGTCTTGTCAGTTTTCAGTCGGTCGACATCCTTGGTGGCAATCGCCAGAGCAGCTTTCAGATTGGTATTTTCCTGTTCAAGCTTGGTGACTGAAGCTAACTTCTCGTCAGCAAGCTTGGTCTTCTCAGCTAGCTCAAGGTCCTTCTTCTTTTGGGCCTCCTTCACCTTTCCTGCAAGTTACAACAAAGTCAGATTTTGAAACAAATGGAAGGAAAAAGGAGTCGTCGAGGTCTCACCGAACATACCTTTGGTCTCCTCCTTCGCCTTCGTCAGATTCTCCTGCACCAGCTTCAGATCCAGCTCGAGCTGAATGTGCTTCTGCTCCAGTTCGGTATAGTGAGCCGCAAGGTCACAGGATTTCTACGAAGAACCAATCGACAAAATATCAAAGATAATTCACTTTCGAGTGGATAAGAGAAAATCACACGTTTCTAAGACTACATTCGAAGGCAAGCATTCGACCGTAGTCTCGGGGACTACACCCAGTGGGTGCACTCAGCGTGCCCCCACTAATTCTGTTCAAGACAGAGTCGACCAGTCGACCCCCCCCCCCAAAAAAAGAAGACGTGCTCTTCAGACTGTAGTCGACTGCAAGCAATCGACCACAGTCTCGGGGACTACACCCAGTGGGTGCACTCAGCGTGCCCCCACCGGTTTCAGAAATCCATTCGATCCAGTCGAATGACGAAAAGCCTTTACTTATAAAGCCTAAGGCCGACTGCCAGCAGTTGACCTTAGCCTTGGGGACTACACCCAGCGGGTGCACTCAGCGTGCCCCCGCTAACACGGAGTTTTTTATCGACACACCCACTGGGTGATTGCTATGGATTTCAGAAAGAAAAAGTTTTGATAGCATATCCTAACAGAACAGGCGGTGGTCGACTGACCTGAACATTGCTTTGAAGGGCGGAGCTAGCGTCATAAGCTGCTTGGCTTGCATCCCGGATGATCTTCACCTGCTCCGTCATGATCCCCGCTTGGCGTATCGCCTCCTTAGCAGCGCTGGCTTGGTCCTCTGGGACGTGATGTGTTGTGAAGAGCGAAGGTTGTGCAGCACTCGACGAAGTGGGATGAGCACTCGTCAACGGCACCGCGAAAGACACGGTGTGTCGAGTGGGGTTCTCCCCCTCCGTGACCACAGTCTCGGGCGCCGTCGCATCCTGGGTTGCCTTACCAGTAGACGCCTTCCTGCTCCTCCTATGCCTCAGCGGTTCTTCATCCTCATCATCATCATTATCAGGAAGGGTGATAATGTCATTGGGTGGAGCTTCAGAAAAAGAATCAAAGTTAGAAATCATGAGTCAATCGACTAGGGACAGAATTGAGAGTATAGTACCAGGATTTGAGGTTGCTGCGTCCTCCATCTCATGGTCGTCAGCCTTGCCTGAGGTCTCAGAAGTTGCAGCACTGAAGTTCCAAAGAATCAGTCGACTAACTCAAGTATCAACCAGAGATAAAGCTTATACAAAACAAGAGGACTTAAGCAACATGTTTACCCGGATATGGTGGGGATGGACACCTTCATCTTTGGCAGGAGCTTGGTTGGCTTTGAAGGGGCCACCTTCGACTGCTTCGGCGCCTTTTCACTCGGCACCGGAGAAGCGGTCCGAGGGCGTTTGGTCGACTGCGGGGCAGTCACAACCCCCTTACCGCGTTCAGTCGTGGGGTCATGGACAAGTTTCGACCGCCTTTCCAAGCGCGGTGGTGCAACCTCCTCCTCCTCCTCTTCTTCGTCCTCATCATCGTCGTCGCCATCGTCGTCATCTTCGGCAGCGTCTGAATCCCACTCATCCTGGCTCTCGCCCCCGCTGGCTTCTCCCTCCTCAGTCGGAGCCTGAGCTCCATTGGGCATCGAATACAGCTCGGTAAGGGCCTGGAAGACGTCAAGACAGAGATCAATCGACCAAGTTGCAGAACATACAGAAACAAATTCGACAAATATACAATGGAAGGCAGAGCAAATATACCTTATCTGGAACGCTGTGATGGTCGAGTGGAGGAATCCTCCTGGATCCACGGGGATTATCCTTGTTCCCAGTGACCGCGGCCATCCATCTTTCCACCGTGGCGTCGTCGACTGCTTCCGGGTGGACTCGAGTCTCGTCTTCAGTTCCGCAGTACAACCACATGCAATGGCTCCGGAACTGAAGAGGCTGGATACGCCGCCGAAGGAAAACCTCCATAAGGTCCATGCCAGTCACGCCGTCCCGAACCAACTACACCACGCGATCCATCAACATCTTCACATCGGCTCTCTCCTCCGGAACCACCTTCAGAGAGGAGGGCTTGTTCACTCGGCTCATGGTGAATGGAGGGAGTCCACTCGACTGCCCCGGCGTCGGCTCATTCTGGCAGTAGAACCAGGTCGACTGCCAGCCCCTGACCGACTCGGGAAACGTCATAGCTGGGAAGGTGCTCTTATTCCTCACTTGAATTCCCAGGCCCCCGCACATTTGGACAACTTGGGTTTTCTCATCGCCTGGACTCGCCTTCTTCACAGTCTGAGAACGACACGTGAAGATGTGCTTGAACAAGCCCCAGTGCGGTCGACAGCCCAGGAAGCTCTCGCACATGGATACAAACGCAGCAAGATACGCGATGGAGTTCGGAGTAAAGTGGTGGAGTTGGGCTCCAAAGAAGTTCGAAAAACCACGAAAGAAAACGCTCGGTGGCAGAGAAAATCCTCGATCGACATGAGTGGCCAGGAGCACACACTCACCCTCTTCCGGCTGGGGTTGCCACTCTTTTCCTAGAAGTCTTGCGACGCCGTGGGGATCAGCCCGTCGTCGGCCATGTTGAAGAGATCCTTCTCCCTGATGGTCGACTGGATCCAATCTCCCTAGACCCAGCCCTTCGGCAGGCGGGATCTCGACAAAGACCCGCTGCGGCTGGTGGATCTCCCCTTCGCCTTCTCCGCCGCCGGCGCCTTCTCCGCCGCCAACGCCTTCTTTGCGCGCTCCAGCACCGCCGTCTTCTCCTTGACCATGGCTGCCGGCGAGGTGCGCGAAGAAGAGCTTTGCGGAGGCAAAAGCGGGTGCGTTGGGCGGAGACGAGGAGAGCAGAGGAGAAAGAATGGAGCACTGTTCAGAAACCCTCACTAGTCGCATTTATAACATCCCTTCCTAGTGGATGACAGGTGGACCCGGTCAATCTAATCATATCCCGAAACAGTTGCATTGACACGATACGTGGCGGAAAAAGCGGCGCGGAGATCGAGGCGTCTATGTCCTGTCCCGTCCGAGCGCCGCGGTTCGTTCCGCTTCGCGTGCTTCCCCAAATTTCGTATCCCGTGGAATCCGCGAGCGGCAGATCGGTCTGTCAGACGCGAGATTAACTGTGATCCGTCGCTCGGGAACCGGCAAAGTCTAAAAGATCACTCGACGAAAGACAAGAATGGATCGAGTCGACTGAAGAAAAGTTGCTCGTTATCAACAAAGAAGATCTTCGTCACGAACGACGCATAGCCAGTATGCCAAAAATCAATCGGAAACAGCATCAACTCCTTCCTCATTCAAGCCTCAATCCATTCGGGGGCTAATGATGGATTCATGTACCTAGGGTAGGGTCATAGGCCTGACCTAAATGTCCTACCCAAGGACACCCTTAGAAGAGATCACCTTCCAGTCGACCAACGAGGAACCCACTCGACTGACTAGAAGGACTCGACCATGGAGATTCACTCGACCACCAGAAGGTCAGAAGGCACTCTGCACTGCAATGGCCTGTAATTGAATAGACTTAATGATAGTTAAGGCACTTTATGTGGGGCGTTACCAGTAACGTCCCAGACTTAATGTACTTAAACCCCTTCATTATGTGGGCTGGCAGGGGTCCTGGCGCACTCTATATAAGCCACCCCCCTCCACAGGCAGAGGGGTTCGCATTCTTGTAACACCTATACACATAATCCACTCGACCGCCTCAGGGCTCCGAGACGTAGGGCTTTTACTTCCTCCGAGAAGGGCCTGAACTCGTACATCGCTTGTGTTTACAACCTCTCCATAGCTAGGACCTTGCCTCTCCATACCTACCCCCACTCTACTGTCAGACTTAGAACCACGACAAATGCCAAAATGCATGGGAAGATGTCCATATATATTCCCAAAGGGAGTTATATCAGTAGTTGAATGCCAGTTGGTACTGTACCAATACTCACAAAGGGGAAGCCACTTAGCCCATTTAGTGGGATGTGCACTGACTAAGCAACACAAATAACATTCAATTTGCTGATTAACACGTTTAGTTTGCCCATCGGATTGAGCATGTCTTGCAGAACTCATGTGGATTTGGGTGCCCTGGGTATGCCGGAACAGTTCTTTCCAAAATGCACTAGTAAAGATGAGGTCACGGTCAGAAACAATGGAGAGGGGCATACCATGCAATTTGTAAACTGCATTTACAAAGGCCTCAACAACTATCAGAGCCGTGAAGGGATGATGTAGGGGAATAAAGTGACCATACTTAGAAAGCTCGTCAATAACAACCAATATGCGGTTGTAGCTGCCAGAAGTCGGGAGCCCCTCGATGAAATCCATGGTGACCATTCCCAGGGTAGATTAGAAACTAGCAATGGTTGTGGCATTCCAGGATAAGGATTTCTTTCTGGTTTTGCTTGTTGGCAAACCAAACCGTGTTGCACTGTAGTTTTGACAAAGGATGTCATAGCTGACCAACGGAAAAGCTGTCGAATTCTTCTGTAGGTCACAGGGATCCAGAATGACCTCCCAAAGGTGAATCATGAAATGCTAATGCTACTTCTACCCCTACTGTCACTGGGTGAGGACACCGCAAGATTGAACCCATCACAAAGCACCTCTCCCATTGCAAGAAAGATCAATCTAGTTGGCCAAACCAAATCAATAGATTGGAGAGAAATACAAAGCTATCTTAATCATGCACAAAAGAGTTCATAGAAGACTCAAGTAATATTCATAGATAATCTGATCATAAACCCACAATTCATCGGATCTCAATAAACACACCGCAAAAGAAGATAGCATCGAATAGATCTCCAAGAACATCAAGGAGAACATTGTATTTAAGATCAAAGAGAGTGAAGCAGCCATCTAGCTACTAGCTATGGACCCGTAGGTCCATGCTAAACTACTCACACATCATCAGAAGGGCAGCAAGGTTGGTGTAGCGGCCCTCCGTGATCGAATCCCCCTCCGACAGAGTGCCAGAAAAGGCCCCAAGATGGGATCTCGCGAGAACAGAAGCTTGCGGCGGCGAAGAAGTAATTTTGGTGTGCCCTCTGGTATACGAGGAATATTTGGGTATTTATAGATCTGGAATTAGGATTAGGGGAGTCTCGAGGGGCCCACAAGCCTGGGGGCGCCCCCCCTAGGGCGCGCCTCTAGGGCTTGTGGCCCTCTCGTGGCTCCTCCTTCCGAAGCTTCATGGTTGTCTTCTGGTCCAAGAAAAATCCTCAAAAAGTTTTGTTCCGTTTGGTATTGATTTTCTGTAGAAGACAAAAACAAGGAAAAAACAACAACTGACACTGAGGTTAATAGGTGATATAAAATAACATATTAATGCATATAAAACATCCAAGATGGATAATATAATAGCATGGATCAATAAAAAATCATAGATAAGTTGGAGACGTATCAAGCATCCCCAAGCTTAATTCCTGCTCGTCCTCGAGTAGGTAAATAACAAAAACATAATTTTTGATGTGGAATGCTACCTAACATGCTTATCGAGTAATCTTTCTTATTGTGACATGAATATTCAGGTCCATAAGATTCAAAACAAAAGTTTAATATTGACATGAAAACAATAATACTTCAAACATGCTAATAAAGCAATCATGGCTTTTTAGAATATCATGGCTAAAGAAAGTTATCCCTACAAAATCATATAGTCATGTCATGCTCTATCTTCATCACACAAAGTATTTATCATGCACAACCCCAATGACACACCAAGCAATTGTTTCATACTTTTAACATTCCAAAGCCTTTTCAACTTTCACTCAATATATGAGTGTGAGCCATGGATATAGCACTGTGGGTGGAATAGAAGGTGGTAGTAGACAAAAAGGAGAAAGAAATTCTCACACCAACTAGGCAAATTAATAGCTATGGAGATGCCCATCAATTGATATCGATGCAAGTGAGTAGGGATTGCCATGCAACAAATGCACTACAGCTATAAGTGTATTAAAGCTCAAAAGAAAACTAAGTGGGTGTGCATCCAACTCGCTTGCTCACGAAGACCTAGGGCAATTTGAGGAAGCCCATCATTGGAATATACAAGCCAGATTCTACAATGAAAAATCCCCACTAGTGATATATGAAAGTGACAACATAGGAGACTCTATCATGAAGAACATGGTGCTATTTTGAAGCACATGTGTGGAAAAAGGATAGTAACATTGCCCCTTCTCTCTTTTTCTCTCATGTTTTTTCTTTTTTTCTTTTGGGCTATTTGGCCTCTTTTTTATATATTTTTTGGCTCTTTGGTCTCTTTTTATATATTTTAAGTCCGGAGTCTCATCCTGACTTGTGGGGGAATCATAGCCTCCATCATACTTTCCTCACATGGGACAATGCTCTAATAATGATGATCATCACACTTTTATTTACTTACAGCTCAAAAATTATAACTCGATACTAGAACAAGGATATGACTCTATATGAATGCCTTTGACGGTGTACCGGGATGTGCAATGATCTAGCGTGACATGTATGGAAAATAGGAACGGTGGCCAAGCCACAAATACCATGTCAACTATATGATCATGCGAAGCAATATGACAATGATGGTATGTGTCATAATAAACGGAACGGTGGAAGTAGCATGGAAATATATCTTGAAATGACTATGGAAATGCTATTAGGTATGGTGGCTATTTTGAGGAAAGGTGTAAGGTGGTTTAATGCACCGGCGAAAGCTGCACGGTACTAGAGTGGCTAGCAAAGGTGGAAGGGTGTGACGCCTCGAGATCAACGCTCTAGATGCCTTCCATGTATTCCGAGTTTTGTTGTGTGATTTGTTTTGCTTGTTGCATTCTTCATGTCATCTCTTACATTGCATCATGTCATCATGCAACCCTTTTTAAAGCTCAGCTAAATAAAGTGCATAGATCGTTGATCTATTTAAATCGGAATGGTGGCCAAGCCACAAATACAATGTCAACTATATGATCATGCGAAGCAATATGACAATGATGGTATGTGTCATAATAAACGGAACGGTGGAAGTAGCATGGCAATATATCTTGAAATGACTATGGAAATGCTATTAGGTATGGTGGCTGTTTTGAGGAAAGGTGTAAGGTGGTTTAATGCACCGGCGAAAGCTGCACGGTACTAGAGTGGCTAGCAAAGGTAGAAGGGTGTGACGCCCCGAGACCGACGCTCTAGATGCCTTCCATGTATTCCGAGTTTTGTTGTGTGATTTGTTTTGCTTGTTGCATTCTTCATGTCATCTCTTGCATTGCATCATGTCATCATGCAACCCTTTTTAAAACTCAGCTAAATAAATTGCATAGATCGTTGATCTATTTAAATCGAGGGAATTCATATGGTAATTTCTCTTTATAACATATCCTCCCAATACTTAGGGAGCTACTATAAAATATTCCATTAGCTTGCAATTAACCATAACACACTTGCAAAATTCCCATGCCCTTTCTACTTCCAGTTTGGTCACCAAACTTTGCGAACAATTCTTATCTTTTTTATCGAGGCTCTCCTAAAGTCTCAACATTTTTGGACCTCCCTAGCACCTACTTCCTATGCAAGACCATTTGAATTAAATTCAAATGAGTTTGAATTTAATTCATGCAATCATGTCCACACCATTTTCCTTGGAACATGCGCATTTTTGCGAGTTCGGGAAAATTATCCCCATGCCCAAATTCTTGTCCACTCATTTCTTTTCTCTCCTTTTCTTTCTTTGCTTTTCTGTTTTTGGAAGAGATTTGAAGAAGAAGAGAGAAGCCCAGCTAGGCCTCCTAGCCCACAGCCCCGGCCCACCTCTTCAGGCCCATCACTCCCTCCTAACCCTAGCCCGCACAACCACCCTCTTCCTCGATCCCCACTTCTCCCCTCGCGCCGCTAGAACCCAGCGCCCGATCCCCATCTCCCTCGCAGCCTCTCTCTCCTGATCCCATAGTCCCTCTCCCTCGATCTCCTCCCTCGCGCCGCCATCTCCCATTCGCTCGAACCCCTCCTCCCGAGCGCGCCTCCCATGGCGCCTCGCATCAGCCGGCCTCCACCTCGCGAGCTCGCCGCCTCCCGCAGTCGTCGACCGAGCCTCCTCCTCGTCGCCCATGGTGCCGCGCCACCGGACCTCCCCGTCGCCCTCGTTGACGACTAGCGCCACCCTGCAGCCTTCCCTCCTCTGCGTCATCGCCTCCTCTGTGCCAAGGCCGCGGCCTCGCCGGTCGACCCCGCCTGCCTCCCCTCGCCGTCGCCCCGGTCATCTCTGGCCTGGATCCGGTGGGATCCGGCCATGGTCCGGCCCAAGTGCGTCCATGTCGCCCTGCCTCCAAGTCCCTCGCGCCACCGTCCTCGTACGCCATGGCTGAAACCATCTCCAGCAGCTCATCCGCGCCTGTTCTCCGGCTACTCGTGCTGCCTGACGAGCCCTGCCCGACACTGCCATGGGTAGCCACCTCGCCCGCCTCCTCCCGTCGGCCCTCTGTGCCTACTGCCAATCTGCCATCTCCGGCTGCCTGCTGTGCTCCACCTCCTGGCCCGAGCTACACCCGTCGCTGCTTTTTCCGTTGACGTGAAGACTGTAGCTGCAACAACCGTGGACACCAAGTTCCTCTACGAACCGTGTACGACTACAGGGATTCGCCAAGTACCCTTCGGATGCGCCAAGTCCAGGACCGCGAAGTTTGTCTACCGCTGTCAAGTGAACGACTACCATCACTCAAGACCCAAACGACTACGGCGACACGAACATCTACAAACTGTGTACTACTATTTCCTGCCTAGAATGACTACCGTCGACGTGCATTTCGCCAAGTACCACTACCGATGAACCCCGAAGGACTTGGATGCGACAAGTTCCTTTCCAAATGTGTACAACTACCGACACCGTGTACGACTTCTTCCTACGACCGTCCCGAGAATGTCTA
Organism: Triticum timopheevii; assembly: GCA_963921465.1. Taxonomy (NCBI): domain Eukaryota; kingdom Viridiplantae; phylum Streptophyta; class Magnoliopsida; order Poales; family Poaceae; genus Triticum; species Triticum timopheevii. The sequence continues at coordinate 249,730,587 of OY997264.1, read as the reverse complement.
GTTCCTCTACACCGCTCTGAACTCGAACCGCCCTGAAAATGCACGCTTCAAAGGTATAACCCCGAGACGATCACCTGTGGAACAAATGCTTTGTTGTATGAGATGCTCGCGCTTGCACCGTGTCTGAGTTGTCTCTTGCGCGTTCCTCGTTTCCATGCCGTCGACCCGTGGGAACCCGTTATCCGGGATCACCCACCATCTTTTGCATGTTTTGCACATCCACACTTTCTTTTGCACCGACAGCTCGATGAGTTGTCGGATCATCGGAATGTTGCCGTGGCACCATTTCCGTTGTCGTTGTCGTGGCACCCCTTTCTTTCCACCATGGTGACCAAATGCTTCATAACATGCTCATGTCAACATTTTCATAAAATTGCATAAAACTTGCATATGTCATCTGCATCATGATAACAACATTTAAAATATTTAAAATTGTTGTTTGCTTTAAATTGTTAAATAACATGAGAATTTTCTGGAATTGTTGTTTGTGTTTCCGGCCTCATTTAAACTTGCCTAGATAGGTTATGCTTCACCTCTTGCCATGTTAATTAACATTTAATAATTGTTGAGTATCTTAACCGAGAGTAAACTAAATAATTCGATGTGGTATTTCGTCAATATGCAACTCGTTGCATATTGAACTCCACTTAATTTGTGGTATTGTTTGTGCACTTTGCCATGCCATGCCTCTTTAAACCGGCCATGCATCATACTTGGTTGTGCATCGTGCCATGTTTATGTGATGGTTGTTTCCATGTTGTTTGCTTCTTTCCGGTTTGCTTCTCTCGTTAGCTTTGGTTCCGTTCCGGAGTTGTGAGGATTCATTCGACTACGTTTGTTTGTCTTCTTCTTGGACTCATTCTTCTTCCCTGCGGGATCTCAGGCAAGATGACCATTACCCTCAATGTCACTTCTATCTTTGCTTGTTAGTTGCTTTGTTCTGTCGCTATGCTGTGCTACCTATCACTTGTTTACCATGCCTCCCATATTGCCATGTCAAGCCTCTAACCTACCTTTTTTAGCAAACCATTGTTTGGCTATGTTACCACTTTTGCTCAGCCCCTCTTATAGCGTTGTTAGTTGCAGGTGAAGTTGAATATTGCTCCATGCTAGATCATGATTATGTTGGGATATCACAATATCTCTTATTTAATTAATGCGTCTATATACTTGGTAAAGGGTGGAAGGCTCGGCCTTATGCCTGGTGATTTGTTCCACTCTTGCCGCCCTAGTTTCCGTCATACCAGTGTTATGTTCCTTGATTTTGCGTTCCTTACACGGTCGGGTTTATGGGAACCCCTTGACAGTTCGCTTTGAATAAAACTCCTCCAGCAAGGCCCAACATTGGTTTTACCATTTGCCTAATAACAACTAAAACTTAAATAGGGGATTTTCGTCGGCCCCCTAGTATTTTTAATCAACCCCCCCCCCCCCCCCCCCCGGCCAGTGCTCCTCTGAGTGTTGGTCCGAAATGAGCAGACTGCGAGGCCACCATGGGGCAACTCAAGGTCTGGTTTTACTCGTAGGATGTCTCATCCGGTGTGCCCTAAGAACGAGATATGTGCAGCTCCTATCGGGATTTGTCGGCACAGTTGGGCGGTCTTGCTGGTTTTGTTTAACCATTGTCGAAATGTCTTGGAACCGGGATTCCGAGTCTGATCGGGTCTTCCTGGGAGAACGAATATCCTTCGCTACCGTGAGAGCTCGTGATGGGCTAAGTTGGGACACCCCTGCAGGGTTTAAACTTTTGAAAGCCGTGCCTGCGGTTATGTGGCAGATGGGAGTTTTTAATATCCGGTTGTAGAGAACTCGACACTTGACTTAATTAAAATGCACCAACCGCGTGTGTAGCCATGATGGTCTCTTTTTGGTGGAGTCCGGGAAGTGAACACAGTTTGGGTTATGTTTGAACATAAGTAGTCTTCAGGATCACTTCTTGATCACTTCTAGATGACGACCGTTGCGTAGGTTCTCTCCTTACTCTTGTACTCGTCTTTAGCCACCATTTTTGCTTAGCGCTTGCTGCAACTCCACCTCATCACCTTATCCTACCCATAAGCTTAAATAGTCTTGATCTCGCGGGTTTTGAGATTGTTGAGTCCTCGTGACTCACAAGATACTACCAAACAGTTGCAGGTGCCGATGATACCAGTGCAGGTGATGCAACCAAGCTCGGATGGGAGTTCGATGAGGTCCTTGGCTGTTACTATGTGTCTTTTCTGGATGATCAGTAGTGGAGCCCGGTTGGGACGATCGGGGATCTAGCATTTAGGGTTGTCTTCTTTTCTTTTGGTTTCGTAGTTGGACCTATGTGTGTACTCTGAATGATGTATGAATTATTTGTTCATGGTGTGAAGTGGCGATTGTAAGCCAACCCTCTATTTATCCCTTTCTTGTTCATTACATGGGATTGTGTGAAGATGACCCTTCTTGCGACAAAACCACAATGTGGTTATGCCTCTAAGTTGTGCTTCGACACGTGGGAGATATAGCCGCATTGTGGGAGTTACAAGTTGGTAATCAGAGCCATCCCCGACTTAGGAGCCCCCCTGCTTGATCGAATCACTGACTTTGTTGAGTCTAGAACAAAAATGAGTCTTAGGATTATATATATCAAAGAGTAGGATTCTTTTTACTCCTCAGTCCCTCTGTCGCTCTGGTGAGGTCACCTGACGTAGATGTTTTGTCTTCCCTCACCTCAAATTTCACAAAAAAAATTGGATCACGCGGGTATCTTGGAATCATTCCGATAGTTTTGTGACGAGAACATTGTTCTTGGTGCCTCCTGACATTTAGGGGATGTGGTAGTGTCCCGGGGAGTTGAGCTCCGAGGTGTTGTCGTCACAATTTTATAGTTGCAGTTCTGGAATACCTGAGTTTCGCCGACATCAAAAATCTCTTTTATGTAGCTAGTGGTGAGATAACCTCGACGCCACCCAGTACTGGGGCGGGAGTTCAGGAGTATTGCCATAGCTCGCATAACAGATGCTTTTCGAAGGTTGGGGTACACGATTTCCGGAGTTTTCTTGGTTATGTGTTGACGGATGGATACAACTGGATGTAGGGATTGTTAGTTTGGGTGAGATATTTATTGCTTCCCCTCTATCCCCAACACCATATTGCATAACCAGAAAGTTTCGGGAGTTCTATAGGTGGGAATTCAAGTAGCTCTAGTTTTTTTTCTTTCCGACAAATGCATGATATGAGATTGGGTTCGACGTCTAGTGGTCCACCTATCCACGGTCATTTTTAAAGTGGTCTCATTGTGTCTTAATGAGTCCTTGGCTATGCTGACTCGGGGACGCTTCGTATGTCATGTGCACTGCCTTGTACATGATGGTGATGTACGATCGAGCCCGTGTGGGCCCCACCGAAAACTTCGGACGAAATCTCTATCATATGTTTGTTTCTGACTTATTCTGCGAGCCAAATCCTTTGTTTTGTTTTATTTGTGGTATTCGAGTTGCTTTGAAGTCAAATGTTGAATCCATACCTTTCCTAAATGGTGTTCTCATATTTCTATGGGAGTGCTAATCCTTCTTGATCATTGAGGTTGTCATGTTAATTCTTTTCCAACCGGCGTGCTTCTCTTTAAGTGGATCCGATCATTTCAACATCCGCAAGATCAATTCTAAGTTTTCTCAACGGTATCCATTTCATCTGCCCAAGTTGCCTTTGTTTTCCCGCCATCTCACCCTTTTTCTTTATGGACTTAGATTTCTTAACCATGTATCCTTTTATTTGTGAGAAGTCTCTTCATTCTTTTCTTTCAATGTTCTTATCCGGTGATTTCCCATGAAGATGCTCAACAGTTTCAAGTTCATCATCCTTCGTTGTTGTTTCTTCTTCAGTGGATCCAATTCAAGCTTTCGGTGTTGATCATATTACTTTCCTTGTTGCAACTGCTTTCTCATGTCGATGCACCTCTTAATCATTCACTTCTCGCTATTCATTTGTTCTGGAGTGCTGAAGATATCTCAGAAGCTCGTCTTTTCATTCAAGGTCCGTTCAAGCTATTTGGAGATTATTATCTCATTCAAGTCATTCAATTCAACCAGTGCAATCTCTCTTCAAAATCGTTCAACGGTGTTTTCTTTTGAGTGGGCCCTAACCCACAGGTGTTTTTCCAGGATCTTACCTGACTCTTCTAATTTTCCGGGAGCTATTCCCAAATTCATTTAAAAGTTTGACGTCAAAATGAATTATCATCAGTCAAATGTCTTTCTCCAAGATCTTTCAAATTCTTTCATCGTTGATTCAACCTTTCTAATTTTCATTTCGGAGTGTCTCAACAATTCATGGTGGTGTTTCTCGTCGTCATTCTCAGATTTTGAAGACCGAAGAAGAGTTCCTCTTAAATCCTTACCCGTTCTTCCAGACATTCATGGTTCTAGCTTTATACAATCCTCTCATAATTGCTTTCGATTGTGAGAATTCTTTTCACCCATCCGGAGCATTTCATGAGTTGTTTCCATTTCTTTCCTCCGAAGGCCATCATGTCATAATTCTTCATTCTCAACGTGTAGCTATTGTTCTCCAATTCTTACCGGTGCATTGTTCAAATATCCTCTAATCAGTTCATGATCTCTTTGTTCTCATGTATCTAAATCCCCTCAAGTATCTTCATTTGTTTTCCAATTCTTCTCGGTGAATTGTGCCTTTGCTACTTTCATTTTCAATTCTTACGGTGGTTCTTTCAACATTCCTCTTCTGTTGTTATCGTATCAATTCATTCGCTTTTTCCAAATCCTACTAGTGGTTCATTCAAGACCTTCCCAAGTTGCGCTATTTCTCTCTTCAATCTTTTCAAGAAGAATAAGTAGTATGCAAATCCGTTGCTTGTAATCAATTTAAATTGGTGAAGGATACACATAACGTAATTCTTATTATTGTTTCATCGAAGTGTTCTAATTTCTTCTTTCCAGAGTTGTTCATCATGTCATTTTTCTTGGTTCGAGATGCTTCATCTTTTCTTTTCCGGAGTTCCAAGTTTTCCACTTTATCTCATCGCGAAGCTCCATCTAAATCATTGCAAGGCTCACCTTGTTCTTTCGACTTCTCTTTCTTTCTATCATTCTTTTATTACCAGAGGTCTTCATGGAGGTTCTACATGGTGGTTCATCAAATATTTCATTCATTCGTGAAGCATTCTTCAAGATTTTGTTGGAAGAGCTCAAGTATTCTTCGTCTTGCATTTCGAAGTGCAATTCTTTCAACCTTATCTTTTGAGGTGGCATTATGTCGTTCTTGATAATTTCCCTTCGTATTTCATGATTCACAAGTTTTCAAGAGTGACATATTTAAATCCATCATTTTCTCTTCGTTCAAGAGATCTTTTCAACCAATCAATCTTTTTGTTGGAGTGATCTTGGGTTATATTTCACCTAAAGCGTTCCATTAGGAATGTTGCTATTGTGGTGATTATCAATGGTCCAAGTTATCTCTGTATCATCTTGGTGGAAGAAGTTTTTCATCTCGTTGGTGTTATCAATTATATTACTTGTTTCCGTAGTGGCAGAATTTTGCCTCAATTTTGAGAAGTTTTCCATGAGCCCGCTACAAGCCTATTCGTTTCGTTGTTGGTTTTTCATCAACTCCGTTATAACCTTCTTGGAAGGGTGCTTTCCAAGTTCATTTGTGGCAGAAGTTGGCATTTTCTTCTCCATTCGTTTATTCCAATGATCTATCTTCTATCATTTCTTCCGGGGGCATTGTGATGTTGCTCTCTTCACCTGTCATATCGCTTTGTCAAGATCATGTTCTCTTCTTGCTTATCCATTTAACCAGGGTGTTGTGTCATCTCTTCAAGTACCTTTTCATATTATCAAGTCTTTCATCTCTTTTCAACTGGGGTGCTGTCCGAATTTGATCTTCCTTGTTCCTTGTTTATCTCATTTCAACCAGAGTGGTTTCAATTCCTTCTTGTCCATTGTACTCATCATTCATAGCTTTGCAGCCTCCAAGGTTCACATGGTGTTCCTTGTTTCTATTTTCTACCGCAGTGCTCTCAATTGTGTTCAACTCCGTTGCGTTCTTTCTTTCAACTTTTCAACCTCTCAAGGTTCTTTGGTTTCACTCATTGGTCGAATAAGCAACTTTGTTTTACCTCTTCCTTTTCCGCTTCTCTCCGGTGCCATCCCTAGGATCTCGGGTCGAGATTCTCTATTAGTGTGGGAGAGTTGTGACGCCCCGAGACCGACGCTCCAGATGCCTTCCATGTATTTTGAGTTTTTTGTGTGATTTGTTTTGCTTGTTGCATTCTTCATGTCATCTCTTGCATTGCATCATGTCATGATGCAACCCTTTTTAAAACTCAGCTAAATAAATTGCATAGATCGTTGATCTATTTAAATCGAGGGAATTCATATGGTGATTTCTCTTTATAACATATCCTCCCAATACTTAGGGAGCCACTATAAAATATTCCATTAGCTTGGAATTAACTGTAACACACTTGCAAAATTCCCATGCCCTTTCTACTTCTAGTTTGGTCAACAAACTTTGCGAACAATTCTTATCTCTTTTATCGAGGCTTCTCCTAAAGTCTCAACATTTTTGGACCTCCCTAACACCTACTTCCTATGCAAGACCATTTGAATTAAATTCCTGCAATCATGTCCACACCATTTTCCTTGGAACATGCGCATTTTTGCGAGTTCGGGAAAATTATCCCCATGCCAAAATTCTTGTCCACTCATTTCTTCCTCTCCTTTTCTTTCTTTGCTTTTCTGTTTTTGGAAGAGATTTGAAGAAGAAGAGAGAAGCCCACCTAGGCCTCCTAGCCCACAACATCGGCCCACCTCTGCAGGCCCATCCACTCCCTCCTAACCCTAGCCTGCACAACCACCCTCTTCCTCGATCCCCACTTCTCCCCTCGCGTCGCCAGAACCCAGCGCCCGATCCCCATCTCCCTCGCAGCCTCTCTCTCCCGATCCCATAGTCCCTCTCCCTCGATCTCCTCCCTCGCGCCGCCATCTCCCATTCGCTTGAACCCCTCCTCCCGAGCACGCCTCCCATGGCGCCTCGCATCAGCCTGCCTCCACCTCGCGAGCTCGCCGCCTCCCGCAGCCGTCGACCGAGCCTCCTCCTCGTCGCCCATGGTGCCGCGCCACCGGACCTCCCCGTCGCCCTCGTTGACGACTAGCGCCACCCTGCAGCCTCCCCTCCTCTGCGTCATCGCCTCCTCTGCGCCAAGGTCGCGGCCTCGCCGGTCGACCCCGCCTACCTCCCCTCGCCGTCGCCCCGGTCATCTCCGGCCTGGATCCCGCGGGATCCGGCCGTGATCCGCCCCAAGTGCGTCCCTATCGCCCTGCCTCCAAGTCCCTCGCGCCACCGTCCTCGTACGCCATGGCCAAGACCATCTCCAGCAGCTCCTCTGTGCCTGTTCTCTGGCTACTCGTGCTGCTTGACAAGCCCTGCCCGACGCTGCCATGGGTAGCCACCTCGCCCACCTCCGCCCGTCGACCCTCTCTGCATGCTGCCAATCTGCCATCTCCGACCGCCTGTTGTGCTCCACCTCCTGGCCCAAGCTACATCCGTTGCTGCTTTTTCCCGTTGACGTGAGGACTGCAGCTCCAACACCCGTGGACGCCAAAATCCAATATGAACCATGTACCACTACGGGGAGTCGCCAAGTAACCTTCGGATGCGCCAAGTCCAGGACCGCCAAGTTTGTCTACCGATGTCAAGTTAACGACTACCATCACTCCAAAGACCCAAACGACTACAGCGACATGAACATCTACCCGTGTACAACTACCGTTTCCTGCCTAGAATAACTACCGTCGACGTACATTTCGCCAAGTACCACTATCGACGAACCCCGAAGGACTTGGATGCGACAAGTTCCTCTCCAAACATGTACAACTACCGGGGCAATGTACGACTTCTTCCTACGATCGTCCCGAGAACGTCTACTTCCTCAACACCGCTCCGAACTCGAACCACCCTTAAAATGCACGCTTCAAAGGTATAACCCCGAGACGATCACCTGTGGAATGAATGCTTTGTTGTATGAGATGCTCGCGCTTGCACCGTGTTCGAGTTGTCGCTTGCACGTTCCTCATTTCCATGCCGTCGACCCGTGGGAACCCGGTATCCGGGATCGGATCATCGGAATGTTGCCATGGCACCATTTCCGTTGTCGTTGCCGTGGCACCCCTTTTGTTCCACCATGGTGACCAAATGTTTCATAACATGCTCATGTCAACATTTTCATATAATTGCGTAAAACTTGCGTATGTCATCCATATCATGATAACAACATTTAAAATGTTTGAAATTGTTGTTTGCTTTATATTGTTAAATAACATGGGAATTTTCTGGAATTTTTGTTTGTGTTTACAGCCTCATGCCTAGATAGGTAGTTTTCTTATGCATTACCTCTTTCCATGTTAATTAACATTTAATAATTATTGAGTATCTTAACCGAGAGTAAACTAAATAATTCGATGTGGTGTTTCGTCAATATGCAACTCGTTGCATATTGAGCTCCACTTAATTTGTAGTATTGTTTGTGCACTTTGCCATGCCATGCCTCTTTAAATCGGACATGCATCATACTTGGTTGTGCATCATGCCATGTTTATGTGATGGTTGTTTACCATGTTGTTTGCTTCTTTCCGGTTTGCTTCTCTCGTTAGCTTCGGTTCCGTTGCGAAGTTGTGAGGATTCGTTCGACTACGTTTGTTTGTCTTCTCTTGAACTCGTTCTTCTTCCTTACGGGATCTCAGGCAAGATGACCATTACCCTTGATATAACTTCTATCTTTGCTTGTTAGTTGCTTCATTCTCTTGCTATGATGTGCTACCTATCACTTGTTTACCATGCCTCCCATATTGCCATGTCAAGCCTCTAACCCACCTTTCCTAGCAAACCATTGTTTGGCTATGTTACCGCTTTTGCTCAACCCCTCTTATAGCGTTGTTAGTTGCAGGTGAAGTTGAAGATTGCTCCATGCTAGAACATGATTATGTTGGAATATCACAATATCTCTTATTTATTTAATGCATCTATATACTTGGTAAAGGGTGGAAGGCTCGGCCTTATGCCTGGTGTTTTGTTCCACTCTTGCCGCCCAAGCTTCCGTCATACCGGTGTTATGTTCCTTGATTTTGCGTAACTTACGCGGTCGGGTTTATGGGAACCCCTTGACAGTTCGCTTTGAATAAACTCCTCCAACAAGGCCCAACATTGGTTTTATCATTTGCCTAATAACAACTAAAACTTAAATAGGGGATTTTCGCCGGCCCCCTAGTATTTTTAATCAACCCGCCCCTCGGGCCAGTGCTCCTTTGAGTGTTGGTCCGAAACGAGCAGACTGCAGGGCCACCACGGGGCAACCCGAGGTCTGGTTTTACTCATAGGATGTCTCATCCGGTGTGCCCTGAGAACGAGATATGTGCAGCTTCTATCGGGATTTGTCAGCACAGTCGGGCGGTCTTGCTGGTTTTGTTTTACCATTGTCGAAATGTCTTGTAACGAGGATTTCAAGTCTGATCTGGTCTTCCCGGGAGAAGGAATATCCTTCGCTGATCGTGAGAGCTTGTGATGGGCTAAGTTGGGACACCCCTGCAGGGTTTAAACTTTCGAGAGCCGTGCCCGCGGTTATGTGGCAGATGGGAGTTTTTAATATCCGGTTGTAGAGAAATCGACACTTGACCTAGTTAAAATGCGCCAACCGCGTGTGTAGCCGTGATGGTCTCTTTTCGATGGAGTCCGGGAAGTGAACACGGTTTGGGTTATGTTTGAACGTAAGTAGACTTCAGGATCACTTCTTGATCACTTCTAGATGACGACCGTTGCGTAGTTTCTCTCCTTACTCTTGTACTCGCCTTTAGCCACCATATTTTGCTTAGCGCTTGCTGCAACTCCACCTCATCACCTTATCCTACCCATAAGTTTAAATAGTCTTGATCTCGCGGGTTTTGAGATTGTTGAGTCCTCGTGACTCACAAGATACTACCAAACAGTTGCAGGTGCCGATGATACCAGTGCAGGTGATGCAACAGAGCTCAGATGGGAGTTCGACGAGGTCCTTGGCCGTTACTATGTGTCTTTTCTAGATGATCAGTAGTGGAGCCCGGTTGGGACGATCGGGGATCTAGCATTTAGGGTTGTCTTCTTTTCTTTTGGTTCCGTAGTTGGACCTATGTGTGTACTCTGAATGATGTATGAAATATTTGTTCATTGTGTGAAGTGGCGATTGTAAGCCAACCCTCTATTTATCCCTTTTTTGTTCATTACATGGGATTGTGTGAAGATGACCCTTCTTGCGACAAAACCACAATGCGGTTATGCCTCTAAGTCGTGCCTCGACATGTGGGAGATATAGCCGCATCGTGGGCATTACAAAGGGTGAGAGTGCATATAATCCATGGACTTAACATTAGTCATAAATAACTCACATACTTATTGCAAACATTTATTAGCCCTCGAAATAAAGTAATAATACACATGCTCCTAAGAGGATAGATTGGTAGGAAAAGACCATCGCTCATCCCCGACCGCCACTCATAAGGAAGACAATCAATAATAAATCATGCTCCAATTTCCTCGCATAACATAAGACCATACGTTGATGAAGATGTGAACCATCGAATCAAAGCCGGATGGATGAAGTGGCGCCAAGCTTCTGGCATTCTCTGTGACAAGAGAGTGCCACAAAAGCTAAAAGGCAAGTTCTACAGGACGGCGGTTCGACCCGCGGTGTTGTATGGCGCGGAGTGTTGGCTGACTAAAAGGCGACATGTTCAACAGTTAGGTGTGGCGGAGATGCGTATGTTGAGATGGATGTGTGGCCACACGAGGAAGGATCGAGTCCGGAATGATGATATACGAGATAGAGTTGGGGTAGCACCAATTGAGGAGAAGCTTGTGCAACATCGTCTGAGATGGTTTGGGCATATTCAGTGCAGGCCTCCAGAAGCTCCAGTGCATAGCGGACGGCTAAAGCGTGCGGAGAATGTCAAGAGAGGGCGGGGTCGACCGAATTTGACATGGGAGGAGTCCGTTAAGAGAGACCTGAAGGATTGGAGTATCGACAAAGAGCTAGCTATGGACAGGGGTGCATGGAAGCTTGCTATCCATGTGCCAGAGCCATGAGTTGGTTGCGAGATCTTATGGGTTTCACCTCTAGCCTACCCCAACTTGTTTGGGACTAAAGGCTTTGTTGTTGTTGTTTGTTGTTGTAACATAAGACCATACGTGCATGCTTCGGGAATCACAAACATTAACACAAGTATTTCTATTAACCCATAATTACCAACTAGCATGACTCTAATATCACCGTCTTTATATCTCAAAACAATTGCAAAGAATCAAACTTCTCATATATTCATTCATCTACGAGAAAGTTTTTATTATATCCCTATTGAATACCCATTATATTAGGACCAAATTCATAACCTAAGCAAATTGCCATACTATTTTAAGACTCTCAAAATAATATAAGTGAAGCATGAGAGTTCATCAATTTCTTCAAAATAAAACCACCATCGTGCTCTAAAAAGATATAAGTGAAGCACTCGAGCAACTACCAAGCTCAAAAGATATAAGTGAAGGACATAGAGTATTCTAATAAATTCATGATTAATGTGTGTCCCTCTCAAAAGGGTGTGTATATCAAGGATGATTGTGGCAAACTAAAAAGTAAAGACTCATATAATACAAGACGCTCCAAGCTATTTGACATGAGAAAAATCTAACGAAGCACTCCGAAAGAAGGGCAGAGAAGGAGTATGGATTACTCTCATGCACCGGGGGAAAAGAAAAATGTGGGCGTGCCAGTGTACCGTAGTACACAAAGAAAAGTGATACGGGAAACAAGTATTTCATTTATCTCTTTGGATGAACAAAATTACCAAATCCCATAAAAAATGGTTGTGCTCCATGGCCTACTAGCGTGGTCTGCCTGACTATGGCGATGTGCGGTCTCCTGGTTCCCGGGGCCTCGAAAAGCTACCGGTTAATTACTCCCGTGGGTTGCTCCGCGAGATACCTCTGATTAAGCCGTGGGGTCGTCTTCGTCGTCTTTGCTTCGCATTCTTCCATGCATGATGATGATGATGGTGTGTGTGTGGTGTGGGCGGCAGCAAAGCCCGTGTTCTTGTCGGCACACGTGCCGCTCAAAACATGGCTTTGTGCTGGCCACGTTCGCTTTCGCCGTCGCGTCTCATCGGTCTTGACAGCGTTGATGTAGTCGGTGTTGAAGTTGTATGGGTCCTCCTCTGCTCTGACTTCTTGACGATGTAGCGGCTTTGTCAGGGTATGCAAGGGGTTGCCTCGCGGGATTATTCTTTTGGAGACTTGCGTCGGTGTAAAACCAACGCTCGCTCATATCGGCAATGCCGGTGTGGTTGGCACCTCGTCTCGGCTGGACGCCGAGTTACAGCGGTCCGTCAAGACAAAGGCCGCCGCCTCATGGGGCCATCAAAACTTAGTGTTGGTGAAGCCATATCGCCTCCTCGCCATCTCGCCTCGTCTTCATGGACTTCGGGTTGATGATGTTGGTGACGGGCGTCGTCTTGGCGAGCTCCGCGCTGCCATCCACAGGGCACGGTGGCGGCATCCTCGCAATCTCCACGCCTTCATCCTCCACGGCGCTTGCTTGATGAAGAAAACGACGGGCATCGTCCTAGCGAGCTCCATCCATCCACCGCGGCACGACGGTGGAAATCCCCGCGAGCTCCACGCCTCCATCCTTCGTGACACCAGCTTGATGATGTTGATGATGAGTGTCGTCCTGGCGAGCTCTGTGTCACCATCCACCATGGCATCGACTTGATGATGTTAGATGAGCGTTGTCTTGACGAGTTTCGTGTCGCCATGCCCGCGGAACGCGACGGCATCCTCCGAGCTCTGTGCCTCCGTCCTCCATGGCACCGGCTTGATGAAGAATACAACAAGCGTCATTCTAGCGAGCTCCGTGTTGCCATCCTCGCGGAATGCGGTGGCATCCTGATACGTCTTCAACGTATCTACTTTTCCAAACACTTTTGCATTTGTTTTGGACTCTAACTTGCATGATTTGAATGAAACTAACCCGGACTGACGCTGTTTTTAGCAGAACTGCCATGATGTTGTTTTATGTGTAGAAAGCAAAAGTTCTCGGAATGTCCTGAAAATCCACGAAGGCACTTTTTGGAAAATATAAAAAATACTGGCGAAAGAATCAAGACCAGGGGGCCCACACCCTGTCCACGAGGGTGGGCGCCCCCCTGTCTCGTGGGTCCCCTCAGGCTCCGTCGACCTCAACTCCCACTCCATATATTCCGTCTCGCAGAGAAAAAAAATGAGAGAGAAAGTTTCATCACGTTTTATGATACGGAGCCGCCGCCAAGCCCTAATCTCTCTCGGGAGGGCTGATCTAGAGTCCGTTCGGGGCTCCGGAGAGGGGGATTCGTCGCCGTCGTCATCATCAACCATCCTCCATCACCAATTTCATGATGCTCACCGCCGTGCATGAGTAATTCCATTGTAGGCTTGCTGGACGGTGATGGGTTGGATGAGATTTACCATGTAATCAAGTTAGTTTTGTTAGGGTTTGATCCCTAGTATCCACTATGTTCTGAGATTGATGTTGCTATGACTTTGCTATGCTTAATGCTGTCACTAGGGGCCGAGTGCCATGATTTCAGATCTGAACCTATTATGTTTTCATGAATATATGTGTGTTCTTGATACTATCTTGCAAGTCTACAGTCACCTATTATGTGTTATGATCCGACAACCCCGAAGTGACAATAATCGGGATACTTCTCGATGATGACCACAGTTTGAGGAGTTCATGTATTCACTATGTGCTAATGCTTTGTTCTGGTTCTCTATTAAAAGGAGGCCTTAATATCCCTTAGTTTCCACTAGGACCCCGCTGCCACGGGAGGGTAGGACAAATGATGTCATGCAAGTTCTTTTCCATAAGCACGTATGACTATTTACGGAATACATGCCTACATTACATTGATGAACTGGAGCTAGTACTGTGTCACCCTATGTTATAGCTATTACATGAGGAATCACATCCGACATAATTATCCATCACTGATCCATTGCCTGCGAGCTTTTCACATCTTGTGTTTCGCTTATTTACTTTCTCGTTGCTATTGTTACAATCACTACAAAACCCAAAAATATTACTTTTGCTATCGTTACCTTTATTATCATACTACTTTGCTACTAAATACTTTGATGGAGATACTAAGTTATCCAGGTGTGGTTGAATTGACAACTCAACTGCTAATACTCAAGAATATTCTTTGGCTCCCCTTGTGTCAAATCAATAAATTTGGGTTGAATACTTTACCCTCGAAAGTTGTTGCGATCCCCTACACTTGTGGGTTATCACATCCTCCGAGCTCCACGCCTCTGTCCTCCATGGCACCGGCTTGATGAAGAAGACGACGGGCGTCATCCTTGCGAGCTCCGTGTCGCCATCCTCGCGGAACGCGACGACATCCTCCAAGCTCCATGCCTCCCTCTTTGATGGCGCTGTCTTCAAGAGGGAAAACGACGGGCGTCGTCCAGAGGACCTCCGTGTCACCATCCTCCGCGGCACCGCCTTGACAAAGTAGACAAGGGTGGTGACGTCCCGCGAGCTCCATGGCGCCACCCTTTGCGGAACGGCGGCAACCTCCATGCAACCTCTACGCCTCCATCCTCCGGCCCCAATTTGAGGAAGTAGACATTCCTTCAGCTCTGTGATGCCATCCTTCGCGGCACGGCAGTGACCCCCATCAAGCTCCACGCCTCCGTTCTTCATGGCACCGACTTGATGGAAGGCCGTCGGCCCTGTCACCAAGGGCGGCCACTACGAACGAGTCCAACAGGCTGCGCTCCGGCAGCACCACCGACACGCCATCATCTTCAGTGCCTTGGTGAAGTTCGGGAGTATCCTCGTCGTCTTGGTGAGATTGATGAAGATGATGATATCACCGACGAAGTGTTGCATGTTCACGAGCTCGACCGCGCCACCACGTGTTGTGCATGCATGCAAAAATAAATAATGAAGGAAAGATTAGATGGTAATTTTACCGTCCGGGAACATTAGCTTGGCGGCGTCCATGTCGCTGGTGAGGTCTGCCTTTAGCTGCTTGCGCTTCGCCGGCATCCTTGTCTACCTCGAGGTGGCCTCCTGATCTCTTCTTCTCTCCTGTGTGTTGCTGCGTTGGTTCTCCAGCGTCTCACCGGCCGCGTGGGTTTTCTGCGTGGGTGATGGTTGCGTCCCTGGCTGGGTTTTTTGGTCTACTTATATAGGCTGCCGCTTGGGTACGAGCTGGGCGCCTCACGCACCACTTGCTTGCTCGGTAAGATGAATATACTATCCATTTTATGCTTGTCCTTTCATCTCGAATTCTTCTTTCCAATGCGCTGCCTTCTTGGCCTGCACAAGAAAATGTAAGAAAATCTACATACCTAGTTGCTGCGCCGCTTCCTTTCCGGACGTGTCCTTTTATTTCCTTCTATCCCATGTAGGCATACATGTGATGACCTTTTATTTCCTTATATTTCATGTACGCATCCGGATCAAAAGGAAAATAATATTGCCATCATAGGTATGCCTGGGTAGCTGTATTGCGGGTATTCGGACACGCGCAAGCTTGCCGACCGGTATACGAGTATAAATACGTACACATCAGTGTACTCTTGCCTCTTCATGCATGTACATGCAAATAGCAAAGGCTTGAATCTCATGTACATAATCACGTGCACGACTCTTCCTTTCTCTCTCTTTTTTGCGTGTATTCAGGTATGTACACTCGCGAGCTTGCCGGCCGGCCGATAATACCCGAATACGTATATGTATAAACATGCACGAAGCCTTCTTACGTGCACGATCTTAAATGATGTGCTCCGCATGTATAATCCAGCAATGTCTTGCAAATATAATACCTGCATCAAAATCTTAAAAATAATAAATATTTTACCATTAAAAATGTATAATTACTCATCGAACAAATGCCCCCTCGCCGAGTCGAGCTGAAATGCGAAGCAAATTGAGGCCGACTCGGCGAAAGAAAGGAAATGCTTGAAGATGAACTTCGGACATCTCCAATAATTCTACGCAAGTCAAGTTCAGTTTTACGCTTCATACAAGGAAGCTGAATACGTGTGTTGATCATCACAAGGCAAGTTTGCTCCAATGCTCTATGCAAGGCAAGGCTCTTGTCAAATCCAAACTTTTTTTGTTTTACCATGTCCGGACAGGGTTCGTGTAAGGGTCTTGCCATGTGAGCGCCATGTAAGATGCTATAAAGATGGGACCATGGGTAGCGTTACTTCTCAAAATCCACGGTCAAGCAACACAACACACAAGTTCTTCCATCGTCCACGGTCAAGCTAACACAACAGGTCACAAGAGAGACAAAGGCAAAATTTTGTTACTTATCAAATCGAAGTTGAAATGCCTTGACTCCGCATGCATGTTCAGCTGATACGTCTATATATTCGCTCTTCTTTTTTCTTTTTCTTTTGCTGACTTGGTATTGATTTTTTTCATGGATCATCAGAAAAACATGGGACACAACGAGAAGCCCAAGAGGTCCCAGGGAAGTCGAGAGGCTGATGACTCGACAAGCAGCACTAGGAACGGAAAAGGCAGCTTGAAGCCTCCCCCACTGCCACCAAGCAAGTCGAGAAGTAGCTCTAATGGCGTGGAGTACACGCGTTTGACACCTTCATTGCCGAGTGCTCCGCAGAACACAGCGTCACAGACTACGCGCCACCAACCCAGCCGCAACTCCAAGAATTCTGACAAGACAGTCATCTCCCTTGATGCTGATGCTCCGCTGATAACCCACAAGTATATGGGATCGATTGTAGCATTTTCGACAAGTAAGAGTGTCAAACCCAACGAGGAGCAGAAGGAAATGACAAGTGGTTTTCAGCAAGGAACTGTCTGCAAGTGCTAAAATTGTAAGTAACAGTGTAGTTTGATAGCAAGTAATTTGTAACGAGCAAGTAACGATAGTAGTAACAAAAGTGCAGCAAGATGGCCCAATTCTTTTGAGGCAAAGTACAGGCAAAAAAATGTCTCTTATGATAAGTAAAGTGTTCTTGAGGGTACAGGGGAATTTCATCTAGTCACTTTCATCACGTTGGTTCAATTCGTGTTCGCTACTTTGATAATTTGGTATGTCGATGGACCCGTGCTTAGGTGTTGTTCTTACTTGAACAAACCTCCTACTTATGATTAACCCCCTCACAAGCATCCGTAACTACGAGAAAAGTATTAAGAATAAATTCCAACCATAGCATTAAACTTTTGGATCCAATCAGTCCCTTACGGAATAGTGCATAAATTAGTGTTTAAGCTTTTGTCACTCTCGCAACCCATCGCCTAATAACTACTCCACAATGCATTCCCTTAGGCCCAAATATGGTGAAGTGTTATGTAGTCGACGATCACATGACACCACTAATGGAATCACAACATACGTATCATCAAAATATCGAACACATATCAAGCTCAC
Organism: Triticum timopheevii; assembly: GCA_963921465.1. Taxonomy (NCBI): domain Eukaryota; kingdom Viridiplantae; phylum Streptophyta; class Magnoliopsida; order Poales; family Poaceae; genus Triticum; species Triticum timopheevii. The sequence goes on along the minus strand of OY997264.1, from coordinate 249,713,119 downwards.
ATGATTACTTGCAACATGATTTCTCCCGTGACCTCAAGAACAAAAGTAACTACTCATAAATGATAATCATGCTCAAGATGAGAGGGGTATTAAATAGCATAATGGATCTGAACATATAACCTTCCACCAAATAAACTATATAGTAATCAACTACAAGATGTAATCAACACTACTAGTCACCCACAAGCACCAATCTATAGTTCCGGTACAAAGATTGAACACAAGAGATGAACTAGGGTTTGAGAGGAGATGGTGTTGTTGAAAATGTTGATGGATATTTCCCTCCCCAAGATAGGAGAGTTGTTGGTGATGATGATGACAATGATTTCCCCCTCCAGGAGGGAAGTTCCCCCGACGGAATTGCTCCGCCGGAGGGCAAAAGTGCTCCTGCCCAAGTTCCGCCTCGAGATGGCAGCGCTTCGTCCCAAAAGTCCTCTCCTTATTTTTTCTAGGTCAAAATGACTTATGTACCAGAAGAGGGGCACTGGAGGCGGGTCGAGGTTAGCACAACCCACCAGGGCGCGCCTCGGTTCCCCGACGCGGCCAGGTGGGTTGTGCCCACCTGGTGGGCCCCCTTTGGTACTTACTGGCTCCAATAATTCTCATTTATTCCATAAAAAATCCTCGTGACACTACAAGCATCATGTACTTTGCCGTCAGCCATGGCTGATGGCAAATGCATGCATGGCAGACGGCAAAGGCCTTTGCCGTGAGCCAACGGACGACACCACATCCGGCTGAATGAACTACGGCAAAGGGCACGTTGCCATCTACTGGCGGACGACAAAGGGCCTGGGCGGCAGACGGTAGGGCTAGGTCCGTTAAGGGGTTAACGGCGTGCTTTGCCGTTTACTGGCAGATGGCAAAGACCAGTCCCCAGGTGCCCCAGGCAGCTGCCATGTGGCCTGCTATGTCGTCTGCTGGCAGACGACAAAGACCTTTGCATCTTTGCCGTCTGCCAGCAGATGGCAAAGCAACCAAATAGGCCAGCCCAGTGTGCCCCAGGTTGCACAGGTAGCTGTCACATGGCAGCTTTGCCGTGTGCTGGCGGACGACAAACCACTTTGTTGTCCGCCAATAGACGACAAAGTGCCTGTATTGTTGCTATTTTTTCTGTTTTCTGTTATATATATATATATGTATATGATATATATAGTTTCAAGATCAAACACAGCCCATGTATCAAACATCTAGCAGTCCATCAATGCAACAGAACACATAGGGTATTAAAAGATCCAATGCATACATAGTTTCACGGAATTCACCGATATTTATGTACATAGTTTCACACTATTCATCAATACAAATGAAAACAAGAACTAAACACTAGCAGTCCATCAATGTTGCTTCCATGAAGTGAATCAAACATGCAAAAATGGGAGTAATAAAGTTAGAAGAAGAAGAAGAAGAAGAAGAAGAAGAAGAAGAAGAAGAGGAAGAAGAAGAAGAAGACTAGAAGAAGAAGAAGAAGACTAGAAGAAGAATACTAGAAGAAGAAGAAGAAGACTAGAAGAAGAAGAAGAAGAAGAAGAAGAAGAAGAAGAAGAAGACTAGAAGAAGAACAATAACAACAACAACAAGAAGAAGAAGACTAGAAGAAGAAAGAAGAAGAAGAAGAAGAAGAAGAAAAGCTTCTTCTTATTTTCTCATCTTTCTTCTTCTCTTCTATATTTTTATCCCTTTCCTCCTCATTCTCATTCTTATTTTATTCTTACTTTTTCTTCTATTTCTTCTTCTATTCTTTCTTATTCTCCTCTTTCTTATTTTTCTTCTTCTTATTCCTTATTTGTATCATTTTAGAGCTAACATACGTAATTATGCCATTTTTAGCCAACTTAGCTTACTATGTTAATTTGGAGGAAAATAAGGTAAGTATAGGTCATTTTTGTGCTAACCTAGGTGATGATGCCATTTTTGAGCCAACTTATGTAAGTATAGCTCATTTTTTATCTAACTTAGGTAATTATGTCATTTAGAGAAAAATAAGCTAAGTATGCATTTGTTAAGCAAAACACTAGAGAAAACTTACCCTCATCACAACAAATGCGATGAAGATAGCAACTAAGGTAACAATTGATCCAACGGCATAATGATACCAAGCCTCATTATTAATGGCATATTTTCTAATCTTCTTAATCTTCAAGCACACTGCATCCATCTTCAAGCGCATTGCATTCATCTTCATCTTGTGATCATCGACGACATCGACAACATACAACTCCAATTCCATCTTCTCTTCTTCAATTCTTTTATTTTTTCTTTGAAATACTCATTTTCTTTTTCAACTAAATTTAACTTCTCGACAAGAGGGTCGGTTGCAATTTCCGGTTCACATACCTCCTAGATTAAAATATTTATATGTCAACTTGATGGCCATAGTTATCATAAATGCGAAATGCAACAAATAGTTATAAAAGAGAATATACCACATTCGAATCATAAACCGGGTGATGGGGACGGATATCAAGACAATGTCACTATGTATGACAAACAATCATACAAAGTAAGAAAATTATACAAGTAACTATATAAATCGTACAATCATACAAGTAACTATACAAATCAAGTACAACATAAAAAATTGAATACCTAATAATAATCTTGATTGTCGGGTTCAATAAATGCTCCGAGATCAATAAATGGCATCATCATCATCACTATCATCAATGAAGTGCTCATCGGGTTCAGCGGCATCAACATGTGGAAGGCCACCTTTACGTAATTGGTCAAGCATTAACAAGTCATCTGCAACAATAACCTCTTCTTGTTCAGGCTCTTCCTGTTCAAGATCAGTGCTGAAGTTCGGTTCACTGTCGCTGTCTACTTCAATGTTCTGGTGTGAAGTAGAGCATTTCTTGAAGCATTTTTTTGGAAAGACGTGTTTCTTGGAAGATTCACCTTCATATGTGTCTGGGTTAATGTGAGGTTCATAATCCTCTTCATTGGGGGGAGGTGGTCTAACATGTGGCGGCACTTCATAAACGACATCCCAACCATTTAGATTTGGATCACTTTGACAGGCCCACGGTAGATAGAAAACTTGGGTTGCTTGTTGAGCCATAATATAGACATCGGGAACATCAAAATGGGTGCTTTGTTTGATTTCCACTAGCCCTATATGTTCATGAGTCCTTCTAGTCTCCTTCGGCTAGAACCAATAACATTTGAAGACTACGACGTTTGGTGGGTTTGCACCATAGAATTGAAGTTCATAAATTGCTTCAACTCTTCCATAATACTTGGTATCTCCTTCGGCGATAACAGAGGCACGACAATTTGTAGACTTCCGGTCGGCCATAGATAGCTCTTTGACATAGGTACGAAAGCGATACCAGTTGATGTCGTATTTGTCAAATGAACGGAGCTTAAAGTCAAAACCATTAGCAACTTGTCTCAATTTGGCATCCATAAACTCTGAATTAGCCTACAAGTTCAATACAAAAGGATTTGTGACAGCCTGGATTTACCCTCTCTCTTTTTCCGGACTCTCTTTCGCATTTGCTTTGGATTTGGAGTTTTGAATCAATTCAAATGGGCTTGAACACTTGGGCCTACCCTTGGCTTTCACCCAAGTGACCCATCCACCTCTAACTCACCTGTCCTTCTCTGAAAAACTCCATCAAAAGCCAAAGGGATATTTTCCCTAAAATAAAAATATTCATTTTCTTCTGTGAAAATCACTTCAGAGGAGTATGCTCCAAAGCAACCCCTAGTTTTCTTGCTCCTAAAATCCTGAATAAATTCACAAATATTCTTTGAACCCTAGGGCACCTTCCCAAGCAAAAATATTGCCTTACTTTTTGGAATATTTTTGCTACAGAAAATCATTTCTATTCTAGACAGAATGACCACATTGGACATCAAGTATATTTTTGCTTGATCTTTTGGGGCCGATCTTTTCTGAGCTTGATTACCCTCCTAAGAGATTGCTAAACCCCAAAGCATAGCCTTTAGTTCCCACTAGATTTTTCTCAATGAAGCTCACAAGTTTTTGTCTAGAAACTTGCCGGAAGAAACCCACTCACACAGTTCACCTGTGACCCAGCCAACCGTGCAAAACAGCCAAAACCACTAAGGACTACATGCCAGACATGGTGTTTGCGCTTAGCTTAGCCTGATGCCAAAGTTCACGCGGTGACCATGTTCGTGCAAGGGGGTTGGCATGCGGCCGACGCGCTCTGCATTGCGCCAGAGCCTCTGTTTCGCGCGTGCTCGCTGCCCCGGCCACCGCACCTTGCCAAACTGCGCCCCCATCGTCGTATGCACCTCCTTAACAAAGCCCTGGCACTCACCAACACCGGAGCTCGCCGCAACGAGCATGGGCACGGTGCGGCCAAGGCAACAGTGCGCCTGTGCCCCTGTGTTGGTGCCGTTGGAGTTGCTGGACTGGCCCTGCCTCACCGGAATGGCCATCTTCGATGAACTCCACCCGTTGGCTTCGCTGGAGAGCTTCGTTCCGACCTCGTCCGACCACCCCTAGCCATGCACGGGTACGGCCAGGTGTGCCTCGATCTCCTCTCCAATACTATCCTCTCAGATCTCATTGCCGGGCACTCCTCGCCGGAGAAAGCGCCGTCGCCACACCGCGCGACTCTGCTTCTCTCCCCCTCCCCCTCCGACCTGACCGCTGGGGCCTGCTGTCAGCCACTCAGGCCGCGCCTGAAGCAGTATGAGTGGTGGCGCCCGGCTGGTTTACGCCTTCGACGCCACCCCCTCCGGTTTTTCTTTTATTCAAATTTAATTCAAATTTGACCAGAACTTTGACTAGCTGTAACTTTTATTTTACAAGTCCAAATGAGTTGATTATTTTTGCATTGTGTTCTTACTGGAAAATCCTAGCAGCACACCCAAGATGGGATTTTTCTCTGCTATCTAGAATTTCTGGTAATTTTCAGAAGTGTTCTTGATATTTTCTTTTTGTCATTTGATTTATTTTCAGAAGGTGAAGCTTGTCTTGAAGGCATCCAGGAGGAGTGTGAAGCTCCTCTGCACTAAGGCAAGCCACAACAACAATTTCATGGTGTCTTTGCAATATCCATGATTTTCCACTTGAATATATATGATATTCATTGCATATAGTATTAAAAATATATAATGCTTGTGTTATTTAGTTTGTCATGATCGAGATGCTTAGTTTACAGAAATGAATGCTTGAACTAGTGAGATATAGCTTGAGTAGTTGAACTAAGTGAGTTTGTCATGACTATGGTAATATGAGCATCGATATTATTTTCCATATATGCATGATGAGTTTCATATGATAAATGCCAACTAAAAAGTGATTAATCTAGATGACCAGTAAGTAAGGACCAAAAATGTTGAAAGATGAGTCTGTGCAAGTAGAACTTTGAATGAGGTTGATCTGTTGTTTCTAAGTGATATGTGACGCATGTTATATGGTTGCATAAGCATGACATATAGTGACTCGAGCATTTTATTTCAAGTTAAATCTTATGCTAATTGAACTTGAACATAAAGTTGGTCGGGTCATGGTGCCACTGAATCGGGCTGACAAGTGCAACCACATTTGCCTTAGTATGGGGAGGCCATTAGTCGGGCTGTTGTCATGCGTTTTGTCGGTGCCTCTAATGAGGGGAGGTTATGGGCGTGCGTTACCTTGGCCCGGTAAGCAGACATAACCTTGTGGGCCTGTTGTTGTTATGATACCTTGTCCCCGTTTGGGACAGTTTATTTGCCACGACGGTGGCCGTTTTTCCTTTGGTGGGCTGGGCTACCCATGACTTATCCCAGTGGGGAGTTGGTCGGAGTGGCCGAAAGAGTGTCATGGCAGTGGGAGAGTTCTGTCAGAATGTCGTTGGTCCACCCGAATGGGAGTGCGAGGCCATGGGTTCTGTGGTGTGGCTAAAGTGTGCTACCTCTGCAGAGTGTATTAATCTATCAATAGCCGCGCCCGCGGATAAGGGCCGAGGTCATAAGTAAGTTACACCATGGATCAACTTTTATAAAGAAATCTTGCACACTAAGTTATTTGCATTGCACTGGTTGAATCATGATGATGTCAGTTGTGGTATCAGTTGTGATCCGTGAGTGATCACCGTTTGGTTACACGGTAACCCATTGAACCGAGTATGGTTCTGGTTGTGATCCGTCATGATCACCGTTCGGTTGCGAGGCAACCTGTTGGTAAGAGAGAGTCCGAGTGACTCAGTGCACAAGTTTGGTTTCACTGCATGAGTAGCATGTTGTTGTTTGCATTTAACTTGATTAAATGTCATGATATTGTTGTCATTATGGTTATGCTTCCTGTGAGCTTGCAAGTACATTCAATGTACTTACGTGGCATGTTATGCCAAAGTCTAACTGGATCGGAGTGCTACCGTGTCTAGATCATGTCCACATCGGTGTCCCTTTGCTATGGAGTCCCGCTACATCGTTGTTCCGCTGCCGTGTAGCTGTCGTGCTCGAGGCCCATTTATGTTCACTAAATAATGTACATATTGTTCAGCTGCACCGAGTGTGCCGCTTGGCCTAGCTAATTGATGTAATGTCACACTATGCTACCGCTAGTTTCAATAAAGCGGTGATTTTCTGTACCAAGATATTGTGTATTGCCGGAAGACATGATCTCTGGGTTGGCAATGCAAGGTAAACCGGTTGCTCTGAGCCGGGGTGCCACAACACTTGGTATCAGAGCCGCGCTGACTGTAGGACACGCTAGACCCCAACATGCAAAGTAAACGCTAGTTAGTTTGCTAATTGAGTGCCGTTAGTGTTTGCATCTGGATGCTGCATTGCATGCATTAGACTTATTGTTATTACTAACCGGTTAATGGTTGTGAGTGTAGATGGCTCCGGTGCCGTATCCGTGTCAGTTGGAGCTGATGCCATACACTTCACCGCATCTCCTTCGTAACGTGTGGCGTCGACTATACCCTCGTGGTGACAACCCAGCATATCGGGTGTACCGGGAGCGTCTAGCCAACTCCATGTATGAGTATCACGCCGTGGTTACTCTGCGCACCAATTCGTCAGCAGGCTCTTACACTCGTACCTCTTGGAGCGGTTATGCATCCACCGCCGCTCAGGCTGTCCAGTATGCTGCATTCGAGATTCTTGTTGAGTTACGCTATACAGAGGCTCGGATGCAGAACCACCCAGGTTTTCGCTTCTATCCATATTTGCACGATGATGGCCGCGTTCGTTTTCCTTCCATTGATCTGGCGTCTGATAGTGACACTAGCCACCGCTGAATAGTGCTAGTATCTTATGATTCACGAGTTGGCTCGAGAGCTGAATCGTGCTCGTGCTTCTTTAGCCGCCGCTAGATCCTACCCTACTCCACCTTCTATGGGGTTTACTCGTTATTTTGTGCCCAGTTTTAGCTCGCCTATTTCCCCGCTTACTCCCCCGAGTAGCTCGGGCACCTTGACTGTAAACCCACACAGGGCTCCTGTTGAGTGGACGTCTCTTCTTGCTACCCCCGCAGCTCCCATGATCCCTTCTCATCCCGCGCCTACCCTTGAGGGAGAGCCCTCGAGGCAGCATCGTCGTCTTACCTTTAACCCGGAGGTCTCGGTTAGCATCGTCAGTTTAGGATCTGGGTCTGACTCAGGAGAGGATCCGGCAGCACCGGCAGAGTCCTAGAGCGTCTGAGTATCCACAGTGGTCATGTGATGTACGGATGTAGTTGTATGAGCCATGATGTATCGTTGCATGTATGGGAGTAGTCGCACCAGCCATGATGTCTATCTTTCATGTATGAGCCTATGCATAATTATGTTGGAGTTTTTATTCCGATCGCCGTGTTTCTCGATTTGTTCGTTTTGCTCTTTCGGGCTTGTCACTGGCTTTTCTTCCCATGTTTGGATGTTTCTCATCACGCTTGCTCTTATCGAGAAAAATAAACAGTGGGATGACGCGGGGAGGCAGTAGCACGCAGGCTTGTGAGTATGTCCCTGTTCGTCGCTCAGCAAGACAGGCAGGACACTCCCTCGAGCCGTATCCGCAACCATTGCCTCCACCACCAAATCCACCCTCCACTGAACAAATTATGCGCATGTTTGAAGAAAGAAAGAACAATGATTTGATTGAGCTATTAAAAAGTGTGCAAGCTATGGTTGGGCAGAATGGAAATCAAAATGGCCATTACTCCAAACTGTCAGATTTTCAAAGGACTAAGCCTCCTAGTTTCAGTCAAGTGGTTAACCCTTTGGAAGCAGATGATTGGTTGCGAACTATTGAGAAGAAACTTGAAATTGTTCGTACTGATGAAGCTGACAAGGTTCCGCTCGCTACCCACTATCTTGAAGGAGCCGCTGCTATATGGTGGGATAATGCCAAAGCTCTATGGCCTGCGGGAGAATAAATCACATGGACTAATTTCAAGGACCAATTCCTCAAGTACCACATTCCAGCTAGTGTCATGAAGGTCAAGCAACGCGAATTCCTTGGTCTCACTCAAGGAAGTCTGTCAGTAAGCAAATATCTGCACAAGTTCAACCATCTGGCCCGTCATTCCCTCTATGATGTGGCCACGGAAGAAAGGAAGATCGATAGGTTCCTTGGAGGATTAAATCAACACCTCAGGAGTGCTCTCTGCATGCTTGACTTTCCAGATTTTCAGTCTCTGGTGAACAAGGCCCTCATTGCAGAAAGAGAGTACAAGCTTGTGCAAGACAACCGACCCACAAATAATGGCCACAAGCGTAAATTCAAGCCGAAGAAGGACGGATAGCTCGTACAGAAGGCCCGTACCCGATAACAGACTCAAGTGGAGTACAAACCAAATTGGCAGCAGAATGTGAACAAGACCACTCACTACTCAAGTCAAGAATATCATGACCAGTCCAGTGCACAAGGAGCGTCAGCGCAGCAACGCCTGTTTTAATTGTGGACAGATCGGACATTATGCCAGGCAGTGTCCCAAGAAGTCAAATGCCCCGTTCCGGCCGCAAGTCAATCACATGGGGCCATATCATACCCAGAAGATCGTCCAAGGGCCATTTCATAACCTCTTCGCAGACGAAGCCCAGGAAAACCCCGAAGTTGTCATTGGTATGTTTCTCGTTAATAACATACCCGCAATAATTTCATTTGACTCTGGGGCTTCCCACTCTTTTATTTCTCGGAGTTTCGTTGCCCAAAACAAATTTCCTTGCTAGCTTTTGGGAAAAAGTATGATGGTTCAATCCCCGGGATCCGTACTCAAAAGCAATCTGGTCTGCAAAAATTTGGAAATTGATGTCAAGGGAGTTCGTTTTCCAGCTGCTTTGATAGTCATCGAGTCTGCCAAGTTGGATGTTATTTTGGGAATGAACTGGTTGACCCAATATCAAGTATGCATCAATTGTGCGACCCAAGAAGTCACTTTGACAAATCAGGAAGGGCGATCCATAAAATTTGATGCCCGCAAAAGCATACCCAACAGAGAACTGGTCTTCACAGCAGTAGCCGAAGAATTGGATTTGATTCCTGTGGTTAGTGAATTTCCCGATGTATTCCCTAAGGAATTACCCGGAATGCCTCCAGACAGAGAGCTTGAGTTTGCAATTGATCTTGTACCTAGAACTGTACCATTGTACAAAAAGTATTATCGAATGCCTTCATCCGAACTCATGGAATTAAAGAAACAGTTGGATGAGATGCTGCAGAAAGGATATATCCGTCCAAGCTCATCACCATGGGGATCACCCGCAATATTTGTAGATAAGAAAGATGGCAGTCTCAGGATGTGCGTGGACTACTGTCGGTTGAATGATGTCACCATCAAGAACAAATACCCGCTACCAAGTACTGATGATTTGTTTGATCAACTCAGTGGGGCAAAGGTATTTTCCAAGATTGATTTAAGGACCGGATATCATCAACTCAAGATCAAGAAGGAAGATATTCCTATGACCGCGTTCACTACCCGTTACGGTCTCTATGAATATACGGTGATGTCTTTCGGTCTCACAAATGCCCCTGCCTTTTTCATGCATATGATGAATAAGGTGTTCATGGAATTCTTGGATAAGTTTGTGGTGGTTTTCATCGATAATATTCTCATATACTCTAAAAGTGACGAAGAACACAAGGAACACCTCCGAGCAGTCTTACGGAGACTCCGTGACCATCAACTTTATACAAAATTCAGCAAGTGTGAGTTTTGGCTTAAACAATTCAGATTTCTGGGACATGTTCTATCAGCAGAAGGTATCGCAGTGGATCCCAGCAAAGTAAAAGATGTGCTTGATTGGGAAGCACCCATGACGGTGTCCGAAATCCGGAGTTTTCTTGGATTAGCTGGATACTACCGTCGGTTCATCGAAGGATTTTCCAAAATTGCCAAGCCAATGACAGAACTCCTCAAGAAAGACAAGAAGTTTGAATGGACCGAGGATTGCGAGAAGAGCTTTAACAAGTTAAAAACCATATTGACATCAGCACCAGTACTGACTCTCCCAGACATTTACCGCAACTTTGATGTGTATTGTGATGCATCCAGAAAGGGTATTGGGTTCGTACTCATGCAAGACGGCAAGGTGGTAGCTTACGCATCTCTCTAGCTATGACCTCATGAAGGAAATTATCCTACACACAATTTGGAACTGGCCGCTGTTGTGCACTCTCTAAAAATTTGGAGACACTACCTCATTGGAAAAAGATGTCAAATATTTACCGAACAAAAGAGTCTCAAATATATATTTACCCACCCAGACTTAAACCTTCAACAGCAAAGATGGCTCGAGTTGGTCAAGGACTATGATATGGGTATAAATTACCATCCGGGAAAGGCCAACGTGGTTGCTGATGCCCTTAGTCGCAAGCCTGCCAGTTTAAATGCCATGATGGAGTCCTTGCCTCCGGAACTCCAACAAGAGATCGCTCAACTCAACTTGGTAATTGTAAATGCCGGTCTTGCAAATATTTTGGAAGTAACTCCTACTCTCGAGGAAGAGATTCACATGGCACAGGCTGGTCACAAGACTCTGCAAGGACATATCCACCATCTGCGAGAAGGCCAGACTCATGATTTCTTTGAGGATGCACTGGGTACACTCAGGTTCCGAGGACGGATATGCGTACCTGAGAAAGCAGACTTGAGAAAGAAAATTTTGGCAGAAGCACATGAGTCATCATATTCAATACACCCAGGCGACACTAAAATGTACGAAGACCTTCGACAGATATTTTGGTGGGATGGAATGAAAAGTGACATCGCATATTTTGTCGCTTGTTGTGACATCTACAACAAAGTAAAGGCGGAACACCAGAAACCCGCCGGACTTCTCCAACCTCTACCCATCTCGCAATGGAAATGGGATGATGTCTGCATGGACTTTATCACCGGTCTACCCAGGACTCACTGAGGCAATGATGCTGTATGGGTCATAGTGGACACGCTGACTAAAGTGGCTCACTTTATTCCCATCCGCACCAGCTACCGCGCTGATCAACTTGCACAATTATATGTGTCCAGGATTGTCAGTTTGCATGGAGTGCCAAAAACAATCACTTCAGACCGAGGTTCGCTCTTTACCTCCGCATTCTGGTCCCGACTCCATCAAGCTCTGGGGACCGCTCTCAAATACAACACCGCCTATCACCCACAGACAGACAGTCAGACTGAGCAGGTAAATCAAATCCTTGAAGACATGCTTCGAGCATGTGCTTTAGCCCAGGGACCCAAATGGGAAGATTGTCTGCCATATGCGGAATTCTCATACAACAACAGTTTTCAAACCAGTCTAAAGATGTCACCATTTGAAGCGTTGTACGACCGTAAGTGTCACACTCCCTTAAATTGGTCTCAAATCGGAGACAACCCTATCTTCGGTACTGATTTGATATTGGAGGCAGAGAAACAAGTCAAGGAAATTCGAGATAGACTACAATTGGCTAAGTCACGACAGAAGAGTTATTATGATGCCAAACATCGGCAAGTCAGTTTTGAGCCTGGTGAACACGTGTATCTCCAAGTCACACCCATGGAGGGAATCAAGAGATTTCAGACCCAAGGCAAATTGGCACTAAGATATATTGGTCCATTCCTAGTCATGACCCGAGTTGGCACGGTTGCTTATTAGTTGGAATTGCCACCAGAATTGTCAGAAGTACACAATGTGTTCCACGTGTCATAGCTGAGAAGGTGTATTTCACCACCTGAGAAGAGGACTGATATGTCAGAGATTGAGCTTGCCAAGAATTTAACTTATGAGGAGAGACCGTTCAGAATCTTGGATGAGGCCAAAAGGGTCACACGCAGCAAAGTGATCAGCTTTTACAAGGTCCAGTGGGAGCATCACACAGAAGAAGAAGCAACCTGGGAAAGACAGGAATTTTTAAGAACAACCTACCCAGAATTGCTTTCCCAAGCAACCGAATCACGAGGACAAGATTCATCTTAAGTGGGGGAGGTTTGTGACAGCCTGGATTTGCCCTCTCTCTTTTTCCGGACTCTCTTTTGCTTTTGCTTTGGATTTGGAGTTTTGAATCAATTCAAATGGACTTGAACACTTGGGCCTACCCTTGGCTTTCACCCAAGTGACCCATCCGCATCTACCCACCTTTCCTTCTCTGAAAAACTCCATCAAAAGCCCAAGGGATATTTTTCCTAAAGGAAAAATATTCATTTTCTTCCCTGAAAATCATTTCAGAGGAGTATGCTCCAAAGCAACCCATAGTTCTCTTGCTCCTAAAATCCTGAATAAATTCACAAATATTCTTTGAACCCTGGGCACCTTCCTGAGCAAAAATATTGCAGAACTTTTTGGAATATTGCAGAACCCCAAAGCACAACCTTTAGTTCCTAGTAGATTTTTCTCAATGAAGCTCACAAGTTTCTGTCTAGAAACTTGCCAGGAAGTAACCCACTCACACAGTTCACCTGTGACCCAGCCAACCATGCAAAACAACCAAAACCACTAAGGACTACATGCCAGACATGGTGTTTCCGCTTAGCACAGCTTGATGCCAAAGTTCACGCGGTGGCCACGTTCGTCCAAGGGGGTTGGCATGCGGTCGACACGCTCTACGATGCGCCATCACCTCTGTTTCGTGTGTGCTCGCTGCCCCGGCCACCGCACCTTGCCAACCGTTCCCGATCCTCATCTGCACCTCCTTAACTCAGCCCTGGCACTCGCCGACGCTGGAGCTCGCCGCAGCGAGCACGGGTATGGTGCGGCCAAGGCAATAGTGCACCCGTGCCCCTGTGCTCGTCTGTAACACCCTGGATGTAACTTTCCATAATTGTAACTCCAACTCTTGCTATTCCGGCTATGTGATATGTTATTTTCCTCCATGGTTGGGCGTTTGTCTTTGGTTTTGCATTTTGTTCATGTCATGCAACTCATCTCATGGCATCATGTGCATTGCATCCACATGTTTTCATAAAACTCGCACCCGTTCTTAGTTGCCGCGTTCCCCTTGCCTTTGTTGACCGATCCGAGTCCAACCGGTTTTTGTTTCTCTCTTGTCTGACCGTTTGACCCTCTCTACACTTTACTCAGACCTCTTGAATGCGTCCGAAAACTTCCCCGAACCCGACCCAGGCTGTTATTACCGATGGATCCGGATCATCCCCTAACATCCCCAAAATATCTTTGTTTTCTTATGTGGACTCCCTACCTATTTACTCCGGACCGCTCGATCGCGATCAGAGGATCCAAATCATCCCCCTTTCGTATATATATAGGCCACCTACTTACTAAATCAGTCCAAACCCTAGATCCTAGCCCTCTTGTCCCATCCTTCCCGATCGCCGCTGCCACCCACTCACTTGCCTCCCTTCCTCGGGATCTCCCCTGTCCCATCCACCATTCCATCCGCATCCCGCAGCCGCCACTCCTCTCCTCCTCGGTTTGCATGCCCGGCCAACCCGAGATCCTCCCGCGCCCGAGCCCTTCAGCCTCGAGCTCCACCACGCCTCCTGCTTCCCTGAGCACACGCGGGACTCCTCGCTCCCGTTGTCAGCCATGAGCCCCGTCCCCGAGATTCTACAGCCCCATGGCGCCCCAACCTCCAGATCGAGAAGTCTCGATCCCGAGTCACCAGGCCAGACTCCGTCGCCCTCCTCCCTGTCTTCCTTCCCCTTCCTTCCTCCGGTTCCTTCTCCTCTCGCATCTCGCCCATCTCTGCTTTCCTCGCAGGAGCACCGCACCATGGCTGCGGCCACGGAAGCTTGGAGCTCCTGCAGGCAGCCGCGCTGCTCCCCTTCCCCATTGTCGCCACCCCAAGCCGCTTCCTTGCCATCCCTCGTCGCCCCGACCAACATCAGGTCGCCGGAGACCTCTTCGTCCTACCTCCTCTTCATCCTCCTCCCAGGAACCTCTCTCACCGCGCTTTCCCGTCCTCGTTTTTCCTAGGGAACCAGGAGCTCAAGCCCCGCCATGACCGGCGCCCTCCTTCCCGCGTGGCACCGCGCCAGCCACCGCCCCGTCCTCGCCTTGCCGGAGAGGCTCCGCCTTCGCCAGAACCTGCTCTGCACATCCTCTGCATCGCGCTAAGTCCTGCTCGCTCTGCTCGCACGCGTTGACCGCGTCCACGCCGTGTGGCCCAGCAGCCTCTTGCCCCAGCGCCTCCTCAGCCGTCCTGCTGCACCAACCGGGCCTTGGCCCAGGGTGAGCAGCCCCGGTCCCTCTCCTGTGCACTTTTGGGCCAACCAGATTCGGCCCTATCCATGTCTTTTTTCCGTGAAACGATTTTGCTATTTATCCAGGAGTTTACTGTTTTAGAGAAAAGTCCCTCTAGATCTTGCATTTAATAACTCACAAATGGTGCATCGGATTAAAATGTTTTTAATATGTAAAATGCTTAGATTTTCATCTAGTTTCATAATATTCCACTTTCATCCATGTTGAAATGCTTAAACTTGCAGTTTGCTTTATTTTTGCTTAAATAACATGTTAGAATGGCTTAGTTCATAACTAAATAACCGTAGCTCCAATTTTAATAAACTTTATATGTAAATGGGGTGGAAAAATGCATAGATTAACATGGTGGCATTACTATGCATGTTTAACAACTCTAAAATATGGTTTAGGGCAGAACAGTACCAAACTCAAATTATGCACATGGGGATTTTCCAGAATTGTTGTTTGTCGTTTCCGGCCTCATTTAAACTTGCCTAGCAAGATAGTTTTCATATGCTTCACCCCTTGCCATGTTTAATAACATTTAATATTGTTGTGTACCTAAACGAGAGCAAACTAAATAATTGATGTGGTGTTTCGTCAATATGCAACTCGTTGCATATTGGGCACCACTTAAATTGTAGTGTTATTTGTTCACTTTGCCATGCCATGCCTCGTTAAACCGGACATGCATCATACTTGTTTGTGCATCATGCCATGCTTATGCTTGTTGGTTTACCATGTTGTTTGGTTCTTTCCGGTTTGCTTCTCTCGTTAGCTTCGATTTCGTTCCGGAGTTGTGAGGATTCGTTCGACTACAACCATTTGTCTTCTTCTTGGACTCGTTCTTCTTCCTTGCGGTATCTCAGGCAAGATGACCATTACCCTCGATATCACTTCTATCTTTGCTTGCTAGTTGCTTCGTTCTATCGCGATGCTGCGTTACCTATCACTTGTTTACCATGCCTCCCATATTGCCATGTCAGCCTCTAACTTTTTCACCCTTCCTAGCAAATTGTTGTTTGGCTATGTTTCCGCTTTTGCTCAGCCCCTCTTATAGTGTTGCTAGTTGCAGGTGAAGTTGAAGACTGCTCCATGTTGGAACATGGTTATGTTGGGATATCACAATATCTCTTATGTTAATTAATGCATCTATATATTTGGTAAAGGGTGGAAGGCTCGGCCTTATGCCTGGTGTTTTGTTCCACTCTTGCTTAGTTTCCGTCATACCGGTGTTATGTTCCTTGATTTTGCGTTCCTTACGCGGTCGGGTTTATGGGAACCCCTTGACAGTTCGCCTTGAATAAAACTCCTCCAGCAAGGCCCAACATTGGTTTTCCATTTGCCTAACAACCTATAACCCTCCCTTGGGTCTGCAGCCCCGAGGGTCATCTTTATTTTAACCCCCCAGGCCAGTGCTTCTCTAAGTGTTGGTCCCAACTAGAGCCACTTGCAGCGCCACCTCGGGGAAACTTGAGGGTTGGTTTTAGCTATACGTAGTGTTCATCCGGTGTGCCCTGAGAACGAGATATGTGCAGCTCCTATTGGGATTTGTCAGCACAATCAGGCGGTCTTGCTGGTCTTGTTTTACCATTGTCGAAATGTCTTGTAACCGGGATTCCGAGGTTGATCGGGACTTCCCCGGAGAAGGAATATCCTTCACTGATTGTGAGAGCTTGTGATGGGCTAAGTTGGGACACCCCTGCAGGGTATAAACTTTCGAGCGCCGTGCCCGCGGTTATATGGCAGATGGGAATTTGTTAATATCCGGTTGTAGAGAACTTGACAATTGACTTAATTAAAACGCATCAACCGTGTGTGTAGTCGTGATGGTCTCTTTTCGGTGGAGTCCGGGAAGTGAACATGGTCTTTGTGTTATGATTGGGCGTAAGTAGTTTCAGGACCACTTCTTGATCACTTCTAGCTTCTCGACCGTTCTGTTGCTTCTCTTCTCGCTCTTATTTGCGTATGTTAGCCACCATATTTGCTTAGTGCTTGCTGCAACTCCACCTCATTACGACTTCCTACCCATAAGCTTAAATAGTCTTGATCTCGTGGGTTTTGAGATTGCCGAGTCCTCATGACTCACCAGATACTA
The DNA here is from genome assembly GCA_963921465.1 of Triticum timopheevii. Classification (NCBI taxonomy): domain Eukaryota; kingdom Viridiplantae; phylum Streptophyta; class Magnoliopsida; order Poales; family Poaceae; genus Triticum; species Triticum timopheevii. The sequence continues at coordinate 249,696,448 of OY997264.1, read as the reverse complement.
TCACAACAGTTGCAGGTGCCGATGATACTAGTGCAGGTGATGCAACCGAGCTCAGATGGTAGCTCAACGAAGATCTTGGTCGTTGCTATGTCTCGTTTCATGATGATCATTAGTGGAGCCCAGTTGGGACGATCGGGGATCTAACAGTTGGGTTATCTTCTTTTCTTTTGGCTTCGTCCGTAGTCGGACTATGTGTGTACTCTGAATGATGTATGAATTATATGTTCATTGTGTGAAGTGGCGATTTTAAGCCAACTCTTTATCCCATTCTTGTTCATTACATGGGATTATGTGAAGATGACCCTTCTTGCGACAAAACCACCATGCGGTTATGCCTCTAAGTCGTGCCTCGACATGTGAGAGATATAGCCGCATCGTGGGAGTTACAAGTTGGTAATCAGAGCCATCCCCTACTTAGGAGCCCCCTGCTTGATCAAATCGCTGACGTTGTTGAGTCTAGAACAAAAATGTTTTGAGTCTTAGGATTATATATATAGGAGAGTAGGATTATTTTTACTCCTCTGTCCCTTCGTCGCTCTGGTGAGGTATTCTGACGTAGACGTTTTGTCTTTCCTCTCCTCAAATTTCACTATTTTTTTAGGATCACGCGGGTATCTTGGGATCGTTCCGATATTCTTGTGACGAGAACATTGTTCTTGGTGCCTCCTGACATTTAGGGGTTGTGGCAGTGTCCCGGGGAGTTGAGCTTCGAGGTGTTGTCGTCACAAATTTATCGTTGCAGTTCTAGAATACCTGAGTTTTGCCGACATCAAAAATCTCTTTTATGCAGTTGTTTCTGAGATAACCTCGACGCCACCTAGTACTGGGGCAGGAGTTCGGGAGTATTGCCATAGCTCATATAACGGATGCTTTTCAAAGGTTGAGGTACACGATTTCCGAAGGTTTCTTGGTTATGTGTTGACGGATGGATACAGCTTGATGTAGGGATTGTTAGTTTTGGTTGAGATATATATTGCTTCCCCTGTATCCCCAACACCAGATTGCATAACCAAAAAGTTTCGGGAGTTTTATAGGTGGGAATCAAGTAGCTCTAGTTTTTTCTTTCCGACAGATGCATGATATGAGATTGGGGTTCGACGTCTAGTGGTCCGCCTATCCAAGGTCGTTTTTATAGTGGTCTCGTTGTGTCTTAAAGAGCCCTTGGCTATGCTGGTTCAGGGACGATTCATATGTCATGTGCACTGCCTTGTACATGATGGTGTTGTACGATCGAGCCCGTGTGGACCCCACCACAAAAACTTCGGACAAAATATCTATCATATGTTTGTTCCGGCTTATTTTGCAAGCCAATCCTTTGTTTTGCTTTATATGTGGTATTCGAGTTGCTTCAATGTCAAGTGTTGATTCCATACCTTTCCTAAGTGGTGTTCTCATATTCCTATGTGAATACTAATCCTTCTTGTTTACCGAGTTTGTCATCCCAATTCTATTTCCAACCGGTGCGCTTCTCTTCGAGATGATCCCATCATTCTCCCCATCTGCAAGATCATTTCTAAGTTTTCTCAACGGTGTTTCCTCCATCCGTCCCAAGTTGCCTTTGTTTCCCGCCCTCCCACCCTTTTTTCTTCAAGGACTCAGATTTCTTAATCATGTATCCTTTGTTTGTGAGAAGTCTCTTGATTTTTTTATTTCAATGTTCTTATCCGGTGATTTCCCATTAATATGCTCAATAGTTTCAAGTTCATCATCCTTCGTTGCTGTTTCTTCTCCGGTGGTTCTAATTCAAACTTTTAGTGTTAATCATATTATTTTCCTCGTGTCAAATGCTTTCTCATGCCGATGCACCCCTTAATCTTTCACTTCTCGCTATTCTTTTGTCCTGTAGTGCTCAAGATATCTCAGAAGATTTGTGTTTTCCATTCCTAATTCGTTCAAGCTATTTGGAGATTGTTATCTCATTCAAGCCATTTAATTCTACCGGTGCAATATCTATTTCAAGCAATCCTTCAACGATGTTTCTTTCGAGTGGGCCCTAATCCACAGGTCTTTTCCCAGGATCTTACCCGACTCTTCTATTTTTTCGGAGTTATTCTCAAACTCATTTCCAAGTTTGACGTAAGAATGAATTTCATCAGTCAGATGTTTTCCAAGATCAATTTCAAATTATTTTTCATTGTTGGTTCAACCTTTACTCTTTTCATTCTCCTGGAGTATCTCAACAATTCATGGTGGTGTTTCTCGTCGTCATTCTCGAATTTTGAAGACCTAACAAGAGTTCCTCTTCAATCCTTACCCGTTCTTCCAAAGATGCGTAGTTCAAGCTTGATGCCATCCTCTCATAATTGTTTTCGATTGTGAGAATTCTTTTCACCCATTCGGAGCATTTCATGAGTTGTTTCCATTTCTTTCCTCCGAAGGCCATCATGTCATAATTCTTCATTCTCAGCGTGTAGCTATCATTCTCCAAATCTTACCGGTGCATCGTTCAAATAACCTCTAATCAGTTCATGATCTCTTCGTTCTCATGTATCTAAATCCCCTCAAGTATCTTCATTCATTTTCCAACTCTTCCCGGTGAATTGTGCCTTTGCTACTTTCATTTTCAATTCTTTTGATGGTTCGTTCAAGATTTCACTTCCTTCGTTATCATATCAATTCATTCGTTGTTTCCAAATCCCACCGGTGGTTCCATCTATACCTTCTCAAGTTTATGCTATATCTCTCTTAATCCATTCTACGAGAATAAGTAGTATGCCAAATCCATTGCTTGTCATCAATTTAAATTGGTGAAGGATATGCATAATGTAATTCTTATTATTGTTTCATCCAAGTGATCTAGTTTCTTCTTTCCAGAGTTGTTCATCATGTCACATTTCTCGATTCGAGATGCTTCATCTTTTTTTTCTGGAGTTCCAAGTTTTCCGCATTATCTCATCGCGAAGCTCCATCTAAATCAGTGCAACGCTTCACTTTGTGTTATTATCCTTTTATTACCGGAGTTCTTCTTGGAGGCTCTACATGGTGGTTCGACAAAGATTCTTTTCATTCTACAATTGTTCTTCAAGATTTCTCTTGAAGTTATGACCCGCCAAGCTATACTCAAAATTAAACATGGTGCTCAACACATGTTTTGTTTTGAGGCGTTCAAGCATTCTTCTTCTTGCATTCCCGAATGCAACCTTTGTTCCCTTATCTTTTGAGGTGGTGTTATGTCATTTTGACAATTTCCTTCATGCTTCATGATTCACAGGTGTCAGGAATGAGATATTTAAACCCATCATTTTCTTCCTTGGAGTTATCTTGGTAAAGATTTCACCTAAAAGCCTTCCCGAAGGAATGTTTCTAATTGTGGTGCTTATTAATGACCCAAGTTCTCCAATTATCCTCTTGGTGAAAGAAGTTTCTCCTATCTTCATTGATCTCAACCAATGAATTGTTTTTGTTAGTGGCTGGTTGTCACCTCATCATTTTGAGATGTTTGCCATAAGCCCATAACAAGCTTGTGCTTTTTGTTGTTGATTTTCCAACAACTCCGTTCAATTCTTTTTTGTAAGGATGCTTTCCAAGTTCATTTGTGGCAAAAGGTGTCATTTTCTTCTTCATCCCTTTATCCCAACAATCTAGCTTCTATTCTTTCGTTCCGGAGGCATTGTGATGTTGCTCTCTTCACTCATCATCTCGATTTGAGGATCGTGTTCTTTTCATGCTTATCCATTTAATCAGAGTGTTGTGTCATCTCTTCAAGTTCTATTCATCTTATCAAGTCTTGCATCTCTTTCATTCAGAGTGCTGTCCGATTTTGATCTTCCTTGTTCCTTGTTTATCTCGTTTCAACCAGAGTGGTTCCAATTCCTTCTTGTCCATTGTACTCGTCATTCATAGCTTTGCAGCCTCCAAGGTTCACATGGTGTTCCTTATTTGTATTCTCTACCGCAATGCTCTCAATTGTGTTCAACTCTGTTATGTTCTTTCTTTCAACTTTTCAACCTCTCAAGGTTCTTTGATTTCACCCATTGGTCAAAGAAGCAACTTAGTTTACCTCTTCTCTTCCTCTTCCGTTTCTCTCCGGTGCCATCCTAGATCTCAGGACAAGATCCTCTTGTAGTGGTGGAGTGTTGTAACACCCCGGATGTAACTTTCCATAATTGTAACTCCAACTCTTGCCATTCCGGCTATGTGATATGTTATTTTCCTCTGTGGTTGGGTGTTTGTCTTTTGTTTTGCATTTTGTTCATGTCATGCATCTCATCTCATGGCATCATGTGCATTGCATCCGCATGTTTTCATAAAACTCGCACCCATTCATAGTTGCCGCGTTCCCCTTGCCTTTGTTGGCCGATCTGAGTCCAACCGGGTTTTTGTTTCCCTCTTGTCTGACCATTTGACCCTCTCTACACTTTACTCAGACCTCTTGCGTGCGTCAGAAAACTTCCCCGAACCTGACCCGGGCTGTTATTACTGATGGATCCGGATCATCCCCTAACATCCCTAAAATATCTTTGTTTTCTTATTTGGACTCCCTACCTATTTATTTCGGACCGCCTGATCGTGATCGGAGGATCCAAATCATCCCCCTTTTGTATATATATAGGCCACCTACTTACTAAATCAGTCCAAACCCTAGATCCTAGCCCTCTTGTCCCATCCTTCCCGATCGCCGCCGCCACCCACTCACTTGCCTCCTTTCCTCGGGATCTCCCCTGTCCCATCCACCGTTCCATCCCCATCCCGCAGCCGCCACTCCTCTCCTCCTCGGTTTGCATGCCCGGCCAACCCGAGCTCCTCCCGCGCCCGAGCCCTTCGGCCTAGAGCTTCACCATGCCTCCTGCTTCCCCGAGCACACGCAGGACTCCTCGCTCCCATTGTCAGCCATGAGCCCCGTCCCCGAGCTTCTACAGCCCCATGGCGCCCCGACCTCTAGATTGAGAAGGTCTCGATCCCGAGTCGCCAGGCCAGACTCCGTCGCCCTCCTCCCTGTCTTCCTTCCCCTTCTTTCCTCCGGTTCCTTCTCCTCTCACATCTCGCCCATCTCTGTTTTCCTCGCAGCTGCAACCCATATAGCAGAGTCCATCCAGCCTTCACAGTCGGAAGCTGGGAGAGGCTTGATGCAGATCAGAGATTTGCTCTGAGCAGCAGGGGACCAGAACTCAGCCGTGTCACAGTCGCGCAACAGAATTCACAGTCGATCCGTCGCTGCGAATATGGTTCAGTCGGCTCACAGTCCCAGATCGCCTCCGCGGCGGGAAGGGCGCGACAACCAGCGAGATCAGTATGGGGACCGACACGACCGAGATGACAGGCGTCGAGTGCCCGTTTCCCCTCCGAGGGAAGGGTCTTACACTCCTCGGCGACAGGATGACAGGCGTCAGTTCAGTGCGGGGCGAAGAGTTCCAGTCGACCCCAGGGAACCAGGCTTCGATGCGCGATCCATTATCGTGCAAGGCTTGGTCGACCGTAACAGAGCCCATCGAGGTGGACCCGAGAGAGATGCACCCACGAGCAGTCGCGTGCATGTTTCTGGTCCAGAGTGTTTTAGCAGGGCTATCAGAGCCGCAGTGATTCCCCCCAATTTCAGGTTGGCGACAGGAATCAGCAAATTCACTGGGGAGTCCAAGCCTGAAGCTTGGCTTGAGGACTACCGAGTGGCTGTTCAGATTGGTGGTGGGAATGACGAGGTGGCCATGAAGCATTTGCCCCTCATGCTAGAAGGTTCAGCCAGAGCGTGGTTGAATCAGTTACCTCCTAGCAGTATTTACACTTGGGAAGATTTGTCTCGAGTGTTCGTCAGAACTTTTGAAGGAACTTGCAAGCGACCAGCTGGTTTGACAGAGCTGCAAGTTTGTGTGCAGAAGACCAATGAGACTCTCAGAGAGTACATTCAGAGGTGGATCACTCTGCACCATACTGTGGAAAATGTGTCTGATCATCAAGCAGTTTGCGCCTTCAAAGATGGCGTCAAGAACAGGGAATTGAGTCTGAAGTTTGGTCGAACCGGGGACATGACCCTGAGCCGAATGATGGAGATTGCTACCAAGTACGCCAACGGCGAGGAAGAGGACCGACTCCGAAGCGGCAAGTATAAGCCAAGTCAATCGGAGAAGGGAAATTCCAGTCGGAAACAGAAGCGGAAAGCCGAGCCAGCAGCTCCTGGAGAGGCCCTGGCCGTGACTCAGGGAAAGTTCAAAGGGAAGCCAAAAGGATCCTAGAATCCTAAGAAAGTAAAGGATAAAGAAGGAAACGACGTGATGGATATGCCATGCCACATCCACACGAAGAAAGATGAAGAGGGCAACATCATTTACCCAAAGCACACCACTCGCCAGTGTCGACTCCTGATCCAGCAGTTTCAGGGAAGACAGTCTAAGGACAAGGAGAAGGAGTCAGACAAGACCGGAGACAAAGAGGACAGTGAGGAAGAATATTCGCATGTCAACTCTACTCTGATGATCTTCGCGGACGTGGAAAGCAAGAGTCGACTGAAAGTCATTAACCGTGAGGTGAATATGGTTGCCCCAGCAAAACCAAGTTATCTGAGATGGTCCCAAACACCCATCACATTCGACCAATCTGATCATCCAACTCATATTGCCACCCCTGGGAGGCAAGCTTTGGTGGTCGATCCAGTTGTCGAAGGCACTCGACTGACGAAAGTGCTGATGGACGGTGGTAGTGGGCTGAACTTGTTGTATGCAGACACACTAAAAGGAATGGGCATCCCGATGTCCCGACTGAGCACCAGCAACATGAGTTTCCACCGAGTCATACCAGGGAAGAAAGCCGACTCACTCGGCCAAATAGCTCTGGACGTGGTTTTTGGCGACTCAAAGCATTTTCGCAAGGAAAAGTTGACCTTTGAGGTTGTGGATTTTCAGAGCGCGTACCACGCCATTTTGGGGAGGCCCGCCTATGCACGGTTCATGGCTCGACCATGTTACGTGTACCTCAAACTGAAAATGCCAGGTCCCAAAGGAGTGATCACTGTCACTGGCGATCGGAAAAAGGCAGACGAGTGCTTTCAGAAGGGCTCGAAGATTGCCGATTCCCAGGTGACAGCGGTCGAGTTCGAAGAATACAAGCAAAACGCAGATCCGAGTGATTTGTTGCGATCCAAGAAACCAGCCACAGAATCTACATTTCAGTCGTCTGGTGAGACGAAGCCTGTTCACATTCACCCGACCGACCTCAATGCAGCCCCGACCCACATCTCCACGACACTCGACCCGAAATAGGAAGAAGCGCTCATCCAGTTCCTCCGTGAGAACTGGGACATTTTTGCATGGAAGCCAGCTGACATGCCAGGTGTTCCCAGGGGACTGGCTGAGCATCGCCTCAGAGTCGACAAATCAGCAAAACCAGTCAAAGAGCATCTTCGGCGGTCCGCCGTCCAGAAGAGAAAAGCTATTGGTGAGGAAGTGGCTCGACTGTTGGCGGAAGGATTTATCCGAGAGATATACCACTCCGAGTGGCTCGCTAATGTCGTCATGGTTCCCAAGAAGGACAACTCACTCCGCATGTGCATTGACTTCAAGCACATCAATCGGGCCTGCCCGAAAGATCATTTTCCTCTCCCTCGCATAGATCAAATTGTTGACTCGACCGCGGGATGTGAGAGATTGTCTTTTCTAGACGCATATTCCGGGTATCATCAGATCCGTCTGTATGGACCCGACGAAATAAAAACAGCTTTCATCACTCCATTCGGGTGCTTCTGCTATATCACCATGCCATTCGGCCTCAAGAATGCCGGAGCCACATTTATGCGAATGATTCAGAAGTGTCTTCTCACTCAAATCAGTTGGAATGTGGGAGCGTATATGGATGATATCGTCGTTAAGTCGCGAAAAGGTTCCGACCTGCTTGCTGACCTCGCCGAAACATTTGCCAACCTCAGAAGGTATGATATCAAGCTCAATCCATCGAAGTGCACATTCGGAGTTCCTGGTGGAAAGTTACTCGGTTTTCTCATTTCCGAGCGAGGGATCGACGCTAATCCAGAGAAGATCGGCACTATTCTCCGAATGAAACGCCCTGTGCGAGTGCACGATGTCCAGAAGCTTACTGGATGCTTGGCCGCATTAAGTCGATTCATCTCACGACTCGGTGAAAAGGCATTGCCTCTTTACCGACTGATGAAGAAGGCAGACAAGTTCGAGTGGACTCCAGAAGCTGATGCAGCGTTTGCCGAGCTAAAAGCTCTGCTCTCCACCCAGCCGGTGCTTGCTGCTCCAATCAGCAAAGAGCCTCTGTTGCTTTATATTGCAGCCACAGGACAAGTCGTCAGTACAGTACTTACGGTCGAGCGGGAAGAAGAAGGAAAAGCCTTCAAAGTTCAGCGCCTGGTGTATTATTTGTCTGAAGTCTTGACTCCATCCAAGCAGAGATATCCTCATTATCAGAAGCTTGTGTATGGAATATACATGACCACGAAGAAGGTTGCTCATTATTTCTCTGATCATTCTATCACAGTCGTCAGCGACGCCCCACTATCAGAGATTCTGCACAACAGAGATGCAACTGGTCGAGTGGCGAAATGGGCGATTGAACTTCTTCCCCTTGATATCAAGTTTGAGGCAAAGAAAGCCATTAAGTCCCAGGCAATAGCAGATTTCCTCGCCGAGTGGATTGAACAACAGCAGCCGACTGAAGTTCACTCGGAGCATTGGACCATGTTCTTCGATGGCTCTAAGATGCTGAATGGTTCTGGTGCTGGGGTTGTTCTAGTTTCCCCCAGAGGAGATAAGCTTAGGTATGTGCTCCAGATTCACTTTGATTCCTCCAACAATGAGGCAGAGTATGAGGCCCTTTTATATGGATTACGCATGGCCATCTCACTCGGCGTCCGTCGCCTAATGGTTTATGGCGATTCAGATTTAGTGGTCAACCAGGTGATGAAGGAGTGGGACGTGAGAAGCCCAGCCATGACTGGATACTGCAATGCAGTGAGGAAGCTGGAGAAGAAGTTCGAGGGGTTGGAGCTCCATCACATCCCCCGACTGAAAAATCAAGCAGCAGATGATCTGGCAAAGTTAGGTTCCAAAATAGAAACCGTTCCGAGTGGCGTGTTTTTGGAGCATATACACACTCCGTCAGTTAAAGAGGATCCCTTCACAGAGGAAGCTCCACAGCCCAAGAGTGCCACAGATCCGACTGAGTTTGAGGTCCCAGCAGTGGTCGACTTGGTCATGGAGGTTTTAGTGGTCACTCCCGACTGGACAATTCCCTATATCGCGTATATCCTGAGAAAAGAGCTCCCAGAGGATGAGGAAGAGGCTCGGCAGATCGTCCGTCGATCCAAAGCCTTTACCGTTATCAAAGGACAGCTGTATAGAGAAAGCCCGACTGGGGTTGGTCAAAAATGCATAACGCCAGAAGAAGGTCGAATCATTCTCAATGATATCCACTCGGGGACCTGTGGTCACCATGCGTCCTCTCGGACCATTGTAGCCAAAGCATACCGAGCTGGATTTTACTGGCCAAGGGCGAATGAGATGGCAAAGGAAATAGTGGACAAGTGCGAAGGATGTCAGTTCTACTCCAATATGTCACACAAGCCCGCGTCAGCTCTGAAGACCATTCCACTCGTCTGGCCGTTCGCAGTATGGGGGTTGGACATGGTCGGTCCCTTGAGAACAGGTCGAAGTGGTTTCACGCACGTACTGGTCGCAGTCGACAAGTTCACGAAGTGGATTGAGGCTAAACCAATCAAGAATCTTGACGCCGGTACTGCGGTTACCTTCATCAGAGAGCTGACGTTCAGATATGGAGTCCCGCACAACATCATTACGGATAATGGGTCGAACTTTGACTCGGAAGAATTCAAGGATTTCTACAACGCTCAAGGCACACGAGTCGACTACGCTTCGGTCGCTCATCCGCAGTCGAATGGACAAGCAGAGCGAGCCAATGGCTTAATCCTCAAGGGTTTAAAACCCCGACTGATGCGTGATCTCAAGCACGCGGCTGGAGCATGGGTCGACAAACTCCCTTCGGTGCTTTGGGGTTTGCGGACCACACCCAATCGGTCGACCGGAAGAACTCCATTCTTTTTGGTCTATGGAGCTGAAGCAGTCTTGCCGAGTGATCTTCTTCACAATGCTCCTCGAGTTGAACTCTACAACGAAGCAGAAGCTGAGCAAGCGCGTCAGGACGCAGTCGACCTTCTAGAGGAAGAAAGGGAGATGGCTCTGATCCGATCGACCATCTATCAATAGGACTTGCGTCGCTTTCACGCCAGGAATGTGAGGGGTCGAGCCTTCCAAGAAGGAGATCTAGTTCTCCGAGTGGATCAGCAGAAACAGCATAAGCTCGCTCCTTCTTGGGAAGGACCCTTCATCGTCACCAAAGTCCTCCACAACGGGGCATATCGTCTCTACAACGTCGAACACAATATCGAAGAGCCCCGAGCTTGGAATGCGGATCTGCTCCGCCCGTTTTACACTTAAAGTTTTCCACTCGGATGAGTTGTAATAAAATACTTCTGTAGTTCATGGATTTCGAAATAATAGTGCCATAATTCCTTCATAAAGCTGCAGCATAGCGCCCCCAGTGGGTGGCTTAGCCGCGAATCTGTTTCGCCTAAGTTTGTACAAATCCTACCGAGTGGTAAGCCAGACTTCCACTCGAAGGTTTAGCCGCGAATCCGTTTCGCCTAAGTTATAAAAATCCTACCGAGTGGCAAGCCAGACTTCCACTCGGGGGCTTAGCTGCAGCCCAGCGCTCACCTAAGTGATTAAAATCCTACCGAGTGGTAAGCCAGACTTCCGCTCGGAGGCTTAGCTGCAGTCCAAGTACTCGCCTAAGTTATAAAAAATCCTACCGAGTGAAGAGCAAACCTCTCACTCGGGGGCTTAGCTGCAGCCCAGCGCTCGCCTAAGTGATTAAAATCCTACCGAGTGGTAAGCCAGACTTCTGCTCGGAGGCTTAGCTGCAGTCCAAGTACTCGCCTAAGTTATAAAAAATCCTACCGAGTGAAGAGCAAACCTCTCACTCGGGGGCTTAGCTGCAGCCCAGCGCTCGCCTAGGTTATAAAAAAATCCTACCGAGTGAAGAGCAAACCTCTCACTCGGGGGCTTAGCTGCAGCCCAGCGCTCGCCTAAGTTATAAAAAATCCTACCGAGTGAAGAGCAAACCTCTCACTCGGGGGCTTAGCTGCAGCCCAGCGCTCGCCTAAGTGATTAAAATCCTACTGAGTGGTAAGCCAGACTTCCGCTCGGAGGCTTAGCTGCAGTCCAAGTACTCGCCTAAGTTATAAAAAATCCTACCGAGTGAAGAGAAAACCTCTCACTCGGGGGCTTAGCTGCAGCCCAGCGCTCGCCTAAGTTATAAAAAAATCCTACCGAGTGAAGAGCAAACCTCTCACTCGGGGGCTTAGCTGCAGCCCAGCGCTCGCCTAAGTTATAAAAAATCCTACAGAGTGAAGAGCAAACCTCTCACTCGGGGGCTTAGCTGCAGCCCAGCGCTCGCCTAAGTTATAAAAAATCCTACCGAGTGAAGAGCAAACCTCTCACTTGGAGGCTTAGCTGCAGCACAGCGCTCGCCTAAGTTATTAAAAATCCTACCGAGTGAAGAGCAAACCTCTCACTCGGGGGCTTAGCTGCAGCCCAGTGCTCGCCTAAGGAATAAGTCGACTGCAGTGGGCATCTTGCTGTGAACCTGCAAAGGACAATTCGAGCCAAGAGCAATCATATCCAAACATCAAATCCAAGTTTAGGTCGATACCTAAAGGAACCGAGAGTGCTCAGGCACTAAGCCTGTTAAGGTTTATCGGTTACAATTCCACTCGGCATACCGAGGCAAATTTAAAGTGTCGGGCTTAAAGAAAGTTTTTTACCCCTCCTGTGGAGGGCTGGAAGGAGCAACGAACTCGTCGAGGTCGATCCCGTCTGCGATCCGGGTAGCAGCAGCGATGAAAGTTTCGATGAAGGACCTGAAGTCGTGTTTCTTGGTGTTGGCCACTCGGAGAGCCGCCAGCTTCTCTTCTCGCGCGTCCTTGCAGTGGACTCGGGCCAGACACAGGGCAACATCCGCGCCACACCGAGCCGAGGACTTCTTCCACTCTTGCACACGGTCGGGGACTGCGTTTAGTCGAGCCATCAACGACTCGATGTCATTCTGAAGTGTCGCCCTGGGCCAAAGCGTCGAGTCGATGCGAGAAGTGGCGGCCTTCAGCCTTGCAAGATAGTCCACGACAACTGCAATGCGGGACTCCAGTCGGAAGACATTCATGGCAACTTCATCATTCACCGGAGAATTGACAGGGTCAAGGTTCGGCTCCAACTGGCTAGTCTCTTCTTCAAAGTTTCGACAGAATTCTGCAAGGACAAAACGCAGAATCAAGACAATGGTCGAATGGAAGCATCACAGTTGAAAATGTTGGTCGAGTGTAAAAGATTACCTTCGAGCATAAAGAACAATTTCTTGGCAAGACCACCCAGGAAGCCTTCCAGGTCATTCTTCTTCCCAATCAACTGGTTGATCTTCTCGGTCAAGGTAGTCTTGTCAGTTTTCAGTCGGTCGACATCCTTGGTGGCAATCGCCAGAGCAGCTTTCAGATTGGTATTTTCCTGTTCAAGCTTGGTGACTGAAGCTAACTTCTCGCCAGCAAGCTTGGTCTTCTCAGCTAGCTCAAGGTCCTTCTTCTTTTGGGCCTCCTTCACCTTTCCTGCAAGTTACAGCAAAGTCAGATTTTGAAACAAATGGAAGGAAAAAGGAGTCGTCGAGGTCTCACCGAACATACCTTTGGTCTCCTCCTTCGCCTTCGTCAGATTCTCCTGCACCAGCTTCAGATCCAGCTCGAGCTGAATGTGCTTCTGCTCCAGTTCGGTATAGCGAGCCGCAAGGTCAGAGGATTTCTACGAAGAACCAATCGACAAAATATCAAAGATAATTCACTTTCGAGTGGATAAGAGAAAATCACACGTTTCTAAGACTACATTCGAAGGCAAGCATTCGACCGTAGTCTCGGGGACTACACCCAATGGGTGCACTCAGCGTGCCCCCACTAATTCTGTTCAAGACAGAGTCGACCAGTCGACCCCCCCCCCAAAAAAAAAGAAGACGTGCTCTTCAGACTGTAGTCGACTGCAAGCAATCGACCACAGTCTCGGGGACTACACCCAGTGGGTGCACTCAGCGTGCCCCCACCAGTTTCAGAAATCCATTCGATCCAGTCGAATGACGAAAAGCCTTTACTTATAAAGCCTAAGGCCGACTGCCAGCAGTCGACCTTAGCCTTGGGGACTACACCCAGCGGGTGCACTCAGCGTGCCCCCGCTAACACGGAGTTTTTTATCGACACACCCACTGGGTGATTGCTATGGATTTCAGAAAGAAAAAGTTTTGATAGCATATCCTAACAGAACAGGCGGTGGTCGACTGACCTGAACATTGCTTTGAAGGGCGGAGCTAGCGTCATAAGATGCTTGGCTTGCATCCCGGATGATCTTCACCTGCTCCATCATGATCCCCGCTTGGCGTATCGCCTCCTTAGCAGCGCTGGCTTGGTCCTCTGGGACGTGATGTGTTGTGAAGAGCGAAGGTTGTGGAGCACTCGACGAAGTGGGATGAGCACTCGTCAACGGCACCGCGAAAGACACGGTGTGTCGAGTGGGGTTCTCCCCCTCCGTGACCACAGTCTCGGGCGCCGTCGCATCCTGGGTTGCCTTACCAGTAGACGCCTTCCTGCTCCTCCTATGCTTCAGCGGTTCTTCATCCTCATCATCATCATTATCAGGAAGGGTGATAATGTCATTGGGTGGAGCTTCAGAAAAAGAATCAAAGTTAGAAATCATGAGTCAATCGACTAGGGACAGAATTGAGAGTATAGTACCAGGATTTGAGGTTGCTGCGTCCTCCATCTCATGGTCGTCAGCCTTGCCTGAGGTCTCAGAAGTTGCAGCACTGAAGTTCCAAAGAATCAGTCGACTAACTCAAGTATCAACCAGAGATAAAGCTTATACAAAACAAGAGGACTTAAGCAACATGTTTACCCGGATATGGTGGGGATGGACACCTTCATCTTCGGCAGGAGCTTGGTTGGCTTTGAAGGGGCCACCTTCGACTGCTTCGGCGCCTTTTCACTCGGCACCGGAGAAGCGGTCCGAGGGCGTTTGGTCGACTGCGGGGCAGTCACAACCCCCTTACCGCGTTCAGTCGTGGGGTCATGGACAAGTTTCGACCGCCTTTCCAAGCGCGGTGGTGCAACCTCCTCCTCCTCCTCTTCTTCGTCCTCATCATCGTCGTCGCCATCGTCGTCATCTTCGGCAGCGTCTGAATCCCACTCATCCTGGCTCTCGCCCCCGCTGGCTTCTCCCTCCTCAGTCGGAGCCTGAGCTCCATTGGGCATCGAATACAGCTCGGTAAGGGCCTGGAAGACGTCAAGACAGAGATCAATCGACCAAGTTGCAGAACATACAGAAACAAATTCGACAAATATACAATGGAAGGCAGAGCAAATATACCTTATCTGGAACGCTGTGATGGTCGAGTGGAGGAATCCTCCTGGATCCACGGGGATTATCCTTGTTCCCAGTGACCGCGGCCATCCATCTTTCCACCGTGGCGTCGTCGACTGCTTCCGGGTGGACTCGAGTCTCGTCTTCAGTTCCGCAGTACAACCACATGCAATGGCTCCGGAACTGAAGAGGCTGGATACGCCGCCGAAGGAAAACCTCCATAAGGTCCATGCCAGTCACGCCGTCCCGAACCAACTACACCACGCGATCCATCAACATCTTCACATCGGCTCTCTCCTCCGGAACCACCTTCAGAGAGGAGGGCTTGTTCACTCGGCTCATGGTGAATGGAGGGAGTCCACTCGACTGCCCCGGCGTCGGCTCATTCTGGCAGTAGAACCAGGTCGACTGCCAGCCCCTGACCGACTCGGGAAACGTCATAGCTGGGAAGGTGCTCTTATTCCTCACTTGAATTCCCAGGCCCCCGCACATTTGGACAACTTGGGTTTTCTCATCGCCTGGACTCGCCTTCTTCACAGTCTGAGAACGACACGTGAAGATGTGCTTGAACAAGCCCCAGTGCGGTCGACAGCCCAGGAAGCTCTCGCACATGGATACAAACGCAGCAAGATACGCGATGGAGTTCAGAGTAAAGTGGTGGAGTTGGGCTCCAAAGAAGTTCAAAAAACCACGAAAGAAAACGCTCGGTGGCAGAGAAAATCCTCGATCGACATGAGTGGCCAGGAGCACACACTCACCCTCTTCCGGCTGGGGTTGCCACTCTTTTCCTAGAAGTCTTGCGACGCCGTGGGGATCAGCCCGTCGTCGGCCATGTTGAGGAGATCCTTCTCCCTGATGGTCGACTGGATCCAATCTCCCTAGACCCAGCCCTTCGGCAGGCGGGATCTCGACAAAGACCCGCTGTGGCTGGTGGATCTCCCCTTCGCCTTCTCCGCCGCCGGCGCCTTCTCCGCCGCCAACGCCTTCTTTGCGCGCTCCAGCACCGCCGTCTTCTCCTTGACCATGGCTGCCGGCGAGGTGCGCGAAGAAGAGCTTTGCGGAGGCAAAAGCGGGTGCGTTGGGCGGAGACGAGGAGAGCAGAGGAGAAAGAATGGAGCACTGTTCAGAAACCCTCACTAGTCGCATTTATAACATCCCTTCCGAGTGGATGACAGGTGGACCCGGTCAATCTAATCATATCCCGAAACAGTTGCATTGACACGATACGTGGCGGAAAAAGCGGCGCGGAGATCGAGGCGTCTATGTCCTGTCCCGTCCGAGCGCCGCGGTTCGTTCCGCTTCGCGTGCTTCCCCAAATTTCGTATCCCGTGGAATCCGCGAGCGGCAGATCGGTCTGTCAGACGCGAGATTTCCTGCGATCCGTCGCTCGGGAACCGGCAAAGTCTAAAAGATCACTCGACGAAAGACAAGAACGGATCGAGTCGACTGAAGAAAAGTTGCTCGTTATCAACAAAGAAGATCTTGGTCACGAACGACGCATAGCCAGTATGCCAAAAATCAATCGGAAACAGCATCAACTCCTTCCTCATTCAAGCCTCAATCCATTCGGGGGCTAATGATGGATTCATGTACCTAGGGTAGGGTCATAGGCCTGACCTAAATGTCCTACCCAAGGACACCCTTAGAAGAGATCACCTTCCAGTCGACCAACGAGGAACCCACTCGACTGACTAGAAGGACTCGACCATGGAGATTCACTCGACCACCAGAAGGTCAGAAGGCACTCTGCACTGCAATGGCCTGTAATTGAATAGACTTAATGATAGTTAAGGCACTTTATGTGGGGCGTTACCAGTAACGTCCCAGACTTAATGTACTTAAACCCCTTCATTATGTGGGCTGGCAGGGGTCCTGGCGCACTCTATATAAGCCACCCCCCTCCACAGGCAGAGGGGTTCGCATTCTTGTAACACCTATACACATAATCCACTCGACCGCCTCAGGGCTCCGAGACGTAGGGCTTTTACTTCCTCCGAGAAGGGCCTGAACTCGTACATCGCTTGTGTTTACAACCTCTCCATAGCTAGGACCTTGCCTCTCCATACCTACCCCCCACTCTACTGTCAGACTTAGAACCACGACAAATGCCAAAATGCATGGGAAGATGTCCATATATATTCCCAAAGGGAGTTATATCAGTAGTTGAATGCCAGTTGGTACTGTACCAATACTCACAAAGGGGAAGCCACTTAGCCCATTTAGTGGGATGTGCACTGACTAAGCAACACAAATAACATTCAATTTGCTGATTAACACGTTCAGTTTGCCCATCGGATTGAGCATGTCTTGCAGAACTCATGTGGAGTTGGGTGCCCTGGGTATGCCGGAACAGTTCTTTCCAAAATGCACTAGTAAAGATGAGGTCACGGTCAGAAACAATGGAGAGGGGCATACCATGCAATTTGTAAACTACATTTACAAAGGCCTCAACAACTATCAGAGCCGTGAAGGGATGATGTAGGGGAATAAAGTGACCATACTTAGAAAGCTCGTCAATAACAACCAATATGCGGTTGTAGCTGCCAGAAGTCGGGAGCCCCTCGATGAAATCCATGGTGACCATTCCCAGGGTAGATTAGAAACTAGCAATGGTTGTGGCATTCCAGGATAAGGATTTCTTTCTGGTTTTGCTTGTTGGCAAACCAAACCGTGTTGCACTGTAGTTTTGACAAAGGATTTCATAGCTGACCAACGGAAAAGCTGTCGAATTCTTCTGTAGGTCACAGGGATCCAGAATGACCTCCCAAAGGTGAATCATGAAATGCTAATGCTACTTCTACCCCTACTATCACTGGGTGAGGACACCGCAAGATTGAACCCATCACAAAGCACCTCTCCCATTGCAAGAAAGATCAATCTAGTTGGCCAAACCAAATCAATAGATTGGAGAGAAATACAAAGCTATCTTAATCATGCACAAAAGAGTTCATAGAAGACTCAAGTAATATTCATAGATAATCCGATCATAAACCCACAATTCATCGGATCTCAATAAACACACCGCAAAAGAAGATAGCATCGAATAGATCTCCAAGAACATCAAGGAGAACATTGTATTTAAGATCAAAGAGAGTGAAGAAGCCATCTAGCTACTATCTATGGACCCGTAGGTCCATGCTAAACTACTCACACATCATCAGAAGGGCAGCAAGGTTGGTGTAGCGGCCCTCCGTGATCGAATCCCCCTCCGACAGAGTGCCAGAAAAGGCCCCAAGATGGGATCTCGCGAGAACAGAAGCTTGCGGCGGCGAAGAAGTAATTTTGGTGTGCCCTCTGGTATACGAGGAATATTTGGGTATTTATAGATCTGGAATTAGGATTAGGGGAGTCTCGAGGGGCCCACAAGCCTGGGGGCGCCCCCCCTAGGGCGCGCCTCTAGGGCTTGTGGCCCTCTCGTGGCTCCTCCTCCCGAAGCTTCATGGTTGTCTTCTGGTCCAAGAAAAATCCTCAAAAAGTTTTGTTCCGTTTGGTATTGATTTTCCGTAGAAGACAAAAACAAGGAAAAAACAACAACTGACACTGAGGTTAATAGGTGATATAAAATAACATATTAATGCATATAAAACATCCAAGATGGATAATATAATAGCATGGATCAATAAAAAATCATAGATAAGTTGGAGACGTATCAAGCATCCCCAAGCTTAATTCCTGCTCGTCCTCGAGTAGGTAAATAACAAAAACATAAGTTTTGATGTGGAATGCTACCTAACATGCTTATCGAGTAATCTTTCTTATTGTGACATGAATATTCAGGTCCATAAGATTCAAAACAAAAGTTTAATATTGACATGAAAACAATAATACTTCAAACATGCTAATAAAGCAATCATGGCTTTTTAGAATATCATGGCTAAAGAAAGTTATCCCTACAAAATCATATAGTCATGTCATGCTCTATCTTCATCACACAAAGTATTTATCATGCACAACCCCAATGACACACCAAGCAATTGTTTCATACTTTTAACATTCCAAAGCCTTTTCAACTTTCACTCAATATATGAGTGTGAGCCATGGATATAGCACTGTGGGTGGAATAGAAGGTGGTAGTAGACAAAAAGGAGAAAGAAATTCTCACACCAACTAGGCAAATTAATAGCTATGGAGATGCCCATCAATTGATATCGATGCAAGTGAGTAGGGATTGCCATGCAACAAATGCACTACAGCTATAAGTGTATTAAAGCTCAAAAGAAAACTAAGTGGGTGTGCATCCAACTCACTTGCTCACGAAGACCTAGGGCAATTTGAGGAAGCCCATCATTGGAATATACAAGCCAGATTCTACAATGAAAAATCCCCACTAGTGATATATGAAAGTGACAACATAGGAGACTCTATCATGAAGAACATGGTGCTATTTTGAAGCACATGTGTGGAAAAAGGATAGTAACATTGCCCCTTCTCTCTTTTTCTCTCATGTTTTTTCTTTTTTTCTTTTGGGCTATTTGGCCTCTTTTTTATATATTTTTTGGCTCTTTGGTCTCTTTTTATATATTTTAAGTCTGGAGTCTCATCCCGACTTGTGGGGGAATCATAGCCTCCATCATACTTTCCTCACATGGGACAATGCTCTAATAATGATGATCATCACACTTTTATTTACTTACAGCTCAAGAATTATAACTCGATACTAGAACAAGGATATAACTCTATATGAATTCCTTTGACGGTGTACCGGGATGTGCAATGATCTAGCGTGACATGTATGGAAAATAGGAACGGTGGCCAAGCCACAAATACCATGTCAACTATATGATCATGCGAAGCAATATGACAATGATGGTATGTGTCATAATAAACGGAACGGTGGAAGTAGCATGGCAATATATCTTGAAATGACTATGGAAATGCTATTAGGTATGGTGGCTATTTTGAGGAAAGGTGTAAGGTGGTTTAATGCACCGGCGAAAGCTGCACGGTACTAGAGTGGCTAGCAAAGGTGGAAGGGTGTGACGCCTCGAGACCGACGCTCTAGATGCCTTCCATGTATTCCGAGTTTTGTTGTGTGATTTGTTTTGCTTGTTGCATTCTTCATGTCATCTCTTACAGTGCATCATGTCATCATGCAACCCTTTTTAAAGCTCAGCTAAATAAAGTGCATAGATCGTTGATCTATTTAAATCGGAATGGTGGCCAAGCCACAAATACAATGTCAACTATATGATCATGCGAAGCAATATGACACTGATGGTATGTGTCATAATAAACGGAACGGTGGAAGTAGCATGGCAATATATCTTGAAATGACTATGGAAATGCTATTAGGTATGGTGGCTGTTTTGAGGAAAGGTGTAAGGTGGTTTAATGCACCGGCGAAAGCTGCACGGTACTAGAGTGGCTAGCAAAGGTAGAAGGGTGTGACGCCCCGAGACCGACGCTCTAGATGCCTTCCATGTATTCCGAGTTTCGTTGTGTGATTTGTTTTGCTTGTTGCATTCTTCATGTCATCTCTTGCATTGCATCATGTCATCATGCAACCCTTTTTAAAACTCAGCTAAATAAATTGCATAGATCGTTGATCTATTTAAATCGAGGGAATTCATATGGTAATTTCTCTTTATAACATATCCTCCCAATACTTAGGGAGCTACTATAAAATATTCCATTAGCTTGCAATTAACCATAACACACTTGCAAAATTCCCATGCCCTTTCTACTTCCAGTTTGGTCACCAAACTTTGCGAACAATTCTTATCTTTTTGATCGAGGCTCTCCTAAAGTCTCAACATTTTTGGACCTCCCTAGCACCTACTTCCTATGCAAGACCATTTGAATTAAATTCAAATGAGTTTGAATTTAATTCATGCAATCATGTCCACACCATTTTCCTTGGAACATGCGCATTTTTGCGAGTTCGGGAAAATTATCCCCATGCCCAAATTCTTGTCCACTCATTTCTTTTCTCTCCTTTTCTTTCTTTGCTTTTCTGTTTTTGGAAGAGATTTGAAGAAGAAGAGAGAAGCCCAGCTAGGCCTCCTAGCCCATAGCCCCGGCCCACCTCTTCAGGCCCATCACTCCCTCCTAACCCTAGCCCGCACAACCACCCTCTTCCTCGATCCCCACTTCTCCCCTCGCGCCGCTAGAACCCAGCGCCCGATCCCCATCTCCCTCGCAGCCTCTCTCTCCTGATCCCATAGTCCCTCTCCCTCGATCTCCTCCCTCGCGCCGCCATCTCCCATTCGCTCGAACCCCTCCTCCCGAGCGCGCCTCCCATGGCGCCTCGCATCAGCCGGCCTCCACCTCGCGAGCTCGCCGCCTCCCGCAGTCGTCGACCGAGCCTCCTCCTCGTCGCCCATGGTGCCGCGCCACCGGACCTCCCCGTCGCCCTCGTTGATGACTAGCGCCACCCTGCAGCCTCCCCTCCTCTGCGTCATCGCCTCCTCTGTGCCAAGGCCGCGGCCTCGCCGGTCGACCCCGCCTGCCTCCCCTCGCCGTCGCCCCGGTCATCTCCGGCCTGGATCCGGCGGGATCCGGCATGGTCCGGCCCAAGTGCGTCCATGTCGCCCTGCCTCCAAGTCCCTTGCGCCACCGTCCTCGTACGCCATGGCCGAAACCATCTCCAGCAGCTCATCCACGCCTGTTCTCTGGCTACTCGTGCTGCCTGACGAGCCCTGCCCGACACTGCCATGGGCAGCCACCTCGCCCGCCTCCTCCCGTCGGCCCTCTGTGCCTACTGCCAATCTGCCATCTCCGGCTGCCTGCTGTGCTCCACCTCCTGGCCCGAGCTACACCCATCGCTGCTTTTTCCGTTGACGTGAAGACTGTAGCTGCAACAACCGTGGACGCCAAGTTCCTCTACGAACCGTGTACGACTACAGGGATTCGCCAAGTACCCTTCGGATGCGCCAAGTCCAGGACCGCGAAGTTTGTCTACCGCTGTCAAGTGAACGACTACCATCACTCAAGACCCAAACGACTACGGCGACATGAACATCTACAAACCGTGTACTACTGTTTCCTGCCTAGAATGACTACCGTCGACGTGCATTTCGCCAAGTACCACTACCGACGAACCCCGAAGGACTTAGATGCGACAAGTTCCTTTCCAAATGTGTACAGCTACCGACACCGTGTACGACTTCTTCCTACGACCGTCCCGAGAATGTCTAGTTCCTCTACACCGCTCTGAACTCGAACCGCCCTGAAAATGCACGCTTCAAAGGTATAACCCCGAGACGATCACCTGTGGAACAAATGCTTTGTTGTATGAGATGCTCGCGCTTGCACCGTGTCTGAGTTGTCGCTTGCGCGTTCCTCGTTTCCATGCCGTCGACCCGTGGGAACCCGGTATCCGGGATCACCCACCATCTTTTGCATGTTTTGCACATCCACACTTTCTTTTGCACCGACAGCTCGATGAGTTGTCGGATCATCGGAATGTTGCCGTGGCACCATTTCCGTTGTCGTTGTCGTGGCACCCCTTTCTTTCCACCATGGTGACCAAATGCTTCATAACATGCTCATGTCAACATTTTCATAAAATTGCATAAAACTTGCATATGTCATCTGCATCATGATAACAACATTTAAAATATTTAAAATTGTTGTTTGCTTTAAATTGTTAAATAACATGAGAATTTTCTAGAATTGTTGTTTGTGTTTCTGGCCTCATTTAAACTTGCCTAGATAGGTTATGCTTCACCTCTTGCCATGTTAATTAACATTTAATAATTGTTGAGTATCTTAACCGAGAGTAAACTAAATAATTCGATGTGGTGTTTCGTCAATATGCAACTCGTTGCATATTGAACTCCACTTAATTTGTGGTGTTGTTTGTGCACTTTGCCATGCCATGCCTCTTTAAACCGGCCATGCATCATACTTGGTTGTGCATCGTGCCATGTTTATGTGATGGTTGTTTCCATGTTGTTTGCTTCTTTCCGGTTTGCTTCTCTCGTTAGCTTTGGTTCCGTTCCGGAGTTGTGAGGATTCATTCGACTACGTTCGTTTGTCTTCTTCTTGGACTCATTCTTCTTCCCTGCGGGATCTCAGGCAAGATGACCATTACCCTCAATGTCACTTCTATCTTTGCTTGTTAGTTGCTTCGTTCTGTCGCTATGCTGTGCTACCTATCACTTGTTTACCATGCCTCCCATATTGCCATGTCAAGCCTCTAACCTACCTTTTTTAGCAAACCATTGTTTGGCTATGTTACCACTTTTGCTCAGCCCCTCTTATAGCGTTGTTAGTTGCAGGTGAAGTTGAATATTGCTCCATGCTAGATCATGATTATGTTGGGATATCACAATATCTCTTATTTAATTAATGCGTCTATATACTTGGTAAATGGTGGAAGGCTCGGCCTTATGCCTGGTGATTTGTTCCACTCTTGCCGCCCTAGTTTCCGTTATACCAGTGTTATGTTCCTTGATTTTGCGTTCCTTACGCGGTCGGGTTTATGGGAACCCCTTGACAGTTCGCTTTGAATAAAACTCCTCCAGCAAGGCCCAACATTGGTTTTACCATTTGCCTAATAACAACTAAAACTTAAATAGGGGATTTTCGTCGGCCCCCTAGTATTTTTAATCAACCCCCCCCCCCCCGGCCAGTGCTCCTCTGAGTGTTGGTCCGAAATGAGCAGACTACGAGGCCACCATGGGGCAACTCAAGGTCTGGTTTTACTCGTAGGATGTCTCATCCGGTGTGCCCTAAGAACGAGATATGTGCAGCTCCTATCGGGATTTGTCGGCACAGTTGGGCGGTCTTGCTGGTTTTGTTTAACCATTGTCGAAATGTCTTGGAACCGGGATTCCGAGTCTGATCGGGTCTTCCTGGGAGAACGAATATCCTTCGCTACCGTGAGAGCTCGTGATGGGCTAAGTTGGGACACCCCTGCAGGGTTTAAACTTTCGAAAGCCGTGCCCGCGGTTATGTGGCAGATGGGAGTTTTTAATATCCGGTTGTAGAGAACTCGACACTTGACTTAATTAAAATGCGCCAACCGCGTGTGTAGCCATGATGGTCTCTTTTTGGTGGAGTCCGGGAAGTGAACACAGTTTGGGTTATGTTTGAACATAAGTAGTCTTCAGGATCACTTCTTGATCACTTCTAGATGACGACCGTTGCGTAGGTTCTCTCCTTACTCTTGTACTCGTCTTTAGCCACCATTTTTGCTTAGCGCTTGCTGCAACTCCACCTCATCACCTTATCCTACCCATAAGCTTAAATAGTCTTGATCTCGCGGGTTTTGAGATTGTTGAGTCCTCGTGACTCACAAGATACTACCAAACAGTTGCAGGTGCCGATGATACCAGTGCAGGTGATGCAACCAAGCTCGGATGGGAGTTCGACGAGGTCCTTGGCTGTTACTATGTGTCTTTTCTGGATGATCAGTAGTGGAGCCCGGTTGGGACGATCGGGGATCTAGCATTTAGGGTTGTCTTCTTTTCTTTTGGTTTCGTAGTTGGACCTATGTGTGTACTCTGAATGATGTATGAATTATTTGTTCATGGTGTGAAGTGGCGATTGTAAGCCAACCCTCTATTTATCCCTTTCTTGTTCATTACATGGGATTGTGTGAAGATGACCCTTCTTGCGACAAAACCACAATGTGGTTATGCCTCTAAGTTGTGCTTCGACACGTGGGAGATATAGCCGCATTGTGGGAGTTACAAGTTGGTAATCAGAGCCATCCCCGACTTAGGAGCCCCCCTGCTTGATCGAATCACTGACTTTGTTGAGTCTAGAACAAAAATGAGTCTTAGGATTATATATATCAAAGAGTAGGATTCTTTTTACTCCTCAGTCCCTCTGTCGCTTTGGTGAGGTCACCTGACGTAGATGTTTTGTCTTCCCTCACCTCAAATTTCACAAAAAAAATTGGATCACGCGGGTATCTTGGAATCATTCCGATAGTTTTGTGACGAGAACATTGTTCTTGGTACCTCCTGACATTTAGGGGATGTGGTAGTGTCCCGGGGAGTTGAGCTCCGAGGTGTTGTCGTCACAATTTTATCGTTGCAGTTCTGGAATACCTGAGTTTCGCCGACATCAAAAATCTCTTTTATGTAGCTAGTGGTGAGATAACCTCGACGCCACCCAGTACTGGGGCGGGAGTTCAGGAGTATTGCCATAGCTCGCATAACAGATGCTTTTCGAAGGTTGGGGTACACGATTTCCGGAGTTTTCTTGGTTATGTGTTGACGGATGGATACAGCTGGATGTAGGGATTGTTAGTTTGGGTGAGATATTTATTGCTTCCCCTCTATCCCCAACACCATATTGCATAACCAGAAAGTTTCGGGAGTTCTATAGGTGGGAATTCAAGTAGCTCTAGTTTTTTTTCTTTCCGACAAATGCATGATATGAGATTGGGTTCGACGTCTAGTGGTCCACCTATCCACGGTCATTTTTAAAGTGGTCTCATTGTGTCTTAATGAGTCCTTGGCTATGCTGACTCGGGGACGCTTCGTATGTCATGTGCACTGCCTTGTACATGATGGTGATGTACGATCGAGCCCGTGTGGGCCCCACCGAAAACTTCGGACGAAATCTCTATCATATGTTTGTTTCTGACTTATTCTGCGAGCCAAATCCTTTGTTTTGTTTTATTTGTGGTATTCGAGTTGCTTTGAAGTCAAATGTTGAATCCATACCTTTCCTAAATGGTGTTCTCATATTTCTATGGGAGTGCTAATCCTTCTTGATCATTGAGGTTGTCATGTTAATTCTTTTCCAACCGGCGTGCTTCTCTTTAAGTGGATCCGATCATTTCAACATCCGCAAGATCAATTCTAAGTTTTCTCAACGGTATCCATTTCATCTGCCCAAGTTGCCTTTGTTTTCCCGCCATCTCACCCTTTTTCTTTATGGACTTAGATTTCTTAACCATGTATCCTTTTATTTGTGAGAAGTCTCTTCATTCTTTTCTTTCAATGTTCTTATCCGGTGATTTCCCATGAAGATGCTCAACAGTTTCAAGTTCATCATCCTTCGTTGTTGTTTCTTCTTCAGTGGATCCAATTCAAGCTTTCGGTGTTGATCATATTCCTTTCCTTGTTGCAACTGCTTTCTCATGTCGATGCACCTCTTAATCATTCACTTCTCGCTATTCATTTGTTCTGGAGTGCTGAAGATATCTCAGAAGCTCGTCTTTTCATTCAAGGTCCATTCAAGCTATTTGGAGATTATTATCTCATTCAAGTCATTCAATTCAACCAGTGCAATCTCTCTTCAAAATCGTTCAACGGTGTTTTCTTTTGAGTGGGCCCTAACCCACAGGTCTTTTTCCAGGATCTTACCTGACTCTTCTAATTTTCCGGGAGCTATTCCCAAATTCATTTAAAAGTTTGACGTCAGAATGAATTATAATCAGTCAAATGTCTTTCTCCAAGATCTTTCAAATTCTTTCATCGTTGGTTCAACCTTTCTAATTTTCATTTCGGAGTGTCTCAACAATTCATGGTGGTGTTTCTCGTCGTCATTCTCAGATTTTGAAGACCGAAGAAGAGTTCCTCTTAAATCCTTACCCGTTCTTCCAGACATTCATGGTTCTAGCTTTATACAATCCTCTCATAATTGCTTTCGATTGTGAGAATTCTTTTCACCCATCCGGAGCATTTCATGAGTTGTTTCCATTTCTTTCCTCCGAAGGCCATCATGTCATAATTCTTCATTCTCAACGTGTAGCTATTGTTCTCCAATTCTTACCGGTGCATTGTTCAAATATCCTCTAATCAGTTCATGATCTCTTTGTTCTCATGTATCTAAATCCCCTCAAGTATCTTCATTTGTTTTCCAATTCTTCTCGGTGAATTGTGCCTTTGCTACTTTCATTTTCAATTCTTACGGTGGTTCTTTCAACATTCCTCTTCTGTTGTTATCGTATCAATTCATTCGCTTTTTCCAAATCCTACTAGTGGTTCATTCAAGACCTTCCCAAGTTGCGCTATTTCTCTCTTCAATCTTTTCAAGAAGAATAAGTAGTATGCAAATCCGTTGCTTGTAATCAATTTAAATTGGTGAAGGATACACATAATGTAATTCTTATTATTGTTTCATCGAAGTGTTCTAATTTCTTCTTTCCAGAGTTGTTCATCATGTCATTTTTCTTGGTTTGAGATGCTTCATCTTTGCTTTTCCGGAGTTCCAAGTTTTCCACTTTATCTCATCGCGAAGCTCCATCTAAATCATTGCAAGGCTCACCTTGTTCTTTCGACTTCTCTTTCTTTCTATCATTCTTTTATTACCAGAGGTCTTCATGGAGGTTCTACATGGTGGTTCATCAAATATTTCATTCATTCGTGAAGCATTCTTCAAGATTTTGTTGGAAGAGCTCAAGTATTCTTCGTCTTGCATTTCGAAGTGCAATTCTTTCAACCTTATCTTTTGAGGTGGCATTATGTCGTTCTTGATAATTTCCCTTCGTATTTCATGATTCACAAGTTTTCAAGAGTGACATATTTAAATCCATCATTTTCTCTTCGTTCAAGAGATCTTTTCAACCAATCAATCTTTTTGTTGGAGTGATCTTGGGTTATATTTCACCTAAAGCGTTCCATTAGGAATGTTGCTATTGTGGTGATTATCAATGGTCCAAGTTATCTCTGTATCATCTTGGTGGAAGAAGTTTTTCATCTCGTTGGTGTTATCAATTATATTACTTGTTTCCGTAGTGGCAGAATTTTGCCTCAATTTTGAGAAGTTTTCCATGAGCCCGCTACAAGCCTATTCGTTTCGTTGTTGGTTTTTCATCAACTCCGTTATAACCTTCTTGGAAGGGTGCTTTCCAAGTTCATTTGTGGCAGAAGTTGGCATTTTCTTCTCCATTCATTTATTCCAATGATCTATCTTCTATCATTTCTTCCGGGGGCATTGTGATGTTGCTCTCTTCACCTGTCATATCGCTTTGTCAAGATCATGTTCTCTTCTTGCTTATCCATTTAACCAGGGTGTTGTGTCATCTCTTCAAGTACCTTTTCATATTATCAAGTCTTGCATCTCTTTTCAACTGGGGTGCTGTCCGAATTTGATCTTCCTTGTTCCTTGTTTATCTCATTTCAACCAGAGTGGTTTCAATTCCTTCTTGTCCATTGTACTCATCATTCATAGCTTTGCAGCCTCCAAGGTTCACATGGTGTTCCTTGTTTCTATTTTCTACCGCAGTGCTCTCAATTGTGTTCAACTCCGTTGTGTTCTTTCTTTCAACTTTTCAACCTCTCAAGGTTCTTTGGTTTCACTCATTGGTCGAAGAAGCAACTTTGTTTTACCTCTTCCTTTTCCGCTTCTCTCCGGTGCCATCCCTAGGATCTCGGGTCGAGATTCTCTATTAGTGTGGGAGAGTTGTGACGCCCCGAGACCGACGCTCCAGATGCCTTCCATGTATTTTGAGTTTTTTGTGTGATTTGTTTTGCTTGTTGCATTCTTCATGTCATCTCTTGCATTGCATCATGTCATCATGCAAAACTTTTTAAAACTCAGCTAAATAAATTGCATAGATCGTTGATCTATTTAAATCGAGGGAATTCATATGGTGATTTCTCTTTATAACATATCCTCCCAATACTTAGGGAGCCACTATAAAATATTCCATTAGCTTGGAATTAACTGTAACACACTTGCAAAATTCCCATGCCCTTTCTACTTCCAGTTTGGTCAACAAACTTTGCGAACAATTCTTATCTCTTTTATCGAGGCTTCTCCTAAAGTCTCAACATTTTTGGACCTCCCTAACACCTACTTCCTATGCAAGACCATTTGAATTAAATTCTTGCAATCATGTCCACACCATTTTCCTTGGAACATGCGCATTTTTGCGAGTTCGGGAAAATTATCCCCATGCCAAAATTCTTGTCCACTCATTTCTTCCTCTCCTTTTCTTTCTTTGCTTTTCTGTTTTTGGAAGAGATTTGAAGAAGAAGAGAGAAGCCCACCTAGGCCTCCTAGCCCACAACACCGGCCCACCTCTGCAGGCCCATCCACTCCCTCCTAACCCTAGCCTGCACAACCACCCTCTTCCTCGATCCCCACTTCTCCCCTCGCGTCGCCAGAACCCAGCGCCCGATCCCCATCTCCCTCGCAGCCTCTCTCTCCCGATCCCATAGTCCCTCTCCCTCGATCTCCTCCCTCGCGCAGCCATCTCCCATTCGCTTGAACCCCTCCTCCCGAGCGCGCCTCCCATGGCGCCTCGCATCAGCCTGCCTCCACCTCGCGAGCTCGCCGCCTCCCGCAGCCGTCGACCGAGCCTCCTCCTCGTCGCCCATGGTGCCGCGCCACCGGACCTCCCCGTCGCCCTCGTTGACGACTAGCGCCACCCTGCAGCCTCCCCTCCTCTGCGTCATAGCCTCCTCTGCGCCAAGGTCGCGGCCTCGCCGGTCGACCCCGCCTGCCTCCCCTCGCCGTCGCCCCGGTCATCTCCGGCCTGGATCCGGCGGGATCCGGCCGTGGTCCGCCCCAAGTGCGTCCCTGTCGCCCTGCCTCCAAGTCCCTCGCGCCACCGTCCTCGTACGCCATGGCCAAGACCATCTCCAGCAGCTCCTCTGTGCCTGTTCTCTGGCTACTCGTGCTGCTTGACAAGCCCTGCCCGACGCTGCCATGGGTAGCCACCTCGCCCGCCTCCGCCCGTCGACCCTCTCTGCATGCTGCCAATCTGCCATCTCCGACCGCCTGTTGTGCTCCACCTCCTGGCCCAAGCTACATCCGTTGCTGCTTTTTCCCGTTGACGTGAAGACTACAGCTCCAACACCCGTGGACGCCAAAATCCTCTATGAACCGTGTACCACTACGGGGAGTCGCCAAGTAACCTTCGGATGCGCCAAGTCCAGGACCGCCAAGTTTGTCTACCGATGTCAATTTAACGACTACCATCACTCCAAAGACCCAAACGACTACAGCGACATGAACATCTACCCGTGTACAACTACCGTTTCCTGCCTAGAATAACTACCGTCGACGTACATTTCGCCAAGTACCACTATCGACGAACCCCGAAGGACTTGGATGCGACAAGTTCCTCTCCAAACATGTACAACTACCGGGGCAATGTACTATTTCTTCCTACGATCGTCTCGAGAACGTCTACTTCCTCAACACCGCTCCGAACTCGAACCACCCTTAAAATGCACGCTTCAAAGGTATAACCCCGAGACGATCACCTGTGGAATGAATGCTTTGTTGTATGAGATGCTCGCGCTTGCACCGTGTCCGAGTTGTCGCTTGCACGTTCCTCGTTTCCATGCCGTCGACCTGTGGGAACCCGGTATCCGGGATCGGATCATCGGAATGTTGCCATGGCACCATTTCCGTTGTCATTGCCGTGGCACCCCTTTTGTTCCACCATGGTGACCAAATGTTTCATAACATGCTCATGTCAACATTTTCATAAAATTGCGTAAAACTTGCGTATGTCATCCATATCATGATAACAACATTTAAAATGTTTGAAATTGTTGTTTGCTTTATATTGTTAAATAACATGGGAATTTTCTGGAATTGTTGTTTGTGTTTACAGCCTCATGCCTAGATAGGTAGTTTTCTTATGCATTACCTCTTTCCATGTTAATTAACATTTAATAATTATTGAGTATCTTAACCGAGAGTAAACTAAATAATTCGATGTGGTGTTTCGTCAATATGCAACTCGTTGCATATTGAGCTCCACTTAATTTGTAGTATTGTTTGTGCACTTTGCCATGCCATGCCTCTTTAAGTCGGACATGCATCATACTTGGTTGTGCATCGTGCCATGTTTATGTGATGGTTGTTTACCATGTTGTTTGCTTCTTTCCGGTTTGCTTCTCTCGTTAGCTTCGGCTCCGTTGCGAAGTTGTGAGGATTCGTTCGACTACGTCCGTTTGTCTTCTTCTTGAACTCGTTCTTCTTCCTTGCGGGATCTCGGGCAAGATGACCATTACCCTTGATATAACTTCTATCTTTGCTTGTTAGTTGCTTCATTCTCTTGCTATGATGTGCTACCTATCACTTGTTTACCATGCCTCCCATATTGCCATGTCAAGCCTCTAACCCACCTTTCCTAGCAAACCATTGTTTGGTTATGTTACCGCTTTTGCTCAACCCCTCTTATAGCGTTGTTAGTTGCAGGTGAAGTTGAAGATTGCTCCATGCTAGAACATGATTATGTTGGAATATCACAATATATCTTATTTATTTAATGCATCTATATAATTGGTAAAGGGTGGAAGGCTCGGCCTTATGCCTGGTGTTTTGTTCCACTCTTGCTGCCCAAGCTTCCGTCATACCGGTGTTATGTTCCTTGATTTTGCGTAACTTACGCGGTCGGGTTTATGGGAACCCCTTGACAGTTCGCTTTGAATAAACTCCTCCAACAAGGCCCAACATTGGTTTTATCATTTGCCTAATAACAACTAAAACTTAAATAGGGGATTTTCGCCGGCCCCCTAGTATTTTTAATCAACCCACCCCTCGGGCCACTGCTCCTTTGAGTGTTGGTCCGAAACGAGCAGACTGCGGGGCCACCACGGGGCAACCCGAGGTCTGGTTTTACTCATAGGATGTCTCATCCGGTGTGCCCTGAGAACGAGATATGTGCAGCTTCTATCGGGATTTGTCGGCACAGTCGGGCGGTCTTGCTGGTTTTGTTTTACCATTGTCGAAATGTCTTGTAACCAGGATTTCAAGTCTGATCTGGTCTTCCCGGGAGAAGGAATATCCTTCGCTGATCGTGAGAGCTTGTGATGGGCTAAGTTGGGACACCCCTGCAGGGTTTAAACTTTCGAGAGCCGTGCCCGCGGTTATGTGGCAGATGGGAGTTTTTAATATCCGGTTGTAGAGAAATCGACACTTGACCTAGTTAAAATGCGCCAACCGCGTGTGTAGCCGTGATGGTCTCTTTTCGATGGAGTCCGGGAAGTGAACACGGTTTGGGTTATGTTTGAACGTAAGTAGACTTCAGGATCACTTCTTGATCACTTCTAGATGACGACCGTTGCGTAGTTTCTCTCCTTACTCTTGTACTCGCCTTTAGCCACCATATTTTGCTTAGCGCTTGCTGCAACTCCACCTCATCACCTTATCCTACCCATAAGTTTAAATAGTCTTGATCTCGCGGGTTTTGAGATTGTTGAGTCCTCGTGACTCACAAGATACTACCAAACAGTTGCAGGTGCCGATGATACCAGTGCAGGTGATGCAACAGAGCTCAGATGGGAGTTCGACGAGGTCCTTGGCCGTTACTATGTGTCTTTTCTAGATGATCAGTAGTGGAGCCCGGTTGGGACGATCGGGGATCTAGCATTTAGGGTTGTCTTCTTTTCTTTTGGTTCCGTAGTTGGAGCTATGTGTGTACTCTGAATGATGTATGAAATATTTGTTCATTGTGTGAAGTGGCGATTGTAAGCCAACCCTCTATTTATCCCTTTTTTGTTCATTACATGGGATTGTGTGAAGATGACCCTTCTTGCGACAAAACCACAATGCGGTTATGCCTCTAAGTCGTGCCTCGACACGTGGGAGATATAGCCGCATCGTGGGCATTACAAAGGGTGAGAGTGCATATAATCCATGGACTTAACATTAGTCATAAATAACTCACATACTTATTGCAAACATTTATTAGCCCTCGAAATAAAGTAATAATACACATGGTCCTAAGAGGATAGATTGGTAGGAAAAGACCATCGCTCATCCCCGACCGCCACTCATAAGGAAGACAATCAATAATAAATCATGCTCCAATTTCCTCGCATAACATAAGACCATACGTTGATGAAGATGTGAACCATCGAATCAAAGACGGATGGATGAAGTGGCGCCAAGCTTCTGGCATTCTCTGTGACAAGAGAGTGCCACAAAAGCTAAAAGGCAAGTTCTACAGGACGGCGGTTCGACCCGCAGTGTTGTATGGCGTGGAGTGTTGGCTGACTAAAAGGCGACATGTTCAACAGTTAGGTGTGGCGGAGATGCGTATGTTGAGATGGATGTGTGGCCACACGAGGAAGGATCGAGTCCGGAATGATGATATACGAGATAGAGTTGGGGTAGCACCAATTGAGGAGAAGCTTGTCCAACATCGTCTGAGATGGTTTGGGCATATTCAGTGCAGGCCTCCAGAAGCTCCAGTGCATAGCGGACGGCTAAAGCGTGCGGAGAATGTCAAGAGAGGGCGGGGTCGACCGAATTTGACATGGGAGGAGTCCGTTAAGAGAGACCTGAAGGATTGGAGTATCGACAAAGAGCTAGCTATGGACAGGGGTGCGTGGAAGCTTGCTATCCATGTGCCAGAGCCATGAGTTGGTTGCGAGATCTTATGGGTTTCACCTCTAGCCTACCCCAACTTGTTTGGGACTAAAGGCTTTGTTGTTGTTGTTTGTTGTTGTAACATAAGACCATACGTGCATGCTTCGGGAATCACAAACATTAACACAAGTATTTCTATTAACCCATAATTACCAACTAGCATGACTCTAATATCACCGTCTTTATATCTCAAAACAATTGCAAAGAATCAAACTTCTCATATATTCATTCATCTACGAGAAAGTTTTTATTATATCCCTATTGAATACCCATTATATTAGGACCAAATTCATAACCTAAGCAAATTGCCATACTATTTTAAGACTCTCAAAATAATATAAGTGAAGCATGAGAGTTCATCAATTTCTTCAAAATAAAACCACCATCGTGCTCTAAAAAGATATAAGTGAAGCGCTCGAGCAACTACCAAGCTCAAAAGATATAAGTGAAGGACATAGAGTATTCTAATAAATTCATGATTAATGTGTGTCCCTCTCAAAAGGGTGTGTATATCAAGGATGATTGTGGCAAACTAAAAAGTAAAGACTCATATAATACAAGACGCTCCAAGCTATTTGACATGAGAAAAATCTAACGAAGCACTCCGAAAGAAGGGCAGAGAAGGAGTATGGATTACTCTCATGCGCCGGGGGAAAAGAAAAATGTGGGCGTGCCAGTGTACCGTAGTACACAAAGAAAAGTGATACGGGAAACAAGTATTTCATTTATCTCTTTGGATGAACAAAATTACCAGATCCCATAAAAAATGGTTGTGCTCCATGGCCTACTAGCGTGGCCTGCCTGACTATGGCGATGTGCGGTCTCCTGGTTCCCGGGGCCTCGAAAAGCTACCGGTTAATTACTCCCGTGGGTTGCTCCGCGAGATACCTCCGGTTAAGCCGTGGGGTCGTCTTCGTCGTCTTTGCTTCACATTCTTCCATGCATGATGATGATGATGGTGTGTGTGTGGTGTGGGCGGCAGCAAAGCCCGTGTTCTTGTCGGCACACGTGCCGCTCAAAACATGGCTTTGTGCTGGCCACGTTCGCTTTCGCCGTCGCGTCTCATCGGTCTTGACAGCGTTGATGTAGTCGGTGTTGAAGTTGTATGGGTCCTCCTCTGCTCTGACTTCTTGACGATGTAGCGGCTTTGTCAGGGTATGCAAGGGGTTGCCTCGCGGGAGTATTCTTTTGGAGACTGGCGTCGGTGTAAAACCAACGCTCGCTCATATCGGCAATGCCGGTGTGGTTGGCACCTCGTCTCGGCTGGACGCCGAGTTACAGCGGTCCGTCAAGACAAAGGCCGCCGCCTCATGGGGCCATCAAAACTTAGTGTTGGTGAAGCCATATCGGCTCCTCGCCATCTCGCCTCGTCTTCATGGACTTCGGGTTGATGATGTTGGTGACGGGCGTCGTCTTGGCGAGCTCCGCGCTGCCATCCACAGGGCACGGTGGCGGCATCCTCGCAATCTCCACGCCTTCATCCTCCACGGCGCTTGCTTGATGAAGAAAACGACGGGCATCGTCCTAGCGAGCTCCATCCATCCACCGCGGCACGACGGTGGAAATCCCCGCGAGCTCCACGCCTCCATCCTTCGTGACACCAGCTTGATGATGTTGATGATGAGTGTCGTCCTGGCGAGCTCTGTGTCACCATCCACCATGGCATCGACTTGATGATGTTAGATGAGCGTTGTCTTGACGAGTTTCGTGTCGCCATGCCCGCGGAACGCGACGGCATCCTCCGAGCTCTGTGCCTCCGTCCTCCATGGCACCGGCTTGATGAAGAATACAACAAGCGTCATTCTAGCGAGCTCCGTGTTGCCATCCTCGCGGAATGCGGTGGCATCCTGATACGTCTTCAACGTATCTACTTTTCCAAACACTTTTGCATTTGTTTTGGACTCTAACTTGCATGATTTGAATGAAACTAACCCGGACTGATGCTGTTTTTAGCAGAACTGCCATGATGTTGTTTTATGTGTAGAAAGCAAAAGTTCTCGGAATGTCCTGAAAATCCACGAAGGCACTTTTTGGAAAATATAAAAAATACTGGCGAAAGAATCAAGACCAGGGGGCCCACACCCTGTCCACGAGGGTGGGCGCCCCCCTGTCTCGTGGGTCCCCTCAGGCTCCGTCGACCTCAACTCCCACTCCATATATTCCGTCTCGCAGAGAAAAAAAATGAGAGAGAAAGTTTCATCACGTTTTATGATACGGAGCCGCCGCCAAGCCCTAATCTCTCTCGGGAGGGCTGATCTGGAGTCCGTTCGGGGCTCCGGAGAGGGGGATTCGTCGCCGTCGTCATCATCAACCATCCTCCATCACCAATTTCATGATGCTCACCGCCGTGCATGAGTAATTCCATCGTAGGCTTGCTGGACGGTGATGGGTTGGATGAGATTTACCATGTAATCAAGTTAGTTTTGTTAGGGTTTGATCCCTAGTATCCACTATGTTCTGAGATTGATGTTGCTATGACTTTGCTATGCTTAATGCTGTCACTAGGGGCCGAGTGCCATGATTTCAGATCTGAACCTATTATGTTTTCATGAATATATGTGTGTTCTTGATACTATCTTGCAAGTCTACAGTCACCTATTATGTGTTATGATCCGACAACCCCGAAGTGACAATAATCGGGATACTTCTCGATGATGACCACAGTTTGAGGAGTTCATGTATTCACTATGTGCTAATGCTTTGTTCTGGTTCTCTATTAAAAGGAGGCCTTAATATCCCTTAGTTTCCACTAGGACCCCGCTGCCACGGGAGGGTAGGACAAAAGATGTCATGCAAGTTCTTTTCCATAAGCACGTATGACTATTTACGGAATACATGCCTACATTACATTGATGAACTGGAGCTAGTACTGTGTCACCCTATGTTATAGCTATTACATGAGGAATCACATCCGACATAATTATCCATCACTGATCCATTGCCTGCGAGCTTTTCACATCTTGTGTTTCGCTTATTTACTTTCTCGTTGCTATTGTTACAATCACTACAAAACCCAAAAATATTACTTTTGCTATCGTTACCTTTATTATCATACTACTTTGCTACTAAATACTTTGATGGAGATACTAAGTTATCCAGGTGTGGTTGAATTGACAACTCAACTGCTAATACTCAAGAATATTCTTTGGCTCCCCTTGTGTCAAATCAATAAATTTGGGTTGAATACTTTACCCTCGAAAGTTGTTGCGATCCCCTACACTTGTGGGTTATCACATCCTCCGAGCTCCACGCCTCTGTCCTCCATGGCACCGGCTTGATGAAGAAGACGACGGGCTTCATCCTTGCGAGCTCCGTGTCGCCATCCTCGCGGAACGCGACGACATCCTCCAAGCTTCATGCCTCCCTCTTTGATGGCGCTGTCTTCAAGAGGGAAAACGACGGGCGTCGTCCAGAGGACCTCCGTGTCACCATTCTCCGCGGCACCGCCTTGACAAAGTAGACAAGGGTGGTGACGTCCCGCGAGCTCCATGGCGCCACCCTTTGCGGAACGGCGGCAACCTCCATGCAACCTCTACGCCTCCATCCTCCGACCCCAATTTGACGAAGTAGACATTCCTTCAGCTCTGTGATGCCATCCTTCGCGGCACGGCGGTGACCCCCATCAAGCTCCACGCCTCCGTTCTTCATGGCACCGACTTGATGGAAGGCCGTCGGCCCTGTCACCAAGGGCGGCCACTACGAACGAGTCCAACAGGCTGCGCTCCGGCAGCACCACCGACACGCCATCATCTTCAGTGCCTTGGTGAAGTTCGGGAGTATCCTCGTCGTCTTGGTGAGATTGATGAAGATGATGATATCACCGACGAAGTGTTGCATGTTCACGAGCTCGACCGCGCCACCACGTGTTGTGCATGCATGCAAAAATAAATAATGAAGGAAAGATTAGATGGTAATTTTACCGTCCGGGAACATTAGCTTGGCGGCGTCCATGTCGCTGGTGAGGTCTGCCTTTAGCTGCTTGCGCTTCGCCGGCATCCTTGTCTACCTCGAGGTGGCTTCCTGATCTCTTCTTCTCTCCTGTGTGTTGCTGCGTTGGTTCTCCAGCGTCTCACCGGCCGCGTGGGTTTTCTGCGTGGGTGATGGTTGCGTCCCTGGCTGGGTTTTTTGGTCTACTTATATAGGCTGCCGCTTGGGTATGAGCTGGGCGCCTCACGCACCACTTGCTTGCTCGGTAAGATGAATATACTATCCATTTTATGCTTGTCCTTTCATCTCGAATTCTTCTTTCCAATGCGCTGCCTTCTTGGCCTGCACAAGAAAAGGTAAGAAAATCTACATACCTAGTTGCTGCGCCGCTTCCTTTCCGGACGTGTCCTTTTATTTCCTTCTATCCCATGTAGGCATACATGTGATGACCTTTTATTTCCTTATATTTCATGTACGCATCCGGATCAAAAGGAAAATAATATTGCCATCATAGGTATGCCTGGGTAGCTGTATTGCGGGTATTCGGACACGCGCAAGCTTGCCGACCGGTATACGAGTATAAATACGTACACATCAGTGT
Source organism: Triticum timopheevii (assembly GCA_963921465.1). NCBI lineage: Eukaryota > Viridiplantae > Streptophyta > Magnoliopsida > Poales > Poaceae > Triticum > Triticum timopheevii. The sequence continues at coordinate 249,659,266 of OY997264.1, read as the reverse complement.
ACTCTTGCCTCTTCATGCATGTACATGCAAATAGCAAAGGCTTGAATCTCATGTACATAATCACGTGCACGACTCTTCCTTTCTCTCTCTTTTTTGCGTGTATTCAGGTATGTACACTCGCGAGCTTGCCGGCCGGCCGATAATACCCGAATACGTATATGTATAAACATGCACGAAGCCTTCTTACGTGCACGATCTTAAATGATGTGCTCCGCATGTATAATCCAGCAATGTCTTGCAAATATAATACCTGCATCAAAATCTTAAAAATAATAAATATTTTACCATTAAAAATGTATAATTACTCATCGAACAAATGCCCCCTCGCCGAGTCGAGCTGAAATGCGAAGCAAATTGAGGCCGACTCGGCGAAAGAAAGGAAATGCTTGAAGATGAACTTCGGACATCTCCAATGATTCTACGCAAGTCAAGTTCAGTTTTACGCTTCATACAAGGAAGCTGAATACGTGTGTTGATCATCACAAGGCAAGTTTGCTCCAATGCTCTATGCAAGGCAAGGCTCTTGTCAAATCCAAACTTTTTTTGTTTTACCATGTCCGGACAGGGTTCGTGTAAGGGTCTTGCCATGTGAGCGCCATGTAAGATGCTATAAAGATGGGACCATGGGTAGCGTTACTTCTCAAAATCCACGGTCAAGCAACACAACACACAAGTTCTTCCATCGTCCACGGTCAAGCTAACACAACAGGTCACAAGAGAGACAAAGGCAAAATTTTGTTACTTATCAAATCGAAGTTGAAATGCCTTGACTCCGCATGCATGTTCAGCTGATACGTCTATATATTCGCTCTTCTTTTTTCTTTTTCTTTTGCTGACTTGGTATTGTTTTTTTTCATGGATCATCAGAAAAACATGGGACACAACGAGAAGCCCAAGAGGTCCCGGGGAAGTCGAGAGGCTGATGACTCGACAAGCAGCACTAGGAACGAAAAAGGCAGCTTGAAGCCTCCCCCACTGCCACCAAGCAAGTCGAGAAGTAGCTCTAATGGCGTGGAGTACACGCGTTTGACACCTTCATTGCCGAGTGCTCCGCAGAACACAGCGTCACAGACTAAGCGCCACCAACCCAGCCGCAACTCCAAGAATTCTGACAAGACAGTCATCTCCCTTGATGCTGATGCTCCGCTGATAACCCACAAGTATATGGGATCGATTGTAGCATTTTTGACAAGTAAGAGTGTCAAACCCAACGAGGAGCAGAAGGAAATGACAAGTGGTTTTCAGCAAGGAACTGTCTGCAAGTGCTAAAATTGTAAGTAACAGTGTAGTTTGATAGCAAGTAATTTGTAACGAGCAAGTAACGATAGTAGTAACAAAAGTGCAGCAAGATGGCCCAATTCTTTTGAGGCAAAGTACAGGCAAAAAAATGTCTCTTATGATAAGTAAAGTGTTCTTGAGGGTACAGGGGAATTTCATCTAGTCACTTTCATCACGTTGGTTCAATTCGTGTTCGCTACTTTGATAATTTGGTATGTCGATGGACCCGTGCTTAGGTGTTTTTCTTACTTGAACAAACCTCCTACTTATGATTAACCCCCTCACAAGCATCCGTAACTACGAGAAAAGTATTAAGAATAAATTCCAACCATAGCATTAAACTTTTGGATCCAATCAGTCCCTTACGGAATAGTGCATAAATTAGTGTTTAAGCTTTTGTCACTCTCGCAACCCATCGCCTAATAACTACTCCACAATGCATTCCCTTAGGCCCAAATATGGTGAAGTGTTATGTAGTCGACGATCACATGACACCACTAATGGAATCACAACATACGTATCATCAAAATATCGAACACATATCAAGCTCACATGATTACTTGCAACATGATTTCTCCCGTGACCTCAAGAACAAAAGTAACTACTCATAAATGATAATCATGCTCAAGATGAGAGGGGTATTAAATAGCATAATGGATCTGAACATATAACCTTCCACCAAATAAACTATATAGTAATCAACTACAAGATGTAATCAACACTACTAGTCACCCACAAGCACCAATCTATAGTTCCGGTACAAAGATTGAACACAAGAGATGAACTAGGGTTTGAGAGGAGATGGTGTTGTTGAAAATGTTGATGGATATTTCCCTCCCCAAGATAGGAGAGTTGTTGGTGATGATGATGACAATGATTTCCCCCTCCAGGAGGGAAGTTCCCCCGACGGAATTGCTCCGCCGGAGGGCAAAAGTGCTCCTGCCCAAGTTCCGCCTCGAGATGGCAGCGCTTCGTCCCAAAAGTCCTCTCCTTATTTTTTCTAGGTCAAAATGACTTATGTACCAGAAGAGGGGCACTGGAGGCGGGTCGAGGTTAGCACAACCCACCAGGGCGCGCCTCGGTTCCCCGACGCGGCCAGGTGGGTTGTGCCCACCTGGTGGGCCCCCTTTGGTACTTACTGGCTCCAATAACTCTCATTTATTCCATAAAAAATCCTCGTGACACTACAAGCATCATGTACTTTGCCGTCAGCCATGGCTGATGGCAAATGCATGCATGGCAGACGGCAAAGGCCTTTGCCGTGAGCCAACGGACGACACCACATCCGGCTGAATGAACTACGGCAAAGGGTACGTTGCCATCTACTGGCGGACGACAAAGGGCCTGGGCGGCAGATGGTAGGGCTAGGTCCGTTAAGGGGTTAACGGCGTGCTTTGCCGTTTACTGGCAGATGGCAAAGACCAGTCCGCAGGTGCCCCAGGCAGCTGCCATGTGGCCTGCTATGTCGTCTGCTGGCAGACGACAAAGACCTTTGCATCTTTGCCGTCTACCAGCAGATGGCAAAGCAACCAAATAGGCCAGCCCAGTGTGCCCCAGGTTGCACAGGTAGCTGTCACATGGCAGCTTTGCCGTGTGCTGGCGGACGACAAACCACTTTGTTGTCCGCCAATAGACGACAAAGTGCCTATATTGTTGCTATTTTTTCTGTTTTCTGTTATATATATATATATATATATATATATATATATGTATATGATATATATAGTTTCAAGATCAAACACAGCCCATGTATCAAACATCTAGCAGTCCATCAATGCAACAGAACACATAGGGTATTAAAAGATCCAATGCATACATAGTTTCACGGAATTCACCGATATTTATGTACATAGTTTCACACTATTCATCAATACAAATGAAAACAAGAACTAAACACTAGCAGTCCATCAATGTTGCTTCCATGAAGTGAATCAAACATGCAAAAATGGGAGTAATAAAGTTAGAAGAAGAAGAAGAAGAAGAAGAAGAAGAAGAGGAAGAAGAAGAAGAAGACTAGAAGAAGAAGAAGAAGACTAGAAGAAGAATACTAGAAGAAGAAGAAGAAGACTAGAAGAAGAAGAAGAAGAAGAAGAAGAAGAAGAAGAAGAAGACTAGAAGAAGAACAATAACAACAACAACAAGAAGAAGAAGACTAGAAGAAGAAAGAAGAAGAAGAAGAAGAAGAAGAAAAGCTTCTTCTTATTTTCTCATCTTTCTTCTTCTCTTCTATATTTTTATCCCTTTCCTCCTCATTCTCATTCTTATTTTATTCTTACTTTTTCTTCTATTTCTTCTTCTATTCTTTCTTATTCTCCTCTTTCTTATTTTTCTTGTTCTTATTCCTTATTTGTATCATTTTAGAGCTAACATACGTAATTATGCCATTTTTAGCCAACTTAGCTTACTATGTTAATTTGGAGGAAAATAAGGTAAGTATAGGTCATTTTTGTGCTAACCTAGGTGATGATGCCATTTTTGAGCCAACTTATGTAAGTATAGCTCATTTTTTATCTAACTTAGGTAATTATGTCATTTAGAGAAAAATAAGCTAAGTATGCATTTGTTAAGCAAAACACTAGAGAAAACTTACCCTCATCACAACAAATGCGATGAAGATAGCAACTAAGGTAACAATTGATCCAACGGCATAATGATACCAAGCCTCATTATTAATGGCATATTTTCTAATCTTCTTAATCTTCAAGCACACTGCATCCATCTTCAAGCGCATTGCATTCATCTTCATCTTGTGATCATCGACGACATCGACAACATACAACTCCAATTCCATCTTCTCTTCTTCAATTTTTTTATTTTTTCTTTGAAATACTCATTTTCTTTTTCAACTAAATTTAACTTCTCGACAAGAGGGTCGGTTGCAATTTCCGGTTCACATACCTCCTAGATTAAAATATTTATATGTCAACTTGATGGCCATAGTTATCATAAATGCGAAATGCAACAAATAGTTATAAAAGAGAATATACCACATTCGAATCATAAACCGGGTGATGGGGACGGATATCAAGACAATGTCACTATGTATGACAAACAATCATACAAAGTAAGAAAATTATACAAGTAACTATATAAATCGTACGATCATACAAGTAACTATACAAATCAAGTACAACATAAAAAATTGAATACCTAATAATAATCTTGATTGTCGGGTTCAATAAATGCTCCGAGATCAATAAATGGCATCATCATCATCACTATCATCAATGAAGTGCTCATCGGGTTCAGCGGCATCAACATGTGGAAGGCCACCTTTACGTAATTGGTCAAGCATTAACAAGTCATCTGCAACAATAACCTCTTCTTGTTCAGGCTCTTCTTGTTCAAGATCAGTGCTGAAGTTCGGTTCACTGTCGCTGTCTACTTCAATGTTCTGGTGTGAAGTAGAGCATTTCTTGAAGCATTTTTTTGGAAAGACGTGTTTCTTGGAAGATTCACCTTCATATGTGTCTGGGTTAATGTGAGGTTCATAATCCTCTTCATTGGGGGGAGGTGGTCTAACATGTGGCGGCACTTCATAAACGACATCCCAACCATTTAGATTTGGATCACTTTGACAGGCCCACGGTAGATAGAAAACTTGGGTTGCTTGTTGAGCCATAATATAGACATCGGGAACATCAAAATGGGTGCTTTGTTTGATTTCCACTAGCCCTATATGTTCATGAGTCCTTCTAGTCTCCTTCGGCTAGAACCAATAACATTTGAAGACTACGACGTTTGGTGGGTTTGCACCATAGAAGTGAAGTTCATAAATTGCTTCAACTCTTCCATAATACTTGGTATCTCCTTCGGCGATAACAGAGGCACGACAATTTGTAGACTTCCGGTCGGCCATAGATAGCTCTTTGACATAGGTACGAAAGCGATACCCGTTGATGTCGTATTTGTCAAATGAACGGAGCTTAAAGTCAAAACCATTAGCAACTTGTCTCAATTCGGCATCCATAAACTCTGAATTAGCCTACAAGTTTAATACAAAAGGATTTGTGACAGCCTGGATTTACCCTCTCTCTTTTTCCGGACTCTCTTTCGCATTTGCTTTGGATTTGGAGTTTTGAATCAATTCAAATGGGCTTGAACACTTGGGCCTACCCTTGGCTTTCACCCAAGTGACCCATACACCTCTAACTCACCTGTCCTTCTCTGAAAAACTCCATCAAAAGCCAAAGGGATATTTTCCCTAAAATAAAAATATTCATTTTCTTCTGTGAAAATCACTTCAGAGGAGTATGCTCCAAAGCAACCCCTAGTTTTCTTGCTCCTAATATCCTGAATAAATTCACAAATATTCTTTGAACCCTAGGGCACCTTCCCAAGCAAAAATATTGCCTTACTTTTTGGAATATTTTTGCTACAGAAAATCATTTCTATTCTAGACAGAATGACCACATTGGACATCAAGTATATTTTTGCTTGATCTTTTGGGGCCGATCTTTTCTGAGCTTGATTACCCTCCTAAGAGATTGCTAAACCCCAAAGCATAGCCTTTAGTTCCCACTAGATTTTTCTCAATGAAGCTCACAAGTTTTTGTCTAGAAACTTGCCGGAAGAAACCCACTCACACAGTTCACCTGTGACCCAGCCAACCGTGCAAAACAGCCAAAACCACTAAGGACTACATGCCAGACATGGTGTTTGCGCTTAGCTTAGCCTGATGCCAAAGTTCACGCGGTGACCATGTTCGTGCAAGGGGGTTGGCATGCGGCCGACACGCTCTGCGTTGCGCCAGAGCCTCTGTTTCGCGCGTGCTCGCTGCCCCGGCCACCGCACCTTGCCAAACTACGCCCCCATCGTCGTATGCACCTCCTTAACAAAGCCCTGGCACTCACCAACACCGGAGCTCGCCGCAACGAGCATGGGCACGGTGCGGCCAAGGCAACAGTGCGCCTGTGCCCCTGTGTTGGTGCCGTTGGAGTTGCTGGACTGGCCCTGCCTCACCGGAATGGCCATCTTCGATGAACTCCACCCGTTGGCGTCGCTGGAGAGCTTCGTTCCGACCTCGTCCGACCACCCCTAGCCATGCACGGGTACGGCCAGGTGCGCCTCGATCTCCTCTCCAATACTATCCTCTCAGATCTCATTGCCAGGCACTCCTCGCCGGAGAAAGCGCCGTCGCCACACCGCGCGACTCTGCTTCTCTCCCCCTCCCCCTCCGACCTGACCGCTGGGGCCTACTGTCAGCCACTCAGGCCGCGCCTGAAGCAGTATGAGTGGTGGCGCCCGGCTGGTTTACGCCTTCGACGCCACCCCCTCTGGTTTTTCTTTTATTCAAATTTAATTCAAATTTGACCAGAACTTTGACTAGCTGTAACTTTTATTTTACAAGTCCAAATGAGTTGATTATTTTTGCATTGTGTTCTTACTGGAAAATCCTAGCAGCACACCCAAGATGGGATTTTTCTCTGCTATCTAGAATTTCTGGTAATTTTCAGAAGTGTTCTTGATATTTTCTTTTTGTCATTTGATTTATTTTCAGAAGGTGAAGCTTGTCTTGAAGGCATCCAGGAGGAGTGTGAAGCTCCTCTGCACTAAGGCAAGCCACAACAACAATTTCATGGTGTCTTTGCAATATCCATGATTTTCCACTTGAATATATATGATATTCATTGCATATAGTATTAAAAATATATAATGCTTGTGTTATTTAGTTTGTCATGATCAAGATGCTTAGTTTACAGAAATGAATGCTTGAACTAGTGAGATATAGCTTGAGTAGTTGAACTAAGTGAGTTTGTCATGACTATGGTAATATGAGCATCGATATTATTTTCCATATATGCATGATGAGTTTCATATGATAAATGCCAACTAAAAAGTGATTAATCTAGATGACCAGTAAGTAAGGACCAAAAATGTTGAAAGATGAGTCTGTGCAAGTAGAACTTTGAATGAGGTTGATCTGTTGTTTCTAAGTGATATGTGACGCATGTTATATGGTTGCATAAGCATGGCATATAGTGACTCGAGCATTTTATTTCAAGTTAAATCTTATGCTAATTGAACTTGAACATAAAGTTGGTCGGGTCATGGTGCCACTGAATCGGGCTGACAAGTGCAACCACATTTGCCTTAGTATGGGGAGGCCATTAGTCGGGCTGTTGTCATGCATTTTGTCGGTGCCTCTAATGAGGGGAGGTTATGGGCGTGCGTTACCTTGGCCCGGTAAGCAGACATAACCTTGTGGGCTTGTTGTTGTTATGATACCTTGTCCCCGTTTGGGACAGTTTATTTGCCACGACGGTGGCCGTTTTTCCTTTGGTGGGCTGGGCCACCCATGACTTATCCCAGTGGGGAGTTGGTCGGAGTGGCCGAAAGAGTGTCATGGCAGTGGGAGAGTTCTGTCAGAATGTCGTTGGTCCACCCGAATGGGAGTGCGAGGCCATGGGTTCCGTGGTGTGGCTAAAGTGTGCTACCTCTGCAGAGTGTATTAATCTATCAATAGCCGCGCCCGCGGATAAGGGCCGAGGTCATAAGTAAGTTACACCATGGATCAACTTTTATAAAGAAATCTTGCACACTAAGTTATTTGCATTGCACTGGTTGAATCATGATGATGTCAGTTGTGGTATCAGTTGTGATCCGTGAGTGATCACCGTTTGGTTACACGGTAACCCATTGAACCGAGTATGGTTCTGGTTGTGATCCGTCATGATCACCATTCGGTTGCGAGGCAACCTGTTGGTAAGAGAGAGTCCGAGTGACTCAGTGCACAAGTTTGGTTTCACTGCATGAGTAGCATGTTGCTGTTTGCATTTAACTTGATTAAATGTCATGATATTGTTGTCATTATGGTTATGCTTCCTGTGAGCTTGCAAGTACATTCAATGTACTTACGTGGCATGTTATGCCAAAGTCTAACTGGATCGGAGTGCTACCGTGTCTAGATCATGTCCACATCGGTGTCCCTTTGCTATGGAGTCCCGCTACATTGTTGTTCCGCTGCCGTGTAGCTGTCGTGCTCGAGGCCCATTTATGTTCACTAAATAATGTACATATTGTTCAGCTGCACCGAGTGTGCCGCTTGGCCTTGCTACTTGATGTAATTTCACACTATGCTTCCGCTAGTTTCAATAAAGCGGTGATTTTCTGTACCAAGATATTGTGTATTGCCGGAAGACATGATCTCTGGGTTGGCAATGCAAGGTAAACCGGTTGCTCTGAGCCGGGGTGCCACAACACTTGGTATCAGAGCCGCGCTGACTGTAGGACACGCTAGACCCCAACATGCAAAGTAAACGCTAGTTAGTTTGCTAATTGAGTGCCGTTAGTGTTTGCATCTGGATGCTGCATTGCATGCATTAGACTTATTGTTATTACTAACCGGTTAATGGTTGTGAGTGTAGATGGCTCCGGTGCCATATCCGTGTCAGTTGGAGCTGATGCCATACACTTCACCGCATCTCCTTCGTAACTTGTGGCGTCGACTATACCCTCGTGGTGACAACCCAACATATCGGGTGTACCGGGAGCGTCTAGCCAACTCCATGTATGAGTATCACGCCGTGGTTACTCTGCGCACCAGTTCGTCAGCAGGCTCTTACACTCGTACCTCTTGGAGCGGTTATGCATCCACCGCCGCTCAGGCTGTCCAGTATGCTGCATTCGAGATTCTTGTTGAGTTACGCTATACAGAGGCTCGGATGCAGAACCACCCAGGTTTTCGCTTCTATCCATATTTGCACGATGATGGCCGCGTTCGTTTTCCTTCCATTGATCTGGCGTCTGATAGTGACACTAGCCACCGCTGAATAGTGCTAGTATCTTATGATTCACGAGTTGGCTCGAGAGCTGAATCGTGCTCGTGCTTCTTTAGCCGCCGCTAGATCCTACCCTACTCCACCTTCTATGGGGTTTACTCGTTATTTTGTGCCCAGTTTTAGCTCGCCTATTTCCCCGCTTACTCCCCCGAGTAGCTCGGGCACCTTGACTGTAAACCCACACAGGGCTCCTGTTGAGTGGACGTCTCTTCTTGCTACCCCCGCAGCTCCCATGATCCCTTCTCATCCCGCGCCTACCCTTGAGGGAGAGCCCTCGAGGCAGCATCGTCGTCTTACCTTTAACCCGGAGGTCTCGGTTAGCATCGTCAGTTTAGGATCTGGGTCTGACTCAGGAGAGGATCCGGCAGCACCGGCAGAGTCCTAGAGCGTCTGAGTATCCACAGTGGTCATGTGATGTACGGATGTAGTTGTATGAGCCATGATGTATCGTTGCATGTATGGGAGTAGTCGCACCAGCCATGATGTCTATCTTTCATGTATGAGCCTATGCATAATTATGTTGGAGTTTTTATTTCGATCGCCGTGTTTCTCGATTTGTTCGTTTTTCTCTTTCGGGCTTGTCACTGGCTTTTCTTCCCATGTTTGGATGTTTCTCATCACGCTTGCTCTTATCGAGAAAAATAAACAGTGGGATGACGCGGGGAGGCAGTAGCACGCAGGCTTGTGAGTATGTCCCTGTTCGTCGCTCAGCAAGACAGGCAGGACACTCCCTCGAGCCGTATCCGCAACCATTGCCTCCACCACCAAATCCACCCTCCACTGAACAAATTATGCGCATGTTTGAAGAAAGAAAGAACAATGATTTGATTGAGCTATTAAAAAGTGTGCAAGCTATGGTTGGGCAGAATGGAAATCAAAATGGCCATTACTCCAAACTGTCAGATTTTCAAAGGACTAAGCCTCCTAGTTTCAGTCAAGTGGTTAACCCTTTGGAAGCAGATGATTGGTTGCGAACTATTGAGAAGAAACTTGAAATTGCTCATACTGATGAAGCTGACAAGGTTCCGCTCGCTACCCACTATCTTGAAGGAGCCGCTGCTATATGGTGGGATAATGCCAAATCTCTATGGCCTGCGGGAGAATAAATCACATGGACTAATTTCAAGGACCAATTCCTCAAGTACCACATTCCAGCTAGTGTCATGAAGGTCAAGCAACGCGAATTCCTTGGTCTCACTCAAGGAAGTCTGTCAGTAAGCAAATATCTGCACAAGTTCAACCATCTGGCCCGTCATTCCCTCTATGATGTGGCCACGGAAGAAAGGAAGATCGATAGGTTCCTTGGAGGATTAAATCAACACCTCAGGAGTGCTCTCTGCATGCTTGACTTTCCAGATTTTCAGTCTCTGGTGAACAAGGCCCTCATTGCAGAAAGAGAGTACAAGCTTGTGCAAGACAACCGACCCACAAATAATGGCCACAAGCATAAATTCAAGCCGAAGAAGGACGGATAGCTCGTACAGAAGGCCCGTACCCGATAACAGACTCAAGTGGAGTACAAACCAAATTGGCAGCAGAATGTGAACAAGACCACTCACTACTCAAGTCAAGAATATCATGACCAGTCCAGTGCACAAGGAGCGTCAGCGCAGCAACGCCTGTTTTAATTGTGGACAGATCGGACATTATGCCAGGCAGTGTCCCAAGAAGTCAAATGCCCCGTTCTGGCCGCAAGTTAATCACATGGGGCCATATCATACCCAGAAGATTGTCCAAGGGCCATTTCATAACCTCTTCGCAGACGAAGCCCAGGAAAACCCCGAAGTTGTCATTGGTATGTTTCTCGTTAATAACATACCCGCAATAATTTCATTTGACTCTGGGGCTTCCCACTCTTTTATTTCTCGGAGTTTCGTTGCCCAAAACAAATTTCCTTGCTAGCTTTTGGGAAAAAGTATGATGGTTCAATCCCCGGGATCCGTACTCAAAAGCAATCTGGTCTGCAAAAATTTGGAAATTGATGTCAAGGGAGTTCGTTTTCCAGCTGCTTTGATAGTCATCAAGTCTGCCAAGTTGGATGTTATTTTGGGAATGAACTGGTTGACCCAATATCAAGTATGCATCAATTGTGCGACCCAAGAAGTCACTTTGACAAATCAGGAAGGGCGATCCATAAAATTTGATGCCCGCAAAAGCATACCCAACAGAGAACTGGTCTTCACAGCAGTAGCCGAAGAATTGGATTTGATTCCTGTGGTTAGTGAATTTCCCGATGTATTCCCTAAGGAATTACCCGGAATGCCTCCAGACAGAGAGCTTGAGTTTGCAATTGATCTTGTACCTAGAACTGTACCATTGTACAAAAAGTATTATCGAATGCCTTCATCCGAACTCATGGAATTAAAGAAACAGTTGGATGAGATGCTGCAGAAAGGATATATCCGTCCAAGCTCATCACCATGGGGATCACCCGCAATATTTGTAGATAAGAAAGATGGCAGTCTCAGGATGTGCGTGGACTACTGTCGGTTGAATGATGTCACCATCAAGAACAAATACCCGCTACCAAGTACTGATGATTTGTTTGATCAACTCAGTGGGGCAAAGGTATTTTCCAAGATTGATTTAAGGACCGGATATCATCAACTCAAGATCAAGAAGGAAGATATTCCTATGACCGCGTTCACTACCCGTTACGGTCTCTATGAATATACGGTGATGTCTTTCGGTCTCACAAATGCCCCTGCCTTTTTCATGCATATGATGAATAAGGTGTTCATGGAATTCTTGGATAAGTTTGTGGTGGTTTTCATCGATAATATTCTCATATACTCTAAAAGTGACGAAGAACACAAGGAACACCTCCGAGCAGTCTTACGGAGACTCCGTGACCATCAACTTTATACAAAATTCAGCAAGTGTGAGTTTTGGCTTAAACAATTCAGATTTCTGGGACATGTTCTATCAGCAGAAGGTATCGCAGTGGATCCCAGCAAAGTAAAAGACGTGCTTGATTGGGAAGCACCCAGGACGGTGTCCGAAATCCGGAGTTTTCTTGGATTAGCTGGATACTACCGTCGGTTCATCGAAGGATTTTCCAAAATTGCCAAGCCAATGACAGAACTCCTCAAGAAAGACAAGAAGTTTGAATGGACCGAGGATTGCGAGAAGAGCTTTAACAAGTTAAAAACCATATTGACATCAGCACCAGTACTGACTCTCCCAGACATTTACCGCAGCTTTGATGTGTATTGTGATGCATCCAGAAAGGGTATTGGGTTCGTACTCATGCAAGACGGCAAGGTGGTAGCTTACGCATCTCTCTAGCTATGACCTCATGAAGGAAATTATCCTACACACAATTTGGAACTGGCCGCTGTTGTGCACTCTCTAAAAATTTGGAGACACTACCTCATTGGAAAAAGATGTCAAATATTTACCGAACAAAAGAGTCTCAAATATATATTTACCCACCCAGACTTAAACCTTCAACAGCAAAGATGGCTCGAGTTGGTCAAGGACTATGATATGGGTATAAATTACCATCCGGGAAAAGCCAACGTGGTTGCTGATGCCCTTAGTCGCAAGCCTGCCAGTTTAAATGCCATGATGGAGTCCTTGCCTCCGGAACTCCAACAAGAGATCGCTCAACTCAACTTGGTAATTGTAAATGCCGGTCTTGCAAATATTTTGGAAGTAACTCCTACTCTCGAGGAAGAGATTCACATGGCACAGGCTGGTCACAAGACTCTGCAAGGACATATCCACCATCTGCGAGAAGGCCAGACTCATGATTTCTTTGAGGATACACTGGGTACACTTAGGTTCCGAGGACGGATATGCGTACCTGAGAAAGCAGACTTGAGAAAGAAAATTTTGGCAGAAGCACATGAGTCATCATATTCGATACACCCAGGCGACACTAAAATGTACGAAGACCTTCGACAGATATTTTGGTGGGATGGAATGAAAAGTGACATTGCATATTTTGTCGCTTGTTGTGACATCTACAACAAAGTAAAGGCGGAACACCAGAAACCCGCCGGACTTCTCCAACCTCTACCCATCTCGCAATGGAAATGGGATGATGTCTGCATGGACTTTATCACCGGTCTACCCAGGACTCACTGAGGCAATGATGCTGTATGGGTCATAGTGGACACGCTGACTAAAGTGGCTCACTTTATTCCCATCCGCACCAGGATCAACTTGCACAATTATATGTGTCCAGGATTGTCAGTTTGCATGGAGTGCCAAAAACAATCACTTCAGACCGAGGTTCGCTCTTTACCTCCGCATTCTAGTCCCGACTCCATCAAGCTCTAGGGACCGCTCTCAAATACAACACCGCCTATCACCCACAGACAGACAGTCAGACTAAGCAGGTAAATCAAATCCTTGAAGACATGCTTCGAGCATGTGCTTTAGCCCAGGGACCCAAATGGGAAGATTGTCTGCCATATGCGGAATTCTCATACAACAACAGTTTTCAAACCAGTCTAAAGATGTCACCATTTGAAGCGTTGTATGACCGTAAGTGTCACACTCCCTTAAATTGGTCTCAAATCGGAGACAACCCTATCTTCGGTACTGATTTGATATTGAAGGCAGAGAAACAAGTCAAGGAAATTCGAGATAGACTGCAATTGGCTAAGTCACGACAGAAGAGTTATTATGATGCCAAACATCGGCAAGTCAGTTTTGAGCCTGGTGAACACGTGTATCTCCAAGTCACACCCATGGAGGGAATCAAGAGATTTCAGACCCAAGGCAAATTGGCACTAAGATATATTGGTCCATTCCCAGTCATGACCCGAGTTGGCACGGTTGCTTATTAGTTGGAATTGCCACCAGAATTGTCAGAAGTACACAATGTGTTCCACGTGTCATAGCTGAGAAGGTGTATTTCACCACCTGAGAAGAGGACTGATATGTCAGAGATTGAGCTTGCCAAGAATTTAACTTATGAGGAGAGACCGTTCAGAATCTTGGATGAGGCCAAAAGGGTCACACGCAGCAAAGCAACCAGCTTTTACAAGGTCCAGTGGGAGCATCACACAGAAGAAGAACAAACCTGGGAAAGACAGGAATTTTTAAGAACAACCTACCCAGAATTGCTTTCCCAAGCAACCGAATCACGAGGACAAGATTCATCTTAAGTGGGGGAGGTTTGTGACAGCCTGGATTTGCCCTCTCTCTTTTTCCGGACTCTCTTTTGCTTTTGCTTTGGATTTGGAGTTTTGAATCAATTCAAATGGACTTGAACACTTGGGCCTACCCTTGGCTTTCACCCAAGTGACCCATCCGCATCTACCCACCTTTCCTTCTCTGAAAAACTCCATCAAAAGCCCAAGGGATATTTTTCCTAAAGGAAAAATATTCATTTTCTTCCCTGAAAATCATTTCAGAGGAGTATGCTCCAAAGCAACCCATAGTTCTCTTGCTCCTAAAATCCTGAATAAATTCACAAATATTCTTTGAACCCTAGGCACCTTCCTGAGCAAAAATATTGCAGAACTTTTTGGAATATTGCAGAACCCCAAAGCACAACCTTTAGTTCCTAGTAGATTTTTCTCAATGAAGCTCACAAGTTTCTGTCTAGAAACTTGCCAGGAAGTAACCCACTCACACAGTTCACCTATGACCCAGCCAACCGTGCAAAACAACCAAAACCACTAAGGACTACATGCCAGACATGGTGTTTCCGCTTAGCACAGCTTGATGCCAAAGTTCACGCGGTGGCCACGTTCGTCCAAGGGGGTTGGCATGCGGTCGACACGCTCTACGATGCGCCATCACCTCTGTTTCGTGTGTGCTCGCTGCCCCGGCCACCGCACCTTGCCAACCGTTCCCCATCCTCATCTGCACCTCCTTAACTCAGCCCTGGCACTCGCCGACGCCGGAGCTCGCCGCAGCGAGCACGGGTATGGTGCGGCCAAGGCAATAGTGCACCCGTGCCCCTGTGCTCGTCTGTAACACCCTGGATGTAACTTTCCATAATTGTAACTCCAACTCTTGCTATTCCGGCTATGTGATATGTTATTTTCCTCCATGGTTGGGCGTTTGTCTTTGGTTTTGCATTTTGTTCATGTCATGCATCTCATCTCATGGCATCATGTGCATTGCATCCACATGTTTTCATAAAACTCGCACCCGTTCTTAGTTGCCGCGTTCCCCTTGCCTTTGTTGACCGATCCGAGTCCAACCGGTTTTTGTTTCTCTCTTGTCTGACCGTTTGACCCTCTCTACACTTTACTCAGACCTCTTGCATGCGTCCGAAAACTTCCCCGAACCCGACCCAGACTGTTATTACCGATGGATCCGGATCATCCCCTAATATCCCCAAAATATCTTTGTTTTCTTATGTGGACTCCCTACCTATTTATTCCGGACCGCTCGATCACGATCGGAGGATCCAAATCATCCCCCTTTCGTATATATATAGGCCACCTACTTACTAAATCAGTCCAAACCCTAGATCCTAGCCCTCTTGTCCCATCCTTCCCGATCGCCGCTGCCACCCACTCACTTGCCTCCCTTCCTCGGGATCTCCCCTGTCCCATCCACCATTCCATCCGCATCCCGCAGCCGCCACTCCTCTCCTCCTCGGTTTGCATGCCCGGCCAACCCGAGATCCTCCCGCGCCCGAGCCCTTCAGCCTCGAGCTCCACCACGCCTCCTGCTTGCCTGAGCACACGCGGGACTCCTCGCTCCCGTTGTCAGCCATGAGCCCCGTCCCCAAGATTCTACAGCCCCATGGCGCCCCGACCTCCAGATCGAGAAGTCTCGATCCCGAGTCACCAGGCCAGACTCCGTCGCCCTCCTCCCTGTCTTCCTTCCCCTTCCTTCCTCCGGTTCCTTCTCCTCCCGCATCTCGCCCATCTCTGCTTTCCTCGCAGGAGCACCGCACCATGGCTGCGGCCACGGAAGCTTGGAGCTCCTGCAGGCAGCCACGCTGCTCCCCTTCCCCATTGTCGCCACCCCAAGCCGCTTCCTTGCCATCCCTCGTCGCCCCGACCAACATCAGGTTGCCGGAGACCTCTTCGTCCTACCTCCTCTTCATCCTCCTCCCAGGAACCTCTCTCACCGCGCTTTCCCGTCCTCGTTTTTCCTAGGGAACCAGGAGCTCAAGCCCCGCCATGACCGGCGCCCTCCTTCCCGCGTGGCACCGCGCCAGCCACCGCCCCGTCCTCGCCTTGCCGGAGAGGCTCCGCCTTCGCCAGAACCTGCTCTGCACATCCTCTGCATCGCGCCAAGTCCTACTCGCTCCGCTCGCACGCGTTGACCGCGTCCATGCCGTGTGGCCCAGCAGCCTCTTGCCCCAGCGCCTCCTCAGCCATCCTGCTGCACCAACCGGGCCTTGGCCCAGGGTGAGCAGCCCCGGTCCCTCTCCTGTGCACTTTTGGGCCAACCAGATTCGGCCCTATCCATGTCTTTTTTCCGTGAAACGATTTTGCTATTTATCCAGGAGTTTACTGTTTTAGAGAAAAGTCCCTCTAGATCTTGCATTTAATAACTCACAAATGGTGCATCAGATTAAAATGTTTTTAATATGTAAAATGCTTAGATTTTCATCTAGTTTCATAATATTCCACTTTCATCCATGTTAAAATGCTTAAACTTGCAGTTTGCTTTATTTTTGCTTAAATAACATGTTAGAATGGCTTAGTTCATAACTAAATAACCGTAGCTCCAATTTTAATAAACTTTATATGTAAATGGGGTGGAAAAATGCATAGATTAACATGGTGGCATTACTATGCATGTTTAACAACTCTAAAATATGGTTTAGGGCAGAACAGTACCAAACTCAAATTATGCACATGGGGATTTTCCAGAATTGTTGTTTGTCGTTTCCGGCCTCATTTAAACTTGCCTAGCAAGGTAGTTTTCATATGCTTCACCCCTTGCCATGTTTAATAACATTTAATATTGTTGTGTACCTAAACGAGAGCGAACTAAATAATTGATGTGGTGTTTCGTCAATATGCAACTCGTTGCATATTGGGCACCACTTAAATTGTAGTGTTATTTGTTCACTTTGCCATGCCATGCCTCGTTAAACCGGACATGCATCATACTTGTTTGTGCATCATGCCATGCTTATGCTTGTTGGTTTACCATGTTGTTTGGTTCTTTCCGGTTTGCTTCTCTCGTTAGCTTCGATTTCGTTCCGGAGTTGTGAGGATTCGTTCGACTACAACCATTTGTCTTCTTCTTGGACTCATTCTTCTTCCTTGCGGTATCTCAGGCAAGATGACCATTACCCTCGATATCACTTCTATCTTTGCTTGCTAGTTGCTTCGTTCTATCGCGATGCTGCGTTACCTATCACTTGTTTACCATGCCTCCCATATTGCCATGTCAGCCTCTAACTTTTTCACCCTTCCTAGCAAATCGTTGTTTGGCTATGTTTCCGCTTTTGCTCAGCCCCTCTTATAGTGTTGCTAGTTGCAGGTGAAGTTGAAGACTGCTCCATGTTGGAACATGGTTATGTTGGGATATCACAATATCTCTTATGTTAATTAATGCATCTATATATTTGGTAAAGGGTGGAAGGCTCGGCCTTATGCCTGGTGTTTTGTTCCACTCTTGCTTAGTTTCCGTCATACCGGTGTTATGTTCCTTGATTTTGCGTTCCTTGCGCGGTCGGGTTTATGGGAACCCCTTGACAGTTCGCCTTGAATAAAACTCCTCCAGCAAGGCCCAACATTGGTTTTCCATTTGCCTAACAACCTATAACCCTCCCTTGGGTCTGCAGCCCCGAGGGTCATCTTTATTTTAACCCCCCAGGCCAGTGCTTCTCTAAGTGTTGGTCCCAACTAGAGCCACTTGCAGCGCCACCTCGGGGAAACTTGAGGGTTGGTTTTAGCTATACGTAGTGTTCATCCGGTGTGCCCTGAGAACGAGATATGTGCAGCTCCTATTGGGATTTGTCGGCACAATCAGGCGGTCTTGCTGGTCTTGTTTTACCATTGTCGAAATGTCTTGTAACCGGGATTCCGAGGTTGATCGGGACTTCCCCGGAGAAGGAATATCCTTCACTGATTGTGAGAGCTTGTGATGGGCTAAGTTGGGACACCCCTGCAGGGTATAAACTTTCGAGCGCCGTGCCCGCGGTTATATGGCAGATGGGAATTTGTTAATATCCGGTTGTAGAGAACTTGACAATTGACTTAATTAAAACGCATCAACCACGTGTGTAGTCGTGATGGTCTCTTTTCGGTGGAGTCCGGGAAGTGAACATGGTCTTTGTGTTATGATTGGGCGTAAGTAGTTTCAGGACCACTTCTTGATCACTTCTAGCTTCTCGACCGTTCTGTTGCTTCTCTATTCGCTCTTATTTGCGTATGTTAGCCACCATATTTGCTTAGTGCTTGCTGCAACTCCACCTCATTACGACTTCCTACCCATAAGCTTAAATAGTCTTGATCTCGCGGGTTTTGAGATTGCCGAGTCCTCATGACTCACCAGATACTATCACAACAGTTGCAGGTGCCGATGATACTAGTGCAGGTGATGCCACCGAGCTCAGATGGTAGATCAACGAAGATCTTGGTCGTTGCTATGTCTCATTTCATGATGATCATTAGTGGAGCCCAGTTGGGACGATCGGGGATCTAGCAGTTGGGTTATCTTCTTTTCTTTTGGCTTCGTCCGTAGTCGGACTATGTGTGTACTCTGAATGATGTATGAATTATATGTTCATTGTGTGAAGTGGCGATTTTAAGCCAACTCTTTATCCCATTCTTGTTCATTACATGGGATTATGTGAAGATGACCCTTCTTGCGACAAAACCACCATGCGGTTATGCCTCTAAGTCGTGCCTCGACATGTGAGAGATATAGCCGCATCGTGGGTGTTACAAGTTGGTAATCAGAGCCATTCCCTACTTAGGAGCCCCCTGCTTGATCAAATCGCTGACGTTGTTGAGTCTAGAACAAAAATGTTTTGAGTCTTAGGATTATATATATAGGAGAGTAGGATTATTTTTACTCCTCTGTCCCTTCGTCGCTCTGGTGAGGTATTCTGACGTAGACGTTTTGTCTTTCCTCTCCTCAAATTTCACTATTTTTTTAGGATCACGCGGGTATCTTGGGATCGTTCCGATATTCTTGTGATGAGAACATTGTTCTTGGTGCCTCCTGACATTTAGGGGTTGTGGCAGTGTCCCGGGGAGTTGAGCTTCGAGGTGTTGTCGTCACAAATTTATCGTTGCAGTTCTAGAATACCTGAGTTTTGCCGACATCAAAAATCTCTTTTATGCAGTTGTTTCTGAGATAACCTCGACGCCACCTAGTACTGGGGCAGGAGTTCGGGAGTATTGCCATAGCTCATATAACGGATGCTTTTCAAAGGTTGAGGTACACGATTTCCGAAGGTTTCTTGGTTATGTGTTGACGGATGGATACAGCTTGATGTAGGGATTGTTAGTTTTGGTTGAGATATATATTGCTTCCCCTGTATCCCCAACACCAGATTGCATAACCAAAATTTTCGGGAGTTTTATAGGTGGGAATCAAGTAGCTCTAGTTTTTTCTTTCCGACAGATGCATGATATGAGATTGGGGTTCGACGTCTAGTGGTCCGCCTATCCAAGGTCGTTTTTATAGTGGTCTCGTTGTGTCTTAAAGAGCCCTTGGCTATGCTGGTTCAGGGACGATTCATATGTCATGTGCACTGCCTTGTACATGATGGTGTTGTACGATCGAGCCCGTGTGGACCCCACCACAAAAACTTCGGACGAAATATCTATCATATGTTTGTTCCGGCTTATTTTGCAAGCCAATCCTTTGTTTTGCTTTATATGTGGTATTCGAGTTGCTTCAATGTCAAGTGTTGATTCCATACCTTTCCTAAGTGGTGTTCTCATATTCCTATGTGAATACTAATCCTTCTTGTTTACCGAGTTTGTCATCCCAATTCTATTTCCAACCGGTGCGCTTCTCTTCGAGATGATCCCATCATTCTCCCCATCTGCAAGATCATTTCTAAGTTTTCTCAATGGTGTTTCCTCCATCCGTCCCAAGTTGCCTTTGTTTCCCGCCCTCCCACCCTTTTTTCTTCAAGGACTCAGATTTCTTAATCATGTATCCTTTGTTTGTGAGAAGTCTCTTGATTTTTTTTATTTCAATGTTCTTATCCGGTGATTTCCCATTAATATGCTCAATAGTTTCAAGTTCATCATCCTTCGTTGCTGTTTCTTCTCCAGTGGTTCTAATTCAAACTTTTAGTGTCGATCATATTATTTTCCTCGTGTCAAATGCTTTCTCATGCCGATGCACCCATTAATCTTTCACTTCTCGCTATTCTTTTGTCCTGTAGTGCTCAAGATATCTCAGAAGATTTGTGTTTTCCATTCCTAATCCGTTCAAGCTATTTGGAGATTGTTATCTCATTCAAGCCATTTAATTCTACCGGTGCAATATCTATTTCAAGCAATCCTTCAACGATGTTTCTTTCGAGTGGGCCCTAATCCACAGGTCTTTTCCCAGGATCTTACCCGACTCTTCTATTTTTCCGAAGTTATTCTCAAACTCATTTCCAAGTTTGACGTAAGAATGAATTTCATCAGTCAGATGTTTTCCAAGATCAATTTCAAATTATTTTTCATTGTTGGTTCAACCTTTACTCTTTTCATTCTCCTGGAGTATCTCAACAATTCATGGTGGTGTTTCTCGTCGTCATTCTCGAATTTTGAAGACCTAACAAGAGTTCCTCTTCAATCCTTACCCGTTCTTCCAAAGATGCGTAGTTCAAGCTTGATGCCATCCTCTCATAATTGTTTTCGATTGTGAGAATTCTTTTCACCCATTCAGAGCATTTCATGAGTTGTTTCCATTTCTTTCCTCCGAAGGCCATCATGTCATAATTCTTCATTCTCAGCGTGTAGCTATCATTCTCCAAATCTTACCGGTGCATCGTTCAAATAACCTCTAATCAGTTCATGATCTCTTCGTTCTCATGTATCTAAATCCCCTCAAGTATCTTCATTCATTTTCCAACTCTTCCCGGTGAATTGTGCCTTTGCTACTTTCATTTTCAATTCTTTCGATGGTTCGTTCAAGATTTCACTTCCTTCGTTATCATATCAATTCATTCGTTGTTTCCAAATCCCACCGGTGGTTCCATCTATACCTTCTCAAGTTTATGCTATATCTCTCTTAATCCATTCTACGAGAATAAGTAGTATGCCAAATCCATTGCTTGTCATCAATTTAAATTGGTGAAGGATATGCATAATGTAATTCTTATTATTGTTTCATCCAAGTGATCTAGTTTCTTCTTTCCAGAGTTGTTCATCATGTCACATTTCTCGATTCGAGATGCTTCATCTTTTTTTTCTGGAGTTCCAAGTTTTCCGCATTATCTCGTCGCGAAGCTCCATCTAAATCAGTGCAATGCTTCACTTTGTGTTATTATCCTTTTATTACCGGAGTTCTTCTTGGAGGCTCTACATGGTGGTTCGACAAAGATTCTTTTCATTCTACAATTGTTCTTCAAGATTTCTCTTGAAGTTATGACCCGCCAAGCTATACTCAAAATTAAACATGGTGCTCAACACATGTTTTGTTTTGAGGCGTTCAAGCATTCTTCTTCTTGCATTCCCGAATGCAACCTTTGTTCCCTTATCTTTTGAGGTGTTGTTATGTCATTTTGACAATTTCCTTCATGCTTCATGATTCACAGGTGTCAGGAATGAGATATTTAAACCCATCATTTTCTTCCTTGGAGTTATCTTGGTAAAGATTTCACCTAAAAGCCTTCCCGAAGGAATGTTTCTAATTGTGGTGCTTATTAATGACCCAAGTTCTCCAATTATCCTCTTGGTGAAAGAAGTTTCTCCTATCTTCATTGATCTCAACCAATCAATTGTTTTTGTTAGTGGCTGGTTGTCACCTCATCATTTTGAGATGTTTGCCATAAGCCCATAACAAGCTTGTGCTTTTCGTTGTTGATTTTCCAACAACTCCGTTCAATTCTTCTTTGTAAGGATGCTTTCCAAGTTCATTTGTGGCAAAAGGTGTCATTTTCTTCTTCGTCCCTTTATCCCAACAATCTAGCTTCTATTCTTTCGTTCCGGAGGCATTGTGATGTTGCTCTCTTCACTCATCATCTCGATTTGAGGATCGTGTTCTTTTCATGCTTATCCATTTAATCAGAGTGTTGTGTCATCTCTTCAAGTTCTATTCATCTTATCAAGTCTTGCATCTCTTTCATTCAGAGTGCTGTCCGATTTTGATCTTCCTTGTTCCTTGTTTATCTCGTTTCAACCAGAGTGGTTCCAATTCCTTCTTGTCCATTGTACTCGTCATTCATAGCTTTGTAGCCTCCAAGGTTCACATGGTGTTCCTTCTTTCTATTCTCTACCGCAATGCTCTCAATTGTGTTCAACTCTGTTATGTTCTTTCTTTCAACTTTTCAACCTCTCAAGGTTCTTTGATTTCACCCATTGGTCAAAGAAGCAACTTAGTTTACCTCTTCTCTTCCTCTTCCGTTTCTCTCCGGTGCCATCCTAGATCTCAGGACAAGATCCTCTTGTAGTGGTGGAGTGTTGTAACACCCCGGATGTAACTTTCCATAATTGTAACTCCAACTCTTGCCATTCCGGCTATGTGATATGTTATTTTCCTCTGTGGTTGGGTGTTTGTCTTTTGTTTTGCATTTTGTTCATGTCATGCATCTCATCTCATGGCATCATGTGCATTGCATCCGCATGTTTTCATAAAACTCGCACCCATTCATAGTTGCCGCGTTCCCCTTGCCTTTGTTGGCCGATCTGAGTCCAACCGGGTTTTTGTTTCCCTCTTGTCTGACCATTTGACCCTCTCTACACTTTACTCGGACCTCTTGCGTGCGTCAGAAAACTTCCCCGAACCTGACCCAGGCTGTTATTACTGATGGATCCGGATCATCCCCTAACATCCCTAAAATATCTTTGTTTTCTTATTTGGACTCCCTACCTATTTATTCCGGACCGCCTGATCGTGATCGGAGGATCCAAATCATCCTCCTTTTGTATATATATAGGCCACCTACTTACTAAATCAGTCCAAACCCTAGATCCTAGCCCTCTTGTCCCATCCTTCCCGATCGCCGCCGCCACCCACTCACTTGCCTCCTTTCCTCGGGATCTCCCCTGTCCCATCCACCGTTCCATCCCCATCCCGCAGCCGCCACTCCTCTCCTCCTCGGTTTGCATGCCCGGCCAACCCGAGCTCCTCCTGCGCTCGAGCCCTTCGGCCTAGAGCTTCACCATGCCTCCTGCTTCCCCGAGCACACGCGGGACTCCTCGCTCCCATTGTCAGCCATGAGCCCCGTCCCCGAGCTTCTACAGTCCCATGGCGCCCCGACCTCTAGATTGAGAAGGTCTCGATCCCGAGTCGCCAGGCCAGACTCCGTCGCCCTCCTCCCTGTCTTCCTTCCCCTTCTTTCCTCCGGTTCCTTCTCCTCTCACATTTCGCCCATCTCTGTTTTCCTTGCAGGAGCACCACATAATGGTTACGTCCATGGAAGCTTGGAGCTCCTGCCGGCAGCCGCGCTGCTCCCCTTCCCCATTGTCGCCACCCCAAGCCGCTTCCTCGCCATCCCTCGTCGCCCCGACCAGCAGCAGGTCACCGGAGACCTCTTCGTCCTACCTCCTCTTCGTCTTCCTCCCAGGAACCACTCTCACCGCGCTTTCTCGTCGTCGTTTTTCCTAGGGAACCAGGAGCTCAATCCCCGCCATGACCGGCGCCCTCCTTCCCGCGTGGCACCGCGCTAGCCACCGCCCCGTCCTTGCCTTGCCGGAGAGGCTCCACCTTCACCAGAACCTGCTCTGCCCGTCCTCCGCATCGCGCCAAGTCCTGCTCGCTCCGCTCGCACGCGTTGACCGCGTCCACGCCGTGTGGCCCAGCAGCCTCTTGCCCCAGCGCCTCCTCAGCCGGCCTGCTGCACCAACCGGGCCTTGGCCCAGGGTGAGCAGCCCCCGGTCCCTCTCCTGTGCACTTTTGGGCCGACCAGATTCGGCCCTATCCATGTTTTTTTCCGCGGAACGATTTTGCTATGTATCCAAGAGTTTACTATTTTACAGAAAAGTCCCTCTAGATCATGCATTTAATAACTCACAAATGGTGCATCGGATTAAAATGTTTTTAATATGTAAAATGCTTAGATTTTCATCTAGTTTCATAATATTCCACTTTCATCCATGTTAAAATGCTTAAACTTCCCGTTTGCTTTTTTTTTTGATTAAATAACATGTTAAAATGGCTTAGTTCATAACTAAATAACCGTAGCTCCAATTTTAATAAACTTTATATGTAAATGGGGTGGAAAAATGCATAGATTAACATGGTGGCATTACTATGCATGTTTAACAACTCTAAAATATGGTTTAGGGCAGAACAGTACCAAACTCAAATTATGCACAAGGGGATTTTCCGGAATTGTTGTTTGTAGTTTGCATATGCTTCACCCCTTGCCGTGTTTAATAACATTTAATATTGTTGTGTACCTAAACGAGAGCGAACTAAATAATTGATGTGGTGTTTTGTCAATATGCAACTCGTTGCATATTGGGCTCCACTTAAATTGTAGTGTTGTTTGTTTCACTTTGCCATGCCATGCCTCATTAAACCGGACATGCATCATACTTGTTTGTGCATCATGCCATGCTTATGCTTGTTGGTTTACCATGTTGTTTGCTTTGCTTCTTTCGTTAGCTTCGGTTTTGTTCCGGAGTTGTGAGGATTCGTTCGACTACATCCGTTTGTCTTCTTCTTGGACTCGTTCTTCTTCCTTGCGGGATCTCAAGCAAAATGATCATTACCCTCGATATCACTTCTATCTTTGCTTGCTAGTTGCTTCGTTGTATCGCAATGCTGCATTACCTATCACTTGTTTACCATGCCTCCCATATTGCCATGTCAGCCTCTAACTTTTTCACCCTTCCTAGCAAACCGTTGTTTGGCTATGTTACCGCTTTTGCTCAGCCCCTCTTATAGCGTTGCTAGTTGCAGGTGAAGTTGAAGATTGCTCCATGTTGGAACATGGTTATGTTGGGATATCACAATATCTCTTATGTTAATTAATGCATCTATATATTTGGTAAAGGGTGGAAGGATCGGCCTTATGCCTGGTGTTTTGTTCCACTCTTGCCGCCTTAGTTTCCGTCATATCGGTGTTATGTTCCTTGATTTTGCGTTCCTTATGTGGTCGGGTTTATGGGAACCCCTTGACAGTTCGCATTGAATAAAACTCCTCCAGCAAGGCCCAACATTGGTTTTCCATTTGCCTAACAACCTATAACCCTCCCTTGGGGTCTGCAGCCCCGAGGGTCATCTTTATTTTAACCCCCCGGGCCAGTGCTTCTCTAAGTGTTGGTCCAAACTAGAGCCACTTGCAGTGCCGCCTTGGGGAAACTTGAGGATTGGTTTTAGCTGTACGTAGTGTTCATTCGGTGTGCCCTGAGAATGAGATATGTGCAGCTCCTATTGGGATTTGTCGGCGCAGTCGGGCGGTCTTGCTGGTCTTGTTTTACCATTGTCGAAATGTCTTGTAACCGGGATTCCAAGGTTGATCGGGTCTTCCCGGGAGAAGGAATATCCTTCGCTGATCGAGAGAGCTTGTGATGGGCTAAGTTGGGACACCCCTGCAGGGTATAAACTTTCGAGAGCCATGCCATGGTTATGTGGCAGATGGGAAAATGTTAATATCCGGTTGTAAAGAACTTGACAGTTGACTTAATTAAAACACATCAACCGCGTGTGTAGCCGTGATGGTCTCTTTTCGGCGGAGTCCGGGAAGTGAACACAGTCTTTGTGTTATGATTGGGCGTAAGTAGTTTCAGGATCACTTCTTGATCACTTCTAGCTTCTCGACCATTCCGTTGCTTCTCTTCTCACTCTTTTTTGCGTATGTTAGCCACCATATTTTCTTAGTGCTTGCTGCAACTCCACCTCATTACCACTTCCTACCCATAATCTTAAATAGTCTTGATCTCGTGGGTTTTGAGAGTGCGGAGTCCTCGTGACTCACCAGATACTATCACAACAGTTGCAGGTGCCGATGATACCAGTACAGGTGCTGCAACCGAGCTCAGATGGGAGCTCAACGAAGATCTTGGTCGTTGCTATGTTTCGTTTCATGTTGATCAGTAGTGGAGCCCAGTTGGGACGATCGGGGATCTAGTAGTTAGGTTATCTGCTTTTCTTTTGGCTTCGTCCGTAGTCGGACTATGTGTGTACTCTGAATGATGTATGAATTATATGTTCATTGTGTGAAGTGGCGATTGTAAGCCAACTCTTTATCCCATTCTTGTTCATTGGATGGGATTGTGTGAAGATGACCCTTCTTGCGACAAAACCACCATGCGGTTATGCCTCTAAGTCGTGCCTCGACACGTGAGAGATATAGCCGCATTGTGGGTGTTACAAGTCGGTAATCAGAGCCATCGCCGACTTAGGAGCCCCCTTCTTGATCGAATCGCTGACGTTGTTGAGTCTAGAAAAAAAATGTTTTGAGTCTTAGGATTATATATATATCGGAGAGTAGGATTCTTTTTACTCCTCAGTCCCTACGTCACTCTGTTGAGGTATCCTGACGTAGACATTTCGTCTTTCCTCCTAAAATTTCACTATTTTTTTAGGATCACGCGGGTATCTTGGGATCGTTCCGATATTCTTGTGACGAGAACATTGTTCTTGGTGCCTCCTGACATTTAGGGGTTGTGGCAGTGTCCCGGGGACTTGAGCTCCGAGGTGTTGTCGTCACAAATTTATCGTTGCAGTTCTGGAATACCTGAGTTTTGCCGACATCAAAAATCTCTTCTATGCAGTTGTTTCTGACATAACCTCAACGCCACCTAGTACTGGGGCCGGAGTTCGGGAGTATTGCCATAGCTCATATAACGGATGCTTTTCGAATGTTGAGGTACACGATTTCCGAAGGTTTCTTGGTTATGTGTTGACGGATGGATACAGCTAGATGTAGGGATTGTTAGTTTTGGTTGTGTATCCCCAACACCAGATTGCATAACCAGAAAGTTTCGGGAGTTTTATAGGTGGGAATCAAGTAGCTCTAGTTTTTTCTTTACGACACATGCATGATATGAGATTGGGGTTCGACGTCTAGTGGTCCGCCTATCCACGGTCGTTTTTACAGTGGTCTCGTTGTGTCTTAAAGAACCCTTGGCTATGCTGGTTCGGGGACGATTCATATGTCATGTGCACTGCCTTGTACATGATGGTGTTGTACGATCGAGCCCGTGTGGGCCCCACCACAAAAACTTTGGACGAAATATCTATCATATGTTTGTTTCGGTTATTTTGCAAGCCAATCCTTTGTTTCGCTTTATATGTGGTATTCGAGTTGCTTCAATGTCAAGTGTTGATTCCATACCTTTCCTAAGTGGTGTTCTCATATTCCTATGTGAATACTAATCCTTCTTGTTTACCGAGTTTGTCATCCCAATTCTATTTCCAACCGGTGCGCTTCTCTTCGAGATGATCCCATCATTCTCCCCATCCGCAAGATCATTTCTAAGTTTTCTCAACGATGTTTCTTCCATCCATCCCAAGTTGCCTTTGTTTCCCACCCTCCCACCCTTTTTTCTTCAAGGACTCAAATTTCTTAACCATGTATCCTTTGTTTGTGAGAAGTCTCTTGATTTTTTTCTTTCAATGTTCTTATCTGGTGATTTCCCATTAAGATGCTCAATAGTTTCAAGTTCATCATCCTTCGTTGCTGTTTCTTCTCCAGTGGTTCTAATTCAAACTTTCAGTGTTGATCATATTCTTTTCCTTGTGTCAAATGCTTTCTCATGCCGATGCACCTCTTAATCTTTCACTTCTCGCTATTCTTTTGTCCCGTAGTGCTCAAGATATCTCAGAAGATTTGTGTTTTCCATTCCTAATCCATTCAAGCTATTTGGAGATTGTTATCTCATTCAAGCCATTAATTCTACCGGTGCAATCTCTATTTCAAGCAATCCTTCAACGATGTTTCTTTCGAGTGGGCCCTAACCCACAGGTCTTTTCCCAGGATCTTACCTGACTCTTCTATTTTTCTGGAGTTATTCTCAAATTCATTTCCATGTTTGACGTAAGAATGAATTTCATTAGTCAGATGTTTTCCAAGATCGATTTCAAATTATTTTTCATTGTTGGTTCAACCTTTACTCTTTTCATTCTCCTGGAGTATCTCAACAATTCATGGTGGTGTTTCTCGTCATCATTCTCGAATTTTGAAGACCGAAGAAGAGTTCCTCTTAAATCCGTACCCGTTCTTCCAAAGATGCATAGTTCAAGCTTGATGCCATCCTCTCATAATTGTTTTCAATTGTGAGAATTCTTTTCACCCATCCGGAGCATTTCATGAGTTGTTTCCATTTCTTTCCTCCGAAGGCCATCATGTCATAATTCTTCATTCTCAGCGTGTAGCTATCATTCTCCAAATCTTACCAGTGCATCGTTCAAATAACCTCTAGTCAGTTCATGATCTCTTCGTTCTCATGTATCTAAATCCCCTCAAGTATCTTCATTCGTTTTCCAATTCTTCCCAGTGAATTGTGCCTTTGCTACTTTCATTTTCAATTCTTTCGATGGTTCGTTTAAGATTTCACTTCCTTCGTTATCATATCAATTCATTTCCAAATCCCACAGGTGGTTCCATCTATACCTTCTCAAGTTTACGCTATATCTCTCTTAATCCTTTCTACGAGAATAAGTAGTATGCCAAATCCGTTGCTTGTCATCAATTTGTTCATTGTGAAGCTTGTCTTGAAGGTATCCAGGAGGAGTGTGAAGCTCCTTTGCACTAAGGCAAGCCACAACAACATTTTCATGGTGTCTTTGCAATATCCATGATTTTCCAATTGAATATATATGATATTCATTGCATATATTATTAAAAATAAATAATACATGTGTTATTTAGTTTTCTCATGATCAAGATGCTTAGTTTATAGAAATGAATGCTTGAACAAGTGAGATATAGCTTGAGTAGTTGAACTAAGTGAGTTTGTCATGACTATGGTAATATGAGCATCGGTATTATTTTCCGTATATGCATGATGAGTTTCATATGATAAATGCAAACTAAAAAGTGATTAATCTAGATGACCAATAAGTAAGGACCAGAAATGTTGAAAGATGAGTTTGTGCAAGTAGAACTTTGAATGAGGTTGATCTGTCATTTCTAAGTGACATGTGATGCATGTTATATGGTTGCATAAGCATGGCATATAGTGACTCGAGCATTTTATTTCGAGTTAAACCTGATGCTAATTGAACTTGAACATAAAGTTGGTCGGGTCATGGTGCCACCGAATCGGGCTGACAAGTGCAACCACATTTTCCTTAGTATGGGGAGGCCGTTAGTCGGCCCGTTGTCATGCCTTTTGTTGGTGCCTTCAATGAGGGAAGGTTATGGGCGTGCGTTACCTTGGCCCAGTAAGCAGACATAACCTTGTGGGCTTGTTGTTGTTATGGTACCTTGTCCCTGTTTGGGACCGTTTATTTGCCATGATGGTGGCCATATTGCCTTTGGTAGGCTGGGCCACCCATGACTTATCCTAGTGGGGAGTTGGTCGGAGTGGCCGAAAGAGTGTCATGGCAATGGGAGAGTTCTGTCGGAATGTTGTTGGTCCACCCGAATGGGAGTGCGAGGCCATTGGCTCCGTTGTGTGGGTAAAGTGCGCCACCTCTGCAGATTGTATTAATCTATCGATAGCCATGCCCGCGGATAAGGGCTCAGGTTGTAAGCAAGTCACACCATGGATCAACTTTTATAAAGAAATCTTGCACACTAAGTTATTTGCATTGCACGGGTTGAATCATGATGATGTTAGTTGTGGTATCAGTTGTGATCCGTGAGTGATCACCATTTAGTTACACTGTAACCCGTTGAACTGAGTATGGTGCTAGTTGTGATCCATCATGATCACTGTTCGGTTGCGAGGAAACCTGTTGGTAAGAGAGAGTCCGAGTGACTCAGTGCACAAGTTTGGTTTCACTGCATGAGTAGCATATTGCTATTTGCATTTAACTTGATTAAATGTCATGATATTGTTGTCATTATGGTTATGCTTGTTGTGAGCTTGCAAGTACATCCAATATATTGACCTGGCGTGTTATGCCAAATTTCAGGAAAGTCTAACTAGATCGAAGTGCTGCCGTGTCTAGATCGTGTCCACATCGGTGTCCCTGTGCTATGGAGTCCCGCTACGTCGTTGTTCCGCTGCCGTGTAGATGTCGTGCTCGAGGCCCCTTTATGTTCACTAAATAATGTACATATTGTTCAGTCGCACCGAGTGTGCCGCTTGGCCTCGCTACTTGATGTAATGTCACACTATGCTTCCGCTAGTTTCAATAAAGCGATGATTTTCTGTACCAAGATGTTGTGTATTGCCAGAAGACATGATCTCTGGGTTGGCAATGCAAGGTAAACTGGTTGCTCTGAGCTGGGGTGCCACAGGATTGTTGCATTAGCCGCAAATTAGATGAAGAAATGAAATGGTCTAATGGAATATACCGTTTGTTTGAACCAAGAGATGAAACTGGGATAGCCGCCTCCATGCTTTGCCAGAAGCTCATACTCTTTGATGAAATCCTTTTGGATCACCGCTTCATACGAGAATTTGGAAACGTATCGACTGTATCAAATATATCCGGGAATAAGAGCAGTTCAAAGGAATTAGAAGTTGCGAAACAATGTACGAAGAACTTACTCGATGTACGGCCGCACTTCTGTTAGGTTGTTGAAGATATACAAAGAAATCGTCTGCCTTTCTTCGACATCCAACGTTAAGGTATTAGAAGCACCGGCTGGTGCGAGATTCCCTTTGAATAGGCTGAGGTTGGATCCACCCTTTTTAGGGTCGCCAGCATTGTACTGAGGCTTTGGTTTATGCAAATGATGATTTTTGGCTTCGTAGTGTGCTATCACGAAGTTTGCCGCCTCCTCGGTAATGAATGCCTCGGCCATCGATGCTTCAATTCTATGTTTATTTTTACATTTTTCTCGAAGCTTCTTCTGCATCCTCTTAGTTGCGTAGCACCAACGATTTTGCACGCCCCCCAATCTTGCCTCGGTCGGGAGATGCAAAATCAAGTGCTGCATTGGATTAAAGAAGCCCGACGAAAAGATCTTCTCTAACTTGCAGATCAATTCCGGCGCCAATTCTTCCTTTTCTTCTAGCAGGCCAGGCGATAGTTCTTTCGCACAAAGAACACGGAAGAAATAGCTCAGCTCTGCCATTACTAGCCATTCATCCTCAGGGATGAAGCCACGCTACATCACATGCATTACCCGCTCAATCTATATGTGCCAATCATGACTCTTGAGACCAAATATTTTTTCTATTTTTCAAGACTCGCTCCCCTCTTTAGATTCGCTGCATTCCCATCAGGGAACATCAACTGGATTTTCACCCTCAAGATAATTTCCCTCATAGCCAGCCTTCCAAGATTGAACCATGCCTTTGGCTTTGTCCAATTCTGCTTTCCTTTCGGTGGTTGCATGTTTTGTAACCGTCTATCACATAGCGCCTCCAGATCGACTCTAGCCTTTGTATTATCCTTTGATTTCCCCTCTATGCCGAACAATGTACCAAAAAGTGCCTCGGTGATATCCTTTTTAGTGCGCATCACGTCGATGTTGTGTGGGCAAAGGATGTCTTTGAAGTAAGGCAGATCCCACAAGCATGTCTTGTGAGTCCAGGCGTGTTTTGAATTATACCCCTTGAAATATCCCGGACGCTCTGGATCTGGCTCAAGAGCGTTTAACTGATCTAGGGTGTCTTAGCGTGTCAACGCATGTGGTGCAGAGTTTTTGACAACTCTACCTTTGATGAAGTTCTTCTTGTCTTTCCTAAACTTATGGCGAGGATCCAGGAAGTGTCTATGCATCCGAAGCAAGAAAACTTGTGACCGGCCTGAAGCCAACAAAACTCAAGAGCTCCCTTGCATGTGGGGCACGGGAACCTTCCATGCACACACCAGCTAACAAATAGCGCACACGCCGGCAAGTCATGCATCGAGTACATGTACCAGGCACGCATTATGAAGTTCCGTTTGCTAAAGGTGTCGTATGTCTTGAACCCATTATCCCAAGCTTCTTGCTACTCGTCCTTAAGCAGTTGCATGTACACATTCATATTCTTCCTCGGATAATTGGGCCCTGGAATTATCAACGTCAGGAAAATGTTATTTCTTTGCATAATCTGTCCGGGGGGGATTGAGTGGAATGACAAATACGGGCCAACAACTGTATTGGGTTGCCGTTAGACCAAACACACTGAACCCATCTATACTGACGGTGACTCGCGGATGCCTTGGATCTGCCGCTTTTGCCACATGTAATGCATCAAACCACTTCCACACTTCACCATCCGATGTGTGCACCATCACCAGCTTCCCATCTGCATCTAGTTGGGTTCTTTTGCCTATTTTGTGCCATGTCATCTGTTCGGCCGTCTCTTCGACCATGAAAAGACGTTGAAGTCTTGGTACGATTGGCATGTACCAAAGAACATTAACGGGGACTTTGGTCTGCGTCTTCTCACCCATACCGTTAACATACCTGGATGACTTGCAAATGGGACAATAGTTCAAGTCTGCATACTGAAGCCTAAATAAGGCACATCCTTTCTCACAGGCATGTATCTTCTCATGGGGCATCTTAAGAGCATGGCGGATTTTGTCTGACTGTACAGGTTTGCAGGTAGTACATGGCCTTTGGGTAGAAAACGTCCAAATACTGTCATCATCACGTTGCAGCATTCTCTGCCAAAGTTGAATTGAGCCTTCAGAGCCATTATTTGTGAGATGGCATCCAGCTGACAAAGCTCAGTGTGCTCGTGGAGAGGATGTTTTGAAGACTCCAACATTTCATTGAAGGCCTTTGCAGATTCCTCCGTCTCATCGTCCGGGTCCCGAGCATCATCAAAGTTTTGCACCATGTCTTCCATCCCGGTACCATGCTCGTCGGTGTGACGACGAAGCACCCCAGCTCTCGTTGGGAAGACTCGCCATGAAATGTCCACACCATATAACCTCGCGTAAAACCCCTCTTCTGCAGGTGTTTGCCCATTTCACCCTCTGTCCTCTTGTGCCAATTGTCACACTCGGCATAGGGGCACCAGGTTGTCCTCTCGCCATTTGCAAATGCGGCTCTCACAAACCCCTTGGTTTTTGTTAACCATCATTGGTCATGTCTTTCTGACTAGTGTGACCGGTGTACATCCACGCACAATCACTCATCTTGCCTAGCTACTGGACACATAAAGATATATATATATATATATATATATATATATATATATATCAGCATGTGTATATTCATCAGTTAATGGAGTTTGTCACTTTTATTATGTCCATGCAACCTAGACGCTAATAGATAAAGATAGGTCCTAATCCCACCCGAGTATGTGAAGATTGGGTTCATTTTCCCATGATCTGCTCCGGATCCGACGCAAAATTTCGGCAGCACCTCCCCGCTATTCTCCTGATACACGTCTCGGCAATAAGCAGAGAGGATGTGTACCCGGAGAACAACAGGGAGTCACTGACAAAATTCAGCATCGGATCCGGAGCAGAGCATATGGGAAAACAAACCCAATCTACACATACTTGGGCTGTGCATGGACAACGTTGGACAATTCGAAAGAATCATGGTTATAAATATGCAATGCATGCATATTTATAGATGTAACCCTTTCGAACGGGAGACGCATAGTGGTCACACATACTGATGATTGAAGACACCTATAGCTAGCAAGTTTCATCGGCATTAAGACCGGAACAAAGCAAATGAAGGGGCGAGGATAAGATGTCATTTGTGCTCACCCATGAACGCAGGGGCGGAGCTCCTCGAACGCACGGGAAGGTCGTCAAATACCAAACCCTCACAGCGACGAAACAATTGTGCATTTAAAAACACATGATCAACACAAATATGATGTTTTTTATAACAAAAT
Source organism: Triticum timopheevii (assembly GCA_963921465.1). Lineage (NCBI taxonomy): Eukaryota > Viridiplantae > Streptophyta > Magnoliopsida > Poales > Poaceae > Triticum > Triticum timopheevii. The sequence goes on along the minus strand of OY997264.1, from coordinate 249,625,287 downwards.
CAAAAAATATATGACCTAACTCATAATTCACATATATATGACCCCGTCGGCCTCTGGAAGACCGAAGAGCACCATTTTCGGGAGGTGTCGGGGGTCGGGGTGTCGTGTCTGGGTCGGGGTACTGTGTCGGGGTCGGGGGTGTCGTGTTGGGGTGTCGTGTCGGGGGTCGGGGTGTCGGTGCTGTCGTGTCGGGGTCGGGGTGTCGGTGGTATCATGTCGGGGTTAGGGTGCTGTGTCAGGGTCCAGGGTGCCGTGTCGGGGTCGGGGTCCTGTGTCATGGTCGGGGTGTCGTGTTGGGGTCGGGGTGTTAGTGTGTCATGTCGGGGTCGGGGTGTCGGGGTCAGGTGGTCGGGTGCCGGTCGTGTCTTCTTCTTCTTCTTCTTCTTCTTCTTCTTCTTCTTCTTCTTCTTCTTCTTCTTCTTCTTCTTCTTCTTCTTTATTTTCCTTCTTCCTCTTATCTTCTTTTTCTTCTTCATTTTCCTTATTTTCCTTCTTTCCCTCTTTTTTTTCACTTCTACTTTTTTCTTTTTTTCATCTAACAAAATGTACTAATAACCTAAAATATGACTAACCTAAAATATGACTAAGTATAAAAAACTAACCTAAAATCTACTAACCTAAAAAAGCAACTAATTAAACTGACCTAAATTCTACTAACAGTACATCCTAAATCAAAAAAAGCAAGAAACAAAAGAAAAAAAATGAAGAACCTCACCAGGGGGCGGCTGGACGGAGCGGCGCCGGGTGGCGGGGGCGGCTGGACGGAGCGGCGATGAGTGGCCGGGCACCGGTGCGACGGGTGGCCTGGGCGTCTAGGCGCCAGGGCGGCCTCAAGGCATGGGCGGGGTGGCAGGCGGCCTTGGCGGGGCGGTGGGGGTTAGGGGCGCGCGGCGGCCGGCGGGTGCGGTGGGGTTCAGGGGCGGCGGCGGCGGTGGGGGCCGGGGGCGGGGTGACGTGGTGGTCGGGGGCGCACAGCGGCCAGCGGGGGCGGTAGGGGTCGGGGGCGGCAGCCCTGCGGGTTTCGGGGTCTGGCCAGATCGAGGGAGAGAGAGAGAAGAAAGAGAGGAGGTGGGGGTGGGCCGTTAACTACTACTGGCTTTGTCGTTCTGTGGCGGACAACAAAGAATCTTTGCCGTTCGCCAGCGGGCGGCAATGAGGGGGAGGGGTGGACCGTTGCTGTGTACCGGCATCCAATGGACCCCACCAGCACCTCTTTGCCGTCTGCTGGCAGACGGCAAAGAATCTTTGCTGTCCACCAGCAGACGACATAGAATAGGCAAATGTCAAAGAGCTTCTTCGCCGTGCACCAGTTCTTTACCGTCAGCTCTTTGGTAGTTGATGGCAAAGACCTTCTTTGCCGTCTGCTAGCAGACGGCAAAGAACTGACAGACGGCAAAATCCCTGATTCCAGTAGTGTGAATTTTCAACCCATTTGGAGTTGTGCAGAATAGGTAGCCTGAGTAGCTTTTTCAGGTCCAGATTTCCAGCTGCCGGAATTCTCCCCATTTGTGTGTACCTTGCATATTATGAGAGAAAAGGCATTAGAATTACTCCAAAAAGCATTATTATGCAATAAAACAACATAAATAACAGTAGGTAAACATGATGCAAAATGGACATATCATCGACCACTAGGGCACGTGGACATAAATAACAGTAGGTAAACATGATGCAAAATGGACAAATCTTGCATGAATGTATTCTTTCCTTACCGCTACGTGTATCCTCTATGCATGCAGGACAAACTTGCCGACGTTGCTGCACGTGCCTATGAGACACGACATGGAGCAACTCTTAGACCAAGTGATGGAAAGCATGGACCGAGATGAGTCAGCCACCAAATTCGCACCCTTGGCCCAGTCTAGTTTGGTGGCGAAGCACACGTCCCCAGTAGCGAGTGATCTTGCTGCGAATTCTTCAACTATGGTAGGAGCGACCTCGTCGTCAAACCCACCTCCTTGGTGACAAAGCCCGCCTCTTTAACCACATCAACAGGCACCCCAAAGTGGGCAAAAAGCGGTCATCAGAACCTACCAATGACAACGATGTTGGGATAACTACAAAGAAGCCAAAGCCGTCTGCTTGTGGTACGTGTATCATACCCCTGCCACCTTGCATGCTTTTTTTATTCTTTCTTTACCCTTTCTCTTCTTGTCGCTTTTTTAGATGTCTCCAGCAAAGCAACTAATCTAGAAGGCTTTTATTCCCCTGAGGCAAAGGAGCTCCAGGTATTAATTGAGAAACACCAGAACATCCTCGTCGGAGAAAACACCCTGCTCGAGAAGCTCAAGGTCCCTCCAACTAATAACATCTCAACGCCAAGCCTTGTCCTCCCTCCCGGCACAACAACCAAGTACATCTCAATAGGACTCAAAGATATACAAGAGGTGCTAAGGGAGCAGCTGAACAATGAGGAGCGAACCATAGGGATGATAGAGTCTGTGATAAGTATGTGGAAGATCTCGTACGTGAACGAGGTGCCGCTAGACCTGGAGATACTAATTTGCCACCTTGAGGCAGTGGTGGCCCTCCTAGAAGGAAAAGGTGTTCTTGCCACTTCCCACACATCGGCACCCATGCCGGCGCAAGTGTCATCTCTGCTGGAGAAACTCGATGCAGCTCATGCAGGGACCACTCAAGGACTTCGCCGCCTCGAGAAGGAAAGGACACGCCTGGAGGGACGCCTTGCCAACCTCGCCTCCATGTGCAACAGACAAAATAAGTTGGTCGAAGAACATTGGATGCTTGCCAGTAAACATCAGCAGCTTGCCGATGAGTACAAGTCCCTCTGCGAGAAGGAAACTGAGATGGTGACATTGGCTGAAAAGCGCACGGGCGTCCTAGATGACATGATGACTTCTAGCTCCCGCCATCTTGAAGCTCATGAGGATGCGGTCCGGATTTTGTCACAGGTGGCCGAGTCATACACAAGACACCGTGCAGAGGCGTCTGCCTTCCTGGCCGCCGGCGGAATGCTTCCGGAGATCGCGATGATCCTAGCATACAAAGCTCCTGAGTGAGGGAGCGGACTGGAGATCATGGTCTGCTTTGCAAAAGCTGCACTTAGTTCAAATATGTTCTATCTTAGTTAAATATAATATGTCTTAGCTCGTCCGGAACAAAGTTTGATTAGTCCCAGTGAACTTTTGTATCATCAATCAATAAAATGATAGCTTTTGTGATATATCTCTTTTTTTACTTTTACTTGCCGCGTTCATACTGGACACGGAGCTGCGTTGTATCAACTTCCAACAACGATGAGGCTAGCTAACCGCAACCTGCCTGGTGTATATGCTGTAGTCCTTCCGGCAATTTTTGGGAGCGCGGGATACACATTTCCGAGGCATATATTTCCGCTGTACATATTGCTGCCCTCATGCATGCATGTATGTACGTAGGCAAAATTTCCATGGACCAAGTACAAGGTGAATCAAGAGATTAACTAGTTCATGCATGCACTAGTCCACCATGTATGTACATATACTCTTCCTTGTGTATCCTGCACTCCCAAAAATTCCTTTAGTACTAAAACTGCACATATGAAACTGTACAATTAAGGGATTAGTCATGTAAGAGAGAAAAAAGAGAGCTGATACATATCTTTTCTAGTACTTATTTTACCTCTCTTCTTTAGTACAAAACTGCGTCAAACAAATGCTCCCTCACCAAATAAAGTTCGAGCGTGAAGCGATCATACTTAGTTTGGTGAAAACATTTTTTTCTATAATGAATTGGCACATCAACATGCGTGCATCCTAGAGAGGTATTGACCCGAGGTCCGTGGCATCTAGCGTCGCCCCGAAGATGATTGACTGATAGTAATGTAAATTAGTGTAGGCATGTCCATCCACACCTGTGTTCTCTAGGGTGCTCTTTGGATCGTATAATAGGCACGATGCCAATCAATGAGGCAAACCCTATCTCGTCTTCATTCCATGGCAAAACATCATGCCTTGTCCTGAAAACAAAAAAGTATTTTTTTACCAATCTCGTCGCGACCGTCTAGCTGCTACATTGCCAGCCGACTTGATTGGAGGGTTTTCACAGATTCACGCTGGCCGCACTAGCGCGTTGCACTACTCTCGTGATCTACTTGTGTTGATGTAGGCGACCCATCGGTAGACCGTCGATAGCTCCCCTTTGTTGAGCGAACCGTCACACCATTGATAACCCACAAGTATAGGGGATCGCAATAGTTTTCGAGGGTAGAGTATTCAACCAAAATTTATTGATTCGACACAAGGGGAGCCAAAGAATATTCTCAAGTATTAGCAGCTGAGTTGTCAATTCAACCACACCTGAAATACTTTATATCTGCAGCAAAGTATTTAGTAGCAAAGTAATATGGAAGTAACAGTAACAGTGGCAAAAGTAACAATAGAAGTTTTATAGCAATCGTAACAGTGCAACGTAGAAGTAACTTAGCAAAGATCAATATGAAACGAGCTCATAGGCAATGGATCAATGATGGATAATTATGTCGGATAGCATTCATCATGCAATAGTTATAACATAGGGTGACACAGAACTAGCTCCAGTTCATCAATACAATGTAGGCATGTATTCCGAATATAGTCATCCGTGCTTATGGAAAAGAACTTGTATGACATCTTTTGTCCTACCCTCCCGTGGCAATGGGGTCCTATTGGAAACTAAGGGATATTAAGGCCTCCTTTTAATAGAGTACCGGACCAAAGCATTAGCACTTAGTGAATACATGAACTCCTCAAACTACGATCATCACCGGGAAGTGTCCCGACTATTATCACTCCGAGGTTTGCCGGATCATAACACGTAGTAGGTGACTATAACTTGAAAGATAGGATCAAGAAATCACATATATTCATGAAAACATAATAGGTTCATATATGAAATCATGGCACTCGAGACCTAGTGACAAGCATTAAGCATGGCAAAGTCATAGCAATATCAATCTTAGAACATAATGGATGCTAGGGATCAAACCCTAACAAAACTAACTCGATTACATGGTAAATCTCATCCAACCCATCACTGTCCAGCAAGCCTACGATGGGATTAGTCACACACGATGGTGATGATCATGAAATTGGTGATGGAGGATGGTTGATGATGACGATGGCGACGGATTCCCCTATCCAGAGCCCCAAACGGACTCCTGATCAGCCCTCCCGAGGAAGAAGAGGGCTTGGCGGTGGCTCCATATCATAAAGCGCAATGAATCCTTCTCTCTGATTTTTTTCTCCCTGAACGTTAATATATGGAGTTGGAGGTGAGGTTGGTGGAGCTCCAGGGGGCCCATGAGGCAGGGGGCGCCCCCACCCTCGTGGCTAGGGTGTAGGCCCCCTTTTGTTAATCCTTTCGCCTGTATTTTTTATTAATTCCAAAAAGTGACTCCGTGAAGTTTCAGGTCATTCTGAGAACTTTTAATTCTTCATAAAAATAACACCATGGAAAGTCTGCTGAAAACAGCGCCGGTCTAGGTTAGTTCTATTCAATGCAAATTAGAGTCCAAAACAAGGGCAAATGGGTTTGGAAAAGTAGATACGTTGGAGACGTATCAACTCCCCCAAGCTTAAACCTTTGCTTGTCCTCAAGCAATTCAGTTGACAAACAGAAAGTGATAAAGAAAAACTTTAACAAACTCTGTTTGATCTTGTTGTTGCAAATATGTAAAGCCAACGTTCAAGTTTTTAGCAAAGATTATGAACTAACCATATTCCCAATAACATTTAGGTCTCACATTTACTCAAATCAATGGCGTAATCAACTAGCGAGTAATAATAATAAATCTCGGATGGCAACACTTTATCAAAACAATCATGATATGATATAACAAGATGGTATCTCGCTAGCCCTTTCTGAAACTGCAAAACATATATGCAGAGCACCCATGAAGATCAAGTACTGACTAGATATTGTAATTCATGGTGAAAAAGATCCAGTCATAGTCATACTCAATATCAATTAATAACAATGCATGCAAATGAAAGTGGTGCTCTCCAACTGGTGCTTTTTATAAGAGGATGATGACTCAGCATAAAAGTAAATAGATAGGCCCTTCGCAGAGGGAAGCAGGGTTTTGTAGCGGTACCAGAGCTCGAGTTTGAAATAGAGATAAATAATATTTTGAGCGACATAATTTCATTGTCAACATAACAACCAAGAGATCTCGATATCTTCCATGCTACATACGTTATAGGCGGTTCCCAAACTGAATGGTAAAGTTTATACTCCCCCACCACTAACAAGCACATTCCACGGCTGGTCCGAAACAACGGGTACCGTCCAACTAACAACAATTCTGGGGGAGTTTTGTTTGCAATTATTTTGATTTGATTTGAGCATGGGATTGGGCATCCCGGTTACTAGCCATTTTCTCGTGAATGGTGAGCGGAGTCCACTCATCGTGAGAATAACCCACCTAGCGTGGAAGATATAGACAACCCTAGTTGATACATGAGCTATTCAAGCATACAAAGCAAAATTTCATTTGAAGGTTTAGAGTTTGGCACATGCAAATTTACTTGGAATGGCAGGTAAATACCACATATAGGAAGGTATTGTGGACTCATATGGAATAATGTTGGGGTTTATGGAAGTGGATGCACAAGCAGTATTCCCGCTTAGTACAGGTGAAGGCTAGAAAGAGACTGGGAAACGACCAACTAGAGAGTGACACAGTCATAAACATGCATTAGGATTAACCAATAATGAATGCAAGCATGAGTAGGATATAAATCACCATGAACATAAATATCGTGGAGGTTGTGTTGATTTTGTTTCAACTACATGCGTGAACATGTGCCTAGTGTAGCCACTCGAATCGTTCAAAGGAGGATACCATCCTATCATACTACATCACAACCATTTTAACATCATGTTGGCACGCAAGGTAACCCATTATAAACTCCTAGCTAATTAAGCATGGCATGAGTAACTATAATCTCTAATTGTCATTGCAAACATGTTCCATTCATAATGGGCTGAATCAGGAACGATGAACTAATCATATTTACAAAAACAATATAGGTCGAGTTCATACCAACTTTTCCTCATCTCAGTCATTTCATCATATATCGTCATTATTGCCTTTCACTTGCACGACCGAACAGTGTGTATAATAATAATAGTGCACGTGCATTGGACTAAGCTGGAATCTGCAAACATTTATTCAAAGGAGAAGACAAGGTAATATGGGCTCTTTGTTAGATCAACAATAGTGCATATGAGAGCCACTCATCATTTTCATCGTGGTCTTCTCCTCTCGACCCCCAAAGAAAAGAAAAGAATTTCAAAGAAACACACTAAAATATTTTTTGGAGTTTTTGTTTTTCTAAAGGAATTAAACAAGAACGAGAAAAATTATTTACACAGGAAAGCTTCCAACAAGCAAGAGAAGAACGAGAAATGTTTCTGGGTTTTCTTATTTAATTATTACTACTACAAGCATGGAAGGTAAACTAGCTAAAAGCTATAACAAATTTTTTTGGTCTTTCTCAAAGTTTTTCAAACACGCAAGAAGAAAGCAGGAAAAGAAAATAAACTAGCATGGATAGTACAATGAAAAAGTATGAACACCGACAACTAGAGTAAGTGTGTGAACATGAATGTAATGTCGGTGAGAAATACGTACTCCCCCAAGCTTAGGCTTTTGCCTAAGTTGGTCTACGCCCACGGCTGTCCTGGCGGATATCCAAAGTTGTAGTCGTGGTTTTACTGAGATGCAGCAACTACTTCCTGAAGGGCTGCAGCATGGAGGCGAGCAGCCTCCGTCTTCCTCTCATATTCATTTGCCTCCTCTCTAGTTATAAAATATCTCCCATTTACCTGAAAGTTAAAGAAGGCAGGAGCAGGAAGGGTAATATGGACAACACGCTGTCTGTCAGAGATTAATCGGTACTGGAGGGGCTATTTGTTCCTCTCAAGAAACTGATAGAGCTCCATTGCATTATAATCTAGAAAAGCAGGTGGAAACTCAATATCATTTCACTTATGGATACACCAAGATAATCAGCTAAACGAGTTGCATAAATCCCACCAAATAAATCTCCATATTTAGCATTAAGATGTAACCTCCGTGCAACAACGACCCCCAAGTTATATCATTTATCACCTAATACTGCACTCTTGAGGATACTATGATCTAGGATGCAAATGTGGCTATGATCATCCTTACCATTAATGCATCTACCTATAAATGGAGCAAAGTAATGTATGGCAGGAAAATGAATGCTCCCTATGGTAGCTTGTGTGATATTTCTAATTTCTCCCATACTGATGCTAGCAAGGAAATCATTATATTCAGATTTGTGAGGTTCACTAAAGATACCCCACTATGGGATTTTGGAAGCAGTATTAAAATCTTCAAGGTCCATGGTGTATGATTTATCATAGATGTCAAATATAACAGTGTGAGTGTTGTGATTAGATGAAAATTCAAACCTCCACACAAAGGAACAAGTGAGGTAATAGTATTGCTGGCACTTATCTGATACGAAGTCCTCAAGATCAGCATTACGCACATACGCATCAAATTCATCCTTGAAACCTGCTTGGACCATAAATTCATCCGACGACCATTCAAAAGGCCGCACTTGAGCTTCCCTTCGTGGTTCAAGGTCCAGCTCACGTATTGCGAGCCTCGGTGCTTGCTTCCTTGAAGAACCACCTTGGTACATTTTCCTAAACATTTTTCTTCCTCTGAAAAATTTCTGAAATTTTTAGTGACCCAAAATAAAAGTGAACCAAACTCAACAAGATTGATAGCAACTACTCCCGCAAGTGCCTAGAGGCTATATCATGCATTAATACTACTCTGGACCATATAACTTTGACATGCAAGCTGAAGAACAATGTCACCTCAGTAGCAAAAATTTGCAATAAGTAAAGTGGTAGAACAAAAACTAATTGGACCATTGGAGGAGTCACATACCAAAGAACAATCCCCCAAAGCAGTTTTGTGAATGGAGCTTCGGCAAGGAGATCGAAAACGACAACAAAACGAGCAAGAACACAAGTTTGAGCTACGGAATGATTTTTTTTGGAGGAAGATGAAGTGTGTGGGTGCTAGAATAAGTGTAGGGGGCCACATGGGGCCCACGAGGCAGGGGGCGCGCCCAGGGGGTAGGGCGCACCCTCCACCCTCGTGGCTAACTGGTGGGTCCCCCTGGTGTGTTCTAAGTGCTAGAAATTCTCAAATATTCTACAAAAAATCATACTAAATTTTCAGGGCATTTGGAGAACTTTTATTTTTGGGTTATTTTTTTATTGCAAGGAAATTCAGAATATAGACAGAAAATACTATTTTTGCTTTATTTAATCTAAATAACAAGAAGTAAAAGGAGGGTACAGAAGGTTGTGCTTTCTAACTTCATCCATCTCATGCTCATCAAAAGGAATCCACTAACAAGGTTGATCAAGTCTTGTTAACAAACTTCTTCTGAATAACATGGAACCGGAGAATTTTCAAATAACACTATGTTACCTCAACGGGGATATGCATGTCCCCAACAATAAGAATATCATATTTCTTTTTGACAGTAGGAAGAGGGAATTCAAAACCTCCAATAGTAATAGTTGAAATTTTTCCAATAGAATTGATACTATGAACTTGAGGTTGTTGAGGGAGTCCTGGACTATGGGGTCCTCGAGGAGTCGGCCTATGTGACATGGGCCGGACTGATGGGCCGTAAAGATACAAGGTAGAAGGACCTCCCTCGTGTCCAGATAGGACTTTCCCTTGCGTGGATGGCAAGCTTAGCGTTCGATCATGTACCTTCCTTTCTCTGTAACCGACTCTGTACAACCCTAGATCCCTCCGGTGTCTATATAAACCCGAGGGCTTAGTCCATAGGCAAGAACACAATCATACATGCTAGACATGTAGGGTTTAGCCATTACGATCTCGAGGTAGATCAACTCTTGTAAACCCCTATACTCATCATAGTCAATCAAGCAGGAAGTAGGGTATTATCTCCATTAAGAGGGCCTGAACCTGGGTAAACATCGTGTCCCCTGCCTCCTTGTTACCTTCAATCCTTAGACGCCCAGTTCGGGACCCCCTACCCGAGATGTGCCAGTTTTGACACCGACATTGGTGCTTTCATTGAGAGTTCCACTGTGTCGTCACCTAAAGGCTCAATGGCTCCATCAACCATCCACAACAATTCCGCCCTGAGGGAGACTTCTCTCCCCAGCCAAATCTTTGTATTTGGTGGCTTCGCACTGCATGCCAATTTGATTGGTCATCTTGAGCAGATCGACAGCTACGCTCTTGGTCATTAGATCAGTTTTGGAAACCTAAGCTACGTCGTAGATATCTAAGGAGACTTGATCTTCCAGGGGTTCGCGGCCTCAACCACAACTCCGGCCCAGATCCGGAACTCCTTGCTGAGTCCGAAGACAGGAGCTTAGAGCCCGCCAGACTCTTTGCAGCCATAGAGCTCAACATCGGAGACACGGAAGGGATCGCTTCACCGGCCGGCCCGGAATCACTCCTGGCTCCCTCTACCCTCACCGAGCCGGACTCACCTCCGTGCACCACCTCCGAACTCTCGAGGTCTGTGTTATACGAGCTCGGCCAGGTAACTCCTGTCCCGCCCTGCTCCACGGATTCTCGCCTCCCTGTCCATACCTCACCCTTAAATGAGGCTCTGGACCTAATGTGATCTCTCGCCATCACAGAAGGATCGCTGCGAACTATACCCAGCCCGCACTAGGGGCTGAGAGCAGGGAATTTTACGTCCCACCCACCACCCACTTCATAGCCACTGTCGAGGACCTAACCGACATGCTCGATTACACTTCTGAGGACATCGACGGCATGGACGACAATATCGGAGAAGAGCAAAGCCAGAACCTGCCGCTTATCGGCCGCTAGACGGCTACCTCTACATATGATGTGTATATGGTGGATACACCCAAAGAGGATGACGGTGAAGGTGGGAAGGACCCAGTCAAGAATAATTCTCCTGTGGCACCACCAAAGCGTCATCGTCAGCGGTGCCGCTCTAAACTGTGCCGAGAAAAAGACAAGAATACCGACACCGGAGGCAACAATACTCCGGATAACACCAAAGACCAAGAAGCCCCTGTCGAACCAACATACAAACATGATGATTGGGAGGAGGGGCAAGTCAACCCCGACGATCCCATAGGGAATGAGGGTTCGGAGGATGGTGATTACGTACCAATCTACAAAGAAGACGAGAGCCTCGGCGATGAACAATTCATCGTGCCAGAGGAACCCTTCGAACAAGAGCGCTTTAAGCGCTGGCTAATAGCCACTGCAAGAAGCTTGAAAAGAAGCAGCAACAGCTTCAAGCTGATCAGGATCTGCTCAATGACAGATGGACTGATGTCCTTGTAGCTGAGGAATACGGCCTCAGACGCCCAACCAAGAGTTACCCGAAGCACAAGCTGCTACCCCAATTCGACGATGATGCTCCAGCGCCTATACCACCCACGTGTACCACCACGTGGCCGGGATAGAGCGGCAACTCAAACCGAACACCCGCCTGCACCACCCCGCCGTAAAGGTAGAGAGACAGCAGCTGCAGGATACACTTATGACCCGCGACAGGACCTGGATAATAGAGAGGGTCAGACCAAATCAATATACAGATCAAGGGGCTGAGCCCCAGCGCGAGAAGACGCCCATCAAGCCTGGCGCGAAAAGCATAACTTCACCCCGGCCGAAAACCGCATACGGACACCATCCGAATTGCATCGTGACATGGCCCGATATAGAGGCGTCGCGCACCCCCTATGCTTCACCGATGAGGTAATGGAGCACCAGTTCCCAGAAGGGTTTAAACCCGTGAACATCGAGTCATACGATGGCATAACAGATCCCGCAGTATGGATTGAAGATTTCCTTCTCCACATTCACATGGCCCGCGGTGATGATCTACATGCCATCAGATATCTCCCCCTCAAACTTAAGGTGCCATCTCGACACTGGTTAAATAGCCTCCCAGAAAACTCAATTGGAAGCTGGGAAGACCTAGAGGATGGCTTTAGAGACAACTTCCAGGGCACCTATATCTGACCTCCGGACGCCGATGACCTCAGTCACATAGTCCAACAGCCCGGAGAGTCAGCCAGAAAATTCTGGACCCGGTTCCTAGTCAAAAAGAACAAAATTGTCGACTGTCCGGACGCCGAGGCTCTAGCAGCTTTCAAACACAGCATCCACAACAAATGGCTTGCCCGACACCTCGGCCAAGAAAAGCCGAAGTCTATGGCAGCCTTCACCTCACTCATGACCCACTTTTGCGTAGGTGAAGATTGCTGGCTTGCTCGTAGCAGCAACAGTACCAACGATCCTGGCACTTCCGAAGCAAAGAACAGAAACGGCAGGCCCTGATGCAACAAAACCAAGCGTCGAGGCAACAATAACAATACCGAAGACACGGCGGTCAACGCCGGTTCAGTGGCTGCAAGCCAGGTCAGCGGAAGAGGCCATTCAAAAGAAATAAAGACGATTCATCTAGCCTGGACCGAATACTCGATCGACCTTGCCAGATTCATGGCACCCCTGACAAGCCTGCCAACCATACCAACAGAAGCTGTTGTGTCTTTAAGCAGGCCGGTAAGTTAAACACCGAGCACACGGGGAAAGGTTCGCCCAGCGAGGATGACGATGAGGAGCCTCGCCCATCGAACACAGGGGGACAGAAGAAATTTCCCCCCGAGGTCAAGATGGTGAACATGATATACGGTACTCACATCCCCAAAAGGGAGCAAAAGCGCACGTTAAGGGATGTCTATGCATAGATCCAGTTGCCCCAAAATTCAACCCATGGTCAGCATGCCCGATCACCTTTGATCGCAGGGACCATCCGACCAGTATCCGTCATGGGGGTTCAGCTGCATTGGTACTTGACCCAATTATTGATGGATTCCACCTCACAAGAGTCGTCGTGGACGGCAAAAGCAGCCTTAACCTGCTCTATTAGGACACAGTCCGGAAAATGGGTATTGACTTGTCAAGAGTCAAACCCACCAAAACTACCTTTAAAGGAGTTATACCTGGTGTAGAAGCCCGCTGCACGGGCTCCATCACATTGGAGGTCGTATTCGGTTCACCGGACAACTTCCGAAGTGAAGACTTGGTCTTCGACATCGTCCCTTTTTGCAGTGGCTATCACGCACTACTCGGACGAACTGTGTTTGCTCACTTCAACGCAGTCCCGCATTACGCTTATCTAAAACTCAAAATACCAGGACCACGCGGTGTTATAACAGTTCATGGAAACATGGATCGCTCCCTCCCTACTGAGGAACACACCGCGGCCCTAGCAACAGAAGTGCAGGTCGGCCTTATCAAGCCGAATGCCACATCGACAGTCAAGCCATCGGACCCCATCAAACGAGTCCGAACTATCCCGCATAATGATAGTCCAACTCGTCAGGAGCTCGACTAGCAATCCGGCCTCTGTCTTCACCCCAACCAAGCAGTGGCATATCTACCGCGTGCTCATAAGTACACACTAAAAATACCATGGGCGACGATGGAGGCATATCTAGGATAAAGTCCACAATACGGCTCAACCGTATCTGGACCCCAATCTATCTTTCTCTTAACTTCATTTTTCCTTTTCAGGTTCTTTACAACCCACACCACTCCTTTTATGGTGACAAGAGCCCTTTTTCCGTCCCCTTATGAAAACTTATTCATTAATCCTCTCAAAGGATTACACTCCAAGGCGAAAAGCAGCTCAGATGTACGGCGGAGTACCTAAAGGATCTTTGAAAGATCACCCCCCTTGTTATTAAATACCTGTACACAACTTTCCCCTTGGCTCCGCATGTAAAATAGCCTCGATGCTTATAGCATTATTTTTACAAATACGTTTTGGCGTATCAATCAGACTATAATGGAAGCAGTTTTTTGCCCAAATTATTTGGTACTGGCTTATTCCCTATTCGGTATTTTTTCTTCTTCATCATCTGATTGTCATGTACACCTTGGCTTGACCTAAATTTTCAGGGGCTCTATTCAACCGCGTACATTTATTAAAAGTCCAAACACTTTCACAAGTGCAATTCGGCATCTCGAATCTAGCATTATATGCATCAACTCCGAATCATATCTTGGGTCAATAGTTGGGTTGCCCGGCCCGTGTGGTTACTACCTTACTTTCCGACTGTTCATCTAAGGAAGTAAAGGGAGAACTACTGTGATTGTGTTTCTGGTTGGCCGGATAAACACCTCAGTACAGAACGCCGAAAACTGACTGTCATGATACGGCGAGAGCTGGTCAGCTATTCGGTGACTCAGTACAAATCTCTTGCGATTTTTTCTGTGTCACACAAAGGGCCGGTTTTTACCTGTCCTGGTGTCTACAGCACCCGAGTTCGGATAGTCGAACAATACCAGGGGCTGCGCCTACAACTTATTGTCAAACTCCTATGGCTAAGTGAGAGTGATAAAGCCGCATAGTCTTATTGCCTGGTTCGCCGCACTAGCACCTCCCTCAAGGACCAAGTCATTGGGTTATGTGTGGTTTTGTGCTACTCCGAACACCCTCGTAGTATCTATGCAAGGGGCTGAAGCTGACGACTGACCAACTCTCAGATTTAATAAACAGCCGCAATAGAGGATAAAAAATTTCATAGGAAACAAGACTAAAATTATACGAACACTTTGTTTCCATTACAAAGTTCGGGCATCACAGATACATTCATTCAAACATGATATCCTTTGAACACAGGCCCTCTATAATGTGGGATCCTTCAAGGACATCATTGAAATACTTCGCCGGCGTACGATGCTCCTTGCCTGCGGGCGGTCCCTCGGTTGCAAGACTGGTAGCATTCATCTTCGCCCACTGTACCTTGACACGGGCGAAGGCCATCCGGCCACCTTCGATGCAGACTGACCGCCTTATAGCATGTAACCGTGGGCAGGCATCGACCAACTACTTCACAAGCCCAAAGTAGCTATTAGGTATTGGTTCGGCTAGCCAGAGACGGACTATCACATTCTTCATGGCCAGTTCGGCCATCCTATGTAGCTCAGTCAGCTGTTTCAGCTGATCATTGAGGGGAAGGGCTGCTTTGGCTCGAGGTATTGTGACTAGAATAGTTTCTCTGTTGAGCCCCCCTCTTTGGCTCGGAATAAATCCGCAGCATCTGCAACACTTCGGGGCAGATCCACAAATGCTCCTGGGTAACTCCAAATGCGTGTCAGAAAGTTATACTTCCTCCTTACGTATTTGCTCTGCATATTAAAAGTCTTACTAGCTGCGATCTTCTTGGCTTCACGGATCTCCTGATAGGCACCTTGGGCTTCAACCCGGGCCTCCTTCACACTTTGGAGCGCCGTAACAAGTTCGGATTCTTGATCCGACACCTTGTGCTCCAAAGTCTCACACTTTCTTATAGCATATGTGAGCTCCTGTTGGACTTCATCCAACCTCGCCTCATGCTTTCGGCGGGCGGTTCGTTCCTTGTCCCCCTCCTTCCTGGCTTCGACCAGCGCACTCTTGAGGTCTTCGACCTCAGATGTGTCAACTATGCGCATAAACATAAAGCTCAGTTAGATAACAAAATTGAAATTCATATCAGTTCATATATGCTTCGGTATAACATACCTTGTTTGGCCTCCAGCCTCCGCTTTAGCTCAGAGACTTCGGCCGCATGCGAAGCTGCTGCCAGCTTCGCAGCCTACTCATCCAAAGTAGATACATATGTCAGCTTCTGTGGAGCATTATTCGATCCTCTGTTCGGCCTTTCTTCATGAAATGCCAAATAGAATCTCAGGGGCTACTATCTATATACAGGTATTCCTTTTGTAAATAATTAAAAATATATTACTTCACATACCTCAAAGCCTGTTAGAAGGCTGGTGTAGGCTTGGTTCAATCCGCTTTTAGTAGACCAAACCTTTTCAACCACCGTACCCATAAGGGTACGGTGCTCCTCTACAATGGAAGCACTTTGAAGCACTTCCATCAGAGTGTCCGGCGCCTCTAGATTGATAGAGAACGCCGGTGGAGATGGCACGCCCCCTTCTCTTGAAAAAGGCTGTTGGACCGATTCCAGAGCCGTATGGGTCTCTGGAATAATATTCGGTTGGGGGCCGAATTGAGCATTGCCCCCATCGCCGGTCTCCATGGGGGTTGATTTCCCCCTCTCTTAGGCAACAGAGGTATTACCATCTGTCGCCACCTTCACGACCTCCCAAGACAACACTTCGGTGTTATCCTAGGCAATGGGTGGAGAAATCTGCGGAGGCAACTCGCTCTCCATTGCATTCGTCCCTAGAAGGTTCCCAGATGACGATGATCGTTGGGGGAGATCGCAAGCCGGGCTATAATGCGCACTTTAGTATGATAAAATAATAAGGTATAAAATCGGATATATGTATATGGTGTCTTCGGATACTTACAATTCAGCCAAAGGCTTCGGCCTGGGGTGCCGCTTTGGGGTGGCGTCAGCATCCGCTTCGGAATCATCCGAAAACGAGGGTTTCCCCTTCTTAGCCGCCTTCGCCTCCAGATCAGCGGAAGCCCCCCTTTTCTTATTCCCCCCCTTGGGGGAAGAGTTACTCTCTTCCTCCTCTATGTCTTTGTCATGGGAGGAGAAGGCTTTAGAGTCTTCAGACATGGTGTCCGAAGTACCTTTACGGTGGAGGCCACCTCTGGTCTCCTTGCCCTTCTTCTTGGCCTTCTTCTCCGGTGCCTGATACGGCACCAGAACCAGCATCTTTGTCAGCAAGGGGGTGGCCTGGTTCTCGGGCAGCGGACCGGACAATTGATCTGCTCCGCCTTCTTTTTAAATCCGGATACAGCTGCTTTGCATGGAGGACAACGTTGAAGTATTCGAAGAAGGAACCGGCCTTGCAATGCCGAAGACAATCTCGCGCCAAACACATCGTCATTGCAGCCCAGTTCAGGGGCTACTGAGGGAGTCCTGGACTATAGGGTCCTCGAGGAGACAACCTATGTGACATGGGCCAGACTGATGGGCCGTAAAGATACAAGGTAGATGGACCTTCCCCATGTCCGGATAGGACTTTCCCTTGTGTGGATGGCAAGCTTAGCGTTCAGATCATGTACCTTCCTTTCTCTGTAACCGACTCTGTACAACCCTAGATCCCTCCGGTGTCTATATAAATCGGAGGGCTTACTCCATAGGCAAGAACATAATCATACAGGCTAGACATCTAGGGTTTAGCCATTACGATCTTGAGGTAGATCAACTCTTGTAAACCCCTATACTCATCATAGTCAATCAAGCAGAAAGTAGGGTATTACCTCCATTAAGAGGGCCCGAACCTGGGTAAACATCGTGTCCCCTGCCTCCTTGTTACCTTCAATCCTTAGACGCACAGTTCGGGACCCCCTACCCGAGATCTACCAGTTTTGACACCGACAGTTGTTTCTTTGGAAAGTGTACCATATGCTCATTACCATTAACATGAAAAACGACATTGCCTTTGTTGCAATCAATAACAGCCCCTGCAATATTCAGAAAGGGTCTACCAAGGGTGATCGACATACTGTCGTCCTCGGGAATATCAAGAATAACAATGTCTGTTAAAATAGTAACATTTGCAACAACAACAGGCACATCCTCACAAATACCGATGGGTACAACAGTTGATTTATCAGCCATTTGCAAAGAGATTTCAGTAGGTGTCAACTTATTCAAATCAAGTCTACGATATAAAGAGAAAGGCATAACACTAACACCAGCTCCAAGATCACATAAAGTAGTTTTAACATAGTTTCTTTTAATGTAGCATGGTATAGCTGGTATTCCGGGATCTCCTAGTTTCTTTGGTATTCCACCCTTAAAAGTATAATTGGCAAGAATGGTGAAATTTCAGCTTCCGATATCTTTCTTTTATTTGTAACAATATCTTTCATATACTTAGCATAAGGATTTATTTTAAGCATATCAGTCAAACACATATGCAAAAAGATAGGTCTAGTCATTTCAGAAAAGCGCTCAAAATCCTCATCATCCTTTTTCTTGGATGGCTTAGGAGGAAAAGGCATGGGTTTTTGAACCCATGGTTCTCTTTCTTTACTGTGCTTCCTAGCAACGAAGTCTCTCTTATCATAACGTTGATTCTTTGATTCTGGGTTATCAAGATCAACAACAGGTTCAATCTCTACATCATTATCATTACTAGGTTGAGCATCAACATGAACATCATCATTAACATTATCACTAGGTTCATGTTCATTACCAGATTGTGTTTCAACATCAGAAATAGAAATATCGTTGGGATTCTCTGGTGTGTCAATAACAGGTTCATTAGAAGCATGCAAAGTCCTATCCTTATTTTTTTATTTTTATTAGCGGGACTAGGTGCATCAGTATTAATTCTCTCAGAATCTTGCTCAACTCTCTTAGGATGGCCCGCAGGATACAAAGGTTCCTGGGTCATTTTACCACCTCCAGTCATAACTCTAACAACATTATCATTATTCTTATTATTTAACTCATTGAGCAAATCATCTTGTGCCTTAAGTACTTGTTCTACTTGAGTTGTAACCATGGAAGCATGTTTACTAATAAGCTTAAGATCACTTTTAACTCCAGACATATAATCACTCAAGTGTTCAACCATATAAGCATTGCATTTCAATTGTCTACCCAAATAAGCATTGAAGTCTTCTTGTCTAACAATAAATTATCAAACTCATCCAAGCATTGATTAGCAAACTTAGTAGATGGGATTTCAACCTTATCAAATCTATAGAGAGAATTTACCTTTACTACCCGTGTCGGGTTATCAAGACCATGTATCTCTTCAATAGGCAGTAAATTCTTAGCATCTTCAGCTTTAATACCTTTTTCTTTCATAGATTTCTTGGCTTCTTGCATATCTTCAGGACTAAGAAATAGAATACCCCTTTTCTTTAGAGTTGAGTTAGGAGTTGGTTCAGGAAGTGTCCAATCATTATCATTACTCAATATATTATTCAATAGCAATTCAGCTTGCTCAACAGTTCTTTCCCTGAAAACACAACCAGCACAACTATCCATGTGGTCTCTAGAAGCATCGGTTAGTCTATTATAAAAGATATCAAGTATTTCATTTTTCTTGAGAGGATGATCAGGCAAAGCATCAAGTAATCGGAGAAGCCTCCCCCAAGCTTGTGGGAGACTTTCTTCTTCAATTTGCACAAAATTAAATATTCCCCGCAAGGCAGCTTGTTTCTTATGAGCAGGGAAATATTTTGCAGAGAAGTAATAAATCATATCCTGGGGACTACGCACACAACCAGGAGCAAGGCAATTAAACCATATTTTAGCATCACCCTTTAACGAGAAAGAAAACAATTTAAGAATATAATAATAGTGATTTTTCCCCATGAGTGAATATGGTGGCTATATCATTCAATTTAGTAAGATGTGCCACAACAGTTTCAGATTCGTAACCATATAAAGGATCAAATTCAACCAAAGTAATTAACTTAGGATCGACAGAGAATTCATAATCCTTATCAGTAACACAGATAGGTGAAGTAGCAAAAGCAGGATCATATTTCACTCTAGCATTCAAAGACTTTTCTTTCAGCTTAGTTAACCGTTTCTTAAGATCATATTTATCGTTGCAAGCAAAGAAATCTCTAGCAGTTTCCTCATCCATAACATAACCCTCACGTATAACAAGAAATTCATATCTAGGGGGAGAATCTTCATCATCACTTTCATTAATATCATCAGTTTCAGTAATTTCATTCTGTCTAACCCTAGCAAGTTGTTCATCAAGAAATTCACCTAGTGGCACATTATTATCAAGCAAAGAAGTAGTATCATCGTAAGCATCATGCATAGTAGAAGTGGCATCGTTAATAACATGCGACATATCGGAATCAATAACAGGTGTAGGTGTCACAAGTTTACTCAAAACAGAAGGTGAATCAAGTGCAGAGCTAGATGGCAGTTCCTTACCTCCCCTCGTAGTTGAGGGAAAAATATTGGTTCTTTGATCTTTCAAATTCCTCATAGTGATCAACAGATATAAATCCCAAGTGACTCAGAAAATAGGGCTATGCTCCCCGGCAACAGCGCCAGAAAAAGGTCTTGATAACCCACAAGTATAGGAGATCGCAACAATTTTTGAGGGTAGAGTATTCAACCCAAATTTATTGATGCGATACAAGGGGAGCCAAAGAATATTCTCAAGTATTAGCAGATGAGTTGTCAATTCGACCACACCTAAAAGACTTAATATCTGCAGCAAAGTGATTAGTAGCAAAGTAATATGGAAGTAACGGTAACAGTGGCAAAAGTAACAGTAGTAGTTTTACAGCAATCATAACAGTGGCAACGGAGAAGTAACTTAGCAAAGATCAATATGAAACGAGCTCGTAGGCAATGGATCAATGATGGATAATTATGTTGGATAGCATTCATCATGCAACAGTTATAACATAGGGTGACATAGAACTAGCTCCAATTCATCAACGTAATGTAGGCATGTATTCCGAATATAGTCATACGTGCTTATGGAAAAGAACTTGCATGAAATCTTTTGTCCTACCCTCCTGTGGCAACAGGGTCCTACTGGAAACTAAGGGATATTAAGGCCTCCTTTTAATAGAGTACCAGACCAAAGCATTAGCACTTTGTGAATACATGAACTCCTCAAACTACGGTCATCACCGGGAATTGTCCCGACTATTGTCACTCCAGGGTTTGCCCGATCATATCACGTAGTAGGTGAGTATAACTTGCAAGATAGGATCAAGAACTCACATATATTCATGAAAACAAAATAGGTTCAGATCTGAAATCACAGCACTCGGGCCCTAGTGACAAGCATTAAGCATGGCAAAGTCGTAGAAACATCAATCTTAGAACATAAGGGATACTAGGGATCAAACCCTAACAAAACTAACTCGATTACATGGTAAATCTCATCCAACCCATCACCGTCCAGCAAGCCTATGATGGGATTACTCACACATGATGGTGAGCATCATGAAATTGATGATGGAGGATGGTTGATGATGATGATGGCGACGGATTCCCCTCTCCGGAGCCCCGAACGGACTCCAAATCAGCCCTCCCTTGGAAGAACAGGGCTTGGCGGCAGCTCCGTATCGTAAAACGCAATGAATCCTTCTCTCTGTTTTTTCTCCCTGAACGTGAATATATGGAGTTGGAGTTGAGGTCGGTGGAGCTCCAGGGGGCCCACGACGCAGGGGCGCACCCTAGGAGGGGGGGGGGGGGGGGGCGCCCCCACCCTCGTGGCTACGGTATGGGCCCCCTTCTATTGATTCTTTCGCCAGTATTTTTTATTAATTCCAAAAAGTGACTCTGTGAAGTTTAAGGTCATTCCAAGAACTTTTATTTCTGCACAAAAATAACACCATGGCAATTCTGCTGAAAACAACGCCAGTCCGGGTTAGTTCCATTCAAATCATGCAAATTAGAGTCTAAAACAAGGGCAAAAGGGTTTGGAAAAGTAGATGGTGTGACAATTCTGGTGGTGCGCCGAGACGCCAATGGCCTTACGAATAATTGAGGGGTTGACATTGCCCCCATGCTTCATTGTTGTTGGGGACCGGATTGCGGAGACAAATCGGCGCCACCTTCACAAGTGTACATATGTCATCTTCCAGCGCCAATCATACATGTCGGTGTAGAAGATTGGTTGCCGGGGTGTCATCAGCGTTGTCATGGATGCATCGGTATCGCTGCACCCCAAACGACCATGTTGTTGGTTGAGGTAGATGTTTGACGCCTGGATGTCTCCCACGACATCATGAAGGGTCTCACCATGGCTGCAAAGATATCAGAGAGACAAAAAAGAAACACCGAAAAAAGCAAGAAAAAAAATGTTTTTTTAAATGTTGGCTTTCTCATTATACACCAGCTATAGGCGTGAAATCAGAGAAGGCTACTGAAGGACTTGTCATTGGGAACTGTTGAAAGACCTTGACGATTGCTACTCAACAACTTAAATAAGCTTCGGTGTACGTGTATGAAGACACCATGTTTCGGGATGCTTCCGAGAGGCAACAGAAATTCATAATCTAGCCCATCATCATACTGAGGGCCCCCACAGCTCAACATGCCCCCTGCACACGCCCCATGAACCCAGAGACTTGGGTATGGTAGGTTCAGGGCAAATGGTTTTGGGACAAAGGTTGGCGATTTTTCTTCGTGCACATTCAGGGGTGGTGAATAGCTACCTCCCGCCTTCCTTCTAGTGGGTTCCTTACTACTTGGGACCACTTGATTGCTTCTTGAACTGTTGGGATTTTTTTTCCTGAATTTGCTTCTTGGATTTTTGGAATTTTATTATGATTTCTATGACTGATTAGCCGCGGACTTCATGGACTTGCTTTGACATTTGGCTTGAATTTCGTGAGGACTATCTTTCATGATCACTTAGGGACCTACCTTGGGAACTTGGAAGGCAATTGTTCACCTTTGTGGATTAGTAAAAACCCTCTAGCACGTTATCTGGGGCTTCTGGTGGCGCACCCCAGGGTTGCCATGTGACTACGCACCAAGCCAATTTACATTGGGTCAGGCAGCCCTCCATGATCTTTTCCTATAGTCTTCCCTAGAGTGCGAGCCTCTGTGAACACGAGGCATGCCCGGAAACATGAAGAGTGCAGGTCTCAATAATCATAAGTTCCCAAGTAATCGTCTCTGCTGCCTCTGGAAGCATACACCTAGTACGTGCCGTGCATTGTGGGTGTACGAGCCACTCCACCTGCAACTTTACACATTGTGCCACCCTCCAACAAGTCCTAGGGTAGCCAAAACTTCGATCAACAACATGGTGTGATATGGGAAAGCCACTTTTTTTGTTGGACTTAGTCCGTAAAAATTGGGGAAAACTAGATATATCCACGAAATGCTAAGGAGAATGCATCATGGATCCAAAAGCCCAAAGAAAAAGTTTCCCCAATGAAAAACCAAAAGGCAACAAAAGAGGCAAAATTTTAAGAAAAATATTTTTTTAGGAACCTTCCGTTGATTGGGGGCATAGGTCGGACTCTCTGGGAATCGACGAGCTGGTATGCTCCCTTGTCGTAGACTTGCTCGATGACGTATGGCCCTTCACACTTTTTCTCGAACTTGCCCTTCATCCTGTGCATCACGACGATGGGCCGCCTGAGCACAAGGACCAACTCGCCTTTTTGGAAGACGCGTTGCTTGACGAGCTTGTCGTAAGCTCTCACCATATTCTGGTGGTAAAGCTCCAGGTTCTATAGGGCATGAAGTCACCCCTCTTCAAGGGCGTTGAGCTCCTGAAACTGCAGTTGTACCTATTAATAGTGGGTGATTTCGTCTTGGATAGCCACCCTCAAAGAGGGTAGCCGGACCTCCAGTGGTAGGACCGCCTCACTCCCGTAAACGAGAGAAAATGGAATTGCCTGTGTTGGGGTACAGACTGTGATGCGGTACGCCCATAAGGACTCGAAGAGACAATCATGCCAGTCTCTCCTATTCCTTGTCACCGTCTCCTTGAGTATCTTGCCGAGCGTCTTGTGGAAAGCCTCAATCGCACCATTAGCTTGAGGGTGTAGTTCCACTTGATCTTTTACTTCTCCATGAACCTGTACATCTTGTTGGACTTGAATGCCTTGCCGTTGTCGGAGGTGATCCGATGGGGTATTCCAAAGCGATATATGATGTTTCGCTCTAGGAAGTTGATGACGTTGTCACTCTTCACCTCCCATAGCGGAACAACTTCCGCCAACTTTGAGAAGTAGTCCGTCGCGGCAAGGATGAAGTGATGCCCCTGAAAGATGGAGGGTTGATAGGGCCGATGATGTCGATTCCCCAAGCATCGAATGGCCAAGAGGGAATGGTAGGGTGAAGAGGGACTGACGGCTGGAGCTTGAAATCGCCATGGACTTGGCAATTGTGGCATGATTTGACCACCCGAAGGCAGTCCGCCATAATGCCGTGCCAGTAGTATCCTGCTAGACGTATACTATGATACATTTTCGCTCCTCCTTGGTGCCCGCCAAAAACTCCATGGTGCATCTCCTGTAGGATCTTGTCGGCTTCACTTCGGTTGACGCATCGAAGTAGGACCTCATGTCCATGTGAACACCTGTATAGGACACCTGCTTCAAAAAGATAGATAGGAAGTCGTCGTTGTAGTTGGCGCCTCGAGACGGGGTCGTCGGGGAGGCTCCCATACTTGAAGTAGTTGAGGAAGGGTTGCTATCATGCACTGCTCGGATGAACCGCATTCGCTCAATTCAATGTTGTGCCGCACTATGCCTACCTCAAACTCAAGATGCCCGGACCACGCGGTGTTATAACGGTCAACGGATACAGAACGATCCCTCCATACGGAGGAACACACCACGGCCCTTGCAGCAGAAGTACAGAGTAGCCTTTTTAGGCAGAACCTCAATCCGGCAGTAAAGCCCCCGGACACCGTCAAGCGAGTCCGAACTACTCTGCAGTAGGACTGTCCAGCTCGTCCAGAGCTTGACTAGCAATTCGGCCTCCGTCCCAGCCCCAATCAAGCAACGACATTTGTGCCACGCGTACATAACTACACACTCAAAATACCATGGCCAGGGACTGAGGCACAACCTGACCGTGGTCCATAATGCGACTCAACCGCGCCTGGATCCGCATACCTTCAGCTTTTCTTTTTCATTTCAGGTTTTTTCTCTTCTTGAGGCTTTTTTCGATAACCTGATCATCGGACCCATCACGGGACAGATACACCAAGAAGGTAAGGGGCTTTGACGTACAAGGGAATTCCCAGGTGGTCTCTGCTAGTTCATTATACCTATTTTAAATACCCGCACGCAGCTCGCCCTTGGTCATGGCATGTTAAATAGCCTTACTTGCTTATCGCATTACTTGTACAAGTACGCCTCGACGTATTAATCAAATTACAATGGAAAATAATTTGTAGCATCAGCTTATTACTTGATTTTTTCCTTGTCTTTGTAAGTTTTATCAATTGCACCCGTACACTCTGGTACGTATTACTTCGCCAGGGGCTTTATCACGCCCCGCAATACGACAATAAAGTCTGAACACTTTTACAGAACAGTTTGGCACCCCGAACTTATAGCATTATATGCATCGGCTCCGAATCATGTCTTTGGTCAATAGTTGGGTTGCCCAGCTCCTGGGCTTACTACCTTATGTTCCACTATATCAGCTAAGGTAGTAAAGGGAGAACTACTGCGATTGTGTGCCGGTTCTTCCGGATGAGCACTCAGTAGAGAAAGCCGAAAACTGACTGTCATGATGCGGCGAGAGCTGGTCAGCTGTTCGAGAGGTTTCAAATCCTTAGAGATTTTTTTCTCTTTATGCGAGGAATCGGTTTTTATCCGATTAGGCGTGTACAGCACCCCAACTTCGGTCTTCCGAATACCAGGGGCTTCGCCAAAATTTTCATTGTCAAACTCCTATGGCTAAGTGAGGGTGATAAAGCCTTATAGTCCGATTGCCTCATTCGTTGTGTTAAACACCTCCTTTAAGGACCAAAATTTGGAGTAAAGAGTGTTTATATTTATCCCGAACACCCCCGTACTATCTACGTGGGGGCACAAGCCGACGACTGGCCAACTCTCAGATTTTCATAAACGGCCGCACAGGAGGTAATATTTTTAAAAAGTAACAAGCATTATATTACATAACGACCTTGTTTCATATTATAGGACAGGATAACATGAATGTTTTCATGGGAATATAACATCCTTTGCACATTGCTCCGCCACAAGGTAGGATCCCTCCAGGACACTTTAAAATACAACTCGGGACGGTGGTGCTCCTTGCCCTTAGGCGGCCCCTCGGTCATCAGCTTCTTGGCATCCATCTTCGCCCAGTGCACTTTGGCGCGGGCAAAGGCCATCCGCGCGCCTTCGATACAGACCGACCGCTTGATCGCTTCAAGCCGCGGGCAGGCACTCACAAGCCGCTTGACAAGTCTGAAGTAGCTGCTGGGCATGGGCTCGACAGGCCATAGCCGGACAATTAAGTCCTTCATGGCTAGTTCGGCCGCCTTATGCAGCTCGACCAGCTGTTTTAGCTGGTCGCTAAAGGGCACTGGAAGTTCTGGTCCAAGGTATTGGGACCAGAACAACTTCTCCGTAGAGCTCCCTTCTTCGACCAGATAAAATTCTACAGCATCTGATATGCTGCGTGGCAGATCCGTAAACGCCCCTAGAGAGCTCCAAATCTGGGTAAGTAAAAGGAATGTTTCCTTCACATACTTGCTTTGCATAATGAAAGGCTTACCCACCGTAATCTTCTTGGCTGCCTGGATTTCTTGGAGGGCTCCCTGGGCTTCGGCTTGGGCATCTTGTGCGCTTTGGCGGGCCTTGGCAAGTTCGGACTCTTGAGTCTTAGAATCAAGCTCCAAGGACTTGTACGTCTTGACGGTGTCCTGGAGCTCTTGCTGGACCTCGCTGACCCGGGCCTCCTGCTTCTCGCGCGCGACATGTTCCTTGGCCGCTTTGTCCTTAGCCTCGGCTAATGCCTTCTTGAGGGCCGCCACCTCGGTCGTGGCCCCTAATAAAGTTCATGACACTTTAGTCAGCACGAACCATTCATCCTTCCTAAAAATACATGCAGGTTACTACATACCTTTGCTTTCCTCCAGCTGCTTCTTCAAGAGGTCGAGCTCTTTCTCGGCCCGCTCCAGATTCTGCTTCAATCCGGAGACTTCCGCAGTATGAGCGGCAGCAGCCAACAGCGACACCTGCTTGTTCACAGAGACATATTATATTAGACTCATGCAAAAATTGGTTGATCCTCTGTTCGACTTTTCTTTCCGAACACCGAATAGAGCATCAGGGGCTACCGTCTACACTGTGATACTCTTCTACAATTATATTACTTACCACAAAGCCTGTTAAAAGGCTAGTGCAGGCTTCGGTCAGTCCGTTTTTGGCGGACTGGACCTTCTCAATCACCATACTCATAAGAGTATGGTGTTCTTCCATAATGGAAGTGCCTTGCAGCGCTTCCAGTAATCTATCCGGTGCCTCTGGATGGACAGAGGTCACCGGTGGAGTTGGCTCGCCCCCCTCATTCGAAAGAGGCAGCCTGCCTGAATCCGGAGCCACTTGGGTCTCCGGAGCTGTATTCAGCTGTTGGCCGAATTGGATACGGCCCCCATCATCGGTGTCCATAGGGGTTTGTCCCCCCATGTGTTTGGCAACCGGGGTTTTACCCTTCGGCACCACTGGGACGGCCTCCTGATCCTCTCCCTGGCTTGGGATCCTTCGAGACAACACCTCGGTGTTGTCCGCGGCCTTGGGGGAGGAGGCCGTCAGAAGGGACTCGCTGTTCATCGCCGATGGGTCCAGCGATCCCTCCGAAGAGGAGGACAGCGCGATGTTGGACTGGGCCGGGCTGCGAGTGCATGATCTAGCACATTAAAAACAATAAAGTAAAAATGCCGGATATATTACTATGTCCGGACACTTACGAGTTGGCTAGGGGCTTGACCCTGGGCTCCCACTCCCTGCCGCTGTTGGTGGCCGCTGCAGAGTTGTCCAGAAGGGAAGTTTTCCCCTTCTTGGACGCCTCGGCCTCCCCTTGTGTGGATGCCTTCCTCTTCTTTCTTCCCCCAGTAGGGGGGAATGGATTTATTCTTCCTCCTCCTCTTCCTCGTCATCTTCGGTGGAGGAGTGCGTCTCGGCGTCTTCGGACGTCATGTCCGAAGTGCCCTTGCGATGGAGACCACTTCTGGTCCCTGGGGCCTTCTTCTTGGCCTTCTTCACTGGCACCTCGTAAGGCGCCGGAAACAGCATCTTCGTCAAAAGAGGCTGTCGGTGTTCTGGGAACGGGGGTCCCCAGACTTGCCTGCCTGCGGCCTGCAGCGTGGCTCGAGCAGTGGCCTAGTACGACCCGTGTTCATCAACCCATGTTCAAGACCCTCGCGAGGGGCCAAGCCTCGCGAGGCGGACGACAGAAGGCTTCCTTAGGGGCGGCCTCACCAGGCAGGCTCATGAGGAGGCGGAGAGATCAAGGCAAGGAGTACCTCGCGAGGTGCTCGTGACGTAACCCATGACGACCAAGACCAGGCGGGTGCCAGGCGGGCGCCAGCCTGTGTAGTGTCCTCGTTTCCTCTTTGGTGCAAAGGGGGCAAGCGCAGGCGCGGAGTACCGAGGCATCAGGCAAAGGTTTCCGTATCAGTGCAATGAGACCAAGACCAGCAGAGCGGCAGGACAGAGATCACCATGGAGCCCAAGACGTCGTCATCACCAGTGCCTTTGGCAGTCGAAGACCAACTTTAGTCAGGATAGCTTGTACTAGCTGTTCCCCTTCAAAATGGCCGTTGTTGGCTCCCTTCCCGCTCAATATTTGGGAAGAGGACCAGGGCCTCTATATATAGAGATAGCCACCACAGTAGAAGGGGGGGATCAGACCTAGAACCAGCCGAGACGGATCGAATCCTTTCGTGGTAGAACACCGCACCATCTCAAGAACACCCCTCGCGAGGCTGTTCTTCCTCTGTACTGTTCACCACCAGCCCCAGAGGCAATCCACCACACCACACACTGTATTAGGGTGTTACACCACGACGGTGGCCCGAACCAGTATAAACCTCGTGTCCCTTGCGTTGTTTATCGCGCTAGCTTAGAATCACGGTGAGGTTTTGGGGCGTGGATCAGTAGGGAGAAGATCTTCGTGCGCACCCTGGAGTTCGAACCTTAAGGGTTTTGCCGGAACCCGATATCTGACATTTGGCGCGCCAGGTAGGGGTGCGCTGGAATCCTCTTTCTGCCGACTTGCGCTCCACTACTTCGTCACATCCATGTCCGGCGATCCGACGGCCAACGCCAACCGCTGGGCGGCATGGCCTGCCCGTGCCGCACCGCCTGCCCATGCTGACCTCAACCCCGTGCCTCAGGCAGCCCGCGCTCCGCAGAACGCTGCAGGGCATGGGCGACACAGTCAAGCGCCGCCTGCCCTCACTCCGCGGCAGTTGCGATCAACAGCAAGGGCCTCAAACCACGCCGCGGCCATAGCGCCGCACACCCGGCGGGAACAAGCGAACATGAAGGCCACGCTCAAGGTGGCTCGGGAACTGCTATGGTGCAAGCTGCAGGAGAGCGGCCATGATGTGCTGCTGGAGTGCGTCGCCGAGCTCCTGGATACCGCAGCTTCAGGGGCGCCTCCTTTCTGCGTCCATCTTCCACCCCAGGCCCCGAGCGGATCATATGGCAGGCTCGTCCACGCCCGTGCACCCTCAGGTGTACCCCAAGGCATCATCAACACCAGCTCAACCATCAGCGCAGGGCGTCAAGTTGCACTGGCACCACCCCCGGTAAGCGAGGGCATGCGCATCACCGCATACGGCCCGGGCGGGCTGACGCCCTATCACCCCCAAGACGGCGCTCCGAGTCAAGCCGCGTGGAGCATGGCGCACTATGGTGAAGCCTTCGGGGCGGTAACCTTGGAGGCTTACGTACCCCACATGGTGGATCGGGAATACGCACTGGAAGATGACCATGGCTCGTTCCTCAGGCCAGGCTGGGAGGAAGAGACGCTGGAAGCCGAACCTTTTCAGGAGCCTCAAGGAAGCCTCACCAACCGCGCTGGCGGCCGCAGCTATCGGGTACCGCCAATTCCTCAGGAGCAACCTTATGCTAACCATGGGTCACAGGAAGTTCAGGTCATTGCGGCAGAAGGTTGCCCCAGTTCGGCAGCCTCCCTTCCGCCAGGAGGAGTACACTAGGGACTGCAGGAGAGGGGCCGGGAGCCAGGCCCCTCCCCACGGTGCATGGAGGAAGGTGTTTCCCAGAGGTATGCCCTCTGCCGGGGCGGTGCTGCAAAGCCTGCCCCCGGCAGAGGACCCGTGGTCATCGGGGGAACCGCTGGCATCACCTTTCCCCCATTGGCATCGTCCTTGGTTTCCGGTCACCGTCAATGGTGGTCGAGGGTGGCGCAAGGCGGGGCCCTCGTCTGGCTATATGAAGCAAGGTCGGTACCTATGAAGAAGGCCCAGTGCCAATGAAGCTCGCCGCCCGTGACACTCTCACGTAATAATGAGCTGGAGCTGTACACACCCCAGAGTCTCCAAACAGCCGCCCTCGGGCCTCGGGGGCTCCTGCCCACGCCCAGTGGCAGCACTTAGCTCCGTGCTGGTGAGAAGACGTCCAAGACTAG
Source organism: Triticum timopheevii (assembly GCA_963921465.1). Classification (NCBI taxonomy): domain Eukaryota; kingdom Viridiplantae; phylum Streptophyta; class Magnoliopsida; order Poales; family Poaceae; genus Triticum; species Triticum timopheevii. The sequence continues at coordinate 249,595,212 of OY997264.1, read as the reverse complement.
ATTAAGTGCCGGACGCGGCCTTTTGCTTTTTGCCTCCCTTTCTGTGGTCGAGCTTCCTTGCTTCGGATTTAAGTTCAAACTGAATTTGTGTTTGCGTGTGCGGGGAGGGGTGTCTTGTCTCGCTAGTGTGTTTTCTTGCGTTCTGATTTCTACCCTGGTCCGGAGTTCGCACCAGCCGCTCTCCCTCACAAGCCTCTCGCGGGCGGGGCTGGGCTCAGCACACGCACGCATGCTGTCCCTCAGTCGGCACTCGCTCTCACGAGGTTCTCACCACATGGTCAGGAGGTCCCCCCAGAGGACCCTCGGAGAATCACAGCCTCACAAGCCTACCCAAGGCTCGCCCGGGCTAAAGTTAAACCATAGTAATTAACCCATCGCAGGGCCTGTAACATCACACGGGTGCGCATTCGGCGTCGTTCCTAAAAACATGTGGACAACCATCCTTTTTACATGAGGGGCTCCCCCTCCCAAAATGCTCTTACAACCTTTAGGGCCGCGCCCGAGCTTTTTCTACGCAGGATAATACCGCAGGGGGATACAGGATCAGTCAGACATATCGCTCACCGATCCTCTTGGTCGCCTTCGGAGGCATCATTGGCGCCGCTGTCACTTTCACTGGCATCACCATCGCCGTCGTCGACGCCATCTTTGCCGCCATTCACCACATCACCTTTGTCTGCAGCAACTACCATCCCGTCATCATCAGAAGTGAAGGCCCTGACGAGTGCATCCACATTGTCCTCCACCCACCGTGCTAGGTCGCCTCGAATGGCCACTGGTACCAGAGCAATGACAACGTCAAAGTCGAAGTGGGGATCTCTGATGTAGGGCGGAACCCTAGGGGCTGATCTTTCACGTTTGGAGTGGATCCTACGGGGAATCACGAAGAACACACGGAAGCACAAAGGGGAAACACGAGGAAAACAAGAGAGAATCACTAAACCGACAAGGAATCAATCACACAAGTGCTAGATCACCGAGAACAAAGAGTAACACATGATCCACAATCAACAAAGGTAAGGATACAAAGGAACCGTTCTTCTCCGTGAGGAGGTCTTGATGATCTTCCCTAGATAGGGGTCTTGAATCCGCTTGGGGGATCTTCTCCGAAGAGGTCGTGAGCTCCGAGGAGAAGTAACCAAGTGGATGAGCAAGGCTCTCACACAAATATGAGCTAATCCAATGCTAACCCTAAAACATAAGTGGAGGGGGAGTATATATAGTCTAAGGGGCGAAGGGGTACATGGGCCTCGGCCCAGATGCACTGCACGCAGGCAGGGGAGGCTGGATGTCCGGGCGTCGGGCCGGATGTCCGGGCCTTCGCGAGGTGCCGGATGTCCGGGCTAGCAGGCCGGATGTCCGGGCTGGAGTGGCCGATTCTTCTGCTCCCTGGATAGCGTGCGCCAGATGTCCGGGGGTCGGCCGGATGTCCGGCCGCTGTAGAATCGCCTGTCTTCTGCCTCTCTCTGGTCTTCTTCTGGTTGGTGGTGCCGAATGTCCGGGCTCCTGCCGGATGTCCGGCCGCTGTAGATCCGCGGCGACTCCACTTGAGGCACTTCTTGATCCTTGTACTTGGCGTCCTCGCTAGCTCTTCCGTTGGATGTGGTGGCTCCGTGGCTTTCCTCTAAGTACCTAATCATGCATAGGACACACGTTGGAGGTAGTAGCCATGTCTCACATGTAGAAAGTGAAGGTTCAGAGAGGAGCGAGTTCACCTTGTGTCCAATGGCGTATGTTTGAGGTCTCGTCATATGTCCTCTTGGGGTTTGGAGAGTACTCGGAGTGTACATGGGGATGAACGTGGGATGCTCCGCATCATCTCCCCCCCCCTGGGAAAGATCTGACCTCGGATCGTGATCCTCATCACCATGGAAGCGGTTGTCGTAGACGGACTTGTAGTTGGACGGAGTTGAAGACATGGCGCAATCCAAGTAGTCCAAGGTGTCGCCGGAGTGATAGACATGCAAAAAGAGCAAACACAAGCAACACTCGGAAGTACAATGGTTAGCGCACACAAAGTGTCCATCATGTAAGAATGAGTCCGTGCGGCAAGATAGTTCGTGACAAAGCGCATGAAGCTTATCAAGATGATCTAGAATGGTATGTAAAGCATTCATGGGAACAAATGCAATCATTGTGCACACAATTGTGTTATGAGTATGAGCAATGCAACCACGGTGCAAAATGATGTCATAATGGGATGGTGCATCAAAAGCATGAACATAGCAATGGATGCTCAATATGTGAATGTCATCATGCAATTGATGGAGGACCATATGATCATGATGTATGAAAATGCCATCAAGGAAGATCACAACAAATTTGCTAAGGAAGTGAACAAGCTCATATATCATGGATGACATGGGAATACAAGATGCAACAAGGCAATCATAATGTGAGTCAATCCATGCATAGGGTGCAAACTTGTGGTGAGTATGATATGTCCATCGAGCATGACATGTATGAGCACAATCAACAAATATGGATGTGTGAGTGCAATGTGTCAAAGGAGTGTTGATGTACCAATGCTCGATGTCGTGGCATGAGTGGAATTCCGAAGGTGCATCCCATAAGTGCGAGCGCTCCTCAATGTGAAGGTCCATGTAGCCAATCTCCAATGTCGCTCCTCCGATCGCGAGATGTATCATGTAGACAACAAGAAGGAAACAACGATAAAAGAGTGACCGATCCAATATGCAAACTTGAGGATGGCTCAAAGGGAAGGAGTTCACCTTTAGTAGATTCTCGCAAATGTTGGTGTTGCACATCGTGTATGCCTTCGCATGACCAAGTTGTCGCATAACGGCATCGCCTTGTGAAACCTCCAAAATGAAAGAACATGAAAAACACTCGGAAAAACAAATGAGGTTAGCGGAAATGCAAAACCTATCATTCGAGTGGTAAGATACCCAACAAGTGTATGCATCATGCTCATCATAATAAAGTACAAGAGAGAGTGTCATAGTATGGAGGCTCAATCAAACAAGCATGCATCACAAGTAAGTTGTCAAAGTCTCCAAGATCAATAAGCATAGGATGGTTGCACTCAATACAAGTGGATATGAAAGAGGCAACTAATGGACACAAGAGACTATGATCAAGATATATCATGTGAGAGGCATGAACATATATGTCATCAACCCAAGAAAGCAAGTAATAGTGGAACATGGGCGATGCAACATAGCAAGCAATCATAGCGATCGAGTCAAACAAGCTAGTAGTGCGAAGATGCAACATACTAGAGGGAATCATGGCAAGCATGTCATGTGTGCAAATGGCTGGCATGAATAATTCACATGACATATCACAAGCATGAAAGCAAGATATGAGAAAAATACCATCAATGTATTGGTGAGAAGCCATATGTAAATAGCAATGGGTCATCATGACTCTTCCAACACAACAAGCATCAATAGCATGGGGCACATGATAAACATGGCAATAGCTACTAGGATCTCCACCAAGCATGCAAATACACATAGAAGTAGCATAATGGTGAATCATGGGTATATGCAAGCAAGGGTCACAATTGCATGGCAAAGGCATAGAAGCAAGGATAACATGCAAAGTGAACACAATAGTATGGGCATAAGGTGACAAGTGGTAAATAGCCCATAGACGTGTGAGAGCTAAGTAGAAGAGATGCGCGTAGTCGTTGCGCGAAGGGAATGGTGGAAAGGATAGTCCATGGGATCCCAAGTCATCGTTGCTCTCGAGAGCTCGTTTCGTCAACTCTTGGGATTGAGAGGTTGACGAGTATACATGAGTACCTACACAAAAAAAGACAAAGGGAAAATTGTGTGTGCGTGGTAGATGTACACATCATCCATCATGATGCGCACATGCTTGTGTTTGTTAGCACAAAATATCCAACGCTCAAATAAATGAGATGCGTGATATAGAAACATGTCATCCATCATGAGAGGTTTGTTATTATGTATCGCATAATGGAAACTCAAATTGTGTAATGCATCATGAGAAATATCTAGAGCATTGTTATTCATGGAATGCATATGGTGCACGCAATTGTGGGAATCATGCAAAGTATGAAATGCATCAAGATCTCCTAATACGTATGAGGAAACTATGGGGGTCTCCTCATGAGCATGAGTAGAAACATCACATGGAGAATATTGACAACATCCAAAACAATGCATATTTGGAACAATGTGATCATGGCATGGCATAGTAGATGAATTGCACAAATCATGTAAAGGAAGCATGGCAATATCATCACATGAAAAGCAAAAGCCAATGACCATCATTTCGTCATCTATGCCATAAGTGCAAATGGGATTGATTTTAATGGGGCATGCATAGTTACTATGTTGAGATTGTAATGATGCAATATGGGAGATCTCACTCAGAGCATATGACATGTTCAATGGGTTGTCAAACATGATGTGACCAAAAGAATTTTCGCATGATATCCTATGAAGCATAGCATCACAACTAGGCAACTCAACATGCTCATCATCATATTCATCATAAATAGGTAAGTCAAGGCATGAAGAAGTCTCACTAGCATGAAGCATGGCAATAGGTGGGTCAACATCATGGGAGCAATCAATGTCAAGAGAGTCCACTAGTGGGACAAGAGAAGCACCATCACCTATGTTACCTTTGGAGCATAGCTCATGTGTTGTAGGTGAGGTGTTGAAGATCGTCTCGTTGTCATCTTCATCTTGATGGAACCATGTGGGGGGTGCATCATCGTCCACCATGGCCATCGGTTTTCCCATTGGAGGGATGGACTCGTCGAGGGTAGGCATGTCGTCATGTAGGAGACCTAGCACCAAAGAATAAAACACACTAGGAGTAGAGGTTAAGTCGTTAGAAATCATAGTGGCCTCACATGCCGTGTCAACTATCTCACTCACTCCCTCAAGGATGCTCTCACTCATATGGTTGGTGGAGTCACTCAAATGGCGCTCAACCTCACATAGGATGTGTGGCATGCTCTCATGTGTGGGGCTAGTGGTGGTCACACTCATCCTCTCATAGGAAATGCTCTCAATGTCACGTATGGTGGAGTCACTCATGTCACTCATGTGGTGGTGGCTCTCCTCACATGGCACTTGGGGCATCTCGACATATGTGGGTGTCGGAGGGATGTTGGTGCAAATGTCTCCATGCTCAACTCCTATCGCCGTGGTCGAAGGGGATGGACCTTGCTCGACCTTCTTGTCACCGTCTTGGTGTGGGAGGCCCATATGATGTGGCACCTCATAGCTCATCTCCATGACCGAAGGGAGTTTCCCATGCTCGGCCATCTTCCTTGGGGGGCTTCCGAAGATGGGAGTGTCGCCCTCTCTCGTAGGTAGTCGCCTTGGACTTGATGAAGTCGATGTAGGCGTACATGTGGGAAGTAGGCGAAGATGCCGTACGTCCAAAGGCGAAGATGCCTTGAGAACACTTGGCGAAGATGCCGAAGTGGTTGATGTAGCCGTAGCGCCATCTTGGTGGTGGTCGTCTCGCGGTCTTCTTTTGTGCTCTTGAAGCTTGGACTTGGCGTGAAGTAGGGCTTGTTGGGACTTGTGCACTTGCGCTTGTGGAGCATCTTCATGATGATGATGTCGTTGTCGTGCTTGAGCTCGTAGTAGATGTCGTTCGTCGTCGTCATGCACATGATGCTTGGAGGTGACTCGCCCTTCATGACGATGTTGATCTCGAACGTGATGGTGGTCGCCATGTAGATGTGGACGAGGACGATTTGCACTTGCATCTTTTTCGCGCTCCGAAGACTTGTGGCTTGAACGTCGCCGCCTTGAAGATGACGAAGGGGAAGAAGACTTGATCAAGTCCCAAATCTCCTCCATCCTTGCATCTTGCTCCTCTTTATGTGCGGAAAGCTTCTTGTCAATGTAGTCCCTTTTCCTTGCTTCGGAGTGAAAAATGTCGATGGAGATGTTCTCGATGCGCTCTCGCATTCTTGATTGTGCGCCTTGCATTTGTTGTTGTAGATCGAAGATAGACGCTTTGGAGATGTAGTTGTTCACGCCGTCGTTGTTGTCGTAGACCAGAGAGGAAATGCCTTGCCTATCCATCACAAGACTCGAGCAAATATGAGTGGGAGAAAGAGAAGAACTTATACCAATGTACCTTGACCGATGTTGACAATGAATCAAGTTCACTCAAATGCGGACAACGAAATAGCACTATTGGTACCAATCCTTGTCGGTTCTCACACCTACACAAGTAAAGCTTATGGTGGAGATCGGTGAGGATAGTGGCACAAAAATTTAATGCAAAATGTTAGCAAGAGTCAATAATGTTGAAAGAGATTCACAAATTCGCAAGCGAAACAAGTAGACCAATAGCAATATGGATGGCACACGGAAACACACACATGGATAGATAAATGGGGTCGTGCAACCAAGGAATGAGCACAAAATGTGGAATCCATGGAAAACGCTCGTGTTGCACAACTCAAGAGAGATGCTAGCACGATTGCTCTATAGGCGGATACGACACTTGTGCACAACCTATGATATGGAAAGTGGATAAACTTCTATCCCAAGTATGCTATGTATGTATGGTTACCGATGTTTCTCTCAAGATGATCCAAGATGATCGGATATGAAAATCTTTTATGCAATGTGGTATGATGCTATGGCACTTGCTTACAAGCTTCTTTGCTCTTCCTCTTTTGCTTAAAAGCTTTATTTCTTTTTTCTTTTTTTTTCGTATGGCCACTTTTGCACAATGCACAAACCAAGATAGCAATTGTGTATATGCGGGAACAAACTTGTGACACAAGATATGATACCAATATATGCACCACGATGATATGGTATGTATGCTATGGGAAGTATGATCACTAATGTGCACAAGTAACGTTGCCGGCAATACTCAAATGGCTAGTCTCGATAGGCAAGTAACATAAAATGGGCTAGGGGTTAACAATGCAATGGCAAGGGGAATATACAATGGAGGGATACCACGATACCAAGATGATATGGAGGTTACCGTCTGGTGATGATGATTAGCGGTGTTCTTGATGTAGAAACCAAGATGATGGAGTCTCGTCCCTAAGTAGCCGAAACACCTTAGGAAATGGAAAAACTGCGAACTCAAAATCTCACACGTCAAATATCAAAATGGTGGTAGCGGAAAGCGGTGGTGGTTTGCACTTGTCAATGCGGAAGTGGAAGTGATGGCCATATACGTCTCGGAGTTGAAGTTGCCGTCCCTAAGTAGCCGAAACACCTTAGAAGACACAAGCCACAACTCAAACAAAATTGGGTTAAGTTGGGGTGGAAATGTATGGTGGGCACGTTTATGCGGAAGAGGTGGTGGTGGTTGATGAAGAAGCAACCGTCCCTAAGTAGCCTAAACACCTTAGAAGACTCAAATCACAACTCAAACAACCACTAACGCTATATGCAACAAAATGGGTTAGGATGCGGAACTCGGTGGTGGTTATGCGGATGATGTGGTGGAGGGCCTAGGCAAACTTGCCAAATTTTTAAAAATTTGATGGAGTCAAATGATGTTGGTGGTATTTTTGTGGGAAGGGGGATGTCAAGAGCTTCAAAACGAGCTAAAGAACGTCAAAATCGGAGTTCGGATGAATTAGTTATGGTCAAAACGGTGAAACGGAAAAAGCTGAAATGACAGCGGGCGGACATCCGGGGGTTTGGGCGGATATCCGGGACCTGTTGTCCAGAACCTTGCGCGAAAATGAGCTCCAAGAGCCGGATGTCCGGGCTAATGGGCGGATGTCCGGGTTGGCCGGATGTCCTGGGGTCGGGCCGGATGTCCGGGCTCCAAATCCGAGGATGAACTCGAGGAACTCGATTTTGGGGCGGAAAATTGAGATTTCGGGGTCAAAATTGAAAAGATTTTGTGGAGGAAAGATGGGGAAACTTGGGGAGATGCTAGATCCACTTGAAACCAAGAAAATCCATGGATCAAAATCAACAAAACATCATCAAACCAACAAATCACAAAAAATTTTGGGGGCAATTTTTTGGTGGGGATTTTCGGATTTAGGATGAAATCAACAAAATCAAGCTAGAAAAAGAGGGGTAGGGGCTCCAAAAACGTGATCAACGTGGCTCATGATACCAAGATGATGTAGGGCGGAACCCTAGGGCCGATCTTTCACGTTTGGAGTGGATCCTACGGGGAATCACGAAGAACACGCGGAAGCACAAAGGGGAAACACAGGGAAAACAAGAGAGAATCACTAAACCGACAAGGAATCAATCACACAAGTGCTAGATCACCGAGAACAAAGAGTAACACATGATCCACAATCAACAAAGGTAAGGATACAAAGGAACCATTCTTCTCCGTGAGGAGGTCTTGATGGTCTTCCCTAGATAGGGGTCTTGAATCCGCTTGGGGGATCTTCTCCGAAGAGGTCGTGAGCTCCGAGGAGAAGTAACCAAGTGGATGAGCAAGGCTCTCACACAAATATGAGCTAATCCAATGCTAACCCTAAAACGTAGGTGGAGGGGGAGTATATATAGTCTAAGGGGCGAAGGGGTACATGGGCCTCGGCCCAGATGCACTGCACGCAGGCAGGGGAGGCCGGATGTCCGGGCCTTCGCGAGGTGCCGGATGTCCGGGCTCCTACCGGATGTCCGGCCGCTGTAGCTCCGCGACGACTCCACTTGAGGCACTTCTTAATCCTTGTACTTGGCGTCCTTGCTAGCTCTTCCGTTGGATGTGGTGGCTCCGTGGCTTTCCTCTAAGTACCCGATCATGCATAGGACACACGTTGGAGGTAGTAGCCATGTCTCACATGTAGAAAGTGAAGGTTTAGAGAGGAGTGAGTTCACCTTGTGTCCAATGGCGTATGTTTGAGGTCTCTTCATATGTCCTCTTGGGGTTTGGAGAGTACTCGGAGTGTACATGGGGATGAACGTGGGATGCTCTGCATCAATCTCTATCCTGAAGATGGCTGAAGACACGGGTGAATGCACGCCCGAGCAGGCTGCGGCTCCTCTCTTCGACAAGATGGCGAGCTCTCTCAGAGCGGTTCTCCAGATGCATCACCACGTCAGTGAAGAATTGGAGATGACCGACATAGTTGGTCACATGGGGTTGCAGAGCGTCCACGTTGCAAATATTGCCTAGGGCAGCGTTGGCCCTGTCCCTGAGCGCTTGGAGCATGGGGCCATGCATGTGCTCCAGCGTCTGCCGCTGGCGAATCTCTTCTCTGTTCTGCCGTGCAATGGACTCGGTGTCATCGACCGTCTGTTGAAGAAGAAACAACTCGACACGGGAGGAGGCCAACTCAGCCTGCGCCGAGACCAGGGTGGCTGCGGTGGCCTCCGCGCGCTGTGTAACTTTGGTCAGCTTGGACCTGAGGGCGGCAGTCCTGCCATGCAGCCTCGGCTTCAATCAGCTCCAGACTCTCGTCATACTCGCGCACCAGACCCACGCGAACTTCCGCCGCGCGGCAGTCGACCTCTTCTTGGATTCGAGCCTCCCGCGCGCCAACATCGTCCTCCGCCTGGGTAACCTGGCGCTCCCTCGTCTCCAACCGCCCAAGGTCGAGATTCCGCTCGGCGGCCTCCAGCGTCAGCGCTTCCTCATGCCTCCGGAGCTCCTCCTCCTCGACGAGCGTCCCTTTCAGCAATGCAAGGGCAGCCTGGCGCAGCTCCACTTGCTGCTCCTGGGAAGTGCTCCAAGCTTGGAGCTCCCATGCACGCTTCTCCGCGATCTCACGTCGTTGGTCTGCTTCCCGAGCCTCCTCAATAGCTCGGGAGCAGGCCTTTCGCGAGGCCGTGAGTGATGCTTCGGCCTTCGCATTGTCAAGCTCGTGCTGATGATGCGCTAGGTTGACTGCCACCTTCAGCTTGCGCCGCTCCTCAATCAGCCGCAAGCCCTCGGCTTCAAGACATGCATCCACATCCGCGAGCTCTCCACCAAGCTGGCCCATTGCGCCCATCGCCTTCCGGAGGAACTCTTGGTGGATGACGCTGCGCTCCCGTGCTTGCTTGAGCACGTCATCGATATCGTCCTCCGCCACCGGTGTTGGCGGAGGGCCCTGAAGTGGTTTGCCCCCTCTTGGCAGGGGGCTGGGGGTTGGCACCCCCACAATCGCCGGGCGGGCTCCACGAGGGGCCCAGGCCGGCGCTGATCCATCCCCAGAAGAAGAGACGAGGACCGACTTCAACCATTCGCCATCCAAGATCATAGGAGGAGCCCGGGGCAGGCTGGTCGCGCCCCGGGCGAGGTCGCGAAGGAAAGGTGGCGAGGGCACAGGCTCAAGCGCCATGCAGGCCGGCTTACTTCCCCGGCCGAACTCGCTTCAGGGGCAGCACGCAGGCTCGGGACGCTCAAGACCGGCGATGGAGGCGAGGTTGGAGGAAGTTGCTTCTCGACAGACTCTATAGGCTTGGCAGGAGGGACCCTGAAAGGCCACAGTCAGAGAAAGGACCAGCGATCGAGGAGTCACAAGAATGAGGTACTTACTCGTCTATGGCGAAGTACTTCCTATGCTTCAACGGTCGGCAGGGGCGCTCGCTGCCACTCGAGGACTCTTTCCTCTTGCGGAGGGCGTCGAAATCTATGCGGAACCGACCCAAGCTCTCAACATGAGGGCCGACGCATGGCGCAGACGAAGAAGCGCCTAGGCAGCCTGCCTCACGGGCGCCAAGCTGAGGGGAGCGGTCGAGCACTGCTTCTTGGTGGCCTGCCGAGGCCTCGGGGTCTCCAGCCTCGGGAGCCGCAGGATGCGCCCCCTCATCAACGACCGCCTTAGGACGGGCTCCGCAAGCTCCGGAGGACGACGCCCCGGGGGCCCCATGCAACATCGGCATCTCGACACCAGAGCCTCCAGCCTCCAGCGATGCTTGCCTCCCTGCACCAGCTCCTGGGGCAAGATCAGTGTTGGCGATGGGGAAGGGACCCACGGCGACAGGATTCTCACGAGGCCCCATGAGGTCGGCCGGGCGCAACCCCCATTCGTCGAAGTGAGGCATCTGCCTCGCGAACTCGGCCCCGCCCGAGCAAAGATACAGGAGGCTGCCTCCGAGCCGGATATCGCCCGACGAGTGGTCGCCTGCCAAGACCTCCAGCACGTTCTTCAGCATTTCAGTCGCCAGCTCCGTATCCTGGAGCCTCATGCAGTCCTGATGCCCAGTCAGGGCCCACATCGGTCGGAAGTGGCACTGGAGAGGAGCAACACGACACTGGAGGAACTCCTTCACCACCTGGGGCGCAGTCACACCGAGCGCTCTCAGCCTCCCCAGCCGGCGCTAGACGAAGGAAAGCCGGGGGCTCACGAGCCTCTCGTGGCCCCAGCCCGGATTGGGGATAGCAGGCAATGTCGGATGCGAGATCAGGGGGCTGGGCGCTCCGACATCCACATACATCCACCGCGTCCGGAACCCATTCATGGAAGGTGAAAGGCTAAAATCAATCCCCGAGGCGGCCGTCTCTGCCACGGCCTGGAAGCGCACCCTAAGCACTGCAATGGGTCAGTCAGGCGTAGGGAGAAGAAGTGGCACAAGAGGGAATAGAAGGAGCAATGCCCACCATGGCTTCACAGACAAAGGCGAAGACGACGAGAAGGGTAACAGATTGGGGATCAAGATGCGTCATATGGATCTGATAATGGGAAAGCACCGCATTGACAAAGGCGGAGAAAGGAGGAACCAGGCCAGCCCATAGTGTGTCGATGGAGAATCGAACCTCTGTGACAATTCTGCCGATGGAGGCATGGGACGCAAGCCAAACCGTCGTCCTTCCGCACTCATTGAAGATGGAGGCGAGTGCGGGGCAGATCTTCTCCAAGGCCTCCAGATTGAGCACCAGCGACTGGCCGACAGCGGGCTTGATTGCCGGAGACGAGATGGATGAGGACACGGGCTTCTTCCCCTTCGCTTTGCTAGTTGGCGCCATAGCGATGGAGGGGGAAGAGCTCAAGTCAGATTGGAAGCGGGAACAGAGGTTCGAGGAAGAAAGGGGAACAGGAAGCACGCAGACAACAAGGAGGGAATAACTGTGTAAAGCTTTGTGGCCGCCTAGCCAGGCGGATATTGGGGGAGCATGGGGAAGCGGAGACGCCCACGTTCAATCAACCGCCACGCGGCGACCAAGGCCGTAGGATGTTGGGGCCCGTGGCGCTCCGCACTTGCCCTTTGGCTTCGCTGCTAAGCCAAGTCCGAGCACGCCTTGGGCCCGGGGGCTACTGTCGGCGTTCTGGAAATGGGTGTCCCCAGACTTGCCTGCCTAAGGCCTGCAGCGTGGCTCGAGCAGTGGCCCAGTACGGCCCGTCTTCGTCAACCCAAGTTCAGGACCCTCGCAAGGGGCCAAGCCTCGCGGGGCGGACGACACAAGGCTTCCTCAGGGGCGTCCTCACCAGGCAGGCTCGCAAGGAGGCATAGATATCAAGGCAAGGAGTACCTCGCGAGGTGCTCGTGACGCAAGCCATGACGACCAAGACCAGGCAGGCGCCAGGGGGGCGCCAGCCTGTGCAGTGTCCTTGTTTCCTCTTTGGTGCAAAGGGGGCAAGCGTAGGCACGGAGTACCGAGTCATCAGGCAAAGATTTCCATATCAGTGCAACGAGACCAAGACCAGCAGAGCGGTAGGATGGAGATCACCATGGAGCCCAAGACGGCGTCATCACCAGTGCCTTTGGCAGTCAAAGACCAACTTTAGTCAGGATAGCTTGTACTAGCTGTCCCCCTTCCAAATGGCCGTTGTTGGCTCCCTTCCCGCTCAATATTTGGGAAGAGGACCAGGGCCTCTATATATAGAGACAACCACCACAGTAGAAGGGGGGATCAGACCTAGAACCAGCCGAGACGGATCGAATCCTTCCCTGGTAGAACACCGCACGAACTCAAGAACACCCCTCGCGAGGCTGTTCTTCCTCTGTACTGTTCACCATCAGCCCCAGAGGCAATCCACCACACCACACATTGGATTAGGGTATTACACCGCACCGGTGGCCTGAACCAGTATAAACCTCGTGTCCCTTGCGTTGTTCATCGTGCTAGCTTAGAATCGCGGTGAGGTTTTGGGGCATGGTTTGGAAGGGAGACGATCTTCGTGCGCACCCCGGAGTTTGAACCTTAAGGGTTTTGCCGGAAACCGATATCCGACAGAGGCGTTTCTGGATCTCCGGGCAGCGGAGCCTTACAGTTAATCTGCTCCGCTCTCTCTATCCAGGCCTGAAGAATTGGTAGGGAGGCTTAGATTCCTCCCTCAGATATGCCAGTAAGGGAGATACCTTGAAAACATGAAAGAACTTACCGGATTAGCCCGACGTTTTGAGCTAAGCCCACGATCCTCGGTCATGGTCGATGGCACCTCGCCAGCCTTGAAGAGCACCTTCCAGATGTCTTCGTGCGTTGTGCTGAAGAGATCCAACAGTGTCTGGTGCTTGGCCGGGTCGAGCTCCCACAAATTGCAAGTCCGGCGCTGGCACAGAAGGATCCGGCGGAAGAGCATAACCTGGATCACGTTGACAAGCTTGATTCTCTTGCTTATCATGTTCTGGACACACGTCTGGAGCCCCGTTAGCTCGTCCGTAGAGCACTAGTCCAGGCCCTTCTCTTTCCAGGAGGTGAGCCGCATGGGGACTCCGGATTGGAATTCGGGGGCCGCCGCCCTGTTGGTGCCGCGTGGCTCGGTGATGTAGAACCACCCCGATTGCCACCCCTTTACAGTCTCCACAAAGCAGCCTTTGGGCCAGGTGACATTTGGCATCTTGCCCACCTTGGCGCCTCCGCACTCCGCTTGTTGGCCGCTCACCACCTTTGGCTTCACATTGAAGGTCTTCAGCCATAGGCCGAAGTGAGGTGGGATGCAGAGGAAGGCCTTGCACACGACAATAAATGCCGAGATGTTGAGGATAGAGTTGGGGGCCAAGTCATGGAAGTCTAGCCCGTAGTAAAACATCAGTCCGCGGACGAACGGGTGGAGGGGGAATCCTAGCCAGCGGACGAAGTGTGTGAGAAACACTACCCTTTCTTGGGGTTCCGGGGTGGGGACGATTTGTCCCTTAGCCGGAAGTGTGTGAGAAACTCCACCGACTTTGTACAACCCTAGTCCCCCCGGTGTCTATATAAACCGGAGGGTTTAGAGTTCTAGGGTTAGAGCTACAATCATCGCAACCTCATAAGCTAGACTTCTAGGGTTTAGCCATTACGATCTCGTGGTAGATCAACTCTTGTAATACTCATATTCATCAAGATCAATCAAGCAGGAAGTAGGGTATTACCTCCATAGAGAGGGCCCGAACCTGGTTAAACATCGTGTCCCCCGCCTCGTGTTACCATTAGCCTTAGACGCACAGTTCGGGACCCCCAATCCGAGATCCGCTAGTTTTGACACCGACAGTGGGAGCTTGGCGACACGTAGCTGTCGTTGGTCGATTCCGGAGAATCACTGGGCTCAGAAGAGTTGCTGGATTCCCAGGAGTCGCCACATCTGCTGGACGAAGCGCAGAAGGGGACATCGACAGGTCCAGCACCCGCTGCGGCGTCCCTCGCGCTGCCTCCTCCGGGCAGCATTCTAGCCATTCGCCCCCCTTGTTGACGACCTTGAAGAATAGAGTGGTCGCGTCGTCATACTCGAAGTGGATCACCAGGGCTCCCTCCACGCGGCAAGCCCGGGCGACCTCACCCGATCCTCGCGTCATGAAGACGTCTCCAGGGGCACCACCTCAACTTCAGCTCTGGTGGCCAAGCTGCAGCACCCGACATGTTGCAGCCACAGCTCAACTGGCCCCCTCGGGGGCAGCTCACTGGCGAAGAACCTCGGGAGCCGGATCCAGGTGTCGGGAGGCATCGCCGCCCACACCACGAACTTGCGCGAGCTACCCTCGGCGTGGGTCGGTGGTGCGGTCGGCAAGGCAATGGCGGCCCTGCCTTCATCGACAGGCGCCACTCGACGGCGCACACCTTCATCTTGGGCACGGGCGTATATGGGGAAGGGGAAGCCAAGCGGAGGCCTTGATTGCCGAGGCCTGGTCACCTCTTGCCCCATGCCAGTGTCATGAGGGAGGCGGAGCCGTTTCTTCGGTGGGAGAGGGTCGGGACCCTCCCTAGGAGCCTTCCCCTTCTGGCCTGTAGAACACCTCGTGATCGGTGTCATGGAGGCTAGATGGAGAAGAGAGAAGCAGGCAGAAGCAAGACGAAAGAGAGATGGGCGGGGCTCCGCCTGCTCGCGCATTTATAGCCAGGGGAAGGTAAACCGTCGGTCTCCCACGATCTCCAGTAATGATGATTCTCTCTGCATGCAGCATGCAGTTGTCAAGTCGGGTAGTTGTCGAGGCAGCGTGGGGAAGCGGAGTCGCCTACGTCCCATCAATCGCCATGCATCATCAAGACCGCAGGCGGTTAGGGCCCGCGGCGCTCCGCACTTACCCTTTGGCTTCGCCTGGAAGCCAAGTCCAAGCGTGCCTTGGGCCCGGGGGCTACTGTCGGTGTCCTGGATATGGGGGTATCCATCCTTGCTTGCCTGCGTCCCACCATGTGGCTCCATCGACGGCCTGGTACGGCCCAGCTGGAGCATCAACAACACAAGGCCCTCGCGAGGGGCCAAGCCTCGCGAGGCGGGCGACCCCAAAACCCTCGAGGGGATCGGCCTCCTCAGGCTAGCTCTCGAGGGGCGGAGAGTTCTATGCAAGGTCTACCTCACGAGGCTCAGCTGACGTGAGCCATGACGACCAAAGTCAGGCGGGCGCCAGGCGGGCGCAAAGCGCAGGTTTCCTCTTTGGTGCAAAGGAGGCAAGCCACAAGCACAGAGTCCCGAGGAATCAGCCAAAGGTTTCCATTCTGGTGCAAGGAGAACAAGACCGCCTGGATGGCAGGACGGAGGTCATCGACGAGCCCACCGCAGCGTCACGACCAGAGGCTTTTTGCAGGCGAAGACTACTTTTGTCAGGATAAGCTGTACTACTTGTCCCCTTTCAAATTCGACCGTTGTGGGATCTCTTCCCACCAACATTTGGGAAGAGGACCAAGGCCACAATAAATAGGACTAGCCACCACCATAGAAGGGAGGACAAGTCGAACTAGCTCACACCACACTAGCTCCCTTGAGCTCAAGAACACCTCACCTCCTAAGGCCAGTTCATCCACTGTACTAGTTCATCCTCAGCCCTCCGAGGCAATCCACCAAAAAGCTGGAGTAGGGTATTACACCGAAAGGTGGCCCGAACTAGGATAAACTGCTGTGTCACTTTATCTCTTTGAGCTTGACGAGCTAGGCTTAGGAGGATCACGAGTAGGCATGCTGTGTAGGTTGAGATCTCCGCACGCACCCCACAGTTCGAACCTCTCAAGGGTTTGCGGATCCCTTAATCCGACACCGGCAAGACCCTTGCCGGGGACAATCGCGAGTGTCGGGGATGATTGCGGGGCCGCGGCCAGGCCTGCGCCTGACAAGGTTTTGCCACTTCACCACCACTCTAGTGCAATGACCAGCTTGCCAACTAAGCATGCGCCTGCATGGCGGCATGCATATCTTCGTGGAGGCTCTACCACCGCGCCAACATAGCAGCTAGCCAGCAAGCGTGGCACTGCATGCCTCATCAGCCTGTACGCATGTCAAGGTGAGGAAGGGTGGCGACAGGACGGCTTATGTTGCCGTCCCCGATAAAGTGAAGGGGCACGTAGGCAGCACATTAAATGCGTTTGTCCTATGACGCCCGCAATAAGTATGTACACTGTAGATACTTTCCACCTCCTGTGTGCCGCTGTGGCAGCCCCTTTGACATATAAAAGGAGGCCCGAGGCATACTGAGAGAGGATTCAGACTTTTTGGACTGGGCATGCACCGCAGCTAGTTAAAAAGCTCAAGAGCACATATATACACACAAGCAGGACTAGGGTTTTACGCACCAGTGCGGCCCAAACCTGGGTAAAAATCCCCTCACGCTGATTGTTAGACCTGCTCTTCGTGCAGCTCCTCTCCCCGCCAACCGTAGAAGGGATTCCTGTGATCCCATAGGTGTTCGTTTCCCCGACACTTAGGTGCTCCCATTCCTGATTCGAACGTTGCTTCGGTTGGAATGGTAGCACCGGCCTTTGGTAAAAAGAAGTTGGTGGGGGGCTGGCCCCTTTTGTGTGTAACCCGGCAGATATGGCTCTCCTATAGACAAAAAGGGTGCCGGCAAGATAGCCTACTGGGACAAACTCGTATATTTACACTAAAGAGGCATCTCACCTCTGCATGGGCATATACATGCATGGGTTCCTGGCAAGGTTCATCTTTTTCATTAGCATGTTGGTACGAGTACAAGCATTACAAAACACATGCATGGACACGAGATATTACATTATTTGAATTAAAATTAGTCAAGTGCCTACAGATTTATGATTGAAAAAAGATAAGTGCCCCGTGATGCCTTTGCCCTTGTCCATCTCCTACAGGACGAGGTCGAAGAGGCAGAAGGCGGGTACGGCTGGAGTCTGGCGCCTCTCCAAGATCAGGACGATGCCATTCTCCAGCGCAGAGGAAGGAACCGGTGGACGGGTTCGGATGGTGACGCTGCCGGAGGAATGGGTGGAAGGGCACGGAGTCACCGACAAACATGTCTCGTTGGAACGGTCGCCCCCGTTCTTGATGCGTCGTGGGTTGCCGCCATCGTCCACATCACTACCACCCGAAGACCCTAGATCGCCAGCCACACCGAATGACATGCTCTCTGCCTTTTCACACAGAGAGCATGGTCGTCCCCAACGGCCCGAACGTTGGAAATCACCGCACGCCCCGAAGACGTGTATGAAAATGAGAAGCCCTCCTCCGCAAACAAAGGATGATGCACGGGGAGCCAAATCTGCCTTCCCCAATGGCAGACCTCCCCCGAGGCTCTTCCTCTATGTCGCGCAAGAACGGAGAATGAGGAGCGACTGACTACCATGCCCTGCACCCACCGCGGGCCTCGACATGGTGTCGTTCGCGTCCCCTCCCACTAACGGGCGACACGACGATGAGGGCGCTGGAATCGCTACCCCTAGCGTTACCGCTGCACCACCCGAGCATCCTCACAACCACAAAGGATTCTGGGCTAAGGCCTGGGGGCTAGCCCCAGGCTCTCCCTTCCGGCATATTCGAGATGGAGCAAGACAGAAGAGAAGGAGAATGCGGTTGGATGCTTCCACTCCTCCCCCGCTCTTCTTTTATAGGCGAATGGGGGACTGGTTGCTGGATCCGCAACGGGCGACTGCTGCCTTCCTTCACCAGTTCAAGGAAGTCGGGCTCTCACCATTGTGCTCTCCCGCGCCATGCACCTCTGTTACCTACCCCGCGTGATGCATTCGGCATACGTGGCTAAGGGTAAGGGCAAGATGGAAAGAGTGAATTGGTAGTTTCTATGCCATACGTTAAAGTCATTCACAGGCCATTACTGGATTGGCCCCACCACTATTGGCTTTGCATGACGTGCGGGGAAACCAGAAACTGGCCCGAAATCAAGACTAATGAAGAAGCAAAGAAGATCTCAAGAGGCCAGCCTCTTCAGCAGCACTTCTTGTGCACTTGTTAGGACCTACCCCGACGAAGCTCGGCAGCGCATTCGGGGCAGGCCCGGTGGCTTCTGTCGATACAACAGACCCTGGGCCTGTTGCCCTAACTGTGCACAGTCACAAGATCAAGATTGAAACCTCGAATCAAGATGAACAAGAGACCAAGAGATCCGAAGCATCAACAAGCAGATCAGAAAGGACCAAGGCCAAGTCAGAGAAGCTAGATATCATCAAGAAAGAAGCCTCCCTTGCTGGGCAGACGAGCCCGGCAAGGGGCGAGACCACCCCCAAAAGAAGATGACCAAGGCGTCCCGACAGGGCCTGCCGGGACTTACGGGGGCCAGATTACCTCACTAACTACTCCACCATGACCCGCGTCACCGATCAGTGCGGTGTCAAGCCGTAGAGTGATTAAGTGGCAATCATTTGCCACATAGCGGCCACTTCCTACCAAGGAAACCCATAGATAACACCCATCCTATGACGTGTCAAACAAGCAGGCGTAGAGCTGGCAAGATAGCCTGGCAAGCCTTACCGGGAAACCAATGACATAACGCTAAGTGCTGCATTAAATGCACGCTGTCAGCCTGCAGAGTTATGTATGATAGCACTATTTGCTATCATATCAGTGTCTAATGACTAATTTGCCACTGGGGTGACCACTTAGCCTATAAAAGGAGGCCCATGGCAATAGTTCGAGAGGTTGGAAAGTTAGATCACTCGCACCCTCGTACGTGCGTAGTCGCTACCGGCTCGAAGCAACCCCTGCGGGGCAAGTGTACTACGCACCACCACCACTTTTCCACCATCAATCCACCAATACAGGAGTAGGGTTTTACACCTCATGGCGGCCCGAAATTGGGTAAACTGCCTGTGTGATCTCTTCTGTGCTGCCCCATGTTGGTTTGCTCTTTGTGCAACGCGACTCCCCCCTACCGAACCAGCAAGGGGCCGCCTTGGTCCCATAGGTGGCCGTGGTTTCCCGCGAGAACATGCCCAACACTAGCTACTTTCCCTACCTTTTTATAGACAACTGGGCATTATCTGCTCTAGCAGCACCTGCCTTGTGATGTTTAACTCTGCCTATTGCATTTTTATCAGTGCCGGTTTCAATGCCTATTAAGGATGTTGTAATTAATAGTTGAATCCATTTTTAAACAGTTGTTATTCAATGACTACAAACTTACAAAACATGACTTAGGATGTTGTTAAGCCTGTTGCAATTAACAGTTGTATCCATTTTTAATCTGTCCCTTTGCTACCATGCTACTCTCGGCAATGAAGATATACTAGAGATGCTGCCCATTTGCTATTTTTGGTGCATGCTAACCCTGTTGTAATTAACATGCCTTTCCAGGTACTTACGCAGGGCCATAACGGACGATGCTGTTGTTTGCCGTCGAGGTTAGCTGCATCCCATGTCTTACAATATTTTACATCATTTATGCAATTGCGGTTTGGCTTCTAAGGTTTACTTGCTTCTTGTAGGTACACATGTCGGGGGCACTGATCCAGGCTTCGACACGGAGGAAGAGCTCGCCTCCGCCGCCGCTGACTTTGGGCGGGCTTTGGCCAAGATGAAGTGCCCCCACAACTACCTCTCAGGACTTACCAAGTATGAACTAACCAGTTCAACCTTACCAATACCAGTTGCAATTAATGGCTATGTTTTGTACACTCGATGTCTTAAGCATGTTGTAGTAAACATGCCTAACATGTTTTAGCTATTTTCCCTACCTTTTTATAGAAAACAGGGCCATTATCTGCTCTGGCAGCACCTGCCTTGTGATGTTTAACTCCGCCAATTGCATTTTTTCAGTACCGGTTTCAATGGCCATTATGGCTATTGCAATTAACAGCTGTATCCATTTTTAAATAGTTTTATTTCAATGGCTACAAACTTACAAAACATGAATTAGGATGTTGTTAAGTCTGTTGCAATTAACAGTTGTATCCATTTTTTAATCCGTCCCTTTGCTACCGTGCAACTCTTTCGCAATGAAGATAACACTACATATGCTGCCGTTTTATTACTATTTGCTATTTTTGGTGGATGTTAACCCTATTGTAGTTAACATTAGCTTTCCATGTACTTACATAGGGCTACAATGGATGATGATGTTGTTTTCCATCGAGGTTAGCTGTATCCCATGTCTTATACACCTTCTATTCCTAAATATAAGTATTTTTAGGTATTCCAATATAGACTACATAAGGAGCAAAATGAGTGGATCTAGATTCTAATCTAAACTATATCTATAATTCTGTATGCACCCATATGTAGTTCATATTGAAATCTCTAAAAATACTTGTACTTAGGAATGTAGGTAGTTGTATTTTACATCATTTGTGCAATCTCAGTTTAGCTTTTAACATCTACTGGTTGCTTATAGGTACATATATGAGCGGTACTGATCCACACTTCGATCCCTTTTGCGTATGGGGCAATAAGATATTCATGAACAAGCGTCAAGTGAGGAAAATAAGAAAGATTGTTAGGCGAAAGAAACGGGTGATGGGAATTAAGCTCTTCATTTACACTTTCTCCAAGACAACAATGAACTTTAGGATGGTAAGTAATGTGTTGCCTTTCCCCCCTTCCCACAACAAGTTACTCTATTAGACCTCATAATCTAATATTTTTCTCTTTTCAGTGGTTTCCGAAGCCATTTACGGATGATTACCTTGCGAACTACATGACCGGAGTGGAGGCAACTAAGGTTAAAGTATATAATTCATGCTACCATGATAATGCTCTAGAAGTCTTCTTGAAGGCGGTGAAGGATGGGCGGGCGATCGTCACAAGGGGTTGGACAAAAGTCGTTCGTGCCTATGGCATGCAGGAAGGCACATTATGGGCATTCCGCTTCTTCAACACCATCGACAGTGAAAATGATTTACACTTGTCTCTTCACCTTTAGCGCCTGTAAATATTGTGGTTCATCATAGTTATTTGCTGTCTAATCATGTAATTACTGAACATATTGTACTGACAATTTTATTTATGGATTCATTGTTGAACCATTGTGCTGAGAATTTGAATTGAACATTTCATATTTCAAAATTTCCAATTCGAATAATAAATTACAGCCAAAAAAATGTATAGGAGCGAATAAAATAATGTGCACATGGTTAGAGAGAAAATAGCGTGTGCGATGAAAAAGAGAAAACAGATGGTTCTTTGACGTGGAACATTTTCGATGCCCGACGGACGCACACACGGTTTTGTCTCATATGCGTGTGCAATTCATGGTAATACGACAAACGTTTCAAACCAGTGTGCGTGTGTGATAGGAATACCAATCACACACAGTTATGAAAATGGACACATTGGCGTTAGTAGAGGCACCACACACATTTCACATTCTTGAACCGTGTGCGATAATGGACCTATCACAAACATATCAGTTGATTAAATGTTGATGTCCACCTTTTTCACATGATTATAGCAGCGTAATCGTTTGGGATGCCTCTCTGATCAGAAATGTAACATCGAGATGTAACGTGTGGGACTGGGGCAGCTTCTCATACGTTTATTCTATGGCGATCGTTAGTAGCCGCTCGCCCATCCCTGGCAGTTTCTCGGTCGTGTGGGATGGACCCCCTATCGCCCACACTCACTTGGCGACGGTTCCAAATGCCGTCGTGGAAAGGGGTTAAAAACCATTTGTATAGCACCTTACGGTACCAGAGGTACTAGTACACATAAACATTAGACTGAGGAAACACTTATACTACCATATTAGTTAGCACAACATCGATATGGATTCTTGTGCAAGTGCGTGCACCGCGGCCGCGCGGTCGATCAAACGGTGTGTCACCATGTTGCGTTCGAAGTAAATCCACCGAACCTTTTTTTGTGTGAAAACAATCCCGAATATTACTCTACTTTTGTTCCTAGAAAAGTTCTTCATGCTACAATATTTCCATATATTTGAATTTAGCTTCAGTTCGTGCTTATTTGGATTTGGACATTTTAGGTGCGCCCTAGTTTTTTTAATACTGATTCTGTGTGTGTGACTGAGAGAGAACGCGTGTATGTGTCCATATGTGTGTTGTGGCGGAACCACGGAAGGGCAATGTGGAGACGGTGTGCGTGTGATAGAGACATAGAGAGGTGTGAATGTGCAAATGATCATGCATGAGTGAGACATAGACAGATGCCGATACGTTGTGTATACATGAGAGAACGGTCTTCTATTTGTACTTGTGTGTGTGTGCGAGAGAGAGAGAGAGAGAGAGAGAGAGAGGAGCATCCGTAATACAACAACCATCTCTCTTGATTCATCCTTCCCTCGCACGATCGCCTGTAACACATGCATCAACACACATGTTTTGACACCCGCACCCGGCCCCTGCCCACCTCAAGGCCCGCACATCGCTCTCTATCTCGCATGCACAATCTCTTCGTGAAAACCCTATTTAGTATGTAGCTTTCCATCACATACACACACATTCTCTCCATATGTTTGATTTCTCACAATATCTGACACACACACACACACACACACACACACACAAACACACACACACACTGCACACACATTCCCCCCTACCCTGAGCACACAATTCATCCCCATCCAAGGTTATATGGTGACCACTCTCTCTTGTGCTTCTCTGCACCCCAGCATGCACACCACCTCAATCTTCGAAGAGGGCATCGAGGAGATCGAAGATGGTAACCACACTGCACTAGAGAATGCGGGGCCATTTGGAAGCAGGATGATGTGACGACGGCTGACTTACTCCTCCCCCTCTCTCCTGCACAAAATTATCAATCCCTCAAACCACGAGATCCTTCCCCTCTCGTCCATGTTCTTTCATCTCTATCATCAAACCCGTTGTCTCTTCTCCTTCCATGTGTACAAAATTCGGATGCACAGGCATCTCACGTATGTTACATGTCTCCATCTCTCTCACAGACCTAACTTACTCTCTCTCTCTCTATATATATATATGTATGTGTGTATATCATTAGGTTTGTCTCCTACTCTCTCGCCCACATACATACAATCTTTCCCACCCTATCTGCTCCATCTTCGCAAGCTCTCTCTACACGTTTCATTCACACATTGGGATGTGTTAAAAATGTTGCTTTTATAATGGATCATGTAGAGTTATGGTTGGTTTTGTTGCATCCTACAAAGTAATAACTATGAAATGCATTTAGATTTTCATTTGACTAGGATTATGTGAGTTTGAGCACATTGTGAAGTACTATAGACCGCGTATACATCTTGGAATTCAACAATGATTCTAACTATTGAATTGTATAAACCATTACATTCGAAATCAGTAGCCTAATATATTTATTTCACAATTACAACAAATGATTATCACTACAAACTAAGAAAACAAATGTGTACTCCCACCGTTTTTATTTAAGTTCGCGTATTAGCATTGGTCAAAGTCAAGTTTTGTAAACTCCTACAAAGTTTATAACAAAAAATATTAACATATATGAAAGCACAAGTGCTCCCTAGGTGATTTTGGTAATTAATGTCAACATATCCCTTGTTGGACTAACAATTTCATCTAGTATATTTCAGATAAGTTCAACAATGGAGTGGCAGGACAAGAGGATGTGGAACCCCTTCAAGATGCTACGGACAAACATCGGCAAAAGCTCAATACTATTAATTTCTGTTTTAGTGATCCACGATCACATTGAGTCCATAAGAAAAGCCAATACTATTAAAAGGGGATGATGTGTTTCTTAATGGTCTACTTGCTCAAAGTGCTTAGGGATATGCTCCAAAGCCCTCAACTACTTCCTCATTTCCACATATGTCCAAAACCTAAAGTCAAACTCGGCCCCACTGTTTTGATCTATCCGGCGCCACCGAGTTCATTGACACAACCACTACTAGAAACCCTAATCAGTTCGGTGTCACTGATGGGATGTCAGTCTATGTCAATTCTAGATGAGTATATGGCCCTGCAAACTCTCTGTTACTTGTTGCAATTATTTCGGTCTGACCGAGATGTGCAATCGGTCTCATCGTGTTTGCTTGACCAAGTCTCTGCTTGCTTATTACTAAAATCGGTCTCACCAAGATGAGGTTTTGCCCTAACCCTAGCACATCGGTCCCACTGAAAATCCTAATGTTTACATTTTGAACCAGATTGGTCTGACCGAGTTTCACTATTCGGTCTTACCGAGTTTTGGAAATTGTGTGTAATGGCTATATTTTGTGTGGAGGCTATATATACCCCTCCACCCCTTCTCCATTTGAGAGAGAGCCATCAGAATGTGCTTACACTTCCACTACTCATTTTCTGAGAGAGAACCACCTACTCATGTGTTGAGACCAAGACATTCCAATCCTACCACAAGAATCTTGATCTCTAGCCTTTCCCAAGTTGCTTTCCACTCAAATCATCTTTCCACCAAGTCTCTACAATATGGAGGTTGAAGACAAGGAAGCATGAATCCTTTCAACATATCCTTCAAAAATTTCTATATATCAAAATTCATTTGATATCAAATTTCATGATTGTCATTTTGGATACACAAGTGCTCTTCCTTGCAAAACTAACCCATGTAGGTAGATGAACTCAAACTACAAGCGGTGCTCCCATCTTGATGAACTACATCAACCTTGAGCATCCTACACAAGTTCAACTACATGATCAAGATCAACACCACCACCAAGGTATGTCATTCCATCTTAGAGAAGCTTTACCCCAAGTCATTGGTCTAAGCGGCTCAACAAGATGTGAATACATCAAAGTGCTTAAACGAAAAATGGCAACCCCATTTTGAGCTTAAACGATGAGCATGACCGATGATCAAGTAACTTCGCTTGACTCCTAAGTCAATATACTCTAACATAGGTGACTTTGTTGCTGACCAATTCTAGATGAAGTTCTCTAGTGCTTCTTTGAGTTCTTGCGTTTATCTCTTGCATGCTTGTTCCCCTTTTTCAAAAAATAAACTTCATCCAGATTTCTTTTTCTTTTCTCTATTATTTTCTGCATTCCCTGCATCTAATTCATTGCAAATCCTTTACCTAATTCCTTGCAAACCTTTGTGAGATCTTATTTGCCTAGTGAGCTGAGATGACAAAATATTTCCTCTGTATTGAACTTGGCTTCACCAATTTTTGCCTATCGGCTAGACCGAACTATAATCCTCCATTGTAGTATGTTCAATCGGTACAACTGACAAGGATGAACCCGGTCAAACCAATATGCATCATCTCTGAGACTGCCAACTCGGCGTCGTCGATGTAAAAGAATCGGCGTTACCGATTTCACTACTGAGAAAACATTTCGCCATTGCAGTTGTCATTTCTTCTCCAGCTCCACTCGATGATTCTTATCCTCTACCCGCAACACAATCCACATGCTGCTTTGTCATGTGACTCAAGGACCAAACCTGTTTGATTCATGCTCCAGAAGATCCCTTCTTGGAAATTGATGTCAAAGGGGGAGAGAGAAATCACATCAAATCTTATCTTATGGGCAAAAGAGACCATATGGGACAGAGAGACATCTTAGCTTTCCCAGATGCTTGGTGTCCAAAGAGGAGAGAAGTCACATGTCTTTAAGAGGGGAAAGACATGTTAGTAAATGTTTCTTTGTGTCTCTGCTCTGATTTTCTATTGCCCTATCTTCTCCCATTATCCAATATCATATTCGGGTGGAGAAAGAGTTCATATCTAAGGCAAGGAAATCTTTGGAATTCATTGCATATCTTTATTCCTTGGGGACATGTCTATATCCAAATAGAAGTACTCACTCACTACATGTCATCCCAGCATTGGTACTCTTGTGGTTTCCTGCTCTTGCTCTGATTAGTAGATGTTCCTGTGTTATCTAACCCTGTTTTCTTAGGTTCACCTCTTCCAAAGTCAGCTCAAGACCACAAGGTAAGTATATGCATCACACTCATGTACATGATGATCTCTTGGTGATGTACATATTGTTTGCAAGAAGGACTCATGAACATGAAGGTATATTTTCTGTATTTCACATCATTTGCTCTGATGCATATAGCAAAGATACATGTAACTCATTGCTTGCTCTGACATGCTTATGCATTCACTCGCTTTCATAGTCTATATTCACATGATTGCATACATGTAGGGGGAGCCAATGCATGTTACGTGTCTTTACAAAGCTTTACTTGTTACTCTTCATATCTTTATCTAAAGCTTTGATGTATGTTCTCATCAATTACCAAAAGGGGGAGATTGAAAGCACAAGTGCTCCCTGGGTGATTTTGGTAATTAATGTCAACATATCTCTTGTTGGACTAACATTTTCATCTAGTATATTTCAGATAAGTTCAACATTGGAGTGGCAGGACAAGAGGATGTGGAACCCCTTCAAGATGCTAAGGACAAACATTGGCAAAAGCTCAAGACTCTTCATTTCTGTTTTAGTGATCCAAGATCTCGTTGAGTCCATAGGAAAAGCCAATACTACTAAAAGGGGATGAGGTGTTGCTTAATGGTCTACTTGTTCAAAGTACTCACCGAGATGGCCCTGCAAACTCTCTGTTACCTGTTGCAATTATTTTGGTCACACCGAGATGTGCAATTGGTTCCACCGAGTTTGCCTGACCAAGTCTCTGTTTGCTTATTGCTGAAATCGGTCTCACCGAGTTCATGCAATCGGTCTCACCGACATGAGGTTTTGCCCTAACCCAAGCACATCGGTCCCACCAAGTTAACCTTGTCGGCCCACAGAAAATCCTAACGTTCACATTTTGAACCAGGTCGGTCTGACCGAGTTTCACTATTCGGTCTCACTGAGTTCGAGAAATTGTATGCACCGGCTAGAATTTGTGTGGAGGCTATATATACCCCTCCACCCCCTTCTCCATCTGAGGGAGAGCCATCAGAACGTGAGTACACTTCCACTACTCATTTTCTGGGAGAGAACCACCTACTCATGTGTTGAGACCAAGACATTCCAATCCTACCACAAGAATCTTGATCTCTAGCCTTCCCCAAGTTGCTTTCCACTCAAATCATCTTTCCACCATATCCAAATCTATGAGAGAGAGTTGAGTGTTGGGGAGACTATCATTTGAAGCACAAGAGCAAGGATTTCATCATGAACACACCATCTATTAACTCTTGGTGAGTGGTGTCTCCTAGATTTGTTAGGTGTCACTTGGGAGCCTCCATCAAGAATGTGGAGTTGAACCAAGGAGTTTGTAAGGGCAAGAGATCGCCTACTTCACGAAGATCTACCCAAGTGAGGCAAGTCCTTCGTGGGCGATGGCCATGGTGGGATAGAAAAGGTTGCTTCTTTGTGGACCCTTCGTGGGTGGAGCCCTCCGTGGATTCGCGCAACCGTTACCCTTCGTGGGTTGAAGTCTCCACCAACGTGGATGTATGATAGCACCACCTATTGGAACCACGCCAAAAATCTCCGTGTCTCCAATTGCGTTTGCACACTCAGAACCCATCCCTTTACTTTATTGCACATTGCATGCTTTAGTTTCCGCTGATCATATACTCTTGCCATGCTTGCTTGGAATTTATTGTGAATGATTAAAATTGTGCTAATCTCCAACCTCAACTTGAAGAACTTAAAAACTGCTACCTTTAATTGTTGAGGTTCTAATCACCCCCTCTAGACACCTCTTCTCGATCCTTTCAATATACAATAACAAATAAATACCATTAGATGTATTATTGAATGTACTTTCACATCATACATATTTGTTATGGTAAATGTTTATATTTTTCTATAAACTTGGTCAAACTTTAGGAAGTTTGACTTTGGTCAAACCTAATATGCAGAGTTAATAAAAATGGATGGAGTTCTAGTAGTTACTAGTACGATGAACTACTGGTACTACTCGCTAGTTTCTTAGCCCAATCACCCAACACGCCAAATGGGGAGTTCAGTGTTACAAAATTTTGAGGTCGGCAGGAAAATCTCTCGTGATCCTGATTCGAGCAGTGCGTAGTTACCATCATACCCTTCGGAATAGGCCTATGGATGATGGTTGGTAGGGGGCTGTTTGGGTAACTTCAGGTTCACCCTACCCAGCAAACCCCACCCCAGCACCCAGAGTAGTACACCTGAATACTCCCCATTTTCTATCCCCACTGCAAAATACACTTCTCCACGGCATTGTAGCCTTCATGCTCCTGCCCTTCTACATCGGCGCACTTGTCCACCGTAGCGCATTTGCCTCATCGACGATGTCGTACGCTGCACTAGAGCCGGTCGAACCTCGTCCTCGTACACGGAGCCTCTTCCCCGGCACCGTCTTCCATGGTCTTGGATCTACTTCCCGGAAACCGACGCCAAGCGCAGAAGCACTATCGTCGTGGACAATGAACTGACTCCCGTTGCCGACCATGATGCACAGAGGCCACCGCGACCATCGTACTCCTCCTCGATTGGTAATGTGTGTATTGAATATCTTAGCAGTACATGTGGAGTTCCAATTTTGTTCATACCTACCCTTCAAATTTCCTGGTTGCTATTGTTCCCGTAAAAGTAATTGGTTATAGCTTGCATTGTCCAACAGAATATCACCTTTTAATTGTGCGTCGCTCCTGTATTGCACTGTGCTTGGGTAGGTTCTTCATCTACAAACAGTAGTGTGGCAAATGATGGAAAGTTTTTTAGAACTAGCAAGATGCCCATGCGTTGCACGGAATATGAAGATGCATTTGTATGTGTAGTTTATCTTGTGGGAGAAAAGGATGAATGAGGGAAGGCCTTATTTGCAAATGTGGAGTGGGGTGTGGGTATCTTTTTGCAAAATTGCCCTAGTTTCCTTCCTATCCGTCAGATATAAATTGGATGGCCTATATTGCAGGATGGCAGGCACACCATCATCACCAACTCTGTTTTTTATAAGAGTAGAGATAAATATAAATATAAAATAAATATAAGTGTAGAGAAGAGAGTAGAGATAGCAGGGACGTCAGGAAAGGATCGCGCATGCAGGAAAAAGCGGTTGGGCGCGCGCTAGTTCTGGCGCGCGGCATCCGGTACGCTTTTATAAAATCCAATGCCTTCCCACTGCTATGTGACTTGCCACCGCTCTCTCCCCACTTTGTGCCTCTCCACCGCTCTCTCCCCACTCTTTCTCGTGTTGCTGCCGCCGCGCCACCATGCCGCTGCGTCGTCGGGAAACTTGGGGATACCGCGACGTCCGTGCGCGCACCTCTAGTGGCTTCTCCGTCGAGATCCGTTTTCGCGGGATGCGCCTCGGCCTTGGCACTTTCGACACCGCCCACGAGGCCGCCCCGCGCGTACGACGCGACCGCATGGCGCCTCCGGTGGCCTCATAGAGCATTGAACTTCCCTAACGTGCTGACGTAGGAGCGGGCCTAGGAGCTCACGCCTCCGCTGCGGCTTATCACCGACGAGGATCATCACAATAACCGGAGGCAGGAGCACTGTCTGGGCATCGCTGAGATGGACGAGAAAGCCTTGCCGCTCTGGCGCCAATGCTTCCAGTAGGACATCATCAATGAGCGCGAGTTCTACACGCAAAGGAGGGCGCGGAGCGAGCCACCTATTGCAAGGACAAGCGTACACGGAAGGCGACCGCTCAATTCAGCATCAAGCTAGGAGCAGCGTTGCCCTGGGACTCCGACGACGATCAGTATCTTGATGCCTACATTGAGACATCAGAGGAGGACATCACCGAGGAGGAGTCGGACGAGGAGGAGTAGTTGAACTATCTATTTTTTACCTATCTATGCCATATCTATGTCGAGAACTATCTGTCTCTACTCTCTACTCTATACTCTCTACTCATAAAAAAACAGAGTTAGTGATGATGGTGTGCATGCCATCCTACAATATAGGCCGTCCGATTTATATCTGACCGGTAGGAAGGAAACTATGGCAATTTTGCAAAAAGATACCCACACCCCTCTCCATATTTGCAAATAAGGCCTTCCCTCGTTCATCCTTTTCTCTCACAAGATAAACTACTCATACAAATGCATCTTGATGTTACGTGCAAAGCACATGCATCTTGCTTGTATCTAGCTATGCCAGTATCATCTTGGAGTCGAATGTCTATCGAGTCAGAGTAGAAAGGAGAAAGAATATAGCGCGTCCAATGGAGCGGCGCACGCATGCAATTTTTTGTAGCGACCGCTGGAGCCAGCACTTTGAGGCCCGCAAAAACTGGCTATTCCGGTGCTATAAATGCTTTTTTAACACGCAGCATGTTGCGCTTCTGTTGGAGATGCTCTAACATGGCAGATGCATGCTTTAATGTTGCTCACAAGATGCATGTGTATTACTAAATTTTTCTTGCCATGTTGAGATTTTAAAACCACAAGTGCGAACATGCAGAGGAGCAATGAAGACCAATCACGGGATATTGGAGACATCTTCAAGGAACGTGGCAAGTTAAAGAGGAGCTGCACCAAACCTGTAAAACGAGCTTTGGTAAGTAACACCCTTTCAATTACTTTCGTTTAGCCTCATGTTCTTCGATGTGTATATGTTGTAATTTCTATTTCTCTTAGCCTCGTATTCTTCAATGTGTAATAAGAAGAGTCTTAATCATCCTAATGCTTTCTTTTTTGGCTTGATGTAGGGAGTGGGTGTTCTCACCTTGGAGTTTGTTTTTATATTTCTCCTTTTGAATTCACTTCTTGGAGTCCTGTTTATCTGGATTCCAGTAAATGGATCTAGGTTGGTCTGAGTATTGATCTAAAAAAGAAGTAACTTCACGTGAGGATTCAGTTCCTGCGAGAAGGGAAGTATGGTCAACCTCGAGATCATGTTTCCAAAATGAGGCTGGATTACACACAAGGTGCCCGTTCCCTAATGATGCTAGATTAGACACAAGGTGCAAATTCCCAGATGATGTTGGATTACACACAAGGCAGGTGGAGTCGTCAACTGTTCGTGTCCTCGTGGCTCTAGTAAAGCCGAAAAGAAAGCATGCAGCAGCCCTTGAGAATGTACCTGAGTTCTTGAAGAAGTAAAAAGAGCAATCAGATGCTCTCTTTACCTAAACCAAATAAGAGAAGGAAGAAGCCAGAAAGAAGCTAGAAGAGACAGAGTAGGCTAGGCGTCTCCTGCTATCTAAAACTGTTGTCGATACAAATTTTCCTTCATAATAGCTAGGTTCAAATGTTTACCCAGTCATCATGCCTTTTGTGATGTTCGTGCATCTACTAATTTGGCACAAAATAAATAGTTTTGGGTCATGTTTATAACATCAATTACTTTCCAAACAATAACAGACGAAGCATTGGACATGGTATAGTTCATACGCAAGCCCAACATTCCAAGTTCAACTTCCACATCAAACTCATGTTCATAGATATCTTCACATTCATAGATAATGTCCACAACCATGATTCACTTCAAAGCCAAAAAATGTGAGGAGAGTTATAAATAAAGAAATATCTCTAGTTCCTACTACCAATGCGAGCACGACAAGTTAAGACAATACATAATTAATTATATTTTGGATATTTTTTTGACTAAACGCGAATAACTTCTTGTCGCGCCCAATATACGGCCCTATCCTAAAGGAACTCGAGGGTCCCACCAAGGATAGAAGCGCATATTGGAGACGCTTTTGCAAGGTGGATATCATTACATCGTACCATTACATAATAGCTGGGAAAACATACAAGAGGCATACAATGCCACCTGAATACAACAACATCATTCATAAGAGAAACATCCGGCTATGGATGAAACACAAACAAAAACTCAAACGACATCCACCCTGCTAGCCCAGGCTGCCGACCTGGAACCTATCCCCTAATCGAAGAAGAAGCAGAAGAACAACTCCAAAACAAGTAAGCATCGCTCTCGCGTCATGATCATCGCATTACCTGTACCTGCAACTGTTGTTGTAGTAATCTATGAGCCACGAGGACTCAGCAATCCCATTACCATGGGTATCAAGACTAGCAAAGCTTAATGGGAAGGGAATGGATAAGTGGTGAGGTTGCAGCAGCGTCTAAGCATGATATGGTGGCTAACTTACAAATACAAGAATAAGATGAGAAGCTACGCAAACGGTCGCAAACTAGTAATGATCAAGAAGTGATCCTGAAACTACTTACATTCAAACATAACCAAACCGAGTTCACTTCCCGGACTCCGCCGAGAAGAGACCGTCACGGCTACACACGCGGTTGATGCGTTTTAATTAAGTCAAGTGTCAAGTTCTCTACAACCGGATATTAACAAATTCCCATCTGCCACATAACCGTGGGCACGACTCTCGAAAGTTTAAACCCATGCAGGGGTGTCCCAACTTAGCCCATTATAAGCTCTCACGACCAACGAAGGATATTCCTTCTCCCGGGAAGACCCGATTTGCCTCGGAATCTCGGTTACAAGACATTTCGGCAATGGTAAAACAAGACCAGCAAGACCACCCAAATGTGCCGACAAATCCCGATAAGAGCTGCACATATCTCGTTCTCAGGGCACAACAGATGAGTCAAGCTATGAGTAAAACCAGCCCTCAAGTTTCCCCGAGGTGGCCCACAGGCTGCTTGGTTCGGACCAACACTCAGAGGAGCACTGGCCCACGGGGGGGGGGGGGGGGGTTTAAAATAAAGATGACCCTCGGGGCTGCAGACCCCAAGGGAGGGTAATAGGTTGTTAGGCAAATGGAAAACCCATGTTGGGCCTTGCTGGAGGAGTTTTATTCAAAGCGAACTGTCAAGGGGTTCCCATAAACGTAGCCGCGTAAGGAACACAAAATCAAGGAACATAACACCGGTATGACAGAAACTAAGGCGGCAAGAGTGGAACAAAACACCAGGCATAAGGCCGAGCCTTCCACCCTTTACTAAGCATATAGATGCATTAATTAAATTAGAGATATTGTGATATCCCAAAATAATCCTGATCCAACATGGAGCAATCTTCAACTTCACCTGCAAGTAACAACGCTATAAGAGGGGCTGAGCAACACGGTAACATAGCCAAGCAACGGTTTTCTAGGAAGGGTGAAAAGGTTAGAGGCTGACATGGAAATTTGGGAGGCTTGATAAACAAGTGTTAGGTAGCGCAGCATAGCGACAGAACGAAGCAACTAGCATAGCAATGATAGTAGTGAGATCCAGGGTAACGGTCATCGTGCCTGAAATCCCGCTAGGAAGAAGAATGAGTCCATGAAGAAGACAAACGGATGAAGACAAACCAAGCGTAGACGAACGAATCCTCACAATCACAAGGGAACAGGAACTATCGAGAAGAAGCACAACTGGAAAGAAGCAAACAACATGGTAAACACACAACACATAAACATGCCATGATGCACAACCAAGCATGATGCATGACAAAGGCTATGTGATGCTACTCATGGCAAGAGATGATGCATACAAGAATATCACATCAAAGCAAGTTTAAATGAGGCCGGAAACAACATATAACAAATCCGGTAAGCCCTCATATGCAAATTTGGAAACTGGTCCAGATCTTAACAAATCTTATGTTCAAGTTGTTAGACAGCAAGTTAAGATGCACCAAGATGATCTACCCGAAATTCTAGTCAAGTTACATATAAAGTTCATTTAATTCAGAGCTACGGTCTAGAAGATATGAGCAAAACAAGTTAAACATGGCATTGATGCAAAATGCATTCAAACATCAAGCAAACACTCTCAAAACAAGGATTCAACATGACATGATGAAACTAGATGCAAATCTAAGCAAGTTTCATATAGAGCGTGCTCAAAATGGAGCAACGGTGCAACACATACACCCAAAACAAGTTATAACAACAATCTGCCCAAAACAGCAAGTAGGCACTTTGCAATCATCAAAACAACATGCTACAGGAATCATATGAGCATAAACTTGACATGCAATTTATTTATAGATAACATACTTCAAATATCATTAATGTTCAGGTTCATAGGCATCAATATTAAACCAATATGATCAAAGAAAAATGCAACTTTATAACACGGAGCATATGCATGAGCAGAGTTAATATGATGACAACTTGAGAACAAGAAAGAGACAAGCTACAGCAAGTAAACATGGATAACAAGGACATGGCATCAAATTAAACATAACAAAGAGAAAATAACATCAAAGCATCATATGCATATGGCTCATGGATTAGTAGGCATCAACAAGACAAAATTGAATGTTGAAATAGTTTCAGCAAGTGAAAAACAACAACATTATGATATCATGTTTAGAAGCATTGAACAGAGGCATATGACATCGAAAATTATCAAACATGGCATGTGAACAAAGTACTCATAGCATAATTCAAAACATGTAATTGGAGCATATCCAGAATAGGCATGTATCAACTAATAACAAGCTCACAACAAGGCATTGTGAAGTTAACAGCAAACTGGAACAACATATAGGCATGTTTGTGCTAATGAAAACATATGCTACAGGATATATATATAGGGCACCAAAAGGCATGGCAAGATATAGTATAACATGTGCATCAAAACATGTCAGCTAAGCATCTCCAGATTATGCATGGATTAATCGGTAGCATCAAGCAAACATGGCATCATGATATGACAGATTCAGAAATGACAGAACATTAACAACAAGTAGCCCACTTCACAAGCTTGATGCACTCACTACAAGGCATACCAAAATATATGGATTGCACCACAGTTAAGATGGCATAATTATGCTCCTAAAACATGTATACATGGTGCTCAAAAGAAAATCACATAAAAATATATAAAAATGACAAATAGGTAAGTCATAACAATTTTCAGCAGTTAACAGCAACATGCACATTTACAATAGGGATTAAGATGTCAAGATGCACACTAAAATGAATGCAACATCAACCATCATATATAGCATGAAGAGCAGAACATGTGCATATCAAGATCATCATCATAGGATCAATATGTACAAAGTTATAGCACTCACAAGATGCATACATGATGTTAACAACCAGCAGATTCCAGTAGTTTATATCGCTTAGCAGTTTTGCAATGAAGGTTAAGACATTAATGTGAACAGGAACATGAATGCAAACTACTCCATCATTAAGAGCATCGAGAGATGAACATTTTGACATATCATGCACACAAAACGGAGCCACATGCACAAAGTTATGCTAGTTCAAACATGAGCACATGACGTTTAAAATCCTGGGGAGTCGGTGGAAATTTCACCTCGTGGAATCGAGATGGAGAGATCCCGGGACGGAGCGGAGCAGGACAAGGAAGAGCGTTTGGTTCAGGGGGCTAGTGGATCTGGTCCACCTGACCAGATCCGGCGAGGTGGCGGCGCCGGCGAATTCCGGCGAGGTCGGAGGAGGCCGGGAGGCGACGACGAGGCGGCCCCGGACCGGATCTGGCCGGATCCGGCCGGCGGCGATCAGGCACGGCGGCGGAGGGGCCGGGGTGCACGAGGCGGGCGGCACAAGGCGGCGCAGGGTGGCTCGGCGGCGGGGTAGCACGGCGGCGCAGCGGAGGCGGCGGCGGCCTGGAGAAGGGCAGCATGCACGGCCTCGCGGTGCCTGCAGCGGCGGGGCGGAGCTGGGCGGCGCCGGCGGGAGGCGGATATGGCAGCGGCGAGCGCGCGGTGGCGAGTGGGCGGCAGGCAGCGGCGCGGGGCGCGGGGCGCGCGGGGGCGAGGCGGCCCAGGTGCAGCCCGGGGTGGGCCGGCCTCGGGGCACGATGGGCCTGGCGACGGGGAGGAGAGAGAGGAGGCGCGGGGGACACATGGCGGTAGTGGATTGGTTGGAGGGCGGCGGTGGATGCGTCCGGCGACGAGATGGACATGTCCGGGTGCGGGAGGAGGAAGATGGCTAGGGTTTGGGTGCATTTTATCCGAAAATTCGGGGGAGGGGGTGTTTAAATAGGTGGAGGGAGCTAGGGGAGTTCAAATGAGGTGCGGTTTTTTGCCCACACGATCGTGATCCAACGACGGAGAGCATGGAGGGGGTTTGGATGGGTTAGTGGTCTGTTGTGAAGGGTGCTGGGCTGCAAAGAGAGAGGGGTTTCGGTTTACTCGGTTAACCGTTGGGGCATCAAACGACTTCCAAATGGAACGAAATTTGACGGGCGGTCTACCGGTGATATACCTAGGCCACTAGGCAAATCTCGGCCCATTCCGAGAACGTTTTTTGGAGGCTCACAAAACAAGAACTGGGAGGTGCCGTGGGCGCGTGCGAGTGTGTCTGGGCTTAGAACGTATAATGGAGAGAACCAGGGAAACCCGAACAGATGCAAGTTTTGAAAAACATGCAGATGATGACATGGCAAAGTGCAACACGCAAGCAAAAGACATGGCAACGACGACGAATAACTGGAAAACACCTGGTGCATCGGTCTCGGGGTGTTACACTTCTGGAGGCAAGTATAATATTTCTAATGCCGGCCGCGGCCGGGGTCCACGGTGTTCTGAGCCAAACCGGGTAACACACCGGGTGTCTGCTAGTGACGCAGTGGTCATTGCATTCATGGATTCCAAGGGGCGATGGCCCCTGTGGTCTATTATTCCTTGGTGTCGGCGGTGGCCGCAGACGTGTTGGCCACCTCCGCCCGCATGCCGCGGTTCCGCCAATGTTTGCATCGGATGGCACGGCCAACGACGGTGCACTGGACACCGTGGTCCCTCGTGAGTCGGTGTGCAGCAACATGCGACTCTTCTCTGTGCAAGCTTGGAGCGTCTAATTGATGCACCAGGGGCCAGCGTGGAGCAACGCCTTGCCCGCCTGCATCCTCGCCCATGGTACTGACAGCCTGGGGCAGGGAGGGAGGTGGGGCAGCGAGTTGCCTGGCTTGTCGGGGCACCCAGGCGGCTTTTATGCCGGAGAACTCGTCTTCTTGCTCACCGGATGCTATGGAGAGTGTGGAGAAAATGGTGCAAAAAGGATATGGGGAGCGGCGGTGTGGTGCGGTTCTTTCCAGGTGTCTGGCCTTGTTTTTTTTAAATAGCGGGCGGACGAGAGGAGCCAACCGGCATTGTGTTCTAAAATGCCGGCCGGCTCACGGAAGGACGTGTTGCCGGCACACGCATGGATTCAATGGAGGCATGCGGGGCAGTCTGAAGCCATTTGCATGCAGCGAGGAGCCCTGTTCAGCCTGGCCTGCAGCAAGTGGGGCCCTCTTGGCCGGCGTGCCGGTTCAATGCCTGGCTATGAGAGGTCGCAACCGTGTTAGAGCAATCACTCCTTCCAGTCCTTTTTTGTTTGGGTATAACAAAATCTCATTTTCCATTCACATTTTACAAGTAAAAATCATGGACAAACTTTGACCCAAAATACGATGGGGACTAGTAAACCCGGACAGAGGTAGTAGTTATGAATTCCATTTTTGCTCCATACCAATCATTCTAAAAACTAGTACTTATAATGCGCCATTGAAAATCAGAACTCTTACCCCGCTAAAAATGATATTTTAAATCTGGCTACCCGATCAGTGGCGACTGGCGAGCCACCGCCTCCAGGTCATTCACCTATGGTCCCGACCATCAACTCGTACGACTCAAATTATCATGCAAGTTGACTATTCCTACAAAGGTGCGCTCCACCACATACCCGGTACCCGCGCATGCAGCAATCGTGCACCTAGGGTTTTAGGATTTATTTGTTTACGGTGCCTTTACGTAACTCTCATGTGTGCGAGACAACGAGAGACCGACTGCATGCATGCGCCTCTTCTCTTCGTATATGTACTCCCTAGTTTGTCTGGTGTCCAAAAAAATATACAGTAATAATAACTAGCAATGTGCCAATGCGTTGCCACACGATCAAAGTTGATTAATACATATTCAACGATTCAATAGAAAAGAGTCTAGTTTTGAAATACGTAATCAATAAAAATATGTTATGTTTTACTCAAAATATATTCATTTGGCGGTTTTGATGAGATAAGGGAGGAATGTGGTTGGTTTCAAGATTCGAGAAGTGGTATATCTCTACTCTTATAAAAAACAGAGTAGGTGATGATGGTGTGCCCGCCATCCTGTAATATAGGCCGTCCGATTTATATCTGACGGATAGGGAGGAAACCATGGCAATTTTGCATAAAGATACCCACACCCCTCTCCATTTGCAAATAAGGCCTTCCCTCGTTGATCCTTTTCTCCCACAAGATAACTTACTGATACAAATGCATCTTGATGTTCCGTGCAACGCATAGGCATCTTGCTAGTTGTTGCAAAAAGCCCTTGTGTGTGTGTGTGGTGTGTTTGTGAGAGAGAGGGAGAGAGGAGGAGGACGGAGTGCGCGTGTGACAAAGACATAAAGAGTATGTGTGCGAGAGGTATCACCATAAAATGAGGCGATAGCGTGTGTGTGCACGATCGAGAGGTGTGTCTCAAGAAGCGACAACAAATCTACATAGATACAAGGAGCGCGAGAGAGACATGTACACGATAGTGGAAGCAAGAGTATGGAGGTGTATAAACCTATATGGAGGTTAGTCGATCAATGTTTGTGAGAGACATATGAGTCGGGGGTGCAAAAGAGAAAGTTTTGTGTGTGTGTGTGAGAGAGAGAGACGATAGTCGGGAAGGGGAGTGGAAGCAGGAGTTGTGTGTGTGTGCGTGAGAGAGAGGGGGGGGGGGAGAGTTTGTCTGATCGGTAAACAAATGAATAATGTCAGTTTTACAGCTGAGATGAAGACGGAAATGAGAAAGCAAAAAATGTTGTGTGTGCGGGAGAGAGAAATTTTAGTCCTAGGAGTCATATCTAGAGAGATATAGGGTGCATGGGAGAACCCTAGAGAGAAAGACGAAGTGAAAGACGAGCGAGAGTGTGTGTTTGGCGGTGAAAAAGAAACCTTAGGTACCTAGTGATACCAGAGAATGATAGAGACATGAGAGATAAGGAAAACCATGTAATGTATAATTATAGGGAGAGTAAGACACTTCTCAAGGGAGACGTTGAGAGACCATGTTTGCGAAAATAGGAGAAGCATGAAGTGAGCGTGCAGGTGGGCTGGAGAAAAGAGAGTGATAGCTACATGAAGAAGCATGCGAGAGAGATGGGCGTGAAAGGAGATTCAAATATTAAGTTGCATGTATAGAAAATGTCAACATAAAAGGGATTCAAAAATTTGAATTCAAGATGATGATACATGTAATTCATACTCGAACCAAAATTGATCTATCAAACATGCATATGAATTCACGCACGTCTATGTTATTTAATATGTAGATATTACTGATCCATACATTTTAGTAGAACATAATTTGGTTTAAAATTTTTGAATTCAACCTTATGATTTTGAGATCATTGTATTTGTAAATAATATTATATATATAAAGGAGCAGAATTCTTTGATGTGCTTTTGAAAGTATATATAAAAAATGATATATATAGAATTTTATTCCAATCGAAAATGGATCCTGCCCGAACAAAAATAGAATACAAAATGGATTGGAATTGAGTTGGCACAGTAAATGTGTAATATTTTTCTCAAAAAATTGAACGAAGCGGCCAAACTCATAGTAACCGCCCGAAACCAAAATATGAGAGATGGAAATTACCGCCTGTTCCTGACATGCAACACATGTCGGCTCGATTTCAATACATCTTGATAGGGGAAGATTTGTAATTTCACTCAAACGTGACATAACCACCTCTCACCCGGATTCATACACGGTTGGTGCCAAAACATAGTGTCTCCGCGGCCGAAATCGCCTCTCACCCGGATTCATACACGGTGGGCGCCAAAACAAACTCTCCTCGGCCGAAATCTCTGCCGGCAAATATTCGGTGTATGTGAGATTACCATCCTGTCCCCAACCAACTAATATTGCTGTGATGTAGAAAATTTTAAACGGGGGCTAAGTTTGTAAATTTCCTCGCATTTGAGACAAGCATGCCCAGAAGCCACGGTTCCCCCCTTCCTCTTCCCTCCATTTCCCCATTCATACTCTGTGGGTGCCAAAACACCGACTCCACCCCAGCCTCCTCCGTCCGCCACCCTATCCACCACCATCCTCCTCCACCATACAGGAGTTGATACCCCGACGCCGTCGTCCATTACAAGAGACACTACAAAAAAAGACACATCCGTGACATTTTGGGCCGAATGAATTTTTTTTGTCATACATATGACACTTCTATGGCGACAATTGTGACAAAACCCAGTATCATCATAGATGTGGTGGGCTCCTACTTCTATGACAAAAAATCATGACAAAAAATGGGCTTTTCGTCCTGGGCGGGCTGGAGACGCAGCTGCATGACATTCTTTGGGCCGTCCATGATGGAAAAAACCATGGTAGAAGCGAGGGGGAGGAAAATTTCGGGTAGTTGCCGGTTACGGTGGGAGGTCGGGGCCGAGCGATGCGCATTTTTCTCGTACACGTGTGATGCGTTGGCTCTAACTGCACCCGAGCGAGGCATTAGGCTCCAACTGAACCCGAGCGATTGCACTGCAGGCTACGTGTTACTGAACCCAAGCGATCGATCGATGGCTGTTAACTGAACCCGATCAAGCGATTCCTTCGCTACTGCTGCTAACTGAAGCCGATCGATTGGATGAACAGTGAGCGTTGCGGGGGGGGGGGTGGGGGGGAGGGGGTTGGATGAACAGTGAGCGGTGGCGTTGCCTCTGGATGAACAGGACCCTGTGGTGTGGAGGGCTGGATGAACAGTAGACGGTGGAGGGGTGCCCGTGGAGGGGTGGCTGAATAGGACCCCGTGGTGTGGAGGGCTGGATGAACAGTAGATAGTGGAGGGGTGGTTGAACAGTAGCCGATGGAGTAGCGTGCGGTGGAGGCTGGATGAACAGGAGCCCATGGAGGCTGGAGGAGGTCGACGGTGGAGATGAACAATATCCCGTGGAGTCCTGTTTTGCGGTACGCCACACCCCTCCCGTTGAACAGGACCCTCGTTTCGACCGCAGGAGGCCCGTTTCGTCCGTTTTGCGGTACGCCACACCCCTCCCGATCAACAGGACCCCCGTTTCGATCGTAGGAGGTCCGTATCGTCCGTTTTGCGGTACGCCACACCCCTCCCGATCAACAGGACCCCTGTCTCGACCGTAGGAGGTCCGTTTCCTCCATTTTGCGGTACGCCACACCCCTCCCGATCAACAGGACCCCGTTCCGAACATAGGAGGTCTGTTTCCTCCGTTGTGCAGTACGCCAGGCCTCATTTCCATCACCTGTTCCGTCCAAGCCCTCCCGATGAACACGACCACGCATTCTGTTCCGACCCAGCCGGTTGGCTCCCCATGAACACGACGACGACACTGTTTCTCCGTTCCGACCCAGCCATGTACATGTGCGCGAGTAGGCGTTCGAGACCCCGCCCGTATGTACACATACGTGGCCGTATTTTCTTTCTTGCACCCTGGCCGATGTACGTACGTGTACATGCTACGTGCGCGCCTCTACTACGACACATGCGCGCCTCTACATCCATCAGTATATATGTACATACACGTTCGCGACCAGAATGACAACGCTACGTACGCTTCGACCAGGTGGGTCCCGACTGTTAGGCACTTCCTTGTCTGCGAAGATGTAGCTGGTGGGTCCCAGCAGTCAGGGGGGTGAATCATTTTTTTGCCCGGATGCACTTCCTTTTGTGCGAAGATGTAGCTAGTGGGTCCCAGCAGTTAGGGGGGCGAATCGTTTTTTTAGCTCGGACGCACTTGCTTGCGTGCGAAGGTGTAGTTGGTGGGTCCCAGCAGTCAGGAGGGAAACGTTTTTTTCACGAAATATGGTGGCCCGTCCAGTGGGTCCCTGTTGTCAGGTGGGGGAATCATTATTTTCCGTGTAATAAGGAGGCACTTCCTTGCTGCGGCCTTGGACCCAGCTGTTAGCCTCTCCACGTACAGTCCACGTCTGATGGAAGTCGTTCCTTGACCATGTTGACCACGCCGTGCCGAGAGCACCAACTTAGTAGGCCCACAGGTCAGCCTCCAAAACGGTGCGCCCCAGATGTCAGGGGAAGGAATCATTTTTTGGGCAGCCAAAGCTAATAATATCCGAGATTGAAGAAGAAGCACGACATCCGTTGGATAGACATCCAACGGCCACTTCTGCTAGAACCGTGTGTTGACTATAATAAGTTGACAAAGCCTTGCATATGTGTCAACTAATTTTTTTAGGGGACGCGTCACTTAGTAGGCCCACAAGTGTGTGGCAGAGAACTTATAGCCCATTTGCGTTTTATAAGAATGTACACCCCATTTTTGAATTCTAATGGAATTTACAACAACCCATTTACAGTTTGTTAAAAGTACAACCCATTTTCTAGCTAGGACAACGGCTAATAATTTCAACCAACCGTTGAAGACAGAATTCAATAAAATTTCCCACATTTTGATGGGATCCGAAATATTTTTATCCCAAAATTTCTAGTCAGATTAAATATAAATTTGTATTACGTAAAAATCCAAC
This sequence comes from Triticum timopheevii, assembly GCA_963921465.1. NCBI lineage: Eukaryota > Viridiplantae > Streptophyta > Magnoliopsida > Poales > Poaceae > Triticum > Triticum timopheevii. Next base: position 249,552,483 of record OY997264.1, on the reverse strand, counting down.
GAAACATTGCGCGCGCAACAATGAAAATTTAAGATTTTCAAAATCTATAAATAATATTTTATAAACTAATTTCGTGTTTGGTGCATTTTTTATAGTTACTGCCCAGTTTTTATAATTACATCCCATTTTATTTTTTAAAGCCCATTTTCCTGTTAAGCCTAATGCATCCCTCCTAGGAAAGATTTGCAGCCCAGCGGGGCGGAGAATAACAAGTTAACCTTGCCTGGGTATTCCTCAAAATGACGTATAGCTGGGCTAGCCATTTTCATCTTGACAAAAATTAGTATCTGGGCTGGATATCTGGCCTGGGCTACACGGGCCACAGCCCGCCCAGTTAATACCCTGCTCTCCTCTGAACAACAATGTAATCATTGCCAAGAATAACTCTGCAGTGCTCACGCCTCAAAAACACAAATACTGCTCGAGCTGCTTGGTCCCAGCTGTCGGCCGCACCTTGTGCAATTCTCTCGTTTATATTGACTACATAGGTTGACAATGGTGTGGGACCGTGATGTAGGAAACCAGAGAAAGCAAAAGAAATATAGTTGTACATAATAAGGAGGCACTTGCGTACGTACGGCTATGGCCCTAGTGGGTCCCTAGTGTCATCCAGTCAAAATAAAGTCATCTCCTAAATCCTCATGTTCGTTGACGATGTTAACAATGCTCGGCGCCACGGCGAGCGCAACAACTCGAAGGTCAACGGAGAGGGCCTCGCGGGCCCTACGAAGGTCTGATGCAATGCCCGCTACTCATTCAGGAAGCGAGGATCATCGTACACCTATGAGCACCTTCGAGAAACTGAGACGGCATGAAACGGTAAGGCCGCGCTTGGGAGCTCTGGTTTATTTCAAACCTGTATTAACATACAAGTGTAATTTACTCGTCATCGGAAACAACGCATAAAATACAGGCATAATGAAACCAAGGGCCTGAGGTTTGTAAGTAAAACCAGCGGGTTACGCGTGTAATTTGAGAGACCAGCGTGTATTTTACGAGCACTGCTATATGAATGACATTACCAGACGATACATGCACGACGTGCATATCATGCCATCCATGGGCAAGGCTGAAACGGCAGCTAATGGCTGGATTAACAATCGTCCGAATGTCGTTCAGCGTTTTTATCGTGTGTGAAGTACTTCCGATATTTTACTAGTCGAAATCGACCAACCAAGCACCTTCGCCCGAGACCATCTGCTTTAATTGACAAGCGTCAGTTTTACAAGCGGTTTTGGTTGGAAAACGATGATCCAATCACGGCCTAATATCATGAGTTGGTCAGAAGATCATATGGTTTCACGTCTAACCTACCCGACATGTCATATAGGCTATGAATGAAACATTAGACGATGAACTTCTTACACACGGAAACAATAGAAGAGGATGATCTTCTTAACAAGCAAATCACTGGCATTAGATCGACATGCAAAATAATATGAAGCATTATTCTCAGGAGGCACGGTGAACAGCTCGTGATGCCGCATGCCACAACATTACAAGCTCAACTTTGCAATCAAACACAAGGCCTGGCATTACATAGACAATATTTAGAACAAACTCTTAACACAAGAATATCTCAGCAGAGTAACTATTTACTTCTAAACTGAACACAAGAATAGGAAAAAACACTCGACGCTGCTCACAGCAAGGGCGTCCCACTCAAAAATATCAAATGCATGTCTTCTGGCTAACATCAATGAGCAAATTTTGACAAGGTTTTCCAATTCCAATATATTAAACTAACGTCTTCTTGCTAACATCAATGATTAAACTTTGACAAGCTTTTCCCATTCAAAATATGTAATGCCTATGATCGTGGAGTCCTGTCGTAGCTTCTTGTACTTGTTTGGGCACTTTTTGCCCAGGGCACTCCACGTGTTGTTAAATTGCCAATGGTCTTAGTAGACTAGTCATGTCACCGGTGTCTAATAATACTCTATAAAGCTTCTCTGTCATTCCTTCTGTAATGTAGCGCAAACAGTGACTGCTTCTTTCTGCAAAGTGGAACGACCAACTGGACCCAGTAACGCAGCAGTTTGCCTTGGACACATTGGCTCCTTTTGTGCAGTTCAACTAAAATCGGAGTCGGAATAAAACCAAGCTTTAATTTTGATATCCCTGTAAGCAACAATAGGTACAAGGGAAACAATTACTGAGAAATAACGGTTGATGACTTGTCTTAATGGGAAACAAAGCAGGAGACTAGCAATTCTCCATCAGTGTGATTCATTCATATTGACTGAGACATTATCTTAACAATGCCTTGTTTCAACATGTATAAAGAACGACAAAGCAGAAAAGTACCATTCCTAAAACAATGCAACTGATTCGTTTTGACAGAGACATTATCTTAACAATACCTTGCTTAAACATGTAGAAAGAACTACAAAGCAGGATAGTACCATTCCTAACAAGTGTTGCAGTTTTGAACTAAGATTCAGTAGTTAATTAATTCTGAGAGTGGAATTGCTTAATTTTACCAGCGGCATTAGATTAACAAAAAGCATAAACAGTTCTAGGGGAGAGTGGGCGCAACAAAAATATGTGCTTCCATCTACTTATAAAGGGGGTGATGCAGAGTTTGTTGTAACAAAGCAACAAGCATCATGACTGGGTTGGTCCCATTTTTGTTCACTACTTAATGGGAAAAGACAACAATACAATAGCTTCAATTCAACATTTATTTAAAACAGTACCAATACAAGTAGCACAACATCTCAAAGCATACTGCACAATCATGTGGATGAAGGCCTGTACTGACCTTTCATGAGAACACCAAGATAAAATACGAATTTGCCAACATGAATAGGAGATCCAATCTCGTTTTGTGAAGTTGCACTGAAATCAAGCAAAGTGTTTCGCGTAGCGAAGCAAAATGTCGCAATAGCAACAAGTTGAACAGATATCCCTGTTTAAACAGAGGCAAAAAAGGAATCAATTACTGGCTAATAAAGGAGGATGAAACATACAGCCACAAAAATGGTAATCCCGCCAATCCCTAACAAGTGTTGCAGTTTTGAAATAAGATTCAGTAGTTAATTCTGAGAGTGGCATCAATTACTGGCTTATAAAGGGGGTGATGCTGAATTTGTTGTAACAAAGCAACAAACATCATGTCTGGGTTGGTCCCATTTTTGTTCACTACTTAATGGGAAAAGACAACAATACAATAGCTCCAATTCAACATTTATTTAAAACAGTACCAAAACAAGTAGCACAACATCTCAAAGCACACTGCACATCATGTGGTTGAGACCAAGATTTGAAACAACTCGCCACGAAGACTGGAAACAAATCTCAATCACCTTTTGTGCAGTTCCACCAAAATTAAGCAAAGTCGCCGGTGTGACATTCAAGTTGAACTGCACAAAACACTCTTAAAACATAAGTGTTTCGAGTAGCGAAGCAAAATGTTGCAATAGCAACAAGTTGAATCGATACCCCTGTTTTAATAGACGCAAAAAAGGAAACAATTACTTGCCGATAAAGGAGGATGAAACAAACGATGACAGAAAGAAGCATCTAACTTCTCTTGGATGGAAAACAAAGTAGGACAGTAGCATTTCTAAAACGGTTGCATTGATTCATATTAACAGATACATTCTCTTGAAACAACATTCGTTCAAAAATGTAATTTACTTTTAACAGTGGCATTGCTTCAATTTTTTGGTGGCATTCTTAGATTAACAACATCAAAATAGCTGTATGGGACATGCTAGCACCATGTGCGTCCACACGTATAAATGGGTGATGCAAAGTATGTAGCCAAGCAACATATCTGTGTTGGTCCCATATTTGTTCTCTTTGAACTTTTTTCCTATGTGAGGGCAGCAAATCTAGTCCTGCACAAACTACCCGACCCCCCCAGTTTCTTTCCCTTTTCAACAAAGAGATCGGTTCCTTACAGATGTGTGTACTGGGTTACCCCCTTTTTCCCTTTTCGACCAACAAAGCGGCTGGATAGCCAGTCTATACTACTTTTCCTCCCTCCTTTCCTCATTGAACCACGTCCTAGATTCATGCTCCACCCCACCGCACCCTTCTTTCCTCTTTGAACCAAGACCTAGATTCGACTACAGATCGAAAAAGATCCACATGCAGCTAGAGAAATGACGGTTTCAAAGAAACCTATACCTTAGGGTTGTCGGGATGTGGCAAGGCGTGCGGCGGGAGGCCGGATCTGCCCACACTATGTACGACAGCGAGGAAGAAGGGGTCGGTGGCCCTCCCGCACAGGCGCTGGGTGAAAGAGAACAGCGTAGCCGGCAGTGGATTGCCTTCCTCGCCGAAGGCGATAGAGTGAACGCTGCACCTCCTCCCCTTCCCGGTGCAATGGGATACAAACGCCTCCTTCACCGGCTGTGAGGGGGGAGAGAGAGACAATAGGCCAATGCAGTCTTGTTTAGATCTGGTGAAGAGAGGGTGAGAGACTGTGAATATAACAAACCCTAGCAAATGAATGCTGAGCCTCCAGCGTGTAACATATATGTAGTGCGGCGAGCGTGTGGAGAGTGCAAACCCTAGCGAATAAGCGTTGAGGCTCCCGCTTATATATATACTAATGTAGTACGGGCTGAGCTCCGGTGCCTTCACTGCATCTGCTTTTGGCTGTATGACAGGTGAGCAGCCACATTTTGGGCCCACCTGTCATAAACACAAAGGCAGGTGCACTAAGTCAATGAAGCTGCGTCCATATAGTACTCTCATGTATACGACTAATATATGGTGGAGTGGTCTTCTTATTCTCTCCATAACAATCATTTTAAATTCTGTAAGTACAAAAAAAACTCTTTATTTGATGTACAGTGAAGAAAACTAGTACTACTTCCGATGAACTAACGATCCACGCCCACGCGTCCTGGTCGCACTTCCTGTCCTTCACGTGTGGTACACTACCCTCCCTTAAGTGAACAACCACTCATGTGCCAAATTATCGGAAACGTGTGAGAGTGTGTACAAATAAAGAACTTTAATTTCAATTATCAGAAAGGTTTGAGAGTATTACAAAGTTTGACTTCAGTCAAATCTAATATGCGGAGTAAATAAAAATGGAGGGCTACTACGTCCATCGGGGTTTTTAGTCCACACCATCTTTTAAATCAAAGTTAATAGCTGGACAAATAAAATTACAGGGGAGCTGGAGACAAAGTTGTGAGAAGGCTTAGAAATCAATACAAAACTTATCCTCTTAGTACCAACATCGATCCTTCTTCGAGGAAACATTTGGTTCATAGCCAATTGTGTGATAAAATTGCACCAACGTGAAAGACGACTACGTCTCCAACGCAACCAAGGTGAACTGACGAAGGATGGAAGACAACTTGTTTTTCATTGAAAATCAATCAGCTTCACCAGCCGACGCAACCATGAGGCACAACCATGAGCATCGATAGGTCATCGTGGTGATGCATCATCCATTTGGCATCAAGTTTGGGTGAGGCACCTATGAAGTTCGACAAATCCTCACTGTGGTCTATTTCTTCTCAGTAATCAAGCTCGAGGAAGGAAGAACCACGTGGCAGAGGACAGTGAGGCGGAACAACAATGGCCATCCAATTTTGTGCAGTTCCACTAAAATTAAGGAAGACATGCCCGGGTATGGAGACACGCATCGCTGTTTCCAAAATATAAAAAAGGGTTAGCAACGAAATCTCAATTGTCAATAAGAATTAATGAAAAGTACACCAACAAACAGAAGCATCATAATTATATCTTGATGGGAACTAAACTAGCATACCCGAGAAAAAAAAAGCATTTCTTCATTTAACCAGTGATAGTACTACCACCATATGGACAATGACCGCACAACCACCATGTACTTTTTGTCGAAACAACATGTATACCTCCACCGAGGCATAAATCAGGACAACTTTTTGAGTGGCATTTCCTCTATAATAGTACTAGTAGGTGATGTTGGACTAGCCGACGAACCCTAGCTACTATGCATGGGGAGCTGGGGAGTAGTCGCATAGAAGAAAACCCGCACACAGCGACCTGGGGAGCTGGACCAGTACAAGAAGTTATGCCTCAGGTGGGTGAGATGTCGTTTAGGTGGGCGGGCGGGATCTGCCCACACGACGGCAGCGAACAAGGGCGCGGAGGATCTTCATCCGCGCCAGCGCCGGCTCCGAGAGGACGATGCGCATTGGCTTCCTCCGTCACCGACAGTGACAACGTCAACGCTGCACCTCCTAACCTCCCGCAGCGGACGGGATTCGGCCGGATCTGTGACCACCGGTGAGGAGAGAGATAGAGTGGACACTGTCATTTTGTTTTAATATGGAGAGGGTGAGAGAGCAATACGCGAGAAACTCTATCAAACAAGAGGCTATAATGGTGTAAAAAAATCTCTCCATAGCAGTGGTTTTAAATAGAATACGCACTTTCCCGGAAAAAAGAAACGAAATCTGGCGGAAATTTTTTTAAGGGTCTGTCTAGGACACATCTAGATGTGACATAGTTATGTCACATCTAAGTTGATGTCCACTCTGTTTGTGGTCTATTTTTTTGTCCTAGTTCTTTTGTTTCTTGTTGCTACATTATATACTTGTGGGAGCTTAGATGTGATATCCTTAAATAACATCTAGATGTGAATTAGACAAACTGATTTTCTAATGTACCAAGAAAGAAAACTCGATCAAAAACACGCCCCCGCTTCCAAGTCGCGAGAGTCGTCGCGCACACACACATAGACATAGACATGCATATCCGTGTTTACATAAAATTCCATTTCCATCTCCATCTCCAATCATATTTGTCCAACTAGCACATTATTCAGCAATATTAACATACAACATATCTTGTTTGCACATGTCCGGACAGCTGCCACGGCCGGTCCTGACCAACCAGAACCCTCTTCATCACCCGCGCGTGCTTCCCGCCCGAAACGGTCAGTGCCGCATTCATGCCCGGCCAGAGCAGACACGACCTCTCACTGGCGCCGGCATTGAAGCGGCGCGCCGGCCGAGAGAGCGTCGCCCGCGCCACTTCCGGGTGCACGCGGCTGCTCCACGTTCAAAGGTCGATAGCCGGCTACAACATGCATGTAAAAAGTTCTTGGGAGTCCGTGCTACAGCTAGCTGTCCTCCCCCAACTCGTCAATCTCTTCCAGTAGTGCTAGTACTCCATGGCGCGATCCATCGACAAGCAGGCGAGAAAGTTATCGTATACTCGGTTTGCGGTGAGTGGCATGCCGAGCGAGGGGTTGAGCCATGGAGGAGGGTGAGACACGAACACGATAGACGTGATTTAAACGTTGGTTTTGCTCGATGGCGCGATCCAACGAAACAAAACATTGGTTTCTCTCCGTTTCCATTTTTTCTCTGGAAAAACGAAAACTTTCCACTCCATTTTCATTCCTATTCCAAGGTTGCCCCGTTACAACATTCCATCAAATACAAAGGAAAAAGTTGTGAGAGCGTGTATCACAGATTCACAGATCATAGCCAATATTTACTTCACAACTAAAGAAAAAAGTTGTGAGAGCGTGTATGAAAGAAAAACTACTGATGGGGTCACTATGACTTAAACCCTAAACCCTAAACATGATTTAATTCCCTGGCCAGGTAGAACCTGTCGAAGGAAAGATGGCTGGCACCCTCGGATCATACGATGCTTTTGTGCAGTTCCACTAAAATCGACCTGAGCATCCCTGATGGCAAAGATATTGAAGGAGCGTGATTAGAATAATAGTACTGGCACTAGTTCATGAGACATAAACTCATCACAAGTAGAAGCCGGTAGAAGTAGAGAAAGATCGACATGGAGATGGAGCTACGACAGTGGAGCAAGCCGGCTCCAAAAGGAAGATGGACTACCTGGGACGTCGGGCTGTAGCTAGAAGGGCGGTTGGGACGCGGCATCGGCCCATACCGCGGTGACCCCCGATTGGGACGCACCGACTGTGGGTTTTCTCCCTCGCCGATGTCGATTGCGTCTACGCAGAACATTGTTCCCTTCCCCCAGCTGAGGGATCAGGCCCGTCGTTCTATGCTTGTGAAGAGAGCAACCTTAGCAAGAAGGCTTGTAGCTTAGGCTCCTGCTAGTGTATATATAGTGGTTTTCTTTTTCTCTCCATATCAACCATTTTATATTGCGTATGTGTCATTCAGGAGTGAAATGATGGTTGCTTCTTCCGACTAACTTACTATGTGATTTAACTGCTCCTTAGTGGCCCCTACATGTACTCCCCCTACGTGTATGCAAAAGTCACACGTACACATGGACGCAAAAACGCGCGCAACGCCCTAATGCATGCATGTCTGAGCACACGACGGAACACACACGGTTACGCTAAGTGCTCAACCTACACGTGCATGCACACACATACTCAGTCAGGTTGAGCTAGTGACCGTATAAACACCGGAATATATATATATTGAGCGCAATGAGCGTGTTATGAAGTCCACTGACCGTGCTTTTACAAATATACAGTGACAGACAGTGTATTTATCTCGTTTGAAATTAAGACATATTAACCGGAGAGGAGGCAGTATGGACTAGCATTACTTTGGCCTTGTTTGGATACTCTAACTCAGTTAGAGGTTAGCGTTAGATTCTAACCCTGAACAAACCGTGAACTAACTCTATCCAAAGAGGTGTTTAGATGACAGGGTTAGATGGAGCGAGGATACGGCGAGGCGCCTTCACGGGCGTTGCGAGAGGGAGGGAGGAAGAGGACGAGAAGCTTCGAGGAAGTGGCGAGGGATTTGTTGCGGCGAGAGCGAGAGAAAAATATGTTTTTTAGTGCTCCAGAGAAGAACTAACCCAAATAAGCACCTCTTGGGTGGGTTAGATTTTTTGGATGGGTTAGATGCTTCTAACCCAAACTAACCCTCCTGTTTGGATACTTTGGATTAGTTGAGTACAAACTAACCCAAACTAACTCTAACCCATGGATCCAAACAGGGCCTTTGCTGTGTCCCGTCAACTTGCCGAACGAGGAGAAGGTTGCAGGACGGGAGAAGCTTGCGCGCGGTGGCTCGCAGGACAAGGAGAAACTTTTGACTAATGCAAGCTCTCCCTCGCTCAGGAGGTGGACGTGCAACAGTTAATTTGGTGTGAGATTGCCAGAAGCATACACTATACTACTAGTGCTACTATTGTTCGACTTCCCGAATAGGCGAACAGCCAAGCGTAAAGTTTATTAGTACTAGTACTACTACTATAGTCTATAAAGGTACGTACTATACTAGTACTAGGAACCGGATGGTGGAGCGTCTGCACTCTTATTATAATTTTAAAATGTGATAAAGCAATATTCAACACATTGGTTCTCTTCGAGGGTTCTCGCATGTGATAATGGAAGTTGATTGCGTGGAACACTCGCCACAATTCTCTCTTAATTCTGGCTCATATCCTGTTACAAATAGTAGCACTCGGTAATATTTCCTCTTTTTTTGTTATTCAGCTTGTAAACAGGTCAGCAAACCTTGCAGCGCATCTTCGTGCGAACCATGCTTGCTGCACTTTGAATGTGGCGGAGAGCTGGCTTTATGAAACACCTCGCTTCCTACTTCTTTTTTGCGGGGTACATCGCTTCCTAGTGACCAGTGTCTTGGCTGATCGTCCTAAGAATGCTTATATATGAATAAAGCTCTCTCATTTACCCGCAAAAAAGATTAAGCCATATTAACCGGAAAGGAGGGAGTATGGACTAGCACTACTTTTTGGTGTGTCTCGTCAACTCGCAGAACGAGGAGAAGCTTGCAGGACAAGGTGAAGCTCGCTTACGCCTTTTGACTAATGCAACCTACCCTCGGTGGACATGCATCAGTCCATTCGGTGTCAGATTGTCAGAGGCATACACTGTAGTACCCAACATGTGGAGTACCATCATTGTTCGACTTCACGAAGAGGCGAAGAGCCAAGCGCAGTAGTACGAGTAGTACTATTACTAGAACCGCATGGTGGAGAGTCTGTACTCTTATTTTTTTATCTCTAATAAAGTACACGTTTATTCCGGAGAAGGGCGGAAAATGGCAGCCCAACATGTAATGAATGATATCGACCAACCAACCATGCTCGAATATATCTTGGCCTCCGTGCGAGCCCGTCTGTGTGTTCTCGCTCCTCGTCTCTCTCAAGGAATGGCGGGTTGACTCTTTGTCGTCAATTGAGATCGGTTTGCTCACACCTCCTGTCCCACATGTCAGCAATATGCCAACAGGAGGTGCGTTGACCGACTGGCCATACGCGTACTTTGTTTTGCACCTTCATACTACTCCTCCCTCCGTCGCAGTTTACAGGGCGCGCTTCATTATGATGCATTTCTCTCAATGCATTTCCACCACCAGAGAGACTTTAGACGCGTTTGGTTTAATGCTCAATAAATTAGGGCGTGGTAACCGCAATCAAGTCCACAATTTTCTCTCCATGTACTCTGTACTACTACAGAGTGGAGTAAGTGCATGCATGTGTGTACCCGGGGTGGAAGCACTACATGCATGTGTGTACGCATTATTCCCTCTAGTAATAGACACCATGCTATAACTACCAATGCTATTTTTCAGGCCGATCGCTAGTCGCCTTGGTCCCACAGTTTTTTTTCTTTTTCTGAAGCGCGTTGTATAAACAGTGACAGATGGAGTAGTATGAGCAGATTCAAAGAAGAGCGTATTAATGGTTGCTTCTTCAGAGCAACTTACATTGGGAAATTTGGGGCTTATGATTTGACTACTCATTACTCACTATTAATGCGGCGCAACGACCGGGCTGAGTCTCCCATGCGGTTGTGCACTACCCCCTCGGTTCTCAAATATACTCCGAAGTATTTGTCTTTCTAGAGATTTCAACGAGTGACTACTCAAATATTTGTCTTTTTAGAGATTTCAAATAGACTGGCACATACGGATGTATATATACATATTTTAGAGTGTAGATTCACTCATTTTGCTCCGTATGTAGTCACTCGTTGAAATCTCTAGAAAGACGAATAGAATATTTAGGAACGGAGGGAGTACACATACGAAGCAAAATGAGTGAATCTACAATCTAAAATATGCCCGTTTGAAATTTGTAAAAAGACAAATATTTAGGAACGAAGGAGTATAATTTTGTGCATGGCACATGGACCCAGATGATGAAGAGGCTTCTGGCAATGCTATCAAGCTTCCATCATTTGTTTACATAATTGACGTACTATACAAATAATTTTCTAGCGACATGAAATTGTACAATGGTGTGAGCTTTCAGCTTTTGTTTCGCGTGTCTTGCCATCGATGCTCTTTCGGAAACAATAAAAAACTAACTTCCTTGCTAATGCATGTCAATTATTAGCAGATCAGAGCTAATAATTACATCACAACTGAAGACAGAGTTGTGAGAAGGTGTTAAATTAAAATTGATCCATGCTTTCATTTGCAGCAACGTCCCCCCAGCTCTGTCTAAATCAACAAGGCATGTTGGGAAAAAAGTAGCTGTCTGGAGCATGCAACATTCCGATCATTTTGTGCAGTTCCACTAAAATAGAGCTGAGCGTCTCTATTCCAAAGATATTAAGTGTGATTACGATAATAGAGGACTGCTGATGAAACAATAAACACACAAATAGAAGCCGGTCACCTTTGCAGTCTCTCTTAAGACTAACTAGTTGGAGAAGATTAGGCTCGGAGTTGGATGAGGAGGATAGAGCAAAACCAATCTCCCTTTGTGCAGTCGCACTGAAATGTAGAGACGTTGCCCGTGTGACATTTTAGTACAACTGCACAAAACACTCTTAAGAAAAAAGTGATTTGTGCAGTTCACCAAAAGGTCGCAATAGCAACGAGGTGAAACGGATAGCCCTGTTTGCAAAAAAGAGGTAGAAAGGAAACAATTACTGGCCAATAACAGTTGATGACACATGCGATGACAAAAAATAAGCATATTCCTTGCCCTAAGGGAAGATAACAACACAGTTGTGTTTGTCTAAAATGGTGTGAGGACGAGAATGCAATATGGAAAGTACACCGGACGAGCTACGTTTTGGGCAAAGAACTATGGAAGATCCACATGCAGCGACATGGGAAGACAGGCAGTGGAGCAAGGCCAGAGGGGATACCTGGAGGTCGTCGGGATGTAACTAGGTGAGCGGTGGCGGGCGGAATCTGCGAGCAGGTGGCATAGGCCCTGCCGCGCCGGAGCTTGGTCAGAGAGAACGACGTGTACCGCAGATCAGGACATGCTGCCTCGGTGCTGTCGAACGGAGAAACGATGCACTTCCTCCCTTTCCCCCGGCGGACGGGATGCGGTCGAATCAGTGAACAACGGTGAGAGAGAGAGAGGCCACCGCACTCCCTTTCCCCCGGCGGACGGGATGCGGCCGGATCAGTGACCAACGGTGAGAGAGAGAGAGGCCACCGCAGCCTTGTGTGAGATACTCTGAAGAGCGACAAACCAGGCATGCAAGGCTCCATTGTATATAGTGAGCGGACTACCTTTTTCTCCATAAAAATTGTTTTATATTCTGTGTACGTGCCATTGAGCGCTATAACTTTATTTAAAAGTAACGCGGCAATGCGTCAAGTCGAACTTTGTTTCGTGCACGCATGGTACACGACCTCCCTAGGTAAACAACCGCTACAGGCGTTCAAATTAGCACGTGGGCTGCCATTTCATAAAGAAATAAGCTCCACCGTGTACCCGCGCGGGTGTGGCTGGGCACGAAGCGTGAGTACGTGCACGGTGCACCTATTCTCTTCTTGTATATGTACACCACCTACGCGGGGTTGTGTGAGAGAGATATAAACCTAGAGAGATATAGTGTGTGGGTTCTTGAGAGTTTTTTTTGGGGGGGGGGGGTCAATCAGAAAATGTAACATATGCAATGTGTGTGAAATAGAGTCCTGGATATAACATATATATAGAGGGGGCGATCCACGAGAAGAGAGTGGAGGTATCATCGGCTTGAGGTGTCCATAGAATCGAAGAGAGGGATGATGTGTGTGTGTGTGTGCGTGCGTGCGCGATCGATAAAGAGTGCCATAGAATTTGTGTGTGCCCACATCAAAGATATAGAGTGGCTGGCCTACTGGAACGTGAGAGGGGACATGTGCAGTTTGTCTCTGTGGCATGGATACCTACCTGCAGCGCTCGACTATCGGTGTGTGGTGGGGGAAGAGGGAGGCCCAATAACTATATAGGTACAATGGCTGGTATATGTGTGGAGGAGGAGAGAGACCTACCTCATGTATTAAGGAGATCGACCTGTCTCATGTACTAAGGGAGATTGATCGGCATCCATGCATATGTGCAGGAGAGGAATAAGGTTCGGAGAGAGACAGAGCTAGAGTGTTGGAGGGGGTGGTAGTGGAGTTGCTTCTAACAAATGGTGGGATAGGCTTGCTAGACAAACGGAGGGCACGCCCGCAATATCCATAAGAGAGGAGATGGCTGCTTGTTGTCTGTGCACGTGCGTGTGAGAGACGGGTCAGGAGGCATGCATGAATGATGAGGGGGGACGATGTGGCTGTGGTAAGCAAACATAACTACATAGGAAGATCAATCACCCTTTGTTAGAGAAAGGAGAGACATAACTTGTGAGGTATGTCGATCGATGGGGGGGTAGTTAAAGTCAATCTATGTATATGTTGGGAGATCGATCGGTATACATGCATGTGTGTGTTAGAAGCAAATGAGGCACGAGGAGAAGGATAGAGAGAGAGAGGGATGCATGTAGGAGGTGGTATGAGAGGCATACTATATCGAGGGGGGAGGAGTGTGCGAGTACGAGAACGATGAAAAGAGTGGTGGGAGTGAGGCATGGACGGTGACAAGAGAAGAGGGGAAGCTTGTGTTTGTGCTAGGCACACCTTGCTAGAGAGGCATATCGATCAATGTGTGCCATAAAGAAGGAGCTGGGGGGCCTACACACACCGTGGGTGAACGACCTAATGTGAAAAGACGAATTTGCGCGATGGAGCTAGAGAATGCCGTGGGAGGGTGAGAGGCATGCGGGCGTGTGCATGCACAAGAGAAAGTTAGCACTAGCTACAAAGATAAGAGGGTTGTGTGGGTGTAAAAGACGAATAGAGATCATATATACTTCATTATAAAAAGCGAATTTGGATTTTGAAGAATTTATCATAGTGTTTTAAACCGACGCATGTGTGAATATATATAACGGTGATACACATGGTGTGTTTATGAACATGTTATACTACATTTAATATATTTTATCTCTACTCTTATAAAAAAACGGAGTTATTGATGATGGTGTGCCTGTCATCCTGCATTATAGGCCGTCCAATTTATATCTGGCAGATAGCAAGGAAACTATGATGGTTGAAGTTGGCAACAATCATGATTGTAGATTCTTATTGAAATAGAGAAACGAATTCAAATTTAGTTCGAATTGCAGCGGTAGTATAGACATTGGGAATGCACTAAAATGTTGGTATGAGTAGGTTACATGCATTATACAGTAAGCGAAAAAAATTAATCGGACATAACATGGATTCATACTCCCTCCTTCCATCTATATAGGGCGTAATGAGATTTTTAAGACCGCCTTTGACTATTGACAAGATTAATAGTACATGACATGCACAATGTGAAAATTATATCATTGAAAGAACCTTTCAAAGACGAATTTAACGGTGTGCTTTGTGTAAGTTGCATGTCATATATCATTGCTCTAATATTTGGTCAAAGTTAGCATCGAAAAACGCATTAGGCCCTATGTAGATGGAAGGAGGGAGTAGCTTTGAATAGCATTTGTATAGTAAAACGGGGCAAGACTCTCTCTTTGTGTGGTGTGAATAGTTTTATTTTTTTTCGTTTTCTTTTTGGGTGAGGGAAGTGCGAATTGATTTGGTACGTACAAGTACAATATTACTACATGTTAGGCTTGTCCCTAAAATTCAACCCGCGTCTTGTTATATCTCGAAAATTCAGATATCGTGCTCCCAAAACTGGCGCCTTCACAACCCGCGCCTTGCTATCCCGAAATTACAACGCGAGTGAAAAATCCCTCCAGCTGCCAAATCCCGACACGCGAAATCCCCCTTCTAACCCTGAGCCGAAAGGGCCGCTAGTTCAAATTGGTGGGGGGGGGGGGGGGTAGTTTTGTAACACACCCTACATTTTGGACAAGTGCGTCCCTAAGTCATGCTTCACCCCCTCCCATCGCCCCCTTTTCGCCATTCGAAATCCTAGGCCGCCATAACCTCTCTGCTCTAGCCACGAAACCCCACCCTCCTCCGTCCGCCACGTCACCGCTGCCCAGCCGGAGCCTCTTCCACGACGACCTCGTCCACCGCAAAAGCTCGACGACCCTCGTCCACCTCCCCGGATGAGGATCCGTCGTCCATCTCACCGTCCTGCCAGTTCAGCTGCCCCGTCCTCCACCTCCAAGGAGCTGCTCCGACAATCACCTCGTCTATCGCGGCTGCTCCATCCCCACAGTGCCGCCTTAACCTGCTCCACCGGAACCGCAGCATCCTCACCGACTCCTCGGACGAAGCCGAAACCTACTCGGCGCCACCAAAGAGGTTGTACACTCATCGCATCGCACCTTCTCCTTAACTCGACCTCCCGGCGCCGACGGTGCTCCATCCTGCACCCCCATGGAGCGGCTACCTTGAAGTCGGCGCCGCGGGCGACATCTCCACGACGGCTCTCCCCTAGTGCGAGGCCCTTTCGGCGGCGGCATCCATACCAGCCGTATCTGCTGCTCCTGCTCCGGCTCTCGCTTGCTCGCTCGCGCTGCTGCTGCTGCTCCAGCTCTCGCTCGATCGCTCGCTCGCCCAGCTGCTGCTGTTGCTCTCCCCCTTGCTCATGCTGCTACTCTGCTCCGATTAAGCCACACTTCAGTCGACTGAATCAACTTTTGAGTCAGTCGATTTTTAGGGGTTGGGGGGGGGGCTCGCCGGAGTTAAGGAAGAACCACCCGCAGCGGGGACGAAGGCTCGCCGGAGAGGTACCCCACTATTTATCTTAGGGTTCAGGGTGGTGGGTGGGGGGCCAAGAGGGCTGGCCGGGGCGGCGGTGGCAAGTTGTTTCGGGGCGGCGAGGCAGAGCTTGGGCCGGCGGTTCGGCCGGTGGTGGCTAGTGGCTCAAGGGGTGCTGGTTGAAGATGAACTGCAGGCCCTCCCTAAACTACATGTCAAGTGCCTCTTTGCTACCATTGCGTTCAGTTTCGATAGTAGCACTCAGATTCCACAGTAAATTTCAGTTTTGATAGTTAAGTTCAGAGTCAACAGTTTTTACCTCATCTGTTGTAGTTAGGTGGTTTTTGGTGATGTTAATTTTACATCCATTTTACATCATCTATTGGAGATGCTATTAGAATCCCACTTGAGATTGACGATGTCTGTCTTGTGCTTCTTCAGCCTTGACGTCTTACGGCTCACCGGAGCTGCTCCAACGACAGAACGATCCATCCCAACAGAGCAGTGCCCTGGACGCCGTCTACAGATTCCTCAGATCTTCCTCCACACCTCCGACAGCCACCTCTGCCTCAACTGCTTCAGCTACCAACCCAATGATGCTGAGGTCGACACGGCTACGGCAAAGAGGTTGTACACTTGTTGCATCACTTATTACTATACATTCATGTCGATCCATTAGGGCTATTTTGGTTCAACGGAAAAACGTCGATCCACTGGTTGTTACAATCACTCTAAATTTCTGCATGCTCTCCTTACATAATCTCACCATATTTTTTTTGTATGCATGTCAGATATTGTACACAGCCATGCTGAACATGTAGAGAAAAACAGAAGAGTTTTGCGCGGCAATACAATGTCATGCAGACATCGCTCCATGGTGGGTTCAATGGCAAACCCTCCCCACCCCTCTCCAGATTGTAATCCAGAGGAAGATATCTGTTCTGAGGCGGATTCAGACGCCACTGACCACTCCTATTTAACCCCAAGGTGTTTGCTCTACTTTCGCATGATGATGTTAGTCATATCATGCATATGTTGCCTTGCAGTGCCTACTTTTGACATCATATATGTCATCTGCTTAGTTTAGACATGTTCTGTAATGCCACCTATTTAGTTTCTATATCATATATGGGAATTATGCAGTCTCATGTCTTTTAGCCAGGCATAATATATGTGATATGTGCAATGCCATCCTGTTTAACCAGGCATCATATATTTGAATGATATCTTGCCCATCCTTTTCTTCATTACATTTCCATTTGTCGACAATGTTTGTACATTAAACTACTCTTCCTATGAATCAGCCATTTGGGTGGGAGATGGAAAAATCTGGAGTGAAAACAAGCCTTCAGAGCAGACAGTGCTACCTGTCGAAGTAGATCTCTTGTTGGGTCCCGATAGCTCCTCAGAGATGGATTTAGAGATAGATGACCAGTCCTATTCCCACACTGAGGTGTATGCTCTAACTTGACACGATTATACTGCTCATATGATGCATACGGTGTCTTACATTGCATAGTTTAGACATCATATACACAATATTCAACACCATGTTCTTAGTTTAGACATCATATCGAATGCCCTCTGTTTAGCATATAAATCACATATGTGAATTAAATGATGCGATCCTGATTACTTAGATAACATGTAGGTGAATTATGTCATGCGATCCTGTTTAGTTATTCATCATATCTTTGAATTATGTTATGCTATGCTATCCAGTTTAGATAGACATCATATATGTGAAATTATATCATGTTATCTGTTTTAGTTAAACAATATACATGTCAACTATTTCATGCCCACTTTTTTCCACACTATCTATTGCATCTGTCTCTCATGCAATGTCTATACATTCAACTATGTTTCCTATTTATCAGCCATTTGAATTGGAGCGGGTGATGCCAGTATCTAGCGGAATAAAAACACGGTCTTCAAATAAAACAGTGCTACCTCTTGGTGGAGATAGCACCCCAGTTGTACATGCACAAGAACCAACCCTACCACACATAACCCAAACTCTCGCAGATTGTACCCCTACTGCGATGGACAGAGAACCAGCTTCACCCAATCTAACCCCAACCCCAGCCGATAGTAACCTAGTTCCTGTTGACACAGCACCATCTCCACCACAAAGCTCCCAAACAAGAGCAGTTAGTAAGGCAGCTCCAGTGCCCAAAGGGCCAGCACTATCACGGCGAACCCCAACTCCACCAGTTAGTACACCTATTCCTGTGGAGGAAGCACAACCAGCTAGTCGTAGTTTAGCATCTTTCGCATTTGATGTTGTTAAATCGTATGTGCATATCTTCCCATCTTGGAAATATTATACTGAAGATGAAGGAAAATGCCAGTTGCAGGTGTTTGCCCAGGAGTTATGTGTAAGTAATGTTATTCATGGCAATTACTTTGCTTCGTCCCATACATCCTACCTCCATGATGGTTATAATACAACAAATTTTCCCATTTTTCTCTATAGAGAAGGACCGATTTGGAAACTTAGGATGAGGTAACCTGTGCTAATACCTCTGCTATCTTCAAGAATTCTTGGTGCCAGTATCGGAATTACCTGAAGAAAACGTACTTCACCGACAAAGAAACTCATCAAATTCCCTTACGTTCTTCTGAGACACATTTACTGGATGATGATTGGGATTGCCTTGTTCTATACTGGTCCCGAACCAAGAATGTGGTAAGGTCTATGAGCTCATTTTCTATTTTTAAGTATTATATTCTTGCATCTTACTGTACTCTGTTCATGTAGAACAAGTGCCTAAACCTGAAGAACAACTGTTCTAATTTAAGATTCCATTGCTATCATAGTTCAAAAAACGCTAGGCGTTAACTATGCGTTTTGCCACCGCCTTGCGCTTTACTGACCAAAGCGCATGCTTATGCGCAGTTATGCATAGATTATGCGTAGTTATGCGCAATGCGTTTTGCGAACGCCTAGAGCCTAGGCGCGATTAAGCGCTTGCTTAGGCGCGCCTTTTTTAACTATGATTGCTTTGCTCTTGTATCGCTGTATTTACTCATACAAACTTTATTTTAAATTGAAGGATCCAATCGAAACTCCAGTGGCACATCAGATATGTTCATGCATGTTTCTTTAACAAGTTTGCTCTTATCAAAAGCTCTGTTGATTTCAATTTCAATTGTGTATACAGTTGACTTTCATATCATGCACATTACTAGCATCACAACAGAGCCAATAGTGTTGTTGTACATGTAGACCCGTGGTACCCATCTGAAATCTTGTTGTGCCATGTAGTTTCCCACGCTTTTTATTCTTTCACTGCTGCTTTGTCTTGAACTGATATGATTTGAACCGTGTTTCTATTTTGATTTGGCAAGACAATGCAGTGACCATAGGACATAGATATATGTTTGTTTGATGCTTTTATTATGTACTAGTACTTGGCAATAGAAGACTTGGTAGTTTAATCCTGTCCACCTTACTAATGAACTGGTTCACCGAAATGAGTTTCATATACTAGTACATGCTAAACTTGTTATGCGTCTGCTTGTTTCTTCTTTTAGAATGCTGACAGAATATTGGGAAGAGTGCCTTATTAAGCAATGGTAAAGTAAGTAATGCAGATAAGGTTTAGGATAGTGACACATCCTTGTTGGTCTCCAACAAAGCTGATAAAACAGCTAAGGAAGACTATCTTGAAGACAGTGAGACAGCCCCAAAGTCCTGTCTTGGTTTAGTGTTCGAGTTACTGGCCACTACCGCTTGCACAAGCTATTCAAACTCATTGTCTAAATCAGTTCGGTTTCTTGAGTCTCAACTACAAGCTGAAAGACATCGACCAGCTGTGCTGCGACAAGAAGCGGAAGGACTGCAGAAGTCCCTGGAGCATTCAGATGCATACTTTCTGGTGCAACAGCAAGCGTTGGAGGATTTTAGCGCCAAACATGACAAAGCTAATCAGCTTGCTAAGCTTATTGCCAGCATGGTGGATACCCAGGATAATGTTTCTTGAGCTCTTCTGAAGTTGTTTCAGTTATACTCTTGTTTTGCTGCCGCGCTTATTTGCATTGGTTGGCAATTTTGACGGCCAGTGTATGTAATATGCTGCTTTGTTCCCTATATTTGCATTGGTGGCGAACTTTGATGCCCAGTGGATGTAATATGTGTAATAGCGATAATAGACTAGCGTTAATTGCTTGCTTATTTATTTCCTTATTGTCTTGTTTAGTTGTTTTCTTGTAGTCACTGCAGTTCTTTTTCTGTGTTTTTCTAGTGGCCACAATAGCCTATTTTTGGTAACTAGGCGAAAATAATCATGGCAACACATGAACTGTTGTAACCATGGGCCTCCTGCAGGCCATATGATCCGTGGGCCTTCGTCTGGCGGTAGGATCCATTGGCCTTCAATACGGGCCGTAGGATCCATCGGCCTTCTATACGGGCCTTAGGGTCCATGGGCCTTCTACGGGCCGTACGATCCATGGGCCTTCTACGGGTCGTACTATCCATGGGCCTCATACGGGCCGTAGGATCCATGGGCCTTCTACGAGGCGTATCATCATTTCGCCAATCATGGGCCATACTATTCGTGGACCATAACAGGCCGTTAATAGGCCGTATTTGATAACTCTATGAAAACAGCCCAACGGGTTTTTTTTTGACATGAAAATGGCCCAACGTATTAACGGTCCGCAAATGGGCTGACTGTAACGATGGGCTGAATTTGGCCCACAAGCAGAAAATGACAATAACGGGCCGTATGTAACTGAATGCTGCAAATGAGCCCAAGAATCAATGGGCCCTGAGAAGGTCGAAAGATAACTTAGGCTGGAAACGGCCCAATGGAATAACGGGCCGTTAATGGGTATAATGTGATACACTATTCATTACGGGCCAGTTTCACCACGGGCCGTTAATGGGCCAAGAGTTACAAAGGTCCTCATATGGGCCGAAAGAAGTCATGTGCCACACATGGGCCGGAAGTTAAAATGGGCTGAATCATATTGGAAGGCCCAGATGACGCTATTGGGCCTAATTCGGATAGGGCATAACGGGCCCTGGGTTAGCGGGCTGTAAATGGGCTATATGCGAACAGGCCATTAACAGGCTTTCCATGGGCCGGGCCGCCACCTTTTGACCAAGTCAAACGGGCCGACCTTTTCACAGGAATGGGCCTCTGTTGGGCCGTGCCACATGTCGCCGTATCATAGGCGACTTCGGTCCAATGAGCGGATGACGTCTGTCCCAACGGTGAGCCGACACGTGTTTCCTCCAGCCAATGATGATTTTACACGTGGTAAATCCCCATTGGTTGGGGCTGTTAACGGGTTATCGGATCCAAAACCCGACCCGGTAGCTTAACGACATTCCGTTACGGTGGATGCCACGTGTCGGTCACCCTTGACGAAAGCACTTCTATGACGCGCGATTTATCGTCATGGAAGTGGACACTTCCATGATGATAATTTTGGTAATGTCATGGAACACTTCTACGACAGCACATGTATGACTATCTTGATTCTGTCATAAATTTTTCATGGATGTACATGCATGCCAAAAAACGTGACCTACTGTGACAAACACGTATCATCACGGAAGTGTATTTTTTTGTTGTGAGATCTACCTCTCTCATCCACGGCTTCGGACGAGGATCCTTGCATCCTGTCCTCTCGCTTCATCCCCGTCGTCGTCCACCTTGTCGGTGCTGCTCCTACGGCCATCGCGTCCACTGCGCAGGGATATTTCCCCTGCCGCCACCATCTACCCTCCTAGATCTGCTTCCACGCTGCCGGCAGCCATCGCTACAAAAACACCATAAAATTCTCAACAGATGCATACACGGCGCCGTACCAGAGGCGGTACTCTTTCGTATATGCTCAACTAATTTATCGCAGCAAGAAAATAGATCACAACTGCTTTACTGTGATGTCTTGTCCATCACTTAGGATCTTACTGGTTAGTTGAAAGCAAACACTGGTTGCAAAGTTGCCTTTGTTCGGTTTGCACCTTCAGATCCGCCATGGCACGCTCAACAATATACTCGGAATGCTTATGGTTTTCCCCTTTTATATTCCACACTAGTTAAATGGCAGTAGACTAAATTTCAAGATTGGGCCAGTCGATTTTTGAGAGCTCGCTGGAGTTCGCCGGAGGGAAGGAAGGGGCTCGGGTGGGGATGGTGGTTGCGGCGGGTGGTGGCCTGGCGGTGGTGGGGCCTCGCTGAACAAAGAAAACTCGATGCGGGTGGGGGCGGGGTGGCGGTGGGGGTAGCGGTGGAACATACGTAGTGAGGGTGGTTCAGGGGAGGGCGCGGGTGTCGGGGCCAGTGGTTTGGGCAGCGCCCCATGGGGTGCTTTTAGGGGAAGAATCAGAGATGAGGAAGAAGAAGGGTTAGGAGACGTATGATCTTCATCCAACCACCTGAAATGTTCGACTGACCCAAATGACGAAAGTCGAGCGACTTGCATGTTGACATTCCTTTATATTCAGTACCATCATCGTAGCTGCTTAGCACTGCTCCTCAATCCATGAAGCTAAACAACGTGCCACTCATAATTCCAAACTTGTTGCTTAAATATCTGATATGATGCTGATATTACTAAAATAGATAGTGTTTAATTGGTCACCTAATGTCTCTACTTTACTTTCGAAAAGCACGTGCACCACATATAGATAGACAATAGGGAGTTGCATTCTTAATGCGCTCTGGTTGATCATGTGTGGGCACTCCGCAATGAACATTTTATTATCCAAAATCTGCTTTATCTTCTTTAGCATGTTCCTCTTCTATTCTTCTTTAATAAGTATTCTCTCTGTTCCTAAATACAAGTCTTTGTATAGATTCCACCATGGACTACATATGGAGCAAAATGAGTGAATCTACACTCTAAAATGTATATGTATACATCTGTATGTGATCCATAGTGGAAATCTCTACAAAGACATATTTTGGAATGGAGGGAGTATGATAGTAGTACAGTATGTTCCTTGTAGTGAAGAGGAGCAGGGACATTTGCAGTGTAGAGGTCTATTCAGTCGGTTGTGACGCACACTTTCAGCTCTTCAGGCCTCTTTGATTCGTAGGATTTTGTAAACATAGGAATAGGAATTGTAGTGGACCACCCACTTGAATCCTATAAGATTAGTAAGGAAATGTGGGGAGTTGTGTCACCTTTGAGAGTTACACTGATATTAATAATACCGCACCTTCAGTTGAAGAGATCCGGAATCCGAAGCCTTTCTAGCCATACCGGCAATAGAAGCCCATATTTTCCAGCAAGTTCCACTTTCCTTATTTTACATGTGATGCTTATGGTTTTCTCGTTATATCTACACTATGATCTGTGTAGCTGCTTCGTGTCACACTAGCAGCAGTCCACTCTTGAAGCTAAACAACACACCAATCATAAGTCCAAAGCTTACTTCTTCAAATACGAATTGTGATATGATACTGATATTAGTTAACAGATTTAATTGGTCAGCTAATGCTCTGACTTGATTTTCCAAATGCATGTGGCCACATATAGAGAGACAGCATGAAATTGCATTCTTTAGGCGGTGTGATTCATCATGAGTGGGCAACCAGCATTGTATGCAAAGAAGAGGAACCTCAAGAATATGGTTCCTCTTTTGTTCTTTAACATGTTCCTATTTTGTTATTCTGTATTTAGTATGTACATTATGTTCCTTGTCAGGAAAGGGAGCAGGGACATCTGCAGTCGATAGTTGATAGAGCTGGTCTGTACGTGATCGATAGGCTTTCAATTAGTAGCGGCAATACAACACCGTATTTTCTAGCCAGTTCCACTTTCCCGATTTATATATCCTGGTTATGGTGTACCCCTTTTATGTACACTACGATATGCCTAGTTGTTGTGTGCTCTTGTTATCATGGTTTGGCAATAAACTCTCTATATAGTATATTATGAACATATCATCTGCCAACTATCCTTACTTCTAGAGCCTATTTTTTGTGTACTTGTGTAAGATTATGTTATGCACGCACCATATTACAGCACACATGGGCTCTCTCATCAGAATCAAGTGATAGCACTCAAGGGTTTACAGGGAGCCCCTATATTAGAATATCCTATGCATTACAAATATAATCTCACTACTATTTATGTTTTCATGCTTCTTAGATATTTTACGTAATCACAATGAATATTAGAATGCGCACATCAGAAGAACATTGTGAAACACTGCAATGACTAACAAAATTGTGACCAAGGCATTGACTTCCATTCTGGATGCAATGAAACTCATGCGCTCCCCACCTGCAAATTCTTGTTCAGAATATGATCTTAATGAGTATTCTGACCTCGAGGAGTCAAAGGAAGATGGCCTGTCCTGTTCACCCATCAAGGTGCCTGTTCTAATTTGGGTAGGGTTTTATTAATTGCGTGGATCTTTCATAAGGTGTCTTGCGTTTATTCTACTTTGTTGCACCACCATCTGCTTAGTTTACTAATCATATATGTCAAGATGTCATGCCCATCCATTATCAATACATATTCCATCTGTCATCATACCATGTTTTTCCACTCAAATGATGTTCTTGTGCATCAGACATCAAAAAGGAAGAGGGTGATTACCAAACCTGAAGGAGCACCAGCAAAGTCCTTGAAAAACATGGTGGTGCCGGAGAAATTAGACAACACCCCACCTATATTGGCTCTACAACCAGTTAGACAAAACCTAGGACCGACTCCAGCAGACTTTACCCATACTTCACTGGCCACACCACTAGCCCCACCACATAGGACCTGCACTCCAGAAAAAGGTATGTCGATTTCAGTTGCCCTAGCACCAACGGCACCACAGAAAAATCCCACTCCAGCAAAAAGTATAGCAAGTCCACCGGCCAAAGATATATCCCAACTGCAGAGATGACCTATTCCTGTAGATTGGAAACCCATTCCAATTATTCCCGGTTTAAAAGATAATGCTTTCAATGTTGTTAGGGACTACGTGCATATATTCCCATCATGGCAAGATTATAGTGAAGACAAACACCATTTTCACATCTTCCTGACCCACTTACGTGTAAGTGCTATTATTCATGTTGATTATTTTCCTGTTTTCTGCTGATTGAACACATCAATGATTTACATTACATTGTTATAAGTACGCGAGGGTCAATCTGGATAGTCATGACAAGCAAAGCTTGCTCGCGCTTTTTAAGGAAGCATTGCAGCAGTACCGATGTTACCTAAGGAAATCACACTTTGATGGCAAGTCTATAAACAAATTTCTGGTGAAGTCTCCTGTGCTAAATTTAGAAGACATTGAATGGAAAAACCTTGTTATGCACTGGTCTTGTTCCCAGGATGAGGTACTGTCTATGATATCACATGACAATTTGAACTTCTACTTTTTTGCACGTGCTACGGATCTCTTTTATAAGGAATCTGCTCGAAGAAGAATTCCGGTTTGAAAAGGACGATAAGATATCGCAAATATGTTGCCCGCTGCTTTGCTCTTGTTAGTACCTGTTGTCCAGTATCACTGCACTTGCATTCATACGTGGTTCATTATGTGCAGCAGTATGCATGATAGCTTACTTATCAATTGTTCGCTCCAAATTATCTGATCTGTATTAATGAATACATTAGTGTAGAATATATCCAATGCCAATGAAAACTTTTAGCTCTGCATTGTTCTTGTAAGTACCTATTTTCCTTTATCAGTGTACTTATATTGACAGCTAGTTGTTCATGTACCACCACTCTGCTGCTTATTTTCCTTTGCCCTCCATTTTCTACACATCAGATCTATATTTACTCTTACCGTAAGGTTGGATAACACCGATGGTACTGAAGAAGTTTAGCTCTACATTGCTCTTGGCTCTACCTCTTGCATGTATCACTATACTTACATTTATAGCTACTTGGTTATGTAGCATCACTCTTCATCTTATCTTAAATATTCTCCATTTTTTCTTATATTACCACATCTATATTTACTCTTAACAAAATTTAGAATAAAGGAAATGCTTATGAAGAAGGTTATGTGGTAAACTTCTTGAATTGCCCCCCCCCCATCAGCATGGACAAGGGCTTTATAGAGCTGGTCTTCATCACTAATGTAAGTTTGTCCTTCTCAAGCCTTCAAACTTTGTTGTGTATATTTGGTTAGGCATGAATGCAACAGCTGTTTATTTTTGGTGTTTGCAATTGCATGTTTAAAGTTTATTATGTAGTTCGTAAAGAAAAGTTTGTCCTTCTCAATTTATGTTATCAGTTGTGCAACCAAGTTCCTTCTTCATACCATGTAAATTAAACTATACACAGCAAGTGATCTTGTTTTGCACCACATGACTATTCTTGATTTGTAATCTAGTGGTGTAGAGAACCTACCCACTACAACACAATGTCATATTCTGCAATGTCTTAACTATGAACAATGCCATATCATTCTACTATTATTTAAACCATCTCTTTATTTGCCAATCTGAAATGGGATAAATTGACAGCATGCTAACCATTGATACTTATGAGTTCTTGATCTGTAACCCAGTGGTGTCGTGAAGCTGCCAACTCCTTCACAATGACATTTCCTGCCATGTCTTAACCTGAACAATACCATATTGTATTAATGCTATTTTAAACTGTGTCACTTTATTGTTCAATAAGAAATGTGATAAAATTGTCAGCACCGATACTTATAGGTGCAAAACCTATCATCTGTCTGCTTGTTTCTCTTTCAGAGTAAGGAGGATATAAGCGTCAAACAAGTGCAATCTCATCTACTTTCTCAGCCGCTTGCACTGCAGCTCCCAAGCAGGGCTAACCTTTCTTGAACTCTATTGAAGTGTTGTTGGTTTTGTATATTATTTTGTTGGCGTGTTTATTTGCACTGTGGCGATCTTTGATGCCCAGTGTATGTAATCTGCTGTCTGCTTGTGCTTCATTATCATAGTGGCAAACTTTGATGCCCAGTGGATGTAATATGCCGTAATTTCTTTATTCTATAGTCTAGGTTTTTTCTTATTCATGATGCTGCAATTATTTTACTGTATATATATCCTGTCTTCGCTCCATGAAAAGTAAACCGGCCAAACCGTAAAATTACGGTACATAATCGGGCCGTCATGCAAAGCACTATGTATGGGCCGCATCATGGGCCCAGTCATCTTCGTCCGTTAACACGCCTAAATGTAAACTAGCCCACTAGTGGTTTCGGGCCTTTAATAGGCCGAGTAAACCGCCGGCCCTATTTTCGAAAGAAAATTCAATGGGATTTTAGTAGGCTGAAAAGTAGGTTGGGCCTGAAACATGCCGAACAGCTCACGAATAGACCCCGGCCCATGATTGTGCCAATCACATCACGGGCCGTTAATAGGCCAAAATTGTCTTAGTCCTTGTTTGGCCCAATCAAATTATCGGGTGTGAGCCGGTCGGATGCAAAACACGCCGACATAAATATTGGGCCGAAATGTTAAACGGGCCTTTAACAGGCCGAAACTAATATTAGGCCGTATTACTAAATGGTCCTTTAGCAAACAGCAATCCTAACCGGGTCTCAAGTGGGCCCAAAAGCACAGGGTCTAGTTGATGGGCCGAATCTGATATGGGCCATAATTTATCCCAAAGGCTCTTAAAGGGCCAGATCTGATATGGGTCGTAATATGGCCCAGAACGTGGTAGGCTATTAACGGGCCGGATCTCATATGGGCCCTTATTAGGCCCAAAACGTGTCAGGCTGTTAATGGACCAGATCAAATATGGGCCAGCATTTGGCCCAAAACATGGGAGCCTGTTAATGGGCCGACCCACTAGTGTCTTCTAAATCTTGTGGGCCTTTAGCTGGGCCGGCCCATTATGGTCTGCAAAATCTTGTGGGACTTTAGCTGGGCCGGTCCATTATGTTCTTCAAAATCTTGTTGGCCTTTGGTTGGGCCGGCTCATTTAATCTTTATGGGCCACTTTTGGGTTGGTACACGTGTCAACATATCATAGGCGCATCTCGCCCATTGGATAAGTGACATCTGTGCCAACGCGGAGCTGGCACGTGGTTCCGTCGGTTGACGAGAATTTTACACGTGGAAAATCGCCATTGGTCGTGGATGTTAGCAGGTTATCGGATCCAAAACTGGACCCGATAGCTTAACAGCGACCCATTACGGTGGATGCCATGTGTCGGTTACCCTTGACATAAGCACTTCCATGATGCCGCATTTATCGTCATGGAAGTGGACACTTCCGCAATGATAATTTTGGTATTGTCATGGAACACTTCTATGACAGCACAGGTATGACTATCTTGATTCTGTCATAAAATCGTCATGGATGTACATGCATGACAGAATACATGACCTACTTTGACAAACCCGTATCATCACAAAAGTGTATTTTTTGTAGTGAATAGTAACTTCACAAGAACAATATGTGAAACACTCGTAGGCATTTGATCGGTGAATTCGTTGGATAATATTCATCATATAACAGTCATAACCTAGGGCGATACGACACTAGCTCCTGTTCATAAATATAATGTAGGCATGTATTCCGTAAATAGTCATACGTGCTTATGGAAATAAATTGCGTGACATCTTTTGTCCTACCCTCCCATGGCAGCGGGGTCCATAAGGAAACTAAGGGATATTAAGGCCTCCTTTTAATAGAGAATCGGAACAAAGCATTAGCACACAGTGAATACATTAACTCCTCAAATTACGGTCATCACCGAAAAGTATCCCGACTATTGTCACTCCGGGGTTTGTGGAACATAACACGTAATAGGTGACTATAACTTGCAAGATCGGATCTAGAACATAGATATAATGGTGATAACATAAAAGGTTCAGATCTGAAATCATCGCACCTGGGCCCAAAGTGACAAGCATTAAACATGGCAAAGTCATAGCAACATCAATCTTAGAACATAATGGATACTATGGATGAGGCCCTAACAAAACTAACTCGATTACATGATGAATCTCATCCAATTCCCTCGCCGACTAGCGAGCCCACGAAGGATTTACTCACTCCTGATGGGGAGCATCATGGAATTGGCGATGTAGAAGGGTTGGTGATGACGAAGATCAAGGATTCCCCTCTCCGGAGCCCCAAACGGACTCCAGATTTGGCCTCCCAATGAAGAACAGGAGGTGGTGGCGGCTACTTCTCGTGAAATGCGACAATTCTTCCTCCTTGATTTTTTCTCCGAAAATAGGATTTTATAGCATCGGAGATAGGGCCAGCGGGGCCACCAGGTAGGCACAACCCACCTAGGCGCCCCAGGAGGGGGCATGCCCTGGTGGGGTGCTCACCCAGCCCCCCCCTCCGATGGTTCTTGGCTCCAGTATTTTTCTTTTATTCCATAAAAAAACTCCAAAAAGTTTTGTTCCATTCTGAGAACTTTTATTTCTGCACAAAAACAACACCATGGTAGTTCTGCTGAAAACAGCGTCAGTCCGGGTTAGTTTCATTCAAATCATGCAAATTAGAGTCCAAAACAAGAGTAAGAGCATTAGGAAAAGTAGATACGATGGAGACGTATCAACTCCTCCAAGCTTAAACCTTTGCTTGTCCTCAAGCAATTCAGTTGATAATCTGAAAGTGAAAAAGAAAAACTTTATGAACTCTTTTGCTCTTGTTTAAATAAATAAGCTTAAGTAGCACCCATGTTTTCAACAAAGATTATGACTAACCATGTCGACAATAACTCCTAAAAATTATATTAACTCATATCAATGGCATAAGCAACTAGCAAGTAATAACAAAGCATCTCAAATGACAACACTTTGTCAAAACAATCCTGATATAATATGACAACAATATCTCGCTAGCCCTTTCTGAGACCACAAAACATAAATATAGAGGACCTCCAAAGTTCAAGCAGCGACTAAACATTGTAATTCATGGTAGAAAAGATCCAGTCATCATGCATTCAACATTAGCTACACATAATGCATGAGAATGACAATAGTGCTCTCAGATTTGGCGCTTATTTGAGAAGGTGATGACACAACATAAAAGTAAGGGACATTTACATCTATGCCCCTAATTTGCGCCCACTATCAGATTTACCCCTAATTTCAAAGCCTGCTCAAATTTGCCCCTCCGTCGTTAGGTGCACGTACAGAAATGCCCTTATGTGTCGTTACCGTCCGGTCAAAGCAGGTCAAAGCTGGTCAAAGGGCATTGACCGTCCTGAAAAAAATAGCAAAAAAGTTCTAAAAAATCTGAAAATTTGTGAGATCGAAGATACTCAGGTTCGCAAGGTGCGTGAAAATTTTCGTGCTGTTTGGGCATTCTAGGAGCTCGTGTCAAAGGAAAAACAATAAATATGTAAGACCGTGAACAGTAAATTCAAAAAAATAGCAAGAAAATTCAAAAAAATATGAATTTTTTTGGCATCAAAGAGGCTATGGTCTACAAGCTGAGTGCAAATTTTTGTTGTGTTTGGACATTGGAGGGGCTTGTGGAGAAAAAAACAAAATTTGGCTCGGGAAAAAACTTGGGAAAAATGACTATTTTGTTTTTTCTTGCTAGAGTTTCTCACATGTCATTTGATCACAAAAACTTGCAAGCACCTTGTGCACCCAAGCCTCTTCGATGCCAAATTTTTTCATTTTTTTTTGAATTTTCTTGCTATTTTATTTCAAATTTACTATTCACAAGTGTGCATATTAACTGTTTTTCCTCGCCACGAGCTCCTGGAATGTCCAAATAGCATGAAAATTTGCACGCACCTTGCACACATGAGTATCTTCAAACTCACAAAATTTTAGATTTTTTTAAATTTTTTTTGCTATTTTTTTCAGGATGGTCAAAGTTGTTTGACCGGACGGTAACGACGCATAAGGGCATTTCTGTAAGGGCACCTAACGGCGGAGGGGCAAATTTGAGCAGGCTTTCGAATTAGGGGTATATCTAATTAGGTGGTTCGAGTTAGGGACAGAAATGCAAATGGCCCTAAAAGTAAATAGAAAGTCCCTTCGCAGAGGGAAGCAGTGATTTGCAGCGATGCCAGAGCTCATATTTTAAAACAGAGATAAATGAAATTTTGAGAAATGCACCCTTCATGTTTACTTCGTGTCCATCGATTATAGATCTCTTCCATGCTAAACACATTAGCAGCGGTTCCCAAGCGATAAAAGTAAAGGTTTACTCCCCCTCCACCAACAAACACACTCCACGACTAGCTGAATCCATGGGTACCGTCCATACCAACATCAGTCCTGGGGGAGTTTTGTTTAACTATTTGGAATTTTTGAATTTAGGACTGGGAATCCCTATTACTGCCCCTCTCATTTAAGGATGAGTGAATAAACACTCATCATGAGAATAACCCGCTTAGCATGGAAGATATTGACTACCTGTTGTCACTCAATGAACAATCCAGGCACACAAAACGGATGTTTATTTGAAGTTTTTAGAGGTAGCACATGCAAATTTACTAAGAACGGCAGGGTAATACCGCATATAGGTAGGTATCATAGACTCATATGGAATAAGTTGTGTTTTAGGATTTTGATGCACAAGCAGTATTCTTGCTTAGTACATGCGAAGGCTAGAAAATAGGTTGAGAAGTGGCTAGCTAGAGAGCGAAAACGGTCATGAACATGCATTATGCATAAGTAACATTGGATACTAGCATGAGCAGCATATGAACACCGTGAACATAAATATCATAGAGGCTATGTTGGTTTTGATTCAACTACATGCATGAACATGTGCCAAGTCAAGCCACTCGAACATTCGGAGGAGGATACCATATCATCATACCACATCACAATCATTTTAATGCATGTTGACATCCAAGATAAATCATTATACACTCCTAGCTACTTAATCATGGCATGAGAAACTACAATCTCTAATTGTCATTGCAAACATGTTTGATCATAATAGGCTGAATCATGGATACTAGCTTAAACATATTTACAAAAACAAAACAAGTTGAGTTCATACCCGTTTCTCTCTACCACAGCCAGTTCATTAAATATCATCATTATTGCCTTTCACTTGCACAACAGAATGATATGAAAATGATAATAGTGCAGGAGTGCCATGAACTAAGCTGGAATCTTCAAACATTTTATTCAAGAGGAGAAGACAAGGCAAATTGAGCTCTTTTTAGATCAACAATAATGCATATGGGAGCCACTCAACATTTTCATCATGGTCTTATCCTCGGTATGACTCAATAAAATGAATAATAAATTCAGAGAAACATACTAAATTTTGGAGTTTTTAGTTTTTCTTGAGCAAAGCAAATTACGGAGAAAAACAAAAACGGGAAAGCTCCCAACAAGGAAAAGAAGAACAAGGAAATCTTTTTGCGTTTTCTTTTCAATACCACAACTATTTAAACTAGAAAGAAATACTAAAAAGAAGCAAGAAATATGTTTTTTGGATTTTCGCAAAGTTTTTCAAACACACAAGAAGAAAGCGAGAAAATGAATCTAGCATGGATAATACAATGAAAAAGTGTGAACAGCAACAACTGGAATGAAATGTGTGAACATGAATATAATGTCGGTGGAAACACATACTCCCCCAAGCTTAGGCTTTTGGCCTAACTTGGTAATCACCAGTCGTAGTAACCCTCGGGTCCTATGTTGAAGTGCTGCGGAGTGGGTACTTGGGGGTACCACTCCTGAGGCTCCTCCTCAGCCGCTTCCTGGTTGTTTTGGTTGGTGACGATGTCCTCTGGCATGATCATGTATCCTCTCCTGGCAATAGAGTCAAACAAAGCATGTACATGCAACGAGATAATATCACGGGTATTCTCACTGAAAGCCAGGTTGTAAGGAATATGAATAATGGTGTTCTCGCCATCAATAAATTGATGGGCTGCCATAGCCTGGTGATCTAAATAAACCTTGGTTAAATAGTAATCATGCTGGGGAATCTGAACATTAAAATGACTCGCTAAGAGAGTCGCATAAATACCACCATGAATTTTACCCTTGGTTCTGTTAAGGTGCAGGCGACATGCAATGATAGCCCCAAGGTTGTAGATGCTATCACCGTAAAGTGCCTGACGTAAGACAGCGAAATCGGAGGAACTAAGTGCACCAACCTTCTCTCTAGCAAGTAAACACTTCGCAATGAATAGAGCAAAATTATGCATAGAAGGAAACTGCAAGCTAGTGGGGACACTCGATACCCCTCTCTTATATCCAACTGATAGAGTGCGATAGAAGTCCTCAAACTCTGCAGGCCTAGGCTCTCTTATTTCCCCGTCAAAAGGGATCAGACAAATATCACAGAATTCAGTGAGTGGTATCTGACGGCTTTCAGCGTATAAATTAAATTGCATCTCAGGAGGGTTACTCCTACTTAAAAAATGAAAGCTTTGCACAAAGGAATTTGTAAGGAGATGGTGTTGTTCATACTTAGATGCAATGAAGTTGGTGAGACCGGCATTAGCAACTAATTGTGCGAACTCTTGATGGATCCCGGCTTCATCCATGAAGGGGTTATGCATACATTCGCACGGCCGCACCTCTGCCATTCTCCGAGTAAGAAGATCGTTGTACGATGACTCCCCAAGGACTCCCTTAGAGTTCTTCTTGGAAGCAAACTTCCTAAAGAAACTCATCTTATTCCTATAAATAAAATTCTGAAGTTTTTAGGCCACAAATTTTTGTCAACAAAACTTCACTAGATTGATAGAAACTACTCATAGAGATGTATAGAGGCCATATTACACATTCGAACTACATAGAACTCTAAGAATTCAACAGGCAAGCTCATCTACAGCAACACCAGGAGTAGCTAATTATTCAAAATATAATCCACTGAAGCAAAAACTAATTGGACAAATGGAGGAGTCACATACCAAGTAGCAATCCCCCAAAATAGTTTCGGAAACAAAGCTTCGAGCAAAGAGATCGAAATCTGTGGGTTTGAGAGCAAGAACATGAGAGAGAGAGAGAGAGCAATGGTGATTTTTTCTAGAGGTAGGTGATGACATGGGCTAAAGAGATAAGTGAGGGGGCCCATGTGGGGACCACAACCCACCAAGGCACGCCTGGGGTAGCTGGCGCGCCAAGGTGGGTTGTGCCTACCTAGTGCACCCCCTTCTCATGTTATTTGCACCAGAAATTCTTAAATATTCAGAAAAAGTCGTATTAAATTTTCTGGGTATTCTGGGAACTTTTATTTTTGGGTCATTTTTTATTGCACGGGAAATTCAGAAAACAGACAAAACACGGCACTCATTTTATTTAACTAAGAAGAACAGGAAATAAAAGTTAGGGACAGAAGGTGGTGCTTACTAAATTCATCAACTTCATACCTCTAAAAAATGATCCATTAATGAGGTTGATCAAGTCTAACTAACAACCACTTTCGATTAGCATGAAACCGAAGAACTTTTGTAAAACACTAAGTTACCTCACCGGGGATATGCATATCCCCCACAATAAGCATTTCATATTTCTTTTTGGTGCTAGGTAGTGGTTGTCGAAAACCTCCAATAGTGAGTGTGAGAGATTTTTTCAATAACATTGATACCATTTACTTGGAATTGTTTCTTTGGAAAGTGCACTGTGTGCTCATTGCCATTGATATGAAAAGTGACCTTGCTTTTATTGCAATCAATAACAGCACCTGCAGTATTCAAGAAGGGTCTACCATGGATAATCGACATATTGTCGTCCTTGGGCATCTCAATTATAACAAAGTCAGTTCAGATAGTAACATTTGCAACAACAATGGACACATCCTCACAATCACAGATAGGTATGGTAGTTGATTTGTCAGCCATTTGCAAAGATATTTCAGTAGGTGTGAGTTTATTCAAATCAAGTCTTTTATATAAAGAGAAAGGCATAAAACTAACACCGGCTCCTAAATCACACAAAGCAGTTTTGACATAATTTCTTTTGATGGAGCAAGGTATAGTTGGTATTCCCGGATCTCCAAGTTTTTTAGGTACTCCATCCTTAAAATACTAATTAGCAAGCATGGTGGAGATTTCAGCTTCTGATATTTTTTATTTTCTTAGAGATGATGTCTTTCATGTATTTTGCATAAGGGGTCGTCTTTAAAATATCAGTCAAATGAGTGCTCAAAAAGACTGGCCTAAGCATTTTAGCAAAGCATTCAAATTCTTAATCATCCTTTTCCTTAGTTGATTTAGGTGGAAAGGGAATGGGTGAGGGAGTCCCAGACTAGGGGCTCCTCGAGTATCTGGCCTATTCAATATGGGCCGGACTGATGGGCTGTCAAGATGAAGGAAGAAGACCACCTCTCGTGTCCGGTTAGGACTCCTGTATGCGTAAACGGCAATATTATGTGTTCGGATATACTATTTCCTTTCTCTGTAGACCGACTCTGTACAACCCTAGGCCCCTCCGATGTCTATATAAACTAGAGGGTTTAGACCAGAGGCGGAATCATCATACTCATAGGCTAGGCAATCTAGGGTTTAGCCATTACGATCTCAAGGTAGATCAACTCTTGTAACCCCTATACTCAACGAATACAATCAACCAGGACGTAGGGTTTTACCTCCTTTAAGAGGGCCCGAACCTAGGTAAACATTGTGTCCCTTCGTCCATTGGTACCATTGATCCTTAGACACACAGCCTGGGCCCCCCCATCCGAGATCTGCCGGTTTTGACACCAACATTGGTGCTTTCATTGAGAGCTCTACTGTGTTGTCAATAGAAGGATCGATGGCACGCCTCTTCAAGAACGATGATACTATGTCTAGGGAGACTTTTCTCACCGGATAGGTATCTGTGTTTGGCAGCTTTGTGCTACGTGCCGTCTTGATCGACTGCCTTGAGTAGGTCGACAGCTATGCCCCCGGTCACCAGATCAGGTTTGGGAACTTGAATTACGTCGCTGCTATCCGAGGGGATCTGATCTTCGAGGGGTTCGCGTCCCCGACTG
The DNA here is from genome assembly GCA_963921465.1 of Triticum timopheevii. Taxonomy (NCBI): domain Eukaryota; kingdom Viridiplantae; phylum Streptophyta; class Magnoliopsida; order Poales; family Poaceae; genus Triticum; species Triticum timopheevii. Next base: position 249,516,775 of record OY997264.1, on the reverse strand, counting down.
CTGCTCCCCACCATCATGAAGAGTGCCCTTCGGATCTGCTATCAGATCCCATCCAGGGGTCAATGCTCGCACCTGCCTCAGCCTTAGATTCGGGGCAGATCATGTTTTCTGACAATGGGAGGATCGACCCCGCCGGACTCTCTCCTATAATGGAACTCTCAGCCGGAGACCCAGATGCGATCGCGCCATTGGTAACCCCGGAGTCAAACAGGACACTCTCAGTCATCAGAGATCCGTACTCATTTCTGGAGGATAACTCCAAACTGTTGAGGTCTGTGCCCCCCGAACTCAGTCAAGTGCCCGCAGATCCGTAGACTCCCATCCAGCTTTCGCCTCTAGATGAAGCACTAGGCTTAATACAATCTCTTGCCATTACGGAAGCTTTGCCTCCGAACTACACCCAGCATGGGCTGGGGTCTGAGGTTGGGGAATTTCACACCCCACCCACCACCCACTTAATATCCACCATCGAGGATTTAACCAACATGCTAACTACACCTCCAAAGACATCGATGGCACGGATGATGATGTCAACGCTGAACAAGGCCAAAACCCGCCTACTACAGGGCGTTGGACGGCCGCTTCTACTTACGATGTATACATGTTGAACACTCCTAAGGAAAACGACGGCGATGGCTTTCAAGATCAAGGCAAGGACAAGCCCATCGATGAACCACCAAAGCGCCAGCGTCAGTGGCGCCGCACACGATCGCGTTGGGCAAAGGATAGCACTACCGTCACCAGAGATAATGAAACCCCAGACAACTTCGGAGACCGCGACCACCCCGTCGAGCCCACGCCCGAAAAGGACGAGAGGGAGGTGGGTCAGTAAAGCCCCGAACAGGCTGATCATGAGGACTCGGATGACAGCAACTACTTACCTGCCTCCGAAGAGGATGTGAGCCTCGATGATGAAGATTTCATCGTCCCAGAGGAACCCCTCGAACAAGAATGCTTCAAGAGACATCTCGTTGCCACTAGGCGGAGCCTAAAAAGAAACAACAACAACTTCAAGCTGAACAGGACATGCTCAACGATAGATGGACTAAGGTCCTCGCCACTGAAGAGTACGGCCTTGAGTGACCAGTAAAGAGTTAGCCCACACGCAGGCTGCTGCCACAATTCGACGATGAAGCCCTCGAGCCAATTCTGTCTAAGCACAATCATGCTGATCAACCAGACCAACAACCACATGGACGGGACAAAATGACCTATCACACCGAACACCAGCCTGCACCACCTCGCCGTAGAGGCAAGGAGACAGCGGTGCCGGACTACACTTATGACCTACATCCGGACCTGGACAATAAAGCTGGTCAGACCAGATCGATCTATGGATCCATAGGACATGCTCCGGCACGAGATGACAGTCACCAAACCTGGCGTGATCAACATCATCAAGTTCGAGGTCAGCATCGAACATAGATGTCATTCGGACTAAGTCACGATGTAGCCACGTATAGAGGTGTCGCACACCGTATGTGCTTTACTGATGAAGTAATGCAGCACCAATTTCTGGATTGAGGAACAACAGACCTTGCCGTCTGGATTGAGGATTTCCTTCTCCACATTCACATGGCTTGTAGAGATGACCTCCACGCCATCAAATACCTCCCTTTGAAGCTGAAGGGACCAACACGGTACTGGTTGAATAGCCTCCCAGAGAACTCCATTGGGAGCTGGGAAGATTTAGAAGACGCTTTCCGGGACAACTTTCAGGCCACTTATGTTTGGCCTCCGAATACCGACGACCTAAGTCACATAATCTAGCAACCCGGAGAGTCATCTCACAAACTTTGGAATCGGTTCCTCATTAAAAAGAACCAAATCATGGACTGTCCAGACACGGAAGCCTTATTGGCCTTTAAGCACAGCGTCTGTGATGAATGGCTTGCCCGACACCTCGGGTAGGAAAATTCGAAAACCATGGTAGCCCTGAGAACACTTATAACCCGCTTCTGCGCGGGCGAAAACAGCTGGCTAGCTCGTAGAAGCAACAGTTCCAGCGATCCCGGCACCTCTGAGGCCAGGGACGGCAATGGCAGGCCACGCCGCAACAAAAACAGTCAGAATAACAACACGACACCAAATACACGACAGTCAATGCCGGATTCAGTGGTTCTAAATATGGTCAGCAGAAGAAACCTTTCAAAGGCAATAGGGACGGTCCATCCAACTTGGACAAAATCCTCGAGAGGCCCTGTCAGATTCATGGTACCCCCGACAAGCCTGCTAACCACTCCAATCAAAATTGCTAGGTTTTCAAACACGCCCGTATGTTAAATACCGAACACAAGGGGAAGGGACCTCCAAGCAAGGACGATGATGAGCCCCGTCAGCCGAACACTGGGGGTCAGAAGCAGTTTCCTCCCGAAGTAAAAACAGTGAACATGATCTACATCACTCACATACCCAAAAGGGAGCGCAAGTGCGCACTAAGGGACGTCTACACCATAGAGCCTATCGCCCCAAAATTCAATCCATGGTCAACCTGTCCGATCACCTTTGATCGTAGGGATCACCCAATCAATATCCGTCACGGGGGTTCAGCTGCCCTAGTACTGGATCCTATCATCAACGGATACCATCTCACCAGAGTCCTTATGGACGGCGGCAGCAGTCTTAACTTGATCTACCAAGACACTATTCGCAAAATGGGCATCGACCCGTCAATAATCAAGCCAAGTAACACTACCTATAAAGGAGTGATTCCCGGCGTGGAGGCTGGTTGCACGGGCTCATTAACACTAGAAGTGGAATTCAGCTCTTGAGAGAACTTCCACAGTGAAGAGATGATCTTCGATATCGTCCCTTTCTGCAGTGGCTATCACGCACTGCTCGGACGAACTGCTTTCGCCCATTTCAATGTGGTCGCACACTATGCCTATTTAAAGCTTAAAATGCCCAGACCGCAGGGCATGATCACAGTTAATGGAATTATGGAGCGCTCCCTGATGTCTACTACACAACCTTCTTCTTTTAGACATTGTTGGGCCTCCAAGTGCAGAGGTTTGTAGGACAGTAGCAAATTTCCCTCAAGTGGATGACCTAAGGTTTATCAATCCGTGGGAGGCATAGGATGAATATGGTTTATCTCAAACAACCATGCAACCAAATAACAAATAGTCTATTGTGTCCCCAACACACCCAATACAACGGTGAATTGTATAGGTGCACTAGTTCGGTGAAGAGATGGTGATACAAGTGCAATATGGATGGTAGATATAGGTTTTTGTAATCTGAAATTATAAAAACAGCAAGGTAACTAATGATAAAAGTGAGCGAAAAAGGTATTGCAATGCTTCGAAACAAGGCCTAGGGTTTATACTTTCACTAGTGCAAGTTCTCTCAACAATAATAACATAATTGGATCATATAACTATCCCTCAACATGCAACAAAGAGTCAGTCCAAAGTCACTAATAGCGAAGAACAAACGAAGAGATTATTGTAGGGTACGAAACCACCTCAAAGTTATCCTTTCTGATCGATCTATTCAAGAGTTCATAGTAAAATAACACGAAGCTATTCTTTCCGTTCAATCTATCCTAGAGTTCATACTAGAATAACCCCTTAAGATACAAATCAACCAAAACCCCAATGTCACCTAGATACTCGAATGTCACCTCAAGTATCCGTGGGTATGATTATACGATATGCATCACACAATCTCAGATTCATCTATTGAAACCAACACAAAGTACTTCAAAGAGTGCCCCAAAGTTTCTACCCGAGAGTCAAGACAAAAACGTGTGCCAACCCCTATGCATAAGTTCACAAGGTCACTGAACGTGCAAGTTGATCACCAAAACATACATCAAGTAGATCACGTGAATATCCCGTTGTCACCACAGATAAGCACATGCAAGACATACATCAAGTGTTCTCAAATCCTTGAAGACTCAATCCGATAAGATAACTTCAAAGGGAAAACTCAATCCATTACAAGAGAGTAGAGGGTGAGAAACATCATAAGATCCAACTATAATAGCAAAGCTCGTAGTACATCAAGATCGTGCCGAATCAAGAACACGAGATGGAGAGATCAAACACATAGCTACTGGTACACACGCTCAGCCCCGAGGGTGAACTACTCCCTCCTCGTCATGGAGAGTGCCGGGATGATGAAGATGGCCACCGGTGATGGATCCCCCCTCCGACAGGGTGCCAAAACAGGGTCCCGATTGGTTTTTGGTGGCTATAGAGGCTTGCGGCGGCGGAACTCCCGATCTAGGTTATGTTCTGGAGGTTTGGGTATTCATAGGAGGGTTTGGCGTCGAGAACAAGTCAGGAGGACCCACGGGGTGTCCACGAGGTAGGGGGTGAGGGAGTCCTGGATTAGGGGTATCTGGACAGCCGGACTGTGTACAACGTCCGGACTATTGCAGCGTGAAGATACAAGACTCAAGACTTCGGCCCATGTCCGGATGGGACTCTCCTTTGCATGGAAGGCAAGCTTGGCGATTCGGATATTGTGTTTCCTTCCTTGTAACCGACTCCATGTAAACCCTAGCCCTCTTCGATGTCTATATAACCCGAAGGGGTTGGTCCTTAGAAGACCGATCACAATTACAACCATACCATCATCGGCTAGCTTCTAGGGTTTAGCCTCTACGATCTCGTGGTAGATCTACTCTTGTACTACCCATATCATCAATATTAATCTAGCAGGAAGTAGGGTTTTACCTCCATCGAGAGGGCCCGAACCTGGGTAAACATCTGTGTCTCTTGCTTCCTGTTACCATCAGCCTTGACGCACAGATCGGGACCCCCTAACCGAGATCCGCCGGTTTTGACACGGACATTGGTGCTTTCATTGAGAGTTCCTCTGTGACGTGGCCGCAAGGCTCGATGGTTCCTTCAATCATCGTCAACGACACGTTCCAGGGGAAGGCTTTCCTCCCCGGACAGATTATCATGTTCGGCGTCTTCGCGCTGCGGGTCGATTCACTTGGCCATCTGGAGCAGATCGATAGCTACGCCCCTGGCCACCAAATCTGATTCGAAAACCTGAACTGCACGACGGATATCTACGGAGACTTGATCTTCGACGGATTTGGGCCCACGCCAGGAGCACCGGATAGTCACGATGAGCATGGCTTGGACCTGCTGTCGGACAACACTCGGGATATCACCCCTGCAGTAGCCCCGGACTCAAATCTGGAGCATGCTGCACCGCCCAGGGACGGAGGGATGGACCTCGCCCCGCAGGCCGCACCCTCGTCGGTGGTAAGGCCGAACACAGGCCTCGCTTCTGAGGAGGCCTGTGACTCCGGACCCCCGGATTCGTATCCGGTTCTAGGTTCCATTCCACACGTTCTCGAGCCCGTCGAGATTAGTTGGGCTCCGGTAACGGAGTTCACCGCTGCAGACATCTTTCAGCACTCGCCCTTCGGCGACATGCTGAACTCATTAAAGTCTCTCTCTTTGTCAGGAGACTCTGGGCCGAACTATGTCCGGTTCGAGTGGGAAGCAGGCGACGAAGGAATTCGCTGCCCACCCACCACCCACTTCATCACCATGATAGACGATTTAATCGATGTGCTTGACTTCGACTCTGAAGACATCGACGGTATGGACGACGATGTAGGAGAATTACAGGAGCCACCGCTCACAGGACGGTGGACGCCCACCTCCTCTTACGACATATATATGGTGGGCACTCCGAAGAAAACCAATGGCGATGAGGCAACGGAGGATAGCCCCTCCGGAGGAAAAGCAAAGCATGGGCGCTTTCGGCGCCGCCCCAAGCCCCGCCATACCAACACCGGCCCCAGAGACGAAAGCAATCCGGATGGCGCCAAAGAGGAATACAGCCCAGATCGGCCTACCTTCAAGCAGGCCGAACTGGTCATGATGGGATACTTGGAGAGGGACAACCATACACCCTCCTCCTCCGATGAGGTAAGCCTCAGCAATGACAAATTCGGTGTACCAGAACATCCAGTGGAACAAATTCGCTTCAAGCGACGGCTCATGGTCACGGCAAGGAGCCTGCAAAGGAAGCAAGAGCAGCTTAAAGCTAACCAAGACTTGCTAACGGATACGTGGTCCAAGGTACTGGCCACCGAAAAGTACGGACTCGAAAGCCCGAGCAAAGGCCATGAACCACACAATCGGCTACCTCAACCTAAGCAGGAGAACCCAAGGCACACACCCCGACATCCACACGTCATTACAGCCCAAGACAGCAAAAGGGATATTCGAAGAAGCACCCTCTGGCCTTGACGCAATGGTCACAAACGACAAGAAAGGAAACTAGTGCCAAGTCCATCAACTCCCGGTCCGGTCAACGGACAAAAGGCAGCTCAGGGCTATTCGGCTCGAGCCACATACTTGATCAACCATGTGAAATCCATGGTACTCCTAGATGGACGGCAAAGCATACCAATAGAGAATGCCGGATCCTCAAAACAAAGCGACTGGTCGTTTGCCAGAAACAATGACGGGGGGCGTCTAGTCAAAAGACCCCCAGAGTATAAAAGTACGGCCGATCGCCCTCGATCACACCAAGCACAGCAATTCAATTGCCTACCCCTAGACCTAGTAGTCCGGGGGCTCCATAATACATAAAAGCCCTCGCTGGTATGAAACCAGAAATAACATCTTTTCGAAAGATGCCAGGTGTAAAGGCCAAGTCTATTGGCCCACCATTCTAACGGTTGTTCTCGGATCAACAAAAAATGCCACGCCAAAGATTAATTCTTCGGCACCCTCCCCTCGTGTGGTAATCAACCGTATGGCAACGGGACGAACCACGTTGGCTAGATTCCACGTGGTAAACCATTACCAACACCGTGTGATATAATCAACGGGACGAACTACGCACTTCGAGCGGAAACCACACAACTGCCGGAGTATCGAGTCGTGCATGCCTATCAAAATTTTGATATGACAGCCAACTATCTGGATACCAACTGAGGAGTCCGCGCTATTTCACGGCATCACGGCGGGGTTCACCAGGGTCCGATCAGGAACCCTTAGACCAACCACAAAAGGACGCCCAGCTGCCTCATAACATTTTCCTTTACAAACTAACTTTGACACAGAACAGGATCAGCGGCGTGGAGTCAGCCCGGACACACGATGGCGGAAACATGCAGGTAGAAGGCAGTTCGGATTCACCCTTGATCCACTCACAACCCCCTGCAGTCCGGCCATCACAGGTTCCGCCAAAAATACCTCCTTTTATACATCGTACCCATATGCATAGACATATCATCCTACTACAATGGGTAGATACAAAAAAAACACTTATCAGCCGACGTGTATCACCGATGCCTCTTTGACAAGTATGGCAGCTATGCTTCGTGTTACGCCCGGTTATGCCAGGGGCTGCACAGTACGGCAATAAAGTCCGACCACCTTTTCGGTCGCTCAGCACCCCGAACTTATAGCACTATATGCATCAGCTCCGAATCATGTCTTGGGTCATTGGTTGGGTTTGCTCGGCTCCCATGCTTTGGTACCTTACGTTCCGTTTTATCGGCTAAGGTAGCGCTGGGAGAACTACTGTGATTGTGTCCCGGTTCTGCAGGACGAGCACCTCAGTAGAGAAAGCCGAAAACCGACTGTCATGATGCAGCGAGAGCTGGTCAGCTGTTCGAGAGGTTGTAAAATCCTTAAAGATTTATTCCGCACAACGCCATTATAAATGCAGAGTGCGACGGATCGGTCTTCCGATCAGGCGCCAATAGAGCCCCTAGTTCGGCCTACCGAACATTAGGGGCTGTGCCTACCATACTCGAATTCCTATAGCTAAGTGGGAGTAATAAAGCCGTATAGTCCGATTGTCTGGTTCGTGGTGAGAAACACCTCCTTCAAAGGACCCAACTATGGGATAAAGAGCGTTCAGATTTACCCCGAACACCCCCGTATTCTTTTTATGTGGGGGCAGAAGCTGACGACTGGCCAACTCTCAGGATATACATACAATAAACAGCCGCACAGGAAGAACATATGTTCAAACAACACATGCAATACATAATAAAAATGCCATTGTCCCACATTACAAAAAGCAGTACGAATGCCCTCAGGGAAATATAATGTCTTTGGCACACTTATCTGCTACAAGGCGGGCCCCTTTTAGTACACCTTCATAATACAGCTCGGGCTTGCGGTGCTCCTTACCCTCCGGCGGCCCCTCAGCCATCAGCTTCTCCGTGTCAAGCCTCCCCCAATGCACTTTTGCATTAGCAAACGCCATGCGCGCACCCTCAATACAAACAGATCGCTTAATATCAAACCGAGGACATGCGCTCACAATCCGCTTGACGACTCTGAAGTAACTGCTTGGAATCGGCTCAACAGGCCATAGCCGGACAACTAAGTCCTTCGTGGCTAGTTCGGCCGCGTGGTGCAGTTCGACCAGCTGTTTCAACTGATCGATAAATGGCACCGGATAGTTCGGCGCCAAATACTGTGACCAGAAATCCCTGTTCGCAGACTTCTTCTCCTCGGTGCGGTAGAATTGGGCGGTATCTGATATGCTGCGAGGAAGATCTGCAAAAGCCCCTGGAAAAATAAGAATTCAGCTTGCCGTTGGATTCTTCCCATTATCACGTACAAGGGGCTAAGAATACATAAGGCCTTACCAGCCGCAACTTTCCGGGCCTCCTGAATGTCCCGTGCAGCACCTCGGGCTTCTTCCCGAGCACCTTCCGCAGCCTCGAGAGCTTGGGCGAGTTCGGATTCTTTCCCTATTAGACTCTCCTCCAAGCCCTCACTTTTCTTCACGGCTTCCTGGAGCTCTCGCTCAGCTGCGATGACCCTGGCCTCGTGTTTTTCATGAAGCGCCTGTTCACCCTCAGCCTTCTTATTGGCATCAGCCACAACCTTCCTTAGTGCCTCGTATTCGGCACTCGCTCCTAGAGTATACAATACATATACTTCTCACTACGCACAACTATTCATCCGTGCCAACTTCAAGACAAATGTTTTCAACATACCTTGCTTGTCTTCCAGTTGCTTTTTCACATGGCCGAGTTCTTCCTCGGCCCGTGCAAGGCTCTGCTTCAGTTCGGGCACTTCCGCATTATAAGCAGCCGTCCTCTCGGCAGAAGCCTGTTTTCACATAAAGGGGTATACATCATTCACATAAGCTCCTGTGAAAGCAGATAGTTTGATACCCTGCCCAGCTCCGTATTCTTCGCCGGACAGTGTATCAGGGGCTACTACTCATATTATGACAATTCCTCAAAGATTCTTAGGACACATACCTCAAAGGCCTTTATAAGGCCAAAGCGGGACTCGTTCAGCCCGCTCTCGGCGGACTGAATCTTCTCAACCACCGCGCCCATGAGAGTGCGGTGCTCATCGATGATAGACGCGTTCTTCAACACTGTCGATAGACCACCGGGCAGCTCTGCTCGAACAGAGGATGCCAGCGGGGTAGGCAGGCCTCCCACCATCAAAGGTGGCTGTTCGATCGACTCTGGAACCTTAGAGGTCCCGGGGGCCTTATCCGCCCCCATGTGTCCAACGGGGATATGTCCTCCCTGGTGCGGGTCTTGTCGGGAGGACACCTCAGTGTCGCGCCTGGACCTTGGGGAAGGGGCCTGCGAAGGCGTCTCGCTTGCCAAGGCATCTGAGCCCAGCGAATCCTCCGACAAGGACTGTCCGGCACGAGACCTCGCCGGACTGTGCAAAATATGGCAACGGTTAAAGCCAATAAATCCAAAAACAATCCCGGACGCATACGTGTGTTCGGATTCCGTATACTTACGACTTCCCCAGGGGCTAGGCCCTGGGATCCCACTCCGTGCTGCTGTCGGCAGCCGTGGTGGATGTCTCTGGGAGGGAACCTTTCCCCCTCTTGGGCGATTCGGCCTCCAGGGACAGGGAAGCTGCACGCTTCCTCCCACCTTCAGAGTGAGGCTCGTCCCCCTGTTCTTCTTCCTCTTCGTCTTCCGAAGAAGGAGCATCGCTTGAGTCTCCGGATTTCGTGTCCGAAGCCTCGCGGCGACAGAGGCCACTCCGGGTCTTCTTGACCTTCTTGGAGGCCTCCTTCTTTGGCGCCTCGTACGGCACGGGTACCAGCATCTTCGGTAGAAGAGGTCCGGCCGGTTCCTCCGGCAGCGGGGCCGGACAATGTATCCGCTCCACTTTCTTTATCCATCCCTGAGGTCACAACGAAACATGATTGGGGTGTCTCCCTCATAACATGCCAGCTAAAGCCTGAATGGACAGAGTGTAGCTATAACATACCAAGCTTGCAGGATGGGATAATTGATACCCGCAGTCCTCGGCGGGGCCCGGCCACGATTTGCCGGACTTGAAGAGAACCCTCCAGATATCCTTGTGGGAGGAATCGTAAAGCTCCTGAAGGGTTTGATGCTCGGTTGGGTCAAACTCCCACAGAGTGCAAGCTCGGCGCCGACAGGGGAGCACCAGGCAAACTAGCATCACCTGGACTACGTCGACAAGTTTGGCGTCCCTGTCAACCACACTCTGAACGTGCGTCTGGAGTAGTGACATCTCATCGGACGAGGACCAGTTCGGGCCCTTCTTAGGCCAGGACGTGAGCCGCAGTGGAGCTCCAGATCTAAACTCTGGAGCTGCCGCCCACTTTTTGCCGCGTGGTTCGGTGATGTAGAACCACTGCTACTGCCACTCCTTGACGGAGTCGTTGAAAGCACCCTTCAGCCAAACGGCCTTGGGCATCTTGCTTACCATGGCGCCGCCGCACTCGGCATGTTCGCCACTCACCACCTTGAGTTTTACATTGAAGATCTTCAGCCACAGGCCGAAGTGTGGCGGGATCTGGAGAAAAGCCTCACACACGACGATGAACGTCGAGATATTGAGGGAGGCGTTGGGGGAAAGATCATGAAAATCGATCCCGTAGTAATACATGACTCCTCGGACAAAAGGGTGAAGGGGAAACCCGAGCCCGCGGATGAAATGGGGAAGGAACACGACTCTCTCGTGAGATTCCAGAGTAGGGATGACCTGTCCCGCCGGTGGGAGACGGTGGCCGATCTTCTGGGCCAGATACCCGGCTCCTCGGAGCTCCTTGATGTCCTTCTCCTGGACGGTCGAGGCCATCAATCTGCCTCCTGCTCCGGATTTGGACATCTTTGGAAAACCTCTCTTCGATGGAGAAGAAAAATGCTTGGGTGTTAGGGCTCGAACAGAGGGGAATGAGCTAATGGAAGAAGAAGGCGTGGGGAAAAGAGAAAGAAACCTGCCCACTTTGTAAGGGTGGTAAATGCTTTTTGCGCCTCCCCACTTGCCTGGTGGAACCCGTCTGCCTCCCACTCGCCGCGGTTAGCGGCGCGGTTAGATTACGCATGCCTCCGTTGATGAGGATCCCATGATAAGGGGACACGATCTCTGCTTTGACAAGACGTATCAAAGAAACCGCCTCACAATATGCGCTGTAGCTGGTTGTGGGAAAACGGTTCGAATAATGATCCAACCGTAATAACATGTCACGTCATTAGAAAGGTAGTCAGCAGATTGCGTTTGTGAAATATCATTCTCTCTACAGCGGTGTGTAAAGATCATTCTGTGGATCCGGACACGAATCAAGTGTTCAATAATTACTTCGGAGTATTCGGAGAAGGAATCTGTCTTGCAATGCCGAAGACAATACTGCATGCCGGACTCATCTCATTGAAGCCTGGTTTAGGGGCTACTGAGGGAGTCCTGGATTAGGGGGAATCCGGACAGCCGAACTGTGTACAACGTCCGAACTATTGAAGCGTGAAGATACAAGACTCAATACTTCGGCCCATGTCCGGATGGGACTCTCCTTTGCGTGGAAGGCAAGCTTGGCGATCCGGATATTGTGTTTCCTTCCTTGTAACCGACTCCATGTAAACCCTAGCTCTCTCTGGTGTCTATATAAACCAGAGAGGTTGGTCCTTAGAAGGCCGATCACAATTACAATCATGCCATCGTAGGCTAGCTTCTAGGGTTTAGCCTCTACGATCTCGTGGTAGATCTACTCTTGTACTACCCATATCATCCATATTAATCAAGCAGGAAGTAGGGTTTTACCTCCTTCGAGAGGGCCCGAACCTGGGTAAACATCTGTGTCTCTTGCTTCCTGTTACCATCAGCCTTGACGCACAGATCGGGACCCCCTACCCGATATCCGCCGGTTTTGACACCGACAGGGGCGCGCCCCAGGGGGTGGGCGCGCCCTCCACCATTGTGGGCCCCATGAGCCTCCTCTTCGGTAACTCTTTATTCTAGTATTTTTTATTTTTTCCAGAAAAAATCTCCGTGATTTTCAGCACATTCCGAGAACTTTTATTTCTGCACAAAGCCAACACCACGATAGTTCTGCTAAAAACAACGTCAGTCCGGGTTAGTTCTAACCAAATCATACCAAAAGCATGTGAAAATATTATAAACATGGCATGAATACATCAAAACTTATAGATATGTTGGAGACATGTCAAGCATCCCCAAGCTTAATTCCTTCTCGTCCTCGAGTAGGTAAATGATAAAAATAGAATTTTTGATGTGGAATGCTACCTAACATATTTATCAATGTAATCTTATCTATTGTGGCAAGAATATTCTGATCCAAAAGACTCAAGATAAAAGTTTAAGATTGACATAAAAATATAATACTTCAAGCATGCTAACCAAGCAGTTTATGTCTTATCAAAATAGCATAGCCAAAGAATGCTTATCCCTACAAAATCATATAGTTCGGCCATGCTTCATTTTAGTCACACAAAGTGCTCCCATCATGCACAACCCCGGTTTCAACCAAGCAATTGGTTCATACTTTTTAACGCGCTTCAGCCTTTTCAACCCTCACGCAATACATGAGTGTAAGCCATGGACATAGCACTATGGGTGGAGTAGAGTATGATGATAGGTGAGGGAGTCCTGGACTAGGGGGTGTCTGGACAGCCGGACTATCATTATCCGCCGGACTCCAAGACTACGAAGATACAAGATTGAAGACTCCGGCTCGTGTCCAGATGGTACTTTCCTTGGCGTGGAAGGCAAGCTTGGCAATACGGATATGTTGATCTCCTACCATTGTAACCGACTCTGTGTAACCCTAGCCCTCCCCGGTTTCTATATAAACCGGAGGGCTTTAGTCCGTAGGACAACATACATTGCAACAATCATACAATAGGCTAGCTTCTAGGGTTTAGCCTCCTTGATCTCGTGGTAGATCTACTCTTGTACTACCCATATCATCAATATTAATCAAGCAGGACGTAGGGTTTTACCTCCATCGAGAGGGCCCGAACATGGGCAAAACATTGTGTCCCTCGTCTCCTGTTACCATCCGCCTAGACGCACAGTTCGGGACCCCCTACACGAGATCCGCCGGTTTTGACACCGGCATTGGTGCTTTCATTGAGAGTTCCTCTGTGTCGTCACCGATAGGCTTGATGGCATCTTCAACCAACAACGCTGTCCAGGGTGAGACTTTTCTCCCCGGACAGATCTTCGTATTCGGCGGCTTCGTACTGCGGGTCAATTCACTTGGCCATCTGGAGCAGATCGAAAGCTACGCCCCTGGACGTCAGGTCAGATTTGGAAGCTTAAACTTCATGGCCGATGTCCGCGGAGACTTGATCCTCGACGGACTCGAGCCACAGCCGAGCGCGCCGCACTGTGACAATGGGCATGATCTAGCTCTGCCGCCGAACAGTGCCTTGGTGGCCGCACACGGATCCGCTTCGGCCATTAGCCCGGAGCCGATCGCCCAGATCAAGGGTCGGTGGATAGGCGCCGCCCTGGGGGCTTCAACATCCACGGCGATGGAGCCGAACACTAATATTGTCCCCCGTGAAACTCGTGACTCCGAGGTGCCGGACTCCTCGCCGGACTCCGAACCTCCCGCGCCCCTGCCAATCGATCCGGATTGGGCGCCGGTTATGGAATTCACCGCCGCGGACATCTTCCAATACTCGCCTTTCGGCGATGTCTTGAATTCATTAAAGCATCTCTCGTTATCAGGAGAGTCTTGGTCGGACTATGGCCAGGACGGTTGGGGAACAGACGAAGAAATTCAGAACCCACCCACCACCCACTTTGTAGCCACTATCGACGATCTAACCGACATGCTAGACCTTGACTCCGAAGACATTAACGGCATAGACGACAATGCTGGAGACGAACAAGAAACAGAGCCTATAAGGCACGGGAGGACTACCTCGTCACATGGCATATATATGGTAGACACCCCAAAGGAGAGTGATAACGAGGATCAACGGGCCGCGGCAGAAGATGACCACGCCGATAAACGACCAAAACGGCGGCGCAGGCGCCGTCCTAAGTCCCGCCTCGACAACAACGCTCCCAAAGAGCCCGCAATACGGCAGGGCTCACAAACGGACGACGAACACGCAGATAAGCAACCGTCCGACCATGACGAGTCAGATAATCAGTCCAGGCCAGGTGAAAACAACAGTCCGGACGACCTCACGCCGGACACACCGCCGGAGAGCAAGAACCTTCGGAAAAGACTCGTCAGTACTGCAAAAAGCCTGAAGAAGGAAAAACGGAGGCTCAAAACAGCGGAAGACACACTCAGAATGAGATGGAGCAAAGTGCTCAAAACCGCAGATAAGTACGGCAATGGCCACCAATCAAAGAGCTACCCGAAGCGCAAGCTGCTACCAGAATTCGACGAGGAGGCCATAGAGCCCCCACCGTCCAAAAATAAAGGGGCTGCCTGGCTGGATAGACGGCCAGATGATAGGCCAAATTCTGACAGCGGCGCCACACATAAACCAACCAACGAACTTGGAAGGATAGATGGCCCAGCCAGATCCATCTACGGGCCAAAGGAGAAGGCCCCAGGAAGCAAGGCAACACGTCAAGTGTCCGATGATAGCGGCACGCACAAATACAGGGGCGCCGCACACCCACTATGTTTCACCAACGAGGTGCTGGACCATGAATTCCCAGCAGGATTTAAAACCATAAACATAGAGGCTTACGATGGAACAACAGACCCTGGAGTCTGGATAGAAGATTATATACTACATATACATATGGCCAGAGGAGATGATCTCCACGCCATAAAATACCTACCCCTCAAGCTCAAAGGGCCAGCTCGTCATTGGCTTAAATGCCTCCCAGAAAATACTGTTGGAAGTTGGGAAGAGCTCGAGGACGCGTTTAGAGAAAATTTTCAAGGGACTTATGTCCGTCCTCTGGATGCAGATGATCTAAGTCATATAACTCAACAGCCTGGAGAGTCACTGCGGAAATTCTGGAACAGGTTCCTTACAAAAAAGAACCAAATAGTCGACTGTCCGGACACCGAAGCCTTAGCAGCTTTCAAGCACAATGTCCGAGACGAATGGCTCACCAGGCACCTCGGTCAAGAGAAACTGGGGACAATGTCCGCACTAACAAGCCTCATGACCCGCTTCTATGCGGGCGAGGATAGCTGGTTAGCACGATGCAGCACCAGCGACCCAAGTACATCAGAGATAAGAGATGGAAACGGAAAATCACGGCACAGAAAAGAGCAGCGCCGGAATAAAGAGAAAAGCCCAAAGAGCACGGCAGTCAACGCCGGATTCAAAAGCTCGCGGCCCAATAATAAAACACAGCCTCTTAAGGATGACAGTGACGAATTGTCCAACTTAAACAAAATTTTGGGTTGGATATGCCAAATCCACAGTACCCCTGGAAGGCCTGCAAATCACACCCACAGGGATTGTTGGGTTTTTAAACAGTCCGGCCGACTAAATGCCGAACACAAGGGGCTCGACGCGTCAAGCGAAGAAGATAAACCCCACCAGCAGAGCACCGGAAAACAAAAGAGTTTCCCACAAGGGGTCAAAGCAGTAAACTCACTTCATGTGATAATACGGAAAAATAGTGCGACACTTTCTAAAAAAAGCTTCGCGCGGTCCAACCCAGCAGACCGTAGAGATTGGATATCAAAACCAATCACTTTCGACCACCTGGACTATTCTAGAAGCGTTCGAAATGTGGGACGGACTCCCCTAATATTGAATCCCATAATAGACGGATTGCAATTTACTAACGTCCTAATGGACGGAGGCAGTGACTTAAACCTGCTATATTCAAACACAATCCGTAGGATGGGATAGACCCTACCAAAATTCGACACAGCCGCACTTCCTTCAAAGGAGTGACGCCAGGCCATTACGCCAAGTGCACAGGCTCCATATTACTAGAAGTCGTGTTCGGATCGCCGAAAAATTCTCGACGTGAAAAATTAATTTTTCACATCGTCCCATTTGAAAGTGAATATCAAGCACTCTTGGGACGAAAGGCTTTTGTCCGCTTCAATGCCATACCGCATTACGCGCCTCTTACACTCAAGATGCCCGGACCGCGTGGCGTAATTTTAGTGCGAGGGTCACTTAAAGACCCTGGACTTGGATAGACGAATCCGGCGTCAATGGGCTAGGGGCTCCCTAGCCGCATACCCCTTCACAGGGGGCTGCGCGCACAAATAACCGCGGGTTCATACAAACCCCGCTTTAATTATTTATATTTCTAATATTTTTCGCACAAACAGTTTTTAAAACTAAACATTCCTCTCTTTTTACAGATGAACAACGTGCATACCCGTCCAGGATAACGGCGCAACGGAGATACAGGCGCAGACGTGCAGTAGGGACCCGTTGCGAGGATTCTTTTCAGATTAAGACCCTGCATAAACCTTTTTTACTGTCTCTTGTTGTTATTCTCCCTTGGTTTCTTCCTATAGCCAAAGCGGAGCCTGACGCTTTGGCATCGGCCGCGTTAGAAGACCATGCCCGTACCTGGACACTAGGGGCTTAGGGCATCGTTCTGCCCATTATTATAAAGACCGAACACCTTAGGGAGTGTTTGGCGTCTCGAGTTAGGCATTATATGCATCAGCTCCGAATCATGTCTTTGGTCAAATGTTGGATTTGCCCGGCTCCTGTGTTTTGCTGCCTTACGTTCCGTATCATCGGCTAACGCGGCACCAGGAGAACTACTGCGATTGTGCCCCAGTTCGGCTGGGCGAGCACCTCAGTAGAGAAAGCCGAAAACTGACTGTCATGATACAGCGAGAGACTGGTCAGCCACTCGATCGACTATCGGAATGTTTAGAATTCCCCGCTTTGATGAAGGGCCGTTTCCCGGTCAGGCACACGTGCTCCGACTTCAGAGAAGGACGATGCCACCAGGGGCTATATCGTAGCCCCACCCTCGAGCTCCACTGGCTAAGTGAAAGTGATAAAGCATTATAGTCCGGATTGCCTCGTTCGCTACGCTACCACCTCCTTATAACAGGACCGAGACGTCGGATTAAGTGTGAAAACACGCTATTTTTGCGAACACCCTAGCACCTTGTGCGTGGGGGCTGAAGCCGAAGACTGCCATCTTTCAAGTTATACACAAGTATACGTAAACGGCCGCACAGGAGAAGTTTTACTACTTGGATGCACAAGTATAAAAAGCAGTTATAACATAATCATCGATTTACAAGCTAATGCGTTCATTTGAACGTTACATTCTTCGAGCACTGCGACTCTATTACACGAGCGCCACGCATAACTTCCCCGAAATAGTGCTCGGTAGGGAGCCGGTCTTAATCCGAACCCTGGGCAGCAACAGCGGTGGCGTCCATCTCTGGACAATGTGCCTTCACACGGGCAAGATCCATCCGCGCGCCCTCTATACAGGCCGACCGCTTCATCTCCTTTATATGCGGCACTGCTCCAAGGAATTGCTGTAATAAGCCAAAGTAGCTCGTCGCCTTGGACCTCTCTGGCCAGACATGGGCCACGATGTCAGTCATGGCAAGTCCGGACAATCTATTTAGCTCGGCCCATTCGGCCAACCGGTCTGTCAATGGAAGTGGGTGATCCGGACTGTGGAATTGAGACCAATATAGCTCTTCCGTCTCGTGATCCTTCTGGCTCCGGAAGTGCTTAATGGCATCGGCCGCACTTGCAGCTAAGTCCATATACGGATCCTCCGGACTCCACAGCCGCTCAAATTGAGCATACTTTCCATCCATAAACCGGCGACGCAGCAGAAAAGGCTTGCCAGCCACGATCTCTCCGGCCTGGCGCAGATCCTCCTTCATAGCCCGTATTGCAGAGCGGGCATCCTTGGCTTCGGCGGTGGCCTTCTTCAGGTCTTCCCGCTCTGATAAGTGCTCCTTTTCAAGAGCCCCATTGCGGTCGGCAGCATCCTTTACTTTCATGGCCAATTCGGCCACCTCGGCCCTGCTTAGGCAGTGCGCAGCCTTTTCGGCTTTCAACTCCTCGGCCGCCCTCGAGGCAGCCGCTTCACTCCTTCGGGCTTACTCCTTAGCTCGAGCAAGTTAGGCCCGAAGGCCTTCCACAGCAGCAGCACCGTCTGTACAAACAGCATATAATTTATCAAAGGAGGGCTTCGACCCCCTTAATAAAGCGACTGCGGAGAACTCTTTTACCTTGCGACTCGTCAAGTCGCCTGTTAACAAGTGCGATGTCCGCATCTGCCAAGTCAAATTGCCGATTTAACTCGGCAAACTCACTAGTCCGGCTAGCCCCTGGACTATCCGCCACCTGCATAGGAATGACATAATTCATTCCTTTAGATTTCGATCCTTGGTACGCTGTCGTTTCCGACAACCTACTGAGTCTCAGGGGCTACTATCTATACAGGGCACATTTTTTATATGCAAAACTGTTAGAAGACAAAGGGGTGCGTCATTCTCGCATACCTCAAATCCCGCCAGCAAACTCATGGCGGCATTGCGCAATTCGCTCTTAGCGCACGAAATCCTTCCAATCACCATACGCATTAACGCACGGTGATCTTCTGAAATGGACGCCCTCTCAAGCAGATTCTTCAGTTCTCCCGGCCGGACACTAGTAGGTGTCGAACTCTCTGGCCCCTCCGGACTCGGGGATACCCTCCGTGACGACACTTCGGGTTCGCCTGCCTCATCTAGCGGCACTGCGGACGGAGGCGTATCGCTCTCCATCATCTCCGGAAGAAGGTCCCCCGAAGATGAACTCATCTGAGAAGGCTGCAGATCCGAACTGCAATATAAATATTTCGGTTATCTACAGAAGCAAAAATGAAGGTATTTCCTTACTAATTAACTCCCTCTTTCATACTCACGGCTTGCTGGAGGGCCGAGCCTTTGATGATGATTGTGCGTCCGGATTCTTTCCGGGCGCCGGACCCCCCGGGGAAGATCTCTTCCCACGCTTAGGGGCTTTGGCCTCCGGATCTTCGAAGGCGGTCCTCTTCTCCCCCTGAAGGGAGGGGTTCTTGGTTCCCCCCTCTTCAGTCGCCCCTTTGGGCGCAACCTCCAACATTCTGACCAGCACGGGCTCCAGTGCGGTCTCTGGAATTGGGGCCGGACACCTTATCAGCCTTGATCGCGCCACCCATTCCTGTAAAGAACAAAGGGTCAGGAGGCGAACTCTAGAAAGCACATAAACAGAATGTCCGGACTCTGAGCTACTTACCTGAATATCCGGGCGATCGTGGCTTAGGCCTGCATCCTCGGCTAAATCCGGGCACGCCACCTGCGGTCCGAAGAACAACTTGTACATCTCCACGGGTGTCGCACCCATGAAGTGTTGGAGAATCCGAGGTCCCTCCGGGTTGAACTCCCATAGACGGAGAGGACGGCGTTTGCAGGGCAGAAGATGCCTGAGTAGCATAACCTGCATCACCTTGATCAGGTCGATCTCCCTCGCTTGGAGATCTCGAATCCGGCCCTGCAGTGAAGGCACGTCTTCGGACGGCCCCCAATTGAGCCCTTGGTTGACCCACGACATCAGTTGGCGTGGAGGTCCCGGGCGGAATAAGGGCGGCGGCTTTTGCCTGCTGCCCCTTGGAGCGGTGATATAGAACCACTCCTGCTGCCACAGTCCAAGTTCCTCTTGGAAGGAACCCTCGGGCCACGGGGCATTGACCTTTTTTCTTATGGTCGCCCCGCCGCACTCCTCTTGACGCCCCCCGATCATCTTCGGCTCCACCTTGAAGGTCTTCAGCCATAGGCCGAAGTGGGGAATGACGCGGAGGAAGGCTTCGCAGACGATAATGAATGCGGAGATATGGAGGATGGACTCCGGAGCCAAGTCGTGAAAGTCCAGCCCATAGTAGAACAAGAGCCCCCTCACGAAGGGATCCGTCGGGAAGCCTAAACCCCAACGGAGGTGGGATACGAAAACGACGTATTCACCGGGCTCGGGGGCTGGCACAGCCTGCCCTTGGGCAGGCAACCTGTGCGAAACCTCGTAGGCCAGGTACTTGGCCTCACGCAACTTCAATATGTCCTCCTCCGTGACGGAGGAGGGCATCCACCGGCCCTGGAGGTCGGAGCCGGACATGATTAAGGATCCGAAGCGCTCGAATCTGAGGCTCTGGGTGTTGGAACTGGGAGCGGGGAAGAGATTCGATGCGAGATTGAAGAACAATGGCGAGCCTTGGTCCTCTTTTAAAGGGGAAGAAATACCAAGGGCCGTCTCCGTGACCGTTTGGGATTCCCCTTCGATAGAGGAGGTGTGGCGACGGGAGCGGTTGGGTTACCCACGCACGTATTGATGAGAATCCCGGAATAAGGGGAACACGATCTCTGCTTCGACAAGACGTGCCAAGGAAACCACTTCGCTAAACGTGCTGAGGTGGTATAGTAATTCAAACAGAGGCCTGGTGGTGGTGTGATGTCACGCCGCATAATATGTCAGCAGATTGAACTAAGTGTACATTTTATTCTCTTTGTGGTGGAATGTGGAATTTATTTTGCAGAGCCGGACACTATCCTGGTGTTCATGATCTTCTCTGGATTATTCAAGGGAGGAACCCGCCTTGCAATGCCGAACATTGTACACGCCGGACTTATCGTCATTGAAGACTGGTTCAGGGGCTATTGAGGGAGTCCTGGACTAGGGGGTGTCCGGACAGCCAGACTATCATTATCCGCCGGACTCCAAGACTACGAAGATACAAGATTGAAGACTCCGGCTCGTGTCCGGATGGTACTTTCCTTGGCGTGGAAGGCAAGCTTGGCAATACGGATATGTAGATCTCCTACCATTGTAACCGACTCTGTGTAACCCTAGCCCTCCCCGGTGTCTATATAAACCGGAGCGCTTTAGTCCGTAGGACAACATACATTACAACAATCATACCATAGGCTAGCTTCTAGGGTTTAGCCTCCTTGATCTCATGGTAGATCTACTCTTGTACTACCCATATCATCAATATTAATCAAGCAGGATGTAGGGTTTTACCTCCATCGAGAGGGCCCGAACCTAGGTAAAACATTGTGTCCCTCATCTCCTGTTACCATCCGCCTAGACGCACAGTTCGGGACCCCCTACCCGAGATCCGCCGGTTTTGACACCGACAATAGGGATTATGTGAGAAAACAAAAAAAAAGGAGAAAGTCTCACATTGATGCGGCTAATCAACGGGCTATGGAGATGCCCATCAATTGATGTCAATACGAGGAGTAGGGATTGCCATGTAATGGATGCACTAGAGCTATAAATGTATGAAAGCTCATCAAAAAGAAACTAAGGGGTGTGCGTCCAACTTGCCTGCTCACGAAGACCTAGGGCATTTTGAGGAAGCCCATCATTGGAATATACAAGCCAAGTTCTATAATGAAAAATTCCCACTAGTATATGAAAGTGACAAAATAATAAACTCTCTATCATGAAGATCATGGTGCTATTTTGAAGCACAAGTGTGGAAAAAGGATAGTAACATTGTCCCTTCTCTCTTTTTCTCTCATTTTTTTATTTGGGCTTCTTTGGCCTCTTTTTTTTCTCTTTTTTTCGTCCGTAGTCTCATCTCGACTTGTGGGGAAATCACAGTCTCCATCATCCTTTCCTCACATGGGACAATACTCTAATAATGGAAATCATCACACTTCTATTTATTTACAACTCAAGAATTACAACTCAATACTTAGGACAAAATATTACTCTATGTGAATGCCTCCGGCGGTGTACCGGGATATGCAATGAATCAAGAGCGACATGTATGAAAGAATTATAAAGGTGGCTTTGCCACAAATACGATGTCAACTACATGATCATGCAAAGCAATATGACAATGATGGAGCGTGTCATAATAAACGGAACGGTGAAATGTTGCATGGCAATATATCTTGGAATGGCTATGGAAATGCCATAATAGGTAGGTGTGGTGGCTGTTTTGAGGAAGATATAAGGTGGTTTATGTGTGGGCGTATCGTATCATGGGGTTTGGATGCACTGGCAAAGTTTGCACCAACTCTCAAGGTGAGAAAGGGCAATGCACGGTACTGTGGAGGCTAGCAAATTGCGGAAGGGTAAGAGTGCGTATAATCCATGGACTCACATTAGTGATAAAGAACTCATATACTTATCACAAAATTTTATGAGCCCTCGAAGCAAAGTACTACTACGCATGCTCCTAGGGGAAGGGTTGGTAGGAGTTAACCATCACGCGATCCCGACCTCCACTCATAAGGAAGGCAATCAAAGAACACCCCATGCTTCAAATTTGTCACACAACGTTCACCATACGTGCATGCTACGGGACTTGCCAACTTTAACACAAGTATTTCTCAATTTTATAATTACCCAACTAGCATGACTCTAACATTACCACCTTTATATCTCAAAACAATTATCAAGTATCAAATTTATCATAGTGTTTAATGCACTCTATATGCAAGTTTTTATTTTACCCAACTTGGATGCCCATCATATTAGGACTAATTTTATAACCAAAGCAAATTACCATGCTGTTCTAAAAGACTCTCAAAATAATATAAGTGAAGCATGAGAGTTCATCTATTTCTTCAAAATAAAACGACCACCGTGCTCTAAAAAGATATAAGTGAAGCACTAGAGCAAACGAAAAACTACTCCAAAAGATATAAGTGAAGATCAATGAATAGTCAAATGATTATGTAACTATGTGAAGACTCTATAAAAGAATTTCAGATCTTGGGATATTATTCAAGCAGCAAGCAGAACAAAATAAAATAAAATGATGCTCCAAGCAAAACACATATCATGTGGTGAATAAAAATATAGCTCCAAGTAAAGTTACCGATGAACGAAGACGAAAGAGGGGATGCCACCCGAGGCATCCCCAAGCTTAGGCTCTTGGTTGTCCTTGAAGATTACCTTGGGTTGCCTTGGGCATCCCCAAGCTTAGGCTCTTGCCACTCCTTATTCCATAGTCCATCGAATCTTTACCAAAAACTTGAAAACTTCACAACACAAAACTCAACAGAAAACTCGTAAGCTCTGTTAGTATAAGAAAATAAATCACCACTTAGGTAATGTTGTGAACTCATTATAAATTCATATTGGTGTAATATCTACTGTATTCCAACTTCTTTATGGTTCAAACCCTCCGATACTACTCATAGACATCAAAATAAGCAAACAACACATAGAAAACAGAATCTGTCAAAAACAGAATAGTCTGTAGTAATCTGTATCATTCGAATACTTCTGTAACTCCAAAAATTCTGAAATAAATTGGTGGACCTGAGTAATTTGTCTATTAATCATATTCAAAAAGAATCAACCTAAAAGCACTCTCCAGTAAAAAAATGGCAGCTAATCTCGTGAGTGCAAAAGTTTCTGTTTTTTACAGCAAGATCGCATAGACTTCACCCAAGTCTTCCCAAAGGTTCTACTTGGCAAAAACACTAATTAAAACATAAAACCACATATAAACAGAGGCTAGATGAATTATTTATTACTAAACAGTAGCAAAAAGCAAAGAACAAAAATAAAATTGTGTTGCCTCCCAACAAGCGCTAACGTTTAATGCCCCTAGCTAGGCATGATGATTCCAATGATTCTCACATAAAAGATAAGAATGGAAACATAATGGGAGCATCATGAAGAATATGACTAACACCTTTAAGTCTAACCCACTTCCTATGCATAGGGATTTTGTGAGCAAACAACTTATGGGAACAAGAATCAACTAGCATAGGAAGGCAAAACAAGCATAGCTTCAAGATTTTCAACACATAGAGAGGAAACTTGATATTATTGCAGTTCCTACAAGCATATGTTCCCCCCTCATAATAATCTTCAGTAGCATCATGAATGAATTCAACAATATAACCATCACATAAAGCACTATTTTCATGATGCACAAGCATAGAAAAATTACTACTCTCCACATAAGCAAAATTCTTCTCATTCGGAATAGTGGGAGTATCATAAGAAACTCGAATACTATAAATTGTTTCCACATTAAAAGAGTAATGTTTAGAAAAACGGTAATCATAATCATCACTACTTTTTATAACATAAGTATCATCACAATAATCATCGTAAGTAGCAACTTTGTTCTCATCATAATCAATTGAAACCTCTTCCAAGATAGTGGAATCATTACTAAATAAAGTCATGACCTCTCCAAATCCACTTTCATCAATATAATCATCATAAAAAGGAGGCGTGCTATCACCATAATAAATTTGCATATCAAAACTTGGGAGGCTAAAAATATCATCTTCATAAAACATAGCATCCCCAAGCTTGGGACAATCATTAATTGCAGCAAATACATTCTCAAACTTGTCATTCTCATCAAACATGGCATCCCCAAGCTTGGGCCTTTTCATATCATAGGCATAATCACTCTCATCATTAATAGTATGGATAGCTCCAATGGTATAGCAATTATCATCATCACAATGAGTAGTAGGAGCAACATCATTTGGGAGGGGTACCTTTTTACCTTTGCTTCTCCGTCTTTTCTTTTTCTTCTTCACATTATGTGTGGGTTTAATCCTCTTTTTGGAGCTCCTTATTAATGAGACTGGTTGAATAGAAGGATCCTCCTCGTTACCTGATTCTTCATAAGAAATAATAGGAGGATATTGGGAAGTCTCTTACCTTTCATTAGTATTCTCTTCATCTTCTATTTGTTTTGTTTTCTTTATGTAATTGGCAATATAAGGATTTTCAATGCAATTCACCACACAATACATAAAAATTTCTTCTAGATCAAAATCAAGAACTTTATCTAGGAAAAATTCTAGCATATCCTTAGTTATACATTTCATTTCTTCATAACCCAAAAGCAAACTAAGTTCATTATGATGTGCAAGGGAAATCAAGTCATCACAATTTTTGGACACGACACGATCATGAAATAATTTGCATTGAATAATTAAATGACCCCGTTCGTTGCAAAGTTCACAAGGATGACTAATAAAATTTAAATTTTCAGCACAAACATCTAGCCTCTCTTGCAACCATTTGGTTTCTAAATACTTATGCCTCTTGCAAAATCTATCTTCCCTATTTGGTGTGTACTTGCAAACTCTGTGCACTCCACAAAAATTGACATGCTTATAAGAGGCATTTTCATCATGACTAGTGCAATCATCATTAGTACCATGGATATTCAAAGAGTTCGTACTAACAACATTGCAACCAC
Source organism: Triticum timopheevii (assembly GCA_963921465.1). Taxonomy (NCBI): domain Eukaryota; kingdom Viridiplantae; phylum Streptophyta; class Magnoliopsida; order Poales; family Poaceae; genus Triticum; species Triticum timopheevii. Next base: position 249,491,411 of record OY997264.1, on the reverse strand, counting down.
ACTCATCATTCAAAGATTTAGTGCCAAACATTTTATAGATTTTTTCTTCTTGCACTTGAGCACAATTTTCCTTTCCATCATTTTACGAAAGATATTAAAAAGATGAAACATATGAGGTACCCTCAATTCCATTTTTTATTTTTCTTTTATTGACTAAACTAGTGATAAAACAAGAAACAAAAAGATTTGATTGCAAGATCTAAAGATATACCTTCAAGCACTCACCTCCCCGGCAACGGCGCCAGAAAAGAGCTTGATGTCTACTACACAACCTTCTTCTTGTAGACGTTGTTGGGCCTCCATGTGTAGAGGTTTGTAGGACAGTAGCAAATTTCCCTCAAGTGGATGACTTAAGGTTTATCAATCCGTGGGAGGCGTAGGATGAAGATGGTCTCTCTCAACCAACCCTATAACCAAATAACAAAGAGTCTCTTGTGTCCCCAACACACCCAATACAATGGTGAATTGTATAGGTGCACTAGTTCGGCGAAGAGATGGTGATATAAGTGCAACATGGATGGTAGATATAGGTTTTTGTAATCTGAAATTATAAAAATAGCGAGGTAACTAATGATAAAAGTGAGCAAAAACGGTATTGCAATGCTTCGAAAAAAGGCCTAGGGTTCATACTTTCACTAGTGCAAGTTCTCTCAACAATAATAACATAATTGAATCATATAACTATCCCTCAACATGCAACAAAGAATCACTCAAAGTCACTAATAGCAGAGAACAAATGAAGAGATTACTGTAGGGTACGAAACCACCTCAAAGTTATCCTTTCTGATCAATCTATTCAAGAGTCGGTAGTAAAATAACACGAAGCTATTCTTTCCATTCAATCTATCCTAGAGTTCGTACTAGAATAACACCTTAAGATACAAATCAACCAAAACCCTAATGTCACCTAGATACTCCAATATCACCTCAAGTATATGTGGGTATGATTATACGATATGCATCACACAATCTCAGATACATCTATTCAAACCAACACAAAGTACTTCAAAGAGTGCCCCAAAGTTTCTACAGGAGAGTCAAGACGAAAACATGTGCCAACCCCTATGCATAAGTTCACAAGGTCACTGAACCTGCAAGTTGATCACCGAAACATACATCAAGTAGATCACATGAATATCCCATTGTCACCACAGATAAGCACATGCAAGGCATACATCAAGTGTTCTCAAATCCTTAAAGACTCAATCCGATAAGATAACTTCAAAGGGAAAACTCAATCCATTACAAGAGAGTAGAGGGGGAGAAACATCATAAGATCCAACTATAATAGCAAAGCTTGCGGTACATCAAGATCATGTCGAATCAAGAACACGAGAGGGAGAGATCAAACACATAGATACTAATACATTCCCTCAGCCCCGAGGTTGAACTACTCCCTCCTCGTCATGGAGAGCGGCGGGATGATGAAGATGGCCACCGGTGATGGATCCCCCCTCCAGCAGGGTGCCAGAATAGGGTCCCGATTGGTTTTTGGTGGCTATAGAGGCTTGCGGCGGAGGAACTCCCTATCTAGGTTATGTTCTGGAGGTTTGGGTATTTATAGGAGGGTTTGATGTGGAGAACAAGTCAGGAGGACCCACGGGGTGTCCACGAGGCAGGGGTGCGCCCTCCACCCTCGCGGGCCCCATGAGCCTCCTCTCCGGTAACTCTTTATTCCAGTATTTTTTATATTTTCTAGAAAAAATCTCCATTGATTTTCAGCGCATTCCGAGAACTTTTATTTCTGCACAAAACCAACACCACGGTAGTTCTGCTGAAAACAGCATCACTCCGGGTTAGTTCTAACCAAATCATACCAAAAGCGTGTAAAATTATTATAAACATGGCATGAATACATCAAAAATTATAGATACATTGGAGACGTATCACTCCCTCCCAACTGAAGAGCACACTGCGACCCTAGCAGCCGAGGTGCACGGTGGCCTCATCAAGCCGAACAATTCATCAGCCATCAAGACCAATTTTTTTACCAAAAAGGTCGAGCCCGCACCTCATGGAGATATCTCGGTGCACCCGGACCTCGAATAGAAGTTCTGCCTCCGTCCACTGCCCCATAAGGTCGTGACATATGTACCGCACATACATAAATACACACTTAGAATACCTTGGGCAATGTCGGAGGCACACTGCAAGAAAGGTCCATAGTATAGCAGACCACACATACCTTTTTCTCTCTTTCATTGTAGGTTCTTTCGAAAACCTAAAGGCTTGATGGTTGCATGAGGGCTCCCTCTTTGGCCCCTATTTCTCTCCTCTACAGATAACCATATTATACCTCCTCTCAAAGGACTCACTACTAAGGAGAAACGGCGCAGACGTGCGGCAGGGTACCGTTGGGATCTTCAAACCATTACTTTAAGGCCCTGTGTAAACCTTTCCCATATGCTAATTTTCTGGCATGTAACATGAACTCAATATTCATGGCATTATTTGTCTCAATACGTCTCGATGCATTCATAAGGATGTAAAGGAAGCAAATGATCACCACCTTTTGTTCGGTACTCATGTTATATTATCATCTGTATCCCCTCCTTACTTCTGATTGACGTACGTGCTTTAGCCCGGTCTTCACTCTAGGGGCTGTTTCTGGCCTTGCACATTTTAAAGTCCGAACACCTATAGGGAACTCTTCGGCATCCCGGATATTGCATTATATGCATCGACTCCGAATCATCTCTTTGGTCTATAGTTGGGTTGCCCCGCTCTTGTGCTTACCACCTTACGTTCTGCCAATTTGGCTAAGGTAGTAAAGGGAGAACTACTACGATTGTATTTATCATTCATCTGGTTAAGTACCTCAGAAGAGAAAGCTGAAAACTGACTGTCATGGTAAGCGGGAGCTGGTCAGCGATCCGGTGACTTAGTGTTATACTACAGATCATTAACGATTCTTGCCATCTCACCTGAGGGGCTGGGATTCGACCAGCCGCATTGCAAAGACATAGTAATCCGGATGGCCGCTCACTGCAATAGGGGCTAGTACTTAGCCCCATCAATAGACTCCTATGGCTAAGTGAAGATAACAAAGCTGCATAGTCTGATTGGCTAGTTCACCTCGCGGACGCCTCCTCTACGGACAAGACGTTGGATAAAGTGCGGCCATGCGTTCATGAACACCCTTGTAATATTTATATGGGGGTAGAAGGCGACGACTGGCAACCTTCATAAATATAAATGATAAACAGCCGCACAGGAGGATAAATTGAAAACAAAAGGTGCAATTGTAGCAGGAATTCATAAAATAGTTTCTTCCACCCAACTACATTTAATCGAACATCACATCCTTTGAACACTGCCCCACTACTATTTGGGCCCTTCTAGGACATCTTCAAAGGACCTCTCCGGCTTCCGATGATCTTTGCCCTTTGGCGGACATGCGGTCGCCACTTCGGTGGCCTTCATCTTTTCCCATTGCATCTTGATGCGGGAGAAGGCCATCCGGGCACCTTCTATGCAGGCCGACCACTTTATGGCATCGATCCGAGGACGCGCGTTGACAAGCCGCTTCACAAGGCCGAAGTAGCTGCCGGGCGTGGGCTCGACTAGTCAAAGATGGACTATGATATCCTTCATGGCCAAGCCGGCCACCCTATGCAGCTTGGTCAGCTGCTTTAGGTGGTTGCTGAGGGGCGTCGGGTGCTCTGGCGCAAGATACTACGACCAGAACAACTTCCCGGTCAAGCTCGCCACCTCGGCTCGGAAGAATTGTGTGGTGTCAGCGACACTCCTTGGAAGATCCACAAATGCGCCTAGAGATCTCCAAACTCGGGTCAGCAAGATATACCTCCTACTTACAAATTTATTCTATAGAAGAAAGGCCTTACTAGCCGCTATTTGTCTTGCCTGCTCGATCTCCTGGCGAGCGCTCTGCGACTCAACCTGGGCCTCCTTAACATCCCTTGGAGCCTTGGCGAGTTCGGATGCTTCGTCCGAAGTCTTTTGCTCCAAGGACTCACACTTGGTAATAGTGTCCTTGAGCTCTTGCTCGACTTCGGCCACCCGAGCTTCCTATTGACGGCGGGTAGTTTGCTCTGCCTCTAGCTCCTTAGCTGCCTTGTCAGTGGCTGCTTTATTCGCTTCCGCCTCCTTCTTGGCTTGGGCAAGCGCGCCTTTGAGGGATTCGACCTCGGCTGCGCCAACTGTGATCATAATCACAAAATCATACATACCACTTCTAATATATAAACTGCCGCATTCCTTGCATCTCCTTGAACCGCTTGTTAATACGGTCGAGCTCCTCATCGGCCACTCACAATTTCTGGTTAAGATCAGAAACCACTGCGGCCTGGGTAGTAGTCACCAACATGGATGCCTGTAATACACATTAGCACATTATATTAATGTCCGAATTATCTTGGGACCCTCTGTCCGGATTGTTCTAATCCGGACAGAGTCTCAAGGGCTAGTGGCTACACACAGTTTTATCCGTTGCGTATAATAACTTTGTTTAGAACATTATGTTGCATACCTCAAAGCCCGTTAGTAGGCTATTGAAGGCTTCATTCAGTCCGCTTTTCGCAGACTGAACCTTTTCCATTACAGCACCCATCAGGGTGCAGTGCTCCTCCACGATGGAAGCGCATTGCAGCGCGTCCTCCAGAGCATGAGCAGTCTCCGGATTAGTGGAGGCCACTGTTGGAGCTGCTGCTTGAAAGCACAAGTTCTCCCTATGTGATTTTGGTAATTAATGTCAACATATCTCTTGTTGGACTAACACTTTTATCTAGTATGTTTCAGATAATTTCAACAATGGAGTGGCATGGACTAAGGATGTGGGAACTCCTTCAAGATGCTAAGGACAAAGGATTGGCTCAAGCTTCAAGCTCAAGACTCTTCATTTTACATTTTAGTGATCCAAGATCACATTGAGTCTATAGGAAAAGCCAATACTATCATGGAGGGATGAGGTGTTGCTTAATGAGCCTCTTGCTTCAAGTGCTTGGTGATATGCTCCAAAACCGTCAACTACTTTCCTACTTCCACACATGTGGCCTAAACCTAAAGTCAAACCCGGCCCCACTGATTCTTTCTATCCGGCGCCACCAAGTTTGGATGTCAGAACCACTGCCACAAACCCTAGGCAAATCGGTCTTACCGATAGGGATCTCGGTCTCACCGAGATGGGATTGTAATCTCTCTGTGTATGTCCATTACCAAAATAGGTCTCACCGAGTTTGAGCAATTGGTACTACCGAGATTACAATGCAAACTTCCTGGTTAACTTATTACCAAAATCGGTCCCATCGAGTTTGTGTAATCGGTCCAACCGAGTTTGCCCAACCAACTCTCTGGAAAGCTTATTACCAAAATCGGTCTCACCGAGTTTGTGTAATCGGTCTTACCGAGATTACGTTATGCCCTAACCCTAACCGAATCGGTCCTAACGAGTTGCATATCAGTCCCACTGAAAATCTTAACGATCACTAGGTTTACTAAATCGATCCGACCGAGTTCGTTGATTCGGTCCCACAGAGTTTGGTAGATTGTGTGTAACGGTTAGATTTTTTGTGGAGGCTATATATACCCCTCCACCTCCTCTTCATTGGTGGACAGAGCCATCAGAACGTGCCTACACTTCCAGCATACATTTTCTGAGAGAGAACTACCTACTCATGTGTTGAGGCCAAGATATTCCATTCCTACCATATGAATCTTGATCTCTAGCCTTCCCCAAGTTGCTTTCCACTCAAATCTTCTTTCCACCAGATCCAAATCCTATGAGAGAGAGTTGAGTGTTGGGGAGACTATCATTTGAAGCACAAGAGCAAGGAGTTCATCATCAACGCACCATTTGTTACTTCTTGGAGAGTGGTGTCTCCTAGATTGGCTAGGTGTCACTTGGGATCCTCCGACAAGATTGTGGAGTTGAACCAAGGAGTTTGTAAGGGCAAGGAGATCGCCTTCTTCATGAAGATCTACCGCTAGTGAGGCAAGTCCTTCGTGGGCGACGGCCATGGTGGGATAGACAAGGTTGCTTCTTCGTGGACCCTTCGTGGGTGAGCCCTCCGTGGACTCGCGCAACCGTTACCCTTCGTGGGTTGAAGTCTCCATCAATGTGGATGTACGATAGCACCACCTATCGGAACCACGCCAAAGACATCCGTGTCTCCAATTGTGTTTGAATCCTCCAAAACCCTTCCCTTTACATTCTTGCAAGTTGCATGCTTTACTTTCTGCTGCTCATAAACTCTTTACATGCTTGCTTGCTATGCATTGTGAATGTTAAACTTGTGCCTAAACTCCACTTAAACTTAAAGATCTTAAAAACTGCAACTTGGTACTTAGTGTCTAATCACCCCCCTCTAGACACCTCTTCTCAAGGTCCTACACTGCTCCTCCCCCCTCTGTCGAAGGGGGCTGCGCATCCCTTCCAGGATCCGCATTGGTCTCCGTAAGGGTGTGCGGCGGGGCCCCAGACTGATGGGGCTCCCCGTTGTTGGTGTTCCTGGGGGTCACCTCCCGCAGGTCTTCAGTGACCGAGGAGTTAACCTCAGGAGCCTTCTCGACGCCCTCATTCGCACCTCCTCGGTCAGGAGGCGTCCTTCGAGACAACACCTCGGTGTCCTCCATGGCAGTAGGCGAGGGGGCTTGCGACGGTGCATCGTTCTCCTCCTGCTCAGGCAGCAGGGAGTTCCCCTCCGAAGAGGGGGTGTTTGGAATATCGTGGGGAGGGATAAAAAGCAAACATTAATATAACTTACATGACAGAGGCAGGTAAGTGGAAACTGAACAAGTAGGATTTTGGATACTTATGATTCGGCCAGGGGCTTCACCCTGGGGGCCCTCTTAGGGATGTGTTCGGACTCTGAGTCTGAACTGACCGAAAGGGTTATCTCCCCCCTCTTCGGCGCCACCCCTTCCGGGTCTTCGAAGGCCGTCCTCTTGGGAATCACTCCCCGCCTCCTCCTCCTCCTCTTCGTCCTCGTCTCCCTCATGGGAGGAGACGATCTCGGTCTCTTCGGACACAACGTCCAAAGGGCCTCTGCGGTGGAGGCCACCCTTGGGCTCCATGCCTTTCTTCTTGCCCTTCTTTTCTGGTGCCTGGTAGGGCACCGAGACCAGCATCTCTGTCAGCTGAGCAGTGGCTAGGTCTTCTAGCAGTGGAGCCAGACTGTCGATCCGCTCCGCCTTTGTTGTCCAGCCCTATGAGGAAGTGAGCTGATAAAGATTCCTATGGATTCAAAGCATTGGCTGATTGGCAGGACTGTCGATGTCGAGCCTGACATCCTCGGTCTTCATGGTCCAGGTCTTCTGGGCCTTGAAGAGCGGCTTCCATATCTCTTCATGCATTTTGCCGAAGAAGCGCTTCAGGGTCCATGGCTCAAACTCCCACATGTGGGAGGCCCGGCGTTGGCAGGGGAGGCGCGACGGAAGATCATGATCTGCACCACATTGGTGAGACCGATGTTTTTGCCCAGCACATTGGTGATGTACTTCTGTAGTAGCCGCACCTTCGTTTGGGACTCCCAATCGTTGCCCTTAGTGGTCCACGAAGTGAGCCTCATGGTGGGTCCGGATCTGAACTCCGGAATGGCCACCCAGTTGACGCGGCGGGGTTCGGTGATGTAGAACCATTCCTGGTACTAGACCTTGACGGTCTCGATGAAAGCCCCTTTGGGCCATGTGGCATTGGGCAGATTGCTTACCATGGCCCCACCGCAATCCGCATGTTGTCCGTCGACCACCTTCGCCTTCACATTGAAGATTTTGAGCCACAGGCCAAACTGTGGTGGGATGCGGAGCAGAGCCTCATGCACGATGATGAATACCGATATGTGGAGGAAATAATTCCGGGCTAGATCGTGGAAATCTAGCCCGTAGTAGAACATTAGGCCGCGGACGAAGTGGTGGAGGGGAAACCCTAACCCTCTAAGAAAATGGGAGAGGAAGACAACCCTTTCGCCAGGCGCCGGAGTGGGGATGACTTGGTCCTTGTTTGGGAGCCTGTGCGCAATTTCTGCAGCCAGGTACCCCGCGCTCTGGAGTTCCTTCATGTCCTTCTCCGTGACCGAGGAGGCCTCCCACTTGCCCTTGGAGCCTGACCCGGCCATGGCTGGAGAAAGTGGTGGCGGTGAGGAAGATGAGAGCTTTTTCGGGCACTGGAGCTTGGGAGATTGGAAGCCAGAGGCTTTAAGAAGGCGTGGGGAAGAAAAAGGAATTTTCCCCCTGTTATAGGCCGAGAAGATGCCAACCGTCCCCCCTCTTAGGCCTTAAAGCTCTCCTATTCCCAATGAGAGCATGCGCCATGATCGGTTGGGTTACCCAAATCCCATTGATGAGAATCCCGTAATAAGTGGGCACGATCTCTGTTTTGACAAGACGGGCCAAGGGAGCTCGACCTCGGAACACAAAATGAGGAGTGTGAAAATGATTCAAAACACTGAAGAGTCAAGTCTGACGCGTCGCTGGAAAAAGTTGTCAGTAAAGGACAATATTCCTATTTTTTATATCCTGCCTTCGTGGCTAAGGGTTGTGTCAATTATACAGAGCCAGATATAGTTCTCTATAAGGGAAAATTGGTGTATGGAATTCAAGGAGAGGAACCCGCCTCGCAATGCCGAAGACAACTCATGTGCCGAATACGTCATCATTGAAGATTGGTTCAGGGGCTACTGAGGAAGTCCCGGACTAGGGGGTCCTCAGGCGTCCGGCCTATCCAATACGGGCCGGACTGATGGGCTGTCAAGATGAAGGAATAAGACAACCTCCCGTGTTCGGTTAGGACTCCTGTATGCATGAACCACAAGATTAGGTGTTCGGATATACTATTTCCTTTCTCTGTAGACCGACTCTGTACAACCCTAGGCACCTCCGGTGTCTATATAAACCGGAGGGTTTAGACTGGAGGCACTTGAGGAGCAAACATATCTCTACGGGGTTGCACTTGGTCGAGGAGGCTATAGCAAAAGTCTTCAGTGCTAGTTGGTTATCGAAGTAGAATCCTTGGTGTATCTTGTCTTGTCGATCTTCAGTTGAGGAAAGAGAGATTAGAGGGAAAAGTAGCATAGATGAGGGGAATGCCTAAAGGGGTCCTATAGTGCAAGTGCAAACAAGTGCCGAAAGGGCCAAACACAAGCATTAAGATAAGGGAGGTAGTCGCGTACTTGTTACCTAGGGAAAAAGGGCGACTTATATCAAAACACAAACAAATAAAAACAAGAAACACACAATCTTGGTTCTATTCAAACCATCATACCGACTCGACTCTGCATAGGGGGTACACGACTCATCCTATCCTAGGGGTTCTCGGACTCAGTAATCGTGCTTGCTTCGTATCTCGTGCAGTCTTCTAGGGTTTTCCTCAGGTGTCGCCACGTCTCTTGTAGTTGTTAGATGAAACAATTTGGGTTGATCCTGAAGAGTCTTGAACAACTTATCGCATGTTGAAGTGATGAGGTGAAGGTGGCTCCTCATAGCTTACATTGACTTGGTCTTCTGTTGTCTTCTTAATCATGACGATCCCTTTTGCCTTTTAATGCATCAAGGGTTCCGGGTAAGCAATCATTTATGCAATGACATTAACAAGGCATATTTGAGGTCCAAACTATCGATTACATTGATGACAACATCGACACCAAGAGCGGGGGATGAAGAGAACCATTTTCCTGCTCACTATAGTGTGGCGGACCAAATGGCAAGGTTCTCATCCACCGGTGGTTGCCGATACAACAACGATAAAGACATGTTTGCTCTATTAGCGACGTATATCATGTTCTTGCATATCCTATGCCCTGATCATCGTAGGCCAAGGTTACATCATCTTGAGGCAATGTCAAAGGTGTAACCATCTTCTGGGTCTTCATGTCCTCATTCCTCGAGATGATCTCTTCTATTGGTATTGTCTTGTCATGGTGTCGCCAAACTTGTGTTCTAGCGACAATTTTACAAAAAAATTTGAGGGGAAAGAGATCAACAAGGAAAAATATATCTTAGTTTTTGAAAAAAAACTTAGAAGGGAAGAGAAGTAGAGATAGTTTTGAAAATTAAAATAGTTTTACCCTAACTAACGACCATGCTAACTAAGTCTTCCTATAGTTAGGATGGCTCTAATACTAGCTCCGTGGGGAACCCGACTTGTAAGTCGAGATCACTGAATGCACGTGTACAATGATCCCAGAGATCAATGCTCACTGAACATACAAGAGCAGAATAACAAGTCTTACATCCATACATACCGTGTTACACAAATTATGACCATTATGGTCAAGTCTTACATAGATAAAGCCTTAAGGGTTGAACATCAAATAAATCATAAGTAGCATAAATCTTCGTTGATAAGTAGAACCCATGCCATCTGCCTTAACCTGACATGCATCTGACTAGGAAGCATCCTAGTTCGCATGTTCATCACCAAAGAACTCTTCCTCAAACTACTGCTCTTCCATGCCTGGCCAATTAAATAACCAGTGGCAAGCCAATTAGTACTTTGAATGTACTCGCAAGCAACCCATGTTTCGGTTCAAGGTACAACAATGCATGATATAGGTAAATTTTTGCATAAAGCTAGTTTTGAGTGCTATGACTTGTTCAACAACTTGTAAGACATGCATCATGGGAATTCAAGTAACCATGAGAAGAGGTTACATATATCAACATAGAGTTGGAAACAATCCAACTTAATCATCATGTCAAGTCTTTTGACGTAACTCAGGTAGTTCTTACCACTTATCCATACACACTCACCGGGTTTTGTAAACATGTGGACGTAGCCCAAGAGCGGTTATTCAACCGTCCTTGACCCTGGACATGGCTACTCGAATAGTTTTACACTCTGCAGAGGCTGCACACTTTACCCACAAGATCGGGGAAGCTTTCGTGTCATCCATGACCCACGGTACCTCAAGTACTCGGGGTAAGCACCCGATCACTACCTTTTCCTAGCCGTGACTAACAAGGAGTCCAATCGATTGGTAGAAGCCCCCATGCCAAACATTATCACATAATAAATTCTTTTTGTGGAGCCACGCTCCCATATTCATCACATATCACAAGCACGGGGTACCAACGGTGTGTTTGGTGTCCTGGAAAAATAGTCATGGCCGCCCTACCTGGCACGACCCTGTCCTGAGAGTGACCATGCCACTCCCGTCACTAGTAATGCGGGCATCCATGTTAGCACAAACTAGGTAATCAATAATGCCCTTTCCCATATAAGGGTAGAGTGGTTGCACATGTAAGGTTGGAATAATGGTCGTAACTTAAACCAATCTGTTTTCAAAAACAACACACTCACTCGCCTCGCACACCACTTCTTTATCAAGTGGTTACATAGCTCAACATCTCCCTCGGGCATTAGTGGCACCCGATGAGGTTTTCAAAGAGTCTTTGAGAATAATTTTGTCTGCATCACCATGCATATACCCTGTCCCACTTGCCTAGCAACTACTTTAGCATCCTATTTACTCCCACCCGCATAACCCTCATAGGAAGGTAGGGTCATGCACAATTCATGTATCAATGAGGTAGTAACGGAGGCAACCCACTAAAGTGGTTACCATCTCAACATGATACAGATGCAACAATAATAAGGTGCTATATGAAATGCGTAAAAAGGGTTTCATATACATGGTCAAAGGGCTGCTTGCCTGGTTCATCAGAGTCTTCAAATCTTCTGGTCCTTCTCCAAGTACTTCGTCTACTTCGTGAACTAAAGTCAGAAACAAAAACAATAAGCAACACAAGAAGGCAAAAATAAAACTGCTCTAAAAATAGGAGTTGGACTTTTCTAGGATACCTCTGGTCATATGAGAAATGACCAACGTGGTTTCATTGGAAGTGGATCAATGGATTCTTTTGAACATTTCAATATGATAGAATTAAGAGAGTAGTGGATTTGCAAGAAGTGCATAGAAGAATTATTTTCAAAAATGAGCAAAGGCACCCATTTAGCAAAGCAAGATTTTAGAAGCATCTACGAGTAGGTTTCACTTGAATTGGAGTTCAAAATAATTTCCTATGATTATGCAAAGTTGGCTATACATGGATAATGGTTTGAAAATTTGTGATGCAGTGAAAGCATAGGGGAAAATGTTCATAAACTAGGCTATGATCTTAGAAGTGTCTAGGAATTTGAGTCAATGGATTTGGATAAAATATGGGCTCTCTGTGATTTTCCAAAGTTTACCATAGAAATAGAAAAATAGGATTTTGATAAATATTTGTGAAAGAACTATTTCTTGGAAAATGTGCCAATAGCACCATGTGAGAGAGCATGATATATGGAGTCACCATAAATTTGAATCATCAAATTTGGAGTCCATTTGAATATTTGGGAGATTTTACAAACTTACAGAAAAAGAAAAAGGAAAGGTTTTACCTAAAGGGCTGGATCTAGGCAGCGGCAGCATGCACAGGCGGGGTTTAGCGGCAGGACACCAATGGGCCGCCCCAGCGGCTCGGCCGCATGCGCGAAGGGGCCACGTCGAAGGAAGCTTTCTGGGAGTGTGCTTTTGCCCGGGGAAAGCGAAGCTGGCCGAAGCCATTTCCACTTAAACAGGAGGGGCTCGCTAGCGGGGTCACTGACCTGCGGGGTCCACCCACAGGGTCGTCTCCCTCCTCCCGCCCGCGACAGAGGAGGCAGAGGCCTCGTCGACGGGAGATTGCTGGCGACCCCGACCACCTCCCGCGGTGCTCCGCCCACCGGAGTGCTCAGGGGACCGGGCTGCATCCGTCCGCGGGTGGCACCATCGCTGAGGTGTCCCGGGTCTGGGAGGGCATCGGCCATGGCGGACGAGGACGACAGCGATGGAGGCATCGGTGCTACAGGGTACGAGAAGGGGCGGCAAGGAGCGGGGGAGCTCTGTAGCCCAGCGGAGGTTCTCCTGGAGGTCGAATGAGAGGGGAAGAGGCCCTGGTTCGCCGGAGCCAAGCGGAGATCAATGGTGACCGAGGCGGCGATGGAGAGGCAAGGAGAGCACGAGGGGTAGAGAGAGCTTGTTCAGGAGGTGCACGGAAGAGAGGGAGGGCGAGAGGAGGCCAGAGGAGAGCTTGGGAGGCCTCTAAATAGAGGGGGTGTTGGGGTACCGTGGACGCGGCTTAGGGCGCGCTCGGGGAGTTCTACAAAGGGAGAAAGAGGGCAAGGAAGGAGGCGCCCGACAGTATTGCGTGTCGTGGACATCGAGGCGACCTCAGGAGACACAGCCCCAGTGCCCAAGGTCATCGAGTGCCTCAGAATGGGCAAGCTACAGTTCAAGAGTGCACTGTAGCATGCTTCAGAGCGCGACCATGGCACGCCATGGCATTTTAATAGTGCCATGGGCATGTCCTCTACTGTCTGGTGTTTTTGAGGGAGTAAACAATGTCGAGATGGCCTTGGATGCCCTGGTGAAACACTGGGAGAGAGGTTGAGTTGAGAGAGAGAGTGAGAAATGGGCTGTCCAGAGAGGGAAAGTTTGGTTTTTACCCCTCAATCATTGAGCTCTGGTTGGGAAGAAGTTACTAGAGGTAGAGGGTGACTACATGAAGCTCTGGTAAAAAGTTGAGCTCAAGGAGAATAGTGTAAGTTGTTAAAATGGTGACTTTGAAAAAATGACAGAAGGTGTTTGATGCAAATTTGGGCAAGCAAATGAAGTCCAATTTATATGAGAATTAACAGGATCAAATGGCATATAGTTATGGGTTTGATCACCAAGTTTGAGCTCATTTGGAGAATGTTGCCAATGTTACTTTGGTAAACCATCAATAGAAATGGATTTTACAAGATTTAGTCATGCAAATCTTTTCTCCTTGATGAACCACTTGGTGTAGTGTCATAATTTGAGGATTCGAGCATGTTCTCAAAATTTTGGATGAAAAGGATAAAGTTGGTAATGTAGAGTTGTTGAAATTTAGATCTGGACAGAGAGGGTTTTGGGGTACTTTGATCAAGTTATACTATCCTACAACTTGTTACATTTGGTCTAGATGAATAATTAGACCATTTTACAATGTGCACCATGTTTGAGGGCATCTGGACATGTTTGGCAATGCAAAGTTGCTCAAACTTCAAAATGGGCAGAAGTAGTTTTGAGGGGATTTGATGATGTTATCTTGTTCTCCAAGACATGAGACTTGGCAAGATCACCAAATAGGGCATTTGTGACATGCTAGAATTTTCTTGGAATTTATAGAAAAAAATTCCTTTGTAAATATTTCAAAAGCTTGAAATATCCAGAAAGGGTTTTTGAGGGATTTGGCCAATATTTTGAACATGACCATGTGTTGAAACTCATATATATGGACAATATATGTCCACTGAGCTTCCTTAAATTTTATCAAATATTTTTGAAACAGTAAAATAATTTTAACCTATTAAAGACCACTTCTAGCCTAAAGAAAAATCCTTTAAATAAAATGGGAAAATAACTTTTAAAATTATATTTTTGTGGCTTTTGGGAGTCCCATATCCAATAGGAGTCAAATATAATTTTTCGTTTTTCACACCCTTAATTAAGTACTTGTAGTTCAAGTCCCAATTTAGGGGGTTTTGGAAAACCTAATTCAGAAAATACTTTTTGGCCAAATTATTTTGTAAGAAAATACTATTCTGTTCTATACACATGGCATGATCATTGGACAAAGTTTTGGCTCAAGGAGAAGGAGTATAAGAGTTGGAGGATTTATTTGTTTTATAGAGCACTTGCAAACAACAATCAGAAATCCAATCAAGAAAAATTCAAAACACTCAAAAGCTTTTGTCAAACCATATTTTAGCATGATTATTAGCTTAAGTGTAGTGGCATGAAAATCAGGGTGTGACACTTGCATTTCTTCCAGACTGAGATATAAGATACCCCTCTTCTTTGGAGTGGGTTTATGCTGTGGTTCAGGAAGAGTCCAATCATTATAATTTTTCAATATATTATTAAATAATTCCTCATCTTGTCCAACAACTCGTTCCGTGAGAACACAACCAACACAACTATCTAGGAAGTCCCTAGAAGCATCAATTAGTCCATTATAGAAGATATCAAGTATTTCATTTTTCTTAAGAGGATGATCAGGCAAAGCATTAAGCAATTGGAGAAGCCTCCCCCAAGCTTGTGGGAGACTCTCTTCTTCATTTTGCACAAAGTTAAACATTTCCTGTAAGGCAGCTTGTTTCTTATGAGCAGGAAAATATTTTTTAGAGAAGTAATAAATCATATCCTGGGGACTACACACACAACCAGCAAGAGTATTGTACGATATCTTAGCATCACCCTTTAATGAGAACGGGAATAAGTTGAGAATATAATAGTAGCGAATCTTCTCATCATGCGCAAATAGGGTGGCTATATCATTCAACTTAGTAAGGTGTGCCACTACAGTTTCAGTTTCATAACCATGGAAAGGATCAGATTCAACCAAAGTAATCAACTCTAGGTCGACAGAGAATTCATAATCCTTATCATCAACAAAGATAGGTGAAGTAGCAAACTTAGGATCACATTTCATTCTAGCATTCAAAGATTTTTCTTTTAGTTCGCATAATAATTTCTTTAGATCATCTCTATCATTGCAAGCAAGAAAGTCTCTAGGTGTCTCCTCATCCATAACATAACCCTCAGGTACCTTAGGCAATTCATATGTAGGAGAGATAGGTCTAATAGGTGTTTCAAGATTCTCAGTTTCAGGTATTTTATCAGTTTCAATGATCTCATCAGTTTTAGTAATTTCATTTTCTTTAACTCTAGAAATTTGTTCATCAAGAAAATCACCTAGTGGCACACCATCATCAAGCAAGGAACTAGCATCATCATGAGTAGCATTCATAGGAGAAGTAGCATCATCAATAACTAGCGATATATCAGAATTAATAGCATGTGGTGGTGTTGCAAGTTTACTCAAAATAGGTGAATCAAGTGTAGAGCTAGATGGCCGTTCCTTACCTCCCCTCATCTTAGAGGGAAAAATCTTAGTCTTTGTATCCTTCAGATTCTTCATAATGATAGATTGAAAATAATCCCAGGTGACTCAACAAATATAGCTATGTTCCCCAACAACAGCACCAGAAAAAGGTCTTGGTAACCCACAAGTATAGAGGATCGCAACAGTTTTCGAGGGTAGAGTATTCAACCCAAACATATAGATTTGACACAAGGGGAGCCAAAGAATATTTGCAAGTATTAGCAGTTGAGTTGTCAATTCAACTACACCTGGAAATTAACTATCTGCAGTAATATGACTAGTAGCACAATAGTATGATAATTTTGATACTAGTTGTAATAGTAACAGTAACGGTAATAGTGATAGCAATGATTTTGTAGCAAGTGTAACAGTAGCAATAGCAATAGTGACTTAACAAGAACAATATGTGAAAAACTCGTAGGCAGTGGATCGGTGAATTCGTTGGATGATATTCATCATATAACAGTCATAACCTAGGGCTATACGGCACTAACTCTAGTTCATAAATATAATGTAGGCATGTATTCCCTAAATAGTCATACGTGCCTATGGAAAGAACTTGCATGATGTCTTTCGTCCTACCCTCCCGTGGCAACGGGGTCCATAAGGAAACTAAGGGATATTAAGGCCTCCTATTACTAAAGAACTGGAACAAAGCATCAGCACACAATGAATACATGAACTCCTCAAATTACGGTCATCACCTAAAAGTATCCGAGTATTGCCACTATGTGGTTTGCGGATCATAACATGTAATATGTGACTATAACTTGCAAGATTGGATCTAGAACATAGATATAACCTATGAAGCATCGATACATCAAAAGTTGGTGTGTCCGCATACCGCACGTCGCTGATATGATGATACGCACGATACGGCTGCGATACTCGTATCCCAGGCATATCAGGATTTCCGATTAAAAAGAAAAGGAAAAAAATGACGATATGCTGGAGATACGGTCGGGATACGGGCAAGACACAACCATGAAGCCTCGAGCCCATTATATTGGAGGCCGACATATACGCCTAACCCTAAGTGTTCTCGCGCTCTCTGTTTGACATCATGATTGGATCAAGGGCGTCGAGCACGTCGCCGCTGCCGTCACCAGGACTGGCTCGTCGCCGCCGCACTGTCAACTCGCCAAGTGACCTATTCTCTGCCGTTATGGCAAGAGTGAGGTAATTGATTCTTGCTGTGTGTGTGCTTGACGTATGTGCTTGGCTGCTTGCTGGCATGTGTGTGTGTGCTTGCCGTTTGTGCTTGGTGTTTGCTGATGTTCCTATTACTGCCTACTAGCATAGGGGGAAATACTCAGACCACCATGCAATCTGCAGGAGGTGGCATGGCAGCAAGCAAATGGACGAGGATCGAGGACATCGATGACAATCGCGACATGAAAAGATGCATGAGGCAACCAATAGGGTAGCATTTTGAGCTCATCTCACGCATTATATTAGTATGTTTTATCTTTACTATATGCCATTTTATTAATTATGTATATATACTCGCCGTATCATCGTACTGACGTTTCTAGAAATTGTTGTATCCCGTATCACCCTACTCGTATCGTCGTATTCGTGTCGCCGTATCAGTGCTTCATAGGATATAATGGTGATAACATAAACGGTTCAGATATGAAATCATGGCACCCGGGCCCAAAGTGACAAGCAATAAGCATGCAAAGTCATAGAAACATCAATCTCAGAACATATTGGATACTACTGATCAGGACCTAACAAAACTAACTCGACTACATGATCAATCTCATCTAACTCCCTCACCGACCAGCGAGCCTATGAAGGAATTACTCACTCTCGGTGCGGAGCATCATGGAATTGGCGATGGATAAGGCTTGGCAATGACGAAGATCAAAGATTCCCCTCTCAAGAGCCCCAAACAGACTCCAGATCTTGCCTCCCAATGAAGAACAGGAGGCGGCGGCGACTCCATCTCGTGAAGCGCGATAATTCTTCCTCCTTGATTTTTATCTGAAAGTTTGATTTTGTAGCGTCGGAGATAGGGTTAGTGGGGCCACCAGGTGGGCACAACCCACCTGGGCACGCCAGGAGGGGGCGCACCCTGGTGGGTTGTGCTCACCCAGGCCCCCCCTCGGATGGTTCTTGGCTCTAGTATTTTTATTTTATTCCATAAAAATCTCCAAAAAGTTTCGTTCCATTCTGAGAACTTTTATTTCTGCACAAAAATAACACCATGGTAGTTCTGCTGAAAACAACGTCAACCCGGGTTAGCTTCATTCAAATCATCCAAATTAGAGTCCAAAACAAGAGTAAAAGCGTTAGGAAAAAGTAGATGCGACGGACTAAGTTAGTTGGTTAATCCCAAAAATTATATATAATTGGATATAAAATAGCCAAGGTTGACACAACAATAGCATGCAACAATCAAAAGTTATAAATACATTGGAGACGTATCAAGCATCCACAAGCTTAATTCATGCTCATTCTCGAGTAGGTAAATGATAAAAACTGAATTTTTGATGTGGAATGCTACCTAAAATGTTCATCATGTAATCTTCATATTATTGTATGAATATTTAGATTCGAATGATTCAAAGCAATAGGCTACAATTTGACATAAAAACATCAATACTCAGTCATATGAACAAACAACCATGGCTTTCAATATATCAATGGTAAAGAACGCTATCCCTACAAAATCATATAGCCTTGTCATGCTCCATCTTCTTAACACAAAGTATGAATCATGCACTACCCCGGTGTTAGCCAAGCAATTGGTTCATACTTTCTAACATGCTTCAACTTTATCAATGTAACGCCCCAGATTCGATGCGCCAGGTGTCTGCCAATTATTTGCCATCATTGCCATGTCATTTGTTTGCGTGTTGCATTTTATCATGTCATCATGTGCATCTCATTTTGCATACGTGTTCGTATCATGCATCCGAGCATTTTCCCTGTTGTCCGTTTTGCAATCTGACACCCCTATGTTTGCCGACGCCCCCTTTTGCCTCTTTTCATGTGCGGGTGTTAAACTTTCTCGGAATGGCCCGATGTTTGCCAAGCGGCGTTGGTACACCATCGGTAGACCGCCTGTCAAGTTTCGTTCCATTTGGAGGTCGTTTGATACTCCAACGGTTAACCGGGGAACCGTAAAAGGCCTCTTTTCTGTGCAGCCCAACACCCCTACAAAGTGGCCCAAAACCCATCTAAACCCCCTCCATGCTCTCGGTCGTTCGATCACGATCGCGTGGCCGAAAACCGCTCCTCATTTGGACTCTCCTAGCTCCCACTACCTATATATTTGCACCTCCCCCCGAAATTCGCGGATGAATCCCCCCAAACCCTAGATCTTTTCCCCTCTCGCCCGCCAGACATGTCCGTCCCGGACCGGACGAAGCCCGCGCCGCCGCCGCAGCCACGTTGCTCCCGCCGCCGTCTCCACCGCACGGGCCCGCGAGCCCAGATCCGGCCCGCGGGGCCCGAGCCGCCGCCCGCCGCCGCCCGTGTGGATCCCGCACTCCGCCCCGACGCCTCCGCGCCCGAGGCCTCCTCCGAGCGCCGCGCCGCCGTCCTCGTCGCCGGTCGCCGCCTCCCCGCCGCCGCCAGGCCTGCTTCGCCGCCCCGGCCTCGTCGTCACCGGATCCGGGGGCGCCATGCCCAGATCTGGCCGCCCCTGCCGTCGTCCGAGCCTCTCCACCTTGCCTCCACAGCGCCCCGCTGCTGCCGTCCTTGCCCCGATCCAGGAGGGATCGGGAGGACGACGACGAGCACGCCTCCGCCTGTCGCCCCGCGTGGGCCCGATCCCGCGCTGGCCCAGCAGCCCCCCCCCCCCCCCCGCGGCCTCGTCCCCGCGGCCCGCCAAGCGCCTCCTCTGCAACCCGGGGCAGGCCCATGGTGAGATGACCTCTTTTCCCCGTCCTGTGCGCCGTTTAGCTAATCGACGCTCACCTGTTTTCCCTGAAAAAACGGTTTTCCTGTAAATTTGCATATTCTGGTGCTAGCTTTGACCTACCATAACTCTGCATCCGTAGCTCCGTTTCATGCATATGATATATCAAAATGTTCGTTTGGAGATGCTCTACATTCGATTCCATTGTGCCATGCTTGTTTGAGGTCATATTGATGCCCGAATCATCATTGCAAGAGTGCTATATGATGTTAATCTGCTGAAACTGTTATAACTTGATGATTTGTCTTTTTCGTTGCATTTTGTGTGTGCATCCTATGAGGTTTATGTCTACACGTGTTTTGTGCTACATCATGCCATCTTTACAGAGGTGCAATCCATGTATTTTTGTGAGTCTTGTAGTGAGTGCATCAAGCTTGTTAAGTATGGTACTTGCTGTTGCTGTTTTGCTAGGCTGAATCTATTATTTCGTGATGCCATGTAAACCTGTTGCTACAAGTCATTCCATGCATAATCTGGAGATGTTCACTAAGGATGTTTTGTTATACATGTCATTCTATATCCATCCATGCCCCTGGTTGCATTTATATCCTGCCGTAGCTTGTTGTAATTTTGCTCAAAAGTTGATAAATAATGTTTGTCAGCCTGTTAACATTATGTTCAGTTTTGCCATGTGTGTTGCTAGTGATCCATGCACCCTATGAACTTGTTCTTGCCATGTATAGCTTCATAAACATGTCCTATTACTGTTGGTCACGTTTTCATGCCATGTAATGCTCTGTGGTGAGTGGTACAAGCTCACCAACATGCCTACTTATCGTTGTTCCTGCCATGTTTGAATCTGTCATATCATTTGCCATGTTTACATGGGTGCCATCATGTCTTCTATGCAATTAGTAGGCTCATGCCATGTCTTTGTTTGCCCTGATAAGTTCCTGTAGCATGTTTTTTGATAGCTCTAAACATTGCAACCTGATGTTATTTCTGCAAAGTCTGAAATTGTTATTATACGCAATCTTGCCATGTCTTTTTGAGCATGTTCAAGTGATTTCTGGAGATAGCTCAGTGTTCATGTTTTGTTATGCTTTACCTGTACATCATGCCCATGCCTTTTGTTTTCACATTGGGATGTTGTAGCATGTTGTTTTGATGCTTGCTAGATGCCTAGTTGCTGTTTTGGACAGCTTGTCCTTTAAACTTGTTTCATGTGTGTGTTGAAACTTGCTTGATTTTGCATGTAGTTTCATATTATCACGTTGAATCCTTGTTTTGAGGTGTTTGCTTGATGTTTGTATGCATTTTTCATCAATGCCATGTTTATCTTGTTTTGGTCATATCTTCTAGGCCGTAGCTCCAAATCTAATGAACTTTATATGTAACTTGACTAGAGTCTCATGTAGATCATCTTGGTGCATCTTAACTTGCTGTTTAACAACATGAACATAAGGTTTATTCAGATCTGGACCAATTTCGAAAATTGCATATGAGGACTTGTCGGAATTGTTATATGTTGTTTCCGGCCTCATTTAAACTTGCCTTGATGTGTTGCTCTTGTATGCATCATCTCTTGCCATGAGTAGCTTCATGTAGCCTTGTCATGCATCATACTTGTTTGTGCATCATGTCATGTTCATGTGTGGTGTGTTTACCATGTTGTGTGCTTCTTCTCGATAGTTCCCTTTTTCGTTGCGATCGTGAGGATTCGTTTGTCTACGCTTGGTTCGTCTTCGTGGCTTCATCTTCTTCATGGACTTGCTCTTCTTCCTAGCGGGATTTCAGGCAAGATGACCGTCACCTTGGATCTCACTACTATCATTGCTATGCTAGTTGCTTCGATCTATCGCTATGTTGCTCTACCTATCATTTGCTCTTCAAGCCTCCCTATTTGCCATGCCAGCCTCTAACCTTTTCACCTTTCCTAGCAAACCGTTGTTTGGCTATGTTACCGCTTTTGCTCAGCCCCTCTTATAGCGTTGTTAGTTGCAGGTGAAGTTGAAGATTGCTCCATGGTGGACAGGATTATGTTGGGATATCACAATATCTCTTATATTATTAATGCATCTATATACTTGGTAAAGGGTGGAAGACTCGGCCTTATGCCTGGTGTTTTGTTCCACTCTTGCCGCCCTAGTTTCCGTCATACCGGTGTTATGTTCCCGGAATTTACGTTCCTTATGCGGTTGGGTGATTTATGGGACCCCCTTGACAGTTCGCTTTGAATAAAACTCCTCCAGCAAGGCCCAACCTTGGTTTTACCATTTGCCTCACCACCACCTATACCCTTCCCTTGGGTCGGCCAACCCGAGAGTCATCTTTATTTTAGCCCCCCTGGGCCAGTGCTTCTCTAAGTGCTGGTCCGAACCAGAGCCCTTTGCAGCGCCCCCTCAGGGAAACTTGAGGTCTGGTTTTAGTTGTACGGATTGCTCATCCGGTGTTGCCTTGAGAACGAGATATGTGCAGCTCCTATCGGGATTGTCGGCGCATCGGGCGGCTTTGCTGGTCTTGTTTTACCATTGTCGAAATGTCTTGTATACCGGGATTCCGAGACTGATCGGGTCTTCCTGGGAGAAGGAATATCCTTCGTTGGCCGTGAGAGCTTGTGATGGGCTAAGTTGGGACACCCCTGCAGGGTATAAACTTTCAAGAGCCGTGCCCGCGGTTATGTGGAAGATGGGAATTTGTTAATGTCCGGTTGTAGATAACTTGACTCCAGATCCGAATTAAAACACATCAACCACGTGTGTAGCCGTGATGGTCTCTTTTCGGCGGAGTCCGAGAAGTGAACACGGTTTTGGCTTATGCTTGACGTAAGTAGGAGTTCAGGATCACCTCTTGATCATTGCTAGTTTCACAACCGTTCCGTTTGCTTCTCTTCTCGCTCTCATTTGCGTATGTTAGCCACCATATATGCTTAGTCTCTGCTGCAACCTCACCACTCTACCCCATCCTTTCCCATTAAGCTTTGCTAGTCTTGATAGCCATGGTAATGGGATTGCTGAGTCCTCGTGGCTCATAGATTACTACAACAACAGTTGCAGGTACAGGTTATGCGATGATCTTGATGCGAGAGCGATGTTTGCTTGTCTTGGAGTTCTTCTTCTACTTCTTCTTCGATCAGGGGATAGGTTCCAGGTTGGCAGCCTGGGCTAGCAGGGTGGATGTCGTTTGAGTTTCTGTTTGTGTTTCATCCGTAGTTGGATGGTGCTCTTTTGTATGATGATGTTGTATTCGTGTGGCATTGTATGCCTTTTGTATGTATCCCCACCTAATATGTATTGTTGATATAATGATATCCACCTTGCAAAAGCGTTTCAATATGCGGTTCTATCATTGGTGGGACCTTCGTTTCTCTTTAGGATAGTATCGCATATTGGGCGTGACAATCAACCCCCATGCTATACATGAGCACAAGCCATGGATGTAGCATTATGGGTGGAATAGAGTATGGTGGTAGAGATTATATGGAGAATACAGATAAGGAGAAAGTCTCACATCGATGAGGCTAATCAATGGGCTATGGATATGCCCATCAATTGATGTCAATGCAAGGAGTAGGGATTGCCATGCAACAGATGCACTGGGAGCTATAAGTGTATGAAAGGTCAAAATCAAAACTAAGTGGGTGTGCATCCAACTTGCTTCAGTACAAAAAAAGTACACTTCCGTGATGATACGTGTTTGTCACAGTAGGTCACGTTTTTTGTCTTGCATGTACACCCATGAAGATTTTATGACAGAATCAAGATAGTCATACCTGTGCTGTCATGGAAGTGTTCCGTGACATTACCAAAATTATCATCACAAAAGTGTCCACTTCCATGATGATAAATCACGCGCCATGGAAGTGCTTTCGTCAAGGGCGACTGTCGGTGTCAAAACCGACGGATCTCGGGTAGGGGGTCCTGAACTGTGCGTCTAGGCGGATGGTAACAGGAGACGAGGGACACGATGTTTTTACCCAGGTTCGGGCCCTCTTGATGGAGGTAAAACCCTACGTCCTGCTTGATTAATATTGATGATATGGGTAGTACAAGAGTAGATCTACCATGAGATCAAGGAGGCTAAACCCTAGAAGCTAGCCTATGGTATGATTGTTGTAGTGTATGTTGTCCTACGGACTAAAGCCCTCCGGTTTATATAGACACCGGAGAGGGCTAGGGTTACACAGAGTCGGTTACAATGGTAGGAGATCTACATATCCGTATTGCCAAGCTTGCCTTCCACGCCAAGGAAAGTCCCATCCGGACACGGGACGGAGTCTTTAATCTTGTATCTTCGTAGTCTTGGAGTCCGGCGGACATTGATAGTCCGGCTGTCCGGACACCCCCTAGTCCAGGACTCCCTTAGTAGCCCCCGAACCAGTCTTCAATGACGATAAGTCCGGCGTGTACAATGTTCGGCATTGCAAGGCGGGTTCCTCCCTTGAATAATCCAGAGAAGATCATGAACACCAGGATAGTGTCCGGCTCTGCAAAATAAATTCCACATTCCACCGTAGAGAGAATAGAATGTACACTTAGTTCAATCTGCTGATGTATTATGCGGCGTGACATCACACCGCCACCAGGACTTTGTTTGAATTACTATACCACCTCAGCATGTTTAGCGAAGCGGTTTCCTTGGCATGTCTTGTTGAAGCAGAGATCGTGTTCCCCTTATTCCGGGATTCTCATCAATACGTGCGTGGGTAACCCAACCGCGCCATTGATGGTGGCGCTTGGGAGATAAGCGAGTTTTACCAGGCTAGTGGGGGACGCATAGTTTTGTCCGCCTATAGATAAGGGATAAGGATTCACCTTCTCACCTACGCCTTCTTCCTCCTTTGCTTATCCATCCCCGCGAACTCAAGCTCCAACGCCCGAGCTCGCGCATCTCGCCTCGACCTTCTCCGAATATGTCCGGAGCGGGAGGTAAATGGTTAGCCTCCACCGCCAAGGAGGAGGACATCACCTAGCTGCGCAACGCCGGATACCTTTCCGGCGATATCGCGCATCGGCTGCCCGACGAGGGGCAGCTCATCCCTACCCCCGGGCCTCATGAGAGGGTCGTCTTCCTCCCCCACTTCCTCCGCGGACTGGGCTTTCCGCTCCATCCATTTGTCCGGGGGCTCATGTTTTACTACGGCCTGGATTTCCACGATCTGGCGCCGAACTTTATCCTCAACATCTCGGCGTTTATCGTCGTGTGCGAGGCCTTCCTCTGCATCCGGCCCCACTTTGGCCTGTGGCTCAAGACCTTCAACGTCAAGCCGAAGGTTGTGAAGGGTACGCAAGCGGAATGCGGAGGCGCCATGTTGGGAAAATTGCCCAACGTCCCTTGGCTGGAAGGGACCTTCGTGGACTCCGTCAAGGGGTGGCAATCGGGGTGGTTTTACATCACCGAGCCACGCAAATCCACATGGGCGGCGGCCCCCGAGTTTAGATCTGGCATCCCCACGCAGCTCACCTCCTGGAAAGAGAAGGGCTTGCAGTGGGGGAATCCAGTGGAGGTGACGGGACTCCGAGCATGTATCAAGAAGATGGTGAGCAATAGGCTCAGGCTCGTCGACGTGGTCCAAGTCATGCTCATCCGGCGGATCCTCCCATGCCAAGAACGGGCATTTAATTTGTGGGAGTTCAATCCGGAACAGCACCAGGCGCTAAGCGGGCTCTTCGATACAACATACGAAGGCGCCTGGAGGGTGCTGTTCAAGGGCGCCGAAGCCCCCGCGTCCGCGACCGAAGACCGCGGATTCAGCTCGTAGTATCCAACTGACGAGGTAAGTGATTCAACCCCATTATGGGACACTTGTGATAATTAGATTGACTCTAGTGAGGTTTCATTCTGCCTCTTCCTTTGACAGGAATGGATGGAGAAGGCCAAGCTGCTCATCAGCCCGGCTCCCATGCCAGAAGACCCAGTGGACGCCCGCTTAACAGGGCTGCTGGTTCCGGCACCGCACGTGGTGCCGGAGAAGAAGGCCAAGAAGGTGGCCACGGGGACTCGAAAGAGTTCCCGCAATCAGGCGTCTGATGACGACGAGGACTCCCCCCCCCCCCCCCCCGAAGACGAGGAGGAGGAGTACTCTCTCCCGGAGGAGGGAGAGAAGAAAAGGAAGGCTTCCCCCATCGGGGAGGCCGAAGGGTCCAAGAGGGGGAGAACTATCCCCCCGGACAGTTTCGCCAACATCAGCGTTGGTGAGGATGAGTGGCCTCCAAGGGCCAGGCGTCCGGCAAGATCGTAAGTATCCGGATCCTTGATGTGTAATTTCTTTTATGTCGCGTAGTATCCTTCTAACGCCGCATTCTGCCCGTAGTCCGGCCAATGATGATCTCCCCTACTCATCGAGCGGGTCATTGGCCTCGTCGGATGTGAATTCCATCCCGACTGCCTCCACCCCACGCGCCGACGAGGACGTCGAGGTGGGATCCCAGAGAGGGACCCATCAGGAGGAGGCTCCAGAGGCGCCGTCAGGCAGCCTCCCGGACTTCGTGCCGGACTCTACATCGGAACCCGCAGTGGTTCCAGAGTCCGGCAAGCGGCCCTTTCGAAATAAGGGCAGGACCGTGACGCCGCGGCCTCCGTCCAACCGGAGGTGCCGGATAAACTTTTGGAGGCGCTTAAAGGCACTTCCATCGAGGAAGAACACCGCACTATCATGAGTGCGGTGATTGAGAAGGTTCAGCTCGCTAAGAGCGGGCTGACCGAAGCCTGCAGCAGCCTTTTAACAGGCTTTGAGGTAAGAAGTTAAAATTATGTAATGTAATACCGCATAGACAGTAGCCCCTGATGCTTAGTTCGGTGTTCGGAAAGAAAAGCCGGACTAAGGATCTTTAACAAGATATACGCAGGGTTGCCTAAAATATGTCAATATGGGTTTGCAAGCTGCGCTGCTGACCTCTGCCGCACTAATGGCGGAGGTTGACGTGCTGAAGAAGGATCTCGAGCGGTCCGAGCAAGAGCTCGGCCATGCAAAGAAGCAGCTCGAGGAAAAAGAAGGTGAGTAACACCTCTTTGAATAAGTACCTTACAGAAAAGGATTTTGGTTGCAAAAATTAACAAGGATAATATGTGTATTGCAGGGGCCACTAACGAGGTGGCAGCCCTGAAGGATGCTGTGTCCGCGGCCGAACGCAGTGCGGCCGCGGAACGGGTTGAGCGAGAAAAGCTTTGAGTGAACTCGCTGTTTATTTATCCTGTGCGCTGAAAACTTCGTTCATATGCGCCATGAGCAACGCTTGTTTAATTTAAAATATTACCTTCTGTGCGGCCGTTTATAAATCTGAGAGATGGCAAGTCGTTGGCTTCAGCCCCCAAGCCACAAGTGCTGGGGTGTTCGGGATAAACTCGAGCACTCTTGTTCCCATTTTTGGGTCAATCTAGGGAGGCGCTCAACATGACGAACAAGGCAACCGGACTTATAATGCTTGAACACTCTCACTTGGCCATAGAATTCTATAATTTTAAATTTCTGCGAAGCCCCTGGTATTCGGAAGACCAAATCCGGGGCGCTATCCACGCCTTCATCGGACATTATCCGGAACTTCGCTCGAAGCGGCGTGAGTCTTTAAGGACCCGAAAAAACCTCTCGAACAGCGACCAGTCTCTCGCCTTATCATGCCAGTCAATTTTATCTTTCTCCACTGAGGCGTTAGCCCGGCTCAACCGGGGCGCAATCGCAGTGGTTCTCCCAGTGCCACCTTAGCCGACAGAACGGAACGTAAGGCACCAAAACGTGGGAGCCGGGCAAACCCAACTATTGACCCAAGACATGATTTGGAGCCGATTCATATAATGCTATAAGTTCGGGGTGCCACACTTGTGAATGTGTTCGGACTTTATCACACCACAGAGTGGGGAACATAAGCCCCCGGTGTATTATGCCGTACCAAAATATACGGGTGCCAGATGTCATATAATGAGCATATATATATAAAATGTGATGCAATTGCGATCATAAAGGCACTGCATTATTAAGGAAAGAAAAGTCTGCTAGTAGAGCGGACTGATACAAATAGTGCGGTAAGCAAGGGATTTGGACTAAATAAACATGTCCCCCTCCAGGGATGAGCTGCGGATTTGGTGTATATAATCGAATTTAATGCTCGTAATTGAGACCACCTGAGTGTTCGGCGCGGCCTTCTTTAGTCCCTGACTGTTGCATCATGAGTTCGGCAGGTTCACCGCCGGATAGGGCTTCTGGTTAACAGAGTCCTGTGTACAAAAAAGAAGAAAAATAATAAAAAAAGAGAGGCACATTTGCGAGCCCCTGGTGTGGTCGAACCGCACTCTGGGTCCGTTGTGATCGTTCCCCCTCCCCTGTGCCCATGGTATCTCCAAAGCGTAATGATGTACGCAGAGTGTTATTCTTGCAATTATACGCGGGCGAGGGTTGGGGCCGCATTGCTACGCGTGCTCTGATCACGCCAGGTGGTCTTGGTTGACATTGCTCCGGGCGCGCTTTGCTGTATCCGGCCGTTTAACGGCCGGACTCGAGAATTGCGTTAGAAGGCTGCTCTGTACTTCTGCCGCGAGAGCCGCTGTATGGTCCTCCGTTCAGAGGGAGCATTCCGTATTACCATTGACCGTGATGACTCCACGAGGGCCTGGCATCTTGAGCTTTAGGTATGCATAGTGCGGCACCGCGTTGAATTTGGCAAACGCGGTTCGCCCGAGCAGAGCGTGATAGCCGCTGTGAAACGGGACTATGTCGAAGATTAACTCTTTGCTCCGGAAATTATCCGGGGATCCGAAGACCACTTCCAGTGTGACTGAGCCTATGCAGTTGGCTTCCACTCCTGGTATGACACCTTTAAAGGTTGTCTTTGTAGGTTTAATCCTTGATGGGTCTATGCCCATTTTGTGCACTGTATCCTGATAAAGCAGGTTCAGGCTACTGCCGCCGTCCATCAGGACTCTCGTGAGGTGGAACCCATCGACGATTGGGTCTAAGACCAATGCGGCGAATCCGCCATGGCGTATGCTGGTCGGATGGTCTCTTCAATCGAAAGTGATCGGACAAGAGGACCATGGGTTGAACTTTGGGGCGACTGGCTCCATCGCATAGACGTCCCTTAGTGCGTGTTTCCTCTCCTTCCTGGGTATGTGGGTCGCGTATATCATATTCACCGTCCGTACATGTGGGGGAAAACCCTTCTGTCCTCTGTTGTTCGGCGGCCGGGTCTCTTCCTCGTCGTCGCTATTTAGCCCCTTGTCATTGTTTTCGGCAATTAACTTGCCGGCCTGCTTGAACACCCAGCAATCTCTATTGGTGTGGTCAGCTGGCTTTTTAGAGGTGCCATGTATCTGGCATAAGCGGTCGAGTATTCGGTCCAGATTGGACGGACCCGGAGTGGTTCTTTTAAATGGTTTCTTCCGCTGACCGGGTTTAGAGCCTCGGAATCCGGCATTGACTGCCGTATCCTCCTTATC
This sequence comes from Triticum timopheevii, assembly GCA_963921465.1. Lineage (NCBI taxonomy): Eukaryota > Viridiplantae > Streptophyta > Magnoliopsida > Poales > Poaceae > Triticum > Triticum timopheevii. The sequence goes on along the minus strand of OY997264.1, from coordinate 249,462,223 downwards.
GTCATCGTTAATTCGGCGCTTGTTTTTGTTTCGACGTGACTTGCCGTTGTTGTCCTTAGTATCCGGACTGCCAGAATTTTTACGGAGATTGTTGCTGCGGGCTAGCCAGCTGTCCTCTCCCGCACAAAAGCGGGTCATTAACGATGTGAGGGCTGCCATGGATTTCGGCTTTTCCTGGCCCAGGTGCCGGGCTAGCCATTCGTCCCGGATGTTATGTTTGAAGGCTGCAAGGGCCTCTGCGTCCGGACAATCGACGATTTGATTTTTCTTTGTCAAGAACCGTGTCCAGAATTGTCTGGCCGATTCGTCTGGCTGCTGAATGATGTGGCTTAGGTCATCGGCGTCTGGTGGTCGCACATATGTGCCTTGGAAGTTATCAAGGAATGCGGCCTCCAGGTCTTCCCAACACCCAATTGACTCTACGGGCAAGCTGTTAAGCCAATGCCGAGCTGGTCCTTTAAGCTTGAGTGGGAGGTACTTTATGGCGTGGAGATCGTCGCCGCGGGCCATACGGATGTGGAGAAGATAGTCTTCGATCCACACCGCGGGGTCTGTTGTGCCATCGTAAGATTCGATGTTTACGGGTTTAAACCCTTCGGGGATCTGATGATCCATTACTTCGTCAGTGAAGCATAACGGGTGTGCAGCGCCCCTGTATTGAGCGATATCACGACGCAGCTCGAGAGAGCGCTGTCTGCTGTGTTCGGCCCGGCCGGGGTTATTGTATCCGGCACGATGGTATTAGTCGTGGGTCGTAGGGCGCCCACGTGATCCATAGATGGATCTGGATTGCCTTGCTTTGTCCTCCAATATGTCTCGCAAGTCCGGTGCGTTCTCTCTTGGCTTCGTACTTTTGGAGCGATGCCGGGGTATGGTCTTGGCTGGGGGCCTGGATGCCTCTCTGTCACGACCACGGGGTGGTCGGTCAGCCATATCGTGCACTGGTGATGGAGGTACGTATGCTTCCTCCTCTAATCGGGGGAGCAGCTTGCGTTTTGGGTAACTTTTGGAGGGACGTTCGAGTTTATACTCTTCGGCCGCGAGGACCTCGGTCCATCGATCGGTCAGCAGGTCCTGATCAGCTTGAAGCTGCTGCTGCTTTTTCTTTAGGCTGTTTGCTGTGGCGATAAGCCTGCGCTTGAAGCGCTTTTGTTCGACGGGATCCTCGGGTACGACGAATTCGTCATCGTTGAGGCTTGCTTCGTCTTCGGAGGGAGGCATATAATTATGATCCTCAACCTCTTCGTCTGCCTCCCCCTCATGAGGGCTTGCTTCTGCATCCTCCTGCACTGAGTCTTGCTGGAGGGGATTGTCTTGGCACTCTCTGGAGTATTATTATCTCCTGTGCCGGAATCTCCATTCTTGCTGTGGCGAGATTTAGAGCGGCGCCGCTGATGCCGGCGCTTGGGCTGTTTCTTTAAGGGATCTGCCTCCGCTGTTTCTTCGCCGTCCCATCTTTTGGGGTATCCACCATGTATACGTCATATGATGAGGTGGCCTTCCAGTGCCCTGTGGATGCTGGTTCCTGTTCGTCTCCGGCATCGTCGTCCATAGCGTCGATGTCTTCGGAGTCGTAGTCTAGCATGTCGGTTAGATCGTCGACAGTGGCTACAAAGTGGGTGGTGGGTGGGCTCTGAATTTCTTCGTCGTCCGTATCCCAACCATCCTGGCCATAATCCGGCCAGGACTCTCCTGATAACGAGAGATGCTTTAGTGAATTCAAGATATCGCCGAAAGGTGAGCATTGGAAGATGTCCGCGGTGGTGAGTTCCATAACCGGCGCCCAATCCGGATCGATTGGTAGGGGCGCGGGAGGTTCGGAGTCCGGCGAGGAGTCCGGTGCCTCGGAATCACGAGTTTCGCAGGGGACAAGATTAGTGTTCGGCTCCATCGCCGTGGATGTTGGAGCCCCCAGGGCGGCGTCTATCCACCGGCCCTCGATCTGGGCGATCGGCTCCGGGCCAATGGCCGGAGCGGATCCGTGTGCGGCCACCAAGGCACTGTTCGGCGGCAGAGCTAGATCATGCCCATCGTCACAGTGCGGCGCGCTCGGCTGTGGCTCGAGTCCGTCGAGGATCAAGTCTCCGCGGACATCGGCCGTGAAGTTTAAGCTTCCAAATCTGACCTGACGGCCAGGGGCGTAGCTTTCGATCTGCTCCAGATGGCCAAGTGAATTGGCCCGCAGTGCGAAGCCGCCGAATACGAAGATCTGTCCGGGGAGAAAAATCTCACCCTGGACAGCGTCGTTGGTTGAAGAAGCCATCAAGCTTATCGGTGACGACACAGAGGAACTCTCAATGAAAGCACCAATGTCGGTGTCAAAACCGACGGATCTCGGGTAGGGGGTCCCGAACTATGCGTCTAGGCGGATGGTAACAGTAGACGAGGGACACGATGTTTTTACCCAGGTTCGGGCCCTCTTGATGGAGGTAAAACCCTACGTCCTGCTTGATTAATATTGATGATATGGGTAGTACAAGAGTAGATCTACCACGAGATCAAGGAGGCTAAACCCTAGAAGCTAGCCTATGGTATGATTGTTGTAATGTATGTTGTCCTACGGACTAAAGCCCTCCGGTTCATATAGACACCGGAGAGGGCTAGGGTTACACAGAGTCGGTTACAATGGTAGGAGATCTACATATCCGTATTGCCAAGCTTGCCTTCCACGCCAAGGAAAGTCCCATCCGGACACGGGACGGAGTCTTTAATCTTGTATCTTCGTAGTCTTGGAGTCCGGCGGACATTGATAGTCTGGCTGTCCGGACACCCCCTAGTCCAGGACTCCCTCAGCGACCGACACGTGGCATCCACCGTAATGGGTCGCCCTAAAGTTATCGGGTCCAGTTTTGGATTCGATAACCCGCTAACAACCATGACCAATTGGGATATTCCACGTGTAAATTTCTCATTGGCTAGAGGAACCACGTGTCGGCTCACCGTTGGGACAGATGTCATCCACTCACTAGACAGAAGGCGCCTATGATATGTCGACACATGGCACGACCCAATAGACGCCCATTCTGGTGAAAAGGCCAGCCCGTTTGACTTGGTCAAAAGGTAGCGGGCTGGCCCATGGAAAGCCTGTTAACAACCTGTTCGCATATAGCCCATTTACAACCCGCGAAGTCATGACCCGTTACGCCCTATCGGAATTAGGCCAAGTAGCATCGTCTGGGCCATCTAATACGATTCCAGCCCGTTGTAACTTCCGGCCCATGTATGGCCCATGATGTCTTTCGGCCCATATGAGGCCCTTTGTAACTCTTGGCCCATTAACGGCCCATGGTGAAACTGGCCCGTAATAAACAGTGTATCGCTTCATACCCATTAACGGGCTATTATTCTGTTGGGATGTTTCTAGCCCGTGTTATCTTTCGTCTTTCCTAGGCCCCATTTATTCTTGGGCTCATTTCCAGCATTCGGTTACTTACGGCCCGTTACTGGCCTTTTCTGCTTCATGGGCGAAATTCAGCCCATGGTTATAGTCGGCCCGTTTGTGGCCCATTAATCCATTGGGCCATTTTCATAGCATCATCAAATACGGCCTATTAATGATGGCCCATTATGGTCGGCCCATGAATGGACGATTCCAACTCTATCCCATTTATGGCCCACAATGCAGTCTGTTATTGGCCCATGGTAGGCCAATCGATCATACGGCCCGTAGAAGGCCCATTGTTTCTACGGCCCGTAGGAGGCCCATGGTCACAACAGTAAATGTGTAGCCCATGGTTACTGTGGCCTAGTTTTAAAAAGTAGGTTAGTGGGGCCACTAGCGAACCGCAGAAAAAGAACTGCACTGACTACAAGCAAACAAATAAAGAAGACAACAAGGAAATAAATAAGCAGCAACTTATGCTAGGCTATCACAGCTATTACACATATTACATCCACTGGGCATCAAAGTTCGCCACCAGTGCAAATATAGGGAACAAAGTAGCATATCACATACACTGGTTGTCAAAGTCGGCGACCAGTGCAAATACACTCCGCAGCAAAACAAGTCCAGAACTGAAACCACTTCAGAAGAGCTCAAGAAACAATATCCTGGGTACCCATAATGGTGGTAAGAGGCTTAGCAAGCTTATCAACTTTCTCTTGTTTGGCGCTTAAATCCTCCAGCGCTTGCTGTTGCACCAGAAAGTATGCATCTGAATTCTGTAGGGACTTCATCAATCCTTCGGCTTCTGGCCGCAGCACAACTGACTGATGCTTTTCAGCTTGTAGCTGAGACTGAAGAAGCCAAATTGATTCAGGCAGTGAGTTCGAAGAGCTTGTGCCAGCAGTAGTGGCCAGTAACACGAACACTACATCAAGACATGACTTGTGGGTTGTCTCACTGTCATCAAGATAGTTTTTATCAGCTTTCTTGGAGACCAACAGGGATGTCTCGCTATCTTGAACCTTATCTGCATTACTTCCTTTACCATTGCATAGCAGGGTACTCTTCTCCAATATTTCTTCTGTATTCTAAAAAAGAAACAAGAAGACACATTAGAGGTTTACCATGTTGTATATGAAACTCATTTTGGTAAATCAGTTCAGTAGTAAAGTGGACAGCATAACAACATGAAACAAACATATATCTATGTACCATGGTCACTGTATGGTCTATATCATTCTAGTTTTTGCTGCCAAATAAGATAGAGACACAGTTCTAATATCCGTTTAAGACAAAGCAGAATAGACAGAATATAAGTGTGGGAAACTACAAAGCAATAACAACACTTGTAATGTGCATGACATGAGAACATAACTGTGTACCATGGTCACTAAATTGAAACTGAAATCAACATAGAGCAAGTTACAACAACAAACCAGTTAAAGAAACGGGTTTAAAACATACCTACTGCACCATTGGAGTTTCAATTCCATCCTTCAAATTTGAAAATAGTTGGTTTGAGTAAATACAGTGATGCAAGAGCAAAGGAGTATGAACCGTAGCTATAGAATCTGACCTGAGAACAATTCTTCTTCTGCTTAAAGTGTATAGCTGGGATTCAGAGTGGTGGTCCATGTGCTTTGGGCACTGCAGTTCCCATACTAACTGCTCATGTTTGGGTGCTCTTTGGTGGAGACAGTGCTGTGTTAACTGGAACTGGATTACTATCTGCTGGTGTTGGGGTTAGAAGGGTTGTAGCTGGTTCTCTGTCCAACTGGGTAGGGGCATTGTCACGCCCAATATGCGACCCTATCCTAAAGGAACTCAAAGGTCCCACCAAGGATAGAAGCGCATATTGGAGATGCTTTAGCAAGGTGGATATCATTACATCGTACCATTACATAAAAGTTGGGGATATATACAAACGGCATACAATGCCACATGAATACAATAAGATCATACATAAGAGCACCGTTGACTACGGGTGAAACACAAACAGAAACTCAAACGACATCCACCCTGCTAAGCCAGGCTGCCGACCAGGAACCTAACCCCTGATCGAAGAAGAAGCAGAAGAAGCACTCCAAAACAAGCAAACATCGCTCTCACGTCATGATCATCGCATTACCTGTACCTGCAACTATTGTTGTAGTAATCTGTGAGCCACGAGGACTCAGCAATCCCATTACCATGGGTATCAAGACTAGAAAACCTTAAAGGGGTATGGAAAGGATAAGTGGTGAGGTTGCTGCAGCGACTAAGCATATATGGTGGCTAACATACGCAAATAAGAGCGAGAAGAGAAGCAACGCAACGGCCGAGAAACTAGAAGTGATGAAGAAGTGATCCTGAAACTACTTACGTTCAAACATAACCCCATCGTGTTCTCTTCTCAACCCACTCGAAAAGAGACCATCACAGTTACACACGCGGTTGGTGTATTTTAATTCGAATCTGGTGTCAGGTTCTCTACAACCGCGGGCACAGCTTTCGAAAGTTTAAACCCTGCAGGGGTGTCCCAACTTAGCCCATGATAAGCTCATGATCCGCGGCGACAATCCTCCATCACGGGACATCCGATCAGACTCGGGTTCCCGGTTCACAAGACATTTCGACAATGGTAAAACTAATCCAGCAAGACCTCCCAGCGTGCCGACACCCTGATAGTAGCCGCGCGTATCTCGTCTCAGGCCACGTCCGGATAGGTCAGCCTACGAGTATAACCAGATCCTCGGGTTACCCCGTGGTGGCCCCGCAGTCTGCCCGTTTGGGACCAACACCATCAGCGGTGGCCCCCCTGCTATGTAGAAAAATCCTCGGGTAGTGCTAACTCCCTATGTGTCAAATTTAATATCAAGTTTAGTTATTATGATGGGAAAATGGTAAAACCAACATTGGGCCTTGCTGGAAGAGTTTTATTCAAAGCGAATTGTCAAGAGGGGCCCATAAACCCACACCATGTTAGTGTCGGGGAACGTAGTAATTTCAAAAAATTTCCTACGCACACGCAAGATCATGGTGATGCATAGCAATGAGAGGGGAGAGTGTTGTCCATGTACCCTCATAGACCGTAAGCGGAAGCATTATGACAACGCGGTTGATGTAGTCGTACGTCTTCACGATCCGACCGATCCAAGTACCGAACGTACGGCACCTCCGAGTTCAGCACACGTTCAGCTCGATGACGATCCCTGGACTCCGATCCAGCAAAGTGTCGGGGATGAGTTCCGTCAGCACGACGGCGTGGTGACGATGATGATGTTCTACCAACGCAGGGCTTTGCCTAAGCACCGCAACGATATGACCAAGGTGGAATATGGTGGAGGGGGGCACCTCACACGGCTAAGGAACGATCACGTAGATCAACTTGTGTGTCCTAGGGTGCCCCCCTGCCCCCGTATATAAAGGAGCCAAGGGGGAGGGGCGGCCGGCCAAGGAGGGCGCGCCAAGGGGGAGTCCTACTCCCACCGGGAGTAGGACTCCCTTCTTTCCTAGTTGGAGAAGGAGAAGGGGGGAAGGAGGAGGAAGAGGTGAAGGAAAGGGAGGGCGCCGCCCCCTCTCCTTGTCCTATTCAGACTAGGGAGGGGAGGGGGTGCATCCCACCTCTTGCCTCCTCTCCTCTTCTCCCTTAGGGCCCATGAAGGCCCAATAACCCCCGGGAGGGTTCCGGTAACCCCCCGGTGCTCCGGTAAAATCCCGATTTCACCCGGAACCATTCCGATATCCAAATATAGGCTTCCAATATATCAATCTTTATGTCTCGACCATTTCGAGACTCCTCGTCATGTCCTTGATCACATCCGGGACTCCGAACAACCTTCGGTACATCAAAACTTATAAACTCATAATAAAACTATCATTGTAACGTTAAGCGTGCGGACCCTACGGGTTCGAGAACTATGTAGACATGAGCTAGAACTATTCTCGGTCAATAACCAATAGAGGAACCTGGATGCTCATATTGGCTCCTACATATTCTACGAAGATCTTTATCGGTCAAACCGCATAACAACATACGTTGTTCCCTTTGTCATCGGTATGTTACTTGCCCGAGATTCGATCGTCGGTATGCAATACCTAGTTCAATCTCGTTACCGGCAAGTCTCTTTACTCATTACGTAATGCATCATTCCGTAACTAACTCATTAGCAACATTGCTTGCAAGGCTTATAGTGATGTGCATTACGGAGAGGGCCTAGAGATACCTCTCCGACAATCGGAGTGACAAAATCTAATCTTGAAATACGCCAACCCAACATGTACCTTCGGAGACACCTGTAGAGATCCTTTATAATCACCCAGTTACATTGTGACGTTTGGTAGCACACAAAGTGTTCCTCTGGTAAATGGGAGTTGCATAATCTCATAGTTACAGGAACATGTATAAGTCATGAAGAAAGCAATAGCAACATACTAAACGATCAAGTGCTAGGCTAACGGAATGGGTCATGTCAATCACATCATTCTCCTAATGATGTGATCCCGTTAATCAAATGGCAACACATGTCTATGGTTAGGAAACATAACCATCTTTGATTAATGAGCTAGTCAAGTAGAGGCATACTAGTGATGTTATGTTTGTCTATGTATTCACACATGTATCATGTTTCCGGTTAATACAATTCTAGCATGAATAATAAACATTTATCATGATATGAGGAAATAAATAATAACTTTATTATTGCCTCTAGGGCATATTTCCTTCAGTCTCCCACTTGCACTAGAGTCAATAATCTAGATTACACAGTAATGATTTTAACACCCATGGAGTCTTGGTGCTGATCATGTTTTGCTCGTGGAAGAGGCTTAGTCAACGGGTCTGCAACATTCAGATCTGTATGTATCTTGCAAATCTCTATGTCTCCCACCTAGACTTGGTCCCGGATGGAATTGAAGTGTCTCTTGATGTGCTTGGTCCTCTTGTGAAATCTGGATTCCTTTGCCAAGGCAATTGCACCAATATTGTCACAGAAGATCTTCATTGGTCCCGATGCACTAGGTATGACACCTAGATCGGAAATGAACTCCTTCATCCAGACTCCTTCATTTGCTGCTTCCGAAGCAGCTATGTATTCCGCTTCACATGTAGATCCCGCCACGACGCTTTGTTTAGAACTGCACCAACTTATAGCTCCACCGTTTAATAAAAATACGTATCCGGTTTGCGATTTAGAATCATCCGGATCAGTGTCAAAGCTTGCATCGACGTAACCATTTACGATTAGCTCTTTGTCACCTCCTTAGTCCTTTTCAGGTATTTCAGGATGTTCTTGACCGCTGTCCAGTGATCCACTCCTGGATTACTTTGGTACCTCCCTGGTAAGCTTATTGCGAAGCATTCGTCAGGTCTGGTACACAGCATTGCATACATGATAGAGCCTATGGCTAAAGCATAGGGAACATCTTTCATTTTCTCTCTATATTCTGCTGTGGTCGGGCATTGAGTCCGAATCAACTTGACACCTTGTAATACAGGCAAGAACCCTTTCTTTGCCTGATCCATTTTGAACTTTTTCAAAACTTTATCAAGGTATGTGCTTTGTGAAAGTCCAATTAAGCGTCTTGATCTATCTCTATAGATCTTGATGCCCAATATGTAAGCAGCTTCACCGAGGTCTTTCATAGAAAAACTTTTATTCAAGTATCCCTTTATGCTATCCAGAAAGTCTATATCATTTCCAATTAATAATATGTCATCTACATATAATACCAGAAATGCTACAGAGCTCCCACTCACTTTCTTGTAAATACATGCTTCTCCAAAAGTCTGTATAAAACCATATGCTTTGATCACACTATCAAAGCGTTTATTCCAACTCTGAGATGCTTGCACCAGTCCATAAATGGATCGCTGGAGCTTGCACACTTTGCTAGCACCTTTTGGATCAACAAAACCTTCTGGTTGCATCATATACAACTCTTCTTCCAGAAATCCATTCAAGAATGCAGTTTTAACATCCATTTGCAAAATTTCATAATCATAAAATGCAGCAATTGCTAACATGATTCGGACAGACTTTAGCATCGCTACGAGTGAGAAAGTCTCATCGTAGTAAACCCCTTGAACTTGTCGAAAACCTTTCGCAACAAGTCGAGCTTTATAGACAGTTACATTACCATCAGCGTCAGTCTTCTTCTTAAAGATCCATTTATTCTCAATGGCTTGCCGATCATCGGGCAAGTCAACCAAAGTCCATACTTTGTTTTCATACATGGATCCCATCTCAGATTTCATGGCTTCTAGCCATTTTGCGGAATCTGGGCTCATCATCGCTTCCTCATAGTTCGTAGGTTCGTCATGGTCAAGTAACATGACTTACAGAATAGGATTACCGTACCACTCTGGCGCGGATCTTACTCTGGTAGACCTATGAGGTTCAGTTGAAACTTGATCTGAAGTTTCATGATCAATATCATTAGCTTCCTTACTAATTGGTGTAGTTTTCACAGGAACCAGTTCTTGTGATGGACTACTTTCCAATAAGGGAGCAGATATAGTTATCTCATCAAGTTCTAATTTCCTCCCACTCACATATTTCGAGAGAAACTCCTTCTCTAGAAAGGATCCGAATTTAGCAACGAAAATCTTGCCCTCGGATCTGTGATAGAAGGTGTACCCAACAGTCTCTTTTGGGTATCCTATGAAGACACATTTCTCCGATTTGGGTTTGAGCTTATCTGTTTGAAGTTTCTTCACATAAGCATCGCAGCCCCAAACTTTAAGAAACAACAACTTTGGTTTCTTGCCAAACCACAGTTCATGAGGCGTCGTCTCAACGGATTTTGATGGTGCCCTATTTAATGTGAATGCGGCCGTCTCTAAAGTATAACCCCAAAACGATAGCGGTAAATCAGTAAGAGACATCATAGATCACACCATATCTAGTAAAGTACGATTACGACGTTCGGACACACCATTTCGTTGTGGTGTTCCGGGTGGGTGAGTTGCGAAACTATTCCGCATTGTTTCAAATGTAAACCAAACTCATAACTCAAATATTCTTCTCCATGGTCAGATCGTAGAAATTTTATTTTCTTGTTATGATGATTTTCCACTTCACTCTGAAATTCTTTGAACTTTTCAAATGTATCAGACTTATGTTTCATTAAGTAGATATACCCATATCTGCTCAAATCATATGTGAAGGTGAGAAAATAACGACACCCGCCACGAGCCTCAACATTCATTGGACCAGAAACATCAGTATGTATGATTTCCAACAAATCAGTTGCTCGCTCCATAGTTCCGGAGAACGGCGTTTTAGTCATCTTGCCCATGAGGCATGGTTCGCAAGTACCAAGTGATTCATAATCAAGTGATTCCAAAAGTCCATCAGTATGGAGCTTCTTCATGCGCTTTATACCGATATGACCTAAACGGCAGTGACACAAATAAGTTGCACTATCATTATCAACTCTCCATCCTTTGGCTTCAACACTATGAATATGTGTATCACTACTATCGAGATTCAATAAAAATAGACCACTCTTCAAGGGTGCATGACCATAAAAGATATTACTCATATAAATAGAACAACCATTATTCTCTGATTTAAATGAATAACCGTCTCGCATCAAACAAGATCCAGATATAATGTTCATGCTCAACGCTGGCACCAAATAACAATTATTTAGGTCTAAAACTAATCCCGATGGTAGATGTAGAGGTAGCGTGCCGACCGCGATCACATCTACTTTGGAATCATTTCCCACGCGCATCGTCACCTCGTCCTTAGCCAATCTTCGCTTAATCCGTAGTCCTTGTTTTGAGTTGTAAATATTAGCAACAGAACCAGTATCAAATACCCAGGTACTACTGTGAGCATTAGTAAGGTACACATCAATAACATGTATATCACATATACCTCTGTTCACTTTGCCATCCTTCTTATCCGCCAAATACTTTGGGCAGTTCCGCTTCCAGTGTCCAGTCTGCTTGCAGTAGAAGCACTCAGTCTCAAGCTTAGGACCAGACTTGGGTTTCTTCTCTTGAGCAGCAACTTGTTTGCTGTTCTTCTTGAAGTTCCCCTTCTTCTTCCCTTTGCCGTTTTTCTTGAAACTGGTGGTCTTGTTGACCATCAACACTTGATGCTCCTTTTTGATTTCTACCTCCGTAGGTTTTAGCATTGCGAAGAGCTAGGGAATAGTCTTGTCCATCCCTTGCATATTATAGTTCATCACGAAGCTCTTGTAGCTTGGTGGCAGTGATTGAAGAATTCTGTCAATGACACTATTATCAGGAAGATTAACTCCCAATTGAATCAAGTGATTATTATACCCAGACATTTTGAGTATGTGTTCACTGACAGAACTATTCTCCTCCGTCTTGCAGCTATAGAACTTATTGGAGACTTCATATCTCTCAATCCGGGCATTTGCTTGAAATATTAACTTCAACTCCTAGAACATCTCATATGCTCCATGACATTCAAAACGTCGTTGAAGACCCGGTTCTAAGCCGTAAAGCATGGCACACTGAACTATTGAGTAGTCATTAGCTTTGCTCTGCCAGACGTTCTTAACGTCGTGAGTTGCATCAGCAGCAGGCCTGGCACCCAGCGGTGCTTCCAGGACGTAATTATTCTGTGCAGCAATGAGGATAATCCTCAGGTTATGGACCCAGTCCGTGTAATTGCTACCATCATCTTTCAACTTTGCTTTCTCAAGGAACGCATTAAAATTCAACGGAACAATAGCACGAGCCATCTATCTACAACAAACATAGACAAGCAAAATACTATCAGGTACTAAGTTCATGATAAATTTAAGTTCAATTAATCATATTACTTAAGAACTCCCACTTAGATAGACATCCCTCTAATCCTCTAAGTGATTACGTGATCCATATCAACTACACCATGTCCGATCATCATGTGAGATGGAGTAGTTTCAATGGTGAACATCAATATGTTGGTCATATCTACTATATGAGTCACGCTCGACCTTTCGGTCTCCGTGTTCCGAGGCCATATCTGTTATATGCTATGCTTGTCAAGTTTAACCTGAGTATTCCGCGTGTGCAACTGTTTTGCACACGTTGTATTTGAATGTAGAGCCTATCACACCCGATCATCACGTGGTGTCTCAGCACGAAGAACTTTCGCAACGGTGCATACTCAGGGAGAACACTTCTTGATAATTTTAGTGAGAGATCATCCTAAAATGCTACCGTCAATCAAAGCAAGATAAGATGCATAAAGGATAAACATCACATGCAATAAATATAAGTGATATGATATGGCCATCATCATCTTGTGCTTGTGATCTCCATCTCCGAAGCACCGTCGTGAGCACCATCGTCACCGGCGCGACACCTTGATCTCCATCGTAGCATCGTTGTCGTTACGCCATCTATTGCTTCTACGACTATCGCTACCACTTAGTGATAAAGTAAAGCAATTACAGGGCGTTTGCATTTCATACAATAAAGCGACAACCATATGGCTCCTACCAGTTGCCGATAACTTTGGTTACAAAACATGATCATCTCATACAATAAAATATAGCATCACGTCTTGACCATATCACATCACAACATGCCCTGCAAAAACAAGTTAGACGTCCTCTACTTTGTTGTTCCAAATTTTACGTGGCTGCTACGGGCTTAGCAATAACCTTTCTTACCTACGCATCAAAACCACAACGATAGTTCGTCAAGTTAGTGCTATTTTAACCTTCGCAAGGACCGGGCGTAGCCACACTCGGTTCAACTAAAGTGAGAGAGACAGACACCCGCCAGTCACCTTTAAGCACAAGTGCTCGTAACGGTGAAACCAGTCTCGCGTAAGCGTACGTGTAATGTCGGTCTAGGCCGCTTCATCTCACAATACCGCTGAAACAAAGTATGACATGCTGGTAAGCAGTATGACTTGTATCGCCCACAAATCACTTGTGTTCTACTCGTGCATATGACATATACGCATAAAACCAGGCTCGGATGCCACTGTTGAGGAACATAGTAATTTCAAAAAATTTCCTACGCACACGCAAGATCATGGTGATGCATAGCAACAAGAGGGGAGAGTGTTGTCCATGTACCCTTGTAGACCGTAAGCGGAAGCGTTATGACAATGCGGTTGATGTAGTCGTACGTCTTCACGATCCGACCGATCCAAGTACTGAACGTACGGCACCTCCGAGTTCAGCACACGTTCGGCTCGATGACGATCCCCGGACTCCGATCCAGCAAAGTTTCGGGGATGAGCTCCGTCAACATGACGGCGTGGTGACAATGATGATGTTCTACCGACGCAGGGCTTCGCCTAAGCACCGCAACGATATGACTGAGGTGGAATATGGTGGAGGGGGGCACCGCACACGGCTAAGGAATGATCACGTAGATCAACTTGTGTGTCCTAGGGTGCCCCCCTGCCCCCGTATATAAAGGAGCCAAGGGGGAGGGGGCGGCCGGCCAAGGAGGGCGCGCCAAGGGGGAGTCCTACTCCCACCGGGAGTAGGACTCCCTTCTTTCATAGTTGGAGAAGCAGAAGGGAGGAAGGAGGAGGAAGAGGGGAAGGAAAGGGGGGGCGCCGCCCCCCTCTCCTTGTCCTATTCGGACTAGGGAGAGGAGGGGGCGCAGCCCACCTCTTTCCTCCTCTCTTCTTCTCCCTTAGGGCCCACGAAGGCCCAATAACCCCCGGGAGGGTTCCGGTAACCCCCCGATGCTCCAGTAAAATCCCGATTTCACCCGGCACCATTCCGATATCCAAATATAGGCTTCCAATATATCAATCTTCATGTCTCGACCATTTCGAGACTCCTCGTCATGTCCGTGATCACATCCGGGACTCCAAACAACCTTCGGTACATCAAAACTTATAAACTCCTAATAAAACTGTCATCGTAACGTTAAGCGTGCGGACCCTACGGGTTCGAGAACTATGTAGACATGACCTAGAACTATTCTCGGTCAATAACGAATAGAGGAACCTGGATGCTCATATTGGCTCCTACATATTCTACGAAGATCTTTATCGGTCAAACCGCATAACAACATACGTTGTTCCCATTGTCATCGGTATGTTACTTGCCCGAGATTCGATCGTCGGTATCCAATACCTAGTTCAATCTCATTACCGGCAAGTCTCTTTACTCGTTACGTAATGCATCATTCCGTAACTAACTCATTAGCTACATTGCTTACAAGGCTTATAGTGATGTGCATTACCGAGAGGGCCCAGAGATACCTCTCCGACAATCGGAGTGACAAAACCTAATCTCGAAATACGCCAACCCAACATGTACCTTCGGAGACACCTGTAGAGCTCCTTTATAATCAGCCAGTTACGTTGTGACATTTGGTAGCACACAAAGTGTTCCCCCGGTAAATGGGAGTTTCATAATCTCATAGTTACAGGAACATGTATAAGTCATGAAGAAAGCAATAGCAACATACTAAACGATCAAGTGCTAGGCTAACGGAATGGGTCATGTCAATCACATCATTCTCCTAATGATGTGATCCCGTTAATCAAATGACAACACATGTCTATGGTTAGGAAACATAACCATCTTTGATTAATGATCTAGTCAAGTAGAGGCATACTAGTGACGTTATGTTTGTCTATGTATTCACACATGCATCATGTTTCCGGTTAATACAATTCTAGCATGAATAATAAACATTTATCATGATATGAGGAAATAAATAATAGCTTTATTATTGCCTCTAGGGCATATTTCCTTCAGTTAGGGACGCAAAATCAAGGAACATAACACCAGTATGACGGAAAGTAGGGTGGCAAGAGTGGAACAAAACAGCAGGCATGAGGCCGAGCCTTCCACCCTTTACCAAGTATATAGATGCATTAATTAAATAAGAGATATTGTGATATCCCAACATAATCCTGTTGCAACATGGAGCAATCTTCAACTTCACCTACAACTAACAACGCTATTAGAGGGGCTGAGCGAAGCGGTAACTTAGCCAAACAACAGTTTGCTAGGAAGGGTGCAATGGGTTAGAGGCTGACATGGCAATTTGGGAGGCTTGATAAGGAAGTGATAGGTAGCACATCATAGCGATAGAACGAAGCAACTATCATAGCAATGATAGTAGTGAGATCCAAGGTGATGGTCATCTGGCCTGAAATCCCGCAAGGAAGAAGAACGAGTCCATGAAGAAGACGAACGAGCGTAGATGAACCAAGCATAGTCGAATGAATCCTCACGATCGCAACGAAACAGGAACTATTGAGAAGAAGCACAACCGGAAAGAAGCAAACGTCATAGTAAACACACAAGCATAAACATCACATGATGCACAATCAAGTATGATGCATGTCCGGTTTAATGAGTCATGGCATGGCAAAGTGCCACAAACAATACTACAAATTAAGTGAAGCTCAATATGCAACGAGTTGCATATTGACGAAACACCACATCCAATTATTTAATTCACTCCCGTTTTTGCTACCCAACAATATTAAATGTTGTTAACATGGCAAAAGGTGGGACACAATAAAACTACCTATCTAGGCAAGTTTAAATGAGGCCGGAAACAACAAACAACAATTCTGAAAAATCCCCATAACATATTTCGAATTTGCTATTGTTCTGCCCCATACACAACTTTAGAGTTGTTAAACATGCCAAACAATGCTACAATGTTAATCTATGCATTTTTCTAGCCCATCTACATATAAAGTTTGTTAAATTCAGAGCTACAGTTATTTAGTTATGAAAAAAACCATTTTAGCAAGACATTGAAGCAACTTAAATGCAAACAGCAATTTAAACATTTTAAAACATGGATGAAAGTTGGATATTATGAAACTAGATAAAATTCTAAGCATTTTACATATATAGTTTGATTAATTTGGATGCATGCATATTTAGTTATTAACAATAGAAAACAGGGGCATTTATGTGAATATGCAAAAACAAAAAGGGAACAGAAGTGGACACGGACTGGGCCAGCCACTATGAATTACGAGGGGGGCCTAGGTGCTGAGGTGGCAGGAGTGTGGGTGTGGAGAGGGGTGTGTCTGGACAAAGAGGATGACGAGGGGGTCCCACTGTCATAGAGGGGACA
Source organism: Triticum timopheevii (assembly GCA_963921465.1). Lineage (NCBI taxonomy): Eukaryota > Viridiplantae > Streptophyta > Magnoliopsida > Poales > Poaceae > Triticum > Triticum timopheevii. The sequence continues at coordinate 249,445,805 of OY997264.1, read as the reverse complement.
GAGGCAAAAATTGGGGAATACGTTCCCGAGGGAATTCGAACCCAGGTCTCCCTGGTAGAGGGGGCAGAGGCAAAAATTGGGGAATACGCTACCAAGGGTATTTGAACGCACGTCTCCCTGGTAGAGGGGACAGAGGCAAAAATTGGGGAATACGTTCCCGAGGGTATTAGAACCCATGTCTCCCTGGAAGAACTCTATGGCCCTATCCACTGCGCTGCCACTACTGTTGTTGGAGGAATGGGGCACGGCCCCTTTTGATCTAGCCCCACAGCGGACAGGGTTCCTTCTCCTCTGCAACAGAGAAGCCACCAACGGCACTGGCAGGCAACGGTGATACGGCGGGGCCCAGGAGGCGGCGGTGGGTGTGCGGGATTGGGAGGAAGATGTGCTGGGCGACACATGCGTACAGAGGCTCAAGCACGAGCTCATGCTCATCTCGAGCATGGCACGGCAAGGCGGATGGCAGCGGTAGCTTGGCGGCCATGGGGCGAGAAGCGAGGCGCGCTGCGGGCGTGGGCGTGCGCGTGTGCAGATGCGTGTGCATGGAGGTGTGCAGTGAAGGTGCATCAAGGGCCGGCATGAGCAACGAAATGAGCAGGCATGTGTGCAAGCAAGATGCAGAGAAGAATAAGGCGGGCGGGTAGAACAGCGGGCGAGCTCGTCGGAGGAACTCCGGCGACCAAAACTCTCGGAGGAGGGCACCAAAAGATGCTGCGCTACAAGGCGATCCTAAAGGTGCTACGGATGCATCGAAACACGGGTGGGAACCTCGCCGGCGTTGAGGTCCCGCGGGTGCGCGCGAAAAACGGCAATGATGGCGACGGAGTATGACAGGGAAGGAGATGGGAAGGAGCAGCGACTCACCATGGGGGTGCTGTTGGAGTCGGCGGACTCGTCGGGGAAGCAGAGGAGCCGGCGTCGGGCTGCGCTGATCGAGGCGGTGCTCGGCTCCGTGAAGAAGAGGAAGCAGGGGAAGAAGATGGCGATGTAGTGGAGGCGACCTGGTGCAGGGAAGATGGCTGAACGGACATAGTGGACGTAGAGGAAGAAGATGGACATGTAGGAGACGAGCTTGACGCCGTCCCGCTGCGAGAACGACGATGGACGCCGGCGGGGTTTTCTCTGGGGTTCTCTGTTCTTGGAGAAGAGAAGAACAACGAGAGGAAGCTTGTGGCGGCGGCGGGAGGGGGAAGAGAGAAACCCTAGAACAATGGATTGGGGGGTTTTATAGGCGGGGAGGCACGGGATCATGGCTGCCCTCGTGGCCATGTGCCTCTGGCGTGGAGTTTTATCATGAGGAGGGTTGTGCGTGGAGGAGGAAGAAAGGTGAGGAGGGAGTCGGTGCAAGTGGGGCTGTTGCGGGTGTCCAACGTGGGTTTTACCCTGCGAGAGAGGAGATGAGGCTGCGGAGAGGCTGCTGTTGGGCCTGCTCGGCGGGAGGAGGCCCAGGGAAGGACTGGATCTAGTGGGCTGCTGCTCTACTTGCTGTTGCTGCCAATATGCCAACTTTTCCCATTTTCTTCACACAGAAAATAAAAGGAAAATTTCAAGGACAAAGGAGAGGGGTATGAGAGATATAAGAATATCCCCATGACTCTAGATTTATGAAGTATTTGAATAAATTGCTTTGGGAATTTTTGGAGAAAGAAAATTATCGCAAGTTTGAATTAAATTTAAACTTGAGGCAATTTTGATTCCAGCCAAATCAAATCCAAAAGAGCTCAAAATTGGCAGACAGGCTATATGCATGGTTGAGAATTTATAGGAAAATAATGAACATTATTTGGGGCAGAAAAAATGACGCTTGCATCAATGGGTGAAATTTGAAGAAAGGAAGAAGTGAAGTTGTTGCACTTGGAGAAGGGCCTTGAAGAAAATAAGAAGATGCAAAAAACTATAGGGGGAGGAAGAGAAGATGGAGAGGATAACCAACACATCAATATGAAGAATGCAAACCCACAAGATGATCATGATGAAGATAAAAAATGACAAAAGGGATATCATATATCATAGAACAAGCAAGATGACTATGGCAACAACATGGATGGCACAATGCAATATGACAAGAGATAGGCATGTCAATACAATATAACCGATGAAGAACATGATGCAAAAAGAAAAATATGACAATGGCATTCATCATGATCATGGCATAACATAAAGGAATGAAGTATGCAAAACAATTATGACGATGCAACACACATAAATAAACACATGACAACAACGAAAATAAAAGGAAGGCAACTAGGCATCGGTCTCGGGGCATTACAGGCACAGTCTGCGAGAGTCTGGGTTATGTGTGGTGGGGCTGGTTCTTGGGCAAGTACAACCGTGGTTCTATCTGCATCGACTGGTTGCACTATCTTTTCTAAAGACCGTGTTGTTACTCCCTTAGATACTTCCATCACCCTCTCCAATTCAAATGGCTGATAAACAAGAAAAGTAATTGAATGTACAGACATTGTATGATAGACAGGTGCAATGGATAGTGGGAAATAAAAGAGGGCATGAAATAATTCACATTTATGTTGTCTAACCAAATAGGATAGCATGACACAATTTCACATATATGATGCCTAACTAAACAGGATAGCATGACACAATTTCACATATATGATGGCTAACTAAAAAGGATGGAAAGACGTAGTTCAATATATGATGACTATGTAAAAAGGATGACATGATATAACTATATAATGTATTTATTAAATAGGTTGGCATGCCATAATTCACATACATGCCGCCTATATGATGTCTTTATCAAATGGGTTCTCATGCCAAAATTTAGATAGATGCTGTCTATGTAAACATGACGGCATGATATAATTCAAATATAAGATTTATATAATAAGCAAGTAAGCAGATGGCAAACGCATATATGATGTAAAAACTAAGCAATGCAAGACAACATGCATGACATGAGTAATATATCCCTTCCAAGTTTGAGCATAGACCTCAGGGGGGACATAGGACTAGTCATCTATCTTTGAATCCTCCTCCGAGGAGCTATCTGTAACCAGCAAGATGTCTGCTTCAGCAGGTAGCATTGTCTTCTTTGAATACCTTGTTTTCACTCTGGATACTTCCGTCACCGCTTCAAATGGCTGATGCACAAGAAGAGTAGTTGAATATACAAATGCTGTCGACAAATGGAATACGTAATACAAAAAAGGATAGCATGATATAATTCACATATATGATGATTGGCTAAACAACATGGCATTGCATAATTCATATATATAATGCCTTGCAACAAGATAGCATTGCATAATTCACATATATAATGTCTTGCAACAAGATGGCATTGCATAATTCACATATATGGTAATTAGACACTAAACAAGTGGCATTCACACAAAGCATGTCTAAATTAAGCAAATGACATACCAATGCAAGACACCATATGCATGATATGAGAAACATAACCCTGCCAAGTTAGAGCATACACCTCGGGGGGAAATAGGACAGGTCATCTGTCTCTGAATCCTCCTCTGAGGAGCTATCCGTAACCAGCGAGATATGCACTTTGTCAGATAGCATAGTCTGCTCTGAAGACCTTGTTTTCACTATAGAATTTTCCATCACAGTGTCAAATGGCTGATCCACGCGAAGAGTAGTTGAATGTACTAACATTATTGACAAATGTAATACATAATGAAATAAAAGGATGGCAAGATATAATTCACATATAAGATTACTGGCTAAGCAGGATGGAATTGCAAAATTCACATATATGATGCCTGGCTAAACAATATGGCATTGCATTATTCACATATACGATAAAGAAACTAAACATATGGCATTCACACAAAGCATGTCTAAACTAAGCAGATGACATATTTGATGTATAAAGTAAGCAATGCAAGGCACCATATGCATGATATTACCAACATCAGCATGCCAAGTTAGAGAAAAGACATCAGAGGGTAAATAGGAGTGGTCTTCTCCTTCTGAATCCCCCTCAGAACAGTTGTCTTCCTCTTGATTACAATCCGAAATGGATGGAGGGGCTGCCTTTGCGCCAACCATGGAGTGACATTTGCATGAAATTTTATTGCCACGCAAGGATCGTCTATTTTGGTCTACATGTTCAATTTCATTATGTACTATAACTGACATGCATAGGAATAAAACATAGTGAGATTATGTAAAGAGTGCATGTAGAAATCCAGAGTGATGGTAGCAACCTGGGGATAGACCCAAAACCAATGATAGCAGGCAGATAATGGCTTTAGTTAAAAAATATAGATAATGGCTTCTTTACTGTTTATTTTCCACCCAACATGAAACTCATAGTAGACACCAGAGATTAACCAGATAGTACATAGATACTATTGATTGCGGCCCCAATATGTACCCCACAACCATTCAAAAACTCAAGTTTGAGCATTAGTTTGGAGCTGACTTGGAGTCTAATCGGTGAACAACACGATAAAGTAGCATGTAATATTGAGCGATGCATAACGTAAGAAGACACGAAAGAGTGCGACCTCTCTTGCGGACCCGTGTAGTCCTCGAGGTCATTTTCTCGGTTGATGATGGTAATGCAGTTGTCGTGGCTGCCGACAGCGGGGATGAAGATCTGAGGTAGCGAAAGACAATCCGGAGGGCGGATCCCTGCTGTGGTGAACCCTTCCATCGTTGGAGCAGCTGAGCTGGGGTGGAACACAGCGCATCAAGAGCGGGACAAACCACACTAGGTTTTCTTTGATACATATCTATAGCAGAAGTAATTGGGTAAGGGCTTGTTTAAATTTGAGGATTCTAACAATGCAAGGATTGGAAATACACAATAATAGGATAGGAATGCACGTGCAAAACAGAGAATTTAAAAGCACAAGATTTCTGCCAATCTGGGTGTTTGGTTCACAAGAATTGGAAGATCATAGGATGCAAAGAAAATGTACAGTTATAATGCTATTATGCTACTGTCTCTTAGTCTTGTGCTTCATGAATAGGAATTTGAAAAGGAGGACAAGTGGATATTAAAATTCCTATGGTTTTTCTTTCAAGGAGACACTAAAGGAACAAATCCTACAGTTTTCCTTTGCTCCATTCCTTTGAACCAAATGCATGAATAGTAGTACCATATGAAACTTTGCAATTCCTATGTTATTCCTTCACTTTTACTTTCGAGCAGTTGTGATTCTAGTAGGCACGCTTGAGCAGGAAAAAGCCTACACTCAAAAAATGTTTTTGTGCTACTTCTACTACTTTGGACCCAGGCCACTGCCCTAGTAGCTCAACTCCCAGGGCCATCTACAAATGCATATCTCAAACGCGTAGAGATAAATAATGATGGTGTTCAAGAGAGTTCATCACGGATAGCTAAGTTGCGTGGTACCTCACTGCTTGTCATATAGTAGGAGAAACTAGTCGTATTTCACGTTACTACATGTGCTCAGTGGACAATATATATAACATGTAGAGTGAAAACGCGATGCAACAAGTGTACAACCTCTTTGGCGAAGCCATGTCGATCTCAGCGTGATTTGGTTGATCAGTGAGGATGCTCTGGCTGATTTGGCTGTTGGTGGAGGGGAAGAAGATCTTAGGTGTCTAGAGATGGAGCATGGGGTATTGCTCCACTGTGATGGAGGGTTCCATCGTTGGAGAAGCTCTGGTGAGTTGTACGACAGCGACGCCGAAGCAGGACAAGAGAGACAATGTTAACCTGAGTGGAATTCTAATAGCATCTCCAATATATGACGTAAAATACATAAACACAAAGTGCTATATGTAAGATACATCAGCCGCTCATCTCTGAACTAATTGTCGAAACTGAATTTAACTGTTGGAACTGAATTTTGCTGTAGAAACTGAATTTTACTGTTGAAACTGAATGCACTAGTAGCAGAAAAGCAGTAGTAGCAGCGGCAGCGCCAGGAGCAGTAGCGCGTGCGAGAGCCGGGGCAGCTGGTCGTGTAGCAGCATCTCGGGTAGTAGCCGCAGGGGCTTGAGCGAGAGCAGTATCTGTTGCTCGTGTAGCAGCAGCGCACACAAGTGTAGAGCGCAAGGGTGGGGCTATATGTCAGTCGACTGACTTTTTCATCTCTGTTCAGTCGATTTTCCAGCCGTTGGATACGAATCAAGGGCCTGCAGTTCATCTTCAACCTCCACCCCCCTAAGCCACCAGCCACCACCGGCCAAACCGCCGGTCCCCATCGCCAGCGGCCGGCGGTGCTTCCGCGCCGCCTCGCTGACCCGCCCGCCCCAAAACCACTCCCCACCGTCGGTTCACTGCCACCCCGGCCATCCCTCTTGCCCCCCCCCACACCGAGCTTTTTCTCCGGCGATCCTCACACCACTGCTCCACCACCACCAGCGACCACCGCCCCCACCCTAAACCCTTAGATAGATACTGGGGTACCTCTCGGGCGAGCCCCCATCCTTGTTGCGGCTGGTTCTTCCCTAACTCCGGCAAGCCCCCCACACCCCCTGAAAATCAACTGGCCCAAAAGTCGATTCAATCGATAGAAGTGTAGCTAAATCGGAGTAGCAGCGCAATCAAGAGCAAGAGCAAGAGCAGCAGTGCAAGCAAGAGCAACAACACGAGCAAGAGCAAGAGCAGATCAGGCAGGGGACCGAGAGCAAGAGCAGAGCAGAAGCGCGAGCGAGAGCCAAAGCAGCAGTAGGTCCTACTGATGTGGACGTCGCCGCCGAGGGAGCGACTCCGTGGAGGAAGTAGCCGGCGACGCCGCCGTGGATGGAGCCGCGCCATGTCGGCTCGGGACGAAGCGCCGACAGCACCATGAGATCGAATCAAGAAGAAAATGCGGTGATTAGTAGAACCTCTTTAGTGGCGCCGATTTGGCCTCAGCTTCATCCAAGGAAATGGTGATGATGCTGTTATTCCGGTGGTGGAGGTGAAGATGGTGGTGTGGGAATGGAGGTGGCATGAAAGACGAGGGGAATGTCGGGGCAGCTCCTTAGAGGTGGAGGACGGGGTGGCTGAACTGGCGGGATGACGAGATAGACGCCGGATCCTCATCCGGTGAGGTGGATGATGGACGTCGATGTGTTGATGTGGACAACGTCATTGGGAAAGAGGCTCCGGCTGGGTGGCAGACGGAGGAGGGTGTGGGGCTTCGTGGGTTTTTGCGGCCTCGGTGTACGAATGGGTGGGCGGATGGGATGGGAGGGGGAACCATGGCTTAGGGACGCGATTGCCCGAAATGTGGGGTAAGTTACAAAAGTACCCCCACCGATTTGAGCTAGGGTTCTTTCGGTTTAGGGGTATCTTGGGCATTTCGCATGTCGAGATTTCGCAAGAGGTGGGAGTTTTCACGCAAGTTGTAATTTTGGGATAGCAAGGCGCGGGTTGAGATGGAGGGAGTTTTTGGAGCACAACGAGACAAAGATATATCTTAAATATTTCGGGGTAACAAGGCACGGGTTGAAATTTCTAGACAATCCTAACATGTACTGTACCAAATCAATTCGCACTTCCCTCGATGAAAAAACAAAAAGAAATCAATTCGCACCACACAAGAGAGTCTAGTCCCGTGTACTGTACCAAATCAATTCACACTACAAATGCCATTCATAACTTTGAATTCGTGTTATGTTCAATTGAAATATTTCGCTACGTGTATAATGCATGCAACCTGCTACTCAAATGAATGTTTTAGTGCATTCCAAACATATATACTACTGCTTCAATATGAACTAAATTTGAATTCGTTTCTCTATTTGAATAAGATCTACAATCATGATTGTTGTCAGGTTAAACCATTTGAATTCATTTCCCTAATTTAGTAAGACCTACAATCATCATTATTGTCAAGTTAAAACATTGTTTGAATATTATCTTCATAGCACACCACATGGTTACTGTCAAGTTAGATATGAACTATGTGTACTATATGAACTCGAACTCGATTTTTTGAATCCACTTTATGTTGATTTCAAATCACAGTACATTTCAAGCTCTAGCTAGATCTTCATAATCCAAACCATGTCTTGTATGTATAATGTGTTTATCACATAATCTATGGTGCCCAGCCCCTACGCCTACAAGTATTTAGATGTGAGGTGCAAATGGTATACGTTATCCCAAATTCAAATAAAATGTGAGATTGTTCGATATATAGTATCGTTTAGATTGTTCGATCTTTAGTTGTGAGCTACAAACGCCGCACATTTTAACAAATTCAAATAAAATGTGAGAATGTTCGATGTATAGTATGGTTTAGATTGTTCGATATTTAGTTATGAGTTGCCAACGCCACACATTATCACATTATGGTATAACATGTCCAAAACCACACCATGTGTATGTTTATAACACTATGATCTCCTATTCAAATATATGAATCCACTTCATATTGAATTATGATCTCTGTTAGTCTCTTACACCCACACAATCCTCTAACCTTTGTAGTTAGCACTAACTTTCTCTCACGCATGCGCACGCCCTTCTCGCCCTCCCTCTCCCTAAGCATTCTATCCACCGCGCACATTCTTTTCTTCTTTAGGTCATTCTCCCACGGTATCCACAACTCTTTCTGACGCGCACCAATCAATAAACCTCTGCAGCGATGTCTGCCTACCACATACACTTGCACCTTCCATCTCATCCTTTATGTGTCCATGCCTCGTGTCTCTCATATGGTCCCACACACATGCAAACTCTCGCCCCTCTTTTCATCGATCTCACAATCGCACACTCCTCCCCCATCTAGCTAATAGGCCTCTCGCACCACCTCCTAGATCCACTATCTTTGTCTATCCGTCTATCTGGGCCTTATTTGCCTCTAACAAATGGATGTAGACCGACCGATCTCCCGCTATACATATAGCTAGCTAGGTCATTATAACTCGTTTTCCCCAAGCGTCGATGGATCTACCTCATTCGTTACGTCTCTCCCTTCCTCCAACACACAACAATTGATCTACCGATCTAGTTAGGTTTGCTTAGCAAACACATGGTACCCCTTCGTCATCCATGCATGCCTCCCGACAAATCTACCATGCACACGCACACACATATACACATACTCACTCTTATTGATACTATTGCAGTTCTACCCTCGGTTTGTCTATTAGGCCTCTCCCACCATCTTTGAGAAGCAACTCCACCACCCATCTAGAACTCTACCCCACTCCCTCCCTACCTCTCTCTCTCCCCCTATCTCTGTCCCAACCTATTTCCCATCCTTCACTTATGTATGTGAAAGCACAAGTGCTCCCTGGGTGATTTTGGTAATTAATGTCAACATATCTATTGTTAGACTAACACTTCTACCTAGTATGTTTCAGACAAGTTCAACAATGGAGTGACATGGACTAAAGGATGTGGAACCCCTTCAAGATGCTAAGGACAAAGGATTGGCTCAAGCTCCAAGCACAAGACTCTACATTTTCCATTTTAGTGATCCAAGATCACATTGAGTCTATAGGAAAAGCCAATACTATCAAGAGGGGATGAGGTGTTGCTTAATGGCTTGCTTGCTCAAAGTGATTAGTGGTATGCTCCAAAGCCCTCAACTACTTTCTCACATCCACATATGTCCTAAGCCAAAAGTCAAACTCGGCCCTACTGATTCTTTCTATCCGGCGCCATCGAGTTCAGATGTCATAGCCACTACCACAAACCCTAGGCAAATCGGTCTCACCGATAGGGATCTCGGTCTCACCGAGATGGGATTGTAATCTCTCTGTGTATGTCCATTACCAAAATCGGTCTCACCGAGTTTGAGTAATCGGTAATACCGAGATTACAATGCAAACTCTCTGGTTATCTTATTACCAAAATCGGTCCCACCGAGTTTGTGTAATCGGTCTCACCGAGTTTGCCTGACCAACTCTTTGGTTAGCTTATTACCAAAATCGGTCCCACCGAGTTTGTGTAATCGGTCTCACCGAGATTATGTTCTGCCCTAACCCTAACCATATCGGTCCTACCGAGTTGCATGTCGGTCCCACAAAAAATCCTAACGGTCAATAGATTTGCTAAATCGGTCCGACTGAGTTTCTCAATTCGGTCCCACCGAGATTGGCAAGTTGTATGTAACAGTTATATTTTGTGTGGAGGCTATATATACCCCTCCACCCACTCTTCATTCATGGAGAGAGCCATCAGAATAAACCTACACTTCCAGCATACATTTTCTGAGAGAGAACCACCTACTGATGTGTTGAGGCCAAGATATTCCATTCCTACCATATGAATCTTGATCTCTAGCCTTCCCCTAGTTGATTTCCACTCAAATCTTCTTTCCACCAAATCCAAACCCTGTGAGAGAGAGTTGAGTGTTGGGGAGACTATCATTTGAAGCACAAGAGTAAGGAGTTCATCATCAACACACCATTTGTTACTTCTTGGAGAATGGTGTCTCCTAGATTGGCTAGGTGTCACTTGGGAGCCTCTGACAAGATTGTGGAGTTGAACCAAGGAGTTTGTAAGGGCAAGGAGATCGCCTACTTCGTGAAGATCTACCGCTAGTGAGGCAAGTCCTTCGTGGGCGACGGCCATGGTGGGATAGACAAGATTGCTTCTTCGTGGACCCTTAGTGGGTGGAGCCCTCAGTGGACTCGCACAACCGTTACCCTTCGTGGTTTGAAGTCTCCATCGACGTGGATGTACAATAGCACCACCTATCAGAACCACGACAAAAACATCCGTGTCTCCAATTGCGTTTGAATCCTCCAATCCCATCCCTTTACATTCTCGCAAGTTGCATGCTTTACTTTCCGATGCTCATATACTCTTTGCATGCTTGCTTGTTATATGTTGTGATTGTTAAACTTGTGCCTAAACTCCACTTGAACTTAAAGAAGTTAAAAACTGCAACTTTTGGTACTTAGTGTCTAATCACCCCCTCTAGACACCTCTTCTCGATCATTTCAGTATGGATGTCGACCGATCTCCCTCATGACATAACTGGGTCTCTTCTTCTCAACACATATACGAGTCGATCTACCTCTCTAGTTAGGTCTCTCCCTCCCCCACCCCCCACACCGATACATCGAGCGCTCTAGTCATGTCTCCTTGCCACACACAAACTTGCCCTGTGCCCTCTGATATTCCAGTAGGTCAGTTGCCCTATATCTTTGAGTTGCACACACACTATTTTGATGACTCTCTTCATCGATCTCGCACCCACCCACTTGATCCTCTCTTCGACTCTATCGATATCTATGACCCCTCCATCTCTTCTCGTGGATCGCCTCCTCTATATATGATATAGACAGGCCTCTATTTCACACACATTGCATGTGTCAAAATTTTGTTTGAGATATCATTGACACATATTCCCACACATACATTCACGAAATCACCCCCCACAAAAAAGACACTCACGAACACACATACCATATGTCTAGGTTTGTATCACTCTCACACATACCCACGTAGGTGGGGGACATGCACGAAGACAAGAGGTGCACGCACTTCATGCGCACCTACTCCCGTCTCTTTCCCAACCACACCCGCGCGGGTACACAGTGGAGTTCATTTATGTACGAAAAGGTAGCCCACGTGGTAATTTGACACATGGACTGGTTGTCCACTTGATGGAGGATTGTGCACCATGGGTGAACAAACAAATTGCGACTTGACGCGTTATGTTAAAAAAGAGGCAAACCATGTGGGGGCTACCTTAGAGGCAAGGCTCTATACTCTAGAGATGCCCTATACGTAGTATTACTTTTGATGTGTCCCGTTAACTCGCAGAACGAGGAGAAGCTTGCTTAGTATGCCGTCTCCCCCGCCCACGGGTGAGGTGGCTCTCAGAGTCGTAGGACAAGGAGAAGCTTGCTTATGACGCCTACACCCGCTCCCTCGCCCAGGCACGCGGTGGCTCGCATGACGAGGAGAAAATTTAACTACTCCCTTCGTTACTCCTTGCTACGTCTTGAGCTTGCGTTGGTTTTCCTTGAAGAGGAAAGGGTGATGCAGCAATAGTAGAGTAAGTATTTCCCTCAGTTTTTGAGAACCAAGGTATCAATCCAGTAGGAGGCTCCTCAAAAGTCCCACGCACCTACACAAACAAACAAAGAACTCGCAATCAACGCAATAAAGGGGTTGTCAATCCCTTCACGACCACTTGCGAAAGTGAGATCTGATAGAGATAATATGATAAGATAAATATATTTTTGGTATTTTATAATATAGATGCAAAAAGTAAAGATGTAAATAAAAGTAGATTGGAAGCTTATATGATAAAAGATAGACCCGGGGACCATTGGTTTCACTAGAGGCTTCTCTCAAGATAGCATAAGTATTACGGTGGGTGAACAAATTACTGTCGAGAAATTGATAGAAAAGCGAATAATTATGAGATTATCTAGGCATGATCATGTATATAGGGCAACTCAAGCAATATGATATAAACCCCATCTTTATATCCTCGATGGCAACAATACAATACATGCCTTGCTGCCCCTGCTGTCACTGGGAAAGGACACCGCAAGATTGAACCCAAAGCTAAGCACTTCTCCCATGGCAAGAAAGACTAATCTAGTAGGCCAAACCAAACTGATAATTCGAAGAGACTTGCAAAGATAACTCAATCATACATAAAAGAATTCAGAGAAGATCCAAATATTATTCATAGATAAACTTGATCATAAACCCACAATTCATCAGATCTCGAGAAACATACTGCAAAAAGAGTTTACATCGAATAGATATCCACAAGAGAGGGGGAGAACATTGTATTGAGATCCCAAAGAGAGAAGAAGCCATCTAGCTAATAACTATGGACTCGAAGGTCTATGGTAAACTACTCACAACTCATCGGAGGGGCTATGGTGTTGATGTAGAAGCCCTCCGTGGTCGATTCCCCCTCCGGCGGAGCGCCGGCGAAGGCTCCAAGATGGGATCTCGCGGATACAGAAGGTTACGGTGGTGGAAATTGTGTTTCGTTGGCTCCCTGGATGTTTTCGTGGTATGTAGGTATATATAGGAGGAAGAAGTACGTCGGTGGCCGCCCGAGGGGCCCACAAGACAGGGGCGTGCCCTGTAGGGGTGGGCGCGCCCTCCTATCTCGTGGCCTCCTCGGCTGCTGCTTGGCTTGCACTCCAAGTCCTCTGGATCACGTTCGTTCCAAAAATCACGCCCCCGAAGGTTTCATTCCGTTTGGACTCCGTTTGATATTCCTTTTCTTCGAAATACTGAAATAGGCAAAAAAACAGCAATACGGGCTGGGCCTCCAGTTAGTAGGTTAGTCCCAAAAATGATATAAATGTGCAAAATAAAGCCCATAAACATCCAAAAGGGGTAATATAATAGCATGGAACAATCAAAAGTTATAGATACATTGGAGACGTATCAAGCATCCCCAAGCTTAATTCCTGCTCGTCCTCGAGTAGGTAAATGATAAAAACAGAATTTTTGATGTGGAATGCTACCTAGCATAATTCTCAATGTAATTTTTTATTGTGGCATGAATGTTCAGATCCAAATGATTCAAAATAAAAGTTCGTATTGATAAAAGAAATAGTAATACTTCAAGCATACTAGTCAAAGTAATCATGTCTTCTCAAAATAACATGGCAAAAGAAAGTTCATCCCTATAAAATCGTATAGTTGGGCTATGCTTCATTTTCGTCACACAAAGATGTTCCCAACTTCTATACCCCCGATGACAAGCCAAGCAATTGTTTCGTACTTAAATAATCTCAAGCTTTTTCATCCTTCACGCAATACATGAGCGTGAGCCATGGATATAGCACTATCGGTGGAATAGAATATGATGATGGGGATTGTGTGGAGAAGACAAAAAAGGAGAAAGTCTCACATTAACGAGGATAATCAACGGGCTATGAAGATGTCCATCAATTGATGTCAACATGAGGAGTAGGGATTGCCATGCAATGGATGCACTAGAGCTATAAATGAATGCTCAACAAATGAAAACTAGTGGGTGTGCATCCAACTTGCTTGCTCACGAAGACCTAGGGCATTTGAGGAAGCCCATCGTATGAATATACAAGCCAAGTTCTATAATGAAAAATTCCCACTAGTATATGACAACTATGAGACTCACTATATGAAAAACATGGTGCTACTTTGAAGCACAAGATATCAGACTCACTACATGAAGAACAAGGTGCTACTGTGAAGCACAAGTGTGGAAAAAGAGATAGTAACATTGAATTTTTTTTATTTTCTTTTCCCTTTTTTTCTTTTTTTCTTTTTTTCTTTTTTTCTTTTTTTCTTTGGCCTTTTTTTGGCCTTTTTTTTGTGCAATGCTCTAATAATGATGATCATCACACTTCTATTGATTACAACATATGCATTACAACTCGAAACTAGAACAAGATATGACTCTACATGAATGCCTCCGGCGGTGTACCGGGATGGTGCAATGAATCAAGAGTGACATGTATGAAAAATTATGCATGGTGGCTTTGCCACAAATGCGATATTAACTACATGATCATGCAATGGCAATATGACAAAAGTAATGTATGTCATGATGATAAACGGAACGGTGGAAAGTTGCATCGCAATATATCTCGGAATGGCTATGGAAATGCCATAATAGATAGGTATGGAGGTTGTTTTGAGGAAGATATAAGGAGGTTTATGTGTGATAGAGCGTATCGTATCACACGGTTTGGATGCACCAGCGAAGTTTGCACCAACTCTCAATGTGAGAAAGGGCAATGCACGGTACCGAAGAGGCTAGCAATGGTGGAAAGGTAAAAGTGCGTATAATCCATGGACTCAACATTAGCCATAAGAACTCATATACTTATTGCAAAAATTTAGAAGTCATCAAAAATTAAGAACTATGCGCATGCTCCTAGAGGGATAGATTGGTAGGAAAAGACCATCACTCGTCCCCGACCACCACTCATAAGGATGCACAAGCCAGGTACACTTCATGTTTCAAATTTGTTACACAACTTTAACCATACGTGCATGCTACGGGACTTGCTAACTTCAACACAAGCATTCTTTAAATTCATAATCACCCAACTAGCATGACTTTAATATAACTAGCTCCATATCTCAAAACAATTATCAAGTATCAAATTTATCATAGCATCCAATTCACTTCCTATGATAGTTTTTATTATACACAACTTGGATGCCTACCATTCTAGGACCAATTTTATAACCATAGCAAATGCCATGATGTTCTAAAATACTCTCAAAATAATATAAGTGAAGCATGAGAGACTAGTAATTTCTACAAAATTAAGCCACCGCCGTGCTCTAAAAGATATAAGTGAAGCACTAGAGCAAAAACTATCAAGCTCAAAAGATATAAGTGAAGCACATAGAGTATTCTATCAAATTCTAATCAAGTAGGCTTCTCCCAAAAGGTGTGTACAGCAAGGATGATTGTGGTAAACTAAAAAGCAAATACTAATATAATACACGACGCTCCAAGCAAAACACATATCATGTGGCGAATAAAAATATAGCTCCAAGTAAAGTTACCAATGAACGAAGACGAAAGAGGGGATGCCTTCCCGGGGCATCCCCAAGCTTAGGCTTTTGGCTATTCTTGAATATCTTGGGGTGCCTTGGGCATACCCAATCTTAGGCTCTTGCCACTCCTTATTCCATCGTCCATCAAAGCTTTACCCAAAACTTGAAAACTTCACAACACAAAACTCAACAGGAAATCTTATAAGCTCCGTTAGTGAAAGAAAACAAAACCACCACATAAGGTACTGCAATGAAGTCATTCTTTATTTATTTTGGCGTTAAACCTACTGTATTCCAACTTCTCTATGGTTTATAAACTATTTTACTAGCCATAGATGCATCAAAATAAGCAAACAACACACGAAAAACAGAATCTGTCAAAAACAGAACAGTCTGTAGCAATCTGGAACTAACGCAAACTTCTGGAACTCTAAAAATCCTACCAAAATAGGAAGTCCTGGAAAATTTGTCTATTGATCAGCCGAAAAAAGAATCAACGCAAAAGCACGTTTCTGTGATTTAACAGAACTAATTTCGTGCGCACAAAGTTTCTGTTTTTCAGCAGAATCAAATCAACTATCATCATAGGTTATCCTATAGGTTCTACTTGGCACAAACACTAATTGAAACATAAAACACATCTAAACAGAAGGTAGATGCAAAATTTATTACTAAACAGGAACAAAAACAAAAAACACAAAGAAAGTTGGGTTGCCTCCCAACTAGCGCTATCGTTTAACGCCCCTAGTTAGGCATAAAAGCGAAGATAGATCTAAGTAGTGCCATCTTTGGCACTAAATTCATAAGTAGCCTGCATGATAGATTCATAAGGTAATTTGACTTTCTTTCTTGGAAAGTGCTCCATGCCTTTCTTTAATGGAAATTGGAATCTAATATTCCCTTCCTTCATATCAATAATCGCACCAATCGTTCTAAGGAAAGGTCTACCAAGAATAATAGGGCAAGAAAGATTACAATCTATATCAAGAACGATAAAATCTACGGGCACCAAATTTCTATTTGCAACAATGAGAACATCATTGATCCTTCCCATTGGCTTTTTAATGGTGGAATCCGCAAGGGGCAAATTTAAAGAGCAATCATCAAGATCATGGAAACCTAGAATATCACATAAAGTTTTCGGAATCGTGGAAACACTAGCACCCAAATCACACAAAGCAAAACACTCATGATCTTTAATTCTAATCTTTATAGTAGGTTCGCATTCATCATTAAGCTTTCTAGGTATAGAAACTTCCAAATTAAGTTTTTCATCATAAGATTGCATCAAGGCATCAACGATATGTTTGGTAAAACCTTTATTTTGACTATAAGCATGAGGAGAATTAACAACGGATTGCAACAAGGAAATACAACCTTCTAAAGAACAATTATCATAATCAAATTCAATGCAATCCGAGAGAGTGGGTTCAATACTATTTAAAGTCATGACCTCTCCAATCCCACTTTTACCAAATTTAGCATCAAGATCTAAAAACTCCGAATTCTTGGGACGCCTTCTAACTAAAGTTGACTCATATCCAGTACCATTATTATCAAGATTCATATTGCAAAACAAAGATCTAATAGGAGACACATCAATAACTTTAAGATATTCCTCATTATTTTCATTTAACTTTTCTGGTTTGGCAGCCATCTTATTGACTAAGGTAGCTTGCTTATCAGATATTTTGGCTATAGCATTTTCAAGACGGGTAATTTGAGAGTTCACACCATAAAATTCCTTAGACATATCATCAAGCTCTTTGTTCATAAACCCCAAAAATCCATTTTGTTCCTTAAGCTCTTTTCTGAGGAAATTATTATGATCAAATTGCAAATTCATAAAGCTTCTAATATTTGATTCAATCTCATCCAACCTTCTAAGAAGGTGGTCGGTACTCTTAGGCAAATCCATAAGGACAAACAAGCACACAAGCAAATAGAAAAAGGCAAGCGAAGAAGAGAGAGAGAGAGATTGGGAAAGAGAGGGCAAATAAAACGGCAAGGGTGAAGTGGGGGAGAGGAAAATGGCAAATAATGTAAATGCGAGGGAGATGAGTTTGTGATGGGTACTTGGTATGTCTTGACTTGAGCGAAGACCTCCCCGGCAACGGCGCGAGAAATCCTTCTTGTTATATCTTGAGCTTGCGTTGGTTTTCCTTGAAGAGGAAAGTGTGATGCAACAATAGTAGCGTAAGTATTTCCCTCAGTTTTGGAGAACCAAGGTATCAATCCAGTAGGAGGCTCCTCAAATGTCCCACGCACCTACACAAACAAACAAAGAACTCGCAACCAACACAATAAAGGGGTTGTCAATCCCTTCACGGCCACTTGCGAAAGTGAGATCTGATAGAGATAATATGATAACATAAATATATTTTTGGTATTTTATAATATAGATGCAAAAAGTAAAGATGCAAATAAAGGTAGATTGGAAGTTTATATGATAAAAGATAGACCCGGGGGCCATAGGTTTCACTAGAGGCTTCTCTCAAGATAGCATAAGTATTACGGTGGGTGAACAAATTACTGTCGGGCAATTGATAGAAAAGCGAATAATTATGAGATTATCTAGGCATGATCATGTATTTAGGCATCACGTCTGTGACAAGTAGACCGACTCCTGCCTTCATCTACTACTATTACTCCACACATCGACCGACTCCTGGCTGCATCTAGAGTATTAAGTTCATAAAGAACAGAGTAACACATTAAGAAAGATGACATGATGTAGAGGGATAAACTCAAGCAATATGATATAAACCCCATCTTTTTATCCTCGATGGCAACAATACAATACGTGCCTTGCTGCCCCTGCTGTCAGAGGACACCGCAAGATTGAACCCAAAGCTAAGCACTTCTCCCATGGCAAGAAAGATCAGTCTAGTAGGCCCAACCAAACTGATAATTCGAAGAGACTTACAAAGATAACTCAATCATACATAAAAGAATTCAGAGAAGATTCAAATATTATTCATAGATAAACTTGATCATAAACCCACAATTCATCAGATCTCGACAAACACACCGCAAAAAGAGTTTACATCGAATAGATCTCCACAAGAGAGGGGGAGAACATTGTATTGAGATCCAAAAAGAGAGAATAAGCAATCTAGCTAATAACTATGGACCCTAAGGTCTGTGGTAAACTACTCACAACTCATCGGAGGGGCTATGGTGTTGATGTAGAAGCCCTCCGTGGTCGATTCCCCCTCCGGTGGAGCGCCGGCGAAGGCTCCAAGATGGGATCTCGCGGATACAGAAGGTTACGGTGGTGGAAATTGTGTTTCGTTGGCTCCCTGGATGTTTTCGGGGTACGTAGGTATATATAGGATGAAGAAGTACGTTGGTGGCCGCCTGAGGGGCCCACAAGACAAGGGGGCGCGCCCTGTAGGGGTGGGCGCGCACTCCTATCTCGTGGCCGCCTCGGCTGCTGCTTGGCTTGCACTCCAAGTCCTCTGGATCACGTTTGTTCCAAAAATCACGCTCCCCAAGGTTTCATTCCGTTTGGTCTCCGTTTGATATTCCTTTTCTTCGAAATACTAAAATAGGCAAAAAAACAGCAATACGGGCTGGGCCTCCAGTTAGTAGGTTAGTCCCAAAAATGATATAATTGTGTAAAATAAAGCCCATAAACATCTAAAAGGGGTATTATAATAGCATGGAACAATCAAAAATTATTGATATGTTGGAGACGTATCACTCCTCGTCCCTACCTTGGTTAGAGAGATTATCATATTGTATGAAATATACTATCTCCGTCCCAAAATTCTTGTCTTAAATTTGTCTAGATACAGATGTATCTAGTTTTACTCCCTCTGTCCCATAAAATATGAAATTTTTTACACTAGTATTATGGGACGGAGGGAGTACTCCCTTCGTCCGAAAATACTTGTCATCAAAATGGATAAAAATGGATGTATCTAGAATGAATATACATCTAGATACATCCCCTTTTATTCATTTTGATGACAAGTATTTCTCGACGGAGGGAGTAGAAGATTTAAATATGAACTACTAGTGCATACTCCAAACACTGATGTATATAGACGTATTTTAGAGTGTAGATTCACTCATTTTGCTCCGTATGTAGTCCATATTGAAACAGACTTACTATTATGGCTCTCCCTCACCCCTCGACCCTCGCCTATGTGGTGTACATGCATCAATCCATTCGGTCTCCGAGAGCCAGACCGATATACTGTAGTACCATTATTGCTTGACTTCCCCAAGAGGCGAAGAGCCAAGCGCAAGGTTAATATTTTTTAGATGTCAAAAACAAGATTTATAGGAGAACGAGTAGTAGTAGTACTAGTATTACGTACCAGTGGTACATACTATACAAGGAAGAAGGCAACAAGATGTATGTTTTGCACGACAGTCTCTTCTTACAGGACGTGCTAGACCTAGTGGACCTGATTGTTGCAATGGGAGTACTATCATAGATTGCATGATTCAGAGTGGTGGGCAGTGGGAATAATTCAGAGCTGCTTAGTCTTAAACCCCATGAAGAAGTCTCATCAAAAGGAATAGCCATCCTCTACACCTGCTCCTATGTAAAATGAGTAAATGAAACAAAAAGAGAAAGAGACAAAGTAAAAAAATCACTAGCCTTAGAGCCATCCCTATTGTATTAGTGAATGATATTTCTACGTCGTGATTGACATGCTATATTGACGATGCCGCGGAGGTAGAAGCAGTTTTTATTTATTTGTGGAGGTAGCAGCGGATGGATATTCAACAAGGAGTGAAATGATGGCTGCTTCCTCGGTCAAAATAGAGAAAGGTGGGCCTTGTGATTTGACGACTTATTAGAAAGGTGGGCCTATACTCTTTGCCCATATAATAACCGTGTGGTAGAGTAATGGGCTATACTTTTAATAACCATGGTCGAAGAGAAGAGGTGCACGCATCCACGCATGTAGTACTAGTACTCCATAGAACTCTTTGCGTCTTTTGCGTCTTACCCAACCACACACGTGACACGGTGGAGCTCATTTCTGTACGATGATATAGCCCACGTGATAATTTGAAGCATCTAGTAGTAGTTACTCACTTATAAATAATGGAGGCTCGGGAACCACGCATGAACGATGCCAAAGAGAAAAAGAAACCGCTCCACTATATACATAGCCAGGACGAGCCTACACGATTGCTTGCTGGGGTTGCTCTCTTCACACTATCTCGCACAAAATGATTGTGGCCATATCTCTAACATCGGGGTGGATCACGTCTACTGGGGGAAGGGATGGATGCTTTGTGTAGATGCGGTCGACGTTGCCAACAGCAAAAACCAACTGTCGGCACATCCCGATCAGGGGTCCCCGGTGCGGTTGCCTTCGTCCCTTGCTCACTGCCGCGACATGGGCAGTTGCCGCCTCCCGCCGCCCTCCTCTAGGTTGAGGTACGTCCTGACATCCCTCAGGTACAACTTCCTCTACAGCCGGCTTGCACCACTGCCCCAGCTTCCCACATCGCTCCATGTGGATATTTCTCTACTTGTTTGCCCTGCACGTACCTCTACTGCCTTCTCTACTAGTCCCAGTAATCTTATTCTAATCACTCTTCTTCAATTTCTTTGCCACAGGGATGCTCATCTCGATTTTAGTGAAACTGCACAAAATGATCCGATGGTCAAAGGGATGTGAGGGAGTCCTGGACTAGGGGGTGTCCGGATAGCCGTACTATCATCATCGTCCGGACTCCAAGACTATGAAGACACAAGATTGAAGACTTCGTCCCGTGTCCGGATGGGACTTTCCTTGGCGTGGAAGGCAAGCTTGGCAATACGGATATGTAGATCTCCTACCATTGTAACCGACTCTGCGTAACCCTAGCCCTCTCCGATGTCTATATAAACCGGAGGGTTTTTAGTCCATAGGACGAAGAACAATCATACCATAGGCTAGCTTCTAGGGTTTAGCCTCCTTGATCTCGTGGTAGATCCACTCTTGTACTACCCATATCATCAATATCAATCAAGCAGGAGTAGGGTTTTACCTCCATCGAGAGGGCCCGAACCTGGGTAAAAAAATTGTGTCCCTTGTCTCATGTTACCATCCGCCTAGACGCACAGTTCGGGACCCCCTACCCGAGATCCGCCGGTTTTGACACCGACATTGGTGCTTTCATTGAGAGTTCCTCTGTGTCGTCACCGATAGGCTTGATGGCTCCTTCGATCATCATCAACAACGCAGTCCAGGGTGAGACTTTTCTCCCCGGACAGATCTTCATCTTTGGCGGCTTTGCATTGCGGGCCAACTCGCTTGGCCATCTGGAGCAGATCGAAAGCTACGCCCCTGGCCATCAGGTCAGATTTGGAAGTCTAACCTTCACGGCTGACATCCGCGGAGACTTGATCTTCGATGGATTCGAGCCACAGCCAAGCGCGCCGCACTGTCTCGATGTGCATGATTTAGCTCTGCTGCCGGACAGTACCTTGGAGGCCGCACATGAGTCCGCTCCGACCCTTAATTCGGAGCCGACCGCGTAGATCGAGGATGGGTGGCTAGACACCGCCTCGGGGGCTGCAACCTCTACGGCGATGGAGCCGAATACTGACCTTGTCCCTTGCGACGCTCGTGACTCCGAAGTGCCGGACTCCTCGCCGGACTCTGGACCTCCTGCGCCCCCTCCAATCGAATCCGATTGGGCGCCGATCATGGAGTTCACCGCCGCGGACATCTTTCAACACTGACCTTTTGGCGACATCCTGAATTCGCTAAAGTATCTCTCGCTATCAGGAGAGCCCTGGCCGAATTGCGGTCAGGATGGTTGGGATGCGGACGACGAAGAAATTCAAAGCCCACCCACCACCCACTTTGTAGCCACTGTCGACGATCTAACCGACATGCTAGACTACGACTCCGAAGACATCGATGGTATGGACGACGATGCCGGAGATGACCAAGAACCAGCGCCTACGGGGCACTGGAAGACAACCTCAACTAATGACATATACATGGTGGATACACCAAAAGGAAGCGACAATGAGGAACAACGGGACGCGGCGAATGATAATTCCCCCGAAAAACAACCAAAACGGCGACGCAAGCATCGCCCGAAGTCCCGCCTCGATAACAACAGCACCCATAATGACCCATCCGTAGAGCAGGGTGAACCAGTGGATGACGAACATGCAACCAAGCAACCATCCGAACAGGATGAATTGGACAAGCAACCCATCCCCGCGAAAACAACAGTCCAGACGATCTCACGCCGAACACATCGCCGGAGCATAAGAACCTTCACAAAAGGCTCGTCGCTACTGCAAGAAGTTTGAAGAAGCAGAAGCGGAAGCTCAAAATAGCGGAAGACGTACTCAGAATGAGATGGAGCAAAGTACTCAAGACCGCAGACAAATACGGCAATAGTCACCAAGCAAAGAGCTACCCGAAACGCAAACTGTTGCCCGAATTCGACGAGGAGGCCGTAGAGCCACCACAATCAAAAAGCAAAGAAGTCGCCTGGCCGGATAGACGACCAGATGATAGCCTAAGATTGGCAAATGGCGCCGCACACAAGCCGGCACACGATTCATATAAAGACCCTCAAAAAAAGGATGGCCCGGTCAGGTCCATTTATGGGCCAAAAAAGAGGGCTCCAGGAAGCAACACAACACGCCGAGTGTTCGAAGATATCGGCACACCTAAATATAGGGGCGCCGCACACCCAGTATGTTTCACCGATGAGGTACTGGATCATGAATTTCCAGCGGGATTCAAACCCGTAAACATAGAGGCATACGACGGAACAACAGACCCCGGAGTCTGGATTGAGGATTATATCCTACACATACACATGGCCAGAGGAGACGATCTCCACGCCATAAAATACCTACCCCTCAAGCTGAAAGGGCCAGCTCGGCATTGGCTCAAAAGCCTCCCAGAAAATACAATTGGAAGTTGTGAAGAGCTCGAGGACGTGTTTCGAGCAAATTTCTAGGGGACTTATGTCCACCCTCCGGATGCAGACGATTTAAGTCACATAACCCAACAGCCCGGAGAATCAGCACGCAAATTCTGGAACAGGTTCCTCACCAAAAAGAACCAAATAGTCGGCTGTCCGGACGCCGAAGCCTTAGCAGCTTTTAAGCATAACGTCCGAGACAAATGGCTTGCCAGGCACCTCGGCCAGGAAAAACCAAGAACAATGGCCGCGCTAACAAGCCTCATGACCTGCTTTTGCATGGGGGAAGATAGCTGGCTGGCAAGATGCAGCACCAGCGACCCGAGTACATCCGAAGTCAGGGATGGAAATGGGAAATCACAACGCAGAAAAGATCAGCGCCGGAATAAGGAAAATGGCCCAAAGAGCACGGCGGTCAACACCGGGTTCAAAAGCTCTCGGCCGAACAACAAAAAACTGCCTCTTAAGGACAACAGTTACGAGCTAGCCAACCTAAACAAAATCTTGGATAGGATATGTCAAATCCACAGTACCCCCGGGAAGCCTGCAAACCACATCCACCGAGATCGTTGGGTCATCAAGCAGTCCGGCCGACTTAACGCCGAACACAAGGGGCTCGACATGCCAAGTGAGGACGATGACGAACCCCACAAGCAGAGCGCCGGAAAACAAAAGAACTTCCCGCGAGAAGTAAAAACAGTGAATTCACTTCAAGTGATAACAAGGAAAAATACAACGGCGTCTATCAAAGCACATGCCGCACGGTCGACCCCAGCGGAATCCCGAGATTGGATGTCAAAACCAATTACTTTCGACCATCTGGATTACTCCAGAAGTATTGGAAATGCAGGATGGACTGCTTTGACATTGGATCCTATAATCGACGGACTACAATTTACACAAGTCCTAATGGATGGCGGTAGCGATTTAAACCTGCTATATCCGGACACAATCCATAGGATGGGGATAGACCCTACCAAAATTCGCCATAGCAGCACTTCCTTCAAAGGAGTGACGCCAGGCCCTTACGCCAATTGCACAGGCTCCTTACTACTAGAAGTTATGTTCGGTTCATCCGACAACTTCCGTCGCGAAAAGCTAATCTTCCATATCGCCCCATTTAAAAGTAGCCACCAATCACTATTGGGACGTGAAGCTTTTGCCCGCTTTAACGCAATACCGCATTACGCGTCTCTTACACTTAAAATGCCCGGCCCACGCGACATTATCTCTTTGAAAGGTCGCTCAAGACCCCGGACATGGCTAGGCGAGTCCGGCATAAATAAACTAGGGGCTTCCTAGCCGCATACCCCTTTATAAGGGGTTGTGAGCATGAACAATGAGAGCCACTAAAGCTCAACTTTATTCATTTTTTAAAATCATACTCTGTTTTAAATACATTTTTTGCACGGTATTTGTGACGCCCGGATAATCAAGCTACAGTAAACCTGTGCTAATGGTGCCACATCACCTCGGTTACTGTTGATAAACTCGAGTTAGTTCAAAAACGATTCAAATTAAAATTTATAATATAGGCAAACAGTAAAATTTTCAAATATCAAAACTAAAATGTTCGGGTTGTGTCAAATAAATCGTAAGTAATTATGGTGGAGAAACCAAACTTTGATAAAATGTTTAAAGGCTCTAAAACGATTAAAATAGTAGTGAAAGCAATTAAACAAATGCCTATCGAATTTATAAAATGCTAAAACTATTTTATTATGGGTTAAGAATTAATCTTACAGTAGTTTGTTGATAAATACAAATTTGGGCACTAGTGGTAATTTTGTAAAACTAAAAATAAAAGCAACTTCAAATGAAACAAAATTAAAAGAAAGAACAAAAGACCCCCTCTCCCTGGGCTGAATGGCCCAACTGGCCATCCAGGCCACTAGGCCGGCCGGCCCACTCACTACCCACTGGCCTATATGGCCTAACCCCCATACCCCAAACCCTAACCGTAACCCCCACCCCCCCCCCCCCACGTTTTCCCTCAGCCCTCCTCCGCCCCCCGATCCAGATCTGGGGGCATCGACCCCATCGCCGCTGCCTCATCGCCGCCGTGGCCACTGGCCACGACTCGCCGCACCACCGTGCCGTGGACCTCCGCTCGCCTCGCCTTCGACTCCCACGCCGCTGGATCGGAGCCGGGAAGTACCTGCATCGCCACCCGCCGTCTCCGGTGCCGCTACGCCATCGTCGGTCTGCCTCCCCGCCGCCGACGCGCCGTCTTCGTCTCCTCCTCAACCCCACTGCCCGTGCCCTGCAAACTCCCCGTGAGCCTCGACCTCCTCCTCCCCTTCCCTCGTCGCCGCTCGCCCGTGGCCACCACGTCCGGGGCACACCTGAACCCGCGGTCGCCGCACCCGTCTGTCCCGGTCGTGTCCCGCGCCATCGTGCGCGCGCTTGCACTGGCCGCGCCCGCGCTCCCCACTCCTGCTCGCCGCGGTGCCTCGCATCGGGCCGCACCGCACCGGCCTCTGCTGCCGCGCGCCGGTGCCCCGCGAGGCCACGACCTCGCCTCGTGCACCCACGACCACGCCTCCCGACGCCGTTGGTCACCGCGCCCGGCCCCGTGGCGCCCCTGTTCGCCCCTCTCCGCCCTGCGCGTCGTTGCCGGCCCCCTCCACCGTACCCCCTTCGTCGCCGGCCCGGCCTCCTACCACGGCCCCGCCGTGCCGCTGCTCCGGCCACGGTCGCCGTGCGCCCGTGCCGCACCCCTGGGGGCTTCGCCCGCATCCACGCCTAGCGCCCGTTCGGGCGACAACCGTCGCCTGCGCCCGAAACCCGCAAGGCCCCCCTGTGGGCCAATGACAGTGGGGGCCCACGCCCAGAACGTTAAAAAAAAGAAGGAGAATTAAAAAATAAAAATAATAAGTAAAAATAAAAATGATTTTAAAAAATTAATTATTAATTAATTAATTATCTAATGGATTAATTAAGTTAATTAATCCGGTCTAATTAATTTAGTTAACTAGTTAGGTTAATTAAATAGTAATTAAATGAACTAATCTCTAGTTAATCTAAACAGTGTATGACAGGTGGGTTCCACTGGACCCACACGTCAGTTTGACCAGTCAACACCTCTGTTGACTGCTGACGTCATGCTGACGTCATGATGACGTCAGCAAACACTGTTTTGGATAATGTTGAATTAAATAAATTAAATAAATTCTAAAAATGATTTAAAACTTTAGAAAATCATATCTTTTAATCCGTAACTCGGATTAAAATATTTTCAACATGAAAGTTGCTCAGAACGACGAGACGATTCCGGATACGCAACCCGTTCGTCCGCCATACCCCCCTAACCTATCGAACTCGCAACTTTCCCCCTCCGGCTCCTCTGCCCGAAAACGCGAAACACCGGGAATACTTTCCCGAATGTTTTCCCCCTTCACCGGTATCACCTCACACCGCGTTAGGGCACCCCTAGCACCGTTACTTGTCATGTCATGCATCGATATGCATTTGTTTGCAAGGTAATCATTGTTTCTTCCCCCTCTTCTCTCTGGTAGACTACGAGACCGATGCTGCTGCTGCCCAGTTCGACTACGGAGTTGACGATCCCTCTCTCTTGCCAGAGCAACCAGGCAAGCCCCCCCCCCCCCTTGATCACCAGATATCGCCTATTCTCCTCTATACTGCTTGCATTAGAGTAGTGTAGCATGTTACTGCTTTCCGTTGATCCTATTCTGATGCATAGCCTGACATTGTTGCTACATCTGTTGATACCTTACCTGCAATCCTAAATGCTTAGTATAGGATGCTAGTTTATAGTTGGCCCTACATTCTTGACAGTCTGCCTTGCTATACTATCGGGCCGTGATCACTTGGGAGGTGATCACGGGTATATACTATACATATATACATACTACAGATGGTGACTAAAGTCGGGTCCGCTCGAAGAGTACCCGCGAGTGATTCACGGATTGGGGGCTGAAAGGACCTTTGTCCCGACGGCCCTCTGTGTGGATCTTTGTGGCGGAGCGACAGGGCAGGTTGAGACCGCCTAGGAGAGAGGTGGGCCTGGCCCTGTTCGGCGTTCGCGGATATTTAACACGCTTAACGAGATCTTGGTATTTGATCTGAGTTGGCTACGAGCCTATACGCACTAACCATCTACGTGGGAGTAGTTATGGGTATCCCGGCGTCGTGGTATCAGCCGAAGCACTTCAGACGTCAGCGACGGAGCGGCGCGCGCCGGATTGGACTGGAACGCCACTAGGCTAGGTCTGCTTCCGGCCGCCCACGCAACGTGCAGGTGTGCTCAGGGCGATGGGCCCAGACCCCTGTGCGCTTAGGTTTAGACCGGCATGCTGGCCTCTCTGTTTTGCCTAGGTGGGGCTGCGACGTGTTGATCTTCCGAGGCCGGGCATGACCCAGGAAAGTGTGTCCGGCCAAATGGGATCAAGCGTGTTGGGTAAGTTGGTGCACCCCTGCAGGGAAGTTAATCTATTCGAATAGCCGTGATCTTCGGTAACAGGACGACTTGGAGTTGTACCTTGACCTTATGACAACTAGAACCGGATACTTAATAAAACACACCCTTCCAAGTGCCAGATACAACCGGTGGTCGCTCTCTCTCAGGGATGCGAGGAGAGGATCGCCGGGTAGGATTATTGCTATGTGATGTTACTTGGAGGACTTCAGACTGCCCTCTTCTACCTGTTGCAAGACGGCGGTGACCAGAAGCGTAGTCTTCGATAAGACTAGCTATCCCCCTCTTATTCTGGCATTCTGCAGTTCAGTCCACTGATATGGCCCTTTACACATATATCCATGCATATGTAGTGTAGCTCCTTGCTTGCGTGTACTTTGGATGAGTACTCACGGTTGCTTTCTCCCCCCTTTTCCCCCTTTCCTTTCTTTCTAGTTGTCGCAACCAGATGCTGGAGTCCAGGAGCTAGATGCCACCGTCGATGACGACTACTACACATGGAGGTGCCTACTACTACATGCAGGCTGCTGACGTCGACCAAGAGTAGTTTAGGAGGATCCCAGGCAGGAGGCCTGCGCCTCTTTCGATCTGTATCCCAGTTTGTGCTAGCCTTTTTAAGGCAAACTTGTTTAACTTATGTCTGTACTCAGATATTGTTGCTTCCGCTGACTCGTCTATGATCGAGCACATGTATTCGAGCCCTCGAGGCCCCTGGCTTGTATTATGATGCTTGTATGACTTATTTTATTTGTAGAGTTGTGTTGTGATATCTTCCCGTGAGTCCCTGATCTTGATCGTACACGTTTGCGTGCATGATTAGTGTACGATTGAATCGGGGGCGTCACAAGTTTGTATCAGAGCCGACTGCCTGTAGGAATCCCCCCTCCTTGGCCGAAGTCGAGTCTAGTCAATACAAAACTTTTACTAACATGGCTGTGTGTCTTACGGGCACACGTCGCCATTGGGTGGTAGTAGGATCTTTTATTTCTCGACCTATACTCTGGGACTCTGACATCTCTTCTATTCGGGTTAAATGATTTTATTAACTCGGACTCTAGGTTCTCGATAATACTTTCTCCCGGAGAGCCCCTTCAGTCCAGATGATCGCCGGCTGCACCAGAAGATTTCGGAGATACTCTCCGATTTTCTCTCGAGACCTTGTGCATGTTGCTTTTGCAATTCCCTTCCACCGAAATATCCCTATGGATAAATACTTACACCTGTCGTGCTTACTTTTATTCCCAGTCGATCTTTTTATTACAAGATACCCTGAGAATATTTTGTGCCTACTGCCTTGCAGTTCTTTGCCACCTGAATACCCCTAAGAAAAAAATTCTCGCACTTTCCGAGTATCCGCTCATCCCCAGTTGTTCAGATGTTTCACAAAAGTCTTTGAAATACTATCTGATCTTCCGTAAGTCTTGAGCATCCTATTGCTCTTGAAATTCTTGATTGCTTGCATTATGGTTAATCCCATAAGTCTAGTAATCTTGTTGACATCTATTGTCATTGTCATTTTGAGTCCGTTGATTCGTTTTGTTGCGAATGCTTGGAATCCTCAAACAGATCCCAGAATTCATCCTTCCGGCTCAGTCGTCGTTTTAATCATGAGCTGGTTCTCGCCAATTAAATTGTCGTCAATTGTGCCCCTAAGTCTATTGAACTTATCCATCCTTGATCAGAGCGTCTGCTTCTGATCCTTCACTTTGTAAATCATAATTCCTTAGCAATTGAGCTCTAAGTTATTCAGTTGTTTCTATAATCCAATGTAATTGCCTTGCTTCTTCCTCTGGTTGTGTGCCGATACTCATCCCAGATCCTTTGTTGGATTTTATCCGACAATGTCCTTCATATTCAATAACCTTGAGCCTTTCATAGGATGTATACCGCCTTTGGTAAATTGTATCCCCTGCTTTGTCAACCATGCTCTGCTATCGAGCTTGTGTTATTTACTCCTGAAGTTTGTGGTATATGTTCCTAAGAGGCCCGATGGGTTGGACATATGCCTTCTCTAAACTGTGTGAACCCGGAAACTACTACGGGTCATACTCTACTAGTGTTATGTCAGATAAAATTTCAACACACAATTTCGTTGAAGGCGAGAAGAGAATGGAAGGTTATACATTGAAG
This sequence comes from Triticum timopheevii, assembly GCA_963921465.1. NCBI lineage: Eukaryota > Viridiplantae > Streptophyta > Magnoliopsida > Poales > Poaceae > Triticum > Triticum timopheevii. The sequence continues at coordinate 249,415,932 of OY997264.1, read as the reverse complement.
AAGTGGGAGTCAACCTTGAACTTGTGTTCATGCCCATGGACACGATGTAGATCCTATCATGGAAGCTTCTTGTAATAATAACTATTGCCTTGATATAATATCATCTGGTATCTGTGAATTGATCCTTTGCAGTCATGGTTCCGACCATATTTTCTACTTGATCCCATTTCTCAAGCAAGTGAAAACACTTGTCTTCTGCGGATCAATACCTCTCCGCAACCCCTATGTCAATCTTCCTTCGAGCAATACCCTCCAGTATCTCGAGAATATCAACGAACTGTCTTGCTTCCTATGAGTCTTCATCTATTATTGCTTCTCACCGATTTCAGATTTCCCCCGGGTTCTGAGTTATTTCACTCGAGAACACCGGTAAGTGAATCGATTCCGCACTTCGATTCAATAACTCTAAGTAATTTTCATTGCTTACGAGTTTAATAATCCTTCAAGTCATTCCTAGCCTGATTGGCTATATCATTGTGCTAATTTTTAACTGTGCTACCGGGTCCTTCTTCTCGGAGCACAACTTTCGACGGTGAGCTAATCTTACAATCGATCTTCCTCGTCATATCGTTTGACCTTGAACAGCAAGCTTGATTTCGAGTTTGTGTCGTACCCATGGACCCAATGACTTTTGGCTTCATCATTTCCGTTGACTTGATGTCATCACCGATCAGTTACATCTTCTCGAAACCTCTCGACAAATGTGTCATGATCATCATCAACATTCTGAGGTCTTCCAAGATATCTATCGAATTCTTGATGAGAAATAGCATCCTTTGCCCTCGATGGTTTGGGTTATCATCCACAACATTATTGCATTCCCTCCAACACAAAAATTGTTCCTGTTTTGTGTTGTACCTTGAGTTCCTTGTTATCCAACTTATGTTATGATTCTACCGCGGAGTATTACCATCTTTGATGTCAAGAATGTTGTGAGGATTGCTCCACCTCTTAAGAATTCTTGCTATAGTGGTACTTCTCATAATCACCATTCTTTCTTGGTCCTCGCGTTGATCCCAACCGGGGTACCAACAAGTGAACGGTGCTCTTTGGATTCTGCCTATTTAGCAACCCTATTTCTTTGAAGTTAATGGTCGGCCATTCATTCTTAGACAATTGATTATTGAATCACCATTCTGACATTGGTCGTGCAGCCCAACCCATATTTCGGGCGCACCTTTCAACCAATGTTTAACTGTGTATGTTTTCCTCAAACATGCTTCATTATATCATTTGATCTGACAAATGCTATCTCCTTATCCACATAATTGAGGAGATGCATCTTTTTGGATGCCTCGTTGAATTATCGCTGAGTCCATCAGCCACCTCATCATTCTCTTCTTGCTTTAATGATGAACTCTTGTTTCGGAACTCGCTTCCATAGTTCATTTCCCGAGAATCTTGCAATGTCTTTTCGTCTATTTGTGTTGCACCTTTTCTTCTCGGACTTCCTGAGTATGAGGTATCATGACACCAATCGGATCTGAATCTCGGTCAGATATGATGCTTGGGACAACTTCCCAGGAGTTATGATGAAGGTTCTTAGATGACCCGGTAAGATGATGTCATGCCTAGCACCCCCTGGCTGGAGGACCTGTCATTATAATTTCTTTTGCAAGGATAACCATTCTTCCTGGAGGAAATTGTAAGACTTAGTTTATAAGTTGCTCCTGATGGATCATTTGTGTATCCAAAGTCTGGCCCTTGATTGAAACACCATATCATGGTTACCTCGAAGCATGACTATGATACCCCGCTCTTCAACAAGAACATTGTAGGCGCGATGCTAAATGTTTCTTGTCAGTTATCCAAACACCGTTGTATGGGTAACATCTTGATTCATCCTTGCCTCTTATCTGAATGGTTGGGTACTTGCTCTCCTACCCTGTATGCCATATTCTGCTTGTACATGGGAAGGATATAATCCTAATAATTGTGTGTATTTACAATTTTCCTTTCCATCGTTCTGTTTAATCTGATAATCGCGTTTTCCTTCCATTCTTGACTTAACTAAGCAGAGATAATTCCCTGCTTAGGTAGGCACCTTGTTGTACCATTCTGTCTGTAAGATCCTGTTACTATTGTTGATGATATTCTGCTAGCCACCGATGGATGAGAACCTTGCCTATTGGTCCGCCTCGTTCAACGAGCAGGAAAATGGTTCTCTTCGTCCCTCGCCCTTGGTATTGATGTTGTTGCCGACATAACTGACAGGCTATCCTCTGTTATGCCTTGCTATCGTGACCGTGCAAGATGTCACCGTCCTTCCTACTTTTAACCCACATGGTGGGCCCATAACCCACAATTCCACATGATCGAAACCTGACTCTCATGTACAACCCTGTTTCTGAAGTTATTCCTCACGCTTGGCTTCGTATGTAATTCACGAGCCACCTTTCTGTGTGATCATCAATTCTGGTATTAAACACAATACCTATACCCGTTGCCTTGTTTCAGGCAATGACGATTGTCTATCCGCTTCTAACTTCTTATGGTACCTTCTTACCTTGCTCTCGATGTGTTTTATTTGTTCAACTCGAGAGATACTATTATTATCATTCTTGGTATACCCCCCCCCCCAGAGGATTTTCCCTTAAACCATTCAATTGTTGTAAAGCTGCCTCTTACCTATTCGTAAGTGCGATGGAGTTCCTGAAGAAAGGACGACTACTTCATCATGATGACCTGAAACAGCGGAATGAAGACATCAATGTAATGGATCAACCTCTTCGAGAAGAACAACCGAGACACAGAACACTCCCTAGAATTTCGTAACCCGAACCTTCCCCCTTTACTTCCCTCTTAAATCTCGAGACGAGATTTCTTGTAGTGGAGGAGAATTGTGACGCCCGGATAATCAAGCTACAGTAAACCTCTGCTAATGGTGCCACGTCACCTCGGTTACTGTTGATAAACTCGAGTTAGTTCAAAAACGATTCAAATTAAAATTTATAATATAGGCAAACAGTAAAATTTTCAAATATCAAAACTAAAATGTTCGGGTTGTGTCAAATAAATCGTAAGTAATTATGGTGGAGAAACCAAACTTTGATAAAATGTTTAAAGGCTCTAAAACGATTAAAATAGTAGTGAAAGCAATTAAACAAATGCCTATCGAATTTATAAAATGCTAAAACTATTTTATTATGGGTTAAGAATTAATCTTACAGTAGTTTGTTGATAAATACAAATTTGGGCACTAGTGGTAATTTTGTAAAACTAAAAATAAAAGAAACTTCAAATGAAACAAAATTAAAAGAAAGAACAAAAGACCCCCTCTCCCTGGGCTGAATGGCCCAACTGGCCATCCAGGCCACTAGGCCGGCCGGCCCACTCGCTACCCACTGGCCTATATGGCCTAACCCCCATACCCCAAACCCTAACCGTAACCCCCACCCCCCCCCCCCCACGTTTTCCCTCAGCCCTCCTCCGCCCCCCGATCCAGATCTGGGGGCATCGACCCCATCGTCGCTGCCTCATCGCCGCCCTGGCCACTGGCCACGACTCGCCGCACCACCGTGCCGTGGACCTCCGCTCGCCTCGCCTTCGACTCCCATGCCGCTGGACCGGAACCGGGAAGTACCTGCATCGCCACCCGCCGTCTCCGGTGCCGCCACGCCATCGTCGGTTTGCCTCCCCGCCGCCGACGCGCCGTCTCCGTCTCCTCCTCAACCCCACTGCCCGTGCCCTGCAAACTCCCCGTGAGCCTCGACCTCCTCCTCCCCTTCCCTCGTCGCCGCTCGCCCGTGGCCACCACGCCCGGGGCACACCTGAACCCGCGGTCGCCGCACCCCCGTCTGTCCCAGTCGTGTCCCGCGCCATCGTGCGCGCGCTTGCACTGGCCGCGCCCCGCGCTCCCCACTCCTGCTCGCCGCGGTGCCTCGCATCGGGCCGCACCGCACCGGCCTCTGCTGCCGCGCGCCGGTGCCCCGCGAGGCCACGACCTCGCCTCGTGCACCCACGACCACGCCTCCCGACGCCGTTGGTCACCGCGCCCGGCCCCGTGGCGCCCCTGTTCGCCCCTCTCCGCCCTGCGCGTCGTCGCCGGCCCCCTCCACCGTACCCCCTTCGTCGCCGGCCCGGCCTCCTACCACGGCCCCGCCGTGCCGCTGCTCCGGCCACGGTCGCCGTGCGCCCGCGCCGCACCCCTGGGGGCTTCGCCCGCATCCACGCCCAGCGCCCGTTCGGGCATGCGCCCGTTCAGGCGACAACCGTCGCCTGCGCCCGAAACCTGCAAGGCCCCCCTGTGGGCCAATGACAGTGGGGGCCCACGCCCAGAACGTTAAAAAAAGAAGGAGAATTAAAAAATAAAAATAATAAATAAAAATAAAAATGATTTTAAAAAATTAATTATTAATTAATTAATTATCTAATGGATTAATTAAGTTAATTAATCTGGTTTAATTAATTTAGTTAACTAGTTAGGTTAATTAAATAGTAATTAAATGAACTAATCTCTAGTTAATCTAAACAGTGTATGACAGGTGGGTCCCACTGGACCCACACGTCAGTTTGACCAGTCAACACCTCTGTTGACTGCTGACGTCATGCTGACGTCATGATGACGTCAGCAAACACTGTTTTGGATAATGTTGAATTAAATAAATTCTAAAAATGATTTAAAACTTTAGAAAATCATATCTTTTAATCCGTAACTCGGATTAAAATATTTTCAACATGAAAGTTGCTCAGAACGACGAGACGATTCCGGATGCGCAACCCGTTCGTCCGCCACACCCCCCTAACCTATCGAACTCGCAACTTTCCCCCTCCGGCTCCTCTGCCCGAAAACGCAAAACACCGGGAATACTTTCCCGGATGTTTTCCCCCTTCACCGGTATCACCTCATACCGCGTTAGGGCACCCCTAGCACCGTTACTTGTCATGTCATGCATCGATATGCATTTGTTTGCAAGGTATTCATTGTTTCTTCCCCCTCTTCTCTCTGGTAGACTACGAGACCGATGCTGCTGCTGCCCAGTTCGACTACGGAGTTGACGATCCCTCTCTCTTGCCAGAGCAACCAGGCAAGCCCCCCCCTTGATCACCAGATATCGCCTATTCTCCTCTATACTGCTTGCATTAGAGTAGTGTAGCATGTTACTGCTTTCCGTTGATCCTATTCTGATGCATAGCCTGACATTGTTGCTACATCTGTTGATACCTTACCTGCAATCCTAAATGCTTAGTATAGGATGCTAGTTTATCATTGGCCCTACATTCTTGACAGTCTGCCTTGCTATACTATCGGGCCGTGATCACTTGGGAGGTGATCACGGGTATATACTATACATATATACATACTACAGATGGTGACTAAAGTCGGGTCCGCTCGAAGAGTACCCGCGAGTGATTCATGGATTGGGGGCTGAAAGGACCTTTGTCCCGACGGCCCTCTGTGTGGATCTTTGTGGCGGAGCGACAGGGCAGGTTGAGACCGCCTAGGAGAGAGGTGGGCCTGGCCCTGTTCGGCGTTCGCGGATATTTAACACGCTTAACGAGATCTTGGTATTTGATCTAAGTTGGCTACGAGCCTATACGCACTAACCATCTACGTGGGAGTAGTTATGGGTATCCCGGCGTCGTGGTATCAGCCGAAGCACTTCAGACGTCAGCGACGGAGCGGCGCGCGCCGGATTGGACTGGAACGCCACTAGGCTAGGTCTGCTTCCGGCCGCCCACGCAACGTGCAGGTGTGCTCAGGGCGATGGGCCCTGACCCCTGTGCGCTTAGGTTTAGACCGGCGTGCTGGCCTCTCTGTTTTGCCTTGGTGGGGCTGCGACGTGTTGATCTTCCGAGGCCGGGCATGACCCAGGAAAGTGTGTCCGGCCAAATGGGATCAAGCGTGTTGGGTAAGTTGGTGCACCCCTGCAGGGAAGTTAATCTATTCGAATAGCCGTGATCTTCGGTAACAGGACGACTTGGAGTTGTACCTTGACCTTATGACAACTAGAACTGGATACTTAATAAAACACACCCTTCCAAGTGCCAGATACAACCGGTGGTCGCTCTCTCTCAGGGATGCGTGGAGAGGATCGCCGGGTAGGATTATTGCTATGTGATGTTACTTGGAGGACTTCAGACTGCCCTCTTCTACCTGTTGCAAGACGGCGGTGACCAGAAGCGTAGTCTTTGATAAGACTAGCTATCCCCCTCTTATTCTGGCATTCTGCAGTTCAGTCCACTGATATGGCCCTTTACACATATATCCATGCATATGTAGTGTAGCTCCTTGCTTGCGTGTACTTTGGATGAGTACTCACGGTTGCTTTCTCCCCCCTTTTCCCCCTTTCCTTTCTTTCTGGTTGTCGCAACCAGATGCTGGAGTCCAGGAGCTAGATGCCACCGTCGATGACGACTACTACACATGGAGGTGCCTACTACTACGTGCAGGCTGCTGACGTCGACCAAGAGTAGTTTAGGAGGATCCCAGGCAGGAGGCATGCGCCTCTTTCGATCTGTATCCCAGTTTGTGCTAGCCTTTTTAAGGCAAACTTGTTTAACTTATGTCTGTACTCAGATATTGTTGCTTCCGCTGACTCGTCTATGATCGAGCACTTGTATTCGAGCCCTCGAGGCCCCTGGCTTGTATTATGATGCTTGTATGACTTATTTTATTTGTAGAGTTGTGTTGTGATATCTTCCCGTGAGTCCCTGATCTTGATCGTACACGTTTGCGTGCATGATTAGTGTACGATTGAATCGGGGGCGTCACAGTATTTTCCCAAGCTAAGTTCTTCTCTTTTACAGATGAACAACATGCTACACCCATCCAGGATATAGCACAACGGAGACACAGGCGTAGACGTGCAGCAGGGACCCGTTGCAAGGATTCTTTTCAGATTAAGACCCTGCGTAAACCTTTATTACTGTCTCTTGTTGATACACATCCCCCGGTTTTCTATTATAACCAAGGAGGAGGCTGGCGTTTTGGCATCGGCTGCGTCAAAAGTTTTCGCCCGTACCTGGACAATAGGGGCTTAGGGCATCGTTCTGCCTATTTTCATAAAGACCGAATACCTCAGGGAGTGTTCGGCATCTCGAGTTAGGCCTTATATGCGTCAGCTCTGAATCGTGTCTTTGGTCAAATGTTGGGTTTGCCCGGCTCCTGTGTTTTGCTGCCTTATGTTCCGTATCATCGGCTAACGCGGCACCAGGAGAACTACTGCGATTGTGCCCCGATTCGGCCGGGCGAGCACCTCAGTACAGAAAGCCGAAAACTGACTGTCATGATATAGCGAGAGACTGGTCAACCACTCGATCGACTACCGGAATGTCTAGAATTCCTCTGCTTTGACGAAGGACCGTTTCCCGGTCAGGCACATACGCGCCCCGAATTCGGAGAGCGCGGTGCCCCTAGGGGCTATATCGTAGCCCCACCTTCGAACTCCTATGGCTAAGTGAAAGTGATAAAGCATTATAGTCCGGTTGCCTAGTTTGCTACGCTACCACCTCCTTCACAGGACCAAGACGTTGGATTAAGTGTGAAAATGCTCTATTTTTGCAAACACCCCCGCACCATGTGCGTGGGGGATGAAGCTGAAGACTGCCATCTTTCAGGTTATACACACATATACATTAACGGCCGCACAGGAGATATTTCAATACTTGAACGCACAAGTATAAAAAGCACTTATATTATATGGTTCTACAAATCATACATGTCATTTGAACATAACATTTTTCGAGCACTGCGACTCTATTAAACGAGCGCCCTGTACGACTTCCCTGAAATAGTGCTCGGCAGGTAACCGGCTCTCGTCCGAACCCCGGGATGCAACATCGGTGGCATCCATCTCTGCCCAGTATGTCTTAACACGGGCGAGAGCCATCCGTGCACCCTCTATGCATGCCGACCGCTTCATCGCCTTGATATGCGGCACCGCCCCAAGGAATTGCTGCAATAAGCCAAAATAACTCTTCGGCTTGGGCCTATCCAGCCACAGATGAGCGACTACATCCGTCATGGCAAATCCGGACAATCTATTCAGCTCAGCCCACTCAGCCAACCGATCGGTCAACGGAAGTGAACGCTCCGGACTGTGGAATTGAGACCAAAAAAGCTCTTCCATCTCGTGATCCTTTTGGCTTCGGAAGTGCACGACAGCATCTGCCGCACTCGCCGCCAAATCCAGATAAGGATCCTCCGCACCCCACAGCTGGCCAAGCTGAGCATACTTCTGCTCTGTGAACTTCCTGCGGAGCAGAAAGGGCTGCCCAGCCGCAATGTCTCCGGCCTGACGCAGCTCCTCCTTTATAGCCCTCATTGCAGAACGGGCATCCTTGGCTTCGGTGGTGGCCTTCTTTAGGTCCTCTTGGTCCGCTTGGCGTTCTTTTTCAAGAACCTCATAGCGGTTGGTACTATCCTTCAGCTTCACGGCCATTCCGGCCATCTCCTCCCTGCTTTGGCAGTGAGCAGCCTTTTTGGCTTTTAGCTCTTTGGCTGCCTTCAAGGCAGCCGCATCACTCTTTCTGGCCTGCTCCTTGGCTCGAGCAAGCTCTGCCCGAAGGTCCTCCACAGCAGCGGCACCATCTGCATTAAGCATACATGTTGTAAGGAGTGGGCATCAGTTCCCTTACTAGGTGACCGCGGAAAACAGTCTACCTTGTGACTCGTCAAGACGTTTATTGACCAGCGCGATGTCCGCATCCGCAACGTCGAGTTGCCGCTTTAGCTCGACAACTCTATCATTCCGGCTGGCCACCGGACGATCCGCCACCTGCATAGGAAAGGCGAGAATTAATAACTGAGATTATGATCCTCGGCACGCTGTCGCTTTCGACAACATACCGAATCTTAGGGGCTACTATCTATACAGGGCGCAGTATATGTGCAAAACTGTCCAAAGGTATGTCATTTTTACGTACCTCAAACCCCGCCAGTAAACTTCTGATGGTATCATGCAACCCGCCCTCAGCGGATGAAATTCTTTCCATCACCGTACTCATTAATGTACGGTGATCTTCTGAGATAGACGCCCTCTCGAGCAGATCCTTCAGCTCCCCCGGCCGTACACCAGTTGGTGCCGAACTCTCCGGCCCTGCCGGACACAGGGACACCCTCCGCGACGATACCTCAGGGTCGTCTGCCCTGCTTGACGGTGCGGCAGATGGAGGTGTCTCGCTCTCCATCATCTCCGGACGAAGGTCCCCTGAAGACGAGCTCAGCTGAGAAGGACGGAGATCCGAACTACAAGATAAAAACTTCGGTTATCCTCAGAAGCAAAAATAGGGATGTCCCTTATTACAAAACTCCCCTTTTTCTACTTACGGCTCGCTGGAGGGCTGATTACTTGGGGGAGATCTGTTGGGGAACGTAGTAATTTCAAACAAAAATCCTACGCACATGCAAGATCATGGTGATGGCATGGCAACGAGAGGGGAGAGTACTGTCCACGTACCCTCGTAGACCGTAAGCGGAAGCGTTGTGACAACGCGGTTGATGTAGTCGTACGTCTTCACGATCCGACCGATCCAAGCACCGAACGTACGGCACCTCCGAGTTCAGCACATGTTCAACTCGATGACGATCCTCGGACTCCGATCCAGCAAAGTGTTGGGGATGAGTTCCGTCAGCACGACGGCGTGGTGACGATGATGATGTTCTACCGGCGCAGGGCTTCGCCTAAACTCCGCGACGATATGACCGAGGTGGAATATGGTGGAGGGGGGCACCGCACACGGCTAAGGAACGATCCGTAGATCAACTTGTGTGTCTATGGGGTGCCCCCCTGCCCTTGTATATAAAGGAGCAAGGGGGTGAGGCCGGCCGGCCCAAGGGGGGCGCGCCAGGAGGAGGAGTCCTCCTCCTAGTAGGAGTAGGACTCCCCCTTTCCTACTCCTACTAGGAGGGGGAAGGAAAAGGGGAGAGGGGGAAGAAAAGAGGGGGGGCGCCGCCCCCCCTCCTAGTCCAATTTGGACCAGAGGGAGAGGGGGCGCGCGGCCCACCCTGGCCGCCCCTCTCTCTTCCCCACTAAGGCCCATAAGGCCCATTACTCTCCCGGGGGGGGGGGGGGGGTTCCGGTAACCCTCCGGCACTCCGGTTTTCTCCGAAATCGCCCGAAACACTTCCGTTGTCCGAATATAATCGTCCAATATATCAATCTTTATGTCTCGACCATTTCGAGACTCCTCGTCATGTCCGTGATCACATCCGGGACTCCGAATAAACTTCGGTACATCAAAACTTATAAACTCATAATAAAACTATCATTGTAACGTTAAGCGTGCGGACCCTACGGGTTCGAGAACTATGTAGACATGACCTAGAACTATTCTCGGTCAATAACCAATAGCGGAACCTGGGTGCCCATATTGATTTCTACATATTCTACGAAGATCTTTATCGGTCAAACCGCATAGCAACATACATTGTTCCCTTTGCATCGGTATGTTACTTGCCCGAGATTCGATCGTCGGTATCCAATACCTAGTTCAATCTCGTAACCGGCAAGTCTCTTTACTCATTATGTAATGCATCATCCCGTAACCAACTCATTGGTCACATTGCTTGCAAGGCTTATAGTGATGTGCATCACCGAGAGGGCCCAGAGATACCTCTCCAACAATCGGAGTGACAAAACCTAATCTCGAAATACGCCAACTCAACATGTACCTTCGGAGACACCTGTAGTACTCCTTTATAATCACCCAGTTATGTTGTGATGTTTGGTAGTACCCAAAGTGTTCCTCCGATAAACGGGAGTTGCATAATTCTCATAGTTACAGGAACATGTATAAGTCATGAAGAAAGCAATAGCAATATACTAAACGATCAAATGCTAGGCTAACGGAATGGGTCATGTCAATCACATCACTCTCCTAATGATGTGATCCCGCTAATCAAATGACAACTCTTTTGTCCATGGCTAGGAAACATAACCATCTTTGATAAACGAGCTAGTCAAGTAGAGGCATACTAGTGACACTATGTTTGTCTATGTATTCACACATGTATTATGTTTCCGGTTAATACAATTCTAGCATGAATAATAAACATTTATCATGATATAAGGAAATAAATAATAGCTTTATTATTGCCTCTAGGGCATATTTCCTTCAGTCTCCCACTTGCACTAGAGTCAATAATCTAGTTCACATCGCCATGTGATTTAACACCAATATTCACATCTGTATGTGATCAATACCCATAGTTCACATCATCATGTGATCAACACCCAAAGGGTTTACTAGAGTCAATAATCTAGTTCACATTGCTATGTGGTTAACACCCGAAGAGTACTAAGGTATGATCATGTTTTGCCTTTGAGAGAAGTTTAGTCAATGGGTCTGTCATATTCAGAGCCGTATGTATTTTGCAAATATTCTATGTCCACAATGCTCTGCACGGAGCTACTCTAGCTAATTGCTCCCACTTTCAATATGTATCCAGATTGAGACTTAGAGTCATCTGGATTGGTGTAAAAGCTTGCATCGTTGTAACTTTTTATGACGGGCTCTTTTATCACCTCCATAATCAAGAAACATCTCCTTAGTTCTCACTAGGGATATTCTTGACCGCTGTCCAGTGATCTACTCTTAGATCAAAATTGTATTCCTTTGTCAAACTCAGAGCAAGGTATACAATAGGTCGGGTTCACAGCGTAGCATACTTTATAGGTATAGAACCTATGACTGAGGCATAGGGAATGACTTTTCATTCTCTTTCTATTTTCTGCCATAGTCGGGTCTTGAGTCTTACTCAACTTCACACCTTTGCATTACAGGTAAGAACTGTTTCTTTGACTGTTCCATTTTGAACTATTAAAATTTTTATCAAGGTATGTACTCATTGAAAAATCTTATCAAGCGTCTTGATCTATCTATATAGATCTTGATGCTCAATGTGTAAGCAGCCTCACCGAGGTCTTGCTTTGAAAAACTCTTTTTGATGTATCCTTTCAAGCTATCCAGAATTTCTATATCATTTCCAATCAACAATATGTCACCAAAACATAATATTAGAAATAATACAGAGCTCCCACTCACTTTCTTGTAAATATAGGCTTCTCAAAAAGTCTGTATAAAACCATATGCTTTGATCAACTCATCAAAGCATATATTCCAACTCCAAGAGGCTTGCACCAGTCCATAAATGGATTGCTAGAGCTTGCACACTTTGTTAGCATCTTTAGGATTGACAAAACCTTCTGGTTGCATCATATACAACTCTTCTTTAATAAATCCATTAAGGAATGCAGTTTTGACATCCATTTGCCAGATTTCATAAAATGTGGCAATTGCTAACATGATTCGGACAGACTTAAGCATCGATACGAGTGAGAAAATCTTATCGTATTCAACCCCTTGAACTTGTTGAAAACCTTTTTCAACAAGTCGAGCTTAGTGGATAGTAACACTACTATCAGTGTCCGTCTTCCTCTTGAAGATCCATTTATTTAACATGGCTTGCTGATCATCGAGCAAGTCAATCAAAGTCCATACTTTGTTCTCACACGTGGATCATATCTCAGATTTTATGGCCTCAAGCCATTTCGCAGAATCTGGGCTCATCATCGCTTCCTCATAGTTTGTAGGTTCATCATGGTCTAGTAACATGACTTCTAGAACAGTATTACCGTACTACTCTGGTGCGGACTGTACTTTGGAAGACCTACGAGGTTTTGTAGTAACTTGATCTGAAGTTTCATGATCATCATCATTAGCTTCCTCACTAATTGGTGTAGGAATCACTGGAACTGATTTCCGTGATGAACTACTTTCCAATTCGGGTGAAGGTACAAATTACCTTATCAAGCTCTACTTTCCTCCCACTCACTTCTTTCGAGAGAAACTCCTTCTCTAGAAAGGATCCATTTTTAGCAACGAATATCTTGCCTTCGGATCTGTGATAGAAGGTGTACCCAACAATTTCCTTTGGGTATTCTATGAAGATGCACTTCTCCGATTTGGGTTCGAGCTTATCAGGATGAAACTTTTTCACATAAGCATCGCAGCCCCAAACTTTAAGAAACGACAACTTGGGTTTCTTGCTAAACCACAGTTCATATGTTGTCGTCTCAACGGATTTAGATGGTGCCCTTTTAATGTGAATGCAGCTGTCTCTAATGCATAACCCCAAAACAATATTGGTAAATCAGTAAGAGACATCATAGATCGCACCATATCTAGTAAAGTACGATTATGACGTTCGGACACACCATTTCGTTGTGGTGTTCCGGATGGCGTGAGTTGCGAAACTATTCCGCATTGTTTTAGTTGAAGACCAAACTCGTAACTCAAATATTCGTCTCCGTGATCAGATCGCAGAAAATTTATTTTCTTGTTATGATGATTTTTCTACTTCACTCTGAAATTCTTTGATCCTTTCAACTATTTCAGACTTATGTTTCATCAAGTAGATATACCCATATCTGCTCAAATCATCTTGTGAAGGTCAGAAAATAATGATACTTGCCACGAGCCTTCATACTCATTGGTCTGCATATATCAGTATGTATTATTTCCAATAAGTCAGTAGCTCGTTCCATTGTTCCGAAGAACGGAGTTTTAGTCATCTTGCCCAAAAGGCACGGTTCGCAAGCATCAAATGATTCATAACCAAGTGATTCCGAAAATCCATCTTTATGGATTTTCTTCATGCGCTTTACACCGATATGACCCAAACGGCAGTGCCAAAATAAGTTGCACTATCATTATTAACTTTGCATATTTTGGCCTCAATATTATGAATATGTGTATCACTACGATCGAGATCCAACAAACTATTATCATTGGGTGTATGAGCATTGAAGGTTTTATTCATGTAAACAGAACAACAATTATTCTCTGATTTTAAATGAATAACCGTATTGCAATAAACACGATCAAATCATATTCATGCTCAACGCAAACGCCAAATAACATTTATTTAGGTTTAACACTAATCCCGAAAAGTATAGGGAGTGTGCGATGATGATCATATCAATCTTGGAACTACTTCCAACACTCATCGTCACTTCCCCTTCAACTAGTCTTTGTTTATTCTGTAACTCCTGTTTCGAGTTACTAAATTTTTAGCAACTGAACAAGTATCAAATACTCAGGGGCTACTATAAACACTAGTAAGGTACACATCAATAACCTGTACATCAAAATATACCCTTGTTCACTTTGCCATCCTTCTTATCCACCAAATATTTGGAGTAGTTCCACTTCCAGTGACCATTTCTTTTGCAGTAGAAACACTCAGTTTCAGGCTTTGGTCCAGCTTTGGGCTTCTTCATGGGAGTGACAACTTGTTTGCCATTCTACTTGAAGTTTCCCTTTCTTTCCCTTTGCCCTTTTCTTGAAACTAGTGATCTTGTCAATCATCAACACTTGATGCTCTTTCTTGATTTCTACCTTCGTCGATTTCAACATCACGAAGAGCTCGGGAATCATTTTCGTCATCCTTTGCATACTATAGTTCATCACGAAGTTCTACTAACTTGGTGATGGTGACTAGAGAACTCTGTCAATCACTATCTTATCTGGAAGATTAACTCCCACTTGATTCAAGCGATTGTAGTACGCAGACAATCTGAGCACTTGCTCACTAGTTGAGCGATTCTCCTCCATCCTTTAGCTATAGAACTTGTTGGAGACTTCATATCTCTCAACTTGGGTATTTGCTTGAAATATTAACTTCAATTCCTGGAACATCTCATATGGTCCATGACATTCAAAACGTCTTTGAAGTCCCGATTCTAAGCCGTTAAGCATGGGGCACTAAACTATCAAGTAGTCATCATATTGAGCTAGCCAAACGTTCATAACGTCTGCATCTGCTCCTGGAATAGGTTTGTCACCTAGCGGTGCATCAAGGACATAATTCTTCTGCGCAGCAATGAGGATAAACCTCAGACCACGGATCCAATCCGCATCATTGCTACTAACAGTTTTCAACACAATTTTCTCTAGGAACATATCAAAAATAAACATATGAAAGCAACAACGCAAACTATTGATCTACAACATAATTTGCAAAATACTACCAGGACTAAGTTCATGATAAATTTAAGTTCAATTAATCATATTACTTAAGAACTCCCACTTAGACAGACATCTCTCTAGTCATCTAAGTGATCACGTGATCCAAATCAACTAAACCATGTCCGATCATCACATGAGATGGAGTAGTTTCAATGGTGAACATCACTATGTTGGTCATATCTACTATATGATTCACGTTCGACCTTTCGGTCTCCGTGTTCCGAGGCCATATCTGTATATGCTAGGCTCGTCAAGTTTAACCTGAGTATTCTGCGTGTGCAACTGTTTTGCACCCGTTGTATTTGAATGTAGAGCCTATCACACCCGATCATCACGTGGTGTCTCAGCACGAAGAACTTTCGCAACGGTGCATACTCAGGGAGAACACTTCTTGATAATTTTAGTGAGAGATCATCTTAAAATGCTACCGTCAATCAAAGTAAGATAAGATGCATAAAGGATAAAAATCACATGCAATCAATATAAGTGGTATGATATGGCCATCATCATCTTGTGCTTGTGATCTCCATCTTCGAAGCACCGTCGTGATCACCATCGTCTCCGGCGCGACACCTTGATCTCCATCATATCATCGTTGTCGTTTACGCCATCTATTGCTTCTACGACTATCGCTACCGCTTAGTGATAAAGTAAAGCAATTACAGGGCGTTTGCATTTCATACAATAAAGCGACAACCATATGGCTCCTGCCAGTTGCCAATAACTTCGGTTACCAAACATGATCATCTCATACAATAAAATATAGCATCACGTCTTGACCATATCACATCACAACATGCCCTGCAAAAACAAGTTAGACATTCTCTACTTTGTTGTTACAAATTTTACGTGGCTGCTATGGTCTTTAGCAAGAACCCTTCTTACCTACGCATCAAAACCACAACGATAGTTCGTCAAGTTGGTGTTGTTTTAACCTTCTCAGGGACCGGGCATAGCCACACTCGATTCAGCTAAAGTGAGAGAGACAGACACCCGCCAGCCACATTTGAGCATGAGTTCTCGTAACGGTGAAACCAGTCTCGCGCAAGCGTACGCGTAATGTCGGTCCGGGCCGCTTCATCTCACAATACAGCCGAACCAGCTGGTAAGCAGTATGACTTGTATCGCCCACAACTCACTTGTGTTCTACTCGTGCATATAACATCAACGCATAAAACCAGGCTCGGATGCCACTGTTGGGGAACGTAGTAATTTCAAAAAAAATTCCTACGCACACGCAAGATCATGGTAATGGCATAGCAACGAGAGGGGAGAGTATTGTCCCCGTACCCTCGTAGACCGTAAGCGGAAGCGTTATGACTACGCGGTTGATGTAGTCGTACGTCTTCACGATCCGACCAATCCAAGCACCGAATGTACGGCACCTCCGAGTTCAGTGCACGTTCAGCTCGATGACGATCCCCGGACTCCGATCCGGCAAAGTGTCGGGGATGAGTTCCGTCAGCACGACGGCGTGGTGACGATGATGATGTTCTACCGGCGCAAGGCTTCGCCTAAACTCCGCGACGATATGACCGAGGAGGAATATGGTGGAGGGGGGCACCGCACGCGGCTAAGGAATAATCTATAGATCAACTTGTGTGTCTATGGGGTGCCCCCTACCCCCGTATATAAAGGAGCAAGGGGGGAGGCCGGCCGGCCCAAGGGGGGCGCGCTAGGAGGAGGAGTCCTCCTCCTAGTAGGAGTAGGACTCCCCCTTTCCTACTCCTACTAGGAGGGGGAAGGAAAAGGGGAGAGGGGGAAGGAAAGAGCAGGGCGCCGCCCCCCTCCTAGTCCAATTCGGACCAGAGGGAGAGGGGGCGCGCGGCTCACCCTGGCCGCCCCTCTCTCTTCCCCACTAAGGCCCATAAGGCCCATTACTCTCCCCGGGGGGGGGGGGGGGTTCCGGTAACCCTCCGGCACTCCGGTTTTCTCCGAAATCGCCCGGAACACTTCCGGTGTCCGCATATAGTAGTCCAATATATCAATCTTTATGTCTCGACCATTTCGAGACTCCTCGTCATGTCCGTGATCACATCCAGGACTTCGAACAAACTTCGATACATCAAAACTTATAAACTCATAATAAAACTATCATCGTAACGTTAAGCGTGCGGACCCTACGGGTTCGAGAACTATGTAGACATGACCTAGAACTATTCTCGGTCAATAACCAATAGCGGAACCTGGATGCCCATATTGGTTCCTACATATTCTACGAAGATCTTTATCGGTCAAACCGCATAACAACATACGTTGTTCCCTTTGTCATCGGTATGTTACTTGCCCGAGATTCGATCGTCGGTATCCAATACCTAGTTCAATCTCGTTACCGCCAAGTCTCTTTACTCGTAATTTAATGCATCATCCCATAACCAACTCATTGGTCACATTGCTTGCAAGGCTTATAGTGATGTGCATTACCGAGAGGGCCCAGAGATACCTCTCCGACGATCGGAGTGACAAAACCTAATCTCGAAATACGCCAACTCAACATGTACCTTCAGAGACACCTATAGTACTCCTTTATAATACCCAGTTATGTTGTGACATTTGGTAGTACCCAAAGTGTCCCTCCGGTAAACGGGAGTTGCATAATTCTCATAGTTACAGGAACATGTATAAGTCATGAAGAAAGCAATAACAATATACTAAACGATCAAATGCTAGGCTAACGGAATGGGTCATGTCAATCACATCATTCTCCTAATTATGTGATCCCGTTAATCAAATGACAACTCTTTTGTCCATGGCTAGGAAACATAACCATCTTTGATAAACGAGCTAGTCAAGTAGAGGCATACTAGTGACACTATGTTTGTCTATGTATTCACACATGTATTATGTTTCCGGTTAATACAATTCTAGCATGAATAATAAACATTTATCATGATATAAGGAAATAAATAATAACTTTATTATTGCCTCTAGGGCATATTTCCTTCAGGAGATAGTGCGGCCGGGGCTTCCCCTGGCGTAGGACCCTCTGGTGAAGATTTCTTCCCCCGCTTTGAGGCCTTAGCCTCCGGGTCTTCAGAAGCGGTCCTCTTCTCCCCCTGGAAGAAGGGATTCTCAATCCCCCCTTTCTCGAAAGCCTCCTTAGTAGAGGCGGTAGTTTCTCTATTTTCCCCTTTGCCCTCCTCTGAAGGCGCAACCTCCAGCATCTTGACCAACACCTGATCCGGCGCGGTCTCTGGGAGGGGGGGCGGACACTGTATCAGTTTTGCTTGTGCTATCCACTCCTGTTCAAAGGACGATTGGTTAAAAGGCAAATCCAAGAATATGCAAACAAACGGTATGTCTGGACACAGGGCTACTTACTTGAGTATCCGGGCGATTGCAGCTTAAGCCGGCGTCCTTGGTCAATTCCGGACACACTTCTCATCATCCGAAGAACAATTTGTACATCTCCACGGGTGTCGTACCCATGAAGTGTTGGAGAGCTAGTGGTCCCTCCGGATTGAATTCCCACATGCGGAGGGGGCGACGTTTGCAGGGTAGAAGACGCCGAATCAGCATAACCTGCATCACTACGACCCGATTGATCTCCCTCTCCTGGAGGTCTCAAATCCGGCCCTGCAATAGGGGTACGTCCTTGGATGGCCCCCAGTCAATCCCTTTGTTGACCCATGATGTCAGCCGTTGTGGAGGGCCAGAGCGAAAGACGGGCAGCGGCCTCTACCTGCTGCCCCTAGGAGCGGTAATATAGAACCACCCCTATTGCCATAAACCGAGCTCCTGCTGAAAAGAGCCCTCGGGCCATGGAGCATCGGCCCTCTTGCTTACAACCGCCCCGCCGCACTCTGCCTAACGCCCCTCAATCATCTTTGGCTCCACGTTGAAGGTTTTGAGCCACAAACCGAAGTGAGGGGTGGTGCGGAGGAAGGCTTCGCAGACGACAATGAATGATGAGATGAGGAGGATGGACTCCGGAGCCAAGTCGTGGAATTCCAACCCATAGTAAAACATGAGCCCCCTCACGAAGGGATCCATCGGGAAGCCTAAACCCCGACGGAGGTGAGACACGAACACGACGCTCTCGCCTGGCTCGGGAGTGGGAATGACTTGCCCTTGGGCAGGAAGCATTTGCGAAATCTCATAGGTTAAGTACCTGGCTTCTCTCTGCTTTAGCACGTCCTCCTCCGTGACGGAGGAGGGCATCCACCGGCCCTGCAAGTCGGATCCGGACATTGTCGAAGTTCCGAAGCGCTCGAATCTGGAGCTCGGAGTGTTGGAGCCCGGGGCGAGGGGCGGATTTGATTGAGGATTAAAGAAAAAGAGCGAGCCTGGGTCTCATTATGAAGGAGAATACCAAGAGCCGTCTCCGTGACCGTTTGGAACCCGCCTTCGATGGAGGGGGCGTGGCAACGGGCGCGGTTGGGTTACCCACGTCCGTATTGATGGGAATCCCGGAATAAGGGGAACACGATCTCTGCTTCGACAGGACGTGCCAAGGAAACCGCTTCGCTAAACGCGCTGAGGTGGTATAATAAAAACAATTTAAGTAAAGGCTTGGTAGTGGTGTGACGTCACGCCACAAAATACGTCAGCAGATTGAACTTGTGTAAATATTATTCTCTCTATGTTGGTATGTGGAATTTATTTTACAGAGCCGGACACTATCCTGGCGTTCACAATCTTCTATGGATTATTCGGAGGAGGAACCCGCCTTGCAATGCCGAAGACAATATGCGCGCTGGACTCGTCGCCATTGAAGCCTGGTTCAGGGGCTACTGAGGGAGTCCTAGACTAGGGGGTGTCCGGATAGCCGGACTATCATCATCGGCCGGACTCCAAGACTATGAAGACACAAGATTGAAGACTTCGTCCCGTGTCCGGATGGGACTTTCCTTGGCGTGGAAGGCAAGCTTGGCAATACGGATATGTAGATTTCCTACCATTGTAACCGACTCTGTGTAACCCTAGCCCTCTCCGGTGTCTATATAAACCGGAGGGTTTTTAGTCCATAGGACGAAGAACAATCATACCATAGGCTAGCTTCTAGGGTTTAGCCTCCTTGATCTCGTGGTAGATCCACTCTTGTACTACCCATATCATCAATATCAATCAAGCAGGAGTAGGGTTTTACCTCCATCGAGAGGGCCTGAACCTAGGTAAAAACATCGTGTCCCTTGTCTCCTGTTACCATCCGCCTAGATCCACCGGTTTTGACACCGACAGGTGGCAAACCTCATTTCTTCGGAAGGTTCAACGTCGCCAGCAAATTAAAGTCTGGTTAGGGTTTAGGGTTCAAGGGCTGGGGACTGCATGGATCGTTTTTTCTTTAGCTGTCTTTGTTCCAAAATAAGTGTCAACTTTAGTAGTAGTACAACTTTGTACTAAAGTTTGCGTAAAGTTGAGACACTTACTTTGGAACAGAGGGAGTGCTTACTGGCTGTGATCTCTCAATCATTGAGATGCAACGGCATGCATTTTAGTCTGCTTTGTATTTGATGAAATGTTGCAACATGGAAACCTTGGATGCAAGATACATGAAACAGAAGCTGGAAGCTTCATAGTATTGTACAAATTTATCTTGCTGAGAAATTACAGTACGTACTATATTACTATGTAAAGAGTTAGGTGTCGCACGGTGTCCAAAAAATATGGTGATAGTGTGAGGTGGGCCATGTAATCACTGAGTTTGCGTGTTTTCACTGCTTTCGCACTCCTCCACTGTAAGAATGGAGTAATCTACCTCCTTTCACTGAAACGTTGGACATCTAGCAGTCGTACCACCTCAGTAATAATGACCAATAAGCCGTAAAATCACATAGACCCAGCAGTAAGTTGGACGGATGAAGCAACCATCACTCTTGAATCCTCTTTCTTCAATGCAAGCGCCAGTGAGAGGTCGTGTCTGCTCTGCCCGGGCATGAATGCGACACCGATTCTCTGGAGCGGCACTAACGTTTTGGGCGGGAAGCGCATGCTGGCGATGGAGGGGCTTTGGGTGGGCCAGGCTGGTTAGGAGCGGGCGTGGCAGCTGTCCCGACTGAAGGCCCGGAAACGAGAAGATGCACCGACTCTCGCGGCTAAATCATACACTACACACCATCTCTTTGTAGGAGTAGGTCGATGTGTCGCTCTCTCTAACACACACGCTCTTAAAACACACACACACACAAGTTCATAGAATAGGAATATCGTGGGAGTGGGAAGCCACAGGAAGTGAGTTAAATGGAGCACGTACAAGAAGAGAAGAGGTGATGAATATTCCATCAAACCTGGACTAAGGAGTAGAGTAGCACTCCCTCCGTCTAGGAGTTAGTAAGGCATCTTAGGAAAATCACATATTCCCAAAATGTTTAGGCATCATCCATTAACTTCCCATCTCAATCCCCTCCTAGCCTCTTTGCTAGCAAGCGTTGTTAGTAATAAACTCTGACTTGTTATATCCCCCGAAAACCCAATGCATGGAGCGCAACTACGCGTTGATCAGTCAAGGAATCAAAGTCAGTTTTCATGCGAGTAAATATGTGGCCCTGCATGGTAGCTAAAACGGCATCTCTTAATTATTGTGATTAATTGTTGCGTTTGGAGACAGAAATCAGGGCTTTGATTGGAGGAAGGACCGGTCAAGTTTCTCCTTCTCCTGCAGTCTTCTTGCAATTTGGTCCCGCTGCACCATCTAACGTGACTTATACACCTAGACGGAGGGAGTAGTACGAGATATGGTGGCACACTGACTTACGTCGAATACAAGTGCCAAAAATTATTGGAAGAGTGCAAAGTGTACAAACCAAATAATTAAAATTGAATTTCTCGTTCTTTTTTCTGAAACAGAGGCAAAAGATTGGCCTCATCCACTAAATAAGAGGTGAATAGAGTTTCATAGTTTGCAAGTGACCCTACAAATAAACGGCATGGCAATACTCTCAATACGCCCTAGTTTCTTAGCACCCACTGTAACCCTTAGTACATACGGTGGCACACCAACTTAGGCCGAATACAAGTGCCAAAAATATTTAATATTTTTTGGAAACTCAAAATATTTAAAATTGGAGGATTGTGCAGCCCACCTTTCTGATATTTTGACCGTGTGTGGTTCAGTTGTTGTTCACCACTTCAGATGGTCGTGTACCACACGTGAATGTTAGTAAGCGTGACCGGGAAGCATGTAGCATTAGTTGCGAGTTGACTGCCCCTAGTATTTTTATTCACTACGTTAAATAAAGAGTTTCATTTCGTGCACAATTTAAAACATTTTTTATGGAGAGAAAAATAAAACCACTCCATCTATATACGCTGCAGCCTCGGCGCTCATTTTCTAGGGTTTGCTCTCTTCACACTCTCTATCTACAATATATATACACGCTGGAGCCTCAACGCTTGTAGCTGCTCTCTTCACACTCTCACCCTCTACAGATCTAAACAAGACTTCGTTAGCCTCTCTCTCTCCCCCCTCACTGCTGGTCAAAGAGCTAGCAGGATCCGTCCGCCGGGAAGGGAAGGAGGCTTAACGCTGTCGTCATCGGTGAGGGAGGGAATTCACTATCGGCACAACTGTTCTCTTTCACCCAGTGGCGGCGTAGGAGGGCCTCCGACCTCTTCTTCCTCACTGCCATACATAGCGTGGGCAGATCGGCCTCCGACCACCCACTGAGCCATACCCCGAGAACCTTAAGGTATAATTTACTTATTCCACATGCATTGCTCTAGTTGCGTGTGGGCTTTTTCTGCTTCTGCACTCGAATCTAGCTGTTGGATCGAACAGGAAAGGAGTGGGGAAAGTTGTGTAGCATCAATTTAGTACGTGGTTCAAAGAGGAAAGGAAGGGGGGAAAGTAGTAGATACTGGCTATCCATCACCAACATTGGTCGAAAAGGGAAAACAATGACAAAAGTTGTACACAAATCTATAACGAACTGATCTTTCTATTTTGGGGGACAAGGCTGTAGAGATTGAGCAAGACTAGATTTACTTCCATCACACAGGGAAAGGTGTCTAAAGATGAAAAAACTAGGACGAACACAAATATGCTCCTTGGTTGTTTGTTCTTTGTTGCAACAGACTGTGCATCACCCCTTTATACATCGGTAGATGCACATTGTGCTGGTGCGTCCACTGTCCCGTACAACTCTTTAGCTGTTGTTAATCTAAGGCCCTATTTGTTTAAAATGTCCTAGGACTTTTTTAGTCCCAACTAAAAAGTCCCTAGTCCCTACTTATTTGATTCCAGGGAATAAACATGGACTAGAGGTTATTAAATGACATGCTAAAAGACCATGTTACCCCTAGTAATGAACTAATAGAGATAGGGTGCGACGCGGGGCAGGGGCAACTATTGGAAAAAGTCCCAAAAATACTCTCCCTCGGGGTCTTCTTTCTTTAGGGTCCCAAATGCCCACTTTTAGTCCCTAAAAGTCACTCTTGTTTAGATGGGACTAAAAGGGACTTTTTTTAGGGTTTAGATGGGACTAAAAGGGACTTTTTTTAGTCCCTTCACCAGAAAGTCCCTGTAAAGAAACACCTTCTAATAATGCCACTGGAAAGTTGAAGCAATGCCACAGTTAAAGGCAAATTACATGTTTAACGAATTTTATTGTTAATATAATCTCTCTGTTAATATGAATTAGTTCCAGTGTTTGAGAAATGCTACTGTCTTGCTTTCTTTCCCATTTAGATAAGTTAGATGCATCTTTTTGTGGGCTTCTATGTCATCCACCGTTATTGACCAGTACTGGTTTCCTTTGCACCTCTGTGTAAACAGGGTTTTCTACTTCGCCTCGTTGCTATTGCGACCTTTTGTTGCACTGCACAAAACACTTTTGTTTTAAGAGTGTTTTGTGCAGTTCAACCAAAATGTCACACCGACAATGTTGCTAGATTGCTTGATCTTAGTGGAACTGCACAAGAGGAGATCTAACTTCCTATCCTTGTTGGGAAATTTGTTTCAGATCTTCTTCTTGTGAGTTGTTTGAATTCCGTGTCATGATAGGTCAGTACTAGCCTTCTTTCACATGATTGTCCAGTGTGCTTTCATATGTTGTGCTACTTATACAGTAATGTTGCTTGATTTTAGTGAACTGCACAAATGGAAACAAAACTTCCAATCTATATGTGCACTGTAATATCCCATTGTGGTAAGATAATGATATTCCACAACTATTGGCATGTATTTTGCTATTGTCATCAGAAAATTAATGTCGTTGCTTAGTGCTATACTTGTGCTCCCTAATTGACATGCCAAATCTTACATTGAAGGTGAAGCTTGTCTGTTATTGAACCAAGTGATGAAGGGGAAGAACAATCCGAAGAAAAACAAATATCAACTCCTGGTTCTGTAATGAAGCACTAGAACTGTGATGACACAAGTAATGATCTAGTTTTGCATCTTAATTTATTGCTATGGCTGGAATGAGCAATTGTTTTTCCACTGATTTGATGCCACTCTTAATGTAATATGTAATTATCTCTAGTTGTGCAAACAGGGATCTTCTTAGAAGATCACATTTATTTTAGTGGAACTGCACAATGGCAACCATGGTAGACAACAACAGATGGTTCCGGAGAAGTGCTTCATCTGTATGCTCTACACAATAAGCCTCCTGACAAAGGTTGGTACCGACCCACGGATTTCATCCATATGATTCAGCTTTGTCATCTCTATTGAAGTTGTGCTAATATTTAGCTACTATCATGAAGTGCTTCATCTATGTTGTTTTAAATAATTCCTTTCATTTTTTCGAGCATTGCACAACAGAATCATCCACCTCTGAAGAAGAATATGGAGAATCTGAAGTGCCTTGTTCCGATTATGCCAGGATGAAGAAGCCAAACCTCTCTTCTTATCAGAAGGGAGCAGTTGAAGGATGGTTTTATTGCCCACAAGACTAACTTCAGCTCAATACAATGTTGCTGTGATGGCCAATATAATGTTGTTTTAGGATTCCTTTTGGTGAGTTCCATTTTTTTAAATGTGTGCTCTGCATGGATCATGTAGGTTGCCTGCTTAAACTATCAATTCATAGTACAATTTTCTTTATACTAATCACTTTTTTGTATTTATTCAAATAGGGGTGCTCAGCTTGATTTCAATGGGAACTGCACAAAATGTTCACGAATACATCGAATATTCTTGAATCATTCATTTCCACCACAAGAAAGGAGGTGCCGATATGTTCAAAGCATTGCAACATATAAAGGTGAAATCATACAAGCTACGGGAGAATTTGGTTGATTTTGGTGGAACTACACAAAAAGAACAGCTGGTTTATTTAGCACGAGGTGCCATGTCAATATCCGAACTGATGGCAAACCTGGCCCATTCCACAATCATAGGCATTTGATATTTTGGAATGGGAAAACCTTGTCAAAGTTTGCTCATTGATGTACACAAAACAACACGCATTTGACATTTTGGAATGCGAAAACCTTGTCAAATTTTGCTCGTTGATGTTAGCAAGGAGACATGCGTTTGATATTTTTGAATGGGACGCCCTTTGCTGTCAGCAACATCGATAGATTTTCTTTATTCTTTAGTTGTGAACTAAATATTGGCTCTGACATGTGAACCGCTGAGATGCATAAACGTTGAATGTTTTGAATGCTCTACAAATTGCCAGGCCTGTGTGTTTGACTGAAATGTACATGAACGCTAAAAAGCTGCTCAAACTTTTTGTACTCCCTCTGTTCCTTTTTACTTCTCATATTAGATTTGTTTCATGTCTAATTTACATTGTGAATGTTGATACTTTTTTCTATAAGATTGGTCAAAGTAGAGATACTTTGACTTCAGACAAAACTTATATGTAGACTAAAAAGGACCAGAGGGAGTACGTGTGAAACTGCTGCAAACAAGGTTATCACCCTGGGAATAATGCTAGTACGTATTGTTTTGCATGTTCATCCAATGCCAGTGATAAAAGAATTCGACTAATCGAAACTAAATTCATTCATACACGGCCAGATTTCATATAAACATGCCCGATTTCATTACATTTCATTTATTCTTCAACTAAAAGGGGCGCGCTGGAGGTATAATTAATTAACCTAATCTATGATCCTCGGTGCCAATTTCCCGTGTCCGGCTGGCTGAGCCAAACACATGTTATTTTCTAGCACACACCGCCAAGAAGCTAATCGGTCGTCAATGCTCAACCCACCAAGCTTGGCTTCAACCTAAGGGTAGCAGTGGTGGCCTTACTTGGACCCGAGTGGCGGCGACCTACCGTGTTATACTCTTCCTCGTTTTTTGTGGCGCGGCCTCATTGGCAGTGGGGCGGGGCCTCGATGGAGCCGGCGATGTCCTCTATCTCATTTCCGGCGGGGCGGTGCCTCGATGGAGCGGGGGAAATCCTCCCCCTCGTTGCCGGCTTGGCAGGGCCTCGACGAAACCGGCGATGTACTCAGCCTCATTGTTGGTGGGGCGGAGCCTCGGCGGAGCAGGGCCTTGCCAAAGCCGGCAAAGTCCTCCGCCTCGGTGATGGCGGGGCGAAGCCTCGGTGGAGCCGGCAATGTCGTCTGCCTCGTTGTTGGCGGGATGGGGCCTCAACGGAGCAGGGCCTCGCCAAAGCCGGCTAAGTCCTCCGGCTCGGTGCCGGCGGGGCGGGGACTCGACGGAGCCGACATTGTCCTCCGCCTCGTCGTCGGTCTCGTCAAACAACGCCTCGCCCGCTTCATCATCCTCTTTGTAGGTGGCCGCAACCTTCGCCACCCGCATGCGGTACCGCCAACACACGGGGCGGCTCTCGCGGGTGGAGCTGTATGACTCAAGCAGCGCCTCCCGCTCCGCCCGCTCCACGGTGATCTGCTCCTTCGCCTGCAGGTGCTCCTGGAGGAGATGGTGGTTGTAGGCGGCATCGGCCTGCGCCTCCCCGAACTGCTCCTCACGCTTCTGCGTCACTGTTTCCATGTATTGGACATGGGCCTCGCCAATGGTCATGGTGCAATGCAGCAATGAGGAGGCCCAGAGGAGGGGGTTGGCGCTGGATCGTCGACTACCACATTCTCCATTGGGACGTCGTCATCCTCCGGCTGCCTGTCGACCATCCAGTCGGCAACAATGGCTGCCATCTCCTTCTGGTCCATCGCCCGCTCGTCCCGAAGAGCGCTGGAGCGCTAGGAAGCCATGGTGGGAAGTAGTGGTGTGGACGGGAAAAAGGGAATGGCGGTGGATGACTGCGGCTATGGCCGGTGTAGTAGTTTATATATCAATGGTGGGCTGTAGAGGGATGGATGGGTG
This sequence comes from Triticum timopheevii, assembly GCA_963921465.1. Classification (NCBI taxonomy): domain Eukaryota; kingdom Viridiplantae; phylum Streptophyta; class Magnoliopsida; order Poales; family Poaceae; genus Triticum; species Triticum timopheevii. Next base: position 249,388,772 of record OY997264.1, on the reverse strand, counting down.
GCGCCAGAGTAGCCGCCTCGGCAACCGTGTGTCATTAATGTGGGCAGCAGACGGACGGACGGATGGAAACTGTGTCATTTGAACGTGGAGCAATCGCCTGCACTGGGAAACGGCGCACGTGGCACTGAACGTTTTGAGTGTAATGCGTGCGTGGGCGAGGGAGGCGGTCTGGGTGGGCCAGGGCGGTTAGACTCGTGCTTGGTAGCGGACATGCTAGCTCGTGAGAGAGCTCGCCGAGCTAAGTGACGACAATCAGACGACGGACGTGGCTTCCGACCAAGAGCCGGCGGTACCGCCCAAGCCGGTTCATTCCGTGTTCACCAAAGAGCAGGTGAGGCCGAACTTTGACGCCCTAATGGCAGAAGAGCTAACAGCGCTGGAGGAGCTGTGCTGTAACCTCCGCCTCCTCAACGAGCATTGGCTCGCGGAAGGACGAATCGTCGGCGAACAAGCGAATGACAATGTCGCTGCGGACATGTGGCCCTATGATCCCGGCTTCCGGAATGAGCAGCAGGCGCTGTATCAGACCATCCATAGGGCCCGCCAGGCCCTCTCCATCGTCCTTCGAGTTGTTGCGCTCGCCGTGGCGCCGCCGTCTCGCATTGTCAACATGGTCAACGAACAAGAGGAATCATGAGATGACTTTTATTGGAGAGGATGACAGTGGATCCCACCAGGGCCAAAGCCGCACGTACGCAAGTGCCTCCTTATTAGTATATATATACAACTATAATTTTTTGCTTCCTCCTGGTTTCCTGACATCACGGTCCCACACCATTGTCAACCTATTACTGTAGGAATCAGGCACTTTGCCGTCAGCCATGGCTGACGGCAAAGGGCTTTGTCGTCAGCCAGTCAACGGCAACAGGTCCGGTTGAATAGGCTACAACAAAGGCCTCTTTGCCATTTGCTGGCAGACGACAAATATGCAAAGGCCTTTGCCGTCTGCTGGCAGACGACAAAGAGCCTGGACGACGCACATGGCAGTTCAGGTCCCTTAAGTGGTTAATGGCATGCTTTTCCGTTAGCTCGCAGACGGCAATGGCCATCACATCTTTGTCGTCAGCCAGCGGATGACCAAGATGCAAAGGCCTTTGCCGTCTGCTGGCTGACGGCAAATCTACCAAATAGCCTAGCCCAGTACACCCCAGGTTGTACAGGTAGCTGCCATGTGGCAGCTTTGCCGTCTACTAGCGGATGGCAAAGAATCTTTGCCGTCCGCTAGGAGATGGCAAAGAAAGTGGCCATTAGGTGGTACTCGTTAGTGGGCCACCCTCCCTCCTTGCCGTCTGCTAAAAGACGACAAAACATCTATGCTGTCAGCTAGCGCATGGCAAAGATGTGGCAGACAGCAAACACTCTCTTTGTTGTCAGGTTTCTGTTAGCTGATGGCAAAGACCTTCTTTGTCGTCAACCAGCTGACGGCAAAGAGATGGCTGGCGACAAATATCCCAATTCCAGTAGTGTATATAGTCAATAAATGAGAGAATTGCACAAGGAGCGGCCGATAGCTAGGACCCAGCAGCTCGAGAAGCATTTCTGTTTTTGAGGTGTGAGCAAAATTTTCCTTGACTGATGTTTTTGTCGTTGTTCAGAGGAGCAGGGTATCAACTGGGCAGGCTGTGTCCTGTCTGGCCCAGGCTATTATTTTATGTCGACCAAATATCCAGCCCAGATATTAATATTTAAATGTGAAAATGGCTAGCCCAGCTATTGTTTTTTTGCGGAATACCAAACCCAGGTCAACTTGTTATTCTTCGGGCCGCATTAGACTTGCCAAGAAAATGGGGTTTAAGAAATAATAAATGTGATGTAATTAAAAAATTGGTTGTAATATAAACAACGCACCGAATAGGTACATTTTTTTATTCTTCTCAAAAAAGGTAAAATTTTCAATTTCATTACTTGTTGCTCGCGCAAAATTTCATTGGATTTTTACCTAATACAAATTTATTTGAAATTTTATTTAATCTGACTCTAAATTTCAGGTTAAAAAATATTTCAGATCCCATCAAAATCTTGGAAATTTTGTTGATTTTTTTGAGCGGGGCTAGGCGACCCAACAACGGCTGAGGTATGCATGGGGCTGGGCCCTGCCAACGCAGAATGCCAAGGTTTGCCCTCGCACCTCCTTTCCCAAGTGTTCACACGTCAAGGGGGACTCCTAAGCATCGTGGCTCAGGAGCCTATCTGGCTACATAGCCCCTCGCCCCGTGGCCTTGTCCTAGCAATCCGGACGACCTGGCGGTGGCTGAGTTATGCGCGGGGTCGAGCCCTGCCGACGTATAACACTAAAGCAAACGGAAAAAGAAGTTGCAGAATCATAAGCTAATTATTACAAAACATGTTTTTCAAAACATAAGTTCTTACGCCTCCACGAGGCATGGTACATGTTGGAAAATAAAACAAGAAGGAGCACCACTGCCGAGCCACCTCTTCAGCCTTGGCCACCGCCGTTTCCCGCCTGTGGAGTCCCGTGGTCGATGCTGTCGTCGTCGCCCTTGCCCTCGGCTCTAGCCGTGGGACCAACGGCAAGGAACTTATCCAGCAGGGCCTTCACCGGACCCTTCACGATGTCAGCAGAAGTGCCGCAGGAGTCAGGGTCTACGGGCTCGAGCAAGGCGGCAAAGTCGAAACTGGCGTCCCAGAGATAAAGATGGCTGAAGGCGCGCGTCAGGGCCGAGGAAGATAGTTTGCGGGCCTCACCTTCCACCATGGAGCTAAACCCAGCGATGACGTCCTCGAGCGCCTCAACGAGCTTGGGGAGCAGAGCGGCAGGGCTCTACTTCGGGGTCACCATTTGCCCCTGCGGCTCGCTCCCAAAGATTTCCTGCCGCGCCTTGTGGAACCTCACCTCGAGGGAGACAAAGGTGCCGCGCTCCATGGTGGCCGCCTTCTCGGCCTCGGAAAGGGACGCCTGGGCCGCCTCCGCCTCCCCCTTCAACTTCTCCTGGCGGCCGTGCTCCACGGCCTGTTCCTGTGTTGCCTGCTTCAGCTCAGCGTCGCGATCAACAATTGCAGCCTCCTGGGCCTTCAGCTTCTCCTCTCCACTACAAAAAATACACTTCCGTGATGATACATGTTTGTCACAGTAGGTCGCGTTTTTTGTCATGCATGTACAACCATGAAGATTTTATGACAAAATCAAGATAGTCATACCTGTGCTATCGTAGAAGTGTTCCATGACATTACCAAAATTATCATCATGGAAGTGTCCACTTCCATGAAGATAAATCATGATTCACAGAAGTGCTTTCGTCAAGGGTGACCGACATGTGGCATCCACCATAACGGAACACCGTTAAGCTATCAGGTTGGGTTTTGAATCCGATAACCCGCTAACAGCCCGGACCAATGGGGATTTTCAATGTGTAAAATCATCATTGGCTGGAGGAAACACGTGTTGGCTCATCGTTGGGACAGATGTCATCCACTCATTGGACAGAAGGCGCCTATGATACGTCGACACGTGGCACGGCCCAATAGAAGCCCATTCTTGTGAAAAGGCAGGCCAGTTTGACTTGGTCAAAAGGTGGTGGGCCGGCCCATGGAAAGCCTGTTAACGGCCTATTCGCATATAGCCCATTTATAGCCCGCTAACCGAAGGCCCGTTACGCCCTATCCGAATTAGGCCCAGTAGCGTCATCTGGGCCATCCAATATGATTCCAGCCCGTTTTCACTTCTGGCCCATGTATGGCCCATGAAGTCTTTCAGCCCATATGAGGCCCTTTGTAACTCTTGGCCCATTAATGGACCGTGGTGAAACTGGCCAGCAGTGAACAGTGTATCACCTTATACTCATTAATGGCCCGTGGTGAAATTGGCCCGTAATGAATAGTGTATCACTTTATACCCATTAACGGCCTATTATTCCGTTGGGCCGTTTCCAGCCCATGTTATCTTTCGGCCTTCTCAGAGCCCATTTACTCTTGGGCTCATTTCCAGCATTCGTTTACTTCTAGCCCGTTACTGTCATTTTCTACTTGTGGGCTAAATTCAGCCCGAGGTTATAGTCGGCCCGTTTTGTGGCCCGTTAATACGTTGGGTCATTTTCGTACCGTCATCAAATACAGCCGATTAACGATGGCCCGTTATGGTCGGCCCATGAACGGACGATTCCAACTCTAGCCCGTTTACGGCCATAATGCAGTCTGTTATTGGCCCATGTTTGGCCAACCAATCATACGGCCCGTACAAGGCCCATTGATGATACGGCCCGTAGAAGGCCCATTGTATCTACGACCCGTATAAGGCCCATTGTTTCTACAACACGTAGAAGGCCCATTGTTTCTATGGCCCGTAGGAGGGAAATGGTAACTACAGTAAATATGTAGGCCATGGTTATTGTGGCCTAGTTTTAAAAAATAGGTTATTGTGGCCACTAGCAAACCGCGGAAAAGAACTGCACTGACTACAAGCAAAGAAATAAACAAGACAATAAGGAAATAAATAAGCAAGCAACTTACACTAGGCTATCATGGCTATTACACATATTACATCCACTGGGCATGAAAGTTTGCCACCAGTGCAAATATAGGGAACACAGTAGCATATAAACGCCGCAACAAAACAAGTCCAGAACTGAAACCACTTTAGAAGAGCTCAAGAAACAATATCCTGGGTACCCATAATGCTGGCAAGATTCTTAGCAAGCTTATTAACTTTCTCTTGTTTGGCGCTTAAGTCCTCCAGCACTTGCTGTTGCTCCAGAAAGTATGCATCTGAGTTCTGCAGGGACTTCCTCAGTCCTTCGGCTTCATGTCGCATAACATCTGATCGATGTCTTTCAGCTTGAAGTTGAGACTCAAGAAGTCGAACTGATTCAGGCAACGAGTTCGAAGAGCTGGTGCCAACAGTAGTAGCCAGTAACGAACACTACATCAAGACATGACTTTGGGGTTGTCTCAGTGTCTTCAATATAGTTTTTATCAGCTTTCTAGGAGACCAACATGTATGTCTCACTATCTTGAACCTTATCTGCATTACTTCCTTTACCATTGCATAACGGGGTTGAGGGAGTCCCGGATTAGGGGGTGTCCGGATAGCCGAACTATCACCTTTGGCCGGACTCCTGGACTATGAAGATACAAGATTGAAGACTCCTTCCCGTGTCCGGATGGGACTTTCCTTGGCGTGGAAGGCAAGCTTGGCGATATGGATATGTAGATCTCCTACCATTGTAACCAACATTGTGTAACCCTAGCCCTCTCCGGTGTCTATATAAACCGGAGGGTTTTAGTCCGTAGGACGAAGAACAATCATACCATAGGCTAGCTTTTAGGGTTTAGCCTCTGATCTCATGGTAGATCTACTCTTGTACTACCCATATCATCAATATTAATCAAGCAGGAGTAGGGTTTTACCTCCACCGAGAGGGCCCGAACCTGGGTAAAAACATCGTGTCCCTTGTCTCCTGTTACCATCCGCCTAGACGCATAGTTTGGGACCCCCTACCCGAGATCCGCCGGTTTTCACACCGACATTGGTGCTTTCATTGAGAGTTCCTTTGTGCTATCGCCGTCAGGAAGGATGCCTCATACCGTCTTTAAAGACGGCACCATTTCTTAAGGAGCTTTGGCCATCGGCCAAACTCTCCGACTAGGCGGTTTTCTTATGACTGCCTGTTCGGCCGCCACGCCGACGATGACTTCTCGGGTCATCAAAAGCAATCTTCACATTAACTCGGAACTTGCCGAGCAGCTAGATCCGATGGAGCTCTCCTCCTTAAACAAGCTCTTGGATCGCATCGCCACCTTGGGAGTCGCTACAGACTACGATTAGATTGGGCCTAAAACCGATCTGAGAGAGATCAACTCTCCCCTGGCTACCCACCACATTGCTGTGGTGGAGGAACAGTACGGCGACCCTTCTTCTATATTAAGGAATAGCTATGTCCAGATTCCCGACCCCTCCATGCCGGATTCCCACGGAGGGATGTACGTCGATCAAGTCCTGAACCTAAAGTCAGGCAGCGGGCTGGATTCATTGGACAATATCAAAAAACCCAAGCTTCCAAGTTCGGAAACTTTTCGGCCCTTGAGTGTTAGATTGGACGGGGTTCCGAAGTTAATTCCATGCGCCCACCCAACCATAAGCGATCTATCCCGAATCCGGCAAGAGCCCGCTGAAACAGTACACCATCAATGGGCCAGATTCGTCCTGATTATGGACAGGATAAAGGACGGCCGCGAGGAAGACGCAATTTCACTTTTCTGCAATAATTGCATGGACAAGGGAATCCTAAACGCCATAAGTTGTCGTGAAATTACACGCTTTCCCGACTTGGCGTCCATAGTACGAAAGTACTGTGCGATGGAGAGCGCCTGGAAAACCGAAACCAAATTTTGGGATAATCCGGCCCCGAATACAACCCTAGTCCGAAATAAAAGGGTGCATCATCGCGAGGCACCTGGGTTAAATACCAAAAAGCAAAAAAACCCTAAAGGGCACGGAACCGTACTGGAGGGATGGCTCAATGGACCCTACAAAATTCATAGTACAGAGGGCACCACTCCAACTCATAGCCTTCGAGCATGTTGGATACTACGGCAGGTGGTTAAAAGTGGCGAAGAGCTTCTAGCTCCAGAGAACCAGCCCAGCAATACCAGTACGGTATTAACAGTCTTTGAGACTTTCGCATCAAATAATATGCGGAAACGAACACTCCGCAGCCTTGCTGAAGTCTACCAAGTAGTAACAATAAATCCATGGAGTGACACGGCTATTACCTTTAACGCTAGTGATGAACCTAATTCCGAACAGCCTAAGCACCAGCCGCATTGGTCCTCAGTCCAATAGTGGACGGCTTTCGCCTTACCTAGGTACTCATGGATGGCGGCAGTGGATTAAACCTCATTTACGAGGAAACCCTTCGAAAAATGGAAATAGACTGGAGCCGCATTGAGCGAAGCAGCACAACCTTTAGAGGAATAATCCCTAGTCGGGAAGCATGCTGCACAGGAAAAATTACACCGGATGTGGTGTTTGGCTCGCCGGACAATTACAGGTCCGAGGAGGTCACGTTCCAAGTGGCCCCGTTCAGCAGCGGATATCACGCTTTATTAGGGCGAGAGGCATTCAAGATTTTTCAAGCTATACCCCATTACGGGTACATGAAGCTCAAAATGCCCGGGCCCAACAGAATCATCACTCTTGCCAGTGATCCAGATATAGCACTCCGCGCCGAAAATAAGACAGCCGCACTAGCCCTCGTGGCACTACGCCCTAGCGGCCGAGGAACTCACTGCGCTGCGCTCCACGGTGAACAGGGACGATGTGATACTCGATAAGAGATCCAAGTCCACCTCTTTTAAGTCAGCGGACGAAATAGTCATCCATCCAACGGACCCTACAAAAACGGCCTCCATTGGGGCACAGTTAAACCCTGATGTAGATGCCGCACTATGAGAATTCCTACAGGAAAATTGGGACATTTTTGCCTGGCACCCTTCAGACATGCCATGAATCCCACGACGGCTGGCCGAGCACAGCCTAAATATCCTAAATGGATTCAAGCCAGTCAAACAGGCTCTTCGGCGATTTTCCGAACCCAAGAGACAGGCAATGGGAGAGGAGCTAGCCAAACTATTGGAAGCCGGATTCATCAGAGATATAAAACATCCGGACTGGCTAGCGAACCTGGTGATGGTACCAAAGAAGGATAAATCCTGGCGCCTATGTGTCGACTTCAAGGACATTAACAAGGCTTTCCCAAAGGACCCCTTCCCCCTCCCCCACATCGATCAAATTATCGACGCTACCGCATGGCACGATTCATTGTGCTTCCTTGACGCATACTCCGGCTACCACCAAATCAAGATGGCGGAGCCAGACCAAGCCGCAACGACATTCATCACTCCATACGGCCCATTCTGCTTCAACACAATGCCCTTCGGGCTCAAAAACACCGGCGCAACATATCAGCGCATGATTCAGATATGTCTGGCAAACCAGATCGGCAAAACAGTGGAGGCATACGTAGACGATGTGGTCGTCAAATCCAAGCATGTCGAAATTCTAGTAAACGACTTGAGGCTCACATTCGACAATCTCCGAGCATATGACATTAAGCTCAACCCCGAAAAATGGGTTTTTGCCGTACCAGCCAGAAAGCTCTTGGGCTTCATTGTGTCCGGTAGAGGAATTGAATCAAACCCAGCCAAGATACGAGCTTTGTCACAATTGGATATCCCAAAAGACCTCAAACAAATACAAAAATTGACTGGATGCATGGCGTCTCTAAGCCGCTTTATCTCCCGCTTAAGAGAAAAGGCATTACCCCTTTTATCGCCTCCTGTGGCGCACTGAACACTTCGAGTGGACGGATGCCGCCACGGCTGGACTCGAAGAAATCAAAGCCATATTGGCAACAAATCCGGTCCTGGCCGCGCCCAACATGGGCGAACCAATGCTATTATACATCACGGCAACCCATCAAGTTGTAAGCGCGGTGCTCGTTGTCGAACGAGAAACGGATGGACACAAGTTCCCTCTTCAAAAACCAGTTTACTACGTGTCCACTGTCCTAACTCCATGCAAGTCCCGGTATCCACATTATCAAAAGATAGCGTACGCGGTGTTCATGGCATCCCGGAAGCTGCAAAACTACTTCTAGGAGTGTCCGATAAAAGTAGCCTCCGAAGGACCTCTTAATCACATTATAAAAAAACCGCGACGCAATGGGCCGGATTGCCAAATGGGCCATCGAGCTCCTCCCATTCGACATAACCTATAAACCACGGCGAGCTATCAAGTCACAAGTTTTGGCTGACTTTGTCGCCGAATGGACTGAAGCCGAACTTCCTAAAGAGTACGGCACATATTCCAATTGGATCATGCACTTCGACGGCTCCAAAATGTTGGCCGGCTTGGGGGCTGGCGTCGTCCAGACGTCCCCAACCGGAGACACAGTCCAATACGTACTCCAGATAATGTACACGGACTCCAACAATGCAGCCGAATACGAGGCCCTTCTACATGGCCTCCGGATGGCGGTCTCCATGGGCATTAAACGCCTAGAGGTGCGCGGGGATTCGAACCTCGCGATATCCCAAATAAATGGAGACTTCGACGCCAAGGATCCGAAAATGGCAGCTTACCGTAACGCCGTCCTAAAAATGTCAGCTCAGTTTGAAGGGCTCGAGTTTCACCACATAGCTCGGGATAATAACCAGGCGGCGGACGTATTGGCACGCATCGGCGCAAAGCGCGATGCCATCCCTCCCGACATCTTCCTGGAGCGGCTTTTAAGCCATCCGTACTATGGGAAGGGGAGTCCGGAAACAACAATCCGTACCCAACCGCACCGCCCGACACCGAACGTTCTGACACAATCGATGGTTCTGCCAATGAAATAACACCTTCAGCCCACGAAATAATGGCAGTCATTGCCCCGTGGATCGAACCATTCCTAGCCTACTTAACTAGACAGGAACTTCTCGAGGACCAAAACGAGGCCTGCTGCATAGTACGACGATCTAAAGCCTATAAGGTCCATGAGGGAGAGCTTTATAAGAAAAGCACAACCGGAGTCCTTGAAAGGTGTATCTACGAAGAGGAAGGGCGAAATCTTCTGGCTGAAATTCATGCCGTACTCGGTGGGCACCACGCTGCAGCCCGGGCCCTTGTAGGCAAGGCCTTCCGTACAGGATTTTATTGGCCAACGGCCCGGGCAGACGCTCAGGACTTTGTCCAAAGATGCGTCGATTGCCAGCTCTTTGCTAATCAAAGCCACATGCCACCCACTGCCCTAAAAACTATACCCATCACCTGGCCGTTCGCGATTTGGGGGCTTTACATGGTTGGACCCCTTAAAGGAGGAACCCACAAGCAAAAATACCTATTGGTCATGGTGGATAAATTCACCAAATGTATAGAGGCCAAGCCAGTTAAGACGGCCAAATCCGGACCCGTGATAGACTTCATATCAGGGGTAGTACACCGTTACGGCGTCCCCCATAGCATCATCACTGATAACAGCAAGAACTTCATGGCCGAGGAGTTTAAACTCTGGTGCAAAAACATGGGCATCAAGCTCGACTACGCTTCAGTCTATCACCCTCAAACTAACGGTCAAGTCGAGCGAGCAAATGGTCTAATCATGAGCGGCGTTAAACCCAGACTAGTGCAGTCCCTTAAGGAATCTAACACGCACTGGGTCGAGGAGCTCGACTCCGTACTCTGGGGGCTGTGGACCACACCGAATCGCACTACCGGATTCACACCATTTTTATGGTATACAGCTCAGAGGCAGTTTTTCCTTGTGACATAATTCATGACTCACCTCGCGTGCGCATGTACGAAGAAAGAGAAGCCGAGCTGGATCGGCCGGACAATTTAAATGCCTTAGAGGAGGAGCGCGACTTGGCAAAAGCTCGTTCCGCATTCTATCAATAGCAGGCCCGAAGATATCAAAGCATAGAAGTACGGGCCAAAACTTACAATGTTGGTGAACTAGTTCTATGCCTGCCGGACAAGAAAAAGGACAAACTCAAGCCCAAATGGGAAGGCCCCTTCATCATCGACCAAGTCCTGACCGGCGGAGCGTACCGTCTGCAAAACGCATCGGATAACCGACTCGAGCCAAACCCATGGAACGCAGCCCGTCTCCGAAGATTCTACGCCTAGCGCTGGACTCTGAGTTCATCTCCTTCCTCCGTCTACATTTTATACTTTAGCTGTCTTTTATTTCTCTCCTTCTCCCTCCCTTTTTCTTAAAGCCTTTGGAGGCTCCTCTGTGCATTGTTCGCACACACTTGACGTGCTACTCGCGCTCATTATACCTGGGGGCTTCTTTAACAGAAGCTTATTTATACGGGCTTTATGCCCAACACATGTGTCACACTTCCGCATGTACCTTTTATTTGCCATTATATGCATCGATATGACTTAAGTTTTGGCCAAGCTAGGTTGCCTGGCTCCTGTGCTTACCCCTATGTTCCCGATTGTTCGGCTAGGTGGTAAAGGGAGCACCTCTGTGATTGTTACTGCCGGGTCAGCCGGATGTGTACCTCAGACTAGGTGAAGCCGAAAGCTAGCATTCTTAAGGGAATATTCGGTCGGTGAACTAAAAGATGATTTCTTACCTATTTATTTATCTGCCCCCAGATGCTTTCCTGCTTTTTTCGCACTCCGGACATGCACTTTAGGGCATGCCTCCCAGGGAAAGGAACCCCTAACGGAGCTATTCACCCTAGAAGATGTTTCTTACTAACCATGTAATATAACATAAGTAGTTGGGCATTTGTCTGATAAAGCACTAATGACCCCTACGCCTGGTCTCCACGCATGCCCTGGTTTTTTATATAACCGCGAGGGTATTCGGACACACTCCGGACTGTCGGGTCCCGAGGTTGAAGCGAAAAGGTCCGCTACGACAAACGATCTACAATCCGGATAGAAGGCATTTTACATGTCATTTTAAATTACATAGTCAAATTGACTGATTGTATTCCTCTTCAATACCATCTAATAGGCTGTCTAGTTTACAGTCCCGCTGGGAATACTTTGCGGCCAACTCTACTTGGCCGTACACTAAGCTCACAGGGATCTCCTTCCCATCGGGCCCCACAGGTCTGACCTCGGCCATGTGGTTTGGGTCAGCCTTCGTGTACCGCGTCTTCACCATGGCCCAGGCCTCCCTGGCGCCTTGACGGTAGGCCAGTATCTTCCATAGCTGGAAGCACCGCCGTGCTCCCTGAAGCTTCTCTGCAAGCTCTACAAGGCCTTCGGGTAGGGAGACGGATGGCCATAAGGCCTGGGCGACGCCTCTCATCGCCTGCCGAACTCGTTCGTGCAGTTGCAGCAGCTGGGGAAGTAGGTCACCCGTTGAACCAGGCATTTCCTCTGCAGGACGACCCGTGAGCATACCTACAGACATATTTCTATTAGTCGACTTCCTCGCCAAACTCTTTTTTAAGGTTCGCTCAAGCACTTACTATAAATGCCGCGACGAAGCCGCCGATTCTCCTTAACGGAGTCAGACAGCTGGGCTCGAACATCTTTTAGTTCCTCGCCCAGCTGGGTGTTGGCATGTTGGAGGTTATTTTTCTCTTGCCGCACCCTTGTAAGCACATTCTCGCTGGCTTTTAACCGGCGCAGGAGCTGTTGCTTGTCCGGATCTACTCCGGCGCCATCTGCAATGTTATTGTCAGACTTATACACACACCGCACTTCACAAACTACTAACCTTTCGAAGTATATATTACCGGAGGGGGTCTTTGTGGCTCCCCCTGTGGTGGCTAGTGCGGCCTCAAGCTGGGCCTTGCACTCATGAAGCTCCTGGGACAGTTGGGTATTCTATTCGGTAAGATCCTGCATAACAAATGATCCTTAAATCAGTTATTTTAACTATTTTAAGTCTCGGGGGCTACTGGCATATATAACTGTCAATATTCCTCACCCGTATGTCTTTCACATACGGCTCCGTGGCTCTGGCTAGACCATCTTGAACGGCACGGAGGTGCGCATCTCCCGAATTAAAGGCATTCAATGCCTCTTGGGAGAAACATGCGTCACAAAGAACTGTCCGGTGGCGCCTATGATTCATGGCACTCTCCAACTCGGATTTGGTGGTGGACAATCTGTCGTCATCCTCTGTTGGAGGAGCATCCGATGCGTGCCTTGTGTTCGCCTGCCCTTCTGGACCTGGCTTTGGAGCCTGGCTGACGGAGGCTCAATTGTCAACCTCTCCGGACACAGTCCGGCGAGCGCTCTTTTTCCTGAAAAGATCACGAGCGTTAGTATGCCTTCTAGGAATCTTTCCTTGAAACACGGAGGCACGCCATACCGTTGCGGCGACGTCTCGATCTGCACCGCACTTCTTTTCTGCCTGCTGGGCCGAGCTGCCCCTTGTTGGCCAGCCGCCGCGGGCTCGGCTTCCCGCCTCAAAGGCACCCCCTGCGAAACACCATTGGTATGTAGTGGTCAGAAATAAGCACGGACGGGTCATGGTATCAGGACTTCGGTCACAGTAACCTGGGAAGCTGGTAATATTCTAGGGTAGTCGGCCGTAATGGCGACCAAAGCATTGTCGATGCTAAGTTGGTGGAACACCCCATCGATCAGCTCCACCTTTATGTCCGGATCCTCTTCGGAGGCCGGATCGAGGGACCATTCCGGATCCTCGGGTTGTGGAGCCGGGCTGTGTATATCCTCTATGGCCCGGCGCAGTTCCTGTGTCGAAATCACAAAATGAGATACTTAACCATGGGAATATGGATCGGATAAGCAGAAAGAAATGTCCGCTTACCCAGCTTCGAGGGTTGTTCATAGAAAATCCGTTCAATGGACTAGCACGGAGGAAATCCTCCTCTTCCCCCTTGTACAGAGCGGACAAGATCTTCACCAGATCGGCGACCGATCCTAGCCCCTTACGGCCATGACGGGTGGCATCATCCTCCCCGTTGAAATCCCACATGGGGTGGCCCCTATACTGGAGAGGCTGCACCCCCCGCATAATGCATGTGGCCATGACCCCGATCATGGTCAGTCCAGAATGAGCCAATAATCTTATTCGGCTCATCAGGTAAAGGACGTCCCTGTCATTCTCCCTTTGAGAGCTCCGCGGACGCCAACTTAGGCGTTTCTTGAAGGGAGCATTGCTGAACTCCGGGAGGCCGGTCCGAATGGGATCCGGTAGCGGGGCGTCTTCTATATAAAACCATTCCGAAGGCCAGTCTTCGGATGCCTTCTTCGGGGTTCCGGATAGATATCCGGTGCCGGCGATGCGCCATAGCTCGGCTCCGCCCAATTGATATATTGACCCCTCATGAGAACAGGGTACGAGGCAGAATAATCTCTTCCACAGCGCAAAATGAGCCTCGACGCCCAAAAACAGTTCACAAAGGGCCACGAAGCCCGCGATGTGCAGAACGAAGGCAGGCGTAAGGTGGTGCAGTTGGAGGCCGTAGAACTCTAGGAGCCCCCGGAGAAACGGATGTATTGGAAATCCGAGTCCTCTTATCAGATAAGAGACAAAGCATACCCGCTCTCCTTTGGAAGGATCAGGGACGCTCTCCGCTTTCTTTCCGCCTTTGTAGGTGGTGAGTCCGGCTCGAACCGAAACCATGAAGGATGGGGGAAGAAATCCCTTGGTTTGGAGCGTCACTAGCTTGCTATGCAGGACTGAGCATCTCTTCCAATCCCCAGGCTGAGGGCTGGGAGAGCGAGTGGAGGAGCCGCGTTGACTGTCCATGATGGAATGGATTTTTGTCAGAGGCGCTCCGATGAAAGCTTGCGGAGGAGGGACGGTGTGATTCGAATCTAGATCCTCGTCTCTTTTTATAGGCGGCTCATTTGCACAGCTAGGGGGAAAGTGTAAAAATACCCTGGCTTTTCGCATTCGTTTGACACATGGAAGATGGCCATTATTGGGCGTGGAAGCCAAGGAGCGCAACATTTACAAGAAGCCGGACACTATTCGACAAGTATATGGAATTTGGAGAAGAACCCGCTCGCAATGCCGAAGACAATCTACGTGCCGGACTCATCGTCATTGAAGCCTGGTTCGGGGGCTACTGAGGGAGTCCCGAATTAGGGGGTGTCCGGATAGCCGAACTATCACCTTTGGCCGGACTCCTGGACTATGAAGATACAAGATTGAAGACTTTGTCCCGTGTCCAGATGGGATTTTCCTTGGTGTGGAAGGCAAGCTTGGCGATACGGATATGTAGATCTCCTACCATTGTAACCAACTTTGTGTAACCCTAGCCCCTCTCCGGTGTCTATATAAATCGGAGGCTTTTAGTTCGTAGGACGAAGAACAATCATACCATAGGCTAGCTTCTAGGGTTTAGCCTCTCTGATCTCATGGTAGATCTACTCTTGTACTACCCATATCATCAATATTAATAAAGCAGGAGTAGGGTTTTACCTCCACCGAGAGGGCCCGAACCTTGGTAAAAACATCGTGTCCCTTGTCTCCTGTTACCATCCGCCTAGACGCACAGTTTGGGACCCCCTACCCAAGATCCGCCGGTTTTGACATTGATAGGGGTACTCTTCTCCAATATTTTATCCGCGTTCTAAAAGAGAAACAAACAAACACATCACAGGTTTACAATGTAGTATATGAAACTGTGACGCCCCCGATTCAATCGTACACTAATCATGCACGCAAACGTGTACGATCAAGATCAGGGACTCACGGGAAGATATCACAACACAACTCTAAAACATAAATAAGTCATACAAGCATCATAATACAAGCCAGGGGCCCCGAGGGCTCGAATACAAGTGCTCGATCATAGACGAGTCAGCGGAAGTAACAATATCTGAGTACAGACATAAGTTAAACAAGTTTGCCTTAAGAAGGCTAGCACAAACTGAGATACAGATCGAAAGAGGCGCAGGCCTCCTGCCTGGGATCCTCCTAAACTACTCCTGGTCGTCGTCAGCGGGCTGCACGTAGTAGTAGGCACCAACAGTGTAGTAGGGGTCGTCGTCGACGGTGGCGTATGGCTCCTGGACTCCAGCATCTGGTTGCGACAACCAGAAAGAAAGGAAAGGGGGAAAAAGGGGGAGAAAGCAACCGTGAGTACTCATCCAAAGTACTCGCAAGCAAGGAACTACACTACATATGCATGGGTATATGTGTAAGGAGGCCATATTAGTGGACTGAACTGCAGAATGCCAGAATAAGAGGGGGATAGATAGTCCTATCGAAGACTACGCTTCTGGCAGCCTCCGTCTTGCAGCATGTAGAAGAGAGTAGACTGAGGTCCTCCAAGTAGCATCTCCAAGTAGCATCTCCAGTAGCATCGCATAGCATAATCCTACCCGGCGATCCCCTCCTCGTATCCCTGAGAGAGAGCGACCACCGGTTGTATCTGGCACTTGGAAGGGTGTGTTTTATTAAGTATCCGGTTCTAGTTGTCATAAGGTCAAGGTACAACTCCAAGTTGTCCTGTTACCGAAGATCACGGCTATTCGAATAGATTAACTTCCCTGCAGGGGTGCACCAACTTACCCAACACGCTCGATCCCATTTGGCCGGACACACTTTCCTGGGTCATGCCCGGCCTCGGAAGATCAACACGTCGCAGCCCCACCTAGGCACAACAGAGAGGTCAGCACGCCGGTCTAAACCTAAGCACACAGGGGTCTGGGTCCATCGCCCTTAGCACACCTGCACGTTGCGTACGCGGCCGGAAGCAGAACTAGCCCCCTTAATACAAGAGCAGGCTTACGTTCCAATCCGGCGCGCGCCACTTAGTCGCTGACATCTGAAGTGCTTCGGCTGATACCACGACGCCGGGATACCCATAACTACTCCCACGTAGATGGTTAGTGCGTATAGGCTCGTAGCCAACTCAGATCAAATACCAAGATCTCGTTAAGCGTGTTAAATATCCGCGAATGCCGAACAGGGCCAGGCCCACCTCTCTCCTAGGCGGTCTCAACCTGCCCTGTCGCTCCGCCACAAAGATCCACTCGCGGGTGCTCCACCAGCCGACCCGACTTTAGTCTCCACATGTATCATGTATAAAGTATATAGTATATACCCGTGATCACCTCCCGAGTGATCATGGCCCGATAGTATAGCACGGCAGACGGACAAGAATGTAGGGCCAATGGTGATAAACTAGCATCCTATACTAAGCATTTAGGATTGCCGGTAAGGTATCAACAGATGTAGCAACAATGTCAGGCTATGCATCAGAATAGGATCAATGGAAAGCAGTAACATGCTACACTACTCTAATGCAAGCAGAATAGAGGAGAATAGGCGATATCTGGTGATCAAGGGGGGGCGGGGCTTGCCTGGTTGCTCTGGCAAGGAGGAGTCGTCGGTGACGTAGTCGTCCAAAGGGGCATCAACATCGTCACGGGGGCTACCGGAGAGAAGAGGGGGGAGAAACAGTAAATACATAGCAAGCAAGTGCATAACAGGTTAACAAGCAAAGCTAAACGTGTTCTAACGCGGTATGAGGTGATACCGGTGAAGGGGGGAAACATCCGGGAAAGTATCCCCGGTGTTTCGTGTTTTCGAACAGATGAATCGGAGGTGAAATGTTGCAGGTTCTCTATGCTAGGGATGCATGGCGGACGGACGGGCTGCGTATCCGGATTCGTCTCGTCGTTCTGAGCAACTTTCATGTAGAAAGTATTTTCATCCGAGTTACGGATTAAAAGATATGATTTTCTAAAGATTTAAATCATTTTCTGATTTTAATTAATTATTTAATTCTAACATTATTCAGAATAGTGTATGCTGGCGTCATCATGACGTCAGCATGACGTCAGCAGTCAACAGAGGTGTTGACTGGTCAACTGACGTGTGGGTCCCGCATGTCATTGACTGTTAACTAACCTAACAGGTTAATTAACTAAACTAGATGATTAGGTTAATCTAATTAGGATTAATTAAGTTAATTAAATCTTTAATTAATAACTAATTAATATTTTATTTATTTATTTTTATTTTTATTTTTTTTATTCTTTTTTTATTTAAAAGTTATCTGGGCGGGGCCCATGTGTCATAGGGCCATAGGGGCCTAACGGGTTCACGGGCACTGGGCCTGAGCAGCGGCGGATGGAGCCACGGCGAGGTCATGGCCGGAGCGGGGCGCGCCGGCCGTGGCCTGTGGAGGGGCGGCCGCGGGGAGGCGCGCTAGGGGCCGGCGCCGTTGGCCGTGGCCGCGGCCGTGTGGAGAGGAGGCGGGGGCGCAGGGGGTGAGCGCCATCGGGGAAGCAGGGGGATGGAGGCGAGGTCATGCTGGCGAGCAGGGCAGCGGGCGCGGGGTCATGCGCGCGCGGGCAGTGAACGGCGCTGGCGACAGGCACGGGGGCGTGTCGAGGAGTTCGTCAGGGCGGTCGGGCGCGACGCGGTGGCAGGGGAAGGAGAGGAGGGGCACGCGCGTGCTCACATCGAGAAGTAGGGTCTAGGGCAGCGGGTGTTGAGGAGGAGGGCGGAGACGACGGCGTCGAGGAGGCAGTCCGGCGACGCGGTCCGGGGTGGCGTGGTCTCTAGGCGGCAACAGGCGACGGCGTCGGGGAGGAGGACGGTGGCGCCGGGGATGACTTCGGGCGACGGGGACGTGCACCGGGGCGGCGTCGGGCGGCTTCGGGCTTCTCCCGATCTCGATCCAGAACTGGATCGGGGGAGGGGGAGAGAGCGATGTGGGGAGGGGAGTGGGAGTGGTCGTGGGTTAGGGTTTCGGGGTGGGGGGATAAGGGAGAGGACGTGGGGGCCGACCTGGGCCGGCCTGGTTGGCTTGATGGCCAGCTGGGCCGCGGTCCAGCAGGGGGGGGGCTTCTCTTTCTCTTTTTTTTGTTAGCTTAGTTTTTCTCTTTTGTATTTTCTTTTCTTTTATTTATTTACTTTTCTGTTTTAAATAATTTTAAATTATTTCGGCCTTTTATAAAAATGTGTTTATTTCACGATAATTTCCTATGCAATATTTGGCAACCCCCGAACATTTAGTTTTTAATATTTGAAAACTTTTATGGTTTGCCTCAATTTGAATTTGAATTTGAATCGGTTTCAAACTAACGCAAGATTAATCAACGGTAATCGAGGTGACGTGGCATCATTAGCGAATGATTACTGTAGCGTAACTATCCGGGCGTCACAATTCTCCTCCACTACAAGAAATCTCGTCCCGAGATTTAAGAGGGGAGTAAGGGGGAAAGTTCTGGTTACGATATTCTAACGGATCTTCTCGAAGAAGTTAATCCCTTTCTTTGATGTGTTCAATTCTTTATTCCAAAGCATCATGATAAACTTGTCATCATTTCCTCGGGAACTCCATCGTACTTACGAAAGGATAAGGGGCAGCTCACTACGACATAATGCTTTTGAGGGAAACAATCTGGGGTTAACCCATGAATTAGTATAAGATTATCTCTCGAGTTGAACATATGAAATACCTCGATAGTAAGGTACGAAGGTACCATAATAGGTTCCAAGCGGATAGATAGTTGCTCGAAGCCTGAACCAGAGTGAGAAAGGGGTTCAGAGTAGCGGGAGTAAGTATTGCGTCTAATACCAGAATAGATCACTAGGACAGTGGCCCGTGGATTACATACGAGTCCACGCGCGAGGAATAACTTTGGGAATAGGGGGTGTACAGGACAGTCAGGTTTCGATCCTGTGGAA
Source organism: Triticum timopheevii (assembly GCA_963921465.1). NCBI lineage: Eukaryota > Viridiplantae > Streptophyta > Magnoliopsida > Poales > Poaceae > Triticum > Triticum timopheevii. The sequence continues at coordinate 249,369,672 of OY997264.1, read as the reverse complement.
CTGTGGGTTATGGGCCCACCATGTGGTTTTTTTGGGAGCAATGACATCTTTCACGGTCATGATAGCAAGGCATGTCAGAGAGTACCATGTCAGTTATGTCAGCATCAATGTTGGTACCGAGGGCGAGGGACGAAGAGAACCACCTTCCTGCTCGTTGAACGAGGCGGACCAATAGGTAAGGTTCTCGTCCATCGGTGGCTACCGAAATGTCATCAACAATAGTAACAGGGTCTTACTGACAGAGTTGTACCTCGAGGTGTTTGCACAAGCAGTGGATTATTACTGCTTATATCATATAGATCATAGAAAAGGTTCAAACAAACCAATGGAAGGAAAATATGATCATCATATTAAACAGAACAATGGAAGGGAAAATATGTTTAAACACATATTTCAAGGGGATATCCTTCCCAAGGACAAGCAGAGCATGATATCCATGACAGGATATAAAGTAGAAAACCATTTAGGTAAGGGGGGAGGAATCTCATGATATTACCCATACCACGGTGTTAGGATAAATGATGAATAAAATTTAGCATTGTGCTTTAAATGTTCCTGTTGAAAATCGGAGTACCATTGACATGCTTCGAGATAGCATTGACATGGTCTTCAGGTGAAGATCAGACTTTGGAAACAAAAAGGATCCATCAGGAGCAACTTATAGAATAAGTCTTACAATTTCCTCATGGAAGAATGGATAACCTTGCTGAAAAGGAATCTATAACAATAGGGCCTCCAGCCAGGAGTGTTAGGCACGACATCACCTTACCGGGTCACATAAAGACCGTTGCTATAACTCTTGGAAATATGTTCCAACCATCAAATCTGACCGAGATTCAGATCTGATTGGTGTCAGGATACCTCAGACTCAGGATGCCTGAGAAGAAAGGTGCAACACAAATTGTCGAGATGACATTGTAAGATTCTCGGGAGATGTACTACGGAAGCGAGTTTCGAAACAAAAGCCCAACATTAAACCAATAAAGGGATAAGGTGGTAGCTGATAGGCTCAACAACAAATCATCGAGATTTCCAAGGGATGAATTTCCACAATTAGGTGAACAAGGAAATATCATTTGTCGGATCAAATGATATAACGATGTATGCTCGAGGGAAAACATACACAACTGAACAATGATAGTAGGGTGCACCCAGGAATCTAGATTAGGTAGCACGATCAATGTTCGAATGATGACTCAATAAGCAATAGACTTAGAATGGAACTATCGACCATTAACTTCAAAGCAATAGGGTTGCTAGAAGTGCAGAATCCAAACAGCATCGTTCACTTGTTGGTACCCCGGTCGGGATCCACACAAGGACCAAGAAAAATGGTGATGGTGAGAAGTATCACTATACCAAGAATCCTAAAGAGGTGGTGAAATTCCCACGGCATTCTTGACATAAGGGTGGTAATACTCCAAGGTAAAGAAGAACAATGCTGGGTAGCAAGGAATTCAAGGTATAACACGAAACACGAACAAGTTTGTGTTGGAGGGAAGGCAATAAGTGGCTGATGATAACAGGAATCATTGAGGGGCAAGGATGGTATTACCCATCATGAATTCAATTGAATTCCTGGAAGAGCTCATAAGGTTGATGATGATCACGACACAATTGTCGAGAGATTTCATGAAGATGTAATCGATCGGCGACGACATCAAATCAAAGTAATGATGAAGTGAAAGGTTATTGGAACCAAGGGTACGACACAACTCGAAACCAAGCTTGTTGTTCAAGGCGAAATGGTATGACGATGAGGATCAACGTAAGGTTAGTTCATCGTCGAAAATTGTGCTCCGAGAAGAAGGACCGGGTAGCACAGTTAAAATCATCACGACAATGATATAGCCAAACAGGCTAGGAATGGCGTGATCGGGTACAAACTCGTACTTATAGAAGCTTACTAAAGAGTTGTTGAACCGTAGTGCGGACTCGGTTCCATTATCGGTGTCTTTGAGTGTTTATTAACTTTGAGCCCGTGAAAAATTGGAATCAGTGGGAAGGTAGCACTTGATGAAGAACTCATAAGGAGTTATGCAGTTCCATGATAATCTCGAGATACCAGGGGGGTAATACTCGACACAAGATCAAAGTAAAGGTTGGACTGGTGTATTGATCCATAGGAGACAATTGTTTTAACTTATCCGAGAAATGAGATCAAAGAAGAACAATCATGGTCGGAACCACGGTTGCAAGGGATCAATTCACAGATACCATATGTTAGTTATCAAGGAAATAGTTATTGTTACAAGAAGCTTCCATGATAGGATATACATCGTGTCCCTGGGCATGAACACAAGTTCAAGGTCAACTCCCACTTCTCCAATGCATACCCTTTCATTCACTTCTCGCTTTCGATGAAGTTATATGTTGAAATTTTATCTAGCAAAATACCAGAAGAGTACGACTCGTGAAAACTTTCGAGTTCACACATATTAAGGAAGGCATAGGTTCAACCCATCGGGGCATCTTAGAATCCTATACCAGAATCTTTTAGAAGTAATTAACTCAAGCTCGAAGGCAGAGCATGGTTGAGAAAGCAGACGATACAATTTACCAAAGGCATTATGTATCCGAGAAAAGGCTCACAAGTTTATTGAATATGAAGGGCGTTGTCAGATAAAATCCAACAAAGGATCTGGTGGTCCACAAGGGATCTGACGTGAGCATCGGTACTCAACTAGAGGAAGCAGATTATAGAAACAACTGACTAACTCAATTGTCAAATGCAAAGGAATTATGATTTCCAAATCAAGGGATCGGAAGCATTGCTCTGATTAGGGGTGGATAAGTTGAATAGCCGTAGGGTACAATCAAAGACAATTGGATTGGTCGAGAACCAATTCCAGTAAAAAGAATGGCAGCTCAACCGGAAAAGTAATTTATAAGGATCAATGATGATTGCGTGTATTCGCAAACATATTGAGTCAACAGACTCAAAATGGTAATGACAAGGAATGTCAATATGACTATGAGACTTATGGGATTATCCATAATGCAAGCAAGCAAGAATTTCAAGAGCCAAAGGCCCCAAAGGATTTTTGGAAGATCGAATATTATTTCGAAGACTTTTGTGAAACACATGAACAACTGGGGATGAGCGGATACTCGACAAGTGCGAGGATTTATTCGAAGGGGTATTCATGTGGCAAAGACCTGCTAGGCAGTAGGCACAAAGTATTCTCGGAACAATAGAGAAAACTTCGGGGTATCTTGTAATAACAAGATCAATGGGGGATGATTGTAAGAATGGCAAGTGTAAGTAGTTATCCATACGGATTTATCGATGGTCAGGAATAGCCAAAGTGATGGGCACAAGTCTCGAGAGAACATCAGAGAGTATCTTCAGAATCTTCGGATGTAGCAGGCGATCCTCTGCAATACGGGGCTCTTCGGGTGGATGCGATCACGAGATCCTAATCTTAGAGTTAGCAAATTCATTTAACCCGAATAGTAGAGAGATCCGAGTCCCAGATTATAGACGAGGAATAAAAGATCCTAATACCACCCGATGGCGATGTGGGCCCGTAAGGCACACAGCCAAGTTAGTAAAAGTTTTTGCAATGTCTAGACTCGACTTCGGCCAAGGAGTTGGAAGGGGGATTCCTACAGGCAGTCGGCTCTGATACCAACTTGTGACGCCCGCGATTCAATCGTACACTAATCATGCACGCAAACGTGTATGATCAAGATCAGGGACTCACGGGAAGATATCACAACACAACTCTAAAACATAAATAAGTCATACAAGCTTCATAATACAAGCCAGGGGCCTCGAGGGCTCGAATACAAGTGCTCGATCATAGACGGGTCAGCGGAAGCAACAATATCTGAGTACAGACATAAGTTAAACAAGTTTGCCTTAAGAAGGCTAGCACAAACTGAGATACAGATCGAAAGAGGCGCAGGCCTCCTGCCTAGGATCCTCCTAACTACTCCTGGTCGTCGTCAGCGGGCTGCACGTAGTAGTAGGCACCTCCAGTGTAGTAGGGGTCATCGTCGACGGTGGCGTCTGGCTCCTGGACTCCAGCATCTGGTTGCGACAACCAGAAAGAAAGGAAAGGGGGAAAAAAGGGGGAGAAAGCAACCGTGAGTACTCATCCAAAGTACTCGCAAGCAAGGAACTACACTACATATGCATGGGTATATGTGTAAGGAGGCCATATCAGTGGACAGAACTGCAGAATGCCAGAATAAGAGGGGGATAGCTAGTCCTATCGAAGACTACGCTTCTGGCAGCCTCCGTCTTGCAGCATGTAGAAGAGAATAGACTGAAGTCCTCCAAGTAGCATCTCCAAGTAGCATCTCCAGTAGCATCGCATAGCATAATCCTACCCGGCGATCCCCTCCTCGTATCCCTGAGAGAGAGCGACCACCGGTTGTATCTGGCACTTGGAAGGGTGTGTTTTATTAAGTATCCGGTTCTAGTTGTCATAAGGTCAAGGTACAACTCCAAGTCGTCCTGTTACCGAAGATCACGGCTATTCGAATAGATTAACTTCCCTCCAGGGGTGCACCAACTTACCCAACACGCTATCCCATTTGGCCGGACACACTTTCCTGGGTCATGCCCGGCCTTGGAAGATCAACACGTCGCAGCCCCACCTAGGCACAACAGAGAGGTCAGCACGCCGGTCTAAACCTAAGCGCACAGGGGTCTGGGCCCATCGCCCTTAGCACACCTGCACGTTGCGTACGCGGCCGGAAGCAGAACTAGCCCCCTTAATACAAGAGCAGGCTTACGTTCCAATCCGGCGCGCGCCACTTAGTCGCTGACGTCTGAAGTGCTTCGGCTGATACCACGACGCCGGGATACCCATAACTACTCCCACGTAGATGGTTAGTGCGTATAGGCTCGTAGCCAACTCAGATCAAATACCAAGATCTCGTTAAGCGTGTTAAATATCCGCGAACGCCGAACAGGGCCAGGCCCACCTCTCTCCTAGGCGGTCTCAACCTGCCCTGTCGCTCCGCCACAAAGATCCACTCGCGGGTGCTCCACCAGCCGACCCGACTTTAGTCTCCACATGTATCATGTATAAAGTATATAGTATATACCCATGATCACCTCCCGAGTGATCACGGCCCGATAGTACAGCACGGCAGACGGACAAGAATGTAGGGCCAATGGTGATAAACTAGCATCCTATACTAAGCATTTAGGATTGCCGATAAGGTATCAACAGATGTAGCAACAATGTCAGGCTATGCATCAGAATAGGATCAATGGAAAGCAGTAACATGCTACACTACTCTAATGCAAGCAGAATAGAGGAGAATAGGCGATATCTGGTGATCAAGGGGGGGGGGGGGCTTGCCTGGTTGCTCTGGCAAGGAGGAGTCGTCGGTGACGTAGTCGTCCACAGGGGCATCAGCATCGTCACGGGGGCTACCGGAGAGAAGAGGGGGGAGAAACAGTAAATACATAGCAAGCAAGTGCATAACAGGTCAACAAGCAAAGCTAAACGTGTTCTAACAAGGTATGAGGTGATACCGGTGAAGGGGGGAAACATCCGGGAAAGTATCCCCGGTGTTTCGTGTTTTCGGACAGATGAACCAGAGGTGAAATGTTGCAGGTTCTCTATGCTAGGGATGCGTGGCGGACGGACGGTCTACGTATCCGGATTCGTCACGTCGTTCTGAGCAACTTTCATGTAGAAAGTATTTTCATCCGAGTTGCGGATTAAAAGATATGATTTTCTAAAGATTTAAATCATTTTCTGATTTTAATTAATTTTTTAATTCTAACATTATCCAGAATAGTGTATGCTGGCGTCATCATGACATCAGCATGACGTCAGAAGTCAACAGAGGTGTTGACTGGTCAACTAACGTGTGGGTCCCGCATGTCATTGACTGTTAATTAACCTAACAGGTTAATTAACTAAACTAGATGATTAGGTTAATCTAATCAGGATTAATTAAGTTAATTATATCTTCAATTAATAACTAATTAATATTTTATTTATTTATTTTTATTTTTATTTTTTATTCTTTTTTTATTTAAAAGTTATCTGGGCGGGGCCCATGTGTCATAGGGCCATAGGGCCCTAACGGGTTCACGGGCACTGGGCCTGAGCAGCGGCGGATGGAGCCACGGCGAGGTCATGGCCGGAGCGGCGTGCGCCGGCCGTGGCCTGTGGAGGGGCGGCCGCGGGGAGGCACGCTGGGGGCCGGCGCCGTCGGCCGTGGCTGCGGCCGTGTGCGGAGGAGGCGGGGGCGCAGGGGGTGAGCGCCAGCGGGGAAGCAAGGGGACGGAGGCGAGGTCATGCTGGCGAGCAGGGCAGCGGGCGCGGGGTCATGCGCGCGTGGGCAGTGAACGGCGCTGGCGACAGGCACGGGGGCGCGTCGAGGAGTTCGTCAGGACGGTAGGGCGCGACGCGGTGACAGGGGAAGGAGAGGAGGGGCGCGCGCGTGCTCACATCGAGAAGTAGGGTCTAGGGCAGCGGGTGTTGAGGAGGAGGGCGGAGACGACGTCGTCGAGGAGGCAGTTCGGCGACGTGGTCCGGGGCGGCGTGGTCTCCAGGCGGCAACGGGCGACGGCGTCGGGGAGGAGGACGGTGGCGCCGGGGACGGCTTCGGGCGACGGGTGGCGGCGCCAGGGGCGTCGGGGGCGACGGGGACGTGCACCGGGGTGGCATCGGGCGGCTTCGGGCTTCTCCCGATCTCGATCCAGAACTGGATCGGGGGAGGGGGAGAGAGCGACGTGGGGAGGGGAGTGGGAGCGGTCGTGGGTTAGGGTTTCGGGGTGGGGGGATAAGGGAGAGGACGTGGGGGCCGACCTGGGCCGGCTTGGTTGGCCCGATGGCCAGCTGGGCCGCGGTCCAGCAGGGGGGGGGGGCTTCTCTTTCTCTTGTTTTTTTTGTTAGCTTAGTTTTTCTCTTTTGTATTTTCTTTTCTTTTATTTATTTACTTTTCTGTTTTAAATAATTTTAAATTATTTAGGCCTTTTATAAAAATGTGTTTATTTCACGATAATTTCCTATGCAATATTTGGCAACCCCCGAACATTTAGTTTTTAATATTTCAAAACTTTTATGGTTTGCCTCAATTTGAATTTGAATTTGAATCGGTTTCGAACTAACGCGAGATTAATCAACGGTAATCGAGGTGACGTGGCATCATTAGCGAAGGATTACTGTAGCGTAACTATCCGGGCGTCACAGAAACTCATTTTGGTAAACCAGTTCAGTAGTAAGGTGGACAGGATAATAGCATGAAACAAACATATATATATATATATGTAGTATGGTCACTATATGGTCTATATCATTCTAGTTTATGTTGCCAAATCAAGATAGATACAGTTCGAATCATATATATTTAAGACAAAGCAGCATAGAAAGAATATAAGTGTGGGAAACTACACCGCAATAACAACACTTGTAATGTGCATGGCATGAGAACATAAACTATTTATTCAATTGAAACTGAAATCATCATAGAGCAAGTTACAACAGCAAACAACCAAACACTTTAAAGAAAAGGGTTTAAAACATACATGTTGCACCATTGGAGTTTCAGTTGCATCCTTCAAATTTGAAATTAGTTGGTATGAGTAAATATAGTGATGCAAGAGCAAAGTAGTATGGACCATAGCTACGGAACTTGACCGAAGAACAATTCTTCTTCTGCTTTAAGCGTTGACTTGGTGTTCGGAGTGGTGGTCCTCGTGCTTTCGGCACTGCAGTTGCCTTACTAACTGCTCGTGTTTGGGTGCTTTGTGGTGGAGACGGTGCTGTGTCAACGGGAACAGGGTTACTATCTGCTGGGGTTGGGGTTAGAAGGGGTGTAGCTGGTTGTCTGTCCAACTGGGTAGGGGTACAATCTGCATGAGTGTGGGTTATGTGTGGTGGGGCTGGTTCTTGGGCAAGTACAACCGTGGTTCTATCTGCATCGACAGGTAGCACGATCTTTTCTGAAGACCGTGTTTTTACTCCCACAGATACTGCCATCACTCCCTCCAATTGAAATGGCTGATAAACAAGAAAAGTAATTGAATGTACGGACATTGTAAGATAGACAGGTGCAATGGATAGTAGGGAAGAAAACAGGGCATGAAATAATTCACATTTATGTTGTCTAACCAAACAGAATAGCAGGACATAATTTCACATATATGATGGCTAATTAAACAGGATAGCATGACACAATTTCACATGTACGATGGCTAACTAAACAAGATAGAATGACATACTTCAAAATATGATGACTATCTAAACATGATGACATGATATAACTATACGATGTGTCTATTAAAGTGGTTGGCATGCCATAAATCACAAACATGTCGTCGATGGAAACATGATGGCATGATATAATTCACAGATAGAATGACAGAATTTAAAATATGATGACTATGTAATCAGGATGAGATGATGTAACTATATTATGTCTTTAGAAAATGGGTTGGCATGCCATAATTCAGATACATGCTGTCTATGTAAACATCATGGCATGACATAATTCAAATATATGATTTATATCCTAAGGAAGTGAGCAGAGGGCAATCGCATATATGATGTGTCAACTAAGGAGATGGCATTCAATATTGTGTATATGCTGTAAAAACTAAGCATTGCAATACAACATATGCATGATATGAGTAATATAACGCTGCCAAGTTTGAGCATACACCTTAGGCGGATAATAGGACTGGTCATCTTCCTCTGAATCCTCCTCTGAAGAGTTATCTGTAACCAACAAGATATCTGCCTCAGCAGGTAGCATTGTCTGCTCTGAAGACCTTGTTTTCACTCCAGATTTCTCCATCACCAATTCAAATGGCTGATGCACAGGAAGAGCAGTTGAATATACAAACATTGTCGACAAAAGCAATGAGAAATACAAAAAAAGGACGGCTTGATATAATTCACATATATGACGCTTGCCTAAACAGCATGGTATTTCATAATTCACATACATAATGCCTGGCAACAAGATAACATTGCATAATTCACATATATAATGTCTTGCAACAAGATGGCATTGCATAATTCACATATATGGTAATTAGACAATAAACAGGTGGCATTCACACAAAGCATGTCTAAACTAAGCAAATGACATAGCAATGCAAGATACCATACGCACGATATGAGCAACATAACCCTGCCAAGTTAGAGCATGCACCTCGGGGGGGGGGGGAATATGACTGGTCATCTGTCTCTGAATCCTCCTTTGAGGAGCTATCGGTACCCAGCAAGACATGCGCTTCGTCAGATATCATTGTATGCTCTGAAGACCTTGTTTCCATTCTAGATTTTCCCATGACTGTGCCGAATGTCTGATGCACTGGAAGAGTAATTGAATGTACTAAAATTGTTGACAAATTTAACACGTAATAAAAAAATGATGGCATGATATAATTTACATATAAGATGACTGGCTAACCAGGGTGGCATTGCAAAATTCAAATATATGATGCCTAGCTAAACAAGATGGCATTGCATGATTCACATATATGATAAAGAAACTAAACAGATGGCATTGACACAAAGCATGTCTAAAGTAAGCAGATGATATCTTTAATGTATACAGTAAGCAATGCAAGGCACCATATGCATGATATTACCAACATCAGCATGCCAAGTTAGAGCGAAGACCTCATTGGTTAAATAGGAGTGGTATTCTACTTCTGAATCCCCCTCAGAACAGTTATCTTCCTCTTGTTTACGATCTGAAATGGGTGGCGGGGGGCTGCCTTTGCACCCACCATGGAGCAACGTCTGCATGAAATTTTATTGCCACACAAGGCTCGTCTCTTTTGCTCTACATGATAAGTTCCATTGTGTACAATAACTTGCATGCATAGGAATAAAACATAGTTAGATTATGTAAGCAGTACATGCACAAATCCAGAGTGATGGTAGCAAACTGTGGATATACCCAAAACCAATGATAACAGGCAGATAATAGCTTTAGTTAAAAAATACAGATAATGGCTCCTTTAATGTTTGTTTGCACCCAACATGAAAATCATAGTAGACACCCAAGATTAACCAGATAGTAGACAGATAGTACTGATTGCTGCCCCAATATGTACCCCACAACCATTTAAAAACTAAAGTTTCAGCATTAGTTTGGACCTGACTTGGAGTCTAATAGGTGAACACGATGATAATGTAGCATGTCATCATATTAAGTGACGCATAATGTAAGCAGACACGGAAGAGTGCAACCTCTCTTGCGGACCCATGTAGTCCTCAAGGTCATCTGCTCAGTTGATGATGGTAATGCAGTTGTCGTGGCTGCCAGCGGCGGGGAAGAAGATCTGAGGCGGCGAAAGACAGTCTGGAGAGCGGATCCTTGCTGTGGTGAACCATTTCATAGTTGGGGCAGCTGAGCTGGGGTGGAACACAGCACCGTAGGAGCAGGACAAACCACACAAGGTTTTCTTTGACACATATCTGTAACAGAAGTAATTGAGTAAGCGCTTGTTTGAATTTGAGGATTCTAACAATGCAGGGATAGGAAATAGACAGGTAGGATAGGAATGCACGTGCAAAACAGAGAATTTAAAAACACAGGATTTCTGCCAATCTGGGTGTTTGATTCACAACAATTTGAAGATCACAAGATGCAAAAAAGCTTGGTGAGATTAAGTCAAACCACAAGAAAATGTACGGTTATAATGCTATTATGCTACTATCTCTTAGTCTTGTGCTTGATGGAATGTTATATGAAAAGGAGGACAAGTGGAAATTAGAATTCCTACGGTTTTTATTTCAAGGAGAAACTAAAGGAACAAATCCTACAGTTCTCCTTTGCTCCATTCCTTTGCACCAAATTCGTGAAAAGTGGTACCGTAGGAAACTTTCCAATTACTATGTTTTTCATTCACTTTTCCTTTCAAGCACTAGCGATTCTAGTAGGCAGGCTTGAGCAAGGAAAATCCTACACTAAAAAAATGTTTTTGTGCTACTTCTATTACTTTGGACCCAGGCCACTTCCATACTAGCTCAACTCCTAGGACCATCGACAAATGCACAGCTCAAACGCGCAGAGATAAATAATGATGGCGTTCAAGATAGTCCATCACGGATAGCTAAGTTCCCTGGTACCTCACTGCTTGTCATATAGTAGGATAAAATAATCGTATTTCCCGTAACTACGAGTGCTCAGTGGACAATATATATAACATGTAGAGTAAAAAAGAGATGCAACATGTGTACAACCTCTTTGGCGAAGCCATGTTGATCTCAGCGTGATTGGGTTGGCCGGTGAGGATGCTCCAGCTGACTTGTCTGTCGGAGGAGGGGAAGAAGATCTTAGGCATCTGGAGATGGAGCCCGATGTACCGCTCTGCTGTGATGGAGGGTTTCGTCGTTGGAGCAACTCTGATGAGTTGTACGATGCCGAGGCTGAAGTAGGACAAGAGAGACAATGTTAGCCTAAGTGGAATTCTAATAGCATCTCCAATACATGACGTAAAATACATAACCACAAAGTGCTAGATGTAAAATACATCAGACGCTCATCTCTGAACTTAACTGTCGAAACTGAATTTAACTGTCGAAACTGAACTAAACTGTCGAAACTGAACTTAACTGTCGAAACTGAATTTTGCTGTCAAAACTGAATTTTGCTGTCAAAACTGAACGCACTAGCAAGGTGAGGCTACATGTCGGTCGACTGACTTTTTTATCTCTGGTTAGTCGATTTTGCAGCCGTTGGATACGAAATCAAGAGCCTGCAGTTCATCCTCAACCTCCACCCCCCTGAGCCGCTAGCCACCACCGGCCAAACAGCAGCACCCGCTGCCCGCGGCCGGCGGTGGGCCCCGCCCGCCCCGAAAACACTCCCCACCGCCGGTCCGCCACCGCCCCGGCCATCCCTCTAGCCCCCTCCCCCCCCTGCCGAGCTTTTTCTCTGGCGATCCCCACGCCAACGCCCCGCCACCACCGGCGACCACCGCCCCCACCCTGAACCCTAAGATAGATAGTGGGGTACCTCTCCGGCGAGCCCCCCTCCCTGCTGCGGCTGGTTCTTCCTTCACCCCGGCGAGCCACCCACCCCCTAAAAATCGACTGACCCAAAAGTCGATTTAGTCGACTAAAGTGTAGCTAAATCGGAGCAGCATCGCAAGCAAGAGCAAGAGCGCGAGAGTAGCAGCGCGAGCAAGAGCAATGGCAAGAGCAAACCAGGCAGGGGACCGAGAGCAAGAGCAGAGCAGCAGCGCGAGCGAGAGCTAAAGCAGCAACAGGTCCTACTGATGTGGACGTCACCGCCGAGGTAGCGACATCATGGAAGAAGTGTCCGGCGACGCCGCCGTGGATGGAGCCGCACCGTGTTGGCTCGGGACCGAGCGCCGACAGCACCGTGAGATCGAATCAAGAAGAAAATGCGGTGATTAGTGTACAACCTCTTTGGTGGCGCCAATTAGGCCGCAGCTTCATCCGAGGAAATGGCGATGATGATGCTCTTCCGGTGGTGCAGGTGAAGACGGTGGTGTGGGAATGGAGGTGGCGCGAAAGACGAGGGGAACGTCGGGGCAGCTCCTTGGAGGTGGAGGATGGGGTGGCTGAACCGGCGGGATGACGAGATCAACGATGGATCCTCATCCGGTATGGTGGATGAGGGACGTCGAGGTGTTACTGTGGACGATGTCGTCAGGGAAGAGGCTCCGGCTGGGTGGCGGACGGAGCAGGGTGTGGGGCTTCGTCGCGGGTTTTTGCGGCCTCGGTGTACGAATGGGTGGGCGGATGGGATGGCAGTGGGGAACCATGGCTTAGGGACACGCTTGTCCGAAATGTGGGTAAGTTACGAAAGTACCCCCACCGATTTGAGGCGGTTCTTTCGGTTCAGGGGTACCACGGGCATTTCGCATGTCAGGATTTCACAAGAGGTGGGAGTTTTCACGCGCGGTAATTTCGGGATAGCAAGGCGTGGGTTGAGATGGAGGGAGTTGTCGGAGCACAATGAGACAAAGACATATCTTAAATATTTCAGGCTAACAAGGCAAGGGTTGAAGAGGCGGGAGTTTCGCAACACGATAGACATAGACGCTAGCTTGAATTTTTGGCATAACAAGGCGCGGCCTGAAATTTCGGGAGAACAAGCTTAACATGTACCCAAAAAATACAATTTGCACCTCAACACGCACAACACACACACAAACACCATTTAGACTAGAGTAAGGTACACGTGCATTGCACACATGAGATTTGGCAACCAAATTATGAATAAATACACATCATGTAAGCTTTGAGTCATATATGCATGATGTAGATGTTCGTTTAATTCTTATAGTTCATTTCATTCAAAATCATCTAGTTTTTATAAGTAAGCTAATCTATTTTAAGATTCATGGAATTGTGCGTTGTAAGACATAAAGTATAAACAAATAATGGCAAATCATGTAAAAAACATTTGGGAAATTCTGATACAGAAGATTCTAGAACAAAGAATAAGTGCTTGTGTTTTGATGTTTGTGCATTATGCTTAAGTTCAACCATGGAGTCTTCTAGATTATACATGTGGCGAAATCTGGTGGAATCTAGATGATATCCAATGGCCAGCAGTGCTCAAATTTGCCATCTTTGGACCATCAGATTCGCCTCATCCAACGACCATCTTTCAAAGTTAAAGTTACCTGCACACAATATAAAAAAACATAAAATATAAAAAATATATATAGGGGTGTAGATATAGATATGTGATGCGAAAGCCACCCATCATCTCCAATTAGAATAGTGTGTCCATGCACAGATGCGACGTGGCCAAATGATATCTGCCATCGGTATCTCAAATTCAAATCAGCCTGACCTTGTTCTATGTGTATACATTACAACATGCTCGTTTCCAAACCACACCGCGCAGATCTCCATTATATTCATGCATGCATGGGTTTCAAACATCAGGATCTCTTATTCAAATATTTGAATTCAACTTTACATTGATTATGACCTCACCTAGTCTTTTACACCCACACAGTCGTCTTCTCTTTATAATTGTACCACTAACTTTCTCTCATGCATGCATGCACACACACTACCAGTCGGCATTATCCATCGCACACATGCAATCTTTTTCTTCAAGTCGGTCTCCCATGAAGGCACACACCCACACACATCCCCCTCTCCATCATATCGGGCATTCTTTATCTCTCATGCATGCATGCACAACGATCGATGTTCCTCTATGTATGTGTGTATATAGCTAGGTCTTTCATAGTTTTCCACACAAACCGATCAATCAATATATCCAGTGAGGTCTCACCCTCTTTCCCAGGTCCACATCGATCAATCTATACCTCTCTATATAGGATTAACATATATAGATAATACACCCACATTAATTATATATCCAATGTCCCCCTCTCATCATCCATGCCTTCCGCTTCATCTCTCAAACGCGCGCACAATGGCGAAGATAAGGGGTAGTAAGGGCCCTGCCCCCCTAACATCACTATATATCGAGGCTAATATGAATGTGATCATTAGACAATTGCTGCTAAAAATGGTTTAAGTTCATGAATTGACCCTCCTCGTAAAGGATTAGCAATGCTTGGCCCCATAGCTCATTTATTTTTCATGGATCCGCCACTGCGCGCAACAGCGCACGTTCTCGCCCCCTCTCTCTAAATATCGATCTCGCACTTGTGCATTCCTTCATAGTCTCCCTCCACTCGGCCCCTCGCACCATCTTCTAGCCCCCCACCGGATTTTGCCACATATACAATCTAGCAGACTCCATGGTTGAACTTAAGCATAATGCACAAACCTCAAAACAACTGTGGTTCTCTTTTGTTCTAGAATCTTCCGTATCATAACTGCCCAAACTTTTTTTCTAGTTGAATTTCCATTATTTGTTTTTATTTCATGCTTTACAACGCACAATTCCATGAATCATAAAATAGATTAAGGGCTTCTTTCATTCAAAGGATTCTCAAAGGAATTTTTGAGGATTCTAATCCTTAGGATTTTTTCCTATCTTGGTTGTTTGATTCGTAGGATTGTAAACCATAGGAATTTTTCCATATGATTCATTTGCACTAGATTTCATAGGAAACATACCATCCAGTCAAACCTCTTTGAAACAATTCTGTGTTTTTTCTATGCACAATCAAACACTCGTACAATCCTGTAGGATTCAAGACGACTTTCCACTATAATCCCATGTTTTTCTTATTCCCGCCTTTTGGAAATCCTACGAATCCAAGAGGCCCTAGCTTTTTTATACAAACTAATTGATTTTGAATGAGATGAACTATAAGAATTAAACGAAGGTCTACATCAGGCATATATGACTCAGAGCTTACATGCTATAGTGTGGTATTTATTCATAATTTTGTTGCAAAATCTGATGCGTGCAATGCACGTGTACCTTACTAGTACTTCGAGTATGTGCAAAACACATAAATTAGAATTCCAATGGCACGCTACATTCATGAAGCCACGTGGCACATGTGGAGGCGTTGTCGCGACCTCCTTGTGTGGATTGATCACAGTGACGTGCTGCTGGTTCTAGAAGAATGTACTCGTCCTCCCTGAGCCATACTGTCGGTACATGCACGAAGCGAAGATGTGCACGCACGGCACACACACACTCATTTCTTCACACACACACGCGGGTACATGGGCAAACGCAATTTTGTACCAAGATCCACCCCATGTGATAATTTGATGCGTGTAAAGTCGTTCACTTCATTGATGGTCAATTAATATAGTGCAAGCAAATTGAGTGGACGTGAGGGCGGAAGAAAGACATTACTACTCCACTGCGCGCATGCGAGTAGTTAAATAATGGGTTGCTAGTAGTACTTCCATTGAAATCCTGTGAAATCCGGCTTGGTGATGATGCTGAAGAAGAGCATTTGCCTCGGAGAAGAAGGCGACCGGTGAAATCCTGTGACTTCAGGAGGACAAGGCGAAGCTCTGCCACAAGCTCGACCTGTTGAAGGAGAAGTACGCTGGCTGGAAGAAGCTGATGAGAATAGTAGTTCCTCGATGAAGATGCTGCAGGCCCTCGTCATGGAATAGAAGGAGGAGATGGCGAAGCTCCGCATCGAGCACCTGGCTACTGTCAAGGTACGTAATGCGGCCGTGGAACAGATGATGAAGGCCCGCGTCGAGAAATCCCGCGTCATGGACAAAATGAAGAAGATGGCGGAGGAGACGCGCAAGGAGATGGAGGTCGTGGAGGCGATGAAGAAGCAGTTACGACTCTGCGGCGAATTAGACCATTTGGGGTGATAATCTTCCTTCTTCTTTTGCTCCTGTGTTTCATCTTTTGCTTCGGGTGTTTCGCTGCACGTGTCACGTTCTCTGCGAGGCATGAATAGAACAATGCTTTTTTTGAGGGAATGAATAGAACAATGCTAACAATGAGATGACTAGCAAATTAGATCATTTTTTATCGCCATATGGCACGGGCTGCCGTGTTTCGTGTTCCTCCATCGTGGCACTACTCCAGTGGAAAAGTTGAGTATACCGCACAGTTCTTTGCTCCTCCTCAGGTCGTCGGCGCATTTATACGAGCAGTCAAAATCACAAGGCCCCGCCTTCCAGCAGTAATGAGCCGTCTAATCACAAAGGCCCTCGCCTCTCGTGAAACCGACCAAGCTAGACTGCCCCGCCCTCTAGCCTTTTAAAAATGTATACTTTTGTACAGTAGTAGTATCGATGGATTGCGCCATGGAGCAAAAGTTGAAATTAAAAAAAGGTGGTACATATAGAGAGCGCTCGTCGCCAAATTACGCATATAGTACTACTACCTCCGTCCTGGTTTATAGGTCCCCTTTGTAGTTTGTGCCAAATTTTGACTAAAGATTTAACTAACAAAATGTTAATGCATGTCAAGAAAAATTATCTCATTGGATTCGTATTTGAACATAGTTTTCAAAAATATAATGTTTGGTGACATGCGTGAACATTTTGTTAGTTTAATCTATGCTCAAAATTTGGCACGAAATACAATGGGGACCAATAAACCCGGACGGAGGTAGTATTAAAAAGGCTAGTCACAATAATGGTGTCGAGCACAACCCACTCCTCAAATAAAACTAAGCATCCTGGAATTCTTTAACAAAACTAAGCACCCTGAAATTCTTTGACAACTAAACTGCTGGCTATATGATGATGGCCATATATGTTGTATGTATATAATGTGAAGAAACGAGTGGTAGTACTATATCAACTAAAAGATGAAATGTAAGAAATACTAGTATGTACGTACTAAAGAGTTAATGTAACGAGAAGAAACATAACATAGTTCTGCTGGGGGCTCAACACAACACACCCCTCAAATTAAATTAAGCACACCTGAAATTAAACTATGCAACTATTCTGGTAGACACTGCATTAGAACCACTATGAGCAATGACACTCCCACCTTACTCGGAGTCCTCGTCCACGTCCTTGTCCCTCTTCCTCTTGGCCGATACTTCTTTGCTTGAACCGCACACTTGGCTCTTGCTCTTCATCCAACCCTTGTAGATAGTGAAACAAAGGTAGCCATCCATTGCAGTGTAGTGGATGTGGTCTATATCTAGTACATTCCGCTGCCATGCATAACGATGAAATGTCTATGGAGGTTTCTCCAGTTTACGGTATGAAGGATGAACCATGGCTCCTGCCAGGATCAGCATTAAAGGTTGGCCACCGGAGGGCAGCAGCCGAATCTTCTGAAGGTCGAAGGGGTTGCCTACAATGAGGCCTATCCGACCCAGGACTTCTTCGTTGTTTGTAAAGTCTACAGTAACGAATTTGACTAGGTTGCTCTCGAGGAAGTTCGTAAAATCCAGGCATTCAACGTTGGCATGGCATATGTGGTAGACCAAGCATAAGTCATGCACGCAAACCTGGATCACGGCAGGCTTCTTCCTCTCTTCGTCCTTTAGAACCTTTTCTCTTCCCAGGACTATGGTGTACTCAACATCTAGCCCAGCGACCCACTCATCATCTGAGTTTTCGAACATGCATCTAAAGCGAGAAAGGCATCCTTTCACCGTCACGGAAGAACGGCTGTAGATGACGTCGAGCTCATCGCTGGTGATGGTTCTAACCTTGTACTCACCGCCGATCATGGAGATTTGGGACGCCATGGATTTGGGAGGAGGGTTAGGATTAGTGGAACTGCCATAATGTGAAAGGACGGGACGACTAGGAGTGAACCGCCGTAGTATTAAAGGACGTGCGGGGACGAGTAGGAGCGAACTGCCAGCGTGCGAACATCAGGGTAGTGGCTTTCCATTCTCCCATGATACGGGCTTCCGAGAGCCCTTGGATCTGAGATTGAACGGTTGCATGGCGTGATTCTAGACCTATGGGTGAATATCCTATCCTGGAGGGTTATTCTACAAATTTTCAGCAACTTAGCATGCGACCGTTTGATCTCAGATCTGAGGGTTGCAGCAGCCCGTATCATGGTCGCGCCTACCACGACCGTCGCGTCGCTCGCGCGGTCGCGCCCTTGGAGATTTAACACGGTGCGTTAGGCTATCTGATGTTGGCGTGTCATACATAGTCATCACTTAGTCACTCATACTACAACAAGGTTAGCTATAAGGTTGGCTATAAGTGTATTTATTTTTTTACTTCTCTCTATCTCTTTCTTCGTACTCCCTCTGTCCCATAATATAAGAACGTTTTTGACACTAGTGTTGTGCCAAAAACGTTCTTATATTATGGAACACAGGGAGTAGTATTTATTGCATTTGCCAAGGAGGGACCTCTTCCAATGAAATGGTGTGCTTATTAGTTTTTTGTTGCTAAGTTTGCTTCATTTAATTAGTTATAGACTCAAAATTGTCTTTTCACCTAGGTACACGTGCTTAGCACCGTTTCTTCCTTGGGTCACCAAACTAGTCTCTCTCTTCTTGATTAACTTGCCACATCAGACTTTAAGCCTATGTGGCAAGCTTAGCACCTGTAGGAGCAAGTAAGTACAATAGTGCGCTTTACATGGCATTTTTGCATATGTGGAGGAAAGAGAGGCAAGGAAAAAGTGGAGAAGTGGGCTCTCATGCAAGAGCCAGCCTCTACTACATGGTGGAGCATTGGGAGAGGCACCTGTATGGGGGTGTTCAGGAATCGGGAGACTCACACCGGTCGTAGCGCCGCAGTTAAAATGATATCGGCAAGTCAAATCACGGGGCCCCACCTATCCAGCAGTAACTTGCTGTCAAATCACACAACCCTACGTTTGCAGCAGCCTACTCCCTCATCTTCTCGCATCTCTATCGAACCGACTAGGCGGAACTTCCCCGCCTACCGTGCAGGAAAAGCCCCGCCCTCGACTTTTAAATAGTACAGTATACTAATTTTGTATCCATGGATTGCGCCATGGAGCAAAGCCTCTTGAAAACGGCGGTACACATGTACGGAGTATCCAGCACACCCGTCACATTCGCGTCGCACCCCAGATGGTCGGTCGGTTTGGCACGCTGCTCTCCAAATGGAACACGCGTCAGATTCCGTTTGCACACACATGTGGGACTGCAATTGAGAACCGACCATAGGCACACACCCCGGCCCCGCAATTTGGGTGACTTAATAGAAGAGGGAGACGAGCGATAGTATTAGAGAAGTGTTGTACTACGTTGGTGCCTGGACGATCCCTGGAAGACACGAAAGATCAGTTCGTCCATGCATGTGACCAGACTCCGGCAGACACGCCTGGATTGGCTATCGTCTACATATCGTGGAGGCTGTGTTGTACATGGCTGTAGTTGTGGTGAGAAATCTAAAAAAAGGTTTCTTGTCATCTCGTAAAATTAGGTGTCATGTGCTTCGGATCACTCCGAGGGTTAAACAGCGACAACTGAGTTGGGCTAGTCATTGGGGGCACATGCACGAAGACTACTCGACTGCCATCTAGGTCAAGCCGGCTATGTTAATTAGGACATCTATTGACGGACCCCTTTTCTACGAGTTTATCTTTAATTTGAGCTTTGTTCCTCGTCTAGTTTCTTCGTCGGGATTCATGTTGTCTCCTTTGGGTAGTGAGGTTATGATTTCTTGTCATGTGGCATTTTTTCGTGTTATATGTTATAATCTGGGGCTTCAAATCAAAATGACGACAACTGCGCCTCCGGGCCACGTGCATGAAGACTTCTCGACAATCATTGACGAGGTCAAGCTGGCTCCGATAGACAAAATAAAACTAGTACTACTCCACTATATAGGCAGGAGCCTCCGTGCATGCTTGCTAGTGTTGCTCTCTTCACACTGTCTCGTCCTCTCCAGATCTAAACACGACAGCGGTGGCCAAACACACTCTCTCTCTCTGCTCACTTCTGGTCATAGATCCAGCCGGATCCTCTCCGCCGGGGAAGGTGAGAAGGTGCAACGTTCACGCGGTCGTCCTCGGCGACGACTCTTACCCACTGCTGGCGCGTCCCGATCAGCCTGTCTTGCCGTTCTCTCCCAAGCACCACTGGCGAGGGAGGGCCTCCGACCCGTTCTTCCTTGCTGCCGTAGTGTGGGCTGATCCGGCCTCCCGCCGCCCACCTAGTGACATCCCGGTGACCATCAGGTATAACTTCCTTCAGAACCGGCCTTGCTCTACTTCCCGAGCTCCTGACGTCGCGGCATTTGTATCTTTTACTATTTCTCGATCGATCGGCTGTTCGAAAACCACCTAATTTTTTATGTTTAAGAGGTAAAACTAGTTCATGCACTTGAATCTAGTACTACTTGGTTCAAACAAGGAAGAAAGGGGGTGGGGGTGGGGGAGGATTTGTTACCTGAATCTAGGACTTGGTCGAAAGAGGAAATAATGGGGGCAAAAAGTAGCAGAGATTGGCTATCCAATTGGTCTCTAGGTCTAATAGGGAAATAAAGGGGAACACAGTACAAACTCAATATAAACCCGATCTATTGGTTGAAAAAGGAAATAAAGTGGGGATTGGGACAAGTCAATAGAGTAAGTCCAGCACTAGATTTGCTAGCCTCACATAGTATAAGGTGGCTATACCGAACAAAAATGGGACCAACCCAGATATCCTGTTCTGATGTTTGTTGCCCCGAGCCACTCTTATGTAATGCCACTGGTAAAATGTAGTAGTCGCACTGTTAAAAGTAAGGACACGTTAAACCAATTTTGTTTTCAATGTAATGCCTCTAGTAATATGAATCAATGGCACTTTTTTACATGTCCTGCTAAATTTCCCATTAAGATAAGTTGGTTCTTTTCGTTAGAAATGCAATAGTCCTGGTCCTCCTACTCTCCCGTGCCCAAAGTAATGTCGTATTTATCGGTTGTCATAGTTAATCCTAATGCCCACACTAATATCTAGCAATGCCACTACTTTAGAAATTGCTACTGTCCTTGTAGGATTGCCATTCAGATAAGGAACATGCTTCTTTTCATTTGATGCATGTTTCATCACTTGTTAGTCACCCTCCTTTCCACCTTTTTTTCACAAACATAGATATACATTTCACGCTCGATCTTAGTTGAACTGCACAAATGATATCCAAATTATAGTAGAACATTCCAGGAGCTTCACAACCAACCTTGATGTTGCTCAATTTTATTGCAACTGATGAAGAAGAAGCTCTGTGGGTTTCTTTTTCTGATGGAAATGGAACCGGGGCTGGAGCCCTTTTCTTAAAAAAATTGAAGAAGAAGCTGCTAGCTCAAGTGACATTGCTTCATTTTAGGTGAACTGCACCAAAAGGTCCCATGAATTGAATCATCCATGTTGGTGACTGAAAGCCAGCTTCAGCATCCCAGTCTATGTTGGGGAACGTAGTAATTTGAAAAAAAATTCTATGCACACGCAAGATCATGGTGATGGCATAGCAACGAGAGGGGAGAGTGTTCGTCCACGTACCCTCGTAGACCGTAAGCGGAAGCGTTAGCACAACGCGGTTGATGTAGTCGTACGTCTTCACGATCCGACCGATCCAAGCACCGAACGTACGGAGCCTCCGAGTTCAGCACACGTTCAGCTCGACGACGATCTCCGGCCTCCGATCCAGCCGAGCTCCAGAGATGAGTTCCGTCAGCACGACGGCGTGGTGACGATGATGATGTTCTACCGGCGCAGGGCTTCGCCTAAACTCCGCGACGATATGACCGAGGTGGAATATGGTGGAAGGGGGCACCGCACACGGCTATGGAACGATCCGTAGATCAACTTGTGTGTCTATGGGGTGCCCCCTGCCCCCGTATATAAAGGAGGGAGGGGGGAGGCCGGCCGGCCCCTTTGGGCGCGCCAAGGGAGGTGGAATCCTCCTCCTAGTAGGAGTAGGACTCCTCCTTTCCTAATCCTACTAGGAGGGGGAAGGAAGGGGGAGAGGGGGGAAGGAAAGGGGGGCGCCGCCCCCCCTCCTAGTCCAATTCGGACCAGAGGGAGAGGGGGCGCGCGGCCCACCCTGGCCGCCCCTCTCTCTTCCCACTGAGGCCCATGTGGCCCATTAACTCTCCCGGGGGGGTCCGGTAACCCCCCCCGGCACTCCGGTTTGCTCCGAAATCACCCGGAACCTTTCCGGTGTCCGAATATAGTCGTCCAATATATCAATCTTTATGTCTCGACAATTTCGAGACTCCTCGTCATGTCCGTGATCACATCCGGGACTCCGAACAAACTTCGGTACATGAAAACTTATAAACTCATAATAAAACTGTCATTGAAACATTAAGCGTGCGGACCCTACGGGTTCGAGAACTATGTAGACATGACCTAGAACCATTCTCGGTCAATAACCAATAGCGGGACCTGGATGCCCATATTGGTTCCTACATATTCTATGAAGATCTTTATCGGTCAAACCGCATAACAACATACTTTGTTCCCTTTGTCATCGGTATGTTACTTGCCCGAGATTTGATCGTCGGTATCCAATACCTAGTTCAATCTCGTTACCGGCAAGTCTCTTTACTCGTTCCGTAATACATCATCTCATAACTAACTCATTAGTTACATGCTTGCAAGGCTTAGGTGATGAGTATTACCGAGAGGGCCCAGAGATACCTCTCCGACAATCGAAGTGACAAAACCTAATCTCGAATTATGCCAACCCAACATGTACCTTCGGAAACACCTGTAGATCACCTTTATAATCACCCAGTTACGTTGTGACATTTGGTAGCACACAAAGTGTTCTTCCGGTATATGGGAGTTGCACAATCGCATAGTTGCAGGAACTTTGTATAAGTCATGAAGAAAGCAATAGCAGTATACTAAACGATCAAGTGCTAAGCTAACGGAATGGGTCATGTCAATCACATCATTCTCCTAATGATGTGATCCCACTAATCAAATGACAATACATGTCTATGGTTAGGAAACATAACCATCTTTGATTAATGAGCTAGTCAAGTAGAGGCATACTAGTGACTATAGTTTTGTCTATGTATTCACACATGTATCATGTTTCCGGTTAATACAATTCTAGCATGAATAATAAACATTTATCATGATATGAGGAAATAAATAATAACTTTATTATTGCCTCTAGGGCATATTTCCTTCAGTCTCCCACTTGCACTAGAGTCAATAATCTAGATTACATAGTAATGGTTCTAACACCCATGGAGTCTTGGTGCTGATCATGTTTTGCTCGTGAGAGAGGCTTAGTCAATGGGTCTGCAACATTCAGATCCGTATGTATCTTGCAAATCTCTATGTCTCCCACTTGGACTTGGTCCCGAATGGAATTGAAGCGTCTCTTGATGTGCTTGGTCCTCTTGTGAAATCTGGATTCCTTTGCCAAGGCAATTGCACCAGTATTGTCACAGAAGATCTTCATTGGTGCCGATGCACTAGGTATGACACCTAGATCGGAAATGAACTCCTTCATCCAGACTCCTTCATTCGCTGCTTCAGAAGCAGCTATGTACTCCGCTTCACATGTAGATCCCGCCACGATGCTTTGTTTAGAACTGCACCAACTTACAGCTCCACCGTTTAATAAAAACACGTATCCGGTTTGCGATTTAGAATCGTCCGGATCAGTGTCAAAGCTTGCATCGACGTAACCATTTACGACTACCTCTTTGTCACCTCCATATATGAGAAACATATCCTTAGTCCTTTTCAGGTATTTCAGGATGTTCTTGACCACTGTCCAGTGATCCACTCCTGGATTACTTTGGTACCTTCCTGCCAAGCTTATTGCTAAGCATACGTCAGGTCTGGTACACAGCATTGCATACATGATAGAGCCTATGGCTGAAGCATAGGGAACATTTTTCATTTTCTCTCTATCTTCCGCTGTGGTCGGGCATTGAGTTTGACTCAACTTCACACCTTGTAGCACAGGCAAGAATCCTTTCTTTGCCTGATCCATTTTGAACTTTTTCAAAATTTTGTCAAGGTATGTGCTTTGTGAAAGTCCTATTAAGCGTCTTGATCTATCTCTATAGATCTTGATGCCCAATATGTAAGCAGCTTCACCGAGGTCTTTCATTGAAAAACTTTTATTCAAGTATCCCTTTATGCTATCCAGAAATTCTATATCATTTCCAATTAATAATATGTCATCGACATATAAAACTAGAAATGCTACAGAGCTCCCACTCACTTTCTTGTAAATACAGGCTTCTCCAAAAGTCTGTATAAAACCATATGCTTTGATCACACTATCAAAGCGTTTATTCCAACTCCGAGATGCTTGCACCAGTCCATAAATGGAACACTCGAGCTTGCATACTTTGTTAGCACCTTTTGGATCAACAAAACCTTCTGGCTGCATCATATACAACTCTTCTTCTAGAAATCCATTCAAGAATGCAGTCTTGACATCCATTTGCCAAATTTCATAATCATGAAATGCAGCAATAGCTAACATGATTCGTACAGACTTAAGCATCGCTACGGGTGAGAAAGTCTCATCGTAGTCAACCCCTTGAACTTGTCGAAAACCTTTCGCAACAAGTCGAGCTTTATAGACAGTTACATTACCATCAGCGTCAGTCTTCTTCTTAAAGATCCATTTATTCTCAATGGCTTGCCGATCATCGGGCAAGTCAACCAAAGTCCATACTTTGTTTTCATACATGGATCCCATCTCAGATTTCATGGCCTCTAGCCATTTTGCGGAATCTGGGCTCATCATCGCTTCCTCATAGTTCGTAGGTTCATCATGGTCAAGTAACATGACTTCCAGAATAGGATTACCATACCACTCTGGTGCGGATCTTACTCTGGTAGACCAACGAGGTTCAGCAGAAACTTGATCTGAAGTTTCATGATCAGTATCATTAGCTTCCTCACTAATTGGTGTATTCTTCACAGGAACCGGTTCTCGTGATGAACTACTTTCCAATAAGGGAGTAGATACAGTTATCTCATCAAGTTCTACTTTCCTCCCACTCACTTCTTTCGAGAGAAACTCCTTCTCTAGAAAGGATCCATTCTTAGCAACGAATGTTTTGCCTTCGGATCTGTGATAGAAGGTGTATCCAATAGTCTCTTTTGGATATCCTATGAAGACACATTTCTCCGATTTGGGTTCGAGCTTATCTGGTTGAAGTTTCTTCACATAAGCATCGCAGCCCCAAACTTTAAGAAACGACAGCTTTGGTTTCTTGCCAAACCACAGTTCATAAGGCGTCGTCTCAACGGATTTTGATGGCGCCCTATTTAACGTGAATGCGGCCGTCTCTAAAGCATAACCCCAAAACGATAGCGGTAAATCGGTAAGAGACATCATAGATCGCACCATATCAAGTAAAGTACGATTACGACGTTCGGACTCACCATTTCGTTGCAGTGTTCCGGGTGGCGTGAGTTGCGAAACTATTCCACATTGTTTCAAATGAAAACCAAACTCGTAACTCAAATATTCTCCTCCACGATCAGATCGTAGAAACTTTATTTTCTTGTTACGATGATTTTCCACTTCACTCTGAAATTCTTTGAACTTTTCAAATGTTTCAAACTTGTGTTTCATTAAGTAGATATACCCGTATCTGCTCAAATCATCTGTGAAGGTGAGAAAATAACGATATCCGCCACGAGCCTCAACATTCATCGGACCACATACATCTGTATGTATGATTTCCAACAAATCTGTTGCTCTCTCCATAGTTCCGGAGAACAGTGTTTTAGTCATCTTGCCCATGAGGCACGGTTCGCAAGTACCAAGTGATTCATAATCAAGTGATTCCAGAAGTCTATCAGTATGGAGTTTCTTCATGCGTTTTACACCGATATGACCAAAACGGCAGTGCCACAAATAAGTTGCACTATCATTATCAACTCTGCATATTTTGGCTTCAACATTATGAATATGTGTATCACTACTATCGAGATTCATTAAAAATAGAGCACTCTTCAAGGGTGCATGACCATAAAAGATATTACTCTTATAAATATAACAACCATTATTCTCTGATTTAAATGAATAACCGTCTCGCATTAAACAAGATCCAGATATAATGTTCATGCTCAACGCTGGCACCAAATAACAATTATTCAGGTCTAAAACTAATCTCGAAGGTAGATGTAGAGGTAGTGTGCCGACCGCGATCACATCGACTTTGGAACCGTTTCCCACGCGCATCGTCACCTCGTCCTTGGCCAGTGCTCGCTTATTCCGCAGTCCCTGTTTCGAGTTGCAAATATTAGCAACAGAACCAGTATCAAATACCCAGGTGCTACTACGAGCTCTAGTTAGGTACACATCAATAACATGTATATCACATATACCTTTGTTCACTTTGCCATCCTTCTTATCCGCCAAATACTTGGGGTAGTTCTGCTTCCAGTGACCAGTCTGCTTGCAGTAGAAGCACTCAGTTTCAGGCTTAGGTCCAGACTTGGGTTTCTTCTCTTGAGCAGCAACTTGCTTGCCGTTCTTTTTGAAGTTCCCCTTCTTCTTTCCTTTCCCTTTTTTCTTGAAACTAGTGGTCTTGTTGACCATCAACACTTGATGCTCCTTCTTGATTTCTACCTCCGCGGGTTTAAGCATTGCGAAGAGCTCGGGAATAGTCTTGTTCATCCCTTGCATATTATAGTTGATCACAAAGATCTTGTAGCTTGGTGGCAGTGATTGGAGAATTCTGTCAATGACACTATCATGAGGAAGATTAACTCCCAGTTGAATCAAGTGATTATTATACCCAGACATTCTAGTATGTGTTCACTGACAGATCTATTCTCCTCCATCTTGCAGCTATAGAACTTATTGGAGACTTCATATCTCTCAATCCGGGCATTTGCTTGAAATATTAACTTCAACTCCTGGAACATCTCATATGCTCCATGACGTTCAAAACGTCGTTGAAGACCCGGTTCTAAGCCGTAAAGCATGGCACACTGAACTATAGAGTAGTCATCAGCTTTGCTCTACCAGACGTTCTTAACATCGTCAGTTGCATCAGCAGCAGGCCTGGCACCCAGCGGTGCTTCCAGGACATAACTCTTCTGTGCAGCAATGACGATAATCCTCAGGTTACGGACCCAGTCCGTGTAACTGCTACCATCATCTTTCAACTTTGCTTTCTCAAGGAACGCATTAAAATTCAACGGAACAACAGCACGAGCCATCTATCTACAAACAAACATAGACAAGCAAGATACTATCAGGTACTAAGTTCATGATATATTTAAGTTCAATTAATCATATTACTTAAGAACTCCCACTTAGACAGACATCTCTCTAGTCATCTAAGTGATCACGTGATCCAAATCAACTAAACCATAACCGATCATCACGTGAGATGGAGTAGTTTTCAATGGTGAACATCACTATGTTGATCATATCTACTATATGATTCACGCTCGACCTTTCGGTCTCTGTGTTCCGAGGCCATATCTGCATATGCTAGGCTCGTCAAGTTTAACCTGAGTATTCTGCATGTGCAAAACTGGCTTGCACCCGTTGTAGATGGACGTAGAGCTTATCACACCCGATCATCACGTGGTGTCTGGGCACGACGAACTTTGGCAACGGTGCATACTCAGGGAGAACACTTCTTGATAATTTTAGTGAGAGATCATCTTAAAATGCTACCGTCAATCAAAGCAAGATAAGATGCATAAAGGATAAACATCACATGCAATCAATATAAGTGATATGATATGGCCATCATCATCTTGTGCTTGTGATCTCCATCTCCGAAGCACCGTCGTGATCACCATCGTCACCGGCGCGACACCTTGATCTCCATCGTAGCATCGTTGTCGTTTACGCCATCTATTGCTTCTACGACTATCGCTACCGCTTAGTGATAAAGTAAAGCAATTACAGGGCGTTTGCATTTCATACAATAAAGCGACAACCATATGGCTCCTGCCAGTTGCAGATAAATTTGGTTACAAAACATGATCATCTCATACAATAAAATATAGCATCACGTCTTGACCATATCACATCACAACATGCCCTGCAAAAACAAGTTAGACGTCCTCTACTTTGTTGTTGCAAATTTTACGTGGCTGCTACGGGCTTAGCAAGAACCGTTCTTACCTACGCATCAAAACCACAACGATAGTTTGTCAAATAGACTCCGTTTTAACCTTCGCAAGGACCGAGCGTAGCCACACTCGGTTCAACTAAAGTTGGAGAAACTGACACCCGCCAGCCACCTGTGTGCAAAGCACGTCGGTAGAACCAGTCTCGCGTAAGCGTACGCGTAATGTCGGTCCGGGCCGCTTCATCCAACAATACCGCCGAACCAAAGTATGACATGCTGGTAGGCAGGATGATGTATATCATCCACATCTCACTTGTGTTCTACTCGTGCATATAATATCAACGCATAAAACCTAGGCTCGGATGCCACTGTTGGGGAATGTAGTAATTTCAAAAAAATTCCTACGCACACGCAAGATCATGGTGATGGCATAGCAACGAGAGGGGAGAGTGTTTGTCCACGTACCCTCGTAGACCGTAAGCAGAAGCGTTAGCACAACGTGGTTGATGTAGTCGTACGTCTTCGTGATCCGACCGATCCAAGCACTGAACGTACGGAGCCTCCGAGTTCAGCACACATTCAGCTCGATTGCGATCTCCGGCCTCCGATCCAGCCGAGCTCCGGAGATGAGTTCCATCAGCACGACGGCGTGGTGACGATGATGATGTTCTACCGGCGCAGGGCTTCGCCTAAACTCCATGACGATATGACCGAGGTGGAATATGGTGGAAGGGGGCACCGCACACGGCTAAGGAACGACCCGTAGATCAACTTGTGTGTCTATGGGGTGCCCCCTGCCCCCGTATATAAAGGAGGGAGGGGGGAGGCCGGCCGGCCCCTTTGGGCGCGCCAAGGGAGGAGGAATCCTCCTCCTAGTAGGAGTAGGACTCCTCCTTTTCTACTCCTACTAGGAGGGCGAAGGAAGGGGGAGAGGGGGAAGGAAAGGGGGGCGCCGCCCCCCCTCCTAGTCCAATTCGGACCAGAGGGGGAGGGGGCACGCGGCCCACCCTGGACGCCCCTCTCTCTTCCCACCAAGGCCCATGTGGCCCATTAACTCTCCGGGGGGTTCCGGTAACCCCCCCGGCACTCCGGTTTTCTCCGAAATCACCCAGAACCTTTCCGGTGTCCGAATATAGTCGTCCAATATATCAATCTTTATGTCCGAGCTCCGGAGATGAGTTCCATCAGCACGACGGCGTGGTGACGATGATGATGTTCTACCGGCGCAGGGCTTCGCCTAAACTCCATGACGATATGACCGAGGTGGAATATGGTGGAAGGGGGCACCGCACACGGCTAAGGAACGACCCGTAGATCAACTTGTGTGTCTATGGGGTGCCCCCTGCCCCCGTATATAAAGGAGGGAGGGGGGAGGCCGGCCGGCCCCTTTGGGCGCGCCAAGGGAGGAGGAATCCTCCTCCTAGTAGGAGTAGGACTCCTCCTTTTCTACTCCTACTAGGAGGGCGAAGGAAGGGGGAGAGGGGGAAGGAAAGGGGGGCGCCGCCCCCCCTCCTAGTCCAATTCGGACCAGAGGGGGAGGGGGCACGCGGCCCACCCTGGACGCCCCTCTCTCTTCCCACCAAGGCCCATGTGGCCCATTAACTCTCCGGGGGGTTCCGGTAACCCCCCCGGCACTCCGGTTTTCTCCGAAATCACCCAGAACCTTTCCGGTGTCCGAATATAGTCGTCCAATATATCAATCTTTATGTCTAGACCATTTCGAGACTCCTCGTCATGTCCGTGATCACATCCGGGACTCCGAACAAACTTCAGTACATCAAAACTTATAAACTCATAATAAAACTGTCATTGAAACATTAAGCGTGCGGACCCTACGGGTTCGAGAACTATGCAGACATGACCTAGAACCATTCTCGGTCAATAACCAATAGCGGGACCTGGATGCCCATATTGGTTCCTACATATTCTATGAAGATCTTTATCGGTCAAACCGCATAACAACATACTTTGTTCCCTTTGTCATCGGTATGTTACTTGCCCGAGATTTGATCGTCGGTATCCAATACCTAGTTCAATCTCGTTACCGGCAAGTCTCTTTACTTGTTCCGTAATACATCATCTCATAACTAACTCATTAGTTACATGCTTGCAAGGCTTAGGTGATGAGCATTACCGAGAGGGCCCAGAGATACCTCTCCGACAATCGGAGTGACAAAACCTAATCTTGAATTATGCCAACCCAACATGTACCTTCGGAAACACCTGTAGAGCACCTTTATAATCACCTAGTTTCGTTGTGACGTTTGGTAGCACACAAAGTGTTCTTCCGGTATACGGGAGTTGCACAATCTCATAGTTGCAGGAACTTTGTATAAGTCATGAAGAAAGCAATAGCAGTATACTAAACGATCAAGTGCTAAGCTAACGGAATGGGTCATGTCAATCACATCATTCTCCTAATGATGTGATCCCACTAATCAAATGACAATACATGTCTATGGTTAGGAAACATAACCATCTTTGATTAATGAGCTAGTCAAGTAGAGGCATACTAGTGACTATAGTTTTGTCTATGTATTCACACATGTATCATGTTTCCGGTTAATACAATTCTAGCATGAATAATAAACATTTATCATGATATGAGGAAATAAATAATAACTTTATTATTGCCTCTAGGGCATATTTCCTTCAGTCTAAGCACCCCCGGCCTCCATCCTTGCGACGCACGGTACACCTCGTTTGCTACCTGCTCGACCCTAGTGTCACTGATAAAATGAAGTAATAACATAGTTAAAATAGAGTGAGTGTCCTCTCTATCATTTCATTTCCAATGTAGATAAAGAAAGTGCTTCTCTTTGTTAATGTATGTTTCATCAACTAGTCCCATTATTAATGTTTAAGCATTTCTGCAAACTGGGGTGCTTAATTTTAGTTGACATGTACAAAAATAGAGATTTGAATGTCTCAAGGAGCCTCCTTGTACTACCGCTGTACACTTATGTTCATCACTAGCAGAACGTGTATCTGGGAGACTTGGGATGATTTCCAGTATGAGGCGTACCGTATGAGGCGTCGCAGGGCCCATCTCGCCCTCGCAGCATGGAATACTACGATACTATCACAATATTTTCTTATATTTATTTTGTGTGTTTCATCAACTAGTGCCACTATAATGTAATCATGCTTTTTCATTATCTGTGCAAACAGGGTTATTCAACTGCATTTTGGTGGAACTGCACAAATGTACGTATGGAACCGGCATATATGCAGAGTGCAAGGTGTGCCAAGTAAAAATTACCGACACCAACCATGCTGCATGCACGCATTGGCATCCACCACCACCAGTGGGATGTGTGGTGCTCTATGTGGACGGATATTTCTCGGCAGCAAATCCTCTAACCAAATACTAGTAGCTTATTTTGGCAGTTTTCTAGGGAGTACTCTTTTCTGAAAGAAGCACCAATCTATTTTTCTTTATTTGTACACCGTGTCACAACTTTGACCCAATGGTCCAGAGCTATTTTAGGGTGATGGGCATAGTACTCGGAGACTAATTGTAAGCATGATTTTCATTAGCTGTCACACTGATTGTAAGCATGAGCAGGTGGAAGATTAGGTTAGTGCGAAGCTCACCTTTGCCTGGTCGCCACCGGTGATCTACCTGATTCGCTGCTGCATCCTCTCCATAGATATCCTTCTGAGTGGTCCGGGGCTAGCTTTGGAAGATGGGAGGAGAGACGATGGTCTTGAAATAGAGAAGAGGGAGAGGCGAGATGGTGGTTTTGGAATGGAGATGATGGAGAGGAGAGGAGGTGGTTTTGCAATGGAGAAGATCAGAAGAGGGAGAGGCGAGACAATGGTTTTGGAATGGAGATGATGGAGAGGAGAGGAGATGGTTTTGCAATGGAGAAGAGGGAGAGGAGCGTGCGGCAGCGATTTAGGATTGGACGAGAGGGCCGGTGCGCTATGACCGGATCAAAATCAAAATCAATTTAACCTTCAATTAAGAAAGCGACCCCACATTAACTAGTCTCCCTTTTCTTCTGGGTCATAATTGACCTTGATTTTCGCACATAAAATGTATGTTATACATTGCAAAAATAATATAATTTTAAAGTACATTCATATACGAATCAAACAATACAATTTTTGGTGACATGCATTCACATTTTGCTTGTCAAATACAATACGTGGTCAAACTTTGACCCAAAATACGAAAAATAATACTTCCAAGACCAGCGCCGCTCTTCCGGTCTTCTCCTCTTCAACCACCGCCGCTCCTCTCCTGTTCCAATCTAAATCCAGCGCCGCTCCTTTCCTCTTCCATTTCAAAACCACCGCCCCTCCTCTCCTGTTCCAGTCCAAAACGAGCATCGCTCCTCTCCCGTTCTAATCCAAAACCAGCGCTGCTCCTCTCCTCTTCCATTGAAAAACCACCACCGGCGAGTGAAGGTGCTGTGGAGAATTAGATCGGTGGAGGAGTGCAACCGATATGTGAGGATCGCATACGGCGACCCTAATAAGCTAGCTAGGATGTTGGGGATACAGTCTTGGTTTGACAACAAGGACCAACTAGCGGCGACAGCGACATCCATGGCCAAATATCCGCAACAAAGCGAAAAGGCGGCGATACTCCCGGAGGGAGTCGCATGGCCGGGAGTCGCACGGGAGTACATAGAGCTGCTCCTCTGGGCCATGGAGCAAACAGATTCACTGAATCTGATCGTGAGGGAGCGGTGGTGGGAGTATCGATCCCAGATAGAGCACCCACCAGAGATTAAAGGATCGAGCATGTACAGGGTGCCGTTTGTGAGGGTGTCCTTCCAGAGCGAGCCGGTGGAGTATTCGTCGACCGAACCCAACTGCAAGAGGAGAAAAGCAGTTGGCCCGATGATGCTTCCCCGCCATCCTCTCCCTCGCCGTTCACATCGTCTCACGGGGCGGCTGTCTGCCGCCAAGGAATAGGAGGGGACTGTCCCCCAGCCCAATAGTCGGGCAGGTTGTGAATTGTCAGGAGGAGCTTAGGGTTGTCAGTATTTGCAGGTTGTGAATTGTGTTTTGTGTTGTGTATTTTGGGAGTACTTTCAGATATGAATGTCTTTTGAATTTCAGATTTGCAGTATTGAGCATATGAAGTATTTTATGAATTCTAGAGATCTATTTTTAGCACTTAAAAAAATGTAGTTTGATAGGAGTATAAAAGTGCAGACAATGTGATTCTCAGAGAAGAAACTGCAAGTTTCAGTTTCAGAAAAGAAAATGCAAGTTCAGTTTCAGATAAGAAACTGCAACTTTCAGAGGCAGAGCATTTATATTAACACAGCCTTTTCAAACATGGTTAACACCATGTTGGAAGTTTTATTCATGGTCGAAAATGGAACTACCAGCCAGTTAACATCATGCTGACCAACATTCATGCATAACACATCTTCATATGATGCACAGTCAAAATGCCCACACAATGTCGAGTGTGCGGAACACATAGAAAATGAGGGACGATGTTTTGGCAAATGTTGGACGTGGTGTGTGTAGATGACAATGGGGAATCACATGTCAATAAAGGCAGAGGCAAAAAATTTGGAGATATTTTCCCTGCACAGGTGGAATCGAACCCGGGTGGAACAGCTGTCGGGTAGTGTCACTTGGCCGCTAGGCTAGTTCAGTAGTTTCGTTAATAATAAGGCACTTCCTCAGGTGGTCGGATCCCCTCCTGCACCTTTGTGCGCTCTCCGCGATGCCACTGTCTGCCATTGTGAACATGCTGAACAAACGAGAGGAATCTTGAGTGGACTGTATGTGGAGAGGCGGACAGTCGGGACCCACCAGGTCTATGGCCGTACGCAAGCAAGTGCCTTATCGAAAAAATACTTCCTCCTAATGCTATACTGACATTGGGGCCCACGGGTTTGACAACATAGTGACATTTTTTTAGGTGCTTCAACGTAGTTACTATAGGAGATAAATTTACAATGAAGCCGGGGAGCTGGCAGGTATCATTTATTATCACTGGGGCAACAAGTATCAGCTGGGTTTTGGGCTTCCCCGTCTAGGCTTTCATTTTTAACATGCGCAGCCCACGACCTCGGATGGGAGGTCCATAGGCCTGTTTGTATTTTCTTGAGGGCCGTCATGTATTGACCGGCCTATG
Organism: Triticum timopheevii; assembly: GCA_963921465.1. Taxonomy (NCBI): domain Eukaryota; kingdom Viridiplantae; phylum Streptophyta; class Magnoliopsida; order Poales; family Poaceae; genus Triticum; species Triticum timopheevii. The sequence goes on along the minus strand of OY997264.1, from coordinate 249,335,243 downwards.
GACCTCCCGTCTGAGGTTTTATTTTTCTTGAATATCGGCAGCCCAATTTATGTAATTTTTTTTGAAGAAAACGCAGAGGTCTATTCTATTTTTCTATATAAGAATATGAACGCCAGGTCCAACTTATGTTTCCCTTCTAACTATATTATACATATTTAAATTATTTTATATGTTATTATATATTATTTTTATTGTCATCATATATTTAACAGATACTTACATAAGAAAACAATATCCCACATCTTATTAACTTATAAAAATAATTTCTTACCAATAAAATCCTGGATTGTTTTGGCACGAAAATCCTAGTGATTGTGTACAAAAGCTTGGTAAGATTTAAGGACGAATGTAATAATATCACTTATTATTTAAATATATTTCTAACAAAATGCTCAGCCCCTTTTTATTTTTTGATAACATTGTTGGCCCAACCCAATATTATAATTAGAATCAGCCCAGCAAAATCGTGTATTTCGAGAAAGTGCAAATGGCATGTAATTTTTTAGGAAATAAAATAAATGGGCCGCATGGACGCTACATTATTTGTTCACCCAGCCCAGCTAATGGACTGTAATTCAAAAAAAACATCAAATTGGCTGTAAATTCTACCGCGCAAAAAAGACTGTAAACTCTGAAAAAATGGGTTGAATACGTGCCATATTTTTGGAGGCTGAAATGTGGGCCAATAGGTCGAAGCCAACGCAAGTTGTTGGCAATTTAGTTAACAAATGATTCTGACATGTTAGCCGTTGGATTTACATCCAAGGACCGGCATCCATCTTCAATCTCTCGTCTTCTTCCTCCAGCGCCGCCGGGACCACCTCCCGCCTCCTGCTGCTAGCAGCTCTGCTTAGCACGCTTCGCTATGAAGCGCTACTCCACCGTTGGCCAGGCCATCCCTCCACCCCTTCACACCTCCTGTTCTTCTCCACCGACCGCCGAACCACACCGCACTAGAACTAGCTAACCCTCGTACACCTCTCCGTCCGCGACTCTACTCCCACGTCTTCCCATCTCTGGCTCGTTGTTGTCCGGGGCCTCGCCATCGTCCAACACCTTGGATGCGCTCGGCGCGGCGTGGCCAATGTGGTCAACGAACGACACCATCGGAGGTAGACTGTGCATGGAGAGGCTGACAGCTGGGTCCACGGCCGCACACAAGGAAATGCCTCCTTATGCGGAAAATAATGATTCCTCCACCTGACATATGGGACCCACCAGAAGGGCCTCTGTATTTCGCGAAAAAAAACATGCCCCCCACTGACAGGTCGGAACCACCAGCTATCTTCGCACATCAGGAAGTGCCTCCTTATTACGCACAAAAAACGAATACTCCCCCTGCCAGCTGGAACCCAGCATAGTGGGAGGCTGACTTGTGGGCCTACCAAGTTGACGGGGATGGAGGGCTTTGTCAACTTAGTCAATATGAACGATTCCAGCTGCTGTTACCGTACGATGTTCATCCAACGGCCGTAGTGTTTTATCAACCTATGGTCTTCTTGCTCTAGCCGCCCAAACCAGCGCTGGTCGTGCCGCGTGCTCCTGCCTCCTGTGGCCGGCTATGATTCCGCAGAGGCCTCACCGCCCCTACTACTCCCACTGCTGGCCAGGCCATCGCTCTACTCACCCACACCCCCTGTTATTCTGCGGCGACGGCAGCCTCACACCGCAGCCAAACCAGTGAACCCTCATACTCCTCTTCGCGTGGGCATTCACTAATGTGTCTTCCCCGGCTCCGCGTCGCCCCCTTCCTAGGCATCACCGTCGTCCACCACCGTGGTGCTCTCGGCGCGGCGTGGTCAATGTGCTCAACGACCGACTTCCATCGGAATAGTACTGTACGTGGAGAGGCTGATAGCTGGGTCCACGGTAGTCGCAAGGAAGTGCCTCCTTATTACGCGCGAAATAATTATTCCTCCACCTAACAGCGGGGACCCACCGGACGGGCCACCATATTTCATGAAAAAAATGATTCGCCCCCTGACGGCTGGGACCCACCAGCTACATCTTCACGTGCAAGGAAGTGCGTTCGGGGAAAAACGATTCGCCCCCTGACTGCTGGGACCCACCATCTACATCTTTGCACGCAAGGAAGTGCCTGACAGTCTGGACCCACCTGGTCGAAGCGCACGTAGCGTTGTCATTCTGGTCGCGAACGTGTATGTACATACTGGTCGATGTAGAGGCACGCACGTGTCTTAGTAGAGGCGCACACGTGTCGTAGTAGAGGGCGCACGTAGCATGTACACATACGGACAACGGCCAGGGTGCAAGAAAGTAAATACGACCACGCACGTACATACGGGCGGGGTCTCGAACGCCTACTCGCGCATACGTATGGTCAGGGCTCGTGTACATGGCTGGGTCGGAACGGAGAAACTGCGTCGACGTCGTGTTCATGTTGAGGCAACGGAATGCGTTGTGTTCATCGGGAGGCAACGGAATGCGTCGTGTTCATTGGGAGACAACAGAACGCGTGGGAGCCAACCGGCTTGGACGGAACAGGCGATGGAAACGAGGCCTGGCGTACCGCAGAACGGATGAAACAGCCTTGTGTTCGACCGGCACGTTCGAAACGGGATCCTGTTCATCGGGAGGGGTCTGGCGTACCGCAAAACGGAGGAAACGGACCTCCTATGGTCGAAACAGGGGTCCTGTTGATTGGGAGGGGTGTGGCGTACCGCAAAACGGAGGAAACAGACTTGTGTTGAAGCGCTATGGTCGAAACAGGGGTCCTGTTCATCGGGAGGGGTGGGGCGTACCGCAAAATGGGACTCCACGAGATACTGTTCATCTCCACTATCGACCTCCTCCTGCCTCCACGGGCTACTGTTCATCCACCGTCAACCTCCTCCAGCCTCCACCTGCGACTGTTCATCCACGGGCTCCTGTTCATCCAGCCTCCACCGCGTGCTACTCCACCAGCTACTGTTCAACCACCCCTCTCCATGGGCTCCTGTTCAACCACCCCTCCACGGGTTACTGTTCATCCACCCCTCCACCGTCTACTGTTCATCCAGCCCTTCACGCGGTTCTCTTGTTCATCCAGCCCTCCACTGGGTCCTGTTCATCCAGGCCCAACCGGATCTATCGATTGGGGTCCTGTTCATCCAGAGGCAATGCCACGAGGTCTTGTTCATCCACCCCCACCGCTTATTGTTCATCCAACACCCCCCCCCCCCGCAACGCTCACTGTTGATCCGGAGGCAGCATCGATCGGCTTCAGTTAGCAGCAGCAGCGAAGGAATCGCTCGACTGGGTTCTCTTAACAGCCATTGATTGATCGCTCGGGTTCAGTAACGCATAGCCTGCAGTGCAATCGCTCGGGTTCAGGTAGAGCCCAACACCTTGCTCAGGTTCAGTTAGAGCCAACGCCTCGCACACACGCGCGTACGTGTACGAGAGAAACGCGCATCACTCAGCCCCTGACCACCCATCGTAACTGGGAACTCGCCGAAATTTTACTCGCCCTCGCTTCTACCACGGTTTTTTATGTCATGGACGGCCCAAAGAATGTCATGCAGCTGCGTCTCCGGCCCGCCCAGGACGAAAAGCCCATTTTCTGTCATGATTTTTTGTCATAGAAGTAGGAGCCCACCACATCTATGATGATACCAGGTTTTGTCACAATTATAGTCATAGAAGTGTCATAAGTATGACAGAAAAAAATTTCGTCGGCCCAAAATGTCACGGATGTGTCGTTTTTTTGTAGTGCTCGCTCCTGTAGCTGATCGTCCTAGGTGGCCTGCTGATCCCGGAGGGCCTTCAGCTCAGCCTCCGCTACATAGCACCATTTCTAGGCGTCCTTGGCCTCCTTCAGCGCCATGTCACGCTCGGTAGCGGCTACGCCGGCCACCTTCTGGGCCTCCTCCAAGGATACCGTGGCTTGAGTCCAGGCTGCCCGGACAGACGCATCGCCTAGGAGCCACACCGAGACCAGCTCTAGGCTCCCCAACGCCACGCACCGGCCAGACCTCGAAGATCACCCTGGAGCTGGTGCAGCATGGATCAGGCCTCTTCCAGGGCCCCGGAGGCAGCAGAAGCACCATGGCCTGACAGCGTGGTGGGTGGAAGAAGAGGCGTTCCCGGCGCCAAGACTGGTGGAGCTGCAGCAGCAGGAAGAACATGGGGCTCTGGAGGCCTTGCGTCCTCAGCAGTCACATCGGGGATGGGTGCCGCCAGGGTCAGCCCTGCCACGGAAGCCGACTCCTCCCGAGGCTGGGCCTCCAAGCTTTGAGAGGACGGCGCCGCTGCTGGAGTCACAGGAACTACTGCGCCCCTTTGCGCCAAAGCCGCGGCAGCCGCGGCAACGCGCTCGACCTCGGCGGCCTCAGCACCCCCCTTCTTCTTCTTCACCGATGACTGCGGTCTGACATCAAATGAAGATACTGACCACAGCATCGAGATCTAGGAGCAAGGCCAAGAAGGAACACGTACTAGTCCATGGCGACGTAGCTCCTCTTCAGGCTCATCAGTGTGGGCTTCACGGGCACGGCCGAAGCTGCATTCTTGGGAGCAGGAGAGCACGCGGTCGGCACCGCGCTAGATGGCGACCACAAAGGAGGAGTGCTGTTCGGGGGAACCAGCGCCAACCTGCCCCTCTTCAGGACCGCACGATTCAGCTTCTTCGAGGAGGCCCCATCGGATCTCGTGGTGACCCCGGCAGGGTGAGCCAACTCCATGACCGGGTGCGCGCCCTCGTCATCGTCGTCAGAGAAGTCACAGAGGAGGTCTCTCTGCCTTGGGGCAGAGGTTTCCTCCTCCCCCTCCTTGGTGTCTTCGGAGAAAGGGTCGCCGGAGGATAGGTCCACCAAGGAGGCGACCGGCGCGGGAGGCCCCATCGACACGAGCCCACGCCCATTGAAGACAGGCATGGAGGCGGCAATCTCCTCCCCATCTTCTCGGCGGTACAGCGGGAGGCAATCATCTGGAGGGGCGCTCGGGTCCTTCCCGGTCAAGGAAAGCAAGATCTTGCTCAACTCCTCATCACGTAGGCTGTCTTGGCACAGACGAAGCTTGTCTTTGGCACCCCCAATCCTCCACAAGGGGCGGGAGCGCTCCTGGAGCGACGCCAGGCGCTGCGTCGGGAACTCCTTGACAATCATGGCCCCTGCTAGCTTCTCGGCCTTCAAGTCAGCCTCCATCTTCCTCATCAGCGGCCTCACCTGGGGGTCTGTAATCTTCTCATGAGACGTGATACGTATCCAACGTATCTATAATTTTTGATTGTTCCATGCTATATATTACCCATTTTGGATGTTTATGGGCTTTATTTTACACATTTATATCATTTTTGGGACTAACCTACTAACCGGAGGCCCAGCCCGTATTGCTGTTTTTTTGTGCCTATTTCAGTATTTCGAAGAAAAGGAATATAAAACGGAGTCCAAACAGAATGAAACCTTCAGGAGCGTGATTTTTGGAACGAACGTGATCCTGAGGACTTGGAGTGCAAGCCAAGAAGCAGCCGAGGTGGCCACGAGGGTGGAGGGCGCGCCCACCCCTACAGGGTGCGCCCCCTATCTCGTGGGCCCCTCGGTGGCCACCGACCTACTTCTTCCTCCTATATATACCCACGTACCCCGAGAACATCAGAACAAGCCACGAAAACCTATTTCCACCGCCGTAACCTTCTGTATCCGCGAGATCCCATCTTGGATCCTTTACCAGTGCTCCGTCGGAGGGGGGACCGACCACGGAGGGCTTCTACATCAACACCATAACCCCCCCAATGAGTTGTGATTAGTTTGCCACAGACCTTCGAGTCCATAGTTATTAGCTAGATGGCTTCTTCTCTCTTTTTGGATCTCAATACCATGTTCTCCTCGATCTTCTTGGAGATCTATTCGATGTAACTCTTTTTGCGGTGTGTTGGTCGAGATCCGATGAATTGTGGGTTTATGATCAAGTTTATCTATGAGAAATATTTGAATCTCCTCTGAATTCTTTTATGTATGATTGAGTTATCTTTGCAAGTCTCTTTGAATTATCAGTTTGGTTTGGCCTACTAGATTGATCTTTCTTGCAATGGGAGAAGTGCATAGCTTTGGGTTCAATCTTGCAGTGTCCTTTCCCAGTTACAGCAGGGGCAGCAAGGCACGTATTGTATTGTTGCCATCAAGGATAAAAAGATGGGGTTTATATCATATTGCATGAGTTTATCCCTCTACATCATGTCATCTTTCTTAATGCGTTACTCTGTTCTTATGAACTTAATACTCTAGATGCATGCTGGATAGCTGGCGTAATAGTAGTAGATGTAGGCAGGAGTCGGTCTACTTGTCGCGAACGTGATGCCTATATACATGATCATGCCTAGATAATCTCATAACTATTCGCTTTTCTATCAATTGCTCGACAGTAATTTGTTCACCCACCGTAATACTTATGTTATCTTGAGAGAAGCCACTAGTGAAACCTATGGCCCCCGGGTCTATCTTTTATCATATAAGTTTTCAATATACTTTTTTTGCATCTTTACTTTTCCAATCTATATTATAAAATACTAAAAGTATATTTATCTTATCATACTATCTCTATCAGATCTCATTTTCGCAAGTGGCCGTGAAGGGATTGACAACCCCTTTATTGCGTTGGTTGCGAGCTCTTTGTTTGTTTGTGTAGGTGCGTGGGACTTTTGAGGAGCCTCCTACTGGATTGATACCTTGGTTCTCAAAAACTGAGGGAAATACTTACGCTACTATTGCTGCATCACCCTTTCCTTTTCAAGGAAAGCCAACGCAAGCTCAAGACGTAGCAACGAGGATTTGTGGCGCCGTTGCCGGGGAGGTCTTCGCTCAAGTCAAGACATACCAAGTACCCATCACAAACTCATCCCCCTCGCATTTACATTATTTGCCATTTGCCTCCCGTTTTCCTCTCCCCCACTTCACCCTTGCCATTTTATTCGCCCTTCTTCTGTTTGTCTTTTCGTTTACCTTAATGTCTTACTTGGCTCGTTTGCTCGTTTGGTTGAAATAATTGTGTATTTATTACTAAACAAGGAAGCTAAGATGTATGGATCCTCATCCGCTTGCTAATCTTTTGAAGAGATCCAATTATTATGAACCAATTGCTCATGAGTTTTGTGCACTAGATTATCTTTATGAAGCTTTGCTTGAAATTCGTGAATCTGAAAATTATGATGAAGAAAAGTATGAAGAGATTCACGATAACTCTTTGAATAAAAAGCATGATTGAAATGATGTTACTATAAATTCTCTTGATGTCAGTTGTGCTAATAATATGCAAAACCCTAAGCTTGGGGATGCTAGTTTTGCTATGTCTACTACTTGTTGCAATGATCATGATTGGGGTGATTCTTCTTTTGATCTTGAAAATTTATTTAACCCCCATGATGAATATGAGATTGATAATAGTGTTTGAAATATTATTGAAAGTGGGTTTGGAATAGTGTCAACTTTAGATACCACATATTTGAATTTTGATCAACCTTATGAAATTTTATATAAAAGTGGGCTTGGAGAGGTCATGACTTTAGTTAATGTTAATCCCACTATTTTGGAAGAGTGTCAACTTCACATGCATGTGGACCCTGTTGAAAATATTTCATGTGATAGCTATTTTGTTGAATTTGCTTATGATCCTACATGTAATTATTATGAGATAGGAAAATATGGTTGTAGACATTTTCTTGGTACTAAATTACCTCTCTTCATGTTGAGATTGCTATCATCTCTTTGTTCTTCCTTGCATATGCTAGTTTTTGCTTGCCTTGATAATTTTTTTCCTTAAAAGATACCTATGCATAGGAAGTATGTTAGACTTAAGTGTGTTTGCCACATGTTTTATGATGCTCTCTTTGTGCTTCAATTCTTGTCTTTCATGTGAGCATCATTGAAATCTCAATGCCTAGCTAAAAAGGCTTTAAAGAAAAGCGCTTGTTGGGAGACAACCCAATATTTTTCCTTGCTGTTATTTAATAAATTTTGCATCTACCATCTGTTTAGATGATGTTTTATGTTTTAATTAGTGTTTGTGCCAAGAAGAACCTATAGGATAACCTATGGTGATAGTTAATTTGATTCTGCTGAAAAACAGAAACTTTGCACGCACGAAATTAGCTTTGTTAAATCACAGAAACGTGATTTTGCATTGATACTTTTTGCTATAGATCAATAGACAAATTTTACAGGACTTCCTATTTTTGTAGGATTTTTAGAGTTCCATAAGTATTCGTGGCTTACAGATTGGTACATACTGTTGTGTTTTTGACAGATTCTGTTTTTCGTGTGTTGTTTGCTTATTTTGATGCATCTATGGCTAGTATTAAGTGGTATGAACCATAGAGAACTTGAAATACAGTAGGTTTAACACCAATATAAATAAAGAATGAGTTCATTACAGTACCTTATGTGGTGGTTTTGCTTTCTTTCACTAACGGAGCTTATGAGATTTCCTGTTGAGTTTTGTGTTGTGAAGTTTTCAAGTTTTGGGTAAAGATTTGATGGACTATGGAATAAGGAGATATTCAAGAGTTGCCAAAAGCCTAAGCTTGGGGATGCCCCCGGAAGGCATCCCCTCTTTCGTCTTCGTTTATCGATAACTTTACTTGGAGCTATATTTTTATTCGCCACATGATATGTGTTTTGCTTGGAGCGTCGTGTATGATATTAGTATTTGCTTTTTAGATTTCCACAATCATCCTTGATGTACACACCTTTTGGGAGAAGCCTACTTGATTGAAATTTATTAGAATACTCTATGTGCTTCACTTATATCTTTTGAGCTAGATAGTTTTTGCTCTAGTGCTTCACTTATATCTTTTAGAGCACGGCGGTGGCTTAATTTTGTAGAAATTTCTAGTCTCTCATGCTTCACTTATATTATTTTGAGAGTCTTTTAGAACAGCATGGTATTTGCTATTGTTATAAAATTGGTCCTAGAATGGTGGGCATCCAAGTTGGGTATAATAAAAACTATCATAGGAAGTGAATTGGATGCTATGATAAATTTGATACTTGATAATTGTTTTGAGATATGGAGGTAGTGATATTAAAGTCATGCTAGTTGGGTGATTATGAATTTAAAGAATGCTTGTGTTGAGTTAGCAAGTCCTATAGCATGCACGTATGGTTAAAGTTGTGTAACAAATTTGAAACATGAAGTGTCCTTGGATTGTGCATCCTTATGAGTGGCGGTCGGGGACGAGCGATGGTCTTTTCCTACCAATCTATCTCTCTAGGAGCATGCGCGTAGTGCTTGATTTTTGATGACTTCTAGATTTATGCAATAATTATATGAGTTCTTTTGACTAATGTTGAGTCCATGGATTATACACACTTTTACCTTTCCATCATTGCTAGCCTCTTCGGTACCGTGCATTGCCCTTTCTCACCTTGAGAGTTGGTGCAAACTTCGCCGATGCATCCAAACCCCGTGGTATGATATGCTCTATCACACATAAACCTCCTTATATCTTCCTCAAAACAGCCACCATACCTACCTATTTATGGCATTTCCATAGCCATTCCGAGATATATTGCCATGCAACTTTCCACCATTCCGTTTATCATCATGACACACATTACTTTTGTCATATTGCCATTGCATGATCATGTAGTTGACATCGTACTTGTGGCAAGGCCACTTTGCATAATTTTTCATACATGTCACTCTTGATTCATTGCACCATCCCGGTACACCGCCGGAGGCATTCATATAGAGTCATATCTTGTTCTAGTTTTGAGTTGTAATTCATGAGTTGTAAATCAATAAAAGTGTGATGATCATCATTATTAGAGCATTGTCCCCAAAACAAAAAAAAGGAAAGGCCAAAAAGAAAAAAAAAGAAAGGCCAAAGAATAAAAAGGGAAAAAAGAAAGGCCAAAAGAAAAAGAAAGAAGAAAGGCCCAAAAAAAGAAAAAGAAAAAAGAAAATAAATAAAAAGGGGGCAATGTTACTACCTCTTTTCCACACTTGTGCTTCAAAGTAGCACCATGTTCTTCATGTAGAGAGTCTCATATGTTGTCACTTTCATTTACTAGTGGGAATTTTTCATTATAGAACTTGGCTTGAATATTCCTACGATGGGCTTCCTCAAAAGGCCCTAGGTCTTCGTGAGCAAGCAAGTTGGATGCACACCCACTTAGTTTTCTTTTGTTGAGCTTTCATTCATTTGTAGTTCTAGTGCATCCGTTGCATGGCAATCCCTACTCCTCATGTTGACATAAATTGATGGGCATCTCCATAGGTTGTTGATTATCCTCGTCAATGTGAGACTTTCTTCTTTTTTGTCTTCTCCACACAATCCCCGTCATCATATTCTATTCCACCCATAGTGCTATATCCATGGCTCACGCTCATGTATTGCATGAAAGTTGAAAAAGTTTGAGATTATTTAAGTACGAAACAATTGCTTGGCTTGTCATCGGGGGTGTAGAATTTGGGAGCATTTTTGTGAGAAGAAAATGTAGCATAGCCTAACTATATGATTTTGTAGGGATGAACTTTCTTTAGCCATGTTATTTTGAGAAGACATGATTGCTTTGATTAGTATGCTTGAAGTATTACTATTTCTTATGTCAATATGGACTTTTATTTTGAATCATTTGGATCTGAACATTCATGCCACAATAAAGAAAATTACATTGAGAAATATGCTAGGTAGCATTCCACATCAAAAATTCTATTTTTATCATTAACCTACTCGAGGATGAGTAGGAATTAAGCTTGGGGATGCTTGATACGTCTCCAACGTATCTATAATTTTTGATTGTTCCATGATATTATATTACCCGTTTTGGATGTTTATGGGCTTTATTTTCCACATTAATATCATTTTTGGGACTAACCTACTAACCGGAGGCCCAACCCGTATTGCTGTTTTTTTGCCCATTTCAGTATTTCGAAGAAAAGGAATATCCAACGGAGTCCAAACGGAATGAAACCTTTGGGAGCGTGATTTTTGGAACGAACGTGATCCAGAGGACTTGGAGTGCAAGCCAAGAAGCATCCGAGGTGGCCACGAGGGTGGAGGGCGCGCCCACCCCTACAGGGCACGCCACCTATCTCGTGGGCGCCTCGGGCGGCCACCGCCCTACTTCTTCTCCTATATATACCCATGTACCCCGATAACATCAGAACAAGCCACGAAAACCTATTTCCACTGCCGTAACCTTCTGTATCCGCGAGATCCCATATTGGAGCCTTCGCTGGCGCTCCGTCGGTGGGGGAATCGACCATGGAGGGCTTCTACATCAACACCATAGCCCCTCCGATGAGTTGTGAATAGTTTACCACAGACCTTCGGGTCCATAGTTATTAGCTAGATGACTTCTTCTCTATTTTTGGATCTCAATACCATGTTCTCCTCGATCTTCTTGGATATCTATCTGATGTAACTCTTTTTGCGGTGTCTTTATCGAGATCCGATGAATTGTCGGTTTATGATCAAGTTTATCTATGAGAAATATTTGAATCTCCTCCGACTTCTTTTATGTATGATTGAGTTATCTTTGCAAGTCTCTTCGAATTATCAGTTTGGTTTGGCCTACTAGATTGATCTTTCTTGCAATGGGAGAAGTGCATAGCTTTGGGTTCAATCTTGCGGTGTCCTTTCCTAGTTACAGCAGGGGCAGCAAGGCACATATTGTATTGTTACCATCGAGGATAAAAAGATTGGGTTTATATCATATTGCATGGGTTTATCCCTCTACATCATGTCATCTTTCTTAATGCATTACTTTGTTCTTATGAACTTAACACTCTAGATGCACGCTGGATAACTGTCGATGTGTGGAGTAATAGTAGTAGATGCAGGCAGGAGTCGGTCTACTTGTCGTAGACGTGATGGCTATATACATGATCATGACTAGATAATCTCATAATTATTCGCTTTTCTATCAATTGATCGACAGTAATTTCTTCACCCACCGTAATACTTATGCTATCTTGAGAGAAGCCACTAGTGAAACCTATGGCCCCCGCGTCTATCTTTTAGCATATAAGCTTTCAATATACTTTTATTTGCATCTTTACTTTTCCAATCTATATTATAAAATACCAAAAATATATTTATCTTATCATACTATCTCTATCAGATCTCACTTTCGCAAGTGGGCGTGAAGGGATTGACAACCCCTTTATTGCGTTGGTTGCGAGTTCTTTGTTTGTTTGTGTAGGTGCGTGGGACTTTTGAGGAGCCTCCTACTGGATTGATACCTTGGTTCTCAAAATCTGAGGGAAATAGTTACGCTACTATTGCTGCATCACCCTTTCCTCTTCAAGTAAAACCAACACAAGCTCAAGACGTAGCAAGACCACCCTTTCTCGGATGACGGGAGCCTGGTTGGCAGTTATAGCAGGATGTGGGAGCACTTGGCGTCCATGAGGACCCATTTTTTCTGGACGCCTCCACCTTCTTTCCGGTGGGGGAAATCGCCTTGCTGCCATGGGCCACAACAAAGCTAGCACACCCTGTGGGCTGGTGGCCATTCACGCGGATGTAGAAGAAGTGGCGGAGCATTGCAATGGAGGGCATCACTCCCACGAACGCCTCATAGTAGAAGGCGGAGATGGACAAAAGGAGGACAGAATTGGGATGAAGGTGGAGCACGTGGATACCATAATGGTGGACGACAACGTAGAAGAAGCGGGAGAAAGGAGGAATCTGCCCCGCATAGACGCTGTGCAGGGACAAGGGGTAGAAGGTACTGTTCGCAGGTTCCGGCTTGGTGGAGGCGACCTGAAGCGCTATCTTCCCCCATTCGCTGTCATCGCTCGCCGTCAGGAGAAGTGCAGTCTGGAGCTTCTCCTCAGCGACGGATGGTGTGATCAGCGCCGGCTGAAACCTGGCGGGGCCGGCAGCCAGGTCTGGAGCTTTAGCCTTCTTGGCGGCCATCGGGCGAGAGCTTGGTGGGGAGAATCGACAGATCTAGAGGATTTTTCTGCCGTGGAGAGGAGGGGATCTGGAGCAAGACGAAAGAAAGGTAGTGAAGGCTCATCGGCAGGTGTGAGCCCCTTTTGTTAGCCGGGAATGGTTGCCAAGGCAGCATGGGGAAGTGGAAACACCCACGTCCCATCAACCGCCACACGTCGTCCAAGGCCGCAAATGGTTAGGGCCCGCGGCGCTCCGCACTTGCCCTTTGGCTTCGCCTAGAAGCCAAGTCCGAGCGCGCCTTGGGCCTGGGGGCTACTGTCGGCGTTCTGGATATGGGGGTACCCAGACTTGCCTGCCTACAGCCCACTGCGTGGCTCCATCGACGTCCTGGTACGGCCCAGCTTCAGCATCAACAACTCAAGACCCTCGCGAGGGGCCAAGCCTCACGAGGCGGATGACACCAAGACCTCCAAGGGAATTGGCTTCCTTAGGCCGGCTCCCAAGGAGCAGAGAATTCTATGCAAGGCGTACCTCTTGAGGCTCAGCTGACATGAGCCATGACGATCAAGGCCAGGCGGGCACCAGCAGGTGCAGAGTACCGGTTTCCTCTTTGGTGCAAAAGAGGCAAGCAGCAGGCGCGAAGTCCCAAGGAATCAGCCAAAGGTTTCCATTCCGGTGCAACAATACCAAGACCGCGAGGACGGCAGGACGAAGGTCATCGCCGAGCCCACCACAGCGTCACGACCAGAGGCTTTTGCAAGTGAAGACCAGTTTAGTCAGGATAGGGTGTACTTGTTGTCCCCCTTCAAATCTAGCCCTTGTGGGATCCCTTCCCGCCAACATTTGGGAAGAGGACCAAGGCCACTATAAATAGGACTTTGCCACCACCATAGAAGGGGGATCAATCCGTATAGAATGAAGCCATTGCTCCTTCACTAGCTCTCTTGAGCTCAAGAACACCTCACCTCCTGAGGCTGTTCATCCGTTGTACTACTTCTTTCCGAGGCCCTCAAGGAAATCCACCACCAAGCTAGAGTAGGGTATTACACCGCAAGGTGGCTCAAACCAGGATAAACTGTTGTGTCTCTCTATCGCTTTGAGATCGAGGTGCTAGGCTGTGAGGATCGCGAGTAGGCAGGCTGAGTAGGTTGAGATCGCTGCACGCACCCCAGAGTTCGAACCTCTCAAGGGTTTGCGGAACCCTAAATCCAACATGGGCCTCCGTTTATAGATAAAGGGGCGACTACATTGGCAAAACAGTCATTATGGTAGGATTAGATAGCTAACAATGTTATCATACCTAACTCTAGTAGTTAGGACAAAGCGCATTAAATGCACTGCTAGGTGTCATGCTGAGGTTGAAGCCCGACAAGCCTCTGCGCCGCGTATCCATATTCTCCTTATTAGTGTGACACACCATCCTGACGGGTGTCAAATGAAGCTAACCTCTTCTCTAATAGGTTGCCATGTATCTAACAAGATCCACCTAGCAACTTGAGAGCTCGACACTGCATTGATTAATGACTTGTGTGCGATGAGGTGGAGCGGTGACGTCTTGGCGAGGGTCTGCTGGTATGGAGCCTGGCGGGCTCTTGTCTTGTGGCTCCGGGAGCCTCGTCGAGGTGACCTAGTCTCGTCCCTCAGGGGCGGTCTTGACCACGCCGGGCTCTCTTGCCCGGCAAGGAGGCCTTCCCGAGGCGTTCTCTTGTTGACTTGATCTTTCTAATGCACTCCTTGATCTCACGAAGAGCGGTTTCTTTGGCTTATTTTTTGCTATGTCTTGGTAATTGGTGCATGATCGCCAGCACACCTATGCACAAGTTCGGGTGGCACACACAAATTTTGGCCACACCGACATGAGCCCCCGAGCTTGGTTCATACGTGCCGCTAAGCATCATTGGCGAAGGCCCAAACAATTGCACATGTGTACATACTGACCTTGCTAGGGCTGACGCTTGTATTTTTTGAGATCTTCTTGCTTCTTCATTAATCTAGGCATGATCTTGCTCCCAAGTCTCCCATGGCATCTTCAACATTCAAACAACGTGCGCATTTGTGTTGTAAAACCAGGGGTGCCCACGTCCATAGGAGCCCATTAGTGCATCCACGTGTGAACTAGGGGAAAATGTCATTTTATCTTTATCCCACCCACTACGCCTGCCATTTCCGCCACACACGCCGCATGCATGGCGCAAGGTTGGTGGTGGATGCATAGGGCACAGGAACGTGTGTCATTGGTATAATGCAGAGCGCCCTGGATTGGGGGAGTGGGACGGCTGATGAATCTGGACGCCACCAGGAATGCAGTTGGCTGGGTTGGAGGAGTGAGGCGGTTGCCCCAAAGTGGTGGAGAGCCAGCCTCCCCCTCTTTTCCTCTATAAAAGGGAGACGCGAGGGGGTGGTGATGCTCATCCATCACCTCTTCCTTCCTTCTTCCCTGCTTCCGCTTCCACCATGGCACGGGGAAGGGGCCGAGCCCGTGCTCCGAAGGTTGCAACAAGAACTTCCTCTCGGCACCTTCCTCATGCCTCCATTGCAGTGGTAGGAGTAGAATCTAGTGCACAAGGTGAAGCTGCGGGGCATGGTCGAGGTCGACGCGGCACCCGTGGTCGGAGCGGATGAGGCAGTGTGCCTGCCGCTCCTCCGCCAGCCGCTCCAACACCGATAGAAGGCCATATGGGGGACACAACATTGGAGTTTATCGTCAAGCTGTGCGATCCTCCCTGCAGTCGCCTACGGGTTCCTCGCTCTGTTGCAAAGGTGATGGAGGTTGAACAACTGCTTAGGCTGGGGTTGCGCATGAGCGGTTATGGCAATGGCACAGTGTGGGCAAACATCAAGTTCCCCGCACCGCACGTCATGCTCCTCAGGCATGGTTGGAAAACCTTTGCCCGCACACATTATCTGGCGGAAGGGCATATCCTCCGCTTCAAGTTGGTGGAGGCCGATCTACTCTCCATCAAGGTCTTTGGGCGTTCAGGTGCTCGCTTAGGGTGCTACGTGGAAAGCTTGAGTGATGATGAAAGCTCCTCCTCGAGCAACATCGACGAAGAGGACACCGACGGTGAAGATGGCAACGATGAGCCCCCCAGTCGTCAAGCATGAAGACGATGACTTGGGTTCCGACTGAGCACCGGATGCACCGTCACCGTCAGCTAGGCACCGACAGCACCATCATCTACAGCTGTACCCTCGGCAGAGGGATTTACCGGGGGTGCTTAGCTTGGACATCATTGCCACCTCGAGCTGGACCCCGAACGGCTTCCTCGTGGTCTCTGGCTTCGTCTTCCCTGCTGGTGTCCCTGCCGAACCGTGTCCCTCTAGTCCAGGCGAGGGTGACCAGGGCATCGCCTAGCCGCTCTCCCCGTCCCTGGCCTCTTCTTGCTTGCCAGGGAGGCGCCCACCTGATCTTGTTAGGCTGCATCTCACCGGTCCTGACGGGGTCAGGCTGGGCTTCGGCCCAGACACTCCTTTGGCCCTTGAGGGATTCCTGGACTAGGGGGTGTCCGGATAGCCGGACTATCATCATCGGCCGGACTCCAAGACTATGAAGATACAAGATTGAAGACTTCGTCCCGTGTTCGGATGGGACTTTCCTTGGCGTGGAAGGCAAGCTTGGCGATACGGATATGTAGATCTCCTACCATTGTAACCGACTATGTGTAACCCTAGCCCTCTCCGGTGTCTATATAAACCGGAGGGTTTTAGTCCGTAGGACGAACAACCATTACAACAATCATACCATAGGCTAGCTTCTAGGGTTTAGCCTCCTTGATCTCGTGGTAGATCCACTCTTGTACTACCCATATCATCAATATCAATCAAGCAGGAGTAGGGTTTTAACTCCATCGAGAGGGCTCGAACCTGGGTAAAAACATCGTGTCCCTTGTCTCCTGTTACCATCCGCCTAGACGCACAGTTCAAGACCCCCTACCCAAGATCCGCCGGTTTTGACACCGACATTGGTGCTTTCATTGAGAGTTCCTCTGTGTCATCGCCGATAGGCTTGATGGCTTCTTCAATCAACAACAACGCAGTCCAGGGTGAGACTTTTCTCCCCGGACAGATCTTCGTGTTCGGCGGCTTTGCACTACGGGCCAATTCACTTGGCCATTTGGAGCACATCGAAATCTACGCCCCTAGCCATCAGGTCAGATTTGGAAGCCTAAACTTCACAGCTGACATCCGCGGAGACTTGATCTTCGATGGATTCAATCCACAGCCGAGCGTGCCGCACTGTCACGATGGGCATGACTTAGCTTTGCCGCCGGACAGTACCCTGGAGGCCGCACCCAAGTCCGCTCTGACCCATAGTTCGGAGCCGACCGCGCAGATCGAGGACAGGTGGCTGGACACCGCCTCGGGGGCTGCAACTTCTATGGCGATGGAGCCGAATACTTACCTTGTCCTTGCAAAGCTCGTGACTCCGAGGTGCCGGAGTCCTTACTGGACTCTGAACCTCCTGCGCCCCTGCCAATCGAATCCGATTGGGCGCCGATCATGGAGTTCACCACTGCAGACATCTTTCAGCACTCACCCTTTGGCGACATTTTGAATTCGCTAAAGTATCTCTCGTTATCAGGAGAGCCCTGGCCGGACTGCGGTCAGGATGGTTGGGATGCGGACGACGAAGAAATTCAAATCCCACCCACCACCCACTTTGTAGCCACTGTCGATGATCTAACCGACATGCTAGACTACGACTCCGAAGACATCGACGGTATGGACGATGATGCCGGAGACGATCAAGAACCAGCGCCTATGGGGCACTGGAAGACCACCTTGTCATACGACATATACATGGTGGACACCCCAAAGGATGGGGACGACGAAGAAGCAGCGGAGGCAGATTCCTCTAAGAAACAGCCCAAGCACCGACGTCAGCGGCGCCGCTCTAAATCCCGCCACAGCAAGAATGGAGATTCTGGCACCGGAGATAATAACACCCAGAGAGTGCCGAAGACAACCCCCTCCAGCAAGATTCAGCACAGGAGGACAGAGAAGCCAGCCGTCAAGAGAGAGCGGCAGATGAGGAGATAGAGGATGACAATTACATGCCGCTCTCCCTCCGGAGACGAGGCAAGCCTCAACAACGACGAATTCGTCGTGCCCGAGGCTCCCATCGAACAAGGGCATTTTAAATGCAGGCTAATGGCCACGGCGAATAGCCTAAAGAAAAAGCAGCAACAACTTCGAGCTGATCAAGACCTGCTGGCTGACAGATGGACCGAGGTCCTCGCGGCCGAAGAGTATGAACTCGAACGCCCCTCCAAAAGCTACCCAAAACGCAAGTTGCTCCCCCGATTAGAGGAGGAGGCATATAAACCTTCATCGCCAGCGCACAATACGGCAGACCGACCACCCCGTGGCCGCGACAGAGAGGCATCTAGGCCCTCCATCAGGACCGTACCCCGGCATCGCTCAAAAAGTACGAAGCCACGAGGGAATGCGCCGGACTTGCGAGACATATTGGAGGACAAGGCAAAATAATCAAGATCTATCTATGGATCACGTGGGCACCCCACAATCCACGATGACTACCGTCGCGCTGGATACAGCAACTCCGGCCGGGCCGAACACAGCAGACAAAGCTCCCTTGAGCTACATCGTGATATTGCCCAGTATAGAGGCGCCGCACACCCACTCTGCTTCACAGACGAAGTAATGGATCATCAAATCCCTGAAGGGTTTAAACCCGTAAACATCGAATGCTACGATGGCACAACAGACCCCCGCGGTTTGGATCGAAGATTATCTTCTTCATATCCATATGGCCCGCGGTGACGATCTCCACGCCATCAAATATCTCCCACTCAAGCTTAAAGGACCAGCTTAGCATTGGCTTAAAAGCTTGCCAGCAGAATCAATTGGGTGTTGGGAGGACCTGGAAGCCGCATTTCTCGACAACTTCCAGGGCACATATGTGCGACCACCAGACGCCGATGACCTAAGCCACATAATTCAGCAGCCAGACGAATCGGCCAGAGAGTTCTGGACACGGTTCTTAACAAAGAAAAATCAAATTGTCGACTATCCGGATGCAGAGGCCCTGGCATCCTTCAAACATAACATCCGCGACGAGTGGCTGGCCCGGCACCTAGAACAGGAAAAGCCGAAATCCATGGAAGCCCTCACATCACTCATGACCGGCTTCTGTGCGGGAGAGGACAGCTGGCTAGCTCGCAGTAACAACCTCAGCAAAAATTCTGGCAGTCCGGATAGCAAGCACCGCAATGGCAGGTCGCGTCGCAACAAAAACAAACGTCGCGTTAATGGCGATAACACTAAGGATATGGCAGTCAACGCCGGATTCAGAGGCTCTAAATCCGGTCAGCGGAAAAAGCCATTCAAAAGAACTACTCCGGGTCCATCCAATTTTGACCGAATACTCGACCGCTCTTGCCAGATACATGGCACCCCCGAAAAGCCAGCTAATCACACCAACATAGATTGTTGGGTATTCAAGCAGGCAGGCAAGCTAATTGCCGAAAACAATGACAAGGGGCTGCATAGCGACGACGAGGAAGAGACCCAGCCGCCGAACAGTAGAGGACAGAAGGGTTTCCCCCCACAAGTGCGGACGGTAAACATGATATACGCAACCCACATACCCAAGAGGGAGCGGAAGCGTGCACTTAGGGACGTATATGCGATGGAGCCAGTCGCCACGAACTTCAATCCATGGTCCTCTTGCCCAATCACTTTCGATCGAAGGGACCACCCCACCAGTATCCTCCATGGCGGATTCACCGCATTGGTTTTAGACCCAATCGTCGATGGATTTCACCTCACTAGAGTCCTGATGGACGGCGGCAACAGCCCGAACCTGCTTTATCAGGATATAGTGCGCAAGATGGGCATAGACCCCTCAAGGATTAAACCTACAAAGATGACCTTCAAAGGCGTCATACCAGGTGTTGAGGCCAATTGTACAGGCTCAGTCACACTAGAAGTGGTCTTCGGATCCCCAAATAACTTCCGAAGCGAGGAGTTAATCTTCGACATAGTCCCGTTCCGCAGTGGCTATCACGCTCTGCTCGGACGAACTGCGTTTGCAAAGTTCAATGGGGTGCTGCATTCTGCATACCTTAAGCTCAAGATGCCAGGCCCTCATGGAGTCATCACGGTCAACAGAAACACTAAACGTTCCCTCCAAACGGAGGAACACACAGCGGCTCTCACGGCAGAAGTACAGAGCAGCCTCTTAAGGCAATTTTCGAGTCCGGCCGTTAAACGACCGGACATGGCCAAACACACCCGGAGTAAAATAAATCTAGACCACCTGGCACGTTCCGAGCACGCGTAGCAATGCGGACCCAACCCCAGCCCTTGCATGATTGCAAGACTAGCCCTTCGCGTACATCATTATGCTCTGGAGATACCTTGGGCATAAGGGGAGGGGCACGACCACGACAGGCCCAGAGTACGGCTCAACCACACAAGTGGCTCCCAAGTGTGTCACTTTTTTTATTTTTTATTTTTTATTTATCCACAGGACTCCGTTCACCAGAGGCCCTGTCCGGCAGTAGATCTGCCGAACTCACGATGCAACAGCCAGGGAGGGACAATGGCTATGACGAACACTCAGGTGGTCTCCATTATGAGCATTAAATCTGTTTAATATGCCATTCTGCAGCCTACCCCTGGAGGGGGACATGTCCAATAGTCCAAACCTTTGCTTACCGCACTATTTGTATCGTTCTGCACTCATAGCAGAATTCCTTGAATAAACAATGCAGCACTTTTTGCCTATAGTTGCATTCCCCCTTTTTTTACATATATGTTCATTTATGACATCTTGCATCCGTACACTTTGGTACGGCCGAATACACCAGGGGCTTATGTTCCCCGCATTATGGTGTGATAAGTCTGAACACTTTCACAAGTGCGGCACCCCGAACTTATAGCACTATATGCATCGGCTCCGAATCATGTCTTGGGTCAATAGTTGGGTTTGCCCGGCTCCCATGTTTTGGTACCTTACGTTCCGTTCTATCGGCTAAGGTAGCACTGGGAGAACCACTGCGATTGCGCCCCGGTTGAGCTGGGCGAGCGCCTCAGTGGAGAAAGCTAAAACTGACCGTCATGATAAGGCGAGAGCTGGTCGCTGTTCGAGAGGTCTTTTTGAGTCCCTAAAGACTTATGCCGCTTAGAGCGAGGAACCGGCTTCGTCCGGCCCAGGCGTGGATAGCGCCCCGAACTCGGTCTTCTGAACACTAGGGGCTTTGCCGAAATTTAAAATTATAGAATTCTATGGCTAAGTGAGAGTGTTCAAGCATTATAAGTCCGGTTGCCTTGTTCGTTGTGTTGAGCGCCTCCCTAGATGGACCCAAAAATGGGAACAAGAGCGCTCAAGTTTATCCCGGACACCCCAACACTCGTGGCTTGGGGGCTGAAGCCGACGACTTGCCATCTCTTAGATTTGATAAACGGCCGCACAGAAGGTAATATTTTAAACTAATAAGCGTTGCTTAGCGCATATGAACAAAGTTTTCAGCGCACAGGATAACACATTGTGAGTCTACTCAAATATTACATCTTTGGGGCACTCATCCGCAATCTTGCGGGCACCCTTCAGGACACTCTTATAATACATTTCGGGCGTACGATACTCCTTGCCTGCCGGCGGCGCGTCTGTCAGAAGCCTCTCAGCATCCAGCCTGCCCCAGTGCACCTTTGCGCGGGCAAGGGCCCGACGGGCACCTTCAATGCAGGCAGAGCGCTTGATGACTTCCACCCAAGGGCACGCATCCACCAGCCGCCGCACGAGGCCGAAGTAGCTCCCAGGCATGGCCTCTTCAGGCCACAGCCGGACTATGAGGCCCTTCATGGCCTGCTCGGCTACCTTGTGGAGCTCGACCACCAGCTTCAGCTGGTCGCTAAGGGGCACCGGATGTCCGGCCTCAGCATACTGAGACCAGAAGACCTTCTCCGTTGAGCTCCCCTCCTCGGCCCGGTAGAATGCGGCGGCATCGGACACGCTGCGAGGCAAATCTGCAAACGCCCCTGGAGAGCTCCGAATTCGGGTAAGTAACAGGTAATTCACATTCACATGCTTGCTTTGCATGAAAAATGCCTTACCCGCCGCTATTTTCTTCACCGCCTCAATCTCCTGGAGGGCCTTTTGGGCCTCGGCCTTAGCGGCTTTGGCACTTTCAAGAGCGAAGGCAAGCTCGGACTCTCGAGTCTTCGAGTCGTGCTCCAAACTCTCATGCTTTTCCATGAGAGCCTGGAGCTCTTGCCGTACCTCCGCCACCCGCGCCTCCTGCTTCTCTCGCTCCACTCGTTCCGCGGCCGCATTACGTACGGCCGAGGACACGGCCTCCTTCAGGGTCGCCAACTCGTTCGTGGCCCCTGCAGTGCCCACATTATCCTTGTCATTTCTATTGCAACCAAAATCCTTTTCTGTAAGGTACAAACTAAATACGGTGTTACTCACCTTCTTTGTCCTCGAGCTGCTTCTTGGCAAGGCCGAGCTCGTTCTCGGACCGCTCGAGGTTCCGCTTCAAAGCATCGACCTCCGTAGTCAGTGCGGTAGAGGTCAGCAGCGCAGCCTGCAATCCCATATCGACATAATTTTTAGAGCTCCTGCGTATATCTTTTTAGATCCTCAGTCTGGCTTTTTTTTCGAACATCGAACCAAGCATCAGGGGCTACTGTCTATGCGGTATTACATTACACATTTTAAAACTTCTTACTTCAAAGCCTATTAGAAGGCTGCTGCAGGCTTCAGTCAGCCCGCTCTTGGCGAGCTGAACCTTCTGAATCACCGCACTCATGATAGTGCGGTGTTCTTCCTCGATGGAAGCACCGTTGAGCGCCTCCAACAAGTTGTCCGGCGCCTCTGGTTGGACGGAGGCTGCTGATCTCACGGTCTTGCCCTTCTTACGAAGGGGCCGCTTGCTGGACTCCGGAACCACTGCGGGTTCCGGCACGGAGTCCGGCGCAAAGTCCGGGAGGCTGCCTTGCGGCACCTCCGGAGCCTCCTCTTGATGAGTCCCCTCCTAGGATCCCACCTCGGCATCGTCAGCATCACGAGGGGTGGGGGCGGTCGGAATGGAATCCACATCCGACGGAGCCAAGGACCCGCTCGATGAAGCGGGAAGATCATCCTCGGCCGGACTACAGGTAGTGTGCGGCATTAGAAGGACACTATGTGGCACAAAAGAGAAATTATAAATCATTCAGGAATTCGGATACTTACGATCTTGCCGGGGGCTTGGCCCTTGAGGGCCACCCTTCGTCGCCAATGTTGGCGTTGGCG
This sequence comes from Triticum timopheevii, assembly GCA_963921465.1. Lineage (NCBI taxonomy): Eukaryota > Viridiplantae > Streptophyta > Magnoliopsida > Poales > Poaceae > Triticum > Triticum timopheevii. The sequence goes on along the minus strand of OY997264.1, from coordinate 249,312,138 downwards.
GAGCTGTCCGGAGGAAGGGTCCTTCCCCTCTTGGACCCTTCGGCCTCCCCCGTTGGGGAAGCCTTCCTCTTCCTCTCTCCCCCCTCCTGGGGAGAGTCCCCTTTCTCCTCCTCGTCTTCGGGGGAGGATTCCGCCTCAGAGCCATCGGACGATGAGTCCGATACCACCTGGCGCCGGGAACTCCTTCGGGTTCCCGTGGCCTTCTTCTTGGCCTTCTTCTCCGGCACCACATAAAGTGCCGGGACTAGCAGCCCTGTTAAACGGATGTCCGCTGGGTCTTCGGGGAGGGGAGCCAGACAGTTAACCTGTCCGGTCGTCCTCTGCCAGTCCTGTTAAAGGCATTGGGAATTTTAGATCCCACAATAGAGTCAAACTATGAAAGAAATAAATGTCCCATAAAGGATAACATATCTTACCACACCGGCTGGGCGTTTCATGCTGAATCCGCGATCTTCAGTTGCGGATGCGGGGGCTTCTCCGCCCTTTAATAGCACCCTCCAGGCAGCTTTGTACGTTGTGTCGAAGAGCCCGCTAAGGGTCCGGTGCTGTGCTGGATCAAACTCCCACAGATTGAAGGCCCGTTGTTGGCAGGGGAGAATCCGGCGGACGAGCATGACCTGGATCACATTGACAAGCTTGAGCTTCTTGTTCACCAGGGTCTGGAGACAGGACTGGAGTCCGGTCAGCTCCTCCGTACTGCCCCATAGCAAGCCCTTCTCTTTCCAGGAGGTGAGCTTCATGGGGGTACCAGATCTGAACTCGGGGGCCGCAGCCCATTTAGGGTCACGCGGCTTGGTGATATAGAACCACCCCGATTGCCACCCTTTGATGGTTTCCACGAAGGCGCCCTCGAGCCAGAGGACGTTGGGCATTTTGCCCACCATGGCGCCTCCGCACTCCACTTGGATGCCCTTCACTACCTTCGGCTTGACGTTGAAGGTTTTTAGCCACAAGCCGAAGTGGGGATGGATGCAGAGGAAGGCCTCGCACACGATGATAAACGCAGAGATGTTGAGGATGAAATTTGGCGCCTGATCGTGGAACTCCAGGCCATAGTAGTACATGAGCCCACGGACGAAGGGATGAAGTGGGAATCCCAGTCCGCGGAGTTAGTGGGGAAGGAATACGATCCTCTCATGGGGCCTGGGGGTGGGGATGAGCTGCCCCTTGTCAGGCAGCCGGTGCGCAATGTCGCTGGACAGGTATCCGGCGCCGCGCAGTTTTTCGATGTGCCCCTCCGTAAAGGAGGAGGCCATCCACTTGCCTCCCGCTCCGGACATGGCTGGAGAAGGTTGAGGCGAGATGTGCGAACTTGGGCGCTGGGGCTCGAGCGCGCGGAGATGGATAAGCAAAGGAGGAAGAAGGCGTAGGTAAAAAAGGTGGATCCTTATCCCCTTATATATGGGCGGACGAAGACTATGCGTCCCCACCGGCCTGATAAAACTCGCTTATCTCCCAAGCGCCACCATCAATGGCGCGGTTGGGTTACCCACGTCCGTATTGATGGGAATCCCGGAATAAGGGGAACACGATCTCTGCTTCAACAAGACGTGCCAAGGAAACCGCTTCGCTAAACGCGCTGAGGTGGTATAATAAAAAACGATTCAAGCAAAGGCTTGGTGGTGGCGTGACGTCATGCCACAAAATACGTCAGCAGATCGAACTTGTGTGCATATTATTCTCTCTACGGTGAAATGTGGAATTTATTTTGCAGAGCCGGACACTATCCTGGTGTTCGCAATCTTCTATGGATTATTCGGAGGAGGAACCCGCCTTGCAATGCCGAACAATATGCGTGCCGGACTCATCGTCATTGAAGCCTGGTTCAGGGGCTACTGAGGGAGTCCTGGACTAGGGGGTGTCCGGATAGCCGGACTATCATCATTGGCCGGACTCCAAGACTATGAAGATACAAGATTGAAGACTTCGTCCCGTGTCCGGATGGTACTTTCCTTGGCGTGGAAGGCAAGCTTGGCGATACGGATATGTAGATCTCCTACCATTGTAACCGACTCTGTGTAACCCTAGCCCTCTCCGGTGTCTATATAAACCGGAGGGTTTTAGTCTGTAGGACGAACAACCATTACAACAATAATACCATAGGCTAGCTTCTAGGGTTTAGCCTCCTTGATCTCGTGGTAGATCCACTCTTGTACTACCCATATCATCAATATCAATCAAGCAGGAGTAGGGTTTTACCTCCATTGAGAGGGCCCGAACCTGGGTAAAAACATCGTGTCCCTTGTCTCTTGTTACCATCCGCCTAGACGCATAATTCGGGACCCTCTACCCTAGATCCGCTGGTTTTGACACCGACAGCCCTCTTTCCTTCTTAATGTAACTCCTAGGAGGAGAGGGACATGAAAGGCATTACAGGGCACTTATGTTTTTTCAAATCAAAAGATGTAGGCATTTACCAAATTTAAATGAAAATCATGTAATCCTTCGTCCATGTTAGTACTTGTATGATCTATACTTCTTTGCTCATGTAAGTTTGGAAAAATAGATTGCCAGATGTTTGTGTATGTATTTAAACATACTGAAGGACAAACCTTCAATACTCCTTAGTAAACAAAATTTTCCGGCAAGACATCTTGCGGACCTTTGGTGCAGCTGCTACTAAGACCACATTTAATGAGCTCGAAAACGGGTTAGTGAGTGCGAACGAAGGCCAGCCCCTGCCAGCCCCTCCATAAGTAGGAATGACTAAACTTGTCGAGTGGGCTAGAATCAATGATAGGAGCGTGAAGGGAAAAAGTAGGAAGTGCTTTTTTACATGCAAGCTCCCCATACTTAAGTATAGAATGGAATGAAGGGATATCATGAAGTGCAGTTATCTCTCTTTGTTGTTCCTCTTATCCTTTCGGATAAGGAGGGGTTTTCAGGGATTAGCACATGGGCTTGTATTCATCCTTCTTCTCAGGAAACTATCCACGATGAAACCCTTCTGTTGTCATCAGAGTAAAGGGGAAAAAGAGGATATCACGTGGCCCTTCACTGCATGTCAGTCATCTCATCTAAGAACTATTGTAATCACAATAGGATCATACTTAAGCAAGCACGAAATCATGCATGCTTGTTTTTGTGAAAGCGCTTCGTTTTACTCAACTATGCACGGGGCCTGCGCCTCCTGGCTTTGTACAAAGGGTTACAAGTCCCGGGGACTATGCTTGAACAAAAGCGGCTGACGGGGCAGGGCTCGCCAACCGCGCCTTATGGGTAGAATTTACGAAGATGCTCAATATTCCATGAGTTTTGCATAGGCATGCTATCTTCGGTCAGAAGACGGACTGCGTCTGGTGACACGTACTACCCCATAAGGGCCTTCCCACTTTGGTCTCAACTTTTTTGCACCCTTGGCAAACTAAACGCGCCTAAGAACTGAAGGAAATATGCCCTAGAAGCAATAATAGAGTTATTATTTATTTCCTTATTTCATGATAAATGTTTATCATTCATGCTAGAATTGTATTAACCGGAAACTTAGTACATGTGTGAATACATAGACAAAACATAGTGTCCCTAGTATGCCTCTACTTGCCTAGCTTGTTAATCAAAGATGGTTATGTTTCCTAACCATAGACATGTGTTGTCATTTGATGAATGGGATCACATCATTAGGAGAATGATGTGATGGACATGACCCATCCGTTAGCTTAGCATTATGATCGTTAAAGTTTCGTTGCTACTGCTCTCTTCATGACTTATACATGTTCCTCAAACTATGAGATTGTGAAACTCCCGAATACCAGAGGAACACTTTGTGTGGTACCAAACATCACAACGTAAATGGGTGATTATAAAGGTGCTCTACAGTTTTCTCAGAAGGTGTTTATTGGGTTGGCATAGATCGAGATTAGGATTTGTCACTCCGTGTTTCGGAGAGGTATCTCTCGGCCCTCTCAGTAATGCTCATCACTATAAGCCTTGCAAGCAAATGTGGCTAATGAGTTAGTTATAGGATGAAGTATTACATAATGAGAAAAGAGACTTGCCGGTAACGAGATTGAACTAGCTATGATGATACCGATGATCGAATCTCGGGCAAGTAACATAATGATGATAAAGGGAACAACGTATGTTGTTATGCGGTTTGACCGATAAAGATCTTCGTAGAATATGTAGGAGCCAATATGAGCATCCAGGTGCCAGGAGGGGTAGGTTGGGCTTGGGAGCGGTAGTGGGCTGTGTAGAGGGTGTCTGGGCTGAGAGGAGAGGGGAGAAATGCAGCCCGACAAGGTTTCCGGAGACCGAAAATGTCCGATGAATACACTGGCTATATGCCGTTGTATGTTTAACGGTTGGGCTATCAAACAGACTCCGAATGCGGCGAAATTTGACAGGCGGTCTACATACACTATAGTAAGACTGCACGCCAACTTTCACCCCATTCCGAGAACATTTTTATGGCACTTATAAAATAATATTTCGGAGGTGCCGCGGGCACGTGCAAGAGTGTCTGGGCTCAGAACGGACAACGAAGAGAACTGGGAGGACCCGGGCAGATGCAAGTTTTGAAAAACATGCAGATGAAATGCAGATGATGACATGTCAAAGTGCAACATGCAAGCAAATGACATGGCAAAGACAGCGAGTAACTGGAAGACACCTGGCGCATCGGTCTCGGGGCGTTACAATTCTCCTCCACTAACAAGAGATCTCGTCACGAGATCTTAGGAATGAGACGGAAGAGAAAGAGGATGGGGTTAAGCAAGAGTGCAAGAGAGAATATGAACAAGGTCGAGAGCACTCGGGTAGAAAAGAGGCATGGCAAATATGACGACAATCAAGAGCAGAAGGAATAAGATAGACTTTGAAAACTCTTTGGTTAGAACAAGGTAGAAAAGGAATAAGAATGAAAGAATTCCAGCAGCACTTCGGCTGAAAAATAGAAGGAATAGAACATGAACTTCACAAGATGGGATGACACTTGATGAGATGAACAACGCAATGCCTCCGGAAGAATTGAAAGAATGAAATGAAAAGAACTTAGAAGGAAGGATTGAACGGAGTCATTGAGAAAATCAACAATGAAAGAATCAACTAGTTGTGGACCTATGGAAAAACATCTCAAAACTTGAGGTGAAACTCTGCCACAAGCAAATGTCTGAATAACTGAGAAGAACGAAGAAATGCAATACTCCACTTCAGAAGAAAATGGAGAATGATTTGCACTTCGAGACACGAGAAGAAAAGATACTTGAACTTCTCCAACAAAATCTTGCTGAACTCTTGAAAGAAAGAATTAAATCATGAAGAACCACCGTGAAGAACTCCGGTGACAAAAGGATGATGAGATAGAATGAAGGATGAAAGAATAAGATTAAGCCTTGTGGTGATTTAGGTGGAGGTTCCGATGAAATGGCCGAGGAAATTTGAACTCCGGAAAAGAAAAGATGAAAAAAGTTAGAACCGAGAGATTATTCAACATGAACAAACTCTGAAGGAAGGGATTAATTACTTCAAGGAAATAAGAATAAGATTTATTGTATGCTTATCCTTCATCAAATTAAATTGATGACAAGCAATGGATTTTTGCATAGTACTTATTATTGTTGAAAAGGATTAAGGGGGATATAGCACAAAACTTGAGAAGGTCTTCATGAACCATCGGTAGGATTGGAAAGAATGAATGGATTAAAATGATAACAAAGGAAAAGGAATCTGAAGGAACCATCGTAAGAATTCAAAAATGACTGATGAAAGGGAATGAATCACCGGGAAGAATTAGAGTAACAAATATGCTTGAGGGGATTTAGATGCAAAAGAACAAAGAGATCACAAGCTGATTAAAGAGTACTTGACAAATGCACCGGGATAATTGGATAACGATAGCTGGAATGTGAGGATGAAGAATTTTTCTGGAATGATGGCCTTCAGTGAAAAAGAACTGAAAACAACTCCTGACATACTCCGGATGGGTAAGAAAGAATATCCGATAAACGGAATAATTCGAGAGGATAACATGAAGCTAGAACCAAAAATCTTTGAGAGAGCGGGCAAGATTTAGAGGAAAAACTCTTCTACGATCTTCAAATGATGACGGGAAACACCACCAAAATTACTGAGATACTCTTGTAGAATGAAAATCAAAGAGGTTGAGCCAACAAAGAAATGATTTGAAATCGATCTTGGAAAGGCATCTGACTGATGAAATTCATTCTTACATCAAACCCCGAAAAGAATTAGGAATGGCTCCAGAATGGTTAGAAAAGTCAGGTAAGATCCTGGGAAAAGACCTATGGGTTAGGGCCCACTAAAAGGAAACACCGTTGCAAAAGGAATGTTGAACAGATACATGATGCACCAAAACAATTGAACTATTTGAATGAGGTGATAACCTCGAATTAATTCGATCATAGATGAATCTCTTGAGATGTCTTGAGCACTCCAGAAGGATAAACTGGCGAGAGGCGAATGATCAACCCGAAAGAAAAGAATATGATCAACCCGAAAAATTTGAATTGAGTCCACGGGAGAACAAAAAGAGATGAAGAATGTCAAACAAGACGAGAATTCACCAGTTGAAACAATTGACGAAAGACTGAAGAGGTTCCGCATGAATGAAATTGATGCTCGAAAGAGACTCAGGCTCCTGGAAGAAGAGGGTGGGAGGGCGGGAAAAAAACAAAGGCAACATGGAAGGGAGAACCAACGAATGACTTGAAAAGAAGACACCGGTTGATATAATTGAGGAAAGAATGCAAAGACTTCGCACGAGTAGGATGGATACTCGATTAGGGACTCCAGCTCCGAGAAGAACAAGGGTGAGTGGGTGTTAGAAAGAAAACAACTGAGGATTGAACTTGCAAAAAAATAGGGTCAAATCGACTGGACGAGAAAATGCACCGGATGAAAAGAGCTGAGAACCAACAATCGAAAAACTTACCGAGTGATCCTAAAGAAAGTTTGAAGGTGAAGAGGAGTAAGTCAAAACACCCACGTCAAGATTCCTCACCAGAGCGACGAAGGGACTGAGGAGTAAAAAGAATTCCTACTCTCCGATATAACTAGACTCCGAAAATAGTTTTCTTCTAGACTCAACAGCGGCCAACTATGATCAATCAAGGGGGCTCCTATGGTCGGTCGAGGCTCTGATACCAACTTGTCCAGCCCAATATGCGACCTTATCCGAAAGGAACTCGAAGGTCCCACCAAGGATAGAAGCGCATATTGAAGACACTTCTCCAAGGTGGATATCATTACATCGTACCATTACATAATAGTTGGGGATACATACAAGAGGCACACAAAGCCACACAGATACAACATCATCATACACAAGAGCGACATCCGACTAAGGATGAAACACAAACAGAAACTTAAACGACATCCACCCTGCTAGCCCAGGCTGCCGACCTGGAACCTATCCCCTGATCGAAGAAGAAGCATAAGAAGAACTCCAAAACAAGTAAACATCGCTCTCGCGTCATGATCATTGAATTACCTGTACCTGCAACTGTTGTTGAAGTAATCTGTGAGCCACGAGGACTCAGTAATCCCATTACCATGGGTATCTAGACTAGCAAAGCTTAATGGGTACGGAATGGATAAGTGTTGAGGTTGCAGCAGTGACTAAGCATGATATGGTGGCTAACTTACGAATACAAGAATAAGATGAGAAGCTACACAAACGGTCGCAAACTAGTAATGATCAAGAAGTGATCCTGAACTACTTACGTCCAAACATAACCCAAACCGTGTTCACTTCCTGGACTCCGCCGAGAAGAGACCATCACGGCTAAACACGCCGTTGATGCGTTTTAGTTAAGTCAAGTGTCAAGTACTCTAAAACTGGATATTAACAAATTCCGATCTGCCACATAACCACGGGCATGGCTCTCGAAAGTTTATACCCTGCAGGGGTGTCCCAACTTAGCCCATTATAAGCTCTAATGACTAACGAAGGATATTCCTTCTCCCGGGAAGACCCGATCAGTCTCGGAATCCCGGTTACAAGACATTTTGGGAATGGTAAAACAAACCGGCAAGACCGCCCGAATGTGCCGACAAGTCCCGATAGGAGCTACACATATCTCGTTCTCAGGGCACAATATGGATGAGACAAGCTATGAGTAAAACCAGCCCTCAAGTTTCCCCAAGGTGACCCCGCAGGCTGCTCGGTTCGGACAAACACTTAAAGAAGCACTGGCCCAGGGGGGGTTTAAAATAAAGATGACCCTCGGGTTAATTGCTCCCAAGGGAAAGGTTGTAGGTTGTTAGGCAAATGTAAAACCAAGGTTGGGCCTTGCTGGAGGAGTTTTATTCAAAGCGAACTGCCAAGGGGTTCCCATAAACCCAGCCGCGTAAGGAACACAAAATTAAGGAACATAACACCGGTAAGATGGAAAATAAGGCGACAAGAGTGGAACAATACACCAGGCATAAGGCCGAGCCTTCCATCCTTGACCAAGTATATAGATGCATTAATTAAATAAGAGATATTGTGATATCCCAAAGTAATCCTGTTCCAACATGGAGCAATCTTCAACTTCACCTGCAACTAACAATGCTATAAGAGGGGCTGAGCAAAAGTGGTAACATAGCCAAACAACGGTTTGCTAGGAAGGTTGAAAAGGTTAGAGGCTGACATGGCAATTTGGGAGGCTTGATAAACAAGTGATAGGTAGCGCAGCATAGCGATAGAACAAAGCAACTAGCATAGCAATGATAGTAGTGATATCCAGGTAACGGTCATCTTGCCTAAAATCCCGCTAGGAAGAAGAACGAGTCCATGAAGAAGACGAATGGGCGAAGACGAACCAAGCGTAGATGGACGAATCCTCACGATCGCAACAAAACAGGAACTATCGAGAAGAAGCACAACCGGAAAGAAGCAAACAACAAGGAAAACACCCAACACCTAAACATGACATGATGCACAACCAATCATGATGCATGACAGGGCTATATGATGTTACTCATGGCAAGAGATGATGCAAACAAGAACAACACATCAAAGCAAGTTTAAATGAGGCCGAAAACAACATATAAAAAATCCTGTAAGTCCTCATATACAAATTTCAAAATTGGTCCAGATCTGAATAAACCTTATGTTCAAGTTGTTAAACAGCAAGTTAAGATGCACCAAGATGATCTACACTAAATTCTAGTCAAGTTACATATAAAGTTCATTCAATTTGGAACTACGACCTACAAGATATGAGCAAAACAAGTTAAACATGGCATTGATGCAGAATGCATACAGACATCAAGCAAACACTCTCAAAACATGGATGCAACTTGATAATATGAAACTACATGCAATTCTAAGCAAGTTTCAAATAGAGCAAGGTCAAAACGGAGCAATGGTGCAACACATACACTCCAAACAAGGTGTAACAAGAATCTGCCCAAAACAACAAGTAGGCACTTTGCAATCATCAAAACAACATGCTACAGGAATCATATGAGCATAAACTTGACATGCACTACATGTACAGATAACACACTTTAAATATCATTAAGTTTCAGGTTCATAGGCATCAAGGTATAACCAATATGATTAAAGCAAGAAGCAACTTTATAACACAGGGACATATACATGAGCAAAGTTAATATGATGGCAAGTTGAGAGTAAGAAAGAGACAAGATACAGTAAGTAAACATAGCAACCAAGGGCATGTCATCAAACTAGACATGACAAAGAGCAAATAACATCCTGGCATCATATACATATGGCTCATGGATTAGTGGGAACCAACATGACAAGATAGAATGTTGAAACAGTTTCAGCAAGTGTAAAACAACAACATTATCATAGCATGTTTGCAAGCATGAAACAGAAGTATATGACATCCAAAATGAACAACCTCCAGAATAGGATCATCTCCAGAATAGGCATGTATCACTCAATAACAAGCTCACAACAAGGCATCATGAAGTTAACAGAAAACTGGAACAACATATAGGCATGTTCATGGCAATCGAAACATATACTATAAACATATATAAGGCATCAGAAGGCATGGCAGGATAGAGCATAACATATAAAACAAAACATGTCAACTAAGCATCTCCAGAATATGCATAGATTAATTGGTAGCATCAAGCAAACATGGCAACATGATATAGCAGTTTCAGTATTGACAGAACATTAACAACAAGTAGCCCACTTCACAAGCTTAATGCACTCACTACAGGGCATATAAAAATACATGTATTGCACCCCTGTAAAGATGGCATTATTAAGCACCTATAACATGTAGACATCATGCTCATAGGATGCACACACAAAATGCAACAAAAATGGCAATTCAGCAAGTTACAACAGTTTTCAGTAGTGAACAGCAACATGCACTTTTGCAACAGGGACTAACATGTCAATATGCACCCTAACATGAAAGCAAAACACACCAACATTTAGAGCATGAAGAGAAGAACATGTGCATTTCAAGATCATCATCATAGGATCAATAGAGAAAAAGTTATGGCACTAACAAGATTCATATAGGATGTTCACAAACAGCAGATTCAGCAGTTCATATCACATAGCAGTTTTGCAACAAAGATTAAGGCCTCAAGACGAACATGAACATGCATGAAAACTACTACATCATGAAGAGCACTCTCAGATGAACATTTTGACATATCTTACACTCAAAATGGAGACACATGCACAAAGTTATCATCATCACAAAATGCATACATGCTGATGTTTTTCTCAAGGACTTGGCCATATTTCTAAAAAAATAGAGGATGAGCGCGATATAGTTATAAAGCGCACGAGCGAGGGATAGATTGGGCCGGATCGGGGTGCGGGAGCCGGGCCGGATCTGGAGTGGAGGCCAGGGGGACCCTGGGCTGGGGGTGAGGCTAGCCCACGCGGGGTCAACGCGAGCGGCAGCGATGCCCATCGGCCACCAGTCGAAGCAGAAGACCGCGCCGCGGCGGCGATGCAGTGATAGCGGTGAGGCAAGTGTTGGCAAGTAGGTGATGGGGACCGACAGTTCGGGTCCGGCAGGGCTCGCAGGCGGCGGATCTGACGGCAGGGCTCCAGATCAAGGCCGAGGTAATAGGGTGCGGTGGATGGAGCTTGATGCCATGGCGCGGCGCCCGGGGGTCACTGGCCGCGGCGGCTGGCGGCACGGGGCCCGCCCCAGAGCAGGACAACAGAGAGGCAAGGCGCGGGGGTGCGGCCCGGTGCTCGTCGGAGGTGGCGACGGTCGCCGACCGGAGGAGCTCAGAGGCACTCGGGCGACTGGACGAGCGAGGCTCGCGGGGAGCGGCTATGGTCAGCACGTGCGGGCTCAGGGGCGGGCCCCGATGGGCTCGGCAGGCTTGCCCCGATCCCGGGTGGGCCATGGTGTAGAGTGCGAAGGTAGGGGCGCGGGGTGAGGTGGCGAGGACGACATGGCGGCGCGGGAGTGGCTGGCGTGGTGCGGGGAGGCGACATGGCGCGCCCGGATTGGTCCGGGGTGCGACAGAGGCAGTGCCAAGTGGCAAGAGGTGGCTGGGGCGGCCCGGAATTTGAGGAGGGCGAAGGCTAGAGGTAGGGGAAGGCTAGGGTTTCCCAAGAACGGAGAGGGGGTGTCCATATATGGCAAAAGGGACTAGGGTTGGGGGGGTTTGGGGTGTTTTCGAGCCCTCGGATCACGATCAAACGGTTTCAGGCGCGAGGATGGGTAGGTTGGGCTTGGGAGTGGTAGTGGGATATGTAGAGGGGGTGTGGGCTGAGAGGAGAGGGGAGAAATGCAGCCCGACAATGTTTCCATAGACCGAAAACGTCCGATGAATACACCGGCTATATGCGGTTGTATGTTTAACGGTTGGGCTATCAAACGGACTCCGAATGCGACGAAATTTGGCAGGCGGTCTACCTACACTATAATAATAACGCATGCTAACTTCCACACCACTTCGAGAACATTTTTATGACACTTATAAAATAATATTCGGAGGTGCCACGAGCGCGTGCGAGAGTGTCTGAGCTCAGAACGGACAACAGTGAGAACTGGGAGGACCTGGGCAGATGCAAGTTTTGAAAAACATGCAGATGAAATGAAGATGATGACATGGAAAAGTGCAATCCGCAAGCAAATGACATGGCAAAGACGGCGAATAACTGGAAGACACCTGGCGCATCGGTCTAGGGGCGTTACAGCACCCCAATAGCAGAACAGAAAATCTCTTAGCTGTGTGAGGTGCCCCCCTCCAGAGTTACACGCCTCGGTCATATCATCATAGTGCTTAGACGAAGCCCTGCACTGGTAACTTCATCATCACTGTCACCACGCCGTCATGCTGACGGAACTCTCCCTCGACCTCAACTGGATCAAGAGTTCGTGGGACTTCATCGAGCTGAACGTGTGCTGATTGCGGGGCTGCCATACGTTCGGTACTTGATCGGTTGGATCGTGAAGAAGTTCGACTACATCAACCGACAGCAAGAAGCCCACTTCACAAGCTTAATGCACTCACTACAGGGCATGTAAATATACATGGATTGCACCCCTGTAAAGATGGCATTATTAAGCTCCTAAAACATGTATACATATTCTCATAGGATGCACACAGAAAATGTAACAAAAATGACAAATTAACAAGTTACAACAGTTTTCAGCAGTTAACAGTGACATGCACTTTTGGAACAGGGACTAACATGTCAATATGCACCCTAACATGAAAGCAAAACATACCAACGTGTAGAGCATGAAGAGCAGAACATGTGCATATCAAGATCATCATCGTAGGATCAACGGAGACAGTTATGGCACTCACAAGATGCATACATGATGTTAACAAACATCAGATTCAGCAGTTCATATCACATAGTAGTTTTGCAACGAAGATTAAGGCCTCAAGATAAACAGGAACATGCATGCAAACTACTCCATCATGAAGAGCACTCTGAGATGAACATTTTGACATATCATACACTCAAAATGGAGCCACATGCACAAAGTTATCATCATCACAAAATGCATACATGCTGATGTTTTTCTCAAGGACTTGGCCATATTTCTAAACAAACAGAGGATGAGCGCGATATAGTTATAAAGCGCACGGGCGAGGGATAGGTGGGGCCTACATTGGGCCACTTGGGCCGGATCGGGGTGTGGGATCTGGGCCAAATCTGGAGTGGAGGCCAGGGGGACCCTGGGCTGGGGGTTAGGCCGGCCCACGCGGGGTCAACGCGAGCGGCTGCGGCGCCCGTCGGCCTCCAGTCGAAGCTAAAGATCGCGCCGGCGGCGGCAGTGCAGGGACGACGGTGAGGCAAGGGCCGGCGAGGAGGTGATGGGGACCGATAGATCGGGTCCGGCGGGGCTCGCAGGTGGTGGATCTGAACGACAGGGCTCCGGATCGATGCCGAGGCGGTAGGGTGTGACGGATGGAGATTGATGCCATGGCACGGCGCCCGGGGGTCACTGGCCATGGCGGTTGGCGGCACGAGGCCCGCGGTGGAGCAGGATGATAGAGAGGCAAGGCGCGGGGTGCGGGGGCGCGGCCCGGTGCTCGCCGGAGGCGGTGACGATCACCGACAGAAGGAGCTCAGAGGCGCTCGGGCGACGGGACGAGCGAGGCTCGCGGGGAGCGGCGATAGTTGGCGAGTGCGGGCTCAGGGGCGGGCCCCGATGGTCTTGGCGGGCTTGCCCCGGGCTCGGGCGGGCCGCGGTGGAGAGGGAGAGGTAGGGGCGCGGGGTGAGGTGGAGAGGACGACATGGCGGCGCGGGAGTGGCTGGCGGGGTGCAGGGAGGCAACATGGCACACCCGGATTGGTCCGGGGCGCGGCGGCGGTGACGCCAAGTGGCAAGAGGTGGCTGGGGCAGTGCGGAATTTGAGGAGGGGGAAGGCTTGATGTAGGGGAACGCTAGGGTTGCCAAAAAATGGAGAGGGAGTGTCCATATATAGCAAAAGGGACTAGGGTTGGGGGGTTTTGAGGTGTTTTCGAGCCCTCGGAGCACGATCGAACGGTTCTGGGCGCGAGGAGGGGTAGGTTGGGCTTGGGAGTGGTAGTGGACTATGTAGAGGGGGTGTGGGCTGAGAGGAGAGGGGAGAAATGCAGCCCAACAAGGGTTCCGGAGACCGAAAACGTCCGACAAATACACCGGCTATATGTGGTTGTATGTTTAACGGTGGGCTATCAAACGAACTCCGAATGCGACAAAATTTGACAGGCGGTCTACCTACACAATAATAAGACCACACGCCAACTTTCACCCCATTCCGAGAACATTTTTATGCCACTTATAAAATAATATTTCTGAGGTGCCGCGGGCGCGTGTGAGAGTGTCTGGGCTCAGAACGGACAATGGAGAGAACTGGGAGGACCCGGGCTGATGCAAATTTTAAAAAACATGCAGATGAAACGTAGATGATGACGTAGCAAAGTGCAACACGCAAGAAAATGACATGGCAAAGACGGCGAATAACTAGAAGACACCTGGCGCATCGGTCTCGGGGCGTTACAACTCTCCTGCACTAACAAGAGATCTCGTCCCGAGATCTTAGGAACGAGATGGAAGAGAAAGAGGATGAGGTGAAGCAGCAGTGCAAGAGAGAAGGTGAACAAGGTCGAGAGCACTCGGGTAGAAAATAGGCACTGCGATTATGACGAGAATCAAGAGCACAAGGAATAAGATTGACTCTGAAAACTCTTCAGTTAGAACAAAGTAGAAAAGGAATAAGAATGAAAGAATTCCGGCAGCACTCCGGCTGAAAAATGGAAGGAATAGAACATGAACTTCACAAGATGGGATGAACAACGCAATGCCTCCGGAAGAATTGAAAGAATGGAATGAAAAGAACTTAGAAGGAAGGATTGAACGGAGTTGTTGAGAAAATCAACAACGAAGAATCAGCTTGTTGTGAACCTACGGAAAAAGATATGAAGAATGTCAAACGAGACAAGAATTCACCGGTTGAAACAATTGACGGAAGACTGAAGAGGTTCCGCATGAATGAATTGATGCTCGAAAGACACTCAGGCTCCGGGAAGAAGAGGGTGGGAGGGCGAAAAAAAGGCAACTTGGAATGGAGAACCGACGAATAACTTGAACAGAAGACACCGGTTCAAATAATTGAGGAAAGAATGCAAAGACTTCGCATGAGTAGGATGGATACTCTATTAGGGACTCCGGCTCCGAAAAGAAAAAGGGTGGGTGGGTGTTAGAAAGAAAACAACTGAGGATTGAACTTGCAAAAAAATAGGGTCGAATCGACTTGACGAGAAAATGAACCGGATGAGAAGAGCTGAGAACCAATGATCGAAAAACTTACCGCGTGATCCTAAAGAAATTTGAAGGTGAAGAGGAGTAAGTCAAAACACCCACGTCAAGATTCCTCACCAGAGCGATGAAGGGACTGAGGAGTAAAAAGAATTCCTACTCCCTGATATAACTAGACTCCAGAAACAATTTTCTTCTAGACTCGATAGCGGCCAACTACGATCAATCAAGGGGGCTCCTATGGTCTGTCGAGGCTCTGATACCAACTTGTCACGCCCAATATGGGACCCTATCCTAAAGGAAATCGAAGGTCCCACCAAGGATAGAAGCGCATATTGGAGACGCTTTTTCAAGGTGGATATCGTACCATTACATAATAGTTGGGGATACATACAAGAGGCATACAAAGCCACACGGATACAACATCATCATACACAAGAGCAACATCCGACTAAGGATGAAACACAAGCAGAAACTCAAACGACATCCACCCTGCTAGCCCAGGCTGCCGACCTGGAACCTATCCCCTGATCAAAGAAGAAGCAGAAGAAGAACTCCAAAACAAGTAAACATCGCTCTCGCGTCATGATCATCACATTACCTGTGCCTACAACTGTTGTGGTAGTAATCTGTGAGCCACGAGACATCAGCAATCCCATTACCATTGGTATCAAGACTAGCAAAGCTTAATGGGTATGGAATGGATAAGTGGTGAGGTTGCAGCAGCGACTAAGCATGATATGGTGGCTAACTTACGAATACAAGAATAAGATGAGAAGCTACACAAATGGTCGCAAACTAGTAATGATCAAGAAGTGATCCTGAACTACTTACGTCCAAACATAACCCAATCCGTGTTCACTTCCTGGACTCCGCCGAGAAGAGACCATCACGGCTACACACGCGGTTGATGCATTTTAGTTAAGTCAAGTGTCAAGTTCTCTACAACCGGATATTAACAAATTCCCATCTGGCACATAGCCGCGGGCACGACTCTCGAAAGTTTATACCCTACAGGGGTGTCACTTAGCCCATTATAAGCTATCACGACCAAAGAAGGATATTCCTTCTCCCGGGAAGACCTGATCAGTATGGGAATCCCGGTTACAAGACATTTTGGCAATTATAAAACAAGACCAGCAAGACCGCCCGAATGTGCCGACAAATCCCGATAGGAGCTAGACATATCTCGTTCTCAGGGCACAACGGATGAGACAAGCTACGAGTAAAACAGCCCTCAAGTTTCCCCAAGGTGGCCCCACAGGCTGCTCGGTTCGGATCAACACTTAGAGAAGCACTGGCCCGGGGGGGTTTAAAATAAAGATGACCCTTGGTTTAATTACTCCCAAGGGAAAGGTTATAGGTTATTAGGCAAATGTAAACCAAGGTTGGGCCTTGCTGGAGGAGTTTTATTCAAAGCGAACTGTCAAGGGGTTCCCATAAACGCAGCCGCGTAAGGAATGCAAAATCAAGGAACATAACAGGTGCAAGCCAGTTTTGCACACGCAGAATACTTGTATTAAACTTGACGAGCCTAGCATATGCAGATATGTCCTCGGAACACTGGAGACCGAAAGGTAGAGCGTGAACCATATAGTAGATATGATCAACATAGTGATGTTCACCATTGAAAACTACTCCATCTCACGTGATGATCGGACATGGTTTAGTTGATTTGTATCACCATTGAAAGCTACTCCTTCTCACGTAGAATACTTGGGTTAAACTACAGGGATGTCTATCTAAGTGTGTGTTCTTAAGTAATATGATTAATTGAACTTTAATTTGTCATGAACTTAGTCCTGACAGTATTTTGCAAATTATGTCGTAGATCAATAGCTCATGTTCTAGCTTCCCTATGTTTCTTATATGTTCCTAGATAAAACTGAGTTGAAAGATAATAGTAGCAATGATGCAGACTAAGTCCATGATCTAAGGTTTATCCTCATTGCTGCACAAAAGAATTATGTCCTTCATGCACTGCTAGGCGACAAAACTATTGCAGGAGCAGATGTAGACGTTATGAATGTTTGGCTAGCTTAATATGATGACTACTTGATAGTTTAGTGCACCATGCTTTACGGCTTAGAATCAGGACTTCAAAGACGTTTTGAACGTCATGGACCATATGAGATGTTCCAGGAGTTAAAGTAAATAATTCAAGCAAATACCCGAGTTGATAGATATGAATCCAACAAGTTCTATAGCTAAAAGATGGAGGAAAATAGCTCAAGTAGTGAGCATGTGCTCAGATTATCTGTGTACTACAGTCGCTTGAATCAAGTGGGGGTTAATCTTCCATATAAGATAGTGATTGAGAGTGTTCTTCAGTCACCATCACCAAGTTACTGGAACTTCGTGATGAACTATAGTATGCAAGGGATGACGAAAACTATTCCCGAGCTCTTCGTGATGCTGAATCAACGAAGGTAGAAATCTAGAAAGAGCATCAAGTGTTGATGATTGACAAGACCACTAGTTTCAAGAAAAGGGCAAAGGGACAGAAAGGGAACTTCAAGTAGAATGGAAAGCAAGATTTCACTCTTGTGAAGAAGCCCAAAACTGGACCAAAGCCTAAAACTGAGTGCTTCTACTGCGAAGGAAATGGCCACTGGAAGTGGAAATGCCCTGAATATTTGGTGGATAAGAAGGATGACAAAGTTAACAAGGGTATATTTGATATAGAGGTTATTGATGTGTACCTTACTAGTGTTTATAGTAGCCCCTGGGTATTTGATACTTGTTCGTTTGCTAAGATTATTAACTCGAAACAGGAGTTATAGAATAAACATAGACTAGTTGAGGGTGAAGTGATGATGTGTGTTTGAAGTGGTTCCAAGATTGATATGATCATCATCGCACACTCCCTGTACTTTGGAGATTAGTGTTGAACCTAAATAAATGTTATTTGGTGTTTGCGTTGAGCATAAATATAATTAGATCATGTTTATTGAGATATGATTATTCATCTAACACAGAGAATAAATTGTTATTCTGTTTACATGAATAAAACCTTCTATGGTCATACACCCAATGTTGATGGTTTATTGAATCTTGATCGTAGTGATACACATATTCATAATATTGATGCCAAAAGATGCAAAATTTATAATGATAATGCAACATATTTGTGGCACTGCCGTTTGGGTCATATCGGTGTAAAGCGCATGAAGAAACTCCATAAAGATGGACTTTCAGAATTACTTGATTATGAATCATTTGATGCTTGCAAACCATGCCTTATCGGCAAGATGACTAAAACTCCGTTCTCCAGAACAATGGAACGAGCTTGTGACTTATTGGAAATAATACATACCGATGAATGCGGTCCAATGAGTGTTGATGCTCGTGGCGGGTATCGTTATTTTCTGACCTTCACAGATGATTTGAGCAAATATGGGTATATCTACTTAATGAAACACAAGTCTGAAATACTTAAAAGTTCAAAGAATTTCAGAGTGAAGTGGAGAATCATCGTAACAAGAAAATAAAGTTTCTACAATCTGATCATAGACGAGAATATTTGAGTTACGAGTTTAGCCTTCATTTAAAACAATGTGGAATAGTTTCATAGCTCATGCCACATGGAACACCACATCGTAATGGTGTGTCCCAATGTCGTAACCGCACTTTATTGGATATGGTGCGACCTATGATGTCTCTTACCGGGTTACCACTATTGTTTTGGGGTTATGCATTAGAGACAGCTGCATTCACTTTAAATAGGGCCCCATCAAAATCCGTTGAGATGACGCCTTATGAACTATGGTTTGGCAAGAAACCAAAGTTGTCATTTTTTAAAGTTTAGGGCTGCGATGCTTATGTGAAAAAGCTTCAACCTGATAAGCTCGAACCCAAGCAGAGAAATGCGTCTTCATAGGATACCCAAAGGAAACTGTTGGGTACAACTTCTATCACAGATCCGAAGTCAAGATCTTTGCTAAGAATGGATACTTTCTTGAGAAGGAGTTTCTCTCGATAGAAGTGAGTGGGAGGAAAGTAGAACTTGATGAGGTAATTGTACTTTCTCCCGAATTGGAAAGTAGTTCATCACAGAAATCAGTTCCAGCGATTCCTACACCAATTAGTGAGGAAGCTAATGATGATCATGAAACTTCAGATCAAGTTACTATAGAACCTCATAGGTCTTCCAGAGTATGGTCCGCAGCAGAATGGTACGGTGATCCTATTCTGCAAGTCATGTTAGTAGATCATGATGAACCTACGAACTATGAGGAAGCAATGACGAGCCCAGATTTCGCAAAATGGCTTGAGGCCATGAAATCTGAGATGGGATCCATGTATGAGAACAAAGTGCGGACTTGGTGGACTTGCCCAATGATTAGCAAGCCATAGAATATAAATGGATCTTCAAGAGGAAGACGGACACTGATAGTAGTGTTACTATCTACAAAGCTGACCTTGTCGCAAAAGGTTTTCGACAAGTTCAAGGTGTTGACTACAATAAGATTTTCTCAACTGTAGCGATGCTTAAATCCGTCCTAATCATGTTAGCAATTGCCATATTTTATGAAATCTGGCAAATGGATATAAAAACTACATTCCTTAAATGGATATTTCTTAAAGAAGAGTTGTATATGATGCTACCAGAAGGTTTTGTCGATCCAAAGGGTGCAAACAAAGTGTGCAAGCTACACCGATCCATTTATGGACTGGTGCAAGCCTCTCAGAGTTGGAATAAACACTTTGATAGTGTGATCAAAGCATATGGTTTTATATAGAATTTTGGAGAAGCCTGTATTTACAAGAAAGTGAGTGGGAGCTCTGTAGCATTTCTAATATTATATGTGGATGACATATTGTTGATTGGAAATGATATAGAATTTCTGGATAGCATAAAGGTATACTTGAATAAGAGCTTTTCATTGAAATACCTCGGTGAAGCTGCTTCAAAATTGGGCATCAAGATCTATAGAGATAGATCAAGACGCTTGATAAGATTTTTCAATAACTAAATACCTTGATAAGTTTTTGAAAGAGTTCAAAATGGATCAGTCAAAGAAGGAATTCTTGTCTGTATTACAAGGTGTAAAGTTGAGTAAGACTCAAATCCTGACCACGGCAAAAGATAGAAAGAGAATGAAAGTCATTCCCTATGCCACAGTCATAGGATCTATAAAGTATGTTGTGCTATGTACCAGACCTATTGTGTACCTTGCCATGAGTTTGGCAAGGGGGTACAATAGTGATCTAAGAGTAGATCACTGGATAGCGGTCAAAATTATCCTTAGTGAGGACTAAGGAGATGTTTCTCGGTGATGGGGGTGATAAAAAGTTCGTCGTAAAGAGTTACATTGATACAAGCTTTTACACCGATCCAAATGACTCTAAGTCTCAATCTGGATACATATTGAAAGTGCGAGCAATTAGCTAGAGTAACTCCATGCAGAGCATTGTAGACATAGAATATTTGCAAAATACATACGGCTCTGATTGTGACAGACCCATTGACTAAACTTCTCTCACGAGCAAAACATGATCACACCTTAGTACTCTTTAGGTGCTAATCACATAGCGATGTGAACTAGATTATTGACTCTAGTAAAACCTTTCGGTTTAATCACATACAGATGTGAACTGTTGGTGTTAAATGACATAGTGATGTGAACTAGATTATTGACTCTAGTGCAAGTGGCAGACTGAAGGAAATATGCCCTTGAGGCAATAATAAAGTTATTATTTATTTCCTTATTTCATGATAAATGTTTATTATTCGTGCTAGAATTGTATTAACGGGAAACTTAGTACATGTGTGAATACATAGACAAAACATGGTCTCCCTAGTATGCCTCTACTTGACTAGTTTCTTAATCAAAGATGGTTATGTTTCCTAACCATAGACATGTGTTGTCATTTGATGAACAGGATCACATCATTAGGAGAATGATGTGATGGACATGACCCATCCAATAGCTTAGCATTATGATTGTTACAGTTTCATTGCTATTGCTCTCTTCATGACTTATACATGTTCCTCGGACTATGAGATTATGTAACTCCAGAATACCAGAGGAACACTTTGTGTGCTACCAAATGTAACAACATAAATGGGTGATTATAAAGTGCTCTACAGGCGTCTCCGAAGGTATCTCCGGGCCCTCTAGGTAATGCTCATCACTGTAAGCCTTGCAAGCAATGTGACTAATGAGTTAGTTACAGGATGAAGTATTACAGAACGAGTAAAGAGAGTTGCCGGTAACGAGATTGAACTAGGTATGATGATACCAACGATCGAATCTCGGGCAAGTAAGTACCGATGACAAAGGGAACAATGTATGTTTTTATGCGGTTTGACCGATAAAGATCTTCTTGGAATATGTAGGAGCCAATATGAGCATCCAGGTTCCGCTATTGGTTATTGATCAAAGATGTGTCTTGATCATGTCTACATAGTTCTTGAACCCGTAGGGTCCGCACGCTTAACGTTCGATGACGATTGGTCTTATGAGTTATGCGATTTGATGACAGAAGTTTATTCGAAGTCCCGGATGAGATCTCAAAATGGTCGAGACATAATGATTCATATATTAGAAGGTTACATTTGGACATCGGAATTGTTCCGAGTGGTTCGGGCATCTTTCCGGAATACCGGGAGGTTACCGGAACCCCCAGGAGAAGTAATGAGCCTATTGGGCCTTACTGGAGGAGAGGAGAGAGGCCACAAGGGAGGGGCGCACCCTCCCCTTGCCCAAAACGAATTGGACTAGTGGAGGGGGCTGCCCCCTATTTCCTTCTTCCTCTCTCTCCCTTCCCTTTCCCTCCGTGGAAGAAAGGAAAAGGGGGGTGAATCCTACTTGGACTAGGAGTCCAAGTAGGACTCCCCCCCTGGCGTGCCCAACCTGGTCGGCCTCCTCTCTCCCTCTCTCCTTTATATACGTGGCCAGGGGGCACCCCAATAGCAGAACAGACAATCTCTTAGCCGTGTGCGGTGCCCCCCTCCACAGTTACACACCTCGGTCATATCGTCGTAGTTCTTAGACGAAGCCCTGCGCCAGTAACTTCATCATCACCGTCACCATGCCGTCGTGTTGACGGAACTCTCCCTCGACCTCAACTGGATCAAGTGTTCGTGGGACTTCATCGAGCTGAACGTGTGCTGAATGCGGAGGTGTTGTACATTTGGTACTTGATCGGTTGGATCATGAAGAAGTTCGACTACATCAACTGCATTACTGAAACACTTCCACTTTCAGCCTACAAGGGTACGTTGACACACTCTCCCCTCTGGTTGCTATGCATCACCTAGATAGATCTTGCGTGATCGTAGGATTTTTTTTGAAATTACTACGTTCCCCGACAAGGACAAGGTCACCTTCCTCAAGGCTCCGGGCATGAACCCTGCAGATGTGATAGCGGCGCAGGGCTTGCTGGTATCGTCCAGCACGTATAGCTGCCTAGAGACGATCTTCCTTGAGGAGTGTGGCATCATCATGCCGCAGCTGCTCTGGCACTACTTCATCGTAGGCAAGTACTCTAAGTGACACGTATATGAGTTCCATGGGGAGTACTACTTCTGCACCATATACTAGGGAGAAGGGAGTCTGGCCAGTAGCTCGATTTGGTGTCGTCCTGATTGACCAAAGAACCACCGGCAAATCATCAACCCAGTGGCGGATCCAGCTCGACCGGCGAGCCGGGGCAAAGTACACAGAGCTGCTGTCTATCAGTTGTTTGCCCCTATACAATGGTGATTAACCTCCATTTATTGCTATTATTGAAACTAGAATGCATGGCTGAGCCCGGGTAGCTGCCCCGGGTAGTCGGGAGGTGGCTCGGCCACTGCGTCAACCCAGCGCTTGCCGCATGTTCGCAACTTATCGAAAGTTTTTGTCTTGAGCCCTCGCAACACTTCAGTGTTCATCCTTTCGGCTTATCCGTTGCTCTTGGCATGGGCAATGGAAGTGAAAGAGACTTTGCTTCCAAGGCTCTGGATGTACTGCATGAAGGCGTGGCTTGTGAATCGGGTGCCATTGCTGATGATCACCCTGTTGGGCGCTCCAAAACGGCACACCAATCCTTCAAAGAACTTGATAGTTGATTGCTCAGCCACCTTCCTCACGAGATCCACCTTGGAATACTTTGTAAACTTGTCGATTGCCACATACAAGAATTCAAAGACTTTGGTGGCACGGGGAAAGGAGGCCAAGGTGTCGAGCCCCCAGACCGCGATAGGCTAGGATAAAGGGATTGTTTGAAGGGCTTGGGCTAGTTGATGAATATTCTTGGATAGAAACTGGCATGCTTCACATTTAGTGACGAGCTCAGATGCATCTCGGAGAGCAGTGGGCCAATAGAATCCTTGCCGGAAAGCTTTCCTGACAAGGGCTCTTGATCCTAAATGCGAGCCACACACACCTCCATGTATCTTTGCCGACAACATTAGTCCATCTTCTTAACTGATACACTTCAAGTTCACACCTTTCGGCCTCTTCCCGTGTAGAGTGTCATCTACAAACTGGTACATACTTGATTTATGAGCCACCTTTTCAGATTCCTCTGAATCATCAGGGAGTTCTCTAGTTTGCAAGAATCAGACTATATGATGTGCGCATGCCGGAGCCTAGGGCTCGACAATGAGGACTAAAAGAATCTCCTCTATCATGGGAGCATTAGTCTCAACAATGAGAACTCGAGGCTCCGCCGAAGAATGCAACTCACCAACTAACATAGGGCTTCCTTTGGCAACCTTCTCACCAGTAGCTCTAGGGAGCTCTACCAGGAAATTCTTGCCGGTGTTTAATTTTCTTCCTTTCCAGGCCAACGATGATGTAGAGACTAATGGTTGAGTCAGATGGAGTGCAAAAGTTTCTGGTTCCACAGGAAGCTCCTGAGCAGCGCACTTTGACAGGTGGTCAGTGATGTTGTTCTCTGCACGGGGTACGTGCTCTGCTTGAAGCCTGTCAAAGTGCTCCTCCAACTTCCTTACTTCTTCCACATATGCATCCATCAGTGGGCTCTGGTAATCCTTATTTACTTGCTCTACAACAAGCTGGGAATCACCACGGATGACTAAGTTTTTTATCCCTGGCTCTATTGCAATCCTGAGGGCGGCAAGCAGTCCCTCATACTCTGTTGTGTTGTTGGTAGCGTCTTACCTCGGAAAGTGCATCTGGGTAACGTACTTCAGGTGCTTTTTGCTGGGTGCGACCAACAACACTCTGGCTCTAGCGCCTTGCAGCAAAAAGGCCCCACAAAGTACATTATCCATTCCTTAGGGGTCTCCTTGCCGGGGAGAGTTGTTTTCTGTGTTTCTTCATCAGGTGTTGGCGTCCATTCTGTAATAAATTCTGCCAGTTCCCTGCTTCGGATAGTTCCCGTACACTCCAACTTCAATGCAAAGCTTGACCATTCTAGTGCCCACTCTACTATCCTATCGGTAGCCTCGGGGTTCCTCATTATACGCTACAATGGAAGGCGAGTCACAACTATGACCTCGTGAGCTTGAAGTAATGGCGTAGCTTCCTTGAGGCCATGATAAGGCAGAAGATCCATTTTTGAACCCCATAATACCTTGACTTAGTCCCCTGCAAAAGGGAGCTGACGAAGTAAACTGGTCGCAACACCATCTTCTTCCTCGCTAATACCCTCTGATTATCAGCATATGTTTGTGTTCCCCCTGCACCATCTACATCAGGGCTCGCCGGGGACATGTTTGATTCATCACTGGGTGGCTCAACCACATTGGTTCCTTCGCTATCCACCTCTCTTTGTGCCACCAAAGCATCACTAACCAATTGATTCGTTGTTGCCAGATATAGCAATAGCGGTTCTTGCGTCTTAGGCGCGACCAAGGTTGGCACAGAGGAAATGTAGTTGTTCAAATCCCGCTGTGCTGCCTCTGCCTCCGGAGTCCATTTCATTGGGCCAGCCTTCTTCAAGATTTTGAAGAACGGTAGGGAACACTTAGTGTATTTTGAAATGAACCTACTTAGCATGGCAACACAGTCAGCCAGACTCCTCACATCTTTGATGGTTTCCGGGGCTCAGATCTGCTCTATTGCTTTCATCTTTTTGGGGTTGGCTTCTATCCCTCGCTGAGACACAAAGAACCCAAGGAGCTTTACAGACGGAACGCCAAACACACATTTCTCTGGGTTGAGCTTCAAGTTGATCTTTTGTAGATTTACAAAATTTTCTTCCAAATCATGGATGAGTGTAGACTTATCTCTGGTTTAGACCACTATGTCATCCATGTAGGCTTCTATGTTTTTGTGTAGCTGAGGCTCAAAACCAATCTGCACGACCCTCACAAACGTCGATCCAACACTTTTTAATCCGGAAGGCATTCGTGCAAAGTAGTATGTGCCACATGGGGTAATAAAAGTGGTTTTCTCTACGTCTTCCTTAGCCATGAAGATCTTATGATAGCCGAAGTATGCACCAAGGAAGCAGATTAAATCACGTCATGAAGTGGAGTCAACGATTTGATCGATGCGCGGCAAGGGGAAGGGATCCTTTGGACATGCTTTGTTCAAGTTGGTGAAGTCAATCCAAAGCCTACACTTCCCATTCGCCTTCCGCACCACCACATGGTTTTCTAACCAAGTTGGGAGCAACAATCGTCTGACCAAGCCTTCTACTTCAAGTTTCTTAATCTCCTCAGCAATGAATTATTGCCGCTCCAAGGCTTGCTTTCTGACCTTCTGCTTGACGGGACGGGCATGAGGACAAACAATAAGGTTGTGCTCGATTACCTCCCTAGGAACTTCAGGGATTTCAGATGGTTGCCATGCAAACACATCGACATCATCCCATAGGAAGGCAACGAGCGCGCTTCCATATTTGTCATCAAGGGTGGCACTAATGGACAGGTACCATCAGTGCCATCCTGCCTCGCCGGAACTTTCTTTGTTGTGAAAGGGGCAGCCTTGGATTTCTTGCTAACCAAACATTCTAGCAAATCACTACCGGGTGTGGCACACTCCGAAGAGGCACGCTTCCCGTGGTCCTAGTCGACGTCCTTGCTAGCTTTCTTAACCTTCTTTTCTTCCATGGCGGGAGCTAGAGCCTTGCTGGCCTCAGCTACTACCGCATCTCTATATATCTTGTCGACGCATATAAATGCATCCCTCTCATCGGACGGGATGGAGATGACTCCCATTGGGCCCGGCATCTTTAGGGTGTTATATGCATAATAGGACGCCGCCATGAACTTGGCAAAGGCTGGGCGACCAATGATTCCATTAAATGGTAGGGGAAGCTCAACGACATCGAACACAACCTTTCCATTTCTGAAGTTTATTTCCCCGCCAAACGTCACTGGCAAGGTAATCTTTCCCTTTAGCTGGCTCCTTCCAGGGTTCATCCCCTGGAAAGTGCCAGTCTTCTTTAGGTCTTCGTCAGGAATTTCAAGTTTCTTGAGCACGTCAGGGGAAATCAGGTTCAACCCCGCTCCACCGTCAACCAACATCTTGGTGATGGATTGATGGTGAAACCAACAATACCAAACATCCAACCAGAGTAGTGTGATCTGGATGATCCTCAACATCGAAAATGATGGGCGTGTGGGACCACTTGAGTGGCCCTCGAGCTTTGACCACCGTCTCTACCGCATTGACCTCACCCTCCCACTGCTTGAGTTGGCGGTGAGAGGAGTGCAAGGATGCCCCTCCCCATCAATGCACATAGCGTCGGTAGCTTTCTGAAATCCCTGCTCGCTGGTCTCATCATCCTCTTCTTCACTGTCATCTTAATTTTCCTTTTTCTCATGGCCCCTAGGCAGTTTTTTCCTTCTGCCGATCGATCTTGCCGCGGCGCCCACCGCGGCCATTATGGCCTTTCCCGCCCGGGCCATCCCAGCCTCTCTCCTTATCATGCATTTCATACTCAGCCTTCTGCTTTTCAACCAATTGTTCAACTTGCTTGCAATATTGGAGATCATGGTCCTTGGTCCTATGGATCTTGCAGTATGGCCTATCAGATTTTCCAGTTTTCTCAGCTGCCACTGCCTCTCGACAATCATCAAAAGTAGCGGCTTCCTTGCCGGATGTCTCAATTTTTTCTTTGTTGCTAGCGTTCAGATCACCCTCTCAACAGCCATCACTGCTTTCCCCTTACACTTCTTTTTGCGCTTTATGTTCCGCTTCCTAGGGGTGGCAGCGTCGTCATCATCTTCCGAATCGACTTCGACACCAACCTCCTCGCTTGGAAGTCTTCTCCCTTCTCCAGCACAAGCACATATCTCCGCCAACATGTAGAGTTCGTTGACGGTCTTGCGAAGCTGAACATTCATCTTGGATGGCATCCTTCGATTGCGCACATTCTTGTGGAATGTGGCAATCACAGCTGCTGGATGTATCTTCTTCATGTTGTGGTGCACTCGGCTGAACCTTTTCAGATACTTAAGCAAACTCTCCCCTTCCTTTTGTATAAGGGCTTGCAGGTCACTGGGTTATCCAGGTTCTTGATGGCCACCTGTGAAAGAGCCAACGAACTCGCTGCACAGGTCTGCCCACGAGGAAATTGAATCCTCCAGAAGGTGCATCAGCCAAGACATCACATTAGGATTGAGAGCCAACGGGAAGTAATTGGCAAGTACATTCTCATCTCTTGCCCCGCACCTTGAACGGCAATCGTACAATTGCCCAAAAGCTTTACCGGGTTCAATTTTTCGTCATTTCCCCAGGAGATCAGGCTTGAAGGTGCGAGAGGATGGCCAACGGAGTTGCCGAAGCTCGTGAGTGAAGGTAGGGCACCCTACCTCATAAGGCAAGTACCTCCCAACACTGGATGCGGGTTTGTCAACGTCGGGTCCATTATGCCTGTCTGATTGACGGCATGCCTCGTGATGCTGATCAATGGTTACACGGGCTCCTGTCGGTGTACTAAAGTAGGGGTACCTTAGTACCCCGAACTTGTGCACGGGCAGTCGCAGCGCCCCGCGGCAAGGCTTGCCGGGCGTCCGCCAAGATCCTTCGTTATTCCTATTACTGCCGTTCAAGAACAAAGTGTCAACTGAGAAGAACAGAGTCCCGGCAAGAGGAGCTTGCCGGGAAGGACAAGACCCCGGCAAGAGGAGCTTGCCGGGAAGGCCAACCAAGGCCCAGCGAGCGGCAAGCTTGCGGGTGCGATGAGACAGCGACCGCGGCAAGGCGGTTGCCGCGGCGAAGCCACCACTCTGCGCCCAAGCTCCAGCACATCCAACGACGTGTCGCCGCAGGATCATTCCTGGTGCACGTGGCGGGTAGATGTGCAGCCGAGCGGTGCGAGGTGGAAAGTGAAGATGACAAGGAGGCCATCGTGGCGATCGGTGGCGCCCCTAACGGTCGTTTCTTACATTGTTTGGGCGACCGGACGGGCATTGAATGCCCTTGTCCCCTACCGTCAGAGTTAGGTAGGGGGCACTGTTGGTAGCGGTTGTACCAACCCCCGTTTTTACTTTTTTACCCCTCTCTCTACGCTGCCACCTGTCGGTGACCCCTTTGGACTATAAAAAGGAGGCCCATGCGCACGTAGAAGGGGTTCGACTCATTCGAAACTACAACACACCTACGCTCTTGAGCAAGAACAGAATAGAAACACAAAGCAGCAGTAGGAGTTTTATCTCTCCGGAGAGCTCCGAAGCTGGGTAAAATCCCTCGCGTGCTCTCGCCTCGATCTGCTCTTCGTGCGCCCTCCGCTCCCTTGCCGGACCGAAAAGGGACCCTGCCCCATAGGTGTTCGTTCCCCACGACATCTTTGGCGCACCAGGTAGGGGGGCATCGAGGTCGTGCGCATCTGATCCGGCATCTCCGCACGCTACATCAACATCTTCATCGACATGCCACCGAAGAAGAAGACTTCGGAGGTGGCCGCTCCGTCTACGTCTATCCTACCGCCACCAGAGCAAACGGGCAGTGGGGTGGACACCGGCGGAGGAGCGGGCGCCGGCGGGGGGACTCACATTGTCACCCGGTCCAAGGACAAGGCCCCGCAATGTTCAGCGTCTGTACATCCACCGCACCCTTCCCAGGAGGTGCAAGATCGACAATGCCACGGTGCTCCTAGCACCGTGCTCGCGTTGGAACAAGGCCAAGCTGGTGGGTCGCGGGACGCTCAAGGCCAACGTGCGCGTCAACACGCTGGCACGAGCGCAGTGCGGTCGCCTGGACGAGATGTCGCTCCTTCTAACACTGTTAGAAGTTTGAGCGCATCCCGCACCTCGCGTCGCTCGCCATCGCCACCCAACACTCCAGAGGAAGCGCTGGCCCGAGCCCAGCTGCTTCTAGATTACCCTCCAGCGCCAGACAAAATCGACGACTGGAGGGCCGCCATTTAGAGCCTCATCGTCTTCGCCAACGGCGACAAGCCCCGGCAACCGAGCACATCGAAGCCCCGGCAAGACGCCCAGGCGCAAGCCAACGCCGAGAAGACCGCTGGGGGTGCCACCACCGTGCACTCCCCGCCCCGAAGGCCAAAGTCGCCAACTCGCCGGGCCAACCTCGACACCGACTCCACCGCGTCGTCGGACCCGCGAGCTCGCCGCGATCAACGCCAAGTTCTCCAAGAACGACGACACGAAGACGCTCGCACTCGCATCGAGCGTCGAAGAGAAGCGCGGCGTCAATCTGACCAGCGCGCTGGGCCCACTGTCGATATGCATGCGCCAGGGGAACCAGGCGACTTGCCGTACGTGGTAGGTTGCCCTGCGTTCACCCGTGAGCTACGGCAGGTCCAGTGGCCCAGTACCAAGAACTTCAAGCCAGATGTGCCCAAGAAGTACGATGGTAGGATACATCCGTCAGAGTTCCTCAGCGTCTACACCATCGCGGTGCAGGCTGCTGGGGGGCGCGACGAGAAGATCCTCGCCAATTACTTCCCGCTGGTGCTCAAGCCCAACGTCAGATCTTGGCTCATGCACTTGCCTGACAACTCCATCTCTTCGTGGGCGGACCTGCGCCATCAGTTTGTCGGCGCCTTTACAGGCGGCCACAAACCCCATGGCCAGGAGAGCGATCTTCATCTGCTCGCCCAGAAGGAAGGAGAACCCCTGCGCAAGTATATACAGAGATTCAGCCAGGTGCAGCGCAACATCCCAGACGTCCACCCTGCCGCGGTTATCAGCGCGTTCCATCAGAACGTGCGTAACCGCAGGATGAGAGAGGAGATGGCGATGTGCAAAATCAGAGATGTCAGCGAGTTATATGCTCTGGCCGACAAGTGTGCACGGGCTGAAGAGGGGAGGAGACTCCCCGGAGAGAACGCAGGAGCAGAAGGATCTGACAGTGAGGACGCCCCTCCGGCAAAGAAGAACCGGAGGCGGAACAACAGAAAGAGGAAGGCTAAGGATGTGCTAGTTGTTGAGCAGTCCGGCAACGGAGGCGGCGCCGACAAGGCCAAGGCTGGTGACTCCGGCGAGGCTGTGGTGGCCGCCGACAAGCAGGACGGCTCCGGCAAGCAGTACTGCAAGATCCACCGCACCAAGGGCCATGACCTCCAGGCCTGCAAGAAGGTTGAGCAGCTTGTTGAGCTACAGAAAGCTGAGTACGAGCGCCGCGACAAGGAGAAAGCCCAGGAAGGTGGCGGAGGATCCGGCAAGAAGCGTCCCGCCCGGGGAGGGCACCGCGGCAAGGCCAAGCAGCGCCAAGGAGATAGGCCTCCCCGTGGCCGCGACAAAGACGAAGACGAAGATGAAGATGATGAGATGGAGGAGGATGAGACTGACGAGCAGGAGTTCCAGAAGGCAACAGAGGTGTTGTGCGTCGACGGCGGTGCTTCTCTGCACACCTCGCACCGCCAACTCAAACAGTGGGTGCGGGAAGTGAAAGTAGCAGAACCGTCCGTTGAATCGCGCAAGCCCCTGAAGTGGTCCAGCACGCCCATCATCTTTGACGTTGAGGATCACCCTGATCGCATCACTGCGGTCGGGTTCTTGCCGATGTTGGTTTCGCCAACCATCCGCAACCTCAAGGTTACAAAGCTGTTGGTTGACGGCGGGGCCGACCTAAATCTGATCTCCTCCGCAGTGCTCAAGAAGCTCCAGATCCCCGACAGCGAGCTCGAAGAGACTGGTACTTTCCAAGGAATCAACCCGGGAAGGAGCAAGCCGAAGGGGAAGATCATGCTGCCAGTGACATTTGGCAGCGAGCTGAATTTCAGGACAGAGAGAGTTACATTTGACGTTGCTGATTTCCCATTGCCCTACAATGGGATACTTGGTCGTCCAGCGCTTGCCAAGTTCATGGCAGCCTCTCACTACGCTTACAATGTGCTCAAGATGCCTGGTCCGATGAGTGTTATTTCTGTCCATGGCGACAAGAAAGATGCCCTTATCTGTACCGACAAGATCTACCGGGAAGCAGCAGCCGCAGCAGAACGCAAACCACTTGCCGCTGAAGCTCTCGGGGGGAAGAAGAAGACCAAGTCCGACAAGAGTAGCTCTGATGCCCACTCCGGCAAGCGCACCTCTTCGGAGTGCTGCGCTACCATCGAGGATGCACCATCGAGCTCCATCGGCAAGTGCAAGAAGGCAAAGATAGCTTCACCAGAGACCAAGAAAGTGGCCGCCAAGGAGGACGGCACTGGTGGTACCTTTACCATCAGTGCCACGCTTGATCCTAAATAGGAAAGCGCGCTCGTTGCTTTCCTGCGGGCGAATGTCGATGTGTTTGCATGGCAACCATCTGACATCCCCGGTGTTCCCAGGAAAGTAATTGAGCACCACCTTGCCATCTGCCCTCACGCGCGGCCCGTCAAGCAGAGAGTTAGAAAACAAGTAGTAGAACGCCAAGAGTTCATTGCAGAGGAGATCAAGAAGTTGGAAGCAGCAGGCCTGGTCCGAGGAGTACTCCATCCAACGTGGTTAGCCAATCCAGTAGTCGTGCGCAAAGCGAACGGGAAGTGGAGGCTTTGTATTGACTTCACTGATGTTAATAAAGCTTGTCCCAAGGATCCATTCCCCTTTCCGCGCATTGACCAGATTGTCGACTCCACGGCAGGATGTGACCTGCTTTCATTCCTTGATGCATATTCAGGATATCATCAGATCTTCATGGCTGAAGAGGATGAAGAGAAAACCGCATTCATTACTCCATGTGGCACGTACTGCTTTGTACGGATGCCTTTCGGACTAAAGAATGCTGGTTCGACATTTGCAAGAGTAGTCAGTCATGCTTTTGAGCCACAGCTGCACAGAAATGTAGAAGCTTACATGGATGACATAGTGGTCAAGAGCAAGGACAAAGAAACTCTGATCCAAGATTTGGACGAGACTTTTGCAAATCTGCGCAAGATCAATCTCAAGTTGAATCCTGAGAAGTGCGTATTTGGAGTCCCTTCCGGCAAGCTTCTCGGATTCTTTGTGTCTCAGCGGGGGTTCGAAGCCAATCCCGACAAGATCAAGGCCATCGAGCAAATCGAAGCACCGAAGCGAGTCAAGGACGACCGAAGGCTTGCCGGCTGCGTTGCTGCTCTCAGTAGGTTCATCTCTAAGTCTGCTGAGCGCGCCCTGCCGTTTTTCAAAATTTTGAAAAAGGCAGGTCCAATGAAATGGACTCCGGAAGCGGAGGCTGCGCTACAGGACTTGAAGAGATACCTATCCTCCACTCCAATACTTGTCGCACCTAAGCCACAAGAGAAGTTGCTGCTATATCTGGCGACAACCAATCAAGTGGTTAGTGCTGCGTTAGTAGCGGAGAGGGAAGCGGATGATGAGCCAGCGACCGCGGCAAGCGAATCCAGCGACAAGCAGGGGGCTTCCCCGACAAGCTCTGGTCCCGACAAGGATGGATCTGCGCAGCCACAAGAAGAGAAACAGAAGAAGATGGTGCAGCGCCCAGTTTACTTTGTCAGTTCCCTTCTGCAGGGGGCTAGATCAAGGTACTCTGGTGTGCAGAAGTTGCTTTTCGGCCTTCTCATGGCCTCGAGGAAGCTGCACCATTACTTTTAAGCACATGAAATCACAGTGGTCACTCGCTTTCCGTTGAAAAGGATATTGCAGAATCCAGAGGCAACAGGCAGGATTGTCGAGTGGGCACTGGAATTGTCAAGCTTTGGCCTCAAGTTTGAGAGTACCTCAACTATCCAGAGCCGAGCATTGGCAGAATTCATAGCAGAATGGACGCCAACACCTGATGAAGAAACTCCGGAGAGGAGCATCCCCGTCAAGGAAGCGAGCAAAGAATGGATCATGTACTTTGACTGTGCCTTCTCGCTGCAAGGCGCCGGTGCGGGCGTACTACTTGTCGCACCCACCGGAGAGCACCTCAAGTACGTGGTCCAGATGCACTTTCCCAAGGAGCAAGCAACAAACAATACTGCAGAGTATGAAGGCTTGCTTGCCGGACTCAGGATCGCAGCAGACCTTGGGATCAGGGAGCTTATTGTCAGGGGTGACTCACAGCTTGTCGTCCGTCAAGTAAACAAAGATTATCAAAGTCCGTTGATGGAAGCATACATTGATGAAGTGAGGAAGCTAGAAGAACATTTTGATGGCCTGCAGATGGAACACGTTCCAAGAGCTCAGAACGACATTGCAGACGGCCTGTCAAAGTGCGCCGCACTCAAGTTACCTGTGGAACCAGGAACTTTTGTGCTCAAGCTGACTCAACCATCTATAACACCGTCAACTGGACAGAGCAAGAAGAGGAAGTTGGTTACTGGCGACTACTTTCCGGCAGAGCTCCCCGAAGCCGCCGTCAAGAAGGTCCCCAAGATCAACACAAAGAGTGCTGAGGGGCAGTCTACTCCGACAATCCCCAGGGTTTTCTTCGTTGAAGCAGACGCTCCCGACAAGCTGTGTCCCGACACGCTTGCCGGGGAGCATCATGCTCCGGTTGAATCGTAGATTCTTGCCGTGGAAGCAGATGTTCCCGCAGCAGCATTTGCACCTTTAGTCCTTGTCATCGAGCCACAAGCTCCGGCATGGGCACAGCAGATCGTCCATTTCCTTCAGACAGGAGAACTTCCCGAAGAGCAAGAAGAAGGGGAAAGAGTAGCCCGGCAATCAAGTATGTACTAGTTTGTCGATGACATACTGTACAGAAGAAGATTCAACGGAGTGAAATTGAAGTGCATTTCCCGGGAAGATGGACAGGAGCTGTTGGCGAAGATACATGGAGGCATATGTGGTCACCACATTGGCGCAAGAGCACTTGCCGGCAAAGCCTTCCGGCAAGGTTTCTTTTGGCCGACAGCCCTCCAGGATGCAACTGCACAAGTAACCAAGTGTGAAGCGTGCCAGTTCCACTCCAAGCAGATACATCAACCAGCTCAAGCTCTCCAAACAATCCCTTTATCCTGGCCATTTTCGGTCTGGGGGCTCGACATCCTCGGCCCCTTTCCCCGAGCTG
Source organism: Triticum timopheevii (assembly GCA_963921465.1). NCBI lineage: Eukaryota > Viridiplantae > Streptophyta > Magnoliopsida > Poales > Poaceae > Triticum > Triticum timopheevii. The sequence goes on along the minus strand of OY997264.1, from coordinate 249,277,682 downwards.
TCGGGGGCTTTGAGTACTTGTACGTTGCAATCGACAAGTTCACAAAGTGGCCTGAAGTGGAAGCAGTGAGGAAGGTGACAGCACAGTCAGCAGTCAAGTTCTTCAGGTCAATTGTTTGCCGTTTCGGAGTCCCTAACAGGATCATTACCAACAATGGCACACAATTCACGAGCCCCACCTTCATGCAGTACGTCCAAGATCTTGGCACCAAGATCTGCTTCGCTTCTGTTGCTCACCTAAGAAGCAACGGTCAAGCGGAGAGGGCAAAAACTGAAGTGCTGCGCGGGCTCAAGACCAGAACTTTCGACAGGCTACACAAGTGCGGAAGAAATTGGATCGAGGAGCTGCTGGTGGTTCTTTGGTCGATCAGGACGACGCCAAATCGATCCACTGGCCAGACACCTTTTGCTCTTGTCTATGGAGCAGAAGCAGTTCTCCCCACGGAACTCGTATACGGATCGCCTCGAGTGCTCACTTATGATGAGCTTGAGCAAGAGCAGCTGCGGCAAGATGACGCGCTGCTCCTCGAGGAAGATCATCTTCAGGCTGCTGTACGAGCTGCTCGCTACCAGCAAGCTTTGCGTCGCTACCATAGCCGCAAAGTTAATGCCAGAAGCTTCGAGGAAGGCGACCTTGTTCTTCGGCGCGTTCAATCCGCCAAGAATTCCAACAAGTTGACGCCAAAGTGGGAAGGCCCTTATCGGGTGAAACGAGTCACTAGGCCCGGCACTGTCCGCCTTGAGACCGAAGATGGCTTTCCGGTGAGCAATTCCTGGATCATAGAGCATCTTCGCAAGTCTTACCCATAAGGTGCGGTTGCCGGAATCTGTTTCGGCAACCACCTTTTGTACAAGCTTTGCCGCTGTTGCATGTAACCCTTTGTACAAAGCCGGGCGCAGATCCCGTGCATAAATAAAGTTCATGTGTGCTTCGCACATCTTGTCAAATTTCATGCATTCTTTCTTTTTTGCATGTTTTATTTGACACTTTGTGCAGCACTTACCTCCGGTAAGCAATAACGAGCCATAAGGCCCCATACCATTATTTTCTCTTCTTTCTTTTTCTTAAAGAGAAGGTTCCTTCGCCCACAAGTTCACGGGGGGGGGGGGGAGGTGAGGATAAAGGTGTGGACCGGGCGTCGTTCAAAGAAGTATGGCCTTGTCGGGACACAGACGATAGAAAAGCTAAGTTGCCAAAGTTTGAGCACAGTCAGTTTTAAATATTTAAGTTATATTCCTTGAACGACCGTGCCTTGTATGGAAAACCTGTGCGCGGAGGAACCGGCTCGTGGCTAAGTTGCGCCCTTACTTTGTTTCGAGTCCGCTCAACAATGAAAGTGTGCCGCGACTAGTCCCGATAAGGTTTCTTGCCGGAGGCAACACCGCCAGCAGGCTGCTGATGTTCCGCACTCAGCGCTCGCGGCAAGTGTGCTTGCGCCGGCAAGTTCCCTAAAAGTGTAGGGTAAAAACATACAAGGGATGGAACCGAATAAAGGAAATAACATAGCAGATAGTACCCAGAAGAAAGTTATATTAGAATAAATAACTTGCCGCACTCTAATAGATTGTTCCTATGACATATCTAGCAGCGGCAAGGAGGAAGGGAGAAAAAGGGTGGCCAAATCCACGCGCTCGCCATCAACCCTCCTGACCTCATTCACCTTGTCCACAATGGGTGCGACAATGGCTTTGAGCTCTTCAAGATCGGCACCCGCCGGCAGCTTCTTGAGGACGCGGGTGAGGTCGAGGCTCGGGTTGCGGAAGAGTATCTTCACCAACACCTTCTCCAAGACCTTGGCGCAGATTGCGCGCGACTCGTCCACCAGCTTCTTCGGGATCCTTTCCCGGAGTTGCTGGAGGGCCGTCACCACGCCCTTGAAGAAAAGAGTAAGCTTGGCGCTGGGCTGGAGGTTCTCGTCGGTGGAGTACCCGAAGCTCGCCAAGTCCAGCTCCGCCAACTCCTCGTCGATGGCTGCAGTAATGTTGACGAGGCCCTCCGTCCAGAGCTCCACCGTGGCCTTGAAAGTGTTCTGAGTCTAGGCGGCCCTCATCAGCAGCTCCTCGTTGCCCTTGACCTCTTTCTTCAAGTCATCCTCTCGCTTCTTGGCGGCGTTCAGCGTCTCCGTCAAGGTGGCCAGCTTCAGCTCCAGATCAGCGCTCGAGTCCTTCGCGGCGTTCAGCTCCTTGATCTTCTTGGCGAGTTGAACTTGCAGATCGCCATGGGCAAGTGCATCCTTCTCGCGTTCGCGCTGGAGTGCAGCAAGCTCTTCATTCTACCCTTTCATGTCCGCCTCCAGCTGCGTCACCTTCACCTCTAACTCCTTCTTGGCGGCCTCAGCAGCCGCGGCGGCATCCTTCGCCTCTTTGAGTGCCCCGCCAAGAGATCGCTCCCGGACCTCGAGCTCATCCTCGTGGCTGTCCAGATTGACCTTCTTCTGTGTCAATTCGCCTTCCCGCCTGGACAGCTCCTCGGCGGCGAGCCTCTGCTGCTCCTCGGCTTTAGCCTTCTCCAGGATGAACGCCTTCTTTGCCTCGTCAAGTTGCGCCCTTTCCTCCGCAATGGACCGAAGGGCCTCCTGGTTGCGGCTCTTGAGCTCCTCCGCATGTTTCTCTATGTCAACTCCCGCCCGCGCGACAAGCGCTTCCCGGGACTCAAGCTTCGCTTGCCGGGCGCGGTAGAGTGACACCAGCTTTCGGAGCAACTGCTCCTCTTCGGACTCGCCGCTGCTGCTGCTTGGCGCGTCAACCACTGCCAGCCCAGCAGAGGCGAGTACTTCTCCATCAAACTCCTCTCCTTCAACCGGTGCCTTGGAGCTCGATGCCCAGGGAAGCTTGATGTATACGCCCTCGCCGGCCTTCAAGTATGCGCCTGGCTGGCGCTCCTCGGAGCCTGGCGCTGCATCAGCGGCGGAGGGGTCAGTGGATGGTGTAGCGCCTTGCGCTCCTGCGCCCTCCGGATTGTCAGTACGATCGCCGGACCCCTCGCCGGCTCCTGCGCCAGCAGCCTTGGCGGCTTCCTCGTCGGCGGGTTCATCAGCGCCGGCCTCTTCTTCGCCAGCGGCGACATCTTCAGTGTTGCCGCATGCGCCTCCCTCGCCGGTGGCCTCGATCTCCATCGGGTCTACGAGAGGGGGATCTGAGGATAGGAAGAGGAAGGAAAAGTCAAGCAAATATCCAAAGAAGAAGAAAGAAGATCAGAAGAAGAACCCAAGGGAAGATTTCTGACAAGGAAGGTTACCTGTGCTGGGCTCTGTGACCATGGGCTCCTCCACCAAGGGCTCACTGGTTCCGTCCCTTGCCGGGGACCTCTCCCTTGCCGAGGAGCGCTCCCTTGTCGGGGAATCGCCCCTTGGCGGCGTAATCGAAGCAGACAGCACCTCCAGGGCGGTTTCTGATTGCCCCTGATGGTCCTGCTCTGCTCCTACACGAATGAATCAGCAATCAAGATGTCAGCAAAAGAAGAAGCACCCATGCGCGCCCCACAACAGGAAGTGAACCAAACACTCACGCTGGGGGCTGTGCTGGGGGCTGCTGCGAGGAGAAGGAACCGGGTCCGTCAGGGTGGTCTTGGACGTGTCTTCTGCCGTCACAACGGGATCGTCCTCGATGACAACCACGGGGACCTTGGCCCTCTTCGCCGCTCTCTCGGCCAGAGTCCTGAAATAGAACAGGGATTCAGAGAGAAGCAAATCAGATGCAAAACAAGCAACAACAAAGATTGAAGAAATACAAGTACAGTGAGAAGAAAGCCTTACTCCTCCTCCTCTTCTTCCTCCTCGTCGGAGCTCAGCGCAGAGAGGTCGAAGTCTGGTACCCTTTCTGCGCGGCGAGGCGGAGGAGTGGGCTCCCTTGGACGTTTGCCGGGAGCTGCCGCAGGATCGGGTGTGGCAGCCCGGGAAGACCCCGCCTCCGTTGCCGGCGCGGCCTGAGATGCTCCTGCGGCAACCGTACTTGCCGCGGTAGAGTGCGTCCCACGACGTTGCGGCTGTTGGCCTGCTTGCCACCCTGCTGGATCTCCAACTCGACGGAGGCGCCTTCTTGGTTGGAATTGGGGCTGCGCTGGGGGCTCCGCCTGTGGCAAGCTGCTCGAGGACGGCTGGCCGCTCGCGCCCCCGGCGGGCTCGCTCGCTTCGCCCTCGGGCTCCCCCTCGCCAACGACCTCTCCGGCAAGGTCTTCCCGGTCAGCAAGACTTGCCGCCTCGGCCGCCTCCGCCTCCTCCAACGTGAAGCCAAACTCGCCCGCGGCAGCGGCTGCCGCCGCCTCTACGGCCCTGGTGGCGATGTACCGCATCTCGTCGTCGGTGGTGTCGCGGGTGAGGAGCCTCTACTCGTCGGAGTTGACTGCTACCTCCGTCAAGACATCGAAGAATTGCCGCACGACGTCGTCGGCGGGCTCTATCCAAGTTGTGCTTATCCCGTGCGGGTCGCACTCTGGCATCATTGCGCAGATGCGATCGCGCTGGGAGTTGTTGCACAACGAGATGACGCCCTGCGGCAGCCTGAACCACTCTGGATGGTTGGCGTCATGCTTGAACAGCTCCCTCAGCATCCCATCAAGCTCCAGAACCGTGAAGTTGAATTTGAGGCCTGGACGCAGCCTCATGATATCCGCTGGGCCGCCAAACATCCAGGCGGGCCTCCCCCTCTTCTGTAGAGGGGTGATGCGACGGCGAAGGAAATCCGCGCCAACTGCCCCTGCTGTGAGCCCAGCAAGCCTGAGCCGGAGGATTCGGGTGGTGGCAATCTTCAGCTTGGCATCGTCCGGCGACAGAGTGCTCCAGTCGCCGCCGCGCACTACCCGGGTCTGGCGCAGGTTGGTGAATGGTTGCGGATTGGCGTCAACGATCCAGCACCACTCCGCCCTCCACTCATCCCACTTGCTGCGGAGCTCGCCCGTTAGATACACCTCCTTCATGCCGATTCGTGAGGTCCAGGCGATTCCGCCAGTCAGTGGCTCCCCTTTCTCAGCCCGGGGGGTGAAATAATGACAAAAAAGAGCGACATTCGGGAGGATGCCAACGAAGTTCTCGCAGAGGTGTGCGAAAACCGCCATTGTCAGAACGGCGTTGGGGTGAAATCAAGAAGATGAAACACGTAGGTATTCATGATGTCGCAGAGAAAATCGGAAAAAGGTGGGCAGAGCCCGCAATAGAAGAACACAGGAAAGAAATGGTACCCTTTGGGGCACCGCTTCGATTTGGAAGCCTCAGCGGAAAGCACCGGCGTGCGCGGATGCGCCCACGTCTGCATCGACCAGAAGAGGTAAAATTCCTCCCGCAGCGCCTTCGGGGTGAGCTCGGGGGGGGAAAAGCACTCGCTCCTTGCGCAGCGCCTCAAGCCGCAACGCCTCGGCCGACTTGGTGCTCGACTTTGAGCTCTTGCCGGTCTTCGGAGCCATGGCGGAAGTGGCGGGGGAGCGCGGAGGTGTTGAGGGCGACGGCGGCGACGGGCGGCGGAGCGCTGCTCTCTTTCGGCTTGGGAAGCGGAGGGGAGCGGCGGAGCTTTCGGAGGAAGGAACTGCAAGTGGCGAAGGTGGGGGAACGACCCTGTTTCCTCTGCTTATAAACAGGGGAGGCGAACGTTACGCATTTCCTGAATTAAGAATTGCCCACGATCTCTCCCATGACGCCGTGATTGACGCGTGCCGTTACGGGGGAGCGCGGTGGATACGGAGTCAGATTTAGTGTGGACCCAGGCCGCGTGTGCCCGTGCCCTGTTTTGGGCCTGGCCCAACAGCGCTCGGCACCGTGTGTGGCCCAGGCCTGGGGGCTCCTGTCGGTGTACTAAAGTAGGGGTACCTTAGTACCCTGAACTTGTGCACGGGCAGTCGCAGCGCCCCGCGGTAAGGCTTGCCGGGCGTCCGCCAAGATCCTTCGTTATTCCTATTACTGCCATTCAAGAACAAAGTGTCAACTGAGAAGAACAGAGTCCCGGAAAGAGGAGCTTGCCGGGAAGGACAAGACCCCAGCAAGAGGAGCTTGCCAGGAAGGCCAACCAAGACCCAGCGAGCGGCAAACTTGCGGGTGCGATGAGACAGCGACCGCGGCAAGGCGCTTGCCGCGGCGAAGCCACCACTCTGCGCCCAAGCTCCAGCACATCCAACGACGTGTTGCCCCAGGATCACTCCTGGTGCACGTGGCGGGTAGCTGTGCAGCCGAGCGGTGCGAGGTGGCAATTGAAGATGACAAGGAGGCCATCGTGGAGATCGGTGGCGCCCCTAACGGTCGTTTCTTACACTTTTTGGGCAACCGGACGGGCATTGAATGCCCTTGTCCCCTGCCATCAGAGTTAGGTAGGGGCACTATTGGTAGCGGTTGTACCAACCCCCGTTTTTACTTTTATACCCCTTTCTCTACGCTGCCACCTGTCGGTGACCCCTTTGGACTATAAAAAGGAGGCCCATGCGCACGTAGAAGGGGTTCGACTCATTCGAAACTACCACACACCTACGCTCTTGAGCAAGAACAGAATAGAAACACAAAGCAGCAGTAGGAGTTTTATCTCTCCGGAGAGCTCCGAAGCTGGGTAAAATCCCTCGCGTGCTCTCGCCTCGATCTGCTCTTCGTGCGCCCTCCGCTCCCTTGCCGGACCGAAAAGGGGCCCTGCCCCATAGGTGTTCGTTCCCCACGACAGCGCCTTCGTTCCTCCTATCTTTCAAAACTTGGCGCTGCTCTCCCTAGAGTTGTGGGTCGAATGAAGCCATTGACGCCTCGTTAGGCTCGTCCACATCCTGGGTTTGCTGATCCTGCCGTGGTTTCCCTTGAGCGAGCTACCACAGAGGGGACTATACCATGGGTGTAGTCCTCTCAACTTGGCCACCAGCGGGGGTTGCTGGCGTCATCTGTGGTCGTCGTGAAGGTTCCGCAACCTGCAACTTGTTGGCTTCAGCAAACCCTGTGAGGCTCTGGATGGTATCTCTCCATTCATCCATCTTGTCTGCTGCTGGGGGAAGTTCATCAATAGCTGAGCTCTCGCCATTGCTTCAGCCACCGTCCTTGACATGGCGTGGGCAGAAGAGCGCGACGCCGCTCGACTCCTGGTGCAACTAGAAGGAGCGTCATTGTTTTCCTACCACCTTAGACCAATCACAAGGGCAGTCTGGCATTGCCGAGGTTGTTCTTGGTGGCCAGACTCTTGATCAGTTGGGCCCTTCCCATGCGGATGCGGTTGTGGAGGATCGACGGCTCTGCTCGGGGTCTTGTCGTGCTAGCTCCATGCGGGACGGAGCGTCCACCCTGTCATCGCCCCTCTGGACAGAGCAACTAGTCAATCCTGGTTGGTACCAGAGCGGGCGTGGATGCTAGGCTAGTCGCGCTCGCTGGTGCGGCGAGGAGGCGGAAGCTGGGCTTCACCCTGACCAGCATCAGCGTGAGTATGATTGCCAGTAGGTTCAGGAAGCTGGGCCACTCATGTGGCCCCGGTTACCGCTCCAGTCGCGGTGGGAGTGTTAGCTGCATTGCCAGTGGTGCTCCCATCGTAGTTGTGGTGTCCACATCACCTGCAGCTGCAGGTGACGAGGCCTTCGAGGCGGAAGGAGGTGATGTCACACCTTCTTGGGAGCCATTGATGATGTAGAAGGTGATGAAGATCGACACGCTAGTTATAGTCTCAGATTCGCACAAGCAACCAGTCCCCTACCCGGCACGCCAAAGATGTCGGCATGGAAGCACGATCACCTACGGGGAAAGGCAGCCCCTTTGTGGTTCGGCAAGGGGACGGTCACATTGCATAAAGAGCAGAAACAGCAGGGTAGCACGACAATGGAAAACTCTCTTTTACCCAGGTTCGGGCCGCTTTGCTCCGTAAAACCCTGCTCCAGCTATGGTAGATTGATTTGGAGGAGCACGAAGACACATCGATCTCAAGCCTGGCAAAGGTGACTCGGGAAGAGCAGTGCACACGTACAAGCATTGATGGGTCAAATGTTCGAACCCTTTGCTAGGTTGCCTCGAGCCTCCTTTTATATCTAAAGGGGCAACCATAGTGGCAAAACAGTCATTATGGTAGGATTAGATAGCTAACAGTATTATCATATCTAACTCTAGCAGTTAGGACAAGCGCATTAAATGCACTGCTAGGTGTCATGCTGAGGTTGAAGCCCGGCAAGCCGGCCGCGCCGCTTATCCATCTTCTCCTTATTAGCGTGACACGCCATCCGAACAGGTGTCAAATGAAGCTAATCTCTTCTCCAGCAGGTTGCCACCTATCTGGCAAGATCCACCTAGCCACTTGAGAGCTCGACACCGCATTAATTAATGACTTGCATGCGATGAGGTGGAGAGGTGACGTCTTGGTAGGGGTCTGCCAGTACGGAGCCTCTCGGGCTCTTTTTCTATGGCTCCGGGAGCCTCACCGAGGCGATCTAGTCTTGTCCATCATGGGCGGCCTGGCCGGGCTCTCCTTTCTGGCAAGGGAGGCCTTCCAGAGGGGTTCTCTTGTTGACTTGATCTTTTTAATGCACTCCTTGATCTCACGAAGAGCGGTTTCTCTGACTTATCTTGTTTCATGTCTTGGTAATTGGTGTATGATCGTCAGCACGCCTGTGCACAAGTTCGTGTGGCAAACACAAATGTTTGCTGCACCGACACTTTGTCTACATTATGCCATCATACTTCAAACATTACTTTGTTTGTCATGAACTGAATACGTTGCAATGCATGCTGGATAGCAGCCAAGGGCTGGAGTAATAGTAGTAGGCATCAGTAAGATTAATGACTACTTGTCATGAACGTAATGCCTATATATTGATCATGCCATGAAGAATCATCATAACAATGCCCTTTTCTATCAGTTGCCGAACAGCAATTTGTCTACCCACCATTGCTATTCTAATGAGGACATCAATACAGTTACCCCCACGATCCCTGCAGCTAAATATACTGGACCAATTACTAGAGCTCGTGCACGCCAATTAAATTATCAGGTACTTCCATTTCTTGGTAACGATTCTAATGTTCATGAGAATATGATGCTGCCTAAATTGGATACATCTGTTTTGCTTACAAATGAAGGGACTAGCTTGGAAAAGTAGGATGAACATTGGAGCAAGATCAAGCATGGAGGCGATGGCATGCGCAATGGGAACCGAACAGAGTTTCAAGTGATGATTTCAGGACTTTCAAGCCACCATATTGAGTGCATGAAGGCTTGGACGAAATATACAAGATGCTACTTCTATATTTCATCCAGAGGCTATTATAGGTGTTGTGTCACCTTATTAGTGGGCCAGGCCCATGTAATTTGAAAATACTTCAGTATAGGCTATTTTTTGAGTCCCTGTGTGTCGGGAAACAGAGTTAGGGTTAGTTTCGGACCATTCCTCCAAGGAGTCATGAAATTCCCTCATATTCCTACATATGTCCCCTTAGGGCGTTGTTTAGACTTCGTATTTTGTTTAGATTAAAGTTCACCATAGCTACAAGTCACGTACTTCGTTTGTGTTCAAAGGCCAGACCAAGACGTCAAAGCACTCCACTTTCATCAATAAAGCTTGCATCTTATATTCGCAGTATCCAGATTGCTATCTCAGTTTCTTTCTTCTTCTTTTTCCTGCAGGAAATAGACCCTCATGGTCAGGTTGATCATGCTCCGGCATGGTCAATAACCTCTCGGAGTTGGTTTGGTGATTGCTAAGGCATGATGTCTTCAATATTTGTAGTCGGGTCATAAAAGTCGACTTCCACCAAAACGATAGCCACCATCTCATCGAAAGATGGGATACCTTTGCGTCTATCAAGTGGTATCGGATATCCAAGTTGCTCAGTGAGACTTTCTAGTTTTACATACTTTAGATCGTATTTGTTCTTCATACCTATAGTCCACGAAAAAACCACAAAAAAATTAGGGTTAGTTCATCATATCCGAACCAATCTGAGCCTTTTGTAATTTTCTGTTTGGTGTTTTTCTTTGTTGAATATGCGGTTCCATCTTCGTGTCAAGTTCCTGGTCTTAGCATCTAGTCCTTCAGAGTTTCGAGTTGTGTACACAAGTTGTCACGCCACCGGCACCACCTTCCTTGCTGCCATATACCACCACCCCACCATATACATAGCCGCTTCCATATACCACCACCCCACCATATACATCATCGCTGCCATATACCACCACTCCACCATATACATCGCTGCTGCCATATACCACCACCAATCCGAGTCCACATATACCACCGCCATATATCACCACCAATCCGAGTCCAATTCCATCTCATAACCGCTACTAGCCCGAGTCACATATTCGGGTTTTCTTGCGAGATCCATTTGTTGCCAGATTCCTGTTGCCTTGTCTCAGTAGGTTTCGGATTTCACCAATCTTTCTATATCTGTAGAAGAGGGTGATTTCCAAAAAAATAGTCTGGAAACCACCGTCTGTTTAGGCCTAAAATTTTCCAAAAATGTACCTGCGAAAAACATTTTTGTCTATCATATTTTTAGGTGTTTCCGAGCATTTTGAGACAGTCGCCATTATAGAAAGTTTTTTTGAGCAGTTCCTATTTTTGGTCCGGGCAATAAAAAAATCATGCCTATCTTGTTTTTAGATCTTGGGAAGAGTTTTGAGACACTCTCCATTATAGCAATTTTCTGAAAAAAAAGGAGCACAAAAACAAGCGCTAAACAAAGAGAAAATAAAAAACTCAGAGTGTGCTTTCTCTTGATTACGTGCAGCACTGTGATTTTGATAGTGTTCTAGGCTTGCGTCTCTAGCACGGTCTAGCCTAAGACTAGTATAGTATTATCATTGGGCATTTATTCAACTTTGTATCTCTAAATTGATTATTGCTGACCCTTTTTGCTACCATATATAAGCCTTCCCAGCTCCACATACATCTACATCGTGTGTTTGACACTACCTGGCTATTGCTTTATCCAAGCTTTGAGTGTTTGGACTACAACGGTTGTTGATCACCGCCTGCTACTTGGTTAGAACTAGTAAGAATTTGAGATTGGCTTGACGGATTTGTGATTCTCCGCCACACCACCACCACTTCCTAGTAGTCTATAGGATCATATTTGTGTGTTTCTATTGCTGCTAACGATGACAAGATCACAAGCCGACGAGCTGGATTGGGAGAACATGATGAACAAGGAGCTCCATGATAAATTCCAACACATGTTGGGTCAACAGGTGGAAGACGTCATGAGTATCTTTGGCAAGGCACTACAGAGGATAGATGACATTGAGAGGCCAATTGACACCAAGTTGGATGCCAAGTTCACTAAAGTTCTCGCGCGTCTACCACCACCTACTGCCTCTACTGCATCGTTGCAACAACATCAAAAACCACCTTTACATCGCAATCTAGCAGGATGAGCGAAACGTGGTCCTCTTTAGGCCGGCTAAACTTCTAGCGCCGCTGCACCTACTATTGACACTACAAAAAAAGACACATCCGTGATATTTTGGGCTGAACAATTTTTTTTCTGTCATACATATGACACTTCTATGACGATAATTGTGACAAAACCCGGTATCATCATAGATGTGGTGGGCTCCTACTTCTATGACAAAAAATCATGATAGAAAATGGGCTTTTCGTCCTGGGCGGGCCGGAGACGCAGCTGCATGACATTCTTTGGGCCATCCATGACGGAAAAAACCATGGTAGAAGCTAGGGCGAGGAAAATTTCGTGGAGTTCCCGGTTATGGTGGGAGGTCGGGGGCCGAGCGATGCGCGTTTATCTTGTACACGTACGCGCGTGTGTGCGAGGCGTTGGCTCTAACTGAACCCGAGCGAGGCATTGAGCTCTAACTAAACCCGAGCGACAGCACTGCAGGCTACGCGTTACTGAACCCGAGCGATCGATCGATAGCTGTTAACTAAACCCGATTGAGCGATTCCTTCGCTACTGCTGTTAACTAAAGCCGATCGATTGGATGAACAGTGAGCGTTGTGGGGGGGGGTCGATGAACAGTGAACGGTGGCATTGCCTCTGGATGAACAAGACCCCGTGGTGTGGAGGGCTAGATGAACAGTAGACGGGGGAGGGGTGCCCGTGGAGGGGTGGTTGAACAGGACCCCGTGGTGTGGAGGGCTGGATGAACAGTAGACAGTGGAGGGGTGCCCGTGGAGGGGTGGTTGAACAGTAGCCGGTGGAGTAGCGCGCGGTGGAGGTTGGATGAATAGGAGCCTGTGGAGGCTGGAGGAGGTAGACGGTAGCCCATGGAGGCTGGAGGAGGTCGACGGTGGAGATGAACAGTATCCCATGGAGTCCCATTTTGCGGTAGACCACTCCCCTCCTGATGAATAGGACCCCCATTTCGACCGTAGTGCTCCAACACAAGTCCATTTCGTCCGTTTTGCGGTACGCCACACCCCTCCCGATCAACAGGACCCCCGTTTCGACCATAGGAGGTCCTTTCCTCCGTTTTGCGGTATGCCACCCCCCTCCCGATCAACAGGACCCCCATTTCGACCGTAGGAGGTCCGTTTCCTCCGTTTTGCGGTACGCCTCACCCCTCCCGATCAACAGGACCCCGTTCCGAACGTAGGAAGTCTGTTTCCTCCATTATGCGGTACGCCAGGCCTCGTTTCCATCGCCTGTTCCGTCCAAGCCCTCTCGATGAAAACGACCACGCATTCTGTTCCGACCCAGCCGGTTGGCTCCCACGCGTTCCGTTGCCTCCCGATGAACACGACGCATTCCATTGCCTCCCCATGAACACGACGCATTCCATTGCATCCCCATGAACATGACGACGACGTTGTTTCTCCGTTCCGACCCAGCCATGTACACGAGCCCTCGCCGTACATATGCGCAAGTAGGCGTTCGAGACCCCGCCCGTATGTACACATACGTGGCCGTATTTTCTTTCTTGGACCCTGGTCGTCGTACGTACATGTACATGCTACGTGCGCGCCTCTACTACGACATGTGCGCGCCTCTACTACGACACGTGCGCGCCTCTACATCGACCAGTATGTACGTACACGTTCGCGACCAGAATGACAACGCTATGTATGCTTCGACCAGGTGGGTCCCGACTGTCACGCACTTCCTTGCCTGCGAAGATGTAGCTGGTGGGTCCCAGCAGTCAGGGGTGGAAAATCGTTTTGTTTTTTTGCCCGGATGCACTTCCTTGCGTGCGAAGATGTAGCTGGTGGGTTCCAGCAGTCAGGGGGAAACGTTTTTTTCATGAAATACGGTGGCCCGTCCGGTGGGTCCCTGCTGTTAGGTGGAGGAATAATTATTTTGCGCGTAATAAGGAGGCACTTCCTTGCTGCAGCCGTGGACCCAGCTGTCATCCTCTCCACGTACAGTCCATGTCCGATGGAAGCCGTTCCTTGACCACGTTGACCACGCCGCGCTGAGAGCGCCAGGGCGGTGGACGACAGCGAGGCCTAGGAAGCGGACGACGCGGAGCCGGGGAAGACGCGGTAGTGGATGCCCACGCGTAGAGGAGTATGAGGGTTCACTCGTTCGGCTGCGGAGTGAGGCTGCCGTCGCCGCAGAATAATAGGGGGTGTGGGTGCGTAGAGGGATGGCCTGGCCAGCGGTGGGAGTAGTAGGGGGTGGTGAGGCCTCTGTGGCATCACAGCCGGCCACGAGTGGCAGGAGCAGGCGGCACAACCGGCGCTTCTTTGGGCGGCTGGAGCAAGAAGACCAGAGGTTGAAGAAGCACTAAGGCCGTTGGATGGACATCGTACGGTCACTGGAGCTATAATCGTTCATATATTGACTAAAGTTGACAAAGGCCTCCATCCCAGTCAACTTAGTAGGCCCACAAGGCAGCCTCCCACAAAGATGGGTCCCAGCTAGCAGGGGGTATTTATTTTTTTATGTGTAATAAGGAGGCACTTCCGGTGGATCCGAGCTGACAGCGGGGGGAACTTTTTTTGGTGAAATACCGATGGCCCATCCGGTGGGTCCCAACAGTCAGGTGGAGGAATAATTATTTTCCGCGTAATAAGGAGGCACTTCCTTGCGGCTGCCGTGGACCCAGCTGTCAGCCTCTCCACATACAGTACTCTTCCGATGGAAGTCGGTCGTTGACCACATTGACCACGCCGCGTCGAGAGCACCACGGCGGTGGATGACGGCGAGGCCTAGGAAGGGGACAACGCAGAGCCGGGGAAGACGCGGCAGTGGAAGCCCGCGCGGAGAGGAGTACGAGGGTTCACAGGTTCGGCTGCGGTGTGAGGCTGCCGTTGCCGCAGAATAACAGGGGGTATGGGTGAGTAGAGGGATGCCCTGGCAAGCGGTGGGAGTAGTAGGGGGCGCTGAGGCCTGCGCGGCAGCACAACCGGCCACGGGAGGCGGGAGCAGGCGGTCCCGCCGGCGCTGCTTTGGCGGCTGGAGCAAGAAGATCAGAGATTGAAGAAACACGACAGCCGTTCGATTGACATCCAATGGTTACGTCTGCTAGAATCGTTTATTGGCGTATATAATAACTAAAAAAATCTTGCATACGCGTCAACTAAACAGGCCCACAAGTCAGACCACTCCCTCTTTTTTTAATAATATATATTTATAGCTCATGGCAACTTATGCAATTTATTGCAGTCATTTTTTTGGTTGGCCAGGGCCAATTTCACATATTTCTGTGGGTTACAAACTATTTTTAATACTGAAATGTCGAGCTAGATTTAAAGTACTTTGAAGATATATTTAAATTAGGTTAATGCCCGGTGAAATAGGAATCTGAAAATGTGAAAAATTAGAAATTATAAAGTAATTACCAATTTGTCATCTATTTTTATATTTACAACCCATTTCATATTACTTTCAAGATTTGTAGGCGTCTTGAAAGAGTTGCAACCCATCAGGGCGTAGAAAAATAAGTAGGCCTGGATTGGGTATTCTTTAGAAAAAATAAACTAGGCTCATTTTCACAAAGAAAAAATAGCTAGGCTGGTCACATGGTGAACATAAAATATAAGCCTGGGCTAGACGGGCCACGGCCCAGTTCAAACCCTGCTCCGTCTCAACAATACCAAACAAAAAAATACTGCTCGAGTAGCTACGTCCCAGGTGTCAGCCGATCTTGTGCTGTTCTCTTGTCTATTGACTATATACGCTCACAATGTCGTGGGTCCCAGATGTCAGGAAAACACTAGGAGAAAGCATTTTATTTTTCCATATGCTGACGTGGTGGGCCCCTACTGTCATCCTCTCCACGTACTTCTGCCGATTCCTGTTGTTTGTTCACCATGTTGACAACGCGAGAGGGCGGCGCCACGGCGAGTTGACCAAAGCGCGCGGAGGACGTCGGCATTAACGATTTAGGAGACGATGGGGTGGCGATGCGTGCGCTAAGGCGCAGCCAGCCATGGGAGGCGGAAGCAAGAGGCCCCGCTGGCGCTGGTTTTGTTTTGGCGGCTAGAGGAAGACAGGACTGAAGAAACACGACAGACTGTAAAAGCAGCAGGAGTACTTAACAACCTTAACTGAAACCAGCAGGGGCACTTAACAACCAAAGCTGAAAGCAGTATGAGTACTTATACAGGTTCAACCGTACAAAGCATGCCTCGAACAGTGCTACTTTGCCTAAAGTTAACCAAGGGTGAGGCCGCCAAGCCCCAGGACAAGGCCCAGGCGCCACCCCACGCATCCACAACCTTCTGAAAGCGGCTTCATCTCGCAACGTGGTCAATAAACAAGATATTTGCTTTAGAGCCATGGAAAAGCATGAACATAATCTTCTGTCCTATTCTCCAAGATGGACGGGCCTTCATTATTTGAGACCACCCATGAATAAGTATCTTTTCACCTCCAAGGGGAATTGAGTAGGTCGACATAAACATCATGTTGTGACCAAGCGCAAGTCTGACCCGACCATGGTCAGGCATCTGTATAGGAATAATAGAACTCGGCAATTCCTGTTTCAAGAAGATCACAATTGTAAAACTGTGTATAAGCAATAGTTTATGAACAACATATATAACAGAAAACAGCTCATACCATAAGTTTCTCGACACAGTTGGACCTGTTCAATGAGTGTAGCAGTGGCACACATATCCCACGTGGCCTTCCACCATTGAATCGCCCCACAAGGACCTCAAGACGATCAATAAAGTGTAGGAACATGTGGATGTCGATCCAGTCAACTTCAGTGCCATTAGTAACAGCCGAGTTATTACAGAGTAACAAACGAGCAGACTGCTTAACTCTGAAAAAACCTACACGTGCCACCAATTAAAAGAAAATATTAGTTAGAAGTATCATCTTCGTGAGAGATTCGTTGCTACTTCTAAAGTTAAATTGTGATTAGTTAGACAGAATAGGTGGATTAAGAAGTAATCGAGGCAACAAGCAAGAACCAGATACAAAACTAACATGGATGAACAATTGGAACAACGTCGGGGTGGAAGATTGCAGTGAAGATGAGATCAGGTTCTACTATTTCCATCAATATTCGTGCGCCAACTTTCAGTCCGTAACACTTGAGAAAGTTTATCCAAGTGCGGCCATAAAAAAGCAGCAATCTTCTTGCTTCATGAACCCAACTTGGAACTTATATCCATGGCTTGTCTTCACTATGACCATTAAACTAGTGTATTCAGTTATGGCAAGGCCGAGCATCTTGAGTACATGTGTTCTGGCAGAGCAAATAATACACTGCAGGAAAAATAATATGAGAACACAACATGTTCAAAAAAACCCCACCCTCCCGGATAGAATAGAGGATTCTAGGAACATACTGTGCGCATTTCAAAATGCTGTGTTAGGATGAGAAGGAACAAGTGTGGCGTCTCGCCGAGGGCGCAGAAACCTCTAGGGTACTCTCACTTTGGGCACTGCAAATGAAACACACTAGATTCAGTAGGAAGAAAAATGCATCAACGGCGGTGGCTGCCATCCTAGGATTACCTGCGACCAAGGGACTTGGATTTATCGGGGATGGATGAAGAATTCGTACCTGGTTCTCCATGAGAAAACCCTATGCAATCGACGAGAGGGGGTTTTCTCTGAACAAGGAGACGAGGGAGAAGGGGATTCAAGCCCAGTGAAATATTGCCGCTTCGTCCGTCCAGCTTACTGCTAAAGCGGGAAAGGTGGGGGGGTTTTGATTTGACGGCTCATTGGGCATTACTACGGCGCTACGACCGGGGTGTGTCTACCATGAAGTTGTGCACTCTAATTTGTGCACATGGCACGTGGACCGCGTTGCCGATTGCCCCACATATCAGCGAAAATAAGTAGAAAGACAGGAGTAACTAGTTACACATAAATATATATTTTTGTCAGAGAGATACTCCCTCTGTAAAGAAATATACAAATCTTTCATATCACAGGCTCACCTTGCCGAGAAATATACTCCCTCTGGAATGCACGGGCATTATGGGGGTTCAGCTTTTTTTATGGGGGTTCAGCTGAGAATATAATACTCAGATAGGCTCACGGTTCTAGACTTTGGGCCGTAGGCCGACCCTGCATGTTTGGGGGCCCATGTGTTCTACCTCAGCGCTTTTCATATTGCAAGCGATCGGTACGGCGCTGGTTTTAGATGCTGTCGTGAGGCGAATTCACAAAATTGAATAAAGCACGACAACTGTTGGAATGAAATCGAACGATAGTTCCTAACCAGCAATCAGAGTTGCAATTCTATCAACGATATACCATGTGATAAATAATACTGTCGTACTACTTATACACACATGACACTTGTTTCACCATGCCAGATTATTACATAAAAATCTCTCGGAGGATAGATCAATTCGGCAGTTGCGTGCTGCTACTGAAGAATTTCAAAGTTGATTTGGACCAGCTCTCCTTGCCGAGAAAGTTCGATTTTGACATCATCCCCTACCGCAAGATATGATTTAGATTTGAACCTTGACCATCCTTTAGTATCAATCATCATGCGACCATCCTTTGTACTTATGGTGTATTGAGCAGGTTCATTCACACCAAGGCTGGGCATGGTAAGAGAAACTTGGCCGCGGTTGCCCGGATTGTTGAACGACTCCCTCGTTGCCCTAGGAAATTCTCTGTTTGCAAATAACAAGACATACCCAAATAGTTAGATCAACACAGTGAATCATGTGAAACAACATGGAAAGAAAAAAGAACGAAGCACTTGGGCGGCCAATGCTTACCAAGAAGGTGGACATGTCTGTTTTTGTAAGGACTTTGGTATATAAAGTGCGAACTGCAGCCCAGTCTGTTGCCGGTGCAACTGCACGGGCCGAAGCAGATACAAGTGCAAGTGTTCGTGCAAGTGCCGAAGCCGCTGCTGCTACCGGAGATGGTGCTCCTTGTAGAGCTGGTGCCGGTGTCGGAGCAGGTGCCAGTGTCGATGCCCGATCCTCTGGTAGATCAGACTGATCCGCTGACGTGGTCGGTGCCCAATCCTCAGCTGGATCAGACTGAGCTGCTGCCGCTGTTAGTGCTAGAGCAACTGCCGGTGCTCAATCCGTTGTTGAAGGTGGTACCGATGTGCGAGACAGCGGCGATCGTGTCTGGTGTGCTATGATCAGCTTTCTAACTTGACTAGGATCCGTGACAATGATCCAGTTTTTTCTTCATTTCTATTAAACGTGAGAAGGACTAATTGTGGGGTTTTTGTTAAACCAAACTGCAGTTCATCATAGGAATTCAGCTTGTACTCAGACAACAGACTGATCCAATTTTTTCAAGTAATATAAGTGATGGACAGTGCCTTTGCTACTGACACGACATAAGAAGTGAAACCTGCAAAAATAGCCATCGTAGAGCAAACCAAACGGTTTATTCTGTGATGAATGTCACATGGCAAAACCTACATCATAAAATTGCAGGAAAAGAAAGAAAACATGACATTAAATCAATAAGATTTAGACAGTAAATCAATAAGATTTACTTGATGTGACACGAGTGAATCCTTACCAGGAAATCACTATGTTGAAGTACTAAACAGAAGATTGATCGTCCAACTACGCGTGGCATGCAGGGGCCCCACCTACTCCCACAAGCAGGACAGTCAAAAGGTCGTGACAAATCGTATGGACCGAACATCCATGGGACTAGAAATCCTGGTGGGTTGCATATAGATATTGGAGTGTAACCATAATTGATAAACCGTCCTCAGAAAAAATATGATCTGGATACTTCAAAATATACAAACTGAATTGAGTGGACAGACATTAACATAGACCGTTCTCAGGATTGACCACACACCAACAGCGGCAGTACTAATAAACAATACAGGGTTCACAAACACAAATCAAGTACTGAACAATAGTACTTACTACAGACAAGCAAAGTTGCACTAACTAAACTCTGCAGACTATTTCTTGCCACCGACCTACGGGATGAACCCCGCATAACTGACTAGGCCATGGACTTCGTGTGAGATGTCTACAAGCACCATCACCATCTTGTCAACCTTGGAGAACCTAACAGAATGGTCTTTACACTCATAAACATGATGATGAAGACAGGCCGCATCAGATCTGTTGGAAGCTTTACAAGAACCACACCCTTCGTAATCGAAGGCACAACCAGGAAATTGTTGTGGTCAAGTACAGCCTCGAGAACATGACTGACAACAATGCTACAGGAAAACACTAGTTCAGGACACGTGGCGACAGGGACACAACAGCTGGATAGTTCAGCAGTAGAACTCATCATCAGGTCTTCCAGTTCACACGGCATGACTTTGAGAAATTCATCTCCACCGCGGACCTGGTTCTAATTCAAACAGAATCCATATCTTATTACTACCTCCGTTCAGAAATATAAGATGATTTTTGATATTATACTCCATACATGACTACATATACACACAGAAATGAGTGAACAAAGACACTAGAACATGTCTTCAAAGGCATGAGAGCAGAGGGATTACATGCAATATCCATAACACAAGTTATTGAGGCAAATATACCCTCTTAAAAGGTAGCATTGATGTTCATAAAGTACTCCCTCCGTCACAAAATTCTTGTCTTAGATTTGTCTAGATACGGATGTATCAATTCACATTTTAGTATTAGATACATCCGTATCTAGACAAATCTAAGACAAGAAATTTGGGACAAAGGGAGTAGTTGAAAGTAATCTATAAGAAATCAGTGTCAACCTCTCGCATGTTTTGGTCAAAAGAGGAATTTAGAACCATCATTTGGCACACTAAAATCACATGCAAGATCACCCAGAAAGTTGTACTACCAATAGTAGTACTGCGTGTTAGATGAAAAAACACGATCAAGATCGAGAAAAAGATCATCAACAAGAGACATCACCTGGACTTGCTTAGTGAGGGATCTCGGAGAGGGGGGCTTGGACAGGGAGATGGCTTTGAGCTTGTCTGCGGTAGTCTCGGCGGGGTGCTTGCGCTTCTTCGTACCATGAGCCTCGACTGTTTTGGCCAGAGCCATAGATATCACGTCGGCCGGTGCTCCAGCGTCCATCCAAGAGAGGAAGCTGAGAGAGAAGAGTGAAAGGAGGAGCAAGATGAGGGAGAAGTGAGGCGAGTGGGGCTTTTCTTCAAGAGAGGAAGCTGAGAGAGAAGAGTGAAATGATGGTTGCTTCGTCCGTCCAACTTACTGCTGGAAAGGAGGGGGTTTTGTGATTTGACGGCTCATTGGGCATTACTGCGGCGGTTCGATCGGGGTAGTCTACCGTCACTCTACTACGGAGTAATTTAGTGCATGGCTGGTGGACCCAGGTGCTGGCTGTCCCACACGTCGGCAAAAGTGAGTAATTTAGTGCATGGCTGGAGGAGGATCCGCACGGTAGAGCGTGTCCACTGTTTTTCTGAAGAAAAAAATGATTACAGCAAGCGTTTCGACTCTTACGATGGAGGAGTGCGAAACACGGCAGCCACTTGAACACACAGTGCTCCTACTACTAGGCATGTGTAGTGGTTCATACGTCAGTACTACACAATCTTGTTGCTAGCGTAGTAAGATACGACGATAACAAATGATGTTGTGCGCATGTCAACTACTCCTATATGTAACATAGTACCGCTTTTTCGACTATCCGATCGAGAATGAATGGTGAGATCAATGTTAACAGAACTAGGTCCTCAGTGCACAGAGAGTACGGTGCTACAGTACTCCACGAAACATGAACCATATGAAGCACGAATAGTGTTAGGCAGGGTGTATGAAGTGTGCACGGGATGGGAGAAAAAGTTCCCTTCTCGGCCCACTTTTGGGTGTTTGGCAGAGTGCATGAAGGGTGCATGAGTCCACACTAGTAGGTTGAAAAAATACACGAAGAGGAAACAACTATATTGAGATGAGAATGCAACCAAACACACCCACACGCTTTGTGCTATAGTGACTGATCTGCACCGTCTGAGTTTGATCCAACGGTTATGTTGCGCCGAGACATGGACATGCCCATGCAGAGGGCGCCTAAACACCACCGAAGTCCCTCTGCTTCTCGAGGCGATCGACGTAGGTGATGCAGGGTGCAACCGCCTGCAGAGCCTGCTCCTGGTCGACGGGAACCAGCTCGTCAAAGACGCCGTCCAATGGAACGAATGGATTCCGGTGACGGAGCCCTAAAAGGATTCGCCCGGCAACGGCGACGGCATCCCGCAACCCCTCCTTGTCCAGCTCAGCCCCCACCATCGCGCGGAGACGGCTCAGCTCCTCCAAGATATAGGTGAAGAAGGAGACCAGGTCAGGTAGCCGCAGCTCGTTGAAGTTGACCGGGTGGTCAAATGGGTTTAGCCCGACGGCCGGCATCGTCGCGCTGGCACGACGGTAGGCATCGCACAGCCGCAACACGTGCGTGGCAACTTGGTTCACCAAGTGGCTAAGGCGATCCTGGACCTCCTCACGATCGGCCCACTCGCGCTCCAGCCAGCTCCCCTGACGGCCTATCGTATCTCCTGCTTTCTGCAGCAACACCGCTGACGCCTCGAGCATCTTTGTGGTGGACGCCTGCCGCTTTTGAAGCTCCATGAAATCCCGCACATAACGGAGGAGCATGGCACTCCTCTCCTCCTTAAGCTCATGGAGCTCCACGTCCTTGGCCCTGAGCTCCGCATCCTTGGCATGGAGCTCCTGTGTCCGGCGCCTCACCTCAGGCTCCGTGATCTGCTGCGCCGCCATGGCACCAGGTAGAAGAAATGGGGAGAGGAAGCAAAGGGGGTGAAACACCTGAAAGGCAATGCAATCTATGGGAAGGCGGAGGGAGCCAGCCGAGGAGCAGGGAATCTTTTGGTTTTCACCACGGTAAAACACCAATCGACGACTTCTCACATCAGGGAGCAGTGGGTTTTTACAGGCGGAGTCATCGTGACTAATTGTTGCCGCGCCTGCTCCCATCAGTCAAAAAATTTAAAATCCTGCCGCGCCTGCTCTCGTCAATCAAAAAATTAAAAATCCCGCCGCACCCAAACATCAGAGCAACGCCGCAGTAGATATTTAAATTTACCTGCCGGCAAGTAGGTAAAAAAAGGGGTGAAAAAACAAATGTGGCAGCGGCCTAGCTAATCGGTCGAACTAGCCCAACTAGCTAGCCACCGTGCTTCACTGATGTACTCGGCGGGAAAGGTGGTCTTTCATGATTTGACGACTCATTTACTTGCTTCAGCGCTACGACCGAGGAGGACCCAGAAAATGCGCGGTAGGGTGTCCCACGTTAGGATGAATATATGCGTGCACCACCCGGGAGGACCCCGAAACCGCGCGGTAGGGTGTGCCACGTCTCTGCACGGAGGAAAAATGTGCGTGTAAAAATATATTGTATCAGACGTAGTACCTATGGTTCGACCTCGGGACCCAGTCAGTCGGTCGAAAACACCCCACTAGCCACACAGCTTCATCATGCAAACGTGGCACGGAGGATAGATGTGGTTAGCTCTGTCTCGACCAGCCACAATGTCGCTTGTTCTAGGCGATTCTTCTATTTTCCAAGATTTGTTTTAGTTGTAATAACACCACGGCAAGCTAGTGCAACTCTTCGTGTGTGCCCATGCAAAGGTTAGATGATGGAGAGAAGAGAGATTGAGATTGCAGACCTGTGACCCACCAGTAAGTGTGACAACGGTCATGCACGTGTTGATGAGGCACTCCCTCTACTCTACTCAACGCAAGTACTGTATAAAATCAAGTTATGGGACAAGGCCAACAACCGTTCATTTTTAGGCTATCGACTTACGCTTTGTAGTCCAGGTTGCCAGTTCGAATCTCGTCTTTCAGATTTGTTAGTTTTTGGTCCAAATTTGATTAATGACAAGTGGGACCCCCGTGTGTTGTTCCGATATTTCGATGTAGGATGGTTTTTTTGAACAAACACTTTGTGTGGTTACACAAGTAACGGCACGAGTTACACGTATTTTGCAAGTTTACGAACAAAAATGACAGCGATATAGGATATCACATCCACCCCGCAGCTTAGATACTATGGTGATACGAGTTTTTACACCGTTGGAAGTGAGATCCAATGGCTTGGGAGTAGTCTTTGTAATTATGTGCAATTTCCAAACTCTCCAAAGGTTTTTTTGCAAATAATTCAGGCCTCGTGTGTGCCATTGCATCTTCGCTCCAACGGCTCCCCGGTGCTCATAGTAGGTGCTCCCCGTAGCTTAATTACCCGCTATGGTGATTTGAGCATCTAGATCGTATGATCAGTGATCAGATGGCACATACATAGTACTTGTAATTTCTGCGCATTTCCCAGAATCTATCAGCCGTATATTGCAAAAACATTCAACCTCCTACTGTGGGCCGTTAGATCTCAGTGAACTCGTATCACCATAGAATCTACGATGCGGGAGCACCTCATATTCTCCCGTGCGAGAAAACATAAGGTGATATAACAACTTGGATGCTACGGTGATACGAGCTTGGAGGTTGTTTGATCTGAGATCCAATGGCATCTGAGAAGTCTTTGTGCTTGTAAATAGTGGTCGAACTCTTTTGGGGCTTTTCTGCAAAAAACCATTTGAACCACCGAGGAGGTGTTGGGTCGCAAATCCAACGGCTCCGAAGAGGTTGTATCACCAAAGCATCTAAGGTGTGGTAGCACATGATATTCTTACATACAAGAGAATATGATGTCCTCCTTCATCTTAGATATGCTATAGTGATACGAGCTTTGAGGTCGTGGGATATGGGATCCAAGGGCATCTGAGTAGTTTTTGTACAAATTGTGTGCAATTCTCAAACTCATTAAGGTTTCCTGCAAAAAAATTAGACACATCATGTGAACTGCTATATCTCAGATCTACAAGATCCAAGCAACTCGTATCGGCATATAGCATCTAAGGTATGGGGGCACATGATATTATCCCGGGGAGGAGGGGTGGGGGGGGTGCACAACCATTCGTTGGTTGGGAGGGTGGGGACAAATATAATCTAAACAACCCTAAACAGAGCTCCACAATTTTATCTAAGGTCAAGGGGTTGACCCCCGACAATCATAGCTCGGCCTAAACACAACATTTGCATGTACTGTAGTACTAGACTTAATATTCATGTGTCAGTTTCATGTCCATTTTAAATATTATACTGAGGACCATGGATGTCTTACATTTTACTCCCTTCGTTCCTAAATATTAGTCTTTTTAGTTATTTCAAATGGACTGGCACATACAGATGTATATAGACATATTTTAGAGTCTACATTCACTCATTTCGCTCCGTATGTAGTCACTTGTTGAACTCTCTAAAAGACTAATATTTAGGAATAGAAGGAGTATTTTTGAATTCATGTCATACATGCATGGTTTGGAAAAATAGATGCACTATACTTATTGGATTGTTGTTGTGTTCGTGCGTGTGTGTCTCTGTGTGTGTGTGTGGTCATATGCTTGATACATACAAAGTTTTCTCACCTTCATATTGTTCATCTTTTAAATTTGAATTTGCATTGGAAAACTTACTAGGAATACCATGAAATGTGAAATCCACGTTGAGATCACTATATCACAAACTCACTCTAATTCAACAACTCGTCATAAATCAATTACCACGTTGAGATTAGTATTTGCAAGGAAAAGACGGGTATTGTAATACACATAGATTTGTTCGGCAATTTAAAAGGTTCCTTTCGTATTCTCGAATGGTAGGACCCAACGGCGTACCAGCCAGACCTTGGCTCGTGTTGATCCTACAAAAAAAAATTAAAAAAAAATGGGCTTGTGTCCTTCGGTGGCGTGCGTGGTACGCACATTAGGCAACCCCAACCAGTCGAGCCTCAGCGTTTCAAGTCAAAATATCTGGCGGCCAGAATTCCAGCCCTAGAAAATTCCCCTGATGTCCCCGGTCCATAATGACTACCGATGAACAACGGAGGGATGCTTTAGTAACTAGAAAACGTTACATACCATGTCGAGCACGGTTCAATTCCCTCGGTCGCCGCTCGTCAAGGTCACCCGTCAACTGCATTGCCTAGTACTACTACTACTACTACACCAGGATGAGCACAGAATTGAGCCTGTTTGTTCGTGCCTAGTACTTGAGTTAATATATCAGGCAATGCACTGGTACGGAGGGATTATCCTTTTACTCTGCATATATAACTTGTCTGAAGTCTAACTAAGCAAAATGTTTGACCAAATCCTTTCTTGAGAAATACAACATGACATATGTACGGCTTGAAAATTTATTGCATGATGCAGGTTATGATATTGTTTCGAATCCTGGATCTTAAATTCCAGAAAATCCAAAAGTGAGCATAAATTCTTGAAACCGAGCATGGTCGCGTGATATGGCACAAATATTACTTCGTAACTTTTTTATTCAATTCGAGACAAGCTGCACAAATGAAGAGCCAAGATATTTTGGAACAAAGACCTGTCACGTTAAGGCGAACGCTTTCACTATTGAAATCGTGGGCGTTTACGTGCCGCCACGAGTCCCCGCTTCTCATTGGCAGGTGTCGTCCCAGCAAGCGCGTGAGTCGACGGAAGGCGTGCGAGCAGACTGCTGCGCCGGCTGTCAGGGAGGCGTGCGAGCAGACCGCTGTGCAAACTCACCAGGAGGCAAGCCCTTTGACCAGGCTCCGCCGCCCACCATCGTCCCAACTGCTCCCACTTTTAATGTCGCCGGCACCACAGTTTAAAATCAACCCCGCACTACCCGGTATCGCTACAATCTTCTCTCTTCCTCTCCGATTCTCCTATCGTCTACCTCCAACCAGCCTGACCTAAACGTACGCCATGCCGCATCACGATGGTCTGCCCTTAGTGTTCCAGTTTCCTGAGGAAGACACCTAGCCGGAGTCTCAAGAACATAAGGCGCTTTGGAACGAGCTTGAACTGGCTCTGCAGGAAGACGCCGCGCCTGTACCCGCTCCCGTTCCAGCCCCCGTCGCGCCGACTGCGCCAATGCCCATCCCCATGGCATTGATGGATTGGAGCCGCACATTGTCGCCGAGCTTGATGCCATGGGGTTCCACGAGCTCCCCGCCGACTTTCACGCGCCCGCGCACCTGCCAGCGCATGCGCCAACGTGTGCACTAACGCGCACGCCCGTGCCGGTGCCCGTGCACCTGCCAGCGCATGCGCCTGTGCGTGCACTGACGTGCGCGCACGTGCCAGTGCCCGTGCACACGAATGTCTCCGCCGCGCCGTTGACAGCGCCTGTCCCTGCGCGGGTGCCAGTGCCCCCCTCAGCGGCATGGACGGCCGCCGTCGACCGCTTCCTTGCACCAACGCCAGTCGCCTCCTCCCGCCAGTTGACTCGCTCTGAACTCCAGAACCTTTTGACCTTCGTTGAAGCTAGGCCATCGTCCAGGAGTACGCCAACAACGGCGCAAGATGTCGCCGTCACCGTCGGTTAGTGGCCCGACGACACACAGAGCACGGCAGAGGAGCCGCTTCCCACCACGAGATGCCCCCGCCATCGTCGCGTAATCTAAATTTCCATGAAAAATGTTCGGATTGCCATGCTTAAAATCCGAACGTTTATCATTTTCGTTTATTTTATATCGATCGTCGTATAATTTAAAGTCGGAGTCAGACTAAACGAAATCTATGGTTTGATCGATTGAATGTTCTGCTAGAGCCGTATCAAATTAAATATAAAACGTCATCAAGCCACATGTATTCCTTGTCATCCAATGACCTAGACTGCTTCAATGTCGAGCGCTCAACACATTTAGCGTGCAGTTAATTTCATGCCAAAAATAGTGCTAATCACATAATAACACGAAATAATATCCTAGTACTTAATATCCGCATGCACTTAATATACTTCCAAATTAACGTGCACAGACTAGTGCTGCTAGTACGTGAAACTGGTGCCGTGACTTGTGAACGCATCCAGATATGGTCAACGGCAACATTGCCCGCGAGTTCTTTGTGTTTGTCTAAACACAGAAGGGGAGGAGAGAGAGAGAACACATGGAACCCACCAGTAAGTGAAGGCGAATAGTACTAAAAATAATATTACATGTTATCCATTAATTAGGCCGTGGTAATATAAAAACATTATGTGAACAAAGGGGGGTACAACAAACATTGCTGTTCTACGTATGTTGCATATTGACGTGTGACTTGAAGGCCCGGTCGCATGTTCGATCCTCGTCCTTTATATTTTTAATTTGTATATGGGTCCAAATTTGTTTCATGACATGTGGGCCCCTCGGTGTGTAGTTTGTAGCACTTTAATTTGTGGGTCAAAATTTGTTCCATTCCAAGTGGACTATCGGTGTGTAGTTTTGTAGCTTATTTATAATAGTTAAAGAGAAGAACATAGTTTTTTCAATAATACCATGGTGCGACGTTGAAGGTGAGAAAGGAAGTGCGAGAGAGCGATGACCGAGCCAGAGGGAAATCAACTAGGGGAGTTCCGTGGGTTGCAACGGTGTTTGGACTAGTTGTGGGCCGAATGCTACGAAAATATAATTTAAACCGACCAGAATAAATGCCTACACAAATTAATCCAAGGGTGGAGTGCCCCTCGCAATGTAAATAGCTCCGGCTTTGCGAGGGATGGAGAGGTAGTAGCTTCTATGCGTGGAAGATACGGTGTGAGAAAGTGAGGTCAATCGAGAGACATATAGATAGAGAGACAAAGTGAGTGTGGACCGACATTCATTGAACAAATATATATGCTCTGGAGAGATATTATCCGATTTAGCTTTTGGCAAGGATGTGGGCTATAAGATAGAGCTTGAGAGATGATCCAATCACAGAAGTGTAGATATATTTTGTGCGTGGGAGGAAGCAAGGTCAACTGATCACATAGGGTCGCCGTGCGATCGAGAGAGTGAGACGGGTTGGAGACAGTGACCTAGATAGACAATGTGTGTGAGAGAGTATACAATGTGAATAGGTCAAATTGGGCTCAAACATGGTGATATATTGTTTTTTTCCGAGAAAGAGTGAGGTCAATTGAGACATACAAAGATAGATAGAGAGAGAGAGAGAGAGAGAGAGAGAGAGAGAGATTGAGTGAGAATGGCCCACCATGAGGTCGAAAGAGTGGCGGCGGCTTGGATGGACTGACCTAGATAGACAATCTGCGTGAGAGAGTATAGAGTGTGTCGATCAAGGCCCGAACAGGGAGATATATCATTTGTGTGTGAAAGAAAACGAGGTTAAACGAGACTCAGATAAAGAGAGCGAGATTGAGCGAGTGTGGCTCACCGTGCGAAAGAAAGAGTGAGACAGTCTCGAGGGAGTGACCTAGATATACAACGTGCGTGCGTGCACATGAGAGGTTGGGGGGGGGGGCTAGATAGGCAATGCATGTATTTAGCGCGAGAGGGTGAGAGGGAGAGGGGAGAGAGAGAGAGAGAGCTCAGTATGGGGTGCAATGGCGGGTGTGTGAGGTAAATACATTTGGTAACAGAGTGGAAAAAGGGGTTGTGTAGTTGAGAGACTTAGAGATCGAAACCTGGAGAGAAAGAATGAACGTGTGTTGGAAACCGATAGCTTCCTAACGTGGTTTGGAGAGGAAGATTGACCGATATAGGAAGTATGTAGAGTTTGTGCGGGGGGGGGGGGGGGGGCTAAAAACAACATTTGAGTGTACATAGTACGAGACTTAATATCGATGTTTCAACTCGGTGTACATTGTAAGATTTGAACCGAGGACCATGCATACGGGTAATTATTTCGAATTCGTGCCATACTAAGTTTCGAAAAGTTGACATTCACTCAATTTGTTGTGCTTTTTTGTAGGTCATATGTTTGAATCCATCCAAAAGTTTTCTCACTACCATGGTGTTCATCATATACATATGAATTTGTATTAAAAAAGTAGGGTGGATACAGTGAAATGCGAAATCCACGTTAGAATTGGAGATCGCTACGTGACACACACTCTAATTCAAATAACTAAGTATGTGACACACACTCTAGTCCACATTAGCGTGGATACCGTTTTGAACTTTTTTCAAATAACTCCTCATTTAATTAATTTATAGTACTCCCTCTGTTCACTTTTATAAGACCTTGAAGACATTTTAGACAATGTGCAAAACAATTCATTTTAAGTTGTCTGAAACGACTTACGAAAGTGAACGGAGGGAGTATCTCGTTTTGAATGACTAATTATTGCAAGGAAAACACGGGCATGGTAATACATACAGATTTGTTTGCAAATGAAAGAAGACACCAGGCAGACCAGGGTCATGTCGGGGTGGATGCTGCTTCGGTGCCTTAAAGGCACCTGCCTTTGGGTCACTGACATGTGGGCCAGCCACCTGTTGGGCCCACATGTCATGGACACAAAGGCAGGTGCCTTAAGGCACTGATGCATAGTTAGGGTGGTCATGTGTGTTGGACGGACGTGTAGCACCCAGACACCCACCCCCATCCCTCCCTCCCAACCCCCCCCCCCCACCCCTCTCCCCCCCCAAAATAAGTTCGCGCTTCCACGTTTCGGATTGAAATATCTGGCGACCCCAATTCCAGCCCTGAAAAATCTCTCTTCTCCACCGTCCCCTTCTGTGCCCAGATTGCTCAAATTCCTAATTCGCCGCCAACCCAAGCAAATTTGAATCGCCCCTCGTCTCATCTCTTTCCCCACCTCTGTGCCAGACGACAACGACAAAGATGACAGTCGCGCTTCACCACCGCACCGGAGCTACCTCATCTACGCCCTCGTCCACCGCCCCGGGTGGTCCACCGACCATGTCGGCCACCGCAACCGACGTGCCTCACAGACACCTAGTTCCGCCGCATCAGGTGTGCTTCACCGACGCCGTCTCCCAGCTCACCGGGGCTACTTCACCGAGCACATCGTCGCACCTCCGCCCCCCGAGGCCGTTGGGCTTCACCAACTGTCTCGTCCACTGCATCGTAGCGCTTTGCTGCCACTCAAGATCTGCATCCGTGCATGGCCAGCCAACACTAGCGCATCACCCTCAACGGCTCTGAAGTGACCTGCACTCTAGCTAGGAGAGCATGCCCAAACGCCGGCATGAACTAGGTATCCACACATCACTCCCTTGTGCACTATTCCGACGATGTTTGGATATGCTTTCACTGCTCTCTTAGCTTACACGCCTATGCAACTCTAACTTTAACTCTTATTTCTTCTGGAGATATCATCTGAAACAAGCAAATCCATTTTTTAGCGAAGCATGACGGTGCTACGGGATCTGGTACACATCCCGCACACCCGTATAACCTTGTAAGTATTTGTCCTCCGGTCCAATATCAAGGTTGATTCCACTTATTTGATCAACCATTCGCCATGTCAAAAATGCAGAGGGGGATGCAAGGAGCACAAGGCCTGCACATCCAAGCAAGTGGTAACATGGACCTGTACATGGAACATCCCAAGCACAAGCAGAGCTGCAGTGGAGCCTGTACAACGAGCTAGCGTAAGTTCCTGCATTTCATTTAATTCGTACTGGAATTCGTGTATGATTTGTGTGTAGTCGCGGATCCACGAATTCAAGTTACCAGGGGCGAACATTTAACTGAAAAAATACGAAGGCACTTGCACTCCGGAAATCAACATAACTTGAAAAATGTGAAGCTACATTATGGGGCAGGGCCCCTTTTGGTTCGGCAAGGGAGCGGAGAGCGCACAAAGAGAAGATCGAGGCGAAGCACGCGAGGGATTTTACCCAGCTTCGGAGCTCTCCGGAGAGATAAAACTCCTACTGCTGCTTTGTGTTTATATTTTGTTCTTGCTTGAGAGTGTGGGTGCCTTGTAGTTTCGAATCAATCGAACCCCTTATACGTGCGCATGGGCCTCCTTTTTATAGTTTAAAGGGGTCACCGACAGGTGGCAGCATAGCGAGAGGGGTAAAAAAGGTAAAAACGGGGGTTGGTACAACCGCTACCAACAGTGCCCCCTACCTAACTCTGACGGCAGGGGACAAGGGCATTTAATGCCCGTCCGGTCGCCCAAACAGTGCAAGAGAAGTGACCGTTAGGGGCGCCACCGATCGCCACGATGGCCTTCTAGTCATCTTCACTTGTCACCTTGCACCGCTTGGCTGCACAGCTACCCGCCACGTGCACCAGGAGCGACCCTGCGGCGACACGTCGTCGGATGCGCTGGAGCGTGGGTGCAGAGTCGTAGCCTCGCCGCGGCAAGCGCCTTGCCACGGTCGTTGTCTTGCCGCACCCGAGAGCTTGTTGCTCGTCGGGTCTTGCCGGGACGCGCGGCGCGTCGCGGAAAGTTCTCCGTAATGCCTTGGTTGGCCTTCCAGGAAAGCTCCTCTTGCCAGAGCCTTGTCCTTCCCGGTGAGTTACTCTTGCCGGGGCCTCGTCTTCTTAGTTAAAATACTTTGTTCATGAATGGCATCAATATGAGCTACGGAGGATCTTGGCGGACGCCCGGCAAGCCTTGCCGCGGGACGCTGCGACTGCCCGTGCACAAGTTCGGGATACTAAGGTACCCCTACTTTAGTACACCAAAGGAGCCCCCAGGCCTGGGCCGTACACGGTGCCGAGAGCTGTTGGGCCAGGCCCAAAACAGGGCACGGGCACACGCGGCCTGGGTCCACACTAAATCCGACTCCGTACCCACCGCGCCCTCTCATAACGGCACGCGTCAAACGCGGCATCGTGGGAGAGATCGTGGGCAATTCTTTAATCAGGAAAGGCGTAACGTTCGCCCCCCTGTTTATAAGCAAGGGAAACAGGGTCGTTCCCCCACCTTCGCCACTTGCAATTCCTTCCTCGGAAAGCTCCGCCGCTCCCCTCCGCTTCCCAAGCCGAAAGAGAGCGGCGCTCCGCCGCCCGTCGCCGCCACCGTCGCCGCCGCCGCTGCCGCCGCCGCCAATCTCCTCCACTGCTCCCGCCATGGCTCTGAAGACCGGGAAGAGCGTGAAGTCGGCCGAGGCGCTGCGGCTAGAGGCGCTGCGCAAGGAGCGAGCACTTTTCCCCCCCGAGCTCACCCCGAAGGCGCTGTGGGAGGAGTTCTATCTCTTCTGGTCGACGGAGACGCGGGCGCATCCGCGCACGCAGGTGCTCTCCGCCGAAGCTTCCACTTCAAAGTGGTGCCCAAAAGGGTACTATTTCTTTCCGGTGTTCTTCTATTGTGGGCTCTGCCCACCTTTTTCTGATTTCCTCAGCGACATCATGAATACCTACGGGTTTCATCTTCTTGATTTCACCGCCAACGCCGTTCTGACAATGGCGGTTTTCGCACACCTCTGCGAGAACTTCGTTGGCATCCACCCAAATGTTGCTCTTTTTCGCCACTATTTCACCCCCCGAGCCGAGAAAGGAGAGCCATTGGCTGGCGGAATCGCCTGGACCTCACGAATCGACATGAAGGAGGTGTATCTGGCGGGCGAGCTCCGCAGCAAGTGGGATGAGTGGAGGGCGGAGTGGTGCTGGATCGTTGACGCCAATCCGCAGCCATTCACCAACCTGCGCCAGACCCGGGTAGTGCGCGGCGGCGACTGGAGCGCTCTGTCGCCGGATGATGCCAGGCTGAAGATTGCCACCACCCGAATCCTCCGGCTCAGGCTTGCCGGGCTCACAGCAGGGGCAGTTGGCGCGGATTTCCTTCGCCGTTGTATCGCCCCTCTGCAGAAGAGGGGGAGGCCCGCCTGGCTGTTTGGCGGCCCGGCGGATATCATGAGGCTGCGTCCAGGCCTCAACTTCAACTTCACAGTTCTGGAGCTTGACGGGAGGCTGAAGGAGCTGTTCAAGCATGACGCCAGCCATCCAGAGTGGTTCAGGCTGCCGCAGGGCGTCATCCCATTGTGCAACAACTCCCAGCGCGATCGCATCTGCGTAATGATGCTAGAGTGCGACTCGCACGGGATAAGCCCAACTTGGATGGAGCCCACCGACAACGTCGTGCGGCAATTCTTCGATGGCTTGACGGAGGTAGGAGTCAATGCCGAGGAGCAGAGGCTCCTCACCCGCAACACCACCGACGACGAGATGAGGTACATCGCCACCAGGGCTGAAGAGGCGGCAGCAGCCGCCGCCGCGGGCGAGTTTGGCTTCACGTTGGAGGAGGCAGAGGTGGCCGAGGCGGCAAGCCTTGCCGACTGGGAGGACCTTGCCGGAGGGGTCGTTGGCGAGGGGGAGCCCAAGGCCGAAGCGAGCGAGCCAGCCGAGGGCGCGAGCGGCCAGTCGTCCTCGAGCAGCTTGCCGCAGGCGGAGCCCCCAGCGCAGCCCCAATTCCAACCAAGAAGGCGCCTCCGTCGAGTTGGAGACACAGCAGAGCGGCAAGCAGGCTAACAGCCGCAGCGTCGTGGGACGAGCTCCACCGCGGCAAGTACCGTTGCCGCGGGAGAGTCTCAGGCCGTGCCGGCAACTGAGGCGGGGTCTTCCCGGGCTGCCACGCTCGATCCTACCGCAGCTCCCGGCAAACGTCCAAGGGAGCCTACTCCTTCACCTCGCCGAGCAGAAAGGGTACCAGATTTTGACCTCTCTGCGCTGAGTTCCGACGAGGAGGAAGAAGAGGAGGAGGAGTAAGGCTTTCTTCTCACTGTACTTGTTTTTCCTTTGATCTTTGTTGTTGCTTGTCTTGTATCTGATTTGCTTCCCTCTGAATCCCTGTTCCATTTCAGGATTCTGGCCGAGAGAGCGGCGAAGAGGGCCAAGATTCCTGTGGTTGTCATCGAGGACGATCCTGCTGTGATGGCAGAAGACACGTCCGAGACCACCTTGACGGACCCGATTCCTTCTCCTCGCAGCAGCCCCCAGCACAGCCCCCAGCGTAAGTGTTTGGTTCACTTCCTGTTGTGGGGCGCGCATGGGTGTTTCTTCTTTTGCTGACATCTTGATTGTTGATTTGCTCGTGTAGGAGCAGAGCAAGCCCATCAGGAGGAATCAGAAGCCGCTCCAGAGGTGCTGTCTGCTTCAACTACGCCGCCAAGGGGCGATTTTCCGACAAGGGAGCGCTCTCCGGCAAGGGAGCGGTCCCCGGCGAGGGGCAGTTCCCCGGCGAGGGGCGGGACCAGTGAGCCTTTATTGGTGGAGCCCACGGTCACAGAGCCCAGCACAGGTAACCCTCCTTGTCGGAAATTTTCCCTTGGGCTTCTCTTCTTCTGGTCTTCTTTTTGGATCTTTGCTTGACTTTTTCTTCCTCTTCCTGTCTTCTGATCCCTCTCTCACAGATCCGATGGAGACTGAGGCCACCGGTGAGGAAGGCGCACGCGGCAATACTGAAGATGCCGCCGCGGACGCGGAAGAGGCCGGCGCTGATGAACCCGCCGACGAAGAAGCCACCAAGGCTGCTAGCGTAGGAGCGGGCGAGGGGTCCGGCAATCGTACTGGCGACCCTGAGGGTGCAGGAGCACAGGGCGCTACACCGACTGCCGACCCCTCCGCCGCTGATGCAGTGCCGGGCTCCGAGGAGCCCCAGCCAGGCGCCTACTTAAAGGCCGGAGAGGGCGTATACATCAAGCTTCCCTGGGCGTCGAGCTCCAGGGCGCCGGTCGAAGGAGAAGAGTTTGACGGAGAATTACTCACCTCTGCTGGGCTGGCAGTGGTTGACGCGCCCAGCAGCAGCAGTGGCGAGTCCGAGGAGGAGCAGTTGCTCCGGAAGTTGGTGTCACTCTACCGCGCCCGTCAAGCGAAGCTTGAGTCCCGGGAAGCGCTTGTCGCGCGGGCGGGAGTTGACATAGAAAAGCATGCGGAGGAGCTCAAGAGACGCAACTAGGAGGCCCTCTGATCCATTGTGGAGGAAAGGGAGCAACTTGACGAGGCGAAGAAGGCGTTCATCCTGGAAAAGGCTGAAGCCGAGGAGCAGCAGAGGCTCGCCGCCAAGGAGCTGTCCAGGCGGGAAGGTGAACTAACACAGAAAAAGGTTAATCTGGACAGCCACGAGGAGGAACTTGAGGCCCGGGAGCAGTCACTTGGCGGGGCACTCAAGGAGGCGAAGGATGCCGCCGCGGCTGCTGAGGCCGCCAAGAAGGAGTTAGAGGTGAAGGTGATGCAGCTGGAGGCGGACATGAAAGGGAAGAATGAAGAGCTTGCCGCACTCCAGCGTGAACGCGAGAAGGATGCACTTGCCCATGGCAATCTGCAAGTTCGACTCGCCGAGAAGATCAAGGAACTGAACGCCGCCAAGGACTCGAGCGCTGATCTGAAGCTGAAGCTGGCCACCTTGACGGAGACGCTGGATGCCATCAAGAGGCGAGAAGATGACTTGAAGAAAGAGGTCAAGGGCAACGAAGAACTGCTGACGAGGGCTGCCGAGACTCAGAACACCTTCAAGGTCACGGTGGAGCTCTGGACGGAGGGCCTCGTCAACATCGCTGCATCCATCGACGAGGAGCTGGCAGAACTGGACTTGGCGGGCTTCAGGTACTCCACTGACGAAAATCTCCCGCCCAGCGCCAAGCTTACTTTTTTCTTCAAGGGCATGGTGACGGCCCTCCAGCAACTCCGGGAAAGGATCCCGAAGAAGCTGGCGGACGAGTCACGCGCAATCTGCGCCAAGGTCTTGGAGAAGGTGTTGGTGAAGATACTCTTCCGCAACCCGGGCCTCGACCTCACCCGCGTCTTTAAGAAGCTGCCAGCGGGTACTGATCTTGAAGAACTCAAAGCCATTGTCGCACCCATCGTGGACAAGGTGAATGAGGTCAAGAGGGTTGACGGCGAGCGCGTGGATTAGACCATCTTTCTTCTCCTTTCCTTGTCGCTGTTTATCTAAGTCATGAGAACAATTTAGTCAGTGCCGCAATAAGTTACTTTTGTAATGTAACTTTATTCTGGGCAATGCTTGCTATGCTATCTCCCTTACTTGGTCCTTTCTTTGTATGTTTTCACCCTACGCTTTTAGGGAACTTGCCGGCACGGGCACGCTTGCCGCGAGTGCTGAGTGCGGAACATCAGCAGCTTGCTGGCGGTGCTGGAGCACGCTTGCCGCGAGTGCTGAGTGCGGAACATCAGCAGCTCGCTGGCGGTGCCGGCTCCGGCAAGAAACCTTGCCGCAACTAGTTGCAGCACACTTAAGTTGTTGAGCGGACTCGAAACAAAGTAAGGGCGCAACTAGCTATGAAGAGGTTCCTCCGCGCACATGTTTTCCATACAAAGGACAGTCGTTTAAGGAGGATAGCTCAAAATTTTAAGAACTGATCATGCTCAAATTTTAAGAACTGATCATGCTCAAACGATGCTCGGTCCACACCTTTATCCTCTCCACCCCCCCCCCCCCCCCCCCCCCCGTGAACTTGTGGGCAAAGGAACCTTCCTTTTGAGAAAAAAGAAAGAAGAGAAAATAAAGATATGGAGCCTTATGGCTCGTTTTTGCTTACCAGAGGCGAGTGCTGCACAAAGTGTCAGATAATACATGCATAAAAGAAAAATGCATGAAATTTGACAACATGTGCTGAGCACATAAACTTTATGCACGGGATCTGCGCCCGGCTTTGTACAAAGGGTTACATGCAACAGCGGCAAGGCTTGTACAAAAGGTGGTTGCCGGAACAGGTTCCGACAACCGCGCCTTATGGGTAAAACTTACGAAGATGCTCTATGTTCCAGGAGTTGCTCACCGGAAAGCCATCTTCGGTCTCAAGGCGGACAGCGCCAGGCCTAGTGACTCGTTTCACCCGATAAGGGCCTTCCCACTTCGGCGTCAACTTGTTGGAATTCTTGGCGGATTGAACGCGCCGAAGAACAAGGTCGCCTTCCTCGAAGCTTCTGGCATTAACTTTGCGGCTATGGTAGCGACGCAAAGCTTGCTGGTATCGAGCAGCCCGTTCCACAGCCTTAAGACGATCTTCCTCGAGGAGCAGCGCGTCGTCTTGCCGCAGCTGCTCTTGCTCAAGCTCATCATAAGCGAGCACTCGAGGCGATCCGTATACAAGTTCCGTGGGGAGAACTGCTTCTGCTCCATATACTAGAGCAAAAGGTATCTGGCCAGTGGCTCGATTTGGCGTCGTCCTGATCGACCAAAGAACCACCGGCAGCTCCTCAATGCAATTTCTTCCGCACTTGTGCAGCCTGTCGAAAGTTCTGGACTTGAGCCCGCGCAGCACTTCAGCGTTTGCCCTCTCCGCTTGACCGTTGCTTCTCGGGTGAGCAACAGAAGCGAAGCAGATCTTGGCGCCAAGATCTTGGACATACTGCATGAAGGTGTGGCTCGTCAATTGTGTGCCATTGCCGGTGATGATCCTGTTAGGGATTCCGAAACGGCAAACAATTGACCTGAAGAACTTGACTGCTGACTGTGCTGTCACCTTCCTCACTGCTTCCACTTCAGGCCACTTTGTGAACTTGTCGATTACAACATACAAGTACTCAAAGCCCCCGACAGCTCGGGGAAAGGGGCCGAGGATGTCGAGCCCCCAGACCGAATATGGCCAGGATAAAGGGATTGTTTGGAGAGCTTGAGCTGGTTAATGTATCTGTTTGGAGTGGAACTGGTACGCTTCACACTTGGTTACTTGTGCAGTTGCATCCTGGAGGGCTGTCGGCCAAAAGAAACCTTGCCGGAAAGCTTTGCCGGCAAGTGCTCTTGCGCCAATGTGGTAACCACATATGCCTCCATGTATCTCCGCCAACAGCTCCTGTCCATCTTCCCGGGAAATGCATTTCAATTTCACTCCGTTGAATCTTCTTCTGTACAGTATGTCGTCGACAAACTGGTACATACTTGATTGCCGGGCTACTCTCTCCGCTTCTTCTTGCTCTTCGGGAAGTTCTCCTGTTTGAAGGAAATGGACGATGTGCTATGCCCATGTCGGAGCTTGTGGCTCAACGACATGGGCTAAAGGTGCAAATGCTGCTGCGGGAACATCTGCTTCCACGGCAAGAATCGGTGATTTAGCCGGAGCGTGATGCTCCCCGGCAAGCGTGTCGGGACACATCTTGTCGGGAGCGTCTGCTTCAACAAAACAAGCACTAGGGCTTGTCGGAGCAGACTGCCCCTCAGCGCTCTTTGTGTTGATCTTGGGGACCTTCTTGACGGCGGTTTTAGGGAGATCTGCCGGAAAGTAGTCGCCAGTAACCAACTTCCTCTTCTTGCTCTGTCCAGTTGATGGTGTTACAGATGGTTGAGTCAGCTTGAGCACAAAAATCCCTGGTTCCACAGGTAACTTGTGTGCGGCGCACTTTGACAGGCCGTCTGCAATGTCATTTTGACCTCTTGGAACATGTTCCATTTGCAGGCCGTCAAAATGCTCTTCCAACTTCCTCACTTCATCAATGTAGGCTTCCATCAACGGACTCTGATAATCTTTGTTTACTTGACGGACGACAAGCTGTGAATCACCCCGGACAATAAGCTTCTTGATCCCAAGGTCTGCCGCGATCCTGAGTCCGGCAAGCAAGCCTTCATACTCCGCAGTATTGTTTGTTGCTTGCTCCTTGGGAAAGTGCATCTGGACCACGTACTTGAGGTGCTCTCCGGTGGGTGCGACGAGTAGTACGCCCGCACCGGCGCCTTGCAGCGAGAAGGCACCATCAAAGTACATGATCCATTCTTTGTTCACTTCCTTGACGGGGATGCTCCTCTCCGGAGTTTCTTCATCAGGTGTTGGCGTCCATTCTGCTATGAATTCTGCCAATGCTCGGCTCTGGATAGTTGAAGTGCTCTCAAACTTGAGGCCAAAGCTTGACAATTCCAGCGCCCACTCGACAATCCTGCCTGTTGCTTCTGGATTCTGCAATATCCTCTTTAACAGAAAGCGAGTGACAACTTTGATTTTGTGTGCTTGAAAGTAATGGCGCAGCTTCCTCGAGGCCATGAGAAGGCCGAAAAGCAATTTCTGCACACCAGAGTACCTTGATCTGGCCCCCTGCAGAAGGGAACTGACAGAGTAAACTGGGCGCTGCACCATCTTCTTCTGTTTCTCTTCTTGTGGCTGCGCAGATCTATTCTTGTCGGAACTAGAACTTGTCGGGGAAGCTCCCTGCTTGTCGCTGGACTCGCTTAACGCGGTCGCTGGCTCATCATCCGCCTCCCTCTCCGCTACTATAAAGTAGGGGTACCTTAGTATCCCGAACTTGTGCATGGGCAGTCGCAGCGTCCCGCGGCAAGGCTTGCCGGGCGTCCGCCAAGATCCTCCGTAGCTCATATTGATGCCATTCAAGAACAAAGTATTTTAACTAAGAAGACGAGGCCCCGGCAAGAGTAACTCGCCGGGAAGGACAAGGCCCCGGCAAGAGGAGCTTGCCGGGAAGGCCAACCAAGGCATTACGGAGAACTTGCCGCGACGCGCCGCGCGTCCCGGCAAGACCCGACGAGCAACAAGCTCTCGGGTGTGGCAAGACAACGACCGCGGCAAGGCGCTTGCCGCGGCGAGGCTACCACTCTGCACCCATGCTCCAGCGCATCCGACGACGTGTCGCCGTAGGGTCGCTCCTGGTGCACGTGGCGGGTAGCTGTGCAGCCAAGCGGTGCGAGGTGACAAGTGAAGATGACTAGAAGGCCATCGTGGTGATCGGTGGCGCCCCTAACGGTCGCTTCTCTTGCACTGTTTGGGTGACCGGACGGGCATTAAATGCCCTTGTACCCTGCCGTCAGAGTTAGGTAGGGGGCACTGTTGGTAGCGGTTGTACCAACCCCCATTTTTACCTTTTTTACCCCTCTCTCTACGCTGCCACCTGTCGGTGACCCCTTTAAACTATAAAAAGAAGGCCCATGCGCACGTATAAGGGGTTCGACTGATTCGAAACTACAAGGCACCCACACTCTCAAGCAAGAACAAAATATAAACACAATGCAGCAGTAGGAGTTTTATCTCTCCGGAGAGCTCCGAAGCTGGGTAAAATCCCTCGCGTGCTTCGCCTCGATCTGCTCTTCGTGCGCTCTCTGCTCCCTTGCCGAACCAAAAGGGGCCCTGC
Source organism: Triticum timopheevii (assembly GCA_963921465.1). NCBI lineage: Eukaryota > Viridiplantae > Streptophyta > Magnoliopsida > Poales > Poaceae > Triticum > Triticum timopheevii. Next base: position 249,237,630 of record OY997264.1, on the reverse strand, counting down.
CCCATAGGTGCTCGTTTCCCACGACATCTTTGGCGCGCCAGGTAGGGGTGCGTCGAGGTTGTGTGAACCTGATCCGGCGTTTGTGCGCGCTACATCAACATCTTCATCGACATGCCACCGAAGAAGAAGGCTTCGGAGGTGGCCGCTCCGTCCACGTCTATCCTACCGCCACCGGAGCAAACGGGCGGTGGGGTGGATGCCGGCGGAGGAGCGGGCGCCGGCGGAGGGACTAACATCGTCACTCGGTCCAAGGACAAGGCCCCGCAAGCTTCAGCGTCTATACATCCGCCGCACCCCTCCCAGGAGGTGCAGGATCGACAACGCCACGGTGCTCCTGGCACCGTACTCGCGCTAGAACAACGCCAAGCTGGTGGGTCGCGGGATGCTCAAGGCCAACATGCGCGTCAACATGCTGGCACGAGTGCGGGACGGTCGCCTGGACGAGATGTTGCTCCTTCTAACAATGTTAGAAGAATGAGCATATCCCGCACCTCGCGTCGCTCGCCACCGCCACCCAAGACTCCAGAGGAAGCGCTGGCCCGAGCCCAGTTGCTTCTAGATTACCCTCCAACGCCAGACAAGATCGACGACTGGAGGGCCACCATTCAGAGCCTCATCGGCTTCGCCAACGGCAACAAGCCCCGGCAATGAGCACATCGAAGCCCCGGAAAGACACCCAGGCGCAAGCCGACGCCGATAAGACCGCTGGGGGTGCCACCACCGTGCACTCCCCACCACGAAGGCCAAGATCGCCGACTCGCCGGGCCAACCTCGAGACCGACTCCACCGCGTCGTCGGACCCGCGAGCTCGCCGCGATCAATGCCAAGTTCTCCAAGAACGACGACAAGAAGACGCTCGTACTCGCATCTAGCGCCGAAGAGAAGCGCGGCGTCAGTCAGACCAGCGCGCTGGGCCCACTGTTGATGTGCATGCGCCAGGGGAACCAGGCGACTTGCCGTACGCGGTAGGTTGCCCTGCGTTCACCCGTGAGCTGCGGCAGGTCCAGTGGCCCAGTACCAAAAACTTCAAGCCAGATGTACCCGAGAAGTACGATGGCAGGATACATCCGTCGGAGTTCCTCAGCGTCTACACCATCGCGGTGCAGGCTGCCGGGGGGCGCGACGAGAAGATCCTCGCCAACTACTTCCCGCTGGTGCTCAAGCCCAACGTCAGATCTTGGCTAATGCACTTGCCAGACAACTCCATCTCTTCGTGGGCGGACTTGTGTCATCAGTTTGTCGGCGCCTTCACAGGCGGCCACAAACCCCATGGCCAGGAGAGCGATCTTCATCTGCTCGCCCAGAAGGAAGGAGAACCCCTGCGCAAGTACATACAGAGATTCAGCCAGGTGCAGCGCAACATCCCAGACGTCCACCCTGCCGCGGTTATCAGCGCGTTCCATCAAAACGTGCGTAACCGCAGGATGGTTATATGCTTTGGCCGACAAGTGTGCACATGCTGAGGAGGGGAGGAAACTCCCCGGAGAGAACGCAGGAGCAGAAGGATCTGACAGTGAGGACCCCGCCCCGGCTAAGAAGAACCGGAGGCGGAATAACAGAAAGAGGAAGGCTAAGGACGTGCTAGTTGTCGAGCAGTCCGGCAACGGAGGCGGCGCCGAGAAGGCCAAAGCTGGTGACTCCGGCGAGGCTGTGGTGGCCGCCGACAAGAAGGACGGCTCCGGCAAGCAATACTGCAAGATCCACCGCACCAAGGGCCATGACCTCCAGGCCTGCAAGAAAGTTGAGCAGCTCGTAGAGCTGCAGAAAGATGAATACGAGCGCCGCGACAAGGAGAAGGCCCAGGAAGGTGGCGGAGGATCCGGCAAGAAGCGTCCCGCCCGGGGAGGGCGCCGCGGCAAGGCCAAGCAGCGGCAAGGAGACAGTCCTCCCCGCGGCCGCGACAAGGACGAAGATGAGGACGAAGATGAAGAGATGGATGAGGATGAGGCCGACGAGCAGGAATTTCAGAAGGCGACGGAAGTTTTGTGCGTCGACGGCGGTGCTTCTCTGCACACCTCGCACCGCCAACTCAAATAGTGGATGCGGGAAGTGAACGCAGCAGAACCGTCCGTTGAGTCGCGCAAGCCCCTGAAGTGGTCCAGCACGCCCATCATCTTCGACGTTGAGGATCATCCTGACCGCATAACTGCGGTCGGGTGCTTGCTGATGTTGGTTTCGCCAACAATCGGCAACCTCAAGGTCACGAAGATGCTGGTTGACGGCGGGGCCGGCCTGAATCTGATCTCTTCTGCGGTACTCAAGAAGCTCCAGATCCCCGACAGAGAGCTCGAAGAGACCGGCACCTTTCAAGGAATCAACCCGGGAAGGAGCAAGCCGAAGGGGAAGATCACGCTGCCAGTAACGTTTGGCAGTGAGCTGAACTTCAGGACAGAGAGAGTCACATTCGACGTTGCTGATTTTCCATTGCCCTACAATGGGATACTTGGCCGTCCAGCGCTTGCCAAGTTCATGGCAGCCTCTCATCACGCCTACAACGTGCTCAAGATGCCCGGTCCGATAAGTGTCATTTCTGTCCATGGCGACAAGAAAGATGCACTTATCTGTACCGACAAAATCTACCGGGAAGCAGTAGCCGCAGCATAACACAAACCACTTGCCGCTGAAGCTCCCAGGGGGAAGAAGAAGACCAAGTCCGGCAAGAGTAGCTCTAATGCCCACTCCGGCAAGCGCACCTCTTCGGAGTGCTGCGCTACCGTCGAGGACGCACCATCGAGCTCCACCGGCAAGTGCAAGAAGGCAAAGACAGCTTCACCACAGACCAAGAAAGTGGCCGCCAAGGAGGACGGCACTGGCGGTACCTTCACCATTAGTGCCACGCTTGACCCTAAATAGGAAAGCGCGCTCTTTGCTTTCCTGCGAGCGAATGTCGATGTATTTGCCTGGCAACCATCTGACATCCCCGATGTTCCCAGGAAAGTAATTGAGCACCACCTTGCCGTCTGCCCTCACGCGCGGCCCGTCAAGCAGAGAGTCAGAAAACAAGCAGTAGAACGCCAAGAGTTCATTGCAGAGGAGATCAAGAAGTTGGAAGCAGCAGGCTTGGTCTGAGGAGTACTCCATCCAACATGGTTAGCCAATCCAGTAGTCGTGCGCAAAGCGAACGGGAAGTGGATGCTTTGTATTGACTTCACTGATGTTAATAAAGCTTGTCCCAAGGATCCATTTCCCTTGCCGCGCATTGACCAGATTGTCGACTCCACGGCAGGATGTGATCTGCTTTCATTCCTTGATGCATACTCAGGATATCATCAGATCTTCATGGCGGAAGAAGATGAAGAGAAAACCGCATTCATTACTCCATGTGGCACGTACTGCTTTGTATGGATGCCTTTCGGACTAAAGAATGCTGGTTCAACATTTGCAAGAGTAGTCAGTCATGCTTTTGAGCCACAGCTGCATAGAAATGTAGAAGCTTACATGGATGACATAGTGGTCAAGAGCAAGGACAAAGAAACTTTGATCCAAGATCTGGATGAGACTTTTGCAAATCTGCGCAAGATCAATCTCAAGTTGAATCCCGAGAAGTGCGTGTTTGGAGTTCCTTCCGGCAAGCTTCTCGGATTCTTTGTGTCCCAGCGGGGGATCGAGGCCAGTCCCGACAAGATCGAAGTCATTGAACAGATCGAAGCACTGAAGCGCATCAAGGATGTGCGAAGGCTTGCCGGCTGCGTTGCTGCTCTCAGTAGGTTCGTCTCTAAGTCTGCCGAGCGCGCCCTGCCATTCTTCAAAGTTTTGAAAAAGACAGGTCCGATGAAATGGACTCCGGAAGCGGATGCCGCGTTGCAGGACTTGAAGAGATACCTATCCTCCACTCCAGTACTTGTCGCACCTAAGCCACAAGAGAAGTTGCTGCTATATCTGGCGGCAACCAATCAAGTGGTTAGTGCTGCGTTAGTAGCGGAGAGGGAGGCGGATGATGAGCCAGCGACCGCCATCGCCATCTCCTCCCTCATCCTGCGGTTACGCACGTTTTGATGGAACGCGCTGATAACCGCGGCAGGGTGGACGTCTGGGATGTTGCGCTGCACCTGGCTGAATCTCTGTATGTACTTGCGCAGGGGTTCTCCTTCCTTCTGGGCGAGCAGATGAAGATCGCTCTCCTGGCCATGGGGATTGTGGCCGCCTGTGAAGGCGCCGACAAACTGATGACACAAGTCCGCCCACGGAGAGATGGAGTTGTCTGGCAAGTGCATTAGCCAAGATCTGACGTTGGGCTTGCGCGCCCCCCGGCAGCCTGCACCGCGATGGTGTAGACGCTGAGGAACTCCGACGGATGTATCCTGCCATCGTACTTCTCGGGTACATCTGGCTTGAAGTTTTTGGTACTGGGCCACTGGACCTGCCGCAGCTCACGGGTGAACGCAGGGCAACCTACCCCGTACGGCAAGTCGCCTGGTTCCCCTGGCGCATGCACATCAACAGTGGGCCCAGCGCGCTGGTCTGACTGACGCCGCGCTTCTCTTCGGCGCTCGATGCGAGTACGAGCGTCTTCTTGTCGTCGTTCTTGGAGAACTTGGCATTGATCGCGGCGAGCTCGCGGGTCCGACGACGCGGTGGAGTCGGTCTCGAGGTTGGCCCGGCGAGTCGGCGATCTTGGCCTTCGTGGTGGGGAGTGCACGGTGGTGGCACCCCCAGCGGTCTTATCGGCGTCGGCTTGCGCCTGGGTGTCTTTCCGGGGCTTCGATGTGCTCATTGCCGGGGCTTGTTGCCATTGGCGAAGCCGATGAGGCTCTGAATGGTGGCCCTCCAGTCGTCGATCTTGTCTGGCGTTGGAGGGTAATCTAGAAGCAACTGGGCTCGGGCCAGCGCTTCCTCTGGAGTCTTGGGTGGCGGTGGCGAGCGACGCGAGGTGCGGGATATGCTCATTCTTCTAACATTGTTAGAAGGAGAAACATCTCGTCCAGGCGACCGTCCCGCACTCGTGCCAGCATGTTGACGCGCATGTTGGCCTTGAGCATCCCGCGACCCACCAGCTTGGCGTTGTTCTAGCGCGAGTACGGTGCCAGGAGCACCGTGGCGTTGTCGATCCTGCACCTCCTGGGAGGGGTGCGGCGGATGTATAGACGCTGAAGCTTGCGGGGCCTTGTCCTTGGACCGAGTGACGATGTTAGTCCCTCCGCCGGCGCCCGCTCCTCCGCCGGCATCCACCCCACCGCCCGTTTGCTCCGGTGGCGGTAGGATAGACGTGGACGGAGCGGCCACCTCCGAAGCCTTCTTCTTCGGTGGCATGTCGATGAAGATGTTGATGTAGCGCGCGCAAACGCCGGATCAGGTTCACACAACCTCGACGCACCCCTACCTGGCGCGCCAAAGATGTCGTGGGAAACGAGCACCTATGGGGCAGGGCCCCTTTTGGTTCGGCAAGGGAGCAGAGAGCGCACGAAGAGCAGATCGAGGCGAAGCACGCGAGGGATTTTACCCAGCTTCGGAGCTCTCCGGAGAGATAAAACTCCTACTGCTGCATTGTGTTTATATTTTGTTCTTGCTTGAGAGTGTGGGTGCCTTGTAGTTTCGAATCAGTCGAACCCCTTATACGTGCGCATGGGCCTCCTTTTTATAGTTTAAAGGGGTCACCGACAGGTGGCAGCGTAGAGAGAGGGGTAAAAAAGGTAAAAATGGGGGTTGGTACAACCGCTACCAACAGTGCCCCCTACCTAACTCTGACGGCAGGGTACAAGGGCATTTAATGCCCGTCCGGTCACCCAAACAGTGCAAGAGAAGCGACCGTTAGGGGCGCCACCGATCACCACGATGGCCTTCTAGTCATCTTCACTTGTCACCTCGCACCGCTTGGCTGCACAGCTACCCGCCACGTGCACCAGGAGCGACCCTACGGCGACACGTCGTCGGATGCGCTGGAGCATGGGTGCAGAGTGGTAGCCTCGCCGCGGCAAGCGCCTTGCCGCGGTCGTTGTCTTGCCACACCCGAGAGCTTGTTGCTCGTCGGGTCTTGCCGGGACGCGCGGCGCGTCGCGGCAAGTTCTCCGTAATGCCTTGGTTGGCCTTCACGGCAAGCTCCTCTTGCCGGGGCCTTGTCCTTCCCGGCGAGTTACTCTTGCCGGGGCCTCGTCTTCTTAGTTAAAATACTTTGTTCTTGAATGGCATCAATATGAGCTACGGAGGATCTTGGCGGACGCCCGGCAAGCCTTGCCGCGGGACGCTGCGACTGCCCATGCACAAGTTCGGGATACTAAGGTACCCCTACTTTATAGTAGCGGAGAGGGAGGCGGATGATGAGCCAGCGACCGCGGCAAGCGAGTCCAGCGACAAGCAGGGAGCTTCCCCGACAAGTTCTAGTTCCGACAAGGATAGATCTGCGCAGCCACAAGAAGAGAAACAGAAGAAGATGGTGCAGCGCCCAGTTTACTCTGTCAGTTCCCTTCTGTAGGGGGCCAGATCAAGGTACTCTGGTGTGCAGAAATTGCTTTTCGGCCTTCTCATGGCCTTGAGGAAGCTGCGCCATTACTTTCAAGCACACAAAATCAAAGTTGTCACTCGCTTTCTCTTAAAGAGGATATTGCAGAATCCAGAAGCAACAGGCAGGATTGTCGAGTGGGCGCTGGAATTGTCAAGCTTTGGCCTCAAGTTTGAGAGCACTTCAACTATCCAGAGCCGAGCATTGGCAGAATTCATAGCAGAATGGACGCCAACACTTGATGAAGAAACTCCAGAGAGGAGCACCCCCGTCAAGGAAGTGAACAAAGAATGGATCATGTACTTTGATGGTGCCTTCTCGCTGCAAGGCGCCGGTGCGGGCGTACTACTCGTCGCACCCACCGGAGAGCACCTCAAGTACGTGGTCCAGATGCACTTTCCCAAGGAGCAAGCAACAAACAATACTGCGGAGTATGAAGGCTTGCTTGCCGGACTCAGGATCGCGGCAGACCTTGGGATCAAGAAGCTTATTGTCCGGGGTGATTCACAGCTTGTCGTCCGTCAAGTAAACAAAGATTATCAGAGTCCGTTGATGGAAGCCTACATTGATGAAGTGAGGAAGTTGGAAGAGAATTTTGACGGCCTGCAAATGGAACATGTTCCAAGAGCTCAAAATGACATTGCAGACGGCCTGTCAAAGTGCGCCGCACACAAGTTACCTGTGGAACCAGGGATTTTTGTGCTCAAGCTGACTCAACCATCTGTAACACCATCAACTGGACAGAGCAAGAAGAGGAAGTTGGTTACTGGTGACTACTTTCCGACAGAGCTCCACGAAACCGCCGTCAAGAAGGTCCCCAAGATCAACACAAAGAGCGCTGAGGAGCAGTCTGCTCCGACAAGCCCTAGGGCTTGTTTCGTTGAAGCAGACGCTCCCGACAAGCTGTGTCCCGACACGCTTGCCAGTGAGCATCACGCTCCGGCTGAATCACAGATTCTTGCCGTGGAAGCAGATATTCCCGCAGCAGCATTTGCGCCTCTAGTCCTTGTCATTGAGCCACAGGCTCCGGCATGGGCACAGCAGATTGTCCATTTCCTTCAAACAGGAGAACTTCCCGAAGAGCAAGAAGAAGCGGAGAGAGTAGCCCGGCAATCAAGTATGTACCAGTTTGTCGACGACATACTGTACAGAAGAAGATTCAATGGAGTGAAATTGAAGTGCATTTCCCGGGAAGATGGACAGGAGCTGTTGGCGGAGATACATGGAGGCATATGTGGTCACCACATTGGCGTAAGAGCACTTGCCAGCAAAGCTTTCCGGCAAGGTTTCTTTTGGCTGACAGCCCTCCAGGATGCAACTGCACAAGTAACCAAGTGTGAAGCATGCCAGTTCCACTCCAAACAGATACATCAACCAGCTCAAGCTCTCCAAACAATCCCTTTATCCTGGCCATTTTCGGTCTGGGGGCTCGACATCCTCGGCCCCTTTCCCCGAGCTGTCGGGGGCTTTGAGTACTTGTACGTTGCAATCGACAAGTTCACAAAGTGGCCTGAAGTGGAAGCAGTGAGGAAGGTGACAGCACAGTCAGCAGTCAAGTTCTTCAGGTCAACTGTTTGCCGTTTCTGAGTCCCTAACAGGATCATCACCGACAATGGCACACAATTCACGAGCCGCACCTTCATGCAGTACGTCCAAGATCTTGGCGCCAAGATCTTCTTCTCTTCTGTTGCTCACCCGAGAAGCAACGGTCAAGCGGAGACGGCAAACGCTGAAGTGTTGCGCGGGCTCAAGACCAGAACTTTCGACAGGCTGCACAAGTGCGGAAGAAATTGGATCGAGGAGCTGCCGGTGGTTCTTTGGTCGATCAAAACGACGCCAAATCGAGCCACTGGCCAGACACCTTTTGCTCTAGTATATGGAGCAGAAGCAGTTCTCCCCATAGAACTCGTACACGGATCGCCTCGAGTGCTCGCTTATGATGAGCTTGAGCAAGAGCAGCTGCGGCAAGATGACGCGCTGCACCTCGAGGAAGATCGTCTTCAGGCTGCTGTACGAGCTGCTCGCTACCAGCAAGCTTTGCGCCCCTACCACAGCCGCAAAGTTAATGCCAGAAGCTTCGAGGAAGGCGACCTTGTTCTTCGGCGCGTTCAATCCGCCAAGAATTCCAACAAGTTGACGCCGAAGTCGGAAGGCCCTTATCGGGTGAAACGAGTCACTAGGCCTGGCGCTGTCCGCCTTGAGACCGAAGATGGCTTTCCGGTGAGCAACTCCTGGAACATAGAGCATCTTCATAAGTTTTACCCATAAGGCACGGTTGCCGGAACCTGTTCCGGCAACCACCTTTTGTACAAGCCTTGCCGATGTTGCATGTAGTCCTTTGTACAAAGCCGGGCGCAGATCCCGTGCATAAAGTTTATGTGCTCAGCACATGTTGTCAAATTTCATGCCTTTTTCTTTTATGCATGTATTATCTGACACTTTGTGCAGCACTCGCCTCCGGTAAGCGATAACGAGCCATAAGGCTCCATATCTTTATTTTCTCTTCTTTCTTTTTTCTCAAAAGGAAGTTTCCTTCGCCCACAAGTTCACGGGGAGGGAAGGAGATGATAGAGGTGTGGACCGAGCGTCATTCAAAGAAGTATGGCCTTGCCGGGACACAGACAAAAAAAGAAGAAAGCTAAGTTGCCGAAGTTTGAGCATGATCAGTTCTTAAAATATTAAGCTATCCTCCTTGAACGACTGTGCTTTGTATGGAAAACCTGTGCGCGGAGGAACCTCTTCGTAGCTAGTTGTGCCCATACTTTGTTTCGAGTCCGCTCAACAACTTAAGTTTGCTGCAACTAGTTGCGGCAAGGTTTCTTGCCGGAGCCGGCACCGCCAGCAAGCTACTGATGTTCCGCACTCAGCACTCGCGGCAAGCGTGCTCCGGCACAGCCAGCAAGCTGCTGATTTTCTGCACTCAGCACTCGCGGCAAGCGTGCCCGTGCCGGCAAGTTCCCTAAAAGCGTAGGGTAAAAACATACAAAGAAAGGACCAAGTAAAGGAGATAGCATAGCAAGCATTGCCCAGAATAAAGTTATATTACAAAAGTAACTTGTTGCGGCACTAACTAAATTGTTCTCATGACTTAGATAAATAGCGACAAGGAAAGGAGAAGAAAGGTGGTCTAATCCACGCGCTCGCCGTCAACCCTCTTGACCTCATTCACCTTGTCCACGATGGGTGCGACAATGGCTTTGAGTTCTTCAAGATCAGCACCCGCCAGCAGCTTCTTGAGGACGCGGGTGAGGTCGAGGCCCGGGTTGCGGAAGAGTATCTTCACCAACACGTTCTCCAAGACCTTGGCGCAGATTGCGCGCGACTCGTCCGCCAGCTTCTTTGGGATCCTTTCCCGGAGTTGCTGGAGGGCCGTCACCACGCCCTTGAAGAAAAAAGTAAGCTTGGCGCTGGGCGGGAGATTTTCGTCAGTGGAGTACCCGAAGCCCGCCAAGTCCATTTCCGCCAGCTCCTCGTCGATGGATGCAGCGATGTTGATGAGGCCCTCCGTCCAGAGCTCCACCGTGACCTTGAAGGTGTTCTGAGTCTTGGCAGCCCTCGTCAGCAGTTCTTCGTTGCCCTTGACCTCTTTCTTCAAGTCATCCTCTCGCCTCTTGGCGGCATCCAGCGTCTCCGTCAAGGTGGCCAGCTTTAGCTTTAGATCAGCGCTCGAGTCCTTGGCGGCGTTCAGTTCCTTGATCTTCTCGGCGAGTCGAACTTGCAGATCGCCATGGGCAAGTGCATCCTTCTCGCGTTCACGCTGGAGTGCGGCAACCTCTTCGTTCTTCCCTTTCATGTCCGCCTCCAGCTGCATCACCTTCACCTCTAACTCCTTCTTGGCGGCCTCGGCAGCCGCGGCGGCATCCTTCGCCTCCTTGAGTGCCCCGCCAAGTGACTGCTCCCAGGCCTCGAGCTCCTCCTCGTGGCTGTCCAGATTAACCTTTTTCTATGTCAGTTCACCTTCCCGCCTGGACAGCTCCTCGGCGGCGAGCCTCTGCTGCTCCTTGGCTTCAACCTTTTCTTGGATGAACGCCTTCTTCGCCTCGTCAAGTTGCTCCCTTTCCTCCGCAATGGATCGGAGGGCCTCCTGGTTGCGGCTTTTGAGCTCCTCCGCATGCTTTTCTATGTCAACTCCCGCCCGCGCGACAAGCGCTCCCGAGACTCAAGCTTCGCTTGACGGGCGCGGTAGAGTGACACCAACTTCCGGAGCAACTGCTCCTCCTCGGACTCGCCACTGCTGCTGCTGGGCGCGTCAACCACTGCCAGCCCAGCAGAGGCGAGTACTTCTTTGTCAAACTCTTCTCCTTTGACCGGCGCCCTGGAACTCCACGCCCAGGGAAGCTTGATGTATACGCCCTCGGTGGCCTTTAAGTAGGCGCCTGGCTGGGGCTCCTCGGAGCCCGGCACTGCATCAGCGGCGGAGGGGTCGGCAGTCGGTGTAGCGCCCTGCGCTCCTACACCCTCAGGGTCGCCAGTACAATTGTCGGACCCCTTGCCAGCTCCTGCGCCAGCAGCCTTGGCGGCTTCTTCGTCGGCGGGTTCATCAGCGCCGGCCTCTTCCTCGTCCGCGGCGGCATCTTCAGTATTGCCGCGTGCGCCTTCCTCACCGGTGGCCTCAATCTCCATCGGATCTGTGAGAGGGGGATCAGAAGACAGGAAGAGGAAGAAAAAGTCAAGCAAAGATCCAAAAAGAACATCAGAAGAAGAGAAGCCCAAGGGAAAATTTCCGACAAGGAGGGTTACCTGTGCTGGGCTCTGTGACCGTGGGCTCCACCACTAAATGCTCGCTGGTCCCGCCCCTCGCCGGGGAACTGCCCCTTGCCAGGGACCGCTCCCTTGCTGGAGAGCGCTCCCTTGTCGGAAAATCGCCCCTTGGCGGCGTAGTTGAAGCAGACAGCACCTCTGGAGCGGCTTCTGGTTCCTCCTGATGGGCTTGCTCTCCTCCTACACGAGCAAATCAACAATCAAGATGTCAGCAAAAGAAGAGACACCCGTGCGCGCCCCACAATAGGAAGTGAACCAAACACTTATGCTGGGGGCTGTGCTGGGGGCTGCTGCGAGGAGAAAGAATCGGGTCCATCAAGGTGGTCTCGGACGTGTCTTCTGCCATCATAGCAAGGTCGTCCTCGATGACAACCACAGGAATCTTGGCCCTCTTCACCGCTCTCTCGGCCAGTATCCTGAAATGGAACAGGGATTCAGAGGGAAGCAAATCAGATACAAGACAAGCAACAGCAAAGATCAAAAGAAAAACAAGTACAGTGAGAAGAAATCCTTACTCCTCCTCCTCTTCTTCCTCCTCGTCGGAATTCAACGCAGAGAGGTCAAAATCTGGTACCCTTTCTGCGCAGCGAGGCGGAGGAGTAGGCTCCCTTGGACGTTTGCCGGGAGCTGCGGCAGGATCGGGCGTGGCAGCCCGGGAAGACCCCGCCTCAGTTGCCGGCACAGCCTGAGACGCTCTCGCGGCAACGGTACTTGCCGCGGTGGAGCGCGTCCCACGACGCTGCGGCTGTTAGCCTGCTTGCCGCTCTGCTGTGTCTCCAACTCGATGGAGGCGCCTTCTTGGTTGGAATTGGGGCTGCGCTGGGGGCTCCGCCTGCGGCAAGCTGCTCGAGGACGGCTGGCCGCTCGCGCCCTCGGCGGGCTCGCTCGCTTCGGCCTCGGGCTCCCCCTCGCCAACGTCCCCTCCGGCAAGGTCCTCCCGGTCGGCAAGGCTTGCCGCCTCGGCCGCCTCTGCCTCCTCCAACGTGAAGCCAAACTCGCCCGCGGCGGCGGCTGCCGCCGCCTCTTCAGCCCTGGAGGCGATGTACCGCATCTCGTCGTAGGTGGTGTCGCGGGTGAGGAGCCTCTGCTCGTCGGCATTGACTACTACCTCCATCAAGCCATCAAAGAATTGCCGCACGACGTCGTCGGCGAGCTCCATCCAAGTTGGGCTTATCCCGTGCGAGTGGCACTCTGGCATCATTGCGCAGATGCGATCGCGTTGGGAGTTGTTGCACAATGGGATGACGCCCTGCGGCAGCCTGAACCACTCTGGATGGTTGGCGTCATGCTTGAACAGCTCCTTCAGCATCCCGTCAAGCTCCAGAACTGTGAAGTTGAAGTTGAGGCCTGGACGCAGCCTCATGATATCTGCCGGGCCGCCAAATAGCCAGGCGGGCCTCCCCCTCTTCTGCAGCGGGGCGATACAACGGCGAAGGAAATCCGCGCCAACTGCCCCTGCTGTGAGCCCGGCAAGCCCCGAAGGCGCTGCGCAAGGGCTCACCCCGAAGGCGCTGCGCAAGGCTTGCCGGGCTCACAGCAGGGGCAGTTGGCGTGGATTTCCTTCGCCATCGTATCGCCCCTCTGCAGACGAGGGGGAGGCCCGCCTGGCTGTTTGGCGGCCCGGCGGATATCATGAGGCTGCGTCTAGGCCTCAACTTCAACTTTACAGTTCTGGAGCTTGACGGGATGCTGAAGGAGCTGTTCAAGCATGACGCCAACCATCCAGAGTGGTTCAGGCTGCCGCAGGGCGTCATCCCATTGAGCAACAACTCCCAGCGCGATCGCATCTGCGCAATGATGCCAGAGTGCGACTCGCACGGGATAAGCCCAACTTGGATGGAGCTCGCCGACGACGTCGTGCGGCAATTCTTCGATGGCTTGACGGAGGTAGCAGTCAATGCCGACGAGCAGAGGCTCCTCACCCGCGACACCACCGATGACGAGATGCGGTACATCGCCACCAGGGCTGAAGAGGCGGCGGCAGCCGCCGCCGTGGGCGAGTTTGGCTTCACGTTGGAGGAGGCAGAGGCGGCCGAGGCGGCAAGCCTTGCCGACCGGGAAGACCTTGCCAGAGGGGTCGTTGGCGAGGGGAGCCCGAGGCCGAAGCAAGCGAGCCCGCCGAGGGCGCGAGCGGCCAGCCGTCCTCGAGCAGCTTGCCGCAGGCGGAGCCCCCAGCGCAGCCCCAATTCCAACCAAGAAGGCGCCTCCGTCGAGTTGGAGACACAGCAGAGCGGCAAGCAGGCCAACAGCCGCAGCGTCGTGGGACGCGCTCCACCGCGGCATGTACCGTTGCCGCGGGAGCGTCTCAGGCTGTGCCGGCAACTGAGGCGGGGTCTTCCCGGGCTGCCATGCCCAATCCTGCCACAGCTCCCGGCAAACGTCCAAGGGAGCCTACTCCTCCGCCTCGCCGCGCAGAAAGGGTACCAGATTTTGACCTCTCTGCGTTGAATTCCGACGAGGAGGAAGAAGAGGAGGAGGAGTAAGGCTTTCTTCTCACTGTACTTGTTTTTCTTTTGATCTTTGTTGTTGCTTGTCTTGTATCTGATTTTCTTCCCTCTGAATCCCTGTTCCATTTCAGGATTCTGGCCGAGAGAGCGGTGAAGAGGGCCAAGATTCCTGTGGTTGTCATCGAGGAAGACCCTGCTGTGATGGCAGAAGACACGTCCGAGACCACCTTGACGGACCCGATTCTTTCTCCTCGCAGCAGCCCCCAGCACAGCCCCCAGCGTAAGTGTTTGGTTCACTTCCTATTGTGGGGCGCGCACGGGTGTTTCTTCTTTTGCTGACATCTCGATTGTTGATTTGCTCATGTAGGAGCAGAGCAAGCCCATCAGGAGGAACCAGAAGCCGCTCCAGAGGTGCTGTTTGCTTCAACTATGCCGCCAAGGGGAAATTTTCCGACAAGGGAGCGCTCTCCAGCAAGGGAGCGGTCCCCGGCAAGGGGCAGTTCCCCGGCGAGGGGCGGGACCAGCGAGCATTTAGTGGTGGAGCCCACGGTCACAGAGCCCAGCACAGGTAACCCTCCTTGTCGGAAATTTTCCCTTGGGCTTCTCTTCTTCTGATCTTCTTTTTGGATCTTTGCTTGACTTATTCTTCCTCTTCCTGTCCTCTGATCCCCCTCTCACAGATCCGATGGAGACTGAGGCCACCGGTGAGGAAGGTGCACGCGGCAATACTGAAGATGCCGCCGCGGACGAGGAAGAGGCTGGCGCTGATGAACTCGCTGACGAAGAAGCCGCCAAGGCTGCTGGCGTAGGAGCTGGCGAGGGGTCCGGCAATCGTACTGGCGACCCTGAGGGTGCAGGAGCGCAGGGCGCTACACCGACTGCCGACCCCTCCGTCGCTGATGCAGTGCCGGGCTCCGAGGAGCCCCAGCCAGGCGCCTACTTAAAGGCCAGCGAGGGCGTATACATCAAGCTTCCCTGGGCGTCGAGTTCCAGGGCGCCGGTCAAAGGAGAAGAGTTTGACAGAGAAGTACTCGCCTCTGCTGGGCTGGCAGTGGTTGACGCGCCCAGCAGCAGCAGTGGCGAGTCCGAGGAGGAGCAGTTGCTCCGGAAGTTGGTGTCACTCTACCGCGCCCGTCAAGCGAAGCTTGAGTCCCGGGTAGCGCTTGTCGCGCGGGCGGGAGTTGACATAGAAAAGCATGCGGAGGAGCTCAAAAGCCGCAACCAGGAGGCCCTCCGATTCATTGCGGAGGAAAGGGAGCAACTTGACAAGGCGAAGAAGGCGTTCATCCTGGAAAAGGCTGAAGCCAAGGAGCAGCAGAGGCTCGCCGCCGAGGAGCTATCCAGGCGGGAAGGTGAACAGACACAGAAAAAGGTTAATCTGGACAGCCACGAGGAGGAGCTCGAGCCCCGAGAGCAGTCACTTGGCGGGGCACTCAAGGAGGCGAAGGATGCCTCCGCGGCTGCCGAGGCCGCCAAGAAGGAGTTAGAGGTGAAGGTGATGCAGCTGGAGGCGGACATGAAAGGGAAGAACGAAGACCTTGCCGCACTCCAGCGTGAACACGAGAAGGATGCACTTGCCCATGGCGATCTGCAAGTTTGACTCGCCGAGAAGATCAAGGAACTGAACGCCACCAAGGACACGAGCGCTGATCTGAAGCTAAAGCTGGCCACCTTGACGGAGACGCTGGATGCCGCCAAGAGGCGAGAGGATGACTTGAAGAAAGAGGTCAAGGGCAACGAAGAACTGCTGACGAGGGCTGCCGAGACTCAGAACACCTTCAAGGTCACGGTGGAGCTCTGGACGGAGGGCCTCGTCAACATCGCTGCATCCATCGACGAGGAGCTGGCGGAACTGGACTTGGCGGGCTTCGGGTACTCCACTGACGAAAATCTCCCGCCCAGCGCCAACCTTACTTTTTTCTTCAATGGCGTGGTGACGGCCCTCCAGCAACTCTGGGAAAGGATCCCGAAGAAGCTGGCGGACGAGTCGCGCGCAATCTGCGCCAAGGTCTTGGAGAAGGTGTTGGTGAAGATACTCTTCCGCAACCCGGGCCTCGACCCCACCCGCGTCCTCAAGAAGCTGCCGGCGGGTGCTGATCTTGAAGAACTCAAAGCCATTGTCGCACCCATCGTGGACAAGGTGAATGAGGTCAAGAGGGTTGACGGCGAGCGCGTGGATTAGACCACCTTTCTTCTCCTTTCCTTGTCGCTATTTATCTAAGTCGTGAGAACAATTTAGTCAGTGCCGCAACAAGTTACTTTTGTAATATAACTTTATTCTGGGCAATGCTTGCTATGCTATCTCCTTTACTTGGTCCTTTCTTCGTATGTTTTTACCCTACGCTTTTAGGGAACTTGCCGGCACGGGCACGCTTGCCGCGAGTGCTGAGTGCGGAAAATCAGCAGCTTGCTGGCTGTGCCGGAGCACGCTTGCCGCGAGTGCTGAGTGCGGAACATCAGCAGCTTGCTGGCGGTGCCGGCTCTGGCAAGAAACCTTGCCACAACTAGTTGCAGCACACTTAAGTTGTTGAGCGGACTCGAAACAAAGTAATGGCGCAACTAGCTACGAAGAGGTTCCTCCGCGCACAGGTTTTCCATACAAAGCACAGTCGTTCAAGGAGGATAGCTTAAAATTTTAAGAACTGATCATGCTCAAACTTTGGCAACTTAGCTTTCTTCTTTTTTTGTCTGTGTCCCGGCAAGGCCATACTTCTTTGAATGACGCTCGGTCCACACCTTTATCCTCTCCTTCCCTCCCCGTGAACTTGTGGGCGAAGGAACCTTCCTTTTGAGAAAAAAGAAAGAAGAGAAAATAAAGATATGGAGCCTTATGGCTCGTTATTGCTTACCGGAGGCGAGTGCTGCACAAAGTGTCAGATAATACATGCATAGAAGAAAAAGGCATGAAATTTGACAACATGTGCTGAGCACATAAACTTTATGCACGGGATCTACGCCCGGCTTTGTACAAAGGGCTACATGCAACAGCGGCAAGGCTTGTACAAAAGGTGGTTGCCGGAACAGGTTCCGGCAACCGTGCCTTATGGGTAAAACTTATGAAGATGCTCTATGTTCCAGGAGTTGCTCACCGGAAAGCCATCTTCGGTCTCAAGGCGGACAGCGCCAGGCCTAGTGACTCGTTTCACCCGATAAGGGCCTTCCCACTTCGGCGTCAACTTGTTGGAATTCTTGGCGGATTGAACGCGCCAAAGAACAAGGTCGCCTTCCTCGAAGCTTCTGGCATTAACTTTGCGGCTGTGGTAGGGGCGCAAAGCTTGCTGGTAGCGAGCAGCTCGTACAGCAGCCTGAAGACGATCTTCCTCGAGGAGCAGCGCGTCATCTTGCCGCAGCTGCTCTTGCTCAAGCTCATCATAAGCGAGCACTCGAGGCGATCCGTGTACGAGTTCTATGGGGAGAACTGCTTCTGCTCCATATACTAGAGCAAAAGGTGTCTGGCCAGTGGCTCGATTTGGCGTCGTTCTGATCGACCAAAGAACCACCGGCAGCTCCTCGATCCAATTTCTTCCGCACTTGTGCAGCCTGTCGAAAGTTCTGGTCTTGAGCCCGCGCAGCACTTCAGCGTTTGCCCTCTCCACTTGACCGTTGCTTCTCGGGTGAGCAACAGAAGAGAAGCAGATCTTGGCGCCAAGATCTTGGACGTACTGCATGAAGGTGCGGCTCGTGAATTGTGTGCCATTGTCGGTGATGATCCTGTTAGGGACTCCGAAACAGCAAACAATTGACCTGAAGAACTTGACTGCTAACTGTGCTGTCACCTTCCTCACTGCTTCCACTTCAGGCCACTTTGTGAACTTGTCGATTGCGATGTACAAGTACTCAAAGCCCCCGACAGCTCGGGGAAAGGGGCCGAGGATGTCGAGCCCCCAGACCGAAAATGGCCAGGATAAAGGAATTGTTTGGAGAGCTTGAGCTGGTTGATGTATCTGTTTGGAGTGGAACTGGCACGCTTCACAATTGGTTACTTGTGCAGTTGCATCCTGGAGGGCTGTCGGCCAAAAGAAACCTTGCCGGAAAGCTTTGCCGGCAAGTGCTCTTGCGCCAATGTGGTGACCACATATGCCTCCATGTATCTCCGCCAACAACTCCTGTCCATCTTCCCGGGAAATGCACTTCAATTTCACTCCGTTGAATCTTCTTCTGTACAGTATGTCGTCGACAAACAGGTACATACTTGATTGCCGGGCTACTCTCTCCGCTTCTTCTTTCTCTTCGGGAAGTTCTCCTGTTTGAAGGAAATGGACAATCTGCTGTGCCCATGCCGGAGCCTGTGGCTCAACGACAAGGACTAGAGGCGCAAATGCTGCTGCGGGAACATCTGCTTCCACGGGAAGAATCTGTGATTCAGCCAGAGCGTGATGCTCCCCGGCAAGCGTGTCGGGACACAGCTTGTCAGGAGCGTCTGCTTCAACGAAACAAGCCCTAGGGCTTGTCGGAGCAGACTGCTCCTCATCGCTCTTTGTGTTGATCTTGGGGACCTTCTTGACGGCGGTTTCGGGGAGCTCTGCTGGAAAGTAGTCACCAGTAACCAACTTCCTCTTCTTGCTCTGTCCAGTTGATGGTGTTACAGATGGTTGAGTCAGCTTGAGCACAAAAATCCCTGGTTCCACAGGTAACTTGAGTGCGGCGCACTTTGACAGGCCGTCTGCAATGTCATTTTGAGCTCTTGGAACATGTTCCATTTGCAGGCCGTCAAAATGCTCTTCCAACTTCCTCACTTCATCAATGTAGGCTTACATCAACGGACTCTGATAATCTTTGTTTACTTGACGGACGACAAGTTGTGAGTCACCCCGGACAATAAGCTTCTTGATCCCAAGGTCTACCGCAATCCTGAGTCCGGCAAGCAAGCCTTCATACACCGCAGTATTGTTTGTTGCTTGCTCCTTGGGAAAGTGCATCTGGACCACGTACTTGAGGTGCTCTCCGGTGGGCGCGACGAGTAGTACGCCCGCACCGGCGCCTTGCAGCGAGAAGGCACCATCAAAGTACATGGTCCATTCTTTGTTCACTTCCTTGACGGGGATGCTCTTCTCCGGAGTTTCTTCATTAGGTGTTGGCGTCCATTCTGCTATGAATTCTGCCAATGCTCGGCTCTGGATAGTTGAAGTGCTCTCAAACTTGAGGCCAAAGCTTGACAATTCCAGCGCCCACTCGACAATCCTGCCTGTTGCTTCTGGATTCTGCAATATCCTCTTCAACACAAAGCGAGTGACAACTGTGATTTCGTGTGCTTGAAAGTAATGGCGCAGCTTCCTCGAGGCCATGAGAAGGCCGAAAAGCAATTTCTGCACACCAGAGTACCTTGATCTGGCCCCCTGCAGAAGGGAACTGACAAAGTAAACTGGGTGCTGCACCATCTTCTTCTGTTTCTCTTCTTGTGGCTGCGCAGATCTATCCTTGTCGGAACCAGAACTTGTCGGGGAAGCACCCTGCTTGTCGCTGGACTCGCTTGCCGCGGTCGCTGGCTCATCATCCGCCTCCCTCTCCGCTACTAACGCAGCACTAACCACTTGATTGGTTGCCGCCAGATATAGCAGCAACTTCTCTTGTGGCTTAGGTGTGACAAGTACTGGAGTGGAGGATAGGTATCTCTTCAAGTCCTGCAGCGCGGTATCCGCTTCCGGAGTCCATTTCATTGGACCTGCCTTTTTCAAAACTTTGAAGAATGGCAGGGCGCGCTCGGTAGACTTAGAGATGAACCTACTGAGAGCAGCAACGCAGCCGGCAAGCCTTCGCACATCCTTGATGCGCTTCGGTGCTTCGATATGTTCAATGGCTTCGATCTTGTCGGGATTGGCCTCGATCCCCCGCTGGGACACAAAGAATCCGAGAAGCTTGCCGGAAGGAGCTCCAAACACGCACTTCTCGGGATTCAACTTGAGATTGATCTTGCGCAGATTTGCAAAAGTCTCATCCAGATCTTGGATCAAAGTTTCTTTGTCCTTGCTCTTGACCACTATGTCATCCATGTAAGCTTCTACATTTCTGTGCAGCTGTGGCTAAAAAGCATGACTGACTACTCTTGCAAATGTTGAACCAGCATTCTTTAGTCCAAAAGGCATCCGTACAAAGCAGTACGTGCCACATGGAGTAATGAATGCGGTTTTCTCTTCATCTTCTTCCGCCATGAAGATCTGATGATATCCTGAGTATGCATCAAGGAATGAAAGCAGATCACATCCTGCCGTGGAGTCGACAATCTGGTCAATGCGCGGCAAGGGAAATGGATCCTTGGGACAAGCTTTATTAACATCAGTGAAGTCAATACAAAGCCTCCACTTCCCGTTCGCTTTGCGCACGACTACTGGATTGGCTAACCACGTTGGATGGAGTACTCCTCGGACCAAGCCTGCTGCTTCCAACTTCTTGATCTCCTCTGCAATGAACTCTTGGCGTTCTACTGCTTGTTTTCTGACTCTCTGCTTGACGGGCCGTGCGTTAGGGCAGACGGCAAGGTGGTGCTCAATTACTTTCCTGGGAACACCGGGGATGTCAGATGGTTGCCATGCAAATACATCGACATTCGCTCGCAGGAAAGCAATGAGCGCGCTTTCCTATTTAGGGTCAAGCGTGGCACTAATGGTGAAGGTACCGCTAGTGCCGTCCTCCTTGGCGGCCACTTTCTTGGTCTGTGGTGAAGCTGTCTTTGCCTTCTTGCACTTGCCGGTGGAGCTCGATGGTGCGTCCTCGACGGTAGCGCAGCACTCCGAAGAGGTGCGCTTGCCGGAGTGGGCATCAGAGCTACTCTTGCCGGACTTGGTCTTCTTCTTCCCCCCGGGAGCTTCAGCGGCAAGTGGTTTGTGTTCTGCTGCGGCTGCTGCTTCCCGGTAGATTTTGTCGGTACAGATAAGTGCATCTTTCTTGTCTCCATGGACAGAAATGACACTTATCGGACCGGGCATCTTGAGCACGTTGTAGGCGTGATGAGAGGCTGCCATGAACTTGGCAAGCGCTGGACGGCCAAGTATCCCATTGTAGGGCAATGGAAAATCAGCAACGTCGAATGTGACTCTCTCTGTCCTGAAGTTCAGCTCACTGCCAAACGTTACTGGCAGCGTGATCTTCCCCTTCGGCTTGCTCCTTCCCGGGTTGATTCCTTGAAAGGTGCCGGTCTCTTCGAGCTCGCTGTCGGGGATCTGGAGCTTCTTGAGTACCGCGGAAGAGATCAGATTCAGGCCGGCCCCGCCGTCAACCAGCATCTACGTGACCTTGAGGTTGCGGATTGTTGGCGAAACCAACATCTGTAAGCACCCGACCGCAGTTATGCGGTCAGGATGATCCTCAACGTCGAAGATGATGGGCGTGCTGGACCACTTCAGGGGCTTGCGCGACTCAACGGATGGTTCTGCTGCGTTCACTTCCCGCATCCACTGTTTGAGTTGGTGGTGCGAGGTGTGCAGAGAAGCACCGCCGTCGACGCACAATACTTCCGTCGCCTTCTGAAACTCCTGCTCGTCGGCCTCATTCTCATCCATCTCTTCATCTTCGTCCTCATCTTCGTCCTTGTCGCGGCTGCGGGGAGGCCTGTCTCCTTGCCGCTGCTTGGCCTTGCCGCGGCGCCCTCCCCGGGCGGGACGCTTCTTGCCGGATCCTCCGCCACCTTCCTGGGCCTTCTCCTTGTCGCGGCGCTCGTATTCATCTTTCTGCAGCTCTACGAGCTGCTCAACCTTCTTGCAGGCCTGGAGGTCATGGCCCTTGGTGCGGTGGATCTTGCAGTGCTGCTTGCCGGAGCCGTCCTGCTTGTCGGCGGCCACCACAGCCTCGCCGGAGTTACCAGCTTTGGCCTTCTCGGCGCCGCCTCCGTTGCCGGACTGCTTGACAACCAGCACATCCTTAGCCTTCCTCTTTCTATTATTCTGCCTCCGGTTCTTCTTAGCCAGGGCGGCGTCCTCACTATCAGATCCTTCTGCTCCTGAGTTCTCTCCGGGGAGTTTCCTCCCCTCCTCAGCACGTGCACACTTGTCGGCCAGAGCATATAGCTCGCTGACATCTCTGATTTTGCACATCGCCATCTCCTCCCTCATCCTGCGGTTACGCACGTTCTGATGGAACGCGCGGATAACCGTGGCAGGGTGGACGTGTGGGATGTCGCGCTGCACCTGGCTGAATCTCTGTATGTACTTGCGCAGGGGTTCTCCTTCCTTCTGGGCGAGCAGATGAAGATCGCTCTCCTGGCCATGGGGTTTGTGGCCGCCTGTGAAGGCGCCGACAAACTGATGACACAGGTCCGCCCACGAAGAGATGGAGTTGTCCGGCAAGTGCATTAGCCAAGATCTGATGTTGGGCTTGAGCACTAACGGGAAGTAGTTGGCGAGGATCTTCTCGTCGCCCCCCGGCAGCCTGCACCGCGATCGTACATCTTCTGGCTCCGAAGACCGGGAAGAGCGTGAAGTCGGCCGAGGCGCTGCGGCTGGAGGCGCTGCGCAAGGAGTGAGCACTTTTCCCCCCCGAGCTCACCCCGAAGGCGCTGCGGGAGGAGTTCTATCTCTTCTGGTCGACGGAGACGCGGGCGCATCCGCGCACGCAGGTGCTCTCCGCCGAAGCTTCCACTTCAAAGTGGTGCCCAAAAGGGTACTATTTCATTCCGGTGTTCTTCTATTGTGGGCTCTGCCCACCTTTTTCTGATTTCCTCTGCGACATCATGAATACCTACGGGTTTCATTTTCTTGATTTCACCCCCAACGCCGTTTGGACAATGGCGGTTTTCACACACCTCTGCGAGAACTTCGTTGGCATCCACCCGAATGTTGCTCTTTTTCGCCACTATTTCACCCCCCGAGCCGAGAAAGGAGATCCATTGGCTGGTGGAATCGCGTGGACCTCACGAATCGGCATGAAGGAGGTGTATCTGGCGGGCGAGCTCCGAAGCAAGTGGGATGAGTGGAGGGCGGAGTGGTGCTGGATCGTTGACGCCAATCTGCAGCCATTCACCAACCTGTGCCAGACAAGGGTAGTGCGCGGCGGCGACTGGAGAGCTCTGTCGCCGGACGACGCCAGGCTGAAGATTGCCACGACCAGAATCCTCCGGCTCAGGCTTGCTGGGCTCACAGCAGGGGTAGTTGGCGCGGATTTCCTTCGCCGTCGTATCGCCCCTCTGCAGAAGAGGGGGAGGCCCGCCTGGCTGTTTGGCGGCCCGGCGGATATCATGAGGCTGCATCCAGGCCTCAACTTCAACTTCACAGTTCTGGAGCATGATGGGATGCTGAAGGAGCTGTTCAAGCATGACGCCAACCATCCAGAGTGGTTCAGGCTGCCGCAGGGCGTCATCCCATTGTGCAACAACTCCTAGCGCGATCGCATCTGTGCAATGATGCCAGAGTGCGACTCGCACGGGATAAGCCCAACTTGGATGGAGCTCGCCGACGACGTCGTGCGGCAATTCTTCGATGGCTTGACGGAGGTAGCAGTCAATGCCGACGAGCAGAGGCTCCTCACCTGTGACACCATCGCCGACGAGATGCGGTACATCGCCACCAGGGCTGAAGAGGCGGCGGCAGCCGCCGCCGCGGGCGAGTTTGCCTTCACATTGGAGGAGGCAGAGGCGGCCGAGGAGGCAAGCCTTGCCGACCGGGAGGACCTTGCCGGAGGGGTCGTTGGCGAGGGGGAGTCCGAGGCCGAAGCGAGCGAGCCCGAAAAGGGCATGAGCGGCCAGCCGTCCGCGAGCAGCTTGCCGCAGGCGGAGCCCCCAGCACAGCCCCAATTTCAACCAAGAAGGCGCCTCCGTCGAGTTGGAGACACAGCAGAGCGGCAAGCAGGCCAACAGCCGCAGCGTCGTGGGACGCGCTCCACCGCGGCAAGTACCATTGCCGCGGGAGCGTCTCAGGCCATGCCGGCAACTGAGGCGGGGTCTTCCCGGGCTGCCACGCCCGATCCTGCCGCAGCTCCCGGCAAACGTCCAAGGGAGCCTACTCCTCCGCCTCGCCGCGCAGAAAGGGTACCAGATTTTGACCTCTCTGCACTGAGTTCCGACGAGGAGGAAGAAGAGGAGGAGTAAGGCTTTCTTCTCACTGTACTTGTTTTTCTTTTGATCTTTGTTGTTGCTTGTCTTGTATCTGATTTGCTTCCCTCTGAATCCCTGTTCCATTTCAGGATTCTGGCCGAGAGAGCGGCGAAGAGGGCCAAGATTCCTGTGGTTGTCATCGAGGACGATCTTGCTGTGATGGCAGAAGACACGTCTGAGACCACCTTGACGGACCCAATTCCTTCTCCTTGCAGCAGCCCCCAGCACAGCCCCCAGCGTAAGTGTTTGGTTCACTTCCTGTTGTGGGGCGCGCACGGGTGTTTCTTCTTTTGCTGACATCTTGATTGTTGATTTGCTCGTGTAGGAGCAGAGCAAGCCCATCAGGAGGAACCAGAAAGCCGCTCCAGAGGTGCTGTCTACTTCAACTACGCCGCCAAGGGGCGATTTTCCGACAAGGGAGCGCTCTCCGGCAAGGGAGCGGTCCCCGGCAAGGGGCAGTTCCCTGGCGAGGGGCGGGACCAGCGAGCCTTTAGTGGTGGAGCCCACGGTCACAGAGCCCAGCACAGGTAACCCTCCTTGTCGGAAATTTTCCCTTGGGCTTCTCTTCTTCTGATCTTCTTTTTGGATCTTTGCTTGACTTTTTCTTCCTCTTCCTGTCTTCTGATCCCCCTCTCACAGATCCGATGGAGACTGAGGCCACCGGTGAGGAAGGCGCACGCGGCAATACTGAAGATGCCGCTGCGGACGAGGAAGAGGCCGGCGCTGATGAACCCGCCGACGAAGAAGCCGCCAAGGCTGCTGGCGCAGGAGCTGGCGAGGGGTCCGGCAATCGTACTGGCGACCCTGAGGGTGCAGGAGCGCAGGGCGCTACACCGACTGCCGACCCCTCCGCCGCTGATGCAGTGCCGGGCTCCGAGGAGCCCCAGCCAGGCGCCTACTTAAAGGCCGGCGAGGGCGTATACATCAAGCTTCCCCGGGCGTCGAGTTCCAGGGCGCCGGTCGAAGGAGAAGAGTTTGACGGAGAAGTACTCGCCTCTGCTGGGCTGGCAGTGGTTGACGCGCCCAGCAGCAGCAGTGGCGAGTCCGAGGAGGAGTAGTTGCTCCGGAAGTTGGTGTCACTCTACCGCGCACGTCAAGTGACGCTTGAGTCCCGGGAAGCGCTTGTCGCGCGGGTGGGAGTTGACATAGAAAAGCATGCGGAGGAGCTCAAAAGCCGCAACCAGGAGGCCCTCCGATCCATTGCGGAGGAAAGGGAGCAACTTGACGAGGCGAAGAAGGCGTTCATCCTGGGAAAGGCTGAAGCCGAGGAGCAGCAGAGGCTCGCCGCCGAGGAGCTGTCCAGGCGGGAAGGTGAACTGACACAGAAAAAGGTTAATCTGGACAGCCACGAGGAGGAGCTCGAGGCCCGGGAGCAGTCACTTGGCGGGGCACTCAAGGAGGCAAAGGATGCCGCCGCGGCTGCCGAGGCCGCCAAGAAGGAGTTAGAGGTGAAGGTGATGCAGCTGGAGGCGGACATGAAAGGGAAGAACGAAGAGCTTGCCGCACTCCAGCGTGAACGCGAGCAGGATGCACTTGCCCATGGCGATCTCCAAGTTCGACTCGCCGAGAAGATCAAGGAACTGAACGCCGCCAAGGACTCGAGCGCTGATCTGAAGCTAAAGCTGGCCACCTTGACGGAGACGCTGGATGCCGCCAGGAGGCGAGAGGATGACTTGAAGAAAGAGGTCAAGGGCAATGAAGAACTCCTGACGAGGGCTGCCGAGACTCAGAACACCTTCAAGGTCACGGTGGAGCTCTGGATGGAGGGCCTCGTCAACATCGCTGCATCCATCGACGAGGAGCTGGCGGAACTGGACTTGGCGGGCTTCGGGTACTCCACTGATGAAAATCTCCCGCCCAGCGCCAAGCTTACTTTTTTCTTCAAGGGCGTGGTGATGGCCCTCCAGCAACTCCGAGAAAGGATCCCGAAGAAGCTGGCGGACGAGTCGCGCGCAATCTGCGCCAAGGTCTTGGAGAAGGTGTTGGTGAAGATACTCTTCCGCAACCCGGGCCTCGACCTCACCCGCATCCTCAAGAAGCTGCCGGCGGGTGCTGATCTTGAAGAACTCAAAGCCATTGTCGCACCCATCGTGGACAAGGTGAATGAGGTCAAGAGGGTTTACGGCGAGCGCATGGATTAGACCACCTTTCTTCTCCTTTCCTTGTCGCTGTTTATCTAACACATGAGAACAATTTAGTCAGTGTCGCAACAAGTTACTTTTGTAATATAACTTTATTCTGGGCAATGCTTGCTATGCTATCTCCTTTACTTGGTCCTTTCTTTGTATGTTTTTACCCTACGCTTTTAGGGAACTTGCCGGCACGGGCACGCTTGCCGCGAGTGCTGAGTGCGGAACATCAGCAGCTTACTAGCGGTGCCGGAGCACGCTTGCCGCGAGTGCTGAGTGCGGAACATCAGCAGCTTGCTGGCGGTGCCGGCTCCGGCAAGAAACCTTGCCGCAACTAGTTGCAGCACACTTAAGTTGTTGAGCGGACTCGAAACAAAGTAAGGGCGCAACTAGCTACGAAGAGGTTCCTCCGCGCACAGGTTTTCCATACAAAGCACAGTCGTTCAAGGAGGATAGCTTAAAATTTTAAGAACTGACCATCCTCAAACTTTGGCAACTTAGCTTTCTTCTTTTTTTGTCTGTGTCCCGGCAAGGCCATACTTCTTTGAACGACGCTCGGTCCACACCTTTATCCTCTCCTTCCCTCCCCGTGAACTTGTGGGCGAAGGAACCTTCCTTTTGAGAAAAAAGAAAGAAGAGAAAATAAAGATATGGAGCCTTATGGCTCGTTATTGCTTACCGGAGGCGAGTGCTGCACAAAGTGTCAGATAATACATGCATAAAAGAAAAAGGCATGAAATTTGACAACATGTGCTGAGCACATACACTATATGCACGGGATCTGCGCCCGGCTTTGTACAAAGGGCTACATGCAACAGCGGCAAGGCTTGTACAAAAGGTGGTTGCCGGAACAGGTTCCGGCAACCGCGCCTTATGGGTAAAACTTACGAAGATGCTCTATGTTCCAGGAGTTGCTCACCGGACAGCCATCTTCGGTTTCAAGGTGGACAGCGCCAGGCCTAGTGACTCGTTTCACCCGATAAGGGCCTTCCCACTTTGGCGTCAACTTGTTGGAATTCTTGGTGGATTGAACGCGCCGAAGAACAAGGTCACCTTCCTCGAAGCTTCTGGCATTAACTTTGCGGCTGTGGTAGCGGTGCAAAGCTTGCTGGTAGCGAGCAGCTCGTACAGCAGCCTGAAGACGATCTTCCTCGAGGAGCAGCACGTCATCTTGCCGCAGCTGCTCTTGCTCAAGCTCATCATAAGCGAGCACTCGAGGTGATCCGTGTATGAGTTCTATGGGGAGAACTGCTTCTGCTCCATATACTAGAGCAAAAGGTGTCTGGCCAGTGGCTCGATTTTGCGTCGTTCTGATCGACCACAGAACCACCGGCAGCTCCTCGATCCAATTTCTTCCGCACTTGTGCAGCCTGTCGAAAGTTCTGGTTTTGAGCCCGCGCAGCACTTCAGCGTTTGCCCTCTCCGCTTAACCGTTGCTTCTCGGGTGAGAAACAGAAGAGAAGCAGATCTTGGCGCCAAGATCTTGGACGTACTGCATGAAGGTGCGGCTCGTGAATTGTGTGCCATTGTCGGTGATGATCCTGTTAGGGACTCCGAAACGGCAAACAATTGACCTGAAGAACTTGACTGCTGACTGTGCTGTCACCTTCCTCACTGCTTCCACTTCAGGCCACTTTGTGAACTTGTCGATTGCGACGTACAAGTACTCAAAGCCCCCGACAGCTCGGGGAAAGGGGCCGAGGATGTCGAGCCCCCAGACCAAAAATGGCCAGGATAAAGGGATTGTTTGGAGAGCTTGAGCTGGTTGATGTATCTGTTTGGAGTGGAACTGGCACGCTTCACACTTGGTTACTTGTGCAGTTGCATCCTGGAGGGCTGTCGGCCAAAATAAACCTTGCTGGAAAGCTTTGCCGGCAAGTGCTCTTGCGCCAATGTGGTGACCACATATGCCTCCATGTATCTCCGCCAACAGCTCCTATCCATCTTCCCGGGAAATGCACTTCAATTTCACTCTGTTAAATCTTCTTCTGTACAGTATGTTGTCGACAAACTGGTACATACTTGATTGCCGGGCTACTCTCTCCGCTTCTTCTTGCTCTTCGGGAAGTTCTCCTGTTTGAAGGAAATGGACAATCTGCTGTGCCCATGCCGGAGCCTGTGGCTCAACGACAAGGACTAGAGGCGCAAATGCTGCTGCGGGAACATCTGCTTCCATGGCAAGAATCTGTGATTCAGCCAGAGCGTGATGCTCCCTGGCAAGCGTGTTGGGACACAGCTTGTCGGGAGCGTCTGCTTCAACGAAACAAGCCCTAGGGCTTGTCGGAGCAGACTGCTCCTCAGCGCTCTTTGTGTTGATCTTGGGGACCTTCTTGACGGCGGTTTCGGGGAGCTCTACCGGAAAGTAGTCACCAGTAACCAACTTCCTCTTCTTGCTCTGTCCAGTTGATGGTGTTACAGATGGTTGAGTAAGCTTGAGCACAAAAATCCCTGGTTCCACAGGTAACTTGCGTGCGGCGCACTTTGATAGGCCGTCTGCAATGTCATTTTGAGCTCTTGGAACATGTTCCATTTGCAGGCCGTCAAAATGCTCTTCCAACTTCCTCACATCATCAATGTAGGCTTCCATCAACGGACTCTGATAATCTTTGTTTACTTGACGGACGACAAGCTGTGAGTCACCCTAGACAATAAGCTTCTTGATCCCAAGGTCTGCCGCGATCCTGAGTCCGGCAAGCAAGCCTTCATACTCCGCAGTATTGTTTGTTGCTTGCTCCTTGGGAAAGTGCATCTAGACCACGTACTTGAGGTGCTCTCCGGTGGGCGCGACGAGTAGTACGCCCGCACCGGCGCCTTGCAGCGAGAAGGCACCATCAAAGTACATGATCCATTCTTTGTTCACTTCCTTGACGGGGATGCTCCTCTCCGGAGTTTCTTCATCAGGTGTTGGCATCCATTCTGCTATGAATTCTGCCAATGCTCGGCTCTGGATAGTTGAAGTGCTCTCAAACTTAAGGCCAAAGCTTGACAATTCCAGCGCCCACTCGACAATCCTGCCTGTTGCTTCTGGATTCTGCAATATCCTCTTCAACGGAAAGCGAGTGACAACTGTGATTTCGTGTGCTTGAAAGTAATGGCGCAGCTTCCTCGAGGCCATGAGAAGGCCGAAAAGCAATTTCTGCACACCAGAGTACCTTGATCTGGCCCCCTGTAGAAGGGAACTGACAATGTAAACTGGGCGCTGCACCATCTTCTTCTGTTTCTCTTCTTGTGGCTGCGTAGATCTATCCTTGTCGGAACCAGAACTTGTCGGGGAAGCTCCCTGCTTGTCGCTGGACCCGCTTGCCATGGTCGCTGGCTCATCATCCGCCTCCCTCTTTGCTACTAACGCAGCACTAACCACTTGATTGGTTGCCGCCAGATATAGTAGCAACTTCTCTTGTGGTTTAGGTGCGACAAGTATTGGAGTGGAGGATAGGTATCTCTTCAAGTCCTGCAGCGCGGCCTCCACT
This sequence comes from Triticum timopheevii, assembly GCA_963921465.1. Taxonomy (NCBI): domain Eukaryota; kingdom Viridiplantae; phylum Streptophyta; class Magnoliopsida; order Poales; family Poaceae; genus Triticum; species Triticum timopheevii. The sequence continues at coordinate 249,208,366 of OY997264.1, read as the reverse complement.
TCCGGAGTCCATTTCATTGGACCTGCCTTCTTCAAAATTTTGAAGAATGGCAGGGCGCGCTCGGCAGACTTAGAGTCAATACAAAGCCTCCACTTCCCGTTCGCTTTGCGCATGACTACTAGATTGGCTAACCACGTTGGATGGAGTACTCCTCGGACCAAGCCTGCTGCTTCCAACTTCTTGATATCCTCTGCAATGAACTCTTGGCGTTCTACTGCTTGTTTTCTGACTCTCTGCTTGACGGGCCACGCGTGAGGGCAGACGGCAAGGTGGTGCTCAATTACTTTCCTGGGAACACCGGGGATGTCAGATGGTTGCCATGCAAATACATCGACATTCGCCCGCAGGAAAGCAACGAGCGCGCTTTCCTATTTAGGGTCAAGCGTGGCACTAATGGTGAAGGTACCACCAGTGCCGTCCTCCTTGGCGGCCACTTTCTTGGTCTGTGGTGAAGCTGTCTTTGCCTTCTTGCACTTGCCGGTGGAGCTCGATGGTGCGTCCTCGACGGTAGCGCAGCACTCCGAAGAGGTGCGCTTGCCGGAGTGGGCATTAGAGCTACTCTTGCCGGACTTGGTCTTCTTCTTCCCCCCGGGAGCTTCAGCGGCAAGTGGTTTGTGTTCTGCTGCGGCTACTGCTTCCCGGTAGATTTTGTCAGTACAGATAAGTGCATCTTTCTTGTCGCCATGGACAGAAATGACACTTATCGGACCGGGCATCTTGAGCACATTGTAGGCGTGATGAGAGGCTGCCATGAACTTGGCAAGCGCTGGACGGCCAAGTATCCCATTGTAGGGCAATGGAAAATCAGCAACGTCGAATGTGACTCTCTCTCTCCTGAAGTTCAGCTCGCTGCCAAACGTTACTGGCAGCGTGATCTTCCCCTTCGGCTTGCTCCTTCCCGGGTTGATTCCTTGAAAGGTGTCGGTCTCTTCGAGCTCGCTGTCGGGGATCTGGAGCTTCTTGAGTACCGCGGAAGAGATCAGATTCAGGCCGACCCCGCCGTCAACTAGCATCTTCGTGACCTTGAGGTTGCGGATTGTTGGCGAAACCAACATCGGCAAGCACCCGACCGCAGTTATGCGGTCAGGATGATCCTCAACGTCGAAGATGATGGGCGTGCTGGACCTCTTCAGGGGCTTGCATGACTCAACGGACGGTTCTGCTGCGTTCACTTCCCGCATCCACTGTTTGAGTTGGCGGTGCGAGGTGTGCAGAGAAGCACCGCCGTCGACGCACAAAACTTCCGTCGCCTTCTGAAACTCCTGCTCGTCGGCCTCATCCTCATCCATCTCTTCATCTTCATCCTCATCTTCATCCTTGTCGCGGCCGCGGGGAGGCCTGTCTCCTTGCCGCTGCTTGGCCTTGCCGCGGCGCCCTCCCCGGGCGGGACGCTTCTTGCCGGATCCTCCGCTACCTTCCTGGGCCTTCTCCTTGTCGCGGCACTCGTATTCAGCTTTCTGCAGCTCTACGAGCTGCTCAACCTTCTTGCAGGCCTGGAGGTCATGGCCCTTGGTGCGGTGGATCTTGCAGTGCTGCTTGCCGGAGCCGTCCTGCTTGTCGGCGGCCACCACAGCCTCGCCGGAGTCACCAGCTTTGGCCTTCTCGGCGCCACCTCCATTGCCGGACTGCTCGACAACTAGCACATCCTTAGCTTTTCTCTTTCTGTTGTTCCGCCTCCGGTTCTTCTTCGCCGGGGCGGCATCCTCACTGTCAGATCCTTCTGCTCCTGCGTTCTCTCCGGGGAGTTTCCTCCCCTCCTCAGCACGTGCACACTTGTCGGCCAGAGCATATAGCTCGCCGACATCTCTGATTTTGCACATCGCCATCTCCTCCCTCATCCTGCGGTTACGCATGTTCTGATGGAACACGCTGATAACCGCGGCAGGGTGGACGTCTGGGATGTTGCGCTGCACCTGGCTGAATCTCTGTATGTACTTGCGCAGGGGTTCTCCTTCCTTCTGGAAGAGCAGATGAAGATCGCTCTCCTGGCCATGGGGTTTGTAGCCGCCTGTGAAGGCGCCGACAAACCAATGACACAGGTCCGCCCACGAAGAGATGGAGTTGTCCGGCAAGTGCATTAGCCAAGATCTGACGTTGGGCTTGAGCACCAGCGGGAAGTAGTTGGCGAGGATCTTCTCGTCGCGCCCCCCGACAGCCTGCACCGTGATGGTGTAGACGCTGAGGAACTCCGACGGATGTATCCTGCCATCGTACTTCTCGGGTACATCTGGCTTGAAGTTTTTGGTACTGGGCCACTAGACCTGCCGCAGCTCACGGGTGAACGCAGGGCAACCTATCGCGTACGGCAAGTCGCCTGGTTCCCCTGGCGCATGCACATCAACAGTGGGCCCAGCGCGCTGGTCTGACTGACGCCGCGCTTCTCTTCGGCGCTCGATGCGAGTACGAGTGTCTTCTTGTCGTCGTTCTTGGAGAACTTGGCGTTGATTGCGGCGAGCTCGCGGGTCCGACGACGCGGTGGAGTCGGTGTCAAGGTTGGCCCGGCGAGTCGGCGATCTTGGCCTTCGTGGTGGGGAGTGCACGGTGGTGGCACCCCCAGCGGTCTTATCGGCGTCGGCTTGCGCCTGGGCGTCTTTCCGGGGCTTCGATGTGCTCGGTTGCCGGGGCTTGTCGCCGTTGGCGAAGCCGATGAGGCTCTGAATGGCGGCCCTCCAGTCGTCGATCTTGTCTGGTGCTGGAGGGTAATCTAGAAGCAGCTGGGCTCGGGCCAGCTCTTCCTCTGGAGTCTTGGGTGGCGGTGGCGAGCGACGCGAGGTGCGGGATATGCTCAGGCTTCTAACATTGTTAGAAGGAGCAACATCTCGTCCAGGCGACCGTCCCGCGCTCGTGCCAGCATGTTGACGCGCATGTTGGCCTTGAGCGTCCCGCGACCCACCAGCTTGGCCTTGTTCTAGCGCGAGTACGGTGCCAGGAGCACCGTGGCGTTGTCGATCCTGCACCTCCTGGGAGGGGTGCGGCGGATGTACAGACGCTGAAGCCTGCGGGGCCTTTTCCTTGGACCGAGTGACGATGTGAGTCCCTCCGCCGGCGCCCGCTCCTCCGCCGGCGTCCACCCCACCGCCCGTTTGCTCCGGTGGCGGTAGGATAGACGTGGACGGAGCGGCCACCTCCGAAGCCTTCTTCTTCGGTGGCATGTCGATGAAGATGTTGATGTAGCGCGCGCAAACGCCGGATCAGGTTCGCACAACCTCGACGCACCCCTACCTGGCGCGCCAAAGATGTCGTGGGAAATGAGCACCTATGGGGCAGGGTCCCTTTTGGTTCGGCAAGGGAGCGGAGAGCGCACGAAGAGCAGATCGAGGCGAAGCACGCGAGGGATTTTACCCAGCTTCGGAGCTCTCCGGAGAGATAAAACTCCTACTGCTGCTTTGTGTTTATATTTTGTTCTTGCTTGAGAGTGTGGGTGCCTTGTAGTTTCGAATTAGTCGAACCCCTTATACGTGCGCATGGGCCTCCTTTTTATAGTTTAAAGGGGTCACCGACAGGTGGCAGTGTAGAGAGAGGGGTAAAAAAGGTAAAAACGGGGGTTGGTACAACCGCTACCAACAGTGCCCCCTACCTAACTCTGACGGCAGGGGACAAGGGCATTTAATGCCCGTCCGGTCGCCCAAACAGTGCAAGAGAAGCGACTGTTAGGGGCGCCACCGATCGCCACGATGGCCTTCTAGTCATCTTCACTTGTCACCTCGCACCGCTTGGCTGCACAGCTACCCGCCACATGCACCAGGAGCGACCCTGCGGCGACACGTCGTCGGATGCGCTGGAGCGTGGGTGCAGAGTGGTAGCCTCGCCGCGGCAAGCGCCTTGCCGCAGTCGTTGTCTTGCCGCACCCGAGAACTTGTTGCTCGTTGGGTCTTGCCGGGACGCGTGGCGCGTCGCGGCAAGTTCTCCGTAATGCCTTGGTTGGCCTTCCCGGCAAGCTCCTCTTGCCGGAGCCTTGTCCTTCCCGGCGAGTTACTCTTGCCGGGGCCTCGTCTTCTTAGTTAAAATACTTTGTTCTTGAATGACATCAATATGAGCTACGGAGGATCTTGGCGGACGCCCGGCAAGCCTTGCCGCGGGACGCTGCGACTGCCCATGCACAAGTTCGGGATACTAAGGTACCCCTACTTTAGTACACCGACATACATGCACTTTGAAAACCAGCTAATGATCCAAAGTAGTTCAGATTATAAGCACTAAATGATGCAAGCACCAAAAATCACAAAATGCATGATGGTGTACAAGGACTACAAACATGGTCTGTATCTGCTTGAATTATTCGTTCTTTGGCTGAAAATATCAAAGTGTAATTGCACCTATAACCAGTGCGCAAGCTGCATATCAATATATCTATCCTACACAAGTATGCTAATAGTTTCAAACAACAGATTAGAAAAGTATTTATGCTATGTTGTCATGATACGGGGACTTTCTGGTAGATGGCCTCGACGTTTCCTCAAGCTATGAAAATGCACTATAATTTGCTTGTCATCAATGCCTGCAAATCTCTGTCTCTCTCAACATAGTAGATCATCATTAGACACTAAATCCTTCAATGAGCTTGCAAAATGCTTGCATTAGATCCCTCATTAGACACTATTTGTTCATCACCAAGAGCATGTAAAATGTTTGCATCAAATCCTTCATTAGCAGTCTGTTCATTAGACACTTCGGTCTCAAGAACAACATGAGCTTGTATGTTTGCACCGGAAACTTGATTAGATACATCAGATTCAATCAGTTCAGTATTGATTGGGGGAGTTATAAAATAAGTAGAAATTGGTTTCATTTTCTCATCCCTACATACAAGAAGTTTTACAACACCGTCAGGTTTAACTATTGGCCAGAAATTGAAGAGTTGAATTAGACATAATCAGGGATGTGATGTACCTGCTCGTTGCGCATGCTACTCTTGCAAGCTACGACTGTCCGTTTGTGCAAGCTCGATGCCATTCCCGTGCTGCTACTGCTGCCTCTCACGCAGGCTACACCCTGGGTTGGATCTTCATCTTCTTGTCCTTCTGTTCGCTTGAAGCTCGGTGACCGCCCTCCAACGAGGGAGCGAGGAAGTGTTGTGTCGGTCTGTCCAGCGGCGGCTAGGTTAGGAGCGAACCAGACTGGAGGCTGGAGCGAATGAATTGGGATTTTTCCTGCTGTCGATCGATATGGGAGGCGCTTGTTTGGGCCGCGAGCCTGCTACAGGGCCTGCCTTGCACTTATGTTATTGGCCCATCCAAATTGAAACATTTTTCTTCATTTTTTACATTGCCTGCTCGTGCATTGGGATGAACAAAACTAGCGCGGGCCAACCTGGACGACTCAAACTAGGTGCAAACTTTCCAGCCACCTGAGGCGGCCGCCCATACCAGCCCCTATGGTGGCATCGCCCCTTTTTGCGTGTATGATTAGATAGTGAAAAATATTCCAGTGGCGCTTTTGATTTACCCACAGAATGGTTGAATTGCTTGTTTCTATGAACTGAGTTCGCCAATAATGTGAAGGATGCCAGTCTTTTCATCCTATTGTAGATTGCTTAGATCTCGATATGCCAAAAGTAATCGCATGAAATATACAGTAAAAGCCAGTGTGATGTGTGTGGCTACAACTAGTCTGACTACACGTCCTCATATAACATATGAAGGACGCACCATCTTACCAGATTAACCATTCGACTTACCAATGCAGTGTGGGAAGAAAGAAGTATTGGAACTGCATATCCAACAAATTGATGCCATGGACTCCTTCGTACAACCTTGTAAGCGAAAAAGAAGTTGCAATGTGCCTGAACAAAGAACTAGTGTAAGTTCAGTTACCTGCTTCTCGGAATTTTAGTTAGCCACTTATTGCAAAATTGTTCAATTATGTTGCTTGGCTTAATTTAGTTTGCTACTAATTACATAATGCCACAGCCTGTTAATCATATTGTAGAGTGTGCCTATCTATGTGTATGATACTTACTGTTAAGAATTACCTGTTTGCCTTAACTTAAATATATAATTGTTTGTTTAACTGCTTTGCTGCTGCAACAGCGGGTTACAATGATGTTAATAACTACTTTTCAGCATCCAATTGAAACTCTTTAATTCCTTGTTTGTTTAACTGGTTTGCTGTTATAACACCCAGTTGAGATGTTTTGCTAACTTCAACTTTTCTGAATCCAATCGGAACTTTAATGGCAAAACAGGTTAGCCCAAGATCAAAGAGCGAGGTCCCCATGGACGTTGCATCATCCCACAACAGTGGCACTGGCCCAATCGTGCATTATGAATTGCCAACTGCTAATGCTCTAGAGGGTAAACTAGTGGTAGAAAGAGATTCTGCTTCTGCACTTAGAGATGAAGTTGAGATGTTGAGGAAGCAAATAGCACAATCACAAGCAGTACTCAAGACAACCATTAAATATTTGGTGGATTTCAAAACGAAGCAAGCTGAGACTGACCAGATTGTTAAGGTCCTGAAGAAAAAAGGAAATTAAATTCCTACTTGGTAAATCATAGGTGAAATGTTCTTTCTGTAGTTGAATAACCTTTGTGTTGTCTGTTCATGTAATCAGTCAAACCATTTGTTTTAGAGATCATGTAATAATTGTTTCTTTTTTGGTTTTTGGTTTATAATTTTATTTGAGCACAAGTCTGTATTAATTGATAAGACTCGGAGACATTTCATTTGGATTGCTGTGCCAGACCTACAAATATGCCAATCGGGCTGAATGTGCATTCAACAATAGTAGTAGTATAGATGGACCATAAGTGGCACGCATCGGAAAGGGCCAAGATGGTGGCTAAAAAAAGGATGCTGTTGTAGCCAAAAAAAGTACATCGGCCTGGCTTATGTATGTTAGTTGATATTATTGATCCATATACTCTATAAGTTTTTGTATGTCTGTTAGTTCTGTACATTCTTGGTTGATTGACTAGATATTTGAATCTTGATACATTTCTTGTGTACATATCTAAATGGGAGTACACATTATGCTGCGTGTGACATTTGAGTTGGACATGAAGTGTTCCAAATATTCGAATTCACCTTAAACTGGATTCTAGCTTCTAAATTTGAGTATCGGCATTTGTAAACCATATTCATATATGATAGTGGAATACATCTTTGTCGTCCTTTCGAAGATATATAAAAACACATAGAATGATTTATAAAGATTCATATAGGAATACAAAATGGATTCGAATTTAGTTGCCAGGGTAAACGTGGATGCTTATTGTCCCAAAATTCAAAGAAGCAACAAAATGTCCACTCCCACGTCGGTTGCCCGAAGCCAAGTGTTTGGGAGATTGAAATTACTGTCTACCCATTACACGGACAATCCATCGACCCGATTTCCACTGCTCTAAATAGGGGTAGGTTAGTAACTTCAATTAGACCTGACACAACCGCCTCTGAGCCCATTCCGACACAGTGGGCGTCAAACATGGGCGAAAAAACACATCTGACTCAAGCTCGTCCGAAAGACCTCTGTTTCTCCCTCCATTCCCCATTCATACACGGTGGGCGGCCAAACAAACTCGACTCGGCCGAAATCGATGTAGGCAAATATTTTCAATAGGGGCAGGTTTGTAACTTCACTCAGACGTGACACAACCGCCCTACCTGTCAGCCCTGTTCATACACCGTGGGCGCCAACCATGGGCGCCAACCACCCTCTCCTCGCCCGAAATTGCTCTGGGCAAATATTGGCGAGATGCGAGATTACCGTCCTATCCCCAACCGACGAGACGTCCAAATTTTAAACAGGGGCTAAGTTCATAACTTTCCCATATTTCAGACAGGCGCGTCCCAAAAACATGGTTCCCCGTACCTCTCCCTCCATTTTCCCATTCATACACCGTCCGTGCTAGAACACCCCATCCCCACACCAGCCTTCGTCCGCCACCCCATCCATCGCCGCCGTCCTCCACCACATCCATCGCCACCATCCTCCACCATGCCGGAGTGCCTACCAAGACCGCGTCGTCCACTGCTAGGGATGGACGTTTCTCATCCACGGTGACGGACCAATAGCCTTGCATTGCGTCCTCTCGCTTCATTGGCATCGTCGTCCTCTTTGTCGGGGCCGCTCACACGACCTTCTCTTCCACCGCAACGGGACTTATCCCCCGATGCACCCGTCTACCGTCGCAGATTTGCTTCAACGCCACCAACAGCCATCACACCCCCGATGCCTACACGACGCCGCAAGAGAGGTGGTACTTCATATCTCCTCAACTTTTTGATCTCAACCATAAAATAGATCTTAACTTGGTTACTCTACTTTCTTTTCAGCTCTTAGAATTTAGTTCTTAGTTCGAAGCAAACAATGGATGGTAAATATCATTTCTCCGGTTTGCAGCTTCAAATATGCCATGGCACATCCATAATACGGTTTAATTGATCTTGCTTAGGGTTTAATCGATCATGTTGGTTCCGTGGTGGTTTCTTTTATAGAAATCGGAGGGGAAACCCTCTTTTGCTAAAAAAATATGCTTAGAGTTTCCCCCTTTTATGATCACTATACGATCAGAATACGTGCTTCGTGCCATAATAACACTCCTCCACCCATCAAGCTAAACAAGCTTAGTTGTTCAAATACGAATATGATATTATTAAAACAAATTTGTTTAATTGGTCAGCTAAATGTTCCTAAATTAGTTTCGAAAATGCATGTTCACCGCTCGGATGTGTATCTCTACAGGGTGCCCACGGTGGGCCGGCCCACCCTGGGATTTTGGGTCGTCCCAGGCCCCGATTCCCCTCTGTTCTACTGTGTGCTTCTGATCTCTACTCGCCCCCAGCCGTCTGCCTCGCCGGTGACTTGCCATCCTCGGACGGCATGACTCTAGGAGGAGACACCGGACTAACAGGAGGCCAGGAGCCGCTCGCCCAACAGTGTCACCGCTGCCCGGGCGCACCGCCGTGCCTACCTTCCCAGTCCGTTCAGGGCCAAGACAACCCGATTTATCCTGAGATACGTCCTCAACACTCAGCAGCCACTCCTCATCACCCATTTTCTAATTGATTCATTACTCATTAGGCAGGACTGTGATTAGGGTTTGTTGTGTGCTCAGTGCTACCTACACTTAATGGTTCGGATGTATTTCGGTAATCTTTAGTACCTCTAAAGTTCACAGGGTTTTCAAAATTCCGGCCCTCGAAACAGACACTAGTCATTTTGGATTGTTGGTCGTAGTGACATTGACCCAGATTACTACTACAAGCCAGGTTTGTTGACAATTTTACTTGTCTTTCTTACTCATTCGATATAATATCAATTATTCACGTTGATTAGTTGCAAACAATAAGTGCTAGACAAACTTCTTCATTCAGATTTTGGACGGTCTCTTACTGCAGTTACAATTCTGCATACTTGTCCTTGTAAGCTCACAAGTAAATGATTGATTCACTACATCTATGCCTGCCTTGTCATATTTGTTGTCAATATTCTTTTAGGATGGTCTCTTACTGCAGTTACAATTCTGACTACTTCTTATGTTTTCATGAATCTCAGATTCTGAACAGCATCATAATGATTATGAGCTTGCGTGCATGAAAAGAATAAAGCAGAACAATGCCATGGCTGTCAAACTTGGCTTTAAGGGACTGAAATCAAGTTTGGATGCAATGCAATGCAAACACTCTCCACCTACAGATTCATGCTCAGAATATGATCCTAACAGTGATTCTGAGCTAGAGGGAGACCTAAGTCAGTGTAACTCCCTAGTGGAGGAGTCAGAGGAAGATGACCTATCTTATTCACCCATCAAGGTACTTGCTCTAACTTTCCAAGGTTATGTTGCAAACACATATCTTGCAACTGATGCTTTGCATTGCTTCTACTTTGTTGAACTGCCATTAGCTTAGTTTAGACATCGTGTATGTGAATACGCCCTGCCTATCCATTTTCAGTACATATTCCATCTGTCATCATACCATATTTATCCATTCAAATGTTGTTCTTGTGTATTAGACGTTCAAAAGGAAGATGGCGATTGCTGATCGTGGAGGAGCACAAGCAAAGTATTTGTAAAAGGTAGTGGCACCTGATAAATCAAATAGCACATTAGGTGTAATTGCAATATCACCTGACCCACAAAACACCCCAACTCTAGCAGACTCGAGCCCTACTACACTGGTCATTTCTGATGCCCCAACTCAGCAGACCCCAACTGTAGCAAACAGTGTGATTATGCCAGTTGACATAGCACTAGTTGTACGACGCAAAACACCCATTCCAGCAAAGAGTACACCAAATCCAGTTGCCAAATCCCTTTTCGAACCAGAGAGAGCCCCAATTGCAGCAAATAGGACCCCTGTTCCATTTCTTCCCAGTTTAGAAGACGAAGCTTATGTTGTTGTCAGGAACTTTGTGCGCATCTTTCCTTCATGGAAAGATTATACCGCAGACATAGAACAGTTTCCAGTCTTCCTCCGCAACTTACACGTAAGTAATGTACTAATGTTATTCATGGTCATTACTGCATATGTTTCTGCTGACAGAAGACACAAGATTTCATTCTTTTAAATAGGCGAGGAGCAAACTGGATTGTGATGATGAGCAAGGGTTGGTTGCGCTTTTCAAGCACTCGTTGATGAAGTATTGTTCCTACCTGAGGCAAGCGCACTTCGATGGCAAGCCTCTGAACGAAATTTCTGTAAAGTCTCCGACGCTACATTTATCCGATGGTGACTTGAATAATCTTGTTACACATTGGTCTCGGCTGCAGCGTAAGGTACTGTCTATGATCTCACATCACAATTTGAACTACATTTCTGCATTTGGCTTAATGTCTCACTTGTATGAAAACTATTAGCAGAAGAAAATTTGTTCTCATGGGACCACAGAATCTTGCAACTATACTGCACACTACATTGCTCTTGTGAGTACCTCTTGCCCTGTATGACCATACTTACTTTCATAGCTGTTTGATTATGTAGCATCACTACACATGTTAGCCTCGTAATCATCCATATGGTGGACATTATAAGATCCGTATGGACTCTTACATAAATTTAGAATCAACCCAATGCTTTTGAAGAGGTTTAGCTCTGCAGTCCTCTTGTAAGGACTGAACGTGGTCTATCACTGTACTTACATTAATAGCTACTCCCTCCGTTCCATAATATAAGAATGTTTTGTACAGTACACCAGTGTTTAAAACACTCTTGTATTATGGGAAGAGGGATTGGTTCATTTTGTAGCATTCTGCATCTTATCTCCCTCGCCCACCATTTACTAACAAATAGAATACACAGACAATGCCAGTGCAGAAGTGTAGCCCATTGCTCTTGTCAGTACATTTTGTCCTGTAACGCTGTACTTGCAGGGATTGGTAGTTGATTATGTAGCATCAATCTGCATCTTATCTTCATTATCCTCTATCCCTTCCAGTATTATCATATCTATAATTACTCTCTACAAAATGTAGAGTACATGCAATGCTTATGAAGAAGATTTTGTGCTAAAATTCTTGAGTTATCATTCCCTTGACATGGAGAAGGGCTTTAAAAAGCCGGTGTTAACTATTAATGTAAGTCAGTCCTTCTCAAGCCTTTATCCTCAACTTCTGTTTATTTTGCTCATACTCCCTATCGTTTACTGTTGTTTAGTTTGCTGTTTCTACCAAAATGCATGTTCGCAAGAACCGTAAGTTCTAAGAATTACTTGTAAAACCAAACTCCTTATTCATACCATGCACGTTACTTAATACTCCCTATATGTATGCTTGTTTTTGTGGATCTATAATCCAGTGTGTGGTGAAGCAGCCCACGTTTGCACCTTGTCATCTCCTATTTTATCTTACTGATGTGGCTGATGATATGAACAACATGCCATGCACATTATCCAAAATAGATACAATGATTTTCTTTGCCCTTCATCTATGCTTGTTATGCTGACATGGTAATCCAGTAGTGTGGTGAAGCTCCCCGCATTATGAACAATGCCAAATTATGCTATTGATATTTTGAACTTACTCTTTATTTTCTAATTTGAAATTGGATGGAAATGACATCACAGTTATCATCTTTGTTTATACACGTGCAAAACCTGTCATCTCTCTGCTTTGTTTCAGGGTGATATGCCTGATGGCATGCACAAGTCTGCTAAAGGCTGTGAGACAAACCCAACATATATTGCAGCAAAGAAGGCAAAACATCTTGAAGATAGCGAGACAACCCTAAAGTCTTGTCTTGATGCAATGTTCAAGTTACTTGAGACTAATAGTCAAACAAGCTCACAGAATTTGTTGTCTGAATCAATTCGACTTCTTCAGTCACAAGTTCTAGCAGAAAGGCATTCTGCAACTCAACTTCGACTTGAAGTCCTATCTCTAAGAAAGATTGCAGAGAACACCAATGAGAACCTCATCGCTAAACAGCTACACCTGGAAGCTATGACCGACATGCTAGGCCGGTCTCACAGCCTTGCTCAGCAGCTTGTGCAGTAGTTCCCCCGCAAGGCTGACCTTTCTTGAACTGTCTTGGAAGTGGTCTCAGTTCAGTATTATTTTGTTACGCTGCAATGGTGCCCAGTTTTTGTAATCTGCCTCTTCGTTGCGCTTTATGATCACTGGTGGCGAACTTCGATGCCCAGTGGATGTAATATACCTTAAATCCTTTATTGTATAGTGTAGGTTTATTCTTAGTTACTATGGCGTAATTTCTTTATTGTATAGAGTAGGTTTGTTCTTAATTCCTACTAGTTACTACCATCATTCGCTATCTCAAAAAAAAATCAGATGTAGTCGACCGGGCTGAAACATTCGACTCTAACGGGCCAGGTTTTTAGCGGGCCACAATTGGGCCGGCCTGCATCTTTCTTGGGCCCGAATGATTGGGGGCTTCACACATTGCGCCAGGCCCAAACTTACACCGGCCTTTTGTGGACCCAGAGCTTAAGTTGGCCCAGGTAGCATTGGGCCATTAACAGGCTGAATATTGTACTGGCCTGTTACGGTCGAGATGAAACCACGGGCCTTTAGCAAGCCAAAATGCATGTTGGGCCTCAATTTTCACTAGTCGTCGACGGGCCTTCAGCAGGCCGAAATGTAGACCGGGCCATTTTGGGCCCAGTTATCTCACGGGCCGTTACCAGGCCGGAACATATCTCGGGCCTTAGTTGGCCCACTGATATCATGGGCCTTTAAGAGGCCGAAAGCTTAGTACAGGCATCAACGGGCCGAATTACACGACAGGCCTTTAATAGGCCCAAAGTCACATTGAGCTTAACTGTTTCCACCTTTAGCACGGGCCGTTAGTGGGCCCATTGTCCCGTCGGACCATATATGGCCCATGGGCAGCATGGGCCATTCCCAGGCTGAAAGTCACACCGGGCTGAAATAGGCCCATGTCGACATCAGGCCTCTAACAGGCCGAAAGTCACTAGGCTGTAGTTGGGCCCAAATATTCGGCAAACAATTAATGGGCTAGATCTGGCTTCGGGCCACAAATGGGCCCAAATATTGGGCGAACAATTAATGGGCCAGATCTGGCTTCAGGCCATAAATGGGCCCAAATATTGGGCGAACAATTAACGGGCCAGATCTGGCTTCGGGCCGTAAATGGCCCTTTATTAAGCAGGTCGTTATTGGGATGGCCCACTAGTACCTGATTAAGTACTATGGGCCTTTGACTGGGCCGACCTTTTTAACCTATATGGGCCTCTGTTGGACCCAGCCACGTGTCGACGTATCATAGGCATGTCTCCTCCAATGGACGGGCGACATCTGGCCCACTGATGAGCTGACAGGTGTTCCCTTCAGCCAATCAGAATTTTACACGTGGAAATTTCCCATTGCTCAGGGCTGTTAATGGGTTATCGGATCCAAAATCCGACACGATAGCTTAACAGTGTTCCGTTACGGTGGATGCCACGTGTCGGTCACCCTTGACGAAAGCACTTCTGTGACGCGCGATTTATCGTCATGGAAGTGGACACTTCCGTGATGATAATTTTGGTAATGTCATGGAACACTTCTACGATAGCACAGGTATGACTATCTTGATTCTTTCATAAAATCGTCATGGATGTACATGCATGACAAAAAAGGCGACCTACTGTGACAAACACGTATCATCACGGAAGTGTATTTTTTTGGTAGTGTGATGCTTCTGTGGCTCCGGCTCCTGCTGTTGTAGAGGAGGAGGACGATTACGAGGGTGATTACGAGGATGAGATTGACCCAAATCAGAACTATGTGGAACCACCAGCACCACCGCCAGGTTGTCCACATGGAAATAATCGCAATGGTAGGGTTGCACCCCCACCTCAGGTACGAGATCATTACAATGTTCCTAAAATAAAATTCCATATTCCGCCATTTGAAGGTAGATACGTTACTGATGTATATCTTACTTTGGAGTTAGAAACCGAACAATGCTTTACATGTTTACAGTATCCCGAGGATAGACGTGTTGTTTACATTCACTAGTTTTCCTTGTGTTTGGTGGACTGGACATTGTAGATTATATCACGATGATATTCCAACTACTTTGGTTTGCTTTGAAAAATGCTATGCATACTCATTGGATTCCACCATATTATCAACGTAAATTGCTTCAAAAATTGCAGTGTATAAGACATGGAAAAACTTTTTTAGAAGAATATTATCAGGAATTACCAACTGGCAGAAGCAACTAAGGAAAGAGATTTGGACGGTGGTCAGCCTTGTGGCATGGACGATCTGGAGACACCAGAATGACATAGTGTTAAATGGTGCTTCCCCCTCGGCGGATGTAGTTCTTAGAAGGACTGGAGGGCCGCGGGTTTGCTTCGTGAGCACGACTCTTCCCCACGTAGAGTAGTGAGGTTGGATAGCGGCGAGTGATCCGCATGTGGATCTTTTTGGCTTTGTAAGCCGTTGAGTTGTAATGACTTATTTGCAATTCTTGGCACTTTCTATCTATGCTTCTAATGTGTCAAGCTTTTGACACATCCTTGGAAACAATCCAAGGAGACTCAAGCGTCTAAGCTTGGGGATGCCCCAGAAGACATCCCATCTTTCTTCAACAAGTATAGGTATGTTTTTGTCTTCGTTTTGTTCATGTCATATGTGAAAATCTTGGAGCATCTTTTCTGTTTACTTTTCACTTTTGTTTATGCACCATGCTGTTATGATATAGTCCATGGTTGATTTATATAATGCTCGTTGCACTTCACTTAAATCTTTTGAGTATGGCTTTATAGAATGCTTCATGTGCTACACTTATATCATTTGATGTTTGGATTGCTTGTTTCTCTTCACATAGGAAACCGTATTCATGGAATGCTCTTTTGCTTCACTTATATTTATTAGAGCATGGGCTTTTGTATAAAGGATTAAACTCGCATGCTTCACTTATATCTATTTAGAGAGTCAATAGGAGTTGGTCATTTGAAAGGCTAGTCATAAAATCCTACGTAAAACTTGTGGATCACGGAATATGATATTTTTGATTCCTTGCAATAGTTTTGCGATATACATATGATAATATGTGGGAGGTACTTGTGGACGATCGTGTTTAGTAAGATACTGGTGTTATGTTTTGTGATTCCCGAAGCATGCACGTATAGTCTCCCGTTATGCCGGGAAGTTGCAGCACAATTTATCCTTGATTGTCTATCTTTGTGTGAAGGTCGGGGGCACACGATGGTTAGCTCCTACCACCCTCCCCCTAGGAGCATGCATAGTAGTACTTTGCTTCGAGGGCTAATAAACTTTTGCAATAAGTATATGAGTTCTTTATGATTAATGTGAGTTCATGGATTATATGCACTCTTACCTTTCCTCAATTTGCTAGCCTCTACGGTACCGTGCATTGCCCTTTCTCACCTGGAGAGTCGGTGCAAACTTCACCAGTGCATCCATACCCCGTGATATTATATGCTCCATCACACATAAGCCTTATTATATCTTCCTCAAAACAACCACCATACCTACCTATTACGACCTTTCCATAGCCATTCCGAGATATATTGCCATTCAATTTCCAATGCTTCCGTTTTGATGACCTAAGCATTAACTGTCATATTGCTTTGCATGATCATATAGCTGACATAGTATTTGTGGCTCAGCCACCGTTCATCATTTTTAATACATGTTACACTAGATCATTGCACGTCCTGGTACACTGCCAGAGGCATTCATATAGAGTCATATTTTGTTCTAGGTATCGAGTTGTAATATTGAGTTGTAATTAAATAGAAGTGTGATGATCATCATTATTCATTATTAGAGCATTGTCCCTGTGATGAAAGGATGATGAAGACTATGATTCTCCCACATGTCGGGATGAGTCTCCAGACTAAAAGGAAAGAAAATAAGAGGAAGAAAAAAAAGAAAAAAAATAAAAAAAAAGGAGAAGAAGGGGCATGCTAATTCCACACTTGTGCTTTAAAGTAGCACCATGTTTTTCATATAGAGTCTCCTATGTTGTCACTTTCATATACTAGTGGGAATTTTTCATAGTAGAGTTTGATGCATGCCCACTTAGTTTCATATTGAGCTTTCATACATTTATAGCTCTTAGTGCATCCATTGCATGGCAATCCTACTCCTCGCATTGATATCAATTGCCGGTGCAAAAAATGTTGGTGTATGTTGCCCGGACTATACACAGCCTCGAGGGTAAACTTACATCATCCAACAAGACAAGGCCAAGCAGAAGAGATAGCTCTTTGAGGAATCAAGGGGCGGATCAAGAAGACCAAGACATGTCAAAGGAGCAAGATATCACTAAGGAAAAACCTCCCTTGCCGGGCAGGCGAGCCTGGCCAGGTCGAGGCCTCCCCGAAGACAAAATAGATACGCCCCGGCAGGCCTGTCGGGGCCAGCGGAGATCCACTTCCCCGCCAAGGCTCCACCACTCCACCTCCAAGAGACACAAGTCACTTATCGATGCGATGTTGAGCCCCCAGGAGGCTAAGTGGCTGTCACTTAGCGCATGGCAGTCATTTGGAGAGGAAATAATACCTGTGTGACACCCATCTAGACGCGTGTCATATAGGTAGATAGAAGACGACCAGGATGGCGCGACAAGGCTTGCCGGGCTGCACCCACAACGTGACGTACAGTGGTGCATTTAATGCGTTTTGTCCTAACTGCCAGAGATAGGTATGATAGAATTGTTGGCTATCTAATCACTGGATAATGACTATTTTGCCATT
Organism: Triticum timopheevii; assembly: GCA_963921465.1. Taxonomy (NCBI): domain Eukaryota; kingdom Viridiplantae; phylum Streptophyta; class Magnoliopsida; order Poales; family Poaceae; genus Triticum; species Triticum timopheevii. Next base: position 249,191,235 of record OY997264.1, on the reverse strand, counting down.
GTGGTGGCCCCTTGACTTGTAAAAGGAGGGTTGTGGCAACCTTAGAAAGGATTCAGACCTTTGTACACTCATACGCGCGTAGCTGCTCCCGTCCCGAGGCAACCTTTCCGGGCTTGGGCGCCGCGTTTCCACCATGGTCCGCTCATCAATCCACCAAAGCAGGTGTAGGGTTTTACGCATCACGGCGGCCCAAACCTGGGTAAAAATTGCCCGTGTCACCGCTGTCGTGCTGCTCCACGGCCTCCGCTCTTTGTGCAACATGCTCTTTCCCCTTGCCGAACCACAAAGGGGTCGATGGCCCCATAGGTGATCGTGTTGCACTGTGACATCAATTGATGGGCATCTCCATAGCCCGCTAATTAGCTGCTTTGACGTGAGACTATCTTTCTTTTTGTCTTCTCCAAATTAATCTCTACCACCGTATTCTATTGCACCTGTAGTGCTATATCCATGGCTTGTGCTCATGTATTGCATGAAAGTGAAAATGGTGAAGCACGTTAAAAAGTATGAACCAATTTCTTGGCTGACACCAGGGTAGTACATGATTTATACTTTGTGTTAAAAAGATAGAGCATGACAGGACTATATGATTTTGTAGGGATAACGTTATTTAGCATTGATATTTTGAAAACACATGATTGTTTGTTGGGGTGCCCGAGTATTGATGTCTTTATGTCAAATTATAGACTATTGCTTTGAATCACTCATGTCTTAATATTCATGCCATGATTTGATATATGCTCAAGATTATGCTAGGTAGCATTCCACATCAAAAATTATCTTTTTTTTACCATTTACCTACTCGAGGACGAGCATGAATTAATCTTGGGGATGCTTATACGTCTCCTTTGTATCTATAATTTTTGATTATTCCATGACAATATATATTCTATAACTTTTACATACTTTTGGTAACAATTTATATGATTTATTGGACTAACATATTGATCCAGCGCTAGTGCCAGTTCTTGTTTTTTGTTTCGCAGAATATCCATATCAAACAAAGTCCAAATGTGATAAAAATTTAAAGATAATTATTTTGGAATAAATGTGATTTTTGGGACTTGGAATCAACATAAACGGGGGCCCATAGCCCCCAAGATACACCAAGGCGCACCCCAGGCCCCAAGCACGTGGTGGCGGGTTGTGCTGACCTCATACGTCGGTTGGAGTTCTACTTCGAGTGCAAGGAAGCATATATCGTCTTAAAATCTCAGCTCAACCGGAGTTAGGGATCTCCGAATATTTATGAAACAGTTTTCGGCTAGATCTGGGGAACGCGAAATGGAAGAAAATAGAGAGGGAGATCCAACCTCAGAGGGGCTTCCGCTCCTCCGCCACCATGGAGGCCACGGACCAGAGGGGGAACTCTCCTCCCATCTAAGGGGAGGCCAAGGAAGAAGAAGGAGAAGGAGGGGGGCTCTCTCCCGCTCTCTCTCGGTGGCGCTGGAGTGCCGCCAGGGCTAGGATCGTGACGGCGATCTACATCAACAACCCTGCTACTGTCAACACCAACTTTGTCCCCCTCTATGCAGCAGTGGAACCTCTCTTTCCCCGATGTAATCTCTGGTTAAACATTGTGCTCAACACTATATATTATTTCCCAACGACATGTGGTTATCCTATGATGTTTGAGTAGATTCATTTTGCCCTGCGGGAAAATCGTGATCTTGGTTGGTATGAGTGTATATTTTATTATGGTGTTGTCCTACGGTGCGCTCCATGTTGTGCAAACATGAGGGATCCTTGTTGTAGGGTGTTGCAATATGTTCATGATTTTCTTATCATCGGTTGTGGGAGTGACAGAAGCCTAAACACGGATAAGTGGGTTATTGCGTATGGGAGTAAATAGGACTTGATACTTAATTCTATGGTTGGGTTTACGACCTTAATGATCTTTAGTAGTTGCGGATGCTTGCTAGAGTTCCAATCATTAGTGCATATGATCCAAGTAGAGAAAGTATGTTAGCTCATGCCTCTCCTTCATGTAAAATTGCAAGAATGATTATCGGTCTGGTTATCAATTGCCTATGGACAAATGACTTTCTCGTGGAAAAAAGCAATCTACTTTTATTACCTTGCAATTTATTCTTAATTTTATTCTCGCAAAGTACTTGTAGATTTTTCCTTGCAAAATAGTTTCATACTTGTCCTAGGTAAAGCAAACTAAGTGTGCATCGAGTTGTATCAGTGGTCGATAGAACTTGAGGGAATATTTGTTCTACCTTTAGCTCCTCATTGGGTTCGACACTCTTGTTTATCAAAAAGGGCTACAAACGATCCTCTATTCTTGTGGGTTATCAAGTTTCGGTGCCATTGGGAGATAGGGCGAGAGAGCCCCCTCCTTCTTCTTCTTCCTTGGCCTTCCCCCTGATGGGAGGAGAGTTCCCCCTCTGGTCCATGGCCACCATGGCGGCGGAGGGGCAGGAGCCCCTCCTAGATTGGATCTCTCTCTGTTATTTTCTATTTTGCCTTCCCGATTTCTGGCCCTTTGCCGTTTCTTAAATTCCCGGAGATCCATGACTCCAATGGGGCTGAAAGTTTAACATGATTTTTTATGGATATTATCGTTCTTGTGGTGAAAGAATGGCAGAAACTGCCTTACAAGGTACTCACTAGGTACCACGACGCGCCCTACCTCCTGGGCGCACCCTGATGCCCAGAGGGCCCCTCGAGCATCATCTTGTGTTGATTCTTCTTCCAAAAGTTCACATATATTCCGAAATCAATCTCTGTAAGTTTTTACCGCGGTTGGACTTTGTTTGATATGGATATTCTTCGAAATAAAAAACATGCAACAAACAGGAACTGCACTGGGCACTGGATTAATATGTTAGTCCCAAAACATAATATAAAATGTTGCCAAAAGTATATAAAATTTGTAGAATATTGGCATGAAACAATCAAAAATAATAGATATGACGGAGGCGTATCACTATGTTGTGCTAATTTTTTAGAGTTTTTGGAGTTACAAAAGTATGACTAAAAATTGCATCATTATGTACTGCTCTGTTTTAGACAGATTCTATTTTTGTTGCATATTTTGCTTATTTTAAAGTTTATATGGATTGTATCAGTGGGTATAAGTCATGGAAATGATAGAATACAATAGGTATTATGTAATAACAATTAGGAATCTAGCTTTGATAGTACCCAAGTTAATGATTTATTTTATTATATTAATTGACCACACGAGGTTTTGTTAAATTTCGTGCGGTCGAAGTTTTCAAGTTTTTGGTGAGATAATGATGGAAGAAAGAATAAAGGGCAGCAGGAGCCTAAGCTAGACACAATCATTGTCCCCTGATCACACCAATTAAGCTAGACACACATTTGTCACAATTTGTAGAATGCTCATTATGTTTCACTTATATCTTTTGAGTTAAGGCAATTACTCATGTTCTTCACTTATATCTTTTGAGCACGGCGATATATATATTTCATAGAAATCATAGGCACTCCCTTGCTTCAATTATATCCTTTTGAGAGTTGAATAGCAAGTGTAATTTGCATGTGTTATATGTTTAGTCCAATAATAATAGTAGGTATACAAAGATGGTACAATAAAAACTTGCATGAAGATCACAGAATATGTTGTGCTTGATTTCTTGCAATAGTTTTGTGATCTTGAGATGATAATATATGTGTGTACTAGTGAATAATCTTGGTTTAGTAAATAATATTAGTGTTAAGGTTTGTGATTCCCTATTCATGAAAATGTCGGTTTTGACATAGTTAGGAAGTTGGAGAAATATTTATTCTTGATTGATACCTTGTGTGTCCGGATTGGGTGCGTGCGATGGTTAACTCCTCGGAACCTCTTCCCTTGGGGTATATGAGTTGTACTTCGTTTCGATGGCTAATAGGCTTTTGAAATAAGTACTTGAGTTCTTTATGACTAATGTAAGTTTTTGGACTATAAGCACTTCCACCTATCAATATTTTTGCTAGCCTCTTCGGTACTGTGCATTGCGCATTCTCACCTCGAGACCTGGTGAAAAATTCGCCGGCGCATCCAAACCTCGTGATATGGTATGCTCTATCACACATAAGCCTTATATATCCTTCGTGAAAACAACCACCATAGCTAACTATTATGGCATTTCCATAGCCATTTCGAGATGTATTGCCATGCCTCTTCCACCATTACTATTCACATGACCTGAGCATTCGTTGTCATATTTCTTTGCATGCTCATATAGAGTTGACATGATATTTGTGGGAAATCCACCATTCATCATTGTTATACATGTTATGCTAGATCATTGCACATCCTGGTACACCGCCAGAGCCATTCATATGTAGTCATATTTTTCAGTTTATCAAGTTGTAAGTAAATTAAAGTGTGATGATCATCATAATTAGAGCATTGTCCCAATGAGGAAAGAATGGTGGAGACTTATGATGAGAGAAAAGAGAAAAGGGGCAATGTTGCTATCCTTTTACCACACGTGTGCTTCAGAGTAGCACCATGTACTTCATATAGAGAGTCCATGATTTCACTTCCATATACTAGTGGGAAATTTACAGTATAAAACTTGACAGGTATATTCCGATGACAAAGTTCCTCAAATGTTTGAGGCCTTCATGAGCAAGCAAGTTGGATGCACACCCATTTAGTTTCATATAGAGAGCTTTCATACATTTATAGCTCTAGTGCATTCATTGCATGGCAATCCCTACTCCTCGCATTATCATCAATTATAAGGCCTCTCCATTACCTAAAGATTCGCCTCATTGGTGTGAGGCTTTCTTATACTTTTGTATTCCCTTACAAAACCACAATCATCATTCTCTTTGTTATCCAAGGTGCTAAGTTCAGGGATCATGCTAAAGTATTGCATGGGAGGTGAAAAAGCTAAAGCGAGAAAAAGTATTGACCCAATTACTTGGTTTGGCACTAGGGTGTTCATCATAGATATCTTTGTGTTAGGGAGACCGAGCTATTCCATGCTTACAAGATTAAATGAGTAGGGATAACATTCTTTAGCACTTATATTTTGAAGGGCAATGATTGCTTGCTAGTATTCATGTGTAATATTTTTGTTGATGTCAAATTGATAGACTATTGTCCTAAATCATCTGCTTCCTAGTATTCATGCCGCAAGTGAATTACATGATCGAAGAAACATGCTAGGTAGCATTTCACATCAAAAATTATGTTTTTATCATTTACCTACTCGAGAACCAGTAGGATTTAAGCTTGGGAAGGTTGATATGTCTCCAACGTATCTATAATTTTTTATTGTTTCATCCTTTATATTATCATTCTCGTATGATTTATATGCCATAATATATTATTTATGGACTAACCTATTAACTTACTACCCAGTGCCAGTTCCTATTTTTGCCTATTTATTAGTTTCAAAGAAAACACATACCAAACAAAGTCCAAATACGATGAAACTTTACGGTGATTTTTCTAGACAATGCGAGACCCTATAAGCCTCGGGGAGAGACCACAAGATGCACGAGGGAGCAATAGGCTCACATGGTGCGCGCCTAGGGGTGCGCCATCAACACGTGTGGGACCCACGAGGCTTTGGTTGGTCTAATCTCTGGCATATAAATCCCCTAATATTACAAAAAACCAAGACCCGAAACAATATTCTAGCTTCCGCAAGGTTTCTGTTCTTCCATGATCCCATTTGGACGCCTTTTCCGGTACTCTCCCTGAGGGCGAAAACCATTGCGGAGGCAATATTCATCGACCCTGTTGCCTCCATGATGATGTGTGAGTAGTTCCTTCAGGATCTACGGGTCCATAGTAGTAGCTAGATGACTTTTCTCCGTCTCTCTCTCTCTCTCTCTCTCTCTCTCTCTCTCTCTGTCTTTTGATCTTCAATATAATGCACTCCTGTGAGATCTATTTGATGTAATTCTCACGGTGTATTTGTTGGGATCGATGAATTGTGGGTTTATGATCAGATTAATCATTGAAACTATTTGAGTCTCTTGAGATTTATTTATGTTTGATTTTATAGCTATGTATGCTTCCCCATCTATCAGTATTCTTTGGCCAATTGTATGAGTAGATCTTTAAAGGGAGTGGTGCATAGAAGTGGGTTTAATCTTGCGGTGTGCTTACTCTCTGATGGGAGGAGTTGCAAGACACGTATTGTATTGTTGCTACTGAGGATAAAATGATGTGGTTCAAACATATTGCTTGCTCTTACTTTGTCCACATTATGTCATCTTGCTTAATGTGTTACTCTAATTGTAGGAACTTAATACATAATTCCGAGGTGATCACGCTTTGTGTGGTCTGGTGGTCTAAGGTTGTGATGTCACGAGTTCCATAAGGTCGGCGCCGTATTCGTGGTGGTTGACTCGAGAGCCTCCCGGTCTTGTCGTCATGACCTAATGCAGTGAGATTGCCTTTGGGATGTATTCCGCTACAAAGTCTTTGGAAGTTGGCTTTGCTTGTGTCGACTACCACCTGTGGGTTTTGGTTCTCACTTATCGGTGATTCAGAGCTATTGTTAGCCCCTTTTGCATCTGAGGGTACCATTGTGGCCTCTTCAGTTGTGTGGCGGTGCTCCGATAATTGTTCTTCGTCATTGTTCTTGTAGTTGAAAAATGGGATAAGCTCTGTTGTATAGATGCTGCAACTCGATATGGGCTCATCGAGAAAGCAACCTTTGGGTGAGTGGTGGATGTGAGCAATGTCAGAGACCATACCGACCAGCTCGAAGTTATGGCTAGTTATTCCAGATGTATGAAGTTTCAACTATTTGGGGCTTGAGACTCCTGTGGTTTGGTTACTAGGGCTTTATCGCCGGACTCCAAATCTAAGGGCAAGAGATGGCGGTCTGTCATGGTTGGTCAACCTTTGTCCTTGCGATCGAGCTGGTGACGTAGGCGCTAGGAGAGTTCCTACTGATATGTGGCTCCTATATTCTGTAGTCCAAACGAGTATGCGGGGCTTGTTAATGATGACGGATAGGTCTTCATGGTTGAAAAGGACCTCGACCCGGTGTGCCGAATTGGTGGCACAATTTTAGGTCATGGTAGTTGTTGATGGTGAAAGCGATGACACCTACGTAGATCGTGCGTGCAGGGTGGCCCGGTGGGTTGACATTGACCCGGCCCACCACATTTGTTGTGATGTGATGGAGCCAAAAGTAGGCTTTCCCCGGGCGAGAGGCCGCCCGAGGATGGGGTAGATCTGATCTGAGATAGGTCTCCTACCGGTGCCGCCTGTGCCTGGCACACCAACTAACTGTGCGAAATACTGTTAGATCCATTGATAGGGGTCAAAGCGGAGCTGAAAGTCTTAGATCAGATATCACATGAGGGTTTTATCCAGGTTCAGGCCTCCGGAGAGTAATACCCTACATCCTGCTTGTTTCAGTTATTCATGATGGAGGATACCTTGTGTGAGGGAATACAATGGTGCATATGATTGCTACTATCAGTTTCTATCTGCGGTTAGATGGATCTAAGAGCCCCCCTTGCCTCCCCTTATATAGACGGTGGAGGCTAGGGTTTACAAAGAGGGAAACGCGATATGTGCTTCCACAACCCTTGGATTGAAGAGCAAGAAGGCCTCTGACACCCTCCATAGGGTTTCTCCCTTGCCTGGGAGTGGGCTCGTGGCCAAATCTGATGTCGGCTCCCTTGGGTAAGCCACCCCCGGTGCATGACAACGTCGTCGACGTGGGTTGGAGTTAGCAGAACGACGACATTAGTTTGACAGTGACGACATCATAAACTCCTAGTTTGCAGGGTGGGCCATATCGGAATGTGATGTTTGCTAAACCGTGGATGAGAAACCAACTGGACCATCTCGTAGCTAGTCATGGTAGCGGCAATAGCTCAGACTGCCAGGGGATGGTGGTAATAGTGTGAAATAGATTCACACCAGCATCACCGAACATTTGCGTACACAATATAGTGCGGAGATAATGCTGGCACTAATAATTCGGCAGGTTTATTCAACAAATATGCAATGCCTCACCGATCTAAAAAAATATTTTTTGAAGAAAAACGATAAAAGTGACTTAGCTGGTTTATGCTCCTGGTGTGGATGACTCGATCTGGGCTCGCGGTGGGACGAGGTCCTAGCCCCTAAGCCGATCACGATGTGGTGGAGAATGGAGCTCGATTCGATGAAGCATTGACATAGTACGGTCGATGTGATGAGGTGAAGCCCCTGGTCCATCTGGCATGATGAAGCTGGTCGAGGGTTACGTTAGAGCCCCCCCCCCCCGAGTAGGTCGATGAAGCAATGGCACCAAAGCTCCCGAGCTAGCCTATGTGGCAGGGCAAGTTGGTAAGGTGGCGTAGAGCCCTTATGTCAACCAAGATGATGGAAAAGGGGGGCATGGTGAACATCGGCTTGATGAAGGGACGACACGACGATGCCGACGCATGTTATAATTCATGACACGGTCGATGTCAGCTTGATGAAGTGGCATCATGGAGATGCCGGTACAGCCGGCCACGCAATCATGGGGCGATGATGTCTTCATGGCGATGTCGAACTCCTAGTCGGCTAGCCGAGGTGGAGATGCGACATGGTTGACATCATCCTGATGACACGTCGACATGGCTAGTGCAGGTTGGCATCCATGGAGCCATGAGGTCACATCGGTTTGACACCGGCGTGGCGGTGAAGAGCACATCGGAAAATGCTTAAAATTTGCAGGCATGTGTTTCAAATCGAAACACAACACTCTACAAAAAAATCATCCAAAAAAGGATGTTCAATAGCCCGTTCGTAAAAAAGATGAACTCGGGTCGGATTTGTTTTCACGAAGGAATCATATTAAAAAATTGAAGCACTCCTCGGGCTCCCCCATCGGAGTTTGCATCGTTGGATCGCCCTAAAATTTTGAGGGGTCGTTGACATCGCAATTCTGCAACATATGAATGGATGGACCTTCCAAAGAAGGTCTGAGTTAAACGCTGAAGTATTCCTCCCAAACTCACTCAGATTTTCGCCAAGATCTGACCCGACCTCGGCATATCGGCGATTCTAGAGATTCCACCATCGAAAGCGATGAAATTTTACAGGGTTATTGTAGACTCAATTCCACAAAATTTCACCAAAGGAATCATCAAAATGATGCTTGAGGATGCGGGGACAAACAAAAGGAATCTAGTGTCCAGAAATTTCTGCACGGTCGTGCGGCGACAATGTTGACATTGGGCCCCCAAGCTCCACGGTGAAATTTTTCCATGATCTCAATTGAGATTGATGTTGATGTTGATGAAGATGCCCATTGACAGATCTGACATGGTGTGCAATCCTCAACCTAGCCGAGGTGACCAGTTGAGTTGGCGAGGAAGATCCGTTCTGGTGCGTAGATCATGCCAGAACCTTATCACATCATGGCGACTATGTGGCAGACCTTTATAGGCACCAATGATGGAGTTAAATCCAGCCAATCTTTGGTAGAGGGCATTGAAATTGATGCGATGGTAACATGGAAATATGATTTTAACTGGGTTGGCTCTCTCGAAAAGATAATACCATGCGTCCTGCTTTTGTTTATTTTATTGGAGTATAGTACAGAGTACATATGTCTACAACGAGATTGTTGTGTAAGATTGTAATGATCTATTGACTAGCCTAGCCTTGTGTTGGGACCGAGAGTATATGGACTAGAGGGGGGTGAATGGGAGATTCAAAAGTTCTTCCGAATGTTTTCAACTGATCCCAAACACTGTAGTGGAAATATGGTTTAGTAGACAAGAACTCAATCAAGCATGCTATTGAGGAATAAAAGTATCAAGGTAGGAAGCAATGTTAGATCGAGCATAGGATATCACAAGCTTGATAATTACGATGGTAATGCAATATGAGAATAGATATAATAACATGAGAGAAAATACAATGAGAATTTTGAGGGAAAACACATTAGTCTTAATAAGATAGGAGCGAGGAGAAGTTCGTACGACTAGTGTCGGATTTCGGGTTCCACAAACCCTTGAGAGGTTCGTACTCCGGGGTGCGTGCGGAGATCTCAACCTACCCAGCCTGCCTACTCGTGATCCTCACACCCTAGCACGTCGAGCTCAATTGGACACAGAGACACAACAATTTATCCTGGTTCGGCCCACCTTGCGATGTAATACCCTACTCCAGCTTTGTAGTGGATTGCCTTGAGGGGCTGAGGATGAACTAGTATAGTGGATGAACAGCCTCAGGAGCTGAGGTGTTCTTGAGCTTGGCTGAGCTGGTGAAGTGGTGAGGGAGCAATGGATTGGATTCGTTCTGTGTCCTATTTGTAGTGGCGTTGGTCGTATTCCCAAATGTTGGCGCGAAGGGATCCTACAACGGCCAAATTTGAAGGGGGACAAGAAGTACATCCTATCCGGACTAATGTGGTCTTTGCCTACAAAAGCTTCTGGTCGTGACGCTGTGGTGGGCTCGGCGATGACCTCCGACCTGCCGTCCTGGCGATCTTGGTCTTGTTACACCAGAATGGAAACCTTTGGTTGATTCCTCGGGATTGCACACCTGTTGCTTGCTTCCCTTGTACCAAAGAGGAAACTGGTACTTTGCGCCCGCTGGCGCCCATCTGGCCTTGGTCGTCATGGCTCACGTCAGCTGAGCCTCGTGAGGTGCACCTTGCATAGAAGTCTCCGCTCCCCGGGAGCCAGCCTGAGGAGGATGATCCCCTTGGAGGTCTTGGTGTCGCCAGCCTCGCGAGGGTCTTGAGTTGTTGATGCAGAAGCTGGGCCGTACTAGGCCATCGGTGGAGCCACGCAGTGGGCCGTAGGCAGGCAAGTCTGGGTACCCCCGTATCCAGAACGCCAACAACTGGAATGACTAACGTGAAAGTTGAGAATGCAACATGCTGAGCAACAAACATAATTAGTGGGGATCCATGATATGACACAAACGAATGATATGGAATAGTCGAAGGATGATTAGATAAACCATTATCAGAGAGCAGGAATGTAAACTGCAGATGGTAATGCAGTAAAGTAGAGTAAACTAGTGGTGCTTGATGGCGACAGATGGATTTGGTAGACCAGTTCGCCCTTCTGCCAAAGGGCTACGTCTGGTTTGAGGTGTTGTGATTTAACACAGAAGATAAACTTTCTTTGCCCTATTCTCCTTCAACTTGGAGCTGATCAGACTCCAACTGATTTCACTCGTGGTGGATACTTGTCAGTGATCTCCAAACCTTCGATCGACCTTCGCGAACCACAATCACTCTTGGTTGCTGAAGATCTTGTTTAGTGAAGACAACAACTCTTCAACACTCGAGCCGACACCTATCTGTCTGTCGATGCAACAAAGATCCATGTTTGTTGACTGAACCCTTGCACAAACATGGCGACGGTAGCATATTCAATCACCAAGGCATGGCATCAAGTCAAGCCAAAAAAGACGCTCTTCGTGAGATGAAGGAGAACATTAAGAAGAACAAGGTAGGTATAAGCCACCTTGGGAAGGCCTCCCTTGCCGGGCAGGAGAGCGTGGCAAGGTCGAGGCCGCCCCCAAGAACAAGTCCAGGTCCGCCCTAGCAGGCTTGCTAGGGCCGCCAAGATCAAGCCCCTCCAAGCTTCTTCAACAAGGAACCTTCATCGAAGCGCCACCGCTCGACTTCACCGCACCCAAGTCACTAATCAGCGCGGTGTCATAGTGTTAAGCAACCAGGTGGATCCTACCAAGGACGTGGCAGCATCAAGGAGAAGAGATTAGCATTATTGACACCCGTCCAGGAGGCATGTCAAGCTGATAAAGAAGAGGCATATCAGCGACATGAAAGGCTTGCCGGGATTTGTCCTCGGCATGACACCTAGCAGTGCATTTAATGCACTTTGTCCTAACTACCAGAGTTAGGTATGATAGCACTATTTGCTATCTAATCACACCCAAATGATGGTTTTGCCACTGTGGTCACCCCTTAACCTATAAAAGGAGGCCCGTGGCAGCCTAGCAAGGGGTTCGAACACTCCGACCCCAGCACTTGTAAGTTCATGTTGCGCTCCCCGAGACACCCTTGCCGGGCCAGAGCGCGTCGAGCCTTCGTCCACCTTCAAATGAATCCACAAAGGTAGGAGTAGGGTTTTACGTTGCAAAGCAGCCTGAACTTGGGTAAAACAAAGGGAGTCCACCGCCGTTTTGTCCCCCACTATTTCTACTCTTTGTGCAACATGACCATCCCTATGTCGAACCACAAAGGGGAACCCATGCCCCATAGGTGATCGTGCTTCCAGGCCAATGTCTTTGGTGCGCCAGGTTGTAACGACCCGGATTCGATGCGCCAGTTGTCTACCAGTTATTCGCCGTCATTGCCATGTCATTTGCTTGCGTGTTGCACTTTGCCATGTCATCATCTGCATTTCATATCATGCCATCATGTGCATCGCATTTGCATACGTGTTCGTCTCATGCATCCGAGCATTTTCCCCGTTGTCCGTTTTGCAATCCGGCACTCCTATGTCATCCGGCGGTCCCTTTTGACCTCTTCTCTTGTGCGGGTGTTAAACTTTCTCGGAATGGCCCGAGGTTTGCCAAGCGGCCTTGGTATAGCACCGGTAGACAGCCTGTCAAGTTTCATGCCATTTGGAGGTCGTTTGATACTCCAACTGTTAACCGGGTAACCGTAAAGCCCTCTTTTGTTGCAGCCCAACACCCCTTCCAAAGTGGCCCAAAACCCAGCAAACTCCCCTCCATGCTCTCGGTCGTTCGATCACGATCGCGTGGCCGAAAACCGCTCCTCATTTGGACACTCCTAGCTCCCTCTACCTATAAATATGTAATCCCCTCCGAATTCTTCGCAGTCCAAACCCTAGCCCGCTCCCCTCGCGCCGCTGGACAAAAACCTCCATCGCCGCCGGACATGTCCGCCGCCCCCTCGTCCAATCGCCTCCCGCCACGTGGCGATCCCCGCCACCGCCACCGTCTCCGCCGCCAGGGCCCGCGCGGCCCAGATCCGGCCCGCGGGGCCCGTGCCACCGCCCGCCGCCGCCCGACCAGCCCCGGCTCCGCCGCCGTTCGTCGGGGCGCGCGCCGCCCCGAGTCGCCTCCGCCGCTGATCTCCAGCCCCGCCGCCCGGCGCGCCTCGCCGCCCGCGCCGGCTTGGGTCGCCGCCGCCGCCCCGCGTCCCCGGCGCCTCCCCGGAACCCCGCCGCCTTCGCGCCCCCTTGCCGGCGGCCCCGCGCCCCCGTGCTCCCCGCCGGTCGCCCGGATCCTCCCGCGCCGCCTCCCGGCCTCGCCGGCGCCGCCTCCCTCCGCGGGGCCCGCGCTCGCCGGCCGCCGGCCCGAAGTCCCTCGCCCGCGCCCCCGTGCCCCGAGCGCCGCCGCTCCTCCCTCCTCGCCTCGCCAGAGCCGAGCTCGCCGGAGGAGCTCGCCGGAGCTCCTCCCTCGCCAGATCTGGTCGGGTGGACCAGATCCACCGGTCCGGCGAACCAAACGCCCGCGCCCCGTCCCGGTTCCCTCCATCCCGCACGATCCCGTCCAACTTCCCCAAGGTGATATTTTGCCTAAGTCCCCAGTTTTTCATATAATCATGCCATGTTTGACCTGATGTATCTCTGCATCCGTAGCTCCGTTTTGCGCGTGTAATATGTCAAATTGTTTGTCTCAACGAGTACTTCATTTCATTCCATTGCATCATTTTCATTTGAGCTCATCTTGATGCCCGAAATTCTGTTGGAAGAGTGCATGTTGATGTTAACCTGCTGAAACTGTTATAACTTGCTCATTTATCATTTTTGCCATGATTGATTTGTGCATCCTATGAGGTTGATGTCTACATGTATGTTGATCTATGCCATGCCATATTTCTAGGGGTGTATGCCATGTATTTTTGTGATCAATGTGGTGACTAGCACAAGCGTGCAAACTAGGCTTCGTGATATTGCTGATTTTAGTCCCTGTTCTGCTGTTATTTTGATGCCATGTAAACTTGATGCTACAGAGAGATCCATGCATATTTTGAGATACTTCAGTAAGGGTGATTTGAACATATGGTTATTGTCTATCCGTTCATGCCCTTGTTTGCAATTTTGAAGTAGTCTAACATGTCATTTGAGTGCTCTACTTTTGCTTCAAAATGTTTCCTGGAAGATTGTTTACGTGTTATTCAATATGGCCAAGCTTGCTATAGTTGATCCTTGCTTGCTATGGACTTGTTCTTGACTTGGTTTGTTTCACAAACATGTCTTCCTGATGATGCTATGCTTATCTTGTCATGAAATGACTTGTGGTGAGTGAATCAAGCTTGTTAAGTAGGGCATTTGATGTTGCTGTTTTGCTAGACAGATTCTGTTATATTTTGTTGCTATGTTAACATGCTTCTACTAATCATTCTATGCATAATCTGGAGATGTCCTATAAACATGTTTTGATCTAAATGTCTTGCTCTATCCACTCATGCCCTTGGTTGCAATTATAGCCTGCTGGAACATGTTTTTATCTTGCTCCAAAGTTGCTTGATAATGTTGCTGTCAGCCTGTTAACATTAAGTTCACTTGTTCCCATGTGTTTTCCTAGTGATCCATGCACCCTATGACCTTGCTATTGCCATGCTTAGCTTCATAAACATGCCTTCTTACTGTTGGTTGCCTTGCCATGCCATGTATTGCTCTGTAGTGAGTGGTTCGAGCTCACGAACATGCCTACTTATTGTTGTTCCTGCCATGTATGAATCTCTAATATAACTTGCCATGTTTACATGGGTGCCATCCTATCTTCGGTTCCTTTTTGGATCATGGTCAGTAAGGGACTGTTGTTCTATGCAATTAGTAGATTCATTCCATGCCTTTGTTTGCCATGATATGTTCCTGTAACATGCTGTTTGATAGCTCTAAACATTGCAACCTGATGTTATTTCTACTAAAGTCTGAAACTGTTATTATTTGCAATCTTACCATGTGTTTTTGAGCATGTTCTAGTGATTTCTGGAGATAGCTCAGTGTTCATGTTTTATTATGCTTTGCCTGTACTTCATGCCCATGCCTTTTGTTATTATGTTGGGGTGCTGTAGCTTATTGTTTTGATGCTTGCAAGATGCCTAGTTGCTGTTTTGGACAGATTGTTGTTATGACTTGTATAGAGTGTATGTGTTGAACCGTTGCTCCGTTTTGAGTGTGATCTATATGAAACTTGCTTGATTTTGCATGTTGATTCATTTTATCATGTTGCATCCATGTTTTGGTGTGTTTGCTTGATGTTTGTATGCATTTTGCATCAATGCCATGCTTAACTTGTATTGCTCATATCTTCTAGGCCGTAGCTCCAAATCTAATGAACTTTATATGTAACTTGACTAGAATTTCGTGTAGATCCTCTTGGTGCATCTTAACTTGCTGTTTAACAACTTGAACATAAGGTTTATTCAGTTCTGGACCAATTTCGAAATATGCATATGAGGACTTACCGGAATTGTTATATGTTGTTTCCGGCCTCATTTAAACTTGCCTTGATGTGTTGGTCTTGTTTGCATCATCTCTTGCCATGCGTAGCTTCATGTAGCTTTGTCATGCATCATGCTTGTTGTGCATCATGCCTTGTTCATGTGTGGTGTGTTTACCATGTTGTGTGCTTCTTCTCGATAGTTCCCGTTTCGTTGCGATCGTCAGGATTCGTTCGTCTACGTGTGGTTCGTCTTCGTGGCTTCATCTTCTTCATGGACTCGTTCTTCTTCCTTGCAGGATTTCAGGCAAGATGACCGCTACCCTGGATCTCACTACTATCATTGCTATGCTAGTTGCTTCGTTCTATCGCTATGCTGCGCTACCTATTACCTGTTTATCAAGCCATCCCATATTGCCATGAACCTCTAACCTTTGACACCTTTCCGATGCAAACCGTTGTTTGGCTATGTTACCGCTTTGCTCAGCCCCTCTTATAGCGTTGCTAGTTGCAGGTGAAGTTGAAGATTGCTCCATGGTGGACAGGGTTATGTTGGGATATCACAATATCTCTTATATTATTAATGCATCTATATATTTGGTAAAGGGTGGAAGGCTCGGCCTTATGCCTGGTGTTTTGTTCCACTCTTGCCGCCCTAGTTTCCGTCATACCTGTTATGTTCCCGGATTTTGCGTTCCTAACGCGGTCGGGTGATTTATGGGACCCACCTGACAGTTCGCTTTGAATAAAACTTGTCCAGCAAGGCCCAACATTGGTTTTACCATTTGCCTCACCAGCACCTATATTTCCCTAGGGAGTAATTAACCCGAGGGTCATCTTTATTTTAGCCCCCCAGGGCCAGTGCTTGTCTGAGTGTTGGTCCGAACCGAGCCGCCTGCGGGGCCACCTCGGGGAAACTCGAAGTCTGGTTTTACTCGTAGCCTATCTCATCTGGTGTTTCCCTGAGAATGAGATATGTGCAGCTCCTATCGGGATTGTCGGCGCATCGGGCGGCTTTGCTGGTCTTGTTTCACCATTGTCGAAATGTCTTGTAAACCGGGATTCCGAGACTGATCGGGTCTTCCTGGGAGAAGGTCTATTCCTTCGTTGATCGCGAGAGCTTGTCATGGGCTAAGTTGGGACACCCCTACAGGGTATAAACTTTTGAGAGCCGTGCCTGCGGTTATGTGGCAGATGGGAATTTGTTAATGTCCGGTTGTAGATAACTTGACACCAGATCCGAATTAAAACGCATCAACCGCGTGTGTAGCCATGATGGTCTCTTCTCAGCGGAGTCCGGGAAGTGAACACGGTTTCTGGGTTATGTCTGACGTAAGTAGGAGTTCAGGATCACCTCTTGATCATTGGTAGTTGTCGATCGTTCCGCTTGTTCTCTTCTCACTCTTATTTGCATATGTTAGCCACCATATATGCTTAGTCGCTGCTGCAACCTCACCACTTTACCCCTTCCTTTCCCATTAAGCTTTGCTAGTCTTGATACCCATGGTAATGGGATTGCTGAGTCCTCGTGGCTCACAGATTACTACAACAACAGTTGCAGGTACAGGTTTTGCGATGATCCTGACGCGAGAGCGATGCTTGCTTGCGTTGAGTTCTTCTTCTGCTTCTTCGATCAGGGGATAGGTTCCAGGTCGGCAGCCTGTGCTAGCAGGGTGGATATCGTTTGAGTTTCTGCTTGTGTTTCATCCGTAGTCGGATGGTGCTCTTTTGTAAGATGATGTTGTATTCGTGTGGCATTGTATGCCTTATGTATGTATCCCCATCTATTATGTAATGTTGATGTAATGATATCCACCTTGCAGAAGTGTCTCAATATGCGGGTCTATCCATGGTGGGACCTTCGAGTTCCTTTTGGATAGGGTCGCATATTGGGCGTGACAAGTTGGTATCAGAGCCTCGACCGACCTTAGGAGCCCCCCTTGATTGATCGTGTAGTTTGGCCGTTGTTGAGTCTAGAAGAAAGATGATTTTTGGAGTCTAGTTATATCGGAGAGTAGGAATTCTTTTTACTCCTCAGCCCCCTTCGTCACTCTGGTAAGGAATCTTGACGTAGGTGTTTTGAATTACTCCTCTTCCCCTTCAAATTTTTTTTTCTTTAGGATCATGTGGTTAGTTTTCGTTCGTTGTCCATCCTCTTTTGTCCGGCGCATTCCTCGTCAAGCTGATTCGAACCTCTTTGTCTTTGGGAGATCAATCCTCGGCTCTTTTTGATCGATGTGGTTTTCCTTGTCCAAAGTTGTCCTTGTTTTTCCCACCCGCCCTCCCTTCTTCTTCTCGAATCCGGAGTCCGTAATCGAGTAAACATCCTACTCGTGCGAAGTCTTTACTTTTCTTTCCTCAATTATTTTGACCGGTGTTTTCTCTTCAAGATATTCGTCGTTTTCCCCCTTCCACTTGCCTGTGTTGTTTCCCGCCCTCCCACCCTTTTTCTTCCCGGAGTTTGAGTCTCTTTCGGGCATCAATTTCATTCGTGCGGAACCTCTTCAGTCTTTTGTAAATTATTTCAACCGGTGAATTCTCATCTTATTCGGCATTCTTCATCTCTTTTTCTTTTCCGGTGCACTTAATTCAAGTTATTCGTTGTCGATCGTATTCTTTTTCCTCGGCTCAAGTGTTTTTCCCTGCTCGTTCGCCTCTCGCCAGTTTATCCCTCCGGAGTGCTCAAGACATCTCAGGAGATTTGCATGTGTTCCAATTAATTCGAGATTGTCACCTCATTCAAATATTTCAATTGTTCCGGTGCTTCATCTATCTCTTCAACAATCATTTTCAACGGTGTTTTCTTTTAGTGGGCCCCAACCCATAGGTCTTTTCCCAGGATCTTACCTGACTCTTCTAATTCCCCCGGAGTTATTCTCAATTCTTTTCAAGTGTGACATAAGAATGTATCCCATCAGTCACTTGCCTTCTCCAAGATCTCTTTCAAACTATTTTCTTTGTTGGCTCAACCTCTTCATTTTTTTCGTTCTCCCGGAGTATCTCAGTAATTTTGGTGGTGTTTCTCGTCGTCATTTGAAGACCGAAGAAGAGTTTTTCCTGAATATTGTCCATTCTCCCGGAGATTCACGGTGCTAGCTCGATGTTATCCTATCTAATGGTTTCCAGTCGTGCAATTCTTTTCATCCATCCGGAGTATTTCAGGAGTTGCGTTCTCTCTCGATTATCCGGAGGCCATCATTCCAGTTATCGTTCTCTAATTATCCCGGTGTTTCGTTCAAGTGTTCTTTAATCAGTTTGTTATCTCTTCGTTCTTGTGCATCTAAATCCCCTCTAGCTTATTGGTTCTTCTAATTCTTCCCGGTGATTAAGTCTCTTTCATCAGTCATTTTCGAATTCTCACGGTGGTTCTTTCAGATTCTTTTCCTTGTTTATCATATTAATCCTTTCGTTCTGTCAATCCTACCAGTGATTCATGAAGACCTTCTCAAGTTTGCGATATGTCACTTCTCAATCCTTTTCAAGAAGAATAAGTAGTATGCAAAATCCATTGCTTGTCATCAATTTAATTTGATGAAGGATAAGCATACAATAAATCTTATTCTTATTTCGTCAGAGTGAGTAATTCCATCCTTCGGAGTTTGTTCTTGGTGAATAAATTCTAGTTCCAAGTGTTTTCATCTTTTCTTTTCCGTAGTTCAAGTTTCTCGGTCGTCTCGTCGGAACCTCCATCTAAATCATCGCAAGGCTCATCTTATTCTTTCATCCTTCATTCTATCTCATCATCTTTTGTCACCGGAGTTCTTCATGGTGGTTCTTCATGAGATAATTCTTTCTTCAAGAGTTCATCAAGTATCATTCCATCCTCTCTAGTTCTTGTTCTATTCCTCCATGTGTCAGCCGGAGTGCTGCCTAAATCCTTTCAGTCTTATTCGTTTCTTTTCTCATTCTAACCGCTCCGGTTAGAACGAGTGGTTTCATAGTCTATCTGATTCCGTAAGCTTTCGATTCTTGTCATTCTTGTCATTCCTCTCTTGTTCTCGATGCTCTCGATTCTTTGTTTCCTCTCTTGAGTTTTTGTTTCACCCATCCCTTTTTCCCTTCTGTCTCGGTCCTAAGATCTCGGGACGAGATCTCTTGTTAGTGGAGGAGTGTTGTAACGCCCCGGATTCGATGCGCCAGTTGTCTGCCAGTTATTCGCCGTCATTGCCATATCATTTGCTTGCGTGTTGCACTTTGCCATGTCATCATATGCATTTCATATCATGCCATCATGTGCATCGCATTTGCATACGTGTTCGTCTCATGCATCCGAGCATTTTCCCCGTTGTCCGTTTTGCAATCCGGCACTCCTATGTCATCCAGCGGTCCCTTTTGACCTCTTCTCTTGTGCGGGTGTTAAACTTTCTCGGAATGGCCCGAGGTTTGCCGAGCGGACTTGGTATAGCACCGGTAGACCGCCTGTCAAGTTTCGTGCCATTTGGAGGTCGTTTGATACTCCAACGATTAACCGGGTAACCGTAAAGCCCTCTTTTGTTGCAGCCCAACACCCATTCCAAAGTGGCCCAAAACCCAGCAAACTCCCCTCCATGCTCTCGGTCGTTCCATCACGATCGCATGGCCGAAAACCACTCCTCATTTGGAATCTCCTAGCTCCCTCTACCTATAAATATGTGATCCCCTCCGAATTCTTCGCAGTCCAAACCCTAGCCCGCTCCCCTCGCGCCGCCGGACAAAAACCTCCATCGCCGCCGGACATGTCCGCCGCCCCCTCGTCCAATCGCCTCCCGCCACGTGGTGATCCCCGCCGCCGCCGCCATCTCCGCCGCCAGGGCCCGCGCGGCCCAGATCCGGCCCGCGGGGCCCATGCCGCCGCCCGCCGCCGCCCAACCGGCCCCGGCTCCGCCGCCGTTCGCCGGGGCACGCGCCGCCCCGAGTCGCCTCTGCCGCCGATCTCCAGCCCCGCCGCCCGGCGCGCCTCGCCGCCTACGCCGGCTTGGGTCGCCGTCGCCGCCCCGCGTCCCCGACGCCTCCCCGGAACCCCGCCGCCTTCGCGCCCCCTTGCCGGCGGCCCCGCGCCCCCGTGCTCCCCGCCGGTCGCCCGGATCCTCCCGCGCCGCCTCCCGGCCTCGCCGGCGCCGCCTCCCTCCGCGGGGCCCGCGCTCGCCGGCCGCCGCCCCGAAGTCCCTCGCCCGCGCCCCCGTGCCCCGAGCGCCGCCGCTCCTCCCTCCTCGCCTCGCCAGAGCCGAGCTCGCCGGAGGAGCTCGCCGAAGCTCCTCCCTCGCCGGATCTGGTCGGGTGGACCAGATCCACCGGTCCGACGAACCAAACGCCCGCGCCCCGTCCCGGTTCCCTCCATCCCGCACGATCCTGTCCAACTTCCCCGAGGTGATATTTTGCCTAAGTCCCCAGTTTTTCATATAATCATGCCATGTTTGACCTGCTGTATCTCTGCATCTGTAGCTCCGTTTTGCGCCTGTAATATGTCAAATTGTTTGCCTCAACGAGTACTTCATTTAGTTCCATTGCATCATTTTCATTTGAGCTCATCTTGATGCCCGAAATGCTGTTGGAAGAGTGCATGTTGATGTTAATCTGCTGAAACTGTTATAACTTGCTCATTTATCATTTTTGCCATGATTGATGTGTGCATCCTATGAGGTTGATGTCTACATGTATGTTGATCTATGCCATGCTATATTTCCAGGGGTGTATGCCATGTATTTTTGTGATCAATGTGGTGACTAGCACAAGCATGCAAACTAGGCTTCGTGATATTGCTGATTTTAGTCCCTGTTCTGCTGTTATTTTGATGCCATGTAAACTTGATGCTACAGAGAGATCAATGCATATTTTGAGATACTTCAGTAAGGGTGTTTTGAACATATCGTTATTGTCTATCAATTCATGCCCTTGTTTGAAATTTTGGAGTAGTCTAACATGTCATTTGAGTGCTCTACTTTTGCTTCAAAATGTTTCCTGGCAGATTGTTTACGTGTTATTCAATATGGCCAAGCTTGCTATAGTTGATCCTGGCTTGCTATGGACTTGTTCTTGACTTGGTTTGTTTCACAAACATGTCTTCTTGATGATGCTATGCTTATATTGTCATGCAATGACTTGTGGTGAGTGAATCAAGCTTGTTAAGTAGGGCATTTGCTGTTGCTGTTTTGCTAGACAGATTCTGTTATATTTTGTTGCTATGTTAACATGCTTCTACTAATCATTCTATGCATAATCTGGAGATGTCCTATAAACATGTTTTGATCTACATGTCTTGCTCTATCCATTCATGTCATTGGTTGCAATTATAGCCTGCTGGAACATGTTGTTATCTTGCTCCAAAGTTGCTTGATAATATTGCTGTCAGCCTGTTGACATTAATTTCACTTGTTCCCATGTGTTTTCCTAGTGATCCATGCACCCTATGACCTTGCTCTTGCCATGCTTACCTTCATAAACATGCCTTCTTACTGTTGGTTGCCTTGCCATGCCATGTATTGCTCTGTAGTGAGTGGTTCGAGCTCACGAACATGCCTACTTATTGTTGTTCCTGCCATGTATGAATCTCTAATATAACTTGCCATGTTTACATGGGTGCCATCCTATCTTCGGTTCATTTTTGGCTCATGGTCAGTAAGGGACTGTTGTTCTATGCAATTAGTAGATTCATGTCATGCCTTTGTTTGCCATGATATGTTCCTGGAACATGCTGTTTGACAGCTCTAAACATTGCAACCTGATGTTATTTCTGCTAAAGTCTGAAACCGTTATTATTTGCAATCTTGCCATGTGTTTTTGAGCATGTTCTAGTGATTTCTGGAGATAGCTCAGTGTTCATGTTTTGTTATGCTTTACCTGTACTTCATGCCCATGCCTTTTGTTATTATGTTGGGGTGCTGTAGCTTATTGTTTTGATGCTTGCAAAATGCCTAGTTGCTGTTTTGGATAGATTGTTGTTATGACTTGTATAGAGTGTATGTGTTGAACCGTTGCTCCGTTTTGAGTGTGATCTATATGAAACTTGCTTGATTTTGCATGTTGATTCATTTTATCATGTTGCATCCATGTTTTGGGGTATTTGCTTGATGTTTGTATGCATCTTGCATCAATGCCATGCTTAACTTGTATTGCTCATATCTTCTAGGCCGTAGCTCCAAATCTAATGAACTTTATATGTAACTTGACTAGAATTTCGTGTAGATCCTCTTGGTGCATCTTAACTTGATGGTTAACAACTTGAACATAAGGTTTATTCAGTTCTGGACCAATTTCGAAATATGCATATGAGGACTTACCGGAATTGTTATATGTTGTTTCCGGCCTCATTTAAACTTGCCTTGATGTGTTGGTCTTGTTTGCATCATCTCTTGCCATGAGTAGCTTCATGTAGGTTTGTCATGCATCATGCTTGTTGTGCATCATGCCTTGTTCATGTGTGGTGTGTTTACCATGTTATGTGCTTCTTCTCGATAGTTCCCGTTTCGTTGCGATCGTGAGGATTCGTTTGTCTACGTGTGGTTCATCTTCGTGGCTTCATCTTCTTCATGGACTCGTTCTTCTTCCTTGCGGGATTTCAGGCAAGATGACCGCTACCCTGGATCTCACTACTATCATTGCTATGCTAGTTGCTTTGTTCTATCGCTATGCTGCGCTACCTATTACCTGTTTATCAAGCCATCCCATATTGCCATGAACCTCTAACCTTTGACACCTTTCCTATGCAAACCGTTGTTTGGCTATGTTACCGCTTTGCTCAGCCCCTCTTATAGCGTTGCTAGTTGCAGGTGAAGTTGAAGATTGCTCCATGGTGGACAGGGTTATGTTGGGATATCACAATATCTCTTATATTATTAATGCATCTATATATTTGGTAAAGGGTGGAAGGCTCGGCCTTATGCCTGGTGTTTTGTTCCACTCTTGCCACCCTAGTTTCCGTCATACCGGTGTTATGTTCCCGGATTTTGCGTTCCTAACGCGGTCGGGTGATTTATGGGACCCCCATGACAGTTCGCTTTGAATAAAACTTGTCCAGCAAGGCCCAACATTGGTTTTACCATTTGCCTCACCAGCACCTATATTTCCCTTGGGAGTAATTAGCCCGAGGGTCATCTTTATTTTAGCCCCCCCGGGCCAGTGCTTGTCTAAGTGTTGGTCCGAACCGAGCCGCCTGCGGGGCCACCTCGGGGAAACTCGAAGTCTGGTTTTACTCGTAGCCTGTCTCATCCGGTGTTGCCCTGAGAACGAGATATGTGCAGCTCCTATCAGGATTGTCAGCGCATCGGGCGGCTTTGCTGGTCTTGTTTTACCATTGTCGAAATGTCTTGTAAACCGGGATTCCGAGACTGATCGGGTCTTCCTGGGAGAAGGTCTATTCCTTCGTTGATCGCGAGAGCTTGTCATGGGCTAAGTTGGGACACCCCTGCAGGGTATAAACTTTCGAGAGACGTGCCCGCGGTTATGTGGCAGATGGGAATTTGTTAATGTCCGGTTGTGGATAACTTGACACCAGATCCGAATTAAAACGCATCAACCGCGTGTGTAGCCGTGATGGTCTCTTCTCGGCGGAGTCCGGGAAGTGAACACGGTTTCTGGGTTATGTCTGACGTAAGTAGGAGTTCAGGATCACCTCTTGATCATTGCTAGTTGTCGACCGTTCCGCTTGTTCTCTTCTCGCTCTTATTTGCGTATGTTAGCCACCATATATGCTTAGTCGCTGCTGCAACCTCACCACTTTACCCCTTCCTTTCCCATTAAGCTTTGCTAGTCTTGATACCCATGGTAATGGGATTGCTGAGTCCTCGTGGCTCACAGATTACTACAACAACAGTTGCAGGTACAGGTTTTGCGATGATCCTGACGCGAGAGCGATGCTTGCTTGCGTTGAGTTCTTCTTCTGCTTCTTCTATCAGGGGATAGGTTCCAGGTCGGCAGCCTAGGCTAGCAGGGTGGATATCGTTTGAGTTTCTGTTTGTGTTTCATCCGTAGTCGGATGGTGCTCTTTTGTAAGATGATTTTGTATTCGTGTGGCATTGTATGCCTTATGTATGTATCCCCATCTATTATGTAATGTTGATGTAATGATATCCACCTTGCAAAAGCGTCTCAATATGCGGGTTTATCCTTGGTGGGACCTTCGAGTTCCTTTTGGATAGGGTCGCATATTGGGCGTGACACAGGTAGGGGACGTCACTTGTGTGAACCTGAAGTAGTGACCAGCGCAGCGATTTTCGTTGACTTTCATCATCCATGGCATCCAAGAGGAAGGGCGGAGCCAGAGCACATCCTTCCTCCTCGAAGGCCTCATTTCCCATGGCTCCGGGTACTATGGATGTGGCAGACGGGGCCGGTGACGCAAGCGATGCCACTAACACTCCGGCTGGGGCTGGGGCGGGGGCCACGGGCATGACCCAACTGTCACATCTCTAGTTCTAGTATGATCAAGGCTAGCTAGTCATGTGTGCATCATGTTTAAATTCCTTTTAAAATTGAATTGGGGATTTGTAAAACCCTCAGAAATCATTTCTGGAAATGACCCAAATAAAAATTGCTCCAAAAAGGTCCAAGAAAATGTTCATGTTTCTCTCTGAAAAAATGGGTCAGAGGTAAAATTCAAACCAATATTTTTAGGAGCTCATTAATATTTTTTTGGGCATTTGGAATTAATGCAATAACTATTTGCTTTGGATATATGTTATATATATTTTATATATGTCCAAAAATTCTGTGCCCTACAAAAATTGTTAGAAGAAAAGAAAATGATTTTGTGCCTAAAACTAAATCAAACAAATGTTAGAAAAGGAAAAATAGAAAGAAAACATAAAAAATAACTTACCTGACTGGCCTAGTGGACTGCCAGCCCATGAGGCCCAGGCACCAGTTACCCCTAACCTCCTGCCAGTAGGCAGGAGGGCGTGTGGCTGCGGTGCATGCAGGGCACCGAAGTCGAAGTTGGTGTCCCGAAGATAGAGATGGCAGAAGACGCGCGTCATGGCCGAGGAAGAGAGCATGCAGGCCTCCCCCTCCACCATGGGGCCAAACCCGATGATGACACTCTCGAACACAGCAACAAGCTCGGGGAGCAGTACGGCGGGGCCCTGCTCCGGGGTAACCGCTGGCTCCTGGCGCTCGCTCCCGAAGAGATCCTGCAGCGCCCTGCGGGACCTCGCCTCAAGGGAGACGAAGGCGTTGCACTCCATGGTGGTCGCCTCCTCGGCATTGGCATGGGACGCCTGGGCCACCTCCGCCTTCAACTTCTCCAGGCGGCCACGCTCCGTGGCCTGTTCTTGGGATGCCTGCGCTAGCTCGGCATCGCGATCAGCAACTGCAGCTTCCTGCGCCTTCAGCTCCTCCTCCCGCACCTTGAGCTGATTGGCCTGGGTGGCCTACTGATCCCGGAAAGTCTTTAGTTCAGCCTCCACCATGTGGCACTGTTCCTGTGCTTCCTTGGCTTCCTTCAACGCCACGTCACGGGCGGCTGCAGCTAAGCCAGCCACCCTCCGGCCCTCCTCCTCAGATGCCACAGCTTGGCCCCAGGCCGTCTGGACGGACGCATTGCCTCCAAGACCAGCTCTAGGTGCCCCGACGCCCTGCGCTGGTCCGGACCCTGGAGATCATCTCGGAGCTGGTCTAGCGTGGAGCGGGCCTCCTCCAGGTATCCAGACGCGACGGAAGCACCACGGCCCGACGGTGTGGTGGATGGAAGACGAGGCGCTGCCGGCACCAAGACCGGCGGAGCAGTAGCAGTAGATAGGACCAGGGGCTCCCGAGATCTTGGGTCGCCGGCAAGAGAGTCAGGGATAGGCGCCTCCAAGGTCAGCTCTGCCGCGGGAGCCGTCTCCTCCTGAGGCTGGGCCCCGGAGCTTCGGGAGGGAAGCATTGCTGCAGGAGTGCGGGAGCTGTTGCGCCCTCTAAGCCGGAGGTGCGGTGACCACAGTAGCCAGCTTGACCTCGGCGGCTCCAACGTCCCCCTTCTTCCTCTTCACCACTGGACCTGACATCAAATGAAGATATTGAGCACTACATCGAAATCCAAGAGCAAGGGTGAGAAGGAGCACTTACTGGTCCATGGTGACATAGTTCCTCTTCTAGCCCACAAGAGCGAACTTCCCGGACACGGGCGCGCTGCGTTCCTAGGAGCGGACGAGCGCGCGGCCGGCCCCATGCTGGATGATGGCAGTGAAGCTGAAGCGCTGCTCAGGGGAATCA
Organism: Triticum timopheevii; assembly: GCA_963921465.1. Classification (NCBI taxonomy): domain Eukaryota; kingdom Viridiplantae; phylum Streptophyta; class Magnoliopsida; order Poales; family Poaceae; genus Triticum; species Triticum timopheevii. The sequence continues at coordinate 249,164,747 of OY997264.1, read as the reverse complement.
ACACCGACCTGTCACTCTTCGGGACCCCTCGCCTCTGCTTCTTCGGAGGCCCCCCTAGGATCTTGTGGTGACCCCGGCGGAACACGCCGACTCCCTGACCAGGTGCGCACCAGCATCGTCGTCGTAGGAGAAGTCACGGAGGAGGTAACTCTTCCATGGGGGAGAGGTCTCCCCTTCCCCTCCCAAGTGGCTTCGGAGGAGTGGTCGCCAGAGGACACTTCCACCAGGGAGCCTGCCGGCAGGGAAGGCTCCGTCGACACGAGCACGCGCTCGTTGAAGACTACCATGGCAGTGGCTATCCCCTACCCATCATCTCCGCGATACAACGGGAGGTGGTTGTCTGGGGGGGCCGCCCTGGTCCTTCCCAAGCAAGGAGTGCATGTCCTTGCTCAGCTCCTCGTCAGATAGGCTATCATGGCATAGCCGGAGCTTGTCTTTTGCGCCTCGAAGCTTCCACAAGGGGCGGGAGCGCTCATGGAGCAGTGCCAGGCGTTGCGTTAGGAACTCCCTAAAGATCATGGCTCCCGTCAGCTTCTCCACCTTCAAGTCAGCCGCCATCTTCTTTAGCAGCAGCTTCGCCAGGGGGTCGGTGAGGTTCTCTTGATACCACCCTCCCCGGACGTCGGGAGCCCCATTGATAGCTCCAGCAGGGCGTGCGAGTGCTTGGTGTCCATGAAGATCCACTTATCCCAGAAGTCCTCCACCTTCTTCCTGGCGCGGGAAATCGCATTGCTGTCGTTGGCCGCGATGAAGCCAATGCACCCTGTGCACTGGCAGCCGTTCACCCGGAGGTAGAAGAAATGGCGAAGCAATGCGACGGAGGGCATCACCCCCACTAATGCCTCGCAGTAAAAGGCGAAGATGGATAGGAGGAGGACATAGTTGGGGTGAAGATGGAGGGCTTGGATCCCGTAATGGCGAAGGACAACATAGAAGAAGTGGGAGAAAGGGGGGACCAGCCTGGCGTAAACACTATGTAGGAAGAAGGGGTAGAAGCTACCACCCAAGGATTCTGGTTTGGCAGAGCCAACCCTAAGTGCCGTCTCTCCCCTCTCGTTGTCGCTACTCGCCACCAGTTGGAGCATGGCATGGCGGCAAGGTGCTTCTCTTCGGTGATGGTAGACACCCCAAGACTGGCTCGTACCAGGGGGCGAGCGCACGGTCGGGGCCGGGGACTTTGCCTTGCCGGAGGCCATTGGGCGCAAGCTTGGTGGAGGAAATCGGCAGATCTGGAGCATTTTTCGGCCCGGAGAGAGAAGGGGATCTGGAGCAAGACGGAAGGAAGGCGATAGAGGCTTTGTGGCTGGCGCCAGCCTTTTTGTCAAATAGGAACAGTTGTTGAGGCAGCATGTGGAAGTGGAGATGCCCACGTCCCATCAATCGCCACGTGTCGCCCAAGGCTGCATGCAGTTGGGGCCCAGGGTGCTCTACACTTGCCCTTTGGCTTCGCCTAGAAGCCAAGTCTGAGCGCACCTTGGGCCCTGGGGCTACTATCGGCGTTCTGGATAAGGGGGTACCCAGACTTGCCTGCCTGCGGCCCATGGCCTGGCTCCATCAACGGCCTGGTATGGCCAAGTTTCGACATCAACAACCCAAGACCCTCGTGAGGGACCATGCCTCGCAAGGCGTACGACATCAAGACCTCCAAAGGGATCAGTCTCCTCAGGCTGGCTCGTGGGGAGCGGAGATTTCTATTCAAGGCTCACCTCATGAGATTCGGGTGATGTAAGCCATGAAGATCGAGGCCAGGCGGGCGCCAGGTGGGCGCAGAGTACCAATTTCCTCTTTGGTGCAAAGGAGGCAAGCAGCAGGTGCGGAGTCCCGACGGAGCAGCCAAAGGTTTCCATTCCTATGCAACAAGACCAAGACTACCAGGACAGCAGGACGAAGGTCATCATTGAGTCCACCGCAACGTCACAACTAGAGTCTTTTGCAGGCGAAGACCACTTTAGTCAGGATAAGATGTACTTGTTGTCTCCCTTTGATTTGGCCGTTGTGGGATCCCTTCCCGCCTCCATGCAGGAAGAGGACCCAGACCACTATAAATAGGACCTAGCCACTATCAAGGGGGGGACGGAAGAGGTCGGTCGGATCCATTCCACCCAAGAACACGCCGCCTGAGGTTGTTCTCCACCATACTAGTTCTTCCTCAGCCCCTCGAGGCAAATCCACCACAAAGCAGGCGTAGGGTTTTACAGCGCAAGGTGGCCCGAACCTGGGTAAATTGCCGTGTCCCATTTCCTTCGAACTCGACACATTTGGCTGTGAGATTAGCGAGTCGGCAGACTGGGGAGACTGAGATCTTCGCACGCACCCCAGAGTTCGAACCTCTCAAGGGTTTGCGGAACCCATAATCTGACACGCGTCTCCAGCAGGGGCGGGGATACGGTGTCAGGAGGAGGTCCTCGTTGCCACCACTAGAGGTTGATCGCGGCCTCTTCCTCTCACCATGATGGGAGAAGGGAATGAGAAGAACACGAGAAGGAGAAGGATAAGATGTGTGGGTGATCCCTTCCATTCACCTCCATGGCCTCTTTCTATAGCAGAGCATGGCAAGGGTGCTGGCTCCCCATCATCATGTGGCAACCACCCCGCTCCGCCAACCCAATGCATCTGCGCCACTGACCACGCCCAGATTCACAAACCGCCCTCCCGCGCCAATCCATGGAACCATGCTTTCTGCCATGACACTCATTCTCGCACCCTACACGTCCGCCACCTACCCTGCGCAATGCATGCACCATACATGGTGGAAATGGCTGGCATGGTGGGAAGAGTAAAATGGCAGTTACCCCCTCCCCCGGGGTCGTGCGCAGGCACTTCAATTAACTCCCCGCAAATGTGGGCATCATCTGGCCCGTTGCATGGGTAGAACCATGCCGTTTGATGCCACACGAGTCACAGAGAACCGGGGATTGTTTCAATCTCAGGTTAATGAAGAAGTAAAGAAAATCTTAGAGACTTGGATCCTGCCGCGGCAAGGTCAGGTTGCCCGCCTGTGCATTGTTAGGGCCTACCACAATGATGCCTAGCAGCACATGTGGGGCAGGCCTGGGGGCTCCTGTCAGTGCAACAAACATCCACATTTGCTTACCGAACTTATGCACGGGCATGGCAATGGTCGGATATTAAAACACCAAGGCATGGCATCAACTCAGGCCAGAAAAGCCGCTCTTCATGAGATCAAGGAGAGCATTAAGAAGAATAAAGTAGCTGTGAGCCACCTTGGGAAGACCTCCCTTGCTGGTCAGGAGAGCCTGGCCAGGTCAAGGACGCCCCCAAGAACAAGTCTAAGTCCACCGCGGCAGGCTTGCTGGAGCTGCCAAGATGAAGCCCCGCCAAGCCCCTTCAACAAGGAACCTTCACCGAGGCGCCGCCGCTCCACCTCACCGCACACAAGTCACTAATGAGCACAGTGTCATGGTGTTAAGCAACTAGGTGGATCCTATCAAGCACGTGGCAGTATCAAGGAGAAGAGATTAGCTTTATTGACACCTGTCCAGGAGGCGTGTCAAGCTGATAAAGAAGAGGCAGGGGTCTCCCGGATAGGTCAAATTGAATGTGACACCCATGATAGGACCACTACTGATTAAACGAAGCCCTTTAAGCGGCAAACACTTGGACTGAAGCATGAGCTAGTTCAAACCACTATACCTGGAATACTTTCTATTTTAAGCAAACAAAGAAAGACACTAATTATTTACATTCATAACATGAGTCGATTCGATGGTATTCTGATGACCCAACATCTTAGTAAGTTTCACCCCGACTTGAAAGTGGATATTGTCATGCGAAATGGTATTATGCACGAGGTTGCTATTTCTTGACGTGTTCAGGACGGTAGGAATAAATCACCTCTCCTTTTCAAAATGCGATTTGCAGCAGGCTTGCCGGGAATCCCCCTTGGCATGACACCTAGTAGTGCATTTAATGCACTTTGTCCTAACTGCCAGAGTTAGCTATGATAGCATGGTTAGCTATCTAATCACACCGAGATGACTATTTTGCCACACTGGTCACCCCTTAACCTATAAAAGGAGGCCAGAGGCAACCTAGCAAGGGGTGCGAACACTCCGACCCTCGGCACTAGAAAGTTCATGTCGCCCTCCCTGAGGCACCATTGTCGGGCAAGAGCGCGTCGAGCCTTTGTCCACCTTCAAATGAATCCATCAAGGCAGGAGTAGGGTTATACACTGCAAAGCGGCCCAAACCTGGGTAAAAGAGAGGGAGTCCACTGCCATGCTGTCCCCCATTGCTTCTACTCTTTGTGCAACGCGGCCGACCCCAAGTCAAACCACAAAGGGGCACCCATGCCCCATAGGTGATCATGCTTCCATGCCGACACCGTCTAGAGAGTGCGCGGTCTCAAGAGTAATAGGAACAAGAACTCTATACTCAGAACTACTGTGATGCTAAACCACTTTCTAAGTTTTGGGCTCCTGATTTTCTCTCGATGGATCTGAAACTCAAATCACTCAGAGAGGGGATGCTCAATCAATCTTCTCAGAAATCTTAAGCGGAACAGTTGATGGGCAATGTTAGAGCGGGTTGGCTCTTCATAGCCGCAGCCTTCCCTAAAGGGAAATGACCAAATTGGACATGTGGAGCAGCCGATGGCCAAACGACACGAGTCCAACAGTCAAAAATTGAGCACAATGGGAACATTCCTTGCGGCGTAAGAAATGCTAACTCCTCAGTTCAAAAGATATCTCCTTCAACACGAAGAACAACGTCTACTGCTGTCAAGTGATCATTCGAACCATAAAGAGATTTCTCTTGCATCTTTCATAGGTTTTGAGCTAAGCATCACAACGGGTCTAAGCTTCGAGAACCTATACGCCTCTTAATAGTACGGAGATCCTATAACTCAAACAAATGAAACAAGAACAACGAAATAAAAGTTACGTCTTCACTTTGTCTTCGACGTCCACTTGCTACAGTCAATCTTCTTCGGACAGAATCTCTGAACCAATTGCTTCACTTCAGCAATAAACTTTCGAGGGGTTAACTCCTTCACATAAATCTTCTCCTCTACATGTTCTCAACAAATGTGGCTCATTCTTCTCTGCAATGCTGATATTCTTCAGTGAAGTTCCTCGAAGTTGACACCGGAGCCAGCATTCTCTTCGGTTCTACATGGACTATTTCTCCGTATGTGCACTAGGAAACAAATCAGTCCATGCCTATTTCTGTTAACAACTCCAACACACAAGAGGACAAATATTGCGTCAACAATCTCCCCCTTTTTGGATGATTGTTGAAAGAACAAAAACATCGAAAGATAGATAATGGAATGGAATGCGAAGGATAGTAAAAAACAAGAGATAATGATGAACATAAAACACACTCCCCCTAAAGGTATACATCAAAGATAAACTGGAAGGTAGCGAGATAAATCTTCATAGACATTGACATGAAATCTCTTTGTAGTGTCTTTCAATGCACTCGATAGTGTCTGAGGTATTACCTGTCACACACAATCCGAGAAAGATTTGTTAGATAGACTATATACTTTGAAATGATTTGTGACGAAGAATAAGCCATGAATGGTTTTCTTAGAACACAGTTTGAATCCACATGAGATATAAGTTCCCTGCAAGTTAGATACTCGAGGATAATCAAACCAAGGGAAATATTGGGATATTTCTCGGAGTAGGTATACTTCTGTCGTGGGCAAACATGATCACCTGTGGGGCCATCAGCCCCTTTGTTGTTCGGCAAGGGGGGGTCATGTTGCACAAAGATCGAAGGCCATAAAACAACACAATGGTGCAGACACTGGTGGTTTTTACCCATGTTTGGGCCGCTAGGAAGCGTAAAACCCTACTCCTGCTTTTCTGGATTGGATGGAGGTACATGATGAACACGTGGCGCTCAAGCCCGGCAAGGTTGCTTCGAGTGAGTAGCTACACGCGTACAAGTGTGCAGGGGGTCCAAATCCTTCACTAGTTTTCGTTGGACCTCCTTTTATAGCTTAAGGGGTAGCCATAGTGGCAAAACAGTCTTAGAGATTAGATAGCTAACCGTGCTATCATACCTAACTCTGGCAGTTAGGACAAAGTGCATTAAAAGCACCGCTAGGTGTCATGTTGTGGGTGAAACCTGGCGAGCCTGCCATGCTGCTTAATCATCTTCTGCTTTATCTTCTCGACACGCCTCTTGACGGGCGTCATATGAGGGCAAACTGTCTTCCGATGGGTTGCCACTGGGAGCCACTTCATCACTTGGGCGCTCGACACCGCACCGATTAGTGACTTGCGTCGCTTATGTGGTGGAGCGGTGGTGCCTTGGCAGAGTTCTCGGTCTTGGCGTCCCCGGCAGGCCTTCCGAGGAAATCTTGGATCTGCTTCTAGGGAGGCCTCGACCCAGTAAGGCCCTCTTGCCCGGCTAGGGAGGCCTCCTCTAGATTATCTCATATTGTCTTGCTTGACTTGGTCTTCTTGATCCGCTCCTTGATCTCATGAAGAGCGGCTTCTCTGGTTTGGTCCTTGCTTCGTATGTTGGTGTTGGGTGCTCGATCATTAGCATGCCTGTGTATAAGTTTGGTCAATGAACATGAATGTTCATTGCACCAACAGGAGCCCCTGGGCCTGGCCCATACGTGCCACAGGGCATCGTTGGGGTAGGCCCCAACAAGTACACAGGCGGACATGTCATCTCGGTCATAGAAGGGTCCATGTTTTCTCTCTTGATATCTTCTTTGCTTCTTCATTAACTTGTGAATGAGTCAGTTTTCGGTTTTCCCGCGAGCCGTCTGAACGAAGTAGGGCTACCCACGTTATGGCTTGTGAATTTCCTATATTTACGGGGAGGTAACTACCATTTTACCCATCCCACTATCTTGCTGTTTCCGCCATGTATGTTGCATGCATTGTGCGGGGTAGGTGGCGGAGGCGTAGGGCGCGAGAATGAGTGCCATGGGAGAATGCTCGATGTCGTGGATAGGCGTGCGAGGACCGTGGGTGACCATGGATGCTGCCGATGACGTAGACGGATTGGATTAGCAGAGGGTGGTGGTTGCCAAGGGGTAGTGGGGAGGCAGCCCCCAGCCACGCTCCGCTATAAAAAGGGAGCGTAGGGGCGGGCGAAAGGACTCATCCATGCATCTCTTCCTTATTCCCGTAGCATCCTTCTTCAATCATTGCAAGGGGGAGAGGGCACGGTCGTCCCCCCAAAGCGGCCACGAGGGTCTCCTCTAGGCACCGCAGCCCTGCTCCTATTGGCGGTGCAGGGGCAGAGTCCAGTGTGCAGGGCAGAACCATGGGACGTGGTCGTCGCTGCCATGGCGCTTGGGGCCGAGGAGGATGTGGTGATGCCCTGGTCGCTCCCCCCCAGCTGCCTTGGTCCCAATGGAAGGCCACGTTAGGGACCAACCGTTGGAGTTCATCGCCAAACTACGCGGACCCCCGCACAGCCATCTTCAGCTTCCTACCCCTTTGCAAGGGTGATGGGGGTAGAACAGCCGCCAGGATTGAAGCTGTACATGAGGGGTGATGTGGCTTGAACTACGTCAGTATTTCCCCAAAGAGGAAGGGATGATGCAACACAACTACGGTAGTGATGAGACCAAGGTTATCGAACCAGTACGAGAACCAAGCAACACTATGTAAACGGTACATGCACACAAAGAACAAATACTTGCAACCTGACGTCTACAAGGGGCTGTCAATCCCTTTGGGGAAATGGCGCTAGAAATTGGCACGTTGACGGGAGAAAGTTGTAATAGATTGATAGATGCAAATAACGGGAAATAAAATTCAATGAGGTATTTTTTAGTTTTTGGTAATATATATCTGAAAATAGAAGTGACAAATAAACAGAAAGGAAAATAGCATTATAGATCTGAAAATATATGATGAGAAAATAGACCTAGGTGCCGTAGATTTCACTAGTGGTTTATCTCAAGAAAAATAGCATACAGTGGGTAAACAAATTACTGTTGGGCAATTGAGAAAACTTCAAATAATTATGATGATATAAAAGCAATGATCATTATAAAGGAATCACGTCCAAGATTAGTAGACCGACATCTACCTGCATCTACTACTATTACTCCACACATCGATCGCTATCGAGCATGCATCTAGTGTATTAAGTTCATGGAAAACGGAGCAATGCAATAAGAACGATGACAAGATGCAGACAAGATCTATTCATGGAGGAATAGACCCCATCTTTTTATCCTTAATAGCAATGATACATACGTGTCATGTCCCCTTCTGTCACTGGGATTGAGCACCGTAAGATCAAACCCATCACAAAGAATCTCTTCACATGGCAAGAAAATCGATCTAGTCGGCTTAAATAAACCAAAGATTCGAAGAAGAAATATGAGGCGATAAGTAATGATGCATATAAGAGATCAAGACTCAAATAACTTTCATGGATAAAATAGATCTGATCATAAACTCAAAGTTCATCGGATCCCAACAAATACATTGCGAAAAGAGTTACGTCAAATAGATCTCCAAGATACCATTGTGTTGAGAATCAAGAGAGAGAGAGAGAGAGAGAGAGAGAGAGAGAGAGAGGAAGCCATCTAGCTACTAACTAAGGACCCATAGGTCTACAATGAACTACTCACGCATGATCGGAAAGGCACCAATAAGGATGATGAACCTCTCTGTGATGTTGTTTATATTAAATCTGTGGTTTCTGAAACTTGCGACAGCAGCAATTGTGTTTCATCGACTACCCTAGGGTATTTTGATTTTTGGGGTATTTATAGAGCAAAGAAGAGGTGCGGGAGGAGGCTGAGGTGGGCACAACCCACCTCGGTGCGCCTGGGCCCCCAGGCACGCCCAGGTGGGTTATGCTCCCCTCGGAGCCGCCCTCTCGTACTTCCTTGGCCCATAGTGTGTCTTCTGGTCCAAAAAAAATTCCAAAAAGTTTTGTTGTGTTTGGACTCTGTTTGGTATTTATTTTCTGTGAAGTAAAAAACAAGAAAAAATAGCAACTTGCACTGGGCACTATGTCAATAGGTTACTCCCCAAAAATGATATAAATTTGCTATAAAGTGGTTGTAAAATATCCAAGAATGATAATATACACTACTGCAGGATGCTGCTAACGCGATACTACGATCAGAGACCCTTCGACGAAACCGTGTGCGATGCAATAATTGCAAACTGTGGTGTAAAAGAACCAGGTGCAAAACATTTGCGATGACGGATGCATCAAACACGGTTCAGATTTTACTTGTGTGTGCGATGCTGGGCATACGGTTGATCCAGAAGAACCGTTTGCGATTAGGAAGAACAACAGAAACGGGAAGCCATATCCATGTGTGTGCGATATATGGCATACAGTTTGGTCCGATGAACCGTTTGCGATGATTGAGGTGAACACAAACGATTCAACCTAACATGATGTGTGTGATACCCAACAAACAGGTCGGTAATCAGAATTGTGTTCAATCATTATAGATAGCCCATACGGTCTTTTTTGTGAATTGTGTGTTCGTCAGGGCACACAGTTCATCAAACCAACCTGTGGGCGATAATGCCATAATATGTAGGTATGGTGGCTGTTTTGAGGAAGGTAAATGGTGGGTGTATTATACCGGTGAAAGTTGCGCGGCATAATAGAGGCTAGCAATGGTGGAAGGGTGAGAGTGCGTATAATCCATGGACTCACATTAGTCATAAAGAACTCATATACTTATTGCAAAAGTTTACTAGCCCTCGAAGCAAAGTACTACTATGCATGCTCCTAGGGGAAGGGTTGGTAGGAGTTAACCATCGCGCGATCCCGACCTCCACACATATGGAAGGCAATCAAAAGAGCACCCCATGCAACAAATTTGTTACACGACTTTTACCATATGTGCATGCTACAGGACTTGCCAACTTTAACACAAGTATGTCTCAATTTCATAATTACCCAACTACCATGACTCTAACATTACCACCTTTATATCTCAAAACAATTATCAAGCATCAAATTGATCATAGTGTTTAACGCACTTTCTATGATAGTTTTTATTATACCCAACTTGGATGCCCATCATTCTAGGACCAATTTTATAACCATAGCAAATACCATGCTGTTCAAAAAGACTCTCAAAATAATATAAGTGAAGCATGAGAGATCAATAATTTCTACAAAATGAAGCCACCACCGTGCTCTAGAAAGATATAAGTGAAGCACTAGAGCAAAATTGCCTAGCTCAAAAGATATAAGTGAAGAACATAGAGTATTCTAGTAAATTCCGAATCATGAGTATCTCTCCCAAAAGTTGTGTACTGCAAGGATGATTGTGGTAAATTAAAAAGCAAATACTCATATCATACAAGACGCTCCAAGCACAACACATATCATGTGGTGAAAAAAAATATAGCTCCAAGTAAAGTTACCGAAAGACGAAGACGAAAGAGGGGATGCCTTCCGGGGCATCCCCAAGCTTAGGGTTTTAGTTGTACTTGAATTATCTTGGGGTGCCATGGGCATCCCAAATATTAGGCTCTTGCCACTCTTCATTCCATAATGCATCAAATCTTTACATAAACTTGAAAATTTCACAACACAAAACTCAACAGGAAATCTCATGAGCTCCGTTAGTGCAAGAAAGAAAAAAAACACCACATAAGTTACTGTAATGAACTGATTATTTATTTATATTGTTGTTAAACCTACTGTATTCCAACTTCTCTATGGTTCACATCCCCCGATACTAGCCATAGATTCATCAAAATAAGCAAACAACACACGAAAAACAGAATCTATCAAAAACAGAACAGTTTGTAGAAATCTGTAACTTTTGAATACTTCTGGAACTGTAAAATTCCTACCAAAATAGGAAGTCCTAGGAAATCTGTCTACTGATCTAATACAAAAATAATCAACTAAAAATCACGTTTATTTGATTTACTAAAATTATTCTCGTGCGTGCAAAAGTTTCTGTTTTTCAGCAAGATCAAATTAACTATCACGGTAGGTTATCCTATAGGTTCTACTTGGCACAAACACTAATTAAAACAAAAAACCACAGCCAAACATAGGCTATATAAATTATTTAACACTAAACAGGAACGAAAAGCAAGGAACAAAAATAAAATTGGGTTGCCTCCCAACAAGCGCTATCGTTTAACGCCCCTAGCTAGGCTTAAAAGCGAGAATATATCCAAGTATTGCCATCTTTGGTATTCAATTCATAAGTGCCTCTCATAATAGATTCATAAGGTAATTTGATTTTATTTATAGGAAAGTGTTCCATGCCTTTCCTTAATGGAAATTGGAATCTAATATTCCCTTCCTTCATATCAATAATTGCACCAACCGTTCTAAGGAAAGGTCTACCAAGAATAATAGGACATGAAAGATTGCAATCTATATCAAGAACGATAAAATCTACGGGCACATAATTCCTATTTGCAACAATAAGAACATCATTAATCCTTCCCATAGGTTTCTTAATGGTGGAATCCGCAAGGTGCAAGTTCAAAGAGCAATCATCAAATACACAGAAACCTAGCACATCACATAAAGTTTTTGGAATCGTGGAAACACTAGCACCCAAATCACATAAAGCATAGCATTCATGATATTTAATCTTAATTTTAATAGTAGGTTCCCACTCATCATAAAGTCTTCTAGAAATAGAATCTTCTAATTCAAGTTTTTCCCCATAAGATTGCATCAAAGCATCAATGATATGTTTAGTAAAAGCCTTATTTTGACTATAAGCATGAGGAGAATTTAGCATGGACTGCAACAAGGAAATACAATCTATTAAAGAACAATTATCATAATTAAATTCCTTGAAATCCAAAATAGTGGGTTCACTGCTATGTAAAGTTTTGACCTCTCCAATCCCACTTTTACCAAATTTAGCATCAAGATCTAAAAACTCCGAATCATTGGGATGCCTTTTAACTAAAGTTGACTCATCTCCAGTCCCATCATTATCAAGATTCATATTACAAAACAAAGCTTTAATAGGAGAAACATCAATCACTTTTATATCTTCATCATTATTTCCCCTAACCCTTCTGGTTTGGCAGCCATCTTATTAACTAAGGTGGCTTGCTTATCAGAAATTTGGGCTATTGATTTTTCAAGACGAGCAATCTGAGAATTCAAACCATAAAATTGCTTAGACATATCATCAAGTTCTTTATTCATGTACTCCATAAAGCTTTTGTCTTCTTTAAGCTCGTTTCTAAACAAAATATTATGCTCAAATCTCTTCCAACCTTCTAAGATGAAGATCAGCGTTCTTAGACAAAGCCATAAGGTCAAACAGGCACACAAGAGATAAGCGAAAAATAGATGCGAACGGAAAAGAGAGGGCTAATCAAACGGCAAGGGTGAAGTAGGGGAGAGGAAAATGAGAGGCAAATGACAAATAATGTAATGCGAGGGAGATGAGTTTGTGATGTGTACTTGGTATGTCTTGACTTGAGCGAAGACCTCCCTGGCAACACCGCAAGCAATCCTTCTTGCTACCTCTTCAGCACTGCATTGGCTTTTCCTTGAAGAGGAAAGGGTGATGCAGCAAAGTAGCATAAGTATTTCCCTCAGTTTTTGAGAACCAAGGTATCAATCCAGTAGGAGGCTCCTCACAAGTCCCTCGTACCTACACAAACAAACAAGAACCTCGCAACCAACGCGATAAAGGGGTTGTCAATCCCTTCACGGCCACTTGTGAAAGTGAGATCCGATAAAGATAATAAGATAAGATAAATATTTTTGGTATTGTTATGATATAGATTGGAAAGTAAAGATTGCAAAATAAAGTAGATCGGAAACTTATATGATGAAAGATAGACCCGGGGGCTATAGGTTTCACTAGTGGCTTCTCTCAAGATACCATAAGTATTACGGTGGGTGAACAAATTACTGTCGAGCAATTGATAGAAAAGTGCATAGTTATGAGAATATCTAGGCATGATCATGTATATAGGCATCACGTCCGCAACAAGTGGACCGACTCCTGCCTGCATCTACTACTATTACTCCACACATCGACCGCTATCCAGCATGCATCTAGAGTATTAGGTTCATAAGAACAGAGTAACGCATTAGGCAAGATGACATGATGTAGAGGGATAAACTCAAACAATATGATATAAGCGCCATCTTTTTATCCTCGATGGCAACAATACAATATGTGCCTTGCTGCCCCTGCTGTCACTGGGAAATGACATCGCAAGATTGAACCCAAAGCTAAGCACTTCTCCCATTGCAAGAAAGATCAATCTAGTAGGCCAAACCAAACTGATAATTCGAAGAGATTTGCAAAGATAACCAATCATACATAAAAGAATTCAGAGGAGATTCAAATATTTCTCATAGATAAACTTGATCATAAACCCACAATTCATGGGATCTCGACAAACACACCGCAAAAAGAGTTACATCGAATAGATCTCCAAGAAGATCGAGGAGAACTTTGTATTGAGATTCAAAGAGAGAGAAGAAGCCATCTAGCTAATAACTATGGACCCGAAGGTCTGTGGTAAACAACTCACAACTCATCGGAGAGGCCTTGGTGATGATGTAGAACCCCTCCATGATCGATTCCCCCTCCGGTGGAGCACCGGAAAAGGCCCCAAGATGGGATCTCGTGGATACAGAAGGTTGCGGCTGTGGAAATAGGGTTTTGTGGTGCTCCTGGATGTTTTCAGGGTATGTAGATATATATATATGCGAAGGAGGTCGGTCAGGGGAGCCACGAGGGGCCCACGAGGGTGGGGGCGCGCCTTGCACCCTCGTGGCTGCCTCGGCTGCTTCTTGACATCCACTCCAAGTCTCGTGGATTGCGTTTGTTCCAGAAATATCGCTCCCGTAGGTTTCATTCTGTTTGGACTCTGTTTGATACTCCTTTTCTTCGAAACACTGAATTAGTCAAAAAACAACAATTTGGGTCGGGCCTCCGGTTAGTAGGTTAGTCCCAAAAAAGATATAAAAGTGTAAAGTGAAGCCCATAAACATCCAAAACGGGTAATATAATAGCATGGAACAATCAAAAATTATAGATATGTTGGAGACATATCAGTGATCACGACCTCCATGCCGCATAGGCGACCTAGGACTGTGTGCCGACTGAACGGTGTCTGCTCTTACTGATCTGCTATGGATTATGTTTCACGACAGGGACACATCGGAGGTCTGGTCTCCTACTGCTCGGAGCAGCGCTCTGATCTGTTCCAAACCACTTCCAGCCTCTGAACGGGACGACTGAATGGACTCTGCGATAGGCGCAGCAGCTGCAAGATTCTGGATCGGTGAGCGGAATACCTGAGTTTCCAGTGGAAACAATTGCTGTGGACGTCGACTGGATTCGGGGATCAGTCGACGAGCACGCTCGTCAAGAGAATGTTGGAGATTATCCAGACGAGTGCGCTCAGCCAGCGTGGCCAGGTGCACTGCCTCCAAGGCCCGGGCCTCAGCGGTTTCCCCTATGATGGGGGTCTGGAGGGCCTCCACATTGCAGCGATGCAGATCCTCTCTCTGCTGCGAACTGAGAGGCTGGAGCCGATACTCCTCATGGCCGAATGACGGGCCGTCGCATCTACCGCCGTCTCCGCTGCGACGAAAACCAGGCGGACCGTGATGGGAGTTGACCATGAGGACCTCCGCCGCGGGGTCACAACTCCCGCTCTCGGAAAAGGTATCTGTGAAACAGACGACAGGTCGACCGATCCGCTGGGAAATACGTCAGGCTCGATCACCGCAACTTGGGGGGTGAACGCCTAACGAGCCACTGCGTGTCTCACCCACCGCTGGAGCCGCGAATGCCCAGACCGCTTGCAGTGACGTCCAGCAGAGTGAGACGACAACGCGATGACCGTCTGGTACGGGGAAGACGACTACTGAAGGAGGATGCTGCAGGAACTCGCATGGAAGTGCGACGAGCCACGAACCGGGAGAGCCTCGACATCGAGGGGGGCTCCTAGAGCCAGGCGGACTCATCAGCGACGAAAGTGTGTGCGCCGAGTCGGAACTCACGGCCCATGAACAAACCGCCATAGGAAACCATGCTGATGAAGATCGAAGAAATTGCAACCTCGCCGAAAGTCGCAAAGACTCTTTGCCCCATGGTGGGCGCCAACTGTCGTGGTTCTAAGTCTGACAGTAAGTATAGGGGGTACGAATGAGGAGTAAAGGTCCTAGGTACGGTGAGATTGTACGCAAGTGTTTATGAGTTCAGGCCCCTCTCGGAGGAGGTAAAAGCCCTTCGTCTCGATGCCCTGAGGCGGTCGACTGGATTATGGGAGTGTGTGTTATAGAGGGTGCGAACCCTTGTCCCAGAGGAGGGGGTGGCTTATATAGAGTGCGCCAGGATCCCAGCCATCCCCCATTACAAGGAGTTTAATCTACATAAAGACGGGGCATTACTGATAATGCCAGCCATAACTGCTATTAATGATCTTAAAGACTACGAAGTGAACGCCCGACCGTTGCAGTTCTGAGTGACTCCTGGTCTTCAGTAGGTCGAGTGGTTTCTTGAATGATCGAGTAACATCAGGAAGGAGGGGTACCCGAGTGATTGATTGGTCGAGTGGATTGCACTCGATGCCTTGACTGGGCACTCCTTGTTGTCTCTTGGGCTTCTTTGCTTCTAGGGTAGTGACCTTGGATAGGGCGTATAGGTCAGGCCCGCGACCCTACCCTAGGTCTATATCATCATTAGGTGCGCCGCCCCGCCCGCCCCGAAACCACTCCCCACTGCCGGTCCGTCGCCGCCCCGGCCATCCCCCTAGGGCCCCCCGTGTCGAGCTTTTTCTCCGGCGATCCCCACGCCACCGACCCAGCACCACCGGTGACCACCGCCCCCGCCCTGAACTCGAAGATAGATACTGGGTTACCTCTCCGGTGAGCCCACTTCCCTGTCGCGACTGGTTCTTCCTTAACTCCGGTGAGCTCCCCCACCCCCTGAAAATCGACTGACCCAAAAGTCGATTCAGTCGACTGAAGTGTAGCTAAATCGGAGCAGCATCGCCAGCAATAGGAAGAGCGAGAGCAGCAGCATGAGCAAGAGCAAGAGCAAGAGCAAGACCAGACCAGGCAGGGGACCGAGAGCAAGAGCAGAGCAGCAGCACAAGCGAGAGCTAAAGCAGTAGCAACTCCTACTGATGTGGACGTCACTGCCGAGGGAGCGACGTTGTGGAGGAAGTGGCCGGCGACGCCTCCGTGGATGGACCCGCGCCGTGTCAGCTCGGGACTGAGCGCCGGCAGCACCGTGAGATCGAATGAAGAACAAAATGCAGTGATTAGTGTACAACCTCTTTGGTGGCGCCGATTAGGCCACAGCTTCATCCGAGGAAACGGTGATGATGCTGCTCTTCCAGTGGTGCAGGTGAAGACGCGGTGTGGGAATGGAGGTGGCGCGAAAGACGAGGGGAACGTCGGGGCAGCTCCTTGGAGGTGGAGGACGGGGTGGCTGAACTAGCGGGACAACCAGATCGGCGACGGATCCTCATCCGGTACGGTGGACGAGGGACGCTGGGGTGTTGTTGTGGACGATGTCGTCGGGGAAGAGGCTCCGGCTGGGTGGCGGACAGAGGAGGGTGTGGGGTTTCGCGGGTTTTTGCGGCCTCGGTGTACGAATGGGTGGGCGGATGGGATGGGAGTGGGGAACCATGGCATAGGGACGTGCTTGTCCGAAATGTGGGGTAAGTTACGAAAGTACCCCCACCGATTTGAGGCGGTTCTTTTGGTTCAGGGGTATCACGAGCATTTCGCCTATCGGGATTTCATAGGAGGTGGGAGTTTTTGCGCGCCTTGTAATTTTGGAATAGCAAGGCGCAGGCTGAGATGGAGGGAGTTGTCGGAGCACAACGAGACAAAGATATATCTTAAATATTTTTGGGTAATAAGGTGCGGGTTGAAATTTTCGGATAAGCCTAACATGTATTATACCAAATCAATTCGCACTTCCGTCGATGAAAAAACAAAAAGAAATCAATTCGCAGCACACAAGAGAGTCTAGTCCCGTGTACTGTACCAAATCAATTCGCACTACAAATGTCATTCAAAATAAAATATTTCGCTGCGTGTATAATGCATGCAACCTACTACTCAAATGAAGGTTTTAGTGCATTCCAAACCTATATACTACCGCTTCAATTTGAACTAAATTTGAATTCATTTCTCTATTCAAATAAGATCTACAATAATGATTGCTGTGAAGTCGACCCATTTGAACTCTTTTCTCTATTTTAATAAGATGTACAATCATCATTATTGTCAAGTTAAACAATCATTTGTGTATTATCTTCACAGCACACCACATGATTACTCTCGAGTTAGATATGAACTATGTGTACTATATGAACTCGAACTCGATTTTTTGAATCCACTTTATGTTGATTTCAAATCACAGTACATTCCAAGCTCTAGCTAGATTTTCATAATCTAAACCATGTCTCATATCTATAATGTGTTTATCACATAATGTATGGTGCCCCGCCTCCTACGCCTGCAAGTATTTAGATGTGAGTTGCAAACACCACACATTACCACAAATTCAAATAAAATGTGAGATTGTTTGATATATAGTATTGTTTAAATTGTTTGATATTTAGTTGTAAGCTGCAAACACCACACATTATCACAAATTCAAATAAAATGTGAGATTGTTCGATGTATATTATGGTTTAGATTGTTCGACATTTAGCTGTGAGTTGCAAACGCCATGCATTATCACATTATGGTATAACATTTGCAAAACCATAGCACGCGTATCACCGCTATATTCATGCATGCATATGTTTATAACACTATGATCTCCTATTCAAATATATGAATCCACTTTCATACCAAATTATGATCTTCGTTAGTCTCTTACACCCACACAATCCTCTAAGCTTTGTAGCTAGCACTAACTTTCTCTCGTGCATGCACACGCCTTCCTCGCCCTCCACCTCCCTCAGCATTCTATCCATCGCGCACATTCATTTTTATTCTTTAGGTCGTTCTCCCACGGTCTCCACAACTACTTTCCGACACACACCGATCAATAAACCTCTCCAGCGATGTCTGCCTACAACATACACACGCGCCTTCCATCTCCTCCTTTCTGTGTCCATGCCTCATGTCTCTCATACGGTCCCACACACGTGTAAACTCTCGCCCCTCTTTTCATCCATCTCACAATCGCACACTCCTCCCCCTATCTAGCTAGTAGCTTGGCCTCTCGCACCATCTCCTAGCTCCATTATGTCTGTCTATCCATCTCGCTGGGCCTTATTTGCCTCTAACAAATGGATGTACACCGACCGATCTCCCACTATACATATAGCTAGCTAGGTCCTTATAACTCATTTTTCCCACACGTCGATCGATCTACCTCATTAGTTATGTCTCTCCCTTCCTCCAACAAACAACAATTGATCTACCAATCTAGTTAGGTTTACTTACCAAACACATGGTTCCACTTAATCGTCCACGCATGCATCTCGACAGATCTATCACGCACAGGCACACACAGAAACACATCCCGACTCTTATTGATAATATTGCAGTTCTACCCTCATTTTGTCTAGTAGGCCTCTCCCGCCATCTTTGAGAAGCAACTCCATCACCCATCCAACACTCTACCCCTCTCCCTCCCTCTCTCTCTCTCCTCTCTCTTTCTGTCCCATCCTATTTCCCGTCCTTCAGGTATGTATGGATGTCGACCGATCTCCCTCAAGACATAGCTGGTTCTCTCCTTCTCAACACATAGACGAGTCATTCCACCTCTCTATTGAGCCATCTGCCTCCCCTCCCCTCACACACACTGATACATCGAGCGCTCTAGTCATGTCTCCCTACCACACACAAACTTGACATGTGCCCTCTGATGTTCCGGTAGGTCAGTCGCCCTATATCTTTGACTTGCAGACACACAATTTCGATGGCTCTCTTCATCGATCTCGCACCCACCCACTTGATCCTCTCTTTGACTCTATCGATACCTATGACCCCTTCCTCTCTTCACGTCGATCGCCCGGCCCTCTATATATGATATGGATTGGCCTCCATTTCACACACATTGCATGCAAAATTTTGTTTGAGATGTCATCGACACATATTCTCACAAATACATTCATGAAATCACACCGCCCCCAAACAGAAAACACTCATGAACACACACGCCATCTATCTAGGTTTGTATCTCTCTCACACACACCCACGTAGGTGGGGGACATGCACGAAGAGAAGAGGTGCACGCACGGCGCACGTACTCCCATCTCTTTCCCACCCACACCCGCGCGGGTACACGGTGGAGCTCATTTCTGTACGAAAAGGCAGCCCACGTGGTAATTTGACACGTGTACTGGTTGTCCACTTGATGGAGGTCGCCTACCACGGGTGAACAAACAAATTGCGACTTGACTTGTTATGTTAAAAAAGAGGCAAACCATGTGGGGCCTACCTTAGAGGAAAGGCTCTATACACTTGAGTACTTTTGATGTGTCCCGTCAACTCGCATAATGAGGAGAAGCTTGCTTAGTACGCTATCTGCCCCGCCCACGGGCGCGGTGACTTGCAGGATGAGGTGAAGCTTGCTTACTAGTAAGCCTTACGCCGCTCCCTCGCCCATGCACGTGGTGGCTCGTAGGACGAGGAGAAAATTTTACTACTCCCTCCGTTTACTCCTCGTCCCTACCTTTTTATTACTATATGCTGCAAGGTAACTGCCTCACAGCTCTTTATTTAAAATAATAGAGGAGAACAAAAGTCATGTACTAGTCAATTACAAAAGAAAAGAAGGAAAGGAAAACAGAAATACTTACAACCCAAAATGGGTAACTAACTATGGAAGATTAGAGATCCAGGTCAGAAAGCTATCCCTGTATTTACATTTTATCCTATGAGAGAGCAAGGTTATGTCATGAATAAAGTTGTGTCTCCATGCTCCGAAAGAAGGCCTCTCATTCCTGAAAACCTTGCCATTCCTTAGAATCCAAATATGCCCAAAATCCTTCCTAGCCTTTACAGCCATGTTATAGGTGGTCATCCCAGGTTGAGGATCCCAGTGTATCTGCAATTAATCCCAGACTATCACACTGAAATTACATGAGAAAAACAAGTGAGCAACATCCTCATGAATGATATATGGGCATAGCACACAAGAATGATCCTCCACATGCCAATGCCTCCTCTGCAACATGTCTCTGTTGTTTAAACGATCCCTCAGCAGCAGCCATCCAAACATTTTAATTTTCAGGGTGCATGAAGATTTCCATATCCATTGGAAATAGGATCAACCACAATATGTTGATGCTCATGCACATAAAAGGATTTGGGTCTGAAACACCCCTTATTAAAAGGCCATATCCATGTGTCATGATCAGTAGTGCAATCATAAGAAGTTAACATTTGTTGTAGTCACCAGCTCAGCAAAACCCTGTGTAGACAGAGGTAGATGCATAGTTGACAGAAGTTATTGAGAAAGCACATCAGACACAGAAAGATGTCCATCAATAACAAATGAAAAGAGTCTGGGAAATGTTTCACTGATGGAGGAGCCCTTAAGCTCAGTCACCCAATTATCAGTCCAAAAGAGAATAGACCTGCCATCCCACAACATTGGAGAAGCCAGCTGACAATATTTGTGTGCCAATTTAAACACATCACGCCACCAAAAGGATCCACAAAGGCTGGTAATATGAGGGATAGAGCTATCATAGTATGAATTCCAGATGACACTAACCCAGGGAATGTCTTGATGATTATAAAACTTGTGCAAGAAATTCATAAGTAAGGCCTCATTCTGCACCATTAAATTGAGAACACCAAGGCCCCCTTTATTTTTTGGTAGACATACCAAATCCCAAGCTGCCAGGGATTGTCTTGGAGTATCAGAATTCCCTCTCCAAAGGCACTTTCTCTGAATCCTTTCAATCTGCTTCAGAATTCCAGGAGGGATAACAAGTGTGCATAGAAAGTATATGGGCATTGAAGTTAAAACAAACCGAAGCAACTACAATCTACTTCCTTGGTTCAGAAAGCAAGAGGTGGCAGATAACCTCCTTTCAATCCTATGCACAAGGGGTAACAAATCCTGAATTGTGGGCCTGGTAGTCCCCATGGGGAGACCCAAATATGTGAAAGGCATGAGTCCCAATTTGCATCCTAGGATTGAAGCCAACCTCTTAGCTTCAACATCTGACATGTTCATGGGCACCATAAGAGACTTTGCAAAATTCACAGCCAACCCAGTGGAAGTAGCAAAAACATCAAGCATGTTTTTAAGAGCAAGAAGCTGGTGATCAGAAGCAGGCAACAAAATTTGTGTATCATCAACATACTGCACAGTGGGGTAATCCTGACTGTGGGATGGGATTGGGAGGGTTAAAATTCCTTTTCTGCACATATCATTGACTATAGACTATAGCAGGTCAGCAGCAAGCACAAACAGTAATGGAGACATAGGGTCACCTGGCCTAACTCCCCTCTTGCATTTAAAATGATGTCCAGGTACACCATTAAGTACAGAAGATGAACGAGATGACAGAATGGCTTGCATCCAAGAGATCCATTTATCATTAAAACCCTTGTATCTTATAATCCTGCGAATGGCATCATGCTCAATAGTGTCAAAAGCCTTAGTAAAATCTAACTTCAGCAAGACAATTGGTCTCTTTGATGCTTGACATTGGTGAATGTACTCAAAACACCAAGCCAAACAATCCTGAATAGACCTGGATTTGATAAACCCATATTGGTTTTGGTGAATACAGGAAAGAATCACTTTTTGCAGTCTGTTTGCAAGAAGTTTAGTGAGAAATTTCAAACATGTATTAGTCAAAGAAATTGGCCTGTAGTCATTCAAACCCTCAGCTGCTAGCTTTTTAGGAATCAGAGTTATGAGAGAGCTGCTGATACACTCCAGATCAAGATGTCCTTCAGAAAACTCCTTGACCAATAGATGAAAATCATCCTTAATAATCTCCCAAAACTTTTTGAGAAAGAGGCCAGTGAAGCCATCTGGTCCAGGAGCTCTGTCAGAGGGCATCTCTTTAATAACACAGTCAATTTCCTGCCGAGTAAAAGGCTTAGTCCAATCATCAAGTCCCTTGACCTTTTTGATAATGTTGGGCATATAAAATCCCATTTGAGTGTTATTAGAACATCCCATCCTCTTCTTGAATTCTTGCAAAAAAAGACCAGCAATGGTTGCATGATCAGCGGTCACATGTCCAGTATCAGAAGTTATATTTGAAATAGAGTTACTCCTATATCGCTCAGTGGCCATAGCATGGAAAATTATAGTATTTTCCTTTCCTACTTTGATACTCCTGATGGTGCATCTCTGCTTCCAGTAGATAATCTGTAATCTGAGTATTTCCTCAAGATGGAGCTTAACAATCTTCCTGAAAGTTTCCTCAGGCCCAGACAAAGGCCTATATTCCTCAATGCCATCCAAGCAAAGAATTACCTTATTGCAATTAGAGATCAGAGCCTTTACCTTAGAAAGGCCAATGTGCCAATGTTTGAGGGCATGTCTAAGAGCTTTAAATTTTGCAGAGATGACAGCAGCAGCAGATTTCCTATGAATTGGCCTGTTCCAAGACTCACTGACACAATCAAGAAAGCAAGGCAAATTAGTCCAATAATTTTCCAATCTAAAGACTTTGGCCTTAGGGATAGTTGTTTAATTTGTACCACACATGGTACATGGTCTGAAGCAGTTCTGGCTAGTGGCAAAACCAAAGTATTAGGATAAGACCAGGTCCGTGATGGAGTTGTGAAGAACCAATCAATCTATTCAAGCAGTGGAACAGTTTGCATATTTGACCATGTATATTTCCTGCCCTTAAGTGGAAGTTCAATTAAACCAAGATTCCCAATGACTTCATTGAAAATAAACATGTCATTAATGTCACCACCAGGTTTGTTCCTATAGTCCATCCTGCGCAAGAAATTAAAATCACCCAACAATAGCCAATTAGCATCATCAGGGATAATCAGATCATGCAACCAATTAACAAAAACATCCCTGGTTGGGTTTTGACACGGCCCATAGACAGTGACCAGCGCCCATATTTGAGAGTTATGAGTAGACATGAACTCCACAACAGTGCCAAAACTAGAACATTGAATTAGTTTACCAACAAACATGGTTGAATTCCACACAACCAAAAGTCCACCCGAAGCTCTAGCAGATGGCACTTCTGAATAAAGCGCTGATGAATGACCTCACATTTGGTTTCTTGTAGACAAACAATTGAACAGACACTTTGATCGATTTTCTGACGAACTGCACGCTGCCTATCATCCGAATTCAGTCCACGAACATTCCAGCACAACACTTTCTAGTCTCTAAAATCGTACTGATTCATTACAGACCAAGATAAAGCAACAACAAAAGACTGCCACATATTGGCAGTGCCGGATCAGCCAAGTAATAGCATAAAAGTTCAGATAAATCCTAAACATAAAGCAAGATAAATGGTTTTCACAAGGGTTAACCATAAACCCCACTGAGGGAGTCCTGGACTAGGGGGTGTCCGGACAGCCGGACTATCATTGTCCGCCGGACTCCAAGACTACTAAGATACAAGATTGAAGACTCCGGCTCGTGTCCGGATAGTACTTTCCTTGGCGTGGAAGGCAAGCTTGGCAATACAGATATGTAGATCTCCTACCATTGTAACCAGCAGCCCTGTTAAGCGGGCGTTCACTGGGTCTTCTGGCAGGGGAGCCGGGCTGATGAGCAGCTTGGCCTTCTCCATCCATTCTTGTCAAAGGAAGAGGCAGAATGAAACCTCACTAGAGTCAATCTAATTATCACAAGTGTCTCGTAATGGGGTTGAATCACTTACCTCGTCAGCTGGATGCTGCGAGCTGAATCCGCGGTCTTCGGTCGCGGACACGGGGGCTTCGGCGCCCTTGAACAGCACCCCCCAGGCGCCTTCGTATGTTGTATCGAAGAGCCCGCTTAGCGCCTGGTGCTGTTCCGGATTGAACTCCCACGAATTAAATGCCCGTTCTTGGCATGGGAGGATCCGCCGGATGAGCATGACTTGGACCACGTCGACGAGCCTGAGCTTATTGCTCA
The DNA here is from genome assembly GCA_963921465.1 of Triticum timopheevii. NCBI lineage: Eukaryota > Viridiplantae > Streptophyta > Magnoliopsida > Poales > Poaceae > Triticum > Triticum timopheevii. Next base: position 249,140,749 of record OY997264.1, on the reverse strand, counting down.
CCATCTTCTTGATACATGCTCGGAGTCCCGTCACCTCCACCGGATTCCCCCACTGCAAGCCCTTCTCTTTCCAAGAGGTGAGCTGCGTGGGGATGCCTGATCTAAACTCGGGGGCCGCCGCCCATGTGGATTTGCGCGGATCGGTGATGCAGAACCACCCCGATTGCCACCCCTTGACGGAGTCCACGAAGGTCCCTTCTAGCCAAGGGACGTTGGGCAATTTGCCCAACATGGCGCCTCCGCATTCCGCTTGCGTACCCTTCACAACCTTCGGCTTGACGTTAAAGGTCTTGAGCCACAGGCCGAAGTGGGGCCGGATGCAGAGAAAGGCCTTGCACACGACGATAAACGCCGAGATGTTGAGGATAAAGTTCGGCGCCAGATCGTGGAAATCCAGGCCGTAGTAAAACATGAGCCCCCGGACAAATGGATGGAGCGGAAAGCCCAGTCCGCGGAGGAAGTGGGGGAGGAAGATGACCCTCTCATGAGGCCCGGGGGTAGGGATGAGCTGCCCCTCGTCGGGCAGCCGATGCGCGATATCGCCGGAAAGGTATCCGGCGCTGCGCAGCTTGGTGATGTCCTCCTCCTTGACGGTGGAGGCTAACCATTTACCTCCCGCTCCGGACATATTCGGAGAAGGTCGAGGAGAGATGCGCGAGTTCGGGCGTTGGAGTTTGAGTTCGCGGGGATGGATAAGCAAAGGAGGTAGAAGGCGTAGGTGAGAAGGTGAATCCTTATCCCTTATATATAGGCGGACAAAACTATACGTCCCCCACCGGCCTGGTAAAACTCGCTTATCTCCCAAGTGCCACAATCAATGGCGCGGTTGGGTTACCCATGCACGTATTGATGAGAATCCCGGAATAAGGGGAACACGATCTCTGCTTCGACAAGACATGCCAAGGAAACCGCTTCACTAAACATGTTGAGGTGGTATAATGATTCAAACAAAGGCCTTGTGGCGGTGTGATGTCACGCCGCATAATACGTCAGCAGATTGAACTAAGTGTACATTTTATTCTCTCTACGGTGGAATGTGGAATTTATTTTGCAGAGCCGGACACTATCCTGGTGTTCATTATCTTCTCTGGATTATTCAAGGGAGGAACCCGCCTTGCAATGCCGAACATTATGCACGCTGGACTTATCGTCATTGAAGACTGGTTCGGAGGCTACTGAGGGAGTCCTGGACTAGGGGGTGTCCGGACAGCCGGATTATCAATGTCCGCCGGACTCCAAGACTACGAAGATACAAGATTGAAGACTCCGGCTCGTGTCCGGATGGTACTTTACTTGGCGTGGAAGGCAAGCTTGGTGATACGGATATGTAGATCTCCTACCATTGTAACCGACTCTGTGTAACCCTAGCCCTCTCCGTATCAATATAAACCAGAGGGCTTTAGTCCGTAGGACAACATACATTACAACAATCATACCATAGGCTAGCTTCTAGGGTTTAGCCTCCTTGATCTCGTGGTAGATCTACTCTTGTACTACCCATATCATCAATATTAATCAAGTAGGACGTAGGGTTTTACCTCCATCGAGAGGGCCCGAACCTGGGTAAAAACATCGTGTCCCTCGTCTCCTGTTACCATCCGCCTAGACGCACAGTTCGGGACCCCCTACCCGAGATCCGCCGGTTTTGACACCGACAGCCGCCAATACAACCTTTGAAGATCTGAAGAGACAGTTGGCTGAGCCGCCGGTTCTTGCTGCTCCCATTGACAAGGATCCCTTGTTGCTGTATGTGGCTGCTAACACACGTGCTGTTAGTGTGGCTATTGTGGTGAATGCAAGGAGGTTGGCAAAGAGCACCCGGTTCAGCGACCAGTTTATTACATCAGTGAAGTACTGATTGAGTCCAAGTAGCGATATCCGCACTGGCAAAAGCTTGTCTATGGGGTATTTATGGCCAGCCGGAAGCTTAAGCAATACTTCTTGGGCCATCCCATCACTGTGGTTAGTTCTGCCCCCTTGGGGGATATTATTCAGAATAGTGTGGCCACAGGGCGAGTCGCCAAATGGGCCATTAAGCTTGGGCCACATGGTTTAAAATATGTGCCACGCACAGCTATTAAGTCTCAAGCGCTGGTGGATTTCATCAATGAATGGACAAAGTTGCAGATGCCTGAGGAAAAGTCGGACAATACTTATTGGACAATTCATTTTGATGGGTCTAGGCAATCGGAAGCCTCGGGGGCTGGAGTTATTTTGGCTTCCCCTCGGGGCGATAAGTTTTGTTATGTACTCCGGTTGATGTTTCCTTGTACTAACAATGCAGTTGAGTATGAAGCCTTGCTCCATGGTCTCCGGATGGCTAAAGAGATGAATTTAAGCCGGGTAAGGTGTTTCGGTGACTCAGATCTCGTGGCTCAGCAAGTTTCAGGCAAGTGGGACTCAAAAGACCCTCTCATGGCGGCTTATCGCCGGGAGGTTGATGCAATTGCATGGCACTTCAAGGGTTATCAGGTGGAACACATTGACCGTAGAAAGAACGAGGCGGCTGATGCCTTAAGCCGGTTGGGATCTCAGCATAAGCCGGTGCCACCTAATACTTTATTGGATGTTTTGTATAACCCTTTTGTCAAGCTACCTATAGAGGAAGATTTGGATGTTCCTAAACCTGAGGCACAGTTGGTGGCGGCTCTTCATATCATCCCAGATTGGACGGTGCCGTATCTGGCTTATATGACACGAGGCGAGTTGCCTGAGGATGAAACCTTGGCCAGGCAGATAACACGGCGGTCCAAGTTCATGACGATTATCAATGGTGAGTTGCATCATTGTAGTGTTACAGGGGCTTTCCAGCGTTGCATCTCTCCTGAGGAAGGCCAAGAAATTCTCTGTGAGATTCATGAAGGAGATTGCAGTCGTCACACCGGGTCAAAGTCTCTCGTGGCTAAAGCTTTTCGTCATGGGTTTTATTGGCTGACGGCTCATGCAAACGCAGAGGATCTGGTCAGTAAATGTGACGGTTGTCAGAAGTTCTCAAGACGGGCTCATGTGCCGGCTCAAAAGTTGAGGATGATTCCAATTACTTGGCCGTTTGCACTCTGGGGGCTTGACATGGTTGGACCTTTTAAGAGGTCCAAAGATAAAAAGACTCACCTCTTGGTGGCGGTTGATAAGTTCACAAAGTGGTTCGAGGCAGAGCCGGTCAGTAAGTGTGATGCAGCCACAGCGGTTCAATTCATGAAGAAGGTGATATTTCGTTTTGGTTTTCCACACAACATTATAACTGACAATGGCACTAATCTTTCTAAAGGTGCCATGGAGGAGTTTTGTCAATGTGAGCATATCTGGCTTGATGTTTCATCAGTGGCTCACCCACAGTCCAATGGTCAAGCCGAGTGAGCTAATCAAGAGATCCTGAAAGGCATTAAGCCCCGGCTTTTTGTCCCCTTGAAGCGGACGCCGGGTTGTTGGGTTGAGGAGTTACCTTCTGTGTTATGGAGCATCAACACTACTCCTAACAGATCAACGGGTTATACGCCTTTCTTCATGGTCTACGGAGCTGAGGCGATTCTCCCTAGTGACATCCGTCATGATTCACCTCGTGTCGCGGCTTATGTGGAGGAAGACAATGAACAAGCACGCCAGGATGCTCTTGATCTGTTAGATGAACATCGGGACTTGGCAGTAGCTCGCTCGGCAATTTATCAACAGGACTAGCGCTGTTACCACAGCCGCCGATTTAAGTCCAGATCTTTTCAGGAAGGTGATTTAGTGCTCTGGCTCATCCAGGATCAAACTGATGCTGACAAGTTATCCCCACCTTGGGAAGGGCCATTTGTGGTCAGCAAGAACTTGAACAACGGGTCATATTACCTTATTGACGTTCGAGAGCACAAAGACTCACGTAAGTCGGAGGAGGAGACCCGGAGGCCGTGGAATATTGCTCATCTCCGGCCCTACTACACTTGAGCCATAGGCTCCACGGATGTATATATTTTGCCAATGTATATATTATGATGAATAATAAAGCAGGACCTCTGTCCTTTTTTCCCTTCTCACAAGGTAACTTTGTCATTATAATTGTCATCATTTTCTCACATGATCGCCCGGGGGCGGGTCATATTTGACCCGACTCAGCCCGTTCTGATCCGGCTTACGATCGTATTCGAATCTAGCTATTCAAAATTATGATCACTAGGGGGCTTCCTGTTCTAACATAGGTCGTATTCTAACCAAAGAGAACATAGATGTTGGTACCCTTTTGATTGGCACACTGCCGAGCTCACTTGAGGGCTTCTTGATCGTATTCGAATCATAGCTTAACCTCATTTGGGAACCGACATTGATCGTATTCGAATCAGAGTCGTTAAATAACTCTCAAGATCATTAGGGGGCTTCCTGTTCAAACATAGGTCGTATTCGAACCAAAGAGAACACAACTGTCGGTACCCTCTTGATCGGCGCAATGCCAAAGCCATTGGGGGCTACATGATCGTATTCGAATCCTAGATTAAACCCCTCTGGGACGGTTCACTGATCGTATTCGAATCAGCAGCCTTGCCATTGTTATTTCTCTTTGTGGTTTAAGTTTTTCTTTGGAAGCCCCATTATTTGACTTAAGATTTTTTCCTGAGGCTTACAATTGTAAATATGATGTCTGTAGTCCGGTTCCATATCGACTGATGAGTCGCTGACCCATAAGCATCGTGGTACTTTCTGGGTATCCAAATATTGGATCTTCATCATTACCGGCCAGGTCATATGAACCGATGGGGCCAGTGGAAAATTTTATTATAGTTGTGTTTTTATCAACCAACTAATCTATATTTATTTTGATAACCTTTTTTGACCTGCCTAGCAGTTTATTTGAAGGACTGTATTCCAAAAAGATCAACTGTATGCACAAATATAGCAAGGCGGCTTAAAAATGTTAAGCATCAAAACATGCACGATGGCATGGCCACAACAGAGTCATCTCTACCCTATTACATGACTCCTTAAGTCCAAATGGTTTGCATTGTTTTTTACACCAGGTATTGAGTCGCCATGACAGCTTCACCTTCAAGATTGGCCGGAAGCATCTGGGTTAGCCCTCTCCGCGCTTGTGCTCTGCTCCTTTTCCTGGAAGGTTGATGATGACCAGTCAATGTTGTTTAAGGCTTCAAATTCTGCTTCATCATCAACAAGACCGGCCGGGTCAACTTCAGGAGCAAAGGTATGCTTACGAATTGGGGGAATCAGAATGGTCAAGTGATATTCAGGTGTCGGAATCCTTCGATTTTGTTCATCGTAATCCGCCTGGTACTTGGTATAATCCACTTCAGCGGCTATCAAAGTCGCCACGGGGCGTACCTCTTTGACACAGGCAAGGAAATCTGCCTCTTCAAATGGCGTGCCATCTTCCTTGAGATTTGGATAACCAATGGCGATATCCTCCGGGTCCAGTTCAGGTAGCCAGGCCTTAGCCCGGCTTAGAGCATTTACCGCTCCGGCTCTTGTAGCTGACCGTCTCAATTCATTGATCCGTTGCAGAAGGACTGGCAGCTTACTTAAAACCCGTACTAGGTGGGTTGGCATCTCATTGGATAAGGCCACCAAAAGAAGGGTACGTTGTGTCCCGGTGTACAATTGTTCCACCAAGGTATACACAGCTTTCAGCTTCATCAGAATGTTGTGGTTTAAATTTTCGCTTCTGGGGCCTATACAAAGCATATTCAGAAAGGTTAATTTCTGGGACATACTCTATTACATGGTTTAAAGATATGAACACAATGACACGGCGACTTACCGAAGATGGCTGCGACCATTTGGGAAATATGGCGCTTTTACCCGGCTAACTCTCCAATGACTTCTTCAAGAGCCGTTTCTGCTTTTTCAGCCCAGCTTATCAATGTGGTCTTCTCATCTGCCCAGGCTTTCTTTTCAGTTTCAAATTCTTTCTTAAGTTTATCCTGTTCAGAAACACGGAACTCGAACTTACTGTTGGCCTTCTCAAGTTCTGACTCTTGGAATTCAAGGAGGCTCTTCAAATTAGTCACCTTTGATTCAAGTTGACTCGTGGTAGCCTGTGCAAGTATAAAATCAAGTAAGTTATTTATGCAGTATTTAAGTCCCAAGCATTTTGCCAGCAATATACTTCGCACTTGGGTGCTAATGTCTTGCAGAGTTTTTTCTGTTCTACGATGGTTCATTATATGGTGATTCATATGAGTAAGTCCCAAGCATTTTGTAAACAATAACACTTGGCACTTGGGGGCTAATGCATATTGCTATTTAAAGACCCATAAGAATTTCTCTATAAAGAGCTGGCTCAACCATATTGGTTAAGCCGCCCCTTGGGGACTACATGACTTGGGGGCTAATATACTGAAGGATAAGGAACAAGAAAAAACAAGTTATACCTCGAATTTATGATGCATTTGCTTCACCATGTGAATCTCGAGGGTTCGGCTGTTGTGCACTTGGCTAATATAACTAGAGAAGATATCTCCAATACTCATATGAGCGTAATTGGTGACGTCCATCTTGACTTGGCGCTGGTCGAGAAGTTCTTCCTTGGCGGAGCATTTGGCCAATACGGTTGGCCTTCCCGGGTCAACATGGCCAGTTCCCGTAATTTCAACATCTATATTGGAAGGATCAGCCATCCGGGTTGGGCTTGGAGGTTGAGGATTTTCTGACCCGGAAGCACCTTGGTCAGTAGGCAGATCAGTAGGAGGTGACACATCTTGTGCTGGTTCAGGTGACGGTTCATGAGTGCTTGACTCCGGCACGGTTGTTTCAAGAGCCGGCTCATTAGTGGCGACTATCTCATCAGCCGGTTTATTCTTTCTACCCCTCTTGCTGGGTTTAACTTGAACACTGCATTCAAATCAAAAGATTAATACAGCAGTAAGAAGATTACAACAACTACAAAAGTTAGTGGTTTATTATACCCTGGTACAGTCTTGAAAGTCGGCAGATTAGATTGCAATGACTCGCCGGAGGGAGGGGAAGTATCCTGATAATCTAAGTCAGAGGAATTGAGTGGTTGACGAAAGAGACCCTCCAAGGGATAAAATTTAGATAAAACAAAGGTAACCTTGTTTCGGCGTTTCCTTGTAGTATTTGGTAAGCCGGAGGAGAGCTCCGCGTCCTTGCTGGTCCGGATCTGCCTTCGGCTCTCATGAATTTGCCGCTTCAAAATAAACTGAAGATCGTGATGAGCTAGAGGATGAGAAAATCTTACTTTCCGGGTCACTCTGCGGATTTTCTGTCTTGGCAAAGGCTCAGAGTCGGAGGAAAGGATAGTTACCTTGTCAGCCTTGCTACGGCTTGTCCCAGTGTCCTCCTGCTGATGATCAGTGTCAATAAGATGATTAAAGAATAAGCCATGGGAATCAAGGGCTACCTCTGACTCAGAAGAGTCTGACAGTCGAAGCAAGTCGGAAGCAGTAGCTTTCTTGCCCTTCCTTTGGGCAGCTTCTTTCCTAGTGGCTCTTTTTTGTTTCCTGGCTTTCTAAGCCGCTTCATGATCATATTTAACCTTCCAAAATTTATCACCTGCCTGCAAGGATTAAGTGTATTGTGAATATGGGTGAAGCATTAAGAAAATAAGGTAAACATTTTTTATATAGGAGTGTTTTTTCCTTTGGAGCCGGGTTGTTTTTGTAGGATGGGGTCAGACCCACTCTGCCACAATCCGCCAGTCACATTGAGAAGAGATTTGGTCATGTCATCAATAACATGAGCAGGTAAGTCGACAAAGCTATGGCGCAGGGGGTCATTCTTGGCGCCAGTGTATTCGCACATTAAGACGGTGCGACGGCTTAAAGGGATAACCCGCCAGGCAAGCCAGACTCGGACCAGGTCAATACCCGTCAACCCGTTCCCTAACAGAGCTTTGATCTTGGCTATGGTAGGAGAGAGGGATCTGCGTTCTGCGGAAGTAATCTTGTCTGGCAAATGATGATTGGTGTCAAGACGGAGGGCACGAAAGCCGGGCAGAGGATTCTCGTCAGCTGGGGAGGTATCTTTGCAGTAGAACCACGTCATGTTCCAATCTTTTGGATGGCTTAGCGGGTTGGCATAGGGGAAAAGTGCATCCCTGCGGCGCTGAATTGAAATCCCGCCAAGTTCCAAGCTCTGACCACTGGCACACTCTGTCTGGCGGTTCAAATAGAACAGCTCCCTAAAAAGTATCAGGTTTGGCTCTTCGCCAAGGTAAACTTCGCAGAACACTTGGAAGTTGCAGATGTTAGACACGGAATTGGGTCCAATGTCTTGTGGGTGAAGGTCAAAAAACTTCAGCACATCTCTGAAAATTTTTGAACCGGGAGGAGTAAAGCCCCGGTTCATATGATCGGTAAAAACAACCACCTCTCCGTCTTTGGGCTGAGGGATTTCTTCGTTCGGGTGAGGAGCATGGTAAGGCATGACTTCTTTCTTGGGAAGATACCCGGTCTTGACGAAGTCATCTAAAGTGTTGTCAGTGACAATGGATTTCACCCAATTGCAAGTGGTAGGTGCCTTGGGCGCCATTATGTTTGAAAGCCTAAATGCAAGGTAAATAAGGCCGGTTCAAATTTAAGCCATGCAGGGAAAATATTGCTGGAATAAACTATGGCGACTTATGAAGGGGCCTAATGGTACAAGGATGATTATGTCAAGATTATTTAAGCCGCCATAGGCTCTATAAGCCGTTAAAGCTGTTTAAACCGCCATGGGCGGTAAAGGTTATCAATTGAGCATTGCCTCTTTAAAGCCGGGGATAAGAGTCGCCATGGCTAGATGGATCTAACAAGTACAGATTTTTGCCTAAGTGTTGCATAAACAAGTTTCACAAACTGCAACTATTATTTTGGATCAAATAACTGTTCAGAAAAGAAAAATTTCTAGACCTAGAAACATGATACAGAGGAGTTCATGCGTTCTAATGAGGATTCTTTACAAAGAAAGGGGATCTGCCAGTGCCTAAAATGGATGTGGAACAGCTACCGCATGAGATCTATGCTACTGTTGGATCAAAAGAAGCCACGGTAGAAGAAACACGAAGAACTGAGATGAACTACGAACTGTACAGAGGAACTCGCTAACCCTAGCATGGATCTAAGATGCAGAAAGGGGAAAACTTATAGCGGTAGATCTGTGGCGGAGGGGCGCAGCCGTTCTCTGGACGAATTTAGGTTGATCCAGCAGCCAAAGTCGACGGAGACGAAGGTGCGCTGCGGCGGCGGCGGAGCTCGAGCGACAGTAGGGGCGAGAGGAAGAAGATGAGGAAAGGGAAGAATGAAGAAAGACCCAGTCGGGTCTATTTATAAGGAAAAACCTGTGAAGTGGGTGCGAAAAACGAGGAGGCCAAAAAACATAGTTATCCAGCTACAGAGGCGCCTCAATTTTCGGATGGTCATTAAGACAAAGATCCATTGAGATGTGTTGGACAAAGCATACATTAATGACAGGTGGCATCATGGTGGGTTATGGCAAACTTGAAGGATGACGTCATGGCAGGTTACATGAATCTTCATAAAAAAGAGGCGGAGAACTTTTTCTTAAGTATTGAAGACTGACATGAACTAGTTCAAATCAGCCTGGGGCCTAATGTTGGGGATATTACTACTAGTATGACCCGCCGAAAGGAGCCGGGTTATACTTACAGGCATTCTTGAAGACAGAAGCTCAAGCTTGAAGACGGCGGCTTAGTAAAGGCCCAACGGCCCAGAGGTGACCTAAGGCTTGTAGTGTTAAACCGCCTTGTTCGTGTGACTTGTATTGTAAGTCAAGAAAGATTAAGAGACCGAGCCGGATACTCTATAAGCCGGTCGGGACTCTGTAGAGCCGCTGGGCGTCAACCTCAGTATATAAAGGGACGACCTGGCGGCGGTTCAGGGTACGAAACAACAACTCGAGAGCTAGGTCAAGCGATTCTTCTTCCTGGTTGTTGAGACATACATAATCCCAATCCCAACTAGACGTAGGCTTTTACCTTCATCGTAAGGGGCCGAACTAGTAAAAAAAACCTCGTGTCTCTTGTCCTGATTAACCCCTTCAAGCTTCCTAGTTGCGGTGGCTCCACGACTAAGTCCTTTCCCTAGGACATCTGATGTGACAATTCCACGACAAGTGGTGAGAAAGGGAACGAAGGTGGATGACAGCGGCTATGGCCGGCGCAACAGTTTATATAGCAATGGTGGCCGGCGGAGGGACGAACGTGTGGTGCTGGTGTAGCCGCCTCGGCAACCGCGTATCATTAATGTGGGCGGCAGACGGACAGACGGATGGCACTTGTGTCGTTTGAAGGCGGAGCAATCGCCTGCCGAGAAGCGGGGTGGGCGGCGCTTGCCGTTTCGGGCGAAAAGCGCGTGTGGTCGAGGGAGGCTGTCTAGGTGGGCCAGGGCAGTCAGACTCGTGCTTGGGAATAGGTCGGTCTAGCAGCCGGACATGCTGGCTCGCCAGCGAGCTCGCCGAGCTGAGCAACAATAATCAGATGATGGACGTAGCTTCTGACTAGGAGTCGGCGCCACTGTTCAAGCCGGTTCATGCCGTGTTCACCATAGAGCAGGTGTGGCCGCACTTCGACGCCCTAATGGCGGAAGAGCTACCAGCATAGGAGGACATGTGCTGCAACCTCCGTCTCCTCAACGAGCACAGGTGAACAAGCGAACGACAATGCCGTCGCAGACATGTGCCCTATGATCCTGGCTTCCCGAATTGGCAGCGGGTGTTGTATCAGACCATCTGTAGGGCCCGCGAGGCCATCTCCGTCATCCTTCGAGTTGTTGGGCTTTCCATGGCGCCCCCGTCTCGTATTGTCAACATGGTCAACGGACATGAGGAATGAGGAGATGACTTTACTTGGAGAGGATGACAGTGGGGACCCACCAAGGCCATAGCTGCACGTACACAAGTACCAAGGCCATAAGTTGTTTGCTCACAAAATCACTATGCATAGGAAGTGGGTTAGACTTAAATGTGCTAGTCATATGCTTCATGATGCTCCCGTTATGTTTCAATTCTTATCTTTTATGTGAGCATCATTGTCATCATCATGCCTAGCTAAAAGGCATTAAAGAAAAGCGCTTGTTGGGACACAACCCAACATTTATCCTTACTATTTTTGTGTATACACATGATTATGCTACTGTAGTAATCATGTTTTATAGCTTTTGTTTCAATAAAGTGCCAAGTAAGACCTTTAGGATGGCTTACGGTGATAGTTGTGTTGATCCAGCTGAAAATCAGAAACTTTTGCACCTAGTAAATTAGTTTTGTTAATTCACAGAAACGTGCTTCTGGTCTGATTCGTTTTGGTCTGGATTGGTACACAAATTCCTTAGGACTTCCTAATTTGATAGAATTTTTGGAGTTCCATAAGTATACATTTGATACAGATTACTACAGATTGTTCTGTTTTTGACAGATTCTGTTTTCCATGTGTTGTTTGCTTATTTTGAAGAATCTATGAGTAGTATCGGAGTGTATGAAGCATAGATAAGTTGGATTACAGTAGATATTACACCAATATGAATTTATAATGAGTTCATTACAGTACCTAAGTGGTTGTTTTATTTTCTTATACTAACGGAGCTTACGAGTTTTCTGTTAAGTTTTGTGTTGTGAAGTTTTCAAGTTTTGGGTAAAGATTAGATGGACTACGGAATAAGGAGTGGCAAGAGCCTAAGCTTGGGGATTCCCAAGGCACCCCAAGGTAATATTAAAGGACAACCAAGAGCCTAAGCTTGGGGATGCCCCGGATGACATCCCCTCTTTCGTCTTCGTTCATCGGTAAACTTTACTTGGAGCTATATTTTTATTCACTACATGATATGTGTTTTGCTTGGAGCGTCATTTTCTTTTGTTAGTATTTTCTTGCTGTTATTTAGAATAATGTTTTGCATCTTTAGTTTCAATAAAGAAGTCAAGGATAGCCTTTGCCATGTTTATTTTGCTAGTATACATGTTGCTGTTTGAAAAAAGAAAGTTTACCGCTGTTGCAAAAATTACCTAGAAAAGTCAGAGAGTGGTATAATGTTGAATCTTTTTGCATATTGAGCTCTGATAAATTTATTACAGTGAGAATTTTATTTCATAATTTTTGGAGTTAGGGAAGTATGATGACTCTTGCATTCTTTACAGACTGTACTGTTTTGGCAGATTGCTGTTATGGTTGCATTGTTTGCATATGTTTGCTTGATTAATGATTCTATTTGAGGATAGGAGTATTAAATATGCAGAGGCATTTAGTATGAAATGTTGAATAATAATTTAAGTGATTTGTTACAGTAGAAAACGATAAGGTTTTGCATTGGTTTATACTAACCTATCTCACGAGTTCTTGTTGAGTTTGTTGTGGATGAAGCTTTTGATAAAAAGAGAAACCATGGTATGAGAGGAATTAAGGAGACACAAAAGCTCAATCTTGGGGATGGCCAAGGCACCACAAGATAATATTTCAATAAGTCTCAAGCATCTAAGCTTGGGGATGCCCCGGTAGGCATCCCACCTTTCTTCTTCAACAACTATCGATTAGTATCGGTTGAGCCTAAGTTTTTGCTTCTTCACATGAGTTGTGCTATCCTTGCATTTTCATTTTCTTTAGATTTGCTTGCTGTTTGAATAAAATACCAAGATCTGAAATTCTTTAATGTTAGAGAGTCTTCACATAGTTGCACAATTATTCGACTACTCATTGATCTTCACTTATATCTTTCGGAGTAGTTTGTCATTTGCTCTAGTGCATCACTTATACCTTTTAGAGCATGGTGGTAGTTTTATTTTGAAGAAATAGATGAACTCTCGTACTTCACTTAGATTATTTTGAGAGTTGTTAATAGCATGGCAATTTTCTTAATATTAATATACTTGGTATTCAAGATATGTGAAACTTTCTTATGAGTGTGTTGAATACTAATATAAGTTTGATGCTTGATAATTGTTTTGAGATATGGAGGTGATAATATCAAAGTCGTGCTAGTTGAGTAATTGTGAATTTGAGAAATGCTTGTGTTTAAGTTAGCATGTCCTGTAGCATGCACATATGGTTAAAGTTGTGTAACAAATTTGAAACATGAAGTGTACCTGGCTTGTGCATCCTTATGAGTGGCGGTCGGGGACGAGCGATGGTCTTTTACTACCAATCTATCCCCCTAGGAGCATCCATGTAGTACTTGGTGTTTGATGACTTCTAGATTTTTGCAATAAGTATATGAGTTATTTTGACTAATGTTGAGTCCATGGATTATACGCACTCTCACCTTTCCGCCCTTGCTAGCCTCTTCGGTACCGTGCATTGCTCTTTCTCACCTTGAGAGTTGGTGCAAACTTCGCCGGTGCATCCAAACCCCATGATACGATATGCTCTGTCACACATAAAGCTCCTTATATCTTCCTCAAAACAGCCACCATACCTACCTATCATGGCATTTCCATAGCCATTCCGAGATATATTGCCATGCAACTTCCACCATCATCATCATGACATACATTACTTTTGTCATATTGCCATTGCATGATCTTGTAGTTGACATCTTATTTGTGGCAAAGCCACCATGCATTATTTTCCATACATGTCACTCTTGATTCATTGCACCATCCCCGTACACCGCCAGAGGCATTCATATAGAGACATATCTTGTTCTAACTTTCGAGTTGTAATCCTTATGTTGTAATCAATAGAAGTGTGATGATCATCATTATTAGAGCATTGCCCAAACAAAAAAAAGAAAGGCCAAAAAAAAGGAAGGCCCAAAAAAAAAGAAGAAAGGCCAAAAATAAAAAAGGAAGGCCAAAAAAAAGAAAATAAATAAAAAGGGCAATGCTACTATCTCTTTTTCCACACTTGTGCTTCAAAGTAGCACCTTGTTCTTCATATAGTGAGTCTCATAAGTTGTCTTTTTATACTAGTGGGAATTTTTCATTATAGAACTTGGCTTGTATATTCCTATGTTGGGCTTCCTCAAATGCCCTAGGTCTTCTTGAGCAAGCAAGTTGGATGCACACCCACTAGTTTTCTTTTGTTGAGGATTCATAGCTCTAGTGCATCTGTTGCATGGCAATCCCTACTCCTCATATTGACATCAATTAATGGTCATGTCCATAGCCCGTTGAGTATCCTCGTCAATGTGAGACTTTCTCCTTTTTTGTCTTCTCCACACAATCCCCATCATCATACTCTATTCCACCCATAGTGCTATATCCATGGCTCACGCTCATGTATTGCGTGAAGGTTGCAAAAGTTTGAGATTATTTAAGTATGAAACAATTGCTTGGCTCGTCATCGGGGGTATAGAATTTGGGAACATCTTTGTGTAATGAAAATGAAGCATAGCCTAACTATATGATTTTGTAGAGATGAACTTTCTTTTGCCATGCTATTTTGAGAAGACATGATTGCTTTGATTAGTATGCTTGAAGTATTATTAGTTTTGTGTCAATATGAACTTTTTTCTTGAATCTTTCGGATCTGAATATTCATATCACAATTAAGAAGATTTACATTGAAATTATGTCAAAGTATCACTCCGCATCAAAAATTCTTTTTTATCATTTACCTACTCGAGGACGAGCAGGAATTAAGCTTGGGGAAGCTTGATACGTCTCCAACGTATCTATAATTTTTGATTGCTCCATGCTACTTTATCTACTGTTTTAGGCAATATTGGGCTTTATTATCCACTTTTATATTTTTTTTGGGACTAACCTATTAACCGAAGGCCCAGTCCAGATTTGCTGTTTTATGCCTATTTCAGTGTTTCGAGGAAAAGAAATATCAGATGAAGTCAAAACGGAACGAAATCAACTGGAGAAGTTAATTTTGGAAGGAAACCAACCTGATGGGTTTGGAGTGCATGTCAGGGGAGTCCCGGGCTGCCCACGAGGGAGGGGGGCGCACCTCGTGAGCACACCGGAGGTCCACCGACGTACCCCCTGCACCCATATATACATACGTACCCTAAAACTTCCAGAACATAAGATAGATCGGGAGTTCCGCCGCCGAAAGCCTCTGTAGCCACCAAAAACCTCTCGGGAGCCCGTTCCGGCACCCTGCCGGAGGGGGATCCCATCACTGGTGGCCATCTTCATCATCCCGGTGCTATCCATGCCGAGGAGGGAGTAGTTCACCCTCGGGGCTGAGGGTATGTACCAGTAGCTATGTGTTTGATCTCTGTCTCGTGTTCTCTCTCATGTTCCTCTATGGCACGATCTTGATGTATCCCGAGCTTTGCTATTGTAGTTGGATCTTATGATGTTTCTCCCCCTCTACTCTCTTGTGATGAATTGAGTTTCCCCTTTGAAGTTATCTTATCGGATTGAGTCTTTTATGAGAACACTTGATGTATGTCTTGCCGTGATTATATGTGGTGACAATGGGATATCATGTGCCAATTGATGTATGTTTTGGTGATCAACTTGAGGGTTTCGTGACATTGGGAACCTATGCATAGGGGTTGGCACACGTTCTTGACTCTGATAGAAACTTTGGGGCACTCTTTGAAGTACTTTGTGTTGGTTAGATAAATCTGAGATTGTGTGATGCATATCGTATAATCATGCCCATGGATACTTGAGGTGACAATGGAGTATCTAGGTGACATTAGGGTTTTGGTTGATTTGTGTCTTAAGGTGTTATTCTAGTACGAACTCTTTTATAGATTGATCCGAAAGAATAACTTTGAGGTGGTTTCGTACCCTACCATAATCTCTACGTTTGTTCTCTGCTATCAGTGGCTTTGGAGTGACTCTTTGTTGCATGTTGAGGGCTTGTTATATGATCTATCTATGTTATTATTGTTGAGAGAACTTGCACTAGTGAAAGTATGAACCCTAGGCCTTGTTTCTTATCATTGCAAAACCGTTTAAGCTCACTTTTATCATTAGTTACCTTTCTGTTTTTATATTTTCAGATTACAAAAACCTTTATCTACCATCCATATTGCACTTGTATCACCATCTCTTCGCCGAACTAGTGCACCTATACAATTTACCATTGTATTGGGTGTGTTGGGGACACAAGAGACTCTTTGTTATTTGGTTGCAGGGTTGCTTGAGAGAGACCATCTTCATCCTACGCCTCCTACGGATTGATAAACCTTAGGTCATCCACTTGACGGAAATTTTCTACTGTCCTACAAACCTGTGCACTTGCAGGCCCAACAATGTCTATAGGAAGAAGGTTGTGTAGTAGACATCACTCGGGTCTGTGCTTCTGTCACTCACGCCACCCACCATAAGCAAATCATGAACATATTGCAAACCCTATAGTGGGAATCCCTCACGCTTGCGCGACACGGAGAGCACCATAGGACAGCACCAATAATAAAACATGCAACTCAAACCAATCATGATCATCAATTAACCCATAGGACAAAATGGATCTACTCAAACATCATAAGATAGCCATACATCATTGGGAAATAATATATAGCGTTGAGCACCATGTTTAAGTAGAGATTACAGCGGGTAAGAGAGAGGTTACACCGCTGCATAGAGGGGGGAAGAGTTGGTGATGAAGGCGGTGAAGTTCTTCGTGAAGATCGCGGTGATGATGAAGGCCCCCGGCAACGTTCCGGCACCACCGGAAGCAAGGGGGAGAGAGCCCCCTTCTTCTTCTTCTTCTTCCTTGACCTCCTCCCTAGATGGGAGAAGAGTTTACCCTCTATTCCATGGCTCCCATGGCGTGGGAGGGGCGAGAGCCCCTCCGAGATTGGATCTATCTCTCTATCTCTCTCTGTTTCTGCGTTCTCAGATTCTGCCCCTTCACCATTTCTGTTATATCCGGAGATACGTAACTCCGATTGGGGTGAATCTTTCGCACAGATTTTTCTCATAAAATTAGCTTTCGTGCGGCAAAAGAAGAGCGTCAACCGCCTTACGGCTGGCCCAGGAGAGTGCCAGGCGTGCCCAGGGGGGAGGCTGCGCCCCCCTATCTCCTAGCGACCTCGGGCACCATTTCGCGTTGATTCTTCCTCCGGAAAATCCCAAATATTACAAAATAATTCTCCATCCGTTTTTATCCCGTTTGGAATCCGTTTGATATTGGGTTTCTGCGGAACATAAAACATGCAACAAACAAGAACTGGCACTGGGCACTGGATCAATATGTTAGTCCCAAAAATAGTATAAAAAGTTGCCAAAGGTATATGAAAGTTGAAGAATATTGGCATGGAACAATAAAAAATTATAGATACGACGGAGACGTATCAGCATCCCCAAGCTTAATTCCTGCTCGTCCTCGAGCAGGTAAATGATAAAAAGATAATTTTTGATGTGGAATGCTACCTAGCATAATCTTGATCATGTATCTAATCATGGCATGAATATTAAGACACGAGTGGTTCAAAGCAATAGTCTATCATTTGACATAAAAACAATAATACTTCGAGCGTACCAATAAAGCAATCATGTCTTTTCAAAACAACAAGGCCAAAGCAAGCTTATCCGTACAAAATCATATAGTTTGGCCATGCTTCATTTTCGTCACACAAAATGCTCCCATCATGCACAACCCCGATGACAAGCCGAGCAATTGGTTCATACTTTTTAACGCGCTTCAGCTTTTTCAACCCTCACGCAATACATGAGCGCAAGCGATGGATATAGCACTATAGGTGGAATAGAATATAATGATGGAGGTTATGTGGAGAAGACAAAAAAAGGAGAAAGTCTCACATCGACGCGGCTAATCAACGGGCTATGGAGATGCCCATCAATTGATGTCAATGCGAGGAGTAGGGATTTCCATGCAACGGATGCACTAGAGCTATAAGTGTATGAAAGCTCAAACTGAAAACTAAGTGGGTGTGCATCCAACTTGCTTGCTCATGAAGACCTAGGGCATTTGAGGAAGCCCATCATTGGAATATACAAGACAAGTTCTATAATGAAAATTCCCACTAGTATATGAAAGTGACAACATAAGACACTCTCTATATGAAGAACATGGTGCTACTTTGAAGAACAAGTGTGGAAAATGGATTGTAACATTGCCCCTTTTCCTTTTTTTTCTTTTTTTTCTTTCGGTGGGCTTCTTTGGCCCCCATTTTTATTTAGGCTTCTTTGGCCTTTCCCTTTTTTTCTTTTTTTTCTTTTTTTCATGGGGCAATGCTGTATAATGATGATCATCACACTTTTATTTACTTACAACTCAATATTACAACTCGATACTGGAACAAAGATATGACTATATATGAATGCTTCCGGCGGTGTACCGGGATGTGCAATGATCTAGCGTAGCAATGCCATCAAAAAACGGACAAGCCATGAAAACATCATGCTAGCTATCTTACGATCATGCAAAGCAATATGACAATGAACGCTCAAGTCATGTATATGATGATGATGATGAAAGTTGTGTGGCAATATATCTCGGAATGGCTATGGAAATGCCATGATATGTAGGTATGGTGGCTATTTTGAGGAAGATATAAGGAGGCTTATGTGTGATAGAGCGTATCATATCACGGGGTTTGGATGCACCGGCGAAGTTTGCACCAACTCTCGAGGTGAGAAAGGGCAATGCACGGTACCGAAGAGGCTAGCAATGATGGAAAGGTAAAAGTGCGTATAATCCATGGACTCACATTAGTCATAAACAACTCATATACTTATTGCAAAGGTTTATTAGCCCTCTAAGCAAAGTACTACTACGCATGCCCCTAGGGGGATAGATTGGTAGGAAAACACCATCGCTCGTCCCCGACCGCCACTCATAAGGAAGACAATCAAAGAAACACCCCATGCTTCAAATTTGTCACACAATGGTTACCATACGTGCATGCTACAGGACTTGCAAACCTCAACACAAGTGTCTCTACAATCCACAACCACCCACTAGCATGACTCTAATATCACCATCTTTACTCACAAAACTATTGCAAGGAATCAAACATATCATATTCAGTGATCCACAAGTTTTATGTAGGATTTTATGACTAACCATGTGAATGACCAATTCCTATCATCTCTCTAAATAGATATAAGTGAAGCAAGAGAGCTTACTTCTTTCTGCAAAAGATATGCCCATGCTCTAACAAATATAAGTGAAGCAAAAGAGCATTCTACAAATGGCGGTTTTCTATGTGAGGAGAAACAGGCAATCCATACTTCAAATGATATAAGTGAAGTGCAACGAGCATTCTATAAATCAAGCAAGGACTATCTCATACCAGCATGGTGCATAAAATAAAAGTGAAAACTAAATGCAAAAGATGCTCCAAGATTCGCACATATCACATGAACGAAACGAATTCGAAAACATACTGATACTTGACTAAGAAAGAGGGGATGCCTTCCGGGGCATCCCCAAGCTTAGATGCTTGAGTCTCCTTGAATATTTACTTGGGGTGCCTCGGGAATCCCCAAGCTTGAGCTCTTTCCTCTCTTCCTTTTCCTCATATCGAGACATCCTCGATTAGACACTTCATCCACACAAAACTTCAACAGAAAACTCAGTAAGATCCGTTAGTATAATAAAGCAAATCACTACTCTAAGTACTGTAGTAAACCAATTCATATTTTGTATTTTCAATGTAGCTGCTGTAATATAACTTTTCCATGGCTTAATCCACTGATATAAATTGATAGATTCATCAAAACAAGCAAACTATGCATCAAAAACAAAATCTGTCAAAAACAGAACAGTCTGTAGCAATCTGAACATCCACCATACTTCTGGGACCCCAAAAATTCTACCAAAATTAGGAAAAATAAACAATTTGTACAGCAAGAAGTGCAAAAGGAATCAGAACAATTTGACATTCCAGTTAAAAATGTAAAATCGTGCACTACAGCCAAAGTTTCTGTCCTGCACCATACAAACCAACAAACATTGTAAACATCCTAAAGGCAAACCTTGGCACATTATTTTTATAATACAATGGAATTTTACAAGAGGATAATTATTTTTGTTGAAAAGTTTCCGTCAATAAGATTCACAAAGTTTCCGTGAGCATGAACAAAATTCAAGGAGCTCTCCCACTTCAACAGTGCTTGTCTTTCTCACTTTCACTTTCCTTTTTGAAAAAGTTTTAGGTTCCCCTCTTTATTTTTTCTGTTTTTGAACTATATAAAAGCACTCAACAGAAATAAATGACTCTCTTCCGGGTTGTCTCCCTGGCAGCTCTTTATTTAAAGCCATTAAGCTAGGCATATAGTGCTCAAGTAATGGATCCACCCGGATCCCAAGTTATATCAAAGCCAATTTTAATTAACAATGATTTGTAATTTAGTAGTGAGCACAAAGTAACATATATCAAGTAATGACGAAGTCTAACTATCTTCCTATGCATTGGCATGTCATAAAAGAACAATTCATGCACACATAGTAAAGGCCAATGCATAGTATAAGTAGTTTCTTGCAATTCTATCGTGTTGGAAACATAAAGAGGGGGAGATGTAGTTCCTCTCTAATAATAATTGCAATTAGGAGCAGCAAGCACATGCATATTACATTCATCAAAATCATCATGTGCAATGGTAAAAGTCAACCCATCAATATAATCCTTACTAAGCGCAAACTTCTCCGATATAGTGTAGTTGGGAGAATTCGAAAAGATAATAGGACTATCATGCGTGGGTGCAATAGCGACAATTTCATGTTTAACATAAGGAACTATAGCAAGTTCATCTCCATAAGCATAATTCATATTGGCATCTTGGCCACAAGCATAGAAAGCATCATCAAAAAGTGATACTTCAAGAGAATCAATGGGATCATAGCAATCATCATAGCAATCATCCTTCGGTAAGCACGAAGGTGAATTAAACAATGTATGAGTTGAAGAGTTACTCTCATTAGAAGGTGGGCACGGGTTATCAATCCGGTCTTCCTCCTTTTGTTCTTCGCTCTCCTCATCATATTTTTCATCCAATGAGCTCAGTCTCATCAATTTCTTCTTCCATAGCTTCCTGCAAAATATTAGTCTCTTCTTGGATAGCGGAGACTTTCTCAATAAATGCATCAATATTGTAATTGTATTCATAATTCTCGTAGCAATATTTCAATATAGTAGAACTTTCAGGCCTATAAACATCATCATCAAAAGCTTCATACTTTTCAAACAAAGATTCAATTTCATAAGCAGCCTTAAAAGCAACAAATTCTTCAATTCGTTCAACATCATAGTAATCATATATACCATTAGCATAAGAAGCTAAGGTTTCATTATCATTATGTTTGCATGTAAAGGGAAGGTGTGGAGCCTTCATCCTAGAGCAACAAGTAATATCATATCTCAAGCATAGATCCCGAGCATACCAACACAACATATTAATTTGATCCCATAATAGTTTCCCTTTTTGTGTCAAGCGAAAATCCCTAAAGTATTCATGTTGATCCAACGTTACTCCCATACCATAGTTGAATGGGGTTTTCTCAAGATTATTAAAGTAGTACATAATATCTTACACATAATGATCATCGAGGGATTTAGGAGGTTCTACATCTCCATGAGCAGCAAGTACACCTAATTTTTTTGGTATTTTGTATTCCATATCCAAAACTAATGATAAAGAACAACTAAGGATAGAAAGTAAAAATTAATTAGTGATAAAGCAAACAAGCACACACGAGAATATTCACCCCACGCTATGACATCCTGGCAATGGCGCCAAAAAAAGGTCTTGATAACCCACAAGTGTAGGGGATCGCAACAGTTTTCCATAAGTAAGAGTGTCGAACCCAACGAGGAGCTAAAGGTAGAATAAATATTCCCTCAAGTTCTATCAACCACCGATACAACTCTACGCATGTTTGACGTTCGCTTTACCTAGAACAAGTATGAAACTAGAAGTACTTTGTAGGTGTTGTTGGATAGGTTTCCAAGATAATAAAGAACACGTAAATAAAAAGTAGGGCCTGTTTAGCTAAAGAAGTAATAAATTAAATATAGCAAGTGTGGAAAAGTGGTGGTAGGAGTTGTGAAATTGTCCCTAAGGAATTGACTACTTACTAGACCGATAATCACTATTGCAATTTTATTTGAGGGAGAGGCATAAACTAACATAATTCTCTACTTGGATCATATGCACTTATGATTGGAACTCTAGCAAGAATCCGCAACTACTAAAGATCATTAAGGTTAAACCCAACCATAGCATTAAAGCATCAAGTCCCCTTTATACCAGACGCAAACAACCCACTTACTCAGGTCTGTGCTTCTGTCACTCACGCCACCAACCATAAGAAAATCATGAACATATTGCAAACTCTACAGCGGGAATCCCTCATGCTTGCGCGACACGGAGAGCACCATAGGACAGCACCAATAATAAAACATGCAACTCAAACCAATCATGGTCATCAATTAACCCATAGGACAAAACGGATCTACTCAAACATCATAAGATAGCCATACATCATTGGGAAATAATATATAGAGTTGAGCACCATGTTTAAGTAGAGATTACAGTGGGTAAGAGAGAGGTTAAACCGCTGCATAGAGGGGGGAAGAGTTGGTGATGAAGGCGGTGAAGTTGTTGGTGAAGATCACGGTGATGATGATGGCCCCCGGCAGCGTTCCGGCGCCACCGGAAGCAAGGGGGAGAGAGGCCCCCTTCTTCTTCTTCTTCCTTGACCTCCTCCCTATATGGGAGAAGGGTTTCCTCTCTGGTCCTTGGCTCCCATGGCATGGGAGGCGCGAGAGCCCCTCTGAGATTGGATCTATCTCTCTATCTCTCTCTGTTTCTGTGTTCTCAGATTCTGCCCCTTCACCATTTCTTTTATATCCGGAGGTCCGTAACTCTGATTGGGGTGAATCTTTCGCCCAGATTTTTCTCATAAAATTAGCTTTCGTGCGGCAAAAGAAGAGTGTCAACTGCCTTACGGCTGACCCAGGAGAGTGCCAGGCGTGCCCAGGGGGGAGGGCGCGACCCGCTATCTCCTAGCGACCTCGGGCACCATTTCGCGTTGATTCTTCCTCCGAAAAATCCCGAATATTCCAAAATAATTCTCCATCCGTTTTTATCCCGTTTGGAATCCGTTTGATATTGGGTTTCTGCGAAACATAAAACATGCAACAAACAGGAACTGGCACTGGGCACTGGATCAATATGTTAGTCCCAAAAATAGTATAAGAAGTTGCCAAAAGTATATGAAAGTTGAAGAATATTGGCATGGGACAATCAAAAATTATAGATATGACGGAGAATGATGGAGTGGGATTGCTTCTTGTACCATTCTCGCAGTTCGTTGTCCTTGTCCGCCAACTTCTTATCCATGAGAACGGCGGAGTCACGCTGCTCCTTGATTGCCTGCTACTTGAGATCATACCTGTGTCGCGCATCTTTGAGCCTTGCCGCCATGGATTACACGAAGGATCGCCAGCTTCTACAACCCTATGGGATAGCGGCGCCAGTGTGTGTCCGATCTCTTCATCAAAATCCACACCCGGTGTAGCTGACAAGCCAGAAGCTACGAGCCCAAGCTAGGAAAGGACCAATGCCAACTTGCTTGGGGAAGGATGTGAAGCTGCAGCCATAGGATAATTCTTGGGGAGAGGGATCATGGTTTGGATAGGAGTTTTCTCCTCAATGACCACACCTAGGCCAGAAGTGCTGTAGGGGGCTTTTTCTATCTCTCCTCAGGACCCCTGGATATCCCCGGCAGTCTGTTCATGACCTTCCGCGGCAACAATCTTGGTTGCTTCCTCGGCAGGACTATTCCCAATATTGGCCACCTCTTCCAAGAGTTCAGGTTCTTCAATCAATGGAGCTGCAAGTAAAATCAACAGATGAGGTGATAAGAAACCACATACTGCCAAATCAAAAAAATCAAGAAGTAAAACAATTCAAGGAAGCATAAACAAAGAAAAGTGGATTACCCGGTGGTGTTTGCTGTGGGGATCGTTCGCCTCCCCGGCAACATCAATTGCCAGGGTGCGGTCCGCATCCGCTCCCTTGGTGGCCGCGGCCTCAGCATGAGCAGACCCCTCTGTGGAGGCCCTTGTCGATAACTTCTCTGCTTTGATTTTTGTTGGGTGGACTCCTCTCGATGGGCTTTAGCCTACATGATTTCACTTTCTCCCTTGGCGGGGGATGAAGCATTTTCCTCCACATTTCTCCGGGCGGGCGAGATCTGCCCCATGCCTTCGTGCCAGGGGATAGCCTGGGGGCTAGGAACAGGATCCCCTGTCCTATCCCCCACCAGGCCCGTACTCTCTAGAGAATCCGATGTTGTCGAGTGTTTGGTGAGTTTGGCCCGTTGGGTGAGGGGTTCTTCATCTCAGCCAAGTCAACAAAGAAGACTAAAATCAACAACTATCAACTGCATAATACCGCAGCAAGAAGCTCAACTATTCTCCTTACTCTGGGTCTACGAGCATGGAGCCCAGCGTTTATGCCGCAGGTGGCAAGGTCACCATGACCCTCTTCAGAGTTGGAGGAGCGGAGCTTCTCGGCAGCCTTGAGCTCTTCCGTGGGGTTGTGGTCGGTGGGATCGATCTTGGCAAAGAGGCTGGGCTTGACTGGGGGCTAGGATCAACCCCCGTGATAGCACGTCGCTTGGCGGGTGGGGTCTTGGCCTCAAAAAGGCGAGAAAATTGGCGGCGTACCACCTCCGGCTTGTCAGCTCTGGTGGCGATCTTCTTCACTTTTCTGGTGGTTGGCGGAGGAGCAGGAGGTGCTGTTCTCTGGTCGGCCCGCTTGCGAGGGTGTTGACTCAGTTCTGGCTCTAGGGCTTGAGGATTCATTGCAAGCCATTTGTCCTCCACCTCGAGCTGCTCTGCCTCCTTAGCCCCACTTTCTCCTTGGGCTTTTGCTGCCATGGCAGGAGGAATCCCGGCCCCGGCAAGGTCGTGCCCAGCAACCTCTTCGTGTCGTGCTCCTCACTCCCCTGATTAAAAGAGCCCTCACTTTCGACATCCTCCTCCTCCTCCTGTTCGGGCCTCTTTCCTCTAGTAGCCCGGAGCTCTTTGTCCTCTGCGATCCGCTTCCTAATGAACGTTGCCTCTACCGAGGAGGTGTGCTTGACGAGATCCTTCTCCACCCTAGAAGCCTTTTCTTCGAAACTGGAGATCCATTCTATCTTTGCGTCCAGCGTGGGCAGTTGCCAATCGACCATGACTCTAGAGGTGTTGCAGTCAGGCATCCACTTCCGGATCTGGTACCGAGCAGAGTTGAGATGCAATGGGACGATCATTGTTGATAGATGGAATGGCCCAAGGCTGCCAAATAACTGTTCGCACAGCCAGCCGTGGCCATATATAGAAATTTTGTTGATAGGGCATGGGTACAGGCACATCCTGTCCGCAGAATGTCCATACTCCCAGGCAAATCTGTGTCTGTTCTGTAGCGGTGCGATGCGGCGACGAAGGAAGTCGGCCCCCACTGGCTCGATGGTTAGCCCGACAGCTTTGAGGTGAGCGATCCTATTTTGCGCCGGGCAGAGGCTCTCGTTGGTGAGTCACAACTTGCTCCATTCGCTGCCGTGCGTGACGCATTCAGTCCGCGCCATGCAGAACTCAGAGGCATCCTTGTCTTGAATCCAGCCTCCATTCCTACCACCTGCTACGCTGTTGTCCAGGAAGATAACCCCATTCCTCCCTCTTGGCGCGAGGGATCCAACTTATGTTTCCCGAGCGGTGAGATTTATATTCAACCCATGGAACGAAGAAGTGCCTGAACAGGTCCACATTGGGGGAAACTCCAATAAAGTTCTCGCAAAGATGAGCAAAGATTGCCATGCACGCCATTGCATTAGGTGTGAATTCCAGAAGATGGAATCCATACACCATCATCATGGCTTCGAAGAAATTGGAGAAGGGGGAGGTGAGGCCGCAGAGGAAGTATGCGCAGAAGAAGCGATACGAGTCCGGTGGGTCTTCCGCCCCCTCCGGCAGGACCACGGGCGCTCCATGCCCTTTCGGAACCTCCCTTCCCCAGATGTACTTGTACCTCGTGGTCAAAGTACTGCCGTTCCAGCTCAGTGGGAAGAAAATCACTTCCTCCTATCACTTCATGTCTAGCTCTTCCGCCCTTTTCTTCCTTCCCTCCAATGCGGTCTCTTTCGCGGTGGCTGCCCGCTTCCCCTCTCCGGCGGCCGTCTTTCGGCCCATCCCTTTGGCTCGCAGGATGGGCAGGAGATCTGGCAGAGCTCTGGGGAAACGAGTGTTGGAGATGAGAGCAATTGCATGGCTTGAGAAAGAAGATGAAGGAAGGGAGACAGATACAAATGAGAAGCGCATCTTCACGTTGCCTTTTTATGGGGAACATACGCGGGGGATGGCTCTTTGCTATCTCTCCTTAGAAAGTTACCGTTTTTGCAGGCGCACTACCCATTAACTTCAATTGTTCCACAGCCCCATGACCTACGATAATTACGCGGAGTGGACGTTGGATTGACTAGTCATCATAGCAACCGTACCAGGGGCAGCATTTCTTCGACACGTGTCTGTGCACTGTTTGGGGCCTAACCCAACGTGCCCAGCAACACGTATGGCTCAGACTCGAGGGCTTCTGTTGAGGTACACAAACGTAGGTGCTAATTCCCTTGACTTGTGCATGTTGGAAATATGCCCTAGAGGCAATAATAAAAGTATTATTATTATATTTCCTTGTTCATGATAATTGTCTTTTATTCATGCTATAACTGTATTATCCGGAAATAGTAATACACGTGTGAATACATAGACCACAATACGTCCCTAGTGAGCCTCTAGTTGACTAGCTCGTTGTGATCAATAGATAGTCATGGTTTCCTGGCTATGGACATTAGATGTCGTTGATAACGGGATCACATCATTAGGAGAATGATGTGATGGACAAGACCCAATCCTAAGCATAGCATAGAGATCGTGTAGTTCGTGTGCTAAAGCTTTTCTAATGTCAAGTATCTTTTCCTTAGACCATGAGATTGTGCGACTCCCGGATACCGTAGGAGTTCTTTGGGTGTACCAAACGTCACAACGTAACTGGGTGGCTATAAAGGTGCATTACAGGTATCTCCGAAAGTGTCTGTTGGGTTGGCACGAATCGAGACTGGGATTTGTCACTCCGTGTAAGCGGAGAGGTATCTCTGGGCCCACTCGGTAGGACATCATCATATGCGCAATGTGACCAAGGAGTTGATCACGGGATGATGTGTTACGGAACGAGTAAAGAGACTTGACGGTAACGAGATTGAACAAGGTATAAGGATACCGACGATCGAATCTCGGGCAAGTACAATCGCTAGACAAAGGGAATTGTATATGGGATTGATTAAGTCCTTGACATCGTGGTTCATCCGATGAGATCATCGTGGAACATGTGGGAGCCATCATGGGTATCCAGATCCCGCTATTGGTTATTGACCGGAGCACGTCTCGGTCATGTCTGCATGTCTCCCGAACCCGTAGGGTCTACACACTTAAGGTTCGATGACGCTAGGGTTATATAGGAAGCTTGTATGTGGTTACCGAATGTTGTTAGGAGTCCCGGATGAGATCCCGGATGTCACGAGGAGTTCCGGAATGGTCCGGAGGTAAAGATTTATATATGGGAAGTCCTGTTTTGGTCACCGGAAAAATTTCGGGGTTTATCGGTAACGTACCGCGACCATCGGGAGGGTCCCGGGGGTCCACCAAGTGGGGCCACCTACCCCAGAGGGCTGCATGGGCCATGTGTGGGAGGGAACCAGCCCCAGGTGGGCTGGTGCGCCCCCCACAAGGGGCCCAAGGCACAGGGGAGAGTGGGAGGGGGCAAACCCTAGGGCAGATGGGCACTAAGGCCCATGCTCCCTGCGCCTCCCCTCTCTCCCCCCTCTGGCCGCCGCACCAGATGCCATCTGGAGGCTGGCCGCACCCCTTGGGGTGGGAAACCCTAAAGGGGGCGCAGCCCTCCTTCCCCCCTATATATATTAAGGCATTGGGCTGCCCATGAGATGTACAGAAAGACACGTGATCTGATCTCTGCCTTTGGTTGCAGCCCTCTCCTCTCTCCCAAGTAATCCTCCTCTCTCGTGGTGCTTAGCGAAGCCCTACTGGATTGCCACGCTCATCCACCACCACCACGCCGTTGTGCTGCTGCTGGATGGAGACTTCCTCAACCTCTCCCTCTCTCCTTGCTGGATCAAGGCGTGGGAGACGTCTCCGGGCTGTACGTGTGTTGAACGCGGAGGTGCCGTCCGTTCGGCACTTGATCATTGGTGATTTGAATCACGACGAGTACGACTCCATCAACCCCGTTCACTTGAACGCTTCTGCTTAGCGATCTACAAGGGTATGTAGATGCACTCTCCTTTCTACTCGTTGCTGGTCTCTCCATAGATAGATCTTGGTGACACGTAGGAAATTTTTTGAATTTCTGCTACGTTCCCCAACAGTGGTATCAGAGCCAGGTTTATTGCGTAGATTCTTTGCACGAGTAGAACACAAAGTAGTTGTGGGCGTTGATTTTGTTCAATATGCTTACCATTACTAGTCCAATCTTGTTTCGACAGCATTGTGGGATGAAGCGGCCCGGACCGACCTTACACGTACTCTTACGTGAGACAGGTTCCACCGATTGACATGCACTTGGTGCATAAGGTGGCTAGCGGGTGCCAGTCTCTCCCACTTTAGTCGGAACGGATTCGATGAAAAGGGTCCTTATGAAGAGTAAATAGCAATTGGCATATCACGTTGTGGTTTTGCGTAGGTAAGAAACGTTCTTGCTAGAAACCCATAGCAGCCACGTAAAACATGCAAACAACAATTAGAGGACGTCTAACTTGTTTTTGCAGGGTATGCTATGTGATGTGATATGGCCAACAAGAATGTGACGAATGATATGTGATGTATGAGATTGATCATGTTCTTGTAATAGGAATCACGACTTGCATGTCGATGAGTATGACAACCGGCAGGAACCATAGGAGTTGTCTTGATTTATTGTATGACCTGCGTGTCATTGAACAACGCCATGTAATTACTTTACTTTATTGCTAACCGGTAGCCATAGTAGTAGAAGTAATAAGTTGGCGAGACGACTTCATGGAGACACGATGATGGAGATCATGATGATGGAGATCATGGTGTCATGCCGGTGACGATGATGATCATGGAGCCCCGAAGATGGAGATCAAAAGGAGCAAAATGATATTGGCCATATCATGTCACTATTTGATTGCATGTGATGTTTATCATGTTTATGCATCTTGTTTACTTAGGACGACGGTAGTAAATAAGATGATCCCTTACACAATTTCAAGAAGTGTTCTCCCCTAACTGTGCACCGTTGCTACAGTTCGTCGCTTCTAAGCACCACGTGATGATCGGGAGTGATGGATTCTTACGTTCACATACAACGGGTGTAAGACAGATTTACACAGTGAAAACACTTAGGGTTAACTTGACGAGCCTAGCATGTGCAGACATGGCCTCGGAACACGGAGACCGAAAGGTCGAGCATGAGTCGTATAGTAGATACGATCAACATGAAGATGTTCACTGACGTTGGCTAGTCCGTCTCACGTGATGATCGGACACGGCCTAGTTGACTCGGATCATGTGATCACTTAGATGACCAGAGGGATGTCTATCTGAGTGGGAGTTCATAAGATGAACTTAATTATCTTGAACATAGTCAAAAGACCTTTTGCAAATTATGTCGTAAGCTCGCGCTTTAGTTCTACTATTTAGATATGTTCCTAGAGAAAATATAGTTGAAAGTTGACAGTAGCGATTATGCGGACAGTAGAAAGCTTATGTCCTTAATGCACCGCTCAGTGTGCTGAACCCCAAACATCGTTTGTGGATGTTGTGAACATCAGACATACACGTTTTGATAACTACGTGATAGTTCAGTTAAACGGTTTAGAGTTGAGGCACCAAAGATTTTTTCGAAACATCGCGGAACATATGAGATGTTTCGACGGCTGAAATTGGGATTTCAGGCTCGTACCCACGTCAAGAGGTATGAGACCTCCGACGATTTTCTTAGCCTGCAAACTAAGGGAGAAAAGCTCAATCGTTGAGCTTGTGCTCAGATTGTCTGAGTGCAACAATCACTTGAATCGAGTGGGAGTTAATCTTCCAGATGAGATAGTGATGTTTCTCCAAAGTCATTACCACCAAGTTGCTAGAGCTTCGTGATGAGCTATAACATATTAGGGATAGATATGATGATCCTTGAGGTATTCGCGATGTTTGACACCGTGAAAGTAGAAATCAAGAAGGAGCATCAATTGTTGATGAAACTACTAGTTTCAAGAAGGGCAAGGGCAAGAAGGGATACTTCATGAAACGGCAAATCAGCTGCTGCTCTAGTGAAGAAACCCAAGGTTGAACCCAAACCCGAGACTAAGTGCTCCTGTAATAAGGGGAACAACCACTGGAGCAGAATTACCCTAGATACTTGGTAGATGAGAAGGCTGGCAAGGTCGATAGAAGTATATTGGATACACATTATGTTAATGTGTACTTTACTAGTACTCCTAGTAGCACCAGGGTATTAGATACCGGTTCGGTTGCTAAGTGTTAGTAACTCGAAACAAAAGGCTACGGAATAAACGGAGACTAGCTAAAGGTGAGCTGACGATATGTGTTGGAAGTATTTCCAAGGTTGATGTGATCAAGCATCGCACGCTCCCGCTACCATCGAGATTTGGTGTTTGCGTTGAGCACAGACATGATTGGATTATGTCTATCGCAATACGGTTATTCATTTAAGGAGAATAATGGTTACTCTGTTTATTTGAATAATACCTTCAATGGTTTGCACCTAAAATGAATGGTTCAGTGAATCTCGATCGTAGTGATACACATTTTCATGCCAAAAGATATAAGATAGTAATGATAGTACCACTTACTTGTGACACTGCCATGTAAGTCATAATGGTATAAAACGCATGAAGAAGCTCCATGTTGATGGATCTTTGGACTCACTCATTTTTGAAAAGTTTGAGACATGCGAACCATGTCTATTGGTGTATATGCATGAAGAAACTCCATGCAAATGGACCGTTTGAACTCACTTGATCTTGAATCACTTGAGACATGCAAATCATACCACATGGGCAAGATGACTGAAAAGCCTCGTTTTCAGTAAGATGGAACAAGATAGCAACTTGTTGGAAGTAACACATTTTGATGTGTGCAGTCCAATGAGTGTTGAGGCATGCAGTGAATATCGTTATGTTCTTACTTCACAGATGATTCGAGTAGATGTAGAGTATATTTACTTGATGAAACACAAGTCTGAATTATTGAATGGTTCACGTACTTTCAGAGTGAAGTAGAAGATCATTGTGACAAGAGGATAAAATGTCTATGATATGATCATAGAGATGAATATCTGAGTTATGAGTTTTGGCACGCAATTAATACATTGTGGAAATTGTTTCACAATTAATACCGCCTGGAACACCATAGTTTGATGGTGTGTCCGAACATCATAGTTGCACCCTATTGGATATGGTGCGTACCATGATGTCTCTTGTCGAATTACCACTATTGTTCACGGGTTAGGCATTAGAGACAACCGCACTCACTTTAATAGGGCACCACGTAATTCCATTGAGATGACACCGTATGAATTATGGTTTAGAGAAACCTAAGTTGTCATTTCTTAGAGGTTTGGGGCTGCGACACTTATGTGAAAAAGTTTCAGGTTGATAAGCTCGAACCCAAAGCGGATAAAATGCTTCTTCATAGGACACCCAAAACAGTTGGGTATACCTCCTAATTCAGATCTGAAAGCAATAAGGGATTGCTTCTAGAATCGGGTGCTTTCTCGAGGAAAAGTTTCTCTCGAAAGAATTGAGTGGGAGGATGGTGGAGACTTGATAAGGTTATTGAACCATTACTTCAACCAGTGTGTAGCAGGGCACAGGAAGTTATTCCCGTGGCACCTACACCAATTGAAGTGGAAGCTTATGATAGTGATCATGAAGCTTCAGATCAAGTCACTACCGAACCTCGTAGGATGACAAGGACGCGTACTGCTTCGGAGTGGTACGGTAATCCTGTCTTGAAGGTCATGTTGCTAGACAACAGTGAACCTACGAGCTATGGAGAAGCGATGGTGGGCCCAAATTCCGACAAATGGTTAGAAGCCATGAAATCCGAGATAGGATCCGTGTATCAGAACAAAGCATGGACTTTGGCGGACTTGCCCGATGATCGGCAAGCCATTGAGATAAATGGATCTTTAAGAAGAAGACGGACGTGGATGGTAATGTAACCATCTATGGAGCTTGACTTGTGACGAAAAGTTTTTCACAAGTTCAAGGGTTTGACTACGATGAGATTTTCTCATCCGTAGCGATGCTTAAGTCCGTCGGATTCATGTTAGCATTAGCTGCATTTATGAAATCTGGCAGATGGATGACAAAACGAATTTCCTTACCAGTATTCGTATGGAAAGGTTGTATGTGATACAAATCAGAAAGTTTTTGTCGATCCTAAGGATGCTAAAAGGTATGCTAGATCCAGCGATCCTTCCATGGACTGGAGTAAGCATCTCGGAGTTGGAATGTGCATTTTGATAAGATGATCAAAGATTTTGGGTTTATAAAAAGTTTATGAGAAACTTGTATTTCCAAAGAAGTGAGTGGGAGCACTATAGAATTTCTGATGAGTATATGTTATTGACATATTGATGATCAGAAATGATGTAGAATTTGTAGAAAGCATATAGGGTTATTTGAAAGGTGTTTTTCAAATAGAAAACCTGGATTAAGCTACTTGAACATTGAGCATCAAGATCTATAAGGATAGATCAAAAATTCTTAATGGTACTTTCAAATGAGCACGTACCCTGACATGATCTTGAAGGTGTTCAAGATGGATCAGTCAAAGAAGGAGTTCTTGCCTGAGTTGTGAGGTATGAAGTTAAGACTTAAAAGCTGGACCACGGCAGAAGAAAGAGAAAGGACGAAGGTCGTCCCCTATGCTTAAGACATAGGCTCTCTACAGTATGCTATGCTGTGTACCGCACCTGAAGTGTGCCTTGCCATGAGTCAGTCAAGGGGTACAACAGTGATCCAAGAATGGATCACAGGACAGCGGTCAATGTTATCCTTAGTAACTAGTGGACTAAGGAATTTTCTCGGTTATGGAGGTGGTAAAAGAGTTCGTCGTAAAGGGTTACGTCGATGCAAGCTTAACACCTATCCGGATAGCTCTGAGTAGAGATACCGGATACGTATAATGGAGCAACAATTTAGAATAGCTCCAAGTAGAACAGTTATTTGGAATAGCTCCAAATAGAGCGTGGTAGCAACATCTAGGAGATGACATAGAGATTTGTAAAACACACACGGATCTAAAAGGTTCAGACCCATTGACTATAACCT
This sequence comes from Triticum timopheevii, assembly GCA_963921465.1. NCBI lineage: Eukaryota > Viridiplantae > Streptophyta > Magnoliopsida > Poales > Poaceae > Triticum > Triticum timopheevii. The sequence continues at coordinate 249,107,565 of OY997264.1, read as the reverse complement.
CTCTCACAAGCATAACATGATCAAACCCAGAACTCATCGAGTGTTAATCACATGGTAAATGTGAACTAGATTATTGACTCTAGTAAACTCTTTGGGTGTAAGTCACATGGGGATGTGACCTTGAGTGTTAATCACATATCGATGTGAACTAGATTATTGACTCTAGTGCAAGTGGGAGACTGTTGGAAATATGCCCTAGAGGCAATAATAAAAGTATTATTATTATATTTCCTTGTTCATGATAATTGTCTTTTATTCATGCTATAACTGTATTATCCGGAAATCGTAATACACGTGTGAATACATAGACCACAATATGTCCCTAGTGAGCCTCTAGTTGACTAGCTCGTTGTGATCAACAGATAGTCATGGTTTCCTGGCTATGGACATTAGATGTCGTTGATAACGGGATCACATCATTAGGAGAATGATGTGATGGACAAGACCCAATCCTAAGCATAGCATAGAGATCGTGTAGTTCGTGTGCTAAAGCTTTTCTAATGTCAAGTATCTTTTCCTTAGACCATGAGATTGTGCAACTCCCAGATACCGTAGGAGTGCTTTGGGTGTACCAAATGTCACAACGTAACTGGGTGGCTATAAAGGTGCATTACAGGTATCTCCGAAAGTGTCTGTTGGGTTGGCACGAATCGAGACTGGGATTTGTCACTCCGTGTAAGCGGAGAGGTATCTCTGGGCCCACTCGGTAGGACATCATCATATGCGCAATGTGACCAAGGAGTTGATCACGGGATGATGTGTTACGGAATGAGTAAAGAGACTTGCCGGTAACGAGATTGAACAAGGTATAAGGATACCGACGATCGAATCTCTGGCAAGTACAATACCGCTAGACAAAGGGAATTGTATACGGGATTGATTAAGTCCTTGACATCGTGGTTCATCCGATGAGATCATCATGGAACATGTGGGAGCCATCATGGGTATCCAGATCCCGCTATTGGTTATTGACCGGAGAACGTCTCGGTCATGTCTGCATGTCTCCCGAACCCGTAGGGTCTACACACTTAAGGTTCGATGACGCTAGGGTTATATAGGAAGCTTGTATGTGGTTACCGAATGTTGTTCGGAGTCCCGGATGAGATCCCGGACGTCACGAGGAGTTCCGGAATGGTCCGGAGGTAAAGATTTATATATGGGAAGTCCTGTTTTGGTCACCGGAAAAGTTTCGGGGTTTATAGGTAACGTACCGGGACCACCGGGAGGGTCCCGGGGGTCCACCAAGTGGGGCCACCTACCCCAGAGGGCTGCATGGGCCATGTGTGGGAGGGAACCAGCCCCAGGTGGGCTGGTGCGCCCCCCACAAGGGGCCCAAGGCGCAGGGGAGAGTGGGAGGGGGCAAACCCTAGGGCAGATGGTCCCTAAGGCCCATGCTCCCTGCGCCTCCCCTCTCTCCCCCCTCTGGCCGCTGCACCAGATGCCATCTGGAGGCTGGCCGCACCCCTTGGGGTGGGAAACCCTAAAGGGGGCGCAGCCCCCCTTCCCCCCTATATATATTGAGGCATTGGGCTGCCCATGAGATGTACAGCAAGACACGTGATCTGATCTCTGCCTTTGGTTGCAGCCCTCTCCTCTCTCCCAAGTACTCCTCCTCTCTCGTGGTGCTTAGCGAAGCCCTGCTGGATTGCCACGCTCATCCACCACCACCACGCCGTTGTGCTGCTGCTGGATGGAGTCTTCCTCAACCTCTCCCTCTCTCCTTGCTGGATCAAGGCATGGGAGACGTCTCCGGGCTGTACGTGTGTTGAACGCGGAGGTGTCGTCCGTTCGGCACTTGATCATTGGTGATTTGAATCACGACGAGTACGACCCCATCAACCCCGTTCACTTGAACGCTTCTGCTTAGCGATCTACAAGGGTATGTAGATGCACTCTCCTTTCTACTCGTTGCTGGTCTCTCCATAGATAGATCTTGGTGACACGTAGGAAAATTTTTGAATTTCTGCTACGTTCCCCAACAGTGCATGGACAAAGAGCCCCCTCGCCTCGGTAGCCAAGGCTTGGCGAAGGAACAGCTGCACCAACATGCCAAGCAAGGCTAAGCCCAGAGAAGCCGCCCTTCGTGAGATCAAGGAGCGGATCAAAAAGACCGAGTCAAGCAAGACAATAGTATATCACCTAGAGGAGGCCTCCCTCGCCGGGCAGGAGGGCCTGGTTGGGTCAAGGCCTACCCAGAAGCAGATCAAAAATTTCCCCGGCTGGCCCGCCGGGGACGCCAAGACCGAGAACCCCGCCAAGGCACCACCACTCCACCACTACACCACATAAGCGACGCAAGTCACTTATCATGCGATGTTGAGCACCGAAGTGATTAAGTAGCTTCCATTGAGCACGTGACAGCCCATCGGAAAAAAGATTACCCTCATATGACACCTGTCCAGAGGCATTTCAAATATATAAAGCAGAAGATGATTAAGCAGCATGGCAGGCTTGCCCGGTTTTGCCCTCAGCATGACACCTAGCGGTGCATTTAATGCACTTTGTCCTAAGTGCCAGAGTTAGGTATGATAGCACTGTTAGCTATCTAATCACTAGATAAAGATTGTTTTGGCACTGTGGTTACCCTTTAAGCTATAAAAGGAGGTCCAAAAAAAACTGGCAAAGGATCGGGACCCGCTGCCTACTTGTACGCGCATAGCTCCTCCCCCGAAGCAACCTTGTCGGGCTTGAACGCTGCGTGTTCATCGTGTTCCTCCATCCAATCCACAAAAGCAGGAGTATGGTTTTACGCTTCCTAGCGGCCCAAACCTAGGGCCAAGCTACCAGTGTCACCACCGTCATGTTGTTTCATGGAATCCGCTCTTTGTGCAACTTTATCCCCCCTTGCCGAACCACAACTTGCTCCATTCGTTGTCGCACGTGACGCATTCAGTCCGTGCCGCCAAGAACTCCGGGGCATCCTTCTCTTGGATCCAGCACCAATCCGCCCTCCATTCCTACCACCTCTTGCGCTGGAGTCTAGGAAGATAATCCCATTCCTCCCTCTTGCCGCAAGGGATCCAAGTTATGTTCCCCGAGCGGTGAGATTTATCTTCAACGCGTGGAATGAATAAGTGCTTGAACAGGTCCACATTGGGGGTGACTCCAAGAAAGTTCTCGCAACGATGAGAAAAGATTTCCATGCACGCCATTGCATTGGGCGTGAAAGCCAGAACATGGAATCCGTACACCATCATCATGGCTTCGAAGAAATCAAAGGCGGGGGATGTGAGGCCACAGAGGAAGTACGTGCAGAAGAAGCGGTACAAGGTTGGTGGGTTTTCGGCCCCCTCCAACAGGACCACAGGTGCTCCATGCCCTTTCGAAACCTCCCTTCCCCACCTGTATGCATACCTCATGGTCAAAGTACTGTCGTCCAAGCTCGACGGGAAGAAAACCACATCCTCGTGTCGCTTCCTGCCAGCTCTTCCGCCCTTTTCTTCCTCCCATCCGTTGCGTTCTCTTTGGCGGTGGCTACCTGCTTCCCTTTTCCGGTGCCCGTATTTCGCCCCATCCCTTGGGCTTGCGGGATGAGCAGGAGATCGGGCAGTGCTTTGGGGAGGCGGGTGTTGGAGATGAGAGCGGTTGCGTGGCTTGAGGAAGAAGATGATGGATGGGAGACATATATGAATGAGAAGCGCCCCTTTGCGTTGCCTTTTTATGCGGAACAGATGCGGGGGCTGCCCCTTCACTATCTCTCCTTAGAAATTTACCGTTTTTAGGTGCACTACCCATTAACTACTACTATTCCATGACCACACGACCTGCGGTAATTACGCGGTGTGGACGTTGGATTGACTAGTCATCATAGCAACCGCCGCAAGGGCAACATTCCATCGACACGTGTGCGTGCACTGTTTGGGGCCTAACCCAACGTGCCCAGCGACATGTATGGCTCAGGCCCTAGGGCTTCTCTCGGGGAACACAAACAGGGGTGTTTATCCCCCCTGACTTCTGCATGAACGAAGAGCCGCCTCGCCCCAACAGCCAAGGCTTGGCGAAGGAAAGGCTGCACCAACATACCAAGCAAGTCCAAGCCCAGAGAAGCCGCTCTTCGTGAGATCAAGAAGACCAAGTCCAGTAAGTCAGTAAGATATCATTTAGAGGAGGCCTTCCTTGCCGGGCAAGAGGGCCTGGCTGGGCTGAGGCCTTCCCAAAAGCAGATCCAAGATTTCCCTGGTAGACCTGTCAGGGACGCCAAGACCGAGAATCCCGCCAAGGCACCACCACTCCACCGCTCCACCACATACGCGACACAAGTCACTTATCGGTGCAGTGTCGAGTGCCCAAGTGATTAAGTGGCTTCCATTGAGCACGGGGTAGCCCATCGGAAGACAGATTACCCTCATATGATACCCATCCAGAGGTGTGTCGAACAGATAAAGCAGACGATGATTAAGCGGCACGACAGGCTTGCCGGGTTTTGCCCTCGGCATGACACCTAGCAGTGCAGTTACTGCACTTTGTCCTAACTTCCAGAGTTAGGTATAATCACTGTTAGCTATCTAAGCACTAGATAAAGACTGTTTTGCCACTGTGGCTACCCCTTAACCTATAAAAGGATGTCCAAGGCAAACTAGCAAAGGATTTGGACCCCCTACACACTTGTACGCGCGTAGCTGCTCCCCCGAAGCAAACTTGTCTGGCTTGAGCACTGCATGTTCATCGTGTTCCTCCATCCACTACAAATAAAATACACTTCCGTGATGATACTTGTTTGTCATAGTAGGTCAAGTTTTCTATCAAGCATGTACATCCATGACAATTTCATGACAGAATCAAGATAGTCATACCTGTGCTGTCGTAGAAGTGTTTCGTGAGATTACCAAAATTATCATGACGGAAGTGTCCACTTCCATGACGATAAATGCCGCATCATGGAAGTGCTTTCGTCAAGGGTGACTGACACGTGGCATCCACCATAACGGCTCACCGTTAAGCTATCGGATCCGGTTTTGGATCCGATAACCCGCTAACAGCCACGACCAATACCCATTTTCCACGTGTAAAATTCTTATTGGCCGACGAAACCACGTGTCAGCTCCGCGTTGGCATAGGTGTCACTCATCCAATGGTCGCGATGCGCCTATGATATGTTGACACGTGGACGGGCCCAAAAGTGGCCCATAAAGTTTAAATGGGCCAGCCCAACTAAAGGCCCACAAGATTTAGCGGACCATAATGGGCCGGCCCAGCTAAAGGCCCACAAGATTTTGCAGACCATAATGGGCCGGCTATCACGCCCAATATGCGACCCTATCCTAAAGGAACTCAAAGGTTCGACCAAGGATAGAGGCGCATATTGGAGACGCTTTTGCAAGGTGGATATCATTACAGCGTACCATTACATAATAGTTGGCGATACATACAAAGGGCATACAAATGACACATGAATACATCAAGCATCATACATGAGGCAACATCCGACTATGGATGGAACACAAACAGAAACTCAAACGACATCCACCCTGCTAGCTGAGGCTGCCGACCAGGAACCTATCCCCTGAACGAAGAAGAAGTAGAAGAAGAACCCCAAGACAAGCATACATCACCTTCACATCATGATCATCGCATTACCTGTACCTGCAACTGTTGTTGTAGTAATCTGTGAGCCATGAGGACTCAGCAATCCCATTACCATTGGTATCATGACTAGCAAATCTTAAAGGGTATGGAATGGATAAGTGATGAGGTTGCAGCAAGCGACTAAGCTTGTATGGTGCCTAACTTACGAATACAAGAATGAGATGAGAAGCTACGCAAATGGTAGCAAACTAGCTAGTAATGATCAATAAGTGATCCTAAACTACTTACGTTCAAACATAACCCCACCGTGTTCTCTTCTTGACCCACTCAAAAAGAGACTGTCACGGTTACACACGCGGTTGGGTATTTTAATTCGAATCTGGTATCAAGTTCTCTACAACCGGATATTAAAATCTCCCATCTGCCACATAACCGTGGGCATGGCTTTCGAAAGATCAAACCCTGCAGGGGTGTCCCAACTTAGCCCATTACAAGCTCACGATCCGCAGAGATAATCCTCCATTGTGGGACATCCGATCAGACTCGGGATCCTGGTGCACAAGACATTTCGACAATGGTAAAAGAAAACCAGAAAGACCTCCTGGTGTGCTGATAAATCCCGATAGGAGCCGCACGTATCTCATTCTCAGGGCACAATGGATGGGCAAGACGTCGGGTTGGCTGAGACCCTGGTTGCCCAGGGGGTGCCAGACATTGCCCAGGTTTGACCAACACACAGAGGAGCATTGGCCCAGGGGTTTATTAAAAATACTACGGGTCCGGAGAAAACCCCCTATTTAAGTTTTAGTTGTTATTAGGCAAATGGAAAACCCATGTTGGGCCTTGCTGGAAGAGTTTTATTCAAAGCGAACTGTCAAGAGTGCCCCATACCCCTCACCGTGTTAGGGACGCAAAATCAAGGAACATAACACCGGTATGACGGAAACAAGGGCGGCAAGAGTGGAACGAAACACCAGGAAAAAGGTCGAGCCTTCCACCCTTTACCAAGTATATAGATGCTTTAATTAAATAAGAGATATTGTGATATCCTAAAATATCCATGATATCCATGTTCCAACATGGAAGAACCTGCAACTGCACCTGAAACTAGCAATGCTATAAGAAGGGCTGAGCAAAGTGGTAAAATAGCCAAACAACGGTTTGCTAGGAAGGCTGGAAAAGGTTAGAGGTTGTCATGGCAATTTGGGGGGCTTGATAAACAAGTGTGTTGGTGGGAAACAACACCTATGGGATCACTGGAATCCCTACTACGGTTGCGGTGCGCGGGGATCGTGAGAAGAGCGGGACTAGTAGACAGCACCAAGGGGATTTACCCAGGTTTGGGCCGCAAAGATGCGTAAAACCCTAGAATCCTGCTTTGGTGGATATATTTAGTGTTATGGAGCTCTTGAACTAGCTCTGGGTGCTTCTAGGTTCGAAAGAGACGAATCCTTCTCCAGTGCGCCGTTGGCCTCCTTTTATAGGCGAAAGGGTCTGCCATAGTGCCACACAGGAGGTGGAAAGTGCTACAGTGTTGTGAGCTTATCATTGGTATTACAGGATAAAGTGCATTTAATGCATGGCTTAGGTGTCCCTCACTTTATCGGGGACGGGGCGAGGCCCGTCCCCCCCGTCTCCGCTCTCCCTCGCTTCGACACGCGCCCTAGCCAGTGGTGCATGCGGTGCCATGTAGGCAGGCAAGCATCTGAGGTGGCGCGGTGGCGGAGCCTCCACGAAGGGCTGCATGTTGCCACGCAGGTGCTTCCCCAGCTGGTTGGGTCGGAAGTTGCATGCGAACGACGGCAAAGACTTGGCTGGCGTGGGCCTGGTAGTGGCCGTGCTGGCGCGCTTGGCGAGTGTCTTGTCGGGTGGCCTGGCAAGGGTCTTGCCGGGTGGCCCGGCAAGGGACTTGCCATGGCGCGCTGGCGTCCCCGGCAAGGATCTTGCCAGGGGTCTTGTGGGTTTCTTTGGTGAGGATCTTGGTGAGGATTGTGGCCTTCCTATCCTCATTTGATCTTGACTATTCTATGTCTTCACAAAGATCTGCATGCCACCACGGAGGTGCCTCCCGAGCCTTGTCCTAATGCATTTGTCCAGTGTTGGGGGGCTCAAAGGTGGCTCGCTCAGCTGGTGTGGGCGAGCTGCCCCGGCAAGGGTCTTGCCGGGGTCGCTGAGGCTGCCCCAGCAAGGGTCCTTGCCGGGGGAACCTGCTTCGTCCATCTGATCTTTGTGGCCTTGGTCCCTATCGTTGCTTTGTTTGTCTTGTGCCTTCGGCTTCTCTCCGGCTTCCCTTTCCTGCCCTGTTATGCGTGGCCGTGGCGTGTGGCTCTGACTGCCCGTGCACAAGTAAAGGGGTGAAAAGGAGAGCCCCTACTTTTGTACACCGACAGGAGCCCCCGGGCCTGGGCCATACATAAGCGCAGCACGTTGTTGGGCCAGGTCCAGAACGGTGCGCGGGCAGTTGGGGCGGATTTTACTATGGTAACTATTCCATCCGCTGCGCTTCTCCATGACCCGTGTTGAACGCGCGATGTGGGGGTCATGCGCGCGCATGATAGAAGCATGCTGGCGTCATCCCGTGGTGGACAGTGAAGAGGCGGCTTGCATGTCTCTTTGAGACCGCAGGGCCGTTGTTCATTTACTTCCTCGCTTGGGAACCATCGCTCCACGCATCCCACTGCGCCTATCCCTCGCGCCACGTTCGCTGCATGCACGACACAGGGCGAATGACAGGCGCGCGGGATGTGAAAATTTGTGCACGTGCGTGGGTCGATTCCCACGCGCCTTCAATGGAGCGGGGAGGGTGGTCGACGGCCCTGCTTGCTGTCACTTCAACGGGCCGGATTGGCCGAGAGGGGGAAGCCGAGCCTCGCCCCCTCCCCTTTATAAAGATGGGAGTGGGAGGAACGGTGCCTCTCAACCCATCGCCACCTGCCTCTCCCCATTCCTGCTTCCTCCTTTCTTCTGCCATGGCGAGGGGGCGTGGCGACGCTTCATCGATGGCGGCAAGGGGTTCGGCCAGATAGCGCATCGCTCCTCCCCAAGAGCTTGTAGCGGCAGAGCCGGCCGCTAGAGGAAGGAGGAGGGGGCGAGGTCGGGGCCGTCGTGGCGGTCGAGGGAGAGGAGGACGGGGCGGTAGATCGGCTTTGCCTCCGCCAGCAGCCCCTCCCCCGGTGGAGGGCCACGTCGGGGACAACCCTTGCGAGTTCTTCATCACGCTGTGCCAGCCACCGCGTCGTCGACTTTGCCTCCCGACTCTGTTTGTGCGAGAGATGGAGCTGGATCCACTGCACGTGTTGCGGCTGCATATGAGGGGTTGTGGGAACAGTGGCACATGGGACGACGTCGAGTTCCCCGCCCCTCATGTCATGTATCTCCACCGAGGGTGGAAGACCTTCGCTCGCATCCACAGCTTGACGGAGGGGCTCACTCTCCATTTCTAACTAATGGAGGGTGGCCTTCTCTCCGTCAAGATCTTCGGGCACCTCGAGACTCGTGCGAGGTGCTGCGTGGAGAGCTCCTCTGACGATGAAGATTCCTCCTCAAGCGAGGGTGACGAGGAGGACAACGGAAGCACTAATGAGGGCAGCGGGCGGCAGGATGACGGGTCCGACTAGGCGTCGGGCGCCACTCTGGGTGGCACTGGTGAGCCCATCATCCGTGTCGTCGGCTCCTTGAACTTCTCGGGGCCGCCTCCTTGGGCAGCTGGCATGGGAAGGCTGCAGAAGAGGAAGAGGATGAGCGGCAAGGCCGTCAAGTCGGAGTACGCGGGCACTGATGCCTTCGTCGCGTATTGCCGTCCTGCCGCCTCGTCTTCGAGCTCTACCTCCGGCGCCGCCATCACCATCCAGCCCTTGGACGGCCACCGAGATGTTCTCTTGGTGTCTTCTGCCACTCATAGCTCGGCTAGGCGCCCCTTTTGCCCTTCTGCTTTCTTGTTCCATTTCCTGAGGAGAGGGACAAGAAAGGGATTACGGGCACCTTATCTCCTTTTAGTCTTGTAAGTCTTCGGGCCTTTGTTAACTTTAGAACTTGTAATCCCCTTGCTCATGTTTTTCATTTCGTATGAACTGTACCTGTACGGGATGTTTTTTTAATGAAAAAGGGATGTTTGCCGGGTTTCTCGTTCGCAGGCGGAACCCATGACAAGGAGTGAATCCTTGTTATCTTTAGGATAAACCTTTTTCCGCCCGGCAACAGGCCTTGCCGTCCCCCCACTTCGCTCGACCTTTCTCATGCGCTTGGCGGAGGCAGGGATGAGGTGGGCTTAGGCTCCTTGTTTCATTTCCTTGCTGCCGTGACTTTGACCAAACTCGGCCCCAGGAGATGAGTCCTAGGGTATGGAATGAGGGGAGCACGGTAGCCTAAGGATAAAACGAGGTTTCACATACCTCAGTCCATAATGAAACGCATGATAGAGGATAGAAGACTTATCTGGATCTGCAGCCCCTGGCAACCCTGGCTTGCCGCGGATGGATCCTTGCTCTTGTAGCCCCCGACAACTTTGGCTTGCTGGGGCTTGGACGCTGGTCCGTCCCCTTTCTTCCAAAATAGCTCAGCAAGTATATTTATGCGCCCTGCAAAGCAAAGAAGACAGAGAGGAACAGAGAGACGTGCACTCGACCTCTAAGCTAGGGGTTAGCCGCCGCTGAGCACTATCAACCCTAACCAAGGAAGAGACTCAATCTAGCATGCATGCTATAACTTAGGGCACCAGCGCTTCGTTTATTTATGCTAAGGGTCTGCGCCTGGATTTGTACAAAGGGTTACATGCCTTGCCGGCAAGCCTTGGACAAAAGGGTGGCTTGCCGGGATGTCAGGACCCCGACTCAATGCCACATCGATCTAGCATGTAACACCTCATATCACTTTGCGGCCTCACACACGGTATTCCCACGGGTGTCGCCTTACCTTTGCCCGGGACTGTTTACGCCTTTTGGCACACGTATATGATAGTGTCGCTAGCATCCATATGATAAGGAGCCCGGGCTGACATGGCTAGTCGTAAACCCAAAGTGGCACAAACTTACTGGGACAGGCATCCATGACCCAGCATAGAATGTGTCGGTCATCAGCGAGTGAATCCAGGCTGTAGCACTGGGCTAGCAGGACTCTGGTGAACCGGGCTGTAGCGGGCTAACAGGACTCCGGTATTCATCGCGTGACATTTCCCCGAAGGGACAGACACAGGAACGAAGAAGGACACATGCCGGCCAGCCTAAGTGTTCCGGAGCAGTAGCAAGCTACCATGGCTCAGTGGAAACACTAGGAGACATTTCCCGGTAAGAGAGGCTACTAAAGATAAACAACTAGATAGTCAGATCCCACACATACCAAGCATTTCAATAACATACACACAATATGCTCGATATGTGCAAATACAACATGGCATCACAACATGACTCTACAACTCAAGTATTTATTCATTAGGCTCCGAGGAGCGAGATATTACAAACATGGGTCTCACGACCCAACATTCAGAGCATACAAGTCAAAGCACAAGCGGAAGCTTAACATGTATGGGTACAGACATCTAGAAATGAAAAAGGCTGAGAAGCCTGACTATCTACCAGATCCTGCCGAGGGCACAAGATCGTAGCTGAGGTAACAAGCTAAACGTCGAAGTCCACGTGGAACTACTACCGTGACTGAAGTCTCTCTGCAAAAACATAAATTAAGCAACGTGAGTACAAATGTACCCAGCAAGACTTACAGCAGAACTAACTACATATGCATCATTATCAACAAAGGGGATGGTGGGGTTTAACTGCAGCAAGCCAGCTTTGACTCGGTGGCTATCCTGAACTATGACTGCAAGTAACTCTTTTGAGGTGGCGCACACAAGTCCACATATTCACCATATCAATACTCCACTATGGATCCGCTCCCATCTCCCTACGAGAACGCCATCCATAGCACTCACGCTTATCTTGCGTATTTTAGATTATCCACTTTCACTTGTCTATGAACTATGCAAGGGGTCCAAGTCTCCATATCCGAGGAATCCGGCTATTCGAATAGATAATGGTAAACCTGCAGGGGTGTACTTCTTCACACATGCTCTCTCCACTTATCGCCCTGTACACGTCATGTACCTTGGCAACCTTCAAGCGGAAGCCGGGCGAGGGAGTCGGCCACGGCCTACCTAAACACTCAAGTCTCTCGTCCAGGTTTATCGCCTATTCGGGTTCCATCCGCAAGGAGATCCGGCCGGAGTGTCGCTCACGGCCCCAAACGATGTGAGCAGGGTTCCCAAGCCCACCATCCGGGTGCCACTTGGTACACCGTGCCACTGCACCTAGTCTGTCCCAAGCCCACCTGTACCGGGTGCCACTTGGTAGACTACTAGCACTACCTACAAACACCAGAAACTAGTTGCAACTCCTGGACAAAGAACAAGGGTGATTAAGAAGCCGAGAGGGTCAATTAAGGATCCCAATGAGTGGTAGTAGCTGTTCATGGATCACAAACACAGAACTCAGTTCCTGAGGACGGCTGCAATGAGACAACCCACCATGTACTCCTACATGGCCTCTCACCGCTACCTTTACCAAATCGTGTTCACACACTTAGCTCACACATAGTAGGACATGTTCACACACCTCCGATTCATCCCCGGTGAATCAGACCTGACACAACTCTAAGCAGTAGCAGGCATGAAAACAAGCATGAATGAGTAGGCACATCAGGGCTCAAACAACTCCTACTCATGCTAGTGGGTTTCATCTATTTACTGTGGCAATGACAGGTCATGCAGAGGATAAAGGGGTTCAACTACCGCAGCAAGTAACAATTATATCGTTGTTGTCTTAATGCAGTAAAATAGAGCAGGAGCGAGAAAAGTGGGATTGTATCGGAATGAACAAGGGGGTTTTGCTTGCCTGGCACTTCTGAAGATTATATAGTTCTCCATCGGTGTCATCGAATAATCGTCGGAACCACGTTTACTGAGAGGGGACAAACACCGGCAACAGAGAAGAAATACAATCAATGCAATGCACAATATGATGCATGATATGACATGGCAAAAATGAGTGTGTTTTGGCTAATGCAACTTAGAACAGATTAAATGAAGTTGGTTTGAACCAAGGGTTCAAATTCAAACTCCATATGTGGATATTTAAATGCCATTTATATGATTTGGCCTAAACAGCAGCTATAAGTTGTTCTAACATGCATGAAAATGGTACAGATGGATAGATTGGATTTTTCTGATCATTTTTCATATATAAATTATTTCATTTGGAGTTACGGTTGATTTTCTATGATTTTTAGAAGTTTTGACTATTTTCTGGAATTTCCTGTAAAAGAATGATTCCAGTAATTGAATTAATGCGTCAGGGTGATGTCAGCAAGTCAAAGGCGCCAGCCCAGGTCAAACCTGACGGCGAGGACCCACATGTCAGTGTAACAACTAACTAACAGAGTTAGTTTGTGTTAAGTCAGCACTAACCTTGGTTAGCTAGGGCCTGGGCCCACTTGTCAGTGAGCCAACTAATTAACTAAGTTAATTAGCGCTAACTAACTAATACCTAAGCTAAACAGGGGCAATTAGCACTAATTATAACCCTACACTAATTCGGTCAAAGGCCGGCCCCACATGTCATGGACACGGGGGGGGGGTCCCGCCGTGGTCAAAGTGGGTCAAACCCACCGGCGTTTAGCCGTCGGCGGGGTCAAACGCGGCGGAGGTGCTCGGGTTTGCATCTCCGGCGACCGAAGGGGCGGATGAGGGCATCTACGCGGAGCTGGGACTCGCCCGCATCCATCTGTGCAAGCAGCAGGGGCTGAGGTGGCCCGAGCTCGCCGGAGGCAAGCTCGCGGCGGTGGCCGGAGTTCGAGCCAGCATGGGCGCGGGGCTGCAGCTCGATTTAGAGCGAACGAAGAGCTCGGGCAGAGGCTACGGGGCAGCAGGAACTCAACCAGGTGCTCATACGCGACATTGGCCCACCGTAACGACGACGGCGACATTTGTGGCGGCGGCAAGTTTCAGCGGAGGTGGGGAACGAAGCTAGAGTATGAGCGCGAGCAGGGGAGGAGGGGGGTCGGTTCGTGAGCTCACATCGGTTGCAGCACGCGTCTCAGTGGGCACGGGGAAGGTCGGACGACGTAGGGGCATTGCCGGCGATCTCGGAGACCGGAGTTGAAGACGACGGTGGTGGCGGCGTTCCCGGGCACCCCGCGTTGCGTGACTCGGTGGAGAGGACGAGGGAGTCTTCGCGGATCACAGGGGTGCGTAGGAGAGGCAGGAGGGAGGCGGTGGCTGTGGCTATGGCGAACGGCGGCGACGGGCTCCGCTCGAGAAAGAAAACAGAGGAGCGAGGGGAAGAGAGGTCCAGAGAGCGAGGGAGAAGCAGAGGGGGCCCAGGGTGTTGTGGGCGGCACCGCGCTGGGCAGGCGAGGCCAGGCAGGCAGCTGCGTGCCAGCATGCGCGGGTGCCGTGCTCGGTTTGCCTCTGCCAGTAGGCAGAGGTTGAAGACAGGTATGCCCCTGGTGGGCTGGGCCGCACAGTAGTCGGCCTCTGGGCCGTAGGTAAGCGCCAGGTACTAACTATCTCTCTCTCTCTTTTCCTGCTTTTCTTTTTCTATTTCATTTTCTGTGTTCTGATTTAGTTTAGCCACTAAATCATTTTAATAAATTCTGTAGGTTATTATATGGCTTGCTAAAATATACTCAAAGCCACTCACAAACTTCCAGAATTATTGGAGTTATATTTAATATATATTAAATATAAATCCAAAGCAAATAATTATTGGATTAACTCAAATGGCTAAAATAAATGTTTTTGAGCTCCTAAAAATATTGGTTTGAATTTTACCTCTTGCCAATATTTTTATAGAATAACAGGAACATTTTCTTGGACTCATTTGAGAAGATTTTAAAGTTGGTTATTTTTGAACTGATTTCTGAGGGTTTCAACAAACCTCAATTCAACTTTCAGAAATTTAGACATGATGCATGAGTGTAGTTGCAACTATTTCACTCAGGTATTCTGGGGCTGTGACACGGGAGGCCCGGCAGCCGCACCTTATGGGTAAAACTTGCAGAGATGCTAGATGTTCCAGCAGTTGCTCACTGTAACTGCATCCACGGTCTCCAGCCGAACTGCACCGGGCCTTGTGACTCGTGTTACCCGATAAGGGCCTTCCCACTTTGGCGTCAACTTGTTGGAATTCTTGGCCAACTGAACGTGCCGAAGAACAAGGTTGCCTTCCTCAAAGCTCCGGGCACGAACCTTGCGGCTATGGTAGAGGCGCAAGGCTTGCTGGTAGCGTGCTTCTCTCATAGCCGCCCGGAGACGATCTTCCTCAAGGAGCGTTGCGTCATCTTGGCGCAATCGGTCTTGCTCGAGCTCATCATAAGCGAGCACTCGAGGTGATCCGTATATGAGTTCTATGGGGAGAACTGCTTCTGCCCCGTAAACCAGGTCAAAGTGTGTCTAGCCAGTGGCTCGATTTGGCGTCATTCTGATCGACCAATGAACCACCGGCAACTCATCAATCCAGCGCCTTTCACTCTTGCGCAGCCTGTCAAAAGTCTTTGTTCTTAAGCCTCGCAGGACTTCAGCATTTGCTCTGTCCGCTTGGACGTTGCTCCGTGGATGTGCCATGGAAGCAAAATAGACCCTACTGCCGAGATCCTCAATGCATTGCATGAAGGCATGGCTTGTGAACTGTGTGCCGTTGTGGGTGATGATCCTGTTAGGCACCCCAAAACGGCACACTAGTCCTTTGAAGAACTTGATGGCTGACTGCGCTGTCACCTTCCTCACTGCTTCCACCTCTGGCCACTTTGTGAACTTGTCGATTGCGATGTACAAGTACTCAAAGCCCCCGACAGCACGGGGGAAGGGGCCCAATATGTCGAGCCCCCAGACCGAGAAGGGCCAGGAGAGAGGGATAGTTTGAAGGGCTTGAGCTGGTTGATGGAGCTTCTTCGAATGGAAGTGGCACGCTTCACACTTGGTTACTAGTGCCGTCGCATCTTGGAAGGCGGTGGGCCAGAAGAAACCTTGCCGGCAAGGGTCCTCGTCCCTATGTGGGAGCCACATATGCCTCCATGTATCTCTGCCAACAGCTTTAGTCCTTCCTCCCGGGAGATGCACTTCAGTTTCACCCCATTCGGTCTTTTTCTGTACAATATGTTATCAACGAATTGGTACAGAGTAGACTGGTGGGCTACTCTTTCTGCCTCTTCCTTCTCTCCTCAGGAAGCTCCCCTTTTTGAAGGAATCGGACAGTGTGCTGTGCCCATGCCGGAGCCTGTGGCTCGACGACAAGGACCAAAGGCATCGCTTCTTCCACTGGAGCGGTCGCCTCCACGGCCATGACCTGAGGTCCTGCCGGAGTCGGTTGTCCCACAGCAGGATTGACATCCACGACAACATCTTTGCCGGCGGCTCCGGGGAGCTCGGTGGGGAAGTACTTGCCGGAGCCTAGCTTCCTCCGCTTGTTCTGCCCGGTCAACTGCTCAACGGATGGTTGAGTTAACTGAAGCACAAAAGTACCTGGTTCCACAGGTAGCTTGAGGGCAGCGCACTTTGACAGGTAGTCGGCGATGTCGTTCTCCGTCCGAGGGACATGCTCCGCTTGTATACTGTCAAAGCGCTCCTCCTGTTTCCTCACCTCATCTACGTAAGCTTCCATCAACGGGCTTTTATAATCTTTGTTGATCTGCCTGACGACGAGCTGTGAGTCGCCCCTGACGATGAGCTTTTTACCTCCAAGGTCTGCTGCGATCCTGAGACCGGCAAGAAAACCCAAGTACTTGGCGGTGTTGTTGTTTGACATCTCCCGGGGGAAGTGCATCTGGATGACATACTTGACGTGCTCTCCGGTGGGTGCGAGAAGTAGCACACCAGCACCTGTGCCTTGCAGGGAGAAGGCACCATCAAATTACATGATCCGGTTGCGTCTCGTTTCCTTGCCGGGGAGAGTGGTCTTTTGTACCTCTTCGTTGGGCGTTGAGGTCCATTCTGCAACAAACTCTGCTAAGAATCTGCTCTGAATCATCGAGGTACTTTGAAACTTCAAATCGAAACTTGACAGCTCTAGGACCCATTCCACGATCCTCCCAGTTGCATCTGGGTTATGCAGTAATGGGAGGAGGGTGACCACCGTGATCTCGTGCGCTTGGAAGTAATGGCGCAGCTTCCTCGAAGCCATAAGGAGGTCAAAGAGTAGCTTTTGCACACCTGAGTACCTCGACCTAGCCCCCTGCACGAGGGAGCTGACGAAGTAAACTGGGTGATGTACCATTTTCTTCTTCTGCGCCTCTTCACCCGGTCGCGTGGGTCCTGTCGCACTGGCATCAACCTCTGCCGGGGACTCAGCCTTGCCAGGACCGAGCCATGCGAGAGAGGGTTCCGGCTCGCCATCTGTTGACTTTGCCGCTGTCGCTGCCTTCTCGTCGACCTCTCTCTGCACCACTAGTGCGGCATTAACCACCAGATTTGTTGCTGCTAGATAAAGCAGCAGCGGTTCTTGTGGTTTGGGCGCGACCAGCACCGGGGTAGAGGAGAGGTATTTCTTCAAATCTTGCAGCGCTGCCTCAGCCTCTGGGGTCCAGTCCACTGGCCCTGCCTTCTTCAAGATCTTTAAAAAAGGAAGGGCACGCTCCACGGACTTGGAGATGAACCGTCTCATGGCAGCAACGCATCCAGTGAGCCAATGCCCATTGAAAGTGCAACTATCCCTAGGTGGTTTTGGTAATTCATAACAACATATAGCTCATTGAGCTAATTCTATTCCAAGACTATTATTTCAGGAAAGCTCAATGAATGGCATGGCATGGATGATGAAAGTGGATCCCTCAAAATACTAAGGACAAAGGATTGGCTCAAGCTCAAAAGCTCAAGACTCTTCATTTTACATTTTAGTGATCCAAGATCACATTGAGTCTATAGGAAAAGCCAATACTATCAAGGAGGGATGAGGTGTTGCTTAATGAGCCTCTTGCTTCATGTGCTTAGTGATATGCTCCAAAACCCTCAACTACTTTCCCACATCCACAAATGACCTAAACCCAAAGTCAAAATCGGTCACACCGATTCTTCCTATCCGGCGCCACCGATTCCATAAGTCATAGCCACTGCCACAAACCCTAAGCAAATCGGTCATATCGATAGGGATCTCGATCTCACCGAGATGGGGTTGCAATCTCTCTGTTTCCCTTCGTAACGTTTCGGTCTAACCGAAGTGAGCGATCGGTCCCACCGAGATTGCAATGTAAACTCTCTGTTTCCTTTTTGTAACATTTCGGTCTCACCGAAAAGAGCAAATCGGTCCCACCGAGTTTACCTGACCAACTCTCTGGAAAGCTTATTACCAAATCGGTCTCACTGAGTTTGTGTAATCGGTCTTACCGAGATTACGTTATGCCCTAACCCTAACCGAATCGGTCTCACCGAGATGCATGTCAATCCCACCGAAAATCACTAACAGTCACTAGGTTTACTAAATCGGTCCGACCGAGTTTAACAATTTGGTCCCACCGATTTTGGTAAATTGTGTGTAACGGTTAGATTTTGTGTGGAGGCTATATATACCCCTCCACCTCCTCTTCATTCGTGGAGAGAGCGATCAGAACGAACCTACACTTCCAACTTGCCATTTCTGAGAGAGAACCACCTACTCATGTGTTGAGGCCAACATATTCCATTCCTACCATATGAATCTTGATCTCTAGCCTTCCCCAAGTTGCTTTACACTCAAATCTTCTTTCCACCAGATCCAAAACCTATGATAGAGAGTTGAGTGTTGTGGAGACTATCATTTGAGGCACAAGAGCAAGGAGTTCATCATCAACGCACCATTTGTTACTTCTTGGAGAGTGGTGTCTCCTAGATTGGCTAGGTGTCACTTGGGAGCCTCCGACAAGATTGTGGAGTTGAACCAAGGAGCTTGTAAGGGCAAGGAGATCGCCTACTTCGTGAAGATCTACCGCTAGTGAGGCAAGTCCTTCGTGGGCGACGGCCATGGTGGGATAGACAAGGTTCCTTCTTCGTGAACCCTTCGTGGGTGGAGTCCTCCGTGGACTCGCGCAGCCGTTACCCTTCGTGGGTTGAAGTTTCCATCAACGTGGATGTACGATAGCACCACCTATCGGAACCACGCCAAAAACATCCGTGTCTCCAATTGCATTTGAATCCTCCAAACCCTTCCCTTTACTTTCTTGCAAGTTGCATGCTTTAATTTCCGCTGCCTATATACTCTTTGCATGCTTACTTGAATTGTGTGATGATTGCTTGACTTGTCCTAAAGTAGCTAAAATCTGCCAAACTCTAAAATTGGGAAAAGGTTAAGTTTTTATTGGTCAAGTAGTCTAATCACCCCCCCTCTAGACATACTTCAAGGTCCTAAAAGTGGTATCAGAGCTTTGGTCTCCATTTGCTTTGATTTCCATAGCTTTTGGTGGTCATAGCTTTGGTTTCACAACCTAGGAGAGTATGGCGTCTAGCGAGAGAAATTATCACCGTAGAGGTCCTTACTTTGATGGTACTAATTTTGCTAGTTGGAAGCATAAGATGAAAATGCATATTCTTGGACATATCCCCGCCGTTTGGGCAATTATTTGTATTGGCTTGCAAGGTGAATTTTTCGATGTGAGAGAACCGAACTGTGAAGCTAATGCGGAAGAATTAAAGATGCTGCAATACAACGCTCAAGCTTGTGATATCAGCTTCAATGGATTGTGCCGCGAAGAATTCAAAAAAATCAGCCGTCTTGAGAATGCAAAGGAAATTTGGGATACTTTGATTGATATGCATGAAGGTACCGAGTCCTTCAAGGAATTCAAGTTGGATGTGCTCCAAAGTCAGCTTGACAAGTTCAAAATGAAGGATGGTGAAGGTGTCGCTGAAATGTACTCTAGGCTTGCTCTTATCACAAATGAGATTGCCGGCTTAGGGAGTGAAGAGATGACCGACAAATTCATCATTAAGAAGATCTTAAGAGCATTGGATGGAAAGTATGATACCATGTGCACATTGATTCAAATGGTGCCAAACTACAAAGATCTCAAGCCAACAGAAGTCATTGGAAGAATTGTTGCTCATGAGATGTCACTCAAGGATAAGGAGGAACTTCACAACTAGTCAAGTGGTGCTTACAAAGCCTCAAGTGAAGCCCCCACATCATCAAGTGATAAACCAACCTTCGATGAAGAATTGAGCTTAATGGTGAAGAACTTCAACAAATTCTACAAAAGTAGAAGCAAAGAAAGAAGCTCCAAGTCAAGGTCTTACAATGACAAGAGATCTTCTAGTCGAGAGCGCAATTGCTACAATTGTGGGAGACCCGAACACTATTCCAATGAGTGTACGGCACCCTACAAAAGAAGAGAAGATTCACCAAGAAGAAGGAGCAAAAGAGAAGAATCATGACCAAGAGAGAGGAGGAGTAGAGATGATCGTTATGAACAGACCCTCACGGAGAAGCAAGGATTCGGAAAGGAAGGACAAGTCATCAAGGAGCTACACAAAACGAAGACATCAAGCTCATGTTGGTGAATGGGTATCCGGCTCCGACTCCGACAATCACTCCGAGAGAAGCTATCACTCCGACTCCGAATATACTCAAGATGAAGGTTTTGCCGGTCTAGCACTTGTGTCAACCAACTCCTACGACATATTTGAATCACCAAATGAAGGTGTTGGAAGATGCTTCATGGCCAAAGGTCCAAAGGTAACACATCCTGAGTATGGTGATTTCCATAGTGATGAAGATGACTTGCTTGTGGATGATGATTTACTTGTTGACAACTCTAGTGATGAATACTATGATGAAACGTCAATTAATCAGGCTAATCAAGATAAAACGAATGACAATGATAAGGAGAAGATTGAGCTTCTAACTAAAGAACTAAACTCTCTTAAGTTAGCTCATAAAACTATCTACGAAGATCATCGAGAACTTTTAAGGGCTCATGAGAAGTTACGCTTTGAAAAGCTCAATCTTGAGCAAGAGCATGAGTTCTTAAAAGCAATCAATGATGATCTCCGCAAGAAAAGTTCTTCTTACATTGCCAAGCGTTTACTCTTATCTACTTACATGCCTCAAGTCAAGTCTAGTAACAAGTACAAGAAAGATACTTCCTCTAGTAGTAACAATATGTCGTGGGGAACGAACACCTATGGGGCAGGGCCTCTTTCGGTCCGGCAAGGGAGCGGAGGGCGCATGAAGAGCGGATCGAGGCGGAGCACGCGAGGGATTTTTACCCAGCTTCGGAGCTCTCCGGAGAGATAATACTCCTACTGCTGCCTTGTGATTGTATTCTATTCTTGCTTAAGAGCGTGAGAGTGGTGTAGTTTCGAATGAGTCGAACCCCCTCTACATTGCGCATGGGCCTCCTTTTATAGGCTAACGGGGTCACCGACAGGTGGCAACGCATGCAGGGGTACAAATGTAAAAAGAGGGGTTGGTACAACTGCCGCTACAGTGCACCCTACCTAACTCTAACGGCAGGGGACAAGAGCATTTAATGCCCGTCTGCGTCGCCTAAACAGTGCAAAAAAATGACCGTTAGGAGCGCCACCGCTTGCCACGATGGCCTTCTCATCATCTCCACTTGCCACCTCGCACCGCTTGGCTGCACAGCTTCCCGCCACGTGCACCCGGAATGGTCTCAGGCCGACACATCGAAGGATGCGCTGGAGCGTGGGCACAGAGTGGTGGCTTCGCCGCGGCAAGCGCTTTGCCATGGTTGTTGTCTTGTCACACCCGAAAAGCTTGTCGCTCGTTGGGTCTTGCCGGGACGCGCGGCGCGTCGCGGCAAGTTCTGTGAAGTGCCTGGGTCGGCCTTCCCGGCAAGCTCCTCTTGCCAGGGCCTTGTCCTTCCCGGCAAGCTCCTCTTGCCGGGGTCTTGTCTCCTCAGTTAAAACACTTTGTTCTTGAATGGCATCAATAGGAACTACGGAGGATCTTGGTGGACACCCGACAAGCCTTGCCGCGGGACGCTGCAACTGCCCGTGCACAAGTTCGGGATACTAAGGTACCCCTACTTTAGTACACCGACAGGAGCCCCCGGGCCTGGTCCACACACGGTGCCGAGCGCTGTTGGGCCAGGCCCAAAACAGGGCACGGGCACACGCGGCCTGGTCCACACCAAATCTAACTCCGTATCCACCGCGCCCTCCCGTAACGGCACGCGTCAAACGCGGCGTCGTGGGAGAGATCGTGGGCGATTCCTTAATCAAAAAAGGCGTAACGTTCGCCTCCTCCTCTTTATAAGCAGGGGAAACAGGGGCCGTTCCCCCACCTTCGCCACTTGCAGTTGCTTCCTCAGAAATCTCCGCCGCTCCCCTCCGCTTCTCAAAGCCGAAAGAGAGCAGCGCTCCGCCGCCCGTCACCGCCGTCGCCGCCAACGCCCTCGCCCTCCCCCACTGCTTCCGCCATGGCTCCGAAGACCGGGAAGGGTGCGAAGTCAGCCGAGGCGCTGCAGCTCGAGGCGCTGCGCAAGGAGCGAGCACTTTTCCCCCCTGAGCTCACCGCAAAGGAGCTGCGGGAGTGGTTCTACCTCTTCTGGTCGACGGAGACGCGGGCGCATCCGCACACGCAGGTACTCTCTGCCGAAGCTTCTACTTCGAAGCGGTGTCCAAAAGGATAGTACTTCTTTCCTTTGTTCTTCTATTGCAGGCTCTGCCCGCCCTTTTCCGATTTCTTCTGTGTTATCATGAATACCTACGGGTTTCATCTCCTTGACTTCACCCCCAATGCCGTTCTGACAATGGCGGTTTTCGCACATCTCTGCGAGAACTTCGTTGGAATCCACCCAAATGTTGCCCTTTTTCGCCACTATTTCATCCCCCGAGCCGAGAAAGGAGAGCCCTTAGCTGGCAGGATCGCCTGGATCTCAAGAGTCGGCATGAAGGAGGTGTATCTGGAGGGGGAGCTCCGCAGCAAATGGGAGGAGTGGAGAGCGGAGTGGTGTTGGATCGTTGATGAGAACCCGCATCCATTCACCAATTTGCGCCAAGCCCGAGTAGTGCGCAGCAGCGACTGGAGCGCTCTGGCAGCAAACGATGCCAGATTGAAGATTGCCACCACCCGGATCTTGCGGCTCAGGCTTGCCGGGCTCACAGTGGGGGCTGTTGGCGCGGATTTCCTTTGTTGCCGTATCGCCCCTCTGCAGGAGAGGGGGAGACCCGCCTGGCTCTTCGGGGGTCTGGCGGATATCATGAGACTGCGCCCAGGCCTCAATTTTAACTTCACCGTCATGGAGTTGGATGGGACGCTGAAGGAGCTGTTCAAGCACGACCCCAACCATCCCGAGTGGTTCAGGCTGCCACAGGGCATTGTCCCGTTGTGCAATAACTCCCAGATCGACCGCATCCGTGCAATGGTGCCGGAGTGCGACTCGCATGGGATTATCCCAACTTGGCAGGAGCCCGGTGATGACGTCATGTAGCAATTCTTCGACAATTTGGTGGAGGTGGCGGTCCGCGCCGACGAGCAGAGGCTTCTCACCCGCGACACCACTGACGATGAGATGCGGCACATCGCCACCAGGGCGGAGGAGGCGGCGGCAGCCGCCGCCGCAGGCGAGTTCGGGTTTACTTTGGAGGAGGCAGAGGCAGCCGAGGCGGCAAGCCTTGCCGATCGAGAGGATCTTGGCGGGGAGGTCGCTGGCGAAGGAGAGCCCGAAGCCGAAGCGAGTGAGTCTGTCGGGGGCGCAAGTGGCCATCCGCCTTCAAGCAGCTTGCCGCGGACGGAGCCCTCTGTGCAGCCCCCAGCTCAACCAAGAAGGCGCCTCCGCGGGACCGGAGACACCGCAGGGCGGCAGACGGGCCAACAGCCACCGCGCCGCGGGACACGCCCCACCGCGCCAAGCACCGCTGCCGCGGGAGCTTCTCACGCCGCACCGGCAACTGGGGCGGGGTCTTCTCGGGCCGCCACTTCCGATCCTACTGGAGCTCCCGCCAAGCGTCCAAGGGAGGCTACTCCTCCACCTCGCCGCGCTGAGAGGGTGCCGGACTTTGATCTCTCCATGCTCAGCTCCGACGAGGAGGAAGAAGAGGAGGACGAGTAAGTCTTTTTCTTTTCGCGGTACTTATGGTTCTTCAACTTTTGCTGTTTCTTGTCTTGTTTCTGATCTGGCTTCCTCTGAACCTCATTCCTTTCCAGTACTCTGGCCCAGAGAGCGGCGAAGAGGGCCAAGGTTCCCGTGTTTGTCATCGAGGATGATCCTGCTGTGGCAACAGAGGACGCATCCGAGACCACCTTGTCGGAACCGGCAATCTCTCCCCGAAGCAGCCCCCAGCGCAGCTCCCAGCGTAAGTATTTGCTCACTTCCTGTTGTGGGGCGCGCATGGGTGCTCCTTCCTTGCTGATATCTTGTTTATTTGTTTGATTGTGTAGGAGCAGAGCAGGCTCACCAGGAACAACCAGAAGCTGCCCCTGAGGTGCTATCTGCTTCGACTACGCCGCCAAGGGGTGACTCTCCGGCAAGGGAGCGCTCTCCGACAAGGGAGAGGTCCCCGGCAAGTGAGGAGCCTTCGGCAAGGGGTAGCAGCAGCGACCCTCCGGTGGTAGAGCCCATGACCGCGGATCCCAGCACTGGTAATTTCCCTTGCTTGAAATTTCCCTTGGATTCTTCTTCTTCTTCTGATCTTTTTTTTTGGATATTTGCTTGACTTCTTCTCCCTCTCCCTATCTTCAGATCCTCCCTCCTCGGAGCCGATGGAGACCGATGCCACCGGCGAGGAGAACGTGCGCGGCAATACTGACGACGCTGCTGCTACCGAAGAAGAGGCCGCCGCTGATGATCCCGCCGAAGAAGAGGCCGCAAGGGCTACTGGTGCAGGAGCTGGCGAGGGATCCGGCGATCGTACTAACGACCCGGGTGCCGCAGGAGCGCAAGGCGCTATGCCGACCGCCAATCCTTCTGCTGCTGATGCAGCGCCAGGCTCCGAAGAGCCCTAGCCCGGAGCCTACTTGAAGGCCGGCAAGGGTGTCTTCATCAAGCTTCCCTGGGCGTCGAGCTCCAGGGCGCCGGTTGAAGGAGAGGCATTTGACGGGGAGGTGCTTGCCTCCGCCGGGCTGATGGTGGTGGACGCGCCAAGCAGCAGCAGTGGCGAGTCCGAGGAGGAGCAGCTGCTCCGGAAGTTGGTGTCACTCTACCGCGCCCGTCAAGCGAAACTGGAGTCCCGGGAAGCACTTGTCACGCAGGCGGGAGTAGACATAGAAAAGCATGCGGAGGAGCTCCAGAGCCGCAACCAAGAGGCCCTCCGGTCCATTGCAGAGGAGAGGGCGCAGCTTGTCGAGGCGCGGAAGGCGTTCATCCTTGAGAAGGCTGAAGCCGAGGAGCAGCAGAGGCTTGCCGCAGAGGAGCTGTCCAAGCGGGAAGGTGAGCTGACGCAGAAAAAGGTTAACTTGGACAGCCATGAGGAAGAGCTTGCCGCGCGCGAGCAATCACTTGGCGGGGCCCTCAAGGAAGCGAAGGATGCCGCCGCAGCTGCCGAGGCCGCCAAGAAAGAACTGGAAGTGAAGGTGACGCAGCTGGAGGCTGATCTTAAGGGGAAGGATGTAGAGCTTGCCGCGCTCCAGCGCGAGCGTGAGAAGGACGCCCTCGCTCATGGTGAGCTGCATGGTCGCCTCTCTGAGAGGGGCAGGGAGTTGAACGCCTCCAAGGACGCCAATGCCGATCTAGAGCTGAAGCTGGCCATGCTGACGGAGACGCTAGACGGCGCCAAGAAGCGGGAGGAGGACTTGAAGAAGGAAGTTAAGGCCAATGAGGCGCTGCTGACGAGGGCCACCGAAACCCAGAACACCTTTAGGGCTACTGTGGAGCTCTGGACGGAGGGCCTCGTCAACATCGCCGCAGTCATCGACGAGGAGCTGGCGCAGCTGGAACTGGAGGGCTTCGGGTACTCCTCCGATGAAAACCTCCAGCCCAGCGCCAAGCTCACTCTGTTCTTCAAGGGCGTGGCGACGGCTCTCCAGCAACTCCGGGAAAGGATCCGAAGGCAGCTGGCTGACGAGTCGCACGCAATCTGCGCCAGAGTCCTGGAGAAGGTGCTGGTGAAGGTGCTCTTCCGCATTCCGGGCCTCAACCTCACCAACATCCTCAAGAAGCTGCCGGAGGGTGCTGATCTTGAAGAGCTCAAGGCCCTTGTCGCACCCATTGTGGACAAGGTGAATGAAGTCAGGAGGGTCAACAGCGAGTGCGTGGATTAGGCCGCCCTTTTTCTCCTTTCCTTGCCGCTGTCATTTATGTTATGAAAACAATTTATTCAGTGTTGCGACAAGTTGCCTTTGTAATATAACTTTATCTTGGGCAGTATTTGCTATGTTATTTCCTTTACTTGATTCCTTCCTTTGTATGTTTTTACCCTACACTTTTAGGGAACTTGCCGGCGCAGGCACCCTTGCCGCGAGCGCCGAGTGCGGAACATCAGCAGCCTGCTGGCGATGCTGCTTCCGGCAAGAAAACCTTGTCGTAACTAGTCGCAGCACACTTAAGTTGTTGAGCGAACTCGAAACAAAGTAAGGGCGCAACTAGCTACGAGTTGGTTCCTCCGCGCACAGGTTTTCCATACAAAGTACGGTCGTTCAAGGAAGATAACTTAAGAAATTTCAAAACTGATTGTGCTCAAACTTTGGCAACTTAGCTTTTCTGTCGTTTGCGTCCCGGCAAGGCTATGCTTTTTTGAACGATGCCTGGTCCACACCATTATCTTCTCCTCCCCCCCGGTGAACTTGTGGGCGAAGGAACCTTCTTTTTGAGGAAAAGGAAGAAGAGAAAATAAAGATATGGAGCCTTAAGGCTCGTTATTGCTTACCGGGGGCAAGTGCTGCACAAAGTGTCAGATAATGCATGCAAAAAGAGAAAGGCATGAAATTTGACAAGATGTGTGAAGCACGTGAGCTTTATTTATGCACGGGATCTGTGCCCGGCTTTGTACAAAGGGTTACATGCAACAGCGGCAAGGCTTGTACAAAAGGTGGTTGCTGGAACAGGTTCCGGCAACCGCGCCTTATGGGTAAAACTTACGAAGATGCTCAATGTTCCATGAGTTGCTCACCGGAAAGCCATCTTCGGTCCCAAGGCTGACAGCGCCAGGCCTAGTCACTCGTTTCACCCGATAAGGGCCTTCCCACTTTGGCGTCAACTTGTTGGAATTCTTGGCGGATTGAACGCGCCGAAGAACAAGGTAGCCTTCCTCGAGACTTCTGGCATTGACTTTGCGGCTATGGTAGCGGCGCAAAGCTTGCTGATATCGAGCAGCTCATACAGCAGCCTGAAGACGATCTTCCTCAAGGAGCAGGGCGTCATCTTGCCGCAGCTGCTCTTGCTCAAGCTCATCATAAGCGAGCACTCGAGGCGATCCGTATACGAGTTCCGTGGGGAGAACTGCTTCTGCTCCATAGACTAGAGCAAAAGGTGTCTGGCCAGTGGCTCGATTTGGCGTCGTCCTCATCGACCAAAGAACCACCGGCAGCTCCTCAATCCAATTCTTTTCGCACTTGTGCAGCCTGTCGAAAGTCCTGGTCTTGAGCCCGCGCATCACTTCAGCGTTTGCCCTCTCCGCTTGACCGTTGCTTCTCAGGTGAGCAACAGAAGCAAAGCAGACCTTGGCGCCAAGATCTTGGATATACTTCATGAAGGTGCGGCTCATGAATTGTGTGCCATTGTCGGTGATGATCCTGTTAGGGACTCCGAAACGGCAAACAATTGACCTAAAGAACTTGACTGCTGACTGTGCTGTCACCTTCCTCACTGCTTCCACTTCCGGCAACTTCGTGAACTTGTCGATCGCCACGTACAAGTATTCGAAGCCCCCGACAGCTCGGGGAAAGGGGCCGAGGATGTCGAGCCCCCGGACCGAAAATGGCTAGGATAAAGGGATTGTTTGGAGAGCTTGAGCTGGTTGATGTATCTGCTTGGAGTGGAACTGGCACGCTTCACACTTGGTTACTTGTGCCGTTGCATCCTGGAGGGCTGTTGGCCAAAAGAAACCTTGCCGGAATGCTTTGCCGGCAAGTGCTCTTGCGCCAATGTGATGACCACATATGCCTCCATGTATCTCCGCCAACAGCTTCTGTCCATCTTCCCGGGGAATGCACTTTAATTTCACTCCATTGAATCTTCTTCTGTACAGTATGTCGTCGACAAACTGGTACATACTTGATTGCCGGGCTACTCTCTCCTCTTCTTCTTGCTCTTCGGGAAGTTCTCTTGTCTGAAGGAAACGGACAATCTGCTGTGCCCATGCTGGAGCTTGCGGCTCAATAACAAGGACTAAAGGCACGAACGCTGCTGCGGGAACATCTGCTTCTATGGCAAGAACCTGCGGTTCAGCCGGAGCCCGATGTTCCCCAGCAAGTTTGCCGGAGCAAAACTTGTCGGGAGCGTCTGCTTCAACAGAACAAACCCTTGGGCTTGTCGGAGCAGACTGCCCCTCAGCACCCTTTGTGTTGATCTTGAGAACCTTCTTGGCGGCAGCTTCAGGGAGCTCTGCCGGAAAGTAGTCACCAGAAACCAACTTCCTCTTCTTGCTCTGTCCAGTTGATGGTGTCACGGATGGTTTAGTCAGCTTGAGCACAAAGATCCCTGGTTCCACAGGTAACTTTAGTGCGGCGCACTTTGACAGGCCATCTGCGATGTCGTTCTGGGCTCTCGGAACATGCTCCATCTGTAGGCCGTCAAAATGTTCTTCCAACTTTCTCACTTCATCAATGTAGGCTTCCATCAACGGACTCTGATAATCTTTGTTAACTTGGCGGACGACAAGCTGCGAGTCACCCCTAACAATAAGCTTCTTGATCCCAAGGTCTGCTGCAATCCTGAGTCCGGCAAGCAAACCTTCATACTCTGCAGTATTGTTTGTCGCTTGTTCCTTGGGAAAGTGCATCTGGACCACGTACTTGAGGTGTTCTCCGGTGGGTGCGACAAGTAGTACGCCCGCACCGGCGCCTTGCAGCGAGAAGGCACCATCAAAGTACATGATCCATTCTTTGCTTGCTTCCTTGACGGGGATGTTCGTCTCTGGAATTTCTTCATCAGGTGTTGGCATCCATTCTGCTATGAATTCTGCCAATGCTCGGCTCTGGATAGTTGAGGTACTCTCAAACTTGAGGCCAAAGCTTGACAATTCCAGTGCCCACTCGACAATCCTGCCTGTTGCTTCTGGATTCTGCAATATCCTCTTCAACGAAAAGCGAGTGACAACTGTAATCTCATGTGCTTGAAAGTAATGGCGCAGCTTTCTCGAGGCCATGAGAAGGCCGAAAAGCAATTTCTGCACACCAGAGTACCTTGATCTAGCCCCCTATAGAAGGGAACTGACAAAGTAAACTGGGCGCTGCACCATTTTCTTCTGCTTCTCTCCTCGTGGCTGCGCAAATTCGTCTTTGTCGGGACCAGAGCTTGTCAGGGAAGCCCCCTGCTTGTCGCTGGTTGTGCTTGTCGCGGCTGCTGGCTCATCATCTGCCTCCCTCTTCGCTACTAACGCAGCACTAACCACTTGATTGGTTGCCGCTAGATATAGCAGCAACTTCTCTTGTGGCTTAGGTGCGGCAAGTATTGGAGTGGAGGACAGATATCTCTTCAAGTCCTGCAGCGCAGCCTCCGCTTCCGGAGTCCATTTCATTGGACCTGCTTTTTCAAAATATTGAAAAATGGCAGGGCGCACTCAGCAGACTTAGAGATGAACCTGTTGAGAGCAGCTACGCAGCTGGCAAGCCTTCGCACATCCTTGACGCGCTTTGGTGCTTCGATCTGCTCAATGGCCTTGATCTTGTCGGGGTTGGCTTCGATCCCTCGCTGAGACACGAAGAACCTGAGAAGCTTGCCGGAGGGGACTCTAAACACGCACTTCTCGGGGTTAAGCTTGAGGTTGATCTTGCGCAGATTTGCAAAGGTCTCGTCCAAATCTTGAATCAGAGTTGCTCTGTCTTTGCTCTTGACCACTATGTCATCCGTGTAAGCCTCTACATTTATGTGCAACTGTGGCTCAAAAGCTTCATGAACTACCCTTGCAAATGTTGAACCAGCATTCTTTAGTCCGAAAGGCATCCGTACGAAGCAGTACGTGCCACATGGAGTAATGAATGCGGTTTTCTCCTCATCCTCTTCTGCCATGAAGATCTGGTGATATCCTGAATATGCATCAAGAAATGAAAGCAGATCACATCCTGCCGTGGAGTCGACAATCTGGTCAATGCGCGGCAAGCGAAATGGATCTTTGGGACAAGCTTTATTAACGTCAGTGAAGTCAATACAAAGCCTCCATTTCCCGTTTGCCTTGCGCACGACTACAGGATTGGCCAGCCACGTTGGATGGAGCACTCCTCTGACTAGGCCTGCTGCTTCCAACTTCTTGATCTCTTCAGCAATGAATTCTTGGTGCTCCACTGCTTGTTTTCTGACTTTCTGCTTGACGGGCCGCGCGTGAGGACAGACGGCAAGGTGGTGCTCAATTACTTTCCTGGGAACACCGGGGATGTCAGATGGTTGCCATGCAAACACATCGACATTCGCCCGCAGGAAAGCAACGAGCGTTCTTTCCTATTTAGGATCAAGCGTGGCACTGATGGTGAAGGTACCACCAGTGCCGTCCTCCTTGGCGGCCACTTTCTTTGTTTCTAGCGGAGTTGCCTTCGCCTTCTTACACTTGCCGGTGGAGCTCGATGGTGCGTCCTCGATGGTAGCGCAGCACTCCGAAGAGGTGCGCTTGCTGGAGTGGGCATCAGAGCTCTTGCCGGACTTTGTCTTGTTCTTCCCCCCGGGAGCTTCAGCGGCAGGTGGTTTGCGTTCGGCTGCGGCTGCTGCTTCCCGGTATATCTTGTCGGTACAGATAAGGGCATCCTTCTTGTTGCCAGGGACAGAGATGACACTTATCGGACCAGGCATCTTGAGCACGTTGTATGCGTAATGAGATGCTTCCATGAACTTGGCGAGCGCTGGACGGCCGAGTATCCCATTGTAAGGCAATGGGAAATCAGCAACGTCAAAGGTAACTTTCTCTGTCCTGAAGTTCATCTCGCTGCCAAATGTCACTGGCAATGTGATCTTCCCCTTCGGCTTGCTCCTTCCCGGATTGATTCCTTGGAAAGTACCAGTCTCTTCGAGCTCGCTGTCGGGGATCTGGAGCTTCTTGAGTACCGCTGAGGAGATCAGGTTCAAGCCGGCCCTGCCGTCAACCAGCATCTTTGTAACCTTGAGGTTGCGGATAGTTGGTGAAACCAACATCGGCAAGCACCCGACCGCGGTTATGCGATCAGGGTGATCCTCAACGTCAAAGATGATGGGCGTGCTGGACCACTTCGGAGGCTTGCGTGACTCAACTGGTGGTTCTGCTGCATTTACTTCCCGCACCCATTGTTTGAGCTGGCGGTGCGAAGTATGCAGAGAAGCACCGCCGTCAACGCACAGAACCTCTGTTGCTTTCTGAAACTCCTGCTCGTCGGCCTCATCATCCTCCATGTCTTCGTCATCGTCTTCATCTTCATCCTTGTCGCGGCCGCGGGGAGGCCTGTTTCCTTGCCGCTGCTTGGCCTTGCCGCGGCGCCCTCCCCGACCGGGACGCTTCTTGCCGGATCCTCCACCACCTTCTTGGGCCTTCTCCTTGTCGCGTCGCTCGTATTCAGCCTTCTGCAGTTCAACAAGCTGCTCAACTTTCTTGCAGGTATGGAGATCATGGCCCTTGGTGCGATGGATCTTGCAGTACTGCTTGCCAGAGCCGTCCTGTTTGTCGGCGGCCACCACAGCCTCGCTGGAGTTACCAGCTTTGGCCTTCTCGGCGCCACCTCCGTTGCCGGACTGCTTGACAACTAGCACAATTTTAGCTTTCCTTTTCCTGTTGTTCCGCCTCCGGTTTTTCCGTGCCGGGGCGGCATCCTCACTGTCAGACCCTTCTGCTCCTGCATTCTCTCCAGGGAGTTTCCTCCCCTCTTCAGCACGTGCGCATCTGTCGGCCAGGGCATATAGCTCGCTGACATCTCTGATTTTGCACATCGCCATCTCCTCCCTCATCCTGCGATTACGCACGTTCTGATGGAACGCGCTGATAACCGCGGCAAGGTGGACATCTGGGATGTTGCGCTGCACTTGGCTGAATCTCTGAATATACTTGCGCAGGGGCTCTCCTTCCTTCTGGGCGAGCAGATGAAGATCACTTTCCTGGCCATGGGGCTTGTGGCCGCCTGTGAAGGCGCCGACAAACTAATGGCACAGGTCCGCCCATGAGGAGATGGAGTCGTCTGGCAAGTGCATGAGCCAGGGTCTGACGTTTGGCTTGAGTACCAGCGGGAAGTAGTTGGCGAGGATCTTCTCGTCGCGCCCCCCGGCAGCCTGCACCGCGATGGTGTAGATGCTGAGGAACTCCGACGGGTGCAACCTACCATCATACTTCTCGGGTACATCTGGCTTGAAGTTCTTAGTACTGGGCCACTGGACTTGTCGCAGCTCATGAGTAAACGCAGGGCAACCTACCGCGTACGGCAAGTCGCCTGGTTCCCCTGGCGCATGCATGTCAATAGCGGGCCTAGCGCGCTGTTTGGACTAACGTCGCGCTTCCCTTCGACGCTCGATGCGTGTACGAGCGTCTTCGTGCTGTCGTTCTTGAAGAACTTGGCGTTGATCGCGACGAGCTCGTGGATTTGACGACGCCGTGGAGTCGATGTCGAGGTTGACCCGGCGAGTCGGCGATCTTGGCCTTCGGGGCGGGGAGTGCACGGTGGTTGTACCCCCACCAGTCTTGTCGCCGTCGGCTTGCGCCTGGGCGTCTTGTCGCGGCTTCGACGTACTCGGTTGCCGGGGAGTGTCGCCATTGGCGAAGCCGATGAGGCACTGGAGGGTAATCTAGAAGCAGTTGGGCCCGGGCCAATGCTTCTTCTGGAGTCTTGGGCGGCAGCGGCGAACGGCGCGAGGAGCGAGATATGCTCACACTTCTAACAATGTTAGAAGGAGCAGCATGTCGTCCAGGCGACCGCGCCGCGCTCGTGCCAGCATGTTGACGTGCATGCTAATCTTGAGCGTCCCGAGATCCACCAGCTTGGCCTTGACCCAGCGAACGTATGGTACCGCGTGTACCATGACGTTGCCGGTCCTGCGCCTCCTGAGATGGGCGCGGTGCGTGTACGGACACCGAGGTTTGCGCGGCCTTGTCCTTGGACCTGGCGGCGGCATGAGCTCCCTCGTCGACGCCCGTTCCTCCTCCGGCGTCTACCCCACCGTCCGTTTGCTCCGGTGGCGGTGGGATTGACGCGGACGGTCCAGCCACCTCCGAAGCCTTCTTCTTCGGTGGCATGTTGAAGATGACGATGAAGAAAACGAAGATCTGGCTCGCGTGAATGCCGGATCAGGTTCACGCAACCTCGACACACCCCTACCTGGCGCGCCAAAGATGTCGTGTGGAACGAACACCTATGGGGCAGGGCCCCTTTCGGTCCGGCAAGGGAGCGGAGGGCGCACGAAGAGCGGATCGAGGCGGAGCACGCGAGGGATTTTTACCCAGCTTCGGAGCTCTCCGGAGAGATAATACTCCTATTGCTGCCTTGTGATTGTATTCTGTTCTTGCTTAAGAGCGTGAGAGTGGTGTAGTTTCGAATGAGTCGAACCCCCTCTACGTTGCGCATGGCCCTCCTTTTATAGGCTAAAGGGGTCACCGACAGGTGGCAACGCATGCAGGGGTACAAATGTAAAAAGAGGGGTTGGTACAACTGCCATTATAGTGCACCCTACCTAACTCTGACGGCAGGGGACAAGAGCATTTAATGCCCGTCTGCGTCGCCTAAACAGTGCAAAAAAGCGACCGTTAGGAGCGCCACCGCTTGCCACGATGGCCTTCTCGTCATCTCCACTTGCCACCTCGCACCGCTTGGCTGCACAGCTTCCCGCCACGTGCGCCCGGAATGGTCTCAGGGCGACACGTCGAAGGATGCGCTGGAGCGTGGGCACAGAGTGGTGGCTTCGCCGCGGCAAGCGCCTTGCCGCGGTTGTTGTCTTGTCGCACCCGAAAGCTTTTCGCTCGTCGGGTCTTGCCGGGACGCGCGGCGCGTCGCGGCTAGTTCTATGAAGTGCCTGGGTCGGCCTTCCCGGCAAGCTCCTCTTGCCTGGGCCTTGTCCTTCCCGGCAAGCTCCTCTTGCCGGGGTCTTGTCTCCTCAGTTAAAACACATTGTTCTTGAATGGCATCAATAGGAACTACGGAGGATCATGGCGGACACCCGGCAAGCCTTGCCGCGGGATGCTGCAACTGCCCGTGCACAAGTTCGGGATACTAAGGTACCCCTACTTTAGTAGACCGACACAATAATAATGTAAAATCCAATATTGTTGCTTCTAGTAGTTCTCTTGATTCCACTAATGATTCTCTTAGCCAAGTTACACTTGAGCAAGAAAATAGCTTATTGAAGGGAATTATAGAGAAAGGTGTTTACAAGAGCCTTGCCAGGAGTAGGCAATTCGAGGAAATTGTACGCAAGCAAGGAAGGCACCGGAAGAATCAAGGTGTTGGTTTTGAATGAAAGTTCAATGCCAATGGAGTTGAGTGGGAAGAAGATCAATACCCCAAGACGAAGTTTGTTCCTCAACAAGAGAAGTATGATCCTACTTCTTTCAAGGGAACACAAGCTCAAGATGATCTTCCACCACAAGACCACAAGAACAAAGGCAAGGACAAGCTTCAAGAAGAGATTGATGCATTTGAAGAAGCACCTAAAGCCTCATTCAAGTGGGTTCCCAAGACTACGTCAAGTTCTACTTCATCAAGTACAACTACAACTCAAGGATTCCCATCAAGATGATGTGGATCCCGAAGAAGAAGAACTAGAGAGTTCTTGAGGGTGACTCTGCCAGCATTCTTCACTCATATCATTTTGGCAAGAACAAGTGCAATCAACTTCCACATCTTGCTCTAGTTCAAGGAGTCACAAACCCTCATGTTGGTAAGGCAAGGGACAAGGTAACCCAATGAATTCATGGACATCATCTTGTGTGTGCATCACTCTATGTCTATGGATATTCTTGTTTGTTCCTTGTGGGACTAACCCATGTAGGTAAGTTGAAAGTGCAACTCACTTCAAAGGATTGCTCCAAATGATCTACATAAACATTGAGCATCTACATCTTCAACACCTACGTGAAGTCATCATGGACAAAACCCAAGGTTAGTTCATCCCTCTAAGGGGGGATCTCACATCTAGGGGGAGCTTAACTCTAAGAATTGAGTCAAAGCAACTCTAATGGTGTGAACACATTAATGCATTATGTAAAAGTGGTAACCCCACTTGAGCTTAAACGATCAGTATGACCTATGGTCAAATGTTCTCATTTGACTCCTAAGTCAATATGCTCATATATAGATGACCTAGTCATCGCCAATTGTTTGATAGATGCTAGAATTGGTTGTGCATGCTCTGCCACATATTTCATTTTCCATCTCATTGTGTCAGCATGTTGGTGCATATTTTACTCATTCAAGGACATCCACTTGTTGTTTTGATTGTTTGGTTCCTTTTCTTTTTGCCAAGTGGATGGACAAGAATGCCTAAGAACCTTCTTTAGCTATCTATGCTTTTCTCATCTCAAACTCTATTCATGCTACATCACAAAATTTGATAAAGTTAGATTCGAACCACTCTGTGTGAGGAGCACTCGGAGTCCCCGATTCGTCATAGACTTAAACTTCCAAAACCTCTTTGTGATTCTGGGTCAGACCGATTCTTCCATTTTGGTCCTACCGAGATCATCAAGTTGATCTGAGTTTTCAATCTCGGTGCAACCGATTTGAACTTTTTGGTCTCACCGATTTGTTGTAACTGAACACAGTTATGCATCTCGGTGCCACCGAGTTGTTCCACTCAGTCACACCGACAGGGTCGGGCTATATATAGCCACGGGCAAAAGTTTGGGAATTTCTCCGAAACCCTTCGCCCGCGCAACAGCTCGCTCTACCATCATGGTCTCCAGATCGTCTCCTCGTCGCCAGCAGCCTCCTGTCGCTGGTCTCCGCCGCCGTCAACGGATTTCGTCCCCACCGTTGCCGCCGTAGCAAGTCCACCGCCAAGTTAGGGTATGTACTTGATCTTTGTGCTATCCACGTCTGATTCCAAGCACATTGTTTTCATATTGATTCCTGCCACGATTGAGACTCTTCTATCCAGCCAAAGTAATCCATAGATTAGATTAGATTCAAATTTTTAGGGTTAGGTTTCCGCCGAAACCATCTCGGACCCACCAAGTTGAAAAACTCGGTCTCACCGATTTGGCTTATGCCATTGCACTAGTGACTCTCGGTTTGACCGAGAATTACTAATCGGTGCGACCGATTTGAGGATTCTGTGAAACCCTAGTAGTCTCGGTGCCACCGAACTGAAACTCGGTCCAACCAAGATCATCAGTTTAGGTTCCAAAACTGCTTCGGTATCACCGAGTTTGAAAATCGGTTAATCCGAAATGCTTTCTGTGGAAAACTAAAACTGAACTTTTGAATCATTCTTTTGCAAAAATCTCTGCATTTTGTGATGCTCATCTATTCTATCTCATCTATAACTCTTCACAGGGTCAGCAGTCATCTTTTGCAATATGTCTGATCAGAGTGACTGCTAGAACAGGTCAGAAGAGTAGATGGACATGAGTGAGGGCACTAGTCCCTCAACTACAGATGAAGGGAGCAGAAGTACTCCTAGCAATTTGCCTAAGGCTGCAACTAGGCAAAGGAGGAAAAGAACTTCAGATTCTGAGGATGAAGATTACAAAGCTGAGGAAGATGAGGCCACTTCCAAGAAAGTGGTGCTCAAGAAGGAATATGGCTCTGCACAGAGAACAAAATCAGGTCTGAAAAGGAAAGTTCCTGTCAAGAGGACACCAATGCCAAAGGCCAGAATGTCCACTCAAGTGCCAGCTCAGGCTCAACCCAAAGAGGCACCTGCAAGGAAAGAAACATCATCCAAACCTCAGAAAGTCCCCACTGGTGCAACTATGATGTTCACAATTGAATCAGAGGATGATGGTGATCAGGACAAGAAAAAGAAGAGTGCTAGAACCACAACTGCCAAGGTCCTTGGAAAGCCCTCAATGAGAAGGGATTCTGATGAAGAGGAAGAGGATGCTGCACCAGCACCTAAGGCACCTAAGCTCATGGGAGATGCAATTAGATCAGGGGCTGCCACATCTAAGCCCAAGGAAGCACCCAAAGCTGCCTCCAAGGCCAAGCAAGTTCCAAAGAGGAATACTAGGAGTATTCCAGCTGCTGAGAAGAACAAGGCCCCAGTGCCCAATGTTGCTGAAGAATAGGATGAAGAAGGGCAGGTCCTAAGAAAGCTCAAGCCCAAGATACCATACCACAATGATGCCCATATTGTGGCTGAGGACATGAGAATCAGGAAGGATTCAGGGCTGAGACTGTGGAGGATGGAAGACCCATATGCTTCAAGAAGAAGAACTATTGTTGACTACAGGTTCCACACAAAGGAACAGCAGGACTTTTATGAAACAATTCTGTTGGACAAGAAGCCTATAGTCTGTGACATGAGGTGGGTCGACTGGACATTCATCAAGGACAATGAGCAGCACTATCCTGGAGTGCAAGAAAGCTTTGTTGCTTGTGGAGTTCCAGATTTTGTTGGACAGAAGTTCACTAACTGGAATGATGAGCTTATCATGCAGTTCTACTCCACAGCACATTTTTACCCAGATGGTAGAATTGTTTGGATGTCTGAAGGTACAAGGTACCAATCCACTGTTGAAGAATGGGGAAATTTGATAAATGCCCCCATGGAAAATGAGGATGACCTGGACATTTATGCAAAGAAGAAGTTGGGTCACAATTCAATGGCTCACATGTACAAGGAGATTCCAGACAAGGCAGTAGAGACTCACAAGTTTGGATCAGTTCACTTTCTGCTGTCAGGGTTGCCAACCATCAATTGGATTCTGAGGCACACTCTTTTGCCCAAGTCAGGTGATCACAACATGATCAGAGGGCATGCCATCAACATGCTACATGTGTTTGATGTGCCACAGAAGGTCAAAGTCATGAGCCTAATAATTGAAACAATCAAGAGGACTGCAGTAGATTAGAAGAGGAGCTCTGGATATGCACCTCAGATTCAGGAATCGATCAACTCAAAGATGGGCACAAGGAAATATCAGTTGGATAAGGAACACTTTCCACTTTATCCAGACTTTGAGGACAATGAGGTTGTCATGAATGAAGATGATCCACAATCAGTTCAAGCTTAGGAGAAGAAGGAGAAGGCTGCCAAGATGCCAACTCAAGAGGAGGCATCTGAGTATTTCTTGAAAACCAAATAGGAGCAGCTTGGTTACTTGATAGCATCTACTCTGAAGATTGAGAAAGGACTGGCCACCCTCACTCAGAATCAGGAGAGCCTTGAGAGAATCATGGAACAAAAATTCTATGACCTTGATGTTAAAGTAACTGAGATTCAGTCAGTTGTGGAGCAGTTGCAGGATGACATGCAGGAGAGGAAGGGCAAGATAACCACCAATGTGTTTGCCAGAGTGCCCAGAGCCCAGAGGTCAATTGTAGTGCCAGTGACAGACACTAGAGCAACAACTTCAGCACCAGCCACAGCACCTACAGTTCCAGTGCAACCAGCTCCAGCATCCACTCCAGCACCCTCTACTTCAACTGAAACCTTCATCCAAGGAGCTATCATGACACCACCACCAGAAGATCAAGCCTGAGAGTCGATCTAGCACTATGCATTTTCTATGAACTTTTTGGTAACTTGTTCCCAAAGGGGGAGAAAAATGTATAGATCATAGGCTTTGAGAGAGAGTGTGTTGCTTTTATTCTCTCTTGCTTTATTTGGTGGTTTTTAAAACTTTGTTTGCTTTTGGTTGAGATACTATGCTTGTGAGACATTGATGATCATGTGGTTGATCATAAGCTACACTTATGCATGCTTGATATTATCCTATCTATCTTATGTGATCACTCACTATGCTTGGTGATGAGTGCATGTATTCATTGTTTATTATTTTGAGCGCTCCACCAAGATGTATGTGACATGGAAGAGTAACCCATGAGCCTAATCCATTGTGCATTTGCAGTCCAAAGCAAATCTTAACCTATGCACAAATTTAGGGGGAGCTCTTGCTTATCACATACTTCTCGAAGCGACGATGTTATTCAATCTTATTATCATTTGTCGAAGCTATGATCTATATGTTGTCATCAATTACCAAAAAGGGGAGATTGAAAGTGCAACTATCCCTAGGTGGTTTTGGTAATTAATAACAACATATAGCTCATTGAGCTAATGCTATTCCAAGACTATTATTACAGGAAAGCTCAATGAATGGCATGGCATGGATGATGAAAGTGGATCCCTCAAAATACTAAGGAAAAAGGATTGGCTCAAGCTCAAAAGCTCAAGACTCTTCATTTTACATTTTAGTAATCCAAGATCACATTGAGTCTATAGGAAAAGCCAATACTATCAAGGAGGGATGAGGTGTTGCTTAATGAGCCTCTTGCTTCATGTGCTTAGTGATATGCTCCAAAACCCTCAACTACTTTCCCACATCCACAAATGACCTAAACCCAAAGTTAAAATCGGTCACACCGATTCTTCCTATCCGGCGCCACCGATTCCATAAGCCATAGCCACTGCCACAAAACCTAAGCAAATCGGTCTTATCGATAGGGATCTCGGTCTCACCGAGATGGGGTTGCAATCTCTCTGTTTCCCTTCGTAACATTTTGGTCTAACCGAAGTGAGCGATCGGTCCCACCGAGATTGCAATGTAAACTCTTTGTTTCCTTTTTGTAACATTTCGGTCTCACCGAAAAGAGCAAATCGGTCCCACCGAGTTTACCTGACCAACTCTCTGGAAAGCTTATTACCAAATTGATCTCACCGAGTTTATGTAATCGGTCTTACCGACATTACGTTATGCCCTAACCCTAACCGATTCGGTCTCACCGAGATGCATGTCAGTCCCACCGAAAATCACTAACGGTCACTAGGTTTACTAAATCGGTCCGACCAAGTTTAACAATTCGGTCCCACCGAGTTTGGTAAATTGTGTGTAACGGTTAGATTTTGTGTGGAGGCTATATATACCCCTCCACCTCCTCTTCATTCGTGGAGAGAGCCATCAGAATGAATCTACACTTCCAACTTGTCATTTCTGAGAGAGAACCACCTACTCATGTGTTGAGGCCAAGATATTCCATTCCTACCATATGAATCTTGATCTCTAGCCTTCCCCAAGTTGCTTTCCACTCAAATCTTCTTTCCACTAGATCCAAAACCTATGAGAGAGAGTTGAGTGTTGGGGAGACTATCATTTGAAGCACAAGAGCAAGGAGTTCATCATCAACACACCATTTGTTACTTCTTGGAGAGTGGTGTCACCTAGATTGGCTAGGTGTCACTTGGGAGCCTCCGACAAGATTGTGGAGTTGAACCAAGGAGTTTGTAAGGGCAAGGAGATTGCCTACTTCGTGAAGATCTACCGCTAGTGAGGCAAGTCCTTCGTGGGCGACGGCCATGGTGGGATAGACAAGGTTGCTTCTTCGTGGACCCTTCATCGGTGGAGCCCTCCGTGGACTCGCGCAGCCATTACCCTTTGTGGGTTGAAGTCTCCATCAACGTGGATGTACGATAGCACCACCTATCAGAACCACGCCAAAAACATCCGTGTCTCCAATTGCGTTTGAATCATCCAAATCCTTCCCTTTACTTCCTTGCAAGTTGCATGGTTTAATTTCCGCTGCCTATATACTCTTTGCATACTTGCTTGAATTGTGTGATGATAGCTTGACTTGTCCTAAAGTAGCTAAAATCTACCAAACTCTAAAATTGGGAAAAGGTTAAGTTTTTATTGGTCAAGTAGTCAAATCACCCCCCTCTAGACATACTTCAAGGTCCTACACACGTCGTCGATCCGTTTGGGTGCCTCAATCTGCTCGATGGCCTTGATCTTATCTAGGTTTGCTTCAATCCCGCGCTGGGACACAAAGAACCCGAGAAGCTTGCCGGACGGGACGCCGAAGACACACTTCTCAGGGTTCAATTTGAGGTTGATCTTGTGCAGGTTTCTGAATGTTTCCTCCAGATCTTGCACAAGAGTTGCTTTGTCCTTGGTTTTGACCACTATGTCATCCATATAAGCTTCCATATTTCTATGTAGCTGGGGCTCAAAACCAATTTGGACTGCTCTTGCAAAGGTTGAGCCAGCACTCTTCAACCCGAAAGGCATCCGTAAAAAGCAATACATACCACATGGGGTGATGAATGTTGTCTTTTCCTCGTCTTCTTTTGACATGAAGATCTGGTGGTATCCCGAGTAGGCGTCAAGGAATGATAACAGGTCACACTCAGCCGTGGAGTCAACAATCTGGTCGATGTGCGGTAACGGGAAGGGATCCTTTGGACAGGCCTTATTGATGTCTGTGTAGTCAATACACAGCCTCCACTTCCCATTTGCCTTGCGCACCACTACCGGATTGGCCAACCACGTCGGATGGAGTACTCCTCTCACCAAGCCTGCGCCTCTAGCTTTCTGATTTCCTTCGTGATGAACTCCAGCCTCTCCAGAGCTTGCTTCCTGACCTTCTGCTTGACGGGCCGCGCATGAGGTCAAACAGCAAGGTGGTGCTCAATCACTTCCCTGG
The DNA here is from genome assembly GCA_963921465.1 of Triticum timopheevii. Lineage (NCBI taxonomy): Eukaryota > Viridiplantae > Streptophyta > Magnoliopsida > Poales > Poaceae > Triticum > Triticum timopheevii. Next base: position 249,066,445 of record OY997264.1, on the reverse strand, counting down.
GAATGTCGGGGATGTCGAAGGCTCGCCATGCAAACACATCGACATTTTCCCGCAGGAAGGTGACGAGCTCGCTTTCCTATTTGCCGTCGAGGGTGGAGCTTATGGTAAAAGCTTCCCCCGTGTCATCCTCCTTGATAGGCACCTTCTTGGTCTCTAGTGGTGTGGCTCTGGACTTCTTGCTCTTGCCGACGGAGCTCTTTGGCACGTTCTCAACGGGAGCGCAACACCCTGAAGAGTTGTGCTTGCCGGAGTGGGTGCAAGGGGTCTCGCCGGTCTTCTTCCCCCCTGGGGCTCCATCGGCAGGAGCAGGTGCCTTGGTGGCAGCTGCTGCAACTGCTTCCCGGTAGAGTTGGTCGGCGCAGATCAACGCATCTTTCTTATCGGAGGGGACGGTGATGATGTTCATCGCTCCGGGCATCTTCAGCTTGTTGTAGCCGTAGTGTGAAGCCGCCATGAACTTGGCTAGTGCCGGGCGGCCGAGGATCCCGTTGTAAGGTGATACGTCTCCAACGTATCTATAATTTTTTATTGTTTCATGCTATTATATTACCCCTTTTGGATATTTATGGGCTTTATTTTACACATTTATATCATTTTTGGGACTAACCTACTAACCGAAGGCCCAGCCCATATTGCCGTTTTTTTGCCTATTTTAGTATTTCGAAGAAAAGGAATATCAAACGGAGTCCAAATGGAATGGAACCTTCGGGAGCATTATTTTTGGAACAAATCTGATCCGGAGAGCCTGGATTGCAAGTCAAAAATCTCTGAGGGCCCCACGAGATAGGAGGGCGCCCCCCTGTAGGGCACGCCCCCTGTCTCGTGGGCCCCTCGGGCGGCCACTGACGTACTTCTTCCTCCTATATATAACTCTGTACCCCGAAAACATCCAGGAGAACCACGAAACACAATTTCCACCGCCGTAACCTTCTGTATCTGCGAGATCCCATCTTGGAGCCCTTGTCGGCACTCTGCTAGATGGGGAAGCAACCACGGAGGGCCTCTACATCAACATCCTTGCCCCTCCGATGAGTTGTGAGTAGTTTACCACAGACCTACGGGTCCATAGTTATTAGCTAGATGGCTTCTTCTCTCTTTTTGGATATCAATACAATGTTCTCCCCCTCTCTTGTGGAGATCTATTCGATGTAAACTCTTTTTGCGGTGTGTTTGTCAAGATCCGATGAATTCTGGGTTTATGATCAAGTTTATCTATGAATAATATTTGAATCTTCTCTGAATTCTTTTATGTATGATTGAGTTATCTTTGCAAGTCTCTTCGAATTATAAGTTTGGTTTGGCCTACTAGATTGGTCTTTCTTGCCATGGGAGAAGTGCTTAGCTTTGGGTTCAATCTTGTGGTGTTCTTACCCAGTGACAGAAAGGGTTGCAAGACACGTATTGTATTGTTGCCATCGAGGATAACAAGATGCAGTTTATATCATATTGCATGTGTTTATCCCTCAACATCATGTCATCTTGCTTAATGCGTTGCTCTGTTCTTATGAACTTAATACTCTAGAAGCATGCTGGATAGCGGTCGATGTGTGGAGTAATAGTAGTAGATGCAGGCAGGAGTCGGTCTACTTGTTATGGACGTGATGCCTATATACATGATCATGCCTAGATAATCTCATAACTATGCGCCTTTCTATCAATTTCTGGAGAGTAATTTGTTCACCCACCGTAATACTTATGCTATCTTCAGAGAAGCCTCTAGTGAAACCTATGGCCCCGGGGTCTATCTCTTTTCATATTTGCTTTCAATCTACCTTTATTTGCATCTTTACTTTTTGCATCTATATTACAAAATACCAAAAATATATATATCTTATCATACTATCTTTATTAGATCTCACTTTCGCAAGTGGCCGTGAAGGGATTGACAACCCCTTTATTGCGTTGGTTGCGAGTTCTCAGTTTGTTTGTGTAGGTGCGTGGGACTTTTGAGGAGCCTCCTACTGGATTGATACATTGGTTCTCAAAACTGAGGGAAATAATTAAGCTACACTTTGCTGCATCACCCTCCCCTCTTCGAGGAAAACCAACGCAAGCTAAAGATATAGCATAAGGCAAGGGGATCTCGGCTACATCAAAAACAATCCTTTCCGTCCTGTGGTACAGCTCGCCTCCAAATGTCACGGGTAGCATGACCTTTCCCTTTTGCTGGCTCCTCCCCGGGTTAACCCCTTGGAACGTGCCTGTCTCCTCGAGGACTCCATCGGGGATCTGCAGCCTTTTAACCACAATAGGCGAGATCGAGTTCAGGCCGGCCCCGCCGTCAACCAACATCTTTGTCACCTTGAGGTTGTGGATTGTTGGTGAAACCAACAATGTCAAGCACCCGACCGTGGTAGTGCAGTCAGGGTGATCCTTGGTGTCAAAGATGATGGGCGTGCTAGACAATTTCAGTGGCTTCCGTGCGTCGAACGATGGCTCCACCACCGTGATCTCACGCGCCCACTGCTTGAGTTGGCGGTGGGACGTATGCAACGAGGCGCCACCATCGATGCACATGGCCTCTGTGGCTTTCTGAAACTCGTGGTTGCAGGACTCATCGTCCTCGTAATGATCATCGTCTTCCTGCTTCTTGTCGCGGCCTCAGGAGGGCATCTCCTGCTGATTATCCTTGCTGCGGCGGCCTCCTTGGCCGCCACGTTTCTTGCCGGATCCCTCGGCACCATCTGGGCCTTTCTCCTTGTCCTGCCGCTCATACTCGGCTTTCTGCTTCTCGGCGAGCAGCTCTACCTGCCGGCAGTTATGGAGGTCATGGCCCTTGGTGCGGTGGATCTTGCAGTACTGCTTGTCGGCGGCCACCAAGGCCCGGCAAGCAACACACCCGGCAACCTCCGTCCCAGGGTCGCTCACCTTGGTCTTCTTGGTGGGCTGGTGTCATCAGATCCCTTAACGGCAAGCACGGCCTTGCCCTTGCACTTCCTGTAATGGCGCCGGCCCTTCTTCGCCCGGGTGGCGGTGTCGCTAGTGGAGTCGGTTTCCGCACTGGCATATTCGCCGGGGTAGTTCCTTCCCTCTTCAGCGCGAGCGCATCGATCGGCCAGGACATATAGCTCGCCCACATGCTTGAGCTTGTTCATTGCCAGTTCTTCGCGCATCCTGCGGTTGCGCACATTCTGATGGAACACACTGATCACGGCAGCGGGATGAACATCAGGGATATTGTACTGCACCCAGCTAAACCTTTGGATGTACTTGCGCAAGTTTTCACCTTCCTTCTGGGGGATGATGTGTAAATCACTCGCCAGGCCATGACCTTGGTGACCTCCGGTAAAGGCGCCAACAAACTCATGGCGCAGATCTGCCCAAGAAGAGATGGAACTTCCAACAAACATTAGGCTTGAGTGCCAACGGGAAGTAGTTGGCAAGCACCTTATCGTTGCGGGCCCCAGCAGCTTGCATCGCGATGGTGTAGATGCTGAGGAACTCTGACGGGTGAGTCTTGCCGTTGTACTTCTCGCCAACGTTGGGCTTGAATGTACGGTGGCAGGGCCACTGGAACTGCCGCAGCTCACGGGTGAAAGCCGGACAACCCACCTCGTAAGGTAGGCCACTGTAGCCTCCCGGCGCTGGGTGGTCCGTAGCGGGTCCTGCCCGCCTGTCCGACTGGTGTCGCGCGTCACGTCAGCGCTCGATCGTAGTTCGAGCGTCCTCATGAGCCCACTCCCGAAGGACTTGACGCTGATCGCGGTTGGTTTGCGGGTCGGGCGACGCGATGGAGATATCATAATGAGCATCGTCGCGACGGACCGACGCCCGGGGTGGCCGGGATGGAGGTGGGGAGTACACCGTGGCCGCGTCGCCTCCGGCACGGCCTTTGCTGGCATGTAGTAGCCCGGTGGAGCGATGGCCTACGGGTCCCGCCGGCCGCAACTCATCGTTGTTGGCGATGCCGATGAGGCTCCGGACGGTGGCCCTCCATTCGTCAAGCTTCTCCGTGGTGGGAGAAAAATCGAGGAGCAGCTGCGCGCGTGCTAGGCCCTCCGCTGGCGTGGGTGGCAGCTGTCGGCGTTCTGGGAATGGGGGTACCCAGACTTGCCTGCCTGTGGCCTGCGGCATGGCTCAGGGAGTGTCCCAGTACGGCCCATCTTCATCGACACATACTCAAGACCCTCGCGAGGGGCCAAGCCTCTCGGGGCGGATGGCAGGAGGCTTCCTCAGGCACAACCTCATCAGGATGGCTCACGAGGAGGCGGGGAGATCAAGGCGGGGTACCTCACGAGGTGCCCATGACGCAAGCCATGACGACCAAGGCCAGGCGGGCGCCACGCGGGCGCCGGCCCGCGCAGAGTCCTTGTTTCCGCTTTGGTGCAAAGGGGGCAAGCGCTGGCAAGAGTATCAAGCAAAGGCAACCATTTCGGCGCAACAAGACCAAGACCAGCAGGACAGCAGGAAGGAGGTCATCGTGGAGCCCAAGCCGGCGTCACCGTCAGGGTCTTTGGCAGGCGAGGACCGAGTTTAGTGAGGATAAGTGTACTAGATGTTCCCCTTCAAAATGGCCAATTGTTGGCACCCTTCCCGCTCAATATTTGGGAAGAGGCCGAGGGCCTCCGCCTATAAATAGGACTAGCCACCCCTAGGGTAGAGGCAAACTGGAGATCGACCAGAGAGAGAGAGAGAGAAGCGACCGAACTCACCCAAGCAGTTCATCGCACCAGCTCAAGAACAGCCCCTCGCGAGGCTGTTCTCGCTTTTTACTGTTCACTATAAGCCCCTAAGGCAATCCACCACACCAAAAACTAGAGTATGGTTTTACACCACAATGGTGGCCCAAACCAGTATAAACCTCGTGTCCCTTGTGTTGTTCTTCGGGTAGTTTAGATCCTTGCGAGGCGACGAGACGTGGGTAGGCAGGAGGTGTGATCTCCGCATGCACCCCAGAGTTCGAACCTTGAGGGTTTGCCGAAACCCGAAATCCGACATTTGGCGCGCCAGGTAGGGGTGCACCAGAATCCGCCTTCCGTCGCCTCGTGTTTCGCCGCCCGTCGCATCCATGTCATACGCTCGTTGAGCCTGCGCCGAGCGCCGGGCCGCTCTCACCACTCACACCGCCCAGACAGCCCCCGTCGGCGGGCGCCCCTGCCGTTCCCCTTCGCTTGCCGTCAACGCCACCACCGGCATAACGGGGAACGAGCAGCAGGCATCATCCCTGCATCCTTCAGTGTGGCGAGAAGGCCGCACCGCCACCCTATCGCTGACTCCAACCGGTTCCTCGTCCCACGCCCGTCATGCTCCTGCAGACGCGCACGCCGCGCTACTCCGGGCGCGGGAGCTCCTGCACTACTGTCCCGTCGATGACCTCTACGACGAGTGGCTTGCCCGCATCACCGAGCTCGTCACCGCCGCTGGGGGCTCCCCTGCGCCATCCCTCTCGCTGCACCGCGCCCCGCCTCGCGCGGGCGACGAAGCTCCGGGGGCGCCTCAGCTGCCTCCCCCCTCAAGAAGGCGCCTTGGCCCCAAGGCGCGTGGCCCCTGGACGGAACCCACTCCGTCCGGCGCCAACACAGCAAGAGAAGAGCTGCCAAGAGATCCCTCGTCCCCAGGAAGCTGCCCGTGTGCTCCCCGCACCGGCCCGCACGAACGCGCTCCTGCTCCAGCGTGCCAAGACCCCGCGCTGCTCCTGGCGGCAGCGCACAGAGACTTCCAAGATCAAGCTCTCCGTCACCAAAGGCCTCCCGCGGCAACTGCAGGCTGCCATGCCTTCACCGCCGAGCTGCGCAGCGTGGCCTGGCCGGGAAAGTTCAAGCCAGATCTGCCCCCGCGCTATGATGGCACGGCTGACCCTACTGAGTTCCTCCAGCTCTATGAGCTGGGCATTGAAGCCGCCAACGGGGACGAGAAGGTCATGGCGAACTAGTTCCCCATGGCACTCAAGGATGGTGCCCGCACCTGGCTCCTAGCACGATCTCCTCCTGGGACGAGATGCGCACCTGATTCATCGCCAACTTACAAGGCACCCGCGACCGGCCCCCGGCCATGAGCGACTTGCGCCGCATCAAGCAGCAGCCGGGAGAGACCCTGCAAAAGTTCATCCAGCGTTTCAACAACGCTCGCCTAAAGATCCCCAGGGTGTTTGAGGAGGCCATCATCTCAGCCTTCTCCGACGGCGTGCGTGACGTCAAGATGAAGGAGGAGCTTGCGATCCATAAGGACCTGTGCACCTCCCTGGAGCTGTTCAATTTGGCGACCAAGTGCGCTAGGGCTGAGGAAGGGCGCCTTTCCCTCCTTGAGCTGCCAGCTGCTGACCTAGAAGAGAAGAAGCCCAAGGTCAAGGACGTGAAGCGCAAGGGGGGCTGCCGTGCTTGCAACAGAGCCGGACACCAAGCAAGGCAGGGACCAGCCTGAGTCATCCAAGGCCAGCCGGTACTGCGTGTACCATGACCTCCACACCCACAACGCCAACGAATGCCAAGAGCTTAGGGCCATGCAGGATGTGCGTGCCGGCCGATGCCCCGAGCGCAGCGACCAGGGCTATGGCCGGGGAGGAGGAAGAAGTGGAGGACGATGGGAAGACCGCGGCCCTCGCCAAGGGTGGCGTGACCTACCTCGCGAGGACCGCTGGCAGGACCAGCCTCGCGAGGGAGGTTGGAGGGACCCGCCTCGCGAGGGAGTTTGGAGAGACCAGCCTCGCGAGGATCGCCCACATGGCAACGCAGGCCTCCCTCCTCTGCCACCACAGCCGAGGAGGAATGAAGATCATCATCAGGACGAGGGGGATGGAGGCTTCCAGGAGCCGCGCGCAATCGCTTGCATCTTGGGCGGCGCTCAGGCCTCGGCCTCTCAGTGCATCTTCAAGCAGTTTGCTCATGAAGTGAATGCAGTCCTCCCGAAACTTGAGGCCACACGCCCTCTCAGGTGGTCAGCGTGCGCCATCACGTTCGGCTCAGCGGATCAGCTCAAGTGCGCGGCCATAGCCGGAGTCCTCCCGATGCTTTGTTCCCCAATCGTCAGCAATGTGCAAGTCACCAGGACCCTCATCGATGGCGGAGCAGGGCTCAGTGTCCTATCCGTCAAGACGATCAACAATCTCCAAGTGCCATACAATCAGCTTCAGCCAACCAAGCCTTTCTCAGGAGTCACTGATGGTTCCACGGTTCCGATAGGGCAGGTCCGCCTTCCTGTTACCTTCGGGAAGCGCGACAACTACCGCACCGAGCTCATTGACTTCGATGTCGCGCACATTCGCCTGCCGTACAATGCCATCCTCGGGTACCCAGCCCTGGCCAAGTTCATGGGCGTGACTCATCACGGCTACAATGTCCTCAAGATGCCAGTAAGTGGTGGAGTCATCACGGTGCCTTGTGAAGAGAGAGATGTTGTGTGTTCTGTGGAACGTGCTTTTCAAGCCGCGTCAATTGAAGACCTAGATCACAGGAGCGAAAGGCTTCCCGAGGCTGCCCCTAAGAAGAAGAAGACATCGCCTGGTCCGAACCCTCGGGAGGTAGGCCCCTCAGGGTCTTCGCCTGTTTAGGGGGCGCCTCCTTCTCTCGCATAGGAAGGCGCGTCCGGCGCCCTCCTCGAGCAAGGCTCGGGGGCTCTCTCCTGGAGGGCCATCGACATTGCTAAGATCACGAGGGATGCGCTCGGGCACCACTTGGAGGCGTGTTTCAAAGCACATTTCCCTCAGGAAGGAGCAAGGCAAGGAGGGCCAAACCCTCAGGAGTTCGTCAGCGAGATCATTCAGGAGCTGCAGGAGTCAAGAGTCATGAGTGGCAGCCGCCGCTTACCCTCCATGCACTACTAGAAAAAGGGCTGCTAGTGGCGCACCTGTTTTCACTACTAATGGCGCACTACAGGTGCGCCACTAGCACCACGCTATTAGATTTTTTTTCTAATGGCGCACCTGTGGTGCGCCATTAGTATCTGCTATACTAATGGCGCACCGCTGGTGCACCATTAGTATAGCCCATGATGCGCCATTAGTAACTAGTATACTAAAGGCGCACCACATAGAAGTGCGCCATTAGTAACAATTTTTTTTCAAATTTTTTTTCAGAATTTTTTTTCAATTTTTTTTTGTTTTTTCTTAATCTCAGGTCACTATGGCTTAATCTCGAGCCAATATGCTTAATCTCAGGTCAAATCGCACTCCGTGGAAAAAAAACAAACTTCCTGAAAGGTCACCCATCCTCACACTACTCCAGCCCAAGCACACTTAAGTTCAGAGTTCTATCCAACCCCAGCAATAGCTCACTTCACAGGCACTTGTTGATATATCTAGCATATCAATCCTATTATACCTTGTTGATGTCTAGGACTTTGTTCATGTTCATGACTATGATGAAATTTTGAAAAATATTTCAAACTTCTCGTTCATATTACGTATCATTTTTTGAAAAAAAATTCAAATCCAATTTTTTTTTCTGTTACTAGTGGTGCACCACATCCACGGTGCGCCACTAGTAAGTTTGAAATTTTTTGAGTTTTTTTGCCTCTAGATCTTGAAAGCCCCGTGACTTTTTCCTGTTAGGTTTTTGGAGATTTTGAAAATGTTTAACGGGGATTTTAAATTCGGATGTAACTTTTCGAGTAGATGATATTTCATATAAAAAACTTTTTAATCCGAGTTCGTATGCAAAAGTTATGCCCATTTTACAAATTTCCAAAGAGATTTTGCAAATAAAGTCGAAATTCATATTTGTAAGTTTTCCCAACAACTAGACCACATATCACATGGGAAACTTATTTTCTTTTATTTTTTGATATTTCCATCATTTTCTTTTATTTTTTTAAAACTGAAAAGGCGGTCTAGGAGGGGTGCATTCTGTGGAACTTTTGGGCCAAGTTAGTAATGGTGCACCGTGGGGTGGTGCGCCATTACTAGTTTTGAAAAAAAATAAAAAAAATTGAATTTTTTTTTTGAAAAAAACTTAGTAATGGCGCACCAGTGGACAGTGCGCCATTACTAACTAGTAATGGCGCACTGTCCACTGGTGCGCCATTACTAACAATTTTTTTCAAAACTACTAATGGCACACTGTCCACTGGTGCGCCATTACTAACAATTTTTTTCAAAACTACGCCATTACTATGTCAACTAGTAATGGCACTATCCCACGGTGTGCCATTAGTAACACAATTTTTTTATTTTTTTTCAAAACTTCTAATGGCGCACCACACAGCAGGTGCGCCATTCATAATATATTACTAATGGCGCACCTGTATGTGGTGCGCGATTGCTATATACTAATGTGGTGCGCCATTAGTGTCCATTTCATCTATAGCCGTTTTCCTAGTAGTGGTGGCTCCCCATCCCGGCGAGGATGGTGGGCTGCGCGTCTGCATCAACATACCAGGACTCAACCGAGCCGCCTCTCAGGAGCGCCTCTGGCCCTCACGCGTAGGATGCTGCGAAGGTCCACCCCACAGCTATGTTCGCATGCCTTACGGCCTGCCGAACGTTGCTGCTGTGCGTCAGCGCCTCATGAGGAACATCCTGGAGGCTCAAGCGGCCAGGCATTCCACAGTCCTGGCGGAGATGGAGATGGTCCGCGAGGAGCCGCCAGCGCCTCCGGAGCCTCCCGAGGCTCCTGGGCCTGGGGGCTCGTAAAGATCGGCTTCCGCAGCGCACGCCGTCCGCTACTTAAGCATCCCTTCATCTTCAACATCATCAGGTGACATCCTTCGAGTTTCATTTTCAGCTGGGAGCGCCCCCCCAGGGCTGCATCATTCCCAGGCCGCGTGGGTCCGTCCCTGCGGCATGTATCCCGTTGGTTCATGTTTTTAGCTTACTTTATTGGGGGCGCCCCTTGGGCTGCATTATCCCCAAGCCACTCGGGCCAAACCCAGTGGCATGTATCCCTCTCGCGTTTATTCGGGTCATGCGTTTGACCCAACATGATCATTACATGATGCTTGTGGCGGCACCCTTCTTCCTTCATGTCGGCCGCTTGCATGTTAAAGGGGGGTACTTGAGCATCGCGACTCATGGACTCTTACTGGCTCTCCAGCCCTCACCTCCTGGCCTTGTCCACGGCATCGCGACCTAGCATACAAGCGACGGCTGAGCTCGCTCGAGGGCTGGGACTCGAGGACATAGAGCGTCGGCATCTAACCAAAATTGCAGGAACACATTACAAGTAAAGGCCCAGAGCCAGGCGCAACCCCCCTTGAGGTAGGGCCCCGTGAGTCCCGCAGTGGCTCACAGGTGCCCAGATACACCTCGTCAGGCCCTATCCTGCCAGCCACGTGTCAGGGCGGGGCTGTACACGCCCCGGGGGCTCCTCCCGAAGGGGAGCCCCCTCCCACGCACCAGTGGAAGCACCATGCCCCGCGCTGGCTGACGACACTGCCGAGGAGCGGCTATGCCCGTACATATACGGAAGCGCTATGCTGCGCGCTGGTGATAAACAACTGAGGGTGGCCCCCGGCCGCATCAACCTCAGGGAGCCCAGAGCTTAGGGTCCGGCCCCATCGTAACGCCTCCCCTCGGGAGTGCCACGCGAGGGGGCTGGGCACGGGGGCTATGCCTGGGTCACGCCCAGGTGCACGCCACCCAGCCAGGCCCCTCGGGCCTGGTTCGTCGCACGTCTCTCCCCGAGCGGAGCCAAGGTACGAATGCCGTTTGAACATCAAGGGGGACTCCTGAGCATCGCGACTCAGGAGCCTAACTGGTCACGTAGCCCCTAACCCCTTAGTTCCAAAAGGCTAACGGCGGTTGAGGTATGCGCGGGGCCGGGCTTTGCCGACGTAGAACGGTAGATTTACCCATATACCTCCCCTCCCTACTTGCTATTCGCGCGTCAAGGGGGACTCCTGAGCATCGCGACTCAGGAGCCTAACTGGTCACGTAGCCCCTCACTCCTTGGTCCCGTCCTGGTTTCCGGTCAGGGCTAACGGCGGCTGAGGTATGTGCGGGGCCGGGCTCTGCCGACGTAGAACACAAGCAAGTAGGAAGGAAAAGCGCAAATCTCAAGGAATTCAAAACAAAATATTACAGTCCATAGAGTGCTTTCACAACGCCAAACACAAGGTGAAACGCCTCCACGAGGCATGATGCATGTTGAAGGAGCTAAAAAAATGACAGGAGCCACGAAGGGGTCACTTTCTGGCAGTGCCATCACTGGTTACGGAGCTGCGTTGGGCGACTTTGCCTCGTGGAGCCTCAGGATCAGCAGCACCTTGCCTTGGCTTGGTGCTGAAAGCACGGAACTTCGCCAGCAGAGCCTCCGCTCGACCCTTCATGGCCTCAGCGGCGATAGCGGCAAGCTCGCCGCTCACAGGCTCCATCAGGCTGTCAAGGTCAATGTCGGGGTCGCGAAGGTAGACGTGGGTGAAGACGCGCGTCAGCGTTGCAGAAGAAAGGACGCGCGCCTCAGCCTCAGCCGTAGGGCCAAGCCGAGGGCAACATCTTCAAGGGCGCGGACCAGGAAGGGAAGCAACTTGGCAGGGCCATCCTTGGCGCCGGCCAGCAGGCTCTCCAGGCTGCTATCATAAAGCGTCTTCAGCAAGGTGCGAGCCTTCTCCTCCAGCTTCACGAAGACCACGCGGTCCTCGGCCAGGACCCGCGCATTGCCGTCTATCTCAATCCTCTTCGCCTCCAACGCCTGCTCCAGCGTACCTAAGCGGCCATGGCGTTCATCAAGTTTGGCGTCCCGGTCCTTGGCGGCAGCCTCACGAGCCTTCATATCTTCCTCCTTATCCTGGCGGCCACGGGCCTCCTTGGCAAGCTGGTTGCGCAGGCCTTGCAGCTCGCTCTCCAGCACCTTGCAGCGACCCCGGACATCCGCAACCTCACCCAAGGCGGCGTCACGAGCGGCCTTGGCCTCAAGGATGGCCTTCTTCTCCTCGTCGCAAGCTGTCGCGGCCTGAGCCAGTGCCGCTCGAACTGAAGCATCAGAGCGGACCCAGCCGGAAGCTAGCTCCAAGTGCCCGGCCACCAAGCGAGTGTCGGCGCCCTGAAGATCTTCTCACAGCCAGTCCAGCTCAGCAGCAGCACGATCCAAGACAGTAGAAGGAGTCGGAGAAATGGTAGTTGGAGGTGTAGGAGGAGAAGACGACAGCGTGATCACAGCACCACGAGTTGGGACCTTCTGCGCCCAGATGACTGCGGCAGTGGTGTCAGGCAAGGACGCCTCGGGAGCCGCTTGGGCCACAGGGGCTGAGCTCGCCCCAGCATGCCCTGCCTGGCCTCGCGAGGATGGCCGAGCAGGAGAGGCCCGGGCCTTGTCGCCCCCTTCTCCCGCGGATGGAAGTGCTGCCCAAATGAAGCCTCAGGAGCCCCCTTCACCTTTTTTGCCACAGGCACTGGCCTAGCCAAGTAATATGGACGTCAAGCCTCAGCAACAAAGCAAGAGGCGAAACGAGAATCAAGCACTTACTGGTCATCGCTCGCGGGCTCAAGCAACCTCCGGCCAAACTTGAAGCCCGAGAGCCGGCTGCTGGGATCAACCTCAGGAGACTCGGGAGCGGGAGGCACGTCCGCAGATCGCCTCGGAGCCGGAGCAGGCCCGCGGAGAACCAGCCCCGTCCTGTCCTTCTTCGGGATCAGGGGCGAGCACTCACCGTCTCGCTCGTCGCCATCCTCGTCGTTGTCCGGCATGAGGCAAAGAGCGCGGGACCTGCGCCGAGGGAAGGGCGCTCTCGACTCCCCGTCGGTCGCCTCGGAATCGGGCTCCTCTTCCTGCTCCTCTTCCTCCTCCGCTCTGCCGGAGTCGCCGGAGGATACGTTACCGTCGCCAGGGCCGCCGGGTCCTCAGTAACCCAAGCGGGCACAAGCCCGTCCCCGTTGAAAGCGGGCATGGAGTTCACCACCTGCTCCCAATCATCCCGAAGGAACAGGGGTACAGGAGCACCCTCCAATCTCGCCACGTCTCCCCCAACCAAGGATTGGAGGACCGTGGCCATATCTTCGTCAGCCAGGACTACGGAGCTCGGGCGAAGGGCGGCATCGGCCCCCCCTAGCCTCCACAGCGGGAGCGAGTGTTCCCGGAGCGAGGCCACTCGGTGCTCCAGGAACTCCCTCAGGAGTGACGCCCCCGTCAGTTTCGCCGTCGCCATGTTGCCTGGCCATAGGTCCGCGTCCATTCTCTCCAGCACTGGCTTCACGCGGGGATCGACGAGCTCCGGCGGGACCAAGTATCGACGGCCTCGGGCTGCCTCGTGGGCAGAATCAGCCGGGGATGGATGCGCCAAGTATCCACCATGACCCACTTGCTCCTGACGCCTTCAATCCTCTTCCCCGGGCTTCGAGATAGCGTTGGACCTGCCGTATGCAACACAGCTCGCGCACGCGGTGATGGGGCCGCGAGAAACCCGGAGGTAAAAGTAATAGCGCAGCAAGGCCACCGAGGGCCTTACCCCAACATGAGCCTCGCAGTAGTAGGCGAAAATCGCCAGGAGAAGAACAGAGTTGGGATGGTGGTGCAGAGCTTGCAGGATGTAATGGCAGAGAACATAAAGGAAGAACTCTGAAAAGGGAGGCACCAGACCGGCGGCGATGGCGCTCACGAAGAGCGGGTAGAAGGTGCTTCCTTTGTCCTCGGGAAGGGCGGAACCAACCTTGAGCACCGCCGCCCCGTCGTTGCCTTGCGCCGCCATCATCTGGCGTTTTCGGGCAAGGTTCTTCTCCGACACATTCAGAGGATCCAGAGCGGGCGAGTACCATGCTCCAGCCGAGGTCTGGCGAGGCGCCATGCCTTGCTAAGATGTAGGGTTGGAGTAGATCTGGGGATTTTGGAAGCAAGAAGGATAGGAACGAGAAAGGGGATGGTGCTCTGTTGTCAATTCGTGGAGTTGGCGAGGCACCTTAGGAAGCAGGGATGCCCACGTCCAATTAACCGCCACGCGGCGCCCAAGGCCGCAGGCTGATGGGGCCCGCGGCGCTTCGCACTTGCCCATTCGCTTCTCTGCTAAGCCAAGTCCAGGCGCGCCTTGGGCCCGGGGGCTACTGTCGGCATTCTGGGAACGGGGGTACCCAGACTTGCCTGCCTGCGGCCTGCGGCGTGGCTCAAGGAGTGGCCCAGTACGGCCCATCTTCAGCGACACACACTCAAGACCCTCGCGAGGGGCCAATCCTCGCGGGGCGGACACCAGGAGGCTTCCTCAGGCACAACCTCATCAGGATGGCTCGTCAGGAGGCAGAGAGATCAAGGCGGGGTACCTCACGAGGTGCCCATGACACTAGCCATGACGACCAAGGCCAGGCGGGCGCCAGGCGGGCGACGGCCTGCGCAGAGTCCTTGTTTCCTCTTTGGTGGAAAGGGGGCAAGCACAGGCAAGATTATCAAGCAAAGGCAAACATTTGGGTGCAACAAGAGCAAGACCAGTAGAAAGGAGGTCATCATGGAGCCCAGGCTGGCGTCAGCGTCAGGGTCTTTGGCAGGCGAGGACCGACTTTAGTCAAGATAAGTGTACTAGATGTTCGCCTTCAAAATGGCCAATTGTTGGCGCCCTTCCCACTCAATATTTGGGAAGAGGCCCAGGGCCTCCGCCAATAAATAGGACTAGCCACCCCCAGGGTAGATGGAAACTGGGGATCGACCAGAGAGAGAGAAGGGACCGAACTCACCCAAGCAGTTCATCACATAAGCTCAAGAACAGCCCCTCGCGAGGCTGTTCTCCCTTTGTACTGTTCACTATCAGCCCCTGAGGCAATCCACCACACCACAAACTGGAGTAGGGTATTACACCACAATGGTGGCCCGAACCAGTATAAACCTCGTGTCCCTTGTGTTGTTCTTCGGGTAGTGTAGATCCTTGCGAGGCGACGAGACGTGGTTAGGCAGGAGTTGTGATCTCCGCGTGCACCCCAGAGTTCGAACCTTGAGGGTCTGCCGGAACCCAAAATCCGACAACAGCGAAAGCTGGGTGGACCGCGATGCGCCTCGACTTCTAACCACGTTACAAGGAGCTGCTTCACCGCCTCGCAGCCGTTCGCCACCTCCATTAGCACTTCGGCGCGCATACTGGCCCTTCTCATCATGTGATGGGCTTGCGGGACTCTTCCCAGGGCGGCGCGCAGGGTCACCGGCAGGGTGACGCTGCTCATCATGCACAACCTAGGAAGAGCGCGCCGTGGGCGCTGGTGTTGGCGTCTTGGAGGCCACCGCGCTGCCGTCTGGTGGGATGGCGGTACCCCTGGAGGGCCCCGCGCCGCCTGCGGGGGGCCTGACTCCATCTCTGGAGCCCACGACTGGTGGCTCGTCGCCTGGCGCGCAAACGACACCTCTCGTCGGGCCTGGACCGCCAGAGTGATGTGGATGTTTGTGTTGGAAATATGCCCTAGAGGCAATAATAAAATGGTTATTATTATATTTCCTTGTTCATGATAATTGTCTATTGTTCATGCTATAATCGTATTAACTGGAAACCGTAATACATGTGTGAATACATAGACCACAACATGTCCCTATCAAGCCTCTAGTTGACTAGCTCGTTGATCAATAGATGGTTATGGTTTCCTGACCATGGACATTGGATGTCATTGATAACGGGATCACATCATTAGGAGAATGATGTGATGGACAAGACCCAATCCGAAGCATAGCACATGATCGTGTAGTTCGTTTGATAAAAGCTTTTCTAATGTCAAGTATCATTTCCTTAGACCATGAGATTGTGCAACTCCTGGATACTATAGGAATGCTTTGGGTGTGCCAAACGTCACAACGTAACTGGGTGGCTATAAAGGTGCACTACGGGTATCTCCAAAAGTGTCTGTTGGGTTGGCACGAATCGAGACTGGGATTTGTCCCTCCGTGTGACGGAGAGGTATCTCTGGGCCCACTCGGTAATGCATCATAATAATGAGCTCAATGTGACTAAGTAGTTAGTCACGGTATCACGCCTTACGAAATGAGTAAAGTGACTTGCCGGTAACGAGATAGAATGAGGTATTGGGATACCGACGATCGAATCTCGGGCAAGTAACGTACCGATTGAGAAAGGGAATTGTATACGGGATTGCTTGAATCCTTGACATCGTGGTTCGTCTGATGAGATCATCGTGTAATATGTCGGAGCCAACATGGGTATCCAGATCCCACTGTTGGTTATTGGCCAGAGAGCTGTCTCCGTCATGTCTGCATGATTCCCGAACCCGTAGGGTCTACACACTTAAGGTTCGGTGACGCTAGAGTTGTTATGGGAATTAGTGTGCAGTTACCGAATGTTGTTTGGAGTCCCGGATGAGATCCCGGACGTCACGAGGAGTTCCGGAATGGTCTGGAGTTAAAGATTTATATATGGGAAGTCCTATTTTGGCCACCGGAAAATGTTCGGGATTTTTCGGTATTGTACTGGGAAGGTTCTAGAAGGTTTCGGAGTGGGGCCCACCTGCATGGGGGGACCCACATGAACGTGGGTAGTGGGGGGCAAGGCCCCACACCCCTGGTCAAGGCACACCAAGATCCCCCCTTAGAAGGAATAAGATCATATCCCGAAGGGATAAGATCAAGATCCCTAAAAAAGGGGGATAACAATCGGTGGCGAAGGAAATGATGAGATTTCTTTCCTCCCACCTTTGCCAACGCCCCAATGGACTTGGAGGGCAAGAAACCAGCCCCCTCCACTCCTATATATAGTGGGGAGGCGCATGGGAGCTTCACCCTTCCCCTGGCGCAGCCCTCTCCCTCCCCAACACCTCCTCCTTCGTAGTAGTGCTTGGCGAAGCTCTGCCGGAGAACTGCAAGCTCCACCACCATGCCGTCGTGCTGCCAGAGCTCTCCCTCAACTTCTCCTCTCCCCTTGCTCGATCAAGGAGGAGACTTCCCCGGGCTGTACGTGTGTTGAACGCGTAGGCACCGTTGTTCGGTGCTTAGATCGGATTCGGCCGCGATCTGAATCGCTTAGTGAACGACTCCACCGACCGCGTTCTTGCAACGCTTCCGCATCGCGATCTTCAAGGGTATGAAGATGCACTCCCCTCTCTCTCTATGCTAGTTACTCCATAGATTGATCTTGGTGATGCGTAGAAAATTTTGAATCTCTGCTACGTTCCCCAGCAGTGGCATCATGAGCTAGGTCTATTGCGTAGATTCTATGCACGAGTAGAACACAAGTAGTTGTGGGCGTTGGTTTGTTCAATTTTCTTACCGTTACTAGTCCTATCTTGATTCGTTGGCATCGTGGGATGAAGCAGCCCGGACCGACCGTACACATAAGCTTACGTGAGACAGGTTCCACCGACTGACATGCACTTGTTGCATAAAGGTGGCTAGTGGGTGCCGGTCTCTCCCACTTTAGTCGGATCGGATCCGATGAAAAGGGTCCTTATGAAGGGTAAATAGCAATTGGCATATCACCGTTGTGGATTTTGCGTAGGTAAGAAACGTTCTTGCTAGAAACCCATAGCAGCCACGTAAAACATGCAACAACAATTAGAGGATGTCTAACTTTTTTTTGCAGGGTGTGCTATGTGATGTGATATGGCCAAAAGAATGTGATGAATGATATATGTGATGTATGAGATTGATCATGTTCTTGTAATAGGAATCACGACTTTCATGTCGATGAGTATGACAACCGGTAGGAGCCATAGGAGTTGTCTTAATTTATTGTATGACCTGCGTGTCATTGAAAACGCCATGTAATTACTTTACTTTATTGCTAAACCGTTAGCCATAGTAGTAGAAGTAATAGTTGGCGAGACAACTTCATGAAGACATGATGATGGAGATCATGATGATGGAGATCATGGTGTCATGCCAGTGAGGAAGGTGATCATGTCGTGCCTCAAGATGGAGATCAAAGGCGCAAGATGATATTGGCCATATCATGTCACTTTATGATTTGCATGTGATGTTTGTCATGTTTACATCTTATTTGCTTAGAACGACGGTAGCATAAATAAGATGACCCCTCATTAAAATTTCAAGAAAGTGTTCCCCCTAACTGTGCACCATTGCGAAAGTTCATTGTTTCGAAGCACCACGTGATGATCGGGTGTGATAGATTCTAACGTTCACATACAACGGGTGTAAGCCAGATTTACACACGCAAAACACTTAGGTTGACTTGACGAGCCTAGCATGCACAGACATGGCCTCGGAACACAAGAGACCGAAAGGTCGAACATGAGTCGTATAGTAGATATGATCAACATGGAGATGTTCACCGATGATGACTAGTCCGTCTCACGTGATGATCGGACACGGCCTAGTTGACTTGGATCATGTATCACTTAGATGACTAGAGGGATGTCTATCTGAGTGGGAGTTCATTAGATGAACTTAATTATCATGAACATAGTCAAAAGGACATTGAAAATTATGTCATAGCTTGCGCTTTAGTTCTACTGTTTAGGATATGTTCCTAGAGAAAATTTTAGTTGAAAGTTGATAGTAGAAATTATGCGGACTGGGTCCGTATACTGAGGATTGTCCTCATTGCTGCACAGAAGGCTTATGTCCTTAATGCACCGCTCGGTGTGCTGAACCTTAAGCATCGTTTGTGGATGTTGCGAACATCTAACATACACGTTTTGATGACTATGTGATAGTTCAGTGCGTAATGTTAAACGGTTTAGAATTGAGGCAGCGAAGACATTTTTTGAAACGCGGCAGAACATATGAGATGTTCTAAGAGCTGAAATTAGGATTTCAGGCTCGTGCCCACGTCAAGAGGTATGAGACCTTCGACAAGTTTCTTAACCTACAAACTAAGGGAGAAAAGCTCAATCATTGAGCATGTGCTCAGATTGTCTGAGTACTACAATCACTTGAATCGAGTGGGACTTAATCTTCCAGATGAGATAGTGATGGTTCTCCATAGTCATTGCTACCAAGCTATTAGAGCTTCGTGATGAACTATAACATATCAGGGATAGACATGATGATCCTTGAGCAATTCGCGATGTTTGACACCGCGAAAGTAGAAATCGAGTAGGAGCATCAATTGTTGATGGTTAGTAAAACCACTAGTTTCAAGAAGGGCAAGGGCAAGAAGGGATACTTCATGAGATGACAAATCAGTTGTTGCTCTAGTGAAGAAACCCAGGGTTGAACCCAAACCCGAGACTAAGTGCTTCTGTAATGATGGAACGGTCACTGAAGCAGAACTACCCTAGATACTTGGTAGATGAGAAGGCTGGCAAGGTTGACAGAAGTATATTGGATATACATTGTATTAAATGTGTACTTCACTAGTACTCCTAGTAGCACCTGGGTATTAAGATACCGGTTCGGTTGCTAAGTGTTAGTAACTCGAAATAAAATAGCTACGGAATAAACGGAGTCTAGCTAAAGGTGAGATGACGATGTGTGTTGGAAGTGTTTCCAAGGTTGATGTGATCAAGCATCGCTTGCTCCCTCTACCATCGAGATTGGTGTTAAACCTAAATAATTGTTATTTGGTGTTTGCGTTGAGCATAAACATTATTGGATTATGTTTAACGCAATACGGTTATTCATTTAAGGAGAATAATGGTTACTCTGTTTATTTGAATAATACCTTCAACGGTCTTGCACCTAAAATGAATGGTTTATTGAATCTCGATCGTAGTGATACACAAGTTTGTGCCAAAAGATATAAGATAGTAATGATAGTACCACATACTTGTGGCACTGCCACTTAAGTCATATTGGTATAAAACGCATGAAGAAGCTCCATAATGATGGATCTTTGGACTCACTCGTTTTTGAAAAGATTGAGACATGCGAACCACGTCTATTGGTATATACGCATGAAGAAACTCCATGCAGATGGATCGTTTGGACTCACTTGTTTTTGAATCACTTGAGACATGCAAATCATACCACATGGGCAAGATGACTGAAAGGCCTCGTTTTCAGTGAGATGGAACTAGAGAGCAACTTGTTGGAAGTAATACATTTGATGTGTGCAATCCAATGAGTGCTGAGGCACGCAGTGAATATCGTTATGCTCTTACTTCACAGATGATTTGAGTAGATTCTTAGTATATTTACTTGATGAAACACAAATCTGAATTATTGAAAGGTTCAAGTAATTTCAGAGTGAAGTTGAAGATCGTCATGATAAGAGGATAAAATGTCTATGATATGATCATAGAGATAAATATCTGAGTTACGAGTTTGGCACACAATTAAGACATTGCGGAAATTATTTCACAACAAATACCGTCTGGAACACCATAGTGTGATGGTGTGTCCGAACATCGTAACTGCACCCTATTGGATATGGTGCATACCATGATGTCTCTTATCGAATTAACACTATCGTTTATGGGTTAGGCATTAGACACAACCGCATTCACTTTAATAGGGCACCACACAATTCCATTAAGATGACATCGTATGAACTATGGTTTAGAGAAACCTAAGCTGTCATTTCTTATAAAGTTTGGGGCTGCGACGCTTATGTGAAAAAGTTTTAGGAGATAAGCTCAAACCCAAAGCGGATAAATGCATCTTCATAGGACACCCAAAAATAGTTAGGTATACCTCATGTCTCAGATCCGGAAGCAAAAGGGAATGTTTCTAGAATCGGGTCCTTTCTCGAGGTAAAGTTTCTCTCGAAAGAATTGAGTGGGAGGATGGTGGAGACTTGATGAGGTTATTGAACCGTCACTTCAACTAGTGTGTTGCAGGGCACAAGAGGTTGTTCATGTGGCGCCTACACCAGTTGAAGTGGAAGCCGATGATAGTGATCATGAAACTTCGGATCAAGTCACTACCAAACCTCGTAGGTTGACAAGGACGCGTACTGCTTCAGAGTGGTGCGGTAATCCTATCTTGAAGGTCATGTTGCTAGACAACAATGAACCTACGAGCTATGGAGAAGCGATGGTGGGACCGGATTCCGACGAATGCCTCGAGGCCATAAAATCCGAGAGAGGATCCGTGTATGAAACCAAAGTATAGACTTTGGAAGAACTACTTGATGGTCGTAAGGCTGTTGGGTACAGATGGATTTTAAAAGGAAGACGGACAATGATGGTAAGTATCACCATTAAGAAAGCTCGACTTGTCATTAAGATGTTTTCCGACAAGTTCAAGGAGTTGACTATGATGAGACTTTGTCACTCGTAGTGATGCTAAGAGTCTGTTGAAATTATATTAGCAGTTCCTGCATTATTTATGAAATCTTGCAGATAGGATGTCAAAACATTGTTTCCTCAACTATTATCTTGAGGAAAGGTTGTATGTGATACAACCAGAAGGTTTTGTCAATCCTAAAAGATGCTAACAAGTATGCAAAGCTCCAGCAATCCTTCTAAGGACTGGAGTAAGCATCTCGGAGTTGGAATATATGCTTTGGTGAGATCATCAAAGATTTTGGGTTTATACGAAGTTTATTGGAAACTTGTATTTCCAAAGAAGTGAGTGGGAGCACTATAGCATTTCTGATGAGTATATGTTGTTGACATATTGTTGATCGAAAATGATGTAGAATTTCTGGAAAGCATATAGGGTTATTTGAAAAGTTTTTTTCAATGGAAAACCTGGATTAAGATACTTGAACATTGAGCATCAAGATCTATAAGGATAGATCAAAAATCGCTTGATAGTACTTTCAAATGAATACGCACGGTGACAAGATTTTGAAGGAGTTCAAAATAGATCAGCAAAGAAGGAGTTCTTGGCTGTGTTATAAGGTGTGAGTATTGAGTAAGACTCAAGACCTAACCACGGCAGAACAGAGAGAAAGAACGAAGGTCGTCCCCTATGCTTTAGACGTAGGCTCCACAGTACGCTATGCTGTGTACCGCACCTGAAGTGTGCCTTGCCATGAGTCAGTCAAGGGGTACAAGTGTGATTCAGGAATGGATCACATGACAGCGGTCAAGGTTATCCTTAGTAACTAGTGGACTAAGGAATTTTCTCGATTATGGAGGTGGTAAAAGAGTTCGTCGTAAAGGGTCTACGCCGATGCAAACTTTGACACTAATCTGGATGACTCTGAGTAGTAGACCAGATTCGTATAGTAGAGTAGTTACTTGGAATAGTTCCAAATAGTGCGTGGTAGCTGCATCTAGGAGATGACATAGAGATTTGTAAAGCACACAAGGATCTGAAAGATTCAGACCCGTTGACTAATAACCTCTCTCACAAGCGAGATATGATCAAACCCAATGGGTGTTGGATTCATTACAATCACATAGTGTTGTGAACTAGATTATTGACTCTAGTGCAAGTGGAAGACTATTGGAAATATGCCCTAGAGGCAATAATAAAATGGTTATTATTATATTTCCTTGTTCATGATAATTGTCTATTGTTCATGCTATAATTGTATTAACTGGAAACCGTGATACATGTGTGAATACATAGACCACAACATGTCCCTAGCGAGCCTCTAGTTGACTAGCTCGTTGATCAATAGATGATTATGGTTTCCTGACCATGGACATTGTATGTCATTGATAACGGGATCACATCATTAGGAGAATGATGTGATGGACAAGACCCAATCCTAAGCATAGCACAAGATCGCGTAGTTCGTTTGCTAAAAGTTTTTCTAATGTCAAGTATCATTTCCTTAGACTATGAGATTGTGCAACTCCCGGATACCATAGGAATGCTTTGGGTGTGCCAAACGTCACAACGTAACTGGGTGGCTATAAAGGTGCACTATGGGTATCTCCGAAAGTGTCTGTTGGGTTGGCACGAATCGAGACTGGGATTTGTCACTACGTGTGATGGAGAGGTGTCTCTAGGCCCACTCGGTAATGCATCATCATAATGAGCTCAATGTGACTAAGTAGTTAGTCATGGGATCATGCCTTACGGAACGAGTAAAGTGACTTGCCGGTAACGATATAGAACGAGGTATTGGGATACCGACAATCGAAGGGCAAGTAACGTATCGATTGACAAAGGGAATTGTATACGGGATTGCTTGAATCCTTGACATTGTGGTTCATCTGATGAGATCATCGTGGAACATGTGGGAGACAACATGGGTATCCAGATACTGCTGTTGGTTATTGGCCAGAGAGCTGTCTCGGTCATGTCTGCATGGTTCCCGAACCCGTAGGGTTTACACACTTAAGGTTCGATGACGCTAGAGTTGTTATGCGAATTAGTGTGCAGTTACCGAATGTTGTTCGGAGTCCCGGATGAGATCCCGGACATCATGAGGAGTTCCGGAATGGTCCGGAGGTAAAGATTTATATATGGGAAGTCCTATTTTGGCCACCGGAAAATGTTCAGATTTTTCGGTATTGTACCGGGAAGGTTCTAGAAGGTTTCGGAGTGGGGCCCACCTGCATGGGGGGACCCACATGAACGTGGGTAGTGGGGGCAAGGCCCTACACCCCTGGTCAAGGCACACCAAGATCCCCCCTTTGAAGTAATAAGATCATATCCCGAAGGGATAAGATCAAGATCCCTAAAAAAGGGGGATAACAATCGGTGGGGAAGGAAATGATGGGATTTCTTTCCTCCAACCTTTGCCAACGCCCCAATGGACTTGGAGGGCAAGAAACCAGACCCTCCACCCCTATATATAGTGGGGACGCGCATGGGAGCTTCACCATTCCCCTGGCGCAGCCATCTCCCTCCCCAACACCTCCTCCTCCTCCGTAGTGCTTGGCGAAGCTCTACCGGAGAACTGCAAGCTCCACCACCACGCCGTCGTGCTGCCGGAGCTCTCCCTCAACTTCTCCTCTCCCCTTGCTGGATCAAGAAGGAGGAGAAGTCCCCGGGCTGTATGTGTGTTGAACACGGAGGCACCATTGTTCTGTGCTTAGATCGGGTTCGGCCACGATCTGAATCGCTTAGTGAACGACTCCACCGACCACGTTCTTGCAACGCTTCTGCATCGCGATCTTCAAGGGTATGAAGATGCACTCCCCTCTCTCTCGTTGCTAGTTACCCCATAGATTGATCTTGGTGATGCATAGAAAATTTTGAATTTCTACTACGTTCCCCAACAGTTCGCGGGCCGCGCCACGGGTTCTCTCCGTGACTGGCCTGCTACTGGTCCGCACCGGTACTGGCAACCTGGTCCCGAACGAACCGATCGCCATGGTCGTCTTCTTCTTCGGAGCAATGGCGATGAAGAACAGCTAGATTAGCTGCTAGACCAGATTCTCACAATTGCGCGCCCTACCTGGCACGCTAAAGATGTCGGTGGGAAACGACACCTATGGGATCACTGGAATCCCTACTACGGTTGCGGGGCACGGGGATCGTGAGAAGAGTGGGACTAGTAGACAACACCAAGGGGATGTACCCAGGTTCGGGCCGCAAAGATGCGTAAAACCCTACGATCCTACTTTGGTGGATATATTTAGTGTTCTGGAGCTCTTGAACTAGCTCTGGGTGCTGCTAGGTTCGAAAGAGCCGAATCCTTCTCCAGTGCGCCATGGGCCTCCTTTTATAGGCGAAAGGGGCTGCCACAGTGGCACACAGGAGGTGGAAAGTGCTACAGCAGTTGTGAGCTTATCGCTGGTATTACAGGACAAAGTGCATTTAATGCATGGCTTAGGTGTCCCTCACTTTATCGGGGACGGGGGCGAGGCCTGTCCCGTCCGTCGCCGCTCTCCCTCGCTTCGACATGCGCCCTGGCCAGTGGTGCATGCGGTGCCATGTAGGCAGGCAGGCAGCTGAGGTGGCGCGGTGGCGGAGCCTCCACGAAGGGTTGCATGTTGCCACGCAGGTGCCTGCCCAGCTGGTTGGGTCGGCAGCTGCATGCGAACAGCAGCGAAGACTTGGCTGGCGTGGGCCTGGCAGTGGCCCTGCTGGCGCACTTGGCGAGTGTCTTGCTGGGTGGCTCGGCAAGGGTCTTGCCGTGGCGCGCTGGCGTCCCCGGCAAGGATCTTGCCGGGGGTCTTGTGGGTTTCTTCGGTGAGGATCTTGGTGAGGATTGTCGCCTTCCTATCCTCGTTTGATCTTGACTATTCTATGTCTTCACAAAGATCTACATGCCACCATGGAGGTGCCTCCCGAGCCTTGTCCTAATGCGTTTGTCCAGCGTTGGGGGGCTCAAAGGTGGCTCGCTCAGCTGGTGTGGGTGAGCTGTCCCCGCAAGGGTCTTGCCGGGGTCACTGCGGCTGCCCCGACAAGGGTCCTTGCCGGGGGAACCTGCTTCGTCCATCTGATCTTTGTGGCCTTGGTCCCTGTCGTTGCTTTGTTTGTCTTGTGCCTTCAGCTTCTCTCCGGCTTCCCTTTCCTGCCCTGTTATGTGTGGCCGTGGCGGGTGGCTCTGACTGCTCGTGCACAAGTAAAGGGGTGAAAAGGAGAGCCCCTAGTTTTGTACACCGACAAAGTGGTAGGAAGCGTGACATAGAGATAACATAGAGACAACTAGCATAGCAATGATAGTAGTCATATCCAGGGTAATGGTCATCTTTCCTGAAATCCCGCTAGTAAGAAGAACGAGTCCATGACGAAGACGAACGGGCGAAGACGAACCAAGCATAGTCGAAAGAATCCCCACGGCCGCAATGAAACAGGAACTATCGAGAAGAAGCACATTTGGAAAGAAGCAAACAACATGGTAAACACACAACACATAAACAAGGCATGATGCTCCACCAAGGTGATGCATACAAGAACATCATATCAAAGCAAGTTTAAATGAGGCTGGAAACAACATATAACAATTCCGGTAAGTCCTCATATGCAAATTTCAAAATTTGTCCATATATGAACAAAACATTAAGTTAAAGTTGTTAAACAGCAAGTTAAGATGCACCAAAATGATCTACACGGTTTTGTAGTCAAGTTACATATAAAGTTTGTTTAATTCGGAGCTACGACCTAGAAGATATGAGCAAAACAAGTTGAACATGGCATTGATGCAAAATGCATTCAAACACACTCAAAACAAGGATTCAACATGACATGACGAAATTACATGCAATTCTAAGCAAGTTTCATATAGAGCATGCTCAAAACAGAGCAACGGTGCAACACATACACTCCAATCAAGTTATAACAAAAATCTGCCCAAAACAGCAAGTACGCACTTTGCAAACATCAAAACAACATGCTACAGGAATCATATGAGCACAAACTTGGCATGCCCTTCATGTAAATCTAACATGATCCAAATATCATTAAGGTTCAAGTTCATAGGCATCAAGTTCAAACCAATATGATCATTGCAATATGCAATTTTATAACACGGGAGCATATACATGAGCAGAGTTAATATGATCGCATGGAACAAAGATGCTAAGAAACTATACATGGAAACCAAGGCCATGGCATCAAATTACACACGAAAAATAGCAAATAACATCAAATTATAATATACATATGGCTCATGGATTAGTGGGGACCAACAAAACAATATTGAATGCTGAAACAGTTTCAGCAAGTGTAAAACAGCAACATCAGCATAGCATGTTTGCAAGCTTGAAACTGAGATTATAGTAAGTCCAAGATTAACAAACATGGCATTTAGAAAAAGTACTTATATCACAATCCAAAACGTGTAATTGGATCATCTCCAAATAAGTCATGGATTAATTACTATCAAACTCGCAACATGGCATCATGAAATTAACAGAAAACTGGAACATCATTTAGGCAAATTCGTGGCAATGAAACTACATGCTACAGGACATATATAAGGAATAAAATGGCATAAAATTATCGATCATAACATGTAAAACAAATATGTCAACTAAGAACCTACATATTATGCATAGATTAATTGGTAGCATCCAGTAAACATGACATCATGATATAACAGATTTAGCTAGACAGAACATTAACAGTGACTAGCCCACTTCACAAGCTTGATTCACTCACCACTGGTCATATAAAAATATATGAATCATACCACTGTTAAAACTACATAATTATGCTCCTAAAACATGTTGACATGATTCTTAAAAGAAAATCACACAAAACGATATGAAAATGACAAAATGGCAAGTTATAACAGTTTTCAGCAGTTAACAGCAACATGCACTTTTGCAACAGAGATTATGATAGCTTGATGAACTCAAACAAGCAAGTGAGTGGTACTAACATGTAATTCATGAATAGCATAACATGTTCATATCACTAGCATCATCATAGGATCAACAAAGTCAAAGTTATAGCACTGAGAAGACACCTAAATGATGTTAACATGCAGCAGTTTATATCACTTGGCAGTTTTTCAACGAAGATTAAGGCATCAAGATGAATAGTAACATGCATGCAAACTACTCCATCATGGAAAGCACTCTGAGATTAACATTTTGACATATCATGGATGTAAGACAGAGTAATATGCACGGATATATGGCAGGTCAAACATGGGCACATGAGATAGAATATTTCAGGACAGAAGAAAAAGTCAACCTCCTTAGATCTAGGGTTCCTTGGCACATGAACCGAGGCGGCGACGGATCTGGCCTAAGAAGTGGTGGCGGAGGTTGGAGCTGGTCGGGGAAGTCGACAGCGAGGTGGTCCCGGGCCAGATCCGGTTGGATCTGGCCGGCGACGAGCGGGACGGCGGCGGAGGGGCGCGGGGCGACGGCGAGCCGGTGAGAGGCGGCGGTGGGGCAACGGCGAGCCGGCGAGGAGGCAGCGCCGGGGCGGAGGACGGCGGTGCGTGGAGGCGGTGTCGGGCACGGCGAGCGACGGCGGGGAGCGGAGGCAGGCGCGGGCAGGGAGGGCCACACCTGGGCCTCATGGGCCCAGGGCGGCACGCGGCGGAGGGAGGCCGGCGGGGCCACGTGGCGCTTGCCGATTAGCTCGGGGCGGCGGCTGGACGTGTCCGCCGAGCGGAGGAGGAGTTGGTGTCGTGGGAAACGAACACCTATGGGGCAGGGCCCCTTTTTGGTCCGGCAAGGGAGCGGAGGACGCACGAAGAGCAGATCGAGGCGAAGCACGCGAGGGATTTTACCCAGCTTCGGAGCTCTCCGGGGAGATAAAACTCCTACTTCTGCTTTGTGTTTCTATTCTGTTCTTGCTCGAGAGCGTGGGTGTGTTGTAGTTTCGAATGAGTCGAACCCCTTCTACGTGCGCATGGGCCTCCTTTTTATAGTCTAAAGGGGTCACCGACAGGTGGCAGCGTAGAGAGAGGGGTAAAAAAGTAAAAACAGGGGTTGGTACAACCGCTATCAACAGTGCCCCCTACGTAACTCTGACGGCAGGGGACAAGGGCATTTAATGCCCGTCCGGTCGCCTAAACAGTGCAAGAAACGACCGTTAGGGGCGCCACCGATCGCCACGATGGCCTTCTAGTCATCTTCACTTGCCACCTCGCACCACTTGGCTGCACAGCTACCCGCCACGTGCACCAGGAGCGATCCTGTGGCGACACGTTGTCAGATGCGCTGGAGCGAGGGCGCAGAGTGGTGGCTTCGCCGCGGCAAGTGCCTTGCCGCGGTCGCTGTCTTGTCGCACCCGCAAGCTTGTCGCTCGCCGGGCCTTGCCAGGACGCGCGGGGCATCGCGGCAAGTCTCTTAAAATGCCTTGGTTGGCCTTTCCGGCAAGCTCCTCTTGCCGGGGTCTTATCCTTCCCGGCAAACTCCTCTTGCCGGGACTCTGTCTTCTCAGTTGAACACTTTGTTCTTGAATGGCAGTAATAGGAATAGCGAAGGATCTTGGCAGACGCCCGGCAAGCCTTGCCGCGGGACGCTGCGACTGCCCGTGCACAAGTTCGGGATACTAAGGTACCCCTACTTTAGTACACCAACAGGAGCCCCCGGGCCTGGGCCATACACGGTGCCGAGCGCTGTTGGGCCAGGCCCAAAACAGGGCACGGGCACACGCGGCCTGGGTCCACACTAAATCTGACTCCGTATCCACCGCGCCCTCCCGTAATGGCACACGTCTAACGCGGCATCGTGGGAGAGATCGTGGGCAATTCTTTAATCAGGAAAGGTGTAATGTTTGCCTCCCCTGTTTATAAGTAGAGGAAACAGGGCAGTTCCCCCACCTTCACCACTTGCAGTATCTTCCTCCGAAAGCTCCGTCGCTCCCCTCCGCTTCCCAAGCCGAAAGAGAGCAGCGCTCTGCCGCCCGTCGCCGCCGTCGCCCTCAACACCTCCACGCTCCCCCACCGCTTCCGCCATGGCTCCGAAGACCGGCAAGAGCTCCAAGTCGAGCACAAAGTCGGCCGAGGCATTGCTGCTTGAGGCGCTGCGCAAGGAGCGAGTGCTTTTCCCCCCCAAGCTCACCCCGAAGGCGCTGCGGGAGGAGTTCTACCTCTTCTGGTCGACGGAGACGCGGGCGCATCCACGCACGCCGGTGCTCTCCGCCGAAGCTTCCACTTTGAAGAGGTGCCCAAAAGGGTACTATTTCTTTCCAGTGTTCTTCTATTGCGGGCTTTGCCCACCTTTTTCTGATTTCTTCTGCGACATCATGAATACCTACGGGTTTCATCTTCTTGATTTCACCCCCAACGCCGTTCTGACAATGGCGGTTTTCGCACACCTCTGCGAGAACTTCGTTGGTATCCACCCAAATGTTGCTCTTTTTCGCCACTATTTCACCCCCCGAGCCGAGAAAGGAGAGCCATTGGCTGGCGGAATCGCCTGGACCTCACGAATCGGCATGAAGGAGGTGTATCTGGGGGGCGAGCTCCACAGCAAGTGGGATGAGTGGAGGGCGGAGTGGTGCTGGATCGCTGACGCCAATCCGCAGCCATTTACCAACCTGCGCCAGACCCGGGTAGTGCGCAGCGGCGACTGGAGCGCTCTGTCGCCGGACGACGCCAAGCTGAAGATCGCCACCACCCGAATCCTGCGGCTCAGGCTTGCCGGGCTCACAGCAGGGGCCGTGGGCGCGGATTTCCTTCGCCGTCGCATCGCCCCTCTGCAGAAGAGGGGGAGGCCCGCCTGGCTGTTTGGCGGCCCGGCGGATATCATGAGGCTGCATCCAGGCCTCAACTTCAATTTCACGGTTCTGGAGCTTGACGGGATGCTCAAGGAGCTGTTCAAGCATGACGCCAACCATCCAGAGTGGTTCAGGCTGCCGCAGGGCGTCATCCCGCTGTGCAACAACTCCCAGCGTGATCGCATCTATGCAATGATGCCGGAGTGCGACTCGCACGGGATAAACCCAACTTGGATGGAGCCCTCCGACGACGTCGTGCGGCAATTCTTCGATAGCTTGGCGGAGGTAGCAGTCCGCGCCGACGAGCAAAGGCTCCTCACCCGCGACACCATCGACGACGAGATGCGATACGTCGCCACTAGGGCCGAAGAGGCGGCGGCAGCCGCCGCAGCGGGCGAGTTTGGCTTCACGTTGGAGGAGGCAGAGGCGGCCGAGGCGGCAAGCCTGCCGACCGGGAAGACCTTGCCGGAGAGGTCGTTGGCGAGGGGGAGCCCGAAGCCGAAGCGAGCGAGCCCGCCGAGGGCGCGAGCGGCCAGCCGTCTTCGAGCAGCTTGCCGCAGGCGGAGCCCCCAGCGCAGCCCCAATTTCAACCAAGAAGGCGCCTCCGCCGAACTGGGGATATAGCAGGGCGGCAAGCAGGCCAACAGCCGCAGCGCCGTGGGACACGCTCCACCGCGGCAAGTACCGTTGCCGTGGGAGCATCTCAGGCCGTGCCGGCAACTGAGGCGGGATCTTCCCGGGCCGCCACGCCTGATCCTGCCGCAGCTCCCGGTAAACGTCGAAGGGAGCCTACTCCTCCGCCTCACCGTACAGAAAGGATACCAGACTTCAACCTCTCTGCGCTGAGCTCCGACGAGGAGGAAGATGAGGAGGAGGAGTAAGGCTTTCTCCTTGCTGTACTTGTATTTCTTTGATTTTTGTTGTTTCTTTTATTGCATCTGACCTGCTTCCCTCTGAATCCTTGTTCCATTTCAGGACTCTGGCTGAGAGAGCGGCGAAGAGGGCCAAGGTCCCCGTGGTTGTCATCGAGGACGATCCTGCTATGATGGCAGAGGACACGTCGGAGACCACCTTGACGGACCCGATTCCTTCTCCTCGCAGCAGCCCCCAGCACAGCCCCTAGCGTAAGTGTTTGGTTCACTTCCTGTTGTGGGGCGCGCATGGGTGCTTTTTCTTTTGCTGACATCTTGACTGTTGATTTATTTGTGTAGGAGCAGAACAGGCCCATCAGGAGCAACCAGAAGCCGCCCCGGAGGTGCTGTCTGCTTCAACCACGCCGCCAAGGGGTGATTCCCCGACAAGGGAGCGCTCCCCGGCAAGGGAGGGATCCCCGGCAAGGGACGGAACCAGTGAGCCTTCGGCGAAGGAGCCCATGGTCACAGAGCCCAGCACAGGTAACCCTTTCTTGTCGGAAATCTTCCCTTGGGTTCTTCTTCTGATCATCTTTTTGGATCTTTGTTTGACTTTTTCCTTCCTCCTCCTGTCCTCAAATCCCCCTCTTACAGACCCGATGGAGACTGAGGCCACCGGCGAAGAAGGCGCACGCGGCAATACTGAAGATGCCGCTGCTGACGAGGAAGAGGCCGGCGCTGATGAACCCGCCGACGAAGAGGCCGCCAAGGCCGCTGGCGCAGGAGCTGGCGAGGGGTCCGGCGATCGTACTGACGACCCAGAGGGCGTAGGAGCGCAGGGCGCTACGCCGACCGCCGACCCGTCCGCCATTGATGCAGCGCCGGGCTCCGAGGAGCCCCAGCCAGGCGCCTACTTGAAGGCCGGCGAGGGCGTATACATCAAGCTTCCCTGGGCGTCAAGCTCCAGGGCGCCGGTCGAAGGAGAGGAGTTTGACGGGGAAGTACTCGCCTCTGTTAGGCTGGCAGTGGTTGACGCGCCAAGCAGCAGCGGCGGCGAGTCCGAGGAGGAGCAGTTGCTCCGGAAGTTGGTGTCACTCTACCGCGCCCGGCAAGCGAAGCTTGAGTCCCGGGAAGTGCTTGTCGCGCGGGTGGGAGTCGACATAGAGAAGCATGCGGAGGAGCTCAAGAGCCGTAACCAGGAGGCCCTCCAATCCATCGCGGAGGAGAGGGCGCAGCTCGTTGAAGCGAAGAAGGCGTTCATCCTTGAAAAGGCTAAAGCCGAGGAGCAGCAGAGGCTCGCCGCCGAGGAGATGTCCAGGCGGGAAGGTGAGATGACGCAGAAGAAGGTAAATCTGGACAGCCACGAGGAGGATCTCGCTGCCCGGGAACAATCACTTGGCGGGGTGCTCAAGGAAGCGAAGGATGCTGCCGTAGCTGCCGAGGCCGCCAAGAGGGAATTGGAAATGAAGGTGGCACAGCTGGAAGCTGACATGAAAAAGAAGGATGAGGAGCTTGCCGCACTCCAGCGCGAACGCGAGAAGGATGCCCTCGCTCATGGCGATCTGCAAGTTCAGCTTGCCGACAAGATCAAGGAACTGAATGCCACCAAGGACTCGAGTGCTGATCTGGAGCTGAAGCTGGCCACCTTGACGGAGACGCTGGACGCCGCCAAGAGGCGAGAGGATGACTTGAAGAAAGAGGTCAAGGGCAACGAGGAGCTGCTGACAAGGGCCGCCGAGACTCAGAACACCTTCAAGGCTACGGTGGAGCTCTAGACGGAGGGCCTCGTCAACATCACTGCAGCCATCAACGAGGAGCTGGCGGAACTGGACTTGGCGGGCTTCGGGTACTCCACTGACGAAAACCTCCAGCCCAGCGCCAAGCTTACTCTTTTCTTCAAGGGTGTGGTGACGGCCCTCCAGCAACTCCGGGAAAGGATCCCAAAGAAGCTGGCGGACGAGTCGCGCGCAATCTGCGCCAAGGTCTTGGAGAAGGTGTTGGTGAAGATACTCTTCCGCAATCCGGGCCTCGACCTCACCCGTGTCCTCAAGAAGCTGCCAGCGGGTGCTGATCTTGAAGAACTCAAAGCCATTGTCGCACCCATCGTGGACAAGGTGAATGAGGTCAGGAGGGTTGACGGCGAGCGCGTGGATTAGGCCACCCTTCTTCTCCCTTCCTTGTCGCTGTTTATTTAAGTCATGAGAACAATTTAGTCAGTGCCGCAACAAGTTACTTTTGTAATATAACTTTATTCTGGGCAATGCTTGCTATGCTATCTCCTTTACTTGATTCCCTTCTTTGTATGTTTTTACCCTACGCTTTTAGGGAACTTGCCGGCGCGGGCACGCTTGCCGTAAGTGCTGAGTGCGGAACATCAGCAGCTTGCTGGCGGTGTCGGCCCCAGCAAGAAACCTTGCCGCAACTAGTTGCAGCATACTTAAGTTGTTGAGCGGACTCGAAACAAAGTAAGGGCGCAACTAGCTTACGAAGAGGTTCCTCCGCGCACAGGTTTTCCATACAAAGTACGGTCGTTCAAGGAAGATAACTTAAAATTTTAAAAACTGATCATGCTCAAACTATGGCAACTTAGCTTTTCTGTCGTCTATGTCCCGGCAAGGCTAGACTCCTTTGAACGACGCCTGGTCCACACCTTTATCCTCTCCTCCCCCCCGTGAACTTGTGGGCGAAGGAACCTTCTTTCTTTGGAAAAAAGAAAGAAGAGAAAATAATGATATGGGGCCTTAAGGCTCATTACTACTTACCGGGGGTGAGTGCTGCACAAAGTGTCAGACAATACATGCTAAAAAGAAAAAGGCATGAAATTTGACAACACGTGCTAAGCATATGAACTTTATTTATGCACGGGATCTGCGCCCGGCTTTGTACAAAGGGTTACATGCAACAGCGGCAAGGCTTGTACAAAAGGTGGTTGCCGGAACAGGTTTCAGC
Organism: Triticum timopheevii; assembly: GCA_963921465.1. Classification (NCBI taxonomy): domain Eukaryota; kingdom Viridiplantae; phylum Streptophyta; class Magnoliopsida; order Poales; family Poaceae; genus Triticum; species Triticum timopheevii. The sequence continues at coordinate 249,032,982 of OY997264.1, read as the reverse complement.
AACCGCGCCTTATGGGTAAAACTTACGAAGATGCTCTATGTTCCAGGAGTTGCTCACCAGAAAGCCATCTTCGGTCTCAAGGCAGACATCGCCAGGCCTAGTGACTCGTTTCAACCGATAAGGGCCTTCCCACTTCGGCGTCAACTTGTTGGAATTCTTGGCGGATTGAACACGCCGAAGAACAAGGTCGCCTTCCTCGAAGCTTCTGGCATTAACTTTGCGGCTATGGTAGCGACGCAAAGCTTGCTGGTAGCGAGCAGCTCGTACAGCAGCCTGAAGACGATCTTCCTCGAGGAGCAGCGCGTCATCTTGCCGCAGCTGCTCTTGCTCAAGCTCATCGTAAGTGAGCACTCGAGGCGATCCATATACGAGTTCCGTGGGGAGAACTGCTTCTGCTCCATAGACAAGAGCAAAAGGTGTCTGGCCAGTGGCTCGATTTGGCGTCGTCCTAATCGACCAAAGAACCACCGGCAGCTCCTCGATCCAATTTCTTCCGCACTTGCGCAGCCTGTCGAAAGTTCTGGTCTTGAGCCCACGCAGCACTTCAGCGTTTGCCCTCTCCGCTTGACCGTTGCTTCTCGGGTGAGCAACAGAAGTGAAGCAGATCTTGGCGCCAAGATCTTGGACGTACTGCATGAAGGTGCGGCTCGTGAATTGTTTGCCATTGTCGGTGATGATACTGTTATGGACTCCGAAACGGCAAACAATTGACCTGAAGAACTTGATTGCTGACTGTGCTATCACCTTCCTCACTGCTTCCACTTCAGGCCACTTTGTGAACTTGTCGATTGCAACGTATAAGTACTCAAAGCCCCCGACAGCTCGAGGAAAGTGGCCGAGGATGTCGAGCCCCCAGACCGAAAATGGCCAAGATAAAGGGATTGTTTGGAGAGCTTGAGCTGGTTGATGTATCTGCTTGGAGTGGAACTGGCACGCTTCACACTTGGTTACTTGTGCAGTTGCATCCTGGAGGGCTGTCGGCCAGAAGAAACCTTGCCGGAAGGCTTTGCCGGCAAGTGCTCTTGCGCCAATGTGGTGACCACATATGCCTCCATGTATCTCCGCCAACAGCTCCTGTCCATCTTCCCGGGAAATGCACTTCCATTTCACTCCGTTGAATCTTCTTCTATACAGTATGTCATCGACAAACTGGTACATACTTGATTGCCGGGCTACTCTCTCCGCTTCTTCTTGCTCTTCAGGAAGTTCTCCTGTTTGAAGGAAACGGACAATCTGCTGTGCCCATGTCGGGGCTTGTGGCTCAACGACAAGGACTAAAGGCGCAAATGCTGCTGCGGGAACATCTGCTTCCATGGAAAGAACCTGTGTTTCTGCCGAAGCGTGATGATCCCCGGCAAGCGTGTCGGGACACAGCTTGTCGGGAGCGTCTGCTTCAATGAAACAAACCCTAGGGCTTGTCGGAGCAGACTGCTCATCAGCACTCTTTGTGTTGATCTTGGGGACTTTCTTGACGGCGGCTTCGGGGAGCTCTGCCGGAAAGTAGTCGCCAGTAACTAACTTCCTCTTATTTCTCTGTCCAGTTGACGGTGTTACAGATGGTTGAGTCAGCTTGAGCACAAAAATTCCTGGTTCCACAGGTAACTTGAGTGCGGCGAATTTTGACAGGCCGTCTGCAATGACGTTCTGAGCTCTTGGAACGTGTTCCATCTGCAGGCCATCAAAATGTTCTTCTAGCTTCCTCACTTCATCAATGTATGCTTCCATCAACGGACTCTGATAATCTTTGTTTACTTGACGGACGACAAGCTGCGAGTCACCCCTGACAATGAGCTTCTTGATCCCAAGGTCCGCGGCGATCCTGAGTCCGGCAAGCAAGCCTTCATACTCTGCAGTATTGTTTGTTGCTTGTTCCTTGGGAAAGTGCATCTGGATCACGTACTTGAGGTGCTCTCCGGTGGGTGCGACAAGTAGTACGCCCGCACCGGCGCCTTGCAGCGAGAAGGCACCATCAAAGTACATGATCCATTCTTTGCTTGCTTCCTTGACGGGGATGCTCGTCTCCGGAGTTTCTTCATCAGGTGTTGGCGTCCATTCTGCTATGAATTCTGCCAATGCTCGGCTCTGGATAGTTGAGGTACTCTCAAACTTGAGGACAAAGCTTGACAATTCCAGTGCCCACTCGACAATCCTGCCTGTTGCTTCTGGATTTTGCAGTATCCTCTTCAACGGAAAGCGAGTGACAACTATGATCTCATGTGCTTGAAAGTAATGGCGCAGCTTCCTCGAGGCCATGAGAAGGCCGAAAAGCAACTTCTGCACTCCAGAATACCTTGATCTAGCCCCCTGCAGAAGGGAACTGACAAAATACACTGGGCGCTGCACCATCTTCTTTTGTTTCTCTTCCTGTGGCTGCACAGATTCATCCTTGTCGGGACCAGAGCTTGTCGGGGGAGCCCCCTGCTTGTCGCTGGAGTCGCTCGCCGTGGTCGCTGGCTCATCATCCGCCTCACTCTCCGCTACTAACGCAGCACTAACCACTTGATTGGTTGCCGCCAAATATAGCAGCAACTTCTCTTGTGGCCTAGGTGCGACAAGTATTGGAGTGGAGGACAGGTATCTCTTTAAGTCCTGCAGTGCAGCCTCCGTTTCCCGAGTCCATTTCATTGGACCTGCCTGTTTCAAAATTTTGAAAAACGGCAGGGCGCGTTCAGCAGACTTTGAGATGAACCTACTGAGAGCAGCAACACAGCTGGCAAGCCTTCGGACGTCCTTGACGCGCTTCGGTGCTTCGATCTGCTTAATGGCCTTGATCTTGTCGGGATGGGCTTCAATCCCCCCCTGGGATACAAAGAACCCGAGAAGCTTGCCGGAAGGAACTCCAAACACGCACTTCTCGGGGTTCAACTTGAGATTGATCTTGCGCAGATTTGTGAAGGTCTCGTCAAAATCTTGGATCAAAGTTTCTTTGTCCTTGCTTTTGACCACTATGTCATCCATGTAAGCTTCTACATTTCTGTGCAGTTGTGGCTCAAAAGCATGACTGACTACTCTTGCAAATGTTGAACCGGCATTCTTTAGTCCGAAAGGCATCCGTACAAAGCAGTACGTGCCACATGGAGTAATGAATGCAATTTTCTCTTCATCCTCTTCTGCCATGAAGATCTGATGATATCCTGAGTATGCATCAAGGAACGAAAGCAGATCACATCCTGCCATGGAGTTGACAATCTGGTCAATGCGCGGCAAGGGAAATGGATCCTTTATTAACATCAGTGAAGTCAATACAAAGCCTCCACTTCCCGTTTGCTTTGCGCTCGACTACTGGATTGGCTAACCATGTTGGATGGAGTACTCCTCGGACCAGGCCTACTGCTTCCAATTTCTTGATCTCTTCAGCAATGAACTCTTGTCGCTCCACTGCTTGCTTCCTAACTCTCTGCTTGACGGGCCGCGCGTGAGGGCAGATGGCAAGGTGGTGCTCAATTACTTTCCTGGGAACACCGGGGATGTCAGATGGTTGCCATGCAAACACATCGACATTCGCCCGCAGGAAAGCAACGAGCGCGCTTTCCTATTTAGGGCCAAGCGTGGCACTGATGGTGAAGGTACCACCAATGCCGTCCTCCTTGGCGGCCACTTTCTTGGTTTCTGGTGAAGCTGTCTTTGCCTTCTTGCACTTGCCGGTGGAGCTCGATGGTGCGTCCTCGACGGTAGCGCAGCACTCCGAAGAGGTGCGCTTGCCGGAGTGGGCATCAGAGCTACTCTTGCCGGACTTGGTCTTCTCCTTCCCTCCGGGAGCTTCAGCGGCAAGTGGTTTGCGTTCTGCTGCGGCTACTGCTTCCCTGTAGATCTTGTCGGTACAGATAAGTGCATCTTTCTTGTCTCCATGGACAGAAATGACACTTATCGGACCGGGCATCTTGAGCACGTTGTAGGCGTAGTGAGAGGCTGCCATGAACTTGTCAAGCGCTGGACGGCCAAGTATCCCATTGTAGGGCAATGGGAAATCAGCAACGTCAAATGTGACTCTCTCTGTCCTGAAATTCAGCTCGCTGCCAAATGTTACTGGCAGTGTGATCTTCCCCTTCGGCTTGCTCCTTCCCGGGTTAATTCCTTGAAAGGTGCCGGTCTCTTCGAGCTCGCTGTCGGGGATCTGGAGCTTCTTGAGCACCGCGGAAGAGATCAGATTCAGGCCGGCCCCACCGTCAACCAGCATCTTCGTGACCTTGAGGTTGCGGATTGTTGGCGAAACCAACATCGGCAAGCACCTGACCGCAGTTATGCAATCAGGGTGATCCTCAACGTCGAAGATGATGGGCGTGCTGGACCACTTCAGGGGCTTGCGCGACTCAACGGACGGTTCTACTGCATTTACTTCTCGCACCCACTGTTTGACTTGGCGGTGCGAGGTATGCATAGAAGCACCGCCGTCGACACACAAAACCTCCGTTGCCTTCTGAAACTCCTGCTCGTCGGCCTCATCCTCATCCATTTCTTCATCTTCGTCCTCACCTTCGTCCTTGTCGCGGCCGCGGGGAGGCCTGTCTCCTTGCCGCTCCTTGGCCTTGCCGCGGCGTCCTCCCCGGGCGGGACGCTTCTTGCCGGATCCTTCGCCACCTTCCTGGGCCTTCTCCTTGTCGCGGCGCTCGTATTCAGCTTTCTGCAGCTCTACGAGCTGCTCAACCTTCTTGCAGGCCTGGAGGTCATGGCCCTTGGTGCGGTGGATCTTGCAGTACTGCTTGCCGGAGCCGTCCTGCTTGTCGGCGGCCACCACAGCCTCGCCGGAGTCACCAGCTTTGGCCTTCTCAGCGCCACCTCCGTTGCCGGACTGCTCGACCACTAGTACATCCTTAGCTTTTCTATTTCTGTTATTCTGCCTCCGGTTCTTCTTTGCCGGGGCGGCATCCTCACTGTCAGATCCTTCTGCTTCTGCGTTCTCTCCGGGGAGTTTCCTCCCCTCCTCAGCATGGGCACACTTGTCGGCCAGAGCATATAGCTCGCTGACATCTCTGATTTTACACATCGCCATCTCCTCCCTCATCCTGCGGTTACGCACGTTCTGATGGAACGCGCTGATAACCGCGGCAGGGTGGACATCTGGGATGTTGCGCTGCACCTGGCTGAATCTCTGTATGTACTTGCGTAGGGGTTCTCCTTCCTTCTGGGCGAGCAGATGAAGGTCGCTCTCCTGACCATGGGGCTTGTGGCCGCCTGTGAAGGCGCCGACAAACTGATGGCACAGGTCTGCCCACGAAGAGATGGAGTTGTCCGGCAAGTGCATGAGCCAAGATCTGACGATGGGCTTGAGCACCAGCGGGAAGTAGTTGGCGAGGATCTTCTCGTTGCGTCCCCCGGCAGCCTGCACCGCGATGGTGTAGACGCTGAGGAACTCCGACGGATGTATCCTGCCATCGTACTTCTCAGGCACGTCTGGCTTGAAGTTCTTGGTACTGGGCCACTGGACTTGCCGCAGCTCACGGGTGAACGCAGGGCAACCTACCGCGTACGGCAAGTCGCCTGGTTCCCCTGGCGCATGCATATCAACAGTGGGCCCAGCACGCTGGTCTGACTGATGTCGCGCTTCTCTTCGACGCTCGATGCGAGTGCGAGCGTCTTCGTGTCGTCGTTCTTGGAGAACTTGGCGTTGATCGCGGCGAGCTCGCGGGTCCGACGACACGGTGGAGTCGGTGTCGAGGTTGGCCCGGCGAGTCGGCGATCTTGGCCTTCGAGGCGGGGAGTGCACGGTGGTGGCACCCCCAGCAGTCTTGTCGGCGTCGGCTCGCGCCTGGGCGTCTTGCCGGGGCTTCGATGTGCTCGGTTGCCGGGGCTTGTCGCCGTTGGCAAAGCCGATGAGGCTCTGAATGGTGGCCCTCCAATCGTCGATCTTGTCTGGCGCTGGAGGGTAATCTAGAAGCAGCTAGGCTCGGGCCAGCGCTTCCTCTGGAGTCTTGGGTGGCGGTGGCGAGCGACGTGAGGTGCGGGATATGGTCAAACTTCTAACAATGTTAGAAGGAGCAACATCTCGTCCAGGCGACCGCACTGCGTTCGTGCCAGTGTGTTGATGTGTATGTTGGCCTTGAGCATCCCGCGACCCACCAGCTTGGCCTTGTTCCAACGTGATTACAGTGCTAGGAGCACCGTGGCGTTGTCGATCCTGCACCTCCTGGGAGGGGTGCGGTGGATGTACAGACGTTGAAGCTTGCGGGGCCTTGTCCTTGGACCTGGTGACGACGTGAGTCCCCCCGTCGGCGCCCGCTCCTCTGCCGGCGTCCACCCCACCGCCCATTTGCTCCGGTGGCGGTAGGATAGTCGTAGACGGAGCAGCCACCTCCGAGGCCTTCTTCTTCGGTGGCATGTCGATGAAGATGTTGACGTATCGCGCGCAGACGCCGGATCAGGTTCGCACAACCTCGAGGCTCCCCTACCTGGCGCGCCAAAGATGTCATGGGAAACGAACACCTATGGGGCAGGGCCCCTTTTCGGTCCGGCAAGGGAGCGGAGGACGCACGAAGAGCAGATCGAGGCGAAGCACGCGAGGGATTTTACCCAGCTTCGGAGCTCTCCGGGGAGATAAAACTCCTACTGCTGCTTTGTATTTCTATTCTGTTCTTGCTCGAGAGCGTGGGTGTGTTGTAGTTTCGAATGAGTCGAACCCCTTCTACGTGTGCATGGGCCTCCTTTTTATAGTCTAAAGGGGTCACCGACAGGTGGCAGCATAGAGAGAGGGGTAAAAAAGTAAAAATAGGGGTTGGTACAACCGCTATCAACAGTGCCCCCTACCTAACTCTAACGGCAGGGGACAAGGGCATTTAATGCCCGTCCGGTCGCCTAAACAGTGCAAGAAACGACCGTTAGGGGCGCCACCGATCGCCATGATGGCCTTCTAGTCATCTTCACTTGCCACCTCACACCGCTTGGCTGCACAGCTACCCGCCACGTGCACCAGGAGCGATCCTGTGGCGACACGTCGTCGGATGCGCTGGAGCGAGGGCGCAGAGTGGTGGCTTCGTCGCGGCAAGCGCCTTGCCGCGGTCGCTGTCTTGTCGCACCCGCAAGCTTGTCGCTTGCCGGGCCTTGCCGGGACGCGCGGGGCGTCGCGGCAAGTCTCTTAAAATACCTTGGTTGGCCTTCCCGGCAAGCTCCTCTTGCCGGCGTCTTATCCTTCCCGGCAAACTCCTCTTGTCGGGACTCTGTCTTCTCAGTTAAACACTTTGTTCTTGAATGGCAGTAATAGGAATAGCGAAGGATCTTGGTGGACGCCCGGCAAGCCTTGCCGTGGGACACTGCGACTGCCCGTGCACAAGTTTGGGATGCTAAGGTACCCCTACTTTAGTACACCGACAGTTGGATCTAGGGTTAGGGGTGGTTTTACCCGTGATTTGAGGAGGGGGAGGCCTTTGTATAGATAGAGGGAGCTAGGAGAGGGCTATTGAGGAGCAGTTTTCGCCCACATGATCGTGATCCAATGGCGAAGGGCATGGAGGGGGTTTAGATGGGCTAGGTGGGTTGTGTGGAGGGGTGTTGGGTTGTAAAGAGAAAGGGCTCCGGCGGTTAATGCGGTTAACCGTTGGGGCATCAAACGACCTCCAAATGGAACGAAATTTGACAGGAGGTCTACCGGTGATGTGCTAAGACCACTCATCAACTCTTGGCCCATTCCAAGAATTTTTTTCTGCAGCTCACAAAACAAGATCTGGGTGGTGCAACAGGCGCGCGTGTGTGTCTCGGGGCTCAGAACGGACAACGGAGAGAACTGGGAGGACCCGGAGGGATGCATGTCTTAAAAAAATGTAGATGAAATGCAGATAATGACATGGAAAAATGCAACGCGCAAGCAAATGACATGGCAACAATAGTGAATAAACGGAAGACACCTGGTGCATCGGTCTCAGGGCGTTACAACTCCCCTCCACTAACAGAAGAACTCGTCCCTAGATCTTAGGAATGAGACGGAGGAACAGAGGATGAGGTAAAACAAGAGGTCAAGAGAGAAGAAGAACAAAGTCGAGAGCACTCGGTAGAAAAGAGGAACGGTGAATATGACGAGAATCAAAAGCTCAAGGAATAAGATAGACTCTGAAACCACTTTGGTTAGCCAAGGTTGAAAAAGAGTAAGAACGAAAGAATTCCGGCAGCACTCCGGCTGAAATGGAAGGAATGGAACATAAACTTCACAAGATGGGATGACATTTGACGAGATGAACAACACAATGCCTCCGGAAGAATAGAGGAACGAAAAGAACGGATAAGAGAACAACAACTTCCACCAAGAATGAATTCGATAGCATCCTTATAAGGGAGGATTAAATGGAGTTGTTGAGAAATCAACAGCAAAATAATAAGCTTGTTGTGGACTTATAAAAAACATCTCAAAACTTGAGGTGAAACTATGCCACAAGCAAATGCTTGAATAGCTGAGAACAACGAAGAAATGCAAAACTCCACTTTGAAAGAATACAGAGAATTAATTACACTTCGAGATGCAAGGAGAATAATAATTGAGCTCCACCAACAAGAATCTTGATGAACTCTTGAAGAATGAATTAAATCATGATTAACCACCATAAAGAACTCTGGTAAACGATAGGATTAAAGAAACAAAGGATGAAAAGAACAAGATAAAGCCTTGCGATGATTTAGATGGAGTTTCCGGCGAGATGACCGAGGAAAACTTGAAACTCTGGAAAAGAAAAGATGAACAACTTAGAACCAAAAGATTATTCATTATGAAAAATCTTCAAAGGAAGGAATTATTCAACTTGATGAAAGAAGAATAAGAAATATGTTATGCTTATCCTTCATCTATTAAATTGCTGAAAGCAATGGATTGCATACAATCGCGTTGGAAAAGATTAAGGGGAGATATATCGCAAAACTTAGGAAGGTCTTCCCGAACCACCTGTAGGACTGGAAATAACGAATGAATTGATATGTTAACAACGGAAAATAATTTTGAACGAACCACTGTAAGAATGAAAATAACTGATGAAAGAGAATGAATCACCGGGAAGAATTAGAGGAACAAATATGCCTGAGGGGATTTAGATGCAAAAGAACAAAGATATAATGAGCTGATCAAAGAATACTTGACAGATGCGCCGGGATAATTGGATAACGATAGCTGGAATGTGAGGACAAAGAATTCTTCTGGAATGATGGCCTCTGGTGAAATAAAACAGAAAACAATTTCTGAAATTCTCCGGATGGGAAAGGAAAGAATTTATGACAAACAGAATAATTCGAGAGGATAACAAGGAACTAGAACCGCAAATCTTCAGGATAACGGACAAGATTTAGAGAAACTCTTCTTCGATCTTCAAATGACAACGAGAAACACCACCAAAATTGTTGAGACACTCCGGAAGAATGAAAAGAGGAAAGGTTGAACCAGCAATGAAAAGAATTTGAAAGCAATCTTGGAGAAGGCATGTGACTGATGGAATCCATTCTTACGTCACACTTTGAAACAAATTTGAGAATAACTCTGGAATAATTAGAAGAGTCAGGTAAGATCCTGGGAAAATACCTATGGGTTAGGGCCCATTAAAAGAAAACATAATTGAAAAAGGATTGTTGAAGAGATAGATGATGCACCGGAACAATTGAAACATTTGAATGAGGTGACAACCTCGAATTAATTGGAACACAGACGAATCTGCTGATATGTCTTCTGCACTCCAGAATGATTACATGGTGAGAGGCGAACGAGCAAGGGGAACACTTGATCCAAGGAAAAGAATATGGTCAACCCAAAAAACTTGAATTGAGTCCACCAAAAAAGGAAAAGCGATGAAGAATGTCAAACGAGACGAGAATTCACCTGTTGAAGTGATTGAGGAAAGACTGAAGAGGCTCCGCACGAATGAAATTGATGCTCAAATAGAGACTGAGACTCCGGGACAAAAAGGGGTGGGAGGGCGGGAAAAACAAAGGCAACTTGGAAGGGGGAACCGACGAATAAATTGAAGAGAAAACATCGGTTGAAATAATTGAGGTAAGAATGCAAAGGCTTCGCACGAGTAGGATGGATACTAGATTATGGACTTCGGCTCCGAGAATAAAAAGGGTGGGCGGGTGGGTAAAAAGAAAGACAACTAAGGACGACATTGTTTCCCCGTCCGAGAAAAAACTGAGGATTGATCTTGCCAAAGATGAAGAAGCATTGAATCAACTCGAAGAGAAGTGCACCGGTTGAACAAAGGATAGACAACGAATGAAAACACCAGCGCAATCATAAAGAAAATTTGAAGGGGAAGAGAAGAAATTCAAAACACCTATGTGAGCGACAAAGGGGCTGAGGAGTAAAAAGAATTCCTACTCTCCGATATAACTAGACTCCAAAAACAATTTTCTTCTAGACTCGAAAACGGCCAACTACGATCAATCATGGGGGGATCCTATGGTCGGTCGAGGCTCTGATACCAAATTGTGATGCCCAATATGTGACCCTATCCTAAAGGAACTCGAAGGTTCCACCAGCGCATATTGGAGACCCTTTTGCAAGGTGGATATCATTACATCGTACCATTACATAATAGTTTGGGATCCATACAATTGGGAATAAAAATGCCACATGAGTACATCAAGCATCATACACAAGAGCAACATCCGACTACGGATGAAACACAAACAGAAACTCAAACGACATCCACCCTGCTAGCCCAGGCTGCCGACCAAGAACCTATCCCCTGAACGAAGAAGCAGAAGAAGAACCCCAAGACAGGGATTCATCACTCTCACGCCATGATCATCGCATTACCTACACCTTCAACTATTGTTGTAGTAATTTGTGAGCCATGAGGACTTGGCAATCCCATTACCATTGGTATCAAGACTAGCAAAGCTTAAAGGGTATAGAATGGATAAGTGGTGAGGTTGCAGCAAGCGACTAAGGATGTATGGTGGCTAACTTACGAATACAAGAATGAGATGAGAAGCTACACAAATGGTTGCAAACTAGTAATGATCAATAAGTGATCCTGAACTAATTACGTTCAAACATAACACCACCGTGTTCTCTTCTCGACCCACTCGAAAAGAGACTGTCACGGTTACACACATGGTTGGGTATTTTAATTCGAATCTGGTGTCAAGTTCTCTACAGCCGGATATTAAAAACTCCCATCTGCAACATATACGCGGGCAACGGCTTTCAAAAGATCAAACCCTGCAGGGGTGTCCCAACTTAGCCCATTACAAGCTCACGATCCACGGAGACAATCCTCCATCACGGGACATCCGATCAGACTCAGGATCTCAGTGCATAGGACATTTCGACAATGGCAAAACAAAACCAGCAACACCTCCCAGTGTGCCGACAAATCCGGATGGGAGCCGCACGTACCTCATTCTTAGGGCACAATGGATGGGCAAGACATCGGGTTGGCTGAGACCCTGGTTGCCCAAGGGACGCCGGACATCGCCGAGGTTGGACCAACACTCAATGGTACATTGGTCCGGGGGTTGATTAAAAATACTAGGGGTTCGGGGAAAATCCCCTATTTAAGTTTTAGTTGTTATTAGGAAAATGGAAAACCCATGTTGGGCCTTGTTGGAAGAGTTTTACTCAAAGCAAACTGTCAAGAGGGCCCCATACCCCTCACCGTGTTAGGGACGCAAAATCAAGGAACATAACACCGTATGATGGAAACTAGGGCAGCAAGAGTGGAACAAAACACCAGGCAAACGGCCGAGCCTTCCACCCTTTACCAAGTATATAGATGCATTAATTAAATAAGAGATATTGTGATATCCAAAAATATCCATGATATCCATGTTCCAACATGGAACAACCTGCAACTGCACCTGCAACTAGCAACGCTATAAGAACGGTTGAGCAAAGCGGTAAAATAGCCAAAGAACAGTTTGCTAGGAAGGGTGGAAAAGGTTAGAGGTTGTCATGGCAATTTGGGAGGCTTGATAAACAAGTGGTAGGAAGCACGACATAGCGATAGCATCGATACAACTAGCATAGCAATGATACTAGTGAGATCCAAGGTAATGCTCATCTTGGCTGAAATCCCGCTAGGAAGTGGAACGAGTCCATGAAGAAGACGAACGGGCGAAGACGAACCAAGCATAGTGGAACGAATCCTCACGGTAGCAACGAAACATGAACTATCGAGAAGAAGCACATCCAGAAATAAGCAAACAATATGGTAAACACACAACACATAAACAAGGCATGATTCTCCACCAAGGTGATGCATACAAGAACATCACATCAAAGCAAGCTTAAATGTTGCCGGAAACAACATATAACAATTCCGGTAAGTCCTCATATGCGAATTTAGAAATTGGTCCAGATGTGAACAAAACATTAATTTAAAGCTGTTAGTGAAGTTACATATAAGGATCTTTTAATTCGGAGCTACGACCTAGAAGATATGAGCAAAACAAGTTAGACATGGCACTGATGCAAAATGCATTCAAACATCAAGCAAACACACTCAAAACAAGGATTCAACATGACATGATGAAACTACATGCAATCTAAGCAAGTTTCATATAGAGCATGCTCAAAACGGAGCAACGGTGCAACACATACACTCCAAACAAGTTATAACAACAATCTTCCCAAAACAGCAAGTAGGCACATTGCAAACGTCATAACAACATGCTACAGGAATCATATGAGCACAAACTTGGTATGCGCTTCATGTACAAACAAAATTCTCCAAATATCATTAATGTTAAGGTTCATAGGCATCAAGATTAAACAAATATAATCATTGCAAATTGCAACTTTATAACATAGGAGCATATACATGAGCAGAGTTAATATGATGGCATGTTAGAGGCATGAAACAAAGATGCTACAGCAACTATACATGGATACCAAGGGAATTGCACCAAAGTACACATGACAAAGAGAAAATAACATCAAATCATAATATACATATGGCTCATGGATTAGTGGGACCCAACAAAACAATATTTAATGCTGAAACAGTTTCAATGTGTAAAACAGCAACATCAGCATAGCATGTTTGCAAGCTTGAAACAGTGATCATATGAAGTCCAAGATTAACACACATGGCATTCGGAAAAATTACTCATAGCATACTCCAAAACATGTAATTGGAGCATCTCCAAAAGAGGCATAGGTTAATTAATATTAAGCTCACAACATGGCATCATGAAGTTAACAGAAAACTGGAATATCATTTAGGCAAGTTCATGGCTATGAACCTACATGCCACAGGAAATATATAAGGCATAAAATGGCACAGCATGGTAGGGCATAACATGTAAAACAAAACATGTCAACTAAGCATCTCTAGATTATGCACGTATTTATTGGTAGCATCCAGTAAACATGACATCATGATATAACAGAGTCAGCTAGACAGTATATTAACAGCGAGTAGCCCACTTCACAAGCTTGATGCACTCACCACATGGCATATCAAAATATATGGATTGCACCAATCTAAACATGACAAACTTGTGATCCTGAAACATGTTGACATAAGGCTCAAAAGAAAATCATAGAAAAAGATATGAAAATGACAAAATGGCAAGTTATAACAGTTTTTAGCAGTTAACAACAACATGCGCTTTTGTTACAGAGATTATGATAGCTAGTTGAAACCAAACAAGGAAGTCAGTGGCACTAGCACGTAGACCATGAATAGAAGAACATGTGCATATCACAATTATCATCAAAGGATCAACAAAGACGAAGTTATAACACTCACAAGACACCTAAATGATGTTAACATGCAGCAGTTTTCAGCAGTTTATATGACTTACAGTTTTGCAATGAATATTAAGGCATCAATATGCATAGTAACATGCATGCTAACTACTCCATCATGAAGAGCACTCTGAGATGAAAATTTTGACTTATCATGCAAGCAAAACAGAGTAATATGCACGGAGATATGGCATGTCAAACCTGGGCACATGATATAGAATGTTTCAGGACGGAAGAAAAAGTCAACCTTGTCAGATCTAGGGTTCCTTGCCACACGAACTGAGGCGGCGACGAATCTGGCTGGAGATGTGGTGGCGGTGGCCGAAGTTGGTCAGGGAAGTCGCCGGTGAGGCGGTCCCGGGCCGATCCAGCCGGCGAAGAGCGGGACGGCGGCGGAGGGGCGCGGGGCGACAGGGAGCCTGCGGGGAGGCAGCAGCTGGGCGGAGCACGGCGGTGCGTGGAGGCGGTGTCGGGCACGGTGAGCGGTAGCGGGGAGCGGAGGTAGGCGCGGGCGACGCAGAACGGGAGGGCCACGTGTGGGGACCCCGACTCATAAGTCGTGATCACCGAATGCACGTGTACAGTGATCCCAGAGATCAATGCTCACTAAACAAACAGAAGCTGAATAACAAGAGTCTTACATCCATACATACCGTCTTTCACAAATTAGGACCATTATGGTCAAGTCTTACATAGATAAAGCCACAAGGGCTGAATACCAAATAAACTTAAGCAGCAGAAATCTTCGTCGATAAGTAGAACCCATGCCATCTGCCTTAACCCTACATGCATTCTGACTGGGAAAGGTCCTAGTTCGCATGTTCGTCTCCAAAGAACTCTTCTTCGAACTCCTGTTCTTCCATGTCTGGTCAATTAAATAACAAGTGGCAAGCCAATGAGTACTTTGAATGTACTCGCAAGCAACCCATGATCGGAACAAGGCACAACAATTCATGATATATGTAAATTTTTGCAGAAAGCTAGTTTTGAGTGCAATGACATGTTCAACAACTTGTAAGACATGCATCAGGAGAATTCAAGTAACCACGAGGACAGGTTATAGATATCAACATAAATAGAGAGGGCATCAACCCAACTCAATCATGTCAAGTCCTTTGACTTGACCCGAGTATATCTTCCCAATTATCCAAACACACACTGGTTTGTAAACATGTGGACGTAGCCCAAGAGCGGTTACCCAACTGTCCTTGACCGTGGACACGACTATTCGAATAGTTTTACACTCTGGAGAGGTTGCACGCTTTACCCACAAGATCCGGGGAACTTCCATGTCATCCACGACCCGCGATACCTCAAGTACCCGGGGTAAGCACCCGATCACTACCTTTCCCTAGACGACACTAACAACGAGTCCACTCATTGTTCCGTATCCTCACAATGTACATCATACGAGACTCACTCGAGATTGTAACATCCGAGAGGGGACGCAACGGTGTATCCGGTGCCCTGTAAAAACAGTCATGGCCGCCCTACCTGGCACGACCCCGTCCAGAGAGAGAGCACCAACTCTCCCCCGTCACTAGTAATGCGGGCTCCAAGCTAGTATCGGCCTAGGTAATCAATAATGCCCTTTCCCATACAAGGGTAGAGTGGTTGCGCATGTAAGGTTTGAATAACGGTCGCAACTTAAACCAATCCGTTTTGAAAACAATACACACTTGCCTCGGTACACCACTTCGTCATCAAGTGACTACCCAACTCATCATCTCCCCCAGGCATAAGTGGCACCCGATGGGGTTTTCAAAAAGTCTTTTGAAAATACTTTGTCTCCATCACCATGCATATCCCCATCCCTTTTTGCGTAGCACTACTTAGCATCCTATCTACCCCCACCGGCATAACCCTCATAAGGAGGTAGGGTCATGCACAATGCAAGTATCAACGAGGAAGTACGGTGGCAAACCATCAAAGTGGTTACCATCTCATCATGATTCCGTTGCAACAACAATATGGTGCTATATGACATGCATAAAAAGGGTTTCATAGACATGGTCAAAGGGCTGCTTGCCTGGCTCAACAAAGTCTTCTGGGTCTTCAAAGTCTTCTGGTCCAACTCCTTCGTCAGCAACGCAATCTATCGTCGCAAAATAATAACGAGAAAAATAAGGCAATAATAAAACAGAAAAACCAAAGTGCTCAGAAAAATGTCAACTCATTTTTGTTAAATACTAGGGTGAAAACTAAAAGGGGGAAAATTCCTAGTTTTGGATTTGGAGTCATGGAAACCGTGCTATGAATTTTGAATGACAAGCATAAATGCTCAAATTCAAATTTAAATTTGAACATTGAAGAAAAGTTGGTTTGATAAGAGTGAGAACTGCACCAATAAATAGGTGGTATTATTACAAGAATTTAGGAGTTGGAATTATTGCATTTGGATTATTATTTAATCCTATGGAATTTTTGGAAAAGTGGCAGAAAAAGAAAAGGAAAAAAGGGCTCTGTGCCTGCTGGGCCAGAACAGCCGCAGCGCAGCAGGCCCAGCCAGAGTGGCGGCCCAGCGCACTGGTGCACACGCGCGCGCCAGGTTTAAACCTGACGGGTGGGGCCCAGGCATCAACGAGACAGAGGGGGGCGATGGAGGGGAGAGGCTGACAGGCGGGGCCCTCCTGTCATCCCTAACCCTGCGACAGAGGGCCGGCAGGCTCACCGGCGTCGATCTAGGGCACGGCAAGGTCGGGCGAGGGTACGGCTGGACTCAGCTTCGAGTCGCCGTTTGGGTGGAGGTGGTTGCGGTCGCCCGGGTGGCCTGGTTCGCCGGCGACGAGGTCTCGCGGCGGAGGAGCTTCGGGCATCGTCCGTTCCGGCCGTTCCCGGTTGCAAAAGAAGCGGGGGAGAAGGGAAAATGATCAGGGGTGCTCGGGGGTTCCAGATGGAGTTAGAGGAGGAGCGGGGGAGGCCTGTACCTCGGGAACTCTGGCGAGCCAAAGCGGCAGAGCTCGAGCTCGATCTCGAGCGGCTCTGGAGAGGAACTGGGGTGCAGGGGGAGGATTTGGTGGTGCAGAGAGCGAGTGGTGAGGAGAGGAGAGCTCGTGGAGGCCCTTAAATAGGCGGGCGACGGTCCACCGAAGACCCGTGCACCGGCGAGCCTGTTGCGGTCGAAGCGGGTCACGGGCGCTCGTCGGGGCATGTCTGAGGCGTTTGTGGGGGTTGGTCTAGGGCGAGGGGAGAGAAGAGAGGGAAAGCAGGGGGGCCAGGGCACCGCGCGTGTGAGTGCGCTCACTGGTGCGCTCGGTTGGCCGGCGCGCGTGCGAGCTGGGCCGAGAGGAAGGAGAAGGAGGAGGGGGACCAGGCTGTGGCGTGTTGCGGACGTCGAGGAGCATCGTCGGGCGCGCTGGGGAGGCCCGAGGTGGTCGGAGGTGGTTAGCAGGGGCGGCTACAGTGCGGGAGCGCACTGTAGCGCGCTCCAGAGCGTGCAAATGGCCGGCATGCCATTTTCTATGCAATGTGGGCGCGGCCAAAAGTGTCTGGTAGCTCTAGGGGGAAGTAAAGAAGTGGGAGATGGCCTTGGATGCCCTGGGTGGCCAGTAGGAGAAGAGAGAGGTAGAAGAAGAGGGAGAGAGGGGCTGTCCAGGGATGTAAATGGGGGTGTTTCACCCCTTAATCATTGAGCCATGGCCATGGGAGTGTTACTGGAGGTAGGAGAGGACCAGGAGGAGCTGTGGGAAAAAGTTGAGTTCAAGGATAATAGTTTTAGTGGTCAAAATGGTGATTTTTGAAAAGTGGCAGAAGGTGTTTGATATGGTTTTGGGGTACTTGCACTAATTTACTTCTTGTGGCACTTGGCAGGGGTGTTTGTCATGACAAAATGACAAGGTAAAAGGAAGATGAGCTCATTTGGAAGAGTTTTCTAATGAAAGTTTGGCAAACCCTAGAAATTAGCAGAAATGAACTTGTGTAGATCTAGTTGATCAAATCACATCTCCTTGATGCACCACTTGGTGTAGTGGCCTCATTTGGTCATGTGAACATGCTCACCAAGTTGCGGTCAAGGAGAGAAGGTTGGAAGTACAAAGTTGTTCAAATTTGATTCTGGTCAGAGAGGGGCATTTTGGTGAAACAAAATGACCTTGATTGACATGAGGCTTTGCATGGTGATCACAATATGCATTTGTGACTTTCTAGATTTTCCTTGGATTTTTATGAAAATATTTCCTGTATAAATATTTCAAATCCTTGGGCAGAAATGGTTTAGGAGGTTTTGTCCAATATTTTGAACATGACCATGTGTTGAAACTCTTATATATGGAAAATATATGTCCACTGAGTTTCCCTGATTTTTGTCAAATATTTTTGAAACAATAAAATAATTTTTCCCTATTAAAGACCATTTCTGGCCTTAAGAAAAATATTTTAAATAAAATAGGAAAATAACTTTTAAAATTATATTTTTGTGGTTTATGGGAGTCCTATATCTAATAGGTCTCAAATATACTCTTTGAAATATTTTTCATACCCCAAATCAAGTACTTGTAGTGCAAACCTCAATTTAGGGGGTTTTGGAAATCTAATTTTTGAAAATACTATTTGGCCAAATTATTTTTGTATGAAAATATTATATTGCACTATACACATGGCATGATCATTGGGCAGAAGTTTGGGGAAAGGAGATGAAGTATATAAGGTGGAGTTGTGTTGACTTTAAAGAGCACCTAAAAAAATCACAGAGAGAAAACCAACTCCAAATAAAAGCCAAATAATGCAAAAGTTTTTGTTGGTCCAAATTTTTATGCTTTATTAATGCAAATGAAATGTTACAAAATGCAAGGTGTGACAGACCTACCCCCCTTACAAGAATCTCGTCCCCGAGATTCCCAAACTAGGGTTTAAAGAGATACGGAAACTCGGATCTAAGGTAGTCTTCACGTTCCCAAGTTGCTTCCGCTTCAGTGTGGTTGCTCCACTGGACCTTGAAGTACTTGATGGTGCAGCTTCGAGTGTGTCACTCAGCCTCATCCAAAATGCAGATGGGCCTCTCATGGTAAGTCAAATCAGGCTGAAGGTCAATGGCTTGGTGATTGACGTCCTTGTAAAGATCAGGCTTGTCTGGAACTTGGAGACACTTCCGGAGTTGTGACACATGGAATACGTTATGCACATCGGATAGTTCAGGTGGCAGTTCCAACTGGTAAGCCACTTCTCCTCGTCGGTCAGTGATCTTGAAGGGGCCGATGTATCTTGGGGCGAGCTTTCATTTGACATGGAAGCACTGGGTTCCCTTGAGAGGTGTGACCCGTAGATAGACATGGTCTCCAACTCGGAAGTTCATGTACCTATGACGTGAGTCAGCTTAGCTCTTCTGCCTTGACTTGGTAGTCTTCAAACGCTCTTTGATAAGTTGGACTTGCTCTTCTGCTTCACGGAGGATATCGGGCCCAAAGACTAGTTCTTCTCCGGTCTCTGACCAATTGAGGGGCGTGCGGCATTTCCGTCCGTATAACACCTCAAATGGTGCCATCTGAAGCCTTGACTGATAACTGTTGTTGTAGGAGAACTCAGCAAAAGGGAGGCAATCTTCCCACCTAGCTCCATATGCCAGGACACAGGCTCGGAGCATGTCTTCGAGTATCTGATTCATTCGTTCTGTCTGACCTCCGGTCTATGGGTGGAAAGCAGTGCTGAAGGACAACCTGGTCCCCATGGCTTCTTGGAACTTCTTCCAGAACCTTGAGGTAAACTAGGTTCCTCGATCTGACACAATCTCCTTGGGAACACCATGAAGGCTTACGATTCTGTTGATGTAGAGGCTGGCTAGCTGGTTTCCCTTGTAAGTCATTTTGACAGGAATGAAATGGGCTACTTTGGTCAAATGGTCGACTATGACCCAGATGGAGTCATGTCCCTTATTTGACCTGGGTAATCCAGTGAGGAAGTCCATTCCGACTTTATCCCATTTCCATTCAGGCACCTTGAGAGGCTGTAACAATCCAGCGGGTCGCTGATGTTCAGCTTTGACCCTTTGGCATATGTCACACTTAGCGACGAAAGTGGCCATCTCTCTCTTCATGCCATGCCACCAGAATCTTTCCTTTAGGTCTTGATACATCTTGGTCCCTCCAGGATGGATGGAATACGGGGTGTCATGAGCTTCTTGCAAGATCAAGTTCTTGAGCTCAACCATGTTGGGTACGCAAATGCGATTCCCATACCACACAATTCCTTGATCATCCTCTGAGAATCCTGGGGCCTCGCCTGCCTAGATCTTCCTCTTGATGCCTTCAATACTTTCGTATCCCTTCTGAGCTTCCTTAACATCATCCATCAGGGTAGGCTTGACTTCGAGGTTGGCCAAGAATCCTGGTGCAACCAGTTCCAACCCGATGGTTTCAAGTTCTTCATACAAGGCAGGTAGCTTTTCCTTAAGCATAGCATTTAAGGAACAAGCCTTTCTGCTTAATGCATCTGCTACCACATTAGCCTTACCAGGGTGGTATTGAACACTGAGATCATAATCCTTGATCAACTGTAGCCATCTTCTCTGCCTCATGTTTAATTCCTTTTGAGTGAAAATATACTTCAGACTTTTGTGATCCGTGTATATCTCACCCCGTTTCCCTAGGAGGTAATGTCGCCATGTTTTCAGGGCATGAACTACAGCTGCCAATTCGAGGTCATGAGTAGCGTAGTTCTCTTCGTGAGGACGTAGCTATCTGGACAGATATGCTACGACTCTGTCTTCTTGCATGAGAACACCTCCAAGCCCGGCTCTCGACGCATCACAATATATCACAAATTCTTTGTGAATATCAGGTGTGGCCAGAACTAGGGCGGTGGTCAATCTCTTCTTTAGCTCCTGGAAGCTTTCTTCGCACTTCAGCGTCCATTTGAACTTCTTGTCCTTCTTCAGGAGCTGGGTCATGGGTCGGGCAATGCTTGAGAATCCTTCAACGAACTTGCGGTAATATCCCGCTAGTCCGAGGAAGCTTCTCACTTCCTTCACATTGCTTGGGGTTTGCCATTCAGACACGGCTTGAGTCTTGGTGGGATCCACTGACAATCCTTCGGCAGTCAATTTATGACCCAAGAATCCAACCTCATGCAGCCAAAATTTGCACTTGCTGAACTTGGCATAGAGTTGGTGCTCTCGAAGCTTGTCTAGGACCATCCTCAAGTGCTGCTTGTGCTCTTCTTCCGTCTTCGAGAAGACAAGAATGTCATCAATGAAGACAACGACAAACTTGCCCAAATATTCCATGAAGACCTTATTCATGAGATACATGAAGTAAGCTGGGGCATTGGTCAATCCAAAGGACATGACCGTGCACTCATACATGCCATATCTGGTTACAAATGCCGTCTTCGGAATATCTTGGGGTCTGATTTTCAGCTGGTAGTACCCAGATCTGAGGTCGATCTTGGAGAACACCTTGGCCCCATCGAGTTGATCAAACAGATCTTCAATCTTGGGAAGTGGATACTTGTTCTTGATTGTAACTTCATTGAGGGAGCGATAGTCAATGCACAAGCGGATGGTACCCTCCTTCTTTGCCACAAATAGAACAGGTGATCCCCAAGGGGAGGCACTAGGGCGGATAAATCCCTTCCTCAACTGCTCTTCCAGTTGCTTCTTCAATTATGCTAACTCCTCCGATCCCATTCTATAAGGCTTCTTATAGATGGGTCCTGCTCCGGGCAAGAGCTCGATGATGAACTCAATGTCTTGGTTAGGAGGCATTCCCAGTAGCTCATCAGGAAAAACATCGGGGTATTCGCATACTACCGGCACTTGCTCCAATCAAACTTCAGTGAGACAGTTGACTTGGTTGGCTTGAACAGAGGAGGGGTTGGAGGAAAATTTAACTTCGACTCCTTGCTCATTGGTCACAGTGACAGACCGGTTGGTGCAATCTAACAAGCCTTGGTGCTTGATGAGCCAATTCATTCCTAAGATCACATCCAAGCCTTATGATCTTAAGATGATAAGGTCTGCTAGGAAGTCTACCCCGTTAATGATAATCCCGACTCCTTTACATCCTATCTTGGCTCTCATCTCTGCTCCTGGGGTTTGTACCACCATAGGGTTATTCAGGGGTGTAGGGGTCATGCCACTTTTTAATGCAAACTTTTGGGTGATAAATGAATGTGTGGCTCCAGAATCAAACAAGACAGTTGCAGGTGCTGACTTGACAAGGAACGTACCCAGCACGACATCCGGGTCTTCCTAGGCTTCTTCTGCGGTGACATGATTCACACGATCCTTGCCGTTGTTGGGCGGGTTGCGGGGAGCTTGGTTCCTTGGTGGCATTCCACGGCCTTGTCCTGGGTTTTGTGCATTGGGGCGCGGGGCGTCGGGCTTCATATTGGGGCAATTCTTGGAGTAGTGTCCTGGCTGACCACATCCAAAGCAAGTGACTTGGTTGGGGTTGCTTCCCTTGCCGGTATTGTTATTGGGGTTGTTGTAAGCTGGCCTGGGGTTGGCATACTGCTGAGGCTGATAGTTGGTGCGGGGTGCAAGGGCTCTTGGCTGCTGATAGGTTGGCTTGAGCAGGGCTGGCTGCCACGGGCGAGGCTTCTGGTTGCTGGAGCTACCCTTGCTGATCATCTTGCGCTTACGGGTATTATCCAAAGCACGTCGCTTGTCCTCAAGCATGAGTGCCTAGTTCACCAGATCAGGAAAGGTCGGGTAGTCACACACAACAAGCGAGTACTGCAGAGTCTGGTTAAGGCCTTCCATGAAGCGCTCCCTTTTGGCAGCATCAGTGCTGACATCCTCAGGAGCATACCTTGAGAGAACACTGAACTTCTGCATGTACTCCTTGACAGTTCTACTTCCTTGCTTCAGGGCTCGGAACTCACTCTTCTTGATGGCCATGATTCCGGAATGAATGTGGGCCTTGGAGAATTCTGCCTTGAAGTCATTCCAAGTGATGTTTTGCTCAGCATGCATGGTCTTGAATCCATCCCACCAAGCTCTAGCAGTGCCCCCAAGACAGTGAGCACCATACACCACCTTCTCACGGTCCTCAGTGCGTCCGACTAGTTCCAGCAGATCCTCAATGGTGCGGACCCAGTCGTCTGCATCCAGGGGTTCAGTAGTCTCGATGAAGGTGTGTAACGCCCCGGATACAACTTTCCATATTCTTAACTCCAACTCATGCCATTTCCGGCTAAGTGTTATGTTATTTCCTTCGTGGTTGGGTTTTTAGCTTTTATTTTGCATGTTGTTCATGTCATGCATCTCATCTCATAGCATCATGCGCATTGCATCGGCATTGTTTTGAAAACTCGTAGCCGTTCGTTGTTGCCGCTTCTTCCTCGCCTCCGTTGACCTTTCTTAGACCAACCGTTTTTTTTTGCCTGACCATTTGACCCCTTTGTACAGTGCACACCCCTCGCGCGCGTCCAAAAGTTGTCCCGAACCCGACCCGCTCTGTCACTACCGTTGAGTACGGATCATCCCCTAAAATCTATAAAACATCTCCGTTTTCTTATTTGGACTCTCCTAGTCTAGTTTTCTCGACCGTTCGACCTTGATCGGAGGGCCCGTTTTGCCCCTAAGCTAGTCCACCTAGTTATTTAAACAGCCCAACCCTAATTTCTAGGCCTCATGTCCCATCCTTCCCATTCCGCCGCCGCCACCACTCCTCTTGTCTCCTCCCACCTCGAGATCTTCCCAGATCCCTCTTGCAGCCAGCCGACCAGCCTCCTTCCTCCTCGGATCAGCCGCAGCCGCCACCCATCAAATCCATCCATCCATAGTGCCACCCACTCTCCCTCGATTTCACGACCGCAGCCGTGCCTCCCACTCCCTCCTCGATCCAGATAGAGAGGAGCTCGACCCCAAGCATCCCAACGACGTCCTCCTTGCCGGTGATTCCCCGCCGGAGTTTCCAAGTAACAACAGCGATCAGGCCAGTCTCGTCGCTCCATGCCTTCCTTTTCTCCCGCGCTTCTCCATCGTCTCACCCCTCTGGCTCTTTCACCCCGTTCAAGCAGGAGCGCAGCCGCCCTCGACCCGTCTCCATCCGGCCGACAACGAGCAGTAGCTCGCCGGATTTGAGCTCCATCGGATCCGCCTCAAGCTCGCCGCAGCTCCTCCCCGTCGTCCTTGCGCTGCTTCCAGGACCAACTGAAGCCCCGCCGTCGCCCTGCTTCACGAGGACGAGGACGAGCCCCTGCCGTCACCCCGCCAAGTCCCTGCCTCGCCGGAGATCCTTGCCTTCCGCCTGGATCCGCTGCGCCGCCGCGGTTCCCCCTCGCCGCCTCCCCTTATTTCTCCTTCCTCCCTCTATTTTTCTCCCTCCCACGCGGTTCTGTCCCTCTCTCTGAACCTTCACAGGAGCCATGGCGCACCGCCAGGAGCAGTGCCCGCATGCCCCGTTGACCCCCTCGTCCGAGCCCTTGTGGATCCGTTCCGCCCTGCCAGAACTCCGCCTTGCCTCCTGCCCGGATTCGTCCATCCCCGCGTTCCGCTCGTCGCTGGCGGCCGTTCCCGCCCTCCGTCGCCCTGAACCTGCTGTTGTTGTCGTAGTTCCTCAGTAACGAAGAAGGAGCAGCCCACTCGCATTGACCGACCCTGCCTCGCTGACCCGCTCGCTCGCCAGCCGCAGCAACCGCATCATGGGCCTCAAGCCAGGAGCAGGCCCAGCGCCCCCCTTCCAGCCTCCCTCTCCAAGCCGACCGGGCCAAGGCCCACTGGGTGAGAAGCCCCCCAAGCCCCTCCTGCGAACTGTTGGGCCAGCCTCTGTTTCGGCCCGTTCATATTTTTTTCCCTGCCTACGAATTTAGTCATTATCCAGGGAATTACAGATTTGCAAAAAAACCCTCAAACATCATGCATTTAATAACTGACAAATGGTGCATCGGATTAAAATGATTTATACATGTAAAATGCTTAGAATTTAATCTAGTTTCATAACATGCCACTTTCATCCATGTTTGGAATGTTTAAAATGTTGTTTGATTAAATTTGCATAAATGCCATGTTAAAATGGTTTATTTCATAACTAAATAACCATAGCTCCAAATTTAATAAACTTTATATGTAAATGGGGTGGAAAATGCCTAGTTTAACTTGATGCACTTACTTTGCATGTTTAACAACATTAAAATATGTTTTAGGGCAGAACAGTACCAAATTCGAAATATGGATATGGGGATTTTCCGGCATTGTTGTTTGTTGTTCCGGCCTCAATTAAACTTGCATAAATAGCTAGTTTACTTATGCTTCACCTCTTGACATGTTTAACAACATTTAATATTGTTGAGTAGCTTATAATGAGATCAAACTAAATAAATGAATGTGGTGTTTTGTCAATATGCAACTAGTTGCATATTGAGCTCCACTTAACTTGTAGTATTGTTTGTTGCACTTTGCCATGCCATGCCTCATTAAACCGGACATGCATCATACTTGATTGTGCATCATGCCATGTTTAGGCTTGTGTGTTTACCATGTTGTTTGTTTCTTTCCAGTGTTGCTTCTTAGTTCCGGTAATGTTGCGATTGTGAGGATTCGTTCGACTACTCCCATTCGTCTTTCGTTCTTCTTCCTAGCGGGATTTCAGGCAATATGACCGCTACCCTGGATCTCACTACTATGATTGAAAGCTAGTTGCTTCGTTCTATTGTTATGCTGCGCTACCTATCATTTGCTCTTCAAGCTTCCCAAATTGCCATGTCAGCCTCTAACCTTTTTCACCCTTCCTAGCAAACCGTTGCTTGGCTATGTTACCGCTTTTGCTCAGCCCCTCTTATAGCATTGTTAGTTGCAGGTGAAGTCGACGATTGCTCCATGATAGACACGATTATGTTGGGATACCACAATAACTCTTATTTAATTAATGCATCTATATACTTGGTAAAGGGTGGAAGACTCGGCCTTATGCCTGGTGTTTTGTTCCACTCTTGCTGCCCTAGTTTCCGTCATACCGGTGTTATGTTCCTTGATTTTGCATTCCTTACGCGGTTGGGTGATTTATGGGACCCCCTTGATAGTTCACTTTGAATAGAACTTCTCCAGCAAGGCCCAACCTTGATTTTACCATTTGTCTCATGTATCCCTTTTTTCCGGAGCCCGAGGGTCATCTTTATTTACCCCCCCCCCCCGGCCAGTTCTCCTCCGAGTGCTGGTCCAAACCGAGCAATGTTCGGCACCCCCTGGGCAACCAGGGTCTATGCCAACCCGATGTCTTGCTCATCTGGTGTGCCCTAAGAACGAGATATGTGCAGCTCCTATCTGGATTTGTCGGCGCATCGGGCGGCTTTGCTGGTCTTGTTTTACCATTGTCAAAATGTCTTGTAAACCGGAATTCCGAGACTGATCGGGTCTTCCTGGGAGAAGGAATATCCTTTGTTGACCGTGAGAGCTTGTGATGGGCTAAGTTGGGACAACCCTGCATGGTATAAACTTTCGAGAGCCATGCCGGTTATGTGGCAGAGGGGAATTTGTTAACGTCCGGATGTAGAGAACTTGACACTTAACTTAATTAAAACACATCAACCGCGTGTGTAGCCGTGATGGTCTCTTTTAGGTGGAGTCCGGGAAGTGAACACGGTTTTGGGTTATGTTTGACGTAAGTAGGAGTTCAGGATCACCTCTTGATCATTGTTTGCTTCATGACCGTTCCTTTGCTTCTCTTCTCACTCTGATTTGCGTATGTTAGCCACCATATATGCTTAGTCGCTGCTGCAACCTCACTACTTTACCCCCTTCCTTTCCCATTAAGATTTGCTAGTCTTGGTACCCATGGTAATGGGATTGCTGAGTCCTCGTGGCTCATAGATTACTACCATAACAGTTGCAGGTATAGGTTATGCGATGATCATGACGCGAGAGCGATGTTTACTTGTTTTGGAGTTCCTCTTCTGCTTCTTCTTCGATCAGGGGATAGGTTCCAGGTCGGCAGCCTAGGCTAGCAGGTTGGATTTCGTTTGAGTTTCTGTTTGTGTTTCATCCATAGTCGGATGTTGCTCTTGTGTATGATGATGTTCTATTCGTGTGGCATTGTATGCCTATTGTATGTATCCCCATCTATTATCTAATGTTGATGTAATGATATCCACCTTGCAAAAGCGTATCAATATGCGGTTCTATCCTTGGTGAGACCTTCGAGTCTCTTTAGGATAGTATCGCATATTGGGTGTGACGAGTTGGTATCAGAGCCTCGACCGACCATAGGAGCCCCTTGATTGTTGGCCATTGTTGAGTCTAGAAGAAAAATATTTTGAGTCTTAGGATTATATATATCGGAGAGTAGGATTCTTTTTACTCCTTAGTCCCTTTCTCGCTCTGGTGAGGTCTCCTGACGTAGATGTTTTGTCTTTCCTCTCCTCAAATTTCACTAATTTTTTTAGGATCACCCGGGTATATTGGGATCGTTCCGGTATTCTTGTGACGAGAACATTGTTCTTGGTGCCTCCTGACATTTAGGGGTTGTGGCAGTGTCCCGGGGAGTTGAGCTCCGAGGTGTTGTCGTCACAATTTTATCGTTGCAGTTCTGGAATACCTGAGTTTTGCCGACATCGAAAATCTGTTTTATGCAGTTGTTGGTGAGATAACCTCGACGCCACCCAGTACTGGGGAGTTCGGAAGTATTGCCATTGCTCGTATAACGGATGCTTTTCGAAGGTTGAGGTACACGATTTCCAGAGTTTTCTTGGTTATGTGTTGACGGATGGATACAGTTGGATGTAGGGATTGTTAGTTTGGGTGAGATATATTGCTTCCCCTGTTTCCCCAACACCAGATTGCCTAACCAGAAAGTTTTGAGAGTTTATAGGTGGGAATTCAAGTAGCTCCTAGAATATCTTTCTGACAGATGCATGATATGGGATAGGGTAAATCTCTATCATATTTATTAGTTCTGGCTTATTCTGCAAGCCAAATTCTTTGTTTTGTTTTATTTGTGGTATTCGAGTTGCTTCGAAGTCAAATGTTGAATCTATACCTTTCCTAAAAGGTGTTCTCATATTGCTATGTGAATACTAATCCTTTTGATCATCGAGATTGTCATGTCAATTCTTTCCAACCGGTGTGCTTCTCTTCAAGTGGATCCGATCATTTCAACATTTGTGAGATCAATTCTAAGTTTTCTCAACAGTATCCATTTCATCCATCCTCAAGTCGCCTTTGTTTTCCCGCCCACCCACCCTTTTCTTCAAGGACTCAGATATCTTAATCAAGTATCCATCTTATGGATGTGAAGTTTCTTCATTCTTTTCTTTCAGTGTTCTTATCTGGTGATTTCCCATGAAGATGCTCAACAGTTTCAAGTTCATCATCCTTCATTGTTGTTTCTTCTCCGGTGGATCCAATTCAAGCTTTCGATATTCAGCATACTCCTTTCCCCGTTTCTAATGCTTTCTCATGTCGGTGCACCCCTTAATTGTTCACCTCTCTCTATTCTTATCTAGAGTGCCTAAGATTATCTCAGAAGATTCAAGTTTCTATTCTTAATCCTTTCTAGCTATTTCGAGGCTTTTTCTCTCATTCAAGCTATTTAATTCTACCGGTGCAATCTCTATTTAAAGCAATCCTTCAATAATGTTTCTTTTGAGTGGGCCCTAACCCACAGGTCTTTTTCCAGGATCTTACCTGACTCTTCTAATTTTCCTGGAGCCATTCCCATTCTTTTTAAAGTTTGACGTAAGAATGAATTATCATCAGTCATATGTCTTTCTCTAAGATCTTCCAAATTCTTTTCATCGTTGGTTTAACCTTTACATTCTTCATTCTTCCGGAGTATCTCAAAATTATTCAAGGTGTTTTTCATCATCATTCTCAACATTTGAAGACCGAAGAAGTGTTTCCTCTAAATCTTGGTCCATTCTCTTGAAGATTCATGGTTCTAGCTTATGCTATCCTCATAATTTTTTTGATTTTGACAATTCTTTTCTTACCATCCGGAACATTTCATGAGTTGTTTCCATTTCTTTCCTCCGAAGGCCATCATGTCATAATTCTTCATTCTCAGCGTGTAGCTATCGTTCTCCAAATCTTACCGGTGCATCGTTCAAATACCCTCTAATCAGTTCATGATCTCTTCGTTCTCATGTATCTAAATCCCCTCAAGTATCTTCATTCATTTTCCAATTCTTCCCAGTGAATTGTGCCTTTGCTACTTTCATTTTCAATTCTTACGGCGGTTTGTTCAAGATTACTCTTCCTATGTTCTCATATTAATTTATTTGTTGTTCCAACCCCACAGGTGGTTCCATCAATACCTTCTCAAGTTTGTGCTATATCTCTCTTAATCCTTTCGACGAGAATAAGTAGTATGCCAAATCCGTTGCTTGTCATTAATTTAAATTGGTCAAGGATACGCATAACGTAATTCTTATTATTGTTTCATCCAAGTGATCTAGTTTCTTCTTTCCAGAGTTATTGAAAGCACAAGTGCTCCCTAGGTGGTTTTGGTAATTAATGTGAACATATCTCTTATTGGACTAACACTTTTATCTAGTATATTTCAGATAAGTTCAACAATGGAGTGGCATGGACTAAAGGTTGTGGGAACTCCTTCAAGATGCTAAGGACAAAGGATTGGCTCAAGCTTCAAGCTCAAGACTCTTCATTTTACATTTTTAGTGGTCCAAGATCACATTGAGTCTATAGGAAAAGCCAATACTATCAAGGAGGGATGAGGTGTTGCTTATTGAGCCTCTTGCTTCATGTGCTTTGTGATATGCTCCAAAAACCCTCAGCTACTTTCCCACTTCCACAAATGACCTAAACCTAAAGCCAAAATTGGTCACACCGATTCTTCCTATCCGGCGCCACCGATTCCAAAAGTCATAGCCACTGCCACAAACCCTAAGCAAATCGGTCTTACCGATAGGGATCTCGGTCTCACCGAGATGGGATTGTAATCTCTCTGTGTATGTCCATTATCAAAATCGGTCTCACCGAGTTTGAGCAATCGGTACTACCGAGATTACAATGCAAACTCTCTGGATAACTTATTACCAAAATCAATCTCACCGAGTTTGTGTAATCGGTCCCACCGAGTTTGCCTGACCAACTCTCTGGAAAGCTTATTACCAAATCGGTCTCACCGAGTTTGTGTAATCGGTCTTACCGAAATTACGTTATGCCCTAACCCTAACAATATCGGTCTCACCGAGTTGCATTTCGGTCCCACCGAAAACCCTAACGGTCACATTATTTGCTAAATTGGTCTGACCGAGTTTAACGATTCGGTCCCATCGAGTTTGGTAGATTGTGTGTAACGGTTAGATTTTGTGTGGAGGCTATAAATACCCCTCCACCTCCTCTTCATTCGTGGAGAGAGCCATCAGAACGAACCTACACTTCCAGCATACATTTTCTGAGAAATAACTACCTACTCATGTGTTGAGACCAAGATATTCCATTCCTACCATATGAATCTTGATCTCTAGCCTTCCCCAAGTTGCTTTCCACTCAAATCTTCTTCCCACCAGATCCAAAACCTATGAGAGAGAGTGAGTGTTGGGGAGACTATCATTTGAAGCACAAGGCAAGGAGTTCATCATCAACGCACCATTTGTTACTTCTTGGAGAGTGGTGTCTCCTAGATTGGCTAGGTGTCACTTGGGAGACTCCGACAAGATCGTGGAGTTGAACCAAGGAGTTTGTAAGGGCAAGGAGAGCGCCTACTTCGTGAAGATCTACCGCTAGTGAGGCAAGTCCTTCGTGGGCGACGGCCATGGTGGGATAGACAAGGTTGCTTCTTCGTGAACCCTTCGTGGGTGGAGCCCTTCATGGACTCGCGCAAACGTTACGCTTCGTGGGTTGAAGTCTCCATCAACGTGGATGTACGATAGCACCACCTATCGGAACCACGCCAAAAACATCCGTGTCTCCAATTGCGTTTGAATCCTCCAAACCCTTCCCTTTACTTTCTTGCAAGTTGCATGCTTTACTTTCCGCTGCTCATATACTCTTTTAATGCTTGCTTGATACGTATTTTGATTGTTGAAATTGTGCCTAAACTCCACTCAAACTTTAAGAAACTTAAAAACTGCAACTTTGGTACTTAGTGTCTAATCCCCCCCTCTAGACACCTCTTCTCAAGGTCCTACAGTTATTCATCATGTCACATTTCTCGGTCTGAGATGCTTCATCTTTTCTTTTTTGGAGTTCCAAGTTTTCCGCATTATCATCGCGAAGCTCCATCTAAATCATTGCAAGGCTTCACCTTGTGTTTTGAACTTCTCCTTCTTTTTATCATCCTTTTATAACCAGAGTTCTTCATGGAGGCTCTACATGGTGGTTCGTCAAGGATTCTTTTCATTCTTCAATTGTTCTTCAAAATTTCTCTTGAAGTTAAGATCAGCCAAGCTATACTCTAAAAATAAACATGGTGCCCAAAACATGTTTTGTTTTGAGGAGTTCAAGCATTCTTCATATTGCATCC
This sequence comes from Triticum timopheevii, assembly GCA_963921465.1. NCBI lineage: Eukaryota > Viridiplantae > Streptophyta > Magnoliopsida > Poales > Poaceae > Triticum > Triticum timopheevii. The sequence continues at coordinate 249,001,962 of OY997264.1, read as the reverse complement.
GAAGTGCAATTCTTCCTACCTTATCTTTTGAGGTGGTGTTATATCATTCTTGACAATTTCCATTCATGTTTCGTGATTCACATGTTGTCAAGAATGAGGTATTTTAAATCCATCAATCTCTTCTCTAGAGTTATCTTGGTATAGATTTCACCTAAAGCCTTCCCTAAGGAATGTTGCTAGTGTGGTGCTTATCAATGATCCAATTTTCTCTTTCTCATCTCAGTGAATAAGTTTTTCATCTCTTTGGTGCTCTCAATCAAATCAATGGTTTCCATTAGTGGCCGGTTGTCACCTCATCATTTTGAGATGTTTGCCATAAGCCCACAACAAGCTTGTGCTTTTTGTTGTTGATTTTCAAACAACTCCGTTCAATTCTTCTTTGCAAGGATGCTTTCCAAGCTCATTTGTTGCAGAAGTTGGCATTTTCTTCTCCATTCTTTTATTTCAATGATCTATCTTCTATTCTTTCTTCCGGGGACATTGTGATGTTGCTCTTTTCACTCATCATCTCGAATTGTGAGGATCATGTTCTTTTCGTGCTTATCCATTTAACAGGAGTGTTGTGTCATCTCTTCAAGTTCTTTTCATCTTATCAAGTCTTGCATCTTTTTTCAACCGGAGTGTTGTCCGAATTTGATCTTCCTTGTTCCGTGTTTATCTCGTTTCAACCAGAGTGGTTCCAATTCCTTCTTGTCCATTGTACTCGTCATTCATAGCTTTGCAGCCTCTAAGGTTCACATGGTGTTCCTTGTTTCTATTCTCTACCGCAGTGCTCTCAATTGTGTTCAACTCCATTGTGTTCTTTCTTTCAACTTTTCAACCTCTCAAGGTTCTTTGGTTTCACTCATTAGTCGAAGAAGCAACTTAGTTTACCTCTTATCTTCCTCTTCCTTTTCCCTCCGGTGCCATCCTAGATCTCGGGACGAGATCCTCTCGTAGTGGTGGAGTGTTGTAACGCCCCGGATACAACTTTCCATATTCGTAACTCCAACTATTGCCATTTCCGGCTATGTGTTGTGTTATTTCCTTCGTGGTTGGGTTTTTGTCTTTTATTTTGCATGTTGTTCATGTCATGCATCTCATCTCATAGCATCATGCGCATTGCATCGGCATTGTTTTCAAAACTCGTAGCCATTCGTTGTTGCCGCTTCTTCCTCGCCTCCGTTGACCTTTCTTAGACCAACCATTCTTTTGTTGCCTGACCGTTTGACCCCTTTGTATAGTGCAGACCCCACGCGCGTGTCCAAAAGTTGTCCCGAACCCGACCCGCTCTGTCGCTACCGTTGAGTCCGGATCATCCCCTAACATCTATAAAACGTCTCTGTTTTCTTATTTGGACTCTCCTAGTCTATTTTTCTCGACCGTTCGGTCTTGATCGGAGGGTCCGTTTTGCCACTAAGCTAGTCCACCTAGTTATTTAAACAGCCCAACCCTAATTTCTAGGCCTCATGTCCCATCCTTCCCATTCAGCAGCCGCCGCCACTCCTCTTGTCTCCTCCCACCTCAGGATCTTCCCAGATCCCTCTTGCAGCCAGCCGACCAGCCTCCTTCCTCCTCGGATCAGCCGCAGCCGCCACCCATCAAATCCATCCATCCGCAGTGCCACCCACTCTCCCTCGATTTCACGACCGCAGCCGTGCCTCCCACTCCCTCCTCGATCCAGATCAAGAGGAGCTCGACCCCAAGCATCCCAACGACCTCCTCCTTGCCGGTGATTCCCCGCCAGAGTTTCCAAGCAACAATAGCGATCAGGCCAGTCTCGTCGCTCCATGCCTTCCTTTTCTCCCGCGCTTCTCCATCGTCTCACCCCTCTGGCTCTTTCACCCCGTTCAAGCAGGAGCGCCGCCGCCCTCGACCCGTCTCCATCCGGCCGACAACAAGCAGTAGCTCGCCGGAGTTGAGCTCCACCTGATCCGCCTCAAGCTCGCCGCAGCTCCTCCCCGTCGTCCTTGCGCTGCTTCCAGGACCAACTGAAGCCCCGCCGTCGCCCTGCTTCACGAGGACGAGGACGAGCCCCTGCCGTCACCCCGCCAAGTCCCTGCCTCGCAGGAGATCCTTGCCTTCCGCCTGGATCCGCTGCGCCGCCGCGGTTCCCCCTCGCCGCCTCCCCTTATTTCTCCTTCCTCCCTCTATTTTTCTCCCTCTCATGCGGTTCTCTCCCTCTCTCTGAACCTTCACAGGAGCCATGGCGCACCACCAGGAGCAGCGCCCGCGCCCCGTTGACCCCCTCGTCCGAGCCCTTGTGGATCCGTTCCGCCCTGCCAGAACTCCGCCTTGCCTCCTGCCCGGATTCGTCCATCCCTGTGTTCCGCTCGTCGCTGGCAGCCATTCCCGCTCTCCGTCGCCCTGAACCTGCTGTTGTTGTCGCAGTTCTTCAGTAACGAAGAAGGAGCAGCCCACTCGCCTCGCTCGCATTGATCGACACTGCCTCGCTGACCCGCTCGCTCGCCAGCCGCAGCAACCGCATCATGGGCCTCAAGCCAGGAGCAGGCCCAGCGCCCCCCTTCCAGCCTCCCTCTCCAAGACGACCGGGCCAAGGCCCACTGGGTGAGCAGCCCCCCAAGCCCCTCCTGTGAACTGTTCGGCCAGCCTCTGTTTCGGCCTGTTCATATTTTTTTCCCTGCCTACGAATTTAGTCATTATCCAGGGAATTACAGATTTGCAGAAAAACCCTCAAACATCATGCATTTAATAATTCACAAATGGTGCATCGGATTAAAATGATTTATACATGTAAAATGCTTAGAATTTAATCTAGTTTCATAACATGCCACTTTCATCCATGTTTGGAATGTTTAAAATGTTGTTTGATTAAATTTGCATAAATGCCATGTTAAAATGGTTTATTTCATAACTAAATAACCGTAGCTCCAAATTTAATAAACTTTATATGTAAATGGGGTGCAAAAATACCTAGTTTAACTTGATACACTTACTTTGCATGTTTAACAACATTAAAATATGTTTTAGGGCAGAACAGTACCAAATTCGAAATATTGATATGGGGATTTTCCGGCATTGTTGTTTGTTGTTCCGGCCTCAATTAAACTTGCATAAATAGCTAGTTTACTTATGCTTCACCTCTTGCCATGTTTAACAACATTTAATATTGTTGAGTAGCTTATAACGAGATCAAACTAAATAAATGAATGTGGTGTTTTGTCAATATGCAACTCGTTGCATATTGAGCTCCACTTAACTTGTAGTATTGTTTGTTGCACTTTGCCATGCCATGCCTCATTAAACCGGACATGCATCATACTTGATTGTGCATCATGCCATGTTTAGGCTTGCGTGTTTACCATGTTGTTTGTTTCTTTCCGGTGTTGCTTCTTAGTTTTGGTAATGTTGCGATTGTGAGGGTTCGTTCGACTACTCCCGTTCATCTTTCGTTCTTCTTCCTAGCGGGATTTCAGGCAATATGACCGCTACCCTGGATCTCACTACTATGATTGCAAGCTAGTTGCTTCGTTCTATTGTTATGCTGCGCTACCTATCATTTGCTCTTCAAGCCTCCCAAATTGCCATGTCAGCCTCTAACCTTTTTCACCCTTCCTAGCAAACCATTGCTTGGCTATGTTACTGCTTTTGCTCAGCCCCTCTTATAGCGTTGTTAGTTGCAGGTGAAGTCGACGATTGCTCCATGATGGACAGGATTATGTTGGGATACCACAATATCTCTTATTTAATTAATGCATCTATATACTTGGTAAAGGGTGGAAGACTCGGCCTTATGCCTGGTGTTTCGTTCCACTCTTGCTGCCCTAGTTTCCATCATACCGGTGTTATGGTCCTTGATTTTGCGTTCCTTACGCGGTTCGGTGATTTATGGGACCCCCTTGATAGTTCACTTTGAATAAAACTTCTCCAGCAAGGCCCAACCTTGGTTTTACCATTTGTCTCACGTATCCCTTTTTTCCGGAGCCCGAGGGTCATCTTTATTTACCCCCCCCCCCCCGGCCAGTTCTCCTCCGAGTGCTGGTCCAAACCGAGCGATGTCCGGCACCCCCTGAGCAACCAGGGTCTATGCCAACCCAATGTCTTGCTCATCTGGTGTGCCCTAAGAATGAGATATGTGCAGCTCCTATCGGGATTTGTCGGCACATCGGGCGACTTTGTTGGTCTTGTTTTACCATTGTCGAAATGTCTTGTAAACTGGAATTCCGAGACTGATCGGTTCTTCCTGGGAGAAGGAATATCCTTTGTTGACTGTGAGAGCTTGTGATGGGCTAAGTTGGGACACCCCTGCAGGGTATAAACTTTTGAGAGCCATGCCGGTTATGTGGCAGATGGGAATTTGTTAAAGTCCGGATGTAGAGAACTTGACACTTAACTTAATTAAAATGCATCAACCGCGTGTGTAGCCGTGATGGTCTCTTTTCGGCGGAGTCCGGGAAGTGAACACGGTTTTGGGTTATGTTTGACATAAGTAGGAGTTCAGGATCACCTCTTGATCATTGTTAGCTTCACGACTGTTCCTTTGCTTCTCTTCTCACTCTGATTTGCGTATGTTAGCCACCATATATGCTTAGTCGCTGCTGCAACCTCACTACTTTACCCCCTTCCTTTCCCATTAAGATTTGTTAGTCTTGGTACCCATGGTAATGGGATTGCTGAGTCCTCGTGGCTCATAGATTACTACCACAACAGTTGCAGGTATAGGTTATGCGATGATCATGACGCGAGAGCGATGTTTACTTGTTTTGGAGTTCCTCTTCTGCTTCTTCTTCCATCAGGGGATAGGTTCCAGGTCGGCAGCCTGGGCTAGCAGATTGGATGTCATTTGAGTTTCTGTTTGTGTTTCATCCATAGTCGGATGTTGCTCTTGTGTATGATGATGTTCTATTCGTGTGGCATTGTATGCCTCTTGTATGTATCCCCATCTATTATCTAATGTTGATGTAATGATATCCACCTTGCAAAAGCGTATCAATATGCGGTTCTATCCTTGTTGAGACCTTCGAGTCTCTTTAGGATAGTATCGCATATTGGGCGTGACAAGTTGGTATCAGAGCCTCGACCGACCATAGGAGCCCCTTGATTGTTGGCCGTTGTTGAGTCTAGAAGAAAACTATTTTGAGTCTTAGGATTATATATATCGGAGAGTAGGATTCTTTTTACTCCTTAGTCCCTTTGTCGCTCTGGTGAGGTCTCCTGACATAGATATTTTGTCTTTCCTCTCCTCAAATTTCACTAATTTTTTTAGGATCACCCGGATATATTGGGATCGTTCCGGTATTCTTGTGACGAGAACATTGTTCTTGGTGCCTCCAGACATTTAGGGGTTGTGTCAGTGTCCCGGGGAGTTGAGCTCCGAGGTGTTGTCGTCACAATTTTATCGTTGCAGTTCTGGAATACCTGAGTTTTGCCGACATCGAAAATCTCTTTTATGCAGTTGTGGTGAGATAACCTCGACGCCACCCAGTACTGGGGAGTTCGGAAGTATTGCCATTGCTCGTATAACGGATGCTTTTCGAAGGTTGAGGTACACGATTTCCAGAGTTTTCTTGGTTATGTGTTGACGGATGGATATAGCTGGATGTAGGGATTGTTAGTTTGGGTGAGATATATTGTTTCCCCTGTTTCCCCAACACCAGATTGCATAACCAGAAAGTTTTGGGAGTTTATAGGTGGGAATTCAAGTAGCTCCTAGAATATCTTTCCGACAGATGCATGATATGGGATAGGGTAAATCTCTATCATATTTATTTGTTCTGGCTTATTCTGCAAGCCAAATTCTTTGTTTTGTTTTATTATTGGTATTCGAGTTGCTTCGAAGTCAAATGTTGAATCTATACCTTGCCTAAATGGTGTTCTCATATTGCTATGTGAATACTAATCCTTTTGATCATCGAGATTGTCATGTCAATTCTTTCCAACTGGTGTGCTTCTCTTCAAGTGGATCCGATCATTTCAACATTTGTGAGATCAATTCTAAGTTTTCTCAGCGGTATCCATTTCTTCCGTCCCCAAGTCGCCTTTGTTTTCCCGCCCACCCACCCTTTTCTTCAAGGACTCAGATATCTTAATCAAGTATCCATCTTATGGATGTGAAGTTTCTTCATTCTTTTCTTTCAGTGTTCTTATCTGGTCATTTCCCATGAAGATGCTCAACAGTTTCAAGTTCATCATCCTTCATTGTTGTTTCTTCTCCGGTGGATCCAATTCAAGCTTTCGATATTCAGCATATTCCTTTCCTCGTTTCTAATGCTTTCTCATGTCGGTGCACCCCTTAATTGTTCACCTCTCTCTATTCTTATCTGGAGTGCCTAAGATTATCTTAGAAGATTCAAGTTTCTATTCTTAATCCTTTCTAGCTATTTCGAGGTTTTTTTCTCTCATTCAAGCTCTTTAATTCTACCGGTGCAATCTCTATTTCAAGCAATCCTTCAATAATGTTTCTTTCGAGTGGGCCCTAACCCACAGGTCTTTTTCCAGGATCTTACCTGACTCTTCTAATTTTCCTGGAGCCATTCCCATTCTTTTTAAAGTTTGACGTAAGAATGTATTATCATCAGTCATATCTCTTTCTCTAAGATCTTCCAAATTCTTTTCATCGTTGGTTTAACCTTTACATTCTTCATTCTTCCGGAGTATCTCAAAATTCTTCAAGGTGTTTTTCATCATCATTCTCAACATTTGAAGACTGAAGAAGTGTTTCCTCTAAATCTTGGTCCATTCTCTTGAAGATTCATGGTTCTAGCTTATGCTATCCTCATAATTTTTTTATTGTTACAATTCTTTTCTTACCATCCGGAACATTTCATGAGTTGTTTCCATTTCTTTCCTCCGAAGGCCATCATGTCACAATTCTTCATTCTCAGCGTGTAGCTATCGTTCTCCAAATCTTACCGGTGCATCGTTCAAATACCCTCTAATCAGTTCATGATCTCTTCATTCTCATGTATCTAAATCCCCTCAAGTATCTTCATTCATTTTCCAATTCTTCCCAGTGAATTGTGCCTTTGCTACTTTCATTTTCAATTCTTACGGCGGTTTGTTCAAGATTACTCTTCCTATGTTCTCATATTAATTTATTTGTTGTTTCAACCCCACCGGTGGTTCCATCAATACCTTCTCAAGTTTGTGCTATATCTCTCTTAATCCTTTCGACGAGAATAAGTAGTATGCCAAATCCGTTGCTTGTCATTAATTTAAATTGGTCAAGGATACGCATAACATAATTCTTATTATTGTTTCATCCAAGTGATCTAGTTTCTTCTTTCCAGAGTTATTGAAAGCACAAGTGCTCCCTAGGTGGTTTTGGTAATTAATGTCAACATATCTCTTGTTGGACTAACACTTTTATCTAGTATATTTCAGATAAGTTCAACAATGGAGTGGCATGGACTAAAGGTTGTGGGAACTCCTTCGAGATGCTAAGGACAAAGGATTGGCTCAAGCTTCAAGCTCAAGCCTCTTCATTTTACATTTTTAGTGGTCCAAGATCACATTGAGTCTATAGGAAAAGCCAATACTATCAAGGAGGGATGAGGTGTTTCTTAATGAGCCTCTTGCTTCATCTGCTTTGTGATATGCTCCAAAAACCCTCAGCTACTTTCCCACTTCCACAAATGACCAAAACCTAAAGCCAAAATCAGTCACACCGATTCTTCCTATCCGGCGCCACCGATTCCAAAAGTCATAGCCACTGCCACAAACCCTAAGCAAATCGGTCTTACCGATAGGGATCTCGGTCTCACCGAGATGGGATTGTAATCTCTCTGTGTATGTCCATTATCAAAATCGATCTCACCGAGTTTGAGCAATCGGTACTACCGAGATTACAATGCAAACTCTCTGGATAACTTATTACCAAAATCGATCTCACCGAGTTTGTGTAATCGGTCCCACCGAGTTTGCCTGACCAACTCTCTGGAAAGCTTATTACCAAATCGGTCTCACCGAGTTTGTGTAATCGGTCTTACCGAGATTACGTTATGCCCTAACCCTAACAATATCGGTCTCACCGAGTTGCATTTCGGTCCCACCGAAAACCCTAACGGTCACATTATTTGCTAAATCGGTCTGGCCGAGTTTAACGATTCGGTCCCACCGAGTTTGGTAGATTGTGTGTAACGGTTAGATTTTGTGTGGAGGCTATAAATACCCCTCCACCTCCTCTTCATTCGTGGAGAGAGCCATCAGAACGAACCTACACTTCCAGCATACATTTTCTCAGAAAGAACTACCTACTCATGTGTTGAGACCAAGATATTCCATTCCTACCATATGAATCTTGATCTCTAGCCTTCCCCAAGTTGCTTTCCACTCAAATCTTCTTCCCACCAGATCCAAAACCTATGAGAGAGAGTGAGTGTTGGGGAGACTATCATTTGAAGCACAAGAGCAAGGAGTTCATCATCAACGCACCATTTGTTACTTCTTGGAGAGTGGTGTCTCCTAGATTGGCTAGGTGTCACTTGGGAGCCTCCGACAAGATTGTGGAGTTGAACCAAGGAGTTTGTAAGGGCAAGGAGAGCGCCTACTTCATGAAGATCTACCGCTAGTGAGGCAAGTCCTTCGTGGGCGACGCCCATGGTGGCATAGACAAGGTTGCTTCTTCGTGGGTGGAGCCCTCCGTGGACTCGCGACCGTTACGCTTCGTGGGTTGAAGTCTCCATCAACGTGGATGTACGATAGCACCACCTATCGGAACCACGCCAAAAATATCCGTGTCTCCAATTGCATTTGAATCCTCCAAACCCTTCCCTTTACTTTCTTGCAAGTTGCATGCTTTACTTTCCGCTACTCATATACTCTTTTAATGCTTGCTTGATACGTATTGTGATTGTTGAAATTGTTCCTAAACTCCACTCAAACTTTAAGAAACTTAAAAACTACAACTTTGGTACTTAGTGTCTAATCCCCCCCCCCCTCTAGACACCTCTTCTCAAGGTCCTACAAGTGGTATCAGAGCATTGGTCTCCATTGCTTTGGTTTAGTCACCATTGGAGGAAGATGGATGAGTCTACTTTGGGGAGTCTTAGACACAGAGTTCCTATTCTTGATGGAGAGTATTTTCATGACTGGAAAAATGAGATGCTTGTTATTTTCAATCAATATCATTTGAACAAGTACATTGCTAGCCCTTGTGCACCTTATGTTGATCCTATGCATCCTACCCATGATGAGTCAATTGACATGATTAGGAATCTTAGAACTGCTGAACTTATCATTAGAGGATTGCCTAGAAACTTGATTAGATGCTTGCCTACCTTTAAATGTGCCTACACCATATGGAAATTTCTTGAGGAACGATTTCCCGATTATTCCATGAAGAATCTTGATGAAATTCTCCATAAGTCTATTGCCTTGAGTAAGATGAATACTAGTGATCCTATGTTTGGTGATCGTCTATTTGAGCTTACAAACCTTATGCGTGCTAAAGGAAATGTTGGTATTATTAGTGATATTATTTCCGAAGCTATAAGAATTCATAAGCAAGATTATTTTCAAACTCATTCTAATGAATCACCCTCTCTAGGACTTGATCCACCACATGACGATGTTGAACATGGATACTATGATGAGGAAGATGATAGTGACTTTGATCTTGATGATGCAATGAGACATTTCGGTCTTGTGGCAAATCTTCGGGGATATATGTCAGGAGGAAAGGAAAGGGTTCTTGATAGTGGATGTACCGATCACATGACCGGAGATAAAGGCATGTTTCATCAGCTTGCGGATAATGATAGTCCTCAAAAGTATGTCACCTTTGGTGACAACTCAAAGGGTAAGGTGGTTGGCCTCGGTAAGGTGGCCATATCACATGATAGCTCCATACAAAATGTCATGCTCGTTGAATCTCTTGGATACAACTTACTTTCAGTATCTAGACTTGCTGATTTCGGTTTCAATGTTCTATTTACTGAAGTAGACTACCAAGTGTTTCGTTGACATAATCATAAAATGGTCTTTACCGGTGTGCGTAGAGGTGATCTATACATTGTTGATTTCACTAAAAAGGCTCAACCTAAAACTTGCTTCATTGCTAAATCCTCAAAAGGTTGGTTCTGGCATAGACGACTAGGTCATGTTGGTATGCGAAACCTTGACAAGCTTATTAAAGGAAATCATATCCTTGGAGTTAACGATGTCATATTTGATAAGGATAGACTTTGCAGCGCTTGTCAGGCAGTTAAACAGGTTGGAGGAAGGCATCCCGTGAAGAACATCATGACTACAAGGAGGCCACTCGAGCTACTTCACATGGATCTCTTGGAGTTATAGTTGATGATTTTTCAAGATTTATGTGGGTGCTCTTTCTCGATGATAAATCGCAGGTCCAAAAGATCTTCAAAAACTTCGCAAGGAAGGCACAAAATCAATTCGAAGTGAAGATCAAGAAGGTTCACAACTACAACGGAATGGAGTTCAAGAACGCAAATATGGACACCTTTCTTGACGAAGAAGGGATTTCACACGAGTTCTCGGCTACGTACACACCTCAACAAAACAGAGTTGTTGAGAGGAAGAACAGGACGCTCATCGAAATGGCGAGAACGATGCTTGATGAGTACAAGATGCTGAAGCACTTTTGGGCAGAAGCGGTTGAGACAGCTTGTCATGCAAGAAATCGCTTGTAACTTCACAAGCTGCTCGGCAAGACGGCATACGAGCTCCTCACCGGTAACAAACCCCAAGTTGGATACTTTCGAGTATGCAGCTCAAAGTGCTACATTCTTGATAAGCATCATCGCTCTAAATTTGCTCCTAAATCTCATGAAGGTTTCCTACTCGGTTATGGCTCAAACTCTCACACTTACCGTGTCTACAACAATTTCACCCGAAAGGTTGAAGAGACGGTAGATGTGAAGTTTGATGAATCTAACGGCTCGCAAGTAGAGCAATTGCCAATTGATGAGGAGACAAAGATCCTTCGGAAGCTAGTCAAGACTTGGCCATTGGCAAAGTTCGTCCAACGAAGGTGAAGGAGAGTACCTCGTCCGTCCAAGTGGAAGCTTCTACTTCACAACAAGGTGAACCAAGAGTTGATACGGAAGCATCCACAAGTGGGACACACCAAGATGAAGAAAACGAGGAAGTGCATCAAGATGAACGTCAACAACCTCCTTCTCCACCACGACAAGAGAACGACAATGCCAACAATGAAGAAGGCCAAGAAGAAGAAGAACAAGATGAAGAAGATGTTCAACGAAGACCCAAGCAAAAGCTTTCACGAGTTCGAGCAAGAGTTGCTAAAGATCATCCTGTCGAGCAAATCTACAATGACATTCAAACCGGGAGAATCACTCGCTCTAAAACTCGTTTAGCTAACTTTTGTGAAAACTATTCTTTCATCTCTAGCATTGAACCTATGAAGGTTGAAGAAGCATTGGAAGATACGGATTGGATAAATGCTATGCATGAAGAGCTACATAACTTTGAGAGGAATCAAGTTTGGACATTGGTTGAGAAGCCCGACAACAACCACAACGTCATCGGTACCAAATGGGTGTTTCGCAACAAGCAAGATGAAGATGGACAAGTAGTTTCCAACAAAGCACGTCTCGTCGCCCAAGGCTACACACAAGTCGAAGGTATGGACTATGGTGAGACTTACGCCCCCGTTTCTAGACTTGAGTCCATTCGCATCTTACTTGCCTATGCGAATCACCATGATATCACCTTGTACCAAATGGACATTAAAAGTGCTTTTCTAAATGGTGAAATAGAGGAGGAAGTTTATATTAAACAACCTCCCGGCTTTGTCAATCCTAAGAAACCCAATCATGTTTACAAACTTCACAAAGCTCTTTATGGTCTTAAACAAGCTCCTAGAGCATGGTATAAATGCTTGACCAAGTTCCTTATTGAAAAAGGCTCTGAAATTGGGAAAATTGATTCTACTCTTTTTACTAAAAGGGTTAATGGTGAACTATTTGTGTGTCAAATTTATGTTGATGATATCATATTTGGTTCAACTAACCCTCATTTTAGTGAAAAGTTTGGGAAGCTAATGTCAGAGAAGTTTGAGATGTCCATGATGAGTGAACTCAAATTCTTCCTTGGGTTGCAAATCAAGCAAACATAGGAACGTACCTTTGTTTCTCAAACGAAGTATGCCAAGGACTTATTCAAGAAGTTCAATATGCAAGAATGCAAAGGTATGTCTACACCCATGCCTACTAGTGGACATAATGACTTGACCAAGACAGTGAACCGGTTGATCAAAAGGTTTATCGCTCTATGATCGGTTCATTGTTATATCTATGTGCTTCACGTCCTGATATCATGTTAAGTGTGTGCATGTGCGCACGATATCAAGCTGCTCCTAAGGAATGTGATCTTAAGGCAGTGAAAAGGATAGTGAGATACTTAATCCATACACCAAACTTTGGCATTTGGTATCCTAAGAGGGCTTCTTTCGATATTGTTGGCTATTCCGACTCAGACTATGCCGGAGACAAGGTTGATAGAAAATCCACTTCGGGTACTTGTCAATTTCTTGGTAGGTCTCTTGTGTCTTGGTCCTCCAAGAAACAAAACTCGGTATCCTTATCCACTACCGAAGCTGAATATATTGCCGCTGGTTCATGTTGTGGTCAATTACTTTGGATGACCCAAACTCTTAAAGATTATGGGATATATGTGAGACATGTTCCATTGCTTTGTGACAATGAAAGTGCTATCAAAATTGGTCATAATCCTGTGCAACATTCTCGAACTAAGCATATTGAAGTTCGTCATCATTTCATTCAAGATCATGTTGCTAAGGGTGACATTGATCTTAAGCATGTTCGCACCGAAAAGCAATTAGTGGATATATTTACTAAACCTCTTGATGAGAAAGTGTTTTGCAGGTTAAGAGGAGAATTGAACATCATTGATGCTTCGAACTTGGAGTAGAGACTCCATTGGATACATGCAAGACATGAGCTTATGACTAATCCTTGATATTTCTCTTATGATGAATATCTTATGTCTTGGATATATTTGTATCTTGCATGTTATTTAATTCTTGTAGGTACTTGGTGGAATCCAACTCCATGAGATTGTAATCTACTCATATCTTGAGCAATCTCTACATCACCAAGTCTCTACACGATGGTGGTTGAAGACAAGGAAGCACTAAACCTCTTAAATATATCCTTTGACAAATTCTATGTTGAGCTTCACGATTGACATTTTGGGATACACAAGTTCTCTTCCTTGCAAGAACTAACCCATGTAGGTAGATGGACTCAAATTCCAAGTGGTGCTCCAAATTCTTGATGAGCTACATCAACCTTGAGCAACCCACACAAGTTCAACTACATGGACTACACCACCAACCAAGGTATGTTATTCCATCTTAGAGAAGCTTTACTCCAAGTCATGAGCTAAAGCAACTCGACAAGATGTGAATACATCAAGATGCTTAAACGAAAAATGGCAATCCCATTTTGAGCTTAAACGATGAGTATGACCTATGATCAAGTGATCTCACTTGACTCCTAAGTCAATATACTCTAACATAGGTGACTTTGTCGCCGACCATCTCTAGATGAAGTTCTCTTGTGTTCTTTTCTGTGTTTTTGCATTTGTCTCATGCTTATTTGTTTCCCCTTTTAAAAAAAACTTCATCTAGTTTTCCTTATTTCTGTTTGTTCTGCATTTTCAGCATTCCAATTCATTGCACATCTTTCAGTAAATTCCTTGCAAATCTTTGTGAGATCTTACTAGTCTAGTGAGCTGAGGTGACAAGTGTTTTCTTTGCGATGAACTCGGTTTTACCGATTTGTTATTTTCGGCCCAACCGAATCTTTTTGGTACGACCGAAGCATACCACTCGGTGCCACCGATTTCATAACAGGAAAATCAGTTTGCCACATAATTCTGTGTTTCTTCTGATCCAGCTCCACTCAATGAATCTTGTCCTCTACAAGCATCGCATTTTTATCATTGCTTTGTCTGTGTCTCAAGGACCAAACCCATTCGACGGATTCTAGAAGACCCTTCTTGGAAATTGATGTCAAAGGGGGAGAGAGAGAACATCAAAGCTTATCATCTGAAGAGAGAGAGAGAGCATCAAAGCTTATCACCTTCTTAAGGGGGAGAGAGATATCATCTCCTAAAGGGGGAGAGAGACCTTCTAAGGGGAGAGACCCTCAAAGGGAAGAGAGAGATCTCCAGGTGGAGAGAATACTTAAGTAGAAAGTATTTCTCAAGGATCCCAGATGCTTGGTGTTCAAGAGGAGAGATGTTCACATGTATTCTTGAGGGGAGAGACATGTTCATTTGATCTGTTGTGCTTATTTGCATTAGCATGCATCAGCTCTGATCGTCATTCATATCTTTCAGCTCTATTTTTCTTTCAGCTCTAATTTTCTGTTCGCTATCTTCTCCCAGTATCCCATGTTAGATTCAGGGGGAGCAAGACATCTAAGGGAAAGAGATCATTTAAATTCATTGCGTATCTTTACTCTTGGGGACATGTCTAATCCAATGTGGTACTTAGTACTCACTCTCTACATGTCATCCCAGTCTTGGTATTCTTGTGGTTTCTTCTGTTTGCTCTGGCTAGTAGATTTATCTGTGTTATCTAACCTTGTTTACGTAGGTTCATTCCATCCTAAGACAACTCAAGACTACAAGGTAAGTATATGCATCACAATCATGTGTATGAGGAATTCTTGTTGATGTACATATTGTTTGCAAGAAGGACTCATGAGCATGAAGGTATTTTCTTCAACATTCTTTGCTCTAATGCATATGGCCAAGATACATGTAACACATTGCCTGCTCTATCATGTGTATGCTCTCACATGCTTCTACATTCCATATTCACATGATTGCAGACATGTAGGGGGAGCCTATGTTTGTTACATGTCCTTCCAAAGCTTTACTTGCTACTCTTTATATCTTTATCTAAAGCTTTGATGTATGTTGCCATCAATTACCAAAAAGGGGAAGATTGAAAGCACAAGTGCTCCCTAGGTGGTTTTGGTAATTAATGTCAACATATCTCTAGTTGTATTAACACTTTTATCTAGTATATTTTAGATAAGTTCAACAATGGAGTGGCATGGACTAAAGGTTGTGGGAACTCCTTCAAGATGCTAAGGACAAAGGATTGGCTCAAGCTTCAAGCTCAAGACTCTTCATTTTACATTTTTAGTGGTCCAAGATCACATTGAGTCTATAGGAAAAGCCAATACTATCAAGGAGGGATGAGGTGTTGCTTAATGAGCCTCTTGCTTCATGTGCTTTGTGATATGCTCCAAAAACCCTCAGCTACTTTCCCACTTCCACAAATGACCTGAACCTAAAGCCAAAATCGGTCACACCGATTCTTCCTATCCGGCGCCACCGATTCCAAAAGTCATAGCCACTGCCACAAACCCTAAGCAAATCGGTCTTACCGATAGGGATAAGCAATCGGTACTACCGAGATTACAATGCAAACTCTCTGGATAACTTATTACCAAAATTGGTCTCACCAAGTTTGTGTAATCGGTCCCACCGAGTTTGCCTGACCAACTCTCTGGAAAGCTTATTACCAAATCGGTCTCACCGAGTTTGTGTAATCATTATGCCCTAACCCTAACAATATCGGTCTCACCGAGTTACATTTCGGTCCCACCGAAAACCCTAACGGTCACATTATTTGCTAAATCGGTCTGACCGAGTTTAACGATTCGGTCCCACCGAGTTTGGTAGATTGTGTGTAACGGTTAGATTTTGTGTGGAGGCTATAAATACCCCTCCACCTCCTCTTCATTCGTGGAGAGAGCCATGAGAACGAACATACACTTCCAACATACATTTTCTGAGAAAGAACTACCTACTCATGTGTTGAGACCAAGATATTCCATTCCTACCATATGAATCTTGATCTCTAGCCTTCCCCAAGTTGCTTTCCACTCAAATCTTCTTTCCACCAGATCCAAAACCTATGAGAGAGAGTTGAGTGTTGGGGAGACTATCATTTGAAGCACAAGAGCAAGGACTTCATCATCAACGCACCATTTGTTACTTCTTGGAGAGTGGTGTCTCCTAGATTGGCTAGGTGTCACTTGGGAGCCTCCGACAAGATTGTGGAGTTGAACCAAGGACTTTGTAAGGCCAAGGAGATCGCCTACTTCATGAAGATCTACTGCTAGTGAGGCAAGTCCTTCGTGGGCGACGACCATGGTGGGATACACAAGGTTGCTTCTTCGTGGACCCTTCGTGGGTGGAGCCCTCCATGGACTCGCGCAACTGTTACCCTTTGTGGGTTGAAGTCTCCATCAACGTGGATGTACGATAGCACCACCTATTGGAACCACGCCAAAAACATCCGTGTCTCCAATTGCGTTTGAATCCTCCAAACCCTTCCCTTTACTTTCTTGCAAGTTGCATGCTTTACTTTCCGCTGCTCATATACTCTTTGCATGCTTGCTTGATATGTATTGTGATTGTTGAAATTGTGCCTAAACTCCACTTAAACTTAAAGAAACTTAAAAACTGCAACTTTGGTACTTAGTGTCTAATCCCCCCCTCTAGACACCTCTTCTCAAGGTCCTACAGTTATTCATCATGTCACATTTCTCGGTCCGAGATGCTTCATCTTTTCTTTTCCGGAGTTCCAAGTTTTCCGCATTATCATCGCGAAGCTCCATCTAAATCATTGCAAGGCTTCACCTTGTGTTTTGAACTTCTCCTTCTTTTTATCATCCTTTTATAACCAGAGTTCTTCATGGAGGCTCTACATGGTGGTTCGTCAAGGATTCTTTTCATTCTTCAATTGTTCTTCAAAATTTCTCTTGAAGTTAAGATCAGCCAAGCTATACTCTAAAAATAAACATGGTGCCCAAAACATGTTTTGTTTTGAGGAGTTCAAGCATTCTTCATATTGCATCCGAAGTGCTATTCTTCCTACCTTATCTTTTGAGGTGGTGTTATATCATTCTTGACAATTTCCATTCATGTTTCGTGATTCACATGTTGTCAAGAATGAGGTATTTTAAATCCATCAATCTCTTCTCTGGAGTTATCTTGGTATAGATTTCACATAAAGCCTTCCCTAAGGAATGTTGCTATTGTGGTGCTTATCAATGATCCAATTTTCTCTTTCTCATCTCAGTGAAGACGTTTTTCATCTCTTTGGTGCGCTCAATCAAATCAATGGTTTCCATTAGTGTCCGGTTGTCACCTCATCATTTTGAGATGTTTGCCATAAGCCCACAACAAGCTTGTGCTTTTTGTTGTTCATTTTCCAACAACTCCGTTCAATTCTTCTTTGCAAGGATGCTTTCCAAGCTCATTTGTTGCAGAAGTTGGCATTTTCTTCTCCATTCTTTTATTTCAATGATCTATCTTCTATTCTTTCTTCTGGAGACATTGTGATGTTGCTCTTTTCACTCATCATCTCGAATTGTGAGGATCGTGTTCTTTTCGTGCTTATCCATTTAACAGGAGTGTTGTGTCATCTCTTCAAGTTCTTTTCATCTTATCAAGTCTTGCATCTTTTTTCAACCGGAGTGCTGTCCGAATTTGATCTTCCTTGTTTCGTGTTTATCTCGTTTCAACCAGAGTGGTTCCAATTCCTTCTTGTCCATTGTACTCGTCATTCATAGCTTTGCAGCCTCTAAGGCTCACATGGTGTTCCTTGTTTCCATTCTCTACCGCAGTGCTCTCAATTGTGTTCAACTCCGTTGTGTTCTTTCTTTCAACTTTTCAACCTCTCAAGGTTCTTTGGTTTCACTCATTAGTCGAAGAAGCAACTTAGTTTACCTCTTATCTTCCTCTTCCTTTTCCCTCCGGTGCCATCCTAGATCTCGGGACGAGATCCTCTCGTAGTGGTGGAGTGTTGTAACGCCCCGGATACAACTTTCCATATTCGTAACTCCAACTATTGCCATTTCCGGCTATGTGTTGTGTTATTTTCTTCGTGGTTGGGTTTTTGTCTTTTATTTTGCATGTTGTTCATGTCATGCATCTCATATCATAGCATCATGCGCATTTCATCGGCATTGTTTTCAAAACTCGTAGCCGTTCGTTGTTGCCGCTTCTTCCTCGCCTCCGTTGACCTTTCTTAGACCAACCATTCTTTTGTTGCCTGACCGTTTGACCCCTTTGTACAGTGCAGACCCCACGCGTGTGTCCAAAAGTTGTCCCGAACCCGACCCGCTCTGTCGCTACCGTTGAGTCCGATCATCCCCTAACATCTATTAAACGTCTCTGTTTTCTTATTTGGACTCTCCTAGTCTATTTTTCTCGACCGTTCGGTCTTGATCGGAGGGTTCGTTTTGCCCCTAACCTAGTCCACCTAGTTATTTAAATAGCCCAACCCTAATTTCTAGGCCTCATGTCCCATCCTTCCCATTCCGTCGCCGCCGCCACTCTTCTTGCAGCCAGCCGACCAGCCTCCTTCCTCCTTGGATCAGCCGCAGCCGCCACCCATCAAATCCATCCATCCGCAGTGCCACCTACTCTCCCTCGATTTCACCACCGCAGCCGTGCCTCCTGCTCCCTCCTCGATCCAGATCGAGAGGAGCTCGACCCCGAGCCTCCCAACGACCTCCTCCTTGTCGGTGATTCCCCGTCGGAGGTTCCAAGCAACAACAGCAACCAGGCCAATCTCATTGCTCCATGTCTTCCTTTTCTCCCGCGCTTCTCCATCGTCTCACCCCTCTGGCTCTTTCACCCCGTTCAAGAAGGAGCGCTGCTGCCTTCGACCTGTCTCCATCCGGCCAACAACGAGCAGTAGCTCGCCGGAGTTGAGCTCCACCGGATCTGCCTCAAGCTCGCCGCAGCTCCTCCCCGTCGTCCTTGCGCTGCTTCCAGGACCAACCGAAGCCCCGCCGTCGCCCTGCTTCACGAGGACGAGGACGAGCCCTTGCCGTCGCCCCGCCAAGTCCCTGCCTCGCCGGAGATCCTCGCCTTCCGCCTAGATCCGCTGCGCCGCCGCGGTTCCCCCTCGCCGCCTCCCCTTATTTCTCCTTCGTCCCTTTGTTTTTCGACCTCCCACGCAGTTCTCTCCCTCTCTCTGAACCTTCACAGGAGCCATGGCGCGCCGCCAGGAGCAGCACCCACATGCCCCGTTGACCCCCTCGTTCGAGCCCTTGTGGATCCGTTCCGCCCTGCCTGAACTCCGCCTTGCCTCCTGCCCGGATTTGTCCATCCCCGTGTTCCACTCATCGCCGACAGCCGTTCCCACCCTCCGTCGCCCTGAACCTGCTGCCGCTGTCGCGGTTCTTCAGTAACGAAGAAGGAGCAGCCTTCTCTCCTTGCTCGCGTTGACCGACCCTGCCTCGCTGACCCGCTCGCTCGCCAGCCGTAGCAACCACGTCATGGGCCTCAAGCCAGGAGTAGGCCTAGCGCCCCCCTTCCAGCCTCCCTCTCCAAGCCGACCGGGCCAAGGCCCACTGGGTGAGAAGCCCCCCAAGCCCTCCTGTGAACTGTTGGGCCAGCCTCTGTTTCGGCCCGTTCTTATTTTTTTCCCTGCCTACGAATTTAGTCATTATCTAGGGAATTACAGATTTGCAGAAAAACCCTCAAACATCATGCATTTAATAACTGACAAATGGTGCATCGGATTAAAATGATTTATACATGTAAAATGCTTAGAATTTCATCTAGTTTCATAACATGACACTTCCATCCATGTTTGGAATGTTTAAAATGTTGTTTGATTAAATTTGCATAAATGCCATGTTAAAATGTTTTATTTCATAACTAAATAACCGTAGCTCCAAATTTAATAAACTTTATATGTACATGGGTTGGAAAAATGCCTAGTTTAACTTGATGCACTTACTTTGCATGTTTAACAATATTAAAATATGTTTTAGGGCCGAACAGTACCAAATTCGAAATATGGATATGGAGATTTTCTGGAATTGTTGTTTGTTGTTCCGGCCTCAATTAAACTTGCCTAAATAGCTAGTTTACTTATGCTTCACCTCTTGGCATGTTTAACAAAATTTAATATTGTTGAGTAGCTTATAACGAGATGAAACTAAATAAATGAATGTGGTGTTTTGTCAATATGCAACTCGTTGCCTATTGAGCTCCACTTAACTTGTAGTATTGTTTGTTGCACTTTGCCATGCCATGCCTCATTAAACCGGACATGCATCATATTTGATTGTGCATCATGCCATGTTTAGGCTTGTGTGTTTACCATGTTGTTTGTTTCTTTCCGGTGTTGCTTCTTAGTTCCGGTAATGTTGCGATTGTGAGGATTCATTCGACTATTCCCGTTCGTCTTCTTCTTGGACTCGTTCTTCTTCCTAGCGGGATTTCAGGCAAGATGACCGCTACCCTGGATATCACTACTATTATTGCTATGCTAGTTGCTTTGTTCTATCATTATGCTGCGCTACCTATCATTTGCTCTTCAAGCCTCCCAAATTGCCATGTCAGCGTCTAACCTTTTTCACCCTTCCTAGCAAACTGTTGCTTGGCTATGTTACCGCTTTTGCTCAGCCCCTCTTATTGCATTGTTAGTTGCAGGTGAAGTCGAAGATTGCTCCATGATGGATAGGATTATGTTGGGATACCACAATATCTCTTATTTAATTAATGCATCTATATACTTGGTAAAGGGTGGAAGACTCGGCCTTATACCTAGTGTTTTGTTCCACTCTTGCCGCCCTAGTTTCCGTCATACCGGTGTTATGTTCCTTGATTTTGCGTTCCTTACGCGGTTGGGTGATTTATGGGACCCCCTTGACAGTTCACTTTGAATAAAACTCCTTCGGAAAGGCCCAACCTTGGTTTTACCATTTGTCTCACCTAGCCCTTTTTCCCTTGGGTTTCCAGAGCCCGAGGGTCATCTTTATTTACCCCCCCCCCCCCCCCCGGGCCAGTTCTCCTCCGAGTGCTGGTCCAAACCGAGCGATGTCCGGCGCCCCCTGGACAACCAGGGTCTATGCCAACCCGACGTCTTGCTCATCCGGTGTGCCCTGAGAACGAGATATGTGCAGCTCCTATGGGATTTGTCGGCACATCGGGCGGCTTTGCTGGTCTTGTTTTACCATTGTCGAAATGTCTTGTAAACCAGGATTCTGGGACTGATCGGGTCTTCCTGGGAGAAGGAATATCCTTCATTGACCGTGAGAGATTGTGATGGGCTAAGTTCGGACACACCTGCAGGGTATAAACTTTCTAGAGCCGTGCCCGCGGTTATGTGGCAGATGGGAATTTGTTAACGTCCGGTTGTAGAGAACTTGACACTTAATTTAATTAAAACACATCAACCGTGTGTGTAGCCGTGATGGTCTCTTTTCGGCGGATTCCAGGAAGTGAACACGGTTTTGGGTTATGTTTGACGTAAGTAGGAGTTCAGGATCACCTCTTGATCATTGTTTGCTTCACGACCGTTCCTTTGCTTCTCTTCTCGCTCTTATTTGCGTATGTTAGCCACCATATATGCTTAGTCGCTGCTGCAACCTCTCCACTTTACCCCCTTCCTTTCCCATTAAGCTTTGCTAGTCTTGGTACCCATGGTAATGGGATTGCTGAGTCCTCGTGGCTCAGAGATTACTACTACAACAGTTGCAGGTACAGGTTATGCGATGATCATGACGCGAGAGAGATGTTTACTTGTTTTGGAGTTCCTCCTCTACTTCTTCTTTGATCAGGGGATAGGTTCCAAGTCTGCAGCCTGGGCTAGCAGGTTGGATGTCGTTTGAGTTTCTGTTTGTGTTTCATCCGTAGTCGGATGTTGCTCTTGTGTATGATGATGTTCTATTCGTGTGGCATTGTATGCCTCTTGTATGTATCCCCATCTATTATGTAATGTTGATGTAATGATATCCACCTTGCCAAAGCGTATCAATATACGGTTCTATCCTTGGTGAGACCTTCGAGTCTCTTTAGGATAGTATCGCATATTGGGCATGACAAGGTGGGTGGTGCATGCTTCTTGAACTCCACCAGCGTGGAACGTCCATTGCCGTTTCCCGCCGACTGGTGATTGACAGCTTGAGCAATCATCTAGAGGGCTGCAGTGTTGGCTTGGCGTTCCTCTTGGAAGGCTTGGAGAATCTGAGCCATGTCCATGTTTGGAGGTGGTGGTGGTGGTGGAGTCTGTCCTCGGGCTTGGTCCTGGCTGACTCCTGCTTTAGCAGAACCTCTGGCTTCTTGCTGCTGGGTAGAGGTACCAGTACGTGTTACAATAGGCATCCTGTTGGAGTGGTCAAGGTCTCATGATTGGGAAAGATGAGGGAAGGCAATATAGATGGGATGCCTAGTAAGGGGGTCGGTATGACACTAATTGTTTTCATGCAAGGGCCAAAAAGGCCAAACACATTCATTAAAATCCAGTTGGGTGATGTAGTCATTTACAGGTTCCCGAAGGAAGGTATGACGTCCATCAAACACATCAAAAGTAAATGCAACACTACATGGTTTCATATGAACCATTACAAGGACTCGACTTCGCATAGGGGGTACACGACCTATCCTACCGTAGGAGTTACGAACTAGCATATCCGTGTCCGGCCGATGCCTAAGTGGTGGAATGCTCGGTCGTGTAGTCCGGCTCTTCTGTGTCTTCCCCCTCGTCATCAGTAGCATGACTTCCTTCATTGCTCGAAGGAGTGGGGGAGTGGAGGAGCTCAACACGGCATTGCTTTGCTAGTGGGGTGAAGAGCTTGCGGTAATCCCTTGCGCTCATGCGGTGTAGCTGTGGCAGTTCTCCATCCTTTGGGGGTCTTCCGCCTCTGTATGCGATGGCGGGCTATCCAAGGGGAGCACCTTCCTTCTTGATCCTATTCGTCTTCCCTTGTGCTTGGAGAAGGAGCATCTTGGTTTCATGAAGTTCCTTTCGGAGCTCCATTGATTCCGAGGCCAAGTGTTGTGCCAAACTATCGGCACAAAGGCTGAAGTAGGTTTGGAATCGGAGTGGAAGTCCTTCCTCCAATGGTGGAGCTGGTGCGCTGCTCTCATCCTCACCTTCCTTCCGATAAGGCAAGAAGCGGGTTGCCAACTCATCTGCCATCTCTGGAAGAAGGTCTCGGAGGTGGGTGAGTGCCTTGAGGGTTGCCGTCTCGACGGCAAGAACCAGAGTTGTCATCTGGGGTCCCTTGAAGAACCAGCTTGTTGGAGAGTCATTAGCCTTCACGATCACTTCCACATGATACTCCGTCTCGGTGTCATTGATCCAATGCTCATGGTAGGTGAAAATGGGGGCTCGGTGAAAATGGCACTTCTTGAGGCTATCCTCGAGAAGCACGGGAAATTCAGTGGTCAAGAAGTCTTCGGGTACGGCAGCCATCTACAAAGGTTGAATGGGAGAGGTAAATAAGGGAAATATATCTTTGGGTTGGGTATGCTTTAGAAAAGAAGAGAAGTTTAGATGGTCTCAAGCTAACTAACATCCATGCTAACTAAGGCTTCCTACAGTCAGGATGGCTCTGATACCAGCTCTGTGGGGACCCTGACTCATAAGTCCTGATCACCGAATGCACGTGTACAGTGATCCCAGAGATCAATGCTCACTGAACACACAGAAGCTGAATAACAAGAGTCTTACATCCATACATACCGTCTTACGCAAATTATGACCATTATGGTCAAGTCTTACATAGATAAAGCCACAAGGGCTGAATACCAAATAAACTTAAGCATCGGAAATCTTCGTCCATAAGTAGAACCCATGCCATCTGCCTTAACCCTACAGGCATTCTGACTGGGAAACATCCTAGTTCGCATGTTCGTCTCCAAAGAACTCTTCATTGAACTCCTGTTCTTCCATGCCTGGTTAATTAAATAACCAGTGGCAAGCCAATGAGTACTTTGAATGTACTAGCAAGCAACCCATGATTGGAACAATGCACAACAATGCATGATATAGGTAAATTTTTGCAGACAGCTAGTTTTGAGTGCAATGACATGTTCAACAACTTGTAAGACATGCATCAGGAGAATTCAAGTAACCATGAGGACAGGTTACAGATATCAACATAAATAGAGAGGGCATCAACCCAACTCAATCATGTCAAGTCCTTTGACTTGACCCGAGTAGATCTTCCCAATTATCCAAACACACAATGGTTTGTAAACATGTGGACGTAGCCCAAGAGCAGTTACCCAACTGTCCTTGACCGTGGACACGGCTATTCGAATAGTTTTACACTCTGCAGAGGTTGCACACTTTACCCACAAGATCCGAGGAACTTCCGTGTCATCCATGACCCGCGGTACCTCAAGTACCCGGGGTAAGCACCCGATCACTACCTTTCCCTAGACGACACTAACAAAGAGTCCATTCGTTGTTCCCTATCCTCATGATGTACATCATACGAGACTCACTCGAGATTGTAGCATCCGAGAGGGGACGCAACGGTGTATCCGGTGCCCTGTAAAAATAGTCATGGCCGCCCTACCTGGCACAACCCCGTCCCAAGAGAGAGCACCAACTCTCCCCTGTCACTAGTAATATGGGCTCCAAGCTAGTATCGGCCTAGGTAATCAATAATGCCCTTTCCCATACAAGGGTAGAGTGGTTGCGCATGTAAGGTTGGAATAACAGTCGCAACTTAAACCAATCCGTTTTGAAAACAACACACACTTGCCTCGGTACACCACTTCGTCATCAAGTGGCTACCCAACTCATCATCTCCCCCGGGCATAAGTGGCAACCGAAGGCGTTTTCGAAAAGTCTTTTAAAAATACTTTGTCTCCATCACCATGCATATCCCCGTCCCTTTTTACGTAGCACTACTTAGAATCCTATCTACCCCCACCGGCATAACCCTCATAAGGAGGTAGGGTCATGCACAATGCAAGTATCGACGAGGAAGTACGGTGGCAAACCATCAAAGTGGTTACCATCTCATCATGATTCCGTTGCAACAACAATATGGTGCTATATGACATGCATAAAAAGGGTTTCATAGACATGGTCAAAGGGCTGCTTGCCTGGCTCAACAAAGTCTTCTGGGTCTTCAAAGTCTTCTGGTCCAACTCCTTTGTCAGCAACGCAATCTATCGTCGCAAAATAATAATGAGAAAAATAAGGCAATAATAAAACAGAAAAACCAAAGTGCTCAGAAAAATGTCAACTCATTTTTGTTAAATACTAGGGTGAAAACTAAAAGGGGGAAAATTCCTAGTTTTGGATTTGGCGTCATGGAAACAGTGCTAGGAATTTTGAATGACAGGCATAAATGCTCAAATTCAAATTCAAATTTGAACAGTGAAGAAAAGTTGGTTTGATAAGAGTGAGAACTGCACCAATAAATAGGTGGTATTATGACAAGAA
This sequence comes from Triticum timopheevii, assembly GCA_963921465.1. Classification (NCBI taxonomy): domain Eukaryota; kingdom Viridiplantae; phylum Streptophyta; class Magnoliopsida; order Poales; family Poaceae; genus Triticum; species Triticum timopheevii. The sequence goes on along the minus strand of OY997264.1, from coordinate 248,976,779 downwards.
TTTAGGAGTTGGAATTATTGCATTTGGATTATTATTTAATCATGTGGAATTTTTGGAGAAGTGGCAGAAAAAGAAAAGGAAAAAGGGCTCTGTGCCTGCCGGGCCAGAACAGCCGCAGCGCAGCAGGCCCAGCCAGAGTGGCGGCCCAGCGCCCTGGTGCACGCCCGCGCGCCAGGTTTAAACCTGACGGGCGGGGCCCAGGCCTTAGTGAGACAGAGGGGGGCGATGGAGGATAGAGGCTGATAGGTGGGGCCCGCCTGTCATCCCTAACCCTGCGACAGAGGGCCGGCGGGCTCACCAGCGTCGATGTAGGGCACGTCAAGGTCGGGCGAGGGTACGGCTGGACTCAGCTTCGAGTCGCCATTCGGGTGGAGGTGGTTGCGGTCGCTGGGGTGGCCTGGTTCGTCGGCGACGAGGTCTCGCAGCGGAGGAGCTTCGGGCATCGTCGGTTCCGGCCGTTCCCGGCTGCAAAAGAAGCGGGGGAGAAGGGAAAATGATCAGGGGTGCTCGGGGGTTCGAGATCGACGCAGAGGAGGAGCAGGGAGGCCTGTACCTCGCGAACTCCAGCGAGCCGAAGCGGTGGAGCTCGAGCTCGATCTCGAGCTCGGGTGGCTCTAGAGAGGAACTGGGGTGCAGGGGGGTGATTTGGTGGTGTAGAGAGCGAGTGGTGAGGAGAGGAGAGCTCGGGGAGGCCCTTAAATAGGAGGGTGACAGTCCACCGAAGTCCCGTGCGATGGCGAGCCTGTTGCGGTCGAAGCGGGTCACGGGGGCTCGTCGGGGCGTGTCTGAGGCGTTTGTGGGGGTTGGTCTAGGGCGAGGGGAGAGAAGAGAGGGAAATTAGGGGGCCAGGGCACCGCACGTGTGAGCGCTCTCACTGGTGCGCTCGGGCGGCTGGCGCGCGTGCGAGCTGGGGTGAGAGGAGGGAGAAGGAGGAGGGGGACCAGGCTGTGGCCTGTTGCGGACATCGAGGAGCATCATCGGGGGCGTTGGGGAGGCCCGAGGTGGCCGGAGGTGGTTGGCAGGGGCGGCTACAGTGCGGGAGCGCACTGTAGCGTGCTCCAGAGCATGCAAATGGCCGGAATGCCATTTTCTATGCAATGTGGGCGCGGCCAAAAGTGTCTGGTAGCTCTAGGGGGGAGTAAAGAAGTGGGAGATGGCCTTGGATGCCCTGGGTGGCCATTAGGAGAAGAGAGAGGTAGAAGAAGAGGGAGAGAGGGGCTGTCCAGGGAGGTAAATGGGGGTGTTTCACCCCTTAATTATTGAGCAATGGCCAGGGGAGAGTTACTGGAGGTAGGAGAGGACCAGGAGGAGCTGTGGTAAAAAGTTGAGTTCAAGGAGAATAGTGTTAGTGGTCAAAATGGTGATTTTTGAGAAGTGGCAGAAGGTGTTTGATATGGTTTTGGGGTACTTGCACTAATTTACTTCTTGTGGCACTTGGCAGGGGTATTTGTCATGACAAAATGACAGGGTAAAAGGAAGATGAGCTCATTTGGAAGAGTTTGCTAATGAAACTTTGGCAAACCCTAGAAATTAGCAAAAATGAACTTGTGTAGATCTAGTTGAGCAAATCACTTCTCCTTGATGCACCACTTGGTGTAGTGGCCTCATTTGGTATGTGAACATGCTCACAAAAGTAGGGGTCAAGGAGAGAAGGTTGGTCACAAAATGACCTTGATTGACATGAGGCTTTGCAAGGTGATCACAATATGCATTTGTGACTTGCTGGATTTTCCTTGGATTTTTATGAAAATATTTCCTGTATAAATATTTCAAATCCTTGAAATGGGCAGAAATGGTTTTGGGAGGTTTTGTCCAATATTTTGATCATGACCATGTCTTGAAACTCTGATATATGGAAAATATATGTCCACTGAGTTTCCCTGATTTTTGCCAAATATTTTTGAAACAATAAAATAATTTTTCCCTATTAAAGACCATTTCTGGCCTTAAGAAAAATCTTTTTAAAAAAATAGGAAAATAACTTTTAAAATTATATTTTTGTGGTTTATGGGAGTCCTATATCTAATAGGTCTCAAGTATACTCTTTGAAATATTTTTCATACCCCAAATCATGTACTTGTAGTGCAAACCTCAATTCAGGGGTTTTGGAAAACTGATTTTTGAAAATACTATTTGGCCAAATTATTTTTGTATGAAAATATTATATTGCACTATACACATGGCATGATCATTGGGCAGAAGTTTGGGGCAAGGAGATGAAGTATATAAGGTGGAGTTGTGTTAACTTTAAAGAGCACTTAAAAAATCATAGAGAGAAAACCAACTCCAAATAATGCAAAAGTTTTTGTTGGTCCAAATTTTTAAGCTTTATTAATACAAATGAAATGTTACAAAATGCAGGGTGTGACACCACGCCTGAGCCTCACGGGCCTGCGGCGGCGCGCGGCGGACGGACGCCGGCGGGGCAACGTGGTGCTTGCCGATTGGCTCGGGGTGGCGGCTAGACGCGTCCGGCGCCGGCAGACATGTCCGGCGTGCGGAGTAGTTGGATCTAGGGTTAGGAATGATTTTTCCAGTGATTTGAGGAGGGGGAGGCCTTTATATAGATAGAGGGAGCTAGGAGAGGACTATTGAGGTGCGGTTTTCACCCACACGATCATGATCCAACGGCGAAGGGCATGGAGGGTGTTTAGGTGGGCTAGGTGGGCTATGTGGAGGGGTGCTAGGATGCAAAGAGAAAGTGGTCACGCGGTTAACCATTGGGGCATCAAACGACCTCCAAATGGAACGAAATTTGACAGGCGGTCTACCGGTGATGTGCCAAGACCACTTGTCAACTGTCGGCCCGTTCCGAGAACGTGTTCTACGGCTCACAAAACAAGATCTAGGAGGTGCGACGCGCGCGTGCGAGTGTGTCGGGGTTCAAAACGGACAACAGAGAGAACTGGGAGGACCCAGACGGATGCAAGATTTGAAAACATGCAGATGAAATGCAGATGATGACATGGCAAAATGCAACACACATGCAAATGACATGGCAACGACAGTGAATAAATGGAAGACACCTGGCACATCGGTCTCGGGGCGTTACAACTCTCCTCCACTAACAGAAGATCTCGTCCCAAGATCTTAGGAATGATACGGAGGAATAGAGGATGAGGTAAAACAAGAGGTGAAGAGAGGATAAGAACCAAGTCGAGAGCACTCGGTAGAAAAGAAGAACGGCGAATATGACGAGAATCAAAAGCTGAAGGAATAAGATACACTCTGAAACCACTCCGGTTAGCCAAGGTAGAAAAAGAATAAGAACGAAAGAATTTCAGCAGCACTCCGGCTGAAAATGGAAGGAATGGAATATGAACTTGACAAGATGGGATGACACTTGATGAGATGAACAACACAACGCATCCAGAAGAATAGAGGAACGAAAAGAATGGGTAAGAGAACAACAACTTCCACCAAGAATGAATTCGATAGCATCCTTAGAAGGGAGTATTAAACGGAGTTGTTGAGAAATCAGCAACAAAAGAATAAGCTTGTTGTGGACTTATCAAAAACATCTCAAAATTTGAGGTGAAACTATGCGACAAGAAAACGCTTGAATAGCTGAGAAGAATGAAGAAATGCAAAACTCCACTTCAAAAGAATAAGGAGAATTAATTGCACTTCGAGATGCAAGAAGAATAATACTTGAGCTCCACCAACAGGAATCTTGGTGTACTCTTGAAGAATGAATTAAATCATGAATAACCACCATGAAGAACTCCGATAAACAAAAGGATTAAAGAAACGAAGGTTGAAAAGAACAAGATAAAGCCTTGTGATGATTTAGATGGAGTTTCCGACGTGATGGCCAAGGAAATCTTGAAACTTCAGAAAAGAAAAGATGAACAACTTAGAACCAAGATATTATTCATCATGAAAAATCTCCGAAGGAAGGAATTAATCAACTTGATGAAAGAAGAATAAGAAATATGTTATGCTTATCCTTCATCAATTAAATTGCTGAAAGCAATGGATTGCATACAACTTATTCGCGTTGGAAAAGATTAAGGGGATGTATAGCGCAAAACTTGGGAAGTTCTACCTGAACCACCGGTAAGATTGGAAAGAACGAATGAACTGATATGATAACAACAGAAAAGAATTTTGAACGAACCAACGTAAGAATTCGAAAATGATTAATGAAAGATAATGAATCACTGGGAAGAATTAGAGGAACAAATATGCTTGAGGGGATTTAGATGCAAAAGAATGAAGAGATAACCAGTTGATTAAAGAATACTTAAAAGATGCGCCGGGATAATTGGATAATGATAGCTAGAATGTGAGGACGAAGAATTCTTCTGGAATGATGGCCTCCGGTGAAACGAAACAGAAAACAATTTCTGAAATACTCTGGATGGGCAAGGAAAGAATTTCTGACAAATGGAATAATTCGAGAGGATAACAAGAAATTAGAACCGGAATCTTCAGGATAAGGGACAACATTTAGAGAAACTCTTCTTCGATCATCAAATGACAACGAGAAACACAAGCAAAATTATTGAGCACTCCGGAAGAATGAAAAGATGAAAGGTTGGACCAACAATAAAAAAAATTTGAAAGCGATCTTGGAGAAGGCATGTGACTGATGGAATCCATTCTTACATCACAGTTTGAAAAGAATTTGAGAATAACTCCGTAATAATTAGAAGAGTCAGGTAAGATCCTGAGAAAATACCTATGGGTTAGGGCCCACTAAAATAAAACACCGTTGAAAAAGGATTGTTGACGAGATAGATGATGCACTAGAACAATTGAAATATTTGAATGAGGTGACAACCTCGAATTAATTGGAACACAGACGAATCTCCTGAGATGTCTTCCACACTCTGGAACGATTAAATGGCGAGAGGCGAACGAGCAAGGGGAACACATGACCCAAGTAAAAGAATATGATCAACCCGAAAAACTTGAATTGAGTCCACCGAAAAAGAAAAAGCGATGAAGAACTTCAAACGAGATGAGAATTCACCGGTTGAAGTGATTGAGGAAAGACTGAAGAGGATCTGCATGAATGAAATTGATGCTCGAATAGAGACTCAGATTCCGGGAAAAAAGGGGTGGGAGGGCGGGAAAAACAAAGGCAACTTGCAAGGGGGAACCGACGAATAAATTGAAGAGAAAACACCGGTTGAAATAATGAGGAAAGAATGCAAAGGTTTCGCATGAGTAGGATGGACACTCGATTACGGACTCCGGCTCCGAGGAGAAAAAGGGTGGGTGGGTGGGGGAAAAGAAAGACAACTAAGGACGACATTGTTTCCCCATCCGAGAAAGAACTAAGGATTGATCTTGCCAAAGATGAAGAAGCATTGAATCAACTCGAAGAGAAGTGCACCGGTTGAACAAAGGATAGACAACGAACAAAAACATCGGTGCGATTCTAAAGAAAATTTGAAGGGGAAGAGGAGTAATTCAAAACACCTACGTCAAGATTCCTCACCAGAGCGACAAAGGGGCTGAGGAGTAAAAAGAATTCCTACTCTCCGATATAACTAGACTCCGGAAACAGTTTTCTTCTAGACTAGACAGCGGCCAACTATGATCAATCATGGGGGGTTCCTATGGTTGGTCAGGCTCTGATACCAACTTGTCATGCCCAATAAGCGACCCTATCCTAAAGGAACTCGAAGGTTCCACCAAGGATAGAGGCGCATATTGGAGACGCTTTTGACAGGTGGATATCATTACATCGTACCATTACATAATAGTTGGGGATACATGCAATGGGCATACAAATGCCACATGAATAGATCAAGCATTATATGCAGGAGCAACATCCGACTATAGGTGAAACACAAACAGAAACTCCAACGACATCAACCCTGCTAGCCCAGGCTGCCGACCAGGAACCTATCCCCTGGACGAAGAAGAAGCAGAAGAAGAACCCCAAGACAAGCATACATTGCTCTCACGTAATGATCATCAAATTACCTGTACCTGCAACTATTCTTGTAGTAATTTGTGAGCCACGAGGACCCAGCAATCCCATTACCATGGGTATCAAGACTAGCAAAGCTTAAAGGGTATGGAATGGGTAAGTGGTGAGGTTGCAGCAAGCGACCAAGCATTTATGGTGGCTAACTTACGAATACAATAATGAGATGAGAAGCTACGCAAACAATCGGAAACTAGTAATTATCAATAAGTGATCCTGAACTACTTACGTTCAAACATAACCCCACCGTGTTCTCTTCTCGACCCACTCGAAAAGAGACCATCACGGTTACACATGCGGTTGGGTATTTTAATTTGAATCTGGTATCAAGTTCTCTACAACCGAATATTAAAAACTCCCATCTGTCACATAACTGCGGGCATGGCTTTCGAAAGATCAACCCCTGCAAGGGTGTCCCAACTTAGCCCATTACAATCTCACGATCCACGGAGACAATCCTCCATTGCGGGACATCCGATCAGACACGGGATCCCGATGCACAAGACATTTCTACAATGGTAAAACAAAACCAGCAAGACCTCCTGGTGTGCTGACAAATCCCGATAGGAGCCGCACGTATCTCGTTCTCAGGGCACAACGGATGGGCAAGACGTCGGGTTGGCCAAGGGGCGCCGGACATCGCCCAGGTTGGACCAACACTCAGAGGAGCATTGGTCCGGGGGTTGATTAAAAATACTAGGGGTCCGGGGAAAATCCCCTATTAAACTTTTAGTTGTTATTAGGCAAATGGAAAACCCAAGTTGGGCCAAGTTGGAAGAGTTTTTTTCAAAGCGAACTGTCAAGAGGGCCCCATACCCCTCACCTTGTTAGGGACGCAAAATCAAGGAACATAACACCGGTATGACGGAAACTAGGGCGGCAAGAGTGCAACAAAACACCAGGCAAAAGGCCGAGCCTTCCACCCTTTACCAAGTATATAGATGCATTAATTAAATAAGAGATATTGTGATATCCCAAAATATCCATGATATCCATATTCCAACATGGAACAATCTGCAACTGCACCTGCAACTAGCAACGTTATAAGAAGGGATGAGCAAAGCGGTAAATAGCCAAACAACGGTTTGCTAGGAAGGGTGGAAAATGTTAGACGCTATCATGGCAATATGGAAGGCTTGATAAACAAGTGGTAGGAAGCACGACATAGCGATAGCATCGAGACAACTAGCATAGCAATGATTGTAGTGAGATCCAGGGTAATGTTCATCTTGCCAGAAATCCCACTAGGAAGAAGAACGAGTCCATTAAGAAGACGAACGGGCGAAAACGAACCAAGCATAGTCGAACGAATCCTCACGGTTGCAACGAAACAGGAACTATCGAGAAGAAGCACATGCGGAAAGAAGCAAACAACATGGAAAACACACAAGACATAAACAAGGCATGATTCTCCACCAAGGTGATGCATACAAGATGATGTACATGGTTTTCTAGTCAAGTTACATATAAAGTTCGTTTAATTCGGAGCTACAGCCTAGAAGAAATGAGCAAAACTAGTTAAACATGGCACTGATGCAAAATGCATTCAAACATCAAGCAAATACACTCAAAACAAAGATTCAACATGACATGATGAAACTACATGCAATGGTAAGCAAGTTTCATATGGATAATGCTCAAAGCCGAGCAACGGTGCAACACATACACTCCAAACAAGTTATAACAATAATATGCCCAAAACTGCAAGTACGCACTTTGCGAACATCAAAAGAACATGCTACAGGAATCATATGAGCACAAACTTCACATGCGCTTCATGTACAGATAACATGCTCCAAATATCATTAAGTTTCTAGTTCATAGGCATTAATATTAAACAAATATGATCATTGCAAAATGCAACTTTATAACACAGGAGCATATACATGAGCAGAGTTAATATGATGGCATGTTGGAGGCATGAAACAAAGATACTACAGCAACTATACATGGAAGCCAAGGGCATGGCATCATAGTACAGATTACAAAGAGCAAATAAAATCAAAGCATAATATATATATGGCTCATGGATCAGTGGGAACCATCTCCAGATTATGCATGGATTTATTGGTATCATCCAGTAAACATGACATCGTGATATAACAGATTCAGCTAGACAGAACATGAACAACGAGTATCCCACTTCACAATCTTGATGCGCTCACCACAAGGCATGTCAAAATACATGGATTGCTCCACACTAAAGATGACATAATTATTCTCCTAAAACATGTGGACATGATGCTCAAAAGAAAATCACACAAAAAGATACGAAAATGACAAAATGACAAGTTAGAACAGTATTTAGCAGTTAACAACAACATGCACTATTGCAACAGAGATTATGATAGCTAGATGAACTGAAACGAGCAAGACAGTGGCACTAGCCTGTAGAGCGTGAAGAGCATAACATGTGCATGTCAAGATCATCATCATAGGATCAACAGAGACAATGTTATAGCACTCAATAGACACCTAAATGATGTTAGCATGCAGCAGTTTTCAGCAGTTTATATCACTTAGCAGTTTTGCAACGAAGATTAAGGCATCAAGATGAATAGTAACATGCACGCAAGCTACTTCATCTTTAAGATCACTCTTAGATGAACATTTTGACATATCATGCACGTGAAACGAAGTAATATGCATGCAGATATAGCAGGTCAAACATGGGCACATGAGATTGAATATTTCGGGACTTGGAAGAAAAGGTCAACCTCCTCAGATCTAGGGTTCCTCGGCACACGAACCGAGGTGGGGACGGATCTGGGTGGAGACGTGGTGGCGGTGGCTGGAATTGGTCGGGGAAGTCGCCGGCGAGGCGGTCCTGGGCCGAATCCAGCCGGCGACAAGCGGGATGGCGACAGAGGGGCGCGGGGCGACGGTGAGCCGACAAGGAGGCGGCGGCAGGGCGGAGCACGGCGGCGCGTGGAGGCGGCATCGGGCGCGGCGAGCGGCGGCGGGGAGCAGAGGCAGGCGCGGGCAGGCGTGCGGGCCAGGAGGGTCGCGCCTGGGCCTCACGGGCATGTGGCGGCGCGCGGCGGAGGGAGGCCGGTGGGGCCACGTGGCGCTTGCCAATTGGCTCGGGGCAGCGGCTGGATGTGTCCAGCGCCGGCGGATGTGTCTAGCGCGTGGAGGAGTTGGAGCTAGGGTTAGGGGTGGTTTTACCCGTGATTTGAGGAGGGGAGGCCTTTATATAGATAGAGTGAGCTAGGAGAGGGCTATTGAGGTGCGGTTTTCGCCCACACGATCGTGATCCAACGGCGAAGGGCATGGAGGGGGTTTAGATGGGCTAGGTGGGCTGTATGGAGTGGTTCTGCACTGCAAAGAGAAAGGGGTCCGACGGTTAACGCGGTTAACCATTGGGGCATCAGACAACCTCCAAATGGAATGAAATTTGATAGGCGGTCTACCGGTGATGTGCCAAGACCACTCGTAAACTCTCAGCCCATTCCAAGAACATTTTTCTGCGGCTCGCAAAACAAGATCTGGGAGGTGCGACGGGCGCGTGCGTGTGTGTCGGGGCTCAGAACAGACAACGGAGAGAACTGGGAGGACCCGGACGGATGCAAGTTTTGAAAAACATGCAGATGAAATGCAGATGATGACTTGGCAAAAGCAAATGACATGGCAACAAAGGCGAATAAATGGAAGAGACCTGGCGCATCGGTCTCGGGGCGTTACACTGGCCCAGCTAAAGGCCAAATAGTCTGAGTTAAGGCCCGTACGGCTAGTGTCAAATCATCCCGTCAACGGCCCTTCCTAAACTTGTCATCATCATGGCCCATGGTCACTTCTGGCATGTTAACATTACTCTAAGTATTTGGGCCAAATTATGGCCCGGTGTATTCTCGGCCTGTTAAAGTCCTGCTTCATTTGGGCCCATTTACAGGCCATTGAAACTTTCGGCCCATAAACGACCATGAAGAATTTGGGTCATATTCGGCCATGTTTGACATTCAGCCTGTTAGAGGCCCACAATAGGTTTGGGCCACTTTCAGCCTGTTTTGATTATCGGCCAGTTAAAGTCGGACGAAATCCATGGTCCATATGTGGCCCAACATCACATCGGGCCTATTAATAGCCCATATAAATATGACACTAATCAAGCCCGGCTGAACTTTCGGCCTGTTAAATGCCCGTGTAGTAGGTCGGCGCTTTTATGGCCCGTTCGAATTTCGGCCTGTGAACGATCCCCATTGTAAATGGGCCACCATTTTGGCCTTCTAAGACCAGTGGGTTATTTGGCACAATCAGGGCCCAATCTCACGTTCGGCCTATTAAAGGCCCATGTTTTTTACGGGCTCGAGATATTTACACCTGTAAACGGCCTATTGTTACTGAGGGCCCAAATTATGTTTAGGCCTGTTAAAGGCCCACAATGGGCACAGGACTACCAAAAAATATGAAAGCTTATGTTGATTTAGGCCTAGATATTTTTAGTGGGCTACATGCAAATTTCGGCCCATAATTGTTTTTAGCCCAATTGGAATGGGCCTGACGAATGTTGGCATGTGGGGTTCCTATGAAGCTTTCGGCCGAATACATTACTAAGATAAACCTACACTGTACAAAAATAGTGTCGTAATTACTGTAGCCTTTGGTAGCATCATAAATGTTGTATCATAACAAAATAAATTCCAACCATACAACAAAAGGCATGTTGGCATAAAGTTTACAGTCCTTGCAGATAAAAGCACCATCAGATGTATAGAAGCGCAGACCATTTGACCTGAGTCCTAATGTTTCAGGCTGTAGAATTTGATGGAGCAGCATGATCTTCACCTTTTTTCCGCCATTGCTCTTGAACAACGAAGCGAATGTCTGATAGTCTGGTTTCAAAACCATTCATATCTTGATGACATTTGTCAACCGCTATTCATGTTTCCGAAATGACGTCCATTAGGGATTGTACTTGTTTCTGGAGCACAGATATATCACTCTGTCTAGCCGGAAGATTTTGTTCAGTAGGCGATTTGGACGAGGTTACCTTGACAACCAAACCAGAATTATGCAGGAAGGTGCTTTTTGCACTGTTAGTGGAGAGATACTGACGCATTGCAGCAAGAGGTGACATTGTGCCTGTGGTAGCCTCGTCACTTTCAGGTGGTTGTGGCTGTTCAATCATTTGTTCCATAGCTTGTTGAAAGTTTGAACTTGTAGATTAGTGTACCAGATAAGTTACTAATGAGATAAAAACAAACAAAGTAGGTTACATGTCTATACATAACTTATTTTGGTGAACTACCGTAATACATTAGCATGTATTGTAGTGCCAACTACAAAATAAAATCACTTTCAAAACATATGTCCATGTAGCATGCCTACTATATTGTCTATTTCCTCACATTCGTTGACATCTAAGGATAAAGAGACATGGTTTAAAGTAGGATGAACACATTATGACATCATTCATATCATGGGCAAACAGATATAAAACAAACATGCTATTTTATCACTGTGTGTGCATGTGAACATCACAACTAGATTACAGATCAAGACCAAAAGAATATCCTTCATCTCTTTTAAACCATGTAAAAGTTGAAATGATACATTAGGACAATTGTGTATAAAAGTGAACAGAGTAAATGACATTGGCTGCAAACCAAGCAATTAAATGAACACATCACAGTACCAATCAGTTCAAAGGCAGGAGGAGTAAGGACTTACAACGGCAGCTTGAACTGGTTGCTCATGCCTTTCATCTTGCTGGTGTGGTAATCCTTGAAGATTTGCACTGCATTCAGTTTAGGTTTTTTTTTGGTCCGCACGGGCTTTCCTCTATATTTGGAACAAGTCAATATAGATACGATAATATGGCACAGAAAAAAGAAGGAAGTAGCAGCTATTTACAAGAGCCTCGTAGTGTGCAATATAGCTATGAGATCCTGTTGTCTGTTGGAATTTCACTTTAGAACGATTGGTCTTGTTCTTCAAATAGTTAGCCTAGAAGAAGATACACTGGTAAGGCACATACATAAATACAAGTTCAATATGTGGTCTGACCAAATACATATAGCCTACCTGATACTTTGGATCAGACCAGTGTTTAACAAGGGCTGTCCAGTCTTTATCTATGATATATTCCACTGGAGATGTTTGGGCGATTTCATTGTTAGCCTTGCCTTCAAAGTGAGATTTTCTAAGGTGGTACTGATACTGTCGCAGAGCAGACTGGAAAACATGAGTGCATGCTTGTTTAGTTGCATCATCTTTCAGATCCAACTTGAACCTCATATGTTGAAAAAAGAATGTGAGTCTTATGAGGATGAAACTAGAAAGTATGGGACAGAGCAAGACAATATTACTAATTGTGATGAATAGCATTACTTATGGATAAATGGTCAAGGAAGGTGTTAGACTGGGTATTGTCTTTCTCATTCCTATACTGGATCCACGTTGGGAGGATACATGCATGACACCTGACGGCAACTTGGGAAGGCGGCTTGGGAACTGGCCAGTTCCGGAGCAAACAAATGAGTAACTCGTTGAGATGCTGGTACAGTTTAAGTGGATGTTGCAGCTAGTGGAGCAGGTGATACTGTGGTTGTAGATTTAGCCGGTGGACTTGGATCTTCTACTGCACTATAAGTACCAGCAAAATCTCAAGGGCAGATCCTTTTCCGTTTCACCTGACGAGTAACACCATTCTCTACTATATTCTTTTCCTTGCTCTTTTTCGACTTTGCCATGTCAAGCCGTACCCATGACACAAAAGAATAAAATCGCTCTTCAGAACTCATTGATGCATGATACAGACAAGCAATACTTTGATGTAAGACAACCGTATGAGGATGGAATATGTAAGAAAAATAGGACGGCGTGACATATTCACAACTATGATGTGTAAACTAAGCAGAAGGATTTTCAAGAAAATAGAAGTAACACAAGCTAGACACCATATGAAAGATGCAACCAATATTACTCTGCCAAGTTAAAAGTGTCTTGTCATAAGTGGCAATCCGAAAAATTACAAGCAGTACAACGTAGAAATCGATGCAAGATGCAACCACTATCAAACTGCCATGTTAAAAGCGTCCAATCATGAGTGACTGATGCGGGATACACAACAGCAGTACTTTGATGTAAGAACATGGTATGATAGATACATGCAATGTATTCTAGACACAGAAAGACATGTCATATGCACAAGTATAACGTATAAACTCAACAGGTGCAATTTAGTCAAAATAGAAGAAAAACGGGCTAGACAACATATGCAACATGAAACCAATTATCACACTATCAACTTAGAGCAAGCACCTGCGATGGTGGAGTACGGGAGATGAACTCATCATGTAGACTTGGGACTTCAACTTCATTAGCAGTAGCAGTGGCAAATCTAGAGAGCCTCTGTTTGCGTCGGTGCGGAGGACCACCAAAATCCCCTACCTTACTCTATTCCTTCCTATTTTCTAATATTGCCTTATGAAGTCAAAACCACAAGAAGATGAATAAATTTAGCTCCGCATAACTGGTTGATGCATGATACAGATGAACACTACTTTGATGTAAGGCAAGCGTAGGATGGAGGATGGAATATATACAAAAAGGACAGCATTGCATATTCACACATACGATAGGAGGATGGAATATGTATGAAAAAACTATAAGCAGAAGGCATTTGAACAAAATTGGAAGAAATGAAAGCTAGGCACCATATGAACATGCAACCAATATCACTCTATCGGGTAAAAAGTGTCTCGCCGTAATTGCCAGTCCAAGAAATTAGAAGCAGTACAAGCTAGAAGACAATGCAAGATGCAACCTACATCACAGTCCCAAGTTAAATGTGTCTTATGGGTAAGTGATCGTTGCAGGTATAAGTTGTAAGCTACGCAGATGCAATTCAAGATAATCAGAAGCAATACAAACTAGACATCATACGGAACACGCAACCACATATAACAGTTCCAAGTTAGAGCAAGCACCTGTGATGGTGGAGTAGGGGAGATGTGCTCATCATGTACACATATGTTCTAGAAACAGGAACACATGTCATATTCACAGGCATTATGTGTAAAGTAAGCAGATGCAATTCAACAAAGTTAGAAGCAATACAAGCTAGACATCATACGCAACATGCAACCACATATAATAGTGCCAAGTTAGAGCAAGCACCTATGATGGTGGAGTAGGGGAGATGTGCTCATCATCTACATGGCTACGTTGACTGTCTAGACTTGCGTTGTCTTGCGAATCTTGTTGGGAGGATGGGGGAGTAGAATCTGTAGAGACCCTCCATTTCTGTTGCTAGGAAGGACCACCATCATCCAATGCCTTACCAATTTCCTTCTGCTTTATTGATATTGCACTGTGAGGTCAAACCGACAAGAAAAAGTAATGTAATTCGCTCTTCAGAATTCATTCATGCATGATACTGACGAACACTACTCTGATGAAAGGCAAAGTCATAATACGAGGATGGAATATGTACGAAAACTTGAACAACTTGACATATTCACACCTATGATGTGGTAACTAAGCAGAAGGCACTTCAACAAATTAGAAGCACTGCAAGCTAGAGACCATATGGAAGGTGCAATAAATATCACTCTTCCAAGTTAAAACTGTCTCATTATAGGTGGCGTTCATCAAAGAAGCACTACATGCTAGAAATCATATTCAAGACATAAACCAATATCACACTACCAACTTAAAGGTGTCCCATCATAAGTGACTGATGCAGGATACACAAGAAGAGTATTTTCATGTAAGAACATGGTGTGATAGACATATATAGTATGTACCAAAAACAGGAAATTGTGTCATATTCACACGTATCATGTGTAAGCTAAGGAGATGCAGTTTACACTAATTAGGAGCAATACAAGCTAGACACCATATGCAACATGCAACCAGATATCACACTGCCAAGTTATAGCAAGCACCTTGGATGGTGGAGTATGGGAGCGGAGACTTGGACCTTGTAATGCACTAGCAGTACAAGGAGAATCTGTACAGATGCTCCGTTTATGTTGCTGCAGAGGACCACCATCATCGCCTTCCTTACTCTTTTCCTTCCTCTTTCTTGATTTTTCCTTGTCAAGTCAAACCCACAAGAAAAAGGAATAAAATTTTCTCTTCAGAACTCACTGATGCATGATACTGACAAACACTTTTTCATGTAAGGCAGCCGCATGATAGGAGGACGGAATATGTATGAAAAACAGGACGGCATGACATATTGACATGTATGATGTATAAAGTGCAAACTAAGCAGAAGGTGTTTGAACTTGTTAGAAACAATGCAAGCTAGAAACCATATGAAAGATCAAACCAATATCACTCTACCAAATTAAAAGGGTGGCCTAACAAATGTATTTGCCAAATTAGAAGCAATACATGGCAACATGCTAGAAATAATATGCAATATGCAACAAATAAAGGTGTATCATCGTAAGTGATTGATGCAGGATACAGAAGAGAGGTAGTTTCATGTAAGGACATGGTTAACACATAGATGTAGTGTGTACCAAAAATAGGAAGGCATGTCATATTCACAGGTATAATGTGTAAACTAAGAAGATGCAATTTACCCTAATTAGAAGCATTACAAGCTAGACACCATATGCAATATGCAACCACATATCACACTGCGAAGTTAGGGCAAGCACCTGTGATGGCGGTGTGGGGGAAGTGCGGCCTTCAAGTACAAATCTATGTTCAATATCTCCATTTAGGCTTGATGTTTCTTGAGAATCATGTGGAGAGGATGCAACTGCACTCTTTATAAGAGTAGCGCATCTCATACTAACCCATGGGCGTGACTGTCTCATCATAAGCGATAGATGCAGGATACACAAGAACAGTAGTTTGATGTAAGAACATGATGTGATAGGCAGATGTAGTATGTACCAAAAATAGGAAGGCGTGTCATATTCACATGTATAATGTGTAAGCTAAGGAGATGCAATTTAACAAAGTAGGAGAAATACAAGCTAGGCACAATATGCAACATGCAACCAGATATCACACTGCCATGTTAGAGCAAGCACCTGGGGTTGTGTAGTAGGGGAGATGAGATTTGGAACTTGCACTGCAGTAGGAGTAGTAGGAGAATCTGCAGAGATCATCTGTTTCAGTTGCTCCAGAGGACCACCATCATTCCATGCCTTCGTACTTTTAGATTTTGCCTTGTCAAGTAAACACACATGAAAAAGGAATGAAATTCGCACTTCCAAATTCATTGATGCATGATACTGACGAACACAACTTTTATGTATGGCAACCACATTGTAGGAGGATGGAATATGTATGAAAAAACGCTAAGCAGAAGGCATTTCAACAAATTGGAAGCAATGCAATCTAGACACCATATCAAAGATCCAACCAAAATCACTCTACCATGTTAGATCTGTCTCATTATAAGTGGCACTTCAACAATTTAGAGGCAATACATGTTTGAAATGATATGCAAGATGCAACCAATATTAAACTGTCAACTTGAAGGTGTATCGTCAGAAGTGATTGATTAGGGATACACAAGAAAAGTAGTTTGATGTAAGAACATGGTTAATAGAAAGAGGTAGTATGTACCAAAAACAGGAAGGGCATATTCACAGGTATAATGTGTTAACTAAGCAGATGCAATTTACCCTAATTAGAAGCATTACAAGGTAGACACCATATGCACATGCAACCACATATCACAGTGCCAAGTAAGAGCAAGCACCTGCGATGGTGGTGTGGGGGAATTGCGGTCATCAACTAGAGAGCTACGTTGACTATCTTCATTTAGCCTTGTTGTTTCTTGAGAATCATGTGTGGAGGCATGTCATGATCAAAGGTATAATGTGTAAAGTAACCAGATGCAATTTAACAAAATTGGAAGCAATACAAGCTAGACACCATATGCAACATGCAAACACATTTGACAATTCAAAGCTAAAGCAAGCACCTGGGATGGTTGTGTGTGGAAATTGAGATCATCAACTGCATAGCTACGTTTACTGTCTCCCTCTATTGACATTGCACCCTTTAGAGCGCTGAAACGCTTAGTGCTTATCTTCGAATTACAGTGGAGCGACTTATGTCTTTTCTTTTTTGTATTCATCAACACTGCGTTAGAGTCTGAAATACCCATGAATAAAAACAATACTGTGAGTATGAGTGAAGTGTGTGCACAAGTAGTACAGTGTAAAGGTAGCAGATAGCAGGTCGGTGAGAAATAAATGAAGAGAGACATATGATAGCTCTACAACATGCATGCCACACGAAATTACTACAGGATTCTATGAAAATAATAGTAGACTGAAAATAAATAGGTCAGTCCATTTTTTCTGCACTGTCCGATGCACAAAGAATGGGCAGATCACCTTCACCTACCTCTAGCCAGTCAGTGTTACGATCTTCCTCGAAATGCCAGTGACCACCAGCCCAGTCTCCTGCCTCCGCCCTCCCCTCGACCTCACCGCACTTCCATGCTTGGCACCGCCCCCGACCATCCCTTCAAGCCCCACCGACCTCCAAGTCGGGCGCAAGCAGCTCCTGTGCCCCACACCCCTATGATAGACACCGATGCGCCGCTTCCCCGGCGAATAGGCGGACTAGGTGCTCCACGCGCCTAAGCAGGTGCTGCTTCTTTTAATTATGGTTCGACTGACCTTGAATTGAAAGCCAGGCAGGCTACTGACCTCTAGCAAAGGTGAAATATTAAGTGGGAGGAAACCTTGCGTGTCGGGGCCTGGTCTCTGTGTGGCCACGAGCACCTATGGGGCACGGGGGGCCCCTTCTAGTCCGGCGAGGGGGCGGAGGCCGCGCGCAGAGCAGATCGAGGTCCGGGCACGCGCTGGGGGGACGGGCGATTTTTACCCAGCTTCGGAGCTCTCCGGAGAGATAAAACTCCTACTACTGCTTTGTGTTTTTATTTGATCTTGCTCGAATGCGAGCGCACGGTGGTGTGGTGTGTGTGTGTGTGTTGAACTGAACCCTATCCGAATGAACCCTAATCCTGTGTCTCCAGATGGACCGAACCCCTTCTACGTGCGCATGGGCCTCCCTTTTATAGTCTAAAGGGGGCACCAACAGGTGGCAGCGTAAGAAGAGGGGGTAGAAAGGTAAAAACGCAGGTTGGTGTAACAGTGACCAACAGTGTCCCCAACCTAACTCTGTCGGCAGGGGACAAGGGCATTTAATGCCCGTCCGGTCGCCCCAACAGTGCAGAGAAGCGACCGTCAAGTGAGCCACCGGTTGCCACGATGGCGTCTCTGTCAGCTCCGCTTGCCACCTCACCCTGCATTGTTGCGTAGTGCCTCGCCACGTGCCTTTGGGATGGCCTTGTGATGACACGTCGCCGGATGTGCTGGAGTTTGGTTGGCAATCTTGCAGCGGCAAGTGCCTTGCCGCGGCTCTTCTCTTGTCGTGCGGGCAAGCTTGCCGGCCGTCGGGCCTTGCCGGGACACGCGGGGCACCGCGGCAAGTCTTCTGGAGGTGCCTTGGTCGGCCTTCCCGGCAAGCTCCTCTTGCCGGGGCCTTTGTTTTCTTCCCGGTAAGCTCTTCTTGCCGGGGCCTTGGTTGGCCTTCCCGACAAGCTCCTCTTGCCGGGACTTTAGCTTGAGTACTCCGTTCTTGAATGGCATTAAAGTAGCCGCGGAGGATCTTGGCGGACGCCCTGCAAGCCCTGCCACGGGTCGCTGCGACTGCCCGTGCACAAGTTCGGGGTACTAAGGTACCCCCCTACTTTAGTACACCGACAGAAGCCCCCGGGCCTGGGCCATACACGGTGCCGAGCGTTGTTGGGCCAAGCCCAAAATAGTGCACGGGCACGCGTGGCCTGGGTCCACACAGAATCGAACTCCGCTTCCACCGCGTCCTCCCGCAACGGAACGCGTCGATTGCGGCGTCGTGGGAGACGTGGTTAATATTTAATTCCAGGAAATGCGTAACGTCTGCATCCCCTATTTATAGGCGGAGGGAACGGGGTCGTTCCCCCACTTTCGCCACTTGCGGTTCCTTCCTCCGAAAGCTCCGACGCTCTCCTCCGTCTCCTGAATCGAGAACGAAACAGCATCCCGCCGCCCGTCGCCGCCGCCGTCGCCGTCGCTTTCGCCTTCTCCCGCTGCCCCCGCCATGGCTCCGAAGGCCGGGAAGGTTACGAAGGCTGGGAAGGCCGCGAAGCCTGCCGAGGCACTGGAGCTCGAGGCGCTGCGTAAGAAGCAGGTGCTCTTCTCCCCTGAGCTCACCCCGGAGGCGTTGCGGTCGGGGTTCTACCTCTATTGGTCGACGGAAACGCAGGCGCACCCGCGCACACCGGTGCTTTCCGCGGAAGCCTCCAAATCGAAGAAGTGCCCAGAGGGTACTACTTCTTCCCTGTGTTCTTCTATTGCGGGCTCTGCCCGCCTTTTTCCGATTTCTTTTGCGACATCATGAATACCTATGGGTTCCATCTGCTTGATTTCACCCCCAATGCCGTTCTGACAATGGCGGTTTTCGCGCACCTTTGTGAGAACTTTGTTGGTATCCTCCCCAATGTCGCTCTTTTTCGCCATTATTTTTCCCCTCGGGCTGAGAAAGGGGAGCCACTGGCTGGCGGAATCACCTGGACCTCCCAGATGGGCATGAAGGAGGCGTACTTGACGGGCGAGCTCCGCAGCAAGTGGAACGAGTGGAGGGCGGAGTGGTGTTGGATCTGTGACGCCGATCCGCCGTCGTTCACCAAGCTGCGCAAGACTCGGGTGGTGCGCGGCGGCGACTGGAGCGCTCTGTCGCCGGACGACGCCAAACTGACGATCGCCACCACCCGAATCCTCCGGCTCCGGCACGCCGGACTCACAACAGGGGCGGTCGACGCAGATTTCCTCCGTCGTCGTATCGCCCCTTTGCAGGCAAGGGGGAGGCCCGCCTGGCTGTTCGGCGGCCCGGCGGATTTCATGAGGCTGCGCCCAGGCCTCAACTTCAACTTCACGGTTCTGGAGCTTGACGCGATGCTGAGGGAGACGTTCAAGCACGACGCCAATCATCCAGAGTGGTTCCGGCTGCCGTAGGGCGTCATCCCCTTGTGCAACAACTCCCAGCGCGATCGCATCTGCGCAATGATGCGAGAGTGCGATTCGCACGGGGTAAGTGCCAACTGGATAGAGCCCGCCGCCGAGGTCGTGCAGCAATTCTTTGATGACTTGTCAGAGACGGCAGTCAATTCTGACGAGCAGAAGCTCCTCATCCCGCACCACCACTACTGATGAGCTGGCGTACATCGCTAGCAGGGCCGAGGAGGTGGCGGCAGCCGCTGCCGCGGGCGAGTTTGGCTTCACGCTGGCGGAGGCGGAAGCAGCTGAGGCGGCAAGCCTTGCCGCCTGGAAAGATCTTGCCGGAGAGGGCGATGACGAAGGGGAGGCCGCGGCCGAAGCGAGCCAGCCCGCCGAGGGCGCGAGTGGTCGGCCGTATTCGAGCCACTTGCCGCCGATGGAGCCCTCCGCGCAGCCCCAGTTCCGACCGAGAAGGTGTCTCCGTCGAGTTGGAGAGCTGGCAGAGGCGCAGGCCGATCAGCAGCCGCAGCAGCCGCGGCGCCGCGGGACGCGCTCTGCCGCGGCAAGTTTCGTCGCTGCGGGAGGGTCCCAAGCCGCGCCGGAAACTGAGGCGGGGTCTTCCCGGGCCGCCACGCCTGACCCTACCGCAGCCCTTGGCAAGCGCCAGAGGGAGCCTACTCCTCCGCCACGCCGCGCAGGGTGGGCACCGGAGTTTGACTTTTCCGCGCTGAGCTCTGATGACGACGAGGAGGAGGAGGATGAAGAGGAGTAAGGCTTCCTCCGTACTGCACTCGCCTTTCGCTTGATCCTTGTTGTTGTTTGTCTTGTATCTAATCTGTTTTTCCCTCCAAACTCCTGTTCGGTCTCAGGACTTTGGCGGAGAGAGCGGCGAAGAGGGCCAAGGTCCCTGTAGTTGAGGACGATCCTGCTGTGGCAGCGGAAGATACGTCTGAGACGACCTTGACGGACCCGGTCCCTTCCCCTCGTAGCAGCTCCCAGCACAGCCCCCGGCGTAAGTGCCTCGATCCACTCCCTGTCGTGGGGCGCGCATGGTCGCTACTTCTTCTGCCAATATCTTGATTATTGGCTCTTTTTTATACAGGAGAAGAACAGGCCCACCAGGAGTAGTCGGAGGCCGACCCGGAGGTGTCGTCGGCCTCGACTATGCCACCAAGGGCCGATTCCCCGATATGGGAGCCATCTCCGGCAAGGATGGAGTCTCCGGCAAGGGGTGGGACCAGTGAGCCCCTGGTGGTGGAGCCCACGATCACAGAGCTCAGCACAGGTGACCCTCCTTGTCAGGGACTCTCCTTCGGGCCCTACTGATCTCCCTTTTCCTTCTTTTGGACATTTGCTTGACTGTCCCTTCCTTTCTCTGCCTTCAGATCCTCCTCTTGGGGATCCAATGGAGGCTGAGGCCGCCGGCGAGGAGGACGGGCGCGGCAAAACTAGGGATGCCGCCGCCGCTGAGGAAGGGGCCGGCGCGGAGGAGCCCGCCGGCGAAGAGGCCGCCGAGGCCGCTGGCACAGGGGCTGGCGAGGGGTCCGGCGACCGTGCCGACGACCCGGAGGACGCGGGAGCGCAAGGCGCTGTTCCGACTGCCGACCCCTTCGCCACTGATGCGGCGCCGGGCTCCGAGGAGCCCCAGCCCGGCGCCTACTTGAAAGCCAGCGAAGGTGTATATATCAAGCTCCCCTGGGCATCGAACTCCAGGGCACCGGTTGAAGGAGAGGAGTTTGGCGGGGAGGTACTTGCCTCCCCTGGGTTGGCGGTTGTCGACAGGCCAAGCAGCAGCAGCGGCGAGTCCGAGGAGGAGCAGCTGCTCCGAAAGCTGGTGTCACTCTACCGCGTCCGGCAAGTGAAGCTTGAGTCCCGGGAAGCGCTTGTCGCGCAGGCGGGAGTTGACATAGAAAAACATGCGCAAGAACTCAAGAGCCGCAACCAGGAGGCCCTCCAGTCCATTGCCGAGGAGAGGGTGCAGCTTGACGAGGCGAAGAAGGCATTCATTCTGGAGAAGGCTGAAGCCGAGGAGCAGCAGAGGCTCACCGCCGAGGAGCTGTCCAAGCGGGACAGCGAGCTGATACAGAGGAAGGCGCACTTGGACAGCCATGACGAAGAGCTCGCCGTCCGGGAACAATCACTTGGCGGGGCACTCAAGGAGGCGAAGGACGCCGCCGCGGCCGCCGAAGCCGCCAAGAAGGAGTTGGAGGAGAAGGTGACGCAGCTGGAGGAGGATGCGACAAGGAAGAACGAAGAGCTTGCCGCACTCCAGCGCGATCGCGAGAAGGATGCGCACGCTCACGGCGATCTGCGAGTCCAGCTCTCCGAGAAGATCAAGGAGCTGAACGCCGCTAAGGACTCGAGCGCTGATCTGGAGCTGAAATTAGCCGCCTTGACGGAGACGCTGGACGCCGCCAAGAAGCGAGAAGATATCCTGAGGAAAGACCTCAAGGGCAACGAGGAGCTGCTGGCGAGGGCTGCCGAGACCCAGAACACCTTCAAGACCACGGTGGAGCTCTGGACGGAAGGCCTCGTCAGCATTGCCGCGCTCATCGATGAGGAATTGGCGGAGCTGAACTTGACGGGCTTCGGGTACTCCTCCGAGGAGAATCTCTAGCCCAGCGCCAAGCTCACGCTCTTCTTCAAGGACGTGGTGACGGCTCTCCGGCAGCTCCGGGAAAGGATCCCGAAGCAGCTGGCTGACGAGTCGCGCGCGATCTGTGCCGGGGTCTTGGAGAAGGTGTTGGTGAAGGTCCTCTTCCGCAACCCGGGCATCGACCTCTCCCGCGTCACCAAGAAGCTGCCGGAGGGCGCTGATCTTGAAGAACTCAAGGCCATCGTCGCACCCATCGTGGACAAGGTGAACGAGGTCAGGAGGGTCGATGGCAGGCGCGCGGATTAGGCCGCCCTTCTTCTCCTGTTTTCTTGCTTTTTTTTGTCTTCTTCCCCCCGGCAAGGCCAGTTTCCTTTGAACGATGCACAGCTCAGACTTTTATCTTCTCTCCTCCTTCCCCCCGGGTGAACTTGTGGGTGGAGGAACGCTCTCTTTGATGAGAGAGAAGAGAAAATAATGACATGGGACCCTAAGGTCCTTCATTGCTTACCGGGGGCTAGTGCTGCACGAGGTGTCAGATATATATGCAAGGAAAATAGAAACGCACTGAACTTGACAAGATGTGCGGGGCACATAGACTCTTATTTACGCACGGGAGCTGCGCCCGGCTTTGTACAAAGTGTTACATGCGACAGCGGCAAGGCTTGTACAAAAGGTGGTTGTCGGAATGGGTCCGGCAACTGCGCCTTATGGATAAAACTTGCGAAGATGTTCTATGTTCCAGGAGTTGCTCACCGGAATGCCATCTTCGGTCTCTAGGCGGATAGCGCCAGGCCTGGTGACTCGTTTCACCCGATAAGGGCCTTCCCACTTCGGCGTCAACTTGTTTGGATTCTTGGCGGATTCAACGCGCCGAAGAACAAGGTCGCCTTCCTCGAAGCTTCTGGCGTTAACTTTGCGGCTATGATAGCGGCGCAAAGCTTGCTGGTAGCGAGCGGCTCGCACAACAGCCTGAAGACGATCCTCCTCGAGGAGCAGCGCGTCATCTTGGCGCAGCTGCTCTTGCTCAAGCTCATCGTAAGCGAGCACTCGTGGCGATCCGTATACGAGTTCCGTGGGGAGAACTGCTTCCGCTCCATAGACAAGAGCGAAAGGCGTCTGGACGGTGGCTCGATTTGGCGTCGTCCTGATCGACCAAAGAGCTGTCGGCAACTGCTCGATCCAATTCTTGCCGCACTTGTGTAGCCTGTCGAAAGTTCTGGTCTTGAGCCCGCGCAACACTTCAGCGTTTGCCCTCTCCGCTTGACCATTGCTTCTTGGGTGAGCAACAGAAGCGAAGCAGATCTTGGTGCCAAGATATTGGACGTATTGCATGAAGGTGTGGCTCGTAAACTGTGTGCCATTGTCGGTGATGATCCTGTTAGGGATCCCGAAACGGCAAACAATCGACCTAAAGAACTTGACTGCTGATTGTGCTATAACCTTCCTCACTGGCTCCATTTCAGGCCACTTTGTGAACTTGTCGATTGCAACGTACAAGTACTCAAAGCCCCCGACAGCTCGGGGGAAGGGGCCGAGGATGTCGAGCCCCCAGACCGAAAATGGCCAGGACAAAGGGATTGTTTGGAGAGCTTGAGCTTGTTGATGAATCTGTTTGGAATGGAACTGGCACGCTTCACACTTGGTTACTTGTGCAGTTGCATCCTGGAGGGCTGTCGGCCAGAAGAAGCCTTGCTGGAAAGCCTTGCCGGCGAGTGCTCTTGCGCCAATGTGGTGACCACATATGCCTCCATGTATCTCTGCCAACAGCTCTTGTCCATCTTCCCGGGAAATGCACTTCAATTTCACTCCGTTGAATCTTCTTCTGTACAGTATGTCATCGACAAACTGGTACATACTTGATTGTCGGGCTACTCTTTTCGCTGCTTGTTGCTCCTCGGGGAGTTCTCCTGTTTGAAAGAAATGGACGATCTGCTGTGCCCATGCCGGAGCCTGTGGCTCGACGACAAGGACTAAAGGAGAAAATGCAGCTGCGGGAACATCCGCTTCCACGGCAAGAGTCTGGGATCCTGCCGGAGCGTGATGCTCCCCGGCAAGCGTGTCGGGACACAACTTGTCGGGAGCGTCTGCTTCAACGAAACAAACCCTAGGGCTTGTCGGAGTAGACTGCACCTCAGCGCTCTTTGTGTCGAGCCTGGGGACCTTCTTGGCGGCGGCTCCGGGAAGCTCTACCGGAAAGTAGTCGCCCGTGACCAACTTTCTCTTTCTGCTCTGTCCAGTTGATGGTGTGACAGATGGTTGAGTCAGCTTGAGCACAAAAATTCCTGGTTCCACAGGTAACTTGAGTGCGGCACATTTTGACAGGCCATCTGCAATGTCATTCTAAGCTCTTGGAACATGTTCCATCTGCAAGCCGTCAAAATGTTCTTCTAGCTTCCTCACTCCATCGATGTATGCTTCCATCTACGGACTCTGATAATCTTTGTTAACTTGGCGGACGACAAGCTGTGAGTCACCCCTGACAATGAGCTTCTTGATCCCAAGTTCTGCTGCTATTCTGAGTCCGGCAAGCAAGCCTTCATACTCTGCAGTATTGTTTGTTGCTTGGTCCTTGGGAAAGTGCATTTGGACCACGTACTTGTGGTGCTCTCCGGTGGGGGCGACAAGTAGTACGCCCGCACCGGCGCCTTGCAGCGAAAAGGCTCCGTCAAAGTACATGATCCACTCTCTGCTCGCTTCCTTGACAGGGATGCTCCTCTCCGGAGTCTCTTCATGAGGCGTCGGCGTCCACTCCGCTATGAATTCTGCCAAGGCTCGGCTCTGAATAGTTGAAGTACTTTCAAACTTGAGGCTAAAGATTGACAATTCCAGTGCTCACTCGACAATCCTGCCTGTTGCTTCTGGATTTTGCAATATCCTCTTCAGCGGAAAGCGAGTAAAAACTGTGACCTCATGTGCTTGAAAGTAATGGCGCAGCTTCCTCGAGGCCATGAGGAGGCCGAAAAGCAACTTCTGCACACCAGAGTACCTTGATCTAGCCCCCTGTAGAAGGGAACTGACAAAGTAAACTGGGCGCTGCACCATCTTCTTCTGTTTCTCCTCTGGCAACTGTACAGATCCATCCTTGCCGGAGCCAGAACTTGTCGGATCAGGGCTTGTCGGGCCAGAGCCTATCGGGGAAGCCCTCTGCTTGTCGCTGGATTCGCTCGCCGCGGCCGCTGGCTCATCACCTGCCTCCCTCTCTGCTACTAACGCAGCACTAACCACTTGATCGGTTGCCGCCAGATATAGCAGCAACTTCTCTTGTGGCCTAGGTGCGACAAGTGTTGGAGTGGAGGACAAATATTTCTTCAAGTCTTGCAGCGCAGCCTCCGCTTCCGGAGTCCACTTCATTGGACCCGCCTTTTTCAAGATTTTGAAAAACGGCAGGGCGCGTTCAGCAGACTTGGAAATGAACCGGCCGAGAGCAGCAACGCAGCCTGCAAGCCTTCGCACGTCCTTGACTCGCTTCGGTGCTTCTATTTGCTCGATGGCCTCGATCTTGTCGGGGTTAGCTTCAATCCCCCTCTGTGACACAAAGAATCCGAGAAGCTTGCCAGAAGGGACTCCAAACACACACTTCTCGGGATTCAACTTGAGATTGATCTTGCGCAGATTTGTGAAGGTCTCGTCCAAATCTTGGATCAGAGTTGCCCTATCTCTGCTCTTGACCACTATGTCATCCATGTAAGCTTCTACATTTCTGTGCAGCTATGGCTCAAAAGCATGACTGACTACTCTTGCAAACGTTGAACCAGTATTCTTTAGTCCGAAAGGCATCCGTACAAAGCAATACGTGCCACATGGAGTAATGAATGCGGTTTTCTCTTCATCCTCTTCTGCCATGAAGATCTGGTGATATCCTGAGTATGCATCAAGGAACGAAAGCAGATCACATCCTGTGGTGGAATCAACAATCTGATCGATGCGCGGCAAGGGGAATGGATCCTTGGGACAGGCTTTGTTGACATCAGTGAAGTCAATGCAGAGCCTCCACTTCCCGTTCGCCTTGCGCACGACTACCGGATTGGCTAGCCACGTTGGATGGAGTACTCCTCGGACCAATCCCGCTGCTTCCAACTTCCTGATCTCCTCTGCTATGAACTCTTGGCGCTCTACTGCTTGCTTCCTGACTCTTTGCTTGACGGGCCGCGCGTGAGGGCATACGGCAAGGTGGTGCTCGATTACTTCCCTGGGAACACCGGGGATGTCAGATGGTTGCCACGCAAACACATCGACATTCGCCCGCAGGAAAGCAACGAGCGCGCTTTCCTATTTAGGATCAAGCGTGGCACTGATGGTGAAGGTACCACCGGTGCCGTCCTTCTTGGCGGCCACCTTCTTGGTCTCTGGCGAGGCTACCTTCGCCTTCTTGCACTTGCCGGTGGAGCTCGATGGTGCGCTCTCGACGGCAGCGCAGCGCTCCGGGGAGGTGCGCTTGCCGGAGTGGGCATCAGGGCTGCACTTGCCGGACTTGAGTTTCTCCTTCCCCCGGGGAGGTTCAGCAGCAAGTGGCTCGCGCCCTGCTGCGGCTGCTGCTTCCCGGTAGATCTTGTAGGCGCAGATGAGTGCATCCCTCTTGTCACCTTGGACAGAAATGACACTCATCGGGCCAGGCATCTTGAGCACATTGTATGCGTAGTGAGAGGCTGCCATGAACTTGGCAAGCGCTGGTCGGCCGAGTATCCCATTGTAGGGTAATGGGATATCAGCAACATCGAAGGTGACCCTCTCTGTCCTGAAATTCAGCTTGCTGCCAAACGTCACTGGCAGCACGATCTTCCCCTTGGGCTTGCTCCTTCCCGGATTTATCCCTTGAAAGGTACCAATTTCTTCGAGCTCGCCGTCGGGGATCTGGAGCTTCTTGAGTACTGTGGAGGAAATCAGGTTCAGGCCGGCCCCGCCGTCAACCAACATCTTCGTGACCTTGAGGTTGCGTATTGTTGGTGAGACCAACATCGGCAAGCACCCGACCGCAGTGATGCGATCAGGGTGGTCCTCAACATCAAAAATGATGGGCGTGCCGTACCATTTCAGAGGCTTGCGCGCCTCGACGGACGGCTCCACTGCGTTCACCTCTCGCACCCATTGCCTTAGTTGGCGGTGCGAGGCGTGCAGAGAGGCGCCGCCGTCTATGCACAGCACCTCTGTCGCCTTCTGAAACTCTTGGTCATCGGTCTCATCTTCCTCCATCTCATCTTCATCTTCGTCCTTGTCGCGGCCGCGGGGAGGCCTATCTCCTTGCCGCGGCTTGGCCTTGCCGCGGTGTCCTCCCCGGGCGGGAAGCTTCTTGCCGGATCCTCTGCCACCTCCCTGGGCTCTCTCCTTATCGCGGCGCTCGTACTCGGCTTTCTGCAGCTCCGCCATCTCTTCGACTTTCTTGTAGGTTTGGAGATCGTGGCCCTTGGTGCGGTGGATCTTGCAATACCGCTTGCCGGAGCCATCCTGCTTGTCGGCGGCCACCACAGCCTCACCAGAGTCATCGGCCTTGGCCTTGTCGGAGCCGCCTCCATTGCCGGAATGCTCAACAGCTAGCACATCCTTAGTCTTTCTCTTCCTGTTGTTCCGTCTCCGGTTCTTCCTTGCCGGGGCGGTATCCTCACTGTCAGATCCTTCTGCTCTTGCAACCTCTCCGGGGATTTTCCTCCCCTCCTCAGCCCGTGCACACTTGTCGGCCAGAGCATAGAGCTTGCTGACGTCTCTGATCTTGCACATCGCCATCTCCTCCCTCATCCTGCGGTTACGCACGTTCTGATGAAAGGCGCTGATAACTACGGCAGGGTGGACGTCTGGGATGTTGCGTTGCACCTGGCTGAATCTCTGTATGTACTTGCGCAGGGGCTCCCCCTCCTTCTGGACGAGCAAGTGGAGGTCACTCTCCTGGCCATGAGGCTTGTGGCCACCCGTGAAGGCGCCGACAAACTGATGACACAGGTCCGCCCATGAAGAGATGGAACCGTCCGGCAAGTGCATGAGCCAAGATCTGACATTGGGCTTGAGTACCAGCGGGAAGTAGTTGGCGAGGATCTTCTCATCGCGCCCTCCGGCAGCCTGCACCGCGATGGTGTAGATGCTGAGGAACTCCGAGGGATGTATCCTGCCATCGTACTTCTCGGGCACGTCTGGCTTGAAGTTCTTGGTTTTGGGCCACTGGACTTGCCGCAGCTCGCGGGTGAACGCAGGGCAACCTGCCGCGTACGGCAAGTCGCCTGGCTCCCCTAGTGCATGCATGTCGACGGTGGGCCCGGCACGCTGGTCAGATTGACGTCGCGTTTCCCTTCTGCGCTCGATGCGAGTGCGAGCGTCTTCGTGCTGCCGTTCTTGGAGAACGTGGCGCTGATCGCGTCGGGTTCGCGGGTCCGACGACGCGGTGGAGTCGCCGTCGGGGTTGATCCGACGAGCCGGCGACCTTGGCCTTCGGGGCTGGGAGTGCACGGAGGTGGCCCCCCCAGCGGCTTGTCTGCGTCGGCTTGCGCTTGGATGCCTTGCCGGGGCCTCGATGCGCTCGGTTGCCGGGGCTTGTCGCCGTTGGCGAAGGCGATGAGACTGTATATAGTCATCCTCCAGTCGTCGATCTTGCGCGGCGCCGGAGGGTAGTCTAGGAGCAGCTGGGCTCGGGCCAGCGCTTCCTCTGCTGTCTTGGGTGGTGGTGGCGATGAGCGGGGCGAGGAGCGGGATGTGCTCGGACTCCCAACTGGATTGGGAGGTGCAACACCCCGCCCTGGCGACCGTACCTCGCTCGCGCCAGCATGCGGGCGAGCATGCTGACCTTGAGCGTCTCGCGACCCGCCAGCTTGGCCTTGTTCCAACGCGAGCACGGTGCTAGGAGCACCGGGGCGTTGTCGACCTTGCACTTCCTGGGAAGGGTGCGGTGTCTGCATGGTCGCCGACGCTTGCGGGGCCTTGTTTTTGGATCTGGTGACGACGTGAGTCCCACCGTCGGCGCCCGCTCCTCCGCCGGCGTCCACTCCACCGCCCGTTCGCTCCGGCGGTGGCGGCAGAATCGATGTAGACGGAGCGGCTACCTCTGAAGGCTTCTTCTTCGGTGGCATGTTGATGAAGGCGTTGATGCAGCGCGCGCGGAGACCGGATCGGATGCCCACGACCTCGACGCGCCCCCTACCTGGCGCGCCAAAGATGTCGGGGCCTGGTCTCTCTGTGGCCACGAGCACCTATGGGGCACGGGGGGCCCCTTCTAGTCCGGCGAGGGGGCGGAGGCCGCGCGCAGAGCAGATCGAGGTCCGGGCGCGCGCTGGGGGGACGGGCGATTTTTACCCAGCTTCGGAGCTCTCCGGAGAGATAAAACTCCTACTGCTGCTTTGTGTTTTTATTTGATCTTGCTCGAATGCGAGCGCACGGTGGTGTGGTGTGTGTGTGTGTTGAACTGAACCCTATCCGAATGAACCCTAATCCTATGTCTCCAGATGGACCGAACCCCTTCTACGTGCGCATGGGCCTCCCTTTTATAGTCTAAAGGGGGCACCAACAGGTGGCAGCGTAAGAAGAGGGGGTAGAAATGTAAAAACGCAGTTTGGTGTAACAGTGACCAACAGTGTCCCCTACCTAACTCTGTCGGCAGGGGACAAGGGCATTTAATGCCCGTCCGGTCGCCCTAACAGTGCAGAGAAGCGACCGTCAAGTGAGCCACCGGTTGCCACGATGGCGTCTCTGTCAGCTCCGCTTGCCACCTCGCCCCGCATGGCTGCGTAGTGCCTCGCCACGTGCCTTTGGGATGGCCTTGTGATGACACGTCGCCGGATGTGCTGGAGTTTGGTTGGCAATCTTGCAGCGGCAAGTGCCTTGCCGCGGCTCTTCTCTTGTCGTGCCGGCAAGCTTGCCGGCCGTCGGGCCTTGCCGGGACACGCGGGACGCCGCGGCAAGTCTTCTGGAGGTGCCTTGGTCGGCCTTCCCGGCAAGCTCCTCTTGCCGGGGCCTTTGTCTTCTTCCCGGTAAGCTCTTCTTGCCGGGGCCTTGGTTGGCCTTCCCGGCAAGCTCCTCTTGCCGGGGCTTTAGCTTGAGTACTCCGTTCTTGAATGGCATTAAAGTAGCCGCGGAGGATCTTGGCGGACGCCCGGCAAGCCCTGCCGCGGGTCGCTGCGACTGCCCGTGCACAAGTTCGGGGTACTAAGGTACCCCCCTACTTTAGTACACCGACATTGTGCATTTAGTATCACGAAGAAGATGCAGTAAGAAGCGCTCAACTAGTTTCTTTCGTGGGATGAATACGATGTGAGTAGAGACGTAGGATTTGCACGAATAAGGGAAGAGGAGTACCTCTTTCTGCTGGCAGTGTTGTGTCCTCCTTCTGTTTTTCCAATGATCTTCTTGTGGTTTGCTGGAAACGAGAAGTTGTGGAGGACGGTGGAGCCTTGGACAAACACATGGCCAAGTTGTTGAGTGTGGTGTGGTGGCTGTCTGTCGGTGGCGGGGAACCAGATCTGAGCCAGCGAACGACGGCGTACTGGGAACAGCTCCAGTGCGGTGGACGGTTGCGATAGTGGAGCAGCAGCAGTGAGGCGCAGGACGGCGTGGTCGAAGTGGTTCTAGTATGGCGCACGTCGGCGTTGGCATCATGGAGGTAGCTCTGCCTCGGCTTCAGCTTCTAAGTCCTTGAGGGCGTTGCGGTTGCGGTTGCCTTGGACGACAACGTCGGGGTACCGACTCTGGCATGATGGGGGAGGGCGGCGGTGGATTGGGCGCTATGGGGTGGAGGACGGAGGAGGCTAGGGTTTCGCGGCTGGTGGAGAAGCATTTTGGCACCCACGGAGTATGAACGGGGAAATGGAGGGAGGGGGAACTAAGGGGGAACAATGTTTCGGTTTGGGACGCGCTTGTTTGAAATTTGGGGAAAGTTACAAACTGTGCCCCCATCTAAAATTTCGGACATATTGTGGGTTGGGGGTAGGACAATAATCTCAGGTGTCCCAAATGGTGGGAGGGATAGATTTCGGCCGAGCCCATGGGTGTTTAGGCGCCCATGGCGTATGAATGCTTCTCGGACGTGGTTGAGACTAGCGTCTTGGTGAAGTCACAAACCTACCCCGGTTAAGACCTTTGGACATCGGTCCTATAGGCTACATGGACCAGAGTCAGGACAGTAATTTCCTACCACCAAACATTAGTCTCGCGCGGTTTCGGGTGACCAGAGGCTTATTTGGCGCTTCGTTCAATATTTGGGAGCAGAAGCATTAACGTTTTCGATTCTCTTGAATTGAACTTTCAGGATTTGTCAAACTTCACAAATCTTTACTATTGAAAATCGTAAAGCTACGATTATTTTGGAATGGAGGGGGTACATTTGAATATACATTGTACACGAGTATATATTAAAAATTATGAAACTTACCTCAGTTCATGCATGGTTCCAGATATAATCTCCTTGGTTGCAAAAAAAATAGTTAGACATGCGTATGAATATATAGCATGTTCAAACGCACAACAAAGATTGATGCCCCCTTTTAGATCTTATTTACAAATGCCATTATCTCGGGTTCAAATAGATGAATACACTTCCCATCAATTCGAATCTTTGAAACCCCCTTTATGTTGAATTCAACATATATTCTATTTCGTAGCTAGCAATTTGGAATGTATCCATGTAAGTGACAAATGTATAAAGTGCTTCACACTAACAACATAGAGTGCACTAATTAATATTTATATATGAATTGCAAAAGCAATACATTGCCTATATATCAAACCGCTCTCACTCTATGGATCGATAATATGAAATAAACACATGCACATGCTAGAATTCAATAGAGTATGGGTGTTTGATAGACCGATTTTCGTTCATACGCAAATTGCAAAATTCATGATCTCATCCAAAAATAATAATGCCATTTATATTTTAATTTAATGCGTAGAACCGCCTTTTACACGCAGATGAACTATGCCTCGGCCCGTTCTCACAAATGCGCTTTATATCTCTCTATCTAATGCATAAGTGCACATACTTTATATGCATCGGCATTTCTGTTTCACATATGCTCATAATCTCTCCCGGGGTGTCAGGGTGTCTAACACACACCCTCTCTCTATCTCTCTCTCTCTTTCTGACTACTATGTACCACTCTTTTCACTAATCTTAGTTGGAAAACAATATTTCTCTCACATGCATATATACACACGCACGGTCTCTACTAGCCCTCTATACGCACATATATGTGCCTACGTGTCTCCCGCATGCACATTATCTTTAGGTATCTCTCGCACACATTGCCCCCCCAAGACACACCTCTCTCTTAGTAGTTGGTAGATATGATTTCATCAGATCATTCGGTAGGATATCCCTGACTGTTAAGCTGGATGGTAATACGAGGCAAAGTTTTACCCTAGTTCGGACCCTTGCAGTTGAGGAAAAATCGTACTCTTGGTACTGTATATTAGTGATAGGGGTATGTACAAAGTACACGTGAATACCAGGCATTGTGTGCGTGTGTATACTATCGACGAACCAGCCCCCAGACTTCTATAACACACTCGGGGCCTAGGGTTACAAATCATATATAGTCGGCTTATCACCAGTGGGGATAGAGTCCTCCACGACTCTGGTATCTTCCTGTTGTACGCCGAGTACTCCACATTGGTCTTCGTATAAATGCGTCTCGGTCCAACCTATGTGGCGCAGGATGGAACTGACCCATGAATCCTCATGTTGACCCACCACAACTAGAAATGATGTGCCCACCCCAACTGGAAATGATGTGCCCACCACACCACACACGCAATCGGCCACTAAGAAAATAAGCATATACAATAGTACAATGTTGTACATGGAAGTTAATTGCATGGTGGATCCAAAAGTATTTGTTCTACATTGTGAATGTTCATATTTTCTCCTAAAATATTAGTCACGGGAAACAGAAACGACGGGCATATCTCTCCTTGTCTCCACAGGACACCCCCTCTTTCTACACCACTTTCACGTACGCCCACAAACTATCTCTCGGCCCTCTAAAAGTATGCATGGCCATGACACATTCACGCATGACGGTCACTGTATTTAAAGTGAAAGCACTATATGGTCACTGGACTTCAGAATATGCTCATTACGGTCACCGTATACATTCTCGTGGTGATCATACGGTATCTAGCTAACAATATGTCTCCTTATTTTGTTGATGACACTGACACACTTTGTATTTGATGCGTGCTCTGTATTTTGTTGACGACACTTATGGTCATTGTATTTGAAGTGAAAGCACGATATGGTCACTGGACTTCAGAATAAGCTCATCACGGTCACCACATATATTTTGTGGTGCTAACCAACCTATGGTTGGATGGTTAGAAGGACAGTGGTTTATCGAGCCCACCAGGGTTAAAGTCATGGTGCTTGCATTTATCCTGGGTTAATTTCAGTATTTTCTGGCGATGTGCGTTCAGTGGGAGGAGACGTTCCACTTGACTATGAGGCACCTATGGTGACTTCGTAAAATCTCAAGATCATATGCTGGCTCACTCTCTCGAAGGTGCTCATAGGGGTAGGGTTTGCGTGTGCGCGCTTATAGCGGTTAGTGCTTGCGCGTATATATGAGCTCTTGCGTCTGTACCATGTTAAAATATACATGTTGTGATTATACAGTCACTAGCTCACCCGTACAACTCCGTATTTTGTTGATGACAATCAATTCACCAGTCAAACGTTCCATGTGGCGCAACTAGTGTTGCACCATCGGGGCGCGTAACCGTGGGGCCCACCTATCAGCGCGTATATGAAAGAAAGAAATGGTAGTTTGAGTCTGTACTGTGTTAATAAAATACATTTTAGGGTGATCATACTATCACTGGCTCACCATACAGCACCGTAATTTGTTGATGACACGATCAATTGACCAGTCAAATGGTCCACATTCAGCAGCGCACATTACCATAGGGCCCACCTGTTAGCGCATATATGACGGACAGAAATGGTAATAAATTAGTGATCGGTGGGGATTCGAAGTTGTGAGACCTTTGGTTGTCAGTCGCCGTCGGTGGGGGCGTGGTGATTGGGCGGTGGCGTGGGGATCGCAGGAGAAAAAGCTCGGCGTGGGGGGGGGGGGGCTAGTGGGATGGCCGGGGCGGTGGGGAGTGGTTTCGAGGCGGGCAGGGCGGCGTGGGCTGGCCGCGGGTGGCGGGGGCCGGCGGTTTGGCCGGTGGTGGCTGGCGGCTCAGGGGGGTGGAGGTTGAAGATAAACTACAGGCCCTTGATTTCGTATCAAACGGCTGGAAAATCTACTGACCAAAGATGAAAAAGTGAGTCGACTTACGTGTAGCCTCACCCCGCACGTACATATGCACGCACGCAACACTCGCACGAACACACGCATGCATGGAGGTGTGCAACACTGACACGTACACATAACGAACACACACACACATGTAGGCGTGCAATACTTACACGTACACATGCACTCACAAACACACGCACGTACGCACACATGCATGCAACACTGAAACGTACACATGCACGCATGCAACACTCGCACGCCTGCATGCACACATCACACGACGCAAGACACACACTCAACCTATACGTGCATGCACCCTTTGTTAAGGGCATGGATTGTTACGGGTATTAATCAATCTTATGTGATAAGCAGAACATTGATGTTTGCAGGGGTCTTTATGAATCACAACGTATCGAACGGGCTATCAACGTATATATGAAAATTTTAAAATTCTCTTACATTATATAGTAGGCTTATCTACATGAAATAGATGACGTCACACTCAATGAACAATCATCGGTTTATGAAATGCCCATTTCTGACCGCCCTGGCCCACCAAAAGTTCCTCTACCATGCGCTGCCTGCGTTGGGTCACTGACATGGAGGCCATGTACCTAGAGAGGCCACACGTCAGTGGAAGAACGGCGTGGTGCCGTATGTCAGAGTCGACGGCGCCACTCGCTGCACGCCCGGCTGAACACGCCTCCTTGCCGCATTAAAACGCCTCCATGAAACCCGCCCATGTGGAAGCCAAGAAACCCACTCTGGACACACGTCTGTTCATGACCGGGCTGGCATTAAACACAACACCGGCCGACCTCATCCTGTATGTCGTCTATTTAATCTCCTATTAAAACGAGGCCAAATGCTGACAAAGAATCGCACACCTCCGCCGCTCCCCTATCTCCTCCTTCACTATTTTGTCCACTCTTACAATGGCTTATGAAGAGTAGTTATCCCGCATCCAAGCCAGCTAGGTGGCCCGCCGAGCCCGCCGGATACGAGCTATGCAGCTCGCTGATCCACCTCCCTCCCCTTGCCGGATGATACGTCTCCGTCGTATCTATAATTTTTGATTGTTTCATGCCAATATTATTCAACTTGTACATACTTTTGGCAACTTTTTATATGATTTATTTGGACTACTTACTTATCCAGTGCCCAGTGCCAGTTCCTCTTTGTTGCCTGTTTTTGTATAGCAGAAAATCCATATCAAACAAAGTCCAAACGTGATGCAACTCCACAAAGAATTATTTTGGAATATTTGTGATTTTTCCGAGTTGGAATCACCTCAAACGAAGTCCCCATGGTGGGCACAACCCACCAGGATCTAACCCCTAAGCCTGGCGCGTGGTGGTGGGTTGTGCCCACCTCGTACGTCAGTTGGAGCTATACTTCGGGCGCAAGGAAGCTTATATCTGGAAAAAAATCGTGTAAAAAGATATGCGCAATCGGAGTTATGGATCTCCGGGAATATAAGAAACGGTTTTCGGCCAGATCTGGGCACGCGAAACAAAAGAGGGAAGAGAGACAGATCCAATCTCGGAGGGGCTCTCGCCCCTCCATAGCCATGGAGGCAATGGACTAGAGGGGGAACCCTCCACCCATCTAGTGGGGAGTCCAAGGAAGAAGAAGAAGAAGGAGGGGGGATCTCCCCCCTCTCTCCCGGTGGCGCCGGAACGCCGTTGGGGCTAGGATCATTATAGTGATCAAGATCAACAGCCTTGCTACTTAAACATGGTGCTCAACGCCATATATTATTTCCCAATGATCTATGGTTATCCTATGATGTTTGAGTAGATTCATTTTTTCCTATGGGGTAATCGTGATCTTGATTGGTATGATTGTATATATTTTATTTATGGTGCTATCCTACTGTGCCCTCTGTCTCGCGCAAATGTGAGGGGGCTCCGTTGTAGGGTGTTGCAATATGTTCATGGTTTGCTTGCGGTGGGTTGCGAGAGTGACAGAAACTTAAACCCGAGTAGGTGGGGTATGACGTATGGGAGTAAAGAGGACTTGATACTTAATGCTATGGTTGGGTTTCACGACCTTAGTGATATTTAGTAGTTGCGGATGCTTGCTAGAGTTCCAACCATAAGTGCATATGATCCAAGTAGAGAAAGTATGTTAGCTCATGCCTCTCCCTCATATAAAATTAGTTGAATGATTACCGGTACTTGTTATCGATTGCCTAGGAACAAATGACTTTCTTGTTGACGAAAGCTATGTACTTTTATTACCTTGCAATTTACTTGTAGTTTTATTCTCGGAATATAGTTTCATACTAGTTTTTGGTAAAGCAAACATGAAGCGTGCATAGAGTTGTATTGCTGGTCGATAGAACTTGAGGGAATATTTGTTCTACCTTTAGCTCCTTGTTGGGCTCGACACTCTTACTTATCGAAAGAGGCTACAATTGATCCCCTATACTTGTTGGTTATCAAGACCTTTTTCTGGTGCCATTGCCGGGGAGCAATAGCGTGGGGTGAATATCCTCGTGTGTGCTTGGTTGCTTTATCACTAAGTAGTTTTTATTTACTGTTCTAAGT
The DNA here is from genome assembly GCA_963921465.1 of Triticum timopheevii. Lineage (NCBI taxonomy): Eukaryota > Viridiplantae > Streptophyta > Magnoliopsida > Poales > Poaceae > Triticum > Triticum timopheevii. Next base: position 248,939,508 of record OY997264.1, on the reverse strand, counting down.
TGTTCTCTATCTTCAGTTATGGATATGGAACACGAAACACCAAAAAAATTAGTTGTACTTGCTACTCATGGAGATGGGGAACCTCCTAAAACCCTCGATGCTCGTTATGTAAAAGATATTATGCACTGTTTTGATAATCCTGAGAAAACCCCATTCAACTATATAATGGGAGTAATGTTGGATCAACGTAAATACTTGAGGGATTATCGCTTGACACAAAAATGGAAACTTTTATGGGATCAAATTTATATGTTGCATTGGTATGCTCGATATTTATGCTTGAGATATGATTTTACTTGTTGCTCTAGGATGAATGCTCCACACCTTTCCTTTTCATGTGAATTTAATGATAATGAAACCTTGGCTTCTTATGCTAGAGGTATATATGATTATTATGATGTGGAATGAATAGAAGAATTTGTTGCTTTTAAGGGTGCTTATGAAATTGAATCTTTGTTTGAAAAGTTTGAAGCTTTTGATGATGATGTTTATAGGCCTGAAAATTTTCCAATATTGATGCATTTATTGAGAAAGTCTCCGCTGTCCAGGAAGAGACTAATATTTTGAAGGAGTCTATGGAAGAAGGAATTGATGAAACTGTGAGCTCATTGGATGAAAAAGATGATGAGGAGAGCGAAAACAAGTGGAGGAAGAACGGATTAGCTACCCGTGCCTACCTTCTAATGAGACTAACCCTCCAACTCATACATTATTTAATGCCCCTTCGTTCTTACCGAAGGATGAATGATATGATAATTGCTATGATCTCGTTGATTCATTTGAAATATCCCTTTTTGATGAATTTGATGCTTGTTATGCTTGTGGCCAAGATGCCAATATGAATTATGCTTATGGAGATGAACTTGCTATAGTTCCTTATGTTAAGAATGAAATTGTTGCTATTGCACCCACACACATGATAGTCCTATTATCTTTTTGAATTGTCCAAACTACACTATATCGGAGAAGTTTGCTCTTATTAAGGATTACATTGATGGGTTGCCTTTTACCCTTGCACATGATGATTTGATGAATGTAATATGCATGTGCTTGCTGCTCCTACTTGCAATTACAATGAGAGAGGAACTACATCGCCACCTATCTATGTTTCCAACACGATTAAATTGCAAGAAACTACTTATGCTATGTATTGGCCTTTACTTGATGTGCATGAATTGTTCTTGTATGACATGTCGATGCATAACAAGAGAGTTAGACTTCTTCATTGCTTGATATATGTTGCTTTGTGCTCACTAACAAATGCCAAATCATTGTTAATTAAAATTGGCTTTGATATACCTTGGGATCCGGGTGGATCCATTACTTGAGCACTTTATGCCTAGCTTAATGGATTTAAAGAAAGCGCCGCCGGGGAGACAACCCAGAAGTTTTAGAGAGTCATTTATTTCTGTTGCGTGCTTTTATAAAGTTTAAGAACAAAAAAATATAGAGGGGAAACTTAAAACTTCACTAAAAGAAAAGTGAAAGTGAGAGGGATGAGCATTGTGAAATTGGGAGCTTGCCTTGAACTTTGTGCATGTTCATGGAAACTTTGTGAATCTCAATTACAGAAACTTTTCAACAAAAATAATTATCCCCTTGTAAAATTCCATTGTACTATAAAAATAATGTGCCAAGATTTGCCTTTAGAATCTTTACATTGCTTGTTGGTTTGTGCAGTGCAAAACAGAAACTTTGGCTGTAGTGTGCGATTTTACATTTTTTACTGGAACGTCAAATGGTTCTGAAACGTTTTGCACTGTATTTCAATACAAATTTTTTATTTTTCCTAATTTTTTCAGAATGTTTGGAGTACCATAAGTGTGGTGAATGTTCAGATTACTACAGACTATCATGTTTAAGACAGATTCTGTTTTTGATGCATTGTTTTGCTTGTTTTGATGAAACTATCGATTCTATCGGTGGTATAAGCCATGGAAAATTATATTACAGTAGCTACAATGCAAAAACAAAATATGAATTGGTTTTCAACTGTACTTATAGTAGTGATTTGCTTTATTATACTAACGGATCTTTCCGAGCTTTCTATTGAGTTTTGTGTGGATGAGGTGATGAAAGATCAAGGAGGTCTCGATGTGAGGAGAAGGAGGAGAGGCAAGAGCTCAAGATTGGGGATGCCCAAGGCACACCAAGAAAATATTCAAGGAGACTCAAGCGTCTAAGCTTGGGGATGCCACAGAAGGCATCCCATCTTTCTTCAACAAGTATTGGTATGTTTTCGGTTTCGTTTCGTTCATGTGATATGTGCAAATCTTGGAGCGTCTTTTGCTTTTAGTTTTCATTTTTATTTTATGCACCATGCTCGTATGAGGTAGTCCATGGTTGATTTATTGAATGCACATTGCAGTTCACTTAAATCTTTTGAATGTGGCTTTATAGAATGCTTCATGTACTTCACTTCTATCATTTGAAGTGTGGATTGCCTGTTTCTCTTCACATAGAAAACAGATGTTCGTAGAATGCTCTCTTGATTCACTTATATTTGTTAGAGAATTATCTTTTGTAGAAAGAATTAAACTCTCATGCTTCACTTATATCTATTTACAGAGACTAAAGCAATTGGTCAATTGCATGGTTAGTCATAAAAATCCTCCATAAAACTTATGGATCACTGAATATGATATGTTTGATTCCTTGCAATAGTTTTGCGATATAGAGATGATAATATGTGGGAGGTACTAGTAAACAGTTGTGGTTAGTAAGAATATTGGTGTTAAGGTTTGTGATTTCCGAAGCATGCACGCATAGTCTCTCCTTATGCTATGAAAGTTGGAGCACAATTTATCCTTGATTGTCTACCTTTGTGTGAAGGTCGGGCGTGCGCGATGGTTAACTCCTACCAACCTCCCGCCTAGGAGCATGCGTAGTATTACTTTGCTTCGAGGGCTAATAAAATTTTGCAATAAGTATATGAGTGCTATATGACTAATATGAGTCCATGGATTATACGCACTCTTACCTTTCCGCAATTTGCTAGCCTCTACGGTACTGTGCATTGCCCTTTCTAACCTCGAGACGTGGTGCAAACTTCGCCAGTGCATCAAAACCCCGTGATATGATACGCTCTATCACACATAAGCCTTATTTTATCTTCCTCAAAACAGCCACCATACCTACCTATTATGGATTTTCCATGGCAATTCTGAGATATGTTGCCACCAACTTCCATCGCTTCCGTTTTGACTTGAGCATTCATTTTCATATTGCTTTTCATGATCATATAGCTGACATAGCATTTGTGGATCAGCTACGTTCATCAATTTCATACATGTTACACTAGATCATTGCCAGAGGCATTCATATACAGTCATATTTTGTAGTATTGAGTTATAAGTAAACAGAAGTGTGATGATCATCATTATTCATTATTAGAGCATTGCCCCAGTGATGAAAGGATGATGGAGACCATGATTCCCCCACAAGTCGAGATGAGACTCCGGAATAAAGGAAAGAACAAAAAGAAAAAAAGAAAAAAGAATGAAAAAGAAAAGAAAAGGGGCTTGCAAATACCACACTTGTGCTTCAAAGTAGCACCATGTTTTTCATATAGAGAGTCACCTATGTTGTCACTTTTATATACTAGTGGGAATTTTTCATAGTAGAGTTTCATGCACACCCACTTAGTTTCATACTGAGCTCTCATACACTTATAGCTCTTAGTGCATCTATTGCATGGCAATCCCTACTCCTCACGTTGATATCAATTGATGGGCATCTCCATAGCCCGTTGGTTATCCGCATCGATGTGAGACTTTCTTACTTTTTTGTCTTCTTTATATTTACCCCTATCATCATACTCTATTCCACCAATAGTGCTATATCCATGGCTTGCGCTCATGTATTGTGTGAGGGTTGAAAATGCTAAAGCGCGCTAAAAAGTATGAACCAATTTCTTGGCTCACACCGGGGTAGTACATGAATTATACTTTGAGCTGTGAAGACAGAGCATAACAAGGCTATATGATTTTGTAGGGATAGCTTTCTTTAGCGTTGATATTCTGAAAGACATAATTGTTTGTTGGGATGTCTGGGTATTGATGTCTTTATGTCAAATTATAGACTATTGCTTTGAATCACTTATGTCTTAATATTCATGGCATGACTAGACATATGATCTAGTTTATGTTAGGTAGCATTCCACATCAAAAATTATCTTTTTTATCATTTACCTACTCGAGGACGAGCAGGAATTAAGCTTGGGGATGCTGGTATGTCTCCATCGTATCTATAATATTTGATTGTTTCATGCCAATATTATTCAAATTTTACATACTTTTGGCAACTTTTTATATGATTTATTTGGACTAACTTAGTTATCCAGTGCCCAGTGCTAGTTCCTATTTGTTGCCTGTTTTTGTATAGCAGAAAATCCATATCAAACGAAGTCCAAACATGATGCAACTCCACGGAGAATTATTTTGGAATATTTCTGATTTTTGGGAGTTGGAATCACCGCAAACGGAGTCACGTGGTGGGCACAACCCACCAGGATCCGACCCCTAAGCGTGGCGCGTGGTGGTGGGTTGTGCCCACCTCGTACGTCGGTTGGAGCTGTACTTCAGGCGCAAGGAAGCTTATATCTGGAAAAAAATCTTATAAAAAGATCTGCACAATTGGAGTTACAGATCTCCGGGAATATAAGAAACAGTTCTCGGCCAGATCTGGAGAACGCGAAATAGAAGAGGGCAGAGAGACAAATCCAATCTCGAAGGGGCTCTCACCCCTCTACAGCCATGGAGGCCACGGACCAAAGGGGGAACCCTCCTCCCATCTAGGGGGGAGGCCAAGGAAGAAGAAGGAGGACGGGGGCTCTCTCCCCTCTCTCCCAATGGCGCTGGAACGCCACCGGGGCTAGGATTGTGACGGCGATCTACATCAACAACCTTGCTAACGTCAACAGCAAATTTCTCCCCCTCTATGAAGCAGTGTAATGCCTCTTCCCCCCGCTGTAATCTCTACTTAAACATGGTGCTCAACTCCACATATTATTTCCCAATGATCTATGGTTATCCTATGATGTTTGAGTAGATCCGTTTTGTCCTATGGGTTAATCATGATCTCGGTTGGAATGATTGTATATTTTATTTATGGTGTTGTATTACGGTGCCCTCCGTCTCGCGCAAACGTGAGGGGCCCCCGTTGTAGGGTGTTGCAATATGTTCATGGTTTGCTTACGATGGGTTGCGAGAGTGACAGAAACTTAAACCCGAATAGGTGGGTATGACGTATGGGAGTAAAGAGGACTTGATACTTAATACTATGGTTGGGTTTCATGACCTTAATGATATTTAGTAGTTGCGGATGCTTGCTAGAGTTCCAATCATTAGTGCATATGATCCAAGTAGAGAAACTATGTTAGCTCATGCCTCTCCCTCATATAAAATTACAAGAATGATTACCGGTACATGTTATCAATTGCCTAGGGACAAATGACTTTCTTGTTGACGAAAGCTATCTACTTTTATTACCTTGAAATTTACTCATAGTTTTATGCTCACAAAATAGTTTCATACTTGTTTTAGGTAATGCAAAGATCAAGCATGCGTAGAGTTGTAGCGGTGGTCGATAGAACTTGAGGGAATATTTGTTCTACCTTTAGCTCCTCGTTGGGTTCGACACTCTTACTTATGAAAAGTGGCTACAATTGATCCCCTATACTTGTGGGTTATCACCCGAAGGAGCCAGTTGCTGCCCCAAGCCGGAGCGTGGTTCAGCAACTCGCCGCTCCAGACCAGCTCGACGAGGAGCGGCGCACGGGTGTCGTCGCTGCCGTCCATGCTGTCGCCTCGTATTGCGCCTCCCGTGTCTGCGACCAGATCTCCCGTTTCTGTGGCCGAGACTCCCATGCCGGCGGCTGCGCCATGCAAGCAGCAACAGAAGCTGGGTGCACGGAGAGCAACGAGTCAGCGGCCAGCGCCTCCGCATCCGCCACCATCATCGAGGAGATGTAGAACACCGAAGGCCGCCGCCGCTTGGGTCCCATGAAGGCCACCACGGAGGTGATGCCGGCGTACACAGAGGTGTCTTGCTGGATCCTTTTGTTGCGAGGACCTTCGTCGACCCCGCATGGGCTTCACGGAAGCGAAGAAGCTCCCTTCCACCATCATCTTGGGCATCAACCAACGATATCAGTTGGGCAATGGGGAAGCGAGCCATCCTTTGCACTGAAGCATATACCTCCGGGGCTCCCGGCAGTCCGATGATTGTGCTGCCGAACATGAGGAACACAAATGGATCAGCGGGAGACCATTTAGGCCAGGTATTATATACCTCTGCTGTCCAGAACTAGCACCGCATAGTTCATTTGAATGTAATGAAATCCGTCATGTTTGTATGAAAATTTGGTATTTTATATGATTTTCGTCATTGTTTATATGAAATATTTCCGTGTTTGCATGAATTTCGTCCGGTTGGTTGAGTTGCAGTTATAATGTGTGCGGCTACGGTTGTATGGCGTAATTTGCAGGTCGTTGGTCGGTCTGCGGCCGGCTCGGGTGGCCTGGTGGGACAAAAAAAGCACAGCTCATGCGAGCTCGTCTCCAATGTGCGCGCTGGAGGATGCATGAGCACCCGAGCCATTCCTCATTCATCGGTGGCAAAGGCACTGGTGGACAAAAGGGTCGCCACGAGCAAGATCCAAATAACCCCTCCCATCAGATTCAAATCCCTCGTTCGCCGTGAAATTTTGCCATGTCATGTTTTCATGGACTAGTAAGATGCCCGTGCATTGCATGAAACATCAAGAGTCATTTTTTTACAAAACACCTTTTGTGATTGACCCATGCAGGAGTAATCCCATGTGTAAAAACTAATGATATCTCGAGAATTTTATCAAAAAAATGGTATCTCGAGAATTTTATCGAAAAAATGGTATCTCAAGAAAGATGAGAGATAAGGTGAGGAGGAGTTGGGCCTGGTGGTGACTGGTGGTCGGACTGGGCGGAGGCATGGGGATGGACGGCCCATTATGTCTAGGTTTGTATCTCTCTCACACACACCCACGTAGGTGGGGGACGTTCACGAAGAGAAGAGGTGCACGCACGTCGCACATACTCCCATCTCTTTCCCAACCACACCCGCACGGGTACACAGTGGAGCTCAATTCTATACGAAAAGGCAGCCCACGTGGTAATTTGACACGTGTACTGGTTGTCCACTTGATGGAGCATCGTCTACAACGGGTGAACAAACAATTTGTGGCTTGACGCTTATGTTAAAAAAGAGGCAAACCATGTGGGGCCTACCTTAGAGGCAAGGCTCTATACACTAGAGTACTTTTGATGTGTCCCGTCAACTCGTAGAACGAGGAGAAGCTTTCTTAGTATGCTGTCTCCCCCGCTCACGGGCGCGGTGGCTCGCGGGATGAGGTGAAGCTTGCTTACTAGTACGCCTTACGCCTGCTCCCTTTCCCACGCGCGCGGTGGCTCACAGGACGAGAATTTTTTACTACTCCCTCCATCTACTCCTCGCCCCTACCATGGTTAGAGAGATTATCATATTGTTTGGAATATATGTCCTTTAGTACTCCCTCCATTTACTTATACAAGGCCACTATTAAAAATACATTTTGCATCTATACAAGGCCACAAATAGTAATCGAGACAAAACTTACTACTCCCTCCTTTCCAGATTATGGATCAATTCCAAAATCTCTCCAACCAAGGTAGACGGTGAGTGGTGGAATTAATTTCGTAGTTTGCTCAAGTAATTAGTACGCTCGTTTTTCTCAAGAAATTATGTTTACCGAGGCATTAATTAGAATGAATGCATGCATGACCACTAAATTTCTGAATTTCTACATGCACTAGTGAGTTTTCTCTTGACACTACTTGCATCGGGTTATTTAACGCACCTCGAAATCAAACATGTGATGGTACTACAACTACTAGTAGAATTGAGACTTATAAAATGGAAAAACGAATTTTTTTAGATGAGCCCTATAAACTGGAAAGGAGGGAGTAGTAAGTAGTACTACCTCCATAGTGGGTACGTACTCCGTAAAATCAGATTTTCCCAAAACTAAGTCGCTCAACCTTTATTTGCTTGTTTCCTTTCCTGCCTCCTTGCCTCGAACAAACTATGCCAAAATCCCCTGCCTGCCGTGCGGGAAAAGACCCACCCTCACCTTTTTTAGTCCGGATTTGTATCGATGGATCACGCGAAGCAGCAAAAACCCAAGCCATGTCTTGTACTCCACCGTCGACGCTTGCTTTCATGAATTCTGTACTTCCTCTCGCCGACATGTGGGACATATAGCAACCGGGTCGATGTGTCATGCACCAAATAACAGTGCAGAACAGCAGGGGGGCGCACCCCAATCATACCGCCACAGTAGTAGTAATGAGCAATGAGACATCAGATCACAATGCCGCACCTTCCCACACGGACGAAGCAACCATTATTTCACACTTTGCTTCGCCATCATCTCCTTCAAGAAAACCACGTAGTATTGCTTCTGCCATTGTTCCGCCTCAACAGGGACACACGCATCGCCTTGGTACATCATGACACGTGGGACCACATGACAGGCTATGCTCCCCGCCCATCGCTCGGTAAAATCACCTCATTTTTACTACTTCCTTTGTATCGGTTTACAGGGCATGCACATCGTTCTAGGTTGAGAATTTAACTGGCAATATATGTGATGAACAGTATATGTTTAGAAACTACATCCGCTTAAGAATCCAATGATATACTTTTTGTGACATAGTAACTCATATTTAGTTAGTCAAATGGATGACCTAGAACTACATGCACGCCCTATAAACCGAAACAGAGAGGGTAGTACAGTACGTATCTTTTTAGATCAATATAGTCGGGATTCACCAAGGAGCAAAACCAAGTGGTAGGTTGCTCCTGTCGTGTTGGCGTAGCAACTCAAGCAGGGTCAGTCCGCACACAAAATGGCAACACACTTAATAAGACCCCTTTGGCCGACATGTGGCTCATCCACCATCTTGTTCCACGTGTGATGCACCAAATTACAGTTCGGAGTAGCGGTTGGACTTGGAGGCACACCGGTCGTAGCACCGCAGTAGTAGTAAATGAGCGATGAGGGGTCAAATCACGAAGCCCCACCTTTCCCGCATTAAGCTGGACAGACGAAGCAACCATCATTTCACTCTAGGGCGCAAGAGCATAAAGAAAAGAGAAAACTAATTATGTGTGCGACAGCTACCTAGGGCACCCTAGGGTAGGGGCCTCCACTACAAATCCTTTTTCTTAAAGCGCCCGCATTACAAATCCACTTCTCCCTCATCCTCTTGAAGAAATACAATGATGCATGCGGCGGTAGGGTTTGTAGGAGTACTACGGTGTGCGGGGCCACGTCGTAGTAAAAGGGAGAGGGATTGAGTTCGAGTCAACGCCTTAATTTGTGTGGGTCGCTTGGTTTTACGGGAACGAGGTAGCATTTTGGGTTCGGGGACCAGTGGAGATATACGTACAAAAAATTATGGACGTAGGTTCGACCGAAAGGCAATGATGCATGGGCCCTGTATTTTGATAAACCCGTGGCCGCATGAAATTTGCTACTCTACTCAAAACTAGTAAGGTACACATGCATTGGATGCATGAGATCTGGAAACCAAATTATGAATAAATTAGCATGTATATCTTTGAGCCATATATGCATGATGTAGATGTTCGTTTAGTTCTTATAGTTCATATCATTCAAAATCAAATAGTTTTATAAAAATGATAAGATACATGGGGTTGTGCATTGTAAAGCATAAAGTAAAAAACAAATAATGGCAATTAGTTTAGAAATAAAAAATTGGGAAATTATGATACGGAAGATTCTAGAACAAAGGAGAAGTGCTTGTGTTTTGAGGTTTGTGCATTATGCTTAAGTTCAACCATGGAGTCTTCTAAATTGTACATGTGGCAAAATCTGGTGGAATGTTGATGATATCCAACGGCTAGTAGTGCTCGGATTTTCCATCTCTGCACTGTCGGATTAGCTTGATCCAGCGATCATCTTTCAAAGTTATTCGCACACTATATAGGGGTATAGATAATGCATAAAATTTCCTCCAAAAACATCTATAACTAAAGAGAAAAAATTAATTGCAGTTAAAAGAATGACATTTCTAACAAAAATGTGAATGTGAACTACATATGTGTCCATGTGACCAGCACATACATTGTCAGTACAAAATTTAATGCAAGAAATAACTTATGACTAACATGCACGAATTGATGATGTGGTGCTTGCATGCATAGAGTACAAAAATAGTGTGATTTATGACTTGCATGCATGACGTGTTCTTGTGCCATAGTTGCATGTCTTGGAAAAAAGCTACTAGTGGGTTGTACTAGCTATTTAGGAATATAAGATGTATACATGGAAGTTTTAGGGAAAGAGATGACATGGAGTATCTCAATTCCTATGAGTAGGGATTGGAAAATAGATGTCATTTGGTTCACACCATAGGAACTTTTCTATTGAATCTAGAGATGACATGTATCTCAATTCCTATGAGGAGGGATTAGAAAAGAGATGTCATTTGGTTCACATGATAGGAACTTTTCTATTGAATATACACAAATGTTTATTTTCCTTTGAAATTATGGGAGTATAGGAATCCATTCATATGAACCAAGTGGCTCTAAAGCTATAAAATGATATCATGTTTATTTCCTTTGAAATGTGGAGTATATGAATCTATTCCTATGAACCAATTGGCTCTAAGGAAAAAATCCTATAAAAATCATATCATATAGAGTTCCTATGATATTCCTCCACACCAAAGGATGGTTGAAATTGTTGCAGGTGATACGATGGTCTTTCTTTGTAGACTCCTCCCCCATATTTATAGTTACCTCTCGAAGATGAATGAAATGATATATAGTGGGTATTCTATATGTGCATTTTGGTACACAAAAACTCAGTAAAAGTTTGCGAAGTTTCAATTTTCAATAAAGCTATATGCACTGAATTTTGGAACGGGGGGAAGAGCATACGGCAGTTGCTAACACTCACGTGGAAGATTTGTGTGTAGGAGAAGTGGTTGTTCTGTTAAATGACATGGCAAAACTAACATTGTCAGATGCCGATCTAACGTTTCTTACGGTGTTTGTCAGGAAAAGGCTTCTGGCGAACGTTTGTCGGATAATGATTTACGGAGACATGCACTGCATTGATACGTGCCCCCTCTCTCTCACGCACACACGCACCCTCACGAGTCACGACTCTCCCAAGTCCTCTCGCACCCACCCTCGATCTACAGGTAGATGTCACACACATATGTGCTCTTCACACCCTACCCTCGGAACTTCTGAAAAACAAAAGACGCCACGCACATTTTATTTTAGTTCACACGTCAGACACTTATACTATTACTCTTGTGGCGAACGTTCTTTGGGCATAGTATATTGTACTCTCACAATGAGAAGCAGCACACGCATGCACTAGTTCTCTCACACCCACTCGCGGGTACACGTAGGAGCGCATTTTTTGAAGCTAGTACAACAAAATGACTCCACTATATATAAGCAGGAGACTTAGCGCCTGCTTTACTAGGGTTCATCTCTTTCACTCTCTCAAGTTCTCTGGATCTAAGCAAGACATAGGTGGCCACATGTAACACCCACGATGCAGCTATATCTCCCACGTGTCGAAGCACGACTTAGAGGCATAACCGCATTGTGGTTTTGTCGCAAGAAGGGTCATCTTCACACAATCCCATGTAATGAACAAGACTGGGATAAAGAGTTGGCTTACAATCGCCACTTCACACAAGTACTTAAATAAAGCATACATCAATCAGAGTACACACATAGTCCGACTACGGACGAAGCCAAAAGAAAAAAAGATAACCCAACTGCTAGATCCCCGATCGTCCCAACTGGGCTCCACTACTGATCAACATGAAACAAAACATAGCAACGACCAAGATCTTCGTTGAGCTCTCATCTGAGCTCGGTTGCATCATCTGCACTAGTATCATCGGCACCTGCAACTGTTGTGATAGTATCTAGTGAGTCACGAGGACTCAGCAATCTCAAAACCTGCGAGATCAAGACTATTTAAGCTTATGGGTAGGAAGTGGTAATGAGGTGGAGTTGCAGCAAGCACTAAGCAAATATGGTGGCTAACATACGCAAACAAGAGCGAGAAGACAAGCAACGGAATGGTCGAGAAGCTAGAAGTGATCAAGAAGTGATCCTGAAACTACTTATGCACAATCATAACAGAAAGACCGTGTTCACTTCCCGGACTCCGCCGAGAAGAGACCATCACGGCTACACACGCGGTTGATGCATTTTAATTAAGTCAAGTGTCAAGTTCTCTACAACCAGATATTAACAAATTCCCATCTGCCACATAATCGTGGGCACGGCTCTCGAAAGTTTATACCCTGCAGGGGTGTCCCAACTTAGCCCATCACAAGCTCTCACGGTCAACGAAGGATATTCCTTCTCCCAGGAAGACCCGATCAGTCTCGGAATCCCGGTTTACAAGACATTTCGACAATGGTAAAACAAGACCAGCAAAGCCGCCCGAATGTGCCGACAAATCCTGATAGGAGCTGCACATATCTCGTTCTCAGGGCACACCGGATTGTCCAATCTTCCGGTAGGCCAGCCCAGAGTTGCCCCAGGTGGCCACCGGCGGCTGACAGGTTGGACCAACACTCACGATGAGCACTGGCCCAGGGGGTAAAAATAAAGATGACCCTTGAGTCTGCAGAACCCAAGGGAAAAAGGCTTAGGTGGCAAATGGTAAAACCAAGGTTGGGCCTTGCTGGAGGAGTTTTATTCAAAGCGAACTGTCAAGGGGGTCCCATAAATCACCCAACCGCGTAAGGAACGCAAAATCAAGGAACATAACACCGGTATGACGGAAACTAGGGCGGCAAGAGTGGAACAAAACACCAGGCATAAGGCCGAGCCTTCCACCCTTTACCAAGTATATAGATGCATTAATTAAATAAGAGATATTGTGATATCCCAACATAATCCTGTCCATCATGGAGCAATCTTCAACTTCACCTGCAACTAACAACGCTATAAGAGGGGCTGAGCAAAGCGGTAACATAGCCAAGTAACGTTTTGCTAGGAAGGATGAAAAGGTTAGAGGCTGACATGACAATTTGGGAGGCATGGTAAACAAGTGATAGGTAGCGCAGCATACCGATAGAACGAAGCAACTAGCAAGCAAAGATAGAAGTGATATCGAGGGTAATGGTCATCTTGCCTGAGATCCCGCAAGGAAGAAGAACAAGTCCATGAAGAAGACAAACGGACGTAGTCGAACGAATCCTCACAACTCCGGAACGAAACCGAAGCTAACGAGAGAAGCAAACCGGAAAGAAGCAAACAGCATGGTAAACACACAAGCATAATCATGGCATGATGCACAAATAAGTATGATGCATGACCGGCTTAATGATTCATGGCAAGGCAAGTGCAACAAACAATACTACAAATTAAGTGGAGCTCAATATGCAACGAGTTGCATATTGACGAAACACCACATCAATTATTTAGTCCTCTCTCCTTTAAGCTACCCAACAATATTAAATGTTATTAAACATGGCAAGAGGTGAAGCATGAGCAAACCACCTATTTAGGCAAGTTTAAATGAGGCCGGAAACAACAAACAACAATTCCGGAAAATCCCCATATGTCATTTAGCAATTTAATGCAAACACAGTTTTAACCATTTAAATGTTGTTAACATGATGCAGTTGGCATAATCAAGGTTTATGCAATTTTTATGAAAATGTTGACATTTAATATGATAGGGAGCATTTGGTCACCATGGCGGAACAAAAGGGGTGCACGGCAACGATAACGAAAATGGTGCCACGGCAACATTCCGGTGATCCAACAACTCATCGAGATGTCGGTGCAAAAGAAAGTGGCGTGAGCGTGTCATGAAAAGATGGTGGGGTGCTCCTGGTTACCGGGTTCCCACGGGTTAGTGGCATGGAAACGAGTGACAATTCGGACACGGTGCAAACACGAGCATCTCATACAACATGCACTCGTACACGGGCGGTCGTCTCGTCATTATACCTTTGAAGCGTGCGTTTTCGGAGCGGTTCGGGTTCGGTATGATGTAGAGGAAGTAGTCGTTCACGGGTCGTCGTGGGAAGTAGTTGTTCACGTGGTGACGGTAGTGGAAGTAGTCGTTCTCGTGACGGTAGTGGAAGTAGTGGTACACGGCGGCGGCGGTAGTTGTTCAGGGTCTTGGCGGGTCGTCGTGTAGCCGTACATGTTCGTCGTGGTACACGGTTCAAAGTCATTCATATCCCGTAGATGTTCAGGGTCGCCGTGAGGAACTTGTCGAAACCAGGGTCTCGGTCGTCGGTAGAGGTACTCAGTGAAATCCATGGGTGTCAGTAGTTGTACATGGCGAATCCACGCTCGGTGACTGTTGGACTTCGCGTCAACAGCAATAGGGGCGCGAAGCAGGGACTTGGCGCTGGTCGATGCGGGCGAGCGGAGGCGCATCCTCCTCCCCGCTTGAACGAAGTAGAGGCAGGGCAGGGGGCTTGGATAGCGACGTAGGACCTGGCAGCATCTTGGCACGGGCGCCAGGCCAGGGCCTCGGAGTTGGTCGGAGAGGACGGCTCGGGCAGCGGGACGACGCGAGGTCGCAGGGGACGGAGGACGGAGGAGCTTGGCTGCAAGAAGGGTCATCTTCACACAATCCCATGTAATGAACAAGACTGGGATAAAGAGTTGGCTTACAATCGCCACTTCACACAAGTACTTAAATAAAGCATACATCAATCAGAGTACACACATAGTCCGACTACGGACGAAGCCAAAAGAAAAAAAGATAACCCAACTGCTAGATCCCCGATCGTCCCAACTGGGCTCCACTACTGATCAACATGAAACAAAACATAGCAACAACCAAGATCTTTGTTGAGCTCCCATCTGAGCTCGGTTGCATCATCTGCACTGGTATCATCGGCACCTGCAACTGTTGTGATAGTATCTGGTGAGTCACGAGGACTCAGCAGTCTCAAAACCCGCAAGATCAAGAATATTTAAGCTTATGGGTAGGAAGTGGTAATGAGGTGGAGTTGCAGCAAGCACTAAGCAAATATGGTGGCTAACATACGCAAATAAGAGCGAGAAGAGAAGCAACGGAACGGTCGAGAAGCTAGAAGTGATCAAGAAGTGATCCTGAAACTACTTACGCACAATCATAACACAAAGACCGTGTTCACTTCCCGGACTCCGCCGAGAAGAGACCATCACGGCTACACACGCGGTTGATGCATTTTAATTAAGTCAAGTGTCAAGTTCTCTACAACCAGATATTAACAAATTCCCATCTGCCACATAACCGCGGGCACGGCTCACGAAAGTTTATACCCTGCAGGGGTGTCCCAACTTAGCCCATCACAAGCTCTCACGGTCAACGAAGGATATTCCTTCTCCCAGGAAGACCCGATCAGTCTCGGAATCCCAGTTTACAAGACATTTCGACAATGGTAAAACAAGACCTGCAAAGCCGCCCGAATGTGCCGACAAATCCTGATAGGAGCTACACATATCACGTTCTCAGGGCACACCGGATTGTCCAAACTTCCGGTAGGCCAGCCCAGAGTTGCCCCTGGTGGCCACCGGCGGCTGACAGGTTGGACCAACACTCACGACGAGCACTGGCCCGGGGGGTAAAAATAAAGATGACCCTTGAGTCTGCAGAACCCAAGGGAAAAAGGCTTAGGTGGCAAATGGTAAAACCAAGGTTGGGCCTTGCTGGAGGAGTTTTATTCAAAGCGAACTGTCAAGGGGGTCCCATAAATCACCCAACCGAGATGGCTACCGGGTTCCCACGGGTTAGTGGCATGGAAACGAGTGACAATTCGGACACGGTGCAAAAACGAGCATCTCATACAACATGCATTCGTACACGGGCGGTCGTCTCGTCAATATACCTTTGAAGCGTGCGTTTTCGGAGCGGTTTGGGTTCGGTAATGATGTAGAGGAAGTAGTCGTTCACGGGTCGTCGTGGGAAGTAGTTGTTCACGTGGTGACGGTAGTGGAAGTAGTCGTTCTCGTGACGGTAGTGGAAGTAGTGGTACACGGCGGCGGCGGTAGTTGTTCAGGGTCTTGGCGGGTCGTCGTGTAGCCGTACATGTTCGTCGTGGTACACGGTTCAAAGTCGTTCATATCCCGTAGATGTTCAGGGTTGCCGTGAGGAACTTGTCGAAACCAGGGTCTCGGTCGTCGGTAGAGGTACTCAGTGAAATCCACGGGTGTCAGTAGTTGTACATGGCGAATCCACGCTCGGTGACTGTTGGACTTGGCGTCAACAGCAACAGGGGCGCGAAGCAGGGACTTGGCGCTGGTCGATGCGGGCGAGCGGAGGCGCATCCTAATCCCCGCTTGAACGAAGCAGAGGCGGGGCAGGGGGCTTGGACAGCGACGCAGGACCTGACAGCATCTTTGCATGGGTGCCAGGCCAGGGCCTCGGAGTTGGCCGGAGAGGATGGCTCGGGCAGCGGGATGACGCGAGGTTGCAGGGGACGGAGGACGGAGGAGCTTCGCGGCGTGGACGGCTGCTTGCTGGTGGTGGGGAGCTCCGGCAACGACGAACTGCAGGAGGCCGGCCTTGGAGCATCGGTGCTCGAGGCGAGGAGCAGGAGACGATGCAGACGGAGTCGTGGGGCGCGGGGACCTTCTCCGTTGAAGTAGGAGGGGGCCGGGGTGCACGGAGCGGCGAGGACGCGGGGTCGAGGCAGAGGCGACCGGCGCGGCAGGAGCAGAGTAGCAACCGCGGCGGGACTTGCGCCTCAATGAAGAGCAGCAGCAGCGAGCGGCTCCAGGAGAGGGCGTGGAGGAAGGAGCTCCGGTGCGGTTCCCGTTCGTCTTGGTCACCGGTCGGCACCGCGTGGAGGAGCAGGGGGAGTGGCGGTCAGGGACGGAGCAAGGGCGCGGGGAGCTCCTCTCCCTGGCGATGAGTGTGTTGCGGGAAACGGCGTGAGGAAATGAGGAGGAGGGATCGATGGAGAGGAAGAGAGGATCGAGAGGAGGGGCGATGGGATCGGGAGAGTGAGGCTGCGAGGGAGATGGGGATCGAGCGATGGGTGTGTGGCGGCGGGCAGAGGGAACGAGAGGAGGAGATGGGATCGAGCAGAGCTCTCCCCTTCGGCTAGGGTTAGAGGGGTGTAGCTGGGCCTTGGAGGTTGGTTGGGTCGGCCCGGGTGGTGTGGCTGCTGGGCTTACCTCTCTCTCTCTCTTATGTTCTAATAGCAGAAAAACATTAGAGAGAAGAAAACGAAAGAGAGGGTTAGGGGAGGAATTTGAGCATGGGGTTAATTTTCCTGGACTCCTAAAAAAGAGATTGATCCAGGTAAAATAGAAGTGGGCATGAATGGAAGTTTAAATTCAAACTCATTTGAATTTAATTCAAATGGTTTGAACTAGGACAAGGTTTTAGAAGTGTCCAAAATGTTGAGAATTTAGGAGGAGCCCTGATAAATGGAGAAAGAATTTTTGGAGAAAGTTTGGAGAACAAACATGAAGCAAAAGGCATGAGAATTAAATTGCAAGTGTGTTATGGTGATTCCAAAGTTAATGGAATATTTTAATATAGCTCCCTAATATTGGGAGGATATGTTATAAAGAGAAGTCACCCTTCCCTCGGTTTAAATAGATCAACCTTCTATGCAATTTATTAGTTGAGTTGAGATGCAAAGTTTAAGCACATGATGGCATGATGCAATGCAAAAGATGCAACAAACAAAACAAATCACATGACGAAACTTGGAGTAGCTGGAAGTCTTCTAGAGAGTCGGTCTCGGGGCGTACTCTCTCTGCTCATGGTTGGTCACAAATCTGGCCGGACCACCTTGACTGGGGCAGGGGTGTATGTGCATCATTCACGCTGTCGTCAGTGGCGAGGGAGGAGACCAACGGCTGCCCGCGCGTCCCGATCGGCGGCCCTGTCATTCTCTCCGAGAGGGCGCCGGCTCGGGAGGGCCTCTGACCCCTTCTTCCTCCCTACGGTATTATGGCCAAGATGCGGCCTCCCGACGCCGTCTTTGCCACATGTCGACGACCCTCGGGTATATATTCCATTGAAACCTGCCTTGCTCTACTGCCCCAGCTCCCCACTTGGCTGCGTGTGGTTCTTTTTCTACTTCCGTCGGCTATTCCAAAGCCACATAGACTTTTACTATTATTAGAGGTAAAGCTAGTTCATATGGTGCACTCTAAGAGTTGGTTCAAACAGGGAAGAAAGTGGGAAAGTTGTAGCATGAATCTAGGACTTGGTTCTAAGAGGAAACTGGGGAAAGTAGTAGATACTAGCTACCCAACCGGTATCTCGGTTGAAAAGGCGAAGAAAGCATGGTGGATGGCGAAGGGTGGGGGAAAGTGGACCTGTCTCTTGGTTGAAAAAGGAAAGAAAGTGAGGAGTGTTGAGGGACAACATAAATGAGAATGAGCAGGTCTAGATTTCTTGTGCTCACATAGAAAAATGTCACCGAGGAGATAAAAAATGGGACAAATGCAGACATGTTGCGTGAGTGTTTGCCGCTCTCGGCAACCACATCTGTCTCACCACTTTAAGCCCCTGCCGTCCCTACGCCCATATCGCTACCATTAATGTAAAATCACATGAAGCATTAAGCAATGCCACCAAATGTCACTATAAGTAATGGTCTAGTGCCATTGATAAATTGAAGCAATGCCACCACCATTTTATGAAGTGCTTCCATGTTGCTTTATTTCCCATGTGTTTTGCAGTTACGCTTAAATCTCACACCGCTAACATTGCTTCATCCCAGTGGAACTGCTCAAATTTGATTGCACATTTACTGACCATGTGCTACTCTCATGACAGTAATACTAATGCTATTGTTCTGCATGTTAATCTAGTGGCAGTGTTGATGTGATGTGATGCTACTTCCCATGGAGCATTTATCAACTCTGCCCATTCTCCAACTGTGTATTGGTACCTAGTACCTTCAGACATCCAGACTATCTTCCCATCTGGGTAGAAGTGAGCTGTGGAGTAAAACTACATGATGAGCTCATCATTCCACTTGGTGAGCTTCTGGCCAACAGAGTCATCTACTCCACAAGCATTGAAGCTGTCACACACTCCTAGATAGTGCTCTTCATTCTTCCTGATGTACTCCCAGTCAACCCATCTCATATCACATACTATGGGCTTCTTGTCAAGCAAAACTGTCTCATAGAAATCTTGTTGTTCCTTAGTGTGGAACCTGTAGTCCACTGCAGTTCTTCTTCTGATGGCATGGGATCAGTCTGTCTCCACAGTCTCAGTCATGCATCCTTCTTGAGCTTCATATCCTCTGCAAATGGATGAGCATCATTATGATCAGGAATCTTGGGCTTCAGCTTTCTCAAAACAAGTGTGTCATCTTCTTCATCATCAGCAGCCTCAGGCACTGGGGCCTTGTTCTTCTCTTCAGCTGGAATACTCCTAGTGTTACTCTTAGGTGCAGTGGGCTTAGGAGCAACAGCCTTAGGAGCATATTTGGGCTTAGATGGAGCAGCCCCTGATCTTATAGCATCTCCCATCAGCTTCTGAGCTTTAGGTGCTGGTGCAGCAACCTCTTCCTCTTCTTCTTCCTCGTCAGAAGAGTGCTTCTCAAATTCTGCCATTGGGTCAACTTTCTTGCACCATCTTCCTCTCTTTCTTTCCTTCTTCTTTCCTTCTGCAGCTGCCTTTTTGGGTTCAGATTCCAAAGTTGATTGAGTAGAGGCCCTGGCCTTAGACATTGGAACTCTTCTTGCAGGAGCCTTGGTTTTCATTCCAGGCTTAGTGGATGTAGTTGTGCCATGCTCCTTCAGCACCTTCTTCTTTGAGTTGGCCTCATCCTCTACAGCAACATAGTCCTCATCTTCAGAATCTGAGGTTTTCTTCTTCCTTGCCCTGGTTACTGCCTTGGGAAAATTGCTGGGTGTGCTCCTGCTACCCTCATCATAACTTCTAGAGGGACTGGTGCCCTCAGCCACATGAACTTGCTCCTCAGACTTGTTCTTACTATCACTCTGATCTGATATGATGCAAACTCTGACAACAGACCCTGTGAACAGATGTAGATGAGGTAGAGTGGATGAGCATCACAAAGCACAGAGGTTTTTGCAAAAAAAAATGAGTCAAAAACTTAGTTTTAGTATTCCACAGAAAGCATTTCGGAGCTACCGATTTGTTAACTCAGTGATACCGAAGCAGCTTTTGGAACCTAAACTAGTGAACTCGGTCAGACCGAGTCACAGTTTGGTGGCGCCGAGACTGCTAGGGTTTCACAAAGAATCAACCTCGGTCACACCGATTTTGCAATTCTCTATCAGACCGAGAATCACATGTGCAATGGCCTGAGCCAAATCGGTGAGACCGATTTCTACAACTCGGTCGGTCCGAGATGAATTCGGCGGAAACCTAACCCTAAATTTTCAATCCAAGACTAATCCACGGAGTAATTTTGCTTGATAGGAAGATTTCAAATGTGGCAAGATTTACGGCAATGCAATGTCCTAGGAATCAGAGTTAAGAATAGCACAAAGATTCAAATCCATACCCTAATCGGGTGATGGACTTGCTATGGCGACAACGGCGGAGCAGAATCCCTTTGACGGCGGCGGAGACCAGCAACAGGAGGTCGCTGGCGTCGGGGAGGATGATCCAGAGACCCGAAGAGGAAGAGCGGGTTGTGCGCGGGCGAAGCGTTTCGGAAAAAATCCAAATTTTGGCACGGGGGTATGTGTAGCCTGACCCTATCGGTGTGACCGAGTGGAACAACTCGGTGGCACCGAGATGCATAACTGCAAGCAGTTACTGCAACTCGGTGTGACCGAAAAGTTCAAATCAGTTGCACCGAGATTGATATCCTGGATCAACTTAGTGATCTCAGTTTGACCGAAATGGATGAATCAGTCAAACCAAAATGCACAAAGAGGTTTGGAAGTTTAAGTCTATGACCAATCGGGGACTCTGAGTGCTCCTCACACAGAGTGGTTCGAATCTGACTTGATCAAACTTTGTGAGTAAATTATCGAATGAGTAAATTATGCAACCAACATGCTCACACAATAAAATGGCAAATGAAATATGTGACAAAGCATGCACACACAATTCTACCATCTATCAAACAATTGGCGATGACTACGTCATCTATATATGAGTATATTGACTTAGGAGTTTAATGAGAACTTTTGATCATAGGTCATACTCGTCGTTTAAGCATAAGTGGGGTTACCACATTTACATAAAGCATTGTTGTGTTCACACCATTAGAGTTGCTCTAGCTCAATTCTTAGAGTAAATCTCCCCCTAGATGTGAGATCCCCCCTAAGAGGGATGAACTAACCTTGGGTTTTGTCGATGATGAATTCATGTAGGTGTTGAAGATGTGGATGCTCTATGTTGATGTAGATCATTTGGAGCCATCCTTTGATGTGAGTTGCACTTTCAATACCTACACGGGTTAGTCCCATAAGGAACAAACAACGATATCCATAGACATAGAGTAATACACACACAAGATGATGTCCATGAAAGCATTGGGTTACCTTGTCCCTTGTCTTACCAACAAGAGGGTTTGTGACTCCTTGAACTAGTGCAAGATGTGGATGTTGATTGCACTTGTCCTCACCAAAATGATAAGAATGAAGTATGTTGGCGGACTCACCCTCAAGAACTCACTAGTTCTTCTTCTTAGGGATCCACATCATCTTGATTGGAATCCTTGGAGTTGTAGTCATAATTGATGAAGTAGAACTTGATGTAGTCTTGGGAACCCACTTGACCAAGGCCTTATGTAACGCCCCGGATTCGATGCGCCAGGTGTCCGCCAGTTATTCGCCGTCGTTGCCATGTCATTTGCTTGCGTGTTGCATCTTGCCATGTCATCATATGCATTTCATATCATGTCATCATGTGCATCGCATTGGCATACATGTTCGTCTCATGCATCCGAGTCTTTTCCCCGTTGTCCGTTTTGCAATCCGGCGCTCTTATGTCCTCCGGTGTTCCCCTTTTGTCTCCTGTTGTGAGTGGGTGTTAAACATTCTCGGAATGGACCGAGGCTTGCCAAGCGGCCTTGGTATAGCACCAGTAGACCTCCTGTCAAGTTTCGTGCAATTTGGAGTCCATTTGATACTCCAACGGTTAACCGGGTAACCGCAAAAGCCTCCTTCTCTTTGCAGCCCAACACCCCTTCCAAAGTGGCCCAAAACCCATCTAACTCCCCTCCATGCTCTCGGTCGTTCGATCACGATCGCGTGGCCGAAAACCGCTCCTCATATGGACTCTCCTAGCTCCCTCTACCTATAAATTAGCCCCCTCCCCCGAAATCTCGGGCAAACCCTAGCCTCTTCCACCTCCGCGCGCCGGACATGTCCGCCCGCCGCCGGACACGTCCAGCCGCCGCGCCGGACGAATCGCACACCGCCACGTCGCCCCGCCGCCCCCGCGCCGCCGTGGGCCCGGGAGGCCCAGATCCGGCCCTCGCTGGGCCCGAACCGGGCCGCGCCCCCCCGCCCACGCCTCTGCCCCGGCCGTCGCCGCTGGCGAGCGCCGCCGCCGCCGCCTCGCCTTCGCCGCCGGCGCGCCGCGCCCGGTCGCCGCCTAGCACCTCCGCGCGCCTCCCGCGAGTCAGTTGCCGCCCGGCTTCGCCCCTGCCGTCGCCGCCTTCCGCCGCCTCCGCCGGCGACCTCCGCTTCCGTCCCGCGCCTCCGCCCGCCGCTATCCGCCGCCGGCGCTGCCCCGCCGCCTCGTCCCCGCCATCTCCGGTGAGGGCTCCGACCGAATCTGGATCGGGACCAGATCCACTGAGGTCTCGAACCAAACGCAGCCCCGTCCTGGATCTGCTCTGTCCCGGGATCTCCCCGTCCAACTTCCGCGGAGCTATAATTTCCACTAAGTCTATGTTCATCATGTTGTATCTCTGCATCCGTAGCTCCGTTTCGTGCGTGTAATATGTCAAATTGTTAGTCTCGACGAGTACTTCATTTCATCTCATTGCATCATTTTCATTTGAGCTCATCGTGATGCCCGAAATGCTGTTGGAAGAGTGCTTCATGATGTTAATTTGCTGAAACTGTTATAACTTGCTCATTTGTCATTTTTGCCATGATTGATGTGTGCATCCTATGAGGTTGATGTCTTCATCTGTTTTGATCTATACCATGCCATATTTCCAGGGGTGTATGCCATGTATTTTTGTGATCAATGTGGTGACTAGCACAAGCATGCAAACTAGACTTCGTGATATTGCTGATTTTAGTCCCTGTTCTGCTGTTATTTTGATGCCATGTAAACTTGATGCTACCGAGAGATCCATGCATATTTTGAGATACTTAAGGAAGCGTGTTTTGAACTTATGGTTATGAGCTATCCATTCATGCCCTTGTTTGCAATTATGGTGTAGCCTAACATGTCATTTGAGTGCTCTACTTTTGCTTCAAAATGTTTTCTCGCATATTGTTTACATGTTATTCAATATTCAATATGGCCAAGCTTGCTACAGTTGATCCTTGCATGCTATGGACTTGTTCTTACCTTGGTTGGTTACATAAACATGTCTTATTGATGATGTCATGCTTATCTTGTCATGCAATGACTTGTGATGAGTGAATCGAGCTTGTTAAGTAGTGTACATGATGTTGCTGTTTTGCTAGGCTGAATGTGTTATTTCGTGATGCTATATAAACATGTTTCTACTAATCATTCTATGCATAATCTGGAGATGTTCTATAAACATGTTTTGATCTACATGTTATGCCCTATCCATCCATGCCCCTGGTTGCATTTATAGGTTGCTGTAGCTTGTTGTAATCTTGCTCCAAATTTTCTTGATAATGTTGCTGTCAGCCTGTTTACTTTAAGTTCAGTTGTTTCCATGTGTTTTCCTAGTGATCCATGAACCCTATGACCTTGATATTGCAATGCTTAGCTTCACAAATATGCCTTCTTACTGTTGTTTGCCTTGCCATGCCATATATTGCTCTGAGGTGAGTGGTACAAGCTCACGAACATGCCTACTTATTGTTGTTCCTGCCATGTATGAATCTGTAATATAACTTGCCATGTTTACATGGGTGCCATCATATTTTCTGATCCTTTTTGGCTCATGGTCAGTAAGGGACTTTTGATCTATGCAATTAGTAGATTCATGCCATGCCTTTGTTTGCCATGATATGTTCCTGTAACATGTTATTTGCTTGCTCTAAACATTGCTACCTGATGTTATTTTCTGCCAAGTCTGAAACTGTTATTATTTGCAATCTTACCATGTGTTTAGGAGCATGTTCTAGTGATTTCTGGAGATAGCTCAGTGTTCATGTTTTGTTATGCTTTACCTGTACTTCATGACCATGCCTTTTGTTATTACGTTGAGATGCTGTAGCATGTTGTTTTGATGCTTGCAATATGCCTAGTTGCTGTTTTGGACAGATTGTTGCTATAACTTGTATAGAGTGCATGTGTTGAACCGTTGCTCCGTTTTGAGTGTGCTCTATATGAAACTTGCTTGTTTTTGCATGTAGTTTCATATTATCATGTTGCATCCTTGTTTTGGTGTGTTTGCTTGATGTTTGGATGCATTTTGCATCAATGCCATGTTTAACTTGTTTTGCTCATATCTTCTAGGCCGTAGCTCCGAGTTAAATGAATTTTATATGTAACTTGACTAGAATTTCGTGTAGATCATCTTGGTGCATCTTAACTTGCTGTTTAACTACTTGAACTTAAGTTTTATTCAGTTCTGGACCCATTTCGAAATTTGCATATGAGGACTTACCGGAATTGTTATATGTTGTTCCCGGCCTCATTTAAACTTGCCTTGATGTGTTGTTCTTGTTTGCATCATCTCTTGCCATGAGTAGCCTCATCTAGCTTGGTCATGCATCATGCTTGTTGTGCATCATGCCTTATTCATGTGTGGTGTGTTTACCATGTTGTGTGCTTCTTGTTAGTTCCTGTTTCGTTGCGATCGTGAGGATTCGTTCGTCTATGGTTGGTTCGGCTTCATCCGTTTGTCTTCTTCATGGACTCGTTCTTCTTCCTTGCGGGATTTCAGGCAAGATGACCGCTACCCTGGATCTCACTACTATCATTGCTATGCTAGTTTGCTTCGTTCTATCGCTTTGCTGCGCTACCTATCTTTTGCTCATCAAGCCTCCCATATTGCCATGAACCCCTAACCTTTGACACCTTTCCTATGCAAACCGTTGTTTAGCTATGTTACCGCTTTTGCTCAGCCCCTCTTATAGCGTTGCTAGTTACAGGTGAAGTTGAAGATTTCTCCATGGTGGACAGGGTTATGTTGGGATATCACAATATCTCTTATATTATAAATGCATCTATATACTTGGTAAAGGGTGGAAGGCTCGGCCTTATGCCTGGTGTTTTGTTCCACTCTTGCCGCCCTAGTTTCCGTCATACCGGTGTT
The DNA here is from genome assembly GCA_963921465.1 of Triticum timopheevii. NCBI lineage: Eukaryota > Viridiplantae > Streptophyta > Magnoliopsida > Poales > Poaceae > Triticum > Triticum timopheevii. The sequence continues at coordinate 248,914,090 of OY997264.1, read as the reverse complement.
ATGTTCCCGGATTTTGTGTTCCTAACGCGGTCGGGTGATTTATGGGACCCCCCTGATAGTTCGCTTTGAATAAAACTTGTCCAGCAAGGCCCAACCTTGGTTTTACCATTTGCCTCACCACCACCTACTTTTCCCTTGGGAGTCGCTCTCTCGAGGGTCATCTTTATTATAGCCCCCCCGGGGCCAATGCTTGTCTAAGTGTTGGTCCAAACTAGAGCACCGTGCGGGACCATTCCTTTGCAACTTGGATTCGTCGGTACCTGTACACTTAGCTTATCCGGTGTTGCCCTGAGAACGAGATATGTGCAGCTCCTATCGGGATGTCGGCACATCGGGCGGCTTTGCTGGTCTTGTTTTACCATTGTCAAAATGATTTGTAAACCGGGATTCCGAGATTGATCGGGTCTTCCTGGGAGAAGGTCTATTCCTTCGTTGATCGCGAGAGCTTGTCATGGGCTAAGTTGGGACACCCCTGTAGGGTATAAACTTTCGAGAGCCATGCCCGCGGTTATGTGGCAGATGGGAATTTGTTAATGTCCGGTTGTAGATAACTTGACACTTGATCCGAATTAAAACGCATCAACTGCGTGTGTAGCCGTGATGGTCTCTTCTCGGCGGAGTCCGGGAAGTGAACACGGTTTCTGTGTTATGATTGAAGTAAGTAGGAGTTCAGGATCACCTCTTGATCATTGCTAGCTTCACGCCCGTTCCTTTGTTTCTCTTCTCGCTCTCATTTGCGTATGTTAGCCACCATACATTGCTTAGTCGCTGCTGCAACCTCACCACTTTACCCCTTCCTTTCCCATTAAGCTTTGCTAGTCTTGATACCCATGGTAATGGGATTGCTGAGTCCTTGTGGCTCACAGATTACTACAACAACAGTTGCAGGTACAGGTTATGCAATGATCATGACGCGAGCGTGATGTTTGCTTGTTTGGAGTTCTTCTTCTGTTTCTTCTTCAATCAGGGGATATGTTCCAGGTCGGCATCCTGGGCTAGCAGGGTGGATATTTTTGAGTTTCTGTTTATGATTCATCCGTAGTTGGGTGTTGATCTCTTGTATGATGATATTGTATTCGTGTGGCATTGTATGCCTTTTGTATGTATCCCCATCTATTATGTAATGTTGATGTAATGATATCCACCTTGCAAAAGCGTTCCAATATGCGGGTCTATCCTTGGTGGGACCTTCGAGTTCCTTTTGGATAGGGTCACATATTGGGCGTGAAAAGTTGGTATCAGAGCCTCGACCGACCTTAGGAGCCCCCGTGATTGATCGTGCAGTTTGGCCGTTGTTGAGTCTAGAAGAAAACTATTTTCGGAGTCTAGTTATATCGGAGAGTAGGAATTCTTTTTACTCCTCAGTCCCTTCATTGCTCTGGTGTGGAATCTTGACGTAGGTGTTTTGAATTACTCCTCTTCCCGTTCAAATTTTTCTTTAGGATCACGTGGTTAGTTTCGTGAGTTGTCCATCCTCTTTTATCCGGTGCATCTCTCGTCAAGTCGGCTCGAACCTCTTTGTCTTTCGCGAGATCAATCCTCAGTTCTTCCTCCGACATCGTTGTTTTTCCCTGTCCGAAGTTGTCTTTGTTTTTCCCACCCGCCCACCCTTTTTCTCCTCGGAACCGGAGTCCGTAATCGAGTATCCATCCTACTCGTGCGAAGCCTTTGCTTTCTTTCCTCAATGATTTCAACAGGTGTTTTTTTGTCTCTTCAAGATATTCGTCGGTTTTTCCCTTCCAAGTTGTCTTTGTTTTTCCCGCCCTCCCACCCTCTTCTTCCCGGAGTTTGAGTCTGTTTCGACCACCAATTTTCATTCATACGGAGTCTCTTCAGTCTTCCCTCAATTATTTCAACCGGTGAATTCTCTTTTGTTCGACATTCTTCATCTCTTTTTTCTTTCCGGTGGATTTCAACTCAATTTTCTCGCTTCGATCATATTCTTTTCCTCAGCTCAAGTGTTTTCCCTGCTCGTTCGCCTCTCGCCAGTTTATCCTTCCAGAGTGTTCAAGACATCTCAGGAGATTCGTCTGTGTTCTAATTAATTTGAGGTTGTCACCTCATTCAAATATTTCAATTGTTCCAACGCATCATCTATCTTTTCAACAATCCTTTTCCAATGGTGTTTTCTTTTAGTGGGCCCTAACCCACAGGTCTTTGCCTAGGATCTTACCTGACTCTTCTAATTCCCCGGAGTTATTCTCAAATTCTTTTCAAGTGTGATTAAAGAATGGATTTCATCAGTCAGATGCCTTCCCAAGATCGTTTTCAAATCATTTTCATTGTTGGCTCAACCCCTTCGCTTTTCATTCTCCCGGAGTACCTCAGTAATTTTGGGGATGATTTCTCGTCGTCATTTGAAGACCGAAGAAGAGTTTTCCCTCTAAATATTGTCCGTTCTCTCGGAGTTTCGTGGTTCTAACTTCATGTTATCCTCGCGAATTATTCCATTTGTCAGATATTCTTTCCTTACCAATCCGGAGTATGTCAGGAGTTGATTTCTGTTTCTTTCACCGGAGGCCATCATTCCAGTTATCGTTCTCTATTTATCCCGGTGCTTCGTTCAAGTATTCTTTAATCAGATCGTGATCTCTTTGTTCTTTTGCATCTAAATCCCATCAAGCATATTTGTTCTTCTAATTCTTCCCGGTGATTCATTCTCTTTTGCCAGTTTTTTCCGAATTCTTACGGTGGTTCGTTCAAGATTCTTTTCCTTGATTATCATTTAATCCATTCATTCTTTTCAATCCTACCGGTGATTCATGAAGACCTTCTCAAGTTTGAGATATGTAACTTCTCAATCTTTTTCAAGAAGAATAAGTAGTATGCCAAATCCTTTGCTTGTCATCAATTTAATTTGATGAAGGATAAGCATACAATAAATCTTATTCTTATTTCATCCAAGCGAGTAATCCCTTCCTTCGGAGTTTGTTCTTGATGAATAAATTTTAGTTCCAAGTGTTTTCATCTTTTCTTTTCCGTAGTTCAAATTTTCTCGGCCATTTCGTCGGAGCCTCCATCTAAGTCATCGCAAAGCTCATCTTATTCTTTCATCCTTCAACTCTATCTAATTGTCTTTTGTCACCGGAGTTCTTCATGGTGGTTCTTCATGATTTAATTCATTCTTCAAGGCTTCTTCAGGATTTTGTTGGTGGAGTTCAAGTATCCTTCTTCTTGCATCTCGAAGTGCAATTAATTCTCCGTATTCTTTTGAAGGGAAGTTTTGCATTTCTTCGTTCTTCTCAGCTATCCAATCATTTCCGTTTGTGGTCGGTTATCACCTCGTAATTTCGAGATGTTTTCCATAAGTCCAAAACAAGCTTATTCTTTCGTTGTTGATTTTCTCAACAACTCCATTCTAACCTTCTTCTAAGGATGCTATTGAACTCATTCATGCTGGAAGATGCTGTTCTCTCATCCGTTCATTTCATTCCATTGTTTCAATTCTTTCCGAAGGTCTTGTGTCATGTCTTCATCAAGTATCATTCCATCCTCTCAAGTTCGTTCTAATCCTCCCATTTTCAGCCGGAGTGCTACCTAAATTCTTTTAGTCTTATTCGTTTCTTTTCTCATTCTAACCACTCCGATTAGAACGAGCCGGTTTCATAGTCTATCCAATTCCGTGAACATTCGATTCTCGTCATTCTCATCGTTCCTCTCTTCTTCTCGAGTGCTCTCGATTCTTTGCTTCTTCTCTTGAGTTCTTGTTTCACCTCATCCCTTTTTCCTTTCGTCTCGGTCCTAAGATCTCGGGACGAGATCTCTTGTTAGTGGAGGAGTGTTGTAACGCCCCGGATTAGATGCGCCAGGTGTCCGCCAGCTATTCGCCGTCATTGCCATGTCATTTGCTTGCATGTTGCATCTTGCCATGTCATCATATGCATTTCATATCATGTCATCATGTGCATCGCATTGGCATACATGTTCGTCTCATGCATCCGAGCCTTTTCCCCGTTGTCCGTTTTGCAATCCGGCGCTCCTATGTCCTCCAACGTTCCCCTTTTGTCTCCTGTTGTGAGTGGGTGTTAAATGTTCTCGGAATGGACCGAGGCTTTCCAAGCGGCCTTGGTATAGCATCGGTAGACCGCCTATCAAGTTTCGTGCTATTTGGAGTCCGTTTGATACTCCAACGGTTAACCGGGTAACCGCAAAAGCCTCCTTCTCTTTGCAGCCCAACACCCCTTCCAAAGTGGCCCAAAACCCATCTAACTCCCCTCCATGCTCTCGGTCATTTGATCACGATCGCGTGGCCGAAAACCGCTCCTCATTTGGACTCTCCTAGCTCCCTCTACCTATAAATTAGCCCCCTCCCCCAAAATCTCGGGCAAACCCTAGCCTCTTCCACCTCCGCGCGCCGGACATGTCCGCCCGCCGCCGGACACGTCCAGCCGCCGCGCCAGACGACTCGCAGACCGCCATGTCGCCCCGCCGCCCCCGCGCCGCCGCGGGCCCGGGAGGCCCAGATCCGGCCCCCGCCGGGCCCGAACCGGGCCGCGCCCCGCCGCCCGCGCCTCTGCCCCGGCCGTCGCCGCCGGCGAGCGCCGCCGCCGCCGCCTCGCCTTCGCCGCCGGCGCACCGCGCCCGGTCGCCGCCTAGCGCCTTCGCGCGCCTCCCGCGAGTCAGCCACCGCCCGGCTTTGCCCCTGCCGTCGCTGCCTTCCGCCGCCTCCGCCGGCGACCTCCGCGTCCGTCACGCGCCTCCACCCGCCACAATCCGCCGCCGGCGCTGCCCGCCCGCCTCGTCCCCGCCATCTCCGGCGAGGGCTCCGGCCGAATCTGGATCGGGACCAGATCCACCGGGGTCCAGAACCAAACGCAGCCCCGTCCCGGATCTGCTCTGTCCCGGGATCTCTCCGTCCAACTTCCGCGGAGGTATAATTTCCACTAAGTCCCGGAGTTTTGCACATTATCATGCCATGTTCATCACATTGTATCTCTGCATCCGTAGCTCCGTTTCATGCGTGTAATATGTCAAATTGTTCGCCTCGACGAGTACTTCAATTCATATCATTGCATCATTTTCATTTGAGCTCATCTTGATGCCCGAAATGCTGTTGGAAGAGTGCTTTATGATGTTAATCTGCTGAAACTGTTATAACTTGCTCATTTGTCATTTTTGCCATGATTGATGTGTGCATCCTATGAGGTTGATATCTTCATGTGTTTTGATCTATGCCATGCCATATTTCTAGGGGTGTATGCCATGTATTTTTGTGATCAATGTGGTGACTAGCACAAGCATGCAAACTAGACTTCGTGATATTGCTGATTTTAGTCCCTGTTCTGCTGTTATTTTGATGCCATGTAAACTTGATGCTACCGAGAGATCCATGCATATTTTGAGATACTTCAAGAAGGGTGTTTTGAACATATGGTTATGAGCTATCCATTCATTCCCTTGTTTGCAATTATGGTGTAGTCTAACATGTCATTTGAGTGCTCTACTTTTGCTTTAAAATGTTTCCTGGCAGATTGTTTACATGTTATTCAATATGGCCAAGCTTGCTATAGTTGATCCTTGCATGCTATGGACTTGTTCTTACATTGGTTGGTTACATAAACATGTCTTCTTGATGATGCTATGCTTATCTTGTCATGCAATGACTTGTGATGAGTGAATCGAGCTTGTTAAGTAGTGTACATGATGTTGCTGTTTTGCTAGGCTGAATCTGTTATTTCGTGATGCTATATAAACATGTTTGTACTAATCATTCTATGCATAATCTGGAGATGTTCTATAAACATGTTTTGATCTACATGTTATGCCCTATCCATCCATGCCCCTGGTTGCATTTATAGGTTGCTGTAGCTTGTTGTAATCTTGCTCCAAATTTTCTTGATAATGTTGCTGTCAGCCTGTTTACTTTAAGTTCAGTTGTTTCCATGTGTTTTCCTAGTGATCCATGAACCCTATGACCTTGATATTGCCATGCTTTGCTTCACAAACATGCCTTCTTACTGTTGTTTGCCTTTCCATGCCATATATTGCTCTGAGGTGAGTGGTACAAGCTCATGAACATGCCTACTTATTGTTGTTCCTGCCATGTATGAATCTGTAATATAACTTGCCATGTTTACATGGGTGCCATCATATTTTCTGATCCCTTTTGGCTCATGGTCAGTAAGGGACTTTTGATCTATGCAATTAGTAGATTCATGCCATGCCTTTGTTTGCCATGATATGTTCCTGTATCATGTTGTTTGCTTGCTCTAAACATTGCAACCTGATGTTATTTTCTGCCAAGTCTGAAACTGTTATTATTTGCAATCTTACCATGTGTTTTGGAGCATGTTCTAGTGATTTCTGGAGATAGCTCAGTGTTCATGTTTTGTTATGCTTTACCTGTACTTCATGCCCATGCCTTTTGTTATTACGTTGAGATGCTGTAGCATGTTGTTTTGGTGCTTGCAATATGCCTAGTTGCTGTTTTGGACAGATTGTTGCTATAACTTGTATAGAGTGCATGTGTTGAACCGTTGCTCCGTTTTGAGTGTGCTCTATATGAAACTTGCTTGTTTTTGCATGTACCTTCATATTATCATGTTGCATCCTTGTTTTGGTGTGTTTTCTTGATGTTTGGGTGCATTTTGCATCAATGCCATGTTTAACTTGTTTTGCTCATATCTTCCAGGCCGTAGCTCCGAGTTAAATGAACTTTATATGTAACTTGACTAGAATTTCATGTAGATCATCTTGGTGCATCTTAACTTGCTGTTTAACTACTTGAACTTAAGGTTTATTCAGTTCTGGACCCATTTCGAAATTTGCATATGAGGACTTACCGGAATTGTTATATGTTGTTCCCAGCCTCATTTAAACTTGCCTTGATGTGTTGTTCTTGTTTGCATCATCTCTTGCCATGAGTAGCCTCATCTAGCTTGGTCATGCATCATGCTTGTTGTGCATCATGCCTTGTTCATGTGTGGTGTGTTTACCATGTTGTGTGCTTCTTCTTGTTAGTTCCTGTTTCGTTGCGATCGTGAGGATTCGTTCGTCTACGGTTGGTTCGGCTTCATCCGTTCGTCTTCTTCATGGACTCGTTCTTCTTCCTTGCGGGATTTCAGGCAAGATGACCGCTACCCTGGATCTCACTACTATCATTGCTATGCTAGTTTGCTTCGTTCTATCGCTTTGCTGTGCTACCTATCTTTTGCTCATCAAGCCTCCCATATTGCCATGAACCCCTAACCTCTGACACTTTTCCTATGCAAACCGTTGTTTGGCTATGTTACCGCTTTTGCTCAGCCCCTCTTATAGCGTTGCTAGTTGCAGGTGAAGTTGAAGATTTCTCCATGGTGGACAGGGTTATGTTGGGATATCACAATATCTCTTATATTATAAATGCATATATATACTTGGTAAAGGGTGGAAGGCTCGGCCTTATGCCTGGTGTTTTGTTCCACTCTTGCCACCCTAGTTTCTGTCATACCGGTGTTATGTTCCCGGATTTTGCGTTCCTAACGCGGTCGGGTGATTTATGGGACCCCCTGACAGTTCGCTTTGAATAAAACTTGTCCAGCAAGGCCCAACCTTGGTTTTACCATTTGCCTCACCACCACCTACTTTTCCCTTGGGAGCCACTCTCTCGAGGGTCATCTTTATTATAGCCCCCCCGGGGCCAATGCTTGTCTAAGTGTTGGTCCAAACTAGAGCACCGTGCGGGACCATTCCTTGGCAACTTGGATTCGTCGGTACCTGTACGCTTAGCTTATCCGGTGTTGCCCTGAGAACGAGATATGTGCAGCTCCTATCGGGATGTCGGTGCATCGGGCGGCTTTGCTGGTCTTGTTTTACCATTGTCGAAATGTCTTGTAAACCGGGATTCCGAGACTGATCGGGTCTTCCTGGGAGAAGGTCTATTCCTTCGTTGATCGCGAGAGCTTGTCATGGGCTAAGTTGGGACACCCCTGTAGGGTATAAACTTTCGAGAGCCGTGCCCGCGGTTATGTGGCAGATGGGAATTTGTTAATGTCCGGTTGTAGATAACTTGACACTTGATCCGAATTAAAATGCATCAACCACGTGTGTAGCCGTGATGGTCTCTTCTCGGCGGAGTCCGGGAAGGGAACACGGTTTCTGTGTTATGATTGACGTAAGTAGGAGTTCAGGATCACCTCTTGATCATTGCTAGCTTCACGCCCGTTCCTTTGTTTCTCTTCTCGCTCTCATTTGCGTATGTTAGCCACCATACATTGCTTAGTCGTTGCTGCAACCTCACCACTTTACCCCTTCCTTTCCCATTAAGTTTTGCTAGTCTTGATACGCATGGTAATGGGATTGCTGAGTCCTCGTGGCTCACAGATTACTACAACAACAGTTGCAGGTACAGGTTATGCGATGATCGTGATGCGAGCATGATGTTTGCTTGTTTGGAGTTCTTCTTCTGTTTCTTCTTCGATCAGGGGATATGTTCCAGGTCGGCAGCCTGGGCTAGCAGGGTGGATATTGTTTGAGTTTCTGTTTATGATTCATCCGTAGTCGGGTGTTGATCTCTTGTATGATGATATTGTATTCGTGTGGCATTGTATGCCTTTTGTATGTATCCCCATCTATTATGTAATGTTGATGTAATGATATCCACCTTGCAAAAGCGTTCCAATATGCGGGTCTATCCTTGGTGGGACCTTCGAGTTCCTTTTGGATAGGGTCGCATATTGGGCGTGACAAGTTGGTATCATGGCCTCGACCGACCTTAGGAGCCCCCGTGATTGATCGTGTAGTTTGGCCGTTGTTGAGTCTAGAAGAAAACTATTTTCGGAGTCTAGTTATATCGGAGAGTAGGAATTCTTTTTACTCCTCAGTCCCTTCGTCGCTCTGGTGAGGAATCTTGATGTAGGTGTTTTGAATTACTCCTCTTCCCGTTCAAATTTTTCTTTAGGATCACGTGGTTAGTTTCGTGAGTTGTCCATCCTCTTTTATCCGGTGCATCTCTCGTCAAGTCGGCTCGAACCTCTTAGTCTTTCGCGAGATCAATCCTCAGTTCTTCCTCCGACATCGTTGTTTTTCCCTGTCCGAAGTTGTCTTTGTTTTTCCCACCCGCCCACCCTTTTTCTCCTCGGAACCAGAGTCCGTAATCGAGTATCCATCCTACTCGTGCAAAGCCTTTGCTTTCTTTCCTCAATGATTTCACCCGGTGTTTTTTGTCTCTTCAAGATATTCGTCGGTTTTTCCCTTCCAAGTTGTGTTTGTTTTTCCCGCCCTCCCACCCTCTTCTTCCCGGAGTTTAAATCTGTTTCGACCACCAATTTTCATTCGTACGGAGTCTCTTCAGTCTTCCCTCAATTATTTCAACCGGTGAATTCTCTTTTGTTCGACGTTCTTCGTCTCTTTTTTCTTTCCGGTGGATTTCAACTCAATTTTCTCGCTTCGATCATATTCTTTTCTTCGGCTCAAGTGTTTTCCCTGCTCGTTCGCCTCTCGCCAGTTTATCCTTCCGGAGTGTTCAAGACATCTGAGGAGATTCGTCTGTGTTCTAATTAATTCGAGGTTGTCACCTCATTCAAATATTTCAATTGTTCCGACGCATCATCTATCTTTTCAACAATCCTTTTCAAACGGTGTTTTCTTTTAGTGGGCCCTAACCCACAGGTCTTTGCCCAGGATCTTACCTGACTCATCTAATTCCCCGGAGTTATTCTCAAATTCTTTTCAAGTGTGATGTAAGAATGGATTTCATTAGTCAGATGCCTTCCCAAGATCGTTTTAAAATCATTTTCATTGTTGGCTCAACCCCTTCGCTTTTCATTCTCCCGGAGTACCTCAGTAATTTTGGGGATGATTTCTCATCGTCATTTGAAGACCGAAGAAGAGTTTTCCCTCTAAATCTTGTCCGTTCTCTCGGAGTTTCGTGGTTCTAACTTCATGTTATCCTCGCGAATTATTCCATTTGTCAGATATTCTTTCCTTACCAATCCGGAGTATGTCAGGAGTTGATTTCTGTTTCTTTCACCGGAGGCCATCATTCCAGTTATCGTTCTCTATTTATCCCGGTGCTTCGTTCAAGTGTTCAAGTGTTCTTTTGCATCTAAATCCCATCAAGCATATTTGTTCTTCTAATTCTTCCCGGTGATTCATTCTCTTTCGCCAGTCTTTTCCGAATTCTTACGGTGGTTCGTTCAAGATTCTTTTCCTTGATTATCATTTAATCCATTCATTCTTTTCAATCCTACCGGTGATTCATGAAGACCTTCTCAAGTTTGAGATATGTAACTTCTCAATATTTTTCAAGAAGAATAAGTAGTATGCCAAATCCTTTGCTTGTCATCAATTTAATTTGATGAAGGATAAGCATACAATAAATCTTATTCTTATTTCATCCAAGCGAGTAATCCCTTCCTTCGGAGTTTGTTCTCGATGAATAAATTTTAGTTCCAAGTGTTTTCATCTTTTCTTTTCCGGAGTTCAAATTTTCTCGGCCATTTCGTCCGAGCCTCCATCTAAGTCATCGCGAATATCATCATTGATTGCTTTTAAAAACTCGTGTTCTTGCTCAAGGTTGAGCTTTTCAAAGCGTAACTTCTCATGAGTCCTTAAAAGTTCACGATGATCTCCTAAGATAGTTTCATGAGCTAACTTAAGAGTGTTTAGTTCTTTAGTTAGGACCTCAATCTTCTCCTTATCATTGTCATTCGTTTTATCTTGATTAGGATGATTATTTGACGTTTCATCATAGTATTCATCACTAGAGTTGTCAACAAGTAAATTATCATCACCTAACAAGTCATCTTCATCAGTATTGAAATCAACATACTCGGGGTGTGATACCTTTGGGCCTTTAGCCATGAAGCATCTTCCAAGTCCTTCAATATGTTGTAGGAGTTGGTTGACACAAGTGCTAGACCGGCAACACCTTCATCTTGAGTATATTCGGAGTCGGAGTGATAGCTTCTCTCGGAGTGATTCTCGGAGTCGGAGCCGGATACCCATTCACCAACATGAGCTTGATGTCTTCATTTTTGTGTAGCTCCTTGATGACTTGTCCTTCCTTTCCGGATCCTTGCTTCTCCAGGATGTTCTTCATTCATAACTATCATCTCTACTCCTTCTTTCTCTCGATGGTGATTCTTCTACTTCTTCTTTTTGGAGAATCTTCTCTTCTATTGTAGGTAGCCGTACCCTCCTTGGAATAGTGTCCGGGTCTTCCACAATTGTAGCAATTACGCTCTCGACTAGAAGATCTTTTGTCATTGTAGGATCTTGACTTGGAGCTTCTTTCCTTGCTCCTATCTTGTAGAACTTGTTGAAGTTCTTCACCATTAGGCTCAATTCTTGATTGAAGGTTTGTTTCTCATTTGATGATGTGGGATATTCACATGAGGCTTTCTAAGCACCGCTTGACTTGTTGTGGAGCTCCTCCTTATCCTTGAGTGACATCTCATGAGCAACAATTCTTCCAATGACTTCTGTTGGCTTGAGATCTTTGTAATTGGGCATCATTTGGATCAATGTGCACATGGTATCATATTTTCCATCCTAAGCTCTTAGGATCTTCTTGATGATGAATTTGTCGGTCATCTCTTCACTTCCTAAGCCGGCAATCTCATTTGTGATGAGAGCAAGCCTAGAGTACATTTCAGCGACACCTTCACCATCCTTCATTTCTAACTTGTCAAGCTGACTTTGAAGCACATCCAATTTGGATTCCTTGACAGAGTCGGTACCTTCGTGCATGTCAATCAAAGTCTCCCAAATTTCTTTGCATTCTCAAAACGGCTGATTTTGTTGAATTCTTCGGGGCATAATCCGTTGAAGAGGATGTCACAAGGTTGAGCATTGTATTGCAGCATCTTCAACTCTTCTGCGGTAGCTTCACGGTTTGGTTCTCTCCCATCAAAGAATTCACCTTGCAAGACAATACACACAATAGCCCAAATGGCGGGGTTATGTCCAAGAATATGCATTTTCATCTTATGCTTCCAACTAGCAAAGTTAGTACCATCAAAGTAAGGACCTCTACGGTGGTAATTTCCCTTGCAAGACGCCATACTCTCCTAGGTTGTGAAACCAAGGCTATGACAACCAAAAGCTATGGAAATCAAAGCAAATGGAGACCAAAGCTTTGATACCACTTGTAGGATCGAAAGGACGTCTAGAGGCAGGGTGATTAGACTACTTGACCAAATAAAAATCTAGCCTTTTCCCAATTTTAGTTCTTGGCAGATTTTAGCAACATAGCACAAGTCAAGCAATCAACCTACACATGCAATTCTAAGAGTATAGCAGCGGAATGTAAAACAATTGCATATGAAGGTAAAGGGGAGGAGTTTGAGAAGGCAAACGCAATTGGAGACACAAATGTTTTTATCGTGGTTCCAATAGGTGGTGCTATTGTACATCCACGTTGATGGAGACTTCAACCCACGAAGGGTAATGGCTGCGCGAGTCCACGGAGGGCTCCACCCATGAAGGGTCCACGAAGAAGCAACCTTGTTTATCCCACCATGGCCGTCGCCCACTAAGGACTTGCCTCACTTGGGGTAGATCTTCACGAAGTAGACGATCTCCTTGCCCTTACAAACTCCTTGGTTCAACTCCACAATCTTGTCGGAGGCTCCCAAGTGACACCTAGCCAATCTAGGAGACGCCACTCTCCAAGAAGTAACAAATGGTGTGTTGATGATGAACTCCTTGCTCTTGTGCTTTAAATGATAGTCTGTCCTATCGGGGAACCTAGTAATTTCAAAAAAATCCTACGCACATGCAGGATCATGGTGATGCATAGCAACGAGAGGGGAGAGTGTGTCCATGTACCCTCGTAGACTGAAAGTGAAGGAAATATGCCCTAGAGGCAATAATAAAGTCATTATTTATTTCCTTATTTCATGATAAATGTTTATTATTCATGCTAGAATTGTATTAACCGGAAACATGATACATGTGTGAATACATAGACAAACATAACGTCACTAGTATGCCTCTACTTGACTAGCTCATTAATCAAAGATGTTTATGTTTCCTAACCATAGACATGTGTTATCATTTGATTAATGGGATCACATCATTAGGAGAATGATGTGATTGACATGACCCATTCCGTTAGCCTAGCACTTGATCATTTAGTATGTTGCTATTGCTTTCTTCATGACGTATACATGTTCCTGTAACTATGAGATTATGCAACTCCCATTTACCGGAGGAACACTTTGGGTGCTACCAAATGTCATAACATAACTGGGTGATTATAAAGGAGTACTACAGGTGTCTCCAAAGGTAAATGTTGGGTTGGCGTATTTCGAGATTAGGTTTTGTCACTCCGATTGTCGGAGAGGTATCTCTGGGCCCTCTCGGTAATGCACGTCACTATAAGCCTTGCAAGCAATGTAGCTAATAAGTTAGTTACGGGATGATGCATTACGTAACGAGTAAAGAGACTTGCCGGTAACGAGATTGAACTAGGTATTGAGATACCGATGATCGAATCTCGGGCAAGTAACATACCGATGACAAAGGGAACAATGTATGTTGTTATGCGGTTTGACCGATAAAGATCTTCATAGAATATGTAGGAACCAATATGAGCATCCAGGTTCCGCTATTGGTTATTGACCAAGAATAATTCTAGGTCATGTCTACATAGTTCTCGAACCCGTAGGGTCCGCACGCTTAAGGTTTCGATGACAGTTTTATTATGAGTTTATGAGTTTTGATGTACCGAAGGAGTTCGGAGTTCTGGATGAGATCGGGGACATGACGAGGAGTCTCGAAATGTCCGAGATGTAAAGATCGATATATTGGACGACTATATTCGAAGTTCAGAAAGGTTCCTAGTGATTCGGGTATTTTCGGGGGTACCGGGGAGTTACGGGAATACGAGGAAGAAGCAATGGGCGTCATGGGCCAAGTGGTGGAAGAGAGGAGGCAGGGCGCGCGGCCCCCTAGCCCAAACCGAATTGGACTAGGGGGGCGGCCCCCCTTTCCTCCTTTTCCTCCCTCTCCTTCCTTCTCCTTCTCCTTCCCTTCCTTCCCCTCTCCTACTTGGACTAGGAAAGAGGGGGAATCCTACTTGGAGTAGGATTCTCCCCCTTGGGCGCGCCTCCTCCCCTTGGCCGGCCCCTCCCCCTTGCTCCTTTATATACGGTGGCAGGGGGGCACCCCATGACACACAAGTTGATCTGCGGATCGTTCCTTAGCCGTGTGCGGTGCCCCCCTCCACCATATTCCACCTCGGTCATATTGTCGCGGAGTTTAGACGAAGCCCTGCGCCGGTAGAACATCATCTTCGTCACCACGCCGTCGTGCTGACGGAACTCATCCCCGACACTTTGCTGGATCGGAGTCCGGGGATCGTCATCGAGCTGAACGTGTGCTGAACTCGGAGGTGCCGTACGTTCGGTACTTGGCTCGGACGGATCGTCAAGACGTATGACTACATCAACCGCGTTGTCATAACGCTTCCGCTTACGGTCTACGAGGGTACGTAGACAATACTCTCCCCTCTCGTTGCTATGCCATCACCATGATCTTGCGTGTGCGTAGGAAATTTTTGAAATTACTACGTTCCCCAACAGTGGCATCCGAGCCTAGGTTTTATGCGTTGATGTTATATGCACGAGTAGAACACAAGTGAGTTGTGGGCGATACAAGTCATACTGCTTACCAACATGTCATACTTTGGTTTAGCGGTATTGTTGGATGAAGCGGCACGGACCGACATTACGCGTACGCTTACGCGAGACTGGTTCTACTGACGTGCTTTGCACACAGGTGGCTGGCGGGTGTCAGTTTCTCCAACTTTAGTTGAACCGAGTGTGGCTACGCCCGCTCCTTGCGAAGGTTAAAATAGCACTAACTTGACGAACTATCGTTGTGGTTTTGATGCGTAGGTAAGAATGGTTCTTGCTCAGCCCGTAGCAGCCACGTAAAACTTGCAACAACAAAGTAGAGGACGTCTAACTTGTTTTTGCAGGGCATGTTGTGATGTGATATGGTCAAGACGTGATGAGATATAAGTTGTTATATGAGATGATCATGTTTTGTTGAAGTTATCGGCAACTGGCAGAAGCCCTATGGTTGTCTCTTTGTTGCATAAAGATGCAAGTGCCAAATAATTGCTTTACTTTATCGCTATACGATAGCAATAGTTGCAAGAGCAATAGTTGGTGAGACAACCATGTGATGACACATTGATATAGATCAAGATGATGAAGATCATGGTGTCGTGCCGGTGACGATAGAGATCATGACAGTACTTTGGAGATGGAGATCAAAGGCGCAAGATGATCATGGCCATATCATGTCACATATTTTGATTGCATATGATGTTTATCTATTATACATCTTATTGTTGCTTTGATTGACAGTAGCATTTTAAGATGATCTCTCAATAATTATCAAGAAGTGTTCTCCCTGAGTATGCACCGTTGCCAAAGTTCGTCGTTCCCAGACACCACGTGATGATCGGGTGTGATAAGCTCTACGTCCATCTACAACGGGTGCAAGCCAGTTTTGCACATGCGGAATACTCAAGTTAAACTTGACGAGCCTAGCATATGCAGATATGGCCTCGGATCACGGAGACCGAAAGGTCAAGCGTGAATCATATAGTAGATATGATCAACATAGTGATGTTCACCATTGAAAACTACTCCATCTCACATGATGATCGGTTATGGTTTAGTTGATTTGGATCACGTGATCACTTAGATGACTAGAGAGATGTCCGTCTAAGTGGGAGTTCTTAAGTAATATGATTAATTGAACTTAAATTTATCATGAACTTAGTCCTGGTAGTATTTTGCAAATTATGTTGTAAGATCAATAGCTTGCGTTGTTGCTATCATATGTTTATTTTGATATGTTCCTAGAGAAAAATGTATTCAAAGATGTTAGTAGCAATGATGCGGATTGGATCCGTGATCTGAGGTTTATCCTCATTGCTGCACAGAAGTATTATGTCCTTAATGCACCGCTAGGTGACAGACCTATTGCAGGAGCAGATGCAGACGTTATGAACGTTTGGCTAGCTCAATATGATGACTACTTGATAGTTTAGTGCACCATGCTTAACGGCTTAGAATCGGGACTTCAAAGACATTTTGAACGTCATGGACCATATGAGATGTTCCAGGAGTTGAAGTTAATATTTCAAGCAAATACCCGAGTTGAGAGATATGAAGTCTCCAACAAGTTCTATAGCTAAAAGATGGAGGAGAATCGCTCAACTGGTGAGCATGTGCTCAGATTGTCTGGGTACTTCAATCGCTTGAATCAAGTGGGAGTTAATCTTCCAGATAAGATAGTGATTGACAGAATTCTCTAGTCATCATCACTAAGTTAGTAGAACTTTGTGATGAACTATAGTATGCAAGGGATGACGAAAATGATTCCCAAGCTCTTCATGATGTTGAAATCAATGAAGGTAGAAATCAAGAAAGAGCATCAAGTGTTGATGATTAACAAGACCACTAGTTTCAAGAAAAAGGGCAAAGGGAAAGAACGGGAACTTAAAGTAGAATGACAAGCAAGTTGTCACTCCCGCGAAGAAGCCCAAAGCTGGACCAAAGCCTGAAACTGAGTGATTACACTCCAAAGGAAATGGTCACTGGAAGCAGAGAAGCCCTGAATATTTGGCGGATAAGAAGGATGGAAAATTGAACAAGGGTATATTTGATATACAGGTTATTGATATGTGCCTTACTAGTGTTTATAGTAGCCCCTGAGTATTTGATACTTGTTCGGTTGCTAAGATTAGTAACTTGAAACAGGAGTTACAGAATAAACAGAGACTAGTTGAAGGGGAAGTGACGATGAGTGTTGGAAGTAGTTCCAAGATTGATATGATCATCATCGCACACTCCCTATACTTTTTGGGATTAGTGTGAAACCTAAATAACTATTATTTGGCCTTTGCGTTGAGCATGAATATGATTTGATCATGTTTATTGCAATACGGTTATTCATTTAAAGTCAGAGAATAATTGTTGTTCTGTTTACATGAATAAAAACCTTCAAATGATCATACACCCAATGAAAATAGTTTGTTGGATCTCGATCGTAGTGATACACATATTCATAATATTAATGCCAAAAGATGCAAAGTTAATAATGATAGCGCAACTTATTTGTGGCACTGCCGTTTTGGTCATATCGGTGTAAAGCGCATGAAGAAACTCCATAAAGATGGATTTTCGAAATCACTTGGTTATGAATCATTTGATGCTTGCGAACCGTGCCTTTGGGCGAGTTGACTAAAACTCCGTTCTTCGGAACAATGGAACGAGCAACAAACTTGTTGGAAATAATACATATTGATGTATGCAGACAAATGAGTATTAAGGCTCGTGGCGGGTATCGTTATTTTCTGACCTTCACAGATGATTTGAGCAGATATGGGTATATCTACTTGATGAAACATAAGTCTAAAATAGTTGAAATGTTCAAAGAATTTTAGAGTGAAGTGGAAAATCATCGTAACAAGAAAATAAAATTTCTGCGATCTGATCGCGGAGACGAATATTTGAGTTACGAGTTTGGTCTTCAATTAAAACAATGTGGAATAGTTTCACAGCTCACGCCACCTGGAACACCACAACCTTATGGTGTGTCCGAACATCGTAACCGCACATTATTGGATATAGTGCAATCTATGATGTCTCTTACTGATTTACCACTATTGTTTTTGGGTCATGCATTAGAGACAGCTGCATTCATGTTAAAAGGGCACCATCTAAATCCGTTGAGACGACACCATATGAAACGTGGTTTAGCAAGAAACCCAATTTGTCGTTTCTTAAAGTTTGGGGTTGCGATGCTTATGTGAAAAAGTTTCATCCTGATAAGCTCGAACCCAAATCGGAGAAGTGCGTCTTCATAGAATACCCAAAGGAAATTGTTGGGTACACCTTCTATCACAGATCCGAAGGCAAGATATTCGTTTCTAAAAATGGATCCTTTCTAGAGAAGGAGTTTCTCTTGAAAGATGTGAGTGGGAGGAAAGTAGAACTTGATGAGGTAACTGTACCTTCTCCCGAATTGGAAAATTGTTCATCACTGAAATCAGTTCCAGTGATTTCTACACCAATTAGTGAGGAAGCTAATGGTAATGATCATGAAACTGTAGATCAAGTTACTACAGAACCTCGTAGGTCTTCCAGAGTACGGTCCGCACCAGAGTGGTACGGTAATCCTGTTCTGGGAGTCATGTTACTAGACCATGATGAACCTACGAACTATGAGGAAGCGATGATGAGCCCAGATTCCGCAAAATGGCTTAAGGCCATGAAATCTGAGATGGGATCCATGTATAAGAACAAAGTGTGGACTTCGATGGAGTTGCCCGATGATCGGCAAGCCATATTGTATAAATGGATCTTCAAGAGGAAGACGGACGTTGATAGTAGTGTTACTATCTACAAAGCTCGACTTGTCGCAAAAAGGTTTTTGACAAGTTCAAGTTGTTGACTACAATGAGATTTTCTCAACTGTAGCGATGCTTAAGTCTGTCCGAATCATGTTAGTAATTGCCACATTTTATGAAATCTGGCAAATGGATGTCAAAACTGCATTCCCTAATGGTTTTCTTAACGAAGAGTTGTATATGATGCAACCAGAAGGTTTTGTCAATCCTAAAGGTACTAACAAAATGTGCAAGCTCCAGTGATCCATCTATGGACTGGTGCAAGCATCTCAGAGTTGGAATATACGCTTTGATAAGTTGATTAAAGCATATAGTATTATACAGACTTGCGGTGAAGCCTGTATTTACAAGAAAGTGAGTGGGAGCTCTGTAGCATTTCTGATACTATATGTAGATGACATATTGTTGATCAGAAATGATATAGAATTTCTGGATAGCATAAAGGGATACTTGAATAAAAGTTTTTCAATGAAAGACCTCGGTGAAGCTGCTTACACATTGAGCATCAAGATCTATATAGATAGATCAAGATGCTTGATAAGTTTTTCAATAAGTACATACCTTGTGAAGATTTTGAAGTAGTTCAAAATGGAACAGTGAAAGAAAGAGTTCTTACCTGTGTTGCAAAGGTGTGAAATTGAGTAAGACTCAAATCCTGACCATGGCAGAAAATAGAAAAGAGAATGAAAGTCATTCCCTATGCCTCAGTCATAGGTTCTATAAAGTATGCTATGCTACGTACCAGACCTATTGTATACTCTGCCCTGGTTTGGCAAGGGAGTACAATAGTGATCTAGGAGTAGATCACTGGACATTGGTCAAAATTATCCTTATTGGAATAAGGATATGTTTCTCGATTATGGAGGTGACAAAAGGTTCGTCGTAAAGGGTTACGTCGATACAAGTTTTGGAACTGATCCAGATGACTCTAAGTCTTCATCTGGATACATATTGAAAGTGGGAGCAATTAGCTAGAGTAGCTCCGTGCAGAGCACTGTAGATATAGAATATTTGCAAAATACATACGGCTCTGAATGTGATAGACCCGTTGACTAAACTTTTCTCACAAGCAAAACATGATCATACCTTAGTACTCTTTGGGTGTTAATCACATAGCGATGTGAACTAGATTATTGACTCTAGTAAACCCTTTGGGTGTTGATCACATGACGATGTGAACTATGGGTGTTAATCACATGGTGATGTGAACTATGGGTGTTAATCACATGGTGATGTGAACTAGATTATTGACTCTAGTGCAAGTGGGAGACTGAAGGAAATATGCCCTAGAGGCAATAATAAAGTTATTATTTATTTCCTTATTTCATGATAAATGTATATTATTCATGCTAGAATTGTATTAACCGGAAACATGATACATGTGTGAATACATAGACAAACATAACGTCACTAGTATGCCTCTACTTGACTAGCTCATTAATCAAAGATGGTTATGTTTCCTAACCATCGACAGTTGTTATCATTTGATTAATGGGATCACATCATTAGGAGAATGATGTGATTGACATGACCCATTCCGTTAGCCTAGCACTTGATCATTTAGTATGTTGCTATTGCTTTCTTCATGACGTATACATGTTCCTGTAACTATGAGATTATGCAACTCCCATTTACCGAAGGAACACTTGGGGTGCTACCAAACGTCACAACATAACTAGGTGATTATAAAGGAGTACTACAGGTGTCTCCAAAGGTAAATGTTGGGTTGGCGTATTTAGAGATTAGGTTTTGTCACTCCGATTGTCGGAGAGGTATCTCTGGGCCCTCTCGGTAATGCACGTCACTATAAGCCTTGCAAGCAATGTAGCTAATGAGTTAGTTACGGGATGATGCATTACGTAACGAGTAAAGAGACTTGCCGGTAACGAGATTGAACTAGGTATTGAGATACCGACGATCGAATCTCGGGCAAGTAACATACCGATGACAAAGGGAACAACGTATGTTGTTATGCGGTTTGACCGATAAAGATCTTCGTAGAATATGTAGGAACCAATATGAGCATCTAGGTTCCGCTATTGCTTATTGACTAAAAATAATTCTAGGTCATGTCTACATAGTTCTCGAACCCGTAGGGTCCACATGCTTAAGGTTTCGATGACAGTTTTATTACGAGTTTATGAGTTTTGATGTACTGAAGGAGTTTGGAGTCCTGGATGAGATCGGGGACATGACGAGGAGTCTCGAAATGGTCGAGACGTAAAGATCGATATATTGGACGACTATATTCGGAGTTCGGAAAGGTTCCTAGTGATTCGGGTATTTTCGGGGGTACGGGGGAGTTACGGGAATACGAGGAAGAAGCAATGGGCCTCATGGGCCAAGTGGTGGAAGAGAGGAGGCAGGGCGCGTGGCCCCCCTAGCCCAAACCGAATTGGACTAGGGGGCCGGCCCTCCTTTCCTCCTTTTCCTCCCTCTCCTTCCTTCTCCTTCTCCTTCCCTTCCTTCCCCTCTCCTACTTGGACTAGGAAAGAGGGGGAATCCTACTTGGAGTAGGATTCTCCCCCTTGGGCGCGCCTCCTCCCCTTGGCCGGCCCCCTCCCCCTTGCTCCTTTATATACGGGGGCAGGGGGGCACCCCATGACACACAAGTTGATCTATGGATCCTTCCTTAGCCGTGTGCGGTGCCCCCCTCCACCATATTCCACCTCGGTCATATCGTCGCGGAGTTTAGGTGAAGCCCTGCACCGGTAGAATATCATCTTTGTCACCATGCCGTCGTGCTGACGGAACTTATCCTCGACACTTTGCTGGATCGGAGTCCGGGGATCGTCATCGAGCTGAACGTGTGCTAAACTCGGAGGTGCCGTACGTTCGGTACTTGGATCGGTCGGATCGTGAAGACGTACGCCTACATCAACCGCGTTTTCATAACGCTTCCGCTTACGGTCTACAAGGGTACATAGACAATACTCTCCCCTCTCGTTGCTATGCCATCACCATGATCTTGCGTGTGCGTAGGAAATTTTTGAAATTACTACGTTCCCCAACAGAAAGCGGAAGCGTTAGAACAACGCGGTTGATGTAGTCGTACGTCTTCACGGCCCGACCGATCAAGCACCGAAACTATGACACCTTCGAGTTCTAGGACACGTTCAGCTCGATGACGTCCCCCGTACTCCAATCCAGCAGAGTGTCGAGGAAGAGTTCCATCAGCACGACGACGTGGTGACGATCTTGATGTTCTACCGTCGCAGGGCTTCGCTAAGCACCGCTACAATATTATCGAGGAGGACTATGGTGGAGGAGGGCACCGCACACAGCTAAGATATCAAGAGATCAATTGTTGTGTCTATGGGGTGCCCCCTGCCCCCGTATATAAAGGAGCAAGGGGAGGAGGCGGCCGACCAGGGAGAGGCGCGCCAAGGGGAGTCCTACTCCCACTAGGAGTAGGACTCCTCCTATTTCCTAGTAGGAGTATGAGAGGGGGAAGGAAAGGGAGAGGAGGAGAAGGAAAGAGGGGGGCCGGCCTCCTTTCCATAAACCAATTCAGTTTGGGACTTGGGGGAGCACGCCCCACACTTCCCTTGCTGCCCTCTATTTCTACTAAGGCCCATGTAAACCCCGGTACTCCGGTAAAATCCTGATTTCACCCGGAACACTTCCGGCAACCAAATATAGGCTTCCAATATATCAATCTTCATGTATGGACCATTTCTAGACTCCTCGTCAAGTCCTTGATCACATTCGGGACTCCGAACAACCTTCAGTACATCAAAACTCATAAACTCATAATATAACTATCACCAAAACCTTAAGCGTGCGGACCCTACGGGTTCGAGAACTATGTAGACATGACCGAGACATGTTTCCGGTCAATAACCAATAGCGGAACCTGGATGCTCATATTGGCTCCTACATATTCTACAAAGATCTTTATCGGTCAAACCGCATAACAACATATGTTGTTCCCTTTGTCATCCGTATGTTACTTGCCCGAGATTCGATCGTCGGTATCTCAATACCTAATTCAATCTCGTAACCGGCAAGTCTCTTTACTCATTACGTAATGCATCGTCCCTCAACTAACTCATTAGCCACATTGCTTGCAAGTCTTATAGTGATGTGCATTACCGAGAGAGCCTAGAGTTACCTCTCCGACAGTCGGAATGACAAATCCTAATCTCGAAATACGCCAACTCAACATGTACCTTCGGAGACACCTGTAGAGCTCCTTTATAATCACCCAGTTACGTTGTGAAGTTTGGTAGCACATAAAGTGTTCCTTCGGTAAATGAGAGTTGCATAATCTCATAGTCATAGGAACCTGTATAAGTCATGAAGAAAGCAATATCAACATACTAAACGATCAAGTGCTAAGCTAACGGAATGGGTCAAGTCAATCACATCATTCGTCTAATGATGTGATCCCGTTAATCAAATGACAACTCATGTCTATGGCTAGGAAACACAACCATCTTTGATCAACAAGCTAGTCAAGTAGAGGCATACTAGTGACACTATGTTTGTCTATGTATTCACACATGTATTATGTTTCCGGTTAATACAATTCTAGCATGAATAATAAACATTTATCATGAAATATGGAAATAAATAATAAATTTATTATTGCCTCTAGGGCATATTTCCTTCAGTCTCCCACTTGCACTAGAGTCAATAATCTAGTTCACATCGCCATGTGATTTAACACCAATATTCATATCTGTATATGATTAACACCCATAGTTCACATCGTCATGTGACCAAAACCCAAAAGGTTTACTAGACTCAATAATCTAGTTCACATCGCTATGTGATTAACACCCAAAGAGTACTAAGGTGTGATCATGTTTTGCTCGTGAGAGAAGTTTAGTTAACTGGTCTGTCACATTCAGAGTCGTATGTATTTTGCAAATATTCTATGTCTACAATGCTCTGCATGGAGCTACTCTAGTTAATTACTCCCACTTTCAATATGTATCCAGATTGAGACTTAGAGTCATCTGGATCGATGTAAAAGTTTGCACCGATGTAACTCTTTATGACAGGCTCTTTTATCACCTCCATAATCGAGAAATATTTCCTTAGTCCTCACTAAGGATATTCTTGACCAATGTCCAGTGATCTACTCCTAGATCACTATTGTACTCCCTTGCCAAATTCAGAGCAAGGTATACAATAGGTTTGGAACATAGCATAGCATACTTTATAGAACCTATGACTGAGGCATAGGGAATGACTTTCATTCTCTTTTCTATTTTCTGTTGTGGTCGGGATTTGAGTCTTACTCAATTTCACTCCTTTGCAACACAGGCAAGAACTCTTTCTTTGACTGTTCCATTTTGAACTACTTCAAAATCTTGACAAGGTATGTACTTATTGAAAAACTTATCAAGCGTCTTGATCTATCTCAATAGATCTTGATGCTCAATATGTAAGTAGCTTTACTGAGGTCTTTCTTTTAAAGAACTCCTTTCAAATACTCCTTTATGCTTTCCAGAAAAATTCTACATCATTTCTGATCAACAATATGTTACTCACATATATTTATCAGAAAGGCGGTAGTGCTCCCACTCACTTTATTGTAAATACAGTCTTCACCGCAAGTCTGTATATATGCTTTGATCAACTTATCAAAGCGTATATTCCAACTCTGAGATGCTTGCACCAGTCCATAGATGGATCGCTGGAGCTTGCACATTTTGTTAGCACCTTTAGGATTGACAAAACCTTCTGGTTGCATCATATACAGCTCTTCTTTAAGAAAACCATTAAGGAATGCAGTTTTGACATCCATTTGCCAGGTTTCATAAAATGTGGCAATTGCTAACATGATTCGGACAGATTTAAGCATCGCTACAGTTGAGAAAATCTCATTGTAGTCAACACCTTGAACTTGTCGAAAACCCTTTTGCGACAAGTTGAGCTTTGTAGATAGTAACACTACTATCAGCGTCCGTCTTCCTCTTTAAGATCCATTTATACAATATGGCTTGCCGATCATCGGGCAACTCCACCAAAGTCTACACTTTGTTCTCATACATGGATCCCATCTCAGATTTCATGGCCTCAAGCCATTTTGCGGAATCTGGGCTCATCGTGGCTTCCTCATAGTTCGTAGGTTCATCATGGTCTAGTAACATAACTTCCAGAACAGGATTACCGTACCACTCTGGTGCAGACTGTACTTTGGAAGACCTACGAGGTTTTGTAGTAACTTAATCTGAAGTTTCATGATCATCATCATTAGCTTCCTCACTAATTGGTGTAGGAATTACTGGAACTGATTTCTGTGATGAACTACTTTCCAATTTGGGAGAAGGTACAAATTACCTTATAAAGCTCTACTTTCCTCCTACTCACTTCTTTCGAGAGAAACTCCTTCTCTAGAAAGGATCCATTCTTAGCAACGAATGTTTTGCCTTCGGATCCGTGATAGAAGGTGTACCCAACAGTTTCCTTTGGGTATTCTATGAAGACGCACTTCTCTGATTTGGGTTTGAGCTTATCAGCTTGAAACCTTTTTTCACATAAGCATCGCAATTCTAAACTTTAAGAAACGACATCTTAGGTTTTACTGCTAAACCATAGTTCATACGGTGTCATCTCAACGGATTTAGATGGTGCCCTATTTAAAGTGAATGCAGCTATCTCTAATGCATAACCCTAAAATGATGGTGGTAAATCGGTAAGATACATCGTAGATTGCATCATATTCAATAAAGTGCGGTTATGACATTCGGACACACCATTACACTGTGGTGTTCCATGTCGCGTGAGCTGTGAAACTATTCCACATTGTTTAAAATGAAGGCCAAACTCATAACTCAAATATTCTTCTCTACGATCAGATTGTAGAAACTTTATTTTCTTGTTACTATGATTCTCCACTTCACTCTGAAATTCTTTGAACTTTTCAAATGTTTCAGACTTGTGCTTCATTAAGTAGATATACGCATATCTTCTCAAATCATCTGTGAAGGTCAGAAAATAACAATACCCGCCACGAGCATCAACACTCATTGGACCGCATACATCGGTATGTATTATTTCCAACAAGTTAGTAGCTCGTTCCATTGTTCCGGAGAACGGAGTTTTGGTCATCTTGCCCAAAAGGCACGGTTCACAAGCATCAAATGATTCATAACCAAGTGATTCTGAAAATCCATCTTTATGGAGTTTCTTCATGCGCTTTACACCGATATGACCCAAGCGGCAGTGCACAAGTAAGTTGCACTATCATTATTAACTTTGCATCTTTTGGCATCAACATTATGAATATGTGTATCACTATGATCAAGATTCAATAAACCATCACCATCGGGTGTATGACCATAGAAGGTTTTATTCATGTAAATAGAATAATAATTTATTCTCTATCTTAGATAAATAATCGTATCGCAATAAACATGATCTTATCATATTTATGCTCAACGCAAACACCAAATAACATTTATTTAGGTTGACACTAATCTCGCAAATATAGGGAGTGTGTGGTGATGATCATATCAATCTTGAAACCACTTCCAACACACATCGTCACTTCACCCTCAACTAGTCTCTGTTTATTCTGTAACTCCTGTTTCGAGTTACTAATTTTTAGCAACCGAACAAGTATCAAATACTCAGGGGCTACTATAAACACTAGTAAAGTACACATCAATAACCTGTATATCAAATATACTGTTGTTCACTTTGCCATCGTACTTATCCACCAAATATTCATGGTATTTCCGCTTCTAGTGACCATTTCCTTTGCAGTAGAAGCACTCAGTTTTAGGCTTTGGTCCTGGTTTGGGATCTATCACAGGAGTTACAACTTGCTTGCCATTCTACTTGAAGTTACCTTTCTTTCCCTTTGCCCTTTACTTTAAACTAGTGGTCTTGTCGATCATCAACACTTTGATGCTCTTTCTTGATTTCTACCTTCGTCGATTTCAACATCACGAAGAGCTCGGGAATCGTTTTTGTCATCCCTTGCATACTATAGTTCATCACAAAGTTCCAGTAACTTGGTGATGGTGACTAGAGAACCCTGTTAATCACTATCTTATCTGGAAGATTAACTCCCACTTGATTCCAGCGATTGTGGTACCCAGACAATCTGAGCACATGCTCACTAGTTGAGCGATTCTCCTCCATCTTTTAGCTATAGAACTTGTTGGAGACTTCATATCTCTCAACTTGGGTATTTGCTTGAAATATTAACTTCAACTCCTGGAACATCTCATATGGTCCATGACGTTCAAAACGTCTTTGAAGTCCCGATTCTAAGCCGTTAAGCATGGTGCACTAAACTATCAAGTAGTCATCATATTGAGCTAGCCAAACGTTCATAACGTCTGCATCTGCTCCTGGAATAGGTCTGTCACCTAGCGGTGCATTAAGGACATAATTCTTCTGTGCAGCAACGAGGATAAACCTCAGATGACGGATCCAATATGCATCATTGCTACTAACATCTTTCAACACAATTTTCTCTAGGAACATATCAAAATAAACATATGAAAGCAACAACGCGAGCTATTGATCTACAACATAATTTGCAAAATATTACTAGGACTAAGTTCGTGATAAATTTAAGTTCAATTAATCATATTACTTAAGAACTCCCACTTAGACAGACATCTCTCTAGTCATCTAAGTGATCACGTGATCCAAATCAACTAAACCATGTCCGATCATCACGTGAGATGGAGTAGTTTTCAATGGTGAACATCACTATGTTGATCATATCTACTATATGATTCATGCTTGACCTTTCGGTCTCCGTGTTCCCAGGCCATATCTGTATATGCTAGGCTCGTCAAGTTTAACCTGAGTATTCCGCATGTGCAACTGTTTTGCACCCGTTGTATTTGAACGTAGAGCCTATCACACCCGATCATCACGTGGTGTCTCAGCACGAAGAACTCTCGCAACGGTGCATACTCAGGGAGAACACTTCTTGATAAATAGTGAGAGATCATATTATAATGCTACCGTCAATCACATGCAATCAATATAAGTGATATGATATGGCCATCATCATCTTGTGCTTGTGATATCCATCTCCGAAGCACCGTCATGGTCACCATCTTCACCGGCGCGACACCTTGATCTCCATCGTAGCATCGTTGTTGTTTTGCCATCTATTGCTTCTATGACTATCGCTACCGCTTAGTGATAGAGTAAAGCAATTACAGGGCGCTTGCATTTCATACAATAAAGCGACAACCATATGGCTCCTGCCAGTTGCCGATAACTCAGTTATAAAACATGATCATTTCATACATTAAAATATAGCATCACGTCTTGACCATATCACATCACAACATGCCCTGCAAAAACAAGTTAGACATCCTCTACTTTGTTGTTGCAAATTTTATGTGGCTGCTATGGGCTAAGCAAGAATTGTTCTTGCCTACGCATCAAAACCACAACGATAGTTCGTCAAGTTAGTGTTGTTTTAACCTTCGCAAGGACCGGGCATAGCCACACTCGGTTCAACTAAAGTTGGAGAAATGGACACCCGCCAGCCACCTGTGTGCAAATCACGTCGGTAGAACCAGTCTTGCGTAAGCGTACGCGTAATGTCGGTCCGGGCCGCTTCATCCAACAATACCGCCGAACAAAGTATGACATGCTGGTAAGCAGTATGACTTGTATTGCCCACGACTCACTTGTGTTCTACTCGCGCATATAACATCTACGCATAAAACCAGGCTCATATGCCACTGTTGGGGAACGTAGTAATTTCAAAAAATTCCTACGCACACGCAAGATCATGGTGATGCATAGCAACGAGAGGGGAGAGTGTGTCCACGTACCCTCGTAGACCGAAAGCGGAAGCGTTAGAACAACGCGGTTGATGTAGTCGTACGTCTTGACGGCCCGACCGATCAAGCACCGCAACTACGGCACCTCTGAGTTCTAGCACACGTTCAGCTCGATGACGTCCCCCATACTCCGATCCAGCAGAGTGTAGAGGGAGAGTTCCGTCAGCACGACGGTGTGGTGATGATCTTGATGTTCTACCGTCGCAGGGCTTCGCCTAAGAACCACTACAATATTATCGAGGAGGACTATGGTGGAGGGGGGCACCACACATGGCTAAGAGATCAAGAGATCAATTTTTGTGTCTATGGGGTGCCCCCCTGCCCCGGTATATAAAGGAGCAAGGGGAAGAGGCGGCCAGCCAGGGAGAGGCGTGCCAAGGGGGAGTCCTACTCCCACTAGGAGTAGGACTCCTCCTATTTCCTATAGGAATAGGAGAGGGGGAAGGAAAGGGAGATGAGGAGAAGGAAAGAGGGGGGCCGGCCTCCTTGCCCTAAATCAATTCGGTTTGGGCCTTGGGGGGCGCGCCCCACACTTCCCTTGCTGCCCTCTATTTCCACTAAGGCCCATGTAGGCCCATTAAACCCCCGAGGGGTTCCGGTAACCCCCGGTACTCCGGTAAAATCCCGATTTCACCCGGAACACTTCCGACATCCAAATATAGGCTTCTAATTATATCAATCTTCATGTCTCGACCATGTCGAGACTCCTCGTCATGTCCGTGATCACATCCGGGACTCCGAACAACCTTCGGTACGTCAAAACTCATAAACTCATAATATAATTGTCACCAAAACCTTAAGCGTGCGGACCCTACGGGTTCGAGAACTATGTAGACATGACCGAGACACGTTTTCGGTCAATAACCGATAGCGGAACCTGGATGCTCATATTGGCTCCTACATATTCTACGAACATCTTTATCGGTCAAACCGCATAACAACATATGTTGTTCCCTTTGTCATCAGTATGTTACTTGCCCAAGATTCGATCGTCGGTATCTCATTACCTAGTTCAATCTCGTTACCGGCAAGTCTCTTTACTCGTTACGTAATGCATCATCCCGCAACTAACTCATTAGCCTCATTGCTTGCAAGGCTTATAGTGATGTGCATTACCGAGAGGACCCAGAGATACCTCTCCGACAATCGGAGTGACAAATCCTAATCTCGAAATACGCCAACTCAACATGTACCTTCGGGGACACCTGTAGAGCTCCTTTATAATCACCCAGTTTCGTTGTGACGTTTGGTAGCGCACAAAGTGTTCCTCCAGTAAACGGGGGTTGCATAATCTCATAGTCATAGGAACATGTATAAGTCATGAAGAAAGCAATAGCAACATACTAAACGGTTAAGTGCTAAGCTAACGGAATTGGTCAAGTCAATCACATCATTCTTCTAATGATGTGATCCCGTTAATCAAATGACAACTCATGTCTATGGCTAGGAAACACAACCATCTTTGATCAACAAGCTAGTCAAGTAGAGGAATACTAGTGACACTATGTTTGTCTATGTATTCACACATGTATTATATTTCCGGTTAATACAATTCTAGCATGAATAATAAGCATTTATCATGAAATAAGGAAATAAATAATAACTTTATTATTGCCTCTAGGGAATATTTCCTTCATCCCCAACACTCAACTCTCTCTCACAGGATTTGGATTTGGTGGAAAGAAGATTTGAGTGGGAAGCAACTTGGGGAAGGCTAGAGATCAAGATTCATATGGTAGGAATGGAATATCTTGACCTCAACACAAGTGTAGGTGGTTCTCTCTCAGAAAATGTATGTTGGAAGTGTAGGCATGTTCTGATGGCTCTCTCCATGACTGAAGAGTGGGTGGAGGGGTATATATAGCCTCCACACAAAATCTAACCGTTACACACAACTTACCAATCTCGGTGGGACCGAATCATGAAACTCGGTCGGACCTATTTAGCAAATAATGTGACCGTTAGGATTTTCGATGGGACCAACATGTCAACTCGGTGGAACCGATATGGTTAGAGTTAGGGCATAATGTAATCTCGGTGAGACCGATTACACAAACTCCGTGGGACCGATTTTGGTAATGAGCTAACCAGAGAGTTGGTCAGGCAACCTCGGTGGGACTGATTCGCTCATCTTGGTGAGACCGAAACATTACGAAAGGGAAACAAAGAGTTTGCATTGCAATCTCGGTGGGACCGATCACTCATCTCAGTTGGACCGAAACGTTACGAAGGGAAACAGAGAGATTACAATCCCATCTCGGTGAGACTGAGATCCCTATCGATGAGACCGAAAAGACTAGGGTTTGTGGCAGTGGCTATGACATCTGAACTCGGTGGCGCCGGATAGAAAGATTCGGTGGGGCCAAGTTTGACTTTTGGTTTGAGTCATATGTGGATGTGAGAAATTAGTTGAGGGCTTTGGAGCATATCACTAAGCATTTTGAGCAAGAAAGCCATTAAGCAACACCTCATCCCTCCTTGATAGTATTGGCTTTTCCTATAGACTCAATGTGATCATGGATCACTAAAATAGAAAACGTAGAGTCTTGAGCTTTGAGCTTGAGCCAATCCCTTTGTCCTTAGCATTTTGAGGGGTCCACTTTTCTCATCCATGCCATGCCAATCATTGAGCTTTCCTGAAATATCTATGTTTGAAAAGGCATTAGCTCAATGAGCTATATGTTGTTAGGAATTACCAAAACCACCCAGGGATAGTTGCACTTTCAATCTCCCCCTTTTTGGTAATTGATGACAACATATAGATCAAAGCTTCGACAAATTATAATAAGATTGAAAAACATTGTCGCTTTGAGAAGTATGTGAAAAGCAAGAGCTCCCCCTAAATTTGTGCATTTTTTAAAATTTGCTTTGGACTGCAAATGCACAATGAGTTAAGATCATGGGTTACTCTTTCATGTCTCATACATCTTGGTGGAGCGCTCAAAATGATAATAATTAAACACATGCACTCATCACCAAGCAAAGTGAATGATCATATGAGGATAAGAGATAATATCATCCAACAAGCATTAATGTAGCATAGCATATGATCAAACACATGATCATCCAAGTATCTCACAAAAGCATAATGTATCAAGCAAACACATAAATAACGAAGTTCAACCACCAAAAAGACAAGAGAGATCAAAAGCAACACACTCTCTCGAAGCCTATGATCTTTATATTTTTTCTCCCCCTTTGGCAACAAGTTACCAAAAAGTTCATAAAAATGCATAGTGCTAAACGACTCTTAGGCTTGGTCTTCATGTGATGGTGTAGAGATGGCTCCAAGGACAAAAGCTTCTGTTGATGTAGCTGGAGCTGGTGGAGTGGGTGGTGGAGCTGGAGGCACTAAAGCTGTAGCTAGTGCAGATGATGTAGCTCTAGTGTCTGGAACAGGCACTGCAGTAGATCTCTGTCCTCTGGGCACTCTAGAAAAAGCATCTGTGGTAGACTTGCCCTTCTTCTCCTCCACATCCTCCTGAAGTTGCTCAACTGCAGTTTGGATCTCAGTAACTTTGACATCAAGAGCATAAAACTTCTTCTCTATGATTCTCTCCAAACTCTCCTAGTTTTGAGTCAGGGTGGCCAAGCCCTTCTCAATCCTCAAGGTGGAGGCAATCAAGTAGCCAAGCTGATCTTGCTTGCTCTTCAGGAAAATTTGAGATGCCTCTTCAACAGTTGGCACCTTAGAAGCTTTCTCAACCCTTGCTTTCTCTTTCTTCTCTTGTGCTTGCACAGATGATGGTTCATTTTCATCCATCACAATGGTGTTGTCCTCAAAATCAGGGTAGATGGGCAGGTGCTCCTTATCCAAAAGATATGTGCATGTTCCCATCTTGGAGTTTATGAGCTCCTGAATGTGTGGGGCATATCCACAACTCCTCTTCTGATTAGCAGCAGTCTTTTTGATTGTTTCCACAATCAGGCTCATGACTTTGAATTTCTGAGGCACATCAAATATATGCAGCAAGTTGATTGCATGGCCTCTGATCATCTTGTGATCATCTGACTTGGGCAGCAAAGTGTGCCTTAAGATCTAGTTGATAGTAGGCAATCCTGACAACAGGTAATATACAGATCCAAACTTATGTGTCTCTAGTGCAGCATCTAGGATCTCTCTACACATGTGAGCCATAGAATTGTGGTCTTTCTTCTTCTTGGCATAGACATCCAAGTCATCCTCATTCTCTTCATTTATCAACTCTGCCCATTCTCCAACTGTCGATTGGTACCTATTACCTTCAGACATCCAAACTATCTTCCCATCTGGGTAGAAGTGAGTTGTGGAGTAAAACTGCATGATGAGCTCATCATTCCACTTGATGAGCTTCTGGCCAACAAAGTCACCTACTCCACAAGCATTGAAGCTGTCATACACTCCTGGATAGTGTTCGTCATTCTTCCTGATGTACTCCCAGTCAACCCATCTCAAGTCAC
The DNA here is from genome assembly GCA_963921465.1 of Triticum timopheevii. Classification (NCBI taxonomy): domain Eukaryota; kingdom Viridiplantae; phylum Streptophyta; class Magnoliopsida; order Poales; family Poaceae; genus Triticum; species Triticum timopheevii. Next base: position 248,881,516 of record OY997264.1, on the reverse strand, counting down.
ATACTATGGGCTTCTTTTCAAGCAAAACTTTCTCATAGAAATCTTGCTGTTCCTTAGTGTGAGACATGTAGTCCACTGCAGTTCCTCTTCTAACAGCTTAGGGATCGGTCTGTCTCCACAGTCTCAGTCCTTCATCCTTCCTGAGCTTCATATCCTCTGCAACTGGATGAGCATCATTATGATCAGGAATCTTGGGCTTCAGCTTTCTCAAAACAAGTGTGTCATCTTCTTCAACATCAGCAACCTCAGGCACTGGGGCCTTGTTCTTCTCTTCAGCTGGAATACTCCTAGTGTTCCTCTTAGGTGCAGACTTGGGCTAAGGAGCAGCAGCCTTAGGAGCATCTTTCAGCTTAGATGGAGCAGCCCCTGATCTTATAGCATCTCCCATCAGCTTCTGAGCTTTAGGTGCTGGTGCAACAACCTCTTCCTATTCTTCTTCCTCATCAGAAGAGTGCTTCTCAAATTGTGCCATTGGGTCAACTTTCTTGCACCATCTTCCTCTCTTTCTTTCCTTCTTCTTTCCTTCTACAGCTGCCTTTTTGGGTTCAGATTCCAAAGTTGCTTGAGTAGAGGCTCTGGCCTTAGACAGTGGATGCAGCTCTTCCATACTCCTTCTTCAGCACCTTCTTCTTTGAGGTGGACTCATCCTCTACAGCAACATAGTCCTCATCTTCAGAATTTGAGGTTTTCTTCTTCCTTGCCCTGGTTGCTGCCTTGGGCAAATTGTTGGGTGTGCTCCTGCTACCCTCATCATAACTGCTAGAGGGACTGGTGCCCTCACTCATATGTACTTGATCCTCAGACTTGTTCTGACTGCGACTCTGATCTAACATGATGCAAACTCTGACAGCAGACCCTGTGAATAGATGTAGATGAGGTAGAGTGGATGAGCATCACAATGCACAGAGGTTTTTGCAAAAACAATGGGTCAAAAACTTAGTTTTAATTTTCCACAGAAAGCATTTCGGAGCTACCGATTTGTAAACTCGGTGATATCGAAGTAGCTTTTGGAACCTAAACTAGTGAACTCGGTCAGACCGAGTCATAGTTCGGTGGCACCGAGACTGCTAGGATTTCACAAAGAATTTGCAATTCTCGGTCAGACCGAGAATCACATGTGTAATGGCCTGAGCCAAATCGGTGAGACCGATTTCTACAACTCGGTCGGTCCGAGATGAATTCGGCGGAAACCGAACTCTAAATTTTCAATCCAAGACTAATCTACGAAGTAGTTTTGCTGGATAGGAAGATTTCAAACGTGGAAAGATTTATGGCAATGCAATGTGCTAGGAATCGGAGTTAAGAATAGCACAAAGATACAAATCCATACCCTAATGCGGCGATGGACTTGCTACGACGACAACGGCGGAGCAGAATCCCGTTGACAGCGGCGGAGACCAGTGGCGGGAGGTCGCTGGCGACGAGGAGGACGATCCGGAGACCCGAAGAGGCAGAGCAGGCTGTGCGCGGGCGAAGGGGTTCGGAAAAATTTCCACATTTTGGCCCGGGGGTATATATAGCCTGACCGTGTCGGTGTGACCGAGCGGAACAACTCGGTGGCACCGAGATGCATAACTGCAAGCAGCTACTGCAACTCGGTGTGACCTAAAAGTTCAAATCGGTTGCACTGAGATTGAAAACCTAGATCAACTTAGTGATCTCGGTATGACCGAAATGGATGAATCGGTCAGACTGAAATGCACAAAGAGGTTTTGGAAGTTTAAGTCTATGAAAAATCGGGGACTCCGAGTGCTCCTCACACAGAGTGGTTTGAATCTGACTTGATCAAACTTTGTGATATAGCATGAATAGAGTTTGAGACAAGAAAATCATAGATAGCTAGAGGAGGTTCTTAGGCATTCTTGTCCATCCACTTGGCAAAAGAAGGAAACCAAACACTCAAAACTACAAGTGGATGTTCTCGAATGAGTAAATTATGCAACCAACATGCTCACACAATAAAATGGCAAATGAAATATGTGACAAAGCATGCACACACAATTATAGCATCTATCAAACAATTGGCGATGACTAGGTCATCTATATATGAGTATATTGACTTAGGAGTCAAATGAGAACATTTGATCATAGGTCATACTCATTGTTTAAGCACAAGTGCGGTTAACACTTTTACATAAAGCATTGTTGTGTTCACACCATTAGAGTTGCTCTAGCTCAATTCTTAGAGTAAAGCTCCCCCTAGATGCGAGATCCCCCCTAAGAGCGATGAACTAACCTTGGGTTTTGTCGATGATGACTTCATGTAGGTGTTGAAGATGTGGATGCTCTATGTGGATGTAGATCATTTGGAGCAATCCTTTGGAGTGAGTTGCGCTTTCAATACCTACACGGGTTAGTCCCACAAGGAACAAACAAGGTATCCATAGACATAGAGTGATGCACACACAAGATGATGTCCACGAAAGCATTGGGTTACCTTGTACCTTGTCTTAACAACAAGAGGGTTTGTGACTCCTTGAACTAGTGCAAGATGTGGAAGTTGATTGCACTTTTCCTCGCCAAATGATAAGAATGAAGTATGTTGGCGGAGTCACCCTCAAGAACTCACTAGTTCTTCTTCTTCGGGATCCACATCATCTTGATGGGAATCCTTGGAGTTGTTGTCGTACTTGATGAAGTAGAACTTGATGTAGTCTTGGGAACCCACTTGACCAAGGCCTTAGGAGCTTCTTCGAATGCATCAATCTCCTCTTGAAGCTTGTCCTTGCCTTTTTGCTTGTGGTCTTGTGGTGGAAGATCATCTTGAGCTTGTGTCCCTTTGAAAGAAGTAGGATCATACTTCTCTTGTTGAGGAACAAACTTCGTCTTGGGGTATTGATCTTCTTCCCACTCAACTCCATTGGCATTGAACTTTCGTTCGAAACCAACACATTGGTTCTTCCGGTGCCTTCCTTGCTTGCAAACAATTTCCTCGAATTGCTTACTCCCGCTAAGGCTCTTGTAAACACCTTTCTCTATAATTCCCTTCAATAAGCTATTTTCTTGCTCAAGTGTAACTTGGATAAGAGAATCGTTAGTGGAACCAAGAGAACTACTAGAAGCAACAACATTGGATTTAGCATGATTATTGTTACTACTAGAGGAAGAATCTTTCTTGTTCTTGTTACTAGACTTGACTTGAGGCATGTAAGTAGATAAGAGTAAAGGCTTGGCAATGTAAGAAGAACTTTTCTTGCAAAGATCATCATTGGTTGCTTTTAAAAACTCATGTTCTTGCTCAAGGTTGAGCTTTTCAAAGCGTAACTTCTCATGAGTTCTTAAAAGTTCTCAATGATCTCCTAAGATAGTTTCATGAGCTAACTTAAGAGTGTTTAGTTCTGTAGTTAGGATCTCAATCTTCTCCTTATCATTGTCATTCTTTTTATCTTGATTAGCATGATTGTTTGACGTTTCATCATAGTATTCATCACTAGCGTTGTCAACAAGTAAATCATCATCACCTAACAAGTCATGTTCATCACTATTGAAATCAACATACTCGGGGTGTGATACCTTTGGGCCTTTAGCCATGAAGCATCTTACAAGTCCTTCATTTGGTGAGTCAAATATATCATAGGAGTTGGTTGACACAAGTGCTAGACCGGCAACACCTTCATCTTGAGTATATTCGGTGTCGGAGTGATAGCTTCTCTCGGAGTGATTGTCGGAGTCGGAGTCGGATACCCATTCACCAACATGAGCTTGATGTCTTCGTTTTGTGTAGCTCCTTGATGACTTGTCCTTCCTTTCTGAATCCTTGCTTCTCCGGGATGTTCTTCGTTCATAACTATCATCTCAACTCCTTCTTTCTCTTGATGGTCATTCTTCTCTTCTACTTATTCTTTTTGGAGAATCTTCTCTTCTTTTGTAGGGAGCCGTACACTCATTGGAATAGTGTCCGGGTCTTCCACAATTGTAGCAATTACGCTCTTGACTAGAAGATCTTTTGTCATTGTAGGATCTTGACTTGGAGCTTCTTTCCTTTCTCCTATTCTTGTAGAACTTTTTGAAGTTCTTCACCATTAGGCTCAATTCTTCACTGAAGGTTTGGTTCTCACTTGATGATGTGGGAGCTTCACATGAGGCTTTGTAAGCACCACTTGATGTGTTGTGGAGCTCCTCCTTATCCTTGAGTGACATCTCATGAGCAACAATTCTTCCAATGACTTCTGTTGGCTTGAGATCTTTGTAATTGGGCATCATTTTGATCAATGTGCACACGGTATCATATTTTCCATCCAAAGCTCTTAGGATCTTCTTGATGATGAATTTGTCGGTCATCTCTTCACTTCCTAAGCCGGCAATCTCATTTGTGATGAGAGCAAGCCTAGAGTACATTTTAGCGACACCTTCACCATCCTTCATTTTGAACTTGTCAAGCTGACTTTGAAGCACATCCAATTTCGATTCCTTGACGGAGTCGTTACCTTCGTGCATGTCAATCAAAGTATCCCAAATTTCCTTTGCATTCTCAAGATGGCTGATTTTGTTGAATTCTTCGGGGCATAATCCCTTGAAGAGGATGTCACAAGCTTGAGCATTGTATTGCAGCATCTTTAATTCTTCCGTGGTAGCTTCACGGTTCGGTTCTCTCCCATCGAAGAATTCACCTTGCAAGCCAATACACACAATAGCCCAAACGGCGGGGTTATGTCCAACAATATGCATTTTCATCTTATGCTTCCAACTAGCAAAGTTAGTACCATCAAAGTAAGGACCTCTACGGTGGTAATTTCCCTCACTAGACGGCATGCTCTCCTAGGTTGTGAAACCAAGTCTATGACTACCAAAAGCTATGGAAATCAAAGCGAATGGAGACCAAAGCTCTGATACCAGTTGTAGGATCGAAAGTATGTCTAGAGGGGGGGTGATTAGAATACTTGACCAAATAAAAATCTAGCCTTTTCCCAATTTTAGTTCTTGGCAGATTTTAGCAACATAGCACAAGTCAAGAAATCAACCTACACATGCAATTCTAAGAGTATAGCAGCGGAATGTAAAACAATTGCATATGAAGGTAAAAGGGAGGAGTTTGAGAAGGCAAACGCAATTGGAGACACAAATGTTTTTGTCGTGGTTCCGATAGGTGGTGCTATCATACATCCACGTTGATGGAGACTTCAACCCACGAAGGGTAACGGCTGTGCAAGTCCACAGAGGGCTCCACCCACGAAGGGTCCACGAAGAAGCAACCTTGTCTATCCCACCATGGCCGTCGCCCACGAAGGACTTGCCTCACTAGGGGTAGATCTTCACGAAGTAGGCGATCTCCTTGCCCTTACAAACTCCTTGGTTCAACTCCACAATCATGTCGGAGGCTCCCAAGTGACACCTAGCCAATCTAGGAGACACCACTCTCCAAGAAGTAACAAATGGTGTGTTGATGATGAACTCCTTGCTCTTGTGCTTCAAATGATAGTATCCCCAACACTCAACTCTCTCTCACAGGATTTGGATTTTGTGGAAAGAAGATTTGAGTGGAAAGCAACTTGGGGAAGACTAGAGATCAAGATTCATATGGTAGGAATGGAATATCTTGACCTCAACACAAGTATAGGTGATTCTCTCTTAGAAAATGTATGTTGGAAGTGTAGGCATGTTCTGATGGCTCTCTCCACGAATGAAGAGTGGGTGGAGGGGTATATATAGTCTCCACACAAAATCTAACCGTTACACACAACTTACCAATCTCGGTGGGACCGAATCGTGAAACTCGGTCGGACCGATTTAGCAAATAATGTGACCGTTAGGATTTTTGGTGGGACCGACATGTCAACTCGATGGAACAGATATGGTTAGGGTTAGGGCATAACGTAATCTCGGTGAGACCAATTACACAAACTTGGTGGGACTGATTTTGGTAATGAGCTAACCAGAGAGTTGGTCAGGCAACCTCGGTGGGACCGATTCGCTCATCTCGGTGAGACCAAAATGTTACGAAAGAAAAATAGAGAGTTTGCATTGCAATCTCGATGGGACCAATCGCTCATCTCAGTTGTACCAAAACATTACGAAGGGAAACAGAGAGATTACAATCCCATCTCGGTGAGACCGCGATCCCTATCGGTGAGACCGAAAAGACTAGGGTTCATGGCAGTGACTATGACATCTAAACTCGGTGGCGCCGGATAGAAAGAATCGGTGGGGCCGAGTTTGACTTTTAGTTTGGGTCATATGTGGATGTGAGAACTTAGTTGAGGGCTTTGGAGCATATCACTAAGCATTTTGAGCAAGAAATCCATTAAGCAACACCTCATTGATACGTCTCCAACGTATCTACTTTTCCAAACACTTTTGCCCTTGTTTTGGACTCTAACTTGCATGATTTGAATGAGACTAACCCGGACTGAGGCTGTTTTCAGCAGAACTGCCATGATGTTGTTTTATGTGTAGAAAAGAAAAGTTCTTGGAATGTCCTGAAAATCCACGGAGGCACTTTTTGGAATTAATAAGAATTTCTGGGCGAAAGAAATACACCAGGGGGCCCAGGGCCTGTCCACGAGACAGGGGGGCGCGCCCCCCTGTAGGGCGCGCCCCCCTAACTGGTGGGGCCCCTTGACCTCCACCGACCTCAACTCCAACTCTATATATTCACGTTCGGGAAAAAATCAGAGAGAAAGTTTCATCGCGTTTTACGACACGGAGCCACCGCCAAGCCCTAATCTCTCTCAGGAGGATGATCTGGAGTCCGTTCGGGGCTCCGGAGAGGGGGATTCGTCACCGTCGTCATTATCAACCATCCTCCATCACCAATTTCATGATGCTCACCGCCGTGCGTGAGTAATTCCATCGTAGGCTTGCTGGACGGTGATGGGTTGGATGAGATTTACCATGTAATCAAGTTAGTTTTGTTAGGGTTTGATCCCTAGTATCCACTATGTTCTGAGATTGATGTTGCTATGACTTTGCTATGCTTAATGCTTGTCACTAGGGCCCGAGTGCCATGATTTCAGATCTGAACCTATTATGTTTTCATGAATATATGTTTTTTCCTGATCCTATCTTGCACGTCTATAGTCACCTATTATGTGTTATGATCCGACAACCCTGAAGTGACAATAATCAGGATACTTCTCGGTGATGACAGTAGTTTGAGGAGTTCATGTATTCACTATGTGCTAATGCTTTGTTCCGGTTCTCTATTAAAAGGAGGCCTTAATATCCCTTAGTTTCCGCTAGGACCCCGCTTCCACGGGAGGGTAGGACAAAAGATGTCATGCAAGTTCTTTTCCATAAGCACGTATGACTATTTACGGAATACATGCCTACATTACATTGATGAACTGGAGCTAGTTCTATGTCACCCTATGTTATAGCTATTACATGAGGAATCGCATCCAGCATAATTATCCATCACTGATCCATTGCCTACGAGGTTTTCACATATTGTTCTTCGCTTATTTACTTTTCCGTTGCTACCGTTACAACTACTACAAAAACCCAAAAACATTTATCTTTACTTTTGCTACCGTTACCTTTATTATCATACCATTTTTGCTACTAAATACTTTGCTGCAGATACTAAGTTATCCAGGTGTGGTTGAATTGAAAACTCAACTACTAATACTCAAGAATATTCTTTGGCTCCCCTTGTGTCGAATCAATAAATTTGGGTTGAATACTTTACCCTCGAAAGCTGTTGCGATCCCCTACACTTGTGGGTTATCAAGACTAATTTCTGGCGCCGTTGCCGGGGAGCATAGCTCTATTCTCTGAGTCACTTGGGATTTATATCTGTTGATCACTATGAAGAACTTGAAATACGATCGAACTACTATTTTGCCCTCAACTACGAGGGGAGGTAAGGAACTGCCTTCTAGCTCTGCACTAGATTCTCCTTCCGTTATTAGTAGGCTTGCGACACCTAAACCTGCTACTGCTATGAATTATGATATGTCGCATGTTATTGATGATGCCACTTCTGCTATGCATGATGAAACTACTTCTGTGCCTGATACTACTTTGTCATTAGGTGAATTTCTTGATGAACAACTTGCTTGAGTTAGGGGAATGAAATTACTGAAGAACCTATTAGTGATGATAGTGATGATGAAGGTTCTCTTAATGATTATGTATTGCCTGTTGTTCCTAATGGTTATGTTATGAATGAAGAAGCTGCTAGGGAAATCTTTGCTTGCAATGATAGACATGATCTTAAAAAATTATTAGCTAAATGGAAGCAGCAGTCTCTTAATGCTAGAATGAAACCTGACCCTGCTTTTGCTACTTCACCTATCTGTGTTACTGATAAGGATTATGAATTCTCTGTTGATCCTGAGATTATTACTTTAGTTGAATCTGATCCTTTTTATGGCCTTGAATCTGAAACTGTTGTGGCACATCTTACCAAGTTGAATGATATAGCTGCCCTCTTTACCCATGATGAGAAGTCTCGCTATTGTTATATCCTTCAGATATTTCCGTTCTCATTAAAGGGTGATGCTAAGACTTGGTATAATTTTATTGCTCCTGGTTGTGTGCGTAGTCCCCAGAATATGATTTATTACTTCTCTGCTAAATATTTCCCTGCTCATAATAAACAAGCTGCCTTGCGGGAAATATATAATTTTGTGCAAATCAAAGAAGAGAGTCTCACACAAGCTTGGTGGAGGCTTCTCCGGTTACTTAATGCTTTGCCTGAGCATCCTCTTAAGAAAAATGAGATACTTGATATCTTTTATAATGGACTAACCGATGCTTCCAAGGACTACTTGGATAGTTGTGTTGGTTGTGTTTTCAGTGAAAGAACAGTCGACGAAGCTGAAATATTATTGAATAATATGTTGACTAATGAAAATAATTAGACTCTCCCCGAGCCAATTCCTGAAGCAATTCCTGAACCAATTGAGCCAGCTCCTGAGCCTATTCCTAAACCCACTCCGAAGAAGAGAGGTGTTTTATTTCTCAGTCCCGAAGATATGCAAGAGGCAAAGAAATCAATGAAAGAAAAAGGTATTAAAGCTGAAGATGTTAAGAATTTATCTCCTATTGAAGAAATACATGGTCTTAATATACCACCTGAAGAACCATATTGTCTTCATAACCCGACACAGGTAGTAAAGGTAAATTCTCTCTATAGATATTATAAAGTTGAAATCCACTCTACTAAATTTCATAGCCCATGCTTAGATGAATTTGATGACTTTATGGCTAGACAAAAAGTTTTAATGCTTATGTTGGTAGAGAGTTAAAGAATAATGCTTTCAAGATAGGACGTGTAAGTGATAATCTGGCTAGAGTTAAAGATGAACTTCACCTCGTTAGAAAATATGCTTCTATGGTTGCTACTCAAGAAGAGCAAGTACTCAAAGCTCAAAAAGATTTGCTTGAGGAATTAAATAATAAAAATGACTTTGCTGTTAGAGTGGCTACTAGAACTGGTAGAGTGACTCAGGAACCTTTGTATCCTGAAGGCCACCCTAAGAGAATCGAGCAAGATTCTCAGAGAAATGATTTAGAGGCACCTAGTTCTTCTAAAAAGAAAAAAAAGAAAGATGAAGAACCTTGCATGCTTCTAGTGAACCTACAACAGACACACCTGAGAATCCCAATGATATTTCTATTTTTGATGCTGAAACTCAATCAGGTGATGAACATGAACCTAGTGATAATGTTAATGATAATATTCATGTTGATGCTCAACCTAGCAAAAATAATGATGTAGAGATTGAACCTGCTGTTGATCTTGATTACCCACAATCAAGAAATCAACGTTATGGTAATAGAGATTTTGTTGCTAGGAAGCATGGTAAAGAAAGAGAACCATGGGTTTAGAAACCCATGCCCTTTCCTCCTAAACCATCCAAGTCAAAGGATGATGAGGATTTTGAGCGCTTTGCTGAAATGATTAGACCTATTTTCATACGTATGCGCTTAACTAATATGCTCAAAGTAAATCCTTATGCTAAGTATATGAAGGACATCACAAATAAAAGAAAGTTACCGGAAGCTGAAATTTCCACCATGCTTGCTAATTACACTTTTAAGGGTGGAATACCAAAGAAACTTGGAGATCCGGGTGTACCAACTATACCATGCTCCATTAAGAGAAATTATGTTAGAACTGCTTTATGTGATCTTGGAGCCGGTGTTAGTGTTATGCCTCTCTCTTTATATCGTAGACTTGAATTGAATAAGTTGACACCTACTGAAATATCTTTTGCAAATGGCTGATAAATCGACTTCTATACCTGTCGATATTTGTGAGGATGTGCCTGTTGTGGTTGCAAATGTCACTATCCTAACGGACTTTGTTATTCTTGATATTCCCGAGGACGATAGTATGTCTTTTATTCTTGGTAGACATTTTCTTAATACTGCAGGGGCTGTTATTGATTGCAACAAAGGCAATGTCACTTTTCATGTTAATGGTAATGAGCATACGGTACACTTTCCGAGGAAACAATCTCAAGTTCATAGCATCAATTATATTGAAAAAGCTCCAACTATTATTATTGGAGGTTTTGAATTTCCTCTCCCTACTGTCAAGAAAAAGTATGATATCCTTATTGTTGGGGATTTTCATATCCCCGTTGAGGTAACATAGTGCTATTCGAAATTTCTCCGGTTCCGTGTTATTCAGAATGAGTTTGTTAACAAGACTTTATCAACCTTGTTAGTGGATTCATTTTGATGATCACGAGATGGATGAAACTAGAAGGCACAACCTTCTGTCCTTACTTTTCACTTTTTGTTATTTAGGATAAATAAAGCAAAAATAGTATTACCTGTTTTCTGAATTATCCGCGGATTAAAAAAAATAGTCCGAAAATAAAAAGTGCTCTATATGCCCTGCAAATTTAGTATGATTTTTTCTAGAATATTTGAGGATTTTAGGCACTGAAATCACTGCAGGAGGGGCAAGCACCAGGCCACGAGAGTGGAGGGCGCGCGCCCTATCTCGTGGGCCCCTGGTGGCCCCCCTCCACTTATGCCAGCACCCACACACTTCATCTTCTACACAAAAAAATCCCCATCCAGCTCAAGCACGAGTTCTAGCTCGTTTTGATGCGATTTTCGATCTCCTTGCTCAAAGCTCCATTCAGAAAACTGATTTGGGAGATTGTTGCTTGGTATGTGACTCCTCCATTGGTCCAATTAGTTTTAGTTCTAGTTCTTTATTCATTGCAAATTCTTGCTGCATAGGTGACCATGTTCTTGAGCTTGCATGTTAAATTTTTGAGGTCCCAAGCAATTCCAATGCATGATATAGGCTCTAGGCACTTGTAGGAGTAGTTGCTATCAATCTTGTTTAGTTTTATTCACTTTTATTTTGAAGTTACTAAAATTTCAGAAATTTTCAGAAAATGTTGAGGAAACTTTTGAGGGGCTCTTCTAGCCAAAGCTCGCAGGAAAAGCAAGCCAAAGAGAAGGAAAAGGCCAAGTATAATCTCCCTCGCTTAGCGGAAGTACGGTCGTGCGAATGGCCATGTGAGGATTTCTTGAAAGAAGCTGGAATTCATGAAGATTTTTATTTTTTGATTGAGACTGCAGGCCTCACCGGGTTCATGAACGACCGAATCGATGAGTATCTCTTACTCACCAATACTTTCGTGCAAAACTTTTATTATTATCCTAAGAAGTCACCGCCTGCAGTATCATTTCATTTATATGATGAATTCAGAGAAATGGCTTTACATAATTTTTTCACGGTGTGTAGGATACCCTTTGGGGGAGAATTAGAGGAACCCCATCGTGAAGATGTGGGTGGCTTTGTTAATACTATAGCTATAGAGGAGCCAAAGAAGGACTCCGAGGCAAAAGTCTCTAGCATACATTATCCTGTTTTATGCTACTTTGCCATATTTGCTAGTAGATACTTGATTGGTCGTGGAAATAGTGGAAATCTGAGCGTTCCTGATATTATCATTCTTCGACATGCTTTGCTTGGAGACAATACTTTTAGTATGGGTGCCGTCGTTGCTAAATGGCTAGCCCTGAATCGTACAAAAGGCCCCAAATTTGGAGGTATCTATGTTGCACGTCTTGCTAGACATTTTCAGATACCCATTAGGCACCATGAGAAGGAGGAGATAAAATTTCCTCCTCACATTTTAGATTACAAGAGCATGGTAGCACACAAGTTTATTGTTGACAACAAAGAGAAGATGCTCTTGTATAAACTTAGATTCAATAAGAAACACACTAAGATTATTATTTTGCCTGCGCCTTTGTTGTTTGATTTGCTTGCAGAAAATCTCCTTGTCACGCTGGAAGCGGTGAACAGTCATCGAGCCCAAGCTTTTACTCCAGAACCTGAACCTGAGCCGGAACCTGAACTGGACCCTTATCGTGCATCATGTGTTCAGTGGGATCCAGAGATGACCAGCTAGTGGTATCCTAATTACACCTCCCATTACACCGGGGAGAATAGTGGCGGCCCTTGGTATTAGACCAACTTAGGCCAAAAGCCTAAGCTTGGGGGAGTACGTATTTCTCACCGACTTTACATTCATGTTCACACACTAGTCGTCGGTGCTCATACTCTTTCACTGTATTATCCATGCTAGTTTAAATTTCCTTTCTAGTTTTCTTCTTGTGTGTTTGATAAACTTTATGAAAAACCAAAAAATTAGTTAGTTTAATTTACATGCTTGTAGTAGAAATTAAAATGAAAACCCAAAAAGATTTCTAGTTCTTCTTCTTACTTGTTGGGAATTTTCCCGTGTAAATAGTTTTATTTTCTTTTCTTTCTTTTGGGGGTCGAGAAGACTATATTGAAAATGCTTAGTGGCTCTTATATGCATGATTGTTTATTTAACTTAGAGCCCATATTACCCTGTCTTCTCTCTTGAGTTGAATGCTTGCAGATTCCAGCTTAGTCCAATGCACGTGCACTCTTATTAATGAAGATATATGATGGACTTATTGAGATGAGAAAGGCTGGTATGAACTCGACCTCTCTTGTTTTTTTAAATATGATGAGTTCATTGTTTCTGAGTCAGCTTATTATGAAGTAAACATATCTGCAATGACATTTAGAGATTATAGTTGCTTGTGCCATGCTTGATTAGCTATGAGTTATAATGGTTTACCTTGAGTGCCAACATGCTATTAGAATGATTATGATGTGGTATGATGGGATGGTATCCTCCTTTGAATGAATAGAGTGACTCGACTTGGCACATATTTTTTTTGAGAAACTTGACAGTAGGGCGAAAAACCCTACTGTATTTTCATATATCTATATAAATGGGGTGTTTACATAGATCTATCCAACAGATCCTCACAAGGTGCAGTGTGCACCTAGTGTGTAACTATCCAACAAAAAGAAGTGAGACTGCTTTCTATACAATAGAGTTACAAAAGTTCAGAAAGGCCGCTCTATGAGCTGCTTTAACCCTATGTTGGAGAAGCTTGATGTCCTCTTTGAAGCGGTTTAGCCAGGACCCCACACTAGGAGCCACCCCTCTAAAGTGCTTGTTGTTTCTCTCTTTCCAAATGCTCCAGGCCGAAGTTAGGAATGTTTCAAAGAAAAATTGGTTCGGCCAGGAGTGATCAGTAGCTTGAAGGAGATCTAGCCGGTCATGAAAGGGGCCCCAGACAATATGCAGTTTAGCCCAACAGCTTTGACTTGGCACATGTTCACGCATGTAGTCGAATCAAATCAACATAGCCTTCATGATATTTATGTTCATGGTGGATTATATCCTACTCATGCTTGTATTTGGTGTGAATTAATTTTAATGCATGTTTATGACTGTTTTCTCTCTCTTAGTTGGTCGTTTCCCAGTCTTTTGCTAGCCTTCACCTGTACTAAGCGGGAATACTGCTTGTGCATCCAAACTCCTTAAACCCCAAAGTTGTTCCATATGAGTCCACTATACCTTCCTATATGCGGTATTTACCTTCCGTTCCAAGTAAATTTGTATGTGCCAAACTCCAAACCTTCAAATGAAATTCTGTTTTGTATGCTCGAGCAGCTCATGTTACAACTAGGGCTGCCTATATCTTCCATGCTAGGTGGGTTATTCTCAAGAGGAGTGGAATCCTCTCCTCATTCACGAGAAAGGGCCAGTAACCGGGATGCCCAGTCCCATGATCCAAAAAGATCAAAGCAAATCAAAATAATTAAACAAAGCTCCCCCACGGCTGTTGTATGTTGGAGGCACTCGTTGTTTCGAGCAAGCCATGGATTGATGCTTGTTGGTGGTTGGGGGAGTATAAACCTTTACCATTCTGTTTGGGAACTACCTATAATGCATTGGGTATGGAAGATACAGCCATCTCATAGTTGTTGCGTTGACAGCGAAAGTATGCCTCTCGAAATGTTATTCAATCTCTATTTTAAAATCGAGCTCTGGCACCTCTACAAATCCCTGCTTCCCTCTGCGAAGGGCCTATCTATTTACTTTTATGTTGAGTCATCACCCTTCTTATTAAAAAGAATCCGCTGGAGAGCACACTGTCATTTGCATTCATTACTATTGGTTTATATTGGGTATGACTTGACTGGATCTCTTTTACCATGAATTACAATGTTTAGTCAATCCTTGATCTTTAATGGTGCTCTGCATTTATGTTTTACGGTCTCAAAAAGGGCTAGCGAGATACCATTTTGTTATATCATGTTATGATTATTTTGAGAAAGTGTTGTCATCCGAATTTTATTATTATGGCTCGCTAGCTGATTATGTTATTGAAATGAGTAATTGTGAGACCTACGTGTTATTGTGAGTATGGTTAGTACATAATATTTGCTGAAACTTGAATGCTGACTTTTCATGTTACAACAACAAGAGCAAACAGAGTTTGTAACAGTTTTTCTTTATCACTTTCAGTTTATCAACTGAATTGCTTGAGGACAAGCAAAGGTTTAAGCTTGGGGGAGTTGATACGTCTCCAACCTATCTACTTTTCCAAACACTTTTTCCCTTGTTTTGGACTCTAACTTGCATGATTTGAATGAAACTAACCCGGTCTGAGGCTGTTTTCAGCAGAATTGCCATGATGTTGTTTTATGTGTAGAAAAGAGAAGTTCTCGGAATGTCCTGAAAATCCACGGAGGCACTTTTTGGAATTAATAAGAATTTCTGGGCAAAAGAAATACACCAGGGGGCCCAGGGCCTATCCACGAGACAGGGGGCGCCCCCCTATCTCGTGGGCCCCTTGGACCTCCACCGACCTCAACTCCAACTCCATATATTCACGTTCGGGGAGAAAAAAATCAGAGAGAAAGTTTCATCGCGTTTTATGACACGGAGCCGCCGCCAGGCCCTAATCTCTCTCGGGAGGGCTGATCTGGAGTCTGTTCGGGGCTCCGGAGAGGGGGATTCGTCGCCGTCGTCATTATCAACCATCCTCCATCACCAATTTCATGATGCTCACCGCCGTGCGTGAGTAATTCCATCGTAGGCTTGCTGGACGGTGATGGGTTGGATGAGATTTACCATGTAATCAAGTTAGTTTTGCTAGGGTTTGATCCCTAGTATCCACTATGTTCTGAGATTGATGTTGCTATGACTTTGCTATGCTTAATGCTTGTCACTAGGGCCCGAGTGCCATGATTTCAGATCTGAACCTATTATGTTTTCATGAATATATGTGTTTTCCTGATCCTATCTTGCACGTCTATAGTCACCTATTATGTGTTATGATCCGACAACCCCGAAGTGACAATAATCAGGATACTTCTCGGTGATGACCGTAGTTTGAGGAGTTCATGTATTCACTATGTGCTAATGCTTTGTTCCGGTTCTGTATTAAAAGGACGCCTTAATATCCCTTAGTTTCCACTAGGACACCGCTTCCACGGGAGGGTAGGACAAAAGATGTCATGCAAGTTCTTTTCCATAAGCACGTATGACTATTTGCGGAATACATGCCTACATTACATTGATGAACTGGAGCTAGTTCTATGTCACCCTATGTTATAGCTATTACATGAGGAATCGCATCCGGCACAATTATCCATCACTGATCTATTTCCTACGAGCTTTTCACATATTGTTCTTCGCTTATTTACTTTTCCGTTGCTACTGTTACAACTACTACAAAAACCCAAAAACATTTATCTTTACTTTTGCTACCGTTACCTTTATTATCATACCACTTTTGCTACTAAATACATTGCTGCAGATACTATGTTATCCAGGTGTGGTTAAATTGACAACTCAACTACTAATACTCAAGAATATTCTTTGGCTCCCCTTGTGTCCAATCAATAAATTTGGGTTGAATACTTTACCCTCGAAAGCTGTTGCTATCCCCTACACTTGTGGGTTATCACTCAGCCCTCCTTGATAGTATTGGCTTTTCCTATAGACTCAATGTGATATTGGATCACTAAAATACAAAATGTAGAGTCTTGAGGTTTGAGCTTGAGCCAATCCTTTTGTCCTTAACATTTTGAGGGGTCTGAGGGAGTCCTGGATTAGGGGGTATCCGGACAGCCGGACTATATGCATCGTCTGGACTATTGAAGCATGAAGATACAAGACTCAAGACTCCGTCCCGTGTCTGGATAGGACTCTCCTTGGCGTGGAAGACAAGCTTGGTGATCCGGATATTGTATTTCCTTCCTTGTAACCGACCCCATGTAAACCCTAGCCCTCTCCGGTGTCTATATAAACCGGAGAGATTGGTCCTTAGAAGGCCGATCAAAATTACAATCATAATCAGCATAGGCTAGCTCCTAGGGTTTAGCCTCTACGATCTCGTGGTAGATTTACTCTTGTACTACTCGTATCTTCAATATTAATCAAGCAGGAAGTTGGGTTTTACCTCCGTCGAGAGGTCCCGAACCTGGGTAAACATTGTGTCCCTCGCTTCCTGTTACCATCAGCCTAAGACGCGCAGATCGGGACCCCCTACCCGAGATCCGCCGGTTTTGACACTGACAGTGGTGCTTTCATTGAGAGTTCCTCTGTGTCGTCGCTGCAAGGCTCGATGGCTCCTTCAATCATCGTTAACAAGACGGTCCATGGCGAGACTTTTCTCCTCGAGCAGATCTTCGTGTTCGGCGCTTTCGCACTACGGGCCAATTCGCTTGGCCATCTGGAGCAGATCGATAGCTATGCCCCTGGCCACCAGATCAGGTTCGGAAACCTGAACTACACAACGGATATTCGTGGAGACTTGATCTTCGACGGATTCGGGCCTGTGCCAGGAGCACCGGACAGTCACGATAAGCACGGCTTAGACCTGCTGTCGGACAATGCTCGGTACATCATCCCTGCACCAGCCCCGGACCTAAATCCGGAGTAGGCTGTGTTGCCTAAGGATGAAGGGATGGACCCCGCCCCGCAGGCCGCACACTCATCGGCGGTGGAGCCGAACACAGGTCTCACCTCTGCGGAAGCCTGTGACTCCGAACCCCGAGACTCGTATCCGGTTGTTGGTTCTAGTCTGCGCACTCTCGAGCCCGCTGAGCCAGGTTGGGCTCCGGTGATGGAGTTTACCACTGTGGATATCTTCTAGCACTTGCCCTTTGGCGACATGCTGAACTCATTAAAGTCTCTCTCTTTGTCAGGAGGCTCTGGGCCGAACTATGTCTAGCTCAAGTGGGAAGCAGGCCACGAAGGAATTCGCTGCCCACCCACCACCCACTTCATTGCCACGGTCGATGGTTTAATCGACGTGCTTGACTTCGACTCCGAAAAATGACGGTATGGACGACGATACAGGAGAAGTACAGGAACCACCGCTCACAAGGTGGTGGATAGCCACCTCCTCATACGATATATATATATAGTGGACACTCCGAAGAAAACCAACGGCGATGAGGCAACGGAGGATAACCCCTCAAGGAGAAAAATAAAGTATGGTCGTTGTCGACGCTGCTCCAAGCCCCGCCATAGCAATACCGGCCCAGGAGACGAAACCAATCCGGATGGTGCCGAAGAGGAATACAACCCTGATCAGCCCGCCTTCGAGCAGGCCGAGCAGGAAGATGAGCAGGTCAGCCCAGACGAACAGGCAACTGATGGATATCCGGAGGAGGACAACTACATGCCCCTCTCCGAAGACGAGATTAGCCTCGGCGACGACGAGTTCGGCGTGCCTGAGGATCCTGTAGAGCAGGAGCGCTTCAAGCGTCGGCTTATAGACACTGCGAGGAGCCTGGAAAAGAAGCTGCAGGAACTGCAAGTTGATCAAGACCTGCTCATAGATAGATGGACTGAAGTCCTGGCAGCCGAGGAATATGGACTCGAGCGCCACATGGCTGACCAGCCACCTCGTGGCTGGGATAAAACAATGTATCAGCTCGAATATCAGCCCACACCCTCACGCCAATACACTACGGCCCGGGGCAACAGGCAGGACCTGCAAGATATACTGGAAAACAACGCAGGACAACCAAGATCGATCTACGGATCGCGGGGGTGCACCACAGCACGCGACGATGACCGTCAAGACGGATACACTATCAACAAGTCCGGCCGGGCCGAACACAGCCACCCAGACCAATTCGAACTGCGTAGCCACATAGCCCGGCACAGAGGCGCCGCACACCCCCTCTGCTTCACTGATGAAGTGATGGATCATGAATTCCCAGAAGGGTTCAAACCCGTAAACATCGAATCATATGATGGCACAACAGACCCTGCAGTATGGATCGAAGATTTCCTTCTCCACATTCACATGGCCCGCGGAGACGATCTACATGCCATCAAGTATCTTCCCCTTAAGCTCAAGGGACCTGCCCGGCATTGGCTAAACAGCCTACCCGCAAACTCCATTGGCAGTTGGGAAAACCTGGAAGACGCATTCCTCGATAACTTAAAGGGCACATATGTGCGACCGCCGGACGCCGATGACTTGAGCCACATTACTCAACAGCCCGGAGAGTCAGCTAGGAAATTCCGGACTCGGTTCCTAACTAAAAAGAACCAAATAGTCGACTGTCCGGACGCCGAAGCCCTGGCGGCATTTAAGCATAATATCCGTGACGAGTGGCTCGCCCGGCACCTCGGCCAGGAAAAACCCAAGTCCATGGCAGCTCTCACAACACTAATGACCCGCTTTTGCGCGGGCGAGGACAGTTGGTTGGCCCGCAGCAGCACTACGCCACATTCTGGCACTTCGGATGTCCGCGACAATAACGGCAAGCCACGACGCAATAGACATAAGCGACAAAACAACGGCGACAACACTGAAGACACGACAGTCAACACTGGATTCAGCGGATCCAAGTCCGGTCAGCGGAAGAAGCCATTCAAAAGAAGCAATCAGGGACCATCCAGTCTGGACCGTATACTGGAACGCTCGTGCCAAATTCATGGCACCCCAGACAAGCCAGCCAACCACACCAACAGAGACTGCTGGGTGTTCAAACAAGCCGGCCAAATAAACACCGAAAACAAGGACAAGGGGCTGCACAACGACGATGATGAAGAGCCCCGGCGTCCGAACACGGGGGAACAGAAGAAATCCCCCCCCCCCAGGTGAAACGGTCAACATGATCTACGCCACTCACATTCCCAAGCGGGAACGGAAGCGAGCGTTATGGCATGTCTATGCGATGGAGCCAGTCGCCCCCAAATTTAACCCATGGTCAGCTTGTCCGATCACCTTTGATCGTAGGGATCACCCTACTAGCATCCGTCACGGCGGCTCAGCCACATTGGTCCTAGACCCAATCATCGACGAATTCCACCTCAGGCGAGTACTTATGGATGGCGGCAGCAGCCTGAACCTGCTTTATCAGGACACAGTGCGCAAAATGGGCATTGACCCTTCAAGGATCAAGCCCACAAAAACCACCTTTAAAGGTGTAATTCCTGTTGTAGAGGCCCGTTGTACGGGCTCTATAACATTGGAAGTGGTCTTCGGATCTCCGGATAACTTCCGAAGCGAAGAATTAATCTTCGATATCGTCCCTTTCCGCAGTTGTTACCACGCACCGCTGGGACAAACTGCATTCACCAGATTCAATGCGGTAGCACATTACACATACCTCAAGCTCAAGATGCCAGGACCACGCGGGGTCATAACAGTCAACGGAAACATGGACTGCTCTCACCAAACAGGAGAGCATATTGCAGCCCTCGCGGCGGAAGTACAATGCGGCCTCCTTCGACAAACCAATCCGGTGATGACAACTTCGAGCACCGTCAAGCGAGTCAGGAGCACCCCGCAACAGGATCATCAGGCACGCCAGGAGCACGACTAGTAGTCCGGCCTCCGCTCAAGCCCCATCAAAGCAGCATTCGTGCCACGTGTACACAATTACGCACTCAAAATATCATGGGCATAGGCGGAGGCGCAACAATGACTCAGTCAATAGTGCGGTATCACCGCAGCATACTTTCATAAAAAAAACCCTTCCTTTTTTTTATTTTCTTTAGGACACTGCCTTAGGTCAGCCTCTTCAGAAGAGCCGGATTGTCGGACCTATACAGGGGAGAAAACCAAGGAGGCAACAGGCTTTGCGCACAGATGGAAATACCCCGGTGGAATCTATTTACGATCGTTATACTTGTTTTATCTATCTGTACGCGGCCTGCCCCTGGATAGGACATGTTAAATAGTCCTATTTATCTCCGCTTAATGCATTCATTGTAAACATACGCTTAAGCGTATTATTCATCAATGGGGGATCATATATAGCGTCAGCTTATTATTCTTATTTGAGCATTTTTTTCTTACAAATGTTTCTGTGATATTGCATCCGTACAACTTCGTATGGTTCGTTTGCCAGGGGCTTCTCATGGCGCCCCGTACTACGGCAAGTAAAGTCCGAACACTTTAAACAGTGCGGCACCCCAAACTTATAGCACTATATGCATCAACTCCGAATCATGTCTTGGGTCCATAGTTGGGTTAGCCCGGCTCCCTTGTTTTGGTAACTTACGTTCTGTTATATCGGCTAAGGTAGCGCAGGGAGAACTACTGCGATTGTGTCCCGGTTCTTTCGGATGAGCACCTCAGTAGAGAAAGCCAAAAACTGACCGGCATGATGCGGCGAGAGCTGGTCACTGTTCGAGAGGTCTTAAAATCCCTAAAGATTTTTTCCGCTTTAGGCGTTGAATCGGCCTTGTCCAATTTAGGCGTATATAGCGCCCCAATTCGGCCCTCTCAATTCTAGGGGCTTTGCCGAAATTTAAAATTATAGGCTTCAATGGCTAAGTGAAAGTTATAAAGCCGCATAGTCCGATTGCCTTGTTCGCTGCGCCGGATACCTCCCTAAGGGACCAAAAATTTGGGCAAAGAGTATCCGGGTTTTTCCAGGAACACCCCGGTACTAGTTACGTGGGGGCGGAAGCCGACGACTGGCCTACTTTCAGAATTTTATAAACAGCCGCACAGAAGATAATATTTTAAATCAAATTGTGCTACATAGCAAAAGTAACTTCGTCTTTAAATTACAACAGCGGCATAGGTACATTTAGTCAAAGATCTTGTCCTTGGTACATTCATCAGCCACGAGACGAGCGCCCTTCATAATGCCATCATAGTACTTCTCGGGATGACGATGTGCCTTGCCCTCCGGCAGCCCGTCCTTCACCAGCTTCTCCGCATCCAGCTTGCCCCAATGCAAGTTCGCGCGGGCAAAGGCCCGGCAGGCACCCTCAATGCAAACGGATCGCTTGATAACTTCAAGCAGCGGACAGGCATTCACCATCCGCTTGATCAGGCTGAAGTAGCTAGTGGGCAGGGGCTCACCAGGCCACATCCGGACAATGAAATCTTTCATAGCCACTTCGGCCGCCCTGTGGAGTTTGACCAACTGTTTCAGTTGGTCACTCAGAGGCATTGGGTCTTCGGCCCCAGCATACTGGGACCAGAACAGCTTCTCCGTTGAGCTCCCCTCATAGGCACGGTAGAACTCCGCTGCATCTGATACGCTGTATGCCAGATCTGCAAATGCCCCTGGAGAGCTCCGAATTTGGGTAAGTAAAAGAAACACCTCCTCCACATGTTTGCTTTGCATAAAGAATTTCTTACCTGCCGCTATCTTTTTGGCTTCTTGGATTACCTGCTGTGCCTTCTCGGCTTCGGCCTTGGCATCTCACATACTCACGAGGGCCTTCGCAAGCTCGGCCTCTTTCATCTTCAGATCAAGCTCCACGGACTCGAACTTCTTGTCGAGGTCCCGGAGCTCTTGCTGTACCTCGCCCACTCTAGCACTTTGCTTTTCGCGCTCCTTGCATTCCAAGCCCGCCTTGTCTTCGGCCTTGGATAACGCTTTCTTCAGGGACACCACTTCGGCGGTGGCCCCTGTTACACAGTCACGACGCTTCGTCGTTAGACTAACAAATTTTATCTACCCTTAAATAAATAAGAGCGGAGAATCATTGACCTTTGTTCTCCTCGAGCTGCCTCTTCATGAGGTCGAGCTCTACCTGTGCCTGCTCTAGGTCCAGCTTTAGTTCGGCAACCTCGGATGTGCGGGCAGCAGCAGCAAGTAGCACATCCTGCTTGTTCACATGCATACTTATTATTTGAGTCCTGCGGATTATAATTGACCCTCCGTTTGGCTTTTCTTTCCGAACACCAAACAGAGTATCAGGGGCTACTACTTTTCAGGTTGTAATTTCACACATTTTTATTACTTACCTCAAAGCCTGTCAGCAGGCTGGTACACGCTTCAGTTAGTCCGCTCTTGGCGGACAGAACCTTCTGAATCACCGCACCCATAAGAGTGCGGTGCTCGTCATCCATGGAAGCGCCGCGAAGCGCTTCCAGCAGACTATCCGACGCCTCTGGCGTGACGGAAGTCATCGGCACGGGAGGCTCACCCTCCCTAGCGAGGGGCCGCCTGCCCGCATCCCGAGCCATCGGAGGCTCCGGCACAGTATCCGGATGAGAGTCCGGCTTGCTGCAGCTCTCATCGGCATGATCCACGGGGCTCTTGAACCCCGCGTGTCCGACATCTAGAATTCCGCCGTGGGGCGTCTCCAGAGCCACCTCCCCCTGCTCTGGGAGCCTTTGGGACAACACCTCTGTGTCATCCGCAGGCTGAGGAGTAGTGGCCATCGGGAGCGAGTTCATCTCCGAATTGCTCAGGGACCCGGCCGAAGAAGATACCTCGGGATGAGCCTTGGCCGGACTGCCCATATGTTCGGCGTTATAAAAAAAACTATGAAGTAAAGTCATGATAGAATGCGGATACTTACCATCGCGCTAGGGTGTGACGCCCCCGATTCAATCGTACACTAATCATGCACGCAAACGTGTACAATCAAGATCAGGGACTCACGGGAAGATATCACAACACAACTCTAAAAGTAAAATAAGTCATACAAGCATCATATTACAAGTCAGGGGCCTCGAGGGCTCGAATACAAGTGCTCAATCATAGACGAGTCAGCAGAAGCAACAATATCTGAGTACAAACATAAGTTAAACAAGTTTCCATAAGATGGCTAGCACAAACTGGGATACAGATCGAAAGAGGCGCAGGCCTCCTGCTTGGGATCCTACTAACTACTCCTGGTCGTCATCAGCGACCTGCACGTATTAGTAGGCACCTCCAGTGTAATAGGTGTCATCGTCGAAGGTGGCGTCTGGCTCCTGGGCTCAAACGTCTGGTTGCGGCATCCGAGAAGAAGAGGAAAACGGGGGAAAATACGTAGCAAAGCAACCGTGAGTACTCATCCAAAGTACTCGCAAGCAAGGAACTACACTACATATGCATGGGTATAAGTGTAAGGATGCAATATCAGTGGACTGAACTGCAGAATGCCAGAATATGAGGGGGGTAGCTAGTCCTATCAAAGACTACGCTTCTGGCAGCCTCCGTCTTGCAGCATGTAGAAGAGAGTAGATTGAAGTCCTCCAAGTAGCATCGCATAGCATAATCCTACACGGCGATCCTCCCCTCGTCGCCCTGTGGAAAAGCGATCACCGGGTTGTCTATGGAACTTGTCTGGGTGTGTTTAATTAAGTATACGGTTCTAGTAGTCATAAGGTCAAGGTACAACTCCGGGTCGTCCTTTTACCGAGGGACACGGCTATTTGAATAGATAAACTTCCCTGCAGGGGTGCACCACATTTCCCAACACGCTCGATCCCATTTGGCCGGACACACTTTCCTGGGTCATGCCCGGCCTCGGAAGATCAACATGTCGCAGCCCCACCTAGGCACAACAGAGAGGTCAGCACGCCAGTCTAAATCCTATGCACGCAGGGGTCTGGGCCCATCACCCATTGCACACCTGCACGTTGCGAGGGCGGCCGGAAGCAGACCTAGC
Organism: Triticum timopheevii; assembly: GCA_963921465.1. Taxonomy (NCBI): domain Eukaryota; kingdom Viridiplantae; phylum Streptophyta; class Magnoliopsida; order Poales; family Poaceae; genus Triticum; species Triticum timopheevii. The sequence continues at coordinate 248,857,379 of OY997264.1, read as the reverse complement.
AACCTCCATTACAAAGGAAGTCATGTTACGTGGTCCAATCTGGCGCGCGCCGCTCCGTCGCTGACGTCAAGAAGGCTTTGGCTGATACCACGATGTCGAGTGCCCATATCTTTCTAGCGTAGTTGGTTAGTGCGTATAGGCTAGTGGCCAGACTCAGATCAAATACCAAGATCTCGTTAAGCGTGCTATTTTGATGTAACCGCGGACGCTGACCAGGGCCAAGCCCACCTCTCGCCTAGGTGGTCTCAACCTGCCCTGTCGCTCCACCACATAGTAACAGTCGGGGGCCATCAGGAACCCAGGCCCACCTCTACCGGGATGGAGCCACCTGTCCTTTCAACCCCCACATCGGAATCACTTGCGGGTACTCAACAAGCCAACCCGACTTTGGTCACCGTCTGTATAGTATGTATATATGTATAGTATATACCCGTGGTCACCTCCCAAGTGATCACGGCCTGATAGTATAGCAAGGCAGACTGACAAGAATGTAGGGCCAATGATGATAAACTAGCATCCTATACTAAGCATTTAGGATTGCGGGTAAGGTATCAACGACTGTAGCAACAATGACAGGCTATGCAACAGAATAAGAGTAACCGAACAGTAAAATGCTACACTACTCTAATGCAAGCAGTATAGAGAAGAATAGGCGATATCTGGTGATCAAGGGGGGGGGCTTGCCTGGTTGCTCTGGCAAGAAGGAGGGGTCGTCAACTCCGTAGTCGAACTGGGGGTCGCTGGCAGCGTCAGTCTCGTAGTCTACCGGAGAGAAGAGGGGGAAGAAACAGTAAATACAATGCAAACATAAGCATGATGATGCATGACATGACAATGAGCAGGGTTAGGTGTGCCCTAACGCGGTTGTAGGTGATACCGACGAAAGGAGGAAACATTCGGGAAAGTATCCCTGGTGTTTGGCGTTTTCAGACATGTGATCCGGAGGGGGAAGGTTGCGTGTTCGATATGTTACGGATGTGTGGCGGACGAACGGGCTGCATATCCGGATTCGTCTCGTTGTTCTGAGCAACTTTCATGTACAAAACATTTTCATCCGAGTTACGGTTTATTTTATATTTATTTTTAAAGATTTCAATCAATTTATAAATTATTATTATTTACATAATCCAAAAATGGCATTACTGCATCAGCATGACATCATCAGTCAATAGAGGTGTTGACTGGGTCAAGCTGACGTGTGCGTCCCATCTGTCATTGACACATTGCCCTAACTAACATGTTAGTTACTTTAATTAGATATTTAGGTTAATTAAGTTTAATTAGTTTAACTAAGCAAGATTAATTAAGTTAATTAATTAAATAATTAATATATTTATTATTATTATTATTATCTTTTTTTAAACGTTCTGGGCGGGGCCCCCTTGTCATAGGTCCCAGGGACCTTAGCAGTTGCGGGCAACGGGCGCAACACGCGACCCGAACGGGCGCACGCCCAGGTGCAGGAGGACCCGGGAGGGCACCGAAACATGGGAGGCCGGTGGCCACGGCGTGGCCATGGCCGGAGTAGGGCGAGCCGGTGGTGCGCGGGCGGCAGCCGGAGGCGGTGCTTGGCTGCGGCCCAGCAAGAGCTGCGGCAGTGGCCGCGGGTAGGCTTAGGTCGGAGCCGCAGGGGGAGGTGGGCGGTGACCGGAGGTGGCGCAGAGGGGCGAGGCCAGCGCCAGGTTGTGGTGGTAGGAGGCAAGAAGCCGAGGGACGGCCCTGGGTCGTGGTGAGCGCGGCCGGTGCAGGGGAAGCGGGCGCGTGCTCGCGCACGATGTCGCGTCGCGCGGGCCGAGTGCGACCCTGAGAGCGGGCGCGTTCGATGAAGAGTGAGCAGAGGGAAAAGGGGGCATGAGGCGGAGACTCACTGGGGAGGTTGGGGTTCAGCCAGCGGGGCTTGAGGAGGAGGACGGGGACGAGGCGTCGGAGAGGTAGCAGGTCGGCGAGGAGGAGGAGGCAGGCCGGCGAGGATCTCCGAGCGGCCCCGGGCGGCAAGGTGATGGCGACCACAGCGGGGCGGCATCGGGCGACTTCGAGTCCTCGCCCCGATCTCGATCCAGATCGGGGAAGGGGGAAAAGCGAGCGAGTGGGGCGGGGAAGTGGGAGAGTGCGGCGGTGGGGGTTAGGGTTACGGGATTAGCGGGTATGGAGGGAGTGGGATGGACAGGGGTGGGCCGGTTGGGGCCAGATGGGCTGGCCGACTGGGCCATTTGGCCCTGTTGGTCAGGGAGGCCTCAACCTATTATTTATTTAATTTTGTATTGTCCTTTTCTTTCTATTACTTTCTGTTCTTATTTTACTCTAGTGTTATGGAATACAAAAGTTAAACCTAGAATAATACTATTAACTATATCTCTATAATAAGTAAGTTGGGACTTTAAATAGTATTGTGTATTTGTTTATGACTTATAAGGCATTTAATTATTTGTTTTACCGATGTTATAATTATTTTAGCGCACCTAAATATTTTATAGAAGGATGATTTCTCCACCGCCATTACCTATGAATTGTTTGCCACATTTCGAACACTTTTGTTTTAATGTTTGAAACCTTTTACCATTTGACTTGATTTCGAATTTTGAATTTGAACGGGATTTGGATCATAGTGAGTTAGTTAACAGTAACAATGGTGCCATGGCATTGTTAACGTGGAATTACTATAGCATGATTATCCGGGCGTCACAATTCTCCTCCACTACAAGAAATCTCGTCCCGAGATTTAGGAGCGGGAGTAAGGGGGAAGGGATTTAGTTACGAAATTCTACTGAATCTTCTCGTTCTTGGTTGCTCTTCTCGAAGAGGTCGATCCATTACATTGATGTCTTCATTTCTCTGCTTCAGGTCATCATGATGAAGTCGGCATTCTTTTCTTCAGGAACTCCATCGTACTTACGAAAGAATAAAGGGGTGGGCATTCCGGGAGAACTGACCTCTGCATGGTCGACTATCTGGTCGATAACATCGAGGAAGGTGGCGGAAGTAACTCTCGAATTAAAACTTACAAAAAATATCGAGAGCAAAGTAAGGAGGTATCATGGGAAGTTTCGAGCGGGCAGGCAATCATTCGATGCCTGAAACAGGGCGTGAAAAGGGGTTCAAGCAACGGGAATGAGTATTGCGTCTGATACCAGAATAGATCACTAGGCAGGGGGCCCGTGAACTACATACGAAGTCAAGCTCTAGGAATAACTTTGGCAACAGGGTGTTCAGGAGAGTCAGGTTTCGATCCTGTGGAACTATGGGTTATGGGCCCACCATGTGGGTTAAAGTAGGAAGGGCGGTGACGTCTTGCATGGTCATGATAGCAAGGCATGTCAGAGGGTAGCCTGTCAGTTATATGTCAGCAACAACATCAGTACCAAGGGCGAGGGACGAAGAGAACCATTTTCCTGCTCGTTGAACGAGGCGGGTCAATAGGCAAAGTTCTCGTCCATCGGTGGCTACCAGAATGTCATCAACAATAGTAACAGGGTCTTATTGACAGAGTAGTACATCAAGGTGTTTACATAAGCAGTGAATTATTACTGCTTAGATCATATAGATCACAAGAAAGATTAAACAAAATAATGGAAAGGAAAAGGGTGATCATCAGATTAAATAGAACAATGGAAAGGAAAATGTGTTTAAACACATATTTCCAGGGTATATCCTTCCCAAGGACAAGCTGAGCATGATATCCATGACAGGATATAACGTAGAAAACTCTTTAGGTAGGGGAGAGAAATTTCATGGCATTACCCATACAACGGCGTCTGGATAATTGAGCAAGAATATTTAGCATTATGCTACAGATGTACTTTATTGAAAACCGGAGTACCACAGACATGCTTCAAGGTAGCATTGGCATGGTCCGCAAGCAAAGGTCAGACTTTGGATACACAAGAGATCCATCAGGAACATCGTGGGGATAATTAATTTAAGAGTAGCTTCCATGATAGGATCTACATCGTGTCCATGGGCATGAACACCAAGTTCAAGGTCGACTCCCACTTCTTCAATGCATAACCTTTCATTCACTGCTCTAGATAAAAATGATTTCAGAGTCAAAACCTACCTGGTGAATTACCAGAGGAGTATGACCCGTGAAAACTTTTGAGTTCACACAGATTAAGGAAGGCATAGGTTCAACCCATCGGGGCTTCTTAGAACATATACCATGAACTTCAGGAGTAAATAACACAAGCTCAAAAGTAGAGCATGGTTGACAAAAGTAGAGGATACTATTTACCAAAGGTATTATGTATCGAGTAAGGAACTCATAAGAATTTTGGTTGTGAAGGACACTGTCGGATAATAACCCGGTAATGGGTATGGCGGTCCACAGCGGGGCTGATGTGAGTATCGGTACTCAATCAAAGGAAGATGGAATGCCAAGGCATCAGATTGTAGAAACAACTGACTAATTCAAAGATCAATGCAAAGAATTTTACGATTTCCAAATTAAGGGATCAGAAGCAATCGTTCTGATCAAAAATGAATAAGTACGATAGACTTAGAAGCACAACCGATCAAGGCATTGATTGGTCAAGAACCAGCTCATATCCAAGTGTCATCTGAGCCGGAAGGATAATCCTAGGATTCGACTGATGATTGTGAACATTCACAACTTATTCAATCAATGGACTCAAAAATGATAGTGACAAAGGATGCCAATAAGATTATTATGCTTATGGGATTAACCATAATGCAAGCAAGCAAGAATTTCAAGAACAACAGGCTGTTGAGGATTTTTGAAAGATCAAATAGTATTTCGAAGGATTATGTGAAACACCTGAAAAACTAAGAAGGAGCGGATACTCGATAAGTGCAAGGAATTATCCATATAGGTATTCTTGTGGCAAAGAACCGTAAGGCAGTAAGCTCAAAGGATTCTCGGAACAACGAAGAGCAGTTCGTTGCACCTTGTAATAACAAGCTCAATGGGATCAAATGTAAGAATGGCAGGTGCATTCAGTTATCCATAAGGATATAACAGTGGTAGGGAATTTGCAAAGGCGGTGGGCACAAGCGTCTAGGGAGAACATCCTAGAGTATCTTCGAAATCTTCTGACGCAGTAGGCGATCATCTGTGATTAGGGGCTCTCCGGGAGAAAGTAGTTACGAGAACCTGGAGTCTGATTTAGTAAAATCATTTAAACCAAATAGAAGAGAGATCAGTGTCCCCGAGCATACATAAGGAATAAAAGATCCTAATACCACCCAATGGCGACGTGGGCCCATGGGCCGCACAGCCAAGTTAGTAAATCAATTTTCATCGACTAGACTCAACTTCGGCCAAGGAGTTGGAAAGGGGGATTCCTACAGGCAGTCGGCTCTGATACCAACTTGTGACGCCCCCGATTCAATCATACACTAATCATGCACGCAAACGTGTATATCAAGATCAGGGACTCACGGGAAGATATCACAACACAACTCTAAAAGTAAAATAAGTCATACAAGCATCATATTACAAGCCAGGGGCCCCGAGGGCTCGAATACAAGTGCTCGATCATAGACGAGTTAGCGGAAGCAACAATATCTGAGTACAAGCATAAGTTAAACAAGTTGCCATAAGATGGCTAGCACAAACTGGGATACAGATCGAAAGAGGCACAGGCCTCCTGCCTGGGATCTTCCTAACTACTCCCGGTCGTCGTCAGCGGCCTGCACATAGTAGTAGGCACCTCCAGTGTAATAGGAGTCATCGTCGAAGGTGGTGTCTGGCTCCTGGGCTCCAACGTATGGTTGCGGCATCCGAGAAGAAGAGGAAAACGGGGGAAAAGAGGGAGCAAAGCAACCGTGAGTACTCATCCAAAGTACTCGCAAGCAAGGAGCTACACTACATATGCATGGGTATATGTGTAAGGAGGCAATATCAGTGGACTGAAATACAGAATGCCAGAATATGAGGGGCATAGCTAGTCCTATCGAAGACTACGCTTCTGGCAGCCTCCGTCTTGCAGCATGTAGAAGAGAGTAGATTGAAGTCCTCCAAGTAGCATCGCATAGCATAATCCTACCCGGCGATCCTCCCCTCGTCGCCCTGTGGAAAAGCGATCACCGGGTTGTCTGTGGAACTTGTCTGGGTGTGTTTTATTAAGTATCCTGTTCTAGTTGTCATAAGGTCAAGGTACAACTTCGGGTCGTCCTTTTACCGAGGGACACGGCTATTCGAATAGATAAACTTCCCTGCAGGGGTGCACCACATTTCCTAACACGCTTGATCCCATTTGGCCGGACACACTTTCCTGGGTCATGCCCGGCCTCGGAAGATCAACACGTGGCAGCCCCACCTAGGCTCAATAGAGAGGTCAGCACGCCGGTCTAAATCCTATGCGCGCAGCGGTCTGGGCCCATCGCCCATTGCACACCTGCACGTTGCGAGGGCGGCCGGAAGCAGACCTAGAAACCTCCATTACAAAGGAAGTCACGTTACGCGATCCAATTTGGCGCGCGCCGCTCCGCCGCTGACGTCAAGAAGGCTTCGGCTGATACCACGACGTCGAGTGCCCATATCTTTCCCGCGTAGTATGTTAGTGTGTATAGGCCAGTGGCCAGACTCGGATCAAATACCAAGATCTCGTTAAGCATGTTATTTTGAAGTAACCGCGGACGCCGACCAGGGCCAAGCCCACATCTCGCCTAGGTGGTCTCAACCTGCCCTGTCGCTCCGCCACATAGTAACAGCCGGGGGCCGTCGGGAAACTAGGCCCACCTTTACCGGGATGGAGCCACCTGTCCTTTCAGCCCCCACATCGGAATCACTTGCGGATACTCAACGAGCCAACCCAACTTTGGTCACCATCTGTATAGTATGTATATATGTATGGTATATACCCGTGGTCACCTCCCAAGTGATCACGGCCCGATAGTATAGCAAGGCAGACTGACAAGAATGTAGGGCCAATGATGATAAACTAGCATCCTATACTAAGCATTTAGGATTGCGGGTAAGGTATCAACGACTGTAGCAACAATGACAGGCTATGCAACAGAATAGGAGTAACCGAACAGTAACATGCTACACTACTCTAATGCAAGCAGTATAGAGAAGAATAGGCGATATCTGGTGATCAAGGGGGGGCTTGCCTGGTTGCTCTGGCAAGAAGGAGGGGTCGTCAACTCCGTAGTCGAACTGGAGGTCGCCGACAGCGTCGGTCTCGTAGTCTACCGGAGAGAAGAGGGGGAAGAAACAGTAAATACAATGCAAACATAAGCATGACGATGCATGACATGACAGTGAGCGGGGTTAGGTGTGCCCTAACGCGGTAGTAGGTGATACCGACGAAAGGGGGAAACATCCGGGAAAGTATCCCCGGTGTTTCGCGTTTCCAGACATGTGATCCGGAGGGGGAAGGTTGCGTGTTCGATATGTTAGGGATGTGTGGCGGACGAACGGGCTGCGTATCCGGATTTGTCTCGTCGTTCTGAGCAACTTTCATGTACAAAACATTTTCATCCGAGTTATAGTTTATTTTATATTTATTTTTAAAGATTTAAATCAATTTATAAATTATTATTATTTACATAATCCAAAAATGGCATTACTGCATCAGCGTGACATCATCAGACAACAGAGGTGTTGACTGGGTCAAGCTGACGTGTGGATCCCATCTGTCATTGACACATTGCCCATCTATCATTGACACATTGCCCTAACTAACAGATTGGTTAGTTTAGTTAGCTATTTAGGTTAATTAAGTTTAATTAGTTTAACTAAGCATGATTAATTAAGTTAATTAATTATCTTAATTAATTAAATAATTAATATATATATATATTATTATTATTGTTATCTTTTTTTAAAACGTTCTCGGCGGGGCCCCCTTGTCATAGGTCCCAGGGGCCTTAGGGGTTGCGGGCAATGGGCGCAATGCGTGACCCGAACGGGCGCACGCCCAGGTGCAGGCGGACCCGGGAGGGCACCGAAACATGGGAGGCCGGTGGCCACGGCGTGGCCATGGCCGGAGTAGGGCGAGCCCATGGTGGTGCGCGGGTGCCAGCCGGAGGCGGCGCTTGGCGGCAGCCCAGCAGGAGCTGCGGTAGTGGCCGCAGAGAGGCTTAGGTAGGAGCCGCAGGGGGAGGCGGGCGGTGACCGGAGGTGGCGCAGAGGGGTGAGGCCAGTGCCAGTGTGCGGTGGTAGGAGGCGAGAAGCCGAGGGACGGCCCTGGGTCGCGGTGAGCGCGGCCGGCGCAGGGGAGGCGGGCGCGTGCTCGCGCACGATGGCGCATCGCGCGGGGCGAGTGCGGCCCCGAGAGCGGGCGCGTTCGATAACGAGCGAGCAGAGGGACAGGGGGAGCGAGGCGGAGGCTAACTGGGGCGGTAGGGGTTCAGGCAGCGGGGCTTGAGGAGGAGGACGGGGACGAGGCGTCAGAGAGGTAGCAGGCCGGCGAGGAGGACGAGGCAGGCCGACGAGGATGCTCCGAGCGGCGCCGGGTGGCAAGGTGACGGCGACCACAGCGGGGCGGCGTCGGGCGACTTCGAGTCCTCGCCCCGGTCTCGATCCAGATCGGGGGAGGGGAAAAGCGAGCGAGTGGGGCGGGGAAGTGGGAGAGTGCGGGGGTGGGGGTTAGGGTTACGGGACCAGGGGGTATGGAGGGAGTGGGGTGGACCGGGGTGGGCCGATGGGGCCAGATGGGCTGGCCGAGTGGGCCATTTGGCCTTGTTGGTCAGGGAGGCCTCTACCTATTATTTATTTAATTTTGTATTGTCCTTTTCTTTTTATTTACTTTCTATTCTTATTTTACTCTAGTGTTATGGAATACAAAAGTTAAACCAAGAATAATACTATTAACTATATCTCTATAATAAATAAGTTGGGACTTTAAATAGTATTTTGTATTTGTTTATGACTTATAAGGCATTTAATTATTTGTTTTACCGATATTATAATTATTTTAGGGCACCTAAATATTTTATAAAAGGATGATTTCTCCACCGCAATTACCTATATATTATTTGCCACATTTCGAACACTTTTGTTTTAATGTTTGAAACCTTTTACCATTTGACTTGATTTCGAATTTTGAATTTGAACGAGATTTGAATCATAGTGAGTTTAGTAACAGTAACAATGGTGACGTGGCATCGTTAACGTGGGATTACTGTAGCATGATTATCCGGGCGTCACATAGGGGCTTCCCCCTGGGCAGCCACCCCTCCTTGCTATGGGCGGCCGTGGCGGAGTAGTCCGGAAGGGACACCTTTCCCTTCTTGGACGTCTCGCCCTCCCCCTCCGGTGCGGCTTTCCTCTTTTTCCCCTCCCTAGTACGGGGAGGTAGAGTCTCTTCTTGCTTCCCCCCGCCTCCGCGGGAGGAATCTGCCTCGTCGTCATCAGACGACGTGGGTATGACGGCCTTGCGCCGAGGGCCTTTCCCGGCCCCCTGGTCCGCCTTCTCGGGCCCCTCACCCTCTCTGGGTGGGGTGGCCCCTTCTTCCTCTTCTTCCTCCCCTTCGAGGGAGGAGTGTGCCTCGTCGTCCTCGGACGAGGCTTCTGGCACAACCTTACGCCGGAGACCCTTTCGGATCCCCGGGGCCTTCTTTTCGGCCTTCTTCCCCGGCACCTTGTAGGGCGCCGGGACTAGCATCTCCGTCAGGAGAGCATCAGCTGGGCCTTCTGGCAACGCAGCCGGACAGTCAATCTGCTCCGCTGTCTCCACATAATCCTGAACAAATATGCACAATTACTTAAGACTCCCCCATGAATATATTGGGAAGAACCGAATCCGGTGGTTGCCTGAAAACTCACCTGACTAGGAGGCCGCGCTGCGTGGAGCCCGCGGTCCTCGGATGGGGGAGGAGGTACTTCGGAGGCCTTGAACAGCGCCTTCCATGCGTCTTTGTGCGTCATTCCATAGAGCCTCCGAAGCGTCTGGGGTTCGGCTGGGATGAACTCCCACAGATTAAATGCCCGCCTTTGGCACGGGAGAATCCGGCGAACGAGCATGACCTGGATCACGTTGAAAAGCATGATGTTCTTGTCCTTCATGCTCTTGATGCAGGTCTGGAGTCCGGTCAGCTCTGTAGATTCGCCCCAGGACAGGCCCTTCCTTTCCCAGGAGGTGAGTCTCATGGGGGTTCCGGATAGTAACTCGGGGGCCGCTGCCCAGTTGGCGCCGCGCGGCTCGGTGATGTAGAACCACCCCGACTGCCACCCCTTCACGGTTTCCGCAAAGGAGCCGTCAAGCCAGGTGACATTAGGCATCTTGCCCACCATGGCCCCTCCGCACTCCGCTTGCTGCCCGCTCATGATCTTTGGCTTCACGCAGAAGATTTGCAGCCACAGGCCGAAGTGAGGCCTGATGCGGAGGAAGGCCTCGCATACGATGATGAACGCCGAGATGTTGAGGACGAATTTTGGGGCTAGATCATGGAAATCTAGCCCGTAGTAGAACATGAGCCCGCAGACGAAGGGGTGAAGTGGAAACCCCAGTCCACGGACGAAGTGGGTGAGAAACATGACCCTCTCGTGGGGTCCCGGGGTTGGAATGACCTGCTCGTCGTCTGGTAGCCGGTGCGCTATGTCTGCGGCCAAGTATCCGGCCGCCCAAAGATTTGTGATGTGCTTCTCCTTCACGGTGGAAGCCACCCATTTGCCTCCTGCTCCGGACATGTTTAGCTCTGCAGAGAAGACTTGAGCTAGGGCGCTGGAGCTTGAGGGGGCAAGAGTGGGCAAAGGAGGAAGAAGGCGTGGGTAAAAATGGGGAACTCTTATCCCTTTATAGAGGCGACGAAAGTGGTGCGCCTCCCCACTTGCCCGTTGAGAATCGCTTACTTCCCAAGTGCCACGATTGATGGCATGGTGGGATTACCCATACCCGTATTGATGAGAATCCGTGATAAGGGGACACGATCTCTGCTTTGACGAGAAGTGGCAAAGAAACCGCCTCGCAATATGCGTTGCGTCTAGTTATGGGAAAATGGTTCGAATAATGATCCGACCGTAATGACATGTCACGTTGTCTAAAAAAGTTGTCAGCAGACTACATTTGTGAAATATCATTCTCGCTATGGTGGTATGTGAAGATCATTTTGCAGATCCGGACACGGTCTACGTGTTCGATAATTACCTTGGAGTATTCGGAGAAGGAACCCGCCTTGCAATGCCGAAGACAAGACTGCGCGCCGGACTCATCGTCATTGAAGCCTGGTTCAGGGGCTACTGAGGGAGTCCTGGATTAGGGGGTATCCGGACAGCCGGACTATATGCATCGTCCGGACTATTGAAGCGTGAAGATACAAGACTCAAGACTCCGTCCCATGTCCGGATAGGACTCTCCTTGGCATGGAAGACAAGCTTGGCGATCCGGATATTGTATTTCCTTCCTTGTAACCGACTCCATGTAAACCCTAGCCCTCTCCGGTGTCTATATAAACCAGAGAGGTTGGTCCTTAGAAGGCCGATCACAATTACAATCATAATCATCATAGGCTAGCTCCTAGGGTTTAGCCTCTACGATCTCATGGTAGATCTACTCTTGTACTACTCGTATCTTCAATATTAATCAAGCAGGAAGTAGGGTTTTACCTCCATCGAGAGGGCCCCAACCTGGGTAAACATTGTGTCCCTCGCTTCCTGTTACCATCAGCCTAAGACGCACAGATCGGGACCCCCTACCCGAGATCCGCCGGTTTTGACACCGACAGGGTCCACTTTTCTCATCCATGCCATGCCAATAATTGAGCTTTCCTGAAATATCTATCTTTGAAAAGGCATTAGCTCAATGAGCTATATGCTGTTAGGAATTACCACAACCACCCAGGGATAGTTGCACTTTCTGGTAGCACCAACAGTGTTTACAAGTACTTATGTATACATCGGCGCATAGTTCTCGAACGAGTACTCTATTTCATCGGACACACACTGCTCGTATGATAAACGGTGGCAACTTATGTCTTACCATGCCATATTCATGAAAAAAGTAGTGAGTACGCATTTGTTTTAGCCACAATTACGATGGTTCTCACATGATTCATGGGAACACAAAAGTAGCAGCAGCTCCCATAGATAGATTCAAACAGAGTACTAGCCCCAGAGGGCTCGATAACAGGCAAGGTTCAGATAATTAGACACAATGCAAACTACTATTAAACACTAGTTGGGGCAGCTATTTCATGCCTCGATCTAATTTGTGCTGGACACAAGACGGACCTTGCCATGAACATCATCGAGGACGTCCGGCAGTAGCTCAATCCTGTGAACCTTCATGAAGATAACCTTGTGGCCTTGCCACTCCTAAACATATTTGTGGAGGCATGCCACGTCATCTTCCTGCATAAGCTTGACAAGAACAATATGCCTCACAAACGAAGGAGTAGCTTTGAACTTCTTGTGCTTCAGTACACCCTGGACAACACGCCTGACAACAGTGAGGCTGGAATACAACTCGACATTGGTATAAGCGCAAATGGATTCCAGGATCCAACAGCCTAAAAACTCTGTTTTCCCAGTGCGTATATACAGGTCATCCGCCTCATAGCGAGTGACATGTACAACCACACAATCTTTGTCTACATCAGGGCTCTAATTGAAACAGAAACAAATTCTGAATTACTTTCTGGTATAAGAAACACAAGTTATTTAAACCACTATGTATATCATGGTGTAGGATTGAAAGTATGTCTAGAGGGGGGTGATTAGACTACTTGACCAATTAAAAACTTATCCTTTTCCCAATTTTATTCTTTGGCAGATTTTCTCTATCTTAGCACAGGTCAAGCAATCTTTACACAATTCAAGCAAGCATGCAAAGAGTATATGAGCAGCGGAAAGTAAAGCATGCAACTTGCAAGAATGTAAAGGGAAGGGTTTGGAGAATTCAAATGCAATTTGGAGACACGGTGATTTCTGAGCCGTGGTTCCGATAGGTGGTGCTATCGTACATCCACGTTGATGGAGACTTCAACCCACGAAGGGTAACGGTTGCGCGAGTCCACGGAGGGCTCCACCCATGAAGGGTCCACGAAGAAGCAACCTTGTCTATCCCACCATGGCCATCGCCCACGAAGGACTTGCCTCACTAGCGGTAGATCTTCATGAAGTAGGCGATCTCCTTGCCCTTACAAACTCCTTGGTTCAGCTCCACAATCTTGCCGTAGGCTTCGAAGTGACACCTAGCCAATCTAGGAGACACCACTCTCCAAGAAGTAACAAATGGTGTGTTGATGATGAACTCCTTGCTCTTGTGCTTCAAATGATAGTCTCCCCAACACTCAACTCTCTCTCTCTCATAGGATTTGGATTTGGTGGAAAGAAGATTTGAGTGGAAAGCAACTTGGGGAAGGCTACAGATAAAGATTCATATGGTAGGAATGGAATATCTTGGCCTCAACACATGAGTAGGTGGTTCCTTCTCAGAAATAGCAAGTTGGAAGTGTAGGTTTGTTCTGATGGCTCTCTCCACGAATGAAGAGGAGGTGGAGGGGTATATATAGCCTCCACACAAAATCTAACAGTTATACACAACTTGCAAAACTCGGTGGGACCAAATTGGTAAACTCGGTCGGACCGATTCAGCAAACCTAGTGACCGTTAGGATTTTCGGTGGGACTGACACGCAACTCAGTAGGACCGATATGGTTAGGGTTAGGGCATAATGTAATCTCAGTGAGACCGATTACACAAACTCGGTGAGACCGATTTTGGTAATAAGCTAACCAGAGAGTTGGTCAGGTAAACTCGGTGGGACTGGTTCGCTCATTTCGGTGGAACCGAAATGTTATGAAAAGGAAACAGGGAGTTTACGTTGCAATCTCGTTGGGACCGATCGCTCATCTCGGTGGGACCGAAACGTTATGAAGGGAAACAGAGAGATTACAACCCCATCTCGGTGAGACTGAGATCCCTATCGGTGAGACCAATTTGCCTAGGGTTTGTGGTAGTGGCTATGACATCTGAACTCGGTGGCGCCGGGTAGGAAGAACCGGTAGGGCCGAGTTTGACTTTTGGTTTAGGTCATATGTGGATATGAGAAAGTAGTTGAGGTTTTTGGAGCATATCACTAAGCACTGTGGAGCAAGAAACTCATTAAGCAACACCTCATCCCTCCTTGATAGTATTGTCTTTTCCTATAGACTCAATGTGATCTTGGATCACTAAAATATAAATGTAGAGTCTTGAGCTTCTGAGCTAGAGCTAATCCTTTCATCTTTAGCATTTTTAGGGATCCACTTTTCTCATCCATGCCATGCCATTCATTGAGCTTTTCCTGAAATATTCATCTTGAAATAATGTTAGCTCAATGAGCTATATGTTGTTAGGAATTACCCAAACCACCTAGGGATAGTTGCACTTCCAATCTCCCCCTTTTTGGTAATTGATGACAACATATAGATCAAAGCTTCAACAAATGATAATAAGAGTGAAAAACATTGTCGCTTTGAGAAGTATGTGATAATCAAGAGCTCCCCCTAAATTTGTGCATAGATTAAGATTTTCTTTGGACTGCAAATGCACAAGGAGTTAGACTTATGGGTAACTCTTCCATGTCACATACATCTTGGTGGAGCGCTCAAAATGATAATAATCGAATACATGCACTCATCATCAAGCAAAGTGAATGATCATATAGAGATAAACGAGATAATGTCATCCAACAAGCATAAATGTAGCATATGATCAAACACATGATCATCAAGTATCACACAGACATAGAGTATCTCAAACAAGCAGATAAAGTTTAACCACCAAAACAAGAGTGAACAAAAAGCAACACTCTCTCTCGAAGCCTATGATCTATACATTTTTCTCCCCCTTTGGCAACAAGTTACCAAAAATTTCATAGAAAATGCATAGTACTAGATCGACTCTCAGGCTTGATCTTCAGGTGGTGGTGTAGATAGAACGCCAAAGTCGAAAGCATCAGTTGATGTAGATGGAGCTGGAGGTGTGGGTGCTGAAGCTGGTTGCACCGGAACTGTAGGAGCTGTAGCTGGTGCAGATGAAGTGGCTCTGGTGTCTGTCTTGGGCACTGTAGCTGATCTCTGAGCTCTAGGCACTCTGGCAAATGCATTTGTGGTTGTCTTGCCCTTCCTCTCCTCCATGTCATCCTGAAGCTGCTCAACAACAGACTGGATCTCAGTCACCTTCACATCTAAATTGTAGAACTTCTCCTCCATGATCCTCTCCAGGATCTCCTGGTTTTGAGTCAAGGTGGCCAGCCCCTTCTCAATCCTCAGAGTGGATGCAATCAAGTAGCCTAGTTGATCCTGTTTGCTTTTCAGAAAGTACTGAGATACCTCTTCCATTGTTGGCATCTTGTAGCCTTCTCTGTCCTTGCCTTCTCCTTCTTGGCTTGAGCATGCACAGAAGATGGTTCATCTTCATCCATAACCACTTAGTTATCCTCAAAGTCTGGATAGATGGGAAAATGTTCCTTGTCCAGCAAGTATGTGCCTGTGCCCATCTTGGAGTTTATCAGCTCCTGGATCTGTGGGGCATACCCACAACTTTTCTTCTGGTCTGCTGTTGTCCTCTTGATAGTCTCAACAATGAGGCTCGTGACCTTGAATTTTTGTGGCACATCAAACAAGTGTAGCAAGTTTATAACATGGCCTCTTATCATGTTGTGGTCACCTGACTTGGGCAATAAGGTATGCTTGACGATCCAGTTGATCGTTGGGAGTCTTGACAGAAGATAATGTACAGATCCGAACTTATGTGTCTCAACTTCAGCATCTGGGACCTCCTTGTACATATGAGCCATGGAATTGTGATCCATCTTCTTCTTGGCATAGACATCCAAGTCATTTTCCAGCTCCTTGGGTGCATTGATCAGATTTGCCCATTCCTCAGTAGTTGATTGGTACCTTGTACCTTCAGACATCCACACCATCCTACCAATTGGGTAGAAGTGTGCTGTGGAGTGGAATTGCATGATGAGCTCATCATTCCACTTTGTGAGCTTCTGCCCAACAAAGCCTGCAACTCCACAAGCAATGAAACTGTCTTGCACTCCAGGATAGTGTTCCTCATTCTCCGTCATGTAGGTCCAGTCGACCCACCTCATGTCACAAACTATAGGCTTCTTGTCCAACAACACTGTCTCATAGAAGTCCTGCAATCCTTAGTATGGAACCTGTAGTCAACAGCAGTCCTTCTCCTGATAGCATAAGGATCAGACAACCTCCACTGTCTGAGGCCTGCATCCTTTCTCAGCTTCATGTTCTCAGCCACAGGATGAGCATGATTGTGGTCTGGAATCTTTGGCTTCAACTTTCTCAACACATGCTCTTCATCTTCTTCTTCTTCAGCAGAAGTTTCAGGCACTGGGGCCTTGTTCTTCTCAGTAGTAGGTATGTTTCTATTACTCCTCTTTGGTGCTATCTTGGGCTTGGAGGCAGCTTTGGGTGCTTCTTTGGGCTTTGAAGATGCAGCCCCTAATCTTATAGCATCACCCATAAGCTTCTGAGCCTTGGGTGTTGGTGGAGCAACCTCTTCTTCCTCTTCCTCAGAGTCTCTCCTCATAGAGGGATTGCCAAGAACTTTGGCAGTGGTGGTTCTGACTCTCTTCTTCTTTTTGTCTTGACCAATAGCTTCATCTTCTGACTCAATAGTAAACTTCATGGTTTCTCCAACCTTCCTGGGTTTGGAACTGGGTACCCTTCTTGCAGGTGCCTTTTTCTGCACAACTGGCTTAGTGGCTTCAGCTGACCCATATTCTTTCTTGACCACCTTCTTCTTGGAAGTGGCCTCATCCTCTACTGCCACATAGTCTTCATCCTCAGATTCTGAGGTTTTCTTCTTTCTGGCCCTGGTGGCAGCTTTAGGCAGATTGCTTGGGGTGCTCCTGCTGCCCTCATCAAAGGTGCTAGAGGGACTAGTGCCCTCACTCATCTGAATCTGCTCCTCTTCCCTGTTCTGGCTATCACTTTGATCAGACATGTTGCAAACACTGACTGCCGACCCTGTGAATAGATGTAGATGAGGTAGAGTGGATGAGCATCACAAAATATAGAGGTTTTTCCAAAACAATGACTCAAAAATTTAGTTTTAGTTTTCCACAGGAAGCATTTCGGATCAACCAATTTGCAAACTTGGTGATACCGAAGCAGCTTTTGGAACCTAAACTAGTGTACTCGGTCAGACCAAGTCACAGTTCGGTGGCACCGAGACTGATAGGGTTTCACAAATTCCTGAACTCGATCACACCGATTTTCAATTCTCGGTCGGACCGAGAATCACTTGTGCAATGGCATTCGCCAAATCGGTGGAACCGAGTTCTGCAACCCGGTAGGTCCGAGATGGTTTCGGCAGAAACCTAACCCTAAATTTTCAATTCACTTCTAATCTAAGGATTGTTTTGACTGGATAGAATCATTTCAAACATGGCAAGAATCATAATGAACACAATGTGCTAGGAATCGGACAGGGATAGCACTGTGATCGAGTCCATACCCTAGCTTGGCGATGAACTCGCTACGGTATGGCGGGGGTGAATTCCGTTGACGGCAGCGGAGACCAGCGACGGGAGGCGGTTGGCGATGAGGAGACGATCCGGAGACCCTGGAGGCAGAGCGAGCTATGCGCGGGCGAAGGGGTTTGGAGAAAGTTTCCAAATTTTGGCCCGTGAGTATATATAACCCGACCCTGTCGGTGTGACCGAGTGGAACAACTCGGTGGCACCGAGATGCATAACTGTATATAGTTACAGCAACTCGGTGTGACCGAAAAGTTCAAATTGGTTGCACCGAGATTGAAAACCTAGATCGACTTAGTGATCTCGGTATGACTGAAATGGAGGAATCGGTCAGACCGAAACGCGCAAAGAAGTTTTGGAAGTTTAAGTCTATGAAGAATCGGGACTCCGAGTGCTCCTCACACAGAGTGGTTCGAATCTGACTTGATCAAATTTTGTGATGTAGCATGAATAGAGTTTGAGACGAGAAAAGCATAGATAGCTAGAGAAGTTTCTTAGGCATTCTTGTCCATCCACTTGGCAAAAGAAAAAGAAACCAATAAATCAAAGCAACAAGTGGATGTCCTCGAATGAGTAAAATATGCAACCAACATGCTCACACAATAAAATGGCAAATGAAATATGTGTCAAAGCATGCACAACCAAATCTAGCATCTATCAAACAATTGGCGATGACTTGGTCATCTATATAAGAGTATATTGAGTTAGGAGTCAAATGAGAACATTTGATCATAGGTCATACTCATCGTTTAAGCTCAAGTGGGGTTACCACTTTTACATAATGTAATGATGTGTTCACATTGTTAGAGTTGCTTTGACTCAATTCTTAGAGTTAAGCTCCCCTTAGATGTGAGATCCCCCCTTAGAGGGATAAACTAACCTTGGGTTTTGTCGATGATGACTTCATGTAGGTGTTGAAGATGTGGATGCTCAATGTTGATGTCGATCATTTGGAGCAATCCCTTGGAGTGAGTTGCACTTTCAATACCTACACGGGTTAGTCCCACAAGGAACAAACAAGGATATCCATAGACATAGATTGATGCACACACAAGATGATGTCTAAGAAAGCATTAGGTTACCTTGTCCCTTGTCTTACCAACAAGAGGGTTTGTGAATCCTTGAACTAGTGCAAGATGTGGAAGTTGATTGCACTTGTTGTTACCAAAATGATATGAGTGAAATATGTTGGCGGATTCACCCTCAAGAACTCTCCAGTTCTTCTTCTTCGGGATCCACATCATCTTGATGGGAATCTTTGGAGTTGTAGTTGTACTCGATGAAGTAGAGCTTGATGTAGACTTGGGAACCCACTTGACCAAGGCCTTAGGAGCTTCTTCAAATGCATCAATCTCCTCTTGAAGGTTGTCCTTGCCTTTTTGCTTGTGGTCTTGTGGTGGAAGATCATCTTGAGCTTGTCCCCTTGAAGGAAGTAGGATCATACTTCTCTTGTTGAGGAACAAACTTCGTCTTGGGGTATTGATCTTCTTCCCGCTCAACTCCATTGGCATTGAACTTTCATTCAAAACCAACACCTTGGTTCTTCTGGTGCCTTCCTTGATTGCTTACAATTTCCTCAAATTGCTTACTCCCGGCAAGGCTCTTGTAAACACCTTTCTCTATAATTCCCTTCAATAAGCTATTTTCTTGCTCAAGTGTAACTTGTCTAAGAGAATCATTAGTGGAATCACGAGAACAACTAGAAGCAAAAATATTTGATTTAGCATGATTATTGTTACTACTAGAGGAAGAATCCTTCTTGTTCTTGTTAATGGACTTGACTTGAGGCATGTAAGTGGATAAGATTAAACGCTTGGCAATGTAAGAAGAACTTTTCTTACGGAGAACATCATTGATTGCCTTTAAGAACTCATGCTCTTGCTCAAGGTTGATCTTTTCAAAGCGTAACTTCTCATGAGTCCTTAAAAGTTCTCGATGATCTTCTAAGATAGTTTCATGAGCTAACTTAAGAGTGTTTAGTTCTTTAGTTAGTAGCTCAATCTTCTCCTTATCATTGTCATTAGTTTTATCATGATTAGCATGATTAATTGACGTTTCATCATAGTATTCATCACTATAGTTGTCAACAAGTAAATCATCATCACCTAGCAACTCATCTTCATCACTATTGAAATCAATATACTCGGGGTGTGTTACCTTTGGGCCTTTAGCCATGAAGCATCTTCCAATTCCTTCATTGGGTGAATCAAATATGTCGTAGGAGTTGGTTGACACAAGTGCTAGACCGGCAACACCTTCATCTTGCGTATATTCGGAGTCGGAGTGATAGCTTCTCTCGGAGTGATTGTCGGAGTCGGAGCCGGACACCCATTCACCAACATGAGCTTGGTGTCTTCGTTTTGTGTAGCTTCTTGATGACTTGTCCTTCCTTTTCGAATCCTTGCTTCTCTGGAATGTTCTTCATTCATAACGATCATCTCTACTCCTCCTCTCTCTTGGTGGTGATTCTTCTCTTGTACTTCTCCTCTTGGGTGATTCTTCTCTCCTTTTGTGGGGTGCCGTACACTCATTGGAATAGTGTCCGGATCTCCCACAATTGTAGCAATTGCGCTCTCTACTAGAAGATCTTTTGTCATTGTAGGACCTTGACTTGGAGCTTCTTTCTTTGCTTCTACTCTTCTAGAACTTGTTGAAGTTCTATACCATTAAGCTCAATTCTTCATTGAAGGTTTGTTTCTCACTTGATGATGTGGGGGCTTCACATGAGGCTTTGTAAGCACCACTTGACTTGTTGTGAAGTTCCTCCTTATCCTTGAGTGACATCTCATGAGCAACAATTCTTCCAATGACTTCCGTTGGCTTGAGATCTTTGTAATTCGGCATCATTTGGATCAGTGTGCACACGGTATCATATTTTCCGTCCAAAGCTCTTAGGATCTTCTTGATGATGAATTTGTCGGTCATCTCTTCACTTCCTAAGACGGCAATCTCATTTGTGATAAGAGCAAGCCTAGAGTACATTTCAGCGACACCTTCCCATCCTTCATTTTGAACTTGTCAAGTTGACTTTGGAGCACATCCAACTTGGATTCCTTCACGGAGTCGGTACCTTCGTGCATATCAATCAAAGTGTCCCAAATTTCCTTTGCGTTCTCAAGACGGCTGATTTTGTTGAATTCTTCGGGGCACAATCTGTTGAAGAGGATATCACAAACTTGAGCGTTGTATTGCAGCATATTCAACTCTTCCGCACTAGCTTCACGATTTGGTTCTCTCCCATCAAAGAATTCACCTTGCAAGCCAATACACACAATAGCCCAAACGGTGGGGTTATGTCCAAGAATATACATTTTCATCTTATGCTTCCAACTAGCAAAATTAGTACCATCAAAGTAAGGACCTCTACGGTGATATTTCCCTCGCTAGTCGCCATACTCTCCTAGGTTGTGAAACCAAGGCTATGACCAACAAAAGCTATAGAAATCAAAGCAAATGGAGATCAAAGCTCTGATACCACTTGTAGGATCAAAAGTATGTCTAGAGGGGGGGTGATTAGACTACTTGACCAATTAAAAACTTATCCTTTTCCCAATTTTAGTCTTTGGCAGATTTTAGCTATCTTAGCATAAGTCAAGCAATCTTAACACAATTCAAGCAAGTATGCAAAGAGTATATGAGGAGCTGAAAGTAAAGCATGCAACTTGCAAGAATGTAAAGGGAAGGGTTTGGAGAATTCAAATGCAATTTGGAGACACGGTGATTTTTGAGCCGTGGTTCCGATAGGTGGTGCTATCGTACATCCATGTTGATGGAGACTTCAGCCCACGAAGGGTAACGGTTGCGCAAGTCCACGGAGGGCTCCACCCATGAAGGGTCCATGAAGAAGCAACCTTGTCTATCCCACCATGGTCATCGCCCACGAAGGACTTGCCTCACTAGCGGTAGATCTTCATGAAGTAGGCGATCTCTTTGTCCTTACAAACTCCTTGGTTCAACTCCACAATCTTGCCGGAGGCTCCCAAGTGACACCTAGCCAATCTAGGAGACACCACTCTCCAAGAAGTAACAAATGGTGTGTTGATGATGAACTCCTTGCTCTTGTGCTTCAAATGATAGTCTCGCCAACACTCAACTCCCTCTCTCTCACAGGATTTGGATTTGGTGGAAAGAAGATTTGAGTGGAAAGCAACTTGGGGAAGGCTAGAGATCAAGATTCATATGGTAGGAATAGAATATCTTGGCCTCAACACATGAGTAGGTGGTTCCTTCTCAGAAACAGCAAGTTGGAAGTGTAGGTTTGTTCTGATGGCTCTCTCCACAAATGAAGAGGAGGTGGAGGGGTATATATAGCCTCCACACAAAATCTAACCGTTACACACAACTTGCCAAACTCGGTGGGACCGAATTGGTAAACTCGGTCGGACCGATTCAGCAAATCTAGTAACCGTTAGGATTTTCGGTGGGACCGACATGCAACTCGGTAGGACCGATATGGTTAGGGTTAGGGCATAACGTAATCTTGGTGAGACCGATTACACAAACTCGGTGAGACCGATTTTTGTAATAAGCTAACCAGAGAGTTGGTCAAGTAAACTCGGTGGGATCGGTTCGCTCATTTCAGTGGAACCGAAATGTTACGAAAAGGAAACAGGGAGTTTACATTGCAATCTCGGTGGGACCGATCGCTCATCTCGGTGGTATCGAAACATTACGATGGGAAACAGAGAGATTACAACCGCATCTCGGTGAGACCGAGATCCCTATCGATGAGACCGATTTTCCTAGGGTTTGTGGCAGTGGCTATGACATCTGAACTCGGTGGCGCCGGGTAGGAAGAATCGGTAGGGCTGAGTTTGACTTTTGGTTTAGGTCATATGTGTATATGAGAAAGTAGTTGAGGGTTTTGGAGCATATCACTAAGCACTGTGGAGAAAGAAACTCATTAAGCAACACCTCATCCCTCCTTGATAGTATTGGCTTTTCCTATAGACTCAATGTGATCTTGGATCACTAAAATATAAAATTTAGAGTCTTGAGCTTTTGAGCTAGAGCCAATCCTTTCATCTTTAGCATTTTGAGGGATCCACTTTTCTCATCCATGTCATGCCATTCATTGAGCTTTTCCTGAAATATTCATCTTGGAATAATGTTAGCTTAATGAGCTATATGTTGTTAGGAATTACCAAAACCACCTAGGGATAGTTGCACTTTCATATGGCATCGAAGCTAATAAATTTTTGCATTATTCATCACCACATACTTAGATGAAAAACCACAATCGAGATCAGCAAAGAAGAAAATTAGCTTGGGCAGCTCAGTGGGGGGGGGGGGACACATCCTCGAAGGGGGAAAACTGCTCCTGCAGTGCCACGGGGGATGTAACCTCAAACGGGGCGTTGACCATCTAAGTAGTGGCCGTGAGCATATATGGGGCCGGCTCGGTGGCTGCCTCCATCTTCTTGGAGCTCTCTGTCTTGCGGGGATCAGCCTCCCGCATCTGCTCCAATATCGGAAGATCTTTGCCTAGTCCTCCTTGGTCCATCATGAAACCGACGAATACTAGGAGACCACTGAAAGGAAAACACAATCGCAATGACAATGAAACAAAAAATAGAGTGAGAATCGGTCACTGCTTTGCAAAAGTTCCTTTTTTTTCTCTGAACGAAAATATACCAACATCACGGATCCGCTTACCTTCCCTTCGTTGGGAGAGAAGAACAGTGGCAGATGCGAGTGTTGGCTTTCTTGAAGACGGTGAGGGAGAAGGGTATTCAGAGAAGAGTGAAATGATGGTTGCTTCGGCCATCAAAATTATACTGCGGGGAGGTGGGGTTTTGTGATACGACGGCTCGTTACTATCGCGCTACGATCGGGGTGACTCTCCGCTTGCATACTGCCTTCTAATTTGGTGGATGACATTTGAGCCCGCGCACTGCATGGCCTGCATGTCGGTGAACTAAAGTAAAACAACATTCAGTAGAGGAAGACGTTTCGATGACCTAGGAGGAGCCAAAAGCAGTAGTGTATCCAATGTACTAGTAGTAATTGTTTTTCTGGGTAGCTGTAGAGTGTCTCCACTGTACTAGTAGTAATTGTTTCTCTGGGCCCAAGACAAAACAGCCCATCCATCCTAGTAAATAATAAAATCAAGTCAAAAGCCCATATATTTACTTAATAAGAGGCACAACCCACACCCAACACATCGCCCCCAAAAAATCCTGGGTGCTCTTCTTCCTCCTCACTCCCACCCACCTCACGTCAGCTCGCTCCACTCGTACCCCCAAATTCCTCACCTCACTCCTACAGAAAACCCTAGCTCCCCTTCTTCCTCACTACTATAAAAAAATCCCAGCTCCCCTTCTTCTTCACTTGCACTACAACTAGGCTCATCATTCGTTACTCTTCTCAAATCAGTGAGCGCGACGCGACGCCGTCGAGGACAATGGAGTCGGCTGACCCCAGCGCCAAGAAGATGAGGCTCCCGCGGTGACGCCTGTTGTAGATCCTGCACCCGGCAGTGCGGGGAGAAGCGGCGACCCCGCCCCCACCGGATCCTAGGAACCCATAGAATCTCGGGTGGACTGCATCAGCGATCTCCCAAACGCCATCCTTCGGGAGATCATCTCGCTTCTCCCCACCAAGGATTGCTGCCGCACCCAAGTCCTCTCAATACGGTGGCGCCCTCTATGGCGCGTCGTGCCCTTAATCTCGATAGTCGTCAGCTATCTCTCTTCAATGATTTTGAAATCTCCAGAGCCATCATCTCCTGCCACCAGGGCTCCATTCAAAGCCTCTGCATCCCATCATGCTACCTGAGCAAGCATACCATGCCCTGCATGGTGGACGCCTGGCTGAAATCCCCTGAATTCACAGAACTACAGCTGCTTGAGTTCTACTATTCCCCTGGAAATCACATTCTAGATACCGAACGCCATGTACTTGTCCCCTCAGCACTGATGTCCATCTCGCGGTTTTCCCGCTCTCTCCACACCGCCACCTTTGCGCTGTGCTACCTACCAGACAACCTGGTACTAAACCTTTGACTCCCATTTCTCAAGAAACTTTCACTTCTGTGGGTCCGTATATCGGAGGCCTCATTGCACAGCACCATAGACTCCAGTTGCCCTCCCCTGGAGTGCTTGGTGCTTGTTTTCATAGTTAGAATCCGTGGTCTCCAAATAAAGTTGCCTAACCTTGTAAGAACCGGAATTTCTTTTGATGGAAGGCAGCTCATCATCCAAGATACCCCTTCACTTCAAACGTTGATCCTTGATTCTAGTTATTCACCATCACAAATAACCATCCTCTCTGCACCTAAATTGGAGACCTTGGGTGTAATACATGATCTCTATGCTCATATCAATATGGTGTTTGGCTCCACAGTTCTTCAGGTACTTTATATTATCATCTACACATGTAACCATAGCTGCATTTTAAATTTATGTGCGTAAGCTATATATCATCTTAGAGTACACATTTTGTACTAATATTATGTTCTATGCTCAATGAAGAGTTTCTCCATGGATGGCCTATCAATGGTGCTGGATTCTGTGAAGATCTTATATATCCAGATGAATAGTTTTGATCTGAACAAGATTATTGGTTTGCTGCAATGCTTTCCATGTCTGGAGAAGTTGTATATAAAGGTGATAATTTCACGCACATTGGAAGCCCGCATATAGTATACTAGAATTAACTGTTCAGCTGTTGTGAAACGCCCCGGATCCGTTGCGCCAGGTGTCTTCCAGCTACTCGTCGTTGTTGCCATGTCATTGCTTGCGTGTTGCATCTTGCCATGTCATCATCTGCATTTCATCTGCCTCTTTTTCAAAACATGCATCCGTTCGGGTTCCGCCGGTTCTCTCCATTGTCCGTTCGGAGTCCAGCCACATTCGCACGCGCCTATCGCCCCTCTCAGACCTTGTTTCATGAGCGGGGGGGGGGGGGGGGGCGTGAATGTTCTCGGAATGGGATGAAAGTTGGCGTGCGGTCTTATTATAGTGCAGGTAGACCGCCTATCATGTTTTGTCGCATTCGGAGCTCGTTTGGCAGCCCAACCGTTAAACATATAGTGGTACCACTCTCGGTACCTTTCGTCGGACGTTTCGGCCTCCGAAACTGCCGTCAGGATGCACTTCTCTTCTCTCCCCTCAGCCCAAGCCCTCTCTTCACAGCCCACTAACCCCTCCTAGGCCCAGCCTAGTCCCCCCCTCTGCCCGGAGCCGCACGATCACGATCGTACGGTTCGAATCGCTTCCAAACCCCCCAAAATCTAGCCCCACCATATATAGGAAGCCTCCCTTCCATTTTTGGCAGCAGCCAACCCCCCTCCTCAAAATCAGCACGCCGCCAGCCTCCTCCCACCTTCTCCTTGTTTTCCGCACCGTCCTATCCCGCCTCCGGCACTTGGCGCCGCTGGGCTGCCTCGCCGCCACCAGAAACCACCTACGTCGCCGCTTGTGGCCTCTCCGGCGCTGCCACGTGCCCCGCCGTCGCCCTCCACTTCCTCTCACCTCCTCGCGGCCCTCTCGGCCCGCAACAGGCCTGCCCCAGGCCTGATCTGGGCCGAGGCGCCCACTCCATGCCGCCTCCTGCCCGAGCGCCCCAGCGTCCCTGCCGCGCCCACCGCCCGGCCACCGGCCGCCCCGAGCCTCCCGTCGCCGGCGTCCCGCCGCCTCGTCGGCGTCCCGCCGCCCTCCGCCGATGATTGCCAGAACCCCGGCGCCTCACCGGCGTGCCGGGCCCGCGGGCCTCGAGCTCGCCCTGCTCGCGCCCCTCGCCACCCCGTTCGCCCCGTCGCCCGGGAGCTTCTCCGCCGCCGCTCGCCGGAGCTCCAGCTCCTCCCACCTCCTCGCACCGGCCGGCGACCCAGCGCCGCCGCCGATGACTGCGCCCGGCCAGGCAAGGCCGCGCCTCTCCCCTTCTTCCTCCTGCTTCCTCTCTCTCACTCTCACCGGATCTCTCTCTTCCAAGGAACGCCGGAGCGCCCACCTCGCCGGAGAACCGCACCTCGCCGGAGACGAAGCTGGACCAGATCCACCCATCCTTCGAACCAAACGATTGCCTCGTCTCGCACCACTCTGTCCCCACTCCGTCCCGGATCCCGCCGTCCCGTTGACTTTTTCCGAGAGGGGTATATTTTTTCCAAGTCCCGAAAATTTTGCATTCTGGTGCCCACTTTGACATGCCATAACTTCATGTGTGCTGCTCCGTTTCATGCATATGATATATCAAAATGTTCACTGTGAGATGCTCTTCATTTTGTTGCATTATGCCATGCTCGCTTGAATCCATCTTGATTCCCTTATCATCATTGCAAGAGTGCTATATGATGTTAACTGCTGTCTGTTAACAGAACTTGCTGTTTTGTCTTTTTCATTGCATTTTGTGTGTGCATCCTATGAGCTTGATGTCTACATGAGTTTTGAGCTACATCATGCCATATTTACAGTGGTGCAATCCATGTATTTTTCTGAGTATTGTAGTGAGTGCATCGAGCTCGTGAAGTAGGGTACTTGTTGTTACTGTTTTGCTAGGCTGAATCTACTATATCATGATTGTATGTAAACCTGCTGCTACAAGTCATTCTATGCGTAATCTGGAGATGTTCACTAAGGATGTTTTGTTTTACATGTCATGCTCTATCCATCCGTTCCCCTGGTTACATTTATAGCGTGCTTAAGCTTGCTGTGATCTTGCTCTCAATTTGCTAAATAATGTTCCTGTCAGCCTGTTAACATTAAGTTCAGTTTTACCATGAGCTTTGCTAGTTATCCATGCACCCTATGACCATGATATTGCCATGTTTAGCTTCATAATTATGTTTTCTTACTGTTGGTCACCTTTTCATGCCATGTATTGCTCTGTGGTGACTGGTACAAGCTCACCAACATACCTACTTATCGTTGTTCCTTCCATGTCTGAATCTGTCATATCACTTGCCATGTTTGCATGGATACTACCATGTTTTTTGATGATCTTTGGAATTAGTTCAGTAAGGAAGTTTTGTTTATTGTCTTTAGTATTAGCATGCCATGCCTTTGTTTGTCATGTTATGTTCTTTAACATGTTGTTTGATAGCTCTAAACTTTGCAACCTGATGTTATTTTCTGCTAAGTCAGAAACTGTTATTATTTGCAATCTTGCCATGTCCTTTTGAGCATGTTATAGTGATTTATGGAGATAGCTCAGTGTTCATGTTTTGTCATTCTTTACCTGTACATCATGTCCATACCTTTTGATTACAAGTTGAGGTGCTGTAGCATATTGTTTTGATGCTTGCTAGATGCCTAGTTGCTGTTTTGGACAGATTGTTATATCTTGTTTGGAGTGTATGTGTTGCACCGTTGCTCCGTTTTGAGTATGCTCTGTATGAAAGTTGCTTGATTCTGCATGAAGTTTCATATTACCTTGTTGCATCCATGTTTTGAGAGTGTTTGCTTGATGTTTGTATGCATTTTGCATCAATGCCATGTTTAGCTTGTTTTGCTCATATCTTTTAGGCCGTAGCTCTGAACTAAATGAACTTTATATGTAACTTGACTAGAATTTCGTGTAGATCATCTTGGTGCATCTTAACTTGCTGTTTAACAACTTGAACATAAGGGTTATTCAGATCTGGACCAATTTCTAAATTTACATATGAGGACTTACCGGATTAGTTCTATGTTGTTTCCGGCCTCATTTAAACTTGCTTTGATGTGTTGCTCTTGTATGCATCATCTCTTGCCATGAGTAGCATCATATAGTCTTTGTCATGCATCATGCTTGGTTGAGCATCATGCCAGGTCTATATGTTGTGTGTTTACCTTGTTGTTTGCTTCTTTCTGGTTGTGCTCCTTCTCGTTAGTTCCTGTTTCGTTGCGATCGTGAGGATTCGTTCGTCTACGCTTGGTTCGTCTTCGTGGATTCATCTTCTTCATGGACTCGTTCTTCTTCCTAGCGGGATTTCAGGCAAGATGACCGTCACCTTGGATCTCATTACTATCATGGCTATGCTAGTTGCTTCGTTCTATCGCTTTCTCACGCTATCTATCTCTTGTTGATCAAGCCTCCCAAACTGCCATGTCAGCCTCTAACCTTTTCACCCTTCCTAGCAAACCGTTGATTGGCTATGTTACCGCTTTGCTCAGCCCCTCTTATAGCATTGATTAGTTGCAGGTGAAGTCGAAGATTGCTCCATGATGGACATGATTATGTTGGGATATCACAATTTCTCTTACTTGGTAAAGGGTGGAAGGCTCGGCCTTATGCCTGGTGTTTTGTTCCACTCTTGCTGCCCTAGTTTCCGTCATACCGATGTTATGTTCCTTGATTTTTCCTTCCTTACGCGGTTGGGTGATTTATGGGACCCCCTTGACAGTTCGCTTTGAATAAAACTCCTCCAGCAAGGCCCAACCTTGGTTTTACCATTTGCCTCACCACGACCTATACTCTTCCCTTAGGAATCGCGTTCCCGAGGGTCATCTATTTTTTAGCCCCCCCTCCCCGGGCCAGTGCTTCTCTAAGTGCTGGTCTGAACTGTAACACCCCGGATGTAACTTTCCATATTTGCAACTCTAACTCTTGCCATTTTCAGCTATGTGCTATGGTATTCCCTCCGTGGTTGGGTTTTGTCTTTCGTTTTGCATTTTGTTCATGTCATGCATTTCATATCATGTCATCATGTGCATGTCATTTGCATACGTGTTCGTCTCATGCATCCGAGCATTTTCCCCGTTGTTCGTTTTGCATTCCGACGCTCCCACATGCACCGGCGCACCCCTCTTGTCTCTTTTCGTGAGCGGGTGTTAAACGTTCTCGGAATGGACCAAGGCTTGCCAAGTGGCCTTGGTACACCACCGGTAGACCACCTGTCAAGTTTCATTCCATTTGGAGGTCGTTTGATGCTCCAACGGTTAACCGGGTATCCGCAAAGGCCTCTTTTGGGTTGCAGCACAACACCCCTCCAAAATAGCCCAATAACCCACCTAAGTCACTTCCATGCTCTCCGTCGTCGGATCACGATCGTGTGGGAGAAAACCGCACTCCATTTGGAGCCTCCAAGCTCCCTCTACCTATAAATATGTGAGCCTCCCCGAAATCCCGCAGTCCAAAAAAACCTAGCCCCGCTCCCTCCGCGTGCCGGACACGTCCGGTCCGCGCCGGACAAACCCCTCCGTCGCGCCCGCACCTACCGCGCACCGCCACGTGGCGAGCCACGCCCACTTCACCGCCCCGCTGCCGAAGCCCGCAGGGCCCGCGGGAGGCCCTCCCGGCCCAGATCCATCGCGCCGCCCCCGCGCGGGACCCCGCCCGCGCCTCCTCCCGCGCGCGCCGCCGGCCGCCGCCGCCGATCCTTGCCGTCGCCGCCCTTGAAGCGCCACCGCCGCCCGAAACGGGAGGGTCCCGAGCGCCTCCGCGCACCGCCCGAGCCGTCGCTCCCTCCGTCCGCCAGCCCCGGATCCGCCTTCTCTGGTCCGCCCCGTCCCCGCCGGCTCCTTCTCCGACCTCCCCGAGCTCTTCTCTGGCCACCGCGACCTGCAGCTCCGGTGAACCTCGGTCTCCGTTCCGCGCCAGATCCAGATCCAGTTTCTAGGGTTGACCCCGAAAATCCTCCAAGTAATTTTTCTGTCACATTATTTAGCCATGTTCATCGCATCATAACTCCACGCATACTGCTCCGTTTCTTGCGTACGATATATCAGAATGTTTATAAGGAGATGCTATTCATTCTGTTCCATTGCGCCATGTTCATTTGAGGTCATCTAGATGCCCAAATCTCAGTTGCAAGAGTGCTATATGATGTTTACTGCTGTCTCTTACAAGAACTTGATGTTTTGTCATTTTTGTTGCATTTATTGTGTGCATCTTATGAGCATGAGCTCTACATGTGTTTTGTACTATGACATGTCTTCTTTAAATAGGTGCTGGCCATGTATTTTTGTGATTTATGTGGTGACTAGAACAAGCATGCAAACTAGGCTTCGTGATGTTGCTGATTTCAGCCCCTGTTCTGCTGTTATATTTATGCCATGTAAACTTGATGCTACAGAGAGATCCATGCTTATTTTGAGATACTTCAGTAAGGATGTTTTGAACATATTGTTTTGCTCTATTCATTCATGACCCTGTTTGCAATTATGGAGTAGTCTAGCATGTAATTTTCTTGCTCTACTTTTGCTATAAAATGTTTCCTGGCAGATTGTTTACATGATATTCAATTTTGCCAAGGTTGTTGTAGTCGATACTTGCATGCTATGATCTTGTTCTTGCCATGTTTAGTTTCATAAACATGTATTATTGCTGGTGCTATGATTATCTTGTCATTAAATGACTTGTGGTGAGTGAATCGAGCTTGCAAAGATGCCTTCATAATGCTGTTAATGCCATGCTCTGTTTCCTGAATCTGTTAACGAAACTGGCTATGTTTACATGGGTGCCATCATATCTTCTGATCCTTTTTGTCTCATCGTCAGTAAGGGACTTTTGTTTTATGCATTTAGTAGTATCATGCCATGCCTTAAGTTTCTATGATATGTTCCTGTAGCATGATGTTTGCTTGCTCTAAACATTGCTTCCTGATGCTGTTTCTGCCATGTTAGTATTTTTCACTAAGTCTGTGCTGCTGTTATCTTTTGCACTTTTGCCATGGTTGTTTGAACCTGTTAATGTGTGAATTAGCCGTAGCTCAGTGTTCATCTTTTGTCAAGCATTTCTTGTATATCACTTTCACATGCTTTGTTGATATATTGCGGTGTTGTAGCATAGTTTCTTGATGTATTCTATGTGCTATCTTGCTGTTAATCGCAGAATTGTGTCATTCTTGTTTTGCTTGCCATTTGCAAACCGTGCATCCGATTCCAGTGATCTTTATATCGATTTCAACCAAAATCATCTCATCTTTCCAGTGGCATACTTGGTTTGCCAGGTTGATGCCTTGTTCATCATTTTCCCTCTGGAGCACGCATATGCATCGCATATCACATCTCGCATATCATGCCATGTATTGCATCATGTTGCTTGTGCATTGCACCGTGATTTATTGTGATTCCATTGCTTGTGTTCTTGCTTTGGGTAGAGCCGGGAGACGAGTACATGCACGAGGAACCTGTTGAGTATGCTAACGAGGATCAAGCTTTCGACAACTCTGAGAACCTTGCAGCCAAGATGACCATACCCTCGATATCACTTCTATCTTTGCTTTGCTAGTTGCTCGCTCTATCGCTATGTTAGCTCTACCTACCACTTATTTATCATGCCTCCCATATTGCCATGTCAAGCCTCTAACCATCCTTTCCTAGCAAACCGTTGTTTGGCTATGTCACCGCTTTTGCTCAGCCCCTCTTATAGCGTTGCTAGTTGCTAGTTGCAGGTGAAGATGAAGTTTGTTCCTTGTTGGAACATGGATATTTTTGGGGTATCACAATATCTCTTGTTTAATTAATGCACCTATATACTTGGTAAAGGGTGGAAGGCTCGGCCTTATGCCTGGTATCTTGTTCCACTCTTGCCGCCCTAGTTTCCGTCATACCAGTGTTATGTTCCTTGATTTTGCGTTCCTTACGTGGTTGGGTGATTTATGGGACCCCCTTGACAGTTCGCCTTGAATAAAACTCCTCCAGCAAGGCCCAACCTTGGTTTTACCATTTGCCACCTATACCTTTTTCCCTTGGATTTTCGCGAGCCCGAGGGTCATCTTTATTTACCCCCCCGGGCCAGTGCTCCTCCGAGTGTTGGTCCAAACTAGAGCACCGTGCAGGACCGTCCCTTGGCAACTTGGGTTACGTTGGTACCTGTACGCTTCGCTTATCCGGTGTGACCTGAGAACGAGATATGTGCAGCTCCTATCGGGATTTGTCGGCACAGTCGGGTGGTCTTGCTGGTGTTGTTTTACCATTGTCAAAATGTCTTGTAAACCGGGATTCCGAGACTGATCGGTTCTTCCTAGGAGAAGGAATATCCTTTGTTGACCGTGAGAGCTTGTGATGGGCTAAGTTGGGACACCCCTGTAGGGTATTATCTTTCGAAAACTGTGCCCGCACTTATGAGGTAGATGGGAATTTGTTAATGTCCGGTTGTAGAGAACTTGACACTTGACTTCATTAAAATGCATCAACCGCGTGTGTAGCCGTGATGGTCTCTTCTTGGCGGAGTCCGAGAAGTGAACACGGTTTGGGTTATGTATGAACGTAAGTAGTTTCAGGATCACTTCTTGATCACTTCTAGCCTCTCGACCGATGCATTGCTTCTCTTCTCGCTCTCACTTGCGTATATTAGCCACCATATATGCTTAGTGCTTGCTACAGTTCCACCACCTTACCCCTTTCCTACCTATAAGCTTAAATAGTCTTGATCTCGCGGGTGTGAGATTGCTGAGTCTCCGTGACTCACAGATTCTACCAAAACAGATGCAGGTGCCGAGGATACCAGTGTAAATGGCGCAATCGAGCTCAAGTGGGAGTTTGACGAGGACCTTGGTCGCTACTATGTTTTGTTTCCTAATGATCAGTAGTGGAGCCCAGTTGGGACGAGCGGGGATCTAGCATTTGGGGTTATCTTCTTTTCATTTGAATTTGACCGTAGCCGGTCTATGAGTGTATCTTGAATGATGTATGGATTAATTTATGTATTGTGTGAAGTGGCGATTGTAAGCCAACTCTCTTTATCCCATTCTTGTTCATTACATGGGATTGTGTGAAGATGACCCTTCTTGAGACAAAACCTACAATGCGTTTATGCATCTAAGTCGTGCCTCGACAAGTTAGAGATATATCCGCATCGTGGGCATTACACGAACCGAGCTGCCTGCGGCGCCACCTCGGGGAAACTTGAGGGCTGGATTTACTCATAGCTAGTCTCATCCGGCGTTGCCCTGAGAACGAGATATGTGCAGCTCCTATCGGGATTGTCGGCACATCGGGCGGCTTTGCTGGTTTTGTTTTATCATTGTCAAAATGTCTTGTAAACCAGGATTCCGAGACTGATCGGGTCTTCCTGGGAGAAGGAATATCCTTCGTTGACCGTGAGAGCTTATAATGGGCTAAGTTGGGACACCCCTGCAGGGTATAAACTTTCGAGAGCCATGCCCACGGTTATGTGGCAGATGAGAATTTGTTAATGTCCGGTTGTAGAGAATTTGACACCATATTCGAATTAAAATGCATCAACCGCGTGTGTAGCCGTGATGGTCTCTTTTCGGCGGAGTCCGGGAAGTGAACATGGTTTTTGGGTTATGTTTGAACGTAAGTAGTTTCAAGATCACTTCTTGATCACTTCTAGCTTCTCGACCGTTCCGTTGTTTCTCTTCTCACTCTTATTTGCGTATGTTAGCCACCATATATGCTTAGTCACTGCTGCAACCTCACCACTTTACCCCTTCCTTTCCCATTAAGCTTTGTAGTCTTGATACCCATGGTAATGGGATTGTTGAGTCCTCGTGGCTCACAGATTACTACAACAACAGTTGCAGGTACAGGTTATGCGATGATCATGATGTGAGAGCGATGTTTGATTGTTTTGGAGTTCTTCTTCTGCTTCTTCTTCGATCAGGGATAGGTTCCAGGTCGGCAGCCTGGGCTAGCAGGGTGGATGTCGTTTGAGTTTCTGTTTGTGTTTCATCTGTAGTCGGATGGTGCTCTTATGTATGATGTATTGTTGAATTCATGTGACATTGTATGCCTCTTGTATGTATCCCCATCTATGATGTAATGTTGATGTAATGATATCCACCTTGCAAAAGCGTATCAATATGTGGTTCTATCCTTGGTGGGACCTTCGAGTCTCTTTAGGATAGTATCGCATATTGGGCGTGAAAAGTTGGTATCAGAGCCTCGACCGACCATAGGAGTCCCCTTGATTGATCGTGTAGTGGCCGTTGTCGAGTCTAGAACAAAACTGTTTTCGGAGTCTAGTTATATCAGAGAGTAGGAATTCTTTTTACTCCTCAGCACCTTCGTCGCTCTGGTGAGGAATCTTGACGTAGGTGTTTTGAGTTACTCCTCTTCCCTTCAAACTTTTCTTTAGGATCACGCAGTTGGTTTTTTGATCGTTGTTCCTCAGCTCTTTTCATTCGGTGCATTTCTCGTCAAGTTGACTCGAGCCTCTTCATCTTTGCCAAGTTCAATCCTCAGCTCTTTCTCAGCGATGAGGTTTTCCCCATCCTCAGTTGTTTTCTTTTTCCCGCCCGCCCACCCATTTTTCATCACGGAGCCGGTGTCTGTAATCGAGTATCCATCCTACTCGTGCGAAGTCTTTGCTTTCTTTCCTCAATGATTTCAACCGGTGTTTTCTCTTCAAGTTATTCATCGGTTTTCTCCCTTCCGAGTTGCCTGTGTTTTGCCCGCCCTCCCACCCTCTTCTTCCCGGAGCTTGAGTCTCTTTCGAGCATCAATTTCATTCGTACGGATCCTCTTTAGTCTTCCCTCAATTATTTCAACCGGTGAATTCTCGTCTCGTTCTTCATTCTTCATCCCATTCTTTTTCCGGTGCACTCAATTCAAGTTTTTTCGTGTTGATCACATTCTTTTCCTTGGATCAAGTGTTTTCCCTGCTCATTTGCCTCTCGCCAGCTTATCCCTCCGGAGTATTCAAGACATCTCAGGAGATTCGTCTGTGTTCCAATTAATTCGAGGTTGTCAGCTCATTCAAATATTTCAATCATTCCGGTGCATCATCTACCTCTTCAACAACCCTTTCCAATGGTGTTTTTCTCTTCAGTGGGCCCTAACCCACAGGTCTTTTCCCAGGATCTTACCTGACTCTTCTAATTCTCCCAGGGTTATTCTCAAATTCTTTTCAAGTGTGACGTAAGAATGAGTTTCATCAATCACATGCCTTCTCCAAGATCGCTTTCAAATTCTTTTCATTGTTGGCCCAACCTCTCTGCTTTTCATTCTACCGGAGTATCTCAGGAATTTTGGTGGTGTTTCCCGTCGTCATTTGAAGACCGAAAAAGAGTTTTTCCTCTAAATCGTGTACGTTCTCTCGAAGTTTTGTGGTTCTAGCTTCATGTTATCCTCGAGAATTATTCCATTTGTCAGATATTCTTTTCTTA
The DNA here is from genome assembly GCA_963921465.1 of Triticum timopheevii. Classification (NCBI taxonomy): domain Eukaryota; kingdom Viridiplantae; phylum Streptophyta; class Magnoliopsida; order Poales; family Poaceae; genus Triticum; species Triticum timopheevii. The sequence goes on along the minus strand of OY997264.1, from coordinate 248,821,985 downwards.
ACAATTCAGAGTATGTCAGGAGTTGTTTTTCCATTTCTTTTCACCGGAGGCCATCATTCTAGAAGAATTCTTTGTCCTCACATTTCAGCTACCGTTATCCAATTATCCCGGTGCTTCGTTCAAGTGTTCTTTAATCAGCTCATGATCTCTTTGTTCTTTTGCATCTAAATCCCCTCTAGCATATTGGTTCTTATAATTCTTCCCGGTGATTCAGTCTCTTTCATCAGTCATTTTCGAATTCTTACGATGGTTCGTTCAAGATTCTTTTTCCTTGATTATCATTTTAATCCATTCGTTCTTTCGAATCCTACCGGTGGTTCATGAAGACTTTCTCAAGTTTTGTGCTATACTCCCCCTTAATCCTTTTCAAGAAGAATAAGTAGTATGAAAAATCCATTGCTTGTCATCAATTTAATTTGATGAAAGATAAGCATACAATAAATCTTATTCTTATTTCATCCAAGTGAATAATCTCTTCCTTCGGAGTTTGTTCGTGAAAAATAAATTCTAGTTCCTAGTGTTTTCATCTTTTCTTTTCCGGAGTTCAAATTTCCTCGGCCATTTCGTCGGAACCTCCATCTAAGTCACCGCAAGCTTTAATCTTATTCTTTCATCCTTCATTCTATCTCATCATCCTTTTTGTCACCGGAGTTCTTCATGGTGGTTCTTCATGATTTAATTCATTCTTCAAGAGTTCATCAAGATTCTTGTTGGTGGAGTTCAAGTATCTTTTCTTCTCGCGTCTTGAAGTGCAATCAATTCTCCATATTCTTCTGAAGTGGAGTTTTGCATTTTCTTCGTTCCTCTCAACTATTCAGACTTTGGGTCGTGGTATAATTTCACCTCAAGTTTTGAGTTGTTTTTGATAAGTCCACATCAAGCTCATTCTTTTGTTGTTGATTTTCTCAACAACTCCATTCAGCCCTTCCTCTAAGGACGTTATCAAATTCATTTGTCGTGAAAGTTCTTGTTCTTCCATCCGTTCTTTTCATTCCATTCTTTAAATTTGTCCGGAGGCATTGCGTTGTTCATCTCATCAAGTGCCATCCCATCTTGTGAAGTTCATGTTCTATTCCTTCCATTTTCAGCCAGAGTGCTGCCTAAATCCTTTCAGTCTTATTCGTTTGTTATCTCATTCTAGCCGGAGTGGTTTCATAGTCTATCTGATTCCGTGAGCTTTCGATTCTCGTCATTCTCATCGTTCCTCTCTTCTTCTCGAGTGCTCTCAATTCTTTGCTTCTTCTCTTGAGTTCTTGTTTCACCTCTTCCTCTTTCTCTTCCATCTCGTTCCTAAGATCTCGGGACGAGATCGCTTGTTAGTGGAGGAGAGTTGTAACGCCCTGGATCCGTTGCGCCAGGTGTCTTCCAGCTACTCGTTGTTGTTGCCATGTCATTGCTTGCGTGTTGCATCTTGCCATGTCATCATCTGCATTTCATCTGCATCTTTTTCAAAACTTGCATCCGTTCGGGTTCCGCCAGTTCTCTCCATTGTCCGTTCGGAGTCCAGCCACATTCGCACGCGCCTGTCACCCCTCTTAGACCTTGTTTCATGAGCGGGGGGGGGGGGGGGGGGGGAATGTTCTCAGAATGGGATGAAAGTTGGCGTGCGGTCTTATTATAGTGTAGGTAGACCACCTGTCAAGTTTCATCGCATTCGGAGCTCGTTTGGTAGCCCAACCGTTAAAAATATAGTGGTACCGCTGTCGGTACCTTTCGTCGGACGTTGCGGTATCCGAAACTGCCGCCGGGCTGCACTTCTCTTCTCTCCCCTCAGCCCAAGCCCTCTCTTCACAGCCCACTAACAACTCCTAAGCCCAGCCTAGTCCCTCCCTCTGCCCGGAGCCGCGCGATCACGATCGTACGGTTCGAATCGCTTCCAAACCCCCCAAAACCTAGCCCCACCATATATAGGAAGCCTCCCTTCCATTTTTGGCAGCAGCCAACCCCCCTCCTCGAAATACGCACACTGCCAGCCTCCTCCCACCTTCTCCTCGTGTTCCGCGTCGTCCTATCCTGCCTCCGCCACTTGGCGCCCTTGGGCTGCCCCGCCGCCACTAGAAACCACCTGCGCCGCCGCCTGTGGCCTCTCCGGCGCTGCCACGTGCCCCGCCGTCGCCCTCCACTTCCTCTCACCTCCCCACGGCCCTCCCGGCCCGCAACAGGCCAGCCCCGGGCCGGATCTGGGCCGAGGCGCCTGCTCCGCGCCGCCGCCAGCCCGAGCGCCCCAGCGTCCCTGCCGCGCCCTCCGCCCCGCCGCCGGTCGCCCTGCGCCTCCCGTCGCCGGTGCCCCGCCGCCCTCCGCCTCCGGTTGCCGAAACCCCGGCGCCTCGCCGGCGTGTCGGGCCCGTGCGCCCCGAGCTCCCCCTGCTCGCGCACCTCGCCACCCCGCTCGCCCCGTCGCCCGGGAACTTCTCCGCTGCCGCTCGCCGGAGCTCCAGCTCCTCCCGCCTCCTTGCACCGGCCGGCGACCCAGCGCCGCCGCCGCCGACCGCGCCTCTCTCATTCTTCCTCCTTCTTCCTCTCTCTCACTCTCACCGGATCTCTCTCTTCCAAAGAACGCCGGAGCGCCCACCTCACCGGAGAACCGCACCTCGCCGGAGACGAAGCTGGACCAGATCCACCCATCCTTCGAACCAAACGGCCGCCTCGTCCCGCACCACTCCTTCCCGGATCCCGCCGTCCTGTTGACTTTTTTCGAGAGGGGTATATTTTTCCAACTCCCAAAAATTTTGCATTCTGGTGCCGCCTTTGACATGCCATAACTTCATGTGTGCTACTCAGTTTCATGCATATGATATATCAAAATGTTCATTGTGAGATGCTCTTCATTTTGTTCCATTGTGCCATGCTCTCTTGAATCCATATTGATGCCCTTATCATCGTTGCAAGAGTACTATATGATGTTAACTGCTTTCTGTTAACAGAACTTGCTATTTTGTCTTTTTCATTGCATTTTGTATGTGCATCCTATGAGCTTGATGGATACATGTGTTTTGAGCTACATCATGCCATATTTACAGTGGTGCAGTCCTTGTATTTTGTGAGTATTGTAGTGAGTGCATCGAGCTCATGAAGTAGGGTACTTCCTGTTACTGTTTTGCTAGGCTGAATCTGCTATATCATGATGCTATGTAAACCTGCTGCTACAAGTCATTCTATGCATAATATGGAGATGTTCACTAAGGATGTTTTGTTGAACATGTCATGCTATATCAATCCATGCCCCTGGTTGCATTTATAGCCTGTTGTAGCTTGTTGTAATCTTACTCTCAAATTGCTAAATAATGTTGCTGTCAGCCTGTTAACATTTAGTTCAGTTTTGCGATGAGCTTTGCTAGTTATCCATGCACCGTATGACCATGATATTGCCATTTTTAGCTTCATAATTATGTCGTCTTACTGTTGGTTACCTTGTCATGCCATGTATTGTTCTATGGCGACTGGTACAGGCTCACCAACATGCCTACTTATCGTTGTTCCTGCCATGTCTGAATCTGTCATATCACTTGCCATGTTTGCATGGATACTACCATGTTTTCTGTTGATCTTTGGAATTAGTTCAGTAAGGTAGTTTTGTTCTTTGTCTTCAGTATTAGCATGCCATGCCTTTGTTTGTCATGTTAAGTTCTTGTAACATGTTGTTTGATAGCTCTAAACATTGCAACCTGATGTTACTTTCCGCTAAGTCTGAAACTGTTATTATTTGCAATCTTGCCATGTCCTTTTGAGCATGTTCTAGTGATTTCTGGACATATCTCAGTGTTCATGTTTTGTCATGCTTTACCTGTACATCATGTCCATGCCTTTTGATTTCATGTTGAGGTGCTTTACCATATTGTGTTGATGCTTTCTAGATGCCTAGTTGCTGTTTTGAACAGATTGTTGTTATATCTTGTTTGGAGTGTATGTGTTGCACCGTTGATCCGTTTTGAGAATGCTCTATATGAAACTTGCTTGATTTTGCATGAAGTTTCATATTACCTTGTTGCATCCATGTTTTTAGAGTGTTTGCTTGATGTTTGTATGCATTTTGCATCAATGCCATGTTTAGCTTGTTTTGCTCATATCTTTTAGGCCGTAGCTCCGAACTAAATGAACTTTATATGTAACTTGACTAGAATTTCGTGTAGATCATCTTGGTGCATCTTAACTTGCTGTTTAACAACTTGAACATAAGGTTTATACAGATCTGGACCAATTTCTAAATTTACATATGAGGACTTACCGGATTAGTTCTATGTTGTTTCCGGCCTCATTTAAACTTGCTTTGATGTATTGCTCTTACATGCATCATCTCTTGCCATGAGTAGCATCAAATAGTCTTTGTCATGCATCATGCTTGGTTGAGTATCATGCCATGTCTATGTGTTGTGTGTTTACCTTGTTGTTTGCTTCTTTTCGGTTGTGCTCCTTCTCGTTAGTTCCTGTTTCGTTGCGATCGTGAGGATTCGTTCATCTACGCTTGGTTCATCTTCGTGGCTTCATCTTCTTCATGGACTCGTTCTTCTTCCTAGCGGGATTTCAGGCAAGATGACCGTCACCTTGGATCTCATTACTATCATTGCTATGCTAGTTGCTTCGTTCTATCGCTTTATCGCGCTACCCATCTCCTGTTGATCAAGCCGCCCAAACTGCCATGTCAGCCTGTAACCTTTTCACCCTTCCTACCAAACCGTTGATTGGCTATGTTACCGCTTTGCTCAGCTCCTCTTATAGCATTGATTAGTTGCAGGTGAAGTCGAAGATTGTTCCATGATGGACAGGATTATGTTGGGATATCACAATATCTCTTATTTAATTAATGCATCTATATACTTGGTAAAGGGTGGAAGGCTCGGCCTTATTCCTGGTGTTTTGTTCCACTCTTGCTGCGCTAGTTTCCGTCATACCGGTGTTATGTTCCTTGATTTTGCGTTCCTTACGCAGTTGGGTGATTTGTGGGACCTCCTTGATAGTTCGCTTTGAATAAAACTCCTCCAGCAAGGCCCAAACTTGGTTTTACCATTTGCCTCACCACCACCTTTACTCTTCCCTTAGGAGTCGCGCTCCCGAGGGTCATCTTTATTTTAGCCCCCCCGGGCCAGTGCTTTTCTAAGTGCTGGTCCGAACCGAGCTGCCTGCGGGGACACCTTGGGGAAAGTTGAGGGCTGGTTTTACTCGTAGCTAGTCTCATCCGGTGTTTCCCTGAGAAACGAGATATGTGCAGCTCCTATCGGGATTGTCGGCACATCGGGCGGCTTTGCTGGTTTTGTTTTATCATTGTCGAAATGTCTTGTAAACCAGGATTCCGAGACTGATCAGGTCTTCCTGGGAGAAGGAATATCCTTCGTTGCCCGTGAGAGCTTATAATGAGCTAAGTTGGGACACCCCTGCAGGGTATAAACTTTCGAGAGCCGTGCCCGTGGTTATGTGGCAGATGGGAATTCGTCAATGTCCGGTTGTAGAGAACTTGACACCAGATTCGAATTAAAACGCATCAACCGCGTGTGTAGCCGTGATGGTCTCTTTTCGGCGGAGTCCGGGAAGTGAACACGGTTTTGGGTTATGTTTGAACGTAAGTAGTTTCAGGATCACTTCTTGATCACTTCTAGCTTCTCGACCGTTCCGTTGTTTCTCTTCTCGCTCTTATTTGCGTATGTTAGCCACCATATATGTTTAGTTGCTACTGCAACCTCACCACTTTACCCCTTCCTTTCCCATTAAGCTTTGCTAGTCTTGATACCCATGGTAATGGGATTGCTGAGTCCTCGTGGCTCACATATTACTACAACAACAGTTGCAGGTACAGGTTATGCGATGATCATGACGTGAGAGCGATGTTTGATTGTTTTGGAGTTCTTCTTCTGCTTCTTCTTTGATTAGCGGATAGGTTCTAGGTCGGCAGCCTGGGCTCTCAGGGTGGATGTCGTTTGAGTTTCTGTTTGTGTTTCATCCGTAGTCGAATGGTGCTCTTATGTATGATGTATTGTTGAATTCATGTGGAATTGTATGCCTCTTGTATGTATCCCCATCTATCATGTAATGTTGATGTAATGATATCCACCTTGCAAAAGCGTATCAATATGCGGTTCTATCCTTGGTGGGACCTTCGAGTCTCTTTAGGATAGTATCGCATATTGGGCGTGACATGTTGCTCTTTCGACACTCTTTTTAGACCTTAACTGTTTTCAATCTTCATGTCTGTTTCGGCAACAGTACGGGGTAAGAAAGTTAGATCCAATCGATGGATTCATAAGCACAAGGATTTTCTCACATCTCATGACATTCGATTGAAGACAAAAACGCTAGAACGATATGTAGCCAACCATGCAAACACTAGATTTGTCACATTCTTCCTGCTGAATGTGAGGTTACTATTGTACATCAGGCTTGAGTTTATCTGCAGCATGGTTTTGACGGATGGGTATGTCGAAGAGAAAAAGAAGGAGTTTCAGGTGGGCAAAAGAGCTTCTGAACGTGCTGGGCTATTTACAACATATTGTGGTCATAATCCAGTAAATTTTACGACCCAGGATGTTCTTCCTATGGACTTGACCGATCCATTTGACTGTGACTGTTGAAAACAGTGTTGGAGTTAGATGTTGTTACCCTTTTCAACCTGGGTTTTGTCTAAACCTGATGAACAATTAACCCTTGTGCTTTTGTATAGTTTGTAAGCTGGAGTTCGATGTTCTTGCCCTTTTCAACTCGACTGTAACTGTCATATTTTCTTTAAAACATGGCAAATGGCTTGCCATTCGTTTAATTTAGAGTGAAATATTGTAACAAATCCCAACCAAGGGAAATAACATCACTCTCGCATGCTTTTTGAGCTCACTGTGCATTACAGAAGCCAAGTGATTAGCCCCCACCAGCACCCACAAACTTATTTCGAACTAGCACATCAAATGGGCTGTAAATTTTCATAGGAAAGGCTGCATGACCATGACAAATTTGGATTCTGACATTTGGGACCCACGAGGAAATAGCCTATCCAAGGTGGTGTCGACTTACTAGCCAGTCAACAAACGATTCTGCCTACCAGCTGTTGGATTGACGTCGAACATCTGTTGTGTATCTTCTATATATTGTCTTCTTTCTCCAGCCGCCAAACCAAACCACCTCGTTGGCTCCGCTTGCTCCTGCCTCCCATGGTTGGCTGCGCCTCTGCCGCCCTACCGTACCCTCCAACGCTGGCCAGTCCATCCCTCTATTCCCCCACACGTCATGTTATTCTCCGGCAACATCAGCCCCAAGACGCACCCACACCAAAACCAGTCAACCCGTGTACTCCCCTCCGCCTGCGACTAGACCGGTGCATCTTCCATGGCTCCTGTTCGTTTTGTCCGAGGACTCGCAGTCGTCCTCCGCCTTGGTTCGCTTGTCGTGCGTGGTGCGCCGCCCTCTTGCGCTGTCAACGTCATCAACAACCGAGAGAACAAGGAGATGACTGTATGTGGAGAGGATGACAGTAGGGACCACCAGCATCATGGTAGTACGCAAGCAAGTGCCTCATAATTACAAGCCCAAAAAAGGTTCCTCCTAATGGTTGGACATCTGGGCTCACGCCATTGTCAACGTAGTCAATAAACAAGAGAATTACACTACGAGTGGATGACACCAGGGACCCAACAGGTCGCGCAGTTTTTTTTTTTGAGGAACAAGCAGTTGTTATTTATACTAGTTTTCGCGACGGATCAGGGTAACAACGGGGTTGTGCGGGCTGTGGCCCGTCTAGCCAGGGTTTTATTTATATTTACCACATCATGAGCATAGTTGTTTTTTTTCTTGTTGAAAATGGTTATCCCAGTTCTATTTTCTTTTAAGAAATACCCAAACGAGGCCTACTTGCTTTATCAGCCCTGCTGGGCTGCAAATCTTTCAAGATGAGGAGAGTTTCATTCGGTTTGCCCAGAAATGGGTTGTACATTTTTAAAACACATCAAACCGAGAATTAGTTTCAATTTTTTCCATTACAAGATTTTAAATTCCATTTATTTTTATGAGTGGACAATTATTTGGATTTTATATTTATATAAATTATTTTTTTAGAATAGTTTGAATGTGACTCGATATTTCGGGATTAAAAATAGTTGACCGCACCAAAATATATGATTTTTAACCGTGGCCACAATATGGGGTGTAATGCTAACAAAAAGAAGATGGGCTCCAAAAAAATTCTTAAGAATTAGCAAATAGGCTATAAATTATTAGAAATAATGGCAGATGGGTTGTATGCTGTTTTCCATAGATTCGAGGCTGACTTGTGTGCCTACTACAGGTTGACGCGTATGCTTTCTTAAAAAAAAGGTCAGACGCAACGCCGTGTCAACTTAGTCAACACTCGTGAGCATTGACTATTGGATGTCCATCCAACGGCCGTCGTGCTTCTTCAATCTCTACTCTTCCTGCTCTAGCCGCTCAAACAAGCGCCGGCGGGACTGCTTGCTCCCTCTACTCACCCACACCTGATGTTATTCTCCGGCGACGACAGACAACCCAGTAAACCCTCGTACTCCCCTCCGCGTGCGAAACAACTGCCGAATCTTCCCTGGCTCCATGTCGTTCCCTTCCTAGGCCTCGCCGTCGTCCACCGCCCTGGTGCTCTCGGCGCGGTGTGGTCAACGTGGTCAACGAACGACATCCATCAGAAGTGGACTGTACGTGGAGAGGCTGACAGCTTGGTCCACGGCCGCATGTGAGGAAATGCCACCTTATTACGTGCAAAATAATGATTCCTCCACCTGACAGCTAGGACCCACTGGAATGGCCTCTGTATTTCGCAAAAAAAAGTCCCCCCCGCTGACAGGTTGGACCCACCAGCTATATCTTCGCACGCAAGGAAGTGTTACCTTATTACGCACAAAAAATGAATACCCCCCACTAGCTAGGACCCACCATAGTGGGAGGCTGACTTGTGGGCCTACTAAGTTGACGGGGACGGAGGGCTTAGTCAACTTAGTCAATATGAACGATTCTAGCTCCAGCGACCGTACGATGTCCATCCAACGGACGTAGTGCGTCTTCAACCTCTGGTCATCTTGCTCCAGCCGCCCAAACCAGCGTCGGTCGTGACGCGTGCTCTTACCTCCCGCGGCCGGCTGTGATGCCGTGGACGCCACACCGCCCCCTACTACTCCCACCATTTGCCAGGCCATCCACTCACCCACACCCCATGTTATTCTACGGCGACGGCAGTGTCACACTGCAGCCGAACCAGTGAACCCTTGTACTCCTATCCGCGTGGGCTTCCACTGCCGCATCTTCCCAGGCTCCGCGTCGTCCCTTCCTAGGCCTCGTCGTTGTCCATCGCCCTGGTGCTCTCGGCGCGGTGTGGTCAACATGGTCAAGGAACGACTTCCATCCGAAGTGTATTGTACTTGGAGAGGCTGACAGCTAGGGCCACGGCAGCAGCAAGGAAGTGCCTCCTTATTACACGCAAAATAATGATTCCTCCACCTGACAGCAGGGACCCACCGGACGGGCCACCATATTTGGCAAAAAAAGTGTTTCCCGCTGACTGTTGGGACCCACCAGCTACATCTTCGCACGCAAAGAAGTGCGTCCATATTACGGGCAAAAAAACAATTCGCCCCCTAACTGCTGGGACCAACCAGCTACATCTTCGCACGCAAGGAAGTGCCTGACAGTCGGGACCCACCTGTTGAAGCGTACGTAGTGTTGTCATTCTGGTCGTGAAAGTGTACGTACATACTAGTCAATGTAGAGGCGGGCACGTGTCATAGTAGAGGCGTGCATGTAGCATGTACACGTACATACAGCGGCCAGGGTGCTAGAAAATAAATACAGCCACATACCTACATACGGGCGGGGTCTCGAACACCTACTCGCGCATACGTACGGCCAGGGCTCGCGTACATGGTTGAGTCGGAACGGAGAAACTTCGGCGTCGTCGTGTTCATGGGGAGCCAACCGGCTGGGTCAGAACGAAATGCGTCGTCGTGTTCATCAGGGGCCAACCGGCTTGGATGGAAAAGTCGATTGAAACAAGGCCTGGCGTACCGCAGAACGGAGGGAACGACCTTGTGTTCGACCGACCACGGTCGAAATGGGATCCTGTTCATCGGGAGGGGTCTGGCGTACTGCAAAACGGAGGAAACGGACTTCTGTTGGACCTCCTATGGTCGAAACGAGGTCCTATTGATCGGGAGGGGTGTGGTGTACCACAAAACGGAGGAAACAGACTTGTGTTGGAGCGCTACGGTCGAAACGGGGGTCCTGTTCATTGGGAGGGGTGTTGCGTATCGCAAAACGGGACTCCATGGGATACTGTTCATCTCCACCGTCCACCTCCTCTAGCCTCCACGGGCTACTGTTCATCCACCATTGACCTGCTCTAGCCTCCACCCATGACTGTTCATCCACGGGCTCCTATTCATCCATCCTCCACCGCGCGCTCCTCCACCGGCTACTGTTCAACCAGCCCTCTCCACGGGGTCCTGTTCAACCACCCCTTCATGGGCTACTGTTCATCTAGCCCTCCACGGGCTACTGTTCAACCAGCCCTCCACGGGGTCCTGTTCATCCAGCCCTCCACGGGTCCTGTTCATCCACCCCCAACCGGCTCGATAGGGGTCCTGTTCATCCAATGGCAACGGCCTCTACTACCATGAGGTCCTGTTCATCCAACCCCCCACCGGGAACTGTTCATCCACCCCCCTCCCCCCAACAATGCTCACTATTCATCCAGAGGCAGCATCAATCAAATTCAGTTAGCAGCAGTAGCGAAGGAATCGCTCAATCGGGTTCAGTTAACAGCCATAGATTTATCGCTCTGGTTCAGTAACGCGTAGCCTGTAGTGCAATCGCTCGGGTTCAGATAGAGCCCAATGCCTCGCACCGACGCATGTGCGTGTATGAGAGAAACACGCAATTCTCCATGCATCACTTGGCCCTGACCACCCACCGTAACCGGGAACACCTCGATATTTTCCTCGCCCTCACTTCTACCATGGTTTTTTCTATCATGGACGGCCCAAAGAATGTCATGCAGCTGCGTCTCCGGCCCGCCCGGGATGAAAAGCCCATTTTCTATCAAGGTTTTTTGTCATAGAAGTAGGAGCCCACCACATATATGATGATACCGGGTTTTGTCACAATTATCGGCATAGAAGTGTCATAAGTATGACAGAAAAAAAATCGTCTGGCCCAAAATGTCACGGATGTGTCTTTTATTTGTAGTGATCCAATCCACAAAAGCAGGAGGAGGGTTTTATGCTTCCCAATGGCCTGAACCTGGGTAAAAACCACTAGTGTCACCACCGTCGTGTTGTTTCATGGCCTCCGCTCTTTGTGAAACGTGATCCCCCTTTGCCGAACCACAAAGGGGCCAATGGGTATCATCTCCATCCCGTCAGATAAGAAGGATGCCATTATATATGTGGATCGGATGTATCTGGACATGGTAGCAGCTGAAGCCGCAGAGGTCGCAACTCCCGCCATGGATACAAAGAAAAGGGAGAAAGCTAGCAGAAATGCCAGCTAGGACTCTGGGAAGCGGGCCTCTCCGGAGTTCCCCGCACCTGTTGAGGACTTGCCAGGGAGTTCCACTAGCAAAAGACCCAAGGTTGCTTCACCTGCTGTTGATGGTACGTTGACCATCAGCGCCACCCTTGATGACAAATAGGAAAGCACGGTCATTGCCTTCCTGCGGGCAAATGTCGATGTGATTGCTTGGCAACCATCTGACATCCCCGGTGTTCCCAGGGAGGTAATTGAGCACCACCTTGCTGTCTGTCCCCATGCTCGGCCCGTCAAGCAGAAGGTCGAAAAGCAAGCCTTGGAGCGGCAGTAGTTTATTGCTGGGGAGGTTAAGAAACTCGAAGCGGCTGGTTTGGTCAAGGGAGTGCTGCATCCAACATGGCTAGCAAACCCCGTGGTTGTGCGCAAGGCAAATGGTAAATGAAGGTTATGCATTGACTTCACGGACCTGAACAAGGCATGTCCAAAGGATCCTTTCCTCCTGCCGCACATCGATCAGATTGTAGTCTCCACTTCCGGGTACTATCTTCTTCCCTTTTTGGATGCATACTCTGGGTACCATCAGATATTTATATCCAAGGAAGATGAAGAAAAGACCACGTTCACAACTTGTGGAACATACTCCTTTATACGGATGCCTTTCGGGTTGAAGAGCGCTAGATCCACTTTCGCTAGGGCTGTACAGATCATTTTTGAGCCTTAGCTGCACAGGAATATAGAATCTTAGATGGATGATATAGTGGACAAAACCAGGGACAGATCAACACTTATTCAAGATTTGGAGGAGACCTTTGCAAACTTGCGCAAGATCAACCTAATGTTAAACCCTGAGAAGTCTGTGTTTGGTGTTCCCTTTGGTAGACTACTTGGTTTCTTTGTGTGTCACCGAGGAATAGAAGCCAACCCCGACGATTAGGGCAATTGAGCAAATTCAAGCACCCAGGACTGTTGAAGACATGAAGCATTTAACTAGATGCGTTGCGCACTGAGTAGGTTCATTTCCAAGTCTGTAGAGTGTGCCTTGCCTTTCTTCAAAATTTTGAAGAAGGCAGGTCTAATGAAGTGGACCCTAGAGACAGAAGCAGCACTGCAAGACCTGAAAGCATACCTTTCTTATGCCCCCATGTTAGTTGCTCCCAAACCACAAGAGCCCTTGCTGCTATATTTAGCGGCGACGAACCAAGTGGTTAGTGCAGCACTGGTGGTGCAGTAGGAAGCGGATGAGGAAGCAGCTATGCCAACTGTCCCCTCCGGGGAAGAAACTGAATCAGCTGTGGCAGGATTGAACATAGGTCAAGGAAAAGTATAGCAAGTTAGCGGGGTACTCCTAAAACCATGAAAAGAAGAAGGTGGTACAGCGGCCAGTATACTTTGCCAGCTCCCTGATATAGGGGGATAGATCAAGGTACTCTAGAATGCAAAAGCTGATCTTCGGCCTTGTCATGGCCTTGAGGAAATTACGCCACTACTTCCAAGCCCATGAGCTCGCAGTTGTCACCCGTTTCCCGCTGCAGCCCATACTGAGGAACCCTGAAGCTACTGGAATGATAGTTGAATGGGCACTAGAGCTTTCGAGCTTTGGCCTAAAATATGAAAGTACCTCGACAATTCATATAGAGCATTGGTGGAGTTCATTGCAGAATGGACACCCACTCCAGATGAATAAATACCAGAGATAGTTATCCCCGGCAAGGAGGCGCCTCAAGAGTGGATCATGTATTTTGATGGTGCTTTATCATTGCAGGGCGCTGGAGCTAGCGTGCTTCTTGTTGCGCCCACTGGAAAGCATCTCAAATATGTGGCCCAAATGCACTTTCCCCAGGAGAAGGCCACCAACAACACTACCGAGTATGAGGGGCTCCTTGACGGACTCAAAATCACGGTGGAATTGGGAATCAAGAAATTGGTCATTCGTGGAGACTCGCGGCTCGTGGTGAGGCAAGTTAATAAGTGTTACCAGAGTCCATTGATGGAGGCATATGTAGAGGAGGTGAAAAAGATGGAGGAGCACTTTGACGGGTTACAAGCAGAGCATGTGCCACGTTCGGAGAACAACATTGCTGATCACTTCTCAAAGTGCGCTGCACAAAAGCTTCCCGTGGAACCAAGAACTTTTGTCCTCCACCTGAGTCGACCATCAGTGTCCCATTCAATGATGGCCAGGAAGAGAAGGAAGTTGGACTCCGGCAAGGCTCCCCGAAGCCGCTGGTAGAGAGGCTGTCGTGAGCAACCCTACTTTGGCTGGTGAGCAGCACCCTCCGGTGGAACCACAGGTCCTTGCAGTCGAGGTGAGTGCTCCCAAGAATGAGGAGGTGCCGTTGGTCCTTGTTGTCGAGCCTCAGGCTCCAACCTGGGCGCAGCACATAGCCCACTACCTTCAAATAGGCGAACTTCCTGAAGAACAAGAAGAAGCCGAAAGAGTAGCCTGGCGGCCCAGTATGTATCAGTTTGTCGAGGACACTCTGTACAGAAAAAGGCCGAACAGTGTGAAATTGAAGTGCATTTGACAGGAAGATGGGCAGGAGTTGCTGGCGGAGATACACAAGGGCGTGTGCGGCTCCCACATCGGATCAAGAGCCCTGGTTGGAAAGGCTTTTCTGCAGGGTTTCTACTGACCCACAGCCCTCCAATATGCAATTAAGCTAGTCACCCAATGTGAAGCCTACCAGTTCCACTCCAAGAACATCCATCAACCAGCTCAAGCTCTCTCCAGACGATCCCTTTATACTGGCCATTTTTTATGTGTGGGCTCGACATCTTGGGCCCCTTTCCCTGTGCTACTGGGGCCTTTCAATTCTAGTACATTGCAATTGACAAGTTCCCAAAGTGGCTAGAAGTATAGCTAGTGAGTAGGGTAACCACACAGTCAGCTATCAAGTTCTTGAAAGAATTGGTGTGCCATTTTAGAGTACCCGCCAAAGTGATTGCCAATAACAGCACTCAGTTCACAAGCCGCGACTTCATGCAATACATCCAATACCTTGGGAGCAAGATCTCTCTCACCTCTGTTGCTCATCCCCAGAGAAATGGACAAGCTGAGAGGATGAATGTCGAAGTGTTGCGTGGACTCAAGACAAGAACTGTTGATAAGTTGCAGAAGTGCGGCAGACGGTGGATCGACGAGCTTCTGGTGGTTCTTTGGTCCCTCCGTACAACACCACATCAAGCCACCAGTTAGACTCCCTTCTCCCTACTGTATGGGGGAGAAGCAGTGCTCCCCACGAAACTCATATATGGGTTACCTCGAGTACTTTCCTACGATGAAGTAGAGCTAAAGAAGCTCCGGCATGACGATGTCGTGCTCCTCGAGGAAGATTGTCTTTGTGTTGCTATGCTGCTGCATGCTACTAGCAAGCCATGTGCCGCTATCACAGCCGCAAGGTTCACGCCCGGAGCCTTGAGGAAGGCGACCTTGTCCTTAGGCACGTTCAGTTTGCCAAGGGTGCCAACAAGTTGACGCCAAAGCGGGAAGGCCCTTACCGGGTAGTACGAGTCACCAGACCTGGCATAGTCCGTCTAGAGACCAAAGATGGCAATAAGGTGCAAAACTCATGGAATATTGAGCATTCGAAAGTTCTACCCATAAGGCGCGGCTGTCGGGCTCAGTCCCGGCAGCCACCTTTTGTACAAGCATTGCCGATGTGCATTTAACCCTTTATCTAAAGCCAGACGTAGACCCTATGCAAAGATAATAAAATGAAGCATTGGCACCCTAAAAACTTGCATGCATGTTTAACTTGAGCATATATCTTTGATAGGATTACAACAATGTTTAGCATGAGCTGATTAATCCTTTACCAAGAGGCCATATGTAGTTGTTTTGTCCCTCGTGCTTCTTTGTTTCACAGCGAGGCCTTCACCACTGGTGAGCTTCTCGAAAGGAAATGTGAAGGGCAGACCAGCGCATCGACCCCCGACAGCCTATCACTGCCAGAGACAATAAGGAGGGCGGCAGACAGAACTAAGTCTACCTCACCATCCATAATGTACCTATGTATGAAAAACTTAAGCGTAAGAAAACCTAGTCACTCCCGACTATTGTGCTCCCATCTTTTTGATTCAAAGTTTCTTCGGTTTGAAACTGGTTGTAGTAGCAGTTGGAAGGAGTGGCCGAGGGGCCCACTCCCATTCTCGCTCCTACCCCACCATGGCAAGGGCATAGTGGTAGTAGAGGAAGCGACCGGCAAGATGTGTTATTGGGGAACATTGTTTACTTGAAAGAATTGAGGAATCATTCCTCAACATGGACATTACACATGCACAAAGTACCCGGCAAGCACTCTTTTTCATTAATACGCGAAAAAACAAGTGACAATCATACAGAGTACAACCATGGATAGAGGTTTACATAATTTGAACTAAAAACTAGCAAACACCGACATATTTTAGATTACAAAAAGATAAGTGCCTTGTAATTCCTTTATTGTCCCTCTCCTCCTAGGATCTATTGTAGGAGGTGAAGAGGGCAAAAGGAGAGCCTGGGCAGAAGCCCAGCCTGACCCTGTTAGGGCCCGTGGGACACAACCTGACAAGACCGGGAGGGACGGGGGCGACGACGACAGACGGAGAGAGCAGCTAGACGATGCCCTGGTTACCACCGCTAGGACCAGGAGAATGCGGCAAGAGGGACACCGGTAGGGAAGACGAAGCCGGAGTCCACCGGGAAGCATGTCGGGGTCCAGCTGGAGGAGGCGGAGACATCCACACCCAACACCTCGGCAAATCGCTCCGCCGGGGAGAAGACCAGGTGCAGATGATGGTGTTGATGGTGACGGTGTGGCCGGTGCTCAGCTGGAGCTTGAGCCGCCATCATCCCGCTCGATGTCGTCGTCATCGCCGTCATTGTCCTCTTTGTCACTGTCACTCAAGGAGGAGCTTTCATCATCGGCCGAGCTCTCCGCGCAACACCCTAAGCTAGCACCCGAACGCTCGAAGACCTTGATGGAGAGAAAGTCGGCCTCCATTAGTTTAAAACAGATAACATGACCCGCCGCCAAGCTATGGGTACGAGCAAAGGTTTTCCAGCCATGCCGGAGAAGCATGACATGAGGTGTGGGGAACTCTATGTTCGCTCGCATGCTGTCGTTACAATAGCCCCTCATGTGCAGCTTCAATCCTGGCGGTTTTTCTACCTCCATCACCCTTGGCGCCAAAGATCTCGTGAGAGAACCCGATCACCTATGGGGCCATCGGCCTCTTTGTGGTTCGGCAAGAGGGGATCATGTTGCAAAAAGAGCGGAGGCCATGAAACAACACGTGGTGGCAACACGGGTGTTTATTACCCAGGTTCGGGCCGCTGGGAAGCGTAAAACCCTACTCCTGCTTTTGTTGTTTGGATGGAGGAACACGATGAACACGCAACGCTCAAGCCCGGCAAGGTTGCTTTGGTGGAGTAGCTACGCACGTATCACGTTGCACAAAGAGCGAAGGCCATGAATAAACATGACTGTGGTGACACTGGTGGTTTTTACCTAGGTTCGAGCCGCCTTGAGGCATAAAACTCTACTCCTGCTTTTGTGGATTGGATGGAGGAACACGATGAACACGCAGTGCTTAAGCCCGGCATGGTTGCCTCGGGGGAGCAACTACGCACGTACAAGTGTGCAGGGGTCCGAATCCTTTGCTAGTTTGCCTTGGACCACCTAACAGCCATAGTTAGGTATGATACCACTGTTTTGACAAAGTGCAGGGGGTCCGTATCCTTTGCTAGTTATTAGATAGCTAACAGTGCTATCATACCTAACTCTGGCAGTTAGGACAAAGTGCATTAAATGCACCGCTAGGTGTCATGCTAAGGGCAAAACCTGGCAAGCCTGTCGTGCCGCTTAATCATCTTCTGCTTATCTGTTCGACACACCTCTGGATGGGTGTCATATGAGGGTAATTTGTCTTTCGATGGGCTGCCACGTTCTCAATGGAAGCCACTTAATCACTTGGGCGCTCGACACCGCACCGATAAGTGACTTGCGTCGCTTATGTGGTGGAGCGGTGGTACCTTGGCGGGGTTCTCGGTCTTGGCGTCCCCGAAGGCCTGCCGGGGAAATTTTGGATCTGCTTCTGGGAAGGCCTCGACCCAGTCAGGCCCTCCTGCCCGACAAGGGAGGCCTCCTCTAGATGATATCTTGTTGCTTGCATGACTTGGTCTTCTTGATCCGCTCCTTGGTCTCGCGAAGAGTGGCTTCTCTGGTTTGGTCCTTGCTTCATATGTTGGTGTTGGGTGCTCGATCGTTAGCACGCCTGTGTATAAGTCTGGTCAACGAACGTGAATGTTCATTGCACCGACAACTTCTGGCGAAGTTTTCCTGCAACGAGGATGAAACAAAGGATATATGCGAGGAAAACATCTCAATAGATTAGAGTATGATTAATCTGAAGCTAACTTTCTTCTCTTACAAGGTTGGATAGCGAAGGATAATCATTGTAGAATATCTAACCAAAAGACACATAATTTCAAGGAGTAAAATATCTCTTCTAGAGAAGCAAGATTTCCAATTCTCCTTGAAATGCTTTTACTTTTCCCGCATGATAAATAAGTATTGAGGATAATTATTGCAAGGAAGTAAGCTTTTTGCAAACATATAATTGGAAGCAAATAGCATTGCAGGGGGGTTAGTAACGGTACATGACGACCAAGTGTTCGAACACCAGAGGTGGTTCTCTAAGTTGCAAAAGCAAATAGTTCAATGAAACCAAATTGTTTGGTAGAAAAGCAAATGGCGAATGGAAACACCCTGCAAATAACCTTCTTATCTATCACTCGATGTTATTCTCCCCCTTTTTGTCAACAAGTGTCAAAAGAAAAGAGAATGCATGCGAGGAACTAGTCATCGAACTGTTCGGAGAAGCAGAGAGAGCGATGGTTGAGGCCGAAGCAGGAGTTGGAGATATGGCATGGGCATCGGAATTAGCTTCGGAAGTAGCAGCGTGAGGTGCATATTGCTTGTAAATAAAAGTTCTTGTTGTGTCTTCGAGAATATCATCTGCTTCAACAAACAGCGGGTCAGTGGAAGCAAAACATTGAGGAAGCACTCGGGCTTGCTTTCATATGCGAGGAACTTCAAACAACTCCAGATGATCATATTTCTTCTCGATGCCCTTGGCAGAAAGTTGTTTGTGAGTGTAATGCTTCCCAGAAGGGTCCAGGAGGGCTTCTTCTGTTCCTTCTCATATAGGACAGTTTGGCAAGAATAGTTGTGAAGCAAATTGATCTCAGTCCACAATTCCAGCTTCACTTTCCTATCGAGCTTGATGTGGCTTTCCAGGGCTTGCCGAGTGCAAAGACATATTTCATATAGTGAAGGATTCCCCTCATGAGGGATTTCACCTTTTGCCTTCTTGATCTTCGGAGCTCTAGCAGAGGCAGGCATGGAAGCAGAAACAGTGGCATCCATCAACATCTTTCCTTTGCCTATGTCCTTCACAATCCTGAGTGTGTCGCAGACTGGTGGCATATAAACTTTCGGAATATATGGACAGAAAAACTTTTCTTCAATGAGCTGCTCAATGGCATACATGAGCCAGGGTGCATATGGCTTCAAGGCTTGAGGGCTATCAGCTGCACAGGCCAACTTGCGAATGAAATGTCCTGGGATATCAAAGCGAATACCCTGAGCAGTGGAAAGCAGTGCATTTCCCATGATGCCATTCATGGTTTCTGGCATGTTGGTTGGAGTGAGGGAGTTGTAGAGGATGTAGAACGGTACTTTGTTCTCATGTGCCAGATTGTTTGGATTTATCTCCATGCATTCATCACCAACAAGCTTGGGGTCCATCAACATATGAAGTTGAGCTTCGAATACTTCTCAATAGTGCAGCTTGTGTCCATGATTATCATCAAATTCACACCAAGGAAAATTCAACAGTGCTAAGAACAGGTATACCAAGCATTTGATCTCTTCCTCTCCTCTCATCCATTTGAGGATCCAAGTGCTGCTATCTGTAAGATCTCTTATGATATAAAGAGTGGCATAGAATTGATGAATCACTTCATGGTTCCAGCCATGATTGAAATGAAGGAAACTCTTTAGGAAGACAAGTTCAGTCTGCTCGATGGTGTGATGGAAACAGGGTAAACTTTTGATCTCTACAAAATCCAGAATCTGGTGCTTGAAGATGCGATTCTTTTCATATAGAATGCAAGCATAATACACAACATGTTTCTTTGTCCAGAACCTTGACAACAAGGAAGTTCTTTCTCCTTCAAATGGGTTGGTCCCAAAGAATGCAAGTTTCGAAAGATGAAACTGCTCATTACAAGCAGTACCATTTGTCCCATCTTCAATAGGGAACAGAGGAAATATTTCCAATGGATTTTTTAGATGTTCTTCACTCATATTCCGGGTCTGAATATCATCAGGTTCTTGCACACCATCCTCGATAGGCTTGAGTAGGTCATGAAGCTTCCTTGACTTCTCTTGGGTTAACTTCTTCGAGGAACTAGACCGACCATCATTTTTTCTCGCTGGAACTCCTGTAGTGGCTTTCTGACTTTTGGGCACTAGGCCCTTTTCTTTCACAGTATTTCCTTCGAACGGGGGCACATCAACTTCTTTCTCGGACTCTTGGGACATAACTAGTGGAGCAATTCCTTTGTGAGCCATGGGCTCTTCAGATTTCTTCTCTTCCTCTTCCATTTGTGTCGCGGTGGAATGAGGAGCAGTATCAACATCCATCTGGGTAGGTGCGGTGTCAAAACCGGCAGATCTCAGGTAGGGGGGCCCAAGCTATATGTCTGAGGACCGAAGGTAACTACGAACAAAGGATACAGTATTTACCCAAGTTCGGGCCCTCTTAATGGAGGTAAAACCCCACTCCTGCTTGATTATATTCAAGGGTATAGGAGTTACAAGAGTTGATCTACCACGAGATCGAGTTGGCTAACCCTAGATTGACTAGCCTAGCAATGTTGTGGTCCTGCCTCCGATCTACCCTCCGGTTTATATAGATAACCGGAGGGGCTTAGGGCTGTACAAAGTCGGTTTTACATAAAGGAATAACATATCTGGACACCTATACTTGTCATCCATGCATACGGGAGTCCCTACCAGACATCAGAGGTGATCTTCTATCTTGTATCTCGATGGCCATCAGTCCGGCCCACATCCAATAGGCCGGACGCCCGACGACCCCCTAGTCCAGGACTCCCACAGTAGCCCCTGAACTAGTCTTCAATGATGATATGTTCGGCATTCACATTGTCTTCGGCATTGTCAGGCGGGTTTCTTGAAGAATACACATCGGCTTTCCTCTATAAAAGAATCATATCCGGCTTTTCATAATAAACACAACCCTTATATATATATATATATATATATACATATATATATATATATATATATATATATATATATATATATATATATATATATATATAAGAACAATGTCTTTTACTGACAAATTTTTTCTGTGAAGCGTTATACTTGACCCTTCGGCATTTTGAACCATTTTCCCACCCCGCGTTTCGTGTTTCGAGGCCACGCCTCATTGGCATGTCCTGTCAAAAAGAGATCATGCCCACTTAATACGGGATTGCATATCAATGATATTTGGGTAATCCAACCGTTTGCGGCGCACGCTTTCATTGGGAATAGGCGAGATTCAAGGCATGAGTGGGGGCGGTTGGCATTTTTACTGCCTATAAGAGGGCAATAGATTTTTGCTTTCTCCCCCACGCCTTCACATCTCCTCAGCCTTCCAATCTCCCAAGCTCTCTATGCCCGCAAAGTTTCCGTCTTTCTCACCACCACCACCTCCTCCTCCAACCATGGCTAGATCTGGCTCCAAAGGCAAGTGGGAGGCCTCCTCCGTCACAGAGAAGGAGATAAAAGATCTCTGGAGTGCGGGGTACCTCGCCGCCAACATCTAGCATAGGCTTCCCCCCGAAGGTCAAGTCATTCCTACTCCAGAGCCCGGCGAATGGGTCATCTTTCTTCCCCACTACCTTAGAGGGTTAGGTTTTCCACTCCACCCATTCGTTCGTAGACTCATGTACTACTAAGGTCTAGATTTCCATGATCTAGCCCCGAACTCTTTCCTCCACATCTCGGCGTTCATCATGGTGTGTGAGGCTCTCCTCCGCGTCCACCCTCACTTCGGCCTATGGCTCAAAGGTCTTCAACGTGAAGCTGAAGGTGGTCGACGGGTAGCACGCGGACTGCGGCGGAGCTATGATCAGCAAGCTTCCGAACACCACATGGCCCAAGGGGCCCTTCGTGGAGACCGTAAAGATCTGGCAACAGGAGTGGTTCTACATCACTGAGCCACGCCGCACTAAGTGGGCGGCGATTTTGGAGTTCAAATCCGGATCCCCCATGAGGCTCACCTCCTGGAACGTAAAGGGCCATAACAGGGGGTCCTAGACGGAGTTGTAGGCGCTGCAAATGCGCATCAACAACGTGTTGGGGAAGAACGTAGGTCTAACCAACGTTGTTCAAATTATTCTCTTCCGCCGCATTCTTCCCTGCCAGCGTCGGGCTTCCCCCATGTGTGAATTCAAGCTAGAGGAGTTGTGAACTCTACAGCATTTCCTCGGCACCATGCACGAGGGAATGTGGAAGCTGCTCTTTAAGGTGCACAAGAGCTATCCCATGGAGACCGAAGACGTCGGCCTCAACACCACGAATTCGGCCTCTCCGGTAAGTATTCGATATATCCAAAGACATACCTAGTTCATATATATATTTGATCTATGTCGAACTCATCAACCCATCCTTTTGTTACAACGCTGGACCAAGACGTCGGAACGGATCAAGAGTCCGGCTCTGTTGCCTGAAGACCCAGTCACTCCTGAGTTGGAGGAGATGCTGGTTATGGCGCCCTATAAGGAGCCAGAGAAGAAGGCCAAGAAGAAAGGCAAGGGGCCCAAGGACGGGCCCTACCACAAAGGCCCTCCGGAAGCAGTGTCCGAAGAGACCGGAGTCGTCTCCTCCCATGAGGAAGACAAGGAAGAAGAGGAGGAGGAGAAGGAAGTGGAGAGCAACTCGCCCCTTAAGACGAGGAGGGGTAAAAGAACCGCCTCCAAGAACCTGGAGGGGGTGACGCCAAAGATGGGGTGGGTGGTCCTCTCAGACAGTTCACACTCAGAGTCCGAACACAGCCCGAAGAGGGTCCAAAGAGAGAAGCCCCTGGCCGAGATGTAAGTACCAAAAACTTACCCGTTCAATTATTACTTAACCCGCCTCTGCCATATCATGTCTTTCTCTACATTTCAGTCCTCTGCGTGAGATCCCGATTCCCTCTACTTTGTAATGGAACTCTCTAGCCCTTGGAGAGGCGGAGAGTGATGGGCCATCTCGCGCCTTCTCGCCCCTGCAACGGAGGACACCGATTTGTCATCCCAAAGGCCATCTCCTAGCCGGGAAGGGGCGGACGAGACCGTCCAGAAGGCTCCCGAAGACAACACCTCGGACGCCGTAGAGCGGGGCACGACAACCACCATGACCACCGATGGTGGGGGGCTACAACAGTCCGGGCCTCCGCCGAACATCATCCCGGAGTCTAGTACGGCTCCGGGTTCGGACCAACACCCCCGTTTGCAAGAGGGGGGAGGAGCAGGAGCTCCGTCAGCGGCCTCTATCAATCCGGAGGCTGCTGACACTCTGCAGGAAGCGCTGCAACGCGCTTCCATTGTCGAGGAGCACCGCACTCTGATGGTTGCGGTTATGGAAAAGGTTTGGTCCACGAAGAGCGGACTGACCGAAACTTTCAAGAGCCTACTGACAGACTTCGAGGTATGCGATGTAATATTCTTTACAAGTTGTTTTTCATGTATATATATATGTGTGTGTGTGTGTGTGTGTGTGTGTGTGTGTGTGTGTGAGGAGATACCCATGTGCAGACAATAGCCCCTGAGACTCTGTCCGGATTAGAACAATCCGAACAGAGGATCACAAACAAGTATATAATGCACTGTATATGTTATTTGACAGGCTTCTATGCTGGGGGCTACTACTCAGGCCGCAGAGATTGCCGAGCTCAATCGGAAGCTTCAGCTATCCGATGAGGAACTCGAGCGCATCAACAAGCGGTTCAACAAAACCCAAGGTATGCGGCATTATGGCATATCCGAAAATTGTATGTGTGTTAGTCGTTTTAAACTGACTAAAAATGTAACAAATATACTCACAGTTGGCGCAGCCGAGGTCGAGTCCCTCAAGAGCACCCTCGCCGAAGCCAAGAAGGAGGCGGAGGCGAGCAAGGCGGAGGCGAGCAAGGCGGCTGCGGACAAAGTAGCCAAGGAGTTAGAGGTGGAGCAAACCGCCTGCCACAGACATGAGGCGCGGGTGGAGGAGGCCGAACAGGAGCTCAAGGAAGCCATCGCCAAGTGTGAGTCCTTGGAGCAAAAGAGATCAGAATAGGCCTCCGAGCTCATCAAAGCTCTTGAGAGCATGAAGGAAGCCTGGCTTGATGCGCAGGGCGCTCCCCAGGAGATCCAAGAGGCGAGACAGATTGCGGCTAGTAAGTCCTTTATCATGCAGAGTAGATTTACTAGCAAGAGATATATTTTACTGACCCGAGTTTGGAGTTCTCCAGGCGCCTTTGCAGATCTGCCGAGGAGTATTGCGGATGCCGCCGCATTCTTCCGAGCCAAAGAGGGGAGCTCGATGAAGAAGTTGTTCTGGTTGCAATACCTTGCACCAGAACTTCCAGTGCCCCTGAGTGACTAGCTGAAGCAGTTGTCCGAGCTGCACAGGGTGGCCAGACTGGCCATGAAGGATGTAATAGTTCGTCTCTGGCTAGCCGAGGCCATACCTAGCAGCCACTTCAGCCTCGTGAAGCGGTTGGTGGATGCGCTTCCTCAGATCGATACACTCAAGCGGTCGTCCTACATAGAAGCTGCCCAGAGGGCCTTCGCCCGTGTCAAGGTGCAGTGGGCAAAGATGAAGGCCACTGAGATTGCCATTGTAGGGCCACCTGAAGGCAAGGAGCACTGGCGACCAGAGAGGTACTTTGATGAGGTCCTTGAGGGAGCCCGCATTGTCGAGGGCCAGCGCTCAAAGGACGTCATATTTGAGTAGTTGAGTCCGGTTTGTAAGAGTCGTGTAATGAACTCATGATGTATAATACTTATGCTTACGCTTTATGATTAGTTTATACTCTTATTCTGCTATTTGTATGTCTGAAAGTTTACCATTCGTCGGCTTCAGCCCCCACGTAAATATTACAGGGGTGTTCGAAAATGCATGACCACACTTTATCCAACGTCTTGGCCCGATGTAGGAGGCAGCTTGCGAGATGAACTAGGCAATCAAAATATGCGGCTTTAGTACTTTCACTTAGCCATAAGAGTCCATTGGTGGCGCTAAGTACTAGCCCCTTGTTGCGTGAACGGCAACTAGAAGTATGGCGCCTTTGCAATGTGGTTGATCGAAAGCCCATCCCCTCGTATAACATGGCATAAATCGCGAACGATTTGTAGTATAACACTAAGTCACCGAACTGCTGACCCGCTCTCACCTATCAGGACAGCCAGTTTTCAGCTTTCTCTACTGAGGTACTTAACCGGACGAACCAGAAATAAAATCACAGTAGTTCTCCCTTTACTACCTTAGCCGAACTTGCGGAATACAAGGTGTCAAACATAGGAGCCGGGCAACCCAACTATAGGCCGAAGACATGATTCGGAGCCGATGCATATAATGCAATATCTGAGACGCCGAATAGTTCCCTATAGGTGTTCGGACTTAAAAATTGTGCGGGGCCGAATACAACCCCTGGTATGAAGGCCGTGCCAAACCACATATGTCAGTCGAACGTAAGGGAGAACACATATGACAAGGTAATACCAGGATCCAACCAAGAAGATGATAATCATGGGCTTCCTTTATATCTTTATTGATATGTCGACGATAGACAATGTCGTTCAATATTAAGGTCATATTACATGCCCAAAGAGAAAAACAGAAGGTTTTACATAAGGGAAAGTCTAACACAGGGCCTAAAGATCATAGTTCGAAAAAGAAACTCCAGTGATGCCCTGCCGCACGTCTGCATCATTTCTCCTTAGTAATTAGTCCTTTGATAGGAATATTGGATGGTTGCGAAACGCTAGCCTTAAAAGGATCTCCTACACAACCATCTAGCAAGTAGGGCTCTTGATGAACCTGCAGTAAGAGGAAAAAGATATATGTGATCCGGATGTGGTCAAGCCATATAATGGACCTTTTCCGCAGTGTGCCTCCGGCGCCGCCCAAGGTATTTTTAGTGCATAATTATGTACGCGCGGTACACAAGCCGCAACCTGGTAGGGCGATCGGCGGAGGCTGAATTGCTAATCAAGGTCCGGATCCGTTGTTTGATCGTTATTACGCACGAACCGGACTCGTTTGGATACGTCATTGGCTTTATTGGCCGGTGAACTGCTCGGCTTGATAGGGCCGCCATACACTTCGACTCCAAGGGCCGCTGTGTGCTCTTCAGTACGGAGGGAGCACTCCATGTTACCATTGACTGTAATAACGCCACGAGGTCCAAGCATTTTAAGCTTTAAGTAAGCATAATGTGGGACTGCATTAAAGTGGATGAAAGCGGTTCCTCCGAGCAGTGCTTGATGGCCACTGTAGAAAGGAATGATGTCGAAGATCAACTCTTTGCTGTGGAAGTTGCCTGGGGAGCCGAATACTACCTCCAATGTAAGTGAGCCCGTGCAACAGGCCTCCACGTCTGGTATCACACCTTTGAAGGTAGTGTTACTAGGCTTGATTCTTGATGGGTCAATGCCCATCTTACGAACGGTGTCTTGATATATCAAGTTAGGACTGCTACCTCCGTCCATGAGGACTCTAGTGAGGTGGTATTAGTCAATAATTTGATCAAGTACCAGGGTGACCGAACCCCAATGAAGGATACTGGTTGGGTGATCCCTGCGATCAAAGGTGATCAGACAGGCTGACCATGGGTTGAACTTGGGGGCGACGGGCTCTACAGCGTAGATGTCCAGAAGTGCGCGCTTGCGCTCCCTTTTGGGAATGTGAGTGACATAGATCATGTTCACTGTTTTCACCTCGGGAGGAAACTACTTCTGACCCCCTGTGTTCGGCTGACGGAGCTTGTCATCGTCTTTTCTTGGAGGCCCTTTTCCCTTGTGTTCGGTATTTATTTTACCAGCCTGTTTGAAAACCCAACAATTCCTGTTGGTGTGGTTCACAGGCTTATCGGGCGTGCCATGAATCTGACAAGGCCTCTCGAGGATTTTATCCAAGATGGATGGCACATCCTTGTTGACTTTGAAAGGTTTCTTCCACTGACCAGACTTAGGACCGCTGCATCTGGCATTGACTGCTATATCGTCTGGGTCGTCATTCTTGTTGTTCCAACGTGTGTTTTTATTGCAGGGAAGTTTACCATTGCCGTCCTGTACCTCATAAGTGTCGGGGTCTCCCGAGTTGTTGCTTCTATGAGCCAACCAGCTGTCTTCGCCTGCAGAGAGGCGGGTCATGAGTGTCGTTAAGGCTGCCATGGTCTCCAGCGTTTCCTGCCCATGGTGTCAGGCGAACCATTCGTCATGGACATTGTGTTTAAAGGCCGCTAAGGCTTCGGCGTCCGGACAGTCTACGATCTAGTTCTTTTTAGTTAAGAACCGATTCCAAAGTCTATGGGCTGATTCGCCCAGCTGCTAAATTATGTGACTCAAGTCATCAGCATCCGGTGGCTGGACATAAGTGCCCTAAAAGTTGGCCCGAAAAGCATCTTCCAAGTCTTCCCAGGTTCCAATGGAGATTCCTGGGAGGCTGTTTAGCTAATGTCATGCTGTTCCTTTCATCTTTAGAGGAAGATATTTGATGGCATGAAGGACATCTCCTTGAGCCATGTGGATGTGGAGAAGAAATCTTCTATCCAGACGGACGGATCCGTCATTCCATCGTACTGTTCGATGTTTATGGGTTTAAACCCTTCTAGAAATTGGTGTTCCATGACCTCATCGGTGAAGCATAAAGGGTGTGCGGCCCCTCTATATCTGTGACGCCCCGAGACCGACGCTCCAGATGCCTTCCATTTATTCCGAGTTTTGTCATGTGTTTCAATTGCTTTGTTGCATCCATCATGTCATCTCTTTCATTGCATCATGTCATCATGCCATCACATCATTAATTTTATAACTGATCCATTTAAATTGAGGAAAGGGTGACTTCTGTTTATAACATATCCTCCCAATATTAGGGAGCTATTATAAAATATTCCATTATTTGGAATTGACCATAACACACTTGCATTTGAAATTCCTTTCCTCTCTAAATTATTTAAATCCTCCATCTTTGTCCTCTTGCTCCAAATCTAGTTGTGGAGCTTTGATATTATGTGAAAGTAGTCACATGCCATTTCGGTTAACCTTGGGTTTATTTGGCCTTCCAAATAAATTCCTTGGCTCCTCCTTTCTTTTACCAAAATATGAAAAAGAAATCCTTTTCTTTCTTTGGGCCAGCCAAGCAGGCCTCCTGGCCTTTTCCTTCCCACCCAAATGGCCCAAGGCCCCGTCGGCCCCCTCCTAAGCCTAGCCGCCAGGGAGCCCTATCGCCATCTCTCGATCCCTCCTCCTCGTTCCCTTCCGCCGCCACCTGCCTCGACTGCCACTCGAACCCATATCCACACTCCCGATCTCCCACGCGGAGCCATCTCTCTCCCTCCCTTCACTCCTGATCCCCTCCTCGGCGCCATCAGGAGGGCCACCCCGCACGCGCCCCCGCTGTCCAGCCGCACCCCCCAGCGCCTCACCTCAACCAGACTGGTCTGTCTTGCCGCTGCCTCCTGGCCACCAGTGAAGGCCGCCTCGCCGCCCCGTCCAGTTCCTCGTCGACAATCTCCCGCTCTGGATCCGCCTCCAACGACAATGACCAGTGCCACGCCTCCACACCGTCTTCTGCATCCCCGGCCTCCTCGTCATCGCTTTGCCCATTTCTAGCCTCCGGTGCTTTCGCCGGAGCTTCCGCAAGCCGTCCCTGCTGCAGCAAGCCCCTCTCCATCGACCCCGCCGCACTACGCCCTCGCCCCCTGTCGGTGTCAAAACCGGCGGATCTCGGGTAGGGGGTCCCGAACTGTGCGTCTAGGCGGATGGTAACAGGAGACAAGGGGCACGATGTTTTTACCCAGGTTCGGGCCCTCTCGGTGGAGGTAAAACCCTACTCTTGCTTGATTAATATTGATGATATGGGTAGTACAAGAGTAGATCTACCACGAGATCAATGAGGCTAAACCATAGAAGCTAGCCTATGGTATGATTGTTGTTCGTCCTACGGACTAAAACCCTCCGGTTTATATAGACACCGGAGAGGGCTAGGGTTACACAGAGTCGGTTACAATGGCAGGAGATTTACATATCCGTATCGCCAACCTTGCCTTCCACGCCAAGGAAAGTCCCATCCGGACACGGGACAGACTCTTCAATCTTGTATCTTCATAGTCTTGGAGTCCGGCTAAAGATGATAGTTCGGCTCCGGACACCCCCTAGTCCAGGACTCCCTCAGTAGCCCTTGAACCAGGCTTCAATGACGACGAGTCCGACGCGCATATTGTCTTCGGCATTGCAAGGCGGGTTCCTCCTCCGAATACTTCATAGAAGATTTTGAACACAAGGATAGTGTCCGGCTCTGCAAAATAAGTTCCACATACCACCGTAGAGAGAATAATATTTACACAAGTTCAATCTGCTGACGTATTCCGTGGCGTGACATCACACCACGGCCAAGCCTTTACTCGAATCGTTTTTACGGTTCCACCTCAGTGCGTTTAGCGAAGCGGTTTCCTTGGCACCTCTTGTCAAAGCAGAGATCATGTCCCCTTATTCCGGGATTCTCATCAATACGGGCGTGGGTAACCTATCCGCGCCATTGATTACGGCGCTTGGGAGATAAGCGAGTTTTACCAGGCTGGTGGGGACGCATAGTTTCGTCCATCCATATAAGGGGATAAGGATCCTCCTTTTTTACCTACGCCTTCTTCCTCCTTTGCTTATCCATTTCCGCGCACTCGAGCTCCAGCGCCCAAGTCCGCACATCTTGCCTCAACCTTCCCCAGCCATGTCCGGAGCGGGAGGCAAGTGGATGGCCTCCTCCGTCACGGAGGGGCACATCAAGAAGTTAAGGAAAGCCGGATGCCTGCACAATGATATTGCGCACAGGTTTCCAGACGAGGGGTAGCTTGTCCCCACCCCCAGGCCCCATGAGAGGGTGGTGTTCCTCCCCCATTTACTCCGTGGACTGGGCTTCCCACTCCACCCATTTGTCCGGGGGCTCATGTTCTACTATGGCTTGGATTTCCACGATCTGGCCCCGAATTTGATCCTCAACATCTCAGCGTTTATCGTTGTGTGCGAGGCCTTCCTCCGCATCAAACCCCACTTCAGCTTATGGCTGAAGACCTTCAATGTCAAGCCGAAGGTAGTGGGCGGCCAGCAGGCGGAGTGCGGAGGCACCATGGTGGGCAAGATTCCCAACGTCACATTCCTCGAGGGCGCCTTTGTGGAAACCATCAAAGGGTGGCAATCGGGGTGGTTCTACATCACCGAGCCGCGTGACCCTGAATGGGCAGCGGCCCCCGAATTCAGATCTGGCATCCCCACACGGCTCACCTCCTGGAAAGAGAAGGGCCTGAAATGGGGCGATTTAGAAGAGCTGACCGGATCCAAACCTGCGTCCAAGACCTCGTGAACAAGAAGACCAAGCTTGTCAACGTAGTCCAGGTCATGCTCGTCTGCCGGACCCTCCCATGCCAGGAACGGGCGTTCAACTTGTGGGAGTTTGATCCGGCACAACACCAGACCTTGAGCAGGCTCTTCGACACTACGTACGAAGACGCCTGGAGGGTGCTGTTCAAGGGCGCCGAGGCCCCCGCATCCGCTACCGAAGATCGCGGATTCAGCTCGCGGCGTCAAGCCGGCGAGGTAAGCTATTTTACCCTTTATAGGACGCTTACTTTCCATAGTTTGACTCTATGCGGGATCTAAACTCCCTTTACCTTTGACAGGCCTGGCAAAAGACGTCCGGGCAAGTTAACTGTCCGGCTCCCTTGCCAGAAGATCCAGCGGATGCCCAACTAACGGGGCTGCTGGCTCCAGCGCCTTACGTGGTGCCGGAGAAGAAGGCCAAGAAGAAGGCCACGGGAACTCGAAGGAGTTCCCGGCGCCAGGTGTTGTCGGACTCATCGTCCGACGACTCCGAGGCAGACTCCTCCCGTGAAGACGGGGAGGAGGAAAATGAGGCCTCTCACCCCGCGGGGGCAGAGAAGAAAAGGAAGGCCTCCCCAACTGGGGAGGCTGAAGGGTCTAAGAAGGGAAGGACCCTTCCTCCGGATTACTCCACCCACCCGACGACGGTGAAGAGGAGTGGTCACCGAGGGCCAAGCCCCTGGCGAGATCGTAAGTTTCCGGATTCCAGAATGACTCATGATTTTTCCTTTGTCGCATAGTGTCTTATAACGCCGAATACAACCGTGCAGCGCGCCAAAGGACGGGCTTGATATTTCAATGAGCGCCTCCCTGGCCCCGTCGGATGTGAATAGTACTTCACTTCCGGCCGCCTCCTCTCCTCACGCTGCTGATGATGCCGTGGTGGGGTACCGAAAGGGACCCGGCCAGGAGGAGGAGGAGGTCCCGGAGGTTCTGCAAGGCAACCTCCCGGACTTTGGGCATGAGGGGGATCAACCCCCAAAGGGTTCTGAGTTCGGCACTGGGCCGGACTCCGCACCGGAAGCTTTCGTGGTTCCGGAGTCCGGCGGGTGGCCCCTTCATAAGAAGGGTGAGACTGCAACGCCGGTGACCTCCGTCGAACCAGAGGCGCCGGATAATTTGCTGGAGGCGCTCAACGGCGCCTCCATCAACGAGGAGCACCGCCACTGTTATGAGGGCGGTGATTCAGAATGTTCAGTCCGCCAAGAGCGGGCTGACTGAAGCCTGTACCAGCCTTCTAACAAGCTTTGAGGTATGTAATTAAGATATGTAAAAATAGTACCGCATAGACAGTAGCCCCTGATGCTCAGTTTGGTATTTGGAAAGAAAATCCGAACTGAGGATCTAAAAAGATATACGCAGGAGTCTAACATAAGCATGTCAATATGGGAATGCAGGCTGCGCTACTGACCTCTACCGCAATGACTGCAGAGGTCAATGTATTGAAGGAGAGCCTCGAGCGGTCCGAGAACGAGCTCGGCCGTGCCAAGAAGCAGCTCAAGGACAAGGAATGTAAGTAATACCTTATTAGAGTAATACCTTATAGGAAGGATTTGGTTGCAAAAAATGACAGGAATAACGTGAGTATTGCAGGGGCCACGAACGAGGTGGCGACCCTGAAAGAGGCGGTGTCCAAGGCCGAAAAAGGTGCGGCCGCGGAGCGCGCCGAGCGAGAGAAGCAGGAGGCGCGGGTGGTGGAGGTGTGGCCAGAGCTCCAGGCTCTCGTTGAAAAACACGAGAGTCTGGAGCGTGACTCGAAGACTCGAGTGTCTGAGCTCGCCTCGGCTCTTGAGAGTGCCAAAGTCGCTAAGGCAGAAGCCCAAAAATCCCTCCAGGAAATTGAGGCAATAAAGAAGATAGCGGTGGGTAAGGC
The DNA here is from genome assembly GCA_963921465.1 of Triticum timopheevii. Lineage (NCBI taxonomy): Eukaryota > Viridiplantae > Streptophyta > Magnoliopsida > Poales > Poaceae > Triticum > Triticum timopheevii. The sequence continues at coordinate 248,789,973 of OY997264.1, read as the reverse complement.
ATTCTTTATGCAAAGCAAGCACGTGAAAGTGAATTACTTGTTACTTACCCGAATCCGGAGCTCTCCAGGAGCATTCGCAGATCTGCCCCGCAGTGTGTCCGATGCTGCTGCGTTCTACCGGGCCGAGGAGGGGAGCTCGCCGGAAAAGGTGTTCTGGTCTCAATATGCTGAGGCCGGACATCCGGTTCCCCTGAGCGACCAGCTGAAGTAGCTGGTCGAGCTCCACAAGGTGGCCGAACAGGCCATGAAGGGCCTCATAGTTCGGCTGTGGCCTAACGAAGCCATGCCTGGGAGCTACTTCGGTCTGGTGCGGCGGCTGGTGGACGCCTGTCCATGGATTGAAGTCGTCAAGCATTCCGTCTGCATTGAAAGTGCCCGTCGGGCCCTTGCCTGTGCTAAAGTGCACTGGGGCAAGATGGACACCGAGAAGCTTGTGACGGACGCACCACCGCCAGGCAAGGAGTATCGCACGCCCGAGATGTACTATCAGGGTGTCCTGAAGGGTAACCGCCTTATAGTGGGTGAATGCTCCAAAGATGTAATTTTTGAGTAGACTCCCATTTGTTATCCTGTGCGCTGAAGACTTTGTTCATATGCGCTAAGCAACTCTTGTTAATTTAACATATTACCTTCTGTGCAGCCGTTTATCAAATTTGAGAGATGGCAAGTCGTTGGCTTCAGCCCCCATGCCACAAGTGCTGGGGTGTTCGGGATAAACTTGAGCGCTCTTGTTCCCATTTTTGGGTCCTTCGAGGGAGGCGCTCAACACAACGAACGAGGCAACCGGACTTATAATGCTTCAACACTCCCACTTAGCCATAGAATTCTATAATTTTAAATTTCGGCGAAGCCCCTAGAGTTCGGAAGACCGCATTCGGGGCGCTATCCACGCTTGGGCCGGACAAAGCCGGCTCCTCGCTCTAAGCGGCATATGTCTTTAGGGACTCGAAAAACCTCTCGAACAGCGACCGACTCTCGCCCTATCATGACGGTCAGTTTTAGCTTTCTCCACTGAGGTTCTCAACCCAGCTCAACCGGGGCACAATCGCAGTGGTTCTCCCAGCCTACCTTAGCCGATATAACGGAACATAAGGTAGCAAAACATGGGAGCCGGGCAAACCCAACTATTGACCCAAGACATGATTCGGAGCCGATGCATATAATGCTATAAGTTCGGGGTGCCACACTTGTGAAAGTGTTCGGACTTATCACACCATATTTTGGGGAACTTAAGCCCCTGGTGTATTTGGCCGTACCAAAACGTATGGATGCAACATGTCATAAGTGAACATATATAGATAGAAAAAGTAATGCAATAATAGGCAAAAAGCGATGCATTGTTTATTCAAAAAATACTGCAATGAAAGCAGAATGATGCAAATAGTGCGGTAAGCAAGGGATGGGACTATTTAACATGTCCCCCTCCAGGGCTAGGCTGTGGGATGGTATGTAAAACAGGTATACTGCTCGTAATAGAGACCACCTGGACACTCGTCGTAGCTTTTCTGCTTCCCTAGCTGTTGCATCGTGAGTTCGGCAATTCTACTGCCGGATAGGGCTTCTGGAAAACGGAGTCCTGAGAATAAGAAAAAAAAGAATGACACAATTGGGAGCCCCTGGTGCGGTTGAGCCGCTCTCCGGGCATGCCGTGGTCGTGCCCCTACCCCTATGCCCATGGTATCTCCAGAGCGTAGTGATGTACGCATGGTAGTGGTCTCACGATTTCGTGAGGGTTGGGGTTGGGGCCGCATTGCTACGCGTGCTCGGAACGTGCCAGGCGGTCTTGTTGTAGGTTACTCTGGGCGTGCTTGACTGTGTCCGGCCGCTTAACAGCCGGACTCAAGAATTGCCTTAAGAGGCTGCTTTGTACTTCCGTCGCGAGAGCCGCTGTATGCTCCTCCATTCAGAGAGAGCGTCCGGTGTTTCCGTTGAACGTAATGACTCCTCGAGGGCCTGGCATCTTGAGCTTGAGGTATGCGTAGTGCGGTACCGCATTGAACTTTGCAAATGCGGTTCGTCCGAGCAGTGCATGATAGCCGCTGCGGAACGGGACTATGTCGAAGATTAACTCCTCGCTTCGGAAGTTATCCGGGGATCCGAAGACTACTTCAAGTGTAACTGAACCTGTACAGTCGGCCTCTACACCTGGTATGATGCCTTTAAAGGTCGTCTTTGTGGGTTTAATCCTTGAGGGGTCTATGCCCATCTTGCACACTGTATCCTGGTAAAGCAGGTTCAGGCTGCTGCCGCCGTCCATCAGGGCTCTAGTGAGGTGAAATCTGTTGACGATTGGGTCTAGAACCAATGCGGCGAATCCGCCATGGAGGATACTAGTGAGGTGGTCCCTTCCATCAAAAGTGATCGGGTAGGAGGACCACGGATTATACTTTGGGGCGACTGGCTCCGTCGCATATATGTCCGTGAGCGCACGCTTCCGCTCCCTTTTGGGTATGTGGGTTGCGTATATCATGTTCACCGTCCGCACTTGTGGGGGGAAACCCTTCTGTCCTCTATTGTTCGGCGGCCGGGTCTCCTCCTCGTCATCGCTATGCAGCCCCTTGTCATTGTTTTCGGCAGTTAACTTGCCTGCCTGCTTGAACACCCAACAATCCCTGTTAGTGTGATTGGCTGGCTTTTCGGGGGTGCCGTGTATCTGGCACAAGCGATCGAGTATTCGGTCCAAATTGGATGCCCCGTAGTATTTCTTTTGAATGGCTTTTTCCGCTAACCTGGTTTAGAGCCTCTGAATCCGGCATTGACTATCGTATCCTCAGCATTGTCGCCATTAATGCGGCGCTTGTGCTTGTTGCGATGCGACCTGCCGTTGGTGTCCTTGGTATCCGAATTACCAGGGCTCTTGGTAATGTTGTTACTATGAGCTAGCCAGCTATCCTCTCCCGCGCAGAAGCGGGTCATGAGTGTTGTGAGGGCTGCCATGGATTTCGGCTTTTCCTGTCCTAGGTGCCGGGCAAGCCACTCGTCGCGGATGTTGTGTTTGAAGGCTGCAAGGGCCTCTGCATCCGGACAGTCGAGGATTTGATTTTTCTTGGTTAGGAATCGTGTCCAGAATTGTCTGGCCGATTCTTCTAGCTGCTGAATTATGTGGCTTAAGTCATCGGCGTCTGGTGGTCGCACATAAGTGCCCTGGAAGTTGTCGAGTAATGCGGCTTCCAGGTCTTCCCAACAACTGATTGACTCTGCTGGCAAGCTGTTAAGCCAATGCCGCGCTGGTCCTTTAAGCTTGAGTGGGAGGTATTTGATGGCGTGTAGATCGTCACCGCGGGCCATGTGGATATGGAGGAGATAGTCCTCGATCCAGATTGCCGGGTCTGTTGTGCCATCGTATGATTCAATGTTTACGGGTTTGAAACCCTCAGGGATTTGATGATCCATCACTTCGTCTGTGAAGCATAGTGGGTGTGCGGCGCCTCTGTATTGGGCTATATCACGACGCAGCTCAAACGAGCTTTGTCTACTGTGTTCGGCCTGGCCGGAATTGCTGTATCCGGCGTGATGGTTGCTATCACGTATCGTGGGGCACCCACGCGATCCGTAGATCGATCTTGTTTTCCTGTCCTTGTCCTCGAGTATACCCCGCAGGTCTGGCGCATTTTCCCGCGCCTTGGTATTTTTTGAGCGGCGCCGGGGTGTGGCTTGAGTGTAGGGCCAAGAGGCCTCTCTGTCGCGGCCACGAGGTGGCCGGTCAGCCGTATTATGCGCTGGTGATGTAGGTTTAGGTGCTTCCTCCTCTAATCGGGGTAGCAGCCTGCGTTTTAGGTAGCTCTTGGAGGGGCGTTCGAGTTCATACTCTTCGGCCGCAAGGACTTCAGTCCATCTGTCGGCTAGCAAGTCTTGGTCAGCTCTAAGCTGTTGTTGCTTTTTCTTGAGGCTGCTTGCCGTGGCCATAAGCCTGCGTTTGAAACACTCTTGTTCAGCAGGATCCTTAGGTATGACAAATTCGTCATCGTCGAGGTTTGCCTCGTCTTCGGAGGGAGGCATATAATTATCATCATCTACCTCTCTGTCTGCCGCTCTCTCATGAGGGCTGGCTTCTCCATCCTCCTGCGCTGAATCCTGCTGGAGGGGGCTGTCTTCGGCACTGTCCGGGGTGTTATTGTCTCCGGTGCCGGAATCTCCATTTTTGCTGTGGCGGGATTTAGAGCGGCACCACTGACGCCGGCGCTTAGGCTGTTTCTTGGAGGGGTCGTCCTCCGTTGTTCCATCGCCATTCCCATCCTTTGGGATGTCCACCATGTAAATGTCGTATGACGAGGTGGCCTTCCAGTGCCCTGTAGGCGCTGGTTCTTGGTCGTCTCCTGCATCGTCGTCCATACCGTCGATGTCTTCGGAGTCAAAGTCTAGCATGTCGGTTAAGTCATCGACAGTGGCAACAAAGTGGGTGGTGGGTGGGCTTCGAATTTCTTCGTCGTCTGCATCCCAGCCGTCCTGACCATAGTCCGGCCAGGGCTCTCCTGATAAAGAGAGATACTTTAGCGAATTCAGGATGTCGCCAAAGGGCGAGTGCTGAAAGATGTCTGTGGCGGTGAACTCCATGATCGGCGCTCAATCAGATTTGATTGGCAGGGGCGCGGAAGGTTCGGAGTCCGGAGAGGAGACCGACATCTTGGAGTCATGAGCTTCACAAAGGACAGGGTTGGTATTCGGCTCTATCGCCATAGAGGTAGCAACCCCCAAGGTGGTGTCCAGCCACCCGTCCTCGATCGGTGCAGTCGGCTCCGAGCTAGGGGTCGAAGAGGACACTTGTGCGGCCTCTAGGGCACTGTCCGGCAGCAGAGCTAGATCGTGCCCATCGTGGCAGTGCGGCGCGCTTGGCTGTGGCTCGAACCCGTCGAAGATCAAGTCTCTGCGGACGTCTGTCGTATAGTTCAAACTTCCAAATCTGACCTGATGGCCAGGGGCGTAGCTTTCAATCTGCTCCAGATGGCCAAGTGAGTTGGCCCGCAGTGCAAAGCCGCCAAATACGAAGATCTGTCCGGGGAGAAAAGTCTCACCCTGGACCGCGTCGTTGTTGATGATCGAAGGGGCCATTGGGCCTAAAGGCAACGACATAGAGGAACTCTCAATGAAAGCACCAATGTTGGTGTCAAAACCAGTGGATCTCGGGTAGTGGGTCCCGAACTGTGCGTCTAGACAGATGGTAACAGGAGACAAGGGGCACGATGTTTTTACCCAGGTTCGGGCCCTCTCAGTGGAGGTAAAACCCTACTCCTGCTTGATTAATATTGATGATATGGGTAGAACAAGAGTAGATCTACCACGAGATCAATGAGGCTAAACCCTAGAAGCTAGCCTATGGTATAATTGTTGTTCGTCCTACGGACTAAAACCCTCCAGTTTATATAGACACCAGAGAGGGCTAGGGTTACATAGAGTCGGTTACAATGGCAAGAGATCTACATATCCGTATCGCCAAGCTTGCCTTCCACGGCAAGGAAAATCCCATCTGGACACGGGACGGAGTCTTCAATCTTGTATCTTCATAGTCTTGGAGTCCGGCTAAAGATGATAGTTCGGCTATCCGGACAGCCCCTAGTCCAGGACTCCCTCACCCCCCACCCAGCCGGACCTCCTTCCTCTGCTCTGAGTTAACCGCGCCGCCCTGGGTCTCCGTCAGCGTCGGCCTCCTACCCCGCCGGTCTACCTCCCCACGCCGGCAGCAAGCCCCACTGCTTCCGCTCTTCACCAAGCCCCAGCGGCCCCGTTCACCTCTGAGCCAAGCCTACTCTTCGGCCACCGATGGAAAGTTTTGTCGTGGCCGTGAGCGAGACCATCGCGCACCTGTTCGTTGCTAGTTGCATGCCAAAACCTCCTCCTGTGCACAAGTACCCCTCCAGATTTGTCAATGCCTCTGTTTGACCCATGTACAACTACACGGTGATGCGCCAAGTACCCCCTCGGATCGTCAAGTTCGATTACACGGAACCGCCAAGTACCACTACGATTGCCGTGTACATCTACGGACGCCAAAACCGGACCAACTAGTACCCCGACAATGTGTGTACCTCTATCGTCGACCCCATGGACGTCAAGTTCCTCGCCGTGACCCTGATCCTCTATGGAGTGTGTACGACTACGAAACATGAACCACTACTTCCACTACCGTTGCCGTGTGCCACTACTTCCACGACGACCGTCCCGAGAATGTCTACTTCCTCTACATCGCACCGACTCGATCCGCCCCAAAAACGCACGCTTCGAAGTTATAGCCCTAAGACGATGCCCGCAAACGAATGCATGTGTGCTGTATGACATGCTTATGTTTACATCATGTCCGAGTTGTCATTGCACGTTCCTCCTCGTTCGCCATGCCGTCGACCCGAGGGAACCCGATTGCCAGGATCACCCCACCATCTTTTGCATGTTCCGCGCATCCACACTTTCTCTTGCACCGATATCTCGACGAGCTGTCGGATCAGTGGAATGTTGCCGTGGCACCATTTCCGTGGTACTTGCCGTGGCACCCATTTCGTTCCGCCATGGTGCCAAATGCTTCATAACATGCTCATGTCAACATTTTCATAAAAAATGCATAAAACTTGAATATGTTATCCACTTAAATTTTAGTGTTGTTTATTTCACTTTGCCATGCCATTCATATTTAAACCGAACATTGTTGAATTTAGGGATCCAGTAAACCTTGAGATGTTCGAACTCTGGGGTGCGTGTGGAGATCTCAACCTGCCCAGTGTGCCTACTCGCGATCCTCCTAGCCTAGCGCATCGAGCTCAAAGAGACACAAAGACACAAACATTTATACTGGTTCGGGCCACCGTTGTGGTGTAATCCAGAGTGGTGTGGTGGATTGCCTCGAGGGGCTATGGATGAACTAATACAAAGGATGAACAAGCCTCAGGAGGTGAGGTGTGTCGGATATCGGGTTCCGACAAAACCCTTAAGGTTCAAACTCTGGGGTGCACACAAAAATCTTCTCCCAACCGATACATGCCCCGAAACCTCGCCGCGATTCTAAGCTAGCACGATGAACAACACAAGAGACACGAGGTTTATACAGGTTTGGGCCACCGTTGTGGTGTAACACCCTACTCCTGTGTGCGGTGTGGTGGAGTGCCTCTGGGGCTGATGACGAACAATACAGAGGAAGAACAGCCTCGCGAGAGGTGTTCTTGAGCTGGTGTGATGTTCTACTTAGGAAGGATTCGATCCCCTCCTACTGTGGTGGCTATCTCTATTTATATAGGCCCTGGTCCTCTTCCCAAATATAGAGCGGGAAGGGAGCCAACAATGGCCACTTTGAAAGGGGACAACTAGTACAAGCTATCCTGACTAAAGGTGGTCTTTGACTGTCAAAGGCACTGGTGATGACGTTGTCTTGTGCTCCACGGTGACCTCCGTCCTGCTGGTCTCGGTCTCGTTGCACTAATATGGAAACCTTTGCTTGATGCCTCGGTACTCCGTGCCTACGCTTGCCCCCTTTGCAGCAAAGAGGAAATGAGGACGTTGCGCAGGCTAGCGCCCACCTGGCGCCCGTCTGGTCTTGATCGTCATGGCTTACGTCATGAGCACCTCGCGAGGTACCCCTTGCCTTGATCTCTCCGCCTCCTCGTGAGCCTGCCTGGTGAGGCCACCCATGAGGAGGCGTTGGTCGTCCGCCCCACGAGGCTTGGCCCTTAGCAAGGGTCTTGAGCTTGGGTGGATGAAGACGGGCCGTACTGGGCCGCCGGTGAGCCACGCCGCAGGCCGCAGGCAGGCAAGTCTGGGGACCCCTGTTCCCAGAATGCCGATAGTAGCCCCCGGGCCCAAGGCATGCTCGGACTTGGCTTAGCAGCAAAGCCAAAGGGCAAGTAAGGAGCACCGCAGGCCCCAACAGCCTGCAGCCTTGGTTGCCGCGTGGCGGGTAATTGGACATGGGTGTCTCCGCTTCCCCATGCTCCCACCATATCCGCCTGGCTAGGCGACCACGAAGCTTTACACAGTTATTTCCCCTTCGCTGCCTGCGTGCTTCCTGTTCCCCTTTCTTCCTTGAACCTCTGTTTCCACTTCCAATCTGAGTTAAGCTGTGCCTCCTCCATCGCCATGGAGCCAACTAACAAAGAGAAAGGGAAGAAGCCCGTGCCCTCACCCAGTTCGCCTCCGGCAATCGAGCCCGCCGTTGGCCGGTCGCTGGTGCTCAATCTGGAAGCCTTGGACAAGGTCCGCTCCGCACTCGCCTCCAGCTTCAACGAGTGCAGAAAGACGATGGCTTGGCTTGCATACCACACCTCCGTCGACAGGATCGTCAGGGAGGTTCGGTTCTTCGTCGATGCCCTGTGGGCTGGCCTGGTTCCTCCTTTCTCCGCCTTTTTCAATGCGGTGCTTTCCCACTATCAGATCTATATGATGCATCTTGATCCTCAATCCATTACCATTCTTGTTGTCTTCACCTTTGTCTGCGAAGCCATGGTGGGCATTGCTCCTTCCATTTCCCTCTTGCGCCACTTCTTCTCCTTGCGCCTGACCGGCCCCTTGCAGTGCTCAGGCTGCGTGAGCTTCCAGGCCGTGGCAGAGACGGCCACCTTGGGGATTGATTTTGGCCTTCCACCTTCCACGAGTGGGTTCCAGACGCGGTGGCTGTATGTGGATGTTGGAGTGCCCAACCCCCTGCTCTCGCATCCGACATTGCCTGCTATCCCCAATCCGGGCTCGGGCCACGAGAGGGTCATCAGCCCCCGGCTCTCCTTCCTTTGGCGCCGGCTGGAGAGGTTGAGAGAGCTCGGCGTGACTGCGCCCCGGGTGGTGAAGGAGTTCCTCTAGTGCCGCATTGTTCCTCTCCAGCGCCACTCCCAACTGATGTGGGCCCTGACCGGACATCAGCACCGCATGAGGCTTCAGGAGACGGAGCTAGCGCCCGAAACGCTGAAGAAGGTGCTTGAGGTCTTGACTGGCGACCCCTCGCCGGGCGATATCCGGCATGGGGACAACCTACTGTATCTCTGCTCGGGCGGGGCCGAGTTTGTGAGGCAGATGCCCTACTTTGACGAATGGGGGTTGCGCCCGGCTGGCCTTGTGGGGCCTCGCAAGAAGCCCATCGCCGTGTCTCCCTTGCCCGTCGCCAAAATCGATCTTGCCCCAGGAGAGGGTGCCGGGAGGCAAGCATTGCTTGAGGCTGGAGGCTCCGGTGCCATGGTGCTGATGTCGCACGGGGTCCCGAGGCGACAACCTCCAGAGCTTGTGAAGCCCGCCCTGAGGCGATTGTTGATGGGGGGATGCGACCCATGACTCCCGAGGCCGGAGCCCCCGAGGCCTCGGCAGGTCATCAGGAAGTGGTGCCTAATCGCTCCTCCGAGCCTGGCGCCCCTGAGGTAGGCTGCCTGAGTGCTTCTCCATCCACGCTTCACGCCGGCCCGCATGTTGAGCGCCTGGGACGATTCCGCATAGACTTCGACGTCCTCCGCAAGAGGAAGGAGTCTTCGAGTGGCAGTGAGCGCCCCTGTCGACCATTGAAGCATAGGAAGTACTTTGCCATAGACGAGTAACTACCTCATTCTTGTAATTCCTCAATCGTCGCTCCCTTTCCTGACTATGGCCCTTCAGGATCCCTCCTGCCAAACCTGCGAAGTCTGCCAAGAAGCAACTTCCTCCGGCCTTACCTCCATCGCCGGCCTTGAGCGTCCCGAGCTTGCGTGCTGCCCTGACGCGAGTCCGGCCGGAGAAGTAAGTCGGCCCGCAGGGTGCCTTGAGCCTGTGCCCCTGTCGCCTTTCCTTCGCGACCTCGCCCGGGGCGTGACCAGCCTGCCCAGGGCTCCTTCTCTGATCGTGGATGGTGAATGGTTGAAAGTCAGTCCTTGGCTCTTCTTCTGGGGATGGATCTGCGCCGGCCAGGGTCCCTTGCGGAGCCCGTCCGGCAATCGGGGGGGCGCCAGCCCCCAGCCCCCTGCCGAGAGGGGGTGGACCGCTTCAGGGCCTGCCGCCAATGTCGGTGGTGGAGAACGACATGGACGACGTGCTCAGGCAAGCGCGGGAGCGCAGCGTCGTTCGCCAAGAATTCCTCCGGAAGGTGATGGACGCGATGGGCTAGCCTGGTGGAGAGCTTGCGGACGTGGACTTGTGTCTTGAAGCTGAGGGCCTGTGGCTGATTGAGGAGCGGCGCAAGCTGAAGGTGGCAGTCAACCTTGTGCGTCATCAGCAGGAGCTTGACAACACGAAGGCGAAGCATCCCTTGCAGCCTCGCGAAAGGTCTGCTCCTGAGCTATTAAGGAAGCTCGGGAAGCAGACCAACGGTGCGAGATCGCGGAGAAGCGCGCGTGGGAGCTCCAAGCCTGGAGCGCTTCCCTGGAGCAGCAGGTGGAGTTGTGTCAGGCAGCCCTTGCATCACTGAAGGGGACGCCTGTCGAGGAGGAGGAGCTCCAGAGGCACGAGGAAGTGCTGACGCTGGAAGCCGCTGAGCGCAATCTTGACCTTGAGCGGTTGGAGACGAGGAAGCGCCAGGTTACCCAGGCTGAGGACGAGGTTGGCACGCGTGAGGCTCGAGTCCAGGAGGAGGTTGACCGCCATGTGGCAGAAGCCCGCGCAGATCTTGAGCGCAGGTATAACTAGAGGCTGGAGCTGATTGAAGTCGAGGCTGAGGGCAGAACTGCCGCTCTCAGGTTCAAGCTGACTAAAACGGGGCAGTGCGCGGAGGCCACCGCAGCTGCCCTGGTCTCGGCGCAGGCTGAGTTGGCCTCCACCCATGCCGAGCTACTGCTTCTTCAACGGTGGGTTGATGACGCCGAGTCCATTGCACGGCGGAACAGATAAGAAATTCTTCAACGCCAGATGCTAGATCACATGCACGGCCCCACGCTTCAAGAGCTCAAGAACCGGGCCAACTCGGCCCTAGGCCATATCTGTGATGCGGTCACTCTGCATCCTCACGTGACCAACTATGCTGGCCATCTCCAATTCTTCACTGATGTGGTGACGCATCTGGAGAACCGCTCTGAGAGGGCTCGCCAGCTTGTCGAGGAGAGGAGCCGCAGCCTACTCGGGCGTTCATTCTCCCGTGTCTTCAGCCATCTCCAGAACGCGAACCCCCACTTCGACTTTGACGCCGGCATCGCCCAGTGCCCGAGGCCATCCGGGGCGACCTGGCACGGTGGGTGGAGGACAACATTTATGCGCTCATGGGCCTTTGCTTCTGATAACGACGGGGTGATAGTTACCGTGGATGAAGGTGATGTGGTGAATGGTGGTGAAGAAGACGCCAACGATGGCGGTGGTGGTGCCGGCGACAGCGACAGCGGTGCCAATGATGCCTTTGGAGGCGACCAAGAGGATGCGGTGAGCGATATGTCTGACTGATCTTGTGTCCCCCTGCTATTTACCCTGCACACTAAAAGCTCGGGCGCGGTCCTGAAGGTTGTAACAGCATTTTGGGAGGGGGAGCCCCTCATGTAAAAAGGACTATTGTCCACATGTTTTAGGAGCGATGCCGAATGTGTGCCTGCATGATGTTATGAGCCCTCCGATGAGTTAGCTGTTGTAGTTTACCTTTAGCCTGGGCAAGCCTTGAGCAGGCTTGCGAGGCCGTGATCCTCCGAGGGCCTTCTGGGGGACCTGCTGACCATGTGGTGAGAGCCTCGCGAGAGCGAGTGCTGGTCGCGAGACGGCATGCGCGCGTGCGCCTAGCCCATCCCCGCCCGCGAGAGGCTCGCGAGGGGGGAGGCAGCTAGTTGAACTCCAAACTGGGGCAGAAACTTTAACGCTAGAGAACACACAAACAAGACAAGACACCCCTCCCCGCATACGCAAACACAGATTCAATTTCAGCTTAAATCAAAGCAAGGAAGCTCGACCACAGAAAGGGGGGTAAAAAGCAAAAGGCCACGTCTGGCACCTAGTCTAGTCTTCGACATCTTCTCACCAGCGCGAAGCTAAGTGCTGCCACTGGGCGTGGGAGGGAGCCCCCGAGGCCCAAGGGAGGCTCTCCGGAGACTCTGGGGCGTGTACAGCCCCAACTCATTACTACGTGAGAGTGTCACGGGCGGCGAGCTTCACAGGCACTGGGCCTTCTTCACAGGTACCGGCCTTGCTTCATATCGCCAGATGAGAGCCCCGCAGTGTGCCAGCCCCGACCGCCATTGACGGCGACCGGAAACCAAGGACGACACCAATGGGGTAAAGGGGACGCTAGCAGTTCCCCTGACGACCACGGGTCCTCTGCCGGGGGCAGGCTTTGTAGCACCGCAGGGCCTACCTCCGGGAAACACCTTGCTCCGTGCACCGCAGGGAAGGGCCTGGCTCCCGGCCCCTATCATGCAGCCCCCAATGCGCTCCTCCTGGCGGGAGGGAGGCTGCCGAGCTGGGGCAACCTTTCGCTGCATTGACCTGGACTTCTTGCGACCCATGGTTAGTGTCGGTGTCAAAACCGGCGGATCTCGGGTAGGGGGTCCCGAACTGTGCGTCTAGGCGGATGGTAACAGGAGACGAGGGACACGATGTTTTTACCCAGGTTCGGGCCCTCTTGATGGAGGTAAAACCCTACATCCTGCTTGATTAATATTGATGATATGGGTAGTACAAGAGTAGATCTACCACGAGATCAAGGAGGCTAAACCGTAGAAGCTAGCCTATGGTATGATTGTTGTAATGTATGTTGTCCTACGGACTAAAGCCCTCCGGTTTATATAGACACCGGAGAAGGCTATGGTTACACAGAGTCGGTTACAATGGTAGGAGATCTACATATCCGTATTGCCAAGCTTGCCTTCCACGCCAAGGAAAGTACCATCCGGACACGAGCCGGAGTCTTCAATCTTGTATCTTCGTAGTCTTGGAGTCTGGTGGATAATGATAGTCCGGCTGTCCGGACACCCCCTAGTCCAGTACTCCCTCAGTAGCCCCTGAACCAGTCTTCAATAACGATAAGTCCGGCGTGCATAATGTTCGGCATTGCAAGGCGGGTTCCTCTCTTGAATAATCCAGAGAAGATCATGAACACCAGGATAGTGTCCGGCTCTGCAAAATGTACACTTAGTTCAATCTGCTAACGTATTATGCAGCGTGACATCACACCGCCACCAGGCCTTTGTTTGAATTATTATACCACCTCAGCATGTTTAGCGAAGCGGTTTCCTTGGCACGTCTTGTCGAAGCAGAGATCGTGTTCCCCTTATTCCGGGATTCTCATCAATACGTGCGTGGGTAACCCAACCGCGCCATTGATGGTGGCGCTTGGGAGATAAGCGAGTTTTACCAGGCTGGTGGGGGACGCATAGTTTTGTCCGCCTATATATAAGGGATAAGGATTCACCTTCTCACCTACGCCTTCTTCCTCCTTTGCTTATCCATCCCCGCGAACACAAGCTCCACCGCCCGAGCTCGTGCATCTCGCCTCGACCTTCTCCGAATATGTCCGGAGCGGGAGGCAAATGGTTAGCCTCCACCGTCAAGGAGGAGGACATCACCAAGCTGCGCAGCGCCGGATACCTTTCCGGCGATATCGCGCATCGGCTGCCCGACGAGGGGCAGCTCATCCCTACCCCCGGGCCTCATGAGAGGGTCGTCTTCCTCCCCCACTTCCTCCGTGGACTGGGCTTTCCGCTCCATCCATTTGTCCGGGGGCTCATGTTTTACCACGGCCTGGATTTCCATGATCTGGCGCCGAACTTTATCCTCAACATCTCGGCGTTTATCGTTGTGTGCGAGGCCTTCCTCTGCATCCGGCCCCATTTCGGCCTGTGGCTCAAGACCTTCAACGTCAAGCCGAAGGTTGTGAAGGGTATGCAAGGAGAATGCGGAGGCGCCATGTTGGGCAAATTGCCCAACGTCCCTTGTCTAGAAGGGACCTTCGCGGACTCCGTCAAGGGGTTGCAATCGGGGTGGTTTTACATCACCGAGCCGCGCAAATCGACATGGGCGGCGGCCCCCGAGTTTAGATCTGGCCTCCCCACGCAGCTCACCTCCTGGAAAGGGAATGGCTTGCAGTGGGGGAATCCGGTGGAGGTGACGGGACTCCGAGCATGTATCAAGAAGATGGTGAGCAATAGGCTCAGGCTCGTCGACGTGGTCCAAGTCATGCTCATCCGGCGGATCCTCCCATGCCAAGAACGGGCATTTAATTTGTGGGAGTTCCATCCGGAACAGCACCAGGCGCTAAGCGGGCTCTTCGATACAACATACGAAGGCGCCTGGAGGGTGCTGTTCAAGGGCGCCGAAGCCCCCGCGTCCGCGACCGAAGACCGCGGATTCAGCTCGCAGTATCCAACTGACGAGGTAAGTGATTCAGCCCCATTACGGGACACTTGTGATAATTAGAATGACTCTAGCGAGGTCTCATTCTGCCTCTTCCTTTGACAGGAATGGATGGAGAAGGCCAAGCTGCTCATCAGCCCGGCTCCCATGCCAGAAGACCCAGTGGACGCCCGCTTAACAGGGCTGCTGGTTCCGGCACCGCACGTGGTGCCGGAGAAGAAGGCCAAGAAGGTGGCCACGGGGACTCGAAAGAGTTCCCGCAATCAGGCGTCTGACGACGACGAGGACTCCTCCCCCGAAGATGAGGAGGAGTACTCTCTCCCGGAGGAGGGAGAGAAGAAAAGGAAGGCTTCCCCCATCGGGGAGGCCGAAGGGTCCAAGAGGGGGAGAACTATCCCCCCGGACAGTTTCGCCAAGATCAGCGTTGGTGAGGATGAGTGGCCTCCAAGAGCCAGGCGTCCGGCAAGATCGTAAGTATCCGTATCCTTGATGTGTAATTTCTTTTATGTCGCGTAGTATCCTTCTAACGCCGCATTTTGCCCGTTGTCCGGCCAATGATGATCTCCCCGACTCATCGAGCGGGTCATTGGCCTCATCGGATGTGAATTCCATCCCGACTGCCTCCACCCCACGCGCCGACGAGGACGTCGAGGTGGGATCCCAGAGAGGGACCCATCAGGAGGAGGCTCCGGAGGCGCCGTCAGGCAGCCTCCCGGACTTCGTGCCGGACTCTACATCGGAACCCGCAGTGGTTCCAGAGTCCGGCAAGTGGCCCCTTCGAAAGAAGGGCAGGACCGTGACGCCAGCGGCCTCCGTCCAACCGGAGGCGTCGGATAACCTGCTGGAGGCGCTTAAAGGCGCTTCCATCGAGGAAGAACACCGCACTATCATGAGTGCGGTGATTGAGAAGGTTCAGCTCGCTAAGAGCGGGCTGACCGAAGCCTGCAGCAGCCTTTTAACAGGCTTTGAGGTAAGAAGTTAAAATTATATAATGTAATACCGCATAGACAGTAGCCCCTGATGCTTAGTTCGATGTTCGGAAAGAAAAGCCGGACTAAGGATCTTTAACAAGATATACGCAAGGTTGCCTAAAATATGTCAATATGGGTTTGCAGGCTGCGCTTCTGACCTCTGCCGCACTAATGGCGGAGGTTGACGTGCTGAAGAAGGATCTCGAGCGGTCCGAGCAAGAGCTCGGCCATGCAAAGAAGCAGCTCGAGGAAAAAGAAGGTGAGTAACACCTCTTTGAATAAGTACCTTACAGAAAAGGATTTTGGTTGCAAATAAAATTAACAAGGATAATATGTGTATTGCAGGGGCCACTAACGAGGTGGCAACCCTGAAGGATGCTGTGTCCGCAGCCGAACGCAGTGCGGCCGCGGAACGGGCTGAGCGAGAAAAGCAAGAGGCATGGGTGGCGGAAGTTCGGCAAGAGCTCCAGGCTCTCATGGAAAAACATGAGAGTTTGGAGCGTGACTCCAAGACTCGAGAGTCCGAGCTTGCCTCGGCTCTCGAAAGTGCCAAGTCCGCCAAGGCCGAGGCCCGTAAGGCCCTTCAGGAGGTTGAGGACATAAAAAAGATAGCGGCGGGTAAGGCGTTTTTCATGCAAAGCAGGCATGTTAATGTGAACTACCTGACACTTACCCGCATTCGGAGCTCTCCAGGGGCGTTTGCAGATCTGCCACGTAGTGCGTCTGATGCTGCCGCATTCTATTGTGGCGAGGAGGGGAGCTCGACGGAGAAGGTCTTCTGGTCTCAGTATACTGAGGCCGGCCATCTGGTGCCCCCAAGCGACCAGCTGAAGCAGCTGTTCGAACTCCACAAGGTAGCTGAGGAGGCCATGAAGGGCCTCAAAGTCCGGCTGTGGCCTGGACAGGCCATGCCTGGTAGCTACTTTGGCCTCGTGCGGCGGCTGGTGGATGCATGCCCCAGGCTGGATGTAGTCAAGCGCTCCGCCTGTATCGAAGGCGCTCGTCGGGCCCTTGCCCGCATAAAGGTGCAATGGGGCAAATTGGATGCGGAGAAGCTTCTCACGGACCCACCGCCACCGGGCAAGGAGTATCGCACGCCGGAGAAGTATTATAAAATTGTCCTGAAGGGAGCCTGCAATATTGCAGATGAGTGCTCCCGAAATGTAATCTTTGTGTGAACTCGCTGTTTATTTATCCTGTGCACTGAAAACTTCGTTCATATGCGCCATGAGCAACGCTTGTTTAATTTAAAATATTACCTTCTATGCGGCCGTTTGTAAAATCTGAGAGATGGCAAGTCGTTGGCTTCAGCCCCCAAGCCACAAGTGCTGGGGTGTTCGGGATAAACTTGAGCACTCTTGTTCCCATTTTTGGGTCCATCTAGGGAGGCGCTCACCACGACGAACAAGGCAACCGGACTTATAGTGCTTGAACACTCTCACTTAGCCATAGAATTCTATAATTTTAAATTTCGGCGAAGCCCCTGGTATTCGGAAGACCGAATCCGGGGCGCTATCCACGCCTTCATCGGACATTATCCGGAACTTCGCTCGAAGCGGCGTGAGTCTTTAAGGACCCGAAAAAACCTCTCGAACAGCGACCAGTCTCTCGCCTTATCATGCCAGTCAGTTTTAGCTTTCTCCACTGAGGCGTTAACCCGGCTCAACCGGGGCGCAATCGCAGTGGTTCTCCCAGTGCCACCTTAGCCGACAGAACGGAACGTAAGGCACCAAAACGGGGGAGCCGGGCAAACCCAACTATTGACCCAAGACATGATTCGGAGCCGATTCATATAATGCTATAAGTTCGGGGTGCCGCACTTGTGAAAGTGTTCGGACTTTATCACACCATAGAGTGGGGAACATAAGCCCCCGGTGTATTTTGCCTTACCAAAATATACGGGTGCCAGATGTCATATAATGAGCATATATGTATAAAATGTGATGCAATTGCGATCATAAAGGTGCTGCATTATTAATGAAAGGAAAGTCTGCTAGTAGAGCGGACTGATACAAATAGTGCAGTAAGCAAGGGATTTGGACTAAATAAACATGTCTCCCTCCAGGGATGAGCTGCGGATTTTGTGTATATAATCGAATTTAATGCTCGTAATTGAGATCACCTGAGTGTTCGGCGCGGCCTTCTTTAGTCCCTGACTGTTGCATCATGAGTTCGGCAGGTTCACCGCCGGACAGGGCTTCTGGTTAACAGAGTCCTGTGTACAAAAAATAAGAAAAATAATAAAAAAAGAGGGGCACATTTGCGAGCCCCCGGTGTGGTCGAACCGCACTCTGGGTCCGTTGTGATCGTGCCCCCTCCCCTGTGCCCATGGTATCTCCAAAGCGTAATGATGTACGCGGAGTGTTATTCTTGCGATCATAAGCGGGCGAGGGTTGGGGCCGCATTGCTACGTGTGCTCTGATCGCGCCAGGTGGTCTTGGTTGGCATTGCTCCAGGAGCGCTTTGCTGTATCCGGCCGTTTGACAGCCGGACTCGAGAATTGCCTTAGAAGGCTGCTCTGTACTTCTGCCGCGAGAGCCGCTGTATGTTCCTCCGTTCGGAGGGAGCGTTCCATATTCCCATTGACCGTGATGACTCCACGAGGGCCTGGCATCTTGAGCTTTACGTATGCATAGTGCGGCACCGCGTTGAATTTGGCAAACGCGGTTCGCCCGAGCAGAGCGTGATAGCCGCTGCGAAACGGGACTATGTCGAAGATTAACTCTTCACTCCGGAAATTATCCGAGGATCCGAAGACCACTTCCAGTGTGACTGAGCCTGTGCAGTTGGCTTCCACTCCTGGTATGACACCTTTAAAGGTTGTCTTTGTAGGTTTAATCCTTGATGGGTCTATGCCCATTTTGCGCACTGTATCCTGATAAAGCAGGTTCAGGCTACTGCCGCCGTCCATCAGGACTCTCGTGTGGTGGAACCCATCGACTATTGGATCTAAGACCAATGCGGTGAATCCGCCATGGCGTATGCTGGTCGGATGGTCTCTTCGATCGAAAGTGATCGGACAAGAGGACCATGGGTTGAACTTTGGGGCGACTGGCTCCATCGCATAGACGTCCCTTAGTGCGCGTTTCCTCTCCCTCTTGGGTATGTGGGTCGCGTATATCATATTCACCGTCCGTACTTGTGGGGGAAAACCCTTCTGTCCTCTGTTGTTCGGCGGCCGGGTCTCTTCCTCGTCGTCGCTATTTAGCCCCTTGTCATTGTTTTCGGCAATTAACTTGCCGGCCTGCTTGAACACCCAACAATCTCTATTGGTGTGGTTAGCTGGCTTTTCAGAGGTGCCATGTATCTGGCATAAGCGGTCGAGTATTCGGTCCAGATTGGACGGACCCAGAGTGGTTCTTTTAAATGGCTTCTTCCGTTGACCGGGTTTAGAGCCTCGAAATCCGGCATTGACTGCCGTATCCTCCTTATCGTCGCCGTTAATTCGGCGCTTGTTTTTGTTTCGACGTGACCTGCCGTTGTTGTCCTTAGTATCCGGACTGCCAGAATTTTTACGGAGATTGTTGCTGCGGGCTAGCCAACTCTCCTCTCCCGCACAAAAGCAGGTCATTAACGATGTGAGGGCTGCCATGGATTTCGGCTTTTCCTGCCCCAGGTGCCGGGCTAGCCATTCGTCCCAGATGTTATGTTTGAAGGCTGCAAGGGCCTCTGCGTCCGGACAATCGACGATTTGATTTTTCTTCGTCAAGAACCGTGTCCAGAATTGTCTGGCCGATTCGTCTGGCTGCTGAATGATGTGGCTTAGGTCGTCGGCGTCTGGTGGTCGCACATATGTGCCTTGGAAGTTATCAAGGAATGCGGCCTCCAGGTCTTCCCAACACCCAATTGACTCTGCGGGCAGGCTGTTAAGCCAATGCCGAGCTGGTCCTTTAAGCTTGAGTGGGAGGTACTTGATGGCGTGGAGATCGTCGCCGCGGGCCATATGGATGTGGAGAAGATAGTCTTCGATCCACACCGCGGGGTCTGTTGTGCCATCGTAAGATTCGATGTTTACGGGTTTAAACCCTTCGGGGATCTGATGATCCATTACTTCGTCAGTGAAGCATAACGGGTGTGTGGCGCCCCTGTATTGAGCGATATCGCGACGCAGCTCGAGAGAGCGCTGTCTGCTGTGTTCGGCCCGGCCGGGGTTATTGTATCCGGCACGACGGTATTCGTCGTGGGTCGTAGGGCGCCCACATGATCCATAGATGGATCTGGATTGCCTTGCTTTGTCCTCCAATATGTCTCGCAAGTCCGGCGTGTTCCCTCTTGGCTTCGTACTTTTGGAGTGATGCCAGGGTATGGTCTTGGCTGGGGGCCTGGATGCCTCTCTGTCACGACCACGGGGTGGTCGGTCAGCCATATCGTGCGCCGGTGATGGAGGTACGTATGCTTCCTCCTCTAATCGGGGGAGCAGCTTGCGTTTTGGGTAACTTTTGGAGGGACGATCGAGTTTATACTCTTCGGCCGCGAGGACCTCGGTCCATCGATCGGCCAGCAGGTTCTGATCAGCTTGAAGCTGCTGCTGCTTTTTCTTTAGGCTGTTTGCTGTGGCGCTAAGCCTGCGCTTGAAGCGCTCTTGTTCGACGGGGTCCTCGGGTACGATGAATTCGTCATCGTTGAGGCTTGCTTCGTCTTCGGAGGGAGGCATATAATTATGATCCTCAACCTCTTCGTCTGCCGCCCCCTCATGAGGGCTTGCTTCTGCATCCTCCTGCGCTGAGTCTTGCTGGAGGGGATTGTCTTCGGCACTCTCTGGAGTATTATTATCTCCTGTGCCGGAATCTCCATTCTTGCTGTGGCGAGATTTAGAGCGGCGCCGCTGACGCCGGCGCTTGGGCTGTTTCTTTAAGGGATCTGCCTCTGCTGTTTCTTCGCCGTCCCCATCTTTTGGGGTATCCACCATGTATACGTCGTATGACGAGGTGGCCTTCCAGTGCCCTGTGGGCGCTGGTTCCTGTTCGTCTCCGGCATCGTCGTCCATAGCGTCGATGTCTTCGGAGTCGTAGTCTAGCATGTCGGTTAGATTGTCGACAGTGGCTACAAAGTGGGTGGTGGGTGGGCTCTGAATTTCTTCGTCGTCCGTATCCCAACCATCCTGGCCATAATCCGGCCAGGACTCTCCTGATAACGAGAGACGCTTTAGTGAATTCAAGATATCGCCGAAAGGCGAGCATTGGAAGATGTCCGCGGCGGTGAATTCCATAACCGGCGCCCAATCCGGATCGATTGGTAGGGGCGCAGGAGGTTCGGAGTCCGGCGAGGAGTCCGGCGCCTCGGAATCACGAGTTTCGCAGGGGACAAGATTAGTGTTCGGCTCCATCGCCGTGGATGTTGGAGCCCCCAGGGCGGCGTCTATCCACCGGCCCTCGATCTGGGCGATCGGCTCCGGGCCAATGGCCGGAGCGGACCCGTGTGCGGCCACCAAGGCACTGTTCGGTGGCAGAGCTAAATCATGCCCGTCGTCACAGTGCGGCGCGCTTGGTTGTGGCTCGAGTCCGTCGAAGATCAGTTCTCCGCGGACGTCGGCCGTGAAGTTTAAGCTTCCAAATCTGACCTGACGGCCAGGGGCGTAGCTTTCGATCTGCTCCAGATGGCCAAGTGAATTGGCCCGCAGGGCAAAGCCGCCGAATACGAAGATCTGTCCGGGGAGAAAAGTCTCACCCTGGACAGCGTTGCAGGTTGAAGATGCCATCAAGCATATCAGTGACGACACAGAGGAACTCTCAATGAAAGCACCAATGTCGGTGTCAAAACCGGCGGATCTCGGGTAGGGGGTCCCGAACTGTGCGTCTAGGCGGATGGTAACAGGAGACGAGGGACACGATGTTTTTACCCAGGTTCGGGCCCTCTTGATGGAGGTAAAACCCTACGTCCTGCTTGATTAATATTGATGATATGGGTAGTACAAGAGTAGATCTACCACGAGATCAAGGAGGCTAAACCCTAGAAGCTAGCCTATGGTATGATTGTTGTAATGTATGTTGTCCTACGGACTAAATCCCTCTGGTTTATATAGACACCGGAGAAGGCTAGGGTTACACAGAGTCGGTTACAATGGTAGGAGATCTACATATCCGTATTGCCAAGCTTGCCTTCCACGCCAAGGAAAGTACCATCCGGACACAAGCCGGAGTCTTCAATATTGTATCTTCATAGTCTTGGAGTCCGGCGGATAATGATAGTCCGGCTGTCCGGACACCCCCTAGTCCAGGACTCCCTCAGTTAGCATAAGCTTCCTCCTGAGGAGTTAGCGGTACCCGATAGCTGCTGCCGCCAGCGCGGTTGGTGAGGCTTCCTTGAGGCTCCTAAAAAGGCTCGGCTTCCGGCGTCTCTTCCTCCCAGCCTGGCCTGCGAAACGAGCCATGGTCGTCTTCTAGTGCGTACTCCCGATCCACCATGTGGGGCACATAAGCCTCTGAGGTCGCCGACCCGAAGACTTCGTTGCAGTGCCCCACGCTCCATGCGGCTTGGCCCAACGCGCCGTCTTGGGGGTGATAGGGCGGTGGCCCGCCCGGACCATAGGCAGCGATGCGCATGCCCTCGCTCACCGTGGGTGGTGCTGGTGCAGCTTGACGCCTGGTGCTGATGGATGAGCTGGTGTTGATGAAGCCTTGGGGCACGCCTGGGCGCACGGGCAAGGATGGGCCTGCCGTACGATCTGCCCGGGACCTGGGGTGGAAGCTGGACGCAGAAGGGAGGCGCCCCCGATGCTGCCGCATCCAGGAGCTCGGCAACGCGCTCCAGCTGCACGTCACGGCCGCTCTCCTACAACCTGCACCGCAGCATCTCCCGAGCCACCGTGAGTGCGGCCCTCATATTCTCTTGTTCCCGTCGGGTGTGTGGCGCCGTGGCTGCGACGTGGTTTGAGGCCCTTGCGGCCAATCGCACCTGCCGCGGAGTCAGGGCAGGCAGTGCTTGTCTGCGTCGCCTAATACGTCTGCAAAGTATCTATAATTTTTCATTTATATCATTTTTGGGACTAACCTACTAACCGGAGGCCCAGCCCGTATTGTTGTTATTTTCCTATTTCAGTATTTCAAAGAAAAGGAATATCAAATGGAGTCCAAACGGAATGAAACCTTCGGGAGCGTGATTTTTGGAACAAACGTGATCCAGAGGACTTGGAGTGCATGTCAAGAAGCAGTCAAGGCGGCCACGAGAGGGTAGGGCGAGCCCACCCTACAGGGCGTGCCCCCTTGTCTTGTGGGCCCCTCGGGCGGCCAACGACGTACTTCTTCCTCCTATATAAGCCTACGTACCCCAAAAACATCCAGGGAGCCAACGAAACATAATTTCCACCACCAAAACCTTCTGTATCCGCGAGATCCCATCTTGGAGCCTTCGTCGGTGCTCCGCCGGAGGGGGAATCGACCACAGAGGGCTTCTACATCAACACCATAGCCCCTTCGATGAGTTGTGAGTAGTTTACCACAGACCTTCGAGTCCATAGTTATAAGCTAGATGGCTTCTTCTCTCTTTTTGGATCTCAATACAATGTTCTCCCCCTCTCTTGTCGAGATCTATTCGATGTAAACTCTTTTTGCGGTGTGTTTGTCGAGATCCGATGAATTGTGGGTTTATGATCAAGTTTATCTATGAGAAATATTTGAATCTCCTCTGAATTCTTTTATGTATGATTGAGTTATCTTTGCAAGTCTCTTCAAATTATCAGTTTGGTTTGGCCTACTAGATTGATCTTTCTTGCCATGGGAGAAGTGCTTAGCTTTGGGTTCAATCTTGCGGTGTCCTTACCCAGTGACAGAAAGGGTTGCAAGGCACGTATTGTATTGTTGCCATCGAGGATAAAAAGATGGGGTTTATATCATATTGCATGAATTTATCCCTCTACATCATGTCATCTTGCTTAAGGCATTACTCTGTTCTTATGAACTTAATACTCTAGATGGAGGCAGGAGTCGGTCGATGTGTGGAGTAATAGTAGTAGATGCAGGCAGGAGTCGGTCTACTTGTCATGGACGTGATGCCTATATACATGATCATGCCTAGATAATCTCATAATTATTCGCTTTTTTATCAATTGCTCGACAGTAATTTGTTCACCCACTGTAATACTTATGCTATATTGAGAGAAGTCACTAGTGAAACCTATGGCCCCCGGGTCTATCTTTTATCATATTTGCTTCCAATCTACTTTTATTTGCATCTTTACTTTTTGCATCTATATTATAAAATACCAAAAATATATTTATCTTATCTTACTATCTCTATTAGATCTCACTTTCGCAAGTGGCCATGAAGGGATTGACAACCCCTTTATTGCGTTGGTTGCGAGTTCTTGGTTAATTTGTGTAGGTGTGTGGGACTTTTGAGGAGCCTCCTACTGGATTGATACCTTGGTTCTCAAAAACTGAGGGAAATATTTACGCTACTATTGCTGCATCACCCTTTCCTCTTCAAGGAAAACCAACGCAAGCTCAAGACGTAGCAAGAAGGATTTCTGGCGCCGTTGCCAGGGAGGTCTTCGCTCAAGTCAAGACATACCAAGTACCCATCACAAACTCATCTCCCTCGCATTTACATTATTTGCCATTTGCCTCTCGTTTTCCTCTCCCCCACTTCACCCTTGCCGTTTTATTCGCCCTCTCTTTCCCAATCTCCTCCTCTCTCTTTCGCTCGCTTTCTTCCTCCTTGCTTTTGTTTGCCATTATGTCTGAAATTGGGGAGATTATCGTCGATATGGACAATAATGATAACATGGAAAATTGTGAGGCTTCGGCCGAAGAACCCCCTATCTTGCATACTAAAAAGTTTTGAATCGGTAGTGGTAACATCATTGGAAAAGGTGTTATTCAAGATTTATTTACTTGTGCCGGTGCTTTACCTTCCATGGGTGGTTCTATTCTTCACAGAACTAGTAGTCTTGCGGATTCTATAGCTATGCTTGTAGTTGAACTTGAAAGACAATTTATGCATATGCATCCTTGCATACAAAGAATTTTCCTAGAATTTTCTAATATTGAGCATTCTTCTGTTAAGCGTGCTGTTACTATATTTTTGGCTCATGAGTTTAGATTTATCATAAAAGATGCCAAAGAAATCTTTGCGCACTATAGGGTGGACGTCGGTCGTCCTCCCATAGAGGCGATCCTCTATGATCAAGAGGAATTTAGGCGTTTTCAATCTTTGGACTATGTTCCTTTCAATGAAAACCTTAGAAAAAAGGTTCCTACCAATGTCTTGGTTGATAGAATTTCCGAACTTAATAATGATTTCGCTCTTCGAAATAATGAGCTAGGATACTCTCTTGAGTATAGGCTCACGAGATTTTGCCAAAAGAATGCTTTTAGTGATGAATTAGTTGTGCATTATGAAGGGCCAAGGGAGGAACCCGTTCCTCCTGAGATTGGTCTTGGGGACTTTTGTCCCGCTAAATTTAGCCCTTTTGAATACTTTTGCTTTCCTCAAAGAAAACTTGCTGTCGAACGTAGGGAATATGAGATGAGCTTTCAAGATCTATCTTATTATTATGTCACTACTTAGATCTATCTTCACTTTTATTCCTAGCTAGGGGCGTTAAACGATAGCGCTAGTTGGGAGGCAACCCAATTTTCTTTGTGTTTTTTGTTTTTGTTCCTGTTTAGTAATAAATTTTGCATCTACCTTATGTTTAGATGTGTTTTTATCTTTTAATTGGTGTTTGTGCCAAGTAGAACCTATAGGATAACCTATGATGATAGTTGATTTGATTCTGCTGAAAAACAGAAACTTTGCGCGCAGGAATTTAGTTTTATTAAATCACAGAAACCTGCCTTTGCGTTGATTCTTTTTTCTACTGATCAATAGACAAATTTTCCAGGACTTCCTATTTTGGTAGGAATTTTAGAGTTTCAGAAGTTTGCGTTAGTTACAGATTTCTACAGACTGTTCTGTTTTTGACAGATTCTGTTTTTCGTGTGTTGTTTGCTTATTTCGATGCATCTGTGGCTAGTAAATTAGTTTATAAACCATAGAGAAGTTGGAATACAGTAGGTTTAACACCAAAATAAATAAAGAATGAGTTCATTACAGTACCTTATGTGGTGGTTTTGTTTTCTTTCACTAACGGAGCTTATAAGATTTCCTGTTGAGTTTTGTGTTGTGAAGTTTTCAAGTTTTGGGTAAAGCTTTTATGGACTATGGAATAAGGAGTGGCAAGAGCCAAAGCTTGGGGATGCCCATGGCACCCCAAGATATTCAAGGATAGCCAAAATCCTAAGCTTGGGGATGCCCCGGGAAGGCATCCCCTCTTTCGTCTTCGTTCATTGGTAACTTTACTTGGAGCTATATTTTTATTCGCCACATGATATGTGTTTTGCTTGGAGCGTCGTGTATTATATTAGTCTTTGCTTTTTAGTTTACCACAATAATCCTTGCTGTACACACATTTTAGGAGAATCCTACTTGGTTAGAATTTGCTAGAATACTCTATGTGCTTCACTTATATCTTTTGAGCTTGACAATTTTTGCTCTAGTGCTTCACTTATATCTTTTAGAGCACGGTGGTGACTTAATTTTGAAGAAATTGCTAGTCTCTCATGCTTCACTTATATATTTTTGAGAGTCTTTTAGAACAACATGGTATTTGCTATGGTTACAAATTTGGTCCTAGAATGATGATCATCCAAGTTGGGTATAATAAAAACTATCATAGAAAGTGAATTGGATGCCATGATCAATTTTATACTTGATAATTGTTTTGAGATATGGAGGTAGTGATATTAAAGTCATGCTAGTTGAGGTGATTATGAAAAATGCTTGTGTTGAGGTTTGTGATTCCCGTAGCATGCACGTATGGTGAACCGCTTTGTGATGAAGTTGGAGCACAATTTTATTTATTGATTGTCTTCCTTATGAGTGGCGGTCGGGGACGAGCGATGGTCTTTTCCTACCAATCTATCCCCCTAGGAGCATGCGCGTAGTACTTTGTTTTTGATGACTTCTAAATTTTTGCAGTAAGTATATGAGTTATTTTCACTAATGTTGAGTCCATGGATTATACGCACTCTCACCCTTCCACCATTGCTAGCCTCTCTTGTGCAGCGCAACTTCCGCCGGTACCATACACCCGCCATATACCTTCCTCAAAACAGCCACCATACCCACATATTATGGCATTTCCATAGCCACTACGAGATATATTGCCATGCGACTTTCCACCGTTCCGTTCATATGACACGCATTACTTTTGTCATATTGCTCTTTGCATGATCATGTAGTTGACATTGTATTTGTGGAAAGGCCACCTTCATAATTTTCATACATGTCGCTCTTGATTCATTGCATATCCCGATACACCGCCAAAGGCATTCATATAGAGTCATATCTTGTTCTAGCTTTGAGTTGTAAATCCATAAAAGTGTGATGATCTTCAGTATTAGAGCATTGTCCCAGTGAGGAAAGGATGATGGAGACTATGATTCCCCCACAAGTCGGGATGAGACTTCGGACTTTACAAAAAGAAAAAAAAAGAAAAAAAGAGAAATAAAAATAGAAAGGCCAAAAAGAAAAAGAAAGGCCAAAGAAAAAAGAAAAAAATTAGAGAAAAAGAGAGAAGGGACAATGCTACTATCTCTTTTTCCACACTTGTGCTTTAAAGTAGCACCATGATCTTCATGATAGAGCGTCTCCTATGTTGTCACTTTCATATACTAGTGGGAATTTTTCATTATAGAACTTGGCTTGTATATTCCAATGATGGGCTTCCTCAAAATGCCCTAGGTCTTCATGAGCAAGCAAGTTGGATGCACACCCACTTAGTTTCTTTTGTTGAGCTTTCATATATTTATAGCTCTAGTGCATCCATTGCATGGCAATCCCTACTCACTCACATTGATATCTATTAATGGGCATCTCCATAGCCTGTTGATACGCCTAGTTGATGTGAGACTATCTTCTCCTTTTTTGTCTTCTCCACAACCACCATTCTATTCCACATATAGTGCTATGTCCATGGCTCACGCTCATGTATTGCGTGAAAGTTGAAAAAGTTTGAGATTATTAAAGTATGAAACAATTGCTTGGCTTGTCATCGGGGTTGTGCATGATTAAATACTTTGTGTGATGAAGATAGAGCAACAGCCAGACTATACGATTTTGTAGGGATAACTTTCTTTGGCCATGTTATTTTGAGAAGATATGATTACTTTGATTAGTATGCTTGAAGTATCACTATTTCTTATGTCAATATGACCTTTTATTTTGAATCATTTGGATCTGAACACTCATGCCACAATAAAGAAAATTACATTGAGAACTATGCTAGGTAGCATTCCACATCAAAAATTCTGTTTTTATCATTTACCCACTCGAGGACGAGCAGGAATTAAGCTTGGGGATGCTTGATATGTCTCCAACATATCTATAATTTTTTATTGTTCCATGCTATTATATTACCCCTTTTGGATGTTTATGGGCTTTATTTTACACATTTATATCGTTTTTGGGACTAACCTACTAACCGGAGGCCCAACCCGTATTGCTGTTTTTTGCCTATTTCAGTATTTCGAAGAGAAGGAATATCAAACAGAGTCCAAACGGAATGAAACCTTCGGAAGCGTGATTTTTGGAACGAGTGTGATCCATAGGACTTGGAGTGCAAGTCAAGAAGCAGCCGAGGCGGCCACGAGAGGGTAGGGCACGCCCACCCCTACAGGGCGCGCCCCCTGTCTCGTGGGCCCCTCGGGCGGCCACCGACGTACTTCTTCCTCCTATATAAGCTTACGTACCTCGAAAACATCCAGGGAGCCAACAAAACACAATTTCCACCACTGTAACCTTCTGTATCCGCGAGATCCCATCTTGGAGCCTTCGCCGGTGCTCCGCCGGAGGGGGAATCGACCATGGAGGGCTTCTACATCAACACCATAGCCCCTCTGATAAGTTGTGAGTAGTTTGCCATAGACCTTCGGGTCCATAGTTATTAGCTAGATGGCTTCTTCTCTCTTTTTGGATCTCAATACAATGTTCTCCCCCTCTCTTGTGGAGATCTATTCGATGTAAACTCTTTTTGCAGTGTGTTTTGTCGAGATCCGATGAATTGTGGGTTTATAATCAAGTTTATCTGTGAGAAATATTTGAATCTCCTCTGAATTCTTTTATGTATGATTGAGTAATCTTTGCAAGTCTCTTCGAATTATCCGTTTGGTTTGGCCTACTAGATTGATCTTTCTTGGCATGGGAGAAGTGCTTAGCTTTGGGTTCAATCTTGCGGTGTCCTTACCCAGTGACAGAAAGGGTTGCAAGGCACGTATTGTATTGTTGCCATCGAGGATAAAAAGATGGGTTTTATATCATATTGCATGAATTTATCCCTCTACATCATGTCATCTTGCTTAAGGCGTTACTCTATTCTTATGAACTTAATACTCTAGATGCAGGCAGGAGTCGGTCGATGTGTGGAGTAATAGTAGTAGATGCAGGCAGGAGTTGGTCTACTTGTCACGGACGTGATGCCTATATACATGATCATGCCTAGATAATCTCATAATTATTCACTTTTCTATCAATTGCTCGACAGTAATTTGTTCACCCACCGCAATACTTATGCTATCTTGAGAGAAGTCACTAGTGAAACCTATGGCCCCCGGGTCTATCTTTTATCATATTTGTTTCCAATCTACTTTTATTTGCATCTTTACTTTTTGCATCTATATTATATAATACCAAAAATATATTTATCTTATCTTACTATCTCTATTAGATCTCACTTTCGCAAGGAGCCGTGAAGGAATTGACAACCCCTTTATTGCGTTGGTTGCGAGTTCTTGGTTTGTTTGTGTAGGTGTGTGGGACTTTTGAGGAGCCTCCTACTAGATTGATACCTTGGTTCTGAAAAACTGAGGGAAATACTTACGCTACTATTGCTGCATCACCCTTTCCTCTTCAAGGAAAACCAACGCAAGCCCAGCGGTCAGTGTTTGTCGTCGGGTCGCCGGACATGGACGCTAGGAAGCAGTGATACGCAGATCGGCGGAAAGAAGCTTTCGGCGCACCCCTACCTGGCGCGCCAAATGTTGGATATCGGCTTCCGGCAAAACCCTTAAGGTTCGAACTCTGGGGTGTGCACGAAGATCTTCTCCCTACCAATACACGCCCTGAAACCTCGCCGCGATTCTAAGCTAGCACGATGAACAACACAAGAGACATGAGGTTTATACAGGTTCGGGCCACCGTTGTGGTGTAACACCCTAGTCCTGTGTGTGGTGTGGTGGATTTCCTATGGGGCTGATAATGAACAGTATAGAGGAAGAACAGCCTCGCGAGAGGTGTTCTTGAGCTGGTGTGGTGTTCTACTTAGGAAGGATTCGATCCCCTCCTACTGTGGTGGCTATCTCTTTTTATAGAGGCCCTGGTCCTCTTCCCAAATATTGAGCGGTAAGGGATCCAACAACGGCCACTTTTAAAGGGGACAGCAAGTACAAGCTATCCTGACTAAAGGAGGTCTTCGACTGCCAAAGGCACTGGCGATACGCCGTCTTGGGCTCCATGGTGACCTCCATCCTGCCGTCCTGCTGGTCTCGGTCTCGTTGCACCAATATGGAAAGCTTTGCTTGATGCCTCAGTACTCCGCGCCTGCGCTTGCCCCCTTTGCACCAAAGAGGAAACGAGGACGCTGCGTAGGCTGGTGCCCGCCTGGCACCCGCCTGGTCTTGATCGTCATGGCTTGCATTAAGAGCACCTCACGAGGTAACCCTTGCCTTGATCTCTCTGCCTCCTCGCAAGCCTGCCTAGTGAGGCCGCCCCTGAGGAGGCCTTGCATCGTCCGCCCCATGAGGCTTGGCCCCTCGCGAGGGTCTTGAGATTGGGTTGATGAAGACGGGCCGTACTAGGCCGCCGGTGAGCCACGCTGCAGACCGCAGGTAGGCAAGTGGGTCCTGAGAACGCCGACAAGGTGTTCTTGAGCTGGTGTGGTGCTCTGCTTGTTATCATCTCCATCCCCTTCTATGGTGGTGGCTAAGTTCTATATATAGTGGCCTTGTTCCTCTTCCCAAATATGAGTGGGAAGGGATTCCACAACGACGGGATTTGAAAGGGGACAAGTAGTACAGTCTATCCTGACAAAAGTAGTCTTCACCTGCGAAAAGTCTCTGGTCGTGATGCTGTGGGGGGCTCGGTGAAGACCTCCGTCCTGCCGTCCTGGCTATCTTGGTCTTGTTGCACCAGAATGGCAACCTTTGGCTGATTCCTCAGGATTCTGCATCTGTGGCTTGCCTCCCTTGCACCGAAGAGGAAACCTAGGCTCTACACCCGCCTAGCGCCCGCCTGACCTTGGTCATCATGGCTCACGTTAGCTGAGCCTCATGAGGTAGCTGCATAGAACTCTCTGCCCCTTAGGAGCACTCCTAAGGAGGTCACTTCCTTCGGGGGTCTTGGCGTCATCCGCCTCGCGAGGCTTGGCCCCTCGCGAGGGTCTTACGGTGTTGGTGTTGAAGATGGGCCGTACCAGGCCATCGACGGAGCCACACGGTGGGCCGCAGGCAGGCAGGGCTGGATACCCCTAGATCCAGGACGCCGACAGTAGCCCCCAGGCCCAAGGCATGCTCGGACTTGGCTTCTAGGCAAAGCCAAAGGGCAAGGGAGGAGCGTCGCGGGCCCTATCAGCCTGCGGCCCTGAAGACACGTGGTGGTTGATGGGACGTGGACGTGGGCCCATTGTCAGTGTAACTCGCCCTTCGTGGTGTACCGTGCCCGGCTCTTGTTTCTTCTTTCCCAATCTTGCCACCATGTCCATAGATCTGGTGCCGGCGCCTTGCCCTCTCTTGGTATTCGCCATGGCTCCCAAGCCGAGGAAGAAGAAGGGGAAGCCGCACGCGCCGGCTGGTCCTCCGCCGGCCCTGGAGCCAGCCCTTGAGCAGTCGACGGTGATCCATAAGGAGGGGCTGGACAAGGTTCTCCATGCGCTCGCCACCGATTCCAATGAGGGGAGGGCGACGGCTGTTCGCCCTGTGTCTTGGCGAACCAGAGAGATGACGGCCACTGAGATTCCCATCCATCTCCATGCTCTTCTTGCTAGGCTGATTCCTCCCTTCTCCCCTTTCTTCAATGCCGTGATGTTGCATTACTAGATCCATCTGCTGCATCTGGACCCTCGCTCTGTCATCCTCCTCGCCATCTTCTCCTTCCTCTGCGAGGACATGGTGGGCATCACTCCATCCGTGGCTTTGTTTCGCCATTTCTTCCTACTCGGTTGGTGGACGCTCGCTAATGCTCTGGGTGCGCGACCTTCGAAGCCGTGACCACGACCGCTGGCTTGGGGATTGACTTCTAGCTCTCGCCTGTCGCGAAGGTATTCTGAAAGCAGTGGCTCCTGATGGACGCCCGCGCATTCAGCCCCCTGGTCACGATTCCTGGGTCGTTGACTTCGCCAAGCTCTGGCTGGTGCCATGAGAAGCTCACCGACCGGCGTCTTGCTTTCGTCTGGAAGAGGTTGGCGAGGCTCCAGGAACTGGGGGTGACAGCGCCAATGGTGGTGAAGGAATTCGTGAAGCAGTGCATTGCTCCCCTCCAGGGCCATTCTCGCCCGATGTGGAACTTCACAGGCGTCGGAGACCCGATGAGGCCGCAGAAGCCTTCACTTGCTGCTATACCTTGAGTGTGGTGCTCAAGCTCCTGACTAGCGAGCCCGAGCCTCCTGACCTTCCGGGGGGTGGCTGCCTTCTTTATCTGTGATCGAACAAGGAGGCCTTCGCAGGGCAGATGCCTCTGTTCGATGAGTGGGGGTTGCTTCCTGAGGGCATCGAGGGGCCCCAGGAGAATCTCGTCTTCGTGGCTCCTCTCGTGATCGACCCTGCCACATGCGCCCCGAGTGTCGAGGCAAGGGGCGCACGCCTCCGTCAATTGTCGAGAGCTCCTCCGGAGGCTCAGCCGCGTTAGAGGCTCAGGAGCCTGAGGCTTCTGGGCTCGGGAAGGAGCCATCGCGGAACCTGTGCAACCCCAGGCTCCGGTGGCAGGAGCCTCTGACACCTAGGACGGTCGCTCTAGAGAAGCTGCTGGCGATGAGGAGCCCACCAATGGCCCCAGAATCGTGAGCCAGAAAGTCTCGCCGGGTGCCCCTGTCCTTGGGACCCCTACTCCAGATACCACGCCGGATGCTTCCCCTCCTGAGGATCGCCCGTCGGGACCAGGTCGGCGCTGCCTGTGCCTTGAGTCGCTCGTGAAGAGGAGGAGGTCCCCGTGCCGCAACGATGGCACCCGTCAGCCGCTGAAGCTGAGGAGATACATGGTAGAGATGAGTAAGTACATTCGCTCTTGACCCCCAAGCGCGCCACGTTTTCTCATGGCTGGCGTTTTGCAGGGTCTCCATGAAGGCGAAACCTCGGGAGGCAGGCATCCCCAAGGACTCCAGCTTGGCACATGCACGCAGCCCCTAGAGCCCCGAGCCTGTGCAGGGCGTGGGACCAACTCCATCCAACACTACGCCGCGAGGGTGCCCCGGAGCCGAGCCCCATGTTCTCTCCTCCCGTGACTCTGCCCGCGAGGCGAGGGGTGCACCGGTGATCCTTCCTCTTGTCACTACCGGCTGGGGGGTGCCCTCTGGGCAGCCTTCATCTTCAAGCTGTGGGGATACGCTAGCCAGCCCCCGGCTGGCGGCTGGCGGAGCACCTAGCGCCTCCAGGGTGACTTCTGGAGCCGGCGAAGATCTTGGCGATGAGCTCACGTTTGCTCGCGGGTGTAGGGCGGTGCCCTTTGGGCTTTTTGGTGAGGCGATGCGTGCGATGGTCCATCTTGGTAGGGAGCTTGCCAACGTCGACACCAAGCTTGAGGCAGAGAATCGCCGCTTGGAGGATGAGTGGCAGCGGCTGAAGGTGGCCATCAACCTTGGGAAGCTTCGGCATGACGAGGCTGAAGCGCGCGCGGCGGCCTCACTCGCAGCTTCTCATGAAGCTTGCGCCAGCGCCATGGAAGAGGCCGAGGCAGCCAACCGCCATCGCAAGGCGGCTGAGGAGCAGGAGCGAGATCTTCTATCTTCAAATGCGGCCCTGCTGCACGAAGTCGAGGAGCGCTGTGCCCTGCTGGCCTCCTCTCCGGGTGAGGTGGCCCTTGCCAAGGCGGAGCTTCTGAGGCGCCATGAAGACTTGGCGCTGGAGGCTGTGGAACACAGCTTGGCGCTGGAGAGGCTGGAGGTGAGGGAGTGACAGGCCGCCGTGGCTGAGGATGCCGTCGCTGCCCGAGAAGCTTAGGTCCAAGTGGAGGTGGAGAAGAGGGTGGCGAAGGCACGTGCTTAGCTGGATGGAAGGCATCTCCTGGACTTGGAGCTTCTTAAGGCTGAGTTTGAGGGCACGACCTCCATCCTGAAGACTGAGCTGCAGGCTGCAGAGCAGCGTGAGGGCACTGCCCGGGGGGGGGGGGGGGTTGTCTTCTTCCGAATCCGCCCCGGATTTTGCCTGCGCCAAGATATCCTCTCTCTGGAATCAAGCCGAAGACACCGCCTCCCTCCTGGAAAAGGCTTCGAGTGAAAGTGCCGCCTCCTGACACTGGAGCGCGAGCACGGCCCCATGCTCCAAGGTATGCGCATCAGAGCCAACAACGCCTTGGGTGCCGTTTGTGGTGAGAGCAATCCTCACCCGCATGAGAACGATTACGCCAACCATCTCTGCTTCTTTACTGATATCGTGACCCGCCTGGAGGATCGGGCCGCAAAAGCCCGCCAACTCGTTGAGGAGAGGAGTCAGGGCCTCCTTGGGCGCGTGCTCTCGCGCATCTTTAGTAACCTCCTGAGCCTTGACTCCCACTTCGATTTCAGCACCGTGCTAGCCCCCATGCCTGCGGCCACCCAAGACAAGCTTGCCAAGTGGGTGGATGGTCATGTGGATGCTTTGGTGAAGGAGTTGACTCCTGAGGACGACACGGCCGTGCTCGCAGCCAAAGGTGCTGGCGCGGGTGGTGATGACGAGGAGGATTGCAGCTTCAGCACAAGCAGTGTGGATGGGAGTGATGAAGGAGGTGCGTCCAGCTAGGCTCGTGTTTCTTTTTCTTTAACATGTATATCGAAAAGTCAAACATATTCTTGTGAGAGCATTTTGAAAACGGGGTGCCCCTTATGATGTGTGGGATCGCTAAATGCTTTTGAAGTGACATCCGGGGCGGGGCCCCGCAGGGCTGTGAGCCGCTGAGCAAAGTAATTGCTTATGACTTATCTTGGGTTTCGGGGGTCTTGCGTGGGGCCCAGCGTCGCGGCCGGGTCCCTTCTCCTGAGGTGAGCCTACTGCAGGCTTGTGACGCTCTGTGCTTCTCGAGGGGCCTGTTGGCCTGCCATGGAGTGCCTTGTGAGGAGCCAACTGTTAGACTGTGACGAGGTGGGCGCGCGGGGAGGCCGCACCTCCGAGCCCCCACGGGGACCGATCGGTGCCAGCGCATACACCGTACCCAGCCCCCGCTCGCGAGGCGCTTGAGGGCGGGGCAGCGGTCACGAGTTTCTACAAAGAACACAAGAGCTGAAAGCAAGAGAGCGGCATGAAACAAGAAAACTCCCCCCATTTTTATAAATGCACGAAAGACAAAGTACTGCAAAAAGCTGGCAAGAAAACACAAAAAGGAGGCGAAAAAGCAGACGGCCGCGTCCAGCGCCTTGCTAGTCTTTAGTCTTCAATCTTCGGTCTTCTCACCAGCACGGAGCAAAGTGCTTCCATTGGCTGGGCATAGTCATTGGGGACAGTGTCGATGGCCAGCGCGGAGCATGGTGCTTCCACTAGGACGTGGGTGGGAGCCCCCGTGAGGCCCCAGGGCAGCACTCAGGAGACTCTGGGGCGTGTACATCCCCACTAATTATTACGTGAGTGTCACGAGCGGAGACCTTCACAGGCCGGGGCCTTGCTTCACGTCGCCCAACGAGGACCCCTGTCAGGACCCCGACTCTATGCCACATCGATCTAGCATGTAACACCTCATATAACTTTGCGGCCTCACACACGGTTTTCCCACGGGTGTCGCCTTACCTTGCCCGGGACCGTTTGCGCCTTTTGGCACACGTATATGATAGTG
Source organism: Triticum timopheevii (assembly GCA_963921465.1). Classification (NCBI taxonomy): domain Eukaryota; kingdom Viridiplantae; phylum Streptophyta; class Magnoliopsida; order Poales; family Poaceae; genus Triticum; species Triticum timopheevii. Next base: position 248,754,826 of record OY997264.1, on the reverse strand, counting down.
TCGCTAGCATCCATATGACAAGGAGCCCGGGCTGACATGGCTAGTCGTGAACCCGAAGTGGCACTAACTTACAGGGACAGGCATACATGACCCAGCAACGAACGTGTCGGTCATCAGCGAGTGAATTCGGGCTCTAGCACTGGGCCAGCAGGACTCCGGTAAACCGGGCTGTAGCGGGCTAACAGGACTCCGGTAGTCATCGCGTGACATTTCCCCATAGGGACAGACACAGGAACAAAGAAGGACACATGCCGGCCATCCTAAGTGTTCCGGAGCAGTAGCAAGGTGCCATGGCTCAGTGGAAGCACTAGGAGACATTTCCCAGTAAGAGAGGCTACCAAGGATAAACAACTAGATAGTCACATCCCACACATACCAAGCATTTCAATCATACACACAATATGCTGGATATGTGCAAATACAACATGGCATCACAACTTGACTCTACAACTCAAGTACTTTATTTAAAGGCTCAGAGAGCCATACATATCATACACACAAGTACGGGTCACACGACCCAGCATTCAAGTCATACAAACATACAAGCCAACAACGGAAGTAACATGTCTGAGTACAAACAACTAGGAAATAAAAGAGGCTTGGGAAAGCCTGACTATACTACACGGTCCATCGTGAGCTCAGGATCACCACCTGGGCTTTAGCCTACTCATCGACATCGACGTCTATGAAGATACCATCAGAAGGGGTTGCAGCGTCTTCTGTAAAACGTAACTTAAGCAACATGAGTACCAAGGTACTCAGCAAGACTTACATCAGATCCTACATACATGCACATTATCAAGAAGGGTTGGTGGGGTTATTGTAGCAAGCTAGCTTTGAATCTTGGCTAAGCTATCTTATGATACTCCAACTTGAAATTGTTTTGCGCACTCGAGTCCACTACACACCACTTCAATACACTACCGAGGATCCACCTCCGTCATCCTACGGAAGAGCCATCCTCGGCACTCACGCTTATCATGAGGCTTTTAGTAGTATCCATTAACTTGTCTATGAACTGTATAGGCAACCAAGTAGTCCTTTACCGCGGACGCGGCTATTCGAATAGATGATGTTAACCCTGCAGGGGTGTACTTCTTCATACATGTTTCCACCACTTAGTGTCTGCACACAACATGTGCTCAGCAGACTTCAAGCGGAAGTCGATGTGGGTGTAGACCACGACCTACCTAAACACCTAAGTCTCTAGTCCAGGTTTATCGCCTATCTAGGTTCCATCCGGAGGGAGTCCGGCCGAGGTTTCCACATAAGGCCCCGAACAATGTGTGTAGGGTTTCCTTGATACCAAACGGGCATCCGGTACACCGTGCCACGTACCTACCACATCACAGCCCACCCCACGGGTCAGCGCTGCCCACGGCCTCCAGTAAGCTACAAACACCAGAAACTACTTGCAACTCCTGGACAGAGGACTAGGGTGGATAAGAAGTCGAGTGGGGTCATATTTCAGGGCCCAATGCATGGTAGTAGCTGAGTCTTAAATAACACATACAGATCTCAGTGCTTAAGGACAGTTTCAATGAAACAACCCACCATGTACTCCTACATGGCCTCTCATCGATACCGTTACCAAATCATGTTCAACACATCACTCTCATTACCGACATGATCATTTCACTCTAGCCCATCACCCAGATGAACCAGACCTGACACGACTCTAAGCATAGCAGGCATAGCAAGGTAGGAAACACATACACATGGCTCAATCAACTCCTACACATGCTAGTGGGATTCATCTAGTTACTGTGGCAATGACAGGTAATGCAGAGGAAATGGGTTCAACAACCGTAGCACACAGCAGTTTGAAACGCGTTGTCTTAATGCAGTAAAATAGAGCAGAGGCGAGAACATGGGATTGTATCGATATGATCAATTGGTTGGTTGCTTGCCTTGCGGGTCCATGGACTGGTACTGCTCCTCGTTTGGATACTAACGATACTCTTTGGGGGCAAAACCTGCCGCAGAGAGCACTGATATACAATCATCACCAAACAATGTGCAACAATATGATGCATGCATGAGACATGGCAAAATGAGTGTATTGGGCTAATGCAACTAAGCCCAGATGGGTTTGAACCATTTTGAATCAGAAATTCAAGTTCCAAGCTCATATATGGCCCTTAATAGTGCTTTACAATGTTCATCACTAAACAGCAGGTTAACTTGCTTAATCATGCATGAAACTAGTACAGATGGATAGATTGGATTTTTCTGATCATTTTTCATATATAACACTTTGCATTTGGAGCTACAGATTAATTTCTATGGATTTTTGAAGTTTGTAGTATTTTTTTGGAATTTCCTGTATAAGAATAAATCCAGTAATTGAGTTATTCCGTCACCCTTGCGTCAGGGTGACGTCGGCAGTCAACGGGACGGTCCAGGTCAAACCTGACCAGTGGGTACCGCGTGTCAGTGTCATTAGACTAACTAATTTTAGTTAGTACTAACCCTAGGTTAATTAGCAGTGCGGGCCCCACCTGTCATAGACCCAGGGGGGTCAAACTTGGCCCACCCGAGGTCAAACTTGGTCAGCGGGGTCAAGCTCGCCGGCGTTTAGCCGCCGGTGAGGCCAAACGCTGTGGGGCACCTCGGATTTCACCTACGGGGCACCGTTCGAGGCGCCGTTGGGCTCTACGGGTAGCTGGCGCGACGACACGTCCGTTGGTGGCCGTGGCTAGGCCTGGGGTAGCCGGAGTCAACCACGGCGAGCTCGGTTGCGGCCGCCGGAGTTCGGGCGCGAGCGGGGACGCGGTTGCGGTGGCCGTGGCGATGTGCGTTTAGCATCTACGGTGTCTACGTGGTGCGGTGAGTTTAATGGGCGCATGCTCAGGACCAAATGGTCACCGGAGCATCGCCGGAGATGAGCATGGGCGGCGGCGCGTTCGATTGCAGGCGAGCGACAGCTACGGCGCATGAGGGGAAAAACAGAGAGGGGGAGCAGGAGCACGGACTCACGGTGGTTGCGACGAGCTGCTCAGCGGGCTCGGGGGAGGTCATAAGCGAGCGGGGCGGCGGAGGCGAACTCGTAGTCCGGAGGTGGAAGACGAGCTCGGTGAAGACGCTCGGGGGCCTCTAGCCGGGCGTGGCTTGGTGAGGCGCTCGAGGATGGAGTGGCAGAGCTTCTGGGCGCCTCGGCGAGGCATGGGGTGGCTGGTGTCTGCGGGTTTCACGTCGGCACGAGCGCGGCGGCGGCGGCCATGGTGAGGAGAGGCGAGGGAGAGAGGCAGGGGGTGAGGGAGTCCTAGACTAGGGGGTGTCCGGATAGCCGGACTATCATCATCGGCCGGACTCAGGGACTATGAAGATACAAGATTGAAGACTTCGTCCCGTGTCCGAATGGGACCTTCCTTGGCATGGAAGGCAAGCTTGGCAATACGGATATGTAGATCTCCTACCATTGTAACCGACCCTGTGTAACCCTAGCCCTCTCCGGTGTCTATATAAACCGGAGGGTTTTCGTCCGTAGGACAACAATCACAACAATTATACCATAGGCTAGCTTCTAGGGTTTAGCCTCCTTGATCTCGTGGTAGATCCACTCTTGTACTACCCATATCATCAATATTAATCAAGCAGGAGTAGGGTTTTACCTCCATCGAGAGGGCCCGAACCTGGGTAAAAACATCGTGCCCCTTGTCTCCTGTTACCATCCGCCTAGACGCACAGTTCGCGACCCCCTACCCGAGATCCGCCGGTTTTGACACCGACATTGGTGCTTTCATTGACAGTTCCTCTGTGCCGTCATGATCAGGAAGGATGCCTCTTCCCGTCTTTAAAGACGGTACCATTGCCAAAGGAGCTTTGGCCGCCGGCCAAACTATCCGGCTGGGTGGTTTTCTTACGACCGCCTGTTCGGCCGCCGCTCCGACGATGACCTCTCGGGTCATCAAAAGCGATCTTCATGTCAACTCAGAATTTACCGAGGAGCTAGATCCAATGGAGCTCTCTTCCGTAAACGAGCTCTTGGATCGCTTCGCCGCCTGGGAGTCGCTACAGACTACAATTAGAATGGGCTTAAAACCGATCTGAGAGAGATTGACTCTCCCCATGTTACCCATCACGTTGCTGTGGTAGAAGAACAACATGGCGATTCTCCCCTGTATTAAAAACCATTTATGTCCGGACTCCTGACCCCTCCATGCCGGATTCCTGCGGAGGGACGGACGTCAATCAAGTACTGAACCTAAAGTCAGGCAGCGGACCAGATTCGTTGGACGACATCCAGCAATCCAAGCTGCCAAATTCGGAAATTTTTTGGCCCTTGAGCCTCAAGTTGGGCAGGGTTCCGGAATTAATTCCACCTGCCCACCCAAACATAAGCGATCTATCTCAAGTCCGGCAAGAGCCCGCTGAAACAGTACATCACTACTGGGCCAGATTCCTCCTGGATATGGACAGGATAAAGGACTGCCGTGAGGAAAACACAATTTCAATCTTCTGCAACAATTGCACGGACAAGGGAATCTTGAATGCCATAAGTCGTCACGAAATTACACGCTTCACGGACCTAGCATCCATAGTACGAAAATACTATGCAATGGAGAGTGTCTGGAAAACAGAAACTAAGTTTTGGGACAATCCGGCTCCGAACACAACCCTAGTCCAAAACAAAAGGGTGCACCATGCTCAGGCACCCGGGACAAGAACCAAAAAGCAAAAACCCCATAAAGGGCATGGAACCGTACTGGAGGGGTGGCTCAGCGGACCCTGTAAAATTCATAGTACAGAGGGCGCCACTCCAACTCATAGCCTTCGAGCATGTTGGATACTGCGGCAGGTGGCCAAAAGTGGCGAAGCGCTTCTAGCCCCGGAGACCCACCCCAACAGTACCAGTATGGTATTAATAGTCTTTGGGACTTTCGCATCAAATAATATGCGGAAAAGAACAATCTGCAGCCTCGCCGAAGTCTACCAAGTAGGAATAACAAATCCATGGAGCGACACGGCTATCACCTTCAACGCCAGCGACGAACCTAAATTCCGAACAGCCCGAGCACCAGCCGCATTGGTCCTCAGTCCAATAGTGGACGGCTTTCGTCTTACCATGGTACTCATGGATGGCGGCACCGGATTAAACCTCATCTACGAGGAAACCCTTCGAAAAATGGAAATAGACTGGAGCCGCATTGAGCGAAGCAGCACAACCTTTAGAGGAATAATCCCTAGCCGGGAAGCATGCTGCACATGAAAAATCACACTTGATGTGGTGTTCGGCTCGCCGGATAATTACAAGTCTGAGGAGGTCACGTTCCAAGTGGCCCCGTTCAACAGCGGATATCACGCTTTATTAGGACTAGATGCATTTACAATTTTCCAAGCCATACCCCATTACAGGTACATGAAGCTTAAAATGCCCGGGCCCAATGGAACCATCACTCTTGCCAGTGATCCGGACATAGCACTCCGCGCCGAAAACAAGACAGCCGCATTAGCCCTAGAGGCACTATCCGAAGCCCTAGCGGCCGAGGAACTCACTGCGCTGCACTCTACGGTGAACAGGGACGATGTGATACTCGATAAGAGATCCAAGTCCACCTCTTTTAAACCAGCGGACGAAATAGTCAAATTCCAGGTCCATCCAACGGACCCAACAAAGACGGCCTCCATTGGGGCACAATTAAACCCGGATGTAGACGCCGCATTATGAGAATTCCTTCGGGAGAACTGGGACATCTTTGCCTGGCACCCTTCAGATATGCCAGGAATCCCATGCAGATTGGCAGAACACAGCCTAAACATCCTAAAAGGATTCAAGCCAATCAAACAGGCTCTTCGGCGATTTTCCGAACCCAAAAGACAGGCAATGGGAGAGGAGCTAGCCAAACCATTGGAAGCCGGATTCATCAGAGACATCAAACATCCGGACTGGCTAGCAAACCTAGTAATGGTACCAAAAAAGGACAAATCCTGGCGCCTATGTGTCGATTTTAAAGACCTTAACAAGGCTTGTCCAAAGGATCCTTTCCCCCTTCCCCGCATCGATCAAATAATCGATGCTACCGCAGGACACGATTCATTGTGCTTCCTCGATGCATACTCCGGCTACCATCAAATCAAGATGGCGGAGGTGGACCAAGCCGCAACGGCATTCATTACTCCATACGGACCATTCTGCTTCAACACGATGCCCTTCAGACTCAAAAACACCGGCACAACATATCAGCGCATGATTCAGACATGTCTGGCTACCTAGATCGGCAAAATAGTAGAGGCATACATAGATGACGTGGTCGTCAAGACCAAACACGTCGAAACTCTAGTAGACGACTTGAGGCTCACATTCGATAACCTCCGAGCATATGACATTAAGCTGAACCCGGAAAAATGCGTCTTCGGCATACCAGCCGGAAAGCTCCTGGGCTTCATTGTATCCGGTAGAGGAATTGAAGCAAACCCAGCCAAGATCCGAGCTCTGTCACAGCTGGATATTCCAAAAGACCTCAAACAAATACAAAAATTGACCGGATGCATCTCCCGTTTCATCTCCCGTTTGGGAGAAAAGGCATTGCCCCTCTATCGCCTCCTCAGGCGCACCGAACACTTCGAGTGGACGGATGCTGCCACTGCCGGACTCGAAGAAATAAAGGCCATATTGGCAACAAATCCGGTCCTAGCCGCGCCTAACCTGGGCGAACCAATGTTGTTATATATCGCAGCAACACATCAAGTCGTAAGCGCGGTGCTCGTCGTCGAACGAGAAACAGAAGGGCATAAATTCCCTCTTCAAAAACTAGTGTACTACGTATCCACTGTCTTAACTCCATGCAAGTCCCGGTACCCGCATTATCAAAAGATAGCATACGCGGTGTTCATGGCATCCCGGAAGCTGCGACACTACTTTCAAGAGTGTTCGATAACAGTGGCCTCCGAAGTACCCCTCAACAACATCATAAACAATTGCAACACGACAGGCAGGATTGCAAAATGAGCCATCGAGCTCTTACCATTTGACATAACCTACAAACCACGGCGAGCTATAAATTTGCAAGTCTTGGCTGACTTCGTCGCTGAATGGACTGAAGCCGAACTCCCTAAAGAGTACGGCGCATACTCCAATTGGATCATGCATTTCGACGGCTCTAAAATGTTGGCCGGCTTGGGGGCTAGCGTCATTTTGACGTCCCCAACCGGAGACACAGTCCAATACGTACTTCAAATAATGTACACAGACTCCAACAACGCAGCCGAATACGAGGCCCTTCTGCACGGTCTCCGGATGGCAATCTCCATGGGAATTCAACGCCTCGAGGTCCGCGAGGATTCAAACCTTGCAATATCACAAGTAAATGGAGACTTTGATGCCAAAGATCCAAAAATGGCAGCCTACCGTAACGCCGTCTTAAAAATGTCAGCTCGGTTCGAAGGACTCAAATTCCACCATGTAGCCCGGGATAATAACAAGGCAGCCGACGTGTTGGCATGCATCGGCGCAAAACGCGAGGCCGTCCCTCCAAACATCTTCCTGGAGAGGCTCTTTAAGCCATCCGTAGTATGGGAAGAGGAGTCCGGGAACAACAATCCGGAACCAACCGCACCGCCCAACACCGAACATTCTTACACAACCGGTGGCTCAGCCAAAGACATAACACCTTCCGCCCACGAAATAATGGCAGTCATTGCCCCGTGGACGGAACCATTCATAGCCTACTTAATTAGGCAGGAACTTCCCGAAGACCAAAATGAGGCCCGCTGCATAGTTCGGCGATCTAAAGCCTACAAGGTCCATGAGGGGGAACTTTATAAGAAAAGCGCAACCGGAGTCCTTCAAAGGGGCATCTCCGAAGAGGAAGGGCGAAATCTTCTGGTTGAAATTCACGCCGGACTAGGCGGACACCACGCTGTTGCCCGAGCCCTTGTAAGTAAGGCCTTCCATACAGGATTTTATTGGCCGACGGCCCGGGCAGATGCTTAGGACTTAGTCCAACGATGCGCCGGTTGTCAGCTCTTTGCGAATTAGAGCCACATGCCACCCACCGCCCTCAAAACTATACCCATCACCTGGTCGTTTGTGTTCTGGGGGCTTGACATGGTTGGACCCCTTAAAGGGGGAACCCACAAGCAAAAATACCTATTGGTCATGGTGGACAAATTCACCAAATGGATAGAGGCCAAGCCAGTTAAAACGGCCGAATCCGTACCTGTGATAGACTTCATATCCGGGGTAGTACACCATTACGGTGTCCCCCACAGCATCATCACCGATAACGGCACGAACTTCACGGCCGACGAGGTTAAACTCTGGTGCAAAAATATGGGTATTAAGCTCGACTACGCTTCAGTCTATCACCCTCAAACCAACGGTCAAGTTGAACGAGCAAATGGTCTAATCATGAGCGGCATCAAACCCAGATTAGTGCGGTCCCTTATGGAATCTAACACGCACTGGGTAGAGGAGCTCAACTCCGTACTCTGGGGGCTGCGGACCACGCCAAACCGTACTACCGGATTCACACTTCATGGTATACGGCGCAGAGGCAGTTTTGCCCTGTGATATAATTCATGACCCACCCCGAGTGCGCATATATGAAGAAAGAGAAGTCGAGTTGGATCGGCAGGACAGCTTGGACGCATTGGAGGAGGAGCGTGATGTGGCAAAGGCTCGTTCCGCATTCTATCAGCAGCAGGCTCAAAGATATCAAAGCAGAGAAGTACGGGCTAAAACTTACAATGTTGGCGAACTAGTTGTACGCCTGCCGGATAAGAAAAAGGACAAACTCAAGCCCAAATGGGAAGGTCCTTTCATCATCGACCAAGTCCTGACCGGCGGAGCATACCGTCTGCGAAACGCATCGGACAACTGACTCGAGCCGAACCCATGGAAGGCAGCCCGCCTCCGAAGATTCTACGCCTAGCGCCAGACTCAGAGTTCGTCTCCTTCCTCCGTCCGCATTTTATACTTCAGTTGTCTCTTGTTTCTCTTTTTTCTCCCACCTTTTTCATAAAGCCCTTGCGGGCTGATTTGCGCATTGTTCGCACACACTTGACGTGCTACTCGCACTCATTATACCTGGGGGCTTCTTTAACAGAAGCTTATTTATACGGGCTTTATGCCCAACACATGCGTCAAACTTCCGCATGTACCTTTTATTCACCATTATATGCATTGATATGACTTAAGTTTTGGCCAAGCTGGGTTGCCTAGCTCCTGTGCTTACCCCTACGTTCCCGATTGTTCGGCTAGGAGGTAAAGGGAGCACCTCTGCGATTGTTACTGCCGGGTCAGCCGGATGTGTACCTCAGACTGGGTGAAGCCGAAAGCTAGCGTTCTTAAGGGAATATTCGGTCGGTGACTTGAAAGATGATTTCTTATTTATTCATTTATCTGCCCCCAGATGCTTTTCTGCTCTTTTCGCAGTCCGGACATGCACTTTAGGGCATGCCTCCCAGGGAAAGGAACCCCTAACGGAACTATTCTCCCTGGAAGTTGTTTCTCACTAACCATGTAATATAACATAACTAGTTGGGCACTTGTCTGATAAAGCACTAATGACCCCTACGCCTGGTCTCCATGCATGCCCCGGTTTTTTCATAACCATGAGGGTATTCGGACACACTCCAGACTCTAGTGTCCCGAGGTTGAAGCGAAAAGGTCCGCAAAGACAAACGATCTACTATCCGGCTAGAAGGCATTATACATGTCATTTCAAAAATATACATCGTCACATTGACTGACTGTACTCCTGTTCAATCCCATCTAACAGGCTATCTAATTTACAGTCCCGTTGGGAACACTTAGCGGCCAATTCTACTTGGCCGTACACCAAGCTCACAGGGATCTCCTTCCCATCGGGCCCCACAGGTCCGACCTCGGCCATGTGGTTCGGATCCGCCTTCTTGTACCGCGTCTTCACCATGGCCCAGGCCTCCCTGGTGCCTTGACGACAGGCCGATATCTTCCATAGACAGAAGCGCTGCCGTGCTTCCTGAAGCTTCTCCGCAAGCCCTCCAAGACCCTCGGGTAGGGAGACGGACGGCCATAAGGCCTGGGCGACGCCACTCATCGCCTGCCGAACACGTTCGTGCAGTTGCAGCAGCTCGGGAAGTTGGTCACCCATTGAACCAGGCATTTCCTCCGCAGGGCGACCTGTGAGCACACCTACATACACATTTCTGTCAATCAACTTCCTCGCCGAACTCTTCTTTTCAAAAGAGTTTGCTCAAGCACTTACTGTAGATGCCGCGACGAAGGCGCTGATTCTCCTTCACGGAGCCAGACAGCTGGGCCCAAACACCCTTTAGCTCCTCCTGCTGCACCTTCATAAGCACCCTCCTGGGCGTCTTGGAGTTTGTTGCTCTCCTGCTGCACCTTCATAAGCACCCTCTCGTCGGCCTTCAGCTGGCGCAGTAGCTGTTGCCTGTCCGGATCCAGTCCGGCAACATCTGCAATATCATTGTCAGACTTATATGCACGCCGCACACCGCTTATATTTTTGAAATAATGTGTTACCGGCGGGGGTCTCTGTGTCTCCTCCTGCGGCGGCTAGTGCGGCCTCAAGTTGGGCCTTGCACTCTTGTAGCTCCTGAGACAATTGGGTATTCTTCTCCGTAAGATCCTGCATATCAAATGATCCTTAAATCAGTTATTTTAACTACTTTAAGTCTCGGGGGCTACTGGCATACACAACTATTAAAACCCCTTACCCGCATGTCTTTCACATACTGCTCCGTGGCTCTGGTTAAACCATCTTGAGCAGCACGGAGGTGCACGTCTCCCACGTTAAAGGCATTCAACGCCTCAGGGGTGAAACATGCATCACGAAGAACTGTCTGGCGGCACCTGTGATTCATGGCGCTCTCCACCTCAGACTCGGTGGCAGACAACCTGTCGGCATCCTCCGTTGGAGGAGCATCCGGCTCGCGCCTTGCGCTCGCCTCCCCTCCCGGACCAGGTGTTGGAGCCTGGCTGGCGGAGGCTTGGTTGGCGACCTCTCTGGGCACAGTCCGGCGAGCGCTCTTTCTCCTGAAAAAGTTATGAACATCAATATACCTCACAAGGCCCTTTTTCCTAAAAACGGTGGCGTGTCATACCATTGCGGCGACGTCTCAATTCGCACCGCACCCCTCTTCCGCCTGCTGGGCCGAACTGACCCTGGTTGGTCAGTCGCCGCGGGATCAGCTTCCCGCCTTGAAGGCACCTCCTGCAAGACACCGTTGGTATGCGGTGGTCAGAAATAAGCACAGGCGAAGTGATGATGTCAAGGCTCCGGTCATAGTTACCTGAGAAGCCGGAGATAAACCGGGGTAGTCAGCCGTAATGGCGACTAGAGCATTGTCCATGCTAAGCTGGTGGAACACCCCATCAATCAGCTCCACCTTTATATCCAGATCCTCTTCGGAGGCCGGATCAAGGGATCTTCCTGGATCCTCGGGTTGTGGAGCCGGACTGTGTATGTCCTCCACATCCCGGCGCAATTCCTGCGTCGAAAATCATAAAGTAAGGCGCTTAACTTTGAAAGCACGGATCGGATGAGAAAGCATCCGCTTACCCAGCTCCGAGGGTTATTCATGGAGAATCCATTCAATGGGCATGTTTGGAGGAAGTCCTCCTTCTCACCCTTGTACAAGCCGGACAGGATCTTCACCAGATGTGTGGCCGATCCCGGCCCCTTGCGGCCATGACGGGTGGCGTCATTCTCCCCGTTGAAATCCCACATGGGGTGGCCCCTATATTGGAGCGGCTGCACCCCTCGCATAATGCACGTGGCCATGACTCCAATCATGGTCAATCCGGAATGTGCCAGCAACCTTATCCGGCCCATCAAATAATGGACGCTCATGTCTTCCTCCTGTTGAGGGCTCCGCGGGCGCCAACTCGGGCGTTTATTCAGAGGAGCCTTGCTGAACTCCGGGAGGCCGATCCGAACTGGGTGTGGCAGTGGAGCATCTTCCACATAAAACCATTCCGAGGACCAGTCTTCGGACACCTTCTTTGGGGTTCCGGATAGATATCCGGTCCGGGTGATGCGCCATATTTCGGCTCCGCCCACTTGATATATTGACCCCTCTTGAGAACGGGGTACGAGGCAATATAGTCTCTTCCACAGCGTGAAATGGGGCTCGATGCCCAGGAATAGCTCGCAAAGAGCTACGAAGCCCGCGATGTGCAGAATGGAGGCGGGCATAAGGTGATGGAGCTGGAGTCCGTAGAATTCCAGTAGCCCCCGGTGAAACAGATGTATGGGAAATCTGAGCCCCCTTATTAGATAAGGGACGAAACACACCCGCTCTCCTTTAGAGGGACTGGGTGTATTCTCCGCCTGCTTTCCAACTTTGTAGGTGGCCAGCCCGGCTCGAACCGGGACCATAAAGGCCGGAGGAAGGTATCCCTCCGCTTGGAGCGATACTAGCTCGTTGTGCGGGACTGAGCATCTCCTCCAATCTCCTGGCTGAGGGCTGGGAGCGCGAGAGGAGGAGCCGCGTCGACGGTCCATGATGGAGTGGATTTTTTGTCAGAAGCGCTCTGACGAGTACTCGCGGAAGGAGGAGGGTGTGATTTGGATCTGGATTCTTGCCTCTCTTATAGGCAGCTTATTCGCGCAGCTAGGGGGTAAAATGCAAAAATACCTTGGCCTTTCGCATTCGTACGACACGTGGAAGAGGGCCATTATTGGGCGTGGAAGCCAAGGAGCGCAACATTTATAAGGAAGCCGGACACTATTCAGCAAGCACATGGAATTTGGAGGTGAACCCGCCTTGCAACGCCGAAGACAATATACGCACCGCACTCGTCGTCATTGAAGCCTGGTTCGGGGGCTACTGAGGAAGTCCTGGACTAGGGGGTGTCCGGATAGCCGGACTATCATCATCGGCCGGACTCCAGGACTATGAAGATACAAGATTGAAGACTTCGTCCCGTGTCCGGATGGGACTTTCCTTGGCGTAGAAGGCAAGCTTGGCAATACGGATATGTAGATCTCCTACCATTGTAACCGACCCTGTGTAACCCTAGCCCTCTCCGGTGTCTATATAAACCGGAGGGTTTTAGTCCGTAGGACAACAATCACAACAATTATACCATAGGCTAGCTTCTAGGGTTTAGCCTCCTTGATCTCGTGGTAGATCCACTCTTGTACTACCCATATCATCAATATTAATCAAGCAGGAGTAGGGTTTTACCTCGATCGAGAGGGCCCGAACCCTGGGTAAAAACATCGTGCCCCTTGTCTCCTTTACCATCCGCCTAGACGCATAGTTCGGGACCCCCTACCCGAGATCCGCCGGTTTTGACACCGACAGGGGGCATGTGAGGTGTCCACGGGGTTGGGGTGGTGCCGCGGAGACGTTTCGAGCCATCACACTGGCACGGGCGAGGGCAGGCAGGCAGGGAGGTGGCGTGGCGAGCTCGACGGCGACGCGGTGTCCCTCCTCTGCCTACTGGCAGAGGTAGGTGATGACTGGCACAGGCCAGATGGGCCGGGCCAGCTAGGTATGTGGCCTCTAGCCTTTCTCTCTCTCTCTTTCTAATTTTGTTTTCTTTTTTCTATTTTTTCTACAACTGTTGGGCTTTATTAAAAATACTAAAACGTTTCCATAAATCCTAAAAATAATTGTGGGCTCTGTTGGGATTATTCCTAACAGCCCTCACTTAAATCCAGAATTATTTGGGCATTTGAATTATTTTGTAGCATTTAAATGCCCAAATGCAAATAGGTAATGATTTAATCTAGTGACCTTCTGTGTCCTAGAAAAATGTGAACCAATTTTGGCAGAGGTTCTAACCCAAGACAAAAATGATGGACATTTTAGAAGGGCATTTCAGGTTCATTGTAATTATTTTTATTAAACCCTAGTTGGTTTCAGGGGGGCTGGGGGTTCTGTCATCCCCATTTCAAGTTTCTGATGAAAGGTAAACATGATGCAACACTCTAATGCGTGAACTAGCTAGGGTGTGACAACTCACCCCCACTCGGAAAAATCTCGTCCCGAGATTTAGGATCCTCCGGAAAGAAGGCGGGATACTCAAGTCGAAGAAGATCCTCCCTTTCCCAAGTTGCTTCTTTCTCAGAATGGTGCGACCATTGAACCTTGAGAAACTTGATATTATGACGTCGAGTGGTATGCTCGGCTTGATCGAGGATACGAACGGGGTACTCTCGATACGTGTGATTGTCTTCAAGATCAAGCGTTTCGTGGTCCACTCCACGAATAGGATCCGAGAAGCAACGCCTGAGTTGAGAAACGTGGAAGACATCGTGGACTCTGGAGAGATGCGGAGGTAGTTCCAACTAGTAGGCAACTTTTCGTTTGGCAAGAATGCGAAAAGGTCCAATATAGCGAGGAGCCAATTTGCCTTTGATACCGAAGAGATGGGTTCCCTTCAGAGGAGTAACCTGAAGGTAAGCCTTCTCGTCAACCTCAAAAGTCATAGGCTTATGTTTTCGGTCATATTGGCTCTTTTGACGAGATTGGGTTGTTTTCAACTTTTCATGAATGATGCGAACTTGCTCTTCTGCTTCTTGGATCATATCCGGGCCAAAGAATTGTCTTTGCCCGGTTTCTGAATAGTTAAGAGGCGTTCGACACCTTCGTCCATAGAGAACTTCAAAAGGGGCTTTACCCAAGCTAGATTGATAGATGTTGTTATAAGCAAATTCAGCAAATGGAAGGCATTTCTCCCAATCCATTCCGAATGAGATAACAGAAGCTCGAAGCATGTCTTCTAGAATCTGGTTGACACATTCTACTTGACCACTTGATTAAGGGTGAAAGGTGGTGCTAAAGGAAAGACGGGTTCCCATAGCATTTTGGAAACTTTCCCAAAATAGAGAGGTGAAGAGACTTCCTCGATCTGAGTTGATTTCCATTGGAACACCATGAAGGGACACTATTCAGGAGACATACAAGTCTGCTAGCTGGCTAGCGGTTATACTCTCGCGAACAGGCAAGAAATGGGCCACTTTGGAAAGATGATCAATAACAAGAAAGATAACATTATTCCCTCTCTTGGTCCTGGGAAAACCAGTGATGAAATCCATACCAATTTTATCCCATTTCCAATCAGGAATAGCTAAAGGTTGAAGGGTGCCAGCAGGCCGTTGATGCTCTGCTTTTACGCGACGACAGGCATCGCAATTAGCAACGAATTGAGCAATGTCTCTCTTCATCCTAGTCCGCCAGAACCTCTGGCGTAGGTCCTGATACATTTTGGTACTTCCGGGATGAATGGCGAGAGGAGATTCATGAGCCTCCTTAAGGATCAACTGTCGTAGATGCTGGTTCTTGGGAACCACTAGATGATTCTCAAAATACACAACACCATGATCACTTGTAGAGAAACATTTAGCATCTCCGCTAGCAATGTTCTCCTTGATCCGGGATATCCCTTTATCTCGCTTTTGGGAAGCGATGTAGGTTTCGCCACCAAGGTGGAAAGGAATCCTTGAGGAACAATGTGAAGGTTAAGCTTCCGAAATTCCTCATGAAGAAGTGGTTGACTTTGTTGTAACATCAGATTGTTACAATAGGATTTACGACTTAGTGCATCAGCCATGACATTGGCTTTTCCTGGGGGTGTAAGATATACCTAAGTCGAAATCTGTGATCAACTCGACCCAACGTCTTTGCCTGAGATTCAAATCCGGTTGGGTGAATATATACTTCAGACTTTGGTGATCGGTGAAGATTTCGCAACGATTACCGAGGAGGTAATGTCGCCAGGTTTTGAGTGCATGGAGTACAGCTGCAAGCTCTAGATCATGAGTAGGATAATTTTCCTCATGTAGGTGCAATGGCCGTGAAGCATAAGCAACTACATGATGATCTTGCATGAGAATGCAACCTAGTCCTTGTCGCGATGCGTCGCAATAGAAAACAAAGTCCTTGTAGAAATCTGGTGGAACCAGTACGGGAGCAGATGTCAGGCGTCTTTTCAGTTCCTGAAAATTGTGCTTGCACTGTGGGGTCCACTCAAACTTTTTATCTTTCTTGAGGAGTTCAGATAGAGGTTTAACAACTTTAGAGAAGTTCTCGACAAAGCGGCGACAATAGCTCGCTATGCCATGGAAACTCCAAACATGCCTGACCGATTCAGGTGGAGTCCAATTAAGAACGGCTTGAACTCGCTCGGGATTGACAGCAATACCCTTACCAGAGATTACATGGCCTAGATAGATCACTTCTGGCAACCAAAATTCACATTTAGAAAATTTGGCATAAAGGCGATGCTCTTGAAGTTTCATCAACACTAGCCGTAGATGTTCGGCATGTTCTTCCTCATTCTTGGAGTAGATGAGTATATCATCGAGGTAAGCCACGACGAATTTATCCAAATACTCCAGGAAGATTGAGTTCATTAACCGAGAGAAGGTGGCTGGGGCGTTGGTTAAACCGAAGGACATGACGGTGTACTCGTATTGGCCATAACGAGTAACAAAGGCCATTTTGGGAATGTCCCCGTTCTTGATTTTGATTTGATGGTAGCCCAACCACAAATCCATCTTAGAGAATACTGAGGATCCAGAGAGCTGATCATACAGGTCATTGATCCTGGGGAGCGGATACTTGTTCTTTATTCTGACCAAGTTGACGGGTCGATAATCTACAACCATCCGATCCGTACCATCATTCTTCTTGACGACGAGGACGGGACAAGCCCATGGAGATGAACTAGGATGGATGAAACCCTTTTTCAAGGACTCATCAAGTTGTTTCTTAAGCTTGGCTAGTTCTAGTGGTGCCATCTTATAGGGTCTTCTAGAGATTGGGCCAGTTCCTGGAATAAGATCTATCACAAACTCGACATCTCTTTCAGGTGGAACACCTGGCAATTCTTCTGGAAAGACATCTGGAAAGTCACGGACTACCAGAACTTCTTTGAGGTCTGGCAAAGGACTGGCATTAAGGGAATATATCTGTCGCTTGGCTACTCGGGTCAAGACATTGACTATCTTTCCCGAAGGATGTGTAAGTTGAACAGTCCTTGAGAAGCAATCAATCTTGGCATGATGGGCTGACATCCAGTCCATACCCAAGATGATATTAATATCCGAAGATTTGGGAGCTATCAAAGACGCAAGGAAAACAAGTCTGTCAACTTGAATTTCATTTCCATGGCTTACTCTAGAAGTTTGCCATTTGGATCCCGGGGTTTGAATTACCGTGGAGGTGGGCATATCACAAAATGTGGTGTTATGCAAACGAGCATAGCTCTCAGATATAAATGAATGAGATGCTCCAGTATCGAAAAGAACAGATGTTGGGTGGAAATTAACAAGGAGCGTACCGAGAACGACGTTAGGATCCTCCTGAGCCTCTTCAGCTGAGACACAGTTCACATGGCCACGTGCAGCGGTGGCCGGCTTGGCGTACTACGCCTTCCCTGTTGGCTTGCCAGTGCCAACAGCCTTTCCAGACTGGTTGGAGTTTGTCTGGGGACACTCTTGCATATAGTGGCCCGGTTCTCCACACTTGAAACACGTCACAGAGCTGGTGCATGGAGGTGCAATATTGGTTGAATCCACCATACGACTTAGCTAGTGCATACTGCTGAGCTGGACGAGGCGCCTGATAGGATGGCCTCTATGTGAACCTCGGTGGCAGGGCGGTGTTAGGCACCCACACCCGGCGCTTCTGAGGTCCAGATCCGGATGAGGAACCCGTGTCACAACCATGCTTGCGTGTTGCTTTGAAATCAGTCTGACATGTCTCAGCACTGATGGCCTTGTTCACAAGCTTCTGGAAGGAAGTGCATTCATGCAGACGAAGATCATGGCGAAGCTCGGGGCTAAGTCCCTTGCGGAACCTTGCCTGCCTCTTGGCATCGGTGGAAACTTCCTCAGTTGCATAACGTGCTAGGTTACCGAACTCCCTGCTGTATGCATCCACAGAGAGTCTACCTTGGGTGAAACTGCAGAACTCCTCACGCTTACGGTCCATAAGACCTTCCGGAATGTGATGTTCACGGAAAGCCTCACTGAATTCTACCCAAGTAGTGACCTGGCCAGCTGGGCGCATGGCCTTATAAGTGTCCCACCAGAGACTGGCAGGGCCTTCAAGATGATAGGCAGCAAAAGTGACCTTATCAGCCTCAGCTACAAGTGCAGAACGTAGCTTGTGGGTAATGCTACGAAGCCAGTCATCGGCGTCGAGGGGCTCGACGGAGTGATGGAAGGTGGGTGGATGTAACTTGATGAAGTCACTGAGTGACACCAAGTTATTCCTCTAGTGCAGAGTTGTGTTCTGTTCGATGCGTTCCAGCAAACGGTTTGTCTCCCGTTTGTCCCTCTCGGCCTCCAGCATGACCTCAGCCAGAGAAGGAGGATGAGGCAGGTTCACATCTCTAGCCCCACTGCCTTCAGCCTGCTCCGGGGGAGCAGGGTTGTTGCGGGTGTTGACCATCCTAGGAAAACAAAACAATGGTTTAGTCCAGAATGATAAGATTTTGACATAGAAATGCAGAATGTAAGGGATAACTCGGAATGCAAGATGATCATCTGTATGACATGGTAAATACAGAAACTGCTACATTTATTCCATCGTCATACACACCGTACAAGGTTTAGTACAATACCAAACTGAGTACAACTGCAGTGAAAGGAAGATTACATCTCATCGGTGGCATCCCAAGCTCCTATACATTATTTTTCTACACCTCCAGAATTTGGTACACACTAGGTCATATCCCACGAGTCACGTAGGATGGTGGATTATATAACTGTTATAATACTAGTGGTGCTACCATCAGCTCAGACATCTCCGTAGTAATCTTCATAGAGATTACCCCCATGTCATGGAAGCTGGACGTGATCATCTGGAAATAGTCGATCCTGTGGAGCCTGCGGTCCATAAGCACACGGATGTGGCCTTGGACCAACAAACGGTGGCAGACGGGGTCCACGGGGAGGAGTGATGCCCCCTACATCACGCCAATCCATACGATCTGGCAGACTAGACCGCACGGGATACAAATCCCGCATATCCATATACCCTACCTGCACAGCAGGTGCAAACCGGGTAAAAGTGGCCCAGTGATCAGACCGGGAGTTGAAAAGCTCCAATCGCAAGGCACGATTTTCACGGTCCTTATCCTCAAGCATCTGTGCGGTAGTGTTGAGCATCGAATCCTCATGAGAAGGGTCGGTGTAAATATCTATGAAGTAACCTTCTGCCCCACGGAGTGACGCTGGCATATAGCGGAAGTCAGTGTTCCAAAGCAAGGCAGTTCTAGCCCGCATAATAGTCATCATCGAATATGCAGCATCCTGCACGGACATCTCGATGGTAAATCCAAGTCCATAAGAGCAATGGAGGGGTTCAGTGGATCCAGGATAGGAAGGGAATATCCTGACCGTGCAGAGATATTGGCTTTGATTGAAATCTCTATACTACTCCTAAATGGTGTACGCGGGATACCATTGGTAACCAGCCTCAATCATTACGCGGACCAACATAGCAGTATGGCCAGGTACATCGAGGCACCGAGTTAGACGAACAACTTGATTCTGGGTGCGGGAGGCCATCTGAAACACGATGTAATGCAAAGGCATTAGCATTTCTAGCAGAAATTGGACAGCATAACGGTTGTAAATGCTCAAAAAAGATTTTGAGACACTTTCCAAAGGATTGCATAGACACTCAACAACATCATATCAAGATTCTAAGTCCATCTTAGCAACATAATGGGGTAGTATAACTGAACTAGGCTTGCATCCATCAATCCTATAAGGTACTACTGATTAGTAACACGTGAACCTGATAGAGAGAAGAGATCCTAATCCTTAACCCACAGTGGAAGAATGGACTGACTCAAATCAGAATGCCATGAGGTAAAGGAGTAAGAAGAACCTTACATTCCATCCCACAATCAATTCCCCTACGTATAACTAAAGCATTTCTAGACTCAAGATCGACCAGTTTGGCTTGGAGAACCTACAGGCAGTCCGGCTCTGATGCCAACGCTGTCAGGACCCTGACTCTATGCAACATCGATCTAGCATGTAACACCTCATATCACTTTGCGGCCTCACGCACGGTATTCCCACGGGTCTCACCTTACCTTTCCCGGGACCGTTTGCGCCTTTTGGCACACGTATATGATAGTGTCGCTAGCATCCATATGACAAGGAGCCCGGGCTGACATGGCTAGTAGTGAACCCAAAGTGGCACTAACTTACAGGGACATGCCTACATGACCCATCAATGAACGTGTCGGTCATCAGCGAGTGAATCCGGGCTGTAGCACTGGGCTAGCATGACTCCGGTATACTGGGATGTAGCGGGCTAACAGGACTCTGGTAGTCATCGCGTGACATTTCCCCATAGGGACAGACACAGGAACGAAGAAGGACACATGCCGGCCAGCCTAAGTGTTCCGGAGCAGTAGCAAGCTACCATGGCTCAGTGGAAGCACTAGGAGACATTTCCCGGTAAGAGAGGCTACCAAGGATAAACAACTAGATAGTCAGATCCCACACATACCAAGCATTTCAATCATACACACAATATGCTCGATATGTGCAAATACAACATGGCATCACAACATGACTCTAGAACTCAAGTACTTTATTTAAAGGCTCAGAGAGCCATACATATCATACACACAAGTACGGGTCACACGACCCAGCATTTCAAGTCATACAAACATACAAGCCAACAATGGAAGTAACATGTCTGAGTACAGAGAACTAGGAAATAAAACAGGCTTGGGAAAGCCTGACTATACTACACAGTCCATCATGAGCTCAGGATCACCACCTGGGCTTCAGCCTACTCGTCAACATCGAGATCTATGAAGAGTCAATCAGAAGGGGTTGCAGCGTCTTCTGTAAAACGTAAATTAAGCAACATGAGTGCAAAGGTACTCAGCAAGACTTACATCAGATCCTACATACATGCAAATTATCAAGAAGGGTTGGTGGGGTTATTACAGCAAGCTAGCTTTGACTCTTGGCTAAGCTATCTTACGAGACTCCAACTTGAAATTGTTTTGCGCACTCGAGTCCACTACACACCACTTCAATGCACTACCGAGGATCCACGTCCGTCATCCTACGGAAGAGCCATCCTCGGCACTCACGCTTATCTTGAGGCTTTTAGTAGTATCCATTAACTTGTCTATGAACTGTATAGGCAACCAAGTAGTCCTTTACCGCGGACGCGGCTATTCGAATAGATGATGTTAACCCTGCAGGGGTGTACTTCTTCATACATGTTTCCACCACTTAGCGTCTGCACACGACATGTGCTCGGCAGACTTCAAGCGAAAGCCAACGTGGGTGTAGACCACGACCTACCTAAACACCTAAGTCTCTAGTCAAGGTTTATCGCCTATCCGGGTTCCATCCGCAGGGATTCCGGCCGAGGTTTCCACATACGTCCCCGAACGATGTCTGTTGGGTTTCCGAGATACCAAACGGGCATCCGGTACACCGTGCCACGTACCTACTGCATCACAGCCCACCCCGCGGGTCAGCGCTGCCCACGGCCTCCAGTAAGCTACAAACACCAGAAACTACTTGCAACTCCTGGACAGAGGACTAGGGTGGATAAGAAGTCGAGCGGGGTCATATTTCAGGGCCAAATGCATGGTAGTAGCTGAATCTTAAATCACACATACAGATCTCAGTGCTTAAGGACGGTTTCAATGAAACAACCTACCATGTACTCCTACATGGCCTCTCAATGATACCTTTACCAAATCGTGTTCAACACATCACTCTCATTACCGACATGATCATTTCACTCTATCCCATCACCTAGATGAACCAGACCTGACACGACTCTAAGCATAGCAGACATAGCATGGTAGGAAACACATACACATGGCAATCAACTCATACACATGCTAGTGGATTTCATCTAGTTACTATGGCAATGACAGGTCATGCAGAGGAAATGGGTTCAACTACCGTAGCACACAGCCGTTTGAAACGCGTTGTCTTAATGCAGTAAAAGAGAGCAAAGGCGAGAACATGGGATTGTATCGATATGATCAATTGGTTGGTTGCTTGCCTTGCAGGTCCGTGGACTGGTACTGCTCCTCGTCTGGATACTCACGATACTCTTCGGGGGCAGAACCTGCCGCAGAGAGCACCAATATACAATCATCACCAAACAATGTGCAACAATATGATGCATGCATGAGACATGGCAAAATGAGTGTATTGGGCTAATGGAACTAAGACCAGATGGGTTTGAACCATTTTGATTCAAAAATTCAAGTCCAAGCTCATATATGGCCCTTAATAGTGCTTTATCATGTTCTACACTAAACAGCAGGTTAACCTTCTTAATCATGCATGAAACCTGTATAGATGGATATATCGGATTTTTCTGATCATTTTTCATATATAACACTTTGCATTTGGAGCTACAGATTAATTTCTATGAATTTTTGAAGTTTGTAGTATTTTCTGGAATTTCTTGTATAAGAATAAATCCAGTAATTGAGTTATTGCGTCAGCCTTGCGTCAGGGTGACGTCAGCAGTCAACGGGATGGTCCAGGTCAAACCTGACCAGTGGGTCCTGCGTGTCAGTGTCATTAGACTAATTAATTTTAGTTAGTACTAACCCTAGGTTAATTAGCAGGGCGAGCCCCACCTGTCATAGACCCAGGGGCTCAAACTGGGCCCACCCGGGGTCAAACTTGGTCAGCAGGGTCAACCTCGCTGGCGTTTAGCCGCCGGCGAGGCCAAATGTGGCAGGGCACCTTGGATTTCACCTACGGGGCACCGTTCGAGGCGCCGTTGGGATCTACGGGTAGCTGGCGCGACGGCGCGTCCGTTGGTGGTCGTGGCTGGGCCTGGGATGGCCGGAGTCAATGGCGGCGAGCTCGGTTGCGGCCGGTGGAGTTCGGGCGCGAGCCGGGACGCAGTTGTGGTGGCCGTGGCGATGTGCATTTAGCACCTACGACGTCTACATGGTGCGGTGAGTTTGATGGGCGCATGGTCGGGACCAAATGGTCACCGGAGCATCACCGGAGACGAGCCGGGCGGCGGTGCGTTCGATTGCAGGCGAGGCGACGGCTACGGTGCATGAGGGAAAAACGGAGAGGGGGAGAAGGAGCAGGGACTCACGTGGGTGCGACGAGTTGCTCAGCGGGCTCGGGTGAGGTCAGAAGCGAGCGGGGCGGCGGAGGCAATCTCATCGTCAGGAGGTCGAGGACGAGCTCGGTGAAGACGCTCGGGGGCCTCCGGCGGGGCGTGGCTTGGTGAGGCGGTCGAGGAAGGAGTGGTGGAGCTTCTGGCGCGTCGGCGAGGCGTGGGGTGGCCGGTGGCTGCGGGTTTCACGTCGGCACGAGCGCGGAGGCGTCGGCCATGGTGAGGAGAGGCGAGGGAGAGAGGCAGGGGCATGTGAGGTGTCCACGGGGTCGGGGCAGCGCCGCGGAGACGTTTTGAGGCGTCGTGCTGGCGCGGGCGAGGGCAGGCAGGCAGGGAGGTGGCGTGGCGAGCTTGGCGGCATCGCGGTGTCCCTCCTCTGCCTACTGGCAGAGGTAGGTGATGACTGGCACAGGCCAGATGGGCCGGGCCAGCCAGGTAAGTGGCCTCTGGCCTCTCTCTCTCTCTCTTTCTAAATTGTTTTCTGTTTTCTAATTTTCTACAACTGTTGGGCTTTATTAAAAATACTAAAACGTTTCCATAAATCCTGAAAATAATTGTTGGCTCTGTTGGGATTATTCCTAACAGCCCTCACTTAAATCCAGAATTATTTGAGCATTTGAATTATTTTGTAGCATTTAAATGCCCAAATGCAAATAGGTAATGATTTAATCCAGTGACCTTTTGTTTCCTAGAAAAATGTGAACCAATTTTGGCAGAGGTTCTAACCCAAGACAAAAATGATGGACATTTTAGAAGGGCATTTCAGGTTCATTGAAATTACTTTTAGTAAACTCTAGTTGGTTTCAGGGGGGTGGGGGTTCTGTCATCCCCATTTCAAGTTTCTGATGAAAGGTAAACATGATTCAACACTCTAATGCATGAACTAGCTAGGGTGTGACAACCCCACCGTGCGCCACCCCTGACCACCGTTGGGGAGACCAGAAACCAGGACAAGACCAAGGGGCCAAGGGGACGCTGGCAGCGTCCTCGGCGACCGTAGCCCCCCCGCCGAGGAGAAGGGCTCGCCGGCGCCTTCCCGGAAGGGTACCTACCTCCCGGCTGGATCCTGCTCCGTGCAGCGCGAGGAAGGCCCCACCGCTGGGCTTCCCCCGCACTGCTCTAAACGTCCTTCGCGCTCCTGAGGGGCTCCGCCGTCCTGAGGGTCCTGGTGGTCGCCGCGTCTTGGTTCACCTGCGATACATGGTCCTTGGCGTTCTATCTACAACACCGCCTGAACATCAAGCCTGAGAGTCGATCTAGTACTATGCATTTTCTATGAACTTTTTGGTAACTTGTTGCCAAAGGGGGAGAAAAATGTATAGATCATAGGCTTCGAGAGAGAGTGTTGCTTTTTGTTCTCTCTTGTTTCAGTGGTTAAACTTTATCTACTTGTTTGTGATACTCTATGTCTGTGTGATACTTGATGATCATGTGTTTGATCATATGCTACATTTATGCTTGTTGGATGACATTATCTCGTTTATCTCTATATGATCATTCACTTTGCTTGGTGATGAGTTCATGTATTCAATTATTATCATTTTGAGCGCTCCTCCAAGATGTATGTGACATGGAAGAGTTACCCATGAGCCTAACTCCTTGTGCATTTGCAGTACAAAGCAAATCTTAATCTATGCACAAATTTAGGAAGAGCTCTTGCTTATCACATACTTCTCAAAGCGACAATGTTTTTCACTCTTATTATCATTTGTCGAAGCTTTGATCTATATGTTGTCATCAATTACCAAAAAGGGGGAGATTGAAAGTGCAACTATCACTTGGTGGTTTTGGTAATTCCTAACAACATATAGCACATTGAGCTAACATTATTCCAAGATGAATATTTCAGGAAAAGCTCAATGAATGGCATGGCATGGATGAGAAAAGTGGATCCCTCAAAATGCTAAAGATGAAAGGATTCGCTCTAGCTCAAAAGCTCAAGACTCTACATTTTATATTTTAGTGATCCAAGATCACATTGATTCTATAGGAAAAGCCAATACTATCAAGGAGGGATGAGGTGTTGCTTAATGAGTTTCTTGCTCCACAGTGCTTAGTGATATGCTCCAAAACCCTCAACTACTTTCTCATATCCACATATGACCTAAACCAAAAGTCAAACTCGACCCTACCGATTCTTCCTACCCGGCGCCACCGAGTTCAGATGTCATAGCCACTGCCACAAACCCTAGGCAAATCAGTCTCACTGATAGGGATCTCGGTCTCACCGAGATGGGGTTGTAATCTCTCTGTTTGCCTTCATAACGTTTCGGTACCACCGAGATGAGCGATCGGTCCCACCGAGATTGCAATGTAAACTCCCTATTTCCTTTTCGTAACATTTCGGTTCCACCGAAATGAGCGAACTGGTCCCACCGAGTTTACCTGACCAACTCTCTGGTTAGCTTATTACCAAAATCGGTCTCACCAAGTTTGTGTAATCGGTCTCACCGAGATTACGTTATGCCCTAACCCTAACCATATCGGTCCTACCGAGTCGCATGTCGGTCCCACCGAAAATCCTAACAGTCACTAGATTTGTTGAATCGGTCCGACCGAGTTTACCAATTCGGTCCCACCAAGTCTGGCAAGTTGAGTGTAATGGTTAGATTTTGTGTGGAGGCTATATATACCCCTCCACCACCTCTTCATCCGTGGAGAGAGCCATCAGAACAAACCTACACTTCCAACTTGCTATTTCTGAGAAGGAACCACCTACTCATGTGTTGAGGCCAAGATATTCCATTCCTACCATATGAATCTTGATCTCTAGCCTTCCCCAAGTCTTGAGAATGCAAAGGAAATTTGGGACACTTTGATTGATATGCATGAAGGTACCGACTCCGTCAAGGAATCCAAGTTGGATGTGCTCCAAAGTTAACTTGACAAGTTCAAAATGAAGGATGGTGAAGGTGTCGCTGAAATGTACTCTAGGCTTGCCCTTATCACAAATGAGATTGCCGGCTTAGGAAGTGAAGAGCTTTGGACGGAAGATATGATACCGTGTGCACATTGATCCAAATGATGCCCAATTACAAAGATCTCAAGCCTACGGAAGTCATTGGAAGAATTGTTGCTCATGAGATGTCACTCAAGGATAAGGAGGAACTTCACAACAAGTCAAGTGGTGCTTACAAAGCCTCATGTGAATCCCCCACATCATCAAGTGAGAAAAAAAACCTTCAATGAAGAATTGAGCTTAATGGTGAAGAACTTAAACAAGTTCTACAAGAGTAGAAGCAAAGAAAGAAGCTCCAAGTCAAGGTCCTACAATGACAAAAGATCTTCTAGTCGAGAGCGCAATTGCTACAATTATGGGAGACCCAAACACTATTCCAATGAGTGTATGGCACCCCACAAAAGGAGATAAGAATCACCCAAGAGGAGAAGTAGAAGAGAAGAATCACCACCAAGAGAGAGGAGCAGTAGAGATGATCGTTATGAACGAAGAACATTCCGGAGAAGCAAGCATTCGAAAAGGAAGGACAAGTCATCAAGAAGCTACACAAAACAAAGACATCAAGCTCATGTTGGTGAATGGGTGTCCGGCTCCGACTCCGACAATCACTCCGAGAGAAGCTATCACTCCGACTCCGAATATACTCAAGATGAAGGTGTTGCCGGTCTAGCACATGTGTCAACCAACTCCTACGACATATTTGATTCACCCAATGAAGGAATTGGAAGATGCTTCATGGCTAAAGGCCCAAAGGTATCACACCCCGAGTATATTGATTTCAATAGTGATGAAGATGACTTGCTAGGTGATGATGATTTACTTGTTGACAACTCTAGTGATGAATACTATGATGAAACGTCAATTAATCATGCTAATCAAGATAAAACGAATGACAATGATAAGGAGAAGACTGAGCTTCTAACTAAAGAACTAAACACTCTTAAGTTAGCTCATGAAACTATCTTAGAAGATCATCGAGAACTTTTAAGGACTCATGAGAAGTTACGCTTTGAAAAGCTCAACCTTGAGCAAGAGCATGATTTCTTAAAGGCAATCAATGATGATCTTCGTAAGAAAAGTTCTTCTTACATTGTCAAGCGTTTACTCTTATCCACTTACATGCCTCAAGTCAAGTCCATTAACAAGAACAAGAAGGATTCTTTCTCTAGTAGTAACAATAATCATGCTAAATCAAATATTGTTGCTTCTAGTAGTTCTCTTGATTCCACTAATGATTCTCTTAGCCAAGTTACACTTGAGCAAGAAAATAGCTTATTGAAGGGAATTATAGAGAAAGGTGTTTACAAGAGCCTTGCCGGAAGTAAGCAATTTGAGGAAATTGTACGCAAGAAAGGAAGGCACCGGAAGAACCAAGGTGTTGGTTTTGAACGATAGTTCAATGCCAATGGAGTTGAGTGTGAAGAAGATCAATACCCCAAGATGAAGTTTGTTCCTCAACAAGAGAAGTATGATCCTACTTCCTTCAAGGGGACACAAGCTCAAGATGATCTTCCACCACAAGACCACAAGCAAAAAGGCAAGGACAGGCTTCAAGAGGAGATTGATGCATTTGAAGAAGCTCCTAAGGCCTTGGTCAAGTGGGTTCCCAAGACTACATCAAGCTCTACTTCATCGAGTACAACTAAAACTCCAAAGATTCCCATCAAGATGGTGTGGATCCCGAAGAAGAAGAACTAGAGAGTTCTTGAGGGTGACTCCGCCAACATATTTCACTCATATCATTTTGGCAACAACAAGTGCAATCAACTTCCACATCTTGCACTAGTTCAAGGAGTCACAAAACCTCTTGTTGCTAAGACAAGGGACAAGGTAACCTAATGCTTTCATAGACATCATGTTGTGTGTGCATCAATCTATGTCTATGGATATCCTTGTTTGTTCCTTGTGGGACTAACCCGTGTAGGTATTGAAAGTGCAACTCACTCCAAGGGATTGCTCTAAATGATCTACATCAACATTGAACATCCACATCTTCAACACCTACATGAAGTGATCATCGACAAAACCCAAGGTTAGCTTATCCCTCTAAGGGGGGATCTCACATCTAGGGGGAGCTTAACTCTAAGAATTGAGTCAAAGCAACTCTAATGATGTGAACACATCAATGCATTATGTAAAAGTGGTAACCCCACTTGAGCTTAGACGATGAGTATGACCTATGATCAAATGTTCTCATTTGACTCATAAGTCAATATACTCATATATAGATGACCTAGTCATCATCAATTGTTTGATAGATGCTAGATTTGGTTGTGCATGCTTTGCCACATATTTCATTTGCCATTTTATTGTGTGAGCATGTTGGTTGCATATTTTACTCATTCGATGACATCCACTTGTTGCTTTGATTGATTGGTTTCTTTTTCTTTTGCCAAGTGGATGGACAAGAATGCCTAAGAACCTTCTCTAGCTATCTATGCTTTTCTCCTCTCAAACTCTATTCATGCTACATCACAAATTTGATCAAGTCAGATTTGAACCACTCTGTGTGAGGAGCACTCGGAGTCCCCGATTCGTCATAGACTTAAACTTCGAAAACTTCTTTGTGCGTTTCGGTCTGACCGATTCCTCCATTTCGGTCATACCGAGATCACTAAGTCGATCTAGGTTTTCAATCTCGGTGCAAACAATTTGAACTCTTCGGTCACACCGAGTTGCTGTAACTGTATACAGTTATGCATCTCAGTGCCACCGAGTTGTTCCACTCGGTCACACCGATAGGGTCGGGCTATATATACTCACGAGCAAAAATTTGGAAACTTTCTCCAAACCCTTCGCCCGTGCATAGCTCGCTCTGCCTCCAGTGTCTCCGGATAGTCTCCTCGTCGCCAGCCGCCTCCTGTTGCTGGTCTCCGCCGCCGTCAACAGAATTCACCCCCGCCGTTGCCGCCGTAGCGAGTTCATTGCCAAGCTAGGGTATGGACTCGATCACAGTGCTATCCCCGTCCGATTCCTAGCACATTGTGTTCATTATGATTCTTGCCACGTTTGAAACAATTCTATCCAGTCAAAACAATCCTTAGATTCGAAGTGAATTGAAAATTTAGGGTTAGGTTTCGGCCGAAACCATCTCGGACCCACCGGGTTGCAGAACTCGGTTCCACCTATTTGGCGAATGCCATTGCACAAGTGATTCTCGGTCTGACCGACAATTGAAAATCGGTGTGACCGAGTTCAGGACTTTGTGAAACCCTAGCAGTCTTGGTGCCACCGAACTGTCACTCGGTCTGACCGAGTTCACTAGTTTAGGTTCCAAAAGCTGCTTCGGTATCACCGAGTTTGCAAATCAGTTGATCTGAAATGCTTTCTGTGGAAAACTAAAACTAAGTTTTTGAGTCATTCTTTTGCAAAAACCTCTATATTTTGTGATGCTCATCCACTCTACCTCATGTACATCTATTCACAGGGTCAGCAGTCAGTGATTGCAACATGTATGATCAAAGTGATAGCCAGAACAGGGAAGAGGAGCAGATTCAGATGAGTGAGGGCACTAGTCCCTCTAGCACCTCTGATGAGGGCAGCAGGAGCACCCCAAGCAATCGGCCTAAAGCTGCCACCAGGGACAGAAAGAAGTAAACCTCAGAATCTGAGGATGAAGACTATGTGGCAGTAGAGGATGAGGCCACTTCCAAGAAGAAGGTGGTCAAGAAAGAATATGGGTCAGCTGCAGCCACTAAGCTAGTTGTGCAGAAAAAGGCACCTGCAAGAAGGGTACCCACTTCCAAACCCAGGAAGGTTGCCACTAGAGACACCATGAAGTTTACTATTGAGTCAGAAGATGAAGCTTCTGGTCAAGACAAAAAGAAGAAGCGAGTCAGAACCACCACTGCCAAAGTTCTTGGAAATCCCTCTATGAGGAGATACTCTGAGGAAGAGGAAGAAGAGGTTGGTGCACCAGCACCCAAGGCTCAGAAGCTTATGGGTGATGCTATAAGATTAGGGGCTGCATCATCAAAGCCCAAAGAAGCACCCAAAGCTGCCTCCAAGACCAAGATTGCACCAAAGAGGAGTACTAGAAACATACCTGCTGCTGAGAAGAACAAGGCCCCAGTGCCTGAAACTGCTGCTGAAGAAGAAGAAGATGAAGAGCATGTGCTGAGAAAGTTGAAGCCAAAGATTCCAGACCACAATGATGCTCATCCTGTGGCTAAGAACATGAAGCTGAGAAAGGATGCAGGCCTCAGTCAGTGGAGGTTGTCTGATCCTTATGCTATCAGGAGAAGGACTGCTGTTGACTACAGGTTCCATACTAAGGAATAGCAGGACTTCTATGAGGCAGTGTTGTTGGACAAGAAGCCTATAGTTTGTGACATGAGGTGGGTCAACTGGACCTACATGAAGGAGAATGAGGAACACTATCCTGGAGAGCAAGATAGTTTCATTGCTTGTGGAGTTGCAGAATTTGTTGGGCAGAAGCTCACAAAGTGGAATGATGAGCTCATCATGCAATTCTACTCCACAGCACACTTCTACCCAGATGGCAGGATAGTGTGGATGTCTGAAGGTACAAGGTACCAATCAACTATTGAGGAATGGGCAAATCTGATCAATGCACCCATGGAGCTGGAAGATGACTTGGATGTCTATGCCAAGAAGAAGATGGATAACAATTCCATGGCTCATATGTACAAGGAGATCCCAGATGTTGTAGTTGAGACACATAAGTTTGGATCTGTACATTATCTTCTGTCAGGACTCCCAACGATCAACTAGATCCTTAGGCATACCTTATTGCCCAAGTCAGGTGACCACAACATGATAAGAGGCCATGCTATAAACTTGCTACATTTGTTTGATGTGCCACAGTAATTCAAGGTCATGAGCCTCATTGTTGAGACTATCAAGAGGACAGCAGCAGACCAGAAGAGAAGTTGTGGGTATGCCCCACAGATCCAGGAGCTGATAAACTCCAAGATGGGCATAGGCACATACTTTCTCGACAAGGAACATTTTCCCATCTATCCAGACTTTGAGGATAACCAAGTGGTTATGGATGAAGATGAACCATCTTCTGTGCATGCTCAAGCCAAGAAGGAGAAGGCAAGGACAGAGAAGGCTACCAAGATGCCAACAATGGAAGAGGCATCTCAGTACTTTCTGAAAAGCAAACAGGATCAAATAGGCTACTTGATTGCATCCACTCTAAGGATTGAGAAGGGGCTGGCCACCTTGACTCAAAACCAGGAGAGCCCGGAGAGGATCATGGAGCAGATGTTCCACAATTTAGATATGAAGGTGACTGAGATCCAGTCTGTTGTTGAGCAGCTTCAGGATGACATGGAGGAGAGGAAGGGCAAGACAATGACAGATGCATTTGCTAGAGTGCCTAGAGCTCAGAGATCAGCTGCAGTGCCAGTGACAGACACCAGAGCCACTTCATCTGCAGCAGCTACAGCTCCTATAGCTCCAGTGCAACCAGCTTCAGCACCCACACCTCCAGATCCATCTACATGAACTGATGCTTTCGTCCTTGGCGTTCTATCTACAACACCACCTGAAGATCAAGCCCAAGAGTCGATCTAGTACTATGCATTTTCTATGAACTTTTTGGTAACTTGTTGCCAAAGGGGGAGAAAAATGTATAGATCATAGGCTTCGAGAGAGAGTGTTGCTTTTTGTTCTCTCTTGTTTGGGTGGTTAAACTTCATCTGCTTGTTTGAGATACTCTATGTCTGTGTGATACTTGATGATCATGTGTTTGATCATATGCTACATTTATGCTTGTTGGATGACACTATCTCGTTTATCTCTATATGATCATTCACTTTGCTTGGTGATGAGTGCATGTATTCAATTATTATCATTTTGAGCGCTCCACCAAGATGTATGCGACATGGAAGAGTTACCCATGAGCCTAACTCCTTGTGCATTTGCAGTCCAAAGCAAATCTTAATCTATGCACAAATTTAGGGGGAGCTCTTGCTTATCACATACTTCTCAAAGCGACAATGTTTTTCACTCTCATTATCATTTGTTGAAGCTTTGATCTATATGTTGTCATCAATTACCAAAAAGGGGGAGATTGAAAGTGCAACTATCTTTAGGTGGTTTTGGTAATTCCTAACAACATATAGCTCATTGAGCTAACATTATTCCAAGATGAATATTTCAGGAAAAGCTCAATGAATGGCATGGCATGGATGAGAAAAGTGGATCCCTCAAAATGCTAAAGATGAAAGGATTGGCTCTAGCTCAGAAGCTCAAGACTCTACATTTTATATTTTAGTGATCCAAGATCACATTGAGTCTATAGGAAAATCCAATACTATCAAGGAGGGATGAGGTGTTGCTTAATGAGTTTCTTGCTCCATAGTGCTTAGTGATATGCTCCAAAACCCTCAACTACTTTCTCATATCCACATATGACCTAAACCAAAAGTCAAACTCGGCCCTACCGATTCTTCCTACCCGGCGCCACCGAGTTCAGATGTCATAGCCACTGCCACAAACCATAGGCAAATCGGTCTCACCGATAGGGATCTCGGTCTCACCGAGATGGGGTTGTAATCTCTCTGTTTCCCTTCATAACGTTTCGGTACCACCGAGATGAGCGATCGGTCCCACCGAGATTGCAATGTAAACTCCCTGTTTCCTTTTCGTAACATTTCGGTTCCACCGAAATGAGCGAACTGGTCCCACCGAGTTTACCTGACAAACTCTCTGGTTAGCTTATTACCAAAATCGGTCTCACCAAGTTTGTGTAATCGGTCTCACCGAGATTACGTTATGCCCTAACCCTAACCATATCGGTCCTACCGAGTCGCATGTCGGTCCCTCCGAAAATCCTAACAGTCACTAGATTTGCTGAATCGGTCCGACCGAGTTTACCAATTCGGTCCCACCAAGTTTGGCAAGTTGTGTGTAACGGTTAGATTTTGTGTGGAGGCTATATATACCCCTCCACCTCCTCTTCATTCGTGGAGAGAGCCATCAAAACAAACCTACACTTCCAACTTGCTGTTTCTGAGAAGGAACCACCTACTCATGTGTTGAGGCCAAGATATTTCATTCCTACCATATGAATCTTGATCTCTAGCCTTCCCCAAGTTGCTTTCCACTCAAATCTTCTTTCCACCAAATCCAAATCCTGTGAGAGAGAGTTGAGTGTTGGGGAGACTATCATTTGAAGCACAAGAGCAAGGAGTTCATCATCAACACACCATTTGTTACTTCTTGGAGAGTGGTGTCTCCTAGATTGGCTAGGCGTCACTTGGGAGCCTCCAGCAAGATTGTGGAGTTGAACCAAGGAGTTTGTAAGGGCAAGGAGATCGCCTACTTCGTGAAGATCTACCGCTAGTGAGGCAAGTCCTTCGTGGGCGACGGCCATGGTGGGATAGACAAGGTTGCTTCTTCGTGGACCCTTCATGGGTGGAGACCTCCGTGGACTCGTGCAACCGTTACCCTTCGTGGGTTGAAGTCTCCATCAACGTGGATGTACGATAGCACCACCTATCAGAACCACGGCTCAAAAATCACCGTGTCTCCAAATTGCGTTTGAATTCTCCAAACCCTTCCCTTTACATTCTTGCAAGTTGCATGATTTACTTTCCGCTGCTCATATACTCTTTGCATGCTTGCTTGAATTGTGTTAAGATTGCTTGACTTGTGCTAAGATAGCTAAAATCTACCAAAGACTAAAATTGGGAAAAGGATAAGTTTTTAATTGGTCAAGTAGTCTAATCACCCCCCCCCCCTCTAGACAAACTTTCGATCCTACAAGGTTCCAGTCCGCGCGTTCTCGAGCCTGCCGAGCCTGGTTGGGCTTCGGTAATGGAGTTCACCGCTGTGGACATCTTTCAGCACTCGCCCTTTGGCGACATGCTGAACTCATTGAAGTATCTCTCTTTGTCAGGAGGCTCTGGGCCGAACTCTGTCCGGCTTGAGTGGGAAGTAGGCGATGACAGAATCCGTTGCCCACCCACCACCCACTTCATTGCCACGGTCGATGATTTAACCGATGTGCTTGACTTTGACTCCGAAGACATCGACGGTATGGATGACGATGCAGGAGAATTACAGGAGCCACCGCTCACAGGGCGGTGGACGGCCACCTCCTCATACGATATATATATGGTGGACACTTCGAAGGAAACCAATGGTGACGAGGCAACGGAGGATAACCCCATAGGAGGAAAAGCAAAGCATGGGCGCCTTCGGCGCCGCTCCAAGCCCCGCCACATCAACACCGGCCCCGGAGACGAAAGCAATCCAGATGGTGCCGAAGAGGAATACAGCCCTGATCAGCCTACCTTCAAGCAAGCCGGACCGGTCACAATGGGATACTTGGAGAGGGACAAATATACACCCCCCTCCGACGACGAGGTAAGCCTTGGAAATGATGAATTCGGCGTACCTGAAGATCCAGTGGAACAAGTTCGCTTCAAGCGATGGCTCATGGCCACGGCAAGGAGCCTGCAAAGGAAGCAAGAGCAGCTTAAGGCTGACCAAGACTTGCTAGTGGATAGGTGGACCAAGGTACTGGCCACCGAAAAGTACGAAGTCGACAGCCCCAACAAAGGGCATACCCGGCACAACTGGCTACCTCAACCCAAGCAGGAGAACCCAAGGCACACACCCCGACGTCCACACATCATTACGGTCCATGACAGTAAGAAGGATACACGAAGAGACACCCTCAAGCCTCGGCGCAATGGTCACAAACGTCAAGTCAAGGAAACTGGCGCCAGGTCCAGCAAACCCCAGTCCGGTCAGCGGACAAAGAGCAGCTCAAGCCTATTCGGCCCGAGCCACACAGTCGATCAACCATGTGAAATTCATGGTACTCCTAGAAGGACGGAAAAGCATACCAATAGAGAATGCCGGATCCTCAAAACAAGGCGGCTGGTCGTGTGCCGGAAACAATGAGGGGAGGCGTCTAGTCAAGAGACCCCCCCTCAGAGCATAAAAGTACGGCCGATCGCCCCCGATCACACCAACCACAGCAATTCAATTGCCGTACCCCTAGACCCGGTAGTCCGGGGGCTCCATCACACATAAAGCCCTAACGGGTATGAAGCCACAAATAACATCTTCTAAAAGATACCAGGTGCAAAGGCCAAGTTCATTGGCCCACCACCTTAACGGTTGTCTTTCGAGTCACCAAAAAAATACCATGCCAAAGAGTAATTCTTCGGCACCTTCCCCTCGTACGGTAATTTACCGTATGCTAACGGGACGAACCACGTTGACTAAGACTCCACGTCATAAACCATCAGGCCAACACCGTGTGATATAATCACGCCCACGGGCAAG
The DNA here is from genome assembly GCA_963921465.1 of Triticum timopheevii. Classification (NCBI taxonomy): domain Eukaryota; kingdom Viridiplantae; phylum Streptophyta; class Magnoliopsida; order Poales; family Poaceae; genus Triticum; species Triticum timopheevii. The sequence continues at coordinate 248,719,533 of OY997264.1, read as the reverse complement.
GCCGGACTCCGCATTTAGAGCGAAAACCACACAGCTGCTGGAGTAGCGAGTCGCGCATGCCTATCAAAATTTTGATATGACATCCAACTATCCAGACACCAACTGAGGAGTCCGCGCTATTTCGTGGTATAACGGCTGGGCTCACCAGGGTCCAATCAGGAACCCTTAGACCAACCACAAGAGGACGTTCAGCTACCTCATAGCTATTGCCTTTAAAACTAACTTTGATGCAGAACAGGATTGGCGGCGTGGAATCAGCCCGGACACACAATGGCAGGAACATGCAGGTAGAAGGCAGTCCGGATTCACTCTTGATCCACTCATAACCCAACCCATTCCGTCCATCACAGGTTCCGCCAAAAACACTTCTTCTCATACATCGTAATCATATGCATAGACATATCATCCTACTACAATGAGTAGATTTAAATAACACTTACCGGCCAGCATTTATCTCCGACGCCTCTTTGCCAAAAATGGCAGCCACGCTTCATGTTACGCCCGGTTATGCCAGGGGTTGCACAGTACGACAATAAAGTCCGACCACCTTTTCGGTCGCTCGGCACCCCGAACTTATAGCACTATATGCATCAGCTTCGAATCATGTCTTGGGTCATTGGTTGGGTTTGCCCGGCTCCCACGTTTTGGTACCTTACATTCCGTTCTATCGGCTAAGGTAGCGCTGGGAGAACTACTGCAATTGTGTCCCGGTTCTGCCGGATGAGCACCTCAGTAGAGAAAGCCGAAAACCGACTGTCATGATGCGGTGAGAGCTGGTCAGCTGTTCGAGAGGTTGTAAAATCCTTAAAGATTTATTCCGCACAACGCCATTATAAATGTAGAGTGCGACGGATCGGTCTGCTGATCAGGCGCCAATAGAGCCCCTAGTTCGGCCTTCCGAACACTAGGAACAGCGCCGACCATACTCGAATTCCTATGGCTAAGTGAGAGTAATAAAGCCGTATAGTCCATTGCCTGGTTTGTGGTGAGAAACACCTCCTTAAAAGGACCCAGCTATGGGATAAAGAGCGTTCAGATATACCTCGAACACCCCCGTATTCTTTTTTACGTGGGGACAGAAGCTGACGACTGGCCAACTCTCAGGATGTACATAAAATAAACAACAGCACAGGAAGAACATATGTTCAAACAAAACATGCAATATATAATAAAAATGCCATTATCCCATATTACAAAAAGCGGCACGAATACCCTCAGGGAAATAAAATGTCTTTGGCACACTTATCCGCCGCAAGCCGGGCCCCTTTCAGTACACCTTCATAGTACAGCTCGGGCTTGCGGTGCTCCTTACCCTACGGCGGCCCCTCAGTCATCAGCTTCTCCGCGTCAATCTTCCTCCAATGCACTTTTGCACGGGCAAACGCCATGCGCGCGCCTTCTATACAGACTGATCGCTTGATAGCATCAAGCTGAGGACAGGTGCCCACAATCCGCTTGATGAGACCAAAGTAACTGCTTGGAATTGGCTCCGCAGGTCACAACCGGACAACTAAGTCCTTCATGGCTAGTTCGGCCGCCTGGTGCAGTTCGACCAGCTATTTCAGCTGATCGATAAAAGGCACCGGATAGTTCGGCGCCAAATTCTGCGACCAGAAATCCCTCTCCGCAGACTTCTTCTCCTCGGTTCGGTAGAATTGGGCGGCATCTGATATGCTGCGAGGAAGATCCGCAAAAGCCCCTGGAAAAATAAGAATTCAGCTTGCCGCTTCAGATTCTTCCCATTATCATGTACAAAGAGCTAAGAATACAAAAGGCCTTACCAGCCGCAACTTTCCGGGCCTCCTGAATGTCCCGCGCAGCACCTCGGGCTTCTTCCCGAGCACCTTTCGCAGCCTCGAGAGCCTGGGCGAGTTTGGGTTCTTTCCCTATTAGCCTCTGCTCCAAGCCCTCGCTTTTCTTCACAGCTTCCTGGAGCTCTCGCTCAGCTGCAATGACCCTGGCCTCGTGTTTTTCATGAAGCGCCTATTTGCTTTTCTCGTTGGCATCATACACGGCCTTCTTTAGTGCCTCGTATTCGGAACTCGCTTCTAGAGCATACAATACAAACACTTTTCACTAAGCACAACTATTCATTCGTGCCAACTTCAAGACAAATGTTTTCAACATACCTTGCTTGTCTTCCAATTGCTTCTACACACGGCCAAGTTCTTCCTCGGCCCGTGCAAGGCTCCGCTTCAGTTCGGACACTTCCGCATTATAAGCGGCCGTCCTCTCTGCAGACGCCTGTTTTCACACCAAGGGGTATGCGTCATTCACATAGGCTCCTACGAAAGCAGAGGATTTGATCCCCTGCCCGGCTCCGTCTCCTCCGCCGGACAGTGCATCAGGGACTACTACTCATATTATGACAATTCCTCAAAGGTTTCTTAGGAAACATACCTCAAAGGCCTTTATAAGGCCAAAGCAGGACTCGTTCAGCCCGCTCTCGGTGGACTGAATCTTCTCAACCACCGTGCCCATGAGGGTCCGATGCTCATCGACGATAGACGCATTCCTCAATGCTGTCCATAGACCGTCGAGCAGCTCTGCTTGAATAGAGGATGCCGGCGGGGTAGGCAGGCCTCCCACCATTGAAGGTGGCTGTTCGCTCGATTCTGGAACCTTAGAGGTCCCGGGGGCCTTATCCGCCCCCGTGTGTCCAGCTCCAGGGATATATCCTCCCTGGTCCGGGTCCTGTCGAGATGACACCTCAGTGTCGCGCCTTGATTTTGGGGAAGGGGCCTGCAGAGGCGTCTCGCTCGCCAAGGCATCTGAGCCCAGCGAATCCTCCGACGAGGACTGTTCGGCGCGAGACCTCGCCGGGCTGTGCAAAATATGGCAACGGTTAAAGCTACTATATCCAAAAACAATCCCGGACGTATATGCGTGTGCGGATTCCGTATACTTACGACTTCTCCAGGGGCTGGGCCATGGGATCCCACTCCAAGCTGCTCTCGGCAGCCACGGTGGATGTCTCTGGGAGGGAACCTTTCCCCCTCTTGGGCGATTCGGCCTCCAGGGACGGGGAAGCTGCACACTTCCTCCCACCTTCAGAGTGAGGCTCGTCCTCCTCTGCTTCCTCCTCTTCGCCTTCTAAAGAAGGAGCGTCGCTTGAGTCTTTGGATTTTGCGTCTGAACCCTCACGGCGACGGAGGCCACTCCGGGTCTTTTTGACCTTCTTGGAGGCCTCCTTCTTTGGCGCCTCGTAAGGCGCGGGGATCAGCATCTTCGACAGGAGAGGTCCGGCCTGTTCCTCCGGCAGCGGGGCCGGACAATGTATTTGCTCCACCTTCTTTATCCATCCCTGAGGTCCCAATGAAACATGATTAAGATGTCTCCCTCATGACATGCCAGCCGAAGCATAAATGGACAGAGCATGGCTGTAACTTACCGAGCTTGTAGAATGGGATAATTGATATCCACGGTCCTCGGTGGGGCCCGGCCATGATTTGCCAGACTTGAAGAGCACCTTCCAGATATCCTTGTGGGAGGAATCATAAAGCTCCTGAAGGGTTTGGTGCTCAGTTGGGTCGAACTCCCACAGGGTGCAAGCTCGGTGCTGACAGGGGATTGACGTCCCTGTCAACCACACTCTGAACGCGTGTTTGGAGCAGTGATAGCTCATCGGACAAGGACAAGTTCGGGCCCTTCTTGGGCCAGGACATGAGACGCAGTGGAGCTCCGGATCTGAACTCTGGGGTTGACGCCCACTTTTTGCCGCGTGGTTCGGTGATATAGAACCACTGCTGCTGCCACTCCTTGAGGAAGTCGTTGAAAGCGCCCTTCGGCCAAGCGGCCTTGGGCATCTTGCTTACCATGGCGCTGCCGCACTCGGCGTGTTCGCCACTCACCACCTTGGGTTTCACATTGAAAATCTTCAGCCACAGGACGAAGTGAGGTGGGATCCAGAGAAAAGCCTCGCACACGACGATGAACGTCGAGATATTGAGGAAGGAGTTGGGGGAAAGATCATGAAAATCGATCCTGTAGTAATACATGACTCCACGAACGAATGGGTGAAGGGGAAACCCGAGCCCGCGGACAAAATGGGGAAGGAACACGACTCTCTTGTGAGGTTCCGGAGTGGGGATGACCTGTCCCGCCGGTGGGAGACGGTGGCCGATCTTCTGGGCCAGATACCCGGCTCCCCAGAGCTTCTTGATGTCTTTCTCCTGGACGGTCGAGGCCATCCATCTGCCTCCTGCTCCGGATCTGGGCATCTTTGGAAAACCTCTCTTCGATGGAGAAGAAGGGTGCTTGGGCGTTAGGGCTCGAACAATGGGGAATGGACTAGCGAAAGGAGGAGGCGTGTGTAAAGAGGAAGAGACCTTATCTCTTTATAGAGACGGTGAAAGCTTTTTTTTTGCACCTCCCCACTTGCCTGGTGGAACCTGCTCGTTCCCTACTCACCGCGATTAGCGGAGCAGTTAGATTACCCATACCCGTATTGATGAGAATCCCGTGATAAGGGGACACGATCTCTGCTTTGACAAGACGTGTCAAAGAAACCACCTCGCAATATGCACTGTGGCTGGTTGTGGGAAAACGGTTCGAATAATGATCCGACCGTAATAACATGTCATGTCGTCTAAAAAAAGTTGTCAGCAGATTGCATTTGTGAAATATCATTCTCTCTACAGTGGTGTGTAAAGATCATTTTGTGGATCCGGACACGATTCAAGTGTTCGATAATTACTTCGGAGTATTTGGAGAAGGAACCCGCCTTGCAATTCCGAAGACAATACTGCGTGCCGGACTCATCGTCATTGAAGCCTGGTTCAGGGGCTACTGAGGGAGTCCTGGATTAGGGGGTATCCGGACAGCCGGACTGTGTACAATGTCCGGACTATTGGATAAAAGACTCAAGACTTCGGCCCGTGTCCGGATGGGACTCTCCTTTGCGTGGAAGGCAAGCTTGGCGATCCGGATATTGTGTTTCCTTCCTTGTAACTGACTCCATGTAAACCCTAGCCCTCCCCGGTGTCTATATAAACTAGAGAGGTTGGTCCTTAGAAGGCCGTTCACAATTACAATCATACCATCATAGGCTAGCTTCTAGGGTTTAGCCTCTATGATCTCATGGTAGATCTACTCTTGTATTACCCACATCTTCAATACTAATCAAGCAGGAAGTAGGGTTTTACCTCCATCAAGAGGGCCTGAACCTGGGTAAACATCTGCGTCCCTTGCTTCCTGTTACCATCAGCCTTGACACACAGATCGGGACCCCCGACCATTGATCCGCCGGTTTTGACACCGACATCGGCCTTTTTCCTGGAGTTTTGTTCCACTCTTGCCACCCTAGTTTCCATCATACCGGTGTTATGTTCCTTGATTTTGCGTCCCTAACACGGTGAGGGGTATGGGACCCTCTTGATAGTTCGCTTTGAATAAAACTCTTCCAGCAAGGCCCAACCTTGGTTTTACCATTTGCCTAATAACAACTAAAACTTAAATAGGGGATTTTCTCTGGACCCCTAGCATTATAATTCAACCCCCCCCCCTCGGGCCAGTGCTCCTCTGAGTGTTGGTCCAAAACGGGCAGACTGCAGGGCCACCTCGGGGCAACTCGAGGGCTGGTTTTACTCATAGGCTGACCTATCCAGTGTGTCCTTAGAACGAGATATGCTCGGCTCCTATCGGGATTTGTCGGCACATTCGGCTGGTCTTGCTGGTTTTGTTTTACCATTGTCGAAATGTCTGGTGCACCGGGATCCCGAGTCTGATCGGATGTCCCGCGATGGAGGATTGTCTCCGCGGATCGTGAGCTTGTAGTCGGCTAAGTTGGGACACCCCTGTAGGGTTTGATCTTTCGAAAGCCATGCCCGCGGTTATGTGGCAGATGGGAGTATTTAATATCCGGTTGTAGCGAACTTGACAACAGATTCGAACTAAAATACCCAACCGCGTGTATAACTGTGATGGTCTCTTTTTGAGTGGGTCGAGAAGAGAACACAGTGGGGTTATGTTTGGACGTAAGTAGTTCAGGATCAATTTTTGATCATTACTAGTTTGCGACCATTTGTGTAGCTTCTCATCTTATTCTTGTACTCGTAAGTTATCCACCATATCATGCTTAGTCGCTGCTACAACCTCACCACTTATCCATTCCATACCCATTAAGCTTTGCTAGTCTTGATACCCATGGTAATGCGATTGCTGAGTCCTCGTGGTTCACAGATTGCTACAACAACAGTTGCAGGTGCATGTAATGTGATGCTCTGACGCGAGTGCGATGCTTGATTGCTTTTGGAGTTTTTCTACTTCGATCAAGGGAAACTGGTTCCGGGTCGGGGAGCTTGGGCTAGTAGGGTGGATGTCATTCTTCTTCTTTTTTGTCTGATTTTATCCGTAGTCGGATCCTGCTCTTCTGCTTGATGAATGCTATGTATTAATGTATTGTTGTATGAATGTTGTAGCTTGTGGCGAGTGTAAGCCTTTATCTTGTATTCTCATCTATTCAATACATGGTATGTTGTAATGATATCCACCTTGCTATGCGCTCGAAATGCAGTTGTGCCCCAATCATGAGTTCATCACGTGATTGGGATAGAATCGCATCTTGGGCGCTACAAGTTGATATTAGAGCCTTACCGACCTTAGGAGCCCCCTTGATTGATCGAACCGCTATCGTTGTTGAGTCTAGAAGAAAACTATTTTGAGTCTATTTATATATCAAAGAGTAGGAACTCTTTTACTCCTTATCCCCTTCGTCGCTCTGGTAAGGACTCCTGACGTAGGTGTTTTCTCCACTCGTCTATACTTTTTGATACAAAAAAATTGGGATCACGCGGGTATCTTGGGATCGTTCCGATATTATTGTGACGAGAACATTATTCTTGGTGCATCCTGACATTTAGGGGTTGTGGCAGTGTCCGGGGGAGTTGAGCTTCGAGGTGTTATTGTCACAATTTTATTGTTGCAGTTCCGGTATACCTGAGCTTGCCGACATAAAAAATCTCTTATATGCAGTTAGTGGTGAGATAACGTCGATGCCACCCAGTACTAGGGAGGGAGTTCGAGAGTATTGCCAGAGCTCATATATCCGATGCTTTTTGAAGGTCGAGGCACACGATTTTCAGAGTTTCTTGGTTATGTGTTGACGAATGGATACGGTTGGAGTTTGTTAGTTGTGTGAGATATTTGTGCCTCCTTGTATCCCCAACACCAAATTGCATAACCAGAAAGTTTCGGGAGCTAATAGGTGGGAATTCAAGTAGTTACCCAGGATTTCTTTTCCACAGATGTATGATTTGAGATTGGGGTCCAACGTCTAGTAGTTCGCTTTTCACCGTCGATTTACAGTGGTCGCGAGGCATCTTAAAGAATGCTTGGCTATGCTGATTCGGGGATGTCTCATTTGTCATTCATGACGTCTGTTGTACGTCATGCTCGTGGGGCCTCATCACGAACACTTTGGGTGAAATCTCTATCATATGTTTGTTTCCGGCTTATTTTGCAAGCAAAATTCTTTGTTTTGTTTTGAGTTGTGGTATTCAAGTTGCTTCGAAGTCAAGTGTTGATTCCATACCTTTCCTAAGCGGTGTTCTCATACTTCTATGTGAATACTAATCCGTCCTGATCATCGAGATTGTCTTGACAATTCTTTTCCAACCAGTGTACTTCTCTTCAAGTTAATCCTATCCTTTCAATATTTGGTGGATCAATTCTAAGTTCTTCCCAACGGTGTTTGTTTCATCCGTCCCAAGTTGCCTTTGTTTCCCACCATCCCACCCTTAACTTCAAGGACTCATATATCTTAATCAAGTATCCATTTTATTCATGATAAGTCGCTCCATTTTTTTCCTTCAATGTTCTTATCCAATGTTTCCTCGTGAAGATGCTTAGGAGCTTCAAGTTCATCATTCTTCATTCTCGTATTCCTTTCCAGTGGATTCAATTCAAGCTTTCGGTGTCGATCATATCCCTATCCATGTTTCAAATGTTTTCACATGCGAGTGCTCCTCATAATCATTCCCCACTTGCTATTCAATTGTTCTGGAGTGCTGAAGATATCTCTAAAGATTCGTGTTTCCACTCTGCATCAATTCAAGCTATTTAAAGGTTGTTACCTCATTCAAGCCATTTAATTCAACCGGTGCAATCTCTCTCTTCAAAAATCATTCAACGGCGTTTTCTTTTGAGTGGGCCCTAACCCACAGATCTTTTCCTAGGATCTTACCCGACTCTTCTAATTTTCCGGAGTTATTCTCAAATCCTGTCAAAGTTGACGTGAGAATGAATTATCATCAGTCATATGTCTTTCTCCAAGATCTTTCAAATTCTTCTCATCGTTGGTTCAACCTTTCTATTCTTCATTCTGGGGTGCCTCAACAATTCATAGTGGTGTTTCTCGTCATCATTCTCTACAATTGAAGACCGAAGAAGAGTTTTCCTCTAAATCTTGTTCGTTCTCTCGGAGATTCTTGGTGCTAGGTTGTCGCTATCCTCTTATTGTTTCCAATCGTGCGATTCTTTTCTTACCCATCCTGAGCCATTCAGGAGTTTTTTCATTTCGATCCCCCAAAGAACATCATTCCATAAGAATTCTTCGTCCTCACATTCTATATATAGTTATCCAATTATCCCGGTGCATCTGTCAAGTATTCTTTAATCATCTCATTATCTCTTCGTTCTTTTGCATCTAAATTCCCTCAAGTATCTTCATTCATTTTCAATTCCTACCGGTGGTTCGTTGAAGACCTTATTCAAGTTTGTGTTATTGTAACATCCCAAATTTTCAATTTGGAATGTTATACATAGGTCATCATATGCATATCGTGTTTTATTGCATTTTGGTTGATCCTAGAAATTCTAAGCAACTCAAGGACCCGCAAAGAGAGTTGGGGATTTCGTTTATTTTCATATTTGAATTTTCTCAAATTTGAGAAGATGATCATTTTGGTTCTAATGTTCTTCTCTCAGGATATTTCCAATATTAAAATAAAAGAGAGGGGATAAAATGACTTCTCCAAAATAAAAGAAATATTGGAGGAAAAATGTTAAAGTCAAATAAAGATTTTATTTGGACTTTTGTTGCTATTTTATTTGAATTAGGAAAAAATGCATTTTTCAAAATTGCATTAGTAGCCCAAATAAAAAAAATCAGGATTTTTGGACTCCGTTTAGTATTTCTTTTGTTTGTTTTTCTGCGTCCGTTTAAAAAAAGTGCACCAACCTAACGGGCCTTGCCCGAGCCGGACTCCGCCCCAGCCAGCCTTTAAAGGGCGAGGCCCGAACCCCGCCGCCACCGCCGCCCGAACCGTAACCCTAGCCGCCGCCGCGCCGCTGCTAGTGACCCGCGCCGCCGCCGCCGCCTCTTGACGCCGCCGCCCCGCGCCACAGCCTCCCCGTCCCGCGCCGCCGCCCTGCCCGCCAGAGCCGCCGCCACCGCCACCCGATCCTGCTTGAGCCGCCGTCGCCGCCACCTGACCCCGCCACCGCCGCCGCCGACCTCGCCTGAGGTAGCCGCCGCCATCGTCTTCGTTTTTTTGGTTAAGTTAGAACCGTCGGTTTCTTCTTTGAAAACCGTAGGTCTATTTTTTAAAATAGATCGGTTCGATTTTTCGGTGATATATTTATTTAGTGGATGTTCATCCGTTCATTCGTTTTAACAAACACTGTTCACCGATTAGGTTCTGTTAACGAACATTCGTTCGTTAGCCTGTTCGTCTCGTTTTATTTTCCACGGTTTTATTTGCGATTATTTTGATCGCGATTTCTACCCTGATCATCGATCTAGTATAACTTTTTGCTCGTTTATCGAAATTAGATGAAACCAGCGCCTAAATCTTCGTCTCGAAGCCCTCTTTCCGTTTAACCAACTTGAACATGATTTTGGTACTGCAAAATTTGACTTTAGTCCATATTAGTAAACGAATCTTGTTTCGTTCGTAGTTTGAGTTTCGTTGCTCTGTTTGATTTGATTCTTTTTGCAAACCAGAGTTCTTCAGTTGAACTTTCTAGTTAGATCTTCTTATTTGAGTTTTACCTGTGCTTCTTGCTTGAGTGCTTATGTATGTTATTGTTTGTTTGCGATAGAATTCCCGGAGTGTGAAGCATGCTACTACGAGTCTCTAGGTTTTGCAGATCATCAGCAAGGCAAGTAACACTTTGATCATATACCTTTATTACCTAGTTTTTATGCATTAGTTTCAATCCTCAAACATTGCATGGTTAGGATCTATTTAACATGTGGGTTTGGGAAGTAGATGGTGAGGTAGAACATATTGTCCTTTTATTATCAAACCTTTTGGAGTTACTTCTACATTATGCTCAGGATTGCTATGCTATGCTCGTAGACGTGGATTGGGTGAGTGTATCCATGACAGATGTGAGAATTGTTAATTAATGGTTAACTTAAGGTGGCTACTTAAATACACATCTGGGTGGATTGGTTGCGGACACCTGGAGAATCTAGTGTTGTCCTAGGATATCCCGGAGTACCCGTGTGATGATCCTACGGTTCGCCACCCAGGCTCAAAGGGATCATAAGATTATTCATGCTAGAAACTTTCATGTGCAGCCACAAGCTATCATGGGCTCTAGCATAGTTGAGTAGGTTGCATGACCTCTTCAAGTGGTGGGCTAGCAGATGTAGGGGAAAGTAGGTGTAGTTGTCCATCCAGAGTAAAGAGTTAATGTTTCTGAAAGACTGTGTCTCGGTCATCCGTTTCTCAAACACCATGTAGTGCGAGAAACCTAACGGAGGAGATCGAGTCTTGTGGGGAAAAGTGCGTAAACCTCTACGGAGTGTACAAACTAATCATGGTTAGCCATGTCCCCGGTTATGGACAACTTGAGTATCTAGTTCTTGGATTATCATGTTGATCTCATCACTCTAAATTAATTTGTTGGGGTACTTGATATTGCTTAATTGGAATTGAGTTGGAGGAACCTTCTCAGTGTTTAACAACCGCCATGATAGTTAAATAAAATTTATTCCTTTTTTGTAGGGAAAAATTGGCTTTATGCAAAACTTTAACCATAGAGCTTTCCACCAGCCATATATGCATGTAGTGATAGCATTTATTCTGTTCATTACTCTTTTGTGTTGCTTTGCGAGCATATTCCATGTGTTGGCCCATTTCGGGCTGCAACATATCATGTTGCAGACTTTTCAGACAACGAGTAAGGTGCCCTAGGTCATTGTCGTTCACTCAGCTATGTCGTTGGAGTTGGTGGACTCACTTTATCTTCCAAGCCTTCCGCTGTTATCTTATTTAGATGGCCTTAAGCCATATTATTGTAATAAGTTCTCTTTTGAGAAATTTGATGTAATAAGTGTGTGATTGAAACTCCGTTATAAATCCTTGAGTATTGTGCATGTCAGCATTACCGATCCAGGAATGACACTAATGCACAGAGATTTGACCGTTTGAGGTCTGGTCGCTACAAGATGGTACCAGAGCACACGCTGACTATAGAACACGACCATTAAGTTAAACCATAGGTCACTCCTGTCTACTCATTTCTGACTCCTCTCCCTTTTCCACTCTATAAGATGGCGGACTCAAGGAACAAGTTTACACAACCGGATGTAGATACACCTTTTGGGCGACACTTGAAGGAAGTTACTAGGTACCTGAACATCGGAATACCAAGCTTCACCGGGACCTACATCGCCACTTTACCAAAAGAGGAGCGTTGGATGATTCGAGTTCAAGTTCCAGGAAGAACGTTCATGCCAGTCACTGAGCCCATAGAATTTTCCTTTGATGCACCAACCTGGAGGCTAGGAAAGAGCATGGCATCCCACATCGCCATGGGATGCATTGGAGAAGTTTATCACAAGGATCTTAAGTACACTATCTACCAGATATGTGGGCGCCGAGATGAGCAATGGGAGATGATCAGCACCAGGAGGGACAGGTCCATTGCAGCTTTCATCCAGGAGTTAAACCAGCACATTCGTCGCTAGGAGAACCAGATGTGCGCAAGCATGATAGATTTGAAGAAGGCGATAACCAGGATTACGGAGCTGGAGGAGTGTCACACCCCGATTTTCATGCCACAACACTGAAGTCAATATATCATGCTAAAATGTGGTTTGACAAATACTTTTGAGTGTTTTGTCTTTGCTTTGATTGAATGATTGACTGCTGTTGCAAGTGCTCTAAAAATCAAATAAATTCTCCAACCCTTATACTCCTTCTCCTTGATCCAAAGACCTTCCCCAATGATCATGCCATGTGTATAGGACATAAAAATAATTTCTTACAAAAATAATTTGGCCAAATAGTGTTTTCAAAAATTAGTTTTCCAAAAACCCTGAATTGAGATTTGCACTGCAAGTACTTAATTAAGGGCAGTAAAAATCTTTCCAAAAATATATTTTACTCCTATTAGGTATAGGACTACCAAAAACAACAAAAATATAATTTTAAAATTTAATTTCCTATTTTATTTAAAGGCTTTTTCTTAAGTCCAGAAATGGTCTTTAATAGGTTAAAATTATTTTAGAGCTTCAAAAATATTTGAGAAAAATCAGGGAAACTCAGTGGACATATATTTTCCATATATAAGAGTTTCAGCACATGAACATGTTCAAAATATTCGTCAAATCCCTCAAAAACCCTTTCAGGATATTTCAAGCTTTTGAAATATTTACAAAGTATGTGCTCTCCAAAAATTCCAAGAAAATTCTAGAATGTCACATATGACATGTCTGATGATCTTGACAACTATCATGTCATGGAGAATAGTATAACCCCATTAAATCCCCTCAAAATCATTTCTGTCCATTTTGAAGTTTGAGCAACTTTACATTTCCAAACATGTTCAAATGTTCTCAAACATTGTGAACATGCTCAAATGGTCTAATCGTTCATCTAAACCAAATGACACAAGTTGGAGAAAATGTTATATTGATCAAAGTGCCCCAAAACCCTTCCTGTCCAGAACCAAATTTGAACAACTCTACATTGGCATCTTTCTCCTTTTGATCTCAACTTTTGTGGACATGTTCAGAACCTAAAATGATGACACTACACCAAATGGTGCATCAAGGAGAATAGATTTGCATGACTAAATCTTGGAAAGTCCATTTCTGTTGATTTCTAGGGTTTACAAAAGTTGCATTGGCAACTTTGCTCAAATGAACTGACTCTTGGTGGAAACTATTATTTTCTCAGGCCATTTGACCCTGTCAAGCCTCATGACAAGGGAAGTCCATTTGCTTGCCCAAACCTACATCAAACACCTTGTGGCAAAAATTTAAAATGCATGTTTTGGCCATTTCCACTAATCTCCATGAGCTAAGCTTTCTCCCACAGCATCATCTGGTCCTCCTCTAACCCTTGCATCTTTCCCTGTCCAAGGAGCCATGATAATGGGGGTGCAAAGCTCTTTTTCCCTCTCTGGACAGCTGCATTTCTCCCCTTTTCACACCTCTCTCTCACTCCTGCCAGGTCCCAGAGCATCCAAGGCCTCCTCCCCCCTTGTTTATTCTTCCTACAGCCACTACATGCAAGTGGACATGCGAGTGCGCAAGGAAAAGCCGCGGATGCCGGCCATTTGCACGCTCTGGAGCACGTCAGCGTGCTCCCGACCGTTGACGCCGCGTCCCTCGACCCCCTCGAGCCTCCCCCTCGCGCCAGTCGAGGTGCCTCGACGTCCGCAACACGCCACCGTGCAGGGCCCATCGTCTCTCCCTCTCTCTCACCTCCTACGGCGTGTGCCCAGAGCCACCCGGCTCGGCCAATGCATGGCCTCGCACGCGCGAGCACCAGAGCCTTGCCCCGCTCCTCCTCTCTCTCCCCAGAGACCTACTCCACCCCCACGAGCGCCGCGGACAACCCCGAGCCTCCTCCCGTCGCCACCACGGCCATTTCCGCGGGTGCCCGTAGGTCGTGTCCACGGTGAGCCGTGGCCTCGCCATATAAGGCCGCCCCTCACCTCCCTTTGGAGCTCCTTTGCTCTCTCTCTCTCTCTCCTGTGTACCCCATGGACCAACCTGCACCTCCTCTCGTACCCTCCTGCTCCCTCCATGGCCGGAGTGGCGCCGTCAGTCTCCGCCCAAATTCCCGCAAACCGAAGCCTCCCCTCCTGTCGGTGTCAAAACCGGCGGATCTCGGGTAGGGGGTCCCGAACTGTGCGTCTAGGCGGATGGTAACAGGAGACAAGGGACACGATGTTTTTACCCAGGTTCGGGCCCTCTCGATGGAGGTAAAACCCTACTCCTGCTTGATTGATATTGATGATATGGGTAGTACAAGAGTGGATCTACCACGAGATCAAGGAGGCTAAACCCTAGAAGCTAGCCTATGGTATGATTGTTGTAATGGTTGTTTGTCCTACGGACTAAAACCCTCCGGTTTATATAGACACCGGAGAGGGCTAGGGTTACACAGAGTCGGTTACAATGGTAGGAGATCTACATATCCGTATTGCCAAGCTTGCCATCCACACCAAGGAAAGTCCCATCCGGACACGGGACGAAGTCTCCAATCTTGTATCTTCGTAGTCTTGGAGTCCGGTCGACGATAATAGTCCGGCTATCCGGACACCCCCTAGTCCAGGACTCCCTCAGTAGCCCCTGAACCAGGCTTCAATGACGATGAGTCCGGCGCGCATATTGTCTTCGGCATTGCAAGGCGGGTTCCTCCTCCGAATAATTCATAGAAGATTGTGAACACCAGGATAGTGTCCGGCTCTGCAAAATAAATTCCACATACCACCGTAGAGAGAATAATATCTACACAAGTTCAATCTGCTGACGTATTCTGTGACGTGACGTCACACCACTACCAAGCTTTTACTTGAATCGTTTTTATTATACCACCTCCGCGCGTTTAGCGAAGCGGTTTCCTTGGCATGTCTTGTCGAAGCAGAGATCGTGTTCCCCTTATTCCGGGATTCCCATCAATACGGACGTGGGTAACCCAACTGCGCCATTGATTGCGACGCTTGGGAGATAAGCGAGTTTTACCAGGCCGGGGGGACGCATAGTCTTCGTCCGCCCATATATAAGGGGATAAGGATCCGCCTTTTTTACCTACGCCTTCTTCCTCCTTTGCTTATCCATGTCCGCGCACTCGAGCTCTAGCGCACAAGTCCGCACATCTCGCCTCAACCTTCTCCGGCCATGTCCGGAGCGGGAGGCAAGTGGATGGCCTCCTCTGTCACGGAGGGGCACATCAAGAAGCTGCGCGGCGCCGGAATACCTGTCCGGCGACATCGCGCACCGGCTGCCCGACAAGGGGCAGCTCATCCCCACCCCCAGGCCCCATGAGAGGGTCGTATTTCTTCCCCACTTCCTCCGCGGACTGGGCTTTCCACTTCACCCTTTCGTCCGGGGGCTCATGTATTACTACGGCCTGGACTTCCACGATCTGGCGCCAAACTTCATCCTCAACACTCGGCGTTTATAGTCGTGTGCGAGGCTTTCCTCTGCATCCAGCCCCACTTCGGCTTGTGGCTAAAGACCTTCAATGTTAAGCCGAAGGTGGTGAAGGGTGTCCAAGCGGAGTGCGGAGGCGCCATGGTGGGAAAAATGCCCAACGTCACTTGGCTCGAGGGTGCCTTTGTGGAATCCGTCAAGGGGTGGCAATCGGGGTGGTTCTACATCACCGAGCCGCGTGACCCTAAATGGGCAGCGGCCCCCGAGTTCAGATCTGGTACCCCCATGCAGCTCACCTCCTGGAAAGAGAAGGGCTTGCTATGGGGTAGTTCAGAGGAGCTGACCGGACTCCAGTCCTGTCTCCAGACCCTCGTGAACAAGAAGCTTAAGCTTGTCAACATGATCTAGGTCATGCTCGTCCGCCGGATTCTCCCCTGCCAGCAACGGGCCTTCAATTTATGGGAGTTTGATCTGGCACAGCACCGGACCCTGAGCAGGCTCTTCGACACGACGTACGAAGCTGCCTGGAGGGTGCTGTTCAAGGGCGGAGAAGCCCCCGCATCCGCAACTGAAGATCGCGCATTCAGCACGCAGCGCCCGGCCGGCGAGGTAAGCTATGTTATCCTTTATGGGACACTCATTTCTTTCATAGTTTGACTCTATGTGGGATCTAAACTCCCAATGCCTTTAACAGGACTGGCAGAGGACGTCCGGACAGGTTAACTGTCTGGCTCCCCTTCCAGAAGACCCAGCGGACACCCATTTGACGGGGCTGCTGATCCCGACACTTTACGTGGTGCCGGAGAAGAAGGCCAAGA
Source organism: Triticum timopheevii (assembly GCA_963921465.1). Lineage (NCBI taxonomy): Eukaryota > Viridiplantae > Streptophyta > Magnoliopsida > Poales > Poaceae > Triticum > Triticum timopheevii. The sequence goes on along the minus strand of OY997264.1, from coordinate 248,703,375 downwards.
AGAAGGCCACGGGTACCCGAAGGAGCTCCTGGCGCCAGGTGGTATCGGACTCGTCGTCCGATGGCTCCGAGGCGGACTCCTCCCCCGAAGACGAGGCGGAGAAAGAGGCCTCTCCCCAAGAGGGGGAGAGAAGAAGAGGAAGGCTTCCCCAACGAGGGAGGCCGAAGGGTCCAAGAAGGGAAGGACCCTTCCTCCGGACTGCTCCGCCAATGCCGGAGACGGCGACGAGTGGCCCTCAAGGGCCAAGCCCCTGGCAAGATCGTAAGTATCCGATTCCTGAATGATTTATAATTTCTCTTTGTGCCACGTAGTGTCCTTCTAATGCCGCATACAACCTGTAGTCCGGCCGAGGACGATCTTCCCGCTTCATCGAGCGGGTCCTTGGCTCCGTCGAATGTGGATTCCCCTCCGACTGCCTCAACTCCCCGTGACGCTGACGACACCGAGGTGGGATCCCAGGAGGGGACCCATCAGGAGGAGGAGGCTCCGGAGGTGCCGCAAGGCAACCTCCCGGACTTTGCACCGGAATCCGCTCCGGAACCAGCAGTGGTTCCGGAGTCCGACAGGCGGCCCCTTCGTAAGAAGGGCAAGACCATGACACCGGCGGCCTTCGTCCAACCGGAGGCGCCGGACAACTTGTTGGAGGCGCTCAACGGCGCCTCCATCGAGGAAGAACACCACACTATCATGAGTGCGGTGATTTAGAAGGTTCAGCTCGCCAAGAGCGGGCTGACCGAAGCCTGCAGCAGCCTTCTAACAGGCTTTGAGGTAAGAAATTTAAAATATGTAATGTAATACCGCATAGACAGCAGCCCCTGATGCTTGGTTCGGTGTTCGGAATGAAAAGCCGGACTGAGGATCTTATAAAGATATACGCAGGAGTTCTAAAAATTATGTCAATATGGGATTGCAGGCTGCGCTGCTGACCTCTTCCCCACTGACTGCAGAGGTCGGTGCTTTAAAGCAGACCCTCGAGCAGTCCGAGAACGAGCTCGGCCTTGCCAAGAAGAAGCTCGAGGACAAAGAACGTGAGTAACACCGTATTAAATTTGTACCTTACAGAAAAGGATTTTGGTTGCAAGAGAAATAACAAGGATAACATGGGCACTGCAGGGGCCACGAACGAGGTGGCGACCCTGAAGGAGGCCGTGTCCGCGGCCGAGCGTAATGCGGCCGCGGAACGAGCTAAGAGAGAGAAGCAGGAGGCGCGGGTGGCGGAGGTGCAGCAAGAGCTCCAGGTTCTCGTGGAAAAAGATGAGAGTTTGGAGCGCGACTCAAAGACTCGAGAGTCCGAGATTGCCTCGGCTCTTGAGAGTGCCAAAGCCGCTAAGGCCGAAGCCCATAAGGCCCTCCAGGAGATCGAGGCGGTGAAGAAAATAGCGGCGGGTAAGGCATTTTTCATGCAAAGCAAGCATGTGAATGTGAATATTACTTACCTAAATTCGGAGCACTCCAGGAGCATTTGCAGATCTGCCTCGCAGTGTGTCTGATGCCGCCGCATTCTACCAGGCCGAGGAGGGGAGCTCGATGGAGAAGGTCTTCTAGTCTTAGTATGCTGAGGCCAGACATCCGGTGCCCCTTAGCGACCAGCTGAAGCAGCTGGTCGAGCTCCACAAGGTGGCCGAACAGGCCATGAAGGGCCTCATAGTTCGCCTGTGGCCCGAGGAGGCCATGCCTGGGAGCTACTTTGGCCTAGTGCGGCGGCTGGTGGATGCGTGTCCCTGGGTGGAAGTCGTCAAGCGCTCTGCCTACATTGAAGGTGCCCGTCGGGCTCTTGCCCATGCAAAAGTGCACTGGGGCAGGCTGGATGCTGAGAAGCTTCTGACGGACGCGCCGCCAGCGGGCAAGGAGTATTGCACGCCCGAAATGTATTATAAGAGTGTCCTGAAGGGTGCCCGCAAGATTGCGGATGAGTGCTCCAAAGATGTAATATTTGAGTAGACTCACAATGTGTTATCCTGTGCGCTGAAAACTTTGTTCATATGCGCTAAGCAACGCTTATTGATTTAAAATATTACCTTCTATGCGGCCGTATATCAAATCTGAGAGATGGCAAGTCGTTGGCTTCAGCCCCCATGCCACAAGTGCTGGGGTGTTTGGGATAAACTTGAGCGCTCTTGTTCCATGTTTGGGTCCATCTAGGGAGGCGCTCAACACGACGAACAAGGCAACCGGACTTATAATGCTTGAACACTCTCACTTAGCCATATAATTCTATAATTTTAAATTTCGGCGAAGCCCCTAGTATTCGGAAGACCGAGTTCGGGGCACTATCCACGCCTGGGCCGGACAAAGCCGGTTCCTCTCTCTAAGTGGCATAAGTCTTTAGGGACTCGAAAAGACCTCTCGAACAGCGACCAGCTCTCGCCTTATCATGATGGTCAGTTTTAGCTTTCTCCACTGAGGCGCTCGCCCAGCTCAACCGGGGCGCAATCGCAATGGTTCTCCTAGTGCTACCTTAGCCGATAAAACGGAATGTAAGGTACCAAAACATGGGAGCCGGGCAAACCCAACTATTGACCCAAGACATGATACGGAGCCGATGCATATAACGCTATAAGTTTGGGGTGCCGCACTTGTGAAAGTGTTCAGACGTATCACACCATAATGCGGGGAACATAAACCCCTGGTGTATTCGGCCGTACCAAAGTGTACGGATGCAAAATGTCAAAAACGAACATATATGAGAAAGGGATGCAATTATAAGCAAAAAGTGATGCATTGTTTATTCAGAAATACTGCCGTGAAGTGATACAAATAGTGCGGCAAGCAAGGGATTGGACTATTAAACATGTCCCCCTCCAGGGGTAGGCTGCGGAATGGTGTATTAAACAGATCTAATGCTCGTAATGGAGACCACCTGAGTGTTCGTCGTAGCCTTTCTCCTTCCCTGGCTGTTGCATCGTTAGTTCGGCAGGTCTGCTGCCGAACAGGGCCTCTGGTGAACGGAGTCCTGTGGGTAAAAAAACAAAAAAGAAAAAGAGCGACACACTTGGGAGCCCCTGGTGTGGTTGAGCCGCACTCTGGGCCTGTCGTGGTCGTGCCCCTCCCCCTATGCCCATGGTATCTCCAGAGCGTAATGATGTACGTGAAGGACTAGTCTTGCAATCATGCAAGGGCTGGGGTTGGGGCCGCATTGCTACGCGTGCTCGGAACGTGCCAGGTGGTCTTGATGTATGTTACTCTGGGCGCGTTTGGCCATGTCCGGTCGCTTAGCGGCCAGACTTGAGAATTGCCTTAAGAGGCTGCTCTGTACTTCTGCCGCGAGAGCCACTGTGTGTTCCTCCATTCGGAGGGAGCGTTCAGTGTTTCCGTTGACCGTGATGACTCCTCGAGGGCCTGGCATCTTGAGCTTGAGGTATGCGTAATGCGGCACCGCGTTGAACTTTGCAAACGCGCTCCGTCTGAGCAGAGCATGATAGCCGCTGCGGAACGGGACTATATCGAAGATTAACTCCTCGCTTCAGAAGTTATCCGGGGATCCGAAGACCACTTCCAGTGTGACTGAGCCTGTACAATTGGCCTCTACACCTGGTATGACGCCTTTGAAGGTCGTCTTTGTAGGTTTAATCCTTGAGGGGTCTTTGCCCATCTTGCACACTGTATCCTGATAAAGCAGGTTCAGGCTGCTGCCGCCGTCCATCAGGACTCTGGTGAGGTGAAATCCATCGACGATTGGGTCTAAAACCAATGCGGCGAATCCACCATGGTGGATACTGGTGGGGTGGTCCCTTCGATCAAAAGTGACCGGGCAAGAGGACCATGGATTGAACTTCGGGGCGACTGGCTCCATCGCATATACGTCCCTAAGTGCACGCTTCCGCTCCCTTTTGGGTATGTGGGTTGCGTATATCATGTTTACCATCCACACTTGTGGGGGGAAACCCTTCTGTCCTCTACTGTTCGGCGGCCGGGTCTCTTCCTCGTCGTCGCTATGCAGCCCCTTGTCGTTGTTTTCGGCAATTAACTTGCCTGCCTGCTTAAATACCCAACAATCCCTGTTGGTGTGATTAGCTGGCTTTTCGGGGGTGCCATGTATCTGGCAAGAGCGGTCGAGTATTCGGTCCAAATTGGACGGACCCGGGTTAGTTCTTTTGTGGCTTTTTCCGCTCACCGGGTTTTGAGCCTCTGAATCCGGCGTTGACTGCCGTATCCTCAGTGTTTTCGCTGTTAACGCGGCGTTTGTTTTTTTTTCGACGCGACCTGCCATTGCGGTCCTTGTTGTCCTGACTGCCAGAATTTTTACTGAGGTTGTTACTGCGGGCTAGCCAGCTGTCCTCCCCCACACAGAAGCTGGTCATGAGTGATGTGAGGGCTGCCATGGATTTCGGCTTTTCCTGTCCTAGGTGCCGGGCCAGCCATTCATAGCGGATGTTATGTTTGAAGGCTGCTAGGGCCTCTGCATTCGGACAGTCGACGATCTGATTTTTCTTTGCTAAGAACCATGTCCAGAACTGTCTGGTCGATTCGTCTGGCTGCTGAATTATGTGGCTTAGGTCATCGGCGTCTGGTGGTCGCACATATGTGCCCTGGAAGTTGTCGAGGAATGCGGCTTCCAGGTCCTCCCAACACCCAATTGACTCTGCTGGCAAGCTGTTAAGCCAATGCTGAGCTGATCCTTTAAGCTTGAGTGGGAGATATTTGATGGCATGAAGATCGTCACCGCGGGCCATCTGGATATGAAGGAGATAGTCTTCGATCCAAACCGCGGGGTCTGTTGTGCCATCGTAGGATTCAATGTTCACGGGTTTAAATGCTTCAGGGATTTGATGATCCATTACTTCATCTGTGAAGCATAGTGGGTGTGCGGCGCCTCTATATTGGGCAGTATCACGACGTAGCTCGAGCGAGCTTTGTCTACTGTGTTCGGCCCGGCCGGAGTTGCTGTATCCGGCGCGACGGTAATCGTCATGCATCATGGGGCGCCCACGTGATCCGTAGATCGACCTTGATTGTCTTGCCTTGTCCTCCAATATGTCTCGCAAGTCCGGTGCATTCCCCCGTGGCTTCGCGCTTTTCGAGCGGTGCCGGGGTACGGTTCTGGTGGAGGGCCTAGATGCCTCTCTGTTGCGGCCACGAGGTGGTCTGTCTACCGTATTGTGCTCTGGTGATGAGGGTTTATATGCCACCTCCTCTAATTGGGGGAGCAACTTGCGTTTTGGGTAGCTTTTGGAGGGGCGTTCGGGTTCATGCTCTTCGGCCGCGAGGACTTCGGTCCATCTGTCGGCCAGCAGGTCTTGATCAGCTCGGAGCTATTGCTGCTTTTTCTTTAGGCTGTTTGCCGTTGCCATGAGCCTGCATTTAAAACGCTCTTGTTCGACGGGATCCTCGGGCACGACGAATTCGTCATCGTTGAGGCTTGCCTCGTCTCCGGATGGAGGCATGTAATTATCATCCTCTACCTCTTCATCTGCCGCTCTCTCGTGAGGGCTGGCTTCTCCATCCTCCTGTGCTGAATCTTGCTAGAGGGGGTTGTCTTCGGCACTCTCTGGGGTGTTATTATCTCCAGTGCAAGAATCTCCATTCTTGCTATGGAGGGATTTAGAGCGGCGCCGCTGACGTCGGCGCTTAGGCTGTTTCTTAGAGGAATCTGCCTCCGCTGCTTCTTCGCCATTCCCATCCTTTGGGATGTCCACCATGTATATGTCGTATGACGAGGTGGTATTCCAGTGCCCCGTAGGCGCTGGTTCTTGGTCGTCTCCGGCATCGTCGTCCATACCATCGATGTCTTCGGAGTCGTAGTCTAGCATGTCGGTTAGATCGTCGACAGTGGCTACAAAGTGGGTGGTGGGTGGGTTTTGAATTTCTTCGTTGTCCGCATCCCAACTGTCTTGACCGCAGTCCAGCCAGGGCCCTCCTGATAACGAGAGATACTTTAGCGAATTCAGGATGTCGCCAAAGGGTGAGTGCTAAAAGATGTCCGCAGCGGTGAACTCCATGATCAGTGCCCACTCGGATTCAATTGGTAGGGGCGCAGGAGGTTCGGAGTCCGGCGAGGAGTCCGGCACCTCGGAGTCATGGGCTTTACAAGGGACAGTGTCAGTATTCGGCTCCATCGCCGTAGAGGTTGCAGCCCCCGAGGCGGTGTCTAACCACCCGTCCTCGATCTGCGCGGTCGGCTCCGAATTAAGGGTCAGAGCGGACTCTTGTGCGGCCTCCAGGGCACTGTCCGGCAGCAGAGCTAAATCATGCCCATCGTGACAGTGCGGCGCGCTCGGCTGTGGCTCGAATCCATCGAAGATCAAGTCTCCGCGGATGTCAGCCGTGAAGTTTAGGCTTCCAAATCTGACCTGATGGCCAGGGGCGTAGCTTTCGACCTGCTCCAGATGGCCAAGCAAATTGGCCCGCAGTGCAAAGCCGCCGAACACGAAGATCTATCCGGGGAGAAAAGTCTCACCCTGGACTGTGTTGTTGTTGATGATTGAAGGAGCCATCAAGCCTATCGGTGACGACACAGAGGAACTCTGAATGAAAGCACCAATGTCGGTGTCAAAACCGGCGGATCTTGGGTAGGGGGTCCCGAACTGTGCGTCTAGGCGGATGGTAACAGGAGACAAGGGACATGATGTTTTTACCTAGGTTCGGGCCCTCTCGATGGAGGTAAAACCCTACACCTGCTTGATTGATATTGATGATATGGGTAGTACAAGAGTGGATCTACCACGAGATCAAGGAGGCTAAACCCTAGAAGCTAGCCTATGGTATGATTTTTGTTCTGGTTGTTCGTCCTACGGACTAAAACCCTCCGGTTTATATAGACACCGGAGAGGGCTAGGGTTACACAGAGTCGGTTACAATGGTAGGAGATCTACATATCCGTATTGCCAAGCTTGCCTTCCACGCCAATGAAAGTCCCATCCGGACACAGGACGAAGTCTTCAATCTGGTATCTTCATAGTCTTGGAGTCCGGCCGACGATGATAGTCCGGCTATCCGGACACCCCCTAGTCCAGGACCCCCTCACCTCACCTACTTTGGACACCAATGGAGCCACCGCACGCCGGCGAGGCTCCTCCGCCCTTTACCTCTTCCTCTAGCGCCCTGCAACCCCAGAACCCCTCTCGCCCGACGCCACCGTCTGCTGCGGGCGAAGACCTGCTCCCATCCGGTGACGCAGGCACCCGTGGTGGGGTCTCCCAGGTTTGTCTCTCTCCGCTGAGCACGCCGGTGGCCGGACCTCCAAAAACGGTGGCCGGTACTGGACGAACCTGCAGCTGGGCCCCGCCTGTCGGCCGACCAGTGGGCAGGGGCCACTGACGGGTGGGCCACGCCTCTCCCGCTTAAGTAGAGGCGGCATAGGCCGCATGCCGTTTTCGCCACAGGGAGGCGTACTCCTGTGAAGGCACCATCAGCGTGGCCCCCAGCACGCGCGTGGCCGTGCAGCTAGGCCGGCCCAGTACGCTGTGGCACTATGCTGCACGCAGTGCATAGCATAGGTATAATGCCCCCCCTTCCTTTGTCTTTTTCTTTTTCCAGAAACTTGTAAAATCTCCCAAATATTCATCTTACCTCCAAATTTGATGATTCAAATTTCTAGTGACTCCATAAATCATGCTCTACCTGTCGGTGCAACATGCACATTTTTCCAGAAAACTTTCCTTCACACAAATAAAATAAAATCCCATTTTTCATTTCTGTAATGAACTTTTGCAAATCATAGAGAGCCCATTTTTGACCGAAATTCCATGATTCAAATTCCTAGATGTTTATAAATTCAAAACTTAGTTTTTGGACATTTTTACTAATACTTTCTGTGCCACCTCAAATAATGGTCTATTTCTTCATGTATAGCCAACTTCGCAAATTCATAGAGAAATCATTTGAACTCCAAATCCAGTGAAACCAGCTCCCAGGTGTTTCAAAAATCATTCCTTGTGAAATGGGTGCCTTTTATCAATTTTTAAAATAATTCTTCTTGTACTTCTTGCAAATCCACAAACCCCTTGATTCCATCATATTGAAATGTTCAGAAATACCCAATGATGCCAATCCCAATGAAACCACTCTGGTTATTTTTCATATAACTAGAGATATCCTAGAAAAGTCAAATTAATATTTTTAGAGCACATTTATTCCTGCCTTGTTGTGTTGTTTATTGTGATTGTTTTCGATGTTAGTTCACAAAGTAAACGGAATACTTGGAGAAGGACGAGACGATTTCAAGACTCTGATGAACCAGGCAAGCAGGCCTTTGACCATGTCTATGAAACCCTTTTTATGCATGTCATATAGCACCATATTGTTGTTTCAACGGAATCATGATGAGGTGGTAACCACTTTGATGGTTTGCCGCCATACTTCCTCGATGATACTTGCATTGTGCATGACCCTACCTTCTTATGAGGGTTATGCCGGTGGGAGTAGATAGGATGCTAAAGTAGATGCTACGCAAAAAGGGACGGGTATATGCATGATGAAGGAGACAAAGTATTTTCAAAAGACTTTCCAAAAACCGTGTCGGGTGCCACTTATGCCCGAGGGAGATGATTAGATGGGTAACCACTTGATGATGAAGTGGTGTACCGAGGAAAGTGTGTGTTGTTTTCGAAAACGGATTAGATTTAAGATTTGTCGACTGTCCCAACCTTACATGCGCAACCACTCTACTCTTGTATGGGAAAGGGCATTATTGATTACCTAGGCCGATACTAGCTTGGAGCCCGCATTACTAGTGACGGGGAGAGTTGGTGCTCTCTCTCGGGACGGGGTCGTGCCAGGTAGGGCGGCCATGACTGTTTTCATAGGGCACCGGATACATCGTTGTGTCCCCTCTCGGATGTTACGATCTCGAGAGAGTATCGTATGATGTACATCGTGAGGATACGGAACAACGATGGGACTCCTTGTTAGTGTCGTCTAGGGAAAGATAATGATCGGGTGCTTACCCCGGGTACTTGAGGTATCGCGGGTCGTGGATGACACGGAAGTTCCTCGGATCTTGTGGGTAAAGTGTGCAACCTCTGCAGAGTGTAAAACTATTCGAATAGTCGTGTCCACGGTCAAGGACAGTTGGCCGGTGCTGCTTAAACTACGTCCAGAGCTTCACAAACCAGCATGTGTGTTTGGATAACTGGGGAGAACTACTTGGGTCAAGTCAAGGGACTTGACATGATTGAGTTGGGTTGATGCCCACTCTATTTATGTTGATATCTGTAACATATCCTCATGGTTACTTGAATTCTCCTGATGCATGTCTTACAAGTTGTTGAACATGTCATTGCACTCAAAACTAACTTCTGCAAAAATTTACCTATATCATGCATTGTTGTATCTTGAACCAAAACATGGGTTGCTTGCGAGTACATTCAAACTACTCATTGGCTTGCCACTGGTTATTTTATTGGCCAGGCATGAAAGAACAGGATATGATGAAGAATACTTCGGCGACGAACATGCGAGCTAGGACGTTTCCCAGTCAGAATACCTGTAGGGTTAAGGCAGATGGCATGGGTCCAAGTTATTGACGAAGATTTCTGCTGCGATGTTATACTCAAGACTCGACCATAATGGTCCTACTCGTGTAATACGGTATGTATGGATGTAAGACTCTTTTTTCAGCTTCTATCTGTTCAGTGAGCATTGATCTCTGGGATCACTGTACATGTGCATTTGGTGATCACGACTTATGATTCTGGGTCCCCATAGAGCTGGTATCAGAGCCATCCTGACTGTAGGAAGCCTTAGCTAGCATGGTCGTTAGTTAGGTTAAAACTATTTTCAAACTATTACTAACTTTGAAAAACTATCTACACTTCTCTTCCCTTCTGAGTTTTTCAAAAACTAAGATATATTTTCCTTATTGATCTCTTCCCCTTCAAAACTATTGCAAATGGTCGCTAGTACATTTAAGCCCCTGACCATTGGATTCCTTGTAATCCTCGTGGATAGCCTAGAAGGAGTATGCCTTGCCAAACACTCACCCACCTCTTCTGAACCCAAGATTCGCGACACCACAACAAGACGATGCCAACAGAAGATACGCCTTTGAAGAATGAGGACATGAAGACCCAGAGGATGGTGACACCTTTGAATTTGCCCCAGGATGATGCAACCTTGTCCTATGACGATCAGGGTGTAAGATATGCAAGACCATGATATATAGCGCTAATAGAGCAATCATGTCCTTACTGTTGTTGTGTCGGCAACCACCGGTGGATGAGAACCTCGCCATTTGGTCCGCCTCACTATAGTGAGCAGGAAAACGGTTCTCTTCATCCCCCGCTCTTGGCGTCAATGTTTTCATCAACGTAATTGACATGTTGGACCTCTACTATGCCTTGTTAATATCATTGCATACGGGATTACCTACCTGGTACCGTCGATGCCTTAGAAGGCAAAAGGGGTCATCATGATTAAGAAGACAACAGAAGACCGAGTCAATGCCTACTACGAGGAGCCACCTTCACCCCATCACTTCAACAGACGAGAAGTTGTTGAAGATTCTTCAGGCTCAACCCAGATTGTTTCATCAAACAACTACAAAAGATGTAGCGACACCTGAGGAAAAATCCGGAAAACTGCACGAGACACGGAGCAAAGCATGACTACTGAGTCCGAGAACCCCTAGGGTAGGATGAGTCATGTACCCCCTATGCGCAGTTGAGTCCACATGATGGTTCGCATAGAACCATGATTGTGTGTTTCTTGTTTTTATTTGTTTGTGTTTTGATATCAGTCGCCCTTTTTGCCCTAGGCAACAAGTACGCAACTATATCTCCTTCCTTGTTTTCCTTTGTTTGGCCCTTTTGGCGTGCGTTTGTTTGCACCTGCACTATAGAACCCCTTTAGGCATTCCCCTCCTCTATGCTACTTTTCCCTCTCATCTCTCTCTCCCTAACTGAAGATCGGCAAGAGAAAGTACACCAAGGATTCTACTTCGACAACCAACTAGCACTGAAGAACGTTTCTACAGCCTCCTCGACCAACTAAAACCCCGTAGAGTTATGTTTAACCCCCAGACTAGAAACCCATTCCTAGACCCTTCGAGACTTCACAAGATACCCCAGCTCGAATCCTTAACCATGTGCTTAACCCATAGAATTGCAAGAGAAACAGTTAAGCCCCCGTAACCTTGCTTATCACTGGGTTCAACATGGAACTAGTGGACATAGTAAACTAGCACATTACGATCCTAATATAGCACGAGAACTGACGATGCCATAGGGAAGACCAATTTGAGGATGTAGGAATAGAGGACAAATGACTTGATGAGTTTATATCAGTGATCTTGAGGAATTATCTGAGACTCTTGGGTGGATTGCAAGGCTTTCATATTGGAAGAAGAACTTGGTGGGATCAGTCAATAGAGTAGCATGACTCTTTTGCCCCTGAGTAAATTGGATTTAGTAGGACAATTATGATCGCAAGCTAAAATCCTTGGAAGTATAAGGATTTGACTTAGCCAGGGATATTGATAGGAGATAGTTGTTACGATAATGAATTGGGGTAAACATATAGGAATTCTCGTTAGACATGAGATTTGGATTAAATAGGTGATCCTATGTGGAGTCTAGATGTTGAGTAAGTCTACATGGTTCGGAGTAAATTGGATCTAGACTAATGATCTCGATCATGATACCATGTTTCTCGGTGGACGATAAACTAGGAGATTGGATTAATTGTCGGAGTTGATTTAGGGATCTATATACGCCTGACTTTGGAGTTTACTCGACCATGGTAATGGAAAGTGGTGGACTGACTATAGTAAGGCTAGACCTTTTCAAGGATTAAAGAATTAGAGGATATTAGAAGATCTTGTGGAACACCATAGAGATTGGACTGTAGAACTACTAGATCATGTAGTGATTGGTGTAGTTAATGGGTTGTTGGAGTTGATTCATAGGAAGGAAACAAGATCTTGGAGTGGCTTGCGACGTGTTTCCTTAGGATAGAGATGCACTATCTTGGGCCTTGGAAGAATAAGCTGAGCACTTGGATTGTGATGTTTAATTTAAGCTTAGCAGTTTGTACATTCTGCCCATGCATGAATTATTTTTGCATAGATATGTGTTTGGGGATAGTTGACATGTATAGTTTTGTTGGACCTCGTCTTGGGAGTCATGAGGATATGAATAGCATGAGTGATGATTGGAGTTGACCTATACGGAATGATGCTTTCAGCGATATAAGGTGATTTGTTTAGTGGACTAGATAGAACAATTGGCATCTCAAAAACCGTGCTTAAGGATAAGGTGATAAACGTTCACTCGCACACTAGAATCCTTGAAACCCTTAAGCCCTACCAAGCCATAACATGGTCAGATCATGACCACAAGCTTTGGCTCTAGGTCAATAAGACCTTGGCCAATACTCAACCGTGACCACCACCGATACCCCAACATATACCCTACGTACCTCGTGGACAAGCTTGCACGAGTACTCGAACGAGCTGGTTGTCATCGTTATTTGGAGATATACTTGTCCACCTGAAGATGGAAGAAGAGTTGTTCAGCTGGTTAGGGAACAACTGAAGACTGCCATTTCAAGGAGGAAGAACTATACCAACCACCATCATCAAGAAGTGAACTTCCTCGTCGAAGACCATGCGTATCTCCAAACCACTCCTCTCAAGGGAACCCAGCGCTTCCATGTCAAAGGAAAGCTTGCACCAAGATACATCGACCCCTTCAAGATCACTGAACGGCGAGGAGAAGTGGCTTACCAGTTGGAACTGCCACCTGAACTATCCGATGTGCACAACGTCTTCCATGTGTCACAACTCCGGAAGTATTTCCAACTTCCTTGCTAGCCCGATCTCTACGAGGGCATCGACCACCGAGCCATCGACCCCTAGCCCAATCTAACCTACCGAGAGCTACCCCTTTAGCAACCTGGATCAAGAAGAACGTCATACACGAAGCCACACTATCAAGTACTTCAAGCTCAATGGAGCACCACACGGAAGAAGAAGCAACGTGAGGACTTGAAGACTACCCGAGACCCAAGTTTCTGTATCCCTTTCTGCGCCTAGTCTGGGAATCTCGCGGATGAGATTCTTGTAAGGGGGGTAGGTCTGTCACACCCCGATTTTCATGCCACAACACTGAAGTCAATATATCATGCTAAAATGTGGTTTGACAAAAACTTTTGAGTGTTTTGTCTTTGCTTTGATTGAATGTTTGAATGCTGTTGCAAGTGCTCTAAAAATCAAATAAATTCTCCAACCCTTATACTCCTTCTCCTTGATCCAAAAACCTTCCCCAATGATCATGCCATGTGTATAGGACATAAAAATAATTTGCACTGAATTGAGATTTGCACTGCAAGTACTTAATTAAGGGCAGTAAAAATCTTTCCAAAAATATATTTGACTCCTATTAGGTATAAGACTACCAAAAACAACAAAAATATAATTTTAAAATTTATTTTCCTATTTTATTTAAAGGCTTTTTCTTAAGTCCAGAAATGGCCTTTAATAGGTTAAAATTATTTTAGAGCTTCAAAAATATTTGAGAAAAATCAGGGAAACTTAGTGGACATATATTTTCCATATATAAGAGTTTCAGCACATGGTCATGTTCAAAATATTGGTCAAATCCCTCAAAAACCCTTTCTGGATATTTTAAGATTTTGAAATATTTACAAAGTAAGTACTCTCCAAAAATTCCAAGAAAATTCTAGAATGTCACATATGACATGTCTGATGATCTTGACAAGTATCATGTCATGGAGAATAGTATAACCCCATTAAATCCCCTCAAAACCATTTCTGTCCATTTTGAAGTTCGAGCAACTTTACATTTCCAAACATGTTCGAATGTTCTCAAACATTGTGAACATGCTCAAATGGTCTAATCATTCATCTAGACCAAATGACACAAGTTGGAGAAAATGTTATATTGATCAAAGTGCCCCAAAACCCTTCCTGTCCAGAACCAAATTTGAACAACTCTACATTGGCATCTTTCTCCTTTTGATCTCAACTTTTGTGGACAAGTTCAGAACCTAAAATGATGACACTACACCAAGTGGTGCATCAAGGAGAATAGATTTGCATGACTAAATCTTGGAAAGTCCATTTCTGTTGATTTCTAGGGTTTACAAAAGTTGCATTGGCAACTTTGCTCAAATGAACTCAATCTTGGTGGAACCTATTATTTTCTCAGGTCATTTGACCCTGTCCAGCCTCATGACAAGGGAAGTCCATTTGCTTGCCAAAACCTATATCAAACACCTTCTAGCAGAAATTTAAAATGCATGTTTTGGCCATTTCCACTAATCTCCATGAGCTAAGCTTTCTCCCACAGCATCATCTGGTCCTCCTCTAACCCCTGCGTCTTTCCTTCTCTGGACAGCTGCATTTCTCCCCTTTTCTCACCTCTCTCTCACTCCTGCCAAGTCCCAGAGCATCCAAGGCCTCCTCCCCCCTTGTTTATTCTTCCTGCAGCCACCAGACGCAAGTGGACGTGCGAGTGCGCGCGGAAAAGCTGCGGATGCCGGCCATTTGCGCGCTCTTGAGCACGTCAGCTTGCTCCTGACCATTGACGTCGCGTCCCCCGACCACCTCGAGCCTCCCCCTCGCGCCAGTGGAGGTGCCTCGACGTCTGCAACACGCCACCGTGCAGGGCCCATCGTCTGTCACTCTCTCTCACCTCCTGCGGCGCGTGCCCTGAGCCACCCGGCTCGGCCAATGCATGGCCTCGCACGCGCGAGCATCAGAGCCTTGCCCCGCTCCTCCTCTCTCTCCCCAGAGACCTACTCCACCCCCACGAGCGCCGCGGACAACCCCGATCCTCCTCCCATGGCCACCACAGCCATTTCCGCGGGTGCCCGTAGGTCGCGTCCACGGTGAGCTGTGGCCTCGCCATATAAGGCCGCCCCTGACCTCCCTCTGGAGCTCCTTTTCTCTCTCTCTCTCCCTCCCGTGTACCCCATGGACAAACCTGCACCTCCTCTCGTGCCCTCCTGCTCCCTCCATGGCCGGAGTGCCGCTGTCGGTCTCCGCCCAAATTCCCACAAACCGAAGCCTCCCCTCCCCTACTTTGGACACCAATGGAGCCACCGCACGCCGGCGAGGCTCCTCCGCCCTTTACCTCTTCCTCTAGCGCCCCGCAACCCCAGAACCCCTCTCGCCCGACGCCACCATCCACCGCAGGCGAAGACCTCCTCCCATCCGGCGACGCAGGCACCCATGGTGGGGTCTCCTAGGTTTGTCTCTCTCCGCTGAGCACGCCGGTGGCCGGACCTCCGAAAACGGTGTCCGGTAGTGCCAACGGCCGCCGTCGAGCACTTGCTCTATCTCCCGTCGCGCCCGCGCGGGAGGTAGCGGACGAACCTGCAGCTGGGCCCCGCCTGTCGGCCGGCCAGTGGGCAGGGGCCACTGACGGGTGGGCCACGCCTCTCCCGCTTAAGTAGAGGCGGCATAGGCCGCATGCCGTTTTCGCCATAGGGAGGCGTACACCTGTGAAGGCACCATCAGCGTGGCCCCCAGCACGCGCGTGGCCATGCATCTGGGCCGGCCCAGTACGCTGCGGCGCTATGCTGCACGCAGTGCACAACATAGGTATAACGCCCCCCCTTCCTTTGTCTTTTTCTTTTTCTAGAAACTTGTAAAATCTCCCAAATATTCATATTACCTCCAAATTTGATGATTCAAATTTCTAGAGACTCCATAAATCATGTTCTACCTGTTGGTGCAACATGCACATTTTTCCAGAAAACTTTCCTTCACACAAATTAAATAAAATCCCATTTTTCATTTCTGTAATGAACTTTAGAAAATCAGAGAGAGCCCATTTTTGACCCAAATTCCATGATTCAAATTCCTAGATGTTTATAAATTCAAAACTTAGTTTTTGGACATTTTTACTAATAATTTCTATGCCACCTCAAATAATGGTCTATTTCTTCATGTATAGCCAACTTTGCAAATTCATAGAGAAATCATTTGAACTCCAAATCCAGTGAAACCAGCTCCCAGGTGCTTCAAAAATCATTCCTTGTGAAATGGGTGCCTTTTATAAATTCTTAAAATAATTATTCTTGTACTTCTTGCAAATCCACAAACCCCTTGATTCCATCATAATTAAATGTTCAGAAATACCCAATGATCCCAATCCCAATGAAACCACTCTGGTTATTTTTCATATAACTAGAGATATCCTAGAAAAGACAAATTAATATTTTTAGAGAACATTTATTCTTGCCTTGTTGTGTTGCTTATTGTGATTGTTTTCGACGTTAGTTGACGAAGTAAATGGAATACTTGGAGAAGGACCAGAAGATTTCAAGACTTTGATGAACCAGGCAAGCAGCCCTTTGACCATGTCTATGAAACCCTTTTTATGCATGTCATATAGCACCATATTGTTGTTGCAACGGAATCATGATGAGGTGGTAACCACTTTTATGGTTTGCCACCGTACTTACTCGTTGATACTTGCATTGTGCATGACCCTACCTTCTTATGAGGGTTATGCCAGTGGGAGTAGATAGGATGCTAAAGTAGATGCTACGCAAAAAGGGATGGGTATATGCATGACGAAGGAGACAAAGTATTTTCAAAAGACTTTTCAAAAACCCCGTCGGGTGCCACTTATGCCCGAGGGAGACGATAAGATGGGTAACCACTTGATGACGAAGTGGTGTACCGAGGCAAGTGTGTGTTGTTTTCGAAAACAGATTAGATTTAAGATTTGTCGACTGTCCCAACCTTACATGCGCAACCACTCTACCCTTGTATGGGAAAGGGCATTATTGATTACCTAGGCCGATACTAGCTTGGAGCCCGCATTACTAGTGACGGGGGAGAGTTGGTGCTCTCTCTCTCGGGACGGGGTCATGCCAGGTAGGGTGGACATGACTGTTTTCACAGGGCAACGGATACACCGTTGTGTCCCCTCTCGGATGTTACGATCTCGAGTGAGTCTCATATGATGTACATCGTGAGGATACGGAACAACGAGTGGACTCCTTGTTAGTGTCGTCTAGGGAAAGATAGTGATCGGGTGCTTACCCCAGGTACTTGAGGTATCGCGGGTCATGGATGACACGGAAGTTCCCCGGATCTTGTGGGTAAAGTGTGCAACCTCTGCAGAGTGTAAAACTATTCGAATAGCCGTGTCCATGGTCAAGGACAGTTGGGCGATGCTGCTTAAACTACGTCCAGAGCTTCACAAACCAGTGTGTGTGTGTTTGGATAACTGGGGAGAACTACTTGGTTCAAGTCAAGGGACTTGACATGATTGAGTTGGGTTGATGCCCACTCTATTTATGTTGATATCTGTAACATGTCCTCAGGGTTACTTGAATTCTCCTGATGCATGTCTTACAAGTTGTTGAACATGTCATTGCACTCAAAACTAGCTTTCTGCAAAAATTTACCTATATCATGCATTGTTGTATCTTGAACCAAAACATGGGTTGCTTGCGAGTACATTCAAAGTACTCATTCGCTTGCCACTAGTTATTTTATTGGCAAGGCATGAAAGAACAGGATATGATGAAGAATACTTCAGCGACGAACATGCGAGTTAGGACGTTTCCCAGTCAGAATGCCTGTAGGGTTAAGGCAGATGGCATGGGTCCAAGTGATCGACGAAGATCTCTGGGATCACTGTACACGTGCATTCAGTGATCACGACTTATGAGTCTGGGTCCCCACAAGGAGGAACTCAAGTCTACACGCGACAGATATGAGGAGGAAATGGCAATACTAGTGGAGAAGAATGATGACCTCACAAGGAAGCTAGGAGTATTCATGGGAGACCCCGCGCCAGGAGGTGATGACGACCATTCCAAGGACATTCGTTTAGAGGACTACATCATCGTTGACGACACCGATTCTGACCCTGACGATAGTGATCATAATTATGTTGATGAAGCTGGAGCGGATATCATGGACTCTTCCACCGATCAAAACTTCTAGTCGGCCACCATATCAATAGTAGTATTCCCCCATGTATATGGAATAGTCCGAGCACTTTTGTAACGAGTTTGAATTGATTGGTGTGATATGATTGTGTTGTCTCATGAGCATGTGGGTAGTGTTTTGTCTTTAAACCTCATTCTATTCTGTTTTCTCACCTTTTCTAAACCCATCAGATGCTTCCGAGACGTGACCATGGATTTGCTTTCCCACTGGAGCTCACTCAATTGATGCAGCAGCAGAATACCTTGATGCAGCTACTAGTTCAGAATCAGAACCAAGGCAACAACAACAAGAACAACAACAACAACAACCCACCACCACCACCACTTGTTGATCACTTAGCCCATTTCCTAAGGCTAAATCCGATGGTGTTCTCTAGTAGCACCGAGCCGATTATTGCAGATGATTGGCTCCGCAAGATTGGAAGGGAGCTGACCACTGCAGGATGCACAGATGCGGAGAGAGTGCGTTTTGCCACACATCAGCTTGATGGACCCGCAGCATCATGGTGGGAGAATTTCACAGCCACTTACCCCATTGACACTGTTACATGGAACCAGTTTCAGCAGGCTTTCCGCACTGCCCATGTTTCAGCAGGAGCTATGAACCTGAAGAAGTGTGAGTTTTGCAACTTGCGCCAAGGAGGACGCACAGTGGGCCAGTATGTGGATGAGTTTAGTAAGTTAGCACGTTATGCCCTTGATGACGTAGCTACAGATGCTGCTAAGCAGGAGAAGTTTCTGGAAGGACTAAATGATGAGCTGAGTATGTCGTTGATGGTGGCAACATTCAACAACTACCAGGAGTTGGTAGATAGAGCTCTTATGATTGAAGGGAAGCAGCAACAGATAGATAGCCGCAAGAGGAAGTATGGACAAGGGAAGCACAATTCAGGAGCTCAGCAGAGACCTCGTTTTACCCCGAACTCGGGAATACACATTCACCATAACCATGGAGGCCATAACACCAATGGAGGAAGTTCGCATAACCATAATGGCCCCAAGAATGGGAATGGGAATGGAGGAAGCAGCAGCCAGAACCGTTCTAACCCAGCAAAGCCCGCCAAGAAGGACCTAAGACACATTACTTACTTCAAGTGCGGGAAGAATGGACATTGCGCCACCGAGTGTTCTGAAGCAAAGAATGGAAATGGCAATGGAAGCTCTGGGAAGAAGCCCAACCCTTTCAACAGGGGACAAGTGAACCACGTTAGCGTGGAGGAGGTTGAAGAGCAGCCAGATGTGGTTATAGGTAAGTTTTTGGTTAAGCCATTTACTGCAATCATTCTTTTTGATACTGGTGCATCGCATTCATACATATCAAGGGGATTTGTGGATAAGTATTAGTTGCCCACCAAAGTTCTTAGGACACCTATGTTAGTAAGCTCGCTAGGAGCGGAGCATATGGCAAGCCAAGGATGTTTTTAGATGCCATTGACCATAGGTAGGCATGTTTTCCCCTCGGATCTGATAATTCTGGAGTCGCAGGGATTGGATGTGATTTTGGGTATGGATTGGTTATCGATGTATGGAGGAAACACCGATTGCACCAGTAAGTCGATTATGCTCACCACCCCAAAATGAAGAAGGATCAAGTATATATCACGACATGTGCCAAAGAGGACTCAAGTGAATTCCTTATCAGGAGTTGTACAACAGGAAGTATCAGTGGCGAAGGATTACCCTGACGTATTTCCAGAAGAGATGCCAGGCATGCCACCGGATAGAGACACTGAGTTTTTGATTGAGCTTTTGCCAAGCACCGGGCCAATATCAAAGAGACTGTATCGGATGCCCGCAAAGAATTTAGAGGAAATTAAGAAGCAGATTAAGGAGTTACTGGATAAAGGTTACATGCGACCATGCTTGTCACCTTGGGGATCTCCAGTACTTCTGGTGGAGAAGAAGGATGGATCATTTAGGATGGCTGTTGATTATCGTGCGTTCAATGAAGTGGCAATCAAGACCAAGTACCCACTGCTGATGATCAATGATTTGTTTGACCAGTTGCAAGGAGCTAAAGTATTTTCCAAGATCGATCTGCAATCAGGATATCATCAGTTGAAGATTCGAGAGCAGGATATACCTAAGACAGCTTTTACCACAAGGTACGGGCTACACTAGTATACCGTTATGTCATTTGGTCTGACTAACGCGCCTGCCTATTTCATGAACATGATGAACAAGGTGTTTATGGAGTTTTTGGATAAATTCGTTGTGGTGTTCATTGATGATATATTGGTCTACTTGAGGAATGAAGAGGAGCATAAGGAGCATTTGTGTTTGGTTCTTGAGAAGCTCAGGGAACATCAATTGTATGCCAAGTTCAGCAAATGTGAGTTTTGGTTGAAGGAAGTTGGATTTCTCGGACATGTTATATCCGGAGAAGGAATAGCAGTAGACCCCACCAAGGTTGTTTCTGTGACTAAATGGGTAGCACCCACAACAGTTGGAGAGATCAGGAGTTTTCTCGGACTCGCAGGTTATCACCGGAGGTTCATTGAGAATTTCTCCAAAATTGCAAAGCTCATGACAGAGTTGTTGAAGAAGGAGACCAAGTTTAAATGGACTGAGGAGTGTGAAGCCAGTTTTCAGGAGTTAAAGAAACATTTGATTATAGCCCTAGTGCTGATTCTTCTAGATCAATGAAAGGATTATCAAGTGCATAGCAACGCTTCACGTCGAGGACTTGGAGCAGTGCTTATGCAAGAGGGAAGAGTTGTTTCATATGCCTCACGACAGCTTAAACCCCATGAGTTAAATTATGCTACTCATGATTTGGAGTTAGCAGCCGTAGTGCATGCGTTGAAGACATGGAGACATTTTCTCATCGGAAATCACTGTGAGGTATACACGGACCACAAGAGTTTGAAATATATCTTCACGCAGAAGGAGTTGAATCTCAGGCAAAGGAGATGGTTGGAGCTCATTAAGGATTATGATATGAAATTGCACTATCATCCCGGAAAGGCTAATGTAGTAGCTGATGTGTTGAGTCGCAAGAGTTATGTTAGTATGCTCATGACCGAAGGATTACCCAAGGAGTTAGCAGAGGATCTTCGCGAGCTATGTTTGGAAATAGTTCTGAGAGGTTATGTAGAAGCATTGGAAATTCATTCCAGTTTGATGGATAAGATTAGAGAAGCCCAGAAGACTGACAAGGGGATTGCCGAGATAAAGGAAAGGATGAGCAAAGGAAAGGCTAAAGGATTTCGTGAGGATGAGCACGATACCCTATGGCTTGAGGATCGCGTATATGTGCCTAATGACTCCGAGATCAGGAAGTTGATTCTGCAGGATGCCCATGATTCTCCGTATTCGATTCAGCAAGGAAACACTAAGATGTATCTGGATTTGAAGGAAAGTTTCTGGTGGACCGGAATGAAGAAGGATATTGCCGAGTATGTAGCAGTATGTAATGTATGTCAAAGAGTTAAGGCAGAGCATCAGAAGCCAGCAGGATTGCTACAGCCATTGCCGATACCCGAATGTTAGTGGGATAAGCTTGGCATGGATTTTATCACTGGATTGCCCAGGACTCGTTCAAGCTATGACTCTATATGGGTTATAGTCGATCGATTGACGAAAGTATCTCATTTCATTCTAGTGAAGCCCACTTATACAAGTGCTAAGTTGGCAAAGATATACATGACCAGGATCGTATGTCTGCATGGAGTTCCGAGGACCATTGTATCAGATAGAGGAACCTAGTTTACCTCAAAGTTCTGGAATCAGTTGCATGAGATTTTGGGTACTAGGCTAGAGTTTAGTACAGCCTTTCATCCACAGACAGATGGACAGAGAGTCAATCAGATTTTGGAGGACATGTTGAGAGGTTGTGCGCTAGATTATGGATCTAGTTGGCACGACAATCTGCAGTATGCAGAGTTCTCTTATAACAACAGTTGTCAAGCCAGTTTGAAGATGTCCCTTCGAAGCTTTGTACGGAAGGAGGTGCAGGACACCATTATTATGGGATGAAGTTGGACACCGTCAGTTGTTTGGACCAGATTTGATTAAGGTGTCTGAAGAGAAGGTTAAGTTGATTTGCGACAGACTCAAGGTAGCCCAATCCAGATAAAAGACTTATGTGGATTCAAAACGCAAGGAGACATTTTACGAAGTTGGAGACAGAGTATACCTTCGTGTGTCCCCACTTCAACGAGTTAAGCGTTTTGGAGTCAAGGGAAAGTTAGCACCACATTTTGTGGGACCATACAAAGTTTTGGAACGTATGGGAGAAGTTGCTTACAAGCTGGAATTGCCAGAAGGATTGTCAGGAGTTCACGATGTGTTTCACGTTTCCCAGTTGAAGAAGTGCAACGCAGAGATGGCCGATATTCCTCTAAGGGATACAGTGCCACTGGAAGTGATTCAGTTGGATAGTGATTTGACCTACGAGGAGAAGCCAGTGAAGATTCTCGAGTTTGCCAGCCAAGTCACACGTAGCAAGGTTATCAAGTTTTGCAAAGTTCAGTGGAGCCACCATACCAAGGATGAAGTCACCTGGGAACGAGAGGAAGACCTACGGAATGACCAACGACACCTATTTTCTAGCCAACCTGAATCTCGAGGGCGAGATTCATATTAAGGGGGGTAGGTTTGTAACATCCCAAATTTTCAATTTGGAACGTTATACATAGGTCATCATATGCATATCATATTTTATTGCATTTTGGTTGATCTTAGAAATTCTAAGCAACTCAAGGACCCACGGAGAGAGTTGGGGATTTCGTTAATTTTCATATTTGAATTTTCTCAAATTTGAAAAGAGGATCATTTTGGTTCTAATGTTCTTCTCTCCGAATATTTCCAATATTAAGATAAAAGAGAGGGGATAAAATGACTTCTCCAAAATAAAAGAAATATTGGAGGAAAAATGTTAAAAACAAATAAATATTTTAATTGGACTTTTATTGCTATTTTATTTGAATTAGTAAAAAATGTGTTTTTCAAAATTGCACTAGTAGCCCAAATAAATGTTCACTTTGTCTGCAATATTATTAGAGAACCGTGAAAATTTATTTCAGGATTTTTGGACTCCGTTTAGTATTTCTTTTGTTTGTTTTTCGGCGTCTGTTTAAAAAAAACGCGCACCGACCTAACGGGCCGTGCCTGAGCCGGACTCCGCCCCGGCTGGCATTTAAAGGGCGAGGCCCGCAACCCACCGCCAGCCCGAGCTGCCACCGCTGCCCGAACCCTAACCCTAGCCGCTGCCGCCAGACATCCACGCTGCCGCCACCGACGCCGCCGCCCCGCCTGCCGGAGCCGCCGCTGCCGCCACCCGATCCCGCCGGAGCCGCCGCCGCCGCCACACAACCCCGCTGCCGCCAACGATGTCCTCGCTGGAGGTAGCCGCCATCTTCGTTTTTTTCTGTTAAGTTAGAATCGTCAGTTTTTTTAAAAAAATCGTAGATCTATTTTTTTAATAGATCAGTTCGCTTTTTCGGTGGTTTATTTATTTAGCAAGCTTTCGTCCATTCGTTTGTTTTAACGAACACTGTTCACCGATTAGGTTATGTTAACGAACATTCGTTCGTTAGCCTGTTCGTCTCGTTTTATTTTCCAGGGTTTTATTTGCGATTATTTTGATCGAGATTTCTACCCAGATCTTCGATCTAGTATAACTTTTTGCTCGTTTATCCAAATTAGATGAAACCAGCGCGTAAATCTTCATCTCGAAGCCCTCTTTTTGTTTAACCACTTGAACATGATTTTGGTACTGTAAAATTTGACTTTATTCCAGATTAGTAAACGAATCTTGTTTCGTTCGTAGTTTGAGTTTTGTTGCTCCGTTTGATTTGATTCTTTTTGCAAACCGGAGTTCTTCAGTTGAAATTTTTGGTTAGATTTGCTTATTTGCGTTTTACCCGTGCTTCTTGCTTGAGTACTTGTGTATGTTATTGTTTGTTCGCGATAGAATTCCTGGAGTGTGAAGCGTGCTACTACGAGTCTCTAGGTTTTGCAGATCATCAGCAAGGCAAGTAAAAATTTGATCATATCCCTTTATTACCCAGTTTATATGCATTAGTTTCAATCCTCAAACATTGCATGGTTAGCATCTGTTTAACATGTGGGTTTGGGAAGTAGATGATGAGGTAGAACCTATTGTCCTTTTATTATCAAACCTTTGGGGGTTACTTCTACGTTATGCTAAGGATTGCTATGTTATGCTCATAGATGTGGATTGGGTGAGTGTATCCATGAAAGATGTGAGAATTGTTAATTAATGGTTAACTTAAGGTGGCTACTTAAATACACATATGGGTGGATTGGTTGCGGACACCTGGAGAATCCAGTGTTGTCCTAGGATATCCCAGAGTACCCATGTGATCATCGTACGGTTCGCCACCCAGGCTCAAAGGGATCATAAGATTATTCATGCTAGAAACTTGCGTGTGCAGCCACAAGCTATTATGGGCTCTAGCATAGTTGAGTAGGTTGCATGACCTTTTTCAGTGGTGGGCTAGCAGATGTAGGGGAAAGTAGGTGTAACTATCCATCCAGAGTAAAGAGTTAATGTTTCTGAAAGACTGTGTCTCAGTCATCCGTTTCTCAAACACCATGTAGTGCGAGAAACCTAACGAAGGAGATCGAATCTTGTGGGGAAAAGTGCACAAACCTTTGCAGAGTGTACAAACTAATCATGGTTAGCCGTGTCCCTGGTTATGGATGTCTTGAGTATCTGGTTCTCGGATTATCATGTTGATCTCATCACTCTAAATTAATTTGTTGGGGTACTTGATATTGCTTAAGTGGGATTGAGTTGGAGGAACCTTCTCAATGTTTAACAACCAGCAGATAGTTAAATAAAACTTATTCCTTTGTTGTAGGGAAAAATTGGCTTTATGCAAAAATTTAACCATAGAGCTTTCCACCAGCCATATATCCAGGTAGTGATAGCATTTATTCTGTTCATTACTCTCTTGTGTTGCTTTGCCACCATATTCCATGTGCTGACCCGTTTCAGGCTGCAACATATCATGTTGCACACTTTTCAGACGACGAGTAAGGTGCCCTAGGTCATTGTCGTTCACTCAGCTATGCCGTTGGAGTTGATGGACTCACTTTATCTTCCAAGCCTTCCAACGTTATCTTATTTAGCTGGCCTTAAGCCATATTATTGTAATAAGTTCTCTTTTGAGACATTCGATGTAATAAGAGTGTGATTGAAACTTTGTTATAAATCCTTGAGTATTGTGCGTGTCTGCATTACCGATCCAGGGATGACACTGATGCACAGAGACTTGACCGTTTAAGGTCTGGTCGCTACAGTTATATCTCTATTAACCCTTTCAACGAGAATAAGTAGCATGCTTATTCGTTGCTTGTCTTCAATTTAAGTTGATGAAGGGTAAGCATGACATAATTCTTATTATTATTCCATCAAGATGGTTTAATTCCTTCCTCTGGAGTTCACTCATGGTATCAATTCTCGATCCAAGTTGCTCACCTTTCTTTTCCGGAGTTCCAGGTTTTCTAGGTTATCTAGTCACGAAGATCCATCTAAATCATTGCAAGGATTCATATTATTCTTTTCAAGCTTCCTTTCTTTGCGACCATCTCGTTATCTACCGGAGTTCTTCGAGAGTTTCTTCGTGGTGGCTCATCAAAGATTTCATTCATTCTCTAAGTGTTCGTCAAGATTCTTGTTGGAGGAGCTCAAGCGTTCTTTATCTTGCATTCTAAAGTGCAATTCCTTCTATCTTATCTTTTGATATGGTGTTATGTCATCCTTGACAATATCTCTTCATGTTTCATGATTCACAAGTTGTCAGGAACGAGATATTTTTAAAACCATCACTTTCTCTTTGATCATGAGTTGTTCCAACCCATCATAATTGCTTCATTGGAGGTTATCTTCATATAGATTTCTCCTAAAGCCTTCCATTGGGAATATTGCTATTTTGGTGCTTATCGATGATCCAAGCTTTCTCCATATCCTTCTTGGTGATAGAGGATTTTCATATTTTCGTTAACCTCATCCAGTCAATTGATTCCGTTAGTGGCAGAATTTAACCTCTAGTTTTGAGATGTTTCATAAGTTCATGAGGAGTATATCATTTGATTGTTGATTCTTCAACAACTCCGCTCAACCCTTCTTTCTAAGAACGTTTTTAGATTCATTTCTAGTAGAAGGTGCTGATCTTCGTCATTCTTTTCACTCCATTATTCTTTCCGGAGGCTTTGTGATATTGCTCTCTTCGAACCATCATCTTGTCATATCAAGATCATGTTCTGTTCCTTTCTGGTCCAGTTAACAGGAGTGTCGTCTCCTCCATCCAAGTTCTCTCATCTTATCAAGTTTTTCCTCTCTTTTCAACCGGAATGCTGTCTGAAATCTTTCTTACCCCTTGTGCCATTCTTCCAGTAGTTTTGGAGGCAGTGTGTTGTTGATTTCATAAAGTATCATCCAATCTTCTCAAGTTCATGATTCTAATTCCTTCATTTTAAGCCGGAGTGCTATCCTAATTATTTCATTCTCATTCCTTCTCTATCTTCTTTTAATCAGAGTGGTTTCAATGTCTTTCTTGTCACATAAGCTCTTCATTATCGTCGATGTTCCTTGTTCCCCTCTTCTAACGGAGTATTTTCAACTTCATTCATCTTTGGTGTATTCTTTCCTTGAAATTGTTTTACCTCTCAAGGTTCTTTGGTTTCACTCGTTTGTTAAGAAGCAACTTAGTTTTATCTCTTCGTTTTCCACTTCTCCCTGGTGTCATCCCTAGGATCTCAGGTCGAGATCCTCTGTTAGTGTGGGAGAGTTGTGATGCCCCGAGACCGACGCTCCAGATGCCTTTCATTTATTCCAAGTTTTGTCGTGTGTTTCAATTTCTTTGTTGCAGTCATCATGTCATCTCTTTCATTGCATCCTGTCATCATGCCAGCATATCATTAATTTTATAACTCTTTTTATAAACTGCATGGATCTCTGATCCATTTAAATCAAGGGAAGGGTGACTTCTCTTTATAACATATCCTCCCAATATCAGGGAGCTATTATAAAATATTCCATTATATGGAATTGACCATAATACACTTGGATTTGAAACTCCTTTCGTCTCTAAATTATTTAAATCCTCCATCTTTCTCCTCTTGCTCCAAATCTAGTTGTGGAGCTTTGTGTCAGGACCCCGATCCTAAGTCACACCGATCTAGCATGTAACACATCATATCACTTTGCGGCCTCACGCACGGTATCCCCGCGGGTGCCACCTTACCTGGCCCGGGACCGTTTGCGTCTTTTGGCTCACATATATGATAGTGCCGCTAGCATCCATATGACAAAGAAACCGGGCTGACATGACTAGTCGTGGACCCAAAGTGGCGCTAACTTACAGCGACAGGCATACATGAACCAACAACGAACATGTCGATCAACAACATATGAACCCAAGTCGTAGCAAGCTACAAGGACTTAAAGGAACAACGTGTGACATTTCCCCGAAGGGACAGACACAAGAACGAAGAAGGAGACATGCCGGCCAGACTAAGTGTTTCGGAGCAGTAGCAAGCTACCATGGCTTAGTGGAAGCACTAGGAGACATTTCCCGGTAAGAGAGGCTACCAAGGATGAAAAACTAGGTTGTAAGATCCCACACATACCAAGCATTTCAAATCATACACACAATATGCTTGATATGCGCAAATACAACATGGCATCACAACATAACTCTATGACTCAAAGTATTTATTCAATAGGCTCCGAGGAGCGAGATATCACAAACGTGGGTCTCACGACCCAACATTCAGAGCATACCAGTCAAAACACATGCGAAAGCTTAACATGTCTGAGTACAGACAACTATAAATGAAAAGGGCTGAGAAGCCTGACTATCTACCAGATCCTGCCGAGGGCACAAGATTATAGCAGAGGTAACAAGCCAAACGTCGAAGTCCACGCGGAACTACTAGCGAGACTGAAGTCTCTCTGCAAAAACATAAATTAAGAAAATGTGAGTACAAATGTACCCAGCAAGACTTACATCAGAACTAACTACATATGCATCATTATCAACAAAGGGGATGGTGGCGTTTAACTACAGCAAGCCAGCTTTGACTCGGTGGCTATCCTGAACTACGACTGCAAGTAACTCTTTTGAGGTGGCGCACACGAGTCCACAAATACACCATATCAATACATCACTATGGATCCGCTCCCGTCTCCCTACGAGAACGCTATCCATAGCACTCACGCTTATCATGCGTATTTTAGAGTATCCACTTTCATTTGTCTATGAACTGTATAGGCAACCCAGAGGTCCTTTACTGCGGATGCGGCTATTCGAATATATTATTTATAACCCTACAGGCGTGTACTTCTTCACACATGTTTCCACCACTTAGCTTCTGCACACAACATGTGCTCGGCAGACTTCAAGAGAAAGCCGATTTAGGTTTAGACCACGACCTACCTAAACACTCAAGTCTCTAGTCCAGGTTTATCGCCTATTCAGGTTCCATCCGTAGGGAGTCCGGCCGAAGTTTCTTCATAAGGCCCCAAACGATGTGTGCAGGGTTCTCGAGACACCAAACGGGTGCCCGGTACACCGTGCCACGTGCCTACCGCATCATAGCCCACCCCTCGGGTCAGCGCTGCGCATGGCCTCCAGCAAACTACAAACACCAGAAACTACTTGCAACTCCTGGACAGAGGACAAGGGTGGTTAAGAAGTCGAGTGGGGTCATATTTCAGGGCCCAGCGTGTGGTAGTAAATGTTTCATGGATCACAAACACAGAACTCGGTTCCTAAGGAGGGCTTCAATGAGACAACCCACCATGTACTCCTACATGGCCTCTCACCGCTACCTTTACCAAATCGTGTTCACACAATTAGCTCACACACAGTAGGACATGTTCACAACCTTCCAATTCATCCCCGATGAGTCAGACCAGACTCAACTCTAAGCAGTAGCAGGCATGAAAAACAAGCATGAATGAGTAGGCACAACAGGGCTCAAACAACTCCTACTCATGCTAGTGGGTTTCATCTATTTACTGTGGCAATGACAGGTCATGCAGAGGATAAGGAGTTCAACTAGCACTGCAAGTAACAGATATGTTGTTGTTTTCCTATTGCAGTAAAAGAGAGCAGGAGCGAGAGACTGGGATTGTATCGAAATGAACAAGGGGGTTTTGCTTTCCTGGCACTTCTGAAGATGATATAGCTCTTCATCGGTGTCATCGAACTCATCGTCGAAACCACGTCTATCGAGAGGGAACAATTACCAGCAAAAGAGAAGGAAACACAAGCAATGCAATGCACAATATTATGCATGCTCATGACATAGCAATATGAGTGTGTTGGCCTAATGCAACTACAAACAGATGGGTTTGGGTCATTTTGAACCAAAGGTTCAACCCCAAATTCAAATTATGAATTTAAATAGTGTCTTATCATGTTTTGAACTAAACAGCAAGGATAAGGTGCTTAAACATGCATAAAACCAGTACAGATGGATAGATTGGATCTTTCTGATCATTTTTCATATATAACTTATCTCATTTGGAGTTATGGTTGAATTTCTATGAATTTTAGAAGTTTAGTGCATTTTCTGGAATTTCCTGAATTAAATTTAATCCAGAAAATGAGTTATTGCGTCAGCACTGCGTTACTATGACATCAGCAGGTCAACATACCGGCTCCAGATCAAACCTGACGGCAGGGACCCACACATTAGTTTCTCAGGGCTGATTTGGGTGGATGACAGGTGGGACCAGTCAACGCTGACTTGGCCAAAGTTAAAATTGACATGTGGGGCCGGCTGGATTAATCTAAACTAAACAGGAGATAATTCGCGGGGTTAATTAGGGCATGGGGCCCACTAGTCAGTGGCTCTAGGAGTGATTAGTTGGATCATTAGCACTAATTGAGTGTGCCACATCGGCAGTCACCGGAGTTTCACCGGCGGCGACCATTCCGCACGGCGGAGGCACAGCTAGGCGGCCCTAGGTGCTGCGGCTAGATGCGATGAGACCACCAGGAGGTAGCTCAAGCTCGTCCGCATCCAAATGAGTAGTCAACAGCGGCTGGGGTGCGCTATACTCGCCAGAGACGAGCTTGCGGCGGTGACCGGAGTTCGGGCGGGTGTGGGGATGCGGCTGCAGCGCTCGAGCGAGCAAACGGAGTGGCTAGGCAGCCTCCTAGAGGCGCCAGGAGTGTGTCAGTGCCCCTAGAGCGAGCAGGAGAGGCTCGGGAGTGCGGGCTCGCCGGCCATGGTGGACGGCGGCCTCGGTTTCATGGGCGATGAGGCTAGAGGAAGAAATCGAGCAGGGGAGGATGGGGGAAATGACTAGTAGCTCATAGCGCGTCGCCTGGAGTACTCGTCAGCTCGGGGAAGGCTCTGGAGACAATGGAGTGGTGACGGTGATCATCGGCGCTGGAGCTTGAAGATGATGTCGCTGGCGGAGATATGGCGCGTCCCCTGTTGATTGGTTCATCGATGAGGCGTAGACGATAGAGGCGGAGCTCATGGGCACGTTAGAGGGGCGAAGGGGGTGGCTCTGGAGGCGGCAACGGTGAGTGGCAGCGACGGCGGTTCTCGGGTGATGCGAGGGAGAGAGCCAGAGGAGGGAGAGAGGCACTGGGAGAGAGAAAGAGGGTCGAGGGGGTCGAGGGGGAGTGCGCGGCACTTGGGGTTGTCGCTGGCAGCGAGCTAGCAGGCAGGAGGTGGCCAGGCGCGTGTCGGTGCTCGCCACCGAGCTGCTTCGTGTGCTGGCACAGGGAAGAAGACGGGAGTGCCCCTAGTGGGCTGGGTGGCGAAGCTGGGCTGCCAGCTGGGCCGGCCAGGTAAGTGCCCAGGTAAGACCTTTCTTTTTATTTTTGTTTTTCTATTTTCTGTAATCTTTATAGCTTTATTAAAAATACTAAATCAATCCCAAAAATCATGAAACTTCTCATGACCACTGTTGGGAATATATCCTACAGTAAACATTTCAGTTTATGATTATTTGGGCATTTAAAAAAATTTATAGCATTTAAATTCTCAAATGCAAATATTATATGATTTAATTCAGTGATCCTCTGTTGTCCTAGAAATGTGTGCACCATTTTTTCAGAGGTTTTACACCAAGGCAAAGATGATGAACATTTTAGAAGGGCATTTCAGGTTCATTGACAAAGATTTTAGTAAACCCTAGTTGGTTTAAGGGGGTGCTTGGGTTCTGCCATCCCCATTTCAAATTCATTTGAATTGTAAACATGATGACATGAGAAACAAGCAAAGGCAACAGGGGCTGCGCTAGGGCTGTAACAACTCACCCCCACTAACCAAGAATCTCATCCCGAGATTCAAGACGAGAGGTAAGTAGAAAGAGGGGACACAAAGTTAACACGATCTCATGATCCATCTGCCCTTCTCGAAGATGTTGATTCATTGCTTCATATTGATTTTGACGTCCTTGCTTTCGAGATCTTCATCCAACACGATGATGATAGGAAGAAACTCTACAGGAATCGATCTTCTCAAAGATCGAGCAACTCATGGTCAACTCATGGAGTGAGACGTAAGAACATCTCCCGAGCTGAGGCAGAAAACACACATAGGGAGGGGTTGAGAGGAACAGATGTAAATGATCAATTTTTGGTAGGCAACAATTCCACGCTTGGGTAAGATGGTGCATAGGTTTCAAAGTAGCGAGGAAGTAATTGCCATGATTCCATTACGGTCACCTTGGGGGAGGTGACTCATAGAATTATTTCCTTAAGTGGCAAAAAGAATTACTTCTGATACATGGATCATCGAAACTCTCTAAACCAACCTAAGGTAGTTCACCAACAATCGTTTGGCGGAGTGCGAAGGAATGGCATACTCGGGATAGGATGGATGATGTGGACTACCTTGTTGAAGACAATGCAACGGATGATTTTGCTTATCATCGGAAATGGATAGAACCCATGGTAGGACCACTTTGAAGATGATCCTGATCAGTAATTACTAAGAAGGATAGTCCATAGTAGGATGGCACAATGGCGGTGCAGGCTGGGAACAAATGCAAATGCTGGGATTGATTCTAGTAACTGGGAAGAAACACAACAGTAGAGAGTGAGTCCACTGTTAGAAAGGTTATAGCGTAACCAAGGAAACTGAGAGCAATCCCAGTTAGTGCCGGTGATAACACCTAGTGCTTGTGCGTTCTCTCAAGAACTTGAGCATTTACATATTCATCAAGGTTTTACCAATATCCGTGACAAGGATCCTGGTAACACAACATACCACCATGATGAACATCGGTGGAAGATGTAGATGCAAAAGAAGATAACACCTTCTCGGATTTCACCTTAGCGAAGCCAAGGAAACAAAATCTGGATGATCGACCGAGAAGCATTTAGCACTCCGCTTCTAATGTTCTCCTTGATGTGCTAGTGTAACCCATACATTGAGATGGTTTGGTATATAGAACATCAAGCAACAGGTTGGACTTCGGGAGCTCAAGAATCCATAAGGAGCAACTACTAGAGTAAATCCTATGGAATCCTTATAGGTATGTGGCCAACTTCCTCAATCAAGATACTACAATAATAGGTCTTCCGGTTGGGTGTGTTGGCCACGACATCCACTTTGTCGAGTTACAAAGAGACCAATATTATAGTTCTTGGGAAACATTCCAACCATCATATCTGCCTGAGATTCAGATCTGGTTGGTGTCAGGATATTCTAGACTCATCAAGTTTAGAAAGAAAAATGAAAGTTTGCAACACAAATCGATGAGATGGCATTGCAAGATCCTCGGGAAATGGACTAAGGTAGTATGCTCCAAAACATGAGTTGGCTCTGCTAAACACATGTGAACACGTTGTCCCAGACAAGCATGACCACATAGTAGTCTTATAGTAGAACACTATCGAGTTTAGTAGGGGAACCATCATCGAGGATATCGAAGTCCTTGCATAAGTCATATGACTAGCTCTTATGAAGAAACTTCTTCTCCTTGAACAAATCAATCAGTGGCTTGGTGTGCTAGGGACACATATAGAATGAAGGTTGCAAGTCTCCAAACCACAGAATACTTTGCACGTATACATGACCGATTTGGGATGATTCCATAGGAAGAAACATTAACTTTCTTGAATTCACGGCAGCAACTTGCATCAAACGCACATGAATTAGAGGATGTCACTTCTTTCATTTGAACATATGCTTCACGAGCTAGCATGAAGAGATGCTTTCAAAAGTTTCCAACACTAGCTTAATGTTCCACAAAATCATGGAGGAGATAAGGATGTTGTCGATGGGCTCAACAACAATTTATCCAGGTTTCCATATAAATGGAATTCCACAATCATGTGAACAAGGTGATAGCATTGCTCAGACCAAAGGATGTAATGGTGTATGCTCGAGGGATCAACCACGAGTAAGACAACATTATGAACATCGTTGGTTCTGATTTGATTTGACGATAACACACACTCAAATCAAAGTTTCGATAAGACAATAGATCAAACAATTGACCACGAGGATCAATCAATGAATATATCATCTTTCTTCAACACACACACACACACACAAAGATATCCCTTTGGAATGAACTGAGTCGGACAAGCTTTTATCTTCCAACTCTGCAAGTTTTTGTTCAGCTTAACCAACTAGCTTAGGGGTATCAACACAGATTCTTGGAGAAAGGGTGG
Source organism: Triticum timopheevii (assembly GCA_963921465.1). Classification (NCBI taxonomy): domain Eukaryota; kingdom Viridiplantae; phylum Streptophyta; class Magnoliopsida; order Poales; family Poaceae; genus Triticum; species Triticum timopheevii. Next base: position 248,669,878 of record OY997264.1, on the reverse strand, counting down.
TTCATAGGGATAAACCAACTTGATCACGAACTCAACATGGCGGTCAGGTGACAACCTGGTGATACCTCCGAGAAGATATTCAGAAAATCACAACCCATCGATATGTTACTAAGCTCGAGAACAATCTTACTTTTCAGGGCAAGACGATATGATCAAATGAGGGAGGATTTGACAAAATCCTAACTCATCAATCGAAGAGTGCACCAGGAAAGTGGACTAGGTAGCACGATCAACCTTAGGGTGATGATTCAATAATCAACATGCTAGGAATGAGGTTATTGTCCATTTAACTACCAAGCAGCAGTGTTGCTAGGAGTATTAATTTCACACATCACAATTCACTTGTCGGCATTCCGGTTGCGACAACACGGAACCGAGGAATGAGTAATGATGGCGAGAAGTATCACTACGTCAAGAGTTCATAAGAGAAGGTGCAGTTCCCATGACATTCTTGACATAAAGTGGGTAATACTTCAGGGTAGAACAGAGCAAGAGCTAGATTAGCATTTTGATCTGCGGAACACAACTGCTTTGACCCAATCTTGGAAATGGATAAGGTACTGGAGTTTGTTTCTCCTAGTCATTCTGGAATAGAATGGCTTGACGGACGACAAGAGTAATAGGTATCGATGAACAAATGCACGCATACTCTTGACTATCAATTGATAGACGAGGGTCAGAATACAACTAAAGAGGGATAACTCAAAGGAACATATAACTTTCTGAGTTGTGGATGCATAGATTAGTATGTCGAACCAAGTTCAACAGGTTTCTTTCGGATAACGCATGCAGAGAAGGTAGAACTGACAGAGTCACAGCATAGAATCAAGAACTTGTCAAGAGCACTCTGGTTGTGATCTTTCGGTTCACCGAGGGACTTCTGCCATAAGTGCTTCATAGTATTTGGAAGAATGAAATACCACGGACCTCGAGGACTAATGCAAAGATTGCTAATAACCTAAAGGAACAAGCAAACACTAACAACATGAGGTAGGTGGGGTGAATCTCGGGTTTCAAAAACCCAGGGGTAGAATACCAACTAACTAAGTGGCATCACGGGATGCTTTCGAGAATGACGGCCAGAACCATCACACTAGGGTCGCAAAACATGGGTGGATTACTAGGTTATACTCTAGACACCTAGGGTCATAATAATAGCTCCAACATAAAAGCCGAGGCAGTGAAGTACCTCAACACACTAGCTAGTGTGGTTAATCTAGCCAAAGGAATTTCGGAACGGTAAGAAGGAATTTGCAAATGCATCAGACTATTTAGAAACCTGGGATGACTCGGACAGCATAACGGCTGTAAATGCTCAAAAATATTTAAGACATTCTGCAAAATGGTGGCATAGCCACTCAACATCGCAATATCAAGGTTCCGATGCCAATTATGAACACACGGAAGTAGTAGCAATTGAACTGGGGCTTAAATCCAACAATCCTACAAGTCTACGGATTAGTAACACGTGATCCTAATAGAAAGAAGAGATATCCTAGTTCCTTAACCCCATAGGAAGATAGGATGACTCGGATCATAAGGGCATAAGGTAAATGAGTAAAAAGAGCCTTACGTTCCCATCCACAATCAATTCCCTTATATAACTAAAGAATTTCTAGACGCAACTTCGACCAGTTTGGCTTGGTAATCCTACAAGCAGTCAGGCTCTGATACCAAAGCTATCAGGACCCCGATCCTAAGTCACACCGATCTAGCATTTAACACATCATATCACTTTGTGGCCTCACGCACGGTATCCCCACAGGTGCCACCTTACCTGGCCCGGGACCGTTTGCGTCTTTTGGCTCAAGTATATGATAGTGACACTAGCATCCATATGACAAAGAACTCGGGCTGACATGACTAGTCGTGGACCCAAAGTGGCGCTAACTTACAGGGACAGGCATACATGACCCAACGACGAACGTGTCGATCAACAACGTATGGACCCAAGTCGTAGCAAGCCACAAGGACTTAAAGGAACAACATGTGACATTTCTCTGAAGGGACAGACACAGGAATGAAGAAGGACACATGCCGGCCAGCCTAAGTCCGGAGCAGTAGCGAGCTACCATGGCTCAGTGGAAGCACTAGGAGACATTTTCCGGTAAGAAAGGCTACCAAGGATGAACAAGTAGGTTGTCAGATCCCACACATACCTAGCATTTCAAATCATACACACAATATGCTCGATATGTGCAAATACAACATGGCATCACAACATAACTCTATGACTCAAAGTATTTATTCAATATGCTCCGAGGAGTGAGATATCACAAACATGGGTCTCACGACCCAACATTCAGATCATACCAGTGTAAACACATGTGGAAGCTTAACATGTCTGAGTACAGACAACTATAAATGAAAAGGGCTGAGAAGCCTGACTATCTACCAGGTCCTGGCGAGGGCACAAGATCGTAGCTGAGGTAACAAGCTAAACGTCGAAGTCCACGCGGAACTACTAGCGAGACTGAAGTCTCTCTGCAAAAACATAAATTAAGCAAATATGAGTACAAATGTACCCAACAAGACTTACATCAGAACTAACTACATATGCGTCATTATCAACAAAGGGGATGGTGGGGTTCAACTGCAGCAAGCCAGCTTTGACTCGGTGGCTATCCTGAACTACGACTTCAAGTAACTCTTTTGAGGTGGCGCACACGAGTCCACAAATTCACCATATCAATACACCATTATGGATCCGCTCCCGTCTCCCAACGAGAATGCCATTCATAGCACTCATGCTTATCTTGCATATTTTAGAGTATCAGCTTTCACTTGTCTATAAACTGTATAGGCAACCCAGAGGTCCTTTACCACGGACGCGGCTATTCGAATAGATTATTTATAACCCTGCAAGGGTGTACTTCTTCACACCTGTTTCCACCACTTAGCGTCTGCACACGACATGTGCTCAGTAGACTTCAAGCGAAAGCCGATGTGGGTGTAGACCATGACCTACCTAAACACTCAAGTCTCTAGTCCAGGTTTATCGCCTATTCAAGTTCCATCCGTAGGGAGTCCGGCCGAAGTTTTCTCATACGGCCCCGAATGATGTGTGCAGGATTCCCGAGACACCAAACGGGCACGTGGTACACCATGCCACGTGCCTACCGCATCACAGCCCACCCATTGGGTCAGCACTGCGCACGGCATCTAGCAAACTGCAAACACCAGAAACTACTTGCAACTCCTGGATAGAGGACAAGGGTGGTTAAGAAATCGAGCGGGGTCATATTTCAGGGCCGAACGTGTGGTAGTAGCTGTTTCATGGATCAATAACACAGAACTCAGTTCCTGAGGACGGCTTCAATGAGATAACCCACCATGTACTCGTACATGGCCTCTCACCACTGCCTTTACCAAATCGTGTTCACACACTTAGCTCACACACAGTAGGACATGTTCACAACCTTTCAATTCATCCCCGATGAATCAGACCAGACTCAACTCTAAGAAGTAGCAGGCATAACAAACAAGCATGAATGAGTTGGCACAACAAGGCTCAAACAACTCCTGCTCATGCTAGTGGGTTTCATCTATTTACTGTGGCAATGACAGGTCATGCAGAGGATAAGGGGTTCAACTACCATAGCAAGTAACAGATATGCCATTGTTGTCCTAGTGCAGTAAAAGAGAGCAGGAGCGAGAGAGTGGGATTGTATCAGAATGAACAAGGGGTTTTTGCTTGCCTAGCACTTTTGAAGATGATATAGCTCTTCATCGGTGTCATCGAACTCACCGTCGGAACCACGTATATTGAGAGGGAACAATTACCGGTAACAGAAAAGGAAACACAATCAATGCAATGCACAATATGATGCATGCTCATGACATGGCAATATGAGTGTGTTGGCCTAATGCAACTACAACCAGATGGGTTTGGGTCATTTTGAACCAAAGGCTCAACCCCAAATCAAATTATGAATTTAAATAGTGCCTTATCATGTTTTCAACTAAACATCAAGGTTAAGTTGTTTAATTTAAATAGTGCCTTATCATGTTTTCAACTAAACATCAAGGTTAAGTTGTTTAAAGATGCATGAAACCAGTACAAATGGATAGATTGGATTTTTCTGATCATTTTCCATATATAACTTATCTCATTTGGAGTTATGGTTGAATTACTATGAATTTTATAAGTTTAGAGTATTTTCTGGAATTTCCTGAATTAAATTTAATCGAGAAAATGAGTTATTGCGTCAGCATTGCGTCACTGTGACATCAGTAGGTCAACAGACCGGGTCCACGTCAAACCTGATGGCAGGGACGCACACGTCAATGTCTTAGGGCTGGTTTGGGTGGATGACAGGTGGGACCAGCTAACGCTGACTTGGCCAAAGTCCAAACAGACATGCGGGGCCGGCTGGATTAATCTAAACTAAATAGGAGATAATTCCCGGGGTTAGGGCATGGGGCCCACTAGTCAGTGGCTCTAGGGGTGATTAATTGGATCATTAGCACTAATTGAGTGTGCCACATCGGCAGTCGCCGGAGTTTCACCGGCGACGACCATTCCGCACGGCAGAGTGATAACCCACAAGTATAGGGTATCGCAACAGCTTTTCGAGGGTAGAGTATTCAACCCAAATTTATTGATTCGACACAACGGGAGCCAAAGAATATTCTCAAGTATTAGCAGCTGAGTTGTCAATTAAACCACACCTGGAAACTTAGTATCTGCAGCAAAGTGTTTAGTAGCTAAGTAATATGATAGTGGTGGTAACGGTAACAAAAGTAAAGAAAGCAAAAGTAATGTTTTTTGGTATTTTGTAGTGATTGTAACAGTAGCAACGGAAAAGTAAATAAGCGAGAACCAGTATATGGAAAACTCATAGGCACCGGATTAGTGATGGATAATTATGCCGGATGCGGTTCGTCATGTAACAGCCATAACATAGGGTGACACAGAACTAGCTCTAATTCATCAATGTAATGTAGGCATGTATTCCGTATATAGTCATACGTGCTTATGGAAAAGAATTTGCATGACATCTTTTGTCCTACCCTCCCGTGGCAGCGGGGTCCTATTGGAAACTAAGGGATATTAAGGCCTCCTTTTAATAGAGAACCGGAACAAAGCATTAGCACATAGTGAATACATGAACTCCTCAAACTATGGTCATCACCGGGAGTGGTCCGGATCATAACACATAGTAGGTGACTATAGACTTGCAAGATAGGATCAAGAACTCACATATATTCATGAAAACATAATAGGTTCAGATCTGAAATCATGGCACTCGGGCCCTAGTGACAAGCATTAAGCATAGCAAAGTCATAGCAACATCAATCTCAGAATATAGTGGATACTAGGGATCAAACCCTAACAAAACTAACTCGATTACATGATAAATCTCATCCAACCCATCACCGTCCAGCAAGCCTACGATGGAATTACTGACGCACCGCGGTGAGCATCTTGAAATTGGTGATGGAGGATGGTTGATGATGACGACGGCGACGAATCCCCCTCTCCGGAGCCCCGAACGGACTCCAGATCAGCCCTCCCGAGAGAGATTAGGGCTTGGCGGCGGCTCCGTATCGTAAAACGCGATGATTTCTTCTCCCTGGTTTTTTTCTCCCCGAAAGCCAATATATGGAGTTGGAGTTGGCGTCGGAGGGTCTCCAGGGGGCCCACGAGGTAGGGGGCGCCCAGGAGGGGGCGCGCCCCCCACCCTCGTGGACAGGGTGTGGGCCCCCTGGTCTTCATCTTTGGCAAGGATTTTTTTATTATTTATTCTAAGATATTCCGTGGCGTTTCAGGTCATTCCGAGAACCTTTGTTTTCTGCACATAAAACAACATCATGGCAATTCTGCTGAAAACAGCGTCAGTCCGGGTTAGTTCCATTCAAATCATACAAGTTAGAGTCCAAAACAAGGGCAAAAGTGTTTGGAAAAGTAGATACGATGGAGACGTATCACGGAGGCACAGCTGGGCAGCGCTAGGGGCTGCGGCTAGACGCGATGAGACCACCAGGAGGTAGCTCAAGCTCGTCTGCATCCAAAGGAGTAGTCAACAGCGGCTGGGGTGCGCTATACTCGCCGAAGACGAGCTTGCGACAGTGGCCGGAGTTTGGGCAGGTGCGGGGATGCGGCTGCAGCGCTCGAGCGAGCAAACGGAGTGGCTGGGCAGCCTCCTGGAGGCGCTAGGAGCATGTCAGTGCCCCTGGAGCGAGCGGAGAGGCTCGGGAGCCCGGGCTCGCTGGCCATGGCTGACGATGGTCTTGGTTTCACGGGCGATGAGGCTAGAGGAAGAAATTGAGCAGGGGAGGATGGGAGAAACGACCAGTAGCTCACAGCGCGTCGCCTGGAGTACTCGTCAGCTCGGGGGAGGCTCTAGAGACGACGGAGTGGCGACGGCGATCGCCGGCGCTGGAGCTTGAAGATGATCTCGATGGCGGCGATATGGCACGTCCCTGGTTGCTTGGCTCGTCGAGGAGGCGTAGACGACAGAGGTGGAGCTCTTGGGCATGTCAGAGGGGCAAGGGGGTGGCTCTAGGCACGGCAACGGTGAGCGGCAGCGACGGCGGCTCTCGGGTGAAGCGAGGGAGAGAGCCAGAGGAGGGGAAAAGCACTGGGAGAGCAAAAGAGTGTCGAGGGGGTCGGGGGGGTGTGTGGCACTCGGGGTTGTCTCCAGCAGAGAGCTAGCAGGCAGGAGGTGGTCAGGCGTGTGTCGGCGCTCTCCACCGAGTTGCTTCGTGCGTTGGAACAGGGAAGAAGATGGGATTGCCCCTGGTGGGCTGGGCCGCGAAGCTGGGCCGCCAGTTGGGCCGGCCAGGTAAGTGGCCCAGGTAAGTCCTTTCTTTCTATTTATGTTTTTCTATTTTCTGTAATCTTTGCAGCTTTATTAAAAGGGACAAATGCATTTTCCCCCTAGTTGGAACCTACCCACGGGGTTTGCCCTTACTTTTCGACTCAGCTCTGTTTTGCCCTTAGATTTTGCTCCGAGGTCGCCCGAATGCCCTTTGACCCTTTGACCAATAGTTTGAAAATGAATAACAAATTGATATGAGCTCAGAAAAATGCAAATAAGATATCAAAATGTTCAGATAAACATTACCTTTATGTGTATGTCATTTGCATGCAAGACAAAAGTACCATTTAAACAACCTAAGGTTATTAATGTTATTAACATTATTAAAAATAAGAAGGTATAAACAACAACTTTTTCAGGATTAAAAATAACACGCAAATGCAGGTGACGTTTTATGAACATCCCGATATCTTATTGGCATTATTTCAAGTTCATACCAACTTGTTATGAAGTTCGAAAATAATAGTCAAAGTTGTTAGAACATTCATCACAAGTTGATATGAACTTAGAAAAATGCAAATAAGATATCAGTATGTTTAGAAAACTTCACCTACATTTGAATGTAATTTTTATTCCTGAAAAAAATATTTTTATACCATTTTATTTATAGTAACGTTAATAACATTCATAAGCTTAGGTTGTTGAAATGGTACTTTTGTCCTGAATGCAAATGACATACACATAAAGGTAATGTTTATCTAAACATTTTGATATCTTATTTGCATTTTTCTGAGTTTATATTAATTTCTTATGAATTTTCAAAGTATTGGTTAAAATGGTCAAAGGGCATTAAAGCGACCTTGGAGAAAAATCTAAGGGCAAAACTGAGCAGAGTCGAAAATTGAGGGCAAAACCCGTGGGTAGGTTCCAACTAGGGGCAAAAATGCAATTGTCCCTTATTAAAAATACTAAATCAATCCCAAAAATCATGAAACTACTCATGACCACTGTTGGGAATATATCCTACAGTAAACATTTCAGTTTATGATTATTTGGGCATTTCAGTGATCCTCTCTTGTCCTAGAAAAGTGTGCACCATTTTTGTCAGTATGGCGGGGTTGATGGAGAGGGGCTTGGCGTGGTGGGGACGGCTTGAGGAAGCTCCGGCGAGGGCACTGGTGGCCGGGGACGGGCGAAGCGATGACGAGGAGGCCAGGAATGCGAAAGACGGTGTGGAGGCGCGACACTGGTCATGGTCATTGTAGGCGGATCCGGAGCGGGAGATCGTTGACGAGGAACTTGACGGGGCGGCGCGGTGGCCTTTGACGGTGGCAGGGAGGCAGCGGCAAGGCAGACCAGTCTGGTGGAGGCGAGGCGCTAGGGGGCGCAGCTGGACGGCAGGGTCGCGCACGGGGTGGCCCTCCTGATGGCGCTGAGGAGGGGATCGGGAGCGAAGGAAGGGAGAGAGATGGCTGCGTGTGGGAGATCAAGAGGGTGGAGATGGGTTCGAGTGGGTGTCGAGGCAGGTGACGGCGGAAGGGAACGAGGAGGAGGGATCGAGAGATGGGGATCGGGCTCCCTAGCGGCTTGGGTTAGGAGGGGGCCGACGGGGCCTTGGGCCATTTCGGTGGGAAGGAAAAGACAAGGAGGCCTGCTTGGGTGACCCAAAGAAAGAAAAGGATTTCTTTTCCATATTTCGATAAAAGAAAGGAGGAGCCAAGGAATTTATTTGGAGGGCCAAATAAACCCAAAGTTAACTGAAATGGCATGTGAATACTTTAACATAATATCAAAGTGTCACAGCCCTAGATCAGCCCCTGTTGCCTTTCCTTATTTCTCATGTCATCATGTTTACAATTCAAACGATTTTGAAATGGGGATGGAAGAACCCCCAGCACCCCCTTAAACCAACTGGGGTTTACTAAAATCTTTTTCAATGAACCTGAAATGCCCATCTGAAATGTTCATCATCTTTGCCTTGGTCTAAAACCTCTGACAAAAATGGTGCACACTTTTCTAGGACAAGAGAGGATCACTGAAATGCCCAAATAATCATAAACTGAAATGTTTACTGTAGGATATATTCCACTATGGAGAGGGGCTTGGCGTGGTGGGGACAGATTGAGGAAGCTCCGGCGAGGGCACCGGTGGCTGGGGACAGGCGAAGCGATGACGAGGAGGCCGGGGATGCGAAAGACGGTCTGGAGGCGCGACACTGGTCATGGTCGTTGTAGGCGGATCCGCAGCGGGAGATCGTCGACGAGGAACTTGACGGGGCGGCGCGGTGGCCTTTGACGGTGGCAGCACAGTACCACTATGATTTCCGTGTACATCTACAGACACCAAGACCGGACCAACTAGTACCCCAACAACGTGTATATCTCTATCATCGACCCTGTGGATGTCAAGTTCCTTGCCGTGACCCTGATCCTCTATGGAGTGTGTACAACTACGAAACGTGAACCACTACTTCCACTACTGTCGTCGTGTGCCACTACTTCCACGATGACCATCCCGAGAACGTCTACTTCCTCTACATCACACCGACTCGATCCGCCCCGAAAATGCACGCTTTGAAGGTATAACCCCGAGACGACGCCCGCGAACGAATGCATGTGTGTTGTATGAGATGCTCGTGTTTGCACCGTGTCCGAGTTTTCATTGCACATTCCTCCTCGTTCGTCATGCCGTCGATCCGAGGGAACCCGGTTGGCATAATCACCCCACCATATTTTGCATGTTCCGCGCATCCACACTTTCTCTTACATCGACATCTCGACAAGTTGTCGGATCAGTGGAATGTTGTCGTGGCACCACTTCCGTTGTAGTTGCCGTGGCACCCCTTTCGTTCCGCCATGGTGTCAAATGCTTCATAACATGCTCATGTCAACATCTTCATAAAATTGCATAAAACTTGAATATGTCATCCGCATCATGATAACAACATTTAAAATGTTTAAACTTGTTGTTTGCATTAAATTGCTAAATAACATGTGGGGATTTAATGGAATTGTTGTTTGTTGTTTCTGGACCCATTTAAGATTGCCTAGATAGGTAGTTTTATTATGCTTCACCTCTTGCCATGTTAATTAACATATAATAATTGTTGAGTTTCTTAACTGAGAGCGAACTAAATAATTGGATGTGGTGTTTCGTCAATATGCAACTTCTTGCATATTGAGCTCCACTTAAATTGTAGTGTTGTCTGTTGCACTTTGCCATGCCATGCATATTTAAACCGGACATGCATCATACTTCTTTGTGCATCATGCCATGTTTATTCTAGTGTGCTTACCATGTTGTTTGCTTCTTTCCGGTGTTGCTTCTTTGTTCCGGTAACGTTGCGATTATGAGGATTCGTTCGACTACGCTTGCTCGTCTACTTCATGGACTTCGATCTTCTTCCTAGCGGGATTTCAGGCAAGATGACCGTTACCCTGGATCTCATTACTATCATTGCTATGCGAGTTGTCTCGATGCTATCACTATGTCGTGCTTCCTACCACTTGTTTATCAAGCCTCCTAAATTTCCATGCCAGCCTCTAACCTTTTTCACCCTTCCTAGCAAACCATTGTTTGGCTATGTTACCGCGTTGCTCAGCCCTTCTTATATTGTTGCTAGTTGCAGGTGCAGTTGCAGGTTGTTCCATGTTGGGACATGGATATCTTGGGATATCACAGTATCTCTTGATTAATTAATGCATCTATATACTTGGTAAAGGGGTGGAAGGCTCGGCCTTGTGCCTGGTGTTTTGTTCCACTCTTGCCGCCCTAGCTTCCGTCATACCGGTGTTATGTTCCTTGATTTTGCATCCCTAACACGGTGAGGGGTATGGGACCCTTTTGACAGTTCGCTTTGAATAAAACTCTTCCAGCAAGGCCCAACCTTGGTTTTACCATTTTTCTAATAACAACTAAAACTTAAATTTGAAATTTCCTCCGGACCCCTAGTATTCTTAATCAACCCCCTCCCCCCCGGGCCAGTGCTCCTCTAATTGTTGGTCCGAAACGGGCAGACTGCGGGGCCACCCTGGGGCAACTCAAGGGCTGGTTTTACTCGTAGGCTGACCTATCCGGTGTGCCCGAAGAACGAGATACGCACGGCTCCTATCGGGATTTGTCGGCACATTCGGGCAGTCTTGCTGGTTTTGTTTTACCATTTTTGAAATGTCTTGTGCACCGGGATCCTGAGTCTGATCAGATGTCCCGTAATGGAGGATTGTCTCCGCGGATCGTGATCTTGTAATGGGCTAAGTTGGGACATCGCAGGGTTTGATCTTTCAAAAATAATGCCCGTGGTTATGTGGCAGATGGGAGTTTTTAATATCCAGTTGTAGCGAACTTGACACCAGATCCAAACAAAAATACCCAACCGCGTGTGTAACTGTGATGGTCTCTTTTCGAGTGGGTCGAGAAGAGAACACAGTGGGGTTATGTTTGGACGTAAGTAGTTCAGGATCACTTTTTGATCATTACTAGTTTGCGACCGTTTGTGTAGCTTCTTGATGTCTACTACACAACCTTCTTCTTGTAAACGTTGTTGGTCCTCCAAGTGTAGAGGTTTGTAGGACAGTAGAAAATTTCCCTCTAGTGGATGTCCTAAGGTTTATCAATCTGTGGGAGGCGTAGGATGAAGATGGTCTCTCTCAAACAACCCTGCAACCAAATAACAAAGAGTCTCTTGTGTCCCCAACACACCTAATACAATGGTAAATTGTATATGTGCACTAGTTCGGCGAAGAGATGGTGATACAAGTGCAATATGGATGGTAGATATAGGTTTTTGCAATCTGAAATTATAAAAAAAAAGCAAGGTGACTAATGATAAAAGTGCGCACAAATGGTATTGCAATGCTAAGAAACAAGGCCTAAGGTTCATACTTTCACTAGTGCAAATTCTCTCAACAATAATAACATAACTGGATCATATAACTATCCCTCAACATGCAACAAAGAGTCACTCCAATGTCACTAATAGCGGAGAACAAACGAAGAGATTATTGTAGGGTACGAAACCACCTCAAAGTTATCCTTTCTGATCGATCTATTCTAGAGTCCGTAGTAAAATAACACGAAGCTATTCTTTCCATTCAATCTATCATAGAGTTCGTACTAGAGTAACACCTTATGACACAAATCAACCAAAACCCTAATGTCACCTAGATACTCCAATGTCACCTCAAGTATCCGTGGGCATGACTATACGATATGCATCACACAATCTCATATTCATCTATTCAACCAACACAAAGTACTTCAAAGAGTGCCCCAAAGTTTCTACCGAAGAGTCAAGATGAAAACATGTGCCAACCCCTATGCATAAGTTTACAAGGTCACTGAACCCGCAAGTTGATCACCAAAATGTACATCAAGTGTTCTCAAATCCTTAAAGACTCAATCCGATAAGGTAACTTCAAAGGTAAAACTCAATACATTGTAGGAGTGTAGAGGGGGAGAAACATCATAAGATCCAACTATAATAGCAAAGCTTGCGATACATCAAGATCGTTTCAAATCAAGAACACGAGAGAGAGAGAGAGAGAGATCAAACACATAGCTACTCGTACATACCCTAAGCCCCGAGGGTGAACTACTCCCTCCTCATCATGGAGTGCGCCGGGATGATGAAGATGGCCACCGGTGAGGGATCCCCCATCCGAGAGGGTGCCGGAACAGGGCCCCGATTGGTTTTTGGTGGCTATAGAGGCTTGCGGCGGTGGAACTCCTGATCTATTGTTCTCCTTGATGTTTTTGGGGTATATGGATATATATAGGTGAAAGAAGTCGGTCAGGGGAGCCACGAGGGGCCCACGAGGGTGGGGGCACGCCCAGGGGGTAGGGCGCGCCTCCCTGCCTCGTGGCTTCCTCGAAGCTTCACTGACGTCTACTCCAAGTCTCCTGGATTGCTTCTGTTCCAAAAATAACTCTCCCGAAGGTTTCATTCCGTTTGGACTCCGTTTGATATTCCTTTTCTGCGAAACACTGAAATAGGCAAAAAAACAGCAATTCGGGATAGGCCTCCGGTTAATAGGTTAGTCCTAAAAATAATATAAAAGTGTATAACAAAGCCCATAAACATCCAAAACAGGTAATATAATAGCATGGAACAATAAAAAATTATAGATATGTTGGAGACGTATCAAGCATCTCCAAGCTTAATTCCTGCTTGTCCTCGAGTAGGTAAATGATAAAAATAGAATTTTTTGATGTGGAATGCTACCTAGCATATTTCTCAATGTAATTTTCTTTATTGTGGCATGAATGTTCAGATCCAAATGATTCAATATAAAATTTCATATTGACATTAAAATAGTAATACTTCAAGCATACTAACAAGTAATCATGTCTTCTCAAAATAACATGGCCAAAGAAAGCTTATCCCTACAATAATCATGTCTTCACTTTCGTCACAACACCGGTTTCAGCCAAGCAATTGGTTCATACTTTTTAACGCGCTTCAGCCTTTTTAACTCTCACGCAATACATGAGCGTAAGCCATGGATATAGAACTATGGGTGAATAGAATATGATGATGGAGGTTGTGTGGAGAAGACAAAAAGGAGAAAGTCTCACGTTGACGAGGCTAATCAACGGGCTATGGAGATTCCCATCAATTTATGTCAACATGAGGAGTAGGGATTGCCATGCAACGGATGCACTAGAGCTATAAATGTATGAAAGCTCAACAAAAGAAACTAAGTGGGTGTGCATCTGCTACGTCTTGAGCTTGCGTTGGTTTTCCTCGAAGAGGAGAGGGTGATGCAGCAAGTGTAGCGTAAGTATTTCCCTCAGTTTTGAGAACCAAGGTATCAATCCAGTAGGAGGCTCCTCAAAAGTCCCACGCACCTACACAAACAAAATGAGAACTCGCAACCAATGCAATAAAGGGGTTGTCAATCCCTTCACGGCCACTTGCGAAAGTGAGATCTAATAAAGATAGTAAGATAAGATAAATTATTTTTGGTATTTTATAATGTAGATGCAAAAAGTAAAGATGCAAATAAAAGTAGATTGAAAACAAATATGATAAGAGATAGACCCTTGGGCCATAGGTTTCACTAGTGGCTTCTCTCAACATAGCATAAGTATTACGGTGGGTGAACAAAAGCGCATAGTTATGAGATTATCTAGGCATGATCATGTATATAGGCATCACGTCCATAAAAAGTAGACCGACTCCTGCCTGCATCTACTACTATTACTCCACACATCGATCGACTCCTGCCTGCATCTAGAGTATTAAGTTCATAAGAACAGAGTAACGCATTAAGCAAGATGACATGATGTAGAGGGATAAACTCAAGCAATATGATATAAACCCCATCTTGCTATCCTCGATGGCAACAATACAATACGTGCCTTGCAACCCTTTCTGTCACTGGATAAGGACACCGCAAGATTGAACCCAAAGCTAAGCACTTCTCCCATGGCAAGAAAGACCAATCTAGTAGGCCAAACCAAACTGATAATTCGAAGAGACTTGCAAAGATAACTCAATCATACCTAAAAGAATTCAGAGAAGATTCAAATATCATTCATAGATAAACTTGATCATAAACCCACAATTCATCGGATCTCGACAAACACACCGCAAAAAGAATTTACATCGAATAGATCTCCACAAGAGAGGGGGAGAACATTGTATTGAGATCCAAAAAGAGAGAAGAAGCCATCTAGCTAATAACTATGGACCCATAGGTCTGTGGTAAAATACTCACAACTCATCGGATGGGCAAGGATGTTGATGTAGAGGCCCTCCATTGTCGATTCCCCCGCCGGAAGAGTGCCGGCGAAGGCTCCAAGATGGGATCTCGCGGATACAGAAGGTTACGGCGGTGGAAATTGTGTTTCGTGGTGCCCCTGGATGTTTTCGGGGTACGTAGGTATGTATAGGAGGAAGAAGTACGTCGGTGGCCGCCCGAGGGGCCCACAAGATAGGGGCCGCGCCCTACAGGGGGGCACGGCCTCCTATCTCGTGGCTTCCTCGGAAGCTTCTTGACTTGCACTCCAAGCTCTCCGGATCACGTTCTTTCCAAAAATCATGCTCCCGAAGGTTTCATTCTGTTTGGACTTCGTTTGATATTCCTTTTCTTCGAAATACTAAAATAGGCAAAAAACAGCAATATGGGCTGGGCCTCCGGTTAGTAGGTTAGTCCCAAAAATGATACAAATGTGTAAAATAAAGCCCATAAACATCCAAAAGGGGTAATATAATAGCATGGAACAATCAAAAATTATAGATACGTTGGAGACGTATCAAGCATCCCCAAGCTTAATTCCTGCTCGTCCTCGAGTAGGTAAATGATAAAAAAGAAATTTTTTATGTGGAATGCTACCTAGCATAATTCATAATGTAATTTTCTTTATTGTGGCATGAATGTTCAGATCCAAATGGATACAAAGTAAAATTTCATATTGACATAAGAAATAGTAATACTTCAAGCATACTAATCAAAGTAATCATGTGTTTTTAAAATAACATGGCTAAAGAAAGTTATCCCTACAAAATCATATAGTCTGGCTGTTGCTCTATCTTCATCACACAAAGTATTTAATCATGCACAACCCCGATGGCAAGCCAAGCAATTGTTTCATACTTTAATAATCTCAAACTTTTTCAACTTTCACGCAATACATGAGCGTGAGCCATGGACATAGCACTATATGTGGAATAGAATGGTGGTTGTGGAGAAGACAAAAAAGGAGAAGATAGTCTCACATCAACTAGGCGTATCAACGGGCTATGGAGATGCCCATTAATAGATATCAATGTGAGTGAGTAGGGATTGCCATACAACGGATGCACTAGAGCTTATATGAAAGCTCAACAAAAGAAACTAAGTGGGGTGCATCCAACTTGCTTGCTCATGAAGACCTAGGGCACTTTTGAGGAAGCCCATCATTGGAATATACAAGACAAGTTCTATAATGAAAAATTCCCACTAGTATATGAAAGTAACAACATATGAGACTCTCTAACATGAAGATCATGGTGCTATTTTGAAGCACAAGTGTGGAAAAAGAGATAGTAGCATTGTCCCTTCTCTCTTTTTCTCTCATTTTATTTCTTTTCGTCTTTCCTTTTTTTTCTCTTTTTTTCTTTTCTTTGGCCTTCTCTTTTTTTTGCCTTTCTCTTTTTTTCCTTTTTTGTAAAGTCCGAAGTATCATCCTGACTTGTGGGGGAATCATAGTCTTCATCATCCTTTCCTCACTAGGACAATGCTCTGATAATGAAGATCATCACACTTTTATGGATTTACAACTCAAAGCTAGAACAAGATATGACTCTATATGAATGCCTCCAGCGGTGTACCGGGATATGCAATGAATCAAGAGCGACATGTATGAAAATTATAAAGGTGGCCTTGCCACAAATACAATGTCAACTACATGATCATGCAAAAAGCAATATGACAAAAGTAATGCATGTCATATGAACAGAACGATGGAAAGTTGCATGGCAATATATCTCGGAATGGCTCTAGAAATGCCATAATAGGTAGATATGGTGGCTGTTTTGTGGAAGGTAAATGGTGGGTATATGGTACCGATGAAAGTTGCACGGTACAAGAGAGGCTAGCAATGGTGGAAGGGTGAAAGGGTGTGTATAATCCATGGACTCAACATTAATCAAAAGAACTCATATACTTGTTGCAAAAATTTAGAAGTCATCAAAAACCAAAGTACTACGCGCATGCTCCTAGGGGGATAGATTGGTAGGAAAAGACCATCGCTCGTCCCCGGCCACCACTCATAAGGAAGACAATCAATAAATAAAATTGTGCTCCAACTTCATCACAAAGCGGTTCACCCATACGTGCATGCTATGGGAATCACAAGCTTCAACACAAGCATTCTTTAAATTCATAATCACCCAAATAGCATGACTTTAATATCACTACCTCCATATCTCAAAACAATTATCAAGCATCAAGTTGATCATAGCATCCAATTCACTTTCTATGATAGTTTTTATTATACCCAACTTGGATGCTCATCATTCTAGGACCAACTTTAAAACCATAGCAAATACCATGCTGTTCTAAAAGACTCTCAAAATGATATAAGTGAAGCATGAGAGACTAGCAATTTCTTCAAAATTAAGACACCACCGTGCTCTAAAAGATATAAGTGAAGCACTAGAGCAAAAACTATCAAGCTCAAAAGATATAAGTGAAGCACATAGAGTATTCTAGCAAATCCTAATCATATAGGCTTCTCCCAAAAGGTGTGTACAGCAAGGATGATTGCGGTAAACTAAAAATCAAAGACTAATGTAATACATGATGCTCCAAGCAAAACACATATCATGTGGCGAATAAAAAATATAGCTCCAAGTAAAGTTACCAATGAACGAAGAGGAAAGAGGGGATGCCTTCCGGGGCATCCCCAAGCTTAGGATTTTGGATATTCTTGAATATCTTGGGGTGCCTTGGGCATCCCCAAGCTTAGGATCTTGCCACCCTTTATTCCATAGTACATAAAAGCTTTACCCAAAACTTGAAAACTTCACAACACAAAACTCAACAGGAAATCTTATAAGCTCCGTTAGTGAAAGAAAACAAAACCACCACATAAGGTACTGCAATGAACTCATTCTTTATTTATTTTGGTGTTAAACCTACTGTATTCCAACTTCTTTATGGTTCATAAACTAATTTACTAGCCATAGATGCATTGAAACAAGCAAACAACACACGAAAAACAGAATCTGTCAAAAACAGAACAGTCTGTAGAAATCTGTAACTAACGCAAACTTCTGAAACTCTAAAAATCCTACCAAAATAGGAAGTCCTGGACAATTTGTTTATTGAACATCAGCAAAAAGAATCAACGCAAAATCACGTTCCTGTGATTTAAAAAAATTATATTCGTGCACACAAAGTTTCTGTTTTTCAGCAGAATCAAATCAACTATCATCGTAGGTTATCCTATAGGTTCTACTTGGCACAAACACTAATTAAAAGATAAAAACACATCTAAAAAGAAGGTAGATGCAAGATTTATTACTAAACAGGAGCAAAAACAAAAAACATAAAGAAAATTGGGTTGCCTCCCAACTAGCGCTATTGTTTAACGCCCCTAGCTAGGCATAAAAGCGAACGTAGATCTAACGAGTGCCATCTTTGGCACTAAATTCGTAAGTAGCACGCATGATAGATTCATAAGGTAATTTGACTTTCTTTCTTGGAAAGTGCTCCATGCCTTTCTTTACTGGAAATTGGAATCTAATATTCCCTTCCTTCATATCAATAATCGGACCAATCGTTCTAAGAAAAGGTCTACCAAGAATAATAGAGCAAGAAAGATTGCAATCTATATCAAGAATGATAAAATCTACGGGCACCAAATTTCTATTTGCAACAATAAGAACATCATTGATCCTTATCATAGGCTTTTTAATGGTGGAATCCGCAAGGTGCAAATTTAAAGAGCAATCATCAAGATCATGGAAACCTAGAATATCACATAAAGTTTTCGGAATCGTGGAAACACTAGCACCCAAATCACACAAAGCAAAACACTCATAATCTTTAGTTCTAATCTTTATAGTAGGTTCCCACTCAGCATTAAGTTTTCTAGGTATATAAACTTCCAGACTAAGTTTTTCATCATAAGATTGCATCAAGGCATCAACAATATGTTTAGTATAAGCTTTATTTTGACTATAAGCATGAGGAGAATTAACAACGGATTGCAACAAGGAAATACAACTTTTTAAAGAGCAATTATCATAATCAAATTCCTTGAAATCCGAGATAGAAGGTTCAATATTATTAGAAGTTGAGGATTCTCCAATCTCACTTTTACCAAATTTAGCATTAAGATCTAAAGACTCTGAATTCTTGGGACGCCTTCTAGGCAAGGTTGATTCATCATCAGTCCCATAATCATCAAAATTCATGTTGCAAAACATAGATCTAATCGGAGACGCATCAATAACTTTAGGATCCTCATCATTATTTTCATGAAAACTAGAAGAATACACTTTTATAAAAGCTTTCTTTTTTAGCACGCAATCTAGCGGTTCTTTCCTTGCACTCGTCAATGGAAATTCTCATTGCTTTGAGAGACTCATTGATATCATGCTTAGGAGGAGAAGGTATAAGTTTAAGACAATCAACATCAGGCGAAAGGCTATCAATGTTCCTAGCCAAATCATTAACTTTAAGCAATTTTTCTTCAAGCAAAGCATTAAAATTCTTTTGAGAAATCATAAATTCTTTCACACTATTCTCAAAATCAGAGGGCATCTTATTAAAATTACCATAAGAATTATTGTAGGAATTTCCATAATTATTAGAGGAATTGCTAGGGAACGGTCTAGCATTAAAATTTCCTCTATAAGCATTGTTTCCAAAACTATTCCTACCAACAAAATTCACATCCATAGATTCATTATTATTCTCAATCAAGGAAGACAAAGGCATATCATTGGGATCAAGAGGAGTATTTTTAGTAGCAAACATCTTCATAAGTTCATCCATCTTTCCACTCAAAACATTGATTTCTTCTATAGCATGCACTTTTTTACTAGAAGATCTTTCGGTGTGCCATTGAGAATAATTAGCCATAATATTATCAAGAATTTTTGTAGCATCTCTTAATGTGATTTCCATAAAGGTGCCTCCCGCGGCCGAATCTAAGAGATTTCTAGAAGCAAAGTTCAAACCGGCATAAAAAATTTGTATGATCATCCATAAATTCAAACCATGAGTAGGGCAATTGCGGAGCATCAATTTCATTCTTTCCCAAGATTGGGCAACATGCTCATGATCAAGTTGTTTAAAATTCATAATATCGTTCCTAAGAGTGATGATCTTAGCGGGAGGAAAATACTTAGAGATAAAAGAATCTTTGCATTTGTTCCAAGAATCAATACTATTTTTAGGCAAAGACGAAAACCAAACTTTAGCACTATCTCTAAGAGAAAACGGAAATAACTTCAATTTGACAATATTGTTATCCGTATCTTTCTTCTTTTTCATATCACACAAATCAACAAAGTTGTTTAGATGAGTAGCGGCATCTTCACTAGGAAGGCCGGCGAATTGATCTTTCATAACAAGATTCAGCAAAGCAGTATTGATTTCACAAGACTCAACATAATTAAGAGGAGCAATCGGAGTACTAAGGAAATCATTATTATTGGTGTTCGAGAAGTCACACAATTTGGTATTATATTGCGCCATGGCAACAAGTAATCCAACACACAAGCAAACAGAAAAACGGCAAGCGAAAAGAGAGGAGGAGATTGGGAAAGAGAGGGCGAATAAAACAGCAAGGGTGAAGTGGGGGAGAGAAAAACGAGAGGCAAATGGCAAATAATGTAAATGCGAGGGAGATGGGTTTCTGATGGGTACTTGGTATGTCTTGACTTGAGCGAAGACCTCCCCGGCAACGGCACCAGAAATCCTTCTTGCTACATCTTGAGCTTGCGTTGATTTTCCTCAAAGAGGAGAGGGTGATGCAGCAAGTGTAGCGTAAGTATTTCCCTCAGTTTTGAGAACCAATGTATCAATCCAGTAGGAGTCTCCTCAAAAGTCCCACGCACCTACACAAACAAACTGAGAACTCACAACCAATGCAATAAAGGGGTTGTCAATCGCTTCACGGCCACTTGCGAAAGTGAGATCTAATAAAGATAGTAAGATAAGATAAATATATTTTTGGTATTTTATAATATAGATGCAAAAAGTAAAGATGCAAATAAAAGTAGATTGAAAGCAAATATGATAAGAGATAGACCCGGGGGCCATAGGTTTCACTAGTGGCTTCTCTCAAGGTAGCATAAGTATTATGGTGGGTGAACAAATTAATGTCGAGCAATTGATAGAAAAGCACATAGTTATGAGATTATCTAGGCATGATCATGTATATAGGCATCACGTGCATAACAAGTAGACCGACTCCTGCCTGCATCTACTACTATTACTCCACACATCGACCGACTCCTGCCTGCATCTAGAGTATTAAGTTCATAAGAACAGAGTAACGCATTAAGCAAGATGACATGATGTAGAGGGATAAACTCAAGCAATATGATATAAACCCCATCTTGTTATCCTCAATGGCAACAATACAATACGTGCCTTGCAACCCTTTCTGTCACTGGGTAAGGACACCACAAGATTGAACCCCAAGCTAAGAACTTCTCCCATGGCAAGAAAGACCAATCTAGTAGGCCAAACCAAACTGATAATTCGAAGAGACTTGCAAATATAACTCAATCATACCTAAAATAATTCAGAGAAGATTCAAATATTATTCATAGATAAACTTGATCATAAAACCCACAATTCATCGGATCATGACAAACACACCGCAAAAAGAGTTTACATCGAATAGATCTCCACAAGAGAGGGGGAGAACATTGTATTGAGATCCAAAAAGAGAGAAGAAGCCATATAGCTAATAACTATGGACCCGTAGGTCTGTGGTAAACTACTCACAACTCATCGGAGGGGCAAGGATGTTGATGTAGAGGCCCTCCATGGTCGATTCCCCCTCCGGCAGAGTGCCAACGAAGGCTCCAAGATGGGATCTCGCGGATACAGAAGGTTACGGCGGTGGAAATTGTGCTTCATGGTGACCGTGGATGTTTTCGGGGTACGTAGGTATATATAGGAGGAAGAAGTACATTGGTGGCCGCCCGAGGGGCCCACGAGACAGGGGCGTGCCCTACAGGGGGGGTGCGGCCTCCTATCTCGTGGCTTCCTCGGAAGCTTCTTGACTTGCACTTCAAGCTCTCCGGATCACGTTCGTTCCAAAAATCACGCTCCCGAAGGTTTCATTCCGTTTGGACTTCGTTTGATATTCCTTCTTCGAAATACTGAAATAGGCAAAAAAACAGCAATATGGGCTGGGCCTCCGGTTAGTAGGTTAGTCCCAAAAATGATATAAATGTATAAAATAAAGCCCATAAACATCCAGAATGGGTAATATAATAGCATGGAACAATCAAAAATTATAAATACGTTGGAGATGTATCAGCATCCAACTTGCTTGCTCACAAAGACCTAGGGCATTTTGAGGAAGCCCATCGTTGGAATATACAAGAGTTCTACAATGAAAAATTCCCACTAGTATATGAAAGTGACAACATAGGAGACTCGCTATCAATAAAATCATGGTGCTACTTTGAAGCACAAATGTGGAAAAAGATAGTAACATTGTCCCCCCCCCTTTTTTTTGGGCCTTCCTTCTTTTATTTGGCCTTTCTCTTTCTTTTTCTATTTGGCCTTTCTCTTTTTTTGGCATTTCTTTTCAAGGGACAATGCTCTAATAATGATGATCATCACACTTATATTTACTTACAACTCATGGATTACAACTCGATACTAGAACAAAATATGACTCTATATGAATGCCTCCGGCGGTGTACCGGGATATGCAATGAACAAAGAGTGACATGTATGAAAATTATGAAGATGGCTTTCCCATAAATACGATGTCAACTACATGATCATGCAAAAGCAATATGACAATGATGGAACGTGTCATAATAAATGGAACGGTGGAAAGTTGCATGGCAATGTATCTCGGAATGGCTATGGAAATGCCATAATAGGTAGGTATGGTGGCTATTTTGAGGAAGATATAAGGAGGTTTATGTGTGATAGAGCATATCGTATCACGGGGTTTGGATGCACCGGCAAAGTTTGCACCAACTCTCAAGGTGAGAAAGGGCAATGCACGGTACCGTAGAGGCTAACAATGATGTAAGGGTAAGAGTGTGTATAATCCATGGACTTACATTAGTCATAAAGAACTCATATACTTATTGAAAAAAATTATTAGCCGTCGAAGTAAAGTACTACTACGCATGCTCCTAGGGGAAGGGTTGGTAGGAGTTAACCATCGAGCGATCCCGACCTCCACTCATAAGGAAGGCAATCAAAAGAGCACCCCATGCTACAAATTTATTACACAACTTTTACCATACGTGCATGCTACATGACTTGCCAACTTTGACACAAGTATTTCTCAATTTCATAATTACGCAACTAGCATGACTCTAATATTACCACCTTTACATCTAAAAACAATTATCAAGCACCAAATTGATCGTAGCTTCCAATTCACTTTCCATGATAGTTTTTATTATACCCAACTTGGATGCCCATCATTATAGGACCAATTTTATAACCATCGCAAATACCATGCTGTTCTAAAAGACTCTCAAAATAATATAACTGAAGCATGAGAGATCAATAATTTTTACAAAATAAAACCACCGCCGTGCGCTAAAAAGATATAAGTGAAGCACTAGAGCAAAATTGTCTAGCTCAAAAGATATAAGTGAAGCACACAGAGTATTCTAATAAATTCCGAATCATGGGTGTCTCTCCCCAAAAGGTGTGTACAGCAAGGATGATTTTGGTAAACTAAAAAGCAAAGATTCATATCATATAAGACGCTCCAAGCAAAACACATATCATGTGGTGAATAAAAATATAGCTCCAAGTGAAGTTACCGATAGACGAAGACGAAAGAGGGGATGCCTTCCGGGGCATCCCCAAGCCTAGGCTTTGGGTTGTCCTTGAATTATATTGGGGTGCCATGGGCATCCCCAAGCTTAGTCTCTTTCCACTCTTTATTGCATAGTAAATCGAATCTTTACCCAAAACTTGAAAACTTCACAACACAAAACTTAACAGAAAACTCGTAAGCTCTGTTAGTATAAGAAAATAAATCACCACTTAGATACTGTTATGAACTCATTCTAAATTCATATTGGTGTAATATATACTGTATTCCAACATCTCTATGGTTCATACCCTCCGAGATTACTCATAGGTTCATCAAAATAAGCAAACAACACATAGAAAACAGAATCTGCCAGAAACAGAACAGTTTGTAGTAATCTGTAACTCTAGAATACTATGCAACTCCTAAAATCCTACCAAATTAGGAAAACATGAGAAATTTGTGTACCAATCCATATCAAAAATAATCAGAACAAAATCACATTTCTGTGAATTAACAAAACTAATTTACGGGGCGCAAAAGTTTCTGATTTTCAGCAGGATCAACACAACTATCACTGTAAGCTATCCTAAAGGTCTTACTTGGCACTTTTTTGAAACAAAAGCTATAAAACATGATTACTAAAGTAGCATAATCATGTGGACACATAAAAACAGTAAGGGTAAATATTGGGTTGTCTCCCAACAAGCGCTTTTCTTTAATGCCTTTTAGCTAGGCATGATGATGACAATGATGCTCGCATAAAAGATAAGAATTGAAAAATAAAGAGAGCATCATGAAGAATATGACTAGCACATTTAAGTCTAACCCACTTCCTATGCATAGGGATTTTGTGAGCAAACAACTTATGGGAAAAATAATCAACTAGCATAGGAAGCCAAAACAAGCATAACTTCAAAACTTTAAGCACATAGAGAGGAAACTTGATATTGTTGCAATTCCTACAAGCATATATTCCTCCCTCATAATAATTTTCAGTAGCACCATGAATGAATTCAACAATATAACCATCACATAAAGCATTCTTTTCATGATCTACAAGCATAGAATTTTTATTACTCTCCACATAAGCAAAATTCTTCTCATTCAGAATAGTGGGAGTATCATAAGAGACTCGAATACTATAAATTGTTTCCATATTAAAAGAGTAATGTTCAGAAAGTAATCATAATCATGAGAAGCTTTATAAATATAATCATCACCACTTTTTATAGCATAAGTTTCATCACAATAATCATCATAAGTAGCAACTTTGTTCTCATCATAATCAATTGAAACATCTTCCAAAATAGTGGACTCAACACTAAATAAAGTCATGACCTATCCAAATCCACTTTCATAAATACTATAAAATTCAACACCCTCCAAAATAGTGGGATAATTACTTCCTAAAGCTGACACTCTTCCAAACCCATTTTCATCAATATAACCATCATAAATAGGAGGCATGCTATCATCATAATAAATTTGCTCATCGAAACTTGGGAGGCTAAAAATATCATCTTCATTAAATGTAGCATCCCCAAGCTTGGGACAAACATTAATTGCAGCAAGTATACTCTCAAACATGTCATTCTCATCAAACATAGCATCCCCAATCTTGGGCCTTTTCATATCATAAGCACAATCACTCTCATCATTAATAGTATGGATATCACCAATAGTATAGCAATTATCATCATCACCATGAGTCATAGGAGCAACATCATTTGAGGGGGATACCTTTCTACCTTTGTTTCTTCGTCTTTTCTTTTTCTTCTTCACATCATGTGTGGGTTTAACCCTCTTTTTTGAGCTCCTTATTAATGAGATTGGTTGAATAGAAAGCTCCGCCTCGTTACCTGATTCATCATAAGAAATAATAGGAGGATATTGGGAAGTCTCTTCCCTTTCATTAGTATTCTCTTCATCTTCTATTTCCTTTCTTTTCTTTATGTAATTGGCAATATAAGGATTTTCAATGCAATTCACCGCACAATACATAAAAATTTCCTCTAGATCAAAATCAAGAACTTTATCAAGGACAATTCTGGAAGATCCTTAGTTAAATGTTTTATTTCTTCATAACCCAAAAGCAAGCTAAGTTCATTATGATGTGTAAGGGAAATCAAATCATCACAATTTTTGGACAGGATACGATCATGAAACAATTTGCATCGGGGATTTAAATGATAATGTCCATTGCAAAGTTCACAAGGATGGCAAAGAAATTTTAAATTTTCAGCACAAACATCAAGCCTTTCTTGCAACCATTTAGTTTCTAAATACTTATGCCTCTTGCAAAATATATCTTCCCTATTTGGTGTGTACTTGCAAACTCTATGCACTCCACAAAAGTTGACAAGCTTATAAGAGACATTTGCATCATGACTAGTGCAATCATCATTAGTACTGTGGATATTCAAAGAGTTCATACTAACTTGCAATCATGCTCATCATTCAAAGATTTAGTGCCAAACATTTTATAGACTTCTTCTTCTAGCACTTGAGCACAATTTTCCTTTCCATCATTCTCACGAAAGATATTAAAAAGATGAAGCGTATGAGGCAAACTCAATTCCATTTTTTTGTAGTTTTATTTTATAAGCTAAACTAGTGATAAAACAAGAAACTAAAAGATTCGATTGCAAGATCTAAAGATATACCTTCAAGCACGAACCTTCCCGGCAACGGTGCCAGAAAAGAGCTTGATGTCTACTACACAACCTTCTTCTTGTAGACGTTGTTGGGCCTCCAAGTGCAAAGGTTTGTAGGATAGTAGCAAATTTCCCTCAAGTGGATGACCTAAGGTTTATCAATTCTTGGGAGGCGTAGGATGAAGATGGTCTCTCTTAAACAACCCTGCAACCAAATAACAAAGAGTCTCTTGTGTCCCTAACACACCCAATACAATGGTAAATTGTATAGGTGCACTATTTCGGCGAAGAGATGGTGATACAAGTGCAATATGGATGGTAGATATAGGTTTTTGTAATCTGAAAATATAAAAATAGCAAGGTAACTAAAGATAAAAGTGAGCACAAACGGTATTACAATTCTAAGAAACAAGGCCTAAGGTTCATACTTTCACTAGTGCAAGTTCTCTCAACAATAATAACATAACTGGATCATATAACTATCCCCCAACATGCAACAAAGAGTCACTCCAAAGTCACTAATAGCGGAGAACAAACGAAGAGATTATTGTACGGTACGAAACCACCTCAAAGTTATCCTTTCTGATCGATCTATTCCAGAGTCCGTAGTAAAATAACACGAAGCTATTCTTTCCGTTCGATCTATCATAGAGTTCGTAGTAGAATAACACCTTAAGACACAAATCAACCAAAACCCTAATGTCACCTAGATACTCCAATGTCACCTCAAGTATCCGTGGGCATGATTATATGATATGCATCTCACAATCTCAGATTCATCTATTCAACCAACACAAAGTACTTCAAAGAGTGCCCCAAAGTTTCTACTAAACAGTCAAGACGAAAACGTGTGCCAACCCCTATGCATAAGTTCACAAGGTCACTAAACCCGCAAGTTGATCACCAAAACATACAGCAAGTGTTCTCAAATCCATAAAGACTCAATCCGATAAGATAACTTCAAAGGGAAAACTCAATCCACTATGAGAGAGTAGAGGGGGAGAAACATCATAAGATCCAACTATAATAGCAAAGCTCGCGATACATCAAGATCGTGCCAAATCAAGAACGCGCGCGAGAGAGAGATCAAACAGATAGCTATTGGTACATACCCTCAACCCCGAGGGTTAACTACCCCCTCCGCGTCATGGAGTGCGCCGGGATGATGAAGATGGCCCCCGGTGAGGGATCCCCCTCCGGCAGGGTGCCGGAATAGGGTCCCGATTGGTTTTTAGTGGCTATAGAGGCTTGCGGCGGCGGAACTCCCGATCTATTGTGCTCCTCGATGTTTTTGGGGTATATGGATATATATAGGCGAAAGAAGTCGGTCAGGGGAGCCACGAGGGGCCCACGAGGATAGGAGGCGCGCCCAGGGGGTAGGGCGTGCCTCCCTGCCTCGTGGCTTCCTCGAGGCTTCCCTATCGTCTACTCCAAGTCTCCTGGATTGCTTTCGTGCCAAAAATAACTCTCCCGAAGGTTTCATTCCATTTGGACTCCGTTTGATATTCCTTTTCTGCGAAACACTAAAATAGGCAAAAGAAATAGCAATTTGGGCTGGGCCTCCGGTAAATAGGTTAGTCCCAAAAATAATATAAAAGTGTATAACAAAGCCCATAAACATCCAAAACCGGTAATATAATAGCATGGAACAATCAAAAATTATAGATACGTTAGAGACGGTGTATTCGGGATCTTTGACATCATCTGGAGTCTCATTGTCTCCAGTGCCGGTGTTACTATCCTTCGCCCGACGCGATCGTGAGTGGCGCCGCTGACATTGGCGCTTTGGTGGTTTATAAACGGGTTTGTCCTCATTAGGGTTCTGATCGTCCTCGTCGTCCTTTTTATCGAGAGTGTCCACCATGTATACATCATAGGTTGAAGTGCCCGTCCAATGCCCCGTGATGGGTGGGACTTGTTGCGGCTTGGCGTCTACATCATTGTCCATACCATTGATATCTTCAGACGCGTAGTCCAGCAAGTGGGTTAAACCTTGATACTGGCTACTAAGTGGGTGGTGGGTGGGGAATAAAATTCCCTGCTATCAACCTCCAGCCCGAGCTGGGTACAGTTCGGAGTAGGAGTCCCGGTGATGGCGAGAGTCTGCATCAATCCCAACTCTAGGAGCAAAAGTGGGTTAAACCTTGATACTGGCTACTAAGTGGGTGGTGGGTGGGGCGTAAAATTCCCTGCTATCAACCTCCAGCCCGAGCTGGGTACAGTTCGGAGTAAGAGTCCCGGTGATGGCGAGAGTCTGCATCAATCCCAACTCTAGGAGCAAAAGTGGGACCAGAAACTGTGGATCCGCTGGGGCTGAGTTCGGCATGGGACACCTGATCAGACCCACTGAGTTTAGACCTCAGCAGTTCGGGATGGTTGCCTAGAGCCAAGTCTAAGATTGCATCTGGGTCTTCGGTCGGGAGTTCCACAAGGGGAAGAAGTCCGGCGGGGCTCACGCTCCCATCTTCGGACAATGAGACTCGCCCCAGATCTAAGGCCGAGGTGGGTATGAGTATTGACCCCTGGACGAGATCTAACAGGGGATCCGAAGAGTCTTCTTCGCGGGGACACAGAGTAGCGGCTGAGGTCGTGAACCCGTCGAAGACTAGGTCTCCTCAGATGTCAGCAGCATAGTTCAGGTTTCCAAACCTGATCTGGTGGCCGGGGGCGTAAGTATCGACCTGCTCGAGGCAGGCGATCGAGTTGGCACGAAGCAAAAAGGCACCAAACACAAAGACCTGTCTAGGAAGAAAGGTTTCCCTGGACGCAGCATCGTTGTTGGTGAAGAGGTGAGCTATCGATCCTTCTGTTGACGATACAGCGGAGCTCTCAATGAAAGCACCAATGTCGGTGTCAAAACCAGATCTCAGGTAGGGGGGCCTAAGCTGTATGTCTGAGGACCAAAGGTAACTATGAACAAAGGACACAGTATTTACCTAGGTTCGGGCCCTCTTAATGGAGGTAAAACCCTACTCCTGCTTGATTATATTCGAGGGTATAGTGGTTACAAGAGTTGATCTACCACGAGATCGAGTTGGCTAACCCTAGATTGACTAGCCTAGCAATGTTGTGGTCCTACCTCCGATCTACCCTCCAGTTTATATAGATACTAGAGGGGCTGAGGGTTGCACAAAGTCGGTTTTACAGAAAGGAATAACATATTCGGACACCTATACTCACCATCCACGCATATGGGAGTCCCTACCAGACATGAGAGGTGATCTTCTGTCTTGTATCTCGATGGCCCATCAGTTCAGCCCACATCCAATAGGCCGGACCCCCCCTAGTCCAGGACTCCCACAATAGGGGCACCAGATGATGCGACCGGGGTGGTTTTGTCTCGAGAAGCATTTAGCTCCCCATCGATCTTGCCTTTTCCTCCTCGTTAGATTCGGAGGGTTCGTCTTGCATTGTTTTTCGAGGCGATGGATTTGCCTTCTCAACTTCAATTTCCTCATCAATTTTATCATCTGGGCTTGCTGCTCAGGCAAGGCATTCTCTTCATTAGACTTGTTCAGGAAGATGTAAAAAACATCAGGTTCTTCTGCTGCAGGAGTGGGAATGATAACTTCCACATGGACAGCTTGCTTCATGGGTTCATCCTCTTGAGGTGGCGATGGTGGAATCTGCTGCAGAGGAGTACTTGAGTCAAGTGGTTGAACATTAGCAACAGTCTGAAGGACGGTGATCTTTGATTCCTTTTGGTTTGTTGGCTCTTGCCTTAGCCTTCTAACATTTTTCTTCTTTGATTCTCCTTCGAGCAAGATCTGCCTTGCGGTCAATCTCATCATTCCTCCTATCACACAGTTGAGATACTTACATTTTCAGGCGTGAGTGCCAATCAATTTTGTCATTTCGCATCAGACTGGGTGTCTTTGTGAGCTCAACAATCTCTTTGTTCAGACCTTTCCTTTCAGATTCAATGTTGGCCTCTTTCCTCATTTACTCGAGGGTTTGCTTGTCCTTGATAGCCTGATTCAACTTCTTGGTAGTTTTCTTCAGCTCGATGAAATGTTTTGTTACCATTTTGGTAACATGATCAGGAAGTCCCAAACTGCTGATATCATCAGATCTTGCATCGTAAGTAGCACTCTCAATTACATCAATCATGAGACTGAAGTCATACTTCTGTTCCTCTATGGAACCAGGAACACTGGGTTTGGTCTTCTTAGCAGATGCTTCAGCTTTTTCTTCAGACTGGAGCTTTCTCTTTGTACTTGGAGTAGCAGAACCCGATGGTTTGCTAGTGACTAGAGTGGGTGCATGTCTTGGTGATTTCCTTAGTGGGGGTGAAAGTTTCACTCGTGAGGGAGTCATGTATGGCTTGTTGACAATGGCACGTTCATCATATATAGGAATTTCATCTAGAGCATCTTCATCAGAAGACTCATCAGACGAGCTGGAAACAACCTTCTTTTATTTCTTGACAATAGTTTTCTTTCGGGGAGCACGTGGGGAAATAGATTTCCTGGACTGGCTTCCCTTGGAGGCAAAAGCATGATCCTTTTTCTTCCGGACGTCCTACTGAGTTAGTGCGACGTTTTTTGCTTTGACTTAATTTTTCTTCATTTGCCTAGCATCACGCTTGGCTTTGGCCTTCGCCCTCTTGGCCACTTCATCCGGAAAATGAGCGATGGTTTTGAGGGATTCAGGATGAGCATTTGAAGGCGCTAGTGGTCTGACTTTTCATCATCTAGGCCAATGCAATTTTCAGCAATGCAGTCATTCCACGACGGTGTGAAGGCAAATAGTATCTGATACTTCTCGCGAACATCTTCATAGTTGAACCCTTTATTTGCCTAGTGGTGGTGAATTCTTTGCAGCCTGTTGTTGCATTCAGTAGTTGTTTCAACCCCAGGTGGAGTTCTGTAACCATCTGGTTCAGACATTTCAATTGTGGTGTTCTTCTCTCTGCCACGATCACCCTTCTTGGGATTTCCATTAGAGAAGAGGGTTAGGGCGTCAGTAACCAATTCATCCTCAGGTTGACTATGAGTAGAGGGAATCTCGTCATTATCTTCTTCGGATTAAGACTCAGATTTCTTCCTCGGTGTCTTGGGAGGCTTTCATGATTTTCCTCCTCTAGTCAATCTCATTTGGTCAAATCTTGGAGGAGGCTGAGGCAAATCTCCTTCAGAATCAGTATACTCATCTGAACTCTGTGTCATTGCCAATTTGTGAAAAGAATAGATACAAAGGAAAATGGGGTAGGTTCATAAACATACACAGGAGCATTTTTGAATGAAACTGTATGTTTTTCGGAAGGAACGTTGGAATCCATGGTATACTTAGAGAAGATATCTTTGATAGATTTTAACATAGCCACAGAGTGTACAAGACTGGTCAAAACTATCTAATCTTACGGATAAGTACTCCTGAACCCTAGATCGAGCAGAACTAGTACGAGGGGAAATCTACAAACTATATCAGTCATAATATAGTGATTCGTAAAGATCTACCACAGTAAAATAAATCAAATAAAATGGCGTCAGTAAGAACTGCCCAAAGAAATGAGAAGGGGACAGGAGCAGTTCTAGATCCAAGCACCCTAATTTGGCAACCTGGAACAACTACGGCAATGCGGAAGGGAAGATTACCGCACAGGCGTGAGCAACTGCGATGAGACTCCACCTGAGTCGCACGACAAGGCACCTTGCCGGAGATGCTTCGAGCTCGGGCTTGGGAGGAGGTGGATGAGGGTTTGAGGAACAAGTGATGAAGAAGACACCAGGAGGGGTATTTATCGCTAGCGAGCAGAACCACCTCTCCAAAATTTACGGCCCTCGGGAGAGGGGCATTCCACATTCAACGGACATGATCACGATTGTGGGGATCGTGTGCACGTGGCAACTGTTTCCTGTGAAGACTCGGGACGAGAGCGGGAGGCCGGAGGATTTGAATAAGGGAAAACGCCAAAAACAAATTAAAGTTCAAAGACGATTTCTTTCGCGACCAAGGACGTCAGATAGAAATTTTCTTCAAATCAAATTGCATGCTTATGACGGACAACATAGATTGGATGAGAAAGAATATAGGGATAAGAGGGTCTGAAACAAAACACTTAGTCCGACGAGAGGAAAACACATAAACACGCAGCTATGAGTGAGTTGTTTATTGGACAAAACACAAACACAGTGAGACGAGGACAAAAAGGCAAACGAGAGCAAATAAACACAAGGAATTAGCACCAACAATATGTCTCAGGGCTAGGAATAAACGATTAGAATCCCTAAGAGAGTTCCTGCAAGAAGGGTTAGTTCTTTTTCTCAACCCACACTTGTGTGGGCAGCGAGCATCTCTTTTGCTTAGTCTGAGCTGGGACATTCCTTCGGTGAGATCTGTAGTTCACCTGTGCATTTCGAGAGTAATCATATGAATAAGCATTGAAATTGTTTCCATAGATATGAGCATAATGATTCGAGGAGGTACGCATGTACTCCTTCTGTCGACGGTTTGACCCACATCCATTCGAGGAAGTTTCAGTGCCAATCTATGAATGATAACCATTTCCTCGACAAGAATCATTCTACATATTCAAGTTAGCTGTGACAGATAAATTTTCAATGATGCAATTCTTCACCGAGATTTGCTTGGGTGAACCAGACCTGCAGCTAGTTCCAACATACCGAGCAAAAACCTTACCATTCTGTTTTTTGAAGAATTTGTAGTTTGAGTCATTAGACTTGTCAGAAACAATAGAAATAGGAGAGTCATATCCAGACAGAATTGCAGGTTTGAGAGTTTTACTTTTAGCAAGAACCCAACTCGTTCAAGGATATTGCTCGGTAGTCCACTAGGTACCATCAACGTTGTGTTTTCTTTCGAAACCCAAACCTTCCTTTCGAGGGTTTTTGTGCAGTATTGACTTCTTGAGCACATCACAGAGAGTTTGTTGCCCTTTGAGGCTCTTTAGCATCCCTGTATTGAGTAAGTTCTTTAATATACAATTTTCATCAGAGAGAGCAACAATTTCCTTGGGAGAGGGGTTAGAGATATCATTCGTAGTAGCTGCAATATTCTCAATGATAGCAATAGATGTTTCAGCATTAGAATCAGCATTGCAACACTCTAGGCATTTTAAGCAGGAGGCACAAAATCATTAGGAAGCTATTTAGATTGCTCAGCGAAGAGAGAAGCTTTTTCTTTCGCAAGCTCGTTATCAGACTCTTTCAGTGACTCGAGTTCTTGATTCATGTTAAGGAGTTCATCTGATAAACTCTCGTAGTCGACTATAAGGGAATCATATCGGTTGGAAAGATCATCAATAGTTGAAGAAAAATTAACATGCTCTTTGATCAACTTTTGATTCTTCTCCATCTCTTTGACCAGTAATCCTTCGGATTGTTCTCAAGTTTTTCAAGCTCGTCTTGTTGAGATTTAGAGATCTTAACCAGTTTAGCATAGACAAGGTATTCACGAGAATATTCAGTCATAGACTTTCGGTGCTTAGCTGATACCTGATCCTTTGAGGTTTTTGCCATGAGGCAGAATGCAATGGGTTCATCATCACTTGAAGCATTGTCATCAGTGACTGATTCGAGTGATTTCTCAGATGATCCATAGGCAACGAAAGCATTACTTCTTCTATCCTTCTGTGAAGCTCTTCATCCTCTGATTCTGATTCGAATGACCCATCTTCAGATTCCAAGTTCATATCTGCACATGCTCTATTCAGGTGCGATATTCTCTTCATATTGGATTCGATGGTTGCTCTTGCTTTCACGTCAGTGACTAGTGTCGACGAAGAGGATGAGGAAGATTCACTTTTCTTCGAGTGCTTAGTATGATGATCCATTTGAGTGAATCCATTTTCCTGAAGAAACGTCCATTTGGTACTGGATTTTCTATCCCAGGACGGACAGTCTGCAATGAGGTGACAGAATTGTTTGCAGTTGAAGCGCTTCATTTCTTTCGGAGGTAACTTTCTTGACGATTCAGGAAAATCAAGTTTGTCATCATTTGTGAGACATAGATTCTATCGTCTGAGATCACTTAGCCTTTCTTGTGATAGTGTGTTGATTCTCGACATCATTGTGTGAACTGCCATAGTGTGGAAGAATTTCCCCTTCACCTTCTAAAGAAGATTCTTGTTCTCCATTTTCAAGTTCCATCTTTTCTTCGTGAATGGACAACAGTGTCATGACCTCGACATAGTGAAGTTCTTCATAGTATGGTCTTTGCTTGATTTTAGCTATGATTGGATCAAAGGTTGGATCAAGAGCACTCAGTAGCTATTTACCACATCTCTATCAGTGATATCTGTTACTCCTCATCGATGAAGCCTTTCAACAATATTGGTCAACCGATCAGTAGTTCCATAGCACTTTCCTTACGAAGACTTCTGAAACCAGCAAACATAGCACAAAGCATTTCAGTGTGAGAATCTGTTCTGGTAATGAATTCTTCATGAGCATTTTTTATGGCATCCCAGAGTTGCTTTGTTGTGTCAAGCTTTCAAAACCGAATGAAAATGTCTTTCGAGATACTTTCATAGATAATATCTTTTGCTTGTGCATTTAACCACAACATAGCTTTGTCATTGGAAGTTGGAGCATCAGGGTGCTGAATGGTGTATCCATTTTCCACAATCTGCCAGAGATCTATGTTGATGGCTTGAAGTCTAATTCTCATTCTCTCTTTCCAGCAGACATAGTCATTTCCATCGAAGATAGGAAATCTTTCAGAGTGCAAGGATCTACCTACATACAACATACTCAAAACTCCGAGGACGTTAGACCTTTAATAAACAGAGACATGGAGCACTTGCTCTGATACCAATTGTTGGGACCGAGAGTATTGACCAGAGGGGATGAATGGGAGATTAAAAAATTCTTTCGAATGTTTTGAACTGATCCCAAACACTACAGCGGAAATAAATGTTCAGTAGACAAGAACTCAATCAAGCATGCTATTGAGAAATGAAAGTATCAAGGTAGGAAGCAATGATAGATCGAGCATATGATATCACAATCTTGATAATTATGATGGTAATGCAATATGCGAACAGATACAATAGCATGAGAGAAAATACAATGAGAACTACGAGGGAAAACACTCCAGTCTTAATAAGATAGGTGCGAGGAGAAGTTCATACGACTGGAATGACTAACATGAAAGATGAGAACGCAACATGGTGAGCCACAAACGTAACCGACCGGATCAACAGATATGATAGAGACAAATGATATGCAATAGTCAAAGAATGATCTGATAAACTATCATCACGGAGCATGAATGTAAACTGCTGAAGGTTCTGCAGTAAAGAAGAGTAAACCAGTGGTGCTCGATGGCGACAGATGGATTGGGTAGACCAGTTCTCCCTTCTGCCAAAGGACTACATCTGGTTGGAGGGGTTGTTATGATTTAACATAGAAGATGAACTCTCTTCGCCCTATTCTCCTTCAACTTGGAGCTGATGAGACTCCGGTTGATTTCACTCGTGGTGGATACTTGTCGGTGATCTCCAAACCTTCGACCGACCTTCGCGAACCACAATCACTCTTGGTTGCTAAAGATCTTGCTCGGTGAAGACAACAACTCTTCAACACTCGAGCCGACACCTATTGATACATCCATTTTGCATCATGTTTTCCTACTGTTATTTATAATGCTTTTGGAGTAGTTCTAATGCCTTTCCGCTCATAATATGCAAGGTTTACACAAAGAGGGAGAATACGGGCAACTGAATTTTGTACCTCAAAAAGCTACGTCAGAGATACCTATTCTGCACATCTCCAAATGAGCTGAAATTTTACAGAGAATTATTTTGGAATATTTATATAATTATTGGAGAGAAGAACCACTGGAGGGGGGGCGCCTGGTGCCCACAAGACACCAGGGCGTGCCAGACCCCCCCCCCCCAGGCGCGCCTTGGTGGGTTGTGGGCAGCCCAACCCACCTCTGGTTCCCATCTTCTATTACATAAGGTCTATTGACCTAGAAAAAATAAGGAAAGGACTTTCGGCACGGAGCGCCACCATCTCGAGGTGAAACTTGGGCTGGAGCATTTTTGCCCTCCGGTGGAGCGATTCCGCCGGGGAAATTCCCTCCCGAAGGGGGAAATCGAAACCATCGTGATCACCAACAACCCTCTCATCTATGGGAGGCCAATCTTCATCAACATCTTCAACAACACCAACTCCTCTCAAAATCTAGTTCATCTCTTGTGTTCAATCTTTGTACCGAAACCTCAGATTGGTACCTAAGGGTCACTAGTAGTGTTGATTACATCCTGTAGTTGATTACTATATGGTTTATTTGGTGGAAGATTATGTGTTCAGATCCATTATGCTATTTAATACCCCTTGATCTTGAGCATGAATATCATTTGTGAGCAGTTACTTTTGTTCTTAAGGTCACGGGAGAAGTCATGTTGCAAGTAACCATGTGAGTTTGATATGTGTGTTCGATATTTTGATGATATGTATGTTGTGATTCCCTTAGTGGTGTCGTGTGAACGTCGACTACATGGCACTTCACCATCTTTGGGCCTAAGGGAATGCATTGTGGAGTAGTTATTAGATGATCGGTTGCGAGAGTGACTGAATCTTAAACCCTAGTTTATGTGTCGTAAGGGGCTGATTTGTATCCATATGTTTAATGCTATGGTCAGATCTTATCTTAATACTTTTCTTGTAGTTGCGGACGCTTGCGAGGGGGTTAATCATAAGTGGGAGGTTTGTTCAAGTAAGAACAGCACCCAAGCATCGGTCCACCCACATACCAAATTATCAAAGTAGAGAATGTGAATCAAACCAACACGATGAAAGTGACTAGATGAAATTCCCATGTGCCTCAAGAATGCTTTGCTTATTATAAGCGACTGTTTTAGCCTGTCCTTGGCTACAAAAAGGATTGGGCTGCCTTGCTGCAGTTTATTTACCATTACCATTACTTGTCCATTACTTATCTTGCTATCAAACTACCTGTTACCGACAATTTCAGTGCTTGCAAAAATTACGTTGTTGAAAACCACTTGTCATTTCCTTCTGCTCCTCGTTGGGTTAAACACTCTTACTTATTGAAAGGACTATGATTGATACCCTATACTTGTGGGTCATCACCTATCCGTCTAGATATTGTGCATCTCTCGGGAGTAACAGGTACAAGAACTCTAAACTCAAGACTAATGTGATGCGGAGCATCCTACGATCATCCCCATGGACCTACATTCTTCTTCTAGGACACCACATGGACCAATGACTAGAGCACAAGCAAGGACTATTGAAACTAAGGTGAACTCGCTCCTCTCCGACCTACCACTTTCTACATGTGAGACATGGCTACTACCTCAAGCGGAAAACCTATGTGTGATCAGGTAATTAGAGGGAAGCCACGGAACAACTAAGCCCAATGACCAAGATGGCGAGGACACCAAGTACAAGAACCAATAAGAAGAGTGTCGGTGTCAAAACTGGCGGATCTCGGGTAGGGGGTCCTGAACTGTGCGTCTAGGCGGATGGTAACAGGAGACAAGGGACACGATGTTTTTACCCAGGTTCGGGCCCTCTCGATGGAGGTAAAACCCTACTCCTGCTTGATTGATATTGATGAGTGGATCTACCACGAGATCAAGGAGGCTAAACCCTAGAAGCTAGCCTATGGTATGATTGTTGTAATGGTTGTTGTCCTACGGACTAAAACCCTCCGGTTTATATAGACACCGGGGAGGGCTAGGGTTACACAGAGTCGGTTACAATGGTAGGAGATCTACATATCCGTATTGCCAAGCTTGCCTTCCACGCCAAGGAAAGTCCCATCCGGACACGGGACGAAGTCTTCAATCTTGTATCTTCATAGTCTTGGAGTCTGGCTGACGATGATAGTTCGGCTACCCGGACACCCCCTAGTCCAGGACTCTCTCAGTAGCCCCTGAACCAGGCTTCAATGACGATGAGTCCGGTGCGCATATTGTTCGGCATTGCAAGGCGGTTTCTTCCTTCGAATAATTCATAGAAGATTGCGAACACCAGGATAGTGTCCGGCTCTGCAAAATAATTTCCACATTCCACTGTAGAGAGAATATTATGTACACAAGTTCAATCTGCTGACGTATCTTGTAGCATGACGTCACGCCACTACCAAGCCTTTACTTGAATTGTTCTTTATTATACCACCTCAACGCATTTAGCGAAGCGGTTTCCTTGGCACGTCTTGTCGAAGCAGAGATCGTGTTCCCCTTATTCCGAGCGTGGGTAACCCAACCGCGCCATTGATGGTGGCGCTTGGGAGATAAGCGAGTTTTACCAGGCCGGTGGGGACGCATAGTTTCCGTCCTCCCATATATAAGGGGATAAGGATCCACCCTTTTTACCTACGCCTTCTTCTTCCTTTGCTTATCCATCTCCGCGCACTCTCGAGCTCCAGCGCCCAAGTCCGCGCATCTCGTCTCGACCTTCTCCGACCATGTCCGGAGCGGGAGGCAAATGGCTGGCCTCCTCCGTGACGAAGGAGCACATCACAAAACTGCGCAGCGCCGGATACCTTTCCGGCGACATCGCGCACTGGCTGCCCGACAAGGGCCAGCTCATCCCCACCCCTAGGCCTCATGAGAGGGTCATATTCCTTCCCCACTTCCTCCGCGGACTGGGCTTCCCGTTGCATCCCTTTGTCCGGGGGCTCATGTACTATTACGACCTGGATTTCCATGATTTGGCGCCAAACTTCATCCTCAACATCTCGACGTTTATCGTCGTGTGCGAGGCCTTCCTCTGCATCCAGCCCCACTTCGGCTTGTGGCTCAAGACCTTCAACGTCAAGCCGAAGGTGGTGAAGGGCACTCAAGCGGAGTGCGGAGGCGCCATGTTGGGCAAGATGCCCAATGTCATCTGGCTCAAAGGGGCCTTCGTGGAGTCCGTCAAGGGGTGGCAATTGGGGTGGTTCTACATTACCGAGCCGCGCGACCCTAAGTCGGCGGTGGCCCCCGAGTTCAGATCTGGTATCCCTATGCAGCTCACCTCCTGGGAAGAGAAGGGCTTGCCATGGGGCAGTTCGGA
This sequence comes from Triticum timopheevii, assembly GCA_963921465.1. NCBI lineage: Eukaryota > Viridiplantae > Streptophyta > Magnoliopsida > Poales > Poaceae > Triticum > Triticum timopheevii. The sequence continues at coordinate 248,630,992 of OY997264.1, read as the reverse complement.
GGAGCTGACAGGACTCCGGTCCTGTCTTCAGACCCTGGTGAACAAGAAGCTTAGGCTTGTCAATGTGATCCAGGTCATGCTCATCCGCCGGATCCTCCCCTGCCAACAACGGGCCTTCATTCTGTGGGAGTTTGATCCGGCACAGCACCGGACTCTGAGCGGGCTCTTCGACATGACGTATGAAGCCATCTGGAGGGTGCTGTTCAAGGGCGGAGAAGCCCCTGTGTCCGCGACTAAGGATCACGGATTCAGCACCAAGCGCCCGGCCGGTGAGGTAAGCTTCATTATCCTCTATGGGACAGTTGTTTTCTTTCATAGTTTGACTCTATATGGGATCTAAAACTCCCAATGCCTTTGACAGGACTGGCAAAGGACGTCCGGACAGGTAGACTGTCCGGCTCCCCTTCCCGAAGACCCAACGGATGCCCTCTTAACGGGGCTGCTGGTCCCGGCACTCTATGTGGTGCCGGAGAAGAAGGCCAAGAAGAAGGCCACGGGAACTCGAAGAAGTTCCCGGCGCCAGGTGATATCGGACTCATCGTCCGATGGCTCCGAGGCGGACTCCTTCCCCGAAGACGAGGAGGAGAAAGAGGACTCTCTCCCAGAGGAGGGAGAGAGGAAGAGGAAGGCCTCCCCAACAGGGGAGGCCGAAGGGTCCAAGAGGGGAAGAACTATTCCCCCGGACGGCTCCGCCAACGCCAACGTTGGCGACGAAGAGTGGCCCTCAAGGGCCAGGCCTCCGGCTAGATCGTAAGTATCTGGATTCCTGAATGATTTATAATTTCTCTTTTGTGTCACATAGTGTCCTTCTAATGCCGCACTCTGCCTGCAGTCCGGCCGATGATGATCTCCCCGCTTCGTCGAGCGGGTCGTTGGCTCCGTCGGATGTAGATTCCATCCCGACTGCCTCCACCCCTCGCGCCGCTGAGGACGCCAACGTGGGATCCCGGGAAGGGACCCATCGGGAGGAGGCTCCGGAGGCGCCACAAGGCAGCCTCCCGGACTTTGCGCCGGACTCCACGTCGGAACCCGCAGTGGTTCCGGAGTCCGGCAGGCGGCCCCTTCACAAGAAGGGCAAGACCGTGACGCCGGAAGCCCCCGTCCAACCAAAGGCGCCGGACAACTTGTTGGAGGTGCTCAAAGGCGCTTCCATCGAGGAAGAACACCACACTATTATGAGTGCGATGATTCAGAAGGTTCAGCTTGCCAAGAGCGGGCTGACCGAATCCTGCAATAGCCTTCTAACAGGCTTTGAGGTAAGAAGTTAAAATTATGTAATGTAATACCGCATAGACAGTAGCCCCTGATGCTCGGTTCGGTGTTCGGAAAGAAAAGCCGGACTGAGGATCTAAAAAGATATACGCAGGGTTGCTAAAAATTATGTCAATATGGGTTTGCAGGCTGCGCTGCTGACCTCTGCCGCACTGACTGCGGAGGTCGGTGCTTTGAAGCAGGACCTCGAGCGGTCCGAGAAAGAGCTCGGCCGTGCCAAGAAGCAGCTCGAGGATAAAGAAGGTGAGTAACACCACTTTGAATAGTTACCTTACAGAAAACGATTTAGGTTGCGACAAAAATAACAAGGATAACGTGGGTACTGCAGGGGCCATGAACGAGGTGGCAACCCTGAAGGAGGCTGTGTCCGCGGCCGAATGCAATGCAGCTGCGGAACGGGCAGAGCGAGAAAAGCAGGAGGCGCGGGTGGCGGAAGTGCGGCAAGAGCTCCAGGCTCTCATGGAAAAGCATGAGAGTTTGGAGCGCGACTCAAAGACTCGAGAGTCCGAGCTTGCCTCGGCTCTCGAAAGTGCCAAAGCCGCCAAGGCCGAGGCCCATAAGTCCCTCCAGGAGATTGAGGCAGTGAAGAAAATAGCGGCGGGTAAGGCATTTTTCATGCAAAGCAAGCATGTTAATGTGAACTACCTGACACTTACCCGAATTCGGAGCTCTCCAGGGGCGTTTGCAGATCTGCCTCGCAGTGCGTCCGATGCCGCCGCATTCTACCGAGCCAAGGAGGGGAGCTCAACGGAGAAGGTCTTCTGGTCTCAGTACGCTGAGGCCAGCCATCCGGTGCCCCCTAGCGACCAGCTGAAGCAGCTGGTCAAGCTCCACAAGGTAGCCGAGCAGGCCATGAAGGGCCTCATAGTCCGGCTGTGGCCTGGAGAGGCCATGCCTGGGAGCTACTTCGGCCTCGTGCGGCGGCTGGTGGATGCGTGCCACTGGGTGGAGGTCATCAAGCGCTCCGCCTGTATTGAAGGTGCTCGTCGGGCCCTTGCCCGCGCAAAGGTGCACTGGGGCAGGCTGGATGCAGAGAGGCTTATCACTGACGCGCCGCCAGCGGGCAAGGAGTATCGTACGCCCGAGATGTACTATAAGACTGTCCTGAAGGGTGCCCGCAAGATTGCGGATGAGTGCCCTAGAGATGTAATTATTGAGTAAACTCGCTATGTGTTATCCTATGCGCTGAAAACTTTGTTCATATGCGCTAAGCAACGCTTGTTTGATTTAAAATATTACCTTCTTTGCGGTCGTTTATAAAATCTGAGAGATGGCAAGTCCTCGGCTTCAGCCCCCATGCCACTAGTGCTGGGGTGTTCGGGATAAACTTGAGCACTCTTGTTCCCATTTTTGGGTCCATCTAGGGAGGCGCTCAACACAGCGAACAAGGCAACCGGACTTATAATGCTTGAACACTCTCACTTAGCCATAGAATTCTATAATTTTAAATTTTGGTGAAGCCCCTAGTATTCGGAAGACCAATTTCGGGGCGCTATCCACGCCTTGGCCGGACATTATCCGGTTCTTCGCTCGAAGTGGCGTAAGTCTTTAGGGACTCGAAAAGACCTCTCGAACAGCGACCAGTCTCTCGCCTTATCATGCCAGTCAGTTTTAGCTTTCTCCACTGAGGCGCTCGCCCAGCTCAACCGGGGTGCAATCACAGTGGTTCTCCCAGTGCTACCTTAGCCGACAGAACGGAACGTAAGGTACCAAAACATGGGAGCCGGGCAAACCCAACTATTGAACCAAGACATGATTCGGAGCCGATTCATATAATGCTATAAGTTCGGGGTGCCGCACTTGTGAAAGTGCTCGGACTTATCACACCATAATGCGGGGAACATAAGCCCCTGGTGTATTCGGCCGTACCAAATTGTACGGGTGCAAGATGTCATTAATGAACATATATGTAAAGTAATGCAACTATAGGCAAAAGGTGCTGCATTATTTATTCAAGGAATTCTGCTATAAGTGCAGAACGATACAAATAGTGCGGTAAGCAAGGGATTGGACTAATTAGACGTGTCTCCCTCCAGGGGTAGGCTGCGTAATGGTGTATTTAACAAATTTAATGCTCGTAATGGAGACCACCTGAGTGTTCGGCGCAGCCTTTGTCCCTCCCTGGCTGTTGCATCGTGAGTTTGGCAGGTTCGCCGCCGGACAGGGCCTCTGGTGAACGGAGTCCTGTGTATAAAAAGAAGGAAAATAAAAAATAAAAAGAGCGACACACTTGGGAGCCCCTCGTGTGGTCGAGCCGCACTCTAGGTTAGTTGTGGTCGTGCCCCTCCCCCTATGCCCATGGTATCTCCAGAGCGTAATGATGTACGCGGGGAGTTGGTCTTGGAATCATGCGAGGGCTGGGGTTGGGGCCGCATTGCTACGCATGCTTGGAACGTGCCAGGTGGTCTTGATTGATGTTGCTCCGGGCGCGTTTGGCCGTGTCCGGTCGTTTAACGGCCGGACTCGAAAATTGCCATAGAAGGCTACTCTGTACTTCTGCCGCGAGAGCCACTGTATGTTCCTCCATTCGGAGGGAGCGTTCCGTATTTCCGTTGACCGTGATGACTCCACGAGGGCCTGGCATCTTGAGCTTGAGGTATGCATAATGCGGCACCGCGTTGAACTTTGCGAACGCGGTTCGTCCGAGCAGAGCGTGATAGCCGCTGCGGAACGGGACTATGTCGAAGATTAACTCCTCGCTTCGGAAATTATCCGGGGATCCGAAGACCACTTCCAGTGTGATTGAGCCTGTACAATTGAGCTCAACCCCTGGTATGACGCCTTTGAAGGTCGTCTTTGTAGGTTTAATACTTGAGGGGTCTATGCCCATCTTGCACACTATATCCTGATAAAGCAGGTTCAGGCTACTGCCGCCGTCCATCAGGACTCTGGTGAGGTGAAATCCATCGACGATTGGGTCTAAAACCAATGCGGCGAATCCGCCATGGCGGATACTGGTCGGATGGTCTCTTCGATCGAAAGTGATCGGGCAAGAGGACCATGGATTGAACTTCGGGGCAACTGGCTCCATCGCATATACGTCCCTTAGTGCACGCTTCCGCTCCCTCTTGGGTATGTGGGTTGCGTATATCATGTTTACCGTCCGCACTTGTGGGGGGAAGCCCTTCTGTCCTCTACTGTTCGGCGGTCGGGTCTCTTCCTCGTCATCGCTGTGCAGCCCCTTGTCATTGTTTTCGGCAATTAACTTGCCTGCCTGCTTGAATACCCAACAATCTCTGTTGGTGTGGTTAGCTGGTTTTTCGGGGGTGCCATGTATCTGGCAAGAGCGGTCGAGTATTCGGTCCAAATTGGATGGACCAGACTAGTTCTTTTGAATGGCTTCTTCCGCTGACCGGGTTTAGAGCCTCAGAATCCGACGTTGACTGTCGTATCCTCATTGTTATCGCTGTTAACGCGATGTTTATTTTTGCTTCGACGTGACCTGCCATTGTGGTCCTTAGTATCCGGACTGCCAGCATTTTTACTGAGGTTGTTGCTGCGAGCTAGCCAGCTATCCTCTCCCGCACAGAAGCGGGTCATTAATGATGTGAGGGCTGCCATGGATTTCGGCTTTTCCTATCCTAGGTGCCGTGCCAGCCACTCGTCGCGGATGTTATGTTTGAAGGCTGCGAGGGCCTCTGCATCCGGACAGTCGACGATTTGATTTTTCTTTGTTAAGAACCGTGTCCAGTATTGCCTGGCCGATTCGTCTGGCTGCTGAATCATGTGTCTTAGGTCATCGGCGTCTGGTGGTCACACATATGTGCCCTGGAAGTTGTCGAGGAATGCGGCTTCCAGGTCCTCCCAACACCCAATTGACTCTGCGGGCAGGCTGTTAAGCCAATGCTGAGCTGGTCCTTTAAACTTGAGCGGGAGATACTTGATGGCGTGGAGATCGTCACCGCGGGCCATATGGATATGAAGAAGATAATCTTCGATCCAAACCGCGGGGTCTGTTGTGCCATCGTAGGATTCAATGTTTACGGGTTTAAACCCTTCAGGGATTTGATGATCCATTACTTCGTCAGTGAAGCATAGAGGGTGTGCGGCGCCTCTGTATTGAGCAATATCACGACGTAGCTCAAGGGGGTGTTGTCTGCTGTGTTCGGCCCGGCCGGAGTTCTTGTATCCGGCGCGACGGTATTCGTCGTGGGTCGTGGGGCGCCCACGTAATCCATAGATAGATCTGGATTTTCTTGCCTTGTCCTCCAGTATATCCCGCAAGTCCGGCGCGTTCCCCCGTGGCTTCGTACTTTTCGAGCGATTCCGGGGTACGGTCTTGATGGAGGGCCTGGATGCCTCTCTGTCGTGACCACGGGGTGGTCGGTCGGCCATATTGTGCGCTGGTGATGGAGGTATGTATGCTTCCTCCTCTAATCGGGGGAGCAACTTGCGTTTTGGGTAGCTCTTGGAGGGGCGTTCGAGTTCATACTCTTCGGCCGCGAGGACCTCGGTCCATCTGTCGGCCAGCAGGTCTTGATCAGCTTGAAGCTGCTGCTGCTTTTTCTTTAGGCTATTTTATGTGGCCATTAGCCTGCGTTTGAAATGCTCTTGTTCGACGGGATCCTCAGGCACGACGAATTCGTCGTCGTCGAGGCTTGCCTCGTCTCCGGAGGGAGGTATGTAATTATCATCCTCGACCTCTTCGTCTTCCGCTCTCTCGTGAGGGCTTGCTTTTGTATCCTCCTGCGCTAAATCTTGCTGGAGGGGGTTGTCTTCGGCACTTTCTGGGGTGTTATTATCTCCTGTGCCGGAATCTCCATTCTTACTATGGCGGGATTTAGGGCGGCGCCGCTGACGTCGGCGCTTGGGCTGTTTCTTTAAGGAATCTGCCTCCGCTGCTTCTTTGCCGTCCCCATCTTTTGGGGTGTCCACCATGTATATGTCGTATGACGAGGTGGTCTTCCAGTGCCTTGTGGGCGCTGGTTCTTGATTGTCTCCGGCATCATCGTCCATACCGTCGATGTCTTCGGAGTCGTAGTCTAGCATGTCTGTTAGATCGTCGAGAGTTGCTACAAAGTGGGTGGTGGGTGGGCTTTGAATTTCTTCGTCGTCCGCGTCCCAACCATCCTGGCCGTAGTCCGGCCAGGGCTCTCCGGATAGCGAGAGATGCTTTAGCGAATTTAGGATGTCGCCAAAGGGTGAGTGCTGAAAGATGTCCGCAGCGGTGAACTCCATGATCGGCACCGAATCGGATTCGATTGGCAGGGGCGCAGGAGGTTCGGAGTCCGGCAGGGAGTCCGGCACCTCGGAGTCATGAGCTTTATAAGGGACGAGGTCAGTGTTCGGCTCCATCGCCGTGGAAGTTGCAGCTCCCGAGGCGGTGTCCAGCCACCTATCCTCGATCTGCGCGATCGGCTCCGAATTATGGGTCGGAGAAGATTCGTGTGCGGCCTCCAAAGTACTGTCTGGCGGCAGAGCTAGATCATACCCATCGTGGCAGTGCGGCATGCTCGGCTGCGGCTCGGATCCGTTGAAGATCAAGTCTCCGTGGATATCTGCCGTGAAGTTTAGGCTTCCAAATCTGACCTGATGGCCAGGGGCGTAGCTTTCGATCTGCTCCAGATGGCCAAGTGAATTGGCCCGCAGTGCGAAGCCACCGAATACGAAGATCTGTCCGGGGAGAAAAGTCTCACCCTGGACGGCGTTGTTGTTGATTGAAGAAGCCATCAAGCCTATCGATGACGACACAGAGGAACTCTCAATGAAAGCACCAATATCGGTGTCAAAACCAGTGGATCTCGGGTAGGGGGTCCTGAACTGTGCATCTAGGCGGATGGTAACAGGAGACAAGGGACACGATGTTTTTACCCAGGTTCGGGCCCTCTCGATGGAGGTAAAACCCTACTCCTGCTTGATTGATATTGATGATATGGGTAGTACAAGAGTGGATCTACCACGAGATCAAGGAGGCTAAACCCTAGAAGCTAGCCTATGGTATGATTGTTGTAATGGTTGTTGTCCTACGGACTAAAACCCTCCGGTTTATATAGACACCGGGGAGGGCTAGGGTTACACAGAGTCGGTTACAATGGTAGGAGATCTACATATCCGTATTGCCAAGCTTGCCTTCCACGCCAAGGAAAGTCCCATCCGGACACGGGACGAAGTCTTCAATCTTGTATCTTCATAGTCTTGGAGTCCGGCTGACGATGATAGTCCAGCTATCCGGACACCCCCTAGTCCAGGACTCCCTCAAAGAGCTACCAGGAAAACTACAGCCTCCGGATGACCGGACTAGGCCAGACGTCTGACGCCTGAAGCTCCAGCCAGTCCAAGTCCCAGCCAACGAACGCTACAGCAGTCGGATGACCGACCTGGACCGGACGTCCGACACCCCCCAGCGTCAGGATGACCGAGCCCCTCCGGACATCCGGTGCCACCCAACATAAGGGAAATTAACTGAAGTCTGAACCCTCTGGACGAACGACCACCGAACGACCGACGCCTTCCGGACATCCGGACCCTAACGAGCCACCGGATGTCCGGTAGCTGTCGGACGACCGACGTCTGTCTGTGCACAGTGTGTTGGGCCAAGGCCCATGTACCCCCTTCGACCCCCTAGACTATATATACGACTCCACCTCCATCTTTTTAGGGTTAGCATTGGTTTAGCTCATATGAGAGATAGAGCTTTACTCATACAATTGATACATACTCCATTGGAGACTAAGGCCTCAACGGAGAAGATCCCAAGTGGATTCAAGCCCTCTCAAGGGAAGATCCCTTAGTGGATTTAATACCTCCTCTTGGAGAAGAACTAGCTACTTGTATCCTTCCTTTGTTGTGTTTGAATCTTGTATCACTCTTTGTGTTCATGGATCTAGCACATGTGTGATCGTTTCTCGTTGATTTGGGTGTTTCCTCTCGTTTCCCCTCTTGTGTGTTCTTCGTGTTCTTAGGGAATTCCCCTCCAAATCGTGAAAGATCGGCCTTAGGGTATCCACCCTACATCATATTGTGATGCTAAACCACTGTCTAAGTTTTGGGCTCTTGATTTTCTCTCGGTGGATCTTACACTCAAATCACTCGGAGAGGGGATGCTCAATCAATCTTCTCATAAATCTTAAGCGGAGTAGCCGACGAGCAACATTGGAGTAGGGTGGCTATTTATAGCCACAACCTTCCCTAAAGGAAAATTACCAAATTGGATATGTGGAGCAGCCAATGGCCGAACGACACTAGTCCAATGGTCAGAAATTGAGCACAACGGTAACATTCCTTGTGGTGCAAGTAATTCTAACTCCTCAGTCTGAAAGACATCTCTTGCAGCACGAAGAACAACGTCTACTGTTGTTAGGTGATCATTCAAAGCATAAAGAGATTTCTCTCGCATCTTTCATAGGTTTTGAGCTAAGCATCAAAGCGAATCTGAGCTTCAAGAACCTATAGCCCTCTTAATAGTACAGAGGTCCTATGACTCAAACGAACGAAAGAAGAACAATGAAATGAATACTACGTCTTCACTTTGTCTTAGACTTCAACTCGTTGTAGTCAATCTTCTTTGGAAAGAACCTCCAAACTAATTGCTTCACTTCAGCAATAAACTTTCAAGGGGTTTACTCCTTCACATCAATCTTCTCGTCTACATGTTCTCAATAGATGTATCTCATTCTTCTCTGCAATGCATATATTCTTCGGTGAAGTTCCTCGAACTTGACACTGGAGGCAGCATTCTCTTTGGTTCTGCATGGACTATTTCTCTTTGTGTGCACTAGCAAACAAATTAGTCCATCCATGCTTTTGTCAACAATCTCCAAAAAACAAGATGGCAAATACTGCACCAACACCTTGATTTATAGAATGCAATGGAGGCAGAGGATAACACGAGTCTAGTTTGCTACGTCGGTGGAGAGGAATCCTTCATGAATTAGGAGTCCTTATTTCTTGTCTTGTATGAGAAGGCTTATGAAGTCTTCTTCGTATGTGTTATTAAGGGCTGCTCCAAGTGGCCCATTAATAAACCCCCCAACGTCCGGATGATCGAGCCCCTCCGAATATCCGGTGCCACCCAACAGAAGGGAAATTAACGGAAGTTTGAACCCTCCGGACGACCGGCCCCCGCACAACCAATGCCTTCCGGACGTCCGGATCCTCACGGGCCACTGGATGTCCGGTACCTGCCGGACAACCGATGCTTGTTTGCGCCAGTGTGTTGCGTTGGAAATATGCCCTAGAGGCAATAATAAAGTGGTTATTATTATATTTCCTTGTTCATGATAATCGTTTATTATCCATGCTATAAGTGTATGTATTGGAAACTCAAATACATGTGTTGAAGCATAGACAACAACATGTCCCTAGTGAGCCTCTACCGGGCTAGCTCGTTGATCAAAGATGGCTATATTTTCCTAGTCATAGACATGAGTTGTCATTTGATAACAGGATCACATCATTTGGAGAATGACGTGATGGACAAGACCCAAACTATAAACGTAGCATATGATCATATTAAGTTTATTGCTATTGTTTTCTGCATGTCAAGTATTTGTTCCTATGACCATGAGATCATGCAACTCACTGACACCGGAGGAGTACCTTGTGTGTATCAAACGTCACAACGTAACTGAGTGACTATAAATATGCTCTGCAAGTATCTCCGAGGGTGTCTGTTGAGTTGGCATGGAAAGGCTGGGATTTGTCACTCTGTGTGAAAGAGAGGTATCTCAGGGCCCACTTGGAAATACAGTGCTACCTCTTGAGCATGCGTTGGTTTTCCATTCAAGAGGAAAGGGTGATGCAGCAAAGTAGCATAAGTATTTCCCTCAGTTTTTGAGAACCAAGGTATCAATCCAGTAGGAGGTTACATGCAAGTCGCCTTGTACCTGCACAAACAAATAAGAACCTTGCAACCAATGTGATAAAGGGGTTGTCAGTCCCTTCACGACCACTAGCAAAAGTGAGATCTGATAGAGATAATAAGATAAATATTTTTGGTATTTTCGTTGTATAGATTGAAAAGTAAAGATTGCAAAATACTAATCGAGATGCAATGTAAATAAAAGAGATATAATATGATGGAAAAGAGACCCGAGGGCCATAGGTTTCACTAGTGACTTCTCTCAAGATAGCATATCTTACGGTGGGTGAACAAATTACTGTCAAGCAATTGATAGAAAAGCGCATAGTTATGAGAATATCTAGGCATGATAATGTATATAGGCATCACGTCCGTGACAAGTAGATCGAAATGATTCTACATCTACTACTATTACTCCACACATAGACCGCTATCCAGCATGCATCTAGAGTATTAAGTTCATAAGAATAGAGTAACGCATTAAGAAAGATGACATGATGTAGAGGGATAAACTCAAGCAATATGATATAAACCCATCTTTTTATCCTCGATGGCAACAATACAATACGTGCCTTGCTGCCCCTGCTGTCACTGGGAAAGGACACCTCAAGATTGAACCCAAAGATACGCCCTTCTCCCATTGCAAGAAAGATCAATCTAGTAGGCCAAACCAAACTGATAATTCGAAGAGACTTGCAAAGATATCAAATCATACATATAAGAATTCAGAGAAGAATCAAATATTGTTCATAGATAATCTTGATCATAAACCCACAATTCATCGAATCTCGACAAACATACCGCAAAAATTATTACATCGAATAGATCTCCAAGAAGATCGAGGAGAACTTTGTATTGAGAATTAAAGAGAGAGAGAGAGAGAGAGAAGAAGCCATCTAGCTAATAACTATGGACCCTAAGGTCTATGGTAAACTACTCACACATCATCGAAGAGTCTATGGTGTTGATGTAGAAGCCCTCCGTGATCGATTCCCCCTCCGGTGGAGCGCCGGAAAAGGCCCCAAGATGGGATCTCATGGGTACAGAAGGTTGCGGCGGTGGAAATAGGGTTTTGTGGTGCTCATGGATGTTTTTGGGGTATATGAGTATATATAGGAGAAAGAAGTAGGTCGGTGGAGCCACGAGGGTGGGGGGCGCGCCCACCCCCCTGGGCGCGCCCTCCTACCTTGTGGCCGCATCGTTGCTTCCTTGACGTCCACTCCAAGTCTCCTGGATTGAGTTTGTTCCAAAAATGATTCTCCCGAAGGTTTCATTCCGTTTGGACTCGTTTGATATTCCCTTTCTGCGAAACACTGAAATAGGCAAAAAATAGCAATTTGCATTGGGCCTCCGGTTAATAGGTTAGTCCCAAAAATAATATAGAAATGCATAATAAAGCCCATTAAACATCCAAAACAGATAATATAATAGCATGGAACAATCAAAGAAAGCTTATCCCTACAAAATTATATAGTTTGGCCATGCTTCATTTTCGCCACACAAAATGCTCCCATCATGCACAACCCCGGCTTCAGCCAAGCAATTGGTTCATACTTTTTAACCCGCTTCAGCCTTTTCAACCCTCACGCAATACATGAGCATAAGCCATGGACATAGCACTATGGGTGGAGTAGAGTATGATGATATGGATTATGTGAGAAAACAAAAAAAGGAGAAAGTCTCACATTGACGCGGCTAATCAACGGGCTATGGAGATGCCCATCAATTGATGTCAATACGAGCAGTAGGGTTTGCCATGCAACGGATGCACTAGAGCTATAAATGTATGAAAGCTCATGAAGACCTAGGGCATTTTGAGGAAGCCCATCACTGGAATATACAAGCCAAGTTCTATAATGAAAAATTCCCACTAGTATATGAAAGTGACAAAATAAGAAACTCTCTATCATGAAGATCATGGTGCTATTTTGAAGCACAAGTGTGGAAAAAGGATAGTAACATTGTCCCTTCTCTCTTTTTCTCTCTTTTTTTATTTGGGCTTCTTTGGCCTCTTTTTTTCTCTCTTTTTTTACTTCGTCCGGAGTCTCATCCCGACTTGTGGGGGAATCGTAGTCTCCATCATCCTTTCCTCACATGTGACAATGCTCTAATAATGGAAATCGTCACACTTCTATTTATTTACAATTCAAGAATTACAACTCAATACTTAGGACAAAATATGACTCTATGTGAATGCCTCCGGTGGTGTACCAGGACATGCAATGAATCAAGAGCGACATGTATGAAAGAAATATAAAGGTGGCTTTGCCACAAATACGATGTCAACTACATGATCATGCAAAGCAATATGACAATGATGGAGCGTGTCATAATAAACGGAACGGTGGAAAGTTGCATGGCAATATATCTCGGAATGGCTATGGAAATGCCATAATAGGTAGGTATGGTGGATGTTTTGAGGAAGATATAAGGAGGTTTATGAGTGACAGAGCATATCGTATCATGGGGTTTGGATGCACCGGCAAAGTTTGCACCAACTCTCAAGGTGAGAAAGGGCAATGCATGGTACCGTAGAGGCTAGCAAATTGCGTAAGGGTAAGAGTGCGTATAATTCATGGACTCATATTAGTCATAAAGAACTCATATACTTATTGCAAAAGTTTATTAGCCCTTGAAGCAAAGTACTACTATGCATGCTCCTAGGGGAAGGGTTGATAGGAGTTAACCATCGCGCGATCCCGACCTCCACTCATAAGGAAGGCAATCAAAGAACACCCCATGCTTCAAATTTGTCACACAACGTTCACCATACGTGCATGCTACGGGACTTGCCAACTTTACCACAAGTATTTCTCAATTTCATAATTACCCAACTAGCATGACTCTAACATTACCACCATTATATCTGAAAACAATTATCAAGTATCAACTTTATCATAGTGTTTAATGCACTCCATATGAAAGTTTTTATTTTACCCAACTTGGATGCCCATCATATTGGGACTAATTTTATAACCAAAGAAAATTACCATGCTATTATAAAAGACTCTCAAAATAATATAAGTGAAGCATGATAGATCAATAATTTCTACAAAATAAAACCACCATCGTGCTCTAAAAAGGTATAAGTGAAGCACTAGAGCAAAATTGTCTAGCTCAAAAGATATAAGTGAAGCACATAGAGTATTCTAATAAATTCCGATTCATGTGTGTCTCTACAAAAGGTGTGTACAGTAAGGATGATTGTGATAAACTAAAAATCAAAGACTCAAGTCATACAAGACGCTCCAAGCAAAATACATATCATGTGGTGAATAAAAATATAGCCTTAAGTAAAGTTACCGATAGACGAAGACAAAAGAAGGGATGCCTTCCGGGGCATCCCCAAGCTTAGGCTTTTGGTTGTCCTTGAATTTTACCTTGGGGTTCCTTGGGCATCCCCAAGCTTAGGCTCTTGCCACTCCTTATTCCAAAATCCATCAAATCTTTACCCAAAACTTGAAAACTTCACAACACAAAACTCAACAGAAAATCTCATGAGCTCCGTTAGTGCAAGAAAACAAACTACCACTTTAAGGTACTGTAATGAACTCATTATTTATTTATATTGGTGTTAAAACAACTGTATTACAACTTATATATTGTTCATACCCCCCGATACTAGCCATAGATTCATCAAAATAAGCAAACAACACACGAAAAACAGAATCTCTCAAAAACAGAACAGTCCGTAGCAATCTGTAACTCCCGAATGCTTCTGAAATCCCAAAAATTCTCCAAAATTAGGAACTCCTAGGTTATTTTCTTATTAATCTTCAGCAAAAAGAATCAGTTGAAAATCTCGTTTCTGTGATTTATGAAAACTAATCTCATGCGCGCAAAAGTTTCTGTTTTTCAGCAAGATCAAATTAACTATCACCGTAGGTTATCCTAAAGGTTTTACTTGGCACAAACACTAATTAAAACACAAAACCACATCTAACCAGAGGCTAGATGAATTGTTGATTTCTAAATAGGAACAAAAAGTAAAGAACAAAAATAAAATTGGGTTGCCTCCCAACAAACGCTATCATTTAACGCCCCTAGCTACGCATAAAAACAAGAATAGATCTAGGTATTACCATCTTTGGTATTCAATTCATAAGTGGCTATCATAGTAGATTCATAAGGTAATTGAATTTTCTTCCTAGGAAAGTGCTCCGTGACTTTCCTTAATGGAAATTGGAATCTAATATTTCATTCTTTCATATCAATAATTGCACCAATCGTTCTAAGAAAAGGTCTACCAAGAATAATAGGACATGAAGGATTACAGTCTATATCAAGGACAATGAAATCTACGGGAACATAATTCTTATTTTCAACAATAAGAACATCATTAATCCTTCCCATAGGTTTCTTAATGGTGGAATCCGCAAGATGTAAATTTAAAGAACAATCATCAAATTCATGGAAACCTAGCATATCACACAAAGTTTTAGGAATCGTGGAAACACTAGCACTCAAATCACACAAAGCATAGCATTCATAATTTTTAATCTTAATTTTAATAGTAGGTTCCCACTCGTCATAAAGTTTTCTAGGGATAGAAACTTCTAATTCAAGTTTTTCTTCATAAGATTGCATTAAAGCATCAACGATATGTTTGGTAAAAGCTTTATTTTGACTATAAGCATGAGGAGAATTTAGCACGTATTGGAACAAGGAAATACAATCTATCAAAGAGCAATTATCATAATTAAATTCCTTGAAATCCAAAATAGTGGGTTCATTGCTATGTAAAGTTTTGACCTCTTCAATTCCACTTTTACCAATTTTTGCATCAAGATCTAAAAACTCCGAATCATCGGGACACCTTTTAGCTAAAGTTGACTGATCTCCAGTCCCATGTTTATCAAGATTCATATTGGAAAACAAGGATTTAATAGGAGACACATCGATCACTTTGAGATCTTCATCCTTATTATCATGAAAACTAGAAGAACATGCTTTCACAAAGCAATCCTTTTTAGCACGCATCCTAGCGGTTCTTTCTTTGCACTCATCAATGGAAATTATCATAGCTTTGAGGGACTCATTGATATCATGCTTAGGTGGAATATATCTATGTTTCAAACAATCAACTTCAAGAGAAATTCTATCCACATTCCTAGCCAACTCATCAATCTTAGGCAATTTTTTTCAAGCAAAGCATTGAAATTCTTTTGCAAAATCATAAATTCTTTAACTAGTCTCAAAATCAGAGGGCATCTTATTGAAATTTCAATAAGAATTGTTGTAGGAATTACCATAATTATTAGAGGAATTACTAGGGAACGGCCTAGAATTATAGTTTCCTCTATACATGTTGTTGCCAAAATTATTCCTACCAATAAAATTCACATCCATAGATTCATTATTATTCTCAATCAAAGTGGATAAGGGCATATCATTAGGATCAGAAGAAACACTCTTATTAGCAAACAATTTCATAAGTTCATCCATCTTTCCACTCAAAACATTAATCTCTTCAATTGCATGAACCTTTTTTCTAGTAGATCTTTTGGTGTGCCATTGAGAATAATAAACAATAATATTATCTAGGAGTTTAGTAGCTTATCCTAAATTGATTTCCATAAAAGTGCCACCCGCGGCCGAATCTAAAAGATTTCTAGAAGCAAAATTCAATCCGGCATAAAATTTTTGTATAATCATCCATAAATTCAAACCATGTGTAGGGCAATTACGTATCATTAGTTTCATCCTCTCCCAAGCTTGTGCAACATGCTCATGATCAAGTTGCTTAAAATTCATAATATCGTTTCTAAGAGAGATGATCTTAGAGGGAGGAAAATACTTAGAGATAAAAGCATCTTTGCAATTATTCCATGAATCAATACTATTTTAGGCAAAGAAGAGAACCAAGTTTTAGCACGATCTCTAAGTGAAAACGGAAATAACTTCAATTTAACAATATCATTATCCACATCTCTCTTCTTTTGCATATCGCACAAGTCAACAAAGTTGTTTCGATGTGTAGAGGCATCTTCACTAAGAAGGCCAGAGCATTGATCTTTCATGACAAGATTCAATAAAGCAGCATTAATTTCGCAAGATTCAGCATCGGTAATAGGAGCAATCGGAGTGCTAAGAAAATCATTGTTGTTGGTATTGGAAAAATCACACAATTTAGTATTGTCTTGAGCCATAGCGACAAACAATCCAACACACAAGCACACAAGAAGCAAGCAAAAAGAGAAGAACGGAAAAAGGGCAGATAAAACGGCAAGGGTGAACTGGGGGAGAGGAAAACGAGAAGCAAATGGAAAATAATGTAATGCGGGGGATAAGAGTTTGTGATGGGTACTTGGTATGTCTTGACTTGTGCATAGATCTTTCCGACAACGATGCCCGAAATCGGCGAGTTGTCGAGAGATCAAATGTTGACTTGACTTGGCGTAAGCCTCCCCGGCAACGACGACAGAAATCCTTCTTACTACCTCTTGAGCATGCGTTGGTTTTCCCTTGAAGAGGAAAGGGTGATGCAGCAAAGTAGCGTAAGTATTTCCCTCAGTTTTTGAGAACCAAGGTATCAATCTAGTAGGAGGTTACACACAAGTCGCCTTGTACCTGCACAAACAAATAAGAACCTTGCAACCAACGTGATAAAGGGGTTGTCAATCCCTTCACGGCCACTTGCAAAAGTGAGATCTGATAGAGATAATAAGATAAATATTTTTGGTATTTTTGTTGTATAGATTGAAAAGTAAAGATTGCAAAATAGTAAACGGGATGCAATGTAAATAAAAGAGATATAATATGATGGAAAAGAGACCCGGGGGACGTAGGTTTCACTAGTGGCTCCTCTCAAGATAGGATATTTATGGTGGGTGAACAAATTACTGTCGAGCAATTGATAAAAATGTGCATAGTTATGACAATATCTAGGCATGATCATGTATATAGGCATCACGTCCGTGACAAGTAGATCGAAACGATTCTGCATCTACTACTATTACTCCACACATCGACCGCTATCCAGCATGCATCTAGAGTATTCATAAGAACAGAGTAACGCATTAAGCAATATGATATAAACCCCATCTTTTTATCCTCGATGGCTAAGGGAGTCCTGGATTAGGGGGTCCTCGGACAGCCGGACTATATACTTTGGCCGGAGTGTTAGACTATGAAGATACAAGATTGAAGACTTTGTCCCGTGTCCGGGTAGGACTCTCCTTTGCGTCGAGGCCAAGCTTGGCAATTCGGATATGTAGATCTCCTTCTCTGTAACCGACTCTGTGTAACCCTAGCCCCCTCCGGTGTCTATATAAACCGGAGGGTTTAGTCCATAGGACAACAACAATCATAATCATGGGCTAGCTTCTAGGGTTTAGCCTCTACGATCTCGTGGTAGATCAACTCTTGTAATACTCATATCATCAAGATCAATCAAGAAGGAAGTAGGGTATTACCTCCATTGAGAGGGCCCGAACCTGGGTAAACATTGTGTCCCCCGCCTCCTATTACCATTAGCCTTAGACGCACAGTTCGGGACCCCCTACCCGAGATCCGCCGGTTTTGACACCGACATTGGTGCTTTCATTGAGAGTTCCACTGTGTCGTCACTATAAGGCTTGATGGCTCCTTCAATCATCTGCAACGATGCGATCCAGGGCGAGGTTTTCCTCCTCGGACAGATCTTCGTATTCGGCGGCTTCGTACTGCAGGCCAACTCGCTTGGCCATCTCGAGCAGATCGATAGCTACGCCCCTGGCCATTAGGTCAGGTTTGGAAGCTTGAACTACAATGCCAACATCCGCGGAGACTTGATCTTCGATGGATTCGAGCCCATGACAGGTGCGCCGTACAGTCACGATGAGCATGACTTAGATCTGCAATCAGACGGTGTTCAGGAGAACGCACCTGCAACTACCCTGGCTGTGGGGACCCCGACTCATAAGTCGTGATCACCGAATGCACGTGTACAGTGATCCCAGAGATCAATGCTCACTGAACACACAGAAGCTGAATAACAAGAGTCTTACATCCATACATACCGTTTTACACAAGTAGGACCATTATGGTCAGGTCTTGAGTATAACATCGCAGCGGAAATCTTCGTCGATAACTTGGACCCATGCCATCTGCCTTAACCCTACAGGCATTCTGACTGGGAAGCGTCCTAGCTCGCATGTTCGTCACCGAAGTATTCTTCATCACATTCTGTTCTTTCATGCCTGGCCAATAAAATAACCAGTGGCAAGCCAATGAGTACTTTGAATGTACTCGCAAGCAACCCATGTTTTGGTTCAAGATACAACAATGCATGATATAGGTAAATTTTGCAGAAAGCTAGTTTTGAGTGTAATGACATGTTCAACAACTTTGTAAGGCATGCATCAAGAGAATTCAAGTAACCATGAGGACAGGTTACAGATATCAACATATATAGAGTGGGCACCAACCCATCTAACATAAATAGAGTGGGCACCAACCCATCTAACATAAATAGAGTGGGCACCAACCCATCTCAATCATGTCAAGTCCCTTGACTTGACCCATGTCATTTTATCAACACACACACACTTGGTTTGTAAACAAGTGGACGTAGCCCAAGAGCGGTTACCCAACTGTCCTTGACCGTGGACACGGCTATTCGAATAGTTTTACACTCTGTAGAGGTTGCACACTGTACCCACAAGATCCGGGGAACTTCCGTGTCAGCCACGACCCGCGGTACCTCAAGTACCCGGGGTAAGCACCCGATCACTACCTTTCCCTAGACGACACTAACATGGAGTCCACTCGATTGGCAGTGACCCCCGTGCCCAACATTTCACATAACATTTTCGTGGAGCCTTGCTCCCATATTTATCACATACCACTGGCACGGGGTACCAACGGCATGTCCGGTGCCCCATAAAAATGTTCTTGGTCGCCCTACCTGGCACAACCCCGTCCCGAGAGAGAGCACCAACTCTCCCCCGTCACTAGTAATGCGGGCTCCAAGCTAGTATCGGTCTAGGTACTCAATAATGCCCTTTCCCATATAAGGGTAGAGTGGTTGCACATGTAACGGTCGCAACTTCGACCAATCCGTTTTGAAAACAACACACACTTTCCTCGATACACCACTTCATCATCAAGTGGTTACCCATCTCATCATCTCCCTCAGGCATAAGTGGCACCCGACGGGGTTTTCAAAAAGTCCTTTGAAAATACTTTGCCTCCTTCACCATGCATATTCCCGCGTAGCACTACTTTAGCATCCTATCTACTCCCACCGGCATAACCCTCATAAGGAGGTAGGGCCATGCACAATGCAAGTATCAACGAGGAAGTAACAGAGGCAACCAACCCACGTGGTTCACCATCTCATCATGATTCCGATGCAACAATAATAGAGCTATATGACATGCATAAAAAGGGTTTCATAGACATGGTCAAAGGGTTGCTTGCCTGTTTTAACAAAGTCTTCGAGGTCTTCAAATATCTCTGGTCCAACTCCGAGCATTCCATCTACTTTGTCAACTATCGTCGAAAGCAACCACGATAAGCAAAACAACAAGGCAGGAAATAAAAGTGCTCTAAAAATATGAGTTGGACTTTTCTGGGATACCTCTGGTCATATGAGGGATGACCAAAGTGGTTTCATTAGGATTTGATCAATGGACATCTCTGAACATTTCAATATGATGGAATCAAGGGAATAATGGGTTTGCAAGAAGTGTACAGAAATATATTTTTGAAAAATGAGCAAAGGCACCCATTTAACAAAGGATGATTTTTGAAGCATCTAGGAGTTGGTTTCACTGTATTTGGAGTTGAGATGATATTCCTATGAATTTGCAAAGTTGGCTATATATAAAGAAATAGACCATTATTTGAGGTGATACAGAAAGTACTAGTAAAAATGTTCAAAAACTAAGTTTTGAACTTATAGACATCTAGGATTTTGAATCATGGAATTTGGATCAACAATGGGCTCTCTGTGATTTTCTAAAGTTCATCACAGAAATAGGAAAAATAGGGTTTGGTAAATATTTGTGAAGAAAAGGTCTCTGGAAAAATGTGCATGTTGCATCACCAGATAGATCATGATTTATAGAGTCACTAGGAATTTGAATCATCAAATTTGGAGTCCATTTGAATTGTTTATGGATTTTACAAACTGTACAGAAAGGAAAAAGGGAAAAAGGGTTTTACCCAAATGGGCTGGATCTGGGCGGCGGCGGCGCGCACAGGGCGAGGTTTAGCAGCAGGCGCCACTGGGCCGACCCAGTGGCTCGGCCGCACGCGCGCAGGGGCCACGTCGATGGCGGCTTGTGGGGGTGCGCCTTCATGCATGGGAGGCGGATCCGGCGGAAGCCGTTTCCACTTAAACAACGGGGCCCGCCCACCGGGTCGCTGACGAGCGGGGCCCGCTTGTCGGGTTCGTCCTCAACCTCCCGCGCGGGCGCAATGGGAGACAGAGGAGGCGCCCCGACGGCGACTGCCGGCGTTACAGGGCGTCTCCGGCGATGCTCCGCCCACCGGCGTGCTCGTGAGGCTACACTGCATCCTCCTAGGTGCTTCACGCCCGCCGAGGAGGGCCGTAGTGTCGGCGGCTTGGATGGTCGCGGAGGGGCCGTCGGCCATCTTTGGCCGTGAGCGCACGGCGCACCCGGGGATGAACGGAGAGGGTATAGGGCCTTGCAGTGGTTGAATGAGGGCGCTGGTGCACCGAGGGGCAGAGGAGGGGCTCGGGGTAGCCCGAATTTAGGCGGAGCCCGAAGGCTCAGCTCCGGCCATGGAGGTGGATGGAGGGCGCGGGGAGAGAAGTGAGTTGGTTCAGGGGGTCAACGGGAGTGAGAGAGGGCGAAAGGAGGCCAGAAAGGGCTCGGGGGTGGCCTTAAATAGAAGGGGGCGAGGTGTACCGTGGCTCGTGCGCCGGCGAGCTCCTAGCCGTTGCTGGAGGCCACGGGGGCGCGCGTGGGCGTGTCTGGGGTGTTTGTGGGGTTGGTCTAGGGCGAGAGGAGGGGAGAGAAGGAGCGGGGAAGGGCCAGGGTGCCGCGCGTGTGAGGCGCTCCATTGGCGCGCTCGGGCGGCCTCTGTTCGCTAGCGCGGAGGCGCGGGGAGGGGGAAAGAGAAGGGGGGCGACCGCGTAGCGTGTTGCGGACGCCGAGGCACCTCGACTGGCGCAAGGGGGAGGATCGAGGTGGTCGGGTGGCTTGGGCAGAGAGAAGCTACAGTGCGTGGGAGCACTGTAGCGCGCTCTGGAGCACGCCTTTGGCATGCCATGGCATAAAAAGTGGAAAGTGGGCGCGGCCACTTGTGTCCAGCAGTGCTAGGGAGTAGTAAAGAAAGGGGAGGAAGCATTGGATGCCATGGAGGGCCACTGGAACGAGGAGGGTGGTGAGAAAGGAGAAGAATGCTGCTGTCCAGAAGGGTAAATGGGGGTGTTTCACCCCTCAATCATTGAGCTGAGGCCAGGGAAGAGTTACTGGAGATAGGAGAAGACTAGGAGGAGATGTGGTAAAAAGTTGAGCTCAAGGAGAATAGTGCAAGTGGTCAGAATGGTGATTTTTGAAAAGTCACAGAAGGTGTTTGATGCAAATTTGGGCAAGCAAATTAACTCCACTTGACATGAAGATCAACAGGATCAAGTGTCATATATAAATGGGGTTGATCACCAAGTTGGAGCTCATTTGGACGAAGTTGCTAATGTAACTTTGGCAAACCCTAGAAATGAACAGAATTGGGTTTCCCAAGATTTAGTCATGAAAATATGTTTTCCTTGATGCACCACTTGGTGTAGTGTCATCATTTGATCATGTGATCATGCTCACAAAAGTTGGAATCAAGGAGAGAAAGTTTCCAATGTAGAGTTGTTCAAATTTGGTTCTGGACAGGAATGGTTTTGGGGCACTTTGATCAAGTTAACTTGTTCTACAACTTGTGCCACTTGATCTAGATGAATAATTAGGACATTTGAGAATGTTCACAAGGTTTGAGATTATTTGGGAATGTTTGGCAATGTAAAGTTGCTCAAACTTCAAAATGGACAGAAATGGTTTTGAGGGGATTTGATGATGGTATCTTGTTCTCCAAGACATGATACTTGGCAAGATCACCAAATATGTCATATGTGACATGATAGAATTTTCTTTGAATTTTTGGAGAATATTTCCTTTGTAAATATTTCAAAAGCTTGAAATATCTAGAAAGGGTTTTTGAGGGGTTTGACCAATATTTTGAACATGACCATGTGTTGAAACTCTTATATATGGAAAACATATGTCCACTGAGTTTCCCTAATTTTTGTCAAATATTTTTGAAACAATAAAATAATTTTTCCCTATTAAAGACAATTTCTGGCCTTAAGAAAAAGCTTTTAAATAAAATAGGAAAATAACATTTAAAAATATATTTTTGTGGTTTCTGGGTATCCTATATCTAATAGGAGTCAAATATATTTTTGAAAAGATTTTTACTGCCCTTAATTAAGTACTTGCAGTGCAACCCTCAATTCAGGGGTTTTTGAAAAACTAATTTTTGAAAATACTATTTGGCCAAATTATTTTTGTAAGAAAATATTTTTATGTCCTATACACATGGCATGATCATTGGTTCAAGAGTTTGGAGCAAGGAGATGAAGTATAGGAGTTGGAGGATTTATTTGATTTCTAGAGCACTTGCAAACAGCAGACAAACATTCAATCAAAGCAAAGACAAAACATTCAAAAGTTTTTGTCAAACCACATTTTAGCATGATTATTGACTTAAGTGTTGTGGCATGAAAATCAGGGTGTGACATACCTACCCCCCTTAGAAGAATCTCGTCCCCGAGATTCCCAGACTAGGCTTTAAAGAGATACGGAAACTCGAATCTAAGGTAGTCTTCACGCTCCCAAGTTGCTTCGGCTTCAGTGTGGTTGCTCCATTGGACCTTGAAGTACTTGATGGTGCGACTTCGAGTGTGTCGCTCAGCCTCATCCAGAATGCAGATGGGCCTCTCACGGTAAGTCAAATCAGGCTGAAGGTCAATGGCTTGGTGGTTGACGTCCTTGTAAAGATCAGGCTTGTCTGGAACTTGGAGACACTTCCGGAGTTGTGACACGTGGAACACGTTGTGCACATCGGATAGTTCAGGTGGAAGTTCCAACGGGTAAGCCACTTCTCCTCGTGGTTCAGTGATCTTGAAGGGGCCGATGTATCTTGGTGCAAGCTTCCCCTTAACATGGAATCGCTGGGTTCCCTTGAGAGGTGTGACCTGGAGATAGACATGGTCTCCAACTCGGAAGTTCATGTCTCTACGACGTGAGTCAGCGTAGCTCTTCTGTCTTGACTTGGCAGTCTTCAAACGCTCTCTGACAAGCTGGACTTGCTCTTCTGCTTCACGAAGGATATCAGGCCCAAAGACAAGTCCTTCTCCGGTCTCTGACCAATTGAGGGGTGTGTGGCACTTCCGTCCGTATAACACTTCAAATGGTGCCATCTGAAGGCTTGACTGATAACTATTGTTGTAAGAGAACTCGGCGAAAGGTAGGCAGTCTTCCCACCTAGCTCCATATGCTAAGACACAGGCTCGGAGCATGTCTTCGAGTATCTGATTTACTCGTTCTGTCTGACCTCCGGTCTGTGGTTGGAAAGCAGTGCTGAAGGACAACTTGGTCCCCATGGCCTCTTGGAACTTCTTCCAGAACCTTGAGGTAAACTGGGTTCCTTGATCTGACACAATCTCCTTGGGAACACCATGAAGGCTCACGATTCGGTTGATGTAGAGACTGGCTAACTGGTTCCCCTTGTAGGTCGTCTTGACTGGAATGATGTGGGCCACCTTGGTCAAATGGTCAACAATGACCCATATGGAGTCATGTCCCTTGCTTGACCTGGGTAAACCGGTGATGAAGTCCATCCCGACTTTGTCCCACTTCCATTCAAGCACCTTGAGGGGTTGCAACAATCCAGCGGGTCGCTGATGTTCAGCTTTGACTCTCTGGCATACGTCACACTTTGCAACATAGGTGGCAATCTCCCTTTTCATCATGTGCCACCAGAATCTTTCCTTCAGGTCTTGATACATCTTGGTTCCTCCAGGATGGATGGAATACGGGGTGTCGTGAGCTTCTTGCAAGATCAGATTCTTGAGCTCAATCTTGTTGGGTATGCAAATGCGATTCCCAAACCACACGACTCCTTGCTCATCTTCTGTGAAACTTGGGGCTTTGCCCGCCTTGATCTTCCTCTTGATGCCTTCAATACTCTCGTGTCCCGTCTGAGCTTCTTTAACCTCATCCATCAGGGTCGGCTTGACTTCAAGGTTAGCTAAGAATCCTGGTGCAACCAGTTCCAACCCGAAGCTTTCAAGTTCTTCATACAAGGCGGGTAGCTTGTCCTTAAGCATAGCATTCAAGGAACAAGCCTTTCTGCTTAATGCATCTGCTACCACATTAGCCTTCCCAGGGTGGTATTGAACACTGAGGTCATAATCTTTGATCAACTCTAGCCATCCTCTTTGCCTCGTGTTCAATTCCCTTTGAGTGAAAATATACTTCAGACTTTTGTGATCCGTGTATATCTCACATCGCTTCCCTAAGAGGTAATGTCGCCATGTCTTCAGGGCATGAACCACTGCTGCTAGCTCAAGATCATGAGTAGCATAGTTTTCTTCATGAGGCCGTAGTTGCCTTTGAGAGGAGTGGCTTGCAGATATGCACGATCTTCAACGCGGAAGCTCACTCCTTGACGACGGTGGTTGGTATAGTTCTTCCTCCTTGACATGGCGGTCTTCGGATGTTCCCTAACCAGCTGATCAACTCTTCTTCCGTCTTCATGTGGACATACATGTCCTCAAGTAAGGATGATGATTTACTTGCCCAAGTACTCTATGAAGTATTTGGGGTACGTAGAGTGGGCTGAGGCATTGGTGAGGGTCACGGTTGAGCATTGGTCAAGGTCTTATTGATCTAGAGCCAAGGCCCAAGGTCATGATCCAACCGTGTTGTGGCTTGGTAGGGCATAAGGGTTTCAAGGATTCTAGTGTGCGAATGAACATTTATCATCCTATCTTTAAGCATGGTTTCTGAGATGCCAATAGTCTATCTAGTCCTTTAAACAAATCACATCATATCACTGATAGCATCATTTCGTATAGGCCAACTCCAATCATCACTCATGCCAATCATAT
This sequence comes from Triticum timopheevii, assembly GCA_963921465.1. NCBI lineage: Eukaryota > Viridiplantae > Streptophyta > Magnoliopsida > Poales > Poaceae > Triticum > Triticum timopheevii. The sequence goes on along the minus strand of OY997264.1, from coordinate 248,605,808 downwards.
CCTCATGACTCCCAAGAGGAGGTCTAACAACATCATATATGTCTACGATCCCCAAACTCATGTGTGTGTGGCCACCCCTAAAAATCCATGGGTAGAGCATACAAGCTTCCAAGCTGGAATAAAACAGGACAATCCAAGTGCTCACCCTATTCTTCCAAGGCCCATACTAGTGCATCTCTATCCTAAGGAAACACGTCGTATGCCACTCCAAGATCTTGTTTCCTTCCTATGAATCAACTCCAACAACCTGTCAACTTCCATTAATCACTGCATAATCCATTAATTCCACAAATCCAACGCCTATGCTAGTGTTCCACATGATCTTCTGAAGTCCTTATAATCCCCGAATACTTGAAAGAGCTATATTTACTATAGTCAGTCCACCAATTCCCATTATCATGGTCAAGTAAACCCCAAGGTCAAGCTTATATTTAACTCTAAATCAACTCCGACAATTAATCCAATCTCCTAGTTTATTGTCCACCGAGAATCATGGTATCATGATCGAGATCATCAGTCTAAATCCAATTTACTCCGAACCATGCAGACATGCTCAGCATCTATATTCAACTAGAATCACCTACTTAAATACAAATCTTTTGTCCAACGAGAATTCCTACATGTTCCCCCAAGTCATTTACGTAATATCAACTGTCTCCTAACAATATCCCATGGCTAAGTTAAATCCAAATACTTCCAAGAATTCTAGCTTGCGATCATGATTGTCATATAAATCCAATTTACTCAGGGGTAACGAAAGCTATGCTACTCTATAATCATGATCCCACCAAGTTCATCACCAACATGGTAGCCTCATAATCCACCAAATAGTCTCGGACGATTCCTCAAAGTTATTGATATAAACTCACCAAGTCATCTGTCCTCAAATCCTATATCCTCAAACTGGTCTTCCTATGGCATCGTCAGTTCTGGTGCTATATTAGGATGATAATGTGCTGGCTCAGTACGTCCACTAGTTCCATAATGAACCCAGTGTTGTGCAAGGTTACTGAGGCTTAACTGGTTTTCTTGCAATTCTGTAGGTTAAGCTCAGGGTTAAGGTTTCGAGCTGGGGTATCTCGTGAAGTCTCGAAGGGTCTAGGAATGGGTCTCTAATCTTGAGGGGAAACCATAACTCTAAGGGGTGGCACTTGGTCGAGGAGGCTGCAACAAAAGTCTTCATTGCTAGTTGGTTGCCGAAGCAGGTGTCTTGGTGCATCTTGTCTTGCTGGTCTTCAGTTGAGGAGAGAGAGACGAGAGGGAAAAGTAGAATAGAAGAGGTGGGATGCCTAAAGGGTGTTCTATAGTGCAGGTGCAAACAAACAAGTGCCAAAAAGGCCAAACACAAACAACAAAATAAGGCAGGTGATATAATCGCGTACTTGTTGCCTAGGGCAAAAAGGGCGACTGATATCAAAAACACAACAAATAAAAACAAGCAACACACAATCATGGTTCTACTCGAACCATCATACGAACTCGACTGCGCATAGGGGGTACACGACTCATCCTACCCTAGGGGTTCTCGGACTCAGTAGTCGTGCCTTGAGCCTCGTGTAGTCTCCCGGGTTTTCCTCAGGTGCTGCTACGTCTCTTGTAGTTGTTTGATGAAACGATCCCGGTTGAGCTTGAAGAGTCTTCAACAACTTTTTGCCTGTTGAAGTGATGGGGTGAAGGTGTCTTCTCATAGTAGGCATTGACTCGGTCTTCTGTTGTCTTCTTAATCATGACGATCCCTTTTTGTCTTCTAAGGTGTCGAAGGTGCTAAGTAGATAATCCTTTATGCAATGACATTAACAACGCATAATAGAGGTCCATCATGTCGGTTACGTTGGTGACAACATCGACACCAAGAGCGGGGGATGAAGAGAGCCGTTTTCTTGCTCACTATAGTGAGGCGGACCAAATGGCTAGGTTCTCATCCACTGGTGGTTGCCGATACAACAACGGTAGTGACAGGGTTACCCCATTAGCGATGTATATCATGATCTTGCACATCCTATGCCCTAATCGTCGTAGGCTAAGGTTGCATCATCTTGGGGCAGTGTCAAGGGTGTCACCATCTTCTGAGTCTTCATGCCCTTATTCTTCAAAGGCGTATCTTCTGTTGTCTTCGTCTTGTTGTGGTGTCGCCAATTTGGGTCCAGAAGAGGTGGGTGAATGTCTGGCAAGGTATCTTCCTTCTAGATCATCCACGAGGATTACAAGGAATCCGGTGGTCAGGGTCATAAGGGTTCTAGCGACCAAAGGTTTTGAAGGGGAAGAGGTCAATAAGGAAAGTATACCTTAGTTTCCGAAAAAATTGAGAAGGGAAGAGAAGTATAGATAGTTTTGAGAACTAGTAGTAGTTTTGGAAATACTTTTACCCTAACTAACGACCATGCTAACTAAGGCTTCCTATAGTTAGGATGGCTCTGATACCAGCTCTGTGGGGACCCCGACTCATAAGTCGTGATCACCGAATGCACGTGTACAGTGATCCCAGAGATCAATGCTCACTAAACACACAGAAGCTGAATAACAAGAGTCTTACATCCATACATACCGTTTTACACAAGTAGGACAATTATGGTCAGGTCTTGAGTATAACATCACAGTGGAAATCTTCGTCGATAACTTGGACCCATGCCATCTGCCTTAACCCTACAGGCATTCTGACTGGGAAGCGTCCTAGCTCGCATGTTCGTCACCGAAGTATTCTTCATCACATTCTGTTCTTTCATGCCTGGCCAATAAAATAACCAGTGGCAAGCCAATGAGTACTTTGAATGTACTCACAAGCAACCCATGTTTTGGTTCAAGATACAACAATGCATGATATAGGTAAATTTTGCAGAAAGCTAGTTTTGAGTGCAATGACATGTTCAACAACTTTGTAAGGCATGCATCAAGAGAATTCAAGTAACCATGAGGACAGGTTATAGATATCAACATATATAGAGTGGGCACCAACCCATCTAACATAAATAGAGTGGGCACCAACCCATCTAACATAAATAGAGTGGGCACCAACCCATCTCAATCATGTCAAGTCCCTTGACTTGACCCATGTCATTGTATCAACACACACACACTTGGTTTGTAAACAAGTGGACGTAGCCCAAGAGCGGTTACCCAACTGTCCTTGACCGTGGACACGGCTATTCGAATAGTTTTACACTCTGCAGAGGTTGCACACTGTACCCACAAGATCCGGGGAACTTCCGTGTCAGCCACGACCCGCGGTACCTCAAGTACCCGGGGTAAGCACCCGATCACTACCTTTCCCTAGACGACACTAACATGGAGTCCACTCGATTGGCAGTGACCCCCGTGCCCAACATTTCACATAACATTTTCGTGGAGCCTTGCTCCCATATTTATCACATACCACTGGCACGGGGTACCAATGGTGTGTCCGGTGTCCCATAAAAATGTTCTTGGTCGCCCTACCTGGCACGACCCCGTCCCGAGAGAGAGCACCAACTCTTCCCCGTCACTAGTAATGCGGGCTCCAAGCTAGTATCGGTCTAGGTACTCAATAATGCCCTTTCCCATATAAGGGTAGAGTGGTTGCGCATGTAATGGTCGCAACTTCAACCAATCCGTTTTGAAAACAACACACACTTTCCTCGGTACACCACTTCGTCATCAAGTGGTTACCCATCTCATCATCTCCCTCGGGCATAAGTGGCACACGACGGGGTTTTCGAAAAGTCCTTTGAAAATACTTTGCCTCCATCACCATGCATATTCCGCTCTGATACCAGCTCTGTGGGGACCCCGACTCATAAGTCGTGATCACCGAATCCACGTGTATAGTGATCACAGAGATCAATGCTCACTGAACACACAGAAGCTGAATAACAAGAGTCTTACATCCATACATACCATTTTACACAAGTAGGACCATTATGGTCAGGTCTTGAGTATAACATCGCAGCGGAAATCTTCATCGATAACTTGGACCCATGCCATCTGCCCTAACCCTACAGGCATTCTGATTGGGAAGCGTCCTAGCTCGCATGTTCGTCACCGAAGTATTGTTCATCACATTCTGTTCTTTCATGCCTGGCCAATAAAATAACCAGTGGCAAGCCAATGAGTACTTTGAATGTACTCGCAAGCAACCCATGTTTTGGTTCAAGATACAACAATGCATGATATAGGTAAATTTTGCAGAAAGCTTGTTTTGAGTGCAATGACATGTTCAACAACTTTGTAAGGCATGCATCAAGAGAATTCAAGTAACCATGAGGACGGGTTACATATATCAACATATATAGAGTGGGCACCAACCCATCTAACATAAATAGAGTGGGCACCAACCCATCTAACATAAATAGAGTGGGACCAACCCATCTCAATCATGTCAAGTCCCTTGACTTGACCCATGTCATTTTATCAACACACACACGCACACTTGGTTTGTAAATAAGTGGACGTAGCCCAAGAGCGGTTACCCAACTTTCCTTGACCGTGGACACATCTATTCGAAAAGTTTTACACTCGTTAGAGGTTGCACACTGTACCCACAAGATCCGAGGAACTTCCGTGTCAGCCACGACACTCGGTACCTCAAGTACCCGGGGTAAGCACCCGATCACTACCTTTCCCTAGACGACACTAACATGGAGTCCACTCGATTGGCAGTGACCCCCGTGCCCAACATTTCACATAACATTTTCGTGGAGCCTTGCTCCCATATTTATCACATACCACTAGCACGGGGTACCAACGGCGTGTCCGGTGCCCCATAAAAATGTTCTTGGTCGCCCTACCTGGCACGACCCCGTCCCGAGAGAGAGCACCAACTCTCCCCCGTCACTAGTAATGCGGGCTCCAAGCTAGTATCGGTATAGGTACTCAATAATGCCCTTTCCCATATAAGGGTAGAGTGGTTGCGCATGTAACGGTCGCAACTTCGACCAATGCATTTTGAAAACAACACACACTTTCCTCGGTACACCACTTCGTCATCAAGAGGTTGCCCATCTCATCATCTCCCTCGGGCATAAGTGGCACCCGACGGGGTTTTCGAAAAGTCCTTTGAAAATACTTTGCCTCCTTCACCATGCATATTCCCGCGTAGCGCTACTTTAGCATCCTATCTACTCCCACCGGCATAACCCTCATAAGGAGGTAGGGCCATGCACAATGCAAGTATCAACGAGGAAGTAACAGAGGCAACCAACCCACGTGGTTCACCATCTCATCATGATTCCGATGCAACAATAATAAAGAGCTATATGACATGCATAAAAAGGGTTTCATAGACATGGTCAAAGGGCTGCTTGCCTGTTTTAACAAAGTCTTCGAGGTCTTCAAATATCTCTGGTCCAACTCCAAGCATTTTGTCTACTTCGTCAACTATCGTCGAAAGCAACCACAATAAGCAAAACAACAAGGCAGGAAATAAAAGTTCTCTAAAAATATGAGTTGGACTTTTCTGGGATACCTCTGGTCATATGAGGGATGACCAAAGTGGTTTCATTAGGATTTGATCAATGGACATCTCTGAACATTTCAATATGATGGAATCAAGGGAATAATGGGTTTGCAAGAAGTGTACAGAAATATATTTTTGAAAAATGAGCAAAGGCACCCACTTAACAAAGGATGATTTTTGAAGCATCTAGGAGTTGGTTTCACTGTATTTGGAGTTGAGATGATATTCCTATGAATTTGCAAAGTTGGCTATATATAAAGAAATAGACCATTATTTGAGGTGATACAGAAAGTACTAGTAAAAATGTTCAAAAACTAAGTTTTGAACTTATAGACATCTAGGATTTTGAATCATGGAATTTGGATCAACAATGGGCTCTCTGTGATTTTCTAAAGTTCATCACAGAAATAGGAAAAATAGGGTTTGGTAAATATTTGTGAAGAAAAGGTCTCTGGAAAAATGTGCACGTTGCATCGCCAGATAGATCATGATTTATAGAGTCACTAGGAATTTGAATCATCAAATTTGGAGTCCATTTGAATTGTTTATGGATTTTACAAACTGTACAGAAAGGAAAAAGGGAAAAAGGGTTTTAACTAAATGGGCCGGATCTGGGCGGCGGCGGCGCGCACAGGGCGAGGTTTAGAAGCAGGCGCCACTGGGCCGGCCCAGCGGCTCGACCGCACGCACGCAGGGGCCACGTCGATGGCGGCTTGCGGGGGTGCGCCTTCGCACAGGGGAGGCGGATCCGGCGGAAGCCGTTTCCACTTAAACAACGGGGCCCGCCCACCGGGTCGCTGACGAGCGGGGCCCGCTTGTCGGGTTCGTCCTCAACCTCCCGCGCGGGCGCGACGGGAGACAGAGGAGGCGCCCCGACGGCGACTGCTGGCGTTACAGGGCGTCTCCAGCGACGCTCCGCCCACCGGCGTGCTCGTGAGGCTACGCCGCATCCTCCTAGGTGCTTCACGCCCGCCGAGGAGGGCTGTAGTGTCGGCGGCTTGGATGGTCGCGGAGGGGCCGTCGGCCATCTTTGGCCGTGAGCGCACGGTGCACCCGGGGATGAACGGAGAGGGTATAGGGCCTTGCAGTGGTTGAATGAGGGCGCTGGTGCACCGAGGGGGAGAGGAGGGGCTCGGGGTAGCCCGAATTTAGGCGGAGCCCGAAGGCTCAGCTTCGGCCATGGAGGTGGATGGAGGGCGCGGGGAGAGAAGTGAGTTGGTTCAGGGGGTCAACGGGAGTGAGAGAGGGCGAAAGGAGGCCAGACAGGGCTCGGGGGTGGCCTTAAATAGAAGGGGGCGAGGTGTACCGTGGCTCGTGCGCCGGCGAGCTCCTAGCCGTTGCTGGAGGCCACGGGGGCGCGCATGGGCGTGTCTGGGGTGTTTGTGGGGTTGGTCTAGGGCGAGAGGAGGGGAGAGAAGGAGCGGGGAAGGGCCAGGGTGCCGCGCGTGTGAGGCGCTCCATTGGCGCGCTCGGGCGGCCTCTGTTCGCTAGCGCGGAGGCGCGGGGAGGGGGAGAGAGAAGGGGGCCGACCGCGTAGCGTGTTGCGGACGCCGAGGCACCTCGACTGGCGCGAGGGGGAGGATCGAGGTGGTCGGGTGGCTTGGGCAGAGAGAAGCTACAGTGCGTGGGAGCACTGTAGCGCGCTCTGGAGCACGCCTTTGGCATGCCATGGCATAAAAAGTGGAATGTGGGCGCGGCCACTTGTGTCCAGCAGTGCTAGGGAGTAGTAAAGAAAGGGGAGGAAGCATTGGATGCCATGGAGGGCCACTGGAACGAGGAGGGTGGTGAGAAAGGAGAAGAATGCTGCTGTCCAGAAGGGTAAATGGGGGTGTTTCACCCCTCAATCATTGAGCTGAGGCCAGGGAAGAGTAACTGGAGATAGGAGAAGACTAGGAGGAGATGTGGTAAAAAGTTGAGCGCAAGGAGAATGGTGCAAGTGGTCAAAATGGTGATTTTTGAAAAGTCACAGAAGGTGTTTGATGCAAATTTGGGCAAGCAAATTAACTCCACTTGACATGAAGATTAACAGGATCAAGTGTCATATAGAAATGGGGTTGATCACCAAGTTGGAGCTCATTTGGAGGAAGTTGCCAATGTAACTTTGGCAAACCCTAGAAATGAACAGAATTTGGTTTCCCAAGATTTAGTCATGAAAATATGTTCTCCTTGATGCACCACTTGGTGTAGTGTCATCATTTGATCATGTGATCATGCTCACAAAAGTTGGAATCAAGGAGAGAAAGTTTCCAATGTAGAGTTGTTCAAATTTGGTTCTGGACAGGAATGGTTTTGGGGCACTTTGATCAAGTTAACTTGTTCTCCAACTTGTGCCACTTGATCTAGATGAATAATTAGGACATTTGAGAATGTTCACAAGGTTTGAGATTATTTGGGAATGTTTGGCAATGTAAAGTTGCTCAAACTTCAAAATGGACAGAAATGGTTTTTGAGGCAATTTGATGATGTTATCTTGTTCTCCAAGACATGAGACTTGGCAAGATCACCAAATATGTCATATGTGACATGATAGAATTTTCTTGGAATTTTGGAGAATATTTCCTTTGTAAATATTTCGAAAGCTTGAAATATCTAGAAAGGGTTTTTGAGGGGTTTGACCAATATTTTGAACATGACCATGTGTTGAAACTCTTATATATGGAAAACATATGTCCACTGAGTTTACCTAATTTTTGTCAAATATTTTTGAAACAATAAATAATTTTTCCCTATTAAAGACCATTCTGGCCTTAAGAAAAAGCTTTTAAATAAAATAGGACAATAACATTTAAAATTATATTTTTGTGGTTTCTGGGTATCCTATATCTAATAGGAGTCAAATATATTTTTGAAAAGATTTTTACTGCCCTTAATTAAGTACTTGCAGTGCAACCCTCAATTCAGGGGTTTTTGAAAAACTAATTTTTGAAAATACTATTTGGCCAAATTATTTTTGTAAGAAAATATTTTTATGTCCTATACACATGGCATGATCATTGGTTCAAGAGTTTGGAGCAAGGAGATGAAGTATAGGAGTTGGAGGATTTATTTGATTTCTAGAGCACTTGCAAACAGCAGACAAACATTCAATCAAAGCAAAGACAAAACATTCAAAAGTTTTTGTCAAACCACATTTTAGCATGATTATTGACTTAAGTGTTGTGGCATGAAAATCAGGGTGATGATGCTGGACAGGAACAGGAACTGGAACAGGAACAGGAACATGATAACAGACATGCTTGATTTCGACTCCGAAGACATCGACGGTATGGGCGATGATGCTGGACAGGAACAGGAACCACCGACCGCAGGGCGCTGGACAGCCACCTCATCATATGATATATATATGGTGGACACCCCCAAAGAAAGCGATGGCGATGAGGCAACGGAGGATAATCCCCTTGAAAAGCAATCTAAGCACCAGTGTCATCGGTGCCGCTCTAAGCCTCGTCATAGCCAAAATAGCGATACTGGCACAAGAGACAATAACGCTCCGGATAATGCTGAGGACGAAAACAATGCCGCCCAACCAGGCTTCGAGCAGGCCGAACGGGAGGATGGGCAAGCCCTAAGGAACAAGCAATGGATGGAGAATTAGTGGATGACAATTACATGCCCCTCTCCGAAGACGAGGTGAGCCTCGGCGACGAAGAATTCATCGTGCCTAAGGATCCCGTCAAGCAGGAGCGCTTCAAGCGCTGGCTTATAGCTACTGTAAAAAGGCTGAAGAAAAAGCAGCAGCGGCTTCAAGCTGATCAAGATCTGCTAACCGGTAGATGGACTGAGGTCCTGGCAGCTGAGGAATATGGACTCGAGCGCCCAACAAAAAGTACCCAAACCGCAGGTTGCTACCTCAAATCGAGTAGGAGGCATTAAAGCCTACACTACCAGTGCATGATGCGGCTGATCGGCCACCTCGTGGCCGAGACAAAGCGGCGTATCAGCCCGAAGTCCATCCCGCACCCCGTCGCCAAACAAGCAAAAACACGAAGGCACGGGGCTACACGCAAGACCTGCGAGACAAATCGGAAAACAAAGCAGGACCGCCAAGATCAATCTATGGATCATGGGGGCGCGCCCCAATGCGTGACGATGACCGTCACGCCAAATATACTAAATACAAATCCGGCCGGGCCGGATGCAACAGACCAGACTCATTTGAACTGCATCGTGATGTAGCCCAGCATAGAGGCGCCGCACACCCCCTATGCTTCACTGACGAAGTAATGGATCATGAATTCCCAAAAGGGTTTAAGCCCGTAAATATCAAGCCCTATGATGGGACTACAGACCCCGCGGTATGGATAGAATATTTCTTTCTCCACATTCACATGGCCCGCGGGGATGATCTACATGCCATCAAGTACCTCCCACTAAAACTCAAGGGACCGGCTCGGCATTGGCTGAATAGTGTGTCGGCAAACTCCATTGGTAGTTGGGAGAACCTGGCAGACGCATTCCTGGATAACTTCTCGGGCACTTACGTGCGACCACCGGATGCTATTGATTTAAGTCACATAACCCAATAGCCCAGAGAGTCAGCCAGGAAATTCTGGACTCGGTTCCTAACTAAAAAGAACCAAATTGTCGACTGTCCGGATGCCGAAGCCCTAGCGGCCTTTAAGCATAACATCCGTGACGAGTGGCTTGCCCGACACCTCGGCCAAGAGAAGACAAAGTCCATAGCAGCCCTCACGACACTCATGACCCGCTTTTGTGCGGGCGAGGATAGCTGGTTGGCTCGTAGCAACAGCACAGCAAGCAATCCCGGCACATCAAAGGCCAGAGATAGTAACGGCAAGCCCCGACGCAATAAGCACAAGCGTCGCAATAATGGCAATAACGCCGATGACACCGCCGTCAATGCCGGATTCAATGGCTCTAAGTCCGGTCAATGGAAAAGGCCATTCAAAAAGAACAATCCGGGCCCGTCCAGTCTGGACCGCATACTCGACCGTCCATGCCAAATTCATGGCACTCGAAGAACACCAGCCAATCATACCAACAGAGAATGTGGGTCTTCAAATAAGCCGGCAGGTCAGGTGCCGAAAACAAGGAGAAGGGGTCTCAAAGCGATGACGACAACGAGGAGCCCCGATCACCGAACACAGGATGGCAAAAGAAATTTCCCCCGCAAATCAAAACGGTGAACATGATAAACGCCACCCACATTCCCAAGCTGGAATGGATGTGCACTCTTAGCGATGTCGACTAAACAAAGCCAGTCTCCCCACAATATAAACTACGGCCGATCACCTTCGACCGTACGGATCGTCCAGCCAATACCAATCAGGGCAATTCAGCCGCACTAGTCCTTGACCCAATAATTGACGGGTTCCACCTCACACGAGTCCTTATGGACGGAGGCAACAGTCTAAACTTGCTGTATCAGGACACAGTGTGCAAGATGGGTATTGATCTTTCGATAATCAAACCCACTAAGACCACCTTTATAGGTGTTATACCAGGTGTGGAGGCCCGTTGTACAGGCTCCATTACTCTAGAGGTAGTTTTCAGATCACCGGACAATTACCGTACCGAAGAGTTAATCTTCGACATTGTCCCCTTTCGCAGTAATTATCATGCACTACTCGGACGAACCGCGTTTGCTTGATTCAACACAGTGCCACGATATGCCTACCATAAACTCAAGATGCCCGGTCCATGCGGCATCATAACAGTTAATGGCAAGGCCGAACTCCCCCTCTGTGCCAAAGAGTATACCGCCGCCTTAACAGCAGAAGCAACGAGTGGCATCTTTCAATCGAACCTCAAGTCGACGGCCAAGCTCCCAGACACGGTCAAGGGAGTCTGAACTACTTCGCAGCAGGATATCCCAGCTCGTCCGGAGCTCAATTAAAACACTATGGCAGTAAACAGAGGCAAAGCTAGGATAGGCCACACATTGCGGCTCAACAGCTACGTGGCACACAAACGTTTCTTGCATTTTCTTTGAGGTTCACTTTTGTGTATGCCAAGACTGGCGACATGGAAACAGCTTGAACGCACAACGGAATCCTTAGATATTCCCCTCGATGACCATCCGACCACACTTCGGATCCACACACAGCCTCCTCCCGCCTGGACTCAGCAGGTTCCAAAGTCATATTTATTTTTATCACATTACCTGTACTCATACGCATCGACGTGTTATTCAATTACAGCATGTGGCTTTATATGAAGCTTATCTGCTATTGTTTCTTATTGACACTCTTTCTCAAATGGCATCCGTACATCGCGATATGCCTTAATATGCCAGGGGCTTCATTGTACCCATAATACGATAATAAAGTCCGAACACCTTCACGGTCGTTCGGCGCCCCGAACTTATAGCATTATATGCATCAGCTCTGAATCATGTCTTGGGTCAATAGTTGGGTTTGCTCGGCTCCCATGTTTTGCTGCCTTACGTTCCGCTATATCGGCTAAGGCGGCATAGGGAGAACTACTGCGATTGTGTCCCGGTTCTTTCGGACAACCGCCTCAGTACAGAAAGCCGAAAACTGACTGTCATGATACGGCGAGAGTTGGCTAGCTGTTCAAGAGGTTGTAAAATCTTTAAGGATTTCTTCTGCATTATGCGATAACTAATGCAGTGTGAAATGGATCGGCTCTTCTTCTGATCAGGTGCTTATAGAGCCCCTCGTGCGGTCTTCCGAACACCAGGGGCTATGCCTACCTTCCTTTTGTCAAACTCCTATGGCTAAGTGAGAGTGATAAAACCTTATAGTCCGATTGCCTGGTTCATTGCGCTGAACACCTCCTTCAAGGACCCAAAATTGGGATAAAGAGTGCTCAGGTTCATCCCGAACACCCCCGTACTTCCTACATGGGGGCAGAAGCCGATGACTAGCCAACTCTTAGGATTAATACATAAAACGGCCGTGCAGGTGGAAAAATTCTCAAGTAATGGGCAATAAATAATAGAAATGACCTTGTTCAACATTACAAAGGACAACATGACTGTATTCATGGAAATATAATGTCCTTGGTGCATTGCTCCGCCGCAAGGCGGGATCCTTTCAGGACACTATCATAATATAACTCGGGCTTGTGGTGCTCTTTCCCCTTCGGCGGTACCTCGGTCATTAGCTTTTCAGCATCCATCTTCCCCCAGTGCACCTTTGCGCGGGCGAAGGCCATTCGCGCACCCTTCATACAGACCGACCGCTTGATGACATCAAGTCGAGGACAAGCACTCACAAGCCACTTCACGAGCCTGAAGTAGCTGCATGGAATCGGCTCGGCGGGCCATAGCCGGATAATTAAATCCTTCATGGCTAGTTCGGCCGCCTTATGCAGTTCGATTAGCTGCTTCAGCTGATCGGCAAATGGCACTGGATACACTGGCGCCAGATACTGCAACCAGATGAACTTCTCTGCAGTGCTCCTTTCTTCAGCTCGATAGAATTGTGCGGCATCAGATATGCTGCGTGGCAGCTCCACAAATACCCCTGGAGAAATCAGAATTCTAATTAGCAACTTGAATTTCTCCTCAAATACTTGCTTTGCATAGAAACAGACTTACCCGCCGCGATCTTCCTCCTCTTGGATTTCCTGCAGGGTGCCTTGGGTTTCCCCCCGGGCATCGCGTGTGACTTGATGAGCCTTGGTGAGTTCGGATTCTTTCTCCGTTAAGCTCTGCTCCAAGGTCTCGCATTTCTTCACAGCCTCTTGGAGCTCTTGCTCAGCCTTAATAACCCTGGCCTCGTGCTTCTCACGAAGAGCCTGCTCTATGGCTGCCTTTTTCTTGGCCTCGGCAACAACCTTCTTAAGAGCCTCGACTTCGGTCATTGCCCCTAGAGCAAACCATGAACATATTTTTATCACACTAAATCACTCATTCGCGCTGAACGCGAGCAAGGTGTTTTAGCATACCTTGGTTATCCTCCAACTGCTTCTTCACTCGGCCGAGTTCTTCTTCGGCCCGCTCCAGACTTTGCTTCAGTCCAGAGACTTCCACAGTATGAGAGGCGGAATTCGCTACAGACGCCTGCTTATAAAAAGGGAAGAGGGAGAGATGCCATAAAGTAAGTCTCCTGTGAACATATATTTGATCCTCTGTCCGGTCCCTTCTTTCACCGAACAGTGTATCAGGGGCTACTACCTACACTATGACATTCTTCGAAACCTCACAAAACATACCTCAAGGCCCGTTATAAGGCTAATGCAGGCTTCATCTAGTCCACTCTCAGCGGACTGAATCTTCTCAATCACCGTACCCATAAGGGCACGGTGTTCTTCAACGATGGAGGCGCTCTTCAGCACCACCGATAAAGTATCCGGCACCTCTGGTTGGACAGAAGTTGCTGGTGGAACAGGTGCACCCCCTCTAGCCGAGGGAGGCTGCCAGCCTAATTCCGAAGCCATATCGGTCTCCGGTATCGTGTCCGACTGGGGGCCGAATTCGAGATAGCTACCGTCGTCGACATCCATGGGATCCTTCTCTCAAGTGTGTCCGGCCCCTGAAGCTTGACCCCCTGGCGCCACCTTTACGGTCTTCTCCCCCCCCCCCCCTCCTTGGCCTGGGTCCCTCTGGTACGATGCCTCGGTGTCGTTCACATGTTTTGGGGAAGGGGCCTTCGGGGGTGTCCCGCTGTCCATAACATCCGAACCCAGTGAACCCTCCAATGAGGATTGTTTGGTGCGGGACCTCACCGGACTGCCGAAAAGTACGGATCAATGATTAAAACATCATGCCATAGTGAGTCTGGATACACAAACGTGTTTGGATTTTATATACTCACGAGTTCACCAGGGGCTGGGCCCTGGGATCCCACTCCGGGCTACTTTCGGCAGCGGCGGTGGACTCCTCCAGAAGAGGAGTTTTTTCCTTCTTAGGCGACACAGCCTCCAAAGATGTGGAGGCCATCCTTTTCTTTCTTCCCCTCACTGGGGATTGGTCTTCCTCCTCTTCCGCGACCTCTCCGGAGAAAGAGCGGGCATCGGAGTCTTTGGATATTTTGTCCGAAGTGCCACGGCGACGAAGGTCGACCCTGGTCTTTTTGGCCTCCTTCTCAGTCTTTTTCTTTGGCGCCTTGTAAGGCACTGGGACCAGCATCTTCGTGAGAAGTGGGCCGGTCGGTTCTTCTGGCAGTGGGGCCGGACAGTAGATCTGCCCCGCCTTCTTCGTCCAGCCCTAGGAGAGTTGTGGAAAACACATCAAGCATTTCCCTCGGGTTATGCGAATAAAACGTATGAATTGCCAACATACAATGACTTACCAAACTTGCAGGGCGGGACAGTTGGTACCCGCGGTCCTCGATGGAGTCCGGCCATGATTTGCCAGACTTAAAAAGCACCTTCTAGATGTCCTTGTGCGAGGAGACGAAGAGCTCTAGCAGGGTTTGGTGCTTGGCCGGGTCGAATTCCCAGAAATTACAGGCCCTGTGTTGACAAGGAAGAATCCGGCGAACTAACATCACCTAGACTACATTGACAAGTTTGATATTCTTGTCTTCCATATCCTTGACGCGCGTCTGGTCCATCACACAAAGACCAGTTCAGGCCCTTCTTGGGCTAGGACGTAAGCCGCAGGGGAGCTCCGGATCGGAATTCAGGAGCGGCAGCCCATTCCATGCCGCGCAACTCAGTAATGTAAAACCCCTGCTGCTGCCACTCTTTGACGGAATCATTGAAAGTACATGTTGGCCATGTGACGTTGGGCATCTTGCTCACCATGGCGCTTCCGCACTCAGCATGCTCTCCGCTCACTACCTTGGGCTTCACATTGAAAATCTTCAGCCATAAGCCGAAGTGTGGAGAAATGCGGAGAAAGGCCTCGCACACGACGATGAACGTCGAGATGTTGAGAAAGGAATTGGGGGATAGATCATCAAATCGATCTTGTAGTAATATATGATGCGCGAACGAATGGGTGGAGGGGAAACCCTAGCCCACGGACAAAGTGAGGGAGGAATACAACCCTCTCGTGGGGTTCCGGGGTTGGGACGATCTGTCCCGCCGTCGGGAGATGATGGCTAATTTTCTTGGCCAGATACCCGGCCTCCCGGAGCTTTTTGATATCCTTCTCCCGGGCGGTAGAGGCTGTCCACTTGCCTCCTGCTCCGGATCCAGACATTTTAGGAGGGCCTTTGTGGGTGGAGAAGACGAATGCTTGGGCGCTGGAGCTCAAGCGAGAGAGAACATATAAGCAGAGAGAGGAAGGCGTGGGTGAAAAAGGGGAGCCCTTATCTCCTTATAAAGGCAGCAGGGATCCTGTGCCTCCCCACTTGCCCGCTAAACTCGCTTATTCCCCAAGCACCATGATTGATGGCGCGGTTGGGTTACCCACACCCGTATTGATGAGAATCCCGTGATAAGGGGACATGATCTCCGCTTTGACAAGACGTGCCAATAAAACTGCCTCGCGATATGTGCGGTGGCAAGTTGAGAAAAATGGTTCGCATAATGACTGGGCCGTAGCATGATGTCATGCTATGAAAAGTTGTCAGCAGATTAGATTTGTGGAATATTGTGCTCTCTACAGTGGTATGTGGAAATTGTTTTGCAGATCCGGACATGATCCTTGTGTTCAAGATATTTTATGGAGTATTCGGAGAAGGAACCCGCCTTGCAATGCCGAAGACAATCTGCGCGCCGGACTCATCGTCATTGAAGCCTGGTTCAGGGGCTACTGAGGGAGTCCTGGATTAGGGGGTCCTCGGACAGCCGGACTATATACTTTGGTCGGACTGTTGCACTATGAAGATAAAAGATTGAAGACTTCGTCCCGTGTCCGGGTAGGACTCTCCTTTGCGTGGAGGGCAAGCTTGGCAATTCGGATATGTAGATCTCCTTCTCTATAACCGACTCTGTGTAACCCTAGCCCCCTCTGGTGTCTATATAAACCGGAGGGTTTAGTCGGTAGGACAACAACAATCATAATCATAGGCTAGCTTCTAGGGTTTAGCCTCTACGATCTCGTGATAGATCAACTCTTGTAATACTCGTATCATCAAGATCAATCAAGCAGGAAGTAGGGTATTACCTCCATCGAGAGGGACCGAACCTGGGTAAACATTGTGTCCCCCGCCTCCTGTTACCATTAGCCTTAGACGCACAGTTCGGGACCCACTACCCGAGATCCGCCAGTTTTGACACCGACAATCGCAACAATACAATACATGCCTTGCCCCTGTTGTCACTGGGAAAGGACACCGCAAGATTGAACCCAAAGCTAAGCCCTTCTCCCATTGCAAGAAAGATCAATCTCGTAGGCAAAACCAAACTGATAATTCGAAGAGACTTGCAAAGATATCAAATCATACATATAAGAATTCAGAGAAGAATCAAATATTGTTCATAGATAATCTTGATCACAAACCCACAATTCATCGGATATCGACAAACACTCCGCAAAAAGTATTACATCGAATAGATCTCCAAGAAGATCGAGGAGAACTTTGTATTGAGAATCAAAGAGAGAGAAGAAGCCATCTAGCTAATAACTATGGACCCGAAGGTATATGGTAAACTACTCACACATCATTGGAGAGGCTATGGTGTTGATGTAGAAGCCCTCCGTGATCGATTCCCCCTCCGGCGGAGCGCCGGAAAAGGCCCCAAGATGGGATGTCACGAGTACAGAAGGTTGCAGCGGTGGAAATAGGGTTTCGTGGTGCTCCTGGATGTTTTCGGGGTATATGAGTATATATAGGCAAAAGAAGTAGGTCAGTGGAGCCACGAGGGTGGGGGGCACGCCTACCCCCCTGGGCACGCCCTCCTACCTCGTGGGTGCCTCGTTGCTTCCTTGACGTCCACTCGAAGTCTCCTGGACTGTGTTTGTTCCAAAAACGATTCTCCCGAAGGTTTCATTCCGTTTGGACTCCGTTTGATATTCTTTTTCTGTGAAACACTGAAATAGGCACAAAAACACAGCAATTTGCACTGGGCCTCCAGTTAATAGGTTAGTCCCAAAAATAATATAAAAGTGCATAATAAAGCCCATTAAACATGCAAAACATATAATATAATAGCATGGAATAATCAAAAATTATAGAGACATTGGAGACGTATCATACAGCATCACAATGAGCTTGCAAGCAATGTGACTAAAGAGTTAGCCACATGATCTTGTATTACGAAACAAGTAAAGAGACTTGCCGTTAACGAGATTGAACTAGGCATGGAGATACCGACGATCGAATCTCGGGCAAGTAACATATCGATGGACAAAGGGAACTACATACGGGGTTAACTAAATCCTTGACATCGTGGTTCAACCGATAAAGATCTTTGTGGAATATGTAGGAATCGATATGGGCATCCAGGTCCCGCTATTGGTAACTAACCAGAGAGGAGTCTCGGTCATGTCTACATGACTCTCGAACCCGTAGGGTCACACGCTTAACGTTCGGTAGCACTAGGGTAGTATTGAGATATTAATAGTGGAAAGTCCGAAGGTTGTTCACAGTCCCGGATGGGATCCAGGACATCACGAGGAGCTTTGGAATAGTATGGAGGTACAGATTCATATATGGAAAGTTCTTATCGGGGTTTCGAAAAAAGTTTGAGTTTTTTCGGTATTGTACCGGGAAGGTTCTAGAAGGTTCCGGAGTGGGGCTCACCTACATGGGGGACCCACATGAATGTGAGTAGTGGGGTAAGTCCCCACAACCCTGGTCTAGGCACACCACGATCCTCCCTTAAAAGGAATAGTATCATATCCCAAGGGGATAAGATCATAATCCCTAAAAAGGGGGGATAGCGCCCGGTGGGGAAGGAAAGGTGGGATTTCCTTCCTCTCCCATTGGTCAATGACCCTAGGGCCTTGGAGGTCAAGCTACCATCCCCCTCCATGCATATATAATGATGGGGAGGGACTGGGGCAGCCACCCTTCGGCCTTTGCCCGTTACCTCTCCCAACTCCTCCCACATCTCACCGGTACGCGATTGGCGAAGCCCTGCCAGAATTCCGCTACCACCACCACCACCATACCGTCGTGTTGGTCCCGATCTCATCTACCCCATCTCTCTCACTTTCTGGATCAGAAGGAGAGGATGTCGCCGAGCTGCACGTGTGCTAAACTCGGAGGTGTCATCCATTCGGCACTTGATTGGGAGTTCATGGACGGATCATGATTGGATCACGAAGACGTTTGACTACATCAACCATGTTTCTTAACACATGCACTTAACGATCTACAAGGGTATGTAGATCCAATCTCTCCTCTCATAGAAGTGCATCTCCTAGATTGATCTTGGTGAGCGTAGGAAATTTTGTGTTTCCCATGTAATGTTCCCCAAGAGTGGCATCGTGAGCTAGGTCTATGCGTAGATGACATCACGAGTAGAACACAAAGGAGTTTGTGGGTGTTGATATTCATATTGCTTCCTTCCTTAGTATTTTATTGATTCAGCGGTATTGTGGGATGAAGTGGCCCGGACCAACTTTACATGTCCACGTACATGAGACCGGTTCCATCGACTCACATGCAACTTGTTGCATAAAGATGACTGGCGGGTGTCTGTCTCTCCCAACTTAGTTGAATCGGATTCGATGAAGGTGGTCCTTGTTGAAGGTTAAATAGCAACATGCATATCACCGTTGTGGTTTTGCTTAGGTAAGAACGGTTCTTACTAGTTACTCATAGCAGCCACGTAAAACATGCATCAATAAAGTAGAGGACGTCTAACTTGTTTTGCAGGGTATGTTGTGATATGATATGGCCAAAGACATGATGAGATATATTTGATGTATGAGATGATCATGTTTTGTATAGATTATCATGACTTGCATGTCGATGAATACGGCAACCGACAGGAGCCATAGGGTTGTCTTTAATTATTGTATGACATGTGCGTCAGTCATTAAGCGCTATGCGATGCTTTACTTTATCGCTAAGCAGTAGCAATAGTTTTAGAAGCATGGTTGGTGTGACAATCTCGATGGCAACACGATGATGGAGATCATGGTGTCATGCCGGTGACGATGGAGATCATGCCGGTGCTTTCAAGGTGGAGATCAAAAGCACAAGATGATGGCCATATCATATCACTTATGATTTGCATGTGATGTTAATCCTTTTATGCATCTTATTTCTCTTAGGACGATGATAGCATTATATGGTGATCCCTCACTAAAATTTTAAGATAAAATTGTGTTCTCCCCAAGTGTGCACCGTTGCGGAAGTTCGTTGTTTTGAAGCACCACATGATGATCAGGTGTGATAGACTCTATGTTAGCATACAACGGGTGCAAGCCAGTTTTGCACATGCAGAGCACTTGGGTTAAACTTGACGAGCCTAGCATGTACAGACATGGCCTCTGAACACAAGAGACCGAAAGGTCGAAAATGAGTCATATAGTAGATATGATCAACATGGAGATGTTCACCATTGAAACCACCTCATCTCAAATGATGATCGGACTTGGGTTGGTGAATTTGGATCATGTTAGACTCGGACAACTGGAGGGATATTGATTTGAGTGGGAGTTCTTAGATAATATGATTAATTGAACTCATTATCTTGAACAATAGTCTAAGTTATCTTTGCAAATTATGTTGTAGATCCATGGCTCACGCAGTATCTCCCCGGAATTTCAATGCGTTCCTAGAGAAAGCTAAGCTGAAAGATGACGGAAGCAACTTTGGGGACTGGGCCCGTAATCTGAGGATTATCCTCATGGCTTCCCAAAAGTCTTATGTCCTTGATGCACTGCTTGGTGCGCCACCCCCTCCAGCGACTGTGCATGTTGTGAATGCCTGGCAGTCGCGTGTTGATGACTACTCAATAGTTCAGTGTGTCGTGTTGTATGGCTTAGAATCGGGACTTCAAAGGCGTTTTGAACGTCATGGAGCATATGAGATGTTCCAGGGGTTGAAGTTTATTTTTGAGAAGAATGCCCGGATCGAGATGTATGAGACCTCTGATAAGTTCTATGCCTGCAAAATGGAGGAGAACAACACTGTCAATGAGCACATACTCAGAATGTCTGGGTATTACAACCATCTGGCTGAGTTGGGAGTTGAGCTCCCACCTGAGGCGGTCACTGATAGAGTTCTTCAACCGCTTCCACCTAGCTACAAGAGCTTTGTGTTGAACTATAACATGCAAGGGATGAACAACTCAGTCTCCAAGCTGTTCGCAATGCTGAAAGTCATGGAGTCAAGCATCCAGAAGGAGCATCAATAGTTGATGGTTAATAAAACCGCTAGTTTCAAGAAGAGCAAGGGAAAGAAGGGAAACTTCAAGAAGAGTGGCAAAGCAGTTACCCCTCTCAAGAAGAAACATAAGGCTAGACCCAAGCTAGAAACTGAGTGCTTCTATTGCAAGGGAACTAGTCACTGGAAGTGGAATTACCCCAGGTATCTGGCCGGAAAAAGGGGGGCCAACATCAACAAAGGTATATATGATATAAATGTTATTGGTGTGTACCTTGACAACTCTCATTGTAGTGCATGGGTATTTAATACCGGTGCGGTTGCTCACATTTGCAACTCTAAACAGGAACTATGGAATGGACGAAGGCTGGTGAAGGACGAAGTGGCGATGCACATGGGAAATGGTTCCAAGGTTAATGTGATCGCCATCGGCATGCTCGCTCTTCGATTACCATCAGGATTAGTGATAAACCTAAATAATTGTTATTTAGTGTCTGTGTTGAGCATGAACATTATATCTGGATCTTGTTTGAAGCAAGACGGTTACTCATTTAAATCAGAGAATAATGGTTGTTCTATTTATATGGGTAATATCTTTTATGGTCATGCACCCATTATGAGGAGTTTATTCTTTTTGAATCTCGATAGTGATGATACGCATGTTGATAACATTGATGCCAAAACATGTAGAGTTGATAATTATAGTACCACTTTCTTGTGGCACTGTCGCTTAGGTCATATTGGTGTAAAGCACATGAAGAAACTCCATGCTGATGGACTTTTGGAGTCACTTGATTTTGAATCACTTGACACATGTGAACCATGCATCATGGGCAAGATGACTAAAACCCCGTTTTCCGGAACAATGAAACGTGCAAGTGACTTGTTGATACATCTCCATGCTATTATATTATCTGTTTTGGATGTTTTATATGCATTAATATACTACTTTATATCATTTTTGGGGACTAACCTATTAACCTAGTGCACGGTGTCAGTTGTTGTTTTTTTGGCTTTTTCAGAAAGGAATATCAAATGGAGTCAAAACAGAATAAAACTTGCGCGGTGATTTTTCTTGGATCAGAAGACACCCACGTAGCTTGGAGAGGGGAGCAGAGGAGTCCCGAGGAGCCCACAAGCCCTCAGGGCTCACCCTAGGGGGGCGCCCCCTGGCTTGAGGCCCCCTTGGGAGTCCACCATCCCTAATCTTTGCTCTATAAATTCCAAAATATTCCCAAAACACCAAAAGCATGCACCAAAATACTTTTCCGCTGCCGCAAGCCTCTATTCCTGTGAGATCCCATCTTGGGGCCTTTTCCAGCGATCTGTGATACGTCCATTTTACATCATGTTTACCTACTGTTATTTATGATGTTTTATTGCATAATAATTCTTTTTGGAGTAATTCTAATGCCTTTTCTCTCATAATATGCAAGGTACACACAAAGGGGGGGGGATTCTGGCAGCTAGAAATCTGGACCTTAAAAAGCTACATCAGGCTACCTATTCTGCACAACTCCAAATGAGCTGAAATTTTACGAGGATTTTTTATGGAATCAATGAGGATTTTTGGAGCCAATAAGTACCAGAGGGGGCCCACCAGGTGGGCACAACCCACCTAGGAGCGCCAGGGAGCCAGGCGCGCCCCGGTGAGTTATGCTCACCCCGGCCCACCTCCAGTGCCCCTTTTCTGGTACATAAGTCATTTTGACCTAGAAAAAATAAGGAGAGGACTTTCGGGATGAAGCGCCGCCATCTCGAGGCGGAACCTGGGCAAGAGCACTTTTGCCCTCCGGTGGAGCGATTTCGCCGGGGGGACTTCCCTCCCGGAGGGGGAAATCATCATCATCATCACCACCAACAACTCTCCCATCTTGGGGAGGGCTATCTCCATCAACATCTTCAACAGCACCATCTCCTCTCAAACCCTAGTTCATCTCTTGTGTTCATTCTTTGTACCGGAACTATAGATTGGTGCTTGTGGGTGACTAGTAGTGTCGATTACATCTTGTAGTTGATACTATA
This sequence comes from Triticum timopheevii, assembly GCA_963921465.1. Classification (NCBI taxonomy): domain Eukaryota; kingdom Viridiplantae; phylum Streptophyta; class Magnoliopsida; order Poales; family Poaceae; genus Triticum; species Triticum timopheevii. The sequence continues at coordinate 248,583,251 of OY997264.1, read as the reverse complement.
TGGTTTATTTGGTGGAAGATTATATGTTCAGATCCATTATGCTATTTAATACCCCTCTGATCTTGAGCATGATTATCATTTGTGAGTAGTTACTTTTGTTCTTGAGGTCACGGGAGAAATCATGTTGCAAGTAATCATGTGAACTTGATATGTGTTTGATATTTTGATGATATGTATGTTGTGATTCCCTTAGTGTTGTCATGTGAACGTAGACTACATGGCACTTCACCATATTTGGGCCTAAGGCAATGCATTGTCGAGTAGTTATTAGATGATGGGTTGCGAGAGTGACCGAAGCTTAAACCCTAGTTTATGCGCTATTCCGTAAGGGACCGATTGGATCCAAAAGTTTAATGCTATGGTTAGAATTTATTCTTAATACTTTTCTCGTACTTGCGGATGCTTGCGAGGGGGTTAATCATAAGTAGGAGGTTTGTTCAAGTAAGCACAACACCTAAGCACCGGTCCACCCACATACCAAATTATCAAAGTAGTGAACACGAATAGAACCAACATGATGAAAGTGACTAGATAAAATTCCCGTGTACACTCAAGAAGACTTTGCTTATCATAAGAGACCATTTTGGCATGTCCTTTGCCTCAAAAGGATTGGGATACCTTTCTGCACTTTTGTTACTATTATTGTTAATTGCTCGTTACAAGTTATCTTGCTATCAAACTACTCTGTTACTTACAATTTCAGCACTTGCAGACATTACCTTGCTGAAAACCACTTGTCAATTTCTTCCGCTCCTCGTTGGGTTCGACACTCTTACTTATCGAAAAGGCTACAATTGACCCCATATATTTGTGGGTCATCAAGGCTGTTTTCTGGCGCCGCTGACGGGGAGTGAAGCGCTCTTGGTAAGTGGAAATTGGTAAGGAAAAATTATTACTACGTGCTGAAATTTACTATCACTTGTTACTATGGAAAACAATCCTTTGAGGGGTTTTTTCGGGGTATCTTCACCTTGACCGGAACCACAATTAGTTACCCCTCAACCTACTGCACCTACTGAAATTATTGAATATGAAATTCCTTCGGGTATGGTAGAACAACAGCTAGCTAATCCTTATGCATGAGATGGAACCGAACATCCTGATATGCACTTGATATATGTGGCTGAAATTTGTGGATTGTTTAAGGTTAAAGGTTTACCCAGAGATAAAGCTAAGAAGAAGGTTTTCCCTTTATCTTTGAAGGGAAAGGCATTGACATGGTATAGGCTATGCGATGATATTGGATCTTGGAACTGGAATCGGTTGAAATTGGAATTCCATCAAAAAATCCATATGCATCTAGTTCATCGTGATCAGAATTATATATATATATATATATATATATATATATATATATATATATATATATATATATATATATATTGGCCTCGTGAAGGAGAAAGTATCGCTCTAGCTTGGGGGAGGATTAATTCAATGTTATATTCATGCCCCAATCATGAGCTCTCGAGAGAAAATATTATTCAGAACTTTTATGCTTGGCTTTCTCGTAATGATCAATCCATGCTCGATACTTCTTGTACTAGTTCTTTTATGAAGAAAACTATTGAATTCCGGTGGGATATTTTAGAAATAATTAAATGCAACTCTGAAGATTGGGAACTCAACGAAGGTAAAGAGTCAGGTATTGAGCCTAAGTTTGATTGTGTTAAATCTTTTATGAATACCGATGCTTTTCAAAAGTTTAGCACTAAATATGGACTTGACTCTGAGATAGTAGCTTCCTTTTGTGAATCTTTTGCTACTCATGTTGATCTTCCTAAAGAGAAGTGGTTCAAATGTCACCCACCAATTAAATAAGAAATTAAAGAACCGGTAAAAGCTAAAAAAGGAACTATCATTTATAATGTTGATCCAGTTGTTCCCACTGCTTATATTGGAAAACCACCTTTCCCTGTTAGGATGAAGGAACATGCTAAAGTTTCGACTGTGGTCAACAAAAGTTATATTGGAGCACCTAAACCAGCTGAACAAATCAAAGTTGAACCTAGTGTTGCTATGGTGAAGGATCTCTTGGTCGATAATATTGATGGGCATGTTATTTACTTCTGTGCTGAAGTTGCTAGAATTGCCAAACCCGATGAAAAGGATAAAAATAGACCTGTTGTTGGCATGCCTGTTGTCTCAGTTAAGATAGGAGATCACTGTTATCATGGTTTATGTGACATAGGTGCTAGTGTGAGTGTTATTCCTTTTTCCCTATATCAAGAAATTATGAATGATATAGCACCCGCTGAAATAGAAGACATAGATGTTACTATTAAGCTTGCCAGTAGAGATACTATATCACCAATTGGGATTGTTAGAGATGTTGAAGTCTTGTGTGGGAAAATAAAATACCCTACTGATTTTCTTGTTCTTGGTTCCCCACAAGATGACTTTTGTCCCATTATCTTTGGTAGACCTTTCTTGCACACCGTTAATGCTAAAATAGATTATGAGAAACAAACTGTTGGTGTTAGCTTTGGTGATGAATCTCATGAGTTTAATCCTTCTAACTTTAGTAGAAAACCTCATAAAAAGATTTGCCTAGTAAGGATGAAATCATTGGTCTTGCTTCTATTGTTGTGCCTCCTACTGATCCCTTGGAACAATATTTGCTAGACCATGAAAATGATTTGCATATGCATGAAAGAAATGAAATAGATAGAATCTTGTTCGAACAACAACCTTTGCTTAAACACAATCTGCCTATTGAAACTCTAGGAGGACCTCCTCCACCTAAAGGTGATCCTGTGTTTGAATTAAAACAATTGCCTGACACTTTGAAATATGTTTATCTTGATGAGAAAAAGATATATCATGTTATTATTAGTGCTAACCTTTCAGAACATGAAGAAGGAAGATTATTGAAAGTTCTAAGGAAGCACCAGGCTACTATTGGATATACTCTTGATGATTTTAAGGGCATTAGTCCCACTCTATGCCAGCACAAGATTAATATGGAACTTGATGCTAAATCCATTGTTGATCACCAATGTAGGTTAAATCCGAAGATGAAATAAGTGGTAAGAATAGAAATATTAGAACTTCTAGAAGCAAGTATAATCTATCCTATAGCTGATAGTAGATGGTGAAGTCTTGTTCATTGTGTCCCTAAGAAGGGAGGTATTACTGTTGTTCCTAATGATAAGAATGAACTTATTCCACAAAGAATTGGCACAGGTTATAGAATAGTAATTGATTTTAGAAAATTAAACAAAGCAACTAGAAAAGATCATTACCCTCTGCCTTTTATTGATCAAATGCTAGAAAGATTATCTAAGCACACACATTTTTGCTTCCTTGAAGGATATTCTGGTTTTTCACAAATACCAGTTTCTCAACCTGATCAAGAAAATACCACATTTACTTGTCCTTTTGGAACTTATGCCTATAGACGTATGCCTTTTGGTTTATGCAATGCACCTACTACCTTTCAAAGATGTATGACTGCTATATTCTCTGATTTTTGTGAAAAATTGTTGAGGTTTTCATGGGTGACTTTTCTGTTTATGGGAAGTCCTTTGATGATTTTTTAAGCAATCTTGATTGAGTTTTGCAGCATTGTGAGCAAACAAATCTTGTCTTGAATTGGGAGAAGTCCCACTTTATGGTAAACGAAGGTATTGTTTTGGGCCATAAAATTTCTGAAAGAGGTATTGAGGTGGACAAAGACAAGGTTGATGCAATTGAGAAAATGTCATGTCCTAAAGATATCAAAGGTATTCATAGTTTCCTTGGTCATGTTGGTTTCTATAGGAGATTTATCAAAGAATTTTCTAAAATTTCTAGGCCTATTACAAATCTTTTGCAAAAGGATATTCCTTTTGTTTTGATGATGATTGTTTGGAAGCCTTCGAAACACTCAAGAAAGCCTTAATTTTTGCACCTGTTGTTCAACCAACTGATTGGAACTTGCCCTTTGAGATTATGTGTGATGCTAGTGATTATGTTGTTGGTGTTGTTCTAGGACAAAGAGTTGATAAGAAATTAAATGTTATCCACTACGCTAGCAAAACTCTAGACAGTGCTCAACGAAATTATGCTACTACTAAAAAAGAATTCTTAGCAGTGGTGTTTGCTTGTGATAAGTTTAATCCTACATTGTTAATTCCAAAGTGACCGCTCACACCGATCATGCTACTATAAAATATCTTATGGAAAAGAAAGGTGCTAAACCTAGACTCATTAGGTGGGTTCTTCTACTACAAGAATTTGATTTGCATATCAATGATAAAAAAGGAGCAGAGAACCCCGTAGCTGATAACTTGTCTAGGCTTAAAAATATTCTTGATGACCTACAACCTATTAATGATAGCTTTCCTGATGAACAGTTAGCTGCAATAAATGTTTCTAATAGTACACCTTGGTATGCTGACTATGCTAATTATATTGTTGCTAAATACATACCACCTAGCTTTACATACCAACAAAAGAAAAAAAATATTTTATGATTTAAGACATTACTTTTGGGATGACCCACATCTTTATAAAGAAGGAGTAGATGGTATTATTAGACGTTGTGTACCTGAGCATGAACTCGAACAAATCTTACAGAAATGTCACTCCAAAGCTTATGGAGGACATCATGGGGGAGACAGAACTTCTCATAAGGTATTGCAATCTGGGTTTTATTGGCCTACTCTCTTCAAGGATGCCGTAAGTTTGTCTTATCTTGTGATGAATGTCAAAGAATAGGTAATATTGGTAACCGTCAAGAAATGCCTATGAATTATTCACTTGCTGTTGAACCATTTGATGTTTGGGAATTTGATTTCATGGGACCTTTTCCATCCTCTAATGGGTATACTCATATTTTGGTCGTTGTTGATTATGTTACTAAGTGGGTAGAAGCTATTCCAACTAGTAGTGCTAATCACAAGACCTCTATTAAAATGCTTAAGGAAGTTATTTTCCCAAGGTTTGGAGTCCCTAGATATTTAATGACTGATGGTGGTTCACACTTTATTCATGGTGCTTTCCGTAAAGTGTTTGCTAAGGATGATGTTAACCATAGAATGGCATCACCTTATCATCCTCAGTCGAGTGGTCAAGTTGAACTTAGCAATAGATAAATAAAACTAATCCTACAAAAGACTATCAATAGGTCCCGGAAGAATTGGTCTAAGAAACTAGATGATGCACTTTCGGCTTATAGAACAGCATATAAAAATCCTATGGGTATGTCTCCTTATAAAATGGTTTATGGAAAAGCTTGTCATTTGCCTCTTGAGTTAGAACATAAAGCATATTGGGCAATTAAAGAACTCAACTATGATTTCAAACTTCCTGGTGAAAAGAGGTTATTTGATATTAGCTCATTAGATTAATGGAGAACCCAAGCTTATGAAAATGCCTAGTTATTAAAGAAAAAGTTAAAAGATGGCATGATAAAAGAATCCAAAAGCGTGAGTTCAAAGTTTGGATAATATGTTCTTTTGTACAACTCTCGTTTTAGATTCTTTGTAGGAAAACTCATCTCCAAACGGGAAGGACCCTATGTTATCGAGGAGGTTTATCGATCGGGAGCTATCAAAATAAATAATGCCGAAGGCACTAACCCGAAGGTTGTTAATGGGCAACAAATAAAACATTATATCTCATGTACGCCCATTAATGTTGAAAGCAATATTATCCACACTATGACACCGGAAGAACACATAAAAGAAACCTACCGGAACACTTCAGAACGTGAAAAATACCAGGTACATGATACGGTAAGTAAACGGACTCCAAAAAATTCGCAAAAATTTTTTTTATCAGTTTTGGAATATTTAAAACATTAGGAAAATAAGAAACTACCAGGAAGGTGACCCTGGTGGGCACAAGACACCAGGGTGCACCTGGCTTGCCAGGCATGCCCAGGTAGGTTGTGTCCACCACGGGTACCTTCCGGACTCCGTTTTTCTTCCGTTTTCTTGTTTCCCAAGATAAAAAAAATCTTTATATACCCCCTGAACCTGTTGACCTCCGTATCGCAGAGAAATCTCTTATTTTCTTTTCTCGTTGTTTTCTGTCAGATCTGTTAAGCCATGCATCATATCTTCTCCTTCCTCTAACAATGTGGAAGAGGATGCTTGGTTTTTGAAGATCAAGGAGGGAAGAACCCGTTGGAGCAGCCAAGGAGGACAAGGGCAAGGAGGCCACCGGATATCAAGCATCGGTGATCGAGCAAGCACTGCCTGCCGAGAAGAAAGAGGAAGATATCCTTAAACCTTACTATGCTCATCTTCCCCCACTGAGATTGCAGCCTTCAAGATCATTGAAACAATTCGTGTGCAAAATAAGTATCTCACTCGTGAAAATATTCTGCATCCAGAGCACACACCTTGCTCCCGAGCGTCATCCGTAGATTGGAGAATCTCTTGATCATTAAGGACAGGATCGCCACTACTTCATCACCACCACCTCCTTCATCACCAAAAGAAAATTTAATATCGGGTGTGGGAACTTGATGCCTGCTTGAACTATGTTGGTATTTCCCCAAAGAGGAAGGGATGATGCAGCACAGCGATGGTAGGTATTTCCCTCAATTATGAGACCAAGGTTATCAAACCAGTAGGAGAACCACACAACACAATGTAAACAACCCCTCCACACAAATAAAAAATACTCGCAATCCAACGTGTTAAAGGGGTTGTCAATCCCTTTCGGGTAACGGTGCCGGAAATTGGCGCGAAGGCGTGATAAAAATGTAATAGATAGGATAAATGGAGCGCAAATAAAATGAAGTGTAGCAAGGTATTTTTGTATTTTTGGTCTAATAGATCTGAAAATAAAAGCAAAGGAAAACAGATCGCAAAGGCAAATATGATAAGAAGAGACCCGGGGGCCGTAGATTTCACTAGTGGCTTCTCTCGAGAAAAATAGCAAATGGTGGGAAAACAATTACTGTTGGGCAATTGACAGAACTTCAAATAATCATGACGATATCCAGGCAATGATCATTATATAGGCATCACGTTCAACATTAGTAGACCGACTCCTGCCTGCATCTACTACTATTACTCCACACATCGACCGCTATCTAGCATGCATATAGTGTATTAAGTTCATGGAAAAATGGAGTAATGCAATAAGAATGATGACATGATGTAGAAAAGATCTATTTATGTAGAAATAGACCCCATCTTGCTATCCTTAATAGCAACGATACATATGTGCCGTTTCCCCTTCTATCACTGGGATCAAGCACCGTAAGATCGAACCCATCACAAAGAACCTCTTCCCATTTCAAGATAAATAGACCAAGTTGGCCAAACAAAACCCAAATATTGGAGAAGAAATACGAGCCTATAATCAATCATGCATATAAGAAATCAAAGAAGACTCAAATAACTTCCATGGATAAAAACATAGATCTGATCATAAACTCAAAGTTCATTGGATCGCAACAGACACACCGCAAAAAGACATATATACATCATATGGATCTCCAAGAGACCACTTTATTGAGAATCAAGAGAGAGAGGAAGCCATCTAGCTACTAACTACAGACCCGTAGGTCTACAAAGAACTACTCACGCATCATCGGAGAAGCACCAATGCACATGATGAACCCCTCCGTGATGGTGTCTAGATTGGATCTGGTGTTTCTGGAACTTGTGGCAGTTGGAATTGGTTTTTGTTGACTCCCTAGGGTTTCTGGAATATCGAGGTATTTATAGAGCAAAGAGGCGGTGCAGGAGGCTACCGAGGTGGGCACAACCTACCTGGCGCGCCTATGGGGCCCAGGCGTGCCCTGGTTTCTTGTGCCCCCCTCGGGCTCTTCTCTAGTACTTCTTTGGCCCACTGTATGTCTTCTGGTCCAAAAAAATCCACAAAAAGTTTCGCTGTGTTTGGACTCCATTTGGTATTGATTTCCTGTAATGTAAAAAACAAGCAGAAAACAACAACTGGCACTAGGCACTATGTCAATAGGTTAGTACCAAAAATTGATATAAAATGACTATAAAATGATTCTAAAACATCCAAGAATGATAATATAATAGCATGGAACAATAAAAAATTATAGATACATTGGAGACGCATAGGCATCCCCAAGCTTAATTCCTGCTCGTCCTCGAGTAGGTAAATGATAAAAACAGAATTTTTGATGCGGAATGCTGGCTAACATGTTCATCACATAATCTTTTCTTTGTAGCATGGACATTTGGACTTTTATATTGTTCAAAGCAATGGTCTAGTTTTGACATGAAGACTTTAATATTCAAGCATATCAACAAGCAACCATGTATTTCAAAATATCAACGCTAAAGCAAGTTATCCCTAGCCCATTATGCTCAATCATTGATCCATTCATGAAACACACTCAAATATTAGCTACACCCAATGCTCAAATACAATCATAGTGCCCCTTAGTTGGTGCTTTATAAGAGAAGATGGAGAGTCAAATTCAAAAATAAAAATTGCGTAAAGTAAAAGAAAGGCCCTTCGCAGAGGGAAGTAGGGATTTGTAGAGGTTCCAGAGCTCAAAGCGAAAATTGAGAGATAAAAAGATTTTGGGAGGCATACTTTTCCCACCAACGAAAACGACTTAGAGCTCCCAACACTTTCCATGCTAGATACATCATAGGCGGTTCCCAAACAGAAAATAAAGTTTATTCCTTTTTACACCATACTTTCACTATCCATGGCTTATCCGTATCCACGGGTGCCCTCCATACAAACACTTTCCGAGGAATTTATTATTTGATAGCATAAAGTAAATTCTTTTTTCATTTCGGGACTGGGTATCCCTAATACCTTTGATGTACTCTTGTGCAATGACAAGTGAATAAACACTCATAGCGAGAATAACACATCTAGCATGGGAAATATCGGCCACCCCTCACCGCCTCACGAGCAGTACCAGCACACAAAAGAGAAATTTATTTTGAAAATTAGAGATGGAACATACAAATTTTCTTAGAACGGCACGGAAATACTGCATATAGGTAGGTATAGTGGACTCATATGCCAAAACTGGTTTAAAGAGTTTTAGATGCACAAGTAGTGATCATACTTAGTGCAAAAATGAAGGATAGAAAAAAGATTGAGAAGCTCCCAACCAAGAAACGAAAAATCTCGTACCCAAGCATTAAGCATAAGTAACACCAAATAATGCACCATAAGTAGGATGTAATTTCATTGCATAACTATTGACTTTCGTGCTTGCATAGGGAAACACAAACCTTAACACCAATATTCTTACTAAAGAATAATTACTCATCAACATGACTCACATATCATATCATCATATCTCAAAACCATTACTAAGAACCAAGTTTATGTTGTCCAATGATCTTCATGAAAGTTTTCTTTATATTCTCCTTGGATATCTATCACTTTGGCACTAATTTCATATGTTGATTTTAATAAGCTTGAACAAATATAAGTGAAGAACATGAGCATAATATTTCTTTCTCTCAAAATAATCTAAGTGAAGCAACAGAGAATTTCTTAAAAAATTTACTAACTCCCAAATAAATCTAAGTGAATCATGAGAGCAATTTCTTCAAAAATAACAAAGCACACCGTGCTCAAAAAGATATAAGTGAAGCACTAGAGCAATTCCAAGGCTCTAAAAATTTAAGTGAAGCATAGGAGCAAGCATAGCATAATTTTTGGCTCTCTCAAAAAGGAGTGTCTAGCAAGGATTAAAGACTTAAAACACAAAGCAAAAACAAGAAAAGACTCATATCATACAAGACGCTCCAAGCAAAACTCATAATATGTGACGAATAAAAATATAGTTTCAAGTAAAATACCGATAGTTGTTAGAAGAAAGAGGGGATGCCACTCGGGGGGAATCCCCAAGCTTAGTTGCTTGATACTTCTTGAATATTATCTTGGGGTACGTCGTGCATCCCCAAGCTTAGCCTCTTGCTAATCCTTATTCCTTCATCCATCATAAGATCACCCAAAACTTGAAAACTTCAATCACACAAAACTCAACAAAACCTTCATGAGATCCGTTAGTATAAGAAAGCAAAGCACTACTATAAGTACAGTTGCAAACCCATTCATGTTTTATTTTTGCATTATGTATATTGTATTACAACTTTTATATGGACAAAAACTATTCAAATAAAACCATAGAATCATCAAAACAAGCACACCACGCAAAGAAAACAGAATCTGTCAAAAACAGAACAATCGGTAGCAATCTGACTACTTCGAATACTTTTGTAACTCCAACAATTATGAAAAATTAGGACGACATTAATAATTTGTTTATTAATCTTCTGCAAAAAAGAATAAACCCAAAAGCACTCTTCTGATAAAAACTAAAAATAATTTCGTGAGCGCGAAAGTTTCTGTTTTTCAGCAAGATCAAATCAACTGTCACCCAAATCATCCCAAAGGCCTTGCTTGGTACAAACACTAATTTAGACCACAAAAACACATCTAACCATAGGCATAATTGTGTATTTTATTGAAAATTGCAAGAAAACCAAAAAGCAAAAAGATATAAGTTGGGTTGCCTCCCAATAAGCTCTATCGTTTTACGCCCCTTGCTAGGCATAACGCGAAGGATCTATGTTTTGTCATCTGTGATCTTTGCCACTTTAGTAAGGGTCTCTTCAAATCCGGGAGGCTCTTTGCGCTTCCCTAAATTTTTCCGGGAAAGAAACCATCTTGAGATCTAAAATATCCAACCGTTTATTGCAAAGGGTAATCAAAGTGTTCATCCAGTTGATGCTACCATTGAGATGTTTAAGAGGTTCATTATATTTTTGCAACTCAACCATATGCTTATGCAAATCACCAAGTTTGTCTAAAATTGAGCTCCCTCTGGGGTGGAATAAAACCCCTTCTTTGGTGGTGGAACCCCCAAATTTCCTTCTAAGATTTCATAGGCAGCATTGACATCAAGCTCAATAAAATTCCCTTTCGCGGCAAAATTCAAAAGTTGTATATGATGCAAAGCTAATCCTACGTAAAAATTTCTAAGCAAAATTTGTGCATCTCCCTTTAGATTGCAAACACGGTAAGACTCCATAAGCCTATACCAAGCATCTTTCAAATTTTCTCCTTTTCTTTGTTTGAAGTATAGAACTTCAAAATCTGGTATTAACGGAGGAGCGTTCACACCAGCCATTGTGATGAGAAAACAAGAACACGAATAGAACTGACGAGAAAAAGGCAAATGAAAAAGAGGGTGAATAAAGCGGCAAATTTTTGTGAAGTGGGGGAGAGGAAAACGAGAGGTAAATGGCAAATAATGTAAATTGCAAGGAGATGAGATTTGTGATTAGGAACCTGGTTGATGTTGATGATCCTCCCCGGCAACGGTGCTACAAATTCCTTTTGATGTCTGCTTGAACTACGTCGGTATTTCCCTAAAGAGGAAGGGATGATGCAGCACAGCAACGGTAGGTATTTCCCTCAGTGATGAGACCAAGGTTATCGAACCAGTAGGAGAACCATGCAACACAACGTAAACCCTACACACAAATAACAAATACTCGCAACCCAACATGTTAAAGGGGTTGTCAATCCCTTTCATGTAACGGTGCCCGAAATTGGCGAGGACACATGATAAAATTGCAATAGATAGGATAAATGGAGCGTAAAAAAATAAAGTGCAGCAAGGTATTTTTGTATTTTTGGTTTAATAGATCTGAAAATAAAAAGCAAAGGAAAAATATCGCAAAGGCAAATATGATACGAAGAGATCCTGGGGCGTAGATTTCACTAGTGGCTTCTCTCGAGAAAAATGGCAAATGGTGGGAAAACAATTACTGTTGGGCAATTGATAGAACTTCGAAAAATCATGATGATCTCCAGGCAATGATCATTATATAGGCATCACATCCAAGATTAGTAGACTGACTCCTGCCTGCATCTACTACTATTACTCCACACATCGACCGCTATCCAGCATGCATCTAGTGTATTAAGTTCATGGAAAAATGGAGTAATGCAATAAGAATGATGACATGATGTAGACAAGATCTATTTATGTAGAAAGAGACCCCATCTTGTTATCCTTAATAGCAACGATACATACGTGTCGTTTCCCCTTCTGTCACTGGGATCAAGCACCGTAAGATCGAATCCATCACAAAGCACCTCTTCCCATTGCAAGATAAATAGATCAAGTCGTCCAAACAAAACCCAAATATCGGAGAAGAAATATGAGGTTGTAATCAATCATGCATATAAGATATCAAAGAAGACTCAAATAACTTTCATGGATAAAAACATAGATCTGATCATAAACTCAAAGTTCATCGGATCCGAACAAACACACCGCAAAAAGACTTACATCATATGGATCTCCAAGAGACCATTGTATTGAGAATCAAGAGAGAGAAAGAGGAAGCCATCTAGCTACTAACTACAGACCCGTAGGTCTACAAAGAACTACTCACGCATCATCGGAGGGGCACCAATGGACATGATGAACCCCTCTGTGATGGTTTCTAGATTGGATTTGGTCTTTCTGGAACTTGCGGCGCTGGAATTGATTTTCGTCGACTCCCCTAGGGTTTCTGGAATATTGGGGTATTTATAGGGCAAATAGGTGGTGCGGGAGACTCCATTTGGTATTGGTTTCCTACAATGTAAAAAACAAGCAGAAAATAGCAACTAGCACTGGGCAATATGTCAATAGGTTAGTACCCAAAAATGATATAAAATGACTATAAAATGATTGTAAAACATCCAAGAATGATAATATAACAGCATGGAAGAATCAAAAATTATAGATACGTTGGAGACGTATCAGCACTCCCCTTGGATTTCGTGAAGCTTGGGGGAGGTGTGATGACCCACAAGTATAGGGGATCTATCGTAGTCCTTTCGATAAGTAAGAGTGTCGAACCCAACAAGGAGCAGAAGGAAATGACAAGCGGCTTTTAGTAAGGTATTCTCTGCAAGCACTGAAATTATAGCTAATAGATAGTTTTGTGATAAGGTAATTCGTAACGGGTAACAAGTAACAAGAGTAAACAAGGTGCAACAAGGTGGCCCAATCCTTTTTGTATCAAAGGATAAGCCTGGACAAACTCTTATATAAAGCAAAGCGCTCCCGATGACACATGGGAATTATCGTCAAGCTAGTTTTCATCATGCTCATATGGTTCGCATTCATTACTTTGATAGTTTGATATGTGGGTGGACCGGTGCTTGGGTACTGCCTTCCTTGGACAAGCATCCCACTTATGATTAACCCCTCTCGCAAGCATCCAAAACTATGGAAGAAGAATTAAGGTAAACCTAGCCATAGCATGAAACATATGGATCCAAATCAGCCACTTACGAAGCAACGCATAAACTAGGGTTTAAGCTTCTGTTACTCTAGCAACCCATCATCTACTTATTACTTCCCAATGCCTTCCCCTAGGCCCAAACAATGGTGAAGTGTCATGTAGTCGACGTTCATATAACACCACTAGAGGAGAGACAACATACATCTCATCAAAATATCGAACGAATACCAAATTCACATGACTACTTATAACAAGACTTCTCCCATGTCCTCAGCAACAAACGTAACTACTCACAAATCATATTCATGTTCATAATCAGAGGGGTATTAAATAGCATTAAGGATCTGAAAATATGATCTTCGACCAAATAAACCAACTAGCATCAACTACAAGGAGTAATCAACACTACTAGCAACCCACAGGTACCAATCTGAGGTTTCGAGACAAAGATCGGATACAAAGATGGACTAGGGTTTGAGAGGAGATGGTGCTGGTGAAGTTGTTAATGGAGATTGACCCCCTCTCAATGAGAGGATCGATGGTGATGACGATGGCGAAGATTTCCCCCTCCTGGAGGGATGTTTCCCCGGTAGAACAGCTCTGCCGGAGCCCTAGATTGGTTCCGCCAAGGTTCTGCCTCGAGACGGTGGCGCTTCGTCCCGAAAGCTTCCTTATGATTTTTTTCCAGGGCAAAAGACGCCATATAGCAGAAGATAGGCATCGAGGGCCTGCCAGGTGGCCCACCAGGCAGGGGGCGCGCACAGGGGGGTAGGGCACACCCTCCACCCTCATGGATGGTGGGTGACCCCCCCCCTCTGGTGCTTTCTTCACCCAATATTTTTAATATATTCCAAAAGTGAATTCCGTGGAGTTTCAGGACTTTTGGAGTTGTGCAGAGTATGTCTCTAATATTTGCTCCTTTTCCAGCCCATAATTCCAGCTACCGGCATTCTCCCTCTTCATGTAAACCTTGTAAAATAAGAGAGAAAAGGCATAAGTATTGTGACATAATGTGTAGTAACATCCCATAATGCAATAAATATTGATATAAAAGCATGATGCAAAATGGACGTATCAACTCCTCCAAGCTTAGACCTCACTTGTCCTCAAGCGGAAGCCGATATCGAAAAATATGTCCACATGTTTAGAGATAGAGGTGTCGATAAAATAAAATACGGACATGAGGGCATCATGATCATTCTTAGAACAACAACATAATTGTCATATGATTTCTTATGCTTAAGTAATAATCTATTCATAATGTAAAGTATGAATCAGAAACTTCATTCAAAAACTAGCAAACTATAATCTCAGTCACTGAAGCAATTGCAATTTATCATAACATCGGAAGGAGTCAATATATGAGCTTTTCAGCAAGTCCACATACTCAACTATCATTTAGTCTTTCACAATTGCTAACACTCACGTGATACTTATGGGTATGAAGTTTCAGTCAGACACGGAGAAAGATAGGGGCTTACAGTTTCGCCTCCCAACCTTTTACCTCAAGGGTAATGTCAACAATAATGCTTTATGAAAACCTACATCCAATTGGATATATATATATATATCAGGATCTTTCCAACACATAATGCTTGCCAAAGGATAAAGTGTAAAAAGGAAAGGTGAAGATCACCATGACTCTTGTATAAGGTAGAAGACAAAGATAAAAGATAGGCCCTTTGCACAGGGAAGCAGAGGTTGACATGCGCTTTTATGGTTGGATGCACAAAATCTTAATGCAAAAGAACGTCACTTTATATTGCCACTTGTGATAGGGACCTTTATTATGCAGTCCGTCACTTTTATTTCTTCCATATCACAAGCTCGTATAAAGCTTATTTTCTTCACACTAATAAGTCATACATATTTAGAGAGCAATTTTTATTGCTTGCACCAATGACAACTTACTTGAAGGATCTTACTCAATCCATAGGTAGGTATGGTGGACTCTCATGGCAAAATTGGGTTTGGGGATGTTTGGAAGCACAAGTAGTATCTCTACTTAGTGCAAAGAATTTGGCTAGCATGAGGGGGAAAGGCAAGCTCAACATGTTGAATGATCCATGACAATATAATTTATTTCGGATATAAGAAAACATAACCCATTATGTTGTCTTCCTTGTCCAACATCAACTCTTTAGCATGTCATATTTCAATGAGTGCTCACAATCACAAAAGATGTCCAAGATAGTGTATTTATATCTGAAAACCTATCTTTCTTTATTAATTCCTACTAATTGCAACGATGACCAAAACTATGTTTGTCAACTCTCAACAACTTTTATTCATCATACTCTTTATATGTGAAGACATTACTCTCCATAAGATCAATATGATCTTTTTATTTCTTTTTATTCTTTCTTTTTCTTTTATTCCCTCAAGATCAAAGCAAGATAGCAAAGCCCTCAACTCAAAACTAATCTTTATTATATATAGCTCACGGACTGGATTACATAGATAGGGATCAACATAAAACTCAAAGCTAGATCATACTAAACTTTATTCTACTAGATCAAGATATAACCAAAAGGATTGAACTAAGAAAAATAGTAAAGATAAAAGTGTGATGGTGATACGATACCGAGGCACCTCCCCCAAGCTTGGCAGCTGCCAAGGGGAGTGCCCATACCCATGTGTTTATGTCTCTTTCTTCAGATGTGGTGATGATGGAGTTGTTGATGCCAGGGTGTCGCACATCGAGCGTAGGAGATCCTCCAACTTGCGGATAATGCCCTTGAGTGCGGTGATATGCTCTTGCAACAAAAAAATCACGTGTGAGATACTTGTTTTGTATGCGAGCTAGCTCAATCATCTTGAAAGCTTCAATTTCAGTAGGGGTGAGATGATTGTAGTAAGGTTGAAAGAAGCCTTCTTTTTCTACTGTCGGGACTTGCTCCTCTGCGGCTTCCTTGATCTTGTCACCTTCCTTGCTTTCCCCGATTTCTTCTTGCTTCGTCTCTATCTTCATTAGCCCAGCATCATTGCCCACATTGTTGGAGGAGGGAGACGACATGATGCCTGACCTTGAGAAACTCTGACAAAAAACATCTCAAAACAAAAACATAGGATTTTGTCAGGGTACGGTGGTCAAAACCTTCGGGAGATTATATAATGAATTTTTACCGACCAAAAGAAGTATCGTGCAAGAAAACGGAGTTCGGAGGGCACACGAGGTGCCCATGAGGCAGGGGGCGCGCCCAGGGGTGTAGGGCGCGCCCTCCACCCTCGTGGATGCCTCGTGTCCCTTTCGGACTACTTCTTATTTTCCTAATTTTTTAAATATTCCAAAACAAAGAAAAATTGCTATTAGAACTGTTTTGGAGTCGGTTTACTTACCGTACCACATACCTATTCCTTTTCGGAATGTGGAACGTTCTGGAAAGTGTCCCTTATGTACTCCTTTGGGGTTACGATGTCAATAACATTGGTTTCGACATTTACGGGATTACCTGAGATATAATGTTTGATTCTTAGACCGTTCACCACCTTCGGATTTGTGCCTTCGGTGTTGTTGATTTTTATGGCACCGAAACGATAGACCTCCTCGATAATGTAAGGACCTTCCCATTTAGAGAAAAGTTTTCCTGCAAAAAATCTTAAACGAGAGTTGTATAGCAAAACATAATCACCTACGTCAAACTCGCGCTTTTGTATCCTCTTGTCATGCCATCTTTTAACTTTTTATTTAAACTATTTGGCATTCTCATAGGCTTGGGTTCTCCATTCATCAAGTGAGCTAATGTCAAATAACCTCTTCTCACCGGCAAGTTGGAAATCATAATTGAGCTCTTTAATAGCCCAATACGCCTTATGTTCTAGTTTGAGAGGTAAGTGACATGCTTTACCATAAACCATTTTATACGAACACATACCCATAGGATTTTTATATGCAGTTCTATAGGCCCATAATGCATCATCAAGTTTCTTCGACCAATTCTTTCTAGACCTATTAATAGTCTTTTGCAAAATTAATTTAATCTCTCTATTACTCTATTCTACTTGACCACTAGACTGTGGATGGTATGGAGATGCAATTCTATGATTAACATCATACTTAGCAAGCATTTTACAAAAAGCACCATGAATAAAATGTGAACCACCATCAGTAATTAAGTATCTAGGGACTCCAAACCTCGGAAAAATAACTTATCTAAGCATCTTAATAGAAGTGTTATGATCAGCACTACTAGTTGGAATAGCTTCTACCCACTTAGTAACGTATTCAACATCAACTAAAATATGTGTATAACCATTAGAGGAAGGAAAAAGTCCCATATAATCAAAGCCCCAAACATCAAATGGTTCAATAACAAGTGAATAGTTCATAGGCATTTCTTGACGTCTACTAATATTACCAATTCTTTGACATTCAACACAAGTCAAGACAAACTTACGGGCATCTTTGAAGAGAGTAGGCCAATAAAAACCAGATTGCAATACCTTATGTGCAGTTCTATCTCCCGTGTGATGTCCTCCATATGCCTCGAAGTGACACTTGTGTAGGATTTGTTCCTGTTCATGCTCAGGTACACAACATCTAATAACACCATCTACACCTTCTTTATAAAGGTGTGGGTCATCCCAAAAGTAACGTCTTAAATCGTAGAATTTTTTTTCTTTAGCTGGTATGTGAAACTAGGTGGTATAAATTTAGCAACAATGTAATTAGCATAATCAGCATACCATGGAGAGTATGAGAAGCATTTATGATAGCAAATTGTTCATCAGGAAAGCTATCATCAATAGGTAGTGGGTCATCAAGAACATTTTCTAACCTAGACAAGTTGTCTGCAACGGGGTTCTCAGCTCCCTTTCTATCAATAATATGCAAATCAAATTCTTGTGGCAAGAGAACCCATCTAATAAGTATAGGTTTAGCATCTTTCTTTTCCATAAGGTATTTAATAGAAGCATGATCAGTGTGAACGGTTACTTTGGAATCAACAATATAAGGTCTAAACTTATCACAAGCAAATACAACTGCTAAGAATTCCTTTTCAGTAGTAGCATAATTTCTCTGGGCATTGTCTAGAGTTTTACTAGCATATTGGATAACATTTAATTTCTTACCAACTCTTTGTCCTAGAATAGCACCTACAGCATAATCACTAGCATCACACATAATTTCAAAGGGTAAATTCCAATCAGGTGGCTGACCAATAGGTGCAGAAATCAAGGCTTTTTAAGTATTTCAAATGCTTCTACACAATCATCATCAAAGACAAAAGGAACATCTTTTTGTAAAAGATTAGTCAAAGGCCTAGAAATTTTTGAGAAGTCTTTAATGAACCTCCTATAAAAACCGGCATGACCAAGGAAACTTCTTATACCTTTGATGTCCTTAGGACACGGCATCTTTTCAATAGCATCAACTTTAGCTTAATCAACTTCAGTACCTCTTTCAGAAATTTTATGCCCCAAGACAATACCTTCATTAACCATAAAGTGGCACTTCTCCCAATTCAAGACAAGATTAGTTTCTTCACATCTCTGCAAGACTCGATCAAGGTTGCTTCAGCAATCATCAAAAGAAGTTCCATACACGGAGAAATCAACCATGAAAACCTTAACAATCTTTTCACAAAAGTCAGAGAATATAGTAGTCATACATCTTTGAAAGGTAGCAAGTGCATTACATAAACCAAAAGGCATATATCTATAAGAAAAGGTACCGGAAGGACAAGTAGAAGTGGTATTATCCTAATCCTCTTTTGACACGAGTATTTGAGAGAAACCATAATAACCATCTAGAAAGCAAAAATGTTTATGTTTGGATAGTCTTTCTAGCATTTGATCAATAAAAGGTAGAGGGTAATGATCTTTTAACATTCTATTGGCAACAATTCTTTGTGGGATCAATTCATCTTTATCATTGGGGAAACAGTAATGCCTCCCTTCTTAGGGACACAATGGATAGGACTTACCCACTAACTATCAGCAACAGGATAAATTATACCTGCCTCCAGAAGCTTTAGTATTTCATTTACCACTTCTTTCATCTTAGGATTTAACCGTCATTGATGATCAGCAACTGGTTTAGCATCTTTCTCTAGTTTTATTTTGTGCTGGCATTGAGTGGGACTAATGCTTTAAGATCATCAAGAGTATATCCAATAGCAGCATGGTGCTTCTTCAGAGTTTTCAATAATTTGTCTTCTTCATGCTCTGAAAGGTTAGCACTAATAATAACTGGATATATCTTCTTTTCATCAATATAAGCATATTTAAGAGTATCAGGTAATTATTTAAGCTCAAACACAGGATCACCCTTGGGTGGAGGAGGATCCCCTAGGATTTCAATAGGCAAGTTGTGTTTCAAAATAGGTCCATGTTTAAAGAATACTTCATCTATTTCTCTTCTTTCATTCATAAACATATCATTTTCATGGTCAAGCAAATATTGCTCTAAAGGATCATTAGGAGGCACTGCAATAGAAGCAAGACCAATAATTTCATCTTGACTAGGAAATTCTTTATCATGGGGTTGTCTACAAAATTTAGAGAAATTAAAGTCATGAGACGTATCCCCTAAGCCAACAGTAACAATATCTTTTTCATAGTATATCCTAGCATTAACGGTATTCAAGAAGGGTCTTCCAAATATAATGGGACAAACGTCATCTTGTGGGGAACCAAGAACAAGAAAATCTGTAGGCTATATCATTTTCCCACACAAGAGTTCAACATCTCTAACAATCCCAATTGGTGAAATAGTATCTCTATTGGCAAGCTTAATAGTAACATCAATACCTTCTATTTCAGCAGGTGCAATATCATGCATAATTTCTTCGTATAAGGAATGAGGTATTACACTCGCACTAGCACCCATATCACATAAGCCATGATAACAATGATCTCCTATTTTAACAGAAACAACAGGCATGCCAACAACAGGTCTATGTTTATTTTTAGTATCGGGTCTAGCAATTTTGGCAGCTTCATCACAGAAGTAAATAACATGCCCATCAATATTATCGACCAGGAGATCTTTAACCATAGCAATACTAGGTTCAACTTTAATTTGATCAGGGGGTGTAGGTGTTCTAGCATTACTCTTACAAACCATAGTTAAAGCTTTAGCATGATCCTTTATTCTAACAGGGAAAGGTGGTTTCTCAGTATAAGCAGTAGGAACAATAGGATCAACATTATAAGTAATAATCTTTTCTTCAACTTTAATAGGTTCTACTACTTTTACTTCAATGGGAGGATGATATTTAAACCACTTCTCCTTAGGGAGATCAACATGAGTAGCAAATGATTCACAGAAATAAGCTACTATCTCATAGTCAAGTCCATATTTAGTGCTAAATTCACGAAAAACATCGATATCCATAAAAGATTTAACACAATCAAACTTAGGTGTCATACCTGACTCCTTACCTTCATCGAGTTCCCAATCTTTAGAGTTGCATTTAATTCTTTCCAATAAATCCCATCTGAATTCAATAGTCTTCATCATAAAAGAACCAGTATAAGAAGTATCAAGCATGGAGCTATTATTGAGAGAAACTCGAGCATAAAAATTTTGAATAATAATTTCTCTTGAGAGCTCATGATTGGGGCATGAATATAACATTGACTTAAGCCTCCCCCAATCTTTAGCGATACTTTCTCCTTTGCGAGGCCAAAAATTATATATATAATTACGATCATGTTGAACCAAATGCATAGGATAAAACTTCTGATGAAATTCCAATTTCAATCGGTTGTAGTTCCATGATCCAATATCATCACATAGCCAAAACCATGTCAATATCTTTCCCTTCAAAGATAAAGGGAAGACCTTCTTCTTGATAACAACCTCGGGCATACCTGCAAGCTCAAATAATCCACAAACTTCATTCACATAGATTAGGTGCATATCGGGATGTAATGTTCCATCTCCTGTAAAAGGATTAGCTAGCAGTTTCTCTATCATACCCGAAGGAATTTCAAAGTAAACCTTTTCAGTAGGTTTAGTAGGTTGAGGAGAAAATATTTGCTCTTCTGGTCGGGGTAAAGATACCCCAAACAAGCCCCTCAAAGGATTATTTTCCATAGTACCAAGTGATAGTAAATTTCAGCAAACTATATAAATTTTTCCTTACCATATTCCACCTACCAAAGGCACTTCACACCCCGGAAACGGCGCCAGAAACGAGTCTTGATGACCCACAAGTATAGGGGATCTATCGTAGTCCTTTTGATAAGTAAGAGTGTCGAACCCAACAAGGAGCAGAAGGAAATGACAAGCGGTTTTCAGTAAGGTATTCTCTGCAAGCATTGAAATTATCGGTAACAGATAGTTTTGTGATGAGGTAATTCGTAACGAGTAACAAGTAACAAAGGTAAAAAAAGGTGCAGCAAGGTGGATCAATCCTTTTTGTAGCAAAGGACAAGCTTGGACAAACTCTTATATAAAGCAAAGCGCTCCCGAGGACACATGGGAATTCTCGTCAAGCTAGTTTTCATCACGCTCATATGATTCGTGTTCGTTACTTTGATAATTTGATATGTGGGTGGACCGGTGTCGGCGTTCTAAGAACGGGGGTACCCAGACTTGCCTGCCTGCGGCCTGCGGCGTGGCTCAAGGAGAGGCCCAGTACGGCCCGTCTTCATCAACACATGCTCAAGACCCCGGCGAGGGGCCAAGCCTCGCGGGGCGGACGACAGGAGGCTTCCTCAGGCACGGCCTCGTCAGGTTGGCTCGCGAGGAGGCGGAGAGATCAAGGTGGGGTACCTCACGAGGTGCCCGTGACGCAAGCCATGACAACCAAGGCCAGGCGGGCGCCGGCCTGCGCAGAGTCCTTGTTTCCCCTTTGGTGCAAAGGGGGCAAGCGCAGGCAAGGGCATCAAGAAAAGGCAACCATTTTGGTGCAACGAGACCAAGACCAGCAGGACGGCAGAGCGGAGGTCATCGTGGAGCCCAAGCCAGCGTCATCGTCAGGGTCTTTGGCAGGCGAGGACCAACTTTAGCCAGGATAAGTGTACTAGATGTTCCCCTTCAAAATGGACAATTGTTGGCGCCCTTCCCGCTCAATATTTGGGAAGAGGCCCGGGGCCTTCGCCTATAAATAGGACTAACCACCCACAGGGTAGGGGGGCGGACCGGACCTGATCTGATTGGATCGGATCCGCATCAGAGAGAGAGAGAGAGAGAGAGAGAGAGAGAGGCGACTGAACTCCCCCTCGCAGTTCATCGCACCAACCAAGAACAGACCCTCACGAGGCTGTTCTTCCCTTGTACTATTCCACATAAGCCCCAGAGGCAATCCACCACACCACAAACTGGAGTAGGGTATTACACCACAATGGTGGCCTGAACCAGTATAAATCTCGTGTCCCTTGTGTTGTTCTTCGTGTAGTTTTAGATCCTGGCGAGGCAGTGAGACATGGGTAGGCTGGGGGTGTGATCTTCGCGCGCACCCGAGTGTTCGAACCTCAAGGGTCTGCCGGAACCCGAAACCCGACATTTGGCGCGCAAGGTAGGGGTGCACCGGAATCTGCCTTCCGTCGCCTCATGTTTCATCGCCCGTCCCATCCATGTCAGACGCACGTCGCGCCCGCGCCGAGCGCCGTGCCGCTCTCACCACTTGCGTCGCCCAGACGGCCCCCGTCGGCGGGCGCCCCCACCGTTCCCCGTCGCCTGGTATCAACGCCACCACCGGCCCGGCGGGGAACGAGCAGCAGGCGTCGTCCCTGCATCCTTCAGTGCGGCGAGAAGGCCGCACCGCCACCCCGTCGCTGACTCCGGCCGGCTCCTCGTCCCACGCCCGTCGCGCTCCTGCGGACGCGCACGCCGCGCTGCTCCTGGCGTGGGAGCTCCTGCACTACCGTCCCGTTGACGACCTCTACGACAAGTGGCTCGCCCGCATCACCGAGCTCGTCAGCGCCGCTGGGGGCTCCTTGCACCGCGCCCCGCCCTGCGCGGGCGACGAACCTCCGGGGGCGCCTCAGCCGCCTCCCCCTCAAGAAGGCACCTTGGACCCAAGGCGCGTGGCCCCTGGGCGTAACCCACTCCGTCCGGCGCCAGCACAGCAAGAGAAGAGCATCCAAGAGATCCCTCGTCCCCAAGAAGCCGCCCGTGTGCTCCCCGCACCGGCCCGGCATGAACGCGCACCCGCTCCAGCGCATCAAGACCTCGCGCTGCACCTGGCTGCAACGCACAGAGACCCGCAAGATCAAGCTCTCCGTCACCTAAGGGCTCCTACGGCCACCGCAGGCTGCCTTGCCTTCTCCGCCGAGCTGCGCAATGTGGCTTGGCCGGGCAAGTTCAAGCCAGACCTGCACCCGCGCTACGATGGCACGGCTGACCCTGCTGAGTTCCTCTAGCTCTATGAGCTGGGCATCGAAGCCGCCAATGGGGATGAGAAGGTCATGGCAAACTGGTTCCCCATGGCGCTCAAGGACGGCGCCCGCACCTGGCTCCTGAACCTGGCTCCTGGCACGATATCCTCCTGGGACGAGATGCGCACCCGATTCATCGCCAACTTCCAAGGCACCCGCGACCGGCCCCCGGCCATGAGCGACTTGCGCCGCATCAAGCAGCAGCTGGGAGAGACCCTACAGAAATTCATCCAACGCTTCAACAGCGCTCGCCTTAAGATCCCCAAGGTGTCTGAGGAGGCCATCATCTCGGCCTTATCCGACGGCGTGCGTGACGTCAAGATGAAGGAGGAACTCGCAATCCATGAAGACATGTGCACCTCCCTGGAGCTATTCAATCTGGCGACCAAGTGCGCTAGGGCTGAGGAGGGGCGCCTTTCCCTCCTCAAGTTGCCAGCTACTGACCCAGAAGAGAAGAAGCCCAAGGCCAAGGACGTGAAGCGCAAGGGGGCTGCCATGCTTGCAGCAGAGCCAGACACCAAGCGAGGCAGGGATCAGCCTGAGCCATTCAAGGGCAGCCGGTACTGTGTGTACCACGACCTCCACACCCACAACACCAACGAATGCCAAGAGCTCGGGGCCGTACGAGATGTGCGTGCCGGCCGACGCCCCGAGCACAACGACAAGGGCTATGGCCGAGGAGGAGGAAGAGTTGGAGGATGATGGGAAGACCGTGGCCCTCGCCAAGGGTGGCGTGACCGACCTCGCGAGGACCGCTGGCAGGACCAGCCTCGTGAGGGAGGTTGGAGGGACCCACCTCGCAAGGGGGGTTGGAGGGATCAGCCTCGCGAGGATCGCCCACAAGGCAATGCGGGCCTCCCTCCTCTGCCACCACAGCCAAGGAGGAATGAAGACCATCACCAGGACGAGGCGGCTGGAGGCTTCCAGGAGCCGCGCGCAATCGCTTGCATCTTGGGCGGCGCACAAGCCCCGGTCTCTCAGTGCATCTTCAAGCAGTTTGCTCACGAAGTGAATGCAGTCCTCCCCAGGCTTGAGGCCACACGCCCTCTCAGGTGGTCAGCGTGCGCTATCACGTTCAGCTCAGCGGATCAGCTCAAGTGCGCGGCCACAGTAGGAGTCCTCCCGATGCTTTGTTCCCCAATCATCAGCAATGTGCAAGTCACCAAGACCCTCATCGATGGCGGAGCAGGGCTCAATGTCCTATCCATCGAGACGTTCAACAATCTCCAAGTGCCATACAATCAGCTGCAGCCAACCAAGCCTTTCTCAAGAGTCACTGATGGTTCCACGGTTCCGATAGGGCAGGTCCGCCTTCCTGTACCTTCGGGAAGCATGACAACTACCGCACCGAGCTCATTGACTTCGACGTCGCTCACATCCGCCTACCGTACAATGCCATCCTCGGGTACCCAGCCCTGTCCAAGTTCATGGCTGTGACCCATCACGGCTACAATGTCCTCAAGATGCCAGGAAGCGGTGGAGTCATCACTATGCCTTGTGAAGAGAGAGACGTTGTGTGTTCTCTAGAACGTGCTTTCCAAGCCGCATCGATTGAAGACCCGGATCACAGGAACGGGAGGCCTCCCGAGGCTGCTCTTAAGAAGAAGAAGAAGAAGACATCGCCTGGCCCGACCCCTCGGGAGGCAGGCCCCTCAGGGTCCGCGCCTGTTCAAGGGGCACCTCCTTCTGTCGCATAGGAAGGCGCCCGACGCCCCCCATGAGCAGGGCTCGGAGGCTCGCTTCTGGAGGGCCATCGACCTTGCTAAGATCACGAGGGAGGCGCTCGGGCACCACTTGGAGGCGTGCTTCAACGCATGTTTCCCTCAGGAAGGAGCAAGGCAAGGAGGGCCAAACCCTCAGGAGTTCGTCAGCAAGATCATTCAGGAGCTGCAGGAGTCAATAGCCATGAGTGGCAGTCGCCGCTTGCCCGCCGTAGCTCCCCATCCAGGCGAGGATGGTGGGCTGCGCGTCTTCATCGACATACTAGGACTCAATCGAGCCGCCTCTCAGGAGCGCCTCTAGCCCTCACGTGTGGGGCGCTGCGAAGGCCCACCCCACAGCTATGTTCGCATGCCTTACGGCCTGCCAAATGCGGCTGTTGTGCGTCAGCACCTCATAAGGGGCATCTTGGAGGCTTAGGCGATCAGGCATTCCGCAGTCCTAGCGGAGATGGAGATGGTCCGCGAGGAGCCGCCAGCGCCTCCAGAGCCTCCTGAGGCCCCTGGGCCTGAGGGCTCGTGAAGATCATCTCTCGCAGCGCACGCCGTCCGCTACTTCAGCATCCCTCCATCTTCAGCATCATCAGGTGACATCCTTTGAGTTTCATTTCCAGCTGGGAGCGCCCCCCAGGGCTGCATCATTCCCAGGCCGCGTGGGTCCGCCCCTGCGGCATGTATCCCTTTAGTTCATGTTTTCAGCTTACTTTATCGGGGGCGCCCCTCGGGCTGCATCATCCCCAAAGTCGCTCAGGCCCGGCCCAGCGGTAATCGTCTCTTTCTGCGTCTATCTAATTGGATTTGCTCCTTCATGGCTAACGTGCTTGACCTAACCGCCCGCTCGATTGACACCAACTGATGGAGCTGCTCCCTCACGGCACAACACTTGCGCATGGATCCGTCCCTGCAACGTTGACAAACCTGGACGGATGAGCTCTGGCCGCGGCAACCCCGCAAGGCGCCACCTCACCAAGCCTTCAGTGCCTCGCCCCCTTCCTAGAGCAACCAGTAGCTGGCCGGCAATTGTAACGGCAAACCCTCGCTTTTCCCATGATGAACTCGCAGGATCGTTTTAAGGAGCAACGTCCGGCGAGGCTTCCGCGGCGTCTCCTTTGCTCTCGTCCACGCGAACCGCTTGCACATTAAAGGGGGGGTACCTGAGCATCGCGACTCATGCGCTCTTGCTGGCTCTCCAGCCCTCACCCTCTGGCCTTGTCCATGGCATCGCGACCTGACATACCAGCGACGGCTGAGCCCACTTGAGGGCCGGGACCTGAGGACGTAGAGCACGAGGGGGAGCAAAAGCAAGAGGGAAGAGGTACGTGGGGACCTCACCAGGCAACTCCTCGGCTGCCAACGCGCGGGCCCGGCGCCGCGCCAAGGAGTGGTTTCTAACCCCCAGATAAGTCACCCTTCGGAAACACTAGCTGTCACAGCACCAACCTCGCACCTAATGCAGTCCCGCTTTGGCGACGTCGCGCTCCTTTCTCACCGAACGATGGCTGCTTGAGTGCTAAAGGGGACCTCCTGAGCATCGCGACTCAGGGGCTCTTACTGGACCCCAGGCCGCTCACCTCCTGGCCTTGACCACAGCATCGCGACCTGGCATACCAACGATGGCTGAAGCCTGCGTTGGGACCGGGACCTGTCAGCGCAGAGCGTCAAGTCCTCGCGAGGTTCGAAAGGAGGAACTAAGCTGAGACGGGACGAGCATCCCTCACCACTTCATGACAAGGATCATATTAACAAATGGAACTACAAACACCTTACAAACCCCCGCGGGGTGTGTTCTTCGATTCCTTGCAGGGAACAAAAGGAGCAGATCCTAAAGAGTGCTAACTACACGCTGAAGGAAATATGCCCTAGAGGCAATAATAAAGTTATTATTTATTTCCTCATATCATGATAAATGTTTATTATTCATGCTAGAATTGTATTAACTGGAAACATGATACATGTGTGAATACATAGACAAACATAATGTCACTAGTATGCCTCTACTTGACTAGCTCATTAATCAAAGATGGTTATGTTTCCTAACCATAGACATGTGTTGTCATTTGATTAATGGGATCACATCATTAGGAGAATGATGTGATTGACATGACCCATTCCGTTAGCCTAGCATTTGATCGTTTAGTATATTGTTATTGATTTCTTCATGACTTATACATGTTCCTGTAACTATGAGAATTATGCAACTCCCGTTTATCGGAGGAACACTTTCGGTACTACCAAACGTCACAACGTAACTGGGTGATTATAAAGGAGTACTACAGGTGTCTCCAAAGGTACATATTGAGTTGGCATATTTCGAGATTAGGTTTTGTCACTCCGATTGTCGGAGAGGTATCTCTGGGCCCTCTCGGTAATGCACATCACTATAAGCCTTGCAAGCAATGTGATCAATGAGTTGGTTACGGTATGATGCATTACATAACGAGTAAAGAGACTTGCCGGTAACGAGATTGAACTAGGTATTGGATACCGATTATCGAATCTCGGGCACATAACATACCGATGACAAAGGGAACAACGTATGTTGTTATGCAGTTTGGTCGTTAAAGATCTTCGTAGAATATGTAGGAACCAATATGGGCATCCAGGTTCCGCTATTGGTTATTGACCGAGAATTGTTCTAGGTCATGTCTACATAGTTCTCGAACCCGTAGGGTCCGCACACTTAACGTTACGATGACAGTTTTATTATGAGTTTATAAGTTTTGATGTACTGAAGTTTGTTCGGACTCCCGGATGTGATCACGGACATGACGAGGAGTCTCGAAATGGTCGAGACATAAAGATTGATATATTGGAAGCCTATGTTTGGACATCGGAAGTGTTCCGGGTGAAATCGGCATTTTACCAGAGTACCGGGGGGTTACCGGAACCCTCCCGGGGGTTATTGGGCCTACCTGGGCCATAAGGGAGAAGAGGAGAGGAGGCAAGAGGTGGGCCGTGCCCCCTCCCCTCCCTAGTCTGAATAGGACAAGGAGAGGGGGGCGGCGCCCCCCCCCCCCCTTCCTTCCCCTCCTCCTCCTCCTTCCCCCTTCTCCTACTCCAACTAGGAAAGAAGGGAGTCCTACTCCCACCTCCTACTCCCGGTGGGAGTAGGACTCCCCCCTTGGCGCGCCCTCCTTGGCCGGCCGCCTCCTCCCCCTTGGCTCCTTTATATACGGGGGCGGGGGGCACCCTAGGACACACAAGTTGATCTACGGATCGTTCCTTAGCCGTGTGCGGTGCCCCCCTCCACCATATTCCACCTCGGTCATATCGTCGCGGAGTTTAGGCGAAGCCCTGCGCCGGTAGAACATCATCATTGTCACCACGCCGTCGTGCTGATGGAACTCATCCCCGAAGCTTTGCTGGATCGGAGCCCGGGGATCGTCATCGAGCTGAACGTGTGCTGAACTCGGATGTGCCGTACGTTTGGTGCTTGGATCGGTCGGATCGTGAAGACGTATGACTACATCAACCGCATTGTCATAACGCTTCCGCTTACGGTCTATGAGGGTACGTGGAC
Source organism: Triticum timopheevii (assembly GCA_963921465.1). Lineage (NCBI taxonomy): Eukaryota > Viridiplantae > Streptophyta > Magnoliopsida > Poales > Poaceae > Triticum > Triticum timopheevii. The sequence goes on along the minus strand of OY997264.1, from coordinate 248,554,482 downwards.
GAACACTCTCCCCTCTCGTTGCTATGCCATCACCATGATCTTGCGTGTGCATAGGAATTTTTTTGAAATTACTACGTTCCCCAACAGTGGCATCAGAGCCTAGGTTTTATGCGTTGATGTTATATGCACGAGTAGAACACAAGTGAGTTGTGGGTGATACAAGTCATACTGCTTACCAGTATGTCATACTTTGGTTCGGCGGTATTGTGAGATGAAGCGGCCCGGACCGACATTACGCGTACGCTTACGCGAGACTGGTTTCACCGTTACGAGCACTCATGCTTAAAGGTGGCTGGCGGGTGTCTGTCTCTCTCACTTTAGCTGAATCGAGTGTAGCTACGCCCGGTCCTTGAGAAGGTTAAAATAGCATCAACTTGACAAACTATCATTGTGGTTTTGATGCGTAGGTAAGAACGGTTCTTGCTAAAGCCCGTAGCAGCCACGTAAAATTTGCAACAACAAAGTAGAGGACGTCTAACTTGTTTTTGCAGGGCATGTTGTGATGTGATATGGTCAAGACATGATGCTATATTTTATTGTATGAGATGATCATGTTTTGTAACCGAAGTTATCGGCAACTGGCAGGAGCCATATGGTTGTCGCTTTATTGTATGAAATGCAAACGCCCTGTAATTGCTTTACTTTATCACTAAGCGGTAACGATAGTCGTAGAAGCAATAGATGGCGTAAACAACAATGATGCTACGATGGAGATCAAGGTGTCACGCGGGTGACGATGGTGATCACGACGGTGCTTCGAAGATGGAGATCACAAGCACAAGATGATGATGGCCATATCATATCACTTATATTGATTGCATGTGATGTTTATCCTTTATGCATCTTATCTTGCTTTAGCATTTTAAGATGATCTCTCACTAATAATCAAGAAGTGTTCTCCTTGAGTATGCACCGTTGCGAAAGTTCTTCGTGCTGAGACACCACGTGATGATCGGGTGTGATAGGCTCTACGTTCAAATACAACGGGTGCAAAACAGTTGCACACGCGGAATACTCAGGTCATACTTGACGAGCCTAGCATATACAGATATGGCCTCGGAACACGGAGACTAAAAGGTCGAACGTGAATCATATAGTAGATATGATCAACATAGTGATGTTCACCATTGAAACTACTCCATCTCACGTGATGATCGGACATGGTTTAGTTGATTTGGATCACGTGATCACTTAGATGACTAGAGAGATGTCTGTCTAAGTGGGAGTTCTTAAGTAATATGATTAATTGAACTTAAATTTATCATGAACTTAGTACCTGATAATATTTTGCTTGTCTATATTTGTTTGTAGATAGATGGCTCGTGCTGTTGTTCCGTTGAATTTTAATGCGCTCCTTGAGAAAGCAAAGTTGAAAGATGATGGTAGCAATTACACGGACTGGGTCCGTAACCTGAGGATTACCCTCATTATTGCACAGAAAAGTTACGTCCTGGAAGCACCACTGGGTGCCAGGCCTGCTGCTGATGCAACTGACGACGTTAAGAACGTCTGGCAGAGCAAAGCTGATGACTACTCGATAGTTCAATGTGCCATGCTTTACGGCTTAGAACCGGGTCTTCAACGACATTTTGAACGTCATGGAGCATATGAGATGTTCCAGGAGTTGAAGTTAATATTTCAAGCAAATGCCCGGATTGAGAGATATGAAGTCTCCAATAAGTTCTACAGCTGCAAGATGGAGGAGAATAGTTCTGTCAGTGAGCATATACTCAAAATGTCTGGGTATAATAATCACTTGATTCAACTGGGAGTTAATATTCCGGATGATAGCGTCATTCATAGAATTCTCCCATCACTACCACCAAGCTACAAGAGCTTCGTGATGAACTATAATATGCAAGGGATGAACAAGACAATTCCCGAGCTCTTCACTATGCTAAAAGCTGCGGAGGTAGAAATCAAGAAGGAGCATCAAGTGTTGATGGTCAACAAGACCACTAGTTTCAAGAAAAAGGGCAAAGTAAAGAAGAAGGGGAACTTCAAAAAGAACGGCAAGCAAGTTGCTGCTCAAGAGAAGAAACCCAAGTCTGGACCTAAGCCTGAAACTGAGTGCTTCTACTGCAAGCAGACTGGACACTGGAAGCGGAACTGCCCCAAGTATTTGGCGGATAAGAAGGATGGCAAAGTGAACAAAGGTATATGTGATATACATGTTATTGATGTGTACCTTACTAGTGCTCGCAGTAGCACCTGGGTATTTGATACTGGTTCTGTTGCTAATATTTGCAACTCGAAACAGGGACTACGAATTAAGCGAAGATTGGCTAAGGACGAGGTGACGATGCGCGTGGGAAATGGTTCCAAAGTCGATGTGATCGCGGTCGGCACGCTACCTCTACATCTACCATCGGGATTAGTTTTAGACCTAAATAATTGTTATTTGGTGCCAGCGTTAAGCATGAACATTATATCCGGATCTTGTTTGATGCGAGACGGTTATTCATTTAAATCAGAGAATAATGGTTGTTCTATTTATATGAGTAATATCTTTTATGGTCATGCACCCTTGAAGAGTGGTCTATTTTTATTGAATCTCGATAGTAGTGATACACATATTCATAGTGTTGAAACCAAAAGATGCAGTGTCGATAACGATAGTGCAACTTATTTGTGGCACTGCCGTTTAGGTCATATTGGTGTAAAGCGCATGAAGAAACTCCATACTGATGGGCTTTTGGAATCACTTGATTATGAATCACTTGGTACTTGCGAACCGTGCCACATGGGCAAGATGACTAAAACGCTGTTCTCCAGAACTATGGAGCGAGCAACTGATTTGTTGGAAATCATACATACTGATGTGTGTGGTCCAATGAATGTTGAGGCTCGCGGTGGGTATCGTTATTTTCTCACCTTCACAGATGACTTAAGCAGATATGGGTATATCTACTTAATGAAACACAAGTCTGAAACATTTGAAAAGTTCAAAGAATTTCAGACTGAAGTGGAAAATCATCGTAACAAGAAAATAAAGTTTCTACGATCTGATCGTGGAGGAGAATATTTGAGTTATAAGTTTGGTCTACACTTGAAACAATGTGGAATAGTTTCGCAACTCACGCCACCCGGAACACCACAACGAAATGGTGTGTCCGAACGTCGTAATCGTACTTTACTAGATATGGTGCGATCTATGATGTCTCTTACTGATTTACCGCTATCGTTTTGGGGTTATGCTTTAGAGACGGCCACATTCACGTTAAATAGGGCACCGTCAAAATCCGTTGAGACGACACCTTATGAACTATGGTTTAGCAAGAAACCAAAGTTGTCGTTTCTTAAAGTTTGGGGCTGCGATGCTTATGTGAAGAAACTTCAACCAGATAAGCTCGAACCCAAATCGGAGAAATGTGTCTTCATAGGATACCCAAAAGAGACTATTGGGTACACCTTCTATCACATATCTGAGGGCAAGATTTTTGTTGCTAAAATCGGATCCTTTCTAGAGAAGGAGTTTCTCTCGAAAGAAGTGAGTGGGAGGAAAGTAGAACTTGATGAGATAACTGTATCTACTCCCTTATTGGAAAGTAGTTCATCACAAGAACCGGTTCCTGTGACAACTACACCAGTTAGTGAGGAAGCTAATGATATTGATCATGAAACTTTAGAGCAAGTTTCTACTGAACCTCGTAGGTCTACCAGAGTAAGATCCACACCAGAGTGGTACGGTAATCCTATTCTGGAAGTCATGTTACTAGACCATGATGAACCTACGAACTATGAGGAAGCGATGATGAGCCCAGATTCCGCAAAATGGCTAGAGGCCATGAAATCTGAGATGGGATCCATGTATGAAAACAAAGTATAGACTTTGGTTGACTTGCCCGATGATCGGCAAGCCATTGAGAATAAATGGATCTTTAAGAAAAAGACTGACGCTGATGGTAATGTAACTATCTATAAAGCTCGACTTGTTGCGAAAGGTTTTCGACAAGTTCAAGGGGTTGACTACGATGAGATTTTCTCACCCGTAGCGATGCTTAAGTCTGTCCGAATCATGTTAGCTATTGCTGCATTTCATGATTATGAAATTTGGCAAATGGATGTCAAAACTACATTCTTGAATGGATTTCTGGAAGAAGAGTTGTATATGATGCAGCCAGAAGGTTTTGATGATCCAAAAGGTGCTAACAAAGTGTGCAAGCTCCAGCGTTCCATTTATGTACTGGTGCAAGCTTCTCGGAGTTGGAGTAAACGCTTTGATAGTGTGATCAAAGCATATGGTTTTATACAGACTTTTGGAGAAGCCTATATTTACAAGAAAGTGAGTGGGAGCTCTGTAGCATTTCGGATATTATATGTAGATGACATATTATTAATTGGAAATGATATAGAATTTCTGGATAGCATAAAGGGATACTTGAATAAAAGTTTTTCAATGAAAGACCTCGGTGAAGCTGCTTACATATTGGGCATCAAGATCCATAGAGATAGATCAAGACGCTTGATAGGACTTTCACAAAGCACATACCTTGATAAAATTTTGACAAAGTTCAAAATGGATCAGGCAAAGAAAGGGTTCTTGCCCATGCTACAAGGTGTGAAGTTGAGTCAAACTCAATGTCCGACCACAGCAGAAGATAGAGAGAAAATGAAAGATTTTCCCTATGCTTCAGCCATAGGCTCTATCATGTATGTAATGCTGTGTACCAGACCTGACGTATGCTTAGCAATAAGCTTGGTAGGAAGGTACCAAAGTAATCTAGGAGTGGATCACTGGACAGCGGTCAAGAACATCCTGAAATACCTGAAAAGGACTAAGGATATGTTTCTCGTATATGGAGGTGACAAAGAGCTAGTTGTAAATGGTTACATTGATGCAAGCTTTGACACTGATCCGGACGATTCTAAATCAAAAACCGGATACGTATTTTTATTAAACGGTGGAGCTGTAAGTTGGTGCAGTTCTAAACAAAGCGTCGTGGCGGGATCTACATGTGAAGCAGAGTACATAGCTGCTTCTGAAGTAGCAAATGAAGGAGTCTGGATGAAGGAGTTCATTTCCGATCTAGGTGTCATACCTAGTGCATCGGGACCAATGAAGATCTTCTGTGACAATACTGGTGCGATTGCCTTGGCAAAGGAATCCAGATTTCACAAGAGGACCAAGCACATCAAAAGACGCTTCAATTCCATTCGGGACCAAGTCCAAGTGGGAGACATAGAGATTTGCAAGATACATACGGATCTGAATGTTGCAGACCCGTTGACTAAGCCTCTCTCACGAGCAAAACATGATCAGCACCAAGACTCCATGGGTGTTAAAATCATTACTATGTAATCTAGATTATTGACTCTAGTGCAAGTGGGAGACTGAAGGAAATATGCCCTAGAGGCAATAATAAAGTTATTATTTATTTCCTCATATCATGATAAATGTTTATTATTCATGCTAGAATTGTATTAACCGGAAACATGATACATGTGTGAATACATAGACAAACATAATGTCACTAGTATGCCTCTACTTGACTAGCTCATTAATCAAAGATGGTTATGTTTCCTAACCATAGACATGTGTTGTCATTTGATTAATGGGATCACATCATTAGGAGAATGATGTGATTGACATGACCCATTCCGTTAGCATAGCATTTGATCGTTTAGTATATTGCTATTGCTTTCTTCATGACTTATACATGTTCCTGTAACTATGAGAATTATGCAACTCCCGTTTACTGGAGGAACACTTTGGGTACTACCAAACGTCACAACGTAACTGGGTGATTATAAAGGAGTACTACTGGTGTCTCCAAAGGTACATGTTGAGTTGGCGTATTTCGAGATTAGGTTTTGTCACTCCGATTGTCGCAGAGGTATCTCTGGCCCTCTCGGTAATGCACATCACTATAAGCCTTGCAAGCAATGTGATCAATGAGTTGGTTACGGGATGATGCATTACATAACGAGTAAAGAGACTTGCCGGTAACGAGATTGAACTAGGTATTGGATACCGACGATCGAATCTCGGGCAAGTAACATACAGATGACAAAGGGAACAACGTATGTTGTTATGCGGTTTGACCGATAAAGATCTTCGTAGAATATGTAGGAACCAATATGGGCATCCAGGTTCCGCTATTGGTTATTGACCGAGAATAGTTCTAGGTCATGTCTACATAGTTCTCGAACCCGTAGGGTCCGCACGCTTAACATTACGATGATAGTTTTATTATGAGTTTATAAGTTTTGATGTACCGAAGTTTGTTCGGAGTCCCGGACGTGATCACGGACATGACGAGGAGTCTCGAAATGGTCGAGACATAAAGATTGATATATTGGAAGCCTATGTTTGGACATCGGAAGTGTTCCGGGTGAAATCGGCATTTTACCGGAGTACCGGGGGGTTACCGGAACCCTCCCGGGGCTTATTCGGCCTACATGGGCCATAAGGGAGAAGAGGAGAGGAGGCAAGAGGTGGGCCGCGCCCCCTCCCCTGCCTAGTACGAATAGGACAAGGAGAGGGGGGCGGCGCCCCCCCTTCCTTCCCCTCCTCCTCCTCCTTCCCCCTTCTCCTACTCCAACTAGGAAAGAAGGGAGTCCTACTCCCGGTGGGAGTAGGACTCCCCCCTTGGTGCGCCCTCCTTGGCCGGCCGCCTCCTCCCCCCTAGCTCCTTTATATACGGGGGCGGGGGGCACCCTAGGACACACAAGTTGATCTACGGATCGTTCCTTAGACGTGTGCGGTGCCCCCCTCCACCATATTCCACCTCGGTCATATCATCGCGGATTTTAGGCGAAGCCTTGCGCCGGTAGAACATCATCATCGTCACCACGCCGTCGTGCTGACGGAACTCATCCCCAAAGCTTTGTTGGATCGGAGCCCGGGGATCGTCATCGAGCTGAACGTGTGCTGAACTCGGAGGTGCCGTACGTTCGGTGCTTGGATCGGTCGGATCGTGAAGACGTACGACTACATCAACGCGTTGTCATAACGCTTCTGCTTACGGTCTACGAGGGTATGTGGACGAACACTCTCCCCTCTCGTTGCTATGCCATCACCATGATCTTGCGTGTGCGTAGGAAATTTTTTGAAATTACGACGTTCCCCAACACGCGTGCCTCCGCAAAAGACGCCATCATCAACAGTGGGCCATCAGCCACCGGCGCCAACCCCATACAGATCAGTGGTGACGGCGGCCTGACGAGCCCGCCCTGCTCCGGGAGCGACGCAAGCTCAGGGGCTTGTAGCTGTCGCTGCTCGTCTCCGGGGTCGCGAGGAGCTCGGCGGAGTTGCTGGGGAAGCGGTTGACGAGCCTAGTCCTCGCCGCAGCAAGGCCCCGGCCACCCTTCTCGGGGCAGCACTCCAGTCGGCGTCCCTCCGCGTCGAAGACCTTGAAGAACATTAGTGAGGCGCCATCATACTCGAGGTGGATTGCGAGGGCGCCACCCGTCCTACCGACCCGGGCGATCTTGCCCCAGCCACGGGTCAGGTAGACCCTGCCCGGAGCGACGACCTCGACCTCCGCTTCGGTCGCAGGGGCGCTACAGTCAGCATGTTGCAGCCAAAGCTCGATAGGCCCCCTCGGCGGGATCTCGAAGGCGAAGGAAGGAGGGAGGCGAATCCAGGACCGAGGAGGCAGGGCGGCGTGAAGCACGAGCTCGCGAAAAGAGCCTTGGGCGTGAACTCCTGGAGGAACGACGCGCACCGCCGTGACCCGTCGGCGGTGAAGGCGCCTCTGGTGATGCCGCTCGGCGCCAGCACCTTCAGGGCCCTCGATCCGGGCATACAGGGGCAATGGGAATCTCGGCGGAGGCCGCTCGAACCATGGCCTCGACACCTCCTGCCAAGCACCTTCTTCCCCGTGGCAAGAGACGAGCTGTTTCTTCAGAGGAAGCGGGATAGGACTCTCTTGGGGGGCCTTCCCCTTCTCTTCGGCAAAAAACCGACGGATCGGTGCCATTGGCGAAGGGAGGAGCAAGGACGAAGAGGAAGACGAAGAGTAGAGGGAAGAGATGGATGAGAAGGGCTCGCGTCGTTCTGTACGTATAGCCGAGGGAGGCCAACCGATGGCCTCCACGATCACAGGTAATCATGACCCGTTTTTGCATGCAGGGACTTGTCAATTCGTGCAGTTGCCGAGGTGTCATGGGGGAGCCAGGCCGCCCACGTCCAATCAACCGCCATGCGGTGCCCAAGGCTGCAGGCTATTGGGGCCCGCGGCGCTTCACACTTGCCTCTTTGCTTCTCTGCTAAGCCAAGTCCAAGCGCGCCTTGGGCCTGGGGGCTACTGTCGTTGTTCTGGGAATGGGGGTACCCAGACTTGCCTGCCTGCGGCCTGTGGCGTGGCTCAAGGAGAGGCCTAGTACGGCACATCTTCAACAACACATGCTCAAGACCCCCGCGAGGGGCCAAGCCTCGCGGGGCAGACGACAGGAGGCTTCCTCAGGCACGGCCTCGTCAGGCTGGCTCGCGAGGAGGCGGAGAGATCAAGGTGAGGTACCTCACAAGGTGCCCATGATGCAAGCCATGACGACCAAGGCTAGGTGGGCACCAAACGGGCGCCGGCCTGCGCAGAGTCCTTGTTTCCCCTTTGGTGCAAAGGGGGAAAGCGCAGGCAAGGGCATCAAGCAAAGGCAACCATTTCGGTGCAACGAGACCAAGACCAGCAGGACGGCAGAGCGGAGGTCATCGTGGAGCCCAAGCCAGCGTCATCGTCAGGGTGTTTGGCAGGCGAGGACCAACTTTAGTCAGGATAAGTGTACTAGATGTTCCCCTTCAAAATGGCCAATTGTTGGCACCCTTCCTGCTCAATATTTGGGAAGAGGCCCGGGGCCTTCACCTATAAATAGGACTAGCCGCTCACAGGGTAGGGGGGCGGACCAGACCTGATCTGATCGGATCGAATCTGCATCAGAGAGAGAGAGAGAGAGAGAGAGAGAGAGGCGACTGAACTCCCCCTCGCAGTTCATCGCACCAACCAAGAACAGACCCTCGCGAGGTTGTTCTTCCCTTGTACTGTTCCACATCAGCCCCAGAGGCAATCCACCACACCACAAACTGGAGTAGGGTATTACACCACAATGGTGGCCTGAACCAGTATAAATCTCGTGTCCCTTGTGTTGTTCTTCGTGTAGTTTTGGATCCTGGCGACGTGGTGAGACATGGGTAGGCTGGGGGTGTGATCTCCGCGCGCACCCCAGTGTTCGAACCTCAAGGGTCTGCCGAAACCCGAAATCCGACAACCGGTGCTTGGGTACTTCCCTTCCTTGGACAAGCATCCCACTTATGATTAACCCCTCTCACAAGCATCCGCAACTATGAAAGAAGAATTAAGGTAAACCTAACCATAGCATGAAACATATGGATCCAAATCAGCCCCTTATGAAGCAACGCATAAACTAGGGTTTAAGCTTCTGTCACTCTAGCAACCCATCATCTACTTATTACTTCCCAATGCCTTCCCATAGGCCCAAATAATGGTGAAGTGTCATGTAGTCGACGTTCACATAACACCACTAGAGGAGAGACAACATACATTTCATCAAAATATTGAACGAATACCAAATTCACATGACTACTTATTATAAGACTTGTCCCATGTCTCGGGAACAAACGTAACTACTCACAAATCATATTCATGTTCATAATCAGAGGGGTATTAAATAGCATTAAGGATCTGAACATATGATCTTCCACCGAATAAACCAACTAGCATCAACTACAAGGAGTAATCAACACTACTAGCAACCCACGGGTACCAATCTGAGGTTTTGAGACAAAGATCGGATACAAGAGATGAACTAGGGTTTGAGAGGAGATGGTGCTGGTGAAGATGTTGATGGAGATTGACCCCCTCTCAATGAGAGGATCGATGGTGATGACGATGGCGACGGTTTCCCCCTCCCGGAGGGATGTTTCCCCGGCAGAACAACTCCGCTGGAGCCCTAGATTGGTTCCGCCAAGCTTCCGCCTCGAGACAGCGGCGCTTTGTCCCGAAAGCTTCCTTGTGAATATTTTTTCCAGGGAAAAATACACCATATAGCAGAAGATGGGCATCGGGGGCCTGCCAGGTGGCCCACGAGGCAGGAGGGGAGCACCCTCCACCCTCGTGGATGGTGGGTGGCCCCCCTCTGGTGCTTTCTTCACCCAATGTTTTTAATATATTCCAAAACTGACTTTCATGGAGTTTCAGGACTTTTGGAGTTGTGCAGAATAGGTCTCTAATATTTGCTCCTTTTCCAGCCCATAATTCCAACTGTTGGCATTCTCCCTCTTCATGTAAACCTTGTAAAATAAGAGAGAAAAGGCATAAGTATTGTGACATAATGTGTAGTAACAGTCCATAATGCAATAAATATTGATATAAAAGCATGATGCAAAATGGACTTATCAAGGTGCCCCGGTATCGTATCACCTCCACTATCTTTTGCTTTTATTTTTCTTAGTTCGATCCATAGTAATCTTTTGCTTTAGATGAATAAAAGTTTAGTTCAATCCTTTCTTTCCAAGAGTTTGCTTAGTGATCTATCTTTGTAATCATGTGTTAGATATATAATAAAGTTTAGTTTGAGTTCTGTTACTTTCACTTTCATGTTTCAATAAAAGAAAGGTAATAAATGAAAATTTCATATGCTAATCTTATGGTAAGTGATGACATTACACAAGGAAGAGTATACGTAGAAAATTTTATTGTAGATTGACAAACACAGCATTAGTCAATAATGCAACTCATAAAAGAATTAATAAGGGAAGAGAAGATTCACATACAAACACACTATCTTGGAAATATTTTGTGATTGTGGGCACCCATCAAAATATTATATGCCAAAATTATTGATGTTGGACAAGGAAGACAATGTAATGAATTATGTATATTCATATTCACATAGAAACTATATTGTCATAGATCCTTCAACATGTGGTGTTTGCCCCCCATCTTTGCTAGCCAAAAATTCCGCACTAAGTAGAGATACTACTTGTGCATCCAAAACCCCTTAAACCCAAATCTTGTTTTGAGAGTCCACCATACCTACCTATGGATTGAGTTAGATCCTTCAAGTAAGTTGTCATCAGTGCAATAAGGCAATAAAAATTGCTTCTAAAAGTGTTAGATCATTTAGTGTAAGAGAAAACTAAGCGTTGTACGAACTTGTGATGGCGAAGAATAAAAGTGACAGACTGCGTAATAAAGGTTGCCATCATAAGGGGCAATATAACGTGACGTTCTCTTGCACTAAGGGGTTGAGCATACAAACAAAAACTGCATGGCAACCTCTGCTTCCCTCTGCAAAGGGCATCTCTTTTACTTTTATGTATTTTACTTTCATGCAAGAGTGAAAGTTCTTCTCTCTATTCCTTTTTATTTTCTCCTTTGGCAAGCATCATGTGGTGAGGAAAGATCTAGGCACATATATCTAGTTCAATATGGGTAGCATGAATTATTATTGTTGACATCACCCTTGAGGTGAATACGTTGCGAGGCGAAACTATGAGCCCCTATCTTTCTATGTGTCCAGTTGAAAATGTTTTGCTCATGTGTACGTGGTGAGTGTTAGCAATCATTGAAGATTGTATGATGGTTGAGTATGTGGACTTTCCTCAAGGCTCCGATATGTGACCCTTCCTGAAAACATGATGAATTGTAGTTGCAAAGTTGACTGAGAACATAGTTTGTTGGTTTCCAATAGAGTTTATGCTTGATACTTCGATGTTGTGATGAGTTGTTACTTGTTCATGAGAAGTCTATGAAAAAGATCTATAATAAGAGTTTTATATTAAAGTTTGTTGTTGTTATAATAAGTTACATGATGCTTCTATGTTCGTACTTTGTTTTTATCGACGCCTCTCTCTCTCTCTCTAAGCATGTGGACATGTTTTTCGATTTCGGTTTTCGCTTGAGGACAAGCGAGGTCTAAGCTTGGGGGAGTTGATACGTCCATTTTGAATCATGTTTACCTACTATTATTTATGATGTTTTATTGCATAATAATGCTTTTTGGAGTAATTCTAATGTCTTTTCTCTCATAATATGCAAGGTACACACAAAGGGGGAGAATTCCGGCAGCTGGAAATCTGGACCTGAAAAAGCTACGTCTACCTATTCTGCACAACTCCAAATGAGCTGAAACTTCATGAGAATTTTTTATGGAATAAATGAGGATTTTTGGAGCCAATAAGTACCAGAGGGGGCCCACTGTCAGTGTCAAAACCGGCGGATCTTGGGTAGGGGGTCCCGAAGTATGCATCTAAGGCTAATGGTAACAGGAGGCGGGGGACACGAGGTTTACCCAGGTTCGGGCCCTCTCTATGGAGGTAATGCCCCACTTCCCGCTTGATTGATCTTGATGATATGAGTATTACAAGAGTTGATCTACCACGAGATCGTAGAGGCTGAACCCTAGATGCTAGCCTATGATTATGATTGTTGTTGTCCTACGGACTAAACCCTTCGGTTTATATAGACACCGGAGGGGGCTAGGGTTACACAGAGTTGGTTATAGAGAAGGGAATCTACATATCCGAATTGCCAAGCTTGCCTTCCACGCAAAGGAGAGTCCCACCCGGACACGGGGCGAAGTCTTCAATCTTGTATCTTCATAGTCCAACAGTCCGGCATAAGCATATAGTCCGGCTGTTTGAGGACCCCCTAATCCAGGACTCCCTCAGTAGCCCCTGAACCAGGCTTCGATGACGATGAGTCCGGAGCGCAAATTGTCTTCGGCATTGTAAGGCGGGTTCTTCTCCGAATTCTCCAGAGTACCTGTTGTAACGAGCAGTGCCCGGCTTCCCATTTAATGTTGCACTCATCGGCTTCTGCACTTTAATAATGTCAGTCTCCACATGTCGAGCGAATGCGAGAAGCCAGGGCATTTTTACACTTGCCACCCAGACCATGTAAATAAATCATCTATTAAAGAGACGGGGATCCTCAGATCCAAATCACACCATCTTCCCCAAGCAAGGATTCATTAGAGCGCGCCCAAAAAAACATCCCATCATGGCCGGCCACCGCAGCTCCTCCTCTCGCCCCCATAGCGCCAAGCCAGGTGATTGGGAGAAGTGTACCGTATCCCACAGCCAATTGGTGAAGTTGCAGACCCAGGGGTTCCTTCCACTTGCATATCTTGTCCCTGTTCGAGCCGGATTAGCCACTTTTGACGACGGGGAGCAAGCGGAGAGTTTTCCCAACCCATCCCGGGAGGAGCGAGTGTGCCTTGTCCCTTGCTGAGGGGCATCGGATTTCCAATCCATCCATTCCTTCGTGGGCTCCTGGAGTATTATGGCCTCCAGCTGCACAGCTTCACCCCTGAATCCATCCTGCACATCGCAGGTTATGTCGCCCTTTGTGAGTTATTTCTGGGTTGCGAAGCTCATTTCGAGCTATGGAAGAGGTTGTTCTGCCTCGTCCCTTGCAATCAGGAGGGATCGATATTCCAAGTTGGCAGAGCCGAAATATGGTGCATCGCCGGGACCGGATACCTGTCCGGCACTCCAAAGAAGACATTCGAAGATTGGCCTTTCGAGTGGTTTTATGTAGAGGGCGTCTCCCTTCCTGTCCCTATCCGAATGGGTCTTCCTGAGTTCACAAATTCCCCATTGAAGAAACGCCATAGCTGGCGTCCCCGGAGCCCCAAGGAGGAAGATAGCAGAGAGGTCCTTTAGTTGATGGGTAGGATAAAAACGCTTGCCAAATCTGGATTGACAATAATCGAGGTTATGTCAATATGCATAATGCGGGGGGTGCAGCCGCTCCAGCACCGGGGGCATACCATGTGGCACTTCAACGGAGAAGACGATGCCACCCGCTGCGGTCGGAAAGGTCCGGACTCCGCCGTCGCTCTGGCGAAAATATTGTCTGATTTATACAAAGGAGAAGAAGAGGAGTTCATGTGCATTAAGCCACGGGATGGATTTTCCATGTACAACCCCCCTAGCTGGGTGAGTTGCTATCTTTTACTCAACTCTATTCGTTCCCGCGGTCTTTCATCACAAATATTTACCCTGCTAGTCCATAACAGGAAATGCGGAAAGCTATGAGGGAGGTCCACATCCCACCTCCACAACCAGAGGACCACAACCGGGCCCTCGACCCCGGACTCAAAGAAGATCCGGACATATTTGTGGAGCTCAGCGACAGGATGTTTTACAAGGCAAGCTGTGACGGCACCTTGGTGGCCATCATTCCTGACTATCCCGGCCTCCTCCCTGCATCACATGTAAGTAAAATAGGAGACCTTTCCGAAAAGGATTCACTCTTTCCACCTTACCCACCACATATGTATTATGCTATAAAGGGAAGGCCATCAGCGCGCCATGCCGAACCCGCGGCGACTCATCAACGAGAGGTGCCCAAACCGGGTAGGCTTCCAAAAAGGAGAGCGAGTAGAGACATGGCCGAGCCGCCGTCGAAGAGGTATAGTTTGAAACATGCTCCGTGATTGTTATCTTAAAATATAACAATGTCCACTGTGTCTTGGCAGAAATAGTATTCACCGGACTATATCTAGGGATCCTTCCCATCACGCCTCTACCAGCCGGACTCCAGAACCGGCCTCGAGGGTGGAGGCTAACGTGGGGACGACACCGGACGGTCCTCCTATAGAGGATGCGGATAGAATATCCGCTACAAATTCCGAGGTGGAGAGCGCTATGAATCATCGTCGTCGGCGGGCCGCACTCCACGACCCTAATTTTTTCGAAGAGGCTTTCAATGCCTTCAACTCGGGAGACGCGTACATTCGAGCTGCTCAAGATGGGCTTGCTAGAGCCATAGACCAGTATTTAAAAGATATACGGGTAAGAAAAATCTGATAATTATGTATATCAGTAGCCCCTGAGACTTGATATAGTTGGTACAACTAATTTAAGGATCATTGTATGAATAGGTTCTTACAGAGAAGAATACCCATTTGTCTCAAGAGCTGTAGGAGTGTAAAGCCCAGCTAAGGGCCGCAGGTGCCGAAATGGAGGAATCCAAGAAGGCCTCATCTGGTAATATTTTTCTCGATTGATAAAAAACGTAATTACGTGTACCATTTGGTATTCGGCATGTTTGCAGATCTAACAGTAGATTCCGCAGGCAATCCCGGAGTGAATCCGGAGATCCTACAAGAGGATGAACAACGAGCTCAACGACAACTAGAGGCTGGCGAGTGTGTACTTACACGGGTCAGGCGAGAGAAAAACGATCTCCAGGATGCCAATACCCGGCTGGGCGTGGAATTGAAAGATGTTCGGGCCCAGCTTGCTGACTCCGTGAAGGAGAATAGGAGGCTTCAACGCGGCATTTTTAGTATGTGCTCAAACGAACCTTTATATAGTTCGACGAACAAACGGGCTAACAGAGTTATGTCTGTAGGTATACTGACTGGTCATCCCGAAGAGGAGATGCCCGGATCCGTAGGCGATCTTCTGCAAGAGCTTTCGCAACTGCATGAACAAGTTCGCCAGGTGATGCAGGGTATTGTCAAGGCCTTGTGGCCATCCACCTCCCTGTTAGGAAGTATGGGGGAGCTTTTACAGCTGCTCAAGGGAGCGCGGTGGCCCTTCCGATTATGGAAGATATCTGCCTGTCGACAAGGTGCGAGGGAAGCTTGGGCCATGGTAAAAACACGGTATACCAAGCTCGATCCGAATCACATGGCCCTGGTCGGACCTGTAGGGTCAGATGGGAACGAGATTCCCGTTAGTCTGGTATATGACCAGGTAGGATTACCCGCAAAGTATTCCCAATAGGATTGTAGGCTAGACAGCCTGTTGGATGGCATAGAAGAAGAAGTATGTGAGTCTAAGTGAATGTGTACTTCAATTGACATATTTTGTCCCTAGCCGGATTGTAAAACATTTGTCATGGCGGACCTTTTTGCTTCAGCCTCCGAACCCGATAGTCCAGAGTGTTTCCAAATACCCGCTCAGTTATGTAAACCGGGGTACGCGTTGAAACCAGGCGTAGGGGTCATAATTGCTTGAACAGACAAGTACCCAACTAGCTATGTTATATTACATGGATAGTAAGAAACATCTTCCAGGGAGAATAGTTTCGTTAAGGGTTCCTTTCCCTGGGTATGCATGCATTAATGTGCATGTCCGAACTGTGAGCAGAGACGCATTATATGCAACATCTGGGGGTTTGTATTGTAATAGGAAAAAAACATCTTTTAGTTCACCGACCGAATATTCCCTTAAGAACGCTAGCTTTCGGCTTCACTTAGTCTGAGGTACACGTCCGGAGTACTCAGCAGTAGCAATCGCATAGGTGCTCCCCTTATTCCCTAGCCGAACTAACGGGAACATAGGGCATAAACACAGGTGCCAGGCAACCCAGCTTGGCCAAAACTTAAGTCATATCGATGCATATAATGGTGAAGAAAAGGTACATATGGGAAAGCGACACATATGCAGTGAGCGTGATGCCCGGAAGATACTTATATTAAGCTTCTGTATAAGAAGCCCCCAGGCATAGTGAGTGCGCATACTTGAGGATTTAGCGTGTCAAGAGTGTGTAGTCGAGTCACACTTAAAGCCTTAGAGCCATAAAAAGAAAGAGAGAGGATATAACTAAAAAAAGGGGCGGAGGGAAGGAGACGAACACAGAGTTCGGCGCTAGGCGTCGAATCTTCGGAGTCTGGCCGCATTCCATGGGTTCGGCTCGAGTCAATTATCTGATGCATCATGCAGGCGGTACGCTCCTCCGGTGAGAACTTTATCAATGATGAAGGGACCCTCCCACTTGGGCTTGAGCTTGTCCTTTTTCTTCTCCGGTAGGCGTAGAACAAGTTCGCCAACGTTATAAGTTTTGGCCCGTACTTCTCTGCTTTGATACCTGTGAGCCTGTTGCTGATAGAATGCGGAACGGGCTTTTGCAATGTCGCGCTCCTCCTCCAGGGCATCTAAACTGTCCTGCCGATCAAGCTCGGCTTCTCTCTCTTCATACATGCGCACTCGAGGTGAGTCATGAATGATATCGCAGGGCAATACCGCCTTTGTGCCGTACACCATGGAGAATGGTGTGTATCCGGTAGTGCGATTTGGCATGGTCCACATCCCCCATAGTACGGAGTCGAGCTCCTCGACCCAGTGCGTGTATGATTCCTTCAGGGATCGCACTAGTCTGGGTTTGATGCCACTCATAATAAGACCATTTGCTCGTTCGACTTGACAATTTGTTTGGGGGTGGTAGACGGAGGCGTAATCAAGCTTAATGTCCATGTTGCCGCACCAAGTTTTCACCTCGTCGGCTGTGAAGTTGGAGCCATTATCGGTGATGATGTTGTGGGGGACACCGTAACAGTGCACGACCCCTGATATGAAGTCTATCACTGGTCCGGATTCGGCCGTTTTAACTAGTTTGGCCTCTATCCATTTGGTGAATTTATCCACCATGACCAACAGGTATTTTTTTTCTTATGGCTTCCTCCTTTAAGGGGTCTGACCATATCGAGCCCCCAGACCGCAAAGGGCCAAGTTATGGGGATTGTTTGGAGAGCGGTGGGCGGCATATGGCTTTGGTTGGTGAAGAGCTGGCAACCGACGCAATACTGGACTAGGTCCTGTGCGTCTGCTCGGGCTGTCGGCTAGTAGAAACCTGTATGGAAGGCCTTGCTTACAATGGCCCGAGCTGTGATGTGGTGGCCGCCGAGTCCAGCATTAATTTCGGCCAAGAGCTGCCGCCCTTCCTCTTCGGAGATACATCTTTGAAGTACCCCGGTAGCGCTTTTCTTATAAAGTTCTCCCTCGTGGACTTTGTAGGCTTTAGAGCGCCGCACAATGCAGCGTGCCTCATTTTGGTCCTCGGGGAGTTCTTGCCTATTTAGGTAGGCTAAGAAGGGTTCGGTCCATGGGGCGATGACAGCCACGACTAGGTGGGCGGAAGGTGTTATTTCAGTGGCGGAGCCTCCGATTATGTCAGTGTGTTCGGATCGGGGGTTGTGGTCGGATCCAGACTAGTACTGGTGGTCTCCCCTTGCCACACCACGGATGGCTTGAACAACCTTTCCAAGAAGATATTGGGTGGGACGAGGTCACACTTAGCGCCGATGCGGGCAAGGATATCTGATGCTTGATTGTTTTCTCGGACCACATGATCAAATTCAAGCCCCTCGAACCGAGCTGAAATTTTGAGGACGGCATTACGGTAAGTCGCCATTTTCGGGTCCTTGGCGTCGAAGTCTCCATTTATTTGAGATATTGCGAGGTTCGAATCCCCACGCACTTATAGGCGTTGGATGCCCATGGAGACTGCCATCTGAAGACCGTGCAACAGAGCCTCGTATTCGGCTGCATTGTTGGAGTCTATGTATAGTATTTGGAGTACGTATTGGACTATATCTCCGGTGGGGGATGTCAGGACAGTGCCCGCTCACAGACCAGCCAGCATCTTAGAGCCGTCAAAGTGCATGATCCAATTGGAGTATGCGCCATACTCTTTAGGGAGTTTGGCTTCTGTCCATTCGGAGACGAAGTCAGCCAGTACTTGCGATTTAATGGCTCGCCGTGGTTTATATATAATGTCGAAAGGGAGGAGCTCGATGGCCCACTTAGCAATCCGGCCCGTGGCATCACGGTTATTTATTATATCGTTGAGTGGTACTTCGGAGGCCACCGTGATTGAACACTCTTGAAAGTAGTGTCGTAGTTTCCCGGATGCCATGAAGACTGTGTATGCTATCTTTTGATAATGTGGGTATCGAGACTTGCATGGTGTGGGGACAGTGGATACGTAGTATACCGGCTTTTGAAGCGGGAACTTATGTTCGTCCTCCTCTTGTTCAACGACGAGCACTGCACTTACAACTTGGTGTGTTGCAGCTATATATAACAGCATGGGTTCACCAATGTTCGGTGTGGCCAGGATTGGGTTGCTGGCCAAGAGGGCCTTTATTTCTTCTAGTCCGGCCGTAGCCGCATCCGTCCACTCGAAGTGTTCTGTGCATCGAAGAAGGCGATAGAGAGGTAGTGCCTTTTCTCCCAATCGGGAGATAAAACGGCTTAAGGCAGCCACGCATCCAATTAGTTTCTGGATTTGCTTGAGGTCTATTGGGGTAGCCAACTATGACAAAGCTCGGATTTTAGCCAGGTTGGCTTCAATTCCTTTGTTGGAAATGATGAAGCCCTGGAGCTTTCTGGCGGGAACGCCGAAAACACATTTTCTGGATTGAGCTTGATGTCATATGTTCCGAGGTTGTCGAACGTGAGCCACAGGTCGTCTATTAAAGATTTGACGTGTCTGGTCTTGATGACCACATCGTCCACGTATGCCTCAATTGTTTTGTCGATTTGTTTTTTCAGGCATGTCTGAATCATGCGTTGGTAGGTTGCACCGCTGTTTTTGAGCCCAAGGCATGGCGTTGAAACAGAAAGGGCCGTATGGGGTGATGAATGCCGTTGCGGCTTGATCGGACTCCACCATCTTGATTTGATGGTATCCAGAGTATGCATCGAGGAAGCACAATGAGTCGTGTCCTGCGGTAGCGTCGATGATTTGATCGATGCGGGGGAGGGGGAAGGGATGCTTGGTGCAGGCCTTATTGAGGTCCTTGAAATCGACACATAGGTGCCAGGATTTATCCTTCTTTGGTACCATCACCAGGTTTGCTAGCCAGTTCGGGTGTTTTATTTCTCTGATGAATCCGGCTTCGAGTAACTTGGCTATCGCCTCTCACATAGCCTGTCGTTTAGGCTCTGAAAAGCGCCGTAGTGTCTACTTGACCGGCTTGTATCCCTTCAATATGTTGAGGCTATGCTCGGCCAGCCTGCGTGGGATCCCTGGCATATCTGAAGGGTGCCAGGCGAAGATGTCCCAATTCTCGCGTAAGAACACCCGCAGTGCGGCGTTGATTGTGTGGTTCAGCTGTGCCCCGATGGCTGCTGTTTTTGTAGAGTTCGTTGGGTGGACTTGGAATTTGACGATTTCGTCCGCAGGTTTGAAAGAGGTGGACTTGGATTGCTTATCGAGTATCGCGTCATCCCTATCCACTGTGGAGCGTAATGCGAGGGCTTTGGGTAATGCCTCAAGGGCCAGGGCGGCGGTTTTATTTTCGGCGCGAAGTGCTATGTCCGGATCACTGGCTAGAGTGATGATTCCGTTGGGCCCGGGCATCTTGAGCTTCATGTACGCATAATGGGCTATAGCTTGGAAGCTCGGAAATGCGTCCCGCCCTAAAAGAGCGTGGTATCCACTACAGAACGGGGCCACTTGGAATGTTATCTCTTCGGACCTGTAATTTTCCGGCGTGCCGAATACCACATCGAGTGTAATTTTTCCCGCACATTGTGCCTCCCGACTAGGGATAATCCCTCAGAAGGTTGTGCTGCTTTGCTCAGTGTGGTTCTTGTCTATTTCCATTTTGTTGAGAGTTTCCTCGTAGATGAGGTTTAATCCGCTGCCGCCGTCCATGAGCACTTTAGTAAGCCGGAAGCCGTCCACAATTGGACTAAGGACCAAAGCGGCTGGTGCTCGGACTGTTCGGAATTGAGGTTCGCCACTGGCATTAAAGGTTATAGCCGTGTCATTCCAGGGATTTGTTGCTGCAACGTGGCAGACTTCGGCGAGGCCACGGAGTGCTCTCTTGCGCCTGTTATTTGAGGCGAAAGTATTGAAGACTGTCAACACTGTATTGTTGTTTCCTGTGGGCTGATACTCTGCGGTATTGTTAATGAGAACATCCTCGCCGCTCTTGGCCACCTGCCAAAGTATCCAACATTCTCTAAGGATGTGTGTTGGTACGGTATCCGGTGTGGTGTGAATTTTGCATGGCCTATTGAGCCATCCCTCCAATACAGTTCCACGCCCTGTAGTGGGCTTTGGTTTCTTTGTGATTGGATCAAGTGACCTGTGAGAGTGCACCCTTTTGGTTCGGACAAGGGGCTTAGTGAGAGCCGGAGGATCCCAGAATTTTGTCTGGGTTTTCCAGGCGCTTTCCATCGCACAGTACTTCTGTACTATGGCCGCCAAGTCAGCGAATTGCGATATGTCATGGCAACTTATGGCGTTAAGGATTCCCTTGTCCGTGCAATTTTTGCAAAAGAATGAGATTGCGTCTTCCTCGTGACAATCCTTAACCTTGCTCATTGCAAGGAGTAATCTGGCCCAAAAGTGATGTACTATCTCTTGGGATTGTTGTCTATTGTGGGAAAGATCGCTTGTATCTGGGTGGGTGGGTGGATTAAAGTACGAACCCTGACCCGATCCGAGACCCAGAGGCTAAGGAACTTCCGAATTTGGTGGTTCGGGTTCCGGGATGTTGCCCAATTTTTTGGCCCACAGTCCGATTCTAAGTTCAGAGTTTGGGTCATGTCCTCCCGCGAGCGGGTATCCGGCTTGGAGAGCTCAGGAATCCGGACATAGTTCATCCTCGGAATAGAGGAAGAATCGCTGCATTGCTCCTCCACCACCGCTATTTGATGGGTGACCGGTGGAGAGTTAATCTCTCTTTGATCGGGTTTAAGCCCAATCCAATCATAGTCCGTAGTGACTCCCAAGGCGGCGATGTGATCCAAGAGCTCGTTCAAGGAAGAGAGTTGCATTGGATTCATCTGCTCAGCGTATTCCGAGCTGACGTGGAGGCTATTTTCAATGACCCGAGAAGTCATCGTCAGCACAGCGGCCGAACGGGCGGTCATGATGAAGCCGCCTAGTCGGAGGGTTTGGCCTAAAGCCAGGGCTCCCCCAGAGGCAATGTTGTCCTTGAAAACAAGGCGAGCCATCAAACCTTTTTTCAACGTCACAGTGGAACTCTCAATGAAAGCACCAATGTCGGTGTCAAAACTGGCGGATCTCGGGTAGGGGGTCCCGAACTGTGCGTCTAAGGCTAATGGTAACAAGAGGCGGAGGACACGAGGTTTATCCAGGTTTGGGCCCTCTCTATGGAGGTAATACCCTACTTCCTGCTTGATTGATCTTGATGATATGAGTATTACAAGAGTTTATCTACCATGAGATCGTAGAGGCTAAACCCTAGAAGCTAGCCTATGATTATGAGTGTTGTTGTCCTACGGACTAAACCCTCCGGTTTATATAGACACGGAGGGGGATAGGGTTACACAGAGTCGGTTATAGAGAAGGGAATCTACGTATCCGAATTGCCAAGCTTGCCTTCCACGCAAACGAGAGTCCCACCCGGACACGGGACGAAGTATTCAATCTTGTATCTTCATAGTCCAACAGTCCGGCATAAGCATATAGTCCGGCTGTCCGAGGACCCCCTAATCCAGGACTCCCTCACCCACCAGGCGGGCACAACCCACCTGGGCACGCCAGGGAGCCCAGACGCGCCCAGGTGGGTTATGCTCACCTCGGCCCACCTCATGTGCCCCTCTTCTGGTACATAAGTCATTTTGACCTAGAAAAAATAAGGAGAGGACTTTACGGACAAAGTGTCGCCCTCTTGAGGCAAAACCTGGACAGGAGCACTTTTGCCCTCCGGCGGAGCGATTCTGCCGGGGGAACTTCCCTCCCGGAGGAGTAAATCATCATCATCATCATCATCACCAACAACTCTCCCATCTTGGGGAGGGCTATCTCCATCAACATCTTCAACAGCACCATCTCCTCTCAAACCCTAGTTCATCTCTTGTGTTCAATCTTTGTACCGAAACTATAGATTGGTGCTTGTGGGTGACTAGTAGTGTTGATTACATCTTGTAGTTAATTACTATATGGTTTATTTCCTGGAAGATTACATCTTCAAATCCATTATGCTATTTAATACCCCTCTGAACTTGAGCATGATTATCATTTGTGAGTAGTTACTTTTGTTCTTGAGGTCACGAGAGAAATCATGTTGAAAGTAATCATGTGAACTTGATATGTGTTTGATATTTTGATGATATGTATGTTGTGATTCCCTTAGTGGTGTCATGTGACCGTCGACTACATGACAGTTCACCATATTTGTGCCTAAGGGAATGCATTGTGGATTTGTTATTAGATGATGGGTTTCAAGAGTGACAGAAGCTTAAACCCTAGTTTATGCGCTATTCCGTAAGGGACCGATTGGATCCAAAAGTTCAATGATATGGTTAGAGTTTATTCTTAATACTTTTCTCGTAGTTGTGGATGCTTGCGAGGGGGTTAATCATAAGTAGGAGGTTTGTTCAAGTAAGAATAGCACCTAAGCACCAGTCCACCCACATACCAAATTATCAAAGTAGCGAACACGAATCGAACCAACATGATGAAAGTGACTAGATAAAATTCCTGTGTACCCTCAAGAACACTTTGCTTATCATAAGAGACCGTTTTGCCCTGTCCTTTGCCTCAAAAGGATTGGGATACCTTGCTGCAATTTTGTTACTACTACCGTTAATTGCTCGTTACAAATTATCTTGCTATCAAACTACTCTGTTACTTACAATTTCAGCACTTGCAGACATTACCTTGCTGAAAACCACTTTTCATTTCCTTCTGCTCCACATTGGGTTCGACACTCTTACTTATCGAAAAGGCTACAATTGTCCCCATATACTTGTGGGTCATCAATCTGCCAGAGGGGGGTTCGATCATAGAGGGCCTCTACATCAACCCTATTTCCCTACCGATGATGCGTGAGTAGTTTACCATAGACCTACAAGTCCATAGCTAGTATCTAGATAGCTTCTTCTCTCTCTTTGATCTTCAATGCAATGCTCTCCTCGATGTTCTTGGAGTTCTATCTGATGTAATACTTTTTTGCGGTGTGTTTGTTGAGATCCGATGAATTGTGGATTTATGAGAAGATTATCTATGAATATTATTTGAGTCTCCTCTGAATTCTTACATGCATGATTTGATGTCATTGTATTTCTCTTTGTACTATCGATTTGGTTTGTCCAACTAGATTGGTTTTTCTTGCAATGGGAGAGGTTCTTAGTTTTGGGTTCAATCTTGCGGTGTCCTCACCCAGTGACATAGTAGGTGTAGCGAGGCACATATTGTATTGTTGCCATCAAGGATAAAAAGATGGGGTTTAAATCATATTGCTTGAGTTTCTCCCTCTACATCATGTCATCTTACTTAAAGCGTTACTCTGTTCTTATGAACTTAATACTCTAGATGCATGCTGGATAGCGGTCGATGTGTGGAGTAATAGTAGTAGATCCAGGCAGGAGTCGGTCTACTTATCATGGACGTGATGCCTATATTCATGATCATAGCCTTAGATATTGTCATAACTTTGCGCTTTTCTATCAATTGCTCAACAGTAATTTGTTTACCCATCGTATGCTTTCTTCAAGAGAGAAGCCTCTGGTGAAACCTATGGCCCTCGGGTCTATTTTACATCATATATTTTCATATCTATAAACCCAAAAAACAAAAATACCTCGTTGGGTTTTATTTACTTTTATTTTGTTTTACATTTTAGTAATCTTCTATATCTATCTCTATCAGATCTCATCCTTGCAAGTGATCATGAAGGGATTGACAACCCCTTTATCACGTTGGGTGCTAGTGTTTGATTGTTTGTGCAGGTGCATAGATTGGAGACTTGCTTGTACCTCCTACTGGATTGATACCTTAGTTCTCAAACTAAGAGAAATACTTATCTCTACTTTGTTGCATCACCCTTTCCTCTTCAAGGGAAAAACCAATGCAAGCTCAAGAAGTAGCACTTGTTGGAAATCATACATACTAATGTGTGCGGTCTGATGAGTGTTGATGCGCGCGGTGGATATCGTTACTTTCTCACCTTCACCGATGATTTGAGTAGATATGGGTATATTTACTTAATGAAGCATAAGTCTGAAACATTTGAAAATTTCAAGCAATTTCAGAGTGAAGTTAAGAATCATCATAACAAGAAGATTAAATTCCTATGATCTGATCAAGGGGGAGAGTATCTGAGTTATGAGTTTGGCAACCACTTAAGACAATGTGGTATTGTTTCAGAACTGATGCCACCTGGAACACCATAGTGTAATGTTGTGTTCGAACGTCGTAATCATACCTTATTGGATATGGTGTGTTCTATGATGTCCCTTACCAATTTGCCACTCTAGTTTTGGTGTTATGCATTAGAGACAGCTGCATTCACTTTAAATAGGGCACCATCTAAGTCTGTAGAGATGGCATCGTATGAACTATGGTTTGGCAAGAAACCTAGACTGTCGTTTCTTAAGGTTTGGGGCTGCAATGCTTATGTCAAAAGGCTTCAGCCAAAAAAGCTCGAACCCAAAGCGGACAAATGCGTCTTCATAGGATACCCAAACGAGAGAATTGAGTATACCTTCTATCTCAGATCTGAGGGCAAAGTGTTTGTTGCTAGGAATGGGTCCTTTCTCGAGAAAGAGTATCTCTCAAAAGAATTGAGTGGGAGGAAGATAGACCTTGATGAGGTTGTTGAACCTTCACTTCAACCAGAGAGTAGCGCAGCACAGAAAGATGTTTCTGTGGCACCAACATCGCTTTAAGAGGAAGCTAATGATAGCGATCATGAAGTTTCGGATCAAGTTACTATCAAACCTCATAGGTCGACAAGGATACGCACTACTCCTGAGTGGTACGGTAACCCTATCTTAGAGGTCATGTTGTTGGACAACGGTGAACCTACAAGCTATGGAGAAGCGATGGTGGGCCCGGATTCCGACAAATGGTTAGAGGCCATGAAATCCGAGATGGGATCCATGTATGAAAACAAAGTATGGGCTTTGGAAGTATTACCTGAAGGGCGGAAGGGCATTCAGAATAAATGGATCTTCAAGAATAAGACAAACGCGGAAGGTAATGTCACCATCTATAAAGCTCGACTTGTGGCGAAGGGGTTTTCACAAGTTCAAGGAGTTGACTATGATGAGACTTTCTCACGCGTAGTGGTGCTTAAGTCCATCAGAAACATGTTGGCAATAGCTGCATTTTTCGATTATGAAATCTAGCAGATGGATGTCAAAACAGCGTTCCTTAATGGTTTCCTTAAGGAAGAGTTGTATATGATGCAACCGGAAGGTTTTATCGATCCAAAGAATGCTGACAGAGTATGCAAGCTCCAACGATCCATTTATGGACTGGTGCAAGCATCTCGGAGTTGGAATCTTTGCTTTGATGAGGTGATTAAAGCGTTTGCGTTTATACAAATTTATGAAGAAGCTTGTATTTACAAGAAAGTGAGTGGGAGCTCTATAGTGTTTCTAATATTTATGTGGATGACTGATACATCTCCAACGTATCTATAATTTTTGATTGTTCCATGCTGTTATATTACCCATTTTGGATGTTTATGGGCTTTACTTTACACATTTATATCATTTTTGGGACTAACCTACTAACCAGAGGCCCAGCCCGTATTGCTGTTTTTTTTGCCTATTTCAGTCTTTCGAAGAAAAGGAATATCAAATGGAGTTCAAACGAAATGAAACCTTCGGGAGCGTGATTTTTGGAACGAACGTGATCCAGAGGACTTGGAGTGCAAGTCAAGAAGCATTCGAGGCGGCCACGAGGGTGGAGGGCGCGCCCACCCCTACTGGCGCGCCCCGCTATTTCGTGGGCCCCTTGGGCATCCACCGACCTACTTCTTCCTCCTATATATACGCACGTACCCCGAGAACATCAAAGGCGACCACGAAAAACTATTTCCACCACCGTAACCTTCTGTATCCGTGAGATCCCATCTTGGAGCCTTCGTCGGCGCTCCGCCGGAGAGGGAATAGACCATGGAGGGCTTCTACATCAACACCATAGCCCCTCCGATGAGTTGTGAGTAGTTTACCACAGACCTTCGGGTCCATAGTTATTAGCTAGATGGCTTCTTCTCTCTTTTTGAATCTCAATACCATGTTCTCCTTGCTCTTCTTGGAGATCTATTCGATGTAACTCTTTTTGCGGTGTGTTTGTCGAGATCTGATGAATTGTGGGTTTATGATCAAGTTTATCTATGAGAAATATTTGAATCTCCTCTGAATTCTTTTATGTGTGATTAAGTTACCTTTGCAAGTCTCTTCGAATTATCAGTTTGGTTTGGCCTACTAGATTGATCTTTCTTGCAATGGGAGAAGTGCTTAGCTTTGGGTTCAATCTTGCGGTGTCCTTTCCCAGTGACAGCAGGGGCAACAAGGCACGTATTGTATTGTTGCCATCAAAGATAAAAGGATGGGGTTTATATCATATTGCATGAGTTTATCCCTCTACATCATGTCATCTTTCTTAATGTGTTACTCTGTTCTTATGAACTTAATACTCTAGATACATGCTGGATATCGGTTGATGTGTGGAGTAATAGTAGTAAATGCAGGCAGGAGTCGGTCTACTTGTCACGGACGTGATGCCTATATACATGATCATGCCTAGATAATCTCATAATTATTTGCTTTTCCATCAATTGCTCGACAGTAATTTGTTCACCCATCGTAATACTTATGCTATCTTGAGAGAAGCCACTAGTGAAACCTATGGCCCACGGGTCTATCTCTTATCATATAAGCTTTCAATCTGCTTTTATTTGCATCTTTAATTTTCCAATCTATATCATAAAATACCAAAAATATATTTATCTTATCATACTATCTCTATCAGATCTCACTTTCGCAAGTGGCCGTGAAGGGATTGACAACCCCTTTATTGTGTTGGTTGCGAGTTCTTTGTTTGTTTTTGTAGGTGCGTGGGACTTTTGAGGAGCCTCCTACTGGATTGATACCTTGGTTCTCAAAAACTGAGGGAAATACTTACGCTACTATTGATGCATCACCCTTTCCTCTTCAAGGAAAACCAACGCAAGCTCAAGACGTAGCAAGAAGGATTTCTGGCGCCGTTGCCGGGGAGGTCTTCACTCAAGTCAAGACATACCAAGTACCCATCACAAACTCATCTCCCTCGCATTTACATTATTTGCCATTTGCCTCTCGTTTTCCTCTCCCCCACTTCACCCTCGCCGTTTTATTCGCCCTCTCTTTCCAAATCATCTCTTCTCTCTTTCGCTTGTCCTTTGTTTGCTCGTTGTCATGGCTAGTCCTCCTATCCTCATTATTACTCTCGAACATGAAATTCTTAACTTTAAGCAAAGGGAGGGGGAAAATTTAAAAGATGCTTGGCATAGAATTTGCAATGCTCAAAATAAATCTACTAGGAAGCTTTCTACTTTCGTTCTTCTTCACAATTTTTATGTAGGCATTACTCCTTGGAATAGATGCATTCTTGATACCATTACCGGAGGGGATTTCTTGTGTAGCCATACGTTTGATTCTTATAATGCTATGTTAGATTTGTTTGGCCCACCACCTCTTTTGGTTAATGGAACTGTTTTAACTTTGGAACATGTGATGCAAAGGCTTGAAATTATTGAAAATAAAGTTGCCACTGTTGAGTTGATTGAAAATTTGGATAAAAAGATTCATAATCAAATTACCCAATATGGATCTAGGGTTGGAGTTACTTTGAAAAATTTTAAAGAGAAAGAACCTATAGTCAATGAAAGAATAGATCTAGATTCCACAAGAATCGGAAAACTTGAGGATATCATTACCAACTTATGGTCGGCGTTTTCTTCCATGAAAAACACTCCAAATCCTCCTACAAAAACTGCCAAATTTATCTATGTTCCTAAAAATATGGGTGAATCTTCTAGTAAGGGAAATGCGGATCTCAAATCAATAAGTGTTCATCCCAATTGTCTCTCTATCATTAAGGAACATTTAGCTACAAATGAATTTCTTGAATTCTTGCCTAAGGGTTTAATCATTGCTAAAAAGGGAGAAACCCCTAAAGATTATAAGTGCTCTATTGAGGAATTGAGTGCCAAAGATGGCACTACCTAGATCTATCCTCGCTTTTATGCCTAGCTAGGGGCGTTAAACGATAGCGCTAGTTGGGAGGCAACCCAATTTTGTTTGTGTTTTTGTTTTTGTTTCTGTTTAGTAATAAATTTTGCATCTACCTTACGTTTAGATGTGTTTTTATGTTTTAATTAGTGTTTGTGCCAAGTAGAACCTATAGGATAACCTATGGTGATAGTTAATTTGATTCTGCTGAAAAACAGAAACTTTGCGCGCACGAAATTAGTTTTGTTAATTCACATAAATGTGATTTTGCGTTGATTCTTTATTATGCAGATGAATAGACAAATTTCCCAGGTCTTCCTATGTTGGTAGGATTTTTAGAGTTCCAGAAGTATTCTAGGGTTACATATTGCTACAGACTGTTCTGTTTTTGACAGATTCTGTTTTTCGTGTGTTGTTTGCTTATTTTGATGCATCTATGGCTAGTATTAAGTGGTATGAACCATAGAGAACTTGAAATACAGTTGGTTTAACACCAGTATAAATAAAGAATGATTTCATTACAGTACTTTATGTGGTGGTTTTGCTTTCTTTCACTAACGGAGCTTATGAGATTTCCTGTTGAGTTTTGTGTTGTGAAGTTTTCAAGTTCTGGGTAAAGATTTGATGGACTATGGAATAAGGAGTGGCAAGAGCGTAAGCTTGGGGATGCCCATGGCACCCCAAGATATTCAAGAATAGCCAAAACCCTAAGCTTGGGGATGCCCCCGGAAGGCATCCCCTCTTTCCTCTTCGTTTATTTGTAACTTTACTTGGAGCTATATTTTTATTTGCCACATGATATGTGTTTTTCTTGGAGCGTCTTGTATGATATTAGTTTTTGCTTTTAGTTTTCCACAATCATCCTTGCTGTACACACCTTTTGGGAGAAGCCCACTTGATTGGAATTTATTAGAATACTCTATGTGCTTCACTTATATCTTTTGAGCTAGATAGTTTTTGCTCTAGTGCTTCACTTATATCTTTTAGAGCACGGCGGTGGCTTAATTTTGTACAAATTGCTAGTCTCTCATGCTTCACTTATATTATTTTGAGAGTCTCTTAGAACAGCATGGTATTTGCTATGGTTATAAAATTGGTCCTAGAATGATGAGCATCCAAGTTGGGTATAATAAAAACTATCATAGAAAGTGAATTGGATGCTATGATCAATTTGATGCTTGATAACTGTTTTGAGATATTAGGATGGTGATATTAGAGTCATGCTAGTTGGGTGATTATGAATTTAATGCTTGTGTTGAAGTTTGTGATTCCCGTAGCATGCACGTATGGTGAACTGCTTTGTGATGAAGTTGGAGCACAATTTTATTTATTGATTTTCTTCCTTATGAGTGGCGGTCGGGGACGAGCGATGGTCTTTTCCTACCAGTCTATCCCCCTAGGAGCATGCGCATAGTACTTCGTTTTTGATGACTTGTAGATTTTTGCAATAAGTATATGAGTTCTTTATGGCTAATGTTGAGTCCATGGATTATACGCACTTTCACCTTCCACCATTGTTAGCCTCTCTGATGCCGCGCAACTTTCGCCGATACCATACACCCACCATATACCTTCCTCAAAACATCCACCATACCTACCTATTATGGCATTTCCATATCCATTCCGAGATATATTGCCATGCAACTTTCCACCGTTCCATTTATTATGACACGCATCATCATTGTCATATTGCCTTGCATGATCATTTAGTTGACATCGTATTTATGGCAAGGCCACCTTCATAATTTTCGTACATGTCGCTCTTGATTCATTGCATATCCCGGTACATCGTCGGAGGCATTCATATAGAGTCATATCTTGTTGAGTTGTAATCTTGAGTTGTATAAAAGTGTGATGATCTTCATTATTAGAGCATTGTCCCAGTGAGGAAAGGATGATGGAGACTATGATTCCCCCACAAGTCGGGATGAGGCTTCGGACTTTATGAAAAAAAAAAGAAAAAAAAAGAAAAAAAAAGAAAGGCCAAATAAAAAAAGGAAAAGGCCCAAAAAGAAAAAAAGAGAGAAAAAAAGGAAAAAAGAAAAAAAAAAAAGGAAAGAGAAAAAGAGAGAAGGGACAATGCTACTATCCTCTTTACCACACTTGTGCTTCAAAATAGCACCATGATCTTCATGATAGAGAGTCTCCTATGTTGTCACTTTCATATACTAGTGGGAATTTTTCATTATAGAACTTGGCTTGTATATTCCAATGATGAGCTTCCTCAAAGTGCCCTAGGTCTTCGTGAGCAAGCGAGTTGGATGCACACCCACTTAGTTTCTTTTATTGATCTTTCATACATTTATAGCTCTAGTGCATCCGTTCCATGGCAATCCCTACTCACTTACATTGATATCTATTAATGGGAATCTCCATAGCCCGTTGATACGCCTAGTTGATGTGAGACTATCTTCTCCTTTTTGTCTTCTCCACAACCACCATTCTATTCCACATATAGTGTTATGTCCATGGCTCACGCTCATGTATTGCGTGAAAGTTGAAAAAGTTTGAGATTACTAAATTATGAAACAATTGCTTGGCTTGTCATCGGGGTTGTGCATGATTAAATATTTTGTGTGATGAAGATAGAGCAATAGCCAGACTATATGATTTTGTAGGGATAACTTTCTTTAACCATGTTATTTTGAGAAGACATGATTGCTTGATTAAGTATGCTTGAAGTATTACTATTTATTATGTCAATATGAACTTTTATTTTGAATCATTTGGATATGAACATTCATGCCACAATAAAGAAAATTACATTGAGAATTATGCTAGGTAGCATTCCACATCAAAAATTCTGTTTTTGTCATTTACCTACTCGAGGACGAGCAGGAATTAAGCTTAGGGATACTTGATACGTCTCCAATGTATCTATAATTTTTTATTGTTCCACGCTATTATATTACCTGTTTTGGATGTTTATGGGCTTTACTTTACACATTTATATCATTTTTGGGACTAACCTACTAACCGGAGGCCCAGCCCGTATTGCTGTTTTTTTTTTGCCTATTTCAGTATTTCGAAGAAAAGGAATATCAAACGGAGTCCAAATGGAATAAAACCTTCGGGAGCATGATTTTTGGAACGAACGTGATCCAGAGGACTTGGAGCGCAAGTCAAGAAGCAGTCAAGGCGGCCACGAGGGTGGAGGGCGCGCCCACCCCTACTGGGCGCGGCCCCCTATCTCGTGGGCCCCTCAGGCGTCCACCGACCTACTTCTTCCTCCTATATATATCCACGTACCCCGAGAACATCAAAGGCGACCACGAAAAACTATTTCCACCACCGTAACCTTATGTATCCGCGAGATCCCATCTTGGAGCCTTCGTCGGCTCTCCGCCGGAGGGGGAATCGACCACAGATGGCTTCTACATCAACACCATAGCCCCTCCGATGAGTTGTGAGTAGTTTACCACAGACCTTTGGGTCCATAGTTATTAGCTCGATGTCTTCTTCTCTCTTTTTGGATCTCAATACCATGTTCTCCTTGCTCTTCTTGGAGATCTATTCGATGTAACTCTTTTTGCGGTGTGTTTGTCGAGATCCGATGAATTGTGGGTTTATGATCAAGTTTATCTATGAAAAATATTTGAATCTCCTCTGAATTCTTTTATGTGTGATTAAGTTATATTCGCAAGTCTCCTCGAATTATCAGTTTGGTTTTGCCTACTAGATTGATGTTTCTTGCAATGGGAGAAGTGCTTAGCTTTGGGTTCAATCTTGCGGTGTCCTTTTCCAGTGACGGCAGGGGCAGCAAGGCATGTATTGTATTGTTGCCATCGAAGATAAAAATATGGGGTTTATATCATATTGCATGAGTTTATCCCTCTACATCATGTCATCTTTCTTAATGCAATACTCTGTTCTTATGAACTTAATACTCTAGATGCATGCTCGATAGCAGTCGATGTGTGGAGTAATATTAGTAGATGCAGGCAGGAGTCGGTCTAATTTTCACGGACGTGATGCCTATATACATGATCATGCCTAGATAATCTCATAATTATTCTCTTTTCTATCAATTGCTCGACAGTAATTTGTTCACCCACCGTAATACTTATGCTATCTTGAGAGAAGCCATTAGTGAAACCTATGGCCCCCGGGTCTATCTCTTATCATATAAGCTTTCAATCTACTTTTATTTGCATCTTTAATTTTCCAATCTATATCATAAAATACCAAAATGCTATCTTGAGAGAAGCCATTAGTGAAACCTATGGCCCCCAGGTCTATCTCTTATCATATAAGCTTTCAATCTACTTTTATTTGCATCTTTACTTTTCCATTCTATATCATAAAATACCAAAAATATATTTATCTTATCATACTATCTCTATCAGATCTCACTTTCGCAAGTGGCCGTGAAGGGATTAACAACCCCTTTATTGCGTTGGTTGCGAGTTCTTTGTTTGTTTGTGTAGGTGCGTGGGACTTTTGAGGAGCCTCCTGCTGGATTGATACCTTGGTTCTCAAAAACTGAGGAAAATACTTACGCTACTATTGCTGCATCACCCTTTCCTCTTCAAGGAAAACCAACGCAAGCTCAAGACGTAGCAATGATATATTGCTGATTGGAAACAATATAGAACTTTTGGAAAGCGTGAAGGAATATTTGGACAAGAGTTTTTCAATGAAGAACCTAGGAGAAGCTGCTCTTATATTAGGCATCAAGATCTATAGAGATAGATCGAGATGCTTAATAGGACTTTCACAAAGCACATACCTTGATAAGACTTTGAAGAAGTTCAAAATGGATAGGTCCAAAAGGTGTTCTTGCCTATTTTGCAAGGTGTGAAGTTGAGTAAGACTCGGTGCCCAACGACTATAGAGGATAGAGAAAAGATGAGTGGCATCCCCTTTGCTTCTGCCATAGGCTCTATCATGTATGCGATGTGATGTCTCCAACATATCTATAATGTTTTATTGTTCCATGCTATTATATTATTTGTTTTGGATGTATTATATGCATTATTATGCTATTTTATATTATTTTTGGGACTAACCTATTAACCAAGAGCCCAGTGCCAGTTTCTATTTTTTCCTTGTGTTTGAGCTTCGCAAAGAAGGAATACCAAACAGAGTCCAAACGGAATAAAACCTTCGCGATGATTTTTCTTGGACTAGAAGACACCCAGGAGACTTGGAGATCAAGTCGGAAGAGACACGAGACGACCACAAGGGGGAGAGCACGCCCAGGGGTAGGGCGCGCCCCCTGCCTTGTGGGCCCCTCATGACTCCCATGACCTAATTCTTCGTCCTATATATTCACATATATCCCCAAACCACCAGAAGCATCCACGAAAACACTTTTCCACCGCCGCAACCTTCTGTTCTTGTGAGATCCCATCTAGGGGCCTTTTCCAGCATCCTGCCGGAAGGGGATTTGATCACAGAGGGCTGCTACATCAACTCTATTGCCCTTCTGATGAAGCGTGAGTAGTTTACGTCAGACCTATGGGTCCATCGCTAGTAGCTAGATGGCTTCTTCTCTCTCTTTGATTATCAATAACATGTTCTCCTAAATGTTCTTGGAGATCTATCCAACGTAATCTTCTTTTGTGGCGTGTTTGTCGAGATCCGATGAATTGTGGATTTATGATCAGCTTATCTATGAATATTATTTGAATCTTCTCTGAATTCTTATATGCATGATTTGATATCTTTGTAATTCTCTTTGAACTATCGGTTTAGTTTGGCCAAGTAGATTGGTTTTTCTTGCAATGGGAGAAGTGCTTAGCTTTGGGTTCAATCTTGCGGTGTCCTTTCCTAGTGATAGTAGGGGCAGCAAGGCACATATTGTATTGTTGCCATCGAGGATAAAAAGATGGGGTTTACATCATATTGCTTGTGTTTATTCCTCTACATCATGTGATCTTACTTAATGTGTTACTCTGTTCTTCATGAACTTAATACTCTAGATGCAGGTAGGAGTCGGTCGATGTGTGAAGTAATAATAGTAGATGCAGGCAGGAGTCGGTCTACTTGACATGGACATGATGCCTATATTTCATAATCATTGCCTTAGATATCATCATAACTATTGCTCGACAGTAATTTGTTCACCCACCGTATTATTTGCTATCTTGAGAGAAGCCACTAGGAAACCTATGGCCCCTGGGTCTATTTTCCATCATATTAGTTTCTAATCAACTATTTTGCAATCTTTTACTTTCCGATCTATAAACCAAAAAACCCAAAAATCAACAACAACAACAAAGCCTTTAGTCCCAAGCAAGTTGGGGTAGGCTAGAGGTGAAACCCATAAGAGCTCGCAACCAACTCATGGCTCTGGCACATGGATAGAAAGCTTCCATGCACCCCTGTCCATAGCTAGCTCTTTGGTGATACTCCAATCCTTCAGGTCTCTCTTAACGGGCTCCTCCCATGTCAAATTCATTCTACCCCGCCCTCTCTTGACATTCTCCGCATGCTTTAGCCGTCCGCTATGCACTGGAGCTTCTGGAGGCCTGCACTGGATATGCCCAAACCATCTCAGACGATGTTGGCCAAGCTTCTCTTCAATTGGTGCTCCCCAACTCTATCTTGTATATCATCATTCCGGACTCGATCCTTCCTCGTGTGGCCACACATCCATCTCAACATACGCATCTCCGCCACACCTAACTGTCGAACATGTCGCCTTTTAGTCGGCCAACACTCAGCGCCATACAACATTGGGGGTCGAACCGCCGTACTGTAGAACTTGCCTTTTAGCTTTTGTGGCACTCTCTTGTCACAGAGAATGCCAGAAGCTTGGCGCCACTTCATCCATCCGGCTTTGATCCGATGGTTCACATCTTCATCAATACCCCCATCCTCCTGCAGCATTGACCCCAAATACCGAAAGGTGTCCTTCTGAGGTACCACCTGACCATCAAGGCTAACCTCCTCCTCCTCACACCTAGTAGTACTGAAACCGCACATCATGTACTCGGTTTTAGTCCTACTAAGCCTAAACCCTTTCGATTCCAGGGTTTGTCTCCATAACTCTAACTTTCTATTTACCCCCGCCCAACTATCGTCAACTAGCAACACATCATCCGCAAAGAGCATACACCATGGATATCTCCTTGTATACCCCTTGTGACCTCATCCATCACCAATGCAAAAAGATAAGGGCTCAAAGCTGACCCCTGATGCAGTCCTATCTTAATCGGAAAGTCATCAGTGTCGACTTCACTTGTTCGAACACTTGTCACAACATTATCGTACATGTCCTTGATGAGAGTAATGTGCTCTGGGACTTTGTGTTTCTCCAAGTCCCACCACATGACATTCCGCGGTATCTTATCATAGGCTTTCTCCAAGTCAATGGAAACCATATGCAAGTCCTTCTTTTGCTCCATATATCTCTCCATAAGCTGTTGTACCAAGAAAATGGTTTCCATGGAATATTTTATCTTTTTTATCCATCTCTATTAGATCTCACTTTTGCAAGTGAACGTGAAGGGATTGAAAACCCCTTTATCGCGTTGGGTGCAAGTTGGTTGATTGTTTGTGCAGGTATTGGTGATTTGTGCGTTGTCTTCTACTGGATTGATACCTTGGTTCTCTAACTGAGGGAAATACTTATCTCTACTTTCCTGCATCACCCTTTCCTCTTCAATGGAAAAACAAATGCAAGCTCAAGAAGTAGCACGAAGAATTTCTAGCGCCGTTACCGGGGAGATCTATGCCAAGTCAAGACATACCAAGTACCCATCATAAAACTCTCATCTCTTGCATTACATTATTCGCTATTTGCCTCTCGTTTTCCTCTCCCCCACTTCTAAAATGATTTTCGAAAAGATTCACCCTTTTCCTCGCCCTTCTTCCGTTTGTTGCTTTTGCTCGTCCGTGTGTTGGTGTGCTTGCCTGCCTCCATGGCTCAACCAAAGAATGTTGATCCTCACTATAGGAGGGTGGAAGAAACTGAAAATAATGTTAGGAGCTTCATGACTTTACAATTTGAGCACAATGGTTTCTTTGGAAACAAGCTTAAGGAAAAAAAAGGTTTTATGGAATACAGGAATAAAGAGCTCGATGATATGTCTAAGGAATTTTTTGGTTTCAAATCTCAGTTTGCTCACCTTGAAAATTTAGTAGGCCAAATTTCTGATAAACAAGCTACTTTAGTAAATAAGATGGACGCTAAACCGGAGTCTTCAAATAATGATGAAGATCTTAAAGTGATTGATGTGACTCCTATTGCATATTTGTTTTCCAATATAAATCTTGATAAAGATGGGACTG
This sequence comes from Triticum timopheevii, assembly GCA_963921465.1. Taxonomy (NCBI): domain Eukaryota; kingdom Viridiplantae; phylum Streptophyta; class Magnoliopsida; order Poales; family Poaceae; genus Triticum; species Triticum timopheevii. The sequence continues at coordinate 248,517,557 of OY997264.1, read as the reverse complement.
GAGATGAGTCAACTTTAGTTAAAAGGCGTCCCAATGATTCGGAGTTTTTAGATCTTGATGCAAAAATTGATAAAAGTAGGATTGGAGAGGTCAAAACTTTAATTAGCAATGAACCCACTCTTTTGGATTTCAAGAAATTTAATTATGATAATTGTTCTTTAATAGATTGTATTTCCTTGTTGCAATCCATCTTGAATTCTCCTCATGCTTATAATCAAAACAAAGCTTTTACTAAACATATCGTTGATGCTACGATGCAATCTTTTGAAGAAAAGCTTGAATTGGAAGTTTCTATCCCTAGAAAACATTATGATGAGTGGGAACCTACTATTAATATTAAGATTAAAGATTATGACTTCCATGCTTTGTGTGATTTGGGTGCTAGCGTTTCCATGATTCACAAAACTTTATGTGATGTGTTAGGTTTTCATGAATTTGATGATTGTTCTTTAAATTTGCATCTTGCGAATTCCACTATTAAGAAACCTATGAAAGTATTAATGATATTCTTATTGTTGCAAATAGGAATTATGTGCCCCTAGATTTCATTGTTCTTGATATATATTGCAATCCTATATGTCCTATTATTCTTGGTAGACCTTTCCTTAGAACGATTGGTGCAATTATTGGTATGAAAGAATGAAACATTAGATTTCAATTTCCATTAATAAAGGGCATGGAACACTTTCCTCGAAATAAAATTAAGTTGCCATACGAATCTATTATGAGGGCTACTTATGGATTGCATACCAAAGATGACAATACCTAGATCTATTGTGTTTTTGTATCTAGCTAAGGGCATTAAACAATAGCGTTTGTTGAGAGGCAACCCAATTTTATTTTTGTTCTTTGTTTTTTGCTCTTGTTTTGCTTTGAATAATTCATCTAGCCTCTGGTTATATGTGTTTTTGTGTTTAATTAGTGTTTGTGCCAAGTAAGTCCTTTGGGACGGACTACGGTGATAATTGTTTTGATCTTGCCGAAAAATAGGAACTTTTGCGCCCAGGAAAGTAATTTTCATAATTCACATAATCGTGCTTTTGATCCGATTCTTTCTGCACAAGATTTCTACACAAATTTACCAGGGTTTCCTAATTTTTTAGAATTTTTGGAGTTATATAAGTACTCGAAGTTTCCAGATTTCTACAGACTGTTCTGTTTTTGACAGATTCTGTTATTCTATGTTTTATTTGCTTGTTTGATGAATCTATGAATAGTATCAGGGGGTATGAACCATGGAAAAGTTGAAATACAGTAGATATTGCACAAATATAAATAAATAATGAGTTCACAATAGTACCAAAAGTGGTTATTTATTTTCTTATACTAATGAAGCTTATGAGATTTTCTGTTGAGTTTTGTGTTGTGAAGTTTTCGAATTTTGGATAAGGATTTGATGGACTATGGAATAAGGAGTGGAAAGAGCCTAAGATTGGGGATGACCAAGGCACCTCTAGGTAATACTAGCGGGTAGTGCGCGGCGGCACGCCGCGCCATATGGATTGGTAAGCTATTTGTTATTTTTGTAATTTCTGGTAAGTTCTCGCAAGACTCTGATTCATTGCAAAGTAGTTCATACAAGAAAAGGATAGGCGGTATTGCCGTGCCTCACCTATCCCTCAAGAAAAATGGCCATATTGAAGAAAAATGGCCATATTGAATGGCAAGTACTCTACATGGCCTGCTTGGTGGAATATTTTTGATGCTTTTCATGTTAACACTGATCTGCAATACTACATAGATGAAGAGTCGATTAGCCTAGTAGTTCAAAAGTAGCGAAAAAAACTATATGGTTGGTTCTGGTGCCGCCTGAGTAAAGACTGACCAGTTACTTGGTAGTATAAATATTTAGAATCTCAAACTATAATCATGTTTCATTAATTTGTATACTTCCAACATTTTTGCACTGAGTACACAGAACACCGTTTTACAACTCCATTTATTTTCTATATTCGAAAAGGCACCCGCTAAAAAAAGGCACACCTATGTGAATCTGAAAAACAAACTGGGTATTTTTTACCTTGTCGTTGGCATTCCAATTGTCTTGTGGTACACATCAAGAAAGTAGCCTCGTGCACTTCCAATTTAGGGTATCGATGTCCAGCAGATTTTTTAATCTCTCACCAATCCACCAATGGTCACACACATCCACTACTGCCCATAGTTGCTGGGAAAACCAAGCCTGAGACATGTAATTTCCTGATGAAGACACCAGAGTCAACAGCATCACCAATATTCACAAGTCCAATTTTGAATCACTTCATACAGGTAGAAGTAGAATTTTTAACAAAATGTCTGTTTCAAAAGCTGGTCCGTACTACTAAAATACACACTAAATAGATTGAAAGTTCTACCCTCTTAGATAAGCTCTACCATCTTAGAGCAGCATATGTTGATTATATGACCCCCCTTGTTAGCTCGATAGTTGTAGCAAGCTCCAACATTCAAATGGCAAAGTTTTTTCGTTGGGGTGTTACCCCTATCAGTGTACTCTGTGAAGTAGATTCGATTGTATGAGAGGTTCCTCAGAAAATACAGTTGTACTGCTGAACTCTGCCTTCCCATTGTCCTCTAGGAAATTCCATCTTTCTAGCATACATTCAACAAATAAGAAGGATATAATCAGATCTTCTAAAAGGTAATTGCAGTACTAATCATAAATTGAAAGCTTCCTAACATAGGTAGTACAATTATATGACCAAACTGAGATGAATACAGAAGTTCACATGTCCAAGAGATTGCAAGTATTCTTACACAAAAGTATCAAGTATCATTCCAATATCCAGCATAGCAGCAAATCTGTTGATCAAATACAGAGGTGATTGTGCAGATTTGCAAGCTTATAGAAACAATCGTGAGCAACAGTATAAGAAATTTGCAGTTTATACAAAAATATAAATTAACCTACCGGCACATATTCCACTTTCCAGTTTGCAACTTCCCAAGAAGAACAAAGTTGTAACCCTGCACTGAAGAAGCTATTTAAATTGAATTAACAACAACAGTTTATTTCTAATAAGCGATTTCCCAAAATATAAATTATGTGCTAGTGTCCAAGGAAAATGCTATCTGGAATCATAACATGCACAGTTGAAACTGAGAAATAATAAGTTGTGTTCCGATGTACTCATCGGATCATCACTGACAGTTTGTTTCAAAATAAGACACTTCCCAAACAAAGAGAAAAAACACATGCACTGTTGCCCTCAGGTACCTGCCATTTAAAGTCAACTATGTAACATGAGGACCAAAGTGAGTAGGTGAATATACTTCATTCTGCTCCAATCATGTGATTATGAACATAACAAAGACATATTAGTAGAAATGAAAGACGAAGCACTCGACCCAGGCGTTGGACCAAGGCCAAACACTTGAACCACAAATGCACCAGTACCAACAACATGTCCTTGTACTTTGTCAGAAACTTCATGGCAACAAAAAACAAGGCAAGAAGAAAAGTAGTTTACCAAAGGGAGTGCGCAGTGGAGCACTGGTTGCTTCAAGGCTAACTGACGTTCATAGCAATATGGCACAATAACAGGCTCACATGGAGAATCGTTAGGAAAATTTTAGAGTTCCAAGGTAAATACTGAGTGTGATTGATAACTGATATACAATGGCCTCATATAGAACTGAACAAAATCTACTGCTGGGAAATTTGTCGAATTTAAAGTATATTTTTCTCACTCCAAGGTAAAAATTCAACTGTACAGAATAGTGGCCTCATAAGCATTGGGGAAAATTCCATGCTTCAAGTCCATGTATGGATAACTCCAAGGTGATGCAACAGTCTAGAACAATGGCCTAATGCCCTAATCCTTATGCGTTAGGTGCACGAGTGTCAAGAGTGCAAGGATAACTGATTGCTCCTAAACGGCATATGTACCACCGTGCGAGACATGTCCAGATTTTGAAACCTCTAATGCGTAACAAATACAGTACGTATAACAAAATAAGACGTGCTCACATGCATGTATGGTTTGAGGTTGAAAAAACCTGCCCTATGTCTCTCCGGGCGCGCTCCTTGCTGGCCTCTCTGCATCCACTTCGTTTGTTCTCCAATTCTGCTCCTCGTGGGCGAGACAGCCGAGGTGGAAGTGGAAGGACGCAACGAGGTAGAGGAAGAACAAACGGAACCCACATCATTGGGGCTGGCCGACCGCCGATTGCAGGTCGAGTTCCGGGACCGGCGGGCCACTGGTTCTGCTGGGAGATTGATGGGGAGCCGCTGCTCTCTCTCGACCTCATCGAGTGATGGGGAGCCCAGCCGTCCGTCGGCTCCTCAGCGGACGGAGACAAGGAGATTAGCGGCGGAGGACATGACACAGGCAGTGGTGCTCTCCGTCCACGCCATCCTCTTCAGCCAGGAGGCACGGCTGTGGCGATTTGTTCGGAGAGATAATTGGATCGCAAGCAACAGAGATAGGGTGAGGTAGGAGAGGATCAGGAGGCCAAGCATTTATAGGAGACCCAAAAGAAACGTACAAACGGATTCAACCGGAAAAGCCCAGAAGAACCACCACGTGTCAATGGGAAGAATTGTAGTCAACGGCATGGGGGTCGGACGTGGCCACATGCATGGCCCGTGCAGGGGCGCGTGGAGTGGGGACCAACCCACGCGAAGCTGGAAGCGCCACGTAAAATTGAACGTGCACACCAATAAAAAAAAGGAACTCTCTGGTAGAACGTGCAGCACACGCGTCGGTAGACAAGAACTAGCAACCACGACGTCAAATCAAACGTGTTTAAATGACCCAACCAGAAAAAAAAAACATGCCAAAAGAGCTACAATGTACACACGTCGCGCTCCGAACAGCGGTAAAAAAAATTCCAAAAAAACCAGGTAAATGAATCCCTTACGGGCCTAGTATTCTTAGTATTTAAGGACAAACAAGAGCCTAAGCTTGGGGATGCCCTAGAAGGCATCCCCTCTTTCGTCTTCGTCTATCGGTAACTTTACTTGAGGTTGTATTTTTATTCACCACATGATATGTGTTTTGCTTGGAGCACCTTGTATGATTTGAGCCTTTGCTTTTTAGTTTCTCACAATCATCCTTGATGTACACACCTTTTGAGAGGGACACGCATGAATCGTAATTTATTGGAATACTCTATGTGCTTCACTTATATATTTTGAGCTAGGCAATATTGTGTTAGGGAACGCAGTAATTTCAAAAAGATTCCTAGGATCATGCAAGATCTATCTCTAGGTGATGCATAGCAACGAGAGGGGAGAGTGTTGTCTACGTATCCTCGTAGACCAAAAGCAGAAGCGTTATGACAACGCAGTTGTTGTAGTCGTACGACTTCACGATCCGACCGATCCTAGCACCGAAGGTACGGCTGAGGTCGAAGGAGAGTTTTGTCAGCATGACGACGTGGTGACGATGATGATGAAGTTACTAGCGCGGGGCTTCGCCGAAGCACTACGACAATATGACCGAGGTGGAAATCATTGGAGGGGGGCACCGCACACGGCTAAACAATCAACTTGTGTGTTCTAGGGTGCCCCTGCCCCCGTATATAAAGGAGAAAGGGGGGAGGCCGGACGGCCCCTGTAGGCGCGCCCCAAGAGGGGAGTCCTATTAGGACTACTAGTCCTAGTAGGATTCCACCAAGAGGGGGACAGGGGGAAGGAAGGAGAGGGAGATGGGGAAGGAAAGGGGGCGCCCCCCCCCCCCCCTCCTTGTCCTATTCAGACTCAAGGGGAGGGGGCGCGCGGCCTGCCCTGGCCACCCCTCTCTCTCTCCACTAAGGCCCATCGAGGCCTATTAGTTCCCCCGAGGGTTCCGATAACCCTCCGGCACTTTGGTTTTATCCGAAACTTCTCCGGAACACTTCTGGTGTCCGAATATTGTCGTCCAATATATCAATCTTTATGTCTCCACCATTTTGAGACTCCTCGTCATGTCTGTGATCATATCCGGGACTCCTAACAATCTTTGGTACATCATATCACATAAACTCATAATACTAATCGTCATCGAACATTAAGCGTGCAGACCCTACGGGTTCGAGAACTATGTAGACATGACCGAGACACGTCTCCGGTCAATAACAAATAGCGGAACCTGGATGCTCATATTGGTTCCTACATATTCTACAAAGATCTTTATCGGTCAAACCGCATAACAACATACGTTGTTCCCTTTGTCATCGGTATGTTTCTTGCCTGAGATTCGATCATTGGTATCTCAATACCTAGTTCAATATTGTTACCGGCAAGTCTCTTTACTCGTTCTGTAATACTTCGTCCCGCAACTAACTCATTAGTCACAATGCTCGCAAGGCTTATAGTGCTGAGTATTATCGATAGGGCCCAGAGATACCTCTCCAAAACACGGAGTGACAAATCCTAATCTCGATCTATGCCAAGCCAACAAACACCTTCGGAGACACCTATAGAGCACCTTTATAATCACCCAATTACGTTGTGATGTTTGGTAGCACACAAAGTGTTCCTCCGGTATTCGGGAGTTGCATAATCTCATAGCTAGTCTGAGGAACTTTGTATAAGTCATGAAGAAAGCATTAGCAATGAAACTAACACGATCATAATGCTAAGCTAACGGATGGGTCATGTCCATCACATCATTCTCCTAATAATGTGATCCCGTTCATCAAATGACAACACATGTCTATGGTTAGGAAACATGACCATCTTTGATTAACGAGCTAGTCAATTAGAGGCATACTAGGGACTATATGTTTTGTCTACATATTCACACATGTACTAAGTTTCCAGTTAATACAATTCTAGCATGAATAATTAACATTTATCATGAATTAAGGAAATAAATAATAACTTTATTATTGCCTCTAGGGCATATTTCCTTCAGTCTCCGACTTGCACTAGAGTCAATAATCTAGATTACATAGTAATGATACTAACACCCATGGAGCTTTGGTGTTGATCATGTTTTGCTCGTGGAAGAGGCTTAGTCAACAGGTCTACAACATTCAGATCCGTGTGTATCTTGCAAATCTCTATGTCCCCTTCCGACACTTGATGACGGATGGAATTGAAGCGTCTCTTAATGTGCTTGGTTCTCTTGTGAAATCTGGATTCCTTTGCCAAGGAAACTGCACCATTTTTGTCACAAAAGATTTTCGTTGGACCTGATGCACTAGGTATGACACCAAGATCGGATATGAACTCATTCATCCAAACTCCTTCATTCGCTGCTTCCGAAGCAGCTATGTACTCTGCTTCACACATAGATCCCGCCATGATGCTCTGCTTGGAACTGCACCAACTAATAGCTCCTCCATTCAATAAAAATATGTATCCGGTTTGTGACTTAGAGTCATCTGGATCAGTGTCAAAGCTTGCGACGACGTAACCATTTATGGAGAGCTCTTTTTCACCTCCATAAACGAGAAACATATCCTTAGTCCTTTTCAGGTATTTCAGGATGTTCTTGACCGCTGTCCAGTGCTCCACTCCGGGATTACTTTGGTACCTCCCTGCTATGCTTATAGCAAGACATACATTAGGTCTGGTACACAGCATTGCATACATGGTAGAACCTATGGCTGAAGCATAGGGAATGACTTTCATTTTCTCTCCATCTTCTGCAGTGGTCAGGCAATGAGTCTGACTCAACTTCACACCTTGTAACACAGGCAAGAACCCTTTCTTTGACTGATCCATTATGAACTTCTTCAAAACTTTATCAAGGTATGTGCTTTGTGGAAGTCCAATTAAGCATCTTGATCTATCTCTATAGATCTTGATTCCCAATATGTAAGCAGCTTCACCGAGGTCTTTCATGGAAAAACTCTTATTCAGGTATCCCTTTATGCTATCTAGAAATTCTATATCATTTCCAATCAATAATATGTCATTGATACGTCTCCAACGTATCTATAATTTATGAAGTATTCATGTTATATTATTATCTGTTTTGGATGTTTATGGGCTTTATTATACACTTTTATATTATTTTTGGGACTAACCTATTAACCGGAGGCCCAGCCCATATTGTTGTTTTCTTGCCTATTTCAGTGTTTCGAAGAAAAGGAATATCAAACGGAGTCCAAACGGAATGAAACCTTCGGGAGCGTTATTTTTGGAACGAAAGCAATCCAGGGGACTTGGAGTGCAATTCAGGGGAGCTTCGAGGAGGCCACGAGGCAGGGGGCGCGCCCACCCCCCTGGGCGTGCCCTCCACCCTCGTGGGCCCCTCATGGCTCCCCTGACCGACTTCTTTCGCCTATATATTCCTATATACCCTAAAAACATTGAAGACAACAATAGATCGGGAGTTCCACCGCTGCAAGCCTCTATAGCCACCAAAAACCTCTCAGGAGCCCGTTCCGGCACCCTGCCGGAGGGGGGATCCCTCACCGATGGCCATCTTCATCATCCCGGCACTCTCCATGACGAGGAGGGAGTAGTTCACCCTCGGGGTTGAGGGTATGTACCAATAGCTATGTGTTTGATATCTCTCTCTCTCTCTCTCTCTCTCTCTCTCTCTCGTGTTCTTGAGGTGATACGATCTTGATGTATCACGAGCTTTGCTATTACAGTTGGACCATATGATGTTTCTCCCCCTCTACTATCTTGTAATGGATTGAGTTTTCCCTTTGAAGTTATCTTATTGGATTGAGTCTTTAAGGATTTGAGAACACTTGATGTATGTCTTGTCGTGCTTATCTGTGATGACAATGGGATATTCACATGATCCACTTGATGTATGTTTTGGTGATCAACTTGTGGGTTCCGCCCATGAACCTATGCATAGGGGTTGGCACACGTTTTCGTCTTGACTCTCCGGTAGAAACTTTGGGGCACTCTTTGAAGTACTTTGTGTTGGTCGAATAGATGAATCTGATATTGTGTGATGCAGATCGTATAATCATACCCATGGATACTTGAGGTGACAATGGAGTATCTAGGTGACATTAGGATTTTGGTTGATTTGTGTCTTAAGGTGTTATTCTAGTATGGACTCTATGATAGATCGAACAGAGAGAATAGCTTCATGTTATTTTACTACGGACTCTTGAACAGATCGAGCAGAACGGATAACTTTGAGGTGGTCTCGTACCCTACCATAATATCTTTGTTTGTTCTCCGCTATTAGTGGCTTTGGAGTGACTCTTTGTTGCATGTTGAGGGATAGTTATATGATCCAATTATGTTATTATTGTTGAGAGAACTTGCACTAGTGAAAGTATGAACCCTACGCCTTGTTTCCTATCATTGCAATACCGTTTACGCTCACTTTTATCATTAGTTACCTTGCTGTTTTTATATTTTCAGAATACAAATACCTATATCTACTATCCATATTGCACTTGTATCACCATCTCTTCGCCGAACTAGTGCACCTATACAATTTACCATTGTATTGGGTGTGTTGGGGACACAAGAGACTCTTTGTATATTTGGTTGCAGGGTTGTTTGAGAGAGACCATCTTCATCCTACGCCTCCCACGGATTGATAAACCTTAGGTCATCCACTTGAGGGAAATTTGCTACTGCCCTACAAACCTGTGCACTTGCAGGCCCAACAACGTCTACAAGAAGAAGGTTGTGTAGTAGACATCAAGCTCTTTTCTGGCGCCGTTGCCGGGGAGGTGAGTGCTTGAAGGTATATCTTTAGATCTTGCAATCGAATCTTTCTGTTTCTTGTTTTATCACTAGTTTAGTTTATAAAAGAAAACTACAAAAAATGGAATTGAGTTTTCCTCATACGCTTCATCTTTTTAATATCTTTCGTGAGAATGATGGAAAGGAAAATTGTGCTCAATTTCTAGAGGAAGAATGCATTAGAATGTTTTGCACTAAATCTTTGAATGATGAGCATGATTGCAATGTTGTTTGTATGAATTCCTTGAATATCCATGATGCTAATGATATGCAAAGCCACAAGCTTGGGGATGCTATGTTTCATGAGGATGATATATTTAGTCCCCCAAGTGTTGATGAGAATATTTATTATGATGAAAACATGCCTCCTATTTATGATGATTATATTGATGAAAGTGGGTTTGGAAGAGCGTCAACTTTAGGAAGTAATGATCCCACTATTTTGGAGGATGTTGAATATTATTGTGATAATTATGAAATTGGATTTGGATAGGTCATGACTTTATTTAGTGATGAATCCACTATTTCGGAAGAGGTTCCAATTGATTATAAGAACAAAGTTGCTATCTATGATGATTATTGTGATGACTTGTATGCTATTAAGAATAATTATAACCATGAAACTTGTCATCATGATTTTAGTTTTCAATTGGATTATGCCTCACATGATAATTATTTTGTTGAGTTTGCTCCCACTACTATTCATGAGAAGAAAAATTTGCTTATGTGGAGAGTAGTAAATTTTCTATGCTTGTAGATCATGAAAAGAATGCTTTAGGTGCTGGTTATATTGTTGAATTCATTCATGATGCTACTGAAAATTATTATGAAGGAGGAACATGTGCTTGTAGGAATTGCAATAATATCAAGTTTCCTCTCTGTGTGCTTAAAATCTTGAAGTTATGCCTGTTTTGCCTTCCTATGCTAGTTGATTATTGTTCCCATAAGTTGTTTGATCACAAAATCCCTATGCATAGGAAGTGGGTTAGACTTAAATGTGCTAGTCATATGCTTCATGATGCTCCCGTTATGTTTCAATTCTTATCTTTTATGTGAGCATCATTGTCATCATCATGCCTAGCTAGAAAGGCAGTAAAGAAAAGCGCTTGCTGGGAGACAACTCAATATTTACCCTTACTGTTTTTGTGTGTTCACATGATTATGCTACTGTAATAATCATGTTTTATAGCTTTTGTTTAAATAAAGTGCCAAGTAAGACCTTTAGGATAGCTTTTGGTGATAGTTGTGTTGATCCTGCTGAAAATCAGAAACTTTTTCACCCAGTAAATTAGTTTTGATAATTTACAGAAACGTTATTATGATCTGATTCTTTTTGATATGGATTGGTACACAAATTTATTAGCACTTCCTAATTTGGTAGAATTTGTGGAGTTCCAGAAGTATGCGTTTGATACAGATTACTATAGACTGTTCTGTTTTTGACAGATTCTGTTTTCTATGTGTTGTTTGCTTATTTTGATGAATCTATGAGTAGTATCGTAGGGTATGAACCATAGATAAGTTGGAGTACAGTAGATATTACACCAATATGAATTTAGAATGAGTTCATTACAGTACCTAAGTGGTGGTTTTATTACACTAACGGAGCTTACGAGTTTTCTATTGAGTTTTGTGTTGTGAAGTTTTCAAGTTTTGGGTAAAGATTCGATGGACTATGGAATAAAGAGTGGCAAGAACCTAAGCTTGGGGATGCCCAAGGCACCCCAAGGTAATATTCAAGGACGACCAAGAGCCTAAGCTTGGGGATGCCCCGGATGGCATCCCCTCTTTCGTCTTCATCCATCGGTAACTTTACTTGGAGCTATATTTTTATTCACCACATGATATGTGTTTTGCTTGGAGCGTCATTTTATTTTGTTAGTATTTGCTTGATGTTATTTAGAATAATGTTTTGCATCTATATTTTCAATAAAAATGTCAAGGATAGCCTTTACCATGCTTATTTTGCCAGTATACATGTTGCTGTTTGAAAACAGAAAGTTTACCGCTGTTGCAAATATTATCTAGAAAAGTCAGAGAATGATATAATGTTGAAACGTTTTGCATATTGAGCTCTGATAAATCTTCTACAGCGTAGTATTTTTCTCATAATTTTTGGAGTTAGGGAAGTATGATGAATCTTGCATTCTTTACAGACTATACTGTTTTGGCAGATTGCTGTTATGTTTGCATTGTTTGCATATGTTTGCTTGTTTAATGATTCTATTTGAGGATAGGAGTATTAAATATGCAGAGACATTTAGTATCCAATGTTGAATAATAATTTTAGTGATTTGCTACAGTAGAGAATGATAAGGTTTTGCATTGGTTTATACTAACCTATCTCACGAGTTCTTGTTGAGTTTGGTGTGGATGAAGCTTTTGAGATTTAGGAAACCGAGATATAAAAGGAATTAAGGAGACACAAAAGCTCAAGCTTGGGGAACCGAAGATAATATTTCAAGAAGTCTCAAGCATCCAAGCTTGAGGATGCCTCGGTAGGCATCCCACCTTTCTTCTTCAACAATTATCGGTTAGTATCGGTTGAGCCTAAGTTTTTGCTTCTTCACATGAGTCGTGCTATCCTTGCAATGCCATTTTATTTTGCTTTGCTTTCTGTTTGAATAAAATACCAAGATCTGAAATTCTTAAATGAGAGAGAGTCTTCACATAGTTACACAATTATTTAGCTACTCATTGATCTTCACTTATATCTTTTTGGAGTAGTTTTTCATTTACGCGTGTGCTTCACTTATATCCTATGAGTAAATGGTTGAATGAGTTGAATGTCATAAATCTTAAATTATATATGTTTCATATGCTTACCCCGGTGGGAGTAATGACTTCACATCTAAGAAGTAGAGGTTGTAAATTTATTGAAGGTTAGCAAGCATTGTATTGGTCGCTTGAACAATTCATGAAAGAATATTGAAGGAAGAGAGATTTCACATATAAATATACTATCTTAGACATCTTCTATGATTGTGAGCCCCATTAATTATTTTCAAACCTGAGCAAATTAGTTGAAGTTCGACAAGGAAGACAACGTAATGAGTTATGCTTGGGTGTATTTGTATAGAAGTTATATTGTTATAGATCCTCCAACGTGTGGTGCTTGCTTTTTAGAATCCTTTGCTAGCCAAAATATCTATACTAAGCGGGAATACTGCTTGTGCATCCAAATCCCTTGAACCAAGTTTCTTCCATGAGTGTCCACCATACCTACCTTTATGCGGTATTTACCTGCCGTTCCAAGTAAATTTGCATGTGCCAAACTCTAAACCTTCAAATAATAATTTGTTTTGTATGCCCAAATTGCTCATGTAGCGACTAGGGGCTGTCAGTATCTTCCATGCTAGGTGGGTTATTCTCAAGATGAGTGGATTCCGCTCGTCATTCACGAGAAAAATGGCTGGTAACCGGGATGCCCAGTCCCATGATCAAAAAGATCAAAGCAAAACAAAATAATTTAAACAAAACTCCCCCAGGACTATTGTTGGTATGGACGGTACCCCGTTGTTTTGGATGGTCGTGGAGTGTGATTGTTGGTGGAGGGGGAGTAAAAACTTTACCATTTTGTTTGGGAACCGCCTATAATGTATGTAGTATGGAAGAAATTGGGAACTCTTGGTTATTATGTTGACAATGAAAACATACCTCTTAAAATTATTTTCATCTCTATTTCAAAATCGAGCTCTGCACCTCTGCAAATCCCTGCTTCCCTCTGCGAAGGGCCTATATTTTACCTTTATGCAAGAGTCAAGGTGATCTTCACCTTTCCCTTTTTCATTTTATCCTTTGGCAAGCACCTCGTGTTGGAAAGATCCTGATATATATATCCAACTGGATGTAAGTTAGCATGAACTATTATTGTTGACATCACCCGAAGGTGAATACGTTGGGAGGCGATATTGTAAGCCCCTATCTTTCTCAGTGTGTGATTAAATCTCCATAACCATAAGTATTGTGTGAGCGTTAGCAATTATGGAAGACTATATGATAGTTGAGTATGTGGAGTTTGCTAAATCAAAGCTCTGACATAGACCCTTCCTGAAAATAAGATGAATTGTAATTGTTTGATGACTGAGAATGAAGTTTGCTAGTTTTCAAGAAAGTTTATGGTCTATGCTTTAACATGTGAATAGCTTGTTACTTGATCTTGAGAAGTTCTATGAGATGAACTACTGTTATGACATATAATCATGCTAGAAAAGGTGATTGAAATTATCATTGATTAAACGTGTGCACCTGCTAGCATTCACACTTCATAAATTCTTTCTTTTATCATTTACCTACTCGAGGACGAGCAGGAATTAAGCTTGGGGATGCTGATACGTCTCCAACGTATCTATAATTTATGAAGCATTCATGCTATATTATTATCTGTTTTGGATGTTTATGGGCTTTATTATACACTTTTATATTATTTTTGGGACTACCTATTAACCGGAGGCCTAGCCCATATTGCTGTTTTCTTGCCTATTTCAGTGTTTCGAAGAAAAGGAATATCAAACGGAGTCCAAACGGAATGAAACCTTCGGGAGCGTTATTTTTGGAACGGAAGCAATCCATGGGACTTGGAGTGCAAGTCAGGGAAGCTTCGAGGAGGCCACGAGGCAGGGGGCGCGCCCTCCACCCTCATGGCTCCCCTGACCGACTTCTTTCGCCTATATATTCCCATATACCCTAAAAACATCGAAGACAACAACAAATCGGGAGTTCCACCGCCGCAAGCCTCTGTAGCCACCAAAAACCTCTCGGGAGCCCGTTCCGACACCCTGTCGGAGGGGGATCCCTCATCGGTGGCCATCTTTATCATCACGGCGCTCTCCATGACGAGGAGGGAGTAGTTCACACTTGGTACTGAGGGTATGTACCAGTAGCTATGTGTTTGATCTCCCTCTCTCGTGTTCTTGAGGTGATATGATCTTGATGTACCGCGAGCTTTGCTATTATAGTTGGATCTTATGATGTTTCTTCCCCTCTACTCTCTTGTAATAGATTTAGTTTTCCCTTTGAAGTTATCTTATCGGATTGAGCCGTTAAGGATTTTAGAACACTTGATGTATGTCTTGCTGTGCTTATCTGTGGTGACAATGAGATATTCACGTGATCCGCTTGATGTATGTTTTGGTGATCAACTTGCGGGTTCCGCCCATGAACCTATGCATAGGGGTTGGCACACGTTTTCGTCTTGACTCTCCGATAGAAACTTTGGGGCACTCTTTGAAGTACTTTGTGTTGGTCGAATAGATGAATCTGAGATTGTGTGATGCATATCGTATAATCATGCCCACGGATACTTGATGTGACAATGGAGTATCTAGGTGACATTAGGGTTTTGGTTGATTTGTGTCTTAAGGTGTTATTCTAGTATGGACTCTATGATAGATCGAATGGAAAGAATAGCTTCATGTTATTTTACTACGGACTCTTGAATAGATCGAGTAGAAAGGATAACTTTGAGGTGGTTTCGTACCCTACCATAATCTCTTCGTTTGTTCTCCGCTATTAGTGGCTTTGGAGTGACTCTTTGTTGCATGTTGAGGGATAGTTATATGATCCAATTATGTTATTATTGTTGAGAGAACTTGCTTTTATCATTAGTTACCTTGTGATAGTTATATGATCCAATTGTGCTCACTTTTATCATTAGTTACCTTGCTGTTTGTATAATTTCAGATTACAAAAACCTATATCTACCATCCATATTGCACTTGTATCACCATCTCTTCGCCGAACTAGTGCACCTATACAATTCACCATTGTATTGGGTGTGTTGGGGACACAAGAGACTCTTTTTTATTTGGTTCCAGGGTTGCTTGAGAGAGACCATCTTCATCCTACGCCTCCCATGGATTGATAAACCTTAGGTCATCCACTTGAGGGAAATTTGCTACTGTCCTACAAACCTCTGCACTTGGAGGCCCAACAACATCTACAAGAAGAAGGTTGTGTAGTAGACATCAGTCATCCACATATAACATCAGAAATGCTACAGAGCTCCCACTCACTTTTTCTTATAAATACAGGCTTCTCCAAAAGTCTGTATAGAACCATATGCTTTGATCACACTATCAAAGCATTTATTCCAACTCCGAGAGGCTTGCACCAGTCCATAAATGGATCGCTGGAGCTTGCACACTTTGTTAGCACCCTTTGGATCGACAAAACCTTCTGGTTGCATCATATACAACTCTTCTTCCCGAAATCCATTCAGGAATGTAGTTTTGACATCCATTTGCCAAACTTCATAATCATAAAATGCAGCAATTGCTAACATGATTCAGACAGACTTAAGCATCGCAACGGGTGAGAAAGTCTCATTGTAGTCAACTCCTTGAACTTAGTTTTCACAACAAGTCGAGCTTTGTAGATAGTAACATTACCGTTAGCGTCGGTCTTCTTCTTGAAGATCCATTTATTTTCTATGGCTTGCCGATCATCGGGCAAGTCCACCAAAGTCCACACTTTGTTCTCATACATGGATCCCATCTCAGATTTCATGGCCTCAAGCCATTTCGCGGAATCTGGGCCCATCATCGCTTCCTCATAGTTCGTAGGTTCATCATGGTCTAGTAACATGACTTCCAGTATCGGATTACCGTACCACTCTGGTGGGGATCTTACTCTGGAAGACCTATGAGGTTTGGTAGTAACTTGATCTGAAGCTTCATGATCATCATCATTAGCTTCCTCACTAATTGGTGTAGGAATCACGGGAACTGATTTCTATGATGAACTACTTTCCAATAAGGGAGAAGGTAAAACTACCTCATCAAGTTCTACTTTCCTCCCACTCACTTCTTTCGAGAGAAACTCCTTCGCTAGAAAGGATCCATTCTTAGCAACTAAGATTTTGCCTTCGGATCTGTGATAGAAGGTGTACCCAACAGCTTCCTTTGGGTATCCTATGAAGACGTACTTCTCTGATTTGGGTTCGAGCTTATTAGGTTGAAGCTTTTTCACATAAGCATCGCCGGCCCCAAACTTTAAGAAACGACAACTTCGGTTTCTTGCCAAACAACAGTTCATAAGGCGTCGTCTCAACGGATTTTGATGGTGCCCTATTTAAAGTGAATGCAGTCATCTCTAAAGCATAACCCCAAAACGATAGCGGTAAATCAGTAAGAGACATCATAGATCGCACCATATCCAATAAAGTACGGTTACGACGTTCGGACACACCATTTCGCTGTGGTGTTCCAGGTGGCGTTAATTGTGAAACTATCCCATGTTGTTTCAAATGAAGATCAAACTCGTAACTCAAATATTCTCCTCCACGATCAGATCGTAAAAACTTTATTTTCTTGTTACGATGATTTTCCACTTCACTCTGAAATTCTTCGAACTTTTCAAATGTTTCAGACTTATGCTTCATTAAGTAGAGATAACCATATCTGCTCAAATCATCTGTGAAGGTAAGAAAATAACGATACCCACCACGAGCCTCAATACACATTGGACCGCATACATCAGTATGTATTATTTCCAATAAGTCAGTAGCTCGTTCCATTGTACCGGAGAACGGAGTTTTAGTTATCTTTCCCATAAGGCACGGTTCGCAAGCACCAAGTGATTCATAATCAAGTGATTCCAAAAGTCCATCAGCATGGAGTCTCTTCATGCACTTTACACAGATATGACCCAAACGGCAGTGCCACAAATAAGTTGCACTATCATTATTAAACTTATATCTTTTGGCTTCAACACTATGAATATGTGTATCACTACTATCGAGATTCAACAAAAATAGACCACTCAGCAGGGGTGCATGACCCTAAAAGATATTACTCATATAAATAGAACAAGCAATATTCTCTGATTTAAATGAATAACCATCTCGCATTAAACAAGATCCAGATATAATGTTCATGCTCATCGTTGGCACCAAATAACAATTATTCAGGTCTAAAACTAATCCCGAAGGTAGATGTAGAGGTAGCGTACCGACCGCGATCACATCAACTTCGGAACCATTTCCCACGTGCATCGTCACCTTGTCCTTAGCCAATCTTTGCTTAATCTGTAGCCCCTGTTTCGAGTTGCAAATATGAGCAACAGAACCAATATCAAATATCCAGGCGCTACTGTGAGCATTAGTTAAGTAAACATCAATAACATGTATATCAAATATACCTTTCACTTTGCCATCCTTCTTATCCGCCAAATACTTGGGGCAGTTCCGCTTCCAGTGACCAGTTCCTTTGCAGTAGAAGCACTCATTTTCAGGCTTAGGTCCAGACTTTGGTTTCTTCTCTTGAGCAGCAACCTTTCTCCGTTCTTCTTGAAGTTCCCCTTCTTCCCTTTGCCCTTTTTCTTGAAACTAGTGGTCTTATCTACCATCAACACTTGATGCTCCTTTTTCGTTTCTACCTCCGTGGCCTTTAGCATCGCGAAGAGCTCGGGAATAGTCTTGTTCATCCCTTGCATATTATAGTTCATCACGAAGCCTTTATAGCTTGGTGGTAGTGATTGAAGAACTCTGTCAATGACACAATCAACTGGAAGATCAACTCCCAGCTGAGTCAAGTGGTTATGGTACCCAGACATTCTGAGTATGTGTTCACTGACAGAACTATTCTCCTCCATTTTGCAGCTGTAGAACTTGTTGGAGACTTCATATCTCTCAACTCGGGCATTTCCTTGAAATATTAACTTCAACTCCTGAAACATCTCATATGCTCCATGATGTTCAAAACGTCTTTGAAGTCCTGATTCTAAGCCATAAAGCATGGCACACTGAACTATCAAGTAGTCATCGGCTTTGCTGTAGAAGTTCTTAACGTCATCAGTAGCATTTGCAGCAGGCCTGGTGATACGTCTCCAACGTATCTATAAATTTTGATTGCTCCATGCTATATTATATCTGTTTCGGGCAATATTGGGCTTTATTTTCCACTTTTATATTATTTTTGGGACTAACCTATTAACTGGAGGCCCAGCCCAGAATTGCTGTTTTTAGCCTATTTCAGTGTTTCAAAGAAAAGGAATATCAAACGGAGTCCAACAGACCTAAAACTCCACAGAACCTGTTTTTGGACCAGAAGAAGCCCATGGAGTACCAGAAGCTCACCAGGGGAGTCCCGGGCTGCCCACGAGGGTGGGGGCGCGCCCACCCCCCTGGGGCGCGCCCCCCTACCTCGTGGCCAGCCCGGAAGTCCACCGACGTACCTCCTGCACCCATATATACTCTCGTACCCTAAAACTTCCAGAACAGAGATTAGATCAGAAGTTCCACCGCCGCAAGCCTCTGTAGCCATGAGAAATCAATCTAGGCCCTCTCCGGCGCCCTGCCGAAGGGGGCCATCATCACCGGTGGCCATGGAGGAGTATCCCGGAGGGGTCTTCATCACCATGAAGGCCAAGTACCAGAAGGTGGAGGCCATGGAGGAAGAAGCACAAGGGGAGAACCTCTCCTCCTCTCTTCTGGTGGCGCCGGAGTGCCATCGGGAGGGGAATCGTCGCCACGGTGATCGTCTTCATCAACATCACCATCATCATCACCATCCTCATCTCTTTTACACGGTCCACTCTCCCGCACCCCGCTGTAATCCCCTACTTGAACATGGTGCTTTATGCCACATATTATGATCAAATGATGTGTTGCCATCCTATGATGTTTTGAGTAGATATCTTTTGTCTTTGGGTTGATTGATGATCTAGATTGGTATGAGTTGTATGTTTTACTTTGGTGTTGTCCTATGGTGCCCTCCGTGTCGCGCAAACGTGAGGGATTCCCGTTGTAGGGTGTTGCAATACGTTCATGATTCGCTTATAGTGGGTTGGTGAGTGAATGTAACACAAACCCGAGTAAGAGGGATTGTTGTGTATGGGAATAAAGAGGACTTGATGCTTTAATGCTATGGTTGGGTTTTACCTTAATGATCTTTAGTAGTTGCGGATGCTTGCTAGAGTTCCAATCATAACTGCATATGATCCAAGTAGAGAAAGTATGTTAGCTTATGCCTCTCCCTCATACGAAACAGCAATAGTGATTATCGGTCTTGTTAACATTTGCCTAGGACAATTCCACACACTGATCCACCATTATTCCACACTCACTATTTATATTATTTAGTATTTTATTCTAACTTTATGATAACAGCACCTACTTTCATGTTTTAGCTCTCCGATGTCATGCAAAGTTATCCTCTCCATACCCACAACGTAGTTTTATTTCTCATTCCTAGTTGGAAGCAAACGTTCGGTGCACGTAGAGTCGTGTCAGTGGCAGATAGGGCTTGAGAGAATATTGTGTTGGGGAACGATGCAGAAAATTAAAAATTTTCCTACGGTTTCACCAAGATCAATCTATGAGTTCATCTAAGCAACGAGTGATAGGAGTGCATCTACATACCCTTGTAGATCGCGAGCGGAAGCATTCAAGAGAACGGGGATGATGGAGTCGTACTCGCCGTGATCCAAATCACCGATGACCAAGTGCTGAACGGACAGCACCTCCGCGTTCACCACACATATGGAGCGGATGACGTCTCCTCCTTCTTGATCCAGCAAGGGGGAAGGAGAGGTTGAGGAAGAAGGCTCCAGCAGCAGCACGAGGGCGTGGTGGGGGTGGAGATGCAGCACTCCAGCAGGGCTTCGCCAAGCAACTGCGGGAGGAGGAAGAGGTGTAGCAGGGGGAGGGAGGCGCCAAGACTCAGGGTTGTGGCTGCCCTCCCTCCCCCCCTCCTTTATATAGGCCCCCAGGGGGGCGCCAGCCCTGGAGATGGGAATCTCCCAAGGGGCGGCGGCCAGGGGGGTGGAGTGCCCCCCAAGGCAAGTGGTGCGCCACCCCACCCTAGGGTTTCCAACCCTAGGCGCAGGGGGGCCCAAGGGGGGCGCACCAGCCCACTAGGGGCTGGTTCCCCTCCCACTTCAGCCCACGAGGCCC
Organism: Triticum timopheevii; assembly: GCA_963921465.1. Classification (NCBI taxonomy): domain Eukaryota; kingdom Viridiplantae; phylum Streptophyta; class Magnoliopsida; order Poales; family Poaceae; genus Triticum; species Triticum timopheevii. The sequence continues at coordinate 248,497,065 of OY997264.1, read as the reverse complement.
TTCGGGATAGGTGGCCCCACCCGGTGGACCCCCGGGACCCTTCCGGTGGTCCCGGTACAATACCAGGTGACCCCGAAACTTTCCCGATGGCCGAAACAGCACTTCCTATATATAAATATTCACCTCTGGACTATTCTGGAACTCCTCATGACGTCCGGGATCTCATCTGGGACTCCGAACAACATTCGGTAATCACATACAAGTCTTCCTAATAACCCTAGCGTCACCGAACCTTAAGTGTGTAGACCCTACGGGTTCGGGAATCATGCAGACATGACCGTGACAGCTCTCCGGCCAATAACCAACAGCGGGATCTAGATAACCATGTTGGCTCCCACATGTTCCACGATGATTTCATCGGATGAACCACGATGTCGAGGATTCAATCAACCCTATATACTATTCCCTTTGTAAATCGGTACGTTACTTGCCCGAGACTCGATCGTCGGTATCCCAATACCTCGTTCAGTCTCGTTACCGGCAAGTCACTTTACTCGTACCGTAATGCATGATCCCGTGACCAAACACTTGGTCACTTAGAGCTCATTATGATGATGCATTACCGAGTGGGCCCAGAGATACCTCTCCGTCATACGGAGTGACAAATCCCAGTCTCGATCTGTGTCAACCCAACGGACACTTTCAGAGATACCTGTAGTGCACCTTTATAGTCACCCAATTATGTTGTGACATTTGGTACACCCAAAGAACTCCTACGGTATCCAGGAGTTACACGATCTCATGGTCTAAGGAAAAGATACTTGACATTGGAAAAGCTCTAGCAAAATGAACTACACGATCTTGTGCTATGCTTAGGATTGGGTCTTATCCATCACATCATTCTCCTAATGATGTGATCCCGTTATCAACGACATCTAATGTCCATAGTCAGGAAACCATGACTATCTGTTGATCAACGAGCTAGTCAACTAGAGGCTTACTAGGGACATATTATGGTCTATGTATTCACACGTGTATTACGATTTCCAGATAATACAGTTATAGCATCAATAAAGACAATTATCATGAACAAGGAAATATAATAATAATCTTTTATTATTGCCTCTAGGGCATATTTCCAACAGTCTCCCACTTGCACTAGAGTCAATAATCTAGTTACATTGTGATGAATCGAACACCCATAGAGTTCTGGTGTTGATCATGTTTTGCTCGTGAAAGAGGTTTAGTCAACGGATCTGCGACATTCAGATCCGTATGTACTTTGCAAATATCTATGTCTCCATCTTGAACATTTTCACAAATGGAGTTGAAACGACGCTTGATGTGCCTGGTCTTCTTGTGAAACCTAGGCTCCTTGGCAAGGGCAATAGCTCCAGTGTTGTCACAGAAGAGTTTGATCGGCCCCGACGCATTGGGTATGACTCCTAGGTCAGTGATGAACTCCTTCACCCAAATTGCTTCATGCGCTGCCTCCGAGGCTGCCATGTACTCCGCTTCACATGTAGATCCCGCCACGACGCTCTGCTTGCAGCTGCACCAGCTTACTGCTCCACCATTCAACATATACATGTATCCGGTTTGAGACTTAGAGTCATCCAGATCTGTGTCGAAGCTAGCGCCGACGTAACCCTTTACAACGAGCTCTTCGTCACCTCCATAAACGAGAAACATGTCCTTTGTCCTTTTCAGGTACTTCAGGATATTCTTGACCGCTGTCCAATGTTCCTTGCCGGGATTACTTTGGTACCTTCCTACCAAACTTACGGCAAGGTTTACATCAGGTCTGGTACACAGCATGGCATACATAATAGATCCTATGGCTGAAGCATAGGGGATGACACTCATCTCTTCTTTATCTTTTGCCGTGGTCGGGCATTGAGCCGAGCTCAATCTCACACCTTGCAATACAGGCAAGAACCCCTTCTTGGACTGATCCATTTTGAACTTCTTCAAAATCTTATCAAGGTATGTGCTTTGTGAAAGACCTATGAGGCGTCTCGATCTATCCCTATAGATCTTGATGCCTAATATGTAAGCAGCTTCTCCAAGGTCCTTCATTGAAAAACACTTATTCAAGTATGCCTTAATGTTGTCCAATAGTTCTATGTCATTTCCCATCAAGAGTATGTCATCTACATATAATATGAGAAATGCTACAGAGCTCCCACTCACTTTCTTGTAAACGCAGGATTCTCCATAAGTCTGCGTAAACCCAAACGCTTTGATCATCTCATCAAAGCGAATGTTCCAACTCCGAGATGCTTGCACCAGCCCATAAATGGATTGCTGGAGCTCGCATACTTTGTTAGCATTCTTAGGATCGACAAAACCTTCCGGCTGCATCATATACAATTCTTCCTTAAGATGTCCGTTAAGGAATGCCGTTTTGACGTCCATCTACCATATCTCATAATCATAGTATGCAGCAATTGCTAACATGATTCGGACGGACTTCAGCTTCGCTACGGGAGAGAATGTCTCATCGTAGTCAACCCCTTGAACTTGCCGATAACCCTTAGCGACAAGTCGAGCTTTATAGATGGTAACATTACCATCCGCGTCCGTCTTCTTCTTAAAGATCCATTTGTTTTCTATCACTCACCGATCATCGGGCAAGTCTGTCAAAGTCCATACTTTGTTTTCATACATGGATTCTATCTCGGATTGCATGGCTTCTAGCCATTTGTTGGAATCTGGGCCCGCCATCGCTTCTTCATAGTTCGAAGGTTCACCGTTGTCTAACAACCTGATTTCCAAGACAGGGTTGCCGTACCACTCTGGTGCGGAACGTGTCCTTGTGGACCTACGAAGTTCAGTAGCAACTTGATCCGAAGTACCTTGATCATCATCATTATTTTCCTCTCCAGTTGGTGTAGGCATCACAGGAACATTTTCCTGAGATGCACTACTTTCCTGTTCAAGAGGTAGTACTTCATCGAGTTCTACTTTCCTCCCACTTACTTATTTCAAGAGAAACTCTTTTTCCAGAAAGGATCCGTTCTTGGCAACAAAGATCTTGCCCTCGGATCTTAAGTAGAAGGTATACCCAATGGTTTCCTTAGGGTATCCTATGAAGACGCATTTTTTCGACTTAGGTTCGAGCTTTTTAGGTTGAAGTTTCTTGACATAAGCATCACATCCCCAAACTTTTAGAAACGACAGCTTAGGTTTCTTCCCAAACCATAATTCATATGGTGTCGTCTCAACGGATTTAGACGGTGCCCTATTTAAAGTGAATGTAGCTGTCTCTAGAGCGTATCCCCAAAATGATAGCGGTAAATCGGTAAGAGACATCATAGACCGCATCATATCCAATAGAGTGCGATTACGACGTTCGGACACACCGTTACGCTGAGGTGTTCCAGGCGGCGTGAGTTGTGAAACAATTCCACATTTCCTTAAGTGCGTACCAAATTCGTGACTTAAATATTCTCCTCCACGATCTGATCGTAGGAACTTTATCTTTCGGTCACGTTGATTCTCTACCTCATTCTGAAATTCCTTGAACTTTTCAAAGGTCTCAGACTTGTGTTTCATTAAGTAGACATACCCATATCTACTCAAGTCATCAGTGAGAGTGAGAACATAACGATATCCTCCGCGAGCCTCAACGCTCATTGGACCGCACACATCGGTATGTATGATTTCCAATAAGTCGGTTGCTCGCTCCATTGTTCCGGAGAACGTAGTCTTGGTCATTTTGCCCATGAGGCATGGTTCGCATGTGTCAAATGATTCATAATCGAGAGACTCTAAAAGTCCATCAGCATGGAGCTTCTTCATGCGCTTGACACCAATGTGACCAAGGCGGCAGTGCCACAAGTATGTGGGACTATCGTTATCAACTTTACATCTTTTGGTATTCACACTATTAATATGTGTAACATTACGCTCGAGATTCATTAAGAATAAACCATTGACCATCGAGGCATGACCATAAAACATATCTCTCATATAAATAGAACAACCATTATTCTCGGATTTAAATGAGTAGCCATCTCGTATCAAGCGAGATCCAGATACAATGTTCATGCTCAAACTTGGCACTAAATAACCATTATTGAGGTTTAAAACTAATCCCGTAGGTAAATGTAGAGGTAGCGTGCCGACGGCGATCACATCGACCTTGGAACCATTCCCAACGCGCATCGTCACCTCGTCCTTCGCCAGTCTCCGCTTATTCCGCAGCTCCTGCTGTGAGTTACAAATGTGAGCAACGGCACCGGTATCAAATACCCAGGAGTTACTACGAGTACTGGTAAGGTACACATCAATTACATGTATATCACATATACCTTTAGTGTTGCCGGCCTTCTTGTCCGCTAAGTATTTGGGGCAGTTCCGCTTCCAGTGACCCTTCCCTTTGCAATAAAAGCACTCAGTCTCAGGCTTGGGTCCATTCTTTGACTTCTTCCCGGCAACTGGCTTACCGGGCGCGGCAACATCCTTGCCGTCCTTCTTGAAGTTCTTCTTACCCTTGCCCTTCTTGAACTTGGTGGTTTTATTGACCATCAACACTTGATGTTCTTTCTTGATTTCTACCTCTGCTGATTTCAGCATTGAAAATACTTCAGGAATAGTTTTCACCATCCCCTGCATATTGTAGTTCATCACAAAGCTCTTGTAGCTCGGTGGGAGCGACTGAAGGATTCTGTCAATGACCGCCTCGTCCGGGAGGTTAATGTCCAGCTGGGACAGGCGGTTGTGCAACCCAGACATTTTGCGTATGTGCTCCCTGACAGAACTATTTTCCTCCATCTTACAACTATAGAACTTGTCGGAGACTTCATATCTCTCGACACAGGCATGAGCTTGGAAAACCATTTTCAGCTCCTCGAACATCTCATATGCTCCGTGTTGCTCAAAACGCTTTTGGAGCCCCGGTTCTAGGCTGTAAAGCATGCCGCACTGAATGAGGGAGTAATCATCAGCACGTGACTGCCAAGCGTTCATAACGTCTTGGTTCTCTGGGATGGGTGCTTCACCTAGCGGTCCATCTAGGACATATGCTTTCTTGGCAGCTATGAGGATGATCCTCAGGTTCCGGACCCCATCCGTATAGTTGCTGCCATCATCTTTCAGCTTGGTTTTCTCTAGGAACGCGTTGAAGTTCATGTTGACATGAGTGTTGGCCATTTGATCTACAAGACATATTTGCAAAGGTTTTAGACTAAAGTTCATGATAATTAAGTTCATCTAATGAAATTATTTAATGAACTCCCACTTAGATTAGACATCCCTCTAGTCATCTAAGTGTTACATGATCCGAGTCGACTAGGTCGTGTCCGATCATCACGTGAGACGGACTAGTCATCATCGGTGAACATCTCCATGTTGATCGTATCTTCCATACGACTCATGTTCGACCTTTCGGTCTCTGTGTTCCGAGGCCATGTCTGTACATGCTAGGCTCGTCAAGTTAACCCTAGGTGTTTTGCATGTGTAAAACTGTCTTACACCCGTTGTATGTGAACGTAAGAATCTATCACACCCGATCATCATGTGGTGCTTCGAAACAACGAACTTTAGCAACGGCGCACAGTTAGGGGAGAACACTTTCTTGAAATTGTTATAAGGGATCATCTTATTTACTACCGTTGTTCTAAGTAAACAAGATGCATAAACATAATAAACATCACATGCAATTATATAATAGTGACATGATATGGCCAATATCATATAGCTCCTTTGATCTCCATCTTCGGGGCTCCATGATCATCTTCGTCACTGGCATGACACCATGATCTCCATCATCATGATCTCCATCATCGTGTCTTCATGAAGTTGTCACGCCAACGACTACTTCTACTTCTATGGCTAACGCGTTTAGCAATAAAGTAAAGTAATTTACAAGGCGTTCTTCAATGACACGCAGGTCATACAAAAAATAAAGACAACTCCTATGGCTCCTGCCGGTTGTCATACTCATCGACATGCAAGTCGTGATTCCTATTACAAGAACATGATCTCATACATCACATATATATCATTCATCATTCATCACAACTTTGGCCATATCACATCACAAGACACTTGCTGCAAAAACAAGTTAGACGTCCTCTAATTGTTGTTGCAGGTTTTTACGTGGCTTCTATAGGTGATCTAGCACGAACATTTTCTTACCTACGTTAAAGACACAACATGATTTGTCAACTTCTATTTACCCTTCATAAGGACCCTTTTCATCGAATCCGCTCCAACTAAAGTGGGAGAGACAAACACCCGCTAGCCACCTTATGCAACTAGTGCATGTTAGTCGGTGGAACCTGTCTCACGTAAGCGTACGTGTAAGGTCGGTCCAGGCCGCTTCATCCCACAATACCGCTGAAGCAAGATAAGACTAGTAGCGGCAAGAAAGTTGACAACATCTATGCCCACAACAAATTTGTGTTCTACTCGTGCAATAGAGAACTACGCATAAACCTGGCTCATGATGCCACTGTTGGGGAACGATGCAGAAAATTAAAAATTTTCCTACGGTTTCACCAAGATCCATCTATGAGTTCATCTAAGCAACGAGTGATAGAAGTGCATCTACATACCCTTGTAGATCGCGAGCGGAAGCGTTCAAGAGAACGGGGATGATGGAGTCTTACTCGCCGTGATCCAAATCACCGATGACCAAGTGCTAAACGGACAGCACCTCCGCGTTCAACACACATACGGAGCGGATGACGTCTCCTCCTTCTTGATCCAGCAAGGGGGAAGGAGAGGTTGAGGAATAAGGCTCCAGCAGCAGCACGACGGCGTGGTGGTGGTGGAGATGCAGCACTCCGGCAGGGCTTCGCCAAGCAACTGCGGGAGGAGGAAGAGGTGTAGCAGGGGGAGGGAGGCGCCAAGACTCAGGGTTGCGGCTGCCCTCCCTCCCCCCTCCTTTATATAGGCCCCCAGGGGGGGCGCTGGCCCTGGAGATGGGAATCTCCCAAGGGGCGGCGGCCAGGGGGGGTGAGTGCCCCCCAAGGCAAGTGGTGCGCCCCCCACCCTAGGGTTTCCAACCCTAGGCGCAGGGGGGGCCAAGGGGGGTGCACCAGCCCACTAGGGGCTGGTTCCCCTCCCACTTCAGCCCACGAGGCCCTCCGAGATAGGTGGCCCCACTCGGTGGACCCCCGGGACCCTTCCGGTGGTCCCGGTACAATACCGGGTGACCCCGAAACTTTCTCGATGGCCGAAACAGCACTTCCTATATATAAATCTTCACCTCCGGACTATTCCGGAACTCCTCGTGACGTCCAGGATCTCATCCGGGACTCCGAACAACATTCGGTAATCACATGCAAGTCTTCCTAATAACCCTAGCGTCACCGAACCTTAAGTGTGTAGACCCTACGGGTTCGGGAATCATGCAGACATGACCGAGACAGCTCTCCGGCCAATAACCAACAGCGGGATCTGGATACCCATGTTGGCTCCCACATGTTCCACGATGATTTCATCGGATGAACCACGATGTCAAGGATTCAATCAACCCCATATACAATTCCCTTTGTCAATCGGTAAGTTACTTGCCCGAGACTCAATCGTCGGTATCCCAATACCTCGTTCAGTCTCGATACCGGCAAGTCACTTTACTCGTACCGTAATGCATGATCCCGTGACCAAAAACTTGGTCACTTAGAGCACATTATGATGATGCATTACCGAGTGGGCCCAGGGATACCTCTCCGTCATACGGAGTGACAAATCCAGTCTCGATCCGTGTCAACCCAACAGACACTTTCGGAGATACCTGTAGTGCACCTTTATAGTCACCCAGTTACGTTGTGACGTTTGGTACACCCAAAGCACTCCTACGGTATCCGGGAGTTACACGATCTCATAGTCTAAGGAAAAAGATACTTGACATTGGAAAAGCTCTAGCAAAACGAACTACACGATCTTGTGCTATGCTTAGGATTGGGTCTTGTCCATCACATCATTCTCCTAATGATGTGATCCCGTTATCAACGACATCTAATGTCCATAGTCAGGAAACCATGACAATCTGTTGATCAATGAGCTAGTCAACTAGAGGCTTACTAGGGACATATTATGGTCTATGTATTCACACGTGTATTACGATTTCCGGATAATACAGTTATAGCATGAATAAAGACAATTATCATGAACTAGGAAATATAATAATAATCTTTTATTATTGCCTCTAGGGCATATTTCCAACATATTGATCTTACCTTTAGCTCCTTGTGGGTTCGACACTCCATACTTATCACTTCCATCTTTGGAAAGTGCTATGATGATTCCTTGCACTTGGGGATTATCAAGCTCTTTTCTGGCGCCGTTGCCGGGGAGCAATAGCGTGGGGTTGATATTCTCGTGTGTGCTTGCTTGCTTCCTTCACTAAGTAGATTTTGTTTTTCCTTTTTGTTTCTGTTTAGTTGTGGGTGAAACATACAAAAAAATATTTAAAAATGAAAATACAAAAAAAATTACTTGCCTCTCATGCCTAAAAAGTTTTTCAAAAAGAGAAGTGATTGGAAGGTTTTGCATTGAAGAAGTAAGGGTCGACCTTGAGCACTTGTGCTCATGCTCACGGAAACAATGTAGAATTTTTCATGGAAGTTTCTCTGTAAATAATTATCCCCTTGTATATGTTCATTGTATTATAAAAATAACGTGCCAAGCCTTGGTTTTAGGATGAATAGATTGCTTGTTTACTATGTGCAAAACAAAAACAGAAACTTTGGCTGTAGTGCATGAATTTACATTTTTAACTGGAAGTCAAATGGTTCTGATTCTTTTTGCACATTACTTCTGTAAAAATTGTTCAAATTGTCAAATTTAGTTTATAATTTTAGGAGTTACAGAAGTTTGCCAAACTTCCATATTACTACAGACTGTTCTGTTTTTAACAGATTCTGTTTTGCATGTGTTGTTTGCTTATTTCGATGAATCTATGGCTAGTATTGTTGGGTATGAACCATAGAGAACTTGGAATACAGTAGGTTTAACACCCATACAAATAAAGAATGAGTTCATTACAGTACCTAAAGGTAGTGATTTGCTTTATTACACTAACAGATCTCACAAGTTTTTGTTAAAGTTTTGTGTGGATGAAGTGTCCAAAGGTCGAGGAGCTATCGATATGAGAAGAATAAAGAGAGGCAAGAGTTCAAGCTTGGGGATACCCAAGGCACCCCAAGTAAATATTTCAAAGTATGCTCAAGCATTTAAGCTTGGGGATGCCCCGGTTGGCATCCCATCTTTCTTCTTCGACAAATATCGGTATACCTCGGTTTTTGTTTTGTTCACATGATTGGTGTCCTTTGTGTTTTTCCTTTTCTTCAAGAACCATGCTAGCATGAGATAGACCTTCATTGATTTATATAATACTTCATGTGCTTCACTTAAATCTTTTAAGTATGATCTTATAGAATTACTCTTTGTGCTTCACTTAAATCTTTTGAGTATGGTTTTATATAATGCTTCGTGCGCTTCACTTATACATTTTGAGCTTGGATATTGGTTAGTGGCAGAATGCTCCATGAACTTCACTTATATATTTTGGAGTATGAATAATACTATCAATCAAAGTGGTTTTGGAAGAGTGTCAACTTTAGGAATTAGTGATCCCACTATTTTGGAAGATATTGAATCTTAGTGTGATATTTATGAAAGTGGATTTGGAAGAGTGTCAAGTTTAGTTAGTAATGATTCCACTATTTCGGAAGAGGTTCCAATTGAGTATGAGAACAAAGTTGTTATCCATGATGCCTCTGAAAATTATTATGAGGGAGGAATACATGCTTGTAGGAGTTGCGATAATATTAAGTTTCCTCCCTATGTGCTTAAAGTTTTGAAAGTTATGCTTGTTTTGCCTTCCTATGCTAGTTGATTGTTGTTCTTATAAATTGTGTACTCACAAAATCCCTAGGCATAGGAAGTGTGTTAGATTTAAATGTGCTAGTCATATTCTTCAAGATGCCCTCATTGTGCTTTAATTCCTATCTTTTATGTGCGCATCATTGAAATCATCATGCCTAGCTAAAAGGCATTAAAGAAAAGCGCTTGTTGGGAGACAACCCAATATTTAACCTTACTGTTTTTGTGTGTCTACATGATTAAGCTACTGTATTAATCATGTTTTATAGCTTTTGTTTCAATAAAGTGCCAAGTAATACCTTTGGGAAGACTTGGGTGAAGGTTAAAGTGATCTTGCTGTAAAAAACAGAAACTTTGCGCTCACAAGAATAGATGTCATTTTTTACATAAGAGTGTTTTTGAGTTGATTCTTTTTTCAGAAGATTAATAGACAAATTACTCACGTCCACCAATTTATTTCATAATTTTTGGAGTATCAGAAGTATGGTTATTGTTCAGATCATTACAGACTGTTCTGTTTCTGACAGATTCTGTTTTCATTGCATAGTTTGCTTGTTTTCTAGTTTCTATGACTTATATTTCTCAATATAAGTTATAGAAATGATATGATACCGTAGGAATTGTGTGAGAACAATTATGAACCTTGTATTTGACAGTACCCAAGTGCATGGTTTACTCTTTATCATACTAACCTATCTCACGAAGTTTGGATGAGTTTTGTGTGATTGAAGTTTTCAAGTTTTGGGTGAGATATCGATATGAGGAGAATAAGGAGTGGAAGAACCCTAAGCTTGGGGATGCCCGAGGCACCCCAAGGTAATATTCAAGGAAGACTCAAGCGCCTAAGCTTGGGGATGCCCCGGAAGGCATCCCCTCTTTCGTCTTCAAAACTATCGGTACACCTTACTCGGAGCTATATTTTTATTCGTCACATGATATGTGTTTTACTTGGAGCATCATTTTCTTTTGTTAGTATTAGCTATCTGCTATTTAGAATAGTGTTTTGCATCTTTATTTTCAATAAAAATGTCAAGGATAGCCTTTACCATGCTTAATTTGCTAGTATACATGTTGCTGTTTGAAAACAGAAAGTTTATCGCTGTTGCAAAAATTCCCTAGAAAAGTCAGAGCATGATATAATGTTGAAACTTTTTGCATAATGAGATCTGATGAATATAATACAGTGGGAATTTTCTCTCATAATTTTTGGAGTGAGGGAATTATTGATACTCTTGCATTCTTTACAGGCTGTACTGTTTTGACAGATTGCTGTTATGTTTGCATTGTTTGCATATGTTTCCTTGTTTAATGATTCTATTTGAGGATAGGAGTATTAAATATGCAGAGAAATTTAGTATGAAATGTTGAATAATAATTTTAGTGTTTTGTTACAGTAGAAAATGATAAGGTTTTGCATTGGTTTATACTAACCTATCTCACGAGTTCTTGTTGAGTTTGGTGTGGATGAAGCTTTCAACAAAAAGAGAAACCATGATATGAGAGGAATTAAGGAGATATAAAAGTTCAAGCTTGGGGATGCCCAAGGCACCCCAAGATAATATTCCAAGAAGTCTCAAGCATCTAAGCTTGGGGATGCCCCGTTAGGCACCCCACCTTTCTTCTTCAACAACTATCGGTTAGTATCGGTTGAGCCTAAGTTTTTGCTTCTTCACATGAGTTGTGCTATCCTTGCTGAGGGAGTCCTGGACTAGGGGGTGTCCGGATAGCCGGACTATCATCGTCGGCCAGACTCCAAGACTATGAAGATACAAAGTTTGAAGACTTCGTCCCGTGTCCGGAGGGGACTTTCCTTGGCGTGGATGGCAAGCTTGGCAATACGGATATGTAGATCTCCTACCATTGTAACCGACTCTGTGTAACCCTAGCCATCTCTGGTGTCTATATAAACCGGAGGGTTTTAGTTTGTAGGACGAACAACCATTACAACAATCATACCATAGGCTAGCTTCTAGGGTTTAGCCTCCTTGATCTCGTGGTAGATCCACTCTTGTACTACCCATATCATCAATATCAATCAAGAAGGAGTAGGGTTTTACCTCCATCGCGAGGGCCCGAACCTGGGTAAAAACATCGTGTCCCTTGTCTCTTGTTACCATCCGCCTAGACGCACAGTTCGGGACCCCCTACCCGAGATCCGCCGATTTTGACACCGACATTGGTGCTTTCATTGAGAGTTCCTCTGTGCCGTCGCGATCAAGAAGGATGCCTCTTCCCGTCTTTAAAGACGGTATCATCGCCAAAGGAGCCTTGGCCGCCGGCCAAACTATCCGGCTAGGTGGTTTTCTCATGACCGCCTATTCGGCCACCGCTTCGACGATGACCTCTCGGGTCATCAAAAGCAATCTTCACGTCAACTCGGAATTCGTCGAGCGGCTGGATCCAATAGAGCTCTCGTCCGTAAACGAGCTCTTGGATCGCATCGCCGCCCTGGGAGTCGCTACAGACTACAATCAGATTGGGCTTAAAACCGATCTGAGAGAGATTAACTCTCCCCAGGTTACCCACCATGTTGCGGTGGTAAAGGAACAACGCGGCGACTCTTCTTCTATATTGAAAACTAGTTATGTCCGGACTCCCGAACCCTCCATGCCGGATTCCCGCGGAGGGACGGACGTCGATCAAGCACTGAACCTAAAGTCAGGCATCGGACCAGACTCGTTGGACAACATCCAGCAATCCAAGCTTCCAAATTCGGAAACTTTTCGGCCCTTGAGCCTCGAGATGGGCAGGGTTTCGGACTCAATTCCACCCACCCACCCAAACATATGCGATCTATCTCAAATCCGGCAAGAGCCCGCCGAAACAGTACATCATTACTGGACCAGATTCCTCCTGGTTATGGACAGGATAAAGGACTGCCGTGAGGAAGACGCAATTTCAATCTTCTGCAATAATTGCACGGACAAGGGAATCTTGAACGCCATAAGTCGTCGTGAAATTACACGCTTCACCGACCTGGCGTCCATAGTACGAAAGTACTGTGCGATGGAGAGTTTCCGGAAAACCGAAACTAAGTTTTGGGACAATCCGGCTCCGAATACAACCCCAGTCCGAAACAAAAGGGTGCATCATGCTCAGGCACCCGGTACAAAAACCAAAAAGCAAAAACCCCATAAAGGGTACGGAACCGTACTGGAGGGATGGCTCAGCGGACCCTGTAAAATTCACAGTACAGAGGGCGCCACTCCAACACATAGACTTTGAGCATGTTGGATACTGCGGCAGGTGGCCAAAAGTGGCGAAGAGCTTCTAGCCCCAGAGAACCACTCCAACAGTACCAGTACGGTGTCAACAGTCTTCGAGACTTTCGCATCAAATAATATGCGGAAATGAACGATCCGCAGCCTCGCCGAAGTCTACCAAGTAGCAACAACAAATCCATGGAGCAACACGGCTATCACCTTCAACGCCAGTGACGAACCTAAATTCCGAACTGCCCGAGCACCAGCCGCATTGGTCCTCAGCCCAATAGTGGACGGCTTTCGTCTTACGAAAGTACTCATGGACGGCGGCAGCGGATTAAACCTCATCTACGAGGAAACCCTTCGAAAAATGGAAATAGACTGGAGCCGTATTGAGCGAAGTAGCACAACCTTTAGAGGAATAATCCCTAGCCGGGAAGCACGCTGCACAGGAAAAATCACACTTGATGTGGTGTTCGGCTCGCCAGACAATTACAGGTCCGAGGAGGTCACGTTCCAAGTGGCCCCGTTCAGCAGCGGATATCACGCTTTATTAGGACGAGAGGCATTCACAATTTTCCAAGCCATACCCCATTACGGGTACATGAAGCTTAAAATGCCCGGGCCCAATGGAACCATCACCCTTGCCAGTGATCCGGACATAGCACTCCGCGCCGAAAACAAGACAGCCGCATTAGCCCTAGAGGCACTATCCGAAGCCCTAGCGGCGGAGGAACTCACTGTGCTGCGCTCTACGGTGAACAAGGATGATGTGATACTCGATAAGAGATCCAAGTCTACCTCTTTTAAACCAGCGGACGAAATAGTCAAATTCCAGGTCCATCCAACGGACCCAACAAAGACGGCCTCCATCGGGGCACAGTTGAACCCTGATGTAGACGCCACACTACGAGAATTCCTTCGGGAAAATTGGGACATCTTTGCCTGGCACCCTTCAGATATGCCAGGAATCCCACGCAGATTGGCAGAACACAGCCTAAACATCCTAAAAGGATTGAAGCCAGTCAAACAGGCTCTTCGGCGATTTTCCGAACCCAAAAGACAGGCAATGGGAGAGGAGCTAGCCAAACTACTGCAAGCCGGATTCATCAGAGACATCAAACATCCGGACTGGCTAGCAAACCTGGTAATGGTACCAAAGAAGGACAAATCCTGGCGCCTATGTGTCGATTTTAAAGACCTCAACAAGGCTTGCCCAAAGGATCCTTTCCCCCTTCCTCGCATTGACCAAATAATCGATGCTACTGCAGGGAACGATTCATTGTGCTTCCTTGACACATACTCCGACTACCATCAAATCAAGATGGCGGAGGCAGACCAAGCCGCAACGGCATTCATTACTCCATACGGACCATTCTGCTTCAACATGATGCCTTTCAGACTCAAAAACGCCGGCGCAACATATCAGCGCATGATTCAGACATGTCTGGCTACCCAGATCGGCAAAACAGTAGAGGCATACGTAGACGACATGGTCGTCAAAACCAAACACGTAGAAACTATAGTAGATGATTTGAGGCTCACATTCGACAACCTCCGAGCATATGACATTAAGCTGAACCTGGAAAAATGCGTTTTCGGCGTACCAGCCGGAAAGCTCCTGGGCTTCATTGTATCCGATAGAGAAATTGAAGCAAACCCAACCAAGATCCGAGCTCTGTCGCAACTGGATATTCCAAAAGACCTTAAACAAATACAAAAATTGACTAGATGCATGGCAGCTCTAAGCCGCTTCATCTCCCGTTTGGGAGAAAAGGCACTGCCCCTATATCGCCTCCTCAGGCGCATCGAACACTTCGAGTGGACGGATGCTGCCACTGCCGGACACGAAGAAATAAAGGCCATATTGGCAACAAATCCGGTCCTGGTCACGCCTAACCTGGGCGAACCAATGTTGTTATATATCGCGGCAACACATCAAGTTGTAAGCGTGGTACTCGTCGTCGAACGAGAAACAGAAGGGCATAAATTCCCTCTTCAAAAACCAGTGTACTACGTATCCACTGTCTTAACTCCCTGCAAGTCCCGGTACCCGCATTATCAAAAGATAGCATACGCGGTGTTTATGGCATCCCGGAAGCTGCGACACTACTTTCAAGAGTGTTCGATAACAGTGGCCTCCGAAGTACCCCTCAACGACATCATAAACAACCGCGACGTGACGGGCAGGATCGCAAAATGGGCCATTGAGCTCTTACCATTTGACATAACCTACAAACCACGGCGAGCTATAAAGTCGCAAGTCCTGGCTGACTTCGCCGCTGAATGGACCGAAGCCGAACTCCCTAAAGAGTATGGCGCATACTCCAATTGGATCATGCATTTCGACGGCTCTAAAATGTTGGCCGGCTTGGGGGCTGGCGTCGTTTTGACGTCCCCAACCGGAGACACAGTCCAATAGTACTTCAAATAATGTACACAGACTCCAACAACGCAGCCGAATACGAGGCCCTTCTACACGGTCTCCGGATGGCAATCTCCATGGGCATTCAACGCCTCGAGGTACGCGGGGATTCAAACCTCGCAATATCACAAGTAAACGGAGACTTCGATGCCAAATATCCGAAAATGGCAGCCTACCGTAACGTTGTCTTAAAACTGTCAGCTCGGTTCGAAGGACTCGAATTTCACCACGTAGCCCGGGATAATAACCAAGCAGCCGACGTGTTGGCACGCATTGGCGCAAAACGCGACAATGTTCCTCCAAACATCTTCCTGGAGCGGCTCTTTAAGCCATCCGTACTATGGGAAGAGGAGTCCGGAAATAACAACCCGGAAGCAACCGCACCACCCAACACAGAACAATCTGACATAATCGGTGATTCAGCCGATGAAATAACACCCTCAGCCCACGAAATAATGGCAGTAATTGCCCCATGGACAGAACCATTCCTAGCCTACTTAATTCGGCACGAACTTCCCGAAGACCAAAATGAGGCCCGCTACATAGTTCGGCGATCTAAAGCCTACAAGGTCCATGAGGGAGAACTTTATAAGAAAAGCATAACCGGAGTCCTTCAAAGGTGTATCTCCGAAGAGGAAGGGCGAAATCTCCTGGCTGAAATTCATGCCGGACTAGGCGGACACCACGCTGCAGCCCGGGCCCTTGTAGGTAAGGCCTTCCTTACAGGATTTTATTGGCCGATGGCCCGGGCAGATGCTCAGGACTTAGTCCAACGATGCGTCGGTTGTCAGCTCTTTGCTAATCAGAGCCACATGCCACCCACCGCCCTCAAAACTATACCCATCACCTGGCCGTTTGCGGTCTGGGGGCTTGACATGGTTGGACCCCTTAAAGGGGGAACCCACAAGCAAAAATACCTATTGGTCATGGTGGACAAATTCACCAAATGGATAGAGGCCAAGCCAGTCAAAACGGCCGAATCCGGACCTGTGATAGACTTCATATCCGGGGTAGTACACCGCTACAGTGTCCCCCACAACATCATCACCGATAATGGCACGAACTTCATGGCCGGCGAGGTTAAACTCTGGTGCAAAACTATGGGCATTAAGCTCGACTACGCTTCAGTCTATCACCCTCAAACCAACGGTCAAGTTCAACGAGCAAATGGTCTAATCATGAGCGGCATCAAACCCAGATTAGTGCGGTCCCTTACGGAATCTAAGACACACCGGGTAGAGGAGCTCGACTCCGTACTCTGGGGGCTGCGGACCACGCCAAACCGTACTACCGGGTTCACGCCATTTTTTATGGTATACGGCGCAGAGGCAGTTTTGCCCTGCGACATCATTCATGACTCACCTCGAGTGCGCATGTACGAAGAAAGAGAAGCCGAGTTGGATCGGCAGGACAGCTTGGACGCATTAGAGGAGGAGCGCGATGTGGCAAAGGCTCGTTCCGCATTCTATCAGCAGCAGGCTCGAAGATATCAAAGCAGAGAAGTACGGGCTAAAACTTACAATGTTGGCGAACTAGTTCTACGCCTGCTGAACAAGAAAAAGGACAAACTCAAGCCCAAATGGGAAGGTCCCTTCATCATCAACCAAGTCCTGACCGGCGGAGCATACCGTCTGTGAAACGCATCGGACAACCAACTCGAGCCGAACCCATGGAACGCAGCTCGCCTCCGAAGATTCTACACCTAGCGCCGGACTCAGAGTTCGTCTCCTTCCCCCGTCCACATTTTATACTTCAGTTGCCTTTTATCTCTCTTTTATCCCACTTTTTTCATAAAGCCCTGGAGGGCCGATTTGTGCATTGTTCGCACACACTTGATGTGCTACCCGCACTCATTATACCTGGGGGCTTCTTAAGCTTACTTATACGGGCTTCATGCCCAACACATGTGTCAAACTTCCGCATGTACCTTTTATTCACCATTATATGCATCAATATGACTTAAGTTTTGGCCAAGCTGGGTTGCCTGGCTCCTGTGCTTACCCCTACGTTCCCGATTGTTCGGCTAGGAGGTAAAGGGAGCACCTCTGCGATTGTTACTACCGGGTCAGCCGGATGTGTACCTCAGACTGGGTGAAGCCGAAAGCTAGCGTCCTTAAGGGAATATTCGGTCGGTGACTTGAAAGATGATTTTTTACCTATTTATTTATCTGCCCCCAGATGTTTTCCTGCTCTTTTCGCAGTCTGGACATGCACTTTAGGGCATGCCTCCCAGGGAAAGGAACCCTTAACGGAACTATTCTCCCTGGAAGATGTTTCTTACTAACCATGTAATATAACATAACTAGTTGGGCACTTGTCTGATAAAGCACTAATGACCCCTATGCCTAGTCTCCATGCATGCCCCGGTTTTTTCATAACCGAGAAGGTATTCGGACACACTCCGGACTCTAGGGTCCCGAGGTCGAAGCGAAAAGGTCGGCAAAGACAAACGATCTACAATCCGGCTAGAAGGCATTTTACATGTCATTTTAAATACATCATCAAATTGACTGACTGTACTCCTCCTCATTCCCGTCTAACAGGCTGTCTAATTTACAGTCCCATTGGGAATACTTAGCAGCCAACTCTACTTGGCCGTACACTAAGCTCACAGGGATCTCCTTCCCATCGGGCCCCACAGGTCCGACCTCGGCCATGTGGTTCGGATCCGCCTTCTTGTACCACGTCTTCACCATGGCCCAGGCCTCCCTGGCACCTTGACGGCAGGCCGATATCTTCCATAAACGGAAGCGCTGCCGTACTCCCTGAAGCTTCTCCGCAAGCTCTCCAAGGCCCTCGGGTAGGGAGACGGACGACCATAAGGCCTGGACGACGCCACTCATCGCCTGCCGAACGCGTCCGAGCAGTTGCACTAGCTCGGGAAGTTGGTCACCCGTTGAATCGGGCATTTCCTCCGCAAGGCGACCTGTGAGCACACCTACAAACATAATTCTGTCAATTAACTTCCTCGCCGAACTCTTCTTTTCAAAAGAGTTTGCTCAAGCACTTACTATAGATGCCGCGACGAAGCCGCTGATTCTCCTTCACGGAGCCAGACAGCTCGGCCCGAACACCCTTTAGCTCTTCTCCCAGCTGGGTGTGGGCATCCTGGAGTTTGTTCCTCTCCTGCTGCACCTTCATAAGCACCCTCTCGCCGGCCTTGAGCTGGTGCAGTAGCTGTTGCTTGTCCGGATCAAGTCCGGCAACATCTGCAATATCCTTGTCAGACTTATACGCACGCCGCACACCGCTTATATTTTTTAAATAATGTGTTACCAGGGGGGTCTCTGTGTCTCCTCCTGCGGCAGCTAGTGCGGCCTCAAGTTGGGCCTTGCACTCTTGTAGCTCCTGGGACAATTGGGTATTCTTCTCTGTAAGATCCTGCACATTATATGATCCTTAAATCAGTTATTTTAACTATTTTAAGTCTCGAGGGCAACTGGCATATACAACTATTATAATCCCTTACCCGTATGTCTTTTACATACTGCTCCGTGGCTCTGGTTAAACCATCTTGAGCAGCACGGAGGTGCGCGTCTCCCGCGTTAAAGGCATTCAACGCCTCAGGGGAGAAACACGCGTCACAAAGAACTGTCCGGCGGCGCCTATGGTTCATGGCGCTCTCCACCTCAGACCTGGTGGCGGACAGCCTGTCGGCATCCTCCGTTGGAGGAGTATCCGGCTCGCACCTTGCGCTCGCCTCCCCCTCCGGACCAGGTGTTAGAGCCTGGCTGGCGGAGGCTTGGTTGGCAACCTCTCTGGGCACAGTCCGGTGAGTGCTCTTTCTCCTGAAAAGTCATGAGCATTAATACACCTCCTGGGAATCCATTTCCTGAATAACGGTCGCGAGCTATACCGTTGCGGTGACGTTTCGATTCGCACCGCACCCCTCTTCCGCCTGCGGGGCCGGACTGACCCTTGTTGGTCAGCCGCCGCGGGTTCGGCTTCCCGCCTTGAAGGCACCTCCTGCAAGACACCGTTGTATATGGTGGTCAGAAATACGCAAGGATGAAGTAATGGTGTCAGGACTCCGGTCATAATTACCTGGGAAACCAGAGTTAGGCCGGGGTAGTCAGCCGTAATGGCGACTAGAGCATTGTCCATGCTAAGTTGGTGGAACACCCCGTCAATTAGCTCCACATTTATGTCCGGTCCTCTTCAGAGGCCGGATCAAGGGATCTTCCCGGATCCTCGGGTTGTGGAGCCGGACTATGTATGCTCTCCACATTCCGGTGCAGTTCCTGCGTCAAAACCATAAAGTAAGGTACTTAACTTTGAATGCACGGGTCGGATAAATGAACGTCCGGTTACCCAGCTCCGAGGGTTATTCATGGAGAACCCGTTCAATGGGCTCATCTGGAGGAAGTCCTCCTTCTCCCCCTTGTACAGGCCGGACAGGATCTTTACCAGATCCGTGGCCGATCCCGGCCCCTTACGGCCATGACGGGTGGCATCATTCTCCCCGTTGAAATCCCACATGGGGTGGCCCCTATTGGAGCGGCTACACCCCTCGCATGATGCATGTGGCCATGACTCCGATCATGGTCAATCCGGAATGGGCCAGCAACCTAATCCGGCCCATCAAGTAATGGACGCTCCTGTCTTCCTCCTGTTGAGGGCTCCGTGGGCGCCAACTTAGGCGCTTCTTTAGAGGAGCCTTGTTGAACTCTGGGAGGCCGATCCGAACTGGGTCCGGCAGTGGAGAGTCTTCCACATAAAACCATTCCGAGGGCCAGTCTTCGGACGCCTTCTTTGGGGTTCTGGATAGATATCCGGTCCCAGCAATGCGCCATATTTCGGCTCCGCCCACATGATATATTGACCCCTCGTGAGAACGGGGTACGAGGCAGAATAACCTCTTCCATAGTGCAAAATGGGGCTCGATGCCCAGGAACAGCTCGCAAAGAGCTGTGAAACCCGCGACGTGCAGAATAGAGGCGGGCGTGAGGTGATGAAGCTGGAGTCCGTAGAACTCCAGAAGCCCTCGGAGGAACGGATGAATGGGAAATCCGAGCCCCCTTATTAGATAAGGGACGAAGCACACCCGCTCCCCTTTGGAGGGACTAGGGGTGGCCTCCGCTTGCTTTCCACCTTTGTAAGTGGCCAGCCCGGCTCGGACCGGGACCATAAAGGCCGGAGGAAGGTATCCCTCCGCTTGGAGCGTCACCAGCTCATTGTGCGGAACTGAACATCTCCTCCAATCTCCTGGCGGAGGGCTGGGAGCGCGAGAGGAGCCGCGTCGACGGTCCATGATAGAATGGATTTTTGGTCAGAAGCGCTCCGATGAGTACTCGCGGAAGGAAGATGGTGTGATTTGGATCTGGATTCTTGCCTCTCTTCTAGGCAGATTATTTGCGCAGCTAGGGGGTAAAATATAAAAGTACCCTGGCCTCTTGCATTCGTGCGACACGTGGAAGAGGGCCATTATTGGGCGTGGAAGCCAAGGAGCGCAACATTTGTAAAGGAAGCCGGACACTATCCGGCAAACACATGGAATTTGGAGGAGAACCCGCCTTGCAACGCCGAAGACAATATACGCGCTGGACTCGTCGTCATTGAAGCCTGGTTTGGGGGCTACTGAGGGAGTCCTTGACTAGGGGGTGTCCGGATAGCCGGACTATCATCGTCGGCCGGACTCCAAGACTATGAAGATACAAAGATTGAAGACTTCGTCCCGTGTCCGGAGGGGACTTTCCTTGGCGTGGAAGGCAAGCTTGGCAATACGGATATGTAGATCTCCTACCATTGTAACCGACTCTGTGTAACCCTAGCCATCTCTGGTGTCTATATAAACCGGAGGGTTTTAGTCCGTAGGACGAACAACCATTACAACAATCATACCATAGGCTAGCTTCTAGGGTTTAGCCTCCTTGATCTCGTGGTAGATCCACTCTTGTACTACCCATATCATCAATATCAATCAAGCAGGAGTAGGGTTTTACCTCCATCGAGAGGGCCCGAACCTGGGTAAAAACATCGTGTCCCTTGTCTCCTGTTACCATCCGCCTAGACGCACAGTTCGGGACCCCCTACCCGTGATCCGCCGGTTTTGACACCGACACTTGCAATGTCATTTTATTTTGTTTTACTTGCTGTTTGAATAAAATCATTGGATCTGAAATTTTGAATAGAAAAGGAACCCTCCCATGGCTAGTTAATTATTCAACTACTCAGTGTCTTTCACTCATATCTTTTAGAGTAGTTTGTCATTTACTCATGTGCTTCATATATATCCTATGAGTAAATGGGGGAATGAATTGAATGTCATAAATCTGAACTTTTATATGTTTCATTTGCTTATAACATGGTTAGTGATGACTTCACACATAGAAGTATGAGGCATATAAGTTGTTGAGAATTAGCAAACGTAGTTTTGGTCATCATTGCAATTAATAGGAAGTAATAAGGAAAGAGAGGTTCACATACAAATATATTATCTTGGACATCTTTTATGATTGTGAAGCACTCATTAAGTATGACATGCTAAAAGAGTTGACGTTGGACAAGGAAGACAATGTAATGGTTTATGTTTTCCGACATCTCAGTTAAAGTATATTTTCATTGACCTTCCAAACATGTTGAGCTTGCCTTTCTCCCTCATGCTAGCCAAATCATCCCTTGCACCAAGTAGAGATACTACTTGTGCTTCCAAATACCCGTAAACCCAGTTTTGCCATGAGAGTCCACCATACCTACCTATGCATTGAGTAAGATCCTTCAAGTAAGTTGTCATCGGTGCAAGCAATAAAAATTGCTCTCTAAATATGCATGACTTATTAGTGCAGAGAAAATAAGCTTTGTACGAACTTGTTGTGGAAGTAATAAAAGCGACGGACTGCATAATAAAGGTCCACAGACAAGGGGCAATATAAAGTGACGTTCTTTTGCATTAAGATTTTGTGCATCAACCCTAAAAGCGCATGACAACCTCTGCTTCCCTCTGCGAAGGGCCTATCTTTTACTTTATGTTTTTACTTTATGATTGAGTCAAGGTGATCCTCACCATTCCCTTTTTCATTTTATCCTTTGGCAATCTCCTTGTGTTTGAAAGATCATGATATATATATCCAATTGGATGTAAGTTAGCATGGGCAATTATTGTTGACATCACCTAAAGGTGAATACATTGGGAGGCAACACAATAAGCCCCTATCTTTCTCAGTGTCCGGCTGAAACTCCATAACCACAAGTATTGCATAAGTGTTAGCAATTGTAGAAGACTATATGATAGTTGAGTATGTGGACTTGCTGAAAAGCTATATTCTTGACTCTTTCTGATGTTATGATAAATTTCAATTGCATCAATGACTGAGATTATAGTTTGTTAGTTCTCAATGAAGTTTCTGAACCATGCTTGACATTGTGAATAGATTGTTACTTGATCATGAAAAGTTTTATGAGATAAGCTGCTATTATGACACATATTGATGCTAGAAAAAGTGATTGGAATTATCATTGATCAAACTTAAGCACTTACTAGCATTCCGCATCAAAAATTATTTTTTTATCATTTACCTACTCGAGGACGAGCAGGAATTAAGCTTGGGGATGCCTGATACGTCTCCAACGTATCTATAATTTTTGATTGCTCCATGCTATATTATCTACTGTTTCGGGCAATATTGGGCTTTATTTTCCACTTTTATATTATTTTTGGGACTAACCTATTAACCGGCGGCCCAGCCCAGAATTGCTGTTTTTAGCCTATTTCAGTGTTTCGAAGAAAAGGAATATCAAACGGAGTCCAACAGACCTGAAACTCCACAGAACCTGTTTTTGGACCAGAAGAAGCCCATGGAGTACCGGAAGCTCACCAGGGGAGTCCCGGGCTGCCCACGAGGGTGGGAGCGCGCCCACCCCCCTAGGGCACGCCCCCCTACCTCGTCGCCAGCCCGGAAGTCCACCGACGTACCTCCTGCAACCATATATACTCTCGTACCCTAAAACTTCCAGAACAGAGATTAGATCAGAAGTTCCGCCGCTGCAAGCCTCTGTAGCCACGAGAAATCAATCTAGGCCCTCTCCGGCGCCCTACCGGAGGGGGCCATCATCACCGGTGGCCATGGAGGAGTATCCCGGAGGGGTCTTCATCACCATGAAGGCCAAGGACCAGAAGGTGGAGGCCATGGAGGAAGAAGCACAAGGGGGAGAACCTCTCCTCCTCTCTTCTGGTGGCGCCGGAGTGCCATCGGGAGGGGAATCATCACCACGGTGATTGTCTTCATCAACATCACCATCATCATCACCATCCTCATCTCTTTTACACGGTCCACTCTCCCGCACCCCGCTGTAATCCCCTACTTGAACATGGTGCTTTATGCCACATATTATGATCCAATGATGTGTTGCCATCCTATGATGTTTTGAGTAGATATCTTTTGTCTTTGGGTTGATTGATGATCTAGATTGGTATGAGTTGTATGTTTTACTTTGGTGCTGTCCTATAGTGCCCTCCGTGTCGCGCAAGCGTGAGGGATTCCCGCTATAGGGTGTTGCAATATGTTCATGATTCGCTTATAGTGGGTTGGTGAGTGACTGAAACACAAACCCGAGTAAGAGGGATTGTTGCGTATGGGAATAAAGAGGACTTGATGCTTTAATGCTATGGTTGGGTTTTACCTTAATGATCTTTAGTAGTTGCGGATGCTTGCTAGAGTTCCAATCATAAGTGCATATGATCCAAGTAGAGAAAGTATGTTAGCTTATGCCTCTCCCTCATATGAAACTGCAATAGTGATTATCGGTCTTGTTAACATTTGCCTAGGACAATTCCGCACACCGATCCACCATTATTCCACACTCGCTATTTATATTATTTAGTATTTTATTCTAACTTTATGATAACAGCATCTACTTTTATGTTTTAGCTCTCCGATGTCATGCAAAGTTATCCTCTCCATACCCACAATGTAGTTTTATTCCTCGTTGCTAGTTGGAAGCAAACGTTCGGTGCACGTAGAGTCGTATCAGTGGCAGATAGGGCTTGAGAGAATATTGATCTTACCTTTAGCTCCTTGTGGGTTCGACACTCCATACTTATCACTTCCATCTTTGGAAAGTGCTACGATGATTCCTTGCACTTGGGGATTATCACCTGGCACCCAGCGGTGCTTCCAGCATGTAATTCTTCTGTGCAGCAATGAGGATAATCCTCAAGTTACGGACCCAGTCTATGTAGTTGTTGCCATCATCTTTCAACTTAGCTTTCTCTAGGAACGCATTAAAATTCAAAGGAACGGTAGCACGGGCCATTGATCTACAACAACATAGACATGCAAAATACTATCAAGTACTAAGTTCATGATAAATTAAAGTTCAATTAATCATATTACTTAAGAACTCCCACTTAGATAGACATCTATCTAATCATCTAAGTGATCATGTGATCCAAATCAACTAAACCATGTCCGATCATCACGTGAGATGGAGTAGTTTTCAATGGTGAACATCACTAAGTTGATCATATCTACTATATTATTCACGCTCGACCTTTCGGTCTCAGTGTTCCGAGGCCATATCTGCATATGCTAGGCTCGTCAAGTTTAACCTGAGTATTCTGCATGTGCAAAACTGGCTTGCACCCGTTGTATGTGAACATAGAGCTTATCACACCCGATCATCACGTGGTGTCTCGGCACAATGAACTGTAGCAATGGTGCATACTCAGGGAGAACACTTGTACCTTGAAATTTAGTAAGGGATCATCTTATAATGCTACTGACGTTCTAAGCAAAATATGATGCATAAAGGATAAACATCACATGCAATCCAAATATGTGACATGATATGGCCATCATCATCTTGTGCTCATGATCTCCATCACCGAAGCATCGTCATGATCTCCATCGTCACCGGCGTGACACCTTGATCTCCATCGTAGCATCGTTTTCGTCTCGCCAACTATTGTTACTACGACTATTGGTACCAGTTAGTGATAAAGAAAACAATTGCATGGCGATTGCATTGCATACAATAAAGCGACAACCATATGGCTCCTGCCAGTTGCCGATAACTTTGTTACAAAACATGATCATCTCATACAACAATTTATATCACATCATGCTTTGACCATATCACATCATAGCAAGCCCTGCAAAAACAAGTTAGACGTCCTCTACTTTGTTGTTGCAAGTTTTACATGGCTGCTACGGGCTTCTAGCAAGAACCGTTCCTACCAACGCATCAAAAACCACAACGATTTTTCGTCAAGTGTGCTATTTTAACCTTCAACAAGGACTGGGCGTAGCCACACTCGATTCAACTAAAGTTGGAGAAACTCACACTCACCAGCCACCTATGTGCGAAGCACGTCGGTAGAACCAGTCTCGCGTAAGCGTACGCATAATGTCGGTCTGAGCCGCTTCATCCAACAATACCGCTGAATCAAAGTATGACATGATGGTAAGCAGTATGACTAGTATCGCCCACAACTCTTTGTGTTCTACTCATGCATATAACATCTACGCATAGACCTGGCTCAGATGCCACTGTTGGGGAACGCAGTAATTTCAAAAAAATCCTACAATCACGCAAGATCTATCTCTAGGTGATGCAAAGCAACGAGAGGGGAGAGTGTTGTCTACGTACCCTGGTAGACCGAAAGCGGAAGCGTTATGACAATGCAGTTGATGTAATCGCACGTCTTCACGATCAGACCGATCCTAGCACCGAAGGTACGGCACCTCCGTGATCTGCACATGTTCAGCTCGGTGACGTCCCACGAGCTCTAGATCCAGCTGAGGTCGAGGGAGAGTTTTGTCAGCACGACGGCGTGATGGTGATGACGAATTTACCGGCGCAGGGCTTCGCCTAAGCACTACAACGATATGACCAAGGTGGAAATCTGTGGAGGGGGCACCGCACACTGCTAAACAATCAATTTGTGTGTTCTAGGGTGCCCCCTGCCCCCGTATATAAAGGAGCAATGGGGGAGGCCGGCCGGCCCCTGTAGGCGCACCCCAAGAGGGGAGTCCTACTAGGACTACTAGTCCTAGTAGGATTCCACCAAGAGGGGAAGATGGGGAAGAAAGGAGAGGGAGAGGGGGAAGGAAAGGGGGGCGCACGGCCTGCCCTGGTCGCCCCTCTCTCTCTCCACTAAGGCCAATCGAGGCCCATTAGTTCCCTCGGGCATTCCGATAACCCTCTAGCACTCCGGTTTTATCTGAAACTTCTCCGGAACACTTCCGGTGTCCGAATATAGTCGTCAAATATATCACTCTTTTATGTCTCGACCATTTTGAGACTCCTCGTCATGTCCGTGATCATATCCGGGACTCCTAACAACCTTTGGTACATCTTATCACATAAACTCATAATATTAATCGTCATCGAACGTTAAGTGTGCGGACCCTACGGGTTCGAGAACTATGTAGACATGACCGAGACACATCTTCGGTCAATAACCAATAGCGGAACCTAAATGCTCATATTGATTCCTACATATTCTACAAAGATCTTTATCGGTCAAACCGCATAACAACATACGTTGTTCCCTTTGTCATCGGTATGTTACTTGCCCGAGATTCGATCATCGGTATCTCAATACGTAATTCAATCTCGTTACCGGCAAGTCTCTTTACTCATTCTGTAATACTTCATCCCGCAACTAACACATTAGTCACAATGCTTGCAAGGCTTATAATGATGAGTATTACCAAGAGGGCCCAGAGATACCTCTCCGAAACACGGAGTGACAAATCCTAATCTCGGTCTATGCCAACCCAACAAACACCTTCGGAGACACCTGTAGAGCACCTTTATAATCACCGATTTACGTTGTGATGTTTGATAGCACATAAAGTGTTCCTCCGGTATTTGGGAGTTGCATAATCTCATAGTCTGAGGAACTATGTATAAGTCATGAAGAAAGCAGTAGCAATGAAACTGACACGATCATAATGCTAAGCTAACAGATGGGTCATGTCCATCACATCATTCTCCTAATTATGTGATCCCGTTCATCAAATGACAACACGTGTCTATGGTTAGGAAACATAACCATCTTTGATTAACGAGCTAGTCAAGTAGAGGCATACTAGGGGTAATATGTTTTCTCTATGTATTCACACATGTACTAAGTTTCCGGTTAATACAATTCTATCATGAATAATAAATATTTATCATGAATTAAGGAAATAAATAATAACTTTATTATTGCCTCTAGGGCATATTTCCTTCATATTGCTCTAGTGCTTCACTTATATCTTTTTAGAGCACGTCGGTGGTTTTATTTTGTAGAAATTGTTGAACTCTCATGCTTCACTTATATTATTTTGCGAGTCCTTTTCAACAGCATGGTAATTTGCTTTGGTTATAAATTTAGTCCTAATATGATAGGCATCCAAGAGGGACATAATAAAAACTTTCATATAAAATGCATTGAATACTATGAGAAGTTTGATTCCTTATGATTGTTTTGAGATATAAAGATGGTGGTATTAGAGTCATGTTAGTGAGTAATTGTGAATTGGAGAAGTACTTGTGTTAAGGTTTGTGATTCCCATAGCATGCATGTATGGTGAACCATTATGTAATAAAGTTGGAGCATGAGGTATTTATCGATTGCCTTCCTTATGAGTGGCGGTTGGGGACGAGCAATGATCTTTTCCTACCAATCTATCCCCCTAGGAGCATGCGCGTAGTACTTTGTTTCGATGACTAGTAGATTTTTTCAATAAGTATGTGAGTTCTTTATGACTAATGTTGAGTCCATGGATTATACGCACTCTCTCCCTTCCACCATTGCTAGCCTCTCTAGTGCCGCGCAACTTTCGCCGGTACCATACACCCACCATATACCTTTCTCAAAACAGCCACCATACCTACATATTACGGCATTTCCATAGCCATTCCGAGATATATTTCCATGCAACTTTCCACCGTCCGTTTATTATGACACGCTTCGTCATTGTCATATTGCTTTGCATGATCATGTAGTTGACATTGTATTTGTGGCAAAGCCACCATTCATAATTCTTTCATACATGTCACTCTTGAGTAATTGCATATCCCGATACACCGCCGGAGGAATTCATATAGTGTCAAATTTTGTTCTAAGTATCGAGTTGTAATTCTTGAGTTGTAAGTAAATAGAAGTGTGATGATCATCATTACTAGAGCATTGTCCCATGCGAGGAAATAAAAAAAGAGTGGCCAAAGAAGCCAAACAAAAAAAGAAAAAAAATGATAGAAAAAGAGAGAAGGGGCAATGTTACTATCCTTGTTCCACACCTGTGCTTCAAAGTAGCACCATGATCTTCATGATAGAGAGTCTTCTATTTTGTGACTTTCATATGTTAGTGGGAATTTCTCATTATAGAACTTGGCTTGTATATTCCTACGATGAGCTTCCTCAAATCGCCGTAGGTCTTCATGAGCAAGCAAGTTGGATGCACGCCCACTTAATTTTTATTTTTGAGCTTTCATAAACTTATAGCTCTAGTGCATCTATTGCATGGCAATCCCTACTCACTCACATTGATTATATTGATGGGCATCTCCATAGCCCTTTGATACGCCTAGTTGATGTGAGACTGTCTCCTTCTTTTTGTCTTCCCCACAACCACCATATTCTATTCCACCTATAGAACTATGTCCATGGCTCACGCTCATGTATTACATGAAAGCTGACAAAGTTTGAGAACACCAACAGTATGAAACAATTGCTTGGCTTGTCATCAGGGTTGTGCATGATTTGAATATTTTGTGTGATGAAGATGGAGCATAGCCAGACTATATGATTTTGTAGGGATACCTTTCTTTGGCCATGTTATTTTGAGAAGACATAATTGTTAGTATGCTTGAAGTATTATTGTTTTTATGTCAATATTAAAATTTTGTTTTGAATCTTATGGATCTGAACATTCATGCCACAATAAAGAAAAATCACATGGATAAATATGTTAGGTAGCATTCCACATCAAAAATTCTGATTTATCATTTACCTACTCGAGGACGAGCAGGAAGTAAGCTTGGGGATGCTTGATACATCTCCATCGTATCTATAATTTTTGATTGTTCCATGCTATTATATTATTTGTTTTGGATGTTTTATATGCATTAATATGTTATTTTATATTATTTTTGGGACTAACCTATTAACCTAGAGCCCAATGCCAATTTCTACTTTTTCCTTGTTTTTGAGCTTCACAGAGAAGGAATACCAAATGGAGTCCAAACGGAATAAAACCTTCGCTATGATTTTTCTTGGACCAGAAGACACCCAGGAGACTTGTAGATCAAGTCGGAAGAGCCACGAGGTGGCCACATGGGGGAAGGCGCGCTCAGGGGGTAGTGCGCGCCCCCTCCCTTGTGGGCCCCTTGTGACTCCCCTGACCTAATTCATCGTCCTATATATTCACATATATCCCCAAACCACCAGAAGCATCCACGAAAACACTTTTCCACCGCCGCAACCTTTTGTTCCCGTGAGATCCCATCTAAGGGCCTTTTCTGGCATCCTGCCGGAGGGGGATTCGATCACAGAGGGCTTCTACATCAACTCTATTGCCCTTCCGGTGATGCGTGATTAGTTTACCTCAGACCTACGGGTCCATAGCTAGTAGCTAGATGGCTTCTTCTCTCTCTTTGATTCTCAATACCATGTTCTCCTCGATGTTCTTGGATATCTATTTGATGTAATCTTATTTTGCGGTGTGTTTGTCGAGTTCTGATGAATTGTGGATTTATGATCAGCTTATTTATGAATATTATTTGAATCTTCTCTGAATTATTTATATGCATGATTTGATATCTTTGTAATTCTCTTCGAACTATCGGTTTAGTTTGACCAACTAGATTGGTTTTTCAAGAAGTGCTTGGCTTTGGGTTCACTCTTGTGGTGTCCTTTCCCGACAGTAGGGGCAGCAAGGCACGTATTGTATTGTTGCCATCGAGGATAAAAAGATGGGGTTTACATCATATTGCTTGCGTTTATTCCTCTACATCATGTCATCTTACTTAGTGTGTTACTCTGTTCTTCGTGAACTTAATACTCTAGATGCAGGCAGGAGTCGGTCGATGTGTGGAGTAATAGTAGTAGATGCAGGCAGGAGTCGGTCTACTTGGCACAGACATGATGCCTATATTTCATAATCATTGCCTTGGATATCGTCATAACTTTGCGCTTTTACATCAATTGCTCGATAGTAATTTGTTCACCCACCGTATTATTTGCTATCTTGAGAGAAGCCACTGGTGGAACCTATGGCCCCCGGGTCTATTTTCCATCATATTAATTTCCGATCTACTATTTTGCAATCTTTTACTTTCCAATCTATAAACCAAAGAACCCAATTTTTTTACCTTTTGTTTATCTATCTCTATTAGATCTCACTTTTGCAAGTGACAGTGAAGGGATTGACAACCCCTTTATCGTGTTAGGTGCAAGTTGTTTGATTTTTTGTGCAGGTATTGGTGATTTGTGCGTTGTCTCCTACTGGATTGATACCTTGGTTCTCTAACTGAGGGAAATACTTATCTCTACTTTGTTGCATCACCCTTTCCTCTTCAAGGGAAAAACGAACGCAAGCTCAAGAAGTAGCATAATGCTGTGCACATGACCAGATGTCAGCCTTGCCATAAGTATGGCTGGAAAGTTTAAAGTGATCCAGGATTGGAACACTGGACAACAGTCAAGAATATCCTTAAGTACCTGAAAAGGACTAAGGAAATGTTTCTTGTTTTTGGAGGTGATCAAGAGCTCGTCGTAAAGGGTTACGTCGATGCAAGCTTTGACACTGATCCGGATGCTCTAAGTCTCAAACCGGATACGTATATATTCTAGATGGGGGAGCGGTAAGCTAGTGCAGTTCCAAGAAAAGTGTGGTAGTTGATTCTACATGCAAAGCGGAGTACATAGCTTCCTCGGAGGCAGCGAAGGAAGGTGTCTGGATAAAGCAGTTCATGACAGATCTTGGAGTTGTGCCTAGTGCACTGGACCCAATGACTCTGTTCTGTGACAACACTGGTGCAATTGCTCTAGCCAAGGAACCAAGGTTTCACAAGAGGACCAGACATATAAGGCGACGCTTCAATTCCATCCGCGATGTGATCAAGGAGGAGGACATAAACATTTGCAAAGTATATACATATCTGAATGTTGCAGATCCGTTGACTAAACCTCTTCCACGGGCAACACATGATCAACACCAGAACTCTATGGGTGTTAGATTCATTACCATGTAATGCTAGATTATTGACTCTAGTGCAAGTAGGAGGATGTTGGAAATATGCCCTAGAGGCAATAATAAAGTGGTTATTATTATATTTCCTTGTTCATGATAGTCGTTTATTATCCATGCTATAAGTGTATGTATTGGAAACTCAAATATATGTGTGGATGCATAGACAACAACATGTCCCTAGTGAGCCTCTACCGGACTAGCTCATTGATAAAAGATGGCTATGGTTTCCTAGTCATAGACATGTGTTGTCATTTGATAACAGGATCACATCATTAGGGGAATGATGTGATGGACAAGACCCAAACTATAAATGTAGCATATGATTGTATCAAGTTTATTGCTATCGTTTTCTGCATGTGAAGTATTTGTTCCTATGACCACGAGATCATGCAACTCACTGGCATCGGAGGAGTACCTTGTGTGTATCAAATGTCACATCAAAACTGGGTGACTATAAAGATGCTCTACAGGTATCTCCAAGGGTGTCTGTTGAGTTGGCATGGATCAAGACTGGGATTTGTCACTCCATCTGACAGAGAGGTATCTCAGGGCCCACTGGGTAATACAACATCACAATGAGCTTGCAAGCAATGTGACTAAAGAGTTAGCCATGAGATCTTGTATTACGGAACGAGTAAAGAGACTTGCCGGTAATGAGATTGAACTAGGTATGGAGATACCGACGGTCGAATCTCGGGCAAGTAACATACCGATGGACAAAGGGAACTGCATACAAGGTTAATTAAATCCTTGGCATCATGGTTCAACTGATAAAGATCTTCGTGGAATATGTAGGAATCAATATGGGCATCTAGGTCCCGCTATTGGTTATTGACCGGAGAGCAGTCTCGGTCATGTCTACATGATTCTCGAACCCGTTGGGTCGCACGCTCAACTTTTGGTTGTGCTATGGTAGTATTGAGATATTAATAGTGGAAAGTCCGAAGGTTGTTTGAATCTTTACATCACAAGGAGTTCCATAATAGTCTGGAGGTAAAGATTCATATATGGAAAGTTGTTATCAGGGTTCCAGAAAAACTTCAAGTTTTTTGGGAAGGTTCTAGAAGGTTCCGAGTGGGGCTCACCTGCATGGGGGACCCACATGAATGTGGGTAGTGGGGAAAGTCCCCACAACCCTGGTCTAGGCGCACTAAGATCCTCCCTTAAATGGAATAGTATCATAACCCAAGGGGATAAGACCAGGATCTCTAAAAAGGGGGGATAGTGGTCGGTGGGGAAGGAAAGGTGGGATTTCCTTCCTCCCCCTTTGGTCAATGACCCCAGGGCCTTGGAGGGCAAGCCACTAGCCCCCTCCATGCCTATATAAAGGTGGGGAGTGATACGTCTCCTACGTATCTATAATTTTTTTATTTTTCCATGCTATTATATTATCTGTTTTGGATGTTTTATGTGCATTAATATGTTATTTTATATTATTTTTGGGACTAACCTATTAACCTAAAGCCCAATGTCAATTTCTGTTTTTCCTTGTTTTTTTAGTTTTACAGAAAAGGAATATCAAACGTAGTCCAAACGGAATAAAACTTTACAATGATTTTTCTTGGACCAGAAGACACACGTAGGACTTGGAGAGGAAGTCAGAAGAGTCCCGAGGGCTCCACAAGCCCTTAGGGCATGCCCTAGGGGGCGCCCCCTGGCTTGTGGGCCCCACGGGAGTTCTCCAACCCTAATCTTTGGCCTATAAATTCAGAAATATTCCCAAACGACCAAAAGCGTCCACCAAAATACTTTTCCGCCGCCGCAGGTCTCTGACCTCGTGAGATCCCATCTGGAGGCCTTCTCCAGTACTCTGCCGGAGGGGGATTCGATCATGGAGGGCTTCTACATCAACGCTATTGCCCTTCCGATGAAGCGTGAGTAGCTTACCACAAACCTATGGGTCCATAGCTAGTAGCTAGATGGCTTCTTCTCTCTCTTTGATCTTCAATACAATGTTCTCCTCGATGTTCGTGGAGTTCTATTCGATGTAATATTCTTTTGCGGTGTGTTTGTCGAGATGCGATGAATTGTGGATTTATGATCAGTTCATCTATGAATATTATTTGAATCTTCTCTGAGTTCTTATATGCATGATTTGATATCTTTGTATTTCTCTTCGAATTATCGGTTTGGTTTTGCCAACTAGATTGGTATTTCTTGCAATGGGAGAGGTGCTTAGTTTTGGGTTCAATCTTGCGGTGTCCTCACCCAGTGACATAGTAGGGGAAGCGAGGCACGTATTGTATTGTTGCCATCACGGGTTAAAAGATGGGATTTTCATCATATTTCTTGAGTTTATCCCTCTACATCATGTCATCTTACTTAAAGCGTTACTTTGTTCTCTTGAACTTAATACTCTAGATGCAGGCAGGAGTCGGTCGATGTGTGGAGTAATAGTAGTAGATGCAGGCAGGAGTCGGTCTACTTAACACATACCTGATGCCTATATTCATATTCATTGCATTGGATATTGTCATAACTTTGCGCTTTTCTATCAATTGCTCGACGGTAATTTGTTCACCCACCATTTTATTTTCTTTCAAGAGAGAAGCCTCTAGTGAAACCTATGGCCCCTGGGTCTATTTCCTATCATATATTTTCAGATCTATAAACCAAAAAACCTGAAAATACCTCACTGAGTTTTATTTACTTTTATTTTATTTTACATTTTAGAAATCTATTATATCTATCTCTATCAGATCTCACCTTTGCAAGCGACCGTGAAGGTGACAACCCCTTTATCGTGTTGGGTGCAAGTGTTTGATTGTTTGTGCAGGTGCATAGATTGGAGACTTGCTTGTATCTCCTACTGGATTGATACCTTGGTTCTTAACTGAGGGAAATACTTATATCTACTTTGCTGCATCACCCTTTCCTCTTCAAGGGAAAAACCAACGCAAGCTCAAGAAGTAGCAGGAAGAATTTCTGGCGCCGTTGCTGGGGAGATCTACATCAAGCCTACCAAGTACCCTCATAAACTCTCGTCTCTTGCATTACATTATTTGCCATTTACCTCTCGTTTTCCTCTCCCCCACTTCTAAAACATTTTCAGAAAAATACAAAAAGATTTGCCCTTTTTATTCGCCCTTCTTCTATCCGTCTTTTCGTTTGCTTTTTGGTTGCTTGTGTGCTAGATTGCCTGCTTTGTCATGATGACTCAAGAGAATACTAAGTTGTGTGACTTTTCCAACACTAATAATAATGATTTTATTAGTACTCCGATTACTCCCACCACTAGTGCGGAATCTTATGAAATTATTGCCACTTTGTTGAATCTTGTTATGAAAGAACAATTTTCCGGCCTTCCTAGTGAAGATGTCGTATCCCATCTAAATACTTCTGTTGAATTGTGTGATATGCAAAAGAAATAAAAGATGTGAATAATGATATTGTCAAATTGAAGCTATTATCATTCTCACTACGAGATTGTGCTAAAACTTGGTTTTCATCTTTCCTAAAAATAGTATTGATTCATGGAATAAGTGTAAAGATGCTTTTATTTCCAAGTACTTTCCTCCCGCTAAGATCATATCCCTTAGGAACGACATAATGAATTTTAAGCAACTTGATCATGAGCACGTTGCACAATCTTGGGAGAGGATGAAATGATGATAAGAAATTTCCCTACTCATGGTTTAAGTTTATGGATGATCATACAAAAATTTTATGTCGGATTGAATTATGCATCTAGGAATCTTTTAGATTCAGCCGCAAGTGGTTCTTTTATGGAAATCACATTAGCGTAAGCTGATAAACTCCTAGATAATATCATGGCTAATTACTCTCAATGGCATACCGAAAGATCCTTTACTAGTAAAAAAGTGCATGTGATTGACGAAATAAATGTTTTGAGTGGAAAGATGGATGAACTTATGAAATTGTTTGCTAGTAAGAGTGCTCCTATTCATCCTAATGATATGCCTTTGTCTACTTTGATTTAGAATAATAATGAATCTATGGAGGTGAATTTTGTTAGTAGGAACAATTTTGGTAATAACGCGTATAGAGGTAATTTCAACCCTAGGCCATTTTCTTGTAATTCCTCTAATAATTATGGTAATTCCTACAATAATTCTTATGGAAATTATCATAATATGCCCTCTTATCTTGAGAACAATATTAAACAATTTATTAGTTCTCAAAAGAATTTCAATGCTATGGTTGAAGAAAAATTGCTTAAGATTAATGATTTGGCTAGGAACGTGGATAGAATTTCTCTTGAGATTGATTCTTTGGAAATTAGATTTATTCCAACCAAGCATGATATTCATGAATCTCTGAAAGCTATTAGAATTTCTATTGATGAATGCAAAGAAAGAACCACTAGGATGCGTGCTAAGCGAGATTGGTTTGTAAAAGCGTGTTCTTCTAGTTTTTTGTGAAAATAATGATGAAAATATTAAAGTGGTTGATGTTACTATTACTGAATCTTTGTTTTCTAATATAAATATAGATAAAAATGGGACTGGATATGAGTCAACTTTGGCTAAAAGGCGTCCCAATGATTCAGAGTTTATAGATCTTGATGCAATAATTGATAAAAGTGGAATTGGAGAGGTCAAAACTTTAAGTAGCAATGAACCCACTCTTTTGGATTTCAAGGATTTTAATTATGATAATTTTTCTTTGATAGATTGTATTTCCTTGTTGTAATCCATGTTGAATTCTCCTCATGCTTACAATCAAAATAAAGCTTTTACTAAACATATCGTTGATGTTATGATGAAATATGTTGAAGAAAAACTTGAATTGGAAGTTTCTATCCCTAGAAAGCTTTATGATGAGTGTGAACCTACAATTAATATTAAAATTAAGGATCATGAGTGCCATGCTTTGTGTGATTTGGGTGCTAGCGTTTCCACGATTCCAAGAACTTTATGTGATGTGCTAGGTTTCCGTGAATTTGATGATTGTTCTTTAAATTTACATCTTGCGGATTCCACTATTAAAAAACCAATTGGAAGGATTAATGATGTTCTTATTGTTTCAAATAGGAATTATGTGCCCTTAGTTTTTATTGTGCTTGATATATATTGCAATCCTACATGTCCTATTATTCTTGGTAGACCTTTCCATAGAATGATTGGTGCAATTATTGATATGAAAGAAGGAAACATTAGGTTTCAATTTCCGTTAAGGAAGGGCATGGAACACTTTCCTAGAAAGAAAATTAAGTTGTCATATAAATCTATTATGAGATATACTTATAGATTGCATACCAAATATGACAATACCTAGATCTATGCTTTATGCCTAGCTAAGGGCGTTAAACGATAGCGCTTGTTGGGAGACAACCTAATTTTATTTTTGCTCTAGCTTTTTTGTTACTGTTTTTGAATAATTATATCATCTAGCCTCAGGTTAGATGTTTTTTCATGTTTTAATTAGTATTTGAGCCAAGTAAGACCTTTGGGATGGCTTACATTGATAGTTGATTTGATCTTGCTGAAAAATAGAAAATTTTGCGCCCAATAAAACAATTTTAAAAAATCACATAAGCGTGTTTTTATCTAAATTTTTTACAAAATTTTGATATACAAATTACCCAGGTTGTCCTATTTTTTTAGAAGTTTTGGAGTTACAGAAGTATACGAAGTTTCCTGATTACTACAGACTGTTCCGCTTTTAACAGATTCTGTTTTCTATGTGTTGTTTGCTTGTTTTCATGAATATATGGGTAGTATCGGGGGGTATGAACCATGGAAAATTTGGAATACAGTAGATATTACACTAATATAAATAAAGAATGAGTTCACAAAAGTACCAAAAAGTGGTGAATTATTTTCTTATACTAACGGATCTCATGAGTTTTCTGTTGCGGAGTTTTCAAGTTTTGGGTAAAGATTTGATGGACTATGAAATATGGAGTGGCAAGAGCCTAAGCTTGGGGATGCTTAAGGCACCCCAAGGTAATATTCAAGGACAACCAAGTATCTAAGCTTGGGGATGCCCCGGATGGTATCCCCTCTTTCGTCTTCAATCCATCGGTAAATTTACTTGAGGCTATATTTTTATTCACCACATGATATGTGTTTTGCTTGGAGCGTCTTGTATGATATGAGTCTTTTATTTTTAGTTTGCCACAATCATCCTTACTGTACAACACCTTTTGAGAGGTACACACATTAATCGTGAATTTGTTAGAATAATCTATGTGCTTCACTTATATCTTTTGAGCTAGGCGATTTGCTCTAGTACTTCACTTATATCTCTTTAGAGCACGACGATGGCTTTATTTTATATAAATTGTTTAACTCTCATGCTTCACTTATATTATTTTCAGAGTCTCTAAACATCATGATAATTTGCTTAGGTTTTGAATTTAGTCCTAATATGATAGGCAACAAAGGGAGATATAATAAAAAACTTTCATAAAGAGCATTGATTTTATGAAAAGTTTGATTCCTTGCATTTGTTTTGAGATATGAAGTCATGCTGGTAGTAAATCATGGAGTCAAAGAAACAGTTGTGTTAAGGTTTGTGATTCCTGTAGCATGCACGTATAGTCTTCTAGTTATGTGATGAAGTTGGAGCACAATTTATTCTTGATTGTCTTCCATTGTGTGAAAGTCAAGAGCGCGCGATGGTTAACTCCTACCAACCTCTCCCCTAGGAGCATGCATAGTAGTACTTTGCTTCGAGGGCTAACAGATTTTTTGCAATAAGTATGTGAGTTCTTTATGACTAATGTTGAGTCCATGGATTATACGCACTCTCACCCTTCCACCTTTGCTAGCCACTATAGTACCGCACAACTTTCACCGGTGCATTAAACCCACCTTATACCCTTCCTCAAAACAGCTACCATACCTACCTATTATGGCATTTTCATAGCCATTACGAGATATATTGCCATGTAACTCCACCGTTCTGTCATTATGAGTTTGAGTTTGAGTTTTCCTTGAGTTGCAATTTTGAGTTGTAAGTAAATAAAAGTGTGATGATCATCATTACTAGAACATTGTACCATGTGAGGTTATAAATAAAAGAGGCCAAAAGAGCCCAAATAAAAGAGGCCAAAGTGCCCAAAATAAAAAAGAAAGAGAAAATAGTCTAAAAAAAAGGAGTCTATAAAAATGAGAGAAAAAGAGAGAAGGGACAATGTTACTATACTTTTCCACACTTGTGCTTCAAAGTAGCACAATGTTCCTCATAATAGAGAGTCTCCTATTTTGTCACTTTCATATACTACTACTGGGAATTTTTTGTTATAGAACTTGGCTTGTATATTCCAGCGATGGGCTTCCCCAAATGCCCTAGGTCTTCATGAGCAAGCAAGTTGATGCACACACACTAGTTTTCTTTTGAGCTTTTATACACTTGTAACTCTAGTGCATACATTACATGGCAATCCCTACTCACTCACATTGATATCAATTGATGGACATCTCCATAGTCCATTGATTTGCCTAGTTGATGTGAGACTTTCTCCTTTATTTTGTCTACTACCACTTTCTATTCCACCCATAGTGCTATGTCCATGGCTCACGCTCATGTATTGCGTGAAGAGTTGAAAAAACTGAAGCGCGTTAAAAAGTATGAAACAATTGCTTGGCTGACACCGGGGTGGGCATGATTTATACTTTGTGCTGAGAAGAGGGAGCATAACAAGACTATATCATTTTGTAGGGTTAACTTTCTTTAGCCATGTTATTTTTGAAGCTTAATGATTTTGCTTTCTAGTATGCTTGAAGTATTATTGTGTTTGTGTCAACAAACTTTTGTTTTGAATCATACAGATCTGAATATTCATGCCAAATAAAAGAGATTACATTGCTAAACATGTTAGGTAGCATTCCACATCAAAAATTTTGTTTTTATAATTTACCTACTCAAGGACGAGCATGAATTAAGCTTGGGGATGCTTGGCCAATGTATCTATAATTTTTTATTGTTCCATGCTATTATATTATCTATTTTGGATGTTTTATATGCATTAATATGCTATTTTATCTTATTTTTTAAACTAACTTATTAAACTAGAGCCCGGTGCCAGTTTCTGTTTTTTTCCTTGTTTTTGAGTTTTACAGAAAAGAAATATCAAACAGAGTCCAAACGGAATAAAACTTTACGATGATTTTTCTTGGACCGGAAGACACATGTAGGACTTGGAGAGGAAGTCGGAAGAGTCTCAAGGGCTCCACAAGCCCTCAAGGTGCGTCCTAGGGGGCGGTGCGCCCCCTTGGCTTGTGGGCCCCACGGGAGTCCTCCAACCCTAATCTTTGGCCTATAAATTTAGAAATATTCCTAAACGACCATAAGCGTCCACAAAAATTCTTTTCCACCACCGCAGGTCTCTGACCTTGTGAGATCCCATCTGGAGGCCTTTTCCAGTACTCTGCCGGAGGGGGATTCGATCATGGAGGGCTTCTACATCAACTCTATTGCCCTTCCGATGAAGCGTGAGTAGTTTACCACAGACCTACGGGTCCATAGCTAGTAGCTAGATGGCTTCTTCTCTCTCTTTGATCTTCAATACAATGTTCTCCTCGATGTTCTTGCAGTTCTATCCGATGAAATATTGTTTTGCGGTGTGTTTGTCGAGATCCGATGAATTGTGGATTTATGATCAGCTTATCTATGAATATTATTTGAATCTTCTTTGAATTTTTATATGCATGATTTGATATCTTTGTATTTCTCTTCGAATTATCGGTTTGGTTTGGACAACTAGATTGGTATTTATTGCAATGGGAGAGGTGCTTAGTTTTGGGTTCAAACTTGTGTTGTCCTCACCGAGTGACATAGTAGGGGTAGCGAGGCACGTATTGTATTGTTGCCATCAAGGGTAAAGAGATGGGATTTTCATCATATTTCTTGAGTTTATCCCTCTACATCTTGTCATCTTACTTAAAGCGTTACTCTGTTCTCTTGAACTTAATACTGTAGATGCATGCAGGAGTCGGTCGGTGTGTGGAGTAATAGTAGTAGATGCAGGCAGGAGTCGGTCTACTTGACACGAATGTGATGCTTATATTCATAATCATTGCCTTGGATATCGTCATAACTTTGCGCTTTTCTATCAATTGCTCGACAATAATTTGTTCATCCACCGTATTATTTTCTTTCAGGAGAGAAGCCTCTAGTGAAACCTATGGCCCCCGGGGTCTATTTTCTATCATATATTTTCAGATCTATAACCCAAAATACCTCGCTGAGTTTTATTTACTTTTATTTTATTTTAAGTTTTAGAAATCTTTTATATCTATCTCTATCAGATCTCACCTTTGCAAGCGACCGTGAAGGGATTGACAACCCCTTTATCGCGTTGGGTGCAAGTGTTTGATTGTTTGTGCACGTGCATAGATTGGAGACTTGTTTGTATCTCCCACTGGATTGATACCTTGGTTCTTAACTGAGGGAAATACTTATCTCTAATTTGCTACATCACCCTTTCCTCTTCAAGGGAAAAACCAATGCAAGCTCAAGAAGTGGCAGGGAGGCATTGGGGGCAGAAACCCTTCGACCCTTGCCCATTACCTCTCCAAACTCCTCGCATGTTTCTCCGGTACGCGTTTGGTGAAGCCCTGCCGGAAGTCCGTTGTCGCAACACCACCATACCGTCGTGTTGGTCCTGATCTCATCTACCCCCTCTCTCGCTTGCCGGATCAAGAAGGAGAGGACGTCGCCGAGCCGCACGTGTGCTAAACTCGGAGGTGTCGTCCGTTTGGCACTTGATCAGGAGTTCGTGGACGAATCGTGATTGGATTGTGAAGATGTTCGACTACATCAACCGTCTTTATTAACGCATCTGCTTAGCGATCTACAGGGGTATGTAGATCCAATCTCTCCTCTTGTAGATGTGCATCTCCTAGATTGATCTTAGTGAGCGTACGAAAATTGGGAAGATCCCCTAGTGGATTCAAGACCTTTTCTTGGAGAAGAACTAGCTACTTGTATCCTTCCTTTGTTGTGTTTGAATCTTGTATCACTCTTTGTGTTCATGGATCTAGCACATGTGTGATCGTTTCTTGTTGATTTGAGTGTTTCTTCTCATTTCCCCTCTCGTGTGTTCTCTGTGTTCTTGCGGAATTCCCTCCAAATCATGAAAGATCGGCCTTAGGGTATCCACCCTATATCATCTTGGTATCATGAGCCAAGGCTGATCACGAATTTGGAGTCCCTACCCCTCGTTTTCTAGCCTAATTTTGTTGATTTTGTCCCAATTTCGAAAATCCCCACCAAAAATAGCCCCATTTTTTTGTGATTTGTTGGTGTGATGAAGTTTTGTTGGATTTGATCCATGGATTTGCTTTGCCATGAGTGGATCTAGCTTTCCCCCACCGTTTACCCCATTTCCATCCACAAATTCATCCAATTTTGACCAAATTTTGCTTCTCCGCCACGAACCCTAGAAGTTCATCAAGTGCCTGAAATCGCCCACGCATCGGACGACCGACAACCTCCGGTCATCAAACCACCGGTCGTCCGAACACCACCGGACGTCCGACGTTTCCTGATTAAACTGAATTTTTTTCACCCGAAAATTTTCAGCCACCGCCCACACTTCCACATTGCCGCTCCAATACCCCCATTGCATTTCCGCATGCCACCAACTTTTTACACGACCACCATCGCTTACCTGCTACTAACTCCAACAATTTTGACACATTTTGGTCATGGAGAATTTGAGTTGCGGTTTCCGTTTCCTAACGTGTTTCGGGTACTTAGGAACGGTTCAACAACGGCATCACCGCCGCTCATCTTCGCCACACACTCGTCATCGACAACATCTACTTCACAATTTTGACACCATCCTCCATAAGCAATGGACAATAAACTCGATGACACCTTTCTGTATTCCCTTGCCACTGCATTGATAATCCCATAGCCTATTTGGCATACCTTTCCTATCGAGACTAGCCATTTGAGTATTGTCGGCAATGTTACTTGTGCACATTAGTGGTAATAGTTTCTCGTTGCATACATACCATATCATTTTGGTACAAGCATCTTGATATCATCTCTTGTGTCACAAGGTTGTCATCACATATACACAATTGCTATCTTGGTTTGTGAAGTTTTGCATAAGTGGCCAACAAAAGAGCTCAAAAGAGAAAGAGCCAATAAGCTTCTAAGCAAAAGGAAAGATAACCAAAGAGCTTTCAAGCAAGAACCATAGCATCATACTACATTAA
Source organism: Triticum timopheevii (assembly GCA_963921465.1). Taxonomy (NCBI): domain Eukaryota; kingdom Viridiplantae; phylum Streptophyta; class Magnoliopsida; order Poales; family Poaceae; genus Triticum; species Triticum timopheevii. The sequence goes on along the minus strand of OY997264.1, from coordinate 248,454,335 downwards.
GATTGTCATACTCGATCATCTCGGATCATATCATGGAAACATCATACATATAGCATACTTGGGATAGAAGTCGTTGCATTTTTGCTTTGTAGGTTGTGCACAAGTCTCGTATCCGCCTATTGAGAAATCATGCTAGCGTCTCTCTAGTGTTCTGCAACAAGAGCATTTTCCGTGGATTCCACATTTTGAGCTCCATCTATGGTTGCACGACCCCATTTATCCATCCGTGTGTGTGTTTTCGTGTGCCATTTTGCTATTGTTCTACTTGTTGCATTTGCGAATTTGTGAATCTTTTGCAACATTATTGAGTCTCACAATCAATTGCATAAATTTTTGTTGGGGAACGTAGTAATTTCAAAAAAATTCCTACGCACACGCAAGATCATGGTGATGCATAGCAACGAGAGGGGAGAGTGTTGTCTACGTACCCTCGTAGACCGAAGCGGAAGCGTTGACGCAACGTAGAGGAAGTAGTCGTATGTCTTCCAGGTCCAACCGATCCAAGCACCATTACTCCGGCACCTCCGAGTTCTTGACACGCGTACAGCTCGATGACACATCCCGGGCTCCGATCCAGCAAAGCTTCGGGGAGGAGCACGACGGCGTGGTGACGATCTTGATGTTCAACCGTCGCAGGGCTTCGCCAAAGCACCTGCTACAATATGACCGAGGTGTAATATCATGGAGGGGGGCACCGCACACGGCTAAGGAACGATCACGAAGATCAACTTGTGTGTTCTAGGGTGCCCCCCTGCCCCCGTATATAAAGGAGCCAAGGGGAGGGGGCGGCCGGCCAAGGAGGGGGGCGCCGCCCCCCTTCCCTTGTCCTATTCGGACTAGGAAGGGGAGGGGCGCGCGGCCACCTCCTGCCTCCTTCTCTCTTCTCCCTCAAGGCCCATGTAGGCCCAATAACCCCCCGGGGGGTTCCGGTAACCCCCAGTACTCCGGTAAAATGCCGATTTCACCCGGAACGATTCCGATGTCCAAATATAGGCTTCCAATATATCGATCTTTATGTCTCGACCATTTCGAGACTCCTCGTCATGTCCGTGATCACATCCGGAACTCCGCACAACCTTCAGTACATCAAAATACATAAACTCATAAAGAAACTGTCATCGTAACTTTAAGCGTGCGGACCCTACGGTTCGAGAACAATGTAGACATGACCGAGACACGTCTCCGGTCAATAACCAATAGCGGGACCTGGATGCCCATATTGGTTCCTACATATTCTACGAAGATCTTTATCGGTCAGACCGCATAACAACATACGTTGTTCCCTTTGTCATCGGTATGTTACTTGCCCGAGATTCGATCGTCGTATCCAATACCTAGTTCAATCTCGTTACCGGCAAGTCTCTTTACTCGTTCCGTAATACATCATCTCGCAACTAACCCATTAGTTGCAATGCTTGCAAGGCTTAAGTGATGTGCATTATCGAGAGGGCCCAGAGATACCTCTCCGACATTCGGAGTGACAAATCCTAATCTCGAAATATGCCAACCCAACAAGTACCTTTGGAGACACCTGTAGAGCACCTTTATAATCACCCAGTTACGTTGTAACGTTTGGTAGCACACAAAGTGTTCCTCCAGTAAACGGGAGTTGCATAATCTCATAGTCATAGGAACATGTATAAGTCATGAAGAAAGCAATAGCAACATACTAAAGGATCGGGTGCTAAGCTAACGGAATGGGTCATGTCAATAAGATCATTCAACTAATGATGTGATCCCGTTAATCAAATAACAACTCTTTGTCCATGGTTAGGAAACATAACCATCTTTGATTAACAAGCTAGTCAAGTAGAGGCATACTAGTGACACTCTGTTTGTCTATATATTCACACATGTATTATGTTTCCGGTTAATACAATTCTAGCATGAATAATAAACATTTATCATGATATAAGGAAATAAATAATAACTTTATTATTGCCTCTAGGGCATATTTCCTTCAGTCTCCCACTTGCACTAGAGTCAATAATCTAGATTACACAGTAATGATTCTAACACCCATGGAGTCTTGGTGCTGATCATGTTTTGCTCATGGAAGAGGCTTAGTCAACGGGTCTGCAACATTCAGATCCGTATGTATCTTGCAAATCTCTATGTCTCCCACCTGGACTAGATCCCGGATGGAATTGAAGCGTCTCTTGATGTGCTTGGTTCTCTTGTGAAATCTGGATTCCTTCGCTAAGGCAATCGCTCCAGTATTGTCACAAAAGATTTTCATTGGACCCGATGCACTAGGTATGACACCTAGATCGGATATGAACTCCTTCATCCAGACTCCCTCATTGGCTGCTTCCGAAGCAGCTATGTATTCCGCTTCACACGTAGATCCCGCCACGACGCTTTGTTTAGAACTGCACCAACTGACAGCTCCACCGTTTAATGTAAACACGTATCCGGTTTGCGATTTAGAATCGTCCGGATCAGTGTCAAAGCTTGCATCAACGTAACCATTTACGATGAGCTCTTTGTCACCTCCATATACGAGAAACATATCCTTAATCCTTTTCAGGTACTTCAGGATGTTCTTGACCGCTGTCCAGTGATCCACTCCTGGATTACTTTGGTACCTCCCTGCTAAACTTATAGCAAGGCACACATCAGGTCTGGTACACAGCATTGCATACATGATAGAGCCTATGGCTGAAGCATAGGGAACATCTTTCATTTTCTCTCTATCTTCTGCAGTGGTCGGGCATTGAGTCTTACTCAACTTCACACCTTGCAATACAGGCAAGAACCCTTTCTTTGCTTGATCCATTTTGAACTTCTTCAAAACTTTGTCAAGGTATGTGCTTTGTGAAAGTCCAATTAAGCGTCTTGATCTATCTCTATAGATCTTAATGCCCAATATGTAAGCAGCTTCACCGAGGTCTTTCATTGAAAAACTTTTATTCAAGTATCCCTTTATGCTATCCAGAAATTCTATATCATTTCCAATCAATAATATGTCATCCACATATAATATTAGAAATGCTACAGAGCTCCCACTCACTTTCTTGTAAATACAGGCTTCTCCAAAAGTCTGTATAAACCCAAATGCTTTGATCACACTATCAAAGCGTTTATTCCAACTCCGAGAGGCTTGCACCAGTCCATAAATGGATCGCTGGAGCTTGCACACTTTGTTAGCTCCCTTTGGATCGATAAAACCTTCTGGTTGCATCATATACAACTCTTCCTCCAGAAACCCATTCAGGAATGCAGTTTTTACATCCATTTGCCAAATTTCATAATCATAAAATGCAGCAATTGCTAACATGATTCGGACAGACTTAAGCATTGCTACGGGTGAGAAGGTCTCATCGTAGTCAATCCCTTGAACTTGTCGAAAACCTTTTGCAACAAGTCGAGCTTTGTAGACAGTAATATTACCGTCAGCGTCAGTCTTCTTCTTGAAGATCCATTTATTCTCAATTGCTTGCCGACCATCGGGCAAGTCAACCAAAGTCCATACTTTGTTCTCATACATGGATCCCATCTCAGATTTCATGGCTTCGCCATTTTGCGGAATCTGGGCTCACCATCGCTTCTTCGTAGTTCGTAGGTTCATCATGATCTAGTAGCATGACTTCCAGAATAGGATTACCGTACCACTCAGGTGCGGATCTTACTCTGTTTGACCTATGAGGTTCTATAGTAACTTGATCTGAAGTTCTATGATCATCATCATCAACTTCCTCACTAGTTGGTTTTGACGTCACACAAACCGGTTCCTGTGATGTACTGTTTTCCAACAAGGGAGCAGGTACAGTTACCTCATCAAGTTCTACTTTCCTCCCACTCACTTCTTTTGAGAGAAACTCCTTCTCTAGAAAGGATCCATTCTTATCAACAAATGTCTTGCCTTCGGATCTGTGATAGAAGGTGTACCCAACTGTCTCCTTTGGGTATCCTATGAAGACACATTTCTCCGATTTGGGTTCGAGCTTATCAGGTTGAAGTTTTTTCACATAAGCATCGCAGCCCCAAACTTTAAGAAACGACAACTTTGGTTTCTTGCCAAACCATAGTTCATAAGGTGTCATCTCAACGGATTTTGATGGTGCCCTATTTAATGTGAATGTGGCCGTCTCTAAAGCATAACCCCAAAATGATAGCGGTAAATCTGTAAGAGACATCATAGATCACACCATATCAAGTAAAGTACGATTACGATGTTCGGACACACCATTACGTTGTGGTGTTCCGGGTGGCGTGAGTTGCGAAACTATTCCGCATTGTTTCAAGTGTAGACCAAACTCGTAACTCAAATATTCTCCTCCACGATCAGATTGTAGAAACTTTATTTTCTTATTACGATGATTTTCAACTTCACTCTGAAATTCTTTGAACTTTTCAAATGTTTCAGACTTATGCTTCATTAAGTAGATATACCCATATCTGCTTAAATCATCTGTGAAGGTGAGAAAATAATGATATCCGCCACGAGCCTCAACATTCATCGGACCATATACATCTGTATGTATGATTTCCAACAAATCTGTTGCTCTCTCCATAGTACCGGAGAACGGCGTTTTAGTCATCTTGCCCATGAGGGACGGTTCGCAAGTACCAAGTGATTCATAATCAAGTGGTTCCAAAAGTCCATCAGTATGGAGTTTCTTCATGCGCTTTATACCGATATGACCTAAACGGCAGTGCCACAAATAAGTTGCACTATCATTATCAACTCTGCATCTTTTGGCTTCAACATTATGAATATGTGTATCACTACTATCGAGATTCATCAAAAATAGACCACTCTTCAAGGGTGCATGACCATAAAAGATATTACTCATATAAATAGAACAACCATTATTCTCTGATTTAAATGAATAACCGTCTCGCATCAAACAAGATCCAGATATAATGTTCATGCTCAACGCTGGCACCAAATAACAATTATTTAGGTCTAATACTAATCCCGAAGGTAGATGTAGAGGTAGCGTGCCGACCGCGATCACATCGACTTTGGAACCATTTCCCACGCGCATCGTCACCTCGTCCTTTGCTAGAGTTCGCTTAATCCATAGTCCCTGTTTCGAGTTGCAAATATTAGCAACAGAATCAGTATCAAATACCCAGGTGCTAATGCGAGCTCTAGTAAGGTACACATCAATAACATGTATATCACATATCCCTTTGTTCACCTTGCCATCCTTCTTATCCGCCAAATACTTGGGGCAGTTCCGCTTCCAGTGACCAGTCTGCTTGCAGTAGAAGCACTCAGTTTCAGGCTTAGGTCCAGACTTGGGTTTCTTCTCTTGAGCAGCAACTTGCTTGCTGTTCTTCTTGAAGTTCCCCTTCTTCTTCCCTTTGCCCTTTTTCTTGAAACTAGTGGTCTTGTTGACCATCAACACTTGATGCTCCTTCTTGATTTCTACCTCCGCAGCCTTTAGCATTGCGAAGAGCTCGGGAATTGTCTTATCCATTCCTTGCATATTATAGTTCATCATGAAGCTCTTGTAGCTTGGTGGAAGTGATTGAAGAATTCTGTCAATGACGCTATCATCCGGAAGAGTAACTCCCAGTTGAATCAAGTGATTACAATACCCAAACATCTTGAGTATATGCTCACTGACAGAACTATTCTCCTCCATCTTGCAGCTATAGAACTTACTGGAGACTTCATACCTCTCAATCCGGGCATTCTTCTGTAATATTAACTTCAACTCCTGGAACATCTCATATGCTCCATGACGTTCAAAACGTCGTTGAAGTCCCGGTTCTAAGCCGTAAAGCATGACACATTGAACTATCGAGTAGTCATCAGCTTTGCTCTGCCAGACGTTCTTAACATCGTCAGTTGCATCAGCAGCAGGCCTGGCACCCAGCGGTGCTTCCAGGACGTAACTTTTCTGTGCAGCAATGAGGACAATCCTCAAGTTACGGACCCAGTCCGCGTAGTTGCTACCATCATCTTTCAACTTCGCTTTCTCAAGGAATGCATTAAAATCCAACGGAACAACAGCACGGGCCATCTATCTACAATCAACATAGACAAGCAAGATACTATCAGGTACTAAGTTCATGATAAATTTAAGTTCAATTAATCATATTACTTAAGAACTCCCACTTAGATAGACATCCCTCTAATCCTCTAAGTGATCACGTGATCCAAATTCAACTAAACCATAACCGATCATCACGTGAAATGGATTAGTTTTCAATGGTGAACATCTCATGTTGATCATATCTACTATATGATTCACGCTTGACCTTTCGGTCTCCGTGTTCTGAGGCCATATCTGCATATGCTAGGCTCGTCAAGTTTAACCCGAGTATTCTGCGTGTGCAAAACTGGCTTGCACCCGTTGTAGATGGACGTAGAGCTTATCACACCCGATCATCACGTGGTGCCTGGGCACGACGAACTTTGGCAACGGTGCATACTCAGGGAGAACACTTCTTGATAATTTAGTGAGAGATCACCTTAAAATGCTACCGTCAATCAAAGCAAGATAAGATGCATAAAAGATAAACATCACATGCAATCAATATAAGTGATATGATATGGCCATCATCATCTTGTTCTTGTGATCTCCATCTCCGAAGCACCGTCATGATCACCATCGTCACCGGCGCGACACCTTGATCTCCATCGTAGCATCGTTGTTGTCTCGCCAATCTTATGCTTCTACGACTATCGCTACCGCTTAGTGATAAAGTAAAGCATTACAGGGCGATTGCATTGCATACAATAAAGCGACAACCATATGGCTCCTGCCAGTTGCCGATAACTCGGTTACAAAACATGATCATCTCATACAATAAAATTTAGCATCATGTCTTGACCATATCACATCACAACATGCCCTGCAAAAACAAGTTAGACGTCCTCTACTTTGTTGTTGCAAGTTTTACGTGGCTGCTACGGGCTTAAGCAAGAACCAATCTCACCTACGCATCAAAACCACAACGATAGTTTGTCAAGTTGGTGTTGTTTTAACCTTCGCAAGGACCGGGCGTAGCCACACTCGGTTCAACTAAAGTTGGAGAAACTGACACTCGCCAGCCACCTGTGTGCAAAGCACGGCGGTAGAACCAGTCTCGCGTAAGCGTACGCGTAATGTCGGTCCGGGCCGCTTCATCCAACAATACCGCCGAAACAAAGTATGATATGCTGGTAAGCAGTATGACTTATATCGCCCACAACTCACTTGTGTTCTACTCGTGCATATAACATCAAACCATAAAACCTAGGCTCGGATGCCACTGTTTGGGGAACGTAGTAATTTCAAAAAAATTCCTACGCACACGCAAGATCATGGTGATGCATAGCAACGAGAGGGGAGAGTGTTGTCTACGTACCCTCGTAGACCGAAGCGGAAGCGTTGACGCAACGTAGAGGAAGTAGTCGTACGTCTTCCCGGTCCAACCGATCCAAGCACCGTTACTCCGGCACCTCCGAGTTCTTGACACGCGTACAGCTTGATGACGCACCCCGGGCTCCGATCCAGCAAAGCTTCGGGTAGGAGTTCCGTCAGCACGACGGCGTGGTGACGATCTTGATGTTCAACCGTCGCAGGGCTTCGCCTAAGCACCTGCTACAATATGACCGAGGTGTAATATCGTGGAGGGGGGCACCGCACACGGCTAAGGAACGATCACGAAGATCAACTTGTGTGTTCTAGGGTGCCCCCCTGCCCCCGTATATAAAGGAGCCAAGGGGAGGGGGCGGCCGGCCAAGGAGGGGCGCGCCAGGGGGGAGTCCTACTCCCACCGGGAGTAGGACTCCCTTTCTTTCCTAGTTGGAGAAGGAGAAGGGGGGAAAGAGGAGGAAGAAGGGAAGGAAAGGGGGGGGCGCCGCCCCCCTTCCCTTGTCCTATTCGGATTAGGAAGGGGAGGGGCGCGCGGCCACCTCCTGCCTCCTTCTCTCTTCTCCCTCAAGGCCCATGTAGGCCCAATAACCCCCCGGGGGGTTCCGGTAACCCCCCGGTACTCCGGTAAAATGCCGATTTCACCCGGAACGATTCCGATGTCCAAATATAGGCTTCCAATATATCGATCTTTATGTCTCGACCATTTCGAGACTCCTCGTCATGTCCGTGATCACATCCGGAACTCCGAACAACCTTCGGTACATCAAAATACATAAACTCATAAAGAAATTGTCATCGTAACTTTAAGCGTGCGGACCCTACGGTTCGAGAACAATGTAGACATGACCAAGACACGTCTCCGGTCAATAACCAATAGCGGGACCTGGATGCCCATATTGGTTCCTACATATTCTACGAAGATCTTTATCAGTCAGACCGCATAACAACATACGTTGTTCCCTTTGTCATCGGTATGTTACTTGCCCGAGATTTGATCGTCGGTATCCAATACCTAGTTCAATCTCATTACCGGCAAGTCTCTTTACTCGTTCCGTAATACATCATCTCGCAACTAACTCATTAGTTGCAATGCTTGCAAGGCTTAAGTGATGTGGATTACCGAGAGGGCCCAGAGATACCTCTCCGACATTCGAAGTGACAAATCCTAATCTCGAAATACGCCAACCCAACAAGTACCTTTGGAGACACCTGTAGAGCACCTTTATAATCACCCAGTTACGTTGTGACGTTTGGTAGCACACAAAGTGTTCCTCTAGTAAACGTTGCATAATCTCATAGTCATAGGAACATGTATAAGTCATGAAGAAAGCAATAGCAACATACTAAATGATCGGGTGCTAAGCTAACGGAATGGGTCATGTCAATCAGATCATTCAACTAATGATGTGATCCCGTTAATCAAATAACAACTCTTTGTCCATGGTTAGGAAACATAACCATCTTTGATTAACAAGCTAGTCAAGTAGAGGCATACTAGTGACACTCTGTTTGTCTATATATTCACACGTGTATTATGTTTCCGGTTAATACAATTCTAGCATGAATAATAAACATTTATCATGATATAAGGAAATAAATAATAACTTTATTATTGCCTCTAGGGCATATTTCCTTCAATTTTCTGCCACCATCCTAACCAAGCTCCACCAAAAGCTTTACTTGTGTAGGTGTGAGAATAGACAAGATCCGGTACCAATTGTGCTATTTTCTTGTTACATTATTGAGTGATCATTGACCCATTCTCATCATCGGTTAAGGTACATTTGGTATAGTTCTTTCCATTCTTCGACTCACATATTTGCTCGCGATGATGGATACACAAACTACTTCTACCAACCCACTCTTCATCGAGCAAGACGAGGACCCGAAAAACTATGTCACCAAGAACCACCCCTTCGACGCGCAAAGAGCTTTGCATCAAGAGAATGAAGCATTGATCGAACGCCTCAACCTACTCGCTACCGACTTGCGACAATCCGAGCAATGTAAAAGAGACTACTTCGACATCAAGCTCGATGCACAAAAACAAGAGAGCAACGCAAGGATGGACGAGATTCGTGCCTTGTTGGTTAACGCTCTTCTACCTCTTCGTCCTACTCAAGACGGAGCCACTCAAGTCGACATTCTTCGCAATCTTCTTCGGATGCAAGTCCTCCACGAGCTTGTTCGCATCATCGCCAAGACCATGACGTTCATCAAGCTCCACAAAACCCATTCCATGGCAATGGTTTACAAGGCTGTCTCCGTGAACGTGAACGCCAACGACAACAAGCTAATGAAACTCCGGTCCAAGAGCAAGCTCCAATACGCCAAGATCGACAAGAACGACAAGATGGTGATGCCCTTCGACAAGAGAAACAATGTCGCGAGGAACAAGCCCTTGAAGCACAACAAGCTCTACATGCATCAACCCAAGCCGTCCGCGCACGCAACCGGGAACAAGACGAGGCTATCTGCCGTGAGCGCCAAGAAGAAGCCGCATGCCTTGAGGAACTTCAAGAGATGAGAAACCATGCAAGAATTCCACGTCCTCAACGTCAAGCTAATCAACGGAGCACGAGGAGCAAGTGGCTCAAGATCCTCCTACACGACTGTCATCATCATCACCATTGACCCCAACACAATGAAGAGCTACGGCAAGCTCAAGTTCACCATGCCTAAGTTCCGGAAGCAACGACCCCGAAGACTACCTTTCATGGGAATTGGAAGTTGACAAGATCTTCCATTTGCATAACCGTGAATAAGACAAGAAGATCGCCATGACATCACTTGAGTTCCAAGACTATATCTTCATTTGGTGGGAGCAAGTCACTGAGATGCGAGAAGCAAAAGGTGACCCACCAATCACAACTTAGGCTCAAATGAAGGATGTCATGCAAGCGTGCTTTGTACCCACATACTAGAGCCGCGACCTCTTCAAGAAATTGCAACTCCTCAAGCAAGGAGCAAAGTCGGTTGAAGAGTACGACAAGGAAATGAAGATTGCCATGATACGAGCGAATGTCAATAAAGATGAGGAGCAAACAATGGCACGCTTATTGAATGGCCTTAACCATCCAATCAAGAAGATAGCGACTTCCAACCTTATTCCAACCTCCTCGAGCTAGTGCACCGAGCTACCAAGGCGAAGCGACAAATGCAAGATGACTACAAGTATGCCAAGTACTCTTCCAAGCCATACGGTTCATACAATCATGGTTCAACGACTACACCGCCTTCTACCTCAACCAAACCTTCTACAAGCAACGACGACAAGCTAAGTTACAAGAAAACTTCGACAACCTCAAGTCGTCCTCCTACTACAAGCAACTTCAAGACAAGAGCTTCATCATCTACAACTCCACCAGATGAGACCATCAAGACAAGTTCCACCAAATGCTTCACATGTCAAGGCCAAGGCCACAAGACATTCGAGTGCCCCACTCGGTGAACCATGATCGCCAACGACGACGGCACCTATGACTTGACGAGTGAGGAAGAAATGGAAGCGCTTGAGGACGTGGCCATGCACTGGCACGTGAATGAAGATGAATATGACCAAGCCTTCTGTGATAATGATTCGAGCCCCGCTCCCGTTGTATCTAAGGTCTTGACGCTTCAACACCAACAAGACGAAGATCAACGTTGCCACGTCTTCCACACCAAGGCGGGCATCAATGGAAGGTTCGTAAATGTCATCATCGATGGAGGAAGTTGCCACAACTTGGCAAGTGAAGAACTATGCTCCAAGCTACAATTGGTCAAGATGAAGCATCCTCTCCCCTACAAGGTCCAATGGCTTAGCGACTTCGGCACCATTCAAGTGGAGCCCACCGTTCAAGTCTCCTTCAAGATTCGAGCATACGAAGACAGCTTGGCATGTGATGTGGTTCCAATGTCCGTTTGCCATCTCCTACTTGGACGACCTTGGCAATTCGATTGAGGCGTCATCCAATGGGTGAACCAATCACTATAGCTTCAAAATGAAGGGAAAGGAGTACATGCTACGACCTAGCCAAGTGATCACCGACAAGCAAGAAACCACCCATCATGGAGAGAATAGTGAGAGAGTGAGCCACCTAAAAGAGAGTGAGCGCCACAAGCCAAAATGGAGTGCCTCCACGATGAGTGACAAGAAAAACTTAGTGCTAGTTTCTACCAAAAGTGATATGAGAGAAGTGTGTGAGAACCCATCAAGTGTTATGCACCATGTCCTTTTGTGCAAGGATGAAGTGACAAGGACTAACACCTCTCATAACCTACCTTTAGTGTTGTCTTCTCTACTGCAAGAATTCAAGGACGTCTTCCCCAATGAGCTACCTCCGGGACTATCTCCTCTATGCGGCATCGAACACCGAATCAACCTCATCCCCGGGGCACCGTTACCAAACAAGGCACCATACCGCGTCAACCCCGAAGAAACCAAGGAAATACAATGACAAGTACAACAATTCATTGACAACGGGCATGTACGTGAAAGCTTATGTCCTTGTGCCGTACCGGTTGTTCTTGTGCCTAGCAAAGAAGGTAGTTTCCGTATGTGTTCCGATTGTCGTCCTATCAATGCTATCACCGTTCGTTATCGCTATCCCATTCCACGCCTTGATGATATGCTAGATGAGCTTAGAGGAGCCACCATTTTCTCTAAGATTGATCTTAAGAGTGGCTATTACCAAATTCGCATCCAAGAGGGTGATGAGTGGAAAACTGCTTTCAAAACCAAGTTTGGCTTGTATGAATGGTTTGTCATGCCTATGGGCTTATCCGAAGCACCTGGCACCTTTATGTGTGTGATGTATTATGTTCTTTGCCCATACATTGGCGTATCTGTTGTGGTCTACTATGACGATATCCTTGTATTTAGCATGTCTCTAGAGGATCATGTCACCCATCTTAGAACCGTTTTGCAAACTCTAAGAAAAGAGCGCCTTTATGCTAATATGGACAAATGCCTTTTTGGTGTTGACAAGCTTGTTTTCTTGGGTTTCGTTGTGTCATCTAAGGGTGTTCATGTAGATGAAGCTAAAATTGATGCTATTAAAACTTGGCCACAACCAACCAACTTGCAACAAGTGCGAAGTTTCCTTGGCTTAGCCTCTATTGTAGATTCGTTAAGGACTTTAGCACCATTGCATCTCCTTTGCATGCTTTTAGTAAAAAGAATGCACCATTTGTTTGGGGACCATCCCAAGATACCACATTTCATGAGCTTAAGAATTTGCTTACCCATGCTCCTTCGCTTGCTTTGCCCAATTTTAACAAAACCTTTGAGGTTCATTGCGATGCTAGAGGCAACGGTATAGGAGGTGTGTTAATGCAAGAGAAGCGCCCCATTGCTTATTATAGTGAAAAACTTTTCGGAGCGCAACTTAACTACCCCATTGATGACAAAGAGTTATAGCCTTAGTGCGAGTGTTGCATGTGGGGGAACATTATCTTCGGCCTCATGAATTTGTCATCCATACGGATCATGAAACGCTTAAGTACCTTGAGGGTCAAACTAAATTGAACAAGCGACATGCCAAATGGAGTGAGTTTATTGAGTCTTTTCCTCATGTCATCAAGTACACTAAGGTGGCTGATGCTCTTTCACGCAAATGCATGCTTGTTACTAAACTCGAATTGAATGTCATTGGCTTTGAGCAAATAAAAGACTTGTATGCACATGATCCTACTTTTGCTATTCCTTATGCCAAATGTTTGACGCATACATCTTGGGAATAATATTACATCAAGGATGATTATCTTATGAGAGCTAACAAACTATGTATTTCGAGTCTTCTCTTCATTTGTTACGTTTGCAAGAATCTCGTGGAGGAGGACCTATGGGACACTTTGGACGCGACAACCTTCGCTATGCTCTCCGAAAACTACTGCTGGCCCAAGATGTTACACGACGTCTCTTACTACACCAACTGATGCTCTACATGTCGCAAAGCTAAGTCTAAAGCTCAATCCCATGGTCTCTATATGCCACTTCCTATTCTGTATCACCCATGGGAAGATATTAGTATGGACTTTGTGCTTGTTTTGCCTAGAACTTGAAATGGAAAGGATTTTGTGTTTTTTGTTGTGGATCGTTTCTCTAAGATGGCACATTTTATCCCATGCAACAAGATAGATGATGCTTCACATGTTGCAAATCTCTTTTGCAGGGAAATCTCGCGTCTACATGGAGTGCCCAAAGACCATCGTGTCGGACCGCGACATCAAGTTCCTAAGCTACTTTTGGAAGATGCTATGTGCCAAGCTCGGAATCAAGCTCCTCTTCTCTTCGACATACCATCCACAAACCGACGACCAAATGAAGGTCACGAACCGGACGCTATCCATTCTCCTACGCGTGTTGATCAAGAAGACACATCAAGGAGTGGGAGGAGTGTCTACCCATCGCCGAGTATGCCTACAACCGCGCAATACATTCAACTACGGGCAAGTCCCCCTTTGAGTTCATCTACGGCTTCAATCCGTTGTCCCCATTGGACATTCTACCGCTACCTCTACAAGAACGCATCAACATGGACGCGAGTGCACGAACGAGCTATCTCAAGAAGGTGCATGAAGATACAAGGCACACCATTAAGCGCCAAGTACAACGCCTCGTGACGAAGATCAACTTCAACAAGCCCCCATGATATTCAACATTGGAGATCTTGTGTGGCTACACCTCCGCAAGAACCGCTCACCCAACGGACACAAGTCCAAGCTTCTACCACGAGCCGATGGACCCTTCAAGATGCTCGAACGCTACAACAACAACGCCTACAAGATCGACATGCCACGCAACAAGTACTCCGTGAGCGACATATTCAACGTCAAGGATCTCTCTCCCTACCATGGTGATGAGGTTTTTGATCCGAGGTTGGATCTTTCCCAAGGGGGGGGGGGGAGATGATGCGGAGCATCATACGGTCATCCCCATGGACCTACCTTCATCTTTTATGGCACCACATGGACCAATGACTAGAGCTCGAGCAAGGGCTATCGAAACTAAGGTGAACCCGCTCCTCTCCAAACTACCACTTTCTACATGTGAGACATGGCTACTACCTCAAGCGGAAACCCTATGTGCGATCAGGTACTTAGAGGGAAGCCACTAAATAACTACACCCAACGACCAAGATGGCGAGGACACCAAGTACAAGAACCAAGAAGAAGAGCTACTAGGAAAACTACAGCCTCCGGGCGACGGGACCAGGCGGGGCGTCTGACGCCTGAAGCTCCAGCCAACCCAAGTCCCAGCCAGCCCAAGTCCCAGCCAGCGAATGTGTGACGCCCCCGATTCAATCGTACACTAATCATGCACGCAAATGTGTACGATCAAGATCAGGGACTCACGGGAAGATATCACAACACAACTCTAAAACATAAATAAGTCATACAAGCATCATAATACAAGCCAGGGGCCTCGAGGGCTCGAATACAAGTGCTCGATCATAGATGAGTCAGCGGAAGCAACAATATCTGAGTACAGACATAAGTTAAACAAGTTTGCCTTAAGAAGGCTAGCACAAACTGGGATACAGATCGAAAGAGGCGCAGGCCTCCTACCTGGGATCCTCCTAACTACTCCTGGTCATCGTCAGCGGGATGCACGTAGTAGTAGGTACCTCCGGTGTAGTAGTCGTCGTCGACGGTGGCGTCTGGCTCCTGGGCTCCAGCATCTGGTTGCGACAACCAGAAAGAAAGGAAAGGAGGAAAAGGGGGGAGAAAGCAACCGTGAGTACTCATCCAAAGTACTCGCAAGCAAGGAGCTACACTACATATGCATGGGTATATGTGTAAGGAGGCCATATCAGTGGACTGAACTGCAGAATGCCAGAATAAGAGGGGGATAGCTAGTCCTATCGAAGACTACGCTTCTGGCAACCTCCGTCTTGCAGCATGTAGAAGAGAGTAGATTGAAGTCCTCCAAGTAGCATCTCCAAGTAGCATCTCCAGTAGCATCGCATAGCATAATCCTACCCGGCGATCCTCTCCTCGTCGCCCTGTTAGAGAGCGATCACCGGGTTGTATCTGGCACTTGGAAGGGTGTGTTTTATTAAGTATCCGGTTCTAGTTGTCATAAGGTCAAGGTACAACTCCGAGTCGTCCTTTTATCGAGGGACACGACTATTCGAATAGATTAACTTCCCTGCAGGGGTGCACCACATAACCCAACACGCTCGATCCCATTTGGCCGGACACACTTTCCTGGGTCATGCCCGGCCTCGAAAGATCAACACGTCGCAGCCCCACCTAGGCACAACAAAGAGGTCAGCACGCCGGTCTAACTCCTATGGCGCAGGGGTCTGGGTCCATCGCCCTTTGCACACCTGCACGTTGCGTGGGTGGCCGGAAGCAGACCTAGCCTAGTGGCGTTCCAGTCCAATCCGGCACGCGCTGCTCAGTTGCTGACGTCACGAAGGCTTCGGCTGATACCACGACGCCGGGATACCCATAACTACTCCCGCGTAGATGGTTAGTGCGTATAGACCAAATGGCCAGACTCAGATCAAATACCCAGATCTCGTTAAGCGTGTTAAGTATCCGCGAGCGCCAAACAGGGCCAGGCCCACCTGTCTCCTAGGTGGTCTCAACCTGCCCTGTCGCTCCGCCACAAAGTAACAGTCGGGGGCCGTCGGGAACCCAGGCCCACCTCTACCGGGATGGAGCCACCTGTCCTTTCAGCCCCCTCATCAGAATCACTTGCGGGTACTCCTCGAGCTGACCCGACTTTAGTCACCATCTGTATAGTATGTATGTATAGTATATACCCGTGATCATCTCCCGAGTGATCACGGCCCAATAGTATAGCAAGGCAGACTGACAAGAATGTAGGGCCAATGATGATAAACTAGCATCCTATACTAAGCATTTAGGATGGCAGGTAAGGTATCAACAGATGTAGCAACAATGTCAGGCTATGCATCAGAATAGGATCAACGGAAAGCAGTAACATGCTACACTACTCTAATGCAAGCAGTATAGAGGAGAATAGGCGATATCTGGTGATCAAGGGGGGGGGGGGCTTGCCTGGTTGCTCTGGCAAGAGAGAGGGGTCGTCAACGCCGTAGTCGAACTAGGGGTCGCCGGCAGTCTCGGGGTCTACCGGAAAGAAGTAACAGGGGGGAACACAATAAATAATAGAGCAATCAAGGTAACACAAAGCATAACATGGCAATACGCGGTGCTAGGGGTGACCTAACGCGGTAGTAGGTGGTACCGGCGAAAGGGGGAAACACCCGGGAGAGTATTCCCGGTGTTTCATGTTTTCAGAGAGATGAACCGGAGGGGGGAAAGTTGTGTGTTTGCTATGCTAGGGATGTGTGGCGGACGAACGGGCTGCGTATCCGTATTCGTCTCATCGTTCTGAGCAACTTTCATGTAGAAAGTATTTTCATCTGAGCTACAGTTTATTTTATTTTAATTTTAAAAGATTCAAATCATTTTTAGGATTTATTTAACTATTTAATTCTAACATTATCCAGAATAGTGTTTGCCGACGTCATCATGACATCAGCAGTCAACAGGGAGTTGACCTGACGTGTGGGTCCCGTTCGTCATTGTCTGTTTAGTCTAATTAGTCTTTATTTAAACTAACTAGTTAATTAGATTAATTAAACATGAATAATTAACTCATTAATTAATTAATTATATATTTATTTTTTTAAATTAATTTTTAATTTAATTTTTTTAGCTAAAACGTTCTGGGCAGGGGCCCACTTGTCATAGGCCCCAGGGGCCTTTGCGGGTGTGCAGGTTACAGGCGCAACCCGAACGGGCAGGGGCGCTGGGTGCTGCGGGCGCTCGATCGGGGGAACCCGAGAGCTGGCCTCGGGCACGGCCAGCGGCGCGGCGCCGTCGAGGTAGAGCGCAGCCGCGGTGGGGGCAGCGAACGGCGGAGGGCTGCGAGAGGAGGTGAGGTAGCGGGGGGGGGGGGGGCGCAGCTGCAGGTAGTAGTGCAGCCAGCAGGAGCGGGCGGCTGCAGGTCGGGACGTTGCAGGCGCCGGGGTGGTGCGCGTGTGCGCGGTGGGCGACCAACGGGCGTGCAGCATCGGGGGTGACCACGAGCGCGGAAGCTAGACGGCGCTGGTGGGCGCGGACAGCGCGGTGGCCATGGGCGCGCGGGGCGGTAGCCGGTGCGTCGGCCGCGGTGAGCGCGTCGTGGGGGGAAGAGGAGAGGAAGCGGGGCTCACAGCGGGTCGTAGGGACCAGGCAGCGGGCGCGAGGAGGGAGATGGGGAGGGCCGACGACGGGGAGGCAGTCCGATGGGGAGGAGGAAGCAGGCCGGCGTGTTGGTCTTTGGCGACGGCGTCGAGCGAAGAGGACGGCGGCAGCGTGCGTGGACGGCGTCCGGCGAAGAGAGGGGCGAGGACGAGCGACAGAAGCCGGCAGGGACGGACGGAGGCGCGACGGGGCGCGGGGTTCGGGCGCCTCCGAGCTGCGGCGGCGTCGAGCGCCCCGATCCAATTCTGGATCGGGGAAAGGGGGAGTGGGGAGTGGGGGAACGTGGGGCGACGGGGGGAGTGGTGCGTGGGGGCTAGGGTTTCAGGGGTGAGGCCATATAGGCCAGGGGGGTTGTGGGGTGGGCCGTCCGGGTAGCGGCCTGGTGGGCCGAAGCCCAGCGGGGGGGGGGGGGGGAGGGGGGGCGCCTTTACTCTCTTTTGTTTTTGGTTTTGAATTTCCCCCCTTTGTATTTTTACTTTACTGTTTTCATTTAGTTCCTAATTATCTTAGTATTAACAAAATACCAAAGTGGCACCTAAATTGATGTTACAACTTATGTCACAACCACAAAAGGTTTCAACCCAAAATAATTTAGTTTAGAAATTTTCAAAACATAAAAGGCATTTAATTAATGGTTTTAGCTAATGATTTAATTAGTTTAGTACATTTAAACATTTTGTAAAGCGTTGGTTTCTCCACCAATATGCCTTATGAATTAATTGTCATGTTAAGAACATTTTAGTTTTGACTTTTGAAAACTTTAACTGTTTGACTTGATTTTAACTTTGAATGTTTTGGACCGGTTTTGATCTAGCGCGAGATTAGCAATAGTATCCAAGGTGACGTGGCGACATTAACGCGGGATTACTGTAGTCTAATTACCCGGGCGTCACAGAATGCTATGTCGGCCGGATGACCGACATGGACCAGACGTTCGACACCCCCCAACGTCCGGATGACTGAGCCCCTCCGGACATCCGGTGCCACCCAACAGAAGGGAAATTAACGAAAGTCTGAACCCTCTGGACGAACGGCCACCGGACGACCGACGCCTTATGGACGTCTGGACCCTCACGAGCCACCGGACGTCCGGTAGTTGCCGGACGACCAACATCTGTCTGCGCATAGTGTGTTGGGCCGAGGCCCATGTGCCCCCTTCGACCCTCTAGACTATATATACGACTCCACCTCCATCTTTATAGGGTTAGCATTGGTTTAGCTCATATGAGAGATAGAGCTTTGCTCATCCACTTGATACATACTCCATTGAAGACCGAGGCCTCAGCAGAGAAGATCCCAAGTGGATTCAAGCCCCCGCAAGGGGAGATCCCCTAGTGGATTCAAGACCTCCTCTTGGAGAAGAACTAGCTACTTGTATCCTTCCTTTGTTGTGTTTGAATCTTGTATCACTCTTTGTGTTCATGGATTTAGCACATGTGTGATCGTTTCCCATTGATTTGAGTGTTTCCTCTCGTTTCCCCTCTCATGTGTTCTTCGTGTTCTTAGGGAATTCCCCTCCAAATCGTGAAATATT
This sequence comes from Triticum timopheevii, assembly GCA_963921465.1. Classification (NCBI taxonomy): domain Eukaryota; kingdom Viridiplantae; phylum Streptophyta; class Magnoliopsida; order Poales; family Poaceae; genus Triticum; species Triticum timopheevii. Next base: position 248,435,270 of record OY997264.1, on the reverse strand, counting down.
GGCCTTAGGGTATCCACCCTACATTATACTGTGATGCGAAACCCTGTCTAAGTTTTGGGCTCTTGATTTTCTCTCAGTGGATCTTAAACTCAAATCACTTGGAGAGGGGATGCTCAATCAATCTTCTCAGAAATCTTAAGAGGAGCAGCTGACGGGCAGCGTTGGAGCGGGGTGGCTATTTATAGCCGCAACCTTCCCTGAAGGGAAATGACCAAATTGGACATGTGGAGCAGCCAATGGCCGAACAACACGAGTCCAACGGTCGGAAATTGAGCACAACGGTAACATTCCTTGCGGCGCAAGTAATTTTAATTCCTCAATTTAAAAGATATTTCCTGCAGTGCGAAGAACAACGTCTACTGCTGTCAGGTGATCATTTGAAGCATAACGAGATTTCTCTCGCATCTTTCATAGGTTTTGAGCTAAGCATCACAATGGATCTAAGCTTCGAGAACCTATACCCCTCTAGTATAGAGGTCCTATGACTAAAATAAATGAAAGAAGAACAACGAAATGAATACTACGTCTTCACTTTGTCTTCGACTTCCACTCGCTGCAGTCAATCTTCTTTGGACAGAATCTTCGAATCAATTGCTTCACTTCAGCAATAAACTTTCAAGGGGTTAACTCCTTCACATCAATCTTCTCGTCTACATGTTCTCAATAGATGTAGCTCATTCTTCTCTGCAACACATATATTCTTCGGTGAAGTTCCTCAAACTTGACACCGAAGGCAACATTCTCTTCGGTTCTGCATGGACTATTTTTCTCTGTGTACACTAGCAAACAAATTAGTCCATGCATGTTTCTGTTAACAATCTCCAAAACACAAGAGGGCAAATATTGCATCAACACCTTGATTTATATAATGCATTGGAAGCAGAGGATAACATGAGTCTAATTTGCTATGTCGGTGGAGAGGAATCCTTCACGAATTAGGAGTCCTTATTTCTTGTCTTGTATGACAAAGGCTTCTGGAATCTTCTTTGTATGTGTTATTAAGGGCTGCTCTAAGTGGCCCGTTAATAAACCACCACGGGGTCCTCGGCCTGGTCATCCTGGCCGCGAGACGTCATGGGGAGTAACCCCTAGTCTTGGACAACATCGGCCAGAGAGTAACCCCTAGTCCTAAGACACCATCAGCCGGGGACGATATGCTCGCTCACGGTCGCGAACTACTCAGAGAGGGAGAGAGAAAGGGAGAGAGAGTGAGGGGAATGGGATGAGAGCGAGGGCGACGGAGGAGTATGGTGATGTCATTCACTGAGAGTAATGGTGGTTATGGATGACTTGGAAAGTTTCACTGCTTTAAGATCAGTGCATTTGATCCAATGGCCATCGGGACGTTCGCTGCGAAACCTAAAAAATCTGACGTACCGCTCAAAAAAATAAAAAATAAAAATCTGACGTTCCCATATAGCATTGCCTTTTTCTTTTTCCAGTATTGCCGCCCCTTTCCCCGGCTTCCGCTCCGGTCGATCCGCTCTCTCCCCGAGAAACCCTAAACCCCGTGACCCTCGCCGCCGGCGATCGCTGGTCCCCTGCGTCGGCCGCCATGTTCGGGACCCCCAACTCTCCCTCCCTCTTCGGGACGCCCTCTTCTACGCCCTCTTTCGGAACTCCCTCCACTACCCCTGCCTTCGGCACCCCTTCCTCCACGCCGGCATTTGGCGCGCCGTCGTCCACCCTGGCCTTCGGAGTCCCTTCATCCACCCCAGCCTTCGGCGCACCCTCCTCTACGCCGGCGTTTTGGACGCCCACTTCGAGCCCGACGTTTGGCACGCCATCGTCGACCCCGGCGTTCGGAGCGCCGCCGTCGTCATCGCCGTCACCCTTTGGGTTCCAGCAGCAGGTGACTCCGTCCCCTTCGCCTTTTGGTTTCAGCGGCGGGGCTGGCGGGCAGATTACCACCCAGATGGCCCCAGTTGCGCCGCTGCCGCTCTCGCCCTCCGACCGCGACATTCAGGTCCGCAACCCTAGTAGAAATGTCGGCCCCTTTTTAATGGTTTGAGGAAGGAACGGTTCGAAAACTTGGTATTTTTAAGTTCTTATAGGCTATGGTGGATGCGTACAAGGAGGACCCAGGCAACCCTCGCTATGCTTTTAGGGTGAGATTCTCCTAGCAACTTTGGTATTTGTGTTGCAAAGATTCTGGTTAATGTGACTTGTCTTATGATTTTCTGTCTGTTTTGATGGCAGCATCTGTTGTTTAGCGTGACAGATCCTTCACAAAGGGTGAAGCCTGTAGCAGCATCTGATGTGCGTAGTTGGATAAATTAGTTCAATCCATGTTTTTGCCGTTCGTGGTGCTGTTCCTGGATATCATAACATGATCGTGTTAATTGTGGTCTTGTGGGTGTAGATCATGTGGGCAGAGGCGATGGGTAAGCTTGAGTGCATGGATAGTGCGGACAGGGAGAGGCTATGGCCTCAACTTGTGCAGGGGTTTAAAGATCTCTCCTGCCGGCTTAAGGTATACTAGCAACCATTATTGAAACTAGACACCTTTCATTGGATGTGACGAATTGTCCATGACAAAGTACTGATTTTTACAGCCTCAATATGTAGGCATACTTTCACAAACAAGTTGATAGCTGTAAAAAGTTGACCAAAAATGCTTATATATGAACTTTCTAACTCAGCTTCGTTCAATATGTACTTGGAAATGTAGATGATAACTAGCATAGTGCTCAATACAGGAGAGGATATTAATATTATTACTCTCATTGTTGGTAACATTAGTTATTTTTCGTAGCATACCATTTTACCTTGAAGAGCGATTACATGCCACACTTGGATGACACATCAAAATGAGTTTATGGTGTTGATTTGGTTTTTATGAAACGTCAAATATTTAAAGCAACACAGGTTTGTGGGTGGAATAACTCCACTTTGCCCCTACCGAGTGTACAACACAAGTCTTGAAGGAACTACTTCAAAGTGTTGTGGTAGATATCGCTCAAGAGGCAAATATAGGCCAATGTGGTAGCAGAAGTTCAGTCCAGAACTCTTAGAACATAATTTCTAGTCCAAGATGTGATACGAGGCAAGCCGTAGGGCTGGCCGATCTTCACAATTGGAGCTGGATTCATGGATGAACAATTGAACATAAAGAACAAGAGGAAACACCCGCAAGGCAAAAATGCACTACCAAGTACACTCACAGCACAAAGTCAATACATGATGTGCAACTTAGATCCAACAAGCAAGCAATGATAAAAGGCAAGACGAGGCTGTTCATCCCCAAATCTAAAAGAGATGGAGGTCTTGAGAGATAGTTCTTCCGCAACCCAAAGAGAGGAGGGCTGGCTTGTAATAATTGGGAATTCTTCTCCCAGATGGAGGTCTTGATCCCCTTAGGGAAAGGTAGATTGAGCAAACCTCTTTCAAGTTCTTAGTCTATACTTTGCTAACCTTTTAGCTTGTTTGCGACCAAAGGAACTCTATGATCTTCTGGAATATTCATGACCTTAAAGAAAGTCTCCACTTTACATAGTCAATCAAGGCACACTTCAATATCAACACCGCATTAAAAGTAGGGACCTCAACTTTCACCTTATATCTTTCTCTTGCATATGTAGGGTTGGGTACTCTAGGATATGCATAGAGATCAGGTTCTTCAAGGCATCATCAAAAGCTGGCCTTCTTGAAGTACGCTAAACTGCACGTTGTTGTGGTACTCTTGCTCCAAGATAACTCCCCATCTTCGTTGTCGAACATCTTCCTCTTGTAATGAATGGCATCTTAAGAGTCCAGTTGTCTGTCAAGCTTAATCTAGAAGTATCCAATGTGTGTGTGTGTGTGTGCTGGTAAAAGAATTTGTTTGTGGGAAGAATCCTTTCATCTCCTAGATGAAAGTTGTCTCTTAGATGGACCCATCTAGAAGTAAGTGTGTTGAAGTACTTAAATGGTCCATATAAGCATGTATCCCCATTGTAAGGAGGGAAGCAATGAATATCTAGTTTCCACCTATGCTTCTCTTCTACCTTTGTAATTCTCCAATCTTTCCCCACTACCCTTCTACTGTACGACGGCGCCTACATGGCGACGAACCTCTTGTCCTCTGAGTATACCACCCTACAACCTCCGTAGCCAAGCAACAACATCTGGTATCAGTGCCAGAGCCCATGGTTGATGATGTGCCTGAAAGAAAGATCAATTCTAATGATGAAGTCTTGGCAGCGCATAGCTGAGCGACAAATTCACCAAGGAGTTTGCATCGCTGAATCTACGAGTCAAGGCAGTGGAGGAGAGGTCAGGTGTGCTGGGAGGAGGCGATGGCATCTTGTAGCGCCCTCCATCCTTACCCTTCCTAAACGGCAACAAAGCAGCAGATTTGGCCGCCAACCTAGTGACAACAACGACACAAACGCCCACAATCTTGGCACAACACCAAGTGCCATGCTCCCAGACATCATCGCGTGGGATGCAAGGCTTACGGACAGTGCCTCCCAATTCACAAACATGTTTTTTGTTTCCACTGCAACAAATGCCACCTAGGCCCCCCAAGTCTGGTGTACCACATGTTCCTCCATCGGTGGTTCATGTTGCTAACACCGCGAGAGTGCCTCGATACGACAAATTGGATTTTCTAACATTTAGTGGTGAGGATGACCCGCTGGTTTGGTTGAACCGGTGTGAGCAATTTTTAGGGGCAAAGCATTGAAGAAGTAGCGGTGTCAACTACGGTTTGGTCCTCCTATTCGGACCAATCCACTAGGAGAACTTGCGCGCTTCAAACAAATGGGATCTGTTGCAAAATACATAGAGAGGTTTCAAGCACTACTTTGTCGTGTTGACCCCCTCTCAATGCCGTAGCAGGTTCAACTTTTCACGTCCAGGTTGATTGATCTACTATTGAGTCAATGTGGAACTACATAACCCTTCTGGCCTACAAGTGGCCACGAGCCTAGCATGTGTGTATGAACGAGCAACCATCATAGCTATGGCCTCCAATGACAAGTCATCCATGCCTAGCGAACAATAACAAGGTATGGAATGCTAAAGCTCCTTTGGGGACGAACACACGTTCGCCGATTGCTAAGTGCAGAGATGACAACAATAAGGGAAAACAAATTGTATTTCAAACTGCGATGAAAGATTCTCAAGAGGCCGTCGTCGCCCACGCCTTCTTTACCTTGAAGTAAATGATGGCGATGACGATGGCGATGACGAGGAAGATCCGCCATGAACTACATCTGGGTGACGAGTTGTATCTGCAAGGGGGGAGTAATGTTGTGTCATCTTAGAGTCCAGTTGTCTTCAAGCTTAGTCTAGAAGAATCCAGGGTGTGTGTGTGTCCTGGTAGAAGAATCTGTTTGTGGGCAGACTCTAGTTATCTCCTTGATGAACCCAACCTAGTCTAGAAGATCCAGGGTGTATGTGTCCTAGTAGAAGACTCTATTTGTGGGCAGTCTAGTTGTCTCTTAGATGGATCCAGCCTAGTCTAGAAGTATCCAGGGTGTGTTGAAGTACCTAAAGGGCATATATAAGGATGTATCCCCCTTGTAAGGAGGCAAGCAATGAAATACCTAGTTCCTACCTATTCTTCTCTTCTACCCCTCTAATTCTCCAATCTTAACCCACTACCCTTCTACTTTACCACGACGCCTACACGGCTGCAACCCTTGTGTTCTTTGAGTATCCCACTCCGCAACCTCCGTAGCCGACGTCGGCTACAACATTTTCATTGGCAACGTATGGAACATCCTTTCTTATCATCTCAACTAGCTGATCAAATCTCCGCTAGGATCCTCATGTAGTGTTTTAGTGCGTTGTTACACTGCATCCATCCTCTTCTCCCGTTGCTCCATCACTTGCTACAACTCACTTTCAAAGAGGACACCGAGAACTACTCTTGATCAACAAGGCTTTGGTATCACCTCAAGTAGCACAAGGTTGTGGAGGAACAACTCCACCTTGCTGCTGCAGAGTGTACAACACTATTGGTGAAGGAACTACTTCAACGCGCCGAGCTGAATATCGCTCCACGCAAATATTGGCTGATATGGCAGCATGGGTCCAGTTCAAAACTAAGAACGCAAGTTCTAGTCTATTATCTTATATAAAAACACCAAGCTGAAGTAGGTAGCGGGTGTTACGAACTAAGCTTCGTATTGAATGAGGCCAACAAGCAGTACATATACCCAAGAGGGAAATAAGCAAAGAAGCCTCTATGCAATATGGCAACTACACACAAAACACAACCCTGTTCTACCCCCCCTCTCAAACTCAAGGGGGATCTTGGACACAGAGTTCGGACAAGAAGTTGTGTTGTGACCATGTCTGACCTTCTGTCAAAAAAGCAGCAAGCTGAAGCTTCGAGGGCACATACTTTAGGGCCACCATCCTCTCTTGTTCTTGCACCTGAGGACGCATGCAGGAGGCATCAACACAAACGTGCTTGGTGAGCTCATGCTTCACAGGATCACGGGTAATGCTGAGCGCCCCAGTGTTATCAAAGGGCAAAGGGGTCGGTGCAGCTGCGGAAACACCAAAGTCCTGAAGAAGCCAACATAGCCAAGTGATTGCTGCATTCACGGACGCCATTACTCGCAGCTCAGCCTCAACATTGGAGCGAGATACACCAGTTTGCTTCTTGATAGAGAGGAGCCAAGAAAAACACAATAGGTTTGAGAGAGAGAGAGCGGCTATCATTGTGGCCCAGATCGCGTCACAGTAGGTCTGAAGCTAAAGAGAGCTGGAGCAAGGGAAGGATAAGCAAAGTCACATTCCAACGAAGATAACGAAGAACAAGAAGATGACTGTAGTGAAGTTGAGTGGGAGCATAAACAAACAGACTCATAATGCGCACAACATAAGAAATGTGAGGGTGAGTTATGCCTAGATAGACAATGCTCCCAACAAGATGATGGTAGTGAGCGGGACCCGCAAGGGGTTCACCCTCACTACGACGAAGATGAAGACCAAACTCCAAAGGAGTGTCAACCGTGCACTGATTAGTGAAGCGGAAGATCTTGGAATAAGTGCCTGCTCATGGAGGCGGTTCTTCACAAATTCAATGAATTGGTGGTCATCCCCTGTGATAATCATGTCATCAACATAGAGTAGCAAAAGAGTGCGAGCATGAGAAGTGTGAATCAGCAAAGTAGGATCATGAGCACTAGCAGAGAATCCAGTCCCTGTGATGACGATGGAGAAACGCCGAAACATGCACGAGGAACTTGTTTCAGCCCGTAAAGAGAGCACCAAAGGCAACAAACAGTGCCATTGGAGAGAGAGTATCCAGGAGGCGGCTGCATATAGACCACTTCCCGTAGGCAGTGGTACAAGGCCCCAAGTGCCTCTCCGTAGCCGCCTCGTGATACGACTCAACAATAGTGGTAGCAGCAGCAACATAGGAGGAGAGTGGCAATCACTGGATTATATCAAGGAGCAAGGGGGAGTAGGTGACCCTGAAGGAACGGGACCCAACGAGGAAGGAGTGAAAGTGGAAGGTGGTGCATCAGAGGGAGAAGGGCGTTGAGCACGACGAGAGTAGACAAAAGGAAAAGGAGAGAGAGTGAATGACTCAACCCGGGTAGGAGAGTCATGAATAGAAACCTCATCCTGTGTAAGCTAGCTGAAGCTCATGAGCAGACCAAAGAATAGTCTCTTTGGTGGTAGTAGAAGAATGACGAGGGTAGAAGTGGCGAGACTCATCAAAAGTGACATCTTTGGAGATCCTCAATCTTTGAGCAATAGGGTTTAAGAACGGTAACCCTTGTGCTCTAAATTGTAGCCAAGGAAAACACATAGAATGAGCTCTTCGTGTGGGTGGAGAAGAACAAAACAGGCACCCCCAAAAAGGAGACCTTGTGGCTGTTGCTTCTGCTTCATGCTCCATAGTCGTTTGCTTACCCTCCTTACGTTGTACCTGCCGTTTGGGGTTGCATCCCCTGTTCTTCTTTTCGGTTTAGCTTGTACTGTTGATTGTATCCTGGCCGGTTGATGGCTTTGTTAATTCAAAGCCGGGTTAGGTCCAAGCCCTTCTCGGGCTTGGCCGAGTCTTCTCTAAAAAAGTGTGTGGGAACAACAGAAGATAGTCTCAAGGATGTGGCGATGTTTGCGTTCAGCCACCCCATTTCGAGCATGGGCGCCTGGATAGGAATACCGAGGAAGGGTGCCCTGTTCAGCAAGAAAACCACGAAGCTCACGAGATGGGTACTCGCTAGCCGAATCCGTGCGAAAAACTCGAACGGAGGAATCATACTGATTGCAAACCATGGTAGCGGAAGACTTGTAACTTTGAAGCACTTGACTATGAGATGACATCAAGTAGATCCAAGTATGGTGAGAAAATCATCGATGAATATTATATAATATTTGTGAATCCCTTTCGAAACAAAGGGGGCAGGACCCCATACATCAGAGTGAACAAGTTGAAAAGGTTGCTAAGAAACAAAATTACTAGACGGATATGGGAGTTGTATATATGCTTGCCAAGCTTAAACCCATACAATTTAGTGAACTATCACTTGAGACAGACCCAGAACCCCACTCCTAACCAAAGAAGACAAGAGAGACACAAATGTGACCTTGTCGATGATGCCACTGAGCGAAGGATGTGGTGGCGGTGGCAGCTGAAGCAAAAGGGGTGGCTATGTCCAGACTGGCTAGAGGACGCATCAGAAGGAAGGCGCAACCAGTCGAACTCCCAAAGGCGTGGAGAGTCGTACCACCGAGGATCGATCCCAACGAAAGTCCCCGTACGATGATCTTGAACACATCAAGAGTTAGAATCCTGAATAACATGACAACCCAATTAGTAAAGTTGACCAACAGACAAAGGTTTTGCAGTCATTTAGGAACATAAGAAACAACAGGAATGAAAAGAAGATGCGAAAAGAATCTCTCATGTTGCAAGAGGAAGAGAAGTGCCATCCTGTCTGAAGGGGAAGTGGAGAAGGCACAAAGTTGACCACACAAAAGGTTATGTGTGGTGTCATATGGAAGGAGGGCCCAGAATCAAGAATCCAGGGCAAAGATGTACCCGACGAAGAGTGTGGTGGTGGACCAGACGTTTGACCAGCAGAGCTTGAGGATGGTGCAGAAGCAACAAGGTGGCGCAGCAAGGTGAGCATTTCCTCGTGAACCTTCTTAAGGGAGCCCTCATGAGAATCAGAGGAGCCACCTGAGTCCTTGTGAGGACGGCCACCACAGCGACCCTGTCTCTTCCTCTTAATGCACTCCATGATCATGTGACCATCCTGCTTCCAGTAGGCGCTGAAGGCTCTATTGGAGGCCGCTGCCACCGGTGTAGGAGAAGGCCCACCTTGCAGCGGTGGGGTAGTGCGGGCAGCCAGGACTGCTGAAGAGACGACAACAAGCCCGTGCTGCGTAGATGCAGCTCCTCAGAGCGCACCTCAGCAAGGTCCTCCATAGTAGAGAGCCAAGGATGGCATGCCAACAGCGGAGCATGACTCTGCTTAAACTCCGGTCGGAGGCAAGTGTGGAAGTCGTAGAGGTGACAAACCTCCAGCTTTAGTAGTTACTCTTGACGATACATGGCATCCCCCATAGATTTGTAGCGATGGTGAAGGCGCTCCCACATCTGATACACAGCGATAAGGGCCACCATATCCATGGTGATATTGACATCCATGCGCTGTTCACCAAGATGAGGCTCGAGCATCATCATTTGTCCATTGCATGTATAGGTGGAGTTGATTCTGGTACTCTTCAGTGGCCTCCTTAAAGGGACCGAGCACCTCACATTGCTTTGTATTATCCGCATCAACATTGAAGACCACCTCAGCCGGAGGAGTGGGTAGCAGAGGACAGGGCAGAAAAGCTGTGAGGCGCTCCTAGACCAGCTGATCCCTCATGTGCAGCTTCATGTGCTGCACCCAGTCCCTGTAGTTCTGTCTGTCGAAGATAACAGGACATCAGGGATCAGGGGTCTGGGACAGCCCCGGTGGTGGTGGGGGTGCCATTCTAGCAGGTCTTGAAACAGCTGTGACCTGGACCGTCAAGGGCTTGAAACAGGTCTTGAAACAGGTCTTGAAACAGGTCTTGAAACAGCTGTGACCTGGACCGTCAAGGGCTTGATGGCGACAAAGTAGATGTTAAGGCGGCTGGTGGCGCCGGCTGGGAAGGACGGTCCAGGTCAGCTTTTGGAGGCCTGCGCTGAATATGTCCAAACCATCTTAGACGATGTTGGACAAGCTTCTCTTCAATTGGTGCTACCCCAACTCTATCTCGTATATCATCATTCCGGACTCGATCCTTCCTCGTGTGGCCACACATCCACCTCAACATGCGCATCTCTGCCACACCTGACTGTTGAACATGTCGCCTTTTAGTTGGCCAACACTAAGCGCAACATTGCGGGTCGAACGTCGTCCTGTAGAACTTGCCTTTTAGCTTTTGTGGCACTCTCTTGTCACAGAGAATGCCAGAAGCTTGGCGCCACTTCATCTATTTGGCTTTGATGCGATGATTCACATCTTCATCAATACCAACATCCTTCAGCAGCATTGACCCCAAATATCAAAATGTGTCCTTTTGAGGCACCACCTGTCCATCCAGGCTAACCTCCTCCTCCTCGCGCCTAGTAGTACTGAAACCGCACCTCATGTACTCAGTTTTAGTTCTACTAAGCCTAAAACCTTTTGATTCCAAGGTTTGTCTCCGTAACTCTAACTTCCTATTGACCACGTCCGACTATCATCAACTAGCACCACATTATCCGCAAAGAGCATACACCATGGGATATCTCTTTGTATATCCCTTGTGACCTCATCCATCACCAAGGCAAAAAGATAAGGGCTCAAAGTTGACCCCATTTGAGAATAATAAATTCTGTAAAATTGTTGTTTTTTGCGTCTTGTATACCAAAATACGAAATGTAGAGTGAAGAGTATCTGAAATGGAACTGAAGAAAAGAAAGAATTCCATTTATTTTGATGTTATCCATCTCTGTGGTACCCTCCTTGCTCTATGAAGAGCTTACAGCCTGAGTAGAATACTCAGCATGGGATGCATCTTCCACATTTTGCATGTATACGTATTTTGAGAACCTTTCTTGGCATTCATTTATCAAATTTGAATGCCATTTATGGTAACGTCAGAATTGAATAACGATGTCTTTATTGTGTACAAAGAAGTATAATAGGTATGCATATTATTATAACATGTGCTTTAAAAGATGGAACATAGTGCATTTGCTGCTCCGATGAATGGCATGCTCACATACTGATCTTTGTAAGTGCATGACCTATGTCCTTGCAAAGTTTCAAAAGTACACTTAATCCTGCTGAATTTCTGCTTACCTTAGTTGCTTACTGCCCCACGTCGTATGTTTCCTGTTCCTTCCTCATATAGGGTCCATTTGGTTTTCTGGATGATGAGGGATGTGTTTGGATCATCCAAGTTTTCGACTCTCGGGTGTTTGGTTATGAGTACTGGGTGGATGATGAATCTGCCAGGCTGTGGGAATATTACCTCCAACCAAAATGTCCTGTCTGAACAATTTGTAATATTATTTACCTAACAGCAGTAGTTGAACAATTTGTTGATTGTCTTGATTGTTTGCTGTGCTTAAGGCCAGTTTTGTTTTCTTAGCAGCCCTAACACAGCTATTACTTGTACCCCTCCATTTTTGTATACAAGGCCACTTCGTTTTCGTGTCAAACTTTGACTTATAATTTTGGTCAAGAAAATATGGGTTGTATGTCATAACAAATATATCATCGGAAAGTCTTTCAAATGTGAATCCAATGGCATATGTTTTATGGCATATAACTCTCATTTTGTTGATAAAATTAATGGTCAAAGTTAGACATAAAAATATGAAGTGGCCTTGTATTTGTAGATGGAGGGAGTATGTTTTTTCTAGTACGTATCCAGGGCTCCAGGCATACAAGGAAATGTCCTCATGCAACTCAGACAGATGTAATGTGTGGGTTACAGTGTGGTCATTCATGTTTTGATCGTGGGATTCTACCCCCCCCCCCCCCCCCCCCCTACACACACACACACACATTTATGTCCCTTTTTTCTCTGTGTTCAAAACTAAAAAAGTTCGTACTCTTCACAGTAATATTGTTTGGTGGGTTGTTGACATTTGACAAGATCTGTCAGCCCTTTTTCCTTCTGTGCAGCTCCAAGATGAAGTTCTTGTTTCAGATACTGAAAGATTGAGCATGACCCACTCCAATGTTAAGAAGGTATAATCATATCGTGGTATTTTCATTTATTTGTCCAGGAATCAATATCTTGCATAAAAAAAAGACTCAATTGTAGCTGCAAAGACATTTCCAAGCTGACACATATCCCTGGATCCAACGGTTGAAGCATCAAGAGCTTGTTATTGAGAGGCGCCTCCTAAGGGTGATATTTCTTCTCCTTTTTTCATAACTTAAAATGTGCATAGGAAATGCAAATTCATTATTCATGTCTTGTATCTGACCGTTATATATTTTTTGAACTCCTGATAAAGATCATGAGAATAGTGGAGGCATTGGAAAACCGGGGTTTCCGTGTTCCGTTAATGAAAGAGGAAGCCGATTTATATGAAAGATTGGTTGCTATAATAAAGCAGGTTAGTTTTCTTTTTCCTGTCTATTAGTTCTGCATTTGGTTGATTATGGATTTTGATTATTTGAATCTTCTGTAAACAGATAAAAGGAGCCAGCGGTGATCTGTCGAAGAGAGCTTATAATCTTCTTTCAACTTCACGTGTTCTTGCAAGCACCGGCTGCGCTAGTGGTCCCATCTATATTCCGAGTTCAACCAAAGTCGATAAGCAGAATGTTACCGAGCTTCTTGAGGTAAGGGCGGGTTTTAATCTTTGTCTGTCCATTTTTATGGCCTTGTGTTCTGTCAAGTTGAGAATTTTTAACTGCACAAAATAGGCATTGCAACAGCAGACCGAAGCAGTTGCGAAGTTAGGCAATGTATTAAAAAGGGATACCAGGGACGTGGAAATTGTACTTTCGGAAGACACGGATATGGAAGAAGACAGTTCCGGGAGAAGGGCATTCAAGATGCAAAACTGGTCTCCATTTTAGGTTCCTATAAGCAGAGGAAGATCCGTCTTATCATCAAGGGCCGGAGCCTCCAGTCGATGGGATTGTGTTGTCTGGAGTCTAGATGAACTTTGATCATAACTGTTGCTATCGTCAAGCCAAAATGTGAAATCGATTTGAGCATCTGTCTTGAAACAACCATGCTCCTCGGATAGTTCAGAGAATTCCTCTTTTGGCGCTTTCTTGAATTTGCTTTCCTATTCTGCCCAATATAAGAATTTCTTCCCTATTTGACACTAAGTGCAAATTTTCTTCCTATGTGACACTTTCGTCCATTTTAACTAGTGAAGGTGTCAGGTGACATGAAAAGACCATTTTCCCCATATATTGTAATACAACGCTAAAAAAATAGACCGCTGGTTTGACTGAACCGGTTTACCGTCTCTTCGAGCCTTGATTGGGTTTGACTCTTCTTGAAGGGCCACTACGTGGGGCTGCTGCCCTGCTGCTCTTGTTGTGCCGGCACAGAGGCGGCCGAGACTGCCCATAGTGGCAGTAAGAGCATCTCCAGCCGTTCGGCGCCCTGTCCCCCCAGGGCGCCGAAAAAGAGCGGTCTGGGGTGAGCCGACGATAAACTCGGCATTGGGGGCCCCAGGGCGCCTGGCCTGGGGTTGAGCCGACGATAAACTCGGCGCTGGGGCGGTTCGGCACCCAGCTGGCGCCGATTTTGGCCCAGTGTTCGGTCCAATTATGTCCAAAAATGGCCCAATATCTGCATGAATTGGCCCATATTCGGCGCGGTTCGGCGTGTTTAGGCGTGAATTTTCGTATACAAATAGAAATCAATTAGTTCGTCACATAGTTCGACGTGTTTCATCACAAAAATCAAATAGTTTAATAAATAGTTCAATACAAATTATATAGTTTAACAAATAAAAACTCAAGTTTCATCACATGTCATTCTCAGCCTTGCCCTTGAGCCTCCATAGGTCCTCCACCAGATCGTGTTGCAGTTCTTGATGCACCTGTGGGTCTCGGATCACCTGACGCATATTGAGGTAGTCAGTCCAGTTTGCTGGTAGCTGGTGATCAATTTGGGCAAGAGGACCCTGCTTGTAATATGGTTCAGTGTCAAACACTGGCTCTTCCTGCTCGCTCTCAATGATCATGTTGTGCAAGATGACACAACAAGTCATGATCTCCCACATTTGATCTTTCGATCAGGTCAGAGCAGGGAACCGGACAACAGCAAATCGAGATTGGAGCACACTAAATGCCTGCTTGACATCCTTCCTGCAAGCCTCCTGAACCTTCGCAAACCAGGCGTTCTTGCCTCCTGGCATAGGGTTTGAGATGTACTTCACAAATGTCGACCATCTCGGATAGATGCCATCAACTAGATAGTACCCCTTGTTGTACTGCCGCCCATTGACCTCGAAGTTCACTGGAGGAGAATGACCTTCAACAAGCTTGGCAAAGACTGGGGAGCACCGCAGGACGTTGATGTCATTGTGAGTTCCTGGCATCCCAAAGAAAGAGTGCCAAATCCAGAGGTTCTGTGTGGACACTGCCTCAAGTACCACACTGCAACCGCTTTTGGCGCCTTTGTACAACCCCTGCCAAGCAAATGGATAGTTCTTCCATTTTCAATGCATGCAGTCGATGCTTCCAAGCATCCTAGGAAATCCTCTTGCTTCATTTTGTGCTAGGATCCGAGCAGTGTCTTCCGCATTGGGTGTTCGCAAGTATTGCGGTCCAAACACTGCCACCACTACCCTGCAGAACTTGTAGAAACACTCAATGATGGTGGACTCGGCCATGCGCCCATAGTCGTCGAGTGAATCACCGGGAGCTCCATATGCAAGCATCCTCATAGCTGTCATGCACTTCCTGATTGAGGTAAATCCAAGTGTGCCGGGGCAATCCATCTTGCACTTGAAGTAGCTGTCGAACTCCCGGATGGAATTCACAATCCTGAGGAAAAGCTTTCGTCTCATCCGATAACGGCGCCGAAATGTTTTCTCACCGTGCAATGGAGCGTCGGCGAAGTAGTCTGAGTAGAGAATGCAGTAGCCTTCCAGACAATGCCGGTTCTTTGCTTTCACTTGCCCAAGCGCCGAGCCACCTCGCCGCGGCTTTTCACTGCTCGCAAGCAGGCCGGCGAGGGCGGCGAGCACCATGAGATGCTCCTGCTCCTGGACGTCGGCTTCAACTTCCTCCTCCAGCAACACCGCGAGCGCCTCCTCATCTTCGGAGTCCATCGCTGGGCCGGGAAATTCACCGAACACCTTGCGGGCGAGGTGGGCGCAAGCCCGCCGGTGTACAGGCCCTGCGCGGCCGGAACGCCGGAAAAGGTGCCCGGACGGCGGCGAAGAGGCTGCCTCGGCGAAACCCCTTCTTTTTCCCGGCGGGAGATGGTCTACCTAGCTGCGGTGGGCGGTGGACGGCGTCGGGAACGTCAGGGTGGCGACCGAGCGCGCGCGGGGGGGGGGGGGGGGGGGGGGGGGAAGGGGGTGGGGGTGGGGGGGTTAGGAGGCGAATCTAGACGGATGGCTTGACTTTTCGCCTGCCAATGTGGCCCCATGAACGCTTTTCCCTTGCGCCGGAGTCCTCGAGCGCCCCCAGTGCGCCGGGTTCGTCCTGCGATCGCCGAGCGCAAAAATGGGCCGAGCCGGTGGAATTCGGCGTCCTGGGGGCGCGACTGGGCCTTTTTTCGCGCCGGCGCAAAAAAATTGCCTGGGGAGGCCGTGCTGGGGGCGCGGCTGGAGATGCTCTAACTTCAACCGTAACATGGCTGAGACTGCCCATAGCGGGAGTAATTTATACAGTAACATAAGGGCCAACTCAACAAATTTATTGATGTGGTAATGATCTAATAAAGAGAGATGATCTGAGTAACATAACTAGTTATTGGTTTATAAGGCTTGCTTATATTTTTAGGTTGATAAATAGACCAACCTAATACATGTTATATATCACAAAAAATATATCATTAGAAACTTCAAATCATATACTTTCTAATAGTATAACCTTTAGACTATACAACTGTCAAATTATAGATTTAGGGATACGCTCAAGCCTTATAAAAACCGGAAAGGAGGTAGTACCAAGACAAGATGAGTCTATAAGCTAATAAATAAAGTGTTGCATGGCATTATTTTCCACTATAGAGGTAGTAACATAGACTAGTATCATATGCATGTTAGTAGTTTAAGTTACTTCCGACTATGGGTAGTCTGATGGGGCGATGACAACCTCACCTGTGACGCTGTCGCGTTGTCGAGTCCTGGTTGCGTGGGACTCATCGGGAAAGACAATTACTTTCTACGTTCACGAATAAGTGTACATGTATAAATTTTAGGACAAATAATGAAGTGGAGTAAAAAATGCATTGGAAAGGTGCAAGCCAACCATCTCTCTTCTCTTTAATTACTTCATCCCTAATAAGCTAAATGCATGTAGAAAGTCAGTACATCATGTGATGTTATTGATCTTGATTACCGTGTGATGAGACAGAAGCATTTTTTCTACTTTAAAATGCATTGAGAAAATAGAAGTACATTTTTTGGACAAATTTTAAATGCCAAACGTAAACTTATTTCGTGGAAGGAGGAAGTATGTGGGGTTGTTATCTTGCTGTGCCAACCCAGAGGTGGCTGATGGTGTGATGACAACCTCGCTTGCAACGCTGTCTCGCTGTTGACGAGGATGGCCGAGTAGGCGGAAGCACTCGTGCTCTTGTGGGTTTGCCTAGCATCAACAATAAATATCATGCAAGAAACATATCAACAATGCTACCATGCAAGCATTTAACGAACTGGATGCAATGGATCATGCATAACAACGACAATCGGAGCAGACGACAGTCATGCACCGAAGACCATCACCAACATTAACATGTACTACTAGCCGGCATAAGCATCTGAAAGGAATACTAGCAACTAGTACATGATAACCAGGTGCAAGACAACATAGCATGAGAGTGAACATGAAACTCTAAGCATCACCGGAACAACGACAACCAAGTTTTAAACGGACAAACATTTATTAAATATTCAAGTTAATAACCATGGCTACTGCATGACTATCATGCAAGTGGGTATTGTGGCTTGCCTGGGGATGAAGAAGGCACCAAGAAGAAGTGCGTTGAAGCCGCGGAAAGATCTGCCGGAAACAGTCCTCTCCCTGAGGGGGCTGTTTACGTGCAAGGGCAAAATGGTCATTTTCAGAATGATAACACATGGTGGAAGTGTGACCAATAGAACGGGCTCGACGAGGCGAAGAAATGGGCTTTGGATTCACCTCAAACGGAGTTACGAACAAAAAGTTATAGCCGGACGAAGTCCAGGGACCAATCTGTAAAAAGATTTCCACAAACTGGCCCCTGAGCTGAAAAACAGAAAGCACATTTAGTTGAATACGCCTTCTTAGCAGAGAAAACATATTACTAGCCGTAGTTAAGTGAAAATACACTTTCCCAAAAGGAAAACACATTTCCAACCGAACTAGGATCAAAGTATGCTTTCCCTTAAAGAAAACGTATTTCAACAAAATGGGTTTCCACTTATCCAGCTAGGCAATGGCGGGGCCGGGGCTTGCCTTGCTGACGTGCGGGTTCCACGGGCGGTGGCGGCCGTCACTTATCCACGTGGGCAGGCCGGGTCAACGCGAAGTGGCGGGACCAGCCGCCTAGGTCTCTACTAGGTGGGGTCCCCGGGGCTGGGGCCCGCCTACCTGGGTCAACTCCATCTTCCTCCCGCTCGCGCCCGCGATGCAGAGGGAGTGGCGCGCCGCCGGCGACTGCCCTGGACGGCTCCGGACACCTTCGGCGAGGCTCCGGCTACCGAACTACGCAGGACGGATATGCACATCCATCCAGGGGGAAGGATCGAGGCCACGACGGCTTGGGTTCCGGCAGAGGTGGTCTTTCGGCCAAATATGGGGCTCGTGGCCATAGTGGCTCTCGTGAGGGGGAGAGGGCATGGGGAGGATCATCGGACTTCGGGTGATCTTTTGGTGGTGGCTAGGTGGAGCTATGAAGGCGGGGATGGGCGAATTTGGCCGAGGCCGTGCGGCGGCCACGACTGTAGAGGGAGGGCAGGAGAGGCTCCGGTGCTCGGGGAAGAGACTAGGCGAGGTCCAGGGAGAGAAGGGAGGGCGATGGAGTGCTCGGGGCTGTGTGGGAAGGGCTACTTATAGCCGAGCTGGCGTCGCCGCGGACGCGTGTGCTCGTGCATGGGCACGGAGTTAGGCGACATGGAGACACAGTGAGAAGCTCATGGGGCAGAGGGAGCCAAGGGGCACGGGAAAGAAGCGAACAGAGGAAGAAGACGACGGCTAGCTACAGATCGCCCGTGGGAGCACGGCGACGAGCGCCAGCGAGGAAGCTGCCGGAGGGGAAATGGCTCCAGGAGGACGACGACGACATGTGGAACCTGTTGGACACACTCACGCGCGCGAAGACGACGAGCGGAGGAGGGGCCCGAACACAAACGATGCCCAGAGCATGAACACTGCATGCCAAAACGGTGGTCACCATTGTCACGGGTGCACACAGTGCACGTAGTTCGGCCAAAACGTGTCTGGGGGTTAGTCCTTCCTGGGGAGGTTGCAACTGAGGTGGTGGCTTAGTTAAATATGCTGTGGTTAGATGGGAATCAACCTCTGAAGTTTACTGTTGCAAACTTGATCAACTTAGTGTGATCAATAGAGAGATGATATGTGTCAACTATTATGTCTGGGGTGTTTAGGCTAGGAAGGACTACAGTCCTGGGGAGTTTGAGGAGAAATGGATCAAGGTTTAATATAGTTGCTTTGCAAGTGACCAAAATGGTCCAGAAACTTGAACATGATGATGCACTCACATGGAGTATCAACTTGAGCTCAAATTGGGCAAAGCAGAGTCATTTTGTCTTATGAAGATGCTCAAAAAGTCTCATACCAATTGGCCGAGCTATAATGGTACTTGCTTCACAAACATCTCCTCTAGACAGAAACTTGCAAAAATTCTAGAGGAATAATGGCTTGATGAAATATTCTCAAAATGGGTGGAGATAGGTTATGTGGATAATAGAAGGCCTAGAAAAATTTCCAGCCATAATGGAGCAAGATAAAATATACTTGCTTCACAAACTGCAAATTTGGATAGAATCAAAGAATTGAATATGAGCTCAAATGGAGGCATGACATGAGCTCAACTTTGGTGTAGGGCTATTATATGATTATATGGAGGATCATGCAAAATGGCAACTCATTTGGATATGCCTAGCTTGTACCTCCTTCACAAAGCTTCTTTTTGGACAGAAACTTTGTAAAATCATAATTAAATAATTACTAGGCAAATGAGGTTGAATTTTGGCATGTGGCAATGATATGGACAAGAAAAGATGTCCAAGGAGTTTGAGTTCAATTGGGAAAAGGAAAATAGCACTTGCTTCGCAATGTGCCATTTAGGGCAGAACAGGAAATGAATTATTTGAGGATTATTTTTAAACATGGCAATGAAAATTCTTGCCATATTTGATGAATATATGACCCAAACAATTTATGAAAATTATTTGGTAATTTTAGGAGGGATGGAAATATAGGTTGCTTCACAACCTAGGGAAAATTGAGTTATTCCTTTAATAGAAAAGGAATATTCCCAATAAAAAGAATATTGGGATTTGGTCCAAGGATGTAAATGGAAAGGTCTAGGGAAGGATTTGGGTATGACAAGCCACTCTGGAAGAAAAGAAGAGGGCATCTTCTTCATCTAGACCACATAGCCACGAAAAAAGAAAACTCAGACAAAAACCTTAGAAAATCAAAAGAAAAAGAAAGGGCCAAAACTCAGGTTGTTACAACTCTTACCAACTTAAAGAAATCTCGTCCTCGAGATTTGGTTGCTCAAGAACAAGTATGAATATACTAACATAAGGAAACCGTTTCCAACTCGGGTATCCTTTTTTTATTGTTCTCACTGAATTTTTATATGACTTACCTGACTGGCTCTGGGTGGTTTGGTTTACTGTATCCACATTCTGATAGATCTTACCTTGCTTGTTCATGCTTATACATGCTCCCATTTCTTATTAGATCTGCTGACTTAGCTGAGTGTGAGTTGTTATCATGTCTGAAATATATGTCCATCTCACAAATCCAAGAGTGATTTCCGCTGGGTGTGCCATCCGACATTGACAACCTTCCATAAAGTTGTGATAAGATTTTCCTTGATGAACACCCAAGCACTGACTCCTTGCATTGGGTTTCATCACTAAATGCAGGTCCTTCGGGTTCCAAACAGTGGTTTGAGGCATAACCATTTTCCTGACAGATTCTGACTTATCGCGGGAATTCTTGAATTATCCTGACTGGCTCCACTGTCTTGAGTATCAGATCCATTCCAAATATTTGATTGTCGCTTGTCGTGGCCAGCATGAAGGTGTATGACCCTTTTTTTTGATAATATCCTCAGACTTGACTGACGGTGGGTGCTGGCAGAAGAATTTTGTTCCAGACAGGCTACCCTTTGGTGATTCACATAAGCGAGGGCTCATGCTACCCTTTGGTCATTCACATAAGCGAGGGCTCATGCTTCGAGATTGTTATTTCACCTTCAAATTATTCATTCTGTTGGCATTCTCATGGGGATAGTATGCTGTGTGATGCTTCACCATAGTTGCTGGAGTCAAACTGTTGAATTGACCCTTTGTCTGACTTGACAGACTCAGATATTCAATACTGACAATTCTGAGCATATACTGTTAAATGAGCAGGTTACCGTGATATGGGGTCCTTACCAAAATTGAGTAGACTCCGCAGTTGAATATTCATGGTGATCAATACTGACTCAGACTGTCCGAGGCATTTGCACCATGTGGGTCATGCAACAATTTTCATACCTGTATTTCTGGTCTTGCCCCTTCATTATTGTTTTCTTGGTCTGGATCCTTGGCTGAAAGAGCTTGGTCATATTGTTTCTGCATGTGACCATAGGTACTATCGGGTGCAATTCTTTGGCAATCATAACTTATCCTCATTCTTCTGTCTTGGTAATATTGTTTAAATGACAGGTTTATCACTTCTCAAGTTCTGACCATTAGGAAATGATCATCCGAACCCAGAGAAAGAAGACAAGGGCTCATCAGGATCATATTCCAGGTTCACAGGTACTTGTACTGAGCTCATTGATGTCGTCAATCCTTATAATTCTTTGTCACACTGTGATGTATACTGGCTTTCTTCTCTTAACAATCCTCACATGGTTGTCAGATCCTCGTCTGAGTGACTTGCAAGACCTTGGTGGTATGCTTACTGCATATATATGAGAATCTGATTCCCGAGGCAGATGTGTGTTCTGACTAATTCTTGCTTCTGGCCAAGCTGTTGCGGATCGGATTCTTGGGATTCACTGCCATATGCTGTCAATTCACAACGTACTACCTTGTACCAATGCCTTACTGAGGAAGATTGGATGGCTTGTGCTCGGAACTTTCATCAGACAGCTTGCCGAAGAAGACTGGGTATCATGCTTCAGAAGCTTACCCCCTTAAAGACTTTGCTGGGGAAAGACTCGGTAACTTATGTCGAAAGCTTCTCATGGTTTCTTACTGAAGAAGGCAGAGTACCTTGCACGGGAAATCATCCATTTATTGTACTGAGGAAGATAGATGAATCTTGCCTTGGAAGCTTCTCTGGTAGCTTGCAAGGGAAAAGTGGGTTTCTTACACCAGAAGCTTCTCATTGTGATATGCGGACCGATTACCACATATCCATACCATCTTAATATTTCTGATGTTGATTCTTGTATGAAACGGGGTTTTTGCTGGACTATCCTTGTAACGCCCCGGATTCGATGCGCCAGGTGTCTGCCAGTTATTCGCCGCCGTTGCCATGTCATTTGCTTGCGTGTTGCACTTTGCCATGTCATCATATGCATTTCATATCATGTCATCATGTGCATTTCATTTTGCATACGTGTTCATCTCATGCATCCGAGCATTTTCCCCGTTGTCCATTTTGCAATCCGGCACTCCTATGTCATCCGGCGTCCCCCTTTTGTCTCTCGTTGTGAGCGGGTATTAAACTTTCTCGGAATGGACCGAGTCTTGCCAAGCGGCCTTGGTATACCACCGGTAGACCGCCTGTCAAGTTTCATGCCATTTGGAGGTCGTTTGATACTCCAACGGTTAACCGGGTAACCGTAAAGCCTCTTTTGTGTGCAGCCCAACACACCTTCCAAAGTGGCCCAAAACCCACCAAACTCCCCTCCATGCTCTCGGTCGTTCGATCACGATCGCGTGGCCGAAAACCGTGCTCCATTTCGACTCTCCTAGCTCCCTCCACCTATAAAAACGTCTCCCCCTCTCCATTTCCGGATCATTTCCCCCCTAACCCTAAAAATCGCCCTCGCGCCGCCACCGGACACGTCCGTCCGCGCCGGACGCTTCGCCGCCGCCGTCCGCAGCCAATGGGAGGCTGCCACGTGGCGCCCCCGCGCCCACCTCGCCGCCGGCCCGCGGAGCCCATCGCGGGCCCGCGCGGACCCATGCGCCGCCGCCGCCCGGCCCGCACCGCGCCCGCTCGCCCCGCCGTCCGTCCCGCGTCGCCGCGCCGGACCCCGCCACCGCGGTCGCCGCCTCCGCCGCCCGGACTTGCCGCCGGCGAGCTCCGCCGGAGCCGCCTCGCCTCGCCTCCGCCGCCGCCCGCCTCCAGCACCCGCGCCGCCGCGGCCGAGCGCGCCCGTGCCCTCCGCCACCCGCCGCCAGCCGGCCACCGCCGCCTCTTGGCCTTCTCCTCACCGGCGCCGCCGTCCGCTCCGGCGCCCCCGGCCGTCGCCCCGGCCAGATCCGGCCACGGAGAGGCCGGATCCGGTGCCTCCCTCGCTGGCCCCCTCATCTCCGGCCGCCGCTGCCCGCACTCCGGTGACCTCCCCGGCGTCCTCGATTTCCGTGCCGAGAGGTTGACTTCCCCCCCTCTGAAAATCGCCTAAGTCCTCAATTTTTCATATAATCATGCCATGTTCGTTGCATTGTATCTCTGCATCTGTAGCACCGTTTTGTGCGTGTAATATGTCAAATTGTTCGTCTCGACGAGTACTTCATTTCGTTCCATTGCATCATTTTCATTTGAGCTCATCTTGATGCCCGAAATGCTGTTGGAAGAGTGCATGTTGATGTTAATCTGCTGAAAACTGTTATAACTTGCTCATTTGTCATTTTTGCCATGATTGATGTGTGCATCCTATGAGGTTGATGTCTACATGTGTTTTGATCTATGCCATGCCATCTTTCCAGGGGTGTATGCCATGTATTTTTGTGATCAATGTGGTGACTAGCACAAGCATGCAAACTAGGCTTCGTGATATTGCTGTTTTTAGTCCCTGTTCTGCTGTTATTTTGATGCCATGTAAACTTGATGCTACAGAGAGATCCATGCATATTTTGAGATACTTCAGTAAGGGTGTTTTGAACATATGGTTATTGTCTATCCATTCATGCCCTTGTTTGCAATTATGGAGTAGTCTAGCATGTCATTTTGGTGCTCTACTTTTGCTTCAAAATGTTTCCTGGCAGATTGTTTACATGTTATTCAATATGGCCAAGGTTGCTATGTTTGATCCTTGCATGCTATGGACTTGTTCTTGACTTGGTTTGTTTCACAAACATGTCTTCTTGATGATGTTATGATTATCTTGTCATGCAATGACTTGTGGTGAGTGAATCGAGCTTGTTAAGTAGGGTAGTTGCTGTTGCTGTTTTCCTGACAGATTCTGTTATATTTTGTTGCTATGTTAACATGCTTCTACTAATCATTCTATGCATAATATGGAGATGTCCTATAAACATGTTTTGATCTACATGTCATCCTCTATCCATCCATGCCCCTGGTTGCATTTATAGGTTGCTGTAGCTTGTTGTAATCTTGCTCCAAAGTTGCTTGATAATGTTGCTGTCAGTCTATTAACATTAAGTTCACTAGTTCCCATGTGTTTTGCTAGTGATGCATGCACCCTATGACCTTGATCTTGCCATGTATAGCTTCACAAACATGCCTTCTTACTGTTGGTTACCTTGCCATGCCATGTATTGCTCTGTGGTGAGTGGTACAAGCTCACCAACATGCCTACTTATTGTTGTTCCTGCCATGTATGAATCTGTAATATAACTTGCCATGTTTACATGGGTGCCATCATATTTTCTATGCCTTTTTGGCTCATGGTCAGTAAGGGACTGTTGTTCTATGCATTTAGTAGTATCATGCCATGCCTTTGTTTGCCATGATATGTTCCTGTAACATGTTGTTTGCTTGCTCTAAACATTGCAACCTGATGTTATTTCTGCTAAGTCTGAAACTGTTATTATTTGCAATCTTACCATGTGTGTTTGAGCATGTTCTAGTGATTTATGGAGATAGCTCAGTGTTCATGTTTTGTTATGCTTTACCTGTACTTCATGACCATGCCTTTTGTTATTATGTTGGGGTGCTGTAGCTTATTGTTTCGATGCTTGTAATATGCCTAGTTGCTGTTATGGACAGATTGTTGCTATGACTTGTATAGAGTGTATGTGTTGCACCGTTGCTCCGTTTTGAGTGTGCTCTATATGAAACTTGCTTGATTTTGCATGTAGCTTCATATCATGTTGCATCCTTGTTTTGAGGTGTTTGCTTGATGTTTGTATGCATTTTGCATCAATGCCATGCTTAACTTGTTTTGCTCATATCTTCTAGGCCGTAGCTCCGAATCTAATGAACTTTATATGTAACTTGACTAGAATTTTGTGTAGATCATCTTGGTGCATCTTAACTTGCTGTTTAACAACTTCAACTTAACGTTTATTCAGTTCTGGACCAATTTTGAAATTTGCATATGAGGACTTACTGGAATTGTTATATGTTGTTTCCGGCCTCATTTAAACTTGCTTTGATGTGTTGCTCTTGTTTGCATCGTCTCTTGCCATGAGTAGCTTCATGTAGCTTGGTCATACATCATGCTTGTTGTGCATCATGCCTTGTTCATGTGTGGTGTGTTTACCATGTTGTGTGCTTCTTGTTAGTTCCTGTTTCGTTGCGATCGTGACGATTCGTTCGTCTTCGTGGCTTCATCTTCTTCATGGACTCGTTCTTCTTCCTTGCGGGATTTCAGGCAAGATGACCGCTACCCTGGATCTCACTACTATCATTGCTATGCTAGTTGCTTCGTTCTATCACTATGCTGCGCTACCTATTACCTGTTTATCAAGCCATCCCATATTGCCATGAACCTCTAACCTTTGACACCTTTCCTATGCAAACCGTTATTTGGCTATGTTACCGCTTTTGCTCAGCCCCCCTTATAGCGTTGCTAGTTGCAAGTGAAGTTTAAGATTTCTCCATGGTGGACAGGGTTTATGTTGGGATATCACAATATCTCTTATATTATTAATGCATCTATATACTTGGTAAAGGGTGGAAGGCTCGGCCTTATTCCTGGTGTTTTGTTCCACTCTTGCCGCCCTAGTTTCCGTCATACCGGTGTTATGTTCCCGGATTTTGCGTTCCTAACGCGGTCGGGTGATTTATGGGACCCCCCTGACAGTTCGCTTTGAATATAACTTGTCCAGCAAGGCCCAACCTTGGTTTTACCATTTGCCTGACCACCACCTACTTTTCCCTTGGGAGTCGCTCTCTCGAGGGTCATCTTTATTTTAGCCCCCCCGGGCCAATGCTTGTCTAAGTGTTGGTCCAAACCGAGCGATGTCCGGCGCCCCCTGGGCAACCAGGGTCTATGCCAACCCGTCGTCTTGCTCATCCGGTGTGCCCTGAGAACGAGATATGTGCAGCTCCTATCGGGATTGTCGGCACAGCGGGCGGCTTTGCTGGTCTTGTTTTACCATTGTCGAAATGTCTTATAAACCGGGATTCCGAGACTGATCGGGTCTTCCTGGGAGAAGGTCTATTCCTTCGTTGATCGCGAGAGCTTGTCATGGGCTAAGTTGGGACACCCCTGCAGGGTATAAACTTTCGAGAGCCGTGCCCGCGGTTATGTGGCAGATGGGAATTTGTTAATGTCCGGTTGTAGATAACTTGACACCTGATCCGAATTAAAACGCATCAACCGCGTGTGTAGCCGTGATGGTCCCTTCTCGGCGGAGTCCGGGAAGTGAACACGGTTTCTGGGTTATGTTTGACGTAAGTAGGTGTTCAGGATCACCTCTTGATCATTGCTAGTTGACGACCGTTCCGCTTGTTCTCTTCTCGCTCTCATTTGCGTATGTTAGCCACCATATCATGCTTAGTCGCTGCTGCAACCTCACCACTTTACCCCTTCCTTTCCTATTAAGCTTTGCTAGTCTTGATACCCATGGTAATGGGATTGCTGAGTCCTCGTGGCTCACAGATTACTACAACAACAGTTGCAAGTACATGTTTTGCGATGATCCTGACGCGAGAGCGATGTTGCTTGTTTTGGAGTTTCTTCTTCTGCTTCTTCGATCAGGGAATAGGTTCCAGGTCGGCAGCCTGGGCTAGCAGGGTGGATATTGTTTGAGTTTCTATTTATGATTCATCCGTAGTCGGATGTTGTTCTTGTATGTTGTATTGTTGTATTCATGTGACATTGTATGTATTGGATGTATCCCCACTATTATGTAATGTTGATGTAATGATATCCACCTTGCAAAAGCGTATTCAAGATGCGCTTCTATCCTTGGTGGGACCTTCGAGTTCCTTTAGGATAGGGTCGCATCTTGGGCGTGATAAGTTGGTATCAGAGCCTCGACCGACCCTAGGAGCCCCCTTGATTGATCGTGTAGTTTGGCCGTTGTCGAGTCTAGAAGAAAACTGTTTTCTGAGTCTAGTTATATCGGAGAGTAGGACTTCTTTTTACTCCTCAGCCTCTTCGTCGCTCTGGTGAGGAATCTTGACGTAGGTGTTTTGAACTATTCCTCTTCCCCTTCAAAATTTTCTTTAGGTTCGCGTAGTTAGTTTTCCGATCGTTGGTCCCCAGCTCTTTGATCCGGTGCATTTCTCGTCAAGTTGACTCGAGCCTCTTCATCGTTGTTAAGTTCAATCCTCAGTTGTTTTCTTTTCCCATCCGCCCACCCTTTTTCTCCTCGGAACCGGAGTCCGTAATTGAGTATCCATCCTACTCGTGCGAAGCCTTTGCATTCTCTCCTCAATGATTTCAACTGGTGTTTTCTCTTCAAGATATTCGTTGGTTTTCCCTTCCAGTTGCCTTTGTTTTCCCGCCCTCCCACCCTCTTCTTCCCGGAGCTTGAGTCTGTTTCGAGCATCAATTTCATTCGTGTGGGGCCTCTTCAGTCTTTCGCTAATTGTTTCAACTGGTGAATTCTCTTTTATTCGACATTCTTCATCTCTTTTCTTTTTCGGTGCACTCAATTCAAGTTTTTTTGGGTTGATCATATTCTTTTTCCTCGGCTCAAATGTTTTTCCTTGCTCGTTCGCCTCTCGCCAGTTTATCCTTCCGGAGCACTGAAGACATCTCAGAAGATTCTGTTTGCATTTAATTAATTCGAGGTTGTCACCTCATTCAAATATTTTAATTGTTCCGGTGCATCATCTATCTGTTCAACAATCCTTTCCAACGGTGTTTTCTTTTAGTGGGCCCTAACCCACAGGTTTTTTTCCCAGGATCTTACCTGACTCTTCTAATTTCCCCGGAGTTATTCTCAAATTCTTTTCAAAGTGTGACGTAAGAATGAATTTGCATCAGTCACATGCCTTCTCCAAGATCTCTTTCAAATCATTTCGTTGTTGACTCAACTTCTTCGCCTTTCGTTTCCCCAGAGTGATTTCATAGTCTATCTGATTCCGTGAGCTTTCGATTCTCGTCATTCTCGTCGTTCCTCTCTTCTTCTCGATTACTCTCGATTCTTTGCTTCTTCTCTTGAGTTCTTGTTTCACCTCATCCTTTTTCCCTTCCGTCTCGGTCCTAAGATCTCGGGACGAGATCTCTTGTTAGTGGAGGAGTGTTGTAACGCCCCGGATTCGATGCGCCAGGTGTCTGCCAGTTATTCGCCGCCGTTGCCATGTCATTTGCTTGCGTGTTGCACTTTGCCATGTCATCATATGTAACGCCCCGAGACCGACGCTCCAGAAGACTTACAGTTACTCCAAGTTTCGTCGTATGATTTTGTTTTGTTTGTGCATTCATCATGCCATCTCTTGCATTGCATCATGTCATCATGCCATCATATCATTAATTTTTAAAACCTCAACTAAATAAATTGCATAGATCTTTTGATCTATTTAAATCGAGGGAATTCACTTGTGATTTCTCTTTATAACATATTAAAGCCTCTCAATATTATTAGGGAGCTATAATAAAATTATTCCATTTATATGGAAATCACCATAACACACTTGCAAATTATCCCAATGGCTTTGTTATCTTAATTCTTGGTCTCCAACCTTGCCATATATTCTTTCATCATATTCCGGAGCTCCACCAAAAATCCGAACATTTTTGGACCTTCCCAACCCTCACTTCCTATTCAAATCATTTGAATTTAAATCAAATGAGTTTGAATTTAAATCTTTAAATCATGGCCTTTTCTATTTTCTCGGAACAAGCGCATTTTTGCGAGCCCGAGAAAATTATCCCATGCCCAAACTCTTTCTCTAACCTTTTCTTTTCTTCCCTATTCTTTCTTTTTTTCTGTTATGAGAAAATAAGGGGGAGAGAGGAGCAAGCCCAGCTGGCCTCCTGCAGTCCAGCTAGGCCCAACCAGCAGCCCAGCCGCCCCACCTAAACCTAACCCTAGCCCTCGCCACACTCTCCCGATCCCCATCTCTCCCTCTCGTTCCCGTGCCCGCCGCCACACCCGCATCGCGCCCGATCCCATCACCCGCTCGACCTCCTTCGTCCCGACTGGCAACAGAAACGCCACCAGGCCGTCGTCCCGTGCCTCCTCCTCCCTCCGTTCGGCCTCAGCCACAGGAGCCACACCGTCACGGCGCCCTTCTCCTATCGTGCCCGTCGCCCGCCGCGGCGCCCTACGTCACCCCTGCCCCGCGCTGCACCTCCTCCTCTGCGCCGCAGCCTCGTCAGTGCCGGATCCGTCTCCCATGACCGCGTCGCCGGCCTCCTAGCACCGCATCGAGCATGTGACCCCGCGTCCCCGCTGGCTCCCGTCGCCCCTGCCTTGACGCCTGCTTCGCCTCCCCGTGCTCCAGTCGTGCTGTTGTCCGGAGTTCCAAGTCCACCCCCTCCGCTGTTCGTCCCAAGATCAGGCGAGGTCACGACCGGACCTGACTCCGGTGGCCCGTTCCCGTCGGAGTTGACCTCCATCACAGGCCACCCGCCAAGCCGCAGCAGCAGTGCCGCTGTTGCCTTGCTTCTGCATCGTTCGCCAAATCCCGCTGGAGGCCATGCGCAAGCCCGCGTTGACCCCATCGGCGTGGATCCCATTCGCCAGCAGCCGCATGCTACTCGTCGCTCGAGTCCCAGCGGGCTCGTTCGCCTCCTCGCTGCCTTCAAGCGCCATCGATGCATCTTTGTGGGGAACCTGCCAAGTACCCCCTGGTTGCCCCAAGCAACGCATCGCAAGCACCAAGTACCACGATGGCTGTTGTTCGCAAGTACCCTCTCCGGATCGCCAAGTTCGACTACCACACGGTTACGCCAAGTTCCTATACGATCCGTGTACAACTACCGTCGCCCCGAAGACTTGGATTCGTCAAGTACCTCTCCGAAACGATCGTGTACCACTACTTCCACTACCGTCGCCGTGTACCACTACTTCCCCTACGACCCGTGAACAACTACTTCCCTCGACGATTTTGAACCGCCCCGAAATGCACGCTTCAAAGGTATAACGACGAGACGTCCGCCCGTGTACGAATGCATGTTGTATGAGATGCCCGTGTTTACACCATGTCCGATTTGTCACTCGTTTCCATGCCACTAACCCGTGGGAGCCCGGTAGTCGGAAGCACCCCACCATCTCTTTGCATGTTCTACACATCCACACTTTCGTTCGCACCGACGTCTTGATGAGTTGTCGGATCATCGGAATGTTGCCGTGGCACCATTTCCGTTTCGCCGCCGTGGCACCCTTTTTGTTCCGCCATGGTGACCAAATGCTTCATAACATGCTCATGTCAATATTTTCATAAAATTGCTTAAAACTTGAATATGTCATCCGCATCATGTTAACAACATTTAAAATGTTTAAAATTGTTGCATGCTTTAAAATTGCTAAATGACATATGGGGATTTTCCGGAATTGTTATTTGTTGTTCCGGCCTCATTTAAACTTGCCTAAATAGTTAGCTCAATTATGCTTCACCCCCTTGCCATGTTTAATAACATTTAATATTGTTGAGTAGCTTATAACGATAGAGAACTAAATAATTGATGTGGAGTTTTGTCAATATGCAACTCGTTGCATATTGAGCTCCATTTAACTTGTAGTATTGTTTGTTGCACTTTGCCATGCCATGCCTCATTAAACCGGACATGCATCATACTTGATTGTGCATCATGCCATGTTTATGCTTGTGCATTTACCATGTTGTTTGTTTCTTTCCGGTGTTGCTTCTTAGTTCCGGTAATGTTGCGATTGTGAGGATTCGTTCGACTACGCCCGTTCGTCTTCTTCATGGACTCGTTCTTCTTCCTTGCGGGATTTCAGGCAAGATGACCGCTACCCTGGATCTCACTACTATCATTGCTATGCTAGTTGCTTCGTTCTATCGCTATGCTGCGTTACCTATCATTTGCTCTTCAAGCCTCCCAAATTGCCATGAACCTCTAACCTTTGACACCCTTCCTAGCAAACCGTTGTTTGGCTATGTTACCGCTTTTGCTCAGCCCCTCTTATAGCGTTGTTAGTTGCAGGTGAAGTTGAAGATTGCTCCATGGTGGACAGGGTTATGTTTGGGATATCACAATATCTCTTATATTATTAATGCATCTATATATTTGGTAAAGGATGGAAGGCTCGGCCTTATGCCTGGTGTTTTGTTCCACTCTTGCCGCCCTAGTTTCCGTCATACCGGTGTTATGTTCCCGGATTTTGCGTTCCTAACGCGGTCGGGTGATTTATGGGATCCCCCTGACAGTTCGCTTTGAACAAAACTTGTCCAGCAAGGCCCAACATTGGTTTTACCATTTGCCTCACCACCACCTACTTTTCCCTTGGGAGTCGCTCTCTCGAGGGTCATCTTTATTCAGCCCCCCGGGCCAATGCTTGTCTAAGTGTTGGTCCAAACTAGAGCCCTTTGCAGCGCCCCCTCAAGGAAACTTGAGGTCTGGTTTTAGTTGTACGGATTGCTCATCCGGTCGTGGCCTGAGACGAGATACGCGCGGCTACTATCAGGATGTCGGCACGCCGGGAGGTCTTGCTGGTCTTGTTTTATTACTGTCGAAATGTCTTGTAGCCGGAATTCCGAGACTGATCGGGTCTTCCCGGGGAGAAGGAATATCCTTCGTTGATCGCGAGAGCTTGTCATGGGCTAAGTTGGGACACCCCTGCAGGGTTTAAACTTTCGAGAGCCGTGCCCGCGGTTATGTGGCAGATGGGAATTTGTTAATGTCCGGTTGTAGATAACTTGACACCAGATCCGAAATAAAACGCATCAACCGTGTGTGTAGCCGTGATGGTCCCTTCTCGGCGGAGTCCGGGAAGTGAACACGGTCTTTGGGTTATGTTTGACGTAAGTAGAAGTTCAGGATCACTTCTTGATCATTGCTAGTTGACGACCGTTCCTTTGTTTCTCTTCTCTCTCTCATTTGCGTATGTTATCCACCATACATTGCTTAGCCGCTGCTGCAACCTCACCACTTTACCCCTTCCTTTCCCATTAAGCTTTGCTAGTCTTGATACCCATGGTAATGGGATTGCTGAGTCCTCGTGGCTCACAGATTACTACAACAACAGTTGCAGGTACAGGTTTTGCGATGATCCTGACGCGAGAGCGATGCTTGCTTGCGTTGAGTTCTTCTTCTGCTTCTTCGATCAGGGATAGGTTCCAGGTCGGCAGCCTGGGCTAGCAGGGTGGATATTGTTTGAGTTTCTGTTTATGATTCATCCGTAGTCGGATGTTGTCCTTGTATGATGTATTTTGTATTTGTGTGGCATTGTATGCCCTTTTGTATGTATCCCCATCTATTATGTAATGTTGATGTAATGATATCCACCTTGCGAAAGCGTCTTCAAGATGCGCTTCTATCCTTGGTGGGACCTTCGAGTTCCTTTAGGATAGGGTCGCATCTTGGGCGTGACAAGTTGGTATCAGAGCCTCGAGCGACCATAGGAGCCCCCTTGTTTGTTGGCCGTTGTTGAGTCTAGAAGAAAACTATTTTGAGTCTTAGGATTATATATATCGGAGAGTAGGATTCTTTTTACTCCTCAGCCCCCTTCGTCGCTCTGGTGAGGACTCCTGACGTAGATGTTTTGTCTTTCCTCTCCTCAAATTTCACTAAATTTTTTTTAGGATCACGCGGGTATCTTGGAATCGTTCCGATGGTTTTGTGACGAGAACATTGTTCTTGGTGCCTCCTGACATTTAGGGGTTGTGGCAGTGTCCCGAGGAGTTGAGCTCCGAGGTGTTGTCGTCATAATTTTATCGTTGCAGTTCTGGAATACCTGATTTTTGCCGAGATCGAAAATCTCTTTTGTACAGTTGTTGGTGAGATAACCCCGATAACCCAGTACTGAGGTGAGTACGGGAGTATTGCCATAGCTTGTATAACGGATGCTTTTCGAAGGTTGAGGTACACGATTTCCGGAGTTTTCTTGGTTATGTGTTGACGGATGGATACAGCTGGATGTAGGTATTGTTAGTTTGGGTGAGATATATTGCTTCCCCTGTATCCCCAACACCAGATTGCATAACCAGAAAGTTTCAGGAGTTCATAGGTGGGAATTCAAGTAGCCCCTAGAATATCTTTTCGACAGATGTATGATATGAGATTGGGGTTCGACGTCTAGTGGTCCGCCTATCCACGGTTGGTTTTACAGTGGTCTCGTTGTGTCTTAAAGAATCCTTGGCTATGCCGATTCAGGGACACTTCGTATGTCATGTGCACTACCTTGCACATGATGGTGCTGTACGATTGAGCCCGTGTGGGCCCCACCACGAAAACTTCGGACGAAATCTCTATCATATGTTTGTTCCGGCTTATTCTGCAAGCCAAATCCTTTGTTTTGTTTTATTTGTGGTATTCGAGTTGCTTCGAAGTCAAATGTTGAATCCATACCTTTCCTAAACGGTGTTCTCATATTGCTATGTGAATACTAATCCTTTTTGATCATTGAGGTTGTCATGTTAATTCGTTTCCAACCGGTGCGCTTCTCTTCGAGATGATCCCATCATTCTCCCCATCCGCAAGATCAATTCTAAGTTTTATCAACAGTGTTTGTTTCATCCGTCCCAAGTTGTCTTTGTTTTCCCGCCCTCCCACCCTTTTCTTCAAGGACTCATTTATTTTAATCAAGTATCCATTTATTCATGCTCTTCATTCTTTTCTTTCAATGTTCTTATCCGGTGATTTCCCATGAAGATGCTCAACAGTTTCAAGTTCATCATCCTTCATTGTTGTTTCTTCTCCGGTGATTCCAATTCAAACTTTCGATATTCATCATATTCCTTTCCTCGTTTCTAATGCTTTCTCATGATGATGCACCTCTTAATCATTCACCTCTTCCTATTCATTTGTTCTGGAGTGCCGAAGATATCTCACAAGACTTGTGTTTCCATTCTCAATCCGTTCAAGCTATTTGGAGATTGTTATCTCATTCAAGCCATTTAATTCAACCGGTGCAATCTCTCTTTAAATCATTTTCAACGGTGTTTTCTTTTGAGTGGGCGCTAACCCACAGGTCTTTTCCCAGGATCTTACCTGACTCTTCTAATTATTCCAGAGTTATTCTTAAATTCTTTTCAAGTGTGACGTAAGAATGGATTCCATCAGTCACATGCCTTCTCCAAGATTGTTTTCAAATTATTTTCATTGTTGGCTCAACCTCTTTGTTTTTTTTTCTTTCTCCCGGAGTATCTCAACAATTCATGGTGGTTCTCATCATCATTCTCAACATTTGAAGACCGAAGAAGGATTTCTCTTAAATCTTGGTCCATTCTCTTGAATATTCATGGTTCTAGCCTGATGCCATCCTCTCATAATTGTTTTCGATTGCGAGAATTCTTTTCACCCATCCGAAGCAATTCAGGAGTCTTTTCATTTTGTTTCTCCAGAGCCCATCATCTCAGTATTATTCATTCTCAGCTTTCAGATCTCATTCTCCAAATCTTACCGGTGCATCATTCAAATATCCTCTAATCAGTTCATGTTCTCTTCATTCTCATGTATCTAAATCCCTTCAAGTATCTTCATTCGTTTTCAAACTCTTTCCCGTGAATTGTGCCCTTGCTACTCTCTTTTCCAATTCTTACGGTGGTTCGTTCAAGATTTCACTTCCTTCGTTATCATATTAATTCATTCGTTCTTTTCAATCCTACCGGTGGTTCATGAAGACCTTCTCAAGTTTACGCTATATCTCTCTTAATCCTTTTTTTTCAATGGGAATAAGTAATATGCCAAATCCATTGCTTGTCATCAATTAAATTTGATGAAGGATAAGCATACAATAAATCTTATTCTTATTTCCTTGAGGTGACTAAATTCTTTTTATGAAGATTATTCATGGTGAATAAATTCTTGATTACAAGTGATTCATCTTTCTTT
This sequence comes from Triticum timopheevii, assembly GCA_963921465.1. Classification (NCBI taxonomy): domain Eukaryota; kingdom Viridiplantae; phylum Streptophyta; class Magnoliopsida; order Poales; family Poaceae; genus Triticum; species Triticum timopheevii. Next base: position 248,400,626 of record OY997264.1, on the reverse strand, counting down.
CCGGAGTTGGTCATCATATCACATTCTCGGTTCGAGAGGCTTCATCTTTCTTTTCGGAGTTCCAAGCTCTCTTAATTATCTCGTCGCGAAGCTCCATCTGAATCATTGCAAGGATTCACCTTGTGTTTTCAACTTCTCTTTCTTTCTATCATCCTTTTTTTTACCGGAGTTCTTCATGGAGGCTCTACATGGTGGTTCGTCAAGGATTCTTTTCATTCTTCAATTGTTCTTCAAGATTTCTCTTGAAGTTAAGATCAGCCAAGCTATACTCTAAAAATAAACATGGTACTCAACACATGTTTTGTTTTGAGGAGCTCAAGTATTCTTCATCTTGCATTCCAAAGTGCAATTCTTTCTACCTTATCTTTTGAGGTGGTGTTATGTCACTCTTGACAATTTCCTTCATGTTTCATGATTCATATGTTGTCAAGAATGAGGTAGTTTAAATCCATCAATCTTTTGTTGGAGTTATATTGGGTTATATCTCACCTAAAGCCTTCCCTAAGGAATATTGCTAATTATGGTGCTATCAATGATCCGAGTTTTCTCCTATCCTCTCGGTGAAGAAGTTTTTCATCTCTTTGGTGCTCTCAATCTAATCAATGATTTCCATTAGTGGCCGGTTGTCACCTCATAGTCTCGAGATGTTTTCCATAAGCCCACAACAAGCTTGTGCTTCTCGTTGTTGATTTTCCAACAACTCCGTTCGATTCTTCTTTGCAAGGATGCTTTCCAAGTTCACTTGTGGCAAACGTTGTCATTTTCTTCTCCGTCCCTTTATCCCAACGATCTAACTTCTATTATTTCGTTACGGAGGCATTGTGATGTTGTGCTCTTCACCCATCACCTCGTTTTTGAGGATCGTGTTCTTTTCTTGCATATCCATTTAACCGGAGTGTTGTATCATCTCTTCAATATCTTTTCATCTCATCAAGTTTTCTTCTCTTTTCTACCGGAGTGCTGTCCAAATTCTGCCATTCTTGTTCCTTGGCTATCTCATTATACCGATGTGGTCATATTCTTTTCGTTCGTGAAGCTCTTATTTCCATGTCTTTCAACCTTCAAATTCTTGTAATACTCCTGTTCCTCTTTCCTACCGGATTGTTTGCAATCTCGTTCATCTCTGTTGTACTCTTTCTTTTAAATTGCTCAACCTCTCAAGGTTTGTGGTTTCACTCGTTCGTCAAAGAAGCAACTTGGTTTTACCTCTCCTCTTCCCCTTCCTTTTCCCTCCGGTGCCATCCTAGATCTCGGGACGAGATCCTCTTATAGTGGTGGAGTGTTGTAACGCCCGAGACCGACGCTCCAGAAGACTTACAGTTACTCCGAGTTTCGTCGTATGATTTTGTTTTGTTTGTGCATTCATCATGCCATCTCTTGCATTGCATCATGTCATCATGCCATCATATCATTAATTTTTAAAACCTCAACTAAAGAAATTGCATAGATCTTTTGATCTATTTAAATCGAGGGAATTCACTTGTGATTTCTCTTTATAACATATTAAAGCCTCTCAATATTATTAGGGAGCTATAATAAAATTATTCCATTTATATGGAAATCACCATAACACACTTGCAAATTATCCCAATGGCTTTGTTTTCTTAATTCTTGGTCTCCAACCTTGCCATATATTCTTTCATCATATTCCGGAGCTCCACCAAAAATCCGAACATTTTTGGACCTTCCCAACCCTCACTTCCTATTCAAATCATTTGAATTTAAATCAAATGAGTTTGAATTTAAATCTTTAAATCATGGCCTTTTCTATTTTCTCGGAACAAGCGCATTTTTGCGAGCCCGAGAAAATTATCCCATGCCCAAACTCTTTCTCTAACCTTTTCTTTTCTTCCCTATTCTTTCTTTTTTTCTGTTATGAGAAAATAAGGGGGAGAGAGGAGCAAGCCCAGCTGGCCTCCTGCAGTCCAGCTAGGCCCAACCAGCAGCCCAGCCGCCCCACCTAAACCTAACCCTAGCCCTCGCCACACTCTCCCGATCCCCATCTCTCCCTCTCGTTCCCGTGCCCGCCGCCACACCCGCATCGCGCCCGATCCCATCACCCGCTCGACCTCCTTCGTCCCGACTGGCAACAGAAACGCCACCAGGCCGTCGTCCCGCGCCTCCTCCTCCCTCCGTTCGGCCTCAGCCACAGGAGCCACACCGTCACGGCGCCCTTCTCCTATCGTGCCCGTCGCCCGCCGTGGCGCCCTACGTCACCCCTGCCCCGCGCTGCACCTCCTCCTCTGTGCCGCAGCCTCGTCAGTGCCGGATCCGTCTCCCATGACCGCGTCGCCGGCCTCCCAGCACCGCATTGAGCATGTGACCCCGTGTCCCCGCTGGCTCCCGTCGCCCCTGCCTTGATGCCTGCTTCGCCTCCCCGTGCTCCAGTCGTGCTGTTGTCCGGAGTTCCAAGTCCACCCCCTCCGCTGTTCGTCCCAAGATTAGGCGAGGTCACGGCCGGACCTGACTCCGGTGGCCCGTTCCCGTCGGAGTTGACCTCCATCACAGGCCACCCGCCAAGCCGCAGCAGCAGTGCCGTTGTTGCCTTGCTTCTGCATCGTTCGCCAAATCCCGCTGGAGGCCATGCGCAAGCCCCCGTTGACCCCATCGGCGTGGATCCCATTCGCCAGCAGCCGCATGCTACTCGTTGCTCGAGTCCCAGCGGCCTCGTTCGCCTCCTCGCTGCCTTCAAGCGCCATCGATGCATCTTTGTGGGGAACATGCCAAGTACCCCCTGGTTGCCCCAAGCAACGCATCACAAGCACCAAGTACCACGATGGCTGTTGTTCGCAAGTACCCTCTCCGGATCGCCAAGTTCGACTACCACACGGTTATGCCAAGTTCCTATACGATCCGTGTACAACTACCGTCGCCCCGAAGACTTGGATTCGTCAAGTACCTCTCTGAAACGATCGTGTACCACTACTTCCACTACCGTCACCGTGTACCACTACTTCCCCTACGACCCGTGAACAACAACTTCCCTCGACGATTTTGAACCGCCCCGAAATGCACGCTTCAAAGGTATAACGACGAGACGTCCGCCCGTGTACGAATGCATGTTGTATGAGATGCCCGTGTTTACACCATGTCCGATTTGTCACTCGTTTCCATGCCACTAACCCGTGGGAGCCCGGTAGTCGGAAGCACCCCACCATCTCTTTGCATGTTCTACACATCCACACTTTCGTTCGCACCGATGTCTTGATGAGTTGTCGGATCATCGGAATGTTGCCGTGGCACCATTCCCGTTTCGCCGCCGTGGCACCCTTTTTGTTCCGCCATGGTGACCAAATGCTTCATAACATGCTCATGTCAATATTTTCATAAAAATGCTTAAAACTTGAATATGTCATCCGCATCATGTTAACAACATTTAAAATGTTTAAAATTGTTGCATGCTTTAAAATTGCTAAATGACATATGGGGATTTTCCGGAATTGTTATTTGTTGTTCCGGCCTCATTTAAACTTGCCTAAATAGTTAGCTCAATTATGCTTCACCCCCTTGCCATGTTTAATAACATTTAATATTGTTGAGTAGCTTATAACGATAGAGAACTAAATAATTGATGTGCAGTTTTGTCAATATGCAACTCGTTGCATATTGAGCTCCATTTAACTTGTAGTATTATTTGTTGCACTTTGCCATGCCATGCCTCATTAAACCGGACATGCATCATACTTGATTGTGCATCATGCCATGTTTATGCTTGTGCATTTACCATGTTGTTTGTTTCTTTCCGGTGTTGCTTCTTAGTTCCGGTAATGTTGCGATTGTGAGGATTCGTTCGACTACGCCCGTTCGTCTTCTTCATGGACTCGTTCTTCTTCCTTGCGGGATTTCAGGCAAGATGACCGCTACCCTGGATCTCACTACTATCATTGCTATGCTAGTTGCTTCGTTCTATCGCTATGCTGCGTTACCTATCATTTGCTCTTCAAGCCTCCCAAATTTCCATGAACCTCTAACCTTTGACACCCTTCCTAGCAAACCGTTGTTTGGCTATGTTACCGCTTTTGCTCAGCCCCTCTTATAGCGTTGTTAGTTGCAGGTGAAGTTGAAGATTGCTCCATGGTGGACAGGGTTATGTTTGGGATATCACAATATCTCTTATATTATTAATGCATCTATATATTTGGTAAAGGATGGAAGGCTCGGCCTTATGCCTGGTGTTTTGTTCCACTCTTGCCGCCCTAGTTTCCGTCATACCGGTGTTATGTTCCCGGATTTTGCGTTCCTAACGCGGTCGGGTGATTTATGGGATCCCCCTGACAGTTCGCTTTGAACAAAACTTGTCCAGCAAGGCCCAACATTGGTTTTACCATTTGCCTCACCACCACCTACTTTTCCCTTGGGAGTCGCTCTCTCGAGGGTCATCTTTATTCAGCCCCCCGGGCCAATGCTTGTCTAAGTGTTGGTCCAAACTAGAGCCCTTTGCAGCGCCCCCTCAAGGAAACTTGAGGTCTGGTTTTAGTTGTACGGATTGCTCATCCGGTCATGGCCTGAGACGAGATACGCGCGGCTACTATCAGGATGTCGGCACGCCGGGAGGTCTTGCTGGTCTTGTTTTATTACTGTCGAAATGTCTTGTAGCCGGAATTCCGAGACTGATCGGGTCTTCCCGGGGAGAAGGAATATCCTTCGTTGATCGCGAGAGCTTGTCATGGGCTAAGTTGGGACACCCCTGCAGGGTTTAAACTTTCGAGAGCCGTGCCCGCGGTTATGTGGCAGATGGGAATTTGTTAATGTCCGGTTGTAGATAACTTGACACCAGATCCGAAATAAAACGCATCAACCGCGTGTGTAGCCGTGATGGTCCCTTCTCGGCGGAGTCCGGGAAGTGAACACGGTTTCTGGGTTATGTTTGACGTAAGTAGGTGTTCAGGATCACCTCTTGATCATTGCTAGTTGACGACCGTTCCGCTTGTTCTCTTCTCGCTCTCATTTGCGTATGTTAGCCACCATATCATGCTTAGTCGCTGCTGCAACCTCACCACTTTACCCCTTCCTTTCCTATTAAGCTTTGCTAGTCTTGATACCCATGGTAATGGGATTGCTGAGTCCTCGTGGCTCACAGATTACTACAACAACAGTTGCAAGTACAGGTTTTGCGATGATCCTGACGCGAGAGCGATGTTGCTTGTTTTGGAGTTTCTTCTTCTGCTTCTTCGATCAGGGAATAGGTTCCAGGTCGGCAGCCTGGGCTAGCAGGGTGGATATTGTTTGAGTTTCTATTTATGATTCATCCGTAGTCGGATGTTGTTCTTGTATGTTGTATTGTTGTATTCATGTGACATTGTATGTATTGGATGTATCCCCACTATTATGTAATGTTGATGTAATGATATCCACCTTGCAAAAGCGTCTTCAAGATGCGCTTCTATCCTTGGTGGGACCTTCGAGTTCCTTTAGGATAGGGTCGCATCTTGGGCGTGACAATCCTCCCTTCTCGGTATTAAATACATGCCATATTTTTGCTAGCTTCTGGGCATATCATGTTTCAAAATCATCCTCAATGAAGAATCAAACTTGTAACTGAGCCATACCTTTGACTGAGAATATTCTGTCAATCTTGCACACAATTCATCTTCTTGCCGATTTGATCATTTCTGCTATGAAGAGCGCACACTGAGGCAAATTTGATATCCCCAATCTCAATTCAGTCGGCTGAGAATTCCATAATGTTGTGAGGAGTGCACGCTAATGCAAACTTGATACTGATAGTCCATCTAGGATTTCTTTTGTATTCAGACGAGATATTCCAAATTTTACTACAATGGGCTGATAACTCCATTTTGTTTAGCTGAGTTTCCAAATATATCCATTCCTTGCTGACTCTTCGGGTCTAGTGTCGGTTGACGGGCAACTTTAATACGGGAAAATATGTAACACCGAAGGCCCAAAGAAAGAAGCAAAATAAACGATGAAAACAAAAGCACACAAGCATACTAATAACATAAATAATACTACTATCAAGCAACATCACATATTACTGCTACTCACAACAATAATATGCATGCACACATAAGCACATAAATCTATCGGAAACTCCAGCATTACGGTCTAATATGTTGTGGCGGTGTGCACGAAAGTGAAATCCATGTGCGGAAGGAGTTGGCGTAACCAAAGCTACACCAAGTGCTGGCTGAACACCGGTTACAACTGGATGGATACACAGGTGAGGACGGACTTGGCGATCAAGTAGCGAGACGCAACGGTCACGACCACATCATCATCAAGCATACGAAGGAATCGTACACGTCCAAAGAATGGAATGACGGGGAAAGATAGCGGTGGAAGAGCAAGGCTTGCTGGCATTACCCTAGTTCTGATAACAAAGATTAGTAAGGGTTGCCAAAGGGACGAGATGGAGGGCATGATCCGGGATAGAAACAAGTCTATCACCGAAATAATATGGGTGGGTGGCGGAAAGATATCGACACGATATCTGAGCATAACTCTTGCAAATGGTGTCTGGAACACTCGGTACCAGGGCATCACTCTGCTGGGACAGAGATGACGCCGAACACCAAAGAGCAGGCATGCTAAGAAAGAGGGTGCATGTGGTGGATCAAAACTGATGCCACCTACACTCACAAGACTAATCGTTAGTGACAAGATAATAAGCTATATGCATGCTATGCAACAAACAAATGCAACAATCAAGTGCAACAAACCAACTGGAATCCATATTACCACATTCTAACGTTCGCGCGGTCGAGGGCGTCCTACAGCCAGACCTGCTATGATACCAAGCCTGTGGCACCCGGCTCAGAGAAACCGGAACACCCCGTATTCCAGCCTAGAGACCGAGATGAAGTCTTCTGGAATACGACACTGCTTAGCATAGAACAAATCAGCTCTTTATTACAATCTATTTGGTTACAAGGGTTACATCAGCATGGCGACACTACGCCTGCCATTGTTGCTCTATACAAGCAGCAGAACAACTCGAAGCAGCGGAACAACGACGACAGTTGTGAACTACGCTCCGCAGGGACTCTGGCTGGAACGTTTATCCTAGCTCGCAAACAAGGAATCCACGGAAAACAAGCAATCAAATCCGGCATGACCTGCAAATTGGCATAACACGCCAGGTCAGTACATTGAATGTACTCGCAAGCTCACAATAACCAGAAGCATTCAAGACAAACAACAACATGGTAATTACAGGTTAACAATGATTAACATGATATCATCCAAAGAACATGGCATGAACAACATGAACAAGGTACAACTAGAACAATATGAGCATGGCATGAACATATGAATCTGATGATACTAGCATGCAACATGATGACACTATCATGCACCACTTATTTTACTCGGGTTACCTCGTAACCATCACATGCATCACCTACCAACCTCGGACATCAAACGATCATCTTAGGATCAAATCAAGCTTGGTATAAACAATACCGCAGTAATCATTACATGACCACAAGGAGCTTGATCTTTACCCATGATTCTCGCACAACATCACAAATATCTAACAACTGGGTATCCTCGATACCATGGTGATCATTCATGGATCACAAACAGAACCACACTTGGTTCAACGCGTTACCTCATAACCAAACGGTGATCATTCATGGATCACATATCCAACTTATCTCATCATCGAACCGGGGCTGTTATTAAGCACATTATTATTATTATTACTGTTGACCCATCATGTGACCAACTAGGAACTGGGCCCTTATCCATGGGCGCAGCTATCGATAGATTAATACACTCTGCAGAGGTAGCGCACTGTACCCACACCACAAAACCCATGGCCTCGCACTCCCATTCGGGTGGACCAACGGTGTTCCGAAAAAACCGATCTACTGCCATGACACTCTCCCAGCCAATCCGACCAACACCCCTTATTGGGTTCAGTGCTGGGTGACTGAGCCTACCAAAGGCAACACAGCCAATGTCATGGCAAAACAAAATAGTCCGAAATGGGGCAACCTGGGTACACAACAACAACAGGTCCACAAGGTTTATGTCCGCCTACCTGATCAGGGTAGCGCGCACCCATAACCTTCCCTAGTTGGAGGCACCGGCGAGAGGCATGACAATAGACCCATCAGGGCCTCCCCATACAAAGGCAAATGTGGTTGCACTTGTCAGCTCGATATGGTGGCACCATGACTCAGTCAACAGTTGCTCAAGTCCAATTAAGTCCGGTTAAACTTGAATGCAATAAGCTGAGTCATATGAAAATAACATGATGCAACTACAATGCATGAGCAGGATATCAACATAAGCATGGTTCTGCAACATTATTTCTTAACATATCAACAACAACAAACCATATATCTGACTGAGCATGGCATACTGACTAGCATGAACATCACAAGTACATTACTCAGAAACATAGCAGGACTACTAGCATCAACAATAAATACCATGCAAGAAACATATGAACAATGCTACCATGCAAGCATTTAACCAACTGGATGCAATGGATCATGCATAACAACGACAATCGGAGCAGACGATAGTCATGCACCGAAGACCATCACCAACATCAACATGTCCTACTAGCAAGCATAAGCATCTGAAAGGAATACTAGCAACTAGTACATGATAACCAGGTGCAAGACAACATAACACGAGAGTGAACATGAAATTCTAAGCATCACCGGAACAACGGTAACCAAGTTTTAAACGGACAAACATTTATTAAATATTCAAGTTAAAAACCATGGCTACTGTATGACTATCATGCAAGTGGGTATTGTGGCTTGCCTGGGGATGAAGAAGGCACCAGAAGAAGTGCGGTGAAGCCGCGGAAAGATTTGCCGGAAACAGTCCTCTCCCGGAGGGGGCTATTTATGTGCAAGGGCAAAATGGTCATTTTCAGAATGTTAACACAAGGTGAAAGTGTGACCAATAGAACGGGCTCGACGAGACAAAGAAATGGGCTTTTGATTCACCTCAAACGGAGTTACGAACAAAAAGTTATAGCCTGACGGAGTCCAGGAACCAATCTGTAAAAAGATTTCTACAAACAGGCCCCTGAGCTGAAAAACAAAAAGCACATTTAGTTGAATACGACTTCTCAGCAGAGAAAACGTATTACTAGCCGTAGTTAAGTGAAAATACGCTTTCCCAAAAGGAAAACACATTTCCAACCGAACTAGGACAAAAGTACGCTTTCCCTTAAAGAAAACGTATTTCAACAAAATGCGTTTCCACTTATCCAGCTAGGCAGTGGCGAGGCCGGGGCTTGTCTCGCTGACGTGCGGGTCCCATGGGCGGTGGGGCCCGTCACTTATCCACGTGGGCAGGACGGGTCAACGCATAGCGGCAGGACCGACCACCTGGGTCTTTGGCACGTGGGGTCCGTGGGGCTGGGGCCCGCCTGGCTGGTTCAACTCCTTCCTCCCGCTCGCGCCCGCGATGCAGAGGGAGTGGTGTGCCACCGGCGACTGCCATGGACGGCTCCGGGCACCTCCAGCGAGGCTCCGGCTTCCGAACTGCGCAGGGCGGAGAGGCGCATCCATCCAGGGGCTTCGCGCGCGCCGGGGAGGATCGAGGCGACGACGGCTTGGGTTCCGACGGAGGTGCTCTTCGGCCGAAGATGGAGCTCGTGGATATAGTGGCTCCGGTGAGGGGGAGAGGCAATGGGGAGGATTGCCAGACTTCGGGTGATATTCTGGTGGTGGCTAGGTGGAGCTAAGAAGGCGGGGATGGGCAAATTTGGCCGAGGCTGTGCGGCGGCCATGGCAGCAGAGGGAGGGAAGGAGAGGCTCCGGTGCTCGGGGAAGAGACTAGGAGAGGTCCAGGGAGAGAGGGGAGGGCAATGGAGTGCTCGAGGTTGCGCGGGAAGGGCTACTTATAGCCGAGCAAGGGCATGGCCAAGCTGGCATCGCGGACGTGTGTGCTCGTGCATGGGCTCGGAGATAGGCGACAAGGAGACACAAGGAGAAGCTCACGGGGCAGAGGGGATCCAAGGGGCATGGGGAAGAAGCGAACATAGGAAGAAGACGACGACTAGCTACAGATCGCCCGTGGGCGCACGGCGACGAGCGCCAGTGAGGAAGCTGTCGGAGGGGGGAATGGCTCCAGGAGGATGGCAATGACACATGGAACCTGTTGGACACGCTCACGCGCGCGATGATGACGAGAGGAGGAAGGGCCCGGACACAAACGACGTCTAGAGCGTGAACACTACATGCCAAAATGATGGTCACCACTGGCACGGGTGCACACAGTGCGCCGAGTTCGGCCAAAACGTATCTGGGGGTTAGTCCTTCCTGGGCAGGTTGCAACTGAGGTGGTGGCTTAGTTAAATTTGTTGTGTTTAGATGGGAATCAACCTCTGAAGTTTACTGTTGCAAACTTGATCAACTTAGTGTGATCAACAGATAGATGATATATGTCAACTGTTATGTCTGGGGTGTTTAGGCTAGGAAGGACTACAGTCCTGGGGAGTTCGAGGAGAAATGGACCAAGGTTTAATATAGTTGCTTTGCAACTGACCAAAATAGTCCAGAAATTTGAACATGATGATGCACTCACATGGAGTATCAACTTGGGCTCAAATTGGGAAAAGCAGAGTCATTTGGTCTTATGAAGATGCTCAAAAAGTGTCATACCAATTGGCCAAGCCAAAATGGTACTTGCTTCATAAACATCTCCAAAGGTAGAAACTTGCAAAAATTCTAGAGGATTAATGGCTTCATGAAATATGCTCAAAATGGGTGGAGATAGGTTATATGGATAATAGAAGGCCTAGAAAAATTTGCAGCCATAATGGAGCAAGATAAAATATACTTGCTTCACAAACTGTAAATTTGGACAGAATCAAAGAATTGAAGATGAGCTCACATGAGCTTAACTTTTGTGTAGGGCTATTATATGATGATATGGAGGATCATGCAAAATGGCAACTCGTTTGGATATGCCTAGCTTGTACCTCCTTCATAAAGCTTCTTTTTGAACAGAAACTTTGGAAAATCATAATTAAATAATTACTAGGCAAATGAGGTTGAATTTTAGCATGTGGAAATAATATGTACAAGAAAAGACGTCCAAGGAGTTTGTGGTCAATTGGGAAAATGAAAATATCACTTGCTTCACAATGTGCCATTTAGGGCAGAACAGGAAATGAATTATTTGAGGATTATTTTTAAACATGGCAATGAAAAGTCTTGCCATATTTGATGAAGCTACGACCCAAGAAATCTATGAGAATTATTTGGGAATTTTAGGAGGGGGAAAATATAGGTTGCTTCACAACCTAGGGCAAATTGAGCCATTCCTTTAACAGAAAAGGAATATTCCCAATGAAAAGAATATTGCGATTTGGTCCAAGGATGTAAATGGAAAGGTCTAGGGAAGGATTTGGGTATGACAAGCCACTTTGGAAGAAAAGAAGAGGGCATCTTCTTCAGCTTCCAGAGCACATAGCCATAGAAAAAGAAAACTTAGGCAAAAACCTCAGAAAATCAAAAGAAAAAGAAAGGGCAAAAAATCAGGCTGTTACACAATTTTTTTGGACGATACTCTTATAGTTACATCCTCACTGCAGATGAAGTTCTGACAATTTAAACAACCTCCTTTGCCACTGTGACCTCATTATGTATTTTAAATAAGAGGAAAAATCAAGTACATCACACAAAATTTATTATCACCAGCCATGTGACATGCAGTACAAAATATATTGGAGCAGAGTCATAGTATATCGCTTACGCGAGAAGGTTCATCGGCTAAATTCCACCGTCGGTGCATCAAGCACACTAGCTCGCTCTCCAAGTATCATTTAACTATTCAATCATCGCCGGTCAAAGATGGGGATGTGGACCCGCGTTGTGAGGGTAACTTCGGTGCCCCACTAAGGCGAGAGCACAGCCGCAACCGCCATGAGCGTGCTAACAACCTGCATGAGCGCGACCGCAATATGCAATCGGGCGGTCGCAGCAGCCCAAACGGCCGGTCTTGCAGCTCAGATGGTGGTAGTAACATCCATGACAGGGATAGCAACTGGTGAGAGCGGCGCAACAAGTTTCCGTTCCACAGCGGCCGCCGTAGACCTGATGAAGGCCGCCCACGCGGAGCGCCTGGCGGTCACCGCACTAATCGCACGAAGCTTCTCCGACAATGGTTGGTGATACGTCCATTTTGCATCATATTTTCCTACTGTTATTTATAATGTATTTATGCATAATAATGCTTCTTGGAGTATTTCTAATGCCTTTTCTCTCATAATATGCAAGGTTTACACAAAGAGGGAAAATGTAGGCAGCTGGAATTCTGGACGTGAAAAAGCTACGTTAGAGTTACCTATTCTGCGCATCTCCAAATGAGCTAAAAGTTTACAGAGAATTGATTTGCAATATATGAAGAATATTGGAGAAAATAACTACCAAATGGGTGTGACACCCCGAGACCAATGCGCCAGTGGTCTTCCATTTATTCGCCATCGTTGCCATGTCATTCGCTTGCATGTTGCACTTTTCCATGTCATCATGTGCATTTCATGTGCATGTTTACAAAACTTGGATCCGTCCGGGTCTCCTAGTTCTCTCCTTTGTCCGTTCTGATTCCAACCACACTCGCACGTGCCCGCGACACCTCTGAAATATTATTTTATGTGGGATAAAAAAAATTCTCGGAATGGGTTAAAATTTTGCGTGCGGCCTTGTTGTATTGTAGGTAGACCACCTACATAATTTCATCGCATTCCGAGCTCGTTTGATAGCCCAACCGTTAAACATATAACAACACTATAGGCGGACAAGCATCAGGCGTTTTCGGTATCTGGAAACTGTCACCGGGCCTCTCTCTCTTCTCTCCTCTCAGCCCAAGACCGCCCCTACACAGCCCACTAGGCCCAGCCTACCCCCCTCTCGACCGATGCCATCTAATCAAGATCGGAGGGCTTTAAAAGCCCCCCAAACCCCCTAACCCTAACCCCATGCCTATTTAAGCCTCCCTAACCCTCCAATTTTGGCAACCCTAACCGCCCTCCTAAATTTCCATGCCACCAGCGACCTCCCACCTGGTCTTCCCTTGTTCCCCACGCCGGCCGAACCCTGCCTTGCCACTTAGCGCCGCCGCGGCCTGCCTCCCAGCCAACCAGGGGCGGCCATGTTGTCCCCACCTGCCTCCCCCACCACGCGGCAGGCTTGGCCCATGGCCGGCCTGCCCAGGTCACACCGGGCCTGATCCAGCACGCGCTGCTGCCTGCAGCCTCGCACCCGAGCTCCTCCCGCGACCCCGCTCCGCCGCCGTGCGTCGCCGAGACACCTACCGGCGACCTCCGGCCTTGCCTCGCCTCGTCAGAGCCCAGCCTCGGGAGCTCCTCCGCCGACCCGCACCACCCACATCTCGCCACACCTTGCTGTCTCCGGACCCCAGCGCCCTCGCCTCACCTACACCTCGAAGCTGCTCACTACCGGCCGGATCTGCTCCCCCCAGGCCGGAACTTCCCCATCGACTACGCCGCTAGGAGCACCGCTGCCGGTCGTCTCCATCCCTCCTCGGGTCAGATCCGGTGGGCCCTCCCTGGATCCATCATACCCGACCTCACAGGATTGCCCCGCCTCCGCCTCGAGCTCGCAAGGAGGCCCCGCAGCCCACCGCGACGTCTGTCCCAGCCGCCGATCCGGAGGGAACCGACCGGGTGCGCCGACCCGGTCTGGTTTGACCCGGTCCAGCCTGAACCGCCCCAAGCCGGCAGCCTGCACCACCCCATTCCTGGGATCTCGAACCCCCTAATCCAATCACGCCCCTCATCCCGCTTTGCCTCGTCCCGACCGACCCAAAGGGCCCAATGGTGAGCCACCCACTAAGCCCAGCCCAGTGCGCTAATTAGCTATCTCGCGCCGCTGTCAGCATGTGTTTGGTGCATTTTTATGTCCTCTTGCTTCTTGTATTTATTTCATGCCATGATAAGCCATGATGTGATTTCCATGAGCTTGCAAACATGCTATGATAATGTTGCTGTTTTACACTTGCTGAAATTTTTTAAAACATTCAAACTTGTCTTGATGGTTGCCACCAATGCATTGCTCATATGGATATGATTCCTTCGTGTGATTTGCTCTATGTTATGTGCACTTTGATGTCGTGCCCTTGGTTGCCATGTATAGTTGCTGTAGCATGTCTCTTTCTTGCTCTCAAGTTGCCATCATGATAAAACTATAATCCTGTTAACAACATGTTCCATTTTCCAAAGCTCATAGTAATTAATCTATGCATCATATGAAGTTGTGCCCATGGAGTAAGTGGTAGTATGACATGCCTACTAAATGTCCATGTAATTTTAATAAATGCTAAAATTACTATGCTTGTTGTTGTGTGCATTGCAATTCAACATCGTGATGTTAATGTTTATGTCCCCAGATTTTCAGATTCACGGTTGCATATTGTTTTGATGGTTCCCATGAACTTGCTGCTCCTATGTATATGACAATATGACATGTTGTATTATTTGAGCTCCATGTTATTTACTAGCATGCCATGATTTTTTTGCCATGATCTTGCACTGTAGCATCTTTTTTTTTCATGCGTCCACCATGACATCATATTAATTCTGCTGATGTATATGCCCAGTTTTTCTCCAAGTACTAATCTCTATCAGAACTTCGCATTTTGCATGGATCATAGTAAATTAACCATGATGCTTATGAACCTAACTAGTAAAGTTGAATTGAAGTATGTTATCTCTAATTTAATTGCATATCAAGTTTGTGCCGATAAAATTCCTATACCAGGTTGTTTTGAGGCTTGCAATATGCCTAGTTGCTTTTTGGGCAGATTGTTGTTTAAACTTGCGTTGTGTGTATGTGTTGAACCGTTGCTCCGTTTTGATTATGTCCTATATGAAACTTGCTTAGAATTGCATGTAGTTTCATATTATCTTGTTACATCCATGATTTGGGTGCTTGTGGTTCATGTTTTCATGCATTCTGCATCACTTCCATGCTTAGCTTATTTTGCTCATATCTTCTAGACCGTAGCTCCGAATTAAATGAACTTTATATGTAACTTGACTAGAAAATAGTGTAGATCATCATGGTGCATCTTAACTTGCTGTTGAACAAATCTAACTTAATGTTTATTCAGATCAGGACCAATTTCAAAATTTTCATATGAGGACTTATCGGAATTGTTATATGTTGTTTCCGGCCTCATTTACACTTGCTTTGATGTGATGTTCTTGTATGCATTATCTCTTGCCATAGTAGCATCATATAGCTTTGTCATGCATCATATTTGGTTGTGCATCATGCCATGTTTATGCTTGTTTGTTTAATATATTGTTTGTTTCTTTCCGGTTGTGCGTCTTCTTGATAGTTCCGATTTCAATGCGATTGTGAGGATTCGTTCGACTACGTTGGTTAATCTACTTCATGGACTCGATCTTCTTCCGAGTGGGATTTCAGGCAAGATGATCATTACCCTAAATACCACTACTATCTTTGCTTTGCTAGTTATCTCGATGCTATCGCTATGTCGCACTACCTACCACTTGTTTATAAAGCCTCCCAAATTGCCATGATAATCCTCTAAGATTTCCACCATCCTAGCACCGTTGTTTGGTTATGTTACTGCTTTGCTCAGCGCTCTTATAGCGTTGCTAGTTGTAGGTGCAGTTGCAGGTTGTTCCATGTTGGGACATGGATATCATGGGATATCACAATATCTCTTATTTAATTAATGCATCTATATACTTGGTAAAGGGTGGAAGGCTTGGCCTTTTTCCTGGTGTTTTGTTCTACTCTTGCCACCCAAGTTTTTGTCATACCGGTGTTATGTTCCTTGATTTTGCCTTCAAAACACGGTCGGGGTTTATGGGCCCCCCCTTGACAGTTTGCTTTGAATAAAACTCTTCAAGCAAGGCCTTGCTTTGGTTTTACCATTTGCCTAATGCGTGGGGAACCACGGCCACCTATGGGGCTACGAGCCCCTTTTGGTTCGGCGGGGGATGGACACGTTGCACAAAGAGCGGAGAAGCTTAGTGCAGCGCGGCAGAGATCACACAGTCAGTTTTTACCCAGGTTCGGGCCGCTGCGATGCGTAAAACCCTACTCCTGCTTTGGTGGATTGATGGTGTAAAAGGTGAGTGCAACACACTCAGCCCGGCAGGGTTGCCTCAGAGCGGAAGTGGCTACACGCGTATGGATATGTGAGGGTCCGAGCTTGCCAACCTCACGAACCCTTTCTACGGTTGCCATGGGCCTCCTTTTATAGGTGAAGGGCTCACCACAGTGGCAAATCAGTCTTTACGTACTCATTAGATAGCAAAAAGTGCTATAATACCTAACTCTGCAGGCTGACAGAGCGCATTAAATGCACCGTCGAGTGTCACATCACAGCGTGCCCGGCAGCCCTTGCCGGCCTATTTTGCCAGCTTTGCGCCTGCTTGCTTGACCCGTCTCAGGACGGGTGTCATATGGAGGTCTTTGTTGTAGGAAGTGGCTGCCATGTGGTGAAAAGTAGCCACTTAGTCACCTTGTGGCTTAACACCGCACTGATCTATGACTTGCGTCGCTTGTGAGGTGGAGCGGTGGAGTGGCCTGCCTACGCAAGCCCCGGTAGGCCTGCCGAGACGATCTGGAAGCTTGTGTCTGGGGCAAGCCCAACCTCGCGAGGCTCGCCTGCCCGGAAAGGGAGGTTCTTTCCTTAGTGATGTCTTGCTTCCCTGGCTCATCTTGGTTTTCCTGATCTACACTTGGACCCTTCAAAGAATTGATCCTTCTTGCCTGGCATGATCTTTGTACTGTAATCTTGTCCTTGGGCCTGTTGCCCATGCTATCCGTGCACAAGTCAGGGGGAAACATACACCCCTGTTTGTGTGCCCGAACATAAGCCCTCGAGCCTGAGCCATACGTATCGCTGGGCACACTGGGTTAGGCCCCAAACAGTGCACGGACACCTAGCAAAAAAGCATTGTGTCTGCAGCGATTTGCCTCGATAACCGGCCAATGTAACGTCCACTTCACGTATTTACCACAGGTCGTGGGGGGCGCTCAGGCAGCCCGAAGGTAGCACTGGAGGTGGCGACACTAGTGTGCTCATGGCCAGGTCGCCCGTGGCTTCAATTTTAGTGAGGGGCGACGACACCACGCCGATGCCTATAATGGGTAGGGGCGTGGTAGTCGATCGTGTCCTATCCCCCTTCTTCCCATGGTGTCGAAGGGAGGTCGCAGAGGTGGCTCACCATGGGAGAGGGTGGACTCTATCTTCCTGTGCACCGCCTGTCCGGCGCATGGGAGAGACCTTGATCCTCATGCAGGTTTCCCTACCGGGTGGTGGCTTCATATCGTCGGGCCGTCGGGGATGACCATGCTCTCTGTGGCGATTCCCGGAGCACATGGCATTCCCATCGGTGAGTGCGGCGGGAGCTTTGGGCGACGACGGTGTAAAATGCGGCGGCAACCCATGAATCGTCAAGAACGGGGCGACCATTCCGATGAGTCGTGTCTGTCGGTGACTCTGCCATCTCTACCGAGCTTCCGACAGCGCCACCATGCCTGCCCTCCAGTTTCTTCCTCCTAGTCTGGGGATGGTGTCACCCTGATACTAGGGAGGCGCCAAATCCCAGCCAGGCCTTCCTTCCGCCTTCTTTGTCCCTCTCTGTAGTTTCGAAGAAGGAGAGGAGACAGTGAAGGCATCACGAGCATTTTATCGTTTTTCAATCTTAAACCTGTAGGCACTTGCCAAATTTTAGTTCAAATAATGTAATCTCTCCAATCCATGTTTGTGTCCTATAAGGTCTGTACTTGTTTGATCAGCATATTAATGAAAAATATGAACTTTGCCGGGGACTCGTGCATGTGTATGTCCATGTAGAGGTGGGATGCCTCTATATTTTTAATTAAACGAATTCCCCCGGCAGGCTATCCTACCTGTATCTTCTGTTTTGTTGATGGGGAGTAGGCCTACCAGGCACAAACCATAAAGAGGTACCAGCCCTCTGCCGGCCCATATCCATCAAAGGCCACTACGACCACCCCGAACGAAGCAACGTTCGAGTCAAAGGGTGGGAGCACCTAAGCTTCAAAGGGGTAGCATGGTTTTCTCATGCACAAGTCTTTACTTACAGAACACGTATGAATAAGAGGAAGAACTTATCTTTTTGGCTTGTCGAAGACCGCAGTGCTAGCTTGCCTTCTCATCTCCTCTTGGGGACTGAGTCCACAGTAAGAGCCAGCAGCTTATGCAGATGAAAATGATGCCAGATGCGATCTTATCTATATGAACATGCGATGCTCATGATATGTTTATGCATGCATGCAACTTGGCGGGTGCCCCCAACGCTTCATTTATTTCTCTGTTGCTCAGGGTCTGTGCCTGGCTTTGTACAAGGGGTTACATGCAACTGAGACAAGGCCTGTACAAAAGGGTGGCTGCTGGGCAGGGCCCGACAGCCATGCCTTATGGGTGGAATTTGCGGAGATGCTCAATATTCCATGAGTTTTGTAATTGAATGCCATCTCCGGTCTCTAGACGGACTGCGCCGGGTCTGGTGACTCGTACTACCTGGTAAGCGCTTACCCACTTTGGCGATAACTTGTTTGTACCCTTGGCGGACTGAACGCACCTAAGGACAAGGTCGCCTTCCTCAAAACACCAGGCATGAACCCTGCGGCTATGATAGCGATGCAGGGCTTGCTGGTAGCGTGCAACACTCGTAGCAGCCCGAAGACGGTTCTTGTCGGAGTAAATGACCACGGGTAGCCTAACCAGCTCCCCCTGGCTCTTCAAAAAATATCGGGCCGACTGGGCCCTCAAACATCCAAGACGCAGGGCCGCCTTCTCTTGGTCGGCTATCCCACCAGCCGGCTGCTGGAAGGCGGCAAGGCTCTGCGAGCCCACTCAACGAGGGCCGACTCCTAGCAACCGGCCACCAGAGGGCCGGCTCCTAGCAGGCGGCCTGGCTCACACCCTCAAAGTCTTCACCCACATAACAAAACGGTGATAAGACGGGCGTGGCTACGGTGAAGCCTGCCACCCTCGAATCCTGGAGCAAGCGTGGCCACAGTGCACCGTACGAGGCGGCCACTACCCGTCCGGCGCGGTACTGTTGCCATGTTGACCATGACATCACCCACGACAGGCTGTCAGTATGGCCCGCAGGCAGGGGGCCCCTCCTGCTAGAGAGATACCAGAAGGAGGCCAAGCTTCACCAATCGGCCTGGGGGGAGGCCGGCTCCCAACAGTCGGCTCACCCCCACCCTGGAAGTTTGTGCGCCATTAAACAAATAAGATGGGGTAAGGCTACAGTGAAAGCCCGCCAGGCGGCGGCACCGTAGCCATGCTTACCCCGACCAAGCCATCATCATCAGGAGCGAGGCTACAGTAACCAGCAACCGACAAGACCCCTAGGAGGTGGTCCCAGCCTGTCGGCCAAGAGGCCGGCAGCCGGGTGGACCCACCAGTTGGCGGCCCCCATCGGCCGACGGAAAAGCCGGCGACTACAGACATTGACGGCCTGGACCCACATCCAGCCGGATTACCATTGTACCCCTGGGGGGTAGGCCTATGTAACCCCCCAGGGCACCCATGCAAAGGGTTGATCTCTTGGAGTTTTAGACACCACATAGAGAGAAGAGGAGAGCTAGCCTTGCCCTTCTTCTTCCTCTAGCTAAATAGCTCAAGGAGCCTCTTGTAGCTACTTGTTTTGATCTAGTGATCATGCGGAGACCTCGCAGAGCAGGAGTAGGGGTATTATCTCCTAGGAGAGCCCCGAACCTGGGTAAGATTTGCCGGCGTGCATGTCTTTGCCTTATCCCGTTTCCAGGCACCGGCGACGTCTTAGTGGCTCCCACAATGATAAGCCACCCGCTGGCATATGTTGCACCTACCACCCGACAGTTCTCCTTGAGAAGCACAGCGTCATCAGACCGGTGCTATTCCTGCACTACTTCATCATAGGCAAGTACTCGAGGTGACCCGTAAATGAGTTCTGTGAGGATAAATGCTTCTGCCCCATAGACTAGGGAGAAGGGAGTCTGTCCGGTAGCTTGATTTGGTGTCGTTTTGAGAGACCAAAGAACCACCGGCAGCACATCGATCCACTGCCTTCCGTACTTTAGCATCTCCTCAAATGTTCTTGTCTTGAGGCCCCATGGCACTTCAGCGTTCGCCCTCTCAGCTTGTCCATTGCTTCTTGGATGTGCAACAGAAGCAAATGAGATCTTTCTTCCGAGGGCATGAAAATATTGCATGAAGGCGCGGCTCGTGATTTCAGTGCAATTGTCAGTGATGATCCGGGCAGGGACCCCGAAGCGGCACACCAAATCTTTCAAGAACTTGATAGCTGACTAAGTAGTCACCTTTCTCATGGCAGCTACTTCCGGCCTCTTTGTAAATTTGTCGTTTGCAACGATCAAGAATTCAAAGCCCCCGACAGCTCGTGGGAAAGGGCCGAGGATATCGAGCCCCAAAAGCGAAAACAGCCATGACTAAGGATTGTCTGAAGTGCTTGGGCAGGCAGATGGATATTCTTGGAATGGAACTAGCAGGCTTCACACTTGGTGACTAGATCGACCGCAACTTGGAGGGCTGTGGGCCTATAGAATCCTTGCCGGAATACTTTCCCAACCAAAGACCTTGATCCAATGTGGGAGCCGCACATGCCTTCGTGTATTTCTGCCAGCAGTTCCTTTCCTTCTTCCCGGCAAATGCACTACAATTTCACACCATTCGGCCTTCTTCTGTGAAGAGTGTCATCGACAAAGTGATACATACTGGCCCTCCGGGCTACTCTTTATGCTTCTTCTTGCTCTTCGGGAAGTTCTCCGGTTTGGAGGAAATGGACTATGTCCCTTCCCCAAGTTGGAGCCTGAGGCTCGACAACGAGGACTAGCAGCACCTCCTCATTCGTTGGGGCGCATCCCTCGACCGCAGGGACCTGTGGCCCGCCAGGAGGGTGAGGCGCGGCAATCGAAGGGGAGTTGTTTCCTGCATGGTCCCTGCCAGGAACCCCAAGGGGTTCTACTGGGAGAGGCTTACGGGTGTCCAATTTCCTCCACTTTCGGGCCATTGTTGTTGGGGATACGGAGGGCTGAGTAAGATGGAGAACAAGAGTTCCTGGTTCCACAGGAAGCCTCTGCGTAGTGCACTTTGACAAATGATCAGCAATGGTGTTTTCAGCACGGGGCATGTGCTCTGTTTGCAATTTGTCAAAGCTCCAGTCTTCTCACATCCTCGACGTATGCCTCCATGAATGGACTTTGGTAGTCCTTGTTGACTTTGTCTCACCACAAGTTGTGAATCTCCTTGAATGATAGCTTCTTGATTCCCAATTCTACGACAATCCTGAGCCCTGCAAGGAGCCCTTCATACTCTGTTGCATTTTTGGTCACCTCCTCCCAGGGAAAATGCATCAGGACGACATACTTCAGGTGCTCCCCGGTGGGAGCAACGAGAAGCACGCCAGCCCCGGCACCTTGTAGCGTGAAGGCACCATCGAAATACATGATCCATTCTTGGGGTGATTCCTTGCTGGGAATAACTGTTTCCAACACTTCCTCATCAGGGGGCGGCGTGCATTCTGCAATAAACTCTGCCAATGCCCTACTCTAAATTATTGACGTGTTTGTCAGCGTTCTGGGAACGGGGGTCCCCAGACTTGCCTGCCTACGGCTTGCAGCGTGGCTCAAGCAGTGGCCCAGTATGGCCCATCTTCATCAACCCAAGTTCAAGACCCTCGCAAGGGGCCAAGCCTCGCGGGGCGGACGACGCAAGGCTTCCTCAGGGGCAGCCTCATCTAGCAGACTCGCGAAGAGGCAGAGAGATCAAGCCAAGGAGTACCTCGGTAGGTGATCGTGATGCAAGCCATGACGACCAAGACCAGGCAGGCACCAGGCGGGCGCCAGCCGGCGCAGTGTCCTCGTTTCCTCTTTGGTGCAAAGGGGGAAAGCGCAGGCGCGGAGTACCGAGGCATCATGCAAAGGTTTCCATATCGGTGCAACGAGACCAAGACCAGCAGGCCGGCAGGACGGAGATCACCATGGAGCCCAAGACGACATCATCGCCAGTGCCTTTGGCAGTCGAAGACCAACTTTAGTCAGGATAGCTTGTACTAGCTGTCCCCCTTCAAAATGGCCGTTGTTGGCTCCCTTCCCGCTCAATATTTGGGAAGAGGCCCAGGGCCTCTATAAATAGAGATAGCCACCACAAAAGAAGGGGATCGAATCCTTCCCTAGAAGAACACCGCACCAGCTCAAGAACACCCCTCGCAAGGCTGTTCTTCCTCTGTACTGTTCATCATCAGCCCCAGAGGCAATCCACCACACCACACACTGGATTAGGGTATTACACCACAACGGTGGCCCGAACCAGTATAAACCTTGTGTCCCTTGCGTTGTTCATTGTGTAGCTTAGATTCACAGCGAGGTTTTGGGGCGTGGATCGGTAGGGAGAAGATCTCCGTGTGCACCCCAGAGTTCGAACCTTAAGGGTTTTGCCGGAACCCGATATCTGACATTTGGCGCGCCAGGTAGGGGTGCACCGAAATCCTCTTCCCGCCGATCTGCGTTCCACTGCTTCGTCGCATCCATGCCCGGCGACCCGACGGCCAACGCCGACCGCTGGGAGGCATGGACTGCCCATGCCGCGCCGCCTGCCCAAGGTGACCTCAAACCCGCGCCTCAGGCAGCCCACGCTCCATAGAACGCTGCAGGGCGCAGGCGACGCGGTCAAGCGCCGCCTTCCTTCACTCTGCAGTAGGTGCGATCAGCAGCAAGGGCCTCAAACCACGCCACGGCCACAGTGCCGCACACTCGACGGGAACATGCGAACATGAAGGCCACACTCACGGTGGATCGGGAACTGCTATGGTGCCGGCTGCAGGAGAGCGGCCATAACGTGCTGCTGGAGCGCGTCGCTAAGCTCCTCGATGCAGCAGCTTCAGGGGCGCCTCCTTTCTGTGTCCAGCTTCCACCCCAGGCGCCGGGCGGATCGTACAGCGGGCCCATCTGCGCCCGTGCACCCTCAGGCGTAACCCAAGGCTTCATCAACACCAGCTCAACCATCGGCCCAGGGCATCAAGTTGCACTAGCACCACCTCCGGTTAGTGAGGGGATGCGCATCACCGCCTATGGCCCGGGTGGGCCGCCGCCCTATCACCCACAAGACGGCGCTTCGAGCCAAGCCGCTTGGAGCATGGGGAACTACAATGAAGCCTTCTGGGTGGCAGCCTCGAAGGCTTACGTGCCCCATATGGTGGACCGGGAATACGCGCTGGAAGACGACCCTGGCTCGTTCCTCGGGCTAGGCTGGGAGGAAGAGATGCCAGAAGCCGAGCCTTTCCAGGTGCCTCAAGGAAGCCTCACCGGCCACGCTGGCGGCAGCGGCTACCGGGTACCACTAATTCCTCAGGAGCAAGCTTATGCTAACCATGGGTCGCAGGGGGTTCATGTCACTACAGTGGAAGGCTGCCCCAGCTCAGCAGCCTCCCTTCCGCCAGGAGGGGCGCACTAGGGGCTGCAGGAGAGGGGCCGAGAGCCAGGCCCCTCACCACGGCACGCGGAGCAAGGTGTTTCTCGGAGGTAGGCCCTCTACTGGGGAGGTGCCGCAAGGCCTGCCCCCGGCAGAGGACCCATGGTCGTGGGGGGGAACCGCTGGCGTCCCATTTACCCCATTGGCACCGTCCTTGGTTTCTGGTCACCGTCAATGGTGGTCGAGGGTGGTGCAAGGCGGGGCCCTCGTCTGGCGATATGAAGCAAGGACGGTACCTGTAAAGAAGGCCCAGTGCCTGTGAAGCTCGCCGCCCGTGACACTCACGTAATAATGAGTTGGGGCTGTACACGCCCCGAAGTCTTCGGAGAGCCGCCCTCGGGCCTCGGGGGCTCCCTTCCAGGCCCAGTGGCAGCACCTAGCTCCGCGCTGGTGAGAAGACATCGAAGACTAGACTAGGTGCCGGACGCGGCCTTTTGCTTTTTACCTCCCTTTCTGTGGTCGAGCTTCCTTGCTTTGGATTTAAGTTGAAGTTGAATTTGCATTTGCGTATGTGCGGGGAGGGGTGTTTTGTCTCGATTTGTGTGTTTTCTTGCGTTCTGGTTTCTACCCTGATTAGGAGTTCTCACTAGTTGCCTCCCCCTCGCGAGCCTCTCACGGGCGGGGCTGGGTACAGCACACGCGCGCATGCCGTCCCGCGGCCAGCACTCGCTCACGCGAGGCTCTCACCACATGGTCAGCAGGTCCCCCAGAGGACCCACGGAGAATCACAGCCCCGCAAGCCTACCCACGGTACGCCCGGGCTAAAGGTAAACCACAACAATTAATCCATCGCGAGGCCCGCAACATCACGCGAGCGTGCATTCGACGTCATTCCTAAAAACATGTGGATGACAATCCTTTTTACATGAGGGGCTTCCCCTCCCAAAATGCTCTTACAACCTCTAGGGCCGCGCCCGAGTTTCTCTACGCAGGATAAACAATAGGGGGGGGGGGGTACAAGATCAATCAGACATGTCGCTCACCGCATCCTCTTGGTCTCCTCCAGAGGCATCACTGGCGCCGCTGGCACTGTCACTGGCATCACCATCGCCGTCATCGACGCCATCTTCACCGCCGTTCACCAGATCACCTTCATCCGCAACAACTACCACCCCATCATCATCAGAAGCGAAGGCCCTGACAAGTGCATCCACGTTGTCCTCCACCCACCGCGCCAGGTCGCCTTGAATGGCCACGGGCACCGGAGCAATGACGGTGTCGAAGTCTAAGTGGGGATCTCTATCCTGAAGATGGCTGAAGACACGAGAGAATGCACGCCCGAGCAGGCCGCGGCTCCTCTCCTCGACAAGCTGGCGAGCTCTCTCAGAGAGATTCTCCAGATGCGTCACCACGTCGTGAAGAACTGGAGATGACCGGCATAGTTGGTCACATGGGGTTGTGGAGCGTTTGCATCGCAGATATTGCCCAGGGCCGTGTTGGCCCTGTCCCTGAGCGCTTGAAGCATGGGGCCATGCATATGCTCCAGCGTCTGCAGCTGGAGAATTTCTTCTCTGTTCTAACACGCAACAGACTCAGCATCATTAACCCGCCATTGGAGAAGAAGCAGCTCGGCGCGGGAGGAGGCCAACTCAGTCTGTGTCGAGATCAGGGCGGCTGCGGTGGCCTCCGCGCGCTGCGTTGCTTCGGTCAGCTTGGACCTGAGGGCGCGGTCCTGCCTGCAGCCTCGACTTTAACAAGCTCTACTCTCTCGTTGTACTCGCGCACAAGACCCACATGAACTTCCGTCACGCGGCGGACGACCTCTTCTTGGATTTGGGCCTCCCGCGCGCCAACGTCGTCCTCCGCCTGGGTAACCTGGCGCTCTGTCGTCTCCAACCGCTCAAGGTCGAGATTGCGCTCGGCGGCTTCCAGCGTCAGCGCTTCTTCATGCCTCCGGAGCCCCTCCTCCTTGATGGGCGTCCCCTTCAGCGATGGAAGGGCGGCCTGGCGCAACTCCACTTGCTACTCCAGGGAAGTGCTCCAGGCTTCGAGCTCCCATGCGCGTTTCTCCGCGATCTCGCGCTGTTGGTCTGCTTCCCGAGCCTCCTCAATAGCTTGGGAGCAGGCCTTTCGCGAGGCCGCGAGGGATGCTTCGGCCTTTGCATTGTCAAGCTCGCACTGATGACGCGCAAGGTTAACTACCACCTTCAGCTTGCGCCCCTCCTCAACCAGCCGCAGGCCTTCAGCTTCCAGGAACGCGTCCACGTCCGCAAGCTCTCCACCGAGCTTGCCCATCGCGTCCATCGCTTTTCAGAGGAATTCTTGGCGAACGGCGCTGTGCTCCCGTGCTCGCTTGAGCACGTCGTCAGTATCATCCTCCGCCGCCGGCGCTGGCGGAGGGCCCTGAAGCGGTTCGCCCCCTCTCGGCGGGGGGCTGGGGGTTGGCGCCCCTACAATCGCTGGGCGGGTTCCGCAAGGGTCCCTGGCCGGCGCAGATCCATCCCCGGAAGAAGAGCCAATGACTGACTTCAACCATTCGCCGTCCACGATCAGAGAGGGAGCCCGGGGCAGGCTGGTCATGCCCTGGGCGAGGTCGCGAAGGAAAGGCGGCAAGAGTACGGGCTCGAAGCACCGTTCGGGCCAGCTCGCCTCTCTGGCCGAACTCGCGTCAAGGGCGGCACGCAAGCTTGGGACACCCAAGGCCAGTGATGGAGGTGAGGCCGGAGGAAGTAGCTTCTCGGCAGACTCCGCGAGCTTGGCAGGAGGGATCCTGAAGGGCCACAGTCAGGAAAGGGACCAACGATTGAGGAATTACAAGAATGAGGAACTTACTCATCCATGGCAAAGTACTTCTTGTGCTTCAACGGTCGGCAGGGGCGCTCATTGCCACTCGAAGACTCCTTCCTCTTGCGGAGGGTGTCGAAGTCTATGCGGAACCGACCCAGGCTCTCAACGTGAGGGCCGGCGCGTGGCGCAGACGAAGAAGCGCCTGGGCAGCCTGCCTCAGGGGCGCCAAGCTGAGAGGAGCGGTCAGGCACCGCTTCTTGGTGGCTTGCCGAGGCCTTGGGGGCTTTGGCCTCGGGAGCCGCAGGTTGCGTCCCCTCATCAACGATCGCCTCAGGACAGGATTCGCAAGCTCCGGAGGACGACGCCTTAGGAGCCCCGCGCGACATCGGCATCTCGACACCAGATCCCCCAGCCTCCAGTGATGCTTGCCTCCCTGCACCCCCTCCTGAGGCAAGATCGGTGTTGGCAAAGGGGAAGGGAGCCATGGCGACAGGATTCTCGCGAGGCCCCACGAGGCCTGCCGGGCGCAACCCCCATTCATCGAAGTGAGGCATCTGTCTCACGAACTCGGCTCCACCCGAGCAGAGATACAGGAGGCTGCCCCCATGCCGGATATCGCCCGACAAAGGGTCGCTTATCAAGACCTCCAGCACCTTCCTCAGCATTTCAGGCGCCAGCTCTGTATCCTGGAGCCTCACGCGGTCCTGATGCGTAGTCAGTGCCCACATCGGTCGAGAATGGCGCTGGAGAGGAGCAACGCGATGCTGGAGGAACTCCTTCACCACCTGGGGCGCAGTCACGCTGAGTGCTCTCAACCTCCCCAGCCGACGCTAGACGAAGGTAAGACGGGGGCTCACGAGCCTCTTGTGGCCCCAGCCTGGATTGGTGACAGCAGGCAATGTCAGATGCGAGAGCAGGGGGCTGGGCACTCCGACATCCACACACAGCCACCACGTCCGGGACCCATTCATAGAAGGCGCAAGGAGAAGAAGTGACGCAAGAGGGCAACGGAAGGGGCAATGCCCACCATTGCTTCGCAGACGAAGGAGAAGATAGCAAGAAGGGTAATGGATTGAGGATCAAGATGCATCATATGGATCTGGTAGTGGGAAAGCACCGCATTGATGAAAGCAGAGAAAGGGGGAACCAGGCTAGCCCACAGGGTGTCAAAGGAGAATCAAACCTCTGTGACAATCCTGTCGACAGAGGCATGGGATGCAGGCCAAACCGTCGTCCTTTTGCACTCGTTGAAGCTGGAAGCGAGTGCGGGGCGGATCTTCTCCAAGGCCTCCAGATTGAGCACCAGCGACCGGTCGACGGCGAGCTCGATTGCCGGAGACGAGCCGAATGAGGACGCGGACTTCTTCCCCTTCTCTTTGCTAGTTGGCACCATAGCGATGGAGGGGGCAGAGCTTAAGTCAGACTGAAAGCGGGAGCAGAGGTTCGAGGAAGAAAAGGGAACAGGAAGCACGCGAGCAGCGAGGAGGGAATAACTGTGTAAAGCTTCGTGGACGCCTAGCCAGGCGGATATTGGGGGAGCGTGGGGAAGCGGAGACGCCCACGTCCAATGAACCGCCATGCGGTGACCAAGGCCGCAGGCTGTTGGGGCTCGCGGCGCTCCGCACTTGCCCTTTGGCTTCGCTGCTAAGCCAAGTCCGAGCGCGCCTTGGGCCCGGGGGCTACTGTTGGCGTTCTGGGAAGGGGGTCCCCAGACTTGCCTGCCTGCGGCCTGCAGCATTGCTCAAGCAGTGGCCCAGTACATCCCGTCTTCATCAACCCAAGTTCAAGACCCTCGCGAGGGGCCAAGCCTCGCGGGGCGGATGACGCAAGGCTTCCTAAGGGGCGGCCTCATCAGGCAGACTCGTGAGGAGGCGGAGAGATCAAGGCAAGGAGTACCTCGCGAGGTGCTCGTGACGCAAGCCATGACGACCAAGACCAGGCGGGCGCTAGCCAGCGCAGTGTCATCGTTTCTTATTTGGTGCAAAGGAGGCAAGCGCAGGCGCGGAGTACCGAGGCATCAAGCAAAGGTTTCCATATCGGTGCAACGAGACCAAGACCAGTAGGCCGGCAGGACGGAGATCACCGTGGAGCCCAAGACGGCGTCATCGCCAGTGCCTTTGGCAGTCGAAGACCAACTTTAGTCAGGATAGCTTGTACTAGCTGCCCCCCTTCAAAATGGCCGTTGTTTGCTCCCTTCCCGCTCAATATTTGGGAAGAGGACCAGGGCCTCTATAAATAGAGATAGCCACCACAGAAGAAGGGGATCGAATCCTTCCCTAGCGGAACACCGCACCAGCTCAAGAACACCCCTCGCGAGGCTGTTCTTCCTCTGTACTATCCATCATCAGCCCTAGAGGCAATCCACCACACCACACACTGGATTAGGGTATTACACCACAACGGTGGCCCGAACCAGTATAAACCTTGTGTCCCTTGCGTTGTTCATTGTGTAGCTTAGATTTGCGGCGATGTTTTGGGGCATGGATCGGTAGGGAGAAGATTTCCGTCCGCACCCCAGAGTATGAACCTTAAGGGTTTTGCCGGAACCCGATATCCGGCAGTGTTTTCAAACTTCAGGCCAAAGCTGGATAACTCCAATGCCCATTCCACTATTTGCTGGTAGCCTCTAGGTTCCGGAGTATCCTTTGCAATGGAAAGCGTATGACAACAGTGATCTCATTGGCTTGGAAGTAGTGGCACAGTTTCCTTGAGGCCATGACAAGGCCAAAAACCAATTTTTGCACGCCAGAATACCTGGATCTAGCCCACTGCAACAGGGATCTAACGAAGTATACTGGGCACTGCACCGGTTTTTTCCTTGCCACGTCCTTGGGGTTGCCTTTGCTGTCGTGCTTCTCTTTGTCCTAATCCACATCTAACCTTGCCAGGCTATTCTCTCTTTCTGCTTTGGGTGGGACACCTGCTGAGGTTGCTATCTCTTCCACTTCCCGCTATGCCACCAATGCTGCACTAACCACTTGATTAGTCGCTGCCAGATATAGCAACGACGACTCTTGTGGTTTCGAGGCAACCAAAGTGGGCACAAAAGACAAGTAGGTGTTTAGATCTTGCAATGCTGCATCTGCTTCCGGGGTCCACTTCATAGGTCCTGCCTTCTTCAAAATTTTGAAGAACGACAAGGCGCGCTTGACAGACTTGGAGATGAATCTGCTAAGCACGGAAATGCATCCTGTCAGACGCCTCACATCCCTAACTGTCTTGGGTGCCTGAATCTACTCAATGGCCTTGATCTTATCTAGGTTGGCCTCGATCCCATGGTGGGACACAAAGAAACCAAGTAGCTTGCCGGAGGAAACGCCAAACACACACTTCTCCAGGTTTAGTTTCAAGTTGATCTTGCGTAGATTAGCAAATGTCTCTTCGAAATCCTGGATGAGGGTTGATTTGTCCTTGGTTTTGACCACAATAACATCCATATAAGCTTCAGTGTTCCTGTCCAACTATGGGTCAAAACAAATTTGGACTTCTCTTGCAAAAGTGGACCCGACACTCTTCAACCCGAAAGGCATGCACACAAAGCAGTATGTGCCACATGCGGTGATGAAGGAGGTCTTCTCTTCATCTTCCTTGGACATGAATATCTGATGGTACCCAGAGTATGCATCCAGAAAGGAGAGCAAATCACACCCGAAAGTGGAATCCACAATATGATCGATGTGCGGGAAGGGGAATGGGTCCTTCGGGCATGCCTTGTTCAAATCCATGAGGTCTATGCTAACCATGTTGGATGTAGTACTCCTCTGACCAAACCAGCTGCCTCAAGTTTCTTGATCTCCTCAGCAATGAACTACTGCCACTCCAAGGCCTGCTTCTACACCTTCTGCTTGATGGGTCGGGCATGTGGGCAGACAACAAGGTGGTGCTTGATTACCTCCCTGGGAACACCGTGGATATCAGATGGTTGCCAAGCAAAGACATTGATATTCGCCCGCAGGAAGGCAACGAGCATGCTTTCCTATTTGTCATCGAGGGTGGCACTGAAAGTAAAAGTATCATCAGTACCAGCGAGCCCTTCCCGGACCTTTTTCACATGGGGTGCAGCAGCCATGGTCCTCTTGCTGTTGGAACTTAATGGCATGACATCAACAGGTTCGGCACACTCCGTAGAGGTACGCTTCCCAGATTCATTGCCAGCGTCCCTACTACCCTTCTTCTTTCCTTTGCTTTCCTTGGCGGGCACTGTGGCTTCAGCAGCCTTTGCCACGACTGTGTCCCGGTACATCTTATCCACGCATATCATCGCGTCTTTCTTATCTGACGGAATGGAAATGACGCCCATCGGCCCCGACATCTTCAAGGTGTTGTAGGCGTAGTGAGAAGCCGCTATGAATTTTGGTTAGGGTCGGGCACCCAAGGATTCCATTGTACGGCAGGGGAGGTCGACCACATCAAACACAATCATCTCCATCTAGTAGTTTCTCTCCCACAAACATCGCTGGCAATGTGGTATTTTCCTTAGGATGACTCCTGCCGGGATTGATTCCTTCAAACGTGCCCGTGGCCATAAGCTCTTCCTCTGCTATCTGTAGCTTGCTGAGAACTTGTGGGGAAATCAGTTTCAACCTAGACCCACCATCAACCAACATCTTTGTGACTTTGAGGTTGCGGATCATTGGTGAGACCAACAACGGCAAGCACCCTACCGCGATGATGCGGTCGGGGTGATTCTCTTCGTAAAAGATGATAGGCATGCATGACCATTTAAGAGGCTTCCGAGACCCTACCACTGGCTCCATGGCATTGACCTCACGCACCCACTGCTTAAATTGGCAATGAGAGGAGTGCAAAGATGCACCCCCGTCAATGCACGTGGCATCAGTAGCCTTTTGGAATTCCTGCTCGCTGGTTTCCTCTTCATTCCCTCCATCACTTTCATCATTGCAATCCTGCTTCTCTCAGCCCCTAGCGGGTTTCCCTTGGTTCCGAAAAGCCTTGCCGGGGCGTTTTGCTTCACCGCCCCCACCCTTTCCGCCAGTACCGTTTTGACCTTTTTCCTTATCACGCTTCTCATACTCAGCCCTTTGCTTTTTGACGAGCTGCTCAACCTAATGACACTCCTGGAGATCGTGGCCCTTGGTTCGATGTATCTTGCAGTATGGTACATCACCTTTCCTAGCTTTCCCGGCAGCCGCAGCTTCCCGGCAGTTAGCGCATGCAGCAGCTTCCTTGCCGGGGGCTTTGGCTTTAGACTTCTTGCCGGTACTAGGCATGCCCGATCTCTCAACTATCAACAGTGCCTTATCTTTTCGCTTCTTGTTGCTCTTCTTGTTCTTCTTCTTCTTCTGACTGGTGGTCTTGTCGACATCCTCTGAATCGATGTCGACGGAATCTTCCTCTCCTGGGAGTTTCCTCCCCTCTTCTATTGGAGCACACTTTGTCGGCGTTCTGGGAACGGGGGTCCCCAGACTTGCCTGCCTGCGGCCTGCGGCGTGGCTCAAAGGAGGCCCAGCACAGCCCATCTTCATCAACGCAAGCTCAAGACCCTCGCGAGGGGCCAAGCCTCGAGGGGTGGACGACAAGGAGCTTCCTCAGGCATGGCCTCGTCAGGCTGGCTCATGAGGAGGCGGAGAGTTCAAGGCGGGGTACCTCACGAGGTGCCCATGACGCAAGCCATGACGACCAGGGGCGCTAGTCGGGCGCCAGCCCGCGCAGTGTCCTCCTTTCCTCTTTGGTGCAAAGGGAGGAAGCGTAGGCGAGAGCATCAAGCAAAGGCGTCCATTTCGGTGCAACAAGACCAAGACCAGCCCAACGGCCAGAAGGAAGTCATTGTGGAGCCCGAGCCGGCGTCACCACCAGAGCCTTTGACAGGCGAGGACCAACTTTAGTCATGATAAGTGTACCCGCTGTTCCCCTTAAAAATGGCCAATTGTTGGCGCCCTTCCCGCTCAATATTTGGGGAGAGGCCCAGGGCCTTTGCCTATAAATAGGACTAGCCACCCACAAGGTAGGGGCATCGAGAGAACAAGGATAGGAAGACGCAGAGAGAGAGAGAGAGAGAGGCGACTGAACTCCCCCTAGCAGTTCATCCTTGCCAGCCAAGAACAGACCCTCGCGAGGCTGTTCTCCCTTTGTATTGTTCATCATCAAGCCCAAGAGGCAATCCACCACACCACACACTGGAGTAGGGTATTACACCACAATGGTGACCTGAACCAGTATAAATCTTGTGTCTCTGGTGCTGTTCAGTTTGGTAGTCTAGGTCCTAGCGATTCGGCAAGGAGCGAGATGGTAGAGCGTTGAATCTCCGCACACACCCCAGTGATCGAACCTCAAGGGTCTGCCGGAACCCAAAATCCGACATTTGGCACGCCAGGTAGGGGTGCCCCGGAATCTGCCTTCCGTCGTCTCGTTCTTCCCCGACCACCGCAACCATGTCTGACGCTCGTCGGGCTCGCGCCAAGCGCCGAGCCGCCCTCGCCTCCCATGTCGCCCAGACGGCTCCCGTCGGCGGGCGCCCTCGTCGTTCCCCGTCACCTGCCATCAACGCCGCCACCGGCCCGGTGGGGAACGAGCAGCAAGCATCGTCCCAGCATCCGTCCATGAGGCGGGACGGCCGCACCGCCACGCCCTCGCTCACCCCCGCTGGTTCTTCGTCGCGCGCGCCCCGCGCGGCCATGGAGGCCTGAGCTGCGCTCATCACGGCAAACGAGCTCCTGCGCTACCGCCCCATCGACGACGTCTACGAAGAATGGCTCGACCGAGTCGCTGAGCTCGTCCGCACCGCCGGAGGCGCCCCCGCACCGTCCTTCTCGCTGCACCGCACCCCGCCCCGCGCGGGCGACGAAGCTCCTGGGGCGCCTCAGCCGCCTCCTCCTCAAGAAGGCACCCTGGCCCCAAGGCGCGCAGCCCCTGGGCGGAACCCGCTCCGTCAGGCGCCAGCGCGGCAAGAGCAGAGCTGCCAAGAAGTCCCCCGCCCACGAGAAGCTGCCCGAGCGCTCCCTGCTCCAGCACGTCAAGACCCTGCGCTGCCCCCGGCCACGACGCATGGGGACCCGCAGGACCAAGCTCTCCATCGCCCGAGGCCCCCTGCGGCCACGGCGGGCTGCCGCGCCTTCACCTCCGAGCTGCGCAGCGTCGCGTGGCCCGACAAGTTCATGCCGGACCTGCCTCCTCGCTACGACGGCACGGCTGACCCTGCGGAGTTCCTCCAACTCTACGAGTTGGGCATCGAGGCTGCCAATGGAGACGAAAAGGTCATGGCGAACTAGTTTCCCATGGTGCTCAAGGACGGAGCCCGCACCTGGCTCTTGAATCTGGCCCAGGCACGATCTCCTCCTGGGACGAGATGCGCACCCGCTTCATCGCCAACTTCCAGGGTACTCGCGCCTGGCCACCCGCCGTGAGCGACATGCGCCGTATCAAGCAGCAACCAGGGGAAACCCTGCAGAAGTACATCCAGCGCTTCAACAACGCGCGCCTCAAGATCCCCAGGGTAACGGAGGAAGCCATCATCTCTACCTTCTCTGACGGTGTGCGCGACGTCAAGATGAAGGAGGAACTGGCGATGCATGAAGACCTGTGCACCTCCTTGGAGCTGTTCAACTTGGCGACCAAGTGCGCCAGGGCTGAGGAGGGGCACCTCTCCCTCCTCGAGCTGCCTGCCGCGGACCCCGAAGAGAAGAAGCCCAAGGCCAAGGACGTGAAGCGCAAGGGGGCTACCATGCTCGCGGCCGAGCCAGACACCAAGCGGGGCAGAGATCAGCTCGAATCCTCCAAGGGCAGTCGATACTGCGTGTACCACGACCTCCACACCCACAACACCAATGAATGCCAAGAGCTCTGGGCCGTGCGTGAAGGAAGGGTCGGCAGACACCCCGAGCGCAGCGATCGGGGCTACGGCCGAGGAGGAGGAAGGAATGCAGGACGCTGGGAAGACCGCGTCCCGCGCCAAGGGTGGCGCGACCAACCTCGCGAGGATTGCTGGCAGGACCCGCCTCACGAGGGAGGCTGGAGGGATCAGCCTCGCGAGGACCGCCCGCAAGGGAACGCAGGCCTCCCTCCGCTGCCCCCGCAGCCAAGGAGAAATGAAGACCGTCATCAGGACGAGGGGGCTAGGGCTTCCAGGAACCACGTGCAATCGCCTGCATCCTGGGTGGAGCGCAAGCCCCAGCCTCTCAGCGCATCTTCAAGCAGTTCGCCCACGAAGTGAATGCAGTCCTCCCCAAGCTCGAGGCCACGCACCCCCTCAGGTGTCGTGGGAAACGAGCACCTATGGGGCAGGGCCCCTTTCGGTCCGGCAAGGGAGCGGAGGGCGCACGAAGAGCAGATCGAGGCGAAGCACGCGAGGGATTTTACCCAGCTTTGGAGCTCTTCGGAGAGATAAAACTCCTACTGCTGCTTTGTGTTTATATTCTATTCTTGCTCGAGAGCGTGGGTATGTTGTAGTTTCGAATGACTCGAACCCCTTCTACGTGCGCATGGGCCTCCTTTTTATAGGCTAAAGGGGTCACCGACAGGTGGCAACGCAGAGAGAGGGGTAAAAAAGTAAAAAGAGGGTTTGGTACAACCGCCATCTACAGTCCCCCCTACCTAACTCTGACGGCAGGGGACAAGGGCATTTAATGCCCGTCCGGTCGCCCAAACAATGCAAGAAACGACCGTTAGGGGCGTCACCGATCGCCACGATGGCCTTCTCGTCATCTCCACTTGCCACCTCGCACCGCTTGGCTGCACAGCTACTCGCCACGTGCACCAGGAATGATCCTGTGGCGACACGTCGTCGGACGCGCTGGAGCGTGGGCGCAGAGTGGTGGCTTCGCCGCGGCAAGCGCCTTGCCGCGGTCGCTGTCTTGTCGCACCTGCAAGCTTGCCGCTCGCCGGGTCTTGCCGGGACGCGCGGTGCGTCACGGCAAGTCTCTTGAAATGCCTTGGTTGGTCTTCCCGGCAAGCTCCTCTTGCCGGGGTCTTGTCCTTCCTGGCAAGCTCCTCTTGCCGGGGCTCTGTCTTCTCAGCTAAACACTTTGTTCTTGAATGGCACCAACAGGGTCTACGGAGGATCTTGACGGACGTCCGGCAAGCCTTGCCGCTGGGTGCTGCAACTGCCCGTGCACAAGTTCGGGATACTAAGGTACCCCTACTTTAGTACACCGACAGGAGCCCCCGGGCCTGGGTCGTACACGATGCCGAGCGTTGTTGGGCCAGGCCCAAAACAGGGCACGGGCACTCGCGGCCTGGGTCCATACGAAATCTGACTCCGTATCCACCGCGCCCTCCCGTAACGGCACGCTCAAATGCGGCGTCGTGGGAGAGATCATGGGCAATTCTTTAATCAGGAAAGGCGTAACGTTCGCCTCTCCCCTTTATAAGCAGAGGAAATAGGGGCCGTCCCCCCACCTTCGCCACTTGCGGTTTCTTCCTCAGAAAACTCCGCCGCTCCCCTCCGCTTCCCAAGCCGAAAGAGAGCAGCGCTTCGCCGCCCGTTGCCGCCGTCGCCGCCGTCGCCGCCAACCTTCTCCACCGCTTCTGCCATGGCTCCGAAGACCGGGAAGAGCGTGAAGTCGGCCGAGGCGCTGCGGCTTGAGGCGCTGCGCAAGGAACGAGCGCTTTTCTCCCCCGAGCTCACCCCGAAGGCGCTGCGGGAGGAGTTTTATCTCTTCTGGTCGACGGAGACGCAGGCGCATCCGCGCACGCAGGTACTCTCCGCCGAAGCTTCTACTTCGAAAAAGTGTCCCAGAGGATACTATTTCTTCCCTCTGTTCTTCTATTGCGGGCTTTGCCCACCCTTTTCCAATTTCTTCTATGATATCATAAACACATACGGGCTCCACCTCCTTGACTTCACCCCCAACGCCGTTCTGACAATGGGGGTTTTCGCGCATCTTTGCGAGAACTTCGTCGGAATCCATCCCAACGTTGCTCTTTTCCGCCACTATTTCATTCCCCGGGTCGAAAAAGGAGAACCCTTGTCGGGCGGGGTCTCCTGGATCTCAAGGGTCAGCAAGAAGGAGGTGTATCTGGAGGGGGAGCTCCGCAGCAAATGGGACGAGTGGAGGGCGGAGTGGTGCTGGATTGTTGACGCCAATCCACAACCATTCACCAACTTGCGCCAGACCCGGGTAGTGCGCGGCAGCGACTGGAGCGCTCTGTCGCCGGACGATGCCAAGCTGAAGATCGCCACCACCCGAATCCTGCGGCTCAGGCTTGCCGGGCTCACAGTAGGGGCCGTTGGCGTGGATTTCCTTCACCATCGCATCGCCCCTCTACAAGAGAGGAGGAGGCCCGCCTGGTTGTTTGGCGGCCCGGCGGATATCATGAGGCTGCGTCCAGGCCTCAACTTCAACTTCACAGTTCTGGAGCTTGACGGGATGCTCAAGGAGCTATTCAAGCACGACGCCAACCATCCGGAGTGGTTCAGGCTGCCGCAGGGCGTCATCCCACTGTGCAAAAACTCCCAGCGTGATCGCATCCATGCAATGATGCCAGAGTGCGACTCGCACGGGATTATCCCAACTTGGATAGAGCCCGCCGAGGATGTCGTGCGGCAATTCTTTGACGGCTTGGCGGAGGTAGCGGTCCGCGCCGACGAGCAGAGGCTCCTCACCCGCGACACCACCGATGACGAAATGCTGTACATCGCCACCAGGGCCGAAGAGGCGGCGGCAGCCGCCGCCGCGGGCGAGTTTGGCTTCACGTTGGAGGAGGCAGAGGCAGCCGACGCGGCAAGCCTTGCCGACCGAGAGGACCTTGGCGGGGAGGTCGCTGGCGAGGAGGAGCCCGAAGCCGAGGCAAGCGAGCCTGCCGGGGGCGCAAGTGGCCAACCATCTTCAAGCAGCTTGCCGCAGACGGAGCCCTCAGCGTAGCCCCCAGCTCAGCCGAGGAGGCGCCTCCGCAAGACTGGAGACACAGCAGGACGGCGGGCAGGCCAACAGGCGCAGCGCCGCGGGACACGCTCTACCGCGACAAGCACCGTTGCCGCGGGAGCGTCTCATGCCGCGCCGGCAACTGGAGCGGGATCTTCTCGAGCCGCTACTGCTGATCCTTCCGCAGCTCCCGCCAAGCGTCCAAGGGAGCCTACTCCTCCGCCTCGTCGCGCTGAGAGGGTGCCGGATTTCGGCCTCTCCGCGCTGAGCTCCGATGAGGAGGAAGAAGAAGAGGAGGAGTAAGACTTTCTTCTTGTTGCACTTATGTTTCTTCGATTCTTGTAGTTTCTTATCTTGCATCTGATCTGCTTCCCTCCGAATCCTTGTTCCATTTCAGGACTCTGGCTGAGAGAGCGGCGAAGAGGGCTAAGATCCCCGTGGTTGTCATCGAGGACGATCCTGCTGTGATGGCAGAGGACACGTCCGAGACTACCTTGACAGACCCGATACCATCTCCTTGAAGCAGCCTCCAGCACAGCCCCCAGTGTAAGTGTTTAGTTCACTTCCTGTTGTGGGGCGCGCATGGGTGCTTTTTCTTTTGCTGATATCTTGATTGTTGACTTGCTTGTGTAGGAGCAGAGGAGGCCCATCAGGAGCAACCAGAAGCCGCTCCAGAGGTGCTGTCTGCTTCAACTACGCCGCCAAGGGGCGGTTCTCCGACAAGGGAGCGCTCTCCGGCAAGGGAGCGGTCCCCGGCAAGGGGCAGTTCCCCGGCGAGGGACGGGACCAGCGATCCTCCGGTGGTGGAGCCCATGGTCACGGAGCCCAGCACAGGTAACCCTCCTTGTCGGAAATTTTCCCTTGGGTTTTTCTTCTGATCTTCTTTTTGGATCTTTGCTTGACTTTTTCTTCCTCTTCCCATCTCCAGATCCCCCTCCCACTGACTCGATGGAGAATGAGGCCACCGGTGAGAAGGACGCACGCGGGAACACTGAAGGTGCCGCCGTCGCCGAGGAAGAGGCCGATGCTGACGATCCCGCCAGCGAAGAGGCCGCCAAGGCTGCTGGTGCAGGAGCGGGCGAGGGGCCCGGCGATCGTACTGACGACCCGGAGGGCGCAGGAGCGCAAGGCGCTACACCGACCGCCGACCCCTCTGCCGCTGACGCAGCACCGGGCTCCGAGGAGCCCCAGCCCGGCGCCTACTTGAAGGCTGGCGAGGGTGTTTTCATCCATCTTCCCTGGGCGTCGAGCTCCAGGGCGCCGATCGAGGGAGAGTCCTTTGACGGAGAGGTGCTCGCCTCCGCTGGGCTGTCATTGGTTGACGCACCAAGCAGCAGCAGCGGCGAGTCCAAGGAGGAGCAACTGCTCCGGAAGCTGGTGTTACTTTACCGCGCCCGGCAAGCGAAGTTGGAGTTCCGGGAAGCGCTTGTCGCGCAGGCGGGAATTGACATAGAGAAGCATGCGGAGGAGCTCCAGAACCGCAACCAGGAGGCCCTCCGGTCCATTGCTGAGGAGAGGGCGCAGCTCGTCGAGGCGAAGAAGGCGTTCATCCTTGAAAAGGCTGAAGCCGAAGAGCAGCAGAGGCTCACCGCTGAGGAGCTGTCCAGACGGGAAGGTGAGCTGACGCAGAAAAAGGTAAACTTGGACAGCCACGAGGAGGAGCTCGCCGCCCGGGAACAATCACTCGGCGGGGCACTCAAGGAAGCGAAGGAGCTGCCGCTGCTACCGAGGCCGCCAAGAAGGAATTGGAAGCGAAGGTGACGCAGCTGGAGGCTGACATGAAAGGGAAGAATGAGGAGCTTGCCGCACTCCAGCACGAACGTGAGAAGGATGCCCTTGCCCATGGCGATCTGCAAGTTCAACTTGCCGACAAGATCAAGGAACTGAACGCCGCCAAGGACTCGAGCGCTGATCTGGAGCTGAAGCTGGCCACACTGACAGAGACGCTGGATGGCACCAAGAAGCGCGAGGATGACTTGAAGAAAGAGATCAAGGGCAATGAGGAGCTGCTGACGAGGGCCACCGAGACTCAGAACACCTTCAAGGCTACGGTGGAGCTCTGGATGGAGGGCCTCGTCAACATCGCTGCAACCATCGGCGAGGAGCTGTCGGAACTGGACTTGGCAGACTTTGGGTACTACACTGACGAAAACCTCCAGCCCAGCGCCAAGCTTACTCTTTTCTTCAAGGGTGTGGCGACGGCCCTCCAGCAACTCCGGGAAAGGATCCCAAAGAAGCTGGCGGACGAGTCGCGCGCAATCTGCGCCAAGGTCTTGGAGAAGGTGTTGGTGAAGATACTCTTCCGCAATCCGGGCCTCGACCTCACCGGCGTCCTCAAGAAGCTGCCGGCGGGCGCTGATCTCGAAGAGCTCAAAGCCATTGTTGCACCCATTGTGGACAAGGTGAATGAAGTCAGGAGGATCGACGGCGAGCGTGTGGATTAGGCCACCCTTCTTCTCCCTTCCTTGTCGTTGTTATTTAAGTTACGAGAACAATTTAGTCAGTGCTGCCACAAGTTACTTTTGTAATATAACTTTATTCTGGGCAATGCTTGCTATGCTATCTCCTTTACTTGATTCCTTTCTTTGTATGTTTTTACCCTATGCTTTTAGGGAACTTGCCGGCACGGGCACGCTCGCCGCAAGTGCTGAGTGCGGAACATCAGCAGCCTGCTGGCGGTGCCGGCTCCGGCAAGAAACCTTGCCGCAGCTAGTTGCAGCACACTTAAGTTGTTGAGCGGGCTCGAAACAAAGTAAGGGCGCAACTAGCTACGAGGAGGTTCCTCCGCGCACAGGCTTTCCATACAAAACACGGTCGTTCAAGGAAGATAACTTAAAATTTTAAAAACTAATCATGCTCAAACTTTGGCAACTTATCTTTGTCGTCTGTGTCCCGGCAAGGCTATACTTCTTTGAACGACGCCCGGTCCACACCTTTATCCTCTCCTCCCCCCCCCCCCGTGAACTTGTGGGCGAAGGAACCTTTCTTTTGAGAACAAAGAAAGAAGAGAAAATAATGATTTGGAGCCTTAAGACTCGTTATTGCTTACCGGGGTGAGTGCTGCACAAAGTGTCAGATAAAGTATGCAGAAGAAAGAAAGAATGCATGAAATTTGACAAGATGTGTGAAGCACATGAACTTTATTTATGCACGGGATCTGCGCCCGGCTTTGTACAAAGGGTTACATGCAACAGCGGCAAGGCTTGTACAAAAGGTGGTTGCCGGAACGGGTTTCGGCAACCGCGCCTTATGGGTAAAACTTACGAAGATGCTCTATGTTCCAGGAATTGCTCATCGGAAAGCCATCTTCGGTCTCAAGGCGGACAGCGCCGGGCCTAGTGACTCGCTTTACCCGATAAGGGCCTTCCCACTTTGGCGTCAACTTGTTGAAATTCTTGGCGGATTGAACGCGCCGAAGAACAAGGTCGCCTTCCTCGAAGCTTCTGGCATTAACTTTGCGGCTATGGTAGCGACGCAAAGCTTGCTGGTAGCGAGCAGCTCGTACAGCAGCCTGAAGATGATCTTCCTCGAGGAGCAGCGCGTCATCTTGCCGCAGCTGCTCTTGCTCAAGCTCATCATAAGCGAGCACCCGAGGCGATCCGTATACGAGTTCCGTGGGGAGAACTGCTTTTGCTCCGTAGACTAAAGCAAATGGTGTCTGGCCAATGGCTAGATTTGGCGTCGTCCTGATCGACCAAAGAACCACCGGGAGCTCCTCGATCCAGTTTCTTCTGCACTTGCGCAGCCTATCGAAAGTTCTGGTCTTGAGCCCGCGCAGCACTTCAGCGTTTGCCCTCTCCGCTTGACCGTTGCTTCTCAGGTGAGCAACAGAAGCGAAGCAGATCTTGGCGCCAAGATCTTGGACGTACTGCATGAAGGTGCGGCTCGTGAATTGTGTGCCATTGTCGGTGATGATCCTGTTAGGGACTCCGAAACGGCAAACAATTGACCTGAAGAACTTGACTGCTGACTGTGCTATCACCTTCCTCACTGCTTCCACTTCAGGCCACTTTGTGAACTTGTCGATTGCAACATACAAGTACTCAAAGACCCCGACAGCTCGGGGAAAGGGGCCGAGGATGTCGAGCCCCCAAACCGAAATTGGCCAGGATGAATGGATTGTTTGGAGAGCTTGAGCTGGTTGATGTATCTGCTTGGAGTGGAACTGGCATGCTTCACACTTGGTTACTTGTGCAGTTGCATCCTGGAGGGCTGTCAGCCAGAAGAAATCTTGCCGGAAGGCTTTGCCGGCAAGTGTTCTTGCGCCAATGTGTGACCACATATGCCTCCATGTATCTCCGCCAACAGCTCCTGTCCATCTTCCGGGGAAATGCACTTCAATTTCACTCCGTTGAATCTTCTTCTGTACAGTATGTCATCGACAAACTGGTACATACTTGATTGCCGGGCTACTCTCTCCGCTTCCTCTTGCTCTTCGGGAAGTTCTCCTGTTTGAAGGAAATGGACGATCTGCTGTGCCCATGCCGGAGCTTGTGGCTCAACGACAAGGACTAAAGGCACAAATGCTGCTGCGGGAACATCTGCTTCCACGGCAAGAATCTGTGATTCAGCCGGAGCGTGATGCTCCCCGGCAAGCGTGTCGGGACACAGCTTGTCGGGAGCGTCTGCTTCAATGAAACAAACCCTAGGGCTTGTCGGAGCAGACTGCTCCTCAGCACTCTTTGTGTTGATCTTGGGGACCTTCTTGACGGCGGCTCCGGGGAGCTCTGCCGGAAAGTAGTCGCCAGTAACCAACTTCCTCTTCTTGCTCTGTCCAGTTGATGGTGTTACAGCTTGAGCACAAAAATTCCTGGTTCCACAGGTAACTTGAGTGCGGCGCACTTTGACAGGCCGTCTGCAATGTCGTTCTGAGCTCTCGGAACGTGTTCCATCTACAGGCCATCAAAATGTTCTTCTAGCTTCCTCGCTTCATCAATGTAGGCTTCCATCAACGGACTCTGATAATCTTTGTTTACTTGACGGACGACAAGCTGCGAGTCACCCCTGATAATGAGCTTCTTGATCCCAAGGTCCGCGGCGATTCTGAGTCTGGCAAGCAAGCCTTCATACTCTGCAGTATTGTTTGTTGCTTGCTCCTTGGGAAAGTGCATCTGGATCACGTACTTGAGGTGCTCTCCGGTGGGTGCGACAAGTAGTACGCCCGCACCGGCGCCTTGCAGCGAGAAGGCACCATCAAAGTACATGATCCATTCTTTGCTCGCTTCCTTGACGGGGATGCTTGTCTCCGGAGTTTCTTCATCTAGTGTTGGCGTCCATTCTGCTATGAATTCAGCCAATGCTCGGCTCTGGATAGTTGAGGTACTCTCAGATTTGAGGCCAAAGCTTGACAATTCCAGTGCCCACTCGACAATCCTGCCTGTTGCTTCTAGATTTTGCAGTATCCTCTTCAATGGAAAGCGAGTGACAACTGTGATCTCATGTGCTTGAAAGTAATGGCGCAGCTTCCTCGAGGCCATGAGAAGGCCGAAAAGCAACTTCTGCACTCCAGAGTACCTTGATCTAGCCCCCTGCAGGAGGGAACTGACAAAATACACTGGGCGCTGCACCATCTTCTTTTGTTTCTCTTCCTGTGGCTGCACAGATTCATCCTTGTCGGGACCAGAGCTTGTCGGGGAAGCCCCCTGCTTGTCGCTGGACTCGCTTGCCGTGGTCGCTGGCTCATCATCCGCCTCTCTCTCCTCTACTAACGCAGCACTAACCACTTGATTGGTTGCTGCTAGGTATAGCAGCAACTTCTCTTGTGGATTAGGTGCGACAAGTATTGGAGTGGAGGACAAATATTTCTTCAAGTCTTGCAGCGCAGCCTCCGCTTCTGGAGTCCATTCTATTGGACCTGCCTTTTTCAAAATTTTGAAAAACGGCAGGGCGCGTTCAGCAGACTTGGAAATGAACCTGCTGAGAGCAGCAACGCAGCCGCCAAGCCTTCGTACATCCTTGACGCGCTTCGGTGCTTCGATCTGCTCAATGGCCTTGATCTTGTCGGGATTGGCTTCAATCCCCCTCTGGGACACAAAGAACCCGAGAAGCTTGCCGGAAGGAACTCCAAACACGCACTTCTCGGGGTTCAACTTAAGATTGATCTTGTGCAGATTTGCAAAAGTCTCGTCCAAATCTTGGATCAGAGTTTCTTTGTCCTTGCTCTTGACCACTATGTCATCCATGTAACCTTCTACATTTCTGTGCAGCTGTGGCTCAAAAGCATGACTGACTACTCTTGCAAATGTTGAACCAGCATTCTTTAGTCCGAAAGGCATCCGTACAAAGCAGTACGTGCCACATGGAGTAATGAATGCGGTTTTCTCTTCATCCTCTTCTGCCATGAAGATCTGATGATATCCTGAGTATGCATCAAGAAATGAAAGCAGATCACATCCTGCCGTGGAGTCGACAATCTGGTCAATGCGCGGCAAGGGAAATGGATCCTTGGGACAAGCTTTATTAACATTAGTGAAGTCAATGCAAAGCCTCCACTTCCCGTTCGCTTTGCGCACGACTACTGGATTGGCTAACCACGTTGGATGGAGTACTCCTCGGACCAGGCCTGCTGCTTCCAATTTCTTGATCT
The DNA here is from genome assembly GCA_963921465.1 of Triticum timopheevii. Taxonomy (NCBI): domain Eukaryota; kingdom Viridiplantae; phylum Streptophyta; class Magnoliopsida; order Poales; family Poaceae; genus Triticum; species Triticum timopheevii. The sequence continues at coordinate 248,357,039 of OY997264.1, read as the reverse complement.
CTTCTGCAATGAACTCTTGACGCTCTACCGCTTGCTTCCTGACTCTCTGCTTGATGGGCCGCGCGTGAGGGCAGACGGCAAGGTGGTGCTCAATTACTTTCCTGGGAACACCGGGGATGTCAGATGGTTGCCACGCAAACACATCGACATTCGCCCGCAGGAAAGCAACGAGCGCGCTTTCCTATTTAGGGTCAAGCGTGGCACTGATGGTGAAGGTACCACCAGTGCCGTCCTCCTTGGCGTCCACTTTCTTGGTCTCTGGTGGAGCTGTCTTTGCCTTCTTGCACTTGCCGGTGGAGCTCGATGGTGCGTCCTCGACGGTAGCGCAGCACTCCGAAGAGGTGCGCTTGCCGGAGTGGGCATCAGAGCTACTCTTGCCGGACTTGGTCTTCTTCTTCCCCCCGGGAGCTTCAGCGGCAAGTGGTTTGCGTTCTGCTGCGGCTGCTGCTTCCCGGTAGATCTTGTCGGTACAGATAAGTGCATCTTTCTTGTCGCCATGGACAGAAATGACACTTATCGGACCAGGCATCTTGAGCACGTTATAGGCGTAGTGAGAGGCTGCCATGAACTTGGCGAGCGCTGGACGGCCAAGTATCCCATTGTATGGCAATGGGAAATCAGCGACGTCAAAGGTGACCTTCTCTGTCCTGAACTTCAGCTCGCTGCCAAATGTTACTGGCAGTGTGATCTTCCCCTTCATTTTGCTCCTTCCCGGATTTATTCCTTGAAAGGTACCAGTCTCTTCGAGCTCGCTGTCGGGGATCTGGAGCTTCTTGAGCACCGCGGAAGAGATCAGATTCAGGCCGGCCCCGCCGTCAACCAGCATCTTTGTGACCTTGAGGTTGCGGATTGTTGGTGAAACCAACATCGGCAAGCACCCGACCGCAGTTATGCGATCAGGGTGATCCTCGATATCAAAGATGATGGGCGTGCTGGACCACTTCAGGGGCTTGCGCGACTCAACGGACGGTTCTGCTGCATTCACTTCCCGCACCCACTGTTTGAGTTGGCGGTGTGAGGTATGCAGAGAAGCACCACCGTCGACGCACAAAACCTCCGTTGCCTTCTGAAACTCCTGCTCGTCGGCCTCATCCTCATCCATCGCATCGTCTTTGTCTTCGTCTTCATCCTTGTCGCGGCCGCGGGGGGGCCTGTCTCCTTGCCGCTGCTTGGCCTTGCCGCGGCGTCCTCCCTGGCCGGGACACTTCTTGTCGGATCCTCCGCCACCTTCCTGGGCCTTCTCCTTGTCGCGGTGCTCGTATTCAGCTTTCTGCAGTTCTACGAGCTGCTCAACCTTCTTGCAGGCCTGGAGGTCATGGCCCTTGGTGCGGTGGATTTTGCAGTACTGCTTGCCGGAGCCGTCCTGCTTGTCGGCAGCTACCACAGCCCCGCCGGAGTCACCAGCCTTGGCCTTCTCGGCGCCACCTCCGCTGCCGGACTGCTTGACAACTAGCACATCCTTGGCTTTCCTCTTTCTGTTATTCCGCCTCCGGTTCTTCTTTGCCGGGGCGGCATCCTCACTGTCAGACCCTTCTGTTCCTGCGTTCTCTCCGGGGAGTTTCCTCCCCTCCTCAGCACGTGCACATTTGTCGGCCAGAGCATACAGCTCGCTGACATCTCTGATTTTGCACATCGCCATCTCCTCCCTCATCCTGCGGTTACGCACGTTCTAATGGAATGCGCTGATAACCGCGGCAGGGTGGACGTCTGGGATGTTGCGCTGCACTTGGCTGAATCTTTGAATGTACTTGCGCAGGGGTTCTCCTTCTTTCTGGGCGAGCAGATGAAGATCGCTCTCCTGGCCATGGGGTTTGTGGCCGCCTGTGAAGGCGCCGACAAACTGATGACACAGGTCCGCCCACGAAGAGATGGAGTTGTCCGGCAAGTGCATGAGCCAAGATCTGACGTTGGGCTTGAGCACCAGCGGGAAGTAGTTGGCGAGGATCTTCTCGTCGCGCCCCCCGGCAGCCTGCACCGTGATGGTGTAGACGCTGAGGAACTCCGACGGATGTATCCTGCCATTGTACTTCTCGGGTACATCTGGCTTGAAGTTCTTGGTACTGGGCCACTGGACCTGCCGCAGCTCACGAGTGAACGCAGGACAACCTACCGCGTACGGCAAGTCGCCTGGTTCCCCTGGCGCATGCATATCAACAGTGGGCCCAGCGCGCTGGTCCGACTGACGCCGCGCTTCTCTTCGACGCTCGATGCGAGTACGAGCATCTTCTTGTCGTCGTTCTTGGAGAACTTGGCGCTGATCGCGACGAGCTCGCGGGTCCGATGACGCGGTGGAGTCGGTGTCGAGGTTAGCCCGGCGAGTTGGCGATCTTGGCCTTCGGGGCGGGGAGTGCACGGTGGTGGCACCCCCAGCGGTCTTGTCGGCGTCGGCTTGCGCCTGGGCGTCTTGCCGAGGCTTCGATGTGCTCGGCTGCCGGGGCTTGTCGTCGTTGGCGAAGCCGATGAGGCTCTAAATGGTGGCCCTCCAGTCGTCGATCTTGTCTGGCGCTGGAGGGTAGTCTAGGAGCAGCTGGGCTCGGGCCAGCGCTTCCTCTGGAGTCTTGAGCGGTGGCGGCGAATGACGCGAGGAGCGAGATATGCTCAGACTTCTAACAGTGTTAGAAGGAGCAACATCTCGTCCAGGCGATCGTACCGCGCTTGTGCCAGCATGTTGACGTGCATGTTGGCCTTGAGCGCCCCACGATCCACCAGTTCGGCCTTGCTCCAACGCGAGTACGGTGCTAGGAGCACCATGGCGTTGTCGATCCTGCACCTCCTGGGAGGGGTGCGGTGTATGTACAGACGCCGAAGCTTGCGGGGCCTTGTCCTTGGACCTGGTGACCATGTGAGTCCCCCCGTCGGCGCCCGCTCCTCCGCCGGCGTCTACCCCACCGCCCGTTTGCTCCGGTGGCGGTGGGATCGACGCGGACGGGCCAGCCACCTCCGAAGTCTTCTTCTTCGGTGGCATGTCGATGAAGATGTTGATGTAGCGCGCATGAACACCGGATCAGGTTCGCACAACCTCGACGCAACCCCTACCTGGCGCGCCAAAGATGTCGTGGGAAACGAGCACCTATGGGGCAGGGCCCCTTTCGGTCCGGCAAGGGAGCGGAGGGCGCACGAAGAGCAGATCAAGGCGAAGCACGCGAGGGATTTTACCCAGCTTCGGAGCTCTCCGGAGAGATAAAACTCCTACTGCTGCTTTGTGTTTATATTTTGTTCTTGCTCGAGAGCGTGGGTATGTTGTAGTTTCGAATGACTCGAACCCCTTCTACGTGCGCATGGGCCTCCTTTTTATAGGCTAAAGGGGTCACCGACAGGTGGCAACGCAGAGAGAGGGGTAAAGAAGTAAAAAGAGGGGTTGGTACAACCGCCATCTACAGTCCCCCCTACCTAACTCTGATGGCAGGGGACAAGGGCATTTAATGCCCGTCTGGTCGCCCAAACAGTGCAAGAAACGACCGTTAGGGGCGTCACCGATCGCCACGATGGCCTTCTCGTCATCTCCACTTGCCACCTCGCACTGCTTGGCTGCACAGCTACTCGCCACGTGCACCAGGAATGATCATGTGGCGACACGTCATCGGACGCGCTGGAGCATGGGCGCAGAGTGGTGGCTTCACCGCGGCAAGCGCCTTGCCGCGGTCGCTGTCTTGTCGCACCCGCAAGCTTGCCGCTCGCCGGGTCTTGCCGGAACGCGCGGTGCGTCGCGGCAAGTCTCTTGAAATGCCTTGGTTGGTCTTCCCGGCAAGCTCCTCTTGCCGGGGTCTTGTCCTTCCCGGCAAGCTCCTCTTGTCGGGGCTCTGTCTTCTTAGTTAAACACTTTGTTCTTGAATGGCACCAACAGGGTCAACGGAGGATCTTGACGGACGTCCGGCAAGCCTTGCCGCTGGGTGCTGCAACTGCCCGTGCACAAGTTCGGGATACTAAGGTACCCCTACTTTAGTACACCGACATCAGGTGGTCGGCATGCGCCATCACGTTCAGCTCAGCGGATCAGCTCAAGTGCGCGGCCACAGCTGGAGTCCTCTCGATGCTTTGTTCCCCAATCATCAGCAACGTGCTAGTCACCAAGACCCTCATCGACGGCGGGGCGGGGCTCAACGTCCTGTCCGTGGAAACATTCAACAATCTTCAAGTGCCCTACAGTCAGCTTCAGCCAACCAAGCCCTTCTCCGGAGTCACCGACGGCTCCACGGTCCCGATCGAGCAGGTCCGCCTTCCTGTCACCTTCGGGGCTCGCGACAACTACCGCACCGAGCTCATCGACTTCGACGTCGTCCACATTCGCCTGCCATACAACGCCATCCTCGGGTACCCAGCGTTGGCCAAGTTCATGGCCGTGACCCACCACGGCTACAACGTCCTCAAGATGCCAGGAAGCGGCGGGGTCATCACGGTGCCCTGCGAAGAGAGAGACGCAGTTTGCTCCCTGGAGCGAGTCTTTCATGACGCATCACTGGAAGACCCAGACCGCAGCAGTAGGAGGCCTCCCGAGGCCGCACCCAAGAAGAAGAAGACCTCAACCGGCCCGGCTCCTCAGGAGGCAGGCCCCTTAGGGCCCACGCCTGGCCAGGAGGAGCCTCCTTCCATCGCATAGGGAAGCACACCCGACGCCCTCCTCAGGCAGGGCTCGGGGGCTCTCCCCTAGAGGGCCGCCGACCTCGCCAAGGTCACGAGGGAGGCGCTTGGGCACCACATGGAGGCGTGCTTCGAAGCACGTTTCCCTCAAGAAGGAGCAAGGCAAGGAGGGCCAAACCCTCAGGAGTTCGTCAGCAAGGCCATTCAGGAGTTACAGGAGTCAAGGGTCATGAGAGGCAGCCGCCGCCTACCCGCTGTGGCCCCCCATCTAGGCGAGGATGGTGGGCTGCGCGTCTGCATCGACATACCAGGGCTCAACCGAGCCGCGTCCCAAGAGCGCCTCTGGCCCTCGCGAGTGGGACGTTGCGAGGGCCCGCCCCACAGCTATGTGCGCATGCCTTACGGCCTGCCAAACGCGGCTGTTGCACACCAGCGTCTCATGAGGGCCATCTTGGAGGCTCAAGAGGTCAGGCGTGCCGCAGCCCTGGCGGAGATGGAGATGGCCCGTGAGGAGCTGCTAGCACCTCCGGAGCCTCCAGAGGCCCCTGGGCCTGGGGGCTCGTGAGGATCGGCTCCCGCAGCTCACCGAGTCTGCTGCACCAACACCCCTTCGTCCCCAACATCATTAGGTGACATCTTTCAAGTTTTGTTTCTGGCTGGGAGCACCTTCAGGGCCGCATTATTCCCAGGCCGCGTGGGTCCGTCCCTGCGGCATGTATCCCTTTTATTTCATGTCCTTAGCTTATCTTATTGGGGGCGCCCCTCGGGCTGCATCATCCCCAAGCCGCTCGGGCCAGTCCCAGGGGCATGTATCCTTCTTGCGTTTATCTTAGGACTATGCTTTCGATCCACCATGCTTGTTATTTGGTGCCTTTTTCTCCTGGGTGTCGGAATCTTGCACGTTAAAGGGGGGGGTGCCTGAGCATCGTGACTCAGGGCTCCTACCGGCTCTTCGGCCCTCACCCTCTGGTCTTGTCCATGGCATCGCGACCTGGCATGCCAGCGACGGCTGAGACCAGCCCGAGAGCTGGGACCCGAAGACGTAGTGCACCAGCATCTGGCCAAATTTGCAGGAACACACTCGAAGATAAGGCCCAGAGCCAGGCGCAACCCGCCTTGAGGTAGGGCCCCGTGAGCCCCGCGCTGGCTCACGGGTACCCCAATACACCTCGCGAGGCCTTTCACGCTCCTCCAGAGCAACTAACGGCTAACTGTCGATCGTCGCGACAAACCCTTGTTCCTTCTGTGATGAGCCTGCAGGGTCCCACCCAGGAGCATCGCCAAGCAACCTCGCGATGGCCAAGGCTAGCGCCGCACCAGGAAGCATTTTTCTGACCCTTGAGATAAGTCACCCTCCGGACACACTAGTTATCGCAGCACAATCCCCGCACTCAATGAAATCCCATGTTAGCAACGTCGCTCTCCTTTCTCACCGAATGATGGCTGCTTGAGCGCTAAGGGGGACCCCCTGAGCATCGCGATTCAGGGGCTCTCATCGGACCTCGGGCCGCTCACCTCCTGGCCTTGACCACGGCATCACGACCTGGCATACCAGCGACGGCTGAAGCCGCCATGGGACTGGGACCTGTCGGCATAGAGCACCAAGCCCTCGCGGGGTCTGAAAGGAGGGAACTAAGCTAAAACGGAATAAGCATTTCGCACCGCTCCACAATAGGGATCATATTGACAGACGGAGCTACAAACATCTTACAAGCCCCCATGGGGTATATTCTTGGCCCCTCGCAGGGACAAAAGGCGCGAATCCTAAGGAGTCCTAACTACAGGGGGCATCGCGGCGGACGCCATCATCAACAGTGGGCCGCCCAGCACCGACGTCAACCCCATCCAGATCAGGGGCGGCGACGACCTGACGAGCCCGCCCTGCTCCGGGAACAGTGCAGGCTTGGGGGCTCGTAGCTGTCGTCGCACATCTCCGGCGTCACGAAGAGCTCGGCGGAGTCACTGGATCCTCCGGCGCCTCCGTCGCCTGAGGAGCGGCCAAGGGAGCGGACGGCCAGCCTCTGTGTCACCGCAGCAGGGTCTCGACCGCCTCTTCCGGGGCAGCACTCCAGCCGACGACCCTCTGCATCGAAGACCTTGAAGGACATCACCGAAGCACCGTCATACTCCCGATGGATCATGAGGGCGCCCCTCGTCCTGCAGACCCGGGCAACCTCGCCCCAGCCTCGAGTCATGAAGGCCTCGCCCGGGGCAACGACCGCGACCTCTGCCCCGGTCGCGAGGGTGCCGCAGCCGGCGTGCTGCAGCCAAAGCCCCAGGGGTTCCCCCTGCCAGACGACGGAGCCGAAGAAAGGAGGGAGACGAATCCAAGACTTAGGAGGCGTGGCGGCGTGAAGCACGAACTCTCGGCAGGAGCCCTCGGCGTGGACTCCGGGGGGGAAGACGCACACCTTCGTGACCCGCCGGCATCGTCGGCGGCGCCGCTCGTGGCGTTCGGCATCGACTCCTTAAGTGCCGCCAATGTGCGCATACAAGGGAAGAGGGAACCCTGGTGGCGGCCGCTCACACCAAGGTCTTGACGCCTCCTCGCGAGCGCCCTCGCCCTGACACTAGAGGGCAAGCCGCTTCTTCGGGGGAAGTGGGTCAGGATCCTCTTGGGGAGCCTTTCCCTTCTCTCCGTGGAGAACCGGCGGATCGGAGCCATTGCAGCAAGACGGAGCAAGGCCCAGGAAGGAGGAGAAGCAGAAGGATAGACTGGAAGGGCGCGCGCCGTTCCGTACTTATAGCCGGTGAAGGCCAGTTCCGTACTTATAGCCGGCGAAGGCCAACCCTCGGCCTCCATGATCACAGGTAATCATGACCCGCTTTGCATGCAGGGACTTGTCGAATCCGTGTGGTTACCAAGGCGTCGTGGGGAAGCGGAGGCGCCCACGTCCAATCAATCGCCACGCGGCGCCCAAGGCCGCAGGCTGTTAGGGCCCGTGACGCTTCGCACTTGCCCTTTCGCCTCTCTGCTCGGCCAAGTTCGGGCGCGCCGTGGGCCCGGGGGCTACTGTCGGCGTTCTGGGAACGGGGGTCCCCAGACTTGCCTGCCTGCGGCCTGTGGCGTGGCTCAAAGGAGGCCTAGCACAGCCCATCTTCATCAATGCAAGCTCAAGACCCTCACGAGGGGCCAAGCCTCGCGGGGTGGACGACAAGGAGCTTCCTCAGGCACGGCCTCGTCAGGCTGGCTCATGAGGAGGCGGAGAGTTCAAGGCGGGGTACCTCGCGAGGTGCCCATGATGAAAGCCATGACGACCAGGGGCGCCAATCGGGCGCCAGCCCGCGCAGTGTCCTCCTTTCCTCTTTGGTGCAAAGGGAGCAAGCGTAGGCGAGAGCATCAAGCAAAGGCGTCCATTTCGGTGCAACAAGACCAAGACCAGCCCAACGGCCAGAAGGAAGTCATTGTGGAGCCCGAGCCGGCGTCACCACCAGAGCCTTTGACAGGCGAGGACCAACTTTAGTCAGGATAAGTGTACCCGCTGTTCCCCTTCAAAATGGCCAATTGTTGGCGCCCTTCCCGCTCAATATTTGGGGAGAGGCCCAGGGCCTTTGCCTATAAATAGGACTAGCCACCCGCAAGGTAGGGGCATCGAGAGAACAAGTATAGGAAGACGCAGAGAGAGAGAGAGAGAGAGAGAGAGAGAGAGAGAGAGAGAGGCGACTGAACTCCCCCTAGCAGTTCATCCTCGCCAGCCAAGAACAGACCCTCGCGAGGCTGTTCTCCCTTTGTATTGTTCATCATCAAGCCCAAGAGGCAATCCACCACACCACACACTGGAGTAGGGTATTACACCACAATGGTGGCCTGAACCAGTATAAATCTTGTGTCTCTTATGTTGTTCAGTTTGGTAGTCTAGGTCCTAGCGATTCGGCAAGGAGCGAGACAGTAGAGGGTTGAATCTCCGTGCACACCCCAGTGATCGAACCTCAAGGGTCTGCCGGAACCCGAAACCCAACACACTTGTCCACCAAGGTATACAACTCCTTCACATTCTTGGGCAACCACACGTTCATCTTGGAATGAATCCTGCGGTTGCGCACATTGGATTGGAAGGCAGCTATCAGAGCTGCTAGGTGGATATCTGGGATATTTCTGTGGACTCGGCCGAATCTTTGTAAGTACTTTCGCAGAGTCTCTCCTTCTTTCTACTGGAGAAGCTGCAAATCACTGGGACATCCGGGTTCTTGATTGCCGCCAGTGAAGGAGCCAATGAACTCATGGCACTGGCTACCCAGGTTGAAATGGAGTTCTCCGGCAGGTGCATCAGCCAAGACCTCACATTTGACTTGAGTGCCAAAGGGAAGTAGTTTGCGAACCCCTTCTCATCTCTTCCCCCGGTAGCCTGAACAACGATGGTGTAGATGCTCAAGAACTCTGCCGGGTTCAGTCTCCCATCATACTTCTCACGTATCTCTAGCTTGAACGTGCGAGCAGATGGCCAACGGACTTGCAGCAGCTCACAGGTAAAGGCAGGGCACCCGACCTCGAAAGGCAGGTGTGGGAGTACTGGATTAAGGGGTCCTCAGGCATCCGGTCTATTCATGTGGGCCGGACTGATGGGCCGTCAAGACACAAGAGAGAAGATCAACTCCCGTGTCCGGTGGGGACTCTCACATGTGTGGATGGCAATTATAGGTGTCTGGATATATTGTTCCTTTCTATAAAACTGACTTTGTACCAACCCTAAGCCCCTCCGGTGCCTATATAAACCGGAGGGTTAGATCAGAGGCAGGATCACAACATTGCTAGGCTAGCTATCTAGGGTTAGCCGAATCGATCTCATGGTAGATCAACTCTTGTAACCCCTATATCCTCGAGTATAATCAAGCAGGAGTAGGGTTTTACCTCCATTAAGAGGGCCTGAACCTGGGTAAACACTGTGTCCCTTCTCCATTGTTACCATTGATCTTTAGATGCACAACTTGGGCCCCCCTACCGGAGATCTGCCGGTTTTGACACCAACATTGGTGCTTTCATTGAGAGCTCCGCTGTATCATCAACGGAATGATCAATGGCTCACCTCTTCGTCAACGGTGACACTGCGTCCAGGGAGATTTTTCTTTTGGGGCAAGTTTTTGTGTTCGGCGGCTTTGTGCTTTGGGCCAACTCGATCGGCCGCCTTGAGCAGGTCAATAGTTACGCCCCCGACCACCAGATCAGGTTTGGAAACCTGAATTACATTCCTGACATCCGAGGAGACCTAGTCTTTGATGGGTTTGTGGCCTCGGCCCCCACTTTGTGTCCCATCCAAGAAGAATCTTCGGATCCCCTATCAGATCCCATCCAGGGGTCAGCACCCACCTCGGCCCTAGATCTGGGGCAGGTCTCATTGTCCGAAGACGGGAGCATAAGCCCCGCCGGACTTCTTCCCCTTGTCGAACTTCCTACCGATGACCCAGATGCAGGCTTAAACTTGGCTCTGGGCAACCGTTCCGAACCGCCGAGGTCTTCACTTAGCAGGTCCGATCATGCGTTCCATGCCGAACATAGCTCGGCAGACCCACGGTTTCCAGTCCCACTCCCGCTCTTAGATGAAGCGTTGGGCCTGATGCAGTCTCTCGCCATCACGGAGGCTTTACCTCCGAACGGCACCCAGCTTGCACTAGGGTCTGAGAGAGGGGAATTTTATGCCGCACCCACCACCCACTTGATAGCCACTGTTGAGCACTTAACCAACATGCTAGATTATGCGTCCGAACATCAACGACATGGACGACGATGCCGACGCCGAACCAAGCCAAGTCCCACCCTTCACGACCACCTCAACCTACGATGTGTACATGGTGGACACTTCGAAGAACGACGAGGAGAACCCAAGCCTAGATGAGGATAGACCTATCGATAAACCATCAAAGTGCCGATGTCGGCGATGCCGCTCACGATCACGTCGAGCGAAGGATAGTAATATCGACACCAAAGACGATGAGACTCCGGAAGGCGCCAAAGAAACCCAACACCTTATCGAGCCCACATCCGAAGAGGACGAGCGGGAAGAAGGTGAGCATAGTCCCAAATGTGCTAACAATGAAGATGAGGAGGACAACAATTATATGCCAGAATCCGAAGAGGAGGTCAGCCTCAGTGATGAGGACTTCATTGTACCAGAGGAACCCCTCGACCAAGAATGCTTAAAGTGATAGCTTATTGCTACAACTTGGAGCCTGAAGACGAAGCAGCAGCAGCTCAGAGAAGAGCCAGACATGCTGAACGAAAGGTGGACTAAGGTCCTGGCCGGTGAAGAATACGACAAAGAGCGACCTGTCAAAAGTTACCCTAGGTACAAGCTGCTGCCTCAATTCGACAACGAAATCCTTGAACAACTACAGTCAAAATACAATCAGGCAGACCAACCAGACCGACCACCACATGGACGGGATAAAACGACATATCAAGTTGAACACCCCCCGCACCCCCCCCCCCGCCGAAGAAGCAGGGAGACTACAGCTGCGGGATATACAAACGACTTGCCACGTGACCTAGCCAATAAAGCTGGTCAGACCAGATCAATCTACGGATCAAGGGGGCATGCCCCGGCATGAGATAATGGCTATGAAGCCCGGCGTGACGACCGTTACTATGTTTGGAGTCAGTACAGAACTCATAGGTCAACCGATCTCCGTGATGACATTGCGAGATACAAAGGAGCTGCACACCCCTATGCTTCACTAATGAGGTTATGGAACACCAGTTTCCGGAATGGTTTAAACCCGTAAACATCGAACCGTATGATGGTACGACGGATCCGGACATCTGGATTGAGGATTTTCTTCTCCACATTCACATGGCTCGAGGAGATGATCTCCACGCCATCAAGTATCTCCCTCTAAAGCTGAAGGGACCAGCACGACACTAGCTAAATAGCCTCCCAGAAAACTCCATTGGAACCTGGGAAGATTTGGAAGACGCCTTTAGGGCTAACTTCCAGGGCACTTATGTCCGGCCTCTGGATGCTAACGATTTGAGTCATATAATCTAGCAGCCAGGTGAATCGGCCCGGAAGCTTTGGAATCGGTTCTTAACTAAAAAGAACTAGGTTGTAGACTATCCGGACGCCGAAGCCTTAGTGGATTTTAAGCACAGCGTCCGTGATGAATGGTTCACCTGACACCTTGGGCAGGAAAACCCGAAAACCATGGCGGCCTTAACGGCACTCATGACCCGCTTCTGTGCAGGCGAAGATAACTGGTTGGCTCGTAGAAGCAATAGCTCAGGTGACCCCGGCACCTCCGAAGTGCGGGACGGTAATGGTAAACCTCGCCGCAATAAAAACAAACATCAAAATAACAACAACAACGATGCAGACGATACGACAGTTAATGCTGGATTCAGCGGTCCTAAGTCTGGTCAGCGGAAGAAACCTTTCAAAGGCAACCAGGACGGGCCATCCAGCTTAGACAAAATTCTTGACAGGCCCTACCAAATTCATGGCACACCAGATAAGCCTGCAAATCACACCAACAGGAATTGTTGGGTTTTCAAACATGCCGGTAAGATAAATACCGAACATAAGGGAAAAGGGCCCCCAAGCAAAGACGATGATGAGCCCCGTCAGCCGAACAACGGGGGTCAGAAACAATTCCCCCCCGAGGTGAAGATAGTGAACATGATATATGTCACTAACATCCCCAAAAGGGAGTGCAAACGCGCATTACGGGACGTCTACGCCGTTGGGCCTGTCGCTCCCAAGTTTAACCCATGGTCAGCCTATCCGATCACCTTTGACCATGGGGACCACCCAACTAGTATCCGTCATGGCGGTTCGGCCGCCTTGGTTCTCGATCCAATCATCGACGGACACCACCTCACTAGAGTCCTTATGGATGGAGGAAGCAGTCTCAACTTGATCTATCAAGATACCGTCCGAAAGACGGGGATTGACCCATCACAAAACAAGCCTAGCAACACTACCTTTAAAGGTGTGATACGAGGAGTGGAGGCCCATTGTACAGGCTCAATCACATTGGAGGTAGTATTAGGCTCCCCAGATAACTTTCGCAGCGAAAAGTAAATCTTTGACATGGCCCCTTTCCGTAGTGGTTACCATGCGCTGCTCGGCCGAACTGCCTTTGCCCGCTTCAACATAGTCCCGCATTATGCTTACTTGAAGCTCAAAATGCCGGGACCTCATGGAGTTATTACAGTCAATAGTAAGATGGAGTGCTCACTCCGTACTGAATAACACACCGCGACCCTTGCAGCCGAAGTGTACAGCGGCCTCATCAAGTCTGGCAGTTCACAGGCCAATAAAGCCAATGACGTATCCAAACGAGTCCGGTCCGCGCGTAAATCAGTGGATCCAGACACTGATTAGCAGTTCGGCCTCCGTCGATCGCCCCACCAGTTGGCGGTTCAAGTACCGTGCGTACATAATTACGCACTAAAAATACCCTGGGCAACGCCGGAGGCATGCTGCAGAATAGGTCCATTACATGGCTCAACCACAAATGGACTGCATACCCCCTTTTTTCTCTCTTTTAACCCAGGTTCATCAAGAGCCCTATACAAGATAGTTGTCACAGGAGATCCTTTCAAGGCTAGCCTGTCCCGGCCATCAAACGCTCCTCTCAAAGGACTCACTACTAAGGAGGAAAGGCGCAGACGTGCGACATGGCATTATTAGAGTTTCTTTTCCGAACTATGGTTTTTTGCCCTGTGTTAGACTTTCCCTTATGTAAACTTTTCTGTTCTTTAGGCATGTAATATGACCTTAGTGTTGAACGGCATTGTCTGTCATCTAAGTATCAATAAAGATACAAAGGGCACAGATGATTACCAGCTTTTTGGTTGGGTGTCGAATTTTTTCCTTGTCATCTACGCCATTCCTTATGTTTGACTGACACACATGATCCGACACGTACTAGGGGTTGTATTTGGCCCCGCTAAATTTTTAAGTCCGAACACCCATAGGGAACTCTTCAGCGTCCTGGATATTACATCATATGCATATGCTCCGAATCATGTCTTTGGTCTATAGTTGGGTTGCCCGGCTCCTGTGCTTTCCACCTTACGTCCCGCAAGTTTGGCTAAGGTAGTAAAGGGAGAACTACTGCTATTGTATTTCTGGTTCGCCCGACCAAGTACCTTAGTAGAGAAAGCCAAAAACTGACTGTCATGGTAAGCGAGAGCGGGTCAGCGATCCGGCGACTTAGTGTTACACTACGAATCGCTCGCAATTTATTCTGTGTCATATGAGGGGCTAGGTTTTTGACCAGCCGCGTTGCAAAGGCGCCATACTTCGGCTCGCCGATCATGCTACAAGGGGCTAGTACTTAGCGCCACCAATGGACTCTTATGGCTAAGTGAAAGTACTAAAGCCGCATAGTATGATTGCCTAGTTCACATTGCAAGACGCCTCCTACATTGGGCCAAGACGTTGATGCGATTACGAACACCCTTGTAATATTTACAAGGAGGCTGAAGCCGACAACTGGTAAACTTTCATACATGTAAACAACAAAATAGGAGGATAAACTAAATCAGAGATATCATACACAATGAGTTCTTTACATGACTCTTACAAACTGGACTCAACTACTCAAAGATGACATCCTTCGAACACTGCCCCTCCACAAGGCGGGCTCCCTCGAGGACCTCGTCAAAGTACTTCTCCGGCCGCCGGTGCTCTTTCCCTTCATCTTTGCCCACTACACCTTGACACGGGCAAAGTCCATTCGAACACCTTCAATGCAGGATGACCGCTTGAGGGCATCGATCCGAGGAATCGCCTCCACTAGCCGCTGCACGAGCCCGAAGTGACTATTCCGAGCCAGAAGTGGATTATAACATCCTTCATAGCCAGTCCGGCTACCCTGTGCAGCTCGGACATCTGCTTCAGCTGGTCGCTCAGGGCCACGGGAAGTTCCAGCATAAGGTACTGCGACTAGAATAACTTCTCTGTCGAGCTCCCCTCTTCGGCTCGGAACAATGCAGCGGCATCCGCAATGCTCTTCGTTAGATCAACAAATGCGTCTGGAGAACTCCAAACTCTGGTCAGTAAAATATACCTCTACTACTATATCTAGTCTGCATGATAAAGGCCTTACCAGCCGCAATTTGCTTCGCCTATTGTATCTCCTGGCGAGCACCCTGGGCATCAACCCGAGCCTCCTTCAGACTATCGAGAGCTTTGGTGAGTTCGGATGCTTGCTCCGAACTCTTCTGCTCCAAGGACTCACACCTTGCGATGCGTCCTTGAGGTCCTGCTCTATTTCCTCCACCTGCGCCTCGTGTTTTCGGCGGGTGGTTTGCTCTTCCTCCAGAGCCTTGGCCGCCTTGTCTGCGGCCACCTTGCTCGCCTTTGCCTCCTTCTTGGCTTTGGCAAGGGCGCTCTTGAGGGACTCGACCTCGGCTGTGCCAACTGCGAAGTATATTCATAACATCCTTAGTCCGTTTCAAACCGGCCACACATGAACATAATTTCTTGATATACTGACACATCGCACACCTTGGGTTTCTTTGAACCGTTTGTTGGTATGGTCGAGTTCCTCATCGGACAGCCAGAGCTTCCAATTGAGCTTGGCAATTTCTGCGGCCTGGGCAGTAGCCGCCAGCTTCGAAGCCAGTCAGACATAAAAAATACTGCATTACATACTTGTTAATGATCCTCTATTCGGATTATCCTAATCTGGACAGAGTCTCAGGGGCTACTATCTACACATGGGTTTTGCTCCACATGAACACACATAGAATACTTATGAAGAATATTTCGCCACTTACCTTGAAGCCTGTTAGCAGGCTGTGGAAGGCTTCAGTCAGCCCGCTCTTTGCGGACTGAACTTTTTCCATAGCCACACCCATAAGGGTGCGGTGTTCCTCTACAAAGGAGGCACATTCCAGTGCCTCCTGCATACTATCAGCGGCCTCCGGATTGACAGGGGCCGCCGACGGAGCTCTTGCTCCTACACCCTCCTTCAAAGGAGGATGTTGATCCGAACCTAGTGCCGTGCTGGCTTCGGGACGATGTTCGATGAGGGCTCGGACTGCCGAAGTCCTCCACCCTTGATGGTTGTGGGGATCGCAGTGTCCTGCTCTGCAACGCCCGAGGTTTTGTCCTCGGGCGCTTTCCAGACTGTCTCGTCCGCCCCTCCCCGGCCAGGAGATGGCCTTTGGGATGACACCTCGGTGTCCTCCATGGCAGGGGAACAAAGGGCGCGGGATGGGCTGTCACTCTCCGCCTCCTTAGGGGCCAAAGAGTTCCCCGTCGAAGAAGAGGGGATTGGGATCTCACGCGGAGGGCTAAAAAATATTAAGGAGGTTGAGCATGACAAAGTTAGATCAAAGAAACAATTGAGCAAGTGAGTTCCTAATAATTACGTATCGGCTAGGGGCTTCTCCCTTTGAACCTGCCCCGCATTGTGTTCGGACTCTGTGTCCGAACTATCCGAGAGGATCACTCGCTCTTTCTTCGTGCTCTCAGGGGCCGTCCTTTTCCCCCTCCTCGTCTTGAGGGGGAGTCGCTCTCCACCTCCTCATCATGCTCCTCCTCCTCTTCTCCGTCCTCGTCCTCCTCGCAAGAGCAGATGAGCTCGACCTCTACGGACACTGTTGCTGGAGGACCCTTGTGGCGGGGCCCATTCTTGGACCCCTTGCTCTTCTTCTTGGCCTTCTTCTCTGGCGGCTGATAATGCGCCGGAACCAGCATCTTCTCCAACTAAGGAGTGATTCGGTTTTCAGGCAATGGAGCCAGATACTTGATCCGCTCCAACTTCTTGGTCCAACCCTACAACAAAAGATGGGTTGATGAGTTCAGCAGAGACCGAATACGTGTGTATATACATATGACTAGACATGTCTTCGGAGAAACCGAGTACTTACTGGAGAGGCCGGATACGCGACGTTGATGCCGATGTCTTTGGTCTCCATGGGCCAGCTGCTCTTCTGCGCCTTAGAAAGCAGCTTCCACATCCCTTCATGCATAGCGCCGAAGAAGTGTTGTAGCGTCCGCGGATCCTCCGGCTTGAATTCCCACATGCCCGGCGCTGGAAGGGGAGAATGCGGCGAAAAAGCATGATCTGTATCATGTTGGTTAGACCAACGTTCTTTCCCAGCATGTTGGTGATGCCCGTCTGCAGCGCCAGCACCTTCGTCTGGGACCCCCTAGTCGATGCCCTTCTCTTTCCAGGAGGTGAGCCTCATGGGGGGTCCGGATCTGAACTCCAGAATGGCCGCCCAGTTAGGGCGGCGTGGCTCGGTGATGTAGAACCATTCCTGTTGCCAGATCTTCACGGTCTCCACGAAGGCCCCCTTTGGCCAGGTGGCATTCGACAGCTTTCTAATCATAGCCCTGCCTCAATCCGCGTGTTGCCTGTCGACCATGATACGTCCATTTTGCATCATGCTTTTATATCGATATTTATTGCATTATGGCTGTTATTACACATTATGTCACAATACTTATGGCTATTCTCTCTGATTTTACAAGGTTTATCATGAAGAGGGAGAATGCCGGCAGCCGGGATTCTGGGCTGGAAAAGGAGCAAATATTGGAAACCTATTCTGCACAGCTCCAAAAGTCCTGAAACTCCACGAAAGTCAGTTTTGAAATTAATAAGAATTATTGAGCAAATAAAGTACCAGAGGGGGCCCACAAGGGTGGGGGGGGGGGGCGCCCACCCCTACTGGGCGCGCCCCCTGGTGGCCCTCCGATGCCCATCTTCTGGTATATGAAGCCTCTTACCCTGGAAAAAATCATAAGCAAGCTTACGGGACAAAACTCCGCCGCCACGAGGCAGAACCTTGGCGGAACCAATCTAGGGCTCCGGTGGAGCTGTTCTGCCGGGGAAACTTCCCTCCCGAAGGGGGAAATCATCACCATCGTCATCACCAACGATCCTCTCATCGGGAGGGGGTCAATCTCCATCAACATCTTCATCAACACCATCTCCTCTCAAAACACTAGTCAATCTCTTGTATCCAATCTTATATCAAAACCACAAATTGGTACCTGTGGGTTGCTAGTAGTGTTGATTACTCCTTGTAGTTGATGCTAATTGGTTTATTTGGTGGAAGATCATATGTTCAGATCCTTAATGCATATTAATACTCCTCTGATCATGAACATGAATATGCTTTGTGAGTAGTTACGTTTGTTCCTGAGGACATGGGTGAAGTCTTGCTATTACTAGTCTTGTGAATTTGGTATTCGTTCGATATTTTGATGAGATGTATGTTGTCTCTCCTCTAGTGGTGTTATGTGAACGTCGACTACATGACACTTGTAACGCCCCAGATTCGATGCGCCAGGTGTCTGCCAGTTATTCGCTGTCATTGCCATGTCATTTGCTTGCGTGTTGCATTTTGCCATGTCATCATGTGCATCTCATTTAGCATACGTGTTCGTCTCATGCATCCGAGCATTTTCCCCGTTGTCCGTTTTGCAATCCGGCACTCCTATGTCCTCCGGCGTCCCCCTTTTGTCTCTTGTTGTGAGAAGGTGTTAAACATTCTCGGAATGGACCGAGGTTGCCCTAGCGGCCTTGGTACACCACCGGTAGACCGCCTGTCAAGTTTCATGCCATTTGGAGGTCGTTTCATGCTCCAACGGTTAACCGGGTAACCGAAAAGGCCTACTTTGTGTGCAGCCCAACACCCCTCCAAAGTGGCCCAACAACCCATCCAAACCCCCTCCATGCTCTCGGTCGTTTGATCAAGATCGCGTGGCCGAAAACCGCTCCTCATTTGGACTCTCCTAGCTCCCTCTATCTATAAATATGCCCTCTCCCCCGAAATTCGCGGTCCAAACCCTAGTCTTCTTCCTCTCCCCGCCGCCGGACGAAATTCCCACTAACGGCCGGACATGTCCGCCCGCCCCCACGCCCAATCCAGGCCTGCCGCGTGGCCTCCCGCGCCGTCCCCGCCGCCGCGGCCCATCGGGCCCAGGCGCGGCCCGCCCAGGCCCGCGCGGCCGCCCGTCCGCCCCGCGCCCTGTGGCTCGCCTCCCGCCGCCGCCTCCGGCGACCCCGCCGCCCGGCGCCACCCCCCGGCGCGCCTCCTCGCCGGAACCCCGCCACTGACCTCGACCCCGCCGCCGGTCGCCCCGGGCCCCGCCTCCTCCGCCGGCCTTCGCTCCCCGCCGCCTCGGGAGCCGCCGACCCCGCCAGCCGAGCTCCGCCTTTGCCTCCGCGCCACCCGGCCGCACCCTCGCCGGCAGCCGCCCGCGCCGTCCCGGCAGGTGCCCCTCCGCCGCGCCCCAGCGCGCCACCGGCCGGATCCGGCCAGATCCGGGCCGGGGCCGCCTCCCCGCGCCTCCCCGACTTCTCCTTCCTCAACTCCGGTGACCCCGAGCTTCTCCGGCGAAGATGTCGGCCATCCTTGGTTCGCGTGCCCGGACAAACCCTAGATCTCGAAGGTCGTTTTCCTACTAAGTCCCAGTTATTTTTTAGCATACTTCTTTGCAGCATAACTCTGCATTCGTAGCTCCGTTTCATGCGCATGATATATCAAAATGTTCATTGTGAGATGCTCTACATTTCATTCCATTGTGCCATGCTTGTTTGAGCTCATCTTGATGCCCAAATCATCGTTTCAAGAGTGCTATATGATGTTAACCTGCTGAAACTGTTATAACTTGATGATTTGTCTTTTTTGTTGCATTTTGTGTGTGCATCCTATGAGCATGAGCTCTACATGTGTTTTGTGCTACATCATGCCATCTTCACATTGGTGCAATCCATGTATTTTTGTGAGTCTTGTAGTGAGTGCGTCGAGCTCGTGAAGTAGGGTACTCGCTGTTACTGTTTTGCTAGGCTGATTCTGTTATATTATGATGCTATGTAAACCTGCTGCTACAAGTCAATCTGTGCATAATTTGGAGATGTTCACTAAGGATGATTTGTTATACATGTCATTCTCTATCCATCCATGCCCCTGGTTGCATTTATAGCCTTCAGTAGCTTGTTGTTATCTTGCTCTAAAATTGCTAAATAATGTTGCTGTCAGCCTGTTAACATTAAGTTCAGTTTTGCCATGAGCTTTGTTAGTGATCCATGCACCGTATGGACTTGTTCTTGCCATGCTTAGATTCATAAACATGTATTCTTACTGTTGGTAACCTTGTCATGCCATGTATTGCTCTGTGCTGAGTGGTACAAGCTCACCAACATGCCTAATTGTTGTTCCTGCCATGTATGAATCTGTCATATCATTTGCCATGTTTGCATGGATGAGACCATCTTTTCTATTGATCTTTAGAATTATTTCAGTAAGGGAGTTGTTATTTGTCTTTAGTATTAGCATGCAATGCCTTGGTTTGCCATGATAGCTTCTTGTAACATGTTGTTTGATAGCTCTAAACATTGCAACCTGATGTTATTTCTGCCAAGTCTGAAACTGTTATTATTTGCAATCTTGCCATGTCCTTTTGAGTATGTTCTAGTGATTTCTGGAGATATCTCAGTGTTCATGTTTTGTCATGCTTTACCTGTACTTCATGCCCATGCCTTTTGTTCTTCTGTTGAGGTGCTGTAGCATATTGTTTTGATGCTTGCTAGATGCCTATTTGCTGTTTTGGACAGCTTGTCCTTTAAACTTGTATAGAGTGTATGTGTTGAACCGTTGCTCCGTTTTGAGTGTGCTTTATATGAAACTTGCTTAGAATTGCATGTAGTTTCATATTATCCGGTTGCATCCTTGTTTTGAGGTGTTTGCTTGATGTTTGTATGTGTTTTGCATCAATGCCATGTTTAACTTGTTTCGCTCATATCTTCTAGGCCGTAGCTCCGAACCAAATGAACTTTATATGTAACTTGACTAGAATTTCATGTAGATCATCTTGATGCATCTTAACTTTCTGTTTAACAACTTGAATATAAGGTTTATTCAGTTCTGGACCAATTTCTAAATTTGCATATGAGGACTTACCGGAATTGTTATATGTTGTTTCCGGCCTCATTTAAACTTGCCTTGATGTGTTGTTCTTGTATGCATCATCTCTTGCCATGAGTAGCTCCACGTAGCTTTGTCATGCATCATGTCTTGTCCATGTGTTGTGTGTTTACCATCTTGTTTGCTTCTTTCCGGTTGTGCTCCTTCTCGTTAGTTCCTGTTTCATTGCGATCGTGAGGATTCGTTTGTCTACGCTTGGTTCGTCTTCGTGGCTTCATCTTCTTCATGGACTCGTTCTTCTTCCTAGCAGGATTTCAGGCAAGAT
Organism: Triticum timopheevii; assembly: GCA_963921465.1. Classification (NCBI taxonomy): domain Eukaryota; kingdom Viridiplantae; phylum Streptophyta; class Magnoliopsida; order Poales; family Poaceae; genus Triticum; species Triticum timopheevii. Next base: position 248,336,310 of record OY997264.1, on the reverse strand, counting down.
GACCATCACCTTGGATCTCACTACTATCATTGCTATGCTAGTTGCTTCGTTCTATCGCTATGCTGCGCTACCTATCTCTTGCTTGTCAAGCCTCCCAAATTGCCATGTCAGCCTCTAACCTTTTTACCCTTCCTAGCAAACCATTGCTTGGCTATGTTACCGCTCTGCTCAGCCCCTCTTATAGCGTTGTTAGTTGCAGGTGAAGTTGAAGATTGCTCCATGGTGGACATGATTATGTTGGGATATCACAATATCTCTTATTTAATTAATGCATCTATATACTTGGTAAAGGGTGGAAGGCTCGGCCTTATGCCTGGTGTTTTGTTCCACTCTTGCTGCCCTAGTTTCCGTCATACCGGTATTATGTTCCCGGATTTTGCGTTCCTTACGCGGTTGGGTGATTTATGGGATCCCCTTGACAGTTCGCTTTGAATAAAACTCCTCCAGCAAGGCCCAACCTTGGTTTTACCATTTGCCTCACCACCACCTATTACATTTCTCTTGGGTCGGCCAACCCGAGGGTCATCTTTATTTTAGCCCCCCCCGGGCCAGTGCTTCTCTAAGTGCTGGTCCGAACCAGAGCCCTTTGCAGCGCCCCCTCAGGGAAACTTGAGGTCTGGTTTTAGTTGTACGGATTGCTCATCCGGTGTTGCCCTGAGAATGAGATATGTGCAGCTCCTATCGGGATTGTCGGCGCATCGGGCGGTCTTGCTGGTCTTGTTTTACCATTGTTGAAATGTCTTGTAAACTGGGATTCCGAGACTGATCGGATCTTCCTGGGAGAAGGAATATCCTTCGTTGATCGCGAGAGCTTATCATGGCCTAAGTTGGGACACCCCTGCAGGGTATAAACTTTCGAGAGCCGTGCCCGCGGTTATGTGGCAGATGGGAATTTGTTAATGTCCGGTTGTAGATAACTTGACACCAGATCCGAATTAAAACGCATCAACCGTGTGTGTAGCCGTGATGGTCTCTTTTCGGCGGAGTCCGGGAAGTGAACACGGTTTTGGGTTATGTTTGACGTAAGTAGGAGTTCAGGATCACCTCTTGATCATTGCTAGCTTCCCGACCGTTCCTTTGCTTCTCTTCTCGCTCTTATTTGCATATGTTAGCCACCATACTTGCTTAGTCGCTGCTGCAACCTCACCACTTATCCATTCCTTACCCATTAAGCTTTGCTAGTCTTGATACCCATGGTGATGGGATTGCTGAGTCCTCGTGGCTCACAGATTACTACAACAACAGTTGCAGGTACAGGTTATGCGATGATCATGATGTGGGAGTGATGTTTGCTTGTTTTGGAGTTCTTCTTCTGCTTCTTCTTCGATCAGGGGATATGTTCCAGGTCGGCAGCCTGGGCTAGCAGGGTGGATGTCGTTTGAGCTTCTGTTTGTATTTCATCAGTAGTCGGATGTTGGTCTTATGTATGATGTATTGTTGTATTCATGTGGCATTGTATGCCTCTTGTAGGTATCCCTATCTATTATGTAATGTTGATGTAATGATATCCACCTTGCAAAAGCATCTTCAAGATGCGCTTCTATCCTTGGTGGGACCTTCGAGTTCCTTTAGGATAGGGTCGCATCTTGGGCGTGACAACACTTCACCATTATTTGGGCCTAGAGGAAGGCATTGGGAAGTAATAAGTAGATGATGGGTTGCTAGAGTGACAGAAGCTTAAACCCTAGTTTATGCGTTTCTTCGTAAGGGGCTGATTTGGATCCACTAGTTTCATGCTATGGTTAGGTTTACCTTAATACTTCTTTTGTAGTTGTGGATGCTTGCAATAGGGGTTAATCATAAGTGGGATGCTTGTCCAAGAAAGGGCAGTACCCAAGCACCGGTCCACCCACATATCAAATTATCAAAGTACCGAACGCGAATCATATGAGCGTGATGAAAACTAGCTTGACGACAATTCCCATGTGTCCTCGGGAGCGCTTTTCTCATTATAAGAAATTGTCCAGGCTTGTCCTTTTGCTACAAAAAGGATTGGGCCACCTTGCTACACTTTATTTACTTTCATTGCTTGTTACCCGTTACAAATTATCTTATCACAAAACTATCTGTTACCTACAATTTCAGTGCTTGCAGAGAATACCTTACCGAAAACCGCTTGTCATTTCCTTCTGCTCCTCGTTGGGTTTGACACTCTTTCTTATCAAAAGGACTACGATAGATGCCCTATACTTGTGGGTCATCAAGACTCTTTTCTGGCACCGTTGCCAGGGAGTGAAGCGCCTTTGGTGAGTGGAACTTGGTAAGGAAACATTTATATAGTGTGCTGAAATTTTCTGTCACTTGTTACTTTGGAAACTAATCCTTTGAGGGGCATGTTTGGGGAATGTTCGCCCCGACCAGTAGAGCAAAGAGTTGCTCCTCAACCTACTAAACCTACTGAAAATGTTTACTTTGAAATTCCTTCGGGTATGATAGAGAAACTGCTAGCTAATCCCTTTGTAGGAGATGGAACATTGCATCCTGATTTACACCTTATCTATGTGGATGAAGTTTGTGGATTATTTAAGCTTGCAGGTATACCCGATGATGTTGTTAAGAGGAAGGCATTCCCTTTATCTTTGAAGGGAGATGCATTGACATGGTATAGGCTATGTGATGATACAGGATCTTGGAACTACAAACGATTGAAATTGGAATTTCACCAGAAGTTCTATCCTATGCATCTTGTTCATCGTGATCGTAATTATATATATATATATATATATATATATATATATATATATATATATATATATATAATTTTTTGCCTCGCAAAGGAGAAAGCATCACTCAAGCTTGGGGGAGGCTTAAGTCAATGTTATATTCATGCCCCAATCATGAGCTCTCAAGAGAAATGATATATCATGCAACAACGAAGTATAACTCTCTTCCTATGCATCGTCATGTCATAAAAGAACAATTCATGCACACCAAGTAAAGGCCAATGCATAGTATAAGCAGTTTCTTGCAATTTTATCGTATTGGAAACATAAAGAGGCGGAGATGTAGTTCCTATCTCATAATAATTGCAAGTTGGAGCAGCAAGCACATTCATATTATATCTATCAAAATAATCATGTGTAGCGGTAAAATGCAACCCATCAACATAATCCTTAATAAGGGCAAACTTCTCCGATATAGTGTAGTCGGGAGAATTCAAAAAGATAATAAGACTATCATGCGTGGGTGCAATAGCAACAATTTCATGTTTAACATAAGGAACTATAGCAAGTTCATCTCCATAAGCATAATTCATATTGGCATCTTGGCCACAAGCATAGCAATCATCATCAAAAAGGGGTATTTCAAGAGAATCAATGGGATCATAGCAATTATCATAGCAATCATCCTTTAAGCACGAAGGGAAATTAAACAATGCATGAGTTGAAGAGTTTATCTCATTAGAAGGTGGGCACGGGTAGCTAATCCACTCTTCCTCATTTTGTTATTCGCTCCCCTCATCATCTTTTTCATCCAATGAGCTCACAGTTTCATCAATTCCTTCTTCCATAGACTCCTGCAAAATATTAGTCTCTTCTTGGACAGCGGATGAGTCCTCAATATATGGTTTAACATAGGCACTAGAAGCATAGTTATCATAAGAATATTTAAGTATGCCAAAATTTTCAGATTTGTAAAGAGTTGCATCATACTTTCCAATCAAAGAAGCAATTTCATAAGCACCCTTAAAAGCAACAAATTCTTCAATTTGTTGAACATCATAGTAATTATAAACACCCATAGCATACAAAGATATGATTCCATTATCACTAAACTCACATTGGTAGGGAAGGTGTTTCTTAGGGTCTTCAAAACAACAAGTAAAATCATATATTTTACATAAATTCCAAGCATAGCATTGCAAAGGATGAATCTGATCCAGTAAAAGTTTCCCTTTTTGAGATAAGCCATGTCGCACATAACAAGCATGCTCATCTAAAGATTTGCCCTCAACTAAGCTAGTTGGGGTTTCAGCACGAGCACATAGGGATCGAAGATGATCCAAGTAAAAAGCTTCAGGAGTGTGATAGATTTTGAGTGGTTCTTCAACCATTGGTGTAGTAGGTAGAACTATTTTTTTGGTATTTTGCGTTTCCTACCCATAACTAAAGATAGAAAACAAGAGCACAAAATAAAAACTACTTAGTGATAAAGCAAACAAGCACACACGAGAATATTCACCCCACGCTATAACTCCCCGGCAACGGCGCCAGAAAAAGGTCTTGATAACCCACAAGTATAGGGGACCAATTGTAGTCTCTTTTGATAAGTAAGAGTGTCGAACGCAATGAGGAGCTAAAGGTAGAACAAATATTCCCTCAAGTTCTATCAACCACCGATACAACTCTACGCATGCTTAACTTTTGCTTTACCTAAAACAAGTATGAAACTAGAAGGACTTTCTAGGTGTTGTTGGATAGGTTTGCAAGAATATAAAGAGCACGTAAATAAAAACTAGGGGCTGTTTAGATAAAGAAGCAATAAAGTTAGTATAGCGAGTGTGGAAAAGTGGTGGTAGGAGTTGCGAAATTTTCCCTAAGCAATTGACTACTTTACTAGACCGATAGAAAGTTTTATGTGGGAGAGGCCACTGCTAGCATGTCATCCCTGACTTGGAATTCTATGCACTTATTATTGGAACTATTAGCACGCATCCACAACTACTAACGTTCATTAAGGTAAAACCCAACCATAGCATTAAGATATATTGGTCCCCCTTCAATCCCGTATGCATCAAGTTTTATACTAGGTTGAAGCTTCTATCACTCTTGCCCTCCAATACATAGTCCTATCAACATACAACTAACCCTATGGTGTGATCCACGCGCGCGCTCATGTGATGGGCACCAAAGGACAGCAACATAACCACAAGCAAATTAAACCAATCATAGCAATTCACCATTTACCGAAAGGACAACGAAAATCTACTCAGACATCATAGGATGGCAACACATCATTGGATAATAATATGAAGCATAAAGCACCATGTTCAAGTAGAGGGTACAGCGGGTTGCGGGAGAGTGGACCGCTATAGATAGATGGGGGAAGGTGATGGAGATGTTGGTGAAGATGACAGAGGTGTTGGTGTAGATCACGGTGATGATGATGGCCCCGACGGCATTCCGGCGCCACCGGAAGCAAGGGGAAGAGAGCCCCTGATACGTCTCCAACGTATCTATAATTTTTGATTGCTCCATGTTATATTATCTACTGTTTCGGGCAATATTGGGCTTTATTTTCCACTTCTATATTATTTTTGGGACTAACCTATTAACCGGAGGCCCAGCCCAGAATTGCTGTTTTTAGCCTATTTCAGTGTTTCGAGGAAAAGGAATATCAGACGGAGTCAAAACGGAATGAAATCAACTGGAGAAGTTATTTTTGGAAGGAAAGCAACCTCATAGACTTGGAGTGCATGTCGGGGGAGTCCCGGGCTGCCCATGAGGGTGGGGGGGTGTGCCCCCTGCCTCGTGAGCACCCCGGAGATCCACCGACGTACCCCCTACACCCATATATACCCTCTTACCCTAAAACTTCTAGAACGGAGATTAGATCAGAAGTTCCACCGCCGCAAGCCTCTGTAGCCACGAAAAACCAATCGGGCCCCTCTCCGGCACCCTGCCGGAGGGGGCCATCATCACCGGTGGCCATGGAGGAGCATCCCGGAGGGGTCTTCGTCACCATGAAGGCCAAGGACCAGAAGGTGGAGGCCATGGAGGAGGAAGCACAAGGGGGAGAACCTCTCCTCCTCTCTTCCGGTGGCGCCGGAGTGCCATCGGGAGGGGAGTCATCGCCACGGTGATCGTCTTCATCAACATCACCATCATCATCACCATCCTCATCTCTTTTACGCTGTCCACTCTCCTGCACCCCGCTGTAATCCCTACTTGAACATGGTGCTTTATGCCACATATTATGATCCAATGATGTGTTGCCATCCTATGATGTTTTGAGTAGATATCTTTTGTCTTTGGGTTGATTGATGATCTAGATTGGTATGAGTTGTATGTTTTACTTTGGTGCTGTCCTATGGTGCCCTCCGTGTCACGCAAGCATGAGGGGTTCCCGCTATAGGGTGTTGCAATACGTTCATGATTCGCTTATACTGGGTTGGTGAGTGACTGAAACACAAACCCGAGTAAGAGGGATTGTTTCGTATGGGAATAAAGAGGACTTGATGCTTTAATGCTATGGTTGGGTTTTACCTTAATGATCTTTAGTAGTTGCGGATGCTTGCTAGAGTTCCAATCATAAGTGCATATGATCCAAGTATAGAAAGTATGTTAACTTATGCCTCTCCCTCATATGAAACTGCAATAGTGATTACCGGTCTTGTTAACAATTGCCTAGGACAATTCCGCACACCGATCCACCATTATTCCACACTCGCTATTTATATTATTTAGTATTATATTCTAACTTCATGATAACAGCACCTACTTTTATGTTTTAGCTCTCCGATATCATACAAAGTTATCCTCTTCATGCCCACAACGAAGTTTTAATTCTCGTTGCTAGTTGGAAGCAAACGTTCGGTGCACGTAGAGTCGTATCAGTGGCAGATAGGGCTTGAGAGAATATTGATCTTACCTTTAGCTCCTTGTGGGTTCGGCACTCCATAATTATCACTTACATCTTTGGGAAGTGCTACGATGATTCCTTGCACTTGGGGATTATCAAGCTCTTTTCTGGCGCCGTTGCCGGGGAGCAATAGCGTGGGGTTGATATTCTCGTGTGTGCTCGTTTGCTTTCTTCACTAAGTAGACTTTGTTTTTCTTTTTTGTTTCTATTTAGTTGTGGGTGAAACATACAAAAAATTAAAAAATGAAAATACAATTTTTTTTATTACTTGCCTTTCATGCCTAAAATGTTTTTCAAAAAGAGAAGTGATTGGAAGGTTTTGCATTTAAGAAGTGAGGGTCGACCTTGAGCACTTGTGCTCATGATCACGGAAACAATGTAGAATTTTTCATGGAAGTTTCTCTGTAAATAATTATCCTATTGTACATATTCATTGTATTATAAAAATAATGTGCCAAGCCTTGGTGTTAGGATGATAAGATTGCTTGTTTGCTTTGTGCAGAACAAAAACAGAAACTTTGGCTGTAGTGCATGAATTTACATTTTTAACTGGAAAGACAAATGGTTCTGATTATTTTCGCACATTACTTCTGTACAAATTGTTCAAATTGTAAAATTTAGTTTATAATTTTAGGAGTTACAGATGTTTGTCAAACTTCCAGATTACTACAGACTGTTCTGTTTTTAACAGATTCTGTTTTGCATGTGTTGTTTGCTTATTTTGATGAATCTATGACTAGTATCGGAAGGTATGAACCATAGAGAAGTTGGAATACAGTAGATTTAAAATCAATACAAATAAATAATGAATTCATTACAGTACCTAAAGGTAGTGATTTGCTTTATTACACTAACGGATCTCACAAGTTTTTGTTAAAGTTTTATGTGTATGAAGTATCCAAAGGTCGAGGAGCTATCAATATGAGAAGAATAAAGAGAGGCAAGAGTTCAAGATTGGGGATGCCCAAGGCACCCCAAGTAAATATTCCAAGGATACTCAAGCATTTAAGCTTGGGGATGCCCTGATTGGCATCCCATCTTTCTTCTTCAATAAATATCGGTATACCTTGGTTTTTGTTTTGTTCACATAATTTGTGTCCTTTGTGTTTTCCCTTTTCTTCAAGAACCATGCTAGCATGAGATAGCCATTCATTGATTTATAGAATACTTCATGTGCTTCACTTAAATCTTTTAAGTATGATCTTATAGAATTGCTCTTTGTGCTTCACTTAAATCTTTTGAGTATGGTTTTATAGAATGCTTCATGTGCATCACTTATACATTTTGAGCTTGGATATTGGTTAGTTGTAGAATGCTCCATGAACTTCACTTATACCTTTTGGAGTATGAATAATACTATCATTTAAAGTGGGTTTGGAAGAGTGTCAACTTTAGGAATTAGTGATCCCACTATTTTGGAAGATATTGAATCTTAGTGTGATATTTATGAAAGTGGATTTGGAAGAGTGTCAACTTTAGTTAGTAATGATTCCACTATTTTGGAAGAGGTCCCAATTGAGTATGAGAACAAAGTTGTTATCCATGATGCCTCTGAAAATTATTATGAGGGAGGAATACATGCTTGTAGGAGTTGCAATAATATTAAGTTTCCTCCCTATGTGCTTAAAGATTTGAAAGTTATGCTTGTTTTGCCTTCATATGCTAGTTGATTGTTGTTCTTATAAATTGTGTACTCACAAAATCCCTAGGCATAGGAAGTGTGTTAGATTTAAATATGCTAGTCATATTCTTCAAGAAGCTCTCTTTGTGTTTCAATTCCTATCTTTAAAGTGAGCATCATTGAAATCATCATGCCTAGCTAAAAGGCATTAAAAGAAAAGCGCTTGTTGGGAGACAACCCAATATTTACCCTTAATGTTTTTGTGTGTTTACATGATTAAGCTACTTTAGTAATCATGCTTTATATATTTTTTTTCAATAAAGTGCCAAGTAAGACTTTTGGGAAGACTTGGGTGAAGGTTAAAGTGATCTTGCTGTAAAAAACAGAAACTTTGCGCTCACGAGAATAGATGTCATTTTTTACAGAAGAGTGCTTTTGAGTTGATTCTTTTTGCATAAGATTAATAGACAAATCCCTCACGTCCACCAATTTATTTCATAATTTTTGGAGTAGCAGAAGTATGGTTATTGTTCATATCATTACAGACTATTCTGTTTCTGACAGATTCTGTTTTCATTGCATAGTTTGGTTGTTTTCTAGTTTCTATGACTTATATTTCTCAATATAAATTGTAGAAATGATATGGTACAGTAGTCATTGTGTGAGAACAATTATGAACCTTGTCTTTTACAGTACCAAAGTGAATGGTTTGCTCTTTATCATACTAACCTATCTCACGAAGTTTGGATGAGTTTTGTGTGATTGAAGTTTTCAAGTTTTGGGTGAGATATCGATATGAGGAGAATAAGGATTGGAAGGACCCTAAGCTTGGGGATGCCCGAGGCACCCCAAGGTAATATTCAAGGAAGACTCAAGCGCCTAAGCTTGGGGATGCCCCGGAAGGCATCCCCTCTTTCGTCTTCAAAACTATCGGTACACCTTACTCGGAGCTATATTTTTATTCGTCACATGATATGTGTTTTACTTGGAGCATTATTTTATTTTGTTAGTATTTGCTTGATGTTATTTAGAATAATTTTTTGCATCTTTAGTTTCAATAAAAATGTCAAGGATAGCCTTTACCATGCTTATTTTGCTAGTATACATGTTGCTGTTTGAAAACAGAAAGTTTACCACTGTTACAAAAATTCCCTAGAAAATTCAGAGCATGATATAATGTTGAAACTTTTTGCATAATGAGCTCTGATAAATATACTACAGTGGGAATTTTCTCTCATAATTTTTGGAGTTAGGGAAGTATTGATACTCTTGCATTCTTTACAGGCTGTACTGTTTTGATAGATTGCTGTTATATTTGCATTGTTTACATATGTTTGCCTGTTTAATGATTCTATTTGAGGATAGGAGTGTTAAATATGCAGAGGCATTTAGTATGCAATGTTGAATAATAATTTTAGTAATTTGTTACAGTAGAAAATGATAAGGTTTTGCATTGGTTTATACTAACCTATCTCACAAGTTCCTGTTGAGTTTGGTGTGTATGAAGCTTTTGAGATTTAGGAAACCGACGTATAAAAGGAATTAAGGAGACACAAAATCTCGTTGGGGATGCCCAAGGCACCCCAAGACATTATTTCAAGAAGTCTCAAGCATCTAAGTTTGGGGATGCCCCGGTAGGCATCCCACCTTTTCTCTTCAACAACTATCGGTTAGTATCGGTTGAACCTAAGTTTTTGCTTCTTCACATGAGTTGTGCTATCCTTGCAATGTCATTTTATTTTGTTTTGCTAGCTGTTTGAATAAAATCATTGGATCTGAAATATTGAATGAAAAAGAATCCTCCCATGGCTAGTTAATTATTTGACTACTCAGTATCCTTCACTCATATCTTTTGGAGTAGTTTGTCATTTACTCATGTGCTTCATGTATATCCTTTGAGTAATGGGGGAATGAATTGAATGTCATAAATATGATTTTTTTATATGTTTCATATGCTTATAACATGGTTAGTGATGACTTCACACATCGAAAGTATGAGGCATACAAGTTATTGAGAGTTGGCAAATGTAGTTTTGGTCATCGTTGCAATTAATAGGAAGTAATAAGGAAAGAGAGGTTCACATACAAATATATTATCTTAGACATCTTTTATGATTGTGAAGCACTCATTAAGTATGACATGCTAAAAGAGTTGACGTTGGACAAGGAAGACAACGTAATGGTTTATGTTTTCTGACATCTCAGTTAAAGTATATTGTCATTGACCTTCCAAACATGTTGAGCTTGCCTTTCCCCCTCAGGCTAGCCAAATTCTCAGCACTAAGTAGAATTACTACTTGTGCTTCCAAATACCCTTAAACCAGTTTTGCCATGAGAGTCCACCATATCTACCTATGGATTGAGTAAGATCCTTCAAGTAAGTTGTCATCGGTGCAAGCAATAAAAATTGCTGTCTAAATATGCATGATTTATTAGTGCAGAGACAATAAGCTTTGTACGAACTTGTTGTGGACGTAATAAAAGCGACGGACTGCACAATAAAGGTCCACATACAAGGGGCAATATAAAGTGACGTTCTTTTGCATTAAGATTTTGTGCATCAATCCTAAACGCGCATAACAACCTCTGCTTCCCTTTGCGAAGGGCCTATCTTTACTTTATGTTTTTACTTTATGTTTGAGTCAAGGTGATCCTCACCATTCCCTTTTTCATTTTGTCCTTTGGCAAGCTCCTTGTGCTTGAAAGACCATGATATATATATCCAATTGGATGTAAGTTAGCATGGGCTATTATTGTTGACATCACCTAAAGGTGAATACGTTGGGAGGCAACACAATAAGCCCCTATCTTTCTTAGTGTCCGGCTAAAACTCCATAACCACAGGTATTGCATGAGTGTTAGCAATTGTAGAAGACTACAAGATAGTTGAGTATGTGAACTTGCTGAAAGGCTCTATTCTTGACTCTCTCTAATGTTATGATAAATTGCAATTGCTTCAATGACTGAGATTATAGTTTGTTAGTTTTTAATGAAGTTTCTGAACCATGCTTGACATTGTGAATAGATTGTTACTTGATCATGAAAAGTTTTATGAGATAAGCTGCTATTATGACACTTATTGATGCTAGAAAAAGTGATTGGAATTATCATTGATCAAACTTAAGCACTTACTAGCACTCCGCATCAAAAATTATCTTTTTATCATTTACCTGCTCGAGGACGAGCAGGAATTAAGCTTGGGGATGCCTGATACGTCTCCAACGTATCTATAATTTTTGATTGCTCCATGCTATATTATCTACTGTTTCGGGCAATATTGGGCTTTATTTTCCACTTTTATATTATTTTTGGGACTAACCTATTAACCGGAGGCCCAGCCCAGAATTGCTGTTTTTAGCCTATTTCGGTGTTTCGAGGAAAAGGAATATCAGACGGAGTCAAAACGGAACGAAATCAACTGGAGAAGTTATTTTTGGAAGGAAAGCAACCTAATAGACTTGGAGTGCACGTCGGGGGAGTCCCGGGCTGCCCACGAGGGTGGGGGCGCGCCCCCTGCCTCGTGAGCCCCCCGGAGGTCCATCCACGTACCCCCTGCACCCATATATACCCTCTTACCCTAAGACTTCCAAAACGGAGATTAGATCAGAAGTTCCGCCGCCGCAAGCCTCTGTAGCCATGAAAAACCAATCGGGGCCCTCTCCAGCACCCTGCCGGAGGGGGCCATCATCACCGGTGGCCATGGAGGAGCATCCCAGAGGGGTCTTCATCACCATGAAGGCCAAGGACCTGAAGGTGGAGGCCATGGAGGAGGAAGCACAAGGGGGAGAACCTCTCCTCCTCTCTTCCGGTGGCGCCGCAGTGCCATCGGGAGGGGAATCATCGCCACGGTGATCGTCTTCATCAACATCACCATCATCATCACCATCCTCATCTCTTTTACGCGGTCCACTCTCCCGCACCCCGCTATAATCCCTACTCGAACATGGTGCTTTATGCCACATATTATGATCCAATGATGTGTTGCCATCCTATGATGTTTTGAGTAGATATCTTTTGTCTTTGGGTTGATTGATGATCTAGATTGGTATGAGTTGTATGTTTTACTTTGGTGCTGTCCTATGGTGCCCTCCGTGTCGCGCAAGCATGAGGGGTTCCCGCTGTAGGGTGTTGCAATACATTCATGATTCGCTTATAGTGGGTCGGTGAGTGACTGAAACACAAACTCGAATAAGAGGGATTGTTGCGTATGGGAATAAAGAGGACTTGATGCTTTAATGCTATGGTTGGATTTTACCTTAATGATCTTTAGTAGTTGCGGATGCTTGCTAGAGTTCCAATCATAAGTGCATATGATCCAAGTAGAGAAAGTATGTTAACTTATGCCTCTCCCTCATATGAAACTGCAATAGTGATTACCGGTCTTGTTAACAATTGCCTAGGACAATTCCGCACACCGATCCACCATTATTCCACACTCGCTATTTATATTATTTATTATTATATTCTAACTTCATGATAACAGCACCTACTTTTATGTTTTAGCTCTCCGATATCATACAAAGTTATCCTCTTCATGCCCACAACGAAGTTTTAATTTTCGTTGCTAGTTGGAAGCAAACATTCAGTGCACGTAGAGTCGTATCAGTGGCAGATAGGGCTTGAGAGAATATTGATCTTACCTTTAGCTCCTTGTGGGTTCAACACTCCATACTTATCACTTCCATCTTTGGAAAGTGCTACGATGATTCCTTGCACCTGGGGATTATCAGCCCCCCCTTCTTCTTCTTCCTTGACCTTCTCCCAAGATGGGAGAAGGGGTTCCCCTCTGGTCCATGGTCTCCATGGCATGGGAGGGGCGAGAGCCCCTCCAAGATTGGATATGGCTGTCTGTTTCTCTCTGTTTCTGCGTCCCAGATTCTGTCCTTTCACTGTTTCTTATATTCCCGGAGATCCGTAACTCCGATCGGATTGAAACTTTGAACACGATTTTTTTCCAGATATTAGCTTTCTTGCGGCGAAAGAAGGGAAACAGCCGCCTTACGGGGTGTCCACGAGAGTCAGGGGAGCGCCTGCCCCCCTGGGGCAAGCCCCCCTGCCTCGTCGCACCCTCGGGCATCGTCTTGCGTTCATTCTTCTTCCCAAAATTCATAAATATTCCAAAAATATTCTCCGTCGGTTTTTATCCCGTTTGGACTCCGTTTGATATGGCTTTTCTGCGAAACAAAAAAACATGCAACAAATAGGAACTAGCACTGGGCACTGGATCAATATGTTAGTCCCAAAAATAGTATAAAAAGTTGCCAAAAGTATATGAAAGTTGTATAATATTGGCATGGAACAATCAAAATTATAGATACGACGGAGACGTATCAGTAGGAGAAGATTTGTTACCTGAATCTAGGACTTGGTCGAAAGAGGAAATAATGGGGGCGAAAAGTAGCAGAGACTGGCTATCCAACTGGTCTCTAAGTCTAATAGGGAAATAAAGGGAAATGCAGTACAAACTCAATATAAACCCTATCTATTGGTTGAAAAAGGAAAGAAAGTGGGGACTGGGGGACAAGTCAACAGAGTAAGTCTAGCACTAGATTTGCTTGCCTCACACAGTATAAGTTGGCTATACCGAACAAAATTGGGACCAACCCAGATATCCTGTTTTGATGTTTGTTGCCCCGAGCCACTCTTATGTAATGCCACTGGTAAAATGTAGCAGTCGCACTGTTAAAAGTAAGGACACGTTAAACCAATGTTGTTTTCAATATAATGCCTCCAGTAATATGAATCAATGGCACTTTTTTACATGTCCTGCTAAATTTCCCATTAAGATAAGTTGCTTCTTTTTGTTAGAAATGCAACTGTCCTAGTCTGCCTACTCTCCCGCCCAAATACCGACTCTATAGTAGCTGTTAAAGTAATGTTGCTGGTAAAATGAAGCAATGGCACCATTAAAGTAATGTTGTATTTAACGGTTGTCATAGTTAATCCTAATGCCCACACTAATATCTAGCAATGCTGCTGCTTTAGAAATTGCTATTGTCCTTGTAGGATTGCCATTCAGATAAGGAACATGCTTCTTTTCATTTGATGCATGTTTCATCACTTGTTAGTCACCCTCCTTTCCACCTTTTTTGTGCAAACAGAGATATACATTTCACGATCGATCTTAGTTGAACTGCACAAATGATATCCAAATTATAGTTGAACATTCCAGGAGCTTCACAACCAACCTTGATGTTGCTCAATTTTATTGCAACTAATGAAGAAGCTCTGTGGGTTTCGTTTTTTGATGGAAATGGAACCGGGGCTGGAGCCCTTTTCTTAAAAAAAAGAGAAGAAGTTGCTAGCTCATGGGACATTGCTTCATTTTAGGTGAACTGCACCAAAAGGTCCCATGAATTGAATCATCCATGTTGGTGACTGGTGTCATCCCTTCTATGATGGCATTGACTGCAGATATGGTTCCCATCACGAGGTATGTTCCTTTTTGGTCTGACCGTTTGCCAAAGATCCTGTATGTTAATCCTGCTCTTGTGCTACTGTTTTGGCACTGCCATGATAAAGCAGTAATGTTATTATTTTGCACCTTAATCTAGTGGCACTATTAATTTGAGGCAATGTTTTGGCACCGCTAGTGACACTATTTTTTTATATATCGAAGGAGGGGGTTCCCTCCGATTTCATTAAAGAAATCCAACCATAGAGAACCATTATCCGACAACATCTCAGTGTAAACAGGCAGTTATGCAACTACTACTAGAACGGACTGAGTACTAGGAGGAGACAAGTTCGCCACATAAGCTAGGCAGGTAGGGGGACCTAGCACCAGCTCGACCAAGTTTGGATTACAACCCAAATGCTACCCCAGAAACATCATGGGGAAGATAGGGACTGAAAGAGCCAGCTTCAGCATCCCAGTCTAAGCACCCCCGACCTTCATCCTTGCGACACACGGTACACCTCGTTTGCCACCTGCTCAACCCTAGTCTCACTGATAAAATGAAGTAATAATGCAGTTAAAATAGAGCGAGTGTCCTCTCTATCATTTCATTCCCAATGTAGATAAAGAAAGTGCTTCTCTTTGTTAATGTATGTTTCATCAACTAGTCCCATTGTTAGTGTTTAAGTGTTTCTGCAAACTGGGGTGCATAATTTTAGTTGATCTGCACAAAAATAGAGATTTGAATATCTCAAGGCCCCTCCTTGTACTACTGCTGTACATTGATGTTCATCACTGGAAGAAGGTGTATCTAGGAGACTTGGGACGATTTCCAGTATGAGGTGTATCGTATGAGGCGTCGCAGGGCTCATCTCGCCCTTGTAGCATGGCATACTATGATACTATCGCAATATTTTCTTCTATTTATTTTGTGTGTTTCATAAACTAGTGCCACTATAATGTAATCACGCCTTTTCATTATATGTGCAAACAGGGTTATTCAGCTTCATTTTGGTGGAACTGCACAAATGTACGTATGGAACCGGCATATATGCAGAGTGCAAGGTGTGCCAAGTAAAAATTACCGACACCAACCATGCTCCATGCACGCATTGGCATCCACCAGCACCAGTGGGATGTGTGGCACTCTCTGTGGACGGATCTTTCTCGGTAGCAAATCCTCTAACCAAATACTTGTAGCTTATATTGGCAGTTTTCTAGGGAGTACTCCTTTCTGAAAGAAGCACCAATCTATTTTTCTTTATTTGTACACAATGTCACAACTTTGACCCAAAGGTCCAGAGCTATTTTAGGGTGATTGGCGTAGTACTCGAAGACTGATTGTAAGCATGATTTTCATTAGCTGTCACACTGATTGTAAGCATGAGCAGGTGGAAGATGGTTAGTGCGAAGCTTACCTTAAACACTACCGCTGCCGTTGAAATGAGGCGAGCGTTTAGGGAACCGTGGAGAACGGCGGGGAAGTGACGTCGCGCCATCCGGCCTCCTCTTGCAGTGGGAGAACGAATACTTCTGTGGCTCCGACTGGCTCTGCACCCTCACGAACGGCACACCGTACTTGATCGATTCTTTATCCTCTGGGTGCTCGACTTTCAACCTGTACGCCCACAACCTCCTCCTGACTGTCGCCTCGGGCAAATCTGTCTGCTCCATCTCCCAGAGGAGATACTCGATGAACTCGAAGGACTGCGGCGTGACTGCCGCCGAGGAGTACATGTACATCACCGCACTCATCGCTGCTGTCTCGCTCTTTCGCATACATTGCCACATGGCCCTCACCATCCTTGAAATCTCCCACTCATTCTCAAACCAAGTAAGGATCCCCTTCAACCTGGCTAACTTTGCCTGGTCGCCGCCGGCGATCTGTCTGATTTGCTGCTGCATCCTCTCCATAGATGTCCTTCTGAGTGGTTTGGTGCTAGCTTTGGAAGATGGGAGGAGAGACGATGGTCTTGCAATAGAGAAGAGGGAGAGGCGAGACAGTCGTTTGAATGGAGATGATGGAGAGGAGAGGAGGTGGTTTTGCAATGGAGAAAAGGGAGAGGCGAGACGGTGGTTTTGGAATGGAGATGATGGAGAGGAGAGGAGGTGGTTTTGCAATGGAGAAGAGGGAGAGGAGCGTGCGGCAGCGATTTAGGACTGGACGAGAGGGCCGGCGCGCTGTGGCTGGATCAAAATCAAAATCAATTTACCTTTCAATTAAGAAAGCGACCCCACATTAACTATTCTCCCATTTATTCAGGGTCATAATTGACCATGATTTTCACAAATAAAATATATGTTATACATTGCAAAAATAATATAATTTGAAAGTACATTCAGATATGAACCAAACGATACAATTTTTGGTGACATGCATTCACATTTTGCTTGTCAAATACAGTACGTGGTCAAACTTTGACCCAAAATACGAAAAACAAAAAATATATTTCCAAGACCAGCACCGCTCTTCCGCTCTTCTCCTCTTAAGCCACCGCCGCTCCTCTCCTGTTCCAATCTAAATCCAGCGCTGCTCCTCTCCTCTTCCATTTCAAAACCATCGCCCCTCCTCTCCTGTTCCAATCCAAAACGAGCGTCGCTCCTCTCCTGTTCTAATCCAAAACCAGCGCTGCTCCTCTCCTCCTCCATTCAAAAACCACCGCCGATGAGAGAAGGTGCTGTGGAGAAGTAGATCGATGGAGGAGTACAACCGATACGTGAGGATCGCAGACGATGACCCTGTGTAGCTAGCTAGGATGTTGGAGATACAGTCTTGGTTTGACAACAAGGACCAACTAGCGGCGACGGCAACATCCATGGCCAAATATCTGCAACTGAGTGAAAAGGCAGTGATAGAAGGGAGTCGTGCAGGAGTACATAGAGCTACCCCTCTGGGCCATGGAGCAAACAGATTCACCGAATCTGATCGTGAGGGAGCGGTGGTGGGAGTATCGATCCCAGATGGAGCATCCACGAGAGATTGAAGGATCGAGCATCTACAGGGTGCCGTTTGTGAGGGTGTCGTGCCAGAGAGAGACGGTGGAGTCTTCGTCGACCAAACCCAACTTCAAGAGGAGAAAAGTAGTTGGCCCGACAACGCTTCCCTGCCATCCTCTCCCTCGCCGTTCACACCGTCTCACGGGGTGGCTGTCTGCCGCCGAGGAATAGGAGGGGACTGCCCCCCAGCCCAATAGTCGGGCAGGTTGTGAATTGTCAGGAGGATCTTAGGGTTGTCAGTATTTGCAGGTTGCGAATTGTGTTTTGTGCTGTGTATTTTGAGAGTACTTTCAGATATGAATGTCTTTTGAATTTCAGATTTGCAGTATTGAGCATAAAGTATTTTATGAATTCTAGAGATCTACTTTTAGCACTTAAAAAATTTAGTTTCATAGGAGTATAAAAGTGCAGACAATGTGATTTTCAGAGAAGAAACTGCAAGTTTTAGTTTCAGATAAGAAACTGCAAGTTCAGTTTCAGATAAGAAACTGCAGTTTTCAGAGGCAGAGCATTTATATTAACACGGTCTTTTCAAACAGGGTTAACATCATGTTGGAAGTTTTATTCATGGTCGAAAATGGAACTACCAGCCAGTTAACATCATGCTGATCAACATTCATTTGTAGCACATCTTCATATGATGCACAGTCAAAAAGATATGCTATTTTCAAAAATGCCCACACAATGTCGAGTGTGCAAAAAACAGAGAAAATGAGGGATGAAGTTTTGGCAAGTGTTGGATGTGGTGTGCGTAGATGACAATGGGGACCCTCATGTCAATAAAGGCAGAGGCAAAATATTTGGAGATATTTTCCCTGCACAAGTGGAATCGAACCCGGGCGGAACAGCTGTCGGGTAGTGTCACTTGGCCACTAGGCTCGTTCAGTAGTTTCGTTACTAATAAGGCACTTCCTCAGGTGGTTGGATCCCCTCTTGCGCCTTTCTGCGCTCGCCGTCGCGCCGCTGTCTACCATTGTGAACAAGCTGAACAAACGAGAGGAGTCTGGAGAGGACTGTACGTGGAGAGGCGGACAGTCGGGACCCACCAGGTCTATGGCCGTACGCAAGCAAGTGCCTCATCGAAAAAATACTTCCTCCTAATGCTATACTGACGTCGGGGCCCACGGGTTTGTCAACACAGTTACATTTTTTAGGTGCTTCAACGAAGTTACTATAGGAGATAAATTCACAACGAAGCCGGGGAGCTGGCAGGTATCATTTATTATCATTGGGGCAGCAAGTATCAGCTGGGTTTTGGGCTGCCCCGTCTAGGCTTTCTTTTTTAACATGTGCAGCCCACGACATGCCGGTTTGTATTTTTTTGAGGGCCGTCATGTATCGACCAGCCTATGGACCTCCCATCCGAGGTTTTATTTTTCCTAAAACATCGGCAACCCAGTTTATGTATTTTTTTGGAAAATGATTTGTTCTATTTTTCTATATAAGAATAGGAATGCCTGGTCCAACATATGTTTCCCTTCTAACTATATTATATATATTTATATTATTTTATATGTTATTATATATTATTGTTATTGTCATCATATATTTAACAGATACTTACATATGTAAGAAAACAATATCCCACATCTTATTAACTTATAAAAATATTTTCTTAACAATAAAATGCTGGATTTTTTTGGCACGAAA
Source organism: Triticum timopheevii (assembly GCA_963921465.1). Taxonomy (NCBI): domain Eukaryota; kingdom Viridiplantae; phylum Streptophyta; class Magnoliopsida; order Poales; family Poaceae; genus Triticum; species Triticum timopheevii. The sequence goes on along the minus strand of OY997264.1, from coordinate 248,317,063 downwards.
ATCCTAGTGATTGTGTAGAAAAGCTTGGTAAGATTTAAGGACCAATGTAATAATAAATCACTTATTATTTAAATATATTTATAACATAATGCTCAGCCCCTGTTTATTTTTTGATAACATTGCTGGCCCAGCCCAACATTACAACTAGAATCATCCCAGCAAAATTGTGTATTTCGAGAAAGTGCAAATGGCCTGTAATTTTTTAGGAAAAAAATAAATGGGCCGCATGGACGCTACATTATTTGTTCACCCAGCCCAGCTAATGGACTATAATTCAAAAAAAAAGATCAAATTGATTGTAAATTCTACCCCGCAAAAAAAGACTATAAATTCTGAAAAAATGGGTTGAATACGTGCCACATTTTTGGAGGCTGAAATGTGGGCCAATAGGTCGAAGCCAACGCAAGTCGTTGTCTACTTAGTCAACAAATGATTCTGACATCATTAGCCGTTGGATTTACATCCAACGACCGGCATCCATCTTCAAACTCTCGTCTTCCTCCTCCAGCGCCGCCGGGACCACCTCCCGCCTCCTGCTACTAGCAGCTCTACGTAGCACGCTTCGTTGTGAAGCGCTACTCCACCGTTGGCCAGGCCATCCCTCCACCCCTCCACACCTCCTGTTCTTCTCCACCGACTGCCGAACCACACCACACTAGAACCAGTTAATCCTCGTACACCTCTCAGTCTGCGACTCTACTCCCGCGTGTTCCCATCTCCGGCTCTTTGCTATCAGGGGCCTGCCGTCGTCCACCACCTTGGATGCGCTCGACGCGGAGTGGTCAACATGGTCAACGAACGACACCATCGGAAGTAGACTTTGCGCGGAGAGGCTAACAGCTGGGTCCACGACCGCACGCAAGGAAATGCCTCCCTATTACGCGCAAAATGATGATTTCTCCACCTAACAGCTGGGACCCACCGGAAGGGCCTCTGTATTTCGCGAAAAAACCGTTCCCCCCGCTGACAGGTCGGACACACCAGTTATATCTTCACACGCAAGGAAGTGCCTCCTTATTACGCACAAAAAAAATGAATACCCCCTGCTAGCTAGGACCCACCATAGTGGGAGACTGATTTGTGGGCCAACTAAGTTGACGGGGACGGAGGGCTTTGTCAACTTAGTCAATATGAACGATTCTAGCTACAGTGACCGTACGATGTCCATCCAACGCTGTACTGCTTCTTCAACCTCTGGTCTTCTTGCTCCAGCCGCCCAAACCAGCGCCGGTCGTGCCGCGTGCTCCTGCCTCTTGTGGCCGGCTGTGATGCCGCGGAGGCCTCACCGCCCCTACTACTCCCACCACTGGCCAGGCCATCCCTCTACTCACCCACACCCCCTGTTATTCCACGGCGACAGCAGCCTCACACTGTAGCCAAACCAATGAACCCTCATACTCCTCTATGCATGGGCATCCACTGCCGTGTCTTCCCCGGCTCCGCGTCGTCCCCTTCCTAGGCCTCGCCGTCGTCCACCGCCCTGGTGCTCTCAGTGCGGCGTGGTCAACGTGGTCAAGGAAAGACTTCCATCGGTAGAGTACTGTATGTTGATAGTCTGACAGCTGGGTCCACGGCAACCACAAGGAATTGGCTCCTTATTACGCGCAAAATAATTATTCCTCCACCTGACAGCAGGGACCCACCGGACGGGCCACTATATTCCGCAAAAAAAATGTTTCCCCCTGACTGCTGGGACCCACCAGCTACATCTTCGCATGTAAGGAAGTGCGTCCATATTACGGGCAAAAAAATGATTTGCCCCCCTGACTGCTGGGACCCACCAGCTACATCTTCGCACGTAAGGAAGTGTCTGACTGTCGGGACCCACCTGGTCGAAGCGTAGGTAGTGTTGTCATTCTGGTCGTGAACGTGTATGTACATACTGGTCGATGTAGACGCGCACGTGTCGTAGTAGAGGCACGCATGTAGCATGTACGCATACGTAAAGCAGCCAGGGTGCAAGAAAGTAAATACGGCCATGTACGTACATACGGGTGGGGTCTCGAACGCCTACTCGCGCATACGTACCAGGGCTCGTGTACATGGCTGGGTCGGAACGAAGAAACTGCGTCGTCGTCGTGTTCATGGGGAGGCAACGGAATGCGTCGTGTTCATCAGGAGGCAACGGATTGCGTGGGAGCCAACCGGCTCAGACGGAACAGCCGATGGAAACGAGGCCTGGCGTACCGCAGAATAGAGGAAAGGGCCTTGTGTTCGAACGGCCACGGTCGAAACGGGATCCTGTTCTTCGGGAGGGGTCTGGCGTATCGCAAAACGGAGGAAACGAACTTCTGTTGGACCTCCTACGGTCGAAACAGGGTCTTGTTGATCGGGAGGGGTGTGGTGTACCGCAAAGCAGAGGAAACAGACTTGTGTTGGAGCGCTACGGTCGAAACAGGGGTCCTGTTCACTGGGAGGGGTGTGGCGTACCACAAAACGGGACTCCACGAGATACTGTTCATCCACCGTCGACCTCCTCCAGCCTCCACGGGCTACTGTTCATCCACCGTCAACCTCCTCTAGCCTCCACCTGCGACTGTTCATCCACGGGCTCATGTTCATCCAGCCTCCACCGCGCGCTACTCCATAGGCTACTGTTCAACCAGCTCTCTCCACGGGCTCCTGCTCAACCACCCCTCCACGGGCTACTGTTCATCCAGCCCTCCACCGGCTACTGTTCAACCAGCCCTCCACGGGGGCGTCCTGTTCATCCAGGTCTCCACGGGGTCCTGTTCATCCAGCCCCAACCGGCTCGATCGATCGGGGTCCTGTTCATCCAGAGGCAACACCATAGGGTCCTGTTCAGCCACCCCCACCGGGAACTATTCATCCAAACCCCCCAGCAACGCTCACTATTCATCCAACCCCCCAGCAAAGCTCGCTGTTCATCCAGAGGCAGCATCAATCGGCTTCAGTTAGCAGCAGTAGCGAAGGAATTGCTCGATCGCTCGGGTTCAGTAACGCGCTACAGTGCAATCGCTCGGGTTCAGTTAGGCGACGCCTCGCTCGGGTTCAGTTAGAGCCCAACGCCTCACACCCACGCGCATACGGTACGAGAGAAACGCGCATCGCTCAACTCCCGACCACCCCCCATAACAGGGAACTCCCCAAAATTTTCCTGGCCCTCGCTTCTACCACGGTTTTTCCTTCATGGACGGCCCAAAGAATGTCATGTAGCTGCGTCTCCGGACCACCCAGGACGAAAAGCCCATTTTCTGTCATGATTTTTTGTCATAGAAGTAGGAGCCCACCATATCTATGATGATACCGGGTTTTGTCACAATTATCGTCATAGAAGTGTCATAAGTATGACAGAAAAAAATTTCGTTCGGCCCAAAATGTCACGGATGTATCTTTTTTTTTGTAGTGCCTGTTTGCGCAAATACGAAATACGGTTATTTAAACAGTGACAGATATTTGTAGTGGCGTATGATTAACAACAGCATCTATTGTGTTATAATTTGTACTAGATTGACAGTATGAAAGTGCCCTTAAGTAAGTAGCATCACATCACATCAACACTGCCACTAGATTAACATGCAAAACAATAGCATTAGTATTACTTTCATGAGAGTAGCATATCGTCAATAAATGTGCAATCAAATTTGTGCAATTCCACTAGGATGAAGCAATGTTAGCGGAGTGAGATTTAAGTGTAACTGCAAAAACACAATTCATGGGAAATAAAGCAAGATGGAAGCACTTGATAAAATGGTGTTGGCATTGCTTCAATTTATCGACGGCACTAGACCATTACTTATAGTGACATTAGGTGGCATTGCTTAATGCTTCATGTGATTTTACATTAACGGTAGCGATATGGGCATAGGGACAACAGGGGCATAAAGTGGTGAGGCAGATGTGGTTGCCGAGAGTGGCAAACACTCAGGCAGCATGTCTGCATTTGTCCCATTTTTTATCTCCTCAGTGACATTTTCGTATGTGAGCACAAGAAATCTAGACCTACTCATTCTCATTTGCGTTGTCCCCCAACACCCATCACTTTCTTTCCTTTTTCAACAAAGAGACAGGTCCACTTCCCCCATCCTTCGCCATCCACCATGCTTTCTTTGCCTTTTCAACCAAGAGATCGATTGGGTAGCCAGTATCTACTACTTTCCCCATTTTCCTCTTAGAACCAAAGTCCTAGATTCATGCTACAGCTTTCCCACTTTCTTCCCTATTTGAACCAACTCTTAGAGTCGACTGTATGAACTAGCTTTACCTCTAATAATAGTAAAAGTCTAGGTGGCTTTGGAACAGTGGACGGAAGTAGAAAAAGATCCTCATGAAGCCAAGTGGGGAGCTGGGACAGTAAAGCAAGGCAGGTTTCGAAGGAATATATACCTGAGGGTCGTCGGCATGTGGCAAAGACGGCATCGGGAGGCCGCATCTTGGCCACAATACCGCAGGGAGGAAGACGGGGTCGGAGGCCCTCCCGAGCCGGCGCTCTCTTGGAGAGAACGACATGGCTGCCGATCGGGACGTGCGGGCAGCCATTGGTCTCCTCCCTCGCCGCCAACGACATCGTCAACAATGCACCTACACCCCTGCCCCGGTCGAGGTTGTCCGACCGGATTTGTGACCAGCCGTGAGCACAAAAAGAGTGTGGCCACCTATGTCTTGCTTAGATCTGGAGAGCATGAGAGAGTGAAAGAGAGGAACCCTAGTAAAGCAAGCGCTAAGGCTCCTGCTTATATATATATATATATATATGTATGTATAGTGGAGTGATTTTGTTGTACCAGCTTAAAAAAATGCGCTCCTACGTGTACCCGCGAGTGGGTGTGAGAGAACTAGTGCGTGCGTGCACTGCTTCTCTTTATGAGAGTACAATATACTATGCCCAAAGAACGTTCGCCACAAGAGTAATAGTATAAGTGTGTGACGTGTGAGATAAAATAAATTGTGCGTGGCGTCTTTTGTTTTTAGAAGCTCCGAGGGTTGGGTGTGAACAACACATATGTGTGTGCCGTCTACCTATAGATAGACGGTGGGTGCGAGAGGACTCCAGAGAGCCGTGACTCGTGAGGGAGCATGTGTGCGTGAGAGAGAGAGAGAGGGGCACGCATCAATGATATGCATGTGTCTGTAAATCATTATCCGACAAACATTCGCCACAAGCCTTTTCCTGACGAATGTCGTAAGAACCGTTAGATCGGCATCCGACAGTGCCAGTTTTGCCATGTCATTTAACAGAACAGCCACTCCTACACACAAATCTTCCACGTGAGTGTTAGCAACTACCGTATGCTCCCTCCGTTCCAAGATGCAGTGCATATAGCTTTATTGAAAATTCGAACCTCGCAAACTTTTACCGAGTTTTCGTGTACCAAATTGCACATATAGAATACCAAGTATATATCATTTCATTCATCTTCGAGAGGTAACTATAAAGATGGGGGTGGAGTCTACAAAGAAAGACCATCGTATCACCTGTAGCAATTTCAACCATCCTTTTGTGTGGAGGAATATCATAGGAACTCTATATGATATGATTTTTATAGGATTTTTTCCTTTAGAGAAATTGGTTCATAGGAATAGATTCATATACTCCATGTTTCAAAGGGAATAAACATGATATCATTTTTATAGCTTTAGAGCCACTTGGTTCATATGAATGGATTCCTATACTCCCATAATTTCAAAGGAAAATAAACATTAGCATATATTCAATAGAAAAGTTCCAATGATATGAACCAAATGGCATCTCTTTTCTAATTCCTCCTCATAGGAATTGAGATACATGTCATCTCTAGATTCAACAGAAAAGTTCCTATGATGTGAAGCAAATGACATCTCTTTTCCAATCCCTACTCATAGGAATTGAGATACTCCATGTCATCTCTTTCCCTACAACTTCAATGTATACATCTTCTATTCCTAAATAGCTAGTACAACCCACTAGTAGCTTTTCTCCAAGACATGCAACTATGGCACAAGAACTATATAGTGTGCGAATAACTTTGAAAGATGGTCGCTGGATGAAGCTAATCCGACAGTGCAGAGATGGCAAATCCAAGCACTACTGGCCGTTGGATATCATCAACATTCCACCAGAGTCTGCCACATGTACAATTTAGAAGACTCCCTGGTTGAACTTAAGCATAATGCACAAACCTCAAAACACAAGCACATCTTCTTTGTTCTAGAATCTTCCGAATCATAATTGCCCAATTTTTTTTAAATGAATTGCCATTATTTGTTTACTTTATGCTTTACAATGCACAACCCCGTGAATCTTAACATTTTTATCAAACTAATTGATTTTGAATGAGATGAACTATAAGAACTAAACAAACATCTACATCATGCATATATGACTCAAAGCTTTACATGCTATAGTGTGTATTTATTCATAATTTGCTTTCCAAATCTCATGCGTTGAATGCATGTGTACCTTACTAGTTTTGAGTACAGTAGCAAATTTCACGCAGCCGCGAGTATATCAAAATGCAGGGCTCATGCATCATTGCCTTTCAGTCAAACCTACGTCCACATTTTTTACGTATATCTCCACTGGTCCCCGAACCCAAAATGCTGCCTCGTTCCCATAAAACCAAGCGTCCCACACATATTTAAGGCGTCAACTCGAACTCAATCCCTCTCCCATTTACTATGACATGGCCCCGCACGCCGCAGTACTCCTACAAACCCTACCGCCGCATGCATCATCGGTTTTCTTCCAGAGGACGAGGGAGAAGCGGATTTGTAGTGGAGGCGCTTTTAAAAAAAGGATTTGTAGTGTAGACCCCTACCCTAGGGTGCCCTAGGTAGCTGCCGCACGCATCATTGGTTTTCTGTTTTCTTTATGCTCTTGCACCCTAGAGTGAAATGATGGTTGCTTCGTCCATCCAGCTTAATGCGGGAAAGGTGGGGCTTTGTGATTTGACCCCTCATAGCTCATTTTCTACTACTGTAGCACTACGACCGGGGTGCCTCCAATTCCAACCGCTGCTCAGAACTGTAATTTGGTGCATCACACGTGGAACAAGATGGTGGATGAGCCACATGTCGGCCAAAGGGGTCCTGTTAAGTGTGTCGCCATTTCGTATGCGGACTGACCCTGCTTGAGTTGCTACGCCAACACGATAGGAGCAGCCTACTGATACGTCCATTTTACATCATGCTTTTATATCAATATTTGTTACATTATGGGCTATTATTACACATTATATCTCAATACTTATGGCTATTCTCTCTTATTTTACAAGGTTTTCCATGAAGAGGGGGAATGCCGGCAGCTGGAATTCTGGCTGGAAAAGGAGCAAACAGTGGAAACCTATTCTGCACAGCTCCAAAAGTCCTGAAACTCCACGAAACATCTTTTTGGAATTAATAAGAATTATTGAGCGAAAGAAATACACCAGGGGGCCTACACCCTGTCCAGGAGACAGGAGGGCGCGCCCCCCTACAGGGCGCAACCCCTATCTCCTGGGCCCCCTGGTGGGCCTTCGGTGTCCATCTTCTACTATATCAGAGCTTTTACCCTGGAAAAAATCATGCGCAAGCTTACGGGACGAAACTCCGCTGCCACGAGGCGGAACCTTGGCGGAATCAATCTAGGGCTCCGGCGGAGCTGTTCTGCCGGGGACACTTCCCTCCGGGAGGGGGTAATCATCACCAACGTCATCACCAACGATCCTCTCATCGAGAGGGGGTCAATCTCCATCAACATCTTCACCAGCACCTTCACCTCTCAAAACCCTAGTTCATCTCTTGTATCCAATCTTGTATCAAAACCACAAATTGGTACCTGTGGGTTGCTAGTAGTGTTGATTACTCCTTGTAGTTGATGCTAATTGGTTTACTTGGTGGAAGATCATACGTTCAGATCCTTTATGCATATTATTACTTCTATGATTATGAACACGAATATGCTTTGTGAGTAGTTACGTTTGTTCCTGAGGACATAGGTAAAGTCTTGCTATCAGTAGTCATGTGAATTTGGTATTCGTTCGACATTTTGATGAGATGTATGTTGTCTTTTCCTCTAGTGGTGTTATGTGAACGTCGACTACATGACACTTCACCATTATTTGGGCCTAGAGGAAGGCATGGGGAAGTAATAAGTAGATGATGGGTTGCTAGAGTGACAGAAGCTTAAACCCTAGTTTATGCGTTGCTTCGTTAGGGGCTGATATGGATCCAGATGTTTAATGCTGTGGTTAGGTTTACCTTAATACTTCTTTTGTAGTTGCGGACTCTTGCAATAGGGGTTAATCATAAGTGGGATGCTTGTCCAAGTAAGGGCAGCACCCCAAGTACCGGTCCACCCACATATCAAATTATCAAAGTACCGAACGCGGATCATATGAACGTGATGAAAACTAGCTTGACGATAATTCCCATGTGTCCTCGGGAGCTCCTTTCTCATTATTAGAAATTCTCCAGGCTTATCCTTTGCTACATAAAGGATTGGTCCACCTTGCTGCACTTTATTTACTTTATTTACTTTTTACTCGTTACCATTTATCTTATCACAAAACTATTTATCACCTACAATTTCAGTGCTTGCAGAGAATACCTTACTGAAAACCGCTTATCATTTCCTTCAGCTCCTCGTTGGGTTCGACACTCTTACTTGTTGAAAGGACTACGATTGATCCCCTACACTTGTGGGTCATCAAGACTCTTTTCTGGCGCCGTTGCCGGGGAGTGTAGCGCTTTTGGTGAGTGGAACTTGGTAAGGAAACATTTATATAGTGTGCTGAAATTTTTTGTTACTTGTCACTACGGAAACTAATCCTTTGAGGGGCTTGTTTGGGGTATCTTCACCCAAACCAGAAGAGCAAAGACTTGCTCCTCAACCTACTGTACTTTATGAAAATATTTACTTTGAGATTCCTTCAGGTATGATAGAAAAACTGCTAGCTAATCCATTTGCAGGAGATGGAACATTGCATCCCGATTTACACCTTATCTTTGTAGATGAAGTTTGTGGATTATTTAAGCTTGCAGGTATTCCCGATGATGTTGTCAAAAGGAAGGTCTTCCCTTTATCTTTGAAGGGAGATGCATTGAAATGGTATAGGCTATGTGATGATACGAGATCTTGGAATTATAAGCGATTGAAGTTGGAATTTCACCAGAAGTTCTATCCTATGCATCTTGTTCATCATGATCGTAATTACATATATAATTTCTGGCCTCGCGAAGGAGAAAGCATCGCTCAAGCTTGGGGGAGGCTTAATTCAATGTTATATTCATGCCCCAATCATGAGCTCTCTCGGGAAATGATTATTCAGAACTTCTATGCTCGGCTTTCTCTTGATAATCTCAACTTGCTCGATACTTCCTGTGCTGGTTCTTATATGCTAAAGACTATTGATTTCAAATGGGACTTATTGGAAAGAATTAAACGCAACTCTGAAGATTGGGGTTCCGACGATGGTAAGGAGTTAGGTATGACACCTAAGTTCGTTTGTGTTAAATCTTTTTATGGATACCGATGCTTTTCATGGATTTAGCGCTAAGTATGGACTTGACTCTGAGATAGTAGCTTCTTTCTGTGAATCTTTTGCTACTCACGTTGATCTACCTAAAGAGAAGTGGTTTAAATATAATCCTCCTGTTGAAGTGAAAGTAGTTGCACCTACTACAGTCGAAGAAAAGACTATTACCTATAGTGATCCTATTGTTCCTACTACTTATGTTGAAAAACCTCCTTTTCCTGTTAGGATAAAAGATCATGCTAAAGCTTCGACTGTTGTTCGCAAGAGTAATACTAGGACTTATACACCTCCTGAGCAAATGAATGTTGAACCTAGTATTGCTATGGTTAAAGATCTCTTGGATGATGATTTAGATGGGCATGTTATTTATTTCTGTGGTGAGACTGCTAATATTGCTAGGCCAGATACTAAGACACGTAGACCTGTCGTAGGCATGCCTGTTATTTCTGTTAAAATAGGAGATCATTGTTATCATGGATTATGTGATATGGGTGCTAGTGCTAGTGCAATACCTTATACCTTATATCAAGAAATTATGCATGACATTGCACCCATTGAATTAGAAGACATTGATGTTACTATTAAGCTTGCTAATAGGGATACCATTAAACCTGTTGGGATTGTTAGAGATGTTGAAGTTTTGTGTGGGAAGGTTAAATACCCTGCTGATTTTCTTGTTCTTGGTTCCCCACAAGATGATTTTTGTCCCATTATTTTTGGTAGACCCTTCTTGAATACAGCTAGTGCTAAGATTAATTGTGAAAAGAATATTGTCACTGTTGGCATAGATGGTATGTCTCATGAGTTTAATTTCGCTAAGTTTAGTAGAAAACCTCGTGATAGGGAACCACCTAGTAAGGATGAGATTATTGGTCTTGCTTCCATTGCTGTTCCTCCAACTGATCCGTTAGAACAATATTTGCTAGACCATGAAAACGATATGTTTATGAAGAAAAGAGAGGAAATAGATGAAGTGTTCCTTAAACAAGAACCTATGCTGAAACATAACCTTCCCGTTGAAATTCTTGGGGATCCCCCTCCACCCAAGGGTGATCCCGTGTTTGAACTCAAACCATTACCTGATAATCTTAAGTATGCTTATCTTGATGAAAAAGAAATATATCCTATTATTATTAGTGCTAACCTTTCAGAGAAAGAAGAAGAAAGATTATTGAAAACTCTGAAGAAGCACCAAGCAGCTATTGGATATACTCTGGATGATCTTAAGGGCATTAGTCCCACATCATGCCAACAGAAAATTACAGTGGAGAAAGATGCCAAACCAGTTAGAGATCCTCAAAGACGATTAAACCCCAAGATGAAGGAAGTGGTAAGAAAGGAGATACTAAAGCTCCTTGAGGCAGATATTATTTATCCCGTTGCTGATAGTGAATGGGTAAGCCCTGTCCATTGTTTTCCTAAAAAGGGAGGTATTAACGTTGTTCGTAATGATAAAGATGAATTGACCCCGCAAAGAATTATTACAGGTTATAGGATGGTAATTGATTTCCGTAAGTTAAATAAAGCTACTAAGAAAGATCATTACCCTTTACCTTTTATTGATCAAATGCTAGAAAGACTATCCAAACACACACATTTCTGCTTTCTAGATGGTCATTCTGGCTTCTCTCAGATACCTGTGTCAGCGAAGGATCAATCTAAAACTACTTTTACTTGACCTTTTGGAACTTTTGCTTATAGACGTATGCCTTTTGGTTTATGTAATGCGCCGGCTACCTTTCAAAGATGCATGATGGCTATATTCTCTGATTTTTGTGAAAAGATTTGTGAGGTATTCATGGATGATTTCTCAGTTTATGGATCCTCTTTTGATGATTGTTTGAGCAACCTTGATCGAGTTTTGCAGAGATGCGAAGACACTAGTCTCGTCCTGAATTGGGAAAAGTGTCACTTTATGGTTAATGAAGGCATTGTCTCGGGGCACAAGATCTCTGAGAGAGGTATTGAAGTTGATAAAGCCAAGGTTGATGCTATTGAAAAGATGCCATGTCCCAAGGACATAAAAGGTATAAGAAGTTTCCTTGGTCATGCCGGTTTTTATAGGAGGTTCATTAAGGACTTTTCTAAAATTTCTAGGCCCCTGACTAATTTATTGCAAAAATATATTCCTTTTGTCTTTGATGATGATTGTGTAGAAGCATTTGAAATACTTAAGAAAGCTTTGATCACTACACCTATTGTTCAGCCACCTGATTGGAATTTACATTTTGAAATTATGTGCGATGCTAGTGATTATGCTGTAGGTTCTGTTCTAGGGCAAAGAGTCGATAAGAAATTGAATGTTATCCAGTATGCTAGTAAGACTCTGGATACTGCCCAGAGAAATTATGCTACTACTGAAAAAGAGTTCTTAGCAGTTGTGTTTGCATGTGATAAGTTTAGACCTTATATTGTCGATTCCAAAGTTACTATTCACACTGATCATGCTGCTATTAAATATCTTATGGAAAAGAAAGATGCTAAGCCTAGACTCATTAGATGGGTTCTCTTGCTCCAAGAATTTGACTTGCATATTATGGATAGAAAGGGAGATGAGAACCCCGTTGCAGATAACTTGTCTAGGTTAGAGAATGTTTTTGATGACCCACTGCCTATTAATGATAGCTTTCCTGATGAACAATTAGCGGTCGTCAATGCTTCTCGTAGTGCTCCTTGGTATGCTGATTATGCTAATTACATTGTTGCTAAATTTATACAGCCTAGTTTCACATACCAGCAAAAGAAAAAGTTCTTTTATGATTTAAGACATTACTTCTGGGATGATCCACACCTTTATAAAGAAGGATTAGATGGTGTTATTAGACATTGTGTGCCTGAGCATGAACAGGAACAGATCCTACGCAAGTGTCACTCTGAATCCTATGGAGGACACCACGCTGGAGATAGAACTGCACACAAGGTACTACAATCTGGTTTTTTATTGGCCTACTCTCTTCAAAGATGCTCATAAGTTTGTCTTATCTTGTGATGAATGTCAAAGAATAGGTAACATTAGTAGACGTCAAGAAATGCCTATGGATTATTCTCTTGTTATTGAACCGTTTGATGTTTGGGGCTTTGATTATATGGGACCTTTTCCTGCCTCTAATGGTTATACACATATTTTAGTTGCTGTTGATTACGTTACTAAGTGGGTAGAAGCTATTCCAACTAGTAGTGCTGATCATAACACTTCTATTAAAATGCTTAAAGAAGTTATTTTTCCGAGGTTTGGAGTCCCTAGATATCTTATGACTGATGGTGGTTCACATTTTATTCATGGTGCTTTCCGTAAGATGCTTGCTAAGTATGATGTCAATCATAGAATCGCATCTCCTTATCATCCGCAGTCTAGTGGTCAAGTAGAGTTGAGCAATAGAGAGCTCAAATTAATTTTGCAAAAGACTGTGAATAGATCTAGAAAGAATTGGTCCAAAAAACTTGATGATGCATTATGGGCCTATAGAACAGCATACAAAAATCCTATGGGTATGTCTCCATATAAGGTGGTTTATGGAAAAGCGTGTCATTTACCTCTTGAACTTGAACATAAGGCATATTGGGCTATTAAGGAGCTCAACTATGACTTCAAACTTGCTGGTGAGAAGAGGTTATTTGATATTAGCTCACTTGATGAATGGAGAACTCAAGCCTATGAGAATGCCAAGCTATTTAAAGAAAAAGTCAAATGCTGGCATGATAAGAGGATACAAAAGCGTGAGTTTAACGTAGGATATTATGTGTTATTATTCAACTCTCGTTTAAGATTTTTTGCAGGAAAACTTCTCTCAAAATGGGAAGGTCCTTACGTTATCGAGGAGGTCTATCATTCTGGTGCCATAAAAATCAACAACTTCGAAGGCACAAATCCGAGGGTGGTAAACGGTCAAAGAATTAAACCTTATATTTCAGGTAATCCTATCAATGTTGAAACTAATATTATTGAAACTGTAACCCCTGAGGAATACATAAGGGACACTTTCCGGAACATTCCAGACTCTGAAAAGGTATAAGTATGTGGTACGGTAAGTAAACCGACTCCAAAACAACTCCAATGGCAATTTTTATCAGTTTTGGAATATTTAAGAATTTTAGGAAGAAAGAAGTAGTCCGAAAGGGACACGAGGCTCCCACGAGAGTGGAGGGTGCCCCCCCACTACTGGGCGCGCCCCCTGTCTCGTGGGCACCTCGTGTGCCTCCCAGACTCTGTTTTCTTGCACGTTACATATTTTGGTCGGTAAAAATTCATTATATATACTCCCGAAGGTTTTGACCACCGTATCACGCAAATATCCTCTATTTTTGTTTCGAGCTGTTTCTGTTTCAGATCTAAGAGCATCATGTCATCTCCAAGCACTCCCAAGGACAAGTTTTTCGAGAGAGTTATCAACCCCTATCTTGCAGAGGTGCTGCAACACCCTCAAACCATTGAGATGCGTGAGGGGGTGCTGCACATCCACGATGTGGAGGGACCAAGGCGTACCAGAAGCGTGGAGACAAATCTCGAAGCCGTGGAGTAGCAAACTTTCAAGTGCCAAGGGATGGTGGAGCGTGGACTCAACGCCAACCAGATGATGATCACGGAGTTCACCAACAACCACAAGTTAGATGCCAAAGTCATTGGGGAGACCATCTTCAAGCTTCAAGAGAAAATCGAGCACCTCCAAGCCCAGATCTATGACCTGCAAAACCAGAACTGTGAGTATGAATATAGATTCAAGAGGATGAGTTTGGCTGCAGATTTAAGGATCCCGGAGACTCGATCATCCTTCTATGATGGTGAGCCTATGCCTTGGAAGACGGACGACAAGCCTACATCATCATCAACTCCTACTTCACCACCTGCGAGGACATAATCACAAGGGTATGGGCAATCCCCTTGGCAACTGCCAAGCTTGGGGGAGGTGCCCCGGTATCGTATCACCATCACACTCCTATCTTTACCGCTTTATTTAGTTCGATCCTTTTAGTAGTATGTTGATCTAGTAGATTGAAGTTTTGATATCAAGTAGTTTGAGTTTTGCTTTGTGATCTCTTTTTGTAATCGAGTCCGTGAGCTATCTATAATAAAGATTAGTGTTGAGTCAAGGGCTTTGCTATGTGCTATGATCTTGAGAAAGTAGAAAGAATAAAAGAGTTCATATTGATCTTATGGATAGTGATAACTTCACACATAGAAAGTATGAGGCATAAAAATTGTTGAGAGTTGATAAACTTAGCCTTGGTCATCGTTGCAATTAATAGGAAGTGATAAGGAAAGAGGGGTTCACATATAGATATATTATCTTGGACACCTTTTATAATTGGGAGCACTCATTAAGTATGACATGCTAAAAGAGTTGACGTTGGACAAGGAAGACAACGTAATGGTTTATGTTTTCCGACATCTCAGTTAAAGTATATTGTCATTGACCTTCCAAACATGTTGAGCTTGCCTTTCTCCCTCATGCTAGCCAAATTCCTTGCACCAAGTAGAGATACTACCTGTGCTTCCAAATATCCTTACACCCAGTTTTGCCATGAGAGTCCACCATACCTACCTATGGATTGAGTAAGATCCTTCAAGTAAGTTGTCATGTTGCAAGCAATAAAAATTGCTATCTAAATATGTATGACTTATTAGTGCAGAGAAAATAAGCTTTGTACGATCTTGTTGTGGAAGTAATAAAAGCGACGGACTGCATAATAAAGGTCCACATACAAGGGGCAATATAAAGTGACGTGCTTTTGCATTAAGATTTTGTGCATCAACCCTAAACGCACATGACAACCTCTGCTTCCCTTTGCGAAGGGCCTATGTTTTACTTTATGTTTTTACTTTATACTTGAGTCAAGGTGATCCTCACCTTTCCCTTTTTCATTTTATCCTTTGGCAAGCTCCTCGTGTTTGAAAGATCATGATATATATATATATATAATATATATATATATATATATATATATATATATATATATATATCCAATTGGATGTAAGTTAGCATGGGCTATTATTGTTGACATCACCTAAAGGTGAATATGCTGGGAGGAAACACAATAAGCCCCTATCTTTCTCAGTGTCCGGCTGAAACTCCATAACCACAATTGTTGCGTGAGTGTTAGCAATTATAGAAGACTACAAGATGGTTGAGTATGTGAGCTTGCTGAAAAGCTCTATTGTTGAATCTTTCTGATGTTGCGATAAATTGCAATTGCTTCAATGACTGAGAATATAGTTTGTTAGTTCCCAATGAAGTTTCGGAACCATACTTGACATTGTGAATTGATTGTCACTTGAGCATAGGAAATCAAATGACAAAATCTATATATGTTGCTGTTATTAGAATGATCATGATGCCCTCATGTCCGTATTTTATTTTTAGCGACACCTCTATCTCTAAACATGTGGAAATATTTTTCGATTTCGGCTTCCGCTTGAGGACAAGCGAGGTCTAAGCTTGGGGGAGTTGATACGTCCATTTTGCATCATGCTTTTATATCAATATTTATTACATTATGGGCAGTTATTACACATTATATCTCAATACTTATGGCTATTCTCTCTTATTTTACAAGGTTTTCCATGAAGAGGGGGAATGCCAGCAGCTAGAATTCTGGCTGGAAAAGGAGCAAACATTGGAAACCTATTCTGCACAGCTCCAAAAGTCCTGAAACTCCACGAAACATCTTTTTGGAATTAATAAGAATTATTGAGCGAAAGAAATACACCAGGGGGCCCACACCCTGTCCAGGAGACAGGAGGGCGCCCCCCCCCCACAGGGCGCGCCCCTATCTCCTGGGCCCCCTGGTGGGCCTCCGGTGTCCATCTTCTGCTATATCAGAGCTTTTACCCTAGAAAAAAAATCATGGACAAGCTTACGGGACGAAACTCCGCCGCCACGAGGCGGAACCTTGGCAGAATCAATCTAGGGCTCTGGCGGAGCTGTTCTGCAGGGGACACTTCCCTCCGGGAGGGGGAAATCATGACCAACGTCATCACCAACAATCCTCTCATCGGGAGGGGGTCAATCTCCATCAACATCTTCACCAACACCATCTCCTCTCAAAACCCTAGTTCATCTCTTGTATCCAATCATGTATCAAAACCACAAATTGGTACCTGTGGGTTGCTAGTAGTGTTGATTACTCCTTGTAGTTGATGCTAATTGGTTTACTTGGTGGAAGATCATACGTTCAGATCCTTTATGCATATTATTACTCCTCTGATTATGAACATGAATATGCTTTGTGAGTAGTTACGTTTGTTCCTGAGGACATGGGTAAAGTCTTTCTATCAGTAGTCATGTGAATTTGGTATTCGTTCGACATTTTGATGAGATGTATGTTGTCTTTTCCTCTAGTGGTGTTATGTGAACGTCGACTACATGAAACTTCACCATTATTTGGGCCTAGAGGAAGGCATGGTTAAGTAATAAGTAGATGATGGGTTGCTAGAGTGACAGAAGCTTAAACCCTAGTTTATGCGTTGCTTCGTTAGGGGCTGATATGGATCCATATGTTTAATACCGTGGTTAGGTTTACCTTAATACTTCTTTTGTAGTTGCGACGCTTGCAATAGGGGTTAATCATTAGTGGGATGCTTGTCCAAGTAAGGGCAGCACCCAAGTACTGGTCCACCCACATATCAAATTATCAAAGTACCGAACGCGAATCATATGAACGTGATGAAAACTAGCTTGACGATAATTCCCATGTGTCATCGGGAGCTCCTTTCTCATTAGTAGGAATTGTCCAGGCTTATCCTTTGCTACATAAAGGATTGGGCCACCTTGCTGCACTTTATTTACTTTATTTACTTTTTACTCGTTACCATTTATCTTATCACAAAACTATCTATCACCTACAATTTTAGTGCTTGCAGAGAAAACCTTACTGAAAACCGCTTATCATTTCTTTCTTCTCCTCGCTGGGTTCGACACTCTTACTTATCGAAAGGACTACGATTGATCCCCTACACTTGTGGGTCATCACCTACCACTTGGTTTTTCTCCTTGGTGAATCCCAATTTTATTGATCTAAAAAGATACGTACTGTAATACCCTCTCCGTCTCGGTTTATAGGGCGTGCACGTAGTTCAAGGTCATCCATTTGACTAACTAAATATGAGTTACTATGTCACAAAAAGTATATCATTGGATTCTTAAGCGGATATAGTTTCTAAACATATACTGTTCATCACGTATATAGCCAGTTAAATTCTCAACCTAGAACGACGTGCATGCCATCTAAACCGATACGGAGGAAGTAGTAAAAATCAGGTGATTTTACCGAGTGATGGTCAGGGGAGCATGGCCTGTCATGCGGTCCCACGTGTCATGATGTACCAAGGTGATGCGCTTGTCCCTCTTGACTACGTGGTTTGAGATGATGGCAAACCGAAGTGTGAAATAATGGTTGCTTCGTCCGTCTGGGAAGGTGCGACATTGTGATTTGACGTCTCACTGCTCATTACTACTACTAGGGTGCTACGACTGGCGTGCGTCCCCCTGCTGTTCTGCACTGTTATTTGGTGCTTGACACGTTGACCTGGTTGTTATATGTCCCACATGTCGGCGAGAGGAAGTACAAAATTCATGAAAGCGTGCATCGACGGAGGAGTACAAGACACGGCTTGGTTCTTGCTACTTCATCTGATCCATCGATACAAACCCGGACTAAAAAAGCCGAGGGCGGGTCTTTTCCCGCGCGGCAGGCAGGGGAGTTTGGCATAGTATGTTTGAGGAAAGGAGGCTGGAAGGAAAACAAGCAAATAAAGGTTGGGCAACTTAGTTTTGGGAAAATCTGATTTTACGGAGTACGTACGCACTAGGTTTTATAGGGCTCATATAAAAAAAATTCGTTTTTTCTGGTTTATAAGTCTCAATTCTACTACTACTAGTAGTACCATCACATGTTGGATTTCGAGGTGCTTTAAATCACCCGATGCAAGCAGTGTCAAGAGAAAACTCACCAATGCATATAGAAGTTCATGGAAATTTAGTGGTCATGCATGCATTCGTTATAATTAATGCCTCGGTAAACATAACTTCTTGAGAAAAATGAGCGTACTAATTACTTGTGCAAACTACGAAATTAATTTCACCACTCACCGTCTACCTTGGTTGGAGAGATTTGATATTAAGCCATAAACTGGAAAGGAGGGAGTAGTAACTTTTGTCTCGATTACTATTTGTGGCCTTGTATAGATGCAAAATGTATTTTTTTAGTGGCCTTGTATAAGTAAATGGAGGGAGTACTAAAGGACATATATTCTAAACAATATGATAATCTCTCAAACCAAGGTAGGGACGAGGAGTAAACGGAGGGAGTAGTAAAATTTTCTCCTCGCCCTGCGAGCCACCGCGCACGTGGGTGAGGGAGCAGGCATAAGGCATACAGTAAGTAAGCTTCACCTCATCCTGCGAGCCACCGCACCCGTGGCCGGGGGAGACGGCGTACTAAGCAAGATTCTCCTTGTTCCGCGAGTTGACGGGACACATCAAAAGTACTCCAGTGTATAGAGCCTTGCCTCTAAGGTAGGCCCCACATGGTTTGCCTCTTTTTCAACATAACGCGTCAAGTCGCAATTTATTTGTTCACCTGTGGTAGAAAATCCACCCACCATCAAGTGGACAACCAGTACACGTGTCAAATTACCATGTGGGCTGCCTTTTTGTACAGAAATGAGCTCCACCGTGTACCCGCGCGGGTGCGGTTGGGAAAGAGATGGGAGTACGTGCGCTGTGCGCGCACCTCTTCTCTTCGTGCACGTCCCCCACCTACGTGGGTGTGTGCGAGAGAGATACAAACCTAGACATAATGCGCCTTCCATCCCCATGCCTCCGCCCAGTCTGACCACCAGTGACCACCACGCCCCACTCCTCCTCACCTTATCTCTCACCTTTCTCCCTCCATTTTTATATACAAGGCCACTATCAAAATTACAATTTGCAGATATACAAGTCCACTAACACTAATCGATGCAATATTAATGGTGTTTGCCTCATAGTACTAGCAAAGGAGGACATTAATTATCCCTTGCATGCATGAGGGAGTGTGAGCATTGGCTTGATGTGCATGAAAGAGAAGAATACACATTAATTTACAAGGCAAACAAGGAAACAAGGTGGCTTGCAACATTGACTTAGAAGACATTAATTTTTGTCTTGGTACTTGTAATATGGGTTTGTGGCCTTCTAAAAATGGAGTCTAATAAAATTCTCGAGATACCATTTTTCCGATAAAATTCTCGAGATATCATTAGTTTTTACAAATGGGATTACAACTGCATGGGTCAATCACAACAGGTGTTTTGATAAAAAAATGCATCTTGATGTTCCGTGCATGCACGGGCATCTTGTTAGTCCATGAAAACAACACACAGCAAAATTTCACGGCGAACAAGGGATTTGCATCTGCTGGGAGGGGTATTTTGGATCTTGCCCGGGGTAGCCAAAATATTGGCAACCCTTTTGTCCACCGAGGCCTTTGCCACCGATGAACGAGGAATGGCTCGGGTGCTCATGCATCCTTTAGCATGCACGTTGGAGACGAGCTCGCACAAGCTTTGCTTTTTTTGTCCCACCAGGCCGCCCGAGCCGGCCGCAGACCAATCGGCGACCCGCAAATTACGCCATCCAACCGTAGCCGCACACATTATGACTGCAACTCAACCAACCAGACGAAATTCATGCAAACATGACGGATTTCATTACATTCAAATGAACTACGCGGTGCTAGTTCTGGACATCACATGTATATAATACCTGGCCTAAATGGTCGCCCGCCGATCTATTTGTGTTCCTCATGTCCGGAAGCATGATCACCGGACTGTCGGGAGCGTCAGAGGTATATGCTTTAGCGCAAAGGACGACTCACTTCCCCACTACCGAACTAATATCATTGGCTAATGCCGAAGATGATGGTGGAAGGGGGATTCCCTGCTTCCAAGGAGCCCATGCGGGGTCAATGAAGGTCCTCGCGACAAAAGGATCCGGCAAGACACCTGCTGTGTACGCCGGCGTCGCCTCCGCAGTTGCCTTCATGGGACCCAAGCGGCGGCGGCCTCCCGTGTTCTACTTATCCTTGATGACGGCAGCGGACGCGGAGGCGCTGGACACCGACTTGTCGCTCTCGGAGCACCCGGCTTCTATCGCTGCTTGCATGGCATGACCGTGGTCGCATACATGGGAGGCGTGGTATGAGGCGGCAGCGTGGACGGTGGCAACGACGCGCATGCGCCGCTCCTCGTCGAGCTGGCCTAGAGCGGTGAGTTGCTGAACCGCGCGCCGGCTTGGGGCGGCAAGTGGCTCCGTCGGGCGAGGGGAGGGAGGTGGATCAGCGAGCGGCATAGCTCGTATCCGGCGGGCCACCCAGCCAACTTGGATGCGGGATAACTACTCTTCATAAGCCATTGTAAGAGTGGACAAAATGGAGAAGGAGGAGATAGGGGAGCGGCGGAGGTGTGCGATTCTTGGCCGGCGTTTGGCCTCATTTAAATAGGAGATTAAATAGATGGCGGACAGGAGGAGCTCGGCCGGTGTTGCGTTTAATGCCGGCCCGGTCATGAACGGACGTGTTTCTAGAGTGGGTTTCTCGGTTTTCACATGGGCGGGTTTCATGGAGGCATTTGAATGCGGCAAGGAGGCGTGTTCAGCCGGGCATGCAGCGAGTGGCGCCCTCGAGTCTGACGTACAACTGAAAGTATCGAGAAGAGGTGTCTAGAGGGGGGGGGGGTGATGTGACGCCCGGATAATTAGGCTACAGTAATCCCGCGTTAACGATGCCACGCCACCTCTGTTACTGTTGCTAACCTCGTGTTAGTTCGAAACCGATTCAAATTCAAATTTGAATTAAAGTCAAACGATAAAAGTTTTCGAACATAAAAACTAAAATGTGCTAAATGTGACCAATAAATCCTTAGTAATAATGGTGGAGAACCCACATTTTTATAAAATAATTAAAGACACTAAAATAATAAAAACAGTGGCTAAATAACATTTTAATTGCTCTTTAAATTATAAGAATATTAAGTTAACTTATTTTGGGTCAAAACCAGGTTGGGTAGTGGCCTATATTTGTTAATACTAATTTAGGTACAACTAAGGTATTTTATAAAACTAAGGAATTTAAAACATAAAGTTAAATCAGAAAAGAAAAGAAATAAAAGAAAAGACAAAATAAAATAAAAAGGAGGCAAGGACTCCCCTGGACCCCCTTGGCCCAACTGGGCCATGGCCCAGCCAGGCCGGCCCACGCCTCTGGCCTACATAGGCCTCCCCCACTCCCCCGAAACCCTAATTCCCTCCCCACTCGCTCCCACTACCCTCGTTTCCCCCGATCCAGTTCTAGATCGGGATCGATCCCCATCGATCCTCGCTCGAGGCAACCGCACCCCCCCGAACCCGCCGACGCCCATGCCGGGCGCCGCCCCGCCGCACCTCGCCGGCGCCCCGGTGCCCGCTGTCGTCGCCGGACCTCCTGCGCCTCTCCCTCACGGGATCGACCGCGCCTCTTGAGCCCCCCTGCGAACCATCGCCGGACGCCATCGCCGCGGTCCTCTCCGTCACCGGCGCTCCCCGTCCTCCTCGCCGATGCTGCCTCGTCGGACCTCCCCAACTCTTCCTCGCGCCCGCTGTCATTGCCCTACGGGCCCAGTGAGCCCCGCCTCTCTTTCCCCTGCTCACCGCGCACTTACATCGCTCGCGCCCGCGGTCACTGCGTCCGTGGCTGTGCTCCGGCCGACGCCCGCTGCTGCGGACTCGCTGGGCCGCACGCTCGCCGCCGCCCCCGTTGCTCCCGTTGTCGACCCGCGCGCCTCGGCGCTCACTCGCCGTCGCCAGCACCTCTGGCCGCGCCCGGCTACGCCCGCCGTGGCTCCCGCCCCGCTCCGGCCGGCCGGCCTAGCCACTGTCGGACCACCCATGTTGCTGCGTCGGGTCATGGGTTCCGCCCGCTAACGGGCGCCCCGCAGCCCCCCTGCGCCCGCGCGCCCATGCGCCCGCTAACCCGCATCAGCCCCTCTGGGCCAATGACAAACGGGGCCCGCGCCCCAGAACGATTTAAAAAAAGATAATAATAAATGTAATTAAATACTAAATAATCAATTAATTAACTAAATAATTAACTTAATTAATTCTGTTAAACTAATTAATTAAATTAGTTAACCTAATTAATTGTAGTTAATAAACCTAATCATTTTAGTTAGACTAACTAACCAGATTAGTTAGTCTTAGACAATGTCAACTGGGACCCACTGATCAGGTTGACCAGTCAACCATTGTTGACTGCTGATGTCAGCATGACATCATGCTGACGTCGTAAATCTATATTCGAATTAAATTAAATAATTAATTAAATTCCAGAAATTAATAATATCTTCGGAAAATCATATCTTTTAATCCGTAACTCGGATTAAAATACTTTCTACATGAAAGTTGCTCAGAACGACGAGACGAGTCTGGGTACGCAGCCCATTTGTCAGCCACACATCCCTAGCATAGCAAACACGCAACTTTTCCCCTCCGGTTCATCTGTCCGAAAACGCGAAACACCGGGAATACTTTCCCGGATGTTTCCCCCTTTCGCCGGTATCACATAATACCGCGTTAGGACATACCTAGCACCGCGTATTGCCGCGTCTTGCTTTGTGTTGCATTTGATTGCTCTGTTATTTATTGTGTTCCCCCTCCGTTACTCCTTTCCGGTAGACTCTGAGACCGCTGCCGATGTCCGTGTGTTCGACTACATCGAAGATGACCCCTCCTTGCCAGAGCAACCAGGCAAGCCCCCCCCCCTTGATCACCAGATATCGCCTATTCTCCTCTATACTGCTTGCATTAGAGTAGTGTAGCATGTTACTGCTTTCCGTTATTCCTATCCTGATGCATAGCCTGTCCTTGCTACTACTGTTGTTACCATTACCTGCTATCCTACTGCTTAGTATAGGATGCTAGTGTTCCATCAGTGGCCCTACACTCTTGTCCGTCTGCCATGCTATACTACTGGGCCGTGATCACTTCGGGAGGTGATCACGGGCATATACGATATACTTTACACAGTTACATTACCTGTGATACTGTTCGGAGATGGGGGCTGAAGGGGCAGGTGGCTCCATCCCGGTAGAGGTGGGCCTGGGTTCCCGACGGCCCCCGACTGTTACTTTGTGGCGGAGCGGCAGGGCAGGTTGAGACCACCTAGGAGACAGGTGGGCCTGGCCCTGGTCGGCGTTCGCGGATATTTAACACGCTTAACAAGATCTTGGTATTTGATCTGAGTTGGCTACGAGCCTATACGCACTAACCATCTACGCGGGAGTAGTTATGGGTATCCCGACGTCGTGGTATCAGCCGAAGCACTTCGTGACGCCAGCGACTGAGTGGCGCGCGCCGAATTGGAACGTAAGCCTGCTCTTGTATTAAGGGGGCTAGTTCTGCTTTCGGCCGCGTACGCAACGTGCAGGTGTGCTATGGGCAATGGGCCCAGACCCCTCTGCGCTTAGGTTTAGACCGGCGTGCTGGCCTCTCTGTTGTGCCTAGGTGGGGCTGCGACGTGTTGATCTTCCACGGCCGGGCATGACCCAGGAAAGTGTGTCCGGCCAAATGGGATCAAGCGTGTTGGGTTATGTGGTGCACCCCTGCAGGGAAGTTAATCTATTCGAATAGCCGTGATCTTCGGTAACAGGACGACTTGGAGTTGTACCTTGACCTTATGACAACTAGAACCGGATACTTAATAAAACACACCCTTCCAAGTGCCAGATACAACCGGTGGTCACTCTCTCTCAGGGATACGAGGAGGGGATCGCCGGGTAGGATTATTGCTATGTGATGTTACTTGGAGGACTTCAGACTGCCCTCTTCTACCTGTTGCAAGACGAAGGTGACTAGAAGCGTAGTCTTCGATAAGACTAGTTATCCCCCTCTTATTCTGGCATTCTGCAGTTCAGTCCACTGATATGGCCCTTTACACATATATCCATGCATATGTAGTATAGATCCTTGCTTGCGAGTACTTTGGATGAGTACTCACGGTTGCTTTCTCCCCCCTTTTCCCCCTTTCTTTTCTTTCTGGTTGTCGCAACCAGATGCTGGAGTCCAGGAGCCAGACGCCACCGTCGACGATGATTCCTACTACACTGGAGGTGCCTACTACTACGTGTAGGCCGCTGACGACGACCAAGAGTAGTTAGGAGGATCACAGGCAGGAGGCCTGCGTCTCTTTCGATCTGTATCCCAG
The DNA here is from genome assembly GCA_963921465.1 of Triticum timopheevii. Taxonomy (NCBI): domain Eukaryota; kingdom Viridiplantae; phylum Streptophyta; class Magnoliopsida; order Poales; family Poaceae; genus Triticum; species Triticum timopheevii. Next base: position 248,292,395 of record OY997264.1, on the reverse strand, counting down.
TTTGTGCTAGCCATCTTATGGCTACTTGTTTAACCTATGTCTGTACTCAGATATTGTTGCTTCCGCTGACTCGTCTATGATCGAGCACTTGTATTCGAGCCCTCGAGGCCCCTGGCTTGTATTATGATGCTTGTATGACTTATTTATGTTTTAGAGTTGTGTTGTGATATCCTCCCGTGAGTCCCTGATCTTGCTCGTACACATTTGTGTGCATGATTAGTGTATGATTAAATCGGGGGCGTCACAAGTTGGTATCAGAGCCAACTGCCTGTAGGAATCCCCCTTCCACACTCCTTGGCCGAAGTCGAGTCTAGACATTGCAAAACTTTTACTAACATGGCTGTGTGGCCGACGGGCCCACGTCGCCATTGGGTGGTATTAGGATCTTTTATTCCTCGACCTATACTCTAGGACTCTAATCTCTCTTCTATTCGGGTTAAATAATTTTACTAAATCTGACTCTAGGTTCTCGTAACTACTTTCTCCCGGAGAGCCCATTATCACAAATGATCGCCTACTGCGCCAGAAGATTTCAAAGATACTCTTCGATATTCTCTCGAGACCTTGTGCCCGTTGCTTTTGCAATTCCCTACCACTGCAATATCCATATGGATAAATACTTACACCCGTCATTCTTACTTTATACCTAGTCAATCTTGTTATTACAAGATACCTCGAAATTCTCTCTAGTGTTTCGAGAATACTTTGTGCCTATTGCCTTGCAGTTCTTTGTACATGAATACCCCTACGGATAATTTCTCGCACCTACCGAGTATCCACTCATCCCCAGTTGATTCATGTATGTCACCAATCCTCGAAATACCATTCGATCTTCCGAAAATCCTGAGCATCCTATTGCTCTTGAACTTCTTGATTGCTTGCATTATGGTTAATCCCATAAGTCTAGTAATCTTGTTGACATCCATTGTCATTATCATTTTGAGTCCGTTGATTCGATTTGTTGTGAATGCTCGCAATCCTCAAACAGATCCTAGAATTCATCCTTCCAGCTCAGACGTCGTTTTATTCATGAACTGGTTCTCGCCAATTAAATTGTCGTCGATTGTGCCCCTAAGTCTATTGGACTTATCCATCCTTGAACAGAGCGTCTGCTTCTGATCCTTCGCTTTGTAAATCATAATTGCTTAGCAATTGAGCTCTAAGTTATTCAGTTGTTTCTATAATCCAATGTAATTGCCTTGCTTCTTCCTCTGGTTGTGTGCCGATACTCACCCCAGATCCTTTATTGGATTATTATTTGACAATGTCCTCCCTATTCAATAACCTGATGAGTTCTTTCCCTGATACATAATGCCTTTGGTAAATTGTATCCTCTACTTTTGCCAACCATGCTCTGCTTTTGAGCATCTGTTATTTACTATTAAAGCTTGTGGTATATGTTTCCATGATGCCCTGATGGGTTGAACCTATGCCTTTCTTAATCTATGTGAACCCGAAAGTTTTCATGGGTCATACTCCTCTGGTAATTCACCAGGTAGGTTTTGACACTGAAATAATTTTTATCTAGAGTAGTGAATGAAAGATTATATGTTGAACAAGTGGGAGTCGACCTTGAACCCTGTGTTCATGCCCATGGACCCGATGTATACCTTATCATGGAAGCTTCTCTTAAAATAATTATCCCCTTGTTATAAGTTCATCTTGTATCCATGAACGTGGTTCCGACCATGTTCCTCCTTGATTCCGTTTCTCGTGCAAGTTTGAGCCCTTATCTTCTGCAGATCAACACCCTAGTCCAACCTCTACCTTGATCTGTCATCGAGTATTACCCCTTGGTATCTTGAGATAATCATGGAACTGCATAGCTTCTTATGAGTTCTTCATCAAGTTCTACCTTCTCACTGATTCTAATTTTCCACGGGCTGGAGTTATTAGACACTCAAAGACACCGATAACTGAATCGAGATCGCACCGCGATTAAACAACTCTTGGTAACCTTCATTACTTACGAATTTGAACTCGATCACGTAAGTCCTGGCCTGCTCGGCTATATCATTATCATGCTAAACTTTAACTGTGCTACCTGGTCCTTAATCCCGGAGCACCACTTTCGATGATGAGCTAAGCTTATGACGATCATGCTCGTCATATCAGTTCACCTTGAACAACAAGCTGGATTTCAAGTTTGTGTCCTACCCATGGTTCCTATAACCTTCTGCTCCATCATTCCTTTGACCTGATGTCGTCGCTGATTGATTACTTCTTCATGAAATTCCTCGACAAATGTGTCGTGATCATCATCGACCTTATGAGCTCTTCCAGGATATCAATTGAGTTCATGATGAGAAATATTATCCTTGACCACGATGATTTGTGTTAGTTTTGACCACTTTATTGCCTTCCGGTCAACACAAATGTGTTCGTGTTTTGTGTTATACCTTGAGTTCCCTGCTATCCAGCATTTGTTCTTCTTTACCTTGGAGTATTACCATCTTTCAATATCAAGGATGTTGTGAGGATTGCTCCACCTCTTAACAATTCTTGGAATAGTGATACTTCTCATCATCACCATTCTTTCTTGGTCCTCACGTTGATTCCAACCGGGGTACCAACAAGTGAACGATGCTGTTTGGATTCTGCCTTTCTAGCAACCCTATTACTTTGAAGTAAATGGTCGGCCATTCATTCTTAGACTATTGATTATTGAATCACCATTCTGACATTGGTCGTGCAGCCCAACCATATTTCGGGCGCATCTTTCTACCAATGTTTAACTGTGTATGTTTTCCTCCAGCATACCTCATTATATCATTTGATCTGACAAATGTTATCTCCTTGTTCACATAGTTGTGGAAATCCATCCTTTTTGGAAATTTCAATGGATTGTCGCTGAGTCAATCCGCCACCTCCTCATCCTCTCCTTGGTCTAATGATGAACTATTGTTTTGGGACCCACTTCCATAGTTCATTTCCCGAGAATCTTACAATGTCGTCTTGTTGATTTGTGTTGCACCTTTTCATCTCGGACATCCTGCGTCTGGGGTATCATGGCACCAACCAGATCTGAATCTCAGTCAGATATGATGGTTGGGACTTATTTCCAAGAGTTATAACATTGGTCCTTATATATCGGTAAGGTGAGGTCATGCCTATCACCCCTGGCCGGAGGACCTGTTGTTATAGTTCCCTTTTTAGCAAGCTTAGCGATTCTTCCCTGAGGAAATCATAAGACTTATGCTATAACTTGTTCCTGATGAATCCTTTGTGCATCCAAATTCTGACCCCTTACTTGATGATCATGTCAATGCTATCTCGAAGCATGTCTATGGTACTCCGTTTTTTCAACAAGAACATTTGAAGCCCAGTGCTAAATGTTTCTTGCTCAATTATCCAATCACCGTTGTATGGGTAATGTCATGAAATTTCTCTCCCCTTCCCTGAAGGGTTTTCTACTTAATATCCTGCCAGGGATATCATGCTCTGCTTGTCCTTGGGAAGGATATACCCCTGAAATATGTGTTTAAACACATTTTCCTTTCCATTTGTTTTGTTTAACCTTTCTTGTAATCTGACTTAACTGAGTAGTGATACCCCCCTGCTTAGGTAAGCATCTCATTGTACAACCGTGTCAGTAAGACCCTGTTTCTTTTGTTGATAGCATTCCGGTAACCACCGATGGACGAGAACTTTGCCTATTGGTCCGCCTCGTTCAACGAGCAGGAAAATGGTTCTCTTCGTCCCTCGCCCTTGGTACCAACATTGTTGCCGACATAACCGACAGGCTATCCTCTGACATGCCTTTCTTGCATGATCACGCAAGACGTCTCCGTCCTTCCTACTTTTGAACCACATGGTGGGCCCATAACCCACAGGTCCACTGGATCGAAACCTAACTCTCCCGTACAACCCTGTTTCTAGTGGTTATTCCCCACGCTTGCCTTCGTATTTAATTCATGGGCCACCTTCCTAGTGCTCTATTATGGTATCAGACGCAATGCTTACTGTCGCTACTTTGAACCCCTTTCTCACTCTGGTTCGGACTTCAAGCAACCACCTATCCGCTTGGAACCTCTTATTGTACCTTCGTACCTTACTCTCGATGTATTTTATATGTTCAACTCGAGAGATAATCTTATGCTCATTCATGGGTTAACCCCAGATTGTTTCCCTCATATGCATTATGTCGTAGCCGAGCTGCCCCTTACCTATTCGTAAGTACGTTGGAGTTCCCGAAGAAAAGGACGACTTCACCATGATGACCTGAAGCAGAGTAATGAAGACATCAATGTAATGGATCGATCTCTTCGAGAAGTGCAACCAAGACCGAGAAGACTCGTTAGAATTTCACAACCAAATCCCTTTGCCCTTACCTCCCCTCTTAAATCTCGGGACGAGATTTCTTGTACTGGAGGAGAATTGTGACACCCGGATAATTAGGCTACAGTAATCCCGCGTTAACGATGCCACGCCACCTCGGTTACTGTTGCTAACCTCGTGTTAGTTCGAAACCGATTCAAATTCAAATTTGAATTAAAGTCAAACGATAAAAGTTTTCGAACATAAAAACTAAAATGTGCTAAATGTGACCAATAAATCCTTAGTAATAATGGTGGATAACCCACATTTTTATAAAATAATTAAAGACACTAAAATAATAAAAACAGTGGCTAAATAACATTTTAATTGCTCTTTAAATTATAAGAATATTAAGTTAACTTATTTTGGGTCAAAACCAGGTTGGGTAGTGGCCTATATTGTTAATACTAATTTAGGTACAACTAAGGTATTTTATAAAACTAAGGAATTTAAAACATAAAGTTAAATCAGAAAAGAAAAGAAATAAAAGAAAAGATAAAATAAAATAAAAAGGAGGCAAGGACTCCCCTGGACCCCCTTGGCCCAACTGGGCCATGGCCCAGCCAGGCCGGCCCACGCCTCTGGCCTACATAGGCCTCCCCCACTCCCCCGAAACCCTAATTCCCTCCCCACTCGCTCCCACTACCCTCGTTTCCCCCGATCCAGTTCTAGATCGGGATCGATCCCCATCGATCCTCGCTCGAGGCAACCGCACCCCCCCCGACCCCGCCGACGCCTATGCCGGGCGCCGCCCCGCCGCACCTCGCCGGCGCCCCGGTGCCCGCTGTCGTCGCCGGACCTCCTGCGCCTCTTCCTCACGGGATCGACCGCGCCGCTTGAGCCCCCCTGCGAACCATCGCCGGACGCCATCGCCGCGGTCCTCTCCATCATCGGCGCTCCCCATCCCCCTCGCCGATGCTGCCTCGTCGGACCTCCCCGACTCTTCCTCGCGCCCGCTGTCATTGCCCTACGGCCCCAGTGAGCCCCGCCTCTCTTTCCCCTGCTCACCGCGCACTTACATCGCTCGCGCCCGCGGTCACTGCGTCCGCGGCTGTGCTCCGGCCGACGCCCGCTACTGCGGACTCGCTGGGCCGCACGCTCGCCGCCGCCCCCGTTGCTCCCGTTGTCGACCCGCGCGCCTCGGCGCTCACTCGCCGTCGCCAGCGCCTCTGGCCGCGCCCGGCTACGGCCGCCGCGGCTCCCGCCCCGCTCCGGCCGGCCGGCCTAGCCACTGTCGGACCACCCATGTTGCTGCGTCGGGTCATGGGTTCCGCCCGCTAACGGGCGCCCCGCAGCCCCCCCTGCGCCCGCGCGCCCATGCGCCCGCTAACCCGCATCAGCCCCTCTGGGCCAATGACAAACGGGGCCCGCGCCCCAGAACGATTTAGAAAAAAGATAATAATAAATGTAATTAAATACTAAATAATCAATTAATTAACTAAATAATTAACTTAATTAATTCTGTTAAACTAATTAATTAAATTAGTTAACCTAATTAATTGTAGTTAATAAACCTAATCATTTTAGTTAGACTAACTAACCAGATTAGTTAGTCTTAGACAATGTCAACCGGGACCCACTGGTCAGGTTGACCAGTCAACCATTGTTGACTGCTGATGTCAGCATGACATCATGCTGACATCGTAAATCTATATTCGAATTAAATTAAATAATTAATTAAATTCCAGAAATTAATAAAATCTTTAGAAAATCATATCTTTTAATCCGTAACTCGGATTAAAATACTTTCTACATGAAAGTTGCTCAGAACGATGAGACGAGTCCGGGTACGCAGCCCGTTTGTCAGCCACACATCCCTAGCATAGCAAACACGCAACTTTTCCCCTCCGGTTCATCTGTCCGAAAACGCGAAACACCGGGAATACTTTCCCGGATGTTTCCCCCTTTCGCCGGTATCACATAATACCGCGTTAGGACATAACTAGCACCGCGTATTGCCGCGTCTTGCTTTGTGTTGCATTTGATTGCTCTGTTATTTATTGTGTTCCCCCTCCGTTACTCCTTTCCGGTAGACTCCGAGACCGCTGCCGATGTCCGTGTGTTCGACTACATCGAAGATGACCCCTCCTTGCCAGAGCAACCAGGCAAGCCCCCCCCCCTTGATCACCAGATATCGCCTATTCTCCTCTATACTGCTTGCATTAGAGTAGTGTAACATGTTACTGCTTTCCGTTATTCCTATCCTGATGCATAGCCTGTCCTTGCTACTACTGTTGTTACCATTACCTGCTATCCTACTGCTTAGTATAGGATGCTAGTGTTCCATCAGTGGCCCTACAGTCTTGTCCGTCTGCCATGCTATACTACTGGGCCGTGATCACTTTGGGAGGTGATCACGGGCATATACGATATACTTTACACAGTTACATTACCTGTGATACTGTTCGGAGATGGGGGCTGAAGGGGCAGGTGGCTCCATCTCGGTAGAGGTGGGCCTGGGTTCCCGACGGCCCCCGACTGTTACTTTGTGGCGGAGCGGCAGGGCAGGTTGAGACCACCTAGGAGACAGGTGGGCCCGGCCGTGGTCGGAGTTCGCGGATATTTAACACGCTTAACGAGATCTTGGTATTTGATCTGAGTTGGCTACGAGCCTATACGCACTAACCATCTACGCGGGAGTAGTTATGGGTATCCCGATGTCGTGGTATCAGCCGAAGCACTTCGTGACGCCAGCGACTGAGTGGTGCGCGCCGAATTGGAACGTAAGCCTGCTCTTGTATTAAGGGGGCTAGTTCTGCTTTCGGCCGCGTACGCAACGTGCAGGTGTGCTATGGGCGATGGGCCCAGACCCCTGTGCGCTTAGGTTTAGACCGGCGTGCTGGCCTCTCTGTTGTGCCTAGGTGGGGCTGCGACGTGTTGATCTTCCGTGGCCGGGCATGACCCAGGAAAGTGTGTCCTGCCAAATGGGATCAAGCGTGTTGGGTTATGTGGTGCACCCCTGTAGGGAAGTTAATCTATTCGAATAGCCGTGATCTTCGGTAACAGGACGACTTGGAGTTGTACCTTGACATTATGACAACTAGAACCGGATACTTAATAAAACACACCCTTCCAAGTGCCAGATACAACCGGTGGTCGCTCTCTCTCAGGGATACGAGTAGGGGATCGCCGGGTAGGATTATTGCTATGTGATGTTACTTGGAGGACTTCAGACTGCCCTCTTCTACCTATTGCAAGACGTAGGTGACCAGAAGCATGGTCTTCGACAAGACTAGTTATCCCCCTCTTATTCTGGCATTTTGCAGTTCAGTCCACTGATATGGCCCTTTACACATATATCCATGCATATGTAGTATAGATCCTTGCTTGCGAGTACTTTGGATGAGTACTCACGGTTGCTTTCTCCCCCCTTTTCCCCCTTTCTTTTCTTTCTGGTTGTCGCAACCAAATGCTGGAGTCCAGGAGCCAGACGCCACCGTCGACGATGATTCCTACTACACTGGAGGTGCCTACTACTACGTGCAGGCCGCTGACGATGACCAAGAGAAGTTAGGAGGATCCCAGGCAGGAGGCCTGCGTCTCTTTCGATCTGTATCCTAGTTTGTGCTAGCCATCTTATGGCTACTTATTTAACTTATGTCTGTACTCAGATATTGTTGCTTCCGCTGACTCGTCTATGATCGAGCACTTGTATTCGAGCCCTCGAGGCCCCTGGCTTGTATTATGATGCTTGTATGACTTATTTATGTTTTAGAGTTGTGTTGTGATATCCTCCCGTGAGTCCCTGATCTTGATCGTACACATTTGCGTGCATGATTAGTGTACGATTAAATCGGGGGCGTCACAGGTGAATAGACTCTTAACCAAGAAAAGTAGCAATTTTTACGTTCTTCAAGTTGAAGTGGAGTTTAGGCACAAGTTTAACCATTCACAATACATATCAAGAAAGCAGGCAAAGAGTATATGAGCAGCGGAAAGTAAATCATGCAACTTGCAAGAAAGTAAAGGGATGGGATTGGAGTGTGCAAACGCAATTGGAGACATGGAGATTTTTGGCGTGGTACCGATAGGTGGTGCTATCGTACATCCACTTTGATGGAGACTTCAACCCACGAAGGGTAACGACTGCACGAGTCCACGGACGGCTCCACCCACGAAGGGTCCACGAAGAAGCAACCTTGTCTATCCCACCATGGCCATCTCCCACGAAGGACTTGCCTCACTAGGGTAGATCTTCACGAAGTAGGCAATCTCCTTGCCCATAAACACTCCTTGGTTCAACTCCACAATCTCGATGGAGGCTCCCAAGTGACACCTAACCAATCTAGGAGACATCACTCTCCAAAAGGTAATAGATGGCGTGTTGATGATGAACTCCTTGCTCTTGTGCTTAAAATGATAGTCTCCCCAACACTCAACTCTCTCTCATAGGATTGGATTTGCTGGAAAGATGATTTGAGTGGAAAGCAACTTGGGGAAGGCTAGAGATCAAGATTCATATGGTAGGATTGGAATATCTTGGCCTCAACACATGAGTAGGTGCTTCTTTCTCAGAAAATGAATGCTGAACGTGAAGGCATGTTCTGATGGCTTTCCTCACAAATGAGGAGAGGGTGGAGGGGTATATATAGCCTCCACACAAAATCTAACCGTTACACACAATTTACCAAACTCGGTGGGACCATATCAGAAAACTCGGTCAAACCGATTTAGTTCATGTTGTGACCATTAAGCATTTTGGTGGGACCGATATGATCAACTTGGTAGGACCAATGTGCAAGGGTTAGGGTAAAACCTTATCTTGGTTTGACTGATTACACAAACTCAGTTGGACCAATTTTGGTAATAAGTGAAACAGAGAGTTTGTCAAGCAAAGTCGGTGGGACCGATTGCATATTCTCGGTGAGACCGAAATTATTGCAATAGGCAACAGAGAGTTTGCAAGCCCATCTCGGTGAGACCGAGATCCCATTGGTGAGATCGAATTGATTAGGGTTTCTGGCAGTGGCTATGTCAAATGAACTCGGTGGCAACGGATAGATCAAATCGGTGGAGCCGAGTTTGACTTTTGGTTTGGAACATAAGTGGATATGAGAAAGTGATTAGGGCTTTGGAGCATATCACTAAGCACTTTGAGCAAGCAAGCCATAAAGCAACACCTCATCCCCTTTTAATAGTATTGCCTTTCCTATGGACTCAATGTGATCTTTGATCACTAAAATAGGAAATGTAGAGTCCTGAGCTTTGAGCATGAGCCAATCCTTTGTCCTTAGCATCTTTAAAGGGTTCCACATCCTCTTGTACATGCCACTCCATTGTTGGACATATCTGAAATATACTAGATAAAAGTATTAGTCCAACAAGAGATATGTTGACATTAATTACCAAAATCACCCAGGGAGCATTTGTGCTTTCAATATCCCCCTTTTTGGTAGTTGATGACAACATACATCAAAGCTTTTGATAAAGATATAGAGAAAGGCAGGTAAAGCTTTGGAAGGACATCTAACTTGCATAGGCTCCCCCCTACATGTAGGCAATCATGTAAATATGAAACATAAGATCATGTGAGTGCATAATCGTGACAGAGCAAGCAATAAGTTACATGTATCTTGGCCATATGCATCAGAGCGAATGATGTGAATATAGGAAATGTACCTTCATGCTCATGAGTTCTTCTTGCAAACAATATGTACATCAGCAAGAGATCCTCATGAACATGAGTGTGATGCATATACTTACCTTGTGGTCTTGAGATAGCTTTGGAAGAGATGAACCTGAGTAAACAAGGTTAGACAACACAACAACATCTACTAAACAGAGCAAGAGCAGCAAACCACAAGAGTACAAAGATTGGGATGACATGTAGAGAGTGAGTACTGGGTACTCTATTTGAGTGTAGACATGTCCCCAAAGGTAAAGATATGTAATGAATTCGAAGATTTCCTTCCCTTAGATGTCTTGCTCCCCCTGATCTTATGTGGGATACTGGGAGAAGATAAGGAATAGAAAATCAGAGCAAAGCAAACACACAAACAACATGAACATGTATTTCCCCTCTAAAGACATGTGACTTCTCTCTTCTTTGAATACCAAGCAACTGGGGTCTCTCTTTCCCCCTTCTGATATGATTAAGCTTTGATGTGAGCTCTCTCTCCCCCTTTGACATCAATTTCCAAGAAGGGTCTTCTGGAGTGTGAGTCAAAATAGGTTTGGTCCTTGGGTCACATAGCAAAGTAGCAGGGAAAAATAAGGTGCTGGTAGAGGATAAGAATCATCGAGTGGAGCTGGAACAAAATGTGCAGGATGAAAATGACAAAGTGTCTCCTCAGCATTTGAAATCGGTAACACCGAGTTGTTGTCTTCGGTGGCACCGAGGTAATTCGGTTTGACTGAAAGAGACAAACCGGTGTGTCCGAGTTCATTACAGAGAAAAAGCACTTGTCACCTCAGCTCACTAAGCAAATAAGATCTCACAAGGATTTGCAGGGAATTAACTGAAGGATTTGCAATGAATAGGATGCAGGAAATGCAGAACAGAAATAAAAGAAAATAAATCTAGATGAAGTTTTTCTTTTGAAAAGGGAAACAAATATGCATGAGACAAATGCAAGAACAAGGAGAAACACTAGAGAACTTCATCTAGAATTGGTCGGCAACAAATTCACCTATGTTAGGGTATATTGAGTTAGGAGTCAAGTGAAGACACTTGATCATAGGTCATACTCATCGTTTAAGCTCCAAATGGGGTTGCTATTTTTCGTTTAAGCATTTTGATGTGTTCACATCTTGTTGAGCTACTTTGACCCATGTCTTGCAGTAAAGCTTCTCTAAGATGGAATAACATACCTTGGGTGGTGGTGTTGATCTTGATCATGTAGTTGAACTTGTGTGGGATGCTCAAGGTTGATGTAGTTCATTGGGAGCACCACTTGTAATTGAAGTTCATCTACCTACATGAATTAGTTTTGCAAGGAATAGCACTTGTGCATCCAAAATGACAATCATGAAATTTGACATAGGAATTTGTCAAAGGATATATTTGAAGGGTTTCATGCTTCCATGTCTTCAACCACCATAATGTAGAGATTTGGTGGTGTAGAGATTGCTCAAGATGTGAGTGAGTTGCAATATCATAGATTTAGATCCATCCAAGTACCTACAAGGGTTAGATAACATGCAAGGGTGCAAATATATCCAAGACATATGATTATCATCATAAGAGAAATATCAAGGATTAGTCATAGGCTCATGCCTTTCATGTATCCAAATGGAGTTCCTACTCCAAGTTTGAAGCATCAATGATGTTTAATTCACCTCTCAAACAACAAAATACTTTCTCATCAAGCGGTTTGGTGAATATATCCACCAATTGCTTATCGGTACGAACATGCTTAAGGTTAATGTCTCCTTTAGCAACATGATCTCGAATGAAATGATGACGAACCTCAATATGCTTAGTTTGAGAATGTTGCACGGGATTGTGGGCAATCTTAATAGCACTTTCATTGTCACAAAGAAATGGAACATGTTTCACATATATCCCATAATCTTTAAGAGTTCGGGTCACCCAAAGTAATTGAGCACAACATGAACCAGCGACAATATATTCCGCTTCGACGGTGGATGAGGATACTGAGTTTTGTTTCTTGGAGGACCAAGACAGAAGAGATCTACCAAGAAATTGACAAGTAACCGAAGTGGACTTTCTATCAACCTTGTCACCGGCATAGTCCGAGTCGGAGTAGCCAACAAGATCAAAAAAAGACCTCTTTGGATACCAAATGCCAAAATTTGATGTATGTATTAAGTATCTCACTATCCTTTTCATAGCCTTAAGATGACATTCTTTAGGGGCCCCTTGATATCGTGCGCACATGAACACACTTAGCATAATATCGGGATGGGAGGCACATAGATATAACAATGAACCAATCATAGAGCGGTAAACTTTTTGATCAACGGGTTCACCATCTTTAGTCAAGTCAAGATGTCCACTAATAGGCATGGGTCTACTCATACCTTTGCATTCTTGCATATTGAACTTCTTGAATAAGTCCTTGGTGTACTCTGTTTCAGAGACAAAGGTACCTTCCTTCGTTTTCTAGATTTGCAAACCAAGAAAGAACTTGAGTTCACTCATCATAGACATCTCAAACTTCTCCGACATAAGCTTCCCAAACTTCTCACTAAAATGAGGGTTAGTTGAACCAAATATAATATCATCAACATAAATTTGGCACACAAATAATTCTCCATTAACCCTTTTAGTGAAAAGAGTAGAATCAATTTTTCCAATCTCAAAGCCTTTTTCAATGAGGAACTTGGTCAAGAATTTATACCAAGCTCTAGGAGCTTGCTTAAGACCATAAAGAGCTTTTGAAGTTTGTAAACAAGATTGGATTTCTTAGGATTAACAAAGCCGGGAGGTTGTTTAACATAAAATTTCATCCTCAGTTTCACCATTTAGAAAAGCACTTTTAATGTCCATTTGATACAAGGTAATATCATGATGATTGGCAAAGGCAAGTAAGATGCAGATGGACTCAAGTCTAGCAATAGGGGCATATGTCTCACCATAGTCCATACCTTCGACTTGAGTGTAGCCTTGGGCGACGAGACGTGCTTTGTTGCAAAATACTTTTCCATCTTCATCTTGCTTGTTGCGAAACACCCTTTGGTATCGATGATATTGTGGTTGTTCTCGGGCTTCTCGACCAATGTCCACACTTGGTTTCTCTCAAAGTTGTGTAGTTCTTCGTGCATGGCATTTATGCAATCCGGATCTTCCAATGCTTTTTCAACCTTCATGGGCTCAATGCTAGAGATGAATGAATAATGTTAACAAAAATTAGCCAAACAAGATTTAGAGCGAGTGATTCTCCCGGTTTGGATATGATTACAGATTGCTCGACGGGATGGTCTCTGGTGACTCTTGCTCGAACTCGTGAGAGCTTTTGTTTTGGTCGGAGTGGAACATCTTCTTCATCATCTTGTTCTCCTTCTCGGCCTTCTTCATTGTTGATGTTGTCGTTCTCTTGTCATGGTGGAGAAGGAGGTTGATGAGGTTCATCTTGGTGTACTTCCTCATTTTCTTCATCTTGGTGTGTCCCACTTGTGGATGTTTCCATATCAACTCTTGGTTCACCTTGTCGTGAGGTAGAAGCTTCCAGTTGGACGGAAGAGGTACTCTCCTTCACCTCCGTTGGATGGATCCCAATAGACAAGTCTTGGATTGCTTCCGAAGGGTCTTTACCTCCTACATCAATTGGCAATTGCTCTACTTGTGAGCCGTTAGATTCATCAAACTTCACATCTACCGTCTCTTCAATCTTTCGGGTGAAATTGTTGTAGACACGGTAAGTGTGAGAGTTTGAGCCATAACCATGTAGGAAACCCTCATGAGATTTGAAAGCAAATTTAGAACGACGATGCTTACCAAGAATGTAGCACTTTGAGCCGAATACTCAAAAGTATCCAACTTGGGGTTTGTTACCGGTGAGGAGCTCGTATGCCATCTTGCCGAGTAGCTTGTGAAGATACAAGTGATTTGTGGCATGACAAGCTGTCGCAACCGCTTCATCCCAAAATTGTTTTGGCGTCTTGTATTCATCAAGCATCATTCTCGCCATTTTGATGAGCATCCGGTTCTTCCTCTCAACAACTCCATTTTGTTGAGGTGTGTACGTAGCCGAGAACTCATGTGATATACCTTCTTTGTCAAGAAAGGTGTCCACATTTGCGTTCTTGAACTCCGTTTCGTTGTCACTGTGAACCTTCTTGATCTTCACTTAAAATTGATTTTGGGCCTTTCTAGCAAAATTTTTGAAGATTTTTTGGACCTGCGATTTATCATCAAGAAAGAACACCCACGTAAATCTTGAAAAATCATCGACTATAACTAGACCTAATGAGTTTCCACTGAGACTTTTGTAGGCATTGGGACCAAAGAGATCCATGTGAAGTAGCTCGAGGGGTGTCCTCGTGTTCATGATGTTCTTCACGGGGTGGCTTCCTCCAACCTGTTTTCCTGCTTGGCAAGCGCTACAAAGTCTATCCTTATCAAATATGACATCTTTAACACCAAGGATATGATCACCTTTAATAAGCTTGTCAAGGTTTCACATGCCCACATGACCTAACCGTCTATGCCACAATCAGACTTTGGAAGATTTAGCAATTAAGCAAGTTCTAGGTTGAGCCTTTTTAGTGAAGTCAACAATGTATAGATCACCTCTACGTATGCCGGTAAAGACCATTTTATGATTATCTCTATGAAACACTTGGCAATCTACTTTAGTAAATAGGACATTGAAACCAAAGTCAGCTAGTCTAGATATAGAAAGCAGATTATAGCCAAGAGATTCAATGAGCATGACATTTTGTATGGAGCTGTCATGTGAGATGGCCACCTTACCGAGGTGTCACGCCCAATATGCGGTACTATCCTAAGGAGACTCGAAGGTCCCACCAAGGATAGAACCGCATATTGATATGCTTTTGCAAGGTGGATATCATTACATCAACATTACACAATAGATGGGGATACATACAAGGCATACAAATGCCCCACGAATACAACATCATCATACATAAGAGCACCATCCGACTACGGATGAAACACAAACAGAAGCTCAAATGACATCCACCCTGCTAGCCCAGGCTGCCGACCTGGAACCTATCCCCTGATGGAAGAAGAAGCATAAGAAGAACTCCAAAACAAGCGAACATCACTCTCGCGTCATGATCATCGCAAAACCTGTACCTGCAGCTGTTGTTGTAGTAATTTGTGAGCCACGAGGACTCAGCAATCCCATTACCATGGGTATCAAGACTAGCAAAGCTGAATGGGTAAGGAATGGATAAGTGGTGAGGTTGCAGCAGCGACTAAGCATGATATGGTGGCTAACATAAGCAAATAAGAGCGAGAAGAGAAGCAACGGAACGGCCGTGAAGCTAGCAATGATCAAGAGGTGATCCTGAACTCCTACTTCCGTCAAACATAACCCAAAACCGTGTTCACTTCCTGGACTCCGCCGAAAAGAGACCATCACGGCTACACACGCGGTTGATGCGTTTTAATTCGAATCTGGTGTCAAGTTATCTACAACCGGACATTAACAAATTCCCATCTGCCACATAACCACGGGCATGGCTCTCGAAAGTTTATACCCTGCAGGGGTGTCCCAACTTAGCCCATCACAAGCTCTCACGGTCAATGAAGGATATTCCTTCTCCCAAGAAGACTCGATCAGTCTCGGAATCCCGGTTACAAGACATTTCAACAATGGTAAAACAAGACCAACAAAGCCGCCCGATGCGCCGACAATCCTGATAGGAGCTGCACATATCTCGTTCTCAGGGCAACACCGGATGAGACATCCTACAAGTAAAACTAGACCTCGAGTTTCCCCGAGGGGGCCCCGCAGTCTACTCGGTTCGGACCAGCACTTAGAGAAGCACTGGCCCGGGGGGGGGGGGGGGGGGCTAAAATAAAGATGACCCTTGGGTTAATTACTCCCAAGGGAAAAGGTATAGGTGGTAGGAAAATGGTAAAACCAACGTTGTGCCTTGCTGGAGGAGTTTTATTCAAGGCGAACTGTCAAGGGGGTCCCATAAATCACCCAACCGCGTTAGGAACAAAAAATCCGGGAACATAATACCGATATGACGGAAACTAGGGCGGCAAGAGTGGAACAAAACACTAGGCACAAGGCTGAGCCTTCCACCCTTTACCAAGTATATAGATGCATTAATAATATAAGAGATATTGTGATATCCCAACATAATCCTATCCACCATGGGGCAATCTTCAACTTCACCTGCAACTAACAATGCTAAAAGAGGGGCTGAGCCAAAGCGGTAACATAGCCAAACAACGGTTTGCTAGGAAGGGTGAAAAAGGTTAGAGGCTGACATGGCAATCTGGGAGGCTTGATAAGCAAGTGATAGGTAGCGCATCAAAGCGATAGAACGAAGAAACTAGCATAGCAATGATAGTAGTGAGATCCAAGGTGATGGTCATCTTGCCTGAAATCCCGCAAGGAAGAAGAACGAGTCCATGAAGAAGATGAAGCCACGAAGATGAACCAAGTGTAGATGAACGGAACCTCACGATCGCAACGAACAGGAACTAACGAGAAGGAGGACAACCGGAAAGAAGCAAACAACAAGGTAAACGCACCACACATAGACAAGACATGATGCACAACAAGCATGATGCATGACAAAGCTACATGAAGTTACTCATGGCAAGAGATGATTCATACAAGAGCAACACATCAAAGCAAGTTTGAATGAGGCCGGAAATAACATATAACAAATCGGGTAGGTCCTCATATGCAAGTTTCGAAATTGGTCCAGATCTGAATCCTGATGTTCAAGTTGTTAAACAGCCAGTTAAGATGCACCAAGATGATCTACACGAGATTCTAGTCAAGTTACATATAAAGTTCATTTAATTCGGAGCTACGGCCTAGAAGATATGAGCAAAACAAGTTAAACATGGCATTGATGCAAAATGCATACAAACATCAAGCAAACACTCTCAAAACATGGATGCAACATGATAATATGAAACTACATGCAAAATCAAGCAAGTTCCATATAGAGCACAATCAAAACAGAGCAATGGTTCAACACATACACTATACAAGTTTAAAGGACAAGTTGTCCAAAACAGCAACTAGGCATCTAGCAAGCATCAAAAAAGCATGCTACAGCTTCTCAACAGGAAAACAAAAGGCATGGGAATGAAGCACAGGTAAAGCATTACAAAACATGGACACTGAGCTATCTCTAGAAATCAATAAATCATGCTCAAAAGGACATGGAAAGATTGCAAATAATAACAGTTTCAGACTTAGCAGAAATAACATCAGGTTGCAATGTTTAGAGCTATCAAACAACATGCTACAATAAGTTATCATGGCAAACAAAGGCATGGCATGCTAGTACTAAAGACAATAAACAAAACTCCCTTACTGAACTAATTCCAAAGATCAACAGAAAAGATGGTAGCATCCATGCAAACATGGCAAATGATATGACAGATTCAGGCATGGCAGGAACAACGATAAGTAGGTATGTTGGTGAGCTTGTTCCACTCAACACAGAGCAATACATGGCATGAAAATGTGACCAAAAGTACGAATACATGTTTATGAATCTAAGCATGGCAAGAGCAAGTTCATAGGTTGCATGGATCACTAGCAAAGCTCATGGAAAAAACTGAACTTAATATTAACAGGCTGACAGCAACATTATTTAGCAAATTTGGAGCATGATATGAACAATCTAGAGAAAGCTATAAATGCAACCAGGGGCAAGGATGTATATAGCATGATATGTATAACAAAACATCCTTAGTGAACATCTCCAGATTATGCATAGAATGACTTTAGCAGCAGGTTTACATAGCATCACGAAATAACAGATTCAGCCTAGCAAAACAGTAACAGCAAGTACCCTACTTCACGAGCTCGATGCACTCACCACAAGACTCCAAAAAATACATGGATTGCACCACTGTAAAGATAGAATGATGTAGCTCATAACTCATGTAGACATCAAGCTCATAGGATACACACACAAAATGCAATGAAAAAGACAAATCACCAAGTTATAACAGTTTCATCAGGTTAACAGCAACATGCACTCTTGCAACGATGATTTGGGCATCAAGATGGACTCAAACAAGCATGGCACAATGGAATGAAATGAAGAGCATCCCATGATAAACATTTTGATATAATATATGCATGAATTGGTGCAGCACACATGAAGTTATGGCACGATGAACATGGCATCAGAATGTAACTGTTTCGGGGACTTGGCGAAAAATTTACCCTGCGAGATCGGGATGGAGCCGAGCGATGTAGCCGTTTGGATCGGGGATCGGGGACAACGAGGGATGGGGCATCCCAGCGGCGGCCATGGCAGAGGGGTGGCGCGGTGCAGCTCCGGCGAAGGGCGGCGGTGATGGGGACGACCCGGGGCTGGCCGGATCCGGGGACGCGGGGCCCGTTTCAGGGACGACGAGGTCAGACGGTGATGGGACGGCGAGGGCGGCACTTCGGCGATGCTCCTGGCAGCAAGCGGCGTTGGTGACGCCGGGCGACGGGCATCGGGGAGGAGGAGCTTGAGGAGCTCGGGCGGACGGGAGGCCTTGGCGTGGCGACGGGCGAGGCCGGCGAACGGCGGCGAGGGCGCGCACTCCGGCGCCGGCGGCGTTGGTCCGACGAAGATCGTGGGGCGGGGCTGGAGGCGGCTCGGGCGGACGGGAGGAGGCACGGGGCTCGAGCGCATGCGCGGGCTGCTGCGGGCTGCGGCGACGCGACTCGGGCCCTGGCGGGCTCCGGATGGGCCTCGGAGGGCCACACACGGTGGAGGAGGTGGGAGGCAACATGGCGGGGCTTGAGTGGCTCCAGGCGGCGGGGACGGCGACACTGGCCCATGTGGCAGTGCCAAGTGGCGGAATGGCAGCGGGGAGGCGCGAATTTCGAGGAGGGGGCGGCGGCTGCAGGTAGGGGAAGGCTAGGAGGTAGGTGGAGGCGCTAGGTTAGTCCAAAAATGGACTAGGGGGAGTTTAAATAGGGTAGGGGCTAGGTTTTGGGGGTTTTGGGAGGTTTTCGAGCCGTATGATCACAATTGTGCGCTCCGGACGAAGGGGGGACTAGGTGGGCTGTGATGAGAGGCCTCAGGCTGAGAAGAGAGAAGAGAAGTGAGGCCCGGCGACTGTTCCGGAGACCGAAACATGCGGCGAAAATACCGGCAACGGTGCCGCTATATATTTAATGGTTGGGCTATCAAACGAGCTCCGAATGCAACGAAACTTGACAGGCGCTCTGTCTACACTATAATAAGACCGCATGCCAAGCTTCAACCCATTCCGAGAACATTTTTTTGGCCACTCACGCAACGAGGTACAAAGGGGCGCCGGAGGACATAGGAGTGTCAGAATTCAAAACGGACAACGGGGAAAATGCTCGGATGCATGAGACGAACACGTATGCAAAATGAGATGCACATGATCACATGGCAAAATGCAACACGCAAGCAAATGACATGGCAACGACGGCGAATAGCTGGAAGACACCTCGCACATTGAATTCGGGGCGTTACACGAGGCCAGCCACCTTACCCTTTGAGTTATCACCAAAAGTGACATACTTTCGAGGGCCGTCTTCAGCAAGCTCACAAAACATATCTTTGTCTCCGGTCATGTGATCGGTACATCCACTATCAAGGACCCATTCCTTTCCTCCTGCCATGTAACCGTGAAGATTAGCCATAAGACCAAAGTGTCTCATTGCATCATCAAGATCATAGTCACTATCATCATCCTCATCATAGTATTCATGTTCAACATCGTCATGTGATGGATCAATTCCTAGAGAGAGTGATTCATTAGATAAATGATCATGAAAATAATCATCTTTATGAAATCTAATGGCTTCGAAGATGATATTTCTAATGATTCCAACATCTCCTTTAGCACGCATAAGGTCACGAAGCTCAAATAAACAAACATCAAACCTAGGATCACTAGTACTCATTTTATTCACTAACAAGAGATCTCGTCCCGAGATCTTAGGAACGAGACGGAAGGGAAAAGGGGTTAGATGAAACAAGAACTGAAGAGAAGAAGCAAAGAATCGAGAGCACTCGAGAAGAAGAGAGGAACGACGAGAATGACGAGGATCAAAGCTCATGGAATAAGACAGACTCTGAAAGCACTCCGGTTAGAACAAGATAGGAAAGGAATAAGAATGGACGAATTTAGGCAGCACTCCGGCTAAAAACATGGAGGAATAGAACACGAGCTTGAGAGGATGGAATGATACTTGATGAAGGCATGACACAAAACCTCCGGAAAGAATTGAAAGAGTTGAATGAAAAGAAAGGAGAAGAAAATGACAACTTGTGCCACGAATGAAATTGAAAGCATCTTTAGAAGGAAGATTTAAACGGAGTTGTTGAGAAAATCAACAACGAAAGAATAAACTTGCTGTGGACTTATCAAAAATCAAAACTTGAGGTGAAAATTATACCACAACCAATGTCTGAATAGCTGAGAAGAACGAAGAAAATGCAAAACTCCACTTCAGAAGAAAAGGAAGAATTATCTGCACATCGAGACACAAGAAGAAAAGATACTTGAACTCCTCCTACAAAATGTTGATGAACTCTTGAAGAATGAATTAAATCTTGAAGAACCGCCATGAAGAACTCCGGTAACAAAACGATGATGAGATCGAGTGAAGGAAGAAAGAATAAGATTAGAGCCTTGCGATGATTTAAATGGAGGTTCCGACGAAATGTTCGAGGAAATTTTTAACTCTGGGAAAGAAAAGATGACAACACTTGGAACCGAGAATGTGATAGGATGAACAAACTCCGAAGGAAGGAATTAATCAACTTGATGAAAGAAGAATAAGAATAACGTTATGCTTATCCTCCACCAATTAAATTGATACGAAGCAATGGATTTGCAAACTACTTATTCGCGTTGGAAAAGATTAAAGGGGGATATAGCGCAACACTTGGGAAGGTCTTCATGAGCCACCAGTCGGATTGAAAAGAACGAATGAATATATGTGAAAAGAACGGAAATAAATCTTGAACGAACCATCGTTAGAAGTGACAATGAACAAAGAAAAGAGAAAGAATCGCCAGGAAGAATTAGAGCAATCACGAAGATACTTGAGGGAATTTAGAGAAAAGAGAACGAAGAGATCGCGAATTGATTGAAGAATACTTGAACGAAGCACCGGAAGAATATTGAGACGACGGAAGGGGCACAGACATAGAACAATTGGAGAACGAATTCGAAAACTTAGAACGAAGAAATATTCCGAAAAGATGGCCTCCAGATGATTGAGACGGAAAAAAAATCCTGAAATACTCCGGATGGATGAAAAGAATTTCATGACTGGAAACAATTTGAGCGGATAGCATCAAGCTAGCAACATGAGTCTTCGGGAGAACGGACAAGATTTAAGAGAAACTCTTCTTCGGTCTTCAAATGTTAAGAGTGACAACGAGAAACAACACCAAAATTTGTTGAGACACTCCGGGGAAACGAAAGGCGAAGAGGTTGAGCCAACAATGAAAAGAATTTGAACGCGATCTTGGAGAAGACATGTGACTGATGGAATCCATTCTTACGTCACAGTTGAAAAGAATTTGAGAATAGCTCCGGAATAATTAGAAGAGTCAGGTAAGATCCTGGGAAAAGACCTGTGGGTTAGGGCCCACTAAAAAGAAACACCATTGAAAAAGGATTGTTGAACAAATAGATGATGCACCGGAACAATTGAAATATTTGAATGAGGTGACAACCTCGAATTAATTCGAACACAGACGAATCTCCTGAGATGTCTTCATCACTCCAGAACAATTAAATTACGAGAGGTGAACGAGCAACGGGAAATGTTGGGGATATAACTATTTGTGTAAGCCGCCCTGGAGGGGTGGGGTTACACAAAGAAGATTCGCCAAAAAGAAGCCCAAGACCAAGCATGAAGATGGCGGTTCAATAAAGGGCTTAAGGCCCACAGGCGACTTAAGGCCCGTTGTAGTAAACTGCCATAATGGCTTGACTTGTATCATAAGGAAGATTTAACTAGTCACCGAGCCGGACACTGTTTATAAGCCGGCCGGGACTTTGTAAGCCAGAGGGCGTCAACCCGTGTATATAAGGGGACGACCTGCTGGCGGCTTAGGGCAAGAAACAACTGATCGAGAGCCGGGCATAGCGTATCTCGCTCCCTGGTCATCGAAACATCAACACCAACCCAACTAGACGTAGTCCTTACCTTCACCGTAAGGGGCCAAACTAGTATAAAAACCTCTCGAGTCCCTTGTCCCGATTAACCCCTTCAAGCTTCCTAGTTGCGATGGCTCCACTACTAAGTCCTTCCACGAGGACATTTATCGTGACAATTCCATGACAGTTGGCGCCTGCCGTGGGGCCAGCGCATGGTGGATTTGAGTTCTTGAAGGGCAACTTCAAAGGGCTCAAGGGATACGTAGTGGGCCGGATGACCAAGAGTCGTCGCGACAAGATCTACATCGACGATGAAGGCTGGGGCCCCGACGCCGGCTCAATTGAGTACGGGTACCGGGTCCCCTTCGGCGGAATCCACGTCTTCATCGGCCGGATCGGTGAGCCGGGCCCTGAGCCGGACAACTGCACCGACCTCGTCGAGACGGCTCAGCGTGCGAGGAAGACCCGAGTTCAACCTGTTATGAAGCATGCCTTCGTGAGCTGCATCCACAGAGAGGAACTCTTTGAAGGATCTGGAGATGGGGGTGAGACGGTCGTCCTCTCAGACAGTAATTCGTCCGCCGGCTCAACAGATTCGTTGTACCAAGTGCAAGACGGCATGCTCAGGGGCTATTCCGATGGCACCAGTATTCTGGACCCCTGTGCCGCCAAGATGGGCAGGAGTCTTTATGGCTGGGACTCATCCCGGTTCAAACTCTACAGCTGCAGCAGCAATAACGTCCGGGATAGGAGCAGCCGGGGCAGGTGGCCCCGTGCGCCCGCTGACTCAGGTGCTGATAGATCTTATGCACAAGCTTACGACCCTGTTAACCGCAACGGTTATTCCCGCGAATAAGGATGAGCATGACGCAGAGGTGGCACGGGTGCGTGAGGAAATAGCTCAGGCCAAGGAGGCCTTGGCAGCTGAGGACACTAGATTAGCCACAGAGCGGGCGGCTCTAGATGCCCGGGCGCAGCGGCTACAGTCAGAAGCTTACTAGCTCACGATGAGCTGAAACGCGTCCAATGAGGTGATGAGGAGGAGACATCAGAAAACCCAGTCCCGTTTACCTCCGAATTACGACCCTCGGGTTCTTTTTGCTACACCCGGAGCCGGCCCAAGTAACCCGCCAGAGACCAATCAGTTTGTGACAGCCGGAACATGGGGGCCGGCTCAGCCTCGGGAGATGGCACCTCCTCATGTGAGCATGGCACCGCCGCGTTATGTGCCGGTAGCGCCGGGTCACTTTGCCAACCCCATGGAGAACTTAATTGCGGCTTCAATGCGTTTGGCGGCTCTTCCCATGGATGGTGATGACCCGGCAGCGGTGGAGACCCGGAGGGTCAGAGAACTTCTCCAGACGGCCTTAGCTCAGCAAGAGACCTATTCTTATAGCCGGGACAGGATTCATTCAACTCCTCCGCCTTGGTTAGCACCACCTCGTCAGAACCGGAGTCCCAGTTACAGCCGGCACATGGAGTCTGAAGCTTTGTCAAGCAATGCCCAACGCCGTAACCAGCCCGGTGGCTATAATCTGGTGCAGGACCGAGTACGTCAGGAGAACGAGCGGGCGGCTCAGCTAGCGGCTCAACAGACGGCACATCAAGACTTCCCAGAATATCCAACGACTTCCATTGAGACGGGAGTAGCCACTAGAACTGGCGGTGTTCCTTGTCTGGTACCGGCTTTGTGTAATGTGCGTTTACCCAAGGACTTCAAGGGACCTCGAAAGGTGCCGAATTATACGACCGACTTGCAGCCCGGAGCTTGGATCGAAAGTTATGAGATGGCTATGGAGTTATTGGAAGTCAGCGACGCAGCGATGGCTAAGTATTTCACCATGATGTTAGATGGAACAGCCCGATCCTGGTTAAGGGGTTTGCCACCCAATTCCATTAGTTCATGGGCAGAGCTAAAAGCCCATTTTATCCAGAACTTCAAAGATACTTGCAAGCAGTCTATGTCGATTGTGGATTTGATAAATTGTAAATAGGAGGAAGGAGAATCTATGACTCATTGGTTATGCCGGGTCAATGAGATAATACATTCATCTGACAAGATGGATGCCGGCTCTGCAGTCCTCATGTTGGAGAAGAATTGCCGTTTTGAGCCGCTGAGGCAGAAACTGGGGCGCCTTAAGCGTGATTGCAATGATATGGGTACGCTGATGGCGGCTTTAGTCAAATACGCCGATTCTGATAGTACCAAGGATCCCGCGTCTGATGAGGAGAAGACTGGGAAGGGAACGAAGAACGCTAATGGAAAGGGTCAGCAGCATAACACGATGAACCAAGGAGGCAATAAGCGTAAGGCGGACGGTAACCCGGAATTTGTGGCCAATGCCAATGTGCAAGGTAACAATCAGAGACGTAAGGGTAAGCCACCTCGATCCGGTGGGTCAGGACCATCTCTTGAGCAGCTACTCAATGAGACCTGCCCGAGACACGGCACCAGAGAGTGGCCCGCCACACACCTGTGGAAATTTTGCGTGATCATGAAAGCGTTTAAGAATTCCAACACCTTTGATGGCAATAATGGGTCTAGTGGCGGCTCAGGGGCTGGCGGTTTTCATGGCCCGGGTGGTGGTTCAGGTTCCGGCTTTCAGGGACGTCAAGGCGGCTATAATCAACAGCAGTCTGGTCAAGGAGAACAGCAGCAGCAGCAGTCGGGTTATCAAAGAAATCCGAAGCAATTGAATAGTGGGCAGTACCACGTGTTTACCACTAGCTTATGCAAATGCGACCATAAGGTTCATAAGAGGGCTGTGAATTCTGTTGAGCTGGCAGTTCCTTGTTACTTGAGGTGGTCAGAACAGCCCATTGTATGGAGTAGAGAAGATCACCCTCCACGGGTCGATAATCCGGGTGAGTTGGCCTTGGTGGTAGCACCTTAGGTTGGTGGATATAAATTCACTAAGGTACTCATGGACGGAGGTAGTAGCATCAATATCCTCTATTATGAGACCTTTCGACGCATGGGGTTAACTGATGAGAATCTGAGGACATCCAACACTGCTTTCCATGGAGTGGTTCCTGGTAAGTCGGCTTACCCAGTTGGCAAGATTGAGCTGGAGGTGGCCTTTGGAAATGAATATGACTCCAGGGCTGAGAAATTGACGTTGGAGGTGGTCAAAATCAGGAGCCCATATCATGCTCTGTTTGGGCGGCCGGCTTATGCTAAGTTCATGGCACGGCCGTGTTATGTTTACTTGCAGCTCAAGATGCCGGGTCACAAGGGCACCATCACTGTGCATGGAAGTCGGAAGGTAGCGCTGGAATGTGAAGAAGGCGACGTGGCTTATGCTGAGTCTGCCTGTGCAGCGGAAGAGCTCAAATTTTATCAGGATAATGTTGACCCAGCGGATATGACCTCCCTGAAGAAACCAACTACAGAGCATGACCCGGCATTGAAGTTTAAATTGGCTGCCGAGACGAAGCTTGTTGACTTTACCCCAGGTGACTCTTCTAAGCAATTCATCAGCAGCAATTTGGATCCCAAATATGAAAGCGCGCTCATCGAGTTCATCCGTGAGAACCGGGACATCTTTGCATGGAAACCTTCTGACATGCCGGGTGTACCGAGGGAACTCGCTGAGCACACTCTCAATATTGATCCGAAGTATAAGCCGGTCAGGCAGTTTCTTCGACGTTTTAACAAAGAGAGACGGAAAGCTATTGGAGAGGAAGTTGCCCGGCTCTTAGCGGCTGGGTTCATTGTTGAAGTTTTTCACCCGGAGTGGTTGGCTAACCCGGTGCTTGTGCTTAAAAAGAACGGCACCTGGCGGATGTGTGTGGACTACATGGACTTAAACAAGGCTTGTCCGGCTGATCCCTTTGCTCTCCTCCGTATTGATCAAATCATTGATGCTACGGCGGGTTGTGAACGTTTCAGCTTTTTGGATGCTTACTCTGGTTATTATCAGATCAAAATGGCAGTTAAGGACCAGGAGAAGACAGCTTTCATCACTCTGTTTGGGGCCTTCTGTTATGTATCTATGCCATTTGGACTCAAGAGTGCTCAGGCAACTTATCAGCGATGTGTGCAGAACTGTCTACACGGTCAAATTGGGCGTAATGTTCATGCTTATGTAGATGACATCGTGGTGAAGTCCAGAGAGAATGAAACCTTAATATCCGACTTGAAAGAAACCTTTGATAATCTCCAGGTTTATAAAATGATGCTTAACCCGGCCAAGTGTGTATTTGGTGTACCTGCAGGCAAGCTTTTGGGTTTTCTGGTATCAAACAGAGGCATTGAAGCTAATCCGGAGAACATTAAGGCAATTACCTCTCTGGCTAAACCGGTGTGCATCAATGATGTTCAGCGATTGGCGGGTCGGGTTGCCGCTTTAAGCCGGTTAGGTGAGAAGGCCCTACCGCTATATCAGATGATGAAGAAAACAGACACTTTTGTCTGGAGTACTACTACTGATGCTGCCTTTGAAGACTTGAAGAGACAGTTGTCTGAACCACTGGTTCTTGTGGCTCCCATTGATAAAGAGCCGTTGCTGTTATACGTAGCTGCCAATTCACGAGCCCTCAGTGTTGCCATCATGGTGGAGCATAAGGAGGCTGGCAAGGAGCATCCGGTTCAACGGCCGGTCTACTACATCAGTGAGGTGCTCATTGAGTCTAAACAAAGGTATCCACATTTGCAGAAACTCGTTTACGGAGTGTTTATGGCCAACCGGAAGTTGAAGCAGTACTTTCAAAGTCATCCTATAATTGTGGTAAGTTCTGCCCCTATGGGAGATATCATCCAGAATAGGGAGGCCACAGGACGAGTCGCCAAGTGGGCCATCGAGCTTGGGCCTCATGATTTGAAGTACATGCCACGTACTACTATTAAGTCTCAGGCCATGGTGGACTTTATCAATGATTGGACAGAGTTACATGCACCCGAGGAGAAGCCAGATAACACGTATTGGACTATTCACTTTGACGGGTCCAGGAAGCTAGAAGGCTCGGGGGCTGGAGTTTTTTTAACTTCCCCTCGAGGTGACAAATTTTGTTATGTACTCTAGCTTATGTTTCCATGTACTAACAATGCAGCTGAGTATGAGGCCTTACTCCATGGTCTCCGGATGGCCAAGGAGATGAACTTAAGCCGGGTAAGGTGCTTGGGCGACTCAGATCTCGTGGCTCAACAGGTGTCAGGCAAGTGGGATTCCGAAGATCCCCTTATGGTGGCTTATCATCGTGAAGTAGATGCTGTGGCTGGTCACTTCAAGGGTTATCAAGTGGAGCACATTGATCGAAAGAAGAATGAGGCGGCTGATGCTTTAAGCCGGTTGGGATCTCAACGTAAGCCGGTGTCGCCTAACACCTTTCTCGATATTTTACATAACCCTTCTGTCAAGGTGCCTACCGAGGAAGAACTAGCGGTGCCAGACCCGGAGGCACAACTGGTGGCAGCTCTTCACGTTATCCCGGATTGGACAGTGCCATACTTGGCTTATATGGCCCGAGGAGAATTACCTGAGGATGAGACCTTGGCAAGACAAATTGTCAGGTGCTCCAAATCTATGACGATTGTTAACGGCGAGTTACATCACCTAAGCGTCACTGGGGCATTTCAATGCTGTGTGTCACCTGCAGAAGGCCAAGAAATACTCCGTGAGATCCATGAAGGGGATTGTGTCCATCATGCCGGGTCAAAATCTATTGTAGCCAAAGCTTTCCGTCATGGTTTCTACTGGCTGACGGCTCATGCTGATGCGGAGGATCTGGTCAGTAAATGTGACGGTTGTCAAAAGTTCTCATGACGAGCTCATGTGCCGGCTCAAGAGTTGAGAATGATCCCGATCACTTGGCCATTTGTAGTCTGGGGGCTTGATATGGTTGGACCTTTCAAGAGGTCTAAGGATAAAAAGACACATCTCCTGGTGGCAGTGGATAAGTTTACAAAGTGGATTGAGGCAGAGCCAGTCAGTAAGTGTGATGCAGCCATGGCGGTTCAATTCATGAAAAAGGTGATCTTTCGTTTTGGTTTCCCACACAACATTATAACTGATAATGGCACTAATCTCTCCAAGGGTGCCATGGAAGAGTTCTGTCAACGAGAACATATCCGGCTTGATGTTTCGGCTGTTGCTCAACCTCAATCCAATGGTCAAGCAGAAAGAGCTAATCAAGAGATCCTGAAGGGTATCAAGCCCCGACTCTTTGTCCCCTTACAGCGGACTCCAGGTTGTTGGGTGGAGGAGTTACCTTCTGTGTTATGGAGCATCAACACTACGCCTAACAGATCTACCAGCTACACACCTTTCTTTATGGTGTATGGTGCAGAGGCGGTCCTGCCAAGTGACATCTGGCACGATTCACCCCGCGTGACGTCTTATGTTGAGGCTGACAATGAAAAAGCTCATCAGGATGCGCTTGACTTGTTGGATGAGGAGCGAGACTTGGCCATAGCCCGCTCAGCGATTTATCAACAAGACCTGCGCCGCTATCACAGCCGCTGGGTTAGGAGCAGGACCTTTCAGGAAGGCGATTTGGTGCTCCGGCTCATCCAGGATCAGTCTGACATGCACAAGCTATCCCCACCTTGGGAAGGACCCTTTGTGGTCAGCAAGAATTTGCACAACGGGTCATATTACCTCATCGATGTTCGAGAGCACAAAGACTCACGTAAGTCGGAGGAGGAGACCCGCCGGCCGTGGAATATTGCTCATCTCTGGCCTTACTATACTTAAGACACCAGCTCTCAAGATGTATATATTTTGATAGTGTATATATTATATAAAGAAATAAAGTAGGACCTCTGTCCTTTTTACACTCAAAGGTTTATGTGTCTTCTTTATCAGGTGGTGGAAACAACCAACAGGGAGCGGATCACATTTGAATCCGGCTTTCCCTTTGGTCTGGCTTATGATCATGTCTGAATCTAGCCATGGTCACTTGGGGGCTTCCTGTTCAAACATAGGTCGTATTCGAACCAAAGAGAACATAGCTGTCGATACCCACTTGATCGGCATATTGCCAAACCCACTTGGGGGCTTCTTGATCATATTTGAATCATAGCTTAACCCCTTTGGGTCTGACGTGGATCGTATTCGAATCAGCGTCATTAAACAACTCTTATGGTCACTTGGGGGCTTCCTGTTCAAACATAGGTCGTATTCGAACCAAAGAGAACATAATTGTCGATACCCACTTGATTGGCATCGCCACAGCCACTGGGGGCTATATGATCGTATCCGAATCTTAGCTTAATCCCTCTGGAACGGTTCACTGATCGTATTCGAATCAGAAGCCTGTAAATGTTGTTTATCATCCAACAAGAGAATAAATTATTTTGACTATCTTGAGACCTTCTTAAAAACATTATGAGATGTTTTTTTTCTTCCGGTTTTGTATTGATTACCCCAGGTTCTTAAGTGCCAGGTAAACATCATATGAGCAGGGAAGATTATCAAAGGGGTCGCAGGTATGCTATTTTGATTATCTTTAACAAATATAATCATAAACCGGCCTGGATATGATGTCGTTGGGTCGTGTTCTGGGTTATCAATACTTTATGCAAGCCCCGACGCGATAAACCGCCAAGGAAATTTTGCTTGTTTTATGTGCAGGATAAGGCAAAGCAAAGTCAAACGGCAGGGAAATAAACGGTCAACATAAGCCGGAAGCATATGGCGATGGCGGCTTATGAAAGTATTAAGCACTAGGAACATGCGCAAAGGCATGACAAACGTTGAGAAGTTTTTACTACTCTATTACAAGACTTCCCGAGTCTGAATAAACGAAGCATTGTTTTTTGCAAAGTTATAAAACGCCTGGCGGTTCATTCCTTCGGCGGGCTCCACGACTCTGGGTTATCCTTATCTGCCTCTCCGTCGGTTGCTTTGTCCTGGAAGGTTGACGAGGCCCAGTCAATGCCACTCAAGGCTTCAAACTCAGCTTCATCATCTATTAAACCGGCTGGGTCCACTTCAGGGGAAAAAGTATGCTTACGCGTTGGAGGAATCAGGCTGACTTGATCATACGGAATGTTTGGAATTCTCCGGTTCTCACTATCATAGCCCGGCGAATACTTGGTAAGATCAGTATCATTCACAATAAGGGTAGCCATGGGACGTATGACTTTGACACAGGTGGTGAAGTCATGATCATCAAATACAGTACCGTTCTCCTTCAGGCTCGGGTATCCAAGAGCAAGGTCAGCTGGGTCTAGCTCTGGCATCCATGCCTTTGCCCGGCTTAATGTGGCCACGGCTCCGGCTCTTGAAGATGCCCGCCTTAAATCCTGAATTCGTTGAGGTAGCACTGCGAGATGCTTCAGCACGTCTTGCAGGAGGTGGGGAGTGGTATTTGATTAGGCTACAATGGCCAAGGCACGTTGTGACCCGGAGTACAGCTGTTCCACTAAAGTGTAAACCGCTTTAAGTTTGATCAGCATGTTTTGCTTGAGGTTGGTGCTCCTGGGGCCTGCGTGTTCACACGCATAATAGTGAGCCGGAGGTAACTAGTACAATAGTAATTGGAAGATCACAATGCGTGAGGTTTTGTACAGTAACTTACCGAAGATGGCTGAGACCATTTTGGGATATCTGCCGTTTTAAGTCAGACAACTCAGTTGTTGCCTCTGCAAGAGATGCTTCTGCCGCCTCGGCCCGAGTCACCAGTGAAGCCTTCTCATCAGCCCAGATTTTATTCTCTGACTCAAAAATTTTCTTCAACTTCTCTTGTTGAGAGACGCTGAATTCAAATTTAGAGTTGGCCTTCTGAGTTTCAAGTTCTTGAGTTTTTAGCCGGTTCTTCAGGTCAGCAAGCTCCGACTCAAATGGACTTATGGTGGCCTGCATGGATACCAGGTTATGGTAAGGATCATGGTAAGGTAACATTCAAGTCCCAAGCATTTTACAAGTAAAGATACTTGGCACTTGGGGGCTAATGTATGTTAAATAATTTTTTAACCTACAAATCCGGGTCATGCATATTAAGTCCCAAACACTTTACAAGTAAAGATATTTGGCACTTGGGGGCTAATGTGTATCGCAAGTTCAAAGTATCATGTTATTACCGGGTTAAATATATTCTCTTTAAACCAGATAAGCCAACAGTAAGCAGATTTTTAAGTCTATAGCATATTCATTCATAAGCAATAGACTTGGGGGTCGGTACAGTAAGTAAGATTCAGGAAAATAGCATAAGTTATACCTCAGATTTGTGCTGTATTTCTTTCACCGTGTCAATTTCTAGGTCACGACTATTATGCACTTGATTCAGATAGCCCGAGACTATATCACCAATGCTTAAGTGAGTATAATCAGTAATGTCCTGCTTGGCCTTTCTGCGTTCGGCAAGTTCTTCCTTGGCAGTACATTTAGCAAGGACAGTAGGCCTCCCCAGTTCAACAAATTGACTTTTCAGAAAGTCAACTTCCGGGTCAGTCGTCTTGAGCGGGCTAGGAGCTTCCGGATTATCAGAGCTGTTGATAGCATCTTCAGCAGGCGGGTCAGAGGTTGGCACCGGAATATCAGAAGACGGTTTAGGCGGCGGCTGATGGGTGGAGCTGTCAGGAGCAGACATGTCAAGCGCCGGTTCAGTAACAATCGGGTCTTGGGATGGCTTATTCTTCCTTGCCCTCTTGCTGGGATTCACTTGCATGCTGGCAATAAAGGTAGAAGGATGAATACTAAAGCATAAGTAAGGTAAAGCCTAAAAGTAAATAAGGTTACATTACCCGGGGGCAGTTTTGAAAGCCGACATGTTTGATTGCATAGACTCGCCGGAGGAAGGAGAGGTATACTGATAATTAGAGTCAGATGAATTGAGAGGTTGGCGAATTAAACCCGCCAAAGGTAAAACAGAACGTAAATCGGAGATAACCTCGGTCCGACGCTTCCTAGTTACATCGGGTAAGCCGGAGGAGAGTTTTGCATCCTTGTTGGTCTGGGTCTGCCTCCAGTTTTCAAGCTGTTGTTGCTTCAAAAGAAATTGAGGATCTTGATAAGCTAGAGGATGTGAAAATCTTACTTTCCGGGTCACCCTTCGGATTTTTTGCCTTGGCAAAGGCTCTGAGTCGGAGGAGATTATAGTTACCTCTTCGTCAACTGCTTGATTGTTTCCCTATCCTCCTGAAAAGATAGAATGTCAGTAAAATAACGACAAAGGAGTTAAGAAAATTAAGGGATTACCTCTTCATCATCCGAAGAAGTATCATCCAATTTGAATAAGTCGGAGGCGCTGGGTTTCTTCTTCTTTGAGGTTCCAGTCTTGGCGGCTTTCCTTTCAGTTTTCTTGGCTGTCCTGGCTTGTTTGGTAGCCTCATGGTCATACTTGACCTTCCAGAAGTTGTCATCGGCCTGTGGAAAAGGATAAGGAATTATGAGTATAAATAAGGTATAACATGATAAAGAGTATTTATTAAGATTGCTAACTCACTGCAGGGGTCGGGTTCTTCTTGCAAAAGGGAAGTAAGCTGAACGCATTACTAGTTACAGTGCCCTCCTTTAGCAGTGACTGGGTTGTAGCATCTACCACATCATCTGGTAGGTCGTCAGGACTATGATGCAGTGGATCATCCTTCTCGCCTGTGTAAGTACACATTAAGCCGGAACGGCGGCTCAAGGGAAGTACTCGCAAGTGACCCAAACTCGGACCAGATCGATGCCGTTTAAACCGTTTCCCAAAAGAGCTTTGATCTTCTTGATGGTGGGATTGAGAGGCAGACGCTCGACAGCTGTCAACTTATCCGCCAGCGGATGGTTGGACTCAAGGCGCAGGGCGCGGAAGCCGGGCAGAGGGCTCTCATCAGCCGGTGAAGTATCCTGACAATAGAACCACGTCTGATTCCAATCTTTTGGATGACTCTGCAGTTCAGCGTAAGGAAAAAGGCAGTCTCTCCGCCGCTGAATCGAGATGCCGCCAAGCTCAAGACTAGGCCCGTTGGCACGTTCATTCTGCCAGTTCAAGTAGAAAAGCTCTCTGAACAAAAGCAGACTTGGCTCCTCTCCCAGGTACACCTCGCAGAAGACTTGGAAATTGCAAATATTTGACACGGAATTGGGTCCAATGTCTTGAGGTCTAAGATCAAAGAAATTCAAAACCTCCCTGAATAATTTTGAGCCGGGAGGGACAAATCCCCAGTTGATGTGATCCGTGAAAATTATTACCTCCCCTTCTTTGGGTTGAGGCCTCTCTTCAGACGGGTCAGGGGCACAATAAGACATAACCTCCTTTTTTGGCAGATGGCCAGACTTCACGAATTCAGATAGTTTACTCTTAGTAACTATGGATGGGACCCAATTGCAGGTCACAAGGGCCTTGGTTGCCTTAGGTGCCATGACAACAGTTGGCCTACGACAAAATAAGAGTTTCCGGTTCAATTTTAACCCGGGAGAAAATATCTTAATTATTCAAGGAGGCGGCTTAATAAGGGGCCTAATGATATAAGGATAACTATGCAACAGTATTTAAGCCGCTACATGTATCAAAAGTAGTTCAGACTCTTTAAGGTCATGAGAAGCAAGCATGGCTCACAGATCAGTGTCATTTATTTAAACTAGCTACATGGACAGTTGTGTTTAAGGGTATTTGACAGAAGTAGTTTTCCGGGTGATACAAACAGGTTTCATAATCTGCTACTATTATTTGAGATCAAAAAGCTGTTCTGACAAGAAAATTTTCTAGACCTAAGATTGACACAGATGAAACTCAAGAGCTCGAATGGGGCCTCTGTGTAACAAAAAAGGATATATCTGCGTTCAAAGTAGGTGCGGAAAATCTACCGCATCGGTTTTTACCATCTCCAAGATCTAGAAAAGTGGGGGTGATGGAATCTATGAAAGGGAACTATTAAACAGCGAAGAACGCGAAGAACTCGAAGGTCCTAATATGGATCTAAGGAGCAGGAAAGAGGAGACTTACGGATGTAGGGTTGCAGCGGAGGGTCGTCGCATGTTTCTGGTCAGACCAGGTTGATGCAGTGGCCAGAGTTGGTGAAGACGAGATCTGCGATGGCGGCGGCAGAGCTCGAGCGACAGAGAAGCAGCGAGAGGAAGAAGATGACTGGAAGGAGGAGAATGGGAAGATCTTGGTCGCGCCTATTTATAAGGAAAGGATAACTGATACGGTGCGGGAAACGAGGAGATAAAAGTTGTTATCCAACGGCCCCAACGCCTCGGTTTTTGGAACAGTCAATAAAGGCAGAGATCCGTTGGAGGATACGGTGGAATAAAAAAAGAATTTAAGAAAGGATGACGTCACGGCGGGTTAACACGGATCCAAAAGATGATGTCATGGTGGGTTAAAGAAAACCTTTTGCACAGTCAGAAGACTGAAGATTTATTTTTTAAGGTATTTTAAGATTGACATCAACAGGTTCAAATCAACCTGGGGCCTAATGTTGGGGATATAACTATTTGTGTAAGCCGCCCAGGAGGGGTCGGGTTACCCAGAGAAGATTCACCAGAAAGAAGCCCAAGACCAAGCATGAAGATGGCAGTTCAATAAAGGGCTTAAGGCCCACAGGCGACTTAAGGCCCGTTGTAGTAAACCGCCATAATGGCTTGACTTGTATCATAAGGTAGATTTAACTAGTCACCGTGCCGGACACTGTTTATAAGCCGGCTGGGACTTTGTAAGCCAGAGGGCGTCAACCCGTGTATATAAGGGGACGACCTGCTGGCGGCTAAGGGCAAGAAACAACTGATCGAGAGCCGGGCATAGCGTATCTCGCTCCCTAGTCATCGAAACATCAATACCAACCCAACTAGACGTAGGCCTTACCTTCACCGTAAGGGGCCGAACTAGTATAAAAACCTCTCGAGTCCCTTGTCCCGATTAACCCCTTCAAGCTTCCTAGTTGCGATGGCTCCACTACTAAGTCCTTCCACGAGGACAACTGTCGTGACAATTCCACGACAGGAAATATTTGAGCCGAGGGAAAGAATGTGATCAACCCGAAAAACTTGAATTGAGTCCAGCAGAAAAGAAAAAAAGATGAAGAATGTCGAACAAAACGAGAATTCACCGGTAGAAACAACTGACGAAAGACAGAAGAGGCTGCACACGAATGAAATTGATGGTCCAAAGAGACTGAAACTCCGGGAAGAGAAAGGGTGGGAGGGCGGGAAAACAAAGGGAACTTGGAAGGGGAAACCGACGAATATCTTGAAGAGAAAACACCGGTTGAAATCACTGAGGAAAGAAAGCAAAGACTTCGCACGAGTAGGATGGATACTCGATTACGGACTCCGGCTCTAAGAAGAAAAGGGTGGGAGGGTGGGAAAAGAAAACAACTGTGGATTGAACTTGCAAAAACAAAGAGGGTCGAATCGTCTTGACGAGAAAATGCACCGGATGAAAATAGATGAGATCCAACGACCGGAAACCCAAGTGCGTGATCCTAAAGAAAATTTGAAAAGGGAAGAGGAGTAATTCAAAACACCTACGCCAAGATACCTCACCAGAGCGACGAAGGGGATGAGGAGTAAAAGAAATCCTACTCTCCGATATAACTACACTCCGAAAAAGTTTTCTTCTAGACTCGACAACGACCAAACTACACGATCAATCAAGGGGGGCTCCTAAGGTCGGTCGAGGCTCTGATACCAACTTGTCATGCCCAATATGCGATACTATCCTAAGGAGACTCGAAGGTCCCACCAAGGATAGAACCGCATATTGATACGCTTTTGCAAGGTGGTTATCATTACATCAACATTACACAATAGATGGGGATACATACAAGGCATACAAATGCCACACGAATACAACATCATCATACATAAGAGCACCGTCCGACTACGGATGAAACACAAACAGAAGCTCAAACGACATCCACCCTGCTAGCCCAGGCTGCCGACCTGGAACCTATCCCCTGATGGAAGAAGAAGCAGAAGAAGAACTCCAAAACAAGTGAACATCGCTCTCGCGTCATGATCATCACAAAACCTGTACCTACAGCTGTTGTTGTAGTAATCTGTGAGCCACGAGGACTCAGCAATCCCATTACCATGGGTATCAAGACTAGCAAAGCTGAATGGTAAGGAATGGATAAGTGGTGAGGTTGCAGCAGCAACTAAGCATGATATGGTGGCTAACATACGCAAATAAGAGCGAGAAGAGAAGCAACAGAACGGTCGTGAAGCTAGCAATGATCAAGAGGTGATCCTGAACTCCTACTTCCGTCAAACATAACCCAAAACCGTGTTCACTTCCCGGACTCCACCGAAAAGAGACCATCACGGCTACACACGCGGTTGATGCGTTTTAATTCGAATCTGGTGTCAAGTTATCTACAACCGGACATTAACAAATTCCCATCTGCCACATAACCGTGGGCACGGCTCTCGAAAGTTTATACCCTGCAGGGGTGTCCCAACTTAGCCCATCACAAGCTCTCACGGTAAACGAAGGATATTCCTTCTCCTAGGAAGACCCGATCAGTCTCGGAATCCCGGTTACAAGACATTTCGACAATGGTAAAACAAGACCAGCAAAGCCGCCCGATACGCCGACAATCCTGATAGGAGCTGCACATATCTCGTTCTCAGGGCAACACCGGATGAGACATCCTACGAGTAAAACCAGACCTCGAGTTTCCCTGAGGGGGCCCTGCAGTCTACTCGATTCGGACCAGCACTTAGAGAAGCACTGGCCCGGGGGGGCTAAAATAAAGATGACCCTTGGTTTAATTACTCCCAAGGGAAAAGGTATAGGTGGTAGGCAAATGGTAAAACCAACGTTGGGCCTTGCTGGAGGAGTTTTATTCAAGGCAAACTGTCAAGGGGGTCCCATAAATCA
Organism: Triticum timopheevii; assembly: GCA_963921465.1. Taxonomy (NCBI): domain Eukaryota; kingdom Viridiplantae; phylum Streptophyta; class Magnoliopsida; order Poales; family Poaceae; genus Triticum; species Triticum timopheevii. Next base: position 248,255,593 of record OY997264.1, on the reverse strand, counting down.
CCCAACCGTGTTAGGAACGAAAAATCCGGGATCATAATACCGATATGATGGAAACTAGGGAGGCAAGAGTGGAACAAAACACCAGGCATAAGGCCAAGCCTTCCACCCTTTACCAAGTATATAGATGCATTAATAATATAAGAGATATTGTGATATCCCAACATAATCCTGTCCACCATGGGGCAATCTTCAACTTCACCTGCAACTAACAACGCTATAAGAGGGGCTGAGCAAAAGCGGTAACATAGCCAAACAACGGTTTGCTAGGAAGGGTGAAAAAGGTTAGAGGCTGACATGGCAATCTGGGAGGCTTGATAAACAAGTGATAAGTAGCGCATCAAAGCGATAGAACGAAGAAACTAGCATAACAATGATAGTAGTGAGATCCAAGGTGACGGTCATCTTGCCTGAAATCCCGCAAGGAAGAAGAACGAGTCCATGAAGAAGATGAAGCCACGAAGACGAACCAAGCGTAGACGAACGGAACCTCACGATTGCAATGAACATGAACTAATGAGAAGGAGCACAACCGGAAAGAAGCAAACAACAAGGTAAACACACCACACATAGACAAGACATGATGCACAACAAGCATGATGCATGACAAAGCTACATGAAGCTACTCATGGCAAGAGATGATGCATACAAGAGCAACACATCAAAGCAAGTTTAAATGAGGCCGGAAATAACATATAACAAATCCGGTAGGTCCTCATATGCAAGTTTCGAAATTGGTCCAGATCTGAATAAACCTTATGTTCAAGTTGTTAAACAGCAAGTTAAGATGCACCAAGATGATCTACACGAGATTCTAGTCAAGTTACATATAAAGTTCATTTAATTCGGAGATACGGCCTATTCCCTCCGTTCGGAATTACTTGTCGCAGAAATGGATGTATCTAGACGTATTTTAGTTCTAGATACATCCATTTTTGCGACAAGTAATTCCGAACGGAGGGAGTAGAAGATATGAGCAAAACAAGTTAAACATGGCATTGATGTAAAATGCATACAAACATCAAGCAAACACTCTCAAAACATGGATGCAACATGACAATATGAAACTACATGCAAAATCAAGCAAGTTCCATATAGAGCACAATCAAAACGGAGCAACGGTTCAACACATACACTATACAAGTTTAAAGGACAAGCTGTCCAAAACAGCAACTAGGCATCTAGCAAGCATAAAAAAAAACATGCTACAGCTTCTCAACAGGAAAACAAAAGGCATGGGAATGAAGCACAGGTAAAGCATTACAAAACATGCACACTGAGCTATCTCCAGAAATCAATAAATCATGCTCAAAAGGACATGGAAAGATTGCAAATAATAACAGTTTCAGACTTAGCAGAAATAACATCAGGTTGCAATGTTTAGAGCTATCAAACAACATGCTACAATAAGTTATCGTGGAAAAAAAAGGCATGGCATGCTAGTACTAAAGAAAACAAACAAAACTCCCTTACTGAACTAATTCCAAAGATCAACAGAAAAGATGGTAGCATCCATGCAAACATGGCAAATGATATGATAGATTCAGGCATGGCAGGAACAACGATAAGTAGGTATGTTGGTGAGCTCGTGTCACTCACCACAGAGCAATACATGGCATGCAAAGGTTACCAACCGTAAGAATACATGTTTATGAAGCTAATAATGGCAAGAGCAAGTTCATAGGGTGCATGGATCACTAGCAAAGCTAATGGAAAAAACTGAACTTAATGTTAACAGGCTGACAGCAATATTATTTAGCAACTTTGGAGCATGATATGGACAATCTACATCAAGCTATAAATGCAAACAGGGGCATGGATGGATAGAGCATGACATGTATAACAAAACTTCTTTAGTGTACATCTCCAGATTATGCTTAGAATGACTTGTAGCAGCAGGTTTACATAGCATCACGAAATAATAGATTCAGCCTAGCAAAACTGAAACAGCAAGTACCCTACTTCACGAGCTCGATGCACTCACCAAGAGACTCACAAAAATACATGGATTGCACCACTTTAAAGATGGCATGATTTAGCTCAAAACTCATGTAGACATCAAGCTCATAGGATGCACACACGAAATGCAATGAAAAAGACAAATCACCAAGTTATAACAGTTTCATCAGGTTAACAGCAACATGCACTCTTGCAACGATGATTTGGGCATCAAGATGGACTCAAACAAGCATGGCACAATGGATTGAAATGAAGATCATCTCATGATGAACAATTTGATATATTATATGCATGAATCGGTGCAGCACACATGAAGTTATGGCATGATGAACATGGCATCAGAATGTAACTATTTCGGGGACTTGGCGAAAAATTTACCCTGCGAGATCGGGACGAAGCCATGCAATGTAGCTGTTTGGATCGGGGATCGGGGACATCCAGGGATGGGGCATCCCAGCAGCGGCCATGGCAGAGGGGTGGCGCGGCGCAGCTCCGGCGAAGGGCGGCGGTGATGGGGACGACTCGGGGCTGGCCGGATCCGGGGGCGCGGGGCCCGTTTCCAGGGACGACGAGGTCAGACGGTGATGGGACGGCGAGGGCGGCACTCCGGCAGTGCTCCTGGCAGCAAGCGGCGCTGGTGACGCCGGGCGACGGGCGTCGGGGAGGAGGAGCTTGAGGAGCTCGGGTGGACAGGAGGCCTTGGCGCGGCGACGGGCGAGGTCGGCGAACGGCGGCGAGGGCCCGCACTCCGGCGTCGGCGGTGTTGGTCCGGCAAAGACCGTGGGTCTGGGCTGGAGGCGGCTTGGGCAGACGGGAGGAGGCACGGGGCTCGGGCGCGTGCGCGGGCTGCTGCGGGCTGCGGCAGCGCGACTCGGGCCCTGGCGGGCTCCGGATGGGCCTGGGAGGCCACGCACGGTGGAGGAGGTGGGAGGCAACGTGGCGGGGCTTGAGTGGCTCCAGGCGGCGGGGACGGCGGCGCTGGCCCATGTGGCAGCGCCAAGTGGCGGACAGGCAGCGGGGAGGCGCAGATTTCGAGGAGGGGGCGGCGGCTGCAGGTAGGGGAAGGCTAGGAGGTAGGTGGAGGCTCTTGGTTAGTCCAAAAATGGACTAGGGGGTGTTTAAATAGGGTAGGGGCTAGGTTTTGGGGGTTTTGGGAGGTTTTTGAGCCGTACGATCACGATCGTGCGCTCCGGACGAAGGGGAGACTTGGTGGGATGTGATGAGAGGCCTCGGGCTGAGAGGAGAGAAGAGAAGTGAGGCCCGGCGACTGTTCCGGAGACCGAAACGTCCGGCGAAAATACCGGCAACGGTGCCGCTATATATTTAATGGTTGGGCTATCAAACGAGCTCCGAATGCGACAAAACTTGACAGGCGCTATGTCCACACTATAATAAGACCGCATGCCAAGCTTCAACCCATTCCGAGAACATTTTTTTGGCCACTCACGCAACGAGGTAGAAAGGGGCGCCGGAGGACATTGGAGTGTCAGAATTCAAAACGGACAACGGGGAAAATGCTCGGATGCATGAGATGAACACGTATGCAAAATGAGATGCACATGATGACATGGCAAAATGCAACACGCAAGCAAATGACATGGCAACGATAGCGAATAGCTGGAGGACACCTCGCGCATCGAATCTGGGGCGTTACACGAGGCCAACCACCTTACTCTTCGAGTTATCACCAAAAGTGACATACTTTCGAGGGCCGTCTTCAGCAAGCTCACGAAACATATCTTTGTCTCCGGTCATGTGATTGGTACATCCACTATCAAGGACCCATTCCTTTCCTCCTGCCATGTAACCGTGAAGATTAGCCAGAAGACCAAAGTGTCTCATTGCATCATCAAGATCATAGTCACTATCATCATCCTCATCATAGTATTCATGTTCAACATCGTCATGTGATCGATCAATTCCTAGAGAGAGTGATTCATTAGATAAATGATCATGACAATAATCATCTTTATGAAATCTAATGGCTTCGAAGATGATATTGCTAATGATTCCAACATCTCCTTTAGCACGCATAAGGTCACGAAGCTCAAATAAACAAACATCAAACCTAGGATCACTAGTACTCATTTTATTCAAGGCAATTGACTTATGAAGAATCTCATCTAGATTTTGCAAGGGATAGTTTGGAAATCTTTCCTCAAGAAATCTCCATATAGTATAAGCACAATCAAGAGTAGGCAAGTGACCAATCAAACTTCTATGCAATCCTGTAATGATAAGATTGATAGTTCTAAGATTGCGAATCATGTCAAGATCCTCATCGGGAGTGGGATACAAGGGATCAACAATGGGCGCACAAGGGTTGGTAATGTACTTGCTCAAATGATATTCATTGAAAATCTGAAGCATCTCATTTTTCCACTCATGAAAGTACTCTCCATCAAGTCTAGGCACTTTATGTCTAATACTCCCCAACGTAGACTCATCCATCTTCCTCCAATGGTGATTACACCAAAGCAATGGAGACCAAAGTTATGACACCAATTGAAAAAATCAAGAAGAGGTGTCTAGAGGGGGGTGAATAGACTCTTAACCAAGAAAAGTAGCAATTTTTAAGTTCTTCAAGTTGAGGTGGAGTTTAGGCACAAGTTTAACCATTCACAATACATATCAAGCAAGCATGTAAAGAGTATATGAGCAGCGGAAAGTAAAGCAGGCAACTTGCAAGAAAGTAAAGGGATGGGATTGAAGTGTGCAAACGCAATTGGAGACACGGAGATTTTTGGCGTGGTTCCGATAGGTGGTGCTATCGTACATCCACGTTGATGGAGACTTCAACCCACGAAGGGTAACGGCTGTGTGAGTCCAGGGGGGCTCCACCCACGAAGGGTCCACGAAGAAGCAACCTTGTCTATCCCACCATGGCCATCGCCCACGAAGGACTTGCCTCACTAGGGTAGATCTTCAAGAAGTAGGCGATCTCCTTGCCCGTACAAACTCCTTGGTTCAACTCCACAATCTTGAGGGAGGCTCCCAACTGACACCTAACCAATCTAGGAGATACCACTCTCCAAAAGGTAATAGATGGTGTGTTGATGATGAACTCCTTGCTCTTGTTCTTCAAATGATAGTCTCCCCAACACTCAACTCTCTCTCATAGGATTGGATTTGGTGGAAAGATGATTTGAGTGGAAAGCAACTTGGGGAAGGCTAGAGATCAAGATTCATATGGTAGGATTGGAATATCTTGGCCTCAAATATTTGAGGCACTGTCTTTGGAGAGGCCCTGATATGGAGGACAAAAGACCTGCTTTGGTTGCATGGCACACAGTGTGTAGACCCAAGAACCAGGGGGGATTAGGAGTTTTGGATATCTTCACACACAACAAAACTTTGCTCATGAAAAACCTTCACAAATTCTTCAACAGGCATGATATCCCTTGGGTCAACCTGATTTGGGATACATACTATAGTGATGGCAAATTACCAGGGGACAACATGATTGGATCATTCTGGTGGAAATCAAACCTAGCTCTCATTAATCAATACAAAGCTATTGCTAGATGTAATGTGGGAGATGGTGTCACTTCATTGTTTTGGGAAGATCTATGGAACCAGGCAATACTGAAACACCAATTCCCACACTTATTCTCTTTTGTCAGAAATCCTCATTTGAATATCCATCAAGTATTGCAGACTGAGTACATGCAGGATCTATTCTTTCTCCCCTTAACAACTGAGGCATATGAGGAATTCTTATAAATGGAGGACATTTGTATTTCCATGAGACAATCAGAATATTTGGACACATTGGACACATGGAGTTACATTTGGGGGACTGAACACTATTCATCTATCAAAGCATATAAAGTCTTGATTGGACATAAGCAAACCCCTCCACATTTCAATTGGATCTGGCAGAGTTGCTGTCAGCCAAAGCATAAAGTTTTCTTTTGGCAACTTCTACATGATCGAGTCAACACAAGAAATTTGCTTAGAAGGAAATTTTTTGTGTTGGAAGCTTATAACTGTGCTATTGGAGGTTGTCAGCAAGAAGAAACACTGCATCGCCTATTCTGGGGTTGTCAATTTGTTCAACAATGCTGGGATTTCATATGTCCAACAAGAACCCCAAACTTGTCTGTACTGGAAGCATTCCAAGATCTTAAATACAAGCTAAGGTATACATTTTACATGGAGATCATCATACTTGGAGCATGGGCCATTTGGATAACTAGAAATAATAAGATTTTTGGAAACATTGCACCTTCATTTCAAGGTTGGAAGTCCATTTTTCTGGAGGAACTAAATCTTCTAAAGTTTAGAATGAGGAAAAAGCATGAGAGGCAATTTTCTGTTTGGCTTGAAGGCATTCTGTAATCTTCTTTGTTTTTAGGCTAGTAGGTTTTTTTCTTTCCTTTTTCTTATTTTAGTAGGTTTAGTTCTTTTTTCTGTTTTAGGGCTTATCTCAAGCCCCTCAAGACTACTTGCTACTTTGTTCTTTTAATTTATAAAAATTGCAGTGGGGTCTTACCCTACTGTTTATAGTCAAAAAAATATCTTGGCCGCAACACATGAGTATGTGGTTATTTCTCAGAAAATGAATGCTAGAAGTGAAGGCATGTTCTGATGGATTTCCTCACAAATGAGGAGAGGGTGGGGTATATATAGCCTCCACACAAAATCTAACCGTTACACACAATTTACCAAACTCGGTGGGACCAAATCAGAAAACTCGGTCAGACCGATTTAGTTCATAATGTGACCATTAGACATTTTGGTGGGACCGATATGATCAACTCGGTAGGACCGATGTGCAAGGGTTAGGGTAAAACCTTATCTCGGTTTGACCGATTACACAAACTCGGTTGGACAGATTTTGGAAATAAGTGAAACAGAGAGTTTGTCAAGCAAACTCGGTGGGATCGATTGCATATTCTCGGTGAGACCTAAATTATTCCAATAGGCAACAAAGAGTTTGCAAGCCCATCTCAGTGAGACCGAGATCCCATCGGTGAGACCGAACTGATTAGGGTTTCTGGCAGTGGCTATGTCAAATGAACTCAGTGGCGCCGGATACATCAAATCGGTGGGGCCGAGTTTGACTTCTGGATTCGAACATATGTGGATATGAGAAAGTGGTTGAGGGCTTTGGAGAATATCACTAAGAACTTTGAGCAAGCAAGCCATTAAGCAACACCTCATCCCCTTTTAATAGTATTGGCTTTCCTATGGACTCAATGTGATCTTTGATCACTAAAATAGGAAATGTAGAGTCCTGAGCTTTGAGATTGAGCCAATCCTTTGTCCTTAGCATCTTGAAACGGTTCCACATCCTCTTGTCCATGCCACTCCACTGTTGGAAATATCTGAAATATACTAGATAAAAGTATTAGTCCAACAAGAGATATGTTGACATTAATTACCAAAATCACCCAGGGAGCACTTGTGCTTTCAACGACACTGCGCCGTTATTCCACTGACGTGTGGGCTCTTTGGGTACATGGATTGCATGTCAGTGACTCAACACAGGCCGCGCACAGCAGAGGGACTTTTGGTGGGTCAGGGCGGTCAGAAGCGGGCATTTCATAAACCGATGATTGTTCATTGAGTGTGACTTGATCTATTTCATGTAGATAAGCCTACTATATAATGTAAGAGAATTTGAAAATTTTCATATATAAGTTGGTAGGCTGTTCGATATGTTGTGATTCAGAAAGACCGCTACAAACATCAATGTTCTGCTTATCATAGATAAGATTGAGTAATACCCGTAACAATCCATGTCCTTAACAAAGGGTGCATGCACGTATAGGTTGAGCGTGTGTCTTGCGTCGTGTGCTGTGTTCATGCAGGCGTGTGACTGTTGCGTGCGTGCAAGGGTACGTTTTAGTGTTGCATGCATGTGTGCGTACGTGCGTGTGTTCGTGAGTGCATGTGTACGTGTCAGTGTTGCACGCCTGCATGTGTGCGTGTCTTTGTTATGTGTACGTGTCAGTGTTGCAAGCCTGCATGCGTGCGTGTGTTCATGTGAGTGTTGCGTGTGTGCATGTGTATGTGCGGGGTGAGGCTACACGTCAGTCGACTGACTTTTTCATCTCTGGTCATTAGCTTTTCCAGTCGTTGGATATGAAATCCAGGGCCTGCAGTTTATGTTCAAACTCCACCCTCCTGAGCCGCCAGCCACCACCGGCCGAACCGCCGGCCCCCACCGCCCGCGGCCGGCCCGCGCCACCATGCCGCCCCGCCCGCCCCGAAACCACTCCCCACCGCCGGTCCATCGCTGCCTCGGCCATCCCTCTAGGCTCCCCCGCGCCGAGCTTTTTCTCAGGCGATCCCCACGCCACCACCCAATCACCGTGCCCCCCCACCACTGGCGACCGCCAACCAGAGGTCTCATGACTTTGAATCCCCACCGACCACTAATTTATTACCATTTCTATCCTTCATATACACGCTGACGGGTGGGCCCTATGGTAATGTGCGCTACTGAATGTGGACCGTTTGACTGGTCAATTGATCATGTCATCAACAAATTACGGAGCTGTATGGTGAGCCAGTGACCGTATGATCACCCTAAAATGTATTTTATTAACACAATACATACTCAAACTACCATTTCTGTCTTTCATATATGCGTTGATAGGTGGGCCCCACGGTTACGCGCCCCGATGGTTTAACACTAGTTGCGCCACGTGGAACGTTTGACTGGTCAATTGATTGTGTCATCAACAAAATACAGAGTTGTACAGGTGAGCCAGTGACTGTATAATCGTGACATGTATTTTTCTAACATGGTACAAATGCAAGGGATCATATATACGTGCAAGCACTCACCGCTATAAGCGCACACATGCAGACCCTACCCCTGTGAGCACCTTCGAGAGTGAGCCAACATATGATCTTGAGATTTTATGAAGTCACCATAGGTGCCTCATAGTCGAGTGGAACGTCTCCTCCCACTGAACACACATCACCGGAAAATACTGAAATTAACCCAGGATAAATGCGAGCACCGGGACATTAACCCTGGTGGGCTCGAGAAACCACTGTCCTCCTAACCATCCAACCATATGTTGATTAGCACGACAAAATGTATGTGGTGACCGTGATGATCTTATTCTGAAGTCCAGTGACCATATCGTGCTTTCGCTTCAAATAGAATGACTGTAAGTGTCATGAACAAAATACGGAGCCCGCATCAAATGCAAAATCCGTCAGTGTCATCAAGAAAATGCGGATACGTATCGTGAGGTAGATACTGTATGATCACCATAAGAATGTATACAGTGACCGTAATGAGCATATTCTGAAGTCCAGTGACCGTATAGTGCTTTAGCTTGAAATACAGTGACCGTCACGCGTGAATGTGTCGTGGGCATGCATACTTTTAGAGGGCCGAGAGATAGTTTGTATGCGTACGTGAAAGTGGTGTAGAAAGAGGGGGTGTCCGGTGGAGACAAGGAGAGATATGCCCTTCGTTTCTCTTTCGCATGACTAATATTTTAGGAGAATATATAAACATTCACAATGCAGAACAAATATTTTTGGATGCACCATGCAATTAACTTTCATGTATAACATTGTACTATTGTATATTCTTACTTTCTTAGTGGCCGATTGCATGTGTGGTGTGGTGGGCACATCATTTCTAGTTGTGGTGGGTCAACATGAGGACTCATGGGTCGGTTCCATCCTGCGCCACATAGGTTGGACTGAGACACATTATACGAAGACCCATGTGGAGGACTCGGCGTACAACACGAAGCTACCAGAGTCGTAGAGGACTCTATCCCCACTGGTGATAAGCCGACTATATATGATTTGTAACCCTAGGCCCGGAGTATGTTATAGAAGCTTGGGGTCTAGTTCGTCGATAGTATACACACACACACACACACAATGCCTAGTATTCACGTGTACTTTGTACACACCCCTATGACTAGTATACAGTACCAAGAGTAGGCTTTTTCCTCAACTGCAAGGGTTCGAACTAGGGTAAAACTTTGCCCCGTATTACCATCCAGCCTAACAGTTATGGATATCCTACCGAATGATATGATGGAATCATATCTACCAACTACTAAGAGAGAGAGGTGTGTCTGGGGGTTCGGGGGCAATGTGTGCGAGAGAGGCCTAAAGATAATGTGCGCGCGGGAGACACGTAGGCACATATATGTGCGTATAGAGGGCTAGTAGAGACCGTGCATGTGTATATATGCATGTGAGAGAAATAGTGTTTTCCAACCGAGATTAGTGAAAAGAGTGGTACATAGTAGCCAGAAAGAGAGAGAGAGAGAGAGAGAGAGAGAGAGAGAGAGAGCATGTGCGTGAGTCCGTGAGACAACCCGACACCCCGGGAGAAATTGTGAGCATCTGTGAAAGAGAAATGCCGATGCATATAAAGTGTGTGCACTTATGCATTAGATAGAGATATATATAGCGTGTTTGTGAGAACTGGCTGAGACATAGTGCATCTACGTGTAAAAGGAGGTTCTACGCATTAAATTAAAATATAAATGACATTATTACTTTTGGATGAGATCATGAATTTTGCAAATTGCGTATGGACGAAAATCGGTCTATCAGACACCCATACTCTATTGAATTCTAGCATGTGCATGTGTTTATTTCATATTATCGATCCATAGAGTGAGAGCGATTTGAAATAGGCCCCGTCCGCTGTCACCCGCTGCCGTGTCGCCCCCTCCCGCTCGCCCGCACGCACCTCGGACCTCTCCCGCCGCATCCGCCTCTGGCCGACCTGGCCGCGCCCTGGGCACGCGCCTCACCACGCCACTTCCTGCCTCGCCCGCTTCCATACCCCACCCGCACGCACTAGCCACGCCCTCACCCATCCATCGTAGTGCCTACGCTGCTTGCTGCGGCCTGCTGCTGATGCTGCCATTGCTGCCCGCTCGCTGCCGTGCTGCCGCCGCGTTATGGCCTCGCCCGCCTCCAGCTACCCTGCCTGCGTCGCTTGGCTGGCCGCGCCGGAGGCCGCGCCTGGCTGAGCCGGGGTCGTGCCGGTGGCCGCTTCCCGTGCGTGCATCCACCCGTCGGCGCCCCCGCCACCGCTCGCCGCAGGCCGGGCTGGGTTCCTCCATCCATGTGCGTGCGTGCGTGGTTCCCCGGTGGTCGGCTGGCCGCTGCCTACTCGCGCCAGCCCGCCTAATTGGGGGCTAATCCCCACCTAACAGTAACCCCCTCCCCACTAACAGCTACTGACCGCTGGGCCCCCTACTAAACAAAATAATTAAAATCCTCATGTTAATTAACTGCCTAATGACAGGTGGGCCCCTGTTTTGTTTGACCGAGTCAAACTGCTGACTGGGCTAGTCCAAGTCAATGACAGGTGGGTCCCCTGGACACTGTTGACCAGTCAATGGGTCATAGTTGACCCTGCTAAATGGGCTTTGACTGACCCCACATGTCATTGACTCTGGCTGACTCAGTCTGGGTATAAAAAGTATCTTCTATTTTAATTTTGAATTTATAATAAATCCAGTAATTTTAGAATATGCATTAAACTTCAATAATTCATATAAAATAAACCATAACTCGGATCGAAATAATTTATATATGAAGAATGATCAGAAAAATATGACGAATCCGAATACGCAGTCCTTATGTCCACCACGTATTCCTAAGATAGCGAACCTGCAACCGTCCCCCTCCGGTCCGTCTATCCAAAAATGTGAAACACCGGGAATACTCTACCGGATGTTTCCCCCCTTCACCAGTATCGCTTACTACCGTGTTAGGGAACACCTAGCACCGCTCATTGTCATGTCATGCATTGTCATGCTTATGTTTGTGTTATTATATTCATTGTTTCTTCCCCCTATTCTCTCCGGTAGACTACGAGACTGACGCCGCTGCTGCCTCGGTCGACTATGGTGTTGACGACCCCTCCTTCTTGCCAGAGTAAGGAGGCAAGCGCCCCCCCCCCCCCCTGATCACCCGATATCCCCTATTCCTTCTCTCTACTGCTTGCATTAGAGTAGTGTAGCATGTTACTGCTTTAAGTAAATCCTATTATGTTGCATAGCCTATCATTATTACTACAGTTGTTGATACCTTACATGCAATCCTAAATGCTTAGTATAGGATGCTAGTTTATCATCAGTGGCCCTACATTCTTGTCCATCTGCTAGGCTATACTACCGGGTTGTGATCACTCGGGAGGTGATCACAGGTATATACTATACATACATACATAATATTCAGGTGGTGACTAAAGTCGGGTCGGCTCGTAGAGTACCCGCGAGTGATTCACGGATTGGGGGCTGAAAGGACGTTTGTTCCAACGGCCCTTTGTGTGGATCTTTATGGCAGAGCGACATGGCAGGTTGAGACCACCTAGGAGAGAGGTGGGCCTTGTCCCTGGTCGGCGTCCGCGGTTAATTCATAATAACATGTTTAATGAGATCTTGGTATTTGATCTGAGTTGGGTCATTGACCTTATATGCACTAACCTCCACGTGGGACAAGATATGGGCAACCGACGTCATGGTATCAGCCGAAGCCTTCTACCCGTCAGCGACTGAGCGCTGCATGCCGGATTGGACGGGAATGCCTGCTCTTGTATTAGGGATGCTAGGTCTTCTTCCGGCCGCCCTCGCAACATGCAGGTGTGCAATGGGTGATGGGCCCACACCCCTGCACGCATAGGATTTAGAATGGTGCGCTGACCTCTCTGTTAGGCCTGGGTAGGGCTACGACATGTTGATCTCCCGAGGCTGGACATGACCCAGGAAAGTGTGCCTGGCCAGAGGAATCGAGCGTGTTGGTAATGTGGTGCACCCCTGCAGGGAAGTTGATCTATTCGAATAGCCATGCCCACGGTAACATGACGACCCAGAGTTGTACTTCGACCTTATGACAACTAGAAGTGGATACTTAATAAAACACACCCTTTCAAGTGCCAGATACAACCCGGTGATCACTCTCTCACAGGGCGGCGAGGAGAAGATCGTCGGGTAGGATTATGTTATGCGATGATACTTGGTGAACTTACCAGCTACTCTCTTCTATATGCTTCAAGATGGAGGCTGCCAGAAGCTTAGTCATCAATAGGACTAGATATCCCCCTCTTATTCTGGCATTCTACAGTTTAGTCCACCGATATTACCCCTTTACACAGATAACCATGCATATGTAGTGTAGATCCTTGCTTGTGAGTACTTTGGATGAGTACTAACGGTTGCTTTGCTCTGTCTTTTCCCCTTTCTATTCTTCTCGGACGTTGCAACCAGATGATGGAGCCCAGGAGCCAGACACCACTGTCGACGATGACCCCTACTACACTGAGGGTGCCTACTACTACGTTCCGGCCGTCGACGACCAGGAGTAGTTTAGGGGGATCCCACGCAGGAGGCAAGCGCCTCTTTCGATCTGTATCAAATTTTGTGCTAGCCATCTTATGGCACCTTATTTAGTTTATGTCTCTACTCAGACATTGTTGCTTCCGCTAACCCGTTTATGTTCAAGCACTTGTATTCGAGCCCTCAAGGCCACTGACTTGTAATGTGATTCTTGTGTGACTTATTTTACTTTTAGAGTTGTTTTCTGATATCTTCTCGTGAGTCCCTGATATTGATCATATACGTTTGCATGCATGATTTGTGTACAATTGAATCAGGGGTGTCACAAGTTGGTATCAAAGCCGACTGCCTGTAGGAATCCCCCTTCCACACTCCTTGGTTGAAGTCAAGTCTAGTCATCGCCAAACTTTTACTAATATGGTTGTGTGTCCTACGGGCCCCGGTCGCCACTGGGTGGTATTAGGATCTTTTATTACTTGTCTATACTCTGGGATTCTGATCTCTCTTCTATTCGAGTTAAATGATTTTACTAATTATAACTCTAGGTTCTCGTTACCACTTCTTGCCAGAGAGCCCCTTCATTCCAGACGATCTACTGCTTCACTAGATGGTTCTGAAGATGTTGTTCGATGTTTACGCGAGACGCTTGTGCCCACCGCCTTTGCAAAATTCCCTACCACTATTATATCCGCATGGATAACTGCATACACTTGCCTACATTCAATCCCATTGATCTTGTTATTACAAGATGCCCCGAACTGCTCTCCATTGTTCCGAGAATCCTTTGAGCTTTCTGCCCTGAAGTTCTTGCCTCATGAATACCCCCTACGGATAATTCCTCGCACTTACCGAGTATCCGTTCTTCCCTTGTTGTTCATATGATTCACAAGATACATTGAGATGTTATCTGATCTTCTGGTAATCCTCTGCTCGTTATTGCTCTGCAATTGTGTGATTGCATTTTGGTTGCGTTCCTTAGGGCCAGTAATATTCATTTAGTATCCTTTGTCATTATCATTTCGAGTCTCTTGATTCAATATGTTGCGAATGCTTGCAATCCTCAATCGGATCCTAGAATTCATCCTTCTGGTTGAGATGTCATTTTGAATGGGAGCTGGTTCTCGGCCAATCAAATTACCATCGATTGTATCCCTAAGTCTACTCAACTTATCCATCCTTAATCAGAGCATTTGCTTTTGAGCCCTTGATTTGAAAATCACAATTCCTTTGCATTTGAGCTCTGAATTAGTCAGTTGTTTCTATAATCCAATGCCTTTGCATTGTTACTTCCTGTGGTTGTGTGCCGATGCTCACATCAGCTCCGTTATGTACCGGCAGATCCTTTGCTGGATTTTATCCAACAACGTCCTTCATATTCAACAACATTGTGAGCCTACCCTCGGATACATAATGCCTTTGGTAAATTGTATCCTCTGACTTCTCAACCATGCTCTTCTTTCGAGCTTGTATAAATTACTCCTGAAGTTGTGGTATATGTTTCTAAGATGCCCTGATGGGTTGAAGCTATGCCACTTCTAATCCGTGTAAACCCGGAAGCTTCTATCGATCATACTCTAACAGTCTTATGCCAAATTAAATTTCAGCACTACAACTTCATCAAATGTGAGGACTGAATGAAAGGTTATGCATTGGAGAAGTGGGAGTCGACCTTGAACTTTGTGTTCATGCCCATGGACACGATGTAGAACTTATCATGGAAGCTGCTCGTAAAAATAATTACCCTTGTTATAAGTTCATCTTGTATCCGTGGTTCGATCATTTATGATTGTGGTTCCGACCACAATTTCTTCCTTTGATTCCATTTCTCAGACAAGTTAAAGCGCCTGTCTTCTATAGATTAATACACCCTGCTTCAACCTTTAATATGATATGCCTTCGATTATTATCCCCCTGGTATCTCGAGGATATCATGCCATTGCACTACATCTTATGAATTTGTGCTGGAGTAATACCTTTCCCTATCATAGTCACTCCACGAGTTCTGGGTTATCGTCAACCAGAACACCGAATAGTGAATCGAGTCTGCACTGTGATCCGACAACTCTTAGTAATCTTCATTGCTTACGAGTTTGTACTCGATCATGTCATTCCCAACTGATTGACTACATCATCATCGTTAGGCTGACTGCTTGACCATTCTACCTATGTCCTTCATCCCCGGGACGCAATCCGGACAATGCTCTAAACTTTCCGCATCATATTGTTTATCTTGAGACACAACTCTGAATTCTAAGTTAGCATCTTATCTATGGTTAGAGTAACATTTCGCCTCACCATTCCCTTGAAACCTCTCAATAAATGTGTCATGATCATCATCAACATTTAAATTCTTCCGAGATGTACATTGAGTTCCTGATGAGAAATTCCATGCTTGCCCCCTCGATGATTTGTGTTAACATCGACAACATTATTGATTTCCCTCCCAACACAAAACTTGTTATAGTTTTCCGTTGTACCTTGAGTTCCTTGCTATCTGATACGTCTCCAACGTATCTATAATTTTTGATTGTTCCATGCTATTATATTATCTGTTTTGGATGTTTAATGGGTTTTATTATAAACATTATACTATTTGTGGGACTAACCTATTAACCGGAGGCCCAGTCCAAATTGCTAAAAAAAATTCCTATTTTAGTGTTTTGTAGAAAAGGAATATCAAACGGAGTCCAAACGGAATGAAACCTTCGGGAGAGTCGTTTTTGGAACAAACGCAATCCTGGAGACTTGGAGTGGACGTGAAGGAAGCAACGAGGCAGCCACGAGGCAGGGAGGCGCGCCCAGGGAGGTAGGCGCACCCCCCCACACACACACACACACCCTCGTGGGCCCCTCGTGGCTCCCCTGACCGACTTCTTTCGCCTATATATACTCATATACCCTGAAAACATTCGAGAGCAGGAAGAAACCCTATTTCCACCGTCGCAACCTTCTGTACCCGTGAGATCCCATCTTGGGGCCTTTTCCGGTGCTCCGCCGAAGGAGGAATCGATAACGGAGGGCTTCTACATCAATACCATAGCCTCTCCGATGATGTGTGAGTAGTTTACTTCAGACCTTTGGGTCCATAGTTATTAGCTAGATGGCTTCTTCTCTCTCTTTGGATCTCAATACAAAGTTCTCCACGATCTTCTTGGAGATCTATTCGATGTAATTCTTTTTGCGGTGTGTTTGTCAAGATCCGATGAATTGTGGGTTTATGATCAAGATTATATATGGACAATATTTGAATCTCCTCTGAATTCTCTTATGTGTGATTTGTTATCTTTGCAAGTCTCTTCGAATTATCAGTTTGGTTTGGCCTACTAGATTGATCTTTCTTGCAATGGGAGAAGTGCTTAGCTTTGGGTTCAATCTTGCGGTGTCCTTTCCCAGTGAAAGCAGGGGCGGCAAGGCACGTATTGTGTTGTTGCCATCGAGGATAAAAAGATGGGGTTTATATCATATTGCTTGAGTTTATCCCTCTACATCATGTCATCTTGCCTAATGCGTTACTCTATTCTTATGAACTTAATACTCTAGATGCATGCTAGATAGCGGTCGATGTGTGGAGTAATAGTAGTAGATGCAGAATCATTTCAATCTACTTGTCGCAGACGTGATGCCTATATACATGATCATGGCTAGATATTCTCATAACTATGCACTTTTCTATCAATTGGTCGACAGTAATTTGTTCACCCAACGTAATACTTATGCTATCTTGAGAGAAGCCACTAGTGAAACCTATGGCCCCCGGGTCTATTTTCCATCATATAAGTTTCCGATCTATTTTATTTTGCAATCTTTACTTTCCAATCTATATCGTTAAAACACCAAAAATATTTATCTTAATATCTCTATCAGATCTCACTTTTGCAAGTGGTCGTGAATGGATTGACAACCCCTTTATCGCGTTGGTTGCAATGTTCTTATTTTTTGTGCTGGTACGAGGGATTTGAGTGTAGCCTCCTACTGGATTGATACCTTTGTTCTCAAAAACTGAGGGAAATACTTACGCTACTTTGCTACATCACCCTTTCCTCTTCAAGGGAAAACCAACGCATGCTCAAGAGGTAGCAAGAAGGATTTCTGGCGCCGTTGCCGGGGAGTCTACGCACAAGCCAAGAAATACCAAGTACCCATCACAAACTCTTATCCCTCGCATTACATTATTTTCCATTTGCCTCTCGTTTCCCTCTCCCCTACTTCACCCTTGATGTTTTATTCGCCAGCTTTTTCCCGTTTGCCTCTTTTTCGCTTGCCTCTTGTGTGCTTCTGTGTTGGATTGTTTGTCACGATGGCTCAAGATAATACTAAATTGTGGGATTTTCCCAATACCAACAACAATGATTTTCTTAGTACTCTGGTTGCTCCTATTACCGATGCTGAATCTTGCGAAATTAATGATGCTTTGTTGAATCTTGTCATGAAAGATCAATTCTCTGGCCTTCCTAGTGAAGATGCCCCTACACATCTAAACAACTTTGTTGATTTGTGCGATATGCAAAAGAAGAGAGATGTGGGTAATGATATTGTTAAATTGAAGCTATTTCCGTTTTCACTTAGAGTTCGTGCTAAAACTTGGTTTTCGTCTTTGCCTAAAAATAGTATTGATTCATGGAATAAGTGCAAAGATGCTTTTATCTCTAAGTATTTTCCTCCCGCTAAAATCATCTCTCTTAGAAACGATATTATGAATTTTAAGCAACTTGATCATGAACATGTTGCACAAGCTTGGGAGAGAATGAAATTAATGATACGTAATTGTCCTACACATGGTTTGAATTTATGGATGATTATACAAAAAAATTATGCCGAATTGAATTTTGCTTCTAGAAATCTTTTAGATTCGGCCGCAGGAGGCACTTTTATGGAAATCACTTTAGGAGAAGCTACTAAAATCCTAGATAATATTATGATTAATTATTCTCAATGGCACACCGAAAGATCTACTAGTAAAAAGGTTCGTGCGATAGAAGAGATTAATGTTTTGAGTGGAAAGATGGATGAACTTATGAATTTGTTTGCTAATAAGAGTGTTTCCTCTTATCCTAATGATATGCCTTTATCCACTTTGATTGAGAATCATAATGAATCTATGGATGTGAATTTTGTTGGTAGGAACAATTTTGGTAACAATACTTATAGAGGAAACTTTAATCCTAGGCCGTTCCCTAGTAATTCCTCTAATAATTATGGTAATTCCTACAGCAACTCTTATGGAAATTTTAATAATTTGCCCTCTAATTTTGAGATTAGTGTTAAAGAGTTTATGATTTCTCAAAAGAATTTCAATGCTTTGCTTGAAGAAAAATTGCCTAAGATTGATGAGTTGGCTAGGAACGTGGATAGAATTTCTCTTGATGTTGATTCTTTGAAACTTAGATCTATTCCACCTAGCCATGAGAATTTTCATTGATGAGTGCAAAGAAAGAACCGCTAGAATGCGTGCAAAAAAAGATTGCTTTGTAAAAGCGAGTTCTTCTAGTTTTCATGATAATAGGGATGAAGATCTAAAAGTGATTGATGTGTCTCCTATTAAATCTTTGTTTTGCAATATGAATCTTGATAATGATAGGACTAGAGATGAGTCAACTTTAGTTAAGAGGCGTCCCAATGATTCGGAGTTTTTAGATCTTGATGCAAAAATTGGTATAAGTGGATTGAAGCGGTCAAAACTTTACATAGCAATGAACCCACTATTTTGTATTTCTAGGAATTTAGTTATGATAATTGTTCTTTAATAGATTGTATTTCCTTGTTGCAATCCATGTTAAATTCTCCTCATGCTTATAGTCAAAATAAAGCTTTTACTAAACATATCGTTGATGCTTTAATGCAATCTTATGAAGAAAAACTTGAATTAGAAGTTTCTAACCCTAGAAAACTTTATGATGAGTGGGAACCTACTATTAAAATTAAAATTGAAGATCACGAATGCTATGATTTGTGTGATTTGGGTGCTAGTGTTTCCACGATTCCAAACACTTTGTGTGATGTGTTAGGTTTCCGTGAATTTGATGATTGCTCTTTAAACTTGCACCCTGCGGATTCCACCATTAAGAAACCTATGGGAAGGATTAATGATGTTATTATTGTTGAAAATAGGAATTATGTGCCCGTAGATTTTGTTGTTCTTCATATAGATTGCAATCCTTCATGTCCTATTATTCTTGGTAGACCTTTCCTTAGAACGATTGTTGCATTTATTGATATGAAAGAAGGAAATATTAGATTCCAATTTCCATTAAGGAAAGGCAAGGAACACTTTCCTAGGAAGAAAATCAAATTACCTTATGATTCTATTATGAGATCCACCTATGAATTTGTCGTGGGAAATGAACACCTATGGGGCAGGGCCCCTTTCGGTCCGGCAGGGAGCGGAGATCGCACGAAGAGCGGATCGAGGCGAGGCACACGAGCGATTTTTACCCAGCTCCGGAGCTCTCCGGAGAGATAATACTCCTACTACTGCTTTGTGGTTGTATTATGTTCTTGCTCGAGAACATGGGAGTGTTCTGGTTTCGAATGAGTCGAACCTCCCCTACGTTGCGCATGGGCCTCCTTTTATATGCTAAAGGGGTCACCGACAGGTGGCAACGCATGCAGGGGTAAAAGTGTAAAAAGAACTGCGGTTGGTACAGCTACCTCTATAGTGCATCCTACCTAACTCTGATGGCAGGGGACAAGAGCATTTAATGCCCGTCCGCATCGCCCAAATAGTGCAGAAAAGCGACCGTTAGGGGCGCCACTGTTCGCCACGATGGCCATCTTGTCATCTCCGCTTGCCACCTCGCACCGCTTGGCTGCACAGCCTCTCGCCACGTGCGCCTGGAACGGTCCTATGGTGACACGTCGACGGATGTGCTGGAGCGTGGGCGCAAAGTGGCGGCCTGCCGTGGCAAGCGCCTTGCCGCGGTCGTTGTCTTGTCGCGCCCGGAAGCTTGTCGCTCGTCGGGTCTTGTCGGGACGCGCGGCGCGTCGCGACAAGTTCCTTGAAATGCCTTGGTTGGCCTACCCGGCAAGCTCCTCTTGCCGGGGCCTTGACCTTCCCGGCAAGCTCTTCTTGCCGGGGCCTTGTCTTCTTGTCTTGGACACTTTGTTCTTGAATGGCTCCAAAGGAAACACGGAGGACCTTGGCGGGCACCCGGCAAGCCTTGCTGCGGGGCGCTGCGACTGCCCGTGCACAAGTTCGGGATACTAAGGTACCCCTACTTTAGTACACCGACAGAATTGAATACCAAAGATGGCAATACTTAGATCTATTCTCGCTTTTATGCCTAGCTATGGGCGTTAAACGATACCGCTTGTTGGGAGGCAACCCAATTTTATTTTTGTTCTTTGCTTTTTGTTCCTGTTTATTAAAAAATAATTCATCTAGCCTCTGGTTAGATGTGGTTTTAAGTTTTAATTAGGGGACATTTCCATCTGTGCCCCTAACTCGAACCCACTACTCAGTTTTGCCCCTAGTTTTCGGGTATGCTCAGTTTTGCCCCAATGCCGTCAGTGCCACTTATAGAAATGCCCCTCCGCTCCGTTTCCGTCCAGTCAAGGCTGTTTGACCGCTAACTTGCCGTCAGTTTGACATATTTGCCCCTCTTTCTTACATGTGGGCCCTCTCTTACCTCTTCGCTTCACTCTCTCTGTGTGCTCTTTCTCTCGCTCGACCCTAACCCTAGCTCTCTCTTCCCCAAGTCGCCACCTCACCTGAACCCTAGCGGCTTCGATCCCCACCATGGAAAACTCCAGATCAATGGCGGGCACGATGGAGATTCGGTCGACCTGACTCTTTATGTGAGTTGTGCTACGATTCGGAGCCAACCGTTGCGGATGGAGGTTGACGGTGGTTGCGGCGCCGGCGGCGGCCATGAAGGGAGCACAAATCCGAAGGGGTAAGTGCAGTACTTTTAGATCTGAAGCCTGCTATATGTATTATAGTTCATTTTGATTCCTAGTGTTCATCTGCGTTCGTAGTGCTCATTTGGTTTGATTTTTTTTCCTGTTTTTCATTGTCATTCCTAGGGTGGATTATATATGTTTGGATTGTAGAATGGAAACAACTCTTCTAGTTCCTGCTGGTACAAAAGCAGGGAACACGGGATTTTCATTTCCTTTGGTAGTGGAGAGCACACTGAAGCTTGTGCAGTTTAGATCTCATATATGTGCTAAATACCCGTGGGGAATACATGATGCAGTTGAATTCAGGTACTGGGATATTGATAGTTCAGTTTGGGTCCCAGTCCAATGTGATGCTGAGTTAGAAAAGATGTTTAGAAATCATGCTCGTTTCCCAGTAAAATTGGAAATCAATGTCATACAAAGAAAAAGAGGATTGACAGACATCAGTGGCAGAAAATCACAATCTACTAGTTCTAGAGGTAGGAGCGGAATATCCAGGGGGAGAAAAACAAGTGTTAGCAGTCAGAAGAGAGCTTCAGATGCAGGAGAGAGCTCTATGCAGGTTCCAGGAACACCATCAGAGCAAGTGCCTATTTATGCAGGTCCTACTCAGAGCAGAGATTCTGTTGATCCAAATATTGAGGAGGGACTTCCTGATGATTGGCCTACAGATGATGAGGATGAAAGGCTTTTCCCTCAGTTTGTTACAAAACAAAAGGCCAAGAAGACAGATGATGATGGGGATGAAGATTATATTCCACCACCAGAAGGAATGTTTGATGAGCCGGGTGAAGATGAGTTGGAGGAGGACCAGGACATGGGATATAGTGAGGATTCGGATGATGGAAGGCCAGATGTGCAGTACAACAGAGATGATCCTTCTTTAAAAGAAGGAACTATATTTTCCAGTGCTTTAGACTGTAGGAATGCACTAGCTACATTTTCAATTAAAACTCAGAGTGAGTATGTAGTAGACAAGAGTGATCCTACCAGGTTGACTGTTCATTGTGCTTATAAGAGGTGTAGATGGAGGATGCATGCCTCCTTAATGAGAAATAGCTCATTGTTTCAGGTACAAACAGTAGGTGCATATGTAGTTACATTGCAAATATTTTTCAGTTATTTGTTGTAGCAAGTATGTCTGACATGTAATTGAACTTTCAATATTGCAGGTCAAAGTGAACCAGTCTGCACATACTTGTCCAAGTGTAAGCAGAAGGAAAAGACTAAAGTCAGCTAAGTGCAGATGGGTTGCTGATACAGTGAAGCATTGGGTTTTAGAGGATTCAGAGGTTGGAGTTACAGAGTTGAAAAAGAACCTGAAGAAAAAATATGGCCTGCAAGTCCCATACATGAGAGTGTTCTATGGAAGGCAGATGGCACTGGACAACATTTATGGTAAGTGGACTGACTCATTTCAATTGTTGTACACTTACAAGGCAGAAGTTGAGAAAGCATCTCCTGGAAGTGTAGTTAACATTGACAAGCACACTGTAGAGTACAAAATAGCTGGAAAAACTAGACAGAAAGAGTGCTTTAGAAGAGTGTTTATTTCTTTTAAAGCATGCTGGCAAGGTTTTTTAGATGGATGTAGGCCCTATCTTGCAGTAGATGGCACAGCACTGAATGGCAAATATAAAGGCCAACTTGTGAGTGCATGTGCAGTGGATGCTTGCAATTGGATCTTCCCAGTAGCAGTTGGAGTTGTTGAGTCTGAAAATACAGATAGTTGGACATGGTTTTTCCAGAATTTAAAAGAACTAATAGGACATCCACCAGGTCTTGTCATCCACACAGATGCATGCAAAGGACTAGAGACTGCTGTTGAAGATGTATTCACAGGAGTTGAGCACAGGGAATGCATGAGGCATTTGGCAGCTAATTTCTCCAAAAAAATTAGAGGAAAGTTTTTTGATGATAATTTGTGGCCTTGTTCATTGACATATAGCATGAAAAAACACAATTATCATCTTAGACAGCTATGTAGCAAACCTGGTGTGAGAGAGTACCTAGAAGAGCATCATAGCAAACTATGGGCCAGGGCCTTGTTCAATGAAATATGCAAAGTTGATTATGTCAATAACAATTTAGCTGAGTCATTCAATTCCAAAATTAAGAAGTGGAAGGGGATACACATTGTGGACTTGCTTGACAAAATTAGGCAGTTCATAATGGAAAAGTTTGACTTGAGACAGCAGATTGCAGCTGGGACATACAATGGGCACATCATAATCCCAAAAATCATGATTATGCTTCATGCAAAATCAAAAGACCTTGATATGTCCATAGTAAAAAGAAGCACATTAGAGGCAGAGATTACTGCAATTGACAAGGAAAAAAGAGAGTGGAGATATCCTGTTAATTTGCAAACACATACTTGTAGTTGTAGAAAGTGGCAAATAACAGGACAACCATGCATACATGCATTGTAGTTTATCACCTCAATGAGAGGTCCACTTAGTGAGATTGATCAGTATGTTCATGAATATTTCTCTGTGGCAAAATTCAAGGCTACTTATGCTGATAATCTGCCACTTCTGGAGGGCAAGCAACAATGGGATGTTGTAGACCCAGGATTTAAACTGAGTGCTCCATTGCAAAATAGGCCACCTGGTAGACCTAGTAAGACAAGAATTAGGGCTAAATCAGAGGGAAAAGGACTTGGAAGAAGAAAGAATAAGTGTTCAAGATGTGGGAAGCTTGGGCACAAAGGCAGCCACTGCAAAGAGTCCATTGACCCTGCATTTGGAGAGGAAGAACATTGGGGTGCTGATAATGCCAATGATGAACCTCTGACTAAAAATGATGAATCAACTAATGTTGCTACTAATGAAACTATGGCAGATGCTGCTACTGATGATGTAAATGCAAATGCAAGTGTTAGAGATGATGCAAGTGATGAAGATGCTGCAAATGCAAATGCAACTGCTGGAGATGATGTAAGTGAAAAAAATGCAGGTGCTGGAGATGCTGCTAATGCAAATGCAACTTCTACAGATGCAACAACAGTCAGTAGTGCAGTCAGGTACTTTTTTGGTTTATTTTTGAAGTTATTTCCTAAATTCTTCAATGTTTGCTAACCGGCCTCTCCCATTTATTTGTGACTTTGCAGCCTAAGAAAGAACTACAAAAGACCAGCTGAGAGGGGACAATCACCACATAAGAAGAAGTTCAAAATTGCAGAAGAGGAGATTATAGGTTCTGTCATTGGAAGCAATAATCCTACCAGTTCTTCTACTCCAAACAAGTCTGTGAGCAAAACTGTGAGCACCAGGAGGAGTTCTAGGCTCTCTTCAAACCCAGCTTGCAATACTAGGAGCAAGAAGAACAAGTAGATGTGGTAGTACTTGTAATGCTGTGAAAATTTGTTATGGTTGTGAAAACTGTAAGGTCATGTACTAGATTTGAAGTTTGTTGTGGCACAATGCTGTGAACTTTCTTATGTCTCAGTAGTTTGGTCTAGTTGCTAGTGTGCCCATTTAACTGTCATTTTTGTCACATTGCTACTGCACTGTCACATTACTACATTGCTACAAAATGGAACACAATATACTCAAAATAGCAAACTCATTTCCAGTTAAAACTTGTCACATTACACCAGATGAAACTCATTTCCAATGTGCTTTGGAACAAATACAACTAATTAAGATAGCTCACACAACAGTACATTACATTTCATTACATACCATAATCCAGCTAGTATGGATTCTTAAACCACTCAGAAAAAACTGATGCCAAAATGCTAAGGCAAATTACTATGAGAAATCCCCATGTTTGCATAAGCTCATTTCTCTTCTTGATCTTCAACTTGAGTTTCTTGTTCTTCTCTATTAAGTACATCAACCTCCTCTCCAAATGATGGGACTTTAGCCAGCTTTTCTCCAATCCAGCATGAAGTTCCTCAAATGCATGAGCAACACAATCTGTGGGAGGGGGATCAATCCAAACTACCCAGTCGCATTCATCAGGGAGCTACAGAATTAATCATACATTATACAACAAAAAATTGGCAAATAATGACAGACATAGTGGGAATGAGAGTTAATCTTACATCTAGGGGGCAGCCTAAGAATCTTCTTCCCGTGCTTGCACCTCCCCAGGCGACGCGACGAGCGGGGATGAGACTGTGCCCTGCGCACCGCCGCGTCGTGCTCATCTCCAGCCCAGAGAATGACGGATGGGGGAGGTAGAACTCGGATTGAAACTGAACAATCCCAACACCATCGACCTAAACGCAGGAAATCCCCAATCTGATGAACCCTAATTGGGACAGAAATACCCCCAGATCGATCCACCGATGAGCCACACTTACCTCGCAAGTCACCGACGAACTCGACGTGGACACGCCGCCGCCCTCTAAATCGACCCACCGTCGGGCCTCTGACTCTTGCTGCGGTCGCTCTCTCCCCTCTCCAAATCGAGCCGTCGAGAGGTTGAAGAAGAACAGAGAGAGAGTGAAGCGAAGAGGTAAGAGAGGGCCCACATGTAAGAAAGAGGGGCAAATATGTCAAACTGACGGCAAGTTAGCGGTCAAACAGCCTTGACTGGACGGAAACGGAGCGGAGGGGCATTTCTATAAGTGGCACTGACGGCAGAGGGGCAAAACAGAGTAGTGGGTTTGAGTTAGGGGCAGAACTGGAATTGGCCCTTTAATTAGTGTTTGTGCCAAGTAAAACCTATAGGATCTTCTTGGGTGGTAGTTAATTTGATCTTGCTGAAAAACAGAAACTTTTGCACGCACGAGAATAATTTTCGGAAATCACAGAAACGTGATTTCCAGTTGGTTCTTTTTGAACAATATTAATAAAAAAATTATCTAGGACTTCCTATTTTGGTAGAATTTTTGGGGTTCCATAAGTATTCGAAAGTTACATATTGCTACAGACTATTCTGTTTTTTGACAGATTCTGTTTTTCGTGTGTTGTTTGCTTACTTTGATGAATCTATGGCTAGTATCGGGGGGTATGAACCATAGAGAAGTTGGAATACAGTAGGTTTAACACCAATATAAATAAATAATGAGTTCATTACAGTACCTTAAAGTGGTGGTTTGTTTTATTTCGCTAACTAAGCTCATGAGATTTTCTGCTGAGTTTTGTGTTGTGAAGTTTTCAAGTTTTATGGTAAAGATTTGATGGATTATGGAATAAGGAGTGGCAAGAGCCTAAGCTTGGGGATTCCCAAGGCACCCCAAGGTAAAATTCAAGGACAACCAAAAGCCTAAGCTTGGGGATGCCCTAGAAGGCATCCCCTCTTTCGTCTTCGTCCATCGGTAACTTTACTTGATGCTATATTTTTATTCACCACATGATATGTGTTTTGCTTGGAGCGTCTTGTATGATTTGAGTCTTTGCTTTTTAGTTTACCACAATCATCCTTGCTGTACACACCTTTTTGGAGAGACACATATTAATCGTAATTTATTAGAATACTTTATGTGCTTCACTTATATCTTTTGAGCTAGATAATTTGCTCTAGTACTTCACTTATATCTTTTTAGAGCACGGCGTTGGTTTTATTTTATAGAAATTATTGATCTCTCATGCTTCACTTATATTATGTTGAGAGTCCTTTAGAACAGCATGGTAATTGCTTTGGTTAAAATTTTAGTCCTAATATGATGAGCATCCAAGATAGGTATAATAAAAACTATCATATAAAGTGCATTGAATACTATGAGAAGTTTGATACTTGATGATTGTTTTGAGATATGAGGATGGTAATATTAGGGTCATGCTAGTTGAGTAGTTGTAAATTTGAGGAATACTTGTGTTAAAAGTTTGTGATTCCCGTAGCATGCACATATGGTGAACCGTTATGTGATGAAGTTGGAGCATGATTTATTTATTGATTGTCTTCCTTATGTGTGGAGGTCGGGATCGCGCGATGGTTAACTCCTACCAACCCTTCCCCTAGGAGCATGCGTGTAGTACTTTGTTTTGATAACTTGTAGATTTTTGCAATAAGTATGTGAGTTCTTCATGGCTAATGTTGAGTCCATGGATTATACGCACTCTCACCCTTCCACTATTGCTAGCCTCTCTTGTGCCGCGCAACTTTCACTGGTATCATACACCCACCATATACCTTCCTCAAAACAGCTACCATACCAACCTATTATGGCATTTCCATAGCCATTCCGAGATATATTGCCATGCAACTTTCCACCATTACGTTTATTATGACATGCTCCACCATTGTCATATTGCTTTGCATGATCATGTAGTTGACATCGTATTCGTGGCAAAGCCACCATTCATAAATCTTTCATACATGTCACTCTTGATTCATTATCCCGGTACACCACCGGAGGCATCCACATAGATTCATATTTTGTTCTAAGATTCTTGAGTTGTAAGTAGATAAAAGTGTGACAATCTTCATTATTAGAGCATTGTCCCATGTGAGGAAAGGATGATGGAAGCAATGATTCCCTCACAAGTTGGGATGAGTCTCTGGACTTTATGAAAAATAAAAGAGGCCAAAGAAGCCCAAATAAAAAAAGAGGCCAAAGAAGCCCACCAAAAAAATCAGAGAAAAAGAGAGAAGGGACAATGTTACTATCCTTTTACCACACTTGTGCTTCAAAGTAGCACCATGATCTTCATGATAGAGAGTCTCCTATGTTGTCACGTTCATATACTAGTGGGTATTTTTCATTATAGAACTTGGCTTGTATATTCAAATGATGGGCTTCCTCAAATTGCCCTAGGTCTTCGTGAGCAAACAAGTTGGATGCACACCCACTTAGTTTCTTTTGATGAGCTTTCATACACTTATAGCTCCAGTGCATCCGTTGCATGGCAATCCCTACTCACTCACATTGATATCTATTAATGGGCATCTCCATAGCCCGTTGTAGTTGATGTGAGACTATCTTCTCCTTTTTTGTCTTCTCCACAACCACCATCCTATTCCACCTATATTGCTATGTCCATGGCTCACGCTCATGTATTGCGTGATGATTGAAAAAGTTTGAGAATACTAAAGTATGAAACAATTGCTTGGCTAAAACCGGGGTTGTGCATGATTTAAATATTTTGTGTGATGAAGATAGAGCATAGCCAGACTATATGATTTTGTAGGGATAACTTTCTTTGGCCATGCTATTTTGAGAAGACATGATTACTTTGTTAGTATGCTTGAAGTATTATTACTCTTATGTCAATATTAAACTTTTGTCTTCAATCTTTCGGATCTGAACATTCATGCCATAATAAAGACAATTATGTTGAGAATTATGCTAGGTAGCATTCCACATCAAAAATTCTGTTTTTATCATTTACCTACTCGAGGACGAGAAGGAATTAAGCTTGGGGATGCTTGATACGTCTCCAACGTATCTATAATTTTTTATTGTTCCATGCTATTATATTATCTGTTTTGGATGTTTAATGGGCTTTATTTTACACTTCTATACTATTTGTGGGACTAACCTATTAACCGGAGGCCCAGTCCAAATTGCTGTTTTTTTGCCTATTTTAGTGTTTCGCAGAGAAGGAATATCAAACAAAGTCCAAATGGAATGAAACCTTTGGGAAAGTCGTTTTTGGAACAAACGCAATCCAGGAGACTTGGAGTGGACATCAAGGAAGAAACGAGGCGGCCACGAGGCAGGGAGGCGCGGCCAGGGGGTAGGTGCCCCCCACCCTTGTGGGCCCCTCGTGGCTCCCCTGACCAACTTCTTTCACCTATATATACTCATATACCCTGAAAACATCCGAGAGCAGGACGAAACCCTATTTCCATCGCCGCAACTTTCTGTACCCATGAGATCCCATCTTGGGGCCTTTTCCGGTGCTCCGCCAGAGGGTAATCGATCATGGAGGGCTTCTACATCAACACCATAGCCTCTCCGATGATGTGTGAGTAGTTTACTTCAGACCTTCGGGTCCATAGTTATTAGCTAGATGGCTTCTTCTCTCTCTTTGGATCTCAATACAAAGTTCTCCTCAATCTTCTTGGACATCTATTCGATGTAATTCTTTTTGTGGTCTGTTTGTCGAGATCCGATGAATTGTGGGTTTGTGATCAAGATTATCTATGAACAATATTTGAATCTCCTCTGAATTCTCTTATGTATGATTTGTTATCTTTGCAAGTCTCTTCGAATTATCAGTTTGGTTTGGCCTACTAGATTGATCTTTCTTGCAATGGGAGAAGTGCTTAGCTTTGGGTTCAATCTTGCGGTGTCCTTTCCCAATGATAGCAGGGGTAACAAGGCACGTATTGTATTGTTGTCATCGAGGATAAGAAGATGGGGTTTATATCATATTGCTTGAGTTTATCCCTCTACATCATGTCATCTTGCCTAATGCATTACTCTGTTCTTATGAACTTAATACTCTAGATGCATGCTGGATAGCGGTCGATGTGTGGAGTAATAGTAGTAGATTCAGAATCGTTTTGATCTAGTTGTCGCGGATGTGATGCCTATATACACGATCATGCCTAGATATTCTCATAACTATGCACTTTTCTATCAATTGCTCGACAGTAATTTGTTCACCCATCGTAATACTTATGCTATCTTGAAAGAAGCCACTAGTGAAACCTATGCCCCCGGGGTCTATTTTCCATCATATAAGTTTTCGATCTATTTTATTTTGCAATCTTTACTTTCCAATCTATATCATAAAAATACCAAAAATATTTATCTTATTATCTCTATCAGATCTCACTTTTGGAAGGGGTCGTGAAGGGATTGACAATCCCTTTATCCCGTTGGTTGCAAGGTTCTTATTTGTTTGTGCAGGTACGAGGGATTTGAGTGTAGCCTCCTACTGTATTGATACCTTGGTTCTTAAAAACCGAGGGAAATACTTACGATACTTTGCTGGATCACCCTTTCCTGTTCAAGGGAAAACCAATGCATGCTCAAGGGGTAGCACTATCCGACTTATGTTATGCTCTACCTTGGAGTATTACCATCGTTTGTGTCAAGAATGTTGTGAGAATTTCACCACTTCTTATGAATTATTGATGCAAGTAATACTTATCACAATAACCTTCCCTTCTTGGCCCCTGTGTTGATTCTAACCAGGATACCAACAAGTGAATGGTGCTTCTTGGATTCTGTACTTCTAGCAACCCTATCTATTTGAAGTTGATGGTCGATAGTTCGTTCTTAGACTATTGGTTCTTGAACCACCATTCTAACATTGATCATGCTACCTAAGCCCATATTTCGGGTGCACCTTTCAACCAATGTTTACTAGTGTATGTTCTCCTCAGGCATACATCATTATATCATTTGATCTGACAAATGTTATCTCCTTGTTTACATTATCGAGGAGATCCATCTTTTTGGAAATCTCGATGAGTTGTCTCCTAGTCCATCCGCCACCTCCTCATTCTCTCCTTGGTTTCATGATGAACTCTTATTTCAGAACTCTCTTCCATAGTTCATTTCCCGAGAATCTTTGATGTCATCTCGTCAATTTATGTCGCACCTTTTCTCCTCGGGCATCCTGAGTATGAGGTATCCTTACCCTAGTCAGATCTGAATCCCGATCAGATATGATGGTTGGAACATATATCCAAGAGTTATAACGTTGGTCTTTCTATGATCCGATAAGATGATGTCATGCCAAGCACACCTGGCCGGAAGACCTATTGTTATAGTTTCCTTTTTAGCAAGCTTAGCGATTCTTCCATGAGGAAATTGTAAGACTTATTTTATAAGTTGTTCCTGATGGATCCTTTGTGTATCCAAAGTCTGACCTTTGCTTGAAGACCATGTCAATGCTATCTCGAAGCATGTATGTGGTACTCCTATCATCAATAAGAACATTTGAAGCACAATGCTAAATTTTCTTTATCAATTATTCAAACATTATTGTTTGTGTAATGTCATGAAATTCCTCTCCCCTTATCTAAATGGTTTTCTACTTCTATCTTGTCATGGATATCTTGCTCTATTTGTCCTTGGGAAGGATATACCCCTGAAATATGTGTTTAAACACATTTTCCTTTCCATTGTTCTGTTTAATTTGATAATCACATTACCCTTTCCATTGTTTGGTTTAACCTTTCTTGAGGTCTATATGATCTAAGCAGTAATATTCTCCTGCTTACATAAACATCTTAGTGTACAATTCTGTCAGCAAGACCCTGTTACTATAGTTGAAGACATTCCGGTAGCCACCGATGGCCGAGAACTTTTCCTAATGGTCTGCCTCGTACAATGAGTAGGAAAATGGTTCTCTTCATCCCTCGCCCTTGGTACCGACATTGTTGCCGACATAACTGATAGGTTACCCTTTGACATGTCTTGCTATCATGACCGTGAAAGATGTCAACGCCTTTCCTACTTTTAACCACATGGTGGGCCCATTACCCATAGTTCCACATGATCGAAACCTGACTCTCCTATACCCCATGTTCCCAAGGTTGTTCCTCGTGCATGGCCTCATATTTAATTCATGAGCCACCTTCCGAGAGATCATCAATTCTAGTATTAGACACAATACTTATTCCCGTTGCTTTGAACCCCTTTCATGCCCTGTAACAGGCATCGAATGATTTCCTGCCCGCTCGAAACTTCCCATGATACCTCCTTACATTGCTCTCGATATTTTATTAAGTTTCAATTTGAGAGTTACTTTCTGCCACCTTCCCTGAGTTATCTACTAGATAATAAGCAACCTTGTAGGTGTCCGTTCTTCCAAAGTTACCCCTTATACTTTTCATAAATACGATGGAGTTCCCTAAGAAAGGAAAACGACTTCATCATGATGACCTGAAGTAGAGTAATGAAGACATCAATGCCATGGGTCAACCATTTCGTACGGGCAACCAGGACCGAGAAGAATAATTTGAATTTCGTAACCAGAACTCCCCCCTCTTACTCCCCCTCTTAAATCTCGGGACGAGATTTCTTGTAGTAGAGGAGATTTGTAACACCCCGAGAGTAATGCTATAGTAACTGCACACTAATGATGCCAAGTCATCATCATTATGCCCTAAGAAAAACAATTAAGAAATATTTCAACCCCAAATTCAAATTTAAAATAAAGTCAAATATATTATTTCTTCCAACGGTAAAACAAAAGTGTTCACATTATTGCAAAGTTTCCCAAAGCTATTAAAAAATAAAACCAACATAATTTGAAACTCGAAAACACCCTAGCTATTTTTAAATGATCGAGCAGCACTCATTCATCGCATTTAAATTCAAACCAGAATAAAAATGAATTCAAAAGAGGTTCAAACTTTTTATGACATTGCTAGTTATTGCATAATATTTACTAAGGCAAGTTTCTCGATTAACAAAAAACGTTTAACAACAAAGAAAAAAGCAAAAACAATGGTTATAATTGAAAACGGAAAAAAGGAACAAAATAAAGGAAAGAAAGTAAAAGGGGCCCACACTGTGCACTTGGGCCTCTAGTGCATAGTGAGGCCCAGCCCACCCCGCGGTCATCACCGTCCCCTATTCATCAAGGGAGCGATGGACGCTTGTGCGTCGTCCGTGGCCACAGGAGGACACACGCCGGCCATTCGTGCCTCCCCATCGCCTTCCCGGCCTACTACTTGACGCCCTCTGCCCGCTCTGCAAACCCTAGCCTCTCCACTTCTTCCCCCTCGCACCGCTTTCTTCCATGCGCAGCCGTCCGCCGCCTCGCCACCATGAATGCCCTCGACCGCGTGCTCTCCAGCCACCCCGCGCCCTAGGACCATGTCGGTGAGCAGCGCCATCGACCCCTACGCCGGCTACGTTAACGGATTTGACGGGATCTTGGTGGCTTCGTCGTCTTCGGCCTCCTCTGCATCCACGGCCGCCGTCGCCATTGCTGGTGATGAGAACCGCTCAGGTCACCCCACGCACACCGCCGAGGTTGCCCCTACGCCCGCTGTGAGCTCCTCGCCCGAACCCCCTCCTTTTGCTGCCTAGATTGTCGCTCTTGAGGTTGTCCCCGTCCTTGCCGCTGCTCACCATGCCCGGATCCCCGCTGTTGTATGCTTGCCTCGGCCCAGCCGCACTCAGGCCCCGTCCGTTGTCACCCGCTTCCGCGTCGCCCTCTCCTGCTCGCCCGCACGCACTTCGGACCGCTCCCGCCGCGTCCGCCTCTAGCCGACCTGGCCGCGCCCGTGCGTGCCCCTGGTGTGCACCTTGCCGCGCCACTTCCTAACTCGCCCACCGCCGTACCCCACCCGCGCGCCCTAGCCGCGCCCTCGCCCATCCATCATCGTGCCTGCGCAGCTTGCTGGGGCCTGCTGCTGATGCTGCCATTGCCGCCCGCTCGCTGTTGCGCTGTAGCCGCGTTCTGGCCTCGCCAGCCTCCAGCCGCCCTGCCTGCGTCGCTCGGTTGGCCGTGCCTGGCTGAGCCGGGACCGCGACAGCGGCCGCTTCCCGCACCTGCATCTACCCGTCGGCGCCCCTGCCACCGCTCAACGCCGGCCAGGCTGGGTTCCTCCGCCCGCGTGCATGTGTGTGTGGTTCCCCGGTGGCCGGCTGGCCACTGCTTACTCGCGCCAGCCCCGCCTAATTGGGGGTTAATCCCCACTTAACAGTAACCCCCTCCCCACTAATAGCCACTGACCGCTGGGCCCCTGCAAAACAAAATAATTAAAATCCCCCTTTTAATTAACTGTCCCAATGACAGGTGGGCCCCCTGTTTTGTTTGACCGAGTCAAACTGCTGACTGGGCTAGTCCCAGTCAATGACAGGTGGGTCCCGTGGACCCTGTTGACCAGTCAATGGGTGAACAGTTGACCATGCTGACTGGGCTTTGACTGGCCCCACATGTCATTGACTATGGCTGGCTCAGTCTAGGTATAAAAAGTATCTTCTGTTTTAATTCCGAATTCATAATTAAACCTGTAATTTCAAAAAATGCATTAAACTTCAATAATTCATATAAATAAACCGTAACTCGGATCAAAATAATTTAAATACGAAAAATGATCAAAAAAATATGACGCATCCCAATACACAGTCCGTATGTCTGCCACACATCCCTAACATAGCAAACCTGCAACCGTCCCCCTCTGGTCCGTTAGTCTGAAAATGTGAAACAACGGGAATACTTTCCCGGATGTTTCCCCCCTTCACCAGTATCGCTTACTACCGCGTTAAGGCACACCTAGCACCGCTCATTGTCATGTCATGCATCGCCATGCTTATGTTTGCATTATATTTATTGTTTCTTCCCCCTCTTCTCTTCGGTAGACTACTAGACTGACGTTGTTGCTGCCCTGGTCGACTACGGTGTTGACGACCCCTCCTTCTTGCCCGAGCAACCAGGCAAGCCCCCGCCCCCTTGATCACCTGATATTGCCTATTCCTTCTCTCTACTGCTTGCATTAGAGTAGTGTAGCATGTTACTGCTTTCGGTTAATCCTATTCTGTTGCATAGCCTGTCATTGTTGCTTCAGTTGTTGATACCTTACCTACAATCCTAAATGCTTAGTATAGGATGCTATTTTATCATCAGTGGCCCTACATTCTTGTCCGTCTGCCAGGCTATACTACCGGGCCGTGATCACTCAGGAGGTGATCATAGGTATATATTACACATACATACATAATATTCAGGTGGTGACTAAAGTCGGGTCGGCTCGTAGAGTACCAGCGAGTGATTCATGGATTGGGGGCTGAAAGGACGTTTGCTCCGACGGTGCTCTGTGTGGATCTTTGTGGCAGAGCAACAGGGTAGGTTGAGACCACCTAGGAGAGAGATGGGTCTAGTCCTTGGTCAGCATCCGCGGTTACTTCATAATAACACGTTTAATGAGATCTTGGTATTTGATCTGAGTTGGGTCGTTGACCTTATATGAACTAACCGCCACGTGGGATAAGATATGGGCAACTGGCATCGTGGCATCAGCTGAAGCCTTCTAGACATCAGCGACTGAGCGGCGCGTGCCAGATTTGACCGGAACGCCTGCTCTTGTATTAGGGAGGCTAGGTTTGCTTTCGGCCGCCCTCGCAACGTGCAGGTGTGCAATGAGTGATGGGCCCAGACCCCTACACGCATAGGATTTAGACTGGCGTGCTGACCTCTCTGCTAAGCCTAGGTAGGGCTGCGACATGTTGATCTCCTGAGGCCGGACATGACCAGTAAAGTGTGCCCAAACAGAGGGATAGAGTGTGTCGGTAATGTGGTGCACCCCTACAGGGAAGCTGATCTATTCGGATAGCCGTGCCCACGGTAACAGGACGACCCGGAGTTGTACTTTGACCTTATGACAACTAGAAGCGGATACTTAATAAAACACACCCTTTCAAGTGCCAGATACAACCCGGTGATCGCTCTCTCACAGGGCGGTGAGGAGAGGATCGTCGGGTAGGATTATGCTATGCGATGTTACTTGGTGAACTTACCAGCTACTCTCTTCCATATGCTTCAAGAAGGAGGCTGCCAGAAGCGTAGTCTTCGATAGGACTAGCTATCCCCCACTTATTCTGGCATTCTGCAGTTCAGTACACCAATATTGCCCCTTTACACAAATACCCGTGCATATGTAGTCTAGATCTTTGCTTGTGAGTACTTTGGATTAGTACTCACGGTTTCTTTGCTCCCTCTTTTCCCCTTTCCATTCTTCTCGGACATCGCAACCAGATGATGGAGCCCAGGCGCCAGACGCCACTGTCGACAATGACCCCTACTACACCGAGGATGCCTAATACTACGTTCAGGCCGCCGACGACCAGGAGTAGTTTAGGAGGATCCCAGGCAGGAGGCATGCGCCTCTTTCGATCTATATCCCAGTTTGTGCTAGCCATCTTATGGCACTTTGTTTACATTATGTCTATACTCAGATATGGTTGCTTCCGCTGACTCGTTTATGTTCGAGCACTTGTATTCGAGCCCTCGAGGCCCCTGGCCTGTAATATGATGCTTGTATGACTTATTTTACTTTTAGAGTTGTGTTGTGATATCTTCCCGTGAGTCCCTGATATTGATCATACACGTTTCCATCCATGATTCGTGTACGATTGAATCGGGGGCATCACATTTACTATGATATATTTTTGGGTGCTAGTTTCATGATCTATCCATCTATGTAATCGAGTTGAGAGTTATATAATAAAGATTAGTTTGAGTTTTTGCTTCCATACTTTCTTGTTTCAATAAAAATAAACAAAATAATGAAAAAGATCATATGCTAATCTTATGGAAAGTAATGACATTACATAAGGAAAAGTATAAGTGGTAAATTTTGTTGAAATTTGACAAACATAGCATTGGTCAATGATGCAATTCATGAAAGAATTAATAAGTGAAGAGAAGATTCACATGCAAATATACTATCTTGGATATCTTTTATGCTTGTGAGCCCCCATTAAGTATTTTATGTCAAATTGTCGGTGTTGGACAAGGAAGACAACGTAATGATTTATGTTTGTTCATATTCAGATAGAAGTTATATTGTCACAGATCCTCCAACATGTGGTGCTTGCCCAATATCTTTGCTAGCCAAAAATCCGCACTAATTAGAAATTCTACTTGTGCATCCAAAAACCTTAAACCCAAATTCATGTTTCAGAGTCCACCGTACCTACCTATGGATTGAATAAGATCCTTCAAGTAAGTTGTCATCGGTGCATAAGGCAATAAAAATTGCTTCTAAATATGTATGATCTTTTAGTGTAAGGGAAAATAAGCGTTGTACGAACTTGTGATGGCAAAGTAATAAAAGCGAAGAAATGCATAATAAAGGTTGCTATCATAAGGAGCAATATAACATGACGTCCTTTTGCACTAAGAGCTTGTGCATCCAAAAATAAAAAGTGTGTGAATACCTCTAGTTCCCTCTGCGAAGGGCCTATCATTTACTTTTTATGCAAGAGTCAAAGTGTTCTAGTGTATTCCTTTTTCTTTTCTTTTGCAAGCATCATGTGGAGGGGAAATATCTAGGCACATATCATGAATTATTATTATTTACATCACCCTTGAGGTGAATAAGTTGGGAGGTGAAACTATAAGCCCCTATCTTTCTATGTGTCTGGCTGAAACTTTTTGCTCCATATATATGTTGTGAGTGTTAGCAATCATAGAAGACTAAATGATGGTTGAGTATGCGGACTTGCTAAAAAGCTCCGACATGAGACCCTTCCGAAAAATATGATGAATTGCAGTTGCATTGTTGACTAAGAACATAGTTTGTTAGTTTTCAAGAAAGTTTATGCTTTATACTTCGATCTTGTGATGAATTGTTACTTGCTCATGAGAAGTTTTATGATAAAGTTTATTGTTGTTATAATAATGATCATGATGCTACTATGTCCGTATTTTGTTTTTATCGACGCCTCTCTCTCTAAACATGTGGACATGATTTTCAATATTGGCTTTCGCTTGAGGACAAGCAAGGTCTAGGCTTGGGGGAGTTGATACGTCCATTTTGCATCATGTTTTCCTACTATTATTTATAGTGTTTTTATACAATATAACACTATGTGAAGTAATTCTAATGCCTTTTCTCTCATCATATGCAAGGTTTACACAAAGAGGGAGATTACCGGCACCTAGAATTCTGGACCTGAAACAACTATATCATAATACCTATTCTGCACTTCTCCAAATGAGCTGAAATATTACGGAGAATTATTTTAGAATATATAAAAATACTGGATAAAAGAAATACAAAAGGGGGCCACCCCGGTACCCACTAGGCACCAGGGCACGCCTGCCCCCTGACGTGCCCTGGTGGGTAGTGGGCCCCATGGCCTGCTCCTGGTGCCCATCTTCTGATACATAAGGTCATTTTCCCTAGAAAAAAATAAGGAGAGGACTTTCAAGACGGAGTGCCGCGTCTTGAGGCGGAACTTGTTAGGAGCAATTTTGTTCTTCGGCGGAGCGATCCGACAGGCATACTTCCCTCTGGGAGGGGGAAATCAAAGCTATCATCATCACCAACAACCCTCTCACCGTGGGAGGGCCAATCTCCATCAACATCTTCAGCAGCACCATCTCATCTCAAAACCCTAGTTCATCTCTAATGTTCAATCTTTGTATCAAAACCTCGGATTGGTACCTGTGGCTGACTAGTAGTATTGATTACATCTTGTAGTTGATGCTATCCAGTTATTTGGTGGAAGATTATATGTTCAGATCTATTATGATATTCAATACCCCTCTGATCTTAAGCATGAATATTTTGTGTGACTAGTTACTTTTGTTCTTGAGGACAAGGGAGAAGTCTTGTCATTAGTAATCATGTGAATTTGGTATTCGTTTGATATTTTGATGATATCTATGTTGCGATTCCCTTAGTGGTGTTATGTGAATGTCGACTACATGACACTTCACCATCTTTGGGCCTAAGGGAATATATTGTGGAGTAGTTATTATATGATGGGTTGCTAGAGTGACAGAAGCTTAAACCCTATTTTATGTGCTATTCGGTAAGGGGCTGATTTGGATCCATATGTTTAATGTTATGGTTAGATTTTATCTTAATTCTTCTTTTGTAGTTGCGGATGCTTGCGAAAGGGGTAAATCATAAGTGGGAGGCTTGTTCAAGTAAGAAAAGCATCCAAGCACCATTCCACCCACATATCAAATTATCAAAGCAGCGAACGTGAATCAAACCAACATGACGAAAGTGACTAGATGAAATTCTTGTGTGTCCACAAGAATGCTTTGCTTACTATAAGAGGTGGTTTTGGCTTGTCCTTTGCTGCAAAATGGATTGGGCTACCTTGATGCACCTATTGTTACTATTGCTACTTATTACTTGGTACAAATTATCTTGCTATCAAACTACCTTTTACCGACAATTTCAGTGCTTGCAGAAATTACCTTGCTGAAAACTGCTTGCCATTTCCTTCTACTCCTCGTTGGGTTCGACACTCTTACTTATTGAAAGGACTATGATTGATCCCCTACACTTGTGGGTCATCAAGAATCTTTTCTAGCGTCGTTGTCGGGCAGTGAAGCGCTCTTGGTAAGTGAAAATTGGTGAGGAAAAATTTGTATAACATGCTGAAATTTACTGTTACTTCTTATTATGGAAAACAATCCTTTGAGGGGTTTGTTCAGGGTATCTTCACCTCGACCAGAAGCTCAAAGATTTTCTCCTCAACCTACTGCACCTATTGAAATATTGGTTATGAGATTCCTTTGGGAATGATAGAGAAACTGCTAGCTAATCCTTATCAGCCCTAGCACAAAGAGTTGCTCCTCAACCTACTACACCTATTAGCCCTAGAAGCAAAGTACTACTCGCATGCCCCTAGGGAGGAGGTTGGTAGGAGCTAACCATCGTGCACCCCTGATTATAATAGCACAAAGGATTTCATTTTAGACATAAAAATGCTCGGACCTCCCCGCCATGCCATGACCAACACCTAGATGAGCAGTTAATAACAAGATTTAATATCGATATTTATACTAACAAATGATCATGAACCTATATCCTTTCATATTATGAAATCAATATCATTAAACCATACATTACATATTTAGTGATCTACATGAATTTTTTTATTATATCCCCCCTTGAATACTTTATCATATCATAACTAATTTTATAACTCGTACATATTGCCAATTACTATCATAGACTCCCGAAAAGATATAAGGGAAGCATGAGAGTACAATCATTTCTATAAAATATAACCACCGTCGTGCTCTAAAATATATAAGTAAGCAGTAGAGCAACTACCTAGATCAAAAGATAAGTGAAGCACATATAGTATTCTAAAAAATCACGATAAATTTGTTTGTCTCTCAAAAAGTATGTCCAACAAATGATGATTGTGGAAAACTAAACGCAAACAAAGTAAAACTATGGTACAAGACGCTCCAAGCAAACTCATATCATGTGATGAATAAAAATGTAGCTCCAAGTAACATACCGATAGATTGTAGATGAAAGAGGAGATGCCATCCGGGGTGTCCCCAAGCTTAGACGTTTGGATCTTCCTTGAATATTACTCCCTCCGTCCCAAAATAAGTGTCTCAACTTTGTACTAGCTCTAGTACAAATTTTTACTAAGCTCAAGGCACTTATTTCGGGACGGAGGGAGTACCTTGGAGTGCCTTGGAAATCCCCAAGCTTAGGGTCTTTCCACTCCTTATTCCTTCATCCATCGTGATCTTACCCAAAACTTGAAAACTTCAGCACACAAAACTCAACAGAAACCTCATGAGATCCGATAGTATAATAAGAAAATCATAAAGTTTAGGTACTGTTATGAACCCATTCATATTTTAATCTTGCATAATACCTACTTTATTTTAATTTCCATGACTTGTACCCCCAGATATTATCCATAGCATCATCAAAACAAGTGAACTATGCACTAGAAAATAGAATCTGTCAAAAACATAACAGTCTCTAATGATCTGGCTAAGCGCAATACTTCTGCAACTCCGAAAATTCAAAAAAAAATAGGACAATGTGGACAATTTGTATGTCAATCATGTGTAAAAAAATCAGAATTTTATCATGTTTCAGTTAATTATCAAACTTCTGGTACTGGAAGAAAAACTTTCTGTTTTTTCACAGAATCAAGTCAACTATCAACCAAATCATCCCAAAGGCTTTACTTGGCACAAAAACTAATTAAACATAAAAACACAATAATAACAGTAGCAATAATTGTGTCAACACACCAAAACATAAAGTAAAAGCAAAAATTTAAGATAACTATTGGGTTGCCTCCCAACAAGTGCTATGGTTTAACACCCCTAGCTAGGCGTAAGGCATTGTTTCAAGTATTATCATCTTTTAAATTGATTGCATAGGTATCCTTCATAATAGATTCATATGGTGGTTTAATTCTCTGTCTAGGGAAGTGTTCCATCCCTTTCTTTAATGGAAATTTAAACCTTATATTTCCTTCGTTCATATCAACAGTAGCTCCTATGGTGCGTAGGAAAGGCCTACCAAGTGTTATAGGACAAGATGAACTGCATTCAATATCGAGCACAATAAGATCCATGGGCACATAATTTCTATTAGAAATTATAAGCAAATCATTTATTCTACCCAATGGTTTCTTCATAGTTGAATCTGCTAAATGCAAATTGAGGGAACATTCATTCATACCGGTGAGACATAGCATGTCACAGAAAGATTTTGGTATATCAGAGACGCTAGCACCTAGATCACACAAAGTATTGCATTCATAATCTTTAATCTTAATTTTAATAGTAGGTTCCCATTCATCATGCAACTTCCTAGGTATAGAAACATCCAATTCTAACATTTCATCATAAGCTATTATCATAGCTTCTACAGTATGTTTAGTGAAAGCTTTATTTTGTTTGTAAGCATTAGGTGAATTTATCATAGATTACCGAAAGAAACACATTCAATCAAAGAGTAATTATCATAATTAAAGTCCTTGTACTCCAAAGTAGTGGGCGCATCACTATTTAAATTATTGACCTCTCCAGACCCACTTTTATCATTTTTATCATTAAGATCATTACCCTCCAAACAATTGGGACACCTTCTAGCTAAAGTTGACTCATCTCCAGTCCCTTTTTCATCAAGTTTTATATTACTAAACACGGTTTAAATAGGTGTCACACCAATCATTTTAATATCCTCATCATGACAACGATAAAACCGGGTGGAATAACTTTTTCTAGGAATTATTGCTTAGCTCTCAACCTAGCGGTTCTCTCTTTACTTTCATTAATTGACACTTGTATAGATTTAATAGACTCGTTAATATCATGCTTAGGTGGCAAAGTTTTAATTTTAATAGTTTCAACATCATGAGCAATTCTATCCATGTTTCTAGCCATATCATCAACTTTATGTAATTTTTCTTCTACCATAGTACTAATTTTTTTTTAGAACTAATAAATTATTTATTGTGGTTCTCAAGATCAGTAGGTATAACATTATTATTATTGTAGGAATTTCCATAGGAATTACCATAATTATTTGAGGAATTATCAGGATGCGGTCTGGGATTGACATTACCTCCATCAAAGTATTGTTGTTGAAATTATTTCTAGCAAAAAAATCATATCAATAGCATCATTATTTTGATCAATCAAAGTAGATAGAGACACATCATTAGGATCAACATGAGAATTTTTACTAGCAACCATATTCATGAGAGCATTCATTTTATCACCCAACGTAGTAATTTCTTTGACAGAGTTTACCTTCTTACCACTTGGATCTCGTTCGGTGTGCCATTGAGAATAATTTGACATTATATTATCAAGGAGTTTTTTAGATTCTTCTAATGTAATTTCCGTAAAAGTACCACCCGCAGCACTGTCTAGAAGATTTCTAGAAACAATGTTTAGTCCCGCATAGAAATTTTGTATTATCATCCATAAGCTTAAACCATGAGTGGGACAATTTCAAATCATTAATTTCATTCTCTCCCAAAATTATGCAACATGTTCATTTTCAAGTTGCTTAAAATTCATAATTTGAGTCAAAGGGAAATAATCTTAGTAGGAGGAAAATACTGGAAATAAAAGCATCCTTACACTTATCCATGAATCAATACTATTGCGAGGTAAGGATGAAAACCAAGTTTTAGCACTTTCTCGTGGCGAGAAAGGAAATAATTTCAACTTAACAATATCATTATCCACATATTTATTCTTTTGCATAACAGATAATTCAACAAAGGTATTAAGATGGGATGCAACATCTTCATTAGGACTTCCAGAAAATTGTTCTTTCATAACAAGATTTAGCAATGCAGCATTAATATCACAAGACTTCACACTAGTGGCGGGAGGAGCAATTGGAGTACTAATAAAATCATTATTATTAGTATTTGGGAAGTCATGCAACTTAGTATTTTCTTGAGACAACAAGAAAGCAAGCAAACGATCGAAGTAAAATACTTTTTGGTATTTTTTAGAGAAGTGGAAGGAGATGAAAAAGAGAGGCAAATAAAAATAGAGCAAGTAGATGATCGTTTGTGTGAAGGTACTTGATAGGATTTGACGACATGCCAGAAATTCTTCCTGCTACATGTAAACTGCGTTGGGATTTCCCCGAAGAGCAGGGGTGAAGTAGTACAATAGAGATAAGTATTTCCCTCAGGGAGAACGTTATCGAACCAATAGGAGAACCAACTAAATCCCCGTGAACATCACCTGCACAACACAAAAGCAAATACTTGCACCCAACACGGGCAAGAGGGTCGTCAATCCCCTTGAACTCGTTACTTATTTTTGGTTTTCTTTATATGATTGAAGTATACCCGGGGATCATAGTTTTTTCTAGAGTCTTATCTCTCAGAACAATAGCATACGCTGGGTAGACAAACTACAGTTGGGCAATTGGTAGAAAAGTGCATAGTTATGATGTTATTCATGGAAATGATCATGTATATAGGCATCACGTCTATGACAAGTAGACCGAGTCCTACCTGCATCTACTACTATTAATCCACTAATCGACCGCCACCCATGATGCATCTATCGTATTAAGTCCATGACAAATAGAGTAACACTTCAAGCAAGATGACATGATGTAGACAAAGTAAAATCAAGCAATATGATTAAACCCATCATTTTACCCTTAATGGCAACAATACAATACGTGCCTCGCTACTTTCTATCACTAGGTGTGGACGCCGCAAGATTGAACCCATCACAAAGCACCTCTCCCACTCAAGATAAATCAATCTACTTGGCCAAACCAACGGATATATCAAAGAGAAATACAAAGCTATAATAATCGTGCATAATAAAGTTTAGAAAAGACTCAATTACTTTTAGTGAATAATTTGATCATAAACCGACAATTCATCGGAACCCAACAAATACACCGGAAAAGAAGATTACATCAAATAGAACTCCAAGGAGATCGGGGAGAACATTATATTGAAGATCAAAAAGAGAGAAGAAGCCATCTAAATACTAGCTATGAACTCATAGGTCTGTGGTGAACTACTCATGCATCATCGGAAGGCAGCAAGGATGATGTAGAAGCCTCCATTATCTATTCTCCCTCCGGTAGAGTACCGAAAATGGCCTCCAGATGAGATAGCGGAAGAACAGAAGCTTGCGGCTGCAGAAAAATTGTTCCGGGTGGCTCTTTGTTGGTTTGGGAATATTTGAAAATTTATAGAAGAAGAATTAGGTCAAATGGAGCTACGAGGGGCCCATGAGCTCAGGGGGTGTGCCTTGTGAGCTCATGGCTCTCTCATATATCTTCTGGCCTCCTCCCGAAGCTTCTAGGGTCCCTTTTGGTCCATAAAAATCACCATAAAGTTTCATCGTGTTTGGACTTCGTCTAGTATTGATTTTCTGAAAAGTCAAAAACAAGCAAATAAACAGATACTGGCACTAGGCACTGGGTTAATAGTTTTAGTCCCAAAAAATGATATAAAATAGCATAAAATGCATATACATATATATATATATCCCAAAAAATGATATAAAATAGCATAAAAATGCATATACATATATATATAACATCCAAGATTGATATAAAATTATAGATACGTTCGAGGCGTATTAGGGAGAGAGGCAGTGGCGATGGCAGGGAAGGCGCCTGTGGTAGGGAGAGGAAGGGGCAGCGGCGGCAGGTTGCGGCGGCGGCGGCTGGGGCTAGCGGTGGCGGGGTGGGGAGGAAGAGGGGCGGCGGCGACTGTGGTGGGGAAAGGAAGGGGCGGGGGCAGCAGGTTGCAGGGGTGGCAGCTAGAGATAGTGGCAGCCGTCGCAAGGTGCAGCGACGGTGTGGAGCGGAAGTTAGGTTGCAGGAAAGAAAACAGAAACTGATACCATGTTTCAGAAAGATGAGATTGCATGCGACGCAATTCATTGATCACATGCAAGTGC
Source organism: Triticum timopheevii (assembly GCA_963921465.1). Taxonomy (NCBI): domain Eukaryota; kingdom Viridiplantae; phylum Streptophyta; class Magnoliopsida; order Poales; family Poaceae; genus Triticum; species Triticum timopheevii. The sequence continues at coordinate 248,210,721 of OY997264.1, read as the reverse complement.
ACATATATAGGTATAAGGGGTGCACGACCTCGACTTGTCTCTCAAGCTATACACTATACGTAGGAGAAAAGAGGCGTGACAATACAGGACCCTAAGAGCAACTCCAGCCGCGCCCCCAACAGGCCCCCCAAGGCGATTTGTTTGCGCTGGCGCCCGAAAACAGGCCCAGTCGCGCCCCCAGGAGCCCGTTTTTTACCGGTTCGGCCCGAAATTGGGGCCAGCGGACCCAGGCCGAACCCGGCACGCTGGGGCACCCAGGGGCGCCGGGGCAATAGCTTTAGGCGTGAGCAAATAGCAGGCCCTCCGAGTCAGCGACCCCCGCCTTGTCTTCCTCACAACGTCTCGATTCCCCGCGGGGAATCAATGCCAAGGCTGCCGCCGGTCATCCTTCCATTGATTCCTCATGGGCCGGTGAGGTGCGGCAATGCGGCCCCTCGCGCCATGCGTACACACAACGCCGCCACCCCCCCCCCCCCCCTCGTTACTATATAAAGCAGCTCCTCCCACACCAGATGACGCACCCGCCCGGAGCCCCTCTCTCCCCGTGCATAGCCGCCGCCGACAAACTCTTTCCTCTCTCTTCCCCCGTTCAAAGCCGCCGCAAACAATGGGCGAGGTTCCCCAACGATGGGGCGACAGCCAATGTCTTCGGCCGCCGCTCGCTGCACGAGTGGGAAGCCCACCTCCTGTTCGAAGCCAACGTCCCGGCACCTCCCGGCATGCGCGCGTCGTGGCGATGGAGGCTCGGCGCCAGGGGTGTGCCCATACCCCCGCTGCCCGACGTGATGCACCCCGACTACTTCAATGACGTGGTCGAGCGTGTGCAGGTGTCGCTGATGGAGGAGCAGCTGGCCCTCCCGGAGTACACCGCCGGCAACCACGAAGCGTGGGAGGCCTACTTCGGACGCCGGCAGGCGGCACCGCTGGCCTCCACCAACAACGCTCCTCTGGTGCGGGGCACCACGAACAGCGACAGCCGCCGCCTATGGTGGGGCGCCCCCGGCCGCACGCTCCACGCCGTCCTCCAGGACCTCGAGGGCAGCAATGTGCTGCCGTTGATGTATCCTGCCGCCCCAGTCCCCCGCCAGAGCGGCGGTCAATGGATGCCGAGGAGGACCGGCTCCTCTTCCTCCTCCTCCCGCTCCTCCTCCCACTCCTCCGGGTTGCCGGCGCTCTTCAGCGTCAAGGCCGAGCCAGCGGAGACGTCGCTCGCCCGGTGCATCCGCAGCGCTGGTATCGTCATCAACGAGGGCGGGCGCGGCTCCTCCTCCTCGGCTCCTCCCCGCCTCATCAAGCCGAAGACGGAGCCGGGGCTCGCCGCCGTGAAGACGGAGCCATGTCTCGCCAGCGTCAAGACAGAGCCGGGGCTCGACGAGCAGCGGCCATGAAGTGGGCGCGGGAGGACTAGGCGCTACTGGAGTGTAACGCCCCGAGCCCGGCGCTCCAGAAGACTTCCAGCTATTTCGGGCTTTGCCGTGTGTTTTATTTAGTTGTTGCATCATCATGCTTGTGTTATTTGTTTTTCTCACTTTGTGCATTCCATCTTCATGTATGTTGCCATATGCATTTGCATCCATCGTGTTCATGATTGCTTGCTTGCTTGTGAGGTTTGTTTTATTATTATTATTTGCATCATGCATTCGTCTCCATATGATTGTTGTGCTTGTTTTATTTTACTTGTTCATGTGTTTACTTGCGCTATGTATGTGTTGATATTCCTACCACTTGTTTCCTCTCTCAACCTATCAATGCACCATCTTCTCCTCCTTCCTTCTTCTTTCTTTCATTGTTCCAAGTGACATTTTCTCCTCCATAAATGTAAAATATTTTTCCTATAAATATTAGACCATGTCCTAGACCTCTCTGTCCAAATTCATGATATTTTAAGTTGATTTGGTTAGGTTCAAAAATGGCTCAAGTTTGAATTTAATTCAAACTTGAATTATTTTTCTATCCTTAAAAATGCCCAAAGCAATTTATTCAAATTCTGCACAAATTCTGGACTCCAATGATATGTTCATATCTCTCACAACCCTCTCCAAATTCCTTTGTGATTTTGCTCTGTTATTTCTGTTTGAAGAAATAGAAAAAGAGCAGCAGTGCAACCCAGCGATCAGTAGTTTTGCAACCTAGCAGCCCAGCCGATCCAGCCCACCTCGCTTACCCATTCAAGCAGCCCACCAATGCCAATCCCTCATGTTCTTCTTCTTCCCCTTGTACGGCAGCTCATCGACCCTGTCCACGTCGGCACTCCGACCGATTTGACGGCCGGAACAGGAGCCCCTGCTCCTACAAAACCTACCACGCGAGCCCCCTGCAACCCTAGACCTCTCCCTTCCCTCCTCGCGCCGCCAACCCTTTTCCTTCCCCTCTGTTTCCTCTTCTTCAAGGAACAGAGAAAGAGAGAGCACCACCGAGCGCGCTCTGCCGTCGTATGCGAGGCCTCCTCGTCGTATTCTTCGTCTTCAAGCTAGGCCGGGAGCCAGAAGGGCCCAAGGGCGCCGCAATCTTCTTCCACGACGTCGTCTTCTTCCTCTTCATCGCCGCGGAACCCCAAGCTCCTCGACATCATCTTCGTCATCTTCCCTCTGCTTCACGGACTCGAGCGCCTTCGTCGATCATCGCGTCCTCGCCCTCGCTGGACCACATCGCCGGCGTCCTCATCTTGTCTCGAGCCCTTGGTGAGCAACCACTCCTCCCCATCTCTCTCCCTAGTTTGATTCGTCGCGGTAGCCGCCGATCCCATCGTGTCCGAGGCCATGTCCGTTAAGTACGACCATGACAACGAGCTTGAGCTTGTGTTCTAGGCTTCTAGCCTCTGCTTGTCTCACCTGTGCATGCATCCACACTCAGCACTCATGCTCGCAGCACACGCCATCTCGCTCGCGAGCCCCGTTGCCCTGCTTCACCTGCCGCTGTTGCTCGTGCCTCGCCTGACTGTGCGCCGCAGCCGAGAAGAGTTCCAGCTCGAAGCTCGAGCTCCGGCGTCCTTCCTCCGCTCCCTACATGAACACGCTCACCCTCACCTATTTCCGCACCCCCGCCGGTGTCTCTGCTGCTGCAGAAGCCGCTGCCTTTGGTCGGCGCCGTCGTTGTCGGTTGTCGTTGTGCAGCCATGGTCAACTCGATCTGCTGAAAGATGCTCAAAGGGGCCAGGGAGCTCTTTGTATCACCAACACACGGCTAGCCGAGCTAGTCAGCGTGCATGCTCACGACCGAGAGGTCCTGGGATCAAATCCCACTTCTGGGCTGCTGCATAGCCAGTTGGGCCCGATTCCACTTCTGGGCCGCTGCACTCTAATGCTTCTAGCCCGTGCATATGTTTTTTCCCAGTCTATGTATTTTAGCATTTTTTCCAATGCATTCTTAATTACAAAAAATGCCCCTGTTTTGTATTCTTAATTACAGAAAATGCCCCTGTTTTGTTTATTTATTTTTTCCCAGTGTGCACACCCATAGCCAGTTGGGCCCGATTCCACTTCTGGGTCGCTGCACTCTAATGCTTCTGGCCCGTGCATATGTTTTTTCCCAGTCTGTGTATTTTAGCATTTTTTCCAATGCATTCTTAATTACAGAAAATGCCCCTGTTTTGTATTGTTAATAACTATATATGCATGCATCCAAATTAAACAAACTATATATGTAAAATGCTTAGAATTTCGTCTAGTTTCACAATATGCTGCTTTCATCCATGCTAAAAATGTTTAATTTGCTGTTTGCTTTAATTTGCTTAAATGCCATGTTAAAATGGTTTATTTCATAACTAAATAACCGTAGCTCCAATTGTAATAAACTTTATATGTAAATGGGGTGAAAAAATGCATAGATTAACTTGCTGCACTTTATTTTGCTGTTTCACAACATTAAAATTGTGTATAGGGCAGAACAGTACCAAATTCGAATATGCATATGGGGATTTTCCGGAATTGTTGTTTGTTGTTCCGGCCTCATTTAAACTTGCCTAGATAGTTAGTTTACTTATGTTTCACCTCTTGCCATGTTTAACAACATTTAATATTGTTGTGTACCTAAAAGAGAGCGAACCTAAATAACTTGAATGTGGTGTTTCGTCAATATGCAACTTGTTGCATATTGAGCTCCACTTAACTTGTAGTATTGTTAATTGCACTTTGCCACGCCATGCCTCTTTAAACCGGACATGCATCATACTTGGTTGTGCATCGTGCCATGTTTATGTGATGGTTGTTTACCATGTTGTTTGTTTCTTTTCGGTGTTGCTTCTTAGTTCCGGTAATGTTGCGATTGTGAGGATTCCTTCGACTACTCCCGTTCGTCTTCTTCATGGACTCGTTCTTCTTCCTAGCGGGATTTCAGGCAAGATGACCGTCACCTTGGATCTCACTACTATCATTGCTATGCTAGTTACTTCGTTCTATCGCTTTGCCGCGCTACCTATCTCTTGTTGCTCAAGCCTCACAAATTGCCATGTCAGCCTCTAACCGTTTTCACCCTTCCTAGCAAATCGTTGCTTGGCTATGTTACCGCTTTTGCTCAGCCCCTCTTATAGCATTGTTAGTTGCAGGTGAAGTTGAAGATTGCTCCATGGTGGACAGGGTTATGTTGGGATATCACAATATCTCTTATTTAATTAATGCATCTATATACTTGATAAAGGATGGAAGGATCGGCCTTATGCCTGGTGTTTTGTTCCATTCTTGCCGCCCTAGTTTCCGTCATATTGGTATTATGTTCCCGGATTTTGCGTCCATAACGCGGTTGGGTGATTTATGAGACCCCCTTGACAGTTCGCTTTGAATAAAACTCCTCCAGCAAGGCCCAACCTTGGTTTTACATTTGCCTCACCAAGCCCTTTTTCCCTTGGGAGTCGCGCTCCCGAGGGTCATCTTATTTTTACCCCCCCACCCCCCACCCCCACCCCCGGGCCAGTGCTCGTCGTGAGTGTTGGTCCAACCTGTCAGCCGCCGGTGGTCACCAGGGGCAACTCTGGGTTGGCCTACCGGAAGTTTGGACAATCCGGTGTGCCCTAAGAACGAGATATGTGCAGCTCCTATCAGGATTTGTCGGCACATTCGGGCGGCTTTGCTGGTCTTGTTTTACCATTGTCGAAATGTCTTGTAAACCGGGATTCCGAGACTGATCGGGTCTTCCTGGGAGAAGGAATATCCTTCGTTGATCGCGAGAGCTTATCATGGGCTAAGTTGGGACACCCCTGCAGGGTATTATCTTTCGAAAGCCGTGCCCATGGTTATGTGGCAGATGGGAATTTGTTAATGTCCGGTTGTAGATAACTTGACACCAAATCCGAATTAAAACGCATCAACCGCGTGTGTAGTCGTGATGGTCTCTTTTCGGCGGAGTCCGGGAAGTGAACACGGTTTTGGGTTATGTTTGACGTAAGTAGGAGTTCAGGATCACCTCTTGATCATTGCTAGCTTCACGGCCGTTCCGTTTGCTCTCTTCTCGCTCTTATTTGCGTATGTTAGCCACTATATATGCTTAGCCGCTACTGCAACCACACCACTTTACCCCTTCCTTTCCCATTAAGCTTTGCTAGTCTTGATACCCATGGTAATGGGATTGCTGATTCCTCGTGGCTCACAGATTACTACAACAACAGTTGCAGGTACAGGTTATGCGATGATCATGGCGCGAGAGCGATGTTTGCTTGTTTTGGAGTTCTTCTTCTGCTTCTTCGATCGGGTGATAGGTTCCAGGTCGGCAGCCTGGGCTAGCAGGGTGGATGTCGTTTGAGTTTCTGTTTGTGTTTCATCCATAGTCGGATGGCGATCTTATGTATGATGTTGTATTCGTGTGGCATTGTATGCCTTTTGTATGTATCCCCATCTATTATGTAATGTTGATGTAATGATATCCACCTTGCAAAAGCGTATCAATATGCGGTTCTATCCTTGGTGGGACCTTTGAGTCTCTTTAGGATAGTATCGCATATTGGGCGTGACATGGAGTTGGAGCGCCAGCGCCGCGCCCTAGAGGAGATCGCCGCTCGGTGTCGGGGTCGCGACGAGGGAGGCGTCGTCGTTCTCGATGACAGCGACGACGATGCGCCGCCGCCGCCGGTCCGCCAGGACGACCCCGAGCAGGGGTCCAGCAGTGGCGTCCACGTGAAGGAGAAGGACGACGACGGCTGCGGCGATGACGGCGACTACGCCGTACTCGGCGAGTTCTTCGGCCTATAGTCGCGGCCTTGTTTTTTAAGTGAATTTAAAGTTTTCTATGTAAAAACTGCTTTAAGTCGCCGAAGTTTATGTTATGCTTGCTGAATTTGTGCCAAATTTATTTTTTAAACAGTTTAAAATAGACGTCCTGGGGCCGACCCTGAGGGCGGCGGCTAGGACCCCGATCGGCCCCAGGCCGATTTTAGCGCCGGTTCACTCCCAGGCGGCGATTTTTCGGTCCGCTTGGGGGGCGAACGGTTAGAGTTGCTCTAACCTATACATACATACACGTTCAACACTAAGCGACACCGAAGAACTACGATGATTTCTCACACGCATTCGACTTGGTCACCGAAGGTAGTTGGTTCGCCTCGAAGAAGATTTCCAAATTCTTCACTCTTTGAGTAAATAGGTTCTAGAAATACAGTACGGACACATACGCTCATATACATGCAACGTACATACGCACACCATACCCTTACGAGCACCTCCGAGAGACTGAGCCGACAGGGTTCTAACCAAGCACGCTGAAGCTTACAATCATATTTCACACTTTGACCCCTCTTAATGGCACAACTTACCCCCTATCAAATGCAGAATTAGATAAAGTACAAAATAAATTCTACTCCAAACCACCGAAGACTTCAGCGTTTTCCTCAACATTTTTAGAAGTCAAAATACTTCAGTTAAACCAAATCTCTCAGGACATAGAATACGCGAACACTCGGTAAATACATTAACCCCTCGAGTATTTTGTTATTAACCATCGAAACCCACAAAGGCACTAGCAGCTACTTGCCGGGCAGCCCCTCAGACGGACCGGCGCGATCACGACGATGATGGTGCTAGCGGGCAGCGGCGCTCGTGGCGCGATGCATTCTTGGGAAACTCATGCCACGCCAAGGGCAAGTCCACTGACGTCATCGAGGCGGCACCAAGACGGCGCAGCAGGACTCCGGCGGGCCGGCGGCACGACGATCAGGGACGGGGACGTGCCAAGAGCAAGGCGGCGCCCGAAGCGCCACCGCTGTAGGCTACTCCGCCGCTCCCTCTCCGCTAGGTGACGGTGGCCCCGCGTCGTGACGCCCAAGAGATGGACCCCGTGGCTGCATTCTTCTCCTTCCCCGGTGGTCGCGCGCTCCCTCCCCCCCCCCCCCCCCGCACCGCGCACGGACATCATGCAGCTCAAGATCGAAAACGCCATGATCGACGCCCTCAACTCCCCGCTGACCTTTGAAGATGGTGGACGCTCGCCTCCGCATGCCCGCACGCGCACTGGTGTGATAGAAGAGTTCCACGAAGACGACGACATCCTCCCGTGCATCGCCGATCTTTCGGCCCCGCTCTCCAGCCCCTGCATCTGCTTGCCAGCTATGGCCGCGGTGGGGTTCCATGTTGACGCAATCACTCACAAGGTCGACAGCCTGCAGATTGGCGGAGGACAAGACCACAGCTCTCTCGAGACGGCGGACGGCAACAGCCGTGAGGGAGCGCTGGAGCTCTTCGCTCCGGTGCCCCAGGCCGTCCTGCCCAGTCCTCCGGTGCGGCCGCGGCCTTTTGCTCCACCCAAAGTGCGGGCCACCTCAGTCCCTTCTCGCCGCAGTGCTAGGCAGGCATCGGCTGGTTGTTCGGTCCCGGTCACGCAGAGGGCGGCCATGCGTCTCATCCAGGAGCTCGGTGGGCTCGGGCCTAAAGACAAGATGACACCCAAGGCTGCTGCTGATCTCCTCAAGCGTTTCTAGGAGCCACTAACTACCAAGGGCATCGCTGCCATTGCCAAGCTCACAGGCCTGGACTGTGAGGCCCTGAAGATCGTTGCCGGCATGGCCGGAGCGAACGACGAGGATGTCCTTGCGGTGTGATCATGTTAGTTGTCCTTCGTAGTCTTCGTCGACGACTGGTCTTAAACCAGCTTGAGTTAGGTTTTAATTCCATGTGTTGTGCCCTCTGTAAGGTAGAGGTAGTTAGACGGCGCCGGAATTTGGGGTTTATTAGTGGCCGCATCGCCCCCAGCAGGATTGTAAGGCATGTGTGTGTGTACTTGTCTTCTTAGTAGCTATGTCAGTCGACAAAGAGATATCGCCTGTCCCCACGATTGATACGAATTTCAGAATCATGTCCTGGAACGTGAGGGGCCTAAACTCCCCAGCAAAGCGTACAGCCGTTTGCGAGGTGGCGCATGCAAACAAAATTGCAATCCTAAATTTGCAGAAAACTAAAATTGAATCCTGGTCCACGCAATTAGCAGTAGAAGTAGGGGGGCCTTCACTTCAGGGTTGTGCCGTCCTGCCTGCAACAGGTACTAGAGGTGGTGCAGCCATTTTCTGGGATAAGAAAATAGTCAACATAGTCACGCACATGATTGCTAGCTTCTCCATCACAGTTAGGGTTGAAATCGTCGGCAGCGGCGAATTCTTTTGGATGATAACTGTCTATGGGCCATCAGATGATGAACAGAAGGAAAACTTCCTATCTGAACTTGCCAGCGCGGACCCTCGCCCATCTGATCCATGGATGCTAAACGGTGACTTCAACATGATTTATCAGGCCAGAGACAAAAGCAATGGCCTGATCAACAGAAGGATGATGGGTCGTTTCCGCCGGGCGATTGATTTTGCAGGGGTTAGAGAAGTCAAGTGCAGAAACAGGCACTTTATTTGGAGTAATGAACGAGAATCCCCTACCATATGCAGCATTGACAAGATTTTTTGCAACTTAGCATGGGAGGACATGTTCCCTGATGTGTTGCTCACGGCGGCTTCAACGTCCTTCTCTGACCACTGTCCTCTCCTATTAGCCAATGGAGCGCCGCCAGTCAGGAAGGCTAGGTTCAGGTTTGAGAATTTTTGGCCGCGATTCCCACACTTCCATGAAACAGTGCAGCACGCCTGGGATCGACCGGTGAATCACGACTGCCCTTTCATACGCATCGGCAGGAAGCTGCAGAGGGTTGGGGCTGACCTGAAAATCTGGAGCAGATCGCTCTTTGGAGGCGCCAAACTACAGTTCCACATTGCAAACACGGTGATCTTGCAGTTGGACATGGTGCAAGAGGCCAGAAACCTGACGGAGCAGGAGCGCCTGCTGCGCAAGCAGCTTAAGCTCAAGGTGATTGGATTGGCTGCCATCGAGAGAGCTAGAAAGAGACAGGCTTCCAGGATCATGTGGCTCAAAGCTGGCGACGCAAATTCAAAATTTTTCCATGCAAAAATCAGAGCAAGAAGGAGGAAGAACTACATCCACTCCATCAAGGTGGGCAATGCTGAAATGACTGAACACCAGGAGAAGGCCTCGGCCGCGCGCGATCATTTTACAGAGTCTTTGGGAAGGCTATGGCAGCGCACCTGCACACTGAACTGGGACGAGCTGCGTCTATCGGAAATCGACATGTCTAGGCTTGACCTCCCTTTCACCAAGCATGAGGTGTGGGCGGCAACCCAGGCCTCGCTGGCGGAAAAAGCGCCTGGACCGGACGGCTTCACCGCCCGTTTTTCAGGGCTTGTTGAAACATCACGAAGCACGACATTATGGCGGTTTTTCAGAAATTCTACAACCTAGTGGGAGCAAACTTCGATGAATTGAACAGCGCGTTCATCGCACTGCTGCCAAAAAAGGACGGAGCAACGGAGATGCGCCACTTCAGGCCTATCAGCCTCATACACTCCGTGTCGAAACTGATATCTAAGGTGTTATCCATGCGGCTGGCCCCAAAGCTCAAGGACCTGATCTCCCCGGCGCAAACTGCTTTCCAGAAGGGCAAGTGTATCCACGATAGTTATCAGTATGTGCAGGGCTGTGTTAGAGCGCTTCACAAAGACAAAAAAATCGGCCCTCCTATTCAAATTAGATATTGCCAAGGCCTTCGATTCAGTTTCCTGGGAATACTTACTGGAGCTGCTGCAGAGATTGGGTTTTAGTTCAGTTGGAGGGATTGGACCACCATGCTGCTATCCTCGGCCTCCTCCATCCTGATGAACGGCGAGCCGGGAGAGAAGTTCTGGCACCGCCAAGGCCTACGTCATGGAGACCCTTTCTCCCCGCTGCTCTTCATCATCGCCATTGATCCACTCCATCGCCTGCTAGCTGCGGCAGCGGAGAGGGGGACACTGGCTCGGTTGCCGGGTCGGGGTACGAGTATGAGGGTCTGCCTCTACGCGGACGACGCAGTTATCTTTGCCAACCCGTCCAAGGCCAAGGTTGACACGCTGCTTGGCCTGCTGACAAAATTTTGGGGAGGCCACGGGGCTACATCTCAACCAAAGTAAATCTTCAGTGGCTGCCATTAGGTGCGACGACATCAATTTGTCGGAAGTGCTACAGGGCTTCGGTGGCTCTCTGGTTGGGTTGCCAATGACCTACCTTGGGTCTACCGATCTCGACGACCAGGCTAAGGTTGAGTCACTTCCAGTTCATTCTAGACAGAATTAAAGCGCAACTGGCGGGATGGAAAGGAAGGCTGCTCAACTTGGCAGGTACGAGGGTTCTGGTCCGTAGCGTTCTCTCTGCTCTGCCAACTTTCGCCATGACTGTGCTAAAGGTCCCTAAGAAGATCATACGCGAGATAGACAAGTCCAGAAGGCGATTCTTATGGAGCCAGGACGAGGAGCTCACTGGTGGTAAGTGTAAAGTGGCCTGGTAGAAGGTTTGCTCCCCGATGCGTCAAGGAGGGTTGGGGATCTTAGATTTAAACAAGTTCAGCACCGCTCTACGCCTTAGATGGCAGTGGCTAGCATGGGGGCAACCGGCTAGGCCTTGAGTGCAGCTGCACCCCCCGGTTTCGGAAAAGGATCGAAATATGTTCAGTTTGGCAACAAAAGTTCAGATTGGTTACGGCCGCAAAGCCAGTTTCTGGAATGACAATTGGTTAGACGATTCTCCACTAGCAATCACATACCCTTCAGCCTTCAATCATGCCCGTAGAAAGAAGCGTCGAAGCATCCCTCCGGAATGATCAGTGGATCAAAGACCTCCAGCATGGTGACACCATGGCCATTGCACCAGACTTTCTCTCTATGTGGCGTATGCTCCAGGCTGCAAACACCGTGTTGCGGCCCGACGAAGACGACCGCATACGATGGCAACGCACTAACAATGGCTGCTACTCTACAAACTTAGCATACAACAACCAGTTTCAGTCCTCGGGCCAGTCCAGCTTCAACACTCTGATCTGGAAGGTGTGGACTCCAAACAAGCTCAAGGTGTTCATATGGTTGTTGCTCCAAGACAGGCTTTGGTGCAATGATCGGCTCCAGAGGAGGGGTTGGCCGAACAGTTATTTCTGCCAATTGTGCCTCCGCAACCTTGAAACGTCCACACATTTGTTTTGGGATTACAGTTTTGCGCGGGAAATTTGGCTGCACACGGCAGGGCGATCTGGATGCTCCTCTCTGGCCCCCTCGATCAGGGACCTCACCACCTCTGCTCAGGTATGCCAGTAAATCATCAACCGGACTCTCCCACAAAACAGAGGAGCAATCAGATCAATGATCATTATGATCTTGTGGGAGCTATGGAATGAGAGAAACGACTGCACCTTTAGGGGGATGACGCCAAATACTCAACGGATATGTGCAAAGATCAGGAGTAACTTAGAACAATGGAGATTAACAGGAGCAAAGAAGCTAGAGACCCCTTTCGGGGATATGTTGGGAGAAGTTTAATTTCAGTAGTTTCAGAAGGAGCTGCTGGCCGCTTGGCCATCTCTCTCTATTCCTGATCGTTTCGATCAAACTATTGTACTCTCCTTCTGCTAAATCAATGAAGCCAGCAATAGCTGGATCTTTCAAAAAAAAAAGCACTAGATGCACTTACAATTCTTTTTGCTCTCCACATGTAGTAAAGCAAAGAGTATGTCATTTACCCATCCTGGGAATCTAAACCTAGGTATATCGTGTGTCCCTGTTTATTTGTGTTCTAGATCTACTGATGTGAGTATGTGACGTCCTCTCAACTATAAATTCGACATACTCCAAATATCGCAATCGCGATTAAGATCAGACGTCATCAACAAGGAGCATAAGAGTTCATATAAAAAACTGGCTATAGTAGGCACATAAAGTACAAGATCACTGGTAATTGTGTGGGTATCTTCCCAGACAAAACTCATGCATTTCTCAGGATAATTGTGGAAATGTGCAATGTGACTTCAATCATTCCAATGACGGGCTAAGGTTTAAATGAACGTACACGCTGCCTGATATATTCCTATATGCCACTTGGACACCTGGTTGCCAATTGTAAGATAGGAACATGCGATGTGCAAATGTGTCACGGTTAAAAAAGGGCATCACCAAATCTAATGCTCAAACAGGATTTATAGAAATCACTGTTGACAATCGTCTATAACCCTGAAACCTACAGTTTGGGCTTTCTGGCTTTGGTGATTGCAAGGTTTAACTTGTTTGCAACATTTGAACCTTCCCGGAGGCCTTCTCGCTGTGATCGACAAGAAGCTTCTTTCGAATGGCTAATAGCTCCTCTCCAGCACCACAGATGTAGGCCGCTGTCCGCCTGCCAGAGAGAGTTGCTCCTTCCATGCTGTCAATGTAGTCCTACAAAAACAATAAAAGAGCTCACGATTTTGGTCACATTTACTATTTCCTAACGACGTGTATCATCCAATGTCGCAAGCATTCCTCTATTTAAAATTGACTCCACAAATTACTGAGAATTTGAACGCAACTTGTCTGCTTTGGCGGTCAGGACTATGTCAATGCTTCAAGTGTACTCTACCTGTTTCGTGTAAGAGCCAGACAAGAAGAAATTTTTAACTGGTGTCTTCGCGCGCTCCCTCCCCCCCCCCCCGCGCGCCGCGCACGGACATCATGCAGCTCGAGATCGAAAACGCCATGATCGACGCCCTCAACTCCCCGCTGACCTTTGAAGATGGTGGACGCTCGCCTCCGCATGCCCGCACGCGCACTGGTGTGATAGAAGAGTTCCATGAAGACGACGACATCCTCCCGTGCATCGCCGATCTTTCGGCCCCGCTCTCCAGCCCCTGCATCTGCTCGCCAGCTATGGCCGCGGTGGGGTTCCATGTTGACGCAATCACTCACAAGGTCGACAGCCTGCAGATTGGCGGAGGACAAGACCACAGCTCTCTCGAGACGGCGGACGGCAACAGCCGTGAGGGAGCGCTGGAGCTCTTCGCTCCGGTGCCCCAGGCCGTCCTGCCCAGTCCTCCGGTGCGGCCGCGGCCTTCTGCTCCACCCAAAGTGCGGGCCACCTCAGTCCCTTCTCGCCGCAGTGCTAGGCAGGCAGCGGCGGGTTGTTCGGTCCCGGTCACGCAGAGGGCGGCCATGCGTCTCATCCAGGAGCTCGGTGGGCTCGGGCCTAAAGACAAGATGACACCCAAGGCTGCTGCTGATCTCCTCAAGCGTTTCCAGGAGCCACTAACTACCAAGGACATCGCTGCCATTGCCAAGCTCACAGGCCTGGACTGTGAGGCCCTGAAGATCGTTGCCGGCATGGCCGGAGCGAACGACGAGGATGTCCTTGCGGTGTGATCATGTTAGTTGTCCTTCGTAGTCTTCGTCGACGACTGGTCTTAAACCAGCTTGAGTTAGGTTTTAATTCCATGTGTTGTGCCCTCTGTAAGGTAGAGGTAGTTAGACGGCGCCGGAATTTGGGGTTTATTAGTGGCCGCATCGCCCCCAGCAGGATTGTAAGGCATGTGTGTGTGTACTTGTCTTCTTAGTAGCTATGTCAGTCAACGAAGAGATATCGCCTGTCCCCATGATTGATACGAATTTCAGAATCATGTCCTGGAACGTGAGGGGCCTAAACTCCCCAGCAAAGCGTACGGCCGTTTGCGAGGTGGCGCACGCAAACAAAATTGCAATCCTAAATTTGCAGAAAACTAAAATTGAATCCTGGTCCACGCAATTAGCAGTAGAAGTAGGGGGGCCTTCACTTCAGGGTTGTGCCGTCCTGCCCGCAACAGGTACTAGAGGTGGTGCAGCCATTTTCTGGGATAAGCAAATAGTCAACATAGTCACGCACATGATTGCTAGCTTCTCCATCACAGTTAGGGTTGAAATCGTCGGCAGCGGCGAATTCTTTTGGATGATAACTGTCTATGGGCCATCAGATGATGAACAGAAGGAAAACTTCCTATCTGAACTTGCCAGCGCGGACCCTCGCCCATCTGATCCATGGATGCTAAACGGTGACTTCAACATGATTTCTCAGGCCAGAGACAAAAGCAATGGCCTGATCAACAGAAGGATGATGGGTCGTTTCCGCCGGGCGATTGATTTTGCAGGGGTTAGAGAAGTCAAGTGCAGAAACAGGCAATTTATTTGGAGTAATGAACGAGAATCCCCTACCATATGCAGCATTGACAAGATTTTTTGCAACTTAGCATGGGAGGACATGTTCCCTGATGTGTTGCTCACGGCGGCTTCAACGTCCTTCTCTGACCACTGTCCTCTCCTATTAGCCAATGGAGCGCCGCCAGTCAGGAAGGCTAGGTTCAGGTTTGAGAATTTTTGGCCGCGATTCCCACACTTCCATGAAACAGTGCAGCACGCCTGGGATCGACCGGTGAATCACGACTGCCCTTTCATACGCATCGGCAGGAAGCTGCAGAGGGTTGGGGCTGACCTGAAAATCTGGAGCAGATCGCTCTTTGGAGGCGCCAAACTACAGTTCCACATTGCAAACACGGTGATCTTGCAGTTGGACATGGTGCAGGAGGACAGAAACCTGACGGAGCAGGAGCGCCTGCTGCGCAAGCAGCTTAAGCTCAAGGTGATCGGATTGGCTGCCATCGAGAGAGCTAGAAAGAGACAGGCTTCTAGGATCATGTGGCTCAAAGCTGGCGACGCAAATTCAAAATTTTTCCATGCAAAAATCAGAGCAAGAAGGAGGAAGAACTACATCCACTCCATCAAGGTGGGCAACGCTGAAATGACTGAACACCAGGAGAAGGCCTCGGCCGCGCGCGATCATTTTACAGAGTCTTTGGGAAGGCTATGGCAGCGCACCTGCACACTGAACTGGGACGAGCTGCGTCTATCGAAAATCGACATGTCTAGGCTTGACCTCCCTTTCACCAAGCATGAGGTGTGGGCGGCAACCCAGGCCTCGCTGGCGGAAAAAGCGCCTGGACCGGACGGCTTCACCGCCCGTTTTTCAGGGCTTGTTGAAACATCACGAAGCACGACATTATGGCGGTTTTTCAGAAATTCTACAACCTAGTGGGAGCAAACTTCGATGAATTGAACAGCGCGTTCATCGCACTGCTGCCAAAAAAGGACGGAGCAACGGAGATGCGCCAGTTCAGGCCTATCAGCCTCATACACTCCGTGTCGAAACTGATATCTAAGGTGTTATCCATGCGGCTGGCCCCAAAGCTCAAGGACCTAATCTCCCCGGCGCAAACTGCTTTCCAGAAGGGCAAGTGTATCCACGATAGTTATCAGTATGTGCAGGGCTGTGTTAGAGCGCTTCACAAAGACAAAAAAATCGGCCCTCCTATTCAAATTAGATATTGCCAAGGCCTTCGATTCAGTTTCCTGGGAATACTTACTGGAGCTGCTGCAGAGATTGGGTTTTAGTTCACGTTGGAGGGATTGGACCACCATGCTGCTATCCTCGGCCTCCTCCATCCTGATGAACGGCGAGCCGGGAGAGAAGTTCTGGCACCGCCAAGGCCTACGTCATGGAGACCCTTTCTCCCCGCTGCTCTTCATCATCGCCATTGATCCACTCCATCGCCTGCTAGCTGCGGCAGCGGAGAGGGGGACACTGGCTCGGTTGCCGGGTCGGGGTACGAGTATGAGGGTCTGCCTCTACGCGGACGACGCAGTTATCTTTGCCAACCCGTCCAAGGCCAAGGTTGACACGCTGCTTGGCCTGCTGACAAAATTTTGGGGAGGCCACGGGGCTACATCTCAACCAAAGTAAATCTTCAGTGGCTGCCATTAGGTGCGACGACATCAATTTGTCGGAAGTGCTACAGGGCTTCAGTGGCTCTCTGGTTGGGTTGCCAATGACCTACCTTGGGTCTACCGATCTCGACGACCAGGCTAAGGTTGAGTCACTTCCAGTTCATTCTAGACAGAATTAAAGCGCAACTGGCGGGATGGAAAGGAAGGCTGCTCAACTTGGCAGGTACGAGGGTTCTGGTCCGTAGCGTTCTCTCTGCTCTGCCAACTTTCGCCATGACTGTGCTAAAGGTCCCTAAGAAGATCATACGCGAGATAGACAAGTCCAGAAGGCGATTCTTATGAAGCCAGGACGAGGAGCTCACTGGTGGTAAGTGTAAAGTGGCCTGGTAGAAGGTTTGCTCCCCGATGCGTCAAGGAGGGTTGGGGATCTTAGATTTAAACAAGTTCAGCACCGCTCTACGCCTTAGATGGCAGTGGCTAGCATGGGAGCAACCGGCAAGGCCTTGGGTGCAGCTGCACCCCCCGGTTTCGGAAAAGGATCGAAATATGTTCAGTTTGGCAACAAAAGTTCAGATTGGTTACGGCCGCAAAGCCAGTTTCTGGAATGACAATTGGTTAGACGATTCTCCACTAGCAATCACATACCCTTCAGTCTTCAATCATGCCCGTAGAAAGAAGCGTCGAAGCATCCCTCCGGAATGATCAGTGGATCAAAGACCTCCAGCATGGTGACACCATGGCCATTGCACCAGACTTTCTCTCTATGTGGCGTATGCTCCAGGCTGCAAACACCGTGTTGCGGCCCGACGAAGACGACCGCATACGATGGCAACGTACTAACAATGGCTGCTACTCTACAAACTCAGCATACAACAACCAGTTTCAGTCCTCGGGCCAGTCCAGCTTCAACACTCTGATCTGGAAGGTGTGGACTCCAAACAAGCTCAAGGTGTTCATGTGGTTGTTGCTCCAAGACAGGCTTTGGTGCAATGATCGGCTCCAGAGGAGGGGTTGGTCGAACAGTTATTTCTGCCAATTGTGCCTCCGCAACCTTGAAACGTCCACACATTTGTTTTGGGATTACAGTTTTGCGCGGGAAATTTGGCTGCACACGGCAGGGCGATCTGGATGCTCCTCTCTGGCCCCCTCGATCAGGGACCTCACCACCTCTGCTCAGGTATGCCAGTAAATCATCAACCGGACTCTCCCACAAAACAGAGGAGCAATCAGATCAATGATCATTATGATCTTGTGGGAGCTATGGAATGAGAGAAACGACTGCACCTTTAGGGGGATGACGCCAAATACTCAACGGATATGTGCAAAGATCAGGAGTAACTTAGAACAATGGAGATTAACAGGAGCAAAGAAGCTAGAGACCCCTTTCGGGGATATGTTGGGAGAAGTTTAATTTCAGTAGTTTCAGAAGGAGCTGCTGGCCGCTTGGCCATCTCTCTCTATTCCTGATCGTTTCGATCAAACTATTGTACTCTCCTTCTGCTAAATCAATGAAGCCAGCAATAGCTGGATCTTTCAAAAAAAAAAAGCACTAGATGCACTTACAATTCTTTTTGCTCTCCACATGTAGTAAAGCAAAGAGTATGTCATTTACCCATCCTGGGAATCTAAACCTAGGTATATCGTGTGTCCCTGTTTATTTGTGTTCTAGATCTACTGATGTGAGTATGTGACGTCCCCTCAACTATAAATTCGACATACTCCAAATATCGCAATCGCGATTAAGATCAGACGTCATCAACAAGGAGCGTAAGAGTTCATATAAAAAACTGGCTATAGTAGGCACATAAAGTACAAGATCACTGGTAATTGTGTGGGTATCTTCCCAGACAAAACTCATGCATTTCTCAGGATAATTGTGGAAATGTGCAATGTGACATCAATCATTCCAATGACGGGCTAAGGTTTAACTGAACGTACACGCTGCCTGATATATCCCTATATGCCACTTGGACACCTGGTTGCCAATTGTAAGATAGGAACATGCGATGTGCAAATGTGTCACGGTTAAAAAAGGGCATCACCAAATCTAATGCTCAAACAGGATTTATAGAAATCACTGTTGACAATCGCCTATAACCCTGAAACCTACAGTTTGGGCATTCTGGCTTTGGTGATTGCAAGGTTTAACTTGTTTGCAACATTTGAACCTTCCCGGAGGCCTTCTCGCTGTGATCGACAAGAAGCTTCTTTCGAATGGCTAATAGCTCCTCTCCAGCACCACAGATGTAGGCCGCTGTCCGCCTGCCAGAGAGAGTTGCTCCTTCCATGCTGTCAATGTAGTCCTACAAAAACAATAAAAGAGGTCACGATTTTGGTCACATTTACTATTTCCTAACGACGTGTATCATCCAATGTCGCAAGCATTCCTCTATTTAAAATTGACTCCACAAATTACTGAGAATTTGAACGCAACTTGTCTGCTTTGGCGGTCAGGACTGTCAATGCTTCAGGTGTACTCTACCTGTTTCGTGTAAGAGCCAGACAAGAAGAAATTTTTAACTGGTGTCTTCTGGTCAGGTCTAAATGGATCATTTCCAGGAGCCTCACGGTACAAGGATTGTCCGATCTTTACCACACTGGACCATGTAACTTCCAAGCCTCGGGCTGATGGAAACAAATCTAAGACCTGCGCAAAATTTTAAATGCATTAGCATCGAGGGGACAATAGAATCAACAGAAGCGCTAAGTTGTCTTAGTATTAGGGTTCGGCTCTCCTGCAGGGATCCCTGAACGCATTAATGTGCAGGGCCAATCTATGTTTTTAAGGCGGTAAGGCGACCTAAGGCGCTGGGGGGGCGCCTTATCGCCTAGGCGACGCCTAAGCGCCTAAGGCGGGCATATTTGTAAGGCGCTGGGGGGGCGCCTTATCGCCTAAGCGTCGCCTAAGCGTCCAAGGCGGGACGCCTTAAAAACAATGGGGCCAATCAATGGACGACACGTGTCCTGATAAGCCCCACCTCAAAAACATATATTTTTTCCTTTCTTGTATCTTCTGTTGATGCGCCATCTTCTCGTTATCTCCTTTGGCTTGACTCGACAGGTTTTAAAGACTCTTCATGCTACAACAACACTCCCAAGACGCGGATTTTGAATTTTCATTTTTCTTCTTCTACTGTTACACTTCAAATGCAACGGTAATGCATACGCTTTGCATTTGTGTGTGTGTGTGTGTGTGGGGGGGGGGGGGGGGGGCTAAGGAGTATTAGGTCCAAGTGGCCTATTGCGTTTCCTTTTTCCTTGTACCCCAAGTCTTGTGTAATATATATACACGCCTCTTGGGCTATGAAATAGAGATAAGTTGCATCCATAACAAGAAGCACAATAAAATCACATTCTACAGAACTGCTTTAAAATGAGGCCATGCTTAGATATTGGTAATAGAAATCATCTGCATCAATCAATTATAGCGATCCTTTCACCAACAAATTATGTACAAACCCACCTGTTTTTCAACCTTGCTAATAATCTCCTCATTTGGCAATGGCATGTACGGATCACCTGGAGTTAGCACAGCTCTGCAAATAAAGCAAACACGCAAGGTGAATTTATTTGCAGAAAGATAAGCCGGTCCAATGCATGAATTTTAGAAGTTATACTGCACAAATCACCAAGTAAACTGCTCAGATTATGTAAACATAAATCAGAGTTTCAGAACGTCAAACAGTTAACTTTGTTAAGAGTGCTGGATGGTAGCCTTACTGGATCAGGGAACCTTGTCCTTCAATGTAGTAGTCAGCAGGAGATGACAGTGCAAGGTCTGAAAAACAGGAGAAGTCTGCATCTGGAGTATAGAGTAGATTATCCAAGCCAATTGCTTTTTGGAGTTGTCTAAATCCAAGATAAGAAAAGCATCACTCGGCAAGGGATTTGCTTTTGCACAAGCATATTTTAGCAGAGATAAATGTACTCTTCTTGAAAACATCAGGGATGTGCCAGAAAATATTAATTGGTCTAATATAAATTAAAAACAAAGAAGTAACAAAGAGCCCCAGGGTTGGAATTACCTTGATTTCTCCAAGTCTTGGACTTCAGTAACCCATCCATTGTAGCGAAGCTGAACAGTGACTACAGGAACACCATCTAACTTGTATATATTGTCAAACATATCCCATTCCCTCCATTCTGATGGTAGTAGTCTTTTGATCCCTGGGACATCACAAGCTGCACCCAACAAAAGGTGAAACATCAATTTATGCTTGAATGGTTGGGAGTCAATCAACAAAAGAAATGCTGAGAAGAAAAATAACCTGCAACATATGCATCTGCTTTGATTATCTCGCTACTTGTAGCCTACAATGCCCAGATGTAGCAACATGTTAGTGAGACTACTAACAGAAGTTCCGGAACAGTGCATAAATACCTTGTATGATCTAGCAGTAATCTTGCTACATAGACGAAAAAGCTAACCTTAGAGATGAGAAGGCCTTTCACATAGGTCTCTCCATCAGGTGACTTATCGTAGAGAACCTCTCGGCATCCCCACCTCAAGTGAAACCTGAAGGATTTTGTTATAATATAAAAAGAAATGGTGGCACTGCAATATTTATTACATAGACAATTGAAGAGTATTATTGGTCTCGTTAACATACCTACCACCCCTGTCTGTTATGTACTTCTTTATTGGGCCACTTAAGTAAACATCAGGTGAGCCCTTTAGCATGCGCAACAAAGATGCCTCTGTCTTTGTGGCAAACAGGGTGAAAATAGTAAGCATGCATCGAGCACTGATATTATCACAGTCGATGAAACCAAGAGCATAAGCAACAGGATCCCACATTCTTGTGATGCTCTCTCGAGTACCACCTCTAGACATGAACCAATCAGTGAAACTTACCTGAAAAAGTGTATATAGAACTCTATATTTAGATTTAGGAATCAGCTACAACTGAGTTACGCTGGGGAAAAACTTAAAAGGAATTGTTCTGAAGTCCCATAGACTCATGCTAGACTAAACAGTTTGCAAGGAAGATGAAATAAAAGCAAGTGCACAAGGAACCCACTATCCGAATTTAAAATATATAGCATATATGCACAGTGCTAATGACACTGACAAAAAGAAGAGGAATTCTTACATCATCCAAGTCCCGTACTTGTTGCAATGCACCGTCTGGATCAACAAGAGCTCGAACAACTGGGCTTAGGGCAAGAGCAACTGCATTCCTTGCCTTATCATAAACCTGCAACACAATTTAAATATATACAATTAAACCATCTGACAAAGCAATATGCAGCAAACTAAAGCGACGGGCAAAGTTGACCAGACTTCCAGTGCTTATTTTGCGCTCACGCTTATAGAATCTTTCACTTGTTACAAGTTCAGACAGAAAATTCAGATCTCAATAAACCTGAAGATAGGGCGGTCATGAATTAGGTATATACTATTTAAGGTATTTGCACAAATAGGCAGTTGTGAGGACTTTGCAATGCTCTGATTATCCATAAGACAGAAGAATAACAGAACACACAAATTGTACTCCTTCTGTAACTTAATAGAAGACGTTTTTGACACTGGCATACGGAGGGAGTAACAAACTGTACTGTATCTGAAATTAGCATGAGCTGCAAGCTATTTATTTTCAAAGGGAATAGCTTGCTGCAGTTAACAGAGTGATCAACTGTAACTGCTTTCGAGAAATATTTGCCCATAGTTCGGCTGATTGCATTGTGACCTAATGAAAAGGGAGTGCTGAGGTGCCCGATTACTACTTTCACAAAATTGTGGCATGGGCTGAAAAGATATGCTTTCAGATGAACTTCAGAAGATGTTCAGAGGGAATAACATACAAAACTACAGTTAAGTTGCAGATTCAAATAGAGAGATACTGCAAGAATCATGGGCACGATATTAATAAAGTGCAAGGCAAAAATGTTACAATAAGTTGCAATGTGTAATTACAAACTGTAAGCGAAACAAATTGCAAAGCCAAATTACTTCATATGATTTTATTGTTCTGTGTGGTAGTAGCAAATGAAATTCTGAACTGATTACCTTGAGTTGATTGGTTCTTAGAAATGCTTGGATACCATGTAATGGAGCGCCCACAGGGAACCGAAAATCAAGTTCTACACAGAAAAGCGAGCGCTATGAAAACCTCCAAAAATTAAGTAAATGTGAATATGCATAGCAAATATGAGTTCAGCTGGTTTGGCCAATAAAGTACACAATATGGCACAAAGCTAGTAAAACATACAGCATTTGCATTTAACTTCAACTATACTACAACAAATTGGAACATTATAGTTTTCAATTATATTACAAAAACTCGAAAGTAATCAAGAATGATTTTAACATTACAGCCTAAGACCATGTTTCCTCCTACGATAGTTAGGTACTTCAGTATATGATAAATGAACTTACCACCAACAATGCCCCCTTTATTTACAAAAGTATGGGTATGTTCCTTGACTAGTAGATTATTATCAGCCCCAACCTGAAATACAAAATATCAAATTTCACCAACAATTAATACTGTTAAGTGAGGACAATATTGCACATGTACCAATCACACAGCCGCACAACAAAATTTACATGCTTCATACAGACAAAAGGATTCTCCATGCGATAGGCTAAATTTATTCAACTCTGAAGTATACAGACCCAATTCCAAACTTTTCAGGTTATAATATCTCAATCATGTCCATAGCTGCTTTTTTTGGCAAGGAATCTCCATAGCTACTCAAGGTAGTCAATAGTAAAAACACACTCCACAGTGGTTGTTTCTCCAACAATCCAAGAGTAAAAAAACAGTACCTTCTTCATGAGGCGGAAAAGATTGCTGTAACAACCAAAGAAGACATGCAGCCCCATCTCGATATGGTTCCCTTGCTTGTCGACAAAAGAACCAACCTTGCCGCCAATAAAAGTTCGGGAGTCATACAGATCAACCTGCAAAAGTCAAGACACCAATTTTTGGCAGTGTTACAATGACACAGCTTTTCCTGGAGGAACACGATTTCGCATTGCTGAAGGCAGCAAATCAGCAAACCTCATGTCCCTGGTCCAAGAGCTCTACTGCGGTGGACATGCCGGCGAGGCCGGCACCTATGATGGCGACCTTGAGCTTCGGGCCCCTGTAGTGCTCAGGCTCCGGCGGGAACAGTCCTTTCGGTGCTGCGGCAGACAGAAAAGGCAAAATACGCAAATCAAGATTTCTTCCAGTCTGGCACTAGGGTGAGGTTGTTGAGAACCAAAATGGGACCAACTAAAAACACATGGTCTGCATACAACTGATCCATGAATTCAGCAATATAGGATTAGCTAATACCCGATTGCAGCCACAACTCTGACCAAATTAGGCTGTGTAAAAGCTCATAACGATTTAATTAACTCATTCCTCGGCTACACCAGTTCTCCAATAAGTTCCTTAGTGGATATGGCACTCCGGGTCAAAGCTATTGAACCCAAGAGGAACTAACGACATACAGAAGGAATTCAAATATTTAGGTGCCAGACAAGTCCCAATTCTCGGTTCCATCCACAAGTCCGCCTAAAAATTACGGTGCTGTGGGGACTCACTGATTTGGCAGTATGAATTTAAAGGGGAGTACACCACTGGATCATTATATAGCATCATCAACTTTAGAGGGATCTAGCCTATCTTTATTCCCTCTATTTGGTCCATTGTTGTTCCTCCGAGGGTTCAAATCTTCATGTGGCTCCTCTCCCACAACAAACATATGACTAACAATAATCTTAGCAAGAGAGGGATTGAAAAACCTCCGGAATGTGTTCTTTGTGCATAGCAAGAATCTATTAAGCATTTATTTTTTTGATTGTACTGTGGTAAAACAGATTTGGAGGTACATTTCCAGTTTCTTTTCTTGTGAATTACTAACATAAGGACCATATCACCCTGAACTCTGTTTGTGTCTGTGTATTATGGAGCATATGGAAATATAGAAATTCCCATGTCTTTGATAATGCTCTATGGATCGACATGAAACAGATATGGTGGCTTATTCTGGTGAAGACAAAAAATTGGATGATTCTTTTCAAGGAGGGGCCTCTGTTGAATATGGAGGACTTTGCTCAGATGATCTCTTTTATCCTCAAGGCCCCCTTCCAGCTGACAGTGGAAGTAAGATATGCTGACAGAAACACTGAGGGTGTTTTCAGTCAAGCACTACTTACCAAACTATCACTGGGAGGTGCCTCTCGGATAGATGAAGTTATCTCGGCACCAGCACCACCTCCAAGGAGACCTGGACTCAGCTCGATCACCCCTCTGGAGCTGCCCCTTTCCCCGATCCAGTCACTAAGGAAATTCAGAGCCCCTGCCCTCGTGATAGTCCAAAAAACTTTACTGCGCTCAAAGTTCACAAGGATGAACTAATTCGCCTTATCTGTGCCATTCCGATACCAAAACAGGGATTAGATACTCAAAGAGACGTCCTCACCGTTGATGGCCATGTCGGAGACCTTTCTGTCGAGCGAGCATCGAACCACACCGCCGGCCGCCGCGCGCTGGCAGGACGGCCCGCGCCGCCGGCCGACTACGAGGGCCGAGACTAGCGCGCACGACGTGGCGGCCATGGCCGTGGCCTCCTCGACGCAAAAGCAGTACAAAACACGAGGAGCAGTGAGGGACGAAGCCGGGAAGATGGAGCCACTGGGCGAGGAATAGTATAAATTGTGTGAGCGCGGAGAGGAGGAACCGATGAAGATGGGAAGGGAAAGCACAAATTTGTTTGGAAGGCGAAGATGCCGTCGAGTTGGGGATTTGTCGTGTGGCCACAGCCTCGTGCACGTGCCACCATCATCCACCGGTGCGGTTTGGGTGGATTATTGTTTGCCGATCCAAAAGTGACGCTTATTTAGGGCATGTACAACGGTGGCATATGGATACATATGCCCCATAATAAAAAGTAATTTGAGGCACTTGCATTTATTTTTTCTTCCCAACGCAAGCTACCGCTAGTGGGCCTCATTAAGAAACAGAAAATAAAGACTTTAACACATGCATCTCTGCTTTTCACTTTAACCTTTTCAGCTTTTGTCACCGGACCACACTTTTTCTCTTCAAGCACCCGTCTCCTGGAGAGGATCCCGCTTCCCTATCCGAACCTACTTTACGTCATATCCGATCCTACATGGCATGCGAAACATCACCTTGAGGCTATGCATTGTACATGCCCTTAGAGCATCTTCAGCAGCCGCGCTATATACGCGCCGCGCTGAAAAAGTAGTGCTTTTAACGCGCGCTATCATTCCGGGCGTTCCAGCGGACGCACAAAAACCGCGTGCGGCATATGTTCAGCGCGCGGGCGGAAACGCCATCGCGCGCCGCTTATTTGCTGCGCCTACTCCCGCGCGCTATACTCTCGAGCGCTCGCGCGCAACTCCACCTACCCATCCAGCCGCGCCGCCGCCGCCGCCCGCGCTACCCCATTTTTCCGGCGATCGTTCTGGCGCTTCCCCGGTCTCTTCCCGCGGGCCGCGACTTCCTCCCTCTTTCTCTAGTCAGCGCCACCTGTCGTGCGCGGCAGTCCTCCGACGAACAGCGCCCGGCCACCCACCGCCGCTTGGCGCCCGCAAGGTGTTCGACAAAAGGCCCGCAAGGTATGTATTGCTTCCAACTTGCACATTTTTACATGAAATTTGGTGCATGTTGTTTATAGCCTAGTTTCGAATATTTTAGATGAGTTCGTCATATGATTCTTCCGAAGAAGAATTTGATATGGAAGAGGAGGAGGATCTTGCAATGATCCTAGTTATGCACATCAATAAAAAACCGAAGCACGGTGGTCCGGTTATGAGTCGACAGAAAATTTGGAGGGATAGGATTGATGACCACAACAGATTGATGAGGCACTATTTTATGGAGAATCCCACATACACCGAGTCGTACTTTCGTCGCCGGTTTAGGATGAGCACCGAGTTGTTCAGGCGCATTGCAGAGAAACTAGCGAGCCATGACCGGTTTTTTCAGCAGAGGAGGAATGCCGCCGGAGAGCTCGGGCATAGCACCTTTCAGAAGGTGACAGCCGCTTTGCGTATGTTGGCATATGGTATCCCGCTGATCTAGTTAATGATCACTTGGCCATGGGTGAGAGCCAAGCCATCATGTGTGTCAAGCGCTTCCCAGTCGGAATTGTGCAAGTGTTTGGCCCGGAGTACTTGAGAACTCCCAATGCTGAAGACGTCGCAAGGCTATTAGTGATGAACAAAGCTCGAGGGTTTCCATGTATGTTTGTCTCAATAAATTGCATGCATTGGAGTTGGAAGAATCGTTCAAAGGCAAGGCATGGCCAATTCCACGGACAAAAAAAAGGGTTCCACTATAATCCTTGAAGCGGTGGCCGATCAAGAGACTTGGATTTGGCATGTTTTTTTTGGAATGCCTGGATCTTTAAATGACATCAACGTTGTTAACCGGTCACCACTGATGAGTAAGATTGCAAATGGTGAACTGCCACCGGTGTAGTTTGTAGCTAATGGTCGTACATACAACCATGGCTACTATCTTGCGGATGGCATCTACCCAAAGTGGCAAACATTTGTGAAGCCGTTGAAAAAAACCGGAAGGTAAGAAATGTCTTGATTTCCACAATGCTCGGCGGCTAGAAAAGATGTGGAGAGAGCTTTTTGGATTTTGCAAGCCCAATTTGCTATTGTGAGAGGACCAGCTAGATTTTGGGATCAGAAGATGCTTTGATACATAATGCACGCTTGTGTGATCATGCACAGCATGATCATCGACAATGAGCGTGGCCAAGATGTAGACTACTCTCACTATAAGCTCTTGGGACATCCCGTGCGAGTGCGGCGAAGGGCTTAAAGCGTGGCCCGTTTTGTTGCCTACTATCATTCCATTCGACGTCCGGCAGCGCATAATGAACTAAAAAAGGATCTCATTGAGGAGTGGTGGGCTTGAAATGACCGCCAAAGAGCATCATGATTTGTGTGTTTGATGTTGTATTGTTGAACTATTTGTTGTATTTAATGAAAGATACTATTTGTTTGAATTGTAATAATAGATTAAACTATTTATTTTAAACTTGGTTGAATGATGTTTGTGATCTGAATTATATTCCATGTGTTTGTTTTGTGGATGTGTTGTGTCCAAAATGCATCAAATGTACGCGTCGGCTGCTCGCGCGCTCTGCATTTTAGCGCGCTGCTGGAGCTGCGCGCGCGCTCATTTTAGCGTGGCTGCTGAAGCCAGCGTTGTACGCTGCGTCAAACCTGGCGATGGGCGCGCCACAAACCAGATTTTAGCGCCCCACGCGTTGGGCGGCTGTTGGAGATGCTCTTAGATACATTACAACTGCGCACTATTCCAGCCCTCTCATGTGGCTTGCTTTTTGAGCCATTAGATATACGGAAATGAGCATACTGGCTGTTGGATGGCCTTCCAATTCCGCATGGACCGCTCCCTACGTCATGGGTTGCTGCTCCGGTAACAATATCGAGCAACTGTTGTTTAATTGGGCCTAACGGGCTAACCCCCCAGCCTCTCGTGTGAGCCCATGTGCGGGCTGATCACTACAATAAATATGTCAACTAGTGACCTTCTGTCAGTGACCCTGGAAGAATTGGTCATAGATCTATGACTATTTCAGACCAATTGGTCAAAAGCTGTTCGGGGGCTCCAAACCCTAAACCATTGCGACCATTTTGGTCAGAAAGGTCGTAATTTCCTTACACGAAATGGTCACAAAGCAAACAGTGCTAGTCTGCTGCCTTATTTCGAGTTGTTAACGACCAATATAGATGGTCACAGTCTTGTAGATTGTGCTGGGTTGTAATGACTAGGCGCCATCTCATCAGTTTTGCCTATGTGTCATGTCCATGTGGTAGTTTTTGCCCTAGGTTGTGAAGCAACCTATATTTCTGTTATTCCAAAAATTCCCAAAAAAATCTCATAAATGTTTTGGATCATATCTTCATCAAATATGTCAAAAACATTCGTTGCCTAGTTCAAAAATAATTCGAAAATATTCATTTTCCTATTCTGTTCACAAGAGCACTTTGTGAAGGAAGTACCACTTTGGCATGTCGAAATGGTATCCATTTTATACAGTGCTTTCCTATGCCCAAATAACCATCCTCCACCAAATGACAGCTCAATCCATTCATTATTTTGAGCCCAGCTTCAACATTCGTATTTATGTCCACTGTGGTACTTTGTAAAGCAAGTACCACCTAGGCTCCTCCTTTTGAGGTGAAAATTTGTGAAGACGGTCTTCTTAGTAACTGATCATCCTCAGCCAAAACTCACGCCCATTAGCCATGTGCATTTCCCGTACCACAAATCAAACACTTGGCTGCTTATTCATGTTTGAGCATTGATCGGTCTCCTCGTGAGAATCTTATGTTGTGATTTTCTTCCTACCACCTACCTGGGGAGTGCCCAACCCACTAGACATGCCTAGGCCGCCCAGAACACATGGCAGCGCCACGGTCACGCGGTGACCACGCGGCGGGCATGCCAGCTTACGCGCTCTAGAGTTGGGGCCCTCGACCACCATCCAAACCTCGATGTCTTGCCATCAAACCATGTATTTCTGATTAAATAGATACTTATTTACCTAGAAATGATTTTTGGAAAAAATAAAGAGCAAACTATGAGGCAGCTGCAGTTCAAATTTGACCCGCTTCCAACTGAATCGACAGGAATTTGTCTTTTCCACTAGAGGTCGATAAAAACTTTTGACACCCAACCATTTTGTCAATTGTGCATTAAATATGGCCTAGTATTTTATAAAATTGATTTGGTACAATTTTGCAACAAATATATGGTAGGTCCTTCACAAAAAAACCTCATTTCGGGCACTCGAAAAATGGAAAATGAAAATTCCGTGCAAAGAAAATGAAAACTCCCTTTGGAAACATTGTTTGGAATTCCAAGATGCACCCTTGTGCACAATATGAGATCATTTGAACAAACTATGCCATGAATGTGGCCATGAGATTGAGCGTTTGGGTTGAAATCCATGAATCTTCACACATGATAGCTCATTTTCTGAGAACACTTTTCTAAAATAATTTCCGTATTACAATTTTATTATTTTTACTGGAAACTTGGTCACATATAATGACACAATGCGAAGGTTTTCCTTCTTTTGATTTTTTTGAATATTTTATGCCCGTTTCAAAATGCGGTCAAAACGGCGGGCTTGACCGTTCCTAGCTAGTGGTTGAATCTTGGAAAACTTTTGATGTTTCTCTGATTAAATAGGTACTTATGTACCTAGAAATGATTTTTGTAAAAAATAAATAGCAAACTATGAGGCAGTTGTAGTTCACATTTGACCCGCTTCACCTGAATCGACGGGAATTTGTCTTTTTCACCAGAGGTGGATCAAAACTTTTGACACCCAACCATTTTGTCAATTGTGCATTAAATATGGCCTAGTATTTTATAAAATTGATTTGGTACAATTTTGCAACAAATATATGGTAGGTCCTTCACAAAAAAACCTCATTTCGGGCACTCGAAAAATGGAAAATGAAATTTCCGTGCAAAGAAAATGAAAACTCCCTTTGGCAACATTGTTTGGAATTCCAAGATGCACCCTTGTGCACAATATTAGACCATTTGAACAAACTATGCCATGAATGTGGCCATGAGATTGAGCGTTTGGGTTGAAATCCATGAATCTTCACACATGATAGCTAATTTCTGGGAACACTTTTCTAAAATAATTTCCGTATTACAAGTTTATTATTTTCCTGGAAACTTGGTCACATATAATGACACAATGCGAAGGTTTTCCTTTTTTTGATTTTTTTGAATTTTTTATGCCCGTTTCAAAATGCGGTCAAAACGGCGGGCTTGACCGTTCCTAGCTAGTCGTTGAATATTGGAAAACTTTTGATGTTTCTCTGATTAAATAGGTACTTATGTAGCTAGAAATGATTTTTGGAAAAAATAAATAGCAAACTATGGGGCAGCTGCAGTTCAAATTTGACCCGCTTCCACCTGAATCGGCGGGAATTTGTCTTTTTCACCAGAGGTGGATCAAAACTTTTGACACCCAACCATTTTATCAATTGTGCATTCAATATGTCCTAGTATTTTATAAAATTGATTTGGTGCAATTTGGCAACAAATATATGGTAGGTCCTTCACAAAAAAACCTCATTTCGGGCACTCGAAAAATGGAAAATGAATTTTCCGTGCAAAGAAAATGAAAACTCCCTTTGGCAACATTGTTTAGAATTCCAAGATGCACCCTTGTGCACAATATGAGATCATTTGAACAAACTATGCCATGAATGTGGCCATGAGATTGAGCGTTTGGGTTGAAATCCATGAATCCTAACACATGATAGCTCATTTCTGAGAACACTTTTCTAAAATAATTTCCGTACTATATGTTTATTATTTTTGCTGGAAACTTGGTCACATATAATGACACAATGCGAAGGTTTTCCTTTTTTTTGATTTTTTGAATATTTTATGCCCGTTTCAAAATGCGGTCAAAACGGCCGGCTTGACCGTTCCTATCTAGTGGTTGAATCTTGGAAAACTTTTGATGTTTCTCTGATTAAATAGGTACTTATGTACCTAGAAATGATTTTTGGAAAAAATAAATAGCAAACTATGAGGCAGCTTCAGTTCAAATTTGACCCGCTTCCAACTGAATCGGCGGGAATTTGTCTTTTTTCTTCAGAGGTGGATCAGAACTTTTGACACTCAACCATTTTGTCAATTGTGCATTAAATATGGCCTAGTATTTTATAAAAATGATTTGGTACAATTTTGCAACAAATATATGGTAGGTCCTTCACAAAAAAACCTCATTTCGGGCACTCGAAAAATGGAAAATGAAATTTCCGTGCAAAGAAAATGAAAACTCCCTTTGGCAACATTGTTTGGAATTCCAAGATGCACCCTTGTGCACAATATGAGATCATTTGAACAAACTATGCCATGAATGTGGCCATGAGATTGAGCGTTTGGGTTGAAATCCATGAATCTTCACACATTATAGCTCATTTCTGAGAACACTTTTCTAAAATAATTTCCGTATTACAAGTTTATTAATTTTCCTGGAAACTTGGTCACATATAATGACACAATGCGAAGGTTTTCCTTTTTTTGATTTTTTTTTGAATTTTTTATGCCCGTTTCAAAATGCGGTCAAAACGGCGGGCTTGACCGTTCCTAGCTAGTGGTTGAATCTTGGAAAACTTTTGATGTTTCTCTGATTAAATAGGTACTTATGTACCTAGAAATGATTTTTGGAAAAATAAATAGCAAACTATGAGGCAGCTGCAGTTCAAATTTGACCCGCTTCCACGTGAATCGGCGGGAATTTGTCTTTTTCACTAGAGGTGGATCAAAACTTTTGATACCTAACCATTTTTTCAATTGTGCATTAAATATGGCCTAGTATTTTATAAAATTGATTTGGTACAATTTGGCAACAAATATATGGTAGGTCCTTCACAAAAAAACCTCATTTCGGGCACTCGAAAAATGGAAAATGAATTTTCCGTGCAAAGAAAATGAAAACTCCCTTTGGCAACATTGTTTGGAATTCCAAGATGCACCCTTGTGCACAATATGAGATCATTTGAACAAGCTATGCCATGAATGTGGCCATGAGATTGAGCGTTTGGGTTGAAATCCATGAATCTTCACACATGATAGCTCATTTCTGAGAACACTTTTCTAAAATAATTTCTGTATTACAAGTTTATTATTTTTACTGGAAACTTGGTCACATATAATGACACAATGCGAAGGTTTTCCAATTTTTTGATTTTTTTTTGAATTTTTGATGCCCGTTTCAAAATGCGGTCAAAACGGCGGGCTTGACCGTTGCTAGCTAGTGGTTGAATCTTGGAATTTTTTTGGTGTTTCTCTGATTAAATAGGTACTTATGTAGCTAGAAATGATTTTTGGAAAAAATAAATAGCAAACTATGAGGCAGTTGTAGTTCAAATTTGACCCGCTTCCAGCTGAATCGGCGGAAATTTGTCTTTTTCACGAGAGGTGGATTAAAAGTTTTGACACTCAACCATTTGGTTATTTGTACATTAAATATGGTCTAGTATTTTAGAAAAATGATTTGATATAATTTTGCAACAAATATTTGGTATGTTCTTCACAAAAAACCCATTTTGAGCACTCGAAAAATGAAAAATGAATTTTCGTGCAAAGAAAATGAAAAGTTCCTTATTACTATTTTGTTATTTTTTTTCTTCTAAAAACTAGGTCACATTTGATGACATGATGAGAAGGTTTTTCATTTTTTTTCATTTTTTCCAATTTATCGGGTCAAGTAAATAGCTAAGATGATCTAACATCTTATTTTTAAATTTATCACGACCAATTCAATTGGTCATAATATTGTATTGCGTTCTGATTGGTCCATGGACAAGGCACACAGATCATGCACAAAACACCATTGGAAAACACCACGGCGAAGGCGACCAAGTCGGTGTCGCGGTCGTCCAAGGCCGGGCTCCAGTTCCCCGTCGGCCGCATCGTGCGCTACCTCAAGGCCGGCAAGTACGCCGAGTGCGACGGCGACTTCCTTGTCTCTACTTCCCCTTCCCCAGCCCCGATCCTCTCTCTACTTCCTTGTCTGATCCCCTTTATTGGGTTGGATTTGAACTGGCAGGTGACCTCCATGGACGACATCGACAATGAGGAGGAGGACGACCAGGATCTGCGTCCCACTGCCTCCCACTTCAACGCCGACCGCCTCCTCGCTTGTTCCACCGGCTCAGTCCGCTGCTCCGGTTGCCCCCCTCTGTTTGCCCACCGGCGGAGGGTTCGGTGCTTGTTTTTCTGGCGAGCGTGCTCTAGGGCGTGTGGAGGAAGGGGAAGGGGAAGGAGTATGGCGGCGAAGGGGAAGGCGGAGGAGGTGTACGTGGCGTCGATCGACCAGGGCACCACCAGCAGTAGGTTCATCATCTACGACCGCCACGCCAGCCCCGTCGCCTCCCACCACCTTGAGTTCAAGCAGCACTACCTGGAGGCCGGGTAAGCCAATTTCGTCATCTGATCCGTTTCGTGTGCCCGTGGAATTTTTGGGGGGCTGTTCGGTTGGTAGACCCGGATGGGACTATGGAATTATTAGTTAGTTATAAGCTGCCGCGCCTTTTGTGGTTGCTACATGCTCTGATCTATGCTGAGTGTGGAACTACAGTCCTAACTGGGGTGTCATGTCAGTGGTTCAGGAGGTCTGGCAAGCTGCTACTGTGTGCTTTTGCTGACTCGGTTGTCAGTTTAGGTGTGGTGTGGTGTCACAATTAGGATCAAGTGATTTACGTCTGAAGCTGTACCTTCGTGTCTGTTATATGCTCGTGTTTATGTTGAGTACGAAAGTTCAGTCTTAACTGTAAACTCATTCAGTGTTTCAGGTTTGTCCACTAGGTGCTGTGCGCTTTAATCTGTTGATTCGATTGTTAGTTAGGACTAGATGTGATGCTGAAACTAGGATCATGTGCTGCACTTGATTGATCTGTGATGATCTCAAGATGTCCTAGTGCTACATAGTGCTACATAGTAGTACAAAGCCAAGCAAACAGATCGTGTATGCTGTATATAATAACCATTTGGACATCTGGATGTCCAGTATTACTGTCAGACAGCTGTTAGATGTGATTTTGCACCTGTAAAACTTAAACTGATTTCTACCTTCTTCTTCAGCAGGGTGATCAAGTTGGGGGGCTGGTGTCGGACGGATGGACCAATGACACCCCAACATGTACATCAGCTCCATGGAGGCGTCCTTCATGCAGCAGCTCTGTGGCCAGCAGCAGCACCACCACCAAGCCACTCCCGACAGGAGCATGATCCATGTGGGTAGTGGCCATGGGCTCAAGGTGCTCCAAGAGGGAGCCATCGATAACCTCGGGTCTAAGAAGAACGTGCCTCGCCCGCGTGATGTTGGTGCACGAGGCCTGCCCGAGGATCCGTGGGCGAGGTGTTTCAAGCCGCGTGATTCCGCTATGAATCGTCGTGGTGATGGGGTTGGTCCTTCCAATGGTGAATCGGGCACCGATACAGTTCAAGCGATGGCTCCGAAGCATGGAAGAGGAGTGAGCACTTGCGTCAGAGGAAATCCTATTGACAGAACCTCAGGTTGTTACACTTTTCATCTTGTTTTCTGATTGTTTCCTTCAGTGTATGTTTTGTTCAGTTTGACAGAAGTTTAGAATTGTTACGCAGTGTTGGCTGGCTATTAGTCTGATATTAATTCAGAAGCGTTGATTTTCCTTGGTATATGTTGTGTTCAGTTCTGGCAGAAGTTCAGAACTGTTATGCAGTGTTGGCTGTTACTGTGATATGAATCTACAAGTGTTGATTTTCCTTGGTACATGTTGTGTTCAGTTTTGGCAGAAGTTCAGAACTATTATGCAGAGTTGGCTCTTAGTCTGATATGAGATGCACATATATTTTTTGCATCTTATATAGGCATTATGACATGTATCTCTTGTGCCATGCTTCGTTACCAACTAGTTAGAGATAAATCAATTCATTTGGCTTTTGCTCACTGTTTTTACTGTCCTGTGTTGCTCATACTATACGTACAACCTGTTGTTGAACTTTCTTACCCTGACGGTTGTAGTGTAAAAAGTGAAAAAAAGTCAAAACCTAGCTAAAACTTTCTTTCTTTGGACATCTAGTGTTAGCACTCTTAAGTATGGAGCCTTGAGTCAAGAGCTTCTTGTAATTGTAATGACTAAATAATGACTGTGTATCTACTAGTGTCATAGAGGTGACTGATTTTGTTCTGTACATTATAATAGCACATGCATGTATGGAGTCTTGTTTTTTTCATATCTACTGCCTGCCATCATGTGCCATATTTTCCAAGTAGATTAGCACACGATCATTGGTTTTTAGTAATTTTCTCATGCCCATGTGTGGTGTGGTAAACAGAGGACAACACACTAGTAACTGCACAACTCTGAAATGCTATTGATTACTCATTGTTACACAATGCATGCACCTACAACTACCGGGATTTGTACTGGTTACTAAATGATGTGTGTTTTTCTTCAGTTTGATTGAAAAATTGCCCCCCTTTTTGTGCATGCATACATCTGCCCACTGAGTCACCAAACATGTTGTAAGGCTTAATCTGTCAATGGTGTGATTGTGTTTACATTGTCTCCTGGTAGAATTATTATGCTTGGCTCTCTACTCTAGTAGTGCTATCTGTAGAGGCGACCGTGATTTTGTTATACACATGATGATGCAAGTATGGACTGCTGTTTGTTTCATATGTACTGCCATCATATAAATGCCTGCCATGTTATTCATCTCCCCTCCCTCTGATTCCTTATGCATGCGTTTGTTTTGTGTCTCAGATTTGTAGAAGCTGCCGCTGCTGTAGGTGGAACACGAAGAAGCCCTCATGGCTGCTGCACATCTGAATTGGTGAGCGCCACCCCATTTTTTTGGTACTGTGAAGTGTTAGTTGGTACTGCGAAGTGTTAGTTGATGGTTGGTTAGTTTGTTAATCAAAGTATTCTTACATGCTGTGAATATATACTGCAAACACCAGATTAAAACATATGTCGCTCCTATTTTTTGTGGAAATTTACTAGTTATCTGCAATAAAAGCTAGACATGAACTAACTCTTGCTTCTAAAGGAACATAGTATAAATTTCGACCTCGTGTGTGATGCTATAGATTTATAAATTTTGCTTTATCTTATTCCCGAGTTGGCACTATAAATTTTTCTTTGTCTTGTTGATAATGCCATATGTCTTATGCAATCAGATTACATTTCTGTTTGTTATTGTAATATAAAAAATATTTGTGCTGTCAAAATTTTCACAGTGTGTGTTTCCCTTGTACTCAATATGCTTCTAATGGCTGATCCTTCCATTTTTGTTGTGGCATCTTTACTTTCACAGGTGTTTTGTGTTCTGGAAGATGGAAGAGGAAGAAAACTTAATTTTGTTGAACTAAATTTTCTGTATTCTGTCTTGTTGTATGTATCATTTGATAGTTTTGTATAGGAACATGTGATACTAGTTTGTACGGCTTTATGGCCTGTGATGTAAACATATTTAGTGCTGAAATATGAAATTATTTGCAAATTTTGTCGAAAAGGAGGATCATTTGTACGAATATGTGAATGGGCTGAAAAGAGTATTGGACCAACATCAGGATTGAATTATTATTTGAATGTATAAAAAGGCTGAATGTAAACCAGAAATGGGCTGCACAAAATTGACCTATATTCTTGAAAGCCAAACGTGCATAAAAATTGATGGGCTAACCAGTTGGGCCTGGCCCATGTAGCTGACAAAAAATAACAAAAATAAATGTACTAAATGGGCTGAATTGTTGGGCTCGGCCCATGTAAAGCGTTGAATTGGACCGGGATGAATCTTACCAACGACCTTCTCAATTGGTCGCAATTTTGCCACGTCAGATTGCCACGTCGAATCCGACGTGTCCTGGGCAGACAGCCAGTGACCAAAACAAAAGGTCATGGGTTCAACGACCTTCTGTTAAAGGTCGCTAATTTCAGTTTACGACGCCAGCTTTTGACCTTTTATTTTTGGTCACAAAAAGGTCACAAATGAAAAACTATGACCTTTCAGCGACCAATAGTGAGGGTCACAAGTTGACATATTTCTTGTAGTGGATGTGTTGCGTCGAGCGGACGGACAGGGCCGGGGTGGCTCTCATGGAGATCACCCATGTGGTCCAACGGACGGGAGCGACATGATCACCTTCCTGTGCAATGCTATTGGTGGCGGGGGCTAGCGAACTGTTGGCTGTCGATTGGAATCCTCGCCGCCGATTATGGCCATTAATGGCAATCGATGTGCGCAATTTGCCGTCGGCCAATAACAACATTTCAGTTACCATGCCGATTCAAGACCCTCCTTTATTCCTCGCCATCTATGTAATCTCCACAGTCCGGTTCCTTCTTCCCCACTCCTCCTACCCTTCCTTCGGGAACATCTTCTCTGGCAGTCATGGTTGACGCATAAGTCCCTAATTTGTCTTCCCCGTTGTGAAGTTTTTCCTCCTCTTCCCCCAATTCTTCATCAAATTTTAGAATTTATTTCCATTTATAATGT
Organism: Triticum timopheevii; assembly: GCA_963921465.1. Lineage (NCBI taxonomy): Eukaryota > Viridiplantae > Streptophyta > Magnoliopsida > Poales > Poaceae > Triticum > Triticum timopheevii. The sequence goes on along the minus strand of OY997264.1, from coordinate 248,173,632 downwards.
TCTCTGTAATCCTGGATGAATGCATGCTCAGTTGGGTTCGAAGGTGATGTACTACTTTCAACCATAAAGTTTTGTTTCCTGAAAGTATTAGTATTATGTTTGAATCCGCACTTCTTCCAATTAATCAAAGTGCAACTGGTTATTGTGTCAGATTATTTTGGTAAAAATGCAGTAAACATGCAATTGTCGTTGTCTAATGTATACACTATCCCTGTTCCTCACTTGCTGCTCTGCTCCAGTATTATTTGACAAAGTGCAGAGTGTCCAGCGCTTATGTGATACTTATATACATTTGTCTATTTGTGTGACGCCCGGTTAATTTGGCTATAGTAATCTCGCATTAACGATGCCACGTCACCTTAGTTATTGTTGATATTCTCGCGTTAGTTCGAAACAGATTCAAAATTCAAATTCAAATTAAAGTTTTCAAAAGTCAAAACTAAAATGTTCGATGTGTTAAAAATATTCCCTAACTATTTGTCATGAAGAAACCATGTTTCTATATAAGGCCTATATGTTTAAAATGAGCAAAAACAGAAAGAAATGTAAATAAAAAGTGAAAGAAAAACAAAACAGGAACAAAAAAATGGGAAACCCCTAGAGTGCCCCCCGGGCCAACCGGCCCAGCTACCGGTCGGCCAGCCCAGTTGGCCCAGCCGCCCCCCTCACCCCCTTTTATCCTCCCAAACCCTAACCTCCCTCGCCCCACTCCCCACTCCCTCGATCCCATCTCTCCCCTTGATCCCCTCCACCTCGCGGCATGCGCGCGCGCGCACACACACACACACACACCTCGTGCCAGGGAGAGGAGTTCCCTGCGCCCGATCCCCGCGCCCCGACTATCGCGCTCCAATGACCGTGCCCCGACCACCATCGCCCGCCACTGACGTGTCCCCGACGCCATCGCACCGGCGCGACCCCGCCTCCGCCACGTCGTCCCCGTCGCCCCCGACCTCGTCGCCGCCGTCCCCGTCATCCTCCCCGTGCCACACTGCCCTGGACCCTACGCCCCCCGTGAGCACCTCCCTCCTCTTCCCTCACGCCCGTCCATGCGCATCCCCGGCCTGCCCGCTCACGCCGTCCGGGCCCGCGTGTGGGCGTACCCCCTGCTCCCCTTGACACGCTCACCGTGCCCGCCGTTCCCGCGCGCGGCTGTAGCCCTCGCGCGCGTGCGCCCCTGGCCACGCTCGCGCGCCGCTACTGGCCACTACGGCCGCGCCTAGCGCAAGTGCGCGCCCTGCCGTGCCGCCCCTGGCCGCCTGCGTTGCTGATGCGCCACCGCCGCCCTTGCTGTGCACCCGCCTGCACCGTGCCATCGCCCTTGCTGCCCGCCCGCCTGCACCGCCCCGGCGCCCTGGGGCACTTCCCTTGTTCGGGCAGGTCCGCCCGCCCCGATTCGCCCACACCCGTGCGCCGGAACCCGGCACCCGTTAGGCCCCTGGGCCACTGACCATAGGGGCCCACCCCCTGAACGTTTTAGAAAAAAAGAATTTTAAAAAAGAGAATAAAAAAGAATATTAAATAAAAATATTAATTAATTATCTAAAATAATTAACTTAATAAATTGTGATTAATTAACCTAATAACTAATTAACCTAATTAACTACTATTAATTAACTAAATAGTCACTAGCAGGTGGGACCCACCTGTTAGGTTGACCAGGTCAACGGTCAGAGTTGACAGCTGACGTTATGCTGACATCATGATGACGTCATAAACTGAATTTCGAATTTTCTAAAATGAATTAAAACTTTAAAAATTAATGTAAAATAAACCGTAACTCAGATGATAATACTTTATACATGAAAGTTGCTCAGAACGACGAGACGAATCCGAATATGCAGCCTGTTCGTCAGCCACACGTCCCTAGCATAGCGAACCTGCAACATTTCACCTCTGGTTCATCTGTCCGAAAACGCAAAACACCGGGGGATACTTTCCCGGATGTTTCCCCCCTTCACTGGTAACACCTACTACCATGTTAGGGCACACCTAGCACCCTCTTCGTCATGTCATGCATCGTCATGCTTATGTTTGCATTATATTTATTGTTTCTTCTGTCACGCCCAATATGCGACCCTATCCTAAAGGAACTCGAAGGTCCCATCAAGGATAGAAGCGCATATTGGAGACGCTTTTGCAAGGTGGATATCATTACATCGTACCATTATATAATAGTTGGGGATACATACAAGAGGCATACAATGCCACATGAACACAACAACATCATACATAAAAGAAACATCCGACTACAGATGAAACACAAAAAGAAACTCAAACGACATCCACCCTGCTAGCCCAGGCTGCCGACCAGGAACCTATCTCCTGAACGTAGGAGAAGCAGAAGCAGATCTCCAAAACAAGTAAACATCGCTCTCGCGTCATGATCGTCGCATTACCTGTACCTGCAACTGTTGTTGTAGTAATCTGTGAGCCACGAGGACTCAACAATCCCATCACCATGGGTATCAAGACTAGCAAAGCTTAAAGGGTATGGAATGGATAAGTGGTGAGGTTGCAGCAACGACTAAGCATGATATGGTGGCTAACTTACGAATACAAGAATAAGATGAGAAGCTACGCAAACGGTCGCAAACTAGTAATGATCAAGAAGTGATCCTGAACTACTTACGTTCAAACATAACACCACCGTGTTCTCTTCTCAACCCACTCGAAAAGAGACCATCACGGTTACACACGCGGTTGGGTACTTTAATTCGAGTCTGGTGTCAAGTTCTCTACAACCGGATATTAAAAAATTCCCTTCTGCCACATAACCGCGGGCACGGCTCTCGAAAGTTTAAACCGTGCAGGGGTGTCCCAACTTAGCCAATTATAAGCTCACGATCCGCAGAGACAATCCTCCATCGCGGGACATCCAACCAGACTCGGGATCCCGGTGCACAAGACATTTTGACAATGGTAAAACAAAACCAGCAAGACCGCCCGAATGTGCCGACAAATCTCGATAGGAGCTGCACATATCTCGTACTCAGGGCACAACGGATAGGTCAAGCCACGAGTAAAACCATCCCTCAAGTTTTCCCAAGGTGACCCCGCAGGTTGCCCAGTTCGACCAACACTCATAGGAGCACTAGACCCCCCGGGGGGTGGGGGTTAAATAAAGATGACCCTCAGGTTTATAATTCCCAAGGGAAAGATTTAGGTTGTTAGTCAAATGGAAAACCAAGGTGGGAAACCAAGGTTGGGCCTTGCTGGAGGAGTTTTATTCAAAGCGAACTGCCAAGAGGGTCCCATACCCCTCACCGTGTTAGGGACGCAAAATCAAGGAACATAACAACGGTATGACGGAAACTAGGGTGGCAAGAGTGGAACAAAACACCAGGCATAAGGCCGAGCCTTCCACCCTTTACCAAGTATACACATGCGTTAATTAAATAAGAGATATTGTGATATCCTAACATAATCATGTTCCAACATGGAGCAATCTTGAACTTCACCTGCAAGTAACAAAACTATAAGAGGGGCTGAGCAAAAGCGGTAACTTAGCCAAACAACGGTTTGCTAGGAAGGGTGAAAAGGTTAGAGGCTGACATAGCAATTTGGGAGGCTTGAAAAATAAGTGGTAGGAAGCGCGACATAGCGATAGCATCGAGACAACTAGCATAGCAATGATAGTAGTGAGATCCAGGGTAATGGTCATCTTGCCTGAAATCCTGCTAGGAAGAAGGAGTCCATGAAGTATATGAACGGGTGGATATGAACCAAGCGTAGTCGAACGAATCCTCACGATCGCAATGAAACAAGAACTATCGAGAAGAAGCACAACCAGAAAGAAGCAAACAATATGGTAAACACACAACACATAAACATGACATGATGCTCAACCAAGTATTATGCATGACAAAGGCTATATTATGCTACTCATGGCAAGAGATGATGCATACAAGAACAACGCATCAAAGCAAGTTTAAATGAGGCCAGAACAACATATAACAAATCGGGTAAGTCCCCATATGCAAATCTTGAAATTGGTCCAGATCTGAATAAACCTTATGTTCAAGTAGTTAAACAGCAAGTTAAGATTCACCATGAAGATCTACACGAAATTCTAGTCAAGTTACATATAAAGTTCATTTAATTCGGAGCTACGGCCTAGAAGATATGAGCAAAACAAGTTAAACATGGCATTGATGCGAAATGCATTCAAACATCAAGAATACACACTCAAATCACGGATGCAACATGATAATATGAAACTACATGCAATTTTAAGCAAGTTTCATATAGAGCATGCTTAAAACGGAGCAACGGTGCAACACATACACTCCAAACAAGAAATAACAACAATCTGCCCAAAACAGCAACTAGGCACTTTGCAACCATCAAAACAACATGCTACAGGAATCATATGAACACAAACTTGACATGCACTTCATGTACATATAACATACTTAAAATATAATTAGGTTTCAGGTTCATAGGCATCAAGATTAAACCAATATGATAAATGCAAAATACAACTTTATAACACAGGAGCATATACATGAGCAGAGTTAATATGATGGCATGTTGGAGGCATGAAACAAAGATCTTACAACAACTATACATAGCAGACAAGGGTATAGAATCAAATACACATAACAAAGAGCAAATAACATCATGGCATCATATTCATATGGCTCATGGATTAGTGGGAACCAACATGACAAGATTGAATGTTGAAACAGTTTCAGCAAGTGTAAAACAGCAACATCAGCATAGCATGTTTGCAAGCATGAAATAGAGGCATATGATATCCAAAATTATCAAAAATGGCATATGAACAGATTAATCTTAGCATAATTCGAATCATGAAATTGGAGCATCTCCAAAAGAGGCATGCAATAATTACTATCAAGCTCACAACATGGCATCATGAAGTTAACAGAAAACTGGAACAACATATAGGCATGTTCATGGCAATGAAAACACATGCTACAGGACATATATGAGGCATCAAAGAGTATGGCATAATAGAGCATAACATGGACACCAAAACATGTCAACTAAGCATCTCCAGATTACGCATGGATTAATTCGAAGCAACAAGCAAACATGGCATCATGATATTACAGATTCAGCATTGATAGAACATTAACAGCAAGTAGCCCACTTCACAAGCTTGTTGCACTCACTAGAATGCACATCAAAATAAATGGATTGCACCTCTGTAATTAAGGCATGATTATGCTCCTAAAGCATGTATACATGATGCTCAAAAGAAAATCACACAAAAAGATATAAAAATGAAAAATAGGCAAGTTACAATAGTTTTCAACAGTTAACAACAACATGCACTTTTGCAACAGAGATTAAGATACCAAGATGCGCTCTAACATGAATGCAAAGCACACCAACATGTAGAGCATGAAGAGAAGAACATGTTCATATCAAGATCATCATCATAGGATCACCAGTGAAAAGTTATAGCACTCACAAGATGCATACATGATGTTAACAAACAGCAGATTTCAGCAGCTCATGTCACTTAGTAGTTATGCAATGAATATTAAGGCATCAATATGAACAAAAACATGAATGCAAGTGCAACTATCATGTAGAGCATCAAGAGATGAACATTTTGACATATTTATGCACGCAAATCGGAGCTATGATCATGGAGATATGGCATGCTGAGCAAGTGCACATGAGATAGGAATTTCGAGACTTGGAGAAAAGAGAAAATATACCACTCCAGATCTAGGGTATGACCAGATGCATGTGAACCGAGGTCGGCCGGAGTTGGGCGTGGAGAATTCTGGCGAGGCGAGGGAGGGCGGATCCGGTCGGGGGCTCACCGGATCTGGCCGGAGCCGGGGTCGGCGACGAGCGGGCGGGCGTCGGCGCAGGCGGCGGGAGCGGGCGGCGACCGGCGAGGCGGCGGGGCGCGGGGCGGAGGTGAATGGCGGTGAGGAGCGGCGCGACCAACGGGGACGAGCGTGCGGGGAGGCGTGGGTGGTGGCTGGCGGTGCGCGGGCCGGGAGGGCCCGACTCGGGCTCACGGGCCGGAGGCGACTGGCGCAGGTGGAGGAGGCCGGCGGGACACATGGTGCGCGTTGGTTGGGTGAGAGGGCGGCGGCGGACGTGTCCGGCGCCAGCGGACATGTCCGGCGCGCGGAGGAAGGTGGAGACTAGGGTTAGGGGTGGATTTGATACGGAATTTCGGGGGAGAGGGCCTATATATAGGTAGAGGGAGCTAAGAGTGTCCAAATGAGGTGTAGTTTTCGCCCGCACGATTGTGAACCAACGACGAAGAGCATGTAGGGGGTTTAGATGGGCTATTGGGCTATTGTGAAGGGGTGCTGGGCTGCTGGGCTGCAAAGAGAGAGGGGTTTCGATTTACTCAGTTAACCGTTGGGGCATTAAACGACCTCCAAATGGAATGAAATTTGACAGGCGGGCTACCAGTGATATACCAAGGCCACTCGGCAAATCTCGGCTCATTCCAATAATGTTTTTCTCCCGCTCACGAAACAAGGTCTGAGAGGGGCGACGGGATGCATGTGTGAGTGTGGCTGTGTTCAGAACGGACAACGGAGAGAACCGGGAGAACCCAGACGGATGCAAGTTTTGAAAAACATGCAGATGAAATGCACATGATGACATGGCAAAGTGCAACACGCAAGCAAATGACATGGCAACGTCGGTGAATAACTGGAAGACACCTGGCGCATCGGACTCAGGGCGTGACAACTCTCCTCACTAACAGAAGATCTCGTCCCGAGATCTTAGGAACGAGACGGAAGAGAAAGAGGAAGAGTTGAAGTAAGAGTGCAAGAGAAAAGATGAACAAAATTGGGATCACTCGGGTAGAAAAGAAGAAAGGACGATTATGACAAGACTCAAAAGCTCAAGGAATAAGATAGACTCTGAAACCACTCTGGTTAAAGAAGATGAAAAAGGTATAAGAACGGAAGATATTCAGCAGCACTCCGGCTGAAAAATGGAAGGAATAGAACATGAACTTCACAAGATGGAATGACACTTGACGAGATGAACAACACAATGCCTACGGAAGGATTGAAAGAATGGAATGAAAAGAACGGATGAGAGAACAACAACTTCCACCACGAATTTGATAGCATCCTTAGAAGGGAGGATTAAACGGAGTTGTTGAGAAACCAATAACAAAAGAATAAGCTTGTTGTGGACTTATCAAAAACATCTCAAAACTTGAGGTGAAATTATACCACAACCAAATGTCTGAATAGTTGAGAAGAACGAAGAAATGCAAAACTCCACTTTAGAAGAAAACGGAGAATTATTTGCACTTCGAGACGTGAGAAGAAAAGATACTTGAACTCTTCCAACAAAATCTTGATGAACTCTTGAAGAATGAATTAAATCATGAAGAACCACCATGAAGAACTCCGGTGACAAAAGGATGATGAGATAGAATGAAGGATGAAAGAATAAGACTAAAGCCTTGTGGTGATTTAGATGGAGGTTTCGACGAGAAGTCCAAGGAAATTTGAACTCCGGAAAAGAAAAGATGAAAACACTTAGAACTGAGAGATTATTCATCATGAACAATCTCCGAAGGAAGGAATTACTTGACCACGATGAAATAATAATAAGAATTACGTTGTGCTTATCCTCATCAAATTTAATTGATGACAACCGGATTTGGCATGCAACTTATTCCCCTTGAAAAGGATTGAGGAGTATATGGCGCAACCTTGAGGAAGGTCTTCAACGAACCACCAGTAGGATTTGAAAGAACGAGTGAATTAATATGATAACAAAGGAAAAGGAATCTGAGGAACCACCATAAGAATTCGAAAATGACTGATGAAAGAGAATGAATCACCGGGAAGAATTAGAAGAACAAATATGCTTAAGGGGATTTAGATGGAAAAGAACAAAGAGATCATGAGCTGATGAAAGAGTACTTGACAGATGCGTCGGGATGATTAGAGAACGACAGCTGGAATGTGGGGACGAAGAATTCTTCTGGAATGATGGCCTCCGGTGAAATGAAACAGAAAACAGCTCATGGCATACTCCGGATGGGTAAGAAAAGAATATCTGACAAACGGAATAATTCGAGAGGATAACAAGAAACTAGAACCACGAGTCTTCGAGAGAACAGTTAAAATTTAAGAGATACTCTTCCTCAATCTTCAAATGACAACGAGAAACACCACCAAAATTACTAAGATACTCTGAGAGAATGGAAAGCGAAGTGGTTGAGCCAGCAATGTAAAGAATATGAAAGCGATCTTGGAGAAGGCATGTGACTGATGGAATCCTTTCTTACGTCACACTTTGAAAAGAATTGGGAATGGCTCTGGAATAATTAGAAGAGTCAGGTAAGATCCTGGGAAAAGACCTGTGGGTTATGGCCCACTAAAAATAAACACTATTGGAAAAGGATTGTTGAAGAGATGGATGATGCATCGAAACAATTGAAATATTTGAATGAGGTGACAACCTCGAATTAATTGGAACACAGACGAATCTCCTGAGATGTCTTGGGCACTCCGGAAGGATAAACTGGCGAGAGGCGAACGAGCAGGGAAAGCACTTTATCTAAGGAAAATAATACGATCAACACCGAAAAACTAAAATTGAATCCACTGGAAAGAAAACAAGACGAATCAATGATGAACTTGACAAGAATTCACCGGTTGAAATGATTGAGGAAAGACTGAAGAGGCTCCACACGAATGAAATTGATGCTCGAATAGAGACTCGGACTCCGGGAAGAAAAAAGGGGTGGGAGGGCGGGAAAACAAAGGCAACTTGGAAGGGGGAACCGATGAATTACTTGAATAAAAAATAAGCGGTTGAAATAATTGAGGAAAGAATGCCAAGGCTTTGTACGAGTAGGATGGATACTCGATTACGGACTCCGGCTCCGAGAAGAAAAAGGGTGGGCGGGTGGGAAAAATAAAACACCTGAGAAATGAACTTGGCAAAGATGAAGAGGCTCGAGTCAACTTGACGAGAAATGCACCGGATGAAAAGAGCTGACACACAACAATCGGAAATCTAATCGCGTGATCCTAAAGAAAAATTTGGAGGGGAAGAGGAGTAAGTCAAAACACCTATGTCAAGATTTCTCACCAGAGCGACGAAGGGTTGAGGAGTAAAAAGAATTCCTACTCTCCGATATAACTAGACTCCGAAAACAGTTTTCTTCTAAACTCAACAACGACCAAGCTACATGATCAAACAAGGGGCTCCTATGGTCTGTCGAGGCTCTGATACCAACTTGTGATGCCCAATATGCAACCCTATCCTAAAGGAACTCGAATGTCCCACCAAGGATAGAAGCGCATATTGGAGACACTTTTGCAAGGTGGATATAATTACATCGTACCATTATATAATAGTTGGGGATACATACAAGAGGCATACAATGCCACATGAATACAACAACATCATACATAAGAGCAACATCTGACTACGGATGAAATACAAACAGAAACTCAAACGACATCCACCTTGCTAGCCCAGGCTGCCGACCAGGAACCTATCCCCTGAAGGTAGGAGAAGCAGAAAAGAACTCCAAAACAAGTAAACATCGCTCTCGCGTCATGACCATTGCATTACCTATACCTGCAACTATTGTTGTAGTAATCTGTGAGCCACGAGGACTCAGCAATCCCATTACCATGGGTATCAAGACTAGCAAAGCTTAAAGGGTATGGAATGGATAAGTGGTGAGGTTGCAGCAGCGACTAAGCATGATATGGTGGCTAACTTACGAATACAAGAATAAGATGAGAAGCTATGCAAACGGTCGCAAACTAATAATGATCAAGAAGTGATCCTGAACTACTTACGTTCAAACATAACACCACCATGTTCTCTTCTCGACCCCCTCGAAAAGAGACCATCACGGTTACACACGCTGCTGGGTATTTTAATTCGAGTATGGTGTCAAGTTCTCTACAACCGGATATTAACAAATTCCCATGTGCCACATAAACGCGGGCACGACTCTCAAAAGTTTAAAACTTGCAGGGGTGTCCCAACTTAGCCCATTATAAGCTCATGATCCGCGGAGACAATCCTCCATCGCGGGGCATCCGATCAGACTCGGGATCTCGGTGCACAAGACATTTCGACAATGGTAAAACAAAACCAGCAAGACCGCCTGAATGTGTCGACAAATCCCGATAGGAGCTGCACATATCTCGTTCTCAGGGCACGACGGATAGGTCAAGCTACGAGTAAAACCAGCCCTCAAGTTTCCTCGAGGTGGCCCCGCAGGTTGCCCGGTTCGGACCAACACTCAGAGGAGCACTGTCCCAGGGGGGCGGTTAAATAAAGATGACCCTCGAGTTTATAACTCCCAAGGGAAATGTTTAGGTTGTTAGGCAAATGGAAAACCAAGGTTGGGCCTTGCTGGAGGAGTTTTATTCAAAGCGAACTATCAAGAGGGTCCCATACCCCTCACCGTGTTAGGGACGCAAAATCAAGGAACATAACACTGGTATGACGGAAACGAGGGCGGCAAGAGTGGAACAAAACATCAGGCATAAGGCCGAGCCTTCCACCCTTTACCAAGTATATAGATGCATTAATTAAATAAGAGATATTGTGATATCCCAACATAATCATGTTCCAACATGGAGCAATCTTCAACTTCACCTGCAAATAACAATGCTATAAGAGGGGCTCAGCAAAAGCGGTAACTTAGCCAAACAACGGTTTGCTAGGAAGGGTGAAAAGGTTAGAGGCTGACATGGCAATTTGGGAGGCTTGAAAAACAAGTGGTAGGAAGCGCGACATAGCGATAGCATCAAGACAACTAGCATAGCAATGATAGTAGTGCGATCCAGGGTAACGGTCATCTTGCCTGAAATCCCGCTAGGAAGAAGAACAAGTCCATGAAGAAGATGAACGGGTGGAGACGAACTAAGCGTAGTCGAACGAATCCTCACGATCGCAACGAAACAGGAACTATCGAGAAGAGGCAGAACCGTAAAGAAGCTAACAACACGGTAAACACACAACACATAAATATGACATGATGCTCAACCAAGTATGATGCATGACAAATGCTATATGATGCTACTAATGGCAAGAAATGATGCATACAAGAACAACACATCAAAGAAAGTTTAAATGAGGCCTGAACAACATATAACAAATCGGGTAAGTCCCCATATGCAAATCTTGAAATTGGTCCAGATCTGAATAAACCTTATGTTCAAGTAGTTAAACAGCAAGTTAAGATTCACCATGAAGATCTACACGAAATTCTAGTCAAGTTACATATAAAGTTCATTTAATTCGGAGCTACGGCCTAGAAGATATGAGCAAAACAAGTTAAACATGGCATTGATGCAAAATGCATTCAAACATCAAGAAAACACATTCAAATCATGGATGCAACATGATAATATGAAGCTACATGCAATTCTAAGCAAGTTTCATATAGAACATGCTCAAAACAGAGCAACGGTGCAACACATACACTCCAAACAAGATATAACAATCTGCCCAAAACAGCATCTAGGCACTTTGCAACCATCAAAACAATATGCTACAGGAATTATATGAACACAAACTTGACATGAACTTCATGTGCAGATAACATACTTCAAATATAATTAAGGTTTAGGTTCATAGGCATCAAGATTAAACCAATATGATCAATGCAAAATGCAACTTTATAACACATGGGCATATACATGAGCAGAGTTAATATGATGGCATGTTGGAGGCATGAAACAAAGATTCTATAGCAACTGTACATAGCAAATAAGGACATGGCATCAAATTACACATACCAAATAGCAAATAACATCAAGGCATCATATGCATATGGCTCATGGATTAGTGGGAACCAACATGACAAGATTGAATGTTGAAACAGTTTCAGCAAATGTAAAACTACAACATCAGCATATCATGTATGCAAGCATGGAAAAGAGGCATATGATATCCAAAATTATCAAACATGGCATGTGAACAGAGCGCCCTTAGCATACTTCAAATCATGAAATTGCATAATCTCCAAAAGAGGCATGGAATAATTATTATCAAGCTCACAACATGGCATCATGAAGTTAACAGAAAACTGGAACAGCATATATGCATGTTCATGGCAATGAAAACACATGCTACACGACATATATGAGGCATCAAATGGCCTGTAATGATAGAGCATAACATGGAAATCAAAACATGTCAACTAAGCATCTCCAGATTATGCATGGATTAATTGGAAGCGTCAAGCAAACATGGCGTCATGATATTACAGATTCAGCATTGACAGAACATTAACAGCGAGTTGCCCAATTCACGAGATTGTTGCACTGACTACAGCGCGCATCAAAATATATGGATTGCACCCCTGTAAATATGGTACGATTACGCTCTTAAAGCATGTAGACATGATGCTCAAAAGAAAATCACACAAAAAGATATAAAAATGACAAATAGGCAAGTTACAACAGTTTTCAGTAGTTAACAGCAACATGCACTTTTGCAACAGAGACTAAGATACCAAGATGCACCCTAACATGAATGCAGAGCACTCCAACATGTAGGGCATGAAGAGCAAAACATGTGAATATCAAGATCATCATCATAGGATCAACAACGACAAAGTTATAACACTCACAAGATGCATACATGATGTTAACAATCAGCAGATTCCAGCAGTTCATGTCACTTAGCATTTTTGCAATGAATATTAAGGCATCATATGAGCAGCAACATGAATGCAAATGCAACTATCATGTAGATCATCAAGAGATGAACATTTTGACATATTATGCACGCAAATTGGAGCTATGAGCATGGAGATATGGCATGATGAACAAGTGCACATGAGATAGGAATCTCGGGACTTGGAAAAAACATACCACTCCAGATCTAGGGTTTGACCGGATGCACGTGAACCGAGGTCAGCTGGAGTTGGGCGTGGAGAAGTCGGCGATGCGGGGAGAAGTCCGGCAAGGCGAGGAAGGATGGATCCGGCCGGGGGCTCGCCGGATCTGGCCGGAGCCGGGGCTAGCGACGAGCGGGTGGGCGGCGGTGCAGGAGGCTGGCGCGGGCGGCAACCTGCGAGGCGGCAGGGCATGGGCGGCGATCAGCGAGGCAGCGGACGCGACATGGAGGTGGATGGCGGCGAGGAGCGGCGCGACCGGCGGGGACGAGTGCACGGGGAGGCGCAGGCGGTGGCTCGCGATGCGCGGGCCGGGAGGGCCCGACCTGGGCTTGATACGTCTCCAATGTATCTATAATTTTTGATTATTCCATGCTATTATATTACCCCTTTTGGATGTTTATGGGCTTTATTTTACACATTTATATCATTTTTGGGACTAACCTACTAACCGGAGGCCCAGCCCATATTGCTATTTTTTTGCCTATTTCAGTATTTCGAAGAAAAGGAATATCAAACGGAGTCCAAACAGAATGAAACCTTCAGGATCATGATTTTTGGAACGAACGTGATCCGGAGAGCTTGGAGTGCAAGTCAAGAAGCTTCCGAGGAAGCCACGAGATAGGAGGTCGCCCCCCTGTAGGGCGCACCCCCTGTCTCGTGGGCCCCTGGGGTGGCCACCGACGTACTTCTTCCTCCTATATATATCTACGTACCCCGAAAACATCCAGGGGCACCAAGAAACACAATTTCCACCATCGTAACCTTCTGTATCCGCAAGATCCCATCTCGGAGCCTTCGCCGACACTCTGCCGGAGGGGGAATCAACCACGGAGGGCCTCTACATCAACATCCTTGCCCCTCCTATGAGTTGTGAGTAGTTTACCATAGACCTACGGGTTCATAGTTATTATCTAGATGGCTTCTTCTCTCTTTTTGGATCTCAATACAATGTTCTCCCCGTCTCTTGTGGAGATCTATTCGATGTAAACTCTTTTTGCGGTGTTTGTCGAGATCTGATGAATTGTGGGTTTATGATCAAGTTTATCTATGAATAATATTTGAATCTTCTCTGAATTATTTTATGTATGATTGAGTTATCTTTGCAAGTCTCTTCGAATTATCAGTTTGGTTTGGCCTACTAGATTGGTCTTTCTTGCCATGAGAGAAGTGCTTAGCTTTGGGTTCAATCTTGCGGTGTCCTTACCCAGTGACAGAAAGGGTTGCAAGGCACGTATTGTATTGTTGCCATCGAGGATAACAAGATGGGGTTTATATCATATTGCATGAGTTTATCCCTCTACATCATGTCATCTTGCTTAATGCGTTACTCTGTTCTTATGAACTTAATACTCTAGATGCAGGCAGGAGTCGGTCGATGTGTGGAGTAATAGTAGTAGATGCAGGCAGGAGTCGGTCTACTTGTTATGGACGTGATGCCTATATACATGATCATGCCTAGATAATCTCATAACTATGCGCTTTTCTATCAATTGCTCAATAGTAATTTGTTCACCCACCGTAATACTTATGCTATCTTGAGAGAAGCCACTAGTGAAACCTATGGCCCCCGGGTCTATCTCTTATCATATTTGCTTTCAATCTACTTTTATTTGCATCTTTACTTTTTGCATCTATATTATAAAATACCAAAAATATATTTATCTTATCTTACTATCTTTATTAGATCTCAGTTTCGCAAGTGGCCGTGAAGGGATTGACAACCCCTTTATTGCGTTGGTTGCGAGTTCTCAGTTTGTTTGTGTAGGTGCGTGGGACTTTTGAGGAGCGTCCTACTGGATTGATACCTTGGTTCTCAAAACTGAGGGAAATACTTACGCTATACTTGCTGCATCACCCTCTCCTCTTCGAGGAAAACCTATGCAAGCTCAAGACATAGCAAGAAGGATTTCTGGCGCCATTGCCGGGGAGGTCTTCGCTCAAGTCAAGACATACCAAGTACCCATCACAAACCCATCTCCCTCGCATTTACATTATTTTCCATTTGCCTCTCGTTTTCCTCTCCCCCACTTCACCCTTGCCGTTTTATTCGCCCTCTCTTTCCCAATCTCCACCTCTCTTTCTCACTTGCCGTTTTTCTGTTTGGTTGTGTGTTGGATTACTTGTTGCCATGGCGCAAGATAATACCAAATTGTGTTATTTCTCGAATAGCAATAATAATAATTTCCTTAGTACTCCGATTGCTCCTCTTAATGATGTTGAGTCTTGTGAAATCAATACCGCTTTGCTAAATCTTGTTATGAAAGATCAATTTGCCGGCCTTCCTAGTGAAGATGCCGCTACTCATCTAAACAATTTTGTTGATTTGTGTGATATGCAAAAGAAGACAGATACGGATAACAATATTGTCAAATTGAAGTTATTTCCGTTTTCACTTAGAGATCGTGCTAAAGTTTGGTTTTCATCTTTGCCTAAAAATAATATTGATTCTTGGAACAAGTGCAAAGATGCTTTTATCTCTAAGTATTTTCCTCCCGCTAAGATCATCACTCTTAGGAACGATATTATGAATTTTAAACAACTTGTTCATGAGCATGTTGCCCAATCTAGGGAAAGAATGAAATTGATGCTTCGCAATTGCCCTACTCATGGTTTGAATTTATGGATGATCATACAAAATTTTTATGCCGGTTTGAACTTTGCTTCTAGAAATCTCTTAGATTCGGCCGCGGGAGGCACCTTTATGGAAATCACATTAGGAGATGCTACAAAACTTCTTGATAATATTATGGCTAATTATTCTCAATGTGTCGTGGTTTTGTCACGGCAGATGTCCTTAGTGTCAGGACTTAGTCACGAGGCCAATGCTTCTATGTGTTACCTTGAGAGGGGTTGAGTGGGACGAGAGACGCAGGGCGGATCAACACACAAGACAAGGATTTAGACATCTTCGGGCCCCGGGAAACATCATCCGGTAATAACCCTACATGTTGTTTGTGGCTAGGTCTCATTATGCTCATGAGGGAATCGCCGGTAAACCGGCTCTTTGTGTCTAGCCCTAGAGATTGTTCCTTCTTTTCCTGTCCCTCTTTGGGGAGCCCTGCCCCTCCTTATATAAGTTGAAGGGGCGGCTTACATGTAGAGTCCTATTAGGATTAGAACTAACTTATTCTCTATTACAAGTCGGATACATGTACAGGTCTTGCTTCCTCGTAAAGGAAATATTCCTCATGCCTTCTGTCTTAAGCCGGCCCACCATAATATGAGCCGGCCTACTGGGCCTTGGGCCTAGTCTTCTATGTGACCCGCCGTCGGGGTCATCCGTGAGTCGTCTGACCAGTGAGCCGCCAGACCCGTGAGTCACTAGTCCTCCGGCGGGTCAACGGTGAAGCGCCAAGTCCGGACGGGTCATACTTCCGGTCGGGTCATACCGCGAGGTATATCCCCGACATTAGCCCCCAGTTTAATTTGGATTTATCCATGTTAAACTGATCCTGTAAAACAAACACAAGAACAACTTTGACAGATTGTGTTCCGGGTTAAAAATTCTTGTACGCCGGCACCTGATCATCCTTAATTCCTTGTGCTCCGGGTCAAATATTCTCCTGAGACGGGACCTGATTATCCTTAAGTCCAATTGTCATTTCCTTCATCTAGAAAATCCGGGTCAAATAAGCTAGCTTCATACTCAATTTGCTGATGTTGGTTTCTCACAGAAAAATATTGTGAAGAATAATCCACTTGAGTCGGCTTCCAAGGCGCCGGGTTAAATAATTTTAGTCTTCAAATACTCATCTGATTTTCAGTCGGCTTTGAAGATGTAAAACTTGCTGGTTTATCATTACCAAAAACTGCCGGATTATAGAACAGACGATGCCGGGTCATAATTGTTGTTGACACTGGTTTATGTAATTGATCCTCATGATTTGCTCAAAATTGATAATTAGAAGATTTTTCTCCCTTATATCCATATTACCTGTAGCCCCCAAGTCTTGAGCAGAACAAAGTGATGGTTTAAGACTTGCTCCAATAAATGTTGCAACCTTTAAGAAATCCGGTTTATTCATCTCAATCATATGAACTGAATATTCCACACATGTAGCCCCCAAGTGTCGGGTTGTCATGCTTGCAGCAACCTGGGACTTGTAATTGCTTTATGCTCATGAAAATTTTAACCAGTGTAGCCCCCAAGGGCCGGGTCATTATGCAATAATGAGCAGGGACTTTGTAGATATAACCATGTAAATTTGAACAGCAATGTGTAGCCCCCAAGGGCCAGCTTAGTAAGATAATACTGAGCTGGGACTTTGTATATAATTGATAATAACATCATATAATATAGTCTCCACCATGGGGCTTGAACCCACGTCCACAAGGTTAAGAGCTTTGTACTCCACCAACTGAATAGTGGACCGTTCAATATAATGGATTAATGCTTGTGTACCTTGAATTTTTGACAGGAGCAACTGATAGCCCCCAAGGACCAACTCATTTAGAATGTGATGAGTCGGGTCTTCAATAAGTTGAGCAAAAAATGACTTTGCATTAGCCCCCAAGTGCCATGGTGCATGCTAGCAGTGACATGGGACTTGCATATTTGATATAATCCCAATCTGAATAATATAGCGCCCAAGTGCCGGGTCGTAAGCCTGCAGCGACTCGGGACTATTCCTCCCATTTTAGAATAAATCATATCCATTGATAAAAATAATAGCCGTTGTGCTAAAGCGACCTTGAAAACCTCAATCATAACACTGGTTATTGATAATCACAATAGAAATCCAGCCATGTTGGCTATTCGAGATTTGAATAATATAATCTGGTATGAAAACCTCAATCATTCAATATCATCATGAAAATCCAGCCAGTTTTGGCTATTAAAGATTTGAATACCTCATCGGTTGACAAGTAAATCCGGAGTTTAAATACATGGCGGCTCTTGACTGATGATGACTTAATGCGCATTCATTGTAAGCCGGAATTTTTGTAACCTGGTGGCCTATAGCCCTTGAGAAAATCAATAATTGATAACCCTTTTGAGACACCAATTTCAGTGATGAGCTTGGACTAAAGCATTTATATAAGTCATAATTCTGCAAGTCCTGCATAGAGTTTAAACAACATATGCCCTGACGACTTAATGTCAAGGGCCAGGGCGGGTAACCACCCAAATGTAGTCTTACCCTGCACACAAGTAGATCACAAGAAACCTTGGCGGTTTACCGCAGGGCGGGTAATACCTCACATATAACCACTGTGATATTGAATTTGTATTGTCGGTTTACATGACCTGTGTAGTAAGGGTGATACCCAATCTTTAGAAGCAAATGCTTCCACATAGATGATGATTGTCATAAGCTGGCGACTTATAGTCAAAAGTCAAGCCGGGTTAAGCATAAAACACATATACATTTGAGATATAATCCAAAAAAGGTCTCAAGTCAAACCCAAAATTTTTCGCAAAAAAGACTTAAAAAACTTAAGGCTTCTGATTCGTATGCGATCAGAAAACCGTTCCGAAGGGGTTGAGCTAAGATTCGAATACGATCATATAGCCCCCAGTGGCTTTGGCGTTGCCGATCAAGAGGGTACCAACAGCTATGTTCTCTTTGGTTCGAATACGACCTATGTTTGAACAGGAAGCCCCCAAATGACCTTGAGAGTTGTTTAACGATGCTGATTCGAATACGATCCACGTTGGACCCAAAAGAGGTTAAGCTATGATTCGGATACGATCAAGAAGCCCCCTAGTGAGTTTGGCAGTGTGCCGATCAAAAGGGTTTCGACAACTATGTTCTCTTTGGTTCGAATACGACCTATGTTTGAACAGGAAGCCCCAAGTGACCATATACTTGCATTACACCGATCAAGAGGGTACCGACAGCTATGCTCGATGAGCAGGAAGCCCCCAAGTGACCATAATAAGATAAGCCGTAAGGTAGGATACCTATGTTTGAACCGCCCATCATGGCAGCAAGTTCTTTTTGGCAACCTTTAATTATTTTTGAACCGGAACTTTAAACCGGATTTGAAAGCTTCAAAAATTTGTGAGGGACAAATTTACTATAGCGACCAGACCTCAAACAGTCTGATCTCTTTGCTCAGTGTCATCCCTGGATCAGTAATGCTGACACCACACAGTACTTGGAGGATTTATAACAGAGTAGCAATCACACATTTATTACATCGAATGTCTCAAAAGAGAACTTATTGAAATAAATATGGCTTAAGGCCATCTAAAACGATAACAGCGGAAGGCTTGGAAGATAAGTGAGTCCATCAACTCCAATGGCATCACTGAGTATAGAACCACGACCTAAAAGCATCTTACTCGTCGTCTGAAAAGTCTGCAACATGAAACGTTGCAGCCCGAAAACGGGTTAGCACATGGAATATGCTGGCAATGTAACACATAGAGAATAACAATGGATAAAGCTATACTACATGCATATATGGTTGGTGGAAAAGCTCTATGGTTACAGTTTTTGCACAAAGCCAATTTTTCCCTACTACAAAGGAATAAATTTATTTAACTATCATGGTGGTTGTTAAACATTGAGAATGGTTGACAGCATTCTCAATCCCAATTAAAAGTACTTATTAAACCCAACAATATTAAATTAGAGTAACATGATGAGATTCACATGATATCCAGGTACTAGATACTCAAAATGTCCATAACCGGGGGACACGGCTAACCATGATTAGTTTATACACTCTGCAGAGGTTTGCGCACTTTTCCCCACATGACTCGATCGCCTCCGTTTGGTTTCTCGCACTACATGGTGTTTGAGAAACGGATGACCGAGACATAGTCTTTCGGAAGCACTAGCACCTTACATGTGGGTAGACCGGTACACCTACATCCCCTACATCTGCTAGTCCACCCCGTAAGAGTTCGCACAACTTAGTCAACTATGCTAGAGCCCATAATAGCATGTGGCTGCACACGGAAGTTTCTAGTTTGAATAATCTCATGATCCCTTTGAGCCTGGGTGGCGGTCCGAAGAAATACAGGCAAGTCCTGATAGAAACCAGGTGCCTCAATCCACCCAGATGTGTGTTTAAGTTGCCACCTTAAATAAACCATTAATTAACAATCTCACATCTGTCATGGAAATTCACTCACCCAATCCACGTCTACTAGCATAGCATGGCATAATAAGTAAACATAGAAGTAACTCCCAAAGGTTTGATAATAAAACAGGTAATAGGTACTACCTCATCTACTTCCCATCCCACAATTTAATTAGATCCTAATCATGCAATGTTTGAGGATTGATCTAATGCATAAAACTGGTTAGTAGAAAAGGTATGATCAAAGTGTTACTTGCCTTGCTGAGGATCCGCGAAACCTAGAGACTCGAAGTAACAGGCGGCGCACTCCGGGTATTCTATCGCAGACAAACAAACAAGCATACAATTAGTACTCATCTAATGCACAGGTAAAACTCGAATAAAAGATCTAACCATAATGTTCAACTTAAGAACTCCGGTTTGCAAAAAGAAACAAATCAAACAAAGCAACGAAAGTCAAACGGCGAAAGAAAACAGCTTTGTTTTACTAGTCTGGATCTAAGTCAAATTTTACAGAAGCAAAAACTTGTTTAAGTTGATTATTCGGAAAGAGGGTTTCGAGACAAAACTCCAGGCGCTTGAATCGCCTGATTCCGATAAACGAGCGAAAAGTTAAACTAAAACGAAAATCGGATCAGGAATCGCGATAAAAAAAATAGCGGATTAAATCCGAGAAAAAGAAAACGACGAACGGGTTAATGAACGAACGTTCGTTAACTAAACTAATCTGACGAATACGTTCGTTAAAACGAAAGAACGAGCGAAAGCTCGCTAATTAAACTAAACCAAAAATAATACCGATCTAATACAAAAAAACCGAAACTAAAAAAAAACAAAAATAAACCGACGGAAAACCGATTGGTTTTCTAAGAAAAACCGGCACAGAAGTCGAGGTGGCAGTGAACCTCGGCGAGCGTGCGGCGGCGGGGTCCGGCGACGGCGCCGGGTTCCGGCGACGGCGGCGCAGCGCTGCGGCCGCTAGGGTTTCGGGGGGTGGGGGGGGGGGGGGGGGCTGGGCCTCAGGCTGGCTCCCCCCCGGCTTATAAAGCCCCGCGGGCCGGGAGTCCTAGATGGACACGACCCGTAGGTCGGTTGCGTTTTTTTAAATAATTCCGCGCAGAAGAAAAATAAAAAGAAATACTAAACGGACTCCAAAAATCCTGAAATAAATTTTCCCCGGCTTCTAAAATCAAGTCGGACAAGATGAACATTTATTTGGGGCCTAAATGCAATTTTGAAAAACGCGCATTTTTCCTAAATCCAAATAAAAAGGAGAAAAACTCCAAAATAAAACTTATTTGATTTTTTATTAAATCTTCATTATTTCTTTATTTTGGGAAAGTCAATTTATTCCCTCTCTGAATTTTTTGTAGTAGAAATAATTGGAGATGAAATAAATAAAATCAAATGATCCTATTTTCAAAATTTGGGAAATCTCAAATAAGAAAATAACGAAATCCCCAACTCTCTCCATGGGTCCTTGAGTTGCGTAGAATTTCTAGGATCGAGCCAACAATGCAACAAAAATATGATATGCAATGATGATCTATATATAACATTCCAAATTGAAAATTTGGGATGTTACAAACCTACCCCCCTTAAGATGAATCTCGCCCTCGAGATTCGGGTTGGTTAGCAAATAGGTGAGGGTGGTCCTTGAGCAGATCTTCCTCTCGCTCCCAGGTGGATTCCTCCTTGGTGTGGTGGCTCCACTGAACCTTGCAAAACTTGATAACCTTACTGCGGGTAACTCGGGTGGCATAATCTAGAATCTTAACTGGTTTCTCTTCATAGGTCAAATCATCTTTCAACTGAATCGCTTCCAGAGGCACTGTATCTCTCAGTGGTATATCAGCCATCTCCGCGTGACACTTCTTCAACTGTGAAACATGGAACACATCATGAACTCCTGACAATCCCTTAGGTAATTCCAACTTGTACGCTACTTCGCCCATGCGTTCCAAAACTTTGTATGGCCCCACAAAACGTGGCGCTAACTTTCCTTTAACTCCAAAATGCTTAACTCCTCGAAGTGGAGATACTCGAAGATAAACTCTGTCTCCAACTTCGTATTCTGTCTCCTTGCGTTTTGCATCTGCATAGCTCTTCTGCCTTGAATGAGCTACCTTGAGCCTGTCGCGGATCAACTTTACCTTCTGTTCAGACTCCTTAATCAAATCCGATCCAAACAACTGGCGATCTCCAACCTCATCCCACAACAACGGGGTTCTGCACCTCCTTCCGTACAAGGCTTCGAAATGGGCCATCTTCAGACTGGATTGATAACTATTATTGTAAGAAAACTCTGCATATGGCAAGTTGTCATCCCAACTTGATCCATAATCCCAAACACAAACTCTAAGAATATCCTCCAAAATCTGATTGACTCTCTCGGTCTGTCCATCTGTCTGTGGGTGGAAAGCTGTGCTAAACTCCAGCCTGGTTCCCAATGTTTCGTGCAACTGTTTCCAGAACTTTGAGGTGAATTGGGTTCCTCTATCTGATACGATACTCCTCGGAACTCCATGCAAACATACAATCCTTGTCATGTATATCTTAGCCAATTTGGCACTGCTGTAGGTAGTCTTTACTGGGCTGAAATGAGCTACCTTCATCAGACGATCGACTACAACCCAAATTGAGTCATAGCCTGAACGAGTCCTGGGCAATCCTGTGATGAAATCCATGCCTAGTTTGTACCACTTCCATTCGGGTATAGGCAATGGCTACAACAATCCAGCTGGCTTCTGGTGTTCTGCTTTCACCCTCTGACATACATCGCAAACTGCTGCATACTCTGCAATATCCTTCTTCATTCTGGTCCACCAGAAAGTTTCCTTCAAATCCAAATACATCTTGGTATTTCCGGGGTGAATGGAATATGGTGAATCATGGGCCTCTTGCAGAATCAACTTCCTGATCTCCGGGTCATTGGGCACATAAACACGGTCCTCAAATCGTAGGGTATCGTACTCATCCTCACGAAATCCCTTAGCCTTCCCTTCGCTCATTTTCTCCTTTATGGAAGCAACTTCCTTATCTGCCTTTTGAGCTTCTCTGATTTTATCCATCAACGTAGACTGAATCTCCATTGCTGCTACATAGCCCCTCGGAACTATTTCCAAACATAGCTCACGAAGATCCTCGGCTAACTCCTTGGGTATTTCTCCCGTGATTAGTGTATTGACGTGGCTCTTGCGGCTCAACGCGTCTGCTACAACGTTAGCCTTCCCAGGGTGATAATGCAATCTCATATCATAATCCTTAATAAGCTCCAACCATCTCCTCTGCCTAAGATTTAACTCCTTCTGCGTGAAGATGTACTTCAAACTCTTGTAATCCGTGTACACCTCACAATGATTTCCAATGAGAAAATTTCTCCATGTTTTCAGTGCGTGCACTACGGCTGCTAACTCCAAATCATGAGTAGCATAATTCAACTCATGAGGCTTAAGCTGTCGTGAAGCATACGAAACAACTCTTCCCTCCTGCATAAGCACTGCTCCAAGTCCTCGACGTGAAGCGTCGCAATACACTTTATAATCCTTAGTCTGATCTGGCATAATTAATACTGGTGAGGTAACCAAACGTTTCTTCAACTCTTGGAAACTGGCCACACACTCCTCAGTCCAAATGAACTTAGTATCCTTCTTCAACAACTCTGTCATAGGCTTCGCAATCTTCGAGAAATTTTCAATGAATCTCCGGTAGTATCCTGCGAGTCCAAGGAAACTCCGGATTTCTCCAACTGTTGTAGGTGCTTCCCAGTTTGTCACAGTGACAACTTTTGTGGGGTCTACTGCGATACCTTCTCCGGATATAACATGTCCGAGAAATCCAACTTCCTTCAGCCAAAACTCACACTTGCTGAACTTGGCGTATAGCTGATGTTCTCTGAGCTTCTCGAGTACCAAACGCAAGTGCTCCTTATGTTCCTCTTCATTCTTCGAGTAAACCAAAATATCATCAATGAACACCACGACGAACTTATCCAAAAACTCCATAAACACCTTGTTCATCATATTCATAAAATAGGCTGGGGCGTTAGTCAGACCAAATGACATAATGGTATACTCATACAACCCGTACCTGGTGGTAAAAGCCGTCTTCGGTATATCTTGCTCCCGAATCTTCAACTGATGGTACCCTGATCGCAAATCGATCTTGGAAAACACCTTAGCTCCTTGCAACCGATCAAACAGATCATTGATCATTGGTAGTGGGTACTTGTTCTTGATTGTTACTTCATTCGATCCGCGATAATCAACAACCATTCTTAACGATCCATCCTTCTTCTCCACCAGAAGTACTGGCGGTCCCCAAGGCAAAGAACTTGGGCGAATAAAGCCTTTGTCCAACAACTCCTTAATCTGCTTCTTAATTTCCTCCAAATCTTGGGCTGGCATCCTGTACGGTCTCTTGGATATCGGCCCAGTGCCTGGCAGTAGTTCAGTTAAGAACTCAATGTCTCTATCCGGTGGCATGCCTGGCAACTCTTCTGGAAATACATCGAGGAAATCCTTCACCACTGGTACTTCCTCCTGCACAACTCTTGATAAGGAATTTACATGTGCTCTCCTCGGCTCATGCCGTGATACATACTTGATTCTTATTCCTTCTGGTGTCGTAAGCAAAATCGTCTTACTGGCGCAATCAATGTTCCCTCCATACATCGACAGCCAATCCATTCCAAGAATTACATCCAAACCTTGGGATTCCAATATAATCAAATCCGTTGGGAAAACATGCCTTCCTATACTTAATGGCACCTGAAAACATCCTTGACTGACCATAAACTCAGCTCCCGGTGAACTTACTAGCATGGGTGTCTTAAGAGTCTTAGTGGGCAGGCTAAACTTATCCACAAATCCCCTTGATAAGTATGAATGCGATGCACCAGTATCGAAAAGAACAACTGCAGTAAATGCCTTAACCAAAAACTTACCTATTACTGCGTCTGGCTGAGCTTCAACCTCCTCCACGGTAACGTGGTTCACTTGCCCCCTGTTGAAAGGGTTCGGCTTCTTTCCTGAGCTTCCATTGCCATTTCCATTCTGGGCTTCAGGGCAGTCATTTGCATAATGCCCAGTCTTACGGCACTTATAACAAGTGATATGGCTCAGGTCTACCTTGGATGGTGTTGACGGGTTGGTGCGGCTTTGTCCATTGCTTCCTCCATTCCCGTTTCCATTCTTTGTGCCATTATGATTGTGCAAGCTGCCTCCTCCATGAGTATGCTGAAAGTGTCCTCCTGGCTTCGGGGTAAAGCGTAGCTTCTGCTAAGCTCCAGAATTGTACTTCTCCTGTGCATACTTCCTCTTACGATTGTCAATCTGCTGCTGCTTTCCCTCAATCATAAGAGCACAATCTACTAACTCCTGGTAGTTATTGAAAGTGGCTACCATCAACTGCATGCTCAGCTCATCATTCAGTCCTTCTAGAAACTTCTCCTGCTTAGCTGCATCCGTAGCAACGTCATCTGGGGCATAACGTGCTAGCTTACTGAAATCATCCACATACTGGCGAACTGTCCGTCCTCCTTGGCGTAAGTTGCGAAACTCACGCTTCTTCATGGCCATAGCTCCTGCTGAAACATGGGCAGTACAGAAAGCTAAAACTGATTCCATGTGACAGTGTCTACAGGGTAAGTGGCTGTAAAATTCTCCCACCATGCTGCTGCGGGTCCGTCAAGCTGATGTGCGGCAAACTTCACCTTTTCTCCATATGTACATCCTGCAGTGGTCAACTCCCTCCCTATCTTACGAAGCTAATCATCTGCTACTATCGGCTCGGTGCTACTGGAAAACACCGGCGGATTCAACCTTAAGAAACGTGCCAGATGGTCAACAGGTGGTGGTGGTGGTGGGTTGTTGTTGTTGTTGTTGTTGTTGCCTTGGTTCTGTACCAATGTTTGAATCAAGGTATTCTGCTGCTGAATCAACTGAGTGATCTCTGGCGGGAAAACAAACTCGGGGTCGCATCTCGGAGGCATCTGAGGGTTTAAAAGGGGAGAGGAGAGTTAAGAATAGAATGAGGTCTAGTGAGATAACACTACCCATATGCACATGAGACAAAAACACACAATATCATTCCAATCAATTCAAACAAGGGCATACAACGGTCTAACTATCGTTACAAAAGTGCTTGGACTAAAACTAATTAAATGGTGGAAAATTCTACTACTGTTATGGTGGTCAACTAGAAAAATTGCTCCGATGCAGATTCCATGATATCTGCTCCAGCTTCATCAACATAATCATCATCGCTGTCGTCGGGATCCGAGTCGGTGTCGTCGATGATGATATAATTATCTGGACAAGTAGGTTCATCCTCTTCTCCTCTGGGTGCTGATCCTCCCATGAATACTCCAATCTTCTCCTTAAGGTCACCGTTCTGTCTTACTAGAGCGACGATTTCTTCCATATAGTCCTTACGTGTAGCCTTGAGTTCTTCTTCTAGCTCCTTGATCTTGGTCATAGCCTTCTGCAGCTCCTCCATATCTGCGCACATCTGATTCTCCTGGCTTCGGATGTGTTGGTTTAACTCCTGAATGTAAGCTGCGATTGATCTGTCCTTCCTGGTGGTGATCATCTCCCAATGCTCATCTCGGTGCCCACAAATCTGGTAGATAGTATTCTTGAGATCGTTGTAGTAGACTTCTCCAATTCGTCCCATGGCGATGTGAGCTGCCATGCTCTTTCCTAGGCTCCATGTTGGTACATCAAAGGTAAACTCTATTGGCTCAGTGGTTGGTGCAAATGTCCTTCCTGGAATGTAGACTTGAATCCTCCAGCGCTCCTCTTCGGGTAAAGTGGCGTTGAAAGTCCCGATGAAACTTGGTACTCCTATGTTCAAGTATCTAGTGGCTTCCTTCAAGTGATATCCAAAAATTTGTGAGGGACAAATTTATTGTAGCGACCAGACCTCAAACAGTCTGATCTCTGTGCTCAGTGTAATCCCTGGATCAGTAATGCTGACACCACACAGTACTTGGAGGATTTATAACAGAGTAGAAATCACACACTTATTACATCGAATGTCTCAAAAGAGAACTTATTGAAATAAATATGGCTTAAGGCCATCTAAAACGATAGCAACGGAAGGCTTGGAAGATAAGTGAGTCCATCAACTCCAACGACATCACTGAGTATAGAACCACGACCTAAAAGCATCTTACTCATCGTCTGAAAAGTCTGCAACATGAAACGTTGCAGCCCGAAAACGGGTTAGCACATGGAATATGCTGGCAATGTAACACATAGAGAATAACAATGGATAAAGCTATACTACATGCATATATGGTTGGTGGAAAAGCTCTATGGTTACAGTTTTTGCATAAAGCCAATTTTTACCTACTACAAAGGAATAAATTTATTTAACTATCATGGTGGTTGTTAAACACTGAGAATGGTTGACAGCATTCTCAATCCCAATTAAAAGTACTCATTAAGCCCAACAATATTAAATTAGAGTAACATGATGAGATTCACATGATATCCAGGTACTAGATACTCAAAATGTCCATAACCGGGGACACGGCTAACCATGATTAGTTTATACACTCTGCAGAGGTTTGCGCACTTTTCCCCACATGACTCGATCGCCTCTGTTTGGTTTCTCGCAATACATGGTGTTTGAGAAACGGATGACTGAGACATAGTCTTTCGGAAGCACTAGCACCTTACATGTGGGTAGACCGGTACACCTACATCCCCTACATCTGCTAGTCCACCCCGTAAGAGTTTGCACAACTTAGTCAACTATGCTAGAGCCCATAATAGCATGTGGCCGCACACAGAAGTTTCTAGTTTGAATAATCTCATGATTCCTTTGAGCCTGGGTGGCGGTCCGAAGAAATACAAGCAAGTCCTGATAGAAACCAGGTGCCTCAATCCACCCAGATGTGTGTTTAAGTTGCCACCTTGAATAAACCATTAATTAACAATCTCACATCTGTCATGGAACTTCACTCACCCAATCCACGTCTACTAGCATAGCATGGCATAATAAGCAAACGTATAAGTAACTCCCAAAGGTTTGATAATAAAACAGGTAATAGGTACTACCTCATCTACTTCCCATCCCACAATTTAATTAGATCCTAATCATGCAATGTTTGAGGATTGATCTAATGCATAAAACTAGGTACTAGAAAAGGTATGATCAAAGTGTTACTTGCCTTGCTGAGGATCCGCGAAACCTAGAGACTCGAAGTAACAGGCGGCGCACTCCGGGTATTCTATCGCAGACAAACAAACAAGCATACAATAAGTACTCATCTAATGCATAGGTAAAACTCGAATAAAAGATCTAACCAGAATGTTCAACTTAAGAACTCCGGTTTGCAAAAAGAAACAAATCAAACAAAGCAACGAAAGTCAAACGGCGAAAGAAAACAGCTTCGTTTTACTAATCTGGATCTAAGTCAAATTTTATAGAAGCAAAAACTTGTTTAAGTTGATTATTCGGAAAGAGGGTTTCGAGACGAAACTCCAGGCGCTTGAATCGCCTGATTCCGATAAACGAGCGAAAAGTTAAACTAAAACGAAAATCGGATCAGGAATCGCGATCAGAAAAATTGCGGATTAAATCCGAGAAAAAGAAAAATGACGAACGGGTTAACGAACGAACGTTTGTTAACTAAACTAATCTGAGGAATACGTTCGTTAAAACGAACGAACGAGCGGACGCTCGCTAATTAAACTAAACCAAAAATAAAACCGATCTAATACAAAAAAACTGAAACTAAAGAAACCAACGGAAAACCGATCGATTTTCTAAGAAAAACCGGCACGGAAGTCGAGGCGGTGGCGAACCTCGGCGAGCGTGCGGCGGCGGGGTCCGGAGACGGAGGCGGCGTCGCTGGCGGCGGCGGCGGCTAGGGTTTCGGGGGGGGGGGGGGGGGGCTGGGCCTCGGGCTGGCTCCCCCCGGCTTATAAAGGCCCGCGGGCCGGGAGTCCTAGACGGACACGACCCGTAGGTCAGTTGCGTTTTTTTAAATAATTCCACGCAGAAGAAAAATAAAAAGAAATACTAAACGGACTCCAAAAATCCCGAAATAAAATTTCCCCGGCTTCTAAAATCAAGCCGGACAAGATGAACATTTATTTGGGGCCTAAATGCAATTTTGAAGAACGCGCATTTTTCCTAATTCCAAATAAAAAGGCGAAAAACTCCAAAATAAAACTTATTTTTTTTATTAAATCTTCATTATTTCTTTATTTTGGGAAAGTCATTTTATTCCCTCACTGAATTTTTGGTAGTAGAAATAATTGGAGATGAAATAAATAAAATCAAATGATCCTATTTTCAAAATTTGAGAAAACTCAAATAAGAAAATAACGAAATCCCCAACTCTCTCCGTGGGTCCTTGAGTTGCGTAGAATTTCTAGGATCAAGCCAACAATGCAACAAAAATATGATATGCAATGATGATCTATGTATAACATTCCAAATTGAAAATTTGGGATGTTACATTTACCTTGAGCCGGATTTTGAACCGGATTTGAGAGCTTCAAAAATTTGTGAGGGACGAATTACCCTGGGCCGGCTTTTGAACCGGATTTGAGAGCTTCAGTGCTTTGTGGGAGAAAGATGTCTCTTGAACTAGATTTTAAACCAGAGTCCTTATTTTGAGCCGGAAATCTTCTGACGGCTTTTAAATTTTCATTGATCTAGCAGTAATCTCCGGGGCCCGGGTTATTTTTCCCTTCAATGACTCAGAGTTCTTGAATTCATTGAAACCGGATAATTTTGCCGAGTCATACCATTGTAGCCCCCGAGTCTCAAGACGACTCGAGGAGTTGGCTTGAGATTCTCCATATTTGACCATAGTAGAAGGTATACATCATTGACGTTGATAGCGCGATGTGAATCCACAGAAGGTTGAGGTGGCTGCGGCGGGTTATAAATGATCCCGTATGAACCGCGTCAGCAACTCGGCCAATGGCTCCTTCCAACTGGTTGTTTGAAGTTAACCAAACTTTAGTGGTGGCGACTTGTGCACTTGCCCATTGAACCATCCAGTGCAGACGGCGGCTGATAATATATGATAATTTGCCTCAAATTTGTTGGAAGAAAACCAGCTTCCCAAATAGTGACTTTCTCATACTTAATAAACAATTCATCCAGACAAGTGCGGCTCAGTGTGTCGATATAGACCAGGCCGCGAGAGACGGACGGTAAAGAAGACCGTAACATCAGAGGCGGCATAGACAGATGAACCGGCCGTGGCGTTGTGAGCCGGTGCGGACGGGTGAGTCAAACGCAGGTGCGGTCCCCGCAAGCTGATGTAAACCTGGCCGTAAGGGCGGAGTCTTGCACGCGTCCATTCACTGTGTAATATGGCACGGACGAACACCAGGCAGGACATTGCCAGTGCGTGCTCTGTACCCGTGGTATAAACCACGTTTATAATGAATAATTGTCCTACATATCAAAATATACGGTCCAAAGTAATAGTTCCCTTGATAAAAACAATATATACCAAGAAACTAGATTTAGACGGATATCACCTGATTTGTTCGTATGACCAATAATCCGTATATACCGTCCTTGGATAATCTGGTAATGCTGTAACCCATCCAGCGTAAACATGGTACTCCGAGGATCAGCAATCCCTTCCTTTTGGGTGTTCAATACTGGGATGTCAAGCCAATTGTGATAATGAGGTGACTATAGAGATAAACCGGCAGGCATAGTGAACCGGAAACAATGCTGGTTTAGTTTGATGTTTGTAAGCGGCTGGACTTATAACTTGATCCTCCTTCATTCCTTTAACGACTCCAGACCACAATCATTTGACCGCTGGTAGTCAACCAAGCCTTCAAGCTTGCATTGTTTAGGTGCTATTCAATATCCCATTCAATGTGCTGCTGCTTCTCCAAAATATGTAGAAGGCAACACTGGTAAATAAATAGTGTCGTTACCTTTTGCAGCTTGTCATGTTGAACTCTTGGTCCATATCAAGGCGAGACGGGCCGTTCGGCGGGGTGGCTCACGGAGGTGCAGGTGTTTCGACGAGGGCGGAAGCTCAGATCAGAGGCCGTGAGGGCAAAAGCCAGCGAAGCAAAAAAACGAGGCCATAGCGGCTTAAGGCGGGCGGCTCTCGTCACGACAGAAACAGACGCGCCATGAAGGCGACTGGCGCGTCTGGTGGGCTGGCACACAGACGGAGGCGGGCGCGCTAGCCACGCGGCAGGCCACAGCAGCGGCGGACTGGCGACTTGAGGCCGCGGGGCGGGGGCTGAGCCCGCTGTGGAGGCGTGAGGCAAACGAAGCCACTCACTGGCCCGGGGCCATAGTAACGGATGACTGGTGGCGGAGGGCGACTTGACCCGGAGGCGGGCATGGTGGCGGCTTGCTGCAAAGGCCGCGCAATTGTAACGGAGCTCGGGCGGCAGTGACTTGGCATGTATCCGCAACGGTGACTCTGGGCGCGGCCGACGCGAGGCGGAGTTATAGATGGATCTTGATTTCGGGTTGTGATCCTTGACTCCTGCGGTACAAGGCCGCAACAAACTTGTCGGTTTGGGCGATTTGCGGCGTCGCGAGGTGCAAAGTGGGTCTCAGCGATTCTCACGGTGACTTAGAGACGAGGGCAAACCGTCCTGGCACGTGTGGCTCTCAAGGCGAGGCGAAACTAGGCCTGCTGTGGGGAAGGCCACCGGGTCGCCGCAGTGGAGGCGGTGCGCCTCGGCGCCCGTGAGACAGAAGCGGCTGCTCACAGCAGCGGCTTGCGCTCGACAAAGATCCTCAACCAGTCCATCAAGTACAGTACTAGCTAGCAATACTCCGAGGAACGTGTGAGTTCTGAAGATTCTTCTACTGTATGTAGTAAATAATTGAAGCAGACCATACTGTTGGGTTTTAATTGAGAGCTCACGTGAGCAAGTACATGCCTCCAAGCACTATTCGTGGGAGGAGTACTAAATGCAATTGGCTTTGGCCTTTATCCAAAAAGAGCAGCTATGAGTTGATGCCCCGGGACTTGAACCAGCGAAGCAATGCATGACAATAGCAGAATTTGACTGTCTCCGCGACTTGGCAAGTTGATCGCTTGATGTAGACGCGTCAACGGATTGATTGCATAGAAAATCGAGTTTGAGGCTGACCACCATTGCGTATGGATTAGAAATACTAATAGCAAGACCGTGTCGGTCTCGATAACGCCTGGTTGTGCAGAAAAACAATCTTACTTCGGATTTGATGGATCACCAGGTTGCGCCGGCGGTGGTGCACAGGATGCTGCAACCCTAATCTCATAGTATACGCCTATTCCGAAGTTTAACCATAATTTCAATCAAAAACCGATGAGTACGCCGACTTCTTTTACCCGATTAATCGCGAGCTTCTCGATCCCTGAGTGAGGTCCCTCCAAGAACTCAACACCATCGTGCGTTTGCCCCACGGTGGGCGCCAACTGTCGTGGTTTTGTCACAGCAGATGTCCTTAGTGTCAGGACTTAGTCGCGAGGCCAACACATCTAGGTGGTAGCTTGAGAGGGGTTGAGTGGGACGAGAGACGCAGGGCGGATCAACACACAATACAAGGATTTAGACAACTTCGGGCCCCGGGAAACATCATCCGGTAATAACCCTACATGCTGTTTGTGGCTAGGTCTCATTATGCTCATGAGGGAGTCGCCGGTAAACCGGCTCTTTGTGTCTAGCCCTAGAGATTATTCCTTCTTTTCCTGTCCCTCTTTGGGGAGCCCTGCCCCTCCTTATATAAGTTGAAGGGGTGGCTTACATATAGAGTCCTATTAGGATTAGAACTAACTTATTCTCTATTACAAGTCGGATACATGTACGGGTCTTGCTTCCTCGTAAAGGAAATATTCCGCATGCCTTCTGTCTTAAGCCGGCCCACCATAATATGAGCCGGCCTATTGGGCCTTGGGCCTAGTCTTCTATGTGACCCGCCGTTGGGGTCATCCATGAGTCGTCTGACCAGTGAGCCGCCAGACACGTGAGTCGCTAGTCCTCCGGCGGGTCAACGGTGAAGCGCCAAGTCCGGACGGGTCATACTTCCGGTCGGGTCATACCGCGAGGTATATCCCCGACACAATGGCACACCGAAAGATCTTCTAGTAAAAAAGTGCGTGCTATAGAAGAAATCAATGTTTTGAGTGGAATGATGGATGAACTTATGAAGATGTTTGCTACTAAAAATACTCCTCTTGATCCCAATGATATGCCTTTGTCTTCCTTGATTGAGAATAATAATGAATCTATGGATGTGAATTTTGTTGGTAGGAATAGTTTTGGAAACAATGCTTATAAAGGAAATTTTAATGCTAGACCGTTCCCTAGTAATTCCTGTAATAATTATGGAAATTCCTACAATAATCCTTATGGTAATTTTAATAAGATGCCCTCTGATTTTGAGAATAGTGTGAAAGAATTTATGATTTCTCAAAAGAATTTTAATACTTTGCTTGAACAAAAGTTGCTCAAAGTTGATGATTTGGCTAGGAACGTTGATAGACTTTCGCTTGATGTTGATTCTCTTAAAATTAGATCTTCCCCTCCTAACCATGATATCAATGAGTCTCTCAAAGTAATGAGAATTTCCATTGACGAGTGCAAGGAAAGAACCGCTAGATTGCGTGCTAAAAAAGAAAGCTTTGTAAAAGCGTGTTCTTCTAGTTTCCGTGAAAATAATGTTGAGGATCTTAAAGTTATTGATGTGTCTCCGATTAGATCTATGTTTTGCAATATGAATTTGGATGATTATGGGACTGATGATGAATCAACTTTGCCTAGAAGGCGTCCCAATAATTCGGAGTCTTTAGATCTTAATGCTAAATTTGGTAAAAGTGAGATTGGAGAATCCTCAACTTCTAATAATATTGAACCTTCTATCTCGGATTTCAAGGAATTTGATTATGATAATTGCTCTTTAAAAGGTTGTATTTACTTGTTGCAATCCATTGTTAATTCTCCTCATGCTTATAGTCAAAACAAATCTTTTACCAAACATAGTGTTGATGCCTTGATGCAATCTTATGATGAAAAACTTAATTTGGAAGTTTCTATACGTAGAAAACTTAATGATGAGTGGGAACCTACTATAAAGATTAGAATTAAAGATTTTGAGTGTTTTGTTTTGTGTTATTTGGGTGCTAGTGTTTCCACGATTCCGAAAACTTTGTGTGATATTCTAGGTTTCCATGATCTTGATGATTGCTCTTTAAATTTGCACCTTGCGGATTCCACCATTAAAAAGCCTATGGGAAGGATCAATGGTGTTCTTATTGTTGCAAATAGAAATTTGGTGCCCGTAGATTTTATCATTCTTGATATAGATTGCAATCTTTCTTGCCCTATTATTCTTGGTAGACCTTTCCTTAGAACGATTGGTGTGATTATTGATATGAAGGAAGGGAACATTAGATTCCAATTTCCCTTAAAGAAAGGCATGGAGCACTTTCCAAGAAAGAAAGTCAAATTACCTTATGAATCTATCATGCGTGCTACTTATGAATTTAGTGCCAAAGATGTCACTCGTCAGATCTATCCTTGCTTTTATGCCTAGCTAGGGGCGTTAAACAATAGCGCTAGTTGGGAGGCAACCCAACTTTCTTTATGTTTTTTGTTTTTGCTCCTGTTTAGTAATAAATCTTGCATCTACCTTATGGTTAGATGTGTTTTTATCTTTTAATTAGTATTTGTGCCAAGTAGAACCTATAGGATAACCTACGATAATAGTTGATTTGATTCTGCTGAAAAACAGAAACTTTGCACGCACGAATATAATTTTGTTAAATCACAGGAACGTGCTTTTGTGTTGATTCTTTTTACTTCTATTCAATAAACAAATTGTCCAGGATTTCCTATTTTGGTAGGATTTTTAGAGTTCCATAAGTTTGCGTTAGTTACAGATTGCTGCAGACTGTTCTGTTTTTGACAGATTCTGTTTTTCGTGTGTTGTTTGCTTATTTCAATGCATCTATGGCTAGTAAATTAGTTTACAAACCATAAAGAAGTCGGAATACAGTAGGTTTAACACCAAAATAAATAAATAATGAGTTCATTGCAGTACCTTATGTGGTGGTTTTGTTTTCTTTCACTAACGGAGCTTATAAGATTTCCTGTTGAGTTTTGTGTTGTGAAGTTTTCAAGTTTTGGGTAAAGCTTTTATGGACTATGGAATAAGGAGTAGCAAGAGCCTAAGCTTGGGGATGCCCAAGGCACCCCAAGATATTCAAGAATAGCCAAAATCCTAAGCTTGGGGATGCCCTGGGAAGGCATCCCCTCTTTCGTCTTCATTCATTGGTAACTTTACTTGGAGCTATATTTTTATTCGCCACATGATATGTGTTTTGGTTGGAGTGTCGTGTATTATATTAGTCTTTGCTTTTTAGTTTACCACAATTATCCTTGCTGTACACACCTTTTGGGATAAGCCTATTTGATTAGAATTTGCTAGAATACTCTATGTGCTTCACTTATATCTTTTGAGCTTGATAAGTTTTTGCTCTAGTGCTTCACTTATATCTTTTAGAGCACGGTGGTGTCTTAATTTTGAATAAATTGCTAGTCTCTCGTGCTTCACTTATATTATTTTGAGAGTCTTTTAGAACAACATGGTATTTGCTATGGTTTTAAAGTTGGTCCTAGAATGATGAGCATCCAAGTTGGGTATAATAAAAACTATCATAGAAGTGAAGTGGATGCTATGATCAACTTGATGCTTGATAATTGTTTTGAGATATGGAGGTAGTGATATTAAAGTCATGCTAGTTGGGTGATTATGAATTTAAAGAATGCTTGTGTTGAATTTTGTGATTCCCGTAGCATGCACTTATGGTGAACCGCTATGTGATGAAGTTGGAGCACAATTTTATTTATTGATTGTCTTCCTTATGACTGGTGGTCGGGGACGAGCGATGGTCTTTTCCTACCAATCTATCCCCCTAGGAGCATTCACATAGTGCTTTGGTTTTTGATGACTTCTAAATTTTTGCAACAAGTATATGAGTTCTTTTGATTAATGTTGAGTCCATGGATTATACGCACCCTTTCACCCTTCCACCGTTGCTAGCCTCTCTCTTGTACCATGCAACTTTCGCCGGTACCATATACCCACCATTTACCTTCCTCAAAACAGCTAGCATACCTACCTATTATGGCATTTCCATAGCCATTCCGAGATATATTTCCATGCAACTTTCCACCGTTCCGTTCATATGACACGCATTACTTTTGTCATATTGCTTTTTGCATGATCATGTAGTTGACATTGTATTTGTGGCAAGGCCACCTTCATAATTTTCATACATGTCGCTCTTGATTCATTGCATATCCCGGTACACTGCCGGAGGCATTCATACAGAGTCATATCTTGTTCTAGCTTTGAGTTGTAAATCCATAAAAGTGTGATGATCTTCATTATTAGAGCATTGTCGTAGTGAGGAAAGGATGATGAAGACTATGATTCCCCCACAAGTCGGGATGAGACTTCGGACTTTACAAAAAGAAGAAAAAAAAAGAAAAAAAGAGAAAGGCCAAAAAGAAAAAAAAGAGAAGGCCAAAGAAAAAAAGAAAAAAAGAAAAAAAATGAGAGAAGAAGAGAGAAGGGACAATGCTACTATCTCTTTTTCCACACTTGTGCTTCAAAATAGCACCATGATCTTCATGTTAGAGAATCTCATTTGTTGTTACTTTCATATACTAGTGGGAATTTATAACTCGGCTTGTATATTCCAATGATGGGCTTCCTCATAAGTGCCCTATGTCTTCGTGAGCAAGCGAGTTGGATGCACACCCACTTAGTCTCTTTTGTTGAGCTTTCATATATTTATAGCTTTAGTGCATCCGTTGCATGGCAATCCCTACTCACTCACATTGATATCTATTAATGGGCATCTTCATAGCTCGTTGATACGCCTAGTTGATGTGAGACTATCCTCTCCTTTTTTGTCTTCTCCACAACCACCATTCTATTCCACATATAGTGCTATGTCCATGGCTCACGCTCATGTATTGCGTGAAAGTTGAAACAGTTTGAGATTATTAAAGTATGAAACAATTGCTTGGCTTGTCATCGGGGTTGTGCATGATTAAATACTTTGTGTGATGAAGATAGAGCAACAGCCAGACTATATGATTTTGTAGGGATAACTTTCTTTAGCTATGTTATTTTGAGAAGACATGATTACTTTGATTAGTATGCTTGAAGTATTACTATTTCTTATGTCAATATGAACTTTTATTTTGTATTCATTTGGATCTGAACATTCATGCCACAATAAAGAAAATTACATTATGAATTATGCTAGGTAGCATTCCACATCAAAAATTTCTTTTTTATCATTTACCTACTCGAGGACGAGCAGGAATTAAGCTTGGGGATGGTTGATACGTCTCCAACGTATCTATAATTTTTGATTGTTCCATGCTATTATATTACCCCTTTTGGATGTTTATGGGCTTTATTTTACACCTTTGTATCATTTTTGGGACTAACCTACTAACCGGAGGCCCAACCCATATTGCTGTTTTTTTTTGCCTATTTCAGTATTTCAAAGAAAAGGAATATCAAACGGAGTCCAAATGGAATGAAACCTTCAGGAGCGTGATTTTTGGAACGAACGTGATCTGGAGAGCTTGGAGTGCAAGTCAAGAAGCTTCCGAGGAAGCCACGAGATAGGAGGCCGCCCCCCTGTAGGGCGCGCCCCCTATCTCGTGGGCCCCTCGGGCGGCCACCGACGTACTTCTTTCTCCTATATATACCTACGTATCACGAAAACATCCAGGGGCACCATGAAACACAATTTCCACCACCGTAACCTTCTGTATCCGCGAGATCCCATCTTGGAGCCTTCGCCGGCACTCTACCTGTCGTGGAATTGTCACGTCAAATGTCCTCGTGAAAGGACTTACTTGTGGAGCCATCACAACTAGGAAGCTTGAAGGGGTTAAATCGGGACAAGGGACACGAGAGGTTTTTATACTAGTTCGGCCCCTTACGGTGAAGGTAAGGCCTACGTCTAGTTGGGTTGGTATTGATGTTTCGATGACCAGGGAGCGAGATACGCTATGCCGGGTTCTCGATGAGTTGTTTCTTGCCCTAAGCTGCCAGTAGGTCGTCCCCTTATATACACGGGTTGACACCCTGTGGCTTACAGAGTCCCGGCCGGATTATAACAGTATCCGGCTCGGTGACTACTTAAATCTACCTTATGTTACAAGTCATGCCATTACGACGGTTTACCACAACGGGCCTTAAGTCGCTTGCGGGCCTTAAGCCCTTTATTGAACCACCATCTTCATGCTTGGCCTTGGGCTTCTCTCTGGTGAATCCTCTTTGTGTAACCAGGCCCCTCCTGGGCGGCTTACACAAATAGTTATATCCCCAACATTAGGCCCCAGATTGATTTGAACCTGTTCATGTCAATCTTAAAAATACCTTTAAAAAATAAATCTTCAGTCTTCTGGCTATACAGAGGGTTTTCTTTAAGCTGCCATGACATCATCTTCTGGATCCGTGTTAACCCGGCGTGACGTCATCCTTTCTTAAATTCCTTGTCTATTCCACCGTATCCTTCAACGGATCTATGCTTTTATTGACTGTTCCGAAAATCGAGGCGTCGGGGCCGCTGGATAATAATTCTTATCTCCTCGTTTCCCACGTCGTCTCAGTTATCCTCTCATTATAAATAGGCGCGACCTAGGTCTCCCATTCTCCTCCTTCCAGTCGCCCTCTTCCTCTTGCCTCCTCTCTGCCACTCGAGCTCCGCCGCCGCCGCCGCAGATCTCGTTGTCTTCACCAACTCAGGCCGCTGCATCAACCTGGTTGGACCAGAAAAACGCGACACCCTTCCGCGGCAACCTTGCATCGGTAAGTCTCCCCTTTCCTGCTCCTTAGGTCTACATTAAGGCCTTCGAGTTCTCCGAGTTCTTCGCAGTTCAGTAGCTTTCTTTCATAGATTTCATTATCCTCGCTCTTCTTGATCTTGAAGATGATAAAACTGATGCGGTAGATGTTTTGCACCTACTTTGAAATGCAAATGAACCCCTTTCTGTTGCATAGAAGCCTCATTCGAGCCAATGAACACGTCAGCGTCAGTTTTTAGGTCTAGAAAATTTTCTTATCAGAACAGACCTTTGATCTCAAATATTAGTAGAAGATTATGAGATCTGTTTTTATCACCCGGAAAACTTCTTCTGTTAAATTCCTTTAAACACAACTGTCCAGGTGTCCGGCTTAAATAAATAACACTGGTCTATGAGCCTTGCTTGCTTCTCATAACCTTAAGAATTTTGAACTGCTCTTAATACTTGTAGCGGCTTAAATATTGTTGCACAGTCAACCTTATATCATTAGGCCCCTCATTAAGCCACCACCTTGAACAATTAGGAAATTTCTCCTGCGTTAAAATTGAACCGGATCTTCTTATTTTGTAATAGGCCAACTGTTGTCATGGCACCTAAGGTGGCCAAGGCCCATGTAACCTGCAATTGGGTTCCATCCACAGTTACTAAGAGTAAACTTGCTGTGTTCTTGAAGTCTGGTCACTTGCCAAAAAAGGAGGTCATGTCTTATCGTGCCCCTGACCCGTCTGAAGAGAGGCTCAACCCAAAGAAGGGGAGGTGATAGTTTTCACGGATCACATGAACCAGGGATTTGCCCCTCCCGGCTCAAAATTCTTTAGAGAAGTTTTGAATTTCTTTGATCTTAGACCTCAAGACATTGGACCCAATTCCGTGTCAAATCTTTGTAATTTCCAAGTCTTATGCGAGGTGTACCTGGGAGAGGAACCAAGTCTGCTTTTGTTCAGAGAACTTTTTTACTTGAACCGGCAGAATGAACATGCCAATGGGCCTAGTCTTGAGCTTGGCGGCATCTCAATCCAGCGGCGGAGAGATGGTCTTTTTCCTTATGCTGAGCTGCCGAGTCACCCAAATGATTGGAACCAGACGTGGTTCTACTGTCAAGACACCTCACCGGCTAATGAGAGGCCTCTGCCCGGCTTCCGTGCCCTGCGCCTTGAATCCAACCATCCGTTGGCGGATAAGTTGACCGCTGTTGAGCGCCTGCCTCTCAATCCCACCATCAAGAAGATCAAAGCTCTTTTATGAAACGGGTTAAACGGCATCAATCTGGTTCGAGTCTGGGTCACCTGGCGAATACTACCATTAAACCGCAGCTCCGGCTTAATGTGTACTTATACAGGCGAGAAAGATGATCCAATGCGTCACAGCCCTGACGACTTACCAGATGATGTGGCAGATGCTACAACCCAATCACTGCTGAAGGAGGGCACTGTAACTAGCAATGCCTTCGGCTTACTTCCCTTCTGCAAGAAGAACCCGGCCCCTGCAGTGAGTTACCAATCTTTAATAAATACTCTTTAACATGTTATACCTTATTTGTACTTATGATTCCTTATCTTTTTCCATAGGCTGGTGATAATTTCTGGAAGGTCAAATATGACCATGAGGCTGCCAAACAAGCCAGGGCAGCCAAGAAAACCGAAAGGAAGGCCGCCAAGACGGGCACCTCAAAGAAGAAGAAACCCAGCGCCTCCGATATGTTTAAATTGGATGACTATTCTTCGGATGATGAAGAGGTAATCCTTTGATTTTCTTAACTCCTTTGTTGTTATTTTACTGACATTCTATCCTTTCAGGAGGATACAGGGAACAGTCAAGCAATTGATGAAGAGGTAACTATAATCTCCTCTGACTCAGAGCCTTTGCCAAAGCAAAAAATACGAAGGGTGACCCGAAAAGTAAGATTTTCACATCCTCTAGCTTACCAAGATCCTCAATTTCTTTTGAAGCAACAACAGCTTGAGAACCAGAGGTAGACTCGGGCCAATCAAGATGCAGAACTCTCTTCCGGCTTACCCGATGTAACTAGGAAGCGTCGGACCGAGGTTATCTCCGATTTACGTTCTATTTTACCTTTGGCGGGTTTGATTCGCCAACCTCTCAACTCATCTAACTCCAATTATCAGGATACCTCTCCTTCCTCTGATGAGTCGATGCAATCAAACATGCCGACTTTCAAAACAGCTCCCGGGTAATGTAACCTTTCTTACTTTAAGTTTTTCCATACTTATACTTTAATACTCATCCTTCTACCTTTATTGACAGCTTGCAAGTGAAGCCCAGCAAGAGGGCACGGAAAAACAAGCCGTCCCAAGACCCGGTTGTCACTGAACCAGAGCTTGACTTGTCCGCTCCTGACAGCTCCACCCATCAACCGCCGCCTGAACCGGCTTCTGATATTCCGGTGCCAACTTCTGACCCACCTGCTGAAGATGTTATCCACAACTCTGATAACCCGGAAGTTCCTAGCCCGGTCAAGACGACTGACCCGGAAGTTGAATATCTGAAGAGTCAATTTGTTGAACTGGGCCGGCCTACTGTTCTTGCGCAATGCACTGCCAAGGAAGAATTTGCCCAACGTCGAAAAGCCAAGCAGGACATGACTGACTATACTCACTTAAGCATTGGTGATATAGTCTCGGGCTATCTGAACCAAGTGCATAGTAGTCGTGATCTAGAAATTGACATGGTGAAACAAATACAACACAAATCTGAGGTATAATTTATGCTATTTTCCTGAATCTTACTTACTGTACCAGCCCCCAAGTTTATTGCTTGTGAATGAATATGCTGTAGACTTAGAAATCTACTTACTGCTAGTTTGTCCGGTTTAAAATGAATATATTTAACCCGGTGATAGCATGAGACTTTGAATTTGTGTTACACATTAGCCCCCAAGTGTCAAGTATCTTTACTTGTAAAGTACTTGAGACTTGATATGTATGACCCGACAGGGTAAGTAAAAAAATTCTTTAAGCATACATTAGCCCCCAAGTGCCAAGTATCTTTACTTGTAAAGTGTTTGGGACTTGAATGTTACCTTACCATGATTCTTACCATAACCTGATGTCAATACAGGCCACCATAAGTCAATTTGAGTCGGAGCTTGCTGACCTGAAGAGCCAGCTGAAAACTCAAGAGCTTGAAACTCAGAAAGCCAACTCCAAGTTTGAATTCAGCGTCTCTGAACAAGAGAAGTTGAGGCAAAATTTTGAGTCAGAAAAGAAAATCTGGGCTGATGAGAAGGCTTCACTGGTGACTCGGGCCGAGACGGCAGAAGCATCTCTTGTAGAAGCAACAACCGAGCTGTCCGACTTAAAACGACAGATATCCCAAATGGTCTCAGCCATCTTCGGTAAGTCACTCTGAAAAAACCTTAAACATTGTAATCTTCCAAGGGTTATTGTAATAGGTATCTCCGGCTCATTGTTATGCTTGTGAACCTACAGGCCCCAGGAGTACCAACCTCAAGCAAAACATGCTGATCAAGCTTAAGGCGGTTTATACCTTAGTGGAACAGCTGTACTTCGGGTCACAACGTGCCTTGGCCGTTGTGGCCTTATCAAATACCACTCCCCACCTCCTTCAAGATGTACTGAAGCATCTCGCAGTGCTGCCTCAACGAATTCAGGATTTAAGGCGGGCATCTTCAAGAGCCGGAGCCGTGGCCGCATTAAGCCGGGCAAAGGCATGGGTGCCAGAACTTGACTTGGCTGATCTCTCTCTTGGATATCCAAGCCTGAAGGAGGACGGCACTGCATTTGACGATCAAGACTTCACTGCCCGTGTCAAAGTCGTACGTCCCTTGGCGACCCATATTGGGAATGATACTGATCTTACTAAGTATTCGCCGGGCTATGATAGCGAGAACCGGAGAATTCCAAATATTCCATATGACCAAGTCAACCAGATCCCTCCAACGCGTAAGCATACCTTTGCCCCTGAAGTGGACCCGGCCGGTTTAATAGATGATGAGGCTGAATTTGAAGCTTTGAGCGGCATTGACTAGGCCTCGTCCACCTTCCAGGACAAGGCAACCGACGGAGAGGCGGAGAAGGATAACCCGGAGTCTTCAAGCCCGCCGAAGGAATGAGCCGCCAGGCGTTTTATAACTTTGCCAAAACAATGCTTCACTTATTCAGACTCGGGGAGTCTTGTAATAGGATAGAAAAAACTTCTTAATGTTTGTCATGCCCTCACGCATGTTTATGGTGCTTATTACTTTTGTAAGCCGCCATCACTACATTTCTCTGGCTTACGTTAACTGTGCATTTCCTTGATGTTTAACTTGCTTCGCCTTATCCTGCACATAAAACAAGCAAAATTTTCTGGGCGGTTTACTGCGCCAGGGGTTTATAGAGTATTGATAACCCAGAACATGACCCGAAGACATCATATACAGGCCGGTTTATGATTATTTAAAATATAATCACAATAGCATACCTGCGACCCCTTTGATAGTCTTCCCGGCTCATTTGATGCTTTACCTGTTACTTACGAACTTGGGGTGATCAATATTAAACCGGAAGAATCAAGAACCATCTCCTCAAGAAGGTTTCAAGATAGTTAAAGTAATTATATTTATAAGCAATGTTCACAGGCTCCTAATTCGAATACGATCAGAAAACCGTCCCAAAGGGGTTAAGCTAAGATTCGGATACGATCATATAGCCCCCAGCGGCTTTGGAGATGCCGATCAAGTGGGTATCGACAGCTATGTTCTCTTTGGTTCGAATACGACCTATGTTTGAACAGGAAGCCCCCAAGTGAACATAAGAGTTGTTTTAGGATGCTGATTCGAATACGAACTACGTCATACCCAAAGGGGTTAAGCTATGATTCAAATATGATCAAGAAGCCCCCAAGTGGGTTTGGCAGTATGCCGATCAAGTGGGTATCGACAACTATGTTCTCTTTGGTTCGAATATGACCTATGTTTGAACAGGGAGCCCCCAAGTGACCATGGCTAGATTTAGATATGATCATAAGCTAGTCCAAAGGGAAAGCCGGATTCAGATGTGATCCGCTCCCTGTTGATTGTCTCCACTACCTTATAAAGAAGACACATAGATTTTTGAGGTTAAAAAAAGGACAGAGGTCCTGCTTTATTTCTTTATATATTATATAAGTTGGCAAAAAATATATACATCCTGAAAGCCGGTGGCTTAAGTATAATAAGGCCAGAGATGAGCAATATTCCACGGCCGGCGGGTCTCCTCCTCCGACTTACGTGAGTCTTTGTGCTCTCGAACATCGATGAGGTAATATGACCAGTTGTGCAGATTCTTGCTGACCACAAAGGGCCCTTCCCAAGGAGGGGATAGCTTGTGCATGTTAGACTGATCCTGGATGAGCCAGAGCACCAAGTCGTCTTCCTGAAAGGTTCTTCTCCTAACCCGACGGATGTGATAGCGGCGCAGGTCTTGTTGATAAATCGCCGAGCGTGCTATTGCCAAGTCTCGCTCCTCATCTAATAAGTCAAGTGTGTTTTGACGAGCTTCTTCGTTGTCAGCCTCAACATAAGCCGCCACGCGGGGTGAATCGTCCCGGATGTCACTTGGCAGGACCGCCTCTGCTCCATACACCATAAAGAAAGGCGTGTAGCCT
Source organism: Triticum timopheevii (assembly GCA_963921465.1). NCBI lineage: Eukaryota > Viridiplantae > Streptophyta > Magnoliopsida > Poales > Poaceae > Triticum > Triticum timopheevii. Next base: position 248,129,292 of record OY997264.1, on the reverse strand, counting down.
GTAGACCTGTTAGGCGTAGTGTTGATGCTCCATAACATAGAAGGTAACTCCTCCACCCAACAACCCGGAGTCCGCTGTAAGGGGACTAAAGAGCCGGGGCTTGATACCTTTCGGGATCTCTTGATTAGCTCTTTCTGCTTGACCATTGGATTGAGGATGAGCAACAGCCGAAACATCAAGCCGGATATGTTCTCTTTGACAGAACTCTTCCATGGCACCCTTGGAGAGATTAGTGCCATTATCAGTTATGATGCTATGTGGGAAACCAAAACGAAAGATCACCTTTTTCATGAATTGAACCGCCGTGGCTGCATCACACTTACTGACCGGCTCTGCCTCAACCCACTTTGTAAACTTGTCCACTGCCACCAGGAGATGTGTCTTTTTATCCTTAGACCTCTTGAAAGGCCCAACCATGTCAAGCCCCCAGACTGCAAACGGCCAAGTGATTGGAATCATCCTCAATTCTTGAGCCGGCACATGATCTTGTCGTGAGAACTTTTGACAACCGTCACATTTGCTGACTAGATCCTCCGCATCACCATGAGCCGTCAGCCAATAGAAACCATGAAAAGCTTTGGCTACAAGAGATTTGGACCCGGCATGATGGCCACAATCCCCTTCATGGATCTCACGAAGTATTTCTTGGCCTTCTGTAGGGGACACACAACATTGAAATGCCCCAGTGACACTTAGGTGATGTAACTCGCCGTTAACAATCATCATAGATTTGGAGCGCCTGACAATTTGTCTCGCCAAGGTCTCATCCTCAGGTAACTCACCCCGGGTCATATAAGCCAAATAGGGCACTGTCCAATCCGGGATAACGTAAAGAGTCGCCACCAGCCGTGCCTCCGGGTCTGGCACTGCTAGCTCTTCCTCGGTAGGCACCTTGACAGAAGGGTTATGTAAAATATCGAGAAAGGTGTTAGGCAACACCGTCTTACGTTGGGATCCCAACCGTCTTAAAGCATCAGCCGCCTCATTCTTCCTTCGATCAATGTGCTCCACTTGATAACCCTTGAAGTGACCAGCCACAACATCTTCTTCACGACGATAAGCTGCCATAAGGGGATCCTTGGAATCCCACTTGCCTGACACCTGTTGAGCCACGAGATCTGAGTCGCCCAAGCATCTTACCCGGCTTAAGTTCATCTCCTTAGCCATCCGGAGACCATGGAGTTAGGCCTCGTATTCAGCTGCATTGTTAGTACATGGAAACATAAGCCGGAGTACATAACAAAATTTGTCACCTCGAGGGGAAGTTAACACCACTCCAGCCCCCGAGCCTTCTAACTGCCTGGACCCGTGAAAGTGAATCGTCCAATATGTGTTATCTGGCTTCTCCTCAGGTGCCTGTAATTCTGTCCAATCATTGATAAAGTCCACAAAAGCCTGAGACTTAATGGCAGAACGTGGCATATACTTCAAATCATGAGGCCCAAGCTTGATGGCCCACTTGGCGACTCGCCCTGTGGCTTCCCTATTCTGGATGATATCCCCCAAAGGGGCAGAACTTACCATAGTTATAGGATGACTTTGAAAGTATTGCTTCAATTTCCGGTTGGCCATAAACACTCCATAAACGAGTTTCTGCCAATGTGGATATCTTTGTTTAGACTCAATGAGCACCTCACTAATGTAATAAACCGGCCGTTGAACCGGATGCTCCTTGCCAGTTTCCTTACACTCCACCACAATGGCAATGCTGACGTCTCGTGAATTGGCAGCCACGTATAGCAGCAACGGCTCTCTATCAATGGCAGCCGCAAGAACCGGCAGTTCAGACAACTGTCTCTTCAAGTCTTCAAAGGCAGCATCCGCAGCATCACTCCAGACAAAAGTGTCTGTTTTCTTCATCATCTGATATAACGGTAGGGCCTTCTCACCTAACCGACTTATGAACTGGCTTAAAGCAGCAACATGACCCGCCAATCGCTGAACATCATTGATGCACGCCGGTTTAGCCAGAGAGGTAATTGCCTTAATCTTCTCCGGATTAGCTTCAATGCCTCTGTTTGATACCAAAAAACCCAAAAGCTTGCCTACAGGTACACCAAATACACACTGGGCCGCGTTAAGCATCATTTTATAAACCCGGAGATTAACAAAGGTCTCTTTCAAATCGGATATTGAGGTTTCCTTTTCTCTGGACTTCACCACAATGTCATCTACATAAGCATGAACATTACGCCCGATTTGATCGTGTAGACAGTTCTGCACACATCTCTAATAAGTCGCCTTAGCACTCTTGACTCCAAATGGTATAGATACATAACAGAAGGCCCCAAATGGAGTGATGAAAGCCGTCTTCTCCTGGTCCTTAACTGCCATTTTGATCTGATGATAACCAGAGTAAGCATCCAAAAAGCTCAAACGTTCACAACCCGCCGTAGCATCAATGATTTGATCAATAATAGGAAAAAAAGGGATCAGCCGGACAAGCCTTGTTTAAGTCCATGTAGTCCACACACATCCGCCAGGTGCCGTTCTTCTTGAGGACAAGCACCGGGTTAGCCAACCACTCCGGGTGAAAAACTTCAGTGATAAACCCGGCGGCTAAGAGCCAGGCGACTTCCTCTCCAATTGCATTCCGTCTCTCTTCGTTAAAACACCGAAGAAACTGACTGACCGACTTATACTTTGGATCAATATTGAGAGTGTGCTCAGCGAGTTCCCTCGGTACACCCGGCATGTCAGAAGGTTTCCATGCAAAGATGTCCCGGTTCTCACGGATGAACTCGATGAGCGCGCTTTCCTATTTGGGATCCAAATTGCTGCTGATGCTGAACTGCTTAGAAGGGTCACCCGGGGTAAAGTCAACAAGCTTTGTCTTGGCAGCCGATTTAAACTTCAACACCGAGTCATGCTCTGTAGTTGGTTTCTTCAGGGAGGTCATATCCGCTGGGTCAACATTATCTTGATAAAATTTGAGGTCTTCTCCTGCACATGCCGACTCAGCATAAGCCGCGTCGCCTTATTCACACTCCAATGCCACCTTCCGACTTCCATGCACAGTGATGGTGCCCTTGTGACCCGGCATCTTGAGCTGCAAATAAACATAACACACCGGGCCATGAACTTAGCATAAGCCGGCCGCCGGAACAGAGCATGATATGGGCTCCTGATTTTGACCACCTCAAACGTCAACTTCTCAGCTCTGGAATCATATTCGTCTCCGAAGGCTACTTCCAGCTCAATCTTGCCAACTGGGTAAGCCGACTTACCAGGGACCACTCCATGGAAAACAGTGTTGGACGTCCTTAGATTTTTATTAGTTAACCCCATGTGTCGAAAGGTCTCATAATAGAGGATATTGATGCTACTACCCCCATCCATGAGCACCTTAGTGAATTTATATCCACCAACCTGAGGTGCTACCACTAAGGCCAACTGACCCGGATTATCGACCCGTGGAGGGTGATCTTCTCTGCTCCATACAATGGGCTGTTCTGACCACCTCAAGTAACGGGGAACTGCCGGCTCGACATAATTCACGGCCCTCTTACGAAGCTTCTGGTCATGCTTGCATAAACTAGTGGTAAACACGTGGTACTGTCCACCATTCAACTGCTTTGGGTTGCTTTGATAACCCGACTGCTGCTGCTGCTCTCCTTGACCAGACTGTTGTTGATTATAGCCTCCTTGACGTCCCTGAAAGCCGGAACCTGAGCTGCCACCCGGGCCATGAGAACCGCCAGCCCCTGAACCGCCACCAGACCCATTATGGCCATCATAAGTGTTGGAATTCTTAAACGCCTTCATGATTGCGCAATATTTCCACAGGTGTGTGGCGGGCCGCTCCCTGGTGCCGTGTCTCGGGCAGGGCTCATTGAGTAGCTGCTCAAGAGATGGGCCTGACCCGCCGGATCGAGGCGGCTTACCCTTACGTCTCTGATTGTTACCTTGCATATTGGCATTGGCCACAAACTCTGGGTTACCGTCTGCCTTACGCTTATTGCCGCTTTGATTCCCCGGGTTATGCTGTTGACCCTTTCCATTGCCGTTCCTTTTTCCCTTCCCTGTCTTCTCATTGTCAGACGCGGGATCCTTGGTACTATTAGAATCGGCGTACTTAACTAAAGCCGCCATCAGCGTACCCATATCCTTGCAGTCACGTTTAAGGCGCCCCAGTTTCTGCCTCAGCGGCTCAAAGCTACAATTCTTCTCCAACATAAGGACTGCAGAGCCGGCATCCATCTTGTCAGATGAATGAATTATCTCCTTGACCCGGCATACCCAATGGGTGGTGGATTCACCCCCTGCTTACAATTCGTTAAGTCCATAATCGACATGGATTGCTTATAGGTGTCCTTGAAGTTCTGGATGAACCGGGCCTTTAACTCTTCCCATGAACCAATGGAATTGGGTGGCAAACCTTTTAACCAATACCGGGCCATTCCATCTAACATCATGGTGAAATATTTAGCCATTGCCGCGTCACTGACTTCCAACAGCTCCATGGCCATCTCATAACTCTCGATCCATGCTCCGGGCTGTAAGTCGGCCGTGTAATTCGGCACCTTTCGAGGTCCCTTGAAGTCCTTGGGCAGACGTATGTTGCGCAAAGCCGGTACCAAACAAGGAACACCACCGGTTCTAGTGGCTACTCCCGCCTCAACGGAAGTCGTTGGATACTCTGAAAAATCTTGATGTGCCGTCTGTTGAGCCGCTAGCTGAGCCGCCTGCTCGTTCTCCTGACGTATTCGGTCTTGCACCGGATTATAGCCACCGGGCTGGTTACGGTGTTGGGCATTGCTTGACAAAGCTTCAGACTCCATGTGCCTGCTGTAACTCGGGCTTCGGTTCTGGCGAGGCGGCGCTAACCAAGGTGGGGGAGTTGAATGAATTCTGTCCCGGCTATAAGAATAGGTCTCTTGCTGAGCTAAGGCCGTATGGAGAAGTTCTCTGACCCTCCGGGTTTCCACTGCCGCTGGGTCATCACCGTCCATGGGAAGAGCCGCCAAATGTGTTGAAGCTGCGATTAAGTTATCCATGGGGTTGGAAAAGTGACCCGGTGGAATCGGCACATAACGCGGCGGTGGCATGCTCACGTGAGGTGGTGCCATCTCCCGAGGCTGAGTCGGTCCTCCTGTTCCGGCTGTCATAAGCCGATTGGCCTCTGGCGGGTTACTTGGGCCGGCTCCGGGTGTAGCAAAAAGAACCCGAGGGTCGTAATTCGGAGGTAAACGGGACTGGGTTTTCTGATGTCTCCTCCTCATCACCTCATTGGATGCGTTCAAGCTCATTGTGAGCTGGTAAGCTTCCGACTGCAGCCGCTGCGCCCGGGCATCTAGAGCCGCTCGCTCAGTGGCTAATCTAGTGTCCTCAGCTGCCAAGGCCTCCTTGGCATGAGCTATTTCCTCACGCACCCGTGCCACCTCCGCGTCATGCTCATCTTTATCTGCAGGAATAACCATTGCGGTTAACAGGGCCGTAAGATTGTCCATGAGGTCTATCAGCACCTGAGCCGGTGGGCGCACGTGGCCGCCTGCCCCGGCTGCTCCTAACTCGGACGTTACTGCTGCAACAACTGTAGAGTTTGAGCCGGGCTGAGTCCCAGCCATAAAGACTCCTGCCCATCTTGGCGGCTCACAGGGGTCCGGAATACTGATGCCATCGGAACAGCCCCCGAGCACACCGTCTTGCACTTGGTACACGAATCTGTTGAACCGGCAGATGAATCACCGTCTAAGAGGACGGTCGTCTCACCCCTATCTTCAGATCCTTCAGAAAGTCCCTCTCCGTGGATGCAGCCCATAAAGGCACACCTCATAACAGATTGAGTCCGGGTCTTCCTCGCACGCTGAGCCGTCTCGACGAGGTCGGTGCAGTTGTCCGGCTCAGGGCCCGGCTCACCGATCCGGCCGATGAAGACGTGGATTCCGCCGAAGGGGACCCGGTATCCATACTCAATTGAGCCGGCGTCGGGACCCCAGCCTTCGTCGTCGATGTAGACTTGCCGCGACGACTCTTGGTCATCCGGCCCACTACGTATCCCTTGAGCCCTTCGAAGTTGCCCTTCAAGAACTCAAATCCACCGTGCGCCGGCCCCACGGTGGGTGCCAACTGTTGTGGAATTGTCACGTCAGATGTCCTCGTGAAAGGACTTAGTTGTGGAGCCATTGCAACTAGGAAGCTTGAAGGGGTTAAATCGAGACAAGGGACACGAGAGGTTTTTATACTAGTTCGGCCCCTTACGGTGAAGATAAGGCCTACGTGTAGTTGGGTTGGTACTGATGTTTCGATGACCAGGGAGCGAGATATGCTATGCCCGGTTCTCGATGAGTTGTTTCTTGCCCTAAGCCGCCAGCAGGTCGTCCCCTTATATACATGGGTTGACGCCCTGTGGCTTACAGAGTCCCGGCCGGCTTATAACAGTATCCGGCTTGGTGACTAGTTAAATCTACCTTATGTTACAAGTCATGCCATTATGGCGGTTTACTACAATGGGCCTTAAGTCGCGTGCGGGCCTTAAGCCCTTTATTGAACCGCCATCTTCATGCCTGGCCTTGGGCTTCTCTCTGGTGAATCCTGTTTGTGTAACCCGGCCCCTCCTGGGCGGCTTACACAAATAGTTATATCCCCAACACTACCGGAGGGGGAATCAACCATGGAGGACCTCTACATCAACATCCTTGCCCCTCCGATGAGTTGTGGGTAGTTTACCACAGACCTACGGGTCCATAGTTATTAGCTAGATGGCTTCTTCTCTCTTTTTGGATCTCAATACAATGTTCTCCCCCTCTCTTGTGGAGATCTATTCGATGTAAACTCTTTTTGCGGTGTTTGTCGAGATTTGATGAATTGTGGGTTTATGATCAAGTTTATCTATGAATAATATTTGAATCTTCTCTGAATTCTTTTATGTATGATTGAGTTATCTTTGGAAGTCTCTTCGAATTATCAGTTTGGTTTGGCCTACTAGATTGGTCTTTCTTGCCATGGGAGAAGTGCTTAGCTTTGGGTTCAATCTTGTGGTGTCCTCACCCAGTGACAGAAAGGGTTGCAAGGCACGTATTGTATTGTTGCCATCGAGGATAACAAGATGGGGTTTATATCATATTGCATGAGTTTATCCCTCTACGTCATGTCATCTTGCTTAATGCGTTACTCTGTTCTTATGAACTTAATACTCCAGATGCAGGCAGGAGTCGGTCGATGTGTGGAGTAATAGTAGTACATGCAGGCAGGAGTCGGTCTACTTGTTATGGACGTGATGCCTATATACATGATCATGCCTAGATAATCTCATAACTATGCGCTTTTCTATCAATTGCTCGACAGTAATTTGTTCACCCACCATAATACTTATGCTATCTTGAGAGAAGCCACTAGTGAAACCTATGGCCCCCGGGTCTATCTCTTATCATATTTGCTTTCAATCTACTTTTATTTGCATCTTTACTTTTTGCATCTATATTATAAAATACCAAAAATATATTTATCTTATCTTACTATCTTTATTTGATCTCACTTTCACAAGTGGCCGTGAAGGGATTGACAACCCCTTTATTGCGTTGGTTGCGAGTTCTCAGTTTGTTTGTGTAGGTGCGTGGGAATTTTGAGGAGCCTCCTACTGGATTGATACCTTGGTTCTCAAAACTGAGGGAAATACTTACGCTACACTTGCTGCATCACCCTCTCCTCTTCGAGGAAAACCAACGCAAGCTCAAGACGTAGTAGGGCTCGTGGGTCGGAGGCGGCTGGCGCGGGTGGAGGAGGCGCGGTGGGACACGTGGCGCACGTTGTTTGGGCAAGGGGGTGGCGGCCGACGTGTTTGGCGCGCGGAGGAAGGTGGAGACTAGGGTTAGGGGTGGATTTGATCCGGAATTTTGCGGGAGAGGGCTTATATATAGGTAGAGGGAGCTAGGAGAGTCCAAATGAGGTGCGGTTTTCGCCCACACAATTGTGATCCAACGATGGAGAGCATGGAGGGGGTTTGGATGGGCTATTGGGCTGTTGTGAAGGGGCGCTGGGCTGCAAAGAGAGAGGGGTTTCGGTTAACTCGGTTAACCGTTGGGGGCATCAAACGACCTCCAAATGGAACGAAATTTGACAAGCGGGCTACCGGTGATATACCAAGGCCACTCGGCAAATCTCGGACCATTCCAAGAACGTTTTTCTCCCGCTCACGGAATGCGTGTGGGAGTATGGCTGTGCTCAGAACGGACAACAGAGAGAACCGGGAGAACCCAGACGGATGCAAGTTTTGAAGAACATGCAGATGAAATGCACATGATGACATGGCAAAATGCAACACGCAAGCAATTGACATGGCAACGTCGGCGAATAACTGGAAGACACCTGGCACATCAGACTCAGGGAGTTACATCTTCCCCCTCTTCTCTCTGGTAGACAACGAGACCGATGATGCTGCTGCCCCTTTCGACTACGGAGTTGAGGACCCCTCCTTCTTGCCAGAGCAACCAGGCAAGCCCCCTTCTTGTAGCATGTTACTGTTTCGGTTAATCCTATTCTGTTGCATAGCCTGTGATTGTTGCTATAGTTGTTGATACGTTACCTGCCATCCTAAATGCTTAGTATAGGATGCTAGTTTATCATCTGTGGCCCTACATTCTTGTCCGTCTGTCATGCTATACTATCGGTCCGTGATCACTCGGGAGGTGATCATGGGTATATACTATACATACATATATAATATTCATATGGTGACTAAAGTTGGGTAGGCTCATAGAGTACCCGCAAGTGTTTCAAAGACGGGGGCTGAAGGGGCAGGTGGTTCCATCAGGGTAGTGATGGGCCTGAGTTCCCGACAGCCCCCTGATAGTTACTTTGTGGCGGAGCGACAGGGCAGGTGATACGTCCATTTTGCATCATGCTTTTATATCAATATTTATTGCATTATGGGCTGTTATTACACATTATATCTCAATACTTATGGCTATTCTCTCTTATTTTACAAGGTTTACCATGAAGAGGGGGAATGCCGACAGCTGGAATTCTGGCTGGAAAAAGGAGCAAACATTGGAAACCTATTTTGCACAACTCCAAAAGTCCTGAAACTCCACGAAACAACTTTTTGGATTTAATATGAATTTATGAGCGAAAGAAATAAGCCAGGGGGCCCACACCCTGTCCAGGAGACAGGGGGGCACTCCGCCCCCTTGTAGGGCGTGGCCTCCTATCTCCTGGGCCCCCTGGTGGGCCTTCGACATCCATCTTCTGCTATATCATCACTTTTACCCTGGAAAAAATCATGGGCAAGCTTACGGGACGAAACTCCGTCGCCACGAGGCGGAACCTTGGCGGAATCAATCTAGGGCTCTGGCGGAGCTGTTCTGCCGGGGACACTTCCCTCCGGGAGGGGTAAATCATCACCAACGTCATCACCAACGATCCTCTCATCGAGAGGGGGTCAATCTCCATCAACATCTTAACGAGCACCATCACCTCTCAAAACCCTAGTTCATCTCTTGTATCCAATCTTGTATCAAAACCACAAATTGGTACCTGTGGGTTGCTAGTAGTGTTGATTACTCCTTGTAGTTGATGCTAATTGGTTTACTTGGTGGGAGATCATATGTTCAGATCCTTTATGCATATTATTACTCCTCTGATTTTGAACATGAATATGCTTTGTGAGTAGTTACGTTTGTTGCTGAGGACATGGGTGAAGTCTTGCTATTAGTAGTCATGTGAATTTGGTATTCGTTCGATATTTTGATGAGATGTATGTTGTCTTTCCTCTAGTGGTGTTATGTGAACGTCGACTACATGACACTTCACCATTATCTGGGCCTATAGGAAGGCATAGGGAAGTAATAAGTAGATGATGGGTTGCTAGAGTGACAGAAGCTTAAACCCTAGTTTATGCGTTGCTTCGTTAGGGGCTGATATGGATCCATACGCTTAATGTTGTGGTTAGGTTTACCTTAATACTTCTTTTTGTAGTTGTGGATGCTTGCAATAGGGGTTAATCATAAGTGGGATGCTTGTCCAAGTTAGGGCAGTACCCAAGTGCCGGTCCACCCACATATCAAATTATCAAAGTACCGAACGCGAATCTTATGAACGTGATGAAAACTAGCTTGACGATAATTCCTTCTTCATTATTAGAATTTGTCCAGGCTTATCCTTTGCGACCTAAAGGATTGGGACACCTTTCTGCACTTTATTTACTTTATTTACTTTTTGCTCGTTACTATTTATCTTATCACAAAACTATCTATCACCTACTATTTCAGTGCTTGCAGAGAAAACCTTACTGAAAACCGCTTATCATTTCCTTCTGCTCCTCGTTGGGTTCGACACTCTTACTTATCGAAAGGACTACGATAGATCCCCTATACTTGTGGGTCATCAAGACTCTTTTCTAGCGCCGTTGCCGGGGAGCGTAGCACTTTTGGTGAGTGGAACTTGGTAAGGAAACATTTATATAGTGTGCTGAAATTTTCTGTTACTTGTCACTATGGAAACTAATCCTTTGAGGGGCTTGTTTGGGGTATCTTCACTCCAACCAGAAGAGCAAAGATATGCTCCTCAACCTACTGAACTTCATGAAAATATTTACTTTGAGATTCCTTCGGGTATGATAGAAAAACTGCTAGCTAATCCTTTTGCAGGAGACGGAACATTGCATCCCGATTTACACCTTATCTTTGTGGATGAAGTTTGTGGATTATTTAAGCTTGCAGGTATCCCCGATGATGTTGTCAAAAGGAAGGTCTTCCCTTTATCTTTGAAGGGAGATGCAATGACATGGTATAGGCTATGTGATGATACGAGATCCTGGAATTATAAGCGGTTGAAGTTGGAATTTCACCAGAAGTTCTATCCTATGCATCTTGTTCATCGTGATTGTAATTACATATATAATTTCTGGCCTCGCGAAGGAGAAAGCATCGCTCAAGCTTGGGGGAGGCTTAAGTCAATGTTGTATTCATGCCCCAATCATGAGCTCTCTCGGGAAATTATTATTTAGAATTTTTTTGCTCGGCTTTCTCTTGATAATCGCAACTTGCTCAATACTTCCTGTGTTGGTTCCTATATGCTGAAGACTATTGATTTCAAATGGGACTTATTGGAAAGAATTAAACGCAACTCTGAAGATTGGGGTTCCGACGATGGTAAGGAGTTAGGTATGACACCTAAGTTCGATTGTGTTAAATCTTTTATGGATACCGATGCTTTCCGTGGATTTAGCTCTAAGTATGGACTTGACTCTGAGATAGTAGCTACTTTTTGTGAAACTTTTGCTACTCACGTTGATCTCCCTAAAGAGAAGTAGTTTAAATATAATCCTCCTGTTGAAGTGAAAGTAGTTGCACCTATTACAGTCGAAGAAAAGACTATTACATATAGTGATCCTATTATTCCTACTGCTTATGTCAAAAAACCTCCTTTTCCTGTTAGGATAAAAGATCATGCTAAAGCTTCGAGTGTTGTTTGTAAGAGCAATACTAGGACCTATACACCTCCTGAGCAAATTAATGTTGAACCTCGTATTGCTATGATTAAAGATCTCTTGGATGAGGACTTAGATGGGCATGTTATCTCTTTCTTGGGTGAAACTGCTAATATTGCTAGACCCGATACTAAGACACGTAGACCTGTTGTAGGCACGCCGTTATTTCTGTTAAAATAGGAGATCATTGTTATCATGGCTTATGTGATATGGGTGCTAGTGCTAGTGCGATACCTTATGATCTTTATAAAGAAATTATGCACGATATTGCACCTGTTGAATTAGAAGACATTGATGTTACTATTAAGCTTGCTAATAGGGACACCATTAAACCTATTGGGATTTTTAGAGATGTTGAAGTCTTGTGTGGGAAGATTAAATACCCTGCTGATTTTCTTGTTCTTGCTTCCCCACAAGATGATTTTTGTCCCATTATTTTTGGTACACCCTTCTTGAATACTGCTAGTGCTAAGATTAATTGTAAAAGGAAGGTCGTCACTGTTGGCATAGATGGTATGTCTCATGAGTTCAATTTTGCTAAGTTTAGTAGACAACCTCATGAAAGGGAACCACCTAGTAAGGATGAGATTATTGGTCTTGCTTCCATTGCTGTTCCTCCAACTAATCCGTTAGAACATTATTTGTTAGACCATGAAAACGATATGTTTATGAAGGAAAGGGAAGAAATAGATGAAGTGTTCTTTAAACAAGAACCTATGCTAAAACATAACCTTCCCATTGAAATTCTTGGGGATCCCCCTCCACCCAAGGGTGATCCCGTGTTTGAACTGAAACCCTTACCTGATAATCTTAAGTATGCTTATCTTGATGAAAAAGAAATATATCATGTTATTATTAGTGCTAACCTTTCAGAGAAAGAAGAAGAAAGATTATTGAAAACTCTGAAGAAGCACCGAGCTGCTATTGGATATACTCTGGATGATCTTAAGGGCATTAGTCCCATATTATGTCAACACAAAATTTCAGTGGAGAAAGATGCCAAACCAGTTAGAGATCCTCAAAGACGATTAAATCCCAAAATGAAGGAAGTGGTAAGAAAGGAGATACTAAAGCTCCTTGAGGCAGGTATTATTTATCCCGTTGCTGATAGTGAATGGGTAAGCCCTGTCCATTGTGTCCCTAAAAAGGGAGGTATTACCGTTGTTCCTAATGATAAAGATGAATTGATGCCACAAAGAATTATTAAAGGCTATAGGATGGTAATTGATTTCCGTAAGTGAAATAAAGCCACTAAGAAAGATCATTACCCTTTACCTTTTATTGATCAAATGCTAGAGGCTATCCAAACACACACATTTTTGCTTTCTAGATGGTTATTCTGGTTTCTCTCAAATACCTGTGTCAGCGAAGGATCAATCTAAAACTACTTTTACTTGCCCTTTTGGTACTTTTGCTTATAGGCGTATGCCTTTTGGTTTATGTAATGCACCTGCTACCTTTCAAAGATGCATGATGGCTATATTTTCCGATTTTTGTGAAAAGATTTTTGAGGTATTCATGGATGACTTCTCCGTCTATGGATCCTCTTTTGATGATTGTTTGAGCAACCTTGATCGAGTTTTGCAGAGATGCAAAGACATTAGTCTCGTTCTGAACTGGGAAAAGTGTCACTTTATGGTTAATGAAGGCATTGTCTTGGGGCACAAGATCTCCGAGAGAGGTATTGAAGTTGATAAAGCCAAAGTTGATGCTATTGAAAAGATGCCATGTCCCAAGGACATAAAAGGTATAAGAAGTTTCCTTGGTCATGCCGGCTTTTATAGGAGGTTCATTAAGGACTTTTCTAAAATCTCTAGGCCTCTGACTAATTTATTGCAAAAAGATATTCCTTTTGTCTTTGATGATGATTGTGTAGAAGCATTTGAAACACTTAAGAAAGCTTTGATCACTACACCTATTGTTTAGGCACCTGATTGGAATTTACCTTTTGAAATTATGTGCGATGCTAGTGATTATGCTGTAGGTGTTGTTTTAGGACAAAGAGTCGATAAGAAATTGAATGTTATCCAGTATGCTAGTAAGACTCTTGATACTGCCCAGAGAAATTATGCTACTACTTAAAAAGAGTTCTTAGCAGTTGTGTTTGCATGTGATAAGTTTAGACCTTATATTGTTGATTCCAAAGTTACTATTCACACTGATCATGCTGCTATTAAATATCTTATGGAAAAGAAAGATGCTAAGCCTAGACTCATTAGATGGGTTCTCTTGCTCCAAGAATTTGACTTGCATATTATTGATAGAAAGGGAGCTGAGAACCCCGTTGCAGACAACTTGTCTAGGTTAGCGAATGTTCTTGATGACCCACTGCCCATTAATGATAGTTTTCCTGATGAACAATTAGCGGTTGTCTATGCTTCTCGTACTGCTCCTTGGTATGCTGATTATGCTAATTACATTGTTGCTAAATATATACCGCCTAGTGTCACATAGCAGCAAAAGAAAAAGTTCTTTTATGATTTAAGACATTACTTTTGGGATGATCCACACCTTTATAAAGAAGGAGTAGATGGTATTATTAGACGTTGTGTGCCTGAGCATGAACAGGAACAAATCCTACGCAAGTGTCACTCTGAATCCTATGGAGGCCACCACGCTGGAGATAGAACTGCACACAAGGTACTACAATCTGGTTTTTATTGGCCTACTCTCTTCAAAGATGCTTGTAAGTTTGTCTTATCTTGTGATGAATGTCAAAGAATAGGTAACATTAGTAGACGTCAAGAAATGCCTATGAATTATTCTCTTGTTATTGAGCCGTTTGATGTTTGGGGCTTTGATTATATGGGACCTTTTGCTGCCTCCAATGGTTATACACATATTCTAGTTGCTGTTGATTACATTACTAAGTGGGTAGAAGCTATTCCAACTAGTAGTGCTGATCATAACACTTCTATTAAAATGCTTAAAGAAGTTATTTTTCCGAGGTTTGGAGTCCCTAGATATCTTATGACTGATGGTGGTTCACACTTTATTCATGGTGCTTTCCGTAAGATGCTCGCTAAGTATGATGTCAATAATAGAATCGCATCTCCTTATCACTCGCAGTCCAGTGGTCAAGTAGAGTTGAGCAATAGAGAGCTCACATTAATTTTGCAAAAGACTGTGAATAGATCTAGAAAGAATTAGTCCAAAAAACTTGATGATGCATTATGGGCCTATAGAACTGCATACAAAAATCCTATGGGTATGTCTCCATATAAGATGGTATATGGAAAAGCATGTCATTTACCTCTTGAACTTGAACATAAAGCATATTGGGCTATCAAGGAGCTCAATTATGATTTCAAACTTGCCGGTGAGAAGAGGTTGTTTGATATTAGCTCACTTGATGAATGGAGAACCCAGGCATATGAGAATGCCAAGCTTTTCAAAGAAAAAGTCAAACGCTGGCATGATAAGAGGATACAAAAGCGTGAGTTTAACGTAGGAGATTATGTGTTATTGTTCAATTCTCGTTTAAGATTTTTTGCAGGAAAACTTCTCTCAAAATGGGAAGGTCCCTACGTTATTGAGGAGGTCTATCGTTCTGGTGCTATAAAGATCAACAACTTCGAAGGCACAAATCCGAGGGTGGTAAACGGTCAAAGAATTAAACATTATATTTCAGGTAATCCTATCAATGTTGAAACTAATATTATTGAAACCATAACCCTTGAGGAATACATAAGAGACACTTTCCAGAACATTCCAGACTCCGAAAAGGCATAGGTACGTGGTACAGTAAGTAAACCGACTCCAAAACAACTCTAATGGCAATTTTTATCAGTTTTGTATTATTTAAGAATTTTAGGAAGAAAGAAGTAGTCCGAAAGGGACACGAGGCTCCCACGAGAGAGGCGACCGTGCCCCCCTGTAGGGCGCGCCCCCTGTTTCGTGGGCACCTCGTGTTCCTCCCGGACTCCATTTTCTTGTATGTTACGTATTTTGGTTGGTAACAATTAATTATATACACTCTCGAAGGTTTTGACCACCGTATCACGCAAATATCCTCTGTTTTTGTTTCGAGCTGTTTCCGTTGCAGATTTAGAGCACCATGACTTCTCCCTCCTCCAACAACGAAGACAAAGATGCTTGGCTATTGAAGATAGAGTTGAAAAGAGAGGAACCAGAAGAGATCAACAAGGATGAAGGGATCAAGAAGGTCATGGAGGTTCAAGCTCCGGTGGTGAAAGAAGAAGACATCCCTCAACCTTTACCTAACCTTTTCACTCCAACAGAGATTGAAGATTTCAAGATGATTGAGTTAGCCCGCATACAGAACAAGTATCTCACACAGGAGAATATTTTGTTGAAGGATAATATTGCTGGGCTCAAGGGCATTATCCGCAAGTTGGAGGAGCTTTTACGCTCGATGTGCGATTATCCACCGTCATCATCACCACCTCCATCACCTCCGAGGAAATAATCACATGGGTATGGGCACTCCCCTTGGCAACTACCAAGCTTGGGGGAGGTGCCCCGGTATCGTATCACCATCACACTCCTATTTTTACCGCTTTATTTAGTTTGATCCTTTTAGTAGTATTTTGATCTAGTAGTTTGAAGTTTTTGTTATCAAGTAGTTTTGAGTTTTGCATTGTGATCTCTTTATGTAATCAAGTCCGTGTGCTATCTATAATAAAGATTAGTGTTGAGTCAAGGGCTTTGCTATGTTGCTATGATCTTGAGAAAGTAGAAAGAACAAAAGAGTTCATATTGATCTTATGGATAGTGATAACTTCACACATAGAAAGTATGAGGCATAAAAATTGTTGAGAGTTGATGAACGTAGCCTTGGTCATAGTTGCAATTAATAGGAAGTGATAAGGAAAGAGGGGTTCACATATAAATATATTATCTTGGACATCTTTTATGATTGTGAAGCACTCATTAAGTATGACATGCCAAAAGAGTTGATGTTGGACAAGGAAGACAACGTAATGGTTTATGTTTTCCGACATCTCAGTTAAAGTATATTGTCATTGACCTTCCAAACATGTTGAGCTTGCCTTTCCCCCTCTTGCTAGCCAAATTCCTTGCACCAAGTAGAGATACTACTTGTGCTTCCAATTATCCTTAAACCCAGTTTTGCCATGAGGGTCCACCATACCTACCTATGGATTGAGTAAGATCCTTCAAGTAAGTTGTCATCGGTGCAAGCAATAAAAAATGCTCTCTAAATATGTATGACTTATTAGTGCGGAGAAAATAAGTTTTGTACGAACTTGTTGTGGAAGTAATAAAAGCGACAGACTGCATAATAAAGGTCCACATACAAGGGGCAATATAAAGTGACGTTCTTCTGCACTAAGACTTTATGCATCAACCCTAAACGCGCATGACAACCTCCGCTTCCCTCTGCGAAGGCCCTATCTTTTACTTTATGTTTTACTTTATGCTTGAGTCAAGGTGATGCTCACCTTTCATTTTTCGTTTTATCCTTTGGCAAGCTCCTCGTGTTTGAAAGATCATGATACATATATCCAATTGGATGTAAGTTGGAATAGGCTATTATTGTTGACATCACCTAAAGGTGAATACGTTGGGAGGAAACACAATAAGCCCCTATCTTTCTCAGTGTCCGGCTAAAACTCTATAACCACAAGTATTGCGTGAGTGTTAGCAATTATGGGAGACTACGAGATAGTTGAGTATGTGAGCTTGTTGAAAAACTCTATTATTGAGTCTTTCTGATGTTATGATAAATTGCAACTGCTTCACTGACTGAGATTATAGTTTGTTAGTTCCCAATGAAGTTTTTGAACCATACTTGACATTGTGAATTGCTTATTACTTGAGCATAGGAAATCATATGAAAAAATCTATATATGTTGCTGTTATTACAATGATCATGATGCCCTCATGTCCGTATTTTATTTTTATCGACACCTCTATCTCTAAACATGTGGACATATTTTTCGATTTCGGCTTTCGCTTGAGGACAAGCAAGGTCTAAGCTTGGGGGAGTTGATACATCCATTTTGCATCATGCTTTTATATCAATATTTATTGCATTATGGGCTGTTATTACACATTATATCTCAATACTTATGGCTATTCTCTCTTATTTTACAAGGTTTACCATGAAGAGGGGGAATGCCGGCAGCTGGAATTCTGGCTGGAAAAGGAGCAAACATTGGAAACCTATTTTGCACAAATCCAAAAGTCCTGAAACTCCATGAAACAACTTTTTGGATTTAATAAAAATTTATGAGTGAAAGAAATAAACCAGGGGGCCCACACCCTGTCCAGGAGACAGGGGGGCGCGCCCCCCTGTAGGGCGCGGCCTCCTATCTCCTGGGCCCCCTGGTGGGCCTTCGGCGTCCATCTTCTGCTATATCATCACTTTTACCCTGGAAAAAATCGTGGTCAAGCTTACGGGATGAAACTCCGCCACGACGAGGCGGAACCTTGGTGGAATCAATCTAGGGCTCTGGCGGAGCTGTTTTGCCGGGGACACTTCCCTCTGGGAGGGGGAATTCATCACCAACGTCATCACCAACGATCCTCTCATCGAGATGGGGTCAATCTCCATCAACATCTTCACCAGCACCATCTCCTCTCAAAACTGTAGTTCATCTCTTGTATCCAATCTTGTATCAAAACCACAAATTGGTACCTGTGGGTTGCTAGTAGTGTTGATTACTCCTTGTAGTTGATGCTAATTGGTTTACTTGGTGGAAGATCATATGTTCAGATCCTTTATGCATATTATTACTCCTCTGATTTTGAACATGAATATGCTTTGTGAGTAGTTACGTTTGTTCCTGAGGACATGGGTGAAGTCTTGCTATTAGTAGTCATGTGAATTTGGTATTCGTTCGATATTTTGATGAGATGCATGTTGTCTTTCCTCTAGTGGTGTTATGTGAATGTCGACTACATGACACTTCACCATTATTTGGGCCTAGAGGAAGGCATAGGAAGTAATAAGTAGATGATGGGTTGCTAGAGTGACAGAAGCTTAAACCCTAGTTTATGCGTTGCTTCGTTAGGGGCTGATATGGATCCATACACTTAATGCTGTGGTTAGGTTTACCTTAATACTTCTTTTTGTAGTTGTGGATGCTTGCAATAGGGGTTAATCATAAGTGGGATGCTTGTCCAAGTTAGGGCAGTACCCAAGTGCCGGTCCACTCACATATCAAATTATCAAAGTACCGAACGTGAATCTTATGAACGTGATGAAAACTAGCGTGACGATAATTCCCAATGTGTACTCGGGAGCTCCTTCTTCATTATTAGAATTTGTCCAGGATTATCCTTTGCTACCTAAAGGATTGGTCCACCTTGCTGCACTTTATTTACTTTATTTACTTTTTGCTCGTTACTATTTATCTTATCACAAAACTATCTATCACCTACTATTTCAATGCTTGCAGAGAAAACCTTACTGAAAACTGCTTATCATTTCCTTCCGCTCCTCGTTGGGTTCGACACTCTTACTTATCGGAAGGACTATGATAGATCCCCTATACTTGTGGGTCATCAGCAGGTTGAGACCACCTAGGCAAGAGGTGGGCCTGGCCCTGGTCGGCGTTCGTGGTTACTTCATAATAATACACGTAACGAGATCTTGGTATTTGATCTGAGTCTGGCAACTGGCCTATACGCACTAACCAACTACGCGGGAATAGTTATGGGCACTCGACGTCATGGTATCAGCCGAAGCCTTCTTGATGTCAGCGACTAAGAGGCGCGCGCTGGGTTGGACTGGAACGCCTGCTCTTGTATAAGGGAGGCTAGGTCTGCTCACCAGCCGCGTTCGCAACATGCAGGTGTGCAATGGGCGATGGGCCCAGACCCCTGCGCGCATAGGATTTAGACTGGCGCGCTGACCTCTCGGTTGTGCCTAGGAAGGGCGGCAATGTGTTGATCTTCCGAGGCCGGGCATGACCTAGGAAAGTGTGTTTGGCTAGAGGGATCGAGTGTGTTGGGAAATGTGGTGCACCCCTCCAGGGAAGTTTATCTATTAGAATAGCTGTGTCCCTCGGTAAAAGGACGACCCGGAGTTGTACCTCGACCTTATGACAACTAAAACCGGATACAGAATAAAACACACCCAGAAAAGTTCCAGAGACAACCCGGTGATCACTTTCCCACAGGGCGGCGAGGGGAGGATCGCCAGGTAGGATTATGCTATGCGATGTTACTTGGTGAACTTACCATCTTTTCTCTTCTACATACCGCAAGATGGAGGCTGCCAGAAGCATAGTCTTCAAGAGGACTAGCTATCCCCCTCTTATTCTGGCATTCTGTAGTTCAGTCCACCGATATTGCCTCTTTACACATATACCCATGCATATGTATTGTAGATCCTTGACTGCGAGTACTTTGAATGAGTACTCACGGTTGCTTTGTTCCCTCTCCCCCCCTTTTCCTATTCTTCTCGGAAGCCGCAACCAGATGTTGGAGCCCAGGAGCCAGACGCCACCATAGACGACGAGCCCTACTACATCGAGGGTGCCTACTAGTACATTCAGGCCGCCGCCGCCGAGGAGTAGTTTAGGAGGATCCCAGGCAGGAGGCCTGCGCCTCTTTCGATCTGTATCCCAGTTTGTGCTAGCCATCTTATGGCAACTTGTTTTACGTATGTCTGTACTCAGATATTGTTGCATCCGCTGACTCAGCTATGCTCGAGCATTTGTATTCGAGCCCTCGAGGCCCCTGGCTTGTAATATGATGCTTGTATGACTTATTTTACTTTTAGAGTTGTGTTGTGATATATTCCCGTGAGTCCTTGATCTTGATCGTACACGTTTGCGTGCATGATTAGTGTATGATTGAATCGGGGGCGTCACAAGTTGGTATCAGAGTCGACTGCCTGTAGGAATCCCCCTTCCAAACTCCTTGGCCGAAGTTGAGTCTAGTCATTGCAAAACTTTTACTAACATGGCTGTGTGGCTTATGGGCCCACGTCGCCATTGGGTGGTAGTATATTAGGATCTTTTATCCCTCATCTATACTGTGGGAATCCGATCTCTCTTCTATTCGGGTTAAATGATTTTGCTAATTCTAACTCTAGGTTCTAGTAATTACTTCCTACCGGAGACCCCCTCACTTCAGATGATTGCTTGGTGCACCGAAGGATTCCAAAGATACTCTCCGATGTTCTCTCAAGACTTTGTGTCTGTTCTTTTTACAATTCCCTACCACCAAAATATCCCTATGGACAAATACATACACCTGTCGTTCTTACTTTCATTCCCAGTTGATCTTGTTATTACAAAATACCACGAAATTCTCTCTATTGTTCCGAGAATACTTAGTGCCTACCGCCTTGCAGTACTTTGCCACCTGAGTACCCCTACGGATAATTTCTCGCACTTATCGAGTATCTGCTCATCCCCAGTTGATTGATGTATTTCACAAAAGTCTTCGGGTTACCATTCGTCCTTTTGAAGATCCTCGGCAGCCTATTGCTCTTGAAAGTCTTGCTTGCTTACATTTATGGTTAATCCCATAAGTATAGTAATCTTATTGACATCCTTGTCATAATCATTTTGACTCCGTTGATTCAATAAGTTGTGATTGCTTGCAATCCCCACATGATCCTAAAATTCATCCTTTCGGCTCAGATGTCATTTTGAATAGGAGCTGGTTCTCGACCAATCAAATTACTGTCGATTGTAGCCCTAAGTTTACTCAACTTATCCATCTTTAATCAGAACGTTTGCTTCTGAGTCCTTGATCTAAAAATCATAATTTGTTTGCATTTGAGCTCTGAATTAGTCAGTTGTTTCTATAATCTGATACCTTTGCATTCTTTTTCCTTCTGATTGAGTACCGGTACTCACATCAGGTTCCCTGTGGTCCACGAGACCAATTGCTTGTTTATTATCCGACAGCGTCCTTCATATCCAATAACCTTGAGAGTTTCTCCCCTGATACATAATGCCTTTGGTAAATTGTGTCTTCTGCTTTGGTAGTTATATCCTATGCCTTTGTCAACCATGCTCTGCTTCGTGTAGGTGTTGATTGATCCTAAAGTTCATGCTATACGTTCTAAGTTGCCCCGATGGGTTGATACTATGCCTTTTCTAATCTGTGTGAACCCGGCAACTACTACGGGTCATACTCTACTGGTGTTATGTCAGATAAAATTTCAACACTACAACTTCGTCGAAGGTGAGAAGTGAATGAAATGTTATGCATTAGAGAAGTGGGAGTCGACCTTGAACTTTGTGTTCATGCCCATGGACATGATGTAGATCTTATCATGGAAACTTCTCTTAAGTTAATTATTCCCTTAGTATAAGATCATCTTATATTTGGGATATGATCTTTTGCAATCATGGTTCCGACCATATTGTTCCTCTTTGATCCCATTTTTCAGACAAGTTAAACCACTTTTCTTCTGCAGATCAATGCACCAGTCCAACCTTTATTGTGATGTACCTCCGATTATTACCCTGTGGTATCTCGATAATATCTTGGAACGACATCACTTCTTAGGGGTTCTTCATCAACTATTATTTCTCGCCGATTCTAATTTTCCTGGGTTTTGGGTTGTCGTGAACTGAGAACACCGAATAGTGAATCGAGTCCGCACTCCGATTCAATAACTCTAAATAATTTTTGTTGCCTACGAGTTTCATAATTCTTCAAGTCATTCCTAGCCTTGTTGGCTATATCATCATCGTGCTAAATTTTAACTGTGCTACCTGGTCCTTCTTCCCTGAGCACAATTTTCGATGATGAGCTTAGCTTACGTCGATCTTCCTCACCATATCATTACGCCTCGAACAACAAGCTTGATTCCAATCTTTTGCTTCATCACTCCTTTTTGTTTGATGAAGTCGATGTTCGATTGATTCTTCGTGGAGCCTCTCGACAAAATTTTTCTTGATCATCATCAACATTTTGACTCCTTCCAGGATATCAATCTAATTTATGATGATAAGTGCCATCCTTGTCCCTTGGTAATTTGATTTACCATTTGCAACATCATTACCTTCCTCTCATCACAAACCAGTTCATGTTATGGATGCAACTTGCTATCCAACTTGTATTATGTTCTACCTTGAAGTATTACTGTCTTTTATGCCAAGGATGTTGTGGGGATTGCTCCACCTCTTAAGAATTCTTGGTATAGTGATGCTTCTCACAAGAACCATTCTTTCTTTGGTCCCCGTATTGACTAACCGGGATTATCGACAAGTGAACGGTGCTGCTTGGATTCTACCCTTCTAGCAATCCTATTACTTTGACGCTAATGGTCGACCGTTCATTCTTAGGCTATTGGTTATTGAATCACCATTCTAACATTGGTCATGCCACCTGAGCCCATATTTCGGGTGCACCTTTCAACCATTATCTAATTTTGTATGTTATCCTCGATCATACATCATTATATCATGTTGATTGGACAAATGTTATCTCCTTGTTCACATAATGGTGGAAATCCATCTTTTGGAAATCTCGAGGAATTGTCGTTGAGTCCATCAGCCACCCCATCATCCTCTCCTTTGTTTAATAATGAACTCTTGTTTTAGAACTCGCTTCCTTAGTTCATTTCCAGATAATCTTACAATGTCATCTCGTCAAATTGTGTCGCACCTTTTCTTCTCAGGCATCGTGAGTCTAAGGTTTCCTATAACTAATCAGATCTGAATCTCAATCAGATATGATGTTTAGAACATATTTCCAAGAGTTATGACAATTGAATTTATATGACCTGGTAAGGTGGTTTCATGCCTAGCACATCTGGCCAGAGGCCCTATTGTTATAATTTCCTTTTCGCAAGGTTATCCATTCTTCCATGAGGAAATGGTAAGACTTATTCTACAAGTTGTTCCTGATAAATCCTTCGTGTATCCAAGGCCTGACCTTTGCTTGAAGACCTTTTCAATGCCATCTCGAAGCATGTCTGTGCTACTCTGATTCTCAATATAGACATTTAAAGCACAATGCTAAGTTTTCCTTATCAATTATCCAAACACCGTTGTATGGTTAATGCATGAAATTTCTCTCCCCTTTCCTAAAGGGTTTTCTACATTATATCATGTCATGGATATCCTGCTCTGTTTGACCTTGGAAAGGATATACCCCTGAATTATGTGTTTAAACACATTTTCCCTTTCCGTTGTTCTGTTTAATATGATAATCACAATTTCCTTTCCATTGTTTTGTTTAACCTTTCTTGAAATCTACTTAACTAAGCAGTAATAATTCCTTGCTTAGGTAAGCACCTAGTTTTATCATTTTGTCATTAAGATTCCGGTAACCACCAATGGACGAGAACTTTGCCTATTGGTCCGCCTCGTTCAACGAGCAGGAAAATGGTTCTCTTCGCCCCTCGCCCTTGGTACCGGCATTGTTGCCAACATAACTGATAGACTATCCTCTATCATGCCTTGCTATCGTGACTGTGCAAGATGTCAGCGCCCCTTACATTGTTAACCCCTTAGCCCATTTTGCGCCACTTGCCTATCGAGACTAGCCTTTGAGTGTTGCCGGCAACATTACTTGTGCACATTAGTGATCCGTACCTTCCAATGCATACATACCATTTCACATTGGTATCATCTTGGTATCATCATATCATCCCTGGTGTCACAAGATTGTTCCCGCATATACACAATTGCTATCTTGGTCTGTGCATTTCGTATAAGTGGCCATATCAAAACAAAAAAGCTTTTAAGCAAAATGAAAAGAGAGCAAAGAGCTTGTAAGCAAGAGCCATAGCATCATACCACATTGCACATAAGATTGTCATATCCTATCATCTTGGATCATCTTGAGAAGAACTTCGGGAACATCATGCACATAGCATACTTGGGATAGAAAGCTCATACATTTTGCATCTTATAGGTTGTGCACAAGTGTCGTATCCGCCTATTGAGCAATCGTGCTAGCATCTCTCTTGAGTTGTGCAACACGAGCGTTTTCCATGGATTCCACATTTTGTGCTCATTCCTTGGTTGCACGACCCCATTTATCTATCCGTGTGTGTGTTTCCGTGTGCCACATTTTGCTATTGGTCTACTTGTTTCACTTGCGAATTTGTGAATCTTTTCCAACTTTATTGACTCTTGCTAACATTTTGCATCAAATTTTTGTGCCACTATCCTCACCGAGCTCCACCTTAAGCCTTACTTGTGTAGGTGTGAGAATTGACAAGATCCGATACCAATTGTGCTATTTCCTTGTTACATTATTGAGTGATCATTGATCCATCTTCAACATTGGATAAGGTACATTCGTCTAGCTCTTTCCTTTCTTCCACTCACATTTGCTCGAGTCTTGTGATGGATATGCAAGGCATTTCATCTCCGGTCCTCCACGACAATGACGACGCGAACAACTACAACAACAAAACGTCCACCTTCGGACTACAACGAGCAATACACGGCATTGAGCGACTCGCCATCGACATTCGCCAAAATGAAGCATGGAAAAGGGACTACATCGACACCAAGTTGGCCAAACAAATGGATCAAGTACGATACATGGTGGCCAACTACAAGTATTCTTCCCCTTTGTCATCTTCAAGGCCGCGACGCTCAAGTGGCCAATCTTTGAAACGTCATCGAGCTCAAGCACTACAACACCATCAAGATGCTCGTGATGTGTACACCTACAAGTCCCAAAAAGCTCTACATCAAGCTATAGACAAACTTCATGAGCACAAGAGAAGTCCGCGATACGAGTACCAACAAGACGGAGCTACGACTACTACCACCACTTCGGCATCTTCGCCAAGTGTTCTCAAGGCATCTTCGCCTTTGGACATACGACATCTTCGCCTATCTCCGACGAGTATGACTACATTGGCTTTCATCCACGACGACCGTGACGAGATGATCGAGCATGGGATTTTCCCATCGGTCATGGAGGAGAGCGATGATGTGCCATCTTCGGCCTTCATCCACGGCGACGGCTACAAGATGGTTGAGCATGTGATTTTCCCTTCGACCACGGCAACGTATGATGACTTGAGTGACTTGTGCCACCATATTGAGAGTGACAGTGACTTCACCACTAGCATCATATATGATGAGTTGCCACAATTCCCATGTGAGGAGAGCCACCACCACCACTGCTTGAGTGATTTGAGTGACTCCACCACATGTGACATTGAGTGCACCTACCTTGAGGAAGTGAGTGAGCCACCACCACATAGAGAGAGTGAGGTAGTTGATACGACACGTGAGGCCATTTCGATTTCTAACAACTTAACCTCTACCTCTATTGTGCCTTCTCATTTGGTGATAAGTCCCATATATGATGATGCATCGATCCTAGACGACTTCGTCCTTCCTATGGACTAGACGATGGCCATGGTTGAATATGATGCACCCCCACATGGTTCCATCAAGATGAAGATGATGACCACCATTTGGTCTTTGCCACCTCACCTACACCACTTGAGTGGAATGAACAAGGTAACATAGGTGAAGGTGATGCTCTAGTCCCACTAGTGGACATTCTTGGCATTGATTGCTTGCATGATGTTGATCCACCTATTACCATACTTCATGCTAGTGTGACTTCCCCATGCGATTATTTACCCATTCATGATGAGTTTGATGATTGCCATGTGGAGTCCTTTAGTTGTGATGCCATGTTACATAGGATCTCTTGTGATAATTCTCTCGGTCACATCATGTTTGACAATCCGCTTGACTTGTCATATGCTATGCATGAGATTAAAAATATGTCATATTTACAATCTCTTCATAGTGACTATGGATATGCCATCAAATTAGATGACAAGCCCATGGTTATTGGCATTTGTTTCTCTTGTGATGATATTTATATGCTCCCTTTGCATCATTTATCTCATATGCCATGCCATGACCACCTAGCTTCGGATATGCATTATTTTGGATGTTGTTCATATTCTCCATATGATGTTTCCACTATTGCACATGAGGAGACCCCCATAATTTCCTTATACATTTTTGGAGATTTTGATCCATCCTATCCATTGCATGATCCCTATACTTGTGTGCACCATATGCTCCCCATGAATGAAAATGCTTTTGCTGTGCCACGCACTTGCTATAATTTGCGTCCCAATCATGTTGAACACAATAACTATCATTGCATGATGAATGACATATTTCTCTACCATGCCTCAAAATTATTTGAGCGATGCTTATCTTGAGCAAACACTCACATGCACATCACATCATGATGGATGACGTGTACATTTACCACGCACACACTTTCTTTGGTTTGTGTCTCTTTTGTGTAGGTTCCCATGAATACTTGTCAACCTCCCAATCCCACGAGTTGACAAAACAAGATCTAGAGAGCAACGATGACTTGGCATCCCTTGGAGTGTCTTTCCCACCACTCTCTTCGCGCATTTATTCTACATGGCCCTCACTTGGTTATGGGTTATTGTCCATTACATATTATATTCCCATCTTGCCATGTTCACTTTGCATAATATGCTCATTCCTATGCCTTTGACATGCATTTGTGACCCATGCTTTGCATTACACATGATGATTGATTCTACTACTTGTATGTGTATTTGCAAGCTTGGTGGAGATATTGCTTGTTCTTGCCATGTTTACTTTGTGCTCAATGGTTATGATCATGCTTTGATCTTGCTTTGTGTTCGTTCTCGCGATATGTCATGTGCATTTCCTATATCTATCATTTGCTCACATGACATGATTTCCATGATTTCCTCTAGTGTGTTTGCACGACTTGATTACTATGCTTTCCCATGTTGCATCCAATTCTTGGATTACTTGCTCCTATCATATGTTTGGTTGCAACAATGTCATTACTTCACGTATGCCATGTCCCATTACTTGTCACATGATTGACTTGATTGCCTCGCACATGTTGCAAAATTGCTATATCAATTGTGTTGAGTGCCACACTATCTTCACCACACCATATGCACATTATGCTTGGATTGTCTTGCACTTGACCCATGTGTTTAGACATTTCATTTCTTTCGGTGTTGCGAATGACTCTTATGCCTACCATAGACCATTCATTGAGAGTCTTATGCATGCTTGCTATGATCTTGAGGTTGATGCTTGTTCTCTTGTCAAACATTTTAGCATATCTACCTCCCATTTGCATGATTGTTTACATAATGTCCTTGATTGTGCTCCACTTAGATGCTTAAATGCCATGCCACACTTCTTTGTCAAACCATATGCTATGCTTGAGGACAACACTTGTTGGGTTAATCACCTCCCGAATGCTTGGTTTTTCTCTAACGCTAACCGCATTTGTTTTTCCCACTGTTTGTTCTACTTGTTCATTTTGAAGGAATAACTAGATGGTGCGACATTGGAGAGTTCCCATTTCAAGCTTGACGATGATGAGAACTTGGTGGTTATCCACTTCTACACGGCAACGCCCTCTCTTTCCCATGGTGATGAAGATCATGATCCGTGGACGGATCTCTCCCAAGGGCGGGAGATGATGCGGAACATCCCTCACTCATCCCCATGGACTCTACTACAACTCGTCAAGCACTTGGAGGACCAATGACAAGAGCACGTGCACGCACAGTCGAAACTAAGGTTAATTCTTTCCTCTTTGAACTTCATTCGGTTTCACATAACTGTCGGGTTCTACCTCAAATGGACTCGTTGTGCCTTCTTAGGTACCAAGGACACGACCATGAAGAAGCTAGGAGGGAGACCCGAACATCTACAGAGAGAGAGGAAGAAGAAGGACTCAGCACACTCGAAGTCTCTTGGGAAGGAGAAGAAGGAAGAAGGAGGACGGGGAGGCCCTGGACACTCCGGGTGCCCGGTCATCCATGGCCCCGGGTGCCTGGATGCCGGTTGGGAACGCCCCTGGCCACCCCGGGTGCCCGGCCCCTTTGCCTGGCGCTGGTTGTGGCAGCCCGGGTGCCCGGTCAAATGGCCCCGGGTGCCCGGCCCCTCCCTGAGCAACGCCCTGCTCACCCTAGGTGCCCGGGCCCTCAACCCCCGGGTGCCCGACCTGCCACGCCCAGCCACCAACTCCGGCCCCGGGTGCCTAGGCCTTGGACCCCCGGGTGCCCGGCCCTCCTACAGACGCAGCCCGACGTGCCCCTGTCCTCCCCGAGTGCCCGAGCCTCACACCCCCGAGTGCCCGTACCCCTCCGGAACAGCCCATGTATTTTGTGGTCTTTGACCATTGTACCCCTCTCTCCCTCATGTTTCACCCCTAGACTATAAGTACCCCCACCTAGCTCATTTAGAGGGATAGCAAAGTATTGGATAGACAAAGAGAGAGCTTTGCTCATCTTCCTCCTCATGGAGAACAAGACCTCATAGGAGAAGATCCCTAGTGGATATCAAGCCCCCATCTAGGGAAGGATACCCATCATAGGATCATCAAGACCTCTTTCCTCATAGGATTGGGACGAACTAGTTCCTTGTATCTTTCCTTTGTTGTCCTTGAGTCATTGTGATCTCTTGTGTGTTCTTGGATCTAGCATATGTGTGATTGGATCTAGTCAATTTGGGTGTTTCCCCTCTCTTGTGTTCTCCGTGTTCTTGGGGATTTCCCCTCCAATTCGTGAAAGATCTCCATCTATTGTTCCACCCTACAACACAACCCGATGATTGCTTTCCCATAGGGCGACGAGGGGAGGATCACCGGGTAGGATTATGCCATGGGATGTTACTTGGTGAACTTACCATCTTTTCTCTTCTACATGCTGCAAGATGGAGGCTATTAGAAGCTTAGTCTTCGATAGGACAAGCTATGCCCCTCTTATTCTGGCATTCTGCAGTTCAGTCCACCGATATTGCCTCTTTACACATATACCCATGCATATGTAGTGTAGATCCTTGCTTGCGAGTACTTTGGATGAGTACTCACGGTTGCTTTGTTCCCTCTTCCCCCCTTTTTCCTCTTCTTCTCGGATGCCGCAACCAGACGTTGGAGCCCAGGAGCCAGATGCCACCATCAACGATGACCCCTACTACACCGAGGGTGCCTACTACTACATTCAGGCCGACAATGAGGAGTAGTTTAGCAGGATCCCAGGCAGGAGGCCTGCACCTCTTTCGATCTGTATCCCAGTTTGTGCAAGCCATCTTATGGCAACTTTTTTAACTTATGTCTGTACTCAGATATTGTTGCTTCCGCTGACTCAGTTATGTTCGAGCACTTGTATTCGAGCCCTCGAGGCCCCTGTCTTGTAATATGATGCTTGTATGACTTATTTTACTTTTAGAGTTGTGTTGTGATATCTTCCCGTGAGTTCCTGATCTTAATCGTACACGTTTGCATGAATGATTAGTGTACGATTGAATCGGGGGCGTCACAATTTGTGATGTCTGCCAGCGGGTGTGTTTTATGCTAATAATTCAAAATGAATGCAGGTGCTCTAGGACAAGGAATTTGAGCTCAGTACTTCTGGGTTGGCTGGTTCTTCTTGGTTGGCTTCAACCTTGCAGCAGATTATGTTAATCTCCAGTGGCTAATTGACAGGTTAATATCCGCGTACTGTTAGGCCTTTATTCATATAATATCATGCCATCTCTTTGTGTAGGATTCATTGAAATAATTATAGTATTGGTAGTTGTGGCATCTCTACGCAGACAAAAATATGAGAAAACGAAGTTGTGGAAGGGACTGATGCGTGAACATCACTTTCTGGGCCAATCAACATAGTGTGCTACTGGTGCCAAAACAAGCAAAAGAACACAAGCTTTCTGTTGATTTCTTTCCTACTCCACTAGAGAGCACGCAAATAAAAATGGAGCTGAGCTTGTGTCGAAGGCTTGAAGCATGGCCAAGCACATTTGTCTCTTGATTTAGTGCTATTCGGATTATGATTTTTCTTTACAAATTTGTTCCTATGGTTAACCACACGGGTAAATTGCTTAGAACTCGGAGTTTTTGCTATTAGAATTTTTAGATCTTATTACAAAAGTTTGGCAAATTTAGGTCATTTGAGTGAAATCTACTAATTAGCATTGGTCCAAAACATTGTATACAATTTAGGTGGTCCTTCTAAATTGACAATCAAAAGTCATTTGGCGATTTGTTCTCAAGCTTTATTTTAGCGAAATGCACCTATACATATCGGAGGAGACGATTGGTCCGAGATGGTTTTAGAAGAAAGTGATTACTATTTTTGAGTTCCAAGGAGTACAATCTATCATATATTTGAGGCAGATATTTGGTTCGATGGAGAACCTGCAGCACTAAAGCTAGGAAATTCAGTACTGTCCCATGCCCATAAGCTGCAATTAGTAGTTTCTGTGTAATTTGATATACACAGAAAATAATCAAGCATTACTTTTTCATTGCTAACAGATACTCCTATTTCATTGGGAAAGTTGTGGTCGTGCAGCCATGCCAAATTTTTCGTTCTAAATTTGTTGCTTTATGCAAATTTAACTTTAAAATTTGTTGCTTATATATAGGCAAATTCTTATTACTTTTATTGTCAAAATGCAGGGGCGCGGCAATGTGCGCTGTCTTGATCTACTACAAAGTTACTAGCGGGGGATCTTCATTCTGTGCTAAGTGCACACACTGACGTAGATACTAGGAGGCCCGGTCGTGTTCATCACATCGGATGGTGGGTGGGACATATGTGGACACACGTTTGAGACCCATTGGTATAGTGAGAACGCTGGAGTGACGCGTCATCCTCGGGGCTAAATCTGGTTATTTACGCCAATGGTGGCCCCTCAACCATAGTCAGTCTCATTTTCACCTTCTCCTTCTGCGACACTCTCAATCCCCTCGGAGCTCGCCGTCCGCTGAAAACCATGGCAAGCCAGTGGATCACCACCTATGACCTGCTCATTCTGCAGCGCCATTTGGATCTCCTAGCAGAGATCCAGACTCGACACGCCGCTCGGATTGCAGCTGACCTACCTCCAAACTCTTCGAAGCAGGCGAAGGAGGAGGAGGCAGAGCGGCAGGTGCCGTACACAGACATCCATCTAGAGGAGGAGGAAGAGGTGGAAGGCGAGGCGTATTTGGCACCTCTGGCTACTGGATTCGCCCTGAGTGTCGTGCTGGACAAATTTGAGGTCACCCAAGCGGAGGAGGCGATGGAGCAGTAGGCCATCCTTGATTCCATCCACTCGGAGGCAGAGGCGGTGGCGAAGCGTGACAATCTCTTCGTGTACGTGGAGTCCGATGAGGAGTCAAAGCTGCAAGCGGAGGATCAGGAGGTCGGTTCATCCGGTACTGCTGACACGGAGGTCGTCTATATCTCTGACGACAAGTCTTAGCAGGGTAGTTTTATCTATGCAGTAGTGCATATCTTTCGTGTTGTGTAATGCAGTATGGATTTAGGGTGTGATATTTGAGGTATGTGGTTGCAGCGGACGAAGAATGAGGAGCGACCGGGCCTTCTCTATGGACGCTCCCAAAAGCATCCGCGGACATATGAGGGGTCATTTTTGTGGTATGCGGCTGTAGATGCTCTTACATACGAAGGAGGAAAGCCGTCAACTAGGTAGTATGCGTGTAAAATCCCAACACAATTCGTTGTCGTCAAAGCTCTCCCCACATTGCTGCGCCGATCCCCCTCTTCTTCCATGTCCGACGGCCTTGTTGGCAGCAAGAGAAGTAGGTACCCATCCATCTGTTTCGTTTCTTCCATAGGCTTCTATTTCCTTGGCAACGCAAACAAGGTGGTGGTAGCGGTGGAGTGGTGGAATAAGGTCTCTCGGGTTTATCCCTACCTGGATGTCGTCTGATCTGACACCGACAAAGGGCGTTTGATACTTTGTTTCTATTTGATACTTTGTTTCTCCGACTCTATGGGCTCTCTTGAGATCTCGATAGTTGGTGTGTGGTTCCTTTCTAAGATGCTTAATGATCTTCTTTCCCAACAGTTGCGGGCAATGGTTCTCTTGTTGAAAATGGAGATCTCGCTTATCCAAGGACTTTAACGTCACAACCAAGATGCGTTCATCGGCTCAGATCCTGGACAACCAGGGGGGCTAAAGTAGCATAAAAAGCCTCAACGATGATTCCCTTGGTGGAGTCCTCGTAGCGGCGTAGATGGTTACTTGTTGCAGCAATGCTCCTCTTGGTGTGGGTGGTACTCGTCAACGGCAACTCATCGATGTCATGGGTTGTTGTTTTTCTATCTTGCAAAGTCCATTATGTAAAATTAAAGTTTTATCGTTCTTACTGAATTGTTATGGACTCTCATAGGGAGTGTATGTCATAGGGAGTGTATGTTTGCTCTAGGGCAGGCCCAGCCCTGTTGTTAGGAAAGACTGGATTGGATGCGACAAAATTGATTGACCACGTGCAAGTGCACATATATAGGTATAAGGATGCACGACCTCAACTTGTCTCCCAAGCTATCCACTTGGCGGACAAGAAAGGATGTGTGACAATACATGACCCTAACCTATACTCACATACACATTTAACACCCCTCGCAGTCGGAATGTCGCCGGCGATGCAAAGACTAAACTGAAACTCCTCGAAGGTGGATATCAGAAGTCCCTTAGTCGTAACATCGGCAAATTGTTCAGCGGTGGGAACATGCAAAACCCACCCAAGTGCAACTTGCTCATGAATGAAGGCATGTCGAGCTCAATGTGCTTCGTCCTACGATGATGAACAGGGTTAGCGGATAGGTAGAAGGCGGAGACGTTGTCGCAGTACACGACCATGGTTTGATGGACATTGCAAAGCAACTCCTGAAGGAGTTGGCGAAGCCAAGAGCACTCGGCGATAGTGTTAGCCACTACCTAGTATTCTGCCTCAGCACTCAAGCGGGAACCCATGGGTTGTCATTTAGACGACCACAAGGTTAGCGAAGGCCCAAGATAGACGCAGTAGCCCGATGTAGAGCGTCAAGTATCTGGGCAGCCAGCCTAGTCGGCGTCCGAATAAGCCACGAGGTCGATGGAGGAGGACGCTGTTAGCGTGAACCCAAGAGCCATGGTGTCAGGAATATAACGAAGGATCCACTTCATCTGGGTCCAATGGGAGTCATGTGGAGCATGCATGTGAAGTCACACCTGTTACACGGCATACTGGAGATCTAGGCGAGTAAGCATCAAGTACTGCAGCGCACCGATGATGGAGCAATAAAATGATGCATCTGGTGCAGGCGAGCCGTCAAGTGAAGAGAGCTCGACCTTCGTGTTGACAGGCATGGCGGTAGGCTTACAGTTAAGCATGCCCGCACACTTGAGAAGCTCATGAGCATACCTGCTGGTGATGAAGAAAGAACCCGTCAGCGTGCCGTACAACCTCGATGCCGAGGAAGTAGTGCAGAGTCCCCAGATCCTTGAGGGCAAACTCATCACGAGGATGAGCAGTGAGCTGATGAAGAAGCTCATGTCATAGCCTGTGACCGATTCCCCAGATGCCTTCCATGTCTTTCGTGAGAGCCGCATTAATTTTCTTTTAGCTACATTCATCATCACATCATTCACATTGCATCAGTACTCTATTATCATCATTTTTTTTCAAAACTTGTAGTCGTTCGTAGTTGCCGCTTCACTCCTTGTATTCGCGGCCTTTTGTCAGACCGCTTTTTCCTTCTTTGACATTTCTCAGCCCAACCGTTCTTTTGTTGTCCGGCCGTTTGAGCCTCTCTGCACAATAGACAGACCCCCCTCGCGCACGTCTGAAAACTTCCCCAAACCCGAATCGGGTTGTCATGACCGGTGAGTCCGGATCAACCCTGAACATCCCCAAACATCTTCCATTTTTTGAATTAGACCACCTCATTGACCCGTAGCCGTCCGATGGCGATCGGACGCCCCTAAAAACCATCTTGTTAGATAAACTATCTATTTACGTGGACCAACCCTAGTCCAATTTTGGACAAACCCTAGACCAACTCCTTAATTTCTAGCGTTGTCGCTCCTGTCCATTCCCTCCTCCCACCTCGGGATCTCTCCCACCTGCCCAAACCACCACCACCACCTTCCCCTTGTTCTCCGCACCCAACCAACCAGCTCCACCGCCTCCACCAACCACTAGCTGATCCACCCAGGCCTTGGGATCTAGGATCCAACGATGCCCGGTAGCCCTTTAGTCTCCTACTGAATCCCTAATCACTCCCCTATCATTGATCAGGAGCTCGCACCCATGGCGACGTTTTCAACCGTGCCTTCGTCAGTCACCAGCGACCAGGCACCTACCGATCGGATATCCCTCTATCCCTCGCGCCCTTGATACTTCTCCAATGTATCTACTTTTCCCAACACTTTTGCCCTTGTTTTGGACTCTAACTTGCATGATTTGAATGGAACTAACCCGGATTGATGCTGTTTACAGCAGAATTGCCATGGTGTTATTTTTGTGCAGAAATAAAAGTTCTCGGAATGACCTGAAACTTCACGGAGTCACGTTTTGGAATTAATAATAAATATTGGCGAAAGAATCAACAGTAGGGGTCCCATACCCTAGCCACGATAGTGGGGGGAGCCCCCCCTAAGGCGTGCCTCCCTGCCTCGTGGGCCCCTGGACCTCCACCGACCTCAACTCCAACTCTAAATATTCTCGTTTGGGGAGAAAAAAAATCAAAGAGAAAGATTCATCGCATTTTACGATACGGAGCCGCCGCCAAGCCCTGTTCTTCCTTGGGAGGGCTGATCTGGAGTCCGTTCGGTGCTCCGGAGAGGGGAATCCGACGCCATCGTGATGCTCACCGCCGTGCGTGAGTAATCCCATCGTAGGCTTGCTGGATGGTGATGGGTTGAATGAGATTTACCATGTAATTGAGATAGTTTTGTTAGGGTTTGCTCCCTAGTATCCATTATGTTCTAATATTGATGTTGCTATGGCTTTGGCATGCTTAATGCTTGTCACTAGGGCCCGAGTGCCATGATTTCAGATCTGAACCTATTATGTTTTCATGAATATATGAGTGTTCTTGATCCTATCTTGCAAGTTATAGTTACCCACTACGTGTTATGATCCGGTAAACCTCAGAGTGACAATAGCCGGGACACTTCCCGATGATGACCGTAGTTTGAGGATTTCATGTATTCACTAAGTACTAATGCTTTGGTCTGGTACTCTATTAAAAGGAGGCCTTAATATCCCTTAGTTTCCAATAGGAACCCGCTGCCACGGGAGGGTAGGACAAAAGATGTCATGCAAGTTCTTTTCCATAAGCACGTATGACTATATTCGGAGTACATGCCTACATTACATTGATGAACTGGAGCTACTTCTGTGTCACCCTATGTTATAACTATTGCATGATGAATTACATCCGACATAATTATCCATCATTGCTCCATTGCCTATGAGATCATTTCATATTGATCTTTGCTAAGTTACTTTTCTGTTGCCACTATTACGATTGCCACAAAACTGCTACTGTTACTTTTGCCACCGTTACCGTTACTTCCATACTACTTTGCTACTAAATACTTTGCTTCAGATATTAAGTCTATCAGGTGTGGTTGAATTGACAACTCAGCTGCTAATACTTGAGAATATTCTTTGGCTCCCCTTGTGTTAAATCAATAAATTTGAGTTGAATACTCTACCCTTGAAAACTGTTGTGATCCCCTATACTTGTGGGTTATCAATTCCTTTCTCGGGCGCCGTTGCCAGGGAGCATAGCTCTATTCTTTGAGTCACTTGGGATTTATATCTTCTAATCACTATGAGGAATTTGAAAGATCAAAGAACGCAAATTTTTCCCTCAACTATGAGGGGAGGTAAGGAACTGCCATCTAGCTCTGCACTTGATTCACATTCTGTTTTAAGTAAACTTGCGAGACCTACACCTGCTATTGATTCCGATATGTCGCTGTGACGCCCGGATCATTAAGCTAGAGTATCCCACACTAATGATGCCACGTCACCACGATCACTGTTGTTAACCTCGCGATGATTCGAAACCGTTTCAAAATTCAAATTCAAATTAATGTCAACAATAAAAAATTTCAAAAGTTAAAACAAAAATGTTCGGGAGGTGCCATAATTTTCATATGTAAGTATGGTGCAATAAACACATTTTTCTAAAATGCCTAGATATTTTATATTGGATGGAAACAACAAAACAATTAAATAAAAAGAAAAGCAGAACCTAACTAAAGAAAAAAAAGCCTGCCCCCTTCCCTCCCGCTAGGCCTCGGCCCAGCTGGACATCGGGCCAACCAGGCCGGCCCACCCGCGCCTACTACCCCCCCACCCCCAAAACCCAAGCGCACACACCCCACTCCCCCCACGTTCCCCTCTCTCCCACGTCTCCTCCCGATCCTGATCTGGATCGGGCGCCAGCACCCCTCCCCCGCGCTTGTCGCCGTGGCCGACCTGGTCCCCGTTGGCGCCGCCCCCGCGGCCTCACTGCCTCGCCTCCTCCCCGACGCGCTCGGACGCTGCTCACCGTCCCCGGCACCACCTCGTCGATGCCGCATCGCCAACCCCTGGAGGACGACCTCGTCGGACCTCCCCGCCGGCCTGCCTCCTCCTCCCCACCGGCCTGCTTCCTCTCCGCCATCGTCCCCGTCGACCACCCCGGTCCTCCTCTCTCCCCTGTCCTCGTGCCGTCTGGGCTTCCCCTGCTCGTCATGCTTGGTGCGCCACCGTGCAGAGGCGCCCCGCCGGCAGCCCCTTCGCCCGCAGATGCCCGCGCCCACGCGCCCCCCTGCTCCTTGACGCTGGTCGCCCGTAGATCCCCCGCCCCTGGAGCCCCTCATTAGCCGCTTGGTCGCTTCCTCGTCGACAACCTCCGCCCTGCCCCTACCAACCGCCGCCGCCGCCCTTCGCCAGCGCCGTCCGCTGCTGCCAGCCCGCTTACATGGCCCCCCTGCTTCCCCGTTGTCGGTGTCAAAACCGGCGGATCTCGGGTAGGAGGTTCCGATCTGTGCGTCAAGGCTAATGGTAACAGGAAGCAAGGGACACAGATGTTTACCCAGGTTCGGGCCCTCTCGATGGAGGTAAAACCCTACTTCCTACTTGATTAATATTGAAGATGTGGGTAATACAAGAGCAGATCTACCACGAGATCGTAGAGGCTAAACCCTAGAAGCTAGCCTATGATGGTATGATTGTAATTGTGATCGGCCTTCTAAGGACCAACCTCTCCGGTTTATATAGACACCGGAGAGGGCTAGGGTTTACATGGAGTCGGTTACAAGGAAGGAAACACAATATCCGGATCGCCAAGCTTGCCTTCCACGCAAAGGAGAGTCCCATCCGGACACGGGCCGAAGTCTTGAGTCTTGTATCTTCATGCTTCAATAGTCCAGACGTTGTACACAGTCCAGCTGTCCGGATGCCCCCTAATCCAGGACTCCCTCAGTATCCCCTGAACCAGGCTTCAATTTTCGATGAGTCCAACGCGTAGTATTGTCTTCGACATTGCAAGACGGGTTCCTTCTCCAAATACTCCGAAGTAATTATCGAACACTTGAATCGTGTCCGGATCCACAAAATGATCTTTACACACCATTGTAGAGAGAATGATATTTTACAAATGCAATCTGCCGACAACTTTTTTAGACGACGTGACATGTTATTATGGTCGGATCATTATTCGAACCGTTTCCGCACAACCAGCCGCAATGCATATTGCGAGGCGGTTTCTTTGACACGTCTTGTCAAAGCAGAGATCGTGTCCCCTTATCACGGTATTCTCATCAATACGAGTATGGGTAATCCCACCACGCCATCAATCGTGGTGCTTGGGAAGCAAACGATTCCCAACAGGCAAGTGGGGAGGCGCACCGCTTTCATCGCCTCTATAAAGGGATAAGATTTCCTCATTTTTACCCACGCCTTCTTTCTCCATTGCGCACTCTTGCCCCCTCGAGCTCTAGCGCACAAGCCCAAGTCTTCTCCACACAGCTAAACATGTCCGGAGCAGGAGGCAAGTGGGTGGCTTCCACTGTCAAGGAGAAGCACGTCACAAATCTTCGGGCGGCCGGATACTTGGCCGCGGACATAGCGCACCGGCTACGGGACGTCGGGCAGGTCATCCCGACCCCAGGACCCCACGAGAGGGTCATGTTCGTCGCCCACTTCGTCCGTGGACTGGGATTTCCACTTCATCCCTTCGCCCGCTGGCTTATGTTCTACTACGGGCTAGATTTCCATGATCTAGCCTCAAATTTTGTCCTCAACATCTCGGCGTTCATCGTCATATGCGAGGCCTTCCTCCGCATCCGGCCTCACTTTGGCCTGTGGCTGCAAACCTTCTGCGTGAAGCCGAAGATTGTAAGCGGCCAGCAAGCAGAGTGCGGAGGGGCCATGGTGGGCAAGATGCCTAATGTCACCTGGCTGGACGGTTCCTTTGCGGAGACCGTAAAAGGGTGGCAATTGGGGTGGTTCTACATCACCGAGCTGCGCGGCGCCAACTGGGCGGCGGCCCCCGGGTTCCGATCCGGAGCCCCCATGCGGCTCACCTCCTGGGAAAAGAAGGGCCTGTCCTGGGGTGAATCTATGGAGCTGACCGGACTCCAGACCTACATCGAAAGC
The DNA here is from genome assembly GCA_963921465.1 of Triticum timopheevii. Classification (NCBI taxonomy): domain Eukaryota; kingdom Viridiplantae; phylum Streptophyta; class Magnoliopsida; order Poales; family Poaceae; genus Triticum; species Triticum timopheevii. Next base: position 248,090,501 of record OY997264.1, on the reverse strand, counting down.
ATGAAGGACAAGAACATCAAGCTTGTCAACGTGATCCAGGTCATGCTCATTCGCCGGATTCTGCCATGCCAAAGGCGGGCATTCAACCTGTGGGAGTTCATCCCGGCCGAACACCATACGCACCGGAAGCTCTATGACATGACACACAAAGGCGCATGGAAGGTGTTGTTCAAGGCCTCCGAAGTACTTCCTCCCACATCCGAGGACTGCGGGCTTCACGCTGCGCGGCCTCCTAGTTAGGTGAGTTCTCAGACTATCACCGGATTTGGTTCTTACTAATATATTCATGGGGGAGTCTTAAGTAACTGTGCATACCTGTTTAGGATTATGTGAGGATAGCGGAGTAGGTTAACTGTCCGGCTCCGCTGCCAAAAAGCCCAGCTGATGCTCTCCTGACAGAGATGCTAGTCCCGGCGCCGTACAAGGTGCCGGAGAAGAAGGCCGAAAAGAAGGCCCCACGGACCCGAAAGGGTCTCCGTCATAAGGTTGTGCCGGAAGCCTCGTCCGAAGATGACAAGGCACACTCCTCCCACGAAGGGGAGGAAGAAGAAGAAGAAGATGAATCCCCATCCGAAAAGGATGAGGGGCCTGGGGAGGCGGACCAGGGGGCCGGAAAAGGCACTCGGCGTAAGGCCATCATACCCACGTCATCTGACGACGACGAGACAGATTCCTCCCGCGGAGGCGGGGGGAATCAATAAGAAATTCTACCTCCCTACACTGGGGAGGAGAAAAAGAGAAAAGCCGCCCCGGAAGGGGAGGCTGCGACGTTCAAGAAGGGAAAGGTGTCCCTTTCGGACTACTCTGCCACGACCACTCTCAGCGAGGAAGGGTGGCTGCCCAGGGGGAAGCCCCCAGTGCGATTGTAAGTGTCCGCGCTCTATCATGACTTCAATCCATAGCTTTTTTATAACACCGAACATAGTCCGGCCAGGGCTCACCCCGAGGTATCTTCCTCCGGGTCCCTGAGCGATTCGGAGATGAATTTGCTTCCGACAGCCACTACTCCTCAGCCCGCGGATGACACAGAGGTGTTGTCCCGAAGGTTCCCAGAGCGGGGGGAGGTGACTCTGGAGACGCCCCGAGGCGGGGTTCCAGATATCGGACATGCGGGGTTCAAGATCCCCACGGATCGTGTCGATGAGAGCCATAGTAGGCCGGGCTCTCAGCCGAACATTGTCCCGGAACCTTCAAAGGTTCCGAACTCAGGCGGACAGCCCCTCGTTAGGGAGGGTGAGCCGTCTGCATCGAGGACTTCCGTTGCGCCCGTGGCGCCGGATTGTCTGCTAGAAGCACTTCGCGGCGCTTCTATGGATGAAGAGCACCGTACTCTTATGAGTGCGGTGATTCAGAAGGTTTCGTCCGCCAAGAGCGGACTAAGCGAAGCCTGCACCAGCCTCCTGACAGGTTTTGAGGTAAGCGATAAATGTGTGTAAAATTACCACACGATAGGTAGTAGCCCCTGATACTCTGTTTGGTGTTCGGAAAGTAAAACCAAACGGAGGGTCAATTATAATCCGCAGGAGTCTAATAATAAATATTCATGTACATAAGCAGGCAGTGCTGCTTGCTGCTGCTGCCCGCACGACCGAGGTTGCCGAAGTAAAGTGGGACCTGGAGCAGGCGCGGGGAGAGCTCGGCCTGACGAATAGGCAGCTCGAAGAGAACAAGGATAAGTGATTCCCCGCTCTTATGTATTTAAGGATAGACAAAATTGTTTAGTCTAACGCCGAAGCGTCGTGACTGTGTGACAGGGGCCACCGCCAAAGTGGCGTCCATGAAGAAAGCGCTGTCCGAGGCAGAAGACAAGGCGGCCTCGAAATGCCAGGAGCGCGAAAAGCAAAGTGCTAGAGTGGGCGAGGTATAGCTAGAGCTCCGGGACCTTGGCAAGAAGCACGAGTCCATGGAGCATGATCTGAAGATGAAAGAGGCCAAGCTTGCGAAGGCCTTGGTGAATATGAAAGATGCCAAGGCCGAAGCCAAGAAGGCACAGCAGGAAATCCAGGAGGCCAAAAAGATATCAACGGGTAAGAAATTCTTTATGCAAAGCAAACATGTGGAAGAGGCGTTTCTTTTACTTATTCGAATTCGGAGCTCTCCAGGGGCATTCGCAGATCTGCCACACAGCGTATCAGACGCTGCGGAGTTCTACCGTGCCCAGGAGGGGAGCTCAACGAAGAACCTGTTCTGGTCCTAGTATGCTGGGGCCGAACACCCAATGCCTCTGAGTGACCAACTAAAACAGTGGGTCGAACTCCACAGGGCGGCCGAAGTGTCTATGAAAGATTTCATATTCCGGCTATGGCCTGGTGAGCCCCTGCCCACTAGCTACTTTGGCCTGATCAAGCGGATGGTGAATGCCTGTCCGCGGCTTGAAGTCATCAAGCGATCTGTTTGCATTGAGGGTGCCCGCCGGGCCTTTGCCCGCGCGAAGGTGCATTGGGGCAAGCTGGATGCTGAAAAGCTGGTGAAGGACGGTCCGCCAGAGGGCAAGGAGCATTGCCATCTCGAGAAGTACTATGATGGTGTTATGAAGGGCGCCCATCTCGTGGCCGATGAGTGTACCAAGGAAAAGATCTTTGATTAAATGTACCTCTGCCGCTGTTGTAATTTAAAGACGAATTTACTTGTGCTATGTAACACTGCTTGATTTAAAATATTAGCTTCTATGCGGCTATTTATAAAATTCTGAAAGCAGGCTAGTCGTCGGCCTCCACCCCCACGTAACTAGTACTGGGGTGTTCGTGGAAAACCCGGACACTCTTTATCCAACTATTTGGTCCCTTAAGGAGGTGTGCGGCGCAGCGAACAAGGCAATCGGACTATGCGGCTTTATAACTTTCACTTAGCCATAGAAGTCTACAATTTTAAATTTCGGTGAAGCCCCTAACATCCGGAAGGCCGAATTGGGGCGCTATACACGCCTAGATCGGATGAAGCCGATTTATCGCCTAAAGCGGAAAATCTTTAAGGATTTTAAGACCTCTCGAACAGCGACCAGCTCTCGCCACATCATGCCGGTCAGTTTTCGGCTTTATCTACTGAGGTGCTCGTCCGGAAGAACCTGGACACAATCGCAGTAGTTCTCCCTACGCTACCTTAGCCGATATAACGGAACGTAAGGCACCAAAACAAGAGAGCTAGGCTAACCCAACTGTAGACCCAAGACATGATTCGGAGCTGATGCATATAATGGTATGAGTTCAGGGTGCCACACTGTTGAAAGTGTTCGGACTTGTCTTGCCGTATTATGGGGTGCCATAAGAAGCCCCTGGCAAACTGACCGTACCAAGGTGTACGGATGCAATATCGAATAAACATTTATGAGAAAAAAAATGCTAAAATAAGAATAGTAAGCTGACGCTATATGTGATCTCCCATTGATGAATAATACGTTTAAGCGTATGTTTACAATGGATGCATTAAGCGGAGATAAATAGGACTATTTGACATGTCCTATCAAGGGGCAGGCTGTGTACAGATAGATAAAGAAGGTATAATGATCATAAATAGATTCCACCTTGGTATTTCCTTCTGTGCATAATGCCTGTTGCCTCCTTGGTTGTCTCTCCCATGTAAGTCCGGCAATCCGGCTCTTCTGAGGATGCTGCACTAAAGCGATGTCCTGAAAGGTAAAAGGGGAAGATTATGAAGGTATTTGGCGGTTACCCGCATTATTGACTGAGTCGTTGTTGCGCCTCGCCTATGCCCATGGTATCTTGAGTGCGTAATTGTGTATGCGTGGCACGAATGCTGCTTTGATGGGGCTTGAGTGGAGGCCGGACTGCTAATCACGCTCTTGGCGTTCCTGATAATCCTGTTGCAGGGTGGTCCGGACTTGCTTGACGGTGCTTGAAGTTGTCGTTGTCGGATTGGTGGTTTGCCGGAGGAGGCCGCATTGTACTTCTGCCGCGAGGGCTGCAGTATGCTCTTCTGTACGGAGAGAGCGGTCCACGTTTCCGTTGACTGTTATGACCCCGCGCGGACCTAGCATCTTGAGCTTGAGGTATGCATAATGCGGTACCGCATTGAATCAAGCGAATGCGGTTCGTCCGAGCAGTGCATGATAACCACTACGGAAAGGGACAATATCGAAGATTAACTCTTTGCTCCGGAAGTTGTCCGGGGATCCGAATACCACTTCCAATGTTATAGAGCCCGTACAGCGGGCCTCTACTCCAGGGATGACACCTTTAAAGGTGGTTTTGGTGGGTTTGATCCTTGAAGGGCCAATGCCCATTTTGCGCACTGTGTCCTGATAAAGCAGGTTCAGGCTGCTGCCACAGTCCATAAGGACTCGCGTGAGGTGAAATCCGTCTATAATTGGGTCAAAGACCAATGCGGCTGAGCCGCCGTGACGGATGCTAGTAGGATGGTCCCTACGATCAAAGGTGATCGGACAAGCTGACCATGGGTTGAACTTGGGGGCGACTGGCTCCATCGCGTAGACGTCCCGTAGTGCCCGCTTCCGTTCCCGCTAGGGGATGTGAGTGGCGTAGATCATGTTGACCATTTTCACCTGGGGGGGGATTTCTTTTGTCCCCCCATGTTCGGACGCCGGGGCTCTTCGTCATCGTCGCTGTGCAGCCCCTTGTCCTTGTTTTCGGCATTTATTTTGCCGGCCTGTTTGAACACCCAATAGTCTCTATTGGTGTGGTTGGCTGGCTTGTCCGGGGTGCCATGAATTTGGCACAAGCGCTCCAGTATGCAGTACAGATTGGACGATCCCTGATTATTTCTTTTGAACGGCTTCTTCCGCTGACCGGACATGGATCCGCTGAATCCGGCGTTGACTGCCGTGTCTTCAATGTTGTCGCCGTTGTTCCCTCGCTTATGTCTGTTACGCTGTGGCTTGCCGTTAGTATCGCGGCCGTCCGAGGTGCCGGAATGTGGCGTGGTGCCGCTGCGAGCCAACCAGCTGTACTCACCCGCGCAGAAGCGGGTCATGAGTGTTGTGAGAGCTGCCATGTACTTGGGTTTTTCCTGGCCGAGGTGTCGAGCGAGCCACTCATCACGGATATTATGCTTAAAAGCCACCAGGGCTTCGGCGTCCGGACAGTCGACTATTTGGTTCTTTTTAGTTAGGAACCGAGTCCAGAATTTCCTAGCCGACTCTCCGGGCTGTGGAGTAATGTGGCTCAGGTCATCATCGTCCGGTGGTCGCACATATGTGCCCTGGAAGTTGTCGAGGAATGTGATACGTCACCATCATATCTATAATCTTTGATTGTTCCATGCCAATATTCTTCAACTTTCATATACTTTTGGCAACTTTTTATATTATTTTTGGGACTAACATATTGAACCAGTGCCCAGTGCTAGTTCCTGTCTGTTGCCTGTTTTTTGTTTCGCAAAAACCCAATATCAAACGGAGTCCAAACGGGATAAAAACGGATGGAGAATTATTTTGGAATATTTGTGATTTTTAGGAAGTAAAATCAACGCGAGACGGTGCCCGAGGGGGCCAGGAGACAGGGGGCGCACCCCAGGGAGGCAGGCGCGCCCTGGACTCTCCTGGTCACCCCGTAAGGCAGGTGACGACCTTCTTTTGCTGCAAGAAAGCTAATTTTACATGAAAAATCTGGGGAAAAGATTCACCCCAATCGGAGTTACGGATCTCCAGATATAAAAGAAACGGTGAAGGGGAAGAATCTGAGAACGCAGAAACAAAGAGATAGATCCAATGTGGGAGGGGCTTTCGCCCCTCCCGCGCCATGGGATCCAAGGACCAGAGGGGAAACCCTTCTCCCATCTAGAGAGGAGGTCAAGGAAGAAGAAGAAGAAGATGGGGGCCATCATTATCACTGCGATCTTCACCAACAACTTCAACGCCTTCATCACCAACTCTTCCTCCCTCTATGCAGTGGTGTAACCTCTCTCTTACCCACTGTAATCTCTACTTAAACATGGTGCTCAACGCTATATATTATTTCCCAATGATGTATGGCTATCTTATGATGTTTGAGTAGATCCGTTTTGTCCTATGGGTTAATGGTTGATCGTGATTGGTTTGAGTTGCATGTTTTATTATTGGTGCTATCCTATGGTGCCCCCTGTGTCACGCGAGCGTGAGGGATTCCCGCTGTAGGGTGTTGCAATGTGTTCATGATTCGCTTATAGTGGGTTGCGTGAGTGACTGAAACACAAACCCGAGTAAGGGGATTGTTGCGTATGGGATAAAAGGGGACTTCACACTTTAATGCTATGGTTGGGTTTTACCTTAATGATTCTTTAGTAGTTGCGGACGCTTGCTAGAGTTCCAATCATAAGTGCATACGATCCAAGTAGAGAAAGTATGTTAGCTTATGCCTCTCCCTCAAATAAAATTGCGATAGTGATTATCGGTCTAGTTATCGATTGCCTTGGACAAATAACTTTCTCATAACAAAAATATCTCTACTAATATTTACTTTATTGTAGCTTTATCTAAACAGCCCCTAGCTTTTATTTACGTGCTCTTTATTATCTTGCAAACCTATCCTTTCACACCTACAAAGTACTTCTAGTTTCATACTTGTTCTAGGTAAAGTGAACATCAAGCATGCGTAGAGTCGTATCAGTGGCCAATAGGACTTAAGAGAGTATTTATTCTACCTTTAGCTCCTCTTTGGGTTCGACACTCTTACTTATTGAAAACTATTGCGATCCCCTACACTTGTGAGTTATCAAGACCTTTTTCTGGCGCCGTTGTCGGGGAGTCATAGCGTGGGGTGAATATTCTTGTGTGTGCTTGTTTGCTTTATCACTAAGTAATTTTTATTTGCTGTTCTTAGTTGTTTTTATCTTTAGCTATGGGTAGGATACGCAAAATACCAAAAAAATTAATTCTACCTACTGAACCAGTGGTTGAAGAACCACTCAAAATCTATCACACTCCTGAAGCTTTTTACTTGGATGATCTTCGATCCCTTTCTGCTCGTGCTGAAACCCCCACTAGTTTAGTTGAGGGCAAATCTTTAGATGAGCATGCTTGTTTTGTGCGACACCATATATCTGAAAAAGGGAAACTATTATGGGACCAAATTCAACGTTTGCAATGCTATGCTTGGAATTTATGTGAAATATATGAGTTTACTTGTTGTTCTGAAGACCCTAAGAAACACCTACCCTATCAATGTTTGTTTAGTGATAATGGAATCGTATCTTCGTATGCTAAGGGTGTTTACAATTACTATGATGTTCAACAAATTGAAGAATTTGTTGCTTTTAAAGGTGCTTATGAGATTGCCTCTTTGATTGAAAAGTATGATGCTACTCTTTACAGATCTGAAAATTTTGCCATATTTCAATGTTGTTATGATAATTATGCTTCTAATGCCTATGTTAAACCATATATTGAGGACTTCTTCGCTGTCCAAGACGAGACTAATATTTTGCAGGAAGCTATGGAAGAAGGAATTGATGAAACAGTGAGCTCATTGGATGAAAAAGATGATGAGGAGAGCGAAGAACAAAAGGAGGAAGAGCAGATTAGCTACCCGTGCCCACCTTCTAATGAGAGTAACCCTCCAACTCATACATTATTTAATTCCTCTTCGTGCTTACCGAAGGATGATTGCTATGATGATTGCTATGATCCCTTGAATTTGTTTGAAATATCCTTTTTTGATGATGCTTGCTATGCTTGTGGCCAAGATGCCAATATGAATTATGCTTATGGAGATGAACTTGCTATAGTTCCTTATGTTAAACATGAAATTTTTGCTATTGCACCCACGCATGATAGTCCTATTATCTTTTTGAATTCTTCAAACTAGACTATATCAGAGAAGTTTGTTCTTATTAAGGATTATATTGATGGGTTGCCTTTTACCATTGCACATGATGATTTTGATGAATATAATATGCATGTGCTTGCTGCTCCTACTTGCAATTATTATGAGAGAGGAACTCTATCTCCGCCTCTTTATGTTTCCAATATGATAGAATTGCAAGAAACTGTTTATACTATGCATTGGCCTTTACTATGTGTGCATGAATTGTTCTTTTATGACATGCCGATGCATAGGAAGAGAGTTAGACTTTGTTGTTGCATGATATATGTTACTTTGTTCTCACTACTAAATTACAAATCATTGTTAATTAAAATTGGCTTTGATATACCTTGGGATCCGGGTGGATTCATTACTTGAGCACTAAATGCCTAGCTTAATGGCTTTAAAGAAAGCTTTGCCAAGGAGACAACCCGGAAGTTTTAGAGAGTCATTTATTTCTGTTGGGTGCTTTCATATAGTTTAAAAACAAAATAATAAAGAGGGGAACCTAAAACTTTTCAAAAAAGGAAAGTGAAAGTGAGAAAGACAAACATTGTTGAAGTGGGAGAGCTCCTTGAACTTTGTTCATGCTCACGGAAACTTTGTGAATCCTGATTACAGAAACTTTTCATCAAAAATAATTATCCCCTTGTATAATTACATTGTATTATAAAAATAATGTTCTAAGGTTTGCTTTTAGGATGTTTACAATGCTTGTTGGTTTGTACGATGCATGATAGAAACTTTGGCTGTAGTGCGCGATTTTAAATTTTTAACTGGAACGTCAATTGGTTCTGATTCATTTTGCAATGTATTTCTATACAACATTTTTCTTTTTCCTAATTTTGGTAGAATTTTTAGGGTACCAGAAGTATGGTGGATGTTCAGATTGCTACAGACTATTCTGTTTTTGACAGATTCTATTTTTGATGCATAGTTTACTTGTTTTGATGAATCTATCAATTTATATCAGTGGATTAAGCCATGGAAAAGCTATATTACAGTAGACACAATGCAAAAACAAAATATGAATTGGTTTGCTACAGTACATAGAGTGGTGATTTGCTTTATTATACTAACGGATCTTACCGAGTTTTCTGTTGAAGTTTTGTGTGGATGAAGTGTCTAATCGAGGATGTCTCGATATGAGGAAAAGGAAGAGAGGCAAGAGCTCAAGCTTGGGGATGCTCGAGGCACCCCAAGTAAATATTCAAGGAGACTCAAGCGTCTAAGTTTGGGGATGCCCCGGAAGGCATCCCCTCTTTCTTCAACAAGTATCGGTATGTTTTCAAATTCGTTTCGTTCATGCATTATGTGCAAGTCTTGGAGCGTCTTTTGCATTTAGTTTTCATTTTTATTTTATGCACCATGCTGGTATGAGATAGTCCTTGGTTGATTTATAGAATGCTCATTGCACTTCACTTAAATCTTTTGAGTGTGGCTTTATAGAATGCTTCATGTGCTTCACTTATATCATTTGAAGTCTGGATTTCCTGTTTCTCTTCACATAGAAAACCGCCATTTATAGAATGCTCTTTTGCTTCACTTATATTTGTTAGAGCGTGGGCATATCTTTTGTAGAAAGAATTAAACTCTCTTGCATCACTTATATCTATTTAGAGAGATGACAGGAATTGGTCATTCACATGGTTAGTCATAAAATCCTACATAACTTGTAGATCGCTGAATATGATATGTTTGATTCCTTGCAATAGTTTTGCGATATAAAGGTGGTGATATTAGAGTTATGCTAGTGGGTGACTGTGGATTAGTAGAAACACTTGTGTTGAGGTTTGTGATTCCCGTAGCATGCACGTATGGTGAACCGCTTTGTGATGAAGTTGGAGCACAATTTTATTTATTGATTGTCTTCCTTATGAGTGGCGGTCGGGGACGAGCGATGGTCTTTTCCTACCAATCTATCCCCCTAGGAGCATGCATGTAGTACTTTGTTTTCAATGGCTTGTAGATTTTTGCAATAAGTATATGAGTTCTTTATGACTAATGTTGAGTCCATGCATTATACGCACTCTCACCCTTCCATCATTGCTAGCCTCTTCGGTACCGTGCATTGCCCTTTCTCACCTCGAGAGTTGGTGCAAACTTCGCCGGTGCATCCAAACCCCGTGATACGATACGCTCTATCACACATAAGCCTCCTTATATCTTCCTCAAAACAGCCACCATACCTACCTATCATGGCATTTCCATAGCCATTCCGAGATATATTGCCATGCAACTTTCATCATCATCGTCATATACATGACTTGAGCTTTTCATTGTCATATTGCTTTGCATGATCGTAAGATAGCTAGCATGATGTTTTCATGGCTTGTCCGTTTTTTGATGTCATTGCTACGCTGGATCATTGCACATCCCGGTACACCGCCGGAGGCATTCATATAGAGTCATATCATTGTTCTAGATATTGAGTTGTAAGTAAATAAAAGTGTGATGATCATCATTATTAGAGCATTGCCCCAGTGAGGAAAGGATGATGGAGACTATGATTCCCCCACAAGTCGGGATGAGACTCCGTACTTTATGAAAAATAAAAGAGGCCAAAGAAGCCCAAATATAAAAAAAGAGAGGCCAAAGAAGCCCACCAAAAAGAAAAAAAAATATAAAAAAGAGAAAATAAAATAAAATGAGAGAAAAAGAGAGAAGGGGCAATGTTAGTATCCTTTTACCACACTTGTGCTTCAGAGTAGCACCATGTTCTTCATAGAGAGAGTCTCCTATGCTTTAACTTTCATATACTAGTGGGAATTTTCATTATAGAACTTGGCTTGTATATTCTGATGACGGGCTTCCTCAAATGCCCGAGGTCTTCGTGAGCAAGCAAGTTGGATGCACACCCACTTAGTTTTCAGTTTGAGCTTTCATACACTTATAGATCTAGTGCATCTGTTGCATGGAAATCCCTACTCACTCACATTGGTATCTATTGATGGGCATCTCCATAGCCTGTTGATACGCCTAGTTGATGTGAGACTTTCTCCCTTTTTGTCTTCTCCACGTAACCTCCACCATCATATTATATTCCACCTATAGTGCTACATCCATAGCTGACGCTCATGTATTGCGTGAAAGTTGAAAAAGTTTGAGATTATGAAAGTATGAAACAATTGCTTGGCTTGTCATCGGGGTTGTGCATGATTAAATACTTTGTGTGATGAAGATAGAGCAACAGCCAGACTATATGATTTTGTAGGGATAACTTTCTTTGGCCATGTTGTTTTGAAAAGACATGATTGCTTTATTGGTACGCCCGAAGTATTATTGTTTTTATGTCAAATGATAGACTATTTCTTTGAATCACTCGTGTCTTAATATTCATGCCATGATTAGACATATGAACAAGATTATGCTAGGTAGCATTCCACATCAAAAATTATCTTTTTTATCATTTACCTACTCGAGGACGAGCAGGAATTAAGCTTGGGGATGCTGATACGTCTCCGTCGTATCTATAATTTTTGATTGTTCCATGCCAATATTCTTCAACTTTCATATACTTTTGGCAACTTTTTATATTATTTTTGGGACTTGATCCAGTGCCCAGTGCCAGTTCCTGTCTATTGCATGTTTTTTGTTTTGAAGAAACCCAATATCAAACGGAGTCCAAACGGGATAAAAACGGACGGAAAATTGTTTGGAATATTTGTGATTTTTAGGAAGTAAAATTAATGCAAGACGGTGCCTGAGGGGGCTAGGAGACAGGGGGGCCCCAGGGAGGCAGGCGTGCCCTGGACTCTCCTGGTCACCCCGTAAGGCGGTTGACGCCCTTCTTTTTCCGCAGGAAAGCTCATTTTACGAGAAAAATCTGGGCGAAAGATTCACCCCAATCGGAGTTACGAATCTCCAGATATAAAAGAAACGGTGAAGGGGAAGAATCTGAGAACGCAGAAACAGAGAGATAGATCCAATCTCGGAGGGGCTCTCGTCCCTCCCGCGCCATGGGAGCCAAGGACCAGAGGGGAAACCCTTCTCCCATCCAGGGAGGAGGTCAAGGAAGAAGAATAAGAAGTGGGGCTCTCTCCCCCTTGCTTCCGGTGGCACCGGAACGCTGCGGGGGGGCCATCATCATCACCGCGATCTTCACCAACAACTTCAACGCCTTCATCACCAACTCTTCCTCCCTCTATGCAGCGGTGTAACCTCTCTCTTACCCGTTGTAATATCTACTTAAACATGGTGCTCAACGCTATATATTGTTTCCCAATGATGTATGGCTATCTTATGATGTTTGAGTAGATCCATTTTGTCCTATGGGTTAATTGATGATCGTGATTGGTTTGAGTTGCATGTTTTATTATTGGTGTTGTCCTATGGTGTCCCCCATGTCGCGCAAGCGTGAGGGATTCCTGCTGTAGGGTGTTGCAATGCGTTCATGATTCGCTTATAGTGGGTTGCGTGAGTGACTGAAACACAAACCCGAGTAAGGGAATTGTTGCGTATCGGATAAAAGGGGACTTGATACTTTAATGCTATGGTTGGATTTTTCCTTAATGAATCTTTAGTAGTTGCTGATGCTTGCTAGAGTTCCAATCATAAGTGCATATGATCCAAGTAGAGAAAGTATGTTAGCTTATGCCTCTCCCTCAAATAAAATTGCGATAGTGATTACCGGTCTAGTTATCGATTGCCTTGGACAAATAACTTTCTCGTAACAAAAAGCTCTCTACTAATATTTACTTTATTGCAGCTTTATCTAAACAACACCTAGCTTTTATTTATGTGCTCTTTATTATCTTGCAAACCTATCCTTTAACGCCTACAAAGTAGTTCTAGTTTCATACTTGTTCTAGGTAAAGCGAACATCAAGCATGCGTAGAGTCTTATCAGTGGCCGATAGGACTTAAGAGAGTATTTATTCTACCTTTAGCTCCTCGTTGGGTTCGATACTCTTACTTATCGGAAAGTGTTGCGATCCCCTACACTTGTGGGTTATTAGAATGCGTGTTCCAGGTTTTCCCAACTGCTAATGGAATTTGCTTACAGGCTGTTTAGCTAGTGCCGGGATGGTCCTTTGAGCTTAAGGGGAAGGTATTTGATGGCGTGTAGATCATCTCCGCCGTCCATGTGAATGTGGAGAAGGAAATCTTCGATCCATACTGCGGAGTCTATTGTGCCATCATATGATTCGATGTTTACGGATTTGAACCCTTCTGGGAATTCATGATCCATCACTTTGTTAGTGAAGCAGAGGGGGTGTGCGGCGCCTCTGTGCCGGGCTATGTGGCTGCGCAGTTCAAATTGGTCTGGGTTGCTATGTTCGGCCCGGACGGACTTGTTGATAATGTATCCGGCGTGATGGTCATCATCGCGCACTGGGGCGCGCCCCCACGATCCGTAGATCGATCTTGGCTGTCCTTCTTTGTTTTCCAGAATATCTTGCAGGTCTTGCCTACTGCCCTAGGCCATAGTTTATCAGCGTGGGGGTGCGGGCTGGTATTCGGGCTGATATTCTGTTTTATCACGGCCACGGGGTGGCCAGTCAGCCGTTTGGCGCTCGAGGCCGTATTCCTCGGTTGCCAGGACTTCAGTCCATCTGTCTATGAGCAGGTCTTGATCAGCTTGGAGTTGCTGCTGCTGCTTCTTCTTCAGGCTCCTCGCAGTGGCTATAAGACGACGCTGAAGCGCTCCTGCTCCACGGGATCCTCAGGCACGCCGAACTCATCGTCGCCGAGGATAATCTCGTCTTCGGAGGGGGGCATGTACTTGTCCTCCTCCGGATATCCGTTCGTCGCCTGTTCTTCCGGGCTGACCTGCTCATCTTCCTGTTCGGCCTACTCGAAGGCGGGCTGGTCAGGGTTATATTCCTCTTTGGCGCCATCTGGATTGCTTTTGTCTTCGGGGCCGGTATTGCTGTGGTGGGGCTTGGAGCGGCGCCGACGACGCCCATGCTTTGCTTTTCTTCCTGAGGGGTTATCCTCCATTGCCTCGTCACCATTGGTTTCCTTCGGAGTGTCCACCATATATATATCGTATGAGGAGGTGGCCGTCCACCGCCCTGTGAGCGCTGGCTCCTGTAATTCTCCTGCATCGTCATCCATACCGTCGATGTCTTCGGAGTTGAAGTCAAGCACGTCGGTTAAATCATCAACCGTGGCAATGAAGTGGGTGGTGGGTGGGCAACGGATTCCATCGTCGCCTGCTTCCCACTCAAGCCGGACAGAGTTTGGCCCAGAGCCTCCTGACAAAGAGAGAGACTTCAATGAGTTTAGCATGTCACCAAAGGGCGAGTGCTGAAAGATGTCCGCAGCGGTGAACTCCATTACCGAAGCCCAACCAGGCTCGGCAGGCTCGAGAACGCGCAGACTGGAACCTACAACCGGATACGAATCTGGGGGTCCGGAGTCACAGGCTTCCTCAGAAGTGAGGCCTATGTTCGGCTCCACCGCCGATGAGGGTACGGCCTGCAGGGCGGGGTCCATCCCTCCGTCCCTAGGCAACGCAACCTACTTCGGATTTGAGTCCAGGGCTACTGCAGGGGTGAAATCCCAAGTGTTGACCGACAGCAGGACCAGGCCATGCTCGTCGTGACTGTCCGGTGCTCCTGGCGCGGGCCCGAATCCGTCGAAGATCAAGTCTCCGCGGATATCCGCCGTGTAGTTCAGGTTTCCAAACCTGATTTGATGGCCAGGGGCGTAGCTATCGATCTGCTCCAGATGGCCAAGCGAATTGGCCCGCAGTGCGAAGCCGCCGAACACGAAGATCTTTCCAGGGAGGAAAGTCTCGCCCTGGACCGTGTCGTTGATGATGATTGAAGGAGCCATCGAGCCTGGCAGTGTCGACACAGATGAACTCTCAATTAAAGCACCAATGTCGGTGTCAAAACCGGCGGATCTCGGGTAGGGGGTCTCGATCTGTGCGTCAAGGCTGATGGTAATAGGAAGCAAGGGACACAGATGTTTACCCAGGTTCGGGCCCTCTCGATGGAGGTAAAACCCTACTTTCTGCTTGATTAATATTGAAGATGTGGGTAATACAAGAGTAGATCTACCATGAGATCGTAGAGGCTAAACCCTATAAGCTAGCCTATGATGGTATGATTGTAATTGTGATCGGCCTTCTAAGGACGGACCTCTTCGGTTTATATAGACACCGGAGAGGGCTAGGGCTTACATGGAGTCGGTTACAAGGAAGGAAACACAATATCCGGATCGCCAAGCTTGCCTTCCACGCAAAGGAGAGTCCCATCCGGACACGGGCCGAAGTCTTGAGTCCTATATCTTCATGCTTCAATAGTCCGGACGTTGTACACAGTTCGGCTGTCCGGATACCCCCTAATCCAGGACTCCCTCACCCATCGCCTAGCGACCTTCCCGCACCGGGCGGGTTCTGTCCTAGCGCCCGGCTCCGCCCGGCCCCACCGCTCACTGTGCCACCCCTCCTGCTCTAACTATGGCCGCAGCCACTACCGCGCAGGCGCCGGACCCCGGTAGCCCGCGCCTACACCATTCGGGTGGCGCCCGTCGTCCGCTCGCCCGCACCCACACCCGTTAGCACCGTGCCCGCTAAGGCCCACTGGCCCAATGACAAAGGGGCCCCAAACCCCCAAAATGTTTTTATAAAAAAGAAAGTAAAATAAAGAAATGAATTAATAAAATTAATAATTAATTAATTAGTGAATTAATTAAGTTAATTAATCTTGTTTAATTAATTTAATTAACTAGCTAGTTTAATTAAACAATAATTAGGTTGGCTTAATCCTAATTAACCTAAACAGAGTATGACAGGTGGGTCCCACACGTCAGTTTCACCCAATCAACGCCCTGTTGACTGCTGACATCATGCTGATGTCAGCATGCACTGTTCTGGATAATGTTGAATTAAATTAATTAGATAAGTCCTAAAAATGATTTAAATCTTTTAAAATTAATATAAAATAAAACCGTAGCTCGGATGGAAAAGATTTGTACATGAAAGTTGCTCAGAACGACGAGACGAATACGAGTATGCAGTCCGTTTTTCTGCCACGCGTCCCTAGCATAGTGAACCTGCAACATTTCACCTCCGGTTCATCTGTCCGGCAACGCGAAACACCGGGGATACTTTCCCCGAATGTTTCCCCCTTTCGCCGGTATCACCTACTACCACGTTAGGGCACACCTAACACCGCTCGTTGTCATGTCATGCATCGTCATGCTTATGTTTGCCTTGTATTTATTATTTCTTCCCCCCTTCTCTCCGGTAGACTACGGGACCGACGCTACTGCTGCTCAGTTCGACTACGGAGTTGACGACCCCTCCTTCTTGCCAGAGCAACCAGGCAAGCCCCCCCTTTGATCACCAGATATCGCCTATTCTTCTCTATACTGCTTGCATTAGAGTAGTGTAGCATCTTACTGCTTTCCGTTAATCCTATTCTGATGCATAGCCTATCCTTGCTACTACTATTGTTACATTTACCTGCAATCCTAAATGCTTAGTATAGGATGCTAGTTTACCATTAGTGGCCCTACATTCTTGTCCGTCTGCCATGCTATACTATCGGGCCGTGATCACTCAGGAGGTGATCACGGGTATATACTATACATACATGTGATCACTCAGGAGGTGATCACGGGTATATACTATACATACAACACCTTCTTACTCTACTCTCGATGACTTTCTTGAATGTCAACACAAGAGATGCCTCTATACCTCGTTCACCGAGATAGCCTCTAGGTACCTAACATGTGTTGAACTCCGTCCTTCCTGAGTTTTTCCACTTAACTTTCCCTAAGTACGATGGAGATCCTGAATAAAGGGTGACAACTTCATCATGATGACATGAAGAAGAGAAATGAAGACATTAATGTAATAGATAAACCTCTTCGAGAAGAGCAACGAAGACCGAGGAGATCCGTTAGAATTTCACAACCACAAATTTCCCCCTTACACCACCTCTTAAACTTAGGACGAGATTTCTTGTAGTGGAGGAGAATTGTGACGTCCGGATCATTAAGCTACAGTAGTCCCACGCTAATGATGCCACGTCACCACGGTCACTGTTGTTAACCTCGCGATGATTCGAAACCGTTTCAAAATTCAAATTCAAATTAATGTCAACAATAAAAAAATTTAAAATTTAAAACAAAAATGTTTGGGAGGTGCCATAATTTGCATATGCAAGTATGGTGCAATAAACACATTTTTATAAAATGCCTAGATATGTTATATTGGATGGAAACAACAAAACAATTAAATAAAAAGAAAAGCAGAACCTAACTAAACAAAAAAAGCCTGCCCCCTTCCCCCCCGCTAGGCCTCGGCCCAGCTGGCCATCGGGCCAACCAGGCCGGCCCACCCGCACCTACTAACCCTCCCACCCCCGAAACCCTAGCGCACACACCCCACTCCCCCCTATACCTGGCCAAACGGGCCGGCCCGGCACGGCACGGCCCAGCCTGTGCTAATCGTGCCTGGCCCAGCACGGCCCGCCATGGCACGTTTAATAGCCGGGCCGTGCCGTGCCAGCCCACGGGCGCTGCTCCTTGGCCCAGGCACGGCCTGATTAGTAAACAGGCTAGCCCGATGGCCCGTTTAGCACGCTGGGCTGCACATATTCAGCCTGTTGGGCTGTTTTTTATGCCTATTGGGCTGTATTTTAGATATAAATATATAAAAAATCTGAAAATTATATAAAAAAAATTAAACGGGTCGTGCCGTGCTGGCCCGCGTGCCCAGGCTCCAGGCCCAGGCACGGCCCAAGGCGTGCCGCGTGCCGGGCACGGCCCGTTTAGCCCGTGCCGTGCCTGGCCCATAGCGGGCCGTGCCGGCGTGCTCGCGGGCTGGCCTGTTTAGCCCGGCCCGTTTGGCCAGCTATACTCCCCCCACGTTCCCCTCTCTCCCACGTCTCCTCCCGATCCCGATCTGGATCGGGCACCAGCGCCCCTCCCCCGTGCTCGTCGCCGTCGCCGACTTGGTCCCCGTTGGCACCGCCCCCACCGCCTCACTGCCTCGCTCCTCCCCGACGCGCCTTGACGCTGCTCGCCGACCCCGGTGCCACCTCATCGATGCCGCATCGCCACCCCCTGGAGGTCGACCTCGCCGGACCACCCCGCCGGCCTGCCTCCTCCTCCCCACCGGCCCGCTTCCTCTCCGCCATCGTCCCCGTCGACCACCCCGACCCCCACTACCCCGAACCCTACGCCCATGGTGAGGACCCCGGTCCTCCTCTCTCCCCTTGTCCCTGCACCGTCCGGGCCTCCCCTGCTCGTCACGCTCGGTGCGCCACCGCGCATACGCGCCCGCCGGCAGCCCCTTCACCCGCAGATGCCCGCGCCCGCACGCCCCCTGCTCCTCGACGTTGGTCGCCGCAGATCCTTCGCCCCTGGAGCCCCTCGTTAGCCGCTTGGTCACTTCCTCGTCGGTCACCTCCGCCCTGCCACTGTCGACCGCCGCTGTCGCCCTTCGCCAGTGCGGTCCGCTGCTGCAAGCCCACTTATGCGGCCCCCCTGCTTCCCCGTCGCCTAGCGACCTCCCTGCACCGGGTGGGTTCTGTCCCAGCGCCTGGCTCCGCCCGGCCCCGCCGCTCACCGTGCCGCCCCTCCTGCTCCAGCTATGGCCGTGGCCACAACCGCGCCAGCGCCGGACCCCGGTAGCCGTGCCTGCGCCATTCGGGTGGCGCCCGTCGCCCGCACCCACACCCGTTAGCGCCGTGCCTGCTAAGGCTCACTGGCCCAATGACAAAGGGGCCCCAAACCCCCAGAACGTTTTTATAAAAAAGAAAGTAAAATAAAGAAATGAATTAATAAAATTAATAATTAATTAAGTTAATTAATCTTGTTTTATTAATCTATTTAACTAGCTGGTTTAATTAAAGAGTAATTAGGTTAGCTAAATCCTAATTAACCTAAACAGAGTATGACAGGTGGGTCCCACACGTCAGTTTGACCCAGTCAACGCCCTGTTGACTGCTGACGTCAGCATGCACTGTTCTGGATAATGTTGAATTAAATTAATTACATAAGTCCTAAAAATGATTTAAATCTTTTAAAATTAATATAAAATAAACCGTAGCTCGGATGGAAAAGATGTGTACATATAAGTTGCTCATAACGACGAGACGAATCCGAATACGCAGCCCGTTTGTCCACCATGCGTCCCTAGCATAGTGAAGCTGCAACATTTCCCCTCCGGTTCATCTGTCCGAAAACGTGAAACACCGGGGATACTTTCCCGGATGTTTCCCCCTTTCGCCGGTATCACCTACTACCGCGTTAGGGCACACCTAACACCACTCATTTTCATGTCATGCATCGTCCTGCTTATGTTTGCCTTGTATTTACTGTTTCTTCCCCCTTCTCTCCGGTAGACTATGGGACCGACGCTGCTGCTGCCCAGTTCGACTACGGAGTTGATGACCCCTCCTTCTTGCCAGAGCAACCAGGCAAGCCCCCCCTTTGATCACCAGATATTGC
The DNA here is from genome assembly GCA_963921465.1 of Triticum timopheevii. Classification (NCBI taxonomy): domain Eukaryota; kingdom Viridiplantae; phylum Streptophyta; class Magnoliopsida; order Poales; family Poaceae; genus Triticum; species Triticum timopheevii. The sequence goes on along the minus strand of OY997264.1, from coordinate 248,071,330 downwards.
CTACTCTTCTCTATAATACTTGCGTTAGAGTAGTGTAGCATGTTACCGCTTTCCGTTAATCCTATTCTGATGCATAGCCTGTCCTTGCTACTACTGTTGTTACCTTTACCTGCAATCCTAAATGCTTACTATAGGATGCTAGTTTACCATTAGTGGCCCTACATTCTTGTCAGTCTGCCATGCTATACTATCGGGCCGTGATCACTCGGGAGGTGATCACGGGTATATACTATACATACATATACCATACAGATGGTGACTAAAGTCGGGTCAGCTCGTTGAGTACCCGCAAGTGATTCCGATGTGGGGGCTGGAAGGACAGGTGGCTCCATCCCGGTAGAGGCGGGACTGGGTTCTCGACAGCCCCCAATTGTTACTTTGTGGCGGAGCGACAGGGCAGGTTGAGACCACCTAGGCGAGAGGTGGGCCTGGCCCTGCTCGGTGTTCGCGGCTACTTCAAAATAACACGCTTAACAAGATCTTGGTATTTGATCTGAGTCTGGCCACTGGCCTATACACACTAACCAACTACGCGGGAGCAGTTATGGGCACTCGACGTCGTGGTATCAACCGAAGCCTTCTTGACGTTAGCGACTGAGCGACGCGCGCCGGGTTGGACCACGTAACACAACTTCCTTTTAATGGAGGTTGCTAGGTCTGCTCACCGGCCACATACGCAACATGCAGGTGTGCAATGGGCGATGGGCCCAGACCCCTGCGCGCATAGGATTTAGACCAGCGTGCTGACTTCTCTGTTGTGCCTAGGTAGGGCGGCGACGTGTTGATCTTCCGAGGCCGGGCATGACCCAGGAAAGTGTATCCGGCCAAAGGGGACCGAGCGTGTTGGGTTATGTGGTGCACCCCTGCAGGGAAGTTTATCTATTCGAACTGCTGTGTCCCTCGGTAAAAGGACGACCCGGAGTTGTACCTTGACCTTATGACAACTAGAACCGGATACTTAATAAAACACACCCACACAAGTTCCACAGGCAACTCGGTGATCGGTTTTCCATAGGGCAACGACGGGAGGATCGCCGGGTAGGATTATGCTATGCGATGCTACTTGGAGAACTTCAATCTTCTCTCTTCTACATGCTGCAAGATGGAGACTGCCAGAATCGTAGTCTTCGACAGGACTAGCTATCCCCCTCTTATTCTGGCATTCTGCAGTTCAGTCCACCGATATTGCCTTTTTACACATATACCCATGCATATGCAGTGTAGCTCCTTGCTTGCGAGTACTTTGGATGAGTACTCACGGTTGCTTTTCTCCCTCTTTTCCCCCTTTCCCTTCTACCTGGTTGTCGCAACTAGATGTCGGAGCCCAAAAGCCAGACGCCACCATCGACAACGACTCCTACTACACTGGAGGTTCCTACTACTACGTGCAGGCCGCTGACGACGACCAGGAGTAGTTTAGGAGGATCCCAGGCAGGAGGCCTGCGCCTCTTTCGATCTGTATCCCAGTTTGTGCTAGCCATCTTATGGCAACTTGTTCAACTTATGTCTGTACTCAGATATTGTTGCTTCCGTTGACTCGTCTATGATCGAGCACTTGTACTCGAGCCCTCGAGGCCCCTGGCTTGTATTATGATGCTTGTATGACTTATTTTATTTTTAGAGTTGTGTTGTGATATCTTCGCGTGAGTCCCTGATCTTGATCGTACATGTTTGCGTGTATGATTAGTGTACGATTGAATCGGGGGCGCCATAGTCGCATATTATTGATGATGCCACTTCTGCTATGCATGATGCTTATGATGACACTACTTCTCTGCCTGATAATAATATGCCACTAGGTGAATTTCTTGATGAACAACTTGCTAGGGTTAGAGAGAATGAAATTGCTAAAACTGATGATATTAATGAAAGTGATGATGAAGATTCTCCCCCTATATATGAATTGCCTGTTGTACCTGAGGGTTATGTTATGGATGAACAAACTGCTAGAGACTTTCTTGCTTGCAATGCTAGCTATGATCTTAAGAAACTGTTAGCTAAGTTGAAAAAAGTCTTTGAATGCTAGAATGAAATATGACCGTGCTTCTGCTACTTCACCTATCTGTTTTACTGATAAGGATTATGAATTCTCTGTCAATCCTGAGTTAATTACTTTGGTTGAATCTGATCCTTTCTATGGCTATGAATCTGAAACTTTTGTGGCACATCTTAATTGAATGATATAGCTATCCTGTTTACTCATGAGGAAAAAAATCGCTATTACTATATTCTTAAATTGTTTCTTTCTCATTAAAGTGTGATGCTAAGATATGGTTTAATTCTCTTGCTCCTATTGTGTGCGTAGTCCCCAGGATATGATTTATTACTTCTCTGCAAAATATTTCCCCACTCATAAGAAACAACCTGCCTTAAGAGAAATATTTAATTTTGTGCAAATTGAAGAAGAGAGTCTCCACAAGCTTGGGGGAGGCTTCTCCAATTACTTAATGCTTTGCCTGATCATCGTCTCAAGAAAAATGAAATACTTGATATCTTTTATAATGGAATAACCGATGCTTCCAGAGACCACCTGGATAGTTGTGCTGGTTGTGTTTTCAGGGAAAGAACTGTTGAGCAAGCAGAATTGCCACTGAATAATATACCGAGTAATGATAATGATTGGAAACTTCTCGAACCCACTCCTAAGCCAACTTCGAAGAAAAGGGGGATTCTATTTCTTAGTCCTGAAGATATGCAAGAGGCAAAGAAATCTATGAAATAAAAAGGTATTAAACTAAAGATGTTATGAATTTACCACCTATTGAAGAAATACATGGTCTTGATAACCTGACACAGGTAGTAAAGGTAAATTCTCTCTATAGATTTGGTAAGGGCGAAATCCTATCTACTAAGTTTGCTAGTCAATGCTTGAATGAGTTTGATAATTTTATTGTTAAGCAAGAAGACTTCAATGTTTATTTTGGTAGAAAATTAAAACATAATGCTTATATGGTTGAACACTTGGGTGATTATATGTCTAGAGTTAAAAGTGATCTTAAGCATATTAGTAAACATGCTTCCATGGTTACCATTCAAGTAGAACAAGTACTTAAGGCACAAGATGATTTGCTCAATGAGTTAAATAATAAGAACAATGATAATGGTATTAGAGTTATGACTAGAGGTGGTAAAATGACCCAGGAACCTTTGTATCCTGATGGCCATCCTAAGAGAGTTGAGCAAGATTCTCAGAGAATTAATACTGATACACCTAGTCCCTCTAAGAAAAAGAAAAAGAATAAAGATAGGACTTTGCATACTTCTAGTGAACCTGTTATTGACACACCTGAGAATCCCAATGATATTTATATTTCGAATGCTGAAACACAATCTATTAATGAACATGAACCTAGTGGTAATGTTAATGATTATGTTCCTATTGCTGCTCAACCTAGTAATGATAATGATGTAGAGATTGAAACTGCTGTTGATCTTGATAACCCACAATCAAAGAACCAACATTATGATAAGAGAGACTTCGTTGCTAGGAAGCACGGTAAAGAAAGAGAACCATGGGTTTAGAAACCCATGCCTTTTCCTCCTAAGCCATCCAAGAAAAAAGGATGATGATGATTTTGAGCGCTTCGCTGAAATGATTAGACCTATCTTTTCGCGTATGCGTTTGACTGATATGCTTAAAATGAATACTTATGCCAAGTATATGAAAGATATTGTTACAAATAAAATAAAGATACTGAAAGCCGAAATTTCCACCATGCTTGTCAATTATACCTTTAAGGGTGGAATACCAAAGAAACTAGGAGATCCAGGAGTACCAACTATACCATGCTCCATTAAAAGAAACTATGTTAAAAATGCTTTATGTGATCTTGGAGCTGTTGTTAGTGTTATGCCTTTCTCTTTGTATCATAGACTTGATTTGAATAAGTTGACACCTACTGAAATCTCTTTGCAAATGGGTGGTAAATCAACTGCTATGCCCATCAGTATTTGTGAGGATGTGCGTGTTGTGGTTGCAAACATTACTATTTTAACGGACTTTGTCATTCTTGATAGTCCCGAGGACGATAGTACGCCGATCATCCTTGGTAGACACTTTTTGAATGCTGCAGGGGCTGTTATTGTTTGCGACAAAGGCAATGTCACTTTTCATGTTAATGGTAATGAGCATACGGTACACTTTCCTAAGAAACAACCTCGAGTTCATAGTATCAACTCTATTGGAAAAATTTGAACTATTACTATTGGAGGTTTTGAATTCCCTTTTCCTACTGTCAAAAAGAAATATGATATTCTTATTGTTGGGGACATGCATATCCCCGTTGAGGTAACCTAGTGTTATTCAAAAATTCTCCGGTTTCATGTTATTCGGAAGAATTTTGTTAACAAGACTTGATCAACCTTGTTAGTGGATTCCTTTTGTTGAGCATGAGATGGATGAAGTTAGAAAGCACAACTCTCTATACCCACCTTTTACTTTCTGTTCTTTAGAATAAATAAAGTAAAAATAGTATTTTCTGTCTATTTTCTGAATTATTTGTGCAATAAAAAATACCCCAAAAATAAATATTCTTCAAATGCCCTGAAAATTGAGTATGATATTTTGTAGAATATTTGAGAATTTCTGGCACTTAGAACACACCAAGGGGACCCACCATTTGGTCACCAGGGTGGAGGGTGTGCCCCCTGCCTCATTGGCCCCACGTGTCCCACCTCCAGTTATTCCTTCACCCACACACTTCATCTTCCTCCAGAAAAAATCATCCCGTAGCTCAAACCCGTGTTCTTGCTCGTTTTGCTACCATTTTTCGATCTCCTTGCTCAAAGCTCCATTCACAAAACTGCTTTGGGGGATTGTTCTTCGGTATGTGACTCCTCCAATGGTCCAATTAGTTTTTTTTCTAGTGCTTTATTTATTGCAAATTTTTGCTGATAAGGAGACCCTGTCTTGAGCTTGCATGTCAAATTTATATGGTCCAAAGTTGTTTTAATGCATGTATAGCCTCTAGGTACTTGTGGGAGTAGTTGCTATCAATCTTGTTGAGTTTTGTTCACTTTTATTTTGATTCACTAAAAAATTTCAGAAATTTTTCAGAGGAAGAAAAATGTTCAGGAAAATGTACTAAGGTGGTTCTTCAAGGAAGCAAGCACCAAGGCTCGCGATATGTGAGTCGGACGTTGAACCACGAGGAGAAGCTCTAGTGCGGCCTTGCGAATGGCCGTCAGATGAATTTATGATCCAAGCTGGCTTCAAGGATGAATTTGATGAGTATGTGTGTAATGCTGATCTTCAGGACTTCGTATCAGATAAGTGCCGCCAATACTATCACCTCACTGATTCCTTTGTGCGGAGCTTTAACTTTTCAACTAAGCGCAACACTCACACTGTTCTATTTGACCTCTATGATAAATTATATACCATGGACCTTGAAGATTTTAGCACTGCTTGCAAAACCCCATAGTGGGGCATCTTTAGTGAACCTCACAAATCTGAATATTATGATTTCCTTGCTAGCATCATTGTGGGAGAAACTAGAAATATTACACAAGCTACCATAGGGAGCATTCATTTTCCTGCCATACATTTCTTTGCTCTCTTTATAGGTAGATGCATTAACGGTAAGCATGAGATTAGACACATGTGCGTCCCAGATCTTAGTGTCCTCAAGAGTGCGGTATTAGGTGATAAACAATATAACTTGGGGGCCATTGTCGCACGGAGGTTACACCTTAATGCTAAAGATGGAGATTTATTTGGTGGAATTGATGCAACTCATTTAGCTGATTATCTTGGTGTATCCATAAGTGAAAATGATATTGAGTTGCCACTTGCTTTTCTAGATTATAATGCTATTATTTAGCATCAGTTTCTTGAGAGGAATGAATAGTCCCTCTAGTACCGACTAATCTTTGACATACAGCGTGCTGTCCATGTTACTCTTCCTGCTCCTGCCTTCTTTAACTTTCTGGAAAATGGGAGATATTTTATAACCAGAGAGGAGGCAAACGAATATGAGAGGAAGAGGGAGGCTGCTCGCCTCCATGCTGCATCCCTTCAGGCAGTAGCTGCTGCATCTCAGTACAACCCCGACTATAACTTTGGATATCCGCTAGGCCAACCATGGCTTTAGACCAACTTAGGCCAAAAGCCTAAGCTTGGGGGAGTATGTATTTCTCACCGACATTACATTCATATTCACACACTCATTCTAGTTGTCGGTGTTCATATTTTTTTCATTGTACTATCCATGCTAGTTTATTTTCTTTTCTTGCTTTCTTCTTGTGTGTTTGAAAAACTTTGAGAAAAACCAAAAAAATTAGTTATATCTTTTAGCTAGTTTACTTTCCATGCTTGTAGAAGTAGTATTACAGAAAACCAAAAAATATTTCTCGGTCTTCTTTATGCTTGTAGGGAACTTTCCCGTGTAAATAGTTTTTGTCTTTCTTTGAAATTCTTTTCTTTTCTTTGGGGGTCGAGAGGAGAAGACCACGATGAAAATGTTGAGTGGCTCTCATATGCATTATTGTTGATCTAACAAGTAGCCCATATCACCTTGTCTTCTCCTTTGAATTAAATGTTTGCAGATTCTCGCTTAGTCCAATGCACGTGCACTATTATTATAATTATCGACACTGTTCGGTAGTGCAAGTGAAAGGCAATAATGACGATATATGATGAAATGATTTAGATGAGAAAAGCTTTTATGAACTCGATCTATCTTGTTTTTGTAAATATGATTAGTTCATCGTTCCTGATTCGGCCTATTATGAATCAAAAATGTTTGCAATGACAATTAGAGATTATAGTTACGCATTCCATGCTTAATTAGCTAGGAGTTTATATGGGGTTACCTTGCGTCCAAACATGCTATTAAAATGGTTGTGATGTAGTATGATAGGGTGGTATCCTCCTTTGAATGATTCGGGTGGCTTGACTTGGCACATGTTCGCGCATGTAGTTGAAACCAAATCAACATAGCCACCACGATATTTATGTTCATGGTTATTTATATCCTACTCATGCTTGCACTCATTGTTGGTTAATCTTAATGCATATTCTCTCTAGTTGGTCGTTTCCCAGTCTCTTTCTAGCCTTCACTTGTACTAAGTGGGAATACTGCTTGTGCATGCACTTCTATAAACCCCAAAGATATTCCATATGAGTCCACTATACCTACCTATATGCGGTATTTACCTTCCGTTCCAAGTAAATTTATATGTGCCAAACTCTAAACCTTCAAATGAAATTCTATTTTGTATGCTCGAATAGCTCATGTATCAACTAGGGCTGTCTATATCTTCCATGCTAGGTGGGTTATTCTCACGATGAGTGAACTTCGCTCATCATTCACGAGAAAATGGCCGGTAACCAGGATGCCCAGTCCCATGCTCAAATCAAATGAAAATAATTGCAAACAAAACTCCCCTGGGATTGTTGTTAGTTGGACGGTACCCGTTGTTTCAGACCAACCGTGGAATGTGCTCGTTGGTGGTGCGGGAGTATAAACTTTACCATTATGTTTGGGAACCAGTTATAATGTATATAGCATGGAAGATATTGAGATATCTTGGTTGTTATGTTCACAATGGAAGTATGCCGCTCAAAATATTATTTATCTCTGATTCAAAACTCGAGCTCTAGCACCTCTGCAAATCCCTTCCTCCCTCTGCGAAGGGCCTATCTATTTACTTTTATGTTGAGTCTTCACCGTCTTATAAAAGAGCACCAGTTGGGGAGCACTGCTGTCATTTTTATGCATTGTTATTAATTTAGATTGAGTATGACTATGACTGGATCTCTTTTGCCATGAACTACAATGTCTAGTCAGTCCTTGATCTTCAGGGCTGCTTTGCATTTATGTTTTGTGGTCTCAGAAAGGGCTAGCAAGATACCATCTTATTATGTCATATCATGATTGTTTTCAGAAAGTGTTGTCATCTGAGATTTATTATTATTGCTCGCTAGTTGATTATGTCATTGATATGAGTAAACATGAGACCTAAATGTTATTGTGAATATGGTTAGTTCATAATTTTTGCTGAAAACTTGAATGCTGGCTTTACATATATGCAACAACAAGATCAAACAGAGTTTGTAAAAGTTTTTCTTTATCACTTTCAGTTTGTCAACTGAATTGCTTGAGGACAAGCAAAGCTTTATGATTGGGGGAGTTGATACGTCTCCAACGTATATACTTTTCCAAACACTTTTGCCCTTGTTTTTGGACTCTAACTTGCATGATTTGAATGGAACTAACCCGGACTGCTGTTTTCAGTAGAATGGCCATGGTGTTATTTTTGTGCAGAAATAAAAGTTCTCGAAATGACCTGAAACTTCACGGATTCACATTTTGGAATTAATAAAATAATATTGGCGAAAGAATCAACAGAAGGGGGCCCACACCCTAGCCACGAGGGTGAGGGGCGCGCCCTCGTGGCCCCCCTGGACCTCCACCGACCACAACTCCAACTCCATATATTCACGTTTAGGGAGAAAAAAATCAGAGAGAAGGATTCATCGCATTTTATGATACGAAGCTGCCGCCAAGCCCTGTTCTTCCTTGAGAGGGCTGATCTGGAGTCCACTTGTGGCTCCGGAGAGGGGAATCCGTCGCCATTGGCATCATCAACCATCCTCCATCACCAATTTCATGATGCTCATTGCCGTGCGTGAGTAATCCCATCGTAGCCTTGCTAGACAGTGATGGGTTGGATGAGTTTTACCATGTAATCGAGTTAGTTTTGTTAGGGTTTGATCCCTTGTATCCATTATGTTCTAAGATTGATGTTGCTATGACTTTGCCATGCTTAATGCTTGTCACTAGGGCCTGAGTGCCATGATTTCAGATCTGTACCTATTATGTTTTCATGAATATCACTACTAGGGAAAAGCCTAGCAGCAGCGCGGGTTTTAGGCCTATCAGTAGCACGGGCAGGAGCGCTACTGATAAGGCGCTACAGCTAAAGCTTAGCAATAGCGTGCCTAGACCCACGCTACTGCTAAATTGACTTAGTAGTAGCGCTTCTCCAAAAGAGCGCTACTGGTAATTAGTAGTAGCGCTTCTCCTTGCCCGCACTACTACTATTATTTAGTATTTTATTTCTTTTTTATTTCATGTTGTATTCATACACCTTTACACAAGTTTTCATACAACAGGAATTTAGAGATTGTTTTTACATCATAATGAGTTATTACATCACGGGGTGAAAGAACCGTGGACTAGTTTCAAGTGGATGTCCATCCACTTGAAACTAATCCGCGGTTCTTTCACCCAATGATATAATAATATCATCATCATCATCATATCATTAACAATTTATCATCATAATACATCATTGTCATATAACACCTCCTCAAGATCATCGTTTTCATCAATGACATCACATAGCAAATTGGTCACTAGTCATAATCACAAGTACTCCTCATTATCAACTCTAACACATTACCACATAATAAACATATTGTACCTCATAGGACCTACAACATTTGATTAAGACCTACTACATTTTCTAAGGTAAAATAGCAAAAAACAAGATAGCCCCTGACTATCCATTATGGAGAATGGAGATTAGCCTGTGTCCAATTCTTGCCTTTCGCTGAATGTTACTTCCAAGAAACTCCTTGCGAATGTCCATACATTTCTTCCATTCTTTGATGAACATGTGTTCACCGGTTTTAGAAATCCGATATGCACAGGTGAGCTTCCTAGATTTACCTGGCAGTATGTTCAGAACTGTAAGGCGACCATTCAGATACATCAGATGAGGCACACAATCCATCGGGAGTTTCTGTTGAAAAACATAGTAATAACTTCATAGTTAGCAATAATGTACTAGTTTTAGAAGTATGCAAAAGATGCATGGATGTTGTAATAGTAAAAAATCTTACCAGGGTATCTCCAGAGAAGTTACCGTGGTTCAACACGTGCACTAATGGCACGTATTCACCATAATTTGGAGGAGTTCGATAATAGTTATTGTAATCCTCAAGAAGAGTACAAAATGTGATCAGATGAGTTTTCTCCTTATAAGTTAATTTGGAGCCATCGGTGTAGTGGGTTTTGTCTACCATCTTCCGCACAGTCTTTGAAGAATCAAAATAAGCTGTCAATGGAAATAAGTTGTCAAATATTTTGAAATAAAAATATAAATTAGTTAATTACTATGTTTGAGAAACTCACATAGCGGTACAATCAGAAGCATATCAACAAGGACCCAAATGTCCATATTGTCTTGCTCGATGTCAGGATCACCAAGATCCATGGTGACAATCATACCCTCATAAAAACCATACATTTTGCAAAGTGCTTCCCAATTTTGGCAACCAAAATGGGTTACGCTCTGAGCATTGCACAGATTTACTTCAAAATCCATATCATGATGGGTCCTTAGGTGTATTTTCTTTGTTTCAAAATTTTCATGGTCTTCAAAACCCATCCTCTCTAAGACATAGCGTCTTGCATGGCATGGGATAAGCTAGTCGAATTGTAATAGATGAAAATTAGACGTTGAAATAGTTGAAGTCATGCTTAATTACGAAAAAAAAAGTTGTCGTTGTTGCGTACCGTTTCAACATCGAAGGTCTCCTCGAGCTTAATGCTGAAGCGCCGATCTTCATCCAGCTCAACGAACCTGTCGGACATACCTCGATCATCGTGGCACCAGCTGCACTCCCCCGGGAGACTGTCGTCGTCCGAGTACGACATTTCCTACGTTCATAATTCAAAGATTAAACTTGTACATATTCTAGCACAAGTCATGCCAGAATTCACGGAAAAATCCGTCATGACCTTTGCTAGAAAAGGACATATCCAGCGCCTGAAATTTGTTGGAACGGAAATTAATCAACACTCCGGCAGAACATAGGCCACTCGGAGGTGTAACCAAAACATGAAATAATTGCTTAAACTAAAAAATAACAACAAATATGACATGTTCAACTAGTTCTATTAATTCAACTAGTTCTTACTAAATATAAACTTACTATAAATAGAAAAAACTAGTTCTTTCTAAAAATAAAGTAGTTCAACTAGTTATTAATTTACTTACTAAACTAGTTCAACTAAAACTAAACTAGTTCAACTAAAACTAAACTAGTTCTATTAATTCAACTCGTTCTTACTAAATATACACTTACTATAAATAGAAAGAAACTAGTACGTCTACTACTACTAATTAACATCTACTACTAATTAACATCTACTACTGCTAATTATACAACTAGTTTACCATCACTACTACTAATTAATATCCACTACTACTAAAAATCATTATCTATGAACCCTAAATTAACATCTACTACTACTAAAATCATCTACTAACTAAGCAAAGAGAGACGGGGTGGGGGAGGGGTGGGGGGCTTACAGAGGGAGAGACGGTGGCAGGGAGGTGCTCGGCGACGGAGGTAGGGGCGGCGAGAGCGGGCTCGGGATCGGGAGGCGGTGGTCCAGGGAGGGCTCGGGCGGCAGCGGTGAGGTCGAGGGCGGCGGCGGTGAGGTCGAGGGGGGCGACAGTGTGGTCGAGAGCGGCGGCGGGCGGCAGCGGTGAGGTTGTGGGCGGGCTCGGGCGGCGGCGGTGAGGGCAGGCTCGGGCTCGGGCGGCGGCGACAGGAGTAGGGGAACAGGCCGGGGGGGGGGGTGGGGTGGTGAAAGGAGGACTTAGCGAAATTTTGAGCCGGGGGGTGGTTAAGTCGAACTAGCAGTAGCGCTCATAAGGAAAACACGCTATAGCTAACTTATCTATAGCGCGTTTTAGTGAAAAACGCTACTGCTAATGGAAGCAGTTATTTCTATTGTTTATCCCAATATCAGTAACACTTTGTCCTGAAAAAATTCTCTAAGTCTAAGCAATGTAAAAACATCAAATATATACATTGGTCATCATTGATCTTTTTGTGTAGAATCTAAATAGTCAACATGAATCCTCACTGTACCTGCATAGGTACAGGCGAGGATTCATATTGTAGCCACAAATCATACACATATAGTTCAATGAAGACCAAGTGCTCGAGATAGGTTGAGAAGTAACATATTTAAGGTGGTAAACACACCTTGTTCGCTTAGCAGTATGGGACTAAACTTAATTAGTTGCAGTGATACTTAGCAGTAGCGAGTTTTGAGGAAAAATGCTGCTACTAAGTACTTTAGCAGTAGCGCATGCCTTGAAAGGGCTCTACTACTATATCTAGCCTGGAGGCAACACCGTGGCAATTATAGTAGTAGCGCTGGTTTCACCTAGAGCGCTACTGCTACTTAGATATTAGTAGCGCTCTTTTCTGAAGCTCGCTACTACTAATTAGCAGTAGCGTCTGTTTTTAAACCACGCTGCTGCTAAGATTCTGTTTATAAGGTTTTCCCTAGTAGTGTATATGAGTGTTCTTGATCCTATCTTGCAAGTTATAGTCACCTACTACATGTTATGATCCGGCAAACCCCGGAGTGACAATAGTCGTGACACTTCCTGGTGATGACCGTAGTTTGAGGAGTTCATGTATTCACTAAGTGCTAATGCTTTGGTCCGGTACTCTACTAAATGTAGGCCTTAATATACCTTAGTTTCCAATAGGACCCCGCTGCCACGGGAGGGCAGGACTAAAGATGTCATGCAAGTCCTTTTCCATAAGCACGTATGACTATATTCGGAATACATGCCTATATTACATTAATGAACTGGAACTAGTTCTGTGTCACCCTATGTTATAAATGTTGCATCATGAATTACATCTGACATAATTATCCATCATTGATCCATTGCCTACGAGCTCGTTTCATATTGATCTTTGCTAACTTACTTTTCCATTGCCACTGTTACAATTGCTACAAAACTGCTACTATTACTTTTGCCACCGTTACCGTTACTTCCATACTACTTTGCTACTAAATACTTTGCTATAGTTATTAAGTCTTTCAGGTGTGGTTGAATTGACAACTCAGCTGCTAATACTTGAGAATATTCTTGGGCTCCCCTTGTGTCGAATCAATAAATTTGGGTTGAATACTCTACCCTCGAAAACTGTTGCGATCCCCTATACTTGTGGGTTATGAGCCCTCTCCTTCTTGTTGTTTCCCCGTCTGTCTCATCTCTTCTTCTGTCTCTCGTAGGAGCTCCTCCCATGGCCGCGTCGCAGCCACCCGTGGAGACCGCCAACCACCACCGTCTCGATGCCCCACGGGGCCAAGTTAGCAAGGGCGCCGTCATCCGGATTCAGAGGATCTCGACTGGATCTTGCCATGCCCGCACCTCCCGCTTCACGCCATTGCTCGAGCGCCAAGGCACTGCTCGTGATCACACCTGCAAGCACCCCCTACATTGATCGCCGCCCGCTACCTGGACGCCTCATCTCTCGCAAGCCCAGCGCTGATCCCATTCCTAGCCCTGCTCGGCCTTGCCACCGACCACACCATTTCCATGTCCCGCTCCCCTACATCGCCACAAGCCGCATTGAGCTCTGCCTCCACACCGGTGACGCGAGCACATGCACTGGATTGGGCGCCGCCCCATTTGACTGCCCGACCATGTTGTCCCACAAGCAAAGATGGGCTCCTCTATTTCGCTCTGTGGGTCGCCAGCCCAATTCTTCGCCTCGACCTCCAAGGCCCAGCCTCTCCACCGACCGGGCCGGGGGCCTTCCGGGAGCCTCCCGACCCAAGTTCCCTCTCTGAGGCTATGCCTCGTCATGCACACATTATTGCATCCGCCTCCACAGCGTTGTTTCGTCCCAGATCGAGTTGCGGCCCATATATGTATTTTTTCGGTTCTACGAATTTAGCAATTTTCTAGGACATTGCTTAATTACAGGAAAATGCCACTATTTTGCATTGTTCATAACTAAATAACTGTGCATCGTAATAAAACTTGTCATATATGTAAAATGCTTAGAGTTTCATATAGTTTCACAATATGCAACTTTCATCCATGTTAAAAATGCTCCAAATTGTTGTTTGCATTAATTTGTAAAAATGACATACTAAAATGGTTTATTTCATAACCAATTAACCGTAGCTCCAAATTAAATAAATGATATATGTAAATGGCCTAGAAAAATGTGTAGATTAACATGGTGCACTTTATTTTCCTATTTAACAACATTAAAATTGCATTTTACACAGAAAAGTAGCAAATTAAAAAATGTCATATGTGGATTGTCTAGAATTGTTATTTGTTGTTTCCGGCCTCATTTAAATTGCCTTAGATATCTAGTTGAATTATGCTTCACCTCTTGCCATGTTAACCAACATTTAAAATTGTCTTGTACATGAACAGGAGTGAACTAAATGATCGAATGTGGAGTTACATCAATATGCAACTCGTTGCATATTAAGCTTCACTTGATGTGAAGTGATTGTTTGTGTACTTTGCCATGCCATGAATCATTAAACCGAACATGCATAATTATTGTTTGTGCATCATATCATGAATATGTTGTGGTGTTTACCGTGTCATTTGTTTGTCTCCGGATTTGCTTCTCCTTGCTAGAGTTCCGAAATGTTACGGAGTGTGAGGATTCGTTGGACTACACCTGTTCGCCTACTTCACGGATTCGATCTTCTTCTGAGTGGGATTCCAGGAAAGATGATCATTACCTTGTATATCACTACTATCTTTGCTTGCTAGTTGTCTCGATGCTATCGCTATGTCTCGCTACCCACCACTTGTTTGTCAGCCTCCCGAATTGCTATGATAAGCCTCTAACCCCCACCATCCCAACAAATCGTTGTTTGGCTATGTTACCGCTTTGCTGAGCTCGTCGTATAGCATTCTAGTTGCAGGTTGTTCCATGTTGGTACATGGATATCATGGGATGTCACAATATCTCTATTTAATTAATGCATATAAATAGTTGGTTGTGTGTGTGGGGGGGGGGGGCTCGGCCTTTTGACTGGTCTTTTGTTCCACCCATGCCGCCCTAGTTTCCAACTTTCCATCATACCGGTGTTATGTTCCTTGATGAGCGCTTCTAACACATGTGGGTATTATGCCCCCCCGATCATTCGCTTTAGGATAAACTATTCCAGCAAGGCCCAACTTTAGTTTTACATTTGCCTAATAACAACTAAAACTTGCATAGGGACATTTCGGACCCCGCAGATAATTAATCAACAAATCAGGCTAGTGCTCCTCATGAGTGTTTGTCCAAACTAGAGCACTGTGCGGGGCCGCCCCTTGGCAACTTGGGGTATTTGGCACCTATACGCGTCGCTTATCCACTGTGTCCTGAGAACGAGATATGCGACTCCTATCGGGATACCCACACATTGGGAGGTCTTGCTGGTTTAGTCTTACCTTTTACAAATGGCTTATCCACTAGGATTCCTTATAGACACTGTGTTATCATGCTGTGAGGTTTTTCCATCGGATGTGTGTGATAATTTTTGATGGACTACTTGGAGCACCCCTGCAGGGTTATATCTTCAGGAAAGCCGTGCCCGCGATTATGTGGTGACTTGGAAATTTATAATATCTGGTTGTAGAGAACTTGACAATAACTCAATTAAAATACACCACCCGCATGAGTAACCGTGATCATCTATTTTCGAGGGAGTTCGGGAAGAGAACACAGTGGGGTTATAATTGAATCGTAAGTAGATGTTTAGGACCACATATTGGGTGTTACAAAATGGTATCAGAGCCTTGCCAACGGCATGAGCCTCCTTGGTTGATAAAAGTTGACCTAGTAGAGTCTAGAAAAAACTATTTTGAGTCTAGTTATATATCAGAGAGTATGAATTATTTTACTCACTATACCCTTCATCACTTTGGCGAGGAATTGTGACGTAGGTGTTTTAATTCTGCTACTCTTCTCACTCAATTTTCTTTAGGATCACGCTGGTATTTTGGAATCGTTACAATATCAGTGTGAGAGAATTCTGTTCTTGGTGCCTCCTGACAATTTGGGGAAGTCCTAGGGATCAGAGCTCCAAGGTTTTCTTTTCACATTTGCTATCATGTCAGTTCCAGAATACCAGAGGACACCGATATTTAAAACGCTTTTATACTGTTGGTGGTGAGATGAGCCTGATGCCACCTAGTACCGGGGAGGGGGGGGGTTTACTTCCATGGCTAGTATAGCTGTTGTTTTTTGAAGGTGTGAGGTACACAAGTTTATGAGGTTTTTGGTGGTACATTTGGAGCGTAGAATTCTGCTAGGAGTTGTGCGATGATTTTTTCTCCTTGTACTTGTTATACTAGATTGCATAACCAAAAAATCTGGGAGTTCTTAGTTGGGAATTGAAGTAGTTACCTAGGCTTATATTCCAACGAATGAATGAGGGGTTATGTATTTGTTCTGGCTTAATTTCTGATTACAATCCTTTATTTTGTTCTACTTGTGGTATTCGAGTTGCTTTGAAGTCAAGTGTTGATTCCATACCTTTCCCAAGCATTGTTCTCATGTTTCTATGGGAGTGCTAATCCTTTAACTATTCAGGATTGTCATGGAAATTCTTTGTCCAACAGATGTGCTTCTCTTCAAATTAATCTGATCCTTTCGACAATTGCTAGATCAATTCTCAGTTTTCTCAACGGTGTCCATCTCATCCATCCCAAGTTGCCTTTGTTTTTCCCACCCTCCCACCCGTTTTCTTCATGGAGCCAGAATTATCAAATCAAGCATCCTTTTATTCAAGCCTCTTCATCCTTTTCTTGCAAGTTTCAACCCGTGTTGAGCATATCCCTTTCATTTGTCCAATTTTTTCTGGCGCACCTCTTAATTGTTCCCCATTCTCTATCCATATTCGGAGTATTGAGGATATCTAAGAAGATTCATGTTTCCATTAAAGATCCCTTCAAGCTATTTCTGGGTTGTTACATCATTCAAGCCAATTAAGTATTCCCGGTGCATTACCTCTTTCTAAGCATTCATTTCAATGGTCTTTCCTTTTGACTGTGCCCATAAACCATAGGTTTTTCCCAGGATCCTACCTGGATTTTCTAATCTTTCCTAGAGTGATGCTCTAATTCGTTCCAAGTTTGACGTAAGAATGAATTCTCATTAGTCAGTGGTCTTCTCCGAGATTTCCATCAATTCCTTTCATTTCGATCCAACCTTCCTCTTTTCTTTGTTCCAAAGTGTCTCAATAATTTTGGTGGTGTTCCTCGTCGTCATTCTCAGCGCTGAAGATCAAAGAAGAGTTTCCCTCCAAATCATATTTGTTCTCTTCAAGATTCATGGTTCAAGATTAGTGCTATCCTCTTAGTTATTTCGGGTCATGAGAAATTATTTTCATGACCGTCCCAAATCCTTTTCAAGAGTTGTTTTCCATTTTGATTCTCTGAAGGCCATCTTTTCAGAAGAATTCTTTGTCCTTACCTTTCAGCTATCATTGTCCAATTCTTCCAGTGCATCGTTCAAGTATTCTCTAGTCAACTCATGATCTCTTCGTTCGCTTGTGTCTAAATTCACTCAACTATCTTTGCGCATTTTAATTCTTCCTGGGAATTCATTCTCTTTCATCATTCGTTTTCAATTCTTACGTTGGTTCTTCAAGTTCTCCTCTTCCTTTGTTATCATATAAATCCATTCATTGTTTCCAAAAGTGTATCTGTGGTTCGTTGAAGACATTCCCAAGTTTTCGTAGTATATCTCCTCAATCCATTCTAGGAGAATAAGTAGTACGCCAAATACGTTGCTTGTCATCAATTTGAACTGATGAAAGATACACATAACATTATTCTTATTCTTGTTTCATCCAAGTGATCAACCCATTCATTTGGAGCTTTTCCATGATGAATAAATTCTCGGTTTCAACTTGATCATCTTTCTTTTTTGGAGTTCCAGGTTTTCTCAGTTGTCTTGTCATGAAGCTCCATCTGAATCATTCCAAGTATTCAACTCTTTTTATTTTCAACCTTCAATTCTTTTATATAATCCTTTCATTACCAGAGTTCTTCTCAGAAGCTCAACATGGTGGTTCGTTAAGGATTTAATTCATTCTGGAAGTGTTCATTAAGATTCTTGTTGGAGGAGCTCAAGTATTCTTCGTCTTGCATTCCAAAGTGCAATTCCTCTCCTTTATCTTTCGAGGTGGAGTGTTGCGTCCTCAGTCCTTTGCAATAAACAATTGTTTCCCTTAGTGGTAGGATTTAATCTCAAAATGTTGAGATGTTTCCATAAGGCCATGGGAAGCATATCTTTGGCTTGTGGATTCTTTCAAAACTCAGTTCTAGCATTCCTCGTATGCTTGTTGTTTCAAGTTCTTGGTGGTAGAAGTTGTTCTCTTCTCCGTTCATTTCATTCTGACTATCTAGCTCCCATTCATTTGTTTCAGAGGCTTCGTGTTGTTGCTCTCTTCGTAGTGGCATCCCATATTGTCAAGTTCGTTCTATCTACCATCTCTCTTTTAACCAGAGTCTCATCCAAGCGATTTCATCTTGCCAACTATTGGTGTGAAAACAGCAGACCTCGGGGTAGGGGATCCCGAGATGTGGGTCTGGGACAGATGGTAACAGGAACACGTAGACCATGTTTACCCAAGTTCAGGCCCTCTTGATGGAGTTAAAACCCTACACCTTGCTCTTGTTTACATTGATATGGATGTATCAATTACAGAGTTGATCTACCAAGATCGTCAGATGTATTCCAACTCTAGGGCTAGGTGAATGAGGTTGCATTGAAGTCCCTTCTATGGGCTAAACCATATTGACGGGGAACGTTGCATGAGAATCAAAAAATTACCTACGAAAGACCCAGGATCGAATCTAGGAGATGTATAGCAACGAGAGGGGAGTGTGTCTACATACCCTTGTGGACCGAAAGCGTTAGTGTCGTAACATGGTTGATGTAGTCATACTCTTCACGATCCAATCCGATCTAGTGCCGAACGGATGAAACCTCTGAGTTTAGCACACGTACGGCTCAGCGGAGTCCTCTCCTTATTGATCCAGCAAGCGAGGGAGAGGAGGTAGATGACATCTGAACCAACACGATGGTGTGGTGGTGGTGGAGGCAACGATATTCTGGCAGGGCTTCGCCAAGCACTGACGGAACATGGAGGAGGTGTAATGGGAGGGAGACGGGCAAGGGTCGAAGGGTGGCTGCCCCGAACGCCACCCCACCTTTATATAGGCATGAAGGGGTCTAGTGGGTTTCCCCCCAAGCCTCTGGGGTCGTTGACCAAGGGGGGTGTCGGTGCAACAAACCCTAGGTCCATTACCCAGAATGTGCATAGGCCCAAGGACAAAGATTACAACACCAAGATTTGACCAAGCAAGAGGGATCAATTCTTTGAAGGATCCAAATGCAAATCAAGAACACCAAGATGAGCCAGAGAAGCAAGATATCGCTAAGGAAAGAACCTCCCTCTCCAAGCAGGCGAGCCTAGTGAGGTTGGGTTTGCCTCGGAAGCAAGCTTCTAGACCGTCCCGACAGGCCTGCCGAGGCTTGCAGAGGCAAGCCACTCCATCACTCCACCTCACAAGCTATGAAAGTCATAGATCAGTGCGGTGTCACGCTCCAAGGAGACTAACTGGCTGCTTTTCACCACACGGCAGCCACTTCCTACAGTAAACACCTCCATATGACACCCGTCCTGAGACGTGTCTAGGAAGTAGGCGCGAAGCTGAAAAAACGGCCCGGCAAGGGCCGCCGGGCACGCTGCGATGTGACACTCGATGGTGCATTTAATGCACTCTGTCAGCCTGCAGAGTTAGGTATGATAGCACTGTTTGCTATCTAATCAGTATGTAAAGACTGATTTGCCACTGTGACCCCTTAACCTATAAAAGGAGGCCCATGGCAACCGTAGAAAGGGTTCATGAGGTTAGCAACCTCGGACCCTCACATATCCATACGCGCGTAGCCACTTTCGCTCCGAGGCGACCCCGCTAGGAAAGTGTGTTACTGAAAGTGCAACTACCCCTAGGTGGTTTTGGTAATTCCTAACAACATATAGCTCATTGAGCTAACATCAATCCAAGATGAATATTTCAGGAAAAGCTCAATGGATGGCATGGCATGGATGAGAAAAGTGGATCCCTCAAAATGCTAAGGATAAAAGCATTGGCTCAAGCTCAAAAGCTCAAGACTCTACATTTTATATTTTAGTGATCCAAGATCACATTGAGTCTATAGGAAAAGCCAATCTATGAAGGAGGGATGCGGTGTTGCTTAATGAGTTTCTTGCTCCACAGTTCTTAGTGATATGCTCCAAAACCCTCTAGACATACTTGGTCAAGTAGTCTAATCACACCCCCCTCTAGACATACTTTCGATCCTCAGTTGCGGCCACTACCACCTTTCCCACCATCAATCCACCAAAGCAGGAGTAGGGTTTTATGCCTCACGGAAGCCCGAACCTGGGTAAAAATTGCACGTGTGATCTCTGCTATTCTATGCTACGCTTTTTTGCTCTTTGTGCAACGTGTCCACCCCCCCCCCCCCCTGCCAAACCAAAAGGGGCTCATTGCCCCATAGGTGGCCGTGGTTCCCCATGACATCTTTGGCACGCCAGCTAGGATGATCACTTGCGTGAACCTGAGAGCATCGGTAGTGCGTCATCTTCATCGCTATTTTCATCATCAACGGCGTCATCGACTATGGCGCCTAAGAAGAAGCCCGGAGCTGCGAATCACCCATCCACCTCGAGGGCTCCACCGCCCGCGATCACCAACATCGCGGGAAATGCTGGGACGCGTGAGGATGTGGACGCTATGGGGGATATGGTCGGCGCAGGCGGCGTTGGCTCCACCACTCCCATGGCCGAAGCAGAAGCGGGAGGCATCGAGGAAGGACAATGTCAGGAACATCCCAGGGGACATGCTCCTCGAGGTATGGACGGTGGGATTATTTTGTCTACACCCTCTCTCCAACATGAAGGGCACGTCGCAGTGGTGGCGCACGTTCTAGGGCGAATCGCAACCCTCTGGCCACCCCCTCCGCGGGCGCGACCACAGGGCACGCGCCACCCCCGGAATGGGCGGACCCAGCCATTGTGCCCAACGGAGGTGCTGGCCCTACCGCGTCACCTACTACAAAAAAAAGACACATCCATGACATTTTGGGCCGAACGATTTTTTTTCTGTCATGCTTATGGCACTTCTTTGACAAAAATTGTGACAAAACCCGATATCATCATAGATGTGCTGGGATCCTACTTCTATGACAAAAATCATGACAGAAAATGGGATTCTCGTCCTAGGCGGGTCGGAGATGCAGCTGCATGACATTCTTTGGGCCGTCCATGATGGAAAAAACCGTGGTAGAAGCGAGGGCAAGGAAAATATCGGGGAGTTCCCTGTTACGGTGGGTGGTCGGGGGCTGAGCGATGTGCGTTTCTTTTGTATATGTACGGGCATGGGTGCGAGGCATTGGGCTCTAACTGAACCCGAGTGAGGTGTTCGCCTACTAAACCCGAGCGATTACACTACAGGCTACGCGTTACTGAACCCGAGCGATTGATTGATGGCTGTTAACTGAACCCGATCGAGCGATTCCTTCGGTACTGCTGCTAACTGAAGTCGATCGATGCTGCCTCTGGATGAACAGTGAGTGTTGCTGGGAGGGGGGGGGGGGTTTGTTGAACTGTTCCCGGTGGGGGGTTGGATGAACAGGACCCCGTGGTGTTGCCGCTGGATGAACATGACCCCGATCGATTGGGCCTGTTGGGCGTGGATGAATAGGACCCCATGGAGGGCTGGATGAACAGGACCCCGTGGAGGGAAGGTTGAACAGTAGCCGGTGGAGGGCTGGTTCAACATTAGCTGGTGCAGGGCTGGATGAATAGTAGCCTATGGAGGGCTGGTTGGATAGGACCCCATGGAGAGGGCTGGTTGAACAGTAGCCGGTGGAGGAGCGCGCGGTGGAGGCTGGATGAACAGGAGCCCATGGATGAACAGTCGTAGGTGGAGGCTGGAGGAGGTCAATGATGGATGAATAGTAGCCCGTGGAGGCTAGAGGAGGTCGACGGTGGAGATGAACAATATCTCGTGGAGTCCCGTTTTGCGGTACGCCACACCCCTCCCGATGAACAGGACCCCCATTTCGACCGTAGCGCTCCAACACAAGTCTGTTTCCTCCATTTTGCGGTACGCCACACCCCTCCTGATCAATAGGACCCCATTTCGACCGTAGGAGGTCCAACAGAAGTCTGTTTCCTCTGTTTTGCGGTACTCGAGAGCCCTCCCAATGAATAGGATCCCGTTTCGACCGTGGTCGGTCGAACACAAGGCCGTTTCCTCTATTCTGTGGTACATCGGTCCTCGTTCCCATCGGCTGTTCCGTCCAAGCCTTCCCGATGAACACGACAATGCATTCCGTTCCGACCCAGCCGGTTGGCTCCCCATGAACACGACGACTGCGTGGTTTCTCCGTTCCGACCCATCCATGTACACGAACCCTGACCGTATTTATGCGTGAGTAGGCGTTTGAGACCCCGCACGTATGTACGTATGTGGCTGCATTTTCTTTCTTGCACCCCGGCCGATGTACGTATGTGTACATGCTATGTGCGCGCCTCTACTACGACATGTGCGCGCCTCTACATCGACCAATATGTACATACATGTTTGCGACCATAATGACAATGCTACGTACACTTCGGCCAGGTGGGTGCCGACTGTCAGGCACTTCCTTGCGTGCGAAGATGTCGCTGGTGGATCCCAGCAGTCAGGGGGTGAAACATGTTTTTTGCCCGTAATATGGACGCACTTCCTTGTGTGCGAAGATGTAGCTGGTTGGTCCCAACAGTCAGGGGGGAAACATTTTTTTCACGAAATACGGAGGCCCGTACGATGGGTCCCTACTAACAGGTGGAGGAATCATTATTTTCCGCGTAATAAGGAGGCACTTCCTTGCTGCAGTCGTTGACCCAGCTATCAGCCTCTCCACGTACAGTACTCTTCCGATGGAAGTCGGTCGTTGACCACATTGACCGCGCCGCGCCGAGAGCACCAAGGCGGTGGACAACGAAGAGGCCTAGGAAGGGGATGACACGGAGCCGGGGAAGACGTGGTAGTGGATGCCCACGCGGAGAGGAGTACGAGGGTTCACTAGTTCGGCTGCGGTATGAGGCTGCCGTCGCCGCAGAATAACAGGGGGTGTGGGTGAGTGGAGAGATGGCCTGGCCAACGGTGGGAGTAGTAGGGGGCGGTGAGGCATCCGCGGCAGCACAGCCAGCCATGGGAGGCAGGAGCAGGCGGCACGACCGGCGCTGGTTTGGGCGGCTGGAGCAAGAAGACCCGAGGTTGAAGAAGCACGACGGACGTTGGATGGACATCAGACGGTCACTGCAGCTAGAATCGTTTATATTGACTAAGTTGACAAAACCCTTGGCACGCGTCAACTTAGTAGGCCCATAGGCCAGCTTCCGAAACGGTGCGCCCCAGATGTCAGGGGGAGGAATCATTTTTTGGGCGGGCGAAGCTAGAATATCCGAGATTGAAGAAGAAGCATGCCATCCATTGGATGGACATCCAACGGCCACTGCTACTAGAACCGTGTGTTGACTATAAGTTGACACAGCCTTGCATACGCGTCAACTTATTTTCTTAGGGGACGCGTTAACTTAGTAGGCCCAGAAGTATGTGGCATAGAACTTATAGCCCATTTGAGATTTGTAAAAATTTACAACCCATTTTTGCATTCTAACAGAATTTACTATAGCCCATTTACAGTTTGTGAAAAGTACAACCCATTTTCTAGCTAGGACAACAATTAATAATTTCAACCAATCGTTCAAAACAGAATTCAATAAAATTTTCCACATTTTGATGCGATCCAAAATATTTTTATACAGAAATTTGTAGTCAGATTAAATACAATTTCAATATAAATTTGTATTACGTAAAAATCCAACAGAACTTTGCCCGTGCAACAATTAATGAAATTAAATTTTCCAAAATCCAAAATAATATTTTATAAAGTAATTATGTGTTTGTTGCATTTTTTATACTTACTGCTCGGTTTTTATAATTACATCCCATTTATTATTTCTTAAAGCCCATTTTCTTGTTAAGCCTAATGCATCCCTCCTAGGAAAGATTTCCACCCCGGTGGGGCGGAGAATAACAAGTTGACCTTGCCTGGGTATTCCTCAAAAAAAGAATAGCTGGGCTAGCCATTTTCAGCTTGAAAAAAATTAATATCTGGGCTGGATATCTGGCCTGGGCTAGACGGGCCACAGCCCGCCCAGTTAATACCCTTCTCTCCTCTGAACGACAACAAAAACATCACTAAAGAAAAACTCTGCAGTGCTCACACCTCAAAAACACAAATACTGCTCGAGCTGATTGGTCCCAGCTGTTGTCCGCTCCTTGTGCAATTCTCTCATTTATTGACTACATAGGTTGACATTGGTGTGGGACCGTGATGTCAGGAAACCAGGAGGAAGCAAAAAAATTATAGTTATATATAGTAAGGAGGCATTTGCGTATGTGCGGCTACGGCCCTGGTGGGTCCCCACTGTCATCCTCTCCAAGTAAAGTCATCTCCTCTTTCCTCATGTCCGTTGACCATGTTGACAACGCGAGACGACGGCGCCACGACGAGCGTAACAACTCGAAGGACGATGGAGAGGGCCTCGCGGGCCCTACGGATGGTATGATATAGCGCCCGCTGCTCATTCGGGAAGCCAGGATCATAGGGCGACATGTTCGCGACGGCATTGTCGTTCGCTTGTTCACCGGTGCTCGTTGAGGAGACGGAGGTTGTAGCACAGGTCCTCCTGCACTGGTAGCTCTTCCGCCATTAGGGCATCGAAGCGCGGCCGCACCTGCTCTATGGTGAACACGGCATGAACCGGCTTGGACAGTGGTGCCGGCTCCTGGTCGGAAGCTACGTCCATCGACTGATTGTCGTCGCTCAGCTCGGCGAGCTCGCTAATGAGCTAGCATGTCCTGTTGCAGGACTGACACACTGCGAAGCACGAGTTTGGCTGCCATGGCCCACCCAGACTGCCTCCCTCACTCGCGCGCACTTTTCGCCTGAAACAGACATCACCGCCCGCCCCGCTTCCCGGTGCAGGCGATTGCTCCGCCTTCAAACAACACAAGTGTCATCCGTCCGTCCGTCTGCCGCCCACATTAATGGTACACGGTTGTCGAGGCAGCTACTCCGGCGCCACACGTTCGTCCATCCGCTCCCACCATTGCTATACAAACTGCTGCGCCGGCCATATCCGCAGTCATCCGCCTCCGTTCCCTTTCTCCTGTCCACACCACTACTGCCCACCATGGCTTTCTCGCGCTCTAGCGCTCTTCGGGACGGGCAGACGACGAACCACAAGGAGATGGCAGCCATTGCTGCCGACTGGCTGGCCGACAGGTAGCCAGAGGACGATGACGTCCCAATGGAGAACATGGTAGTCGACGATCCGGCGCCAACCCCCTCCTCCGCGCCATCCTTGCCGGTGCATTGCACCATGACCATCGGTGGGGCCCATGCCCAATACACAGACATAGTGAGGCAGAAGCGTTAGGAGCAGTTCTGGGAGGCGCAGGCCGACGCCACCTACAACCACCATCTCCTCCAGGAGCACCTGTAGCGGAGGAGCAGATCACCGCGGAGCGGGCGGAGCAGGAGGCGCTGCTCGACTCATACAGCTCCGCCCGCGAGGGCCGCCTCGAGCGCTGGCGGTACCGCATGCGGGTGGTGGAGGCTGCGGCCACCTACAAAGAGGGCGATGAAGTGGGCAAGGCGCTGTTTGGCGAGACCGAGGATGAAGCAGAGGACAATGCCAGCTCCGATGAGTCCCCGCTCCACTGGCGTCGACGAGGCCCTGCCCTTCGAGGCCCCGCGGCGCCAACAACGAGGCAGAGGACACCGCCGGCTCCGCCGAGGCCCCACCCCGCCGGCACCGAGGTGGAGGCCCTACTCCGCCGAGGCCCCGCCCCGCCAACAACGAGGCAGAGGACATCGCAGGCTCACCCGAGGCCCCACCCTACCAGCAACGAGGGGGAGGATTTCCCCGCTCCGCCGAGGCACCGCCCCGCAGGCAACGAGACAGAGGACATCGCAGGCTCCGCCGAGGCCCCGCCCGCCGGTGCCAAGAAAGGCCCTACTCCGCTGAGGCCCTACCCCACCAACAACGAGGTAGAGGACATCACCGGCTCAGCCGAGGCCCCACCCTATCAGCAATGAGGGGGAGGATTTCCCCTACTCCACCAAGGCGCCGTCCCACCGGCAATGAGACAGAGGACATCACCAGCTTCATCGAGGCCCCGCCCTGCTGCCAATGAGGCCGCGCCACACAGAAAACGAGGAAGAGTAGAACACGGTAGGTCGCCGCCGCTCGGGTCCAAGTAAGGCCATCGCTGCTACCCTTCAGTTGAAGCCAAGCTAGGCGGGTTGACCATTGACAGACGATTAGCTTCTTCGCAGCGACGTGGAGTCGGAGAGCTATGTTGGAGAAGGACGCTGCTTCTACTTAACTGCTGGTGCAGTTGGCTCACTGACACGTGGGCCTAACAGGCATCTGGGACACATGTCAGTTATGCAACTGCACATGCAGTTAAGTCACTGAAGCTCAGTTCGCTAGAGAAGAAGCTTCTGTTTGGGTCAGCTGAACACACATGGGTAGCTTGAGTTAATTAATTATACCTCCAGCACACCCCTTTTTAGTTGAAGAATGTATGAAATGTAATGAAATCCAGCATGTTCATATGAAATCCGACCGTTTATGAATGAATTTAGTCTGATTAGTTTGAATTCTTGTATCACTGGCATTGGATGAACATGGAAAATAATACGTACTAGCATATTCCCAGGGTGATCACCTCGTTTGCAGTAGATTCACATGTACTCCCTGCGGTCCTTTTTAGTCTGCATACAAGTTTTGTTTGCAATCAAAGTATCTCTACTTTGGCCAATTTTATAGAAAAAAGTATGAACTTTCACAATGTGCGAAGTAAAAAGGAACAGAGGGAGTACAAAGAGTTTGAGCAGCTTTTTAGCGTTCCTGTACATTGCAATCAAACACATAGGCCTGGCAATTCATAGAGAACATTGAAAACAATCGATGATTATGCATCTCAGCGATTCACATGTCAAAGCCAATATTTACTTCACAACCAAAGAATAAAGAAAAATTGATCGACACTGCTGACAGCAAAGGGCGTCCCATTTGAAAATATCAAACACATGTCTTCTTGCTAACATCAATGAGCAAAATTTGACAAGGTTTTCCCGTTCCAAAATATCGAATGCCTATGATTGTGTAATGGGCAGGGTTTGCCATCAGTTTGGACATTGACATGGCACCTCGTGCTAAGTAAACCAGCTGTTCTTTTTGTGCAGTTCCACCAAAATCAAACAAATTCGCGCGTAACTTGTCTGATCGCCCTTATATGTTTTAACTCCTTGAACTTATTGGCACCTCCTTTCTTGGGGTGGAAATGAATGATTTGATGTATTCATGAACATTTTGTGCAGTTCCCATTGAAATCAAGCTGAGCACCCCTGTTTGCACAAATACAAAAAAAGTGATTAGTATAAAGCAAACTGTAGTATGAATTAACAGTTTAAATAGGCACCTACATGGTCCATGTAGAGAACACTTTTAAAAAAATGGAACTCACCAGAAAGAATACTAGAACAACATTGTACTTACGCATCACAACACAAAATGGAGATCTGTCAGTCCTTCGGAGCTGAAGTTAGTTTGGTCTTGTGGGGAATAATGTAACCACCCTTCAACTACTCCTTCTGATGAGAAGATAGACAGGGCTTCTTCATCCTGGCATAATCGAAACTAGTCACTTCACGTACTCCATATTCTTCTTCAGTGGGGGATGATCCTGTTGTGCAAAGACAAGAGGACAACTAAATGCTAGCATCCCTGTTTGCTCGAAAAAAAGGAAAGGAAATATTTAAAACAACACAGATGAAGCACTTCTCAAGGACAATACCACTTTCTCATGACAGTATCTAAACTGTGGCATAACAACAATAGATATGACAAAGCTCAATCATATGGATGAAATCCATGGGCGAGTAGCAACCTTTGTTAGGAGGCTTATTGTGTAGAGCATACAAATCAAGCACTTCTCCGGAACCATCTGCTGCTATCTACTATGGTTGCCATGCATACTATATACTCCTCGATTAGTTTAATGTTTCCAACATCTTCTTGTGCAGTCCCACTAAAATATATGGTATCTTCAAAGAAGATCCCTATTTGCACAAGTAGAGATAATTACATATTACATTAAGAGTGGCATCAAATCAGTGGCAGAACAATTGCTCGTTCCAGTCATAGCAATAAATTAAGATACAAAACTATATCATTACCTATGTCATCACAGTTCCCGTGCTTCATTACAGCACCGAGAGTTGATTTTTGTTTTTATTCCGCTTGTTCTTCCACTTCATCACTTGGTTCAATAACAGACAAGCTTCGCCTTCAATGTAAGATTTGGAATGTCAATTAGGGGCACAAGTATAGCACTAAACAATGACATTAATTTTCTGATGAAAGTGGCAAAATACAGGCCAATAGTTGTGAAATATCCTTATCTTACCTCAATGGGAAATTATGGTGCACATATAGATTGGAAGTCTCGTATCAATTTGTGCAGTTCACTAAAATCAAGCAACATTACCATACAAGTAGCACAACATATCAAAACACACAACACAATCATGTGAAAGAAGGCTAGTACTGACCTCTCATGACGCGGAATTCAAACAACTCACAAGAAGAAGATCTGAACCAAATTTGCCAACACGGATAGGAAGTAAGATCTCCTCTTGTGCAGTTCCGCCAAGATCAAGCAATCAAGCAACATTGTCGGTGTGACATTTTGGTTGACCTACACAAAGCACTTTTAAAACAGAAGTGTTTTGTGCGGTGCAACAAAAGGTCACAATAGCAATGAGGTGAAGTAGATAACCCTGTTTACACAAAGGTGCAAAGGAAACAACTAGTGGTCAATAACGGTGGATAAGACATAAGCCAAGAAAAAGAAGCATCTAACTTATTTAAATGGGAAAGAAAGCAAGAAAGTAGCATTTCTCAAATGGTGGCATTGATTAATATTAATAGAGAGATTATATTAACAATAAAATTCGTTAAACATGTAATTTGCTTTTAACTGTAGCATTGCATCAATTTTCTAGCGGCATTATTAGAGGGTGTTTGTTTACAGGGACATTTTAGTGTAGGGACTAAAAAAACTCCATGTCAGTCCCATCTAAACCAAACAGGAGGGACTTTTAGGTACTAAAAGTGGGCATTTGGGACTAAAGAAAGAAGACCCCGAGGGAGAGTCTTTTTGGGACTTTTTCCAATAGTTGGCCTTGCCCCGCATCGCACCTTGTCTCTATTAGTTCATTACTAGGGGTTGCATGGTCTTTTAGAATGTCATTTAATAATGTCTAGTCCATGTTTAGTCCCTGGAACCAAGTAGGTAGGGACTAGGGAGTTTTTAATCAGATAGGGCCTTAGATTAACAACAGCTAAAGAGTTGCACATGATAGTGGACGCACCAGCACCATGTGCATCTACCGATGTATGAAGGGGTGATGCACAGTCTGTTCCAACAAAGAACAAACAACCAAGGAGCATATTTGTGTTGGTCCCAGTTTTGTTATCTTTAGACACCTTTCCCGATGTGAGCGCAGCAAAACTAGTCCTGCTCAAACTCTATAGCCTTGTCCCCCAAAACAAAAGATCAGTTCGTTACAGATGTGCTTACTGCGTTTGTCATTGTTTTACCTTTTCGACCACAATAGGTGCTGGATAGCCAGTCTGTACTAGTACTTCCCCCTTTCTTTCCTCTTTGAACCACGTCCTATATTCATGCTATACAACTTTCCCCACTACTTTCCCCCATTCCTTTCCTCTTTGAACCACGTCTTAGATTCATGCTATACAAATTTCCCCACTACTTTCCCCCTTCCTTTCCTTTCCTTTTTGAACCACGTCCTAGGTTCATGCTATAAAACTTTCCCCACTATTTTCCCCCATTCCTTTCCTCTTTGAACCACGTCCTAGATTCATGCTATACAACTTTCTGCACTACTTTCCTGTTTGATCCAACACCTACATTCGACTGCAGAAGCGGAAAAAGCCCACATGCAGCTAGAGCAATGCATGTGGAATAAGTAAATTATACCTTAAGGTTCTTGGAGTGTGGTTCAGTGGGCGACCGGAGGCTGTTTGGCCCACACTATGTATGACGGCGAAGAAGAAGGGGTCGCAGGCCCTCCCGCACCGGTGCTGGGTGAAAGAGAATAGTTGCGCCGGTAGTGGATTCCCTCCCTCGCCAAAGGCGACAGCGTTAAGCCTCCTTCCCTTCCCGGCGGACGGATCCTGTAGGCTCTTTGACCAGCAGTGTGGGGAGAGAGAGAGGCCAACAAAGTCTTGTTTAGATCTGGAGAGGGTGGGAGAGTGTGAAGAGAGCAACTACAAGCGCTGAGGCTCCAGCGTGTATATATATACTGGAGAGAGAGTGTGAAGAGTGCAAACCCTAGAAAACAAGCGCCGAGGCTGCAGCGTATACGTGATGAGGTGATTATACGGTCACTACGAGATCATATAGCTCCGTATCCATCCATTTTGACCAGTAAAAGAGTCCTCCTGGCACCACCCTAGATCACTTTCTCTCTCTGTCATGCGGGGCCTACCTGTCATTGGGTAGAAGAAAGAAGTCGAACAAAAAAAAAATGCTCAAGTGTAGTTATCGAACCCGAGACATCAAGTTTGATGAGTGAACAGGCTAACCAGCTACACCACCCTCCCGTTATGTTCAGCGAGAGGAAAATAACCTTTTATACATTCCTGCATTCATTTGACAAGCATGCCGGGTTTTTTTTTGCATGGGAGTCATTAGGATTTAAATCATAATCTTGTCATGTGGCTTTGGTGGTAAGACTATCCACAGTGGGAGTAACATAGGTGGTAACATCACACATCTTTAAGCAAAATAGATGATGTGGCGAGTAATTAATGAGGAAAGGGAGGCATGTGGTAACATATCGAGATACTGTAACATCACACATACCAAGACAAAATGAGTCTACAATATAATAAATGTAGTGTAGCATGATACCACACAATGTTACTCCCCACTATAGAGGTAGTAACATAGACTAGTAACATATGCATGTTACTAGTCTAAGTTACTACCCATTGTGACTAGTCTAAGGTCTTTCGGGATTTAAAGCAGTGTTGGTAGTACGAAAATAATGCAGCCATAGTCACCTTACCTCTCTCCACGTAGTAAGTTGGGTCCCACCAGTCAGAGGGTGAAACAAACAAATTAATAAGAAAAATTAAAAGCGCCAGCGGTGTATCTTACCTCACACATCTCACTACTACTCGTGAACACTGTCCGACTGATCCCTCTGTTCGCTCACGTACTATTTTATGTGAATCCTTATTATAACATGCACACAATTTTGGGCACTTGTATTCGACCTAAGTCAGTGTTCCACCGTATCTCGTACTACTCCCTCCATCTAGGTGTAATAAGTCACGTTAGAAGGTGCAGCGGGACCAAGGTGCAAGCAGATTGGAGGAGAAGGAGAAACTTGATCGGTCCTTCCTCCAATAAAAGCCCTGATTTCTGTCTCTAAATGCAACAATTAATCCCAACAACTAAGAGATGCCATTTTAGCTAACATGCAGGGCCATGTATTAATTCGCATGCGAGCCAACTTTGATATCTTGACTGATCAACGCGTAGTTGCGCTCCATGCATTGGGTTTTCGGGGGAGATAACAAGGCAGAGTAAGGAGCGTTTGGTTACATTGCTTAGGCTGGTCATAGTGGTGAGTACTACCTCCGTTCGGGTTTAAAAGGCCCCTCGGCCAAAACACTAGGATCAAGGCAAAATTTACTTTCCATCGGTAATCTCATGGACCAATGGAAGAGGGAGCACAAAGCAGCTAAATCGCGCATGCACATGCTGTAGCATTAACTAGGTCCTTGCATGCAGCCCAAAAACTCGCGCCTGCATGCAGCTCCGTCTCCCACGCCTTGCATGCAGTCAACTTTTACTGCTCGACCAATCAACTTTCGTAATGCCAATTGATTGTAGCGATAAAGCAAGACCATAAATACAATCGGCCATAAAATTTCAAACGCACAATCAAGGTTGACGGGTCTTGTAAACCCGGACGGAGGTATTAACTTGGACTAGTAACATGCATATGTTACTAGTCTATGTTACTACTACGCGAAGTTTGCCGTCGGAAGCGAGCCGATCTTGCTAAGGATCCAAATGCTCGCTAAGTAGTCCCTCCATTTTTTTATACAAGGCCACAAACCCATATTACGGATACCAAGATAAAAATCAATGCATGTTTAAGTCAATATTGCAAGGTAGCTCGTCACCTTGTTTGTGGTGTTAATTAATGTGATTTTTCTCTCCCACACACAACAAGGCAACCCTTTTACACCTCATTGGTTGACTAATGTTGGGAATGCAAGCCAACCTTCTCACTCCCGCATGCATGCAAGGGATATTAATGTACTTGGGTTCTAGTACGAGGCAGATGCCATCAATTTTGCTTCAATTAATGTTAGTGGCCTTGTATAGTTGCAAATTGTAGTTTTGATAGTGGCCTTGTATAAAAAAGTGGAGGGAGTAACAACGCTCGCTAGCAATGAGGCCAGGAGGGGATTGAGATGCGAAGTTAATGGACAACGCCTAAACATTTTTGGGAATATCTGATTTCCGTAAGATGACTTAACACCTAGATGGAGGGAGTACTACTCCTCAGTCCAGGTTTGATGGAATATTCGTCACCTCTTCTCTTCTTGTATGTACTCCATTTGTATCACACTTCCTGTGGCTTTGCACTCGCACGATATTCCTATTCTATGAACCTGTGTGTGCGTGTGCGCGCGCGTGTGTGTTTAACAACATGCGTGTGTTAGAGACAGCAACACATCGACCTACTCCTATAGAGAGATGGTGTATACTATACGATTTAGCCACGAGATTTGGTGCATACTCTGGTTTCCGGGCGTCCAGTCGGGACAGGCG
The DNA here is from genome assembly GCA_963921465.1 of Triticum timopheevii. Taxonomy (NCBI): domain Eukaryota; kingdom Viridiplantae; phylum Streptophyta; class Magnoliopsida; order Poales; family Poaceae; genus Triticum; species Triticum timopheevii. The sequence goes on along the minus strand of OY997264.1, from coordinate 248,038,447 downwards.
GACAGCTGCCACGCTCGCTCCTGACCAGTCTGGCCCACCCAAAGCCCCTCCATCACCCATGCGCGCTTCCCACCCGAAACGGTCAGCGCCGCTCCAAAGAATCAGTGCCGCATTCATGCCCGGGCAGAGCGGACACGACCTCTCACTAGCGCCTGCATTGAAGGGAGAAGTGGATTCAAGAGTGATGGTTGCTTTGTCCGTCCAACTTACTACTGGGTCTATGTGATTTTATGGCTCATTGGTCATTACTACTGAGGTGGTAGGACTGTTCGAAGTCCCACGCTTTTGGCGAAAGGAGGTACTACTAGATTACAATTTTCTCCATTCTTACAACATAGGAGTGCGAGAGCAGCGAAAACACGCAGGCTTAGTGATTACATGGCCCACCTCACACTATCATCATATTTTCTAGACATCGTGCGACACCTAACTCTTTACATAGTACAAGTATAGTACGTACTGTAATTTATCAGCGAGATAAATTTGTACAATGCTATGAAGCTTCCAGCTACCTTTTCATGTACTTGCGTCCAAGGTTGCCCATTGCAACATTTCATCAAATGCAAAGGAGACTAACATGCATGCTATTGCATCTAAATGATTAATAGATCATAGCCAATATGTACTCACTCCATTCCAATATAAGTGTCTCAACTTTATGCAAACTTTAGTACAAAGTTGTACTACTACTAAAGTCTACACTTATTTTGGAACAGAGACAACTAAAGAAAAAAATGATCCATGCAGTCCCTAGCCCTTGAACCGTAAACTCTAACCAGGCTTTAATTTGCTGGCAACGTTGGAGCTTCCGAAGAAATGAAGTTTGCAACCTTTTGACCATCGGATCATTTTTTGCAGTTGCACCAAAATCGAGATGAGCATCCCCATGGCAAAGAAATTGAAGAAGCGTGATTAGAATAATATTACTGGGACTAGTTGATGACACATAAACTCATCACAAATACAATACATAGAAGCCAGTAGAGGTATGTGTGGGGCAAAGAAGTAGAGAAATATCCACATGGAGTGATGTGGGCAGCTGGAGCAGAGGTGCAAGTCGGTTGTAAAGGGAGTTGTGCCTGAGGGATGTCAGGACATAGCTCAACCTAGAGGAAGGCGGCGGGAGGCGGCAACTGCCCATGTCGCGGCAGTGAGCAAGGGACGAAGGCAAACTCATCGGCTTTGTGCGAGAGAACGACAGGGACCCTTGATAAAGAGGTGCCGACAGTGGGTTTTCGCCACCGGCGATGGCGACCGCATCTACACTAAGCATCTACCCATTCCCCGGCGGACGTGATCTGCCGGGATGTTAGAGATGTGGCCAAAGTCGTTTTGTGCGAGAGAGTGTGAAGAGAGCAACCCCAACAAGCAACCATGTAGGCTCGTCCTGACTATGTATATAGTGGAGAGGTTTCCTTTTCTCTCCATATGAACCTATTTATATTGCGTACGTGCCACAGAAGAAAAAGAACTTTATTTATAAATGACGCGGCACCTACTGCTCGTTCTCCTATAAACCTTGCGCTTGGCATCTCTAAAATATTAACCTTGTGATTGGCTCTTCGCCTCTTGGGAAGAAGAGCAATAATGGTACTGCAGTATATATTGTTCTGGGTATATGAGATCGAATGAATTGCTGCATGTCCACCACGTGGGCGAGGGTCGAGGCAGAGTGCATACAATTACGTCCGTTTCAATATGGACTACATACGGAGCAAACTGAGTGAATCTACACTCTCAAATATGTCTATATGCAAAATGTATTTTTTTAAAGTGGCCTTGTATAAGTAAATGGAGGGAGTAATTGTAACGCCCCGAGACCGACGCTCCAAAAGACTTCCAGCTATTTTGAGTTTTATCGTGTGATTTGTTTTGTTTGTGCATTCATCATGCCATCTCTTGTATTGCATCATGTCATCATGCCATCATATCATTAATTTTTAAAACCTCAACTAAATAAAGTGCATAGATCTTTTGATCTATTTAAATCGAGGGAATTCACATGGTGACTTCTCTTTATAACATATCTTCCCAATATTAGGGAGCTATATTTAAATATTTCATTAATTTGGAATTCACCATAACACACTTGCAAAATATCCCAATGCCTTTGTTATCTTAATTCTTGGTCTCCAACCTTGCCATATATTCTTTCATCATATTCCGGAGCTCCACCAAAAATCCGAACAATTTTGGACCTTCCCAACCCTCACTTCTTATTCAAATCATTTGAATTTAAATCAAATGAGTTTGAATTTAATCCTTTCAACCATGGCCTTTCTATTTTTCTTGGATCAAGCTCAATTTTGTGAGTCCGCGAAAATTATCTGCCTGCCCAAATTCTATCTACCTTCCGTTCTTCTTCTTTTTCTTCTTTGACATTTTTCTGTTTTTTTTGGAAAAAGAAGAAGAAGGAGAGCAGCCACAGCTCGGCCTTCTCCCAGCAGTTAGCCCAAGGCCCAGCCGCAGCCTACCTATCCTAACCCTAGCCCGACCTCATGTGAGAACCACTCTTGCTAGCTACGGATCTGGGATTCTCACGGGGATTCGAACTAGGATATTTGAATTTCGGATGAGGATTCCTCCCAACCACCCACACCTCTATCCGTTTGACCGAGCCGCGGCCGTAGCCGTCCAAATCCTAGCCAACCCTTACAAGTATCACTGGATCAGTTTATATACTATTACACCCGCTTAACAGGCCCAGTTTGGGCTAGCAAGCCACTGGGGCGGCCTTTTGGCCTGTGTAGACTTGGGCCTCTGGACCTTGACGCACTCTGGATCGCTGCTGCCGGCAACCGCTGGATCAGCTACAGGGCTTGGCACTCCTCCTGCAGGTACATGGGCTACAGGGCTGCTGACATCCCCCCTCCGTTGCGAGACGGCTTGCCCCCAAGCCGTAGCGCGAGGAAATTGTTGGTGCAGAGAGTCCATGTCCTCCCATGTTGCTTCGTCTTGCGAAGAGCCACTCCACTGGATCAAGCCTTGAGCGATCGTACGTTTGCCATGCTGCCGGACTCGTTGCTGGAGCACGCGGAGTGGTACCTGAAGAGAAGCAAAAAGGGATGGCAGTTCGTGAAGAATGGTGCAATTGGGCAGCACTACCTTCTTAAGCTGAGACACATGGAAAACCTGATGAATCCTGCTGTCCGGAGGTAATTCCAATTTGTAAGCTACTTCCCCAATCTTGTCAAGGATGGTATAGGGTCCCAAGTATTTGAAAGCCAACTTATGGTTTGCTCTATGCATGACTGAAGATTGCACATAAGGTTGCAGTTTCAAGAAAACTTGTTCTCCAACGTTGAAAGATCTCTCAGTCCTGTTTTTATCAGCCATGTGCTTCATTCTCTGTTGAGCTCGGAGCAGATGTTGTTTAACAGAAGCTACCACAACCTCCCTGTCTTGCAGCCATTGGGTAATATCCACAGGGGCAACAGTATCACTGGCAGCAATCCCAAAATATCTAGGAGAGTGTCCATAAAGTACCTCAAAGGGAGACTTGCCCACAGCTGAATGCCAATTTGTATTATACCAAAACTCACACATGGACAACCATTTACTCCATTTGGAGGGATGAGCACTAATAAAACTTCTGAGGTAGCATTCAATCTGCTTGTTGACCCTCTCAGTCTGACCATCAGTAGCTGGGTGATATGCAGTACTCATGTTAAGCTGAGTCCCAGTCCTGTGAACAAGAATTTGCCAAAATTTGCTTGTGAACACTGGATCTCTATCAGATACTATGTACTTTGGCATGCCATGCAATTTGTATATATTGTCCAAGAACACTTCAGCAACTTTTTGTGTAGAAAAAGGATGTTTGAGGGCCATGAAATGCCCATATTTTGTAAACTTGTCAATGACCACAAATATGCAATCAAACTGATAGGAAGGAGGTAATACAGTAATGAAATCCATGGTCACAGTTTCCCATGCCTTACTTGGAACTGGTAAAGGAGAAAGCAGCCCTGGATACTTAACTCTTTCAGGTTTAGCTTGCTGACAAACCAAACAAGATGTGAGAACCACTCTTGCTAGCTACGGATCTGGGATTCTCACGGGGATTCAAACTAGGATATTTGAATTTCAGATGAGGATTCCTCCCAACCACCCACACCTCTATCCGTTCGACCGAGCCGCGGCCGTAGCCGTCCAAATCCTAGCCAACCCTTACAAGTATCACTGGATCAGTTTATATACTATTACACCCGCTTAACGGGCCCAGTTTGGGCTAGCAAGCCACTGGGGCGGCCTTTTGGCCCGTGTAGACTTGGGCCTCTGGACCTTGACACACTCTGGATCGCTGCTGCCGGCAACCGCTGGATCAGCTACAGGGCTTGGCGCTCCTCCTGCAGGTACATGGGCTACAGGGCTGTTGACACCTTGTCCCTCTCTTTCCCTCGGTCCCTTCCTCCAGCGCCGCCATCTCCCTCGTTCGTCCCGATCCCCATCTCACTCTCTCCCTCTCGATCCTGCAGCGCCACTACCTTGCACCCGACCCCTCTCAGCCTCTGCATCGCGCCTCCTCCTCCCTCCGTTCGGCCTCAACCACAGGAGCCACACCGTCACGACGCCCTCCTTGTCCTATCGTGCCCGTCGCTCGCCACGGCGCCCTGCATCGCCAGAGCCCCGCGCCAAGACCTACCCTGCCTTGTCATGTCTAGGGCGAGGAGGACGACCCGCATCACCTCCTCCCGTGCCTCTCCTCCTGCTTCTCCTCATCGCGACCAAACCGCCTCGACCTGCTGCTGCACCCTCTCGCCGACGCCGCGCCCGGACCTTCCCCGCGCCTTGCCTTTGACCTTGGCTTCCGCGTTCCATGGCCACGAGCACCACCCGCAACAGTTTTAGGCCGTCCCTGGCGCCGAGTCCCTCGCCGCCCTTCTGCACCTCGTCTCCGGCCCTATCCGTTGGAGCCACGCCTCCCGGTGCCCGCAGCTGCATCGCCGGTCTTCCTCCTTGACGCTGCCGCCTCGAGCCTCCCCATGCCTCGCGAGACCGCCGTGCCAAGTTCCCGTCGCTGCCGCTGCAAGTCCCGCTCGAATACAACCCCTGCATCGCGCCAAGTCTCTGCATCGCGCCCCTGTTGCTGTTGACGCCAAGTCCAACGGTCACCGAGCGTGGATTCGCCAAGTACCACCACCAATACCTCTGGATTCGCCAAGTACTCCACCGGCAAGACCACAAGGATGCTCGGACGACTACAGGCTGAAACGCCAAGTCCCTCTCTGAACGTGTACGACTACCATCGCCGAGACCGCAAGTACCATGACAACCCCGAAGGGATTCGAACCCATCAAGTTCCTCTACAACTCGTGTACGACTACCGTTGTTGTGTACAACTACTTCCACTACCGTCGCCCCGAAGATGTTGGATTCGTCAAGTACCTCTCCGAAACGAACGTGTACAACTACTTCCACTACCGTCGCGAGAACGACTACTTCCACTACGGCCCGTGTACCACTACTTCCTTCGTCGTACTCGAACCGCCCCGAAACGCACGCTTCGAAGGTATAACTGCCGAGACGATGACCCGTGGACGAATGCATGCTGTATGAGATATCCGTGTTTGCACCGTGATCAAATTGTCGCTTGCGATGCCCCTCTTTTGCCATGCCACCGACATGTGGGACACCCGGTATCCGGGATCACTCCCCGTCTCTTGCGTGTTCCACACATCCGCACACTTCTCGTTTGCATTGGTATCTCATTCAAGTTACCGGGATCGAAATGTTGCCGTGGCACCATTTTCGTTATCGTTGCCGTGGCACCCCTTTTGTTCCGCCATGGTGACCAAATGCTTCATAACATGGTCATGTCAACATTTTCATAAATATTGCATAGGACTTGCATATGTCATCCGCATCATGATAACAACATTTAAATGGTTAAAATTGTTGTTTGCATTAAATTCATAATATGCATATGAGGATTTTCCGGACTTGTTGTTTGTTGTTTCCGGCCTCATTTAAATTGCCTAGATAGTTAGTTTACTTATGTTTCACCTCTTGCCATGTTTAACAACATGGAATATTGTTGTGTTCATAAATGAGAGAGAACTAAATAATTGATGTGGTGTTTTGTCAATATGCAACTCGTTGCATATTGAGCTCCACTTAACTTGTAGTGTTGTTTGTGCATATTGCCATGCCATGCCTCATTAAACCGGTCATGCATCATACTTGTTTGCGCATCATGCCATGCTTATGCTTGTTGGTTTACCATGTTGTTTGTTTCTTTCCGGTGTTGCTTCTTAGTCCCGGTAATGTTGCGATTGTGAGGATTCGTTCAACCACGCCCGTTCGTCTTCTTCATGGACTCGTTCTTCTTCCTAGCGGGATTTCAGGCAAGATGACCGTCACCTTGGATCTCACTACTATCATTGCTATGCTAGTTGCTTCGTTCTATCGCTTTGCTGCGCTACCTATCATTTGTTCTTCAAGCCTCCCAAATTGCCATGAACCTCTAACCTTTGACACCCTTCCTAGCAAACTGTTGCTTGGCTATGTTACCGCTTTGCTCAGCCCCTCTTATAGCATTGTTAGTTGCAGGTGAAGTTGAAGATTGCTCCTTGGTGGACAGGGTTATGTTGGGATATCACAATATCTCTTATATTATTAATGCATCTATATACTTGGTAAAGGGTGGAAGGCTCGGCCTTATGCCTGGTGTTTTGTTCCACTCTTGCCGCCCTAGTTTCCATCATACCGGTGTTATGTTCCCGGATTTTGCGTTCCTTACGCAGTCGGGTGATTTATAGGACCCCCCTGACAGTTCGCTTTGAATAAAACTCCTCCAGCAAGGCCCAACCTTGGTTTTACCATTTGCCTCACCTAGCCCTTTTTCCCTTGGGTTTCCGGAGCCCGAGGGTCATCTTTATTTTACCCCCCCCCCCCCCCGGGCCAGTGCTCCTTCGAGTGTTGGTCCAACCTGAGCGATGTCCGGCGCCCCCTGGGCAACCAAGGTCTATGCCAACCCGTCGTCTTGCTCATCCGGTGTGCCCTGAGAACGAGATATGTGCAGCTCCTATCGGGATTTGTCAGCACATCGGGCGGCTTTGCTGGTCTTGTTTTACCATTGTCAAAATGTCTTGTAAACCGTGATTCCGAGACTGATCGGGTGTTCCTGGGAGAAGGTATATCCTTCGTTGATCACGAGAGCTTATCATGGGCTAAGTTGGGACACCCCTGCAGGGTATAAACTTTCGAGAGCCGTGCCCGCGGTTATGTGGCAGATGGGAATTTGTTAATGTCCGGTTGTAGATAACTTGACACCAGATCCGAATTAAAACGCATCAACTGCGTGTGTAGTCGTGATGGTCTCTTCTCGGCGGAGTCCGGGAAGCGAACATGGTTTTGGGTTATGTTTGACGTAAGTAGGAGTTCAGGATCACCTCTTGATCATTGCTAGCTTCACGACCGTTCCGCTTGTTCTCTTCTCGCTCTTATTTGCGTATGTTAGCCCCCATATATGCTTAGTCGCTGCTGCAACCTCATCACTTTACCCCTTCCTTTCCCATTAAGCTTTGCTAGTCTTGATACCCATGGTAATGGGATTGCTGAGTCCTCGTGGCTCACAGATTACTACAACAATAGTTGCAGGTACAGGTTTATGCGATGATCATGACGCTAGAGCAATGTTTGCTTGTTTTGGAGTTCTTCTTCTGCTTCTTCTTCGATCAGGGGATAGGTTCCAGGTCGGCAGCCTGGGCTAGCAGGGTGGATGTCGTTTGAGTTTCTGTTTGTGTTTCATCCGTAGTCGGATGGTGCTCTTATGTAAGATGATGTTGTATTCGTGTGGCATTGTATGCCTTATGTATGTATCCCCATCTATTATGTAATGTTGATGTAATGACATCCACCTTGCAAAAGCGTCTTCAAGATGCGCTTCTATCCTTTGTGGGACCTTCGAGTTCCTTTAGGATAGGGTCGCATCTTGGGCGTGACAGTAATAAAGGACATATATTCCAAACAATATGATAATCTCTCTAACCAAGGTAGGGACGAGGAGTAAATAGAGGGAGTAGTAAAATTTTCTCCTCGCCCTATGAGCCAGAGCGCATGGGCGAGGGAGCGGGCGTAAGGCATACTAGTAAGCAAGCTTCTCCTCATCCTGCAAGTCACCGCGCCCGTGGGCGGGGGAGACGGTGTACTAAGCAAGCTTCTCCTTGTTCTGCGAGCTGACGGGACACATCAAAAGTACTCCAGTGTATAGAGACTTACCTCTAAGGTAGGCACCACATGGTTTGCCTCTTTTTTAACATAACGCATCAAGTCTCAATTTGTTTGTTCACCCATGGTAGACGATCCTCCATCAAGTGGAAAAATATACACGTGTCAAATTACCACGTGGGCTGCCTTTTCGTACAGAAATGAGCTCCACCGTGTACCCGCATGGGTGTGGTTGGGAAAGAGAGGGGGTACATGCATGGTGCGTGCACCTCTTCTCTTCGTGCACGTACCCCACCTACATGGGTGTGTGTGAGAGAGAGATACAAACCTAGACAGATGGCATGTGCGTTCGTGAGTATTTTTTGTTTGGGAGGGTGCGATTTCGTGAATGTATTTGTGGGAATATGTATCGATGACATCTCAAACAAAATTTTCCATGCAATGTGTGCAAAATGGAGGCCTATCCATACCGTATATAGAGGGCTGGGTGATCCACAAGAAAAGTGGGAGGTGTCATAGATATCGATAGAGTATAAAATAGGATCAAGTGGGTGGGTGCGAGATCGATGAAGAGAGCCATCGAAATTGTGTCTGTGCAAGTCAAAGATATAGGGCGACTGACCTACCGGAAAGTCAGAGGGCACATGTCAAGTTTGTGTGTGGCACGGAGACATGACTAGAGCGCTCGATGTATCAGTGTGTGTGGGCGAGGGGTGGGAGTGGGGGGGGAGGGGGAGGCAAAGGCCTATCTAGAGAGGTAGAACGACTCGTATGTGTGTTGAGAAGGAGAGACCCAACTATGTCTTGAGGGAGATCGGCCGACATCCATACATAACTGAAGGACGGGAAATAGGATGGGACGGAGAGAGAGAGAGAGAGAGAGAGAGAGAGAGAGAGAGAGGAGAGAGGGAGGGAGAGGTGTAGAGTGCTGGATGGGTGATGGAGTTGCTTCTCGAAGATGGTGGGAGAGGCCTACTAGACAAACTGAGGGTAGAACTGCAATATTATCAATAAGAGTGGGGATGTGTTTCTGTGTGTGCCTCTGCATGATAGATCTGTCGGGACGCATGCATGGATGATGAAGGGGAACCATGTGTTTGGTAAGCAAACCTAACTAGATCGGTAGATCAATTGTTGTTTGTCGGAGGAAGGGAGAGACATAACTAATGAGGTGGATCAATCGATGCGTGGGGAACAATGAGTTATAAGGACCTAGCTAGCTATATGTATAGCGGGCGATCGGTCGGTGTACATCCATTTATTAGAGGCAAATAAGGCCCAACGATACGGATATACATAGAGAATGGAGCTAGGAGGTGGTGCGAGAGGCCGAGCTACTAGCTAGATAGGGGGAGGAGTGTGCGGTTGTGGGATCGATGAAAAGAGGGGTGAGAGTTTACACGTGTGTGGGACCGTATGAGAGACATGAGGCATGGACACAGGAAGGAGGAGATTGAAGGTGCGTGTGTATGTTGTCGACAGACATTGCTGGAGAGGTTTATCGATCGGTGTGTGTCGGAAAGGAGTTGTGGAGACTGTGGGAGAACGACCTAAACAAAAAAATGAATGTGCGTGATGGATAGAATGCTGAGGGAGGGGGAGGGCAAGGAGGGCGTGTGCATGCATGAGAGAAAGTTAGTTCTAGCTACAATTAGAGGATTGTGTGGGTGTAAGAGACTAACAAAGATCATAATTTGATATGAAAGTGGATTCATATATTTGAATAGGAGATCATAGTGTTATAAACATATGCATGCATGAATATAGCGGTGATACCAGTGTTGTGGTTTTGCACATATTATACCATAATGTGATAATGCACATCGTTTGCAACTCACAGCTAAATGTCGAACAATCTAAACCATACTATACATCCAAAAATCTCACATTGTATTTGAAGTTGTGATAATGTGTGGCGTTTGCAACTCACATCTAAATACTTATAAGCATAGGGGGCGGGGCATCATACATTATGTGATAAACACATTATACATATGAGACATGGTTTATATTATGAAGATGTAGCTAGATCTTAAAATGTACTGTGCTTTGAAATCAAGATAAAGTGGATTCAAAAATTGAGTTTGAGTTCATATAGTACACATAGTTCATATCTAACTCGAGAGTAATCATGTGGTGTGCTGTGAAGATAATACACAAACGATGGATTAACTTGACAATAATGATGAATGTAGATCTTGTTAAAATAGAGAAACGAATTCAAATGGTTTGACTTCACAACAATCATTATTGTAGATCTTATTCAAATAGAGAAAGGAATTCAAATTTAGTTCATATTGAAGCAGTAGTATATATGTTTGGAATGCATTAAAACATTCATTTGAGTAGTAGGTTGCATGCATTATACACGTAGCGAAATATTTTAATTGAATATAACATGAATTCAAAGTTTTCAATGACATTTGTAGTGCGAATTGATTTGGTACAGTACACGAGACTAGACTCTCTTGTGTGCTGCGAATTGATTTCTTTTTGTTTTTTTGTCGACGAAAGTGCGAATTGATTTGGTACAGTACACGTTAGGCTTGTACGGAAATTTCAACCCGCGCCTTGTTACCCTGAAATATTTAAGATATATCGATGTCTCGTTGTGCTCCGACAACTGCCTCCATCTCAACCCACGCTTGCTATTCCAAAATTACAACGCGCGTGAAAACTCCCACCTCCTGTGGAATCCCGACATGTGAAATGCCTGTGATACCCCTGAACCGAAAGAACTGCCTAGCTCAAATCGGTGGGGGGTACTTTCATAAGTTACGCCACATTTCGGACAAGTGCGTCCCTAAGCCATGGTTTCCCACTCCCATCCCATCCGCCCACCCATTCGTACACCGAGGCCGCGAAAACCCGAGAAGCCCCACACTCTCCTCTGTCCGCCACACAGCTGGAGCCTCTTCCCCGACGACGTCGTCCACAGCAACACCTTGACGTCCCTCATCCACCGTACCGGATGAGGATCCCTTGTCTATCTCGTCGTCCTGCCGGTTCAGCCACCCCGTCCTCCACCTCCAAGGAGCTTCCCGATGTTCCCCTCGTCTTTCGCACCACCTCCATTCCCACACCACCGTCTTCACCTGCACCACCGGAAGAGCAGCATCATCACCATTTCCTCGGATGAAGCTGCGGCCTAATCGGTGCCACCAAAGAGGTTGTACACTAATCGCCGCATTTTCTTGTTGATTAGATCTCACGGTGCTGCCAACGCTCGGTCCCGAGCCGACACGGCACGGCTCCATCCACGGCGGCTTCGCCAGCCACTTCCTCCACGGCATAGCTGCCTCGGTGGCGACTTCCACATCAGTAGGAGCTGCTGCTACTTTAGCTCTCGCTCGCACTGCTGCTCTGCTCCTGCTCTCGGTCCCCTGCCTGGTCCGCGCTTGTGTAACACCCACGATGCAGCTATATCTCCCACGTGTCGAAGCATGACTTAGAGGCATAACCGCATTGTGGTTTTGTCGCAAGAAGGGTCATCTTCACACAATCCCATGTAATGAACAAGACTGGGATAAAGATTTGGCTTACAATCGCCACTTCACACAAGTGCTTAAATAAATTATACATCATTCAGAGTACACACATAGTCCGACTACGGACGAAGCCAAAAGAAAAGAAGATTACCCAACTGCTAGATCCCCGATCGTCCCAACTGGGCTCCACTACTGATCAACATGAAACGAAACATAGCAACAACCAAGATCTTCGTTGAGCTCCCATCTAAGCTCAGTTGCATCACCTACACTGGTATCATCGGCACCTGCAACTGTTGTGATAGTATCTGGTGAGTCACGAGGACTCAGCAATCTCAAAACCCGCGAGATCAAGACTATTTAAGCTTATGGGTAGGAAGTGGTAATGAGGTGGAGTTATAGCAAGCACTAAGCAAATATGGTGCTAACATACGCAAATAAGAGCGAGAAGAGAAGCAACGGAATGGTCACGAAGCTAGAAGTGATCAAGAAGTGATCCTGAAACTACCTACGCACAACCATAACACAAGGGCCGTGTTCTATTCCCGGACTCCGCCGAAAAGAGACCATCATGGCTACACACGCGGTTGATGCATTTTAATTAAGTCAAGTGCCAAGTTCTCTACAACCGGATATTAACAAATTCCCATCTGCCACATAACCGTGGGCACGGCTCTCGAAAGTTTATACCCTGCAGGGGTGTCCCAACTTAGCCCATTACAAGCTCTCACGGTCAACGAAGGATATTACTTCTCCCAGGAAGACCCGATTAGTCTCGGAATCCCGGATTACAAGACATTTCGAGAGTGGTAAAACAAGATCAGCAAAGCTGCCCGATGTGCCGACAAATCCCGACAGGAGTTGCACGTATCTCGTTCTGAGGGCACACCGGATGAGCCAGACGTCGGGTTGGCATAGACCCTGGTTGCCCAGGGGGCGCCGGACATCGCTTGGTTTGGACCAGCACCCGGAGGAGCACTGGCCCGGGGGGGGGGGGGTAAATAAAGATGACCCTTGAGTCTGCAAAACCCAAGGGAAAAAGGCTTAGGTGGAAAATGTTAAAACCAAGGTTGGGCCTTGCTGGAGGAGTTTTATTCAAAGCGAACTGTCAAGGGGGTCCCATAAATCACCCAACCGTGTAAGGACCGCAAAATTACGGAACGTAACACCGGTATGACGGAAACTAGGGCAGCAAGAGTGGAACAAAACACCAGGCATAAGGCCGAGCCTTCCACCCTTTACCAAGTATATAGATGCATTAATTAAATAAGAGATATTGTGATATCCCAACATAATCCTGTCCATCATGGAGAAATCTTCAACTTCACCTGCAACTAACAACGCTATAAGAGGGGCTGAGCAACGCGGTAACATGGCCAAACAACGGTTTGCTAGGAAGGGTGAAAAGGTTAGAGGCTGACATGGCAATTAGGGAGGCATGGTAAACAAGTGATAGGTAGCGCAGCATAGCGATAGAACGAAACAACTAGCAAGCAAAGATAGAACTGATATCGCGGGTAATGGTCATCTTGCCTGAAATCCCACAAGGAATAAGAATGAGTCCATGAAGAAGACAAACGGACGTAGTCAAACGAATCCTCACAACTCCGGAACGAAACCGAAGCTAACGAGAGAAGCAAACCGGAAAGAAGCAAACAACATGGTAAACACACAAGCATAACCATGGCATGATGCACAACCAAGGATGATGCATGTCCGGTTAGATAGGCCTGACATGGCAAAAGGCAACAAACAATACTACAAGTTAAGTCGAACTCAATATGCAACGAGTTGCATATTGACAAAACACCACATTGACATATTTAGTTTAATCTCGTTTAAGCTACCAAACAATATTAAATGTTGTTAAACATGGCAAGAGGTGAAGCATAATTAAACTACCTAGCTAGGCAAGTTTAAATGAGGCCGGAAACAACAAACGACGATTCCGAAAAATCCCCATATGTCATTTAGCAATATAATGCAAACACAATTTTAACCATTTTAAATGTTGTTATCATGATGCGGATGACATATGCAAGTTTTATGCAATTTTTATGAAAACGATGACATGAGCATATTATGGAGCATTTGTCACCATGACGGAACGAAAAGGGTACCATGGCGGCGAAACGAAAATGGTGCCATGCAACATTCGGGTCCCGATAACTCGATTGAGATACCGATGTAAAAGAGAAGTGTGCGGATGAGTGTGTCATGCAAAAGGTGGTGCGGTGATCCCGGTTACTAGGTTCCCACATGTCGGTGCAAAGACAACTCGGACACGGTTCGAACACGAGCATCTCATACAACACACATGCATTCATTTGCGGGTGTCGTCTCAGGTTTATACCTTCCAAGAGTGCATTTCGGAGCGGGTAGAGTTCGACGAAGGAAGTAGTGGTACATGGGCCGTAGTGGAAGTAGTCGTTCTCGCGACAGTAGTGGAAGTAGTTGTACACATTCGTTTCGGAGAGGTACTTGACGAATCCAATGTCTTCGGGGCGACGGTAGTGGTACACGTTATCTTGTGGAACTTCACGGTTCGTTGTGTAGTCGTACACGGGTCATAGTGGTACTTGGCAAAATCCACGGGGGTGGTCTTGGCGTGCAGCGAACAACAGTACAGGAAGGCAAAGGCATGGCCGAAGGTGAGATTGAAGCAGCCTTGGCGTGAACTCCAGTGACGGTACAACGAGGAACGGCGGACATGGCGGTGGAGGAGGAGGTTTGTTGCAGGCCATGAGCAGCGGAGCGAGGTCATGGGGGCACGGGACTTGGACACCGACTGCAGGGAAGCTCGGGGCAGGGGAAGCAGCCACCATGGGGACCGGGAGGAGCTCGGCTCCCCTCGGGCGTTGCCGGCTGCTGGTGGAGGAGACGTGCGGGCGAGGCGAAGCAGGAGAGGAAGGTCGTCGGGGAGGCACGATCCATGAGATGGACGACGTGGGCTGCAGGATCCGGCCGTAGGCATGGCCGACGGCATGGCTTGGAGTAGATCGGGCGCTTGGCGCTTGGGGCGCGGCGCAGCTGGATGGCGCGGGCGACACAGGAGGAGGCCGCATGTGGCCGGGTGCGGAGGCGGTGGTGCTGGCCATGGCGCCAGTGCACAGGGACGGGTGCGGCTCCGAATGACGACGGGGTGGAGGAGGCCGAGGGGGTCGAGCGAGGGAGATGGCGGCGCGAGGGAGGAGATGGGGATCGGGCGCTAGGTTCGGGCGATGCGTGTGCGTGGTGGAGCTCAAAGGGAGCGAGGGGAGGAAGAGAGTGAACAGAGGGGATCGGGCTAGGGTTATAGGGATTAGATGGGCTGTGGGGATGGATGGGCCGACCCGGGCTTTCTCTCTCCCCTCTCTCTCATACTTTCCTTAACAGAAAAGAATTAGAGAGAAGAAAAGAAAGAAAGGGTTAGGGAAAGAATATGCGCAAGGGGTTAATTTCCCTGGACTCACAAAAATAAGCTTGATCCAAGAAAATAGAAGGTGGGCATGAATGGAAGTTTAAATTCAAACTCATTTGAATTTAATTCAAATGGTTTGAACTAGGACAAGAATTTAGAAGTGTCCAAAAATGTTGAGATTTTTGGTGGGGCTCCGATCAACAGAGAAAGAATTATTGACAAGGTTTTGAGGTCAACTCGGAGCAGAAAAGGCATGGGATTTATTTTGCACGTGTGTTATGGTGATTACCAAAGAATGGAATGCTTTGTTATATCTCCCTAATAATATTGGGAGGATATGTTATAAAGATAAAACACCATGTGAGTTCCCTCGATTTAAATGGATCGAAGATCCATACAATTTATTTAGGTGAGTTTTAAAAATAAGGTTGCATGATGACATGATGCAATGCACATGATGCAAGGATGAATGCAACGAACAAAACAAATCACATGAAGAATCTCGGAATACAAGGAAGGCATCTGGAGCGTCGGTCTCGGGGTATTACTACACTCCACCACTACAAGAGGATCACTTCCCGAGATCTAGGATGGCACCGGAGAGAAGCGAAAAAGGAAGAGGAGAGGTAAAATAAAGTTGCTTCTTTGACAAACGAGTGAAACCATGATCCTTGAGAGGTTGAAAAACTTGAAAGAAAGAACACAACGGAGTTGAACACAATTGAGAGCACTGCGGTAGAAAAGAGAAACAAGGAACACCATGTTAACGTTGGAGGTTGCAAAGGTGTGAATGGCGAGCACAATGAACAAGAAGGAATTGAAACCACTCTGGTTGAAACGAGAAAAGAATGAATAATAATGATATAATTTTGGCAGCACTCCGACAGTAAATGGAAGGAATTGAACATGAACTTGAGAAGATGGGATGATACTTGATGAAATCAACAACACACTGCCTCCAGAACTACTGAAAGAATGGCACAAGGGGTAAGAAGGATTTCAAACAACAGTCTGGTTGAAAAGAGAGGAAAAACTTAATACGATGAAAAGAACTTGAAGAGAAGACACAACACTCTGGTTAAATGGATAAGCACGAAAAGAACACGATCCTCACAATTCGAGATGAAGAGTGAAGAGAGTAACATCACAATGCCTCCAGAACGAAAGCATAGAAGCTAGATTGTTGGGATAAAGTGACGGAGAAGAAAATGACATCTTCTGCCACAAATGAACTTGGAAAGCATACCTGCAAAGAAGGATTGAATGGAATTGTTGAAAAATCAACAAAGAAACAAATAAGCTTGTAGTGAACTTATGGAAAACATCTCAAAATTATGAGGTGACAACCGGCCACTAACTGAAACAATTGCTTGCTTGAGATCAACGAAGAGATGAAAACTGCTTTCGCCGAGAGGATAGGAGAAAACTTGGATCATTGATAAGCACCACAATAGCAACATTGCTTATGGAAGGCTTTAGGTGAAAAATAACCCAAGATAACTCCAACGAAGATATTAATGGACTTAAAATACCTCATTGTTGACAACATGTGAATCGAGAAACATGGAAATTGTCAAGAATGATATAACGCCATCTCGAAGATAAGGTGGAAGGAATTGCATTTTGGAAGATGAAGAATACTTGAACTCCTCAAAATAAGACATGTGCTGAACACCATGTTTATTTTTAGAGTATAGCTTGGCCGATCTTAACTTCAAGAGAAATCTTGAAGAACAATTGAAGAATGAAAGGAATCCTTGACGAATCATCATGTAGAGCCTCCACGAAGAAATCCGGTAATAAAAGGATGATAAAAAGAAAGAGAAGTTGAGAACACAAGGTGAAGTCTTGCAATGATTTAGATGGATGTTCATGACGAGATAAAGCGGAAAAATTAGAACTCCGGAAACGAAAAGATGAAACATCTCGAACCGGGAAATGTGACATGATGTCACACCCTGATTTTCATGCCACTACACTTAAGCTAACAATCATGATAAATGTGGTTTGACAAAAACTTATGAGTGTTTTGGACCTTGCCTTGATTGGTTTTTGTCTGCTGTTTGCAAGTGCTCTAAAAATCAAATAAATCCTCCAACTCCTATACTTCATCTCCTTGCTCCAAACTCTTGAACCAATGATCATGCCATGTGTATAGGACATAAAAATAATTTCTTGCAAAAATAATTTGGCCAAATAGTATTTTCAAAAATTAGTTTTTCAAAAACCCCTGAATTGAGGTTTGCACTGCAAGTACTTAATTAAGGGCAGTAAAAATCTTTCCAAAAATATATTTTTCTCCTATTAGGTATAGGATACCCAGAAACCACAAAAATATAATTTTAAAAGTTATTTACCTATTTTATTTAAAAGCTTTTTCTTAAGGCCAGAAATGGTCTTTAATAGGGAAAAAATATTTTATTGTTTCAAAAATATTTGACAAAAACATAGGGAAACTCAGTGGACATATATTGTCCATATATAAGAGTTTCAACACATGGTCATGTTCAAAATATTGGTCAAATCCCTCAAAAACCCTTTCTGGATATTTCAAGCTTTTGAAATATTTACAAAGGAAATATTCTCCAAAAATTCCAAGCAAATTCTAAATTGTCACATATGACATATTCGATGATCTTGCCAAGTCTCATGGCTAGGAGACCAATATAACATCATCCAATCCCCTTAAAACCATTTCTGTCCATTTTGAAGTTTGAGCAACTTTACATTGCCAAACATTTCCAAATGTTCTCAAACCTTGTGAACATGCTCAAATGTTCAAATTATTCATATAGACCAAGTGGAACAAGTGGGAGAACAAGTTAACTTGATCAAAGGGCCCCAAAACCCTTCCTGTCCAGAACCAAATTTGAACAACTCTACATTGGCAACTTTCTCCTTTTGATCTCAACTTTTGTTGAAATGTTCATAACCTTAAATGATGACACTACACCAAGTGGTGCATCAAGGAGAACATATTTTCATGACTAAATCTTGGAAAATCCATTTCTATTCATTTCTAGGGTTTGCCAAAGTTACATTGGCAACTTTCTTCAAATGAGATCAAACTTGGTGATCATACTCAATTATATATGCCATTTGAACCTGTTGATTCTTATGTCAAGTGGGATCAATTTGCTTGACCAAACTACCATCAAACACCTTCTGCCATAATTTGGTGATCAACATTTGGGGCACCAGAGGGATTCTCCTTGAACCACAATTCCTACCACATCATGTCTTAGAACCCCTCTACCACTGGCAAAAGTTGGATGGCTTCAGCTCAATTATTTGGGGGTGAGAACCTCATTTTTCATCTTTGTCCAGCAACTTTCCGTCTCTTTCTGCTCTCCCTCTCTCTTTCTTTGACTTTGCTAGCTCTCCAACGTCACCCCAGGCTTTAGCCGATCACCCAGCACACTCCAGACGCAAGTGGACACGGCAGAGCGCGCAAAACGCGCTCATGCCGGCCAAAAGCCTGCTCTGGAGCGCGCTACAATGGTGGCCGAGCCTTGCCGCCGCACTCCCGTCCTCCTTGGGCCGCCCAAGCGCGCCAGTCGACGTGCCTCGGCGTCCGCGACACGCCACGACCTGGTCCCCCTCCTTCTCCCTCCTGCTGCCTCTGCTCACACGCGCGCCGGCCGCCCGAGAGCTCCAATGAGCGGCCTCACACGCGCGGCACCTTTGGCCCTTCCCCGCTCCTTTTCTCCCTTCCCCTGGCTGTAGACCATCTCTACAAACGCCCTGGACACACACACACGAGCCCCCGTGACCCCAAGCAACGGCAACGACCTCGCCGGCGCACTCGTCCACGGTGCACCATCGCTCCGCCATAAAAGGCCACACCTGACCTCCCTCTGGAGCTCCTTTACTCTCCCTCCCTCCCGTGCACCCCTGGACCAAACCACACCTCTCCCCGTGCCCTCCATCCACCGCAATGGCCGGAGCTCCGCCGTCGGGCTCCGCCTAAATTTGGGCTATCCCGAGCCTCTCTCTCTCTCCCCTAGACATTCCAACACCCTCTCATCACCACCGTCAACTCACCCCATGCTACATCCCCTCCTCCTCATGCCTTCCACGCCGTGCCGAACCCCTCCATCGCCTGTTCCTGCCGCCGCTGAGGCCTCGCTCGCTCTGGCGCTCCCCGGCGGAAACTGGGTACCCAGGTGGACGCGGCCAATCCTCCCGGGCTCGCCGGAGTCCGGGCGGTCGCCGAAGGTGGCCTGAGCCACCGGAACGGGCGCCAGCAAGTGCTCGGGCCCGCCTCCTCTGCCTCCTCTGTCGCAGGCAGGAGGAGGGAGACGACCCTGCGGGTGGATCCCGCAGGTCAGTGACCCCGCCAGCGGGCCCCGCCCCGTTTAAGTGGAGACGGTCTCCGCCAACTGCCGCCTTCGCCGAGGGAAGACGTATTCCAGCGAATACGCCTCCTGCGTCGACAGCCTGCGCGCGGCCGTGCAGTTGGGCTGGCCCGCTGCTTATCTCTCGGCTTGCATGCATGATAATGGTAAAGCCCCCTTTTTCCTTTTTCTTTTTTTCAGCAAGATTCAAACTTTTCCAGAGACCTCACTTCAAGTCCAAATCTGATGGTTCAAATTTTTAGTAACTCCATAAATCATGATCTATTTAATGAGGTGTAGTGAACATTTTTATTGTGCTTGGTTTCCACTGGGTACATTAAATAGGTCATTTATCCACATATGTCCACTTTAAAAATCCATATTATATTCATTTCAACTCCAAATCCAGTGAAACCAATTTCTAAATGTTTATAAAATCATGCCTGAATTAATGGGTACTTTTACTCATTTTTATAAAATGGCATTTTGTGGACAACTTGTGGATCCATCAAATCCATTGATTCCATCATATTGAAATGTTCAGAAATATCCACTAATCCAATTCCAATAAAACCACTTTGGTCATTTTTCATATGACCAAAGGCATCCTAGAAAAGTCCAACTCACATTTTTAGAGCACTTTTATTTTGCTTTGTTGTGTTGCTTATTGTGATTGTTTCCGGCGTTAGTTGATGAAGTAGACGGAGTATTTGGAGAAGGACCAGAAGATTTCAAGACTCTGATGAACCAGGCAAGCAGCCCTTTGACCATGTCTATGAAACCCTTTTTATGCATGTCATATAGCACCATATTGTTGTTGCAATGGAATCATGATGAGGTGGTAACAACTTTGATGGTTTGCCACCGTACTTCCTCGTTGATACTTGCATTGTGCATGACCCTACCTTCTTATGAGGGTTATGCCGGTGGGAGTAGATAGGATGCTAAAGTAGATGCTACACAAAAAGGAACGGGTATATGCATGATGAAGGAGACAAAGTATTTTCAAAAGACTTTTTCGAAAACCGCGTCGGGTGACACTTATGCCCAAAGGAGATGATGAGATGGGTAACCACTTGATGACGAAGTGGTGTACCGAGGCAAGTGTGTGTGTTGTTTTCGAAAACGGATTAGATTTAAGATTTTTCGACTGTCCCAACCTTACATGCGCAACCACTCTACCCTTGTATGGGAAAGGGCATTATTGATTACCTAGGTCGAGACTAGCTTTGAGTCCGCATTACTAGTGACGGGGGAGAGTTGGTGCTCTCTCTCGGGATGGGGTCGTGCCAGGTAGGGCGGCCATGACTGTCTTTACAGGGCACCGGGTACACTGTTCTGTCCCCTCTCGGATGTTACGATCTCGAGTGAGTCTCGTATGATGTACATCGTGAGGATAGGGAACAACGAGTGGACTCCTTGTTAGTGTCGTCTAGGGAAAGGTAGTGATCGGGTGCTTACCCCGGGTACTTGAGGTATTGCGGGTCATGGATGACACGGAAGTTCCCCGGATCTTGTGGGTAAAGTGTGCAACCTTTGCACAGTGTAAAACTATTCGAATAGCCGTGTCCACGGTCAAGGACAGTTGGGCGATGCTGCTTAAACTATGTCCAGAGTTTACAAACCAGTGTGTGTGTTGGGATAACTACTTGGGTCAAGTCAAAGGACTTGACGTGATTGAGATGGGTTGGTGCCCACTCTATTTATGTTGATACCTGTAACCTGACCTCATGGTTACTTGAATTCTCTTGTTGCATGTCTTACAAGTTGTTGAACATGTCATTGCACTCAAAACTAGCTTTCTGCAAAAATTTACCTATATCATGCATTGTTGTATCTTGAACCAAAACATGGGTTGCTTGCGAGTACATTCAAAGTACTCATTGGTTTGCCACTGGTTATTTTATTGGCCAGGCATGAAAGAACAGGATGTGATGAAGAACACTTCGGTGACGAACATGCGAGCTAGGACGCTTCCCAGTCAGAATGCCTGTAGGGTTAAGGCAGATGGCATGGGTCCAAGTTATCGACGAAGATTTCTGCTGCGATGATATACTCAAGACTCGACCATAATGGTCCTACTTGTGTAATACGGTATGTATGGATGTAAGACTCTTGTTATTCAGCTTCTGTGTGTTCAGTGAGCATTGATCTCTGGGATCACTGTACACGTGCATTCGGTGATCTCGACTTATGAGTCGGGGTCCCCACAGAGCTGGTATCAGAGCCATCCTGACTGTAGGAAGCCTTAGTTAGCATGGTCGTTAGTTAGGATAAAACTATTTCCGGAACTATTACAAGTTTTCAAAACTATCTATACTTCTCTTCCCTTCTCAGTTTTTCGAAAACTAAGGTATACTTTCCTTATTGATCTCTTCCCCTTTTAAAACCTTTGGTCGCTAGAACCCTTATGCCCCTGACCACTGGATTCCTTGTAATCATCGTGGATAATCTAGAAGGAAGATGCCTTGGCAGACATTCACCCACATCTCCTGAACACAAGATTGGCGACATCACAACAAGATGATACCAACAGAAGATACATCCTCGAGGAATGAGGACCTGAAGACCCAGGAGATGGTGACACCCTTGACACTTCCCCAAGATGAAGCAACCCTAGCCTACGATGATCAGGGCATAGGATATGCAGGATCAGACGTCCGACTGTGGCATTTCTTTTAAAGCCCTTTATGTGGTGTCGCTAAGACATCCGACTGTGGCATTTCTTTTAAAGCCCTTTCTGTGATGTTGCCCCGACGTCCGACTGTGGCATTTCTTTTAAAGCCCTTTATGTGGTGTCGCTAAGACGCCCGACTGTGGCATTTCTTTTAAAGCCCTTTCTGTGATGTCGCCCCGACGTCCGACTGTGGCATTTCTTTTAAAGCCCTTTATGTGGTGTCGCTAAGACGCCCGACTGTGGCATCATTTCCATATATTTATTCGTTCACCTTTCGAGGCGTCGCTTCAGACACCCGATCGGTCTTCATTTATGTTTTGTTGGGATTTCAGGCGGACTACCGCCGTTTCCCTTTTACTTACCTCGTTATGCAAATTTTTGAATGTACATTGGTGACTTAATCATGACGCATTCATGCATGCATTTGTTATATCTTACGCCCGAACTATCTTGCGAGTACTTTCAAAGTACTCACTGGCTTGTTGATTTGGCCAGATGCTGACGAAGGCGATCTCATGGATGAAGAATTTGATAGCGAGTCCGACGCCTAGAGGAGTCCCATTCAGTCTCGTGCGACCCTGGATTTGGTCACTGTATTATATCCGCTTCCGCTACAAAATAAATTCATCGAGCCTCACCTCGACGCTCGATGAGATGACAGTTTTAGAGTCTTGTATCCCTCTCCCCACTGTGTTTTTCCACCACCGCCCTATCCTCGAGTCAGTAGTATGTCTCCACACCACTGTGTCATGTCCGCCATTATGTATAATTATTGGTGTGCTTGTAATAATTTGGTTGAGCAACCGTAGTTCAACCCTGTAATATATTTTATGCTACTGGCTTATTGTATCAAGAATTTGTCTACCAGTGAGGAGGATTTCTCTCATACTAGACTCAAAAGATTGGTTTCTCAATAAATATTTTTATTGGAAAACCGGTCGTGACAAGCTTGGTACCAGAGCCAGGCTGACTGTAGGAAACCACTAGGTGCGATCGCTAATTGGTTATTAGCATAATAGAGCCATTTTTAATTTTTCTGCAATTGTAGACATTTCTGACAGTCAGCATAAATTTATGATCTGACCATTCAGAATTTCTGCCTACTTTTGTAGATGGCCGATAACAGCTGCGAGTCTCAGACCTTCGCCAATGTGCCCGATGTGTTCGTCAAGCTTCTTTCCTTCATCGTTCAGGTCGCGATGGGGCCATCGGTGCGCCTAGTCTTCACACTCTGCGAGCACCGAGTCAACGACAGTCTGACCATGCACCAGGCCGCAGTGCAGTTCAAGGGAGGGCGTGGTGAGTTATGCCGCTTCCGGTTCTTGGGAAGAGCCATGCCTACGGAGAGGCATGCTATGCAGATGGCAGCCCGCGAGGCGATAGCTCGTCTCAGGGATGTCCTCCCCGTGAAGAAGACTCGTCGTAACCGTTATCTTCCATGCCATGTGCCTTACACCTGTCACTACGCATTCTCCTGCCCAGAGGGGAACGAGACGAGGCTTTTGAGATGCTTATTGAGTATCTCCGGGCCCTGGAGGCAGCCTTCGACAACCTGGTGGACGACTTCGTGGCTGCCTGCATGGACTCAGTCCATGGCTGTGCTGCCAAAAGGAGGGAGCTCCTACCCACCGCACCGCCACTGACTTTTGTTTCATCCTCAGCATCTTATGCACCTACTCGTCGCCTACCTTCTACCGAAGAATTCAACCAAGTTATTGCGCCCACTCCAGCGCGCACTGCACCACCCTTCGCGCCCACTCCTGTTCGTGTTGTTCCGCCCCTGGCACCCGCTCCGTCCACTCTGCGAAACACTACATGTATGGAGCCTATTAGCGAGGAGGAAGTCGAGTCCCCAGCCTCGCTACGCCTCACCCTCGGCAGGGCAAAGGAGGTCGTCAACATCTCCGCCTGAGTACGCTTAGCCGCCATGTAATGTACCGCTTTGTATGATATGTTTATATGTACATAGGTTGTGAGAAGTAGCCTGTTTGCTCATCATGTAGGATCTGGAGAAGTGCACTAGCCTAAATAACATGTCAGGATGATGTACGCATATCCTGAGTGATGTATTGTATAATTACCGCCCGCGTGTAAGATATGTAATGAGCAGTCCTTCTCCATGCGCAAGTCGATTTGTTTTTCTAAAGTAAGCTTGGTTATTTAATTTTATTTGCCAGCTTTATGCATTTATGGAATTGTTTTTGCGACTCTTTCCGCTTTTCTTATGGGTTTTACAAAATATATCCCAAGAGTGAAAAATGTCTCGTCCTTGGACTCGCTCCATGCCAACTCCACCAGAGGAAAATTTTGATACCCAACCCAGCAACGAGTTCACTCAGGGACAGTCAAGCCAACAGGGCAGTGAATCGGCACTTTCACAAATGTGCCGCCTTTATGAGCAGAGTCAGCAACAACATCGGGAAATGATGAACCAAGTCATCAACATGGGAAATCACCATGGACAGTATCAGCAGCATTCCAAGTTATCTGAGCTACAGAAGACACGTCCCCAAACCTTTTCTCATACTGACAAGCCTCTTGAAGCTGAGGATTGGCTTCGAGATATGGAGAGAAAATTAATTATTGCAAAATGTTCAGATCTCGAGAAAGTACTATATGCTCCGCACTATCTCACAGGAGCAGCTGCATCATGGTGGGAGAATTTTCTGCACATGCACCCCAACGAAAATGATATAACCTAGGATGATTTCAAGGAAGGTTTCCGTGGTGCACACATTCCCAAGAGTATTATGAAAATTAAGAAGAGAGAGTTCGATGACCTCAAACAAACGAACATGACAGTGTCAGAATACAACGGTCAATTTACTCTATTGTCTCGCTACGCCAATGAAGAACGTATGACTGAAAGCAAGAAGAGGGAGAAATTCCTTGACGGTCTGGCGCCCGCGCTTAAATGCCAACTGGTCGTGCACACTTTTCCAGATTTTAAAACACTAGTGGACAAAGCCATTACTCTGGAAAATGAGAGACGTAGCTTGGAGGATTTACGCAGGCGAAAAAGAGACCAGACTACTCTTGCGCGCAACCACCGAAGCAGGAAAGATTTTCAAAAAGGTGGGACACACAAACCTACAACAAACATATCTCGCCCAACCAAGAATTTCCATGCAAGGGACAAAGAGTTCACATATCGCCCAGGCGTTACTTGCTACGCTTGTGGAGAAGAAGGGCACTACGCCAAACAGTGCCCCAAGCCAAGGAACTCGACCCCGAAGCCAAACAACGGTGGCAATAATTTAGCGCCCAAGCGCAACAATTTCAACCCCAACAACAACCACAGGAAGGGTCATCTAAACCACGTGACCAAAGAAGAAGCACAAAATGCTCCGGATATCGTACTCGGTACGTTTCCTGTCAACACAATACCTGCAACGGTTTTGTTTGATTCTGGAGCTTCTCACTCATTCATTTCGAAAAGTTTTGCGTTGCAAAATAATTTTTCAATGTTTCCCTTGGAAAAATCCATGATCATCAAGTCCCCTGGGATTCAGCAAGTTACTCAGAGTTACTGTCAGAATGTGGTCATTGAGTTCGAAGGATTGAAATTTTATGCCAATCTTATTGTGTTGGAAAATAAAGGACTGGATGTCATCCTAGGGATGGACTGGTTAACCACCAACAAAGGTTTTATTGATTGTTTCAACCGGACCGTAATTCTCATGCACCACCACGGGAAGACAATAAAAGTATCAGCCAAGGAAAGAAAAATACCCCGACAGCCGAGATTGAATAAGGTGGACGTTTCTGAGTTAAGCAAGGTTCCAGTAGTATGTGAATTTCCAAACGTATTTCCCGAAGAACTACCAGGCATGCCACCAGACCGAGAAATAGAATTCAGCATTGAGCTAGCACCAGGAACCACCCCCATATACAAGAAACCATACAGAATGGCACCATCCGAGTTGATTGAGTTGAAGAAACAAATAAAGGAATTACTGGACAAGGGATACATTCGAGCCAGCTCCTCACCTTGGGGATCACCAATTTTATTTGCCAAAAAGAAGGATGGAACACTGAGATTGTGCATAGACTACCGAGCACTTAACATGGTCACAGTCAAGAACAAATACCCGATGCCGAGGATAAATGATTTATTTGATCAGCTCGCTCAGGCCAAGGTATTCTCAAAGATTGACTTAAGGTCAGGATACCATCAATTAAAAGTGCAAACAGAAGATATCCCCAAAACAGCCTTCACCTCCAGATATGGACTATATGAGTTCACAGTTATGCCTTTTGGATTAACAAACGCCCCCGCATATTTTGTTCACCTCATGAACAAAGTATTTATGAAGTTTATGGACAAATTCGTTGTGGTATTTATCGATGATATTCTGATATACTCCAAAACACCAGAAGAGCACGCGGAACATCTCAGGATTGTGCTAGGAGAACTCAGGAAGCATCAATTGTATGCCAAGTTCAGCAAGTGCGAATTTTGGCTAAGGCAAGTAGGCTTTCTAGGTCACGTGCTGACCCAAGGCGGTATCGCAGTGGACCCGGAGAAAGTTAGGGCCATACTTGACTGGAAGGCACCAGCCAGCGTAACGGACATACGAAGTTTCTTGGGAATGGCAGGATATTACCGCAGATTTATTGAAGGATTCTCCACCCTATCCAAGCCAATGACGCAGTTGCTCAAGAAGGACAAGAAGTTTGAATGGACAGAAGCCTGCAAAAAAAGTTTCCAAGAGTTAAAACGGAAATTAACCACAGCACCGGTATTAATTGTGCCAGACATACACAAAAACTTTGAGGTGTATTGTGACACATCCCGAAAAGGTCTCGGGTGCGTGTTGATGCAAGAAGGCAAGGTTGTCACATACGCTTCACGACAACTCTGCAAGCATGAGGGAAATTACCCCACTCATGACTTAGAAATGGCAGCAGTCATTCATGCACTTAAGGAATGGAGGCATTTCTTACTTGGGAATCGATGTGAAATATACACAGACCATAAAAGTCTCAAATATATTTTCACACAGCCAGAACTAAACTTACGGCAACGACGCTGGTTGGAATTGGTAAAGGATTATGACGTTGGTATCCACTATCATCCAGGGAAAGCAAATGTAGTGGCCGATGCTCTTAGTCGAAACCCCAGCTCCGACGAAAACAATCTGCAAAGTTTGAGACCTGAATTCCAACAAGAATTTGCCAAACTCAACTTTTTAATGATCGCGGAAGGCACCATATCAAACTTGGAAAGAAAGCCCGACCTTGTGGAGAGAATTAAAGAAGCTCAGCCTGGTCACCCCAGCATTGAAGGAATTAAAAGAAAGGTGAGTATGGTCAAGGCCTCGGAATTTGTCATAGGCGATGATGGAATATTACGGTACGGGGACAGACTCTGTGTGCCAAACATAGAGGACCTCAGGCAGCAAATCCTAGCTGAAGCACACACCACTCCATATTCAATCCACCCTGGAGGAACCAAAATGTATAAGGATATTCAGGAAAGATTTTGGTGGCACGGTATGAAGAGGGACATAGCCACATTCGTTGCATGTTGCGATTCTTGTCAACGCATAAAAGTTGAGCATCAAAAACCAGTCGGACTACTGCAACCAAACAAAATACCTGAGTGGAAATGGGATGAAATAGGGATGGATTTTATTGTCGGACTACCTCGGCACGACACGGGAATGATGCCATATGGGTCATCACCGATAAAGTAACCAAGGTGGCACATTTCATTCCAGTGAAGACAACCTACAACACTCAGAAGCTTGCCAGGATTTATCTCTCCCGTATAGTTTGTCTGCACGGAGTCCCGAAGACTATAATATCCGACAGAGGCACTCAGTTTGTCTCGAGATTCTGGGATCATTTACAACAGGCTCTGGGAACTCAATTGGCCTTCAGCACAGCCTACCATCCCCAGACTGATGGACAGACTGAACGCGTAAACCAAATTTTAGAAGACATGCTGAGAGCATGTGTCCTCACCTATGGAACCAGTTGGGAAGAAAGCCTGCCATATGCCGAGTTCGCATACAACAACAGTTACCAGGCCAGCCTGCAAATGGCACCTTTTGAAGCCCTATACGGACGAAGATGTCGTACCCCGCTAAATTGGTCAGAGACCGGAGACAGCCGTATCTTCGGCCCAGACGTGCTCAAAGAAGACGAGGAAAAAGTCAAGCTAATCAGGGACCGACTTAAGACCGCTCAAAGCCGACAGAAGAGTTATTACGATTAGAAACATCGTGGGGTCAATTTTGAACCCGGTGAATTTGTGCACCTACGAGTATCACCTATGAGGGGACTGCAACGGTTTAAGATTAAAGGAAAGTTAGCACCAAGATTTATTGGACCATTCTGCATAGTGGCGTGAAGAGGCACTGTAGCCTACCAGCTAGACTTACCCGAAGACTTGTCCGACATTCACGACGTATTCCACGTCTCTCAATTAAGGAAGTGCGTAAGCAAACCAGAGAAACAAGTATTCCATGAGAACATTGACGTGCAGCCAGACCTCACTTATCGGGAATGCCCAGTAAAAATATTAGAGGAGTCTGAAAGGAGAACCCGACAAAAGACCATCAAGTTTTTCAGAGTTCAGTGGAGCAACCACACCGAAAGCGAAGCAACTTGGGAAAGAGAGGATTTTCTTCGTACAGAACATCCATACTTATTTAAGGATCAGCTGGAATCTCAGGGACAAGATTTTTCCTAAGGGGGTAGGTGTTGTGACACTCCAAAATTTTTATTTGGTTTTCAGCAAAAACTTTGTGGTTTTTGAAAAGAGGCCATTTAAAATTTTCCAGAAAACCTTCCTCTTAAAAACTTCCTTTTCTTTGGCAAGGATTTTATTTTTCTTCAAACTATGGTGTTTGATCTTTTGAAACTTCTTCTCTGTTGGTTCCCTCTCAAATTATTTTGGGAGTTTAATTTTTTTCTTTTAAAAAGAAACTCTATGAAAATTTGGGATTTTCATATCTTGGAAACCACCCATGACTTTGTATTTTGCCCATGTGGTAAAACCCCTCCAAAACCTCCCCTCCTCCTTGTAATCAACCTAAGTTCTCTGTCCCAACTAATCCAAGCAAGTTTTGGATTTATTCTAATTTTCTTTCCCCTCAAATCATTTCTGCAAATTATTTGGAGCCTGAGAGATTTTCAAAGCAAGTACCCTTTTGCATTTGAGTTTTGACCTCAAACCAACTCTCCTGGATGGTCCTTTGTACCCACAACCCAGAACCATCTTGATCCACTCCTCCTCTTTTCAAATATTTCAAATTTTACTCACTGCAAGTTTGGACCAGATTTGATAAATTTGGTGAAATTCATATCTACACTTCTCCAAAAATTCCCCAAAAATTCAGGCAGCCTGCTGGAGCAATGAGTAGCCACTCCGCCAAAAATCAGCTCAAGGAAAAATCCCCAGGAGGCCAAATTCATTCTGTCGAACACCTTGCAGGTGTTGTTGCTGTTCATATTCAGGAATATTCAGATTTAGTGTCGTTTTCGTTCGTCAGTTTCAATCACGCGTAGACAGTGCCCTTGGCATGTTCCTCGCTGCCTCTTCCTCCTGTCTGGAGCACCACACGTGCGCTTGGCGCCTTCCCGGCGTCGGTGGCGCCCTGGCCCGCCTGCGCCGGCGTGTCTTGTGGCGGCCGAACCACCGTAGCGGCCGACAGAGAGCAGAATGGCGGCTCAACGCCGTTCGGCGCCGCCCAATCCTCCTGGTAGCTCCGCGTGGCCTCATGCACGCCAGCACACGCCGTTGCACCGTCATCGTGGCCCGGAAGGCACTGGGCACACTCTCTGCCGCCGATGGGCCCGCGCCGCCCCGTTCCGTCGAGCTCCCCCTAAACAACCGAATCCCGCTGAGGTTAGCGTCTGAATGGAACCAGTAAACCTCCACGATGACGCCCAACTCCCTAATCTCCCCCGACCAAGCACTGCGCTGCCGTAACCTTCACCGGAGATCCCCGTTCACGGCCACCGCCTCGGATCGCCTATAAAAGGGACCCCGAGCTCGCTCACGACCCCCACACCCTCACTGCACCTCTCCAAGACCCTGCCAAGCCACCAGGAGGACCTCGAGGAGGTCTCCTCCCCCGACTCCGGCCGCCCCGTTCCGCCTCGGCCTCCACCTCGATTCGCTCCGGTGAGGCCGTCTCCGGCGCCCAAACCCCGTCCGTTACCCCCTCTAGCTACCAGAAGTCCAACCCCCTCCTCAATTTGGCCTTCGCAGCTCCATCCGACGAGGCCCTCGACCACCCGAACCGCCGTCCACCGGAGCAAGGCTGGCCGTCGACGTGGTGCTCGCCGACCGCCACCACCACCACCAACCGACGCGGAAGGGCGCCCTGAACACGGAGGTACCCTCCGATCTCCCTGCCTCGCCGTGGATCACCGCCGGCGACCACTGCGGCTCTTGGGCGCCGACGAGCTTCGTCCCCCGTTTGAAAGTTTAAACCTGACGAGTGGGACCCGCCCGTCAGCCTCTCAGATCCTTTTAAACGAATCGTTTACTCAAAACACCTTCGGGAAAAATACGCTTTCCCCTCTGGGCTGGCATATTCAAGACTGGAACTTTTTCTGTTTTTATAAGCCAGCCCCTGGAAACCTTCTGTTTCATTACAGATGAGTCCCTGGACAAAAACCTTTATAACTTTTAAACAGAAAATTATTTTTGATTGATTCTTTTTCTGTCCTCTTTAAAATTTGTCTAGTTTTTTATCAGATTTATTTGAAAAATATTTGGAATACTTTTTGTGCACCTCTTGGTATTTACGATAGCGCATATATTTTGTTTATACCGTAGATACCGAAGGAGGTGACGGAACCGCAAACTTCACCGAGCTAGGCTCCGACTACTCCGAACCAGGCAAGCATGTTTGAACTTTTGATATGATGATTGTTTTGGCATGTTTGCATTAAGTGGTTTATGGCATGTTGATGAACACACCGACGAATGTCATGTTACCTGAGACGATGAGGCAAGTGAGTTTCGAAAATCCATGAGTGGATGGATGTGAGTATGCATGGCCATGTGTTGGCATGAGGATGGGTAAGATGGCAGTGTTGTAGCATGCCAGGCTTATGCCAGACTATGTGACTTCAATGTCAACTCGTATCATTCCAGTTCTTTCCATTCTTCCTTCCTTGTACTACCACATGTTTTCCGCAAGGAATATGGCTTAGTAAGTTGTAAACCGCTTTCCTGGTACACACCAAAAAGGAGAGGCTGTGATGATGGTTCCATGGCCCTGGATTAAAGCCAGTCATCTGGTCAGGGGGCATGGGTGTTTCCGGTTGGGACCGAGAGGGGGGCACCCCTTAGAGCGCGCATATATAAATTTGATCCCATGCTATTCGAGATTGTGATCTCCCCGTCTCAAAAGTTTTTCTTGGACGATGTCTAGGGTGATTCCTAGCATCGAGAGGTAGGATGGGTGTGTACTGGTTAGCTGTGTTTCCTACCGAAAAACCGTAAACGGAACTAGTCCTTCGTGACTACGGAAATCCGTTGGCTGTGGGAAAAATTTTGTACAAACTCTGCAGAGTCATATATTCCTTCGAATCATCTATTCCATGTCCAAGCTCGATATTATCTTATCCTGACCAAATCTCAGTTTTGATGACAGAGACTCCGGTGAATCGCATGAGTGCTAAGTCCGGTTAAATAATCATTTCTGTGGATGGACTAACACGTTTATTTTCATGAATTGAATGTTTATTATGAGTATTATTTACTTGTGAATAAAAGCCCTTTCTGCGATGTCGCTCAGACGTCCGACTGTGGCATTGTTGTATTCTACTTTCAATAAAAGCCCTTTCTGCGATGTCGCTCAGACGTCCGACTGTGGCATTTCTTTTAAAGCCCTTTATGTGGTGTCGCTAAGACGCCCGACTGTGGCATTTCTTTTAAAGCCCTTTCTGTGATGTCGCCCGACGTCCGACTGTGGCATTTCTTTTAAAGCCCTTTATGTGGTGTCGCTAAGACGCCCGACTGTGGCATCATTTCCGTATATTTACTCGTTCACCTTTCGAGGCGTCGCTTCAGACACCCGACCGGTCTTCATTTATGTTTTGTTGGGATTTCAGGCGGACTACTTACCATGTTATGCAAATTTTTGAATGTACATTGGTGACTTAATCATGACGCATTCATGCATGCATTTGTTATATCATACGTCCGAACTATCTTGCGAGTACTTTCAAAGTACTCACTGGCTTGTTGATTTGGCCAGATGCTGACGAAGGTGATCTCATGGATGAAGAATTTGATAGCGAGTCCGACGCCTAGAGGAGTCCCAGTCAGTCTCGTGCGACCCTGGATTTGGTCACTGTATTATATCCGCTTCCGCTACAAAATAAATTCATCGAGCCTCACCTCGACGCTCGATGAGATGACAGTTTTAGAATCTTGTATCCCTCTCCCCGCTGTGTTTTTCCACCACCACCCTATCCTCGAGTCAGTATTATGCCTCCACACCACTGTGTCATGTCCGCCATTATGTATAATTATTGGCGTGCTTGTAATAATTTGGTTGAGCAATTGTAGTTCGACCCTGTAATATATTTTATGCTACTGGCTTATTGTATCAAGAATTTGTCTACCAGTGAGGAGGATTTCTCTCATACTGGACTCAAAAGATTGGTTTCTCAATAAATATTTTTATTGGAAAACCGGTCGTGACAACGCTCCGACTCGGCGGCTTTATCATGGCCGCCCCGTCGGCGGTAGCACCGACGATGGCCTCTCGGGTCATAAATCATAACCTTCACGTTAGTTTGGAACTTGCCGAACAGATGGATCTTATGGAGCTCTCCTCCCTTAATGAACTCTTGGATCGCATCGCCGCTCTGGGAGTCGCTACGAACTATGACCGGATTGGGCTTAAACCCGACCGAAGGGACATCAGGTCCTCGCCGGCCACCCATGAGATAGCGATAGTGGAGGAACCACACGCGGATTGTCCCTCAACTTTGAGGATGAATTATGTTCGGATCGCCGAACTCCTTGAGCCGAAAACCTGCTGAAAGGAAAACACGACCTAGGTCCCGGACTTAGAATCGGGCATTGGGCCGAAGAAATTGGGCAGCACTCCGGATTCTGAACTGTTAAGCTTGGAACCATCCGCGCCCTTGGGCGTTAGATCGGATCAAAATCCGGATTCTGCTAACGACACCTACCTAGACTTAAACTGTCTCTCCCGCATCAGGCAAGAGCCCCAGGAAACCGTACGCCACTACTGGGCTAGATTTCTCCTTGCGCTTAACAAGGTCAAGGACTGCCGCGAGGAGAACATGGTCTCACTCTTCTACAAAAACTGCACGGACGAAGGACTCCTCACTGCTATAAACCACCGTGACATAGTACGCTTTGCGGACCTGGCAATCATGGTACGGAAGTACTGTGCGATGGAGAGCGCTTGGAAGACCCAAACAGAATTTTGGGATAGTACTGCTCTCACCAAGACCTTTGTCCGAACTAAATGGGCAAACTCTCGTAAGTCGTTCGATCCCATCCCCAAGAAACCAAAGCCCACCCCAGGGCGGGCATCCGTATTGGAAGAATGGCTCGACGGGCCATGTAAGCTCCACAGTACTCCGGATACAATACCGACTCATAGCCTTAGGGCATGTTGGATACTCCGACAGGTGGCAAAAAGTGGCGAGGATCTTCTTGTAGGCCATAAAGCGGAACAACATCCTGCCAGCGGACACAATACGGTACTAAAAGTCTTCGAGACTTTTGCCTCGAACAACAGGCGCAAGCGGGCTCATCGAAGCTCCGCGGAATTTGCCATGTGGCGAAGATAAACCCCTAGAACGACACTACTATAACTTTCAATGCCAGTGATGAACCTCAATTTCGGACTGTCCGGGCACCGGCCGCTCTGGTCCTTAGCCCAATCGTGGATGGCGGAAGCGGATTAAAATTGATGTATGAGGAAACGCTCAACAAGACGGAAATTGATAAAGGCCGCATCGAGCAAAGCGGCACCACCTTCAGGGGAATCATCCCTACTCAGGAAGTGCGGTGTGCGGGAAAAATCACACTCGATGTGGTATTCGGCACCCCGGAGAATTACAGGTCCGAAGAAATCACATTCCAAGTGGCTCCCTTTAGCAGCGGATACCACGCCCTTCTAGGGCGGGACGCGTTTACAAGCTTTCAAGCAGTACCTCATTACGGGTACATGAAGCTTAAAATGCCCGGACCCAATGGAATTATCACTCTAGCCAGTGATCCAGACATTGCACTTCGCGCCAAAAACAAAACCGCAGCACTAGCCCTGGAAGCATTATCTAAAGCCCTAGCAGCCGAAGAATTAACAACACTGCGGGCCACCATGGACAGGGACGACATGATACTCGACAAGCCACCCAAGTCCACATCATTTAAACCTGCAGACGAGATAGTCAAAGTCCAAGTCCACCCAACGGACACCACGAAGACAACATCCATCGGGACATAGTTGAGCCCTGCGATGGACGCTGCACTGCAAGATTTCTTATGCGAGAATTGGGACATTTTCGCCTGGCACCCTTCGGACATGCCAGGCATCCCACGCCGGTTCGCTGAACACAGCCTTAGTATACTAAAGGGATACAAACCGGTCAAACAGACTCTAAGGCGATTTTCAGAACCCAAACGACAAGCCATGGGGGAAGAGCTAGCCAAGATACTCGCGGCCGGATTCATCATAGACATTAAACATCCGGATTGGCTGGCAAATTTGGTAATGGTACCAAAAAAGGACAAATCCTGGCGCCTGTGTGTTGACTTCAAAGACCTCAACAAGGCTTGCCCCAAGGATCCCTTTCCCCTCCCTCGCATCGATCAAATCATCGATGTCACAGCTGTACACAACTCGCTGTGTTTTCTCGATGCATACTCTGGATACCATCAAATAAAGATGGCAGAGTCTGACCAAGCTGCAACAACTTTTATAACGCCATATGGCCCTATTTGCTTCAACACTATGCCCTTCGGGCTCAAGAATGCCAGCGCAACCTATCAATGCATGATTCAGACATGCCTGGAAAAGCAAATTGGCAAAACAGTGGAAGCATATGTGGACAACATGGTCATAAAAACTAGACACGTCGAAACCCTAATAAAAGACTTAAGGCTTACATTCGATAACCTTCGGACATACGACATCAAGTTGAATCCAGAAAAGTGCATTTTCGGTGTCCCCTCGGGGAAGCTGCTGAGCTTCATTGTTTCCAATAGAGGAATCGAAGCGAATCCAGCAAAAATCCGAGCTCTGTCGCAGTTGGCTATACCAACAGACCTCAAGCACATCCAGAAGCTAGCTGGATGCGTGGCTGCTTTAAGCCGCTTTATATCCAGGATAGGATAAAAGGCATTGCCTCTCTACCGCCTCCTTCTGCGCACCGAACCCTTTGTATGGACGGATGCAGCCGCGACCGGACTCGATGAGATAAAGACCTTATTGGCCAGTAATCCAGTCCTAACAGCGCCAAACATCAGCGAACCTATGCTACTATACATAGCTGCAACACATCAAGTGGTAAGCGCAGTGCTCGTCATCGAACGAGAGGTGGACGGATACAAATTCCCGCTTCAAGAGCTGGTTTATTACGTATCCACAGTCCTCACCCCATGCAAATCCCGATACCCACACTAT
This sequence comes from Triticum timopheevii, assembly GCA_963921465.1. Classification (NCBI taxonomy): domain Eukaryota; kingdom Viridiplantae; phylum Streptophyta; class Magnoliopsida; order Poales; family Poaceae; genus Triticum; species Triticum timopheevii. The sequence goes on along the minus strand of OY997264.1, from coordinate 248,002,733 downwards.
CAAAAAATAGCATACGCGGTCTTCATGGCATCCCGGAAGCTAAGACACTACTTTCAAGAGTGTTTCATTACCGTCGCCTCCGAAGTACCACTCAATGACATAATTAATAACCGCGACGCTGTGGGCCGGATTGCTAAATGGGCTATCGAACTCCTGCCGTTCGACATAATATACAAACCACGGCGAGCCATTAAGTCGCAAGTACTGGCTGACTTTGTTGCCGAATGGACAGAAGCCGAACTCCCTAAAGAGTACGGCGCGTACTCCAACTGGATCATGCATTTTGACGGCTCCAAAATGCTGGCCAGACAGGGAGTAGGGGTAGTCCTGACGTCTCCCACCGGGGACACGGTCCAGTACGTCCTACAAATATTATACACAGACTCCAACAATGTAACCGAATATGAGGCTCTGTTGCATGGTCTTCGGATGGCAGTCTCTATGGGCATCCAACGCCTGGAAGTACGCGGGGATTCGAACCTTGCAATATCACAAATAAACGGAGACTTTGATGCCAAGGATCCGAAAATGGCGCCTTATCGTAATGCCATTCTCAAAATGCCAGCTCGGTTCGAGGGGCTCGAATTCCACCATGTGGCTCGAGAAAACAGTCAAGCGGCGGACGTCCTCACCCGCATCGGCACCAAACATGACCCTGTCCCACCTAATATATTCCTGGAAAGGCTGTTCAAGCCATCCGTAGTATGGGAAGGGGAGTCCGGCAATACCAGCACGAATCCGAATACACCCCAAGACTCTGAACCATCAGACACAATCGGAGGCTCTGCCACCGAAATAACATCTTCGGCCCATGAAATCATGGCCGTAATCTCCCCGTGGATCGAGCCTTTCTTGGCCTACCTAAATAGACAGGAGCTCCCCGAAGACCAAAATGAAGCACGCTGCATAGTCCGGCATTCTAAAGCTTACAAAGTCCACGAAGGGGAACTCTACAAGAAAAGCGCGACCGGAGTGCTCCAAAGGTGCATATCCGAAGAGGAAGGGCGGCAACTCCTGGCCGAAATCCATGCCGGACTGGGCGGACACCACGCCGCAGATCGAGCGCTAGTCAGCAAGGCCTTCCGTACAGGCTTCTATTGGCCGACGGCCCGAGCAGACGCACAGGACCTTGTCCAACATTGCGTCGGCTGCCAGCTCTTTGCCAATCAGAGTCATATGCCCCCTACCGCTCTCCAAACAATCCCCATAACTTGGCCCTTCGCGGTCTGGGGGCTGGATATGGTCGGACCTCTTAAAGGGGGAAGCCATAAGAAAAAATACTTATTGGTCATGGTGGACAAATTCACCAAATGGATCGAAGCCAAACCAGTTAAAACGGCAGAATCCGGACCAGTAATAGACTTCATATCCAGGGCCGTACACCGGTACGGTGTCCCCCATAGCATCATCACTGATAATGGCTCAAATTTCACAACCGATGAAGTGAAAACTTGGTGCGGCAAATTGGGCATTAAGCTCGACTACGCTTCCGTCTACCATCCCCAAACAAACAGCCAGGTCAAACGGGCAAATGGTCTCATCATGAGGGGCATAAAACCCAGACTAGTGCGATCCTTAACAGAATCGAATACGCACTGGGTAGAGGAGCTCGACTCTGTACTCTGGGGGCTGCGGACCACACCGAATCGAACCACCGGATATACACCATTTTTTATGGTATACGGCGTGGAAGCAGTACTACCATGCGACATAATACATAATTCGCCTCGCGTACGCATGTACGAAGAGAAGGAAGCCGAGTTAGATCGGCAGGATAACTTGGATGCCCTGGAGGAGGAGCGCGATGTTGCAAAAGCCCATTCCGCATTCTATCAGCAGCAGGCTCGACGATATCAAAGCAGAGAAGTTCGGGCCAAAACTTACAATATTGGCGAGCTCGTTCTATGCCTACCGGAGAAGAAGAAGGACAAACTCAAACCCAAGTGGGATGGTCCCTTTGTCATTGAACAAGTTCTCACCGGAGGAGCGTGCCGTCTACGTAATGCATCCGATAACAGACTCAAGCCGAACCCATGGAACGCAGCCAGACTCTGAAGATTCTACGCCTAACGCCAAACTTAGTGTTCGTCTCCTTACCCCTCCTTTTCAATTATGCTCCACCACTTTTATCTCCTTTCTCGCCCCTTTTTCTCTTCACACAAAGTGTTTAATATTGTGCGGACTCCTGAACCATTCCGACCGTACTATGTGTGTAAGTTGTACCTAGGGGCTTCCTATTCGGAAGCTAGACATAATTACTTTAAATGGCTTTTTGCCCATCGCATATGCGTCCCTTTTCCATATGTGCCTTTTCTTCACCATTATTTGCATCGATATGACTTAAGATGTGGCCAAGCTGGGTTGCCTGGCTCTTGTGTTTCCTTAAGAGAATATTCAATCGGTAAACAAAGGATGTATTCGTTGGTTACAACAAAAAACCCTAGAAGCTTTGTATCCTGCACCATCGCTCGCAGGCCGAACATGTGCATCGCGACATGCATACCCAGGGAAAGGAACCCCTAACAGAACTATTCTCCCTGGAAGATGTTTCTTGCTATCCATGCAATATAACGTAACTAGTTGGGTACTTGTCTGTTCAAGCACTTATGACCCTTACGCCTGGTCTCCACGCATACCCTGGTTTTTTTATAACCGAGCGGGTATTTGGACACACCCCGGACTATAGGACCCGGGGGCTGAAGCGAAAAGGTCCGTCATGACAAATGATTTCAATCTGGCTAGGGGCTACTTATGCCAATCAAATTACACAGTCACTGAGACTGACTATATTCCTCCTCTATACCATCTAACAGGCTATCTAGCCTACAATCCTATTGAGAATACTTAGCGGCTAACGGTACCTGGTCATATACCAGACTCACGGGAATTTCTTGCCCATCGGGCCCCGCCGGTCCTACTTCGGCCATATGGTTTGGGTCCAGCTTGGTGTAGCGCGTCTTCACCATTGCCCAGGCTTCTCTTGCTCCTTGCCGGCATGCTGACATCTTCCACAGACGGAAGCGCCGCCGGGCTCCTTGAAGCAGGTCCGCAAGCTCCCCCATGCCATTCGGCAGGAGGCTTGATGGCCATAATGCCTGAGCAACGCCATGCATCTCCTGCCGAGCACGCTCGTTCATTTGCGAAAGTTCTTGCAGAAAATCACCTGCAGATGAGGGCATCTCCTCTTCAGGGCGACCCATTAACATTCCTGCAAACAAATTTTTTTCAAAGTACTTCCTCGCCGAACTATCACACAGTTCGCTTGAGCTCTCACCATAAATGCCGCGTCGAAGCCTTTTGTTCTCCTTAACGGAGTCCACCAGTTGGGCGTGGACGTCCTTTAATTCCATGTCCAGATGAATATTGGCATCTTGTAGCTTGTTCTTCTCTCGCATCACCTGCGTAAGGATGCACTCGCCAGCCTTTAGCAGCCATTGGAGATGCGAGTCGTCACCCATTATGCCTTCCGGACTCACCTCGGGATCGTCTGCAGAATTTTCTGTTAGATTAACCGCACCAGCCATTTTCTAACTAGTACATCTGTGTATAATGGAGACAAATATTACCAGAGGGGGCCTTTCGGGATCCCTCTAACTTGGCTACCGCATCAGTCAGCTGGGCCTTACATGCCTCCAGCTCCCGAGCCAATTGTTCATTCTTGTCCACGAGGACCTGTACAAAAATTGATCCTTCAAACAGTTGTCCCAACTATTTCAAGTCTAAGGGGCTACTGCTATATATACTTGTCAAAATTTCTTACCCGTATATCTTTGGTGTATTGGTTCGTCGCCTGGGCCAGCCCGCCTCGAGCAGCTCGGACGTATGCGTCCGCCGAATGGAAGGCATTAAAAGCCTCTTCAGAAAAGATGTTGTTCCGGAGCACGGCCCTCCGGCGCCGGTGATTCATGGTGCTCTCCACTTTGGAGTTCGTGGCCGAACACATATCCGCATCCTCCATCGGGGGGCCTTGCGGTGCTGGCCCCGTGTCCGCCTCCGCCCCCAAAGCCGGTTCTGGAACCCGGCTGGTGGAGGCATGATTGGTGGGGTCTCCGGACATAGTCCGATTATTCCCCTTCCTGCTAGACACAAAGGGCGTTGTCATATTTCAAATTCTATAATTACATGACATGTTACTACTTTACCTCTGTAGCGGTGTGTCAACCCTCACCGCCTTCCTTTTGAGCCTACCCGATTCGGACGCCCGTGGTTGATGAGTCCCTAGGGGCTCGGCCCCTCGCTCCGGACGTCGTTTCTGCAAATAGAACGATGCCTCAAGGGTAAATTATAGTACCTAGGGGGATTCCTCTTCGGAGGATAGGGTTTTTTAGCTCGGCTTACACGCGACGCGGGGAGCTGTCCAGGGTAGTCGGCCGTGATGGCCACCAGGGTGCCATCCCAGCTCGCTTGATAAAATACCCCGTTGACAAGCTCCACGGCAATATCCGGATCTACTTTGAGTCTCGGATCTAGGGCCCTTCCAGGAACCTCTGGTTGCGGGGAGGGACTGAAGATTCCTTCTATGGCCCTCCTCAGTTCCTGCTTAGAAGCATTGATGCAAGTGATCTTAGTAGAAGAATGCTAGAGTAAGTGAAGCGGGGAAAAGGGTGGCAACTTACCCACTCTGGGGGGTTGTACATGGAGAATTCGTCCCGCATTTTTATACGAAGGAATTCCTCTTCTTCCCCCTTGTACAAATCGAACAATATCCTTGCGAAAGCGGCAGCGGAGTCCGGACCCTTACGGACGCAGCGGGTGGCGTCGTCTTCCCCATTGAAATGCCACATGGTCTTCCCCCAATATTGGAGCGGTTGCATTCCTCGCCTTATGCATATCGCCATGACCTCGACTATTGTCAGTCCGGATTTGGCCAACAACTTTATCCTGTTCATCAGGAGTTATATTTCCCTTGTGTCCTCTTCTTGAGGGCCCCGGGGGTGCCAGCTTAAGCATGCCCTCGGCGGGGCGTTGCTGAACTTGGGGAGACCTGTCCGGACTGGATCCGGATGGGGAACGTCATCTATATAGAACCACTCTGAAGGCTAGTTTTCTGGTGCCTTCTCAGAAGTGCTGGACAGATATCCGGTCTCGGCGATGCGCCACACTTGCCCCGCCCACTTGACATAGGGATTCTCCCTGGGTGTGGGGGACAAGGCAGAACAGCTTCCTCCATAATCCGAAGTGTGGTTCGCAGCCTAAAAACAGCTCGCAAAGGCCGACATACCCCTCTATGTGCAGAGTAGAGGCAGGGGTAAGATTGTGTAACTGGAGGCCATAGAACTCCAGGAGCCCGCGAAGAAATGGGTGGATAGGAAACCCGATACCCCTCAGCAGATGCAGGATGAGGCATATCCGCTCCTCTGGAGATGGGTTAGAAGATCCCTCAGCTTGTTCCCCTCCGTCATAAGAAGCTATTCCAGCTCGGACGGGGACCATGAACGCCGATGGGAGAAATCCTTGAGTTTGTAACTTTACCAAACGGCTGGGAGGAACTGAGCACTCTCCCCAATCCCTCGACTTAGAGCGAGGAGGGCAAGCAGAAGAGCTGCGTCGGCCGGCCATGTTGGAATGGTTTTTCGCGGGGCGCTCTAGGATGCTAGCTCAAGGGAGGAGAGTGAGGTTTGGATCTGAGAATCCCTGTCCCTTCAAATGGAAGGTTGGCCCGGAGGATCGAGGGTGGAAAATGCAAAAATGCCTCGACTCCTTGCATTCGCTCGACACGTGGAGATGGTCATTACTGAGGCACTGAAGCCGAGGAGCACAACATTGATTGGAGTCCGGACACTATTCGTCATAACAGGTACTTTGGAGTATTCGGAGATGGAACCCGCCTTGCAATGCCGAAGACAATACTGTGCACCGGACTTATCGTCATTGAAGCCTGGTTCAGGGGCTAGTGAGGGAGTTCTGGATTAAGGGGTATCCGGACAGCCAGACTGTGTACAATGTCCGGATTATTGAAGCGTGAAGATGCAAGACTCAAGACTTTGGCCCGTGTCCGGATGGGACTCTCCTTTGCGTGGAAGGCAAGCTTGGCAATCCGGATATTGTGTTTCCTTCCTTGTAACCGACTCCATGTAAACCCTAGCCCTCCCCGGTGTCTATATAAACCGGAGAGGTTGGTCCTTAGAAGGCCGATCACAATTACAATCATACGATCATAGGCTAGCTCTTAGGGTTTAGCCTCTATGATCTCGTGGTAGATCTACTCTTGTACTACCCATATCATCAATATTAATCAAGCAGGAAGTAGGGTTTTACCTCCATCAAGAGGGCCCGAACATGGGTAAACATCTATGTCCCTTGCTTCCTGTTACCATCAGCCTTGACGCACAGATCGGGACCCCCTACCCGAGATCCGCCGGTTTTGACACCGACACCAACGATGAAACCCTCCATCACAGCGGAGCAGTACCCCGGGCTCCATCTCAAGATGCCTAAGATCTTCTTCCCCTCCTCCAACAGCCAAGTCAGCCATATCATCCTCACTGACCAACCCAATAACGCTAAGATCGACATGGCTTCTCCAAAGAGGTTGTACACTTGTTGCATCTTTTTTTTCCTCTACATGTTATATATATTGTCCACTGAGCACACGCAGTAACGTGAAGTACGGTTAGTTTGTCCTACTATATGCAAGCAATGAGGTACCAGGCAACTTAGCTATCCGTGATTGACTCCAGGCCATCATTATTTATATCTACACATTTGAGTTGAGCATTTGTCAATGGGCCTGGGAGTTGAGCTAGTAGGGCAGTGGCCTGGGTTCAAAGTAGTATAAGTATCACAAAAAACATTTTTTGAGTGTAGGCTTTTCCTTGCTCAAGCCTGCCTACTAGAATTGCCAGTGTTTTAAAGGAAAAGTGAAGGAAAAACATAGGAATTGGAAAATTTCCTATGGTACTACTATTCATGCATTTGGTTCAAAGGAATGGAGCAAAGGAAAGCTGTAGGATTTGTTCCTTTAGTTTCTCCTTGAAAGAAAAACCATAGGAATTTTAATATCCACTTGTCCTTCTTTTCAAATTCCTATTCATGAAGCAGAAGACTAAGAGATAGTAGCATAATAGCATTATAACCGTACATTTTCTTGTGGTTTGACTTACTCTTACCATGCTTCTTTGCATCCTATGATCTTCCAATTCTTGTGAACCAAACACCCAGATTCACAGAAATCCTGTGTTTTTAAATTCTCTATTTTGCATGTGCATTCCTATCCTATTACTGTGTATTTCCTATCCCTGCGTTGTTAGAATCCTCCAATTCAAACGAGCCCTTAAAGAATTACTTCTCCTACAGATAGTTGTCAAAGAAAACCTTGCGGGGTTTGTCCCACTCCTGCTGCATCATCGTCCACCCCAGCTCAGCTGCTCCCATGACAGAAGGGTCCAGCGCAGTAGGGATCTGGCCTCCAGACTGTCTTTTGCCACCTCTGATCTTCTTCCCCGCCACTGGCAGCCATGAAAACTGCATTACCATCATCAACCGAGCAGATGACCTCGAGGACTACACGGGTCCGCAAGAGAGGTCGCACTCTTTCGTGTTTGCTTATGTTATGCATCGCTTAATATTACATGCTACTTTATCGTCCTGTTCACCGATTAGGCTCTGAGTCAGCTCCAAACTAATGGTCAAACTTGAGTTTTTAAATGGTTGTGGGGCACATATCAGGGCTGCAATCAATAGTATCTATCTACTATCTGGTTAATCTCTGGTGTCTACTATGAGTTTCATGTTGGGTGGGAAACAAATAGTAAAGAAGCCATTATCTGTATTTTTCAACTGAAGCCATTATCTGCCTGCTATCATTGATTTTGGGTCTATCCACAGGTTGCTACCATCACTCTCAATTTCTGCATGCACTCCTTACATAATCTCACTATGTTTTATTTCTATGCATGTCAGTTATTGTACACAATGAAACTGAATATGTAGAGCAAAAGAGACGAGCCTTGCGTGGCAATAAAATTTCATGCAGATGTCGCTCTATGGTAGGCGCAAAGGCAGCCCCCCTCCACCCATTTCAGATTGTAATCGAGAGGTAGATATCTGTTCTGAGGGGGATTCAGAAGGAGAAGGCCACTCCTATTTACCCCCTGAGGTCTTCGCTCTAACTTGGCATGCTGATGTTGGTTATATCATGCATATGGTGCCTTGCATTGCTTACTTCATACATCAAATATGTCATCTTCTTAGTTTAGACATGCTTTGTGTGAATGCCATCTGTTAGTTTATTCATCATTTATGTGAATTATGCAACGCCATCTTGTTTAGCCAGGTAACATATATGTGAATTTTGCAATGCCATCCTGCTTAGCCAGTCATCTTATATGTGAATTATATTAGGCCATCCATTTTTCTATTACGTCTTACATTTGTCAACAATGTTATTACATTCAACTACTCTTCATGTGCATCAGCCATTTGACACGGTGACGGAAAATTCTGGAGTGAAAACAAGGTCTTCAGTGCAGAATATGCTATCTGATGAAGCGCATATCTCGCTGGTTGCGGATAGCTCCTCAGAGGAGGATTCAGAGACAGATGACTAGTAGCATCCCCCCCCCCCCCGAGGTGTATGGTGTGTATATGGTGTCTTGGCAGGGTTATGCTGCTCATATCGTGTGTATGGTGTCTTTAATTGCTATGTCATTTGATTAGTTTAGACATGCTTTGTGTGAATGCCACCTGTTTAGTGTCTAATTACCATATATGTGAATTATGGATTGCCATCTTGTTGCAAGACATTATATATGTGAGTTATGCAATGCTATCTAGTTGCAAAGGCATTATATATGTGAATTATGCAATGCCATACTATTTAGCCAATCATCATGTATGTGAATTATATCATGCTATCATTTTTTCTATTACGTGTTCCATTTGTCAACAACGTTTGTATATTCAACTACTCTTCCTGTGCATCAACCATTTGAAGCAGTGATTGAAGTATCTGGAGTGAAAACAAGGTATTCAGAGCAGACAATGCTACCTACTGAAGTAGACATCTTGCTGGTTACAGAGAGCTTCTCAGAGGAGGATTCAATGACTGATAATCAGTCCTATTTCCCCCTAAGGTCTATGCTCAAACTTGGCAGGGTTATATTACCCATGTCATGCATGTTGTCTTGCATTGCTTTATTTGTTACATCATATATGGATTGCCATCTTCTTACTTGCTTACTATATAAATAATATATTTGAATTATATCATGCCATCATGTTTACATACACAACATCTATCTAAACTAGATAATTCCCCCGCGCGTTGCTGCGCGAATTCTTAGTCCTACGCACATGGTAATACATAAATGGAATAACTTTGTTTGAATGATATGGATATATGATCTGAAGATGATTTTTTTGGAATGAACACAATACTTGCAATATAATTATGAAGATAGCAAATATAGTGTTTTGCAAATCTCGTATCATTTACATTAATAATTTTATACACTAAGAACCAGATTCACAAATGGAGATGTGGCAAAAGGAATTGCCATTCTGATACACTTATTGTGTATTATATGTGAGTCTTGTTGTAAATATATCTTCTGCATGTTATTATATATTTAAGTTCTACAGAATATAATGAAGTTGTTCATATATATAAAAGCAAGTGTAAAAATAGGGTGTGTTGCAACATATTGTTGTATGTGCTAATAAACTGGAAACATTAGTTTGTTCGTGTCTTCGTTAACATCTCTGGTAGCTTATATGATAATTAGTGAGAACACTTACAAGCATACTTTCTCTTTCCAAACGACATTAAGGGTTAGTAGTAGCGGATACTTGACGTGAAGGGATGATAACGTACTCAGGCTTCATCCTGCAAATGATAATATGAAATCTCTACAAAATATTAGAATGCACTAATAAGTCTTGTCATTATATGCAAGGTATACAGAATTTTGATAGATCACACACTGAGATTGGACAAAGAACAGTAACATTGTGCATGGAGAATATATGTAAAGAAGATAAAACTTCACAATTGACAGATCCAACGAATATTTTTTAGGAGAAATCCAATAAATATTGCAGCTGAAAAAACATAGAAGAAGGCACAGGCAATAAATGACGATGTAGGTGAAAGCAACATATAAATCACCTTCTACTTGAGCAGGTTAAGGAAGGTACCTGCGTATACATGGAGATAAGAGGGTAGAGGGAATTGCAAGCTTTCCCTTTTAAATAAAGTGTCTAAGGCATTAAGACAATCAGCAAGAGCATCACCGAAATCTAAGTGTGTTGGAAACTTGGAATAGCACCACTTGAACTATCAAATGCTTAATTATTATTTTTGCACAACTGCTAGTTTGATTCACGGCACTAAAGGTTGTGTTAAGCAATTCAGTAAGCATCTCCCAACAAAGCAGAGTAGTAAAGGAGCAGAGATACTGAATTAACTTAAAAGGTGGGTTCCTCCAGAAACAATGACATAAAATTCATCTGCAGAAGAAAACTATAGATGTTCTAGGACCAAAGGCGCCAATGGCCATGGGAAATAAATAGCAGGAATTCCAGCCCTTGAAGCATGGAACGAACAAAATAGGCGCTGATGGTGCCTGGCAAAAATTTCTCTTTTTTGAAAGGATTTTTTTAGGGGTTTCTGAAAGGTATACACCGCAGTATTACTGGACTTGTATTAAGGTATACTCCTGCAATAGTACAATACACAAAGGATGACGAAGCCGCAGACAAAGAAGAACACCTGCAGCCAACCATCATCACAGAGAGACACCATCGCTCGATGCTCTGTGCGCCACAGCTGTAGTCCATCCTTGAAGACAAAATCTTGAAGGCGATAAACACGCATCGGCCAGAGACACGCCCCTTGCCTCGTCAAGGTCACGCCGGAAAACCCAACCTGAATAGGTCAAGGCCTGATTCCGCCAAGATCAAGCCACATCTTTGAGTGCACCAGAAGGTCGTGCGTTGCAGAGCTCGATTCCAGCTGGCGGCGGGCCGGCGGCCGAAGATGAGATGCGCAGACGAAGCACTGCTTTGTTTAGTAGGGAAAATTTAGTGGGAGCCCGGGAGGTGGATGATGCGATGCATCTAGTCTTTCAGAGTGGCTCTTCTGTTACAGAAAATGGATGTGATGACCACTGTATGTATCGCAAGGAGAAGCAGTATTGCGATCATGTGAAGTTCAAGCTAATTTGTAGGGAGGGCAAAAGAAGATGCACGAAAGGGGAGAGGACGACTCATCTTTTTTGTTGATTGCCTTCAAGATTTCGTCCAATCGTTTCTGGTGGATTTATGATGTGCTGCTTTAGGTTCGCTAGGGGCAGAAAACAAAACGATTGGAAACGGATAGGCTGCCGTGTACGCTAGACTTATGGGCTGCCAGTTTGCTAGTAATAGAAAACTGAACGCACACAAAAAATAAACCACAGGACAGAAACCAAATGGCCACTTTTTTTAGAGGAAGGCTGTAGAGAGGCGATTACATGGCAGAATAGCTGAAGTGGATAGGTTGATGAGGTGGATAGGCTGCATGTCAAGAGAAATAAGTTAGTGGGGATGAACGATTTAGGTATTATAGATTATGGCATGGCAACCCATTTAATAAAGACATCATATAGTTATATCATCTCATCCTGTTTAGTGTTTACAGTCATCATATTTTGAATTATGTCATTCTATCTGTGAATTATATCATGCTATCATGTTTCCATAGGCGGCATGTATGTGAATTATGGCATGCCAACTTATTTCATAAACACATTATATAGTTATATCATGTCATCATGTTTACATAGTCATCATATTTTGGACTATGTCTTTCCATCTTTTTTAGTTAGCCATCATAATGTGAAATTGTGTAATGATATCCTGTTTAGTTAGCCATCATATATGTGAAATTGTGTCATGCTATCCTGTTTGGTTAGACAACATAAATGTGAATTATTTCATGCCCTCTTTTATTCCGAACTATCCATTGCACCTGTCTATCATACAATGTCTATACTTTCAATTAACTTTCTTGTTTATTAGCCATTTGAATTGGAGAGGGTGATGGCAGTATCTAAGGGAGTAACAACACGATCTTCAAAAAAGATAGTGCTACCAGTTGATGCAGATTGAACCACGGTTGTACTTGCCCTAGAACCAGCCCCACCACACATAACCCAGACTCTTGCAGATTGTACCCCTACCCAGTTGGACAGAGAACCAGCTACACCCGTTCTAACCCCAACCCCAGCAGATAGTAACCCAGTTCTAGTTGACACAACACCGTCTCCACCACAGAGCTCCCAAACACGAGCAGTTAGTAAGGGAACTGCAGTGCCCAAAGCACGAGGACCACCACTCCGAATCCCAACTCAACTCTTAAAGGAGAAGAAGATTTGTTCTCAGGTCAGGTTCTGTAGCTATGGTTCATACTCCTTTGCTCTTGCATCACTTTATTTACTCATACCAACTATATTCAAATTTGAAGGATGGAATTGAAACTCCAATGGTGCAATAGGTATGTTTTAAACCTGTTTCTTTAACTGGTTTGCTATTGTAACTTGCTCTACGTTGATTTTAGTTTCAATTGAATAAACTGTTATGTTCTCATGTCATGCACATTACAAGTGTTGTTATTGTTCTATAGTTTCGCAGACTTATATTCTGTCTATTCTGCTTTGTCTTGAACAAATATTATTTGAACCGTGTCTCTATCTTGATTTGGCAACAAAAACTAGAATGATATAGACCATAAAGTGACCATGGTAGATAGATATATGTTTGTTTCATGTTGTTATCCTGTCCACTTTACTACTAAACTGATTTACCAAAATGAGTTTCTTATACAACATGGTAAACCTGTGATGTGTGTGCTTGTTTCTCTTTTAGAATGCGGAAAAAATATTGGAGAACAGTACCCCGTTATGCAATGGTAAAGGAAGTAATGCAGATAAGGTTCAAAATAGTGAGACATCCCTATTGGTCTCCAAGAAAGCTGATAAAAACTATCTTGACGATAGTGAGAGAACCCAAAAGTCTTGTCTTGATGTAGTGTTCGAGTTACTGGCCACTACTGCTGGCACAAGCTCTTCAAACTCGTTGCCTGAATCAGTTCGTCTTCTTGAGTCTCAACTTCAAGTTGAAAGACATCGATCTGATGTGATGCAATAGGAATCTGAAGGACTGAGGAAGTCCCTACAAAATTCAGATGCATACTTTCTGGTGCAACAGAAAGCGCCAGAGGATTTAAGCGCCAAACAAGAGAAAGTTAATAAGCTTGCTAAGCATCTTGCGAGCATTATGGGTACCAAGGATATTGTTTCTTGAGATCTTCTGAATTTGTTTCAGTTCTGGACTTGTTTTGCTGCGGTGTTTATTTGCACTGGTCGCCAACTTTGACAACCAGTGTATATGATATGCTGCTTTGTTCCCTATATTTGCACTGGTGGCAAACTTTGATGTCCAATTGATGTAATATGTGTAATAGTCGTGATAGCCTAGTGTAAGTTGCTTGCTTATTTATTTCCTTGTTGTCTTGTTTATCTGTTTGCTTGTAGTCAGTGCAGTTCTTTGTTCGTAGTTTGCTAGCGGCCGCAATAACCTATTTTTTAAAACTAGGCTACAATAACCATGGGCTACATATTTACTATAGTGACACTGGGCCTCCTATGGGCCATAGAAACAATGGGCCTTCTACGGGGCATAGAAATAATGGGCCTTCTACGGGCCGTAGACACAATGGCCTTCTACGGGCCGTATCATCAATGGGCCTTCTACGGGCCGTATGATCGATTCGCCAAACATGGGCCAATAACAGACCACATTATGGCCGTAAACGAGCTAGACTTGGAATCATTCGTTCATCGGCTGACCATAACGGACCGTCGTTAATCGGCCGTATTTGATGACACTATGAAAACGGCCCAATGTATTAACGGGCCACAAACGGGCTGACTATAACCACAGACTGAATTTGGCCCACAAGCAGAAAATTACAATAAAGGGTCGTAAGTAACCGAATGCTGGAAATGAGCCCAAGAATAAATTGGCCCTGAGAAGGCCGAAAGATAACATGGGCTATAAACGGCCCAATGGAATAATGGACCGTTAATGGGTATAAAGTGATACACTGTTCATTACGGGCCAGTTTCACCACGGGTCATTAATGGGCCAAGAGTTACAAAGGGCCTCATATGGGCTGAAATACGTCATGGGCCATACATGGGCAGGAAGTTAAAACGGATTGGAATCATATTGGACTGCCCAGATGACACTACTGGGCCTAATTCAGATAGGTCGTAACGGGCCCTGGGTTATCGGGCTGTAAATGGGCTATATAAGAACATGCCATTAACAGGCTCTCCATGGGCTGGCCCGCCACCTTTTGACCAAGTCAAACGGGCCGGCCTTTTCACAGGAATGGGCCTCTGTTGGGCCGTGCTACGTGTCGACGGATCATAGGCGCCTTCCGTCCAATGAGTGGATGACATCTGTCCCAACGGTGAGCCAACACGTGTTTCCTCCAGCCAATGATGATTTTACACATGGAAAATCCCCATTGGTCAGGGCTATTAATGGGTTATCGGATCCAACACTGGACTCGATAGCTTAACGGTGAGCCGTTACGGTGGATGCCAGGTGTCGGTCACCCTTGACGAAAGCACTTCTATGACGCGCGATTTATCATCATGGAAGTGGACACTTCCGTGATGATAATTTTGGTAATGTCATGGAACACTTCTATAACCACACATGTATGACTATCTTGATTCTTTCATAAAATCGTCATGGATGTACATGCATGACAGAAAACGTGACCTACTGTGACAAACACGTCTCATCACGGAAGTGTATTTTTTTGTAGTGACCATGCCATCCAAGTGGGTGGTTTGCAACAGCTAGGGTAGGGCGTGGTCGCCACCGGCACCATCAGGAGCCGAGCGACACTGCGGTCTACATCATCATCGCCTATGCCAAGCACTGCCTCAAAGGCCATGGCATGGGCCTAGCTGCTGCTGAGATTTCCACCGGCAGCTGATCAGATGGATGAGTGGCGAGCCACCATCCAAAGTCTGATTGGTTTCGCCGAGGCAGGAGGACCACAGGAAGCTGGCCTGCCACGGCGTCCCTAGGCAACGACAACGGCTCGTGCGGCTGGCCGTATGGAAGGGGCCACCCCCGCGATGCAGTCCCCACCTCTGCAAGCAGCACGGGAGCCATGTGACCAAGATCTCAATGACATCTCAATGGCCTCCTCCGACCCTCGAGCACATCAACGCTAACGGCGAGCCCTAGAGGACAGGCAGAGGGAAGGCACGCACATCGTCATCGAGCGGCGCTGCGACAACCACTTCCAGCCCAATGGGTGCAACGGCCGCGATGTCGACGAGCCCGTGCTCGGAGATGGTGGGTGCCTGCCTTTTGAGGTCGGGTGCCCTGCCTTCACCCATGAGCTACGGCAAGTCCGTTGGCCCTCCGCTCACATGTTCAAGCCAGAGAAACCTGAGAAGTATGATGGGAGCCTGAACCCGGCAAAGTTCTTGAGCATCTACACCATCGTTGTTCAGGCTGTCGGGGAAGAGATGAGAAGGTGTTCGCCAACTACTTCCCTTTGGCACTCAAGTCAAATGTGAGGTCTTGGCTGATGCACCTGCCAGAGAACTCCATTTCGATATAGGCTGACCTGTGCCATGAGTTCATTGGCGCCTTCATTGGCGGCCATCAAGAAACAAGACGGCCCAGTGACTTGAAGCTTCTCCAGCAGAAAGATGGAGAGACTCTGCGAAAGTATTTGCTGAGATTTGGTCGAGTCCATAGAAATATCCCAGATATCCACCCAGCAGCTGTGATAACTGCCTTCCAATCCAATGTGTGCAATCGCAGGATACGTTCCAAGATGAACGTTCAGTTGCCCAAGACTGTGAAGGAGCTGTATAACTTGGTGGACAGGTGTGCTCGGCTGGAAGAGGGGAGGAAACTCCCTGGAGAGGAAGATTGCATCGACATCGACTCAGAGGATGATGACGAGTCCACTAGTCAGAAGAACAAGAGCAAGAAGTGCAACAAGAAGCGCAAGGATAAGGCAGTGATGACCGCTGGGAGATCACGCACGCCTAGTACCGGCAAGAAGGCTAAAGCCGAAGCACCCAACAAGGGAGCTGCCGTGTGCGCTAACTACCGTGAGGCTGCGGCTGCCGAGAAGGCTGGGAAAGGTGATGGAACGTACTACAAGATTCATCAGAACAAGGGCCACGATCTTCAGGAGTTTCATCAGGTTGAGCAGCTCGTAAAGAAGCAGAGGGCTGAGTATGAGAAGCATGATAAGGAAAGAGGTCATAATGATACTGGCGGAAAGGGCCCGGGTGGTGAAGCAAACTCCCCCGGCAAGGCTTTTTGGAACCAAGGGAAACCTGCCAGGGGCCGAGAGAAGGAGGAATGCAACGACGAAAGTGATGGAGGGAATGAAGAGGAAACCAGCGAGCAGGAATACAAAAAGGCCACTAACGCCCTATGAATTGACGGGGGTGCATCTTTGCACTCCTCTCACCGCCAACTTAAACAGTGGGCACGTGAGGTTAATGCCATGGAGCTAGCGGCGAGGTCTCAAAAGCCGCTCAAATGGTCATGCATGCCCATCATGTTTGATGAAGAGCATCACCCTTACCGCACCACTACGGCAGGGTGCTTGCCGTTTTTGGTTTCACCAACGATCCGCGACCTCAAAGTCACAAAGATGTTGGTTGATGGAGGGGTTGGGTTGGATCTGATTTCCCCGCAAGTTCTCAGCAAGCTCCAGATAGCAGAGGAAGAGCTTAAGGGCACATGCACGTTTCAAGGAGTCAATCCCGGCAGTAGTCGTCCTAAGGGAAAGATCATGTTGCCTGTGACATTTGGGGGAGAGTTAAATTACCTGGCTGAGAAGATTGTGTTTGATGTGGTCGACCTCCCCCTACCGTACAATGGAATCCTTAGGCGCCCGGCCCTGGCCAAATTCATGGCGGCATCCCACTATGCCTATAACACCTTGAAGATGCTATGCCGATGGGCGTTATTTACATTGCGTCAGATAAGAAAGATGCGATGATATCCGTGGATAAGAACTACCAGGACGTAGTAGCGGCAGAGGCCGCTAAAGCCACAATGCCTGCCAAGGAAAGCAAAGGAAAGAAGAAGGATAGTTGGGACACTGGAAAGGAATCCGTGAAGCTTACCTCTACGGAGTGTGCCGCACCTATTGATCACGTGCCTGAGAGTCCCAACAGCAAGAGGACCAAGGCTGCTGCACCCCATGTGAAAAAGGTCCCGGCAGGGCTGGCTGGTACTGATGGTACTTTTACTATCAGTGCCACCCTCGATGACAAATAGGAAAGCGTGCTTGTTGCCTTCCTACGGGCGAATATCGATGTGTTTGCTTGGCAACCATCTGATATCCCTGGTGCTCCCAGGGAGGTAATCGAGCACCACCTTGTTGTCTGCCCACATGCCCGACCCTTCAAGCATAAGGTGCGGAAGCAGGCCTTGGAGCACCAGGAGTTCATTGCCGAGGAGATCAAGAAACTTGAGGCAGCTAGTTTGGTTAGAGGAGTACTACATCCAACATGGTTAGCAAACCTAGTGGTTGTGCGCAAGGCCAATGGGAAATGGAGGCTTTGCATAGACTTCATGGATTTGAACAAGGCATGCCCGAAGGACCCATTCTGCTTGCCGCGCATCAATCAGATTTTGGATTCCACTTTCGGGTGTGATTTTCTCTCCTTTTCTAGATACATACTCCGGGTACCATCAGATATTCACGTCCAAGGAAGACGAAGAGAAGACCTCCTTCATCACCCATGTGGCATCACTACTGCAGGATGCTGCTAATGTGACACTACGATCAGAGACTCTTTCACAAAACTGTGTGCGATGCATTAATCGCAGATGGTGGTGTAAAAGAACTATCAAAAAAGGTGCAAAACATTTGTGATGACAGATGCATCAAACACGGTTCAGATTTTTGTTGCGTGTGCAATTCAGGGCATATGATTCAGTTCAATTAACTGTTTGCGATGAGGGTGAACAAAAGAAACGGGTCGCCAGATGAAGGCGTGTGCGATGCAAAGCATACAGGTCACTCGGATGAACTGTTTGCGATTGTTGAATTCATCGCTGATGTGTTACCTAGTGCGGTCCGTGTGTGTTGTGATATGCTCTGTCTGCAGAACATTTATGTTCTGTGTACAAAACAACACCATATATATACTTGTAAGATGACATGTTTGCAATACTAAATTAAACATCTAATTATGTTATGTAAAAACACTACTGCGGGATGCTACTAACACGACACCACGATCAGAGACCCTTCAACGAAACTGTGTGCGATGCAATAATCGCAAAAGGTGTTGTGAAAAAACCATCAAAAAAGATGCAAATCGTTTGCGATGGCAAACACTTCAAACACGGTTCAGAATTTAGGTACGTGTGCGATGCTGGGCATACGGTTGATCTAGCAGAACTATTTGTGATGAGGAAGAACAACAGAAACGGGCAGCCATATCAATGTGTGTGCGATATACGACATACAGTTCCCTCTGATGAACTGTGTGCTATTAGGGAATGCAACAGAAATGATCATCCAGATCAAGGTTTGTGTGATATATGACATACGGTTCACTCGGACAAACTGTTTTCGATTAGGCAACAGAACGAAAACGGTTCATATTAACAAGATGTGTGTGATAGGTGGCATTTGCGATCAGCCAACACAAACGATTCATGTAAACCAGATGTGTGTGATACGCAACAAACAACCCACTCGGATGAACTGTTTGGGATGAGAAACTATAACACAGACGGTTACTATGGTAAGTTTGTGTGTGATTCTGTTCGTACAAAAAACTTTGAAAAACGTAAACTAGTTGCTTGCGGTGGCTAGTAGTATCGCACACGATGCATCTGCAAGTACTCGTGTGCGACGATTAGTAAGTTACACATAATGAATGGCCGCAAGGGTGATATGCTTACCATGGAGTCCAAGAATACCGTCATCGGAAGGCTGCCGGCTCAGCTTTTTAGCCTATATTTTATTATAATTGTATGCATAAATAGGTCGTGAGTGTTTTGTGCCTTGCCGCATGTGGCATTTTAAATTATCTTGAATATGAAAGACAATTATTAACCGTTGCCATTTTAAATTTGCCTCAATAGTGAGCAGAGCGCGCGTAGGGACACCACGGACCCGCAAAAAAAAGAAAAGAAAGCAGGGACACCACGACGAGCAACCACACGGTCAAACTTCTGGCACCCCGTGGGAGACGCGATGGCGCATCCATAGGACACGATGGTGATATCATGACCATGGGTGATAGTGAGCAGACACGTACCCGTACATCCGATAACAAGGGCCCACATTTCGGGCTTCCGATGCATGGAATACAATTGATCCAAAAGAACTATTTGCGATGAGACAGAACAATAAAACGGGGCTTTGTGGGCCTAGAACCATTAATAAATTTGGACTTTGTTTCTCCTCACATTGCAGATTACAATGCAATAAGCAATTGCAAATCTGTTCACACAGATCAAACTAATATGTGTTCACACCGATCAAACTAATATGTGTTAACACTTAGCACCAGGCTATAAAACCTACCTACTCGAAAATTACTTCACAGTTCCTCTCCTCATCACCTACAAAACTGGTCTTTCCTATCAAGTCGTTCCGCCATGTCCGGTAGGAGGAGTTTCGGGTGGGCATATAACCAGGCAGCAAAGACCAAGGCCGCGGAAGCACTAGAGAGGTCCCGCCACAAAGCAGTAGCCGCATCAGAGATGTCCCGGCGCGCCGCAGAGCCCTTGAACGAGATCTCACGGGCACGCGAGGGCCCTCACAAGCGTACTCGCCATGACGGTGATCATGACGAGCTGATGTTGCTGAAGTCCTTGGACGGCGACGACGATTCTCGCTGGCCTCATTAAGCATCAGGAGCGGGTCGACGCCTTGATGAAGCTGCTCGAGATCAGCGATGCCTCAGTTGACAGGGCGACCGGCCTTGTCAAGCAACTCATGGGTGACAATGCGAAGCTCCTTAAGGCGCTCAGCGAGAAGGAGGAGGAGGTCGCTGGATAGAATATGCTGCATCAGCAGAGTAGTGCCTCGGGGATGACATTGACAGCGGTCATCGAGGAACTGATGGGTGACTCGAGGAAGATCCGGATCGAGCGAGAGCAGGAGGTGGAGGAATCCATGGTTGCTTTCAAGCAAAGTCGTGAGGAAATGAGGAAGGAGCTGGAGGATGTCATCGCCCGACGATCCATCAAAGAGTAGATACAGTAGTGATCTAGATCGTTGTCTATGATTTCCTTCTTCTCTTGCCCCCATGTCTTCCAAACTTTGCCGCATGTGGCATTTAAAATTATCTGGAATATGTAAGACAATTATTATTTGCGCCATTTTAAATTTGTCGTCGTACTATCCGTTGCCATTTTATTTGTCGTCGTATTATCCGTTGTCCTATGTGGAAATTTAAATTTGATGGGAATATGAGTTGAAAACACGAACAAAGCAAATGCTACGATGCGATCACAACCAAACATCCTCCGTCCACCCCTAAAAAACCTCCATCTAGACGCTTTAATTAACCCATTAATGGAGAAGTTTTGAGCGAGGCGGGCGGCGGCTGGTGCATGGAGGTAAAAGAGCTCGCTTCCCGGTGAGCACGGGCGGCCTTGCTGCTTGCACGTGTCCCGTCGAGCCTGCGAGGTGGACAGGATGCACGCGTCCCGTCGAGCCTGCGCAGCGGACTACTCGCACACGTCCCGTCGAGCCTGCATGGCGGACTTGTCGCGCTTGTCCCGTCTAACCAAACAGCTACACGCACGCCACTGATTATGGTTAAATATTGACACGGTTCATATAATACAACCGTTTGTGATATTAACGTGTCAACTTATTGTTTCAAAAAGGACTTCATTGGCTACAAATGTGTGCGCCTCTTCTCAAATTGAACGATTTTTTTACCAAGACATAAATGTGCCATGTCATGCCATGCCAAGTTTCATGTTTTTTTTGGTGAGTTTTTGATTTACTAGGATTTAAAAACCAAGATTCTCAATGTTTCAGGACGATGACAAGTTTGTAATTCATTCCCATTCCTTAAATGAGACCTATGCACCCAATGACACATGTATGATTTCCCACTCATTTTGTGCTTGTAGTTCAAATTTGAATTATGGACTACATTTAATGCGTAGAAAACTTAATTAATAATATATACAATGGCCAAACGAACCCTAAACATGCACCCCAAGGACACATGTACGTTTTTCTAGCCATTTTGGTGCACTGGAGCATGTATTTGTAGTTCGGATTTGAATTACGGACATTAAATGCCTAGAAAACTCAATTAATGAATAAAAGGGTCAAACGAACCCTGAATAATTTCAAAGTTCAGTGCAAATCTCCTGTTGTTCCGTACGTGTTGCATGTAGAAAAAAATACGAGGCTAGAAGAGGGAGCGATTATCGTTTGTCCCACAAGGGGACATGTTTCCCTATCGAAACCACGAGGGTTGTTGCGACAGGCTCCGGTTTGTAAGAGGTTTGTAACAAAGTTTGGCCAAATTGGCAATGTTTTTACCACGACATATATGTGCCATGACGTGACACCATGCCACCTTTAATGAATTTCTGGTGAGTTTTGGATTTTATGGGGATTTAACAACCGAGATTCCAAATGTTTGAGGACGAGCCAAGACGCCGGTCAGGTTGTAATTCGTTCCCATTCCTTGCATGGGATCTAAACATGCACCCAAGGACACATGCATGTATAATTTTTCTAGCCATTTTGGTGAACTGGAGCATGTATTTATACTTCAGATTTGAATTATGGACATTAAATGCCTAGGAAACTCAATTAGTGTATAAAAAGGCCAAACGAACCCTCAATAAGTTTAAATTTCAGCATGGATATCATGTCGTTCCATGTTGTCTATAGAAGAAAATACATGGCGAAAAGAGGGAGCGACTATGTTTTGCCACAAGGGGAACATGTTTCCCTATTGGAACCATCAGGCTTCCTTGAGAAAATCTCCGATTTGTAACAGGTTTGTAATAAAGCTAGATGAGGCTACTCATGGCAAGAGATGATGCACACAAGAGCAACATATCAAAGCAAGTTTAAATGAGGCCGGAAACAACATATACGAAATCCGGTAAGTCCTCGTATGCAAATTTAGAAGTTGGTCCAGATCTGAATAAACCATATGTTCAAGTTGTTAAACAGCAAGTTAAGATGCACCAAGATGATCTACACAAGATTCTTGTCAAGTTACATATAAAGTTCATTAGATTCGGAGCAACGACCTAGAAGATATGAGCAAAACAAGTTAAACATGGCATTGATGCAAAATGCATACAAACATCAAGCAAACACTCTCAAAACATGGATGCAACATTATAATATGAAACTTCATGCAAAATCAAGCAAGTTTCATATAGAGCACACTCAAAACGGAGCAATGGTTCAACAGATACACTCTATAGAAGTTTGAAGGACAAGCTGTCCAAAACAGCAACAAGGCATCTAGCAAGCATAAAAAAATGCTACAGCACCCCAACATAGGAACAAAAGGCTTGGGCATGAAGTACAGGTAAAGCATGACAAAATATGAACACTGAGCTATCTCCAGAAAACAATATAACATGCTCAAAAGGACCTGTCAAGATTGCAAATAATAACAGTTTCAGACTTGGCAGAAATAACATCAGTTGCAATGTTTAGAGCTATCAAACAACATGTTACAGGAACTTAACATGGCAAACACATGCATGGCATGCTAACACTAAATACAAAGAACAAAACTCCCTTACTTAACTAATTCAAAAGATCAACAGAAAAGATGGTAGCATCCATGCAAACATGGCAAATGATATGACAGATTCATACATGGCAGGAACAACAATAAGTAGGCATGTTGGTGAGCTTGAACCACTCACCACAGAGCAATAAATGTCATGGAAAGGTGGCCAACAGTAAGAAAACATGATTATGAAGGTAAGCATGGCAAGATAAAGTTCATAGGGTGCACGGATAACTAGCAAAGCTCATGGCAAAACTGAACTTAATGTTAACAGGCTGACAGCAACATTATTTAGCAAGTTTGGAGCAAGATAACAACAAGTTACAACACGCTATAAATACAACCTGGGCCATGTATAGATAGAGCACGACATGTCCAACAAAACATCCTTAGTGAACATCTCTAGATTATGCACAGAATGACTTGTAGCAGCAGGTTTACATAGCATCATGATTTAACAGATTCAGCCTAGCAAAACAGCAACAGCAAGTACCCTACTTCACGAGCTCGATGCACTCACTAAATGGATCACAAAAATACATGTATTGCACCACTGTGAATATGACATGATGTAGCTCAAAACTCATGTAGACATCAAGCTCATAAGATGTACACACAAAATGCAATGAAAAAGACAAAACAGCAAGTTATAACAGTTTCAGCAGGTTAACATCATATAGCACTCTTGCAACGATGATTTGGGCATCAAGATTGACTCAAACAAACATGGAACAATGGAATGAAATGTAGAGCATCTCACAGCGAACATTTTGATATATTATGCATGCAAATCGGGGCAGCGAGCATGAAGTTACAGCAGGTCAAAGTTAGCACCATAATGCAAATATTTAGGGACTTAGCAGTTTTATGCAAAAAAACAGAGAAAGCGCAATATAACTATTCTACGCACGGGCGAGATTTAGGGGGGGGGGGCTCACCATGGGCTGCAGGCCCGGGTCGGCTGGAGTTGGGCTGGCTGGAGGCAGAGGAAGCTGGGCCACGTGGTGGATGCAGGCCACGGGGCCCACGCACGGGCATGGCACTAGAGGTACCGTCCTCATCCCGTGCTCCTCACAGGCAGGAGCCCTGGCAGCGGCGCCGTTGGCAGAGGAGGCTGGCAAAGACCGAGGCGAGGCGACAAGCGGCCCAGTTGGATCGAGGCAGATCCGGTGAGGCCGGACCCATTTCCGGCGGCGGCAGGGCCGGGCGATGACGGGGACCTCCGAGCAATGGCAATTCCTAGAGAGAGAGATAGGCACAAGAGGGAGAGGGGCGACGGGGAGGCACGACCTGGATGGAGGTGGTCGCCGGCGGTGGCTCCGGCAAGGGCTGGCTCCGTTGACCCGCCGGAGCAGAGAACGGCGACGGGAGGCGAGGTCGGGGCATGGCGGCGGCGGGGCTGACGGGAGAAGGGCTCGGGGAGCCAGGCGGCGCGGTGCGGGCCAATGGCGATGCGACAAGTGCTGGGAGAGGTGGTCGGAGGCGGATCCGAGGAGGAGGCGGCGGCTGGAAGGTGGCTGGTGGTTGGACTAGCGTGGAAAATGAGGCAGGGCTAGGGATTGCGAAAATGGAGGCTAGGGGTTTATATATAGCAGTAACAACTAGGGTTTGGGGGGCTTTTAGGGCATTCCGGAGCCCCCGATCGCGATCGTGTGGCTCCAGACAGAGGGGGAACTAGGTGGGCAGCAGGAGGGATTAGTGGGCTATGTAGAGTGGGCTTGAGCTGAGGGGAAAGAAGGGGCGTGCAGCCCGCGAAGGGTTTCGGAGACCGGAACGTCCGACGAATAAACCGGCAACAGCATCGCTACGGATGATGGTTGGGCTACCAAACAAACTCCGAATGCAACGAAACTTGACAGGCGGTCTACCTACATTATAATAAGACCGCACGCCAACTATCATCCCATTCCGAGAACATTTTTATGCCACTTATAAAATAATATTCCGGAGGTGCCGCGGGCGCGTGCGAGTGTGTCCGGACTCGGAATGGACAACGGAGAAAACCGGGGAAACCCGAACGGATGCAAGTTTTGAAAACCATGCAGATGAAATGCAGATGATGACATGGCAAAATGCAACACGCAAGCAAATGACATAGCAACGACGGTGAATAACTGGAAGACACCTGGCGCATCAGTTCCGGGGCATTACAACACTCCTCCGCTAACAAGAGATCTCGTCCCGAGATCTTGGGAATGAGACGGAAGAGAAAGAGGAAGAGGTGAACCAAGAACGCAAGAGAAGAAGCAAAGAATCGAGAGCACTCGAGAAGAAGAGAGGAACGACGAGAATGACGAGAATCGAAAGCTCACGGAATTAGATAGACTATGAAACCACTCCGATTATAACGAGATAAGAAACGAACAAGACTGAAAGGATTTAGGCAGCACTCCGGCTGAAACATGGAGGAATAGAAGACGAGCTTGAGAGGATGGAATGATACTTGATGAAGACGTGACACAAAACCTCCAGAAAGAATTGAAAGAGTTGACTGGAAAGAACGGAGAAGAAAATGACAACTTGTGCCACGAATGAAATTGAAAGCATCTTTCGAAGGAAGGTTTAAACGGAGTTGTTGAGAAAATCAACAACGAAAGAATAAGCTTGTTGTGGTCTTATGGTAACATCTCAAGATCATAAGGTGACAGCCGGCCACAAACGGAAATGATTGGATAGCTTAGAAGAATGAAGAAATGCAAAACTCCACTTCAAAAGAATACGGAGATTTAATTACACTACGAGATGCGAGAAGAAAATATAGTTGAGCTCCACCAACAAGGATCTTGATGAAGTCTTGAAGAATGAATTAAATCATGAAGAACCACTATGAAGAACTCCGGTGACAAAAGGATGATGAGATAGAATGAAGGAAGAAAGAATAAAGATTCAAGCCTTGCGATGATTTAGATGGAGGTTCCGACGAGATGGCCGAGGAAATATGAACTCTGGAAAAGGAAATATGAAAACACTTGGAACTAGAATTTATTCATGAAGAACAAACTCCGAAGGAAGGGGTTACTCACTTGTATGAAATAAGAACAAGATCTATTGTATGCTTATCCTTCATCAAATAGATTGATGACAAGCAATGGATTTTGCATACTACTTATTCTTCTTGAAAAGGATTAAGGGGTATAGCACAAAACTTGAGAAAGTCTTCATGAACCACCGGTAGGATTGGAAAGAAAGAATGAATTAATATGATCATCAAAGAAAAAGAATATGAAAGAACCACCGTGATAATTCAGAAATGACTGACGAAAGAGAATGAATCACCGGGAAGAATTAGAAGAACCGTATGCTTGAGGGGATTCAGATACAAGGAACGGGAAGAACTCGAGCTGATTAAAGGACATTTGAACGAAGCACCGAGATAATTGAATAACGGTAGCTGAAATGTGAGGATGAAGAATTCTTCTGGATCGATGGCTTCCGGTGAAAAGAAATGGAAAAACAACTCCTGACATCCTCCGGCTGGTTAAGAAAAATATCTGACAAATGGAATAATTCGAGAGGATAATATGAAGCTAGAACCATGAATCTTCGAGAGAACCGACAAGATTGAGAGGAAAAAAACTCTACTTCGGTCTTCAAATGTTGAGAATGGCGACGAGACACCATCAAAATTGTTGAGGTACTCCGGGAGAATGAAAAGCAAACAGGTTGAGCCGACGAAGAAAATGATTTGGAATCGAATTGGAAAGGCGTCTGACTGATGAAATTCATACTTACATCATACTTCGAAAAGGATTGATAATAACTCCGGAGAATTAGAAGAGTCAGGTAAGATCCTGGGAAAAGACCTGTGGGTTAGGGCCCACTAAAAAGGAAAACACCGTTGGAAAAGGATGTTAAAGAGATAGATGATACACCGGAACAATTGAAATATTTGAATGAGGTGACAACCTCGAATTAATTGGAACACAGACGAATCTCCTGAGATGTCTTGAGCACTCCGAAAAGATAAACTGGCGAGAGGGGAACAAGCAAGGGGGAAAACATTTAATCCAAGGAAAATAATGTGATCAACCCAAAAAACTTGAATCGAGTGCCTCAGAAAAAAAAAGAGATGAAGAATGACGAACGAGACGAGAATTCACCGGTTGAAACAATTGAGGGAAGACTGAAGAGGCTCCGCACGAATGAAATTGATGGTCGAGAGAGAGTCAGACTGCAGGAAGAAAAAGGGTGGGAGGGCGGGAAAAACAAAGGCAACTTGGAAGGGGAAACCAACGAATATCTTGAAGAGAAAACCTGTTGAAATCATTGAGGAAAGAAAGCAAAGACTTCGCACGAGTAGGATGGATACTCGATTTCGGACTCCGGCTCCGAGATGAAAAGGGGTGGGCGGGTGGGAAAAGAATCAACTGAGGATTGTACTTGACAGCAATGAAGAGACTCGAGTCAACTTGACGAGAAATGCACCAGATAAAAAGAGCTGGGAACCAACGATCGAAAAACCAACTGCGTGATCCTAAAGAAATATTTGAAGGGGAAGAGGAGTAATTCAAAACACCTACGTCAAGATTCTTGACCAGAGCGACAAAGGGGCTGAGGAGTAAAAGGAATTCCTACTCTCCTATATAACTAGACTCCAAAAAAAAGTTTTCTTCTAGACTCGACAACGGTCAAACTACACGATCAAACAAGGGGGCTCCTAAGGTCGGTCGAGGCTCTGATACCAACTTGTCACGCCCAATATGCGTTACTATCCTAAAGAGACTCGAAGGTCCCACCAAGGATAGAACCGCATATTGATACGCTTTTGCATGGTGGATATCATTACATCAACATTACATAATAGATGGGGATACATACAACAGGCATACAATGCCACACGAATACAACATCAACTTACATAAGAGCACCATCCGACTACAGATGAAACACAAACAGAAACTCAAACGACATCCACCCTGCTAGCCCAGGCTGCCGACCTGGAACCTATCCCCTGATCGAAGAAGAAGCAGAAGGAGAACTCCAAAACAAGTAAACATCGCTCTTGCGTCAAGATCATCACATAACCTGTACCTGCAGCTGTTGTTGTAGTAATCTGTGAGCCACGAGGACTCAGCAATCCCATTACCATGGGTATCAAGACTAGCAAAGCTTAATGGGAAAGGAAGGGGTAAAGTGGTGAGGTTGCAGCAGCGACTAAGCATGATATGGTGGCTATCTTACGCAAATAAGAGCGAGAAGAGAAGAAATGGAACGGTCGTGAAGCTAGCACTGATCAAGAGGTGATCCTGAACTCCTACTTACGTCAAACATAACCCAAAACCGTGTTCACTTCCCGGACTCCGCCGAAAAGAGACCATCACGGCTACACACGCGGTTGATGCGTTTTAATTCGGATCTGGTGTCAAGTTATCTACAACCGAACATTAACAAATTCCCATCTTCCACATAACCGCGGGCACGTCTCTCGAAAGTTTACACCCTGCAGGGGTGTCCCAACTTAGCCCATGATAAGCTCTCACGATCAACGAAGGATATTCCTTCTCCCAGGAAGACCCGATCAATCTCGGAATCCCAGTTTAGAAGACATTTAGACAATGGTAAAACAAGACCAGCAAATCCGCCCGATGTTTCGACAATCCCGATAGGAGTCGCACGTATCTCATTCTCATGACACACCGGATAAGCTAAGTGTACAGGTACCGACGTAACCCAAGTAGCCAAGGGATGGTCCCGCAAGGTGCTCTAGTTTGGACCAACACTTAGACAAGCGTTGGCCCGGGGCGGCTAAAATAAGATGACCCTCGGGTTAATTACTCCCAAGGGAAAGGTATAGGTGGTAGGCAAATGGTAAAACCAATGTTGGGCCTTGCTGGAGGAGTTTTATTGAAGGCAAACTGTCAAGGGGGTCCCATAAATCACCCAACCGTGTTAGGGACGCAAAATCTGGGAACATAATACCGATATGACGAAAACTAGGGCGGCAAGAGTGGAACAAAACACCAGGCATAAGGCCGAGCCTTCCACCCTTTACCAAGTATATAGATGCATTAATTAAGTAAGAGATATTGTGATATCCCAACATCATCCTGTCCACCATGGAGCAATCTTCAACTTCACCTGCAACTAACAACGCTATAAGAGGGGCTGAGCAAAGCGGTAACATAGCCAAGCAACGGTTTTCTATGAAGGGTGAAAAAGGTTAGAGGCTGACATGGCAATTTGCCGAGGCTTGATAGAACAAGGGATAGGTAGCGCAACATAGCGATAGAATGAAGCAACTAGCATAGCAATGATAGTAGTGAGATCCAGGGTAGCAGTCATCTTGCCTGAAATCCCGCAAGGAAGAAGAACGAGTCCATGAAGAAGATGAAGCCACAAATACGAACCAAGCGTAGACGAACGAATCCTCACAATCGCAACGAAACGGGAACTATCGAGAAGAAGCACACAACATGGTAAACACACCACACATATACATGAAATGATGCACAAACACTCATGATGCATGATAAAGCTAGATGAGGCTACTCATGGCAAGAGATGATGCATACAAGAGCAACATATCAAAGCAAGTCTAAATGAGGCCGGAAACAACATATAACAAATCTAGTAAGTCCTCGTATGCAAATTTAGAAGTTGGTCCAGATCTGAATAAACCTTATGTTCAATTTGTTAAACAGCAAGTTAAGATGCACCAAGATGATCTACACGAGATTCTAGTCAAGTTACATATAAATTTCATTAGATTCAGAGCTACGGCCTAGAAGATATGAGCAAAACAAGTTAAACATGGCATTGATGCAAAATGCATACAAACATCAAGCAAACACTCTCAAAACATGGATGCAACATGATAATACGAAACTTCATGCAAAATCAAGCAAGTTTCATATAGAGCACACTCAAAACGGAGCAATGGTTCAACACATACACTCTATACAAGTTTAAAGGACAAGCTGTCCAAAACAGCAACAAGGCATCTAGCAAGCATCAAAACAATATGCTACATCACCCCAACATAAGAACAAAAGGCATGGGCATGAAGTACATGTAAAGTATGACAAAATATGAACACTGAGCTATCTCCATAAAACAATATAACATGCTCAAAAGGACCTGGCAAGATTGCAAATAATAACAGTTTCAGACTTGGCAGAAATAACATCAGGTTGCAATGTTTAGAGCTATCAAACAACATGTTACAAGAACTTAACATGGCAAACAAAGGCATG
Source organism: Triticum timopheevii (assembly GCA_963921465.1). Classification (NCBI taxonomy): domain Eukaryota; kingdom Viridiplantae; phylum Streptophyta; class Magnoliopsida; order Poales; family Poaceae; genus Triticum; species Triticum timopheevii. The sequence goes on along the minus strand of OY997264.1, from coordinate 247,972,741 downwards.
TCATGCTAACACTAAAGGCAAATAACAAAACTCCATTACTGAACTAATACCAAAGATCAAGAGAAAAGATGGTAGCATCCATGCAAACATGGCAAATGATATGACAGATTCATACATGGCAGGAACAACAATAAGTAGGCATGTTGGTGAGCTTGAACCACTCACCACAGAGCAATAAATGGCATGTAAAGGTGACCAACAGTAATAAGACATGTTTATGAAGCTAAGAATGGCAAGAGAAAGTTCATAGGGTGCATGGACAACTAGCAAAGCTCATGGCAAAACTTAATGTTAACAGGCTGACAGCAACATTATTTAGCAAGTTTCGAGCAAGATAACAACAAGTTACAGCAGGCTATAAATGCAACCTGTGGCATTGATGGACAGAGCATGACATGTGAAACAAAACATCCTTAGTGAACATCTCCAGATTATGCATAGAATGACTTGTAGCAGCAGGTTTACCTAGCATCATGATGTAACAGATTCAACCTAGCAAAACAACAACAACAAGTACCCTACTTCACGAGCTCGATGCACTCACTAAAAGTCTCACAAAAGTACATGGATTGCACCACTGTGAAGATCACATGATGTAGCTCAAAACTCATGTAGACATCAAGCTCATAAGATGCACGCACAAAATTCAATGAAAAAGATAAAACAGCAAGTTATAACAGTTTCAGCAGGTTAACATCATATAGCACTCTTGCAACAATGATTTGGGCATCAAGATGGACTCAAACAAACATGGCACAATTGAATAAAATGTAAAGCATCTCACAACGAACATTTTGATATATTATTCATGCAAATCGGAGCAGCGAGCATGAAGTTACAGCAGGTCAAAGTTAGCACCGGAATGCAAATATTTAGGGACTTGGCAGTTTTATGCAAAAAAATAGAGCAAGCGCAATATAACTATTCTATGCACGGGCGAGATTTGGGGGGCTCACGATGGGCTGCAGGCCCTGCTCGGCTGGAGCTGGGTTGGTGGGGGCAGAGGAAGCTGGGCTGGGCCGCGGCCCACGTGGTGGATGCGGGCCACGGGAACCACGCACGGGCGCGGCGCTGGAGGTACCATCCTCCTCCCGTGCTCCTCACGGGCAAGAGCCCTGGCGGCGGCGCCGTTGGCAGAGGAGGCCGGTGAAGACCGAGGCGAGGCGACAAGGGGCCCAGCCGGATCGAGGCGGATCCGGTGAGGCCGGACCCATTTCCAGCGGCGGCAGGGCCGGGCAATGACGGGGACCTCCGAGCGATGGTGATTCCTAGAGAGAGAGAGAGAGAGAGAGAGAGAGAGAGAGAGAAAGAGAGAGAGAGATTTGAGAGAGAGAGAGGCACAAGAGGGAGAGGGGCGACGGGGAGGCGCGACCTGGACGGATGTGGTCGCCGGTGGTGGCTCGGGTAAGGGCTGGCTCCGGTGACCCGCCGGAGTAGAGAACGGCAACGGGGCATGGCGGCGGCAGGGCTGACGGGAGAAGGGCTCGTGGAGCCGGGCGGCGCGGTGCGGGCCAATGACGACGCGACAAGTGGCGGGGAGAGGTGGTCGGCGGCGGATCCGAGGAGGAGGCGGCGGCTGGAAGGTGGCTGGTGGTTGGACTGGCACGGAAAACAAGGCAGGGCTAGAGATTGCGAAAATGGAGGCTAGGGGTTTATATATAGCAGTAACAGCTAGGGTTTGGGGGGCTTTTAGGGCATTCCGGAGCCCCCGATCGCGATCGTGTGGCTCCGGACAGAGGGGGAACTAGGTGGGCAGCAGGAGGGATTAGTGGGCTATGTAGAGTGGGCTTGAGCTGAGGGGAAAGAAGGGACGTGCAGCCCGGGAAGGGTTTCGGAGACCGAAACGTCCGACGAATAAACCGGCGACAACGTCGCTACGGGTGATGGTGGGCTATCAAACGAACTCCGAATGCGACGAAACTTGACAGGCGGTCTACCTACACTATAATAAGACCGCATACCAACTATCATCCCATTCCGAGAACATTTTTATGCGACTTATAAAATAATATTTCGGAGGTGCCGCGTGCGCGTGCGAGTGTGTCCGGACTCAGAATGGACAACAGAGAGAACCGTTGAAACCCGAACAGATGCAAGTTTTGAAAACCATGCAGATGAAATGCAGATGATGACATGGAAAAATGCAACACGCAAGCAAATGACATGGCAACGACGGCGAATAACTGGAAGACACCTGGCGCATCAGTTTCGGGGCGTTACATTTTTCTAGCCATTTTGGTGAACTGGAGCATGTATTTATACTTCAGATTTGAATTATGGACATTAAATGCCTAGGAAACTCAATTAGTGTATAAAAAGGCCAAACGAACCCTCAATAAGTTTAAATTTCAGCATGGATATCATGTCGTTCCATGTTGTCTGTAGAAGAAAATACATGGTGAAAAGAGGGAGCGACTATGTTTCGCCACAAGGGGAACACGTTTCCCTATTGGAACCATCAGGCTTCCTTGAGAGAAGTTCGGGTTTGTAACAGGTTTGTAATAAAGCTTGACCCAAATTGGCAATGTTTTTACCACGACATATATGTGCCATGACGTAACACCATGCCACCTTTGATGACTTTCTAGTGAGTTTTGGATTTTATGGGGATTTAAAACCCGAGATTCCAAATGTTTGAGGACGAGCCAAAATGCCGGTATGGTTGTAATTCATTCACATTCCTGGCATGGGACCTAATTTAAACATGCACCCAAGGACACATGCATGTACAATTTGTCCGGCCATTTTGGCGAACTCGAGCATGTATTTGTAGTTCAGATTTGACTTATGGACATTAAATGTCTAGGAAACTCAATTATTTTATAAAAAGGCCAAACAAACGCGGAATAAGTTTAAATTTTAGCATGGATATCATGTAGTTCCATGTTGCCCGTAGAAGAATATACAAGGCAAAAAGAGGCCATGATTACATTCGACAACAAGGGGAACACGTTTCCCTATTGCAACCACAAGGCTTCTTATTGAGAGAAGCTCCGATTTGTAAGAGGTTCATAATAAAGCTTGGCCCAAACTGGACAATGTTTTTACCACGACATATATGTGCCATGACGTGACACCATGCCTTTGAAAGAGATTGTCCATTTTGCACATGAAGTGCATCCAGTTTTTGCCTCAACCCTCTAAAATTTTGAGAACATGCTATGGGGGTCAAATGATGATACCATGCCAGCTTTCAACCTTTTTAGTGTTCATTTGAAGTGCATTTCAATTTCAGGGTCATTTAGCTCAAAAAAATCAGTAAATGCATGAAAAATACCAAATGAAGTCAGAAAGGGTTGAACATTGATGATGTGGCTTTGAATGGTGCATTTTGAACACAAAAAAAGTCTGGAGTTCAAATAAGTTCAGAAAAAATGAAATCCCTTTCTAACAGATGAGTTTTCGTTCGAAACACTGATACATCTAAAGAGATTGTCCATTTTGCACACAAAGTGCATCTAGTTTTTGCCATAACCCTCTCAACTTTTTAGAACAGCTATGTGGGTGAAATGATGATACCATGCCAACTTTCAACCTTTTCAGACTTCATTTGAGGTTTGTAATAAAGCTTGGCCCAAATTGGACAATGTTTTTACCACAAAATATATGCGCCATGATGCGACACCATGTCGCTTTCATGACTTTCTGGTGAGTTTACGATTTGCGGGGATTTAAAGACCGAGATTCTAAATGTTTGAGGACGAGCTAGGACGCCGGTACGGTTGTAATTCGTTCCCATTCCTGGCATGGGACCTAAACATGCACCCAAGGACACATGTATAATTTTTCGAGCCATTTTGGTGAACTAGAGCATGTATTTCAAGTTCAGATGTGAATGACGGACATTAAATGCCTAGGAAACTCAATTAGTGTATAAAAAGGCTATATAATTCGTGTGCCAACCAAACTGTGGCCGATGCCACCCGCGATCTGAGTCGTGTGTTCTGATTGGCCAGAACCCAAACCCCACGGATCGTACGTCTGCACCGTTGGATGCTCCCAGATCGAACGGCAACCCTCAGCCCTTTCGACAGCACATGCAATACATGGAGGGTAAGCACTGTGCGCATGCGTCATTCTAGCTCACGCTTCCTTCTCTTGTACGTTTTCTAAATAGGCTACCATTTCCTGCCACTCCTCTCATCGGTTTCCCGCCTCTTCTCCCATTGGTTTCCTGCTACCAGTGTTAGTGCTCATTGAAGGCTATGCGGCGACACACCAGCCATCGCACATAGTTTCTAAAAGAACAAATGCGCGTGATAGGAAGGAGTAGGTCCCATAGGGTGAGCAGCGTGAAATGCCTTAAAGGCAAGGAGGCAATTCCTATCAGCAAGGTGTTGCTTCCCATCTGCTAGCCTAGTCGAATAGAACGCAGAAGTTAAGCATGCTCGGGCTGGAGTAGTCCAAGGATGGGTTACCCCGTGGGAAGTTGCATATTATAAAAACCTTGGGATCATCCTTGCTTTGCTAATTTCTAGACTATGTTTTTATAGGTTAGTTTTTGCTGTAAGATCACCACGACTGCGCAAGCGCGGGCAAAATGGTGCAGGTACTGGCTTAACCGTGTGCGATGCAAGTGCGCTTTAAAATCACCATGACTTCGCAAGCGCGAGAAAATGGTGGAGGTATTGGCGTAACCGTGTGCGATGCAAGTGCACTGTAAAATCACCACGACTGTGTCCGATGCAAGTGCGCTGTAAAATCACCACGACTGCGCAAGCGCGGGCAAAATGGTGCAGGTACTGGCTTAACCGTGTGCGATGCAAGTGCGCTGTAAACTCACCACGACTGCGCCAGCACGAGCAAATGGTGGAGGTACTTGCTTAACCATGTGTGATGCAAGTGCACTATAAAATCACCACAACCACGCAAGCTAAAGGCGGGTGAGTTTATTTAGAAATTAGGATGAACCGTGTGTGATAGGCCAGCTAGCAAGAAATATAAAAACAAACTACCTGCCTTGAGCATTGCAAAAATCGGCGGTTCCACCACTTTTCCTTATTATCATACACGCATATTCTTATTGGACCGTGCGCGATCTTGGGCACTCCTGCCCGGCATCAATTCCTTTACCCAAATTTTAGTAGTTGACGTACTTCAACCGTCGCCCACGCTCCTCCAGCACCAACCTTATAGTGAAATTGCAGTAGCCGAGGCATTTGAACCGTCGCCCTCCCTCGCCCACCACCATCTCCGCCCACCATTAATAAAATTTCAGTATACGCGGCGTATCCTCAAACACCACACCCCCCCCATAGTCCCCAACCCGCCCCTCCCCTCTGGAAGTGTAGCTCGCGGTCGCCGCTGGCGCCGCCAGCAACCCATGCCGGTCTGCCCATTCCTCCTAGCTTAGATAATAAAGTTCAGGTTACCCAGCGATTCCCATGCCGTCGCCCCACTCCCCTAAGTTTTTAGATGAGGCCTGCGGTGTCCCTCCCCGCCAAATCCACATCCCCTGCTCCAGAATGACCCAGGCTAAGCTCGACCATGTATCCCGAGGAGCCCGATGAGCGTTCGGCCAAGAAGTGGTGTTGATGTACTAAAGTAGGGGGGTACCTTAGTACCCCGAACTTGTGCACGGGCAGTCGCAGCGACCCGCGGAAGGGCTTGCCGGGCGTCCGCCAAGATCCTCCGCGGCTACTTTAATGCCATTCAAAAACGGAGTACTCAAGCAAAGGCCCCGGCAAGAGGAGCTTGCCGGGAAGGCCGACCAAGGCACCTCCAGAAGACTTGCCGCGGGGCCCCGCGCGTCCCGGCAAGGCCCGACGGCCGGCAAGCTTGCCGGCACGACAAGAGAAGAGCCGCGGCAAGGCACTTGCCGCTGCAAGATTGCCAACCAAACTCCAGCACATCCGGCGACGTGTCATCACAAGGCCATCCCAAAGGCACGTGGCGAGGCACTACGCAGCCATGCGGGGCGAGGTGGCAAGCGGAGCTGACAGAGACGCCATCGTGGCAACCGGTGGCTCACTTGACGGTCGCTTCTCTGCACTGTTGGGGCGACCGGACGGGCATTAAATGCCCTTGTCCCCTGCCGACAGGGTTAGGTAGGGGACACTGTTGGTCACTGTTACACCAACCTGCGTGTTTACCTTTCTACCCCCTCTTCTTACGCTGCCGCCTGTTGGTGCCCCCTTTAGACTATAAAAGGGAGGCCCATGCGCACGTAGAAGGGGTTGGTTCGGTTCATCTGGAGACACAGGATTAGGGTTCATTCGGATAGGGTTCAGTTCAACACACACACACACCACACCACCGTGCGCTCGCATTCGAGCAAGATCAAATAAAAACACAAAGCGGCAGTAGGAGTTTTATCTCTCCGGAGAGCTCCGAAGCTGGGTAAAAATCGCCCGTCCCCCCAGCGCGCGCCCAGACCTCGATCTGCTCTGCGCGCGGCCTCCGCCCCCTCGCCGGACTAGAAGGGGCCCCCCGTGCCCCATAGGTGCTCGTGGCCACTGAGAGACGAGGCCCCGACATCTTTGGCGCGCCAGGTAGGGGGTGCGTCGAGGTCGTGAGCATCTGATCCGGTCTCCGCGCGCGCTGCATCAACGCCTTCATCATCATGCCACCGAAGAAGAAGCCTTCGGAGGTAGCCGCTCCGTCTACATCGATTCGGCAGCCACCGCCGGAGCGAACGGGCGGTGGAGTGGACGCCGGCGGAGGAGCGGGCGCCGACGGTGGGACTCACGTCGTCACCAGATCCAAAAACAAGGCCCCGCAAGCGTCGGCGACCACGCAGACACCGCACCCTTCCCAGGAAGTGCAAGGTCGACAACGCCCCGGTGCTCCTAGCACCGTGCTCACGTTGGAACAAGGCCAAGCTGGCGGGTCGCGAGACGCTCAAGGTCAGCATGCTCGCCCGCATGCTGGCGTTGAGTGAGGTACGGTCGCCAGGGCGGGGTGTTGCACCTCCCAATCCAGTTGGGAGTCCGAGCACATCCCGCTCCTCGCGCCGCTCGTCGCCACCACCACCCAAGACAGCAGAGGAAGCGCTGGCCCGAGCCCAGCTGCTCCTAGACTACCCTTCGGCGCCGCGCAAGATCGACGACTGGAGGATGACTATATACAGTCTCCTCGCCTTCGCCAACGGCGACAAGCCCCGGCAACCGAGCGCATAGAGGCCCCGGCAAGGCGTCCAAGCGCAAGCTGACGCCGACAAGACTGCTGGGGGGGCCACCTCCGTGCACTCCCAGCCCCGAAGGCCAAGATCGCCGGCTCATCGGATCAACCCCGACGGCGACTCCACCGCGTTGTCGGACCCGCGAACCCGACGCGATCAGTGCCACGTTCTCCAAGAACGGCAGCACGAAGACGCTCGCACTCGCATCGAGCGCAGAAGGGAAACGGCGACGTCAATCTGACCAGCGTGCCGGGCCCACCGTCGACATGCATGCACTAGGGGAGCCAGGCGACTTGCCGTACGCGGCAGGTTGCCCTGCGTTCACCCGCGAGCTGCGGCAAGTCCAGTGGCCCAAAACCAAGAACTTCAAGCCAGACGTGCCCGAGAAGTACGATGGTAGGATACATCCATCGGAGTTCCTCAGCATCTACACCATCGCGGTGCAGGCTGCCAGAGGGCGCGATGAGAAGATCCTCGCCAACTACTTCCCGCTGGTACTCAAGCCCAATGTCAGATCTTGGCTCATGCACTTGTCGGACGGTTCCATCTCTTCATGGGCGGACCTGTGTCATCAGTTTGTCGGCGCCTTCATGGGTGGCCACAAGCCTCATGGCCAGGAGAGTGACCTCCACTTGCTCGTCCAGAAGGAGGGGGAGCCCCTGCGCAAGTACATACAGAGATTCAGCCAGGTGCAACGCAACATCCCAGACGTCCACCCTGCCGCAGTTATCAGCGCCTTTCATCAGAACGTGCGTAACCGCAGGATGAGGGAGGAGATGGCGATGTGCAAGATCAGAGACGTCAGCGAGCTCTATGCTCTGGCCGACAAGTGTGCACGGGCTGAGGAGGGGAGGAAAATCCCTGGAGAGGTTGTAGGAGCAGAAGGATCTGACAGTGAGGATACCGCCCCGGCAAGGAAGAACCGGAGACGGAACAACAGGAAGAGAAAGACTAAGGATGTGCTAGCTGTTGAGCATTCCGGCAATGGAGGCGGCTCCGACAAGGCCAAGGCCGATGACTCTGGCGAGGCTGTGGTGGCCGCCGACAAGCAGGATGGCTCCGGCAAGCGGTATTGCAAGATCCACCGCACCAAGGGCCACGATCTCCAAACCTGCAAGAAAGTCGAAGAGATGGCGGAGCTGCAGAAAGCCGAGTACGAGTGCCGCGATAAGGAGAGAGCCCAGGGAGGTGGCGGAGGATCCGGCAAGAAGCTTCCCGCCCGGGGAGGACACTGCGGCAAGGCCAAGCCGCGGCAAGGAGATAGGCCTCCCCGCGGCCGCGACAAGGACGAAGATGAGGATGAGATGGAGGAAGATGAGGCCGATGACCAAGAGTTTCAGAAGGTGACAGAGGTGCTGTGCATCGACAGCGGCGCCTCTCTGCACGCCTCGCACCGCCAACTCAAGCAGTGGGTGCGAGAGGTGAACGCAGCGGAGCCGTCCATCGAGGCGCGCAAGCCTCTGAAATGGTCCGGCACGCCCATCATTTTTGATGTTGAGGACCACCCTGATCGCATCACTGCGGTCGGGTGCTTGCCGATGTTGGTCTCACCAACAATCTGCAACCTCAAGGTCACGAAGATGTTGGTTGACGGCGGGGCCGGCCTGAACCTGATTTCCTCGACAGTACTCAAGAAGCTCCAGATCCCCGACGGCTAGCTCGAAGAAATTGGTACCTTTCAAGGGATAAATCCGGGAAGGAGCAAGCCCAAGGGGAAGATCGTGCTGCCAGCGACGTTTGGTAGCGAGCTGAATTTCAGGACAGAGAGGGTCACCTTCGATGTTGCTGATATCCCATTACCCTACAATGGGATACTCGGCCGACCAGCGCTTGCCAAGTTCATGGCAGCCTCTCACTACGCATACAACGTGCTCAAGATGCCTGGCCCGATGAGTGTCATTTCTGTCCAAGGTGACAAGAGGGATGCACTCATCTGCGCCGACAAGATCTACCGGGAAGCAGCAGCCGCAGCAGGGCGAGAGCCACTTGCCGCTGAAGCTCCCCGGGGGAAGGAGAAACTCAAGTCTGGCAAGTGCAGCCCTGATGCCCACTCCGGCAAGCGCACCTCCCCGGAGTGCTGCGCTGCCATCGAGAGCGCACCATCGAGCTCCACCGGCAAGTGCAAGAAGGCGAAGGTAGCCTCGCCAGAGACCAAGAAGGTGGCCGCCAAGAAGGACGGCACCGGTGGTACCTTCACCATCAGTGCCACGCTTGATCCTAAATAGGAAAGCGCGCTCGTTGCTTTCCTGCGGGCGAATGTCGATGTGTTTGCGTGGCAACCATCTGACATCCCCGGTGTTCCCAGGGAAGTGATCGAGCACCACCTTGCCGTATGCCCTCACGCGCGGCCCGTCAAGCAAAGAGTCAGGAAGCAAGCAGTAGAGCGCCAAGAGTTCATAGCAGAGGAGATCAGGAAGTTGGAAGTAGCGGGATTGGTCCGAGGAGTACTCCATCCAACGTGGCTAGCCAATCCGGTAGTCGTGCGCAAGGCGAATGGGAAGTGGAGGCTCTGCATTGACTTCACTGATGTCAACAAAGCCTGTCCCAAGGATCCATTCCCCTTGCCGCGCATCGATCAGATTGTTGATTCCACCGCAGGATGTGATCTGCTTTCGTTCCTTGATGCATACTCAGGATATCACCAGATCTTCATGGCAGAAGAGGATGAAGAGAAAACCGCATTCATTACTCCATGTGGCACGTATTGCTTTGTACGGATGCCTTTCGGACTAAAGAATGCTGGTTCAACGTTTGCAAGAGTAGTCAGTCATGCTTTTGAGCCACAGCTGCACAGAAATGTAGAAGCTTACATGGATGACATAGTGGTCAAGAGCAAAGACAGGGCAACTCTGATCCAAGATTTGGACGAGACCTTCACAAATCTGCGCAAGATCAATCTCAAGTTGAATCCCGAGAAGTGTGTGTTTGGAATCCCTTCCGGCAAGCTTCTCGGATTCTTTGTGTCACAGAGGGGGATTGAAGCTAACCCCGACAAGATCGAGGCCATCGAGCAAATAGAAGCACCGAAGCGAGTCAAGGACGTGCGAAGGCTTGCAGGCTGCGTTGCTGCTCTCAGCCGGTTCATTTCCAAGTCTGCTGAATGCGCCCTGCCGTTTTTCAAAATCTTGAAAAAGGCGGGTCCAATGAAGTGGAGTCCGGAAGCGGAGGCTGCGCTGCAAGACTTGAAGAAATATTTGTCCTCCACTCCAACACTTGTCGCACCTAAGCCACAAGAGAAGTTGCTGCTATATCTGGCGGCAACCGATCAAGTGGTTAGTGCTGCGTTAGTAGCAGAGACGGAGGCAGGTGATGAGCCAGCGGCCGCGGTGAGCGAATCCAGCGACAAGCAGAGGGCTTCCCCGACAAGCTCTGGCCCGACAAGCCCTGATCTGACAAGTTCTGGCTCCGGCAAGGATGGATCTGTACAGTTGCCAGAGGAGAAAGAGAAGAAGATGGTGCAGCGCCCAGTTTACTTTGTCAGTTCCCTTCTACAGGGGGCTAGATCAAGGTACTCTGGTGTGCAGAAGTTGCTTTTCGGCCTCCTCATGGTCTCGAGGAAGCTGCGCCATTACTTTCAAGCACATGAGGTCACAGTTGTCACTCGCTTTCCGCTGAAGAGGATATTGCAAAATCCAGAAGCAACAGGCAGGATTGTCGAGTGGGCACTGGAATTGTCAAGCTTTAGCCTCAAGTTTGAAAGTACTTCAACAATTCAGAGCCGAGCCTTGGCAGAATTCATAGCGGAGTGGACGCTGACGCCTCATGAAGAGACTCCGGAGAGGAGCATCCCCGTCAAGGAAGCGAGCAGAGAGTGGATCATGTACTTTGACGGAGCCTTTTCGCTGCAAGGCGCCGGTGCGGGCGTACTACTTGTCGCCCCCACCGGAGAGCACCTCAAGTACGTGGTCCAAATGCAGTTTCCCAAGGAGCAAGCAACAAACAATACTGCAGAGTATGAAGGCTTGCTTGCCGGACTCAGAATAGCAGCAGAACTTGGGATCAAGAAGCTCATTGTCAGGGGTGACTCACAGCTTGTCGTCTGCCAAGTTAACAAAGATTATCAGAGTCCGTTGATGGAAGCATACATCGATGGAGTGAGGAAGCTAGAAGAACATTTTGACGGCTTGCAGATGGAACATGTTCCAAGAGCTCAGAATGACATTGCAGATGGCCTGTCAAAATGTGCCGCACTCAAGTTACCCATGGAACCAGGAATTTTTGTGCTCAAGCTGACTCAACCATCTGTCACACCATCAACTATAAAGAGCAGAAAGTGAAAGTTGGTCACTGGCGACTACTTTCCGGTAGAGCTTCCCGGAGCCGCCGCCAAGAAGGTCCCCAGGCTCGAGACAGAGAGCGCTGAGGAGCAGTCTACTCCGACAAGCCCTAGGGTTTGTTTCGTTGAAGCAGATGCTCCCGACAAGCTGTGTCCCGACGCGCTTGTCGGGGAGCATCACGCTCCGGCAGGATCCCAGACTCTTGCCGTGGAAGCGGATGTTCCCGCAGCTGCATTTGCGCCTTTAGTCCTTGTCGTCGAGCCACAGGCTCCGGCATGGGCACAACAGATCGTCCATTTCCTTCAAACAGGAGAACTCCCCGAGGAGCAACAAGCAGCGGAAAGAGTAGCCCGACAATCAAGTATGTACCAGTTTGTCGATGACATACTGTACAGAAGAAGATTCATCGGAGTGAAATTGAAGTGCATTTCCCGGGAAGATGGACGAGAGCTGTTGGCAGAGATACATGGAGGCATATGTGGTCACCACATTGGCGCAAGAGCACTCGCCGGCAAGGCTTTCCGGCAAGGCTTCTTCTGGCCGACAGCCCTCCAGGATGCAACTGCACAAGTAACCAAGTGTGAAGCGTGCCAGTTCCATTCCAAACAGATTCATCAACCAGCTCAAGCTCTCCAAACAATCCCTTTGTCCTGGCCATTTTCGGTCTGGGGGCTCGACATCCTCGGCCCCTTCCCCCGAGCTGTCGGGGGCTTTGAGTACTTGTACGTTGCAATCGACAAGTTCACAAAGTGGCCTGAAGTGGAGCCAGTGAGGAAGGTGATAGCACAATCAGCAGTCAAGTTCTTTAGGTCGATTGTTTGCCGTTTCAGGATCCCTAACAGGATCATCACCGACAATGGCACACAGTTTACGAGCCACACCTTCATGCAATACGTCCAAGATCTTGGCACCAAGATCTGCTTCGCTTCTGTTGCTCACCCAAGAAGCAATGGTCAAGCGGAGAGGGCAAACGCTGAAGTGTTGCGCGGGCTCAAGACCAGAACTTTCGACAGGCTACACAAGTGCGGCAACAATTGGATCGAGCAGTTGCCGGCAGCTCTTTGGTCGATCAGGACGACGCCAAATCGAGCCACCGGCCAGACGCCTTTCGCTCTTGTCTATGGAGCGGAAGCAGTTCTCCCCACGGAACTCGTATACGGATCGCCACGAGTGCTCGCTTACGATGAGCTTGAGCAAGAGCAGCTGCGCCAAGATGACGCGCTGCTCCTCGAGGAGAATCGTCTTCAGGCTGCTGTGCGAGCCGCTCGCTACCAGCAAGCTTTGCGCTGCTATCATAGCCGCAAAGTTAACGCTAGAAGCTTCGAGGAAGGCGACCTTGTTCTTCGGCGTGTTCAATCCACCAAGAATCCAAACAAGTTGACGCCGAAGTGGGAAGGCCCTTATCGGGTGAAACGAGTCACCAGGCCTGGCGCTGTCCGCCTAGAGACCGAAGATGGCATTCCGGTGAGCAACTCCTGGAACATAGAACATCTTCGCAAGTTTTATCCATAAGGCGCGGTTGCCGGACCCGTTCCGACAACCACCTTTTGTACAAGCCTTGCCGCTGTCGCATGTAACACTTTGTACAAAGCCGGGCACAGCTCCCGTGCGTAAATAAGAGTCTATGTGCCCCGCACATCTTGTCAAGTTCAGTGCGTTTCTATTTTCCTTGCATATATATCTGACACCTTGTGCAGCACTAGCCCCCGGTAAGCAATGAAGGACCTCAGGGTCCCATGTCATTATTTTCTCTTCTCTCTCATCAAAGAGAGCGTTCCTCCACCAACAAGTTCACCCGGGGGGAAGGAGGAGAGAAGATAAAAGTCTGGGCTGCCTATCGTTCAAAGGAAACTGGCCTTGCCGGGGGGAAGAAGACAAAAAAAAAGATAAGTAGCCAAAGTTTGAGCCTAGTCATTTTTTCTTAAGTTATACCCCTTGAACTGTCGTGCCTTGTATGGAAAACCTGTGCGCGGAGGAATCGACTCGCGGTTCAGTTGCGCCCTGGATTTGTTTTCGAGTCCGCTCAATGGTCCAGGCGCGCCGCAACTGGCCCGACAAGATCTCTTGCCGGAAGCAGCACCGCCAGCGGGCCGCTGATGTCCCGCACTCAGCGAGCGTGCTTGCGCCAGCAAGGTCCCTCGAAGCGCCAGCAAGGAACGCAACCAAGTAAAGGAAATAACATAGTGAGCAGTATCCAGAGTAGAGTTATATTACAAGAATGACTTATTGTGGCACTGATTAAGTTGTTCTCGTGACCAAAACAACAGCAGCAAGAAAACAGGAGAAGAAGGGCGGCCTAATCCGCGCGCCCGCCATCGACCCTCCTAACCTCGTTCACCTTGTCCATGATGGGTGCGACGATGGCCTTGAGTTCTTCAAGATCAGCGCCCTCCGGCAGCTTCTTGGTGACGCGGGAGAGGTCGATGCCCGGGTTGCGGAAGAGGACCTTCACCAACACCTTCTCCAAGACCCCGGCATAGATCGCGCACGACTCGTTGGCCAGCTGCTTCGGGATCCTTTCCCGGAGCTGCCGGAGAGCCGTCACCACATCCTTGAAGAAGAGCGTGAGCTTGGCGCTGGGCTGGAGATTCTCCTCGGAGGAGTACCCGAAGCCCGTCAAGTTCAGCTCCGCCAATTCCTCGTCGATGAGCGCGGCGATGCTGACGAGGCCTTCCGTCCAGAGCTCCACCGTGGTCTTGAACGTGTTCTGGGTCTCGGCAGCCCTCGCCAGCAGCTCCTCGTTGCCCTTGAGGTCTTTCCTTAGGATATCTTCTCGCTTCTTGGCGGCGTCCAGCGTCTCCGTCAAGGCGGCCAATTTCAGCTCCAGATCAGCGCTCGAGTCCTTAGCGGCGTTCAGCTCCTTGATCTTCTCGGAGAGCTGGACTTGCAGATCGCCGTGAGCGCGCGCATCCTTCTCGCGATCGCGCTGGAGTGCGACAAGCTCTTCGTTCTTCCTTGTCGCATCCGCCTCCAGCTGCGTCACCTTCTCCTCCAACTCCTTCTTGGTGGCTTCGGCGGCCGCGGTGGCGTCCTTCGCCTCCTTGAGTGCCCCGCCAAGTGATTGTTCCCGGACGGCGAGCTCTTCGTCATGGCTGTCCAAGTGCGCCTTCCTCTGTATCAGCTCGCCGTCCCGCTTGGACAGCTCCTCGGCGGTGAACCTCTGCTGCTCCTCGGCTTCAGCCTTCTCCAGAATGAACGCCTTCTTCGCCTCGTCAAGCTACGCCCTCTCCTCGGCAATGGACTGGAGGGCCTCCTGGTTGCGGCTCTTGAGTTCTTGCGCATGTTTTTCTATGTCAACTCCCGCCTGCGCGACAAGCGCTTCCCGGGACTCAAGCTTCGCTTGCCGGACGCGGTAGAGTGACACCAGCTTTCGGAGCAGCTGCTCCTCCTCGGACTCGCCGCTACTGCTGCTTGGCCTGTCGACCACCGCCAGCCCAGCGGAGGCAAGTACCTCCCCGTCAAACTCCACTCCTTCAACCGGTGCCCTGGAGTTCGATGCCCAGGGGAGCTTGATATATATGCCTTCGCCGGCTTTCAAGTAGGCGCCGGGCTGGGGCTCCTCGGAGCCCGGCGCCGCATCAGTGCGGAGGGGTCGGCAGTCGGAACAGCGCCTTGCGCTCCCGCGTCCTCCGGGTCGTCGGCACGGTCGCTGGACCCCTCGCCAGCCCCTGTGCCAGCGGCCTCGGCGGCCTCTTCGCCGGCGGGCTCCTCCGCGCCGGCCCCTTCCTCAGCGGCGGCGGCATCCCCAGTTTTTCCGCGCCCGTCCTCCTCGCCGGCGGCCTCAGCCTCCATTGGATCCCCAAGAGGAGGATCTGAAGGCAGAGAAAGGAAGGGACAGTCAAGCAAATATCCAAAAGAAGGAAAAGGGAGATCAGCAGGGCCCGAAGGAGAGTCCCCGACAAGGAGGGTCACCTGTGCTGAGCTCTGTGATCGTGGGCTCCACCACCGAGGGCTCACTAGTCCCACCCCTTGCCGGAGACTCCATCCTTGCCGGAGATGGCTCCCACATCGGGGAATCGGCCCTTGGTGGCGTAGTCGAGGCCGACGACACCTCCGGGTCGGCCTCCGACTGCTCCTGGTGGGCCTGTTCTTCTCCTGTATAAAAAAGAGCCAATAATCAAGATATTGGCAGAAGAAGTAGCGACCATGCGCGCCCCACGACAGGGAGTGGATCGAGGCACTTACGTCGGGGGCTGCGCTGGGAGCTGCTACGAGGGGAAGGGATCGGGTCCGTCAAAGTCATCTCAGACGTATCTTCCGCTGCCACAGCAGGATCGTCCTCAACTACAGGGACTTTGGCCCTCTTCGCCGCTCTCTCCGCCAAAGTCCTGAGACCGAACAGGAGTTTGGAGGGAAAAATAGATTAGATACAAGACAAACAACAACAAGGATCAAGCGAAAGGCGAGTGCAGTACGGAGGAAGCCTTACTCCTCTTCATCCTCCTCCTCCTCCTCGTCATCAGAGCTCAGCGCGGAAAAGTCAAACTCCGGTGCCCACCCTGCGCGGCGTGGCGGAGGAGTAGGCTCCCTCTGGCGCTTGCCAAGGGCTGCGGCAGGGTCAGGCGTGGTGGCCCGGGAAGACCCCGCCTCAGTTTCCGGCGCGGCTTGGGACCCTCCCGCAGCGACGAAACTTGCCGCGACAGAGCGCGTCCCGCGGCGCCGCGGCTGCTGCGGCTGCTGATCGGCCTACGCCTCTGCCAGCTCTCCAACTCGACAGAGACACCTTCTCGGTCGGAACTGGGGCTGCGCGGAGGGCTCCATCGGCGGCAAGTTACTCGAATACGGCCGACCACTCGCGCCCTCGGCGGGCTGGCTCGCTTCGGCCGCGGCCTCCCCTTCGTCATCGCCCTCTCCGGCAAGATCTTTCCAGGCGGCAAGGCTTGCCGCCTCAGCTGCTTCCGCCTCCGCCAGCGTGAAGCCAAACTCGCCCGCGGCAGCGGCTGCCGCCACCTCCTCGGCCCTGCTAGCGATGTACGCCAGCTCATTGGCAGTGGTGGTGTGGGTGAGGAGCTTCTGCTCGTCAGAATTGACTGCCGTCTTCGACAAGTCATCGAAGAATTGCTGCACGACCTCGGCGGCGGGCTCTATCCAGTTGGCACTTACCCCGTGCGAATCGCACTCTGGCATCATTGCGCAGATGCGATCGCGCTGGGAGTTGTTGCACAAGGGGATGACGCCCTGCGGCAGCCGGAACCACTCTGGATGATTGGCGTCGTGCTTCAACGTCTCCCTCAGCATCGCGTCAAGCTCCAGAACTGTGAAGTTGAAGTTGAGGCCTGGGCGCAGCCTCATGAAATCCGCCGGGCCGCCGAACAGCCAGGCGGGCCTCCCCCTTGCCTGCAAAGGGGCGATACGACGGCGGAGGAAATCTGCGCCGACCGCCCCTGTTGTGAGTCCGGCGTGCCGGAGCCGGAGGATTCGGGTGGTGGCGATCGTCAGTTTGGCGTCGTCCGGCGACAGAGCGCTCCAGTCGCCGCCGCGCACCACCCGAGTCTTGCGCAGCTTGGTGAACGACGGCGGATCGGCGTCACAGATCCAACACCACTCCGCCCTCCACTCGTTCCACTTGCTGCGGAGCTCGCCCGTCAAGTACGCCTCCTTCATGCCCATCCGGGAGGTCCAGGCGATTCCGCCAGCCAGTGGCTCCCCTTTCTCAGCCCGAGGGGAAAAATAATGGCGAAAAAGAGCGACATTGGGGAGGATACCAACGAAGTTCTCACAAAGGTGCGTGAAAACCGCCATTGTCAGAACGGCATTGGGGGTGAAATCAAGCAGATGGAACCCATAGGTATTCATGATGTCGCAAAAGAAATCGGAAAAAGGTAGGCAGAGCCCGCAATAGAAGAACACAGGGAAGAAGTAGTACCCTCTGGGGCACTTCTTCGATTTGGAGGCTTCCGCGGAAAGCACCGGCGTGCGCGGGTGCGCCCGCGTTTCCGTCGACCAAAAGAGGTAGAACCCTGACCGCAACGCCTCCGGGGTGAGCTCAGGGGAGAAGAGCACCTGCTTCTTACGCAGCGCCTCGAGCTCCAGTGCCTCGGCAGACTTCGCGGCCTTCGCGGCCTTCGCAGCCTTCGTAGCCTTCCCGGCCTTCAGAGCCATGGCGGGGGCAGCGGGGGAAGGCGAAAGCGATGGCGACGGCAGCGGAAACGGGCGGCGGGACGCTATTTCGTTCTCGATTCAGGAGACGGAGGAGAGCGTTGGAGCTTTCGGAGGAAGGAACCGCAAGTGGCGAAAGTGGGGGAACGACCCCGTTCCCTCCGCCTATAAATAGGGGATGCGGACGTTACGCATTTCCTGGAATTAAGTATTAACCACGTCTCCCACGACGCCGCAATCGACGCGTGCCGTTGCGGGAGGACGCGGTGGAAGCGGAGTTCGATTCTGTGTGGACCCAGGCCACGCGTGCCCGTGCACTGTTTTGGGCCTGGCCCAACAACGCTCGGCACCATGTATGGCCCAGGCCCGGGGGCTTCTGTCGGTGTACTAAAGTAGGGGGGTACCTTAGTACCCCGAACTTGTGCACGGGCAGTCGCAGCGACCCGCGGCAGGGCTTGCCGGGCGTCCGCCAAGATCCTCCGCGGCTACTTTAATGCCATTCAAGAATGGAGTACTCAAGCAAAGGCCCCGGCAAGAGGAGCTTTCCGGGAAGGCCGGCCAAGGCACCTCCAGAAGACTTGCCGCGGCGCCCCGCGCGTCCCGGCAAGGCCCGACGGCCGGCAAGCTTGCCGGCACGACAAGAGAAGAGCCGCGGCAAGGCACTTGCCGCTGCAAGATTGCCAACCAAACTCCAGCACATCCGGCGACGTGTCATCACAAGGCCATCCCAAAGGCACGTGGCGAGGCACTACGCAGCCATGCGGGGCGAGGTGGCAAGCGGAGCTGACAGAGACGCCATCGTGGCAACCGGTGGCTCACTTGACGGTCGCTTCTCTGCACTGTTGGGGCGACCGGACGGGCATTAAATGCCCTTGTCCCCTGCCGACAGGGTTAGGTAGGGGACACTGTTGGTCACTGTTACACCAACCTGCGTTTTTACCTTTCTACCCCCTCTTCTTATGCTGCCACCTGTTGGTGCCCCCTTTAGACTATAAAAGGGAGGCCCATGCGCACGTAGAAGGGGTTGGTTCGGTTCATCTGGAGACACAGGATTAGGGTTCATTCGGATAGGGTTCAGTTCAACACACACACACATCACACCACTGTGCGCTCGCATTCGAGCAAGATCAAATAAAAACACAAAGCAGCAGTAGGAGTTTTATCTCTCCGGAGAGCTCCGAAGCTGGGTAAAAATCGCCCGTCCCCCCAGCGCGCGCCCGGACCTCGATCTGCTCTGCGCGCGGCCTCCGCCCCCTCGCCGGACTAGAAGGGGCCCCCCGTGCCCCATAGGTGCTCGTGGCCACAGAGAGACCAGGCCCCGACAAGTGGTTTATCATGGCCTCTCCGGTGGACGTTGGCGTGGTGGCCGCCGTTCGCCTCGACCTGTTGATCCCGAAGCAACACGTCACCGCGGAAGCCGGCGAAGACGTTTACTATGTTGCCATCTCGAAGGATTCATGTTAGAGGGCTTGCGTATTACTGTATCTCGGGAAAGCTGGCCACGACATCAAGCTCGCCGACAGCGACGGCTTCATGCGGGCCATGTCACCGGTTACGTGGTCCATACCCAACCCCTCTAGTTCAACCTCCATTGGTCTCTTCGACGGCCTTGCCTCTAATCTCCTCCGCCACACGATCAAGGATTTGTGATCCTTATACGCCATTGAGCCCATTTTGTCATTTCTGAAGGACACGTTCTACGGCGGCGGCTTGGAATCCTCAATTGCCTAGTCAGATCTCATCGACCACGACCACCACCATGAGGAGGGCACCCACAAAGGTTCTTCCACAATGGGTCCGTGCTCTTCCAACTGGACGGATCCCGTCCATGAAATGTGAGGCAACATCCTATCAGCAAATATTACCTTTTCTATCTTGCCAACCCGTACTCTTTGTTGTAGTAGCATTTGCCGTGCGGTGCTATAACTGTGCCTTGTTTAATTATTTTAGTTATGCAAAAATGTATTGTTCAATAGGGTTATGTGATGTTTAAGTATGAATTGTCCACTTTAGTTCCACGAATGGCTATATTTGGTTGTTTATAGTGAGTAGATGCCTTGTTTATCTGTGTTAGGTTGTTAGGTTGGTTGCAGTGAGCATTTTTTTTTCAGTTATCGACCCGATGCCTTGCTTATATGTATTTTGTCTTAGTTTGGTTGCAGTGAGCATTTGTCCAGTTATCAAGAAGATGCCTTGTTTATCTGTATTTGGTTGTTAGGTTGCTTTTTTTAGCATTTGTCCAATTTTCAAGCAGATGCCTTGTTTATCTGTATTTGCTTGTTAGGTTGGTTGCGTGAGCATTTGTTTAGTTTTCAAGCATATGCCATGTTTATCTTTATTTGCTTGTTAGGTTGGTTCCAGTGAGACTCGTCTAGTTTTCAATGGCTATATTTGGTTGTTATACTGATCATTTATGCCTTGTTTATTTCAGTCATTCACAATGTGTTGTTCATTATGTCCAAGTCGGAACTATGCCGCTCAAATGCATCAATACCAGGTTGAAGGGCTATATTTGGTTGCAATTATGCCTGGTGTAGTTAACACATGCCCTTTATTTCATTCTTACACATTTATCCAATGATTTTTAAGCATTACCTACGTTCTATTCATTTTCAACAATACCAGTTTGAATTGCAAAATTTGATGGTTGTAAAGCTTGTTGTCCGTAACATTGCCTTCCATTTTACATATGCTTTAACATCATGCTAAAACCAACACATTCAAGCTATCATTCAAAGATGATATTTTTTACCTTTGCTATATTTGTTTGATGTTAAGGTTGCCGTACTTATCATGCCTTTCCACTACTTATGCAGGACAACAACGGGAGTGGCCACCATTTTTCGCCGAGGTTAGCTTCATCCCTTGGCTTGTACTCCCTTGTAGTTCCGTAATGTAGTGCATATAGATCCAGGCCTAGACACTTGTTAGCTTCTAATATTGACTTGTTGCTTGTAGGTACATATGCCCTTGGCAAGGAACCACGCATCAACCCTTGTTGCGTACAGGGCAATTGCCGGATTACAGGTTTCGCAAACCCTTGAGAGGTTCAAACTCTGGGGTGCGCGGGGAGATCTCAACCTACCCAGCCTGCCTACTCGTGATCCTCCTAAGCTTAGCGCGACAAGATCAAAGAGACAAATATACACAACAGTTTATCCTGGTTCGGGCCACCTTGCGGTGTGCTACGTCTTGAGCTTGCGTTGGTTTTCCTTGAGGAGGAGAGGATGATGCAACAAAGTGTAGCGTAAGTATTTCCCTCAGTTTTGAGAACGAAGGTATCAATCCAGTAGGAGGCTCCTCAAAAGTCCCACGCACCTACACAAACAAACTGAGAACTCGCAACCAATGCAATAAAGGGGTTGTCAATCCCTTCACGGCCACTTGCGAAAGTGAGATCTAATAAAGATAGTATGATAAGATAAATATATTTTTGGTATTTTATAGGATAGATGCAAAAAGTAAAGATGCAAATAAAGTAGATGGAAAGCAAATATGACAAGAGATAGACCCGGGGGCCATAGGTTTCACTAGAGGCTTCTCTCAAGATAGCATAAGTATTACGGTGGGTGAACAAATTACTGTCGAGCAATTGATAGAAAAGCGCATAGTTATGAGATTATCTAGGCATGATCATGTATATAGGCATCACGTCCATAACAAGTAGACCGACTCCTGCCTGCATCTACTACTATTATTCCACACATCGACCACTATCCAGCATGCATCTAGAGTATTAAGTTCATAAGAACAGAGCAACGCATTAAGCAAGATGACATGATGTAGAGGGATAAACACATGCAATATGATATAAACCCCATCTTGTTATCCTCGATGGCAACAATACAATACGTGTCTTGCAACCCTTTCTGTCACTGGGTAAGAACACCACAAGATTGAACCCAAAGCTAAGCACTTCTCCCATGGCAAGAAATATCAATCTAGTAGGCCAAACCAAACTGATAATTCGAAGAGACTTGCAAAGATAACTCAATCATACATAAAAGAATTCAGAGAAGATTCAAATATTATTCATAGATAAACTTTATCATAAACCCACAATTCATCGGATCTCGACAAACACACCGCAAAAAGAGTTTACATCGAATAGATCTCCACAAGAGAGGGGGAGAACATTGTATTGAGATCCAAAAAGAGAGAAGAAGCCATCTAGCTAATAACTATGGACCCGTGGGTCTGTGGTAAACTACTCACAACTCATCGGAGGGGCAAGGATGTTGATGTAGAGGCCCTCCGTGGTTGCTTCCCCCTCCGGCAAAGTGGCAGCAAGGGCTCCAAGATGGGATCTCGCGGATACAGAAGGTTACGGTGGTGGAAATTGTGTTTCGTGGTGCTCCTCGATGTTTTCGGGGTACGTCGGTGGACGCCCGAGGGGCCCACGAGACAGGGGGGCGCGCCCTACAGGGGGGGCACGTCCTCCTATCTCGTGGGGCCCTCGGAGCTTTCTTGACTTGCACTCCAGGCTCTCCGGATCAGATTTGTTCCAAAAATAACGCTCCCGAAGATTTCATTCCGTTTGGACTCCGTTTGATATTCCTTTTCTTCAAAATACTGAAATAGGCAAAAAAAACAGCAATATGGGCTGGGCCTCCGGTTAGTAGGTTAGTCCCAAAAATGATATAAATGTGTAAAATAAAGCCCATAAACATCCGAAAGGGGTAATATAATAGCATGGAACAATAAAAAAATATAGATACGTTGGAGACGTATCAAGCATCCCCAAGCTTAATTCCTGCTCGTGCTCGAGTAGGTAAATGATAAAAAAGAAATTTTTGATGTGCAATGCTACCTAGCATAATTCATAATGTAATTTTCTTTATTTTGGCATGAATGTTCAGATCCAAATGAATACAAAATAAAAGTTCATATTGACATAAGAAATAGTAATACTTCAAGGATACTAATCAAAGTAATCATGTCTTCTCAAAATAACATGGCTAAAGAAAGTTATCCCTACAAAATCATATAGTCTGGCTATGCTCTATCTTCATCACCCAAAGTATTTAATCATGCACAACCCCGATGACAAGCCAAGCAATTGTTTCATACTTTAATAATCTCAAACTTTTTCAACTTTCACGCAATACATGAGCGTGAGCCATGGACATAGTACTATATGTGGAATAGAATGGTGGTTTTGGAGAAGACAAAAAAGGAGAAGATAGTCTCACATCAACTAGGCGTATCAACGGCCTATGGAGATGCCCATCAATAGATATCAATGTGAGTGAGTAGGGATTGCCATGCAACGGATGCACTAGAGCTATAAATATATGAAAGCTCAATAAAAGAAACTAAGTGGGGTGCATCCAACTTACTTGCTCACGAAGACCTAGGGTACTTTTGAGGAAGCCCATCATTGGAATATACAAGCCAAGTTCTATAATGAAAAATTCCCACTAGTATATGAAAGTGACAACATATGAGACTCTCTATCATGAAGATCATGGTGCTATTTTGAAGCACAAGTGTGGAAAAAGAGATAGTAGCATTGTCCCTTCTCTCTTTTTCTCTCACTTTATTTTTTTCTCTTTTTTTTCTTTTCTTTTTTTCTTTTTTTCTTTGGCCTTCTTTTTTTCTTTTTGGCCTTTCTCCCCTTTTTTTCTTTTTTTTTTCTTTTTGTAAAGTCCGAAGTCTCATCCCGACTTGTGGGGGAATCATAGTCTTCATCATCCTTTCCTCACTAGGACAATGCTCTAATAATGAATATCATCACACTTTTATGGATTTACAACTCAAAGCTAGAACAAGATATGACTCTATATGAATGCCTATGGCGGTGTACCGGGATATGCAATGAATCAAGAGCGACATGTTTGAAAATTATGAAGGTGGCCTTGCCATAAATACAATGTCAACTACATGATCATGCAAAAAGCAATATGACAAAAGTGATGCATGTCATATGAACGGAACGGTGGAAAGTGGCATGGCAATATCTCTCGGAATGTCTATGGAAATGCCATAATAGGTAGGTATGGTGGCTGTTTTGAGGAAGGTAAATGGTGGGTGTATGGTACCGGCGAAAGTTGCGCGGTACAAGAGAGGCTAGCAATAGTGGAAGGGTGAAAGAGTGTGTATAATCCATGGACTCAACAATAATCAAAAGAACTCATATACTTGTTGCAAAAATTTAGAAGTCATCAAAAACCAAAGTAATACTCGCATGCTCCTTGGGGGATAGATTGGTAGGAAAAGACCATCGCTCGTCCCCGACCGCCACTCATAAGGAAGACAATCAATAAATAAAATTGTGCTCCAACTTCATCACAAAGCGGTTCACCATACGTGCATGCTACGGGAATCACAAGCTTCAACACAAGCATTCTTTAAATTCATAATCACCCAACTAGCATGACTTTAATATCACTACCTTCATATCTCAAAACAATTATCAAGCATCAAATTGATCATAGCATCCAATTCACTTTCTATGATAGTTTTTATTATACCCAACTTGGATGCTCATCATTCTAGGACCAACTTTATGATCATAGCAAATACCATGATGTTCTAAAAGACTCTTAAAATAATATAAGTGAAGCATGAGAGACTATCAATTTCTTCAAAATTAAGCACCACCGCGCTGTAAAAGATATAAGTGAAGCACTAGAGCAAAAACTGTCAAGCTCAAAAGATCTAAGTGAAGCACATAGAGTATTCTAGCAAATTCTAATCAAATAGGCTTCTCACAAAAGGTGTGTACATCAAGGATGACTGTGGTAAACTAAAAAGCAAATACTAATATAATACACGACGCTCCAAGCAAAACACATATCATGTGGTGAATAAAAATATAGCTCCAAGTAAAGTTACCAATGAACAAGGACGAAAGAGGGGATGCCTTCCCGGGGCATCGCCAAGCTTAGGCTTTTGTCTATTCTCGAATATATTGGGGTGCCATGGGCATCCCCAAGCTTAGGCTCTTGCCACCCTTTATTCCATAGTCCATAAAATCTTTACCCAAAACTTGAAAACTTCACAACACAAAACTCAACAGGAAATCTTATAAGCTCCGTTAGTGAAAGAAAACAAAACCACCACATAAGGTACTGAAATGAACTCATTCTTTATTTATATTGGTGTTAAACCTACTGTATTCCAACTTCTTTATGGTTTATAAACTAATTTACTAGCCATAGATGCATTGAAATAAGCAAACAACTCACGAAAAAACAGAATCTGTCAAAAACAGAACAGTCTGTAGCAATCTGTAACTAACGCAAACTTCTGGAACTCTAAAAATCCTACCAAAATAGGAAGTCATGGAAAATTTCTTTATTGAACAGAAGCAAAAAGAATCGTCGCAAAATCACGTTCCTGTGATTTAACAAAATTATTTTCGTGCGTGCAAAGTTTCTGTTTTTCAGCAGAATCAAATCAACTATCATCGTAGGTTATCCTATAGGTTCTACTTGGCACAAACACTAATTAAAAGATAAAAACACATCTATCCAGAAGGTATATGCAAGATTTATTACTAAACAGGATCAAAAACAAAAAACATAAATAAAAATTGGGTTGCCTCTCAACTAGCGCTATCGTTTAACGCCCCTAGCTAGGCATAAAAACAAAGATAGATCTAACGAGTGCCATCTTTGGCACTAGGAGAGGATGATGTCCTCTCTATGGCATTCATTCTTCTATTTAATGTAAGCACATGGCCATTAATGGAAGAGGTAAGATTAAGCACGTTACAGAAGTTTGCCTCTATACTAGACTTCATCTCTTTAATAATTTCGTTTTGATAAAAGCACAAGAGAGTAGTAGATTCAACCTTATCATTCATAGGGTGCCCAAATATGGTTTTCATTTTTTCATAAGTCTCTACAGCATCCCTTTCAAGGAAACTTCCTTCAAAAATAGAATCTAAAACTTTTTTAAAGGAAGCGGGCAAGCCAATATAAAAACTTTTTAAGTAATCTTCAATTGGATATTGTGGCACATAGCTAGCCCGAATCCTTAATAAACTATCCCAAGCATCTTTTAAAGACTCATCAAGTAAATAGCGAAAAATTCCAGAGTTATCCTCATCAAAACTATTCAAGCTCTCATTGGTGACCCCGGTGGGTCTTTTCATAGCATCATTGTTTATGAGCTTAGAGAGGATAGAGGGGTTGTCCAAGGCACTAGAGCTCGGGAGAAAACCCTTAGTTCTTTTTGATTCAGCCATGGCAACGGGAAGGCAAACTGAAGAGAGAGAGGGAGATTGGGAAAGAGAGGGCAAATAAAACGGCAAGGGTGAAGTGGGGGAGAGGAAAACAAGAGGCAAATGGCAAATAATGTAAATGCGAGGGAGATGGGTTTGTGATGGGTAGTTGGTATGTCTTGACTTGAGCAAAGACCTCCCCGGCAACGGCGCCAGAAATCCTTCGTGCTACGTCTTGAGCTTGCATTGGTTTTCCTCAAAGAGGAGAGGGTGATGCAGCAAAGTGTAGCGTAAGTATTTCCCTTAGTTTTGAGCACCAAGGTATCAATCCAGTAGGATGCTCCTCAAAAGTCCCACGCACCTACACAAACAAACTGAGAACTCGCAACCAACGCAATAAAGGGGTTGTCAATCCCTTCATGACCACTTGCGAAAGTGAGATCTAATAAAGATAGTATGATAAGATAAATATATTTTTGGTATTTTATAGGATATATGCAAAAAGTAAAGATGCAAATAAAGTAGATGGAAAGCAAATATGATAAGAGATAGACCCGGGGGCCATAGGTTTCACTAGAGGCTTCTCTCAAGATATCATAAGTATTACGGTGGGTGAACAAATTACTGTCGAGCAATTGATAGAAAAGCGCATAGTTATGAGATTATCTAGGCATGATCATGTATATAGGCATTACGTCCATAACAAGTAGACAGACTCCTGCCTGCATCTACTACTATTACTCCACACATCGACCGCTATCCAGCATGCATCTAGAGTATTAAGTTCATAAGAACAGAGCAACGCATTAAGCAAGATGACATGATGTAGAGGGATAAATACATGCAATATGATACAAACCCGAGCTTGTTATCCTCGATGGCAACAATACAATACGTGTCTTGCAACCCTTTCTGTCACTGGGTAAGAACACCGCAAGATTGAACCCAAAGCTAAGCACTTCTCCCATGGCAAGAAAGATCAATCTAGTAGGCCAAACCAAACTGATAATTCGAAGAGACTTGCAAAGATAACTCAATCATACATAAAAGAATTCAGAGAAGATTCAAATATTATTCATAGATAAACTTGATCATAAACCCACAATTCATCGGATCTCGACAAACACACCGCAAAAAGAGTTTACATTGTATTGAGATCCAAAAAGAGAGAAGAAGCCATCTAGAAAATAACTATGGACCCGTAGGTCTATGGTAAACTACTAACAACTCATCGGAGGGGCAAGGATGTTGACGTAGAAGCCCTCTGTGGTTGCTTTCCCCTCCGGCAAAGTGCCGGCAAGGGCTCCAAGATGGGATCTCGCGGATACAGAAGGTTACGACGGTGGAAATTATGTTTCGTGGTGCTCTTGGATGTTTTCGGGGTACGTAGGTCTATATAGGAGGAAGAAGTACATTGGTGGACGCCCGAGGGGCCCACGAGATAGGGGGGCACGCCCTACAGGGGGGCGCCCTCCTATCTCGTGGGGCCCTCGGAGCTTTCTTGACTTGCACTCCAGGCTCTCCGGATCAGATTTGTTCCAAAAATAACGCTCCCGAAGGTTTCATTCCATTTGTACTCCGTTTGATATTCCTTTTCTTAGAAATACTGAAATAGGAAAAAAAAAAGCAATATGGGCTGGGCCTCCGGTTAGTAGGTTAGTCCCAAAAATGATATAAATGTGTAAAATAAAGCTCATAAACATCCAAAAGGGGTAATATAATAGCATGGAACAATCAAAAATTATAGATACATTGGAGACGTATCACGGTGTAATACCCTACTCCAGCGTTTTGGTGGATTGCCTCGGAGGGCTGAGGATGAACAAGTATAGTGGATGAACTGGCCTCAGGAGGTGAGGTGTTCTTGAGCTCAAGGGAGCTGGTGTGGTGTTAGCTAGTTCGACTTGTCCTCCCTCTATGGTGGTGGTAGTCCTGTTTATAGTGGCCTTGGTGCTCTTCCCAAATGTTTGTGGGAAGAGATCCCACAACGGCCGGATTTGAAAGGGGACAAGTAGTACAGCTTATCCTGACAAAAGTAGTCTTCGCCTGTGAAAAGCCTCTGGTCGTGACGCTATGGTGGGTGAGGGAGTCCTGGATTGGGGGGGTCCTCGGACAGTCGGACTATATGCGAATGCCGGACTATTGGACTATGAAGATACAAGATAGAAGACTCTGTTCCCTATCCGGATGGGACTCACCTTTACCTGGAAGGCAAGCTTGGTGATTCAGATGTGAAGATTCCTTTCTCTGTAACGGACTCTTTGTAACCCTAGCCTCCTCCGGTGTCTATATAAATCGGAGGGTTTAGTCTGTAGGACAACAACAATCATAACCATAGGCTAGCTTCTAGGGTTTAGCCCCTACGATCTCATGGTAGATCTACTCTTGTAATACTCATATCATCAAGATCAATCAAGCAGGAAGTAGGGTATTACCTCCATCGAGAGGGCCCGAACCTGGGTAAACATCGTGTCCCCCGCCTCTTGTTACCATTAGCCTTAGACGCACAGTTCGGGACCCCCTACCCGTGATCTGCCGGTTTAGACACCGACATTGGTTCTTTCATTGAGAGTTCCACCATGTCATCACCATAAGGCTTGATGGCTCCTTCAATCATCAACAACACAGTCCAGGGTGAAGTTTTTCTCCCTAGATAGATCTTCTTTTTCGGCGGCTTCGCACTGTAGGCCAACTCGCTTGGCCATCTGGAGCGGATCAACAAATACGCCCCTAGCCATCAGGTCAGGTTTGGAAGCTTGAACTACACCGTCGACATCCACGGAGACTTGATCTTCGACGGATTCGAGCCCATCATAGCCGCGCCCCGCCGCCACAATGGACACGACCTAAATCTATCATCAGATGGTATGCGGGAGATTGCACCTGTAGCCGCACTGGCCCTAGATCCAGAGCAAAGCGCTCCATCTGAGGATGGGAGGCTCAACCCCGCCACGGAAGCCGCGGCCTCGACGACGCTAGAGAAGAACACAGATTTGACCTCCTACGAGGCCTGTGTCATCGGACCCTTGGACTCGTCTCGGGTTACAGGCTCCGAATTGCGTGAGTCCGCACCCATCGAGTCCGACTGGGCGTCGATCTTAGAGTTCAGTTCCACGGACATCTTCCAACACTCGCCCCTAGGCGACGTGTTAAACTCATAAAAGTCTCTATCCTTGTCAGGAGATTCCTGGCCGAACTATGTCCGGCTCGAGTGGGAAGCAGATGACGAAGAACTTCGTTGCCCACCCACCACCCATTTGATAGCCACTGTCGATGATTTGGCCGACATGCTTGATTTCTACTCCGAAGACATCGACGGTATGGACGACAATGCCGGAGAAGAATAGGAACCACTGCTCACAGGGCGCTGGACAGCCACCTCCTCATTGATATATACATGGTGGATACACCCAAAGAAGACAATGGTGACGACATACAAGATGCAACTGATGACACACTTCCTGAGAAGCAGTCTAAGCGCCGACGTCAGCGGCGCCGCTCCAAATCACGCTATGGTAAAAATAGCGATAACGGAACAAGAGAGAACAGCACTCCGGGCAATGTTGAAGACAATGAAGACCCCGCCAAGCTAAGTTTCGAACAGGCCGAACGGGAAGATGGGCAAGCCAGCCCCGATGAACAGGCTGTGAACGATGACTCAGAGGACACTAACTACATGTCTCTCTCCGAGGATGAGGTGAGCCTCGGCGACGAAGAATTTATCGCTCCAGAGGATCCCGTCGAGCAGGGGTGCTTTAAGCACCGCCTTATTGCCACGACAAGAAGCTTGAAGAAGAAGTAGCAGCAGCTTCAAGCTGATCAAGATCTGCTCACAGATAGATGGACTAAGGTCCTAGTAGCCGAGGAATATGGACTCGAGCACCCAAACAAAAGTTACCCGAATCACAAATTGCTGCCTCAATTCAATGATGAGGCACTGGAGCCAGCACTGCCAGCATATAATGCGGCCGACCGACCATTGCCTGGCTGAGACAAAGCGACAATTCAGCCCGAACACCAGCCGGCACCACGCCGCCGAACAAATAGAAACACAACAACTCGGGGATACACACATGACCTGCAGTACGACATGAAGAACAGAGCAGGCTAGACCAGATCGAACTATGGATCGCGGGGGTGCGCCCCAATGAGCAACGAAGACCACCACGCCGGTCATAATAAATACACACCTGTCCGAGCCGAATACCGTAGACCGGCCCCATCCGAGCAGCGTCGCGACGTAGCCCGGCACAGAGGCGCCGCGCACCCCCTATGCTTCACTGATGAAGTAATGGAACATGAATTCCCAGAAGGGTTTAAACCAGTAAACATTGAATCATATGATGGAGAACAGATCCCGCGGTATGGATCGAGGATTTCCTTCTCCATATACATATGGCCCACGGCGATGACCTCCATGCCATCAAGTATCTCCCGCTAAAACTCAAGGGACCAGCTAGGCACTGGTTGAATAGTCTGCCCGAAAACAGTATTGGCAGTTGAGAGAACCTGGATGATGCATTCCTTGACAACTTCCAAGGCACTTATGTCCGACCTCCGGATGCCGATGACCTAAGTCATAATCGAACAGCCCGGAGAGTCAGCCAGGAAATTCTGGACTCGGTTCTTAACTAAAAAGAACCAAATCATCGACTGTCCGGACACTGAAGCCCTAGCGGCCTTTAAGCACAACATCCGTGACGAGTGGCTTGCCCAACACCTCGGCCAAGAAAAGCCGAAGTCCATGGCAGCCATCACGACGCTCATGACCCGCTTCTGTGCGGGCGAGGATAGCTGGCTAGCTCTTAGCAACAGCACCTCAAGCAAACCCACCACTTCGGAAACCAAAGATAGCAATGGCAAGCCCCAACGCAGTGAACACAAGCGTCAAAATAATGGTGATAACTCCGAGGACACGGCCGTCAATGCCGGATTCAGTGGCCCCATGTCCGGGCAGCGGAAAAGACCATTTAATAGAAACAATCCAGGCCCTTCTAGCCTGGACTGCATACTCGATTGTTCGTGCCAAATCCACGGCACCCCCGACAAGCCAGCCAATCATACCAACAGAGGAATGGTGGGTCTTTAAACAGGCCGACAAGTTAAACACCAAAAATGGAGAAAAAGTATTGCAAAGCAACGACGACGAGGAACCCCAGCCGCCGAATATAGTGGGACAGAAGAAGTTTCCTCCCCAAGTGAAAACAGTGAATATGATATATGCTACCCATATCCCCAAAAGGCAGCGAAAGCGCACATGAAGGGACGTCTACGCGATGGAGCCAGTCGCCCCAAAATACAACCCGTGGTCCTCTTGTTCAATCACCTTCGATTGAAGGGACCATCCGACCAGTACCCATCATACCGGTTTAGCCGCACTCGTGCTTGACCCTATCATTGACGGATACCACCTCACACGCGTCCTCGTGGATGGTGGCAGCAGCCTGAACCTGCTTTATCAAGATAAAATGCGCAAAATGGGTATTGATCCCTCAAGAATCAAGCCCACCATAACCACCTTTAAAGGTGTCATACCAGGTATGGAGGCCTGCTGTATGGGCTCAATCACACTGGAAGTGGTCTTCGGATCCCCGGATAATTTTCGAAGCGAAGAGTTACTCTTCGATATCGTCCCCTTCCGTAGTGGTTATCATGCACTGCTCGGACGAAGCGCATTTGCTCGTTTCAATGCAGTGCCGCACTATGCCTACCTTAATCTCAAGATGCCCGGACCTCGCGACATTATAACAGTCAATGGAAATACGGAGCTATCCCTCCGTACTGAGGAGCACACCGCGACCCTTGCAGCAGAAGTACAGAATAGCCTTCTTAGGCGAAAACTCAATTCAGCAATAAAGCCCCCAGACACCGTTAAGCGGGTCCGCGCTATGCTGCAGCAAGTCTATCCGGCTCGTTCAGAGCTTAGCTAGCAATTCGGCCTCCGTCCCATTCCTAAGAGTGCGGTGAAATTCGTACCATGCGTACATAACTACGCACTTAAAATACCATGGGAACGGGCGGAGGCACCGCTATACCACGGTCCACAATGCGGCTCAATCGCTCCTGGATCCGCATACCTTCAGTTTTTCTCTTTCTTTCAGGTTTCTTCTCTTCTTGAGGCCTTTTCTAATAAACCTGCTCATCGGACCCGTAGCGGGACGGATACGCCAAGAAAGCTAGAGGCTTGGACGTACAAGGGAATACCCAGGTGGTCTTTGCTAATGATCATCATACCTGCTTTCACTACCCACACGCAGCTCACTCTTGGTCATGGCAAGTTAAATAGCCTTATTTGCTTATTACACTACTCATACGCCTTGACGTATTAATCGAATTACAATGAAAATTAATTGGCAGCGTTTGCATTTTTACTAAAATTTCCTCGTCTACTTATTTTTCATCGCAACCGTACATTTCGGTACGCCTTAATTTGCCAGGGGCTTCGTTGCACTCCATAACACGGCAAGAAATTCTAAACACTTTTACAGTGCACTTCGGCACCCCGAACTTATAGCATTATATGCATTAGCTCCGAATCATGTCTTTGGTCAACAGTTGGATTGCCCGGCTCCTGTGCTTGCTACCCTATGTTCCGCTATATCGGCTAGGGTAGTAAAGGGAGAACTACTGCGACTGTGTCCCGGTTCTTCCAGACGAGCACCTCAGTAGAGAAAGCCGAAAACTGACTGTCATGATGTGGCCAGAGCTGGTCAGTTGTTCGAGAGGTCTCAAAATCCTTAACAATTTCTTCCGCACTATGCGATAACTAATGCATTGTGCGATGGATCGGTTTTTATCCGATTAGGTGATTTATAATGCCCCAAGTTCGGTCTTCCGAACACTAGGGGTTGCGCCTACCTTTCTTTTGTCAAACTCCTATGGCTAAGTGAGGGTGATAAAGCCTTATGGTCCGATTGTCTGGTTCGTCGCACTAAACACCTCCTTTAAGGACCAAAAATCTGGAGTAAAGAGTGTTAGATTCATCCCGAACACCCCCGTACTTCCTACGTGGGGGCAGAAGCCGACGACTGGCCAACCCTAAGCATTACTTTAAAAACGGCCGCATAGGAGGTAATAGTTCGAATAACAAGCATTATTTTACATAACTTGTTTCATATTACAACATAGGATAACACGCATCCATTCATGGGAAGATAATATCCTTGGAACACTGCTCCGCCATAAGGCAGGATCAATTCAGGACACTATCATAATACAACTCGGGCTTACGGTGCTCTTTCCCTTCGGGCGGTCCCTCGGTCATTAGCTTCACAACATCCATCTTTGCCCAATGCACCTTGGCACGGGCAAAAGCCATTTGCGCACCTTCGATGCAGACTGACCGCTTGATGGCATCCAGCCAAGGACATGCACTAACAAGCCGCTTCACGAGTCCGAAGTAGCTGCTGGGAATAGGTTTGGCAGGCCATAGCCGGATAATCAAATCCTTGAGGGCTAGTTCGGCCGCTCTATGCAGCTCGACCAACTGTTTCAGCTAATCGGTAAAGGGTACTGGGTATTCTGGCGCAAGATATTGCGACCAGAACAGCTTCTCTGCAGAGCTCCCCTCTTCGGCTCGGTAGAATTGTTCGGCATCAGACACACTGCATGGCAGATCCGCAAACACCCCTGGAGAACTCCGAATCCGGGTTAGTAAATGAAATCTTTCCTTCGTGTATTTGCTCTGCATAATAAAGGCCTTACCCGCGGCGATCTTTCGGGCCTGCTGGATTTCCTGGAGGGTGCCCTGAGCTTCGGCCCGGGCATCGTGTGCGGATTTGCAAGCCTTGGTGAGTTCGGACTCTTGGTCCTTTATACTCTCCTCCAAGGACTCGCACTTCCCTATGGCCTCTTGGAGCTCTTGTTGAACTTCAATGACCCGAGCCTCGTGGTTCTCACGAGTGGCCTGCTCCTTGGCCACCCTTTTCGCAGCCTCGGCTACCGCCTTCCTAAGAGCCTCGACTTCGGTCGCCGCTCCTATTACGTACCATAACATTTTTTTTTCAGTCAAAATAACCACTCACTTGTATTCAAATACAAACAACATTATGCCATAGCTTGGTTATCCTCCAATTGCTTCTTTACTTGGCGGAGTTCCTTTTCGGCCCGCTCCAGTCTCTGCCTTAGTCTGGGGACCTCCGCAGTATGAGCGGTTGCAGCTAATAGCGATGCCTGATCATTCACATAGATATATATTTCCTTGTTAGTCTCCTGCGAAAGGTATTTGATCCTCTGTCCGGCTTTCTTTTCAATACAGCGAACAGTGTATCTGGGGCTACTATCTATGTTATGATAATCTTTTAACTTGATTACCTCAAAGCCTGTTAGAAGGCCGGTGTAGGCTTCGGTCAGCTTTCTTTTGACGGACTGAACCTTCTCAATCACCGCACCCATAAGGGTACGGTGCTCTTCAATGATGGAGGCGCTTTGCAGCAATGCCAACAAAGTATCCGGCACCCCAGGGTGGATTGAGGTTGCCGGTGGAATAGGCGGACCACCTTATGTTGAGGAAGGTTGCTGGCCTAACTTCGGAGCAGTATTGGTCTCCAAAGTTGTCTCTAGCTGGGGGCCGAATTCAGGATGGCCCCCGCCTTTAGCATCCATGGGGATCTACTCCCCCATGTGTCCGGTCGTCGGGGTTTGACCCTTCGGCACCGCCTCGACGGTCTCCTGAGCTTCGCCCTAGCCTGGACCCCTCTAGGACAACACCTCAGTGTTGCCCATATCTTTGGGGGAGGAGGCCATCAGGAGAGTCTCATTGTTCATTGCATCCGAGTCTAACGAATCTTCTGACGAAAATCGCCCGATTTCGGATCCGGTCGGACTGCGGAATATGAGACTCGGTACATTAATACTATGCAAAAGTGAGACTGGATATATAGAGATGTACGTGTTTCTTTTTACTCACAATTTCGCCAGGGGCTTGACCTTGGGTTCCCACTCGGGGCTGCTGTCGGCCGCCGCGGTAGGTTCGTCTAGAAGGGATGCTTTCCCCTTCTTAGACGTTTCGGCCTCCAAACGTGTGGAGGCCGTCCTCTTCTTTCTCCCCCTCACGGGGGGGACTAGCTTTCTTCTTATTTTTCCTCTCCCTCTTCCTCGTCTTTTTCGGAGGAGGAGTGGACCTCGGTGTCTTCGGACACCACGTCTGAAGTGCTCTTATGACGAAGCCCTCCCCTGGTATCCTTGGCCTCCTTCTGGGCCTTCTTCTTTGGCGCCTTGTATGGCGCCGGGACAAGCATCTTCATCAGAAGTGGGCCGGCTTGTTCCTCACGCAACGGAGACGGATAGTACATCCTCTCTGCCTTCTCCGTCCAGGCCTGGGAGAATCGTCGGGGAAATATTAGTTGTTTTTCCCAGGGTATACAAATAAAGGACACACCGTGACAACAAATAAAGACTCACCGAACTTGCGGGCTGGGACGCTTTGTGCCCGCGGTCCTCGGCGGTGTCCAGCCATGACTTGCTAGACTAGAATAGCACCTTCCAGATGTCTTCGTGCATCGTGTCGAAGAACTCTAGCAAGGTTTGGTGCTTGGCCGGATCAAACTCCCATAGATGGCAGGTCCAGCGCTGGCAAGGAAGGATCCGGCGAACTAGCATCGCTTGGACCACATCGACAAGTTTGATATTCTTGTCCTCCATGCTCTTGATACACGCATGGAGTGCCGTCAGCCCATCGGACGAAGGCCAGTCTAGGCCCTTTTCGGGCCAGGACATGAGCCGCAGTGGAGCTCCGGATCGGAACTCAGGGTTGGCGGCCCATTTGGCGCCGCGTGGCTCGGTGATATAGAACCACTGTTGTTGCCAACCTTTGACGGACTCATTGAATTTATCTGATGGCCATTTGACGTTGGGCATCTTGCTCACCATGGCTCCTCCGCACTCGGCGTGTTTGCCGCCGACCACCTTGGGCTTCATGTTGAAGATCTTTAGCCACAACCCAAAGTGTGGCGGGATGCAGAGGAAGGCCTTGCACATGATGATGAATGTCAAGATATTGAGGAAGGAATTGGGGGATAGATCATGGAAATATATCCCGTAATATTACAGATGGCCATGAACAAATGGGTGGAGGGGAAACCCTAGCCCACAGACGAAGTGGGGGAGGAATACAACCATCTCGTGGGGTTCTGGAGTAGGGACGATATGTTCCGCCTCTGGGAGATGGTGCGCGATCTTCTTGGCCAGGTATCCAGCCTCTTGGAGCTTCTTGATATCCTTCTCCTGAATGGAGGAGGCCATCCACTTGCCCTGTGCTCTGGATCCAGACATGATTGGAGTGCTTTTTGGGCGGAAGAGATGGGAACTTGGGCGCTGGAGCTCAAGGATGAATGACCAGAGGAAGAAGAGGGCGTGGGTGAAAAAGGGGAGTCCTTATCCCTTTATAAAGGTAGTAAAAATCGTGCACCTCCCCGTTCGCCCTAAAACTCGCTTATTTCCCAAGCGCCGTGCTGATAGCACGGTTGGGTTACCCATGCCTGTATTGATGAGAATCCCATGATAAGGGGACACGATCTTTGCTTCGACAAGACATACCAATGAAACCGTGCCTCAAAATATGGAGGGGTAGGATAATTTTTTTTTTGAATAAAGACCGGGCCGTGGCGTGATGTCACGCTATGATATATCAGCAGATTAGACTCGTGGGATGTTATACTCTCTACAGTGGTATGTGGGATTTGTTTTGTAGAGCCGGACACGATTCTCATGTTCAAGACCTGTTTTGAAGTATTCAGAGAAGGAACCCACCTTGCAATGCCGAAGACAATTTGCACGCCGGACTCGTCGTCATTGAAGCCTGGTTCAGGGGCTACCGAGGGAGTCCTGGATTGAGGGGTCCTCAGACAGCCCGACTATATGCGAATGCCAGACTGTTGGACTATGAAGATACAAGATAGAAGACTTCGTCCTGTATCCGGATGGGACTCTCCTTTGCGTGGAAGGCAAGCTTGGCGATTCGGATGTGAAGATTCCTTTCTCTGTAACCGACTCAGTGTAACCCTAGCCCCCTCTGGTGTCTACATAAACCGGAGGGTTTAGTTTGTAGGACAACAAGAATAATAACCATAGGCTAGCTTCTAGGGTTTAGCATCTAAGATCTCGTGGTAGATCTACTCTTGTAAAACTCATATCATCAAGAACAATCAAGCAGGAAGTAGGGTATTACCTCCATCGAGAGGGCCCGAACCTGGGTAAACATCATGTCCCCCGCCTCCTATTACCATTAGCCTTAGAAGCATAGTTCGGGACCCCCTACCGGAGATCCACCGGTTTTGACACCGACAGTGGGCTCGTCGATCACCTCCATCCTGCCGTCCTGGCGGTCTTGGTCTCGTTGCACTAGAATGGAAACCTTTGGGTGGTTCCTCGGGACTCCGCGCTTGTGGCTTGCCTCCTTTGCATTGAAGAGGAAACCTGCGCTTTGCGACCGCCTGGCCTTGGTCGTCATGGCTCACGTCAGCTGAGCCTCGTGAGGTAAACCTTGCATAGAACTCTCCGCCCCTTGGGAGCTAGCCTGAGGAGGCTGATCCCCTCGGGGGTCTTGGCGTCATCCGCCTCATGAGACTTGGCCGCTCGCAAGGGTCTTGAGTTGTTGATGCTGAAGCTGGGTCGTACCAGGCCATCGATGGAGCCACACGGTGGGCCGCAGGCAGGCAGGGCTGGATACCCCCATATCCAGGACACCGACCGTAGCCCCCGGCCCAAGGCATGCTTAGACTTGGCTTCCAGGCGAAGCCAAAGGGCAAGTGTGGAGCGCCGCGGGCCCTAACCGCCTGCGGCCTTGATGACGTGTAGCGATTGATGGGACGTGGGCGACACCGCTTCTCCACGCTGCCTCGGCAACTGCTCGACTTGATGGGACGATGCGGCATGCAGAAGGTCATGATGGCGCGAGGTCGTGGAGGCCGGCGGTTGGCTTCCCTTGGCTATAAATGGTAGGGAGGGGCAGAGCCCCTCGCCCATCTCTCCTTCATCTTGCTTCCGCTTGCTTCTTCTCTTCTCCACCTTGTGCCCATGGTGTCGCCGAGAAGGTTTTCAGCGGCCGAGAAGGGGAAGTCTTCCAAGGAGGGGCCTGCCTCTCCGCCGCCCAAGAGAGGTCGCGGTTCCCATGGCGGTTCCTAGGGGGTGCGGGCGTGTACCTCCCCAGAGCCGGCACTCCTCTTGGTGCCCGCGATGGCACCTCTTCTCGCGGCAGGGGCCACCGGCTTTGGAGCAGCCCCCATGATGAAGGGAGGCGCACCGTGATCGTGCGCCTGCCTCGGCCGCGCTTCTCTTTGCTGGACGTGCTCCCTGAATTCATGGTGTGGTTGGAGAGCCCGGCCGGCACCTCGCTCCAACTTCCGCATTTCTTCTCCAGCGAGCTTCCTTCTTCAGGGCTCGACGGCCTCTGGCTGCAGGATGACGGGTGCTATGGCAGGGCTTCGCGGGTTGCTGTCGCGGTCACCGCCTCCGGCAGCATGGTCCTGACCCGTGGCTAGCAGACTTTCGCCCGCGTGTGTGGCCTGGGCGGAAGGTGTACTCTCGACTTCAAGTATGATGTCCTGGCGACCCTCTATGTGAGGGTGTTCAGGGAGGATGGCCGCCGCGTGGGATGCTTCCCGGAGGATGGCAGCGATGGCGATGGTGGCGAACACGAGCTTGGTCTTGGCGACGCACGCTCCTCCTCCCGCGACGGCAGCTCTTCCTCGGATGAGAGCTCGAGTAGTGGCGGCTACGATTAGGCTCTGCATCGCCATGCCCAGGTCGGGGACGTCGGTGGTTCATCCCGCCACGATGCTCCAGTGAAGCTGGAGAGGGGCCTGACGTGAGGCTGAGGGCCGACGAACTTGGACTCAAGGCCGGCGGCCCCAGGTTGAGGCGGTGCTTGAGGTTGCGGCACTGGTGCCGAGCTCATACGCTTTCGGGCCCTCTTTGTTTAGCCTTTTCCTTTCTCCTGTAATTCGAAAAAAAAGATATACCCTGCGGGGGCGTGTAATGAACTATGGCAGTTGTGCCTCTTATGCTATGCTTGTTATCTTGATGCTGCATTGTAACGTTTGTAATCCGGGTAGGTTAGGACAGGAAAACATAGCTTGGTATGTGCGTAGTAGTTTTCCGCCTCGCGAAGACTTGGCCTTAGGCACACGATGAGGCCTCCTTCCTGGGGAGCCGTGGGGTCTTAGGAGCTGCCATGGAGCCGCTGCAGGGCTGCTTTCGGAGGAAAAGAAAGAACTGACGAGCGTCTCACTTCTTCTTATGTGAGCCCCCTGCCATAGATTAGCTCGAACTCGATGCACTATGTTGCGCTGCCCGAGGGGCACGGATATGAGGGGTGCTGGTGTCCGTGAGCTTGATCGAGGGATCCTCGCGAGGACGAAGCCGAAGCACTAGGGTTCGGCACAGTGCATGCATGTGAGGACAGACCCAAGGCGCACACACCTACCTAGCCCCAGGCGCGAGGCGCACGAGAGGGAGTGACGGGCGACTGCCGCCCCTCTCATGCCGTCAGGCTAAAATGGCCCAGGAGAAGGAAACAACTCGAGGAACCAGGGTTCAAAAATACCAAATCGATTGAAAGGTTACTAAAAAACTGGAAGCAACTTCGGAAAGCAAATGAACAACCGCGTCCGGCACCTAATCTAGTCTTCTCACCAGCGCGGAGCTAAGTGCTGCCACTAAGACATGGGAGGGAGCCCCCATGAGGCCCTAGGGCGACTCTCAGGAGACTCCGGGGCGTGTACAACCCCACTCATTATTACGTGAGAGTGTCACGAGCGAAGACCTTCACAGGTCGGAGCCTCGCTTCACAGGCCAGAGCCTTGCTTCATAGGCCAGAGCCTTTCTTCAGGGGTAGAACTTCCGGAGG
The DNA here is from genome assembly GCA_963921465.1 of Triticum timopheevii. Taxonomy (NCBI): domain Eukaryota; kingdom Viridiplantae; phylum Streptophyta; class Magnoliopsida; order Poales; family Poaceae; genus Triticum; species Triticum timopheevii. The sequence continues at coordinate 247,933,229 of OY997264.1, read as the reverse complement.
TGCTGGATGTTCTAGGCGATCTGGATGGGGACCCCGTCCTGTATCTCCAGGCGCGCGGCACCAGGGCTGGAGACACGGGCAATCCTAAACGGGCCCTCCCACATGGGAGACAGGTTGTGCAGCCCTTCACTGGAGAGCACCCGCCTCAGGACGAGGTCGCCCACCTCTAACGTCCTGGAGCGGACAATGCGGCAGTGGTACCACCGCAGCACTTGCTGGTACCTCACCGCCTAGAGTGAGGCTTGACAGCGGTGTTCCTCCCCCAGCACAAGATCCATCCCCCGCGTGGCGTCCTGGCGTTCCTCCTCAAACGCTAGGACCCGCGTGGAGCGATGCTTGACCTCGTGAGGGAGAATCTCTTCTGCTCTGTAGACGAGGAAGAACGACGTCTCTCCCGTCGGCTTAGTCGTGGTGGTGCGGATGGACCACAGCACGGACTGCAGCTCACCGAGCCAGCCTCTGCTGCAGGCCTCAAGCTTCTTCTTGAAGGTCCTGGTCTTGAGGCCCCATAGGACTTCTGCATTGGCCCGCTCGGCCTGACCGTCGCTCCGTGGGTGTGCCACTGAGGCATAGCACATCGGCGTTCCAAGGTTAGCATAGTATGTTTTGAACAGGTTGCTGGTTAATTGCGAGCCGTTATCGGTGATGATGTGGATGGGGACCCCAAACCGGCTCACGATTCCCTTGATGAACTTGACGGCTGATCCAACTGGAATGGTGCGCAAGGCTTCTACCTCTGCCCACTTGGTGAACTTGTCGATGGCGACGTAGAGGTACCGGTAGCCCCCTGGTACCCGAGGGAACGGCCCCAAGATGTCCAGCCCCCAGACCGTGAATGGCCATGTGAGCGGGATTGTCTGGAGGCCCTGCGTGGGCTGGTGGATTTGCTTGGCGTGAAACTGGCATGCTTCACTAGAGCGCACCAGCTCCGCAGTGTCATTGAGCGCGGTGGGCCAGTAGAATTCGTTGCGAAACGCCTTGCCCACCAGAGTGTGATGAGGAATGGTGCCCGCAGTCCCCACCATGTATGTCCGATAGTAGCTCGAGCCCCTGTTCCCTCGAGATGCACCGCAATGAAACATCATTGGGCCTCTTGCGATATAACTCACCATCCCAGATGCAGTATGCGGTAGCTTGATGGGCTACGCGCTCAGCGTCCTCCTCCTTCTCTAGCAGGGTCCCTTGTAGCAAGTACGCCTTGAACTCTTCGGTCCAGCACCCCTCCAGAGTCTCGAGCGCGAGCAATAGGCGGGGCCCCGAAGGGTGGCCACAGGCTGGGGCACCCGTCTCAGGTGCTTGAGGCAAGTCCTCTTGAGGCGGTGCTAGAGTCGTCGCGTGGGGGGTCGCAGATGGCTTGAATAGCCGCTCTTCAAACACCTCCGGCTCTTGGGGGAGCATGCGGGAGGCCCTCTTGGCAATGTCATCTGCTTCCTTGTTCATTCCGTGCGGCACGTGCTGCAGCTCCACGCCCATGAACCGCTTCTCCATTTTGCGCACCTCTTCTAGGTACGCCTCCATGTGCTCGTCCTTAGGCATGTACTCCTTGTTGGAGAAGTTGAAGATGAGCTGAGAGTCGCCCTTGATGGTGAGGTGCATCACTCCCAGCGCAGCCGCGGCCATGAGTCCGGCGAGCAAACCCTCGAATTCTGCAATGTTCTTGGAGACCTAATTGCCCTACTAGAAGCAGAGCTGCACTGCCTAGCAGAGCTTGTCCTTGGTGGGTGAGATGCGGATGGCCTCTGCTCCCGCACCTTGTCGCGCAAATGCCCCATCAAAGTACATGATCCATCCGTTCGATTCCTCATCTCCTGGCAGGAGGGGTGGTCTCACCTACTCTGTGGTCAGGACCGTCAGTTCATTTGGCCAGGAAGTCCGCGAGGGCTGCACCCTTGATGACCCTAGTGCTGCTGAAATCAAGATTGAATGCATGAAGCTCGAAGTTCCATTCAGCAACTCGTCCGACGGCCTTCGGGCTCTAGAGCACCCTCCCCGGCGGGTACGCTGAAACAACCTTGATGGGGTAGCCTTGAAAGTAGTGGCGCAGTTTTCAGGAGGCGACCAAGAGCGCGAACAGGAGTTTCTGAGGCATGGGGTAGCGCGCCCGGGCCTCCCTCAGAACCGTGCTGACAAAGTAGACAGGGTGCTCGACGAGGGCGGAGTCTTGTTCTTCGCGTGGGCGCGGGTCCTCCATGGCTTCATGAGGTCCGCCTCGGGAGCCTTGATGGCCGCTGGGTTGATCATGGCCTTGGGAGGAATGTCGACCACCGGGCCGGTTGAGGCCCCAGGCGCACCATCCCGAGGGTGCTGTGTCTTGCTTGATGGTTGTGCATCTTGATGAGGTTTCTTTTTTTTGACAGAAATACTGTAAGGGAACCCCCTAGAGTATAATTGGTGCAACAAACCCAAATTGTAAGTACCATGCCTTGAACCTGGGTGGTGGGAAGGCATCAGCCCCTTCCCACCACTAGGCCATGCCTTAGTCTGCTTGTTGAGGTTTCTTGGACAGGCATTCCTTCCTTAGCGCCACCAGGGCGGCGCTGGCTGAGTGAGGGGTGGCTGCCAGATAGAGCACCAATGGCTCGAGAGGGCGTGGTGCCATCATTACTGGCGGGCTGGTGAAATATATCTTGAGGTCTTGGAAGGCTGCGTCCGCCTCCGGGGTCCACTCGAATGGCTCCTTCCTTTTCATCAGCTTCAAGAACGGGAGGATATGCTCCCCTAGCTTGGAAATGAAGCGCCCAAGCGAGGTTACGCAGCCCGCCAGCTTCTGCATCTCCTTCAGGGTCTGTGGGGGGCTCATGTCCTCTATTGCCTTGACCTTCTCTGGGTTGGCCTCGATCCCTCTGTGTGACACCAAGAAGCCCAGCAGCTTGCTAGAAGGAACCTCGAACACACACTTTTCGGGAATAAGCCGAAGGTCCACCTTGCGCAGGCTGGAAAACATTTCCTCCAGATCTGCTATCAGGGCCCCGGCCTCCCGAGACTTCACCACTATATCGTCAACTAGGCCTTTGCGTTCCTCCCGAGCTACAAGCCCATGGCGATATGCATCATTCGCTGGAAGGTTGCCCCGACATTACGCAGTCCAAAGGGCATGCAGGTGTAGCAGCACACCCCGCAGGTGGTCAGGTACGCCATTTTCTCCACATCCTGCACGACCATCTTGATCTGGTGGTAGCCTGAGAAGGCATCCAAGAAGCACAACAGGTCGCATTCGACGCTGGAGTCCATGATCTGGTCAATGCAAGGGAGCGGGAAGGGATCTTGCGGGCAGGCCTTGTTGAGGTTGGTGAAGTCGACACACATGCGCTCCTTCCTTCCTTTCTTGGGGACGATGACGGGGTTCGCTAGCCATTCCGGGTATCGCACCTCTCTGATGACCCCTGCGGCTTGCAGCTTGCGGGTTTCCTGGACGATGAAGGCCTGTTTCTCAATGGACTGACGACGAGCCTTCTCCTTCACTGGCCGCACATCTGGTCATACCCTTAGGTGGTGCTCGATTATTCCCCTTGGAACCCCAGCCAGGTGTTTGGGTTCCCAAGCGAATACATCCTTTTTGGCTCGCAAAAATCTGACCAATGCCTCCTCTTAGTGCCGAGGGAGGCCAGCCCCTATGGTGAAGGTGGCGATGGCTGCTCCATCCTCACTAACCAGCACTTGCTTCGTCTCGGCTTGGTCTTGGGAGAACAGTTGCTTCTTCTTGGCTGGTGCTGCTTCTCGGGCGTCCTGACCCCCTTTTTCGCCGGGTAGCATGGATGCGGCTTACCTGAAGGCGAGATTGAGGGCCTGTAGCGCGCCTTTAGTGTTCCCCGCCACTGTGAGGACACCATTGCTGCCAGGCATCTTCATGAGGTTGTACGCAGGGTTGGTCGCAACCATAAACTGGGCCAAGGCCTGGTACCCCAGAATGGCATTGTATGGCAGGTCGATCCTGGTGATGTCAAAGTCGATGAGCTCGGTTCGATAGTTGTCACGGTTCCTGAAGGTGACAGGGAGGCGGATCTGCCCTAGGGGGCTGGTGGAGCCGCCGCCGACCCCGGAGAAAGGCTTGGAGGGGCGGAGCCAGCTGGGCGGCACATGCAGCAGGCCGAATGCCTCTGGGGAGAGCACGCTGAGGCCGGCTCCATCGTCGATGAGTGTTTTGGTGACCGCCACATTGCAGATGGTGGGGGTGCAGAGCATTGGGAGTGCGCCCCATCTCGTTGTGGCGGCAGGATGATCATCGAGGCCGAAGGTGAGGTCGGCCTTGGGCGCTGCCCAGCCCGGAGGAGTCCCCGAGCCCGCCTGGGTGGTGCTTACTCGCCGGTAGAATTGCTTGATGTGGCGGTTGGAGGGTGGCGCCTGCGAGCCACCCAGGAGAGCTGCCACAGCCGGGGGCGCCGGTGCCGCGTAGCGTGCGAGGAAGAGGCCGCACAACTCTTCCCATGAGGCCACCGAGGATGCCAGTAGGTTGAGTAACCAGGTGCGCGGTGTGCCTACGAGGGCCATGTGGAGCCAGTTGGCCTTCACCTTGTCGTCTCCGTCGGCCGCCTAGACTGCCTCCTCATATGCTTGAAGAAAAACGGCTTGATCCGCAGCACCGTCATAACGCGACGACATCTCCGGTCGGAACTTGACCGGCCACTGCACCTGCCGCAGGGAGATGGTGAAGCAGTGCAGCCCTGGCACTTCTTCGGGAGCGCGCGTCGGCTGGGTCGATGGGGGAGCACCCGCCATCGGAGCTAGCGGCGCGATCCGGTGGTCGGGGTAGAAGATTTCTGAAGCATCCCTACCTGGCACACCAAATGTCGGATTACGGGTTCCACAAACCATTGACAGGTTTGAACTCTATGGTGCGTGCGGAGATCTCAACCTACCTAGCCTGCCTAATCGATCCTCCTAAGCCTAGCGCGACATGCTCAAAGAGACAAAGATACACAACAGTTTATCCTGGTTCGGGCCACCTTGCGATGTAATACCCTACTCCAGCATTTTGGTGGATTGCCTCGAAGGGCTGAGGATGAACTAGTCCAGTGGATGAACTGGCCTCAGGAGGTGAGGTGTTCTTGAGCTCAAGGGAGCTGGTGTGGTGTTAGCTAGTTCGACTTGTCCTGCCTCTGTGGTGGTGGCTAGTCCTATTTATAGTGGCCTTGGTCCTCTTCTCAAATGTTGGCGGGAAGGGATCTCACAACGGCCGGATTTGAAAGGGGAGTAGTAGTACAACTTATCCTAACAAAATTAGTCTTCGCCTGCGAAAAGCCTCTGGTTGTGATGCTGTGGTGGGCTTGTCGATGAACTCTGTCCTGCCGCCCTAGCAGTCTTGGTCTCGTTGCACCAGAATGGACACCTTTGGCTGATTCCTCGGGACTCCGTGCCTGTGGCTTGCCTTCTTTGCACTGAAGAGGAAACCTACCATCGCGGCGGGGCTGGGAGGCCACGAGCACCTATGGGGCAGGAGGGCCCCTTCGTTTGTTCGGCGAGGGAGCGGAGGGCGCACGTAGAGCGGATCGAGGCGAGGGGGCGCACGGGCTTTTTTTACCCAGCTTCGGAGCTCTCCGGAGAGATAAAACTCCTACTGCTGCTTTGTGTTCTGTATTTGTTCTTGCTCGACAGAGCGGGCGTGGCGTCGAATCAGCCGAACCCCAAGCTGTGGAACCCAAATTCCGAACCTCCGAACCCCTTCTACGTGCGCATGGGCCTCCTTCTTATAGGCTAAAGGTGTCACCGACAGGTGGCAGCGTAGGAAGGGGGGTAGAAAGGTAAAAATGCGGGTTGGTACAACTACTACCAACAGTGTCCCCTACCTAACTCTGACAGCAGGGGACAAGGGCATTTAATGCCCGTCCGGTCGCCCCAACAGTGCAAGGAAACGACCGTTAGAGGCGCCACCGATCGCCGCGATGGCCTCCTTGTCAGCTCCTTTTGCCACCTCGCACCGCATGGCTGCACAGCGCCTTGCCACGTGCTCCTGGGATAGTCCTAGGGTGACACGTCGTTGGATGCGCTGGAGCTCGGGTGCAGAGTGGCAGCCTTGCCGCGGCAAGCGCCTTGCCGCGGCCCTTGTCTGGTCGCACCAGCGAGCTTGCTGCTCGCCGGGCCTTGCCGGGACGCGCGGGGCGTCGCGGCAAGTTCCTTGAAGTGCCTTGGCTGGCCTTCCCGGCAAGCTCCTCTTGCCGGGGCCTTTGTCCTTCCCGGCAAGCTCCTCTTGCCGGGGCCTTGTATTCTTCCCGGCCAGCTTCTCTTGCCGGGGCCTTGGTTGGCCTTCCCGGCAAGCTCCTCTTGCCGGGGCCTTGGTTGGCCTTCCCGGCAAGCTCTTCTCGCCGGGGTTTTTAGCTTTAGTACTTTGTTCTTGAAGGGCATCTTAAGCAGTCGTCGAGGATCTTGGCGGATGCCCGGCAGGCCCCGCCGCGGGTCGCTGCGACTGTCCGTGCACATGTTCGGGGTACTAAGGTACCCCCTACTTTAGTACACCGACAGGAGCCCCCGGGCCTGGGCCATACACGGTGCCGAGCGCTGTTGGGCCAGGCCCAAAACAGTGCATGGGCACGCACGGCCTGGGTCCACACTAAATCTGACTCTGTGCCCACCACGCCCTCCCCCCGCAACGGCACGCGTCAAACGCGGCGTCGTGGGAAAGATCGTGGGCAATTTTTTAACCCAAGGAATGCGTAACGTCCGCATCCCCCGTTTATAAGTAGAGGAAACAGGGCCATTCCCCCACCTTCGCCACTTGCGGTTCCTTCCTTCGAAAGCCCAGCCGCCCCCCTCCGCTTCCCAAGCCGAAAGAGAGCAGCGCTCCGCCGCCCATCGCCGCCGTCGCCGCCGCCGTCCTCGCCTTCCCCCACCGCTTCCGCCATGGCTCCGAAGACCGGGAAGGCTGCGAAGGCTGCGAAGTCGACCGAGGCGCTGGAGCTTGAGGCACTCCGCAAGAAGCGAGTGCTTTTCAACCCTGAGCTCACCCGGCAGGCGCTGCGGGAGGAGTTCTACCTCTTCTGGTCGACGGACACGCGGGCGCATCAGCGCACGCAGGTGCTTTTCGCTGAGGCTTCCAAATCGAAAAAGTGCCCCAGAGGTTACTACTTCTTTCCTGTGTTCTTCTATTGCGGGCTCTGCCCGCCTTTTTCCGATTTTTTCTGCGACATCATGAACACCTACGGGTTTCATCTTCTTGATTTCACCCCCAACGCCGTTCTGACAATGGCGGTTTTCGCACACCTCTGCGAGAACTTTGTTGGCATCCTCCCCAATGTCGCTCTTTTTTGCCATTATTTTTCCACTTGTGCCGAGAAAGGGGAGCCACTGGCTGGCGGAATCGCCTGGACCTCCCGGATTGGCATGAAGGAGGTGTACTTGGCGGGCGAGCTCCGCAGCAAGTGGGACGAGTGGAGGGCGGAGTGGTGTTGGATCTGCGATGCTGATCCGCAGCCGTTCACCAAGGTGCGCCAGACCCGGGTGGTGCGTGGCGGCGATTGGAGCGCTCTGTCGCCGGATGACGCCAAGCTGAAGATTGCAACCACCCGAATCCTCCGGCTTAGGCATGCCGGGCTTACAGCGGGGGCGGTTGGCGCGGATTTCCTTCGCCGTCGCATCGCCCCCCTGCAAAAGAGGGGGAGGCCCGCCTGGTTGTTTGGCGGCCCGGCGGACTTCATGAGGCTGCGCCCAGGCCTCAACTTCAACTTCACTGTCCTGGAGCTTGACGCGATGCTGAGGGAGCTGTTCAAGCATGACGCCAACCATCCAGAATGGTTCAGGTTGCCGCAGGGCGTTGTCCCCTTGTGCAACAACTCCCGGCGCGATCGCATCTGCGCAATGATGCCAGAGTGCAACTCGCACGGGATAAGTGCCACTTGGATAGAGCCCTCCGCCGAGGACGTGCAGCGATTCTTCGATAATTTGACGGAGGCAGCGGTCAACCCCGACGAGCAGAAGCTTCTCACCCGCGCCACCACCGCCGATGAGATGGTGTACATTGCCACTAGGGCCGAAGAGGCGGCAGCAGCCGCTGCCGCGGGAGAGTTTGGCTTCACGTTGGCGGAGGCGGAGGCGGCCAAGGCGGCAAGTCTCGCCGATCGGGAAGAGATTGTCAAAGAGGCTGCTGGTGAGGGGGACCCCGAGGCCGAAACGAGCGAGCCTGCCGGGGGCGCGAGCGGCCAGCCGTCTTCGAGCAGCTTGCCGCAGGAGGAGCCCCCAGCGCGGCCCCAATTCCAGCCGAGAAGACGCCTCCATCGAGTTGGAGATGCGGCAGAGGAGCAGGCCGGCCAGCAACCGTGGCGCCGTGGGACACGCTCCACCGCGGCAGGCACTGCTGCCGCAGGAGGGTCCCAGGCCGCGCCGGCAACTGAGGCGGGGTCTTCCCGGGCCGCCACGCCTGATCCCACCGCAGCCCCCGGCAAACGCCAAAGGGAGCCTACTCCCACGTCACACCGTGCAGAGAGGGTACCGGACTTCGACCTCTCCGCGCTAAGCTCCGATGATGACGAAGTGGAGGAGGAGGAGGAGTGAGGCTTTCTTCTCACTGTTCTTGATCTTTGTTATTGTTTGTCTTGTATCTAATTTGCTTCCCTCTGAATTCCTGTTCCATTTCAGGACTCTGGCCGATAGGGCGGCGAAAAGGGCCAGGATTCCTGTGGTTGTCTTCGAGGACGATCCTGCTGTGACTGCAGAAGACACGTCCGAGACCACCTTGACGGACCCGATCCCTTCTCCTCGCAGCAGCCCCCAGCACAGCCCCCAGCGTAAGTGTTTGATTTACTTCCGATGGTGGGGCGCGCATGGGTGCTTCTTCTTTTGCTGGCATCTTGATTGTTGTTTTGCTCATGTAGGAGCAGAGCAAGCCCATCAGGAGGAACCAGAAGCCGCTCCGGAGGTGCAGTCTGCTTCAACTATGCCGCCAAGGGGTGATTCCCCGACAAGGGAGCGCTCTCCGGCAAGGGAGCGGTCCCCGGCAAGGGGCAGTTCCCCGGCGAGGGGTGGGACCAGTGAGCCTTTAGTGGCGGAGCCCACAGTCATAGAGCCCAGCACAGGTAACCTTCCTTGTCGGAAATCTTCCCTTGGGTCCTTCTTCTGATCTTCGTTTTTGGATATTTGCTTGACTCTTCCTTCCCCTTCCTATCCTCAGATCCCCCTCTCGTAGATCCAATGGAGACCGAGGCCGCCAACGAGGAAGGCGCACGCGGCAACACGGAAGATGCCGCCGCTGGCGAGGAAGAGGCCGGTACTGATGATCCCGCTGATGAGGAGGCCGCCAAGGCTGCTGGCGGAGGAGCCGGCGAGGGATCCGGTGATCACACTGATGACCCGGAGGACGCAGGAGCGCAAGGCGCTACACCGTCCGCCGACCCCTCCGCCGCTGATGCAGCGCTGGGCCCCGAGGAGCCCCAGCCAGGCGCTTACTTGAAGGCCGGCGAGGGCGTGTACATCAAGCTTCCCTGGGCGTCGAGCTCCAGGGCACCGGTGGAGGGAGAGGAATTTGACGGAGAAGTACTCGCCTCCGCTGGGCTGGCAGTGGTTGACGAGCCAAGCAGCAGCAGCGGCGAGTCCAAAGAGGAGCAGCTGCTCCGAAGGCTAGTGTCACTCTATCGCGCCGGCAAGCAAAGCTCGAGTCCCGGGAAGCGCTTGTCACGCGGGCGGGGGTTGACATAGAAAAGCACGCGGAGGAGCTCAAGAGCCGCAACCAGGAGGCCCTCTGGTCCATTGCCGAGGAGAGGGCGCAGCTCGAGGAGGCGAAGAAGGCGTTCCTCCTGGAGAAGGCTAGAGCCGAAGAGCAGCAGAGGCTCACCGCCGAGGAGCTGTCCAAGCGGGATGGTGAGCTGATGCAGAAGAAGGTGAAATTGGACAACCACGAAGAGGAGCTCGCCGCCCGGGAGCAATTGCTTGGCGGGGCACTCAAGGAGGCAAAGGATACCGCCGCGGCTGCTGAGGCCGCCAAGAAGGAGTTGGAAGTGAAGGCGACACAGCTGGAGGCGGTCGTGAAAAGGAAGGACGAAGAGCTTGCCGCACTTCAGCGCGAACGCGAGAAGGATGCGCGCGCCCATGGCGATCTGCAAGTTCAGCTTGCCGAGAAGATCAAGGAGCTGAACGCCGCCAAGGACTCGAGCGCCGGCCTTGAGCTGAAACTGGCCACCTTGACGGGGACGCTGGACGCCGCCAAGAAGCGAGAAGATGTCTTGAGCAAAGATCTCAAGGGCAACGAAGAGCTGCTGACGAGGGCCGCCGAGGCTCAAAACACCTTCAAGGTCACGGTGGAGCTCTGGACGGAGGGCCTCGTCAACATCGCTGCATCCATCGACGAGGAGCTGGCGGAACTGGACTTGGCGGGCTTCGGGTACTCCACCGACGAAAATCTCCCACCCAGCGCCAAGCTCACTCTTTTCTTCAAGGGTGTGGCGACGGCCCTCCAGCAACTCCGGGAAAGGATCCCGAAGAAGTTGGCGGACGAGTCACGCGCGATCTGCGCCAAGGTCTTGGAGAAGGTGTTGGTGAAGATACTCTTCCGCAACCCAAGCCTCGACCTCACCCGCGTCCTCAAGAAACTGCCGGCGGGCGCCGATCTTGAAGAACTCAAAGCCATCGTCGCACCCATCGTGGACAAGGTGAATGAGGTCAAGAGGGTTGACGGCGAGCGTGTGGATTAGACCATCTTTCTCCACCTTTCCTTGTCGCCGTTTATCTAAGTCATGAGACAATTTAGTCAGTGCCGCAACAAGTTAACTTTGTAATATAACTTTATTCTGGGCAATGCTTGCTATGCTATCTCCTTTACTTGATCCTTTCTTTGTATGCTTTTACCCTACGCTTTGAGGGAACTTGCCGGCACGGGCACGCTTGCCGCGAGTGCTGAGTGCGGAACATCAGCAGCTTGCCGGCGGTGCCGGAGCACGCTTGCCGCGGGCGCTGAGTGCGGAACATCAGCAGCCTGCTGGCGGTGCCGGTTCCGGCAAGAAACCTTGCCGCAACTAGTTGCAGCACACTTAAGTTGTTGAGCGGGCTCGAAAACAACGTAAGGGCGCTTAGCGGCTCACTTAAGTTGCTGAGCGGACTCAAAGCAAAGTAAGGGCGCTTAGCAGCTTTCTTAAGTTGTTGAGCCGACTCGAAACAAAGTAAGGGCGGAACTAGCTACGAGGAGGTTCCTCCGCGCACAGGTTTTTCATACAAAGCAGAATCGTTCAAGGAGGGTAGCTTAAAATTTTGAGAAAATGATCGTGCTCAAACTTTGGCAACTTAGCTTTTTCTGTTGTCTATGTCCCGGCAAGACTGCACTTCTTTGAACGACGCTCGGTCCGCACCTTCATCCTCTCCTCCCCCCCGTGAACTTGTGGGCGAAGGGACCTCCTTTTTGAGAAAAAGAAAGGAGAGAAAATAATGGTATGGGGCCTTAATGCTCGCTATTTCTTACCAGGGATAAGTCCTGCACAAAGTGTCAGGTAAAGCATGCAAGAAAGAAAGAATGCATGAAATTTGACAAGATGTGCGGAGCACATGAACTTTATTTATGCACGGGATCTGCGCCCGGCTTTGTACGAAGGGTTACATGCAACAGCGGCAAGGCTTGTACAAAAGTTGGTTGCCGGAACGGATTCCGGCAACCGCGCCTTATGGGTAAAACTTGCGAAGATGCTCTATATTCCAGGAATTGCTCACCGGAAAGCCGTCTTCGGTCTCTAGGCGGACAGCGCCGGGCCTAGTGACTCTTTTCACCCGATAAGGGCCTTCCCACTTTGGCGTCAACTTGTTGGAATTCTTGGCGGATTGAACACGCCGAAGAACAAGGTCGCCTTCCTCGAAGCTTCTGGCATTAACTTTGCGGCTATGATAGCGGCGCAAAGCTTGCTGGTAGCAAGCAGCTCGCACAGCAGCCTGAAGACGATCTTCCTCGAGGAGCAGCGCGTCATCTTGCCGCAGCTGCTCTTGCTCAAGCTCATCATAAGCGAGCACTCGAGGTGACCCGTATACGAGTTCCATGGGGAGAATTGCTTCTGCTCCATAGACAAGAGAAAAAGGTGTCTGGCTAGTGGCTTGATTTGGCGTCGTCCTGATCGACCAAAGAACCACCAGCAGCTCCTCGATCTAATTTTTCCCGCACTTGTGCAGCCTGTCGAAAGTTCTGGTCTTGAGCCCGCGCAGCACTTCAGCGTTTGCCCGCTCCGCTTGACCGTTGCTTCTAGGATGAGCAACAGAAGCGAAGCAGATCTTGGTGCCAAGATCTTGGACGTACTGCGTGAAGGTGCGGCTCGTGAATTGTGTGCCATTGTCGGTGATGATCCTGTTAGGGATTCCGAAACGGCAAACAATTGATCTGAAGAACTTGACTGCTGACTTTGCTGTCACCTTCCTCACTGCCTCCACTTCCGGCCACTTTGTGAACTTGTCGATTGCAACGTACAAGTACTCAAAGCCCCCGACAGCTCGGGGGAAGGGGCCGAGTATATCGAGCCCCCAGACCGAAAATGGCCAGGATAAAGGGATTGTTTGCAGAGCTTGAGCTGGCTGATGAATCTGTTTGGAGTGGAACTGGCACGCTTCACACTTGGTTACTTGTGCAGTTGCATCCTGGAGGGCTGAAGGCCAGAAGAAACCTTGCCGGAAGGCTTTGCCGGCAAGGGCTCTTGCGCCAATGTGGTGACCACATATGCCTCCGTGTATCTCCGCCAACAGCTCCTGTCCATCTTCCTGGGAAATGCACTTCAATTTCACTCCGTTGAATCTTTTTCTGTACAGTATGTCATCGACAAACTGGTACATACTTGATTGCCGGGCTACTTTTTCCGCTTCTTCCTGTTCCTCGGGAAGTTCTCCTGTCTGAAGGAAATGGACGATCTGCTGTGCCCATGTCGGAGCTTGTAGCTCGACGACAAGGACTAAAGGCGTGAATGCTGCTGCGGGAACATCCGCTTCTACGGCAAGAATCTGGGATCTTGCCGGAGCGTGATGCTCCCTGGCAAGCGTGTCGGGACACAACTTGTCGGGAGTGTCTGCTTCAAAGAAACAAGCCCTGGGGCTTGTCGGAGCAGTCTGCTCCTCAGCACTCTCTGTGTTGATCCCGGGGACCTTCTTGGCGGCGGCTCCGGGGAGCTCTGCCGGAAGGTAGTCGCCAGCAATCAACTTCCTCTTCTTGCTCTGTCCTGTTGATGGTGTCACCGATGGCTGAGTCAGCTTAAGCACAAAGATCCCTGGTTCCACAGGCAACTTGAGTGCGGCACACTTTGACAGACCATCTGCAATGTCATTCTGAGCTCTTGGAACATGTTCCATTTGCAGGCCATCAAAATGCTCCTCTAGCTTCCTCACTTCATCGATGTATGCCTCCATCAACGGACTCTGATAATCTTTGTTAACTTGGCAGACAACAAACTGTGAATCACCCCTGACAATAAGCTTCTTGATCCCAAGTTCTGCCGCGATCCTGAGTCCGGCAAGCAAGCCTTCATACTCTGCAGTATTATTTGTTGCTTGCTCCTTGGGAAAGTGCATTTGGACTACGTACTTGAGGTGCTCTCCGGTGGGTGCGACAAGTAGTATGCCCACACCGGCGCCTTGCAGCGAGAAGGCACCATCGAAGTACATGATCCATTCCTTGCTAGCTTCCTTGACGGGGATGATCCTCTCTGGAACTTCTTCATCGGGCGTTGGCGTCCATTCTGCTATGAATTCTGCCAAGGCTCGGCTCTGGATAGTTGAGGTACTCTCGAACTTGAGGCTAAAGCTTGACAATTCCAATGCCCACTCGACAATCCTGCCTGTTGCTTCTGGATTCTGCAATATCCTCTTCAACGGAAAGCGAGTGACCACTGTGATCTCATGTGCTTGGAAGTAATGGCGCAGCTTCCTCGAGGCCATTAGGAGGCCGAAGAGCAATTTCTGCACGCCAGAGTACCTTGATCTAGCCCCCTGCAGAAGGGAGCTGACGAAGTAAACTGGGCGCTGCACCATCTTTTTCTGTTTCTCTTCTTGTGGCTGCGCGGACCCATTCTTGCCGGAACCAGAACTTACCGGATCGGGGCTTGTCGGGCCATAGCTTGTCGGGGAAGCCCCCTGCTGGTCGCTGGACTTGCTTGCCGCGGACGCTGGCTCACCATCTGCCTCCCTCTCCGCTATTAACGCAGCACTAACCACTTGATTGCTTGCCGCCAGATATAGCAGCAACTTCTCTTGTGGTTTAGGTGCGACAAGTGTTGGAGTAGAGGATAGGTATCTCTTCAGGTCCTGCAGCGCAGCCTCCGCTTCCGAAGTCCATTTCATTGGACCTGTCTTTTTGAAAATCTTGAAAAATGGCAGGGCGCGCTCAGCAGACTTGGAGATGAACCTACTCAGAGTAGCAACACAGCCGGCAAGCCTTCACACATCCTTGACGCGCTTTGGTGCTTCGATTTGCTCAATGGCCTTGATCTTGTCGGGATTAGCTTCAATCCCCCTCTGGGACACAGAGAATCCGAGGAGCTTGCCGGAGGGAACGCCAAACACACACTTCTCGGGATTCAACTTGATGTTGACCCTGCGCAGATTTGCAAAAGTCTCGTCCAAATCCTGGATCAAAGTCTCTTTGTTCTTGCTCTTGACCACTATGTCATCCATGTAAGCTTCTACATTTCTGTGCAGCTGTGGCTCAAAAGCATGACTGACTACTCTTGCAAATGTTGAACCAGCATTCTTTAGTCCGAAGGGCATTCGTATGAAGCAGTACGTGCCACATGGAGTAATGAACGCTGTTTTCTCTTCATCCTCTTCTGCCATGAAGATCTGATGATATCCTGAATATGCATCAAGAAATGAAAGCAGATCACATCCTGCCGTGGAGTCGACAATCTGGTCAATGCGCGGCAAGGGAAATGGATCCTTGGGACAAGCTTTATTAACATCAGTGAAGTCAATACAAAGCCTCCACTTCCCGTTTGCTTTGCGCACGACTACTGGATTGGCTAACAACGTCGGATGGAGTACTCCTCGGACCAGGCCTGCTACTTCCAACTTCCTGATCTCTTCTGCAATGAATTCTTGACGCTCTACTGCTTGTTTTCTGACTCTCTGCTTGACGGGCCGCGCGTGAGGACAGACGGCAAGGTGGTGCTCAATTACTTTCCTGGGAACACCGGGGATGTCAGATGGTTGCCATGCAAATACATCGACATTCGCCCGCAGGAAAGCAACGAGCGCGCTTTCCTATTTAGGATCAAGCGTGGCACTGATGGTAAAGGTGCCACCAGTGCCGTCCTCCTTGGCGGCCACTTTCTTAGTCTCTGGTGAAGCTATCTTTGCCTTCTTGCACTTGCCGGTGGAGCTCGATGGTGCGTCCTCGACGGTACGCAGCACTCCGAAGAGGTGCGCTTGCCGGAGTATGCATCAGAGCTACTCTTGCCGGACTTGGCCTTCTTCTTCCCCCCGGGAGCTTCAGCGGCAAGTGGCTCACGCTCTGCTGCGGCTGCTACTTCCCGGTAGATCTTGTCGATACAGATGAGTGCATCCTTCTTGTCGCCTTGGACAGAAATGACACTTATCGGACCAGGCATCTTGAGCACATTGTAGGCGTAGTGAGAGGCTCCCATGAACTTGGCGAGCACTGAACGGCCGAGTATCCCATTGTAGGGCAATGGGAAATCAGCAACTTCAAATGTGACTCTCTCTGTCCTGAAATTCAGCTCGCTGCCAAATGTCACTGGCAGTGCGATCTTTCCCTTCGGCTTGCTCCTTCCCGGGTTTATTCCTTGAAAGGTACCAGTCTCTTTGAGCTCACTGTCGGGGATCTGGAGCTTCTTGAGCACTGCGGATGAGATCAGATTTAGGCCGGCCCCGCCATCAACCAGCATCTTCGTGACCCTGAGGTTGCGGATTGTTGGTGAAACCAACATCGGCAAGCACCCGACCGCAGTGATGCGATCAGGGTGATCCTCAATGTCGAAGATGATGGGCGTGCTGGACCACTTCAGGGGGTTGCATGACTCAACGGATGGTTCTGCTGCGTTCACTTCCCACACCCATTGTTTGAGTTGGCGGTGCAAGGTGTGCAGAGAAGCACCGCCATCGACGCACAACACCTCTATTGCCTTCTGGAACTCCTACTCGTCAGTCTCATCTTCCTCCATCTCATCATCCTCATCTTCGTCTTCGTCTTTGTCGCGGCCGCGGGGAGGCCTATCTCCTTGCTGCGGCTTGGCCTTGTCGCGGCGCCCTCCCCGGGCGGGATACTTCTTGTCGGATCCTCCGCCACCTTGCCGGGTCTTCTCCTTGTCGCGGCGCTCATATTCAGCTTTCTGTAGCTCCGCCATCTGCTCAACATTCTTGCAGGCGTGGAGATCATGGCCCTTGGTGCGGTGGGTCTTGCAATACTGCTTGCCGGAGCCATCCTGCTTGTCGGCGGCCACCACAGCTTCGCCGGTGCTACCAGCTCTGGCTTTCTCAGAACCGCCTCCGCTACCGGATTGCTCGACAACTAGCACATCCTTAGACTTTCTCTTTCTGTTATTCCTCCTCCGGTTCCTTTTTGCCGAAGGGGCGTCCTCACTGTCAGATCCTTCTGCTCCTGCATTCTCTCCGGGGAGTCTCCTCCACTCTTCAGCCCGTGCACACTTGTCGGCTAGGGAATATAGCTCGCTGACATCTCTGATTTTGCACATCGCCATCTCCTCCCTCATCCTGCGGTTACGCACGTTCTGATGGAACGCGCTGATAAGCGCGGCAGGGTGGACGTCTGGGATGTTGCGCTGCACCTGACTGAATCTCTGTATATACTTGCACAGGGGTTCTCCCTCCTTCTGGGCGAGCAGGTGAAGATCACTCTCCTGGCCATGGGGTTTGTGGCCGCCTATGAAAGCGCCAACAAACTGATGGCACAGGTCCGCCCACGAATAGATGGAGTTGTCCGACAAGTGCATGAGCCAAGATCTGACGTTGGGCTTGAGTACCAGTGGGAACTAGTTGGCGAGGATCTTCTCGTCGCGTCCTCCGGCAGCCTGCACCGCGATGGTGTAGACACTGAGGAACTCTGATGGATGTATCCTGCCATCGTGCTTCTCGGGCACGTCTGGTTTGAAGTTCTTGGTACTGGGCCACTGGACTTGCCGCAACTCACGGGTGAACACAGGGCAACCTGCCGCGTACGGCAAGTCGCCTGGTTCCCCTGGCGCATGCATGTCGACAGTGGGCCCAGCGCGCCGGTCAGATTGACGTCGCGCTTCTCTTCGACGCTCGATGCGAGTGCGAGCGTCTTCGTGTCGTCGTTCTTGGAGAACTTGGCGTTGATCGCAGCGAGCTCGCGGGTCCGACGACGCGGTGGAGTCGGTCTCGAGGTTGGCCCGGTGAGTCAGCAATCTTGGCCTTCGGGGCGGGGAGTGCGCAGTGGTGGCACCCCTAGCGGTCTTGTCGGCATCGGCTTGCGCCTGGGCGTCTTGCCGGGGCTTCGATGTGCTCGGTTGCCGGGGCTTGTCGCCGTTGGCAAAGCCAATGAGGCTATAAATGGCAGCCCTCCAGTCGTCGATCTTGTCCGGCGCTGGAGGGTAGTCTAGAAGCAGCTGGGCTCGGGCCAGCGCTTCCTCTGGAGTCTTGGGTGGCGGTGGCGAGCGGCGCGAGGTGCGAGACATGCTCAAACTTCTAACAGTGTTAGAAGGAGAAAAATCTCGCATAGGCGACCGCACTGCGGTCGTGCCAGCGTGTTGGCGTGCATGTTGGCCTTGAGCGTCCCGCGACCCGCCAGCTTGGCCATGTTCCAACGCGAGCATGGTGCTAGGAGCACCGTGGCGTTGTTGATCCTGCACCTCCTGGGAGGCGTGCGGTGGATATGCGGAAGCTGAACCTTGCGGGGCCTTGTCCTTGGACCAGGTGACGATGCGCGTCCCCCCGCCGACGCCCGCTCCTCCGCCGGCGTCTGCCCCACCGCCCATTTGCTCTAGTGGCGGTAGGGAAGTCGCAGACGGAGCGACCACTTCCGAAGTCTTCTTCTTTGGTGGCATGTCGACGAAGATGTTGATGTAGCACGCGCAGACGCCGGATCAGATACACACGACCTCGACGCCCCCCTACCTGGCGCGCCAGAGATGTCGCGGCGGGGCTGGGAGGCCACGAGCACCTATGGGGCAGGAGGGCCCCTTCGTTTGTTCGGCGAGGGAGCGGAGGGCGCATGCAGAGCGGATCGAGGCGAGGGGGCGCGCAGGGTTTTTTTACCCAGCTTCGGAGCTCTCCGGAGAGATAAAACTCCTACTGCTGCTTTGTGTGTTGTATTTGTTCTTGCTCGAGAGAGCGGGCGTGGCGTCGAATCGGCCGAACCCCAAGCGGTGGAACCCAAATTCCGAACCTCCGAACCCCTTCTACGTGCACATGGGCCTCCTTTTTATAGGCTAAAGGGGTCACCGACAGGTGGCAGCGTAGGAAGGGGGGTAGAAAGGTAAAAATGCGGGTTGGTACAACTACTACCAACAGTGTCCCCTACCTAACTCTGACAGCAGGGGACAAGGGCATTTAATGCCCGTCCGGTCGCCCCAACAGTGCAAGGAAACGACCGTTAGAGGCGCCACCGATCGCCACGATGGCCTCCTTGTCAGCTCCTTTTGCCACCTCGCACCGCATGGCTGCACAGCGCCTTGCCACGTGCTCCTGGGATAGTCCTGGGGTGAAACGTCGTTGGATGCGTTGGAGCTCGGGTGCAGAGTGGCAGCCTTGCCGCGGCAAGCGCCTTGCCGCGGCCCTTTTCTGGTCGCACCAGCGAGCTTGCCGCTCGCCGGGCCTTGCCGGGACGCGCGGGGCGTCACGGCAAGTTCCTTGAAGTGCCTTGGCTGGCCTTCCCGGCGAGCTCCTCTTGTCGGGGCCTTTGTCCTTCCCTGCAAGCTCCTCTTGCCGGGGCCTTGTATTCTTCCCGGCCAGCTTCTTTTGCCGGGGCCTTGGTTGGCCTTCCCGGCAAGCTCCTCTTGCCGGGGCCTTGGTTGGCCTTCCTGGCAAGCTCCTCTCGCCGGGGTTTTTAGCTTTAGTACTCTGTTCTTGAACGACATCTTAAGCAGTCGTCGAGGATCTTGGCGGATGCCCGGCAGTCCCCGCCGCGGGTCGCTGCGACTGTCCGTGCACAAGTTCGGGGTACTAAGGTACCCCCTACTTTAGTACACCGACACCTGCGATCTGCGCCCGCCTAGCGCCCGCCTGGCCTTGGTCGTCATGGCTCAAGTTAGCTGAGCCTCTTGCGGTGAACCTTGCATAGAACTCTCCACACCTCGGGAGCCATCCTGAGGAGGCTGATCCCCTCGGGGGTCTTTGCGTCGTCCACCTCGAGAGGCTTGTCCCCTCGCGAGGTTCTTGAGTTGTTGATGCTGAAGCTAGGCCATACTAGGCCATCGGTGGAGCCACGCGGTGGGCCACAAGCAGGCAGGGCTGGATACACCCATATCCAGGATGTCCACAACAATGAGATATTCATGAACAAGCATCAAGTGAGGAAACTGATAAGGATTATTAGCAAAAAGTTACGAATGGTGGAAAGCAAATTATTTGCTTATGCTCTATCCAACACAACAGTGAGTTGTAGGATGGTAACTACAAATTCTACAACCTTCTCTTTTTACTACCCATAATGAGTTGTTAGAGAACAATGTCTGAATCTTTTTCGTTCGCAGTTGTTCTCGAAGTAGTTCACTCAAGATTACCTCGCAAAGTACATGATTGGTGGACACGCAATGAAGGTTAAAGTATTTCATATTGACTACAATGAGCATCGAGAAGTCATAATGAAGACAGTGAAGGATGGACAGGCAGCCATCACAAGGGGTTGGCCTAGAATCGTGCGCGCATTACGCATGGAGGAGGACACAATATGGGCATTCCGCTTGAGCTTCTCCAGCAACCAGAATGTATTTCGCCTCTCTCTCTACAGTCTTTAGTACAACTGTGGTTCATCATTCTTTACTTGGTGCTTCTGTAGTTCTTCAGTACATGTACCTGTGCATCAAATTATGCATTCGTGGTTGAACCTATATTTGTAATAAACCTGCTGGATATGAAATAAGTGATTGCGTACTTTCAAATTCAAAAATGCGGCCACGGGAGGCAGGAGCATGCGGCACGACCGGCGCTGCTTTGGGCGGCTGGAGCAAGAAGACCAGAGGTTGAAGAAGCACTACGATCGTTGGATGGACATCGTACAATCACTGGAGCTAGAATCGTTCATATTGACTAAAGTTCACAAAGGCCCCCATCCCAGTCAACTTAGTAGGCCCACAAGTCAGCCTCCCACCATGGTGGGTCCCAGCTAGCAGGGGGAGTATTCATTTTTTTGTGCGTAATAAGGAGGCACTTCCGGTGGTCCGAGCTGACAGCGGGGGGAACGTTTTTTTCTCAAAATACGCTGGCCCGTCCGGTGGGTCCCAATAGTCAGAGGGGAAACGTTTTTTCGCGAAATAAGGTGGCCCGTCCGGTGGGTAACTGCTGTCAGGTGAAGGAATAATTATTTTGCGCGTAATAAGGAGGCACTTCCTTGCGGCCGCCTGGACCCAGCTGTCAGCCTCTCCACGTACAGTACTCTTCCGATGGAAGTCAATCGTTGACCATGTTGACCACGCCGCGCCGAGAGCACTAGGGCGGTGGTATGGACGACGGCAAGGCCTAGGAAGGGGACGACACGGAGCCGGGAAAGACGCAGCAGTGAAAGCCCGCGCAGAGAGGAGTACGAGGGTTCTCTTGTTCGGCTGCGTTGTGAGGCTGCCGTCACTGCAGAATAACAGAGGGTGTGGGTGAGTAGAGGGATGGCCTGGCCAGCGGTGGGAGTAGTATGGGGCGATGAGGCCTCCGCGGCATCACAGCCGGCCACGGGAGGCAGGAGCACGCGACACGACCGGCGCTGATTTGGGCGGCTGGAGCAAGAAGACCAGAGGTTGAAGAAGCACTATGGCCGTTGGATGGACATCGTACGATCACTGCAGCTAGAATCGTTTATATTGACTAAGTTGACAAAGCCCTTGGTACGCGTCAACTTACTAGGCCCACAGCTCGGATTTTGCAGAGAACATATAGCCCATTTGGGATTTGTAAGAATGTACAACCCATTTTTTAATTCTAATGGAATTTACTACAGCCCATTTACAGTTTGTTAAAAGTACAACCCAACTTCTAGCTAGGACAACGATTACTAATTTTAAACAACCGCTCAAAACAGAATTAAAAAAAATCCCACATTTTGATGGGATCCAAAATATTTTTATCCGATATTTCTAGTCAGGTTAAATATAATTTCGAAATAAAGTTGTATTACGTTAAAATCCAACGAAATATTGCGCGTGCAACATGAAATGAAATTAAAATTTTCAAATTCCAAAAATAATATATTTTCAAACTAATTACGTGTTTGGTGCATAGTAACTGCCCAGTTATTATAATTACATCCCATTTATTATTTCTTAAAGTCCGTTTTCTTGTTAAGCCTAATGCATACCTCCTAGGAAAGTTTACAGCCCAGCGGGACGGAGAATAACAAGTTGACTCGAATATTGTGTACAACTGTCGGCCCAGTTGCATTGCTGATGTTGAAAGAAAGGCCTATGTAGTACAGTACAACCTAACATGGTTACTCAGCCTACATTCAGCGACGCCGGAAAGTTCCAAACAAGGCTTCTGTACAACTTTTTGAAGTCACTGAGCTCAATTAATAACTTAAAAAAAGTTAGATTACAGTGGAACCTAATTAAAAGCTGTCATGGGCAAATAAATAATTCAACGGGTCCCACTTGTGCGTGTGCGCGTGTGTGTGCATGTGTGAGAGAGAGAGAGAGACCCATTGGTTGATGCTCGTAAATACATCTTTCAGCCATATCCATTCCTGATGCTCAGTAAAAACTTATATAGTTGACACAATCATATAGACCATCATAGCACACTGAACTTTCATACAAAAATTTCACGCAGGCGGCACAATCAGGATGGAAGCAATGGATCACTACGGGAAGGGCTATGTTGAAACCAACGAAGTCATACATAACAGTTCATCGTCTTTATAAATGACGGGGAAATACCTTGAATGTTGTGCAAAGAAAACAGACAAACAACACAATTAGTTCTCCTAGCACATTAAGTTGACGTACAACCCTTTCTAAAAAAAGTTCAGGTACAAAATTAGAACATGTCACAATCAAATGCACTGGCATATTAGTGCTTCAGACCCATAGCTCGGATTTAACTTGTATCTGACAAGATTCAGTTGTTACCGCAAATTAGAGCACATCCAGGCAGCCAGCCCTGCCTCTTCTCCCAAAGAAGCAGTGGCCTCCGCCGCACGATGGAGTAGGCCCTGTGCCGTCCATCGTTCCGAGCAACACGGGCAAAGTCCGTCGTTGACTCCTGTAATGGACGTCATTAATGGACGCTGGCACCAGCGGCGGCGGCAGGACTTCGATTGATGGATTGACCACTTCTTCGACATGCAGGAACACTCGATACAGGTACATCCCTAACGTGGTCCACGGCGGCCTTGGTGGCGACGAATAGTACAACCCCGGTTCCTGCACCGGTATCTCAACACCAATCACCTTCAGTATGGTGGACGGCTTCTTCATCCATGCCATAACCGTCAGAGCCTAGCTGTCTGGAGGAACAAACATACTTACGAGCTCACCTCCAAGGTCATTGATAAGCTCGTTCATGGACTCGCTGTTCCAAGCACGTCGAGGCATGCCGTGGATGGTATGCTTTGTTAAAGACTCAAGTTCAGAGGGTACCGAGCCCCATCCTGGGTGCCACCGATCAAAGCTCACCAGCGCGCCATCGTAGAACAAACGCCGGGAAGATTCGAACACACGACTGCAGTCGAAAGTCGTCTGGAACCTGACGAAGAAATCAGCCGGTGGCGGACAGACTGCAACGAGCAAGTCACTTATTTGGATGCCGTGCGCAATGCCAAGAGCTTTGACAAGGTCGTCCGGCGAGATGGGAGGCCGGTCGCCATTGATGGTTACCATCAGCACTTTGCCGGCAAACTGGTCGTCAAGCGCCGCCGTTCCACTGTTGAGTGATAGCACGTAGCGAGCGAAGGCAGGACGGACCTCAGGATCTCCGGCTCGGAGATCCACATTGACCGGCGACATGATAGTGCGCTTGAGTGCAGGGAGTACAGGAGGGGGATTTGGGGGAACTGGAGTAGGAATCGAGATTCTAGAGGTGGGGGAGGGGCGGTAGACTGGGGATGAAAAGATAGCATGAATTTCGAGCACGTGCCAATATGCTCTCGGCACGCAAGCGCACGAAAAAACCGGTGGCGCCCACATGTCGGCCTAAGAGTCCTTATTCTTTCTTTTTTGGAGAGCCCGACCTTTTTTTTCAGGATCTTTTGAGAGCCCGGCCTGAGAGTCATAATTGACCTGTTTGGCATTGCATTACTACTCAGCCCATATTCAACGACACCTCACTGGCCCAAACAAGTGTACACCATCAAAAAGACACTGAGCTCAAATTATATAACTTGAAAAAAAGGAGATATACTCTTAACACTAGAGAATGGTGATGCCCTCATTTAGCCCACCAGTAGTTCAAGACAATAAACAGTTCGAAAAAACAATATATATAACATTCAAACACTGACTACTGACTACTACTGACATAAAAAACAAGGCATGATAGTTCATAATAAGTCTTGCTACACCACCAAAATGCACCCATCTGTAGCGCTCAGACTCTCGTGATCCAAACAAGAATGACATTCTAAACAGAAGCAACTATTACATAGTAAGAGTGACATAGACGAGGATGACCAAATGACAAGGAATATGCATAACAAAAGAAAGAAATACCCATCCAGAACCAGAAGCAAAGTCAACAAAGTCAATCGAAGAGATGATCCAACACCATCATAATTTGTAGCCCCGCTTCAGCGACTAGTGATCCGAAGACACCAGTACTCCACCCTTTCGATGCAACAGCCCAATTACCTATCAACCTGAAGGCTTGAACCACATCACTGCCTGTCGTAATTGAGACATCCAAGGATCAAAGTTAATTTGGATGCCTTTGTCATTCTCACCTTCTTTTGGCTGCAGGCTGTATCGTTGACAATCAGGGGAGTTTGCTCCCGAACTCCTAGGGCTCGCCGTGTAGACACAGTTTTTCATAGCAAACAGAGCCTCTCTGCCATCATGGTCCTTGCCAACGGTGATCTCCTGGTTAATCAGATAATTGAGTCCGAGAAACAGAGAGTGTGAACCAAGGCTGTTTACCCACCTCCAACTAAAAAATCCTAAAGGCCCCAACAAGCTGGTATCCTGCTCATAGACGTAACAGCCACTGTCCGGATACTCACGTATTACACGGTGCTTGTATACAGTGGGGTTTTTGCAGTATAACTTTTCCGTCTCATGTGTCTGAATGATCATCAGTCTTTTGCCGTCGTCTGATCGAGCGAGGAACCAGTTGTGCTTCCCTACGTTTGGCAAAGGTGGTGTGATTACAAAGGGCAGTAACTGTAGGGACACTGCATCATATCAAAACGGACAGGCATTTTTAATGTAAGATCAGCATTGTTCAGAGTATGAGTAGGATAATGCAAGAAACAACATTGATATGTCCCTGTTGAGGAAAATACAGGGAAATGTATACTGGGTTCGAAAATATAGAAGTGCCATGCATGGTTATACTCATGTTATCTCACAATCGATTTGTCACAGGAAACTACCATGTCATGCATGTTATGTAATCTTGTTCTGTCCTCACAAACAAATTCTTCAAGGTAACTAACACACCATGCATTGTTATATACTCGTGTTCTGTGGGCAAAAATTTTGTGAGGATATTATTCTAGCCATTGATTGCTGAAGGGCGAATATAGGTATGTACACATGGTAAGCATTGCAGGATTTCACTACTTCCAAATATAGAGTTCTCCATATGCACATTTACTTCCCTAATGTATGGTTAGATGAAACCAACAGTGTGGTGCATGTTTCTATATCATGAAAATGAGGAAACTAACATGGCCATTGATACACACTCATATTTAGCAGTAGTATATAGATTACTGTAAAATAAGGATAATATCCATATATTCCTAACCATTTGATTATTCAGGGTACAAATTGGCTGTAATGACGTGGTCACAATCGCGTGAATTAACTCATTCCAAATATAGTTGATTTACGGCGTCTCTAATACATTGCCATAGTTCTACTCAAATTCTGCTCAAACAGGGATATGCCAATCATCACAAAAAGTTCAAACAGTGTCATGGCGTCATCATTAACATGAGACGGAAACAACTTACACGCGTCGTCCCAGCAATACGTGGTGCCATCTACTTTGTCGATCGCGTAGATGATGCCATTGTGTTCAATAGCATCACAGAAGTGTGTATCAGCTTTGACGATGATCCACTGCGAGCCGAGTTGTCTCCAGCTAAAGAAGGCACCGGCGTAAAGATAGGCGAGTCCGCGGTCGAACAAGGAAATTAGCTTGAAGTCTGCGTAATTCGCATGTCGTGTGGGAACTTGGCAGATTACAATCTTCTGCAAAACAAGGTCCGTCCAACTGACGTAATTATCTAGATGACTTGGACCGTGATGGTAATACTCTATATAATCCAACGGATGAACGATAATCTCATGGGAGGTCTGGAAGTTCACGAGCACCAACTTTTTACCATCTTCTCTGAAGGCAACAATCCAGTGACAGTTCATGCCGACCTAGTACATACCTACCAAGAAGCTTCGGGCGATGGTGATCGAATCGATGTCAAGGGAAATGATGTATGTCGACCAACTACATACCCACAAAGAAGTTTCGGCTAATGGAGATCGGATTGAAGTCGAGGGGCATCATGCACGCCTCCGTATCATGATGATCCAATCTCGCAAGACCAGATAGTAGCAAGCAGGGTGTCTTGAAAAGCTTAGGCCTCGCTTCGACGATGGCCGTGTGCATGTCCCTCGAGCATGCAGCCAGCCGCAGGGCGCTCAACATATCCATACACGAACAACAGAGGTCGAGGATGTCACTAGGGAGATTGCTCCAATCGCGGCTCATATGGATGCTACGCGGTTCGCGTTCGGCCATGGTGGAGTTTGGAAGGGGGCTTTATTTACGGGGGAGAAGGATGTCAGTGCTGGAGCGGCTAGTGAGGGAATAGTGGTACTGGGGGAGGCAAGTGAGGCGATGGTACATGGGGGCACAGTGAGATGGAGACGGAGACGGAGACAGAGAAGGAGATGGAGATGGAGTGGTGCTATGGGAGCGGAGAGGGAGACGAGGCGAGGCGCCAATGTGCTGCACAGCGGCGGTGACAGACTGCACAGTGCATGGGGTGAGGCTGACTTTGGTAACCTGACCCCGCCGCCTGGACTAGTGTCAGGCACAGGGTGTTGTCACTTCACTATGAGGACCAGATGAATAGTATTTTGACCGTCAAGTATACCAAAGTTGTACTACTACTACTACTACTAGTAGTAGGAACATGAGTACTCCGGTATTGTATAGCAGAAATAGGTCTCCCGTGCTAGCATGCCTTTTCACTTCATCGTTCAGGTATCATCCATATTGCGAGCAGAACCAAATTCTCGTGCATGCCCAATCAACGCCCTGTCGCGATGCATGCAGTGGTCGTTCTGGTGCATCAAGGACGGCATGCAGATCATTCCACACTTGAGAAGAGGAAAAATGGAAAGGTAGAACGCGGTAGCAGAGGAAGAGAACGCTAGCTAACGAGGCTGGGAGGGGATCGAGCAGGAAGTTAGTGCTCCATGCCTAAAGGTTTTGGGAAAACCTGATTGTCATAAGGTGACTTATACTCACCTAAACGGAGGGAGTATTCCTTAACCAGAGAATGTTGTGTCTCCCACTCACGCGCTCAAAAAAAAGCTACGACACATGTTTTATCTATTTGCATAGGTCTCACCTATCAGGAAGGATGGGCACGTACACGAACAGGTACGACTCATCAGTCTACCCGCATAGCCTTTTCGTTTAGTCTACCTAGCCATCTAATCAACTGCCTGGACACCACTTCTCCCATTTACATCTCCATTGGGAACCGATTCTCCTCGGCTTCTTCACCTCCCCTTCGTCTTCATTTGCATCCAAACCACACTGCGTTCACATTGTTTTAACCTCTTTAAATAATCATCTACTACTTTAGTTAGACTAGCCATCTAATCCTAATTCTCCAAACCATAGCCCTCCGTTCCAGCGGTTCCAAATGGCGAAAGAGATCGAGATGTAGGTTTTTAGCGTCCAACATGTCCTTGTCGAAGGCTCGATGCGCATAGTTGCCACCGTCACCATCCACCCAAGGGTTGTTCGTCAGTCGATCAACAATGTATCCAACTCCCTCGAAAAGGTAGAGACGAGGGTCATCGGTCTCGATGCAGAGTACACGGAGCGTGCCCCTGGGAAGATCCAGCGCGCCGCCGTCCTTCTACTGTGCCTCGAAGATGATGTTTTGGTGTACCACATCATACACTCGCCCTCCATACCAGGTGAGCTTCATGATTTCTTGTCTCGGGAGGATGTATACTTCTGTCGGGTAGCCATCGAAGGGGACAAACAGAAGCTGGAGCCGTACAACCTTGATTTGAAAAGCATCGCTGATCTACAAACCAGAATCAAAATTCCTGTAGAAGATTGTGATAAACAGAAACCATCCCTATTCGACGTAGAAAATTTTGTGCTCGGTACAAATCTTCAGAAGGGTGACGAGACGGTGGCATTAAGGTCGTCTGGATGGGAGAATTATCCCTTGACGTATGAGCGGATAAAATATACTGCCCTCGATGCCCGTGTGAGTTTCGAGATAGCTGCAAGGTCCAAAGAGCTTGTTGCGAAGCCGTCTCCCATAGAGAATGAGAAGAAAAAGAAGAAGAAGAAGAAGAAGAAAAGGTTGCACCAGCAGGAGGGCATTATGGATGGATGAACTATTTCCTCTGTTGTAAAAAAAATTATACCCTCTCGGTGTATATTGATATAGATGGACTATTTTGATGGTGTGCATGTCTTTGGAACAGAGTAGTAGCGTGGGTCCACTTGACTATAAGGAACTATTTATCTGCATATATAGCTTTCTCTGCTACTCCTTCCATTGATCGGTATGCAGTGCATGTGTCCGTAGACATGACAGCTTGTCCATGGAAGTTCAACTACGGCGACCATCACGTTTCATCTCGCGATTCCCACGACGTCTCTCCAACCCACGGCACCATGCCCCCCGACGTGCGCCTCACCCCTCTCGGCCACACCGCCACGCTGCCTTTGTGTGCATGACATGTGGGCCACCTAAAATGCGGCGAGCATCAAGTTTCTACCACAGCCACACGCGATTCCCACGACGCCGCTCGAACCCATGAAACCACACGTCCCCCGATCTGCGGCTCACCCCTCTTGGCCCCACTACCCCTCTGCCTTCGGGAGCTTTACATGTGGACTAGTCACCCATCGGGTCCACATGTTATTGACTCAAAGGTAGGTTTAGTAAGGCACTGAAGCTCAGTCCCGACAGCCCTGAGAGGGAAATGTAACTCCTGAGCCAGGGCTTGTGGTGCTCCCGCAGCACGAACTCGTGCCAAACTCGAGATTTGTTTCTTTACTATACATGCACGCAACGATTTAATGGACATTGTAATCTCAACATGTGATGGGGAGCTCTAAATTTGAATTTGAAATTTATAAAACAAAAAGATTCAAAAAAATAAACTGGTAGAGAGGGAGTATATCGTAGGATGTGTCCCATACAAAATAAGTCCCCTGTTTTGTCACTGCGAAGATGCGGTTAGAAAGGAGCACGGCGTCTTCCTACTCGTACGACAACAAATCGGCCGCAGACAGCATGGTCCACCTTTGACCGCCATGTGCAAGGTTCATGCTATCTTATTCAATCTCACCGTGGTTCCATCATACCAATTCATGCGGTGGCCCGTTGCATGGTTGATCCCAATGTTGGACAAAGGTTCTACGGGAACGGTGTCACCATTGTAAATGTTGTGCAAATTGATGTTGGTACCCTCCCGTACATATGCAAGCCAATCTCCACTCGCACTGAGCCCAACCTGTGAAACAGTGGGCAGGGGGAGAATTAGGAAATGGACACGGAAGTAGTCTTTAGAATGCATTCACTATGTGATCAAACTCATCTTACCTGCTCATCGGAGGAAATCCGAGTGCCCCTCAACGTCGGCATCTCAAGGGGCGTCAACTTGCAACTACGGCCACACCAAGCTGGAGAGACCCCCAAGGAAACATCCTCGTATGTTCCATGGAACATCAAGATGCATTTGTATGAGTAGTCTATTTTGTGAGAAAAAAGGATGAACGAGGGAAGGTCTCTAGAGATAGAGATGGACACTACTACTACCAATGTGCTGGCCCGTGCATTGCACTGGATCCAAACTAGTAGAATAATACTTGTTCACGTTCTTGAAATATAAACACTCTAGTTTTGATATACATGTGTCAGCAGACATGACAGCTTATCCATGGAAGTTGAACCACGGCGACCATCACGTTTCTTGTTTCTACCACTACCACAACCACATGCGATAACCACAACACCGCTCCAACCCACGGCACGACGTCCCCCGACGTGGACATGGATCCTCTGATGTGGCTATCACTACCTTGCCTTGCCTTTCCTTCGCAGACAGGTGGGACCCATACTTATGGGTCCCACATGCCAGTGACAGAATGGTAGGATTGTCCGTGTCAGGGGATCCTCATCCCCCCGACGTGCCCCTCATCCCTCTCGGCCGCACCGCTCCCCTGCCTTTGTGTGCATGACATGCGGGCTAGCTGAACTGCGGCGACCATCAACTTTCTACCACAGACACACCCGATTGGACGCGGTTTGCCTGCTCTGCTGCTGTGTTCCGATCCGTACTCCTGCAACATCGAATTTTCATCCAGCGGCAGTGACACATTTCGTCCCGGGCATCAATCCTCAGCTGGAGTACTTATGTACTATAGGTAGTACCCGCCGGTGTGGCCATCTACGCCTCGTAACGCCCCGACGCCCAGCTGTGGCACCCTTGCCACGACCACGCCACCACCGTCCGGTTCATCTCAAATGAGTGAGTCGTGAACCACGCCACCACCATGAGAATGAGATGTGGGCCAGCCGCATTTAAGGTCCTCATGTCATTGACTCATAGGCCGGGCACTAAGCCACTGAAGTTTGGTCTCGTGGGCCCCGAGAGGGAAATGTAACTCCTGCGGCAGGCCTTGTGGTGCTCCCGTAGTACGAGGTCATGCCAAAACTGGAATATGTTTCTTACTACTACCAACTAGTACTAGTAAGGTACACGTGCATTGCACGCATGAGATTCTGGTGGTTTGTGCATTATGCTTCTACATGTGGAGTTTTCTGGATTCTAACATGTGGCAAAATCTGGTGGAATGTAAGCAAGTTTGATTAACTTAGGTGAGTGTTTGGTTCAAGCCACACCTTAGGCAAGCCACACTAAGGCCCCGCATGACATACACACAAAAAATGTGGCAAGATTCCCTTAGACTTGCCAAGTTGTGGCTCTCATTTTGAAGAATAAATACCCGTGCCTAATCTTAGTTGTGGCAAAGTTAGTCATGAATTAAGTTCAACCATGGAGTCTTCTAGATTATACATGTGGCAGAATCTGGTGGATGATATGCAACGGCCAGTAGTGCTCGGATTTGCCATCTTTGTACCGTCGGATTGGCTTCATCCAACGACCAACTTTCAAAAAATTTCACACACTATATAGGGGGTATAGATATAGATGTGCCGGTCTGTTGCAATGGATCCAAAGTACATCTATTTAGTGGAGTGCACTCTAAACACATTATCTATTTATTTTTCTCTAACCTTCCGTAGCCATGCAACCAAGCCACATATGCTTCATGGGTGCCCCCCACATCATATTATTCATACTACATTGATTGAAAAAAAGATAAATCACCCAAAAACAAGATCTTCCCTTTTTTGTTCCTACGATGTTGTGCCGTGCACGTACCTACTAGTTCTATAGTGGTAGTACTAGTAATATAGTATTAGGAGTACAAACTTGGTAACTAGTAGGAGTAGTACTAGTACGGAATGCTCCTACTCTATCAACGAGCCCCGTCTGACACCAAATTTCTTGGCTTCCGTGCTACAGCTAGATCTTCCCCTCGTTTCTGTTTTCCAACCCGGCGGCGGGCAGGGTGTCGGTTTGCTCAACGGTGGTCCCACATGAAAGTGAAAATGCTAGGAAACATGCCTTCCCTAAGCTATGTGTCGTGCCGGACGGTCCGTGTTGTACTCCCGATTCCCGGGCGTGTGGGGGAGCGACGCGAACGCTTCAGGCCTTTTCCTTTTACTAGCAATGTGCCCGTGCGTTGCTACGGATCCAAAGTAGTAGAATAGTAGTATTTGTTCACAAACTTGAAAGAAATCACTATTGTTTTGATATACTCCTAATATATTACTCCCTAAATATTTGTCTTTTTTGAGATTCCAAATGGACTATCACACGGATTATATAGACATATTCTAGTGTTTCTAGCAAGATGCCCACGCGTTGCACGAAGTTGATGGAAAAGGTAAGCACAACTTATAAATTGACAGATGGAGTACTAGTTACAATGATGAATATAATTAAGCAAAGGGATCGCACATGTCAGTATTGACTGGAACAAGAATGCAATAGCACAATAAGAATTAAGGCCACGATGATGCGATCGCAGAGGTGGTTACTGAAGGCAAGAAGAAAGATGGATCCACGAACGTACGACGGGCCACCGACCGACGGTTAAGGAGCGGCGGCTTTTGTGGCGAGGTCGAGGTGCTTCTCAGCAAAGGCATCCATGGCTTCCAGCCGGTTGAGGAAGGCCAACATCGTAGCGTCCTCACTGGCCTTCTAGATACCTATGTACATGATTTGCTCGTACACGTGGATGTGTAGGTCGATGAATTCCTGTAGGGCGAGGCGCCTCGCGGTGAGCGCGACCTCCAGGTGGACATTCTTCATGGCGTTGGCGGGCAGTCGCAGGGCCACCAGTGCTTGAAAGAGGTTCCGGCCATGGAGGCCGATTAGGGTGGTAGGCAATGAGGAGCCCGGGCGCGCGGGCTGGAGGAGTACGACGATGTCGTCTGCGAGCTTCTTGAGGATGGTGAACTTGTTGCTGGTGGCAACGATCATCTGGTCCAACTGAGAGTCGTACTTGGCGTCAACGGCGGTCATCCACCAGCCAGTCTCCAACACCATCTGGAGACGATCCTCGGCGCCATGCTGCAGGCCGGCGTCGTGGACCATCTGGCACGGCCGCTGGCCGCTCACGCGCATCGCCGCCATGGGTCTGGAGTGAGCTCTTTTGCGCTTAGTGTAGGTGCTTAGGCAAATGCTTAGGTGCATACAATGTGGTAGATGCATTGGAATGGAGGGGCGCCTTTATATGAGGGCAATGAGGGAAAACTGCGTTGCATTCACATCGTGCAGCCTCCTTTCCCGGACCTCCTCCCATTACTTCCCTCATGCATTAATTGAAGGAGGATGCATTGGCAATTCAACATATCGGGAACCGCTACTCCCTCCCTCGTCTGCAGTAAAGCCGTATCGGGAACTGCGCCGCCCGCTGTCAAATCGAATACTTGAGGCGTGGTGCATTAACTCTCACGTTGTTTCTTATTTTTTGAAATAAATAGAGGAATCAACCAAGAAGAGATGTGGGGCTTGTATGCTTTTAATGACTTGAGACTATCAAACATGACATGAAGTGGTCAGTTCATTGCACAAGAACAAATACAACCCATGTCAGCACATACGCATCTTATAGCATCACATCCAATGGTTATAAAAGATGAATGAGACCAAATTATATCTCATCTAGATGAGTTCTAGCAAAATTGTATTAATAATACTTAGTACTCCTGCACCATGTATCATATATTAGTATCATGTAGTACTTTATTTATTGCCATGTATAACACATAGTACTCAACTCTCTCTCTCTTTCTTCATTTAATTCTATGACACCTCATCAAAATTGCTAAGGCTAGTACCATTACAACCAGCCTTAGCAAATACTAAACATTAAGTTCTCTCGTTTTCCTCTCCACCTTGGTCACCTAGACGGAGGGAGTATACTACGCGGGCTTTTCCTGCGTGATAGGTGGGGCAGTTCCGCCTTGTCGGTTCAACAGAGACGCGAGAAGACGAGGGAGTAGGCTGCTGCAAACGTAGGGCTGTGTGATTTGACAGCGAGTTACTGCTGGACAGGTGGGGCCCCGTGATTTGAATTGCCATTATCATTTTAACTGCGGTGCTACGACCAGTGTGAGCCTCCCGATTCCTGACCACCTCCATACATGTGCCTCTCCCAATGCTCCACCATGTAGTAGAGGCTGGCTCTTGCATGAGAGCCCACTTCTCCACTTTTTCCTTGCCTCTCTTTCCTCCACATATGCAAAAATGCCATGTAAAGCGCACTATTGTACTTACTTGCTCCTACAGGAGCTTAAGCTTGCCACATAGGCATAAAGTCTGATGTGGCAAGTTAATCAAGAAGAGAGAGACTAGTTTTGTGACCCAAGGAAGAAACGGTGCTAAGCGCGTGTACCTAGGTGAAAAAACAATTTTGAGTCTATAGCTAATTAAATGAAGCAAGCTTAGCAACACCATTTCATTGGAAGAGGTCACTCCTTGGAAAATGCAATAAATACTAGTACTCCCTGTGTCCCATAATATAAGAACGTTTTTGGCACTACACTAGTGTCAAAAACGTTCTTATATTATGGGACGGAGGGAGTACGAAGAAAGAGATAGAGAGAAGTAAAAAAAATACACTTATAGCCAACCTTATAGCCAACCTTGTTGTAGTATGAGTGACTAAGTGATGACTATGTATGACATGCCAACATCAGATAGCCTAACGCACCGTATTAAATCTCCAAGGGCGCGACCGCGCGAGCAACGCGACGGTCGTGGTAGGCGCGACCATTATGCGGGCTGCTGGCAGCCCTTGGATCTGAGATCAAACGGTCGCATGTTAAGTTGCTGAAAATTGAGGAATAACCCTCCAGGACAGGATATTCACCCATAGGTCCAGAATCACGCCATGCAACCGTTCCATCTCAGATCCAAGGGCTCTCGGAAGCCCGTATCATGGGAGAATGGAAAGCCACTACCCTGCCGTTCGCACGCTGGCAGTTCGCTCCTACTCGTCCCCGCACGTCCTTTAATACTACGGCGGTTCGCTCCTAGTCATCCCGTCCATTCACATTATGATAGTTCCACTAATCCTAATCCTCGTCCCAAATCCATGGCGTCCCAAATCTCCATGATCGATGGTGAGTACAAGGTTAGAACCATCATCGACGATGAGTTCGACGTCATCTACACCCATTCTTCCACGACGGTGAAAGGATGGTATTTTGTAGAAATTTCTAGTCTATCATGCTTCACTTATATTATTTTGAGAGTCTTTTAGAACAGCATGGTATTTGCTATGGTCATAAAGTTGGTCCTAGAATGATGAGCATCCAAGTTGGGTATAATAAAAACTATCATAGAAGTGAATTGGATGCTATGATCAAATTGATGCTTGATAATTTTTTGAGATATGGAGGTAGTGATATTAAAGTCATGCTAGTTGGGTGATTATGAATTTAAAGAATGCTTGTGTTGAAGTTTGTGATTCCCGTAGCATGCACGTATGGTGAACCACTTTGTGATGAAGTTGGAGCGCAATTTTATTTATTGATTGTCTTTCTTATGAGTGGCGGTCGGGGACGAGCGATGGTCTTTTCCTACCAATCTATCCCCCTAGGAGCATGCATTTAGTGCTTTGGTTTTTGATGACTTCTAGATTTTTGCAACAAGTACATGAGTTCTTTTGACTAATGTTGAGTCTTATACGCACCCTTTCACCCTTCCATCATTGCTAGCCTCTCTCCTTTCATTCCCGAGTGCATTATTATACCAAATTGTCTAGCACACGGGAATGAAGGAGAACTTATCCAATATGAGCATTCAATTAGCAAAACCAAATCATAAAATAAGCAAAACCAAATCATAAAATAAAGTATAGTATTCAAATTAGCATGCATTCAATAATTATAAGCAAAAGTACATCATCTCTTGGTGTCCGTACATCATCAAATATTATCACTAAAACAACTAGAACCGTAGCGCCCGACGGGTATCGACGCGGGCGGTGGACACCCAAAGATAAGGAACCATCACAGGATCATAGCTCTAGTGAGATCCCTGAAGAACCTGCGAGGTATTGTCGAACCTGCCCTCCAATGCAACCATGTAGCGACGGACGTGCTCATCCTCCTCGCTGAC
Organism: Triticum timopheevii; assembly: GCA_963921465.1. Lineage (NCBI taxonomy): Eukaryota > Viridiplantae > Streptophyta > Magnoliopsida > Poales > Poaceae > Triticum > Triticum timopheevii. Next base: position 247,898,025 of record OY997264.1, on the reverse strand, counting down.
ACGGTGACGTACCACCTCCGCGGTGTCCGGAAGCCTCACCACCATCACAAGCCCACGCGACCACCACCAAACAAGGATCGGGTCAACAACGGGCTGCCTCCTCACCAACCTACGTCCCCCGGAAGGTAGCACCTCCCAATACCAGCCCGGCGGAGCCCAGTCCCGAACATGGCCCTGATCAAGCAGGCCTCCACCGCCGAGTTGACGACGACGAGGATGCAGGATAGGCATCGCCGACGTCGATGCGGGAAGTACTTCTATATATAGTTAAATAAAGTAGTTTTATTAATTAAATCAACTATCTAGTTCAACTACTAAGCACTTACTATAAATAAATAAGTAGTAATTACTAAAAACAAACTACTTATATATATAGTAAAATCAATTAGTTTATTAAATCAACTAGCTAGTTCAACTATATATAAACTACTTCTTATTTTTTCCTTTTTCTAAATACTATGAACAAAAAAATCATTAGAATTCTATGAACAAAATTAATTACACAATCTAAATATCACCCAAAAAATCTATTAATAATAATATCACCAAACATGCATATTCAATAATAATATCACTAAAAAAATCTATTAACAGAAAAAAAAAATCCAACATAATATGAACAAATTAATTACTACACATCTAATCTAACAAAAAAATCTAATCTAACAAAAAAATCTAACATAATATGAACAAATTAATTACTACACATCTAATCTAACAAAAAAATATAATCTAACAAAAAAAATCTATGAACTACATATCTAAATTAGTACACATCTAATCTAACAAAAAAAATCTATGAACTACAAAAAAAATCTAAAAAATGTAACAAAAATAAAAAAAAGTTGCTCATGGCCGCCGACGGCGACGGCGAAGGCGACGGCGAGGTGTGGAGCGGGGCAGCGACGGCGTCGAGGCGGCGCGGGCAGGGGCGGCAACGTCGATCGGGGCGGGCGACGACGGCGCGCGGGGCGGGGTTGGGCGGGGCGGCGACGGCGTCGGGGCATGGTGGGGCGGGGCGGCGATGGCGTCGGGGCGGGGCGGCAACGGTGTTGGGGCGGCGACGGCGTCGGGGCGGGGCGGCGACGGCGAGGTGGCGGCTGCAGGGAGACGCGGCGAAGGGAGTGGAGGAGGAGAGATCGAAGTCGCGCTAAGTGTTGTATATATAGCAAAGGCTTTGGTCCCGGTTCGTGAAACCAACCGGGACTAATGCCCCCCTTTAGACCCGATTGGAGCCGCCAACCGGGACCAATGGCCTCTTTTCAGCAGCCCAAAGGGCGGGAAACGAAGACCTTTGGTCCCGGTTGGTGGCTCCAACCGGGACAAAAGAGGGGCATTGGTCCCGGTTGGTTCCACCAACCGGGACCAAAGAGGGGCACTGGTACCGGTTGGTGCCACCAACCGGTACCAATGGACCCGTCTAACTACTTTTTTATTTTCTGCAGCTGTTTTTTAGTTGATCCTTCCTGCAGCTGTTTTTTTTAGTCCCACCTCGCCAAGCAAGAGGCACTCGCAGCTGTTTATAAGCCCTGAGTGCAGAGACAATAACGAAGAGGCTCAATGCTCACCTGCACGTTGGTTAGGTTCAAGCCTTGAGGAATAGGGTAGACTGCACAGAGCTATGTGCAGTGCAGTTGACACTATTCCGAAAGGCTTCAAGCAAATTAACGAGCATTGCGCCTCTTTTTTATTTTTAATGACTTATTACAACTCAGAAATGAAAAGAAAAAAATAAATATAGCAGAAAAGAAAAAAAAAACCTATATAAAAAACCACTAAGAAATAAATAGAAGCAAAAGTAGTTTTGATTAACTTTACTAAAAAAATGAGCATAGATGCTTATTTTTAATGACTTATTACAACTCAGAAATAAAAAGAAAAGAATAAATGTAGCAGAAAAGAAAAAACTATATAAAAAACCACTCAGAAATAAATAGAAGAAAAAATAATTTTGATTAACTTTACTAAAAAAATGAGCATAGATGCTTATTTTTTAATGACTTATTACAACTCACAAATAAAAAGAAAAAATAAATAGAAGAAAAAATATTTGTGATTAACTTCACTAAAAAATGAGCATAGATGCTTATTTTTAATGACTTATTACAACTCAGAAATAAAAAGAAAAAAATAAATATAGCAGAAAAGAAAACTACTACATAAAAAACTACTCAGAAATAAATAGAAGAAAAAATAGTTGTGATTAATTTTACCAAAAAGAAAAAACTATATAAAAAACTACTCAGAAATGAGCATAGATGGGCTTATAGAGAAAATTCAACCTAAATTCATAATATAGTTCTACTAATTTCAGAGAAATTCAGTATGAATTTAGGTTAAACTCCCTGTATAAGGGCATCTATTTTCATTTTGAGAGGAGCTCAATAAGGCAGAGAGGGAGGGGCTTATAAACTGGTATGAGACCCCTTCGGTTGGCGAGGTGGGACTAAACTCTAGCCGCAACGAGGACCAACCCTTTAGTCCCGATTGGTGGCCTCAACCGGGACTAAAGGGCAGCCTTTGGTCCCGGTTCAAGCCACCAACCGGGACCAATGGTGTTGGGCCAGGAGCGAGGGCCATTGGTCCCGGTTCGTCCCACCAACAGGGACTAATAGGTCTAGACGAACCGGGACCAATGGCCCACGTGGCTCACGAATCGGGTCCGATGCCCCCATTGGTCCCGGTTCTGGATTGAACCGGGACTAATGGGCTGGGCCGGTGTCGGTGTCAAAACCGGCGGATCTCGGGTAGGGGATCCCAAACTATGCGTCTAGGCGGATGGTTACAGGAGACGAGGGACACGATGTTTTTACCCAGGTTCGGGCCCTCTCGATGGAGGTAAAACCCTACGTCCTGCTTGATTAATATTGATGATATGGGTAGTACAAGAGTGGATCTACCACGAGATCAAGGAGGCTAAACCCTTGAAGCTAGCCTATGGTATGATTGTTGTAATGTATGTTGTGTCCTACGGACTAAAGCCCTCCGGTTTATATAGACATCGGAGGAGGCTAGGGTTACACAGAGTCGGTTACAATGGTAGGATATCTACATATCCCTATCACCAAGCTTGCCTTCCACGCCAAGGAAAGTCCCATCCGGACACAGGACGGAGTTTTCAATCTTTCGTAGTCTTGGAGTCTGGCGGACGATGATAGTCCGGCTGTCCGGACACCCCCTAGTCCAGGACTCCCTCAATAGCCCCTGAACCAGGCTTCAATGACAATTAGCCCGGCGTGCATAATGTTCGGCATTGCAAGGCGGGTTCCTCCCTTGAATAATCAAGAGAAGATCATGAACACCAGGATAGTGTCCGGCTCTGCAAAATAAATTCCACATTCCACCGTAGAGAGAATAAAATGTACACCAGTTCAATCTGCTGACGTATTACGCAGCGTGACATCACACCGCTACTAGGGTTTTACTTGAATCGTTTTTTACTATACCACCTCAGCACGTTTAGCGAAGCGGTTTCCTTGGCACGTCTTGTCGAAGCAGAGATCGTGTTCCCCTTATTCCGGGATTCTCATCAATACGGACGTGGGTAACCCAACCGCGCCATTGATGGTGGCGCTTGGGAGATAAGCGAGTTTTACCAGGCCGGTGGGGGACGCATAGTTTTCGTCCGCCTATATATAAGGGATAAGGATTCACCTTCTCACCTACGCCTTCTTCCTCCTTTGCTTATCCATCTCCGCGCTCTCAAGCTCCAACGCCCAAGTTCGCGCATCTCGCCTCGACCTTCTCCGAATATGTCCGGAGCGGGAGGCAAATGGTTGGCCTCCACCGTTAAGGAGGAGCACATCACCAAGCTGCTCAGCGCCGGATACCTATCCAGCGATATCGCGCATCGGCTGCCCGACGAGGGGCAGCTCATCCCTACCCCTGGGCCTCATGAGAGGGTCGTCTTCCTTCCCCACTTCCTCCGCGGACTGGGCTTTCCATTGCACCCATTTGTCCGGGGGATCATGTTTTACTACAGCCTGGATTTCCACGATCTGGCGCCGAACTTCATCCTCAACATCTCGGCGTTTATCGTCGTGTGCGAGGCCTTCCTCTACATCCGGCCCCACTTCGGCCTGTGGCTCAAGACCTTCAATGTCAAGCCGAAGGTTGTGAAGGGCACGCAAGCGGAATGCGGAGGCGCCATGTTGGGTAAGTTGCCCAACGTCCTCTGGCTCGAAGGGGCCTTCGTGGACTCCGTCAAGGGGTGGCAATCGGGGTGGTTCTACATCACCGAGCCGCGCAAGCCCACATGGGCGGCGGCCCCCGAGTTTAGATCTGGCGTCCCCACATAGCTCACCTCCTGGAAAGAGAAGGGCTTGTTGTGGGGCAATCCGAAGGAGCTAACGGGACTCCGAGCCTGCATCCAGAAGCTGGTGAGCGGTAAGCTCAGGCTCGTCGACATGGTCCAAGTCATGCTCATCCGCCAGATCCTCCCATGCCAAGAACGGGCATTCAATCTGTGGGAGTTCAATCCGGAACAGCACCAGGCGCTGAGCGGGCTCTTCGATACGACATACGAAGGCGCCTGGAGGGTGCTGTTTAAGGGCACCGAAGCCCCCGCATCCGCGACAGAAGATCGCGGATTTTGCTCGCAGCATCCGGCTGACGAGGTAAGTGATTCAACCCCTTTATGGGACACTTGCGGTAATCAAATTGAATCTAGAGGGGTTTCATTCTGTCTCTTCCTTTGACAGGAATGGGTGGAGAAGGCCAAGCTGCTTATCAGCCCGGCTCCCATGCCAGAAGACCCAGAGAACGCCCGCTTAGCAGGGCTGTTGGTTCCGGCACCACACGTGGTGCCGGAGAAGAAGGCCAAGAAGGTGGCCGCGGGGACTCGAAAGAGTTCCCGCAATTAGGCGCCTGACGACGAGGCGTACTCCTCCCCCGAAGACGAGGAGGAGGAGGAGTACTCTCTCCCGGAGGAGGAAGAGAAGAAGAGGAAGGCTTCCCCAATAGGGGAGGCCGAAGGGTCCAAGAGGGGGAGGACTATCCCCCCGGACAGTTTCGCCAACACCATCGTCGACGAGGATGAATGGTCTCCAAGGGCCAGGCGTCCGGCAAGATCGTAAGTATCTGGATCCTTGATATGTAATTTCTTTCGTGTCGCGTAGTGTCCTTCTAATGCCGCGTTCTGTCCGTAGTCCGGCCGATGACGATCTCCCCGACTCATCGAGCGGGTTGTTGGCCCCGTCGGATGTGGATTCACTTCCGACTGCCTCTACCCCACGCGCTGACGCGGACGCCGAGGTGGGATCACAGAGAGGAACCCATCAGGAGGAGGCTCCGGAGGCGCCGTCAGGCAGCCTCCCGGACTTTGCGCCGGACTCTACATCGGAACCCGCAGTGGTTCCAGAGTCCGGCAAGCGGCCCCTTTGAAAGAAGGGCAAGACCGTGACACCGGCGGCCTCCGTCCAACCGGAGGCGCCGGATACCTTGTTGGAGGTGCTTAAAGGCGCTTCCATCGAGGAAGAACACCGCACTATCATGAGTGCGGTGATTCAAAAGGTTCAGCTCGCCAAAAGCGGGCTGACCGAAGCCTGCAGCAGCCTTCTAACAGGCTTTGAGGTAAGAAGTTAAAATTATGTAATGTAATACCGCATAGACAGTAGCCCCTGATGCTCAGTTCGGTGTTCGGAAAGAAAAGCCGGACTGAGGATCTAACAAGATATACGCAGGATACTTAAAATATGTCAATATGGGTTTGCAGGCTGCGCTGCTGACCTCTGCCGCACTATCGGCGGAGGTCGAAGTGTTGAAGAAGGATCTCGAGTGGTCCGAGCAAGAGCTCGCCCATGGTAAGAAGCAGCTCAAGGACAAAGAAGGTGATTAACACCACTTTGAATAGTTACCTTACAAAAAAGGATTTAGGTTGCAATAAAATTAACAAGGATAATATGGGTATTGCAGGGGCCACGAACGAGGTGGCAGCCCTGAAGGAGGCCGTGTCCGCGGCCGAGCGCAGTGCGGCCGCGGAGCGGGAGGAGCGAGAGAAGCAGGAGGCACGGGTGGTGGAAGTACGGCAAGAGCTCCAGGCTCTCATGGAGAGGCATGAGAGTTTGGAGCGTGACTCCAAGACTCGAGAGTCCGAGCTTGCCTCGGCTCTCGAAAGTGCCAAGAATGCCAAGGCCGAGGCCCATAAGGCCCTTCAGGAGGTTGAGGATATAAAGAAGATAGCGGCGGGTAAGGCATTTTTCATGCAAAGCAGGCATGTTAATGTAAACTACCTTACACTTACCCGCATTCGGAGCTCTCCAGGGGTGTTTGCAGATTTGCCGCGTAATGCGTCTGATGCCACCGCATTCTATCGTGGCGAGGAGGGGAGCTCGACAGAGAAGGTATTCTGGTCTCAGTACGCTGAGGCCGGCCATCCGGTGCCCCCAAGCGACCAGCTGAAGTAGCTGGTCGAACTCCACAAGGTAGCTGAGGAGGCCATGAAGGGCCTTATAGTCCAGCTGTGGCCTGGACAGGCCATGCCTGGAAGCTACTTTGGCCTCGTGCGGCGGCTGGTGGATGCGTGCCACTGGGTGGAGGTTATCAAGCGCTCCGCCTGTATTGAAGGTGCTCGTCGGGCCCTTGCCCGCACAAAGGTGCATTGGGGCAAGTTGGATGCGGAGAAGCTTCTCACGGACCCACTGCCACCGGGCAAGGAGTATCGCACGCCCGAGATGTATTATAAAACTGTCCTGAAGGGAGCCCGCGATATTGCGGATGAGTGCCCCAGAAATGTAATATTTGAGTAAACTCGTTATGTATTATCCTGCGCGCTGAAACTTTGCTCATGTGCGCGTTAAGCAACGCTTGTTTAATTTAAAATATTACCTTCTGTGCGGCTGTTTATAAAATCTGAGAGATGGCAAGTCGTTGGCTTCAGCCCCCAAGCCACGAGTGCTGGGGTGTTCGGGATAAACTTGATCACTCTTGTTCCCATTTTTGGGTCCATCTAGGGAGGCGCTCAACACAACGAACAAGGCTACCGGACTTATAATGCTTGAACACTCTCACTTAGCCATAGAATTCTATAATTTTAAATTTCGGCGAAGCCCCTGGTATTCGGAAGACCGAATCCGGGGCGCTATCCACGCCTTCGTCGGACATTGTCCGGAACTTCGCTCGAAGCGGCGTGAGTCTTTAAGGACCCGAAAAAACCTCTCGAACAACGACCAGTCTCTCACCTTATCATGCCAGTCAGTTTTAGCTTTCTCCACTAAGGCGCTCGCCCGGCTCAACCGGGGCGCAATCGCAGTGGTTCTCCCAGTGCCACCTTAGCCGATGGAACGGAACGTAAGGCACAAAAACGTGGGAGCCGGGCAAACCCAACTATTGACCCAAGACATGATTCGGAGCCGATTCATATAATGCTATAAGTTCGGGGTGCCGCACTTATGAAAGTGTTCGGACTTATCACACCATAATGTGGGAAACAGAAGCCCCTGGCGTATTGGGCCGTACCAAAATATACGGGTGCAAGATGTCATGTAATGAACATATATATAAAAAGGTGATGTAATTGCAGTTGAAAAGTGCTGCATTATTTATTAAAGGAAATCTGCTATGAGTGCGGACTGATACAAATAGTGCGGTAAGCAAGGGATTTGGACTAAGTAAACATGTCCCCCTTCAGGGGTGAGCTGCGGACTTGGTGTATATAATCGAGTTTAATGCTCGTAATTGAGACCACCTGAGTGTTCGTCGCAGCCTTCTTTCGTCCCTGACTATTGCACCATGAGTTCGGCAGGTTCATCGCCGGACAGGGCCTCTGGTTAACGGAGTCCTGTGTACACAAAGAAGGGAAATAAATAAAAAAAGAAAGGGGGGCACACTTGCGAGCCCCCGGTGTGGTCAAACCGCACTCTGGGTCCGTTGCGATCGTGCCCCTTCCCCTGTGCCCATGGTATCTCCAAAGCGTAATGATGTACGCGGAGTGTTATTCTTGCGATCATGCGCGGGCGAGGGTTGGGGCTGAATTGCTACGCGTGCTCTGATCGCGCCAGGTGGTCTTCGTTGGCATTGCTCCGGGCGCATTTTGCTGTATCCAACCTTTTAACAGCCGGACTCGAGAATTGCCTTAAAAGGCTGCTCTATTCTTCTGCCGCGAGAGCCGCTGTATATTCCTCCGTTCGGATGGAGCGTTCCATATTCCCATTGACCGTGATTACTCCATGAGGGCCTGGCATCTTGAGCTTTAGGTATGCATAATGCGGCACATCGTTGAATTTTGCAAACGCGGTTCGTCCGAGCAGGGCGTGATAGCCGCTGCGAAACGGGACTATGTCGAAGATTAACTCCTCGCTCCGGAAATTATCCGGGGATCCGAAGACCACTTCCAGTGTGACTGAGCCTGTACAGTTGGCTTCCACTCCTGGTATGACACCTTTAAAGGTTGTCTTTGTAGGTTTAATCCTTGAGGGGTCTATGCCCATTTTGCGCACTGTATCCTGAAAAAGTAGGTTCAGGCTACTGCCGCCGTCCATCAGGACTCTCATGAGGGGAAATCCAACGACGATTGGTCTAAAACCAATGCGGTGAATCCGCCATGGCGTATGCTGGTCGGATGGTCTCTTCGATCGAAAGTGATCGGACAAGAGGACCATGGATTGAACTTCGGGGCGACTGGCTCCATCGCATAGACATCCCTTAGTGCGCGCTTCCTCTCCCTCTTGGGTATATGGGTTTCGTAAATCATATTCACCGTCCGCACTTGTGGGGGAAAACCCTTCTGTCCTCTATTGTTCGGCGGTCGGGTCTCTTCCTCGTCGTCGCTGTTTAGCCCCTTGTCATTGTTTTCGGCAATTAACTTGCCGGCCTGCTTGAACACCCAGTAATCTCTATTAGTGTGGTTAGCTGGCTTTTCAGAGGTGCCATGTATCTGGCATAAGCGGTCGAGTATTCGGTCCAGATTGGACGGACCCGGAGTGGTTCTTTTGAATGGCTTCTTCCACTGACCGGGTTTAGAGCCTCGGAATCCGGCGTTGACTGCCGTATCCTCCTTATCGTCTCCGTTAATGCGGCGTTTGTTTTTGTTTCGACGTGACCTGTCGTTGTTGTCCTTAGTATCCGGACTGCCAGAATTTTTATGGAGATTGTTGCTGCGAGCTAGCCAGCTGTCCTCTCCCGCGCAAAAGCGGGTCATTAATGATGTGAGGGCTGCCATGGATTTCGGCTTTTCCTGCCCCAGGTGCCGGGCTAGCCATTCGTCCCGGATGTTATGTTTGAAGGCTGCAAGGGCCTCTGCATCCGGACAATCGACGATTTGGTTTTTCTTCGTCAAGAACCGTGTCCAGAATTGTCTGGCCGATTCGTCTGGCTGCTGAATGATGTGGCTTAGGTCATCGGCGTCTGGTGGTCGCACATACGTGCCCTGGAAGTTGTCGAGGAATGCGGCTTCCAGGTCTTTCCAGCACCCAATTGACTCTGCGGGCAAGCTATTTAGCCAATGCCGAGCTGGTCCTTTAAGCTTGAGTGGGAGATACTTGATGGCATGGAGATCGTCGCCGCGGGCCATATGGATGTGGAGAAGATAGTCTTCGATCCAAACCGCGGGGTCTGTTGTGCCATCGTAAGATTCGATGTTTACGGGTTTAAACCCTTCGGGGATTTGATGATCCATTACTTCGTCAGTGAAGCATAGCGGGTGTGCGGCGCCTCTATATTGAGCAATATTGCGACGCAGCTCGAGAGAGCACTGTCTGCTGTGTTCGGCCCGGCCGGGGTTATTGTATCCGGCGCGACGGTATTCGTCATGGGTCGTGGGGCGCCCACGTGATCCGTAGATGGATCTGGATTGCCTTGCTTTGTCCTCCAATATGTCTCGCAAATCTGGCGCGTTCCCTCTTGGCTTCGTACTTTTGGAGCGATGCCGGGGTACGGTCTTGGCTGGGGGCCTGGATGCCTCTCTGTCACGACCACGGGGTGGTCGGTCAGCCATATCGTGCGCTGGTGATGGAGGTATGTATGCTTCCTCCTCTAATCGGGGGAGCAGCTTGCGTCTTGGGTAAATTTTGGAGGGGCGTTCGAGTTTATACTCTTCAGCCGCGAGGACCTCGGTCCATTGATCGGCCAGCAGGTCTTGATCAGCTTGAAGCTGTTGCTGCTTTTTCTTTAGGCTGTTTGCTGTGGCGATAAGCCTGCACTTGAAGCCCTCTTGTTCGACGGGATCCTCAGGTACGTCGAATTCATCATCGTTGAGGCTTGCTTCGTCTTCGGAGGGAGGCATATAGTTATGATCCTCAACCTCTTCGTCTGCCGCCCTCTGGTGAGGGCTTGCTTCTGCATCCTCCTGCGCTGAGTCTTGCTGGAGGGGATTGTCTTCGGCACTCTCTGGAGTATTATTATCGCTTGTGCCGGAATCTCCATTCTTGCTGTGGCGGGATTTAGAGCGGCGCCGCTGACGCCGGCGTTTGGGCTGCTTCTTTAAAGAGTCTGCCTCCGCTGCTTCTTCGCCGTCCCCGTCTTTTGGGGTGTCCACCATATATATGTCAAATGATGAGGTGGTCTTCCAGTGCCCTGTAGGCGCTGGTTCCTGTTCGTCTCCGGCATCGTTGTCCATAGCGTCGATGTCGTCGGAGTCGTAGTCTAGAATGTCGGTTAGATCGTCGATAGTGGCTACAAAGTGGGTGGTGGGTGGGCTCTGAATTTCTTCATCGTCCGTACCCCAACCATCCTGGCCATAGTCCAGCCAGGGCTCTCTCGATAGCGAGAGATGCTTTAGCGAGTTTAGGATGTCACCAAAGGGCGAGTGTTGGAAGCTGTCCGCGGCGGTGAATTCCATAACCAGCGCCCAATCCGAATCGGTTGGTAGGGACGCGGGAGGTTCGGAGTCCGGCAAGGAGTCCGGCGCCTCGGAATCACGAGTTTCGCAGGGGACAAGATTAGTGTTCGGCTCCATCGCCGTGGATGTTGAAGCCCCCAGGGCGACGTTTATCCACCGACCCTCGATCTGGGCGATCGGCTCCGAACTAATGGCCGAAGCGGATTCGTGTGCGGCCACCAAGGCACTGTTCGGTGGCAGAGCTAGATCATGCCCGTCGTCACAGTGCGGCGCGCTTGGCTGTGGTTCGAGTCCGTCGAAGATCAAGTCTCCGCGGACATCGGCCGTGAAGTTTAGGCTTCCGAATCTGACCTGACGGCCAGGGGCGTAGCTTTCGATCTGCTCCAGATGGCCAAGTGAATTAGCCCGCAGTGCGAAGCCGCCGAATACGAAGATCTGCCCGGGGAGAAAAGTCTCACCCTGGACAGTGTTGCTGGTTGAAGATGCCATCGGGCCTATCGTTGACGGCACAGAGGAACTCTCAATGAAAGCACCAATGTCGGTGTCAAAACCGGCGGATCTCGGGTAGGGGGTCCCGAACTGTGCGCCTAGGCGGATGGTTACAGGAGACGAGGGACACGATGTTTTTACCTAGGTTCGGGCCCTCTCGATGGAGGTAAAACCCTACGTCTTGCTTGATTAATATTGATGATATGGGTAGTACAAGAGTGGATCTACCACGAGATCAAGGAGGCTAAACCCTAGAAGCTAGCCTATGGTATGATTGTTGTAATGTATGTTGTGTCCTACGGACTAAAGCCCTCCAGTTTATATAGACACCGGAGGAGGCTAGGGTTACACAGAGTCGGTTACAATGGTAGGAGATCTACATATCCGTATCGCCAAGCTTGCCTTCCACGCCAAGGAAAGTCCCATTCGGACATGGGACGGAGTCTTCAATCTTGTATCTTTGTAGTCTTGGAGTCCGGCGGACGATGATAGTCCGGCTGTCCGGACACCCCCTAGTCCAGGACTCCCTCAGCCGGCCTGGACCATTGGCCCGTTTTCTACTAGTGTACGCCTCCCACGGATTGATAAACCTTAGGTCATCCACTTGAGGGAAATTTTCTACTGTCCTACAAACCTGTGCGCTTGCAGGCCCAACAGCGTCTAGAAGAAGAAGGTTGCATAGTAGACATCAAGTGACAAGGACGAAGTCGAGGACGTGGACGAGGACTCCGAGTAAGGTGGCAGTGTCGTTGCTCATGGTGGTTCTAATGCAGTGTTTACCAGAATAGTTGCAAAGTTTAATTTCAGGTGTGCTTAATTTAACTTGAGGGGTGTGTTGTGCTGAGCCCCCAACAGAACTATGTTATGTTTCTTCTTGTTACTTTAACTCTTCAGTACGTACATACCAGTATTTCTTAAATTTCATCTTTTAGTTGGTATAGTACTACCGCTCGTTTCTTCACATTATATATGTACAATATATATGGCCAACATCATATAGCCAGTAGTTTAGTTGTCAAAGAATTTCAGGGTGCTTAGTTTTGTCAAAGAATTCCAGGGTGCTTAGTTTTATTTGAGGGGTGGGTTGTGCACTTGTGCTGGACACCATTATTGTGACAAGCCTTTTTAATTGTACTATATGCATAATTTGGCGACGAGCGCTCTCTATATGTACCACCTTTTTGTTAATTTCAAGTTTTGCTCCATGGTGCAATCCATCGATACTACTATTGTACAAAAGTGGAGTATATACATTTTTTAAAAGGATAGAGGGCGGGGCAGTCTATCTCGGTCGGTTTCACAAGAGGCGAGGGCCTTTGTATTTTTACGGCTCATTACTGCTATCAAATGGAATAGTACCGCGCCGCCCGCTGCACGCCCGGCGCCTCCATTAAACCCCTCCGTTAAACCAGCATGCAAACCGAGAATCCTACTCCGGCCACACGTCTGTTCATGACCAGGCCGGAAGTAAACACAACACCGACCGAGCTCCTCCCGTCCGCCCTCAGTTTAAACGAGGCCAGACGCCACCCAAGATCCTACCTTTCGCCCTCTATTTACACGAGGCCAGATAGATAGCGGGCAAGAATCGCACCCCTACGCCGCTCCCCCATCCCCTCCTTCACCATTTTCTCCACTCTTCCGATGGTTCCGACGAGCCATTTTCCGGCATATTACCCGGCTGGGTGGCCCGCTGAGCCCTCCGGATACGGGCGAGGCCGCTCGGTGCTTCAGCAACCTCGCTTGGCCCGACGGAGCTAGTTGCCGCCCCAAGCAGGATCGTGGTTCAGCAACTCGCTGCTCCTATTCAGCAAGATGAGGAGTGGCAAGTTGCTCCACGCTGGCACGGCGACGAGCACGCCGGTATGGGCGCCCTCGCTGCCGCGTCGTACCGCGCCACCAGTGTCTGCTGTGGGCGCGCCTCCCGTGTCTGTGGGCGCGCCTCCCGTGCCTGCGGCAGCGCCATGCGGGCAGAGACAGAAGCCGGGTGCATGGAGAGCGATGAGTAGGTGGCCAGCTTCTCCGTGTCCGCCGCCATCATCGAGGAGAAGTAGAACACGGGAGTCCGCCGCCACTTGGGACCCATGAAGGCCACCGCCGAGGCGACGACCGCGGATTCAGGTGGTTTCTTTGCAGCTTCATCTCTTCCGAGGACCTTTGTCGACCCCGCAAGTGTCTGACGGACATGAGGAAGACAAAGGGATCCGCGGGCGGCCATTTAGAACTAAAATAAGTCTAGATACATCCATTTCTAGGACAAGTATTTCCGGACGGAGGGAGTATTAATTATATAAGAGAGCCGGATTGGCACCTCTTAGTTCATATAAATGTATTGAAATCCATCATGTTTATATGAAGATCCGGCTTTTTTATACGAAATCCTTCATGCTTATATGAAATCAGTCCGTGTTTGCACGAATTTCATCTGGTTGGTTAGAGTTGTAAAAATGTATGCCGCTGGCGTTTGATGTCGTCCTCCGCGGCAGGAAGTGGGAGAAAGTTTGCCGGCTGCCATTGGAGATGCTCTTTATGCTAGAAATAATAGAGTGACATCCAATCCATTTGAGCTAATTGCCCGTATGATTGTCCCTCTATAAAAAGTTAATTGCATGTACAGTGTACACGTGACTTGCAGGGTGGCTACAGCATTGTACAGAAAGTTAAAAAGAAACAAGTCCATACATAATCTTGTATTCTAAGTACTCTGTGGGTTCCACTATCAGTACAGTAGCGAAAGAAGTATATATTAAATAAGTAGAGTAATATATAATATAAAAATCTAAAGTTAAAAGACAGAACTCAAACTCATGTCATCGCGTTGCGAGCATCCGGCGCTAACAAGCCCAACACTTGTTATAGACCATGCTGGAGATATATCTCCATGTCTACTCTTATATATACTCCATTCGTTCCTAAATATTTGTCTCATTTAGATTTCAAATGCACTACCACATACGGATGTGTATGTTGACATATTTTAGAGTGTAGATTCACTCATTTTGCTCCGTATGTCTTTTCAGGAAGGGGTCAGATTTGTCCTTGATTTATTTATGAGGTATCCAGATGGCACTGCACCGCCAAGAAAAGAGGGTAACATCAAAATGATGGACTACTTTTTTGAGTATATTGCTAAGGTCTGGTCATAGTCACTTGTTGAAATCTCTAAAAAGACAAATACTCCCTCCGTCCGGAAATACTTGTCATCAAAATGGATAAAAGGAAATGTATCTAGACGTATTTTAGTTTTAGATACATCTCTTTTTATCCATTTTGATGACAAGTATTTTCCGACGGAGGGAGTAGAAAACAGAGTTGGTGATGATGGTGTGCGTGCCATCCTGCAATATAGGCCGTTAGATTTATATCAAACGGATAGGAAAGAAACTATGGAAATTTTGCAAAAATATATCCACACGTCTCTCCACATTCGCAAATAAGGTCTTCCCTTGTTCAGCCTTTTCTCTCACAAGATAAACTACTCATACAAATGCATCTTGATGTTCCGTGCAACGCACGGGCAGCTAGCTAATTTCTTTTAAAATAGTTGCTGCAATAATTGGGTTGAAGTGATATATTTTAAGTCTGCCCCGAATGATTTCAGATTCACTAATAGTAACAAAGAAAAGGTTGCCTTGTTAATTAACAGAAAACAGGATGAAAACTATCAAATGAGGCCGGTAAAAACAAGGCACACTGGGTTCAACATCATCGTCACTACAGTTGTGCGCCCGCGAGAAGTCTACATATTGAGGGGGCTACCGAGCGAGGCACCAAGACACAATGTTTGAGAGAGAAACCAATTGACAGATTATGATCAGGTCGAGTTGTCACCCTTCTGCTGTCATTGTTGGGGAGGGGGGGAGGGAGAGAAAGACGTATCGAGAGTGTGCGCGGTAGGCACAGAGGCACAACTAGTGTGTGTGTGTGTGTGTGTGTGTGCGTGTGTGTGTTTGAAAGAGAAGTAGATGGATTCTTATCAAGATCGATGTGCCACCCTACTCCTTCGATGCCGGGTAGTGTGTGTGTGTGTATGTTTGAGAGAGAAGCCAGTCGATAGATTAGTATCAAGATCCAGGTGTCACCCTACTCCTTCGGTGTTGGGAAGTGTGGGCGTGTGTGTAGGGTGGGGGGCAGTGACACTCACACATCTCTACTCTTATAAAAAACAGAGTTGGTGATGATGGTGTTCCTGCCATCCAGCAATATAGGCCATCCGATTTTATCCGACGGACAGGAAGGAAACTATGGCAATTTTGCAAAAAGATACCCACACCCCTCTCCGCATTTGCAAATAAGGCATTCCCTCGCTCATCCTTTTCTTCCACAAGATAAACTTCTCATCCAAATGCATCTTGATGTTCCGTGCAACGCATGGGCATCTTGCTAGTAGGGAGAAGGAGTTTGTGTGACACATATCTAGCTATATTAAGGGATAGGTAGATAGCATATGTGTGAGAGACATTATTATACTTTGAGACATTAGTAGCTGTGGGTGGGCGGAATTAAAGGGGTGGGCGTGTTAGACATAGAGAGCGTGTGTGTTTCTGTGTGATAGACTTGTAGGACGGGGTAGAAAGACGAATTTAACCCTGACGGAGGGAGAGAAATACATGAAGTGCGCGTGTGTGATTCCGATGTCCACAGGGAAATGAGATATGTATGCTTGTGAGATAGATTGCACAATTCATTCACGTATCAGTATCTAGCGATCGTGGACGTGCATCGCTTGAACATAAGTCAATATCTACTTCGTATCGTGGCCAAAGGTACAATATCGATTCACGCTATAAAGATTGGACACTCACATATCACATTTTTTTCTATTTAAATAAACCTTTTCAGTTGTGCATGCCAAAGTTACAGTGATGTTTCTTCAAACAACCAATGTAGCTATCATGTACATGCACCATTGTTACTCTTGCATTCAAATTCATTAGTCTTTGATGATTTAAGTTTCTATTTTGAAGTAATATATGTAATATTCATATATGAATTCAATGGGTACGCAATTTATGAAATGGAAGCTATGTAATCATATGAGGTAACACTTTTAAGTAGCTGACTACAATATCCATTTCTTTTTGTGCGCCTCTACACTAACACGTCAATGCATCATGTTTAAAGTAAATAACCAACGACACTAAATTATCTATTTACAAAAGAAATACATAGGCCGAGCGTTTGATCCCTTTTTTTTGAACGCGCCACTACACCCGTACGATTGGCCGCGCCCGTGTGAACGTACAATTTATCGGCGGATCATCCCGAGTTATTGTCTTTTTTCTGGGGTGGACTTCACACCAGCTATTAACTGCTGACGCGTGCCCCGTGTACACAGTCTAGCATGACCTTCCCGCTAGCACGGTCCAAAATTAGTTGAAACTGGATACGAACGATCCCGTGGGGGGCAAAATCTCCCGCCTCCTTATAAAATTTCCGCCACCTTAGTCTTTAGCATGCAAAATCCCCCTTTTGTCCTTGGTGCACGGAGACCAACAGTTACAATACCGCCCTCATCTACATGACAGGTCGGGGCTGCTTTGGTAACTTCCGGTTCCCCCCACTACACGGCACCCCTATTTTCTCTCCCCCTCCCGCAAAAACGACTAACTCCACAGTACCAGAGCATCTTACATCACGCCGTCCGTACTTCATCGCCCTTTCTCCCCTCCCCTCTCAAAACCCTAGACTGCTCAACCACCGGCGTACCATAGCCCATTCACGGCCAGCGGCGTCCACCTCACCGGATCTGCTTCTGCGGCCGCATCTACCCCTCCCACCTCCTCTAGAAAGAAGTAGACTGCTCATCCACCACTGTACCAGAGCCCATTCAGTGTCGGCCTTGTCCACGGCGCCAGATCTGCTTCGCCGGTACTCTCGTCAACTGCCGCGCATCTACAGTGGCTCATTCGTACTCCCCACCGGAGACGCTTCGTCCACATCCCCGGGAGCGGCCCCATCGACACCCCATCGACGGCCTCTGGTCCTCTTCGCCGACACCTTCCTCAACCCTACCGGAGCCGATTGGCTGACACCTTCCTCAACCCTACCGGAGCCGCTTTGCCGACACCATCGTCAACCCTACCGGGTCCGCTTTGCCAACTCACAAGTCCATGGCCTCAGATCCGCTTACTCGCACCCTCATCCAACCTACCGGAGCAGCTTCTGACGCCCCGCCCACGGCCGCAGATCTGCATCGTCGACACCACCCTTAACCCAACCACTGGAGCATCTTCTGACGCCCCATCCACGGCCGCAGATCCGCATCGTCGACACCATCCTTAACCCAACCACCGGAGTAGCTTCTGACGCCCTATCCAGGGCCGCAGATCCGCGTCGTCGACACCATCCTTAACCCAACAACTGGAGCAGCTTCACCTACGCCCTCGTCCACGGCAACAGATCCACTTAGCCCACACTGTAGTCCACCCTACCGGAGCCGCTCCACAAACACCCTACTCGACGGTTCTAGATATCCTTACCGGACCTCGATAGCCAGCGCAGCGTCATCACCCTCGACGTTTCTAACCTGATTCCTATCGTCTGGAGAGATGCCAAGCACCCGCCACGGCCTAGGTACTTGTCACCTTTAAACCCGTACAGCATCACCTGCCCGATGTACTTCAAATATACTAACCGATCGCTGTTACCTGTTATGCAGTTGGCAAAAACTACAAGGACGATGTTTCTTCTGGATCTAACAGCTTGGCCAACCAAGATCCTGGACTGAGGCATTGCTATGATCATGTAAGCGCGTCTCTCTCTCATGTATTGTTGTGTGCCTGCCAGCGTGCTTTGCTAGGATTTATGACCAGTAATCCCTTTGTGCAGAGAATGATTTCTACTACTGGCTGCTAAATTAGATATGTAGATGTCATACATGATACTACCTCGTACCTCCATTCCTAAATATAAGTCTTTCTAGAGATTCCACTATAGGCTACATACGGAGCAAAATGAGTGAATCTACACTCGAAAATGCATCTATATACATCTGTATGTGGTCCATACTGGAATCTCTACAAAGACATATATTTAGGAACAGGGGCAGTACATTACACAAAATCCTAGGTGGCATGTAGGAATTCCAGTGCACTACATTAGGCTCCCTTAGAGTGCCTGCTAGTCCAGCATACAGAGTCATGGCTAGTTTATGGTACACACACAATCGTTAATTGGTGGTTTAAATATGCGCAAGGGATATGCAATGTAGTATCATGTAGAGATGTCTGAAATTAGCCGTGTCAACTTGCAGATAGGGTTACACAATGAAAAAGTACAAGATGTATGGGGCAATTTCATGGAACATCGCAAAAAAAAGGAGAGGCAGCGGTGAGCCTATACAATGTGCTATGGTACATCACTCCTCCATTGCAATCATCATGACATGTTATTTGTATGCCAGTTCTATTAGCCAACTTTCTTAGGGATAGTTATTACGAGTTATCCTAAGAAAATAAGCACCTGTGAATATAAACTCCATGTAATAAGCCAACCAGTTCTTTTCATTGCGTTTTTAGCTTATCTTTGGTATGATCAGTGGAAAGTCTAGATTGCATTATATATTTTTCATTTTGCTGCCCATATGGAAATTAATTTCACTTGCAAACATCACAAATTGAACCCAGCACAGTAATTAATATGATAGGAAAACAGACCATCACTATTTGCTCAAAATGCAAATACAAAACTACCATCTACTTGGCACAATCTACTTTGGTCAATGTTTTCCATAGAGATCCCATTGCCTAATTTAAACGAAGAACGCATGTCCCACATTTAAATGAAGAACAATTATTTATTGAAATTCGATGGTCCAAGTGGCTGGTTATTATCATATAGCAGCACCACCTGAAAGCATCATATAGCAGCAGCAGCAACAACTCATAGCAACTCATCATACTTTAGCAGCAGTCTGCAATTCATCATATAGCAGCAGCAGCTCATAGCAATTCATCATATAGCAGCAGCAGGAGCAGCTCATAGCAATTCATCATATAGCAGCAGCAGGAGCAGTTCATAGCAATTCATCATATAGCAGCAGCAGGAGCAGCTTGTAGCAACTCATCATATAGCGGCACCAGCAGCTCATAGCAATTCATCATATAGCAGCAGCAGCAGCTAATAGCAACTCATCATACAACAGTAGCAGCTCATAGCAATTCATCATATAGCAGCACGAGGAGCAGCTCATAGCCATGCATCATATAGCAGCAGCAGAAGCAGCTCATAGCAATTCATCGTATAGTGGATTAGAATGAAAATTTGGCAAAAAATCAGAGGAGATCCTCACCTTGTTGGATGAGCTCAGCCTTCAACAGCACCTCAAGGCCATGGCCTGGGAGGAGGGAAGGGGGAATAAGGTGCCTTCTGCCGCAGTGTGGCATCAGCCGCAGTTGTGCAGCGCCTGCCGGAGTAGTGCGTTGGACGAACCACAGTGGAGCAGCTGTTGGAGACCATGAAATGAGGGGCTGCGCTAGAGGGAGGAGTAGCAAGGGAGATTTGCCCCTACCTGCCGGCCATGTAGCCTAGCTGGACATAGCATCGTCGAGGACCAGGCCAGATGGGACCAGTGGCGACGGCTCGCTGGAGGAACCCTAGTACTGCAGGCAGGGGATCGAGGTAGAGGGAAAGGGGAGAGGAGATGCAAGCGGGCAGGGCAATGAATGCTTGCATGCTTGTTTTTACTTGAGGTTCAGGTGTGACACGGGCGTCAGCAGTTGCATTTTGAGTGTAATATAGGCAGACAACAAAGTCATTTCACTATTCCCCTTCCCTTCAATTTTTAGTGAGGTTCTACCTGAAAGACCCCCCTCCAAAGCGAAATTAGTTAAGCCCAGGCCCATAACTCAAAAATGACTTCTTTACATCTTTTATGGCTTATTTTGACAATATGCCCTGAAAAGGCAGAATCAAACTGGCCCTTAACATGCAATTCAATTGTGCGTGCAATGATGAATCACTCCTGCCTGCTATCTGTACATTTAGGCATCATCATACATGGCATAACCTAATACATGTGCATTCCATTGTAGAATCTGGAACATGCAATGTTTATGTTAGTTCATACGTTGCACATGATGTTTAAATGCCCATTAAATCTGGTCAGTCAAGTGATGGTCTTTAAGCCTCCTTCTTTGCTTCTTTTCTTGATATGTAAGATTTGCTCACACATCTGTTCAATTGCTTGTTTGCACCAGCCAGCCATACTAGGACTGTTTGCTTTGATTACTTGCTGTTCTTGACCCAACACTCTAACAGAGCTTGTCAATGATTTAAACACTAAGGGCTGCTGTAGTGGGGCCTTGTCTAACTCATAGGTGACATAAACGTTTGGCTGTACACTACAGTAGGCTCTCCAAGAGTACCTGGAGATCCAGTTTGAATGTATGCACTAGTAGAAAACAGGCCAATGGTCCAGGTCGGCCCAGCCCATTAGTCCCGGTTCAATCCAGAACCGGGACCAATGGTGGCATTGGACCTGGTTCGTGAGCCCCGGGGGCCGGCCGGGCCACGTGGGCCATTGGTCCCGGTTCGTCTGGACCTATTGGTCCCGGTTGGTGGGACGAACCGGGACCAATGGTCCTCGCTCCTGGCCCAACACCATTGGTCCCGGTTGGTGGCCTGAACCGAGACCAAAGGATGCCCTTTAGTCCCGGTTTGTGCCGCCAACCGGGACTAAAGGGCTGGTCCTCGTTGCGGCGAGAGTTTAGTCCCACCTCGCCAACCGAAGGGGGCTCAGACCAGTTTATAAGCCCCTCCCTCTCTGCCTTATTGAGCTCCTCTCAAAATGAAAATAGATGCCCTTATACAGGAAATTTAACCTAAATTCATACTGAATTTCTCTGAAGTTAGTAGAAATTTATTATGAATTTAGGTTGAATTTTCTCTATAAGCGCATTTATGCTCATTTCTGAGTAGTTTTTTATATAGTTTTTTTTCTTTTTACTAAAGTTAATCACAACTATTTTTTCTTCTATTTATTTCTGAGTAGTTTTTTATATAGTTTTTTCCTTTTCTGCTATATTTATTTTTTTCTTTTTTTTTCTGAGTTTTAATAAGTCATTAAAAATAAGCATCTGTGCTCACTTTTTAGTAAAGTTAATCACAAATATTTTTTCTTCTATTTATTTTTTCTTTTTATTTCTGAGTTGTAATAAGTCATTAAAAAATAAGCATCTACGCTCATTTTTTTAGTAAAGTTAATCAAAACTATTTTTTCTTCTATTTATTTCTAAGTGGTTTTTTATACAGTTTTTTTCTTTTCTGCTATATTTATTTTTATTTCTGAGTTGTAATAAGTCATTAAAAATAAGCATCTATGCTCACTTTTTAGTAAAGTTAATCACAAATATTTTTTCATCTATTTATTTTTTCTTTTTATTTTTCTGAGTTGTAATAAGTCATTAAAAAATAAGCATCTATGCTCATTTTTTTAGTAAAGTTAATCAAAACTATTTTTTCTTCTATTTATTTCTGAGTGGTTTTTTATATAGTTTTTTTTCTTTTCTGCTATATTTATTTTTTTCATTTTATTTCTAAGTTGTAATAAGTCATTAAAAATAAGCATCTATGCTCACTTTTTAGTAAAGTTAATCACAAATATTTTTTCTTCTATTTATTTTTTTCTTTTTATTTCTGAGTTGTAATAAGTCATTAAAAAATAAGCATCTATGCTCATTTTTTAGTAAAGTTAATCAAAACTATTTTTTCTTCTATCTATTCCTGAGTGGTTTTTTATATAGTTTTTTTCTTTTCTGCTACGTTTATTTTTTTCTTTTTATTTCTAAGTTGTAATAAGTCATTAAAAAATAAGCATCTAGGCTCATTTTTTTAGTAAAGTTAATCAAAACTATTTTTTCTTCTATTTATTTCTGAGTGGTTTTTTATATAGTTTTTTTCTTTTCTGCTATATTTATTTTTTTCATTTTATTTCTAAGTTGTAATAAGTCATTAAGAATAAGCATCTATGCTCACTTTTTAGTAAAGTTAATCACAAATATTTTTTCTTCTATTTATTTTTTTCTTTTTATTTCTGAGTTGTAATAAGTCATTAAAAAATAAGCAACTATGCTCATTTTTTAGTAAAGTTAATCAAAACTATTTTTTCTTCTATCTATTCCTGAGTGGTTTTTTATATAGTTTTTTTCTTTTCTGCTACGTTTATTTTTTTCTTTTTATTTCTAAGTTGTAATAAGTCATTAAAAAATAAGCATCTATGCTCATTTTTTTAGTAAAGTTAATCAAAACTATTTTTTCTTCTATTTATTTCTGAGTGGTTTTTTATATAGTTTTTTTCTTTTCTGCTATATTTATTTTTTTCATTTTATTTCTAAGTTGTAATAAGTCATTAAGAATAAGCATCTATGCTCACTTTTTAGTAAAGTTAATCACAAATATTTTTTCTTCTATTTATTTTTTTCTTTTTATTTCTGAGTTGTAATAAGTCATTAAAAAATAAGCAACTATGCTCATTTTTTAGTAAAGTTAATCAAAACTATTTTTTCTTCTATCTATTCCTGAGTGGTTTTTTATATAGTTTTTTTCTTTTCTGCTACGTTTATTTTTTTCTTTTTATTTCTAAGTTGTAATAAGTCATTAAAAAATAAGCATCTATGCTCATTTTTTAGTAAAGTTAATCAATACTATTTTTTCTTCTATTTATTTCTGAGTGGTTTTTATATAGTTTTTTTATTTTCTACTACATTTATTTTTTTCTTTTTATTTTTGAGTTGTAATAAGTCATTAAAAATAAAAAGAGGCGCAATGCTCGTTAATTTGCTTCAAGCCTTTCGGAATAGTGTCAATTGCACTGCACATAGCTTTGTGCAGTCTACCGTATTCCTCAAGGCTTGAAGCTAACCAACGTGGAGGAGCATTGAGCCTCTTCGTCATCGTCTCTGCACTCAGAGCTTATAAACAGCTGCGAGTGCCTCTCGCTTGGTGAAGTGGGACTAAAAAAACAGCTGCAGGAAGAATCAACAAAAAAACAGCTGCAGAAAATAAAAAATTAGTTAGACGGGTCCATTGGTACCGGTTGGTGGCACCAACCGGTACCAATGCACCTCTTTGGTCCCGGTTGGTGGCACCAACCGGGACCAATGCCACTCTTTTGTCCCGGTTGGAGCCACCAACCGGGACCAAAGGTCTTCGTTTCCCGCCCTTTGGGCTGCTGAAAAGAGGCTATTGGTCCCGGTTGGTGGCTCCAACCGGGTCTAAAGGGAGCATTAGCCCCGGTTGGTATCACGAACCAGGACCAAAGCCTCTGCTATGTATACAACACTTAGCGTGAATTCGATCTCTCCTCCTCCACTCCCGTCGCCGCGTCTTCCTGCCGCCACCTCGCCGTCACCGCCCCGTCCCGACGTCGTCGCCGCACCGCCATGCCCCGACGCCGTCGCCGCCCGCGCGCCCCGCCCCCCGCCGCCCCGATCGACATCGCCGCCCCGGCCCGCACCGCCTACACGCCGTCACCGTCCCGCTCCGCACCTCGCCGTCGCCTTCACCGGCCATGAGCATTTTTTTTATTTTTGTTAGATTTTTTTTGTTAGGTTAGATGTGTAGTAATTTAGATATGTAGTTCATAGATTTTTTTGTTGGATTAGAATTTTTTTGTTAGATTAGATGTGTAGTAATTAATTTGTTCATATTATGTTAGATTTTTTTGTTAGATTAGATTTTTTGTTAGATTAGATGTGTATATATAGTAATTAATTTGTTCATATTCTGTTAGATTTTTTTCTGTTAATAGATTTTTTTTGTTAGATTAGATGTGTAGTAATTAATTTGTTCATATTATGTTAGATTTTTTTGTTAGATTAGATTTTTTTTGTTAGATTAGATGTGTAGCAATTAATTTATTCATGTTATGTTAGATTTTTTTGGTGATATTATTATTGAATATGCATGTTTGGTGATATTATTGTTAATAGATTTTTTTGGTGATATTTAGATTGTGTAATAAATTTTGTTCATAGAATTTTAATGATTTTTTTGTTCATAGTATTTAGAAAAAGCAAAAAAAATAAGAAGTAGTTTATATATAGTTGAACTAGCTAGTTGATTTAATAAACTAATTTAGTTTACTATATATAGAAGTAGTTTGTTTTTAGTAAGTACTACTTATTTATTTATAGTAAGTGTGCTTAGTAGTTGAACTAGATAGTTGATTTAATTAATAAAACTACTTTATTTAACTATATATAGAAGTAGTTCCCGCATCATCGTCGGCGATGCCTATCCCGCATCCTCGTCGTCGTCGACTCGGCGGTGGAGGCCTGCTTGATCAGGGCCATGTTCGGGACTGGGCTCCGTCGGGCTGGTATTGGGAGGTGCTACCTTCCGGGGGACGTAGGTTGGTGAGGAGGCAGCCCGTTGTTAACCCGATCCTTGTTTGGTGGCGGTCGCATGGGCCAGTGACGGTGGTGAGGCATCCAGACACCACGGAGGTGGTACGCACCGTGTCAGCGAGCAGGACGAGCACGTCCGTCGCTACATGGTTGCATTGGAGGGCAGGTTCGACAATTCCTGGCAGGTTCTTCAGGAATCTCACTGGAGCTATGATCCTGTGATGGTTCCTTATCTTTGGGTGTCCACCGCCCGCGTCGATACCCGTCGGGCGCTGCGGTTCTAGTTGTATTAGTGATAATATTCGACGATGTACGGACACCAAGAGATGATGTACTTTTGCTTATAATTATTGAATGCATGCTAATTTGAATACTATACTTTATTTTATGATTTGGTTTTGCTTATTTTATGATTTGGTTTTGCTTATTGAATGCTCATATTTGATAAGTTCTCCTTCATTCCCGTGTGCTAGACAATTTGGTATAATAATGCATTCGGGAATGAAAGTAGGAGCTACATACATCGATCATCGATAATCAACCCGTGATTAATAATAATGATCTAGTTTAATATTTGAATTATGAACATAGGCCGGAAATGTCGTACTCATCGGACGATGAAAACCGCCCGGGGGAGTGTGACTGGTGCCACGACGACCGAGGTATCTGCGACAGGTTCATTGAGCTGGACGAAGATCGATGCTTCAGCATTAAGCTCGAGGAGACCTGCGATGTTCATACGGTACGCAACGACCACAATAGTTTTTTTCATAATTAAGCACGACTTCAACTATTTTAACGTGTATTTTTCATCTTTTCCAATTCGACTAGCTTATCCCATGCTTTGCAAGATGCTATGTCTTGGAGAGGATGGGTTTTGAAGACCATGAAAGTTTCGAAACCAAAAAAATTATCCTAAGTACCCATCATGGTTTGGATTTTCAAGTAAAGTTGTACAATGCTCAGAGTGTAACCCATTTTGGTTGCAAAAATTGGGAAGCACTTTGCAAGATGTATGGTCTTGATGAGGGTATGCTTGTCACCATGGATATTGGTGATCCTACAATCGAGCAGGAGAGACCTTCGATTTGGGTCCTTGTGGATACACCTCCAATTCTTCCCCCATGTGAGCTTAACATAGTTATTAAGTAATTTATATTGTTTATTTCAAAATATATAGTTGACAACTTATCTCCATTGACAGCTTATTTTCATTCTTCAAAGAATGTGCGGAAGATGGTAGACAGAACCTACTACACCGAAGGCTCCGAATTAACTTATCAGGAGAAAAATCATCTGGTCGTGTTTTGTACTGAGCTTGAGAATTACAATATCTACAATCAAACTCCTCAACATTATGGTCAATACGTGCCACTAGTGCACGTGTTGAACTACGGTAACTACCATGGAGATAGCCTGGTAAGATTATTTTTTACTATTACAACATCTGTGCATCTTTTGCACACTTCTAAAACTATAGTACATCATTGCTAACTACGAAGTTATTATTATGTTTTTCAGCAGATAATCCCGAATGAGTGTGTGCCTCATCTAATGAATACGCATGGTAGCCTTCATGTTTTGAACATACAACCAGGTCGTCCTACGAATCTCAACTGTCCATACCGGGTTTCTAAAAGAAGTGGAGACATAACAATCAAAGAATGGAAAAAATGTATGGACAGTCGTAAGGAGCTTCTTGGAAGCAATAAGCAGCGAAGGGCAAGAATTGGAGACAGGATGATCGCAATTCTTCATAATGGAGAGTCAGGGTCTATATTGTTTTATGCTATTTTACCTTAATGGTGTTTAGGTCCTACCTGATACTGATGATCATGTGCTAAGAATAATTATGTAGGGTTGGGTTCGATTACAATGAGGATGATATCGTATGACTTATTATTAATAACGAGTAGAAGTTGTATGATGATGCATGATTAGTAGGACTTGTTATTATATATGATGATGTATGATGCGAGCATGCATGAGCATGTTATATATATCAGCGGGTGAAATGAACATAGTAGCAGCGTTGATAAACCAAGGACGAAGATATAAGAGAGGACACTTCTCTCTATTAGCTAGCTAATAACAACCTAAAAATAACCCCCAAAACCCCTAAAGCAGCCACTTTTGTAAAAAAACATGGACTTTTGGTCCCGGTTGGAGCCACCAACCGGGACCAAAGGCCCCTTGACTGGGCTCGGCGCACAGGGCCACATGGAGGCACATTGGTCCCGGTTCGTGCTTGAACCGGGACTAATGGGTGGAGGTACTAGTAACGACCCATTAGTCCCGGTTCATGAACCGGGACTAAAGGCCCTTACGAACTGGGACTATTAGGTGTTTTTCTACTAGTGATGCCTAGTTTTTACATAGTGCAGACATAGTAAATACTCATTTCATTGTGTGCAAGTTCAAGAGATGCGGCATGTTTCATTATGTCGTGTTGTTTTGTTATAATCTCATCCTTTTGTGTTCACAGACTGGAAAATATGCCTATTATCTTCCAAGGAGGCGAGTAACTAGTTTGTGTCACCTTGCAGAGGGGGTGCAATGAAGATAAGATTGAGGATTTCCAAGTACAAGATGTTAGGAAGGAGCGTTACAAGAGAAGTAGGAGCTGCGCTGAGCCTCTTCAACCTGCTAAGGTAAGTCACTATATGCAACTCAACAGTTCAATTCCTTGTTTGTTTCAGGCATAGTTAATTTTCTCTTTTCAATTGCTTTATTTGTCCTCAGTTAATGAGTTGCCCAAATAATCATGCCTGATGGTCGGTACTTGTATCACTATTAGTTGACATAATTAAAGGCCTTACCATTTAATTACTCTGCCGAAGTGTGCCTGAAGCTTTGAAGTCTATTAACCAATAATTATTGGATGAGGCTCACCATCTAGTTTATACTACGCTAATGATTGCATAGTTTTGCCTGTTGTAGTATGTTTGTATGAAACCCTCTGCTGTTCATTATGCTCCCTAAGACTTTAATTGAGGTACAAAATGGCCAACTGCTTGCTTACTTATACGCAACGTGTTGTCTAAATTTGTAACTTGTCTGTGTTTTCGATTTGGCCCCAACATCATGCTCCTATGGTGAGCTAAGAGGCATTTCTGTATGCAGGCTGCACAGACTATATTTTTTATAATTTTTAAAATATCACCTGCTTATGCTTCATGACGTGTAACATTTTTTTTGAAAGTGACGTGTAACATTATTGTTAGTCCTGTTTTTCCATGTAGTACAAACTAGTGTCTTGTTCGCTTCACTATTGTAACTATATTTTTGTCCTAGTCATGTGTACTTACAGAAACATTTCAGGATGAAGTGAGATCAACACAAAGATCTGCGAACAGTGCGGCATGGCCATTACCGAATGATTATGGATTGTAATTGGAATGTGCTGATGTTCTCGAGCATCAACTAGAGGTGGCAAGACAATGTGTACATGATTGTCAATGTATAATCAACAAGTTGAGACTAGACATGCAGGTATTAGATGCAGGAGTCAAAAAAAATGAAACAAGACACTGATGTAACCATGAAGGAACTGGAGATTTTGCAGACTGAAATTCGTGCTATCTGAATCCAGCCAATCCTATTTTCTGAAGAGATTATAGTTCAAATGGAGTTAAGTTGATTTGCGTCCATGATGTATGAGCTGTATTTGCCCAGTGTATGTAATTTGCTGTTTGTGTATGCTTTATTATCACCTGTGCCGAACCATAATGCCCAGTGGGTATAATCGTCTGTAATTTCTTTATTGTATAGTGTAGGATTATTCTACCTTTCTATGCCTTGATCTCTTTGTTGTATAGTGTATGCTTTTTAGAGGTGATAGTATTGAGTAGGATAATTCTTTGAATATGCTATATCGTTCAAACGGGGGCCAACTCGCCAGACCATGGCCCTTCACGGGCCTTCGGATCCATGGGCCATGTACAGGCCATCGGATCCATGGGCCATGTACGGGCCATCGGATCCATGGGCCTTCTACGTCTCGTAGGATCCATGTGCCTTCTACATCTTGTAGGATCCATGGGCCTTCTACGTCTCGTAGGATCCATGGGCCTTCTACGTATCGTAGGATCCATGGGCCTTCTACGTCTCGTAGGATCCATGGGCCTTCTACGTCTCGTAGGATCCACGGGCCTTCTACGTCTCGTAGGATCCATGGGCCGCCGACTCATTTGTGGGTCTTGTACGGGCCTTTAATGGGCTGTAGACGGGCCTTTAATGGAAATCACACGTTTTATGGGCTGACCATAACGGGCCGTTAATAGGCCGTATTTGGTGATGCTATGAAAATGGCCCAATAGACTAATGGTCCACAAACGGGCCGACTATAACGACGGGCTGAATTTGGCCCACAAGCAGAAAATGATAGTAACGGGCCGTAAGTAACCGAAAGCTGCAAATGAGCCCAAGAATAAATAGGCCCTAAGAAGGCCAAAAGTTAACTTGGGCTGGAAACGGCCCAACGGAATAACAGGCCGTTAATGGGTATAAAGTGATACACTGTTCATTACGGGCTAGTTTCACCACGGGCCGTTAATGGGTGTAAAGTAATACACTGTTCATTACGGACCAGTTTCAACACGTGCCGCTAATGGGCCAAGAGTTACAAAGGGCCTCATATGGGCCGAAAGACGTCATGGGCTATACATGGGCCAGAAGTGAAAACAGGTTGGAATCATATTGGATGGCCCAGATGACGCTACTGGGCATAATTTGGATAGGGCGTAATGGGCCTTGGGTTAGCAGGCTGTAAATGGGCTATATGTGAACAGGCCGTTAACAGGCTTTCCATGGGCCGGCCCGCCAGCTTTTGACCAAGTCAAACGGGCCGGCCTTTTCACAGGAATGGGCCACTGTTGAGCCGTGCCACGTGTCGATGTATCATAGGCGCCTTCTGTCCAGTGAGTGGATGACATCTATCCCAACGATGAGCCGACACGTGTTTCCTCCAGCAAATGATGATTTTACACATGGAAAATCCCCATTGGTCGGGGCTGTTAACGGGTTATCGGATCCAAAACCCGACCCGATAGCTTAACGGTGTTCCGTTACAGTGGATGCCACGTGTCGGTCACCCTTGACGAAAGCACTTCTGTGACGCGCGATTTATCGTCATGGAAGTGGACACTTCCGTGATGATAATTTTGGTAATGTCATGGAACACTTCTACGACAGCACAAGTATGACTATCTTGATTCTGTCATAAAATCGTCATGGATGTACATGCATGACAAAAAATGTGACCTACTGTGACAAACACGTATCATCACGGAAGTATATTTTTTTTTGTAGTGTCAGGCAACTGACAACTTCGTCCAGGTTGGGGCCGACAGATTCTAGTGCCAAGACCTTCACTGTGCCCAGAATCTGGGTGAAGCTTTGCTGAATGACAGACGAACAAATATCTTCAAATCTATAAATAATGTTGATATCAAGAAAGAGAGGTATAAGGCGACTGTTGTACCTGGAAGCAGTAGTATTTGATAGACGAGTAGCCCACCACTGCCAATTTCGGTGCAGAAATGACATTGATTCTTGTTGGACCTTGTTGATCAACTACAAGTAATCTCTCAAGTGAAGGTGTGTCCTCAGTGACCATGTTGTGGTCCACCTTTTGTGATATCTCATTACAGCACCAGCAACACACATAAATATTGTGGTACTCGACCAATTCATCGCCTGAAGATGAAGGAACTCGAGTGCAGTACAGTCGCAGAGCAGGCGCTCCATGTCATCCTTTGGGATGCGGACGGCGAGGAGCTCGAGGTGCTTCAGTCGTGGTAGAAAAAGAGCGGACGCGTCATTAAGGGGGGATGGCAGTTCATGAACTTGGCGAGGTGTAGCATGGGCGTGAAGCGGAGTGCAAACATTAGCAGCGAGCTCGACTCGTCAAGCTTGGCTCGGTCCTTGCCACTGGAACGAAACTTGCCCGTGATAAGGCCTCTGATTGGGCCATGGTGACTACCGAGGATATGGGAGAACGCATCCAAGCTTTTGCGATAGCCATGGCAGAGCTCGTGGGCATCGAGGAGGTCGACAGGGGTGAGGAGCTGTAGGGGGCACTACCGCTGGGAAAGGGCGGCTGTCCTTGCCATATATTTGATTGGGAGGAGGGATATGATGACTCTCAACATATCATCGGGGAGGTTGTTGATGAAGTCTAGGCCTGCTAGAGTCACTTGCTGTTCTTTCTCGACCCGCCTCCGCTTGTTGGCAGCCTCGTTCTCCACCTTGTCGGCGGCGACGAAAACCTCTGTTTCCATATTCACGCCATGCTCTGGTGCACTTTGAGGACTGAGAGCTGTGTTGAGGATGCGGGCGAAGAGAGAGGACTGTGTGTGTGGTGAGGATGGGGGTGCGGCCGCTCAGGCGCGCCATTAATACAAACCAGTGGGAGCGAGGCGGGTGGCAGTCAAAGGCTGTCTCGCTTCCCGGTGCGCCTGCGTGGTCGACTTCTAGCATTCCTATACCATCATTTAACGGAGCGAGGCGGACGCGCCATTAATATGGAGGAGTGGGAGAAATGTGGGCGGTGATCAAAGGTCTGGCTCTCCTCCCGGTGAGCCAGCGCGGCGGACTGCTGGCACGCCTCCTTTCATTTCACACATCTACTAGCACGCCCCGTACGGTGAGTGCGTAGCGAACATGCGCATGAATTAGTTAGTGGTAGTGATTTTAGTTGCAAAAATTAGAAAGTTCTAGTGATTTTTAGCTGCATATTTTGACAAATCGCAGTGTCTCTTGGCTTAGCGCCGAAGTATGGCTTTAATTTGCATACCGTATTCAATCTGGACCATTTGCGTTGAAGATATGCACAAATCTTGTGTTGACCAGCTTGCACGCTTCCCAGTGAGCTTCTCAGCCAGCCTGCGCTCCGAACTGCGCTTGCACGCCTCGTGTTCAGTCAAGCAGCTGTCCGCACGATACCTCCTATAACCATTAAAACCAAGACACATGGCGTCACGTAAAAGGTTAACAGAACGCGCACGATTTGAATTATACAAACGTTTGAGATATCAAAGTCGCAGCTATTTTTTTCAAAATGCCTTTGTTGGCTATTATTCGAGTGCACCTTCTCTCAAAATGGACACCAAAAATACCACAGCATGTTGTGTGCCATTCCATAATAGCTTGCCAAGTTTCATGAATTTCAGATGAGTTTTGGATTTATTAGAATTTAAGAACAAAGTATCTCAATGTTTTGCCAGCAATCAACAGTGCCCTGTTGTTTGAAATTCATTCCCATTTCTTGCATGTGACCTCAGCATGCACCCAAGGACACATATTTGATTTTCCAACCAATTTATATGCACTGGAGAATTATGCATATAAATGCATCGAAAACTCAATTAATGCATAAAAATGTCCAAACAAACCCCGAAAAATCCCAAAAATTGACACAACACTCATGTTGTTCTCTGTTGACACACTACAAAAAAATTCAAAGCAATAAGAGGCAGCGGATATCATTTCATCCCCAAAGGTGGGACGTTCCCTACCGAAACCATCAGGCTTGTTATGAGAAGCTCTGGTTTGTTATAAGCTTATACCCAAACCTGCCCCCAATGGGACAAAAAATTTGCCACGACATGTTGATGCCGCTCCGTTGTAGCATGCCAAGTTTGATGAATTTCAGACGAGTTTTGGATTTACTAGAATTTGAAAACCAGGAATCTCAATGTTTGCGGCCGAGTGACAGTGGCAGGGTGTTTGACATTCATTCCCATTTCCTGCATTGGACCTAAGCATGCAACCTAGCACACAGATTTGAATTTTCAACCAATTTATATGCATTAGAGCATGTGCATGTAGTTCAAATTTGAATTATGCACATGAATGCATTGAGAAACTCAATTAATGCCTAAAAATGTCCAAACGAACCCCGAAAAATCCTAAAAATTGACACAACACTCCTGTTGTACTATGTTGATACTAGAAAAAACTCGAAAGCAATAAGAGGCAGCGGATATCATTTCGTCCCCAAAGGTTGGACGTTCCCTACCGAAACCATCAGGCATGTTGTGAGAAGTTCTGATTTGTGAGAAGCATATCCCCAAACCTGCCCCAAATGGGACAAAAAATTAACACGACATGTTGATGCCGCTCCATGACAGCATGCCAAGTTTCATGAATTTCAGACGAGCTTTGGATCTACTAGAATTTAAAAACTAGGTATCTCAATGTTTGCGGCCGAGTGATGGTGGCAGGGTATTTGACATTCATTCTCATTTGTTGCATGGGACCTAAGCATGCAACCAAGGACACAAATTTGAATTTTCAACTAATTTATATGCATTAGAGCATATGCATGTAGTTCAAATTTGAATTACGCACATGAATGCATAGAAAACTCAGTTAATGTATAAAAATGTCCATGGAACCCCGAAAAATCCCAAAAATTGACATAACACTCATGTTGTTCTATGTTAACACTAGGAAAAAATTGAAATCGAGAAGGGGCAACGGATATCGTTTCGTCCAGAAAGGCGAAACGTTCCCTACCGAAACCATCACACTTGTTGTGAGAAGTTTATACCCAAACCTACCCCAAATGGGACAATAAATTTACCACAACATGTTGATGCCACTCCATGATATCATGCCAAGTTTCATGAATTTCGGACGACTTTTGGATTTACTAGAACTACAAAACCAAGTATGTCAACGTTTGCCGGAGAGCCACAGTGCCATGGTGTTCGAAATGCATCCCCATTTCTTGCATGGGACATAAGAATGAACCCATGGACACATATACGATTTTACAACACATGTTGGTGCACAGGAGCATGTGCATGTAGTTTAATTTTGAATTGTGCACCTGAAATGGCTAGAAAACCAATTTATTGTATAAAATGTCCAAATGAACTCTGAATAATTCCAATTCTTTTACGACACACATATAGTTGCATGTTCACTGCAGATGAAAGGTCTAGCAATTCAGGCACCGTCCATTGCTGCTGTGACCCCATTATGTAATTCATATCAAGAAGAAAAATCAAGTAGATCGCAAATAGTTTCTTATAACCAACCGTGTGAGATGCAAAAGAAAATATCTTGGAGCACTGTTGGAGTATAGTACGCATACACCTTACGGGAGAATGTGCGACGGCTACAGTCCCAAGCCCGCTCTGAATAAGGGACCGTGTCTGATGACACTTTGCGTGCCAGTTTTTTCGCTAAAGCGATTCCAAATTTTCGGCTCCTCGCAAATATCAACCTCCACGCCCCCTTCCTCTTACCAAAAGCAACATTTCCCCTGTTTCCGCCTTCCTTTCCAAGTTGAAACCTTCACTCCATGCTTGCAGCACCGCCTCCTCGCTGGTGACCCTCCTTCATGCTTCTCGGCCTCACCTATCTAGGCAGGTAATCCACACCCGACTCCCATCCTCCTCCTTCCACATCCCACATGCCCCGACCGCCGGTGCGAGCGTGACACCTTCCACCCAAATCACTGACCCCTCCACCAAAATAGCGTTGCCCTAAGCCATGGTGCACACAGTATAGCCAGGATCTCAATGAGCATTTGGAAGCGGAGAAGCAAATTGCGGCCGCACGAGCGGTTGAGGTCGCGATGGCTGCCATTCGTGCCGACAGCCAGATCTTGGAGGAGCACCTCGCCGTCGAGGCCGCCGTTGATGCCTCGCTCACCCATGCCGTGACGCGGTTGGCTACTTTAAATGACAAGTCATGGCATTTTCTCGAGGCCATCGTCGGTGCCTTCTATGAAGACTACGAGGTGTTTTGTCAGCATGCACGTGCTTACCTCATCTCGAGAGCTAGCAGGTTGGTTCCCGAAGCGGCTCAGGCAACTCACCACTACGACGAGGGCACCCACGATGCGGAGGCCTCACCCTCTTAGCCAATCGTCATCGATATCTCCGACAATGAGTAGCTTGTCTTATTAGCTCACCATAGGGACCCATGTTTAGTTTGCTAGCTACTACCTTTCCTGAACTAATTCCAGTGAAATGTGCTATCTACTTTTACCATGCAATCTTCTGCTCTAGTGTATATGTTCTATATGTCATGCAATGTGGTGTTTAGTTAACTATTTGGTTCAATTCTGCAAATATGATGTTCAATTCTTTAGGATACAACTTTCCAAGTTGTCAAGCATGCTGGGTTTGGTTAACTATCTGATCTTTTATTAGGAGTATGTTTTATTATGCACTGTGGTGCTCAGTTAATCTTTGGTTCATTTGTTGTGGTGTTTAGTTAAATGTTTGGTTCAATTCTCCAATGCAATGTTCAATTGTTGTGTGTGCATTCTGTTATTATATACCATGTGAGAAATAAATCGAATTTGGCTGTACTAAATACATGAGAAAAAAATACAATTGCTATATTTCCAAGTTGTTAAGCATGCTTGGTTTGGTTAACTATCTGATCTTCTATTAGGAGTATGCTATATTGTGCAATGTGGTGCTCAGTTAACGTTTTGTTCATTTGTTGTGGTGTTGAGTTAACTGCTTGGTTCAATTCTGCAATGCGATGTTCAATTGTTGTGGCTGCATTCTGTTATTGTATACCATGTGAGGAATAAATTGAATTTGGCTGCACTTAATACATGAGAAACATATACAAGTGCTATATTTCCTAGTTCTTAATCATGCTTGGTTTGGATGAATGGGTTTGGCTTGAATTAATCTGATGAATCTGCAATGTGCTTATTTTTCATCAACATATTTTATATACCACTATATAGTGTGCCAATAGCTTCAAATATTAGTCGTTGGATATGCCCATCCAACGGTCAAGATATGGCAAATCCGAGCATTATCATCCGTTGGATATAATTTTTAACTCATAGGATACTACCACATGGCCTTCTAACTGAAAACACAACTCTACCATCTCATGTGTTTTAGAAGTATCTATCCACATGCTTATCCGATACTCTAACAAAAAGAGGCTAGAACAATTTGGATTCTAGAGAGGTAAGAACCAAGTTGGATCTTGTACAACACGATTCTAGAAAAGGAAATACATATTCAAATGTATTTTTCCATGCTTTTTATATATATTTAAATGACGTGCAAAGCACATACAATTTACTAGTACTGATAGCATGTGAACCCTTAATTAGCTTGATGACTAACTAGCTTATATTTGTTGCAGGGAAACTATGGGAAGCATTGAGGTTTATACTAACTATTATACCTTGCCTTTTTTTGTTCCTTTGCCCCGTTTCCAATATAGAGAAGATATTTATGCACATCCCTATATTCAGGCATTTCCAAAGCAGTTCACTGATGATTACTTCTCAAACCACCTCTATGGAAGGAGGCGAGGAAAGTTTTCATACAACGCCCATGGTTCAATATTGAAGTGTTCCTGAAGAGGACGAAGGATGGACGGTCAATCATCCACAGGCACTGGCCTAAAGTTGCAAAGACCTTCAACATGAATTGAGGCTCAATATTCGCCTTCCGCTTCAGCAGTCTTCCACATGAGATGCATCTGTCTATGTAGCGTCTATGATGCTAATTTTGAAAGGTTCTAGATGTTGCATGTGAAACTTGGTGCTGGTGCAGTTGTGTAATGGGCTAGCTAAGTGCTGAAGCTATATCATGTTGTACTCGGATGTATTTCAATTGTGAAATCCTCCTTCCTTAATATAGAAATGAAATATATTATGTGCTTAATATGAGTGTCAATTAGATTAATAAATTGATTTTAATAATAGGGCAATTAGCCTTCTAATTGGCCAATTAGCCTGCTAATTGGGTTTTCCTATTGCAAACGGTTATTGAGAAAACACCGTCGGCGATGACCTTAGGCAACGCATACATTTTCTAGGAATAAACCGTGTTGGATCAATGAACAATCACACACAATCAAAACTATTTGCGTTACGCCACCTTGCGCAAACGTTTTCCTTGGAGTGACTGCGTGGGATGTATATATGAACGAAAACGTTTAGCAGGGACTGACTATGTGGGATGTACTTACGACCGGAAATGATTTCACTAGTATAATTTTATTTTTTAGCACTACTGTATGTATAACCGTATATGGTCGCTCGTCGGTCTCA
Organism: Triticum timopheevii; assembly: GCA_963921465.1. Classification (NCBI taxonomy): domain Eukaryota; kingdom Viridiplantae; phylum Streptophyta; class Magnoliopsida; order Poales; family Poaceae; genus Triticum; species Triticum timopheevii. The sequence goes on along the minus strand of OY997264.1, from coordinate 247,861,361 downwards.
CACGGCCTCACTTGTGGGGACCCTGACTCATAAGTCGTGATCACCGAATGCACGTGTACAGTGATCCCAGAGATCAATGCTCACTGACCACACAGAACCTGAATAACAAGAGTCTTACATCCATACATACCGTCTTACACAAATTTTGACCATTATGGTCAAGTCTTACATAGATAACGCCACAAGGGTTGAATACCAAATAAACTTAAGCAGCGGAAATCTTCGTTGATAAGTAGAACCCATGCCATCTGCCTTAACCCAACAGGCATTCTGACTGGGAAGCGCCCTAGTTCGTGTGTTTGTCACCAAAGAACTCTTCCTAGAACTCCTTCTCTTCCATGCCTAGTCAATTAAATGACCAGTGGCAAGCCAATGAGTACTTTGAATGTACTCGCAAGAAACCCATGATTTGGTTCAAAGTAACAATGCAATTGTAAAACAAGTAAGCAACCTAGCTTCAAGCTAGTTGAGATGTCCTATCAACTTGTGAGATATACATCAATGAACATGGGTAACCTTGAGAACAGGTTACAGATATCAACAGAAATAGAGTTTGGATCAATGCCATTTCATTCAACATGTCAAGTCACCACCTTGACACAAATAGTTCTCTTCCACACACATGCACCGGGATGGTAAAATTTCTGGACATAGTTTAAGTAGCACCCCCAACTGTCCATGACCGTGGACACGGCTATTCGAATAGTTTGACACTCTGTAGAGGTTGCGCACTTTACCCACAAGATCTGGGAAGCTTTCGTGTCATCCATGATCCCGCAGTACGTCAAGTACTCGGGGGAAGCACCCGATCATTACCTTTCCCCTAGGCGACACTAATATAGGGTCCACTCATTGATACATGGCCCTCGTGTATACACAAAAGATGGTGGGACTCTGCCCTTTTCACATTATCACACATACACGAAGGGACCAACGGTGTGTCAAGTGACCTGTGAAAACAGTCATGGTTGCCTATCCAAGCACGACCCCGTCCCGAGAGTGACCTCAAGTCACCCCCGTCACTAGTAATCTGTGTACCATGCTAGTATTACTATAAGTAATCAATAATGCCCCGTCCCATAAAGGGGTAGAGTGGTTGCACATGTTTGGTTGGGACGGTAATCACACATAAATCTAATCCATCATTTTACACAGACCAAAATCTCTCTTCGGTACACCACCTCTTCCTCAAGTGGTGACCTTAGTTCAGCATCTCCCAAGGGCATTAGGGGCACCCGATGGGGTTTTTGAAAGAATGTATCCATGAAGTGTTCATGGTACACATGCATCATTATGCATCAACTAGTCTCTTGACAATGCAATCATGAACATGGTAAATTCATGAGTAAGGGTATGCATCATGTGGTGGTTCACAACAAGTCTACCACCGTCATATTTCATCATCATGCAATCGGAAAAAGGGTACCGATGAACAAGAGGGGTGTCATGGTCAAAGGGTTGCTTGCCTTGATTGGCTAGTTCTTCGAGGTCTTCAAATCTTTCTTCTTATTCTTCTTCAAATCCTTTGTCACAGGAAAACAACGGAAAAATAAGGCAATAATAAACACAGAAAAGTCAAAGTGCTCACAAAAATGTCAACTTATTTTTGTAAAATAGTAGGAGGAAAACTAAGAAGGGGAAAATTCTTAGTTTTGGATTTGGAGCTACAGGAACAAAGCAATGGGTTTTCAAACAGAGATTTTATAGTTCAAGTTTGAATTTAAATTTCAACAGTGCTGAAAAGTGTAATGGATGTGTATGAAAGTTACATCAATAAATAGGTGGATTATTCTAAGATTTTAGGCCTTGGAATTATTGCATTTGGATAAATATTTCATCCTGTTGAATTTTTGGAAACGTGACAGAAAAAGAAAAGGAAAAAGGCCACTATGCAGCTGGGCCACAACAGCCGCAGTGCAGAGGCCAAGAGGCGATTCGGCCCAAGCGAGCCGAGCGGCATGCGCTCGCTAGATTTCAAACCAAACAGGCGGGGCCCAGCATCACAGAGAGAGCGAGCGGCGGCGAGGGAGAGGAGAGGATGATAGGTGGGCTCCGCCTGTCATCTCTAACCTCGCGGCAGAGGGGACGGCGAGCTCACCGATGATGCTACAGGGCACGGCAGGTCAAGCGGGTGGCACCGTTGGACTCAGGGGGACGTCGCCATTCGGTGGGTGGCGGAGGTGGTCGCCGAAGCAGCCTGGTTTGCCGGCGATAAGGTCACGTGGCGGAGGTGCTTCGGGCGTCGGTGGTTCCGGCCATTTTCGTCTGCAAAAAGAGCGGGGAAGAGAGGGGAAAGGGTCAGTGATGCCGTGCGGTTCCAGATCGAAAGAGAATGGGGGCGGAGGAGGCATGTACCGCGCGGACGCCGACGACCCAAGGAGGCGGAGCTCGAGCTCGATCTCGATCTCGGGCTTCTCTAGGGTCAAATGGGTGGATCGGGAGGTAGATTGGGAATGTGGGAGAGCGACAATAAGTGAGAGAGGGCTCGGGGTCGCCTTATATAGGCTGGCCGAGGTCCATCGTAGGCGCGGCCTATGGGCGCCCGTGGGATCGGTTTGGGTGGCTGTTAGAGAGGGAATGGAGGGCTCGGGGGTGTTCGTGGTAGTGGTCTAGGGTGCCAGGGGAGAGAGGAGGAGCGGGACGAGCTGCGGGCGGGCCACAGGAGCGGCGGAGCATTCGCCAAGCGGGGCGGCACTCTGGCGCGAGCTGCAGGAGAGAGAGGAGGGAGCGGGAGCAAGTGGGCGGCCTGCTGGCATGGAGCGGACATCGAGGGGCATCGACTGGCGTGCAGGGGAGGCTCGAGGTGGTCGGAGGACGCAACGTCAATGGTCGGGTGCCCTGCCAGGCGCTCCAGAGCGTGACTTTGGCCGGCATCCACGGTTTTCCCGCATCCACGCATGTCCACTTGTGTCTGGCAACTGAAGGGGCGTGGGCAAAAGCTGGGGAGACCCTTGCATGCTCTGGAAAGCTGAGGGGAGAGAAGGAGGCTAATAGAGAGGGAGGAATCCACTGTCCAGAGAAGAAAAATGGGGTTCTCCCCCCTTCATCATTGCTTCCTCTAGCAGAAGAGCATCCAGGTGCTAGAGAGGGACTACGAGGGGTTGTGGTAGAAAGTAGAGCTCATGGAGATTAGTGGAAGAGGCCCGAACAGGGTTTTTAGTAAACATGCAGAATGTGTTTGATATTATTTTGGGGTACTTGCACTAAGTTCCTTCTTGTGCCACTTGGCAGGGGTGTTTTTCATGACAAAATGACAGGGTAGAAGGAAGATGAGCTCATTTGGAAGAGTTTGCTAATGAAACTTTGTCAAACCCTAGAAATTAGCAGAAATGAACTTGTGTAGATCTAGTTCATAAAATCACTTCTCCTTGATCCACCACTTGGTGTAGTGGCCTCATTTGGTCATGTGAACATTCTCACAAGAGTTGGGGTCAAGGAGAGAAAGTTGGTAGTACAAAGCTGTTCAAATTTGATTCTGGTCAGAGAGGGTTTTGGGGGGATTTGGTGATGTTATCTTGTTCTCCAAGACATGAGGCTTGGCAAGATCATCCAATATGTCATATGTGACATGCTAGAATTTTCTTGGAATTTTTAGATAATATTTCCTTTGTAAATATTTCAAAAGCTTGAAATATCCAAAAAGGGTTTTGGAGGGGTTTGACTAGTATTTTGAACATGACCATGTGTTGAAACTCTTATATATGGACAATATATGTCCACTGAGTTTCCCTGAATTTTCAAAAATATTTTTAAAGCATCAAAAATATTTTTTAACCTATTAAAGACCATTTCTGGCCTAAGGAAAAAGCCTTTAAATAAAATAGGAAAATTATTTTTGTGGTTTATGGGAGTCCAATATCTAATAAGTTTCAAATATACTCTTGGAAATATTTTTCATACCCCAAATCAAGTAATTGTAGGGCAAACCTCAATTTAGGGTTTTTTGAAAAAGTAATTTTTGAAAATACTATTTGGCCAAATCAATTTTGTAATAAAATACTATATTGCACTATACACATGGCATGATCATTGGGTAGAAGTTTGGGGCAAGGAGATGAAGTATATAAGGTGGAGTTGTGTTGACTTTAAAGAGCACTTGAAAATCACAGAGAGAAAACCAACTCCAAATAAGAGCCAAATAATGCAAAAGTTTTTTGTTGGTCCAAATTTTCATGCTTTATTAATGCAAATGACATGTTACAAAATGCAGGGTGTGACAGACCTACCCTCCTTACAATAATCTCGTCCCTGAGATTCCTAAACTAGGTTTTAAAAGAGATCGGGAAACTCGGATCTAAGGTAGTCTTCACGTTCCCAGGAGGCTTCTGCTTCAGTGTGGTTTCTCCACGGGACCTTGAAGTACTTGATGGTGTGGCTTCGCGTATGTCATTCTGCTTCATCCAAAATTCGGATGGGCCTCTCACCGTAGGTCAATTGAGGCAGAAGGTCAATGGCTTGGTGATCGACATCTTTGTAGAGATCACGCTTGTCTGGAACTTGGAGACACTTCCGGAGTTGTGACACGTGGAATACGTTGTGCACATCGGATAGCTCAGGTGGTAGTTCCAACTGATAAGCCACTTCTCCTCGTCGTGCGGTGATCTTAAAGGGGCCAATAAATCTCGATGCGAGCTTCCCCTTAACGTGGAAATGCTTGGTTCCCATAAGGGGGTTACCCGTAGGTACACATGGTCTCCGACTAGAAAGTTCACCTGTCGGCAACGAGTGTCAGCATAGCTCTTCTGTCTTGACTTGGCGGTCTTCAGACGCTCTCTGACTAGCTGCACTTGTTTTTCTGCTTCGTGTTGTACATCTGGTACAAAGACTAGCCCTTCTCCAGTCTCTGACCAATTGAGGGGTGTGCGACACTTGCGTCCATATAACACTTCAAATGGTGCCATCTGGAGACTTGATTGGTAACTATTGTTATAGGAGAACTCAACGAACGGAAGACAATCTTCCCACTTAGCTCCATATGCCAAGACACAGGCTCGGAGCATGTCTTCGAGAATCTGATTCACTCGTTCTGTCTGGCCTCCGGTCTGTGGGTGGAAAGCAGTGCTAAAAGACAACTTGGTTCCCATGGCCTCTTGGAACTTCTTCTAGAACCTCGACGTAAACTGGGTTCCTCGATTTGACACAATCTCCTTAGGAACAACATGAAGACTTACGATTCTGTCGATGTATAGAGTTGCCAGCTGGTTGCCATCATAGGTAGTCTTGACAAGAATGAAATGGGCCACTTTAGTCAAATGGTCGACTATAACCCAGATGGAGTCATGACCCTTATTTGACCTGGGTAACCCAGTGATGAAATACATTTATCCCATTTCCACTCGGGAACCTTGAGTGGCCGGAGTAATCCAGCAGGTCTCTCATGTTCAGCCTGGACCCTTTGGCATACATCACACTTTGCAACATAGGTGGCAGTCTCCCTTTTCATCCCGTGCCACCAGAATCTTTCCTTCAGGTCTTGATACATCTTGGTTCCTCCATGATGGATGGAATACGGGGTGTCATGAGCTTCTTGCAAGGTTAGATTCTTGAGCTCAATCATGTTGGGCACGCAAATGCGATTCCCAAACCACACAACTCCTTTCTCATCCTCTGAGAAACTTGGAGCTTTTCCCGCCTTGATCTAACTCTTGATGCCTTCAATATTCTCGTCTCCCTTCTGAGCTTCCTTAACATCATCCATCAGGGTAGGCTTGACTTCAAGGTTGGCCAAGATTCCTGGTGCAACCAGCTCCAATCTGAAGCTTTCAAGTTCTTCATACAAGGCGGGTAGCCTTTCCTTAAGCATAGCATTCAAGGAACAAGCCTTTCTGCTTAAGGCATCTGCTACCACATTAGCCTTTCCTGGGTGGTATTGGACCTTGAGGTCATAGTCCTTGATCAATTCTAGCCACCTCCTTTGCCTCATGTTCAATAGCTTTTGAGTGAAGATATACTTCAAACTCTTGTGGTTGGTGTATATCTCACACCGCTTCCCTAGAAGGTAATGTCGCCAGGTTTTTAAGGCATGAACTATAGCTGCCAACTTGAGATCATGAGTAGCATAGTTCTCTTCATGAGGATGTAGCTGTCTGGATAGATATGCTACGACTCTGCCTTCTTGCATCAGGACACCACCGAGTCCGGTTCTTGATGCATCACAATATATCACAAATTCCTTGTGAATATCAGGTGTGGCCAGAACTGGGGCGGTGGTTAATCTCTTCTTCAGCTCCTAGAAGCTCTCTTCACACTATGGTGTCCACTCAAACATCTTGTCCTTCTTCAAGAGCTGGGTCATAGGTCGGGCAATGCTTGAGAATCCTTCAACGAACTTGCGGTAATATCCCGCGAGTCCGAGGAAGCTTATGACTTCCTTCACATTGCTCGGGGTTTGCCATTCATTCACGACTTGAATCAAGGTGGGATCCACTGACAACCCATCGGCATTCAATACATGACCCAAGAATCCAACCTCATGCAGCCAAAATTCGCACTTGCTGGACTTGGCGTACAGTTGGTGCTCTTGAAGCTTGTCTAGGACCATCCTCAAGTGTTGCTCGTGCTCTCCTTCTGTCTTCGAGAAGACAAGAAACTCATCAATGAAGACGACAACAAACTTGTCCAAATATTCCATGAAGACCTTATTCATGAGGTACATGAAGTAAGCTGGGGCGTTGGTCAATCCAAAGGATATGACCGTTCACTCATACATGTCATATCTGGTTACAAATGCCGTCTTCGGAATATCTTGGGGTCTGATTTTCAGCTGATAGTACCCAGATCTGAGGTCGATCTTGGAGAACACCTTGGCCCCATTGAGTTGATCAAACAGATCTCCAATCTTGGGAAGTGGGTACTTGTTCTTGATTGTAACTTCATTGAGGGAGTGATAGTCAATGCACAAGCGGATGGTACCGTCCTTCTTTGGCACAAATAGAAGAGGGGATCCCCAAGGGGAGGCACTAGGGCGGATAAATCCCTTCCTCAACTACTCTTCCAGTTGCTTCTTCAACTCTGCTAACTCTTCCGATCCCATTCTATAAGGCTTCTTATAGATGGGTCCTGCTCCGGGGATGAGCTCGATGGTGAACTCAATGTCTCGGTCAGGAGGCATTCCTCGTAGCTCATCAGGAAACACATCAGGGTATTCGCATACTACCGGCACTTTCTCCAATCCAACTTCAGTCAGACAGTTGACTTGGGTGGCTTGAGTAGAGGAGGGGTTGGAGGCAAATTTAACTTTGACTCCTTGGTCATTGGTCACAGTGACAGTTCGGTTGACACAATCTAACAAGCCTTGGTGCTTGCTGAGCCAATCCATTCTCAAGATCACGTCCAAGCCTCGGGATCTTAGGATGATAAGGTCTGCTAGGAAATCTACCCCATTAATGACAATCCCGACTCCTTTACATCCTATCTTCGCTCTCATCTCTACTTCGGGGGTTTGTACCAACATAGGGTTATTCAGGGGTGTAGGAGTCATGCCACTTTTTAATGCAAACCTTTGGGTGACAAATGAATGCATGGCCCCAGAATCAGACAAGACAGTTGCAGGTGCTGAGTTGACAAGGAACATACCCAGCACGACGTCTGGGTCTTCCTAAGCTTCTTCTATAGTGACGTGGTTCACACACCCCTTGCCATTGTTAGGCGGGTTGCATGGAGCTTGGTTCCTTAGGGCATTCCACTACCTTGTCCTGGGTTCTGCGCATTGGGGCACACAGCATCGATCTTCTTGTTGGGGTACACCCTTAGGATGTGTCCTGACTGACCACATCCAAAGCAAGTGACTTGGTTTGGGTTGTTGATCTTGTTGCCACCACTGTTATAGGGGTTGTTGAAGGCTGGCCTGGGGTTGGCATACTACTGAGGCTGATAGTTGGTGCGGGGCGTAGGAGCTCTTGGGTGCTGATAGGTTGGCCTGACTAGGGCTGGCTGCCATTGGCGAGGCTTCTGGTTGCTGGAGCTACCCTTGCTGATCATCTTGCGCTTACGGGTATCTTCCAAAGCACATTGCTTGTCTTCAAGCATGAGTACCTTGTTCACCAGGTCAGGAAAGGTTGGGCAGTCACACACGACAAGCGAGTACTACAGGGTCTGATTGAGGCCTTCCATGAAGCGCTCTCTTTTGGCAGCATCAGTGTTGACATCTTCAGGAGCATACCTTGACAGAACACTGAACTTCTCTATGTACTCCTTGACAGTGCTACTCCCCTGCTGTCGGTGTCAAAACTGGCGGATCTCGGGTAGGGGGTCCCGATCTGTGCGTCTAGGCTGATGGTAATAGGAAGCAAGGGACACAATGTTTACCTAGGTTCGGGCCCTCTCGATGGAGAAAAAACCCTACTTCCTGCTTGATTAATATCGAAGATATGAGTAGTACAAGAGTAGATCTACCACGAGATCATAGAGGCTAAACCCTAAGAGCTAGCCTATGATGGTATGATTGTAATTGTTATCGGCCTTCTAAGGACCAACCTCTCCGGTTTATATAGACACCGGAGAGGGCTAGGGTTTACATGAAGTTGGTTACAAGGAAGGAAACACAATATCCGGATCGCCAAGCTTGCCTTCCATGCAAAAGAGAGTCCCATCCGGACATGGGACGGAGTGTTGAGTCGTGTACCTTCACGCTCCAATAGTCCGGAAAATGTATATAGTCCGGCTGTCCAGATACCCCCTAATCCAGGACTCCCTCAGTATCCCCTGAACCAGGCTTCAATGAAGATGAGTCCGGCGCGCAGTCTAGTCTTCGGCATTGCAGGGCGGGTTCCTTCTCCGAATACTCTAAGGTAACTATCGAATACTTCAACCGTGCCCTGATCCACAAAATGATCTTCACATACCACCGTAGAGAGAACGATATTTCACAAACGCAATCTGCTGACAACCTTTTAGACAACGTGACATGTCATTTTGGTCGGGTCATTATTCGAACCGTTTTCCTACAACCAGCCACAGCGCATATTGCGAGGCGGTTTCTTCTGCATGTTTAGCCATAGCAGAGATCGTGTCCCCTTTATTATGGGATCCTCATCAATACGGCTATGGATAGTCCAACCGCACCGCTAATCACGGTGAGTGGGGAGCGAGCGGGTTCCACCAGGCAAGTGGGGAGGCGCAAAAAACTTTTGCCGTCTCTATAAAAAGATAAACTCTCTTCCTCTTTACCCACGCCTTCTGCTTCCGCTAGTCAATTCCCCTCTGTTCGAGCTATAGCGCCCAAGCATTCCTCTTCCCCACGCCTTGCCGTCTCTATAAAGAGAGGGTTTTTTCAAAGATGTCCAAATCCGGAGAAGGAGACAAATGGATGGCCTCTACCGTCCAAGAGAAGGATATCAAGAGGATCCGAGAGGCTAGGTACTTGGCCAAGAAGACTGGCCAACGCCTTATCTTGCGGCTCAGGCTTGCCGGGCTCGCTGTAGGGGCTGTTGGTGCGGATTTTCTTCACCGCCGCATCGCCCCTCTGCAGGAGAGGGGAAGACCCGCCTGGTTATTCGGGGGTCCGGCGGATATCATGAGGCTGCGCCCAGGCCTCAATTTTAACTTTACTGTCATGGAGTTGGATGGGACGCTGAAGGAGCTGTTCAACCACGACCCCAACCATCCCGAGTGGTTCAGGCTGCCGCAGGGCGTCGTCCCGTTGTGCAATAACTTCCAGCTCGACTGCATCCGCGCAATGATGCCGGAGTGCGACTCGCATGGGATTATCCCAACTTGGCAGGAGCCCGCCGACGACGTCGTGCAGCAATTCTTCGATGACTTGGTGGAGGTGGCGGTCCGCGCCGACGAGCAGAGGCTTCTCACCCGCGACACCACTGATGATGAGATGCGGCGCATCGCCACCAGGGCGGAGGAGGCGGCGGCAGCCGCCGCCACGGGCGAGTTCGGGTTTACTTTGGAGGAGGCAGAGGCAGCCAAGGCGGCAAGCCTTGCCGACCGAGAGGATCTTGGCGGGGAGGTCGTTGGCGAGGGAGAGCCCGAAGCCGAAGCGAGCGAGCCTGCCGGGAGCGCAAGTGGCCAGCCGTCTTCAAGCAACTTGTCGCAGACGGGGCCCTCAGTGCTGCCCCCAGCTCAACCAAGAAGGCGCCTCCGCAGGACTGGAGAAACAGCAAGGCGGCAGATAGGCCAACAGCCGCCGCGCTGCGGGACACGCTCCACCGCGCCAAGCACCGTTGCCACGGGAGCATCTCACGCCGCACCGGCAACTGGGGCGGGGTCTTCTCGGGCCGCTGCTTCCGATCCTGCCGCAGCTTCCGCCAAGCGTCCAAGGGAGCCTACTCCTCCGCCTCGTCGTGCTGAAAGGGTGCCGGACTTTGATCTCTCCGCGCTGAGCTCCGACGAGGAGGAAGAAGAGGAGGACGAGTAAGTCTTTTCTTTTTGTTGTAGTTATGGTTCCTCAATTCTTGCTGTTTCTTGTCTTGTTTCTGCTCTGCTTTCTTCTGAACCTTGTTCCTTTCCAGGACTCTGGCCTAGAGAGCGGCGAAGAGGGCCAAGGTCCCCGTGGTTGTCATCGAGGACGATCCTGCTGTGGCAACAGAGGACGCATCCGAGACCACCTTGTCGGACCCGGCAATCTCTCCCCGAAGCAGCCCCCAGTGTAAGTATTTGTTCGCTTCCTGTTGTGGGGCGCACATGGGTGCTCTTTCCTTGCTGATATCTTGTTTATTGGTTTGCTTGCGTAGGAGCAGAACAAGCTCACCAGGAACAACCAGAAGCTGCCCCTGAGGTGCTATCTGCTTCGACTACGCCGCCAAGGGGTGATTCTCCGGCAAGGGAGCGCTCTCCGGCATGGGAGACGTCTCCGGCAAGGGAGGAGTCTCCGGCAAGGGGCAGCACCAGCGACCCTCCGGTGGTGGAGCCCATGACCGTGGATCATAGCACTGGCAATTTCCCTTGCTTGAAACTTCCCTTGGATTCTTCTTCTTCTAGTCTTCTTTTTTGGATATTTGCTCGATTTCTTCTCCCTCTTCCTGTCTTCAGATCCTCCCTCCACTGAACCGATGGAGACTGAGGCCACCGGCGAGGAGAACGTGCACAACAATGTTGACGAAGCCGCTGCCACCGAGGAAGGGGCCGGCGCTGATGATCCTGCCGACGAAGAGGCCGCCAAGGCTGCTGGCGCTGGAGCTGGCGAGGGATCCAGCGATCATACTGATGACCATGGGGCCGCAGGAGCGCAGGGCACTACGCCGACCGCCGATCCCTCTGTCGCTGACACAGCGCCAAGCTCCGAAGAGCCCCAGCCCGACGCCTACTTGAAGGCCGGCGAAGGTGTCTTCATCAAGCTCCCCTGGGCATCAAGCTCCAGGGCGCCGGTCGAGGGAGAGACTTTTGACGGAGAAGTGCTCGCCTCCGCTGGGCTGACAGTGGTGTACGCGCCAAGCAGCAGCAGCGGCGAGTCTGAGGAGGAGCAGCTGCTCTGGAAGTTGGTGTCACTCTACCGCGCCTGCCAAGCGAAACTGGAGTCCTGAGAAGCGCTTGTCACGCAGGCGGGAGTGGACATAGAGAAGCACGCGGAGGAGCTCCAGAGCCGCAACCAAGAGGCCCTCTGGTCCATTGCAGAGGAGAGGGCGCAGCTCATCGAGGCGCGGAAGGCTTTTCTCCTCGAGAAGGCTGAAGCCGAAGAGCAGCAACGGATCGCCGCCGAGGAGATGTCCGTGCGAGAAGGCGAGCTGATGCAGAAGAAGGTTAACTTGGACAGCCATGAGGAGGAGCTTGCCGCGCGCGAGGAGACACTTGGCGGAGCACTCAAGGAAGCGAAGGATGCTGCTGCAGCTGCCGAGGCCGCCAAGAAGGAGCTGGAGGTGAGGGTGACGGAACTAGAAGCCACCCTCAAGACAAAGAATGAAGAGCTTGCAACGCTCCAGCGCGAGCGTGAGAAGGACGCCCTTGCCCATGGTGAGCTGCAGGGTCATCTCTCTGAGAAGGGCAGGGAGCTGAACGCCGCCAAGGAGGCCAATGCCGATCTTGAGCTGAAGCTTGCCACGCTGACGGAGACGCTGGACGGCGCCAAGAAGCGGGAGGAGGACTTGAAGCAGGAGATCAAGGCCAATGAGGCGCTGCTGACGAGGGCCGCCGAAACCCAGAACACCTTCAGGGCCACTGTGGAGCTCTAGACGGAGGGCCTCATCAACATCGCCGCAGTCATCGACGAGGACCTGGCACAGCTGGAACTGGAGGGCTTCGGGTACTCCTCCAACGAAAACCTCCAGCCCAGCGCCAAGCTCACTCTATTCTTCAAGGCGTGGCGACGGCTCTCCAGCAAATCCGGGAAAGGATACCGAGGCAGCTAGCTGACGAGTCACGTGCAATCTGCGCCAGAGTCTTGGAGAAGGTGCTGGTGAAGGTGCTCTTCCGCAATCCGTGCCTCAACCTCACCAACGTCCTCAAGAAGCTGCCGGCGGGTGCTGATCTTGAAGAGCTCAAGGCCCTTGTCGCACCCATTGTGGACAAGGTGAATGAAGTCAGGAGGATCGACGGCGAACGCGTGGATTAGGCCGCCCGTTTTCTCCTTTCCTTGCCGCTGGCATGTATATTATGAGAACAATTTAGTCAGTGCCACGACAAGTTACCTTTGTAATATAACTTTATCTTGGGCAGTATTTGCTATGTTATTTCCTTTTACTTGATTCCTTCCTTTGTATGTTTTCGCCCTACGCTTTCAGGGAACTTGCCGGTGCAGGCACCCTTGCCGCGAGCGCTGAGTGCGGAACATCAGCAGCCTGCCGGTGGTGCTGCTTTCGGCAAGAAACCTTGTCGCAACTAGTCGCAGCACACTTAAGTCGTTGAGCGGACTCGAAACGAAGTAAGGGCGCAACTAGCTGCGAGTTGGTTCCTCCGCGCACAGGTTTTCCATACAAAGCACGGTCGTTCAAGGAAGATAACTTAAGAAATTTTAAAACTGGTTGTGCTCAAACTTTGGCAACTTAGCTTTTCTGTCGTTTGCGTCCCGGCAAGGCTATACTTCTTTGAACGACGCCTGGTCCACACCCTTATCTTCTCCTCCCCCCCCCCAGGTGAACTTGTGGGCGAAGGAACCTTCTCTTTAAGGAAAAGAAATAAGAGAAAATAAAGATATGGAGCCTCAAGGCTCGTTATTGCTTACCGGGGGCAAGTGCTGCACAAAGTGTCAGACAATGCATGCAAAAAAGAAAAAAAGGCATGAAACTTGACAAGATGTGTGAAGCACATGAGCTTTATTTATGCACGGGATCTGCGCCCGGCTTTGTACAAAGGGTTACATGCAACAGCGGCAAGGCTTGTACAAAAGGTGGTTGCCGGAACAGGTTGCGGCAACCGCACCTTATGGGTAAAACTTACGAAGATGCTCAATGTTCCAGGAGTTGCTCACCGGAAAGCCATCTTCGGTCTCAAGGCGGACATCGCCAGGCCTAGTGACTCGTTTCACCCGATAAGGGCCTACCCACTTCGGCGTGAACTTGTTGGAATTCTTGGCGGATTGAATGCGCCGAAGAACAAGGTCGCCTTCCTCGAGACTTCTGGCATTGACTTTGCGGCTATGGTAGCGGCGCAAAGCTTGCTGATATCGAGCAGCTCGTACAGCAGCCTGAAGATGATCTTCCTCAAGGAGCAGCGCGTCCTCTTGTCGTAGTTGCTCTTGCTCAAGCTCATCGTAAGCGAGCACTCGAGGCGATCCGTATACGAGTTCCGTGGGGAGAACTGCCTCTGCTCCATAGACTAGAGCAAAAGGTGTCTGGCCAGTGGCTCGATTTGGCATCGTCCAGATCGACCAAAGAACCACTGGCAGCTCCTCGATCCAATTCCTTCCGCACTTGTGCAGCCTGTCGAAAGTTCTGGTCTTGAGTCCCCACAGCACTTCAGCGTTTTCCCTCTCCGCTTGACCGTTGCTTCTCGGGTGAGCAACAGAAGCGAAGCAGACCTTGGTGCCAAGATCTTGGACGTACTGCATGAAGGTGCGGCTCGTGAATTGTGTGCCATTGTCGGTGATGATCCTGTTAGGGACTCCGAAACAGCAAACAATCGACCCGAAGAACTTGACTGCTGACTGTGCTGTCACCTTCCTCACTGCTTCCACTTCTGGCCACTTTGTGAACTTGTCGATTGCCACGTACAAGTACTCAAAGCCCCCGACAGCTCGGGGAAAAGGGCCGAGGATGTCGAGCCCCCAGACCGAAAATGGCCAGGATAAAGGGGTCGTCTGGAGAGCTTGAGCTGGCTGGTGTATCTGCTTGGAGTGGAACTGGCATGCTTCACACTTGGTTACTTGTGCAGTTGCATCCTGGAGGGCTGTTGGCCAAAAGAAACCTTGCCGGAAGGCTTTGCCGGCAAGTGCTCTTGCGCCAATGTGGTGACCACATATGCCTCCATGTATCTCCGCCAACAGCTTCTGTCCATCTTCCCGGGGAATGCACTTCAATTTCACTCCGTTGAATCTCCTTCTGTACAGTATGTCGTCGACAAACTGGTACATACTTGATTGCCGGGCTACTCTCTCCGCTTCTTCTTGCTCTTCAGGAAGTTCTCCTGTCTGAAGGAAACGGACAATCTGCTGTGCCCATGCTGGAGCTTGCGGCTCAACAACAAGGGCTAAAGGCACAAATGCTGCTATGGGAACATCTGCTTCTACGGCAAGAACCTGTAGTTCAGCTGGAGCTTGATGTCCCCCGGCAAGCTTGCCGGAGCAAAACTTGTCGGGAGCGTCTGCTTCAACGAAACAAACCTTAGGGCTTGTCGGAGCAGACTGCTCCTCAGCACTCTTGGTGTTGATCTTGGGTACATTTTTGGCGGCGGCTTCGGGGAGCTCAGCCGGAAAGTAGTCACCGGAAATTAACTTCCTCTTCTTACTCTGTCCAGTTGATGGTATCACAGATGGTTGAGTCAGCCTGAGCACAAAGATCCCTGGTTCCACAGGTAACTTGAGTGCAGCGCATTTTGACAGGCCATCTGCAGTCGTTCTGAGCTCTCGGAACATGCTCCATCTGTAAGCCGTCAAAATACTCTTCCAACTTTCTCACTTCATCAATGTAAGCTTCCATCAACGGACTCTGATAATCTTTGTTCACTTGACGGACGACAAGCTGCGAGTCACCCCTGACAATAAGCTTCTTGATCCCAAGGTCTGCTGCGATTCTAAGTCCAGCAAGCAAGCCTTCATACTCTGCAGTATTGTTTGTCGCTTGCTCCTCGGGAAAGTGCATCTGGACGACATACTTGAGGTGCTCTCCGGTGGGTGCGACAAGTAACACGCCCGCACCGGCGCCCTGCAGCGAGAAGGCACCATCAAAGTACATGATCCATTCTTTGTTTGCTTCCTTGACGGGGATGCTCGTCTCTGGAGTTTCTTCATCAGGTGTTGGCGTCCATTCTGCTATAAATTCTGCCAATGCTCGGCTCTGGATAGTTGAAGTACTTTCAAACTTTCGGCCAAAGCTTGAAAACTCCAGTGCAATATCCTCTTCAATGGAAAGCGAGTGACAACTGTAATCTCATGTGCTTGAAAGTAATGGCGCAGCTTTCTCGAGGCCATGAGAAGGCCGAAAAGCAACTTCTGCACACCAGAGTACCTTGATCTAGCCCCTGCAGAACGGAACTGACAAAGTAAACTGGGCGCTGCACCATTTTCTTCTGCTTCTCTTCTTGTGGCTGCATAGATTCATCCTTGCCGGGACCAGAGCTTGTCGGGGAAGCCCCCTGCTTGTCGCTGGATGTACTCGCCGTGGCCGCTGGCTCATCATCCGCCTCCCTTTCCGCTACTAACGCAGTACTAACCACTTGATTGGTTGCCGCTAGATATAGCAGCAACTTCTCTTGTGGTTTAGGTGCGACAAGTATTGGAGTGGAGGACAGGTATCTCTTTAAGTCCTGTAGCGCAGCCTCCGCCTCTGGAGTCCATTTCATTGGACCTGCCTTTTTCAAAATTTTGAAAAATGGCAGGGCGCGCTCAGTAGACTTAGAGATGAACCTGCTGAGAGCAGCCACGCAGCCGGCAAGTCTTCGCACATCCTTGACGCGCTTTGGTGCTTCGATCTGCTCAATGGCCTTGATCTTGTCGGGATTAGCTTCAATCCCCTGCTGAGATACAAAGAACCCGAGAAGCTTGCCGGAAGGGACTCCAAACACACACTTCTCGGGGTTGAGCTTGAGATTGATCTTGCGCAGATTTGCAATGGTTTCGTCCAAATCTTGAATCAGAGTTGCTTTGTCTTTGCTTTTGACCACTATGTCATCCATGTACGCCTCTACATTTCTGTGCAACTGTGGCTCAAAAGCTTCGTGGACTACCCTTGCAAATGTTGAACTAGCATTCTTTAGTCCGAAAGGCATCCGCACAAAGTAGTACGTGCCACATGGAGTAATGAATGCGGTTTTCTCCTCATCCTCTTCTGCCATGAAGATCTGATGATATCCTGAATATGCATCAAGGAATGAAAGCAAAGCACATCCTGCCATGGAGTCGACGATCTGGTCAATGCGCGGCAAGGGAAATGGGTCCTTGGGACAAGCTTTATTAACATAAGTGAAGTCTATACAAATCCTCCATTTTCCGTTCGCCTTGCGCACGACTACAGGATTGGCCAGCCACGTTGGATGGAGAACTCCTCTGACTAGGCCTGCTGCTTCCAACTTCTTGATCTCTTATGTAATAAATTCTTGGCGCTCCACTGCTTGTTTTCTGACTTTCTGCTTGACGGGCCGCGCGTGAGGACAGACGGCAAGGTGGTGCTCAATTACTTTCCTGGGAACACCGGGGATGTCAGATGGTTGCCATGCAAACACATCGACATTCGCCCACAGGAAAGCAACGAGCGCGCTTTCCTATTTAGGATCAAGCGTGGCACTGATGGTGAAGTTACCACCAGTGCCGTCCTCCTTGGCGGCCACTTTCTTGGTCTCTGGCGGAGCTGTTTTCGCCTTCTTACACTTGCCGGTGGAGCTCGATGGTGCGTCCTCGACGGTAGCGTAGCACTCCGAAGAGGTGCGCTTGCCGGAGTGGGCATCAGAGCTCTTGCCGGACTTGGTCTTCTTCTTCCCCCCGGGAGCTTCAGCGACAAGTGGTTTACGTTCGGCTGCGGCTGCTGCTTCCCGGTAGATCTTATCGGTACAGATAAGTGCATCCTTCTTGTCGCCATGGACAGAGATGACACTTATCGGACCAGGCATCTTGAGTACGTTGTATGCATAATGTGATGCTGCCATGAACTTGGCGAGCGCTGGACAGCCGAGTATCCCATTGTAAGGCAATGGGAAATCAGCAACGTCAAAAGTAACTTTCTCTGTCCTGAAGTTCAGCTCGCTGCCAAATGTCACTGGCAATGTGATCTTCCCCTTCAGCTTGCTCCTTCCCGGATTGACTCCTTGGAAAGTACCAGTCTCTTCGAGCTCGCTGTCGGGGATCTGGAGCTTCTTGAGTACCGCTGAGGAGATCAGGTTCAAGCCGGCCCCGCTGTCAACTAGCATCTTTGTGACTTTGAGGTTGCGGATAGTTGGTGAAACCAACATCGGCAAGCACCCGACCGCAGTAATGCGATCAGGGTGGTCCTCAATGTCAAAGATGATAGGCGTGCTGGACCATTTCAGGGGCTTGCATGACTCAACTGATGGTTCTGCTGCATTAACTTCTCGCACCCACTGTTTGAGCTGGCGGTGCGAAGTATGCAGAGAAGCACCACCGTCAATGCACAGAACCTCTGTTGCTTCCTGAAACTCCTGCTCGTCGGCCTCGTCATCCTCCATGTCTTCGTCATCGTCTTCATCTTCATCCTTTTCGCGGCCGCGGGGAGGCCTGTCTCCTTGCCGCTCCTTGGCCTTGCCGCGGCGCCCTCCCCGGCCGGGACGCTTCTTGCCGGATCCTCCACCACCTTCTTGGGCCTTCTCCTTGTTGCGTAGTTCGTATTCAGCTTTCTACAGTTCAACAAGCTGCTCAACTTTCTTGCAGGTCTGGAGATCATGGCCCTTGGTGCGATGGATCTTGCAGTACTGCTTGCCGGAGCCGTCCTGCTTGTCGGCGGCCACTACAGCCTCGCTGGAGTTACCAGCTTTGGCCTTCTCGGCGCTGCCTCCTTTGTCGGACTGCTCGACAACTAGCACATCTTTAGCTTTCCTCTTCCTATTGTTCCGCCTCCGATTTTTCCTTGCCGGGGCGGCATCCTCACTATCAGACCCCCCTGCTCCTGTGTTCTCTTTGGGGAGTTTCCTCCCTTCCTCAGCATGTGCACATCTGTTGGCCAGGGCGTATAGCTCACTGACGTCCCTTATCTTGCACATCGCCATCTCCTCCCGCATCCTGTGGTTACGCACATTCTGATGGAACGTGCTAATAACCGCGGCGGGGTGGACATCTGGGATGTTGCGCTGCACTTGGCTGAATCTCTGAATATACTTGCACAGGGACTCTCCTTCCTTCTGGGCGAGCAGATGAAGATAGCTTTCCTGGGCATGGGGTTTGTGGCCGCCTGTGAAGGCGCCGACAAACTGATGACACAGGTCCGCCCATGAGGAGATGGAGTTGTCCGGCAAGTGCATGAGCCAAGATCTGACATTGGGTTTGAGTACCAGCGGGAAGTAGTTGGCAAGGATCTTCTCGTCGCGCCCTCCGGCAGCTTGCACCGCGATGGTGTAGATGCTGAGGAACTCTGACGGATGCAACCTGCCATCATACTTCTCTGGTACATCTGGTTTAAAGTTCTTTGTGCTGGGCCACTGGACTTGCCGCAGCTCACGAGTAAACGCAGGGCAACCTACCACGTACAGCAAGTCACCTGGTTCCCCTGGCGCATGCATGTCAACAGCGGGCCCAGCGCGCTGGTCTGATTGACGCCGCGCTTCTCTCCGATGCTCGATGCGGGTGCGAGCGTCTTTGTGCTGTCGTTCTTGGAGAACATGGCGTTGATCGCGACGAGCTCGTGGATCTGATGACGCCGTGGAGTCGGTGTCGTGGTTGATCCGGCGAGTCGGCGATCTTGGCCTTCG
This sequence comes from Triticum timopheevii, assembly GCA_963921465.1. NCBI lineage: Eukaryota > Viridiplantae > Streptophyta > Magnoliopsida > Poales > Poaceae > Triticum > Triticum timopheevii. The sequence goes on along the minus strand of OY997264.1, from coordinate 247,842,410 downwards.
GGGCGGGGAGTGCACGGTGGTTGCACCTCCACCGGTCTTGTCGCCATCGGCTCGCGTCCGACAATCTTGCCGCGGCTGCGATATAGCTGGCTGCCGTGGAGTGTCGCCGTTGGCGAAGCCGATGAGGCTCTGTATAGTGGCCCTCCAATCGTCGATCTTGTCTGGCGCTGGAGGGTAATCTAGAAGCAGTTGAGCTCGAGCCAACGCTTCTTCTGGAGTCTTCGGTGGCGGCGGTGAGCGGCGTGAGGAGCAGGATATGCTCGGACTTCCAACTGGGTTGGAAGGAGCAGTACCCCGTCCAGGCGACCGTACCTCACTCGTGCCGGCATGCTGGTGCGCATGCTGGTCTTGAACGCCCCGAGATCCACCAGCTTGGCCTTGTTCTAATGCGAGCACGATGCCGCGAGCACCATGACGCTGTCGATCCCGCGCCTCCTGAGATGGGCACGGTGTGTGTACGGACGCTGAAGTTTGCGGGGCCTTGTACTTGGATCTGGTAGCGACGTGAACTCCCTCGTCGGCGCCCGCTCCTTCACCGGTGTCTACTCCACCGCCCGTTTGCTCCGGTGGCGGTGGGATCGACGCGGCCGGGGCAGCCACCTCCGAAGCCTTCTTCTTCGGTGGCATGTCGATGAAGATAATGATGAACTGGCTCGCGCGAACACCGGATCGGGTTCACACAACCTCGACGCCCCCCTACCTGGCGCGCCAAAGATGTCGTGGGAAACAAACACCTATGGGGCAGGGGCCCCTTTCGGAGGGCGCACAAAGAGCGGATCGAGGCGAAGTACGTGAGGGATTTTTACCCAGCTTCGGAGCTCTCCGGAGAGATAATACTCCTACTGCTGCTTTGTGATTGTATTCTATTCTTGCTTGAGAGCGTGAGAGTGGTGTAGTTTCGAATGAGTCGAACCCCTTCTACGTTGCGCATGGGCCTCCTTTTATAGGCTAAAGGGGTCACCGACAGGTGGCAACGCAGGCAAGGGTACAAATATAAAAAGGGTGGTTGGTACAACTGCCATCTACAGTGCACCCTACCTAACTCTGACGGCAGGGGACAAGGGCATTTAATGCCTGTCCGCATCACCTACACAGTGTAGAAAAGCGACCGTTAGGGGCGCCACCGCTTGCCACGATGGCCTTCTCGTCATCTCCACTTGCCACCTTGCACCGCTTGGCTGCACAGCTTCCCGCAACGTGTGCCTGGAACGATCCTGCGGCGACACGTCGACGGATGCGCTGGAGCATGGGCACAGAGTGGTGGCTTCGCCGCGGCAAGCGTCTTGCCGCGGTCGTTGTCTTGTCGCACCCGAAAGCTTGTCGCTCGTCGGGTCTTGCCGGGACGCGCGACGCGTCGCGGCAAGTTCTTCGAAGTGCCTGGGTCGGCCTTCCCCGCAAGCTCCTCTTGCCGGGGCCTTGTCCTTCCCGGCAAGCTCCTCTTGCCGGAGTCTTGTCTTCTCAGTTAAAACACTTTGTTCTTGAATGGCATCAATAGGAACTACGGAGGATCTTGGCGGACACCCGGCAAGCCTTGCCGTGGGACGCTGCGACTGCCCGTGCACAAGTTCGGGATACTAAGGTACCCCTACTTTAGTACACCGACAATCTGTCACATCGGCCCCCTTCAATATAAATGTATAATCTTTCGTTGCCTTTCGGATGTCTCACGTCGCAGACTTTCCTTTGCAGGCCGACGAAACCCCGTGCTCCATATTGTACACCATCGGCGAACAGAAGGTAGACGTGGGGAAGGGGACGATAATGAAGCTGAAGGAACCATTGTTCCACAGCCAGTCGATACCCCCGAACGTCTTTAAGGTTTCCGTGGCCAGTGTCAAACTGGGCCATGAGAATTTGCCTCCTCTAATACTAGTGGGGGATGACGACGAGACCCCGCGGCGGCTTGGTGATTGTTGCAATGGGTGGGTCCTGTTGTGGCCAAAGAGTCTGCTTCGTCTGGAGGCGGCCGGGAGCACACCCACGAGCACGTAGCCTCAGCAAGGTATGAACATCAACACCCCACCTTCCCAATTTGCGTCGGGTGTCGGGTTGGGTGATAGCGGACGGGGTAAGCAGGTGGCTCCATTAGTCGCTGATGACGTCGCCATGGATGAGGATGAGGATGACGATGGCACTGAACAGTATGTCTATACTGGCGCCTCCTCAGGGTTTGACCGTCATGAGTTGGTGCCTGAATTACCGTCTCAACATATTATTGACGACCATCCGGTGGTAAAGAAGTCTAGGAAGAGAGCGAGGAAAGGCAAAAAAGCCGATTCTATGATCCAGCCGCCTCAGCAGCCTCGGCTTCAGGACCGTGTAGATATCCCCGATGAGGATAAATGGCATATCCCCGGTCGACCAATCCTACCTGAAATAGCGCTACGGGCCAGATTCGGCGATCTAAGGAGACTTCATGATGATGTGCTGCGGGTAGAGAAAGGCCTCATCGCCTCAAAAGATCCAGGATACCCACTCTACGTGGTTAACGTTCCGCGGCAAATGTCGTACATCGACGGCTTCCCCACAGATAAGTTCTTGCTCCGATTCGATTACATATTCGACATGTTTCACGTGAAGAAGCTGGATTTTACGTTTGTCCGCCTTTATGCCTTGCACATGAACTACATCATTGGGGTTGAGCAGATACGTTTTATCTGTGTCGCTGACCCGTACTACATGCACGACGGCTTCTTGGGAGTCTGTGCACAGCATCATGAATACGCGAGGGATTACATCGTCAGTTTCATGCTCGCCAATGAGGACAAGGAGGCGATTCTCATGCCTTATCATCCCGTGTAAGTCATCAGCGCTGCTATCCTTCCTTCGATTTCAATAATTCATTTGCACGGTGGAGGCTAATTAATTTGAGGTGTACTTATTTTGCGCAGCGGCGGGCACGCCGTCCTCATCATCCTCTACCCCCGATTCTCCCACGCTCTTTACATGGACTCGTCGAAGAACATTCACAAAAAGGATTACACCCACATCAAATATGTTCTCGACAGTGCTATGTTTTACTACCGAGCAAGGGGTGGGGAGGTTAGGGACAAGAAGAGAAGGGGCGGCAGGGCCGCCATCAGCCATAGGACCGACTTCCGCTGCATCCAGCAACCGAACGATTCTCTTAATGATGGATTCTATGTCCAACACCACATGCTGAAGTACAGATGGGATCACCAGAACCTTCACATGGCACCTAGATCTGGCGATGCCCATATTCTGCAATGGGCCAAGGACATAGGAGATATCGAGGATCATCGACTTCAAGCTGAGTTTTATAACATCCAGCGCGAACTTGCCCAAATCATCATGAATGAGGTCGTCGAAAAAACAGGGATGTTCCATGCAGAAGGACAAATGTCGCGGGAAGACGTCCGAACATGGATAGCCTCTCGGCGTCTTGACATGAAGCTTTTCACTAAGCTCGATGACTATCTCCCTGACATGGATGGATGGCACGACATGATGGAGTTATTGTCGATATATGACAATGTGTCCGTTTAGTCCATACTTTCTTTTATGACAAAACTTTGAGTTATGCACGGTGAAACTTTATTTGTGATGTAATTAAACCGTCCTCCTCCTGGACTAGTGAAAATCACTCTAGTTAGGTCATTTTGGGTACGATGAACTTTGTTATTTATGCTTATGATATGTTGTTTCTATTTTTGCCAAGTCTGTCTCTTTCTGTTGCTCAACTATATATGTTGCATATCATCGACTCATGTGACGATGCAAGTGCATAGATCATAGATGGCGAAGAAGTGCTACGGCAGGAGTATATATACGACAAGTGGCCGGAGTGTCAGGCCCAGATGTACCGGTTTTCGGTTTCCGAGCGACACGCAGTACTTAGTTTAGGTTCACGCTAATGCGAGAGAGGGATACAAACTCATGTACTCAAAGTGATAGCTATTCTCGTGTATATCATTGTTTAGATGGATGACGATGTATTTGCAAGTAATCGAGACTTGTATCGCTATTTTCGAGATTGATGACGAGAGACCAATTTGTGTTGGATGATGATTATGATGATGACATTATTTGATGAGACTAATTGTATGTATATGCTATGATTACATTTGTATGTGGATGATATGCTAAAGATTATTGTATAAAGCCTATTAAAATACAAAACAAATAAAAAACAATTATGCAGGAAAAAAACTAATAAAACTAGTAGTAGCGAGGGGGGGAAATTTAGCAGTAGCGCCGACTTACCAGTAGCGCTTCCTGCTAAACAGCGCTGCAGATAATATCATTAGCGCCCTTTTCCAAAGAGCGCTACAGTTATTCATTAGTAGCAGTAGCGTGGGTCAACAGGCGCTACTGCTATATGTTAGCTGTAGCGCCTTATTAGTAGCGCCGGTACCCGCGCTACTGAGAGGGCCAAAACCCGCGCTGCTGCTAGGCTTTTCCCTAGTACTGTCTATCCGCTCTTTGTGAGCGCCATTGTCGCCGGTCTGGTGCCTTCCTTTTCTGAGTTCTTCTTCTCTGTCCTCCGCCATTACAAGCTTCAAGCTCTGCATCTCCACCCCAACTCTGTCCTTCTTCTGGCAATCTTCGCCTACTATTGCAAGGCTCACGTAGGGGTGAAGCCCTCAATGGCCTTGCTGCGCCACTACTTCTCCCTCCGGACCTCTCGTGGTCGCGTCTCTGCGTGCGCGAGCTTCGTCGCGTACGGTAGCTCCATCGCCATTTCGAACCCCGGGAAGAGGATTGAGGGCTTCAGGAGCAAGTGGGTCTTGGTAGATGCTGGGCGCATCCACTCTCGGCTGATCTTACCGACGGGGCACCCCACGAGCTCCGACGACTGGTCCTGAGTGGAGCTCGTGGACCCCCACGCGAGGCTGGTGTTGGAGAAGATGGACGCGGATCTGAGGCCGGTCAACACGGCGGCGGCGAAGCAGAATGGCGCATCGCTGCTGAGGGAGTTCCTGGAGCACCAGCTGGCTCCGCTTAGTCAGTACTCACTTCCGATGTGGAGGCCCCACCCGAGCCCTGCAGTCTTGGCCGGCGAGGATCTGGCTGCGGTCCTCCAGTCTTTGGTCGGGGCGACGTGGCGAGGTTGGAGGGCGATCCTACGCCCCTGTTCAACGGGGACGGGCCCGTGCCCACGGAGGCTCCCGAGGACCCGGTGGACGTGTCCTCCGGCGACTCCAGCAAAGAGAAGGAAGAAGGGGAGCGGGAAAAAGGGCCTGACTCCGAGGCGACCGACGGAGAGTCAAGGGCTCCCCCCCCCCCCCCCCGGTGCAGGTCCCGCGCTCTCCGCCTCTCTCTGAGTGATGACGACAAGGATGATGACGAGCAGGGCGGCGAGAGCCTACCCCTGATCCCGAAGAAGGACAGGACCGGGCTGATCCCCTGCGGGTCTACCCCGGTCCCGAGGCGATCCGCGGACGCGCCTCCTGCTCCCGAGCTCCTTGAGGCTGATCCTTGCAGCCGACTCTTGGGCTTCAAGTACGGCCGGAGGCTGCTCGAGCTCGCGAGTGATGACCTATAAGTGCTTGATTCCTGTCTTACTTCTTGTTCTGTTGCTGAGGCTTGACGTTTGTATCTCCTGGCTAGGCTGGTGCCCGCGGCAAAGAAGCCGAAGGGAGCTCCTGAGGTTCCATCCGGGGCTGCGCCTCTGCCCGCGAAAGGAGGTGATCGTGACGCACGGGCCTCTCCTGCCCGGGCATCCTCGTGACGCCTGGCTGAGCCGGCTGGGGCGAGCTCAGCCCCCACTGCCCAAGCGACTCCCGAGGTGCCCTTGCCTGATGCCGCCACCACAGCCGTTGGGGCGCAGCAGGCTCCACCTTAGGATACTTTGGTCACGCTGTTGTCTTCTCCTCCTACTCCACCGACTGCTGCTTCTCCGACTCCTCCTACTATTTTGGATCGCGCTGCCGCCGAACTAGACCTCCCGGTGGACATGTCCTCCCGAGGCGCGCATCTTGTCTTCTGCAGCGCTGACGCGGGTCCTTACCCACATCTATCTTCGCGACCCCAACATCGACCTCGACAGCCTGCTGGAGCCAGCGAGCTGCAAGCTTGCCGCTGCCGCCGCTGAGGCCGTGAAGGGTCGCATGGAGGCTCTACTGGGGAAGTTCCGGGCCTTCAGCACCAAGCCGAAGCGGGGCGCTGCCGGCCCTGCAGCTCCACAAGGCAAACCCGCTCCGCGCAGCTCCACCGCCGACAAGCGACTCCGTTATGGCTCCCGTCCTGCTTTTAATTAATGCACATGTATCATGCCTCGGGGAGGCATTAAAACTTGCATTTGGTGTTGTGATAACACTATGGACTATAATATTTGCTTTTGAATTCCTTGAAATTTGCGCTTTTCCTTCCTACTTGCTTATGTTCTACGCCGGCAGAGCCCGGCCCCGCGCATACCTCAGCCGCCGTTAGCCCCGACCGGAAACCAGGACGGGACCAAGGAGTGAGGGGCTACGTGACAAGTTAGGCTCCTGAGTCGCGATGCTCAGTTGTCCCCCTTGGCGCTCGAACAGCAAGTAGGGAGGTGAGATGTGGGGGTGACTCCTTAGGGAGGTGAGATGTGGGTGGATCTACCGTTCTACGTCCACAGACCCCAGCCCCGCGCATACCTCAACTGCCGTTAGCCTTTCGGAACTAAGGAGTGAGGGGCTATGTGACCAGTTAGGCTCCTGAGTCGCGATGCTCAGGAGTCCCCCTTGACGCTCAAACGGCCTTCGTACCTTGGCTCCACTCGGGGAGGGATGTGCGATGAACCAGGCTTGGGGGGCCTTCCTGGGTGGCGTGCGTCTGGGCGTGACCCAGGCGCAGCCCCCGTGCCCAGCCCCCTCGCGCGGCACTCCCGAGGGGAGGCATTGTGATGAGGCTAGACACTGAGCTCTGGGCTCCCTGAGGTTGATGCGGCCCGGGGGCCACCCTAAGTTGTTTATCACTAGCGCGGAGCATAGCGCTTCCGTATATCTACGGGCATAGCCGCTCCTCGGCAGTGTCGTCAGCCAGCGCGGAGCATGGTGCTTCCACTGGTGCGTGGGAGGGGGCTCCCCTCCGGGAGGAGCCCCCGAGGCGTGTATAGCCCCGCCCTGACACGTGGCTGGCACGGTAGGGCCTGACGACGTGTATCTGGGCACCCGTGAGCCAGCGCGGGACTCACGGGGCCCTACCTCAAGGCGGGTTGCGCCTGGCACTGGGCCTTATCTTGGGATGTGTTCCTGCAAATTTGGTTAGATGCCGGCGCTCTACCTCCTCGGGTCCCGGCCCTCAAGCTGGTCTCAGCCGTCGCTGGTATGCCAGGTCGCGATGCCGTGGACAAGGCCAGAGGGTGAGTGCTGGAGAGCTGGTAGGAGCCCTGAGTCGCGATGCTCAGGTACCCCCCTTTAACGTGCAAGCTTGGTTAGATGTCGAAGCTCTACGTCCTCGGGTCCCGGCCCTCGAGCTGGTCTCAGCCGACGCTGGTCTGCCAGGTCACGATGCCGTGGACAAGGCCAGAGGGTGAGGGCTGGAGAGCCGGTAGGAGCCCTGAGTCGCGATGCTCAGGTACCGCCCCCTTTAACGCGCAAGCTACCGACATCAAGGAACAAAAGGGGCCACGGACAGGCACCAAATAACAAGCATGATGGGTTGAATGCATGGCCCGAAGATAAATGCAAGAGGGGTACACGCCGCTGGGTTTGACCCGAGCGACTTGGGGATGATGCAGCCCGAGGGGCGCCCCCATCAAAGTAAGCTAAGAACACGAGCAAAAGGGATACACGTCGCAGGGACGGACCCACGCGGCCTGGGAATGAAGCAGCAATGAGGGCGCTGCCAGCTGGAAACGAAACTTGAAAGATGTCACCTGATGATGTTGAAGGTGAAGGGGTGTTGGTGTAGCAGACTCGGTGGGCTGCGGGAGCCGATCCTCACGAGCCCCCAGGCCCAGGGGCCTCGGCAGGCTCCGGAGGCGCTGGTGGCTCCCCGCGGACCATCTCCATCTCTGCCAGGGCTGCGGAACGCCTGACCTCTTGAGCCTCCAGGATGCCCCTCATGAGGCGCTGGTACGTGGCAGCCACGTTCGGCAAGCCATAAGGCTTGCGAACATAGCCGTGGGGTGGACCTTTGCAGCGCCCCACTTGCGAGGGCCAGAGGCACTCCTGAGAGGCGGCTCGGTTGAGCCCTGGTATGTCGACGCAGACGCGCGGCCCACCATCCTCGCCTGGATGGGGGGCCACAGCGGGTAAGCGGCGGCTGCTTCTCATGACTCTTGACTCCTGTAGCTCCTGAATGGCCTTGCTGACGAACTCCTGAGGGTTTGGCCCTCCTTGCCTTGCTCCTTCTTGGGGGAAACGTGCTTCGAAACACGCCTCCAAGTGGTGCCCTAGCGCCTCCCTCGTGACCCTGGCGAGGTCGGCGGCTCTCCAGGGGAGAGCCCCCGAGCCCTGCCTGAGGAGGGCGCCGGGCGCGCTTCCCTATGCGATGGAAGGAGGTTCCCCCTGGGCAGGCGCGGGCCCTAAGGGGCCTGCCTCCTGAGGGGCCGTTCCGGACGATGTCTTCTTCTTCTTGGGGGCGGTCTCGGGAAGCCTCCTGCTTCTGCGACCTGGGTCTTCCAGTGATGCGGCCTGAAAGGCTCGTTCCAGGGAGCACACCGCGTCTTTCTCTTCGCAGGGCACCGTGATGACTCTGCCACTTCCTGGCTTCTTGAGGACGTTGTACCCATGATGGGTTACGTCCATGAACTTGGCTAGCGCTGGGTACCCGAGGATGGCATTGTATGGCAGGCGAATGTGGGCGACGTCGAAGTCGATGAGCTCGGTGCGATAGTTGTCACGTGCCCCAAAGGTGACAAGGAGGCGGACATGCCCAATCGGGACCGTGGAGCCGTCGGTGACTCCAGAGAAAGGCTTGGTTGGCTGAAGCTAATTGTAGGGCACTTGGAGATTGTTGAACGTTTCCACGGACAAGATGTTAAGCCCCGCCCCGCCATCGATGAGGGTCCTGGTGACTAGCACATTGCTGATGATTGGGGAACAAAGCATTGGGACGACTCTGACTGTGGCCACGCACTTGAGCTGATCAGCTGAGCTGAACGTGATGGTGCACACCGACCACCTAAGAGGGCGCGTGGCCTCGAGCTTGGGGAGGACTGCATTTACTTTGCGGGCGAACTGCTTGAAGATGCGTTGAGAGGCTGGGGCTTGATCCTCGCCCAGGATGCAGGTGATCGCACGTGGCTCCTGGAAGCCCCCAGCCCCCTCGTCCTGATGATGGTCCTCATTTCTCCTTGGCTGCGGTGGCAGTGGAGGGAGGCCTGCGTTGCCTTGCGGGCGATCCTCGCGAGGCTGATCCCTCCAGTCTCCCTCGCGAGGCGGGTCCTGCCAGCGATCCTCGCGAGGTTGGTCGCGCCACCCTTGGCGAGGGCCGCGGTCTTCCCAGCATCCTGTGTTCCTTCCTCCTCCTTGACCGTAGCCCCGGTCGCTGCGGTCATGACGTCGGCCGACCCTTCCTTCACGCACGGCTTGGAGCTCTTGGCATTCATTGGTGTTGTGGGTGTGGATGTCGTGGTATACGCAGTACCGACTGCCCTTGAAAGATTCGGGCTGATCTCTGCCCTTCTTGGTGTCTAGTTCTGTCGCGAGCACGGCAGCCCCCTTGCGCTTCACATCCTTGGCCTTGGGGTTCTTATCTTCTGGGTCTGCGGTAGGCAGCTCGAGGAGGGAGAGACGCCCTTCCTCAGCCCTGGCGCACTTGGTCGCCAAGTTGAATAGCTCCAAGGAAGTGCATAGGTCTTCATGCATTGCCAGCTCCTCCTTCATCTTGACGTCGCGCACGCCGTCGGAGAAGGCTGAGATGATGGCCTCCTTGGTCACCTTGGGAATCTTGAGGCGTGCGTTGTTGAAACGCTGGATGTACTTCTGCAAGGTTTCCCCTGGTTGCTGCTTGATACGGCGCATGTCGCTCACGGCGGGTGGCCGGTCGTGAGTACCTTGGAAGTTGGCGATGAAGCGGGTGCGCATCTCGTCCCAGGAGGAGATCGTGCCTGGAGCCAGGTTCAGGAGCCAGGTGCGGGCCCCGACCTTGAGCGCCATGGGAAACCAGTTCGCCATGACCTTCTCGTCTCCGTTGGCAGCTTCGATGCCCAACTCGTAGAGCTGGAGGAACTCTGCGGGGTCAGCCGTACCGTCGTAGCGAGGAGGCAGGTCTGGCTTGAACTTGCCGGGCCATGCGATGCTACGCAGCTCGGTGGTGAAGGCGCGGCAGCCTGCTATGGCCATGGGAGGCCTTGGATGACAAAGAGCTTAGTCCTGCGGGTCCCCATGCGCTGCAGCTGGGAGCAGTGCGGGGTCTTGACGTGCTGGAGCAGGAACGTGGTTGCGACGAGCCGGAGCAGGGAGCGCTCGGGCAGCTTCTCGCGAGCGCGGGACTTCTTGGCAGCATTGCTCTTGCCGCGCTGGCGCCTGATGGAGCGGGTTCCGCCTAGGGGCCATGCGCCTTGGGGCCAGGGCGCCTTCTTGAGCGGGAGGCGGCTGAGGCGCCCCCGGAGCTTCGTCACCCGCGCAGGGCGGGGTGCGGTGCAGCGGGACGGACGGCGCAGGAGAGCCCCCTGCGGCACGGATGAGCTCGGCGACGCGGTCGAGCCATTCTTCGTAGACGTCGTCGACGGGACGCTAGCGCAGGAGCTAGTTTGCCACGATGAGCGCAGCTCGAGCCTCCATGGGTGCGCGGAATGCGCGAGACGAACAACCAGCTGGGGTGAGCGAGGGGGTAGCAGTGCAGCCGTCATGCCTCACGGAGGGATGCTGGGACGATGCTTGCTGCTCGTTCCCCGCCGGGCCGGTAGCGGCGTTGACGGCGAGTGACGAGGACCGACAAGGGCGCCACCGACGGGAGCCGTCTGGGCAACACGGGAAGCGAGGGCGGCTCGGCGCTCGGCACAGGCCCGACGAGCGTCAGACATGGATGCGATGGTCGGAGATGAACAGGGCAACGGAAGACGAATTCCGGCGCACCCCTACCTGGCGCGCCAAATGTCGTATTTCGGGTTCCGGCAGACCCTTGAGGTTCGAACACTGGGGTGCACGCAGAGATTTCGCCCTCTACCAACCTGCTCCTCGCCGCCTCGCTAGGATCTAAACTACGAAAGGAACAACACAAGAGACACAAGGTTTATACTGGTTCGGGCCACCATCGCTGTGTAATACCCTACTCCAGTGTGTGGTGTGGTGGATTGCCTCTTGGGCTGATGATGAACAATACAAGGAAGAACAGCCTCGTGAGGGTCTGTTCTTGGCTGGGACGATGAACTGCTAGGAGGAGTTCAGTCGCTCTCTCTACTGGTTTCTTGGCGAGGATCCTGTCTCTCTTGTTGTTGTTTTTTCCCCTTTTCTACCTTGTGGTGGCTAGTCCTATTTATAGGCAGAGGCCCTGGGCCTCCTCCCAAATATTGAGTGGGAAGGGCGCCAACAATTGGCCATTTTGAAGGGGAACATCTGGTACACTTATCCTGACTAAAGTTGGTCCTCGCCTGTCAAAGCCTCTGGTGGTGACGCTTGCTTGGGCTCCACAATGACTTCCTTCCTGCCGTTGGGCTGGTCTTGGTCTTGTTGCACCAAAATGGATGCCTTTGCTTGATGCTCTCGCCTGCACTTGCTCCCTTTGCACCAAAGAGGAAAGGAGGACACTGCGCGGGCTGGCACCCGCCTGGCGCCCTTGGTCGTCATCGCTTGCGTCATGGGCACCTCGTGAGGTACCCCGCCTTGATCTCTCCGCCTCCTCGTGAGCCAGCCTAATGAGGCCGTGCCTGAGGAAGCTCCTTGTCATCCGCCCCGCGAGGCTTGGCCCCTCGCGAGGGTCTTGAGCTTGTGTTGATGAAGATCGGTCGTGCTGGGCCCCCTTTGAGCCACGCCGCAGGCCGCAGGCAGGCAAGTCTGGGGACACCCGTTCCCAGAACGCCGAAAGTTCCCTCCTAGAGGCATCCACCACGGCTGCCGATAGCAGCCCGGAGTGGGATCCCAGGGCCCAGCCCCTGGGAAAGTCGTAAGTACACGAAATCCGAACACGCACGTGCATCCGGGGTTGTTTGGGCATAGTAGGTTTAACTGTCGCCATATCTCGTATAGCCCGGCGAGGTCTCATGCCGGATAGTCCTCATCGGAGGATTCACTGAGCTCAGACGCCTTGGCGAGCGAGATGCCTCCAAAGGCCCCTTCCCCAAAGTCCAGGCGCGACACTGAGGTGTCGTCTCAACAGGACCCGGACCGGGGGGGGTCATATCTCTAGGGCCGGACACACGGGAGCAATGGCCCCCAAGTGTGTCGACGGTGGGGGCGATCTTGGGTTCGGACCATGGCTGGACATAGTCCTGGAGACTTTTAAGGCTCCAGGATCGGGCGAGTAGCCACCTTCGACGGTGGGAGGCTTGCCTACTCCGCCGGTAACCTCTGTCCAAGCAGAGCTGCCCGGCGGTCTATCGACAGCGTTTAAAAACGCATCTATCATCGATGAACATCGGACCCTTATGGGTGCGGTGGTTGAAAAGATTCAGTCTGCCGAAAGCGGGCTGAATGAGTCCTGCCTTGGCCTTATAAAGGCCTTTGAGGCATGTTTTCTAAGAAACCTTTGAGGAATCATCATAATATGAGTAGTAGCCCCTGATACACTGTCCGGCGAAAGAGAGAGAGCCGGGCAGGGGATCAAATCCTCTTTTTCGTGGGGACCTATGTTAATGACGTGTACCTCTTTGTTTGAAAACAACCGTCTGCGGAGAAGACAGCCTCTCATAATGCGGAAGTGTCCGAACTGAAGCAGAGCCTGGAACGGGCCGAGGAGGAACTTGGCTGTGTGAAGAAGCAATTGGAGGACAAGCGAGCTATGTTGAAACATTTTCTTGCGTTGGGCACGACTGAGTAATTGTGCCTATTGAAAACTATTGTATGCCCTAGGAGCGAGTGTCGAGTATGAGGCACTGAAGAAGGCTGTGGCTGATGCCAACGAGAAGGCTGCCTCCCAACAGGCGCTTCGTGAAAAACACGAGGCCAAGGTCATCACCGCTGAACCTGAGCTCTAGGAGGCTGTGAAGAAAAGCGTGGGCTTGGAGCAGAGTCTAGTAGGGAAAGAGTCCGAACACGCCCAAGCTCTCCAAGCCGTGGAAGATGCTCGGGAAGAAGCCCGAGGTGCTGTACGAGACATTCAGGAGGCCCGGAAAATTGCAGCTGGTAAGGCCTATTGTATTTATGGCCATTTTTACATGATAGCGGGGAGAAATCTAAGCGACAAGCTGAATTCTTATTTTCATAGGGGCGTTTGCGGATCTGCCTCGTAGCATATCAGATGCCGCCCAATTCTACCGGACCGAGGAGAAGAAGTCTGCTTAGAGGAACTTCTAGTCACAGTCTTTGGCACCGAACTATCCAGTGCCTTTTATCGATTAGCTAAAACAATTGGTCGAACTACACCAGGTGGCTAAACTAGCCTTGAAGGACTTGGTTGTCCGGCTGTGGCCCGCGGAACCAATTCCAAGCAGTTACTTCGGACTCGTGAAGCGGATTGTGGGTGCCTGTCCTCAGCTTGATGCTATCAAGCGATCAGTCTGTATAGAGGGTGCGCGCATGGCGTTCACTCGTCCAAAAGTTCATTGGGCGAAGCTTGACGCCGAGAAGCTGATGACTGAGGGGCCGCCGGAGGGGGAGGTGCACCGCAAGCCTGAACTGTACTATGAAGGTGTAATGAAGGGAGCCCGCCTTGCGGCGGATAAGTGTACGAAAGACATTATATTTCCCTGAGGGCATTCGTGTCGTTCTTTGTAATATGGGATATTGGCACTTTTATTATTTATTGCCTATTTTGTTTGAACATATGTTCTTCCTGTGTAGCTGTTTATTGTATGTAAATCCTGAGAGTTGGCCAGTCGTCGGCTTCTGCCCCCATGTAAGAAATACGGAGGTGTTCGGGATATATATGACCACTCTTTATCCCATGGTTGGGTCCTTTTGAGGAGGTGTTTCTCGCCACGAACCAGGCAATCGGACTATAGGGCTTTACTACTCTCACTTAGCCATAGGAATTCAAGTATGGTCGGCGTAGACCCTAGTGTTGGGAAGACCAAACTAGGGGCTCTATTGGCGCCCGATCGGAAGACCGATTCGTCGCACTCTGCATTTATAGTGGCGTTGTGCGGAATAAATCTTTAAGGATTTTACAACCTCTCGAACAGCTGACCAGCTCTCGCTGCATCATGACAGTCGGTTTTCGGCTTTCTCTACTGAGGTGCTCGTCCGGCAAAACCGGGACACAATCAAAGTAGTTCTCCCAGCGCTACCTTAGCCGATAGAGCGGAACATAAGGTACCAAAACATGGGAGCCGGGCAAACCCAACCAATGACCCAAGACATGATTCGGAGCTGATGCATATAATGCTATAAGTTCGGGGTGCCGAGCAACCGAAAAGGTGGTCGGAGTTTATTGCCGTACTGTGAAGCCCCTGGCATAACCGGGCGTAACACGAAGCGTGGACACCATTTTTTGGCAAAGAGGCATCGGCGATAAACGAGGGCAGGCCTGGCGCAGTGGTGAAGTCCTCCCCACTTGTGCCAAGAGGTCCTGGGTTCGAACCAGCCTCTCTGCATTGCACTTTGCAGGTGTAAGACTAGGTTCCTATAATCTCTCCCCAGACCCCACCTTGTGTGGGAGCTTCTATGCACTGGGTCTGTCCTTTTAGGCATCGGCGATAAACGACGGCCGGTAAGTGTTATTTAAGTTTACGCATTGTAGTAGGATGATATGTCTATGCATATGAGTACGATGTATGATTATGAAAAGAGGTGTTTTTTGGCGGAACCTGTGATGGACGGACTGGAGGGGGTTGTGAGTGGATCAAGAGTGAATCCGAACTGCCTTCTACCTGCATGTTCCTGCCATTGTGTGTCCGGGCTGATTCCACGTCGCCAATCCTATTCTGCATCAAAGTTAGTTTGTAAAGGCAAATGCTTGGAGGCAGCTAAACGTCCTCTTGTGATTGGTATAAGGGTTCCTGATCGGACCCTGGTGAAGCCAGCCGATATACCATGAAGTAGCGCGGACTCCTCAGTTGGTGTCCGGATAGTTGGCTATCGTATCAAAATTTTGATAGGCATGCACGACTCGCTACTCTAGTGGCTGTATGATTTCCGCTCTGAGGGCGGGGTCCGGCCTTACCCGTGTCACACGGTGTTGGCCTAATGGTTTATCACGTGGAATCTAGTCAACGTGGTTCATCCCGTTAGCATACGGTAAATTACCGTATGAGGGGAAGGTGCCGAAGAATTACTCTTTGGCGTGGCATTTTTTGGTGATTCGAAAACAACCGTTGGGGTGGTGGGCCAATTAACTTGGCCTTTGCGCCTGGCATCCTTTAGAAGATGTTATTTGTGGTTTCGTACCTGTGGGGGTTTTGTGTGTTATGGAGCCCCCGGACTACTAGGTCTAGGGGTACGACAATTGAATTGCTGTGGTAAGTGTGATCTGGGACGATCGGCCGTACTTTTATATTCTGGGGGGGTCTCTTGACTAGACGCCTCCCTCATTGATTCCGACACATGACCGGTCGTTTTGTTTTGAGGATTCGGCATTCTCTATTGGTATGCTTTGCCGTCCTTCTAGGAGTACCGTGAATTGCACACGGTTGATCGAGTGTGTGGCTCGGGCCGAATAGGCTTGAGCTGTTCTTTGTCCGTTGACCGGACTGAGAGTTGCTGGACTTGGCACCAGCTTCCCTGACTTCACGTTTATGACCATTATGCCGAGGCTTGAGGATGCCTCTTCGTGTCTCCTTCTTACTGTCTTGGACCGTAGTGATGTGTGGACGTTGGGGTGTGTGCCTTTGGCTCACATACTTAGGTTGAGGTAGCCAGTTGTGCCGCGTATGCCCCTTGTTGGGGCGGTCGAGTCGATACTTTTCGGTGGCCAGGATCTTGGTCCACCTATCCACTAGCAGATCTTTGTCGGCTTTAAGCTGCTCTTGATTCCTTTGCAGGCTCCTTGCAGTGGCCATGAGCCTTCGCTTGAAGCGAACTTGTTCCACTGGATCTTCAGGCACGCTGAATTCGTCATTGCCGAGGCTTACCTCGTCTTTGGAGGGGGGTATATAGTTGTCCCTCTCCAAGTATCCCATCGTGGACGGTCCGGCCTTCTTGAAGGTAAGATAATCAGGGATGTGTTCCTCTTCGGCACCATCCGGATTGCTTTCATCTCCGGGGCCAGTGTTGATGTGTCGGGGCTTCGAGCGGCGCCGAAGACGCCCATGCTTTTTTTTCCTCCTGAGGGGTTATCCTCCCTTGCCTCGTCGCCATTGGTTTCCTTTGGAGTGTCCACCACGTATATATCGTATGAGGAAGTGGGCGTCCATGGCCCGGTGAGCGGTTGCTCCTGTAATTCTCCTGCATCGTCGTCCGTACCGTCGATGTCTTCGGAGTCGAAGTCGAGCACGTCGGTTAAATCATCAACCGTGGCAATGAAGTGGGTGGTGGGTGGGCAGCGAATTCCTCCGTCGCCTGCTTCCCACTCAAGCCGGACATATTTCGGCCCAGAGCCTCCTGACAAAGAGAGAGACTTCAATGAGTTCAGCATGTCGCCGAAGGGCGAATGCTCGAAGATGTCCACAGCGGTAAACTCCATTACCGGAGCCCAACCTGGCTCGGCTGGCTCGAGGGTATGCGGACCGGAACCGACAACCGGATACGAGTCCGGGGCCCCGGGGTTACAGGCGTCCACAGAGGTGAAACCCGTGTTCGGCTCCATCGCCGATGAGTGTGCAGCCTGCGGGGCGGGGTCCACCCCTCCGTCCTTAGGCGACGCAACTTGCTCCGGATTTAGATCTGAGGCTACTGCTGGGGTGATACCCCGAGCTTTGTCTGACAGCGGGTCTAAGCCGTGCTCGTCGTGACTGTTCGGTGCTCCTAGCGCAAGCCCAAATCCATCGAAGATCAAGTCTCCGTGAATATCCACTTTGTAGTTCAAGTTTCCGAACCTGACCTGGTGGCCGGGGGCGTAGCTATCGATCTACACCAGATGGCCAAGCGAATTGGCCCGCAGTGCGAAGCCGCCGAACACGAAGATCTGTCCGGCGAGAAAAGTCTCCCCCTGGATCGTGTTGTTGACGATTTAAGGCGCCATCAAGCCCTGCAGCAACGGCACAGAGGAACTCTCAGTGAAAGCACCAATGTCGGTGTCAAAACTGGCGGATCTCGGGTAGGGGGTCCCGATCTGTGCGTCTAGGCTGATGGTAACAGGAAGCAAGGTACACAATGCTTACCCAGGTTCGGGCCCTCTCGATGGAGGTAAAACCCTACTTCTTGCTTGATTAATATCGAAGATATGAGTAGTACAAGAGTAGATCTACCACGAGATCGTAGAGGCTAAACCCTAAGAGCTAGCCGATGATGGTATGATTGTAATTGTGATCGGCCTTCTAAGGACCAACCTCTCCGGTTTATATAGACAGTGGAGAGGGCTAGGGTTTACATGAAGTCGGTTACAACGAAGGAAACACAATATCCGGATCGCCAAGCTCGCCTTCCATGAAAAGGAGAGTCCCATCCGGACACGGGACGGAGTCTTGAGTCTTGTACCTTCACGCTCCAATAGTCTGGACGATGTATATAGTTCGGCTGTCCGGATACCCCCTAATCCAGTACTCCCTCACCTTCTTCAGGGCCCAGAACTCACTCTTCTTGATGGCCATAATTCCAGAAGGAATGTGGGCCTTGCAGAATTCTGCCATGAAGTCATTCCAAGTGATGTTTTGCCCCGCATGCATGACCTTGAAGCCATCCCACCAAGCTCTGGCATTTCCCCCGAGAGAGTGGGCAGCATATGCCACCCTCTCACGATCTTTAGCGGAGCCAACTATTTCCAACAGATCCTCAATGGTGCGGACCCAGTCGTCTGCATCCAGGGGTTCAGCAGTCTCGATGAAGGTGGGTGGTGCATGCTTCTTTAACTTTGCCAACGTGGAACGTCCATTGCCATTCCCCGCCTGCTGGCAGTTGTTGGTGACAGCTTGAGCAATCATCTGGAGGGCTGCAGTGTTGGCTTGGCATTCCTCCCGGAAGGCTTGGAGAAGCTAAGCCATGTCCATGTTCGGAGGTGGAGTTTTCCCTTGGGTTTGGTCCTGGCTGGATTCTCCTTGGGTGGATCCTCCGGCTTCTTGCTACTGGGTAGAGGTACCAGTACGGGTTACAACAAGCATCCTGTTAGAGCAGTGAACATCTCATGATTGGAATAAAAATGAGGGAAAACAAGGTAGATGGGGTGCCCGGTAGGGGGTGGTGTAGGACCTTGAGAAGAGGTGTCTAGAGGGGGGGTGATTAGACACTAAGTACCAAAGTTGCAGTTTTTAAGATCTTTAAGTTTAAGTGTAGTTTAGGCACAAGTTTAACATTCACAATACATAACAAGCCAGTATACAAAGAGTTTATGAGCAGCGGAAAGTAAAGGATGCAACTTGCAAGAATGTAAAGGGAAGGGTTTTGGAGGATTCAAACACAATTGGAGACACAGATGTTTTTGGCGTGGTTCTGATAGGTGGTGCTATCGTACATCCACGTTGATGGAGACTTCAACCCACTAAGGGTAACGGTTGCGCGAGTCCACGGAGGGCTCCACCAACGAAGGGTCCTCGAAGAAGCAACCTTGTCTATCCCACCATGGCCGTCACCCACGAAGGACTTGCCTCACTAGCGGTAGATCTTCACGAAGTAGGCGATCTCCTTGCCCTTACAAACTCCTTGGTTCAACTCCACAATCTTGTCGGAGGCTCCCAAGTTACACCTAGCCAATCTAGGAGACACCACTCTCCAAGAAGTAAGAAATGGTGGGTTGATGATGAACTCCTTGCTCTTGTGCTTCAAATGATAGTCTCCCCAACACTCAACTCTCTCTCATAGGTTTTGGATCTGGTGGAAAGAAGATTTGAGTGGAAAGCAACTTGGGAAGGCTAGAGATCAAGATTCATATTGTAGGAATGGAATATCTTGGCCTCAACACATGAGTAGGTGGTTCTCTCTCAGAAATGGTAAGTTGGAAGTGTAGGTTTGTTCTGATGGCTCTCTCCACGAATGAAGAGGAGGTGGAGGGGTATATATAGCCTCCACACAAAATCTAACCGTTACACACAATCTACCAAATTCGGTGGGACTAAATCAACAAACTCAGTCTGACCGATTTAGTAAACCTAGTGACCGTTAGGATTTTCAGTGGGAGTGATATGCAACTCGGTAGGACCGATTCGGTTAGGGTTAGGGCATAACGTAATCTCGGTAAGACCGATTATGCAAATTCGGTGAGACCGATTTTGTTAATAAGCTTTCCAGAGAGTTGGTCAGGCAAACTCGGTTGGACCGATTACACAAACTCGGTGGAACCGATTTTGGTAATGGGCTAACCAGGAAGTTTGCACTGTAATCTCGGTATACCGATTGCTCAAACTCGGTGGGACCGATTTTGGTAATGGACATACACAGAGAGATTACAATCCCATCTCGGTGAGACCGAGATCCCTAACGGTGAGACCGATTTGCCTAGGGTTTGTGCAGTGGCTATGACATCCAAACTCGGTGGCGCTGGATAGAAAGAATCAGTGGGGCCGAGTTTGACTTTAGGTTTTAGGACACATGTGTGGAAGTGGGAAAGTAGTTGTGGGTTTTGGAGCATATCACTAAGCACTGTGGAGCAAGAAACTCATTAAGCAACACCTCATCCCTTCTTGATAGTATTGGCTTTTCCTATAGACTCAATGTGATCTTGGATCACTAAAATGTAAAATGAAGAGTCTTGAGCTTGAAGCTTGAGCCAATCCTTTGTCCTTAGCATCTTGAAGGAGTTCCCACATCCTTTAGTCCATGCCACTCCATTGTTGAACTTATCTGAAACATACTAGATAAAAGTGTTAGTCCAACAAGAGATATGTTGAAATTAATTACCAAAACTACCTAGGGAGCACTTGTGCTTTCAATCTCCCCCTTTTTGGTAATTGATGACAACATACATCAAAGCTTTAGATAAAGATATAGATAATAGCAAGTAAATCTTTGGAAAGACATGTAACAAGCATAGGCTCCCCCTACATGTATGCAATCATGTGAGTACGGAATATAGAAGCATGTGAGAGCATAACCATGATAGAGCAGGCAATGTGTTACATGTATCTTGGCAATATGCATCAGAGCAAAGAATATTAAGGAAAAACCTTCATGCTCATGAGTCCTTCTTGCAAACAATATGTACATCAGCAAGAATTCCTCATACACATGATTGTGATGCATATACTTACCTTGTAGTCTTGAGTTGGCTTAGGATGGAATGAACCTGCGTAAACAAGGTTAGATAACACAGATACATCTACTAGCCAGAGCAAACAGAAGAAACCACAAGAATACCAAGACTGGGATGACATGTAGAGAGTGAGTACTAAGTACCACATTGGATTAGACATGTCCCCAAGAGTAAAGATATGCAATGAATTTGAATGATTTCTTTCCCTTCGATATCTTGCTCCCCCTGAATCTAGCATGGGATACTGGGAGAAGATAGGGAATAGAAAATCAGAGCTAATGCAAGCTAATGCAAATAAGCACATATAGACACGTCTTTCCCCTCAGTAAGACATGTGGCACCTCTCCTCTTGAACACCAAGCATCTAGGATCCTTGAGAAATACTTTCTACTTAAGTATTCTCTCCTCCTGGAGATCTCTCTCTCCCCCTGAGGATCTCTCTCCCCCTGAGGAGGTGATATACTCTTTCTCTGATGTGATCTTTCTCTAAATGATAAGCTTTGATGTGATCTCTTTCTCCCCCTTTGACATCAATTTCCAAGAAGGGTTTTCTGGAATATGTCGAATGGGTTTGGTCCTAGAGTCATAGCACAAAGCAATGATAAAAATGTGATGCTTGTGGAGGACAATATTCATTGAGTGGAGCTGGATCAGAAGAAACACAGAATAAGTGGCAAACTAATTTTCCTGTTGTGAAATCGGTGGCACCGAGTGGAATGCTTCGGTTGTACCGAAAGGGTTCGGTTGGACCGAAAACAATAAATCGGTGGAACCGAGTTCATCGCAGAGAAAACACTTGTCACCTCAGCTCACTAGACTAGTAAGATCTCACAAAGATTTGCAAGGAATTGACTAAAAGATATGCAATGAATTGGATGCAGAAAATGCAAAGCAAACAGAAAGAAATCTAGATGAAGTTTTTATTTTTGAAAGGGGAAACAAATATGCATGAGACAAATGCAAAAACACAGAAAAGAACACAAGAGAACTTCATCTAAAGATGGTTGGCGACAAAGTCACCTATGTTAGAGTATATTGACTTAGGAGTCAAGTGAGATCACTTGATCATAGGTCATACTCATCGTTTAAGCTCAAAATGGGGTTGCCATTTTTCATTTAAGCATCTTGATGTATTCACATCTTGTCAAGTTTCTTTAACTCATGTCTCGGAGGAAAGCTTCTCTAAGATGGAATAACATACCTTGGTTGGTGGTGTTGTCCATGTAGTTGAACTTGTGTGGGTTGCTCAAGGTTCATGTAGTTCATCAAGAGTTGGGAGCACCACATGGAATTTGAGTCCATCTTCCTACATTGGTTAGTTCTTGCAAGGAAGAGCACTTGTGTATCCAAAATTGACAATCATGAAGCTCAACATAGAATTTGTCAAAGGATATGTTTGAGTGGTTTCGTGCTTCCTTGTCTTCAACCACCATAGTGTAGAAACTTGGTGATGTAGAGATTGCTCAAGATGTGAGTAGATTACAATCTCATGTAGACCTACGTGGGTCAGATAACATGCAAGATACAAATATATCCAGGACATAAGATTTTCATCATAAGAGTAATATCAAGGATTAGTCATAAGCTCATGTCTTGCATGTATCCAATGGAGTTTCTACTCCAAGTTTGAAGCATCAATGATGTCAATTCTCCTCTTAACCTGCAAAACACTTTCTCATCAAGAGGTTTAGTGAATATATCCGCTAATTGCTTTTCGGTGCGAACATGCTTAAGATCAATGTCACCCTTAGCAACATGATCTCGGATGAAATGATGACGAACTTCAATATGCTTAGTTCGAGAATGTTGCACGGGATTATGACCAATTTTGATAGCACTTTCATTGTCACAAAGTTTGGGTCATCCAAAGTAATTGAGCACAACATGAACCAGCGGTAATGTATTCCGCTTCAACGGTAGATAAGGATACCAAGTTTTGTTTCTTGGAGGACCAAGACACAAGAGATCTACCAAGAAATTGACACGTACCCGAAGTGGACTTTCTATCAACCTTGTCTCCGGCATAGTCCGAGTCGGAATAGCCAACAAGATCGAAAGAGGCCCTCTTAGGATACCAAATGCCAAAATTTGGTGTATGGATTAAGTATCTCACTATCCTTTTCACGGCCTTAAGATGAAATTCGTTAGGAGCAGCTTGATATCGTGCACACATGCACACACTTAGCATGATAGCGGGACGTGAAGCACATAGATATAACAATGAACCAATCATAGAGCGACAAACCTTTTGATCAACCGGTTCACTATATTTGGTCAAGTCAAGATGTCCACTAGTAGGCATGGGTGTAGACATACCTTTGCATTCTTGCATATTGAACTTCTTGAATAAGTCCTTGGTGTACTTTGTTTAAGAAACAAAGGTACCTTCCTTCGTTTGCTTGATTTGCAACCCAAGAAAGAATTTGAGTTCACTCATCATAGACATCTCAAACTTCTCCGACATTAGCTTCCCAAACTTTTCACTAAAATGAGGGTTAGTTGAACCAAATATAATATCATCAACATAGATTTGGCACACAAATAGTTCTCCATTAACCCTTTTAGTAAAAAGTGTTGAATCAATTTTCCCAATTTCAAAGCCTTTTTCAATAAGGAACTTGGTCAAGCATTTATACCACGCTCTAGGAGCTTGTTTAAGACCATAAAGAGCTTTGTGAAGTTTGTAAACATGATTGGGTTTCTTAGGATTGACAAAGCCGGGAGGTTGCTTAATATAAACTTCCTCCTCTACTTCACCATTTATAAAAGCACTTTTAATGTCCTTTTGGTACAAGGTGATATCATGATGATTAGCATAGGCAAGTAAGATGCGAATGGACTCAAGTCTAGCAATGGGAGCGTAAGTCTCACCATAGTCCATACCTTCGACTTGTGCGTAGCCTTGGGCGACGAGACGTGCTTTGTTGCGAACTACTTGTCCATCTTCATCTTGCTTCTTGCGAAACACCCATTTGGTACCGATGATGTTGTGATTGTTGTCAGGCTTCTCAACCAATGTCCAAACTTGGTTCCTCTCAAAGTTGTGTAGCTCTTCATGCATAGCATTTATCCAATCCGGATCTTCCAATGCTTCTTCAACCTTCATAGGTTCAATGCTAGAGATGAAAGAATAGTTTTCACAAAAGTTAGCTAAACGAACTTTAGAGCAAGTGATTCTCCCGGTTGGAATATCATTGTAGATTTGCTCGACGGGATGGTCTTTAGCAATTCTTGCTCGAACTCGTGAAAGCTTTTGCTTGTTTCTTGGTTGAACTTCTTCTTCATCTTGTTCTTCTTCTTGGCCTTCTTCATTGTTGGCGTTGGCGTTCTCTTGTCGTGGTGGAGAAGGAGGTTGTTGACGTTCATCTCGATGCACTTCCTCGTTTTCTTCATCTTGGTGCGTCCCACTTGTGGATGCTTCCGTATCAACTCTTGGTTCACCTTGTCGTGAAGTAGAAGCTTCCACTTGGACGGACGAGGTACTCTCCTTCACCTCCGTTGGACTGACCTTGCCAATAGACAAGTCTTGGATTGCTTCCAAATGATCTTTGTCTCCTACATCAATTGGCAATTGCTCCACTTGCGAGTTGTTAGATTCATCAAACTTCACATCTACCATCTCTTCAACCTTTCGGGTGAAATTGTTGTAGACATGGTAAGTGTGAGAGTTTGAGCCATAACCTAGTAGGAAACCTTCATGAGACTTAGGAGCAAATTTAGAACGACGATGCTTATCAAGAATGTAGCACTTTGAGCCGAATACTCGAAAATATCCAACTTGGGGTTTGTTACCGGTGAGGAGCTCGTATGCCGTCTTGCCGAGTAGCTTGTGGAGATACAAGCGATTTGCTGCATGACAAGCTGTCTCAACCGCTTCTGCCCAAAAGTGCTTCGGTGTCTTGTACTCATCAAGCATCGTTCTCGCCATTTCAATGAGCGTCTGGTTCTTCCTCTCAACAACTCCATTTTGTTGAGGTGTGTACGTAGCCGAGAACTCATGTGGAATCCCTTCTTCATCAAGAAAGGTGTCCACATTTGCGTTCTTGAACTCCGTTCCGTTGTTGCTGCGAACCTTTTTGATCTTCACTTCAAATGTATTTTGGGCCTTCCTAGCGAAGTTTTTGAAGATCTTTTGGACCTGCGATTTATCATCGAGAAAGAACACCCACGTAAATCTTGAAAAATCATCAACTATAACTAGACCAAAAGAATTTCCACCGAGACTCTTGTAGGAGCTGGGACCAAAGAGATCCATGTGAAGTTGCTTTAGTGGCCTCCTTGTGGTCATTATGTTCTTCATGGGATGCCTTCCTCCAACCTGTTTACCTGCTTGACAAGCACTGCAAAGTCTATCCTTATCAAATATGACATCATTAACTCCAAGTATATGATTTCCTTTAATAAGCTTGTCAAGGTTTCGCATACCAACATGACCTAATCGTCTATGCCATAACCAACCTTTTGAGAATTTAGCAATGAAGCAAGTTTTAGGTTGAGCCTTTTTAGTGAAATTGTCGGATTTCGGGTTCCGGCAGACCCTTGAGGTTCAAACACTGGGGTGCGCACAGAGATTTCGCCCTCTACCTACCTCCTCCTCGCCGGCTCGCTGAGATCTAAACTACGAAAGGAACAACACAAGAGACACAGAGTTTATACTGGTTCAGGCCACCATTGTGGTGTAATACCCTACTCCAGTGTGTGGTGTGGTGGATTGCCTCTTGGCTGATGATGAACAATACAAGAAAGAACAGACTCGCGAGGGTCTGTTCTTGGCTGGGACGATGAACTGCTAGGAGGAGTTCAGCCGCCTTTCTCTCTCTCTCTCTCTTGCTTGATTTGGGTCTGTCTAGTTGCCTCTACCTTGAATACCTCTAGATACCTCTACCCTAGGGGTGGCTAGTCCTATTTATAGGCAAAGGCCCTGGGCCTATTCCCAAATATTGAGCGGGAAGGGCGCCAACAATTGGCCATTTTGAAGGGAAACAGCGGGTACACTTATCCTGACTAAAGTTGGTCCTCGCCTGTCAAAGGCTCTGGTGGTGACGCCTGCTTGGGCTCCACAATGACTTCCTCCCTGCCGTTGGGCTGGTCTTGGTCTTGTTTCACCGAAATGGATGCCTTTTGTTGATGCTCTGGCCTGCGCTTGCTCCCTTTGCACCAAAGAGGAAAAGGAGGACACTGCATGGGCTGGCGCCCGACTAGCGCCCTTGGTCGTCATGGCTTGCGTCATGGGCACCTCGCGAGGTACCCCGCCTTGATCTCTCCGCCTCCTCGTGAGCCAGCCTGATGAGGCCGTGCCTGAGGAAGCTCCTTGTCATCCACCCCGCGAGGCTTGGCCCCTCGCGCGGGTCTTGAGCTTGTGTTGATGAAGATGGGCCGTGCTGGGCCCCCCTTTGAGCCACGCCGCAGGCTGCAGATAGGCAAGTCTGGGGACCCCCATTCCCAGAATGCCGACAGTAGCCCCCGGGCCCAAGGCACGCCCGGACTTGGCCGAGTAGAGAGGCGAAAGGGCAAGTGCGAAGTGCAGCGGGCCCTAACAACCTGCGGCCTTGGGCGCCGCGTGGCGGTTGATTGGACATGGGCGTCTCCACTTCCCCACGATGCCTCGGCAACTGCACGAATTGAAAAGTCCCTACATGCAAAGCGGGTCATGATTACCTGTGATCGTGGAGGCCGACGGTTGGCCTTCGCCGGCTATAAGTACGGAACGGCACGTCCCCTTCCATTTTATCTCTTCTTGGTTCTCCTTCTTCCTGATCCTTGCTCCGTCTTGCTGCCATGGCTCCGATCCGCCGGTTCTCTGCGGCAGAGAAGGGAATGGCTCCCCGAGAGGATCCTGACCCGCTTCCGGCGAAGAAATGGCTAGTCCTCTGCCATCGGGGGAGGGCGCCCGCCAGGAAGTGTCGAGGCCCTGGTGTGAGCGGCCACCACCATGGTTCCAGCTTCCCTTGTACGCCCAGATCGAGGGCCCTGAAGGAGTCGATGCCTAACGCCACAGGCGGCGCCGCCGGCGGCGCCGATGGGTCACGAAGGTGTGCGTCTTTCCCCTTGGAGTCCACGTCGAAGGCTCCACCTGAGAGTTCGTGCTTTACACCGCCATGCCTCCTCAGTCTTGGATTCGCCTTCCTCCTTTCTTCGCCTCCGTCATCCCATAGGGGGAACTCCTGGGGCTCTGGCTGCAGAACGCCGGCTAACAGTTCCCTTGGCAGCCCCTCAGGTGATGGAGGCGCCGGAGGATCCAGCGACCGGGGTAGAGGTCGCGGTCATTGCCCCGGGCGAGGTCTTCATGACTCGAGGTTGGGGCGAGATCGCCCGGGTCTGCAGGACAAGGGGCGCCCTCACGATCCACCTGGAGTACGACGGTGCTTCGGTGATGTTCTTCAAGGTCTTCGATGCGGAGGGCCGCCGGCTGGAGTGCTGCCCCGGGAGAGGCGGTCGGGACCCCGCGACGGCGAGGCAGAGGCCGGCTAACAGTTCCCTTGGCAGCCCCTCAGGCGATGGAGGCGCCGGAGGATCCAGCGACTCCGCCAAGCTCTTCGCGACTCCGGAGACGAGCGACGACAGCTACGAGCCCCCGAGCCTGCGCCGCTCCCGGAGCAGGGCGGGCTCGTCAGGCCGTCGCCGCCCCTGATCTGGATGGGGTTGGCGCTGGTGCCTGGCGGCCCACTGTTGATGATGGCATCCGCCGCGATGGTTCCTGTAGTTAGGACTCCTTAGGATACGCATCTTTTGTTCCTGCGTGGAGTCAAGAATATACCCCGTGGGGGCTTGTAAGGTGTCTGTAGCTCCGTTTGTCAATATGATCCTCATCGTGAAGCAGTGCGAGATGCTTATTCCGACTTAGCTTAGTTTCTTCCTTTCAGACCTCGTGAGGGCTTGATGCTCTGCGCCGACAGGTCCCAGTCCCAAGGCGGCTTCAGCCGTCGCTGGTATGCCAGGTCGCGATGCCGTGGTCAAGGCCAGGAGGTGAGCGGCCCGGGGTCCAGTAAGAGCCCCTGAGTCGCGATGCTCAGGAAGTCCCCCTTAGTGCTCAAGCAGCCATCATTCGGTGAGAAAGGAGGGCGATGTTGCTAACACGGGATTGCATTAGGTGCGGGGATGGTGCTGCGATGGCTAGTGTTTCCGGAGAGTGACGTATCTCAAGAATCAGGGACCGCTCCCTGGTGTATCGCCGGGTCCATGCATCGGCGTGCAAGGGGTTGCTTGGAGAGGTCCTCATGTGCCTCTCCACTCTCGCCTTCGCTCCCCTTTCTGCTCTACATCCTCGGGTCCCGGCCCTCGAGCGAGTCTCAGCCATCGCTGGTATGCCAGGTCGCGATGTCGTGGACAAGGCCAGAGAATGAGGGCTGGAGAGCCAATAGGAGCCCTGAGTCGCGATGCTCAGGTACGTGCAAGCGGTTTGCGCGGACGAGAGTGAAGAAGACACCGTGAGGGCCTCGCCTGATGCTGTTCCTTGAAGAGATCCTGCAGGCTCACCACAGAAAGAACGAGAGTTCACCATGACAATCGACAGTCAGTCGTTAGTTGCATTGGAGAGGCGACGAGGCACGAAAGGCCTGGCAAGGTGTATTGGGGCACCTGTGAGCCAGCGCGGGACTCACGGAGCCCTACCCCAAGGCGGGTTGCGCCTGGCACTGAGCCTTATCTTGGGATGTGTTCCTGCAAATTTGGTTAGATGTTGAAACTCTACGTCCTTGGGTCCCGGCCCTCGAGCTGGTCTCAGCTGACGCTGGTATGCCAGGTCGCGATGCCGTGGACAAGACCAGAGGGTGAGGGCAGGAGAGCCGGTAGGAGCCCTGAGTCATGATGCTCAAGTACCCCCCCCCCCTTTAACGTGCAAGCTTGGTTAGATGTCGAAACTCTACGTCCTCGGGTCCTGGCCCTCGAGCTGGTCTCAGCCGTCGCTGGTATGCCAGGTTGCGATGCCGTGGACAAGACTAGAGGGTGAGGGCTGGAGAGCCAGTAGGAGCCCTAAGATAAACGCGAGAAGGGTACACGCCACTGGGTCTGACCCGAGCGACATGGGGATAATGCAGCCTGAGGGGCGCCCCCAACAAGGTAAGCTAAAAACACAAGCAAAAGGGATACACGCCGCAGGGACGGACCCACGCAGCCTGGGAATGATGCATCCCTAAGGGCGCTCCCAGCTGGAAATGAAACTTGAAAGATGTCACCTGATAGTGTTGACGACGAAGGGGTGTTGGTGTAGCAGACTCGGTGGGCTGTGGGAGCCGATCCTCACGAGCCCCTAGGCCCATGGGCATCGGGAGGCTCCGGAGGCGCTGGTGTCTCCTCGCGGACCATCTCCATCTCCGCCAGGGCTGCGGAACACCTAACCTCTTGACCCTCCAGGATGGCCCTCATGAGGCGCTGGTACGCGGCAGCCGCGTTCGGCAAGCCATAAGGCATGCGAAGTAGCTGTGGGGCGGACCTTCGCAGCGCCCCACTTGCGAGGGCCAGAGGCGCTCCTGAGAAGCGGCTCGGTTGAGCCCTGGTACGTCGCAGCAGACGCGCAACCCACCATCTTCGCCTGGATGGGGGGCCACAGCGGGTAAGCGGCGGTTGCCTCTCATGACTCTTGACTCATGTAGCTCCTGAATGGCCTTGCTGACGAACTCCTGAGGCTTTGGCCCCCATTGCCTTGCCCCTTCTTGAGGGAAACGTGCTTCAAAACACGCCTCCAAGTGGTGCCCAAGCGCCTCCCTCGTGACCTTGGCGAGGTCGGCGGCCCTCCAGGGGAGAGCCCCCGAGCCCTGCCTGAGGAGGGCGCCCGGCGCGCCTCCCTATGCGATGGAAGGAGGTTCCCCCTGGGCAGGCGCGGGCCATGAGGGGCCTGCCTCCAGAGGGGCCGGGCCGGACGATGTCTTCTTCTTCTTGGGGGCGGCCTGGGGAAGCCTCCTGCTTCCGCGATCCGGGTCTTCAAGTGATGCGGCCTGAAAGGCTCGTTCCAGGGAGCACACTGCGTCTCTCCCTTCGCAAGGCACCATGATGACCCCGCCACTTCCTGGCATCTTGAGGACGTTGTAGCCGTGACGGGTTACGACCATGAACTTGGCCAGCGCTGGGTACCCGAGGATGGCGTTGTATGGCAGGCGAATGTGGGCGACGTCGAAGTCGATGAGCTCGGTGCGGTAGTTGTCACGTGCCCCGAAGGTGACAGGGAGGCGGACCTGCCCAATCGGGACCGTGGAGCCGTCGGTGACTCCGGAGAAAGGCTTGGTTGGCTGAAGCTGATTGTAGGGCACTTGGAGATTGTTGAACGTTTCCACGGACAGGACGTTGAGCCCTGCCCCGCCATCGATGAGGGTCCTGGTGACTAGCACATTGCTGATGATTGGGGAACAATGCATCGGGAGGACTCCGGCTGTGGCCGCGCACTTGAGCTGATCCGCTGAGCTGAATGTGATGGTGCACGCCAACCACCTGAGAGGGCACGTGGCCTCGAGCTTGGGGAGGACTGCATTTACTTCGCGGGCGAACTGCTTGAAGATGCGTTGAGAGGCTGGGGCTTGAGCTCCGCCCAGGATGCAGGCGATTGCACGTGGTTCCTGGAAGCCCCCAGCCCCCTCGTCCTGATGACGGTCCTCATTTCTCCTTGGCTGCGGCGGCAGCGGAGGGAGGCCTGCGTTACCTTGCGGGCGAACCTCGCGAGGCTGATCCCTCCAGGCTCGCTCGCGAGGCGGGTCCTGCCGGCGATCCTCGCGAGGTTGGTCGCGCCACCCTTGGCGAGGGCCGCGGTCTTCCCAGCCTCCTACATTCCTTCCTCCTCCTCGGCCATAGCCCCGGTCGCTGCGGTCGGGACGTCGGCCGACCCTTCCTTCACGCATGGCACGGAGCTCTTGGCATTCATTTGCGTTGTGGGTGTGGAGGTTGTGGTACACGCAGTACCGACTGCCCTTGGAAGATTCAGGCTGATCTCTGCCCCGCTTGGTGTCTGGTTCTACTGCGAGCACGACAGCCCCCTTGCGCTTCACGTCCTTGGACTTGGGCTTCTTCTCTTCTGGGTCTCCGGCAGGCAGCTCAAGGAGGGAGAGACACCCTTCCTCAGCCCTGGCGCACTTGGTCGCCAAGTTGAACAGCTCCAAGGAGGTGCACAGGTCTTCATGCATCGCCAGCTCCTCCTTCATCTTGACGTCGCGCACGCCATCGGAGAAGGCTGAGATGATGGCCTCCTCGGTCACCTTGGGAATCTTGAGGCACGCGTTGTTGAAGCGCTGGATGTACTTCTGCAGGGTTTCCCCTGGTTGCTGCTTAATATGGCGCATGTCGCTCACGGCGCGTGGCCGGTTGCGAGTACCCTGGAAGTTGGCGATGAAGCGAGTGCGCATCTCGTCCCAAGAGGAGATCGTGCCTGGTGCCAGGTTCAGGAGTCAGGTGCGGTTCCTGTATTTGAGCGCCATGGGAAACCAGTTCGCCATGAACTTCTCGTCTCCATTGGTAGCTTCGATGCCCAGCTCGTAGAGCTGGAGGAACTCTGCAGGGTCAGCCGTGCCGTCGTAGCGAGGAGGCAGGTCTGGCTTGAACTTGCCGGGCCACGCGACGCTGCGCAGCTCGATGGTGAAGGCGCGGCAGCCTACTGTGGCCACGGGAGGCCTTGGATGACGAAGAGCTTGGTCCTGCGGGTCCCCATGCGCTGCAGCTGGGAGCAGCGCGGGGTCTTGACGTGATGGAGCAGGAGCGTGGTCGCGACGAGCCGGAGCGGGGAGCGCTCGGGCAGCTTCTTGCGGGCGAGGGACTTCTTGGCAGCTCTGCTCTTGCCGTGCTGGCGCTTGAAGGAGCAGGTTCCGCCCAGGGGCCGCGCGCCTTGGGGCCAGGGCGCCTTCTTGAAGGGGAGGCAGCTAAGGCGCCCCCAGAGTTTCATTGCCCGCGTAGGGCGGGGCGCGGTGCAGCGAGAAGGACGGCGCGGGGGAGCCCCCAGCGGCGCGGACGAGCTCGGTGACTCGGTTGAGCCACTCTTCATAGATGTCGTCGATTGGGCGGTAGTGCAGGAGCTCGTTTGCCGCGATGAGCGCAGCTCGAGCCTCCATGGCCGCGCGGGGCGCGCGGGATGAAGAACCAGCTAGGGTGAGCGAGGGTGTAGCACTGCGGCCATCTCGCCTCATCGATGGATGCTAGGACGATGCTTGTTGCTCGTTCCCCGCCGGGCCGGTGGCGGCGTTGACGGCAAGTGACGGGGAACGACGAGGGCGCCCGCCAACGGGAGCCGTCTGGGCAACGCGGGAAGCGAGGGCGGCTCGGCGCTTGGCGCGAGCCCGACGAGCGTCAGACATGGATGCGACGGTCGGAGAAGAAGAGGGCGACGAAAGACGAATTCCTGCAGACCCCTACCTGGTGCGCCAAATGTCGGATTTCGGGTTCCGGCAGACCCTTGAGGTTTGAACACTGGGGTGCGCGTGGAGATTTCGCCCTCTACCTACCTATTCCTCGTCGGCTCACTGAGATCTAAACTACGAAAGGAACAACACAAGAGACACAGAGTTTATACTGGTTCAGGCCACCATTGTGGTGTAATACCCTACTCCAGTGTGTGGTGTGGTGGATTGCCTCTTGGTCTGATGATGAACAATACTAGGAAGAACAGCCTCGCGAGGGTCTGTTCTTGGCTGGGACGATGAACTGCTAGGAGGAGTTCAGCCGCCCTTCTCTCTCTCTCTCTCTCTTGCTTGATTCGGGTCCGTCTAGTTGCCTCTACCTTGAATACCTCTAGATACCTCTACCCTGGGGGTGGCTAGTCCTATTTATAGGCAAAGGCCCTGGGCCTCTTCCCAAATATTGAGCAGGAAGGGCGCCAACAATTGGCCATTTTGAAGGGGAACAACGGGTACACTTATCCTGACTAAAGTTGGTCCTCGCCTGTCAAAGGCTCTGGTGGTGACACCTTCTTGGGCTCCACAATGGCTTCCTCCCTGCCATTGGGCGGGTCTTGGTCTTGTTGCACCGAAATGGATGCCTTTTCTTGATGCTCTCGCCTGCGCTTGCTCCCTTTGCACCAAAGAGGAAAGGAGGACACTGCGCAGGCTGGCACCCGACTGGCGCCCTTGGTCGTCATTGCTTGCGTCATGGGCACATCGCGAGGTACCCCGCCTTGATCTCTCCGCCTCCTCGTGAGCCAGCCTGATGAGGCCGTGCCTGAGGAAGCTAATTGTCGTCCGCCCCACGAGGCTTGGCCCCTCGCGAGGGTCTTGAGCTTGTGTTGATGAAGATGGGCCGTGCTGGGCCCCCCTTTGAGCCACGCGGCAGGCCGCAGGCAGGCAAGTCTGGGGACCCCTGTTCCCAGAACACCGATAGAAATCAACAATGTATAGATCACCTCTACGCACACCGGTAAAGACCATATTATGATTGTCTTGACGAAACACTTGGCAATCTACTTCAGTAAATAGGACATTGTGTCGTGGGAAACGAACACCTATGGGGCAGGGCCCCTTTTCGGTCCGGCAATGGAGCGGAGGGCGCACGAAGAGCAGATCGAGGCGAAGCACGCGAGGGATTTTACCCAGCTTCGGAGCTCTCCGGAGAGATAAAACTCCTATTGCTGCTTTGTGTTTCTATTCTATTCTTTCTCAAGAGCGTGGGTGTGTTGTAGTTTCGAATGAGTCGAACCCCCTCTACATGCGCATGGGCCTCCTTTTTATAGTCTAAAGGGGTCACCGACAGGTGGCAGCGTAGAGAGAGGGGTAAAAAAGTAAAAACGGGGGTTGGTA
Source organism: Triticum timopheevii (assembly GCA_963921465.1). Classification (NCBI taxonomy): domain Eukaryota; kingdom Viridiplantae; phylum Streptophyta; class Magnoliopsida; order Poales; family Poaceae; genus Triticum; species Triticum timopheevii. Next base: position 247,809,447 of record OY997264.1, on the reverse strand, counting down.
CAACCGCTATCAACAGTGCCCCCTACCTAACTCTGACGGCAGGGGACAAGGGCATTTAATGCCCGTCCGGTCGCCTAAACAGTGCAAGAAACGACAGTTAGGAGCGCCACTGATCGCCACGATGGCCTTCTAGTCATCTTCACTCGCCGCCTCGCACCGCTTGGCTGCACAGCTACCCGCCATGTGCACCAGGAGTGATCCTGGGGTGACACGTCGTCGGATGTGCTGGAGCGTGGGCGCAGAGTGGTGGCTTCGCCGCGGCAAGCGCCTTGCCGCGGTCGCTGTCTTGTCGCACCTGCAAGCTTGCTGCTCGTCGGGTCTTGGTTGGCCTTCCCAGCAAGCTCCTCTTGCCGGGGTCTCGTTCTTCCCGGCAAACTCTTCTTGCCGGGACTCTATCTTCTCAGTTAACACTTTGTTCTTGAATGGCAGTAATAGGAATAACGAAGGATCTTGGCGGACATCCGGCAAGCCTTTCCGCGGGGCGCTGCGACTGCCCGTGCACAAGTTCGGGGTACTAAGGTACCCCTACTTTAGTACACCGACACATTGAAACCGAAATCAGCAAGTCTAGATACTAAAAGTAAGTTGTATCTAAGAGATTCAACGAGCATGACATTTTGTATGGAGCTATCATGTGATATGGCCCCCTTACCGAGGCCAACCACCTTACCTTTTGAGTTGTCACCAAAAGTGACATACTTTCGAGGACTATCATTTTCAGCAAGCTCACGAAACATGTCTTTATCTCTGGTCATGTGATCGGTACATCCACTATCAAGAACCCATTCCTTTCCTCCTGACATATATCCCCGAAGATTTTCCATAAGACCTAAATGTCTCATTGCATCATCAAGATCGAAGTCACTATCATCATCCTCATCATAGTATCCATGTTCAACATCGTCATGTGGTGGATCAAATCCTAGAGAGGGTGATTCGTTAGAGTGAGTTTGACAATGATCTTGCTTATGAATTTTTAAAGCTTCGGAAATAATATCACTAATAATTCCAACATCTCCTTTGGGACGCATAAGGTTTGTAAGCTCAAATAGACGATCACCAAACATAGGATCACTTGTATTCATCTTACTCAAAGCAATGGACTTATGGAGAATTTCATCAAGATTTTTCAAGGAATAATTTGGAAAGCATTCCTCAAGAAATTTCCATATGTAGGCACACTTAAGAGTAGGCAAACATCCAATCAAGTTTCTAGGCAATCCTCTAATGATAAGTTCGGCAGTTCTAAGATTCCTAATCATGTCAATTGACTCATCATGGGTATGATGCATAGGGTCAACATGAGGTGCACAAGGGCTAGCAATGTACTTGTTCAAATGATATTGATTGAAAATTACAAGCATCTCATTTTTCCACTCATGAATGTAGTCTCCATCAAGAATAGGCACTCCATGTCTAAGACTCCCCAAAGTAGACTCATCCATCTTCCTCCAATGGTGATTAAACCAAGGCAATGGAGATCAATGCGTTGATACCACTTGTAGGACCTTGAGAAGAGGTGTCTAGAGGGGGGGTGATTAGACACTAAGTACCAAAGTTGCAGTTTTTAAGAGCTTTAAGTTTAAGTGGAGTTTAGGCACAAGTTTAACATTCACAATACATAACAAGCAAGTATACAAAGAGTTTATGAGCAGCGGAAAGTAAAGCATGCAACTTGCAAGAATGTAAAGGGAAGGGTTTTGGAGGATTCAAACGCAATTGGAGACACGGATGTTTTTGGCGTGGTTCCGATAGGTGGTGCTATCGTACATCCGCGTTGATGGAGACTTCAACCCACGAATGGTAACGGTTGCGCGAGTCCACGGAGGGCTCAACCCACGAAGCGTCCACAAAGAAGCAACCTTGTCTATCCCACCATGGCCGTCGCCCACGAAGGACTTGCCTCACTTGCGGTAGATCTTCACGAAGTAGGCGATCTCCTTGCCCTTACAAACTCCTTGGTTCAACTCCACAATCTTGTCAGAGGCTCCCAAGTGACACCTAGCCAATCTAGGAGACACCACTCTCCAAGAAGTAACAAATGGTGTGTTGATGATGAACTCCTTGCTCTTGTGCTTCAAATTATAGTCTCCCCAACACTCAACTCTCTCTCATAGGATTTGGATCTGGTGGAAAGAAGATTTGAGTGGAAAGCAACTTGGGGAAGGTTAGAGATCAAGATTCATATGGTAGGAATGGAATATCTTGGCCTTAACACATGAGTAGGTAGTTCTCTCTCAGAAATGGTAAGTTGGAACTGTAGGTTTGTTCTGATGGCTCTGTCCACGAATGAAGAGGAGGTGGAGGGATATATATAGCCTCCACACAAAATCTATCCATTACACACAATCTACCAAACTCGATGGGACCAAATCAACAAACCCGGTCTGACCGATTTAGTAAACCTAGTGACTGTTAGGATTTTCGGTGGGACCGATATGCAACTCCGTAGGACCGATTCGGTTAGGGTTAGGGCATAACGTAATCTCGGTAAGACCGGTTACGCAAACTCGGTGAGACCGATTTTGGTAATAAGCTTTCCAGAGAGTTGGTAAGGCAAACTCGGTTGGACCGATTACACAAACTCGGTGGAACCGATTTTGGTAATGAGTCAACCATGAAATTTGCATTGTAATCTCGGTAGTACCGATTGCTGAAACTTGGTGGGACCTATTTTGGTGATGGACATACACAGAGAGATTACAATCCCATCTCGGTGAGACCGAGATCCCTATCGGTGAGACCGATTTACCTAGGGTTTGTGGCAGTGGCTATGACATCCAAACTCGGTGGCGCCGGATAGAAAGAATCAGTGGGGCCGAGTTTGACTTTAGGTTTTAGGACACATGTGTGGAAGTGGGAAAGTAGTTGAGGGTTTTGGAGCAAATCACTAAGCACTGTGGAGCAACAAACTCATTAAGCAACACCTCATCCCTTCTTGATAGTATTGGCTTTTCCTATAGAGTCAATGTGATCTTGGATCACTAAAATGTAAAATGAAGAGTCTTGAGCTTGAAGCTTGAGCCAATCCTTTGTCCTTAGCATCTTGAAGGAGTTCCCACATCCTTTAGTCCATGCCACTCCATTGTTGAACTTATCTGAAGCATACTAGATAAAAGTGTTAGTCCAACAAGAGATATGTTGACATTAATTACCAAAACAACCTAGGGAGCACTTGTGCTTTCAGGTGGGTGTGACACAATTTTAAGTTAAGCAAAGGCCGGAAGGGCCAAACTCATGCATTAAAACCAAATGGGTGATGTAGTCGTTTGCAAGTTCCCGAAATGGAAAGTATGACTTTCATCAAAACAAGTCGAAAGCAAACACAACACAACATGGTTTCATTTCAACCATTACATGGACTCGACTTCGCATAAGGGGTACACAACCTATCCTTCCTTAAGGGTTACGGACTGGCCTATCCTTGTCCTGAATGGTGTCTAAGTGGTGGAATGCTCGGTCGCGTATTCCAGCTCCTCTGGGTCTTCCTCCTCATATTTATCCGCCTCAGTTTCTTCGTCACATGAGGGAGTGGGGGAGTGGAGGAGCTGAAAACGGCGCTGCTTCGTCGAGGGCACCATGAAGAGGTTGCGATAGTCCTTCACCGTCATATGGCATGGCTAAGATGATCCCTTAGCATGCGTAACCTATGGGGGTTGCCCGCCTCGATAGGCAAAACGGGCTGTCCAGGGGGTGCACCATCCTTCTTGATCCTGTCCGCCTTTGTCTGAGCTAGGCAGAGGAGTTCCTTGGTCTCATGGAGTTCCTTCCGAAGCTCCATCGACTCCGAGGCTAGGTGTTGTGCTAGGCTGTTAGCACACAAGCTGAAGTAGGTCTGGAAACAAAGGGGAAGTCCTTCGTCCATGGGCGGGGCTGGTGCGCTGCTCTTGTCATCACCCTCCTTTTTTAAGGCAGGTAACGGGTGGCTGGCTCACTTGCCATCTCTGGCAGAAGATCCCAGAGGCGAGTCAGCGTCTTGAGGGCAGTAGTCTCAACAGCCAGAAGTAGGGTCGCCATCTGGGGTCCCTCAAAAAACCAGCTCGTCGGGGAGTCGTTCGCCCTCACGAGTACCTCCACGTGATACTCCTTCTTGGTGCTGTCGATCCAGTGCCCGTGATAGGTGAAGGTGGGGGACCGAGTGAACCGGCACCTCTTGAGGCTGTCCTCAAGAAGCACGGGAAATCCGGTGGTCAGGAAGTCTTCGGGTACGACGGCCATCTACAAAAGTGGAAGGGGAAGGGTCAATAGAGGAGTTATGACCCATGCTTCGGATATTCTTAGAAAAAGATGGTATACAGGTAGTTTTGGTAGAGTGTCTCGTTCTATCTAACGTCCATGCTAACTAAGGCTTCCTACAGTCAGGATGGCTCTGATACCAGCTCTGTGGGGACCCCGACTCATAAGTCGTGATCACCGAATGCATGTGTACTGTGATCCCAGAGATCAATGCTCACTGAACACACAGAAGCTGAATAACAAGAGTCTTACATCCATACATACTGTCTTACACAAATTATGACCATTATGGTCAAGTCTTACATAGATAAAGCCACAAGGGCTGAATACCAAATAAACTTAAGCAGCGGAAATCTTCGTTGATAAGTAGAACCCATGCCATCTGCCTTAACCCTACATGCATTCTGACTCGGAAGCATCCTAGTTCACGTGTTCGTCACCAAAGAACTCTTCCTCGAACTCCTGCTCTTCCATGCCTAATCAATTAAATAACAAGTGGCAAGCCAATGAATACTTTGAATGTACTCGCAAGCAACCCATGATTTGGTTCAAAGTAACAATGCAATTGTACAACAAGTAAGCAACCTTGCTTCAAGCTAGTTGAGATGTCCTCAACTTGTGAGATATGCATCAATGAACATGGGTAACCTTGAGAACAGGTTACAGATATAAACATATGTAGAGTTTGGATCAATGCCATTTCATTCAACATGTCAAGCCACCACCTTGACACAAAAAGTTCTCTTCCACACACACATGCACCGGGATTGTTAAAATTTCTGGACATAGTTTAAGTAGCACCCCCCAACTGTCCATGACCGTGGACATGGCTATTCGAATAGTTTGACACTCTATAGAGGTTGCGGCACTTTACCCACAAGATCCCGCAGTACGTCAAGTACTCAGGGGAAGCACCCGATCATTACTTTTCCCTAGACAACACTAACATAGGGTCCACACGTTGATACACGGCCCTCGTGTATAAGCAAAAGATCGTGGGACTCTGCCCTTTTCACATTATCACACATACACGAAGGGACGAACGGTGTGTCCGGTGCCCTATGAAAACAGTCATGGCCGCCTATCCATGCACGACCCCGTCCCGAAAGTGACCTCAAGTCACCCTCGTCACTAGTAATGTGGGCACCATGCTAGTATCAGTCTAAGTAATCAATAATGCCCCGTCCCATAAAGGGGTAGAGTGGTTGCACATGTTTGGTTGGGACGGTAATCACACATAAATCTAATCCATCATTTTACACACACTAAAATCTCTCTTCGGTACACCACCTCTTCCTCAAGTGGTGACCTTAGTTCAACATCTCCCAAGGGCATTAGGGGCACCCGATGGGTTTTTTGAAAGAATGTATCCATGAAGAGTTCATGGTAAACATGCATCATTATGCATCAACTAGTCTCTTGACAATGCAATCATGAACAAGGTAAAGTCATGAGTAAGGGTATGCATCATGTGGTGGCACAACAAGTCTACCACCGTCATATTTCATCATCATGCAATCGGAAAAAGGGTACCAATGAACAAGAGTGGTGTCATGGTCAAAGGGTTGCTTGCCTTGATTGGCTTGTTATTCGAGGTCTTCAAATCCTTCTCCTTCTTCTTCTTCAGCAACTTCGTCAAATACGGGATCTAATTGTTGCAAGAAAACAACAGAAAAATAAGACAATAATAAAAATAGAAAATTCAAAGTGCTCAGAATAATGTCAACTTATTTTTGTAAAATACTAGGAGGAAAACTAAGAAGGGGAAAATTCTTAGTTTTGGATTTGGAGCTACAGGGACGGAGCAATGGGTTTTCAAATAGAGATTTTATTGTTCAAATTTGAATTTAAATTTGAATAGTGCAGAAAAGTGTAATGGATGTGTATGAAAGTTGGATCAATAAATAGGTGGGATTATTCTAAGATTTTAGGCCTTGGAATTATTGCATTTGGATAAATATTTCATCATGTGGAATTTTTGGAAATGTGACAGAAACAGAAAAGGAAAAGGCCACTATGCAAATGGGCCAGAACAGCCGTAGTACACAGGCCCAGAGGTGATTCGGCCCAAGAGAGCCGAGCGGCGCGTGCGCACCAGATTTCAAACCTGACGGGTGGGGGCCAGCGTCAGGGAGAGAGAGCGGGGGCGAGGGAGAGGAGAGGATGACAGGTGGGCTCCACCTGCTATCTCTAACCTCGTGGCAGAGGGGACGGCGAGCTCACCGGCGACGCTACAGGGCACGACAGGTCGAACGGGTGGCACCGTTGGACTCAGGGGGACGTCGCCGTTCAATGGGTGGTGGAGGTGGTCGCTGGTGCAGCCTAGTTTGCCGGCGACGAGGTCACGCGAAAGAGGTGCTTCGGGCATCGGTGGTTCCGGCCGTTTCCGGCTGCAAAAAGAGCGCGGAAGAGAGGGGAAAGGGTCAGTGATGCCGTGCGGTTCCAGATCGAGAGAGAACGGGGGCCGAGGAGGCCTGTACCGCGTGGTCGCCGACGAACCGAGGCGGCGGAGCTCGAGCTCGATCTTGATCTCGGGCTTCTCTGGGGTCGAATGGGTGGATCGGGAGGTCGATTGGGAGTGTGGGAGAGCGACAGGAAGCGAGACAGGGGCTCGGGTCGCCTTATATATGCTGGCCGAGGTCCACCGTAGGCGCGGCCTACGGGCGCCCACGGGATCGGTTTGGGTGGCTGTTAGAGAGGGAATGGAGGGCTCGGGGGTGTTCATGGGAGTGGTCTAGGGTGCCAGGGGGAGACGGGATGAGCGCGACGAGCTGCAGGCGGGCCTCAGGAGCGGCGCGAGCATTGGCCGAGAGGGGCGGCGCTCTGGCGCAAGCTGCAGGAGAGAGAGGAGGGCGCGGGAGCAAGTGGGCAGCCTGCTGGCGTGGAGCGGACGTCGAGGGGCATCGACTGGCGTGCGGGGGAGGCTCGAGGTGGTCGGGGGACGCTGCGTCGACGGTCGAGTGCCCTGCCAGGGGCTCCAGAGCGCGACTTTGGCCGGCATCCGCGGTTTTCCCGCTTCCACGCGCGTCCACTTGTGTCTGGCAGCTGAAGGGGGCGTGGGCAAAAGCTGGGGAGAGCATTGGATGCTCCGGAATGCTGAGGGGAGAGAAGGAGGCTAAGAGAGAGAGGGAGGAATCCACTGTCCAGAGAAGCAAAATGGGGTTCTCCCCCCCCCCATCATCATTGTTTCCTCGGGCAGAAAAGCATCCAGGTGCTAGAGGGGGACTAGAAGGGGTTGTGGTAAAAAGTAGAGCTCATGGAGATTAGTGGAAGAGGCCCAAAAAGGGTTTTTAGTTAACATGCAGAAGGAGTTTGATATGATTTTGGGGTACATGCACTAAGTTCCTTCTTGTGCCACTTGGCAGGGGTGTTTTTCATCACAAAATGATAGGGTAGAAGGAAGATGAGCTCATTTGTAAGAGTTTGCTGATGAAACTTTGGCAAACCCTAGAAATTAGCAGAAATGAACTTGTGTAGATCTAGTTGAGAAAAGCACTTCTCCTTGATCCACCACTTGGTGTAGTGGTCTTATTTGGTCATGTGAACATGCTCAGAAAAGTTGGGGTCAAGGAGAGAAAGTTGGTAGTACAAAGTTTTTCAAAGTTGATTCTGGTCAGAGAGGGTTTTGGGGGCATTTGGTGATGTTATCTTGTTCTCCAAGACATGAGGCTTGGCAAGATCATCCAATATGTCATATGTGACATGCTAGAATTTTCTTGGAATTTCTAGAGAATAATTCCTTTGTAAATATTTCAAAAGCTTGAAATATCCAAAAAGGGTTTTGGAGGGGTTTGACTAATATTTTTAACATGACCAAGTGTTGAAACTCTTATAAGTGGACAATATATGTCCACTGAGTTTCCCTACATTTTCGCAAATATTTTTAAAGCATTAAAAATATTTTTAACCTATTAATGACCATTTCTGGCCTAAAAAAGCCTTTAAATAAAATAGGAAAATTACTTTTAAAATTATATTTTTGTGGTTTATGGGAGTGTTATATCTAATAAGTTTAAAATATACTCTTTGAAATATTTTTCATACCCCAAATCAAGTACTTGTAGTGCAATCCTCAATTCGGGGGTTTTTTGGAAAACTAATTTTTGAAAATAATATTTGGCCAAATTATTTTTGTAAGAAAATACTATATTGCACTATACACATGGCATGATCATTGGGCAGAAGTTTGGGGCAAGGAGGTGAAGTATATAAGGTGGAGTTGTGTTGACTTTAAAGAGCACTTGAAAATCATAGAGAGAAAACCAACTCCAAATAAAAGCCAAATAATGCAAAAGTTTTTTGATGGTCCAAATTTCATGCTTTATTAATGCAAATGACATGTTACAAAATGCAGGGTGTGACATCATTTTGCCGAGCGTGTGTGCCAGGAGTACATATCCCCAACGGTTTTTGGATTGTCTGGGAAGGACCCCCGTATTGCAGTCACTCACTAGGTGACGGTTCCGAACGCCGTCGTGGAAAGGGGTTGAAAACTATATCCAGGATTGAACGCCGTCGTTGCATAGGAACATTGAAGATTATATGGATGATACTATGGTCAAGATCAAGGACAAATAAACCCTCATCCAGGATTTCGAAGAGACATTTGCTAATCTACGCAAGATCAGCTTGAAGCTAAACCCGGAGAAGTGCGTGTTTGGCATTCCCTCCGGCAAGCTACTTGGTTTCTTTGTGTCCCACCGCAGGATCGAGGCCAACCCAGATAAGATCAAGGCCATCGAGAAGATTCAGGCACCCAAGACAGTTAAGGATGTGAGGTATCTGACAGGATGTGTTGCCGCACTTAGCAGATTCATCTCCAAGTCTGCCGAGCGCGCCTTGCCGTTCTTCAAATTTTTGAAGAAGGCATGACCTATGAAGTGGACCCTGGAAGCAGATGCATCATTGCAAAATCTAAAGAACTACTTTGTCTTATGTGACCACTTTGATTGCACCCAAGCCAAAGGAACCATTGCTGCTATATCTGGCAGCGACTAATCAAGTGGTTACTGCAGCATTGGCGGCACTACGGGAAGTGGAAGAGATAGCTACCTCAGTAGGTGTCCCATCTAGAGCAGAAAGAGAGAATAGCCCGGCAAGGTCAGCTGTGGACCAGCGCAAAGAGAAGCATGATAGGGAAGGCAACCCCAAGGACATGGCAAGGAAGAAAGTGGTGTAGCGCCCAGTGTACCATTAGCTCCGTATTATAGGGGGTTAGATCCAGGTATTCTGGTGTGCAAAAATTGATTTTCGGCCTTGTAATGGCCTCAAGGAAACTACGCCACTACTTCCAAGCCCATGAGATCATGGTTGTCACACACATTCCGTTGCAAAGGATACCCCGGAACTTAGAGGCTACCGGCAGAATAGTGGAATGGGCATTGGAGTTATCCAGATTTGGCCTAAAGTTTGAAAGCACGTCAACAATTCAGAGCAGGGCATTGGCAGAGTTTATTGCAGAATGGACGCCAAACCCTGACGAGGAAGTGCTGGAAACAGTTATTCCCAGCAAGGAATCACCCCAAGAATGGATCATATATTTCGATGGTGCCTTCTCCCAACAAGGTGCTGGGGTTGGCATGCTTCTCGTTGCTCCCACCGGGGAGCACATGAAGTATGTCATCCAGATGCATTTTCCCCGGGAGGAGGCGACCAATAATACAGCAGAGTATGAAGGGCTCCTTGCTGGACTCATGATTGCCACACAATTGGGAATTAAGAAACTGATCATTGAGGACATTCACAACTTGTGGTGAGAAAAGTCAACAAGGATTACCAAAGTCCATTGGTGGAGGCATATGTCAAGGAAGTGAGAAGACTGGAGGAGCACTTTGACGGTTCGCAAACAGAGCATCTGCCCCGTGTGGAAAAAAGCATTGCTGATCATCTATCAAAGAGCGCTGCGCAAAAGCTACCTGTGGAACCAGGAACTTTTGTTCTTCATCTTACTCAGCCCTTCATAATCTAATGTCACATCCTAGCCAGTCCATGCATTAGAGTGTTGCATCATGTTTACCTTTCATCAGAAATTTGAAATGGGGAAGACAGAACCCCCAGAAACCTCTGAATCCAACTAGGGTTTACTAAAATATTTTCAATGAACCTGAAATGCCCTTCTAAAATGTTCATCACCTTTGCTTTGGTCTTAAACCTCTGACAAAAGTGGTGCACAATTTTCTAGGTCATCCTAAGGTCACTGAATTAAATCATAAGTATTTGAAATTTGGACATTTAAATTCTATAAAATATTTTAAATGTCCAAATACTCCTAAACTGAAATGTTCCATGTTGTATATATTCTAAACAGTGGGCATGTGTAGTTTAGTGATTTTTGAAAGGGTCTAGGTATTTTTAGAAAAGCACTAAAGATTACAGAATAATAGAAAACAGAACAGAAAAATAAAACAGAGCAAACTCACCTGGCTTACCTGTGCGGCCCAGCACCGCAGCTCGCCGGCCCAGGAGCTGGCCCAGCCCACCACTGCTGCCAGTCACCACCAACCTCTCGCCAGAAGGACAAGAGGCGCATGGCCGCCGCGCGCTGGCACGCGCCCGTGCCACCTCCTGCTTCCGCCGACGCTGGGGGCTGGCTGGAGACGCCACGCAACCCCCCCCCCCCCCCGACCCCCTCTGGCCTGTCCACTCCTCCTCTCCCTTCCTCTGTCTCTCTCGCACGCAGCCACCAAACGCCATCGCCGCCGCGCTCGCTGCCACCGCGGCCACCGGCCACCCCACGCCTCGCCGACGCGCCTAGAAGCTCCGCCATCGTCCGCTCCCTTGCCCCACCCTGGCCCCGAGCGCTGGGACGGCCTGCATCGCCGGCTGCTTCATCTTCTTCCTCCTCGGGTCGCCGGAGATCGCCTTCGCCACCCGTCTGCTCCGGTCATCCCCCGAGCTCGCCGTCCACCCCACGACGATCACCGTAAGCTTCTACCTATCCTCCCCCTCTCCGTTCGCTCTGCCGTGCACCGTAGCAACCACACCGCACTCACCCGGATGTGCCGTCGCCCGCACTCGTTGCCGGTGATGCTCCGGTGACCATTTGGTCCCGGGCATCGCGTCAACGCGCTCCCCGCATCGCGTAGAGCATCCGTGGCACCTCGCCGCGCTCGTTTGCGCACCGCAGCCCCATCCCCACTTGCACCCGAGCTTCGGCCGCCGCCAAGCTCGTCGCCGGCGCCACTCCGGCCACTCCCCGGCCGTGCCACCACCACGGTTGGATGCGGACGAGCGTCCGCATCCCGTAGCTGTGCTCCGCGCACCAAACGGCACCCTGTAGGCGAATCCCGTGCCGCTCCGCCGCGCCTGGACTCGCCGGCGGCTAGACGCCGGCGGGTTTGACCGCTGACCGTTGACTGGGTGGGCCCAGTTTGACCCCTGGGTCAATGACATGTGGGCCACCCTTGCTAATTTTAGTTAGATTAGTTTAGCACTAATTAGCCTGGATTAGTGACTAACCTAACACTAGCTAACGCTGTTTAGTTAGTCAACTAACCACTGACTTGCGGGCCCAGGCCCATTGACAGTTTAGTTAGTATTAACTTAATCCTGTTAACTAGCTGTTACACTGACATGTGGGTCCCAGCGCCAGGTTTGACCTGGGCTGGCGCCTTTGACCTGATGACGTCACCCCGACGTCATGCTGACGCAGATAATCTTTTCTGGATTTATTTTAATTCAGAAATTCCAGGAAATAGTACAAACTTCTAAAATTCATAGAAATTCAACCGTAGCTCCAAATTAAATAATTTATATATGAAAAATGATCAGAAAAATCCAATCTTTCCATCTGTACTATTTTCATGCATGTTAGAGCAACCTAAACTTGCTGTTTAGATGAAACATGATAATGCACTTATATGAGTTCATAGCTTAGGTTTATATTTGAATCTTTGATTCAAATAAGATCAAACCACTCTGGTTTTAGTTGCATTAGCTCAATCAACAGCATATTGCCATGACATTATCATGCATCATATTTGTTGCATTGCATTGATTGTGTCCCTCTTTGTTAGTCGGTGTTTGTCCCCCCTTGATAGACGGGACTCCGACGATGAGATCGATGACACCAATGAAGAACTATACTATCTTCAGAAGTGCCAGGCAAGCAAAACCCCCTTGTTCATTCCGATACAATCCCACTCTCTCGCCCTGCTCTCTTTTACTGCATTAGGACAACAACGATTCATCTGCTACTTGCTGCGGTAGTTGAACCCCTTATCCTCTGCATGACCTGTCATTGCCACAGTAAATAGATGAAACCCACTAGCATGAGTAGGAGTTGTTTGAGCCCTGATGTGCCTACTCATTCATGCTTGTTTGTCATGCCTGCTGCTGCTTAGAGTTGAGTCGGGTCTGATTCATCGAGGATGAATCAGAGGTGTGTGAACATGCCCTACTGTGTGTGAGCTAAGTGTGTGAACACGATTTGGTAAAGGTAGCGGTGACAGGCCATGTAGGAGTACATGGTGGGTTGACTCATTGCAGCCGTCCTCAGGAACTGAGTTCTGTGTTTGTGATCCATGATTCAGCTACTACCACGCATTGGGCCCGAAACCAATGGACCCTCTCGGCTTCTTAATCACCCTTGTCCTCTGTCCAGGAGTTGCAAGTAGTTTCTGGTGTTTGTAGTATGATGGAGGCCGTGCGCAGCGCTGACCATAGGGGTGGGCTGTGATGCGGTAGGCACGTGGCATGGTGTACCGGGCGCCCGTTTGGTGTCTCGGGAACCCTGCTCACATCGTTTGGGGCTGTGAGCGAAACTTCGGCCGGATCTCCTCATGGATGGAACCCGAATAGGCGATAAACCTGGACTAGGGACTTGAGTGTTTAGGTAGGTCGTGGCCGACACCCTCGTTGGGCTTCCGTTTGAAGGTTGCCGAGTACATGTCGTGTAAACGGCGGTAAGTGGTGAGAGCGTGTGTGAAGAAGTACACCCCTGCAGGGTTAACATCATCTATTCGAATAGCCGTGTCCGCGGTAAAGGACTTCTGGGTTGCCTATAACAATTCATAGACAAGTGAAAGTGGATACTCTAAAATACGCAAGATAAACGTGAGTGCTATGGATGGCGTTCTCGTAGGGAGACGAGAGCGGATCCATAGTGGTGTATTGATATGGTGAATATGTGGACTCGTGTGCGCCACCTCAAAAGAGTTACTTGCAGTCGTAGTTTAGGATAGCCACCGAGTCAAAGCTGGCTTGCTGCTGTTAAACTCCACCATCCCCTTTGTTGATAATGATGCATATGTAGTTAGTTCTGATGTAAGTCTTGCTGGGTACATTTGTACTCACGTTTGCCTATTTTATGTTTTTGCAGAGAGACTTCAGTCTGGCTAGTAGTTCCACGTGGACTTCGACGCGTAGCTTGTTACCTCAGCTACGATCTTGTGCCCTCGGCAGGATCTAGTAGATAGTCAGGCTTCTAAGCCTTTTTCATTTGTAGATGTCTGTACTCAGACATGATAAGCTTCCGCATGTGCTTGATCTGTATGCTCTGAATGCTGGGTCATGAGACCTATGTTGTAATATCTCGCTCCTCGGAGCCTAATGAATAAATACTTGAGTCATAGAGTCATGTTGTGATGCCATGTTGTATTTGCACATATCGAGGATATTGTGTGTATGTTATTGAAATGCTTGGTATGTGTGGGATCTGACTATCTAGTTGTTTATCTTTAGTAGCCTCTCTTACCGGGAAATGTCTCCTAGTGATTCCACTGAGCCATGGTAGCTTGCTACTGCTCCGGAACACTTAGGCTGGCCGGCATGTGTCCTTCTTCGTTCCTGTGTCTGTCCCTTCAGGAAATGTCACGCGTTGAGTACCAGAGTCCTGTTAGCCCGCTACAGCCCGGTTTACCGGAGTCCTGCTAGCCCAGTGCTACAGCCCGGAACTTACTCGCTGATGACTGACACGTTCGATGCTGGGTCATGGATGCCTGTCCCTGTAAGTCTATGCCACTTTGGGTTTACGACTAGCCATGTCAGCCCGGGCTCCTTATCATATGGATGCTAGCGACACTATCATATACGTGTGCCAAAAGGCGCAAACGGTCCCGAGCAAAGGTAAGGCGACACCCGTGGGATTACCGTGCGTGAGGCCACAAAGTGATATGAGGTGTTACATGCTAGATCGATGTGGCATTGAGTCGGGGTCCTGATATCTAACAACAATGGCCCGAAAGAGGAGGAAATTGGACTCCGGTAAGCCTCTCCCAGTAGAACCCCTCGGGGTTCTTGGCAGGGACCCTACCAGAAACAACTCCCCTTCGATTGCCGGGCCGCACCCTCCTGCTGGGCCACTAGTCCCCGCGGTCAAGGGATGTGCCCCCACGAATGAGGAGGTGCCACTAGTCCTTGTTGCCGAGCCTCGGGCTCTAACTTGGGCAAGGCACATAGTCCATTTCGTCCAAACCGGAGAACTTCCCGAAGATCAAGAAGAAGCGGAAAGAGTAGCCCGAAGGGCTAGTATGTGTCAGTTTGTCGATGACACTCTGTACGGAAGAAGTCCCAATGGTGTGAAATTGAAGTACATTTGCTAGGAAGAAGGAAAGGAACTGCAGGCAGAAATACACAAAGGCATGTGCGGCTCACACATTGGATCAAGGGCTTTAGTTGGGAAAGCATCCCGGCAAGGATTTATTGGCCCACAACCCTCCAAGATGCGGTTGAGCTAGCCACCAAGTGTGAAGCCTGCCAGTTCCATTCCAAGAATATACATTTGCCTACCCAAGCACTTCAGACAATCCCTTTGTCATGGTTGTTTTTGGTTTAGGGGCTCGATATCCTCGGCCCTTTCCCCCGAGCTGTCGGGGGCTTTGATCTCTTGTTCATTGCAATCGACAAGTTTACAAAGTGGCCGGAAGTAGTTGCTGTGAGAAAGGTGACTGCTTAGTAGCTATCAAGTTCTTGAAAGATTTGGTGTAAGGCTTCGGGGTCCCTGCCGGGATCATCATTGACAATGACACTCAATTCATGAGCCACGCCTTCATGCAATATGTCCATGCCCTTGGAAGCAAGATCTCATTTGCCTCTATTGCACATCCCTGAAGCAATGGACAAGCTGAGAGGGCGAATGCTAAAGTGTTGCGACGCCTCAAGACAAGAATGTTTGATATGCTGCTATAGTGAGGAAGGCGGTGGATTGGTGAGCTGTCGGTAGTTCTTTGGTCCCTCAGAACGACACCAACTCGAGCTACCGGGCAGACTCCTTCTTCCTAGTCTATGGGGCAGAAGTAGTTATCCCCACAGAATTCATTTACGGGTCACCTCGAGTACTTGCCTACGATGAAGTAGCACAGGAACAACACCGGCATGAAGATGTTGTGCTTCTCGAGTAGAACCGTCTTCGGGCTGCCATGCGTGCTGCACGCTACCAGCAAGACCTGTGTCGCTATCACAGCAGTAGGGTTCATGCCCAGTGTTTTGAGGAAGGCGACCTTCTCCTTAGGCGTGTTCCGTCCACCAAGGGTACAAACAAGTTGTCGCCGAAGTGGGAAGGCTCGTATCGGGTAGTACGAGTCACCAGACTCAGTGCAGTTTGTCTAGAGACCGGAGATGGTAATCAATTGCAAAACTCATGGAATATTGAGCATCTCTCTAAGTTCTACCTGTAAGGCGTGGCTGTCGGACCCTGCCTGGTAGACACCCTTTTGTACAAGCCTTGCCTTAGTTGCATATAACCCCTTGTACAAAGCCAGGCATAGACCCTGAGCAACAGAGAAATAAATGAAGTGCTGCCCCCCCCCCCCCCCCCCGAGAAGTTGCATGAATGCATAAGCATATCATGAGTATCACATGTTCATGTAGATAACATCGCATCTGGCATCATTTTTATCTGCATTAGCTGCAGGTTCCTACCGTTGACTCAGTCCCCAAGAGGAGATGAGAAGACAAGCCAGCACTGTGGTTTCCAGTAAGCGAAACAGATAAGATCTTCCTCTTATCCATATGTGTTCTGTAAGTAAAGACTTGTGCATGGAAAAACCCTGCTATCCCTTTGAAGTTTAGGTGCTCCCACCTTTTGACTCGAACGCTGCTTTGGTCGGGGTGGTCGCAGTGGCTTTTGATGGATATGGACTGATAGGGGGCTGGTACCTCTTAACGTCTTGTCCTGGTAGGCCTACTCCCCGACAACAAAATAGAGGGTACCAGTAGGATAGCCTGTCGGGGGAACTCGTTTATTTAAAAATATAGAGGCATCCCACCTCTGCATGGACATATACCTAAACGAGTGAAGTCTACATCCACTCGTATACTTCCATTCCTGCAGCCCCTCATGTGTAGCACTCGTGGCTGCTCAAGCTCCATCGTGCTTGCAAATGGAGTAGAAGACAGAGATGACCGTGTGGGGGCTTGTATAGCCTGATGACAAACTCCAGAGGCTGGTCTCCGAAGTGGCCTTCCATTAGAGGAGGAGCCTCCGATGCGGGCGCGGCTAGAGCGTCGCCCCGTCCTCCTCCTCCCCGGCCGCCACGACGACTATGGCCTCGTCCTCTCCCTCCTCCTCTTGCAGCAAGTTTCGCCCCCGCACTCTCAGGAGGGAGAGGGAGATGTTGTCGAGCATAAGCTCTCGTCACCACCGATGAAGCACCACTATGTCCCCGCCCTCTCGTCATGACAGGCGGAGGAGAAGGAAGGTGTGTGAGAAAACACGCCACTCTTTCTTCCCTTTTTATAGGAGAACGAGGCGGGGGGGGGGGGGGGGCTAGCCTCTCATTCGGAGGGCAACCACCCTCCTCCTCCAATGCGGCTTCCCTATGTCTTCGACGGCTCAAGAAATCAGGGCTGACCCTCTACGCCAATCAGTGACGCCTATCTTTCTGCCATGGCACCCATCTCTGCGCCCTCCATATCCAACACCTACACTACGCAATGCATGCGGAACACATGGCGGATGCGCCAGGAATGAGAGGTAAGTGGGGTGGCAGTTTCTGCCCAGTGATCGTGGGACGTGGGCGATCCGTGGATCGTGGTTCGGTTTCTCCTGTAACATTTCGCATGACATGCGGGAAAAATCGGAAACTGACCCAAGCTCGAGTTAAGGAAGAAGCAAATAAGATTTCAAACGGCAGAGCCGCTCTTGCCCTCCTGCCTGTGCACTGGTTAGGTCCTGCCCCAAAGACGCCCAGCGACGCGTTCGTGCCAGGCCCGGGGGCTCCTCTTGGTGCAACAAACCCTGGGTCCGTTGCCTAGACTGTGCACAGCCCCAAGGAAAAAGATTACATCACCAAGATTAGATCAAGAAAGGGGGATCAATTCTTTGAAGGATCCAAATGCAGATCAAGAAGACCAAGAATGAGCCAAAGAAGCAAGATATCGCTAAGGAAAGAACTTCCCTTGTCGGGCAGGTGAGCCTGCGTGTTTGGGTTTGCCTCGGAAGCAAGCTTCCATATCGTCTTGGCAGGCCTGCCGGGGCTTGCAGAGGCAGGATACTCCATTGCTCCACCTCACAAGCGACGCAAGTCATAGATCAGTGCGGTGTCACGCTCCAAGGTGACTAAGTGGCTGCTTTTCGCCACTGTCGGATTTCAGGTTCCGCAAACCCTTGAGAGTTCGAACTCTGGGGTGCGTGCGGAGATCTTAACCTACCTAGCCTACCTACTCGCGATCCTCATAGCCTAGCGCATCGAGCTCAATGGGACAGGGGGACACAGTAGTTTATCCTAGTTCGGGCCATCTTGCGGTGTAATACCCTACTCCAGCTTTGTGGTGGATTGCCTCGAGGGGCTGAGAGGAACTAGTACAGTGGATGAACAGCCTCAGGGGGTGAGGTGTTCTTGAGCTTGAGAGAGCGGGAGAGGTGGTCTAGTGAGAGTGGATCCAATCCGTCTGTTTCCCCACTCTATGGTGGTGGCTAAGCCCTATTTATAGTGGCCTTGGTACTCTTCCCAAATGTTGGCGGGAAGGGATCCCAAAAGTACCAGATTTGAAGGGGGGCAAGAAGTACATCCTATCCTGACTAAAGTGGTCTTTGCCTGCAAAAGCTTCTGGTCGGGACGCTATGATGGGCTCGGCGATGACCTCCGTCCTGCCGTCCTGGCGGTCTTGGTCTTGTTGCACCAGAATGGAAACCTTTGGCTAATTTCTCGGGACTCCGCGGCTGCTGCTTGCCTTCTTTGCACCAAAGAGGAAACTGGTACTCTGCGCGCGCTGGCGCCCGCCTGGCCTTGTTCGTCATGGATCACGTCAGCTGAGCCTCGTGAGGTGCACCTTGCATAGAAGTCTTCGCTCCTCGGGAGCCAGCCTGAGGAGGCCGATCCCCTTGGAGGTCATGGCGTCGCCAGCCTTGCAAGGCTTGGCCCCTCGCGAGGGTCTTGAGTTATTGATGCCGAAGCTAGGCCATACCAGGTCGTCGGCGGAGCCATGAACTCGGCCGCAGGCAGGCAAGTCTGGGTACCCCCGTATCCAGAATGCCGATAGCCACATGGCAGCCACTTCCTACAGCAAACACCTCCATATGACACCCGTACTGAGACGTGTCAAGCAAGCAGGAACGAAGCTGGCAAAACAGCCTGACAGGGGCTATATGGCATGCTGTGATGTGACACTCGATGACGCATTCAATGTGACCTGTCAGCCTGCAGTGTTAGGTATGATAGCACTATTTCCTATCTAATCAGTACGTAAAGACTAATTTGCCACTACGGTGACTGCCGGTGTCAAAACCGGCAGATCTCGGGTAGGCGATCCCGACCTGTGCGTCTAAGGATCGAATGTAACAGGAGGCAGGGGACACGATGTTTACCCAGGTTTGGGGCCTCTTAGTGGAGGTAATACCCTACTTCCTGCTTGATTGACTTTGACGAGTATGGGGGTTACAAGAGTTGATCTACCTCGAGATCGTAATGACTAAACCCTAGATGTCTAGCCTGTATGATTGTCCTCTTTCTACGGCCTAAACCCTCCGGTTTATATAGACACCGAATGGATCTAGGGTTGTACAGAGTCGGTTTACAGAAAAAGGAAGATGCATGATACAAACACCAAGCTTGCCATCCACGCAAAGGAGAGTCCCATCCGGACATGGGGGAAGGTCTTTGATTTCGCATCTTTACAACCCATTAGTCTGGTCCATATCACATAGCCCGGACGCCCGGGGACCCCTTAGTCCACGACTCCCTTAATAGCCCCTGAACTGGGCTTAAATGACGACGTATCCAACGCGCAGATTGTCTTCAGCACTGCAAGGCAGGTTCCTCCTCCGAATACTCCAAAGCAGTCTTCCGCACATAAGAGTTGTATCCGGCCCTGCTTAACACATACAACCCTAAGCTTCAAAAGCCAACAATACTTAAAATAAGTGATGTCCATGGCCAACATTTTTGGTGAGACATTATGTTCTGGCCTTGTTATTATTCTGAACCGTTTTACAGCCCCCGCTTCAAGTTTCTAGGCACGACCATCGACACGTCTTGTCAAAGCAGAGATCGTGTCCCCTTATCAAAGGATCTTCTTCAATGCGGGCTTGGGTAATCCAACCGTGCCGTTCGCATGTCTCCTTGGGAATAGGCGAGGTTGAAGGCTTATGAGGGGGCGCTTGATATTCAATACCTCTATAAGAGGACAAGGACCCATCGCTTCACCTCACGCCTTCTTCTTCCTCTGCCCTTCCATCCCTGAGATCCAGCGCCCAAGTTCTAATCTTCCGCTTTGCCCCAGCTTCTCCAGCAATGGCCAGATCTGGTTTACAGGGCAAGTGGATGGCCTCCTCCGTAACGGAGAAGAACATCCAGGATCTGCGTGAGGCGACGTACTTGACAGCGAAGATGACACACAGGCTTCCTACCCCGGGGCAGGTTATCCCTACCCCAAAGCCCGGCGAGAGGGTGGTGTTCATCCCCCACTTCCTCCGAGGACTTGGGTATGCCCTTCATCTCTTCGTCCGAGGCCTCACGTTTTACTACGGTATGGATTTCCACGATCTGGCCCCGAATTCCTTCCTCCATATCTTGGCATTTATCATAGTATGTGAGGCATTTATCCATGTCCCCCAACACTTCGGCCTATGGCTCAAGGTCTTAAATGTGAAGCCAAAGGTGGTTGAGGTCCAACATGCAGAGTCCAGCGGTGCAATGGTGAGCAAGTTTCTCGGTGTCACCTGGCCCAAGGGTACATTCGTGGAGACTGTCAAGGTATGGCAGCAGGAGTGGTTCTACATCTGTGAACCCCGCGGCTCCAAGAGGGCGGCCGCTCCTGCTTTCAGATCCGGGCCTCTAGTGCGGCTTGCATCCTGGACCAACAAGGGTCTAGATTGGGGATCCCCTGACGAAGTGTCGACGCTGCAAAAGCGTATCAAGAGCATGATAAAAAAGGACATCACCTTTGCTGATGTGATCCAGGTGATGCTTATCTGCCGAGTTCTTCCCTGCCAACAATGGCCTGTCAAAATGTGGGAGTTTAATCCATAGGGGTGATAACCCACAAGTATAGGGGATCGCAACAGTTTTCGAGGCTAGAGTATTCAACCCAAATTTATTGATTCGACACAAGGGGAGCCAAAGAATATTCTCAAGTATTAGCAGCTGAGTTGCCAATTCAACCACACCTGGAAACTTAGTATCTGCAGCAAAGTGTTTAGTAGCAAAGTAATATGATAGTGGTGATAACGGTAACAAAAGTAAAGACAACAAAAGTAATGTTTTTGGTATTTTGTAGTGATTGTAACAGTAGCAACGGAAAAGTAAATAAGCGAGAACCAGTATATGGAAAGCTCCCGGATTAGTGATGGATAATTATGCCGGATGCGGTTCGTCATGTAACAGTCATAACATAGGGTGACACGGAAATAGCTCCAATTCATCAATGTAATGTAGGCATATATTCCGTATATAGTCATACGTGCTTATGGAAAAGAACTTGCATGACATCTTTTGTCCTACCCTCCCGTGGCAGCGGGGTCCTATTGCAAACTAAGGGATATTAAGGCCTCCTTTTAATAGAGAACCGGAACAAAGCATTAGCACATAGTGAATACACGAACTCCTCAAACTATGGTCATCACCGGGAGTGGTCCCGATTATTGTCACTTCGGGGTTGCCGGATCATAACACATAGTAGGTGACTATAGACTTGCAAGATAGGATCAAGAACTCACATATATTCATGAAATCATAATAGGTTCAAATCTGAAATCATGGCACTCGGGCCCTAGTGACAAGCATTAAGCATAGCAAAGTCATAGCAACATCAATCTCAGAACATAGTGGATACTAGGGATCAAACCCTAACAAAACTGACTCGATTACATGAGAAATCTCATCCAACCCATCACCGTCCAGCAAGCCTACGATGGAATTACTCACGCACGGCGGTGAGCATCGTGAAATTGGTGATGGAGGATGGTTGATGATGACGACGGCGAAAAATCCCCCTCTCCGGACCCCCGAACGGACTACAGATCGGCCCTCCCGAGAGAGATTAGGGCTTGGCGGCGGCCCCGTATCGTAAAAGGCAATGATTTCTTCTCTCTGATTTTTTTCTCCCCGAAAGCCAATATATGGAGTTGGAGTTGGCGTCGGAGGGTCTCTAGGGGGCCCACCAGGTAGGGGGGCGCGCCCAGGAGGGGGGGCGCCCCCCACCCTTGTGGCCAGGGTGTGGGCCCCCTGGTCTTCATCTTTGGCGAGGATTTTTTATTATTTATTCTAAGATATTCCATGGAGTTTCAGGTCATTTCGAGAACTATTGTTTTCTGCACATAAAACAACATCATGGCAATTCCGCTGAAAACAGCGTCAGTCCAGGTTAGTTCCATTCAAATCATACAAGTTAGAGTCCAAAACAAGGGCAAAAGTGTTTGGAAAAGTAGATACGACGGAGACGTATCAACTCCCCCAAGCTTAAACCCTTGCTTGTCCTCAAGCAATTTAGTTGACAAACTGAAAGAGAAAAAGAAAAACTTTTACAAACTCTGTTTGCTCTTGTTGTTGCCAGCATTCAAGTTTCAGCAAATATTACGAACTAACCATACTCACAATAACACATAGGTCTCACAATTACTCATATCAATAGCATAATCAGCTAGCGAGCTATAATAACAAAACTCGGATGGCAGCACTTTCTCAAAATAATCATAACATGATATAACAAAATGGTATCTCGCTAGCCCTTTCTGAGACCACAAAACATAAATGCAGAGCACCTGTAAAGATCATGGACTGACTAAACATTGTAATTCATGGTAAATGAGATCCAGTCAAGTCATACCCAATATAAACCAATTATATAATGAATGCAAACGATAGTGTGCTCTCCAGCGGGTGCTTTTAATAAGAAGGATGATGACTCAACATAAAAGTAAATGGATAGGCCCTTCGCAGAGGGAAGCAGGGATTTTTAGAGGTGCCAGAGCTCGGTTTTGAAATAGAGATAAATTATATTTTGAGTGGCATACTTTCATTGTCAACATAACAACTAAGAGACGACGATATCTTCCATGCTAAACAAATCATAGGCGGTTCCCAAACAGAATGGTAAAGTTTATACTCCCCCTCCTCCACAAGCATCAATCCATGGCTTGCTCGAAACAACGAGTGCCTCCAACATTCAACGGGTCCCAGGGGGAGTTTTGTTTGCAATTATTTTGATTTAGTTTGCATAAAGCATGGGACTGGGCATCTCAGAGACCAGCCATTTTCTCGTGAATGAGGAGCGGAGTCCACTCCTCTTGAGAATAACCCACCTAACATGGAAGATAAGGGCAGCCCTAGTTGACATATGAGCTATTCAAGCATGCAAAACAGAATGTTTATTTGAAGGTTTAGAGTTTGGCACATACAAATTTACTTGGAACGGCAGGTAAATACCGCATATAGGTAGGAACAACTTTGGGGTTTAAGGAGTTTGGATGCACAAGCAGTACTCCCGCTTAGTACGGGTGAAGGCTAGCAAACGACTGGGAAGCGACCAACTGAGAGAGCGACAACAGTCGTAAACATGCATTAAAATTAATTTACACCGAATACAAGCATCAATAGGATATAATCTACCATGAACATAAATATCATGAAGGCTATGTTGACTTGATTCAACTACATGCGTGAACATGTGCCAAGTCTAGTCACTCAATTCATTTAAAGGAGGATACCATCCCATCATACCACATCATAATCATTCTAATAGCATGTTGGCACGCAAGGTAAACCATTATAGCTCATACCTAATCAAGCATGGCACAAGCAACTATAATCTCTAAATGTCATTGCAAATACGTTTACTTCATAATAGCTGACTCAGGAACGATGAATCATCATATTTAACAAAATAAGAGAGGTCGAGTTCATACCAGCTTTTCTCATCCCAATAAGCCCATCATATATCATCATTATTGCCTTTCACTTGCACGACCGAACGATGTGTATAATAATAAGAGTGCACGTGCATTGGACTAAGCTGGAATCTGCAAGCATTCAACTCAAGAGAGAAGACAAGTAATATGGGCCCTAAGTTAAATAAACAATCATGCATATAAGAGCCACTAAACATTTTTCAATATGGTCTTCTCGACCCCAAAGGAAAGAAAAGAAAATAAAACTATTTACACGCGAAAGCTCCCAACAAGCAACAGAAGAACATGAAATCTTTTTGGGTTTTCATTTTAATTTCTACTACAAGCAAAGAGATAAACTACTACTAATTTTTTTGGTTTTTTCTTAAGGTTTATTAAACACACAAGAAGAAAGTAGGAAAGAGAAAATAAACTAGCATGGATATTACAGTGAAAGAGTATGAGCACCGACATCTAGCAATGAGTGTGTGTGAACATAAATGTAATGTCGGTGGGAAATACGTACTCCCCCAAGCTTATGCTTTTGGCCTAAGTTGGTCTATTGCCAGGGATAGCCTGGCGGATACCCGTAAGCTAAGCTGGCGTCGTACTGCGATGCAGCGGCTATCGCCGCCCGAGCTGTAGTGTGGCGTCGAGCAGCCTCTGCTCTCCTCTCGTACTCATCTGCCTCCTCTTTGGTAATAATGTATCTTCCTTTTGTCTGAGAATCAAAGAAGGCAGGAGCAGGAAGAGTAATACGGACAACATGCCGTTTGTTAAAGATTAATCAATACTGGAGAGGTAGTTCAGTCCTCTCAACAAACAGGTGGGAAACCATAGAATCAAAATCTAAATAAGTAGGGGGTAACTCCATATTACCCTCACGAATGTCTATCTCAAGAAAATTAGCTAAGAGGGTTTCATAAATTCCTCCAAAGAAATCTCCGTTCTGTCTATTATGATGCAACCTACGAGCTACAATGGCTCCCATATGATAAGATTGGTCTCCTAACACAGCACATCTGAGAATGCTGAGATCAGGGACACACATGTGACATGCTTCATCCTTAGCATTTATGCATCTACCTATGAAGAGAGCAAAATAATGTATAGCAGGAATGTGAACGCTCCCAGTAGTGGCTTGTGTTATATCTCTAGATTCCCCCATAGTTATTCTAGCAAGAAAGTCTCTATATTCAGATTTAGGGGGATCTCTGACACTACCCCAAGATGGAAGTTTGCAAGCAAAAGTGAAATCCTCTAAGTCCATGGTATAAGATTTGTCATAAAGGTCAAACATGACTGAAGGAGAATTACGTGAAGATGAAAACTCAAACCTCCTCACAAATGAACTTGTGAGATCATGATACTGGGGGCATTTATCAGCTTCAAAGTCCTCAAGACTGGCGTTAAGCAAATATGCGCTAAATTCTTCTTTGATTCCTGCTTGATTCATAAAATTTTCCGAAGGCCATTCACAGGGCCTCACAGGAGCGTCTCTTGGTGGTTCCTCGTCAGCATCACGCATTGCAAGTATGGGACCTTGCTTCCTTGAAGGACCACCTTGAAACATCTTCCTAAACATATTGTTTCCTCAAGGAACAATCTCCCCAAGCAGTTTTGTGAGAGGTGCTTTGAGCAAGGAGACCGAAAATCACAGCAACAGGGGCTGGAACTCGTGCTTGAGTTGGTTTTTCGTGTTTGTGTGAGGCAGAGGAAGAAGATGGGTGCAGTGATAAGTGGAGGAGGGCCGCCGTGGGCCCACGAGGCAAGGGGGCGCGCCCAGGAGGGGTAGGGCACGCCCTCCACCCTCGTGGCCAGGTGGCAGCTCCCCCCGCGGTAATTTTTGCACAGTAAATCCTCAAATATTCCCGAAAAATCATATTAAATTGGCATGGCATTCTGAGGACTTTTATTTTTGGGATATTTTTATATTTCATGGATAAGTCAGGGAACAGACAAAAAAATACTATTTTACTTTATTTCTACTAAATTACAGAAAATATAAAGAGGGTACAGAAGATTGTGCTTCTAGTTTCATCCATCTCATGCTCATCAAAAAGAATCCACTAACAAGGTTGATCAAGTCCTGTTAACAAACTCATTCCGAATAACACGGAACCGGAGAAATTTCGAATAACACTAAGTTACCTCAACGGGGATATGAAATCCCCAACAATAAGAATATCATACTTTTTCTTGACAGTAGGGAGAGGAAATTCAAAACCTCCAAATATAATCTATGGAATTTTTCCAATAGAGTTGATACTATAAACTTGAGGTTGTTTCCTTGGAAAGTGTACCCTGTTCTCATTACCATTAACATGAAAAGTGACATTGCCTTTGTTGCAATCAATAACAGCCCCTGCAGTATTAAGGGAAGGTCTTCCAAGAATAATAGACATACTATCATCCTCGGGAATATCAAGAATAACAAAGTCCGTTAAAATAGTAACGTTTGCAACTACAACATGCACATCCTCACAAATACCGACAGGTATAGCAGTTGATTTATTAGCCATTTGCAGAGATATTTCAGTAGGTGTCAACTTATTCAAGACAAGTCTACGATATAAAGAGAGAGGCATAACACTAACACCGGCTCCAAGATCACATAAAGCAGTTTTAACATAATTTCTCTTAATGGAGCATGGTATAGTAGGTACTCCGGGATCTCCAAGTTTCTTTGGTATTCCACCCTAAAAAGTATAATTAGCAAGCATGGTGGAAATTTCAGCTTCTGGTATCTTTCTTTTATTAGTAATGATATCCTTCATATACTTAGCATAAGGATTTGTTTTGAGCACATTAGTTAATCGCATACGCAAAAAGATGGGTCTAATCATTTTAGCAAAGCGCTCGTAATCCTCATCATCCTTTTTCTTGGATGGTTTCGGAGGAAAAGGCATGGGTTTCTGAACCCATGGTTCCCTTTCTTTACCATGTTGCCTAGCAACGAAGTCTCTTTTATCATAACGTTGATTCCTTGATTGTGGGTTATCAAGATCAACAGCAGGTTCAACTTCTACATCATTATCATTACTAGGTTGAGAATCATCATGAACATTATCATTAACATTATTACTAGGTTCATGTTCATTACTACATTGTGTTTCAGCATCAGATATAGAGATATCATTTGGATTCTCAGGTGATTCAGCAATAGGTTCACTAGAAGTTTGCAAAGTCCTATCATTTTTCTTTTTCTTCCTTTTAGAAGAAATAGGTACATCAATATTATTTCTTTGCGAATCTTGCTCGATTCTCTTAGGGTGGCCTTCAGGATACAAAGGTTCCTGAGTCATTCTACCAATTCTAGTAGCCACTCTAACAGCATAATCATTTTTCTTACTGTTCATTTCATCAAGCACTTCTTTTTGAGCTTTAAGTACTTGTTCTACTTGAGTGGTAACCATAGAAGCATGTTTGCTAACAAGTTTAAGTTCACCTCTAATATTAGCCATATAATCACCCAAGCGTTTAATCATAAAGGTATTCTATTTTAATTGTCTACCAAAATAAGCATTAAAGTCATCTTGCTTAAACAGAAAGTCATCAAACTCATCCAAGCACTGACTAGCAATTTTAGTAGGAGGGACTTCAGCTTTATCATATCTATAGAGAGAATTTGCCTTTACTACCTGTGTCGGGATATCGGGATCAGGAGGTTATTCAGTGAATAAGGAATTGAGATCATATACTTCTTCAACAGGCGGTAAATTAAGACCGTGTATTTCTTCAATAGGAGGTAAATTCTTAACATCTTCAGCTTTAATACCTTTTTCTTTCATAGATTTCTTTGCCTCTTGCATATCTTCGGGACCGAGAAATAGAACACCTCCCTTCTTTGGAGTTGGTTTAGGAATAGGCTCAGTAATTGGCTCGGGAGCTGGCTCACGAGGTGGCTCAGGAGATGCCCAATTATTTTCATTTGTCAACATATTATTGAATAGAATGTCAGCTTCATCCGGTGTCCTTTCCCTGAAAAGAGAACCAGCACAACTAGCCAGGTGATCTCTGGAAGCATCAGTTAGTCCATTATAAAAGATATTAAGTATTTTAGGTTTCTTAAGAGAATGATCAGGCAAAGCATTAAGTAACTTGAGAATACTCCCCCAAGCTTGTGGGAGACTCTCTTCTTCAATTTGCACGAAGTTGTATATTTCCCTCAAAGCAGCTTGTTTCTTATGAGCGGGGAAATATTTAGCAGAGAAGTAATAAATCATATCCTGGGGACTATGCACACAACCAGGATCAAGAGAATTAAACCATATCTTAGCATCACCCTTTAATGAGAACGGAAACATTTTGAGTAAATAAAGGTAGCGCGATCTCTCATCATTAGTAAACAGGGCAGCTATATCATTTAACTTAGTAAGACGTGCCACAATAGTTTTATATTCATAGCCATAGAAAGGATCAGATTCAACCAAAGTAATTATATCTGGATCAACAGAAAATTCATAATGATCCTTATCGGGAACACAAATAGGTGAAGTAGCAAAAGCAGGGTCGGGTCTCATTCTATCTCTAAGAGTTTCCTTACTCAATTTAACTAGCAGCCTCTTAAGTTCGTATCTATCCTGGCAGGCAAAAATAGCTGCAGAAGATTCCGCATCAAAAAGATAACCCTCAGGAATAGCAGGCATATTTTCATCATCACTCTCATCATCGTATTCAGATTCAATAATTTCTTTCTCTCCAACCCTAGCAATTTGTTCATCTAGAAATTCACCAAGGGATACAGTAGTATCAAGCATAGAAGTAGTTTCATCATAAGTATCATGCATAGCAGAAGTGGCATCATCAATAACTTGCGACATATCAGAGTTCATAGCAGTAGCTGGTTTAGGTGTCGCAAGCTTACTTATAACGGAAGGAGAATCTAGTGCAGAGCTAGATGGCAGTTCCTTACCTCCCCTCGTAGTTGAGGGCAAAATAGTAGTTCGATCATCTTTCAAGTTCTTCATAGTGTCCAGCAGATATAAATCCCAAGTGACTCAAAGAATGATCCCCGACAATGGCGCCAGAAAAAGGTCTTGATAACCCACAAGTATAGGGGATCGCAACAGTTTTTGAGGGTAGAGTATTCAACCCAAATTTATTGATTCGACACAAGGGGAGCCAAAGAATATTCTCAAGTATTAGCAGCTGAGTTGTCAATTCAACCACACCTGGAAACTTAGTATCTGCAGCAAAGTGTTTAGTAGCAAAGTAATATGATAGTGGTGGTAACGGTAACAAAAGTAAGGACAACAAAAGTGATGTTTTTGGTATTTTGTAGTGATTGTAACAGTAGCAACGGAAAAGTAAATAAGCGAGAACCAGTATATGGAAAGCTCGTAAGCACCGGATTAGTGATGGATAATTATGCCAGATGCGGTTCGTCATGTAATAGTCATAACATAGGGTGACACAGAACTAGCTCCAATTCATCAATGTAATGTAGGCATGTATTCCATATATAGTCATACGTGCTTATGGAAAAGAACTTGCATGACATCTTTTGTCCTACCCTCCCGTGGCAGCGGGGTCCTATTGGAAACTAAGGGATATTAAGGCCTCCTTTTAATAGAGAACCGGAACAAAGCATTAGCACATAGTGAATACATGAACTCCTCAAACTATGGTCATCACCGGGAGTGGTCCCGGTTATTGTCACTTCGGGGTTGCCGGATCATAACACATAGTAGGTGACTATAGACTTGCAAGATAGGATCAAGAACTCACATATATTCATGAAAACATAATAGGTTCAGATCTGAAATCATGGCAGTCGGGCGCTAGTGACAAGCATTAAGCATAGCAAAGTCATAGCAACATCAATCTCAGAACATAGTGGATACTAGGGATCAAACCCTAACAAAACTAACGCGATTACATGATAAATCTCATCCAACCCATCACCGTCCAGCAGGCCTACGATGGAATTACTCACGCACGGTGGTGAGAATCATGAAATTGGTGATGGAGGATGGTTTATGAAGACGACGGCGACGAATCCCCCTCTCCGGAGCCCCGAACAGACTCCAGATCAGCCCTCCTGAGAGAGATTAGGGCTTGGCGGCGGCTCCGTATCGTAAAACACGATGATTTCTTCTCTCTGATTTTTTTTCTCCCCAAAAGCCAATATATGGAGTTGGAGTTGGCATCGGAGGGTCTCCAGGGGGCCCATGAGGTAGGGGGCGCGCCCAGGAGGGGGGGCGTGCGCCCCCCACCCTTGTGGACAGCGTGTGGGACCCCTAGTCTTCATCTTTGGCGAGGATGTTTTATTATTTATTCTAAGATATTTCGTGGAGTTTCAGGTCATTCCGAGAACTTTTGTTTTCTGCACATAAAACAACATCATGGCAATTTTGCTGAAAATAGCGTCAGTTCGGGTTAGTTCCATTCAAATCATACAAGTTAGAGTCCAAAACAAGGGCAAAAGTGTTTGGAAAAGTAGATACGACGGAGACGTATCAAGGGGCCACGGACCTTGTAGCGATTCTTCGGCACGACGCACAAAGGGATCTGGAAGCAACTCTTCAAGAAGCAGAAGAGGTGGCCAAGGACGTCTGATGACACCGGCCTCGACTGCAACAATACGGCGCCCCCAGTAAGTATCATATTTCTGAACATTACTTAGCTCGTCAATCTTAGGGAGGGGTACTTAAATTTCCATCCCTGAATAGGACTGGATCAAGAAGGCGGAGCAGATTAAGTGTCCGACCCTGCTCCCCAAAAACCTAGCCGAGCCTGTGTTGATGAGGATGCTGGTCCCGGCGCCCTACCAGGCGCTAGCGAAGAAGAAGAAAAATAAGAAAAACAAGGAGAGCAAAGGTGGCCTCCATCACGAAGATACTTCGGGCACTGTGTCCGGAGGAACCAAGGCTCCTTCCTTTCACGAGGGAGATGAAGACAAGGACGAGCAAGAGGAGGAGGAGGGAGAGAACCCTCCTCTCAAAGGGAAAAAGATGGCGGCTTCCGTAGATCCAGAGGAGGGGCCGTCCAAGAGGGGAAAGATATCCCTCTTAGATGATTCGGATTCAGGCACCGAAGCTGTCCCCAAGAACCGCCCCTGAGCCAAGCCCCTTGCCAAATTGTAAGTATCTTAGGATGCCTTATATACGGCCGATATTTTTATAAATTATAAGAATAATATCAAATTTCATGTTTCAGTCTGGCCCGTGACATCCCTCAAGAATCATTGTCATCGGGGGATCTTTCGCCAGAGAAGATGGAGAGCGAGCCTCCACAAGCTTCCCCACCTCCTAGGGCAGATGACACCGAGGTGTCGTGCCAAAGGTTTTCTCCGGGCTCCGGAGAAGTGCGGGAGGGGACCAAGACGGCACCAGAGGATGACGCCTTGGCTGCGGAGAACATGAGGCTAGCAACCCTCGTGGAGACCGGGGACAGGGGTCCTGGATTATCCGACCCCCGGCCGGATACTATTCTGGAGACACAGACGGTCCCAGAATCGAATCTGCAGCCCCCTCCGCGGGAGGGGGAGACGACTATTCCGGCGATGACCTCTACTAATGCAGCGGCGCCGAACATGTAGATGGATGCTCTGCAAAGTGCGTCCGTCTTGGAGGAGCACCATACCTTGGTTCTACGGTGCTTGAGAAGGTTCAGTCCGCTAAGAGCAGGCTGGATGAAGCCTTCGTGTTTCTACTAACAAGCTTCGAGGTATGCGATGTAATGTCTTTAGCCGCTTTCCATATGACAAATCTGCCTTTATATAGATAGTAGCCCCTGAGACTCTATTTGGCCCATGAAGGAAGGCAAACAGAGGATCTATAGATATCCGTAGGAAATAACATACTTATCTTTTTGACAAAAAACAGGCTTCTCTATTAGCAGCAACCGCTCAGGCTGCCGAAGTTTCCAAACTGAAGCAGAAACTGCAGCTAGTCGACAAGGACTATATCTGTATTAATAAGCGGCTCAACGAGGCGCATTGTACGTTTCAAGTACTCCATATATTATTGAATTAGTTTGCATATGCTAAGTTGAATCTTATGTGCTGCTGTATACATGATTGCAGATGGCGGTGATGAGGTCGAGACCCTCAGGAGTGACCTTGCCTGCGCGAAGGAACATGCAAGGGTGAACGATGCGACCGCTGAGAAAACAGCTGCTGATTTGAAGGCCGAACAGGCCACCCAGCGCCAGCTCGAGGAGCGGTACCCAAAGTTGAGCAAGAGCTTCAGGATGCCACTCGCAAGTGCGAGCTCCTCGAGGAGGAGAATAAAGCTAAGGTGGCCGAACTTGCCAAAGCCCAAGAGGCGAGGTCTGAATCTCGATCGGCTCGCGAGGAGATCCGACAGGCCGGACAGATATCGGCTGGTAAGCCCTTTCTTTTAGAGTCTATGTTTAGCGATCAGAGGTATGCCTTGCTTAATCAACTATGGAGTTCTCCAGACGCCTTTGCGGATCTTTTGAAGAGCGCCACTGACGCTATGCAATTCTACCAAGCCTAGGAGGGGCATCTGACGGAGAAGTTGTCCTGGTCGCAGTTTGTGACGCAGGAGTGTTCAGCGCTGCTGAATGACCAAATGGCGCAGTGGGCTGAGCTGTATAAGATGCCCGGAGCGGCTATGAAGGAGGTCATAGTACGGATGTGGCCAGCCGAACCCTTTCCAAGCAGCTATTTTGACCTAGTGTGGCGACTCATCGATGTCGTGCCCCGAATTGATGCAATCGAGCGGTCAGTGTGCATCGAAGGTGCACGGATGGCCTTTGCTTGCATCAAAGTGTACTGGGAAAAGATGGAGGCCTCCGTTATCACGGTTGCGGGTCCTCCCGAAGGCAAGGACCACCGGACGCCGGAGCGCTATCTAGACACGTCCTAGAGGGTGCTCGTTTAATAGAGGGACAACATCCTAGAATGTATCCAAACGACCCAGACGTTTGTATTATATATATTAAGGATTTGTGATATATTTGTGCCATTGTCTAAAAGTTCTTTCCTCCTGTGTGGCTGTTTTTATATTCCTGAGAGTTTTCCAGTCGTCGGCTTCGACCCCCCACGTAGATGCTACGGGGGTGTCCGAAATGGCACATGAGCACTCTTGTCCCAACGTCTTGGTCCATAAAGGAGGTGTCAGTGCGGCGAACAAGGCAATCGGACTATATGGCTTTACCACTCTCACTTAGCCATGGGGCTATAATATAACCCCTGGTACGTATGCGGCTATCCGAATGCGGATGCGCTACGTACATGACCAGAAAAATAGTCCTTCGTTTAATACGAAAAAATCATTAAAGATTTAGTAAGTCGCCGAGTGGCTGACTAGCTCTCGCCGCAACATGACAGTCAGTTTTTGGCTTTCTCTACTGAGTTGCTTGACCGGACAAACCAGAAACACAATTGCAGTAGTTCTCCCTTTACTACCCTAGCCAAACAAACGGAACATAAGGTAGCAAACACAGGAGGCGGGCAACCCAACTATTATCCAAAGACATGATTCAGAGCCGACGCATATAATGCCAAGTTTGGGACGCCGGAGTGTGCTACAAAGCTGTTCGGGCTTTTGTTTGGCGACACATATGTGGTCGTATAGAGCCCCTGGCAATGGATGTGAGTGATACAACTGTGTAGACGGAGTACAGTTTTATGAATAAAGTTGATACCGAAAATTTTCCTCACTAGGGTCTGATTGATACGTCAAACGTGATCTTATAGAGGGTACCATAACCACCAAAGCCATTTTACATGCCGGGGGTCTAATAATAAGGAGAAAAGCTCAATACAAGTCCTTTGAATAAGGTTTTGGTCTGAAGAGTCCTTTGGATATCCCGCCACACGTCTGCGCCACTTTCGCCTTGTAGAGAGGAGTACCTTAAAAAGAATGGTCTTCGGTTATCCGCACGAAACCGGGCTCGAAGAGTCCTTGTAAGTCTGTAGGATATATAGGTTCGAATGCACCTGTGGTAGGAGAGAAAAAGTAATCAAAGAAAGGTGGAAGGTCATACTGGGTCGAACTGTACTATAGACCTGTCCTTATTGTACCTCTGTTGATGCCCAAGGTATTTTGAGTGTGCAATGATGTATGCGCGGTACGAGTTCGTATGTGCAGCCATCGACGGAGGCGAAACTGCTAGTCTAGCTCCGGAAGTACCGAGCCTTCAGCTTGTGGGACTAACCGGACTCTTTTAACCAAGTCTGGCGGCTTGATGGCCGATGAGGTGTGCGGCTTGAGGGGGCCGCTATGCACTTTGGCCGCGAGAGCTGCAGTGTGCTCCTCGGTATGGACGGACTGTTCCATATTTCCATCGACTGTTATGATGCTGCATGAACCGAGCATCTTGAGCTTTGAATCGAGCAAAAGCGGTTCATCCAAGAGTGTGTGATAGCCATTGCGGAACGGGACGATATCAAAGATCAAGTCTTCACTGCGGAAGTTGTCTGGCGAGTAGAGGACGACTTCCAATGTTATTGAGCCTGAGCAACGGGTCTCTACGCCAGGTATTACTCCTTTAAAGGTAGTTTTAGAGGGCTTGATTCATGACGGATCAAAGCCCATTTTGCAGACAGTGTCCTGGTAAAGTAGGTTAAGACTACTGCCTCCGTCCATGAGGACTCGCGTGAGGTGGAATCCATCAATGATTGGGTCGAGGACCAAAGTTGCAGATCCTCCATGACGGATACCGGTCAGGTGATCCTTTAGATCGAAGGTGATTGTACACGCCGACCATGGGTTGAATTTTGGGGTGACCGGCTCTATGGTGTAGACGTCCCTTAATGCGCGCTTGCCCTCCCGCATGGGGATGTGAGTGACGTAGATCATATTCACAGTTTAGTCCTTGGGGGGAAATTTCTTCTGCCCACCAGTGTTCGGTGGGCGAGGCTCTTCTTCGTCGTCCTCACTGGGCGGCCTTTTCCCCTTGCGTTCGGTGTTGAGCTTGCCGGCCTGTTTAAAGACCCAACACTTTGTATTAGTGTGATTGGCGGGTTTATCGAGGGTGCCATGAATCTGGCAAGGCCGATCAAGTATTCTGTCCAAACTGGATGGACCATCTTTGTTTCCTTTCAATGGCTTCTTCCGTTGACCGGATTTGGAGCCACTGAATCCATTGTTGACCGCCATGTCTTTGTTATTGTTTCGACGCTTGTGCTTGTCGCATCGTGGCTTGCCATTGCCGTCCCTAGCTTCAGAGGTGCCTGGGTCACTAGTGCTATTGCTTCTACGAGCTAGCCAGCTATCTTCTTTCGTGCAAAAGTGGGTCATAAGTGCGGTAAGGGCTGCCATGGACTTCGGCTTCTCTTGGCCGAGATGTCGGGCTAGCCACTCATCTCGGACGCTGTGTTTGAAGGCCGCGAGGGCTTCAGCATCCGGACAATCCACAATCTGGTTCATTTTGATTAAGAACCTGGTCTAGAGCTTCCGAGCTGATTCACCGGGTTGCTGGATTATGTGACTAAGGTCATCGACGTCTGGGGGCCGAACATAGGTACCTTGGAAGTTGTCTCTGAAGGCGTCTTCTAAGTCTTCCCAGCTACCAATATAGTTTTTTGGTAGGCTATTCAGCCAGTGCCGAGCTAGTCTCTTATGTTTTAGAGGGAGGTACTTGATGGCGTGTAAGTCATCACCATGGGCCATGTGAATGTGGAGAATTAAGTCTTCAATCCATACTGCGGGATCCGTTGTGCCATCATATGATTCAATGTTCACAAGTTTAAACCCTTCTGGGAACTGGTGCTCCATTACCTCATCGGTGAAGAATAGGGGGCGTATGGAGCCTCTATATCGGGCAATGTCACGACGCAGTTCGGATGGAGTCCATATGCGGTTTTCAGCCCAGGTGAAGTTGTGCTTGTCGTGCTAGGACTGATGGCCATCTTCTCGCGCTGGTGCACGCCCCCTTGATCCATAGATTGATCTGGTATGACCGGCTCTATTGTCCATGTCCTATCACAGGTTGTACGTGTATCCTGTAGCCACTGTCTCTTTGCCTCTTTGGCTAGGTGGTGTGGTCTGGTGTTCGGCTTGAGTTGCCGCTCTGTCCCGGCCATGAGGTGGTCAGTCTGGTCCGTCCGTGGCGTTACGCACCATCGGTATTCTGGGACTTCGTCGTTGAATTGGGATAGTAGCCTACACTTTGGGTAACTCAGAGTTGGGCGCTCGAGGCCGTATTCCTCTACTACCAGGACATTAGTCCATCTGTCATTGAGTAAATCCTGACCAGCTTGAAGTTCCCGCCTCTTGTTTTTCAGGCTTCTTGCCGTGGCTATTAGCCGGTCCTTAAAGCGCTCTTGTTTGAGGGGTTCCTTTGGTACGATGAAGTCTTCGTCGCCGAGGCTCTCATCCTCTTTGGAGATCAGTAGGTAGTTACTATCCTCTGAGCCTTCATTCCCGACGGGATCGTCGGGGTTAATTTGCCCATCCTCCTAATCATCCTATTCGGATGTTGGATCTATAGGGGCTTGTTGGTCTTCGGCGTTATCCGGAGTATGATTGTCTCCGATGTCGGTATTGCTGTCTTTTTCGTGACGCGATTTCGAGCAGCGTCAATGACGTCAACGCTTTGGTGGTGCCTTAGAAGGCTTGTCCTTGATGGGACCCTTCCCACCATCGCCGTCATCCTCTTTGGGTGTGTCCACCATGTACACATCATATGTGGAAGTGGTCGTCTAGCGTTCGGTGAGTGATGGGTTCTGGCTTTGCTCCTCTTTGGCATCGTCGTCCATGTCGTCGATATCTTCGGAGTCGTAGTCGAGCATGTCGGTTAAGTCCTCGATAGTGGCTATGAAGTGGGTGGTGGGTGGGACATAAAATTCCCCACTCTCAGCCCCTAGTGTGGGTTGGGCATATCTTGGCAGCAATTCTTCTGCAATGGCGAGAGATCACATCAGGTCCAGGGCCTCGTTTAAGACTGAGGTTTGGACAGGGAAGCAAGAGTTTGTGGAGCAGGGCGGGGCAGAAGTTCCCTGGCAAAGCTCATATGATGCGGATCTCGAGAGTTTGGAGTTAGTGTTCGGAGGCGAGTCCGGCTCCATGAGAACTGAGGGAGCCTGGCATGACTCCAAGCCTGCCGGTGAAGTGATCCCCTCTGGGTCTCTGGTATCAGGCTCTATAGCCGCAGAGAGTGTAACGCCACAAGACCGATGCTCCAGAAGTCTTCCAGCTATTTTGTTGCCAACGTGTGTTTTATTTTTGTTTGCTGCATTCATCATCGCATCATCTCCTTTGCATCCGCATGTTTTCATAAAACTCATAGTCTTTTGTACTTGCCACTTCTCACTTCGTCTCCGTTGACCTTTGTCAGGCCCCTTTGTCTTTGTCGGCCTCTCTCAGAACCCCTCTCGAGCGCGTCTGAAAGTTGTCCTGAACATGAACCGAGCGGTCATGCTGGATCCATCTTCCCGCGCCCGGATCCGCCCGTTCCTGCCGGTTCCCGCTGACCCCATCGTCAGAACCACGCCTGGCGCCATATTCTACATCGCCATGAACCTGCTGCTGCTTCTGTTTTTCGTTCTTCAGTAATGAGCAGCAGCAGCTCGCTCGGTAGAGCTGCATGTTGAGTGCGAGCCCAAGGCCCAACAACCTCATGCCTCGCCTGCTCGTGGGCCTCTGATTCCCCGTCGGCCTATTGGCCCAATGTGAGCATAGCCCAGTCCATCTCTGTTGGCCCAGCAGTGCATTAATTCAGACCGTTATGTATTTTTTTCATGCTGCTGCGATTTTCGCATTTTTCCAGAGAGTGCAGTTTATAGAAAAACCCTGGTGTTCATGCATCTAATAACTAATTAACCATGCATCATATATATATATATGTGTGTAAAATGCTTAGAATTTCATCTAGTTTCATAATATGCAACTAGATTTTGCATCATTCCATGCCTATGCGATGGTTATTCACTACTAGGGAAAACCTTATACACAGAAATTTAGCAACAGCGCGGGTCAAAAAAGTGCGCTAGTGCTATATAGCAGTAGCGATTGAAGAAAAACCGCGCTACAGATACAACCTTAGCAGTAGCGCGTGTAGCTGCAAAAGCGCTACTACTAATATTCCCATTGGCAGAATGATAGGCTACGCATAGCAGTAGCGGGCTTGTAAGAAACGCGCTACCGCTAGGGCATAATTAGCAGCGTGTTTCCTAAGAAGAGCTCTACTACTAACGGAAATAAAATAAGATGAAAAACAAATAGAAAAGTAAATGAAAATGAAAGAAATAGAAAAAGGACAAAGGAAAAAATAAAATGTAAAGCAAAATAAATGAAAAAGCGAAAAAAGGAAGGAAGGCATAGCAGCAGCGTGTGTTTGTAAGAGGCGCTATAGCTAACGTAGCTGCAGCGCGTGTCCTAGACCCCCGCTATAGAAACAGAAAAGGAAATTAAAAAATGGAAGAAATTTACATAGCTATAGCAGCAGCGCGTTTTGCAAAAACCGCTATAGCTATCTTAGCTATAGCGCGTTTTGTGAAAAGCGCTACCGCTAAGTTTGATTTAACCAAAAAACCGTTTCCCCCCGGCCACCACTTCTCCCCCAAATCGCTCAACCCACCCCGCGCGCCGCCGTCTCCCCGATTCACCATCGCCCCACTTCGCCGCCGACGTCGACGCCACCGGAGCCGTGCGCCGTCGACAACACTGGAGCTGCCCCCAACGCCATGGAGCCGCGCGGCCTCGTCAACGCCACCGGAGCCGCCGTCGACGCCATCGGATCCTTCCTCGCCACAACTGCCTTCCTCGCCGTCACCGGAGATGCCCCTGCCTCCCTCGCCGTCACCGGAGACGCCCTTGCCTCCCTCGCTACCACTGCCTCCGTCGCCACCACCGGAGCCATCATCTATAAGCCCCCACCCCTCCTCTCTCTCTCATGCATAGGTTAGCCAGTTTAATTAGGTTAATTGTCTAGGTTAGGGCAAAAATTTAGTTAGGGCTTTGACAGAGAAGTAGTTAGGTTAACTAGTTTAATTAGGTTAATTATCTAGGTTAGTGCAAAAACTTAGTTAGGGCTTTGACAGAGAACTAGTCAGGTTAACTAGTTTAATTAGGTTAATTATCCAGGTTAATTAGTGCAAAAATTTATTTTAGGCTTTGACAGAGAACTAGCTGCGTTAACTAGTTTAATTAGGGTTAATTATCTAGGTAAACTAGATTAACTAACTAGGTTAAATAGGTAGGTTAGTTAGGTTCGTTGGATTAACAAGCTAGGTTAAGTAGATTGGCTAGGTTAGAGGAAAATTTTATTTTAGAGCATTAGGTCAGAAGGGTTAGATAAATGGAGTTCCTTTGCAATTTAATTGGGTTCTATGTTTAGTGAGGTCATTTTGCAAAGGTTTTTGATTTTTGAAAAGACCACTATTTTTCAAGGAAAAGAATTTAGGCAAATTTTATTTTTCATTGAAGTGGTCATGTTATATCTTTTCATTGAAGTTGTTCGATTGTGCCCAAGTGGCTTTGTTGTTTCCAGGGAATGATGCTGAGTGGCCTATGTTTTGCCGGAATGTTGATTCATTTCTGTTCCGGCAAATTTCAGGTTCTCGATTTGTCCACTTTTTAGCAAAGGTCATGCCGAAATTTTCCATGAATTTCGGCATGACTTGTGCTACAAACTAGGACATATCGAGTGCCCGGGATTTGCCGCACCAGGAAGGAGTCAACATTCCTGCAAAACAAGTCCTTTTTTATGTCATTATTCATTTTATTAGGTCTAGAATTAATTGACTAGATTTAATCATAGGAAACATGGCTAGCAACGATGAAGGACAGGGTTCTGGTGATTGCAACGACGTCTACAGGGCGGCAGACGAATTTTTTAGCCTTACCGACGATCAACAGATGTTGTTGCTGGGTCCACCGATGGCATCGGGGACTGAGACCGACACGCAGACCGGTGCTGAGACCGACACGCAGACCAGTGCTGAGACTAAGACCGACGCTGAGATTCAGAGCGGCATCGAGACCGGCGCTGAGACCGGTGCTGCCTCGCGAACGGAGCCGGTGTAGAACCGAAAGCAAAGAGGCAACGGCTTCCTAACAAACTCAGGACTACTAGACTGGTGGTCACGGAGGTGGACGACGGCAATTTTGAGCCAAAGGCGCCCGAGGAAGCGCGCGCGTGCTACGGCAATCAAATAGGCTGCATCATACGGACAACTGCCACCATCAACGATGAGAAACTAAAGAAGATAGAAAATATGAGGAGCTCCCTCCTAAAGAAGTTTCACCAGATATTCTTGTTCCCGGGCCGGAATGAGAAGGATTATGAAGATCCAGACAAGGACCCGGCAATGAAGAAGATAAACAAACACGCCATGACCAAGTTTAGCGACGCGTTGGCCACCTGGAAAAATCCAGTGAAAGCAAAGATCAACGACGGGGAACCCTACTCCGAGATTGTAAATGATAATCTGACAATCACGGAAGATCAGTTTCAAATATTCAAGGAGGCTTGCGAGGCCGAAGCTGCCAAAAAAAAGTCTAAGTACATGAAGGGGCTTCAAAAGAGGAACATTGGGAGCCACCACCTCGGAAGCCGTCGTTACGGCGGAAAGAGGTCCAAATGGGCCAAGGAGGACGCGGAAGCCGCAAGTCTGGGCATCCCAGACCCCTTGGCGGATTTCACCATCCCGTAGGAGCGTGACGTCCTCATCATCCTCTACCCCCGATTCTCCCACGCTCTTTACTTGGACTCATCGAAGAACATTCACAAAAAGGATTACACCCACATCAAAGATGTTCTCGATAGTGCTATGTTTTACTACCAAGCAAGGGGTGGATAGGTTAGGGACAATAAGAGATGGGGCGGCAGGGCCGCCTTCAGCCATAAGACCGACTTCTGCTGCATCCAGCAACCGAACGATTCTCTTAATGATGGATTCCATGTCCTACACCACATGTTGGAGTACAGACGGGATCACCAGAACCTTCACATGGCACCTAGATCTGGCGATGCCCATATTCTACAATGGGCAAAGGACATAGGAGATATCGAGCATCATCGACTTCGAGCTGAGTTCTATAACATCCAGTGCGAACTTGCCCAAATCATCATGAATGAGGTCGTCGGAAAAACAGGGATGTTCCATGCATAAGGACAAATGTCACGGGAAGACGTCCAAACATGGATAGCCTCTCAGCGTCTCGACATGAAGCCTTTCACTAAGCTCGATGACTATCTCCCAGACATGGATGGATGGCATGACATGATGGAGTGATTGTTGATATATGACAATGTGTCCGTTTAGTCCATACTTTCTTTTATGACAAAACTTTGAGTTATGCACGGTGAAACTTTATTTGTGATGTAATTAAACAGTCCTCCTCCTCGACTAGCGAAAATCACTCTAGTTAGGTCATTTTGGGTACGATGAACTTTTTTATTTATGCTTATGATATGTTGTTTCTATATTTGCCAAGTCTGTCTCTTTCTGTTGCTCAACTATATATGT
The DNA here is from genome assembly GCA_963921465.1 of Triticum timopheevii. Taxonomy (NCBI): domain Eukaryota; kingdom Viridiplantae; phylum Streptophyta; class Magnoliopsida; order Poales; family Poaceae; genus Triticum; species Triticum timopheevii. The sequence continues at coordinate 247,768,558 of OY997264.1, read as the reverse complement.
TGCATATCATCGACTCATGTGACGATGCTAAAGGAAATATGCCCTAGAGGCAATAATAAAGTTATTATTTATTTCCTCATATCATGATAAATGTTTATTATTCATGCTAGAATTGTATTAACCGGAAACATGATACATGTGTGAATACATAGACAAACATAGTGTCACTAGTATGCCTCTACTTGAACTAGCTCATTGATCAAAGATGGTTATGTTTCCTAACCATAGACATGTGTTGTCATTTTATTAATGGGATCACATCATTAGGAGAATGATGTGATTGACTTGACCCATTCCGTTAGCTTAGCACTTGATCGTTTAGTATGTTGCTATTGCTTTCTTCATGACTTATACAAAGTTCCTTCAACTATGAGATTATGCAACTCCCGTTTACCGGAGGAACACTTTGTGTGCTACCAAACGTCACAACGTAACTGGGTGATTATAAAGGTGCTCTACAGGTGTCTCCAAAGGTACATGTTGAGTTGGCATAATTCGAGATTAGGTTTTGTCACTCTGATTGTCGGAGAGGTATCTCTGGGCCCTCTCGATAATACACATCACCTAAGCCTTGCAAGCATTGTAACTAATGAGTTAGTTATGAAATGATGTATTACGGAACGAGTAAAGAGACTTGATGGTAACGAGATTGAACTAGGTATTGGATACCGACGATCGAATCTCGGGTAAGTAACATACCGATGACAAAGGGAACAACGTATGTTGTTATGCAGTTTGACCGATAAAGATCTTTGTAGAATATGTGGGAACCAATATGAACATCTAGGTTCCGCTATTGGTTATTGACCGAGAATAGTTCTAGGTCATGTCTACATAGTTCTCGAACCCGTAGGGTTCGCACGCTTAACGTTACGATACAGTTTTATTATGAGTTTATAAGTTTTGATGTACCAAAGGTTGTTCGGAGTCCCGGATGTGATCACGGACATGACGAGGAGTCTCGAAATGGTCGAGAAATAAAGATTGATATATTGGACGGATATATTTGGACACCGGAAAGGTTCCGGATGAGATTGGAACTATACCGGAGTTCCGGGAGGTTACCAGAACCCCCCGGTAAGTATATGGGCCTTATTGGGCCTTAGTGGATGGGAGGGAGAAGGAGCAAAGGAGGGGGCGCGCCCCCCCAAGCCCAATCCGAATTGGGAGGGGGGCGGCCCCACCCTTTCCTTCTTCCCTCCCCTCTCTTCCTTCCCTCTCCTACTCCTAATAGGAAAGGGGGGCCAAACCTACTTGGAGTAGATTTGCCCCCCTAGCGCGCGCCTCCCCTCTTGGCCGGCCCCCTCCTGCTCTCCCCCTTTATATACGGAGGAGGGGGGCACCCCATAGATAGACAAGTTGACCTACGGATCGTTCCTTAGCCGTGTGCGGTGCCCCCCTCCCCCATATTCCACCTCGGTCATATCGTCGCGGAGTTTAGGCGAAGCCCTGCGCTGGTAGAACATCGTCATCATCACCACGCCGTCGTGCTGACGGAACTCATCCCCGACGCTTCGCTGGATTGGAGTCTGGGGGACGTCATCGAGCTGGACGTGTGCTGAACATGGAGGTGCCGTACGTTCGGTGCTTGGATCGGTCGATTCGTGAAGACGTACGACTACATCAACCACGTTGTCATAACGCTTCCGCTTACGGTCTACGAGGGTACATGGACGAACACTCTCCCCTCTCGTTGCTATGCCATCACCATGATCTTGCGTGTGCGTAGGATTTTTTTTGGAATTACTATGTTCCCCAACAGTGGCATCCGAGCCAGGTTTTATGCGTTGATGTTATATGCACGAGTAGAACACAAGTGAGTTGTGGGCGATACAAGTCATACTGCTTACCAGCATCTCATACTTTGGTTCGGCGGTATTGTTGGATGAAGCGGCCTGGACCGACATTGCGCGTACGCTTATGCGAGACTGGTTTTACTGCCGTGCTTTGCACACAGGTGACTAGCGGGTGTCAGTTTCTCCAACTTTAGTTGAACCGAGTGTGGCTACGCCGGGGCCTTGCGAAGGTTAAAACGGCACCAACTTGACGAACTATCGTTGTGGTTTTGATGTGTAGGTAAGAACGGTTCTTGCTCAGCCCATAGCAGCCACGTAAAACTTGCAGCAACAAAGTAGAGGACGTCTAACTTGTTTTTGCAGGGCATGTTGTGATGTGATATGGCCAAGACGTGATGCTATATTTTATTGTATGAGATGATCATGTTTTGTAACCGAAGTTATCGGCAACTGGCAGGAGCCATATGGTTGTCGCTTTATTGTATGAAATGCAAACGCCCTGTAATTGCTTTACTTTATCACTAAGCGGTAGCGATAGTCGTAGAAGCAATAGATGGCGTAAACGACAACGATGCTATGATGGAGATCAAGTGTCGCGCCGGTGACGATGGTGATCACGACGGTGCTTCGGAGATGGAGATCACAAGCACAAGATGATGATGGCCATATCATATCACTTATATTGATTGCATGTGATGTTTATCCTTTATGCATCTTATCTTGCTTTGATTGACGGTAGCATTTTAAGATGATCTCTCACTAAAAATTATCAAGAAGTGTTCTCCCTGAGTATGCACCGTTGCCAAAGTTCGTCGTGCCCAGACACCACGTGATGATCGGGTGTGATAAGCTCTACGTCCATCTACAACGGGTGCAAGCCAGTTTCTGCACACGCAGAATACTCAGGTTAAACTTGATGAGCCTAGCATATGCAGATATGGCCTCGTAACACGGAGACCGAAAGGTCGAGCGTGAATCATATAGTAGATATGATCAACATAAAGATGTTCACCATTGAAAACTACTCCATCTCACATGATGATCGGTTATGGTTTAGTTGATTTGGATCACGTGATCACTCAGATGACTAGAGAGATGTCTGTCTAAGTGGGAGTTCTTAAGTAATATGATTAATTGAACTTAAATTTATCATGAACTTAGTACCTGATAGTAGTTTGCTTGTCTATGTTTGTTGTAGATAGATGGCTTGTGCTGTTGTTCCATTGAATTTTAATGCGTTCCTTGAGAAAGCAAAGTGGAAAGATGGTGGTAGCAATTACACGGACTGGGTTCGTAACTTGAGGATTATCCTCATTGCTGCACAGAAGAATTACGTCCTGGAAGCACCGCTGGGTGCCAGGCCTGCTGCAGGAGCAACTCCAGATGTTGTGAACGTCTGGCAGAGCAAAGCTGATGACTACTCTATAGTTCAGTGTGCCATGCTTTACGGCTTAGAACCGGGTCTTCAACGACATTTTGAACGTCATGGAGCATATGTGATGTTCCAGGAGTTGAAGTTAATATTTCAAGCAAATGCCCGGATTGAGAGATACGAAGTCTCCAATAAGTTCTACAGCTGCAAGATGGAGGAGAATAGTTCTATCAGTGAGCATATACTCAAAATGTCTGGGTATAATAATCACTTGATTCAACTGGGAGTTAATCTTCCGGATGATAGCGTCATTGACAGAATTCTCCAATCACGGCCACCAAGCTACAAGAGCTTTGTGATGAACTATAATATGCAAGGGATGAACAAGACTATTCCCGAGCTCTTCACAATGCTAAAGGCTGCGGAGGTAGAAATCAAGAAGGAGCATCAAGTGTTGATGGTCAACAAGACCACTAGTTTCAAGAAAAAGGGCAAAGGGAAGAAGAAGGGGAACTTCAAGAAGAACAGCAAGCAAGTTGCTGCTCAAGAGAAGAAACCCAAGTCTGGACCTAAGCCTGAAACTGAGTGCTTCTACTGCAAGCAGACTGGTCACTGGAAGCGGAACTGCCCCAAGTATTTGGCGGATAAGAAGGATGGCAAAGTGAACAAATGTATATGTGATATACATGTTATTGATGTGTACCTAACTAGAGCTCGTAGTAGCACCTGGGTATTTGATACTAGTTCTGTTGCTAATATTTGCAACTCGAAACAGGGACTACGGAATAAGCGAGCACTGGCCAAGGACGAGGTGACGATGCGCGTGGGAAATGGTTCCAAAGTCGATGTGATCGTGGTCGGCACGCTACCTCTACATCTACCTTCGGGATTAGTTTTAGACCTGAATAATTGTTATTTGGTGCCAACGTTGAGCATGAACATTATAACTGGATCTTGTTTGATGCGAGACGGTTATTCATTTAAATCAGAGAATAATGGTTGTTCTATTTATATGAGTAATATCTTTTATGGTCATGCACCCTTGAAGAGTGTTCTATTTTTATTGAATCTTGATAGTAGTGATACACATATTCATAATGTTGAAGCCAAAAGATGCAGAGTTGATAATGATAGTGCAACTTATTTGTGGCACTGCCGTTTAGGTCATATCGGTGTAAAGCGCATGAAGAAACTCCATACTGATGGACTTTTGGAATCACTTGATTATGAATCACTTGGTACTTGCGAACCGTGCCTCATGGGCAAGATTACTAAAACACCGCTCTCCGGTACTATGGAGAGAGCAACAGATTTGTTGGAAATCATACATACAGATGTATGTGGTCCGATGAATGTTGAAGCTCGTGGCGGATATCGTTATTTTCTCACCTTCACAGATGATTTAAGCAGATATGGGTATATCTACTTAATGAAGCATAAGTCTGAAACATTTGAAAAGTTCAAAGAATTTCAGAGTGAAGTGGAAAATCATCGTAACAAGAAAATAAAGTTTCTACGATCTGATCGTGGAGGAGAATATTTGAGTTACGAGTTTGGTTTACATTTGAAACAATGCGGAATAGTTTCGCAAGTCACGCCACCTGGAACACCACAAAGAAATGGTGTGTCCGAACGTTGTAATCGTACTTTACTAGATATGGTGCGATCTATGTTGTCTCTTACTGATTTACCGCTATCGTTTTGGGGTTATGCTTTAGAGACGGCTGCATTCACATTAAATAGGGCACCATCTAAATCCGTTGAGACGACGCCTTATGAACTGTGGTTTGGCAAGAAACCAAAGTTGTCGTTTCTTAAAGTTTGGGTCTGCGATGCTTATGTGAAGAAACTTCAACCAGATAAGCTCGAACCCAAATCGGAGAAATGTGTCTTCATAGGATACCCAAAAGAGACTGTTGGGTACACCTTCTATCATAGATCCGAAGGCAATACATTCGTTGCTAAGAATGGATCCTTTCTAGAGAAGGAGTTTCTCTCGAAAGAAGTGAGTGGGAGGAAAGTGGAACTTGATGAGGTAACTGTACCTGCTCCCTTACTGGAAAGTAGTTCATCACAGAAATCAGTTCCTGTGACAAATACACCAATTAGTGAGGAAGCTAATGATATTGATCATGAAACTTTAGATCAAGTGACTACTGAACCTCGTAGGTCTACCAGAGTAAGATCCGCACCAGAGTGGTACGGTAATCCTATTCTAGAAGTCATGTTACTTGACCATGATGAACCTACGAACTATGAGGAAGCGATGATGAGCCCAGATTCCGCAAAATGGCTAGATGCCATGAAATCTAAGATGGGATCCATGTATGAGAACAAAGTATGGACTTTGGCTGACTTGCCCGATGATCGGCAAGCCATTGAGAATAAATGGATCTTTAAGAAGAAGACCGACGCTGACGGTAATGTAACTGTCCATAAAGCTCGACTTGTTGCGAAAGGTTTTCGACAAGTTCAAGGGGTTGACTACGATGAGACTTTCTCACCCGTAGCGATGCTTAAGTCTGTCCGAATCATGTTAGCGATTGCCGCATTTTATGATTATGAAATTTGGCAGATGGATGTCAAAACTGCATTCCTGAATGGATTTCTGGAAGAAGAGTTGTATATGATGCAACCAGAAGGTTTTGTCGATCCTAAAGAAGCTAACAAAGTGTGCAAGCTCCAGCGATCAATCTATGGTCTGGTGCAAGCCCCTCGGAGTTGGAATAAATGCTTTGATAGTGTGATCAAAGCATATGGTTTTATACAGACTTTTGGACAAGCCTGTATTTACAAGAAAGTGAGTGAGAGCTCTGTAGCATTTCTAATATTATATGTGGATGACATATTGTTGTTTGGAAATGATATAGAATTTCTGGATAGCATAAAAGGATACTTGAATAAAAGTTTTTCAATGAAAGACCTCGGTGAAGCTACTTACATATTGGGCATTAAGATCTATAGAGATAGATCAAGACGCTTGATTGGACTTTCACAAAGCACATACCTTGATAAAGTGTTGAAAAGGTTCAATATGGATCAGGCGAAGAAAGGGTTCTTGCCTGTATTACAAGGTATAAAGTTGAGTCAGACTCAATGCTCGACCACTACAGAAGATAGAGAGAAAATGAAAGGAGTTCCCTATGCTTCAGCCATAGGCTCTATCATGTATGCAATGCTGTGTACTAGACCTGATGTGTGCCTTGCTATTAGTTTGGCAGGGAGGTACCAAAGTAATCCAGGAGTGGGTCACTGGACAGTGGTCAAGAACATCCTGAAATACCTGAAAAGGACTAAGGATATGTTTCTCGTATATGGAGGTGACAAAGAGCTAGTCGTAAATGGTTACGTCGATGCATGCTTTGACACTGATCTGGACGATTCTAAATCGCAAACCGGATACGTATTTTTATTAAATGGTGGAGCTGTAAGTTGGTGCAGTTTTAAACAAAGTGTCGTGGCGGGATCTACATGTGAAGCAGAGTACATAGCTGCTTCGGAAGCAGCAAATGAAGGAGTCTGGATGAAGGAGTTCAGTTCCGATCTAGGTGTTATACCTAGTGCATCGGGACCAATGAAGATCTTCTATGACAATACTGGTGCAATTACCTTGGCAAAGGAATCCAGATTTCACAAGAGGACCAAGCACATCAAGAGACGCTTCAATTCCATTCGGGACCAAGTCCAAGTGGGAGACATAGATATTTGCAAGATACATATGGATCTGAATGTTGCAGACCCGTTGACTAAGCCTCTTTCACGATCAAAACATGATCAGCACCAAGACTCCATGGGTGTTAGAATAATTACTATGTAATCTAGATTATTGACTCTAGTGCAAGTGGGAGACTGAAGGAAATATGCCCTAGAGGCAATAATAAAGTTATTATTTATTTCCTCATATCACGATAATTGTTTATTATTCATGCTAGAATTGTATTAACCGGAAACATGATACATCTGTGAATACATAGACAAACATAGTGTCACTAGTATGCCTCTACTTGAACTAGCTCATTGATCAAAGATGGTTATGTTTCCTAACCATAGACATGTGTTGTCATTTGATTAATGGGATCACGTCATTAGGAGAATGATGTGATTGACTTGACCCATTCCGTTAGCTTAGCACTTGATCGTTTAGTATGTTGCTATTGCTTTCTTCACGACTTATACAAAGTTCCTTCAACTATGAGATTATGCAACTCTCGTTTACCGAAGGAACACTTTGTGTGCTACCAAATGTCACAACGTAACTGGGTGATTATAAAGGTGCTCTACAGGTGTCTCCAAAGGTACATGTTGAGTTGGCATAATTCAATATTAGGTTTTTTCACTCCGATTGTCATAGAGGTATCTCTGGGCCCTCTCGGTAATACTCATCACCTAAGCCTTGCAAGCATTGTAACTAATGAGTTAGTTATGAAATGATGTATTACGGAACGAGTAAAGAGACTTGCCTGTAACGAGATTGAACTAGGTATTCGATACCGACGATCGAATCTTGGGCAAGTAACATACCGATGACAAAGGGAACAACATATGTTGTTATGCGGTTTGACCGATAAAGATCTTCGTAGAATATGTGGGAACCAATATGAACATCCAGGTTCCGCTATTGGTTATTCACCGAGAATAGTTCTAGGTCATGTCTACATAGTTCTCGAACCCGTAGGGTCCGCACGCTTAACGTTACGATGACAGTTTTATTATGAGTTTATAAGTTTTGATGTACCAAAGTTTGTTCGGAGTCCCGGATGTGATCACGAACATGACGAGGAGTCTCGAAATGGTCGAGACATAAATATTGATATATTGGACGGATATATTTGGACACCGGAAAGGTTCCGGATGAGATTGGGACTATACCAGAGTTCCAGGAGGTTACCGGAACCCCCCGGTAAGTATATGGGCCTTATTGGGCCTTAGTGGAAGGGAGGGAGAAGGAGAAAAGGAGGGGGCGCGCCCCCTCAAGCCCAATACAAATTGGGAGGGGGCCGGCCCCCCTTTCCTTCTTCCCTCCCCTCTCTTCCTTCCCTCTCCTACTCCTAATAGGAAAGGGGGGCCAAACCTACTTGGAGTAGGTTTGCCCCCCCCCTAGGGCGCGCCACCCCTCTTGGCCGGCCCCCTCCTCCTCTCCTCCTTTGTATACGGAGGAGGGGGGCACCCCATAGACACACAAGTTGATCTATGGATCGTTCCTTAGCCGTGTGCGGTGCCCCCCTCCACCATATTCCACCTCGGTCATATCGTCGCGGAGTTTAGGCGAAACCCTACGCCGGTAGAACTTCATCATCGTCACCACGCCGTCATGCCGACGGAACTCATCCTCGAAGCTTCGCTGGATTGGAGTCCGGGGGACGTCATCGAGCTGGACGTGTGCTGAACATGGAGGTGCCGTACGTTCGGTGCTTGGATCGGTCGATTCGTGAAGATGTACGACTACATCAACCGCGTTGTCATAACGCTTCCGCTTACGGTCTACGAGGGTACGTGGACGAACACTCTCCACTCTCGTTGCTATGCCATCACCATGATCTTGCGTGTGCATAGGAAATTTTTTGGAATTACTACGTTCCCCAACAGATGCAGGTGCATAGATCATAGATGGCGAAGAAGTGCTATGCCAGGAGTCTATATACGACAAGTGGCCGGAGTGTCAGGCCCAGGTGTACCGATTTTCGGTTTCTGAGCGACACGCAGTACTTAGTTTTGGTTCACGCTAATGCGAGAGAGGGATACGAACTCATGTACTCAAAGTGATAGCTATTCTCGCGTATATCATTGTTTATATGGATGACGATGTATTTGCAAGTAATCGAGACTTGTATTGCTATTTTCGAGATTGATGATGAGAGACCACTTTGTGTTGGATGATGATTATGATGATGACATGATTTGATGAGACTAATTGTATGTATATGCTATGATTACATTTGTATGTGGATGATATGCTAAAGATTATTGTATAAAGCCTATTCAAATACAAAACAAATAAAAAACAAATATGCAGGAAAAAAAACTAATAAAACTAGTAGTAGCGAGGGGGGAAATTTAGCAGTAGCGCCGACTTACCAGTAGCGCTTCCTGCTAAACAGCACTGCAGATAATATCAGTAGCACCCTTTTCCAAAAAGCGCTACAGCTATTCATCAGTAGCAGTAGCGTGGGTCGACAGGCGCTACTGCTATACGTTAGCTGTAGCGCCTTATTAGTAGCGCCGGTACCCGCGCTACTGAGAGGGCCAAAACCCGCGCTGCTGCTAGGCTTTTCCCTAGTAGTTATACGTGCCACGGTCGTCGTTGGGTTAGGCCCAAAAGGTGCCTAGAAGGCTTGTCCTTGATGGGACCCTTCCCACCATCGCCGTCATCCTCTTTGGGTGTGTCCACCATGTACACATCATATGTGGAAGTGGTCGTCTAGCGTTCGGCGTGTGATGGGTTCTGGCTTTGCTCCTCTTTGGCATCGTCGTCCATGTCGTCGATATCTTCGGAGGCGTAGTTGAGCATGTCGGTTAAGTCCTCGACAGTGGCTATGAAGTGGGTGGTGGGTGGGACGTAAAATTCCCCACTCTCAGCCCCTAGTGTGGGTTGGGCATATTTTGGCAGCGATTCTTCTACAATGGCGAGAGATCACATCAGGTCCAGGGCCTCGTTTAAGACTGAGGTTTGGACAGGGAAGCAAGAGCCCGTGGAGCAGGGCGGGGCAGAAGTTCCCTGGCAAAGCTCATATGACACGGATGTCGAGAGTTTGGAGTTAGTGTCCGGAGGCGAGTCCGGCTCCATGAGGACCGAGGGAGCCTGGCGTGACTCCAAGCCTGCCGGTGATTCGATCCCCTCTAGGTCTCTGGTATCAGGCTCTATAGCTGCAGAGAGTGTAACGCCTCAAGACCGATGCTCCAGAAGTCTTCCAGCTATTTTGTTGCCGCCGTGTGTTTTATTTTTGTTTGCTGCATTCATCATCGCATCATCTCCTTTGCATCCGCATGTTTTCATAAAACTCATAGTCTTTTGTACTTGCCGCTTCTCACTTCGTCTCCGTTAACCTTTGTCAGGCCCCTTTGTCTTTGTCGGCCTCTCTCAGAACCCCTCTCGTGCGCGTCTGAAAGTTGTCCTGAACATGAACCGAGCGGTCATGCTGGATCCATCTTCCCGCGCCCGGATCCGCCCGTTCCTGCCGGTTCCCGCTGACCCCATCGCCAGAACCTCGCCTGGCGCCTTATTCTACATCACCATGAACCTGCTGCTGCTTCTGTTTTTCGTTCTTCAGTAACGAGCAGCAGCAGCTCGCTCGGTAGAGCTGCACGTTGACTGCGAGCCCAAGGCCCAACAACCTCATGCCTCACCTGCTCGTGGGCCTTTGCTTCCCCGCCGGCCTATTGGCCCAATGTGAGCATAGCCCAGTCCATCTCTGTTGGCCAAGCAGTGCATTAATTCAGACCGTTATGTATTTTTTTTCATGCTGCTGCGATTTTCGCATTTTTCAAGAAAGTGCAGTTTATAGAAAAACCCTGGTGTTCATGCATCTAATAACTAATTAACCATGCATCATATATATATGTAAAATGCTTAGAATTTCATCTAGTTTCATAATATGCAACTAGATTTTGCATCATTCCATGCTTTTGTGATGGTTATTTACCATGTTGTTTGCTTCTTTTCATTTGTGCTTCTCCTTGATAGTTCTGGTAACATTGCGTTTGTGAGGATTCGTTCGACTACGTTGGTTCGTCTAATTCATGGATTCGTTCTTCTTCCTAGAGGGATTTCAGGCAAGATGACCATTACCCTCGATATCACTTCTATCTTTGCTTGCTAGTTGTTCGTTCTATCACTATGTCACGGTACCTACCACTTGCTTATCATGCCTCCCATATTGCCATGTCAAGCCTCTAACCCACCTTCCTAGCAAACCGTTGTTTGGCTAAGTTACCGCTTTTCCTCAGCCCTCTTATACAGTTGCTAGTTGCAGGTGCCTTGCAGGTTGTTCCATGTTGGAACATGGATATGTTGGGATATCACAATATCTATTATTTTAATTAGTGCATCTATATACTTGGTAAAGGGTGGAAGGCTCGGCCTTATGCCTGTTGTTTGGTTCCACTCTTGCCGACTTAGTTTTCGTTAAACCGGTGTTATGTTCCTTGATTTTGCATTCCTTACGTGGTTGGAGTTATGGGACCTCCTTGATAGATTGCCCTAAATAAAACTCCTCCAGCAAGGCCCAACCATGGTTTTACATTTGCCTAACAACCTATAACTTTCCCTTGGAATTGCAAACCCGAGGGTCATCTTTAATTTAACCCCCCGGGCCAGTGCACCTCTGAGTGTTGGTCCAACCTAGAGCCACTTGTGGTGCCACCCCTTCACCCGGGGTCTTCGGTTGTTGTACGTAGTGTTCATCCGATGTGCCCTGAGAACGAGATATGTGCAGCTCCTATCGGGATTTGTCGGCACATTCGGGCTGTCTTGCTGGTCTTGTTTTACCATTTTATTATGTCTTTCAACCTACAGGGTTCTTGTATTGTTCTTGTTCCTCTTGCCGAATGGAGTGTTTTAAATTTTGTTCACCTCCATCATGTCATTTCTTCAAGCTGTGCGACTTCTCAAGGTTTGTTGGTTTCACTCTTTTGTCAAAGAAGCAACTTTGTTTTACCTCTTCCTCTTACACTTCTCTCTGGTGCCATCCCTAGATCTCGGGGCGAGATCTCTTATAAGTTGAGGAAAATTGTAATGCCCAAAGACCGACGCTCTAGAAGTCTTCCAGCTATTTTGTTGCCGTCGTGTGTTTTATTTTTGTTTGTTGCATTCATCATTCCATCATCTGCTTTGCATCCGCATGTTTTCATAAAACTCGTAGTCATTTGTAGTTGCGCTTCTCGCTTCATCTCCGTTGACCTTTGTCAGGCCACTTTGTCTTTGTCAGCCTCTCTCAGAACCCCTCTAGGGCGCGTCCGAAAGCTGTCCCGAACACAAAGCGCACAGTCATAACTGATGCATCCGGATCATCCCCATATATCCCTCAAATATTTTCGGTTTCTTATTTTGTTTGTCCTAGCCTATTTATCTCGACCGTTCGATTTTAATCGGAGAGTCCAAATAGCCCTAACCAAATTCCAATGCTATAAATAGCAGTCTAACCCTAGCACTATCCAATTGATCCATCTAATCGAGCTTTTCCCATCGCCGCCACTCCACCTTGTTCCTCGGGATCCTCCCGATTCAACCGGAGCCAACCAGCATGAGCCACATCGCCATAGATCGATCCCGAGCAAACCACCACAGCCCGCACCCACAGACCAAATCCTCTTCGGCCAACTCCCTTGTGTTCTGTCGTCGCCCAACCATAGCAAAGCTGCGTCTCCTAGCTACCCGCCGGCGATCGGACTTCGCTGGAGATGAGTTCCCCGTCGTGCCCTGCTCCCTTACTTCCCCATCTGCTCTCTTTTTTTTCTCTCCCTCACGCTACTCTCTCTGTGTTGTCTTAGCAGCGTCACCATGGAGGCCCTAGCTTCAACCCGTAGCAGCTGCGCTGCCAAAGTCGCCATCACCTCGTCCCCTCGTCCAGTTCTGGCGACCAGGTCATCTCCCCGTCGTTGCCATCTTGCTATCATGGAGTGGTGTGTGCCCGAAGAGATACCCGTGCCACTTTAACCATGGCTCGCAGTCGCGCCCCGTCGACCATGCCAAGTCCCTCCTCGTGCTGCGCCCCGTCTTCCTCCTTGTTGCGCAGATGCAGGTGGATCAACCTTGTCTGCCTCCCCCGCATCACTGCTCTTCTGCCGGTTAGCGGCACCTGTCGGGTCCTTCTTTATTCTGCCCACCTTCCCTTCTTTCTACTCTAAAACTCTGTTTCACATTCTTCCTACAGAAACTCGAGCCGCCATCGTCGCCCTCTGCTTCGCGCTGCATCCTGCGCCTCGATCTTCCCCAAGACCGGCCTGATCCATCTTCCCGTGCCCGGATCTGCCCGTTCCGGCCGATTCCCGCTGACCCCGTCGCTAGAACCTCCCCTGGCACCGTCTTCTGCATCGCCATGAACCTGCTGCTTCTTCTGTTCTTCGTTCTTCAGTAATGAGCAGCAGCAACTCGCTTGATAGAGCCGCACGTTGAGCGCGACCCCAAGGCCCAACGAGCTCATGCCTCGCCTGCTCCTGGGCCTCCGCTTCCCCACCGGCCTGTTGGCCCAATGTGAGCATAGCCTAGTCCATCTCTGTTGGCCCAGTAGTGCACTAATTCAGCCCGTTGTGTATTTTGCCTTTCCTGCTGCTGCGATTTTCGCATTTTTCCAGAGAGTGCAGTGTTACAGAAAAAACCCTTGTGTTCATGCATCTAATGACTAATTAACCATGCATCATATGTAAATAATTTATATATGTAAAATGCTTATAATTTTAACCAGTTTCATAATACGCAACTCTCATCCATGTTAAAAATGTTTAAACTTGGTGGTTGCATTCTTTTGCACAAATGACATGCTAAAATGCTTTATTTGATAACTAAATAACCGTAGCTCCGAATTAAATAAACTATATATGTAAATTGTCTAGAAAAATGCATAGATTAACTTGGTGCACTTTGTTTTACTATTTAACAAGATTAAAATATGGTTTAGGGCAGAACAGTAGCAAATTCAAAATATGCACTTGAGGATTTACTAGAATTGTTGTTTGGTGCTTCCGGCCTCATTAAAACTTGCCTAAATAGTTAGTTTAATTATGCTTCACCTCTTGCCATGTTTAATAACATTTAATATTGATGAGTAGCATGAATGAGAGCTAGCTAAATATTTGAATGTGGTGTTCCGTCAAATATGCAAGTCATTGCATATTGAGCTCCACTTAATTTGTAGTATTGTTTGTGCACTTTGCCTTGCCATTCCATGCCTCATTAAACCGTACATGCATCATACTTGATTTTGCATCATGCCATGCTTATGTGATGGTTGTTTACCATGTTGTTTGCCTCTTTCCGGTTGCACTTCTCCTCGGTAACGTTGTGTTTGTGAAGATTCGTTCGATGATGTTGGTTCGTCTACTTCATGGACTCATTCTTCTTCCTAGTGGGATTTCAGGCAAGATGACCATTACGCTCAATATCACTTCTATCTTTGCTTGCTAGTTGTTCATTCTATCGCCATGTCGCGCTACCGACCACTTGCTTATCATGGCTCCCATATTGCCATGTCATGCCTCTAACCCATCTTCCTAGAAAACTGTTGTTTCACTAAGTTACCGCTTTTGCTCAGCCCCTCTTGTATCGTTGCTAGTTGCAGGTGCCTTGCAAGTTGTTCCATGTTGGAACATGGATATGTTGGGATATCACAATATCTCTTATTTTAATTAATGCATCTATATACTTCGTAAAGGGTGGAAGGCTCGGCCTTATGCCTGGTGTTTTGTTCCACTCTTGCCGCCTTAGTTTCCATCATACCGGTGTTATGTTCCTTGATTTTGTGTTCCTTACGCAGTTGGGGTTATAGGACCCCCTTGACAGTTCGCTTTGAATAAAACTCCTCCAGCAAGGCCCAACCTTGGTTTTACATTTGCCTAACAACCTATAACTTTCCCTTGGGGTTGCAAACCTGAGGGTCATTTTATTTTAACCCCCGCGGGTCAGTGCTCCTCTGAGTGTTGGTCCAACCTAGAGACACTTGTGGTGCCACCCCTTCACCCGGGGTCTTCGGTTGTTGTATGTAGTGTTCATCCAGTGTGCCCTGAGAACGAGATATGTGCAGCTCCTATCGGGATTTGTTGGCACATACGGGCGGTCTTGCTGGTCTTGTTTTACCATTGTCGAAATGTCTAGTAACAAGGATTCTGAGTCTGATCGGGTTATTCTGGGAGAAGGAATATCCTTCGTTGATCGTGAGAGCTTGTGATGGGCTAAGTTGGGACAACCCTGTAGGGTATAAACTTTTGAGATCCGTGCCCATGGTTATGTGGCAGATGGGAATTTGTTAATATCCAGTTGTAGAGAACTTGACACGTGACTTAATTAAAATGAATCAAACACGTGTGTAGCCGTGATAGTCTCTTTTCGGCAGAGTCCGAGAAGTGAACACGGTTTGGGTTATGTTTGAACATAAATAGTTCAGGATCACTTCTTGATCACTTCTAGTCTATGAACGTTGCGTAGTTTCTCATCTTACACTTGTACTCGTATGTTAGCCACCATATTTTCTTAGTGTTTGATGCAACTCCACCTCATTACCACATCCTACCCATAAGCTAAAATAGTCTTGATCTCGCGGGTTTTGAGATTGCTGAGCCCTCGTGACTCATGGATACTTCCAAAACAATTGCAGGTGACGATGATACCATTGCAGGTGATGCTACCAAACTCAAGTGGGAGTTCGACGAGGACCTTGGTCGTTACTATGTTTCGTTTCCTGATGATCAGTAGTGGAGCCCAGTTGGGATGATCGGGGATCTAGAATTTGGGGTTATCTACTTTTCCTTTGGATTTGTACGTAGTCGGACTATGTGTGTACTCTGAATGATGTATTAATTATATGTTCCTTGTGTGACATGGCGATTGTAAGCCAACCCTCTATTTATCCCTTTCTTGTTCATTACATGGGATTGTGTGAAGATGAACCTTCTTGCGACAAAAACCACAATGTGGTTATGCCTCTAAGTCGTGCCTCGACACGTGGGAGATATAGCCGCATCGTGGGTGTTACAGAGAGTCCGGCGGGTTTTAAACTACCGTCTTCAGACCTGGTGGGGCGCTCTGGATCTAAGGCCAGGGCGGTGATTGGGGACACGAACCCTTGGAAGATCCCTCAGATGTCAGTGACACAGTTCAGATTTCCAAAACTGATCTGATGACTAGGGGCGTAGCTGTCGATCTACTCCAAACGGCCAATCGAGTTGGCGCTTAGTGCGAAGCCGCTAATATGAAAATTTGGCCGGGGATAAAAGTCTCCCTCAGGGCGGTATTTTTGTAGATGATCGGTGGAGCCATCGAGCCTTCTAGTGACGTCACAGTGGAACTCTCAACGAAAGCATCAATGTCGGTGTCAAAACTGGCAGATCTTGGGTAGGGGGTCCTGAACTATGCGTCTAAGGATCGAAGGTAATAGGAGGCAGGGGACATGATGTTTACCCAGGTTCGGGTCCTCTTAATGGAGGTAATACCCTACTTCTTGCTTGATTGACTTTGACGAGTATAGGGGTTACAAGGGTTGATCTACCTCGAGATCGTAATGGCTAAACCCTTATGTGTAGCATGTATGATTGTTCTATTTCTACGGACTAAACCATCCGATTTATATAGACACTGGAGGGATCCAAGGTTGTACAGAGTCGGTTTATGGAGAAAGGAAGATGCATGATCTGAACGCCAAGCTTGCCATCCACACAAAGGAGAGTCCCATTCGGACATAGTGGAAGGTCTTTGATTTCGTATCTTTACGACTCATTAGTCCGGCCCATATCACATAGCACGGACGCCCGAGGACCCCTTAGTCCAAGACTCCCTCAGTGACCCCTTAACCTATAAAAGGAGGCCCATGGCAACCATAGAAAGGTTCGCGAGGTTAGCAAGCTCGGACCCTCACATATCCATACGTGCTTAGCCACTTTCGCTCCGAGGCGACCCTATCAAGCAAGTGTGTTGCGCCCGCCACCACCTTTTCCACAATCAATCTACCAAACTAGGAGTAGGATTTTACGGCTCGCGGCGGCCCGAACCTGTGTAAAAATTGCCCGTGTGATCTCTGCTGCGCGGCGCTACGCTTCTCTGCTCTTTTTGCAACGTATCCATCCCCCTGCCAAACCAAAACGGGCTTGTATCCCCATTGGTGGTTGTGGTTCCCCACGACAGGGAGGAAGGAAATCCCTCCTTTTCTTACCCACGGATCGCTACACTACTATGGAAAACCTTATACACATAATCTTAGCAGTAGCGCTGGACATGAAGGGGCGCTACTGCTAATTAGCAGTAGCGCTGGCCACAAACAGGCGCTACTGCTACCGGCTTAGCAGTAGCACGACTTGGTAGGGCCATGCTACTACTAAAATTCCCCGACTGTTCCCGCCGCGCTAGGTTTAGCAGTAGCGCGCCCAAACTAACCGCGCTACTGCTAATGTAATTGTAGTAGCGTGCTTTTTTGCAGGTTGCTATTGCTAATTTTGAACCTGGCGATGTGGCAGACCCTGCTTAGCTGTAGCGCCTCATATAAAATTTCAATAACTACACTGCCTCCATTAATGCATCTCCTTCCTCTTTTTCCTTCCCCCTCCACTAGTTGAAATTGTCTCCTCCCAAACTAGCTAGCTAGGTAGATCTAGCATTAAGTGAAGTGACCTATGTACCTTCCTAACTAGATCTAGCCTTATCAAGAAGAGCTTGTCCACTTTTGACCATTCCATAGGTGTGTGGGGTGACACCTATATACGACATCATCATCACCGTGCTCAATCTCAAGATAGGTGATTAAAAATTTATGCTTTTGCAAAGAATGGAAATATGTGTATGTGTGCGATATGACATAATCAGGCGATATGCTGGAAATTGTGTGTGTGGCATGAGTTGCCGCCGAATTGTGCTTGTGAGTTGCCCTATTTTTTTGCCAAAATATCGATTTATTTCCATTTTGGCAAATTCTGGGCAAACTCTATATGTCCTACTTTTAGGGAAGGCCATGCCGAATTTTTGTATGACTTTGATGCATGCATGAATTTTTATAATCAATTTGTGTATTATTACTGTGCATGCATTCATGATGGTTAGTGGAATGGTGGTGGACAGGTGGTTGCGGTCGGCGGTGCAGGACATGAAAGAAAATAACCTGGCGAAGATTTTATGTCCGAGTCGAAGATGCAAAGGAGGAGTTTAGCTCGACCCCTATGACGATGGTCGTGTGATGGCGCACCTACTCATGACTGGTTTCATGGATGGCTATACTCTATGGATAATTGACAATGAGGATGATGATGTTGAGGACACCGACGGGGCGGGCAATTACAGGGCAAGAAAAAGAGATGATCGATAATGGCGGCGGAGAAGGGGCTAGACATGGCGGCGGGGAAGAGGTCGGACATGGCGGAGGAGAAGGGGCCGGACATGGCGGCGGAGAAGGGGCCGGACATGGACACCACGCCAACAGACTCCGTCGGTACTAAGTTCAATTGTGCGGGACCCTCATGTTCAAGCACTAGTTTGCAAGGAGACGACTACTGACAGAGCTTCTTCTAGAGAGGAGGCCAAGATGCAGCAACTGGTGGTAGAATCGAACACTCCATTTTATGATTGTTGCGATCCCGAGGTGACCCGCTTGATTTTCACGCTCGAACTCGCCAAGAAGAAAGCTAAAAACAAATGGACCGACACTAGGCTCGATGAGCTTCTCAAGTACCTAAATGATGTTCTTCCTGCGGGGAATCTATGTCCTACTAGTGTGGATGAGGCCAAGAAGATCGTGTGCCCTCTTGATCTGCCGGACATTAGATACCATGTATGCATCAATGATTGCCTAATTTATCGGAAGGAGCACGCAGAAAAAACCAGCTGTCTGGTGTGCAATGCTTCTCGATACAAGAAGGCCGGGAAGAAATCTCCCCAAAAAGTTGTATGGTAATTACCGATCACTCCCCGTCTACAACATTATTTTGTAGATCCCAAGGAAGCAAAGCTCATACATTGGCACGCGGAGAGAACAAAGCCCAATGATGGAGATGATCAGAAGCTGAGACACGTCGTGGATGGAAGCCAGTGGAGAGTGTTCAACATCGAATATCGGTATTTCGCATGTGATGCAAGGAACATCATGCTCTACGCGTGTATCGATGGCATGAATCCGTTTGGCAACCAGAACACCAACCATAGCACATGTCCCGTGTTTGTATGGATGTACAACATCCCCCCTGGTTGTGCATGAAGTCGAAGTACATATACATGAGCATGCTGATTCAAGGGCCGAAACAACCGGGAAATAATATTAATCTGTATCTGTGGCTACTTCAAGAGGAGTTAGACACGTTATGGAGAACACCGACCAAGACATGGGATGCCAGCAAAGGCGACTATTTCTATATGAGAGTCGCACTGATCACGAGGTGCACGACTATCTTGGTTTCGGATATGTCGCAGGCCAGGTGTGCCATGGATATTGCCGATGCACGCGGTGCATGGATGATACGACGTCTCAGCAGCTACGTCTATGAAAGATGGCGGGTTTGGGAAAATCAAGTACATGGGGCATCGAAGATGGCTCGAGAAAGACGACCCGTGTAGATCTATTCAATGTTGAGGCTGAGCATCGAGGACCTCCACGTAAGAGGAGTGGCGCCAAAATCAATGAGCTGTTGAAAAATTGGGAATAGTGCCCCGTGCCGGGAAAGATGATGAAAAAGGCGCCGGAGCCGCTGCTGAAGGTATGGAAGACGAGGTCTGTTTTCTGGGACTTGGAGTAGTGGCACAAACTCGACACGCCTCATTTCCTTGATCAAATGCATATACGTAAGAATGTCCTTGAGAGCATGCTTGTGACACTCATGAACATGCCGGGTAAGACCAAGGATGGGCCGAAGGCAAGAAAAGACTTGCAAGATTTGAAAACCAGGGCAGATCTGCAGATGCCACCCAATAAAAAGTCAGAGGAGATAGAGACGGAGATAGAGGCGCGGGAGAAGAAGGGAAAAAAGTAAAGGCAGAGGATTACTTCCCCCTTCTTGCTTCACCTTTAGTGCTAAGGAGATCAATCAATTCATCAAGTGCCTTATGGGAATCAAAGTCAGTTCCAGATACTGTGGGAAGATAAGCAGATTTCTAGAATCAAAGAAGAAAAGGTTCAGCGGGATGAAGTCTTAATAGCCCACAAGTATAGGGGATCAGTTGTAGCTTTTCTCGATAAATAAGTGTGTCGAACCAAATGAGGAGCTAAGGTAGGATTTGTATTCCCTTCAAGTTCTATCGACCACTGATACAACTCTACGCGCAGTTAACGTTTGCTTTACCTAGAATAAGTATGAAACTAGAAGTACTTTGTATGTGTGATAGGATAGGTTTGCTAGATTATAAAGATCACGTAAATAAAAAGTAGGGGTTGTTTAGATAAAGAAACAACTAAGTTAGTTTTGGTAGAGAGCTTTTTGTCACAAGAAAGTAATTTGTCCCTAAGGCAATCGATAACTAGACCGGTAGTCATTATTGCAATTTTATATGAGGGAGAGGCATAAGCTAACATACTACCTCTTCTTGGATCATATGCACTTACGATTGGAACTCTAGCAAAAATCCGTAACTACTAAAGATCATTAAGGTAAAACCCAACCATAGCATTAAAGTATCAAGTCCTCTTTATTCCCATAGGCAAACAACCTACTTACTCGGGTCTGTGCTTCTGTCACTCACGCCACCATAAGCAAATCATGAACATATTTCAAACCCTACAACAGGGACCCCTCACGCTTGTGCGACATGGAGAGCACCATAGGACAACACCAATAATAAAACATGCAACTCAAACCAATCACGATCATCAATGAACCCATAGGAAAAAACGGATCTACTCAAACATCATAGGATAGCCATACATCATTGGGAAATAATATATAGTGTTGAGCACCATGTTCAAGTAGAGATTACAGTGGGGATAAGGGGTGTTACACCTCTGCATAGAAGGGGAGAGATTGGTGATGACGGCGGCGAAATTGTTGGTGTAGATCACCATCGCGATGATGGCCCCGGTGGCGTTTCGGCGCCACCGGGGGAGAGGGGGAGAGAGCCCCCGTCCTTCTAATTCTTCCTTGGCCTTCCCCCTAGATGGGAGAAGGGATTCCCCTCTAGTCCATTGCCTCCATGGCGGCGGAGGGCTGAGAGCCCCTCCGATATTGGATCTCTCTCTCGGTTCCGTCTATTTCTGCGCTCCCAGATTCTGGCCTTTCACCGTTTCTTAAATTCCCGGAGATCCATAACTCCGATTGGGATGAAATTTTAACACAATTTTTATCCAGCTATTAGCTTTCCTGCGGTGAAACAAGGGCACCAACCGCCTTACTGGGTGACCACAAGGGCCCAGGGTGCACCCTACCCCCTAGGGCGCGCCCCTGCCTTGTGGCCTCCTCAAGCATCGTCTCGCGTTGATTCTTTTTCCCAAAAATCACATATAATCCAAAGAATCTCCCTAAGTTTTTATCGTGTTTGGACTTTATTTGATATGGATTTTCTGCGAAACAAAAAAACAAGCAACAAACAGGAAATGGCAGTGGGCATTGGATCAATATCTTAGTCCCAAAATAGTATAAAAAGTTGCCAAAAGTATGTAAAAGTTGCAGAATATTGGCATGGAACAATCAAAAATTATAGATACGACGGAGACGTATCAGCATCCCAAGCTTAATTCCTGCTCATCCTTGAGTAGGTAAACAATAAAAAAGACAATTTTTGATGTGGAATGCTACCTAGCGTAATGTTGATCATATAATCTAATCATGGCATGAATATTAAGACACGAGTGATTCAAAGCAATAGTCTATCATTTGACATAAAGACAATAATACTTCAAGCATACTAATAAAGCAATCATGTCTTCTCAAAATAACATGGCTAAAGAAAGTTATCCCTGCAAATTCATATAGTCTGGCTATGCTCCATCTTCACCACACAAAGTATTTCATCATGCACAACCCGATGAAAAGCGAAGCAATTGTTTCCTACTTTTAATGTTCTCAAGCTTTTTCAATTTTCAGGCAATACATGAGCGTGAGCCATGGATATAGCACTATAGGTGGACTAGAAGGTGGTTATGAGGAGGAGATAAAAAAGGAGAAAGTCTCACATCAACTAGGCAAATTAATGGGCTATGGAGATGCCCATCAATCGATATCGATGCAAGTGACTAGGGATTTCCATGCAATAGATGCACTAGAGCTATAAGTGTATGAAAGGTCACAAATGAAACTAAGTGGGTGTGCATCCAACTTGCTTGCTCATGAAGAACTCGGGCATTTGAGGAAGCCCATCATCGGAATATACAAGCCAAGTTCTATAATGGAAATTCCCACTAGTATATGAATGTGATAAGTCAAGAGACTCTCTATATGAAGAACATGGTGCTACTCTGAAGCACAAGTGTGGTAAAAGTATAGTAGCATTGCCCCTTCTCTCTTTTTCTCTAATTTTTTTTGTTATTTTCTCTCTATTTTTTGGGATCTACTTTTTTGGCCTCTTTTTTTAATTATTTTTTCGTCCAGAGTCTCATCCCAACTTGTGGGGGAATCACAGTCTCCATCATCCTTTCCTCATAGGGGCAATTCTTTAATAATGATGATCATATCACTTTTATTTACTTACAACTCAAGAATTACTACTCGATACTTAGAACAAAATATGACTCTATATGAATGCCTCCGGCGGTGTACCGGGATGTGCAATGACTCAAGAGTGACATGTAAAAAAATTATGAAAGGTGGCTTTGCCACAAATACTATGTCAACCACATGATCATGCAAATCAATATGACAATGATGAAGCGTGTCATAATAAACGGAACAGTGGAAGTTGCATGGCAATATATATCGGAATGACTATGGAAATGCCATAGTAGGTAGGTATGGTGATTGTATTGAGGAAGGTCTATGGTGAGTGTATGGTACTAGTGAAAGTTGCACGGTACAAGAGAGGCTAGCAAAGGTGGAAGGGTGAGAGTGCGTATAATCCATGGACTCGACATTACTCATAAAGAACTCACATACTTCTTGCAAAAGTCTATTAGCTATCGAAACAAAGTACTACACGCATGCTCCTAGGGGGATAGATTGGTAGGAAAAGACCATAGCTCGTCCCTGACCGCCACTCATAAGGAAGACAATCAAAAAATAAATCATGCTCTGACTTCGTTACATAACGGTTCGCCATACATGCTTGCTACGGGAATCACAAACTTTAACACAAGTATTCTTACCAATCCACAATTACTCACTAGCATGACTCTAATATCACCATCTTTATATAACTATTGCAAGGAATCAAACATATCATATTCAGTAATCTACAAGTTTTATGTAGGATTTTATGACTAACCATGTGAATGACCAATACCTGATGACTCTCTAAATATATATAAGTGAAGCATGAGAGTTTAATTCCTTCTACATAAGATATGCCCATGCTCTAACAAATATAACTGACACAAAAGAGCATTCTACAAATGACGGTTTTCTATGTGTAGGGAAACAGACAATCCAAACTTCAATAGATATAAGTTAAGCACATGAAGCATTCTATAAAGCCATACTCAAAAGATATAAGTGAAGTGCAAAGAGCATTTTATAAATCAACCAAGTACTATCACATACCAGCATGGTGCATTTATTAAAACAAAAAAATGGCAAACGACGCTCCAAGATTTACGCATATCATGTGATGAATAAAAATATAGCTCCAAGTAAAATTACCGATGGTTGTTAGAAGAAAGAGGGGATGCCTAGTTGATTGGTATTCCTTGAATATAACCTTGGGGTGCCTCAGTCATTCCCAAGCTTAGGCTCTTGCCACTTCTTATTCCTTCATCCATCGTGGTCTCACCCAAAACATGAAAACTTCAATCACACAAAACTTAACAAAATGCTCGTGAGATACGTTAGTATAATAAAGAAAATTACCACTTTAAGTACTATTGCAAACCCATTCACATTTTATTTTTGTATTTTAGCTACTGTATTATAACTTCTACATGGATTATACCATCGATAAAATTGATAGTTTCATCAATACTAGCAAAACAATGCATCAAAAACACAATTTTTCTTAAATAGGACAGTCTGTAGTAATCTGAACATCCCCCATACTTATGTAACTCCAAAAATTCCGAAGAATTAGGAAAAAATATAAAATTTGTATATAAGTACTGTGCAAAAAGTTACAGAAGCATTTGACTTTCCAGTAAGAAATGTAAAATCACGCACTACAGCCAAAGTTTTCTGTTTTTGCACCGCACAAACCATACAAGAAATCTAATCATCCTAATAGCAAATCTTGGCATATTATTTTTATAATACAATGGATTTATTCAAGGGGATAATTATTTTTGTTGAAAAGTTTCTATAGTTAAGATTCACAAAGTTTCCATGGGCATGAACAAAGTTCAAGGCATGCTCCCACTTCAACAATGCTCGTCTCTCTCACTTTCACTTTTTTTTTTAAAGTTTTAGGTTCCCCTCTTTCTTTTTTTGATTTAAAACTTTATAAAAGCACTCAACAGAAATAAATACACTCTAAAACTTCCGGGTTGTCTCCCTGACAGCGCTTTCTTTAAAGCCATTAAGCTAGGCATATAGTGCTCAAGTAATGGATCCACCCGTATCCCATGGTATATCAAAGCCAGTTTTAATTAACAATGATTTGTAATTTAGTAGTGAGCACAAAGTAGCATATATCATGTGATGACAAAGTCTAACTTCTTTCCTATGCATGGGCATGTTATAAAAGAACAATTCATGCACACAAAGTAAAGCCCAGTGCATAGTATAAACAGTTTGTTGCAATTTTATCGTATTGGAAATATAGAGAGTCGGAGATGTAGTCCCTCTCTCATAATAATTTAAAGTAGGAGCAGCAACCACATGCATATTATATTTATCAAAATCATCATGTGCAATAGTAGAACGCAACCCATCAATATAGTCCTTAATAAGCGCAAACTTCTCCAATATAGTGTAGTTGGGAGAATTCAAAAAGATAATAGCACTATCATGCATGGGTGCAATAGACACAGTTTCATTCTTAACATAAGGAACTATAGAAAGTTCATATCCATAAGCATAATTTATATGGGCATCATGGCCACACGTATGGCAAGCATAAAGTTCATCAAAAAGGGATATTTCAAACGAATCTAAGGGATCACAGCAATTATCCTTCGGTAAGCATGAAGGGAAATTAAACAATGTATGAGTTGAAGAGTTACTCTCATTAGAAGGTGGGCACGGGTGATCAATCCACTCTTCCTCCTTTTGTTCTTCGCTCTCCTCATCGTCTTTTTCATCCAATGAGCTCATAGTGTCATCAATTTCTTCTTCCATAGATTCCTGCAAAATATTAGTCTCTTCTTGGACAACAGAGAATTTCTCAATAAATGCATCAATATCGACATTGTATGCATAATTCTCATACCAATATTTAAGCATAGCAAAATTTTCAGGTCTATAAACATCATCATCAAAAGCTTCATACTTCTCAAACAAAGATTCAATTTCATAAGCACCCTTAAAAGCAACGAATTCTTCTATTCATTCCACATCATAGTAATCATAAATACCATTAGCATAAGAAGCCAAGGTTTGATTATCATTGAATTTACATGAAAAGGGAAGGTGTGGAGCCTTCATCCTAGAGCAACAAGTATAATCATATCTCAAGCATAGTTCCCGAGCATACCAATGCAACATATGAATTTGATCCCATAAGAGTTTCCCTTTCTGAGTCAAGCGATAATCCCTAAAGTATTCACATTGATCCAAAGTGTCTCCCATTATATAATTGAATGGGGTTTTCTCAGGATTATTAAAGTAGTGCATAATATCTTTCACATAATGAGCATTGATGGTTTTAGGAGGTACCCCATCTCCATGAGTAGCAAGTACACCTAGTTTTTTTGGTATTTCGTGTTCCATATCCATAACTAAAGATAGAGAACAACTTAGAACAACAAATAAAATCTAGTTAGTGATAAAGCAAACAAGCACACACGAGAATATTCACCCTACGCTATTGCTCCCCGGCAACGGAACCAGAAAAAGGTCTTGATAACTCACAAGTATAGGGGATCAATTGTAGCCTTTCTCGATAAATAAGTGAGTCGAACCCAACGAGGATCTAAAGGTAGGATTTGTATTCCCTTCAAGTTCTATCGACCACCGATACAACTCTACGCGCACTTAACTTTCGCTTTACCTAGAACAAGTATGAAACTAGAAGTACTTTGTATGTGTAATAGGATAGGTTTGAAGATAATAAAGAGCACGTAAATAAAAAGTAGGGTCTGTTTAGATAAAGAAACAACTAAGTTAGTTTTAGTAGAGAGCTTTTTGTCACGAGAAAGTTATTTGTCCCTAGGCAATTGATAACTACACTGGTAATCATTATTGCAATTCTATATGACGGAGAGGCATAAGCTAACATACTTTGTCTTCTTGGATCATATGCACTTATGATTGGAACTCTAACAAACACCCGTAACTACTAAAGATCATTAAGGTAAAACCCAACCATAACATTAAAGTATCAAGTCCTCTTTATTCCCATAAAGAAACAACCTACTTACTCGGGTATGTGCTTCTGTCACTCGCGCCACCCACCATTAGAAAATCATGAACATATTGCAAACCCTACAGCGGGGATCCCTCACGCTTGCGCGACATGGAGAGCACCATAGGACAGCACCAAAAATAAAACATGCAACTCAAACCAATCACGATCATCAATGAACACATAGGACAAAATGGATCTACTCAAACATCATAGGATAGCCATACATAATTGGGAAATAATATATAGCATAGAGCACCATGTTCAAGTAGAGATTACAGCATGGCGAAGGGGTGTTGCACCGTTGCACAGAGGGGGAGAGAGTTGGTGATGATAGCGGCAAAGTTGTTGGTGTAGATCAGCATCACGATGATGGCCCTAGCGGCGTTCCGACGCCACCGGGAGAGAGGGGGAGAGAGCCCCCCTCCTTCTTCTTCTTCCTTGGCCTTCCCCCTAGATGGGAGAAGGGTTTACCCTCTGGTCCATGGCCTCCATGGTGGCGGAGGGGTGAGAGCCTCTCCGAGATTGGATCTCCCTCTCTATTTACTTCTGTTTCTGCGCTCCAAGATTCTGGCCTTTCATCGTTTCTTAAATTCCCGGAGATCCGTAACTCTGATTGGGCTTAAATTTTTATCCGGATATTAGCTTTTATGCGGCGAAAGAAGGGCACCATCCGCCTTATGGGGTGCCACAAGGGCCTAGGGTGCGCCCTACCCCCTGGGCGCGCCCCCTGCCTTTTGGCCCCCTCTGGCATTGTCTCGCGTTGATTCTTTTTCCCAAAAATCACATATATTCCATAAAAATTCTCCATAAGTTTTTATCATGTTTGGACTCTGTTTGATATGGATTTTCTACTAAACAAAAAAACAAGCAACAAACAGGAACTGGCATTAGGCACTGGATCAATATCTTAGTCCCAAAAATAGTATAAAAATTTGCCAAAAGTATGTAAAAGTTGTAGAATATTGGCATGGAACAATCAAAAAATATAGATACAACGGAGAGGTATCAAGTCTCATGACTTTCACGTGATGATGATGCAGATACTACATGTTGCCCTTAGAGGGATAGTGGACAAGCTCGTCCGTGACATGCTTACTAGTCTCTACAACTTTTTCGACGTCATCTCTCGAAAGTCGATCAGTGTGAAGTAGCTCCGAAGGCTACAAAAAGGGATCGTTGTGATACTAAATGAGCTTGAGATGTACTTCCCGCCCGTGTTCTTTGACGTCATGGTGCATCTGTGTGTCCATATTGTGGATGACATAATAGACCTAGGGCCATCATTCCTGCACAACATGATGTCGTTCGAGAGGATGAATGAGATCATGAAATGATTCATTTGTAACATGTCCCGTCCGGATGGAAGCATCGCCCAGGGCTATCTTACACAAGAGTGCATATCTTTCTGTGAAATTTTTCTATATGGTGCAAATCGATTGCCTGGTGTTGGTTTGCCCGTTAAGAAGCACGTTGGGAGGCTCGAAGGAGAAGGTCAATCCAACGGTCACAGGGAACTACATGTGGCCTACTCAGATCGATGCAACGACTTTGATAGAGCAAACTTGGTAATGCTACAACACCTAGACCAGGTAGATCCTTCCGTGACACTGCAATAAGAAACTATCGCAAAGAAGTATCATGACCGGGGGGTATGCAGGTAGGACGCTAAAGTTACTAGAAAGCACAACTCCACTTTCCTGCATTGGTTCAAAGAGCATATTCTTGCTAATACCCCAGGAGAGGGCTCTAAGGATGCATTGCTCCTATACGCCTTAGCACATGGCCCCTCGCCCAACCTCGTCACCTATCAGGCATACGATATCAATGGATACACGTTCTACACGGAGGCCAGAGATATGAAAATTGATTTTCAGAACTCAGGGATGACGATGGAATGCATGACCGGCAGCGACAATGGAGCAACTGAGAGATTTTATGGAAGGGTCGAGTAGATCTGGGAGCTTGACTACTCTGGACTGCACAGCATGATGATGTTCTGTGACAGATGGGCTAATGTCGAAAGAGAAAACCGGTATTTCACTACCATGACTATACCCGACGCCGCCAAGAATGCTACCGTGAATGCCATCGCAAAAAACAAACCATGGGTACACGCTAAGCATGTGACACAATGCTTCTTCATAACGGACCAGAGCAATCCTAGCCATGTTGTCATGAGGAGAGACAAAAGGAACATCATTGGAATGGATGGAATTGCCAACGAGGAAGACTACGACCAGTACGGCAACCCAATGAGGGAAGATGATGATGACGATGAAGTATATGCCAAAAGAAGAATCAATACTACATTACCTAAGAAAGATCATACTCCATGGAAAAGGAAAAGTCACAATGAGGGGCTTAATTATTCATCAACTAACAAGAAGGGAAAGAAGCTCACTCAAAAACGAAAACGTTCTGAGAAACCATTATCGGTCAAATGATGCAATATATATGTTCCTATTTTGCATGCACACTTAACCGCTGTGCATGGGTCAAAATATGTAATATATACATATATATATATATATATGTTCCTATTTTGTATGCATACTTAACTGTCAAATGATGCAATATATATCGCCTTAGTTATATACATTGTATCACCTTCCTTTTGTTCCTGCTCTCGGAAAAAAAGGAAAGAAAAGAAAAAGAAGAAAATAAAAGAAAAAGAAAATAAAGGAAAATAAAATAGTAGAAATGAACATGAAAAATTCTATAGCTACTGGTGATAGCAGTAGCGCCTTTCTAGGAAAGCTCTATAGCTACGTTAGATAGCAGTAGCGTTTTTTTGGTAAAACGCGCTATAGCTACTATTGATAGCAGCAACGCTTCTTGTAGAAACGTACTATAGCTAAATTAGCTATAGCGCATTTTGTTGAAACATGCAGCTGATTTGTTGACTTAACCCCCCCCCACCCTCGCCGGTTTCCCGCCTCTGCTTCCTCCCCCAAATCCCCATTCTTATTTCTCCCCCCTTGTCACCGCCGAAGCCCGCGCCCTCACCCCCGGCCTCGCCGGAGTCCGTGCCCTCGCCCTCGCCCTCGCCGGAGCCCATGCCATCGCCCCGACCCCGACGCGGCACGCCTCCCTCCTCTGCTTCCTCCCCTCCCAACCTCGCGCGTCATCGGGCCTGCCTCCTCACCCTGCACCCTTTGTAAGCCCCCCACCGCTCCTCTCTCTCTGCCATTGGAGTTCTAGCTAGGTTTCTTAGGTTAATATACCTAGGTTTTAGTTAGGGAAGTAGGTTAATTAGATTATCTATTTAGTTAGGGTAGTAGGTTAATTAGGTTATCTATTTAGTTAGGGCAGTAGGTTAATTAGGTTATCTATTCAGTTAGGGCAGTAGGTAGTTAGTTTTTTTTGCGGTGATGAATTTAGTTATGAACCCTAGCTAGGTATCAAATTTAGTTATGAATTTAGCTAGGTATGAACCCTACTTATGAATTTTGTGGTTTTGAATTTATCAAATTTAGTTATGAACCCTAGGTATCAAATTTAGTTATGAACTTAGCTATGTATCAAACTAGGAGAAAAATTATTCAAGGAATTTTTATTGGTATTTAGCTAGGTATCAAACTAGGACAGAAATTGTATTCAAGGATTTTTTTGGTATTTAGCTAGGTATCAAACTAGGACAGAAATTGTATTCAAGGATTTTTTTTGGTATTTAGCTAGGTATCAAATTTTATTCAATGAATTTTTATTGGTATTTAAAGAAAAAATAGAATTGTTGCTATTTGATTTTTTTAGTTAAAGCTATTGTTGCTATATGAACCCTATATGATATGTGGACAGGTGATTTGGACATATTCGAAGTGGACATGTGATATTTGGAAAATGATGGTTATGTGCAGGGTAAATGATCCGAGTGGCCTATGTTTCACCGGAATGTTCATTCATTTCCGTTCCGATGAATTTCAGGTGCTCGATATGTCCACTTTTTAGCAAAGGTCATGCCAAAATTTCCCGTGATTTTTGGCATGACTTGTGCTAGAAAGTAGGCATATCGAGTGACGGGATTTGCTGCAACGGGAATGAAACGGCATTTCGGCAAACCATAGAACTTTTTAATGTCATTTCTCATATTATTATAGATTTAGACTTAAATTAGGAGACTTAATCATAGGAAAGATGTCGAACAACGAAGAAACCGGGCCTCCTGACCAAGATGCAGACGAGATGGATTATGAGGGTGAACAACTATACCTCAACTTTTTGTGTGCTAAGCACAGTCAAGGTTTGCAGGGTGGCCTTGATGATCATACTGACGCCGACATCGACACCGACGGCATCGGCACCGATAGTGGCGCCGAGACAGTCGCAAATGGAGAGGAGTGGGAAACTTGACTGGTTCGGGTGCGCAGCAGCACTATCGCGGTGCTGCCCACTAGAGACAGGAGCAAGAACAGAGGTAGAAGAAGGAGCACGGTTGTTGGATTAACATACAATGGTCCATCTGTTAGAATCATTTGTTGATTAAATTGACAAAGCTCTGCGTACATGTCCGCTTAGTAGGCCCACAAGCCAGCCACCAAATCTGACGGGTCCCAGCTATCAACGGGAGGAATAATTTTTTTCACATAAGAAGGAGGCACTTCCTTCCATGCAAAGATACAGCCGGTGGGTCCCAGCTGTCAGGGGGAGGAAACATTTTTTTCCGCTTAATAAGGAGGAACTTTCTTTGTGTGCGACCATGGACCTCGTGGGTCCCAGCCGTTAGGCTCTCCACGTACAGCCCTCTTCTAATGACTCATTTATTGACCACGCCGCACCAAGCGCAGCGATGTGATGGACGACGGCGAGGCCCCTGACGGGAATGACCCGGAGATGGGAAGACGCGGCAGTGGAGTCACAAATTGAGAGGAGGAGAAGGGTTTTAACTGGTTCTGGTGCGGCATGGGGCTGCAGTCAGTGGAGAATAACAGGAGGTGTAGAGGGGTGGAGGGATAGCCTGGCCGGCGGTGGGGTAGCGCTTCGTAGCGATGCGTGCTAAGCAGAGCTGCTAGCCGCCGGAGGCCGGACAGGCGGTCTCGGCGACGCTGGAGGAAGAAGACGAGAGATTGAAGGTGCATGCTGGCCGTTGGATATAAATCCAATGGCTGTGGATGTCATAATCATTTGTTGACCAAGTTGACAACACCCTGCGTAGGTTTCGACCTATTGGCACACATGTCAGCTTAGAAAATGTGTCATATATTTAAGACATGTTTTCTTGAATGTGCAGTCCATTAGCTGGGTTGGGTGAACAAATAATTTCGCATCAATGCGGCCCATTTATATTTTCTAAGAAATCCCAGCCCATTTGCACTTTCTTGAAATACACGAATTAGTTGGCTCGTTCGATATATAATGTTAGGTTAGAAGGAGTAATTAATATCAAAAAATAAATCGGAGCGACAAATTTTTTATATATAAAATTAAAAAATTAGTGATTTATTGCTCAAAATAAAAATGAGCGCATTACTGTTACATTGGTCCTTAAAATCTTCTCAAGGTTTTGTACGCAATCACCAGGATTTTGCTTGCCTGTGAGTCAAAAACAACAAGGATTTTCCTTGCCAACTTCTATTAAACATTTACTTTCATAAGTTAATAACATGTGGGATGTTTTTATAATGTATATATAAGTCTATAAAATATACGATAATAGTAATAATATAAATATATATAATGTGGTTAAAGGGAAAACATAAATTGGACACAACATTATTATTCTTATATATAGATAAATAGAACAGAGATCTGTGTTTTATTAAAAAAATACATTGGGCTGCTGATCTTTAAGAACAAGCCAATATGCCGGTATGGACCTCAAAAAAATAAGTAGAAACCACTATCTCCGTATGTCGTGGGCTACGCATGTTAAAAAACAAAACCTTGGCCTAGTTGATACATGTTCGCCCTCTGGAAAAAAATGATACCAGCTAGATCCCCGAGTGAACTCGATTAAAGAGGGGGCCGGCGGCGCGACTGAAGAAGCACATCAGGAGTGATTTTTTTTCTTCAGTGGATGGCTCTCGATGGCGTTTTTTTACTTGCCTCTGCACCATACAACTTGTATTTTTAGGCTCCCAGTCCATGGTGGACCAGCAGCCCATTTGCTGGGTGGGCCAACCTATATTAACCAGCACTCGATTTTTCATCAAGCCCCAAAAACAATGCAGTACTATGTTTGTTTTGAGGCCGAAAACATTACGGCAGGGGTTGAGCTGGGGAGGGGGGAAGACAGAGCAAAAAGATTAAAATGAGCTAATGCACCGTTGCTACCCTAACAAAGCAGGTGCAATTCTTCTCGGGAAGAAGGTGTGCCGTTGACACCCACATGTCACCAATCCAATAGTAGGAATACTAACAAGTTCAAACACAAGTAGAACGGAAAAGGTAAACATTCGTATCAAACTCAGGTTCACAGGACACGTTCATATTGATAGCCAACATTCACAATCAACAACTCCAAAGAATCATATATACACAAGTTCAGAATGTCTATGCATCCAAATGATTGATAGATCACACGACAATATTCACAGATAATTCACAAAAACATTCAGATATACACATGTTCAGTATGTCTCGCATCCAAATGATTGAGATCACAACCAATATCATCCATGGACAAACTTTAATTACCTAGGGTACAGACTGGTAAATGGTGTTCACTCGGAGGTACTTCTTGCTAAAATTAATGCTTGTACGAGTAAACTTTCGAGTACATAAGAGGCAGCGCAAACAATCTGAACTTTGCTTGTAGGTTTATACTCAAATAGTGGCCTTGTGCCGAGGAAGGTTTGAGCCACTTGGCCATTAATTTCATCCAACTAGTTTACTGGCTCATCTTGGTCCTGTAGCTCACCAAAATTCTACATTCCAGACAAGAAAGCAGGCGGTTGAGAAAATGAACCACCCAATTTTATTGTGCAGTTCAAATGAAATGGAGCATCCCTGGCGTGCAGACTGATTAAGTGCCATATGAATATACGCATCAACCAACTTGTCTGGAATCTTTAGACTCCATGCCATACAGTTCGCTACCATATGTGCCGATAACCAAAAGGCACAAGTTGGGACCAAAGACTGGACTGTGTTTTTCTGGGCTATGCGCCAAGCAATATTTTTGGTGTTCACTCTCCTAATACTTGGAGTTTGACAACTGGTTGACGCCAGTTGATACTTGAATGAATATAGGCACTTCTTCTTGTCAACATCGATGCTTGTCTGAGTGAACTTTGGAGTACATAGCAGCAGCATAAATATCTGTCCATCTGATCTTTTTGTGCAGTTATACTGAAATCACCCAATGTAATGATTTTCCTGCGATTTCAGGCTCCAAGTTAGTCCTTCAAAAAAATTGGCAAACAGTAGCACAATACCAAATTACCAATACATATGACAAGAACAATAATTAGGATAAAGACTAGTACAAACCTTTGTGAGGTAGCATATCAATTACTACTTCCTTTTACTGGAAGCCGAGATAAGCGAAGCGACTGACAGCAAAGGAAGGAAGCAAGCCTAGATTAGCAACTGACGGGAAAGGAAGCTATCGAGGAAATGAAGCACCGAAAGTTTTTGTGCAGTTCCACCAAAATCGAGCATCCCTGCTGGCACATATATTGAGAGAGTGAGATTATTGTAATAGTGGGACGAGTTATGAAACATACACTAACAAATAGAAATATCTTAATGGGTAAAGTTAGCAACATAGTAGTCCTGCTTAAAGAGAGGTATTAGTTCATTTAATCAGTGCCAATTAGCTCAACACTCAAATCATTGCCATGTATCATAGGTTGCAAAACTTTAACATGCAAAGATAAAGGAGTTTCTCATGATAGTAGCACGATACAAATAGAGATGGCAGCAAACTAATATGGATGAAGGCCTTAGGCCGGTACCATCCTGAGGAAAAAAGCTTATTCATGTAGTCCCATAAGAGATGATAAAGCACTCACTGGAATCACTCAATAGTATATATTTTTGTGCACTTCAAATGTATTGTTGAAATCACTCTTGTTTACTAGTGCCGAGATTATATCGAAAGATTATCAAGAACTTCCAGCAGAGTTAAAGCACTGGCTGAGATAGAGTTCATTCTATTCTCTTGTGTAGTTCCACCAAAATGTATGATTGGCACAACATGATCCCTGTTTGCACAAGTAGAAACAATGTGAAACCTTCATTAGCTTAGTGAGAAAGGATAGAAAGACATTAGCATATTACTCTAACAGTAGCATCAAATTCATGATGGACAATACGCAAAACATTGCCTCATTGAACCAACGGCAATAAATTGACATGCAAAACAATAGCACTACTATGTCATGACACTAATAATATTCGCTCCCTGCTCCACCATATGATTCACCTCCATAGACAAACATACACACGTATATGATTCAGCATAGGGAGCTACTAAAGATTTGTTTAACTCCGACAGGAAAAATAGGCAGTAATAAATTAGTGGTACCTAAGTACTCCTAATTAATTAAGTGACCTTGCAGGAGAGACAACAGAAGTGGAAGGGCTCCCTGGAGGATCGTCTCACATGTAAGGTAGACGTTGCCGGAGCCCTTGAATGGCCTCGACTGAGACCTCTGGCTTTAGCAAGATCACCTTGGCACTGTTTATTCTTCTTCCTCCTCCTCTTCATGCTCTGTTTCTCTTTCTCCTCAACAGTTGGTGAAACCAAGTACATGATTGGCCTTCTATTTCAGAATTGGTTTTGTTAGTGAGGGAGTAGAAGTGTACTAGTAAAAAATAGCATTATTTTCTCATGCTAGTCGCAAAATAGAAATGAACACATGCATTAAATATCATTCTTATCTACAGGAAGGTTATGGTGCCAATATGGATGATGAGGATGGGAACACAGATCTCCCTTTGTGCAGTTCCACTGAAATGAACCAATTGTTCCATTCTGACATTCCAGTTAAACAACACAAAAGTCACTTCTTTTAAGAAGTGTTTTGTGCAGTGCACCAAAAGGTCACAACAATAACTAGGTGAAATGGATATCCCTGTTTGCACAAAAAGCTACAGAGGAAACAGTCAGAGTCTCAAACAATTACAGGCAAATTTTTTTGGCTGAACTTGTCATGGCTTATAACAGTGGCATGGCTTCATTTTACCAGGGGCATTAGATTAAGAACAGCTAAATATTTGGTATAAGGGCATGGGACAGTGGGTGCACCAGCAGTCCAACACCATGTACCTAAACAGGGGCATAAAGTGGTGATTCAGAGTTTGTTGCCCCGAGAAACAAACATCCAAGAAACATATCTGGGTTGGTCCCATTTTTGTTCAGTCTAACCACCTACTCCTATGTGTGGGTAGCAAATCTAGTCCTGGTCATACCACTATGTACAGCGTTACCCCTATATTTCGCTTGTCGACTAAGAGACCGGTTGGATGACCAGTCTGTACTACTTTCACCCCCTTTCCTTCCTATTTGTACCAAGTCTGATGTACATACTAAATTCCCCCACCCCCACTTTATTTCTTGTTTGAACAAAGTACAAGATTCGACTCCATGAAGTAGCTTTACCTCTAACGCTAGAAAAAAAGGGAAATTTACATTTATGCCCCTAATTTATGCACACTCTCATATTTGCCCCTAATTTTGAAGTCTGCTCAAATTTGCCCCTCCGCCATAAGGTTCCCTTACAGAAATGCCCTTCTGCTCCGTTACCATCGGGTCAAAGACGGTCAAAGGGCTTTGACCGTCCTGAAAAAATAGCAAAAAAATCTAAAAACTCTGAAATTTTGTGGGATCAAAGATACTCGGGTTTGCAATACGCGTGCAAACTTTTGTGTTGTTTGGACATTCCAGGAGCTCGTGGCAAATAAAGAACGGTAGATATGTACGCTTGTGTAAGATAATTCAAAAAAATATAAAAAAATTTGGCATCAAAGAAGCTTGGGTCTGCAAGTTGCGTGCAAATTTTTGTTGTGTTTGGATAGTGTAGGAGCTCGTGGAGAAAAAAACAAAATTTGGCTCGGGAAAAAACTTTGGAAAAATGACTCTTTTGTTTTTTTGCTAGAGCTCCTCGCATGTCATTTGATCACAAAAACTTGCAAGCACCTTGTGCACGAAAGCCTCTTTGATGCCAACAAATTTCATATTTTTTAAATTTTTCTTGCTATTTTATTTGAAATTTACTATTCACAAGAGTACAGTGTTTTTACTCGCCACGAGCTCCTGGAATGTCCAAATAGCACGAAAATTTGCACGCACCTTCCGCATATGAGTATTTTCGATCACACAAAATTTTAGATTTTTTTGCTATTTTTTCAAAACATTCAAAGCTCTTTGACCGGACGGTAATGGCGCAAAAGGGCATTTCCATAAGGGCACCTAACAATGGATGGACAAATTTGAGCACACTTCGAAATTAGGGGCAAATCTGAGTATGTGGTCTGAGTTAGGGATAGAAATGCAAATGGCCCAAGAAAAAAAATAGGTGACGTTGGACCATCTGATCGAGAGGGGCTAAGAGGTAGAAAATGATGCACATGCAGCAATGAAGCGAGCTGGGGAAGTAGAGCTAAGGCCGTTTCGAAGGAAGATATACCTGAAGGTCGTCGGGATGTGGATAGGTGGGCGGCGGGAGACCGGATCCGCCCATACTAGGGAAACGATGAAGGGATCGAAGGACCTCCCAGAGCGGCGCTCGGCCAGAGATGTCGACGACGGCCTAAATGCTGCCCCTCCTCCCCTTCACCAGTTGAGGGGGATACGTCTGAATCTGTAACTAGCGGTGAGGATAGAAAGACAGTGTCTTTTGAAGGGAGAAAGACAGTGTTACCACCGCTATCTTGTTTAGATCTGGAGGGGATGAGAGTGTGTGAATAGAGCAACCCTAGCAAGCAAGCATAGAGGCTCTGGCCTATATATACGTAGTAGGGTAGTTTTCCTTTTTCACTCCATCAAAACAATCGTTTAAAATTGTGTATGTGCCAGGTCGCCATTTTTTTAGTTGTTGATTGTTTTTTGAGATAGCTGCCCGCTTATTCCAAGTGTTGTTAAGGTGTGCCAGGTCGACCTTTGTATCGTTCAAGTCTGGTACAAGACCCTCCATTAAATGAACAACCACCCCCTCGTAAAAATTGTGATCAAGCCCACGGCTAAAAGTATCGGAAATGTGGGCTTCGCCAACATGCATTATTATTTATATTTTCTACTCCCTCTGTTCCTAAATATAAGTCTTTTTAGACATTTCAGATGGACTACAACATACAAATGTATGTAGACATATTTTAAAGTATGGATTTGTTCATTTTGCTCTATATGTAGTCACTTGTTAGAATCTCTAGACTGACTTATATTTGGGAACTGAGGGAGTATGTGGGAGTATCCTCAAAACAAAATTTTAGAGTACTATATTTATTGGGCCCCTTTGTAATTGGTGCTAAATTTTGACCAAAGATTTAACTGACAAAATGTTAGTGCATGTTAACAAAAATTATATCGTTTGGTTCGTATTTGAACATAGTTTTCAATGATGTAGGGGCTGTTTGGTTTCCAGCCACGTATTGCCACACTTTTCCACACCTCAACTTAGGCAAATTTGACCAAGTTAGGTGGATGTTTGGTTCTAGCCACACCTAAGACAAGAATTTTTTATTAGCAGTGAACCCCACATGTCATAGATACAAAAAGTGTGGCAAGATTCCCTTAGGCAAACCAAAGTGTGTCTAACAATTTGAGCAACTCAAGTTAGACAAGAGTGGCAAAAATAAAGTCGCAACATAAGACAAACATAGTCACAATCCAAACAGCCTCGTAAGTTTTTGTGACATGCATGAACATTTGGTTAGTTAAATTTATAGTAAAAATTTGATAAGGTGCATCAAATCAACACATGCAAGTATCAAAAGGAAAGGCACGACATGCATGCATGCGTTGTACTCCCTCCGTTTCCAAATATAAGTCCTTTTTGAGATTGCAACAAGTGACTACATACAAAGCAAAATCAGTGAATCTACACTCTAAAATATGTCTACATACATCTGTATGTTGTAGTCCATTTGAAATCTCGAAAAGGAGTTATATTTAGGAACGGAGGGAGTAATTAATGCATCGTAAACGCAAATTATTGAGTTATGTCGAGTGCAGTGCTTTGATATGTCGCGTCAACTCGTACAGGACCGAGAAGTTTGATTACTACAACGCCCTCTCCCTCACGGACTGAGCTCCGCCGCCTTAACTGCACCTGCCTTTGGCTGCATGACAGGTGGGCCACCCACCTGCTGGGCCCACCTGTCATAAACGCAAATGTAGGAGCAGTAAGTCAATGAAGCTGCGTCCCTCCCTCGTGCATGAGCGTGCTGACTGGCAGGACTAGGAGAAGCTTTCGCTACACGCTCTCCCTCCCCACGTGGTGGACATGCAGCAGTTCAATCGGTGTCAGAGGGCCAGAAGCATACTGTACTACTCCTCCATTGCAGTAGTATTCCATCATTGTTCGACTTCCCGAAGAGGCAAGGAGTCAAGCGCAGCCCGGACGCTCCTGTGGCAGTTTCATGTGTAGAGTAGTCTAGGATAGCGTGTACCATGCCTGTAAGCTTAAAATCGTTGGGGTCGTCTCGATGCTATGAGGCCGTCTCAAAGCTTTTTTATTTTGATTAAAATAATCTTCCGGCCCTACCTGTCATCCTGGTGATTGTAGTTTGCATGCTCATCTGGTCAAGACAGGAATATATATTTTAATTTGTGGTGGGGTAAATGTTAGATGTTGCAGCAAATATACTGTAGAAGTAGTAGTAATATCATTGTTCGTCTTCTCGAAGAGGGGAAGAGCCAAGCGCAACACGAACGTGGCAATTGTGAATGCTCGCATGGCAGTCCTTGTGT
Organism: Triticum timopheevii; assembly: GCA_963921465.1. NCBI lineage: Eukaryota > Viridiplantae > Streptophyta > Magnoliopsida > Poales > Poaceae > Triticum > Triticum timopheevii. Next base: position 247,729,280 of record OY997264.1, on the reverse strand, counting down.
AGGGGTGGGGCGTGGTGTGGTGACTCGGAGCACACATATAGCCAGCCTCTTGCATGAGACAAAAGTGCTATTTGAGCCCACTATTGTAGTACTAGTACTTGCTAGTATAGCCTTGTAAACTGGAAAGGAGTATTTCAACAACTGACTAGACTACACCACGTGCAGCACTCCCTCCCTTCCAGTTTATATGGCTCAAATCTCAAACCTCATCAACCAAGGCATTTTGTAATTGGAGGAATGTATCTCATACTTCACAAAACTACTGTAATTCAACTCATGCATTAATTACGTAGTTCTCTCGTTTTTCCTCTCTGCCTTGGGCTCGTGCACAATATTGAGCACTCCTATATGACAGCGAGGTGCGGGACATCTACATGCGGGACATCAAAGCATCCGGGCATGCGGGCCATCCACCAAATCACAGCGAGGTGCTACAGTCGAGACTCACCGGTCACCCCGGTGTGGCCGTCATGACCCATCATATCACAAAACCCACACCTTTACCAGCAGTGGTAAAGTGGCCTTGAAGTTGGACTGTACGAAGCAACCATCATTTCAATGGAACGCTCATTGAAGCCCTTTCTCCCCTTTCTTGAAGAAAACTTCACTCCAGGCTACTCACTTCTGCCATTTTTCTTCTCTACCGACGAAGGAAAGGTGGGCGAATCAGTGATGCTGCTATATTTTCATTCCAAGAATCTTCTTTTTGCGAAGAACCGACCGATTCTCACAGCCTATTCTTTTCCCGTTTTCATTGAGATTGTGGTTTCCTTTCGATTGCTTTTTGTTTGTCAGTTCATTGATGGATCCTGGAGCACTAGGCAAAGAGTTGCCGGCGGACAACCCACTAGAGACAGCGATCTCCAGGAAGCGAGCACTGACCAACGAGTTCACTTTGTTGGCGGGCCAACCCATGGAGACGAAGAACTCCAAGAAACAAGCATTGGCCAAGGAGGTTACAACGTTGGTGGACGAACTCTCAAAGAAAGTTTGAAGAACAGCAAGGGCCCCACCGTGTGTACCCCAAAAACTCTAATGGCCACCTATCCGAGGCTCAAGGCCGAATATGAGGAGATAGTCGCTGTTGAGAAGAAGTATTCCCCTGGCAAGGTGATGGCCCCCATCGAGGACGAGGAGATGGCCCCCAGAGGGATGGGATCCCTCGGTGAGCTGCACAAGGTAAAAAATAATGGCTTACCATAGTTGTGGTTTTTGATTATTTGCAATGTGCCTGCTAATATGTTAGGGTTGTGCATGTGCTGGTGGACGTCCTTGATGATTCTGATGTCGTGGCCCGTCCTGTGGACAACGCCCTAGAGATCGTTTTCAATGTCGCGGTCCGTCCGGTCGACATCGTGCCGGAGATCGATTCCGATGCCGCTGTCCATCCTATGGACATTGCCCCAGAGATCGATTTCGATGTTGCGGTCAGTCCTGTGGACATCGCCCTAGAGATCGATTCCCATTCCACTCTCCATGTTGTGGTCATTGCCCGAGAGATCGATGACAAGAAATAGTTGGTCGCGCTAATCCTTCAGGGTAGTTTGCATTGCCCTGTGTTTAATTACTAGAACGATGTGTGTTATCAAACCATCTTAGGGCTAGTGCATTGTCTTGTGTGGGCGGTACTTGCTACTTTTGTTTGATAGTGAATCATGTAAACCCTCTCCGAGTTATGGAGACAGATGTATCCTCACCAGCTTTTGATGTAATACTAGATCATGATAGGCGCGCGTTGCCGCGCCCATCCATTTTTTCGATAGGATGACAGGGAATTTCGTACATTGATGGCATGAAACACATAGCCTGTCGCCAAAAAAATTAAGGACAGACTCTAAACTGCAAATAATAAAAAAGAACGATAATTTTGAAGTCATTCAGCTGCCAGGTTGAACTACAATCTCTTCACTAAAATGGCACAAGTTGACATCAACCAATACATCACCCAGTGTCCCGGTCATATATTTCTAATAGTTTATAATGTTAGAACAGATCAGAGACATCGTTGGCAATATCCAAAATGAGAAACAAACATGGATCCCCTATAAAAAAACTACTATCATAGGAAACAAAAAAAATCCGTTGACCTAGAAGTTTCATTTCTCTATAAAGTTCCCTTGGGGCGACTAAGTTGCACCTGCAAAGAAGATGCATGTTTAATTGAATGCATATCATTGAAAGCAACGTGCAAAGATGACATGAGAATGGTACAATTGGTGCAATTATTTGTTCTTGGATAGAGGTTCTAATTCATTAAAAAATGCATGCTGATTTCATATGTGCAATAAATTTATCTTCATTCCCAGTTAAAACATAATAATCTTCATCCAAGAAATAGAAAAATAAAACATGTAATTTCATGAGAAGGACGCACATCTAGCGATTTGTTTTAGAGTAACTTCATGATTTGTTTTATAGTAACTTCAATGGTGGCACAATGGAGTGACATGGAGGCAGCATGAAAAACACATAAATACACAATAATAATATGTGATCTTGGTTTATGTAACCATGCACTTTACCACAACTTCCAACTGGAGGAGCAGGGTGATGCGTGAAATAAGAGTGACAAACTGATTTATGCCGGGAAAAAACCCGATGTCGATTCATTTGCACAAAAGTTTCTAGATCAGAACAACCCATGTAAACACTGAGTCTGATCCTACCAGCTTCTTGATCCATGAACCAGTCATCTGAAAGTACAAAATTAGCTATGAAACAAGATATAATGGCCAGATTTATTTCAAAGAGCATAAAACATATACTTTGAATCAAACAATGTCGTTTTACCGACATGGGACTACAGAAAAGCACTTCGATTTATAAATAAATTCAAAATGGGCAAAGTCCATTCTTCATCCATCGTCAATCGCCAGGACGGCAGGACAAGCAGTACCTTGCGGAGGCGAACTGAACCTGCATATAATATATAGTAAGAAAAGCACAAGCATCATCTTAACTTAGCCATTATTATATTATATATTGGTATAAGCACGAACATGTTTATATTGGCACTAATCATCTTAAAAAGTGTTTATTCATAATCTAAATCACAATTTGTATCAAACTCAATGAAGCAGGGCCGCAGTGGTAGCCATGGAGAAGCAAACCAAACCTGAATGTGAACTCTCGTAGCTCTGGTGAACCTTGGAGATTGTCCATCAAACTCAGCTCTACAAGAACTACATTTGTATTCAAAGTAGAAAGAAAAAAAAGAAATCAATAGCCGATTAGCCTCACACAAGTACATCATCACATCATATAATATGTATACTTGTATTCAACCATCGAAAAGTACAATTCTGATTATTCAGCACCCTGTCTTGTTGCATCACATAATTATCCTGCAATAACTTAATCAAAGTGATAATCTGCTTCTTCTGAAATCAGCGGCATATGGCAATAAATTAGAACATCCAAATATCTCCAGCTTGTATATACCCTGTTGTAGCACCAATCAGAACAGTACTTCTGACGGGAATTAGCTTGGGAAAAGGAGGGAGGATTTGATATACGTACATTCAAGAAGCACTACCACGGCCGGAGATTCACTGATGGGCCAATCACACCACGGAGCTTCTTGTAATATTTCGTATCAATTGATCCTGCCAAAAATACAGGAACACAGTTTGTGAACAAAACGAGATCCTAGTCCTCTATCTTTTCGAGCAATATTCAGATCAGAGGAACCAAATGGAATAGGAGGAAAAAGATAGGAGTGGAAAGAACAAATAGTGGAATTATTTTTACCACAGATCCAAGGGGTGAACCGATGGCCGCCGCTGCTCCACAAATTCATGAAAACACCGAGAAAACAAATAACACTACGCCGCCATCAGAAAATCAATCCACTGCCAGGGAGAAAGGCTACTCAGATGACTGAGGAGCAGGGGCAAGCAGCCACCGACGTCTCCATCCTGGGGTGCCGGTTGCCGGGGAAGGCGGAGGGCGGGGAGGCCGATGGAGAGGAGCCACGGGCAAGTCGCCACCGCGGTTACGCTTTTCTAGAGGGGTTGGTAGTGCGAGAGCGATGGGAGGAAAGGGATGAATCATGGACGCGAAGCGGAGGTCAAGGGTGGGAGGCGAGGTCCTCGCGGTCCAGAGGATCGGGATGAGGAGGGAGGGAGCGAGCCGCCAGGAGGGAGGAAGAACGCGGCCAGGGAAGGGTCGCTGCCCCTTCGTAGTCTTTTTATTGGTGATCCCTTCGTCGCTGCGTATTGGAACGCATCGCAGATGGGCCGTGCCAGGCCCAATCAATCAGAGGAGTCCAAAAATGCCACCGGAGTAGCTGCCCTGCGGACAGCAAGCCCACGTTGTGGCCAGTTTACACGGAAGCAGCGCCCGACATTCATCCGACGGACACAAATGCCCAGATCAGCAAAACGGATGGCCGAAAACTCAAATCACTGTGAGGGCAGGGATTAGGTGCGGTTATACTGTCCTTAATATGGCATGCTTAGATGTAAGTTTGAACTGTTTATCATATCAGCAGGGCTTGTTTGATGATTCTTGGTGTTAGTAGGCTAGCTACTGTGTGAGCTACAGTACTTGCAAAACACTCACCGAAGAGAAACGTTGGGGCTGATGAGCTCGTTGTAGGCTTATACTTATCCGTCATTGATCGGCTAATAGCCCAAGCTCCTAAAATTGTAGGCTTAGCGATCAATCAGACAATAGTCGACACGGATACATTCATGCCTCATTTGGTTCGTAGGATAGGAAAATCGTAGCAAAAGGACAGAGACGTACAACACAAAATCATAGCAGGACAGAGACGTACTCCCTCCATTCCAAAATAGATGACTCAACTTTGTCCTACTAACTTTGAAACAGAGGGAGTACAAATCCTAGGCTGCCTAGTTTGGCCTAGTGGGTTTCAGTGATATGACATGGTACAGTGTCATCTAGTCTTCGCGTGTGGTAGCAGTATTGAGGGTATAATAAGTTTTCTTGAAGAAGCGGAATTCAGTGAATTCATGATGGATACTTCATCCGACCAACATACAGTGGAAAGGTGGGGCCTGCACTATGACCGGGGAAGACAAGAATAATTTTGTGCATGGCAGGTGGACCAGGATGGTCGACATCCAACATGTCGGCGAATGAAAGTATTCTTTCCGACATAGAGGACGAGCAATGAGTATTCATTGTTTATTTTTGATGACATCTATTGTGTCCACTGTTACGACAGAGGAGTGTGAAACACGGCAGCCCAGTGAACTTGGCATGTGCATCACTCCCTCCTTCCTCATGTATTACTACAATAGTGTTGACTATAAGGTTGGCTATAAGGTTACAACTTTTTCTCACTTTCTCTCTATCTATTTCCTCTCAAATGTTTTTTACCTTTCTTTTTTTAGACACAATTGTTTTTTATGCCTCTTTTTTCTAGAATAAGTTTTTTTATACATAGGAGCATGTGTACAGACGGGCTCTTGCAGAGCCCACTCCTTGACTTTGTCAATGCCTCTCTCTCCTCCACATAAGCGGGCTTATAGCCCAATATTTTACTGGTACTACTTGCTATGAATGCGTGCCGCTGGCGTCTAAGGGGGGAGCGTGGCCGGGGAGGTGGGGGGGTCTGGTGGGCCAGGGCGGTCAGAAGCGGGCTTGGAAGCGGTCCAGACTCCCGCATGTCCCACCTCACATTATCACCATATATTTCTTGGAGTCCATGCGCGGCGGGCGGGCGATCTCTTCTCCCTTCCCTGTCTCTCTCTCTTCTCAGCCAAAGCTTGCCAAGTGATTAGATTTCGACTATCGACGGTTTATTCAATTGCAGTCCCACATGTCAGTGAAATTGGAAGACAACACGTGTCCCCTCTGGTGAGCGGCGTGCAAGCCAGACTGTTGGGGGTGCGACACGTATGAGTCGTAAGTGTGCCGTCTTTTCCTTTTGAACTTGCAAAGCATAACATTTACGTGCGATCGATCAATAGAAATCCAGAACAAAATGACGGCGGTGCTTTCCCGCGCGTTAGGCGGGCTAGTTTGAGTGATATGACGTGCTATAGTGCCCGTCCGCTTGCTACATTTTTATGTAAGAGAGAGTTTACACTCTTACGTGTGAGGACTCCGAAACACGGCAGATCTGATTTTGATCGAGGAATAACTTTTCCCTGCCAAATAATTAGGGCATCTCCAGTGCTAGCCCACAAATTTACATCGGCATTTGACCGAGGACACTGATGGATGCCATCCAATCCTGCCCGCATACCTTTCCACAACTATATGAACTAACCAGACGAAATTCATGCAAACAAAGCAAATTTCAAATTAACCGGATGAAATTCATTACATTTTGAAAAGTTTTCCTACAAACTGGACGAAATTCATTACATATTTCCCACAAACCATACTAAAAACTACTTTAAACCTAATCTAAACGATCGCCGGCGCCCGACCACCATGTCCGGCCATGAACCCAGAAAGCCGGCCATTGTCTTTGTCTCCTCCTCATCCGCCTTGATTACCTCCTCCTCCGGAGCACAAGGTTTTGAAGATTTCCGCTTCCACGTTGCCGTCAAGCGGCTAATCGGCCGCCGATGTTTATCCCACCAAGCTTGGCGTCGACTGAATGGAGAAGTGGTGGCCTTCCTGGGACCAGAGCGGTATCGACCTACCGTGTACTACTCTTCCTCGCTGCCGGCTGTGCCCGCACACACCCGCCGGCTTCATGGCCGTGGTGGCAGACGGCGGCCACGGGGGAGCCGGCGATCTCCTTCGTCTGCTCCTGCGACAGTACGTCCAAGAGAGCTTTGGAGCGCACCCGGAGCGGAGACGTCGATGTCCTTTGTCTGCTCCTGTGATAGTACGTCCAAGAGAGCTTTGGAGCGCGAGGAGGCCACGGTTGGAGTGGTGCCGAAAGAAGGAAGGGATCGGAGGAGAATGAGTGTGGGTCTTTGGCTATGGCTGGGAGCTGGGCTCAAGTTAATATAGCGGGTGAATTGCAATGAGCCGCGTCATACGGATGGACGGCTGGCGCCGGAGTAGGTTCATCGGGCGTGAATGCGGACACTGCTTCAGTGACTTAACTGCATGTGCGTTGGGTCACTCACATGTGGGCCCAATGGGCATCTGGCCCGCATGTCAGTGACACACCAACTGCACCTGCAGTGAAGTCTGGTGAATGCGGCATTAACGTTCTAGAGAAACGGTGACCGTTTCAGGCGGGATGCGCGCGCTAGCGATGGAAGGGGTTTCGGTAGGCCAGGGCGGTCAGACGCTAGCGTGGTGGTGAAATACGAACTCATGGATGATGAGCCTTTGAAGCGTAAGCGACACGTATTGACAACCAGGCGTCCATGCAACCACTCTTGTCGCCAGCTAGCCTTCGACGACCACCATTAGACACTACACAACCATGCATAACTTACGAATAATGGACGAATCGATCAGACACACACTTGTGTGCAGTGGCACTATGATCAGTCGCTAACGATAGTACATACTCCGTACCATAGTACCCTCTCTAGCTAGGCCGTTTTATAGATTGTTGTTGTGATGGATGATATACATGAGCAAGGCGCCGAGTCCCGAGTATAACCGTTGGTGTTGAGCCAGGTGAATACATGCTCGGTGCTCGCGGAGGCCTCCATCAAATATCTAAACAGTAATGTCAGGCACCGCCGGGGCGCGCAGGTGACGGGATCACCGTTTGCGTTGTGCCATGAGCAGGACTTTGATTGAGAGGGCGACGTGCATGCATTAGCATGGTTTGCCAGCATGAGTGTGAGTGTCTGCACGCGTACATGCCACTTACCTCTATGGACGGTGTGCGCTAATGTGTGCATCACATATAATATAAAAAATCCATTTGTGCATTTAACGCAAATTATTTCATTTTTCATTTGGCTGACGAGTGTGCGTTGCAGTGACGAGTCCGTGGTTTGATTCTTCACATACGCATAATTTTGGTTTTTATTTCTTTCTCCATTGACAGGTAGGCCCGCAAAGATAGATAGATAAAGAACACGAACTGATGAGGCGCATGCAGACTGTTTGACTGGTCAACCAGAGAAATACGGAGCTATACGTTGAGCCAGTGACCATATAATCACCATATCTCATACACAATGATCAGAGTGAGCTATCAAGACAAGTTCGATGAACGCCAATGCATTTTACTCAGTAATAAATGACCAGGATTGAAGGGGAATCCAAATTTCCTTCGTCTCTTGTCCTTGAGCTCTTGACAAACCAATGCACTATATGGTTGTCCGGCAACTCCACCCCAGAGCTCTCACCAAGCGTCATTCATGCCACCGCGCCGCACACCAACCGGTAAGGAAGCAATGGCATCCCGCTGTGCCGAGTTCATTTCCGCTTGCGACCTCACACCTACGTGGGCGGAATTTGAAGCTGCTAAGACCGAAGGGGCGGTAGAGCAAGAGGCGGCCAAAGCCGCACAGAGGGAGCGGAAAAGTCAGAAGCACTCAAGAAAAGAGAGGCCCACTGCCGCAAGAAAGAAGAGGACGCACGCGCTGCTGCAGAGAGGTCGGCGGAGATCCAAGCACGGTGGGGTGTCGCCGACTAAGCCAGGAAGGAGAATGATGGCGTCTAGCCAGCATGTGAGAAGTAGTAGTACTAGTAATTAGTGTGTGTGTCTGTGTCTGAGTATGAGCATGTACCAGTACTACTAGTTACTATTGTATGTTTTAGAGAAAATTACCAGTACATTAGCCTAGACTCAATGGAAAAATTCCTATCCTATGCATCAAATGGCATCTTTTTCTCTGAATTGACATGCATGTCATCTCACTTCCTATGATTGTCATATTCCTATAAAATTACTATCCTATGAACAAAAGGAGGCCTCTGCTGGAGTAACTACTATAGCTAGCAGTACCGCTGGTACAGTAGTTTTCTTCAAGAAGTGGAATTCAATGAAGTAATGATGGTTCCTTCGTCCGAGCAACTTCATAGTGGGAAAGGTTGTGCATGTGATTTGATGGCTCATTAGTCATTATTACTGCGGCGTGACAACCGGGGTGACACTCCCTTGGAGTTCTGCGTGCATGGCAAGTGGACGAGGATGGTCGATGTCCCACATGTTGGCGAACGGAAGTATTCTTTCCGATATAGAGGAGCAAGGAAACCACGTTGTATAGTATCACTGCTGATTTATATTTATTTTTTATTTCTGATGAATGATAGCGTTTCAAGTCTTACGATGAAGGAGTTCCAAACACGGCACGTGCTGGATGTCCCACACGTCAGCGAAAGGAGTGGGACATGAACAGCATGGTAGAACGTCTCCAGTTCTTCCACTTCTGGATCGGACACCACACGTAGTAGTACTAGTAGTATGAATGATACAAAGTGCGACCCGGAGAGAAATACACGTCTAGTTGGAAGGTCTCGGGGCATACACATAAACAAATATAAAACCTAATATGTGCCTCCAATTAATATAGTAGTAGTAGAGTACTTAGGCACGTACTCCATAACATCACCGTCCATTGCACGTACAACATTTAGTGGTACGTACTAAGAGACAAATGCCTATATTCCATGCATGTTCATACTATTTGTGCCTTTCCACTTCAATTACTGCGCTACATTACTTTGGTTCGTACGTCCACTCCTGGGTACATGTCCGTCTCATAGTTCCAGTCCCACATGTTCCTCATAGATGGAACGATCCATATCATCGCTGTTAGTGTGGCTCCCCATGATGGAGACTCATCCCAACTATGGCCAGCCTTGACGCGGAGCAGTTGCGTGCACCGGGAAGCGGCGGTCTCTTGGTCGTCATGCTGCTTCAAAGCCGATGCCAGTGAGAGGTCGCCTCCACTCTAGACGGACAATAATGCGGCACTAACGCTCCAGGGCAACGCTGACCGTTTCACGGGAAGCGCGCACTGGCAAGGGAGTATTGGTTTTGAACCGTTTCAGGTGTAGTAGTTGTCGTTTGCAAAACTGCTCAATTATTGCACTCAGTTTCCTAAGAAATTGTGGTAAAAAATGTTATTCCAGTGCCCTCTTACCTTCTCCTTCCTCTTCCACCACCTGCGCATGTCTGTGGGAAGCGGCCGGTCAACCCTTATATAGGAGTGCTAGCACAAAAAGATGCATGCATGACCACTAGAATTTCCAAATTAAAGCGCCGCTCCGGCGGGAGTATGGCGTATGTCGTTCATTCGGTCAGGCCATGGCTACCAGGTGACGGCGACCAGAGAAGAGGCGGCGGGAGGGAATGAATGCAGCTACTGTTTGGGTTCGCCATCCGGCTTAAATAAATGCGCACCATCACGTGTACCCGCGGGTGCACAAATTATAACATACGTGTCTGCTTAAGTGGGCGTCACGTAACTGGTGTGTGTGTGTGTGTGAGAGAGATTCTGAGAGACAGAGTGCGCGTGTGCGACTCTACTCTTCGGACATGTACCCAACCTTTTGCATCGGGATACAAGTATGATGGTATTAGACTTTAGCTAGTGATTTACGTGGCCATGTTAACGTGGTTGTCTAAAAAAATGGCACTTCCTGCTCAGGATTTGTGTTATATAATAACAAGCAAGATGCTCGTGCAATGCACGGAACATCAATATGCATTTTTTTTACAAAACGCATGTTGTGATTGACCCATGCAGGAGTAATCCCATGTGTAAAAACTAATGATATCTCGCGAATTTTATCGGAAAATTGGTATCTCGAGAATTTCATCAAAAAAATGAAAGATGAGAGATAGGGTGAGGAGGAGTGGAGCGTGGTGGTGACTTGTGGTCGGAGTGGGTGGAGGCATGGGGAAGGACGGCGCCGGCAGGCGGCAACGGCCACCATGCTAGCCAGAGACATCCTTTTTAATTACTCAGCAATGAGGTTGTGGGAGATAAGGATGTGGAGAGAGGTGCGGGTATGTTTTTTAAAATTATCATTGTTTTCTTTCTATCCATCAGATATAGATCGGACGGTCTATATTACAAGATGGCAGACACACCATCATCACCAACTCGGTTTTTTACAAGAGTAGAGATGATAAGTTTGCTAACTACTAAAGTAAAGTGGAATTTGTCCATGTTATACAAGTAAATTAAGGTGATTTTTTATCATACGGGTAAGGTTGGACGAAGGGTGGTAGGAACAAATGCTCCATCTAGAGCATGTGTGTGTGATATGGAGTCTTTGTGTGTGTGTGGGGGGGGAGGGTGGGTGCCTGTGAGTGTGGGTGTGTGTGTGTGTGTGCGTGCGTGCGTGTGCGTGTGTGTGGGTGGATGGGTGGATGCGTGTGTGTGTGTGTGTGTGACGCGGGGTCCTTGTTGGCGGATGCAATTTTAGTGTGCCTGGCTTCATCATAGAGAGGTGATGTGTATGGCAGAGGCCACCAACGATGTGGTGCGGGAGAGAAAAGGCCCGTAGAGAGGGAAGAGAAGGTGTGTGCGCGTGAGAGGAGTCGACATCGAGAGAACGTGTTTGTTCGAGAGACACCGAGGAAGACTACTATATATCGATGTTGCATGTAGGCGGGAATTAAACAAAGGGATGGTCTTATTGGTTTCGGGGATATAGGGGAAGAGTGAGAGGGGGGTAGCTAGAAGGAGATTGTTAAGTGTGAGTGTGTGTTTTACCCATCCAGGCGGAAGTTATGTGCACACAAGAAGAGAATGATTCGATGTGGTGTTAGGGTTTAGGGTAATTAACTACGTATGGAGACATAGAGACCTTGAACATGCATGTGCGATAGGTATACATGTATACGTGGGATGTGTGTGTGTGTGCGCGCGGGTGCATGATCGAGATAAAAGATAGAAGACATAAGTCACAAGATCAACGACATGGGAGAGACGGATCGGTATGACAATATGCATGCATGTGACAATGCAGGGAAGAAGGCCTGGCAATTGAGCGTGTGTTTTTGTCTTTAAGAGGTAGTGGTGTGGGCTGGAGCATGCATCTATGGCGAGCAGAGGGAGTAAGACACAATGATTGTGCAAAACAGATAAACCTATAAATGCATGTATGGAGAGACATATATAGTGTGGGTGATAGGAAGCAAGAGTGGGTGCGAGAAAGAAAGGTTGACAGAGAAACTACAGATAGATACAGAGATTGAGATGCTAGCTAGAGGGACATCGGCTAGTTTGAGTGTTGGAGATGACCGCCGGGTGGTTCAAAGGGTGAAGTTATGTGTGTGAGAGAGAAAGGTAAAAGGAGGGCACTTGACTGCATGTAGAGAGAAACATATGTAGTGTGCGTGATAGGAAGCAAGAGTGAGGCGAGAAAGAAGGTTGATGGAGAAACAGATAAATATAAATATAAAGATGCTAGCTAGTGTGCGTTAAAGATAGTAGGTGAGTGGATCAGATGGCTGAGTAATGTATGTGGGTGTGAAAGAGATTGAGAGAGGGTGCATGTGAGTCACGTACAAACAAATATCAGGGAGAAATTAGATCCCGAGAGACAGAGTTTTGTGACTACGAGAGAGAAAGATATTTCACAACGAGAGTGATAGCTAGAGAGACATATGAGGGAATGCAAGATATCTCTAGGGAGAGAGAGTGTGTGTGAGCGACATACAAGAGAATGGTGGAGAGATATAAGACCCTGGGAGACTGAGTTTGTGTTTGTGTGTGAGAAAGAGATATTTAAGAGGAAGAGTCGTAGCTTCTCATACCTAGGGAGCAAAAGACATCTTTGTGTGAGAGGGAGTGTGCGAGTGGCACACAGGGGAATAATAGAGAGAAATAAGACCCTGGGAGACGAAGCTTGTGTTCGTGTGAGAGAAAGAGATTTCACATGGAGAATTAGAGTTAGAGACACGTAGCAGGGAGCGAGATACACTTAGAGAGAGATAGAGTGATGAAGATTAAGGGAGAGAGTACCGTCAGTGTGTTACAAAGATAAAAGATCATTATCGACATGCAGGTAGCACGAGAAATACCCGAGAGACGATGAACGCATATAGGTCTAGAGAGATACTCCTATATAAGCATGACTGATAGCTATATGAGATGAATATCTGGATTAAAGGGGATTCAAATATTTAAATTGAAGATCACGGCATCGATAATATCATAACGCAAATTGATGTATCAAACATGCATATTCATTTGAATTTGGGGACATGTGTACACTAATGGAATTAGCTTATTTGTCGTCCGCCATCTCTTTGTCGTCTTGCCGCCAGCCATACGAAAACGGACGACAAAGAAGTGGCTGATGGCAAACAAGATGTTTGCCATCAGCCAACTCTTTGCTGTCAATTGGCTGACGGCAAAGAAACTATGTCGTCCTCTAGCAGACGGCAAAGAAGTTGGTGGGTCCAGTTATTGTGTAACCAACCCAAGCCCACCGGCCCGAGATGCCGCCGCCGACCCCGTCCGGGGTAGGTGGCCGCCCCGCACACCTCCCCGACCTCCACCGCGGCCCCGCCGCTCCTTCCACGTCGGCCAGCCGTGCCTTGACCGTCCCTGCCCCTGACCCCCGACCAACCGCCGCGGCCGCTGCAGCCGCGGGCCGACCACCCCCGAGGAGCGCCGCCCATCACCGCCCCTTGCCCGCCCCATCGCCGCCCCGCCTCGGTGCTGCCCCGTCGCCGCCCCCTCCCCGACCCGTTGCCGCCCCCCACGGTGAGCCCCTGCCACCCCCTGTCCTATTTTCTTTTCTGTTTTTTGTTTTTCTTTTCATTTTAGATTAGGTTTTTTAGTTTAAGTTTTTTCATTTTAGGTTATTTAGTTTAATTAGTTTAAATAGCTCAGTTTTAATTAGTGTCGGTTTTTAGTTTAGATTTAGGTTATATAGTTAGCTAGATTAGATTAATTAGATTATATTATATTATACTAGTGTTAGGTTTTAGTTAAATAGTCATAATTAAAGGAAGTGAAAAAAGATGAAAAAAGAAGAAGAAAAGTAGAATAAGTAGAAGGGGGAAGAAGAAGAAGAAGAAGAAGAAGAAGAAGAAGAAGAAGAAGAAGAAGAAGAAGATGATGATGATGATGATGATGATGATGAAGAAGAAGAAGAGGAGGAGGAGGAGGAGGAGGGGGAGGAGTTGGAGGAGGAGGATGAGGAGAATAATAATAAGTAGAAGAAAGAGGAGAGGAGAAGAAGAAGAAGAAGAAGAAGAAGAAGAAGAAGAAGAAGAAAGAGGAGAGGAGGAGAAGATGAAGAAGAAGAGAAGAAGACAAGGAAAAAAGAGAGCCCGACCCCCGACCCCCGACACCCCGGCACGACACCCCGACACCCTCACGCCACACGCCGACCCCCGACCAACCGACACCCTGACACCACACCCCGACCCCGGCCCCGACACCCTGACACCCTGACCCTGACACGACACCCCGACCCCGACACCCTGACACCCTTACCCACGACCCCCAACACGCTGACACCACACCCCGACCCCGACACCTTGACACCCTGACACCCTTACCCCCGATCCCCAACACCCTGACACCTTCTACGTCTTGAGCTTGCATTGGTTTTCCTTGAAGAGGAAAGGGTGATGCAGCAATAGTAGCGTAAGTATTTCCCTCAGTTTTTGAGAACCAAGGTATCAATCCAGTAGGAGTGTGGGGACCCCGACTCATAAGTCGTGATCACCGAATGCACGCGTACAGTGATCCCAGAGATCAATGCTCACTGAACACACAGAAGCTGAATAACAAGAGTCTTACATCCATACATACGGTATTACACAAGTAAGACCATTATGGTCGAGTCTTGAGTATAACATCGCAGCGGAAATCTTCGTCGATAACTTGGACCCATGCCATCTGCCTTAACCCTACAGGCATTCTGACTGGGAAGCGTCCTAGCTCGCATGTTCGTCACCGAAGTGTTCTTCATCATATCCTGTTCTTTCATGCCTGGCCAATAAAATAACCAGTGGCAAGCCAATGAGTACTTTGAATGTACTCGCAAGCAACCCATGTTTTGGTTCAAGATACAACAATGCTTGATATAGGTAAATTTTGCAGAAAGCTAGTTTTGAGTGCAATGACATGTTCAACAACTTTGTAAGGCATGCATCAAGAGAATTTGAGTAACCATGAGGACAGGTTACAGGTATCAACATAAATAGAGTGGGCACCAACCCATCTAACATAAATAGAGTGGGCACCAACCCATCTCAATCATGTCAAGTCCCTTGACTTGACCCAAATCATTTTTATCAACACACACACTTGGTTTGTAAACAAGTGGACGTAGCCCAAGAGCGGTTACCCAACTATCCTTGACCGTGGACCCGGCTATTCGAATAGTTTTACAATCTGCAGAAGTTGCACACTGTACCCACAAGATCCGGGGAACTTCCGTGTCAGCCACGACCCGCGGTACCTCAAGTACCCGGGGTAAGCACCCGATCACTACCTTTCCCTAGACGACACTAACATGGAGTCCACTCGATTGGCAGTAACCCCCGTGCCCAACATTTCACATAACACTTTCATGGAGCCTCGCTCCCATAATTATCACATACCACTGGCACGGGGTACCAACGGTGTGCCCGGTGCCCTGTGAAAATAGTCATGGCCACCCTACCTAGCACGACCCCGTCCCGAGAGAGCGCACCAACAACTCTCCCTGTCGTGGGAAACGAACACCTATGGGGCAGGGCCCCTTTCGGTCCGGTAAGGGAGCGGAGAGTGCATGAAGAGTGGATAGAGGCGGAGCAAGCGAGCGATTTTTACCCAGCTTCGGAGCTCTCCAGAGAGATAATACTCCTGCTGCTTTGTGATTGTATTCTATTCTTGCTTGAGAGCATGAGAGTGGTGTAGTTTCGAATGAGTCGAACCCCCTCTACGTTGCGCCTGGGCCTCCTTTTATAGGCACAAGGGGTCACCGACAGGTGGCAACGCAAGCAAGGGTACAAATGTAAAAAGGGTGGTTGGTACAACTGCTATCTACAGTACACCCTACCTAACTTTGACGACAGGGGACAAGAGCATTTAATGCCCGTCCGCATCGCCTAAACAGTGTAGAAAAGCGACCGTTAGGGGCGCCACCGCTTGCCACGATGGCCTTCTCATCATCTCCACTTGCCACCTCCCACCGCTTGGCTGCACAGCTTCCCGCCACGTGCACCTGGAATGGTCCTGCGGCGACACGTCGACGGATGCGCTGGAGCATGGGCGCAGAGTGGTGGCTTCGCCGCGGAAAGCGCCTTGCTGCGGTCGTTGTCTTGTCGCACCCGAAAGCTTGTCGCTCGTCGGGTCTTGCCGGGACGCGCGGCGCGTCGCAGCAAGTTCTTTGAAGTGCCTTGGTTGGCCTTCCCGGCAAGCTCCTCTTGCCGGGGCCTTGTCCTTCCCGGCAAACTTCTCTTGCCGGAGTCTTGTCTTCTCAGTTAAAACACTTTGTTCTTGAATGGCATCAATAGGAACTACGGAGGATCTTGGCGGACATCCGGCAAGCCTTGCCGCGGGACGCTGCGACTGCCCGTGCACAAGTTCGTGATACTAAGGTACCCCTAATTTAGTACACCGACAGGAGCCTCCGGGCCTGGGCCACACACGGTGCCGAGTGCAGTTGGGCGAGGCCCAAAACAGGGCACGGGCACACGCGGCCTGGGTCCACACCAAATCTAACTCTGTATCCACCGCGCCCTCCCGTAATGGCACGCGTCAAACGCGGCATCGTGGGAGAGATCGTGGGTGATTCTTTAATCGAAAAAGGCGTAACGTTCGCCTCCTCCTCTTTATAAGCAGGGGAAACAGGGGCCGTTCCCCCACCTTCGCCACTTGCAGTTGCTTCCTCAGAAATCTCCGCCGCTCCCCTCCGCTTCTCAAAGCCGAAAGAGAGCAGCGCTCCGCCGCCCATCGCCGCCGTCGCCGCCAACGCCCCCGCTCTCCCCCACCGCCTCCGCTATGGCTCCGAAGACTGGGAAGGGTGCGAAGTCGGCCGAGGCGCTGCGGCTTGAGGCGCTGCGCAAGGAGCGAGCACTTTTCCCCCCCGAGCTCTCCGCGAAGGAGCTGCGAGAGTGGTTCTATCTCTTCTGATCGACGGAGACGCGGGTGCATCCGCGCACGCAGGTACTCTCCGCCGAAGCTTCTACCTCGAAACGGTGTCCAAAAGGATACCCCTTCTTCCCATTGTTCTTCTATTGCGGGCTCTGCCCGCCCTTTTCCAATTTCTTCTACGACATTATGAACACATATGGATTCCATCTCCTTGATTTCACCCCCAACGCCGTTCTGACCATGGCGGTTTTCGCACACCTCTGCGAGAACTTTGCCGGAATCCACCCAAACGTAGCCCTTTTCCGCCACTATTTCATACCCCGGGTCGAGAAAGGAGAGCCCTTATCTGGCGGGATCGCCTGGATCTCGAGAGCCGGTATGAAGGAGGTCTACCTGGAAGGGGAACTCCGTAGCAAATGGGAGGAGTGGAGAGCGGAGTGGTGTTGGATTGTTGATAAGGATCCGCAGACATTCACCAACTTGCGCCAAGCCTGAGTAGTGCGCGGCGGCGATTAGAGCGCCCTGGCGGCGGACGATGCTAGATTGAAGATCGCCACCACCCGTATCTTGCGGCTCAGGCTTGCCGGGCTCACTATAGGGGCTATTGGCGCGGACTTTCTTCGCTGCCGCATCGCCCCTCTGCAGGAGAGGGGGAGACCCGCCTGGTTGTTTGGGGGTCCGACGGATATCATGAGGCTGCGCCCAGGCCTCAATTTTAACTTCATTGTTTTGGAATTGGACGGGACGCTCAAGGAACTGTTCAAGCACGACCCCAACCATCCCGAGTGGTTCAGGCTCCCGCAGGGCGTCGTCCCGTTGAGCAACAACTCCCAGCTCGACCGCATCCGCGCAATGATGCCGGAGTGCGACTCGCATGGGATTATCCCAACTTGGCAGGAGCCCGCCGACGACGTCGTGCAGCAATTCTTCGACGATTTGGTGGAGGTGGTACTCCGCGCTGACGAGCAGAGGCTCCTCACCCGCGACACCACTGATGACGAGATGCGGCACATTGCCACCAGGGCAGAAGAGGCGGCGGCGGCCGCTGCCGCGGGCGAGTTCGGGTTTACTTTGGAGGAGGCAGAGGCAGCCGAGGCGGCAAGCCTTGCCGACGGAGAGGAGCTTGTCGGGGAGGTCGTTGGCGAGGGAGATCCCGAAGCCGAAGCGAGCGAGCCCGCCGGGGGCGCAAGTGGCCAGCCGTCTTGAAGCAACTTGCCACAGACGGAGCCCTCAGTGCAGCCCCCAGCTCAACCAAGAAGGCGCCTCTGCAGGACTGGAGACACAGCAGGGTGGCAGATGGGTCAACAGCCGCCGTGCCGCGAGACACGCTCCACCGCGCCAAGCACCGTTGCCACGGGAGCATCTCACGCCGCACCGGCAACTGGAGCGGGGTCTTCTCAGGCCGCCGCTTCGGATCCTGCCGTAGCTCCCGCCAAGCGTCCAAGGGATCCTACTCCTCCGCCTCGTCGCGCTGAAAGGGTACCAGACTTTAATCTCTCCGCGCTCAGCTCCGACGAGGAGGAAGAAGAGCAGGACGAGTAAGTCTTTTCTTTTTGTTGTACTTATGGTTCTTCAATTCTTGCTGTTTCTTGTCTTGTATCTGATCTGCTTTCTTCTGAACCTTGTTCCTTTCCAGGACTCTAGCCCAGAGAGCGGCGAAGAGGGCCAAGGTCCCCGTGGTTGTCATCGAGGATGATCCTGTTGTGACAACAGAGGATGCATCCGAGACCACCTTGTTGGACCCGACAATCTCTCCCCGAAGCAGCCCCAGCGCAGCCCCCAGCGTAAGTACATAACTTTACTTCCCGCTGGCGTGCGCGCATGGGTATTCTTTCCTTGATGATATCTTGATTGTTGGTTTGCTTGTGTAGGAGCAGAACAGGCCCATCAGGAACAACCAGAAGCCGCTCCTGAGGTGCTATCTGCTTCAACTACGCCGCCGAGGGTGGATTCCCCGGCAAGGGAGCGCTCTCCGGCAAGGGAGAGGTCCCCAGCAAGGGGCAGTTCTCCGGCGAGGGACGGGACCAGCGACCCCCCGGTGGTGGAGCCCATGATTACAGAGCCCAGCACAGGTAATCCTTCTTGTCAGAAAACTTCCCTTGGGTTCTTCTTCTTCTAATCTTCTTTTTTGGATATTTGCTTGACTTTTTCTACCTCTTCCTGTCTTCAGATCCTCCCTCCTCGGAGCCGATGGAGACCGATGCCACCGGCGAGGAGAACGTGCGCGGCAATACTGACGATGCCGCTGCTACTGAAGAAGAGGCCGGCGCTGATGATCCCGCCGACGAAGAGGCCACCAGGGCTGCTGGCGCAGGAGCTGGCGAGGGGCCCGGCGATCGTACTGACGACCCGGGGGCCGCAAGAGCGCAAGGCGCTATGCCGACCGCCGATCCCTCTGCCGCTGACGCAGCGCCAGGCTCCGAAGAGCCCCAGCCCGGCGCCTACTTGAAGGCCGGCGACGGTGTCTTCATCAAGCTCCCCTAGGCGTCAAGCTCCAGGGCGCCGGTCGAGGGAGAGGCTTTTGACGGAGAAGTGCTCGCCTCCGCTAGGCTGACAGTGGTTGACGCGCCAAGCAGCAGTAGTGGCGAGTCTGAGGAGGAGCAGCTGCTCCGGAAGTTGGTGTCACTCTACCGCGCCCGTCAAGCAAAACTGGAGTCCCGGGAAGCGCTTGTCGCGCAGGCGGGAGTAGACATAGAGAAGCATGCGGAGGAGCTCCAGAGCCGCAACCAAGAGGCCTTCCGGTCCATTGCAGAGGAGAGGGCGCAGCTTGCCGAGGCGCGGAAGGCTTTTCTCCTCGAGAAGGCTGAAGCCGAAGAGAAGCAACGGCTTGCCACCGAGGAGATGTCCGTGCGAGAAGGCGAGCTGACTCAGAAGAAGGTTAACTTGGACAGCCATGAGGAGGAGCTTGCCGCGCGCGAGGAGACGCTTGGCAGAGCCCTCAAGGAAGCGAAGGATGCTGCTGCAGCTGCCGAGGCCGCCAAGAAGGAGCTGGAGGTGAGGGTGACGGAGCTAGAAGCCACCCTCAAGGCAAAGAATGAAGAGATTGCCGCGCTCCAGCGCGAGCGTGAGAAGGACGCCCTTGCCCACGGTGAGCCGCAGGGTCGTCTCTCTGAGAAGGGCAGGGAGCTGAACGCCGCCAAGGACGCCAATGCCGATCTCGAGCTGAAGCTGGCCACGCTGACGGAGACGCTGGACGGCGCCAAGAAGCGAGAGGAGGACTTGAAGGGAGAGATCAAGGCCAATGAGGCGCTGCTGACGAGGGCCGCCGAAACCCAGAACACCTTCAGGGCTACTGTGGAGCTCTGGACGGAGGGCCTCATCAACATCGCCGCAGTCATCGACAAGGAGCTGGCGCAGCTGGAATTGGAGGGCTTCGGGTACTCTTCTGATGAGAACCT
The DNA here is from genome assembly GCA_963921465.1 of Triticum timopheevii. Classification (NCBI taxonomy): domain Eukaryota; kingdom Viridiplantae; phylum Streptophyta; class Magnoliopsida; order Poales; family Poaceae; genus Triticum; species Triticum timopheevii. Next base: position 247,708,981 of record OY997264.1, on the reverse strand, counting down.
CCAGCCCAGCGCCAAGCTCACTCTGTTCTTCAAGGGCGTGGCGACGGCTCTCCAGCAACTCCGGGAAAGGATCCCAAGGCAGCTGGCTGACGAGTCGCGCGCAATCTGCGCCAGAGTCCTGGAGAAGGTGTTGGTGAAGGTGCTCTTCCGCAATCCGGGCCTCAACCTCACCAACGTCCTCAAGAAGCTGCTGGCGGGTGCTGATCTTGAAGAGCTCAGGGCCCTTGTCGCACCCATTGTGGACAAGGTGAATGAAGTCAAGAGGGTCGACGGTGATCACGTAGACTAGGCCGCCTTTTTCCTCCTTTTTCTTGCCGCTGCCAGATATGTCACAGGAACAATCTATTAGAGCGCGGCAAGTCATTTTTGTAACATAACTTTATCTTGGGCAGTATTTGCTATGTTATTTCCTTTACTTGATTCCCTCCTTTGTATGTTTTTACCCTACGCTTTTAGGGAACTTGCCGGCGCAGGCACCCTTGCCGCGAGCGCTGAGTGCGGAACATCAGCAACCTGCTGGCGGTGCTGCTTCTGGCAAGAAACCTTGTCGCAACTAGTCGCAGCACACTTAAGTTGTTGAGCGGACTCGAAACAAAGTAAGGGCGCAACTAGCTACGAGTTGGTTCCTCCGTGCACAGGTTTTCCATACAAAGCACGGTCGTTCAAGGAAGATAACTTTAAAAAATTTAAAATTGATTGTGCTCAAACTTTGGCAACTTAGCTTTTCTGTCGTCTGCGTCCCGGCAAGGCTATACTCCTTTGAACGGCGCCTGGTCCACACCATTATCTTCTCCTCCCCCCCCCCCATGAACTTGTGGGCGAAGGAACCTTCTTTTTGAGAAAAAGAAAGAAGAGAAAATAAAGATATGGAGCCTTAAGGCTCGTTATTGCTTACCGGGGGCAAGTGCTGCACAAAGTGTCAGATAATACATGCAAAAAAGAAGAAGGCATGAAATTTGACAAGATGTGTGAAGCACATGAGCTTTATTTATGCACGGGATCTGCGCCCGGCTTTGTACAAAGGGTTACATGCAACAGCGGCAAGGCTTGTACAAAAGGTGGTTGCCGGAACAGGTTCCGGCAACCGCGCCTTATGGGTAAAACTGACGAAGATGCTCAATGTTCCAGGAGTTGCTCACCGGAAAGCCATCTTCGGTCTCAAGGCGGACAGCGCCAGGCCTAGTGACTCGCTTCACCCGATAAGGGCCTTCCCACTTCGGCGTCAACTTGTTGGAATTCTTGGCGGATTGAACGCGCCGAAGAACAAGGTCGCCTTCCTCGAGACTTCTGGCATTGACTTTGCGGCTATGGTAGCGGCGCAAAGCTTGCTAATATCGAGCAGCTCGTACAGCAGCCTGAAGACGATCTTCCTCAAGGAGCAGCGCGTCATCTTGTCGCAGCTGCTTTTGCTCAAGCTCATCATAAGCGAGCACTCGAGGCGACCCGTATACGAGTTCCGTGGGGAGAACTGCCTCTGCTCCATAGACTAGAGAAAAAGGTGTCTGGCCAGTGGCTCGATTTGGCGTCGTCCTGATCGACCAAAGAACCACTGGCAGCTCCTCGATCCAATTCCTTCCGCACTTGTGCAGCCTGTCGAAAGTTCTGGTCTTGAGCCCGCACAGCACTTCAGCGTTTGCCCTCTCCGCTTGACCGTTGCTTCTCGGGTGAGCAACAGAAGCGAAGCAGACCTTGGCGCCAAGATCTTGGACGTACTGCATGAAGGTGCGGCTCGTGAATTGTGTGCCATTGTCAGTGATGATCCTGTTAGGGACTCCGAAACGGCAAACAATTGACCTGAAGAACTTGACTGCTGACTGTGCTGTCACCTTCCTCACTGCTTCCACTTCCGGCCACTTTGTGAACTTGTCGATTGCAATGTACAAGTACTCAAATCCCCCGACAGCTCGGGGAAAGGGGCCGAGGATGTCGAGCCCCCAGATCGAAAATGGCCAGGATAAAGGGATCGTCTGGAGAGCTTGAGCTGGCTGGTGTATCTGCTTGGAATGGAACTGGCACGCTTCACACTTGGTTACTTGTGCAGTTGCATCCTGGAGGGCTGTTGGCCAAAAGAAACCTTGCCGGAAAGCTTTGCCGGCAAGTGCTCTTGCGCCAATGTGACGACCACATATGCCTCCATGTATCTCCGCTAACAGCTTCTGTCCGTCTTCCCGGGGAATGCACTTCAATTTCACTCCGTTGAATCTTCTTCTGTACAGAATGTCATCGACAAACTGGTACATACTTGATTGCCGGGCTACTCTCTCCGCTTCATCTTATTCTTCGGGAAGTTCTCCTGTCTGAAGGAAATAGACAATCTGTTGTGTCCATGCTGGAGCTTGCGGCTCGGCAACAAGGACGAAAGGCACAAATGCTGCTGCGGGAAAATCTGCTTCTACGGCAAGAACCTGCGGTTCAGCCGGAGCTTGATGTTCCCCGGCAAGCTTGCCGGAGCAAAACTTGTCGGGAGCGTCTGCTTCAACGGAACAAACCTTAGGGCTTGTCGGAGCAGACTACTCCTCAACGCTCTTGGTGTTGATCTTGGGGATCTTCTTGGCGGCGGCTTCGGGGAGCTCTGCCGGAAAGTAGTCACCAGAAACCAACTTCCTCTTCTTGCTCTGTCCAGTTGATGGTGTTACCGATGGTTAAGTTAGCTTGAGCACAAAAATCCCTGGTTCCACAGGTAACTTGAGTGCGGTGCACTTTGATAGGCCATCTGCAATGTCGTTCTGAGCTCTCGGAACGTGTTCCATCTGTAGGCCATCAAAGTGTTCTTCTAACTTTCTCACTTCATCAATGTAGGCTTCCATCAACGGACTCTGATAATCTTTATTAACTTGGCGGACGACAAGCTGCGAGTCACCCTTAACAATGAGCTTCTTGATCCCAAGGTCTGCAGCAATCCTGAGTCCGGCAAGCTAACCTTCATACTCTGCAGTATTGTTTGTCGCTTGCTCCTTGGGAAAGTGCATCTGGACCACGTACTTGAGGTGCTCTCCGGTGGGTGCGACAAGCAACACGCCTGCACCGGCGCCTTGCAGCGAGAAGGGACCATCAAAGTACATGATCCATTCTTTGCCTGCTTCCTTGACGGGGATGCTCGTCTCCGGAGTTTCTTCATCAGGTGTTGGCGTCCATTCCGCTATGAATTCTGCCAATGCTCGGCTCTGGATAGTTGAAGTACTCTCAAACTTGAGGCCAAAGCTTGACAATTCCAGTGCCCACTCGACAATCCTGCCTGTTGCTTCTGGATTTTGCAATATCCTCTTCAATGGAAAGCGAGTGACAACTGTGATTTCGTGTGCTTGAAAGTAATGGCGTAGCTTTCTCGAGGCCATGAGGAGGCCGAAAAGCAACTTCTGCACACAAGAATATCTTGATCTAGCCCCCTGCAGAAGGGAACTGACAAAGTAAACTGGCCGCTGCACCATTTTCTTCTGCTTCTCTTCTTGTGGCTGCACAGATCCATCCTTGTCGGGACCAGAGCTTGTCAGGGAAGCCCCCTGCTTGTCGCCGGATGCACTTGCCGCAGCCGCCGGCTCATCATCTGCCTCCCTTTCCGCTACTAACGCAGCACTAACCACTTGATTGGTTGCCGCTAGATATAGCAGCAACTTCTCTTGTGGTTTAGGTGCGACAAGTATTGGAGTGGAGGACAGGTACCTCTTCAAGTCCTGCAGTGCAGCCTCCGCTTCTGGAGTCCATTTCATTGGACCTGCCTTTTTCAATATTTTGAAAAATGGCAGGGCGCGCTCAGCAGACTTAGAGATAAACCTGCCGAGAGCAGGTACGCAGCCGGCAAGCCTTCACACATCCTTGACGCGCTTCGGTGCTTCGATCTGCTCAATGGCCTTGATCTTGTCGGGATTAGCCTCAATCCCTCGCTGAGACACAAAGAACCCGAGAAGCTTGCCGGAAGGGACTCCAAACACACACTTCTCGGGGTTGAGCTTGAGATTGATCTTGCACAGATTCGCAAAGGACTCCAAATCTTGAATCAGAGTTGCTCTGTCTTTGCTCTTGACCACTATGTCATCCATGTAAGCCTCTACATTTCTGTGCAACTGTGGCTCAAAAGCTTCGTGAACTACCCTTGCAAATGTTGAACCAGCATTCTTTAGTCCGAAAGGCATCCGCACAAAGCAGTACGTGCCACATGGAGTAATGAATGCGGTTTTCTCCTCATCCTCTTCTGCCATGAAGATCTGATGGTATCCTGAATATGCATCAAGAAATGAAACCAAATCACATCCTGCCGTGGAGTCAACGATCTGGTCAATGCGCGGCAAGGGAAATGGATCTTTGGGACAAGCTTTATTAACATCAGTGAAGTCTATACAAAGCCTCCATTTCCGTTCGCCTTGCGCACGACTACAGGATTGGCCAGCCACGTTGGATGGAGCACTCCTCTGACCAGGCCTGCTGCTTCCAACTTCTTGATCTCTTCTGCAATAAATTCTTGGCGCTCCACTGCTTGTTTTCTGACTTTCTGCTTGACGGGCCGCGCGTGAGGACAAACGGCAAGGTGGTGCTCAATTACTTTCCTGGGAACACCGGGGATGTCAGACGGTTGCCATGCAAACACATCGACATTCGCCCGCAGGAAAGCAACGAGCGCGCTTTCCTATTTAGGATCAAGCGTGGCACTAATGGTGAAGGTACCACCAGTGCCGTCCTCCTTGGCGGCCACTTTCTTGGTCTCTGGCGAAGCTGCCTTCGCCTTCTTACACTTGCCGGTGGAGCTCGATGGAGCGTCCTCGACGGTAGCGCAGCACTCCGAAGAGGTGCGCTTGCCGGAGTGGGCATCGGAGCTCTTGCCGGACTTAGTCTTCTTCTTCCCCCCGGGAGCTTCAGCGGCAAGTGGTTTGCGTTCGGCCGCGGCTGCTGCTTCCCGGTATATCTTGTCGGTACAAATAAGGGCATCTTTCTTGTCGCCAGGGACAGAGATGACACTTATTGGACCTGGGATCTTGAGCACATTGTAGGCATAGTGGGATGCTGCCATGAACTTGGCGAGCGCTGGCCGGCCAAGTATCCCATTATAGGGCAATGGGAAATCAGCAACATCAAAAGTAACTTTCTCTGTTCTGAAATTAAGCTCGCTGCCAAACGTCACTGGCAACGTGATCTTCCCCTTCGGCTTGCTCCTTCCCGGATTGATTCCTTGGAAAGTACCAGTCTCTTTGAGCTCGCTGTCGGGGATCTAGAGCTTCTTGAGTACCGCTGAGGAGATCAGGTTCAAGCCGGCCCCGCCGTCAACTAGCATCTTTGTGACTTTGAGGTTGCGGATAGTTGGTGAAACCAACATCGGCAAGCACCCGACCGCAGTAATGTGATCAGGGTGGTCCTCAATGTCAAAGATGATAGGCGTGCTGGACCATTTCAGGGGCTTGTGTGACTCAACCGATGGTTCTGCTGCATTAACTTCTCGCACCCACTGTTTGAGCTGGCGGTGCGAGGTATGCAGAGAAGCACCACCGTCAACGCACAAAACCTCTGTTGCTTTCCGAAACTCCTTCTCGTCGGCCTCGTCATCATCCATGTCCTCATCTTCATCCTCATCTTCATCCTTGTCGCGGCTGCGCGGAGGCCTGTCTCCTTGCCGCTGCTTGGCCTTGCCGCGGCGCCCTCCCCTACCAGGACGCTTCTTGCCGGACCCGCCAGTACCTTCCTGGGCTTTTTCCTTGTCGCGTCGCTCGTACTCAGCCTTTTGCAGCTCAACGAGCTGCTCGACCTTCTTGCAACTTTGGAGATCATGGCCCTTGGTACGGTGAATCTTGCAGTACTGCTTGTCGGAGCCGCCCTGCTTGTCAGCGGCCGCCACAGGTTCTGCTTCCTTGGCGCTACCTCTGTTGCCGGACTGCTCGACAGCTGCGACATCTTTGCCTTTCCTTCTTCTGTTGTTCCGCCGCCGGTTTTTCTTTGCCGGGGCAGCATCCTCACTGTCAGACCCCCCTGCTCCCGTGTTCTCTCCGGGAGTTTCGCGGGGAGGCCTGTCTCCTTGCCGCTGCTTGGCCTTGCCGCGGCGCCCTCCCCTGCCGGGACGCTTCTTGCCGGACCCGCCAGTACCTTCCTGGGCTTTTTCCTTGTCACGTCGCTCGTACTCAGCGTTTTGCAGCTCAACGAGCTGCTCGACCTTCTTGCAACTTTGGAGATCATGGCCCTTGGTACGGTGAATCTTGCAATACTGCTTGTCGGAGCCGCCCTGCTTGTCGGCGGCCGCCACAGGTTATGCTTCCTTGGCGCCACCTCCGTTGTCGGACTGCTCGACAGCTGCGACATCTTTGCCTTTCCTTCTTCTGTTGTTCCGCCGCCGGTTTTTCTTTGCCGGGGCAGCATCCTCACTGTCAGACCCCCCTGCTCCCGTGTTCTCTCCGGGGAGTTCTCTTCCTTCTTCAGCACGGGCACACTTGTCGGCCAGGGCGTAAAGCTCACTGACATCTCTTATCTTGCACATCGCCATCTCCTCCCGCATCCTGCGGTTACGCACGTTCTGATGGAACGCGCTGATGACCGCGGCGGGGTGGACATCTGGGATGTTGCGCTGCACTTGGCTGAATCTTTGTATGTACTTGCGCAGAGGCTCTCCTTCCTTCTGGGCGAGCAGATGCAGATCGCTCTCTTGGCCATGAGGCTTGTGGGCGCCTGTGAAGGCGCCGACAAACTGATGGCACAGATCCGCCCATGAGGAGATGGAGTTGTCCGGCAAGTGCATGAGCCAGGATCTGACGTTAGGCTTGAGCACCTGTGGGAAGTAGTTGGCAAGGATCTTCTCGTCGCGCCCCCCAGCAGCTTGCACCGCAATGGTGTAGATGCTGAGGAACTCCGACGGGTGCAACCTGCCATCATACTTCTCCGGTACATCTGGCTTGAAGTTCTTTGTGCTGGGCCACTGGATTTGCCGCAGCTCACGAGTAAACGCAGGGCAACCTACCGCGTACGGCAAGTCGCCTGGTTCCCCTGGCGCATGCATGTCAACAGCGGGTCCAGCGCGCTAGTCTGATTGACGCCGCGCTTCTCTCCGACGCTCGATGCGGGTACGAGCGTCTTCATGTTGTCGTTCTTGAAGAACTTGGCGTTGATCGCGACAAGCTCGTGGATCTGACGATGCTGTGGAGTCGGTGTCGTGGTTGATCCGGCGAGTCGGCGATCTTGGCCTTCGGGGCGGGGAGTGCACGGTGGTTGCACCTCCACCGGTGTTGTCGCCATCGGCTCGCGCCCGACAGTCCTGCCGCGGCTGCGATGTAGCTGGCTGCCGTGGAGTGTCGCCGTTGGCGAAGCCGATGAGGCTCTGTATAGTGGCCCTCCAATCGTCGATCTTGTCCGCCGTTGGAGGGTAGTCCAGGAGCAGTTGAGCTCGGGCCAATGCTTCTTCTGGAGTCTTCGGTGGCGGCGGTGAATGGTGCGAGGAGCGGGATATGCTCGGACTTCCAACTGGGTTGGAAGGAGCAGTACCCCGTCCAGGCGACCATACTTCGCTCATGCCGGCATGCTGGCGTGCATGCTGGTCTTGAACGCCCCGAGATCCACTAGCTTGGCCTTGTTCTAATGCGAGTACGGTGCCGCGAGCACCATGATGCTGTCGATCCCGCGCCTCTTGAGATGGGAGCGGTGCGTGTACGGACGCCGAGGTTTGCGGGGCCTTGTCCTTGGATCTGGTAGCGACGTGAGCTCCCTCGTCGGCGCCTGCTCCTCCGCCGGCGTCCACCCCACCACCCGTTTGCTCTGGTGGCGGTGGGATTGACGTGGACGGAGCAGCCACCCCCGAAGTCTTCTTCTTCGGTGGCATGTTGATGATGAAGAAAGTGAAGATCTGGCCCGCGCGAACGCCGGATCGGGTTCACACAACCTCGATGCTCCCCTACCTGGTGCGCCAAAGATGTCGTGGGAAACAAACACCTATGGGGCAAGGCCCCTTTCGGTCCGGCAAGCGAGCGGAAAGCGCACGAAGAGCGGATCGAGGCAGAGCACGCGAGCGATTTTTACCCAGCTTCGGAGCTCTCCAGAGAGATAATACTCCTACTGCTGCTTTGTGATTGTATTCTGTTCTTGCTTGAGAGTGTGAGAGTGGTGTAGTTTCGAATGAGTCGAACCCCCTCTACGTTGCGCATGGGCCTCCTTTTATAGGCACAAGGGGTCACCGACAGGTGGCAACGCAAGCAAGGGTACAAATGTAAAAAGGGTGGTTGGTACAACTGCTATCTACAGTACACCCTACCTAACTCTGACGGCAGGGGACAAGAGCATTTAATGCCCATCCGCATCGCCTAAACAATGCAGAAAAGCGACCGTTAGGGGCGCCACCGCTTGCCATGATGTCCTTCTCGTCATCTCCACTTGCCACCTCGCACCGCTTGGCTGCACAGCTTCCCGCCACGTGCACCTGGAATGGTCCTGCGGCGACACGTCGACGGATGCGCTGGAACATGGGCGCAGAGTGGTGGCTTCGCCGCGGCAAGCGCCTTGCCGCGGTCGTTGTCTTGTCGCACCCGAAAGCTTGTCGCTCGTCGCGTCTTGCCGGGACGCGCGGCGCGTCGCGGCAAGTTCTTTGAAGTGCCTTGGTTGGCCTTCCCAGCAAGCTCCTCTTGCCGGGGCCTTGTCCTTCCCGGCAAACTTCTCTTGCCGGAGTCTTGTCGTCTCAGTTAAAACACTTTGTTCTTGAATGGCATCAATAGGAACTACGGACGATCTTGGCGGACATCCAGCAAGCCTTGCCGCGGGACGCTGCGACTGCCCATGCACAAGTTCGGGATACTAAGGTACCCCTACTTTAGTACACCGACACTCCCGTCACTAGTAATGCGGGCTCCAAGCTAGTATCGGTCTAGGTAATCAATAATGCCCTTTCCCATATAAGGGTAGAGTGGTTGCGCATGTAAGGTTGGAATAACGGTCGCAACTTCGACCAATCCGTTTTGAAAACAACACACACCTGCCTCGGTATACCACTTCGTCATCAAGTGGTTACCCATCTCATCATCTCCCTCGGGCATAAGTGGCACCCGACGGGGTTTTCGAAAAAGTCTTTTGAAAATACTTTGTCTCCATCACCATGCATATTCCCGTCCCTTTTTGCGTAGCACTACTTTAGCATCCTATCTACTCCCACCGGCATAACTCTCATAAGAAGGTAGGGCCATGCACAATGCAAGTATCAACGAGGAAGTAACTGAGGCAACCAACCCACGTGGTTCACCATCTCATCATGATTCCGATGCAACAATAATAAAGAGCTATATGGCATGCATAAAAAGGTTTCATAGACATGGTCAAAGGGCTGCTTGCCTGTTTAACAAAGTCTTCGAGGTCTTCAAATATCTCTGGTCCAACTCCGAGCATTTCGTCTACCTCGTCAACTATCGTCGAAAGCAACCATAATAAGAAACACAATAAGGCGGGAAATAAAAGTGCTCTAAAAGTATGAGTTGGACTTTTCTAGGATACCTCTTGTCATATGAGGTATAACCAAAGTGGTTTCATTAGGATTTGATCAATGGACATCTCTGAACATTTCAATATGATGGAATCAAGAGGTTTATGGATTTGCAAGAAGTGTACAGAAATATATTTTTGAAAAATGAGCAAAGGCACCCATTTAACAAAGGATGATTTTAGAAGCACCTAGGAATTGGTTTCACTGGATTTGGAGTTGAGATGATTTTCCTATGAATTTGCAAAGTTGGCTATATACAAAGAAATAGACCATTAGTTGAGGTGACACATAAAGTATTAGTAAAAATGTTCAAAAACTAAGTTTTGAACTTAGATGCATCTAGGAATTTGAATCATGGCATTTGGATCAATCTTAAGCTCTCTGTGGTTTTCTAAAGTTCATCATAGAGATAGGAAAAGTAGGATTTGGTAAATATTTGTGAAGAAAAGGTCTCTGGAAAAATGTGCATGTTGCACCAACAGGTAGAGCATGATTTATGGAGTCACTAGAAATTTGAATCATCAAAATTGGAGCTAATTTTATTTGTTTATGGATTTTAGAAACTCACTGGAAAGAATAAAAAGAAATATGGGGCATTACCCTTATCCTGCGCACCAGGCGAAGGATAGCAGTGGGCCGGCCCAGCGGCTCAGCTGTGCGGTGTCAGGGGCGACATCGAAGGCGCATTCCTGGGAAGACGCCTTCCCCGAGCGAAGGCGGTAGCGGGCCGAGCCCGTTTCCACTTAAACGGGCGGGGCCCAGCCGCTGGGTCGCCGACGCGTGGGGCCCATCTGTCGGGCTCATCCCCAACCTCCCACGCGGGCGCGTCGGGAGACAGAGGAGGCGAGGCCGGACGGTGCGGGCGCTCTCCCCGGCGGTACCGGCCACCTCCGGCGGCGCCCAGAGTACCGGAGCGCTCAGGAGGCCATGCCGCTTCCAACCGTGGGTGGCACGGTCTCCCCGAGGCGCCGGGCTAAGCAGGGTGCTGGCCGCGGCGGACGAGACCGGCGGTGAGATTTGGGCACAGTGAGGCAGGCACGGGGAGGAAGGAATGAGGTGCGGGGGGAGTTGGCGGTGGTGCTGGTGCTGCTCTGGAACAAAGAGGTCGGGAGGAGGGGCACTAAGTGGCGCGAATTTAGGCGGAGGCCGGCGGCATTGCTCCGGCCATGGAGATGTAAGGAGGGCACAAGGAGGGGTGTGGGTTGGTCCAGAGGGGCTCTAGGGGAGAGGGAGAGCAAACGGAGTGGAGAGGAGGTCCTGGGACGGCTTTAAGTAGCCGGTTCGTAGCTCACCGTGGACGCGGCCTACGGGTGCCTCCGGAAATGGTCGTGGTGGCCACGGGAGGAGGCTCGGGGCTGTCTGCGGCGCTCGTGGGAGTCGTGTAGGGTGCCAGGAAGAGAGAGAGGGAGCGGGGAGAGGTTAAAGGCACGCGTGTGTGAGCCGCACCATTGGCGCGCTCGAGCGGCCTCTGTTTGCTAGCGCGGAGGCGCGAGGAGGAGGAGAGAGGAGGGGGCCGACCACGTAGCGTGTGGCGGACGCCGAGGCGCATCGGCAGGAGCACGGGGGAGGCTCGAGGTGGTCGGGGGACGCGGCATCAACGGTCGGGAGCATGCTGACGTGCTCCAGAGCGCGCAAATGGCCGGCATCCGTGGCTTTTCCTCGCGTCCTCACGTGCCCACTTATGTCTAGTGGCTGCAGGAAGAATAAACAAGGGGGGAGGAGGCCTTGGATGCTCTGGGACCTGGCAGGAGTGAGAGAGAGGTGAGAAAAGGGGAGAAATGCAGCTATCCAGAGAGGAAAAATATGGATCCCTACCCCCTTAATCATTGCCTCTCGGGCAGGGAAGCACACCAGAGGTAGAGGGGGACTAGGAGGGGCTGTGGTAAAAAGGAGAAGTCATGGAGATTAGTGGAAGGGGAGGAAACAAGAATTTTGAGATTCTGCCAGAAGGTGTTTGATGTTGGTTTGGGCAAGAAGATGATTTACATTTGTCATGAGGCTCCACAGGGTGCAATGGCACATATAATTAGGGCCGTCCACCCATTTTGAGCTCATTTAGGCAAAGTTGCCAATGCAACTTTTGTAAACCCTAGAAATCAGCAGAAATGGACTCTCCAAGATTTGGTCATGCAAATCTGTTCTCCTGGATGCACCACTTGGTGTGGTGGCCTCATTTAGTCATGTGATCATGCTCACAAAAGTTGGGGTCATGGAGAGAAAGTTGGTAGTACAAAGTAGTTCAAATTTGATTCTGGTCAGAGAGGGTTTTGAGGCACTTTGATCAAGTTAACTTGTTCTCCAACTTGTGCCATTTGGTCTAGATGAATTATTATACCATTTGAGCATGTTCACAAGGTTTGAGAACATTTGGAAATGTTTGGCAATGTAAAGTTTCTCAAACTTCAGAATGGACAGAAATGGTTTTGAGAGGATTTTATGATGTTATCTTGTTCTCCAAGACATGATACTTGGCAAGAGCACCAAATATGTCATATGTGACATGATAGAATTTTCTTGGAATTTTTGGGGAATATTTCCTTTGTAAATATTTCAAAAGCTTGAAATATCCAGAAAGGGTTTTTGAGGTATTTGACCAATATTTTGAACATGACCATTTGTTGAAACTCTTATATATGGACAATATATGTCCTATGAGTTTCCCTAAATTTTGTCAAATATTTTTGAAGCAATAAATAATTTTTCCCTATTAAAGACCATTTCTAGCCTTAAGAAAAAGATTTTAAATAAAATAGGAAAATAACTTTCAAAATTATATTTTTGTGGTTTCTGGGTATCCTATATCTAATAGAAGTCAAATATATTTTTATAAAGATTTTTACTGCCCTTAATTAAGTACTTGCAGTGCAAACCTCAATTCAGGGGTTTTTGGAAAACTAATTGTTGAAAATACTTTTTGGCCAAATTATTTTTGTAAGAAAATACTATATTGCTCTATACACATGGCATGATCATTGGGAAAAGGTTTTTGATCAAGGAGATGAAGTATAGGAGTTGGAGGATTTATTTGATTTTTAGAGCACTTGCAAACAGCAAACAAAAATCCAATCAAGCAAAGTCCAAGGCACTCAAAAGTTTTTGTCAAAACACATTTTATCATGATTTATTAGCTTAAGTGTTGTGGCATGAAAATCTGGGTGTAACAGACCTACCCCCCTTACAAGAATCTCGTCCCCGAGATTCCCAGACTAGGCGCGGAAAGGAGTATGGAAACTTGGATCTGGGGTAGTCTTCAAGTCCTCATGTCGCTTCTGCTTCCGTGTAGTGCTCCATTGAGCTTGAAGTGCTTGATGGTGTGGCTTCGTGTATGACACTCTTCTTAATCCAGGTTGCTAGTGGGTAGCTTACGGTAGGTTAGATTGGGCTAGGGGTCGATGGCTCGGTGGTTAATGCCTTCGTAGAGGTCGGCCAATTAGGAAGTTGGAAACACTTCCGGGGTTGTGATGCATGGAAAGCTTTGTGCACATCAGGTAACTCAGGTGGTAACTCTAGCTGGTAGCCGTCTACTCTTCGTCTTGAAGTGATCTTAGAGGGGGTTGTTAAATCTTGGAGTGATCTCGAAGGGGGCCGATGAATCTTGGTGTGGGTCTCCTTGTCATGGAAATGCTTGGTTCCTTAGAGAGAAGTGGCTTGCAGATACACCTGGTCTTCGACGCGGATGTTTACTTCTTGAAGACGGTGGTTGTTCTTCCTCCTTGGCATGGCAGTCTTCAAATGTTCCTGGACTAGCTGAACGGCTCTTATTCCATCTTCGGGTGAATAAGTAGGTCACCAAATGATGATGGCAACTATCTTGCCTAAGCACTCCATGAGGACTTTGTTCACGGGGTACATAAAGGAGGCTGGGGATTCAGTGGTGGTCTTATTGAGTGTGGGCCAAGGTCTTATCGATCTAGAGCCAAAGCCTAAGGTCAGGATCCGACCATGTTGTGGCTTGGTTGGGCGTAAGGGTTTCAAGGATTCGAGTGTGCGAGTGAACATTTATCATCTTATCTTTAAGCACAGTTTCTGAGATGCCAATAGTCTACCTAGTCTTCACATCATATTACCAAAAGAATCAACTCGTATAGGTCAACTCCAATCATCACTCATCTTATTCATATCCTCATGGCTCCCGAGAGAAGGTCTAACAAAATCATATATGTCTACAATCCCCAAACTCATATGTATGTCTACCCCTAAAAATCCATGGGTAGAACATATAATCTGCTAAGCTTGAACGTGACAATCCAAGAGCTCAGCCTGTTCTTCCAAGGTCTAAGATAAAGCACCTCTATCCTAAGGAAACACGTCGTAAGCCACTCCAAGATCTTGTTTCCTTCCTATGAATCAACTCCAACAGCCCATTATCTTCCATCAATCACTACATAATCCATTTAATTCTACAAATCCAATGTTTATGGTGTTCCACATGATCTCCTAAGGTTCCTATAATCCCCAGATACTTGAAAGGGCTATTTCTACTATAGTCAGTCCACCAATTTTTTCCATTATCATGGTCAAGTAACCTCCAAGGTCAAGTTTATATCAACTCCGACCATTAACCCAATCTCCTAGTTTATTGTCCACCGAGAAACATGGTATCACGATCAAGATTATCGGTCTAATTCCAATTTACTCCGAACCATGCAGACTACCCAGCATCTATACTCAACTAGGATCACCTATTTAAATCCAAATCTTGTGTCCAACGAGGATTCCTACATGTTTCCCCCAAGTCATTTACGTAATGACAATTGTCTCCTATCAATATCCCCTGCCTAAGACAGATCCAAATACTTCCAAGAATTTCAGCTTGCGATCATAATTGTCCTATTAAATCCAATTTACTCAGGGGTAATGAAAGCTATGCTACTCTATAATCATGATCCCACCAAGTTCATCTATCAACATGGTAGCCTTATAATCTACCAAATAGTCTCATATAATTCCTCAAGTCATTGCTATAAACTCACCAAGTCATTTGTCCTCTGTTCCTATATCCTTAAATTGGTCTTCCCTATGGCATCGTCAGTTTTGGTGCTATCTTAGAATGATAATGTGCTCGTTCACTATGTCCACTAGTTCCCTAATGAACCCAGTGATAAGCAAGGTTACGGAGGCTTAACATGTTCTTTGCAATTCTGTGAGTTAAGCACATGGTTAAGGATTCGAGCTGGGGTATCTTATAAAGTCTCGAAGGGTCTAGGAATGGGTTTCTAATCTTGAGGAGTAGACATAACGTTACTGGGTTGCACTTGGTCGAGGAGGCTGCAACAAAAGTCTCCAGTGCTTGTTGGTTGTCGAAGTAGAATCCATGGTGCATCTTGTCTTGCTGGTCTTCAGTTGAGGAGAGAGATGAGAGGGGGAAGTAGCATAGAGGAGGGGAACGCCTAAAGGGGGTTCTATAGTGCAAGTGCAAACAAACAAGTGCTAAAAAGGGCCAAACACAAACAACAAAATAAGGCAGGTGATATAGTCGCGTACTTGTTGCCTGGGACAAAAGGGCGACTGATATCAAGACATAAACAAATAAAGACAAGCAACACACAATCATGGTTCTATTCGAACTATCATATGGACTCGACTACGCATAGGGGGTACACGACTCATCCTACCCTAGGGGTTCTCGGACTCCATAGTCGTGCCTTGTGCCTCGTGCAGTCTCCCAGGTTTTCCTCGGGTGTTGCTACGTCTCATGTAGTTGTTCGATGAAACAATCCGGGTTGAGCCTGAAGATTCTTCAACAACTTCTAGCCTGTTGAAGTGATGGGGTGAAGGTGGCTCCTCATAACTGGCATTGACTTGGTCTTCTATTATCTTCTTAATCATGATGATCCCTTTTTGTCTTCTAAGCTATCGATGGTACCAGGTATGTAATCCTTTATGCAATCACATTATCAGGGCGTAATAGAGGTCCATCATGTCAGTTACGTTGATGACAACATCGACACCAAGGGCGGGGGATGCGGAGAACCGTTTTCCTGCTCACTATAGTGAGGCGGACCAAATGGCTAGGTTCTCATCCATCGGTGGTTGCCGATACAACAACGTTAGTGACAGGGTTACTCTATTAGCGATGTATATCATGATCTTGCATATTCTATGCCCTAATCATCGTAGGCTAAGGTTGCATCATCTTGGGGCAGTGTCAAGGGTGTCACCATCTCTTGGGTCTTCAGGTCCTCATTCCTCGAGGATGTATCTTCTCTTGGTATCGTCTTGTTGTGATGTCACCAATCTTGTGTTCAGGAGGTGTGGGTGAATGTCTGGCAAGGCATCTTCCTTATAGATTATCCACGAGGATTACCAGGAATCCAGTGGCCAGGGGCATAAGGGTTCTAGCGACCAAGGGTTTTGAAGGGGAAGAGATCAATAAGGAAAGTATACCTTAGTTTTCAAAAAACTGAGAAGGGAAGAGAAGTATAGATAGTTTTGGAAAACTAGTAGTAGTTTTGGAAACAGTTTTACCCTAACTAACGACCATGCTAACTAAGGCTTCCTACAGTCAGGATGGCTCTGATACCAGCTCTGTGGGGACCCCTACTCATAAGTCGTGATCACCGAATGCACGTGTACAGTGATCCCAGAGATCAATGCTCACTGAACACACAGAAGCTGAATAACAAGAGTCTTACATCCATACATACCGTATTACACAAGTAACACCATTATGGTCGAGTCTTGAGTATAACATCACAGCGGAAATCTCCGTCGATAACTTGGACCCATGCCATCTGCCTTAACCCTACAGGCATTCTGACTGGGAAGCGTCCTAGCTCGCATGTTCGTCACCGAAGTGTTCTTCATCATATCCTGCTCTTTCATGCCTGGCCAATAAAATAACCAGTGGCAAGCCAATGAGTACTTTGAATGTACTCGCAAGCAACCCATGTTTTGGTTCAAGATACAACAATGCTTGATATAGTTAAATTTTGCAGAAAGCTAGTTTTGAGTGCAATGACATGTTCAACAACTTTGTAAGGCATGCATCAAGAGAATTCAAGTAACCATGAGGACAGGTTACAGGTATCAACATAAATAGAGTGGGCACCAACCCATCTAACATAAATAGAGTGGGCACCAACCCATGTAACATAAATAGAGTGGGCACCAACCCATCTCAATCATGTCAAGTCCCTTGACTTGACCCAAGTCATTTTTATCAACACACACACTTGGTTTGTAAACAAGTGGACGTAGCCCAAGAGCGGTTATCCAACTGTCCTTGACCGTGGACACGGCTATTCGAATAGTTTTACACTCTGCAGAGGTTGCACACTGTACCCACAAGATCCGGGGAACTTCCGTGTCAGCCACTACCCGCGGTACCTCAAGTACCCGGGGTAAGCACCCGATCACTACCTTTCCCTAGACGACACTAACATGGAGTCCACTCAATTGGCAGTAACCCCCGTGCCCAACATTTCACATAACACTTTCATGGAGCCTCGCTCCCATAATTATCACATACCACTGGCACGGGGTACCAACGGTGTGTCCAGTGCCCTGTGAAAACAGTCATGGTCGCCCTACCTGGCACGACCCCATACCGAGAGAGCGCACCAACAACTCTCCTGTCACTAGTAATGCGGGATCCAAGCTAGTATCGGTCTAGGTAATCAATAATGCCCTTTCCCATATAAGGGTAGAGTGGTTGCGCATGTAAGGTTGGAATAACGGTCGCAACTTCGACCAATTCGTTTTGAAAACAACACACACCTGCCTTGGTATACCACTTCGTCATCAAGTGGTTACCCATCTCATCATCTCCCTCGGGCATAAGTGGCACCCGACGGGGTTTTCGAAAAAGTCTTTTGAAGATACTTTGTCTCCATCACCATGCATATTCCAGTCCCTTTTTGCGTAGCACTACTTTAGCATCCTATCTACTCCCACCGGCATAACCCTCATAAGAAGGTAGGGCCATGCACAATGCAAGTATCAACGAGGAAGTAACTGAGGCAACCAACCCACGTGGTTCACCATCTCATCATGATTCCGATGCAACAATAATAAAGAGCTATATGGCATGCATAAAAAGGTTTCATAGACATGGTCAAAGGGCTGCTTGCCTGTTTAACAAAGTCTTCGAGGTCTTCAAATATCTCTGGTCCAACTCCGAGCATTTCATCTACCTTGTTAACTATCGTCGAAAGCAACCATAATAAGCAACACAATAAGGTAGGAAATAAAAGTGCTCTAAAAGTATGAGTTGGACTTTTCTAGGATACCTCTAGTCATATGAGGGATGACCAAAGTGGTTTCATTAGGATTTGATCAATGGACATCTCTGAACATTTCAATATGATGGAATCAAGAGGTTTATGGATTTGCAAGAAGTGTACAGAAATATATTTTTGAAAAATGAGCAAAGGCACCCATTTAACAAAGGATGATTTTAGAAGCATCTAGGAATTGGTTTCATTGGATTTGGAGTTGAGATGATTTTCCTATGAATTTGCAAAGTTGGCTATATACAAGGAAATAGACCATTAGTTGAGGTGACACATAAAGTATTAGTAAAAATGTTCAAAAACTAAGTTTTGAACTTAGATGCATCTAGGAATTTGAATCATGGCATTTGTATCAATCTTGAGCTCTCTGTGATTTTCTAAAGTTCATCACAGAGATAGGAAAAGTAGGATTTGGTAAATATTTGTGAAGAAAAGGTCTCTGGAAAAATGTGCATGTTGCACCAACAGGTAGAGCATGATTTATGGAGTCACTAGAAATTTGAATCATCAAATTTGGAGCTAATTTTATTTGTTTATGGATTTTAGAAACTCATTGGAAAAGAATAAAAAGAAATATGGGGCATTACCCTTATCCTGCGCACCAGGCGAAGGATAGCAGTGGGCCGGCCCAGCGGCTCAGCTGCGCGGTGTCAGTGGCGATGTCGAAGGCGCATTCCCGGGAAGACGCCTTCCCCGAGCGAAGGCGGTAGCGGGCCGAGCCCGTTTCCACTTAAACGGGCGGGGCCCATCTGTCGGGTTCATCCCCAACCTCCCGCGCGGGCGCGTCGGGTGTGACGCCCGGATAATTAGGCTATAGTAACCCCACGTTAACGATGCCATGTCACCTCGGATTACTGTTGATAATCTCACGTTAGTTCGAAACGATTCATATGCAAAATTTGAATTTAAGTTAAACAATTAAAGTTTTCAAAAGTCAAAACTAAATTGTTCCTAATGTGTCTAATAATCCTTAGTAAATATTGGTGGATAAATTATCTTTTAATAAAATATTTAAATGCACTAAAGTAATAGAAATGACAGCAAAAACAATTAATTAGATGCCTTTTATAAAGTTATAATAATAAAACTACATTAGTAGTGTGCCAAAATAATTGTGGCAGTGGACTAATTAGTAATACTAATTTAGGTGCTGACTGGGTATTTTATAAAACTAAAATAAAAGAAACTTTAAATGAAAACATTAAAGAAAATAAGTAAAAAAGAAATAAAAAAAGAATAGCAAACCCCCCATCACTGGGCTTCGGCCCAGCAGGCCACCAGCCCAACTTGGCAAAGGCCAACCGGCCGGCCCACCCCACTCCCTTAACCCCCTGGTGCCGAAACCCTAGGCACCGACACCCCCCACTCCCCCTACTCGCGCCCCCACTCTCCCTCCCCCCGATCCACTCCTGGATCGGGATCGAGCCCCCCCACTCTCTCTCGCCCCCCGCTCAATCTGTACGCCCGCTGCCCTCGACCCCGGCGCGCCGACGCCGCTCGTCGTCTCCGGCGCCGCCCGCTACCTTGCCCCCGCCTCCTCGACGCCGCACCATCGTTGGACCTCGCCGACGCCGTCCGGAGACACCCCTCCCCGTCGTCATCCACGTCGGCACCCGAGCTCGGTGCCGCGTTGCCCTTCGAACGCGCCTCGCCACCGCAATCGACGGCCACTTGGGCGAGCTCCCACGACGTCACCCGAAACTGCGTCGCCCTCCACCTCGACCGCCTCCTCACCGACCTCGCGTCCTCATCCTCTTCCCCGCCGGCCGCCAGCAAGCCTCGGCGCCTTCTCTCCCCATCAACGCTGGTGAGGCCCCGGGCCTCTTCCCTTCTCTGCCTCACGCCTCGCTCACGGTCACCGCATGCTAGACCGCCCACGCGCGCGCCCGCGGTGAGCACGTGCTCACCGCACCCAGCGCGTCGTGCTCCCCGCGACCGAGTCGTCCTCGGCGTGCGCCACCTCCCCGTGCCGCCCGCGACGTCCGCTCCTCCCATTTGCCGCTCCGGCTGCCGGCGCCCCACAGCACTCTGTCGGGCGTCCGCAACGCCCGCTGCGCCCATTCGGGCCTTGCCCGTACCCGCGTGCCCGTTAGGCCCCAGGGGCCACAGACATCTGGGCCCCCTTGTGCGACTGACCGACTGGGCCCACACCCATGTACTGATTAGAACGAAAAAGAAAGAGAATTAAAATAAATATATATTAATCAATTAATTAATTTAATAGTTAATTATCTCTACTTAATTAAACTAATTAAGATTAATTCACCTAAATAGCTAATTAACCAGCTAATCTGTTAGCTACGCTAGTAAGGCAATGACAAACGGGACCCACACGTCAGTTTGACCCAGTCAACCCCCTGTTGACTGCTGACGTCGTGCTGACGTCAGCAAACACTATTCTGGATAATGTTGAATTAAAATATTTATATTAATCCTAGAATGATTTAAATATTTTAAAAATCATATAAAATAAATCGTAGCTCTGATGCAAAAACTTTGTACATGAAAGTTGCTCAGCACGACGAGACGAAACCGGATACGCAGCCCGTTCATCTGCCACACATCCCTAGCATAGCAAACATGCAACTTTCCCCCTCCGGTTCATCTGTCCGAAAACGCGAAACAACGGGAATACTTTACCGGATGTTTTCCCCCTTCGTCGGTATCACCTCGCACTGCGTTAAGGCACACCTAGCACCGCGTATTGACATGTTATGCTTTGTGATGCTTTGATTGCTCTGTTATTTATTGTGTTCACATCCATTACTTCTTTCCGGTAGACCCTGAGGCCGCTGCCGGTTCCCCTGTGATCGACTACATCGACGACGAACCCTGCTTGCCAGAGCAACCAGGCAAGCCCCCACCCCTTGATCACCAGATATCTCCTATTCTCCTCTATACTGCTTGCATTAGAGTAGTGTAGCATGTTACTGCTTTCCGTTAATCCTATTCTGATGCATAGCCTGACATTGTTACCACATCTGTTGATACCTTACCTGCAATCCTAAATACTTAGTATAGGATGCTAGTTTATCATCATTGGCCCTACATTCTTGTCAGTCTGCCTTGCTATACTATTGGGCCGTGATCACTCGGGAGGTGATCACGGGTATATACTATACATACACACATACTGTACAGATGGTGACTAAAGTCGGGTCAGCTCGATGAGTACCCGCAAGTGATTCTGATGAGGGGGCTGAAAGGACAGGTGGCTCCATCGCGGTAGAGGTGGGCCTGGGTTCCCGACGGCCCCCGACTGTTACTTTGTGGCGGAGCGACAGGGCAGGTTGAGACCACCTAGGAGACAGGTGGGCCTGGCCCTGTTCGGCGTTCGCAGATACTTAACACGCTTAACGAGATCTGGGTATTTGATCTGAGTCTGGCCATTTGGTCTATACGCACTAACCATCTACGCGGGAGTAGTTATGGGTATCCCGACATCGTGGTATCAGCCGAAGCCTTCGTGACGTCAGCGACTGAGTGGCGCGCGCCGGATTGGACTAGAACGCCACTAGGCTAGGTCTGCTTCCGGCTGCGTACGCAACGTGCAGGTGTGCAAAGGGCGATGGGCCCAGACCCCTGCGCCATAGGAGTTAGACCGGCGTGCTGACCTCTCTGTTGTGCCTAGGTGGGGCTGCGACATGTTGATCTTCCGAGGCCGGGCATGGCCCAGGAAAGTGTGTCCGGCCAAATGGGATCGAGCGTGTTGGGTTATGTGGTGCACCCCTGCAGGGAAGTTTATCTATTCGAATAGCCGTGTCCCTCGGTAAAAGGACGACCCAGAGTTGTACCTTGACCTTATGACAACTAGAACCGAATACTTAATAAAACACACCCTTCCAAGTGCCAGATACAACCCGGTGATCGCTCTCTAACAGGGTGACGAGGAGAGGATTGCCGGGTAGGATTATGCTATGTGATGCTACTTAGAGTACTTCAATCTACTCTCTTCTACATGCTGCAAGACAGAGGCTGCGAGAAGCGTAGTCTTCGACAGGATTAGCTATCCCCCTCTTATTCTGGCATTCTGCAGTTCAGTCCACCGATATGGCCCTTTACACATATACCCATGCATATGTAGTGTAGATCCTTGCTTGCGAGTACTTTGGATGAGTACTCACGGTTGCTTTCTCCCCCCCTTTCCCCCCTTTCCTTTCTTTCTGGTTGTCGCAACCAGATGCTGGAGCCCAGGAGCCAGACGCCACCGTCGACGACTCCTACTACACCCGAGGTGTCTACTTCTACGTGCAGGCCGCTGACGACGACCAGGAGTAGTTTAGGAGGATCCCAGGCAGGAGGCCTACGCCTCTTTCGATCTGTATCCCAGTTTGTGCTAGCCTTCTTAAGGCAAACTTGTTTAACTTATGTCTGTATTCAGATATTGTCGCTTCCGCTGACTCATCTATGATCGAGCACTTGTATTCGAGCCCTCGAGGCCCCTGGCTTGTATTATGATGCTTGTATGACTTATTTATGTTTTAGAGTTGTGTTGTGATATCTTCCCGTGAGTCCCTGATCTTGATCGTACATGTTTGCGTGCATGATTAGTGTACGATTGAATCGGGGGCGTCACAAGTTGGTATCAGAGCCGACTGCCTGTAGGAATCCCCCTTCCACACTCCTTGGCCGAAGTCGAGTCCAGACATTGCAAAACTTTTATTAACATGGCTGTGCGGCCCATGGGCCCACGTCGCCATTGGGTGGTACTAGGATCTTTTACTCCTCGACCTTTACTCTGGATTCTGAACTCTCTTCTATTCGGGTTAAACAATTTTTACAAAAATCTAACTTTAGGTTCTCGAAAATACTTTCTCCCGGAGGGGCCCTTCAGTCCAGATGATCACCGACTGCACCAGAAGATTTCGAAGATACTCTCCGATTTTCTCTCGAGACCTTGTGCCCGTTGCCTTTGCAATTCCCTACCACTGAAATATCCCTATGGATAAATACTTACACCTGTCGTGCTTACTTTTATTCTCAGTCGATCTTGTTATTGCAAGATACCCTAAGAATATTTTGTGCCTACTGCCTTGCAGTTCTTTGCCACCTGAATACCCCTAAGAATAACTTCTCGCACCTTCCGAGTATCCGCTCATCCCAGTTGTTTAGGTGTTTCACAAAAGTCTTTGAAATACTATTCAATCCTCCGAAAATCCTTAGCAGCTTTATTGCTCTGCAAATACTTGTCTACTAGCATTATGGATGCTTCCCATATATCTGGCAATATTCACTAGTATCTTTTGACACCGTCATTTTGATCCTATTGATTGAACATGTGTGCGAATGCACACAATCATCTATCAACCCTTCTAACTTATCTTTCCGACTGAGACATCATTTTTGAACATGAGCTGGTTCTCGACCAAACTATTTGTCGCCAATTGTGCCTCTGGTTTATCCAACTTATCCATCCTTGGTCAGAGCGACTGCTTCTGGTCCTTTGTTTTGGAAATCATAATTCCTTTGTTATCTAAGCATCGAATTATTCCGATGTTCTATAATATGATGCCCGTGCATTCTTTCTGGAATACCGATACTCACCTCAACTCCGTTGTGGATCGCCCGATCCATTGTTGGATTGCTATCCGACAGTGTCCTTCATATTCAATCACCTTGTGAGTTCTTCCCCTGATACATAGTGCCTTTGGTAAATTGTATCATCTGCTTGGCCAACCATGCTCTGCTTTCAAGCTGGTGGTATTTACTATTGAAGTTTGTGGTATATGTTCCTAAGATGCCCTGATGGGTTGAACCTACGCCTTCGCTAATCCGTGTGAACCCAAAAGATTACACGGGTCATATTTATCTGGTATTGCACCAGGTAAAAAAAACACTTTCAACAACTAATGTCATTTTCGAAATACGAGAGGTGAATGAAAGGTTATGCATTGAAGAAGTGGGAGTCGACCTTGAACTTTGTGTTCATGCCCATGGACATGATGTAGATCATATCATTAAAGCTTCTCTTAAATTAATTATTCCCTTGGTATAAGTTCTTATATCTGGGATTTGGCCTTTTGCAATCGTGGTTCCGACCATGATCTCCTTGAAATACCATTTCTCGTGCAAGTTTAAGCACTTATCTTCTTTAGAGCAATACCCCGGTCTAAGCTCTACTTTGGACTATCGTCGAGTATTACCCCCTGGTATCTCGAGATTATCTTGGAACTGCATAACTCCTTATGAGTTCTTCATCAAGTACTACATTCTCACTGATTACAATTTTTCATGGGCTCTGAGTTATTAAACACTCAAAGACATCGATAACTGAACCGAGTCCGCACTATGGTTCAACAACTCTCAGTAATCTTCTTTAAGTACAAGTTTGTACCCGATCACGTCATTCCTAGCCTTATCGGCTATATCATTATTGTGCAACTTTTTAACTGTACTATCAGGTCCTTTTCGAAGCACAATTTTCGACGATGAGCTAAGCTTACATCAACTCTCCTTCTCATATCATTTCGCCTTGACCAACAAGCTTGATTCCGAGTTTGTGTCGTATCCGTAGTTTTAATAAATTTTCGCTCCATCCTTCCTTTTGCTTGATGTCATCGATGAGTGATTATATCTTCATGAAACCTCTCGACAAATGTGTCGTGATCATCATCAACATTTTTGATCTCTTCCAGGGTATCAAGAATTCATGATGAGAAATACCATCCTTTCCCTCGATGATTTGTCTTATCATCGACCACTTTATTGCCTTCCATTCAACACAAACTTGTCCGTGTTTTGTGTTCTACCTTGAGTTCCTTGCTATCCAGCATTTGTTTTTATTTACCTTGGAGTATTACCATCTTTTATGTCAAGGATGTTGTGAGGACCGCTCCACCTCTTAACGAATTCTTGGTATTGTGATACTTCTCACCCTCACCATTCTTTCTTGGTCCCCGTGTTGATTCTAACCAGGATACCAACACGTGAACCATGCTGCTTGGATTCTGTACTTCTAGCAACCCTATTGCTTTGAAGTTAATGGTCGACATTTCATTCTTAGACCATTGGTTATCGAATCACCATTCTAACATTGATCTTGCTACCTAAGCCCATATTTCGGGTGCACTTCAACCAGTGATTAATTGTGTATGTTTCCCTCGAGCATACAACATTAAATCATTTGAATTGACAAGTGTCATCTTCTTGTTCACATTATTGTGGAAATCCATCCGTTTGAAATTCTCAATGAATTGTCGCTGAGCTCATCAGCCACCTCCTCATCCCCTCCATGGTTTAATGATGAACTATTGTTTCAGGAACTCGCTTCCATAGTTCAATTCCCGAGAATATTACAATGTCATCTCGACAATTTGTGTTGCACCTTTTCTTCTTAGGTATCCTAAGTCTGAGGTATCATGACACCAATCTCATCTGAATCTCGGTCAGATACGATGGTTGGAACATTTTTCCAAGAGTTATAACACTGGTCTTTTATGACCCGGTAAGGTGATGGCATGCTTAGCACACCTGGCCGGAGGACCTACTGTTATAGTTTCCTTTTTGCAAGATTATCCAATCTTCCATGAGGAAATTGTAAGACTTATTTCACAAGATGTTCCTGATGGATCCCTTGTGTAACCCAAAATCCGACCTTGGCTTAAAGACCATGTCAATGCTATCTCAAAGCATGTCTGTGGTACTCCGATTTTCAACAAGAACATTTGAAGCCCAATGCTAAATGTTTCTTGCTCAATTATCCAAACACCGTTGTATGGGTATTGTCATCAAATCCTCTCCCCTTACCTAAATGGTTTCTACTTTCTATCCTGTCGTGGATATCTTGCTCTATTTGTCCTTGGGAAGGATATACCCTTGAATAATGTGTTTAAACACATTTTCCTTTCCATTGTTCTGTTTAATCTGATAATCGTATTTTCCTTTCCATTTTTTTGCTTAACCTTTCCTGAATCTGACTTAACTGAGCAGAGATAATTCCCTGCTTGGATAAGCACCTTGTTGTACCACTCTGTTTGTAAGACCCTGTTACTATTGTTGATGACATTCCGGTAACCACCGATGGGTGATAGCTTGCCAATTGGTTTGCCTCGTTCAACAAGCAGGAAAATTGCTCTCTTCGTTCCCCGTCCTTGGTAACGACATTGCTGCCGGCATAGCTGACAAGCTATTCACTGACATGCCTCCCTGTCGCGGCTGTGCAAGATGTCACCACCCTTCCTACTTTCAACCCACATGGTGCGCCCATAACCCACAGGTCCACTGGATCGAAACCTGACTCTTCGTTACAACCCGGATTCTAATGTGTCCTGTGCACTTGGCTTCGTATGTGATTCACATGCTAAAATCTATACCATTATTCATCCTGGAATCAAACAGCATGTTATTCTCGTTGTTCAAACCACCATTCCAGCTTCTGTCTAGTCATCGAATGATTGCCTACCCGTTTGAAACTTTGGTACCATCGTATATTGCACTCAATGAATTCACTGTAATACAACTCGCGGGGTACCTTGTGTATTTCCCATTGAGTTCACCGTCAGATGCCCAGCTTTGTGGAGATGCATTCTTCCGGAGTTTTTCCCCTTGGTCGCGTTCGTAGGACGATGGAGATCCCAAAGAAAGGATGACGACTTGATCATGGTGCCTTGAAGCAGAGAAATGAAGACATCAACGAAAGGGATCAACCTCTTCAAAAGGGCAGCCAAGACTGAGAAGACTCGTTAGAATTTCGTAACCAGAACTTTCCCCCTTACTTCCCACTTAAATCTCGGGACGAGATTTCTTGTAGTGGAGGAGAATTGTGACGCCCGGATAATTAGGCTATAGTAACCCCACATTAATGATGCCATGTCCCCTCGGATTACTGTTGATAATCTCACGTTAGTTCGAAACGATTGATATTCAAAATTTGAATTTAAGTTAAACAATTAAAGTTTTCAGAAGTCAAAACTAAATTGTTCCTAATGTGTCTAATAATCCTTAGTAAATATTGGTGGATAAATTATATTTTAATAAAATATTTAAATGCACTAAAGTAATAGAAATGACAGCAAAAACAATTAATTAGATGCCTTTTATAAAGTTATAATAATAAAACTAAATTAGTAGTGTGCCAAAATAATTGTGGCAGTGGACTAATTAGTAATACTAATTTAGGTGCTGACTGGGTATTTTATAAAACTAAAATAAAAGAAACTTTAAATGAAAACATTAAAGAAAATAAGTAAAAAAGAAATAAAAAAAGAAAAGCAAACCCCCCATCACTGGGCTTCAGCCCAGCAGGCCACCAGCCCAACTGGGCAAAGGCCAACCGGCCGGCCCACCCCACTCCCTTAACCCGCTGGTGCCGAAACCCTAGGCACCGACACCCCCCACTCCCCCTACTCGCGCCCCCACTCTCCCTCCCCCGATCCACTCCTGGATCGGGATCGAGCCCCCCCACTCTCTCTCGTTCCCCGCTCGATCTGTACGCCCGCTGCCCTCGACCCCGGCGCGCCGACGCCGCTCGTCGTCTCCGGCGCCGCCCGCTACCTCGCCCCCGCCTCCTCGACGCCGCACCATCGTTGGACCTCGCCGACGCCGTCCGGAGAAACCCCTCCCCGTCGTCATCCACGTCGGCACCCGAGCCCGGCACCGCATTGCCCTTCGAACGCGCCTCGCCACCGCAATCGACAGCCACTTGGGCGATCTCCCACGACGTCACCCGAAACTGCGTCGCCCTCCACCTCGACCGCCTCCTCGCCGACCTCGCGTCCTCATCCTCTTCCCCGCCGGCCGCCAGCAAGCCTCGGTGCCCTCTCTCCCCATCAACGCTGGTGAGGCCCCGGGCCTCTTCCCTTCTCTGCCTCACGCCTCGCTCACGGTCACCGCACGCTAGACCGCCCACGCACGCGCCCGCGGTGAGCACGTGCTCACCGCGCCCAGCGCGTCGTGCTCCCCACGACCGAGTCATCCTCGGCGTGCGCCACCTCCCCGTGCCGCCCGCAACGTCCGCTCCTCCCGTTTGCCGCTCCGGCTGCCGGCGCCCCGCAGCACTCTGTCGGGCGTCCGCAACGCCCGCTGCGCCCATTCGAGCCTTGCCCGTACCCGCGTGCCCGTTAGGCCCCAGGGGCCACAGACATCTGGGCCCCCCTAGTGCCACTGACCGACTGGGCCCACACCCATGTACTGATTAGAACGAAAAAGAAAGAGAATTAAAATAAATATATATTAATCAATTAATTAATTTAATAGTTAATTATCTCTGCTTTATTAAACTAATTAAGATTAATTAACCTAAATAGCTAATTAACCAGCTAATCTGTTAGCTACGCTAGTAAGGCAATGACAAATGGGACCCACACGTCAGTTTGACCCAGTCAACCCCCTGTTGACTGCTGACGTCGTGCTGACGTCAGCAAACACTATTCTGGATAATGTTGAATTAAAATATTTATATTAATCCTAGAACGATTTAAATCTTTTAAAAATCATATAAAATAAATCGTAGCTCCGATGCAAAAACTTTGTACATGAAAGTTGCTCAAAACGACGAGAAGAAACCGGATACGCAGCCCGTTCATCCGCCACACATCCCTAGCATAGAAAAGATGCAACTTTCCCCCTCCGGTTCATCTGTCCAAAAACGCGAAACAACGGGAATACTTTACCGGATGTTTTCCCCCTTCGTCGGTATCACCTCGCACTGCGTTAGGGCACACCTAGCACCGCGTATTGACATGTTATGCTTTGTGATGCTTTGATTGCTCTGTTATTTATTGTGTTCCCATCCGTTACTTCTTTTCGATAGACCCTGAGGCCGCTGCCGGTACCCCTGTGATCGACTACATCGACGACGAACCCTGCTTGCCAGAGCAACCAGGAAAGCCCCCCCCTTGATCACCAGATATCGCCTATTCTCCTCTATACTGCTTGCATTAGAGTAGTGTAGCATGTTACTGCTTTCCGTTAATCCTATTCTGATGCATAGCCTGACATTGTTGCTACATCTGTTGATACCTTACCTGCAATACTAAATACTTAGTATAGGATGCTAGTTTATCCTCATTGGCCCTACATTCTTGTCAGTCTGCCTTGCTATACTATTGGGCCGTGATCACTCGGGAGGTGATCACGGGTATATACTATACATACACACATATTGTACAGATGGTGACTAAAGTCGGGTCAACTCGATGAGTACCCGCAAGTGATTCTAATGAGGGGGCTGAAAGGACAGGTGGCTCCATCCCGGTAGAGGTGGGCCTGGGTTCCCGACGGCCCCCGACTGTTACTTTGTGGCAGAGCAACATGGCAGGTTGAGACCACCTAGGAGACAGGTGGGCCTTGCCCTGTTCGGCGTTCGCGGATACTTAACACGCTTAACGAGATCTAGGTATTTGATTTGAGTCTTGCCATTTGGTCTATACGCACTAACCATCTACGCGGGAGTAGTTATGGGTATCCCGACGTCGTGGTATCAGCCGAAGCCTTCGTGACGCCAGCGACTGAGTGGTGCGCGCCGGATTGGACAGGAACGCCACTAGGCTAGGTCTGCTTCCGGCCGCGTACGCAACGTGCAGGTGTGCAAAGGGCGATGGGCCCAGACCCCTGCACCATAGGAGTTAGACCGGCGTGCTGACCTCTCTGTTGTGCCTAGGTGGGGCTGCGACGTGTTGATCTTCCAAGGCCGGGCATGACCCAGGAAAGTGTGTCCGGCCAAATGGGATCGAGCGTGTTGGGTTATGTGGTGCACCCCTGCAGGGAAGTTTATCTATTCGAATAGCCGTGTCCCTCGGTAAAAGGACGACCCGGAGTTGTACCTTGACCTTATGACAACTAGAA
Organism: Triticum timopheevii; assembly: GCA_963921465.1. Classification (NCBI taxonomy): domain Eukaryota; kingdom Viridiplantae; phylum Streptophyta; class Magnoliopsida; order Poales; family Poaceae; genus Triticum; species Triticum timopheevii. Next base: position 247,679,533 of record OY997264.1, on the reverse strand, counting down.
CCGGATAATTAATAAAACACACCCTTCCAAGTGCCAGATACAACCCGGTGATCGCTCTCTAACAGGGTGACAAGGAGAGGATTGCTGGGTAGGATTATGCTATGTGATGCTACTTGGAGGACTTCAATCTACTCTCTTCTACATGCTGCAAGACGGAGGCTGCCAGAAGCGTAGTCTTCAACAGGATTAGCTATCCCCCTCTTATTCTGGCATTCTGCAGTTCAGTCCACCGATATGGCCCTTTACACATATACCCATGCATATGTAGTGTAGATCCTTGCTTGCGAGTACTTTGGATGAGTACTCACGGTTGCTTTCTCCCCCATTTCCCCCCCTTTCCTTTCTTTCTGGTTGTCGCATCCAGATGCTGGAGCCCAGGAGCCAGACGCCACCGTCGACGACTCCTACTACACCCGAGGTGTCTACTTCTACGTGCAGGCCGCTGACGATGACCAGGAGTAGTTTAGGAGGATCCCAGGCAGGAGGCCTGCGCCTCTTTCGATCTGTATCCCAGTTTGTGCTAGCCTTCTTAAGGCAAACTTGTTTAACTTATGTCTGTATTCAGATATTGTTGCTTCCACTTACTCGTCTATGATCGAGCACTTGTATTCAAGCCCTAGAGGCCCCTGGCTTGTATTATGATGCTTGTATGACTTATTTATGTTTTAGAGTTGTGTTGTGATATCTTCCCATGAGTCCCTGATCTTGATCGTACACGTTTGCGTGCATGATTAGTGTATGATTGAATCGGGGGCGTCACATCGGGAGACAGAGGAGGCGAGGCCGGACGGTGCGGGCGCTCTCTCCCGCGGTACCGGCCACCTCCGGCGACGCCCGGAGTACCGGAGCGCTCAGGAGGCCATGCCGCATCCAACCATGGGTGGCACGGTCTCCCCGGGGCGCCGGGCTGAGCAGGGTGCTGGCCGCGGCGGACGAGACCGGCGGTGAGATTTGGGCACGGTGAGGCAGGCACGGGGAGGAAGGAATGTGGTGCGGGGGGAGTTGGCGGTGGTGCTGGTGCTGCTCTGGAACAAAGAGGTCGGGAGTAGGGCACTAAGTGGCGCGAATTCAGGCGGAGGCCGGCGGCATTGCTCCGGCCATGGAGATGCAAGGAGGGCACAAGGATGGGTGTGGGTTGGTCCAGAGGGGCTCTAGGGGAGAGGGGGAGCAAACGGAGTGGAGAGGAGGTCCTGGGACGGCTTTAAGTAGCCGGTTCATAGCTCACCGTGGACGCGGCCTACGGGTGCCTGCGGAAATGGCCGTGGTGGCCATGGGAGGAGGCTCGGGGCTGTCTGCGGCGCTCGTGGGAGTCGTGTAGGGTGCCAGGAAGAGAGAGAGAGGGAGCGGGGAGAGGTCGGAGGCGCGCGCATGTGAGCTGCACCATTGGCGCACTCGGGCGGCCTCTGTTTGCTAGCGCGGAGGCGCGGGGAGGAGGAGAGAGGAGGGAGCCGACCGCGTAGCGTGTTGCGGACGCCGAGGCGCATCGGCAGGCGCGCGGGGGACGCTCGAGGTGGTCGGGGGACGCGGCGTCAACGGTCGGGAGCACGTTGACGTGCTCCAGAGCGCGCAAATGGCCGGCATCCGCAGCTTTTCCTCGCGTCCTCACGCGCCCACTTGTGTCAAGTGGCTGCAAGAAGAATAAACAAGGGGGGAGGAGCCCTTGGATGCTCTGGGACCTGGCAGGAGTGAGAGAGAGGTGAGAAAAGGGGAGAAATGCAGCTGTCCAGAGAGGAAAAATGGATCCCTGCCCCCCTTAATCATTGCCTCTCGGGCAAGGAAGCACACCAGAGGTAGAGGGGGACTAGGAGGGGCTGTGGTAAAAAGGAGAAGTCATGGATATTAGTGGAAGGGGAGGAAACATGAATTTTGAGATTCTGCTAGAAGGTGTTTGATGTTGGTTTGGGCAATAAGATGATTTACATTTGTCATGAGGCTCCACAGGGTGCAGTGGCACATATAATTAGGGCCGTCCACCCATTTTGAGCTCATTTAGGCAAAGTTGCCAATGCAACTTTTGTAAACCCTAGAAATCAGCAGAAATGGACTCTCCAAGATTTGGTCATGCAAATCTGTTCTCCTTGATGCACCACTTGGTGTGGTGGCCTCATTTAGTCATGTGATCATGCTCACAAAAGTTGGGGTCATGGAGAGAAAGTTGGTAGTACAAAGTAGTTCAAATTTGATTCTGGTCAGAGAGGGTTTTGAGGCACTTTGATCAAGTTAACTTGTTCTTCAACTTGTGCCATTTGGTCTAGATGAATTATTAGACCATTTGAGCATGTTCACAAGGTTTGAGAACATTTGGAAATGTTTGGCAATGTAAAGTTGCTCAAACTTCAGAATGGACAGAAATGGTTTTGAGAGGATTTTATGATGTTATCTTGTTCTCCAAGACATGATACTTGGCAAGATCACCAAATATGTCATATGTGACATGATAGAATTTTCTTGGAAATTTTGGGGAATATTTCCTTTGTAAATATTTCAAAAGCTTGAAATATGCAGAAAGGGTTTTTGAGGTATTTGACCAATATTTTGAACATGACCATGTGTTGAAACTCTTATATATGGACAATATATGTCCTATGAGTTTCCCTAAATTTTGTCAAATATTTTTGAAGCAATAAAATAATTTTTCCCTATTAAAGACCATTTCTGGCCTTAAGAAAAAGCTTTTAAATAAAATAAGAAAATTACTTTCAAAATTATATTTTTGTGGTTTCTGGGTATCCTATATCTAATAGGAGTCAAATATATTTTTATAAAGATTTTTACTGCCTTTAATTAAGTACTTGCAGTGCAAACCTCAATTCAGGGGTTTTTGGAAAACTAATTGTTGAAAATACTTTTTGGCCAAATTATTTTTGTAAGAAAATACTATATTTCTCTATACACATGGCATGATCATTGGGAAAAGGTTTTGGATCAAGGAGATGCAGTATAGGAGTTGGAGGATTTATTTGATTTTTAGAGCACCTGCAAACAGCAAACAAAAATCCAATCAAGCAAAGTCCAAGGCACTCAAAAGTTTTTGCCAAAACACATTTTATCATGATTTATTAGCTTAAGTGTTGTGGCATGAAAATCAGGGTGTGACAAGGAGGCTCGTCAAAAGTCCCACGCACCTACACAAACAAACAAGAACTCGCAACCAACGCAATAAAGGGGTTGTCAATCCCTTCACGACCACTTGCGAAAGTGAGATCTGATAGAGATAATATGATAGGATAAATATATTTTTGGTATTTTATAATATAGATAGGAAAAGTAAAGACGCAAATAAAAGTAGATTGAAAGCTTATATGATAAAAGATAGACCCGGGGGCCATAAGTTTCACTAGTGGCTTCTTTCAAGATAGCATAAGTATTATGTTGGGTGAACGAATTACTGTCGAGAAATTGATAGAAAAGCGAATAATTATGAGATTATCTAGGCATGATCATGTATATAGGCATCACATCCGTGACAAGTAGACCGACTCCTGCCTGCATCTACTACTATTATTCCACACATCGACCGCTATCCAGCATGCATCTAGAGTATTAAGTTCATAAAGAACAGAGTAACGCATTAAGAAAGATGACATGATGTAGAGGGATAAAATCATGAAATATGATATAAACCCATCTTTTTATCCTCGATGGCAACAATACAATACGTGCCTTCCTGCCCCTGCTGTCACTGGGAAAGGACACCGCAAGATTGAATCCAAAGCTAAGCACTTCTCCCATCGCAAGAAAGATCAATCTAGTAGGCCAAACCAAACTGATAATTCGAAGAGACTTGCAAAGATAACTTAATCACACATAAAAGAATTCAGAGGAGATTCAAATATTTCTCATAGATAAACTTGTTCATAAACCCACAATTCATTGGATCTCGACAAACACACCGCAAAAAGAGTTACATCGAATAGATCTCCAAGAAGATCGAGGAGAACATGGTATTGAGATTCAAAGAGAGAGAAGAAGCCCTCTAGCTAATAACTATGGACCGGAAGGTCTGTGGTAAACTACTCACAACTCATCGGAGAGGCCTTGGAGATGATGTAGAGGCCCTCCATGGTCAATTCCCCCTCAACGGAGCGCCGACAAAGGCTCCAAGATGGGATCTCGCGGATACAGAAGGTTACTGTGGTGGAAATAGTTTTTCCTGGTCACCTCTGATGTTCTCGTGGTACGTGGGTATATATTGGAGGAAGAAGTAGGTCGGTGGACGCCCGAGGGGCCCACGAGATAGGGGGCGCGCCAAGTAGGGGGGGCACACCCTCCACCCTCGTGGCTTCCTCGACTGCTTCTTGACTTGCATTGCAAGTCCTCTGGATCACGTTCGTTCCAAAAATCACGCTCCCGAAGGTTTCATTCCGTTTGGACTCTATTTGGTATTCCTTTTCTTCAAAACACTGAAATAGGCAAAAGAACAACAATACGGGTTGGGCCTCCAGTTAGTAGGTTAGTCCCAAAAATGATATAAAAGTGTAAAGTAAAGCCCATAAACATCCAAAACGGGTAATATAATAGCTTGGAACAATAAAAAATTATAGACACGTTGGAGAAGTATCAATACCACACCCCGACCTACACCCCGAACCCGACACGACACCCCGACCCCGACACCCCAACACCCGGACACCACACCCCGACCCAATCACCGACCACCGACACCCCGACTCCGACCCCGACACCCCGACACCATGAGACCCCAACAATCGACACCCCGACCCCCCCCTCCCACCTCGACCCCGACCCCCGACACCCTGACTCCGGTCCCACCATCTTCCCGCAGTTGTCATTGCAGGTGTTGACAGGATAGTGGGCAAGGGTCCAGAGCGCCCCGAGTCTCCTGCGAGCGCCACTGCCAGGGGTGGTTCCATTATTGCAACCCAGCCCCTCCGGAGAGCGCTGCTAGATAGTATGCAGACAACTGCGGCGGGTGTCGTGGATTTGTCACGGCAGATGTCCTTGTGAAAGGACTTAGTCGTGGAGCCATCGCTATGGGTTAACTTGAAGGGGTTAAAGCGGACACAAAGACACAAGGATTTATACTAGTTCGGCCCCTTCGATGAAGGTAAAAGCCTACGTCTAGTTGTGATGGGATTGATGTGGTTTCGATGACTAGGGAGCAAACAAGCTTCGCCTAGGCCTCGAGTTGTTGTTGTCCGTCCTTGAACCGCCGCCGGGTCGTCCCCTTATATACACGGGTGACACCCGTCGGTCCATAGAGTCCCAACCGGTTCATACTCGTATCCCGGTTGGTATCTCTCTATTCCTAACTTACAATACAAGTTTACATATCAAGCCGGTTTACGGCTACAGGTTCTAAACCGACTACAGGCCTTGGGCCTTCATCTGCTTAACCACTTTTATACTATGAATGAAGTTAACCCGGCCCAGGTAGGCCGGTTCACGCCCAGTGGTAATATCCCCAACATTAGGCCCCAGATTGATTTGAACTGGTTCATGTCAATCCTTCACGAGAATCTTTGTCTTCAACATCTTCTGGTAATCAGTAAACCGCCATGTCGTCATCATCTCTGGTTGCTGTAAACCGGCATGACGTCATTACGAAGTTAACATTTATGACGCCTTCTTTTATTAATAGATCTGTGATACCCAAGGTAGCAGCTCCACTTCCGAAATTTTTGGCTCCTGGATTCGCGTGCCTGACACACGTCTTTTGCCTTATAAATAGGACCGAAGGGTCATTTCCTTTTCTCCCCTTCGTCTCTTTCTCTTCGTCTTCCTCGCGATGCCAACCTCGAAGCTCCGCCACCGTCATTGACCTCTGCACCATCTTGGGCCGCTGCATCACCCTGACCATACCAGAGAACCACGACGCCCTTCCGCATCTCCCTGAACTCCGGTAAGATCTCTGCTTTTACGGATCTTGATCTGTTCTAGGGTTTCATGTTCCTGCCGCTGTTCTTGCGTACTGCTCCTGCTCATGCTGAGGCTCTGGATAGGTGTTTGAAACCCTACTGTGATTATCGGCGGCCTTTTAACATCAGTCTGTAGATTTATACTCAAATCCATAGATCTCATCAATCTTCCTGCTTCTTGAATCCATACTGTTCTGCGTCAAGCTTGTAGACATTTTTCAATTTTTTTCTGAACTGGCTGTAGATCCCTTATTATAGAGAGATTATGTGAAACCTGTTTCTGTACACTTACACAACCTCAATATCCTTCAATGTTTAGATCCGGCGGTTTAACTTAATATATAAACAGTTAGTAAACCGGTATACACCATTAGTCCCCTTGTTGAACCGCTAGAATTCTTTAGCCAGATTATGCCTCCTCATAGAAATCCGGTTTAAATGTACCGCCTCCGGTTTAACATTGTTCAGACCAGTACCTTCTTTTATCCAACATATTCTTGAACCGGAATCACCTATTTCTTGTAGATCTCACCATGGCCAAACAAATATATGAGTGCAACTGTGTTCCTTCTCGCGTCACAGAAACTCAGCTGGATAATTTAGTCTTGATCGGTGCTTTAGACAACAAAGATACTATCCACTGGAGGGTTCCTGGTGATGAATGTCCTCCCACACCTCAAGAGGGAGAGGTTGTGATCTTTGCAGATCATTTAGCCCGGGGCTTCAAGCCGCCCGGTTCTAAATTTTACCGGGATGTGTTAGCCAATTTTCAGCTCCGCCCGCAAGATACTGGCCCCAATTCTGTTACCACCAACCTATGTCACTTCCAAGTGCTCTGTGAGGTATACCTTCAAGAGGAGCCCTCAGTTGAATTTTTTAGAGACTGTTTCCACTTAAACCGCCGCACAGAATTCACTGATGGCCCCAATACCGAATTGGGTGGTATGGCAATTCAGAAAAGGAAAGAGATCACTTATCCCCACGTCAGACTACACAGTCACCCCAAGGAGTGGAACTCAACATGGTTCTATTGCAAAGATACCTCCCCTGATAATGAAAATCCTTTGCCTGGCTTTCGTCCGGAGCGGCTCAGCAACACACACCCCTTTCCACAAAGGTTAAGTGCCAAGGAGAGAAGTAAATATGCTCCGCAACTGTCCAAGCTCTGAGCCTTCATGGACAACGGTTTAACAGGAATAGATCTTGCACGATGTTGGATATCATGGAGCGTACTGCCTCTCAGCCGGCGCTCCGGTTTAATGTGCAAGTATACTGGTAGCGTCGATGACCCACTCTGACACACTAATATCCAGCTCTCAGATGACGAAGTCACAGAAGCTGTGAAGAAAATGTTGAACGAACCGGAACACCTCTGCGCTCAAACCGGCCTGCTCCCCTTCTGCACTACCAACAAACCGGCAGCTGTAAGATTTTGCTTGCATTTTTTACTGAACCTGTTATTGCTATTTCTGTCTAACATCAACTGCTGCTTACTTAGGGTGATAACCCGTTTTGGAGCAAGAAGCTTCCACAAGAAAAACCAGAGAAAACAGAACGGTCAACCCGGCCAAAGACTAAGGTTGTCAAGAGGCCTGCTCAAAAGAGGAAAACCACCGCTTCATCTGATCCGGCTGTTCATGATGATGTGGGTAACTCGGACCTTGAGGTAGAACTCGATTCACTAGGCTTACTTTTTACACGCCTTATTGATGATGATACTTGTCAGGATGACGCTGAAGCCAGTAATGCTGATGTCGCTGAGGTAACTATTCTCTCTTCCGATTCAGATCCTTTGCCTTTGCCAAAACTTCGCCAGGCAAATCGGATAGTTAAATTTTCTCATCCTCTTGCTTACTTGGATCCCAAATTTCTTATGAAGACTCAGCAACATGAAGTTCGCCGCACAACCCGGCACAGCGGCCAGGTAGTTACCTCCGCCGGTCTACCAAACAGTCCGGTTCGAAAATGCCGCTCAGAGGTCTCCGGCCTTTTTATTAATTTCTATCCTAAAGCAGGTTTCATCCGTCAACCTCTTAATCCATCCGACTCCGATTATCAGGTTACTTCTCATTCATCCTCTGGTGAATCATCAGCCACTCAGCTGCCACCACTGAAAACGGTTCTTGGGTAAGCTGGGCTGAACATATGCTTCTGGTATATTGCTTTATAACTTATGCTATTGTTTGACTCTTTGTTTCTCTTTCAGGGCTAAACCTAAACTGAGCAAGAAAGCCCGCCTGGATAAAGCGGCCGAGGAGGATGCTGCCCCTGAACAGGATAAAGCACCAGATCTTGAAGCATTCGTTCATGAAGATGTTCCCAATGATCCTCCCTTGCAAGATAATGCTATTACTGAGAAAAGGCCTATCAATACTTCAGTCCCTGTTGACCGGCCTGCCAGCCCCGTCCGGATTGAAAGATTCCGCAGTCCTTCAAAACCTGCCGATAAACCGATAGCGCCAATGCAAACCGGCGAGTCCAAGGATGATGACGTTGTAATTACCGACGTAGGCCGCTTTGAACCAGGGAATCCTGTGACTTTAGCTAAGCATACTGTCAAAGAAGATTTTTCTGCCATGAACAAAGGCAAATGGGATGTTGATCTGGAAACGTATGCTGCTCTGAATGCCCAAGATCTTCATTCTGGTTACTTGAACCGGCTATATACCAGTCGTGACTGTGAAGCTGGTCTGGTAAAGATGATGAGAGATAAATTTGAGGTAACTTCCTTGTGCTTCTTTCTGTAATTACTGCCACTCTATTAATCCTCCTAGCCCCCAAGGGCCGGTTTGTAACCTTCTTCAAACCGGGACTTTAGTATAGTCCTCAATACTTTGAAATCCATCAATGTAGCCCCCAAGGGCCGGTTCAACTTAGTATAGTTAAACCGGGACTCCAATAAAGATTCTAACATCAGAACATAATTGAGCAAAATAGCCATTAGCCCCCAAGTGCCAAGTTGAATACCTGTATTGAGCTTGGGACTTTGCGATTTAGTTATAGATGAAGATTGAAGATGCATTAGCCCCCAAGTATCAAGCGCATAACTTGTTATGTGGTTGGTACTTCAAATTCTTGTACCGTTTGTTTAAAGCCAAGCACTGTCTTTGTGCAGGCTGAAGTGAGGATCAAAGAGGAGCGGATTACTGATCTGCAAGAAACTTTGAAAACCCAACAAGCCGAAACCGACAAAGCAAGGGAAGAATTAGCCAGCACTTTGAGCATCATGGAACAGCTGAAGGAGGGCTTCAAGAAGGAGCGGGCTGATTGGGCCACTGAGAAGGCCGCTTTAATAAAAAGAGCTGTAAATGCTGAAGCTGCCCTTAAACCGGTGGTAGATGAACTGACCGCCGTAAAGCGGCAAGTACATGCCATGACCGCTGCTATCTTTGGTAAGCTCCTTTTGGTTTCTTTGACAACTTTGGCCTTCTTATAATAGATCCAGTTTGTGATCGTTCCTGTATTGTTGCAGGTACACGCATTGGTCACTTAGGGTCAGATGTTCGGAAGAAGTTGAAGGCTGCCTACACCTTAATTGAACAGCTATATACCGGAGCGCAGCGGATCATCACCACTGCATATCATAACAATACGGCACCCACTTTGATCCAAGATACTCTGAAGAGGTTGTCAATGCTTCCTGCGCGGATTGAAGAACTGAAGAAATCTGCTGCTCGAACTGGAGCAATTAATGCCTTGATCTGGGAAAAAGCATGGGTGCCGGATTTCAATCCTGTTGAAGCAGCTCAAGGCTATCCTAGTTTGAAGGAAGATGGCTCAGAGTTCAATGAAGATGATCCGAGGGTGATAAACGGTGCAGTGCGCCCTTTGGCGTGTCAATTGGCTGAAGAGGCAGACTTGTCGCATTATCAAGCGCAGTACAATGAACAGAACAAACGAGTGGCTGCACAAATTCCTGAAGCGGAGAATCTGATTCCTCCAATCCGTAAGCATACTTATGCTCCTGATATTGAACCGTCTTCTCTGATCCATGAAGAGGCTATCTTTCAAGCTTTAATGGGAATCGACTGGACCACTGTTGATTTCCTGCCAATGGATAGAGATGAGGAAACTGAAGCGGCGCGGGACGACCCACAACCATCAGACCTGGGAGAAGAACATGCATGAACCGGAGGCCGGTTTAAGTAGGTGCTTTATTATGATCCGCCAGAAGAACAATGATCTTATTTGGGCACCACGTTGCCTTGTAATAGAATCTCCAATACTTTTGCTTTAAATATGCCTTCGTGCATAAGTACTGATGCTTTTGCTTGAAATCCTCAATTCATATTTCCTGCAATCATAAAATCTTGAACTGCGATGGTAGTTATACCGCCAACCGGTTTATGACCTTTATATATATATATATCATTAGTGTATGTAATACATATAATCAAATAGGCGATACAAAATACCTGCCATCGCTGGGCATGAAGTTTGGCTTAGCCAGGCTTGAAACGGAGGTTTTATAAACCATTACCGTCAAAGGGGAAAAAACAACTCCCATATGTTAAAATACTGGCTTACCATGTAAACCGTGCTGGGTCATTGTAAACCCCCCTGCTACTCCATGATGTTAACAGGAAAGTTTAAACCGGGCATATTTCTCCGGATTAAAAATGAACCGAATTCCGTCAGATGAACCAGTTAAAGAGTGCTGTCGGTTTATAGAAAACACAACAAAAATTGAAGAATAGTCATAAAAGAAATATGGAAGCAAAGGCAATGATAAAACCGTTTGCAAAAACATGCTTTAATGAGCTGATCAGATGGTGTTACCATGGTCGGACAGGACCAAGCCCCCCTAATAGGTGTGGCGATAGTTCAAGTCAGCCAGGTCCCCAAATGAAACAGTGGCATTTATGCCGATCAAAAGGCATGGCAATGGTTCGGGTTCGACCAAGCCCCCAAGTGATTCTGTGGCCTTAGGCCGATCAAGAGGCGTGACTGGTTCAGACTTGACCATGTCCCCAAGTGATCTGGCAGCTTTTTTGAAAAGCACATTTCAAGGGGTAAACCGGAGGCCGCTTTAAGACAGAACAACTTCATGTAACCACACATGATATGAAAGGACAGAGACCCCGCTTTAGCTGAGGCTCCGGTTTTATTATATCAATGATAATATATACACTGTCATAATATGTACATAGATAGAGCCAATGGCTCGGGTGTAGTAAGGCCGAAGATGAGCTATGTTCCACGGCCTGTTGGTCTCCTCCTCCGATGTACGTGAGTCTTTATGCTCTCGAATATCAATCAGATAGTACGACCCGTTGTGCAGATTCTTGCTGACCATGAAAGGTCCTTCCCAAAGTGGGGATAACTTGTGCATATTCATCTGGTCTTGGATGAGTTGAAGCACCAAATCTCCTTCTTGAAAAGCTCTGGTTCTGACCCGGCGACTGTGATAGCGACGGAGATCCTGTTGATAAATCGCCGAGCAGGCAGCTGCTATGTCACGCTCCTCATCCAATAGGTCCAAAGCATCTTGCCATGCTGTCTCATTATCCGCTTCAACATAAGCCACCACACGAGGCGAATCGTGCCGGATATCACTAGGGAGAACCGCCTCTACTCCGTAGACCATGAAAAATGGCGTGTATCCTGTAGATCGGTTGGGCGTAGTATTGATACTCCATAGCACGGACGGTAGCTCTTCAACCCAACAACCCGGTGTTCTTTGCAATGGAACCATAAGCCTGGGTTTGATGCCTCGCAAGATCTCTTGATTAGCTCGTTCTGCCTGCCCATTGGACTGGGGATGAGCCACTGACGATACGTCAAGTCGGATGTGCTCACGCTCACAGAATTCCTTCATAGCGCCCTTGGACAAATTGGTACCATTGTCAGTAATGATACTGTGTGGAAAGACAAACCGGAAAATCACCTTTTTAATGAACTGCACCGCTGTAGCTGCATCACACTTGCTAACAGGCTCCGCTTCAACCCACTTGGTAAATTTGTCAATTGCCACCAAAAGGTGGGTTTTCTTATCCTTGGACATTTTAAAAGGTCCGACCATATCCAGCCCCCATGTTGCAAACGGCCAAGTAATTGGAATCATCCTCAACTCTTGAGCCGGCACATCAGCACGCCGTGAAAATTTCTGACAGCCATCACACCGTTTAACCAAGTCCTCCGCATCAGCATGAGCTGTCAACCAGTAGAACCCGTGACGAAACGCCTTAGCCACTAGGGACTTTGAACCGACGTGGTGACCACAATCCCCTCCATGGATTTCTCGTAAAATTTCACAGCCTTCCTCAGGAGAAACGCAGCGTTGAAACGCCCCTGATACACTGCAATGATACAATTCGCCATTGACAATGGTCATAGACTTGGATCGCCGGACTATCTGCCTGGCCATAGTCTCATCCTCTGGCAACTCTCCCCGGTTCATGTACGCAAGATAAGGAACTATCCAATCCGGTATAACATGCAGAGCTGCCACCAATTGAGCCTCCGGATCAGGAATAGCCAAATCCGCTTCACCCAGGAGCTTGACTGACGGGTTGTGCAACACATCAAGAAACACATTAGGCGGGACCGGTTTACGCTGAGAGCCCAACCGGCTTAAAGCGTCCGCCGCTTCATTTTTTCGACGATCCATGTGATCCACCTGATAACCCTTGAAGTGACCCGCAACCATATCCACCTCACGACGATATGCAGCCATAAGTGGGTCTTTAGAATCCCAAGTGCCAGACACCTGTTGAGCCACGAGGTCCGAGTCACCGAAGCACTTAACCCGAATTAGATTCATCTCTTTAGCCATCCGGAGACCATGGAGCAAGGCTTCATACTCAGCTGCATTATTAGTACAAGGGAACATTAAGCGGAGAACATAACAAAACTTATCACCTCGTGGGGAAGTTAATACGACTCCAGCCTGCGAGCCCTCCAATTGCCTGGATCCATCAAAATGGATAGTCCAATATGTGTGATCCGGCTTCTCCTCTGGTGCTTGCAACTCAGTCCAATCATTGATGAAATCAACAAGCGCTTGAGACTTCACCGCCATCCGAGGTACGTACTTCAATCCTTGCGACCCAAGTTCTGTAGCCCACTTGGCAATCCGGCCAGTCGCTTCCCGGTTCTGTATAATATCGCCCAAGGGAGCTGAACTGACCACTGTGATGGGGTGCCCATGGAAATACTGCTTCAACTTCCGGCTTGCCATGAAAACTCCATATACCAGCTTCTGCCAATGCGGATACCTTTGCTTGGATTCAATAAGCACCTCGCTGATATAGTAAACCGGCTGCTGAACCGGATACTCCTTGCTCGCCTCCCTGCGTTCTACCATAATAGCCACGCTAACTGCAAGAGCATTGGCCGCTACATATAGTAATAACGGCTCCTTGTCGACCGGAGCTGCAAGAACGGGCGGATTGGCTAATTGCCGCTTCAAGTCCTCCAACGCTTCATCAGCAGCTGGACTCCAGATGAATTGATCTGTCTTTCTCAGCATCTGGTATAAAGGGATGGCCTTCTCTCCGAGGCGGCTGATAAACCGGCTCAGCGCGGCAATCCGACCCGCCAAACGTTGAACATCGTTGATACACTTCGGTTTAGCCAGGGAGGGGATAGCCGTAATCTTCTCCGGATTAGCTTCACTTCCTCTATTGGACACAAGAAATCCCGGTAACTTGCCTGCCGGAACACCAAAGACACATTTGGCCGGGTTAAGCATCATCTTATAAACCCGCAAGTTGTCAAAGGTTTCCTTCAAATCATCAACCAGCATCTCCTTCCGCCTTGACTTGACTACAATATCATCCACATAGGCATGCACATTACGGCCGATCTGTTTATGCAGGCAATTCTGTACACACCGTTGATAAGTGGCTTGGGCGCTCTTGAGCCCAAAAGGCATAGATACATAGCAGAAGGCTCCAAAAGGAGTAATAAATGCCGTCTTCTCCTGGTCCTTAACCGCCATTTTGATCTGATGATACCCAGAATACGCATCCAAAAAACTCAAACGCTCACAATCCGCCCTGGAATCAATAATCCGGTCAATGCAGGGGAGGGCAAAAGGATCTGCTGGACAAGCCTTGTTAAGATCCGTGTAATCTACACACACACGCCAAGTGCCATTTTTCTTAAGAACTAGCACCGGATTAGCAAGCCACTCTGGGTGGAACACTTCAATGATAAAGCCAGCTGCTAAGAGCCTGGCCACCTCCTCTCCAATAGCTTTGCGCCTTTCTTCGTTAAACCGGCGGAGAAACTGCTTTACCGGTTTATACTTGGGATCAACATTAAGAGTGTGCTCAGCGAGTTCCCTCGGTACAACTGGCATGTCAGAAGGCTTCCATGCAAAAATCTCCCGATTCTCACGGATGAACTCGATGAGCGTGCTTTCCTATTTAGGGTCCAAGTTGGCACTGACAGTGAACTGCTTGGACGAATCGCCGGGCACGAAGTCAACAAGCTTGCTCTCAGCCGCTGATTTAAACTTCAGATCTGAATCATGCTCCATAGTCGGCTTCTTCAAAGGGGTCATGTCTGCCGGATCAACGTTGTCCCTATAATATTTCAACTCCTCCGTGGCACAAACCGACTCTGCATAGGCCGCATCACCTTCCTCACATTCCAAAGCAATCTTGTGGCTCCGATGAACCGTTATTGTCCCTTTGTGACCCGGCATCTTGAGCTATAAATAGATGTAACAAGGCCGTGCCATGAATTTGGCATAAGCCGGCTGCCCAAACAGGGCGTGATACGGGCTCCGGATTTTCACCACCTCAAAGGTTAGGGTTTCAGATCGGGAATCATGCTCGTCCCCAAAAGCCACCTCCAGGGCTATCTTACCAACAGGATATGCTGATTTTCCAGGCACCACACCATGGAACACCATACTAGACGGTCTGAGATTTTTGTTTGTTAGCCCCTTGCGGCGGAATGTCTCATAGTACAGGATGTTAATACTGCTCCCTCCATCCATGAGTACCTTGGTGAATTTATAACCTCCCACCTGAGGGTCTACTACTAACGCCAACTCGCCCGGATCGTCAACCCGGGGTTGGTGATCCTCCCTGCTCCACACGATAGCCTGTTCCGACCAACGTAAGTAACGTGGTACGGCCGGTTCAACAGAGTTCACCACTCTCTTGTGAAGTTTCCGGTCGCGCTTATCCAAACTGGTTGTGAAAACGTGATACAGCCCGTTGTTCAACTGTTTTGGATGGCTCTGATAACCCGACTGCTGCTGCTACTGCTGCTGGTTGTAACCCCCTTGACCGCTCTGATTATTCTGATTGCTATGGCGGCCCTGATTGAAACCTGAACCAGAAGCTCCATCATGGCTCGGCCCATGGAAACCGGATCCTAAGCCACGACCTGACCCATGGTCATACCAGAAGGCATTAGAGTTTTTAAATTCCTGCATAATGTAACAATCCTTCCAAAGGTGGTTAGCCGGCGCTTCCTTCGTCCCATGTTTTGGACAAGGCTGATTCAACAAATAGTTTAAGCGATCCGGGTTAGGATTCGGAGCTCCACTGCGATTCGCTGCTTTACCTCTGCGCCGCTGACCCTTGTCCTGCGCATTAGTGTTAGCCACAAAGTCCATGCTGCCATCCGCTTTACGCCTGCCTCCATACCCATGGCCCACCGGTTTGTGTTGATGCCCCTTGGAGTTGCTGTTCTTCTTTCCCTTCCCTGCTCCGCCATCATCAGTCTCGGGATCCTTGGTACTATCAGAATCAGCATACTTCACTAAAGCGGCCATGAGAGTTCCCATGTCGTTACAGAACCGCTTCATGCGCCCCAATTTCAACTTTAGAGGCTTAAACCGGCAGTTGCCCTCCAGGGTTAAGATCGCAGAGTCAGCATTGATCCTGTCAGACGTGTGCAAAACTTCCGAAACGCGGCGTACCTAATGGGTTGTTGACTCTCCGTCCTCCTGAACACAAGCCGCCAAGTCTACTATGGACTTAGGCTGCTTACACGTATCTTTGAAATTCTGGATAAACCGGGTCCCCAACTGGGCCCATGAACTGATAGAATTAGGCGGTAGGCTCTTCAACCAAGTACGGGCCGTGCCTTCAAGCATCATGGTTAAGTACTTTGCACACGCAGCCTCATCCACATCCAGCATCTCCATGGCCATCTCATAACTCTCTACCCACGCTTCTGGAGATAAGTCAGCGGTGTAATTCGGCACCTTGTGCGGACCCTTGAAGTCTTTGGGCAGGCGCACATTGCGTAAAGCGGGGACTAAACAGGGCACTCCCAAGCTAGAGGCGACCCCTGGCCCGGCGGAGGTGGTAGGACGAACCACTGTAAGATGACCCGCCTCGTTCTGTGCTGCTAACTCGGCCTCCCTTCGTGCCTGGGCCCGGTCCACTACATCCCGAGCGTCGCGAACACCACCTGCCGAATTATTGCCACGGGCCGCTTCATGGCTCCATGCATTGCTTGATACAGCCGGTTCATCCATGCGCCTACTATAGCTCCGGCTTGGTCGAGGTGTGGAATGAATCCGATCGCGGCTGTATGAATATGCCTCCTGCTGAATCAAAGCGGTTCGGAGAAGTTCCTTAACCCAGCGCGTCTCTATTGCTTGCAGAGAGTCTCCTTCGATCGGGATAGCTTCTAATCGCGCAGCGGCTACGACAAGATTGTCCATAGGATTAGAATAATGACCCGGAGGTGTCTGGACCGGCGGAGGAATCACAACGTTCTGCCGAGGAGGTTCCATCAGGCGGGGTTGGACCGTCGCTCCTAGCCCTGGTGCCTCGACCCGGTTTACCTCCCGGTGCCCCGGCGGATTACTGGTTCCAGCTTCCGGAGTGTGAAAGAGACTTCTAGGGTCAAACCCTAATGGCAGGCATGATCTGTGCTTCTGCTTCAAGACCTCATGTGATGCGTTCTGGTCGAGCATGAGCCTATAGGCCTGGGCGTCTAAAGCGGCCCGCTCTGCGGCCATCCTGTCCTTCTCCGCTGCCAGGTCGGCCTTGGCCTGCAAGATCTGCTCTCTCACCTTTGCAACCTCTGCATCATGGGCCTCCTGATCCGCCGGATTGGCCTCTGCCATAAGTACAGCTAGTGCATCAAACAGGTCAGACAGAACTTGAACCGGTGGGCGCACAAGGCCTCCTGCCCCTGCTGCCGCTGCCGCTACTGATCCGGAGAACATTGCTGTTGCGGTCGAGGAGTGATTTGCCGCCTGCGTACCGGCCATGAATATTCCAACCCGGTTGATCTGATCAGGGGGGTCCGGAATACTATCACCATCGGAACAGCCCCTAATCTGGTCGTCTTGCAACTGGTACAATGATTCGGTCTCCCCAGTTGAGGACTCGTCGCCGGGATAGACGACGGTCTCGCTACCGTATTCTGACTCATCCTCATGCTCTCCTCCGTGGATGACTCCCACGAAGGCACGCTTCACGGCCGGTTTAACTTGGGTAGATCTTGCACGCTGATCCGTCTCAACAAGGTCGGTGCAGATGTCCGGCTCAGGCCCAGGCTCACCAATCTTGCCGATAAAAACATGTATGCCACCAAAGGGGACCCGGTACCCATACTCGATCGAGCCGGCTTCGGGACCCCATCCTGCATCGTCGATGTAGAGTTTGCCACGACGACTCTTGGTCATCCGGCCCACAACATAGCCTTCGAGTCCTTCGAATTTGCCCTCCAATATCATCAAATCATCGTGCGATAGCCCCACGGTGGGTGCCAACTGTCGTGGATTTGTCACGGCAGATGTCCTTGTGAAAGGACTTAGTCGTGGAGCCATCACTACGGGTTAACTTGAAGGGTTAATGCGGACACAAAGACACAAGGATTTATACTAGTTCGGCCCCTTCGATGAAGGTAAAAGCCTACGTCTAGTTGTGATGGGATTGATGTGGTTTCGATGACTAGGGAGCAAACAAGCTTCGCCTAGGCCTCGAGTTGTTGTTGTTGTCTGTCCTTGAACCGCCGCTGGGGCGTCCCCTTATATACACGGGTGATGCCCGTCGGTCCACAGAGTCCCAACCGGTTCATACTCGTATCCCGGTAGGTATCTCTCTATTCCTAACTTACAATACAAGTTTACATATCAAGCCGGTTTATGGCTACAGGTTCTAAACCGACTACAGGCCTTGGGCCTTCATCTGCTTAACCACTTTTATACTACTAATGAAGTTAACCCGGCCCAGGTAGGCCGGTTCACGCCCAGTGGTAATATCCCCAATAGCGGGCGCTTCTACTTCGGCTGGGAGAGGTCGGGGGAGGACGAAGAAGGCTGGCATAGGTGGACATGGCAGCTGGAGAGGTAGGAAGGCTGCTACGCCTTCCTCGCCGCCACCCTCAGCTGATTCACCCGACCACAGGACTGCTCCGTCTGACGTGGACCCGTCTCGGACTCCGGTCCATGAGCCTCCGGTCGCCGATCCTTCGCCCCACCAGACTCGAGTCGCCGATCCTTTGGCCCACGTGAGTCCGGTCCTAGAGTCTTCATCCCAGAAGACTCCGGTCACGGGGTCTTCGTCCTAGAAGACTTCGGTCACGGGGTATTCGTCCCAGAAGACTCCGGTCCTGCCGTCTTCTTCCCACAAGACACCAGTCCTGCCATCTTCTTCCCACGAGACTCTGGTCCCGCCTTCTTCTTCCCACGGGACTCCTGAGGCTAGTGGCCTGGATGATGGTAGTGAGGACACCTTTTCAGATGATAGCTACAGCGAGGACGAGATGGTTGAGAAGGCAAGAAGGTCTACAAGCCTGGCGGTAAAAAGCTCCCGCTCGTGCCGACAACCCCCGACCAGAGGTGGTTGATTGCGCCTAAAGGGTTGAAGTAAGTGCATTTACTATTTTTTTTATCCTTTTGCCTTCAAGTTTCTTCAAATTAATATCTAATGTGTTTGCCTTGTCATACTGCAGGGGCTGGGTATACCCCCGTGACCATGGTGTCCGCAGGCCCAACCAGGTCCTTGTCACACTTTGCCGACATCACTTCCCTGGGTGGGTCACGATGCCCGGTGAGGGTCAGGTTCCATAGCTAGCACTGAGCTGGGAGCTGTACTCTGTTGCCCCGGCCCCTCCAGGGGAGATGGTCGCCGGTGTCGCGTGCGAGACGGTGGCCAACATTGTGTTCCGTCAGTTTTGGGTAATTTCTCCTTTAGAGAACTAAAAATGAACACTACCTACCTAGTGATTGTACTAATCACTGTTGTCTTCTTTGATTGCAGACCTTCTACAGGGTTTCACAGGGAGAACATGAGGCCGCGACTATGGTTGTCGAAGCCGAGTGCAAGCGCCTACTTCAGAACTTACGGCACGAGGCTTGGGTGCAGGCCGTTCGAGACTACTACGCCTCGCAGGGTATTAGGACGGCCAAGAAGAAGTGTCGCAGCAAGTTTCTGAGTAGGGAGAAGTACTTGTCGGTAATTATACCTATTCTTAAGGCCTTGAGCTTAGTTTTCTTGATTTGATTTGTAGCACTGAAATTTCTCTTGACTCACTTAGGTGCCCCCGAGATGGTGTGTCGATACGATGGACTGTTTGGAGGCGTTGGTGGATGCGTGGTGCTCTGCTGAATGGCGGCTCGAACACCAAAGGGCCAAGGATAAGCGCGACCAAATGGAAGGTGTGCCACACCATCAAGGCTGCTCCAACCTGTTTGAGTACGGGGATAACTGGGTATGTGGTTTGCCACATGATTCATGCAATTTCATTCCTCATGGTAGCATTTATCCTTTCCAAAATGACTTAATATGCTTAGTTAGTTAAAATGACATAATAACTACCTTGGGTACTTCAATAACGACATAATTAGCTCAATAATGACTTAATATGCTTTAGTTAGTTAAAAATGGCATAACTACCTTCGATAGCTCAATAATGACTTAATATGCTTTAGTTAGCTAAAAAATAGCATAACTACCTTGGATAGCTCAATAATGACAAAATTAGCATACTTTGGTCAAAAATGGCATAATAATCTTTCTTAGCTCCAAAATGACCTAAACTTAGCTTATTTTCCTCGAAAGTGACATAATAACCTTTCTTAGCTCCAAAATGACCTATTTATATAGCAATATCATTCTTAATGCTAGCTTGAGCCCTGAACTAATATTTTGTTCCTGTCTCTCAGGAGCATTACAACAAGAAGCATGTGCCAAGTCTATTCGACCTCTATGGCATTCACGGAGTCTGACCTAGATCGTCCGGAGAGCTTCACCAACATCTCCTCCCACCACAAGCTTGTGAAGTACAGAGACGAGGGGAAGACGAGGAACGGGGAGCATTTTAACCCGAGCCAGGATCCTTTTGATACAGAGCTGGTGATGATATCTGGTGGCGGGAGGTCCCATGGTTCTTAAGCCATTGTTGATGGACTGATATGTTGTCCTAAGACTCTCCCGCATATCAAGAAGCGCCTGAGTAGCTCTAATCCTGAGATAACGCCTCGTGCACGACCCGCAGAGCTCGCTGTGGCGGTTAGTTATACGAACTCTCTGACCTTTCCTCCATTACATTATGTGTGCGTCCGTCGATGATTACAATGCTAACGAGGAGTGTTGTGTTGCAGGCTGTGGTTGAGAATGAGAGATTGAAGACCCAGGTGCTTTTGGAGGAGGCAAAAGGGAGGCGGCGGGGAGGGAAAGGGAGGATAGGACGGCTAAGCTGTTGGAGGAGGAGAGGAACTGGAACGATGCGTCTCACCGAGCCCTACACGAGCTCATCGTGGTACGTTTCTTGTGCATATTATCCCAATCATGCACGTAAAGTTTGCATTACTAACTAATATGACTGACTCGTGAGAACAGAATGTGCAGACCATGTGCGAGAAAAGTGGTCACGCCGCTCCGCCGATGCCCCAGATTGCTCTGGCGGGCATGGTGAGTTTGATTTGAATGGTCGTTAGTTACTACTATTCACATTTAAGTTTGCATCATGCTAACAAGACATTATTGGAAATGATCTTTGGTTTGGCATGGCTCCCGACAAGCATCGACCAATCCTTCCGCGTCTGCCAATCCCGGAACCCCGACCGGTCCTTCACCTCCGTCTGCCAACAATGGTGCAGCCCCGACCATTCCTAGACCTCCGTGATAACGGTATTTTTCTTCTTATTTAGCCTGTTTAGTCCATTTCGGATATAATTTAGCTTACTTAGTCCACAAATGACATAATAAGATGAAGAAAACGAAAGAGGAAGGAAAGAAGGAATAGAAAGAAAACAAGAAGAAGAAGAAGAAAAAGAAGTTCTTCTCCTTCTTCTTCTTCTTATTCTTCTACTTCTTCTTCTTCTTCTTATTCTTCTTCTTCTTCTTCTTATTATTATTATTATTATTATTATTCTTTTCTTCTTATTCTTCTTCTGCTTTTCCTCCTCTTACTTGTTTTTATACGTAAATGGCATCATAACCTTGCTAACCTCATAAATGTCATATACTTAGCTTGTTGTCCTCTAAAATGACACAATAAGCTTAGTTAGGTCAAAAATGGCATAATTTGCTACATTAGCTCAAAAATAGCCTTTTTCTTCTTATTTAGCCAATTTAGTGCATTTATGACATAATTTAGCCTATTTAGTCCACAAATGACATAATAAGATGAAGAAAATCAAGGACGAGGAAGGAAAGAAGGAATAGGAAGAAAAGAAGTAGAAGAAGAAGAAGAAGAAGAAGAACAAGAAGAAGAAGAAGAAGTTCTTCTTCTTCTTCTTATTTTCCTCCTCTTAGTTGTTTTTATTCGTAAATGGCATCATAACCTTGCTAACCTCATAAATGTCATATACTTAGCTTGTTGTCCTCTAAAATGACACAATAAGCTTAGTTAGGTAAAAAATGGCATAATTTGCTAGGTTAGCTCAAAAATGGCATTTTTCTTATTATTTAGCCTATTTAGTCCATTTATGACATAATTTAGCCTATTTAGTCCACAAATGACATAATAAGATGAAGAAAATCAAGGAAGAGGAAGAAAAGAAGGAATAGGAAGAAAATAATAATAATAAGAAGAAGTTCTACTTCTTCTTCTTCTTCTTCTTCTTCTTCTTCTAGTCTTCTTCTACTTCATCTTGTCTTCTTCTCCTTCTTCTTCTTCTTCTTCTTCTTCTTCTAGTTTTCTTCCTCTTCTTAATCTAACTTTCTTGTTTCCCATTTTGCATATTTAATTCACTATATGGAAGCTTGCATGGATGGAGTGCTTGTTTCTCTGTTCTTCTTTTTGTTTTTATCAAAGAATAATGTGGAACTTGTTATATGGATGCATGGAACAATGTGTTGGATGAATATTGTGATAGTAATGTAAGATGTATGGATGATACTATGTTTCTTATGTATGTATATATGTTGTCATGGATGGAGCTATATATGTGTTGCATAGATCATATGTCTGTTGTGCCTGTGAAAAAAATATATATGTATATCTATGTGAATTCCAGTGAAATTAAATGGATATAAATGCAAACAGGGGATATATAGAATCTTTGCCGTCTGCTAGCGGATAGCAAAGCACTTTATCATCCGCTAGCGGACGACAAAGAGTACACGTAGCAGCTTCCTGTAGACACTGGGAACACTGGCTGCCTATTTGGTCAGCTATGCCGTCTACTGCGGACAACAAAGACCTTTGAATCTTTGACGTCCGCGGGCGGACGGCATAGCTGGCCACATGGCAGCTTCCCAGTGCTGGCCTAACTGAGACCTTTGAATCGTTGCCGTCTACTAGCGGACGGCAAAGAGCACCGTTAAGGCCCTAATGGCTTTGACGCCACCCCACTATCGTCTGTAGTGTTTGCCATCTACTGGCCTCGAACGGCGGACGGCACAATCGTTCGCCGTCAGTTTCGCAAAAGCGGACGACAAAGAAGGCCTTTGCTAGCACCTGTTCGGACTGACAGTTTGCCGTCTGCTGGCGGACGGCAATGATGTTTGCCGTCCAGGATCTATGCTTTTGTCGTCTGCCATGGCGGACAGCAAAGAAGCTGTTTCTAGTAGTGGTAATTTTATATAGTTTATCAATATTAGTGATCCATAGATTCTTTAATTAGAGACAATGCATGGTTTATATGCAATTAATGTCTAAACGGGATTACACTATATGTTGCATGTGTGAAACACATTATACATGTTTGAGAAGTAAAAAAACCCGCATGAAACACACATTAATTGGAGAGAGTTAGTGAGGAATGCATACATTGGATTTCAACATAAAGTGGTTTCAAATATTCGAAAATCCAAATTAAGATGGATACAGCCTTATGAATCTGAGATCATGCCATTTGTAAACCATATTCATGTATAAAGGGTGTTGTGCTTTTGAAAGTATATATAAAAAATGATGTATGTAGAATTTTATTCCAATCGAAAATAGATCCTGCCTGAATAAAAATAGAATACAAACGGGATTCGAATAGAGTTGGCATGGTAAACGTGCACTCTGCAAAAATTTGAATGAAGCGGAGAAAGTCACAGTAACCGCCCGAAACCAAAATCTGCAAGATGGAAATTACTGCCTATCCCTGCCACGCAAAGCCTATCGGCTCGATTTCTATAGGTTTCGATAGGGGTAGGTTTGGTATTTTACTCAAACATGACATAACCGCCTCTCACCTGGATTCGTGCATGGTGGGCCCCAAAACACAGTGTCTCCTCGGCCAAAATCGACTCCCTCCCTGATTCATACACGGTGGGCGCCAAAAACAAACTCTCGTCGGCAAATATTCAGTGTATGCGAGATTACCGTCCTATCCCCAACCGAATAATATTGTTGTGATGTAGGAAATTTGAAATGGGGGCTAAGTTTGTAAATTTCCTCGCACTTGAGACAAGCGTACCCTGAAGACATGGTTCCCCCCTTCCTCTCTTCCTCCATTTCCCCATTCGTACTTCGTGGGTGCCAAAACACCCTCTCCACCCCAGCCTCCTCCGTCCGCCACCCTATCCACCGCCATCCTCCTCCACCATGCCAGAGCTGATACCCCGACGCCGTCATCCATTACAAGAGATCGGCCTCTCTCATCCATGACTTCGGAACGGGATCCTTGCATCCCCTCCTCACACTTCACCCCCACTGTCGCCCACCTTGTCGGCGCCGCTCCTACGAACGCCTCGTCCACCGCACCCCATCACCACCGTCTACCCTCCTAGATCTGCTTCCACGCCGGTGACATCCATCGCTACCTTAGCACCTTCAAATTCTTAGCAGATACATAAACGGCGCCCAACCAGAGGCGATACTCTTTCGTATCTGCTCAACTTATTTATCACAGCAATAAATTAGATCGCCACTGCTTTACTCTGATTTCTTGTCCATCACTTACTTGCTAGTTGAAAGCAAACATTGGTTGCGAAGTTGCCTTTGTCCGGTTTGCACCTTCAGATCCGCCATGGCACACTCAACACTATACCCGCAGTGCTTATGGTTTTCCCCTTTTATATTCCACAATAGTTAAATGACAGTAGACTAAACTTCAAAATTGGGTCAGTCGATTTTTTAGAGCTCGCCGGAGTTCGCCGGTGCGTAAGAAGGGGCTCAGGTGGCGACGGTGGTTGTGGGGGGAGGTATTGGGGCCTCACCGAACAAAGAAAACTAGACGCGGGTGGGGGCAGGGGTGGGTTTCACGGAGGAACACTAGCGGTGGGGGCCGGTGGTTCGGCCAGCGGCCCGTGCGGTGTTCCGTATGAGAATAACAGTATGTTCCTTGTCAGGAAGGGGAGCAGGGACATCTGTAGTCGACACCTCTATTGAACCGGTTCTGCTTAATGATTTTGCACTTCAAGTTGGTCTACCATGATACCCCGGAAATGGTGGGAGCCGCACGGTCTTTGATAGACTAAACTGATAGTAACAGTTGTGCGCCTTCAGATGAATAGAGCTGGCCTGTAGGTGATTGATAGGCTGCATATTATTAGTGGCAAAAACCCTATGTTTTCTAGCCAGTCCCCCTTTCCCGATTTATTTATGGTGGTTATGGTGTACCCCTATTATCTACATCACGATCTGCCTACTGGCTCTGCGCTCTCATTATCATGGTTTGGCAATAAACTTTCTATACGGTATATTATGAACCTATCATCTGCCAACTATCCTTACATCTGGGGAACCCAACAGGGAGCCTATTTTTTGTGTAGTTGTGCCATATTATATTAATCTACTCACCATATTACAGCACACATGCGCTCTCTCATCAGAATCCAGCAACAGCACACAAGTGTTTACAGGGAGCCTCTATTATATTACAATATCCTCTTAATTACAAAGATAATCTCACTACTATTTGTGTTTTCATGCTTTACATATATTGTATGTAATCACAATGAATATAAGAATGCGCACATCAGAAGAATATTGCAGAACAGTTCAACGGGTAACGAACTTGGCATCAAGGTATTGAGGTCCATTATGGATGCAATGAAACCCACATGCTCCAAACCTAAGATTCCTATTCAGAATATGATCCCAATGACTATTCTGAGCTCAAGGAGTCAAAGGCAGATGGCCTATCCTGTTCACTCAATAAGGTTCCTGTTCTAATTTGGCAAGGTTTTATTGGTTGCACATATCTTGCATAAGTTGTCTTGCATTTCTTTTGCTTCGTTGCACCACCATCTGCTTAGTTTACTCATGATATATGTGAAGATGCCATGCCCATCCATTATCAACACCTATTCCATTTGTCGTCATGCCATGTTTTTCCATTCAAATGTTGTTCTTATGTTTTAGACATCCAAATTGAAGAGGGTGATTGCAGAACCTAAAGGAGTACAAGTAAAGTCCTTGAAAAAGGTGGTGCTACCAGAGAAATCACATAGCACTCGACGTATATTGGCGATAGAACTAGCGCTGCAAAACCTAGGATATCGCAACTATGCTGGTCGCTGCTTTGCTCTTGTGAGTACCTATTGTCCTATCGCTGTCCTTACATTCATACCTGGTGGATTATGTGCCATCATTGTGCATTATAGCTTGCTTATCCACTGTTCGCTCCAAATTATCAGATCTATATTAATGCTTAAATTAATGTAGAATAAACCCAATGCCTATGAAGAAATTTAGTTCTTCATTGTTCTTGTAAGTATCTGTTGTCCTTATATTTGTCAGCTAGTTCATCAAGTACACTTTGCAGCTTATTTTCCCTTGTCCTCCATTTTTTTACACATCAGATCTATATTTGCTCTTGCCAAAATATTTAATAAAACCAATGTTACTAAAGAAGTTTAGCTCCGCATTGCTCTTGTCAGTGCCTTATGCCTGTATGCTGTATTTACATTTGTACTCTGTATCTTAAGTTAAATAATCGCCATTTGTTCCTATATTTTCACATCTACATTTACTCTCAACAAAATGTAGAATAAAGGCAACACTCTTGAAGAAGAGTGTGAGGTAAACTTCTTGAATTCCCCCCCCCCCCCAACAATATGGACAAGGCCTTCATAGAGCCTGTCTTCACTACTAATGTAAGTTTGTTCTCCTCGAACCTTCAAACTTCATTGTTTATATTTGGATAGCTATGAGTGCAAATGCTGTTTATTTTTGTCGTCTGCATCAAATTGCTTGTTCAATGTTTATAAAGTAGAAGTACATAAAACATAAGTTTGTCCTTCTCAATTTCAGTCATTAGTTGTACAATCTAGTTCCTTATTCTTACCATGTAAATTAAACTAAACATAGCAAGTTATCTTTTTTAGAACTATGTGTATGCTTGTGTTCTTGATCTGTAATCCAGTGGTGTGGTGAGACTACCAACAACAACACAATGCCATATCCTGCTATGTCTCAACTATGAACAATGCCATATTATATTAATTTTATTTAAATCGTGTCTCTTTATTTACCAATCTGAAATGGTATAAATTGACAGTACACTCACCAGTCATGCTTATACGTTGTTTAGAACTACATCTATGCTTGTGTTCTTGATCTGTAATCCAGTGGTCTGGTGAAGCTGGCTACTCCTACACAATGCCATTTCCTGTCGTCTTAACTATGAACAATGCATATTATGTTAATGCTATTTTAAACTGTGTCTCTTTATTTTTGACAAAGAAATGAGATGAATTGCCAGTGGTGATGCTTATACGTGCAAAACTTGTTATCTACCTACCTATTTCTCTTTCAGGGTGACAACACTGGTGCTAGGAAGAACTGCCATAATGACAGTGAGACGAACCCATTGTTTGTCCCTCTAACACATATTCCAGAGGAGAAGGCAACACATATTGAGGCTAGGGATACAACAATGATGTCACATCTTGATGTAGTGTCAAACATACTCAGTGACACAAGCTCTATGAAGTCGCCGCCTGAATCTGTTCGACTTCTTTAGTCTTGAATTCAAGCAAAAATACATGCTTCCGCTCAAATATGACTCGTACTCCATTCTCTATGCAAGATTAACCGTAAGTACATGACGTTTATCGATGCTATGCAGCTTGGTGGATATGAGCGCCAAAGAAGCGCATTCTCATCAGGTTGCTAAGCTGCTTGCGCTGCAGCTCCTAGGCCGGGCTAACCTTTCTTGAACTGTGTTGAAGTGCTGTCAGTTCTGTCTATTATTTTGTCCGCATGTTAACTTCCACTAGTGGGGATCTGCCAAGTTTATCTAATCTACTATCTGGTAGCCCTTTATTATCACTGGCGGCGAACTTTGATGCTGAGGGGATGTAATATGCTGTAATTTCTTTGTTGTGTAGTCTAGGTTTATTGTTGGTCGGTATGCTATAATTTAGGCCGGAAGGTTCAGTGGATCTCAGTGTTGCCGGTCTTCAGGACGGCCCGTTACTCATACGGGCCAAAACGTGGGCCTATAATCATCTTGGGCCATTAGCAGGTCTAAACCTTATGGTTGTTTCCCGCCTTTAACAGGCTGAGTAAAGTTCTGGCCAACTGGGCCAGAGAATACAATGGGCTTTTAACAGGCTAAAACCTTGGGCTAGCATTGAGCCAAATAATTCACAGGACAATATAGGTCGAAACTGCCTAAGGCCCATGTTTGGCCCAAATAGGACGAGCAGTTAACATGCCAAAATATATCTCGGTCCCGTTTGGCCCAATAAAATTATGGGCTTTAAGCAGGCTGGTATCTACGTGGGCCATAGGCCTAAAAGTGTCACGGGCCATTATCGGATGGGCTGTAAGCATGCCATTTTCAATGCGGGCTGTAATTAGGCCCAACTATTACACGGGCCATTAACAGGCCGGTAGGCCAGTTGGGCTGAAATTTATCCACGAAGACTACGGGCCATTAAGAGGCCTAAAGTTACTTCGGACAAGAAATAGCCTAGTGTTTGCATGGGCCGTTAAATGGCCTAAAGTTAAACCGGACCGACAATGTCCCAGATGCACCACAGGCCGCTAAACAGGCCAAAACTATTATCGGGCCGAACTGGTAAATGGGCATTTAACAGGCTGAAATACAAACCTGTCTTAGAATTGACCCAAAAGAACAGTGGCCTGTTAATGGGCCTGATCCGATATGGGCCATAATTTGTCCCAAAACACGGCAGGCTGTGAACGGGCCTGATTTGGTATGGGCCTCAATTTGGCCCAAAACACGGCAGGCTGTTAACAGGCCAGCCCACTAGTGTCTTAAAAAACATGGTGGGCCTTTAGCTGGACCGGCCTTTTCATTGGAATGGGCCTCTATTGGGTCGTGCCACATGTCGACGTATCATAGGCGCCTCCTGTCCAATGAGTGGATGACATCTGTCCCAATGGTGAGCAAACACGTGTTTCCTCCGGCAAATGAGTATTTTACACGTGGAAAATCCCCATTGGTCCGGGCTGTTAACGGGTTATCGGATCCAAAATCGGACTCAATAGCTTAACTGCGTCTCGTTGCAGTGGATGCCACGTGTGGGTCACTGTCGGTGTCAAAACCGGCGGATCTCGGGTAGGGGGTCCCGAACTGTGCGTCTAGGCGGATGGTAACAGGAGACAAGGGACATGATGTTTTTACCCAGGTTCGGGCCCTCTCGGTGGAGGTAAAACCCTACTCCTGCTTGATTAATATTGATGATATGGGTAGTACAAGAATAGATCTACCACGAGATCGAAGAGGCTAAACCGTAGAAGCTAGCCTATGGTATGATTGTTGTTCGTCCTACAGACTAAAACCCTCCGGTTTATATAGACACCGGAGAGGGCTAGGGTTACACAGAGTCGGTTACAATGGTAGGAGATCTACATATCTGTATCGCCAAGCTTGACTTCCACGCCAAGGAAAGTCCCATCCGGACATGGGACGAAGTCTTCAATCTTGTGTCTTCATAGTCTAGGAGTCCGGCCAACGATGATTGTCCGGCCATCCGGACACCCCCTAATCCAGGACTCCCTCAGTAGCCCCTGAACCAGTCTTCAATGACGATGAGTGGAAGACCCTTTCTCGAAAACCTTACCCCCGCGCCGCCACCCGCGAGGCGGCCGGGGCGGACGCCCAGATCCACCCGCCGTCGGCCACCCCCTCCTCCTCCCTCCTCCCTCGCCGCCGTTAGGGGGCGCGGCCGGGAAAAGCCCGACCAGCGCCGGCGGCGGCGGGGCGTCTCCTTCCTCCTCCTCCGCGTGAGATGCGGCGGCGCGGGCTCCTCCTCCGTGTGCGGACGCAGTGCGGGCACGGGGCACCGCGGCGCGGCAGCGCGCTGCCCCTGGCGGCGCGTGGCGTTGCGTGGCCGGCTGCGCGGTGGGGCGCGTCTTGCCGCGGTGGCCGATCCGCCCGGCAGACGGCGCGGGCTGCAGGCGGCGTGGGCGGCAGCTAGGGCTCGGCTTCGGGATGCCGGCGGCTGCGCTGGTTTCCTCTCCGTCGCGGGCGTGCGGCGGTGGTGCGGTTCGGCTGATGGCGGTCCGGCGACCTGGTGGTGTTGGCCGGCGGTGCGCATGGTGGTGGTGCTTTCACTTGATGGCTCTCTACGAGAGGAGGCAAGGGAGCGGCTTGGACAGGGGCGGCGGCGTCGACGGCGTGCCGGCTGCAGCGCGAAGGCGGGAACTTTACGGGCCTCGGAGATTCCGGCCGGGCCTATGCGACCACGGGCCTGGTATGTTCCTGCTATTGCGTCCGGTCAGCTACCGAATTCGATGGTGGAGGTGGGGCCCTCCCGCGTGCCGACGGTGCTGCTGCCCTAGTCCCGGCTCCTCTTCTTCCTTGTGCGGACCATGCTTCATGGTGCCGTGGTGAGACAGCGTGGGAAGCTTCGTGACCGGGTTGGCGCAGGGTAAGGGTCTGTGTGGTGGCGAGCTCTGGAGTGCCTAAGGTGGAGGTTGAGATCGGGAGAAATCCCTGTTGGCTTGGCCGACATCGATGCGGTGGCGCTTGTGGGTACCGCCTGACCTTCCTGGAGGGCGTCGGGGATACCATTCCTCTCTCCTCACAGCATACCGGGGGAAACCCTTGGCAGCAGCGTCGTCATCGTCGCGTCCCTCCTTGGAGGTGCTGATTGGTACCGGTGCTTCGGAGGCTCGGAGCTTGGTGGGCGTTCTTCAGTGGGTGCAGCGGCCACGAGGCTTCTTCGTTTTGTCGATCTGCCGTTGTTGGCATTTGTTTCTCTTGTATTTTCTCTTCTTTTCTTTTGGGCGTGACTGTGCTGCTTCCGCCCCAGCACCTATCGTGAGATGCATCGGTTGGTTGCTTTGTATACAAAGCAGGGGGAAACCCTTTTTCGGCAATGACGACGAGTCTGGCATGCATATTGTCTTCGGCATTGCAAGGCGGGTTCCTCCTCCGAATACTTCATAGAAGATTTTGAACACAAGGATAGTGTCCGGCTCTGCAAAATAAGTTCCACATACCACTATAGAGAGAATAATCTTTTCACAGATCTACTGACATATTCTGCAGCGTGACATCACACCACGGCCAGGCCTTTATTCGAATCGTTTTTTACCGTCCCACCTTAGTGCGTCTAGCGAGGCGGTTTCCTTGGCACGTCTTATCAAAGCGGAGATCGTGCCCCCTTATTCTGGGATTCTCATCAATACGGGCGTGGGTAACCCGGTCGTGCCCATTGGCACACCCCTCTATCGAAGGCGAGTCCCGAACGGTCACGGGGAGGGCTCTTGGTATTCAACCTCTTTATAACGAGACCAAGGCCCGCTCCTTTCTTTCAATCTCAATCGAATCCGCCTCTCGCCTCAAGTTCCAACACCCAAAGCTCTAGATTCAGATGCTTCGGACCTTCGATGATGCCCGGCTCCGACCTGCACAGCCGGTGGATGCCTTCCTCCGTCATGGAAGAAGATGTGCTAAATCTGCGAGACGCCAGGTATCTAACCGGCGAAATTTCGCATAGGTTGTGTAACGCCCCGGTTTCGATGCGCCAGGTGTCTGCCAGTTATTCGTTGTTGTTGCCATGTCATTTGCTTGCGTGTTGCATTTTATCATGTCATCATGTGCATTTCATTTTGCATACGTGTTCGTCTCATGCATCCGAGCATTTTCCCCGTTGTCTATTTTGCAATCCAGCACTCCTATGTCCTCCGGCGCCCCCTTTTGACTCTTTTCATGTGCGGGTGTTAAACGTCCTCGGAATGGACCGTGATTTGCCAAGCGGCCTTGGTACACCACCGGTAGACCGCCTGTCAAGTTTCGTGCCATTTGGAGTCCGTTTGATACTCCAACGGTTAACCGGGTATCCGTAAAGCCCCTTTTGACTTGCAGCCCAACACCCCTCCAAAACAGCCTAATAACCCATCTAACTCCCCTCCATGCTCTCGGTCGTTCGATCACGATCGTGTGGCCGAAAACCGCACCTCATTTGGACTCTCCTAGCTCCCTCTACCTATATATGTGTCCCTCCCCGTCCAAATCGCAGATGAAACCCTAGCCACTCTCCCTCTCAGCCGTCAGACATGTCCGCCCGCCGCCGGACGCGTCCACCACCGCCAGCCACCTCACCCCAGCTAATAGGACGCTGCCACGTCAGCCTCCGCCGCGCCCCGCCCACTCAACCGCCGCCACGTGTCGCCGCCGCCTCCACCCACCGCGCCGGCCCGCTCAGCCCGACGCGGCCCCCCGTGGCCCGTTCCCAGCCGCCGCCGCCCACGGGCGACCCCGCCCGAGGTCGCCGCACCCGCGCGCCCGCGCTGCCGCGGGGCATCTCGCCGCTGCCGCCGGCCGTGGCCCCGCGCCGCCCCAGCGCTCGCCGGCACCGCCCGCCGTCCTGCGCCCTGCACCCAGCCTCCCCGCCGCCCGGCGCTCCGCCGCCCCGGCCACCCCTACCGACGCCGCCCCGGCCGCCGCCGTCCGCCACCTCCGGCCGCCGCCGTCTCCGGTTGCCGCCCCGCGTCTTCCTCCTCCACCTCCGGCCAGATCCGGCCGCGAGAGGGCCGGATCCGATGAACCCGAACCGTCGGCGACCTCCCCCGTCTTCTCCGGTCGTCTCCATCCTCTTCGGAGTCTTCTCCGGCGAAGCCTCCGACCATCCTTGTTTTCCATGCAAACCAAAGGTTGACTTCGAAATTCCACCAAGTCCCGAAATTATTCACATTATCATGCCATGTTCATCGCATCATATCTTGCTGCGTACTGCTCCGTTTCGTGCGTGTAATATGTCAAATTGTTCGCCTCAACGAGTTCTTCATTTCATTCCATTGCATAATGTTCTTTTGAGCTGATCTTGATGCCTGAATCATCGTTGTAAGAGTGCTTTGTGATGTTAATCTGCTGAAACTGTTATAACTTGATGATTTGTCATTTTTGCCATGTTTGATGTGTGCATCCTATGAGGTTGATGTCTACATGTGTTTTGATCTATGTCATGCCATATTTACAGGGGTTCTATCCATGTATTTTTGTGAGTTGTGTGGTGAGTGCATCAAGCTTGTTAAGT
Source organism: Triticum timopheevii (assembly GCA_963921465.1). Lineage (NCBI taxonomy): Eukaryota > Viridiplantae > Streptophyta > Magnoliopsida > Poales > Poaceae > Triticum > Triticum timopheevii. The sequence goes on along the minus strand of OY997264.1, from coordinate 247,646,883 downwards.
AGGGTACTTGCTGTTGCTGTTTTCCTGACTGATTCTGTTATAATTTGGTGCTATGTAAATCTGCTCCTACAAGTCATTCTATGCATAATCTGGAGATGTTCACTAAGGATGTTTTGTTATACATGTCATGCTCTATCCATTCATGCACCTGGTTGCATTTATAGCCTACTGTAGCTTGTTGTAATCTTGCTCTCAAAGTTGCTAAATAATGTTGCTGTCAGCCTGTTAACATTAAGTTCAGTTTTGCCATGAGCTTTGCTAGTGATCCATGTACCCTATGAACTTGTTCTTGCCAATATTAGCTTCTAAAACATGTCGTCTTACTGTTGGTTGCCTTTTCATGCCATGTATTGCTTTGTGGTGAGTGGTTCAAGCTCACCACCATGCCTACTTATTGTTGTTCCTGCCATGTATGGATCTCTCATATAACTTGCCATATTTACATGGGTGCCATCATATTTTCTGTGCCCTTTTGGCTCATGTTAAGTAAGGGACTTTTGTTATATGCAAATAGTAGATTCATGTCATGCCTTTGTTTGCCACGATAATTTCCTGTAACATGTTTTTTGATAGCTCTAAACATTGCAACCTGATGTTATTTCTGCTAAGTCTGTAAACTGTTATTATTTGCTATCTTGCCATGTCCTTTTGAGCATGTTATAGTGTTTTCTGGAGATAGCTCAGTGTTCATATTTTGTCATGCTTTACCTGTAATTCATGCACTTGCCTTTTGTTTTCTCGTTTGGATGCTGTAGCTTGTTGTTTTGGTGCTTGCAAGATGCCTAGTTGCTGTTATGGATAGTTTGTTGCTATAACTTGTATAGTGTATGTGTTGAACCGTTGCTCCGTTTGGAGTGTGCTCTATATGAAACTTGCTTGATTTTGCATGTAGTTTCATATTATAATGTTGCATCCTTGTTTTGAGGTGTTTGCTTGATGTTTGGATGCATTTTGCATCAACGCCATGTTTAACCTGTTTTGGTCATATCTTCTAGGCCGTACCTCCGAATTAAATGAACTTTATATGTAACTTGACTAGAATTTCGTGTAGATCATCTTGGTGCATCTTAACTTGCTATTTAAAAACTTGAACATAAGGTTTATTCAGTTCTAGACCAATTTCTAAATTTGTATATGAGGACTTACCGGAAATGTTATATGTTGTTTCCGGCCTCATTTAAACTTGCCTTGATGTGTTGTTCTTGTTTGCATCATCTCTTGCCATGGGTAGCTTGATGTAGTTTTGTCATGCATCATGCTTGGTTGTGGATCATGTCATGTATATGTGTGGTGTGTTTACCATGTTGTGTGCTTCTTCTCGATAGTTCCCGTTTCGTTGCGATCGTGAGGATTCGTTCGTCTACGCTTGGTTCGTCTTCATGGCTTCATCTTCTTCATGGACTCGTTCTTCTTCCTTGCGGGATTTCAGGCAAGATGACCGCTACCCTGGATCTCACTACTATCATTGCTATGCTAGTTGCTTCGTTCTATCGCTTTGCTGCGCTACCTATCTTTTGCTCTTCAAGCCTCCCCAAATTGCCATGAACCTCTAACCTTTTGCACCCTCCTAGAAAACCATTGCTTGGCTATGTTACCGCTTTGCTCAGCCCCTCTTATAGCATTGTTAGTTGAAGGTGAAGTTGAAGATTGCTCCATGGTGGACAGGATTATGTTGGGATATCACAATATCTCTTATTTAATTAATGCATCTATATATTTGGTAAAGGGTGGAAGGCTCGGCCTTATGCCTGGTGTTTTGTTCCACTCTTGCCGGGCTAGTTTCCGTCATACCAGTGTTATGTTCCCGGATCTTGCGTTCCTTACGCGGTCGGGTGATTTATGGGACCCCCTCGACAGTTCGCTTTGAGTAAAACTCCTCCAGCAAGGCCCAACCTTGGTTTTACAATTTGCCTCACCACCACCTACTTTTCCCTTGGGAGTAATTAACCCAAGGGTCATCTTTATTATAGCCCCCCCGGGCCAATGCTTGTCTAAGTGTTGGTCCGAACCAGAGCCACTTGCAGCGCCACCTCGGGGAAACTCGAGGTCTGGTTTTAGTTGTACGTAGTGTTCATCTGGTGTTGCCCTGAGAACGAGATATGTTCAGCTCCTATCGGGATTGTCAGCGCATCGGGCGGTCTCGCTGGTCTTGATTTACCATTGTCGAAATGTCTTGTAAACCGGGATTCCGAGACTGATCGGGTCTTCCTGGGAGAAGGTATATCCTTCATTGATCGCGAGAGCTTATCATGGGCTAAGTTGGGACACCCCTGCAGGGTATAAACTTTCGAGAGTCATGCCCGCAGTTATGTGGCAGATGGGAATTTGTTAATGTCCGGTTGTAGATAACTTGACACCAGATCCGAATTATAACGCATCAACCGCGTGTGTAGCCGTGATGGTCTCTTCTCGGCAGAGTCCGGGAAGTGAACACGGTCTTTGGGTTATGTTTGACATAAGTAGGAGTTCAGGATCACCTCTTGATCATTACTAGTTGACGACCGTTCCTTTGCTCCTCTTCTCGCTCTCATTTGCGTATGTTAGCCACCATATATGCTTAGTCGCTGCTGCAACCTCACCACTTTACCCCTTCCTTTCCCATTAAGCTTTGCTAGTCTTGATACCCACGGTATTGGGATTGCTGAGTCCTCGTGGATCACAGATTACTACAACAACAGTTGCAGGTACAGGTTATGTGATGATCATGATGCGAGAGTGATGTTTTGCTTGTTTGGAGTTCTTCTTCTACTTCTTCTTCGATCAGGGGATAGGTTCCAGGCCAGCAGCCTGGGCTAGCAGGGTGGATGTCGTTTGAGCTTCTGTTTGTATTTCATCCGTAGTCGGATGTTGGTCTTATGTATGATGTATTGTTGTATTCATGTGGCATTTTATGCCTCTTGTATGTATCCCCATCTATTATGTAATGTTGATGTAATGATATCCACCTTGCAAAAGCGTTTCAATATGCGGTTCTATCCTTGGTGGGACCTTCGAGTCTTTTTAGGATAGTATCGCTTATTGGGCGTGACAAGTTGGTATCAGAGCCTCGACCGACCTTAGGATCCCCCTTGTTTGATCGTGTAGTTTGGCCGTTGTTGAGTCTAGAAGAAAATTGATTTCCGAGTCTAGTTATATCGGAGAGTAGGAATTCTTTTTACTCCTTAGCCCTTCGTCGCTCTGGTGAGGAATCTAGACGTAGGTGTTTTGTATTACTCCTCTTCCCCTTCAAATTTTTCTTTAGGATCATGTGGTCAGTTTTTTGATCGTTGGTTCTCAGCTCTTTTCATCCGGTGCATTTCTCGTCAAGTTGTCTTGACCCTCTTCTTCTTTGCCAAGTTCAATCCTCAGTTGTTTTCTTTTTCCCACCCGCCCACCCTTTCCTTCTCGGAGCCGGAGTCCGTAATCGAGTATCCTTCCTACTCGTGCGAAGTCTTTGCTTTCTTTCCTTAATGATTTCAACCGGTGTTTTTCTCTTCAAGTTATTCATCGGCTTTTTTCCCTTCCAGTTGCCTGTGTTTTTCCCGCCCTCCCACCCTTTTTCTTCCCGGAGTTTGAGCCTCTTTCGAGCATCAATTTCATTCATACAGAACCTCTTCAGTCTTTCCTCAATCATTTCAACCGGTGAATTCTCTTTTGTTTGACATTCTTCATCTCTTTTTCTTCTCCGGTGGATTCAATTCAAGTCTTTTGGGTTGATCACATTCTTTTCCTTGGATCAAGTGTTTTCCCTGCTCGTTCGCCTCTCACCAGTTTATCATTCCGGAGTTCAGAAGACATCTCAGGAGATTCGTCTGTGTTCCAATTAATTCGAGGTTGTCACCTCATTCAAATATTTCAATTATTCCGGAGCCATTCCAAATTCTTTTCAATTGTGACGTAAGAATGGATTTCATCAGTCACATGCCTTTTCCAAGATAGATTTCAAATCATTTTTATTGTTCGCTCAATCTCTTCGTTTTTCGTTCCCCCGGAGTGCCTTAGCAATTTTGTTGGTGTTTCTCGTCGTCATTTGAAGACCGAAGAAGAGTATTTTCTCTAAATCTTGCCCGTTCTCCCGGAGATTCGTCGTTCTTCTACATGTTATCCTCTAATTGTTTCCAATCGTGCAAATTCTTTTCATCCATCTGGAGCAGTTCAGGAGTTGCTGTCTCTCTCGATCATCCGGAGGCCATCTTTCGGAATTGTTGGGGAACGTAGCAGAAATTCAAAATTTTCCTACGAGTCACCAAGATCTATCTATGGAGAGACTAGCAACGACGGGAAGAAGAGTGCATCTACATACCCTTGTAGATTGCTCGAGAAAGGACCCGATTCAAGAAACAATCTCTATTGCTTTCGGATCTGAATTAGGAGGCATACCCAACTGTTTTGGGTGTCCTATGAAGATGCATTTTATCCTCTTTGGGTTCGAGCTTATCAACCTGAAACTTTTTCACATAAGCGTCGCAGCCCCAATCCTTTAAGAAATGACAGCTTAGGTTTCTCTAAACCATAGTTCACACGGTGTCATCTCAACGGAATTACGTGGTGCCCTATCTAAAGTGAATGTGGTTGTCTCTAATGCCTAACCCATAAACGATAGTGGTAATTCAATAAGAGACATCATGGTACGCACCTTATCCAATAGGGTGCAACTATGATGTTCGGACACACCATCAAACTATGGTGTTCCAGGCGGTATTAATTGTGAAACAATTTCCACAATGTCTTAATTGCGTGCCAAAGCTCGTAACTCAGATACTCATCTCTATGATCATATCATAGACATTTCATCCTCTTGTCACGATGATCTTCAACTTCACTCTGAAATTACTTGAACCATTCAATAATTTAGAGTTGTGTTTCATCAAGTAAATATACTCTACATCTACTTGAATCATCTGTGAAGTAAGAACATAACGATATTCACTGCATGCCTCAGCACTCATTGGACTGCACACATCAAAATGTGTTACTTCCAACAAGTTGCTATCTTGTTCCATTTTACTGAAAAACGAGGCTTTTTAGTCATCTTGCCCATGTTGTGTGATTTGCATATCTCAAGTGATTCAAAATCAAGTGAGTCCAAACGATCCATCTGCATGGAGTTTCTTCATGCGTATACACCAATAGACATGGTTCGCATGTCTCAAACTTTTCAAAATGAGTGAGTCCAAAGATCCATCAACATGGAGCTTCTTCATGTGTTTTATACCAATATGACTTACATGGCAGTGCCACAACTAAGTGGTACTATCATTACTATCTTATATCTTTTTGGCATGAAAATGTGTATCACTACGATCGAGATTCAATAAACCATTCCTTTAGGTGCAAGACCATTGAAGGTATTATTCAAATAAATAGAGTAACCATTATTCTCCTTAAATGAATAACCGTATTGCGATAGACATAATCCAATCATGTCTATGCTCAACGCAAACACCAAATCTCGATGGTAGAGGGAGCGTGCAATGCTTGATCCCATCAACCTTGGAAACACTTCCAACACATATCGTCAGCTCACCTTTAGCTAGTATCCGTTTATTCCGTAGCTTTTATTTCGAGTTACTAACACTTAGCAACCGAACCGGTGTCTAATACCCTGGTGCTACTAGGAGTACTAGTAAAGTACACATTAACATAATGTATATCAAATATACTTCTATCGACCTTGCCGGCCTTCTCATCTACCAAGTATCTAGGGTAATTCCGCTCTAGTGGTTGTTCCCCTTATTACAGAAGCACTTAGTCTCAGGTTTGGGTTCAACCTTGGGTTTCTTCACTAGAGCAGCAGCTGATTTGCCGTTTCATGAAGTATCCCTTCTTGCCCTTGCCCTTCTTGAAACTAGTGGTTTCACCAACCATCAACAATTGATGCTCCTTGATTTCTATTTTCGCGGTGTCAAACATCGCGAATACTTCAAGGATCATCATATCTATCCCTGATATGTTATAGCTCATCACGAAGCTCTAGCAGCTTGGTGGCAATGACTTTGGAGAAACATCACTATCTGATCTGGAAGATCAACTCCCACTCGATTCAAGTGATTGTTGCACTCAGACAATCTGAGCACAAGCTCAACGATTGAGCTTTTCTCCCTTAGTTTGCAGGCTAAGAATATCGTCGGAGGTCTCATACCTCTTGATGTGGGCACGAGCCTGAAATCCCAATTTCAGCCCTCGAAACATCTCATATGTTCCGCGACGTTTCGAAAACGTCTTTGGTGCCTAAACTCTAAACCGTTTAACTGAACTATAACGTAGTTATCAAAACGTGTATGTCCGATGTTCGCAACATCCACAGACGACGTTTGGGGTTCAGCACACTAAGCGGTGCATTAAGGACATAAGCTTTCTATTCTCCGCATAATCGCTACTGTCAACTTTCAACTATTTTCTCTAGGAACATATCTAAACAGTGGAACTAAAGCGCGAGCTTACGACATAATTTACAAAGATTTTTTGACTATGTTCAGGATAATTAAGTTCATCTTATGAACTCCCACTCAGATAGACATCCCTCTAGTCATCTAAGTGATTACATGATCCGAGTCAACTAGGCCGTGTCCGATCATCACGTGAGACGGACTAGTCATCATCGGTGAACATCTTCATGTTGATCGTATCCTCCATACGACTCATGCTCGACCTTTCGGTCTCTGTACTCCGAGGCCATGTCTGTACATGCTAGGCTCGTCAAGTTAACCCTAAGTGTTTTGCATGTGTAAAACTGTCTTACACCCGTTGTATGTGAACGTAAGGATCTATCACACCCGATCATCACGTGGTGCTTCGAAACGACGAACTTTAGCAACGGTGCACAGTTAGGGGAGAACACTTCTTGAAATTGTTGTAAGGGATCATCTTATTTACTACCGTCGTTCTAAGTAAACAAGATGCATAAACATGATAAACATCACATGCAATCAAATAGTGACATGATATGGCCAATATCATTTTGCTCCTTTTGATCTCCATCTTCGGGGCTCCATGATCATCATCGTCACCGGCATGACACCATGATCTCCATCATCATGATCTCCATCATCGTGTCTCCATGAAGTTGTCTCGCCAACTAATTACTTCTACTACTATGGCTACCGATTAGCAATAAAGTAAAGTAATTACATGGCGTTGTTCAATGACACGCAGGTCATACAATAAATAAAGACAACTCCTATGGCTCTTGCTGGTTGTCATACTCATCGACATGCAAGTCGTGATTCCTATTACAAGAACATGATCAATCTCATACATCACATATCATTCATCACATTCTTCTTGGCCATATCACATCACATAGCATACCCTGCAAAAACAAGTTAGACATCCTCTAATTGTTGTTGCATGTTTTACGTGGTTGCTATGGGTTTCTAGCAAGAATGTTTCTTACCTATGCAAAACCACAACGTGATATGCCAATTGCTATTTACCCTTCATAAGGACCCTTTTCATCGAATCCGTTCCGACTAAAGTGGGAAAGACTGGCACCCGCTAGCCACCTTATGCACCAAGTGCATGTCAATCGGTGGAACCTGTCTCACGTAAGAGGACGTGTAAGGTCGGTCCGGGCCGCTTCATCCTACAATACCGTCGAAACAAGATTGGACTAGTAACGGTAAGCATATTGAACAAAATCAACGCCCACAACTACTTTGTGTTCTACTCGTGCAAAGAATCTACGCAATAGACCTAGCTCATGATGCCACTGTTGGGGAACGTAGCAGAAATTCAAAATTTTCCTACGAGTCACCAAGATCTATCTATGGAGAGACTAGAAACGAGGGGAAGAAGAGTGCATCTACATACCCTTGTAGATTGCTAAGCGGAAGCATTCAAGAGAACGGGGTTGAAGGAGTCGTACTCGTCGTGATCCAAATCACCGGAGATCCTAGCGCCGAACGGACGGCACCTCCGCGTTCAACACACGTACAGCCCGGTGATGTCTCCCATACCTTGATCCAGCAAGGAGAGAGGGAGAGGTTGAGGAAGACTCCGTCCAGCAGTAGCACGACAGCGTGGTGGTGGTGGAGGAGCGTGGCAATCCTGCAGGGCTTCGCCAAGCATCGCGAGAGAGGAGGAGTACTTGGGAGAGGGGGAGGGCTGCGCCAGGGGCAAGGATGAAGCTCCCATGCGCCTCCCCACTATATATAGGGGTGGAGGGGCCTGGTTTCTTGCCCTCCAAGTCCATTGGGGCGTTGGCAAAGGTGGGAGGAAAGAAATCCCATCATTTCCTTCCCCACCGATTGCTATCCCCCCTTTTTAGGGATCTTGATCTTATCCCTTTGGTATATGATCTTATTCCTTCTAAGGGGGGATCTTGGTGCGCCTTGACCAGGGGTGTGGGGCCTTTCCCCCACTACCCACGTTCATGTGGGTCCCCCCATGCAGGTGGGCCCCACTCCAGAACCTTCTAGAACCTTCCCGGTACAATACCGAAAAATCCCGAACATTTTCCGGTGGCCAAAATAGGACTTCCCATATATAAATCTTTACCTCCGGACCATTCCGGAACTCCTCGTGACGTCCGGGATCTCATCCGGGACTCGAACAACATTCGGTAACCACATACAAACTTCCTTATAACCCTAGCGTCATCGAACCTTAAGTGTGTAGACCCTACGGGTTCAGGAGACATGTAGACATGACCGAGATGTTCTCCGGTCAATAACCAACAGCGGGATCTGGATACCCATGTTGGCTCCCACATGTTCCACGATGATCTCATCGGATGAACCACGATGTCAAGGACTCAATTAATCCCGTATACAATTCCCTTTGTCTAACGGTATTGTACTTGCCTGAGATTCGATCGTCGGTATACCGATACCTTGTTCAATCTCGTTACCGGCAAGTCTCTTTACTCATTCCGTAACACATCATCCCGTGATCAACCCTTTGGTCACATTGTGCACATTATGATGATGTCCTACCGAGTGGGCCCAGAGATACCTCTCCGTTTACACGGAGTGAAAAATCCCAGTCTCGATTCGTGCCAACCCAACAGATACTTTCGGAGATACCTGTAGTGCACCTTTATAGCGACCCAATTACGTTGTGACATTTGATACACCCAAAGCATTCCTACGGTATCCGGGAGTTGCACAATCTCATGGTCTAAGGAAAAGATACTTGACATTAGAAAAGCTTTAGCATACGAACTACACGATCTCTGTGCTAGGCTTAGGATTGGGTCTTGTCCATCACATCATTCTCCTAATGATGTGATCCCGTTATCAACGACATCCAATGTCCATGGTCAGGAAACCGTAACCATCTATTGATCAACGAGCTAGTCAACTAGAGGCTTACTAGGGACATGGTGTTGTCTATGTATCCACACATGTATCTGAGTTTACTTTCAATACAATTATAGTATGGATAATAAACGATTATCATGAACAAGGAAATATAATAATAACTAATTTATTATTGCCTCTAGGGCATATTTCCAACAGGAATATTACTTCGTTCTAATTTTTCGAATTCATTCTCCAATTATTCTATATCCGTGCCCTTTCGTTCGTCTCAATATTCTTCCGGTGCTTCGTTCAAGTATTCTTCAATCGGTTCGCGATCTCTTCGTTCTTTTGCATCTAAATCCCCTCAAGCATATTTGTCTTCTAATTCTACCCTGCATCTAAATCAGTTCGCGATCACTTACCGGAAATGTTATATGTTGTTTCCGGCCTCATTTAAACTTGCCTTGATGTGTTGTTCTTGTTTGCATCATCTCTTGCCATGGGTAGCTTCATGTAGTTTTGTCATGCATCATGCTTGGTTGTGCATCATGTCATGTATTTGTGTGGTGTGTTCACCATGTTGTGTGCTTCTTCTCGATAGTTCCCGTTTCGTTGCGATCGTGGGGATTCGTTCGTCTACGCTTGGTTCGTCTTCATGGCTTCATCTTCTTCATGGACTCGTTCTTCTTCCTTGCGGGATTTCAGGCAAGATGACCGCTACCCTGGATCTCACTACTATCATTGCTATGCTAGTTGCTTCGTTCTATCGCTTTGCTGCGCTACCTTTCTTTTGCTGTTCAAGCCTCCCCAAATTGCCATGAACCTCTAACCTTTTGCACCCTCCTAGCAAACCATTGCCTGGCTATGTTACCGCTTTCCTCAGCCCCTCTTATAGCGTTGTTAGTTGCAGGTGATGTTGAAGATTGCTCCATGATGGACAGGATTATGTTGGGATATCACAATATCTCTTATTTAATTAATGCATCTATATATTTGGTAAAGGATGGAAGGCTCGGCCTTATGCCTGGTGTTTTGTTCCACTCTTGCCGCCCTAGTTTCCGTCATACCGGTGTTATGTTCCCGGATCTTGCGTTCCTTACGCGGTCAGGGGATTTATGGGACCCCCTCGACAGTTTGCTTTGAATAAAACTCCTCCAGCAAGGCCCAACCTTGGTTTTACCATTTGCCTCACCACCACCTACTTTTCCCTTGGGAGTAATTAACCCAAGGGTCATCTTTATTATAGCCCCCACGGGCCAATGCTTGTCTAAGTGTTGGTCTGAACAAGAGCCACTTGAAGCGCCACCTCGGGGAAACTCGAGGTCTTGTTTTAGTTGTACGTAGTGTTCATCCGGTGTTGCCCTGAGAACGAGATATGTGCAGCTCCTATCGGGATTGTCGGCACATCGGGCGGTCTTGCTGGTCTTGTTTTACCATTGTCGAAATTTCTTGTAAACCGGGATTCCGAGACTGATCGGGTCTTCCTGGGAGAAGGTATATCCTTCATTGATCGCGAGAGCTTATCATGGGCTAAGTTGGGACACCCCTGCAGGGTATAAACTTTCGAGAGCCATGCCCGCGGTTATGTGGCCGATGGGAATTTGTTAATGTCCGGCTGTAGATAACTTGACACCAGATCCAAATTAAAATGCATCAACCGCATGTGTAGCCGTGATGGTCTCTTCTCAGCGGAGTCCGGGAAGTGAACACGGTCTTTGGGTTATGTTTGACGTAAGTAGGAGTTCAGGATCACCTCTTGATCATTACTAGTTGACGACCGTTCCTTTGCTCCTCTTCTCGCTCTCATTTGCGTATGTTAGCCACCATATATGCTTAGTCGCTGCTGCAACCTCACCACTTTACCCCTTCCTTTCCCATTAAGCTTTGCTAGTCTTGATACCCATGGTATTGGGATTGTTGAGTCCTCGTGGCTCACAAATTACTACAACAATAGTTGCAGGTACAGGTTATGCGATGATCATGACGCGAGAGCGATGTTTGCTTGTTTGGAGTTCTTCTTCTGCTTCTTCTGCGATCAGGGGATAGGTTCCAGGTCGGCAGCCTGGGCTAGCAGGGTGGATGTCGTTTGAGCTTCTGTTTGTGTTTCATCCGTAGTCGGATGTTGGTCTTATGTATGATGTATTGTTGTATTCATGTGGCATTGTATGCCTCTTGTATGTATCCCATCTATTATGTAATGTTGATGTAATGATATCCACCTTGCAAAAGTGTTTCAATATGCGGTTCTATCCTTGGTGGGACCTTCGAGTCTTTTTAGGATAGTATCACATATTGGGCGTGACAGGTTGCCTGCCCCAGGGCAGGTTATTCCTACTCCCGAGCCCGGTGAGAGCGTGGTGTTCGTGTCTCACTTCCTTCGGGGTTTAGGCTTCCCGACGGACCCCTTCATGAGGGGCCTCATGTTTTATTATGGGCTGGAATTCCACGACTTGGATCTGGAGTCCATCCTCCACATCTCATTGTTCATTGTCGTATGCGAAGCCTTCCTCCGCATTACCCCTCACTTCGGATTGTGGCTCAAGACCTTCCAAGTGGAGCCGAAGATAATCGAGGGGCAGCAGGCAGAGTGCGGAGGGGATTTTATAAGCAAAAGTGCTGACGCTCCATGGCCCGAGGGCTCTTTTCAAGAGGAGCTCGGTTTATGGCAACAGGAGTGGTTTTACATCGCCGCTCCCAGGGGCACCAAATGGGTGGCGCCACCCGCCTTCCGCCCAGGTCCTCCACCGCGGCTGGCGTCATGGGTCAACTAAGGGGTTGACTCGGGGCCGTCCAAGGACGTACCTCTCTTGTAGGGCCGTATTCGAGACCTCCAAGAGAGGGAGATCAATCTGGTCGTAGTGGCACAGGTCATGCTGATTCGGCGCCTTCTGCCCTACAAACGTCGCCCCCTCCGCCTGTGGGAATTTAATCCGGAGGGACCACGAGCTCTCCAACATTTTATGGGCGCAACGCCCATGGAGATGTATAAACTGTTCTTTGGATCACAAGAGAAGTGTCCGGACTTGACCGAGGACGCAGGTCTGAGCTGCAATCGCCCGGATACTCAAGTAAGTAGTCTTGTACCCGAACATGCCATCCGTATATCTATCATAGCTTGCCTTTAAGAGAGTCGTCCCTTGAACAGGAGTGGATAGCGAAAGCAAAACTGATCCGGTGTCCGGCCCCCCTCCCAGAGATCACGCCAGATCCTGTGTTAACCAGGATGCTAGAGGCTGCGCCTTTTGAATAAGGTGAAGGGGGGAACAAGGGAGCTACTACCTCCGTGAAGGAGTTTATCAAGAAAGGAGGGATTGATAATCCCTCCCTCTAAGGGGAGAAGAGGACCGCTTCTGAAGATCCGGAGACCAAGGCCTCGAAGCGGGGGAAGAAATCTTTGCCAGAGGGTCCTGCGCCGGGAGATGCCACGGCCGCAACATTTTCCCAAGGAGATCAGCCCTCCAGCGAGCCTTATGTAAAGAGGGGCGTTTTCCTAGAATGAGAGACATCCCTGTTTTATTTCTGAAGATAACCAAAATTTTATCTTGTATTTCGGATCTCAGCCCTTCTCAGCAGAGCTCGTCTTCGGGGGATCTTGATCCGGAGATGATGGAGAGCTAAACGCCTCCGCTTGCCGAACTGTCATGCGAGGCGGACGACCCTGAGGTGTCATCCCGGAGGGTTTCTCTCAATCCGGAGGGGCCCGAAGGTAGTCGTAGGTCCCCTCAAAGCCCTCCGCGTCCGGCCTTCGAAAAAGGCCATCGAACGAGTCCGGCTCCGACCGGTGTACGGTCGGAGGAGTTGAAAGATCTACTCGGGCGAGCGTCTATCTCGAAAGATCACCGTGCGCTAATGGGTACGGTGATTGAAAGGATTTCATCCGCTAAAAGTGGATTGCATGAAGCCATCATAAGTTTACTGACGGGTTTTGAGGTACGCAAAATGATGTACCTTCTGACAGTTTTGCATATAGAATGCGCCCTATATAGATAGTAGCCCCTGAGACTCGGTGTGCTGTCAAAAATGACAGCGCGCCAAGGATCATAATCCCAGGTATAATATGCGCTCTTCCTATGTAGGTGGAGAAGCGTCCGGTGGCAAGCCGGACTGATGAATTTGCCGAATTAAAGCAGCAACTTGACGTGGAGGATTTTGACATCGCGCTTGTCAATAAGTGGCTTGACTAGTCACAAGGTATGCAGCTTCTCCGCGGACACCCGGTAAGGTAGCTTAATGTCTGTGCCTTACAACATTTATGCCCACTGCCATGGAGAACCTTCGGGCGGAGCTCGCCCGAGCCAAGGAGCAAGCCCGAAAAAGTGATGCGGCTGCCTTAAAAGCGGCCGAAGAGCTAAGAGCCGAACAGGCTGCTCACTGCCGAAGCAAGAAAGAAATGGCCGAGATGGCCGTAAAGTTGAAGAATGCTACCGACCGTTGCGAGCTTCATGAAAAATAAGGGCGAGCGGAACAAGAGGACCTGAAAAAGGCCACTACTAAGGCCAAGGATGCTCACTCTGCAATGAGAGCTATGAAGGAGGAGCTGCGTCAGGCCGAAGATATTATGACTGGAAATCCTTTTCTGCTGTGGAGGAAATTTACGGATCCTAAGTATGCTCAGTTGGGCCAGCTGTGGGGTGTGGAGGATGCTTATCTGGATTTGGCGGCGAGTGCTGCAGACGCGGTCGCACACTTCCGAGGCCAAAAGGATCATGGAATGGAAGAGCTTTTTTGGTCACAGTTCCATAGTCTAGGGCGTCCGCTTTCATTGACCGATCGTTTGGCTGAATGGGCTGAGCTGAATAGGTTGTCCGGACTTGCCATGAAGGATGTCGTGACTCATTTGTGGCCGAGCAGGCCCGAGCCGAAGAGTTATTTTGGCTTGGTGCAGCAGTTCCTTGGTGCGGTGCCGCATATTGGTGCAATAAAGCGGTCAGCATGCATAGAGGGTGCGCGGATGGCTCTTGCCCGTGTCAAGACATACTGGGCGGAGATGAAGGCCACTGACATTCCATCCCAGGATTCAGATAGAAGCCGAGTACCTACCGAGCACTATTTTGAGGAAGTCCTGCAGGGCGCTCGTTTAATAGAGACGCAGTGCTCGAAGGATATTATGTTCTAATGACATGTGTGATTTGTGAAACAATGTTTCAATATAATATAAGGGCTTTTTATACTTGTGCTTTCAAGTATTAAAACGCCTCGTCTACAGCCGTTAATGAATATGTGTATATAACCTGAAAGATGGCAGTCTTTGGCTTCAGCCCCCACGCACATAGTGCGGGGGTGTTTGCCAAAAAGGCGCATTTTCACACTTAATTCAACGTCTTGGTCCTGTGAAGGAGGTGATAGCGTAGAAAACTAGGCAACCGGACTATAATGCTTTATCACTTTCACTTAGCCATAGGAGTTCGATGGTGGGGCTACTATATAGCCCCTAGGGGCACCGCGCTCTCCCGAACTCGGGGCGCGTATGTGCCTGACCGGGAAACGGTCCTTCGTTAATGCGGAGGAATTATAAACATTCCGGTGGGTCATCGAGTGGTTAACCAGTCTCACGCTATATCACGACAGTCAGTTTTCAGCTTTCTCTACTGAGGTGCTCACCAGGCCGAACCGGGGCACAATCCCAGTAGTTCTCCTCGTGCCGCGTTAGACGATGGAGCGGAACGTAAGGCAGCAAAACACAGGAGCTGGGCAAACCCAACATTTGACCAAAGACATGATTCGGAGCTGATGCATATAAGGCCTAACTCGAGACGTCGAACACTCCCTAAGGTATTCGGTCTTTTATGAAAACGGGCAGAACAATGCCCTAAGCCCCTGGTGTCCAGGTACGCGCAAAAATTTCTGACGCGGCCGATGCCAAAACGCCAGCCTCCTCCTCGGTTATACCAAGAAACCGGGGGATGTGTATCAACAAGAGACAGTAAAAAAAGGTTTACGCAAGGTCTTAATCTGAAAAGAAACCTTGCAACGGGTCCCTACTGCACGTCTGCGCCTGTTTCTCCGTTGTGCCGTATCCTGGACGGGTGTAGCACGGTGTTCATCTGTAAAAGAGAAGAACTTAGTTGAAGAAAGATCGTGCGAAAAATGTACTTTATATTAAATAAATAGAGTACGATTCAAAAAGCGAATAAAATTGAGCTTTATTGTCTCTTGTTGTACATGCATGCAGCCCCTTGTACGGGGGTGTGCGGCTAGCAGGCCTTTATATGTTTACCCCGGACTCGTCTAGCCGTGTCCGGGGTTCGAATGACCTATTCGGGTGCTTGGTTTAGCGGAGCCGGATTAGTGTGTGACTGTCCAGGCAGTCTCACGTTCTTCTGTGGTCGAGTAACACTTGATATTTCCCTTTAATGAGATGATGCTGCGTGGATCGGGCATTTTGAGTGTAAGAGATGCATAATGCGGTATTGCGTTAAAGCGGGCGAAAGCTTCACGTCCCAATAGTGCTTGATAGCTACTTTTGAATGGGGCAAAGTGGAAGGTTAACTTTTCGCGGCGGAAGTTGTCGGATGAGCCGAACACAACTTCAAGCAGTAGGGAGCCCGTACAATGGGCATATAGGCCTGGCATTACCCCCTTGAAGGAGGTGTTGCTGTGGCGAATTTTGGTTGGGTCTATCCCCATTTTGCAGATTGTGTCCTGATATAGCAGGTTTAGATCACTACCGCCGTCCATTAGGACTTCTCTAAATTGGAGTCCGTCTATTATAGGATCTAATATCAGGGCAGTCCATCCTGCATTTTGGATACTTCCGGAGTAATCCTGATGATCAAAGGTGATTGGTTTTGACAACCAATGTCGGGACTCCACCGGGATAGGCCGTGTGGCGCGTATTTCAATGGGTTTACTGTTTTGACTTCTTGTGGGAAATTCTTTTGTCACTTGAAGTGAGTTTACTGTTTTGACTTCTTGTGGGAAATTCTTTTGTTTTTCGGTGCTCTGCTTGTGGGGTTCGTCATCGTCCTCGCTTGGTGTGTCGAGCCCCTTGTGTTCGGCATTGAGTTTGCCGGACTGCTTGAAGACCCAACAATCTCTGTGGGTATGGTTTGCAGGCTTCCCGGGGGTACTGTGGATATAGCATATTTTGTCCAAGATTTTGTTTAGGTTGGATAGCTCGTGGCTGTTATCCTTGAGGGGCAGTTTTTTGTGATTCTGCTGAGAGCTTTTGAACCTGGCATTGACCGCTGTGCTCTTCGGGCTGTTTCCCCTTGTCCGGCGCTGGTCCTTGCTGCGTCGTGTTTTCCCGTTTCCATCTCTGACTTCGGATGTACTTGGGTCGCTGGTACTACATCTTGCCAGCCAACTATCCTCTCCCGTGCAAAAGCTGGTCATGAGGCTTGTTAGTGCGGCCATTGTTCACGGGCGTTGTGTTTGAAAGCTGCTAAGGCTTTGGCATCTAGATAGTCGACTATTTGGTTCTTTTTGGTGAGGAACCTGTTACAGAATTTGCGGGCTGACTCTCCGGGTTGTTTAGTTATGTGACTTAAATCGTCTGTATCCGGAGGGCGGACATAAGTCCCTTGAAAATTTGCCCGAAAAGCATCCTCAAGCTCTTCCCAACTTCCAACGGTGTTTTCAGGGAGGCTTTTAAGCCAGTGTCGTGCTGGCCCTTTGAGCTTGAGGGGTAAGTATTTTATGGCGTGGAGATCATCTCCTCTAGCCATGTGTATGTGGAGGATGTAATTCTCAATCCAGACTCCCGAGTCTGTTGTTTCGTCGTATGCCTCTATGTTTATGGGTTTAAATCCCGCTGGAAATTCATGATCCAGCACCTCATCGGTGAAACATAGGGGGTGTGCGGCGCCCCTGTATTTGGGTGTGCCGTGATGTTCGAATACTCAAAGTGTTGCATTGCTTTCTAGAGCTTGCTTTCTTGGCCCATAGATAGACCTGACTGGGCCATCCTTTTGGTGCGAATACTTATGCAGATCGCGTGCCGGCTTGTGTGCAGCGCTGCTTGCCGCTCTATGTTTGCCATGTGGTCGTCTATCCGACCGGGCGGCCTCTTTGTTCTTTGATTGTGGGGGCTCTACGGCCTCCTCGTTGAATTCGGGCAGTAGTTTGCGCTTCGGGTAGCTCTTTGTTTGGCGACTATCGCCGTATTTGTCTGCGGTGTTGAATACTTTGCTCCATCTGATTCTGAGTGCATCTTCCGCTGTTTTGAGCTTCTGCTTCTGCTTTTTCAGGCTACGCACAGTTGTGACGAGCCTTTTGTGGAGGTTCTTCTGCTCCAACAACTTGTCCGGTGTGAGATCGTCCGGACTGTCATCTTTGCCGGGGGCGGGTTGTTTATCCAAGTTGTCCTATTTGGACGGTTGTTCGATGGCATGTTCGTCGTGCACTGGTGTGACTTGCTCTATGGCTGGGTCTGTATGGCCGCCGTCTTTGTCGAGGCGGGACTTTGAGCGGCGCTTACGTCGCTGTTTTGGTTGTTTTTCGAGGGAATTATCCTTCGCAGTGTCCCGTTGTTCCTCGTTATCGCTTCCTTTAGGTGTATCCACCATATATACATCATGAGTTGAGGTGGCCTTCCAGTGCCCTGTAGGCGCTGGTTCTTGGTCGTCTTCAGCATCTTTGTCCATACCGTCTATGTCTTCGGAGTCAAAGTCGAGCATGTCGGTTAGATCATCAACAGTGGCTACAAAGTGGGTGGTGGGTGGGCGTTGAATTTCTTCATCGTCCGTGTCCCAACCTTCCTGACCAAAGTCCAGCCAGGGCTCTCCTGATAAAGAGAGAGACTTCAGCGAGTTTAGGACGTCGCCAGAGGGCGAGTGCTGAAAGATGTCCACGGCGGTGAACTCCATAACCGGCGCCCAATCGGATTCGATTGGCAGGGGCGCGGAAGGTTCGGAGTCGGGAGAGGAGTCCGGCACTTTGGAGTCACGAGCTTCGCAAAGGACAGGGATGGTGTTCGGCTCCATCGCCGTAGAGATCGCAGCCCCCAAGGCGGCGTCTAGCCACTCGTCCTCAATCGGCAAAGTCGGCTCCGAGCTAAGAGTCGGAGCGGACACTGATGCGGCCTCTAGGGCACTGTTCGGCGGCAGAGCTAGATCGTGCCCATTGAGACTGTGCGGCGCGCTTGGCTGCGGCTCAAATCCATCAAAGATCAAATCTCCGCGGATATCGGCTGTGTTGTTCAAACTCCCAAATCTGACCTGATGGCCAGGGGCGTAGCTTTTGATCTGCTCCAGATGGCCTAGCGAATTGGCCCGCAGTGCAAAGCCGTCGAATACGAAGATCTATCCAGGGAGAAAAGTCTCACCCTGGACTGTGTCATTGTTGTTGATCGAAGGAGCCATCGGGCCTAAAGGTGACGACACAGAGGAACACTCAATGAAAGCACCAATGTCGGTGTCAAAACCGGCGGATCTCGGGTAGGGGGTCCCGAACTATGCGTCTAGGCGGATGGTAACAGGAGACAAGGGACACGATGTTTTTACCCAGGTTCGGGCCCTCTCGGTGGAGGTAAAACCCTACTCCTGCTTGATTAATATTGATGATATGGGTAGTACAAGAGTAGATCTACCACGAGATCAAAGAGGCTAAACCCTAGAAGCTAGCCTATGGTATGATTGTTGTTCGTCCTACGGACTAAAACCCTCCGGTTTATATAGACAATGGAGAGGGCTAGGGTTACACGGAGTCGGTTACAATGGTAGGAGATCTACATATCCGTATCACCAAGCATGCCTTCCACGCCAAGGAAAGTCCCATCCGGACACAGGACGAAGTCTTCAATCTTGTATCTTCATAGTCTAGGAGTCCGGCCAACGGTGATATTCCGGCCATCCGGACACCCCCTAATCTAGGACTCCCTCAGTCACCCTTGATGAAAGCACTTGTATGACGCGCGATTTATCGTCATGGAAGTGGACACTTCCGTGATGATAATTTTGGTAATGTCATGGAACACTTCTACGACAGCACATGTATGACTATCTTGATTCTGTCATAAAATCGTCATGGATGTACATGCATGACAGAAAATGTGTCCTATTGTGACAAACACGTATCATCACGGAAGTGTATTTTTTGTAGTGATATGATGAGTCGGCCATATGACGACTTGGGCTATCAGCATGTTGATGAGGATATGGATGATCTGCTCGGGCAGGAATGTCCTAGAAGGGATTGCAAGAAGTCTCTCTTCATGTAATCCTCATAGAACACGCCTGAAGATGCTGCTTCAACATAGGCTCAACTAGCCGAGAGTCATACAGTGCTTAGCCCGACAACACTAGGGCAGGGGTTAAGGAAGGGTCTGGAAGGTTAGCCCAAGAAAATGGAGAGGAAGAGACCGTCGAAGAGAGGCTCTGCTGCCTACAAACAAGCCAGAGCACATAGCAGCCAGACGGCGGATTTTGAAGAGCGTGTACCTGTCAAAGGGGCGGCCATGTTTCATGTCACGGGCGAGCCGATGCTACCGCGGAAACTGCTTGATGCAATATCCAGGATATCCGACATACGCGGCTCGTGTGCCTGAGGGGAAGTGCTACATCGACACATGGCCCGTGGAGGTGTTCTTCCTGCGGTTTGAGCATATCTTCGAAATTTTTCTGGCAAGGCGGCTCGATTGTACAATCGTCCACCTTTTTGCACTACATATGAGCTCCGTCATGAAGAGAGAAGAAGTCTCACAAATCTGTGTGGCAGATCCATACGACATGCACGAGTCCTTCTTGAGTCTTGGCAACTTTGAGCATAAAACTCCTAGGGAGTACCTCGAAAACTTCATGGTACAGAATAAGGACCAAGATATTGTCCTCCTGCCTTATCATCGAAAGTAAGTAAGTGTTGGACAACCCTTTCATAAATTTCAATCATTCCTTCTCGCTCATATGGAGAATAATTTGAGGTGTCTTCCCCCGCAGCAACGGGTGCACCGTCGTTATTGTTCTTTACCCACAAGTCTCCCATGCTGTGTATTTTGACCCTACTAGAAACTACGAGAAGAAGGACTACACCCACGTAATGAATATTCTAGATGATGCTCTGCAAGGCTTCAGCTTGAGGGGTGCCCACCTGCAGATCAGGAAAGAAAGGAACAAGAAAACTAACTTCTGCTGCATCCATGTCCCAAAACCAAGCAAGAACGATGGATTCTACCTCCTACATCTGATGATGGAGTTCAGAAGGGATCACCTAAAGCTTCACATGACAAACATAAATGATGATCATATCCGCAAGTGGGTAGAATCTCATGGAGAAGCGGAGTATAAACTTAGAGATGAATTCTTTCACATCCGGAGGGACATTGCGACGATCATCATAAAAGAAGTCATCAAAGAGAATGGGATGTTCCACCACGACCCTACATCGCGAGCTGACATCCGAACTCACATAGGCATGCAATGTCAGGACCTCACGTCGTTCAGGAAGCTAGGGTGCATTCTCGATGATATGGAAGGATGGAACTTCTAGTGATTTACGATGCCGATGATGATGATATGTGTCGGTTGAACTTGTATAGTTTCTGTAGCGATGAAACTTTGTGATGTCTATGGTCCTTGCCGAACTTACGTAACGCTACTTTGTTAGTTTGGGTACGATGACCTGCGTACCTCTAGTTAATTAGTTTGCATATGATGAAACTGCGTTGATTATTTGTATGTTTACTATGTGTTGCATGTAGTTGCTAACCCTTTCTTTTTCGTGTTGCTCAAGTATATTTTGTTGCATATGATTATACATTCTCTTGATGAAGATGCATCTCTAAAAGGTACCTAGATTCTTGACGGCGAAGAAGCAGTGCTATGTCGTGTACAAAGGGAAGCTTCCGGGACTGTAGGACGAGTGGCCTGAGTGTCAAGCGCAAGTAGAGGGGGTCTCGGGCGCCATCCATAAAGGCTTCAAAAGCAGACATAAGCAGAAGCTAGTTACTTGAGGTTCACGCTAGCACGAGAGAGGACTTATACGTCTCCAATGTATCTATATTTTTTTATTGTTCCATGCTGTTATATTATCATTCTTGGATGTTTTACAATCATTTTATTGTCATTTTATATCATTTTTTGGTACTAACCTGTTGACATAGTGCCCAGTGCCAGTTGCTGTTTTCTACTTGTTTTGTACATCGTGGGAAATCAATATCAAATGGAGTCCAAACACAGCGAATCTTTTTGTGGGTTTTTTCGACCAGAAGACATCCAGTGGGCCGAAGAAGTACCGGAGAGGGAGCTCGGGGGGGGGGGGGGGGGAGGGAGGGGGGCAAGACACCAGGGCGCGCCTGGGCCCCAGGCGTGCCCAGGTGGGTTGTGCCCACCTCAGTGGCCTCCCACACTGCCTCTTTGCTCTATAAATACCCCAATATTCCAGAAACCATAGAGGAGTCGACGAAAATCAATTCCAGCCGCCGCAAGTTCCAGAAACACCACATGCAATCTAGACACCATCACAGAAGGGTTCATCATGTCCATTGGTGCCTCTCCGATGATGTGTGAGTATTTCTTTGTAGACCTGTAGGTCTGTAGTTAGTAGCTAGATGGCTTCCTCCCTCTCTCTTGACTCTCAATACAATGGCCTGTTGGAGATCCATATGATGCAAGTCTTTTTGCGGTATGTTTGTTGGGATCCGATGTACTTTGAGTTTATGATCAGATCTATGTTTTTATCCATGAAAGTTATTTGAGTCTTCTTTGATCTCTTATATGCATGATTGATTATAGCCTCGTATTTCTTCTCCGCTATTTGGTTTTTGTTTGGCCAACTTGATCTATTTATCTTGCAATGGGAAGAGGTGCTTTATGATGGGTTCGATCTTACGGTGCTTGATCCCAGTGACAGAAGGGGAAACTACACGTATGTATCGTTGCTATTAAGGATAACAAGATGGGGTCCATTTATACATAAATAGATCTTGTCTACATCATGTCATCGTTCTTATTGCATTATTGCGTTTTTCCATGTACTTAATGCACTTAAGGATAACAAGATGCATGCTGGATAGCGGTTGATGTGTGGAGTAATAGTAGTAGATGCAGGCAGGAGTCGGTCTACTAATCTTTGATATGATGCCTATATAATGATCATTACCTGGATATCATCATGATTATTTGAAGTTCTATCAATTTCCCAATAGTAATTGTTTTCCCACCATTTGCTATTTTTCTCGAGAGAAACCACTAGTGAAACCTACGGCCCCCGGGTCTCTTTTAATATATTTGCATTTGTGATCTATTTTAATTTGCTTTTATTTTCAGTTCTATTAAACCAAAAATGCAAAAATACCTTATTGTAGTTTATTTTATTTGCGCTCCATTTATCCTATCTATTACAACTTTATCACATCTCCTCGCCAATTTCTAGCGCCGTTCCCCGAAAGGGATTGACAACCCCTTTAACACGTCGGGTTGCGAGTATTTGTTATTTGTGCGCAGGGGTTGTTTACGTTGTGTTGGGTGGTTCTTCTACTGGTTCGACAACATTGGTCTCATCACTAACGGAAATACCTACAGTTGGTGTGCTGCATCATCCCTTCCACATTGGGAAAATACCGATGTAGTTCTAGCAGATATCAAAAGGAATTTTTGGCGTCGTTGCCGGGGAGGTTCCTAATCACAAATCTAATATCCTCGCAATTTACATTATTTTCAATTTGCCTCTCATTTCCTCTCCCCCACTTCACAAAAAATTGTCGTTTCATTCGCCCTCTTTTTCGTTCGCTGTTTTCTCGTCAGATGTATTTTTTAGTGCAATCTTTTTGTGATGTCACCTTGAGTGATTTTGGTATGGCAGAAACAGATGATGGCCTAATCTCTAAAATGGAGCGTTTGGGTAATCTATATGTGAAAACTTTTGTCTTGGGGCAAGGGAATTTTATGGGAAAAGAACATATCCAAAATTGTTTAATTGTGTCGGAAAATTAAGTCTAGATGATATTCCTATACTTAAAAGGACTAAATCTTATGCGGAAGCTGTTTTGGCACTAGTTCTAAAACTTGGAACTAGATTTATCCGTACTCATCCTATCTTGCAAAGATTGTTATATGAGTTGGCCGTTATAAAGAATCCTAAAGCTAAAAATTTAGCCACTCTTGTTCTAATGAATGAATTTGACTACATAATACTGGAAGCTAGGAAAATCTTTGATTTTTATGGTATGAATCATGAAATACCCGAGATTGATGAAATTGTTTACAATAGTGATTATGCGTTCAGATATTTGCTTGGAGATAACCAAATCTTTGATGAGAATCTTAAAAAGCAAGCCCCGTTTTAGACATGATCCAACAAGTTTTCAATGATGTTAATCAACACTACTCTTGGATTGCTGTCGGAAATCAAAAGGTTTATGATAAAAAGCAACTTGATAGTGCTCAGGATTTAATGGATAATGTGTTTTATGTTTTATTTGCAAAAACCCCTGACACAAATACCTCCAAACGAAAATAAGGCTAAATATGACAAAACGTAGATCCTTCACGTTATGCCAAGCTAGGGGCGTAAAACGATAGCGCTCGTTGGGAGGCAACCAAACTTTTATCTTTTTGCCTTTTGGTTTTCTTGTTGTTTTCAATAAAAGAAGCAATTATTCCTCTCATTAGATGTGTTTTTGTGTTTAAATTAGTGTTTGTGCCAAGCAAGGCCTTTGGGATGATTTGGGTGAGAGTTGATTTGATCTTGCTGAAAAATAGAAACTTTTGCGCTCATGAAATTATTTTTCATTTTTATCAGAAAAGTGATTTTGAGTTGATTATTTTTGCAAAAGATTAATAAACAAATTATTCACATAATCGTAATTTTTGGAATTTTTGGAGTTACAGAAGTCGAAGTAGTTAGATTGCTACAGACTATTCTGTTTTTTGACAGATTTTGTTTTCTTTGCGTGGTGTGCTTGTTTTGATGATTCTAAGGTTTTCTTTGAAGAGTTTTTGCCACAAAAAAGTTGAAATATAGTAGATATAATGCAAAAGTAAAATATGAATGGGTTTGCAACAATACTTATAGTAGTGGTTTGCTTTCTTATACTAACAATACTTATAGTAGTGGTTTGTGTGATTAAAGTTTTCATGTTTTGGGTGATCTTACGATGGGTGAAGGAATAAGGATTAGCAAAATTCTAAGTTTGGGGATGCCCGAGGCACCCAATATAATATTCAAGAAGTATCAAGCAACTAAGCTTGGGGATGCCCCCGAGTGGCATTCCCTCTTTATTCTAACAACCATCGGTATTTTACTTGGAGCTACATTTTTATTCGTCACATATTATGAGTTTTGCTTGGAGCGTCTTGTATGATATGAGTCTTTGATTTTTTTGCTTTGTGGTTTAAGTCCTGAATACTTGCTGGACAACCTTTTTGAGAGAGCCAAAAATTATGCTATGCTTGCTCCTATGCTTCACTTAAATTTTTAGACCCATGGAATTGCTCTAGTGCTTCACTTATATTTTTTTGAGCACGGTGTGCTTTGTTATTTTTGAAGAAATGCTGTCATGCTTCACTTACATATATTTTGGGGTTAGTAAATTTTTTAAGAAATTCTCACTTGCTTCACTTAGATTATTTTGAGAGGAAGAAATATTATGCTCATGTTCGTCACTTATATTTGTTTGAGCTTATTAAAAGCAACATATGAAATTAGTCCCAAAGTGATAGATATCCAAGGAGGATATAATAAAAACTTTCATGAAGATCATTGGACAAAATAAACTTGGTTTTTAGTAAGGTTTTGAGATATGACGATATGATATGTGAGTCATGTTGATGAGTAATTATGCTTTAGTAAGAATATTGGTGCTAAGGTTTGTGATTCCCTATGCAAGCACAAAAGTCAATAGTTATGCAATGAAATTACATCCTACTTATGGTGCGTTATTCGGTGTTACTTATGCTTAATGCTTGGGTATGAGATTTTTCATTTCTTGGTTGGGCGCTTCTCAATCTTTTTGCTAGCCTTCATTTTTTGCACTAAATATGATCACTACTTGTGCATCCAAAACCCTTTAAACCAGTTTTGCCATATGAGTCCACTATACTTACCTATATGCGGTATTTCCGTGCCATTCTAAGCAAATTTGCATGTGCCATCTCTAACTTTCAAAATAAATTTATCTTTTTTGTGCTCATACCACTCGCGAGGCGGTGAGGGGTGGCTGGTGTTTTCCATGCTAGATATGTTTTTCTCACGATGAGTGTTTATTCACTTGTCATTGCACGAGAGTACGACAAAGGTATTAGGGATGCCCTGTCCCAAAATGAAAATGAATTTACTTTATGTTTTCAAATAATAAATTCCTTGGAAAGTGTTGGTATGGAGGGCACCCGTGGATACGGTTAGCCATGAAAAGTGAAAGTATGGTTGAAAAAAGAATAAACTTTATTTCCTTTTTGGGAACCGCCTATGATGTATCTAGCATGGAAAGTATTGGGAGCTCTAAGTCGTTTTCGTTGGTGGGAAAAGTATGCCTCCCAAAATGTTTTTATCTCTCAATTTTCATTTGAGCTCTGGCACCTCTACAAATCCCTACTTCCCTCTGCGAAGGGCCTTTATTTTACTTCATGTAATTTTTATTTTTGAATTTGAGTCTCCATCTTATCTTATAAAGCACCAACTAAGGGGCACTATGGTCGTATTTGAGCATTGGGTGTAGCTAATATTCGACTGTGTTTCATGAATGGATCAATGATTGAACATAATGTGCTAGGGTTAACTTGCTTTAGTGTTAATATTTTGAAAGACATGGTTGCTTGTTGATATGATTGAGTATAAAAGTCTTCATGTCAAAACTAGACTATTTCTTTGAACCATATAAAAGTCCAAATATCCATGCTACAAAGAAAAGATCATGTGATGAACATGTTAGGCAGCATTCCACATCAAAAATTCTATTTTTATCATTTACCTACTCAAGGACGAGTAGGAATTAAGATTGGGGATGCTGATACGTATCCAACGTATCTATAATTTTTATTGTTCCATGCTGTTATATTATTATTCTTGGATGTTTTACAATAATTCTATAGTCATTTTATATCATTTTTTGGTACTAACCTATTGACATAGTGCCCAATGCCAGTTGCTATTTTCTGCTTGTTTTCACATCGCTTGTCGGTGTACAAAAGTATGGGCCTTCTGTACCCCTTACTTGCGCACGGGCAGTCATAGCCATGCCTGTAGCAAGGCATGGCAGGGCGGTAGAAGAAAGAATACAAGACTACCAAGACAACATTCGAGGTAGTGAACTGAGAGCAGAAGGCAAGCCGGACCTCCCCCGGCAACACCCTTGCCGGGGCGGCCTGTGTAGCCTCGGCAAGGACCTTGCCAGGGCAGCTTGTGAAGCACCAGTAAGGCCATCACCCTTGAGGCTGAGAGCTCTGACATCATCAACAATGTCAAGGCCAAGGCTCGGGGGCGCATGCATAGTAGCATGCATATCTTGGTGAAGACTAGTGGCTTGCGGGTCTACGTGAAGACCAGAAGACAAAGACCCCCGGCAAGGCCCTTGCCAGGGACGACTGCGAGGCCCCCGGCAAGAACCTTGCTAGGGACAATTGCGGGGCCACGGCCAGGCCCGCACCTGACAAGGTTTTTGCCACCTCACGGTCGTTCCACCACGATGACCAGCTTGCTAACTAGGCAGACGCCTGCGTGGCGGCATGCAGATCTTCGTGGAGGCTCTACCACCACGCCAGCATAGCAGCTAGCCAGCCAGCCTAGTGTTGTATGCCTCACAGCCTGGACGTGTGTCAAGGCAAGGAGAGGCGGCGACGGACGAGACGGCTTCTATTACCATCCCCGATAAAGTTGGAGGGCACGTAAGCAGCGCATTAAATGTGTTTGTCCTACGATGTCAGCGATAAGCTTCTACACTGTAGATACCTTACACCTCTTGTGTGCCCCCTTTGACATATAAAAGGAGGCCCGAGGCATACTGGAGCAGGATTCGGACTTTTTGGACTGGGCATGCATAACAACTAGTCTAAGAACTCAAGAACACCAAATATACGCTCAAGCAGGACTAGGGTTTTACGCACCATTGCGGCCCAAACCTAGGTAAAAACCCCTCATGCTGATCACCAGACCTGCTCTTTGTGCAGCTCTCTCCCTGCCAACCGTAGAAGGGATCCCCATGATCCCATAGGTGTCATTTCCCCGACATCTTTGGAGCGCCAGGTAGGGGAAGAAGTTGTGAAAATCTGGTCTAGTAGTTAGTGCGTCAGTTTCTTCAACACCATGGCTCTAAAGAAGAAGACAATCATGATGATCGGTTCGTTTGGAGCCGGTCCACCCGTGCCAGCGCGGACAGGCGACGTGGCAGACACTGGTGGCGGAGTAGATAAAGACCATCCACGTCGCTCTGGTATGGGCAGCCAGGCAAGTGGTGTGGTCTACAATCGCAACGACGATCCACACAATAACAAAAAAGCTAAGTCACGCCAAACTTTGAGTGATTTTCTCGTTTTGTAAGGTTATTTTCCTCGAATGATTTTTGTTCTTGTATGGAAAACCTGCACGCGAAGGAACCCTGCCATGATTGGTAGCGCCCTTGTTCTGTTTCGAGTCCGCTCAACAGCTCAAGTGGCTGCACTAACACTACTAGGAGAAAGGCTACTAGTAGCGCGGGTAAATTGGCTACTAGTAGCGCGGGTACTCGCGCTACTAGTATCGCGCTACAGCTAAAAGATAGTAGTAGCATGGGTGCAACCTGCGCTGCTACTAAAAAGTTAGTAGTAGCGCGGATGCCACCCATGCTACTACTATTTGAAACCCGCGCTACTAATAAACGAATAGTAGTAGCGCATCTGTTATACCACACGCTACTAGCATCTTAAATACTAGGAGCACACATTTTCCTCCCACGCTACTACTAACAAATTAAGAATGAAAAAAATAAAAATTAGATGCAGCATTCATGAATGAAGATGAGAGACACGTCTAGTGCAAAATAAATTAAGGTCACAGGACCATCTTAACACTTGCACCATTCATGGATGCAACATTGAACATCTCAACTGCAAGAGATCACGTGATTCCATTTCACAATAAACGCACACAACCGAAGGTGGGTACCTTTCCTAGTGTCCCACCAGCAGCCTAAACATACCACTTCTCTAGATGTATCTACCAAGGCTCGGAGTTCAGATGCTGGTGGAGCCCAATCCTCCCTCCCCCAAATGACGGTATCGAGGTCCTCCACCTTGGCAACCTCCGGCATCACGATCACCTGGACGATCATCTGTGCAACGCGGTCGCCGGGCTTCACGGTGAAGTCCACCCCCGAGCAGTTGAAGAGCACGACGCCCACCAGGCAGCGGTAGTCCGCGTCGATCACCCCTGTAGCCACGTCGGGAAAGTGAAAACTTGTTAGTGCTCGTCAGAGTCCAAATTCAGTATGGTATTTTCATGCTTTTTAGCACATGCACACGAATCAATAGTATAGCCATAGGCTGGTCCTTACTTGTTACACGAGACGTGAAGAAGGGCGAGTCCCCTCCTTGTTGCACGAACGAATCAATGGGAGACACTGCCGCGAGCCGTGAAGAAGGCTGGCTCCCCTCCTTGTGTAAATAGCTCAGGTGCCTAAAGTTGTAAGGAATCTTAATACAATGAATTCATAGTAATGCATAATAACAAGAAAAAGAAAAAATAACCATGTATACTAAATAAAAAGATCATTCTATGAGTCGGGTTGACAGTTTCGAGACGGCATAAGCATCCTAGATGAAAGAATTACCAGGATTTGTTTATTCTTTAGTGCTGATCTCCACGGGCAGCTAGCAGTGTATGCTGATGCACAATGTACACATCTAAGCCCCCAAAACCAAAAACATTTCTGAGTGAGCAACAAACCAACTGACTGCTCGACCCTAAAAACAGACATTTTTTTGTGACTTTCCCTCTACCATTAGTACAAAAGGCAGAGAAACAAACATTTTTTTGTGATTTTCATTTTCTTTTACTACAAAAGGCAGTAAAATAAACTAGAATTTTTTGGTGTTTTTTCCTGCGCTTTGAAAGACAATACATAGAGCAAAAAAAGGGAATCCTCTCGAGATCTTTACTTTGTCCGTGGTGTTTTGCGAACACCGCTGCCAGCCTAGATATTTGGAGTAATTCTCAGAAAATGTATGCTTGGAGTATCAATGGTTACTGTTTAAAATGATGAGAAAGATACATGTCTTGTGCGTGCAGATTGGTAATTAAATTTTGTTTAAAGTTGATTGGCAATTCTTGTTATTAAATCTAATTTAAAAAGTGAAAAAGACAAGGAGCGTACGCACCTTGACTCCCACAGGTGGAGATACACGGCTAGCTTAGCTCAATCAGAATACTATGGTTTCTACAAAACTGTAGTTTTGGAAACAGTGAGGTGTTTGGCTAGACCAACAACAGTAGTTTCATAAACACTTGTATTCCTGATATAATGCTTTTTTCTAAAATCCTACAACCAGCGTGAGAAAAGATATTCAACTAAAACTTAGGTCTCGCTGGGAAGGGCCCTATGAGACAGGCATTGTAAGTACACATATATTTCAGTTACAAAAAGATATTCAGTTAAAAAGTGACAAATAACTGAATGAAACTCAGACTATATATTTCAGTTACAAAAAATATTTCAGCTTAGGAATGGAGTATATAAATCAGACTAGATAGATAACACTACTGAAGCTTACAAGCAAATACATGGGGCATACAAAGATGAAGAACATGCAGTCCTTCCAGTAAATATGAAGACAAAATGTATGATTTACTTATTATTCTATTTGACCCTAGTATCTGTCATGCATACAAATACATATGTGTGTTCGACAAATTCTGAAGCTATGCATTATACTTGGTATCAAAAAGACATTGTAAACCTATCTTGGTTGTAAATTACTGTGATGTAAGATGCCACCAAAAAATGTATCTCCATCCTGAAATTTAGATTTTATTGACACTATACATAGGTAAGACAAAACATGGTAATTCAAGCAAAAAATAGTAGCTTTGCTTAAGAACGTGATACTAAGTACTTACAATTTATCTTAAAATTTCAGAATCAAGAAGCTGAAGGAAACAAAGGCAAAGTAAGAATGCGAGGATGAGCCATACCTACAAGATGAAGAGCATGCATCCCTTCATGTAAGCGAAAAATAGCTCTTGTGAAAAAGAAAACAAAGATCAGGTTGTTGTATCTAAATGGTTTGTAAAATATTGTATTTACAGAATGGGACGTACACATTTACTGAACATCTTTAGAATGGGGCACAAAACTGATAAGAATACAAAAATATTCAGGTAAACTAGAAGTGACACATTACTGAAAATTACAGTCCAAAACCACTTTAAATTCAGGCAACCAAAAAGAGAAGGAATACACATTACTGGGCAAAAATGCACATTAAATTACAGTGAGAATTTTCAGTCTAAATATTTTTAGATAAGTAACAATGATTTGGACTGTAGTTTCAGTCTTTTATTAGTCTATCTTACAATGCAATTTTACGTTGCAAACACTACCATTACAAAGGTAATTCACTGGAAGTACATAGGGATTTACAGTGTAAGTATGAATATTAGATTGACTAAACTTATTCTTTGCACAAGTGAGAAATCTGAAACCCTTCTTGTACTTGTGCTGCTGCTACTAGTACAACCTAAGCACTAACAACAACCTAGTAGTGCTATCCCCCCTTTTTAGGGATCCTTAACTTATACCTTCGGGGTATGATCCTATTCCTTTTAAGGGAGGATCTTGGTGCGCCTAGACAAAGGGTGTGGGGGCCTTCCCCACTACCCACGTTCATGTGGGTCCCACCATGCAGGTGGGCACGACTTGGGAACCTTCTAGAACCTTCCCGGTACAACACCGAAAAATTCGAACTTTTTTTGGATAAAATAAGACTTCCCATATATAAATCTTTACCGTCGGACAATTCCCGGGCTCCTCGTGATGTCCCGGATCCCATCCAGGACTCTGTACTAGTTTCATATTTCACCATATGAATATCTTAATACTACCCTAGCAATACCGAACGTTAAGTGTGTGGCCCTACGAGTTTGAGAACATGCAAACATGACCGAGACTCCTCTCCAGTAAATAATCAATAGCGGGACCTGGATGCCCACCTTGACTCCACAAATTCAACGAAGATCTTTATCGGTTGAACCACGATGTCAAGGATTCATTTAACCCCGTATGCAATTCCCTTTGCCCGGCTATATGTTACTTGCCCGAGATTCGATCATCGTATCTCCATACCTATTTCAATCTCATTACCGGCAAGTCTCTTTAATCATTCTGTTATACAATATCCCGAGAGTAAACTCATTAGTCACATGCTTTAAGGCTTCTTGAGATGTTGTATTACCGAGAGGGCCCAGAGATATCTCTCTCTCATACGGAGTGACAAATCCCAGTCTTGATCCGTGCCAACCCAACAAACACCTTCGAATATACTTCTGGAGCACCTTTATGATCATCCAATTATGAAGCGACATTTGGATACACACCAAGTATTCTTTCGGTGTTAGGGAGTTGCACGATCTCATAGTCTAAGGAATAGATACTTGACAAGAAGAAAGTTGTAGCAAATAACTAAGCAATACAATCTGTTGCCAAGCTTAGGGTTGGATCTCATCCATCACATCATTCTCCTAATGATGTGATCTCATTATCAAATGACAACTCATGTCCATGGTTAGGAAACCTTAACCACCCTTTGATCAACTAGCTAGTCTAGTAGAAGCATACTAGGGACACAATGTTGTTTATGCATTCACAAATGTACTTTTCGTGTCAATACAATTCTAGCATGAATAAAAACATTTATCATGAATGGGAAATATGATAATAACCATTTTATCATTGCCTCTAGGTCATATTTCCAATAGTCTCCCACCTGCACTAGAGTCAATAATCTAGTTCACAATGCTATGTGATTAACACGCAATGAGTTTTGCGGATTGATCATGTTTTGCTTGTGAGAGAGGTTTTAGTCAACGGGTCTGCAATATTCAGATGCATGTGTACTTTGCAAATTTCCATGTTATACTGTAGATGCTGCTACCACGCTCCACTTGGAGCTATTCCAAAATAACTGCTCCACTATATGTATTCGGTTTGCGACTTAGAGTCATCCAGATCAGTGTCAAAGCTTGCATCGATGTAACCTTTTATGATGAACTCTTTATTACCTCCATAACCAGGAACCATTTCCTTAGTCCTCTTTGGGTACCTAAGGATAATTTTGACCGTTGTACAGTAATCCACTCATGAATCACTGTTGTACCCCCTTGCCAGACTCATGGCAACGCAAACATCAGGTATGGTATGCAGCATGACATACATTATAGAGCCTATGGCTGAGGCATAGGGGGTGATTTTCATCCTTCCTCTTTCTTATGTCGTGGCCGAGCTTTGAGGTTTACTCAACTTCACACCTTACAACTTAGGCAAGAACTCCTTCTATGACTGATCCATTTTGAACTCCTTCAAAAGCTTGTCTAGGTATGCTCTATGCGAAAGTCTTATCAGGCTTCTTGATCTATCTCCATAGATCTTAATGCCCAATATGTAAGCAACATTGCCTAGGTTTTCGTTTGAAAAACTCCTTTCAAACAACCCTTTATGCTTTCTAAAAATTCTACATCATTTCCAATCAACAATATGTCATCCACATATACAATTAGAAATGCTATAGAGCTCCCACTCACTTTCTTGTAAATACAAGATTCTTTATATAGTTCGTATAAACCCAAAAGCTTTGATCACCTCATCAAAGCGTACATTCCAACTCCATGCTGCTTGCACTAGTCCATAGATGATCACTGGAGCTTGCATACCTTTCTAGCACTAGTGCAGAACCGGGCATTAGCACTGGTTCGTAAGGCCCTATAGTGCCGGTTAAATAACCGGCACTAATTTGTGGTCACTAAAGGCCCCCCCCCTTTAGTACCGGTTCAGCACGAACCGGTGCTAAAGGGCAACCACGTGGCACGAGCCAGCTTCGGGGGCCTGGAGCCCTTTAGTACCGGTTGGTAACACCAACGGTACTATAAGGTTTGGTGGGTTTTTAGTTTTATGATTTCTTTTTCATTTAATTTTGTGTTTCCATTTTAATTCTTTTTCGTTTGCTGGTATTTTACGATACTACACATTGTACACGTTATGCATCATATATACATCATGCATGCTTTGTTTATCAACGCTGCTGCTATGTTCATTGCACCCGCAGATATAACATGCTCATGCATGCTTTTGCATCATCACATCATCATATATATATAATAACAAGTCCTACTAATCATGCATCATCATACAACTTCTACTCGTTATTAATAATAAGTCATACGATCATCATCCTCATATATAGTCATCGAACCCAACCCTACATAATTGTTCTTAGCACATGATCATGAGTATCAGGTAGGACCTAAACACCCTTAAGGTAAAATAGCATAAAACAATATAGACCCTGACTCTCCATTATGAAGAATGGCGATCATCCTGTCTCCAATTCTTGCCTTTCGCTGCTTATTGCTTCCAAGAAGCTCCTTACGACTGTCCATACATTTTTTCCATTCTTTGATTGTTATGTCTCCACTTCTTTTAGAAACCCGGTATGGACAGTTGAGATTCGTAGGACGACCTGGTCGTATGTTCAAAACATGAAGGCTACCACGCGTATACATTAGATGAGGCACACAATCATTCGGGATTATCTGTTGAAAAACATAATAATAACTTTGTAGTTAGCAATGATGTACTAGTTTTAGAAGTGTGCAAAAAGATGCACGGATGTTGTAATAGTAAAAAATAATCTTACCAGGGTATCTCCATGGTAGTTACCGTAGTTCAACACGTGCACTAGTGGCACGCATTGAGCATAATGTTGAGGAGTTTGATTGTGGATATTGTAATTCTCAAGATCAATACAAAATCCGACCAGATGAGTTTTCTCCTGATAAGTTAATTCGGAGCCTTCAGTGTAGTACGTTCTGTCTACCATCTTCCGCACATTCTTTGAAGAATGAAAATAAGCTGTCAATGGAGATAAGTTGTCAACATTATATTTTGAAATAAACAATATAAATTACTTAATAACTATGTTTAGCTCACATGAGGGAAAAACTGGAGGTGTATCCACAAAGACCCAAATCGAAGGTGTCTCTTGCTCGATTGTAGGATCACCAAGATCCATGGTGACAAGCATACCCTCATCAAGACCATACATCTTGCAAAATGCATCCCACTTTTTGCAACCAAAATGGGTTACACTCTGAGCATTGTACAACTTTACTTGAAAATCCACACCATGTTCGGTACTTAGGATAATTTTTTTGGTTTCAAAATTTTCATGGTCTTCAAAGCCCATCCTCTCCAAGACATAGCGTCTTGCAAAGCATGGGATAAGCTAGTCGAATTGGAAAAGATGAAAAATACACATTAAAATAGTTGAAGTCGTGCTTAATTACGAAAAAAACTATTGTCGTCGTTGCGTACCGTATGAACATCGCAGGTCTCCTCGAGCTTAATGCTGAAGCGCCGATCTTCGTCCAGCTAAATGAACCTGTCGCAGATACCTCGGTCGTCGTGGCACCAGTCGCACTCCCCCGGGAGGTTATCGTCGTCCGATGAGTACGACAATTCCGGCCTACGTTCATAATTTAGTTTTATTAGTCAACTATCTAGTTCAACTACTAAGCACTTACTATAAATAAATAAGTAGTACTTACTAAAAACAAACTACTTCTATATATAGTAAAATAAATTAGTTTATTAAATCAACTAGCTAGTTCAACTATATATAAACTACTTCTTCTTTTTTTCCTTTTTCTAAATACTATGAACAAAAAAATCATTAAAATTCTATGAACAAAATTAATTACACAATCTAAATATCACCCAAAAAAATCTATTAACAATAATATCACCAAACATGCATATTCAATAATAATATGACCAAAAAAATCTATTAACAGAAAAAAAATCTATTAACAGAAAAAAAATCTATTAACAGAAAAATCTATTAATTCAACTAGTTCAACTAAGCATTTACTAAAAATAAACTAGTTATATTAATTCAACTAGTTCAACTAATTAAGCATTTACTAAAAATAAACTAGTTCTATATATTAATTCAACAAGTTCAACTAATTAAGCATCTTCTAAAAATAAACTAGTTCTATATATTAATTCAACAAGTTCAACTAATTAAGCAAATTCAAAAAATAAACTAGTTGATCTATATATTAATTCAACTAGTTCAACTAAAAGCATTATATTTACTAAAAATAAACTAGATAGTTCTAATTCATCTAAACATATTATATATAGAAAACAGAAAATAAGTAAAAAAATATGTGTGTGTGTGTGTATATACGTGTGTGTGTGTGTTTGTGTGTACGTGTCTATGTGTATGCGTGTGTGTGTGTGTGCGTGTGTGTGTGTACGTGTGTATACGTATGCGTGTGTACGTATATAGGGCGCGTACGGGTGGCGCGGGGCAGCGACGACGACGGACGGCGGGGGCGGCGACGACGGGCGGCCGGGAGCGGCGACGACTGGCGCGCGGCGGGCCAGGGGCGGCGACGACGGGCGGCCGGGGGCAGCGACGACGACGGGCGCGCGGCGGGCCGGGGGCGCGCGGCGATGACGACGGGCGGCGGGGGCGGCGACGACGACGGGCGGCGGGGGCGCGTGGCGGCGACGACGACGGGCGGCGAGGGCGGCGAGGGCGACGGCACGGCGGCGCGGCGGCGTCGGCGAGATGAGCGAGAAACGTGGAACGAAGTGGCGACGATAACTGATTTTTCGTCAGTGCCATATATATAGGGGGAGCCTTTAGTACCGGTTGGAGCCACGAACCGGTACTAAAGGCCAATTTTGGCCAGCCCAAGCGGCGGGAAACAAGGCCCTTTAGTACCGGTTGGTGGCTCCAACCGGTACTAAAGGCCCCCCTTTAGTACCGGTTTGTGCCACAAACCGGTACTAAAGGCCGTGCGCTGCCACCCGCGGTGCGCTATGTTTAGTCCCACCTCGCCGAGCGAAGGGCAGCCGCACTGGTTTATAAACCCAGCCGCGGCTGCCCTTTCGAACTCCTTTATATAGCAGGCTTCTGGGCCTAACTAAGGCGCGCTGCCGGGTGAGCCTCCTGGCCCTTCTGGGCCTGCATTTGCACACCCTAGGACTGGTAGGCTCACCAGGCAGTGCCCCAACATTTTTTTTAATTTTTTTCTTTTCCGCATTATTTATTTTCTTCTATTTATTTTTGAGTAATTTTTTTATATAGTTATTTATTTTCTGCTTTATTTTTTTCTTCTATTTATTTCTGAGTAGTTTTTTTGCCGTATTTAGTTTCTTTGTGAATATTTTTTCTTTATATTAGTTTTTTTCTTTTCTGCATTATTTATTTTCCTCTATTTATTTTTGAGTAATTTTTTATATAGTTATTTCTTTTCTGCTTTATTTTTTCTTCTATTTATTTCTGAGTAGTTTTTTTGCCGTATTTAGTTTCTTTGTGAATATTTTTGCTTTATATTAGTTTTTTTCTTTATATAAGTTATTAAAAATAAAAAAGAAGAAGTCCGGAGTTGTAATAAGTTATTAAAAATAAAAAAGAGGTGCAATGCTCGTTAATTTGCTTCAAGCCTTTTGGAATAGTGTAAACTGCACTGCGCGTAGCTCCGTGCAATCTACCATATTCCTAAAGGCTTGAAGCTAAGCAACGTGAGCATTGAGCCTCTTCTTCATCGTCTCTGCACCCAGGGCTTATAAACCGCTCCTACTCCCTCTCTCTTGGCGAGGTGGGACTAAAAAACAAATTACCCTTTAGTACCGGTTGGAGCCACCAACCGGTACTAAAGGTGGTGCGCTGCCTGCACAAAATTTAATTAGTGTCATTTAGCTCAAAACAAATCATTAAATGCATGAAAAATATCAAATGAAGGCGGAAATGGTTGAAATTTGATGTCGTCGCTTTGAATGATGCATACTGAATGCACAAAAAGTCTGGAGTTGTAATAAGTTTAAAAAAATGAAATGCCTTTGTAACAGATGAGTTTAATTTCGTCAGAAACCTGAATACTTCGAAAGAGATTGTCCAGTTTGTAAACGAAGTGCATCTAGTTTTTGCCGTAACCCTCTCTACTTTTTTGAACAATTATGTGGGTGAAATGATGATACCATGCCAAGTTTCAACTTTTTCAGAGTTCATTTGTAGTTCTTTTCAATTTCCAGGTCATTTAGTTCTCAAAACAAATCATTGAATGCAAGAAAAATAGCAAATGAAGGCAGAAATGGTTGAAATTTGATGGCGTCGCTTTGAATGGTGCATACTGAATACACAAAAAGTCTGGAGTTGTAATAAGTTCAAAAAAATGAAATGCCTTTGTAACAGATGAGATTAATTTCGTCAGAAACCTGAATACTTTGAAAGATATTCTCAAGTTTGTAAACGAAGTGCATCCAGTTTTTGCCGTAACCCTCTCTACTTTTTTGAACAATCTATGTGGGTGAAATGATGATACCATGCCAAGTTTCAACTTTTTCAGAGTTCATTTGTAGTGCTTTTCAATTTTTAGGTCATTTAGTTCTCAAAACAAATCATTGAATGCATGAAAAATAGCAAATGAAGGCAGAAATGGTTGAAAGTTGATGGCGTCGCTTTGAATGGTGCATACTGAACGCAAAAAATATAAGAGCATTTACATCACGATCTTATATTTCTTTAGAGTCTAAACTGTCAATATGATCTTATAACATCAAAAATACTTTGATCATCAATGATCTTTGTGTGTACAATCTGAATTGTCAATATGAGTCATCAACGATTTATAAACCGATGAAGACTCATATTGCGGCCACAAATTCTACACATAGAGTTCAATGAAGACCAAGTGCTTGTGATAGTTTGAGAAATAACATATTTAAGGTGGTAAAAGGCTTGTTAGGGGAGCGAGGTGGGACTAAAAACAGCTTGCCATAACCTCATTAGTACCGGTTCGTGGTACGAACCGGCACTAAATGGTGACGGTGGGGCCATACCCTGACCGCAGGCTGACACATCCCCTTTAGTACCGGTTCGTGGCATGAACCGGTACTAAAGGTTCGCCACGAACCGGTGCTATTGATCGCCGCCACGAACCGGTGCTATTGTACACATTAGTGCCGGCTGAAATTCAAACCGGCACTATTGGGCTTCACGTATGACCCTTTTTCTACTAGTGTAGTGTCCTAAGGATCCGCAAAACCTTTGGGTTGTATCATATACAACTCTTCCTTAAGGAGAGCGGTTTTTGCATCCATCTGCGAGATTTCATAATCAAAAAATGTAGCAATTGCTAACATAATCCTAACAGACTTCGGCATCGCTATGTGTGAGAAAGGCGCATCATAGTCAACCCCTTGAACTTGTCGAGAACCCTTTGCAACAAGTCGAGCTTTATAGATGGTGACATTACCATCATGTATGGCTTCTTCTTACAGATCCATTTGTTTCCAATGGCCTGCCGGTCATCGGGCAAGTCCATACTTTGTTTTCATACATGGATCCTATCTCAGATTTCATGGCCTCAAGCCATTTTTCTGAAGTCGGGATCATCATTACTTCTTCATAGTTCGTAGTTTCACCGTTGCCTAACAACATGACTTCCAGGATTTACCGTGCCACTCTGGTGCGGAACGTACATTGGTTTACCTATGAAGTTCAGTAATAACTTGGATCCAAAGTTTCATGATCATCATCATTACCTTCTTCTCCAGTTGGTGTAGGCATCATGGGAACAACTTTTTGTGATGTGATATTCTCCAGTTCAAGAGAAGGTACGATTACCTCATCAAGTTCTACTTTCCTCCCACTCACTTCTTTCGAGATAAAATCCTTCTCTAGAAAGGACCCATTCTTAGAAAAAAAATTGCCCTCGATCTGTGATAGAAGGTATACTGTCGGGGTACACAAATAGGGGTGCATGTTTCCCCCTGACTTGTGCACTGACGGCAAGTTATTAGCAACGAGGACAAGTTCACAACACGATGGTCAACTCAAGCAAGATGGATCAACTCCCTTGAAGGATTCAAGCATAGATCAAGATGGAAAAAACTAGCCAGAAGAGCAAGATACTACTAAGGGAAAAACCTCCCCTGCCAAACAGTCGAGCCTGGTGGAGACAAGGTTATCCCCAGAAGCAAGCCCCCTGAATCATCCCGGTAGGCCTTGCCGGGACTAGTGAAGGCAAACCACTCCATCTTACCACCTCACCACGATGTACATCATCGATCAGTGCGGTGTCAAGCTCCAAGGTGACTAAGTGGCTGCTATATGCCACATGGAAGCCACGTCCTACAGAAAATACCTATAAGCAACACCCATCCTGCGACGTGTCGAGCAAGCATGCACCAAGCTAGCGAACGGCCCGGCAGAGCCTGTCGGGCAAGCCGTCATATGACATTAGGTGGTGCATTTACTGTGCTCTGTCAGCCTGCAGAGTTAGGTATGTTAGCATTGTTTACTATCTAATCAGTGTGTAATGACTAATTTGCCACTGTGGTGACCCCTTGACCTATAAAAGGAGGCCCATGGCAACCATAAAAAGCATTCGGACCCTTGTGCACTGATACGAGCGTAGCCGTTCTCGTCCCGAGGCAATCCTGCCGGGCAAGAACGCTACATTTTCCACAATAATCCACCAAAGCAGGATAGGGTTTTAGGCCTCGCGGCGGCCTGATCCTGGGTAAAAACTGCTCGTGTGATCTCTCCCCTGCTTCTCACACTCCTCCACTCTTTGTGCAACATTCCATCCCCCTGCCGAACAAGAAAGGGGCTCGTAGCCACATAGGTGGTCGTGGTTCCCCACGACATCTTTGGTGCACCAAGTAGGGGGATCGCTTGCACGAACCCGAAAGCGTGAGCAGCGCGACACCTCCATTGCAGCTCAGCCAATTTTTTTGGCATTTCTAGTGCCCCTGGAGATGGGAAGACAAAGCGTGGGGAGCAGGGCCGTCCCGCACCCACGTTGTTCGTCGCCCCATCTCACCATGATTGCGGTCAGGGTGAAAGCATCGATGGCGGCGTGCCCATCCCAGGTGGCCCGGACGACGTGAGCACCGGTCGGGCATCATTTGAGGAGGAGAGGCAAGACGTGCGGAACAGGGTCCCCCTTCTCATCTCCCTCTCCCTCTTCGGCAATCGAGATGATATGGCCTTAGCATCGTCAATGTTGAGAGTACCGCGCGATACACGGTTTAGCACTTACCCTGCTTAGGGAAATCCTGAGTAAAACGCCAGTACGAATCCATTGATCGATGCCACGGCAAGAATGCTATAGCGAGGCCATCCGTGTCAGCATGACTCTTGTGCCGACCACCGTCAGGATTGTCCAAAAAGGGTGTAGATACGAGAGGGGGACCAGGAAGGCCCGGTACCGTATCCTGCCGCCCGCAAGACATGCGTGACGTGTGTTGGTCCCTGTCGGGAACTAGAAAGATATTCGTTGGCTTCTATCCTTCCAGGAATAGCGGGCGCCTTGAACGCACGTTGCTGGGAGAGTTGAGGATGAACAAAGAACAAATGCTAAGTCAATGGAACTATTTCCTTTCGATGAATCCTTGATTTTTCGCATTTGTTTGTCCCTCTATTTTCTAGTGAGTGTTCATACTATGAAATCCTTCGTGTGATGGTACATTGGTTAGTTCTTTGTCTGCACCCTCTTTCCGTCCCGAGCCCTGCTCACAGAATGAGCAGCTGCATCGAGAACTACCAAGGAAAAACTTGCTGGGATGCATCCATGGCAAGATGACTGTTAAGGGCCAGTCCCTTACGATAATTGTTGCAATATGATAGTGGCAAGCAACCGAAACATATGTGGGGACTAATCATACAAACACAAGCTTATAAACCCAGAGGGATAAGTGTGCATTTAAGATTAATTAGAGGGCATCAGTTTCGTGTAAACACAAATAGTACGATACCTAAACGCAAAGCATACATCATGTTTTGTTACAGGGCATTGCAATAACAAGAATAGCTCGGGGTCAAGCCTGGCAGCCGCATGAAGCCGTTGGGATGTTAAGGGCTTGGTGGCCAGAGGGACAGCTTTCTCTTTAGCAGCAGAGACATCAGCACCCACCAGCTGCTTCTTGAATCCATCAACAAGGTCAATATCCAGATGAGGGCAGGTGACGTTGCTTAGGACCATGAGGAGGGCATCATGAGAAAGCTTCCGGGACTCTGTTGCAAAGCGCTTGGCCCTCCCTTCCTCATGCACCTTCAGCTTTTTAATCAGCTCGTTAAATAAAACTCCCAGCTTGGCGCTAGGGACTTCCTGCCTGCTGATCGAGAAAGCTAGTCCGTCCATGCCCATCTCCGCGGCCTGTGCAGCAAGGCGCTTAGCAATATCCACCATGCGCTTGATCCAGAGGTTCACCTGCTTAGATTGGTTTGCCAGCTTGTCTTCTGCATCTTTTCGGAGGCACCGGGTGGTGTCCAGATCTTTTGACAGTTGCCGCTGGCGTGCTTCGCTAGCCTCTACCGGCCTCTCCAAGGTGCCAATCTTGGCCTTCAGATCTGCGATAGTACCGTTGGCGGTTTCAAGGCCCTGGCTCTTGGAGGAAATCTGCAATCACACATCTCCCGGATGGGTTTCTGCTTTGTGCGCTTCCTCCTCGAGGACCTCAACTTCCTTGGTGCTCCTAGCAAGATCTTCGGTCAGCTTGGCCACTTGTTGGTCGAGATTGGTCTTGGCGGCAGATGCAGTGGAAAGATCGTCAGTAAGCCTCTATAGCTGGGAAGCAAAATTGGCGGCAAGAGCATCCTGATCAGACTTGTGCTTGTCCTCCAACTCTTTGATGCACTGCTGCACAAGGGCCTCTAGTTCATCGTTCTTGGCGCGAAGGGTGGCTTCAAGATTCTCCTCCAGGAGGGAAATCTCGTGCTCTCTGGCATCTAGATGTGCCTTGCGATCCGCCAGGCATGCTTCGCTGGTGATGACATCCTCCCTTGTCATCAAGATTGCCTCCTGTTGCCTCCTGAGTGCGTGAGACTGCTTGCCGTGCCATTCACGCAGCTCCAGGCACTTGTCCTGCAGCTTCTGATCCACCTTGTTAGCGGACTCGCGTCGCTCCTTGAGTACCTGCCACTTCTGATCATGTTGGTCCTACATCTCCTTGATACTCGACGCCATGGACTCTAGGAAAGATAGGTCCATCACAACAGCAATCGAATCTTCCGCTTCTCCAACCCCTAGGTGCAGCGATGCCAGGAGGCGTTGAAGCTATTCGTCAAGCTCCGCGCCCGCCACCATTGACGGGCCAAGGGCTCCAGTCCTAGGTTGCGCCAATACCAATGCCAGTTGACTCAAGGGGGATGGTGAGGCCTCCACCATGGGCCCAGAGGAGGGAAGGGGACCCATGGTTTGGAGGGGAATCTTCCCCTCAACAACCTCTCCCACCTCTGGGGCCTGCCGGGAGCATATTCCACCACCACCAAGGAACCCTGCGCATTCCCGGCTGCGGGGCCCTACCCCTCCGCGGCAGCAATTTTGGCAGCCACATCAGTGGCAGCTCTTCCTATGCCAGCCACTTCCTCTAGCAGCTCTGGCTCTTTGGCCTGGGGGCTACAGATGGGAAGATAAGCGAATGACAAAACAGACAGAAGTTTTAGATAGCCAGGGGATGAGGAGAAGTGGTATGTATGAAGAGGAGGGAGGAAAAGCGAAGGCTACGTACCCGGAGAAGCCTTCCAGATGGAGGCCTCGGTTTCCCCGGCAACACCAATTGCCGGGTTAGAGATGCCACCCCCTGCCATTGTAGTCACAGCAATAGTCTGTGCGTTCTCGTCCGTAGAGGGTTTCGCCAAGGGTTCTGCGGTTGGGTCTGCCGGAGGAACATGCCCTTCTCGGGGAAGCTCCTCCTGCGTCGTCTCTCCATCTCCTCCAGTTGAGGGAATGGGGATCTCATCTCCGTCGCCTCTGGCGGGAGAGACCAGGCCTCTATCCTTAGGCCGGGGGCTGGGTTGGGGCTCGGTGCAGAATTACTCATATGGCTCCCCACCAAGTCCAGTCTCTCCACAGTCTTCGGTGACCGTGCACGCCGGAGACTCTTTAACCGGTGGACGAGGGTCTCCGTTTCCTCCTCCATCTCCCTGCCAATGACAGCAAAACAAAAAGTCAGTCAACAAAGACAATCAAATATATTAGAGCTATTTATGAGAAGTCTTCCTTACTCGTCATCAATGAGCATGGCGCTCAATTCATATACCATGGGCAGCGAGCGTGCCTTGCTTCTCTTTTGGGATGGAGGGGCAGAGCTCTCCGGCAGCTCTAACCCCTACTGATATGCCGGGGGATCCGACAAAGACGAGCTCTATGAAGAGCTCAAGCCGGAGTGAGGGCTGGAATTGGCCTCCACGTCCGTTGATTGCTTAGCGGGAGAAGCCTTGATCCCGGCAAGGCGAGGAGACTGGCGGCATGCCACCTCTGTTTTGGTACCTTTGGTGGTGGTCTTCTTCACACTCTTGGCAACACGCACTGGATTTGGGGC
Organism: Triticum timopheevii; assembly: GCA_963921465.1. Classification (NCBI taxonomy): domain Eukaryota; kingdom Viridiplantae; phylum Streptophyta; class Magnoliopsida; order Poales; family Poaceae; genus Triticum; species Triticum timopheevii. The sequence goes on along the minus strand of OY997264.1, from coordinate 247,603,197 downwards.
CGCCGCTCCCCAATTAGCAGCACGACTGCAGGGGCGCTGATCTAAAATCAGCTCGAGGGCTTGTGGACCAGCTGAGGGAGTCCTATACTAGGGGGTGTCCGGACAGCCAGACTATCATCATCAGCCGGACTCCAAGACTATGAAGATACAAGATTGAAGACTTCGTCCTGTGTCCGGATGGGACTTGCCTTGGCGTGGAAGGCAAGCTTGGCGATATGGATATGTAGATCTCCTACCATTGTAACCGACTCTGTATAACCCTAGCCCTCTCCGGTGTCTATATACACAGGAGGGTTTTAGTCCATAGGACGAACAACCATTACAACAATCATACCATAGGCTAGCTTCTAGGGTTTAGCCTCCTTGATCTTGTGGTAGATCCACACTTGTACTACCCATATCATTAATATCAATCAAGCAGGAGTAGGGTTTTACCTCCATCGAGAGGGCCCGAACCTGGGTAAAAACATCGTGTCCCTTGTCTCCTGTTACCATCCGCCTAGACGCACAGTTCGGGACCCCCTACCCGAGATCCGCCGGTTTTGACACCGACATTGGTACTTTCATTGAGAGTTCCTCTGTGTCATCACCGATAGGCTTGATGGCTTCTTCAATCAACAACAACGCAGTCCAGGGTGAGACTTTTCTCCCCGGACAGATCTTCGTGTTCGGCGGCTTCGCACTGCGGGATAATTCACTTAGCCATCTGGAGCAGATCGAAAGCTACGCCCCTGGCCATCAGGTCAGATTTGGAAGTCTAAACTTCACGGCTGACATCCGCGGAGACTTGATCTTTGACGGATTCGAGCCACAGCTGAGCGCGCCACACTGTCACGATGGGCATGATTAAGCTCTGCCGCCGGACAGTACCCTGGAGGCCGCACACGGGTCCGCTCTGACCCATAGTTCGGAGCCGACCGTGCAGATCGAGGACAGGTGGCTGGACACCGCCTCGGGGGCTGCAACTTCTACGGCGATGGAGCCGAACACTGACCATGTCCCTTGCAAAACTCATGACTCCGAGGTGCCGAACTCCTTGCCGGACTCCGAACCTCCTGCGCCCCTGCCAATCGAATCCGATTGGGCGCCGATCATGGAGTTCACCGCTGCGGACATCTTTCAGCACTCACCCTTTGGCGACATCCTGAATTCGCTAAAGTATCTCTCATTATCAGGAGAGCCCTGGCCGGACTGCGGTCAGGATGGTTGGGATTCAGATGACGAAGAAATTCAAAGCCCACCCACCACCCACTTTGTAGCCACTGTCGACGATCTAACCGACATGCTAGACTACGACTCTGAAGACATCGACGGTATGGACGACGATGCCGGAGACGAACAAGAACCAGCGCCTACGGGGCATTGGAAGACTAGCTCGTCATACGACATATACATGGTGGACACCCCAAAGGATGGGGACGGCGAAGAAGCAGCGGAGGCAGATTCCTCTAAGAAACAGCCCAAGCGCCAACGTCAGCGGGGCCGCTCTAAATCCTGCCACAACAAGAATGGAGATTCCGGCACCGGAGATAATAACACCCCAGAGAGTGCCGAAGACAACCCCCTCCAGCAAGATTCAGCACAGGAGGACGGAGAAGCCAGCCCTCAAGAGAGAGCGGCAGACAAGGAGATAGAGGATGACAATTACATGCCTCCCTTCGGAGATGAGGCAAGCCTCAACGACGACGAATTCGTCGTGCCCGAGGATCCTGTCGAACAAGAGCGTTTTAAACGTAGGCTTATGGCCACGGCAAATAACCTAAAGAAAAAGTAGCAACAGCTTCAAGCTGATCAAGATCTGCTAGCCGACAGATGGACTGAAGTCCTCGCGGCCGAAGAGTATGAACTCGAACGCCCCTCCAAAAGCTACCCAAAACACAAGTTGCTCCCCCGATTAGAGGAGGATGCATATAAACATTCATCACCAGCGCACAATACGGCAGACCGACCACCTCATGGCCGCGACAGAGAGGCATCTAGGCCCTCCATCAGGACCGTACCCCGGCATCGCTCGAAAAGTACAAAGCCACGGGGGAATGTGCCGGACTTGTGAGACATATTGGAGGACAAGGCAAGACAATCAAGATCGATCTATGGATCACGTGGGCGCCCCACGATGCGAGACGACTTCCGTCATGCCAGATACAGCTATTCCGGCCGGGCCGAACACAGTAGACAAAGCTCTCTTGAGCTGCGTCGTGATATTGCCCAGTATAGAGGCGCCGCACACCCGCTATGCTTCACAGATGAAGTAATGGATCATCAAATCCCTGAAGGGTTCAAACCCGTGAACATTGAATCCTTCGATGGAACAATAGACCCCGCGGTTTGGATCGAAGATTATCTCCTTCATATCCATATGGCCCGCGGTGACGATCTCCACGCCATCAAATATCTCCCGCTCAAGCTTAAAGGACCAGCTCGGCATTGGCTTAACAGCTTGCCAGCAGAATCAATTGGGTGTTGGGAGGACCTGGAAGCCGCATTCCTTGACAACTTCCAGGGCACATATGTGCGACCACCAGACGCCGATGACCTAAGACACATAATTCAGCAGCCAGACGAATCGGCCAGACAGTTCTGGACATGGTTCCTCACAAAGAAAAATCAAATCATCGACTGTCCGGATGCAGAGGCCCTCGCAGCCCTCAAACACAACATCCACGACAGTGGCTGGCCCGGCACCTAGGACAGGAAAAGCCGAAATCCATGGCAGCCCTCACATCACTCATGACCCGCTTCTGTGCGGGGGAGGACAGCTGGCTAGCCCGCAGTAACAACCTCAGCAAAAATGCTGGCAGTCCGGATACTAAGGACCGCAATGGCAGGTCGCGTCGAAACAAAAACAAACGCCGCGTTAACAGCGATAACACTGAGGATACAACATCCAACGCCTGATTCAGAGGCTCTAAACCCGGTCAGCAGAAGAAGCCATTCAAAAAAACCACTCTGGGTCCGTCCAATTTGGACTGAATACTCGACCGCTCTTGCCAGATACATGGCACCCCCGAAAAGCCAGCTAACCACACCAACAGGGATTGTTGGGTATTCAAGCAGGCAGGCAAGTTAATTGCCGAAAACAATGACAAGGGGCTGCACAACGATGACGAGGAGGAGACTCGGCCGCTGAACAGTAGAGGACAGAAGGGTTTCCCCCAACAAGTGCGGACGGTAAACATGATATACGCAACCCACATACCCAAGAGGGAGCGGAAGCGTGCACTTAGGGAGCCAGTCGCCCCGAAGTTCAATCCATGGTCCTCTTGCCCGATCACTTTCGATCGAAGGGACCACCCCACCAGTATCCGCCATGGCGGATTCGCCGCATTGGTTTTAGACCCAATCGTCGATGGATTTCACCTCACTAGAGTCCTGATGGACAGCGGCAGCAGCCTGAACCTGCTTTATCAGGATACAGTGCACAAGATGGGCATAGACCCCTCAAGGATTAAACCTACAAAGACGACCTTCAAAGGCATCATACCAGGTGTTGAGGCCAATTGTACAGGCTTAGTCACACTGGAAGTGGTTTTCGGATCCCCGGATAATTTCCGAAGCGAGGAGATAATCTTCGACATAGTCCCGTTCCGCAGTGGCTATCATGCTTTGCTCGGACGGACCGCGTTTGCAAAGTTCAACGCGGTGCCGCATTATGCATACCTTAAGCTCAAGATGCCAGGCCCTCGTGGAGTCATCACGATCAACGGAAACACTGAACGCTCCCTCCGAACGAAGGAACACACAGCGGCTCTCGCGGCAGAAGTACAGAGCAGCTTCTTAAGGCAATTTTCGAGTCCGGCCGTTAAACGACCGGACATGGCCAAACGCGTCCGGAGTAAAATACATCAAGACCACCTGGCACGTTCTGAGCACGCGTAGCAATGCGGCCCCAACCCTAGCCCTTGCATGATTGCAAGACCAGCTCTTCGCGTACATCATTACGCTCTGGAGATACCATGGGCATAGGGGGAGGGGCACGACCACGACAAGCCCAGAGTGCGGCTCAACCACACCAGGGGCTCCCAAGTGTGTCGCTCTTTTTCTTTTCCTTTTTTTCTATTTTTCCACAGGACTCCGTTCACCAGAGACCCTGTCCGGCGGTGAATCCGCCGAACTCACGATGCAACAGCCAAGGAAGGACAAAGGTGGTCTCCATTATGAGCATTAAATTTGTTAAATACACCATTCCGCAGCCTACCCCTGGAGGGGGACATGTCTAATAGTCCAATCCCTTGTTTAGCGCACTATTTGTATCATTCTGCACTCATGGCAGAATCCCTTGAATAAACAATGCATCAGTTTTCGCTTATAATTGCATTCTTTTTCTTTACATATATGTTCATTTATGACATCTTGCATCCGTACACTTTGGTACGGCCGAATACACCAGGGGCTTATGTTCCCCGCATTATGGTGTGATAAGTCCGAACACTTTGACAAGTGCGGCACCCCGAACTTATAGCACTATATGCATCGGCTCCGAATCATGTCTTGGGTCAATAGCTGGGTTTGCCCGGCTCCCATGTTTTGGTACCTTACGTTCCGTTCTGTCGGCTAAGGTAGCACTGGGAGAACCACTGCGACTGCGCCCCGGTTGAGCTGGGCGAGCGCCTCAGTGGAGAAAGCTAAAACTGACCGTCATGATAAGGCGAGAGCTGGTCGCTGTTCGAGAGGTATTTTCGAGTCCCTAAAGACTTATGTCGCTTAGAGCGAGGAACCGGCTTCGTCCGGCCCAGGCGTGGATAGCGCCCCGAATTCGGTCTTCCGAACACTAGGGGCTTCGCCGAAATTAAAAATTATAGAATTCTATGGCTAAGTGAGAGTGTTCAAGCATTATAAGTCCGGTTGTCTTGTTCGTTGTGTTGAGCGCCTCCCTAGATGGACCCAAAAATGGGAACAAGAGCGCTCAAGTTTATCCCGAACACCCCAGCACTCGTGGCATGGGGGCTGAAGCCGACGACTTGCCATCTCTCAGATTTGATAAACGGCCGCACAGAAGGTAATATTTTATATTAACAAGCGTTGCTTAGGGCATATGAACAAAGTTTTCAGCGCACAGGATAACACATTGCGAGTCTACTCAAATATTACATATTTGGGACACTCGTCCGCAATCTTGCGGGCACCCTTCAAGACACTCTTATAATACATTTCGGGCGTGCGATACTCCTTGCCCGCCGGCGGCGCGTCCGTCAGAAGCTTCTCAGCATCCAGCCTGCCCCAGTGCACCTTTGCGCGGGCAAGGGCCCGACGGGCACCTTCAATACAGGCGGAGCGCTTGATGACTTCCACCCAGGGACACGCATCCACCAGCCGCTGCATCATCCCGAAGTAGCTCCCACGCATGGCCTCTTCAGGCCACAGCCAGACTATGAGGCCCTTCATGGCCTGCTCGGCTACCTTGTGGAGCTCGACCAACTGTTTCAGCTGGTCGCTAAGGGGCACCGGATGTCCGGTCTCAGCATACTAAGTCCAGAAGACCTTCTCCATTGAGCTCCCCTCTTCGGCCCGGTAGAATGCGGCAGCATCGGACACGCTGCGAGGCAGATCTGCAAACGCTCCTGGAGAGCTCCGAGTTCGGGTAAGTAACAGGTAATTCACATTCACATGCTTGCTTTGCATGAAAAATGCCTTACCCGCCGCTATTTTCTTCACCGCCTCAATCTCTTGGAGGGCCTTATGGGCCTCGGCCTTAGCGGCTTTGGCACTCTCAAGAGCCGAGGCAAGCTCGGACTCTCGAGTCTTCGAGTCGCACTCCAAACTCTCATGCTTTTCCATGAGAGCCTAGAGCTCTTGCCGCACCTCCGCCACCCGCGCCTCCTGCTTCTCTCGCTCCGCTTGTTCCGCGGCCGCATTACGTTCGGCCGCGGACACGGACTCCTTCAGGGCCGCCACCTCACTCGTCGCCCCAGCAGTGCTCGCGTTATCCTTGTTATTTCTATTGTAACCAAAATCCTTGTCTGTAAGGTACAAATTTAATACGGTGTTACTCACCTTCTTTGTCCTCGAGCTGCTTCTTGGCAAGGCCTAGCTCGTTCTCGGTCCGCTCGAGGTCCTGCTTCAAAGCACCAACCTCCGCAGTCAATGCGGCAGAGGTCAGCAGCGCAGCCTGCAACCCCATATTGACATAATTTTTAGAACTCCTGCGTATATCTTTTTAGATCCTCAGTCCGGCTTTTCTTTCTGAACACCGAACTGAGCATCAGGGGCTACTGTCTATGCAGTATTACATTGCATATTTTAAAACTTCTTACCTCAAAGCCTGTTAGAAGGCTGCTGCAGGCTTTAGTCAGCCTGCTTTTGGCGAGCTGAACCTTCTGAATCAGCGCACTCATGATAGTGTGGTGTTCTTCCTCGATGGAAGCACCGTTGAGCGCCTCCGACAAGTTATCCGGCGCCTCCGGTTGGATGGAGGTTGCCGGTGTCACAGTCTTGCCCTTCTTACGAAGGGGCCGCCTACCGGAGTCCGGAACCACTGCGGGTTCCGGCACGGAGTCCGGCGCAAAGTCCGGGAGGCTGCCTTGCGGCACCTCCGGAGCCTCCTCCTGATGGGTCCCCTCCTGGGATCCCACCTCGGTGTCGTTAGCATCACGAGGGGTGGAGGCGGTCGGAATGGAATCCACATACGACGGAGCCAAGGACCCGCTCGATGAAGTGGGAAGATCATCCTCAGCCGGACTGCAGGTAGTGTGCGGCGTTAGAAGGACACCATGTGGCACAAAAGAGTAATTATAAGTCATTCAGGAATCCGGATACTTACGATCTTGCCGGGGGCTTGGCCCTTGAGGGCCACCCTTCGTCGCTGTCGTTGGCATTAGAAGAGCTGTCCGGAGGAAGGGTCCTTCCCCTCTTGGACCCTTCGGCCTCCCCTGTTGGGGAAGCCTTCCTCTTCCTCTCTCCCCCCTCCTGGGGAGAGTCCTCTTTCTCCTCCTCGTCTTCGGGGGAGGAGTCCGCCTCGGAGCCATCGGACGATGAGTCCGATACCACCCGGCGCCGAGAACTCCTTCGGGTTCCCGTGGCCTTCTTCTTGGCCTTCTTCTCCGGCACCACATAAAGTGCCGGGACTAGCAGCCCCGTTAAACGGGTATCCGCTGGGTCTTCGGGGAGGGGAGCCGGACAGTTAACCTGTCCGGACGTCCTCTGCTAGTCCTGTTAAAGGCATTGGGAATTTTAGATCCCACAATAGAGTCAAACTATGAAAGAAATAAATGTCCCATAAAGATAACATATCTTACCACACCGGCCGGGCGTTTCGTGCTGAATCCGCGATCTTCAGTTGCAGATGCGGGGGCTTCTCCGCCCTTGAATAGCACCCTCCAGGCAGCTTCGTACGTTGTGTCGAAGAGCCCGCTAAGGGTCCGGTGCTATGCCAGATCAAACTCCCACAGATTGAAGGCCCGTTGTTGGCAGGGAAGAATCCGGCGGACGAGCATGACCTGGATCATGTTGACAAGATTGAGCTTCTTGTTCACCAGGGTCTGGAGACAGGACTGGAGTCCGGTCAGCTCCTCTGAACTGCCCCATAACAAGCCCTTCTCTTTCCAGGAGGTGAGCTGCATGGGGGCACCAGATCTGAACTCGGGGGCCGCAGCCCATTTAGGGTCATGCGGCTCGGTGATATAGAACCACCCCAATTGCCACCCTTTGATGGTTTCCATGAAGGCGCCCTTGAGCCAGAGGACATTGGGCATTTTGCCCACCATGGCGCCTCCGCACTCCGGTTGGACGCCCTTCACTACCTTCGGCTTGACATTGAAGGTTTTTAGCCACAAGCCGAAGTGGGTCTGGATGCAGAGGAAGGCCTCGCACACGATGATAAACGCCAAGATGTTGAGGATGAAGTTTGGCGCCAGATCGTGGATGTCCAGGCCGTAGTAGTACATGAGCCCCCGGACGAAGGGATGAAGTGGGAAGCCTAGTCCGCAGAGGAAGTGGGGAAGGAATACGACCCTCTCATGGGGCCTGGGGGTGGGGATGAGCTGCCCCTTGTCGGGCAGCCAGTGCGCGATGTCGCTGGACAGGTATCCGGCGCCGCGCAGTTTTTCGATGTGCCCCTCTGTAACGGAGGAAGCCATCCACTTGCCTCCCGCTCCGGACATGGTTGGAGAAGGTTGAGACGAGATGTGCGGACTTGGGCGCTGTAGCTCGAGTGCGCGGAGATGGATAGGCAAAGGAGGACGAAGGCGTAGGTGAAAAGGGTGGATCCTTATCCCCTTATATATGGGCGGACAAAGACTATGCATCCCCACCAGCCTGGTAAAACTCGCCTATCTCCCAAGCGCCACAATCAATGGAACGGTTGGGTTACCCACGTCCGTATTTATGGGAATCCCGGAATAAGGGGGACATGATCTCTGCTTCGACAAGACGTGCCAAGGAAACCGCTTCGCTAAACGCGCTGAGGTGGTATAATAAAATTCAAGTAAAGGATTGGTAGTGGCGTGATGTCGTGCCACGAAATACGTCAGCAGATCGAACTTGTGTACATATTATTCTCTCTACGGTGGTATGTGGAATTTATTTTGCAGAGCCGGACACTACCCTGGTGTTCACAATCTTCTATGATTAATTCGGAGGAGGAACCTGCCTTGCAATGCCGAACAATATGCGCGCCGGACTCATCGTCATTGAAGCCTGGTTCAGGGGCTACTGAGGGAGTCCTGGACTAGGGGGTGTCCGGACAGCCGGACTATCATCATTGGCCGGACTCCAAGACTATGAAGATACAAGATTGAAGACTTCGTCACGTGTCCGGATGGGACTTTCCTTGGCGTGGAAGGCAAGCTTGGCGATACGGATATGTAGATGTCCTACCATTGTAACCGACCTTGTGTAACCGTAGCCCTCTCCGGTGTCTATATAAACCGGAGAGTTTTAGTCCATAGGACGAACAACCATTACAACAATCATACCATAGGCTAGCTTCTAGGGTTTAGCCTCCTTGATCTCGTGGTAGATCCACTCTTGTACTACCCATATCATCAATATCAATCAAGCAGGATTAGGGTTTTACCTCCATCGAGAGGGCCCGAACCTGGGTAAAAACATCGCGTCCCTTGTCTCTTGTTACCATCCGCCTAGACGCACAGTTCGGGACCCCCTACCCGAGATCCGCCGGTTTTGACACCGACACCAGCCGCGAGCCACTCTACTTCAGGCTCCGCTACCTCGTCATCCTCCTCCTCCTCTTGGAGCTCTGCTACCATGGTAGCCAAGGCCTCAAGTCCGGGAGTACCGCGCCCGGCAGGATCATCCCTAAAAAGGTCTCCCCTGGCAACCTCTTCCATGGACTGTGCCTTGCTGCCACCATGGGAAGAACTCTCATCCTTAGTTTTTCCTTTCCCTCCCTTTGCGGCCCTTGCCATTGCAGCCTTACGGGCTACTTTGTCCTCCTCAATCCTCCTCTTGATAAACGCTTCCTCTACAGAGGAGGTTCGTTTGTACACCTTGGTCTCTAGCCTGATAACCCTCTCCGTTAGGGTGCTGGGCCACTCAAGTTCTTCATCAAGAGAAGCCAACCACAAATCTCCTGCCACCCAATGAGCATTGCAATCCGTATCCACTTCAAGGTTTGGTCCCGGGCATAATGACGTTCAAGGGGATAATGTTTGCCAGCAGCTTGAACAACTCAAAGCAGCCAAACAGTTGATCGCACAACCAGGCATGGCCATAAACAGACAGGTTATTGGCCAGGCCTGGGAGAAATCTCATCCTGACCCCAGCATGACCATACAGCCAGGCGGTCTATCCCTCTTCTGAAGTGGTGAGATGCGGCGGAAGAGAAAATCCGCTCCCACATGTTCAATGGTTAGCCCGGCAGTCTTCAAGCGGGTGATCCTGTTTATTGTCGGGCGAAGCCTGTCGTTGAGGAGGCCAAATGCGCTCCATTCCTTTCTGTGCACAACACAAACTATCCATGCTTTGCATAACTCTGGGGCTTTTGCATCCTGAATCCAACACCAGTCCCCTCTCCATTCATCCTATCTCCCACACTGCAGACCAGAGATATAGTCCCAAGATTTCCGTGCCACCCGTGGCATCCAGCTAATGTTCCCGGAGCGTTGAGCTTTGTTCTCCAACCACAGGACAAAGTAATGCCAGAACAGATCGACGTTGGGGGCAACCCCAACAAAGTTCTCGCACAAATGACCGAAAATGGCCATAGTAGCCATTGCATTCGGCGCGAAGTCAAGGAGATGGAATTCTTAAATCATCATCATCGCCTTGAAGAAATCAGAGAAAGGGGAAGACGCCACAGATGAAGTACACACAGAAAAACTTGTAAGAACTTGGTGGATCTTCCTCTCCCTCCGCCAAGACATTGGGAGCGTCGTGCCCTTTAGGGACCGTTCTCTCCCATAGGTACCCATACCTTGCTTGCAGGACTGGACCGTCCAGATTCGAAGGGAAGAAGACGACGTCTCCCCTATACCTCTTGTACAATTTCGTCATCCTCTTGCTTCCCTCGGCGACCACTTCCTTCGTCGCGGCCATCTGATTCCCTTTGCTGTGGTTTTCTTCCCCATTCCTGCAAGCGTCAGTGCGAAAGGAGGAAGGGATCGGATGGGGATCGGCGGCTGGTGGAGGATAGTTGTTTGGCTTGCTGAGGAAGATGATGGGAGGGCAGGATAGGCAAGGATTAAACCACACCGCTCTTTGTTTTCCTATCTTAAAGGGAAAAAGGTGTGGAGTGGGGGCGCGATGCTTTAGAAGTAACCATTTTACATTAACTGCAACAGTCCCACACCAACATGACTGGCAGTAATTGCGGGGTGGATGTTGGATTGACTGGAGCAAACCACTTCATGAGCGGTGGGTCCTTGACACGTGTCCATGCACGGCTTGGGGCCTAACCCAATGTGCCCGGCGACACGTTTGGCTCAGGCCTGGGGGCTTATGTCGGGGGTACACAAACACGGGTGCATGTTTCCCCCTAACTTGTGGATGGACGGCAAGCTATCAGCAACGAGAACAAGTTCACAACACCATGGTCAACTCAAGAAAGATGGATCGACTCCCTTGAAGGATTCAAGCACAGATGAAGATGGCTAAAACTAGCTAGAAGAGCAAGATACTAGTAAGGGAAAAACCTCCCCTCACTACAAAAAAAAGACACATCCGTGACATTTTGGGCCGAAGGATTTTTTTCCTGTCATACTTATGGCACTTCTATGATGATAATTGTGACAAAATGCGGTATCCTCATAGATGTGGTGGGCTCCTACTTCTATGACAAAAAATCATGACAGAAAATTGGCCTTTCGTCCTGGGCGGGCCGGAGACGCAGCTGCATGACATTCTCTGGGTCGTCCATGACGGAAAAAACCGTGGTAGAAGCGAGGGCGAGGAAAATTTCGGCGAGTTCCCTGTTACGGTGGGTGGTCGCGGGCCGAGCAATGCGCGTTTCTATCGTACACGTACGCGCGTGTGTGCGAGGCGTTGGGCTTTAACTGAACCTGACTGAGGCGTTGGGCTCCAACTGAACCCGAGCGATTGCACTAGCTACGTTATAGAACCCAAGTGATTCCTTCGCTACTGCTGCTAACTGAAGCCGATCGAACCCTACCGCCTCCTTCCCTTGATGAACAATGATCGTTGCTGGGGGGTTAGATGAACAGTTCCCGGTGGGGGTGGATGAACAGGACCCCTTGGTGTTGCCTCTGGATGAACAGGACCCCGATCGATCGAGCCTGTTAGGACTGGATGAACAGGACCCCGTGGAGGACTGGATGAACAGGACGACCCCGTGGAGGGCTGGATGAACAGTAGATGGTGGAGGGCTGGATCAACAGTAGCTTGTGGAGTGGTGTTTGAATAGGAGCCCGTGGAGAGGGGTGGTCGAACAGTAGCCGGTGGAGTAGCGCGCGGTGGAGGTTGGATGAGCAGGAGCCTGTGGATAAACGAACACAGGTGGAGGCTGCAGGAGGTCGACTGTGGATGAACAGTAACCCATGGAGGCTGGAGGAGGTCGATGGTGGAGATGAACAGTATCCCGTGGAGTCCTGTTTTGCGGTACGCCACACCCCTCCCTCTGAATAGGACCCCCGTTTCGACCGTAGCGCTCCAACACAAGTACGTCTCCTCTGTTTTGCGGTACGCCACACCCCTCCCGATCAACAGGACCCCATTTCGATGGTAGGAGGTCCAACACAAGTCCGTTTCCTCTGTTTTGTGGTACACCAGACCCCTCTCGATGAACAGGATCCCGTTTCGAACGTGGCCGGTCGAACACAAGGCCGTTTCCTCCGTTCTGCGGTACGCCAAGCCTCCTTTCCATCGGCAGTTCCGTCCAAGCCGGTTGGTTCCCATGCGTTCCGTTGCCTCCCGATGCACACGACGCATTCTGTTGCCTCCCCATGAACACAACAACGACGCAGTTTCTCCGTTCCGACCCAGCCATGTACACAAGCCCTAGCTGTACGTATGCGCGAGTAGGCGTTTGAGACCCCGCCCGCATGTACGTACGTGGCCGTATATTCTTTCTTGCACACTGGCCGATGTACGTATGTGTACATGCTACGTGTGCACCTCTACTACGACACGTGTGCGCCTCTACATCGTCCAGTACACGTTCGTGACCAGAAGGACAATGCTATGTACGCTTCGACTAGGTGGGTCCCGACTGTCAGGCACTTCCTTGCGTGTGAAGATGTAGCTGGTAGGTCCCAGCAGTTAGGGGGCAAATCATTTTTTTGCCCGGACGCACTTCCTTGCGTGCGAAGATGTAGCTAGTGGGTCCCAGCAGTCAGGGGGAAACATTTTTTTTGTGAAATACAGTTGCCTGTTCGGTGGGTCCCCACTGTCAGGTGGAGGAATAATTATTTTGCGCGTAATAGGGAGCCAATTCCTTGCGGCTGCCCTGGACCCAGCAGTCAGCCTATCAACGTACAGTACTCTTCCGATGGAAGTTGTTCCTTAACCATGTTTACCACGCCGCGCCGAGAGCACTAGGGGGGTGGACGACGGCGAGGCCTAGGAAGGGGACAACGCGGAGACGGGGAAGACGCGACAGTGGATGCCCACGCGTAGAGGATTATGAGGGTTCACTGGTTCGGCTGCGGTGTGAGGCTTCCATCGCTGCAGAATAACAGGGGGTGTCGGTGAGTAGAGGGATGGCCTGGCTAGCGATGGGAGTAGTAGGGGGCGGTAAGGCCTTCGCGGCATCACAGCCGACCACGGGAGGCTGGAGCACGTGGCATGACCGACGCTGGTTTGTGCGGCTGGAGCAAGAAGACCAGAGGTTGAAGAAGCACTACGGCCGTAGGATAGACATCGTACGGTCACTGGAGCTAGAATGGTTTATATTGACTAAGTTGACAAAGACCTCTGTCCCCGTCAACTTAGTTGGCCCACAAGTCAGCCTCCCACTATGGAGGGTCCCAGCTAGCGGGGGGTATTCATTCTTTTGTGCATAATAAGGAGGCACTTCCTTGCATACGGCGATATAGCTGGTGTGTCCGACCTGTCAGCGGGGGGAACATTTTTTTCGTGAAATACAGAGGCCCTTCCTGTGGGTCCCAACTGTCAGGTGGAGGAATCTTTATTTTGTGCGTAATAAGAAGACATTTCTTTGCGTGCTGCCCTGGACCCAGCTGTCAGCCTCTCCACGCATAGTCTACTTCCGATGGTGTCGTTCGTTGACCATGTTGACCACGCCGCGTCGAGCGCATCCAAGGTGGTGGACGATGGAGACGCCCCGAACAACAACGAGCCGGAGATGGGAATATGCGGGAGTAGAGTCACAGATGGAGAGGTGTACGAGGGTTAATTGGTTCTGGTGTGGTGTGGTTCGGCAGTCTATGTAGAAAAACATGAGATGTGGAGGGGTGGAGGGATGGCCTGGCCAACGGTGGAGTAGTGCTTCACAGCGAAGCGTGCTAAGCAGAGGTGCTAGTAGCAGGAGGCGGGAGGTGGTCCCGACGGTGCTCGAGGAAGAAGACGAGAGATTGAACATGGGTGCCGGTCGTTGGATGTAAATCCAATGGCTAATGATGCCAGAATCATTTGTTGACTAAGTTGACAACGACTTGCGTTGGCTTTGACCTATTGGCCCACATTTTAGCCTCCAAAAATGTGGCATGTATTCAACCCATTTTTTCAGAATTTACAGTCTTTTTTTGCGGGGTAGAATTTATAGTCAATTTGATATTTTTTTTGAATTACAGTCCACTAGCTGGGCTGGGTGAACAAATAATCTAGCGTCCATGCGTCCCATTTATTTTTTTCCTAAAAAAGTACAGGCCATTTGCACTTTCTTGAAATACACGATTTTGCTGGGCTGATTCTAATTATAATGTTGGGTTGGGCCATCAATGTTATCCAAGAATAAATAGGGCTGAGCATTTTGTTATAAATATATTTAAATAATAAGTGGTTTATTATTACATTCGTCCTTAAATCTTACCAAGCTTTTGTACACAATCACTAGGATTTTCGTGCCAAAAAATCCAGGATTTTATTGTTAAGAAATTATTTTTATAAGTTAATAAGATGTGGGATATTGTTTACTTACATACGTAAGTATCTGTTAAATATATGATGACAACAAAAATAATATATATACCATATAAAATAATTTAAATATATATAATATAGTTTGAAGGGAAACATAAATTGGACCAAGCATTCCTATTCTTATATAGAAAAATAGAACGACCTCTGGGTTTTCTTCAAAAAAAAATATAAATTGGGTTGCCGATGTTTTAGGAAAAATAAAACCTCGGAATGGAGGTCCATAGGCCTGTTTGGCCCTCAAGAAAATACAAACAAGCCTATGGACCTCCCATCCTAGGTCGTGGGCTGCGCATGTTAAAAAAGCAAGCCTAGACGGGGCAGCCCAAAACCCAGTTGATACTTGCTGCCCTAGTGATAATAAATGATACCTGCCAGCTCCCCGACTTCGTTGTGAATTTATCTCCTATAGTAATTACGTTGATGCACCTAAAAAATGTTACTATGTTGACAAACCTGTGGGCCCCAACGTTAGTATAGCATTATGACGAAGTATTTTTTCGATGAGGCACTTGCTTGCATACGGCCATAGACCTGGTGGGTCCCGACTGTCCGTCTCTCCACATACAGTCCTCTCGAGATTCCTCTTTGTTTGTTCAGCATGTTCACAATGGCAGACAGCGGCGTCGCGGCGAGCGCACAAAGGCGCAGGAGGGGATCCGACCACATGAGGAAGTGCCTTATTAGTAAAAAAATGACGAAAATAAAAGAAAATGATGAAAATGTCAAAAAAATAAAAGAAAATAAGTTTCCCATGTGATATGTGGTCTAGTTGTTGGGAAAATTTGCAAATATGAATTTCGACTTCATTTGCAAAATCTCTCGAGAATTTGTAAAAATGGGCAAAACTTGTGCATACTAACTCGGATGAAAAAGTTTTTTATATGAAAAATCATCTACTCGAAAAGTTACATCCAAATTTAACGGGGCGAACCCCGTTAAACATTTTGAAAATCCTCAAAAACCTAACAGAAAAAAAGTTAGGGGGCTTTTAAGATCTGGAGGCAAAAAAATTCATCATATTTCAGTTTTGTTTTTTAATTTTTGTTAAATCTGGTCAAAGTATGGTCAAACTAATTATTCAAGAATATTAGTGTTACTAAATAATTATTGTAGTTTTTTTGAATTTTGGTCAAATCTGGTCAAACTATGGTCAAAGTGTGGTCAAACAATGGTCAAACTAATTATTCAAGAAATATTAGTGTTACTAATTTTTTGGAGCAATAGTTTCAAACTCAAACAGTGAAATGTGTGACTTCATGCTCAAGATAAATTCCTGAGGTTAATAGGGTTGACATCTTACTATTGTCAGGAAAACAACAAGTGCAGACTTGGAAACGAGGGAGAATAGAACCCGAAAGTTAAGCGTGCTCAGGCTGGAGTAGTGAGAGGGTGGGTGACCGTCCGGGAAGTTAGATGATTTGGAATGATCAGGTGTGATTAGAGATTAGAGATTAAATTGAGCAGCGATGAGGGGTGATTAGAGATTTGAGGTTAAAATAATTCAAAAATTTGAATATTAGGGGAAAAATATCGATTTTTTTTCGAAAAAATTAAAAAAAATAATCAGAGATTAGAGATTAGTAGTAGCGCAGGTTTTTACCCACGCTACTACTAACAGACGTACTAGTAGCGCGGGTGGCACCCGCGCTACTGCTATACGTTTGTTGTAGCGCCTTATTAGTAGCGCCGGCCCCCGCGCTACTAATAGGCCCAAAACCCTGCTGCTGCTAGGCTTTTCCCTAGTAGTGTTGAGACATTCAAATCTCTATTTTTGTGCAGATCAACTAAAATTAAGCACCCCAGTTTGCAGAAATGCTTAAACATTAACAATGGGACTAGTTGATGAAACATACATTAACAAAGAGAAGTATTTTCTTTATCTACATTGGAAATGAAATGATATAGAGGACACTCACTCTATTTTAACTGTATAATTACTTCATTTTATCAATGACACTAGGGTCGAGCAGGTGGCAAACGAGGTGTACCCTGCTTCGCAAGGATGGAGGCCGAGGGTGCTTAGACTGGGATGTTGAAGCTGGCTCTTTCAGTCACCAACATGGATGATTCAGTTCATGGGACCTTTTGGTGCGGTTCACCTAAAATGAAGCAATGTCCCATGAGCTAGCAGCTTCTTCTTCATTTTTTTGAGAAAAGGGCTCCAGCCCCGGTTCCATTTCCATCAGAAAATGAAACCCACGGAGCTTCTTCTTCATTAGTTGCAATAAAATTGAGCAACATCAAGGTTTGGTTATGAAGATCCTGGAATGTTCAACTATAATTTGGATATCATTTGTGCAGCTCAGCTAAGATCGAGCGTGAAATGTATATCTCTATTTGCACAAAAAAGGTGAAAGGAGGGTGACTAACAAGTGATGAAACAAGCATCAAATGAAAAGAAGCATGTTCCTTATCTGAATGTAAATCCTACAAGGACAATAGCAATTTCTAATGTAGCAGTATTGCTAGATATTAGTGTGGGCATTAGGATTAACTATGACAACTATTAAATACGACATTACTTTAATGGTGCCATTGCTTCATTTTACTGGCAACATTACATTAACAGCTGCTGCAGAGTTGGTATTTGGGCACGGGAGAGTAGGCGGACCAGGACAGTTGCATTTCAAACGAAAAGAAGCAACTTATCTTAATGGGAAATTTAGCAGGACATGTAAAAAAGTTCCATTGATTCATATTACTGGAGGCATTACATTGAAAACAACATTGGTTTAATGTGTCCTTACTTTTAATAGTGCGACTGCTAGATTTTACCAGTGGCATTACATAAGAGTGGCTCGGGGCAACAAACATCAGAACATGATATTTGGTTTGGTCCCATTTTTGTTCGGTATAGCCACCTTATACTGTGTGAGGCTAGCAAATCTAGTGCTGGACATACTCTGTTGACTTGTCCCCCAGTCCCCACTTTCTTTCCTTTTTCAACCAATAGATCGGGTTTATATTGAGTTTGTACTGCGTTTCCATATATTTCCCTATTAGACCTAGAGACCAGTTGGATAGCCAGTCTCTGGTACTTTTTGCCCCCATTATTTCCTCTTTCGACCAAGTCCTAGACTCAGGTAATGAATCTTCTCCCACCCCCACCCCACCCCCTTTCTTCCTTGTTTGAACCAAGTAGTACTAGATTCGAGTGCATGAACTAGTTTTACCTCTTAACCGTAAAACTTTAGGTGGTTTTCGAACAGCCGATCGATCCTATCTATGAGGGGGCCTGAGAAATAGTAAAAGATACAAATGCAGCAAAGTTAGGAGCTCGGGAAGTAGAGCAAGGCCGGTTTCAAAGGAAGTTATACCTGAGGGTCGCCGGGGTGTCGCTAGGTGGGGGCGGGAGGCCGGATCTGCCCACACTACGGCAGCGAGGAAGAAGGGGTTGGAGGCCCTCCCTCGCCAGCGGTGCTTGGAAGAGAACGACAAGGCACGATCATCGTGACGCGCCGGCAATGGGTTAGAGCCGTCACCGAGGACGACCGCATGAACGTTGCACCTTCTCACCTTCCCCGACGGAGAGGATCCAGCTGGATCTGTGACCAGCGGTGAGCGGAGAGAGAGTGTGGCCACTGCTGTCGTGTTTAGATCTGGAGAGGACGAGACAGTGTGAAGAGAGCAACACTAGCAAGAAAGCACGGAGGCTCCTGCCTATATAGTGGAGTACTAGTTTTCTTTTGTCTACCGGAGCTGGCTTCACCTCGTCAATGACTATCAAGAAGTCTTCATGTAAGTGGCCCGGAGGGGCAGTTGTCGTCATTTTGATCTGAAGCACCATATTATAACATATAACACAAAAAATGCCACATGACAAGAAATCATAACCTCACTGCCAAAGGAGACAACATGAATCCGGACGGACAAACTAGACAAGGATCAAAGCTCAAATTAAAGATAAACTCAGAGAAAAGGGGTCTGTCGATAGATGTCCTAATTAACATATCCGGCTTGACCTAGATGGTGGCCGAGTAGTCTTCGTGCATGTGCCCCCAATGACTAGCCCAACTCAGTTGTCGTTGTTTAACCATCGCAGTGATCCGAAGCACATGACACCTAATTTTGCGAGATGATAAGAAACCTTTTTTAGATTTCTCACCAAAACTACAGCCCTGTACAACATAGCCTGCACGATATGTAGACAATAGCCAATCCAGGCGTGTCTACTGGAGTCTGGTCACATGCATGGACGAACTAATCTTTCGTGTCTTGCAGGGATCGTCCAGGCACCAACGTAGTACAACACTTCTCTAGTACTATCGCTCGTCTCTCTCTTCTATTAAGTCACCCGACTTGCGAGGCCGGGGAGTGTGCCTATGGTCGGTTCTCAATTGCAGTCCCACATGTGTGTGCAAATGCAATATGACGCGCGTTCCATTCGGAGAGCAGTGTGCCAGACCGACCGACGGTCTAGGGTGCGATGCGAATGCAACGGGCGTGCTGTATACTCCGTACATGTGTACCGCTGCTTTCTTGAGGCTTTGCTCCATGGTGCAATCCATGGATACAAAATTAGTACTCCCTCCGTCTAGGTGAGTAAGTCATCTTGCGAAAACCAAATAGTCCCAAAACACATAGGCGCGGCACATTAACTCTCACGCTGTTTCTTATTTTTTTGACATAAATAGAGGAATCAACCAATAGGAGATGTGGAGCTTGTATCCTTTTAGTGACTTGAGACTATCAAACATGACATGAAGTGGTCAGTTCGTTGCACGCAATGATATGAATTAGCAAATAAACATTAAGTTCTCTTGTTTTCCCCTCGACCTTGGTCACGGTCCGCAATCTAAGATGACTTATTCACCTAGACAGAGGGAGTATACTGTACTATTTAAAAGTTGAGGGCGGGGCTTTTCCTGCGCGTTAGGCGGGGCAGTTTCGCCTAGTCAGTTCAACAGAGACGCGAGAAGATGAGGGAGTAGGCTGCTGCAAATGTAGGGCTGTGTGATTTGATAGCGAGTTACTGCTGGACAGGTGGGCCCCCGTGATTTGACATGCCATTATCATTTTAACTGCGGCGCTACGACCGGCGTGAGTCTACCAATTCCTGCCCACCTCCATACAGGTGCCTCTTCCAATGCTCCACCATGTAGAGGCTGGCTCTTGCATGAGAGCCCACTTCTCCACTTTTTCCTTGCCTCTTTCCTCCACATATGCAAAAATGCCATGTAAAGAGGGCTTATAGCCCACTATTGTACTTACTTGCTCCTACAGGTGCTAAGCTTGCCACATATGCATAAAGTCTGATGTGGCAAGTTAATTAAGAAGAGAGAGACTAGTTTGGTGACCCAAGAAAGAAACGGTGCTAAGCGCGTGTATCTAGGTGAAAAGAAAGTTTTGAGTCTATAGCTAATTAAATGAAGCAAGCTTAGAGCATCTCCAACAGGTTGTATGTTAGTCTTGTTGGTAAAATGTCCATGTAATCAAGCAACAAGCTATCATACAACTACTCCAATAGGTCGTATCTAAGTTGGTAAAATAGCAACAAAAAACTAAGCACCTATGCATTGGGGACTTGATTGCTAAACCATTTAATGCCCTCAGCACCTTATCTAAGCACCATTTCATTGGAAGAGGTCACTCCTTGGCAAATGCAATAAATACTACGAAGAAAGAGAGATAGAGAAGTAAAAAAAATACACTTATAGCCAATCTTATAGCTAACCTTGTTGTAGTATGAGTGACTAAGTGATGACTATGTATGACATGCCAACATCAGATAGCCTAACGCACCGTGTTAAATCTTCAAGGGAGCGACCGCGCGAGCGACGTGACGGTTGTGGTAGGCGCGACCATGATACGGGCTATAGGCAACCCTTGGATTTGAGATCGAACGGTCGCATGCTAAGTTGCTGAAAATTTGCAGAATAACCCTCCAGGATAGGAAATTCACCCATAGGTCTAGAATCACGCCATGCAACCGTTCGATCTCCGATCCAAGGGCTCTCGGAAGCCCGTATCATGGGAGAATGGAAAGCCACTACCCTGCCGTTCGCACGCTGGGAGTTCACTCCTACTTGTCCATGCACGTCCTTTAATATTACAGCAGTTCGCTCCTAGTTATCCCGTCCTTTTACATTACGACAGTTCCACTAATCCCAACCCTCCTCCCAAATCCATGGCATACCAAATTTCCATGATCTGCGGTAAGTACAAGGTTAGAACCATCACCAGTGATGAGTTCGACGTCATCTACACCCGTTCTTCTGCGATGGTGAAAGGATGCCTTGCTCGCTTCAGACGCATGTTCGAAATCTCAAATGATGAGTGGGTCGCTGGGCTAGATGTTGAGTACACCACAGTCCTGGGATGAGAGAAGGATCAAAAGGAGGAAGAGAGGAAGAAGCCCGTCGTGATCTAGGTTTGCGTGCATGACTTATGCTTGGTCTACCACATATGCCATGCCGACGTTGAATGCCAGGATTTTAAGAACTTCCTCTAGAGTGACCTAGTCAAATTCGTTATTGTAGACTTTATGAATGATGAAAGAGTCCTGGGTCGGATAGGCCTCATTGTAGGCAACCCCTTCGACCTCCAGAAGAATTGGTTACTGCCCTCCAGTTGTCAGCCTTCAATGCTAACCCTGGCAGGAGCCATGGTTCATCCTTCATACGGTAAACTGGAGAAACCTCCGTCCATGTTTCATCGTCATGCATGATAGTGGAATGTACTAGATATAGACCACATCCACTATGCCGCAATGGATGGCTAGCTTTGTTTCAATATCTACAAGGGTTGGATGAAGAGCAAGAGCCAAGTGTGCGGTTCAAGCAAAGAAGTATCGGCCAAGAGGAAGAGGGACAAGGACGAAGTCGAGGACGTGGACGAGGATTTCGAGTAAGGTGGCAGTGTCATTGCTCATGGTGGTTCTAATGCAGTGTCTACCGGATTAGTTGCATAGTTTAATTTCAGGTGTGCTTAGTTTAATTTGAGGGGTGTGTTGTGCTGAGCCCCCAGCAGAACTATGTTATGTTTCTTCTCATTACTTTAACTCTTCAGTACGTACATACTAGTATTTCTTACATTTCATCTTTTAGTTGGTATAGTACTACCACTCGTTTATTCACATTATATACGTACAGTATATATGGCCAACATCTTATAGCCAGCAGTTTAGTTGTCAAAGAATTTTAGGGTGCTTAGTTTTGTCAAAGAATTCCAGGGTGCTTAGTTTTATTTGAGGGGTGGGTTGTGCTGGACACCATTATTGTGACTCAAATCTCTTTTGCCATGTTATAATAGTACTATATGCATAATTTGGAGAGGAGCGCTCTCTATATGTACCACCTTTTTTTAATTTCATGTTTTGCTCCATGGCACAATCCATCGATACTACTAATGTACAAAAGTATACATTTTTTAAAAGGCTAGAGGGCGAGGCAGTCTAGCTTGGTCAGTTTCACGAGAGGTGAGGGCCTTTGTGATTTTATGGCTCATTACTGCTGGAAGGCGGGGCCTTGTGATTTGACTGCTCGTATAAATGTGCCGACGACCTGAGGAGGAGCAAAGAACCATGCAGTATACTGAAGTTTTCCATTGGAGTAGTACTACGACGGAGGAGCACGAAACACGGCAGCCCAGTGCCATATGGCGATAAAAAATTATCTAATTTGCTAGTCATCTCATTGTTAGCATTGTTCTATTCATGCCATGCAGAGAACGTGAAACGTGTAGCAAAACATCCGAAGCAAAAGATGAAACACAGGAGCAAAAGAAGAAGGAAGATTATCACCCCAAATGATCTAATTTTCCGCGAAGTAGTAACTACTTCTTCATGGCCTCCACGACCTCCATCTCCTTGCGCGTCTCCTCCGCCATCTTCTTCATTTTGTCCATGACGCGGGATTTCTCGACGCGAGCCTTCATCATCTGTTCCACGGCCGCATTACGTAACTTGACAGCAGCCGGGTGCTCGATGCGGAGCTTCGCCAACTCCTCCTTCGGTTCCATGACGAGGGCCTGCAGCATCTTCATCGAGGAACTACTATTATCATGCAGCTTCTTCTAGCTGGCGTTCTTCTCCTTCAACAGGTCAAGCTCGTGGCAGAGCTTCGCCTTATCCTCCTGAAGTTGCAGGATTTCGCCGGTCGCCTTCTTCTCCGAGGCAATGGTCTTCTTCAGCAGCATCACCAAGCCAGCGGTCAACTCCCCCTGCTTATTGAGCTCAGCGGGCATGTCGTCAAGGCTCTCCTTCAGCAGCTCCACCAAGCCATGGATGAACTTCTTTTGCTTATTGAGGTGCTTATTGAGCTGATTGGGCATGCCGTTGAGGGATAATGACTCCAGCGCCACCGGCTAGGCATGTTCGCCTCCGCGGCTAGGGCGCTCCTAGGAGCCATCGCTTGCCCGTGAGAGATCTTTTGAGGTCTTTGCATGGCGGCGAGCCCTCTCTTTTTTTCCATAGCCTTGGTTGCTGCTCCATTGTTATGAGTAGTTCTCGACCTAGAGCTCTACTCACCGGCCATGGCAAGGACGGACGAAGAAGAAGCACTTATGAGGAGGTAAGGTAGCGTAATTTTCGGTTAGGTAGTTCCCCTTTTTATAACCTAAGTACTAGCACTAGTACTAATACCTGCATAGTGGGAACACGTTCAGGTTTGGTACGTACTAGTAGGTGTGAGAGGCTTTCAAATGTGATGGGAACAAGGTAAAGATTAATTGATGGTTTTGGTTTCGAGGCCCGAAACGGCTCCCGATGAGTTTAGCGGAACATAAATTTCAAGTAGACTGCACTGCTCAAATGCGTAAATATTATGTTACTGTCAGAAATTGGCACAAAATATGAAGGAGATCAATGGAAGTACTACTAGCAACCCATGATTTAACTACTCGCATGCGCGCAGTGGAGTAGTAATGTATTCCTTCTGCCCTCACGTCCACTCAATTTGCATGCACTGTACTAATTGACCATCAATGAAGTGAATGACTTTACACGCGTCAAATTATCACATGGGGTGGATGTTGTTACAAAATTGCGTCCGACCGTGTACCCGCGTGTGCGTGCGAGGGAATGAGTGTGTGCGTGGCATCCGTGCACATCTTCGCTTCTTGCATGTACCACCAGTATGGCTCAGGGAGGACCAGTAAATTCTTCTGGAACCAGCAGCATGTCACATTTATCAATCCACACAAGAAGGTCGCAACAATGCCTCCACATGTGCCATGTGGCTTCATGAACTATAAGGGAGACATTGTGTAGCGGGCCATTGGAATTCTAATTAACGTCTTTTGCACATACTCGAAGTACTAGTAAGGTACACGTGCATTGCACGCATAAAATTTTGCAACCAAATTATGAATAAATACCACACTATAGCAGGTAAGCTCTGAGTCATATATGCCTCATGTAGACCTTCATTTAATTCTTATAGTTCATCTCATTCAAAATCAATCAGTTTTTATAAAAAAGCTAGGGCCTCTTGGATTCGTAGGATTTCCAAAACGCGGGAATAGGAAAAACATGGGATTATAGTGGAATGTCGTCTTGAATCCTACAGGATTGTACGAGTCTTTGATTGTGCATCGAAAAAACACATAATTCTTTCAAAGAGGTTTGAGTGGATGGGATGTTTCCTATGAAATCTAGTGCAAATGAATCATATGGAAAATTTCCTATGGTTTACAATCCTACAAATCAAACAACCAAGATAGGAAAAATTCCTAAGGATTAGAATCCTCCAAAATTCCTTTGAGAACCCTTTGAATCAAAGAAGCCCTTAATCTATTTTATGATTCATGAAATTGTGCGTTGTAAAGCATAAAGTAAAAACAAATAATGGCAATTCAACTAGAAAAAAGTTTGGGCAGTTATGGTACGGAAGATTCTAGAACAAAGGAGAACCATTGTTGTTTTGAGGTTTGTGCATTATGCTTAAGTTCAACCATGGAGTCTGCTAGATTGTACATGTGGCAAAATCCGGTGGGGGGCTAGAAGATGGTGCGAGGGGCTGAGTGGAGGGAGACTATGAAGGAGTGCACAAGGGCGAGATCGATATTTAGAGAGGGGGGGCGAGAACGTGCGCTGTTTCGTGCAGTTGCGGAGCCATGAAAAATAAATGAGCTAGGGGGCCAAGCATTGCTAATCCTTTACGAGGAGGGCCAATTCATGAACTTAAACCATTTTTACCAGCAATTGTCTAATGATCACATTCATATTAGCCTCGATATATAGTGCTGTTAGGGGGGGCGGGCCCTTGCTGCCCCCTGTCTTCGTCATTGTGCGCGTGTCTGAGAGATGAAGCGGAAGGCATGGATGATGAGAGGGGGACATTGGATATATAATTAATGTGGGTGTATTAGCTATATATGTAGGGGTTGTTTGGTTCTAGGCCTAGGAGTGCCACACCTCGCCATACAATGTTGCCAAACTTGCCTAAGGTTAGTTCTTCAAAATGAGAGCCACAAGTTGGCAAGCCTAAGGGAGTCTTGCCACACTTGTTGTGTGTATGTGATGTGGGACCATAGTGTGACTTGCCTAAGATGTGTCTTGAACCAAACACACACCTAAGTTGGTCAAATTTTCCTAACCTTAGGTGTAGCAAGCTTTGGCAAACTTAGTCTCAAACCAAACAACCCCGTAATCCTATATATAGAGGTAGAGATTGATCGATGTGGACGTGGGAAAGAGGGTGAGACCTCACTAGATATATAGATTGATTGGTTTGTGTGGAAAACTATGAAAGACCTAGATATATACACACACACACATACAGGAACATCGATCGTTGCGCATGCACATGTGGGAGATAAAGAATGCCCAATTTGATGGAGACGGGGATGTGTGTCGGTGTGTGCCTTCATGGGAGACTGACCTGAAGAAAAAGATTGCATGTGTGCGATGGATAATGCTGACTGTTAGTGTGTGTGCATGCCGGCACGAGATAAATTTAGTTGTACAATTATAAAGAGAAGACGACTGTGTGGGTGTAAAAGACTAGGTGAGGTCATAATCAGTGTAAAGCTGAATTCAAATATTTGAATAAGAGATCATGATGTTTGAAACCCATGCATGCATGAATACAACGGAGATCTGCGCGGTGTGGTTTGGAAACGATCATGTTGTAATGTATACACATTGAACAAGGTCAGACTGATTTGAATTTGAGATACCGATGGCAGACATCGTTTGGCCACATTGCATCCGTGCATGGACACACTATTCTAATTGGAGATGATGGGTGGCTTTCGCATTACATATCTATATCTATACCCCTATATATATTATATTTTATATTTTTATATTGTGTGCGGGTAACTTTAACTTTGAAAGATATACCTTGGATGAGGCGAATCCGATGGTGCAGAGATGGAAAATTTGAGTACTACTGGTCATTGGATATGATCTAGATTCCACTAGATTTCGCCACATGTACAATCTAGAAGACTCCATGGTTGAACTTCAGCATAATGCACAAACCTCAAAACACAAGCACTTCTTCTTTGTTCTAGAATCTTCCATATCAGAATTGCCCAAATGTTTTTCTACATGATTTGCCATTATTTGTTTTTACTTTATGTCTTACAACGCACAATTCCATGAATCTTAAAATAGATTAGCTTTCTTATAAAAACTAGATGATTTTGAATGAAATGAACTATAAGAATTAAACAAACATCTACATCATGCATATATGACTCAAAGCTTATATGCTATAATGTGGTATTTATTCATAATTTGGTTGCCAAATCTCTTGCGTGCAATGCACGTGTACCTTACTAGTCTAAATGGTGTTTGTGTGTGTGTGTTGTGTGTGTGTTGAGGTGCGAATTATCTTTTTTTTGGGTACACGTTAAGCTTGTTCTCCCGAAATTTCAAGTCGCGCCTTGTTATGCTGAAATTTCACGCTAGCGTCTCTGTCTATCATGCTGCAAAACTCCCGCCTCTTCAACCCGCGCCCTATTAGCCCGAAATATTTAAGTTATATCTTTGTCTCGTTCTGCTCCGACAACTCCCTCCATCTCAACCCGCGCCTTGCTATTCCAAAATTACAACACACGCGAAAACTTCCACCTCCTGTGAAATCCCAACACGCGCAATGCCCGTGGTACCCCTGAACCGAAAGAACCGCCTCAAATTGGTGGGGGTACTTTCATAACTTACCACACATTTCGTACAAGCACGTCCCTAAGCCATGGTTCACCAATCCCATCCCATCCGCCCACCCATTCGTACACCGAGGCCGTAGAAAACCACGAAGCCCCACACCCTCCTCCCTCCGCCACCCTGCCGGAGCCTCTTCCCCGACAACGTCATCCACAGCAACACCCCGACGTCCCTCATCCATCGTACCGGATGAGGATCTGTCATCGATCTCATCATCCTACCGGTTCAGCCACCCCGTCCTCCACCTCCAAGGAGCTGCCCCGATGTTCCCCTCGTCTTTCGCGCCACCTCGATTCCCACACCGCCATCTTCATCTGCACCACCGGAAGAGCATCATCACCACCATTTCCTCGGATGAAGCTGCGGCCTAATCGGCACCACGTTCCATCGTAAGGGGCTGAACTAGTATAAAACTCTCGTGTCCCATGTCCGGTTTAACCCCTTTAGGCTAATCTCGTTGTGATGGCTCCACGACTAAGTCCTTCTGTTAGGACATCTGACATGTTAATTCCACGACAGTTGGCGCCCACCGTGGGGCCATCGCACGATGGTTTTGAGTTCTTAAAGGGCAACTTTGAAGGACTCAAAGGGTACGTGGTTGGCCGGACGAGCAAGAGTCGTCGCGGCAAGCTCTACATCAACGATGCAGGCTGTCAGGACCCCGACTCAATGCCACGTCGATCTAGCATGTAACACCTCATATCACTTTGCGGCCTCACGCACGGTATTCCCACGGGTGTCGCCTTACCTTTGCCCGGGGCCATTTGCGCCTTTTGGCACACGTATATGATAGTGTCGCTAGCATCCATATGATAAGTAGCCCGGGCTGACATGGCTAGTCGTAAACCCAAAGTGGCACAAACTTGCAGGGACAGGCATCCATGACCCAACATTGAACGTGTCGGTCATCAACGAGTGAATCCAGGCTCTAGCACTGGGCTAGCAGGACTCCGGTGAACCGGGCTGTAGCGGGCTAACAGGACTCCGGTATTCATCGCGTGACATTTCCCCAAAGGGACAGACACAGGAACAAAGAAGGACACATGCCGGCCAGCCTAAGTGTTCCGGAGCAGTAGCAAGCTACCATGGCTCAGTGGAAGCACTATGAGACATTTCCCGGTAAGAGAGGCTACTAAGGATAAACAACTAGATAGTCAGATCCCACACATACCAAGCATTTCAATAACATACACACAATATGCTCGATATGTGCAAATACAACATGGCATCACAACATGACTCTACGACTCAAGTATTTTATTCAATAGGCTCCGAGCAGCGAGATATTACAAACATGGGTCTCTCGACCCAGCATTCAGAGCATACAAGTCAAAACACAAGCGGAAGCTTAACATGTCTGAGTACAGACAACTATAAATGAAAAAGGCAGAGAAGCCTGACTATCTACCAGATCCTGCCAAGGGCACAAGATCGTAGCTGAGGTAACAAGCTAAACGTCGAAGTCCACGTGAAACTACTAGTGAGACTGAAGTCTCTCTGCAAAACATAAAATAGGCAAACATGAGTACAAATGTACCCAGCAAGACTTACATCAGAACTAACTACATATGCATCATTATCAACAAAGGGGGTGGTGGGGTTTAACTACAGCAAGCCAGCTTTCACTCAGTGGTTATCCTGAACTACGACTGCATGTAACTCTTTTGAGGTGGCGCACACGAGTCCACATATTCACCCTATCAATACACCACTATGGATCCGCTCCCGTCTCCCTACGAGAATGCCATCCATAGCATTCACACTTATCTTGCGTATTTTAGAGTATCCACTTTCACTTGTCTATGAACTGTACAGGCAACCCAGAAGTCCTTTACCGCGGACACGGCTATTCGAATAGATCATATTAACCCTGCAGGGGTGTACTTCTTCACACACGCTCTCGCCACTTACCGCCATGTACACCTCGTGTATCTCGGCAACCTTCAAGTGGAAGCCTGGCGAGGGAGTCGGCCACGACCTGACTAACCACACAAGTCTCTAGTCCAGGTTTATTGCCTATTCGGGTTCCATCCGCAAGGAGATCCGGCCGGGGTGTCGCTCACGGCCCCAAACGCTGTGTGCAGGGTTCCCAAGCCCACCTCGACGAGTGGATCTACGCTTGGTACACCGTGCCATGGTGCCTAGTCTGTCCCAAGCCCACTTGTATCGGGTGCCACTTGGTAGACTACTAACACTACCTACAAACACTAGAAACTAGTTGCAACTCCTGGACAGAGATCGAGTTGATTAATAAGTTGAGAGGGGCACTTAAGCATTCCAATGTGTGGTAGTAGTTGTTCATGGATCACAAATACAGAACTCAGTTCCTGAGGATGGCTGCAATGAGACAACCCACCTTGTACTCCTACATGACCTCTCACCGCTACCTTTACCAAATTGTGTTCACACACTGAGCTCTCAACAGTAGGACATGTTCACCACATTCCAATTCATCCCCGATGAATCAGACCTGACACAACTCTAAGCAATAGCAGGCATGACAACAAACATGAATGAGTAGGCACATCAGGGCTCAAACAACTCGTACTCATGCTAGTGGGTTTCATCTATTTACTGTGGCAATGACAGGTCATGCAGAGGAAAGGGGTTCAGCTACCGCTGCAAGTAACAGTTGTATCATTGTTGTCCTAATGCAGTAAAATAGAGCAGGAGCGAGAAAGTGGGATTGTATCGGAATGGAAAAGGGGGTTTTGCTTACCTGGCACTTCTGAAGATAGTATAGTTCTTCATCGGTATCATCGAACTCATCGTCGGAACACGTCTATCGAGAGGGAACAACACCGACAAATAGAGAAGGAACACAATCAATGCAATGCTACAATATGATGCATGAATGTGACATGGAAATATGCTGTGATTTGAGCTAATGCAACACGAAGTCATTTTGATTGAAGTGGAACTCAAAGCTAGATCAAATTCCAACTCCAAATCTATTATCAAATTTGTCCTAATCATATTTCATCCTAAACAGTAAGGTTAACTTTCTCAAACATGCATGCAAATCATACAGATGGATAGATTAGATTTTTCTGATCATTTTTCATATATAAATTATTTCATTCTGAGTTACAGATGAATTTATATGAATTTTAGAAGTTTATACTATTTTCTGGAATTTCCTGAATAGGAATAAATCTAGAAAAAGGAGTTACTGCGTCAGCACTGCGTCACTATGACGTCAGCTGGTCAACAGGGTCGGTCCAGGTCAAACCTGACGGCTGGGACCCACATGTCAGTGTAACAACTAACTAACAGGGTTAGTTAGTGTTACGTTAGCACTAACCTAGGTTAATTAGGGCTTGGGTCCACTGGTTAGTGACTAACCTAACTAACCTAAATAGGATTATCCCTAACTAACTTAGTTAGTCGGGCGGGGCCCGCATGTCAGTGAGAGAGAGGGGTCAAACCTCTGGTCAGCAGGGGTCAAACCTCGCCGGTCAACACGGTCAACCCGCCGACGTTTAGCCGCCGGCGATGACAGACACGGCGGGGCGGCTCTGAAAGGCTCTACAGGGCACCATTCGATGCGCGGGTTGCACCTACGGGTTCCTGGGAGTGAGGCGCATCCATTGGTGGTGGTGGTAGGAGATGTGGTGGTTAGGATCGACGGCGGCGACCAAATCGGCGGCGGCCGGAGTTCAAACGTCTACGGATTCGATGCCACAGCGCACGAGAGGACAAGCAGTTTGCACCTACGGAGTCTACGCATGCTCACGAACCCAATGGAAACACCCACAAGACCAATAGGTCACCGGAGCTTCGTCGGCAACGAGGTCGTGCGGCGACGCACTATCGGCCTCAACGGAAACAACGGCTATGGCGAGAACTAGGCCACAGAATTAGGGGGAACGGTGCAGGGGCTCACGGAGATCACGATGAGACGGTCGGCGTGCTCGGGGAAGGCTTGGGGTGACGAACGGCGATGGCGATCTCCGGCGGCCGAAGCTTCGAAACGAGGTCGGGGACGACGATATGGGGCTTCCTGCGTCGTGTTCGTTGGCGGAGAGCTTCAGGGCGACGAGGCGGGGCCGATGGATGCATTGGGGAGGCGAGGAGGTGGCTCAGGGCGCGGCAGCGGTGAGCTGCGCGCTGCGGGTGTGTTCGGGCGGCTGCGGGAGAGAGAGCCGGAGCGGTGGGGAGAGGCTAGAGAGGCGGGGGAGTGGGCGAGGGGGTGCTAGGCGTCTCCAGGCGCGGATAGGCCCAAAGGTGAGGCCGCCAGCACGAAGCAGGAGGTGGAGGCTCGGGCATGGGCGCGTCGACACGCCTCTGCCAGTAGGCAGAGGTTGAAGACAGCGGTTCCCCTGGTGGGCTGGGCCGCCAAGTGGACTGGCCAGGTGGGCTGGGCCAGCACAGGTGAGGTGCAGGTGGGTTTCTCTCTCTCTGCTTTCTATTTTAATTACTGTTTTCTATTTCTGACATTTCTTTTAACTTAATTAAAATGCTAAGGCATTTTCAAAAACCCTGAAATAATTGTGGGATCTGTTTGTAAAATTTCCAACAGCCCCCACTTAAGTTCAGAATTATTTGGACATTTAAAATATTATATAGCATTTAATTCTCCAAAGTCAAATACGTATGAATTAACTCCAAAATCCAGAAATGTCCTAGAAATGTGTGCATCATTTTTGGAAGGAGTTTTCACCCATTCCAAAATTGATGAACTTTTCTAAAGGCCATTTTGGGTAGATGGAAAAGATTTAATTTGACCCTAGTTGTATTTCATTTGCTGCTAGGGTTTATCAGTCCCCATTTCAAATTTCCATGAAAATTAAACATGATGCAAGCAAGATGCAACACTAGGCAGCACCAGAAGCTAGGGATGTGACACAGGCTGGGGCCCTGAGGCCGGCTCAATCGAGTACGGGTACCGGGTCCCCTTTGGCTGAATTCACGTTTTCATTGGCAAGATTGGCGAACCGGGCCCTGAGCCGGACATCTCCACCGACCTCGTCGAGACGGCTCAGCGTGCGAGTCTTGCCCGGGTTCGCCTGGCGTGAAGCGTGCGTTCGTAGGGTTCATCCATGGTGCGGAGTCTGAACCGGTGTCCGACAGTGAGACAGCCATCTATTCAGATGGTGAATCGTCTACTGGCGAGACCAAGTCGCTGTACCAGTTGCAAGATGGCCGGTTTGGGGGATACTCCGATGGCGACAGTATTCCTGGCCCCCTTGAACCGCCAAACCGGGTTGCAATCTTCATGGCCGGTATGCAGCCCACCATGCAGTATTCATCTACAGCAGCAATGATCTCTGGATCGGCAGCCGCGGCGGGAGGCCCAGCACGCCGGCCGGCTCAAGTTCTTGCCGGTTTGCTAGACGCCTTGACGGCATTGTTGACCACAGCAGTAACCCCGGAGAACCAAGTTCAGCATAATGCGGGCGTTGCATAACTAAAGGATCAGATAACCCAGGCCAAGGCAGACTTGGCGGCCGAGGAGGCCAGGATGGCTGAAGAGCGGGCCGCTTTAGATACCCAATCGCAACAGATCCAAGCGCAGAATTACCGACTTATGTTGGATCAGAACACATGAAACGAAGTAATGAGAACGAAGCACCGGTCTCGTCTGCCGCAGATTTATGAGGGCATGAATCCCTTCAGTACGCCAGGAGCCGGGCCCAGTAATCCGGCAGCGATAAACTGGACCGAGGCACCTGGGGCGGTGCCGGATCAGCCACGGATGATGGACCCGCCTCGACGGACGGACAACCCGCCGCAATACGTAACAACGCCACCAGGTCACTTTTCTACTCCTTTGGATAACATGATTGCGGCAGCGTTGCGTTTGGCAGCTATTCCAATGGAGGGTGACTCGCTAGCGGTGATCGAGATATGGCGGGCCAGAGATCTTCTTCGAACTACTGTTGTGCAGCAACAGGCTTATTCCTACAGCCGAGACAGAATACATTCAACCCCACATCCGAGCAAGAGCTATAGCAGGCACATGGACGAACCGGACATGTCAAGCAGTGCGCGGCATCGTGATGCCCCTCGAGGGCCTAATCCGGCGAACGGCGGTTTGAATGCTCAAGATGTGGTGAGCAATGGCAGAGCACGGCGCGAGGCGGAGTTAGCAGCACAGTTGGCTGCGCAATACCAGAGTCAACCCGCTCTGGTTCAGCCAGCGGCATCAGTTGAATGTGGTTTGGCCTTTAGCTCTTGGGGAGTACCGTGCCTCACCCCGGCTCTGCGTAATGTGCGGCTGCCCAAGGATTTCAAGGGTCCACGTAAAGTGCCTAATTATACCGCTGATCAACCCCCCCGAGGCGTGGGTTGAAAGTTATGAGATGGCAATGGAGATGTTAGATGTGGATGAAGCGGCATGTGCAAAGTACTTCACTATGATGCTAGAAGGAACGGCTCGAACCTGGTTGAAGAGCCTGCCTGTTAACTCGATTAGTTCATGGGATGAGTTGAAGGCCAAGTTTATTGCAAACTTCAAGGATACATGCAAGGAACCTATGTCCATTGTAGATCTGGCGGCATGTGTCCAAGGAGAGAATGAATCAACAACTCATTAGGTACGCCGGGTTTCAGAAATTTTGCATTTGTCAGGCCGCATCAATCCTGACGCAACAATTGTGACCTTGTAAGGCAATTGCCGGTTTAAGTAAGTGAAGATGAAGTTGGGATGGCTCAAGCGTCACTGCACTGATATGGGAACACTCATGGCGGTTCTGGTTAAATATGCTGATTCTGATATACCAAGGACCCTGATTCTGATGAAGAAAAGCAGGAGAAGGGAAAGAAGAATGCCGGTTCAAAGGGACAGCATAACCAGGCGGGCCACGGGAACAATGGTAAGCGTAAAACGGACAATTCAGATTTTGTGGCTAACACCAGTATGCAGGGCAACAGGCAGCGCCGTAAGGGTACACTGCCCCAGTGCGGTGGAGGAATTAATCTGGAACGCTTGTTAAACCAGCCCTGCCCAAAGCACGGGACAAAAGAAGTTGCGGCCACGCACCTCTGGAAGGATTGCCACATCATGAGGGAATTCAAAAACTCTGATCTTTTCCGGTATGATCAGGGTCTATCCGGCGGTTCCGGTCCAGGATTTCACGGGCTGGGTTATGGTGGTGGCGGTTCAAACTCAGGATTTCAGAATAATCAGGGCAACTAGAACAAAAAGGTGGTAACAATCAACAGGGTAATCAGGGGAATCATCAGCAGTCGGGTTATCAGAGCAACCCGAAGCAGTTAAACGTTGGACAGTATCATGTCTTCACTACTAGCTTGTGCAAGCGCGATCAGAAGCTCCATAAAAGGGCGGTAAATTCAGTTGAACCGGCAGTGCCCCGTTATCTATGCTGGTATGAGCAGCCTATTGTCTGGAGCAGGGAGGATCATCCGCCCCGGGTTGACAATCCGGGCCACCTAGCTTTGGTGGTTGCACCGCAGGTTGGAGCTTGTAAGTTCACCAAGGTGCTCATGGACGGAGGGAGCAGTATCAATATCTTGTATTATGAAACCTTCCGGCATATGGCGTTGACAGATAAGAACCTTAGACCGTCAAACACCGTTTTTCACGGAGTGGTGCCTAGTAAATCGGCTTACCCAGTTGGTAAGATAGCTCTGGAGGTGGTTTTTGGAGATGATCATGATTCAAGATCCGAGACGCTGACCTTTGAATTGGTCAAGATCATAAGTCCGTACCATGCTTTATTTTGACGGCCGGTTTATGCTAAATTCATGGCAAGGCCGTGTTATGTTTATCTGTAGCTCAAGATGCCGGGTCATAAAGGGACCATCACGGTTCATGGTAGCCATAAGAGTGCTCTGGAATGCGAGGAAGGTGATGCGGCATATGCTGAATCGGTTTGTGCAATGGAAGAGTTGAAGTTTTATAAGGACAATGTTGATCCAGCAGACATGACCTCTCTAAAGAAGCCCACTACAGAGCATGATCCGGCCTTGAAGTTTAAGTCTGCTGATGAGACTAAATTGGTTGATTTTTTCTTGGCGATTCATCCAAGCAGTTCAGCATCAAAGTCAACTTGGATCCGCAATAGGAAAGCACGCTCATCGAGTTCATCCGTGAGAACTGGGACATCTTTGCATGGAAACCTTCTGACATGCCAGGTGTACAGAGGGAACTCGCTGAGCACACTCTTAATATTGATCCGAAGTTCAAACCGGTCAAACAGTTTCTTCGCCGCTTTAATGAGGAGCGGCGCAAGGCCATTGGTGAAGAGGTAGCCCGGCTATTGGCAGCAGGGTTTATTGTGGAAGTGTTTCACCCAGAGTGGTTGGCTAATCCGGTGCTGGTACTTAAGAAAAACAGCACATGGCGTATGTGTGTGGATTACACACATTTGAACAAAGCTTGCCTAGCTGATCCCTTTGCCCTCCCTCGTATTGATCAAATCATTGATGCTACGGCGGGTTGTGAGCATTTGAGTTTCTTGGATGCTTATTCTGGTTATCATCAAATCAAGATGGCAGTTAAGGACCAGGAAAAGACAGCTTTCACCACTCCCTTTGGAGACTTCTTTATGTGTCTATGTCCTTTGGGCTCAAGAGTGCCCAGGCAACTTATCAACATTGTGTGCAGAATTGTCTTCATACTCAGATTGGGCGTAATGTTCATGCCTATGTAGATGATATTGTGGTCAAGTCCAGGAAGGCGGAGACACTCATAACTGATTTGCAAGAAACCATTGATAACTTGAGAATTTATAAAATGATGCTCAATCTGGCTAAGTGTGTCTTTGGTGTACCGGCTGGCATGCTCTTAGGTTTTTTGGTGTCCAACCGGGGCATTGAGGCTAATCCGGACAAGATCAAGGCTATCACATCCCTGGCTAAACCGGCATGTATCAATGATGTTCAACGTTTCGCGGGTCGTATTACGGCTTTGAGCCGGTTTATCAGGAGGTTGGGAGAAAAGGCGATCCCTCTGTATCAGATGTTGAAGAAGACAGAAAGTTTTGTCTGGAGCGATGCTGCTGATGCGGCGTTTGAGGACTTGAAGAAGCAGTTGGCTGAACCACCGGTTCTTACCGCTCCAGTTGATAAGGAACCACCGGTTCTGGGTTGTCAGTGTAGCTATTGTGCTGGAGCGCAAGGAAGCTAGGAAGGAGTACCCGGTTCAAAGGCCGGTTTATTATATCAGCGAAGTGCTCATTGAGTCAAAGCAAAGATATCCGCATTGGCAAAAGCTGGTGTATGGGGGTTTTATGGCAAGTCGGAAGCTTAAGCAATATTTTCAAGGTCATCCCATCACAGTGGTCAGTTCTGCTCCTTTGGGGGATATAATCCAGAACAGGGAGGCAACTGGCCGGGTTGCTAAGTGGGCTATTGAGCTTGGACCACGCAGTTTAAAGTATATGCCTCGAACATCTATCAAATCCCAGGCCCTTGTGGATTTCATCAATGATTGGACAGAGTTCGAAATACCGGAGGACAAACCGGACAGTACATACTGGACTATTCACTTTGATGGCTCCCGACAATTGGAAGGCTCGGGGGCTGGAGTTGTCCTTACTTCCCCTCGAGGTGATAAAATTCATTATGTCCTTCCCTTAATGTTCCCTTGTACTAACAATGCAGCTGAGTATGAAGCCTTACTGCATGGTCTTCGAGTGGCTAAGGAAATGAACTTAAGCTGAGTACGATGCTTTGGAGACTCGGATCTGGTATCCCAGCAAGTTTCAGGTACCTGGGATTCCAAGGATCCACTCATGGTGGCTTACCGACGATAGGTGGATATTGTCGCTGGTTACTTCAAGGGTTATCAAGTGGAGCACATTGATCGGCGCAAAATGAGGCAGCTGATGCTTTAAGCCGGCTGGGGTCTCAACGTAAACCGGTGCCACCCAATACCTTTCTGGATATCTTGCACAACCCGTCAGTTCAGTTGCCTACAGAGGAGTACCTCGCTATTCCTGATCCGGAGGCACAGTTGGTGGCCCCTTTACACATCATTCCGGATTGGACGGTTCCATACTTGGCGTATATGAACTGGGGCGAGTTGCCAGAGGATGAAGTTTTGGCCAGGCAGATAATCCGGCGATCAAAGTCCATGGTTGTTTACAACGGCGAGTTACACCGTTGTAGTGTTTCTGGTGCGTTCCAACGCTGTGTTTCTCCTGAAGAAGGCCATGATATTCTACGAGAGATCCACGAAGGAGACTTTGGTCATCACGCCGGTTCAAAATCCTTGGTTGCTAAAGCGTTTCATCATGGTTTCTATTGGCTGACGGCTCATGCTGATGCTGAGGAGTTGGTAAGGCGGTGCGACGGTTGCCAGAAGTTCTCACGATGAGCTCATGTTCCGGCTCATTAGCTATGGATGATTCCAATCACCTGGCTGTTTGCTACTTGGGGTCTTGACATGCTAGGGCCTTTCAAGCGATCCAAAGATAAGAAGACCCACCTGTTGGTGGCGGTTGACAAGTTTACTAAATGGGTTGAAGCAAAGACAGTAAGCAAGTGTGACGCAGCCATGGCGGTTGAATTCATCAAAAAGGTGATTTTCCGTTTCAGTTTTCCACACAACATCATCACAGATAATGGCACGAACCTCTCCAAAGGCGAGATGGAGGACTTTTGTCAACGAGAGCACATTCAGCTTGACGTGGCCTCTGTGGCTCACCCCCAATCTAATGGTCAAGCTGAGAGAGCCAATCAAGAAATCTTGAAGGGCATCAAGCCCCGGCTTATGGTTCCTTTGAAGAGGACGCCGGGTTGTTGGGTGGAGGAGTTACCATCTGTGTTATGGTGTATAAACAACACCCCAAACCGGTCTACAGGTTATACACATTTCTTCATGGTTTACGGGGCAGAGGCAGTACTCCCAAGTGATATTCATCATGACTCGCCCCGGGTTGCCAATTATGTTGAAGCAGACAACGGGCAAGCACGTCAAGAAGCACTGGACCTGTTAGATGAACAACGGGACATGGCGTTTGCTCGTTCGACGGTTTATCAGCAAGACCTGCGGCATTATCACAGCCGCCGGGTTAGAACAAGAACCTTTCAAGAAGGCGTGCTCCGGCTCATCCAGGATCAGACCGATATGCACAAGTTATCCCCACCTTGTGAAGGGCCCTTTGTTGTCAGCAAGAATCTGCACAATGGATCATACTACCTCATCGACATTCACGAGCACAAAGACTCAAGAAAATCAGAGGAGAAGACCCGTCGCCCGTGGAATATCGCTCTTCTACGGCCTTACTACACCTGAGCCATAGGCTCTCATTATTTACATATTTTGAAAATGTATATATTATGATTAATATAATAAACCGGCATCCTTGCTACTAGCAGGGCCTCTGCCGTTCTTCCAATATTTCTTGGTTACAAGGGGGCTTCTGCTTACAAAGCGACGTCCTGTTTTGTCCATTAATCTGCCTATCATGCCACAATACAGCTTGGGAGCTTCACACCCAAGGGGCCAAAGAGAGTATTGTTGCTAAAAGCACAACTTAAACATAGGCACCCATTGAGCACAACTCACAAAGTTACTTGGGGGCTCTTTGTTTAAAGTAACAAAGAGTTTGAAAGGACCCTTGTAATTGGGTATCGACCCACGGCTTGGAAGCCTGGTGTATTCACCTAAAACCCCGGGTTAACCTGCCTTCATCAAGTAAGCCACTCCTATCCAGGTAATCCTGGCATGACCCGCCGAACGTTTGACAAGTTACTCCTATACAGACCCTGAACTTGTCAAAGTTAAAACAATGATTGGTTAGTTGGAGGCCCATCTTAAAAGGCTTTGTCAAATGGTTTAACTCAGCGGCCTAGCCGCCCACAAAAAGCCTCGAATTTATGCCTAGCAGCCCTCGAAAAGCCTCGACTACAAGTTTTATTTGATTTTGTTTTTGCAAGTTTTATCTCTTTTTGATCAAATTCTAAACCGGTGTTTACTGACCCGGCTAGACTATATGTGATTTCATCAACTCGGTGTTTCTTAACCCGGTGTGGCTTACAGTTCTCGGCTATTAGCACATAATCAAGTATGAACCGACATATTTCAATCTGGTCTGGCATTGACTATAAGTCACCAGGATGATCATCCAGTGTTTATCAAATACCCGGCATGACTTATTATGCACCAGCACATTGCGGTGAGTATTTTCCAATACTTAAAGTTTGGGTTCTCACCCTTACTTTATATTTCATATTTCATATTTCATTACTTTATAACCTTGGTTATGAGGATTCTGGTTCTGTATTGGATATCATAACCCGTCCTGCGGTAAACCGCCAGGACATGTTTAAGTGTTTAACATGCAGAAAGCAGGATTTACACAAAATACCAAGGCAAATAAAACAAGCATAGCCATAATCATGCCGGATTACAGTATCAGGTAGCAGTGCACGATGCCAGAAGATCAAAGTATTTCAACTAGCCTATTACAAGGCGCTTTGATGCCCAAAAGAATAATTGTTTGTTGCCTGCAACACGTAAAAATCAAACCAGCTAGCGGATTATGATTCAGCACCAGGCTGACGTGAAGTTGAAGGATCATCTCGCTCCGGTTCAACCTCCTCCTCCTCACCCAGTGGCTGGAAGTCAAGGGTGATCCAATCAATCCTGGTTAAGGCTTGAAAGACAGCTTTGTTGCTTATAAGTTTGGACGGTTCAATATCAGGGCATAGGTGTGCTTACGGATTGGAGGGATTAAATTCTGAGCTTCCTTCACAGCTGCGTCAACCCGTTTGCCGTCTGTGTCATAGCTGGACCGGTAGACAGACAAATCAACCTCCTCAGGCAATTGGCTTGCCAGAGGGCGCATCTCTTTGGTTAAGACTTTGAGGGCTTCATTATCAAAGTCTGATCCATCCTCTTATTGACCAGGATAGCCTTTTGCAATGTCTACCGGATCAAGATCAGCAATCCACGCTTTGGCCCGCATCAGTGTTGTTAAAGCGCCAGCTCTTGCAGCAGATCGCTTTACCTCTTCTATTTGGGCCGGCATCATAGACAATTTGGCCAATGTATCTTTGATCAAGAATGGTGCTGGTTTGTTGAAGGAAGATGCACAGATGACTCGTTGAGCACCAGTATACAATTGTTCTATCAACGTGTAGGCTGCCTTCAACTTCATCCGCATATCTGAGCCCAGATGAGCAATGCGGCTACCTGCAGGCAGTTTAAGAATTTGCTGTTAAACCGGCAATTTCAAAATGTTTAAGGAAGGTGTTGACAAAAGGTACTTACCAAATATTGCTGAAGTCATAGCATTGACCTGATGCTTCAGCCCAGTTAGCTCCTCTGCCACCGGTCTAAGCGCTGCTTCGGCATCTTCAGCCCGCTTCAAAAGAGCAGCTTTCTCTGTTTCCCAATCCACCCGTTCACTTTTGAAACCATCCTTCAACTGCGCCATGGCAGTCAAAGCGCCCTTCAGGTCATCTTTGGCTTTGGAAGTTTCTACTTGCTGGGACATGATGTTTTCTTGAAGATCAGCAATTTCAGAATCCTTGTTGTTCAAGTCAGCCTGCAAAGGACAAATGATGAAGAGGTTAAGATTTTTTTTTTTGAAGTCCCAAGCACATAACAAGTTATATACTTGGCACTTGGGGGCTAATGCGGATTGCTTTTTTATTTTTGACTATCATTCAATGTCCCAAGGCTCAATACTAGTATTAATCTTGGCACTTGGGGGCTAATGCGTAATTGATCAGTAAAATAAAAAGTTGAAGGAATTCAACAAGGACAAGTTTGAAACAGAAAGTCCCGGTTCAACTTGAAGAGATAAACCGACCCTTGGGGGCTACACAGTTGAAAGTCTTTTTATTTAAAGTCCCGGTTCATCTTGAAGAGATAAACCAGCCCTTGGGGGCTATAATGGAGTTGATATATAGTGCAAAGAAAATTTATGAAGTGTTTGGAAGTTACCTCATAACGCTCCTTCATCAAATTGACCAAACCGGCCTCATAGTCACGGCTGGTGTATAGGCGGTTTAGCTATACAGAATAGAGCTCCTGAGCAGGGATATGAGCATAGCTCGACACATCAGCCTTCCACTTGCCTTTCTCTTCAGCAGCAGATTCCACTTTGGCACTGTGCTTTGCCAAAGCAACAGGATTACCAGGGGAAGTATGGCCAACCCCAGTAATAACAACATCATCAGTTGCTGCATTTGGGCTCACCGGTTCGTGTGAGGCCTTGGCAGGGCTTGCGGATTAACTTTGGGTGGGTCAGCATTCGGACTTGGAGGATTGGCTTGTGGGCTTGGTGGATTGATATGAGGGCTTGCCGGGTTAGCTTTTGGCGGATCAGCGTCAGTGGCCTGACCTTGTGGCACAGGATTATCCATGGCAATATCAACATCTCCGCCAGCACCTTCTGAGGTCATATCCGGTTTAATCTCATCAATTGGGGCACTAGTCTTTGCCTTCTTGCTAAAACGGGCTTTGGCGCTGCAAATTGACAATAGAGGATTAGTATGGTGAACCGGCGCAAGACGACAAAGATAACATTATTATAATTACCTAGGGACGGTCTTCAGGGGAGGCATTTGCGTGGTTGATAAATTGCCAGATGAGGAGTTAGAAGTCACCT
Source organism: Triticum timopheevii (assembly GCA_963921465.1). Taxonomy (NCBI): domain Eukaryota; kingdom Viridiplantae; phylum Streptophyta; class Magnoliopsida; order Poales; family Poaceae; genus Triticum; species Triticum timopheevii. Next base: position 247,562,040 of record OY997264.1, on the reverse strand, counting down.
GATAATTTGAGTTAGACGGATTAAGAGGGTATCGGAAGTAACCCGCCAAGGGATAAGACTTGATAGAATTACTCGAGACCTCTGTACGACACTTCCGGATTGGAGTGTCTGGTAAACCGGAGGAAGTGACTTGCTGGCCACTATGCCGGCTTGTGTGACGAGCTTCAGGATGCTGTGGATCCAAATGAGTGAAAGGATGTGAATGCTTCACTTTTCATACTGCGCGATGGATTTTTCTTACTGGCACAAGATCGGAATTGGAGGAAAGGGAGATTACCTCTACATTGTCAGCACGGCTAGCCTCTAAATCATCCTGGTAATGGTCGTTGTCAATAAGATGTATGAAAAATGAGCCAAGGGAGTCAAGTTCTACCTCTTGTTCCGAATCGTCAACATCCTCGGGCGGATCAGAGGACTCGGCAGTTTTCTTCTTGGCTAGCTTCTTGATGGCCTTGCTCTTGGCACGAGCAGCCCTCGCCGGTTTGTCCTGAGTTTTTGGCAGTTTGTCCTGAGTTTTCCTCTTCCAGAAAGGATCTTTGGACTGTAAGAATAAACAAAGGATTATCAGAACAGTGTTAAAGCGGAGACAGATAAAAAAGGCAGAAGGATATTTATTTACCGCTGGCTGTTTGTTGGAGGCGTTAAAGGGACGCAACCCAGTTTTGCTGCATTCTGCGATCGGTTCATCCAACATCTTCTTGACAGCCTGAGTGACTTCATTGTCAGTTATCTCTATTTCATGGTGCCGTTGAGGGTCCTTGATGTCCCCGGTATACTCATGCATCAACCTGGTGCGGCGGCTTAAAGGCGGGATACCCCACGAAACCTAGCAACGAACGAGGTCAATGTCGGTTAAGCCGTTTGCTAGGAAAGCCCGGAACTTAGCAAGTTGAGGTGCATAAGTTTGTCGTTCTTTGGCAGTGAGCCGTTGTGGCAGTGGGTGGCCATTGCTGAGCCAGTGAGCATGGTAACCCAGCAAAGGGTTTTCTTCAGCAGGAGCAGTATTCCGACAATAGAACCATGTTTGGTTCCAATCTTTGGGGGGCTGTGATGTTTGGCATGAGGAAAATCAACTTCTTACCTTTTCTGAATCGACACTCCACCGAGTTAAGTGTTGGGGCCGTCAGAGAATTCAGTTCGGCGGTTTAAGTGGAAGAAGTCCCTGAAGAGCTCGTCAGTTGGTTCTTCTTGAAGGTAAACTTCACAAAACACTTGGAAATTACAGATATTGGACACAGAGTTCGGTCCAATGTCTTGTTGATGGAGTTGGAAATTGGCAAGCACATCCCTGAAAAACTTTGATCTTGGAGGGCTAAACCCCCGGTCTAAATGCTGCATAAATACAACCACTTCTCCATCTTGAGGTTCAGGAGGGCACTCAGATCCAGGGACTCGCCAATGAATGACCTCCTTCTTGTCCAAAGCGCCAGTTAAAACGTATCCATTGAGTTGAGTCTCTGTGATCCGGGAAGGAACCCAGTTGCAAGAGGCGAATTGCTTGGCCATTTTGGAAGACAAACTGTAAAAGAAGTGCAAAAACCGGTTCACGGTTCAAGACTGATGTGCACAAACTGGTGTTAAACCGGGGGATTTAATTCAAACATATATGTGCTATAAACCGGATAGTGAGGCTCAAGTTAAGGTGGCGGTTTATGTGAGGGCTAATGGTACCTGGCGGATTATCATTTTATAAAGGTTAAACCGCCTACAAATGGAAGAAGCACATCTGAAATTTACCAAGGTATGAAGAAACAGATTTCACAAGATGGTATTATAATTTTGGATCTACCGCAGCCCAGTAAAGAAAATTTTCTGAGCCCTAAAATGGTGACGGAAGGATATTAACAGTCCAGATGGGATCTATCCAGGAACAATGAGATGCTATGGAAGGATAGATTTAAACTACGGCTTCAGCCACGAAAAGAAACTATCCGGCCTAGCTAGATTCAGTGAGATGCTAAAGAATAAACATATGAGCACCGATGAACGCTGATGAACAACGAAGAACTTCAAAACCCTAATGTAGATTTGATAAGTTGAGGAAGGGAGTACTTACCAGGGCCACGTAGCGGCGGAGGAGTGTCGCAAGATCTCTGGTATGAACAGGTTGATGCAGCGGCCTAGTCGGTGCAGGTTCAAGGGTCGACGGCGGTGGCAATGCTTGAGCTCTTTGGGGTCGCAAGGAGGAATTAGATGCGAAGAGGCAAGGGGGAAAATGGAAGGACCCCCGGTCTTATTTATAAGGGCAAGGGGATAAGCGGCAGGCGCGAGAATCGAGGAGCCTGAAGCGGCAAGAGGGGGCGCAACTGTCGCCTCGATCTTTGGGAGTTAATTAAATGAAGGGAATCTTTATAACCTTTTTATACAGAGATGACATCATGACGATTTATTGCAATTTCAGAAGATGACGTCATGGCGGTTTACCAAGGTTTACAAGGAGAAGATATCATGGCGGTTTACGAGGATTGTAAGAAGATGTTCAGGGAATTTTCTAAGTATTGAAGACTGACATGAACAGGTTCAAATCAATCTCGGGCCTAATGTTGAGGATATAACTACTGAGTGTGAACCGCCCAGGAGGGGCCGGTTCACACTCATCCGTATTGAAGCCCATGAAGATAAAGAAGATGGCACTCTACTAGTAAAGCTTAGAGGCCCAGAGCCCAAAGGAGGATTAGGGCCCATAGTTGTAAACCGCCATAGTTGTATAACTTGTGTTGTAAGTTAGGGAAAGGAAGAGACCGAGCCGGACACTTGTATGAGCCGGCCTCGGAACACTGTAAACCGGCCGGCCGTCAACCTATGTATATAAAGGGACGACCCGACGGCGGTTCAGGGACAGGAAACAACAACTCGAGACCCAGGCAAAGCGTATTCGCTCCCTGCTCCTCGAAAACCTAATAATCCCATACAACTAGATGTAGGATTTTACCTTCATCATAAGCGGCGAACTAGTATAAAACTCTCGTGTCGCTTGTCCAGTTTAACCCCTTTAGGCTAATCTCGTTGCGATGGCTCCACGACTAAGTCCTTCTGTTAGGACATCTGACGTGTTAATTCCACGACAGGCCCTAAGAAGGCCAAAAGATAACATGGGCTGGAAACGGCCCAACAGAATAACGGGCCGTTAGTCGGTATAAAGCGATACACTGTTCATTACGGGCCAGTTTCACCACGGGCCGTTAATGGGTATAAAGTGATACACTGTTCATTACGGGCCAGTTTCACCATGGGCCGTTAATGGGTATAAAGTGATACAGTGTTCATTACGGGCCAGTTTCACCATGGGCCGATAATGGGCCAAGAGTTACAAAGGGTCTCATATGTGCCAAAAGACATCATGGGCCATACATGGGCCAGAAGTTAAAATGGGATGGAATCATATTGGATAGCCCAGATGACGCTATTGGGCCTAATTCGGATAGGTCGTAATGGGCCCTGGGTTAGCGTGCTATAAATGGGCTATATGCGAACAGGCCGTTAACATGCTTTGCATGGGCCGGCCCGCCACCTTTTGACCAAGTCAAAAGGGACGGCCTTTTCACAGGAATGGGCCTCTGTTGGGCCGTGCTACATGTCGACGTATCATAGGCGCCTTCTGTCCAATGAGTGGATGACATCTGTCCCAACGGTGAGCCGACATGTGTTTCCTCCAGCCAATGATGATTTTACACGTGGAAAATCCCCATTGGTCGGGGCTGTTAACGGGTTATTGGATCGAAAACCGGACCCGATAGCTTGCGTTTCGTTATGGTGGATGCCACGTGTCGGTCACCCTTGATGAAAGCACTTCTGTGATGCGCGATTTATCGTCATGGAAGTGGACACTTCTGTGATGCTAATTTTGGTAATGTCATGGAACATTTCTACGACAGCACAGGTATGACTATCTTGATTCTGTCATAAAATCTTCAAGGATGTACATGCATGACAAAAAACGCGACCTACTATGACAAACACGTACCATCACGGAAGTGTATTTTTTTGTAGTGCCTGCCGGGCAGGCGAGCTTGGGGGAGACAAGGTTATCCTGGGAAGTAAGCCCCCTGTATTGTCCCGGCAGGCCTTGCCGGGACTAGTGAAGGCAAACAACTTCACCACACCACCTCACCACGACGTACGTCGTCGATCAGTGCGGTATCAAGCTCCAAGGTGACTAAGTGGCTGCTATATGCCACATGGTAGCCACCTCCTACGGAAAATACTTTCAAGTGAATGAGGAATGAAGTGATCTCAGCAATTTCTTCACCACCTGATTGTCAGTGATGTCAGTGGCACCAAGTGCTTGAAGCTCATTTGAGATGTCAGCGAGGCAATCGAAGGTTTGCTAAACATTTTCATTGTCAAGTCTTTTGAAGCGGTTGAAGAGATTGCGAGGAACATCAACTCTGGAGTCACGTTGAGTGAATACTCCTTCGTTTACCTTGGATAGCCTATCCCAGATCAGCTTTGCAGTTTCCAAAGCACTCATTCTGTCGTACTGTCCTTTGCCCAGATGACCACATATGGTATTCTTCGCTTGACAGTCGAGTTGCTTGAATCTCTTCACATCAGCAGCATTCACAGACGGAGTGACTGAGGGAACACCATTTTCCACAACATACCAGAGATCGTTATCAATTGCCTCAAGATGCATGCGCATCTTATTCTTCCAGTAGGGGTAGTCTGTCTCGTCGAAGGTAAGACACCCAGCCGAGACCTTGATCATTCCTGCAGTCGACATAACTAAAACTCCAGGTGGTTAAACCAAAATCACACATAACAAGGGAGTACCTTGCTCTGATACCAATTGAAAGTGTCTTATATAGACTAGAGGGGGATGAATAGGAGATTTTTACAAATTCGTCACTGAGGAATTTCTAAGGAAAGAAATTCCTAAGCAACACACTAGCAACGGAATAAGTACTCAGCTATAAGCATAAAAGAGCAAAAGCATAGTCATCACGATGAAATCAAAACAAGCATAGAGTACAGATAGCATGAAAACAGGATAAGTAGAATGAAGACTAAGTGACTGAAGAAATAGGGTTGAGGAAATAGAGAAAGTCTTCAATCAAAATGTTCAAACCGTAATGACCAGGTTCATCAACACATGAATGAGCTAATGAAAGGGTTGAGGAAATAGAACTAGTTGGCTTGGTGAAGACAATGATTTGGTAGACCAGTTCCAACTGCTTTGACAGTTGTACGTCTGGTTGGAGCGGCTGGGTATTTAAACCTGAGGACACACAGTCCCGGACAAACAGTCCTCACCGTATTCTCCTAGAGCTAAAGTCACACAGACCTCGCCCAATCACTCGTGGTAAGTCTTCAGGTGACTTCCAAACCTTCACAAACTTGGTCACTCGGCCATCCACAATTCCTCTTGGATGCTAAGACCATGACGCCTAACCGTCTGGAGGATGCACAGTCCTCAATGGTAACAAGCATCGGTTCCACACAGGAACAATCTCTTGAGTGATGCTCAATCACTTTGGGTTGTAGGGGTTTGGGTTTTGGGTTCTTCCTCACTTGATGATTTTCGCTCAAAGTCCTCAGAGGATGGGATGCTCTCTATGATAAGTGTCAGTTTCTCTCGAAACAGCCAACCAGCTAGTGGTTGTAGGGGGCGGCTATTTATAGCCGAGGGAGAAGCCCGACATGATAAGACATAAATGCCCTTCAATGATACGACCGTTAGGTGGGTGGATATTTTTAGGGGTCAAATTTCTTCATAAATATCAAACTCCTCATTGACTTATAGAGCCGGTGTACACTCACAAACATATTAGTCCCTTAACCTATAAGTCTTCAATACACCAAAATCACTAAGGGGCACTAGATGCACTTACAATCTCCCCCTTTTTGGTGATTGATGACAAATAGGTTAAGTTTTCAACGGGAATAAACATATGAAGTGTAAATGCTAATGTTGAGGAATTTGATTGCAATATATAGAAGAACTCCCCCTGAAGATGTGCATATTTGAGAAATTAATCATGCAGAAAGCAGTCAATTGTGTCAGACCACCATAGGACTTAAGTTTACAACTCGGCAAATCAAACACTTCAGAAGAACAAGAGTTGTAACTTAGCAAAAAAAGCCCATATAATAGACCCGCTTGAAGACTAACTCAAATTTCTCCCCCTTTGTCATCAAATGACAAAAGGGACAAAAATTGAGGACTAACACCCCTAAAGAATATCATCATGATGTCGATGGAGGAGCGCCAGCGTTGTTGGGGTCGTCCGTTGTAGTAGGGCCTGCTGTAGTGTCGTCCAAGTCTTCAGCTTCACCTATCTCATAAGATGAAGAATATGAACTGATGACCAGCTGAGGAACTTTGACCTTCCTGAATTTCTTTGATGGTGGCTGAGACCAGTCAAAGTCCTGTTAGATATCCATCTCCTTGAGTTCATCATTAGTGTATAAATGTGTAAGAATAGCCCAGGTGCGGTTGAAGACTTCATGCAGATAGTGGTGATTCTTCTACACGGTGTTTTGAGTAATGATCATGTTCTAAATAATTGCACCAAATTGACACTTGACCAACTTGTGATTTCTATCCACTTTGTGATGAAGACCGAGGAGAAGCTCATGATCAGTCATTATATGCAGAGCGGTGGCTTGAGGATTTTGCTTTGAAGCATTTGCAGCACAGTCATGAGTAGTAGAGTCATCATTGGTCGAGTAGGATGTAGCCTTGTGAAATTGACCATCCATAGGACGAGTGCCTTCATCAATGAAAGAAGCCTTGCCCTTCTCATCAGCACAGGAAATAGTCCGTTTGAGGACTTCTATTGGAGGCAAGTAGCTGAGATGATTCTGAAAGCCAGCCTTGTAATGAATTGAAGACCTTGATCTGATGAATTTCATGATCCAGGGAGCGTAAGGCTTCAACTCATAAGGTGATGGAGCATCATTGGACAAAGTCCTCATGAAGAAATCATGGTAGTTGATAGGAATACCATGCTTGATGTTGAAAAGCAGATTCTTCATGATGCCAACAACTTCTTCTTCTTCAGAGTTGTGGCCCTTGATTGGTCTGAGGGTTTTGGCCAAAATGCTATATATGGTTCTTGGCACATAGAGTAAATCCTTGACAAGGAATGTGGTCCTTGGAGCTTGGCAAGCCTTCAAAGGCTTCCTCAGTACATGCATCACATGATTTGACAATTCAGGTTCCTCATACAATTTCAGAGCACCTTCAGTGAGAGGACTGACTGGGACGGCATGAAGCAATTCAGAGCCTAAAGCTTTTTAGTGAGCATTTTCAGTCATCCAGTCGAGTACCCATGAATTCACATCATCAACATTTCCCGTGACATGTAAAGTAGCATAGAATTGAAGAATCAGTTCTTCATTCCAATTGCAGATGACGGTGTAGAAGTTGAGCAGACCAGCGTCATGAAGAACACTGAGGACTGGAGTGAAGCAAGGCAGAGACTCCATATCAACATGAGGAAGTTGCTCATGGTGAAACACTTTGTCCTTATCAAACAGCAATGAGGTATAGAAATTCATCTGAGTGGCAGTCCAAAAACACTTGCGGTGAAGTCGAGCAGAGTCGTATGGATTGAATTCAAAGAAGAAATGATGCTCAACAAAGTAGTCATCAGCCTTGAACTTCTACTTCTTGGTGCTGGGATTCTGTGGCTTGGGCTAAAGATTTGCAGTGGAAGTCTTCACAGCCTCTTGTTGCACAGCCTCGGGATCCACATGCTGAGGAATTTTAGGAGCAATTTCTTCTGTAGCCTTGGATTCCATTTCATCAGCACTAGTGGCTGGAACTTCTTCGGGAGAAGTGAAGCTTGGCGTTCTTCAGAACTCGTATCAATTTCTTCAGTTTGTATAGGGGACTGAGGAATTTGCTGCAGAGGAGTGGTTGGGATGACGCCTTTCCCAATAATCATCATTCAGCACAGGAGTCATAGACCCAATCTACACATCCTCATCTTCAGCGTCAATTTCTTCAACGTCTGCCACTTCAGCGGTGAACTGAGGCATGGGCGATGATACTTGTAGAGGTGAAGGGATCGCATCCACTTCAATTTCATCATCCAACTTCTCTGATGTAGCAGCAGAGGGATTCTCTTCATCAATGTCATCAAGGATGACATATTCCTCACCAAAGGGAACAATCTCCTTTCATGGCATGCTTGATAGAGGAACAACATCAATCAGATTTTCGAATGAGCTTGTCAAAGTCTTCACTTTCTTGGGAGCTGAAGACTCCGAGGTACCAGATGCTTTCCTTTTCTTCACAGTTGCCCTTTCTGCAGCATTTTCTTCTTTGTTTCTGATGCTGAAGGAAGGTTCACGCTTTTCATCTGTGATGACTTTGCAGGAGGAGCAGATGAAAGAGGCACAGATTCTTCAGGCGCAACAGATGCAGTTGCCCTGGTAGTTTTGGTTTCTTCAGGCGCAGCAGCAGATTCTTCAGCTGGCCTGGGTTGATCTTCAGGCGCAACATTGCTGGTTGCCCTGGCTATTTCATCAGGAGCTGGAATTTCTTCGGCAGCCCTGGCACTCTCAGTATCATCAACAGCCAGATTTTCATCAGCTGTGCTGGCATGTTCTTCAGTGGGCTGAGCAGATGCTTCACCCCGAAGAATTTCTTGTTGTGCATCAGCAACAACATTGGTCTTGAGGCTCTTTGCCAGTTTGACGAAACTGACTTTGGTGCCTAGCCAATCAGCCAGATATGCGTCAAATTCATCACTGAGAGCTTTGATATCGGACTGAAGAGTCACAAGTTCTTCAGTAGACATGTTGACAACGTTTCTCTTCAGAAAGTGCTCCTTCTTGTACTGAGCTTTCTTCATTGACCTGGCCTTATCAAATTTCCATTTTCTTCGGCGATAAAGGCAGTCGGCATGTGACTTTCCACAGGTGAGAGATGTAGATCAGGCAGAGGTGTGTTGGGATCTTTGTGGTATAGATCTATGAAATCCGGGATCTTCTTCGGATCCAACAGAAGTGGCACATCACTACCTTTGGCACTAGCGGCCCGGTGTTGGCGGTCTCTAATGATTTCAGCAAGTTCATCATCATCAGCTTCATCGTAAGTTAACGGAATTTCGAAAGCAACCTGCTTCTTGTGAGGACATCGCCTCGTGCCATGTCCAGCAGCAACCTTTTTCTTCAGCAACTGAGACTAGGCTGAGGAACTAGCTGAAGCTCCTCAAGCAATAGAGATGCTAGTTCTCCTTCGGCACGTGGCAAGATGCACTGGTGCTGAGGACTTTGCAGGTGCAGCTGATGATTTTGCTTGAGCATGCACTACTAGGGAAAACCCTATTAGTAGCACGGGGTAATGACCTGTTAGTAGCGCGGGTGCCCGCGCTACTAATACGGCGCCACAGCTAACTATTAGTAGTAGCGCGGGTCCAGCCCGCGCTACTACTAACTAATTAGGAATAAAAAATAAATTCATCCAAGGCTACTGCTGCTGCTGGGCGTCAACGTCCTCTCCATCCAGTGTTGGTGCTCGTCCTGGAGGGGATGAAGTCATCCATGGTGATGGTGCTTCCCCGCCCAACTCATCCTCGCACCTCTGCTCTGCTGCTACTACAAAAGAAGAGAAAACGATTAGAAGATGTAGAGAGAGAAAGAGAGAGAGAGAGAGAGAGAGAGAGAGAGAGAGAGATTGAGAGGAGTAGGAAGAACAACTCACCTGTGGTTGTGTCCATGGTGGATTTGGCCGCAGTCATGGATGGTGCTCTGCTGGATCTCCCTCGCCTTCCAACATCATAGAAGGAGGAAGAAGGAGGGGGAGGAGGCTGCGGTGGGTGTGACGCCCCCGATTCAATCGTACACTAATCATGCACGCAAACGTGTACGATCAAGATCAGGGACTCACGGGAAGATATCACAACACAACTCTAAAAACATAATTAAGTCATACAAGCATCATATTACAAGCCAGGGGCCTCGAGGGCTTGAATACAAGTGCTCGATCATAGACGAGTCAGCAGAAGCAACAATATCTGAGTACAGACATAAGTTAAACAAGTTTGCCATAAGATGGCTAGCACAAACTAGGATACAGATCGAAAGAGGCGCAGGCCTCCTGCCTGGGATCCTCCTAAACTACTCCTGGTCGTCGTCAGCAGCCTGCACGTAGTAGTAGGCACCTCCAGTGTAGTAGTCGTCGTCGACGGTGGCGTCTGGCTCCTGGGCTCCAACGTCTGGTTGCGGCATCCAAGAAGAAGAGGAAAACGGGGGAAAAGAGGGAGCAAAGCAACCGTGAGTACTCACCCAAAGTACTCGCAAGCAAGGAGCTACACTTCATATGTATGGGTATATGTGTAAGGAGGCCATATTAGTGGGCTGAACTGCAGAATGCCAGAATAAGAGGGGGATAGCTAGTCCTATCGAAGACTACGCTTCTGGCAGCCTCCGTCTTGCAGCATGTAGAAGAGAGTAGATTGAAGTCCTCCAAGTAGCATCGCATAGCATAATCCTACCCGGCGATCCTCCCCTTGTCGCCCTATGGAAAAGCGATCACCGGGTTGTCTGTGGAACTTGTCTGGGTGTGTTTTATTAAGTATCCGGTTCTAGTTTTCATAAGGTCAAGGTACAACTCCGGGTCGTCCTTTTACCGAGGGACACGGCTATTCAAATAGATAAACTTCCCTGCAGGGGTGCACCACATAACCCAACACGATCGATCCCATTTGGCCGGACACACTTTCCTGGGTCACGCCCGGCCTCGGAAGATCAACACGTCGCAGCACCACCTAGGCACAACAGAGAGGTCAGCACGCCGGTCTAATCCTATGCACGCAGGGGTCTGGGCCCATCGCCCATTGCATACCTGCACGTTGCGAGGGCGGCCAGAAGCAGACCTAGCAACCTCCATTACAAGGGAAGTTGCGTTACACAGTCCAACCCAGCGCACACCGCTCCGTTGCTGACGTCAAGAAGGCTTCGGCTGATACCACGACGTCGAGTGCCCATATCTTTCCCGCGTAGTTGGTTAGTGCGTATAGGCCAGTGGCCAGACTCAGATAAAATACCAAGATCTCGTTAAGCGTGTTATTAGGCAAGGCCCACCTCTCGCCTAGGTGGTCTCAACCTGCCCTGTCGCTCTGCCACATAGTCACAGTCGGGGGCCGTCGGGAACCCAGGCCCACCTCTACCGGGATGGAGCCACCTGTCTTTTCAGCCCCCACATTGGAATCACTTGCGGGTACTCAACGAGCCAACCCGACTTTAGTTACCATATGTATAGTATGTATATATGTATAGTATATACCCGTGATCACCTCCCAAGTGATCACGACCCGATAGTATAGCAAGGCAGACTGACAAGAATGTAGGGCCAATGATGATAAACTAGCATCCTATACTAAGCATTTAGGATTGCGGGTAAGGTATCAAAGACTGTAGCAACAATGACAGACTATGCAACAGAATAGGAGTAACCGAACAGTAACATGCTACACTACTCTAATGCAAGCAGTATAGAGAAGAATAGGCGATATCTGGTGATCAAGGGAGGGGGGGGGGCTTGCCTGGTTGCTCTGGCAAGGAGGGGTCGTCAACACCGTAGTCGAACTGGGGGTCATCGGCAGCCTCGGGGTCTACCGGAAAGAAGTAACAGAGGGGGAACACAATAAATAACAGAGCAATCAAAGTATCACAAAGCGTAGCATGGCAATACGCGGTGCTAGAGGTGACCTAACGCAATAGGAGGTGATACCGGTAAGGGGGGAAACATCCGGGAAAGTATCCCCGCTGTTTCGCGTTTTCGGACAGATGAACCGGAGGTGAAATGTTGCATGTTCACTATGCTAGGGACGAGTGGCGGACGAACAGGCTGCGTATCCGGATTTGTCTCGTCGTTGTGAGCAACTTTCATGTACAAAGTTTTACCATCCGAGCTACGGTTTATTTTATATTAATTTTAAAATATTTAAATTCATTTTCTAATTTATTTTAATTCAAAATTAATGTTAGATTGCTAGATGTACCCAGCACAGTGTACACAAAAATTGTACACTGGCTGACATGTGGGACAAGGGGAACCCAGTTGACCAGTCAAACTTTGACTGGTCAACAGGGGGTTAGGCTAATTAGATAGTTAATTGGTTAATTAAGCGACATTAGTTAAGTTAGTTAATTATTAAATTAATTAATTAATTTATTATTCTTTTTTATCCTTTTTTTAATAGGGGCATGGGGCCCCCTAGTCAGTGGCCTAGAGGGCCACCGCGGGGCGGGTGCTAGCGGGCGATGATGCCCAGCCCGTTTGGGCGCTTGCCTAGGACGACAGGGGGCGACGGCCAGAGACAAGGCCACGACGAGGGCGCTGCCAGCGGTCGACGGCGAGCGGCGCCAGCGAAGGTTGGCGCCGGTGATGTAGAGCACCAATAGAGGGTCGGCCACGACGCGGTGGCGCGGGTAGCAGGAGGAGCAGCACGACGGCAGCAGCATGTGGTAGCGCTGCAAGGGCGGGCGCGGGTGGTAGGCAACAAGGACGAAGGTAGATGAGGGGCGCAGTGAGTGAGGGACAGTGGCCGTTGGCGCGGCGGGGCAGCCATGTCGCACGACCGGCACAGGGGAGGGGCAGTAGGTGCTGGTGACGTCGATGACAAAGGGGAAACGGGGAAGCGGGTCGCAGGAGCTCACCCCGATGCCGTGAAGGGGGTCGGCGAGGCTCGGGGTCGGCCGGTGAGGAGGCCGGGGATGAGGCGATGCCGGCGTGGTTGACGGCGGCATGGGCGGAGGCGGCGAGGTGGTGCAGAGCACGACAAGGAGGAGTCGAGGACAGATCGATCCGGCGGGGAGGCGGTTCGGCGAGGGCAGGTCCGAGCAACATCGGCGGGTGAGGAGACGGGGCGCAGGCGTGCGCCCCCGATCCAGAATCGGGATGGGAGGGGGAAGAGATCATGGGGGGGAGTGGGGAGCGTGGGGGGGGGGGGGGGTTAGTGGCTAGGGTTCGGGGGAGTGGTGATAGGATAAGGGAGTGGGGGCGCGGCCGGTTGGGCTGGCAAGGCGTCCTGGTGGGCCGAAGCCCAGTGGGGGGGGGGGGTTCTCCTTGGTTTTAGTTTAGTTACAGTTTTCTATTTTCGTATTTTCTTTTATTTATTTATTCTCTTGTTTCTGTTTTCTTTTACTTATGTAATATTTTATAGTTTTACAAAAAGTCAAACCCACACCTAAAATAGAGTTACAATTATAACTACTGCCACAAAAGGTTTTAACCCTGAACAAAATAGTATAGTATTTTATAAAATCCAAAATGCATTTATTTAATTGTTTTACCTACTATTTTAATTACTTAAGTGCATTTAAACCTTTTATAAAAATGTGGTTTCTCCATCATAATTACCTCTGCATTATTTGACACAACCCAAACAATTTAGTTTTAATATTTCAAAACTTTTGTCGTTTGCTTTTATTTTGAATTTGAATTTTGAATCGGTTTTGAACTAACGCGAGTTTTAACAACAGTAACCGAGGTGACGTGGCATCATTAGTAGAGGGTTACTGTAGCTTAATTATCCGGGCGTCACAATTCTCCTCCACTACAAGAAATCTCGTCCCGAGATTTAAGAGTTAGTGAAAGGGGGAAAGGTTTGGTAACGAATCTAGCGGGTCTTCCCATGCTAGCTTGCTCTTCTCGAAGAGGCCGGTCCAATAAATTGATGTCTTCATTTCTCTACTTCAGGTCATCATGATGAAGTCGGCGTCCTTTCTTCAAGAACTCCATCCTACTTACGAAAGAATAAAGGGTGGGCATTCTGGGAGAACGGACCTCGGCAAGGTTGACTATCAGGTCGACAACATCGAGGAAGGTGGCGGAAAGTAACTCTCGAATCGAAACTTAAGAAAATATTGAGAGCAAAGTAAGGAGGTATCCTGGGAAGTTTTGAGCGGGCAGGCAATCATTCGATGCCTATTATAGGGCGTGAAAGGGTCAAAGCAACGGGAATAAGTATTGGGTCCGATATCAGACCTGAAGGTGGTTCGTGAATTACATACAAGGCCACGCGCGAGGAACAACCTTGGGAACAGGGGGTGTACAGGAGAGTCAGGTTTCAATCCTGTGGAACTGTGGGTTATGGGCCCACCATGTGGGTTAAAAGTAGGAAGGGCGGGGACGTCTTCCGTGATCATACAAGCAAGGTATGTCGGAGGGTAGCCTGTCAGTTATGTCGGCAACAACAGCGATACCAAGGGCGAGGGACGAAGAGAACCATTTTCCTGCTCGTTAAACGAGGTGGACCAATAGGCAAAGTTCTCGTCCATCGGTGGTTACCGAAATGTCATCAACAATAGTAACAGGATCTTACAGACAGAGTGGTACAACAAGATGCCTACCTAAGCAGGGAATTATCTCTGCTTAGTTAAGTCAGATTCAAGAAAGATTAAACAAAAGAATGGAAAGGAAAACACAATTATCAGATTAAACAGAACAATGGAAAGGAAAATTGTGATTACACACAATTATTAGGAGTATATCCTTCCCATGTACAAGAAGAACATGGCATACAGGGTAGGAGAGCAAGTACCCAACCATTCAGATAAGATGCAAGGAATAATCAAGATGTTACCCATACAATGGTGTTTGGATAACTGACCAAGAAAATTTATTATTGAGCTTCAAATGTTCTTATTGAAGATCGGCGTACCACAGACATGCTTCGAGATAGCATTGACATGGTCATTGGGTAAAGATCAGACTTTTTGAGTCACAATGGATCCATATCAGGAACAACTTATACAATAAGTCTTACAATTACCTCCAGGAAGAATGGATATCCTTGCAAAAGAAATTGTAATGATAGGTCCTCCAGCCAGGGGGGTGCTAGGCATGACATCATATTACCGGGTCATCAAAGGACCAACATCATAACTCCTGGAAAGTTGTCCCTACCATCATATCTGACCAAGATTCAGATCCGATTGGTGTCATGATACCTCAGACTCAGGATCCTGAGATAAAAATGTATGACACGAATTAATGAGAAGACATCATAACATTCTCGGGAAATGAGCTATGGGAGCGAGTTTCGAAACATGAGTTCATCAGTAAACCAAGGAGAGGATGACGAGGTGGCTGATGGGCTCAGCGACAAATCATCGAGATTTCCAAAGGACGGATTTCCACAATTATGTGAACAAGGAGATAACATTTTCCAGATCAAATGGTATAATGATGCATGCTCAAGGAAAACCTACACAATTACATTGGTTGAAAGATGCACCCATAATATGGGCTTAGGTAGCATGATCAATGTTTAGAATGGTGATTCAATTATCAAAAGACTTAGAATGAAACTATCGCCCATTCACTTCAAAGCAATAGGGTTGCTACAAGTTTTGAATTCACGCGTCATAGCTCAATTGTCGGTATTCCAGTTAAAAACAACACAGGGACCGAGGAATGAACGGAGATATCGAGAAGTGTTATTATATCAAGAATTCTTAAGAGGTGGTGAAATTATCACCACATTCTTGACAAAAAGAGATGGTAGTACTCCAAGGTAAAACAAAACATGAGCTAGATAGCGAGGAGCTCAAGGTATAACACAAAACACGAACAAGTTTGTGTTGAATGAAAGGCAATAAAGTGGTCGATGATAACACAAATCACCGAGAGCAAAGGGTGGTATTTCTCATCAAGAATTCGATAGATATCTTGGAAGAGCTCAGAATCCTGATGATGATCACGACACATTTGCGAGAGATCTCATGAAGATGTAATCGATCGACGATGACATCAAGTCAAAGGAATGATGAAGCGAAAGGTTATTGGAACCACGAGTACGACACAAACTCAAAATCTAGCTTGCTGTTCAAGGTGAAATGATATGACAAGGAAAATCGACGTAAGCTTAGCTCATCGTCGAAAGTGGTGCTCCGAGAATAAGGACCAGGTAGCACCGTTAAAATCATCACGACAATGATATAGCCAAACAGGCTATGAGTGCCGTGATCGGGTACAAACTCGTACACAAGGAAGATTACTAAGAGTTGTTGAACCGCAGTGCAGACTCTATTCAGTTATCGGTGTCTTTGAGTGTTTAATAAATCGAAGCCCGTACAAAATTGGAATCCATGAGAATGTAGTACTTGATGTAGAACTCGTAAGAAGTTATGCAGTTCCATGATAATCTCGAGATACCAGAGTGTAATACTCGACGGTAGATCAAAGTCAAGGTTGGACTGGGGTATTGACCCACAGAAGACAAATGCTTAAACTTGCCCGAGAAATGGGATCAAAGGAAAACAATATGGTCGGAACCATAGCTGCAAGGGATCCAATTTAATGACACCGAAATAATTAACCAAATGATTAAACATTTTGCAAGAAGCTTCCATGATAAGTTCCACACCGGGTCCATGGGCATGAACACAAAGTTCAAGGTCGACTCCCACTTCTTTAATACATGACCTTTCATTCACTTCTCGTCTTCAAAGAAGTTGTATGGTAGAAAATTATCTGGTAAAACACCAAAAGGGTATGACTTATGAAACCCTTGAGGTTCATACGGTTTTTGGGAAGGTATAGCTTCAACCCATTGGGGCATCTTGGAAACATATACCACAAATTTCAAGAGTAATTATCACCAGCTCAAAAGCAGAGCATGGTGTGGCCAAATCAGAGAATAGGATTTACCAATGGAATTATGTATCAGTGAAAGAACTTCTGGAGGTTTTGTATAAAAAGTACATTGTCGGATGATAATTCAGCAAAGGATCCGACGGTCCATAATGGAGCTGATGTGAGCACCGACACACAATCATAGGAAGAAACAATACAAATGTATTGGATTATAGAAACAACTAACTAATTCAAAGCTCAATGTAAAGAATCATGATTTCTGATTCAAGGGATCAGAAGCAAGCGCTTTGATTAAGGATGGGTACACTGAATAGACTTAGGGGTACAACCTTCGGCAATTGATTGGTCGAGAACCAGCTCATGTTCAATAATGACGCCTAAGCCGGAAGGATAATCCTAGGATTCGACTGATGATAGTGAAAATTCGCAGCATATTGAATCAACGGACTCAAAATGATAGTGACAAGGGATGCCAATAAGATTACTAGACTTATGGGATTAACCATAATGTAAGCAAGCAAGAATTTCAAGAGCAATAGGCTCCTGAGGATTTTCGGAAGATCAAATGGTATTTCAAAGATTGGTGACATACATGAATCAACTGGGATGAGTGGATACTCGGTAAGTGCGGGTATTATCCATAGGGGTATTCAGGTGACAAAGAACAGCAAGGCACTAAGCTCAAAGGATTCTCGGAACAACAGAGAGAATTTTGGGGTATCTTTTAGTAACAAGATCAACTGGGAAACATTGTATGAATGGAGAGTATACGTGGTTATCCATAGGGGTTTATTGATGGAAGGGAATTGCAAAAGCGATGGCACAAAGTATCAAGGGAACATCGGAGAGTAACTTCGGAATCTTCTAGTGCATCAGGCGATCACCTGTATCGAGTGGCTCTCTAGGAGGAAGTAGTTACGAGAACCTAGAGTTAGATTTAGTAAAATCATTTAACCCGAATAGAAGAGAGATTAGAGTCCCAGAGTATAGACGAGGAGTAAAAGATCCTAATACCACCCATTGGCGACGTGGGCCCATGGGCCGCACAGCCATGTTAGTAAAACAGTTTTCATCGACTAGACTCAACTTCGGCCAAGTAGTGTGGAAGGGGTATTCCTACAGGCAGTCTGCTCTGATACCAACTTGTGACACCCCCTATTCAATCGTACACTAATCATGCACGCAAACGTGTACATCAAGATCAGGGACTCACGGGAAGATACCACAACACAACTCTAAAAACATAAATAAGTCATACAAGCATCATATTACAAGCCAGGGGCCTCGAGGGCTCGAATACAAGTGCTCGATCATAGAAGAGTCAGCGGAAGAAACAATATCTGAGTACAGACATAAGTTAAACAAGTTTGCCATAAGATGGCTAGCACAAACTAGGATACAGATCGAAAGAGGCGCAGGCCTCCTGCCTGGGATCCTCCTAAACTACTCCTGGTCGTCGTCAGCAGCCTGCACGTAGTAGTAGGATCCTCCAGTGTAGTAGTCGTCGTGGACGGTGGCGTCTGGCTCCTGGGCTCCAACGTCTGGTTGCGGCATCCGAGAAGAAGAGGAAAACAGGGGAAAAGAGGGAGCAAAGCAACTGTGAGTACTCATCCAAAGTACTCGCAAGCAAGGAGCTACACTACATATGCATGGGTATATGTGTAAGGAGGCCATATAAGTGGACTGAACTGCAGAATGCCAGAATAAGAGGAGGATAGCTAGTCCTATCGAAGACTACGCTTCTGGCCGCCTCCGTCTTGCAGCATGTAGAAGAGAGTAGATTGAAGTCCTCCAAGTAGCATCGCATAGCATAATCCTACCTGGTGATCCTCCCCTCGTCGCCCTATGGAAAAGCGATCACCGAGTTGTCTGTGCAACTTGTCTGGTTTTTTTATTAAGTATCCGGTTCTAGTTGTCATCAGGTCAAGGTACAACTCCGGGTCATACTTTTACCGAGGGACACGGCTATTCGAATAGATAAACTTCCCTGCTGGGGTGCACCACATAACCCAACACGCTCGATCCCATTTGGCCGGACACAGTTTCCTGGGTCATGCCCGGCCTCGGAAGATCAACACGTCGCAGCCCCACCTAGGCACAATAGAGAGGTCAGCATGCCGGTCTAATCCTATGCACGCAGGGGTCTGGGCCCATCGCCCATTGCACACATGCACGTTGCGAGGGTGGCCGGAAGCAGACCTAGCAACCTCCATTACACAGGAAGTTGCGTTATGCAGTCCAACCCAGCGCGCGCAGCTCCGTCGCTGACGTCAAGAAGGCTTCGGCTGATACCACGACGTCGAGTGCCCATATCTTTCCCGAGTAGTTAGTTAGTGCGTATAGGCCAGTGGCCAAACTCAGATCAAATACCAAGATCTCGTTCAGCGAGTTATTAGGCCAGGCCCACCTCTCGCCTAGGTGGTCTCAACCTGCCCTATTGCACCGCCACATAGTAAAAGTCGGGGGCCGTCGGGACCCCAGGCCGACCTCTACCGAGATGGAGCCACCTGTCTTTTCAGCCCCCTCATCGGAATCACTTGCGGGTACTCAACGAGCCAACCCGACTTTAGTTACCATCTGTATAGTATGTATATATGTATAGTATATACCTGTGATCACATCCCAAGTGATCACGGCCCGATTGTATAGCAAGGCAGACTAACAAGAATGTAGGGCCAATGATGATAAACTAGCATCGTATACTAAGCATTTAGGATTGCGGGTAAGGTATCAAAACTGTAGCAACAATGACAGGCTATGCAACAGAATAGGAGTAACCGAATAGTAACATGCTACACTACTCTAATGCAAGCAGTATAGAGAAGAATAGGTTATATCTGGTGATCAAGGGGGGGGGGCTTGCCTAGTTACTCTGGCAAGGAACACCGTAGTCGAACTGGGGGGTCGTCAGCAGCCTCGGGGTCTACCAAAAAGAAGTAACGGAGGGGGAACACAATAAATAACAGAGCAATCAAAGTATCACAAAGCGTAGCATGGCAATACGCGGTGCTAGAGGTGACCTAACGCAATAGGAGGTGATGCCGTTGAAGGGGGGAAACATCCGGGAAAGTATCCCCGGTGTTTCGCATTTTCGGACAGATGAACCAGAGGTGAAATGTTGCAGGTTCACTATGCTAGGGATGCGTGGCGGACGAACCGGCTGGGTATCCGGATTCGTCTCGTCGTTCTGAGCAACTTTCATGTACAAAGTTTTTCCATCCGAGCTACGGCTTATTTTATATTAATTTTAAAAGATTTAAATTCATTTTCTAATTTATTTTAATTCGAAATTAATGTTAGATTACTAGATGTACCCAGCACAGTGTACACAAAAATTGTACACTGGCTGACATGTGGGACAAGGGGGACCCAGTTGACCAGTCAAACTTTGACTGGTCAACAGGGGGTGGGCCCCCCTGTTTTTGACTATCTAGTTAACTAACAAGTTTAGTTAGGCTAATTAGTTAGTTAATTGGTTAATTAAGCGACATTTGATGAGTTAATTAATTATTAAATTAATTAATTAACTTATTATTCTTTTTTATCCTTTTTTTAACAGGGGCATGGGGCCCCCTAGTCAGTGGCCCAGAGGGCCACCGCGGGGCGGGTGCTAGTGGGCGATGATGCCCAACCCGTTTGGGCGCTTGCCCAGGACGACAGGGGGCGACGGCCAGATACAAGGCCGCGGCGAGGGCACTGCCGGCGGTCGACGGCGAGCGGCGCCAGCGAAGGTTGGCGCCGGTGATGTAGAGCAGCAATAGAGGGTCGGGCACGACGCGGGGGCGCGGGCAGCAGGAGGAGCAGCACGACGGCAGCAGCATGTGGTAGAACTGCAAGGGCGGGCGTGGGTGGTAGGCAGTAAGGACGAAGGTAGACGAGGGGCGCAGTGAGTGACAGGCAGTGGCCGTTGGCGCGGCCGGGCAGCCGTGTCGCGCGACCGGCACAGGGGAGGGGCAGTAGGTGGTGGTGACATTGATGACAAAGGGGAAACATGGAAGCGGGTCGCGGGAGCTCACCTCGATGCTGTGAAGGGGGTCGGCGAGGCTCGGGGTCGGCCGGCGAGGAGGCTGTGGACGAGGCGGCGCCGGCGTGGTTGACGGCGGCATGGGTGGACCCGGGCGGCGAGGTGGTGCAAAGCACGACGAGGAGGAGTCGAGGACGGATCGATCCAGCGGGGAGGAGATTCGGTGAGGGCGGGTCCGAGCGACGCCGGCGGGTGAGGTGACGGGGCCCAGGCGTGCGCCCCCGATCTAGAAAAGGGATGGGAGGGGGAAGAGATCGTTGGGGGGAGTGGGGAGCGTGGGGGGGTTAGTGGCTAGGGTTCGGGAAGCGGTGATAGGATAAGGGAGTGGGGGCGCGGCCGGTTGGGCCGGCAAGGCAGCCTGGTGGGCCGAAGCCCAGTGGGGGGGTTCTCCTTTGTTTTAGTTTAGTTACAGTTTTCTATTTTCGTATTTTCTTTTATTTATTTATTCTCTTGTTTCTGTTTTCTTTTACTTATGTAATATTTTATAGTTTTACAAAAAGTGAAACCCACACCTAAAATAGAGTTACAATTATAACTACTGCCACAAAAGGTTTTAACCCTGAACAAAATAGTATAGTATTTTATAAAATCCAAAATGCATTTATTTAAATGTTTTACCTACTATTTTAATTACTTAAGTTCATTTAAACCTTTTATAAAAATGTTGTTTCTCCATCATAATTACCTATGCATTATTTGACACAACCCAAACAATTTAGTTTTAATATTTCAAAACTTTTGTCGTTTGCCTTTATTTTGAATTTGAATTTTGAATCGGTTTTGAACTAACGCGAGTTTTAACAACAGTAACCGAGGTGACGTGGCATCATTAGTTGAGGGTTACTGTAGCTTAATTATCCGGGCGTCATAGTGGGAGTGGACGTCGCCGGATTTGGGGGAGGCATGAGGTCCGAGGCCGGCGGTGGTGGTGGATGAGGAAGGGAATCGCTGGTGGGAGGGAGAAGCGGAATGGGAGAGCCTATGGACAGAGGGGGAGAGTAAGGGAGAGAGGAGGGATTCGGCCGAGGATATGCAGACTTCACCTACCTTGTACTTAGTAGTAGCGAGGGGTATACACCCGCGCTAATACTATCAACTTAATTGTAGCGTGGGTTCATAACCCTCGCTATTACTATGGCATGTCCCGGGGGGCACGGTAGAGACTGCTTAGTAGTAGAGAGGGTTAAAAACCTGCTCTACTACTATCAACTTAGTAGCAGCGAGGTGTAAAAAACACGCTACTACTAAGTAGTAGCAGCGATGGGTATAAACCCGCGCTTCTAGTAAGCGCCTGCCTATAAGCTTTTCCCTAGTAGTGAGGTGCTGCACTTGATGGTGTTGCTTGAGCAGAAGGCTGTGAGGGATTTAATGAGCTAGGTCGTGAGGGCATTGCAGCTGAAGAAGGTGGTTTCACAATAGACTTCTTCGGCATAGCATTCTTGGGCTTGCTAGTAGAGGCCTCAGCAGCAGCAGCAGAATCTTCATTGTATTTCTTCACTTCTTCTTTTGCTACCTTGGCCAATTTCCTTTGGCGCTTGGCCCACCCCTTGGGAAATTCCTCAGCTCTTCTCATGCTTGTGGGATCAGCTTCTTGGCCTGGAGCCGATGGAGGTCTTGGGCATGGAGGATTGACGGCGAATTTCTTCATGTATTTTGGAGTGACATACCGATATTCTCTCCATTCTCTTGCCCATCTGCATTTGATCCTCTGAATGCGCACTTTGCGCTCATTTTTGTTCTCCTTGCCATGTGTGGCTTCATTAGGAGTACAATATTCTTCATATATTTCTTCAGGGATTTCAAAGGCAGTGTTTGTTTCAGGCCTTTTTCCTCCCTTTTGAGGACACTTTCCATAAGCCATATTCTTCACTTGAGGATTTTGAACAATAGAAGTCTCTGAAGAGGTATGCAGTTTTTCTTCGAGGAACGCTGCAAAAGAGTTAAGTTGATGTGAACCTAGTGATTCAACAGCACACATGTGTACTGGCGAACAGAGTATAGGTGCGAAGAATTTGGAGAGGTCAGATGCGTTCTCAGAATTTGTTTTTAAAAGGAATCAAGTTTGAGGAATTTGACCAGGGGAGTCTTGAGGAATTTCACTAAGAGTTCTTGTCTTAGGTTCCAGAGTTGTATAGATTGAAAATCCACACAACTGAGGAATCTTGAAGAAAAACACATCTTAGAGAAATAGATCAAGAACAGAAGCAACTGTGGTGTTCAAGGATATGAAAGATGAAGAACAAACACCTTTTGAAGATTTCGTGTAAATCATCAGAATCAACACGGGCAGTAAAAGTGAATTTTATTTACCCTTGACGAAGAACATGACTAACTGAGAGGTAAACAGTGGAAGTTCGTCCATTTAGATCTTCCATGCCCTAACTTGGTAGAAGAAGATAGCCACGACGGTGGCGGAGGTGAAGATTTCCGCGGCCGACGCGTGTATGATGGTGACGAGGTCGAGGCAGCGAAACTCTTCCTCACCAGCGCTGATGGAATGTAGCGGCGGTGCTAGGTCAGAGAGCTCGAGTGAGGGAGAGAGATCGAGTGGAGTAAATGAGCTCAGAGGAAGGGGAGGGTATTTATAACCGAGGTGAAAAACCGCTTGTCCGAGGAAATTGGACGAACATGCCCTGACCCTTGCTATCCTAGCGACATGTGTCACCCACGTACTGAGAGGTGGAGATCGTGTGAGATCGTGGGTGAATAGATAAATCCTGTCGTAGGACGCGGAAGGATTTGAGCGACAAAACCCGGAAAATTAGAATTGGAAATTTTAATGTGTCATTCGCAAATTCTTCAGTTATCAAGGGCACAGTGAAGATTTTGAACGGGTTTCAAATAGAACGCACATGAAGAATTTGTGAACAGACTGGGTTGAGTTTAGCAGGGAGGGGTAACGGGTCCGATCACATTCACTTAGATGAGAAAGCAACTTGAAGAATTAGTTTTAAGTGAATGTTGTAGAGGACATGAAAAACTCAAATATATATGTAGCAATGAAGAACACATTTGGGAAGACTGAGGAAATTGCAAAGTTGAAGAATTTGAAATTGAAGAAATGCAAAAACTCAAATTGAAGATTTTCAACTTTGGTTGGTGGCGTATCCCACCGTATAAGAATAATGATTTCAGACACCGTGTACAATTGTCGTAGGGTTCTGAGAATCAAATTCTTCATTAATTTCTTTACACTTAGAGGGTTAGTCTTCATTTATTGAAGAAAAACGTTACTTCGTGTGTTGCACATCTAAGTCATCAATTTTGCATAAGAGTTAGGATGTGTGTCCTTCTCAAAGAACATACGAAGATTCTAAAATATTTAGCTCACACCGCAACTTGCTAAATCTCTTCTCATCAAAGGCCTTTGTGAAGATATCTGCCAGCTAATCTTTAGTATTCACGTGGTCGATGGAGATGTCGCCCTTTAACACATGGTCATGAAGAAAATGATGATGATCTGGATGTGCTTTGTCTACAAGTGATGAACTATGTTGCGAGCAATCTTGCTAGGACTCTCATTGTCGCAGTAGAGTGGCACATTCTTCACATTTATTCCATAGTCCTTGAGGTTTTTCTTCATCCATAGCAATTGAGCACAGCAAGATCCAACAGCAATGTACTCAGCTTCAGCAGTTCAGAGTGATATGCAGTTCTGCTTCTTCAAGGACCAAAATACCAAGGATCATCCGAGGAAATGACATGTGCCTGATGTTGACTTGTGATCCACCCGATCACCAGCATAGTCAGACTCAGAATATCCAATGAGATCAAAAGCCTAGCCCTTGGGATACCATTATCCAAGTGTTGGAGTGTGAGCTAGATATCGAAGAATATGCTTCACAGCCTTATGGTGCGATTCCTTTGGTGTAGCTTGAAATTGGGCACACATGCAAACACTAAGCATAATATCCGGCCTAGATGCACATAGATACAATAAAGAGCCAATCATGGAGCGGTACACATTTTGATCAAAGTCTTTACAATTTTCTTCGGTGCATAGATGGCCATTTTTAGGCATAGGGATTTTGATGCCTTTGCAATCTTGCATGCCGAGTTTCCTCAACACATCCTTGAGGTATTTCTCCTGGGATATGAATATGCTATTGTGTTGTTGACGAATTTGAAGACGTAAGAAGAATTTTAGCTCTCCAGTCATAAACATTTGATATTCCTCACTCATCATATAGGCAAATTCGTCACTGTAATGTTGGTTAGTACAGCCAAAGATAATATCATCAACATATATTTGGCACACGAATAATTCATCATCATATGTTTTGGTCAAAAGAGTTGGGTCGAGTGAACTGGGTTGAAGCCTTTCTTCACGAGGAATTCCTTCAATCTATCATACCACGCCCGAGGTGCTTGCTTGAGGCCATAGAGGGCCTTGTTGAGTCTAAAGACGTGGTCTGGAAGTTTTCTATCCTCAAAAGCTGGTGGTTGAGCAACATATACTTCTTCCTCAATCTTACCATTGAGGAATGCACTTTTCACATCCATTTGATGTAAGATGATATTATGATGGTTAGCATAAGCAAGCAATATGCGAATAGCCTCAAGTCTAGCAACAGGTGCAAAAGTTTCATCGAAATCAATTCCTTCAACATGTGTGTAGCCTTGAGCTACAAGACGAGCCTTATTCCTCACCACAAGGCCATTTTCATCTTGCTTGTTATGGTAGATCCATTTGGTGCTGGTGATATTGTGCTTGCGTGGGTCTGGTCGCTTGACAAGCTCCCAAACATTATTGAGCTCTGAATTGATGCAATTCATCTTGCATAGCTTGAATCCATGCAGGCTCCAGAAATGCTTCATCAACTTTGGTTGCTCTGTGATAGACAAACACATGTGAAGCTTTTGAGCGCGTTAGAGGAACTGGTGCGTTGATGTCGTCGATGATTCTCTCAATTTGCACTTCATTTGCAACATGAGGATGAGCAGGTTGACGACTTTGATTTGGCATAGCATTTTCTTCAGGGCCATTTTCTTCAGTAGCGCCAGCATGATTTTCTTCACGTTCTAGAATGACTTCTTTAGCAGATTGTTCGGTAGGGTTGACATCCTCAGTAGCTTTGGACTTGATGGATTCCTCAGGTGACATTTCATCTAGCACCGGAGGTAGGTGCTCTCTTTACGAGCCATTAGTATCATCGAACCGCACATCTACAATTTCAACAACCTTGTGATGATAGGTGTTGAAGACTCTGTAGGTGTGCGAGTCCTTTCCGTAACCAAGCATAAAACCCTCATGTGCTTTTGGTGCAAATTTAGCATTGTGATGAGGATCCCTAATCCAGCATTTAGCACCGAAGACATTGAAATAACTTACATTGGGTTTCTTGTCACTGAGGAGTTCATATGAGGTCTTTCTAAAAAATTTGTGAAGATATACCCTATTGATGATGTGGCATGCATTATCAATAGCATCAGGCCAGAACCAAGGTGGAGTCTTGTATTCATCAAGCATAGTGCGAGGCATCTCAACAAGAGTCCTGTTCTTGCGCTCCATGACGCCATTCTGCCGAGGAGTATAAGGAGCAGATAACTCGTGAGTAATACCAAGTTCATCAAGATAGTCATCAAGACCAGTATTCTTGAACTCAGTCCCATTATCACTCCTGATATGCTTGATCTTCACACCGAAGTTCGTAGATGCTCTTGAGGAAAATAGTTGAAGACTTCCTGCACTTCACTTTTGTAAGTGATGATATGCACCCATGTGTAACGAGAATAATCATATGACAAAGACATATAATGATGCAGAATTAGTGAATGTGGCATAATGAGTAGGGCCAAAGTGATCCATGTGAAGTAATTCAAAGGGACAAGAAGTGGTCATGATAGTCTTCGAGGGATGCTTGGCTCTGGTGATCTTTCCAGCCCCACAAGCCCCACAAAGATGATCTTTGATGAATTTGACACCCTCAATGCCAATTACATGCTTCTTCTTCGTGAGTGTATGCAAGTTCCTCATCATAGCATTACCAAGTCGTCGATGCCATAACCAGCCTTTTGAACCTTTTGCAAGTAGACATGTGGCAGGCTGTGGTCCTGGAGAGAAATCAACAATATACAAGTCTGCTCTCCTAAAGCCTTCAAAGACTTTGGAGTTGTCAGATTCCATTAGCACAATGCAGCGATATTTGCCAAAGTCGACAACCATATCAAGATCACAAAGCATTGAGATGGACATGAGGTTGAATCCTAAGGACTCGACAAGCATGACTTTGTCCATGTGTCTATCATTTGAGATTGCAACCCTACCTAGACCCAATACCTTTCTTTTACCTTTGTCAGTGTAGGTGATATGCTTCAGATGAGATGGGGATAAAACAGTGTCCATCAATAAGTTCCTGTCACCAATCATGTGATTTGTACATCCACTATCAAGGACCCACTCAGTAGCTTTGGGTTGTTCATCCTGCAGATGAATTAGTTCAACTTACGAACCCATATACTTCATTAGTGAAGAAAATGATATCAATTTCATCAGATTGAATTTCATCAAAAGTATAACAGATATAGTAATATGAGGACGTGAGAAATGAATAATTCATTTATTCATGATTAGCTCGCTTTCATTCAAGCATACTTAGGTCTCTAGCAAATTCTTCAGACGATTAAGTTCATCTGGAGACCTGACCCTGCATAAGAGATTAGTTCTTTTTCTTCACCACCCACGTTTGGAGGGCTGGCAAAGAGTTCATCATTCTGCGAGCTCCATAAGATAAAAGACGGCATAGAAGCTAGTGCACTTTGCTTCACAAAAGAGGGGTTAGGATAAGCATATGAATAAGCAGAGAAATTCTTCGAGGACTTATGAACATAATGGTTTGAAGAATAATGCACATATTCATAGCCTTTAGAGTTTCCCTACGAAACAGAAGTGTTAGCACGATGATGTTCATATGAGGATTTGGATCCACGTGAGGAATTTAATCTAGATGAAGAATTTGTTACATATGAGGACTTGGATCCATATGAAGAATTTGATCCGGGGTTCCTATTCTTCACAGGTGGTGTCATGATGACATTCACCTGAAGACTTTCAAGGCAACTTTTGGGAACCAAGATTTTCTTCATAGGGGGGCCGTTCGTGTACTTAGTTCCAACATATCAAGCAAATACTTCACCATTCTGATTCTTGAAAAAATTATAGTTGGAGGCAAATGACTCATCAGAGGAATATGAAGATTCACAAGTAAAGCCAGATAAAGTGCATGGATCTACGGGAGGTCCTTTCGCAGCAACCCATGAGGTTTTGGGATACTGCTCCGGTTTCCCGTAGGTCCCATCAGCATCGAGTTTCCTCTCAAAGGCAATACCCTCTTTTCCAGGGTTCCTATTCAAGATCTGCTTTTTGAGCACATCGCAAAGAGTCTGATGCCCTTTGAGGCTTTTGTATATGCCTCTCACATACAATTCCTTCAACCCTGCATTATCGTCAGTGATACTAGTGGTATCCTCAGATGTTGAATTTTTGACCACAAAGATAGTTGAAGAATTTGCAGCAATAGAAACATTGAACATTCAGGTGAAGAATTAGCAGATTCACTCTCAATGCATTTCAAACATGGTGGAATAAGTTCTTCCTGAGCGGAACTAATCTATTGAGCAAGCAATGAATCGTTTTCCTTCTGAAGATCTTCATTGCTCAGTTTTAACTTCTCAAGATCTTGCTTTCTCTAAAGAAATTCAAAAGAAAGCATCTCATGATCAGTTAAGAGAGAGTTATGATGACCATGAAGATTATCAAACTTAAACTGAAGTCTCTAAAGATTATCAGTCAAAGTTTTAGTTCGATTCAATTCCTCACCCAACATGCCATCGCTTTTGTCTAGCAGATTTTGAACCTTTTCCAAAACCTTTTGTTGTTCGATAGCAATCTTAGCAAGTTTTGGAATAGCTAGGTTTGAGATTGTCATCAAATTCATCCTTCTAGATTCAGAGGGGGAATGTTTGAGTACCTTGGCATCTTTTTCCATGAAGCAATAGGTGGGAGTATAGTCATCGACGCTCTTGTCAGCAGTGTTGGGGTGGTCATTTTCTTCAGCATTTAAGATGGGCTTGCTGACATAAGCAGTAGCGAGGGCTAGGCTCGCCACACCAGAGTCTGACTCCTCAGGTTCCTCCTCTCCCACATTTTCCTCAGATTCAGCTTCAGAGTCCATTTCCTTGCCAATAAATGCCCAAGCGTTCTTGGAACTTTTCTTCTTGTGAGATGAAGACTTTGAAGATTCTGATGATGAGGACTTTGAAGATTTCTTCTTCTGCTTTGAGTCATCAAAATCGTCATCTTTGTACTTCTTCTTCTTCTTTGATTCCTTTTCCCACTTAGGATAATCAGACATGTAGTGACCAGGTTTCTTGCATTTGTGGCAAGTCCTCTTTTGTAGTCACGGGATGAGGAATCATCACTTCATGAAGACTTTCCAAAGCAAGCACGTCGAGAGAACTTCTGGAATTTATTCACGAGCATTGCTAGCTCCTGGCTTAGTTCTTCAAGATCACCAAGGCTGCTACCAGAATCTTCACCTTCAGATTCAGAGACTGCCTTGGCCTTCAGTGCACGTGATCTTCCATATCTCGGCCCATAGAGGTCTCTCTTCTCAGCAAGCTAGAACTCGTGAGTATTTAGCCTCTCGAGTATATTAGTAGGATCTAGTGACTTGTAGTCTCCTCGCTCTTGAATCATCAGCGCAAGAGTATCAAATGAGGAATCAAGTGATCTCAGCAATTTCTTCACCACCTCATGGTCAGAGATGTCAGTGGCACCAAGTGCTTGAAGCTGATTTGAGATGTCAGTGAGGCGATCGAAGGTTTGCTGAACATTTTCGTTGTCGAGTATTTTGAAGCGGTTGAAGAGATTGCGAAGAACATCAACTCGGGAGTCACATTTAGTGGAGACTCCTTCGTTGACCTTGGATAGCCTGTCCCAGATCAGCTTTGCAGTTTCCGAAGAACTCACTCTGCCATACTGTCCTTTGCTCAGATGACGACATATGATATTCTTCGCTTGAGAGTTGAGTTGCTTGAATCTCTTCACATCAGAAGCATTCACAGATGGAGTGACTGAGGGAACACTATTTTCCACAACATACTAGAGATTGTTATCAATTACCTCAAGATGCATGCGCATATTATTCTTTAGTAGGGGTAGTCCGTCGGAGGTAGGACACCTAGCCAAGACCTTGATCATTCATGCAGTCGACATAACAAAAACTCCAGGTGGTTAAACCAAAATCACAGAGAACAAGCGAGTACCTTGCTCTAATACCAATTGAAAGTGCATTATATCGACTGCAGGGGGTGAATAGGTGATTTTTACAAAATTGTCACTGAGGAATTTCTAACAGAAGAAATACCTAAGCAACGACACACTGACAGTGGAATAAGTACTCAAGTAAAAGCATAATAGAGCAAAATCATAGTCATCATGATGAAATGAAAACAAGCACAGAGTACAAATAGCGTGAAAACATGATAAGTAGGCTGAAGACTAAGTGACTGAAGAAATAGGATTGAGGAAATAGAGAAAGTCTTCAGTCAAAGTCTTGAAAGAGTAATGATCAGGTTCATCAACACATGAATGAGGAAATGAAAGGGTTGAGGAAATAGAACCAGTTGGCTTGGTGAAGACAATGATTTGGTAGACCAGTTCCAACTGTTGTGACCGTTGTACGTCTGGTTGGAGCGGCTGGGTATTTAAACCCAAGGACACACAGTCCCGAACACATAGTCCTCACCGTATTCTCCTTGAGCTAAAGTCACACAGAACTCGCCCAATCACTCGTAGTAAGTCTTCAGGTGACATCCAAACCTTCACAGACTTGGTCACTCGGTGATCCACAATTCCTCTTGGATGCTCAGACCATGACGCTTAACCATCTGGAGGATGCACAGTCCTGAAAGGTAACAAGCGTCGGTTCCACACAGGAACAATCTCTTCAGTGATGCTCAATCACTTTGGGTTCTAGGTGTTTGGGTTTTGGGTTTTTCCTCACTTGATGATTTTCGCTCAAAGTCCTCGAAGGATGGGATGCTCTCAATGACAAGTGTCTGTTTCTCTCAGAGCAGCCAACCAGCTAGTGGTTGTAGGTGGGCGGCTATTTATAGCCTAGGGAGCAGCCCGACATGATAAGACATAAATGCCCTTCAATGATATTACTGTTAGGTGGGTAGATATTTTGGGACAGCTGGCGCATAGCATAGCAACGGTCGGATATTTGATGTTCAAAGTCCTCGGGGCTATCATGTTCCTCACCGTGTAGGAAATCCTCACTGGGGAATTCCTAACTCCTCAGTCAGGACAAATTCCTTTGGGACCGGGAGATCTTCTTCTCTGTCACTGAATAAATTGACTGAACTGAGATGAGATTTCAATGGCTTCACTCAAAAGTATTGGGTAGGTGTAGGATTTTGAGATGAGCATCACTTGGAAATCACTTTCCTTAGTATTACCTCGACCCCCTTTAACAGTACGGTATTTGCTATGACTCAAGAAAGAGAAAATGAAACTACGAAAACAAAAGTCTTCATGCCTCATAATCCTCGCATGAATATCTAAGTCTTCAAGGTCACACAAATTTCTTCACTTTCAAAATCATCAGGAGAACCAAAGTCTGAAGACATACAATTTTAGGGGTCGACTTTCTTCATAAATATCAAACTCCTCATCGACTTATAGAGCATGTGTACACTCACAAACATATTAGTCCCTTAACCTATAAGTCTTGAATAAACCAAATCACTAAGGGGAACTAGATACACTTACAGGCATGGTTCACATGTTTCAAATGATTCATTATCAAGTGATTCCAAAAGTCCATCAATATGGAGTTTCTTCATGCGGTTTACACCAATATGATGAAAGTGGCAGTGCCACATGTATGTAGTACTGTCACCATTAACTTTGCATCTTTTGGAATCAAAATTATGAACATGTGTATCACTATCACCGAGATTCAATAAGAATAAACCATTCACAAGGGGTGCATGAGATATTATCAATATAAATAGAATAACCATTATTCTCTAACTTAAATGAATAATCGTCCCGCAATAAACAAGATCCGAATATATTGTTCATGCTTAACGTAGGCTCAAATAACATTTATTTAGATTTAAAACTAATCCCGAAGGTAGAGGGAGCGTGCTGATGGCGATCACATCAACTTTGGAGGCACTTCCAACGCGCATCTTCACCTCATCCTTAGCTAGTCTCCGTTTACTCCATAGATTCTACTTCGAGTTACAAATATTAGCAACTGAACCAGTATCAAATACCCAACGCTGCTACGAGAACCAATAAGGTACACATAAATAACATGTATACGAATTATACCTTTTTTGACGTTGCCTGCCTTATTATCTGCCAGGTACTTACGGCATTTCCACTTCCAGTGACCATTCCCCTTGCAATAGAAGCACTTAAACTTTGGTGTGGGTCCAGCCTTGGGATTTCTTCGTGGGAGCGGCAACTGGTTTGCCATTCTTCTTGAAGTTCCTTTCCTTTCCCTTGCCTTTCTTGAAACTAGTGGTCTTATTGACCAACAACACTTGATGCACTTTCTTGATTTCTACCCACGCGGCCTTAAGCAATGCAAATAGCTCAGGGATCGTATTTTCCATCCCTTGCATGTTATAGTTCATCACAAAGCCTTTATAGCTTGGTGGCAGTGACTGAAGAACTCTGTCAATCACTACTTCATCCAGAAGGTTAACTCCCAACTGATTCAAGTGGTTGTAATACCCAGACAACTTGAGTACGTCCTCACTAATGGAGCTGTTCTCCTCCATCTTGCAGCTAAAGATCTTGTTGGAGATGTCATACCTATCCACCCGAACATGAGCTTGAAATACCAATTTCAGCTCCTGGAACATCTCATATGCTCCGCGGTGCTCAAAACGTCATTGGAGCCCCGGTTCTAAGCCGGAAAGCATGGCGCACAAAACTATCGTGTACTCATCATTCCTGGTCTGCTAAACATTCAAAGCATCCAAGTTTGCGGGAGCAGGTAGCTCACCAAGCAGTGCATCAAGGACATAAACCTGTTGTGCAGCAGTGAGGATAATACTGAACTTATGGATCCAGTCTGCATAGTTGCTTCTATCATCTTTCAACTTTTCTTTCTCTATAAACGTATTAATATTCAGGGGAGCTACATCGTGAACCATTGATGTACAATATAATTTTGCAAATACACTAAGACTATGCTCATGATAATTGTTTCAGTTAATCTAATTACTAGTGAACTACCACTTAAATCAACATCCCTCAAGTTCTAAGTGTTACATGATCCATATCAACTAACCCTTGTCTGATGATCACGTGAGATGGGATAGTCATCAATGGTGAACATCTCCATGTTGATCGTATCTACTATATGACTTTTGTTCCACCTTTCGGCCTTCGTGTTCCGAGGCCATGTCTGTACATGCTAGGGTCTTCAAGTTTAATCCAATTATTCCGCATGTGTCAAACTGTCTTACACACGTTGTATGTGAATGTAGAGTCTATCACACCCGATCGTCATGTGGTGCTTCAAAACGACGAACTTTTGCAATGGCACATACTTTAGGGAGAACACTTTTATGTTAAAATTAAGTGAAGGGATCATCTTATGATGGTGCCATCTTCCTAAGCAAAATAAGATGCATAAAAGGATAAATATCACATGCAATCAATATATGTGACATGACATGTCCATTATCATCTTGTGCTATTGATCTCCATCTCCAGGCACAGACATGATCTCCATTGTCACCGGCATGACACCATGATCTCCATCATTGCTAATGCATAGAGATAAAGTAAAGCAATCAAATGGCGTTTAATGATTGACACGCATGTCATACAATAAATTAAAGACAACCCTATGGCTCCTGCCGGTTGCCGTACTCATCGACATGCAAGTCATGAACCTATTACAAAACATGATCGTCTCATACATCAACATATATCACATCACTTTTTCACCATACCATATCACAAGCATACCCTGCAAAAACAAGTAAGACGTCCTCTACTTTGTTGTTGCAATTTTTATGTGGCTTTTGGGGCAATCTATGACAAACGTTTTTATCTACGCAAAACCACAAACGGTGATATTCAAGTTGCCTTTTAACCTTCTACGAGGACTATGATATGTCTCTAATGTATCTATAATTTTTGATTGTTCCATGCTGTTATATTATCATTGTTGGTTGATTTATATTCATTTTATAGAAACATTATATCATTTTTTGGGACTAACCTATTAACATAGTGTCCGGTGCCAGTTGGTGTTTTTTGCTTGTTTTCTGCTTCGCAGAATATCCATATCCAATGGAGTCCAAACACAGCAAAACTTTTTGGAGATTTTTTCTGCCTAGAAGACAACTTGGGAGCCAAGGAAGTGCAAGAGGGGAGGCCCGTGAGGCCCACAAGACTCCAGGGCGCACCAGAGGCCCCAGGGGTGCCCTGGTGGGTAGTGGAGCCCATGAGAGTCCTTTGCATGACCTCTCAGCTCTATAAATACCCAAATATTCTAGAAACCCTAGGGGAGTCAACGAAAAACAATTCCAACCGCCGCAAGTTCCAGAACCACAAGATCCAATCTAGAGCCCTATTCGGCACCTTGCTAGAGGGGAATACGATCATAGAGGGGTTCATCATCCTCATTAGTGCTCCTCCGATGATGCGTGAGTAGTTTACCACAGACCTACGAGTCCATAGGCAGTAGCTAGATGGCTTCTTCTCCCTTTTTGATTGTCAATACAATATTCTCCTCGATGTTCTTGGAGATGTATTTGATATAATGACATTTTGCGGTGTGTTTGTTGGGATCCGATGAATTGCGAGTTTATGATCAATTCTATCTATGAATACTATTTCAGTCTTCTTTGATCTCTTATATTCATGATTATTATATCCTCGTATTTCTTCTGCGAAACTTTGGTTTGGTTTGTCCAACTAGATTGTTTTTTCTTGCAATGGGAAGAGGTGCTTTGTGATGGGTTCGATCTTGCGGTGTCCTCACCAAGTGATAGGAGGGGTAGCGAGGCATGCATGTATCATTGCTATTAAGTATAAAATGATGGGGTCTATTCCTACATTAATAGATCTTGTGTACATCATGTCACTGTTCTTATTGCATTACTCCATTTCTCCATGAACTTAATACACAAGATGCATGCTGGATAGCAGTTGATGTGTGGAGTAACAATAGTAGATGCAGGCAGGAGTTGTCTACTAATCTTGGATGTGATGTCTATATACATGATCATAGCCTTCGATATCATCATAATTATTTCCTCTTCTATCAATTGCCCAACAGTAATTTTTTTACCTACCGTATGCTATTTTCTCGAGAGAAGCCACTAGTGAAATCTATGGCCCTCGGGTCTATTTTCTATCTTATTGTTTGCAGATCTATTATTCCAAAAACCCAAAAATACATTTCTGCACTTTTTCTTTCTTTATTTTATTTTGTGCTTTTGTCAGATCTGTGTATCAAATCTCATGCAATTTAATCTATCTCAATACCGAGGAGGGATTGACAACCCCTCTTACGTGTTGGGTTGCAAGTATTTGTTATTTGTGTGCAGGCACCATTTACAAAGTGTTGCTTGGTTCTCCTACTGGATTGATAACCTTGGTTTCATAACTGAGGGAAATACTTACCGTTGTTGTGCTGCATCATCCTCTCCTCTTCGGGGAAATACCAACGCAGATACATGCAATCAGGAAGAATTTCTTGTTCCATTGCCTGGGAGACATCATCAACATCTATCAGGTTCCTAATCACAAATCTCATCTCCTTGCAATTTACATTATTTGGCATTTGCCTCTCGTTTTCATCTCCCCCACTTCTAAAATATTTTTACAAAAATCACAAAAATATTTCCTTCTTTTTCGTTTGCCTTTTTCTCGTTTGATCTTTTGTTTGCATGTGATCTTGTTTGCGTAGTCACGATGTCTCAAGAAAATACCAAATTGTGTGATTTTTCCAATACTAATAATAATGATTTTATTAGTACTCCGATTGCTCCTCCCGCCGCTAGTGCGGAGTCTTATGATATTAATGCCGCTTTGTTGAATCTTGTTATGAAAGAGCAAATTTACGATACTCCTATTGAGGATGTCGCATCCCATCTAAACACTTTCATAGAATTGTGTGGCATGCAAAAGAAAACATATGTGGACAATGATATTCTAAAGTTGAAATTATTTCCTTTCTCTTTGAGGGTTCGTGCAACATTTGGTTTTCTTCTTTTCCTCGTAATAGTATCAATTCTTGGGATAAGTCCAAAGATGCTTGTATTACTAAGTATTTTCCGTCGATGGAAATTAATTCCATTAGAAATAAAATCATGAATTTTAATCAACTTGAGCATGAACATGTTGCGCAATGTTGTGAAAGAATGAAATTGATGCTAAAAAATTACCCTACTCATGGTTTAAATCTTTGGGTGATCATACAATATTTTTATGCGGTATTGAATTTTGTTTCTATAAATCTTTTAGATTCTGCCGCGGGAGGTACTTTTCCGGAGATTACTTTGTGTGAATCTACTAAATTGCTAGATAATAGCATGGCAAATTATTCACAATGGCATACCGAAAGAGCACCTACTAGTAAAAAAGTTAATTAAGTTGAAGAAATAAGTACTTTGAGTGAACAAGTTGATGCTCTTAGGAAATTGGTTGCTAGTAAAAAAGCTCCTATTGATCTTAATGATGTACCTTTGTCACTTTGATTGATCAAAATAGTGATCCCGTAGATGCGAACTTTGTCTCGTGAAACAATTTTAATTACAATGCTTATAGAGGTAATTTTAATCCTACGCCTTTTCCTAGAAATTCCTTTAATGATTATGACAATTCCTATGGTAATTCTTCTTACAATAATAATAGGAATCCCTTTGATCTTGAGAGTAAAATTAAAGAATTTATCAATGCTCAAAAGGTTTTTAATACTACGATAGAAGAAAATTTGAGTAAACTTGATGATATGTCTAGAAGCACTGATAGAATTTCACTTGATCTAGAAAGTCCCAAGATTAAAATCTTTCCACCCAAGGTTGATGTTAATGAGTCAATTAAAGCTTTATATTTTTCTATGGATGAAAGTAAAAAAGTGAACCGTTGTGCTTAGAGCTAAAAGAGAAGTTTTAAAAAGAGTGTTTTCTACCGATTGCTTTCATAATTATGATGAAGGTCTTAAAATTATTGGTGTTTCTTCTATTGATACCTCATTTAGTAATATTAAACTTGATGATAAAGGGACTGAAGAAGAGCCAACTTTAGCTAGAAGGCATCCCCATAGTTTGGAGGGTGGAAATCTTGTTGAAAAAATTGATAAAAGTGGGTTTGGAGAGGTCAAAACTTTAACTAGTGATGTGCCCACTCTTTTGGATTACAAAGTTTTTAATTAAGATACTTGCTCTTTGATTGATTGTATTTATTTGTTGCAATCCATGATAAATTCACCCAATGCCTATGAACAAAACTAAGCTTTTACTAAACACATTGTATAAGCGATGATGAAAGATTTAGATGAAAAGTTGGAATTGAAGATCTCAATTCCTAGAAAATTATATGATGAATGGGAACCTACCATTAAGTCGAGATAAAAAATTATGAGTGCTTTTCTTTATGTGATTTAGGTGCTAGTTTTTCCACAATTCCGAAATCTCTTTGTGATGTGCTTGGTCTTACCAATATTGAAGAATGTTCTCTTAATTTGCACTTGGCGGATTCTACTATTAAAAAACCTTTGGGAATGGTTAATGATGTTCTTATTCTTGCAAATAGGAACTATGTGCCCATATATTTTATTGTTCTTAATATTGATTGCAGTCCATCTTTCCAATCATACCTGGTAGACCGTTTTTACGAACTATAGGTGTCGTGATTGATGTGAAAGAAGGGAATATTAAATTTCAATTTCCACTAAGAAATGGTATGGAACACTTCCCTAGAACAAGAATTAAGCCACCATATGAACCAATCATGAGGTCAACTGATGCGAAGATTCCTTTGGTCATCCCCATGGACCTACCATCATCTCATCAAGTACCAAAAGGACCGACGACACGAGCACGAGCTAGAGCTCTCGAGACCGAGGTGACATCTCTCCTTAGTGATATTCCATATGATCCACTCGAGACATGGCTACTACCTAAGTCCGGAATGTGGTGCATGATCAGGTACCAAGAAGGCCTCTCGAAGATGCACGTGAAGGCGGACAAGTCCCCAAGTGCACGGATGAAGAGAACCAACGGAAGGAGTCGAGAACAGCTCCCAGGACCCGGACATCCCACCATGACCCCGGACATCCGGCCCCTGGAGGTGTCGCCAGCAGCAACGAGCCAGCGGCCATGTCTACATGGCCCGGACATCCGGTGGCTAGCCCGGACATCCGGCCCCTGCCGGGAAATCCGGCTCCCAGCCCAGACATCCACACAAGCCTATCCAGAGAGCAAGAGGACCAGCACCAGCTGCCCATACATCTTGCTTCTGGTCCGGACATCCGGCCGTTCCCTAGCCGCCGGACATCCGGACACCTACCCGGACATCCAAAATAAGCCCATCCAGAGAGCCCCAGACCGGACTCCTCCAGCCCGAACAGCTGGCCTGAGGCCCAAACATCCGGCGCCTCATGAAGCCCTGGACATCCGGCCTAATGCCCGGACGTCCGACCCCGCATGTCTGCGAACAGTGAAAGGGCCGTGGCTCATGTACCCCTTTGCCCACCTAGACTATATATACTCCCCCTCCTCCCTCTTTATAGGGTTAGAAATGGATTAGCACATTTGAGAGATAGAGCTTTGCACATCCACTTGGTTACTTCACCATTGGAGTCCACGACCTCTCCGAAGTAGATCCCCCAAGCGGATTCAAGACCCCACACGGGAAAACCCCCCTCAAGACCTCCTCATGAAGAAGAACTTGCTACTTGTATCTTCCTTTGTTTGATTGTGGATCGTGTATCTCTTTGTGTTTCGAGGATCTAGCACATGTGTAATCGAACCTTGTTAGTTTGAGTGAATCCTCTCCTGTTTTCCCCTCGCGTTCTTCGTGTTCTTCGCGGATCTGCTCCAATCATGAAAGATCGGGCATCTAGGGTTCTACCGTACATCATCTTGGTATCATAAGCCTAGGTTGATCATAAATTTGGAGCCCCTACCATTGTTTTCTAGCCTTGTTTTGTTGACTTTGTCCCAAATTCAAAAATTCCCACAAGAATAACCCTCCCAATTTTTTTGATTTGTTGGTGTGATGAAGTTTTGTTGGATTTGGTCCGTGGATTTGTTGTGATGCAAGTAGATCTAGCTTACCCTAACTTTTCTCCCAATTCCACCCAGCAATCTCTCGAATTTCGCCCAGAAATTCTGATTTCTCCACAAGATCCATCGAGTTCGCCATGAAGCTAGGACCCGAACATCGTGCCCGATACCCCATACATCCGACGACCCAGGACATCCGGCCCTCAAGCCCGGACATGCGGCCCCTAGCAGCAGCAGCCCCATGCACTGCTCCTTTTCCCTCCTAACTCTCGACAATTTTGACCGGGCATACCACCAGCACTTTCCGCATACCACCACCGCTTGTCGCAAATACCACCGCTTACACACTACCAACTACGACAAATTTTGACAAGTTTTTGTTTTGACAATTTGAGTTGCGGTTTTCGTTTCCTAACGCGTTTTGGCAACTTAGGGATAGTTCAATGCCAATATCACCGCTGCTCATCTTCGCCATGGACCCGTCATCAACAACACCCACTCAACATTTTCTACACCTTCCACCATTAGCAAGAACGGTAACCTCTAAATCATCTTGGTATCGTGGTATCCTTTCATTGTGCATTTTGCCATTACATTGGTAACCCTATAGACCATTTTGCGTAAATTTCCTATCAAGACTAGCCTTTGAGTATTGCCGGCAACGTTACTGGTGCACATTAGTGATCATCACATATATCATCATCTTGGTGTCCATATTTAGGTAGCATCTCTTGTGTCACAAGGTTGTCATAGCATACACACAATTGATAGCTTGGTTTGTCAAGTTTCGCATAAGTGGCCATCAAAAGAGCTCAAAAGGGAAAGAGCCAAACAAGCTTTCAAGCAAAAGAGGAAGATAAGCAAAGAGCTTTTAAGCAAGAACCATAGCATCATACAACATTAAGATTGTCATACTCGATCATCTTGGATCATAT
Organism: Triticum timopheevii; assembly: GCA_963921465.1. Lineage (NCBI taxonomy): Eukaryota > Viridiplantae > Streptophyta > Magnoliopsida > Poales > Poaceae > Triticum > Triticum timopheevii. Next base: position 247,522,247 of record OY997264.1, on the reverse strand, counting down.
CATAGGAATACCATACATATAGCATATTTGGGATAGAAGTCGTTGCATTTTTGTTTAGTAGGTTGTGCACAAGTTTCGCATCTGCCTATTGTGCAATCGTGCTAGCGCCTCTCTAGTGTTGTGCAACAAGAGCATTTTTGGTGGATTCCACATTTTGAGCTCATTTTTGGTTTCACGACGCCATTTATCTATTTGGATGTGTGTTTTCGTGTGCCACATATTGCTAGTAGTCTACTTGTTGCATTTGCAAATTTGCGAATCTTTTTCAACCTCATTGAGTCTTACAAACTATTGCATCAAATTTTGTGCCACCATCCTCACCGAGCTCCACCCAAAGGCTTTATTTGTGTAGGTGTGAGAACCGACAAGAATTGGTACCAATTGTGCTATTTCCGTATTACACATTTGAGTGATCATTGATCCATCTTCAACATCGGTCAAGGTACATTTGGTATAAGTTCTTCTGTTTCTCCCACTCACATATTTGCTTGGAATGATGCATACGCCAAGTTATTCTACCAACCCACTCTTCATCGAGCAAGACGACGACTCAACCTCCTACATCACCAAGAGCCACCTCTTTAGTACACAACGAGCTTTGCATCAAGAACAACAAGCATTGAGCGACCGAATGAACAATCTCGCCACCGACTTGCGCCTCTCCGAGCAACATACAAGAGACTACTTTGACAAGAAGCTCGATGAACAAAAACAAGAGAACAATGAAAGAATGGATGAGATTCATGCCTTGTTGGTCAACCGCTCTTCTACCACTTTGTCCTATTCAAGACAGAGCCGCTCAAGTCGACACTCAGACGACACCATCTCCAGCTCAGGTACACCGACATCGAACACTCTACGGCGAGCCGCGCACTAAGACCGTCAAGCAAACCTCAATCCTCTACACGAAACCGATCCTCAAGAGAAACTTCTAGCGCAAGAACATTGACATCGTCAAAAACAAGATATCTTTGCGCAAGCACAAGAAATACAACGCCTATGCCAACAAGAGGAAGAATGGGCGCGCCAACCCCCAAGAAGAACAAGACGCCGAAGCGCTCCCTCAACAACAACAACGGCGTGAAGCCCAAGCACTTGAGGCACAACGTGCCCTCCATGACGCAAGTGGCGCCATCGCCGACCACAACCAACATACACACGGACAAGAAGAAGCACTTCGCGAAGATGTTCAAGAGCGGAACTATCAAGCACGATTGCCCCGACATGTTCCCCAAGCTCCAACACAAGCTCGACAAGAACCCCAAGTTCTCCAAGAGCAACATGAGGTTGACAATCCTCCATGCCATGAGCAACATGAGGTTGAAAATCCTCCACGTCATGGACGTCATCATCCTCGACCCCAACACAATCTACAACAAACTCAAGTTCACCATGCCCAAGTTCACTGGAAGCAATGATCCCGAAGAATACCTTTCATGGGAAATTGAAAGTAGAAAAGATCTTTCATTTGCACAACTATGACAAAGAGAAGAAGATCGCCATGGCATTCCTTGAATTCCATGAATATGTACTCATTTGGTGGCAACAAGTCCTTGAGCGCCGAGAAGCAAGAGGTTAACCACCAATCACAACATCGGATCAAATGAAGGATGTCATGAGAGAGTGTTTTGTCCCAACATACTACAACTATGACCTCTTCAAGAAGCTCCAACTCCTCAAGAAAGGAACAAAGACCGTTGATGAGTACTACAAGGAAATGGAGATTGCCATGATAAGAGCCAATGTCAAGAAAGATGATGAGCAAACTATGGCACGTTTCTTGGATGGACTCAATCATCCTATGAATAAGATCACCGACTTCCAACCTCACTCCAACATCATTGAGCTAGTGCATCAAGCTACCAAGGCAGAATGACAAGTGCAAGATCACTTCAAGTACGTCAAGTACACTTCCAAGAGCTATGACTTCTCCTACAACCAAGCTTCAACGACTAAAATGACTCCTACCTCAACAAAAGCTTCTCCAAGAAATGACAAAAAGTCAAGCTACAAGAAGACTTCGACAACTTCAAGTCGTCCTCCTACTACAAGCAACTTCAAGTTCAGGGCTTCATCATCCACAACTCCACGGATGAGACCATCAAGACGAGTTCCATCAAATGCTTCACATGCGGCAGCCAAGGCCACAAGACTTTTGAGTGCACCAACAAAGGCACCATGATCCTCAATGACGATGGCACATACGACTCCATCAGTGAAGAGGAAATGGAAGCAATTGAGCAAGTCGCCATGCACCGACGCGTTAACGAATATGAAGATGATCAAGTCTTTTGCGACGAAGATTTGAGCCCTGCTCTTGTTGTCTCCAAGGTTTTGTTATGTCTTCAACATCAACAAGATGAAGACCAAAGATGTCATATCTTCCACACCAAGGCCGACATCAATGGAAGGTCCGTGAATGTCATCATCGATGGAGGAAGTTGCCATAACTTGGCGATTGAAGAGCTATGTTCCAAGCTCCAATTGGTCAAGCTGAAGCTCCCACACCCCAACAAGGTCCAATGGCTAAGAGACTCCCACACTATCCAAGTCGAGCATATGGTGCAAGTTTCCTTCAAGATCGGAGCATACAAAGACACTTTGGAGTGCGATGTTATTCCGATGTTCGTTTACCACCTACTTCTTGGACGACCATGGAAATTTGACCGAGGCATCATCCACAATGGGCGAACCAACCACTATAGCTTCAAAATGAAGGGAATGGAGTATGTGTTATGACCTATGCACGCCTACGATGATTCCTACTTGCCATGCTGTAATAGTTGTTTACAACATAAATGTGATAAGATTGCCATGTTTCCTTTTATGTGCAAACAACAAACAAATGCAATTCAAAAAAGTGATTAATGATGCATTCTTATTCGTGCGGTGACCGAAAACACAGTTTGAAAAGCAAAGAACATGAATCATGAAGACGGGGCTGATCCTTGGTTTTCTGGAAGGCCGCAAACACCATTTTGGGATGTAACAAAGTACAATAAACTCATTTCTACAGGACCATTGATGCCACTACTAGAGCAGTACGCGAGCATATGTACGATGCATGATCAAAAAAGAGAAGTTGACATGTTTGTGGACTTCAAAATGGTATTATACTTATGTAGTACTATGACATTGTTTGCAGGTTCTTATAACATGAACACACATGTAGGGGTACCGTGGCAAGTTGGAACACAAGGGGCTATCAGGGATAGATATTCAGGAAACCAACTTCAAGTAGCAAATGTGGTAGATCAAGGTAATGAAATAAACAAAAGAGCATGTCCATTGTGGCGAATATAACTTGCAAAGGATGGCAAGACTTACGAGTATTTTGCAAAAACACAGGACCATCATGCAGCACGTGGCGACAGGTGGCAACCGGATACCTGCCATCAACATCGTATGGAGGTGAGCATATGAAACTGATTTTGCGGATAGTGTATCAGGAAAGGAAACTAGATGATATTGGTGCTTGCATGGTGTGACGATAAAATGAAGAAAAAGAGGGCTACTTGAATTTTTAGTTGATAGAAATGAAGAAAATGATGAAAAATGCAAATGACAAGCCTGCATAGCTGTGTTTACCACATGTAGACAAATATGTGTGCAGTTGCCATGTCTCAACAACTACAGTTGCCATGTTTCAATCATTGCAGTTGCCATGATTGAATAACTGCAATTGCCATGTATCAACAACTGCAGTTGTCATGACTCAACAATTGCACTTGCCATTATTGAATAACTACGTATGAAATGTTTTAGCAACTATAGTTGCCATGCCTGACCCAAAACAGTTGCTCAATCCTTGTCAACTATAGTTGCCTTCCTAGGTGGACTATGTTTAACATGATTTCAAAGTCAACTTCCACATTATCGCAGGTTATTATGATGCAACCACACCAGCAAATGTCTCATGGCAAGCTTCACCATTCCAGGCCATCGGTAATGCAGATACATCGCACCAAATTGAAGTGGCACACCAACTTCAACAAGCACATGTGGCACATCAAGGTAAAATATCTGAACCAAGAAACCATCATGCATTTGCTTTGTGCAAGAGCATTGACACGGTGCATTTGTCATGGTGGGGGTGGCAAATGCCACCAAGTGAATATGACCATTAGTAATCTATCATCGTCTAGTCTTTGTGTACTTGCCATTTGTGATTATTTGCATTTTCCATGTAGGCTCATATCTAGAATGAAAATTTTGATGCTGAGATGTTAGTTGCCATGACCTGGCAACTGCAGCTCCCATATTAGGTAAACTACAGCTGCCATGGCTAGAGAATTGCAGTTGCCATGCATGGCAAAATGCAGATGCTCAAGACTTGCATATATGAATGATATCATGCCAAAAAAATGATAGGTTGCAGTTGCCATGATTTCAAAGATGCACATTCTAGCACTTTATACATGTAAAATTATACAACTGCAGTTGTGTACAATGTTTCAGATGCAGTTGCCATGAACAAATCAGATGTAGCTGCTATCATTTCATTACGACGAATATGACATTCAAGCAATACTGCTTACACACGTACCTGATTTTTTGCAGGAGCTTCAACTACAATCAACAGCGGCGAAGGAACATCTACTCTGGGAACCTCAGAGCACACTGAAGGAGCATTCCACGAGCAAGTCACCGATGCTACCACAAACAATGCGAAATCAGTGTCAGAAATGGCAATCGATGCAGCAATGCCGACAAGCACACCTCTGCACACCAGCACAAGCAACACTCAAGCATATGAAACAACCACCAATATTGAAGTAAATGATGAAACTGATGACGAAGCGCAAGGGGATGAAGAAGATGGAAAATCAGAAATCCTGATACCTCAACCACCATATCTTGGACATAGATTTGGTACTTCTGAAGATGCCAAGGAGTACTACCAGAGATATGCGATGTTTCATGGATTTGCGGTGAACACAGAATACCATAGGAAAATTAAAAAAACTAACGAGTATAGGAGAGGTGAGATAAGGTGCTACAAGGCACGGAAGAACAAGAAAGGGAAAGGTGTTGTGCCTGTCATGCCAGAGTGAAAGAGAGACATCATTGTCAAAACGGGATGCCCTGTCCAGTTGAAGCTAGCACAAATGGAGAATGGTGGGTGATCACCGAATATTTTGAAGAACACAACCACGACCTCATAAAGAAGTTTGACCTAGTAAAATTTCTGAGCGCCCACAGAGGATTCAATCCCATCGAGAAGAAATTCATAAAGTTGTTACATGATTGTAACGTCGGTGCATCAAGAATGGTCCAAATACTATCACTGATCCACAGCGGAGATGGGAGCCTGAGTAGCATGCCCTACATACCAGCAGATGTCAAAAACCTAAAGGCAAAGTACCGTAGAGAGAGCAGGTTGGCTGACATAGAAGCCACGATAGCCTACTTCGAAGAGAAAGCAAAAGCAGATAGTGATTTCTTCTACAGGATAAGGTTGGACGATGAGGACCATGTGAGGAACATGTATTGGTTCGATGGTGCTGCAAGAAGAGCCTACAAACATTTCCATGATCGCATTTCGTTCGACGCAACATATCTCATGAATATGTACAAGATGCCCTGTGCTCCATTCATAGGAATAAAAAACCACAATCAGTCCTTGCAGTTCGGTTGCGGTCTCGTTCGGAACAAAGACACCGATGGTTACACTTGGCTGTTCAAAACCAGAGTGCATGGATGGACTAGCTCCGATGAACATAATAACGGACCAGGATTTTAGCATGCGCGCACGCATAGAGGAGCCCTTTTCGTTGGCAGTGCACAGGCACTGCAGGTGGCATATTATTAAGAAGGTTGAAGAGACGCTAGGACCATTCTTCGCTGATCGCCTAGAGCTACACAAGGAATTCAAGTTGTGTGTGGACCACAGCTTGACGGTGGAGGAGTTTGAACGGAACTGAATGGCTATGATTGAAACGTACCAAGTCCAAGACAACAAGACACTAAATAGCTTGTGGGAGAAGCGAATGTACTGGGTGCCGGCCTACTTCATGTAGTGCTTCTTTCCATTTCTGCAGACTACATAACACAGCGAAGGGTTCAACGCTATATTGAAGCTTTACATGAGCCCTGACAACTCATTCCTGCAGTTTGCCAAGCAATTTTCATCTTTGCAACAGAAAATACTAGGATCTAAGCTACAGCAAGAAGCAAACACCGCACTCAAGCAACCTAAATTGCTAACATACTTACCGATGGAGAGGCATATGAGCAAGATATACACCATCAAGATATTAACAAGTAAGTGATAAAATGATAAAAAAAAGTAAATAAATATGTTTGCCATATCTGCTAATTTGAAGCTGACATCTGTAGTCAACACATGAATGCAAAACAAAAATAAAAAACTATGTAGTTGCAAAAACAAATATTAGCTGTTGCTTGTTGTGAAACAAAGTATAACTACCACTTTGAATGTGCTATGGGTGCCATGTGGGATGTAGTTTAATTGTCATGTATGATGCAAGCTTTATTCTCACATGGCAAATGCATTGAGAACAACATGATTCAGTAGCAGTACCATTAAAAGTTGTTGCCATGTTTTGACATGCTGATTGTGTGAAAGACACTAGTTGGCATGTGAAATAAACTGCAGTTGCCATGTGAAAAAAATTGCAGTTGCCATGTGAAATACAATGCAGTTGCCATGTGAAAATACAATGCATTTGCCATGTGAACTAAACTACAGTTGCCATGTGAACTAAACTACATTTGCCATGCGAAAGAAACTGCATTTCCCATGTTACTAATCTGTAGTTGCCATGTGGAAAACAGTCATTACAAATAAAATGTGTGGAAAAATAAAAGCTTTCTTTCCCATCTTCGATTTCAATATGTTTGCTATGTTGTGACCTACATCAACAAAAGGTGCTAAAAAAGGATATAGTAATTTAACAAGCACAAAACATGTAAATTCCAGGAAGAAATAAAGTGGGCCAGCATGTACATAGCTTACTAGTTTGACAAACTGTCGGTGTACTAGAGTAGGGGTACCCTAGTATCCCGAACTTGTGCACGGGCAGTCGCAGCACCCCGCGACAAGGCTTGCCGGGTGACCGCCAAGGTCCTCCGTGGTTCCTTTGGAGCCATTCAAGAACAAAGTATTCTAGCCAAGGAGACAAGACCCCGGCAAGAGGACCTTGCCGAGAAGGCCAACCGAGGCATCTCAAGGAACTTGCCGCGACGCACCACGCGTGTCGTGGATTTGTCATGGCAGATGTCCTAGTGAAGGGACTTAGTCGTGGAGCCATCGCTACGGGTTTACTTGAAGGGGTTAAAGCGGACACAAAGACACGAGGGTTTTATACTAGTTCGGCCCCTTCGATGAAGGTAAAAGCCTGCGTCTAGTTGTGATGGAATTGATGTGGTCTCGATGGCTAGGGAGCAAATACCCTTCGCCTAGGCTTGAGTTGTTCGTTGTCTCTCTTGAACCGCCGCCGGGTCGTCCCCTTATATACACGGGTGATGCCCGTCGGTCCATAGAGTCCCAACCGGTTCATACTCGTATTCCGGTTGGTACCTTTCTATTCCTATCTTACAACACAAGTCATACATCAGGCCGGTTTACGGCTACACGTTCTAAACCGACTATAGGCCCTGGGCCTTTATCTGCTTATACCACTAATGAAGTTAACCCGGCCCAAGTAGGCCGGTTTACGCCTAGTGGTAATATCCCCAACATTAGGCCCCAGATTTATTTGAACTAGTTCATGTCAATCCTTCACATAATCTTGCGCCTTGGACATCTTCTGGTAATTGGTAAACCTCCATGTCGTCATCGTTTTTGGTTGCTGTAAACCGGCATGACGTCATCAGTTTTGGTTACTGTAAACCAGCATGACGTCATCATGAAATTTATAACACCCTCTTAATGACAGCTCCTGGATCCGCGCGCTTGACCTAGCTCGGTTGCCTTATAAATAAGGCCGAAGGGTCATTTCCCTTCTCTTCCCTTCGTCCCTTCTTCTTCTTCTTCCTCACGTCGCCGGCTTTGGAGCTCCACCACCGCCGTCGACCTCTGCCTCGTCTCGGGCCGCTGCATCAACCTGAACGTACCAGAGTGTTGCTGCGCCTTTCCACATCTTCTCCGTTCCCGGTAAGTTCTCTCTCCTTCTTAACCTAGATCTGTTCTTAGGGTTCTATGTTCTTGCTATGTTCATCGCGCTTTCATAGCTGTTCTCTGATCTTGACTGCATCTGCGAACTTTTGCTGCGCTTAGTAGCGATCCCTTTAGCATCCGCTTGCTATTTCTCATCCGAGCTCATAGATCTCCCGTACATATCCGCTCAACGGTTCACTTCTGTTTCCGCCTTACTCTTCAAAATATTTCCTGTTTTTGTGAGCTTGCTGTAGATCCGCGGCTGTAACACGATTTTGTGAAACTTGTTTCTGCATAACTAGTTATCCATAGCTTCAACTGCTTCCAATGCTTAGATCAGGCGGTTTAACTTCACCATAGAGAAAAAATTGCTAAACTGGTATATATGTCATTAGTCCCCTGGTTGAACCGCCAGAATCCATCTGATGCCACGTCATAGAAGACCGGTTTATGGGTACTGTCTCCGGTTTACCGTAGTTAGATCAACACCTTTTTATCTGGCATGTCCTTGAACCGGACCACCTATTTCTTGTAGATCTCGTCATGGCCAAACAAGTGTATGAGTGCAACTGGGTCCCTCCCGCGTCACAGAATCACAGCTGGAGGATCTAGTCCTGATCGGCGCTTTGGATAGCAAAGATACGATTCACTGGAGGGTTCCTGGAGATGAATGTCCTCCCACGCCCCAGGAAGGAGAGGTCGTGGTCTTCGCAGATCACATGGCCCGGGGCTTCAAACCGCCCGGCTCTAAATTTTATCGGGATGTGTTAGCCAATTTTCAGATCCGTCCATAGGATACTGGCCCCAACTCGGTCACCAATCTGTGTCACTTTCAAGTACTTTCTGAGGCATACCTTCAAGAGGAACCTTCAGTCGAGCTGTTTAGAGATCTCTTTCATCTGAACCGCCGCACTGAATTCACCGATGGTCCTAATACCGAACTGGGCGGTATGGCCATTCAGAAGAGGAAGGAAATTACCTATCCCCACGTCAAACTTCATACTCACCCCAAGGAGTGGAACGCCACTTGGTTTTATTGCAAGGATACCTCTCCTGACAATGAAAATCCCTTGCCTGGCTTCCGTCCGGAACGGCTCAGCAACACTCACCCTTTTCCACAAAGGTTAAGTGCCAAGGAGAGGATAAAATATGCTCCTCAACTGTCCAAGCTCCGGGCCTTCATGGCCAACGGTTTAACAGGAATAGACCTTGCCCGCTGCTGGATATCATGGAGTATTCTGCCTCTGAGCCGGCGCCCCGGTTTGATGTGCACGTACACTGGCAGCGTCGATGACCCACTCCGACACATCAAAATTCAAGTCTCCGACGACGAAGTCACTGAATCTGTGAAAAAGATGTTGAATGAACCGGAGCACCTTTGTGCTCAAACCGGTCTGCTTCCTTACTGCACCACCAACGAACCGCCAGCGGTAAGATTTCAACTGCTTTATTATTGAACCTATTACTGCTTTATCTGCCTGACCTTCAATTATTGCTGACCCAGAGTGATAATCCGTTTTGGAGCAAGAAGCTTTCCCAAGATAAAACGGAGAAGGCAGGGCGGCCAACCCGGCCCAAGACCAAGGTTATCAAGAAACCAGCTCGTAAGAGAAAGACCACCGCTTCATCTGACCCAGCCATTGATGATGATGTGGGTAATCCGGATCTTGAGGTAGAACTTGATTCACTTGGCTTACTTTTTATCCGCCTTATTGATGATGATGCTTGTCAGGATGACGCTGAGGCCAGCAATGCGGGCTTCGTTGAGGTAACTATTCTCTCTTCTGATTCAGAAATCTTGCCTTTGCCAAAATCTCGCCGGGCAAACCGGAAAGTTAAATTTTCTCATCCTCTTTCTTATTTGGATCCCAATTTTCTTATGAAGACCCAGCAACACGAAGCTCGCCGCACAACCCGGCACAGCGGCCAGGTAGTTACTTCTGCCGGTTTATCGAACAGTCCGGTTCGAAAACGTCGCTCTGAGGTCTCCGACCTTTTTATTGATTTAAATCCTAAAGCGGGTTTCTTCCGTCAACCTCTTAATCCATCCGACTCCGATTATCAGGTCACTTCTCATTCATCGTCTGGTGAATCGTCAGCCACTCAGCTACCACCTTTGAAAATCGTTGCTGGGTAAGTTAAACTGAACATATGTTTCCAGTGTACTGCGCAATGGCTTATACTTTTCCTTGACTTTTTGTTTTTCCTTCAGGGCCAAACCGAAACCAAGCAAGAAAGCCCGCCTGGATAAAGCGGCTGAAGAAGATGTGGCCCCAGAACATGACCAAGCACCGGATCATGAAATGTTTACTTCTGAAGATATCCCCAATGATCCTCCTTTGCAAGACAACGTTATTCCCGAAGAAGGGCTTACTAATGCTCCAGCCTCTGCTGATCCGCCTGCCAGCTCCGTCCAGATTGAGGAAACCCGCACTTCTGCTGACAAACCGGCCGCGCCAACACAAACCGGCGAGTCCAAAGATGATGATGTTGTGATTACCGGTGTGGGTCGCTCTGAACCCGGGAATCCTGTCACCCTTACCAAGCATACCATCAAAGAAGATTTTTCCGCTTTGAACAAAGGAAAATGGGATGTTGAACTAGAGACATATGCTGCTCTGAGTGCCCAAGATCTTCACTCCGGCTATTTGAACCAGCTTTACACTAGCCGTGACTGTGAAGCTGGCCTGGTCAAAATGATGAGGGATAAATTCGAGGTAAATTTCTTCTTTCTTTGCTGCCATTGCATTCATCCTTGTAGCCCCCAAGGGCCGGTTTGTAACCGTGGTCAAACCGGGACTTGATCCTGAACATTTCTGAAACCCGTCGTCATAACCTTCAAGGGCCGGTCTAACTTAGCATAAGTAAACCGGGGCTCCAATAGAAAACTGTCCTTAGAACATAACTTGATCAAATAGCCATTAGCCCCCAAGTGCCAAGTTGAATACTTGTATTGAGCTTGGGACTTTGTAATCTAGTAATATACAAAAATTGAAGGTACATTAGCCCCCAAGTATCAGGCATATAACTTTGTTATGTGGTTGATACTTCAATTGCTTGGATCGCTTGTGCAAAGCTTAAATGCTGTCTGTATGCAGGCTGAGGTGAAAATCAAGGAGGACCGGATTGCCGATTTGCAAGAGGCCTTGAAGACCCAGCAAGCTGAAACAGATAAGTCAAAGCAAGAACTAACCAGCGCCTTGAGCACTGCTGAATGGCTGAAAGAAAGCTTCAAGAAGGAGCGGGCTGACTGGGCCACTGAGAAGGCCGGTTTAACCAAAAGAGCAGAAAATGCTGAAGCTGCCCTTAAATCGGTGGTGGATGAACTGACGGCCGTACAGCGGCAAATACACTCCATGACTGCTGCAATCTTTGGTAAGCTCCTTTTAACTTCTGTGATAATTTGAACCTGCTGTAGCGTAAATCCGGTTTGAGACCATTCCAATCTTGTTGTAGGCACACGTATTGGGCACTTAGGAAATGATGTGCGGATGAAACTGAAAGCTGCCTACACCTTGGTGGAACAATTGTATACCGGAGCCCAACGGATCATCACCGCAGCTTCTCATAACAACCCGGCGCCCTCCTTAATCCAGCACACTCTTAGCCGGTTGTCAATGCTTCCAGCCCGGATTGAGGAGCTGAAAAAATCCGCTGCCCGAACCGGAGCCATCAATGCCTTAATCCGGGCAAAGGCATGGGTGCCCGATTTTGATCCTGTGGAAGCAGCTCAAGGCTATCCCAGCCTGAAAGAAGATGGCTCTGAATTCAACGAAGAATATTTAAGAGCCATAAACCGTCCAGTGCACCCTCTGGCTTGCCAGCTAGCTGAAGAGGCAGATTTGACGCATTATCAAGTGCAATATAATGATCAAAACAAGCGAGTGCCTGCCCCAACTGTTGAAGCGGAGAACCTGATCCCTCCAATCCGTAAGCACATTTATGCTCCTGATATTGAACCGTCTTCCCTGATCCATGAAGAGGCTGTTTTCCAAGCTTTAATGGGAATCGACTGGACCACTGTTGATTTCCAGCCAATGGGTAGAGACGAGGAAGCTGAAGCGGCGGAAGATGAGGAGAATGCTTGAACCGGAAGCCGGTCTGGAGGGCTATTTATAACATCTTTCCACAAGAACAATGATTTTGTTTGGGCCCCGTGCTGCCTTGTAATAGGATAGTTAAAACTTCTGCCTGGAATATGCCTTCGTGCATAAGTACTGAAGCATTTGTTTGAAGAACTTTAACTCATATTTCCTGCAATTAGAAAAATTTGAACTTCGGTGGCGGTTATACCGCCAGCCGGTTTATGATCTTGATATGTGTATCAGCAATATAACAAATAGATGATACATAAATACCTGCCATGTTTGGGCATGAAGCTGGCGTAGCCAAGCCTGAAGCGGCGGTTTTATAAACCATTACTGTCAAAATAGGGGGAGAAAGTAGCTCCCGTATAAACCGTACTGAATCAATACGAGCCCCCTTGTTATTCCAGGGACAAGGTAAACCGGGCATACTCCTCCGGGTTAAAGGGGGACCAAAACCATCGGCTGAACCGGAAAATATGTTTGTCGATATAAAAGAAATCCAACAGCGGGAAAGAACAAACAAACCATGAAAATAACATGGAAACAAAGGCAATGATAAAAACCGTTGGCAAAAATATGCTATACTGAGCTTGTTCAGATGGCATTACCATGGTCGGACAGGATCAAGGCCCCCAATAGGAGTGACAAAGATTCAAGTCAGCCAGGTCCCCAAATGACTCGTGGCATATATGCCAGATCAAGAGGTGTGACAATGGTTCGGGTTCGACCATGCCCCAAGTGATTTTGTGGCCTTAGGCCGACCAAGAGGCGTGACTGGTTCAGACTTGACCATGTCCCCAAATGATCTGGTGGCTGTCGCCTATCAAAGGGTGTTCGTTGGTTCGGACACGACCAAGGCCCCCAGTGATATATAAAAAACATATGTCAAGGGGTAAACCGGAGGCCGCTTTAAATAGAACCACTCTGTGTAACCTCGCATGATGGGACAGACAGAGACCCCGCTTTAGCTGAGGCTCCGGTTTAATATATCAAGTATAGTAAGGCCGAAGATGAGCTATGTTCCACGGCCTGTTTGTCTCCTCCTCTGATGTACGTGAGTCTTGATGCTCTCGAATATCAATCAGATAGTACGACCCGTTGTGCAGATTCTTGCTGACCACGAAAGGTCCTTCCCAAGGTGGGGATAACTTGTGCATATCTGTCTGGTCCTGGATTAGCCGAAGCACCAAATCTCCTTCTTGAAAAGTTCTGGTTCTAACCCGGCGACTGTGATAGCGACGAAGATCTTGTTGGTAAATCGCCGACCGGGCAGCCGCTAGATCCCGCGCTTCGTCCAATAGGTCCAAAGCGTCTTGCCGCGCCATCTCATTGCCCGCTTCAACATAAGCCACCACACGAGGCGAATCGTGCCGGATATCACTAGGGCGAACTGCCTCTGCTCCATAGACCATAAAAAATGGTGTGTATCCTGTGGACTGGTTTGGCGTAGTATTGATACTCCAGAGCACAGATGGTAGCTCTTCAACCCAACATCCTGGTGTCCTTTGCAATGGGACCATAAGCTGGGGTTTTATGCCTCGCAGGATCTCTTGATTAGCTCGTTCTGCCTGTCCATTGGACTGGGGGTGCGCCACTGATGACACGTCAAGTCGGATGTGCTCACGTTCACAGAACTCCTTCATAGCCCCCTTGGATAAATTGGTACCATTGTTAGTAATGATATTGTGCGGAAAGCCAAACTGGAAAATCACCTTTTTGATGAACTGCACCGCTGTTGCTGCATGGCACTTACTGACAGGCTCCGCTTCAACCCACTTGGTAAATTTATCAACTGCTACCGAAAGGTGAGTTTTCTTATCCTTGGATCTTTTAAAAGGTCCAACCATATCCAACCCCCAAGTTGCAAACGGCCATGTTATTGGAATCATCCTCAATTCTTGAGCCAGCACATGCGCACACCTTGAAAATTTCTGACATCCATCGCACCGTTTAACCAAGTCCTCCGCATCAGCATGTGCTGTCAACCAGTAAAAACCGTGACGAAACGCCTTTGCCACCAGGGACTTTGAACCGGCATGGTGTCCACAATCCCCTTCATGGATTTCCCTTAAGATTTCACAGCCTTCCTCAGGAGAAACACAACGTTGAAACGCCCCTAATACACTGCAACGATGCAATTCACCATTGAGAATCGTCATGGACTTGGATCGCCGGACTATCTGTCTTGCTAGAACTTCATCTTCTGGCAACTCCCCCCGGGTCATGTACGCAATATAAGGAACCGTCCAATCCGGAATAGCATGTAATGCCGCCACCAATTGAGCCTCTGGGTCAGGAATAGCCAAATCCGCTTCACCTGGGAGCTTTACTGACGGATTGTGCAACACGTCCAAAAAGACATTGGGCGGGACCGGTTTGCGCTGAGAACCTAACCGGCTTAAAGCGTCCGCCGCTTCATTCTTCCGACGGTCCACATGATCCACTTGATAACCCTTGAAGCAACCTGCGATATTATCCACTTCCCGACGATATGCAGCCATGAGCGGGTCCTTAGAATCCCAAGTGCCAGACACCTGTTGAGCCACAAGGTCCGAGTCACCGAAACACTTAACCCAGCTTAAGTTCATCTCTTTAGCCATCCGGAGACCATGGAGCAAGGCTTCGTACTCAGCTGCATTGTTAGTACAAGGGAACATTAAGCGAAGAACATAACAGAACTTATCACCTCGTGGGGAAGTTAATACAAGTCCAGCCCCCGAGCCTTCCAATTGCCTGGATCCATCAAAATGAATAGTCCAATATGAGTGATCCGGCTTTTCCTCTGGCGCTTGTAATTCCGTCCAGTCATTGATGAAATCAACAAGTGCTTGAGACTTCACCGCCGTTCGAGGCACATACTTTAGTCCGTGTGGCCCAAGCTCTATAGCCCACTTGGCAACCCGGCCACTCGCCTCCCGGTTCTGTATGATATCACCAAAGGGAGCTAAACTGACCACTGTAATGGGGTGCCCTTGAAAATACTGCTTCAACTTCCGGCTGGCCATGAAGACACCATAGACCAGCTTCTGCCAATGCGGATACCTTTGCTTGGATTCAATAAGCACCTCGCTGATATAATAAACCGGCCGCTGAACCGGATATTCCTTGCCTGCCTCTTTGCGTTCCACCACAATAGCCACGCTAACTGCCCGAGCATTAGCTGCTACGTATAATAACAGTGGCTCCTTGTCAACCGGAGCTGCAAGAACCGGCGGATTGGCTAACTGCCGCTTCAAGTCCTCGAATGCTTCATCAGCAGCCGGACTCCAGACGAAGTTGTCTGTCTTCCTCAGCATTTGATACAAAGGGATGGCCTTCTCTCCGAGGCGGCTGATAAACCGGCTCAGCGCAGCGATTCGGCCTGCCAAACGCTGAACATCGTTGATACACTTCGGTTTAGCTAGGGATGTAATAGCCGTAATCTTCTCCGGGTTAGCCTCAATTCCTCTGTTAGACACCAAGAAACCCAGTAACTTGCCTGCTGGAACACCAAAGACACACTTGGCCGGATTAAGCATCATCTTTTAAACTCGCAAGTTGTCAAATGTCTCCTTCAAATCATCCACCAGCGTCTCCTTCTGTCTTGACTTCACCACAATATCATCCACGTAAGCATGCACATCGCGGCCGATCGGTTTATGCAGGCAATTCTGTACACACCGTTGATAGGTGGCTTGGGCACTCTTGAGCCCGAAGGGCATTGATACATAGCAGAAGGCTCCAAAGGGAGTAATAAATGCTATTTTCTCCTGGTCCTTAACTGCCATCTTGATCTGATGATATCCAGAGTATGCATCCAAAAAACTCAAACGCTCACAACCTGTTGTGGCATCAATGATCTGGTCAATGCGGGGGAGGGCAAAAGGATCTGCCGGACAGGCCTTGTTAAGATCTGTGTAATCCACACACATACGCCAAGTGCCGTTTTTCTTAAGAACCAGCACCGGATTAGCAAGCCACTCTGGATGGAATACCTCAACAATGAAACCAGCTGCTAAAAGCCTGGCCACTTCCTCTCAATTGGCTTTGCGTCTTTCTTCGCTAAACCGGCGGAGGAACTGTTTCACCGGTTTGTACTTAGGATCCACATTAAGAGTGTGCTCAGCGAGTTCCCTCTGTACACCTCGCATGTCAGACGGCTTCCATGCAAAAATGTCCCGATTCTCACGGATGAACTCGATGAGCGCGCTTTCCTATTTGGGATCCAGGTTGGCACTGATAGTTAACTGCTTGGACGAATCGCCAGGCACGAAGTCAAAAAGCTTGGTCTCAGCTGCCGATTTGAACTTCAGATCTGAATCATGCTCCGTAGTTGGTTTCTTCAAAGAGGTCATATCCGCCGGATCAACATTGTCCTTATAATATTTCAACTCCTCCGTGGCATAGACCGACTCTGCATACGCCGCATCACCTTCCTCACATTCCAAAGCGACCCTACGGCTCCCATGAACCGTTATCGTCCCCTTGTAACCCGGCATCTTGAGCTGTAAGTAGATATAACAAGGCTGCGCCATGAATTTGGCATAAGCGGGTCGCCCAAACAAGGCGTGATACGGGCTCCGGATCTTCACCACCTCAAAGGTTAATTTTTCCGTCCGAGAATCGTGCTCGTCCCCAAAAGCCACATCTAAGGCTATCTTACCAACAGGATATGCAGATTTGCCTTGCACAACACCATGGAACACCGTATTCGACGGTCTGAGATCCTTGTCTATTAGTCCCATGCGCCAGAATGTCTCATAGTATAGTATGTTAATACTGCTTCCTCCATCCATGAGCACCTTGGTGAACTTATAACCCCCCACCTGAGGGTCCAGCACTAATGCTAGCTGGCCCGGATTATCAACCCGGGGCGGGTGATCCTCTCTGCTCCACACGATGGGCTTCTCTGACCAGCGTAAGTAGCGTGGTAAGGCCGGTTCAACAGAATTCACCGCTCGCTTGTGGAGTTTTCGGTCGCGCTTATCCAAGCTAGTTGTGAAGACATGGTATTGCCCATTGCTCAAGTTCTTTGGCTGGCTCTGATAACCCGACTGTTGTTGCTGGCCGTTCTGATTATTCTGGTTATTGTGACCGCCCTGATTGAAACCTGAACCGGAAGCTCCATCGTGACCCGGACCGTGTAAACCGGATCCTGAACCGCCACCTGACCCATGGTCATACCGGAAAGCATCAGAGTTTTTAAACTCCTGCATAATATAACAATCCTTCCAAAGGTGGTTAGCCGGCGACTCCTTCATCCCGTGCTTTGGGCAAGGCTGATTCAACAAATAATTCAAACGGCTTGCATTGGGATTGGGAGCTCCATTACGATTTGCCGCTTTACCTCTGCGCCGCTGCCCTCTGTCCTGTGCATTGGTATTGGCCACAAAATCCATACTACCATCTACCTTGCGCTTGCCTCCGTTTCCATGACCCGCCGGTTTGTGCTGCTGTTGTTTGGAGTTGCTATTCTTCCTTCCCTTCCCTGCTTCATCATCATCAGGCTCGGGATCCTTGGTACTGTCCGAATCAGCATACTTCACTAAAGCAGCCATGAGGGTTCCCATGTCATTACAGAACCGCTTCATGCGTCCCAATTCCAATTTTAAAGGCTCAAACCGGCAGTTGCCTTCCAGACTTAAGATCGCAGAGTCAGCATTAATCCTGTCAGGCGAGTGCAAGATTTCTGAAACGCGGCGCACCCAACGCGTCGTTGATTCTCCTTCCTCCTGAACACAAGCCGCCAGGTCCACTATGGACTTGGGCTGCTTACATGTATCCTTAAAATTCTGTATAAACCGGGCCCGCAACTGGGCCCATGAGCTGATACAATTGGGTGGTAGGCTCTTCAACCAAGTACGAGCCGTGCCCTCAAGCATCATGGTGAAGTATTTTGGACACGTGGCCTCATCCACGTCTAGCATCTCCATGGCCATCTCATAACTCTCTACCCACGCTTCAGGGGATAAATCAGCGGTGTAATTCGGCACCTTGCGCGGACCCTTGAAATCTTTGGGCAGGCGCACATTGCGTAAAGCGGGGGTTAAGCAAGGCACTCCCAAAGCGGATGTAATTCCTGGTCCGGCGAAGGTGGTAGAGCGAACCGGTGTAAGCTGACCTGCATTATCCTGTGCTGCTAACTCGGCCTCCCTTTGTGCCCGGGCCCGATCCACCACATCCTGCGCATCGCGGACACCACCTGCTGGGCTATTGCCACGGGCCGCTTCACGGCCTCGCGCATTGCTCGATATGGCCGGTTCATTCATGTGCCTGCTATAGCTCCGGCTTGGATGGGGCGTAGAGTGAATCCGATCGCGGCTGTACGAATACGCTTCCTGCTGAATCAGCGCAGTTCGGAGAAGCTCCTTAACCTGGCGTGTCTCTATTGCTTGCGGAGAGTCCCCTTCGACTGGGATGGCTTCTAATCGTGCAGCGGCCGCAACGAGGTTGTCCATAGGATTCGAATAATGACCCGGGGGTGTCTGGACCGGCAGAGGGGCCACGATGTTCTGCTGAGGGGGTTCCATCAGACGGGGCTGGACCGTCGCTCCTGGCCCTGGTGCTTCAATCCGATTTGCCTCCAGATACTGCGGCGGATTACTGGGCCCTGCTCCTGGAGTGTGAAAGAGATTTCGGGGGTCAAACCCTAACGGCAGGCGTGATCTGTGCTTCCGCTTCAAGACCTCTTGTGATGCATTCTGGTCAAGCATGAGCTTATAGGCCTGGGCGTCCAAAGCGGCCAGCTCTGCAGCCATCCTGTCCTTCTCCGCTGCCAGATCCTCTTTGGCTTGCACGATCTACTCCTTCACCTTTGCAATCTCTGCATCATGAGCCTCTTGATCCGCCGGATTGGCCTCTGCCATAAGCGTGGCTAGTGCATCAAATAAATCGGATAAGACTTGAACCGGAGGGCGCATAAGGCCCCTGCCCCTGCTGCCGCTGCTGATCCGGAGAGTATTGCTGCGGCGGTCGAAGAATGATTCGCCGCCTAGGTGCCGGCCATGAATATTCCAACCCGGTTGATCGGGCCAGGGGGGTCCGGAATACTGTCGCCATCGGAACTGCCCCTAACCTAGTCATCCAACAACTGATATAGCGATTCGGTCTCTCTGGTCGAGGACTCGTCGCCGGAATAGACGACGGTCTCGCTGCCGTGTTCTGACTCGTCCTCACGCTCTCCTCCGTGGATGACTCCAACGAAGGCACGCCTCATGGCCGGTTTGGCCTGGGTAGATCTCGCACGCTGAGCCGTCTCGACAAGGTTGGTGCAGATGTCCAGCTCAGGCCCAGGCTCACCGATCTTGCCGATGAAAACGTCTATACCGCCGAAGGGGACCCGGTACCCGTACTCAATTGAATCGGCCTCGGGACCCCATCCTGCGTCGTCGATGTAGATCCTGCCGCGACGACTCTTGGTCATCCGGCCCACAACATAGCCTTCGAGTCCCTTGACCTTGCCCTCCAAGATCGTCAAACCATCGTGCGATAGCCCCACGGTGGGCGCCAACTGTCGTGGATTTGTCATGGCAGATGTCCTAGTGAAGGGACTTAGTCGTGGAGCCATCGCTACGGGTTTACTTGAAGGGGTTAAAGCAGACACAAAGACACGAGGGTTTTATACTAGTTCGGCCCCTTCGATGAAGGTAAAAGCCTACGTCTAGTTGTGATGGAATTGATGTGGTCTCGATGGCTAGGGAGCAAATACCCTTCGCCTAGGCTCGAGTTGTTGGTTGTCTCTCTTGAACAACCGCCGGGTCGTCCCCTTATGTACACGGGTGACGCCCGTCGGTCCGTAGAGTCCCAACCGGTTCATACTCGTATTCCGGTTGGTACCTTTCTATTCCTATCTTACAACACAAGTCATACATCAGGCCGGTTTACGGCTACACGTTCTAAACCGACTATAGGCCCTGGGCCTTTATCTGCTTATACCACTAATGAAGTTAACCCGGCCCAAGTAGGCCGGTTTACGCCTAGTGGTAAGTCCCGGCAAGGCCTGGCGAGCGACAAGCTTCCGGACGCGACAAGACGACGACCGCGGCAAGGCGCTTGCCGCGGCAAGCTACCACTCTGTACCCGTGCTCCAGCACATCCACCAACGTGTCGCCCTGGGACCTTTCCAGGCGCACGTGGCAAGAGGCTGTGCAGCTAGCGGTACGCGGTGGCAAGCGACGCTGACAAGATTGCCATCGTGGCAAGCGGTGGCGTCCCTGACGGTCCCTTTTTGCACTGTTTGGGCGACGTAGACAGGCATTTAATGCCTTTGTCCCCTGCCATCAGGGTTAGGTATGATACACTATACATGTAGTTGTACCAACCGCAACTCTTTTCCATTTTTACCCTTGTCTACATTGCCACCTGTCGGTGACCCCTTGAACATATAAAAGGAGGCCCATGCGCAATGTAGAGGGGGGGGGGGTTTGAAGGCAGAAAACACTCAAGCTTGGTCTCGTTAGCAGCTAGTGTGTACTGTAGCATCCAGCGCTCCCGAGCAAGAACTCAATACACTCAGACATGCAGCAGTAGGAGTATTATCTCTCCGGAGAGCTCCGAAGCTGGGTAAACTGCTCATGTGCTTCGCCTCGATCCGCTCTTCATGCTGCCTCCGCCCCCCGGCGAACCGAAAGGGGCCCGGTCCGCCGGCCCCATAGGTGTCCGTGGATCAGCCTCCCCGACACAAACAAACCTTCAAGGTGTGTACTCTCATGGGCATTTCCGATTCAGAACCTGAAGACCCGGAGAAGGGACGAAAGTACTTTGTCAAGGCCTCAATAACCGAAGGTGAATACTACAGTCAATGCTGCAAATACAAATTGGACGGGATTGTGTGTTGCTACATACTCAAAGTAATGGACATGCACGCGGTCACGCGATTGCCCTGCCATTTCATACGACAACCGTGGACTTGGCATGCTGACGATGCATTGGGGCCACAAAAATCAACTGCAGTTTTGGTTGTACATGATGAGAGACCAGAGGCAACCGTGGAGTCCGTTAGGCACGTTGTATTGTCAAAGAACTATGCTGAGCTAATAGATGAAGCATGCAAAAGTGATGAGAGAGCCAGGGTGGCAGAAAAGCATAGGAAGGCCATGAAAAGAGAGCTTGATGAGATCAAGAAGAGAAATGATGAAGAAGCCTTGCATTGGTTCCCCCGCACCTCAAGTGTGCCTTCGTCCACGGGTCTATCCTCTGAAAACTCGGAGGTAGGTTCTGGAACAGCAAGCACGCAGACTCAGGCCAGGAACCCACCCCGTTCCATCACAAAAGGGTTTTCAAAAGAGGTACAATACAAATCGGTGTTGGAAAGTCAAGCAAAGCACAAGAAGGCAAATAAAGGGGCAAGAAATCCATAAAGCAACTGTACAGGATTGTAACTTGGGTGTTGATGACAATTTTATAACGTAGATGATCAAGGTTTAAAAAATGTGAGAGCGAATGTTGGTGGGCAATAGAAATTTGGAAAAAATGCCATGTATGCACATCTAAAATTGTCGTGTAGTTGCTACTAAATCTGCCATACAGCCTGCATTGAATATACCATGTAGTTGCTACTTGAAATTATCTTCACATAGTTTACCATTTTTCAGCCCACACATTTTTTGTTTCACACGTATTCAATTGTATACATACCCTGTACAAACTAGTTGAAATGACAACATGCAAAAACACGAGAGATAACAGTTGTTACTGAAACAACCATGCTTACCAAAATAGTTATCAAATGCAAAAGCCCAAAAACAAAATGAAGTGATTACTTGCACTAACCGTGCGTGATCAACTATATTTGTCATGTTTCAGCCATCATAAACACACTCAAACTCTCAAATTGGTACTCACAATCACAACCACATACTAATAGTTAACATATAGTAGTTCTTGTCACACCTAAACAGGTTCAGGACCACACTTATATTACAAATATTCAATGCCACATACATGCCACAACTATATATACTACAGAAATAGGGATGCAGTCATAACATAGAACACAGACATAGTTTCAAAGAACAAAGTGATACCTTACATTCCTCAACCACAATATGTAAGGTAGGCATGTGTGTGAAGAATCACGCGATCACTTGTACTTCTTGTTCGCGGATTTGACAGCTGACTCTATAAATTCTTATGGGCCTGCCTGTTGAAATCTTCATTCATCAACCAGTTCCATGTGTATATTCTACGGAGCACCACAACCATTGCACCTGTTATCACTGGGACCCCTCGACCTTCCCACTTTGAAAGGTATTCCAACATGTAAAACCCACAATCATGCCTAGAACGAAGCAAAAACATGTGAACACATGCAAACAGAAACATAATAAACCATTGATGAAGACATGAAAAGGATGGTGAACACATGAAAAAGATAGTAATTACCCATTCTCTTGCTTCTCAGTCGTGACATACTCAATTGGAAAGTGATTGATCTGGACCTTAGTTTTCGTAATGACGGATCTAGGTCTCCTTCGGGTTGTTGATAAAGAATTCCGCATGAGTAGTATGGTGCTCATCAGCTCCTGAATGGATTGAATCAAGCACCTCGAAATGTTGGTTCTTTAGGTCAAGGTAGATGGCGTAGTGATGACCACACTTGTCATCTAGGTCTTCTAGTGCAAGCTCCTGGAACATGGCGAACATGACCTGCAAAGTAAAAAAAGGAAAGTAAAAAACAGAGTTCACATCCAAAACAAAATGATGTAGTTGGAAAAATGATATGTATAAATATTGCCACATGCATTAAGAGATACATAAGAAAGGCAACCATCAAACTATCTAGGTACACGCATGGAAAAAGGTTCATTTGCCATGTATAAATATAAGAAGTTGCCATCCATGGCCAAACACAGTTTCCTAATATTTATAGTGAGATTTCCACATAAGTTAAATTAAAATTTTCATGCTAATTTTACATGGCAGATGTTGCCGCACGAAACATCTGTCATGAAGAGTATGTAACCCACATATGAAGTATAAGTGCAACAAAAACATAGCATGGAAAAAAGATGTACAACAAGAAGAAACACTCACATATTTCTTCATTGTGAGCTTAAAATCACCATGCGCGACAAAATGCTTCCTCAGGATTTTATGGTGGAAGTCACCATCCCATATTTTGCAGGTCATGTTGTAGTGCATGATCATCTTGTCAGGACAAATGTCCACATGTTTGTTGATGAAGTCAATCCCACAGGAAACTACATTCTTCGACATTTTACAAGTAGGCCTCACGGACTCAGCAAGATCGCCCAGGTCAACGTATGTCGTGTCGCATTGTACGATCTTGGTTTTGTCCAAACATGAGCTGTATGAAAATGATATAACATGAAATAATCATGTCTACTAAAAAAATAAAACTTGAAAAGGTAAACAATGCATGGCCAAAAGCACAAAAAAGCATGTAAACAGTAGTGGGGTGTGGACATTACGCTTTCAGCTCCTTCATGTGCTTGTTCTTCGACCTTGCATTTATAAATCGCTTGACAATGTCGTATAGTTGGGTCTGCTCCTTTGTAGCCTTAACATCAGGCTCAAATTCATCCACTGGTGGTGCATGAACTAACCTGGCCTGCCTCACAGGTCCAGGTGTTGCACTTTTGATGGTATCCTCGGAGACTACCTCAGTAGGCAAGTCAGAACTTGGTTGGCCCCGATTCCATGAGGACCTGCTGTTCATGCATCCTGCTCAACCCTAAGGTAAGCTTCTTCAAGGGACAACGAAATCTCCTCAGGTGTGGCTAGTAGAATAAAATAGTGGCATAAGAGACTTGGAGATAGCAAAATGTTGTGCATGAAGTTCAAAATGTGAAGTGAAAATCTATTGATAAGAAAGTGTCAATGTCAACTGGTAGTTCGTGAACGATGTTTGACATGTGGAAACTAAGAACGCAGTTGCCATGTGCAGTGCACTGCAGTTGCCACATGGCAATAACTACATTTGCCATGTGCAGTGCGCTGCAGTTGCCACATGGCAATAACAGAAATTGCCAAGTGCAATGCGCTGCAGTTGCCACATGGCAACAAATGCAATTGCCAAGTGTAGTGCGCTGCAGTTGCCACATGGCAACAA
Organism: Triticum timopheevii; assembly: GCA_963921465.1. Taxonomy (NCBI): domain Eukaryota; kingdom Viridiplantae; phylum Streptophyta; class Magnoliopsida; order Poales; family Poaceae; genus Triticum; species Triticum timopheevii. The sequence continues at coordinate 247,497,985 of OY997264.1, read as the reverse complement.
CTACAATTGCCAGGTGCAGTGCGCTACAGTTGCCACATGGCAACAAATGCAATTGCCAAGTGCAATGCGCTGCAGTTGTCACATGGCGACAACTGCAATTGCCAAGTGCAGTGCGCTGTAGATGCCACATGGCGACAACTGCAATTGCCAAGTGCAATGCACTGAAGTTGCCACATGGCAACAACTAAAATTGCCATGTGTCATCAATTATGGTAGCCATGCATCAACCTCTACAGAAAACAAAAATGACAACTACATGTGCATCGCATGAGATTTTCCATCATAGTTGAGAACCCCCAAAAAAATTTACCTTGCACTATGGGATCTGCAAACTTGACATCCTTCCTAACATCAGTCAATGGCTGCGCCATCATTGGGACCGTGCCTGCCGGGAAATAAAAAGCAACAGGCATAGGATCGTGCACTTGTACATCCTGAGAGCTGTCGATTCCTAGATTAAAGCTCAGTGGGGTGAAAGCCATGGGGTGACTCTCCTGTTTACGAGCCGAATTGCGGAGAAATTGATTGGCAGAGTCTAGAGGTGACAGATTAACAAACATGTCTCCCTCGTCTGCTGTAGAATCATTAGGCTTGTTAGTAGGTCAGGGCGTGCTGTCAGCGATCTCAACAACAACTTTCTTGCCTATCTTCCTGTTTGGGCTGTCGGGGACACCAACATTGACAGGGAGCTTGGAAGTGCGCAGATTTAAGCTGGTGTTCCCCACGGTGGTAAAAGACGCAGCCTGCTCTAAACGTCCACCTCCTTTAGTAGCGCACGGCTTACCAGCTGCATTTGTTGTACTGCTGACATCCGTCTTACCGGGTACATTGCTTTTGGCAGACGGTGGGAATAGTGTGGAAGCAGGCACATAACCAGAGTCATCTCTACTGCTCTTAAGTACCTGTAGTGCATTGGATACATGTGCAGGAATCTTGCGGGGGCTACGCCGCCTAGGTGGCAGGCCAGGTCGCACAATGGTAACAGTAGCAGCCTCTGGGCCACCAGTCGCTGGAGCCATTGTGACATGAGAGTCAACTGTGGATGGCATTTCATTCTGAAGTGTGGCCGCATCCCCTTCTTTCGTGGACACAGAAGTGCCACCAGCCACACGCTTGGAATCCGTATCAGATGAGCGGAAATTTCCTTATTTAGGTTGACCACGGGAGCGCCCACTTCAACACTTGCTGATCGGGTGGCATGGGTGACAACAGCATCTCTCATTGCCACCAAGGTAGGCAATATCTCGGCAGTCCTGGCAGGTACAGACTCTTCACTCCCGGATGTACGGATGCCTACCGTTGAAGTCTGCACATCTGCAACAGACGGAGATGTGTGGCCCCTTGCATCAGAGCAAGCAGAAATAGTGGATGGTGCAGCAGCAGATTGGTCGACTGGCGGCTCATGAATGTCTACAACATCGGATTTCGACAACTTGGAGTGAATGCGTTCAAGTGGGTCTCTGGTAGAATGACTGGTCAAGCATGCAAAAAAGCGGTTGAAGTAAGTGGAAGCTACTAGTTGCCATATGAGTGGACAAGATTTGCCATGTGGCCTAGTAAGCAGTTGCCATGCAGGAAAAGCAAGAGTTGCCACGAAACAAATTTAGATCTTAAAACAATAGTTTCCATGTTGGACAGACATGATTAGCAATGTATCAAGTTAGACAGCTGCCATCAGAGGCAGATAGTAGTTGCCACCAAAAAAATGGGACAAGTAAAAGGTTGTATATGATTTAGAATGCATCGAACAAAATTAACATCAGGCCAATAAATGACTTGGCAAGCTCATCGCGTGCAATTGCCATGAAAAGAGTTCAAAGAGGATGCATTTCCATATTGCGACGTAATGAAGATAGCTCAATCACAAAAAAAGAGGTAGATAAAAATATAGATATGGAGAACCCACTTCTTGGTTGTCTTCCTCAAGTCTTCCAGCACAACAGGATCCCCGGTGTTGGATGTTGATGTGCGAGGAGACGACCTAGTGGAGGTGGTGGCACCAGCAGCGGGAGCCCCCTTGTTCAACCAGGCAGCAACACGGGTTGGCGTAGGTGCTTGTTTCTGCTTAACTAATAGTCCACCAGCTGTTGCCTCACTATACATACAAAAAATGGAGAAAGAGTGAGCAAAAAAATGCAAAATATAAACAAGTGTGAGACACAAAAATAAAGGCGCACATAGCAACGACAAAAAGAAGGGCTGTTAAAAAGGAAGAACAAATAAAACACTAAGTAAACATCAAACCTCCTCCTAGTAGCTATGGGATCAGGCCTAACCTCTTGCCAACATTGTCCTTGCCAGCATCCTCTAGAGCCCTGCCCCTCTTTGAGAGCGAAGCCCCCATGTCTCTCGCAACATTTGAATCAATGCCTCCCTCCGGTAGAGGATAGTTCGGTGCAGCCTTATCCTTCTTGCCCCTCACACGATCTTCGTGATGTTCATCGTGGTCACTGTCAAGACCAGCATCAATGCCACCAAAACCATCCCCATCTAGCTCATCTTGTGTGTCAGAAAGCTCCTGAGAGCTGTTGTTGTCATACCGGCCATGGCAACCAGTTGGATGATGTGTTCGTTCTCCAATAAATGATGTGAAGTTCCTCGCAACCGCATCTCTATCAGAACCATGTAGTGTTGTCAAACCCTCGACCAACTTCCCAAGCAAGCTGGTCATGCTAGAAATAAACTGCCCAACTAGGTGCTCAATGGGTGCCCTTGCCTGATCAGAAAACAAAAAATAACAAACTACAAAACATATTAGAGACACATGATTAGGAAAAATAAGGCAGAATAACCATACAAAAGCAATCAAAATGCAATATAAAAAGTAATTTCAGAAAGCAAATAAACATGCTTGACTACCTCAACGGGACAAGATGGAGCTGAATGCACATCCATCCACTTGCCAAAGTTTGGTAGCCCACCAAACACACTGTAGTCTATAGCATGCTTGGCCATCAACTGGAAAAATATCAAAGACAACTAAACAAGTAAAAAATGAAAAATAAGAAGCAGTGACTAGAATTATGGATTGCAAGGAAAAAAGGAGTTTCAACGGGGAATGGCAGAGTTGCCGTATCAAGGCAATTATGGTTGCCATGTGCAGTCAAGCATGGTTGGCAAGTTCTTTATGACTCATTAGCCATGATGGAAGCAGTTAGGCGGTGTAAAAGATGACACTACTAACCTGCAATTTCCCATATTTTGTATCAGAAGCCCTGTCTGCAGCAAGTACAGCCTTGACAGCATCGTACGTCCACACAGAGACGACAAACTTATGTGCAGGCAGCGGGCCTCCTATCCCAGTAAAGTCGACAGTGGACGAATCAAGACTATCGACATACATTAGCTGGTTTGCACAATAAAGAGAACAAGTAAATCAGAATATGACAATGATCAAATATTGACCAGGAAAAAGAAAACATATAGAAATACGGGGAAAAGTAAAAGGAAAATGACCATGGTTTAAACGTCATTGGTGGTACAATGCCCCTTGAGTCAAAAGTTTTAAAAAAAAGTAAAACAAAGAGATTTGCCATCTACATATGTTCTTAGTTTTCACCTACATATATTGTTAGTTGCCAGCATGTTATGTTAGCAGTTGCCATGTTATTATATTCTTAGTTGCCACCAATTCAACACTATAATTTCCATCCAGATTATATAAATAGAAATGAACATAAGAAGTGGTTCACTATGTGTACTATAATTAGAAAAAATTAAATTCCCTTGAAAACACCAACTACAATCAAAGATTCAAATCGCGCGCGAAACAAGCGCTATCACGACGCAATCGTTGGCTTGAAGCCTCCTCGCGACACAATCCCTATAAAAATGCAATCTGGCGTTACTCACGCTATTGCGGCGTGAAATGACGTGATTTGTCTTAGGGGTCGCGGCAGTTTCGCTGGGATGGGCTGAAAGTCTAAAATAGAGGCCCAAATAGAGCTTGGCACAAATTTACGCAATAGAGAGAGACGCAGCCCAGGAAACCAAGAATCATATCCCTTTCCTTCTCTCCCTCCCACCTACAGCGGCTGCTCGACTCTTTCCTAGTTACGGTAAGTGGACCGGCTGCTGAATCGCCGGAAGCCGGATGCAGTGATGAGGAGAAAATCCAGCAAGGCCTCCATGACCACAATGACATCCCAATCCCAGTCTAGCACAGCTCCAACTCCCGGTTCCAGCACTCCAGGAGGTACAAATTCCTCTTCCATTGTTTATTCATTTGTGGATTTAGTATAAGCACCATGGCATGCTCTTGGGAGTGGAGACTTGTAGTTCAGGTCGTAGCTCGTTGCTGGTACCTAAGATTTTCAAGATAGCTCTCCAATACACTACAGGTCTGCCACTCCATTTTCTTTATATGATGGCTTCTTGATATGATATCTCTTGTGAATTGGGGATTGCTGAACTTTATCTCTGCAGCGCCCTCAAAATGGTATTGCAGGAAGCACCACAATAGTCATAGTGAGCTTCTAGATCGATTTATTTCTGAGATTTCACTGATTTCCATGTGGTGGTCACTCTTTTATGTTAGAATCAATTGATGGCTATGCATGACCTGTTTTTCTTTCTTTCTATTATTGGTTGGTGAAGATCTGTATAAAGATGTTGCTATTTGTTGTGCTACTTTCAGAACAAGCAGTTGATGTTGCAAATCTTTTGGGCTAATAGTTTTCTTGTTTCATATATATATATATATTAGTCACCTGTTAATTGTAGAATGCTCTCAGTAAGTCAAGTCATTTCATATTTAATTTGTATTTGATTTTTGTAGGCTTGGCTGGGTCAAACACTACACCAGTAGTGCCACCAACTCATGCACCTCCATTAGATGACCCAACATGGAAGTATTTCAAGGCTGATGTGGAATGCATCTTTTGCTATGGTATTTACATGGGTTGTATTACTCGGATTAAGTAGCACTTTGCAAACATCAAAAAGGAAAGTGTTACTGTGTGCAACTTGTTCCTGCTGATGTAAAGCAAGAGATGAGGGAGTTGATCTCAAAGAAAGATGACGCAAAGGAAAAGAAGGCCAGTGAGAAAGCAATGCGCAGAAGTGATGTTACTTCGGATGGAAATGATGATGGGGCTGATGATGGAGATGACATCTTAGGTGGTGGTGGTGGCAGTGGTATTCCTTTATTATCAGGTTCAGGGCAGAGTAAGGGCTCCACATATGGTGCAATGGATAAGTTTTGCATCAAGACACCAGAAGAGGTTTTAGCTGCAAGGAAACAAAAAGGCTTATCCGTGAAGGTGCAATCCAAATTGTCCTCACAAACAAGGGAAGAGAGGAGGGTTCGGGCTTGTGAGTACATTTGTCAGTTCTTCTATGAAGCATGCATTGCCCACAACACAGTCTTACTTCCAAGCTTTGAAAAGATGCTTACAGCTACTGGAACATTTGGGTCAGACATGACGGGCCCCACTCCCTATGAAATGGGTGGCCCTTACTTGAAGAAGAGCAAGAAGAAATTCCAGGAAAGATTCGCTGGACATAAATATGCATGGAACCTCACTGGATGTACTATCATGACATATGCATGGACCAACAAAAGAGGAAGGGGGTAATGAATTTGGTAGTTCACAGCGCTTATGGTGTTGTTTTTCTTAAATCTGTTGACTGTTCGGATGTGAGAAAAGATGGCAAGATGATATTTGATCTTGTTGATGGCTGCGTAGAAGAAATTGGAGAGAAAAATGTAATTCAAATTGTAACTGGCAATGCATCTATCAATTTATCAGCAGCTATTGATGAAAGTGAAGCGCCCCACCTTATTTTGGAATGGTTGTGCAGCCCATACAATTGATTTGATGCTGGAGGACATAGCAAGCTACCTCCAATTGAGCAAACCATTGTCAAAGCAAGGGTTGTGACTGTGTTCCTTTATGCACATACAAGAGTTTTAGCTCTGATGAGGAAATTTCTTGGAAAAGATCTTGTTCGTTCTGGTATTACTAGGTTTGCTACAACATATTTGAACTTTAAGAGCTTGCAGGACAACAAAAAGGAGCTGAAGAAGTTGTTTAGGTCTGATGAACTCAATGATATGGACCACCTTAAAAAGGCAAAGGGGAAGAATGCAGCTAAAACTATTCACTCTGAAACTTTTTGGAAAGCAGTAGATGTTGCTGTGAATTTCTTTGAGCCGATGGCAAATGTTTTGAAAAGGATGGATGGTGATGTACCGGCAATGGGCTTTCTTTATGGATGTATGTTGAATACAAAGAAAGAGATTTCAGTGAGGTTTGACAATGAAAAGTCTTGATTTCTAGAAGTAAGGGACATTATTGACAAGAGATGGGACAACAAACTCTAGCCCACATTTCATAGGGCTGGATAGTACTTGAACCCATACTACTACTATCCAAACAAGCTGGCTATTGAGCTTGATGGCACATTTAAGGAAGGACTAATAATTTGTATTTAAAAGATGATTGAAGATCCTATCAAACAAGAAGAAAACACCGATGCCATTGATAATTATAACAAGGAGACAAGGTCATTTGGAAGGGACATTGCTGTACGGCAGCAGAAAGATAAAAAATTTGATCCAGGTAAATGGTTGCCTAACAATTTTTTCTTATGATGTTATTCTGCCCAAAGGTTTCCTAACAATGTAACACTTGTTTTATTTTGAAGCTAAATGGTGGATGAACCATGGGACAAGTGCTCCAAAACTCAGGATCTTGGCTGCAAAAATACTTGGCCTGACATGTAGTTCCTCTGCTTGCGAGAGGAACTGGAGTGTATTTGATCAAGTAAGTTAATGCATATATTTTTCAATAGGCACATGTACCAGTCCTGGTTCATATACTTTGATCAAGTGAGTATACAAATAGTCCTGGTTATATATTTGCTTGATGATAAACTTGTCCATTTGTTTCTCTGCTTGTCCTTTTGATTATATATATGGCACTCTTTCTTGCATGAGGATCACTAGGAATATGGCCGTGCGTTGCAAGGGGAGATAAAATAGTATGCATTTGAGGTAAGTGGGAATGATATTTGGGAAGAAAACCTAGTGTACACACGAAAAAGAAACAGTTAGACGCTTGGTTCCGCCGCGTATGAAGGAATCAATCTCCTATTTTTTTAATTCGTTGATCTAGGGCATTTAAGAGTATTGTTACGTCAACGTACGCAAGAGAAGACCCATGAGTTATTTAATCTACTTTTTCTTCAATCCTTTTAATAGAGTGAATTTTAAGCTATGAAGTTTCTGAATATTATAGGAAAGATGAACAATTTTTTAAATCATGAACAACTTTTTAAAATGTATATACACTTTCGAAAGAACGCGAACAAAATATGAAAGGAACATCTTTTTAAATTCACAAACATTTTGGGAAAACACCAACTTTTATATAAAAACATGAACATTATTTGAATTTGTGAATATTTTTTAAAATGGGAACAAAGTGTTGACAGTTCATAAGATTTTTAGAAAAATGTGTATCTTTTATACACGAACATTATTTTTTATTTTGAAATTTTCACTAAAACATGAATATTTTTCAAATTTGGAGCATTTTTCAAAATGCCATGTCCTTTTTAGAAATCCAGAACAATTTTTAAAAACAATATTTTTTAAAAAATGGCAAATTTTTGCAAGTTCCATATATTTTTCAAAATAGCAACAAAAATTTGAAATTCTTAACATTTTCCAAAATTTGTTTTTTTGGTCTGAACATTATTTGAGAATTTTTAATTTACTAAATAAATTCTAAAAGAAAAATAAACTTGAAACGGAAAAGCGATAGGGAAAGGAGAATAAAAATAGAAATAAAACACAGAAAAAGTAAAAATGGGCCATCCCAGTATTTGTTGCCTTGTGCGAAACACCGACTATTTATCGCCCTATGTGGAAAATAGAATTTTCCAAGCTGTGTGGGCAGAAAAATAAGTGGGTTGGCTTTGCTGGGCCACAGCGCATGGCCCATGTACGAAAGATCTTTTTCTAGCATATAAACACATAAGAATTTAGTAGCACCTCGGGTAGAAAAAAATTGATGGTGAACGGATGAAACAATTGGCGAAACGCACCTTCCTTTATTAGTAGGTATAGATATAGATATAGATTTTGAGAATCTGTTCATTTTGTAGGTTCACATGAAGAGACGTAGCAGGCTCTTGCATGACAAGATTAATGACCTTGTATTCATCAAGTTCAACACCAAAGTGAGGGACAAGAAACTAAAAACAATCTCGGACCCCATTGAGAAGCACGTAGTCGATGTTTTAGAATTTGACGACAACGAATGGATCACTGTGTGGTGCCAAATGCCAATGATGAACAATGTAAAGGAGACGAACAAGAAGAACTACCATATGCAAGTGGTCAAGCTGGACCATCAACTTCGACAATGAATCCAATACTTAAAAGAAAGAGGGGTATCCATTCTAACAGGAAGAAGAAGATGATCCCTGTTACTCCTCATGAAGATTTGCTTTCTGCTTCCTCTGCTTCAGAATGTGACGACGACAACGACGACAACGACGACAACGACAGGAGCTCTGGTTCTGACTAGTGAGACTATCAATTTGTCCATGAACTTCTTTATGCTATCCATTCTGCTACATGTTATTTTGAAAAACTATTGAATGGTGAACATTTCATGATGCATGTAGTGGACGTGGTATGACGGATTGCTAGCCAGGTGCAGATCTTGACCTTTATTGTTTGCTATGAACCTAAGACTTTGAATTCAAGTGACTGGTGAATTGGTGATACTTTGTTGTGACTACTGAATATTGATGCTTGTTTGATTCCAATGTGTTGTGAACCGATGAATTGATGCATGTTTGATTTAATTTCCCAAGTTTGTGAACTGGTAAATAACCGAATATATAGTTATGTACCCTGTTTTCCTGCTGAAAATCATGATGAAAATACCCTGTTTTACTGCTTTTATGCCTAAATATCCACATGTACTACCTGCCACTAAATGGCTTAGCTGCCGCTATAGCCCGCTATAGCGGCTGTAGCTGCTGGAAAACGCTACTGCTAAATCAAATAGCTCGCGATCAAAAACTTTGACTACAATTGCCATGTATCAAACAAACTTCAATTTGGCATGAAGAAGTCACAAAACAAAAATGACAAACGGTTGCCATGCACAATCAACTATGATTGCCATAAAAAATCAGATAAAAGCTCTATCAAGATGGAGCTAAATCAGATAAAATGCAAAAACAGTTCAATTGCCACTTATTAATAGCTGCAAATGTTGATTTATGAAAAGACTGAATCGTGATAAGAACATTTGCATTAAGAGTAGGAGGGAAGATACCATTAGATGTAAGAGACATCCCTTTTGGTGCATCTTATTTGAGAATGCATCATGCAGGAAGTCCGCAATGAATTTACACCAATTCATGTTTTTAACATCTTTCAGCTTCGCCTGCACAAACACAATTCGGGACAAAAAAGATGTCGTGTTGGCATTCAATAAAAACATTAAAACTCGTAGTGACTAACTTCTGCATGACATCAAAAACAAAAACATTGTATGTAAAAGAATAAAGAGAGTGCATTCACCAGGATAGGAAAGCACTTGTTGCTTGGGCAGAGAGATGCGGTAGGCGCAAATACAGCCGATATCAAGTACATGAGAATATTCAGCTTAAAAACCTCGCCATGGGTTGTCATCCCCTGTAGAAAAGTTGCCAAAATAGTTGTATTAGGCATGGAAGCCATTCTAGGAAACAAACGAGCAAACAAACCTTACTCAATCTTGTTTTTCACTTCATAAGGGACGTTGATTTCTCCACGGGGGACACCCAAAGTGCAGAACATGGATTCCTCATTCAATGGCAATCTTACGCGTCTCGGAATCATGAATTCCCTAGATGCAGGCTCATATATCTCATCGAGCCAGTCACATACAGGATTTACTAGGTTCGTGCACCGAACCATCATTAGAGCCTGCATACCCATCTCACCTGCAGCTGCCTTCTGCTCATCAGTAAATCCCTATGGCAGTGTAGTCAGGCGTTCTTGCGAAGCCCTATTGCACAAACGCTTCTTCTTCTGCATAACACAAGAAGAGTCATTTTGTTGCCATGTTGGAATGTAGTAAAAATTAGTTCTAACATAAGAATGAAAACACAGTATCATATTAAAACATAGGGGAATAGTGACCTCATCCCCACGATTTTGTGGCGGTGGCTCCATGAAGTCATCATCATCATCTTGATGGTTGCCACGAGCCATATTTGCTACGGTAAGAGCAAAAACATGTTAGTGTGAAATGAAAACACATCAAACAAATGCAGAAAGTGATACACTAAGTAATGAATCACTGGATATCATCCTAAACAAAAAATGAAAACTGCCACATTTACCCCAAAGTTTTAGCATGTGAAAAGGTTGTAATTGCCATGGGCTGAACCTGCACAGAAAGGCAAAAAATAACCAATTGGAAAGCAGGTGCAAAAACATGGCTCCTGGATATGTGTTTGCTTATTAAGAATGTAGTTGCCATGTAGGAGCTTCAAGTTGCCATATTGGTAAAATAAACAATGTGGCAACTGAGGGCAGTACATCGGAACACCAAACTACCATTGTCTAACAATCAATGTGGCAACTAACACATTGGCTTAATAAAAAGCACAAGCCACATCTATTATGTTCAGGTTCCCATGTTAACAAAACAAAAAGATGTGGCAACTAAGACACTGATTGATTGAGTCAGTTGTTCGGATATACACAACCAACGCCATGAAAGTTAATGTGTTTGTTGGCTACCAACAGTACATGCCAAGAGAAGACAATAGATTAGATGGATACATACGCTGCTTTCAAAACTGTGAATATATACTCTGCTCAGTGCGGAGCCAGAAAACTGAATATAGATGGGGCCAAGACATGTCACTAATGCTAGCGGGGAGCAAATCTCCTAAACATAGCTAATTTTGTCTGATAAATGGAGGATTAGGAGCACACATATGTGTACTATTGAGAACATAGGGGAGGCCAAGGCCCCTGCCAGCACCCCTGCCTCCGCCGCTGACTCTGCTTTGCTCTGCTCCGAATATATATAGAGTGAAGAATGTGCATGATAAAATCATGAATAACAGATGTGTGCCAGTCTACAACATGTAGTGTGGCAACTCACACATTGATCTGGTGAAAAAATGAGTTGCCATGTACTACAGTAAAATATGTTGTCCTATCACAGAATAGTCTGGCAACTAAGTGAGTACATGGTACATACAAAACTGCCATCAGTCTACATATGACATGGCAACTATCATACTTGATTTTCAAAATTAGTTGCCACTTACAAGGATAGTTGATTCAGAAACACAACTATAACTCCCTGAATTTGCATCTCATGAAACTGCCATTATCCTAGACAGGACATGGCAACTGACAGAGTTCATTCAGAAAATTAATTGCCATCAATGAGGATGATTGCGAAATAAAAACAATTATGTTGAAATTGCCATGACTGCCATGATCCTATACATTGAAATGCACCTACCTAGATCTAGGGTTCACACACAACTATCAAACACCTCAATTCGACAGTAACATTACCCTAAAACACTGAAGATTGTAGCCTTCGAGACAAATCGCAACTAATAAATGGAAATGGAATCTCTCACGCATGTAATTGCAGCAATCTAATTGCCACCCCGGGCGAGCCTCACCGGCTTGAGTACCACCACGACGGCGACGGGGCTGCGCAATGCCGCCGTAAAATAGCATGCACATGACTCTCCCGCTGATGGGGATGCCAGAGCAGCCGCAAATCCGCCTGAATCTCAGGGGGAGGGGGGCTCAAGAGAAGTGTGACCAAGGAGGAAGGGGGAGAGTACAGAAGCTTCCACGGTCTTACCTCCTCACTCTGGCTGCTCCGGTGACGATGCTCCAGTCCAGGGAACACCAGCAACGGCCGCCAATGCCATCGACTCTTACGCCGGCGCCGCCGCCTCCTCTTCTCATCTTCTCCTTCAAATTGAGCGGAACTGCCTCTGTAATGTTGGTTGGGGGGAAATGAATGAGACGGGCAGAGGCAATGAGGGGGGAGTGGCAGTCGAGGGAAACGGCGACAGAAGTCGTGCGCTACACGTGCGGGTGTGACGGCAGTTCCACCTCACGCCTCCGACTCACAACCGTTGACGACAGAGTGGTAAATGCGTGCACATGTACTGCTGCATACACCGCATGTTGCCCATGCCCTACGTGGCAACTAAAAATTGTGTCATCGCGCCAAGATTCATGCAGGTTTCAATGGACGGTGATAAAGGCATGTGGGCGGGTTGGAGAAGTGCCACACGTGTGGCAGTTAGTCTTTTCGTACAAAAAAGGGTCTGACTTGGTGAGAGAAAATAACGTCAATAAAGGAGAAAAGGTGGCTATCAGAATTTATCTGTCAAATTGTATATTTGGGTGACCCCTTGCACATTTTTTACCTTAAAAGCCATCATCTTTGGCTGCATATGTGATCATGTCATTCTTTTTCTTCGCTGTCGTGAATTCATCTATGTCATAGGCTCGCGTCTCTAGTACAATCTTGCCTAGGCCAGCACTCGACACTATGAGCTAATTTTCAGCTTGCATTAACTATTGTGGTTGTAGCATTTTTCCAACACATATAAAGCGAACCCAGCTCCACATATTTGTACACTGTGTATATGTCCTTTCATCTGGCAATCGCTTTATCAACTTCGAGAATTATTACACCTCTGGTTGCCGGTCACCACCTGCTACATGGAAAGAACTTGTAAGACTTTGATTGTTGCTATATTGTGAGCATTTTACCACCACATCCTAGTAGTTCATAGCAACATTATTCTCGGATTTTTTTCTTGTTTTCTACTAAATCATGCAAGGTTCCAGAGTCGGATGGGCTTCATCGACTGTGGGAGACGTGCCATCACCTCAGAAAATACAGCCACCATAACAAGAGGTACAAAGACGTCAGAATGTGCACAAACAAGTTCTTGTTTCCATGCCACCTTTTAATGGTCATTTTAAGCCTGATTTATATATTTAATGGGAGTTCGAAATAAATGCTATATTTTCCTGCCATAATTTTTCTGAACGTCAAAAAGTTAAGCTCGCGGTTGGTACATTCACTGGTTTCGCTACTGTTTGGTGGAGTGAACATTGTCGGTTATACCCTGATTATGTACCTAATATTTAGGATGATTTAAAACTTGTCATGAGAGATAGATTTGTCGGTGTATATTATACTCGTGCATGATTAAAAAACGACAATATTTAAAAAAATGTAGTGTTATGATGATTTACAAACTACCTTGTTGCACTCCTTTTTAGAGACCGAAGATGATTTTATGGATAGATTTTGGGGAGGGTTCAACCGTGATATTTAGGAGATACTAATGTATGAAGAGTGTTATCTATTGACCGTTTGTTTCATCTTGCTTGCAAAGTTGAACAGGAAATAAAACAACGTGTTGCTTACAAGGAGAACAAGATTAAGGTGCACATTCGAAGAGTTGATATGGTTGTCCCTTCAACTATTAGGCATACTAGGACAATCGCATCAGTTGTTGTGAGGACTACATCACCTCCACCATGTGACACATCACCATCGAGAGTGCCTACATCATCTGAGTGATCATAAGAGGTAATGACAAAGGTATTGATCTTCCACCTCCACATGAGTATGATGAATGCCTTGTCAATTTGAATGCACCATGCGATGAGCTACCTACTACTTTGATCACACCAGCTATTTTAGAGGACTATGTTGATGATTTGACTTTCCCATGTGATCAAACAATTTTGAGTGAGCCCGTTGAATTAACTATTCATGCAAAAGAACCATGTGAATCAGGGAGTAAATCAGATTTGGATCAAATACATTTGAAAATAATTGTGCCAATGTTTAATTGTTAGCATTGCCAATATTTTCCCATGTGATCAAACAATATGACCTCTAATCTTGGTGACGGTTCCTCAAGGTTGGGATGGTTTAATGGTTAGCATTGCCAATATTTTGTTATCATTAAAAACTTCACTTATATGTGCAAACTCAGTTGCAATATATTCATGCCTTTGACTTATTGGGATAATATTCTGGTTTTATGTTTCATGACATTTGAAAAGTGCTCTTGTATAAATGTGTCACATGTGACACAACTGAGATCAATAAAATGGATGACATATACATATATGTATACAATGTGTACACCTTTTCTCTTTTGTTAGCCACATTTCAGATTAAGCAACGCCGAGGACGGCTTTGTTTTCAAGAAGGGGAGGATGATGAGGACATGGCTACCATAGTAACACCCATAGCTCCTGCTGCTATACCTAGTGGACCAGCTACTAGAGCTCGCGCATGCCTGTTAAATTATCAGTTACTTTCGTTCCTTGGTAATGTTTATAATGTTCATGAGAATGTGATGCTACCTAACTTAGGTATATTTGTGTTGGTTACAGTTGAAGCACCTAGCATGGACAAGAAGAAAGAACATTGGAGCATGATTGATAACCTACAAGTATAGGGGATCACAATCGTTTTCGGGGGTAGAGTATTCAACCCAAATTTACTGATTCGACACAAGGGGAGCCAAAGAATATTCTCAAGTATTAGCAGCTGAGTTGTCAATTCAACCACACCTGAAAGACTTAATATCTGCAGCAAAGTAGTATGGAAGTAACGTAACAGTGGCAAAAGTAAAAGTAGTTGTTTTGTAGCAATCGTAAGTGCAAAAGTAACTTAGCAAAGATCAATATGAAACGAGCTCGTAGGCAATGAATCAATGATAGATAATTATGTCCGATGACATTCGTCACGCAACAGTTATAACATGGGGTGACACAAAACTAGCTCCAATTCATCAATATAATGTAGGCATGTATTCCGAATATAGTCATACGTGCTTCTGGAAAAGAACTTGCATGACATCTTTTGTTCTACCCTCCCGTGGCAGCAGGGTCCTATTGGAAACTAAGGGATATTAAGGCCTCCTTTTAATAGAGTACCAGACCAAAGCATTAGCACTTAGTCAATACATGAACTCCTCAAACTATGGTCATCACCGGGAAGTGTCCTGAATATCGTCACTTCGGGGTTGCCAGATCATAACACGTAGTAGGTGACTACAACTTGCAAGATAGGATCAAGAACACAAATATATTCATGAAAACATAATAGGTTCAGTTCTGAAAACATGACACTCGGGCCCTAGTGACAAGCATTAAGCATAGCAAAGTCATAGCAACATCAATTTTAGAACATAATGGACAATAGGGATCAAACCCTAGCAAAACTAACTCGATTACATGGTAAATCTCATCCAACCATCACCGTCCAGCAAGCCTACGATGGAATTACTCATGCACGACGGGGATCATCATGAAATTGGCGATGGGGGATGGTTGATGATGACGATGGCGATGGATTCCCATCTCCGGAGCCTCAAACGGACTCTAGATCTTACCTCCTGAGGAAGAACAGGGCTTCGCGGCGGCTCCATATCGTAAAACATGATGAGTCCTTCTCTCTGATTTTTTTCTCCCCGAACGTGAATATATGGAGTTGGAGTTGAGGTTGGTGGAGGTCTAGGGGGCCCACAAGACAGGGGGTGCACCAAGGGGGTAGGGTGCGCCCTCCTTCCTTGTGCCAGGGTGTGGGCCCCCTTCGGTTGATTCTTTCGCCACTATTTTTTATTTATTCCAAAATTTATATCCGTGAAGTTTCAGGTCATTCCAAGAACTTTTATTTCTGCACAAAAATAACACCACGGCAATTCTGCTGAAAACAACGCCAGTCCTGGTTTGTTCCATTCAAATCATGCAAATTAGAGTCCAAAACAAGGGCAAAAGAGTTTGGAAAAGTAGATACATTGGAGATGTATCAACTCCCCCCAAGCTTAACCCATTTCTTGTCCTCAAGCAATGCGGCTGATAAACTGAAAGTGAGAAAGAAAAACTTTTACAAACTCTGTTTGATCTTGTTGTTGCAAATTTGTAAAGCCAACATTCAAATTTTCAGCAAGGATTATGAACTAACCATATTCACAATAACATTTAGGTCTCACATTCACTCATATCAATGGCATAATCAACAAGCGAGAAATAATAATAAATCTCGGATGACAACACTTTATCAAAACAATCATGATATGATATAACAAGATGGTATCTCGCTTGCCATTTTTGAGACCGCAAAACATACTTGCAGAGCACCACTGAAGATCAAGGACTGACTAGACATTGTAATTCATGGCAAAAGAGATCCAGCCGCAGTCACACTCAATATCAATTAATAACAAGGCATACAAATGACAGTGGTGCTCTCTAACTGGTGCTTTTTATAAGAGGATGATGGCTCAGCATAAAAGTAAATAGATAGGCCCTTCGCAGAGGGAAGCAGGGATTTGCAGAGGTGCTAGAGCTCAAGTTTTTGAAATAGGGGTAAATAATATTTTGAGCGATACGCTTTCATTGTCAACATAACAACCAATATATCTCGGCATCTTCCATGCTACATACTTTATGGTCGGTTCCCAAACAGAATGGTAAAGTTTATTCCCCCCACCACCAACAAGCACATTCCACGACTGGTCCGAAACAATGGGTACCGTCCAACTAACAACAATCCTGGGGGAGTTATTTTGCAATTATTTTGATTTGATTTGAGCATGGGACTGGGCATCCCGATTACCATCCATTTTCTCGTGAATTATGAGAGGAGTCCACTCATCGTGAGAATAACCGACCTAGCATGGAAGATATAGACAACCCTAGTTGCTACATGAGCGATTCGACCATACAAAATAGAATTTCATTTGAAGGTTTAGAGTTTGGCACATGCAAATTTACTTGGAACGATAGGTAAATACCGCATATAGGTAGGTATGGTGGACTCATATGGAACAACTTTGGGGTTTATGGAAGTGGATGCACAAGCAGTATTCCCGCTTAGTACAAGTGAAGGCTAGAAAGAGAATGGGAAGCAACCAACTAGAGAGCGACAACAGTCATAAACATGCATTGAGATTAACCAACAATGAGTGCAAGCATGAGTAGGATATAAATCACCATGAACATAAATATCGTGGAGGCTATGTTGATTTTGTTTCAACTATATGAGTGAACATATGCCAAGTCAAGCCACTCGAATCATCCAAAGGAGGATACCATCCTATCATACTACATCACAACCATTTTAATAGCATGTTGGCACGCAAGGCAAACCATTATATACTCACAACTAATTAAGCATGGCATGAGTAACTATAATCTCTAATTGTCATTGCAAACATGTTTCATCGATAATAGGATGAATCGGGAACGATGAACTAGTCATATTTACAAAAACATGATAGGTCGAGTTCATACCAGCTTTCCCTCATCTCAATAATTTCATCATATATCATCATTATTGCCTTTCACTTGCATGACCGAACGCTGTGGATAATAATAATAGTGCACGTGCATTTGACTAAGCTGGAATCTTCAAACATTTATTCAAAGCAGAAGACAAGGTAATATGGGCTCTTGGTTAGATCAACAATAATGCATATGAGAGCCAATCATCATTTTGATCATGGTCTTCTCCTCTCAACCCCCCAAAAAAGAAAAGAAATTCAAACAAACACATTGAAATGTTTTTGGAGTTTTTGTTTTTCTAAAGGAAGTAAAACAAGATCGAGAAAAACTATTTACACGGGAGCTCTCTCGAAGTGTCGTTCATGCCACCGCACCGCACACTAACCAGTAAGGAAGTGATGGCATCCCCGTCGGTGTGAAAACCGAGGGATCTCGGGTAGGGGGTACCGAACTGTGCGTCTAAGGCTAATGGTAACAGGAAGCGGGGGACACAATGTTTACCCAGGTTCGGGCCCTCTCGATGGAGGTACTACCCTACTTCCTGCTTGATTGATCTTGATGATATGAGTATTTCAAGAGTTGATCTACCACGAGATTGAAGAGGCCAAACGCTACAAGCTAGCCTATGGTTATGATTGTCCTTGTCCTACGGACTAAACCCTCCGGTTTATATAGACAAAGGAGGGGGCTAGGGTTACACAGAGTCAGTTACAGAGAAAGGAATCCTCATATCCGAATCACCAAGCTTTCCTTGCACGCAAAGGAGAGTCCCATCCGGATTCCGGATGAAGTCTTCTATCTTGTATCTTCATAGTACAACAGTCCAGCATTCGCATATAGTCCGGCTGTCCGAGGATCCCTTAAACCAGGACTCCCTCAGTAGCCCCTAAACCAGGCTTCAATGACGACGAGTCCGGCATGCAAATTGTCTTCGGCATAGCAAGGCGGGTTCCTTCTCTAAATAGTTCAAAGTAAATCTTGAACATAAGGATCGTGTCCGGCTCTGCAAAACAAATCCCACATACCACTGTAGAGAGTATAACGTCCCACGAGTGCAATCTGCTGACATATCATAGCGTGACATCACACCACGGCCTGGTCTTTATTCGAACCGTTTTTATCCTGCCCCTCCGTATTTCGAGGCGCGGTTTCATTGGCATGTCCTGTCAAAGAAGAGATCGTGTCCCCTTATCGCGGGATTCTCATCAATATGGGCAGGGTAATCCAACCGCGCCATCGGCATGTCGCTTGGGAAATAAGCGAGTTTTAGGGCGAACAGGGAGGCACACGATTTTTACTACCTTTATAAAGGGATAAGGATTCCCCTCTTTCACCCACGCCCTTTTCTTCCTCTGATCATCCATCCTCGAGATCCAACGCCCAAGCTCCCATCTCTTCCGCCCAAAAAAGCACTCCAATCATGTCCTGATCTGGAGCTGGAGGCAAGTGGATGGCTTCCTCCGTCAAGGAGGACATCAAGAAGCTCCGGGAGGCCGGGTACTTGTCAAAAGACATCGCTCATCGGCTTCCAGCCAAGGGACAGATCATCTCCACCCCGGAGCCCCAAGAAAGGGTGGTATTTCTCTCCCACTTTCTCCGTGGGATGGGGTTTCCCCTCCACCCATTCATACGCGGACTGATGTTCTACTACGGGCTGGACTTCCACAACTTGGCCCCCAACTCCATCTTCAACATTTCGGCATTCATTGTTGTGTGTGAGGCCTTCCTCCGCATCCCACCTCACTTCGGCCTATGGTTGAAGACCTTCAATGTGAAGCCCAAGGTGGTGAGTGGCGAACAAGCGGAGTGTGGAGGCGCTATGGTGGGCAAAATGCCCAATGTCACTTGGCCCGAAGGCTCCTTTGTGGAGACCGTAAAGGGGTGGCAATCGGGGTGGTTCTACATCACCGTGGAGCGCGGCGCCATCTGGGCGGCGACCCGCGAATTCCGATCCAGAGTCCCCATGCGGCTCACCTCCTGGGGAGAGAAAGGTTTAGCCTAGGGCTCAGCAGAAGAAGTGACCAGGCTCCAGACATGCGTCCAAAACAAGATTGACAAGAAAATCAAGCTTGTCAACATGGTCCAGGACATGCTCATTCGTCAGATTCTTCCATGCCAGATTCGGACTCGTAACCCGTGGGATTTTTACCAGTCCAAGCACCAGATGCTGCTAGAGCTCTTCGATACAACACACAAAGGTATCTGGAAGGTGCTTTTTGAGACCAGGGAGGTACCACCGCCCACGTCCAAAGATCACGGGCTCAGCATAAAACGTCGGGCTAATCCGGTAAGTTCTTTCATGTTTTGCAAGGAATATCTTTCACCGGCATATCTGCGGGAGGAACCTAAGGCTCTATGCCAATCTTTCAGGCCTGGGTAGCGATAGTGGAGGAGATTGAATGTCCATCTCCGCTACCTGAAGATCCAGAAACGCCTCTTCTGACGAAGATGCTTTTTCCGGCATCTAATGAAATGCCGGAGAAGAAAACCAAGAAGGCGACCAAGGGGACCAGAGGTGGTCTCCGCCACAAGGGCGCTTCGGACGTGGTGTCCAAAGATGCCGAGACACACTCCTCCGCCGAAGACGACAAGGCGGAGGAGGAGGAGGAGAAGGAGGAGACCCATTCCCCTTCCACTGGGGAGAAGAAGAAGAGGAAGGTCTCCGCACATGGGGAGGCCGAGGCGCCCAAGAAGGGGAAAATCTCCCTTCCGGACTACTCCGCCACAGCCACCAACAGCAGCGGGGAGTGGGGGCCCAGGGTCAAGCCCATCGCCAAATCGTAAGTATCCGGACGTAGTAATATTTACGGGTTTTTTCATTTCATCGTTTTTAATGCATTAGACCATGTATCTGCAGTCCGGCCCAATCCGACATTGAGCTCTCCTCGTCTTCAAAGGGGTAGCTGGATCCGTCAGTGATGAACAATGACTCCCTTCCAACGAGCACCTCTCATAAGGACATAAACAACTCCGAGGTGTTGTCCCGAAGGATACCGGGCCAAGGGGAGGCTGTTCCGACGATGCTGGAGGGAAGAAGTCCGGTTGCCGGGCACATGGGGGGCAAGACCCCTACAGACCACGTCAATGAGGGTCGAGTCCAGTTCGGCCCTCAGCCGAATACAGCTCCGGAGACCCGAGGGGCTCCAGATTCGGGCAGGTAGCCTCTCCCGAACGAGGGGGCATGCCACCTCCGCCGGTGACCTCTGTCCATCTGGAGGCACCGGATAGATTGCTAGAAGCACTACAAGGCGCTTCCCTTATGGAAGAACACCGTACTCTTATGAGTACGGGGATGGAGAAAGTCCAATCCACCAAAAGCGGATTGATTGAACCTGCATTAGCCTTCTAACACGCTTTGAGTTGAGTAATATAGTTGTAAAAGAATATCACCTTGTAGAAAGTAGCCCCTAATGCTCTGTTCAGTGTTCGGAAACAAGAACCAAACAAAGGATCAAAATGTTTTTCGCAGGAGTCTAACATAAAATGTCTGTGTGAATAAGCAGGTGTTGTTGCAGCCGCTGCCGCACATACTATGGAGGTCTCCAGCTTGACAAGGAATCTGGAGTGGGCCGAGGAAGAACTCGGCCTCGTGAAGAAGCAACTGGAGGACAGCCAAGGTATGCACTAAATTGTGCTTTATATTTAGGAACGATGAAAAGTTTGTACTAACTGAAGTGTGATGAACTTTATTAGGGGCCGCGACCGAAGTAGCAGCCCTCAAGAAGGCGTTGGCCGAGGCCGAGGACAAAGCGGCTAAGGAACACACAGCGCGCGAGAAGCAGGAGGCCCCGGTCAGCGAGGTCCAGCAAGAGCTCCAGGACGACGTCAAAAAGTACGAGTCCTTGGAGCATGATTCGAAGACTCAAGAGTCTGAACTTGCCAGGGCCCGCCAGAGCGCGCAAGATGCCTGGGCTGAAGCCCAGAGCGCCCTCTGGGAAATCCAGGTGGCCCAGGATATCGCGGCTGTTAAGGCTTTTATTATGCAAAAGCAAGTGTACGAAAGAAGCGTTCCTTTTACTTACCTGAATTTGGATTTTTCTAGGAGCATTTGCGGATCTGCCGTGCAATATATCAGATGCTGCAGAGTTCTTTCAAGCCGAAGAAGGGAGCTCTACGGAGAAGCTCTTCTGGTCTCAATACCTTGGATCAGAACATCCATCGCCCCTTAGCGACCAGCTAAAGCAGTTGGTCGAGCTGCACAAGGCGGCCAAACTGGCCATGAAGGACCTAATAGTCTGGCTATGGCCTCCGAGCCCGTGCCTAGTAGCTATTTCGGACTCGTGAAGAGGCTGGTAGCTGCCTGCCCTCGACTTGATACTATCAAGCGGTCGGTCTGCATTGAAGGTGCGCGGATGGCTTTTGCCCGCGCCAAGACGCATTCGGCAAAGATGGATGCCACAAAGTTGATGACCGAGGTTCCGCCCGAGGGCAAGCAGCATCGCAGGCCCAAGATGTACTATGACAGTGTCATGAAGGGATCCCGCCTTGTGGCAGAGCAATGTTCTAAGGATATCATTTTCCCTTGAAAGCATTATTTTATCATGTCCTGTAAAATTGAACAAGGTCTTTATGTAATGTAATGCTTGTTATTTAAAATTCTACCTCTTGTGTGGCCATTTATAAAATCAGAGAGTTGGCCAGCCGTCGGCTTCTGCCCCCATGTAGCTAGTACAGGGGTGTTCGGGATAAATCTAGACACTCTTTATCCAAATGTTTGGTCCTTTAAGGAGGTGTTTACCGCAACGAACAAGGCAATCAGACTATACGGCTTTATCACCCTCACTTAGCCAAAGGGGTTCTATAATTTTAAATTTTGGCGTAGCCCCTGGTATTTGGAAGGCCGAAGTTGGGGCGTTATACACGCCTAATCGGATAAAAACCGATTCCTCGCATAAAGTGCAGAAAATCTCTAACAATTTGCAGACCTCTCAAACAGCTGACCAACTCTCGCCGCATCATGACAGTCATTTTTCGGCTTTCTCTACTGAGGTGCTCGTCTGGAAGAACCGGGACACAATCGTAGTAGTTCTCCCTTTACTGCCCTAGCCAATATAGCAGAACGTAGGGTAGCAAGCACAGGAGCCGGGCAACCCAACTATTGACCAAAGACATGATTCGGAGTCGATGCATATAATGCTATAAGTTCGGGGTGCCGAACTGTACTGCAAAAGTGTTTGGACTTTCTTGCCGTGTTATGGGGTACACTGAAGCACCTGGCGAATTAAGTCATACCAGAATGTACGGGTGCAATTAAAAATAAAAGGACAAGGAAAAATCTAAATAATGGGCAAACGTTGCAGATTATTTTTCATTGTAAGTTGATTGATATGTCAAGGTGTATCTGTACAAAGTAGTGCAATAAGCAAGTAGGGCTATTAACATGCCACGACCAAGAGCGAGCTGTGTGCGGGTATTTAAAACAGGTATCACGATCGTTAGCAAAGACCACCTGGGTATTCCCTTCTTTGTTCGAGCCCCTAGCTTTCTTGGAGTATCCGTCCCGCTATGGGTCCGATGAGAAGGTTTATTTATAAAAGACCTTGAAAGGTGAGAAAACCTGAAAGAAAGAGAAAGAGTGAAGGTATGCAGATCTGGAGCGGTTGAGCCGCATTTGTGGGCCGCGGTCTAGTTGTGCCTCCATCCATGCCCATGGTATTTTAAGTGCATAGTTGTGTACGCGCGGCAAGAATTTCGCCGCATTGTTGGGGCTGGGACGAAGGCCATATTGCTAGATGAGCTCTGGACGAGCCGGATGGTCCTGTTGCAGATTAGTGTGGACCTGCTTAACGGTGTTTGGGGGCTTTATTGTCAAATCGAGGTTTTGCCTAAGGAGGTTATTCTGTAGTTTTGTTGCAAGGGCCGCGGTGTGCTCCTCGGTATGGACGGAGCGCTCCATATTTCCATTGACTGTTATAACACCGCGAGGTCCGGGCAACTTGAGCTTGAGGTAGGCGTAGTGCGGCACCGTATTGAAATGGCCGAATGCAGTTCGTTTGAGGAGTGCGTGGTAACCACTACGAAAGGAGACGATGTCGAAGAGTAGCTCTTAGCTTCGAAAATTATCTGGGGATCCGAAGACCACATCCAGTGCGATTGAGACTGTGCAGCGGGCCTTTACACCTGGTATGACACCTTTAAAGGTGGTTTTGGTGGGTTTGATCTGTCGGATGTTGGGTTCCGGCAGACCCTTAAGGTTCGAACTCTGGGGTGTGCACAAAGATCTTCCCCCTACCGATTCACGTCCGATCGCTTCGCAAGAATCTAAGCTAAAACGATGAACAACATGAGGGACACAAGATTTATACTGGTTCGGGCCACCGTGGTGGTGTAATACCCTGCTCCAGTGTGTGGTGTGGTGTATTGCCTCGGGGGCTGACGATGGACAGTACAAAGGATGAACAGCCTCGCGAGAGGTGTTCTTGAGCTGGTGCGATGAACTGCTTGGGTGAGTTGGATTGCCTCTTGGATGCCCCTCAAATGCCCCCTACTTTGGTGGCTATCCCTATAAATATAGAGGCCCTGGTCCTCTTCCCAAATATTAAGCGGGAAGGGCGCCAACAACAGCCATTTCGAAGGGGAACATCTAGTACAAGTTATCCTGACTAAAGTTGGTCTTCGGCTGCCAAAGACACTAGCGATGATGCCGTCTTGGGCTCCACGGTGACCTCCATCCTGCCGCTCCACTGGTCTTGGTCTCGTTGCACTGAAATGGCAACCTTTGCCTGATGCCTCGGTACTCCACGCCTGTGCTTGCCCCATTTGCACCAAAGAGGAAACAAGGACACTGCGCAGGCCGGCGCCTGCCTGGTCTTGATCGTCATGGCTTACGTCACGAGCACCTCGCGAGGTACCCCGCGTTGATCTCTCCGCCTCCTCGTGAGCCTGCCTGGTGAGGCCGTTCCTGAGGAAGTCTTGTGTCGTCCGCCCTGTGAGGCTTGGCCCCTCGCGAGGGTCTTGAGTCTTGCGCTGATGAAGATGGGCCGTACTGGGCCACCACTCGAGCCACGCCGCAGGCCGCAGGCAGGCAAGTCTGGGGACCCCCGTTCCCAGAACTCCGACAGTAGCCCGCTCGCGAGGGTCTGTCGTCCGCGCGCTCGGACTTGGCTTAGCGGACAAGCGAAGGGGCAAGTGCGAAGCGCCGCGAGCCCTATCAGCCTGCGGCCCTAGGCGCCGCGTGGCGGTTGATTGGACGTGGACGCCTCCGCTTCCCCATGCTGCCTCAGCAACTGCTCGACTTGACAAGTCCCTACATGCAGAAATGGGTCATGATTTCCTGTGATCATGGAGGCCGACGGTTGGCCTCCTCCGGCTATAAAGGCGGGAGAGCGCTAGTCCCCGTTGTACATCTTCCGTCCCGCTTCCTTCTTTCTCCCCATCTCAGCTCCTCGCCGTGTTCTATGGCTCCACTGAAGAGGTTCTTGGCCGCGGAGAAGGGAAAGGCTCGTCGGGAAGGGACTGACTCTCCCCCACCCAAGCGCGGCCGGGGTCGTCCCCGCAAGCATCCTGTGTCTCCCGAAGCGGCTCCCTGCGGTCACGACTGCGATCTCCCGCACGGCGACAAGCGCCTGGTGGGTGAGGGAAGGCGCGTAGTGGCTGTGCGCCCTCTCAGGCCGCGCTTCCACTCGGTGGAGGTGCTGCTGGAGTTCGTCGTGTGGTAAGTGGACCCAACCAGCAGCTGGCTCCAGCTTCCCCGCTTTTTTCCAGGTGAACTCTCGGCCGGCACACTTGGCAGCCTCTGGCTTCAAGCGGACGATTGTTGCAGCAGGGCCTCTTGGGCCTCACTGGAGATCTCCGTCGCCGGGAATGTGGCCCTGACCCGCGGCTGGCAATCGTTTGCCCGCGCGCGTGGCCTGAGTTGGTGATGGACCCTGCATTTCAAGTTTGACGACGATGTGACCCTCTACGTGAGGGTGTTCGGAGAAGATGGCCGCCGCGTTGGGTGCCGCCCTGAAGACGATGACGGTGGCCGGGTGCCCAGCCTCGGCGATGGTCGAGATGAAGATGAATGCGGGCGTGTGGCCGGCGGCGTTCGCAGCTCGCCAAGCCTTGGCGGCTCCCCTTCGGACGGCAGCTCCTCCAACGGTAGCCGCGACCAGCCCCCGCGCTGTCACGCTCGCCTTGAGGGAGGTAGAGGGTCAGCTCGCCATCGCGCCTCGGTGAAGCGTGAGGAGGGGTCTGACGGAGCTCTGGAGGCAGTCCTAGCCCTTGCCACGAGTCGGTGCCAAACAAGCCATGTCCATTTTGTTTTCTTCCCTTTCCTGCGCAATGAGAGAGTCGTGTAGGGCCCCGCAAGGGCGTGCTGGACTATTGCCATTAACTATTATGCTATTTTTGTTATTCTCGTGCTGTGTTTTTGGCGCCACGTGCTCGCGTGTAGGAACTACTTAGCTTGGGGGGACTTGCCGCAGTCTTCGCTTCTCGAGGCTGAGGCCTCGTCGTGCGCTCTGCGGCCTGCAAGAATTAAGGGATAATTAGATTTATGCCCCTAGTTGTGTCCCACTTGTCTGTTTTATCCCTAATTTCCAAAAGTCACCGGTTCTGTCCAAGTCACTTTGCTCCTCTTATGCTTTTTCCCTTTGACCATTTGACCGTCAGTTTGAAAACTTCATAACTAATTCATACTAAATCAGAAAAATGCAAATAAGATACCAAAATGTTCAGAAAAACATCACCTATATGTCAGAGTTATTTGTATTCATGAAAAAGTGTTGAAAAGTGCACATCTGAGTTTTAGATCTTTTGGTACCACCATGAATATTAAACACAAAAAAATTCAAAAAAATTCAAAAAAAATATGGTGGCAAAGAACGACAAGTGTTCTAAGTGCTTGCCAATTTTCATTAGGGAACGACATTCATGGAAGTCGTGGCAAAAAACTAATTTATTTTGGAGTGTTGATTGTTTCTTTTGCCGCCGCACCCATGAATGTTATTCCCTGATGAAACTTGGCAGGCACTTAAAACATTTGTCATTCTTTACCACAAATTTTTTTTTTGAATTTTTTTGAACTTTTTTAGATTTTACTATTCATGGTGGTAGCATAAGAGCTAAAACTCGGATGGGCACTTTCCAACAGTTTTTTCATGAATGCAAATGATACCGACATATAGGTGATGTTTTTCTGAACATTTTGGTATCTTATTTGCATTTTTGTGATTTAGTATGAATTAGTTATGAAGTTTTCAAACTGACGGTCAAATGGTCAAAGGGCAAAAGCATAAGAGGAGCAAAGTGACTTGGACTGAACCGGTGACTTTTGGGAATTAGGGGTAAAACAGACGAGTGGGACACAACTATGGGCATAAATCTAATTATCCCAAGAATTAATCAGGAGAGGTAACTTCCAGTCTCGGTCGTGAGGGCAACCGACTCAGGTCCCGTGTTCACGTCGCGATGCCTGTGGGGCACGGACCGGGAGGAGTGCTCCCGCGGTGGACTTGGGTAGGAAAGCCTCATAAGACCAGGTCAGAAAACACGCGCGAGGGCACCTGCATAGCCCCCTCGCGAGACTTGCCAGAGAGAAAACGAGTCAAGTGGGCGACAAAGACAAAGAGTCACAGGTTGGGGACGGCAACAACACTAAAAGCAACTCCAATAAAACTTCAAATAGGGACGAACAAGCCAACTGCAGAAAGCAAATGAAAAAGCCGCGTCCGGCACCTAATCTAGTCTTCGACATCTTCTCACCAGCGCGGAGCTAAGTGCTGCCACTGGGCGTGGGCGGGAGCCCCCGAGGCCGTAGGGCGGCTCTCCAGAGACTCCGGGGCTTGTACAGCCCCAACTCATTATTACGTGAGAGTGTCACGGGCGGCGAGCTTCACAAGCATTTGCCTTCTTCACAGGCTCCAGGCCTTTCTCGGGCCGATGAGCTTCACAGGTGTTGGCCTTCTTTATAGGTACCGGGACTTTCTTGGTTCGTCTAGCTTCACAGGCGCCGGGCCTTCTTTACAGGCGCTGGGCCTTTCTTCAAGGGTAGAACTTCCGGAGGTGCTGGATGTTCCAGTCGTTCGGGACGGGCACCCCCTCCTGAGTCTCCAAGCATGTGGCGCCAGGCCTGGAGACATGAACAACCCTGAACAAGACCTCCCACATGGGCGAGAGCTTGTGCAGCCCTTCCCTGGAGAGCACCCGTCTAAGCACAAGGTCACCTACCTCGAGGGTCCAAGGGCGGATGCTGCGGCAGTGGTACCGTCGCAGCGCCTGCTAGTATCTTGCAGCCTGAAGTGCAGCCTCGCAACGTCGTTCCTCTGCCAGCACGAGGTCCACCCCCCGCATGGCGTCCTGCTGTGCTTCGTTGAAAGCCAGGACCCGCACGGAGCGATGCCTGACCTCGTGAGGAAGGACCGCCTCAGCACCGTAGACGAGGAAGAACGCGGTTTCGCCAGTTGACTTGGTAGCTGTTGTGCGAATAGACCATAGCACGGACTGAAGCTCGTCGTGCCAGCCCCTGTGGTAGGCCTCCAGCTTCTTCTTGAAGGTTCGGGTTTTGAGGCCTTTCAGGACCTCCGCGTTGGCACGTTCAGCCTGGCCATTGCTCCGAGGGTGTGCCACCGAGGCGTAGCATATCTGCGTTCCAAGGTTAGCACAATATGTTTTGTAGAGATTACTGGTGAACTGTGAACCGTTGTCGGTGATGATGTGATTAGGCACCCCAAACCGGCTCACGAGGCCCTTGATAAACTTGATCGCTGAGCCAGCCAGGATGGTGCGGACAGCTTCCTCCTCTGCCCAGTTCGTGAACTTGTCGATGGCGACGTAGAGGTAGTGGTAGCCCCCTGGCACCCGAGGAAACTGGCCAAGGATGTCCAGTCCCCAAACAGCGAACGAGCATGAGAGGGGAATGGTTCGAAGGTGCTAAGCCGGCTGATGGATCTGCTTGGTGTGGAGTTGACAGGCTTCACAAGCCTTCACCAGCTCGATTGCGTCGGCGAGTGCTGTTAGCCAAAAGAACACATTGCGAAACGCCTTGCTGACGAGTGTCTGTGAAGACGAGTGGTGCCTACAGTCTCCACCGTGAATGTCTGCCAGTAACTCTTTCCCTTGCTCCCTGGAGGTGCAACGTAGGGAAACGTCATTCAGCCGCTTTTGATAGAGCTCTCCGTCTCGGATGCAGTAGGCCATGGCCTGCCGCGCCACGCGTTCTGCGTCCTCCTCCTTTTCTGGCACAATCCCTTGCATCAAATAATCCTTGAACTCCGCGGTCCAACATCCCTCCTGAGGTTCCAGCGCCAGGAGCAGGCGCGCTCCTGAGGTCGGGCCACAGGCCGGGGCTCCCAAGGCAGGCGGTTGAGGGAGCTCCTCCCGAGGCTGCGATGTGCTTGATAGTGATGGTGCCGCTGAAGGTTTGAAGAGTCGCTCCTCGAAGACGCTAGGCTCCTGAGCCAACCACCTGGGTGCCCTCCTGGCGATGTCATCAGCCTCTTGATTGGTGCCGCGAGGTAAATGCTGCAACTCCAACCCGCAAAACTGTTTCTCCATCCTGCGGACCTCCGCACGATATGCTTCCATGTCTTCATCCTTCGGCTCGTACACCTTGTTGGAGAAGTTGACGAGGAGTTGTGAATCACCCTTGATGATGAGGCGCTTTACCCCCAAGGCGGCTGCAGCTTTCAAGCCTGCTATCAGGCCCTCGTATTCTGCTATGTTGTTGGAGACCTTCTCTCCATGCTGGAAGCAGAGCTGCACGGCATAATAGAGCTTGTCTTGAGTGGTAGATAGGAGTACTGCGCCAGCCCCCGCGCCATGTCGCGAGAACGCCCCGTCGAAGTACATGACCCAACCGTCCGGCGCTTCACTTTCTTGGAAAAGCGATCGATCCTCGCCCGCTTTGAGCCCTGGTGCCTCCGTCCATTCTGCCACGAAATCCGCAAGTGCGGCTCCCTTGATGACTCTGGTCGTGCTGAATTCCCATTGAAACGCTTGCAACTCGATGTTCCATTCAGCGACCCGTCCGGGTGAGTTGGGGCTCCTGAGTACCCTTTCCAAGGGATATGCCGAGACCACCTTGATGGGATGGCCTTGAAAGTAGTGTCGCAGCTTGCGTGAGGCCACTAGCAACGCAAGGAGGAGTTTCTGGGGCATGGGGTATCACGCCCTTGCGTCCCGCAGCACCATGCTAATGAAGTACACTGGATGCTTGACGAGGTTCCGGATGCTGGCGTGGCCTCTGTCTTCTGGTGGTCGAGGCGCCTCCCGAGGCGACGGAGCCCCCAGCGCTTGGTCGCCTGGCCAGGCCTCCTCCGCTCTTGGTGCGTCACCCTGCTGAGCCTGATCCCCATCCGCTACGGTCGTGGTCTTCGCGAGGCTTGCTTGGCATGGCTCCACTTCGGCTAGGGATGCGGCCGGCACGACCATTGCCCGACGCTCCTCCCTAACCGCCACCAGGGCTGCACTGGCTGAGTAGGCCATGGCAGCAAGATAAAGCACCAAGGGCTCCTAAGGGCGTGGAGCTACCATCACCGGAGGGCTGGTAAGGTACTTCTTGAGATCTTGGAATGCCTTGTCGGCCTCCTCCGTCCATTCGAACGGGCCCTTCCTCTTCATCAGCTTGAAGAAGGGCAGTCCTCGCTCCCCCAGCTTGGAGATGAAGCGTCCCAACGCGGTTACTCGCCCGGTGAGCTTCTGCATTTCTTTGAGGGTCTTCGGTGGGCTCATGTCTTTGACTGCCTTGACATTCTCTGGGTTAGCCTCGATGCCCCTGTGGTACATGAGGAAGCCCAAGGGCTTGCCCGAGGGAACTCCAAATATGCACTTCTCCGGGTTGAGCCGTAGATCCACTTCACGGAGGCTCGCGAAGGTCTCGTCCAGGTCCTGTATCAGGGTTTTCGCCTCCCGAGACTTCACCACGATGTCATCGACGTAGGCCTCGGCGTTCCTCCCGAGCTGCCTGCCCAAGGCGATGTGCATCAGTCGCTGAAAGGTTGCACCCGCATTGTGCAGCCCAAACGGCATGCGGGTATAGTAGTATACTCCACATGGGGTCAGGAAGGCCGTTTTCTCCACGTCTTATACCGCCATCTTGATCTGGTGATAGCCTGAAAAGGCTTCCAGGAAGCACAATAGATCACACTCAGCGGTAGAATCGACGATCTGGTCGATGCGAGGGAGTGGGAACGGATCCTAAGGGCAGGCCTTGTTGAGGTTGGTGAAGTTGACATACATGCGTTCCTTTCCTCCCTTTTTTGGCACAACAACAGGGTTGGCCAGCCATTCAGGATAGCGAACTTCGCGGATGATGCTTGCTGCCTCTAACTTGCGGGTTTCTAGGACGATGAAGGCCTGCTTCTCAATGGACTGTCGCCTTGCCTTTTGCTTCACGGGACGCACATTGGGGCATACGTTGAGATGGTGTTCAATCACATCCCTTGGGACCCCGCTAGCTGAGAAGGTTCCAACGCAAACACCTCTTTGTTTGCGTGCAGGAATTTCACCAGGGCCTCCTCCTACTCAGGGTCGAGGTTGGCGCCTATGGTGAAGGTGGCGCGAGAGGATCCATCCTCGTCGACTGGTACTTGCTTGGTCTCCGCCTTGTCTTGGGTGAACAGCTGCTTCTTCTTGGCCGGCGCAGCCCCCTTGTGATCGAGGGTATCTGCGCTGGTGGGCTGCGCCACCGCGGCCGTCTTGAAAGCGAGCTTGAGCGCCTACAGCGCATCCCTTGTATCCCCGGACATGGTAAGGACGCCGCTGCTCCCGGGCATCTTCATGAGGTTGTAAGCCGGGTGCATCGCTCCCATGAACTGGGCCAAGGCTGGGTAGCCGAGGATGGCGTTGTACGGGAGGCTGATGGGGGCGATGTCCAAGTCGACCAGCCTCGTGCGGAAGTTGTCGTGGGTGCCTAAGGTCACCAGGAGGCGGATCTGCCCCAGGGAGCCGGTGGAACTGCCTCCGACGCCCGAGAAGGGCCTGGTGGGTTGAAGCTGCTCTAGCAGCACGTGGAGGAGGCTAAAGGCCTCCACCAAGAGCACGTTGAGGCCGTCACCACCATTGATGAGGGTCCTGGTGATGGCCACCTGGCAAATGGTGGGTGTGCATAACATCGGGAGTGCGCCCGCACAAGCGGTGTTGGAGGGGTGATCGTCCGAGCTAAAGGTTAAATCTGCCTCGGGTGCAACCCAGCCCGGGGGGCTTCACTGCGCTTGAGGATGGCGCCGATCTGGCTGACGAACGGCTTGACATGTGTCAGGACCCCGATCCTATGCCACACTGATCTAGCATGTGACACCTCATATCACTTTGCGGCCTCACGCACGGTATCCCCACGGGTGTTGCCTTACCAGGCCCGGGACCGTTTGCGCCTTTTGGCACACGTATACGATACTGTCGCTAGCATCCATATGACAAAGAACCTGGGCTGACATGGCTAGTCATGAACCCAAAGTGGCACTAACTTATAGGGACAGGCATACATGACCCAGCAACGAACGTGTCGGTCATCAGCGAGTGAATCCGGGCTGTAGCAACTGGGCTAGCAGGACACTGGTAAACCGGGCTGTAGCAGGCTAACAGGACTCCGGTGGACACCGCGTGACATTTTACCCAAAAGGACAGATACAGGAACGAAGAAGGACACATGCCGGCCAGCCTAAGTGTTCCGGAGTAGTAGCAAGCTACCAAGGCTCAGCGGAAGCACTAGGAGACATTTCCCGGTAAGAGGGGCTACCAAGGATAAACAACTAGATAGTCAGATCCCACACATACCAAGCATTTCAATAACATACACCCAATATGCTCGATATGTGCAAATACAACATGGCATCACAACATGACTCTACAACTCAAGTATTTTATTCAATAGGCTCCAAGGAGCGAGATATTACAAACAGGGGTCTCATGACCCAACATTCAGAGCATACAAGTCAAAGCACAAGCGGAAGTTAACATGTGTGAGTACACACATCTACAAATTAAAAAGGCTGAGAAGCCTGACTATCTACCAGATCCTGCCGAGGGCACAAGATCGTAGCTGAGGTAACAAGCAAAACGTCGAAGTCCAAGCGGAACTACTAGTGAGACTGGAGTCTCTCTGCAATAACATAAAAATAGGCAAACGTGAGTACAAATGTACTCAGCAAGACTTACATCAGAACTATCTACATATGCATCAGTATCAACAAAGGGATGGTGGGGTTTAACTGATAACGAGTAAGACAACATTACGAACATCGTTGGTCCGGCCAGGGCTCTCCTGATAACGAGAGATACTTTAGCGAATTCAGGATGTCGCCAAAGGGTGAGTGTTGAAAGATGTTCGCAGCGGTGAACTCCATGATCGGCGCCCGATCGGATTCGATTGGTAGGGGCGTAGGAGGTTCGGAGTCCGGCAAGGAGTCCGGCACCTCGGAGTCACGAGCTTTGCAAGGGACAAGGTCAGTATTCAGCTCCATCGCCGTAGAAGCTGCAGCCCCCGAGGCGGTGTCCAACCACCTATCCTCGATCTGCGCGGTCAGCTCCGAACTATGGGTCAGAGCGGACTCATGTGCGGCCTCCAGGGCACTGTCCGGTGGCAGAGCTAAATCATGCCCATCGTGACAGTGCGGCGCGCTCGGTTGTGGCTCGAATCCATCGAAGATCATGTCTCCGCGGATGTCAGCCGTGAAGTTTAGGCTTCCAAACCTGACCTGATGGCCGGGGGCGTAGCTTTCGATCTGCTCCAGATGGCCAAGCGAATTAGCCTGCAGTGCAAAGCCGCCAAACACGAAGATCTGTCCGGGGAGAAAAGTCTCACCCTGGACTGCGTTGTTGTTGATTGAAGAAGCCATCACGCCTATCGGTGATGACACAGAGGAACTCTCAATGAAAGCACCAATGTCGGTGTCAAAATCGGCGGATCTCGGGTAGGGGGTCCCGAACTGTGCGTCTAGGCGGATGGTAACAGGAGACAAGGGACCCGATGTTTTTACCCAGGTTCGGGCCCTCTCGGTGGAGGTAAAACCCTACTCCAGCTTGATTGATATTGATGATATGGGTAGTACAAGAGTGGATCTACCATGAGATCAAGGAGGCTAAACCCTAAAAGCTAGCCTATGGTATGATTGTTGTCATTGTTGTTCGTCCTACGGACTAAAACCCTCCGGTTTATATAGACACCGGAGAGGGCTAGGGTTACACAGAGTCGGTTACAATGGTAGGAGATCTACATATCTGTATTGCCAAGCTTGCCTTCCACGCCAAGGAAAGTCCCATCCGGAGACGGGACGAAGTCTTCAATCTTGTATCTTCATAGTCTTGGAGTCCGGCCGATGATGATAGTCCGGCTATCCGGACACCCCCTAGTCCAGGACTCCCTCAGTCGTCATCATCAACCATCCTCCATCACCAATGTCATGATGCTCACTGTCGTGCGTGAGTAATTCCATCGTAGGCTTGCTAGACGGTGATGGGTTGGATGAGATTTACCATGTAATCAAGTTAGTTTTGTTAGGTTTTGATCCCTAGTATCCACAATGTTCTGAGATTGATGTTGCTATGATTTTGCTATGCTTAATGCTTGTCACTAGGGCCCGAGTGCCATGATTTCAGATCTGAACCTATTATGTTTTCATGAATATATGTGTGTTCTTGATCCTATCTTGCAAGTCTATAGTCACCTATTATGTGTTATGATCCGACAACCCCGAAGTTACAATAATGGGGATACTTCTCGGTGATGACTGTAGTTTGAGGAGTTCATGTATTCACTATGTGTTAATGCTTTGTTCCGGTTCTCTATTAAAAGGAGGCCTTAATATCCCTTAGTTTCCATAAGGACCCCGCTGCAACGGGAGGGTAGGACAAAAGATGTCATACAAGTTCTTTTCCATAAGCACGTATGACTATTTACGGAATACATGCCTACATTACATTGATGAATTGGAGCTAGTTCTATATAATCCTATGTTATAACTATTGCATGAGGAATCGCATCCGGCATAATTATCCATCACGCCTACGAGCTTTTCATATATTGTTCTTCGCTCATTTACTTTTCCGTTGCTACTGTTACAACTACTACAAAAACCCAAAAACATTTATCTTTACTTTTGCTACCGTTACTATTACTATCATACCATTTTTGCTACTAAACACTTTGCTGCAGATACTAAGTTATCCAGGTGTGGTTGAATTGACAACTCAACTGCTAATACTCAAGAATATTCTTTGGCTCCCCTTGTGTCGAATCAATAAATTTGGGTTGAATACTCTACCCTCGAAAGCTGTTGCGATCCCCTATACTTGTGGGTTATCAAGACTAATTTCTGGCGCCGTTGCCGGGCAGCATAGCTCTATTCTCTGAGTCACTTGGGATTTATATCTGTTGATCACTATGAAGAACTTGAAAGATGATCGAACTACTATTTTGCCCTCAACTACGAGGGGAGGTAAGGAACTGCGATCTAGCTCTGCACCGGATTCTCCTTCCATTATTAGTAAGCATGCGACACCTAAACCTGCTACTGCTATGAATTCTGATATGCCGCATGTTATTGATGATGCCACTTCTGCTATGCATGATGAAACTACTTCTGTGCGTGATACTACTTTGCCATTAGGTGAATTTCTTGATGAACAACTTGCTAGATTTAGGGGGAATGAAATTACTGAATATCCTATTACTGATGATTGTGATGATGAAGGTCCCCCCAATGATTATGTATTACCTGTTATTCCTAAGGGTTATCTTATGCATGAAACAGCTGCTATGGAAATTCTTGCTTGCAATGATAGAAATGATCTTAAGAAATTATTAGCTAAATAGAAGCAGCAGTCTCTTAATGCTAGAATGAAACCCGATCCTGCTTTTGCTACTTCACCTATTTGTGTTACTGATAAGGATTATGAATTCTCCGTTGATCCTGATATTATTACTTTAGTTGAATCTGATCCTTTTTATGGCCTCAAATCTGAAACTGTTGTGGCACATCTGACCAAGTTGAATGATATAGCTACCTTGTTTACTAATGATGAGAAGTCTTGCTATTTATATATCCTTAAGATATTTCCGTTCTCATTAAAGGGTGATGCTAAGACTTGGTATAATTCTCTTGCTCCTAGTGTGTGCGTAATCCCCAGGATATGATTTATTACTTCTCTGCTAAATATTTCCCTGCTCATAAGAAACAAGCTGCCTTGCGGGAAATATATAATTTTGTGCAAATCAAAGAAGAGAGTCTGCCACAAGCTTGGGGGAGGCTTCTCCGGTTACTTAATGCTTTGCCCGATCGTCCTCTTAAGAAAAATGAAATACTTGATATCTTTTACAATGGACTAACCGATGCTTCCAAGGACTACTTGGATAGTTGTGCTGGTTGTGTTTTCAGGGAAAGAACAGTCGACGAAGCTGAAATACTATTGAATAATATGTTGACTAATGAAAATAATTGGACTCTTCCTGAGCCATTTCCTGAAGTAATTCCTGAACCAATTGAGCCAACTCCCGAGCCTATTCCTGAACCCACTCCGAAGAAGAGAGGTGTTTTATTTCTCAGTCCTGAAAATATGCAAGACGCAAATAAATCAGTCAAAGAAAAAAGTATTAAAGCTGAAGATGTTAAGAATTTACCTCCTATTGAAGAAATACATGGTCTTAATTTACCGCCTGAAGAACCACATTGTCTTGATAACCCGTCACAGGTAAATTCTATAGATATGATAAAGTTGAAGTACCCTCTACTAAATTTCATAGCCCCTGCTTAGATGCATTTGATGACTTTATGGCTAGACAAGAAAGTTTTAATGCTTATGTTGGTAGAGAGTTAAAGAATAATATTTTCGAGATAGGACGCATAGGTGATAATCTGGCTAGAGTTAAAGATGAACTTCACCGCGTCAGCAAATATACTTCTATGGTTGCTACTCAAGCTGAGCAAGTACTTAAAGCTCAAAATTATTTACTTGATGAATTAAATAATAAAAATGACTTTGCTTTTAGAGTGGCTACTAGAACTGGTAGAATGACTCAGGAACCTTTGTATCCTGAAGGCCACCCCAAGATAATCCAGCAAGATTCATAGAGAAACAATTTAGAGGAACCTAGTTCTTCTAAAAAGAAGAAGAAGAAAAATGATAGAACTTTGCATGCTTCTAGTGAACCTACTGTAGACACACCCGAGAATCCCAATGATATTTCTATTTCTGATGTTGAAACTCAATCAGGTGATGAACATGAACCTAGTGATCATGTTAATGATAATGTTCATGTTGATGCTCAACCTAGCAAAGACAATGATATAGAGATTGAACCTGCTGTTGATCTTGATAACCCACAATCAAAGAATCAACATTATGATAAGAGAGATTTTTTTGCCAGGAAGCATGGTAAAGAAAGAGAACCATGGGTTCAGAAACCCATGCCCTTTCCTCCTAAACAATCCAAGTCAAAGGATGATGAGGATTTTGAGTGCTTTGCTAAAATGATTAGACCTATTTTCTTACGTATGTGCTTAACTGATATGCTTAAAGTAAATCCTTATGCTAAGTATATGAAAGATATCATCACAAATAAAAGAAAGATACCGGAAGCAGAAATTTCCACCATGCTTGCTAATTACACTTTTAAGGGTGGAATACCAAAGAAACTTGGAGATCCGGGTGTACCAACTATACCATGCTCTATTAAAAGAAATTATGTTAGAACTGCTTTATGTGATCTTAGAGCTGGTGTTAGTGTTATGCCTCTCTCTTTATATCGTAGACATGAATTGAATAAGTTGACACCTACTGAAATAACTTTGCAAATGGTTGGTAAATCAACTGCTATACATGTCGGTATTTGTGAGGATGTGCCTGTTATGGTTGCAAATGTCACTATCTTAACGGACTTTGTTATTCTTGATATTTCCGAGCATGATAGTATCACTAGAAGAAATGTGTTAATCCATGACGGATTCCTAATGAGGTTCTCGAGAACCGTCATGATCAATGACGGATTCTTCTGGTTCGTCATGAAATCCGTCACAGATTAATGTGACGAGAACAAAACGAGCGACAATGGTGCCCTTATGATGAGCCATCACGGATACCGTCACGAGTCGACCAGTAGTACACCAAACGTACCATCATGGATGGCACATGCTGATGTGTCACGCGTGTTCGACCCACATATGTAAGACTTATTTTTTAAAGTTGTTGAAATCATCACGGGCGCCTTCTGGTGATTTTGTAGGAAAACGGAGTGCTGATGTTGCTGCATGTCCCGACGTTGCTTTTTTAGGGGGGAAAAGGACTGTTGTTGTAGTGTTGTCTCGAGGTTGGGCTGCTCTAAGTCTTTTTTTATAGAAAAACATGACGGGCCTTCTGGTGCTTTATTTACAAAAACGGAATGTTGCTGATGCGTGTCCCTACGTTGCTCTTTTTGGCAAATCCTATTTGGCGTTGCACGCGCCCGTTAATGTGTATTCTGTAAACGGGCGTCTGCAGCGCCCCGCACTAGGCCGTCTCGTTACTGTGTACTTTATTCCACAAAAAATAAGCGTGCCATCACGACTCGAACGAGAGACCTCCCGCATCGAGGTCGATAGTATAACCATCCTACAACACAACAAGATCTAATAAGCTTCAACTTTTTCTTTCAATTATTATTTCCTTTTCCTTTTTCTTTTTTCATTTTTCATTTTTCCATTTTCTGTTATCTTTTTTTTCTTTTCTTCTTCTTCCTAGTTTCTTCCCTCATCGATTTTTGTTTTTTCTTTTCAAAAATACGTGAACATTTTCAAAATCGATGATATTTTTTCAAGTTTGATGCACTTTTCTTTTCAAAATCTATGAACTTTTTTCTTTTTTCCTGAACTACTTTTAAAAATTGATGATGTTGTTTCAAATTCGATGACCTTTTTTCAAATTGGATGAACTTTTTCAAAATCTATGAATTGTTTTCAAATTCTATGAACATTTTTGAAATTGGATAAACTTTTCTTAAATTGGATTATCTTTTTTTAAATGATGAACTTTTTTAAGTTTTGTGATTTTTTTTAAAATGATGAACTTTTTTTCAAATTTTAGATGACCATTTTTTACTTTTTTGTGCACTTCTTTAAAAAACATTGATGAACTTTTTTTAAAATCATTGAAATTTTCTTGAATAGGGCAACATTTTTTTTGCATGTTCATGAACCTTTTCCGAAATTTGTGAAGTTTCATTTGAATAGGGCTAGTGGTTAGCTGAACAAATGTAGGTAGGGCAGGTCGCGAGTTTGAATTGTTGCTGTAACGTAGTTTTTGGAATGTTTTTCACGCATTTTTATCACCATTTTGGGCGGTGCCCCTTCGTGGGAGTGTTTCTTCTCCTAATTGGCGCTCGCTTTTTACTCGGGAAAGGACTACCGCTGCTGTGTCGTTGTGACGTTGGGCCGCGCTAAGTATATTTTTACAGAGAGAAAAACTGTGTGGTTTCTTAATAAACCTTTATCTTTAAATTAAAAAAAGGAAAAACTGCCAGAAGGCATTGAACTAGGGGACCTCACGCTTATATACCTAGGTCGCCACCGCTAGGGTATATCTATGTTTCTGTTAAAGGCCTTTTTATTGTCTTACTTACAGATAAAACTAGCCAAGTTGTTTACTATAAAAAAAGGTGATTGAACGGGGATTTTGAACCATGCAGCACTAATCTCTACGTTCCATGAAGCCAAGTTCTTACATACAATGAGCCAAGTTTTTCTTTCAAGATTTTTATAGTACTTTTCACGTGTAGGGAATACTATGTTTTTTTTCTTTTGCGAAAAGACAACAATAGTTATGTACTGTACGACTTAACGCCAATATATAGCAAACATTCGCGAAATCTCCTAAAAAATTGTGCCCATCTTATGAATCAATAACATTGTTCCATGCCCATTTGAAAGAATTGTCTACCATATTTTGATATTATTATCATTTTTTCTAATAGGTTGCAACTAGAAGTGAAGTTATCCCTAAGTATCTTTTGACATTTTCATCTATTTCTTGGATATGAGCTAAAATAAAACATAATTCCTTAAATATCTTTTTTGAAATGTTTAAAACTTATTTGACTTACATATACAACAAATTGCACTACCTCCAGTAAGCACACATAAATTCATTTAAACCATAGAAAATTTAAATCATCTAAAAAATTATTGAAACTCTTACAAAAGAAAATATATGTATTATAGTACATGTGACAATTTTATAGGGGTATGCCGCATATTTTAATTAAAAAAAGAACACCACATTAATGGAACTCGAACCTGAGACATAAATTTTAAGCGGTTAGCACCTTCGAACTTGGCAACTTGTATTTAAAAAAAGGGTTAACATTTTTTTTGAGAAATAAATTCAGACATCTATTTTGAAAAAATCATCATGTATTTAAAAAGTGTACAACGTGTATAAAAGTGTTGCGTGTGCATACAAAAAATGTACAACGTCTATTGGATAAAGTACACATGTATTTTTCTAAAATAAAGTGAAATTGAATAAAAATAAATTTTAAAATAAAAAATGAACAGATAACAAAAGCCAAAAAAATGATGAAAATTGTGCAACACATAAAACCAATAATAGATACACAAAGAAAACCTTGAGTTTTTTTGGAGCAAAAAAAACCCGTGAGCTTAGCCTGGGAATTAATTGAATGGGAAATCTTTTACAATAAATACAGTGCACAAATTGATTTAAATAAAAGATATAAAAAAGTTCGGTAAGATTAGGAAATTAACTATTATAGCTAGAAATTAATTTAATACCAAAATATTAACAAATGATTTGATTTGATATTGTTCGACGTCTGTTTGCTATATTTCTAGGTGTTTAATGAATATAACTTGACTTTGAGCTGCAAATGTGTGAAATAATGGCCAGAAATACATAGTACAAGAGTTTTCTAATTGTTGTTTGCAAGTTTTACGTGGCTGAAGTAGGGTTCTAGCAAGAACGTTTTCTTACCTACGTGAAAGCCACAACGTGATTTGTCAACTTCTATTTACCCTTCATAAGGACCCTTTTCATCGAATCCGCTTCAACTAAAGTAGGAGAGACAGACACCCGCCAGCCACCTTATGCAACTTGTGCATGTTAGTCGGTGGAACCGGTCTCACGTAAGCGTACGTGTAAGGTTGGTCCGGGCCGCTTCATCCCACAATACCGCTGAAGCAAGATAAGACTACTAGCGGCAAGAAAGTTGACAAATCTACGCCCACAACAAATTGTGTTCTACTCGTGCAAGAGAACTACGCATAGACCTAGCTCATGATGCCACTGTTGGGGAACGTTGCAGAAAACAAAAATTTTCCTACGGTTTCACCAAGATCCATCTATGAGTTCATCTAGCAACGAGTGATTAGATGCATCTACGTACCTCGTAGATCGCGAGCAGAAGCGTTCAAAGAACGGGGATGATGTAGTCGAACACGACGTGATTCGAATCACCGGAGATCCTAGCACCGACGGACGGCACCTCCGCGTTCAACACACGTACGGAACAGCCACGTCTCCTCCTTCTTGATCCAGCAAGGGGAAAGGAGAGGTTGAGGGAGATGGCACCAGCAGCAGCACGACGGCGTGGTGTTGATGGATCT
Source organism: Triticum timopheevii (assembly GCA_963921465.1). Classification (NCBI taxonomy): domain Eukaryota; kingdom Viridiplantae; phylum Streptophyta; class Magnoliopsida; order Poales; family Poaceae; genus Triticum; species Triticum timopheevii. The sequence continues at coordinate 247,457,146 of OY997264.1, read as the reverse complement.
GCAGTACTCCGGCAGGGCTACGCCAAGCACTATGGAGGAGGAGGAGGTGTTGGAGAGGGAGAAGGAGGCAACCAAAGGCCAAGGTATGAAGTCCCTCCTCTCCCCCACTATATATAGGAGGGCCAAAGGGGGGTGGCCGGCCCTAGGAGATCCAATCTCCTAGGGGGGCGGCGGCCAAGGGGGGTTTCCCTCCCCCACAAGGCACCTAGGAGGTGCCTTCCCCTCCTAGGACTCTTCCCCCTTAAACCCTAGGCGCATGGGCCTATGTTGGGGCTGGTGCCCTTGGCCCATGTAGGCCAAGGTGCACCCCCTACAGCCCATGTGGCCCCCCCAGGACAGGTGGACCCACCCGGTGGACCCCCGGGACCCTTCCGGTGGTCCCGGTACAATACCGATAACCCCGAAACTTGTCCCGATGGCCGAAACAGGACTTCCCATATATAAATCTTTACCTCCGGACCATTCCGGAACTCCTCGTGACGTCCGGGATCTCATCCGGGACTCCGAACAACATTCGGGTTACTGCATATATCCCTACAACCCTAGCGTCACCGAACCTTAAGTGTGTAGACCCTACGGGTTCGGGAGACATGTAGACATGACCGAGATCGCTCTCCGGTCAATAACCAACAGCGGGATCTGGATACCCATGTTGGCTCCCACATGCTCCACGATGATCTCATTGGATGAACCACGATGTCGAGGATTTAATCAACCCCGTATGCAATTCCCTTTGTCAATCGATATGTTACTTGCCCGAGATTCGATCGTCGGTATCCCAATATCTCGTTCAATCTCGTTACCGGCAAGTCACTTTACTCGTATCGTAATGCATGATCCCGTGACCAGACACTTGGTCACTTTGAGCTCATTATGATGATGCATTACCGAGTGGGCCCAGTGATACCTCTCCGTTATACGGAGTGACAAATCCCAGTCTCGATCCGTGTCAACCCAACAGACACTTTCGGAGATACCTGTAGTGCACCTTTATAGTCACCCAGCTACGTTGTGACGTTTGATACACCCAAAGCACTCCTACGGTATCTGGGAGTTACACGATCTCATGGTCAAAGGAAAAGATACTTGACATTAGAAAAGCTCTAGCAAACGAACTACACGATCTCACGCTATGCTTAGGATTGGGTCTTGTCCATCACATCATTATCCTAATGATGTGATCCCGTTATCAATGACATCCAATGTCCATAGCCAGGAAACCATGACTATCTATTGATCAACGAGCTAGTCAACTAGAGGCTTACTAGGGACATGTTGGTGTCTGTTATTCACACATGTATTACGATTTCCGGATAATACAATTATAGCATGAATAAAGACAATTATCATGAACAAAGAAATATAATAATAATGCTTTTATTATTGCCTCTAGGGCATATTTCCAACACGTACGTCGCGTTTCCCCCGACGCTAAAGTGGATAATGGAAACATGAGCTGTGTCTCATGTCACCGGGGACTCAGGTAGCCTCACCTTGTCTCGTTACCCATTAGCGTCTGATTCTCGTTCCATAACAGTCGGTAATGAGGCCCGCCTTCCTGTTGTTGCCATTGGTAGCGCTCTTCTCCCCTCTCGCTCATTTCATCTTTCTAAAATCCTTCTCTCGCCTAATATTGTTAAGAACCTTATTTCAGTCCGACAATTTACTCGTGAAAACCTTGTTTCTGTGAAATTGACCCTGCTGGTTTTTCCGTGAAGGATCTGGTCAGCAAGGCCCTTCTCTTGAGGTGCAATAGTGGGGGTGATCTCTATCAGTTTTCAAGCAATAATTGTCACTCCTATCCGATGGTCCTCACCGTCCAGCCGTCCAACTTGTCGCAGACTTGGCCACCCCAGCTCATGTACTTTAGCTCATTTTCCGCTTGATTTCTTAGACTCATGTAATAAAGATGTCCATGACTCCATGCTTTGTACTGCATGCCAACTTGGAAAACATACTCGCCTCCCCTTCCCCACGCCACCGCGCCTTTTCAATTAGTCAACTGCGATTTATGGACATCGCCAGTTGTTAGCTTTTTTGAGTATAATTATTACCTTGTTATATTGGGTGATTTTTCACATTATTCATGGATATTTCTTTGCAAGCCAAATCTGACACGTCTCGAACATGGAGTTTTGTTTTTTCAATTTTGAAATGCAAACGGACTCCGAAAAGCATGAAAGTTCATGTTGGAAAAAATGCTAAGATGTTTGTCTTCAAATAAAGTACAAAAGAAATAGATTCCATTTCATTTATCCATGTCCAAGATCGAATTAAATTTAGTAAAATAAAACTAAAATAAGGAGAAAAAAGAAAGAAAGCCACAAAAATAGTAGTACGTACGTTGGATTTGAACAAGGACCTCATTTACATTTCTAACGTCACAAAACCACTGTATTAAGACACAGTTTTAATCTAAACACACACCAGCCTTTTTATAGTAGTAGAAGATATTTTCTAGCTTGCTGCCTTCTGATTGGCTGAACCAGACCTCCCACGGATCACGCCTCTCCACCGTCCATCCTTAGCTGATCCAACGGTCCTGCTCCTTCTACTCTCTATCTGTGCTTTCCCTGATTCTTATCCTCTCACACAGCCACACGAACGAGAGCATCATGTCAGCAGCAGCCGCGCCCGAGGAAATCCACAGCTCGCAGCCGTCGGACGCCGCCGTCCACGCGAAGGGTCGCCGCCCGCACCTTCCACCACAGCACGCCGGTGAGCCGCGCCTTGCGCCGCCTCTCTCTCTCTCTCGCTCTCTCTCTCCTATGTTCTCCCTCTAATCTCTCTCCTCCTTGCAGCAATGGACGCCGACCGCCCATGGCATCGCCCGAGCTCACGTCCTAGCAGTCGTTCTCCTTTGAATTCGTCGGGATCTGGCTCGATCCGGACGCCAGCGCCCCATTCCTACCTCCCCCCTCGCTTGGGTCATCGGCCACCTTGACGATGTGATACCGCTCGCAGGGTCCAGCGCCACCGCTGGCTGGCCACTTCCTCCTGGAGGAGATGCCCCCACATCGGCGCCTCCCCACATGAGCAGCAGCAACGAGCGCCTCGCTAAGGGCGTCTCTGGTGGTGTTTTTTTCTTGTAATTTTTTTTAAAGAAGTTTGCTAGATCTGTGCCTGAAAAACAATGGCGTTGAACTTCGATTGACGTCCCGCGAAGGTTGGGCGACGCTTGATGTGGTGGCTGCAGAATATCTCCGGGCAAAATAGTAGGCCAGATCTAGAAAAAAAATCTGTGATTCCAAGTTTTTAGTTGTGTATTTCTTCCTTTTGGTAAAAATAAAACTTAGTTATCTGGTATGTTTATGCAATTTTCCTTTTATCTATAAGGCAATGAGCATATATAATAAAACAAATCTTACTGAGTTTCCATGGACCAAGAGAAACAAATGGATCAGCTAATGTCTCAATTAAAATTAGTGGGCCTTGGACGGATCGGAAATTTAATGGGCCAAAATTCTTATGATGGGCAGATGGTCTTAGATAGAGTAGAAATTTAGTGGGCCAAAACTCTGATTAGGCCGAATACTACATGGGCTGCCATGTCAGATCCATGTTGGTCGCCATGTCAGATGATGACATGGAATGCATGATTAACGCCGTTATCTGATAGTAAATTGTGACGGTCAAGAACCGTCATGGATCCATGACGGATTTGGAGATCTGTCATGGAGTGCATGGTGGTCAAATTATGACGCGATATACATGACGGATTTCGAATCCGTCAAGGATGGCCTACCATGACAGATTTGCACACATATGTGACAGTTCGAATCTGTCATGAATTAACACATTTCTTGTAGTGTATGTCTATTATCCTTGGCAGAACTTTTCTTGATACTGCAGGGGCTGTTATTGATTGCAACAAAGGCAATGTCATTTTTCATGTTAATGGTAGTGAGCATACGGTACACTTCCCGAGGAAACAATCTCAAGTTCATAGCATCAATTCTATCGAAAAAGTTCCAACTATCATTTTTGGAGGTTTTGAATTTCCTCTCCTACTGTCAAGAAAAAGTATGATATTCTTATTGTTTGGGGATTTTCATATCCCTGTTGAGGTAACTTAATGTTATTCGAAATTTCTCTGGTTCCATGTTATTCGGAATGAGTTTGTTAACAAGACTTGATCAACCTTGTTAATGGGTTCATTTTGATGATCACGAGATGGATGAAGCTAGAACGCACAACCTTCTGTACCCATTTTTTACTTTCTGTTATTAAGAATAAATAAAGAAAAATAGCATTATCCGTCTGTTTTCTGAATTATCTGTGCATTAAAAAATAGTCCAAAAATAAAAGTGCTCCAAATGCCCTGCAAATTTAGTATGATTTTTTCTAGAATATTTGAGGATTTTAGGCACTGAAAACACTGCAGGAGGGGCAAGCACCAGGCCACGAGAGAGGAGGGCGCCCCCCCTGTAGGGCGCGCCCCTATCTCATGGGCTCCTAGTGGCCCCCCTCCACTTATGCCAGCACCCACACACTTCATCTTCTACCCAAAAAAATCCCCTTCCAGCTCAAGCCCGAGTTCTATCTCATTTTGCTGCGATTTTCGATCTCTTAGCTCACAGCTCCATTCCCAAAACTGCTTTGGGAGATTGTTGCTTGGTATGTGACTCCTCCATTGGTCCAATTAGTTTTTGTTCTAGCGCTTTATTCATTGCAAATTTTTGCTGCATAGGTGACCATGTTCTTGAGCTTGCATGTTAAATTTTTGAGGTCCCAAGCAATTCCAATGCATGATATAGGCTCTAGGCACTTGTAGGAGTAGTTGCTATCAATCTTGTTTAGTTTTATCCACTTTTATTTTGAAGTTACTAAAATTTCAGAAATTTTCAAAAAAAGTTAAGGAGGCTCTTTAAAGGCTCCTCTAGCCAAAGCTCTAAGGACAAACAAGACAAAGAGAAGGAAAAACCTAAGTATAATCTTCCTCGCTTAGCGGAAGTACGGTCATGTGAATGGCCGTGTGAGGATTTCTTGAAAGAAGCCGGAATTTATGAAGACTTTTATGCTTTAATCGGGACTGCAGGCCTCACCGGTTTCATGACGACCGAATCGATAAGTATATCTTAGTTAACAATACTTTCGTGCAAAACTTTTATTATTATCCTAAGAAGTCACCGCCTGCAGTATCATTCCATTTATATGATGAATTCAGAGAAATGTCTTTACGTGATTTTTGCACAGTATGTAGGATACCTTATGAGGGAGAATTAGAGGAACCCCATCGTGAAGATGTGGATGGCTTCGTTAAAACTATTGCTGTAAAAGAGCCAAAGAAGGGCTCTGAGGCAAAAGTCTCTAGCATACACTTTCCTGTTTTACGCTACTTTGCTATATTTGCTAGTAGATGCTTGATTGGTCGTGGAAATAGTGGAAATTTGAGCGTTCCAGATATTATTATTCTTCAACATGCTTTGCTGGGAGACAATACTTTTAATATGGGTGCCGACATTGCTAAACGGCTAGCCCGGAATCGTACAAAAGGCCCCATATTTGGAGGTATCTATGCTGCACGTCTTGTTGAATATTTTCAGATACCCATTAAGCACCATGAGGAGGAGGAGACAAAATCACCTCCTCAGATTTTAGATTACAAGAGCATGGTAGCACACAAGTTTATTGTTGACAACGAAGAAAAGATGCTCTTGTATAGACTTAGATTCAATAAGAAACACTTTGAGTTTATTATTTTGCCTGCACCTCTGTTATTTGACTTGCTTGTAGAAAATCGCCTTGTTACGCCGGAAGCGGTGAACAAGCATCTAGCCCAAGCTTTCACTCCAGAACCTGAACCTGAGCCGGAACCTGAGCTGGACCCTTATCGTGCATCATCTGTCCAGTGGGATCCGGAGATGACCAGCCAGTGGTATCCTGATTATACCTCCCACTACACCGGGGAGAGTAGGGGCGGTCCTTGGTATTAAACCAACTTAGGCGAAAAGCCTAAGCTTGGGGGAGTACGTGTTTCTCACCGACTTTACATTCATGTTCACACACTAGTCGTCGGTGCTCATACTCTTTCATTGTATTATCCATGCTAGTTTAAATTTCCTTTTCTAGTTTTCTTCTTGTGTGTTTGATAAACTTAAGAAAAACCAAAAAAATTAGTTAGTTTAAATTCTATGCATGTATTAAAATGAAAACCCAAAAAGATTTCCAGGAGCTTTCCCGTGTAAATAGTTTTATTTTCTTTTGGGGGTCGAGAAGACCATATTGAAAATGCTTAGTGGCTCTTATATGCATGATTGTTTATTTAACTTAGAGCCCATATTACTTGTCTTCTCTCTTGAGTTGAATGCTTGCAGATTCCAGCTTAGTCCAATGCACGTGCACTCTTATTATTATACACATCGTTCGGTCATGCAAGTGAAAGGCAATAATGATGATATATGATGGACTTATTGGGATGAGAAAGCCTGGTATGAACTCGACCTCTTTTGTTTTTGTAAATATGATGATTCATCATTCCTGAGTCAGCTATTATGAAGTAAACATATTTTCAATGACATTTAGAGATTATAGTTGTTTGTGCCATGCTTGATTAGCTATGAGTTATAATGGTTTGCCTTGCGTGCCAACATGCTATTAGAATAAAATCAACATAATCAACATGAGATTATAGTCCTTTGAATGTATTAAGTGACTCGACTTGGCACATGTTCACGCATGTAGTTGAATCAAATCAACATAGCCTTCATGATATTTATGTTCATGGTAGATTATATCCTACTCATGCTTGTACTCGGTGTGAATTAATTTTAATGCATGTTTACGACTGTTGTCGCTCTCTCAGTTGGTCGCTTCCAAGTCTTTTGCTAGCCTCCACCCGTACTAAGCGGGAATACTTCTTGTGCATCCAAACTCCTTAAACCCCAAAGTTGTTCCATATGAGTCCACTATACCTACCTATATGCGGTATTTACCTGCCGTTCCAAGTAAATTTGTATGTGCCAAACTCCAAACATTCAAATGAAATTCTGTTTTGTATGCTCGAGCAGCTCATGTTTCAACTAGGGCTGCCTATATCTTCCATGCTAGGTGGGTTATTCTCAAGAGGAGTGGACTCCGCTCCTCATTCACGAGAAAGGGCCGGTAACCGGGATGCCCAGTCCCATGATCCAAAAAGATCAAAGCAAATCAAAATAATTAAACAAAAATCCCCCAGGGTTGTTGTATGTTGGAGGCACTCGTTGTTTCGAGCAAGCCTTGGATTGATGCTTGTTGTTTGTTGGGGGAGTATAAACCTTTACCATTCTGTTTGGGAACTGCCTATAATGCATGTAGTATGGAAGATACAACCATCTCATAGTTGTTGCGTTGACAATGAAAGTATGCCGCTCAAAATGTTATTCAATCTCTATTTTAAAATTGAGCTCTGCCACCTCTACAAATCCCTGCTTCCCTCTGCGAAGGGCCTATCTATTTACTTTTATGTTGAGTCATCACCCTTCTTATTAAAAAGCACCCGCTGGAGAGCACACTGTCATTTGCATTCATTATTATTGGTTTATATTGGGTATGACTGGACTGGATCTCTTTTACCATGAATTACAATGTTTAGTCAGTCCTTGATCTTTAAAGGTGCTATGCATTTATGTTTTGCGGTCTCAGAAAGGGATAGCGAGATACCATTTTGTTATATCATGTTATGATTATTTTGAGAAAGTGTTGTCATTCGAGTTTTATTATTATGGCTTGTTAGCTGATTATGTTAATGATATAAGTAATTGTGGGACCTGTGTGTTATCGTGAATATGGTTAGTTCATAATATTTGCTGAAACTTGAATGCTGGCTTTTCATGGTTACAACAACAAGAGCAAACAGAGTTTGTAAAAGTTTTTCTTTATCACTTTTAGTTTATCAACTGAATTGCTTGAGGACAAGCAAAGGTTTAATCTTGGGGGAGTTGATACGTCTCCAATGTATCTACTTTCCCAAACACCTTTGCCCTTGTTTTGGACTCTAACTTGCATGATTTGAATGAAACTAACCCGGACTGACGCTGTTTTCAGCAGAACTTCCATGATGTTGTTTTATGTGTAGAAAAGAAAAGTTCTCGAAATGTCCTGGAAATCCATGGAGGCACTTTTCCGAATTAATAAGAATTTTTGGCAAAAGAATCAAGGCCAGGAGGCCCACGGGCTGTCCACGAGACAGGGGCGCCCCCCCAAGGCGCGCCCTCCTATCTCATGGGCCCCCTGGAGCTCCTCCGACCTCAACTCCAACTCCATATATTCCGTCTCGGGGAGAAAAAAAATCAAAGAGAAAGTTTCATCGCGTTTCACGACACGGAGCCGCCGCCAAGCCCTAATCTCTCTCGGCAGGGATGATCTGGAGTCCGTTCGGGTCTCCGGAGAGGGGGATTCATTGCCGTCATCATCATCAACCATCCTCCATCACCAATTTCATGATGCTCACAGCCGTGCGTGAGTAATTCCATCGTAGGCTTGCTGGACAGTGATGGGTTGGATGAGATTTACCATGTAATCAAGTTAGTTTTGTTAGGGTTTGATCCCTAGTATTCACTATGTTCCGAGATTGATGTTGCAATGACTTTGCTATGCTTAATGCTTGTCACTAGGGCCCGAGTGCCATGATTTCATGAATATATGTGTGTTCTTGATCCTATCTTGCAAGTCTATAGTCACCTATTATGTGTTATGATCCGACAACCCCGAAGTGACAATAATCGGGATACTTCTCGGTGCTGAACGTAGTTTGAGGAGTTCATGTATTCACTATGTGTTAATGCTTTGTTCAAGTTCTCTATTAAAAGGAGGCCTTAATATCCCTTAGTTTCTGTAAGGACCCCGCTGCAACGGGAGGGTAGGACAAAAGATGTCATACAAGTTCTTTTCCATAAGCACGTATGACTATTTACGGAATACATGCCTACATTACATTGATGAATTGGAGCTAGTTCTATATCATCCTACATTATAACTATTTCATGAGGAATCGCATCTGGCATAATTATCCATCACCGATCCATTGCCTACGAGCTTTTCATATATTGTTCTTCGCTCATTTACTTTTCCGTTGCTATTGTTAAAACTACTACAAAAACCCAAGAACATTTATCTTTACTTTTGCTACCGTTACTATTACTATCATACCACTTTTGCTACTAAACACTTTGCTGCAGATACTAAGTTATCCAGGTGTGGTTGAATTGACAACTCAACTGCTAATACTAAAGAATATTCTTTGGCTCCCCTTGTGTCGAAGCAATAAATTTGGGTTGAATACTCTACCCTCGAAAGCTGTTGCGATCCCCTATACTTGTGGGTTATCAGGTTTCAATTCAGCGCCGCAGGGATGCAATTTTACCCTATGCCAACCCGCCAAGCCATCCAAAAGATTGGAACATGACGTGGTTCTACTGCAAGGATACCTCCTCGGCTGACGAGAATCCTCTGCCCGGCTTTCGTGCCCTTCGTCATGACACCAATCATCATTTGCCCGATAAGATTACTGCCGCAGAACGCAGATCCCTTTCTCCTACTCTGGCCAAGATCAAAGCTCTGTTGGGGAACGGCTTGCCTGGCGAGTTATCCCATTGAGCCGCCGTACCGTATTAATGTGCGAATATACTAGCGCCAAGAATGACCCCCTACACCATAGCCCTGACGACTTACCTGCTCATGTTGTTGATGACATGACCAAATCTCTTCTCAACGAGAGTCTGGCGGATTGTGGCAGAGTGGTTCTAGCCCCGTTCTGCAAAGATAATCCGGCTCCAAAGGTAAAACACCCGTGTAAAATGTTTATCTTATTCTCTTAATGCTTCACCCATAATTATAATATACTTAATCCTTGCAGGCGGGTGATAAATTTTGGAAAGTTAAATATGATCATGAAGCAGCCAAGAAAGCCAGGAAAGAAAAGAAAGCCGCTAGGAAAGAAGCTGCCAAAAGGAAGGGTAAGAGAGTTACTACTTCCGACTTGCTTCGGCTGGCAGACTCTTCTGAGTCAGAGGTAGCCCTTGACTCCCTTGGCTTATTTTTTAATCATCTTATTGACACTGCTCATCAGCAGGAGGACACTGGAACAAGCCATAGCAAGGCTGACGAGGTAACTATCCTTTCCTCCGACTCCGAGCCTTTGCCAAGACAGAAAATCCACAGAGTGACCCGGAAAGTAAGATTTTCTCATCCTCTGGCTCATCACGATCCTCAATTTCTTTTGAAGCGGCAAATTCATGAGAGCCGGAGGCAGACCCGGACCAGCAAGGATGCGGAGCTCTCTTCCGGCTTACCAAATACTCCAAGGAAACGCCGAAACGAGGTTACCTCTATTTTAACTAAGTTTTACCCCTTGGCGGGTCTCTTTCGTCAACCACTCAATCCCTCTGACTCGGATTATCAGGATACTTCCCCTTCCTCCGGCGAGTCATTGCAGTCCAATCTGCCAACTTTTAAGACTGTACCAGGGTACAATAAGCCACTCACTTTTGTAGTTATTGTAATCTTCTTACTTCTGTATTAATTCTTTTTATTTGAATGCAGTGGTGAAGCTAAACCCAACAAGAGGATTAGAAAGAATAAACCGACTGAAGAAAGAGTCGCCGCTGATGAGCCGGTTCTGGAAACAACCGTGCCGGAGTTAAGCACTCATGTACCGCCACCTGAACTAGCACAAGATGTGTCACCTCCTACTGACCTGCCCACTGACCAAGGTGCTATGGATTCGAAAAATCCCAAACCTCCAAGCCCAACCCGGACAGCTGATCCTTCCAATGCTGATGTCGAGATCACCGGAACCGACCATGCTGACCCGGGGAGGCCAACCGTGCTGGCCAAATGCCCCGCCAAGGAAGAACTGCTGGACCAGCACCGAGTCAAGATGGATGCCACTAATTATGCTCATATGAGTATTGGAGATCTCTTCTCTGGCTATATGAGCCAAGTGCACAGCAGCCGGAACCTCGAGATTCACATGGTGAAGCAGATGCACCATAAATTCGAGGTATAACCCGTTTTCTCTTGTTCATTATCCTTCAGTATGTTAGCCCCCAAGTCTGCTGCTTAAGATGCTTATGCTGTAGACTTAGAAACAAATTTGACAACATAAAGAAAGAATAAACTTCCGGCTTACCATGTAGTCCCCAAGGGGCGGCTTAACCAATATGGTTGAACCGGCGCTTTATAGAGAAATTCTTATGGGTCTTTGAACAGCAATATACATTAGCCACCAAGTGCCAAGTTTTATTGCTTGCAAAATGCTTGGTACTTACTCATATGAATAACCATATAATGAACCATCATAGAAAAGAAAAACTCTATAAGACATTAGCCCCCAAGTGCCAAGTATTATTGCTGGCAAAATGCTTGGTACTTTAATACTGCATAAAAAACTTACTTGATGTTACACTTGCACAGACTACCACCAGTCAACTCGAGTCTGAGGTGACCAATCTGAAGAGCCGCCTTGAATTCCAATAGTAAATTCAAATTCAGTGTTTCTGAACAGGAGAAACTAAAGAAAGACTTTGAGACTGAAAAGAAAGCCTGGGCAGATGAGAAGACCGCATTGATAAGCCGAGCTGAAAAAGCAGAAGCGGCTCTGGAAGAAGTCACTGGAGAATTGCCCGGGTTAAAGCGCCATATCTCACAAATGGTCGCAGCCATCTTCGGTAAGCCGCCTTGCCGTTGTGTACATATCTTAAGTCGTGCAATAGAGTATACACCAGAAATTTTCTAAGTATGCTTTATACAGGCCCCAGAAGCGCAAATTTAAACCACAACATGCTGACAAAGCACAAAGCTGTGTATACCTTGGTGGAACAATTGTACACCAGGTCACAACATGCACTTGCTTGAGTGGCCTTATCCAATGAGATTCCAACCCTCCTACCACGGGTCTTGAGTAAGCTTTCAGTCCTTCTGCAATGGATCAATGAATTGAGATGGTCAGCTACAAGAGCCGGAGAAATAAATTTTCTTGCCTGTGTCAAAGAGATACGCCCCGTGGCGACTCTGATAGCTACTGAAGTAGATCTTACCAAGTACCAGGCGGGTTATGATGAACAAAATCGAAGAATTACGACACCTCAATATGATGTGAATAGTCTGATTCCCCCAATTCATAAGCATACCTTTTCTCCTGAAGTTGACCCGGCCGGTCTTGTTGATGATGAGGCAGAATTTGAAGCTTTAAACAACATTGACTGGTCATCATCAACCTTCCAGGAAAAGGAGCAGAGCGCAAGCACGGAGAGGGCTAACCTGGACGCTTCCGGCCAATCCTGAAGGTGAACCTGTCATGGCGGCTCATTACCTGGTGAAAAAAATGCAAACTATTTGGACTTAATGAGTCCCGTAATAGGATAGAAATAACTCTGTTGTGGCCATGCCATCATGCATGTTTTGATGCTTGACATCCTTAAGCCGCCTTGCTGTATTCGTGCACATAGTTGATCATTTTTGAAAAACTGTCCTTCAAATAAACCGCTAGGCAGGTCAAAAGGTTATCAAAATAATAGTAGATTATCTGGTTGATAAAAACACAACGATGATAAAATTTCACAACTTGCACCACCGGTTCATATGACCCGGCCGGTAAGGATGAAGATCCAATATTTGGATACTCGGAAAGTACAACGATGCTTATGGGTCGGCGAGTCATCAGTCGATATGGAACCGGGCTACAGACATCATATTTATAGTTGTAAGTCTCAGGAAAAATCTTAAGTCAAATAATGGGGCTTCCAAAGAGAACTTAAACCAAAAAGAGAAGTAACAATGGCAAGGCTACTGATTCGAATACGATCAGTGAACCGTCCCAGAGGGGTTTAAACTAGGATTCGAATACGATCATATAGCCCCCAATGGCTTTGGCATTGCGCCGATCAAGAGGGTATCGACAGCTGCGTTCTCTTTGGTTCGAATACGACCTATGTTTGAACAAGAAGCCCCCTAATGACCTTGAGAGTTTTTTAACGACTCTGATTCGAATAGGATCAAAGTCGGTTCCCAAATGGGATTAAGCTATGATTCGAATACAATCAAGAAGCCACCAAGTGACCTCGGCAGTGTGCCAATCAAAAGGGTATCGACAGCTATGTTCTCTTTGGTTCGAATACGACCTATGTTTGAACAGGAAGCCCCCTAGTGATCATAGTTTTGAACTGCTAGATTCGAATACGATCGTAAGCCGGATCAGAACGGGCTGAGCCAGATCAAATATGACCCGCCCCCGAGCGATCATGCAAGAAAATGATAATAATAAAAAATTTACCTTGTGAAGAGGAAAAAAGGACAGAGGTCTTGCTTTATTATTTATCATAATATATACATTGGCAAAATATATACATCAGTGGAGCCTATGGCTCAAGTGTAGTAGGGCCGGAGATGAGCAATATTCCACGGCCTCCGGGTCTCTTCCTCCGAATTACGCGAGTCTTTGTGCTCTCGAACGTCAATAAGGTAATATGACCCGTTGTTCAAGTTCTTGCTGACCACAAATGGCCCTTCCCAAGGTGGGGATAACTTGTGAGCATCAATTTGATCCTGGATGAGCCGGAGCACTAAATCCCCTTCCTGAAAGGATCTAGACTTAACTCGGCGACTGTGATAACGGCGCAAGTCCTGTTGGTAAATTGTCGAACGAGCTGCTGCCAAGTCCCGATGTTCATCTAACAGATCAAGAGCATCCTGGCGTGCCTGTTCATTGTCTTCCTCGACATAAGCCACCACACGAGGTGAATCATGACAGATGTCACTACGGAGAACCGCCTCAGCTCCATAGACCATGAAGAAAGGCGTATAACCCGTAGATCTGTTAGGAGTAGTGTTGATGCTCCATAACACACAAGGTAACTCCTCAACCCAACAACCCAGCGTCCGTTGCAAGGGGACAAAAAGCCGGGGCTTAATGCCTTTCAGGACCTCTTGATTGGCTCTCTCGGCTTGACCATTGGACTGAGGGTGAGCCACTAATGAAACATCAAGCCGGATATGCTCACGTTGACAGAATTTCTCCGTGGCGCCTTTAGACAGATTAGTGCCATTGTTAGTTATAATGCTGTGTGGGAAACCAAAACGAAATATCACCTTCTTCATGAATTGAACCGCCGTGACTGCATCACACTTACTGACAGGCTCTGCCTCGACCCACTATGTGAACTTATCAACTGCCGCCAAGAGGTGAGTCTTTTTATCTTTGGATCTCTTGAAAGGTCCAACCATGTCAAGCCCCCAGACTGCGAAAGGCCAAGTAATTGGAAACATCCTCAACTCTTGTGCCGGCACATGAGCCCGTCTTGAGAACTTCTGACAACTGTCACATTTACTGACCAGATCCTCTGCGTCAGCATGAGCCGGCAACCAATAAAACCCGTGACGAAAAGCCTTAGCCACGAGAGATTTTGACCCGGCGTGATGACCGCAATCTCCTTCATGAATCTCACGGAGAACTTCTTGGCCTTCTTCAGGAGAGATGCAACGCTGAAAAGCCCCTGTAACACTGCGATGATGCAACTCGCCATTGACAATCGTCATGGACTTGGACCGCCGGGTTATCTGCCTGGCCAAGGTTTCATCCTCAGGCAATTCGCCCCGTCTTATATAAGCCAGATATGGCACCATACAATCTGGGATGATATGAAGAGCCACCACCAACTGTGCTTCAGGGTCAGGAACAGCCAAATCTTCCTCTGTAGGTAGCTTGATAGAAGGTTTTTGCAAAACATCCAAGAAAGTATTAGGCGGCACCGGCTTACGCTAAGATCCCAGCCGGCCTAAGGCGTCAGCTGCCTCGTTCTTTATACGGTCAATGTGCTCCACCTGATAACCCTTGAAGTGCCCCGCAATTGCATCAACCTCCCGGCGATAAGCCGCCATGAGAGGATCCTTTGAATCCCACTTCCCGATACTTGTTGAGCCACTAGATCTAAATCGCCGAAGCACCTGACCCGGCTTAAATTCATCTCTTTAGACATCCGGAGACCATGGAGCAAGGCTTCATACTCAGCTGCATTGTTAGTACAAGGGAACATCAACCGGAGTACATAACAAAACTTATCACCCCGAGGGGAAGCCAAAATAACTCCAGCCCCTAAGCCTTCCAATTGCCTAGAACCATCAAAATGAATTGTCCAATAGGTATTGTCCGGCTTTTCCTCAGGCATCTGCAGCTCTGTCCAATCATTGATGAAATCCACCAACGCTTGAGATTTAATAGCTGTGCGTGGCACATATTTTAAACCATGAGGCCCAAGCTCAATGGCCCATTTGGCGACTCGCCCTGTGGCTTCTCTGTTCTGAATAATATCCCCCAAGGGGGCAGAACTAACCATAGTGATGGGGTGGCCCAAGAAATATTGCTTAAGATTCCGGCTGGCCATGAACACCCCATAGACAAGCTTCTGCCAGTGCAGATATCGCTGCTTGGACTCTATCAGTACCCCACTTATGTAGTAAACCGGCCGCTGAACCGGGTGCTCCTTACCAGCCTCCTTGTGTTCGACCACAATAACAACACTAACAGCACGCGTGTTAGCAGCCACGTACAGTAACAAGGGCTCCTTGTCAATGGGAGCAGCAAGAACCGGCGGCTCAGCCAACTGTCTCTTCAGATCTTCAAAAGCAGTATTGGCAGCGTCACTCCAAGTAAAGCTATCCGTCTTCTTCATCATCTGATACAGCGGTATAGCCTTCTCCCCTAACCGGCTTATGAACCGGCTTAAAGCAGCGATACGACCCGCCAAATGTTGAACATCATTGATACATGCTGGTTTGGCCAGAGAGGTGATGGCTTTGATCTTCTCCGGGTTAGCTTCAATGCCTCTGTTAGAGACCAGAAAGCCCAAAAGCTTGCCTGCAGGCACACCAAAAACGCACTTGGCCGGGTTAAGCATCATCTTGTAAACCCGGAGATTATCAAAGGTTTCCTTGAGATCATCAATCAAGGTCTCTTTCTCTCTGGATTTAACCACTATGTCATCCACATAAGCATGAACATTGCGTCCAATACGATTTCGAAGACAATTCTGCACGCATCGCTGGTAAGTCGCCTGGGCACTCTTGAGCCCTAAAGGCATTGAAACATAGCAGAAGGCTCCAAATGGAATAATGAACGCCGTCTTCTCCTTGTCCTTAACAACCATCTTGATCTGATGATAACCAGAGTAAGCATCCAGAAAGCTCAAATGCTCACAACCCGCCGTAGCATCAATGATCTGATCAATACGAGTTAGAGAAAAAGGATCAGCGAGACAAGCCTTCTTTAAGTCTGTGTAATCCACACACATACGCCAAGTGCCGTTTTTCTTAAGAACAAGCACCGGGTTAGCCAGCCACTCTGGATGTAACACCTCAATGATGAACCCAGCTGCCAAGAGCCAGGCCACTTCCTCACCGATAGCTTTCCTTCTCTCCTCATTAAACCGCCAAACAAACTGCTTGACCGGTTTAAACTTTGGATCGATATTAAGAGTGTGCTCAGCGAGTTCTCTCGGTACACCCGGCATGTCAGATGGCTTCCATGCAAAAATGTCCCGATTCTCAACGATGAACTCGATGAGCGCGCTTTCCTATTTGGGATCCAAATTAGCACTGATACTGAACTTCTTGGATGAATCGCCTGGGACAAAATGGACAAGCTTAGTCTCATCAGCCGACTTAAATTTCATGACCGGCTCATGCTCTGTAGTTGGCTTCTTTAAGGATGTCATATCCGCCGGGTCAACATTGTCCTTGCAGAATTTTAACTCTTCCGTCGCGCAGACCGACTCAGCATAAGCCGCATCACCCTCTTCACATTCCAGAGCTACCTTGCGGCTCCCGTGCACCGTAATGGGTCCCTTATGACCCGGCATCTTGAGCTGCAAGTACAAATAACACGGCTGTGCCATGAACTTGGCGTAAGCCGGCCGCCCAAATAGAGCATGATACCGGCTCTTGATCTGAACTACTTCAAACGTCAATTTCTCGGCTCTGGAATCATATTCATCCCCAAATGCTACCTCCAACTCTTTCTTGCCGACCTGATACGCCGACTTACCAGGTACAACTCCATGGAAAATGGTTTTGGACTTCTTAAGGCTCTTATCAGTCAGCCCCGTGCGACGGAAGGTCTCATAATAAAGGATATTGATGCTGCTGCCTCCATCCATCAGCACCTTGGTGAACTTGTATCCACCCACTTGAGGGGCCACGACCAGGGCTAAGTGACCCGGATTGTCAACCCGGGGAGGGTGATCCTCTCTACTCAATACGATAGGCTTCTTAGACCACCTCAAATAACGAGGAATTGCCGGCTCAACCGCATTCACGGCCCTCTTATGAAGCTTCTGGCCCCGTTTACATAAACTGGTGGTAAACACATGGTATTGCCCACTGTTCAACTGCTTTGGATTGCTCCGGTATCCACCTTGCTGCTGCTGCTGACTGCCCTGCCAGCCTGCTGGTTATATCCACCCTGGTTTTCCTGGGAATTTTGAAAAGTGGGATTTGACCCGCCGCCCGAGCCATGAAAACTGCCACCACCTGAGCCGTCGGGCCATTGTTACCGTCAAACATGTTGGAATTTTTGAAAGCCTTCATAATAGTGCAGCCCTTCCACAAATGCGTAGCCGGCTTCTCCTTAGTACCGTGTCTTGGACAAGGTTCATTCAACAACTGCTCAAGTGTGGGTCCTGACCCGCCGGATCAAGGAGGTGGCCTTCCCTTGCGCCGCTGGTTATGACCCTGTGCATTGGTGTTAGCGACAAAATCCAAACTACCGTCAGCCTTACGTTTGTTACCTCCTTGATTTGCTAGGTTGTGCTGAGAGCCCTTGCCGTTGCCATTCCTCTTTCCCTTCCCTACCTTCTCATCATCAGACTCGGGATCCTTGGTACTATCAGAATCGGCGTACTTGACCAGAGCCGCCATCAGCGTGCCCATATCATTACACTCATGTTTGAGCCTCCCCAGCTTTTGTTTCAAAGGTAAGAAACAACAATTCTTCTCCAACATTAAGAAGGTGGAGCTGGCATCCATCTTATCAGATGAATGTATTATGGCTTTAACCCGGCGTACCCAATGGGTTGTAGATTCACCCTCTTCCTGCTTACAATTCGTCAAATCCACGATCGACATGGGCTGCTTGCATGTGTCTTTGAAGTTCTGAATGAACCGATCCTTCAACTCCGCCCATGAACTGATTGAATTTGGTGGCAGACCTTTCAACCAGGTGCGGGCGGTTCCATGCAACATCATGGTGAAGTACTTAGCCATTGCTGCATCAGTAACCTCCAACAGTTCAATAGCCATTTCATAGCTCTCAATCCATGCCCCGGGCTGCAAGTCGGCTGTGTAATTCGGCACCTTCCTTGGTCCTTTAAAATCTTTGGGCAACCGCTCGTTACATAGAGCCGGCACTAGACATGGGACTCCTCCGGTCTGGGTGGCTATACCTGCCTCAACAGAAGTCGTCGGGTAAACCGGATACGGCTGATAAGCCGTCAACTGAGCCGCTTGCTCAGCTGCCTGCTGAACCACCCGTTCAGTATCTTGCCGTAATCCCTCTTGATCTACCAAGTTAACAGCCTCATGACGTGGCGGGTTACCTCCACCTGGCTGGTCACGGCGTTTGACATTGCTTGATACGGCCGCCGAATCCATCTGCCTGCTATAACTCGGGCTTTGGCTTGGACGAGGGGTGGAGTGGATCATGTCTCGGCTGTATGAGTACGCCTCCTGCTGTGCTAAGGCCGTCTGAAGAAGTTCCCTGACCCGGCGGGTTTCAACTATAGCTAGAGAGTCACCATCAATTGGGAGAGCCGCCAATCGGGTTGCTGCCGCTATCATGTTTTCCAATGGGTCGGAGTAATGACCCGGGGGTGTTGGTACGTACTCAGGTGGCGCCATGTTCACGTGGGGAGGTCCCATCACTGGTGGCTGAAACGGTGCTCCGTTCCCGGGTGTCGCAACATGGTCCATTCTTGTGCGCGGAGGGAGCCACGGCAGGTTTCCTGTCTGCGGGGTAAGCCACGGCGGGTTACTGGGTCCTGCTCCTCGCGTGTTAAAAAGATTCCGAGGGTCATAAACTGGGGGAAGTCGAGACTGAGTCTTCTCATACCTTCTCCTCATGACCTCATTAGCCGCGTTCTGGTCTTGTGTGAGCTGGAAAGTGTGCGCCTGGATCTGCTGTGCCTGAACATCCAGAGCCGCCCACTCTACGGTTATCCTAACATCTTCTGCTGCCAGGTCTTCCTTAGCTTGCGCCATATCCAACTTTAACTGTGCCACCTCCGCATCATGACGGGCTTGATCCGCCAGGTTGACTACGGCGGTTAACAGGGTGGTCAACTTGTCGGTGAGATCCATTAACACCTGGGCCGGTGAACGCACAGGGCCTCCTGACCTGGCTGCCGCTAACCCGGAGGTTACTGCTGCTGCAGTTGCGGAGTCTTGAATGGGTTGGGTGCCGGCCATGAAGATCCCGACCCTGCTCGGCGGCTCGAGACAATCCGGAATACTGCTGCCATCGGAACAACCCCCAAGCCCGCCATCGTGTAGTTGGTACAATGAATCCGTCTCACCTGTGGATGACTCACCATCGGAAAAGATGGCCGTCTCACCACCTGAGACAGATCCTTCAGAGAGTCCTCCATGGATGCATCCCACGAAGGCACGTTTCACCGCTGGCGGAGCCCGGGCGGGTCGCGCGCGCTGAGCCGTTTCGACGTGGTTTGTGCAGATGTCCGACTCAGGGCTCGGATCACCGATCTTGCCGATGAAGACGTGGATTCCGCCGAACCTGGTACCCATACTCAATCGAGCCGGCGTCGGGGCCCCATCTTGCGTCGTCGATGTAGAGCTTGCCGCGACGACTCTTGCTCATCCGGCCCACAGCATATCCCTTGAGCCCTTCGAAGCTGCCCTTCAAGAACTCAAATCCATCGTGCGCTGGCCCCACGATGGGCGCCAACTGTCGTGGAATTGTCACGTCAGATGTCCTAGTGAAAGGACTTAGTCATGGAGCCATCGCAACTAGGAAGCTTGAAGGGGTTAATTAGTACAAGGAACACGAGAAGATTTATACTAGCTCGGCCCCTTACGATGAAGGTAAAATCCTACATCTAGTTGGGATTGGGATTATTTGTGTCTCGATAACCAGGGAGCAAATAGCTTGACCTAGCTCTCAAGTTGTTGTTTCGTACCCTGAACCGCCGCCGGGTCGTCCCTTTATATGTTGAGGTTGACGCCCAGTGGCTCTATAGAGTCCTGGTCGGCTTATAGACTGTATCCGGCTCGGTCTCTTAATATTTCTTGCCTTACAGTACAAGTTATATGAATAAGGCAGTTTAACACTACGGGCCTTAAGTCACCTCTGGGCCTTTGGGCCTTTACTAAACCGCCGTCTTCAAGCTTGAGCTTTGGTCTTCAAGAATGCTTATAGGTATAACCCGGCTCCTTCTGGCGGGTCATACCTAGTAGTTATATCCCCAACAGAAAGCACTCAAGAAAAGAGAGTCCCGCTGCCGTATGAAAGAAGAGTATGCACGGGTTGCTGAAGAGAGCTTGGCGGAGATCCAAGCATGGTGGGGTGTCGCCAACAAGGCCAGGAAGGAGAACGACGACGTCTGGCCAACATGCCCTGATGCCTCCACCTGCCAGGATCATGGTGGTAGCTACCTCTATGTTGAGGAGAGCTGGGCAGAGATCCAAGCACGGTGGGGTGCTGCCGACAAGAACGACAAAGAGAATGATTACATCTGGCCAGAATGTGAGAAGTAGTAGTAGTTAAGTGTGTGTGTGTGTGTGTCGCCCGTATGTTTTTTAATTAAGTAGGAGTTAGTACTACTGCAGTACTCCCTCCTTTCTGGTTTATAAGGCTCAAATATGAAATCTCATCAACCAAGGTATTTTGTGAGTGGAGGAATCTATCTCGTAGTTTACAAAACTACTCAAATTAAACTCATGCATTATTTGGATTAATTGAAGTGCATGCATGCTTGGCCACTAGATGAGTAGGAACATTACATGCATTGGTGTGTTCCTTTTTAATTCTTGCATGCAAAGATTTAATGCGCCTCAAAAACTAAAAATGAGACAGAGATGAGCCCTTTAAATTGGAAAAACAAAAAATTTGAAATAAAGCCCTATAAACTGGAAAGGAGAGAGTATTATATAGGAATTTAAGTTGGTGTACATTATTGATACGTGGCATACTTTTAGGCCTTTGTGTGTTGCTTAACATGTGTTCAGTGAAGTTTTAGAGCTGGACCATGGCCCTAAATCCACTCAGCAAAGTCCGCTCGGGAAACAAATATGACCAACCGGGTCATAGCGGTGCACCCGCAGCCACCCAAGTGCCCCTCAACGTCGGCATCTCAAGGGGCGTCAACTTGCAACTACGAGCTTGCCGCGCTAGAGAGACGACCCCCTCGGAATTTAAGCACACACGAAATTTACCATGACTGGAATTAGTTTGTTTTTTGGCCGCAAGGAACAACCTGGACTAGCGGATCTTGTCGCCCATTTTTGAGCTCGACAACGACAGCTACGTGCGTGACATGCCTGCATGCAAATCTTGTGTGGCCAAACTGTGCAAGACAGAGCGATAGGCTATCGAACTACAGTCTGCATGTTGTTGCCATGTTGTAGCATCATTAAGTAGAGCCAAGAACGAGCTATATAGAGTCTCCATGTCACATATAGTGAACCTAATAGCCAACATGTATATAGTCAACCTAAGAGTACTTTACAAATGCATGGCCCACCATACACTCTCACAATGTTTCCTCGAGCCTGTGCTGTAGCCCGCTTACCTTATCTCTCATCTAACTCAGCACAAATATAATAGTTTAATCCTTATAGCTTGCTGACTGTACCTTCAGACTCCACTGGTGTACAGCACTGTAGTAGTACTATGCACTGTGTGGCACAAATGTTCCCACATGTCAGTGATATGCCATGCGGAAGCGCATCGAGTAATATGACCTGCTACAATGCCGTTCAGTATACGCGTGTGGTAGCAGTACTTCTGGTATATGTACAGTGGTTTTCTTGAACAAGCGGAATTCAACAAAGCCTGATGGTGCCTTCGTCCGAGCAACTTACAGTGGGAAAGGTTGGGCCTGTGATTTGACAGCTCATTAGTCATTATTACTGTGGCGCGATGACTATTGTGACTCTCCCCTGGAGGTGTGCGTGATGCACTCTAGAGTAATTTTGGTGCATGGCAAGTATTCTTTATGATATCGAGGAAACCGCGTGGTAATGTATCACTACCGATTTATGTTTTATTTTTTATTTTTTATGAAAGCTAGCATTTTCAACTCTTATGACCGGTGCGAAACACCACGTGCTGGATGCCCCACATGTCAACGAAAGGAGTGGGACATGAACAACGTGGTAGAGCATCTCCACTTCTCCACTTGTAGGTCAGAGGCCACACGTAGTACTAGTATATAACGATACAAAGTGTGACCCGGAGACACAGACGCATCTAGTTGGAAGGTATCGGACCATACACCGATACACGTAAACAAATATCCAACCTAATATGTGCCTACAATTAATATAGTAGAGTACTTAAGAACGTACATCATAATATCACTGTGCATTGCACGTAACATTTAGTGGTAGTAAGACAAATGCCTATATTCCATGCAGGTTCGTACTATTTTTGCCTGGCTACTTCACTTACTACACAACATTACTCAGGTTCGTACATCCCTGCGTACATGTCCAACTCGAAGTTCAAGTCCCACATGTTCTTCATAAATGGCACAAACCATATCATCGCAGCTTCTTAGTGTGGCTCCCCACGATGGAGACTCATCCAAACTGAAGCGACATAGATCAGGGGTAGGGGCATCCAAGATATGAATCCGTCGGTGTTCAATTAAAATGCACCCGTTCTTCATGAACGGCGGGCCATCGGCATCGTGCACGGAAGGTGGCACCGGCTCCGCCTCGCCCGTGTCATCGTCCTCGTCCTCTGGCTCCGCTTCGCCCACATCGTCATCCCCCTGTTCCGGCTCCATGTCGCCCGCGTCGGTGTTCTCCTCCTCTGGCTCCACGTGCCGCTCCACCTCCACCGCCTCCTCCTCGGGATCTGGCTAGTCCGAGCTCTGGAGGTAGGGCAGCTGCGATTCGGGCTTCACACCGCCTCCAGAAGCAGCTCGAAGTGCCGCTCCGGCGGGAGCATGGCTTATGTCATTACCTTCGGCCGATTCATGGCTATCGGCTGACGGTGACCGAGGAAGAGGCTGCCGGAGCGGAATGAATGCGACTACTGTTTGGGTTCACCGTCTATCTTAAATAAATGTGCTCCATCACGTGTACCCGCGCATGCACAAATTGTACACATACGGGTCTGTTTAGGGGGCGTCACATAACTGGTATGTGTGTGAGATTCTGAGAGATAGAGCATGTGAGCGCACCTCTGCTCTTCGTACATGTACTCCACCTTTTGCATTAGGATACAAGTATAATGGTACTACACTTTAGCTTGTCATTTACGTTGACATATTAAAGCGGTTGTGTAAAAAAAGTCACTTCCTGCTTGTGATTTGCATTATATAATTATGAGAAGTTTGCTAACTACTAAAATAAAGTGGGGCATGCCCATGTTATATAAGTAAATTAAGGTGATTGATTCTCATATGAGTAAGTTTGGACGAAGGGTGGTAGGAACAAATGCTCCACCTCGAGCATGTGTGTGTGTGTGTCTGAAATGGAGTCTTTGGTGTGGAAAGTAATTAAGTGTGTGTGTGGCTTCATCGTAGAGAGGTCATGTGTATGGCAGAGGCCTCCAGCGGGGGGGGGGGGGGGGGGATATCGAGATAATGTGTTTGTTCGAGAGACACCGAGAAGACTACTAACGATGGTTCATGACTACGGGAATATATTAAATGAATTGAACGGATAGTCTTATTGGTTTCAGCCATATAGGGGAAGGAGTGGGAGATGGTGGTAGCAAGAAGGAGATAGTAAGTGTGAGTGTGTGTTTTATAGAAGAGACCCATCCAGAGAGAAGTCATGTGCACACAAGAATAGGACGATTCAATGTGGGGTGAGGGATGATGGTAAGTAACTATGTATGGAGACATATGAGACCTTGAACGTGCATGTGTGAGAGGTATACATGTATACGTGGGATGTGTGTGTGTGCACTCACATTATCAAAATGAAATAAAGGAGACATAAGTCATAAGATCAACGAGATGGGAGAGATGGGTCGGTATGACGATATGCATGCATGTGGGAGTGGAGGGAAGAAGGCCCAATGATTAAGCATGTGTTTTTGTCTTTAAGAGAGAGGGGCGTGGGCTGTAGAGTGCATCTACGGTGAGTAGAGAGAGCGAGACACAATGAGTGTGCAAAAGAAATTGACCTATAGGTGCATGTATGGAGAAACCAATATAGTATGCATGATGGGAAGCAAGACTGCGTGCGAGAAAGAAGGTTGACGAAGAAACAGATAGATAGATAGGTAGAGATGCTATCTAGAGGGACACCGATTAGTTTGTGTGTTAGAGATAAGAGTCGAGTGGATCAGTGGGATGAGTTATGTGTGTGTGAGAGAAAGATATAAAGAGGGTGCATGACTTCATGTAGAGAGAAACATATATAGTGTGCGTGATAGGAAGCAAAAGTGTGGGCGAGAAAGAAGGTTGATGGAGAAATAGAGAATAGATAGATAGAGATGCTATCTAGAGGGATATCATCTAGTCTGTCTGTTAGAAATAAGAGTCAAGTGGATCAGAATGTTGAGTTATATGTGTGGGTGTGACAAAGATAGAGAGAGGGTGCATATGAGTGAAATACAAACGAATATTAGTGAGAAATGAGACCCCGAGAGACGGAGTTTTTTGTTTGTGAGAGATAATGATATTTCACAAGGAGAGTCGTAGCTAGAGAGACATATTAAGGAACGCAAGATAACCCTAGGGAGAGAGGGTGTGTGAGCGGCATACAAGGGAATGTTGGAGGGATATGAGAACATGGGAGATGGAGTTGTGTTTGTGTGTTAGAGAGATATTTAAGAGGTAGAGTCGTAGCTAATTGAGACATAGGTAGCGCGAGACACCTCTAGTGTGAGAGGGTGTGTGTGAGTGGCATACAGGGGAATAGTTGAGAGAAATGAGACCCCAGGATATGAAGTTTGCGTAAGTGTGAGAGAAAAATATTTAACAGGGAGAATCGTAATTAGAGATAGATGGCAGGGAGCCAAATATACTTAGAGAGAGATAGAGTGAAGGTCGAGGGAGAGAGTTTCATTAGTGTGTTATGAAGATAAAAGACTGCTATCGACATACACGTAGCACGAGATATACCCGAGAGATGATGAAGGCATACAAGTCTAGAGAGAGATATAAGTCATGATTGATAGCTATATGAGATGACTATAAGGATTAAAGGGGGATTCAAATATTTGAACTAGAGACCAGGACATCGATAATATCATAAATAAAATTGGTCTATGAAACATGCATATTCATTTGAATTTGAGGATACATGTAATGTTATTTAGTTTTTCAATATTAGTGATCCATGGATTTTTTAGTTAGACGCAATGCATGGTTTATATGCAATTAATGTGTAAACAGGATTACACTATATGTTGCATGTGTGTCCAACACATTATACGCATTTGAGAAGTGAAAAAAAAAACCCGCTTGAGACACACATTAAACGGAGATAGTTAGCGAGGAATGCATACATTGGATTTCAACATAAAGTGGTTTCAAATATTTGAAAATTCAAATTAAGATGGATTCAACCTTATTAATCTGAGATCATGCCATATGTGAACCATATTTATGTATAAAGGGTGATGTGCTTTTGAAAGTATATATAAAAAATTATGTATATAGATTTGTATTGGAATACAGAATGGATCCGTCCTGAAAAAAAGATTACAAAATGGATTCGAATTGAGTTGGCACGGTAAACGTGCAATCTTTTTCTCCAATAATTTGAATGAAGCGGCTTAACTCAGAGTAACCGCCCGAAACCAAAATCTGGGAGATGGAAATTACTGCCTATCCCTGACATGCAAAACTAGTCAGCTCGATTCGTATAGGTGTAGATAGGGGTAGGTTTGTAATTTCACTCAAACATAACATAACCGCCTCTCACCTGGTTTCATACATGGTGGGCGCCAAAACACAGTCTCTCATAGGCCGAAATCACCTCTCACCTATATTCATACAAAGTGGGCGCCAAAACACAGTTTCTCCTCGTCCGAAATCTCTGTCGGCAAATATTCGGTGTATGCTAGATTATCGTCCTATCCCCAATCAACCAATATTGCTGTGATGTCGGAAATTGTAAACGAGGGCGAAGTTTGTAAATTTCCTCACATTTTAGACAAGCGCATCCTGAAGACATGGTCCCCCACACTCTTTCCCTCCATTTCCCCATTCGTACTCCCTGGGCACCAAAACACCCTCTCAAACCTAGTCTCCTCCATCCGCCACCCCATCCACCGCCGTCATCCTCCACCTTGCTGGATGTGATATCCTGACGCCTCCATTATAAGAGATCAACCTCTCTCATCCACGGCTTTGGACCAGGATCTTTGCATCGCATCCTCTCGCTTCATCCGTGCCGTCGTCCACCTTTCCGAGGCCGCTCTAACGATTGTCTCATCCACCACACAGAGATATTTACCTTGCCGCCACCGTCTGCCCTCCTAGATCTACTTCCACATCGCCGACAGCCATCACTACTGCAACACCATCAATGTCTCTACAGATGCTTACACGGCGCCACACTAGAGGCGGTAATCTTTCGTCTATGCTCAAGTTATTTATCTCAGCAACAAAATAGATCGCCACTACTTTACTGTGATTTCTTGTCCATCACTTAGAATCTTACTTGTTAGTTGAAACCAAACATTGGTTGGAAAGTGGCATTTGTCCGGTATGCACCTTCAAATCCGCCATGGCACGCTCACCACTATACTCGCAATGCTTATGGTTTTCCCCTTTTATATTCCACATTATCTTAAATGAGAGTAGACCGAATTTCAATTTGGGGTCAGTCTATTTTTGAGAGCTTGTCGGAGTTCACCGGAGGGAATGAAGGGGATCGCGGGGGGGCTGCCCCATTGTCTATCTTAGTGTTTCGGGTGGGGACATTGGTTGTGGGGGGTGGTCGTAGGGCTATGTTGGGGCCTCGCCATAGGCAAAACTCGAAGCGGGTGGGGTGGGTGGGACGGGGTTGGCTACAGGGATAGCTGGGGGCGGCGAAAGACCGCAGGTGGTGCGAAGTTCTGGGGAGGGCCGGAGGCGGTGCTTCGGTTGGCGGCCTGTGCGGTGGTCTGTAGGGGAAGAATAAGAGGCGAGGAAGAAAAAGGGTTAGGACACGGAAGACCTTCATCCAACCGCCTGAAATGGTCAACTGAGCCATATGACAAAAGTGAGGCGACTTGCACGTAGACATTCCCTTTTTATATTCACTACCATCATCCTAGTTTCCTCGAGACATGCTAGCACTGCTCCTCAACCCATCAAGCTAAACAACATGTCACTCATAATTCCAAACTTAGCTAGTCAAATATGATTCTAATATGATGCTGGTATTACTAAAACATATAGCGTTTAATTGGTCAGCTAATGTTCCTACTTTACTTTCGAAAAGAACTTGCGTCACATATAGAGAGACAGCAAGGAGCTGCATTTTTTATACTCTCTGGTTCATCATGTGTGGGCAACGAACATTCTGTTATCCAAAATCTGCTTGCTATTCTTTAGCATGTTCCTCTTCTGTTCTTCTTTAATAAGTACACTCTTCGTTCCTAAATATAAGTATTTGTATGGATTCCTCCATGCACTACATACGGAGCAAAATGAGTGAATCTACACTCTAAAATGTATGTATATACACCCGTATGTGATCCATAGTGGAATATCTACAAAGACTTACATTTAGGAATAGGGGGAGTATAATAGTTGTACAATATGTTCCTTGTAGTGAAGAGGAGCAGGGACATTTGCAGTGACCTTGTCTATTCGGTAGCCTGTGATGGATGCTTTCAACTCTTCGCGTTGGTCTGCCCTAATATCCAAGAAATGCTGGGAGCTGTGTCGCCTTTGAATGTTAGACTGATAGTAACAGTACCGCGCCTTCAGTTGCAGAGAGCTGGTATCCGAAGCCTTTCTAGCCATACATACTAACACATTCCAGCAAGTTCCACTTTCCTGATTTTACTCGTGATGCTTAGGTTTTTCCCATTATATCTACACTATGATCTGCATAGGTGCTTTGTGTCCTACTAGCAACAGTCCAGTCTTGAAGCTAAACAACACAACAATGATACGTCCAAAGCTTACTTCTTCAAATATGAATGTCATATGATACTAGATTAGTTAACAGATAGACATCTAATTGGTCAGCTAATGCTCCCACTTGAGTTTCGAAATGCATGTGAGCACATATAGAGAGACATCATGGAATTGCATTTCTTTGGGCGCTCTGATTCATCATGGGTGGGCCACCAACACTGTATAGACAGAAGAAGAATTTCAATAATATGCTTCTCCTTCTATTCTTTAACATGTTCCTCTTCTGTTCTTCTTTAGTAAGTACATTATGTTCCCTGTCAAGAAGGGGAGCAGGGACATCTGCAGTAGACAGCTCTATTGGACCACTTCTGCTAGATGATTTGAGCACTTCAAGTTGGTCTGCCCTAGTATCCAGAAATGGTGGGAGCTGTGCGGTCTTTGTTATACTAAATTGATAGTAACACCAGTGCGCCTTCAGATGAATAGAGCTGGCCTGTAGGCGATTGATAGGCTTTAAATTAGTCGCAGCAATACAACCCCGTATTTTCTAGCCAGTTCCACTTTCCTAATTTAATTATGATGGTTATGGTGTACCCCTTTTTATCTACACTACGATCTGCCTACTGGCTATGCCCTCTCGTTATCACGGTGTGCCAATAAACTTTCTAGATGGTATATTATGAACCTATCATCTGCCGAGTATCCTTACATCTGGAGCTCCCAATAGTGAGCATATTTTTTATATAGTTGTGCCAGATTATATTAATGTACGCACCATATTACAGCACACATGGGCTCTCTCGTCAGAATCCAGTGATATCACACAAGGGTTTAGATGGAGCCCCTATTATATTAGAATATCCTTTGCATTACAAAGATAATCTCACTACTATTTTTGTTTTGCTTGTCAGATTATTCTACATAATCACAATGAATATAAGAATGAGAACATCAGAAGAATATTGCGGAACAGTTCAATGGGTAACAAACTTGGCATCAAGGGATTGATGTCCATTCTGGATGCAATGAAGGCCACATGCTCCCAACCTATAGATTCGTATTCAGAATATGATCCTAGTGAGTATTGTGAGCTCAAGGAGTCAAAGGAAGATGGCCTATCCCGATCACCCAATAAGGTGCCTGATCTAATTTGGCAAGGTTTCATTGGTTGCATGTATCCTACATAAGGTGTCTTGCATCTCTTCTGCTTCCTTGCACCGCCATATGCTTAGTTTACTCATGATATATGTGAAGATACCTATTCCCTTTGTTTTCATACCATGTTTTTCCATTCAAATGTTGTTATTGTGTTTCAGACATCCAAAAGTAACAGGGTGATTGCAGAACCTGAAGGAGTACAAGCAAAGTTCTTGAAAAAGGTGGTGGTACCGGAGAAATTAGATACTCCGTCCTTGCCGATTTATAGGGCTTATTTTAACTTTTTTGTTTTTCCAATTTAAAGTGCTCATCTCCATCTCATTTTTAGATTTCGAGGCGCAATCAACATTTGGATGCATGAATTAAAAAGGAACACACTAATGCATGTAATGTTCCTACTCATCTAGTGCGCAAGCATGCATGCACTACAATTAATCCAAATTAATGCATGGGTTTAATTTGAGTAGTTTTGTAAAATACGAGATACATTCCACCACTCACAAAATTCCTTGGTTGATGAGATTTAAGATTTGATCCCTATAAACCGGAAAGGAGGGACTAGCACCCCACTTATATTGGTGATAGAACCAGCGCCGCAAAACCTAGGATATCGCAACTATGCTGCTCACTGCTTTGCTTTAGTTAGTACCTGTTGTTCTATCACCATACTTACATTCATACCTGGTGGATTATGTGACATCATTGTGCATTATCACTTGCTTATCCACTGTTTGCTTGAAATTATCATATCTATATGAATGCTTACATTAATGTAGAATAAACGCGATGCCTTATGAAGAATTTTAGCTCTGCATTGTTCTTTTAAGTATCTGATGTTCATCACTGTACTTATATTGTCAGCTAGTTGTTCATGTACACTTTACAACGTATTTTCCTTTGCCCTCCATTTTCTACACATCAGATCTATATTTACCGTTGCCAAAATATTGAATAAAACCAATGCTACTGAAGAAGTTCAGCGCTGCATTGCTCTTGTCAGTGCCTTTTTCCCGTATGTTGTACTTACATTTATAGTCTGCACCTTAGCTTAAATAATCTCCATTTGTTCGTATATTATCACATCTATATTTACTCTCAACAAAATGTAGAATAAAGGCAATGCTCATGAAGAAGATTCCATGGTAAACTTCTTGAATTGCCTCGCATCAATGTGGACAAGGGCTTTATAGAGCCGGTTTTCACTACTAAGGTAAGTTTGTCCTCCTCGAGCCTTCAAACTTTGTTGCATATATTTCTGTAGCTATGACTGCAAATGTTGATTATTTTTGTCATTTGCATCAAATTGCATGTTCAAAGTTTATTACGAAGAAGCACATAAACATAAGTTTTTCCTTCTCAATTTCAGTTTTTAGTTATACAACCTAGTTCCTTATTCATACCATGTAAATTAAACTAAACATAGAAATTTATATTCTTTAGCACTGCATGTATGCTTGTGTTCTTGATCTGTAATCCAGTGGTGTGGTGAAACTGCCAACTCCAGCACAATGTCATATCCTGCTATGTCTTAACTATGAACAATGCCATATTATGTTAATGTTATTTAAATCATATCTCTTTATTTGCCAATCTGAATGGGATAAATTGAAAGTACACTCACCATTCATGCTTATACATTTTTTAGCACTACATGTATGCTTGTGTTCTTGATCTATAATCCAGTGGTGTGGTGAACCTGACCGCTCCTACACAATGCCATTTCCTGCCATCTTAATTATGAACAATGCATATTATGTTAATGCTATTTTAAACCGTGTCTCTTTATTTCTAACTAAGAAATGAGATGAATTGACAGCACTGATGCTTATACATGCAAAACCTGTTATCTACCTACTTGTTTCTCTTTTAGGGTCAATAATGCTAGGAAGAATTGCCACAATGATAGTGAGACAAACCCATTGCTTGTCCCTCTAACATATATTCCATAGAAGAAGGGAACACATCTTGAGGATAGTGATACAACCCCAAAGTCATGTCTTGATGTAGTGTCAAACTTACTCGCTAATAGCCGTGACACAAGCTTGATGAAGTCGTCGCCTGAATCTGTTCGACTTCTTTAGTCTGAAATTCAAGAAGAAAGACATGCTTCCGCTCAAATCCGACAGGGGCTCCAATCCCTATGCAAGATTAACATAAGTACATGACGTCTATTGATGCTATGCAACTTGAGTTGGTGGATATCAGCATCAAACAACCGCACTCTCATCAGGTTGCTAAGATGCTTGCACTGCAGCTCCTGGGAGGGATAACCTTTCTTGACCTGTGTTGAAGTCCTGTCGGTTCTGTCTCTTGTTTTGTCAACATGTTTACCTCCAATGGTGGCGACCTTTGATGCCCAGTGTATGTAATCTGCTATCTGGTTGCCCTTTATTATCATTGGTGATGAACTTTGATGCCTAGGGGATGTAATATGCTCTTATTTCTTTTTTGTATAGTCTAGGTTTATTCTTCGTCATGATGCTACAATTTATTTGCTGTATATGTTGTCCTCGCTCCATGAAAAGGTCGTAAGCTTCGATCAGAGCACAATAGGCCAATACGATAGGCTTATATATAAAAAAATTGGTATTAGAACTGGTCGGCCACCAATCGCTAAAAATGGGCCGAACTGTGGGCTTATCTTGGGCCCTAAGAAGGCTTAGACTTAATCTAGCCCACATTAGATTCGGGCCTTAAAAGGCCGAGTAAACCGCTGGCCTTAATTGGCCAAGAAAATAAAATGGGCCTTTAACAGACTGAGTTCTGGATTGAGCCTGAATTGTGTCGGATAAATGACGGCCTGAGAACAGGCTTGAATATACATCGGCCCATTATTGGCCCAGAGGTATGACGGGCCATTAACGGGCCGAAATGTAGTTGGGCCTTAGTTGGCCCAATCACATGATCGGTTGAAAGCAGGCTGGATGCATAGCAGGCCAATATTAGCGCCTTTAACGGGCCGATAGGCAGTTTGGGGTAAAATGTATCCAGGAAGATTGCGGGCCGTTGAGAGGCCGAAAGTCACTACAGACCAGAATTAGGCGCAGTTGCAGCTTGGGCCTTTAAATGGCCGAAAGTTTAACCGAGCCAAAAGCGGCCCATATGTACACAGGCCCGTTAACAGGCCAAAACTAATATCAGGCCATATTGTTAAACGAGCCATTAAGAGGCCGAAGAGAAAATCAGGCCCCCAATGGGCCCAAAGGCACAGTAGCTATTAAAGGGTCATATCTGTTATGGGAAGTAATTTGTCCACTGGGTTGAAACTAATATCAGGCCATAACTATTGCAGGTTGTTAACAGGTCTGATCTGATATGGGTCGTAAACTGGCACATAATATTGCAGGCTTTTAATGGGTCGTGTCTGATGTGGGCCATCATTTGGCCCAAAACACGACAGGTCGTGAGTGGGCCAAATCTGATATGGGCAGTAATTTCACCTAAAGCATGGCAGGCATTTTACGGGCTGACCCACTAGTGTTTGAAAAAAATATTGTGGGCCTTTGGCTGGGCCGACCTTTTAACTTGAATGGGCTGCTATTGGGCCACGCCATGTGTCGACGCAACATCGGCG
The DNA here is from genome assembly GCA_963921465.1 of Triticum timopheevii. Classification (NCBI taxonomy): domain Eukaryota; kingdom Viridiplantae; phylum Streptophyta; class Magnoliopsida; order Poales; family Poaceae; genus Triticum; species Triticum timopheevii. The sequence continues at coordinate 247,424,170 of OY997264.1, read as the reverse complement.
AGTCCTTTCCATTGATGGTTGACATCTGTACCAACGGGTAGTTGACACATGACTCACCAGGCCAATGAGAAATTTACACGTGGAAAATATCCATTGGTCTTGGCTGTTAACGTGTTATTGGATCCAAAAAAGGACCTGATAGCATAAAGACGACCCGTTATGGTGGATGCCACGTGTCGGTTACCCTTGACGAAAGCACTTCAATGACGCGCCATTTATCATCATGGAAGTGGACACTTCCATGATGATAATTTGAGTATTGTCATGGAACACTTCTACGACAGCACATGTATGACTATCTTGATTCTGTCATAAAATCGTCATGGATGTACATGCATGATAGAAAATGTGACCTACTGTGACAAACACCTATGATCACGGAAGTGTTTTTTTGTAGTGCAGAACCATGAGATCCAATCTAGAGCCCTATTCTAGCACCTTGCCGGAGGGGAACACAATCACAGAGGGGTTCCTCATCCTCACTGGTGCTCCTCCAATGATGCGTGAGTAGTTTACCACAGACCTACGGGTCTGTGGGAAGTAGCTAGATGGCTTCTTCTCTCTTTTTGATTCTTAATTCAATGTTCTCCTCGATGTTCTTGGAGATCTATTTGATGTAATGACTTTTTGTAGTCTGTTTGTTGGGATCCGATGAATTGCGAGTTCATGATCAGTTCTATCTATGAATATTATTTGAGTCTTCTTTCATCTCTTATATGCATGATTATTGTAGCCTCATATTTCGTCTCCGAAACTTTGGTTTGGTTTGGCCAACTAGATTGAGTTTTCTTGCAATGGGAAGAGGTGCTTTGTGATGGGTTCGATCTTGCGGTGTCCTCACCCAATGACAGAAGGGGTAGAAAGGCACACATGTATCATTGCTATTAGGGATAAAAAGATGGGGTCTATTCCTACATTAACAGATCTTGTCTAGATCATGTCATCATTCTTATTGCATTACTCCGTTTCTCCATGAACTTAATACACTAGATGCATGCTGGATAGCGGTCGATGTGTGGAGTAATAGTAGTAGATGCATCCATCGGTTGTTCTGCTAATCTTGGATGTGATGCCTATATACATGATCATTGCCTTTGATATGGTCATAATTATTTGCTCTTCTGTCAAATTCCCAACTATAATTTTTTTTACCCACCGTTTGCTATTTTCTCGAGAGAAGCCACTAGAGAAATCTATGGCCCCCGGGACTATTTTCTATCTTATTGTTTTCAGATCTATTATTTCAAAAACCCAAAAATACCTTGCTGCACTTTTTCTTTCTTTATTTTTTTGTTCCTTTGTCAGATCTATTTATCAGATCTCATACATTTTTATCTATCCCAATACCGATGAGGGATTGACAACCCCTCTTACATGTTGGGTTGTGATGTTGGCTTGAACTACGTCGGTATTTCCCCAAAGTTTAAGGGATGATGGAGCACAACAACAGTAGGTGTTTCTCTTAGTGATTAGACTAAGGTTATCGAACCAGTAGGAGAACCACACAAAACTACGTAAACAGTTTCCACACACAAAGGACAAATACTTGCAACCCGGCATGTTAAAGGGGTTGTCAATCCCTTTGGGACAATGGTGCCAGAAATTGTCAAGTTGACGGGATAAAATTATAGTAGATTGATAGATGCAAAAAAAAGGAAATAAAATTCACCGAGGTATTTTTGGGTTTTTCTATTAATAGATCTGAAAATAAAAGAGAATAAAAATAGATCTCGAAGGCAAATATGATAAAGAAGAGACCCGGGGGCCGTAGATTTCACTAGTGGCTTATCTCAAGAAAAATAGCATACGGTGGGTAAACGAACTGTTGTTGAGGAATTGATGGAACTTCAAATAATTATGACGATATCCAGGCAATGATCATTATATAGGCATCACGTCCAAGATTAGTAGACTGACTCCTGCCTGCATCTACTACTATTACACCACACATTGACCGCTATCCAGAATGCATCTAGTGTATTACGTTCATGGAAAAATGGATAATGCAATAAGAACGATGACATGATGTAGACAAGATCTATTCATGTAGGAATTAGACCCCATCTTGTTATCCTTAATGGGATTGATACATATGTGTTTGTTCCCCTTCTGTTACTGGGATCAAGAACTGTAAGATCGAACCCATCACAAAGCACCTCTTCCCATGGCAAGAAAAATCGATCTAGTCGGCCTAACAAAACCAAAGATTTGAAGAAGAAATACGAGGCTATAAGTAATCATGCATATAAGAGATCAAAAGATTCAAATAACCTCATGGATAAAAACATAGGTCGGATCATAAACTCAAAGTTCATCATATCCCAACAAACACACCGCAAAAAGAGTTACATCAAATAGGTCTCCAAGAGACCAATGTATTGAAAATCAAAACATAGAGAGGAAGCCATCTAGCTATTGACTACAGACTCGTAGGTCTGCAATGAACTACTCACGCATCATTGGAGAGGCACCAATGAGGATGATGAACCCCTCCATGATGGTGTCTAGATTGGATCTATGGTTTTTGGAACTTGTAGCGACTCGAATTGATTTTTGCTGACTCCTCTAGGGTTTCTGGAATATTGGGGTATTTATAGAGAAAAGAGGCGGTGCGGGAAGCGGTCGAGGTAGGCACAACCCACCTGGGCACGCTTGGCCCCCCAGGCACGCCCTGGTGGGTTGTGCTCCCCTCGGAGCACCCTCAAGTACTTTCTTGGCCCATCGTGTGTCTTCTGGTGTGGAAACAATCACCAAAAAGTTTTGCCGTGTTTGTACTCCCTTTGGTATTTGATTTCTGCTAAGTAAAAAACAAACAAAAAACAACAACTGGCACTGGGCACTATGTCAACAGGTTAGTCCCAAAAAATGATATAAAGTTGCTATAAAATGATTGTAAAACATCCAAGAATGATAATATAACAGCATGGAACAATCAAAAATTATAGATACGTTGGAGACGTATCAGGATCCCCAAGCTTAATTCCTGCTCGTCCTCGAGTAGGTAAATGATAGAAATAGTTTTTTTTGATGCGGAATGCTGCCTAACATGTTAATCACATATTCTTTTCTTTGTAGCATGGACATTTGGATTTTTATATGATTCAAAGCATAAGTATAGTTTTGACATGAAGATTTCCATACCCAAGTATATCAACAAGTAACCATGTCTTTCAAAATATCAACACTAAAGCAAGTTATCCCTAGCCCATTATGCTCAATCATTGATCCATTCATGAAACACACTCGCATATTAGCTACACCGAATGCTCAAGTACGATCATAGTGCACGTTAGTTGGTGCTTTATAAGAGAAGATGGAGACTCAAATAAAAATAAAATTGCATAAAGTAAGTAGATAGGCCCTTCGTAGAGGGAAGTAGGGATTTGTAGAGGTGCTAGAGCTCAAAGCAAAAAAGATAGAGATAAAAACATTTTGGGTGGCTTGCTTTTCCTGTCAACGAAAATGATCAAGTAGTTCTCAATAATTTCCATGCAAGATATATCATAGGCGGTTCCCAAATAGAAAATAAATTTTATTCATTTTTCCACCATACTTTCACATTCCACAACTAACCGAATCCACAGGTGCCGTCCATACCAACACTTTCCAAGAAATTTATTATTTTACAACATAAAGTAAATTCATTTTCATTTCGGGATTGGGCATCCCTAATACCTTTGTCGTACTCTCATGCATGATAAGTGAATAAACATTCATCTTGAGAATAACACATCTAGCATGGAAAAACATCAGCCACCCCCTACCATTTCATGAGTGGTACGAACACACAAAAGAGAAATTTATTTTGAAAATTCAAGATGGCACATACAAATTTTCTTAGAAAGACACGGAAATACCGCATATAGGTAGGTATAGTGGACTCATGTGGCAAATTTGGGTTCAAGGATTTTGTATGCACAAGTAGTGATCATACTTGGTGCAAATGAAGGCTAGCAAAAGATTGAGAAGCATCTAACCAAGAAACAAAAAATCTCATAAGCGAGCATTAAGCATAACTAGCACCGAATAATGCACCACAAGTAGGTTGTAATTTCATTGCATAACTATTGACTTTCGTGCTTGCATAGGGAATCACAAACCTTAACACCAATATTCTTACTAAAGCATAATTAGTCATCAACATGACTCACATATTATATCAACACATTGCAAAACTATTACAAGGAATCAAGTTTATTTTTCGAATGATCTTTATGAAAGTTTTTCTTATATCCCCCTTGAATATCTATCACTTTGGGACTAATTTCATATGTTGCTTTTGATAGCTTAAACAAATCTGAGTGAAGAACATGAGCATAAATATTTTCTTCTCTCAAAATAATTTAAGTGAAGAAAGAGAGAATTTCTTAAAAATTGTACTAACTCTCAAATAAATCTAAGTGAAGCATGAGAGAATTTCTTCAAAAATACTAAAGCACACTGTGCTCAAAAAGATATAAGTGAAGCACTAGAGCAATTCCATAGCTCATAAAGATTTAAGTGAAGCATAGGGAGCAATTGTAACAAGTCATAGCATAATTTTGGCTCCCTCAAATAGGTGTGTCCAGCAAGGATAGATGACTTAAAATAAAAAGTAAAACAAGCAAAGACTCATATCATACAAGACTCTCCAAGCAAAACTCATAATATGTGACGAATAAAAATATAGCTCCAAGTAAAATACCAATGGTCGTTAGAAGAAAGAGGGGATGCCACTCGGGCCATCCCCAAGCTTAGTTGCTTGCTTCTCTTTTAGATAATAGCTTGGGATTTCATGGGGAATACCAAGCTTAGTCTCTTCTTAATCCTTATTCCTTCACCCATCGTGATCTCACCCAAAATTTGAAAACTTCAATCACAGAAAAGTTAACAAAACCTTCGTGAGATCCATTAGTATAACAAAGCAAATCACTACTATAAGTACTATTGCAAACCCATTCATATTTTATTTTTTCATTATGTCTACTATATTCAAACTTTACTATATCTTATACCCTCCAATTCAAACCATAGATTCATCAAAATAAGCACACAACACAAAGAAAACATAATTTGCAAAAACAGAACAGTCTATACCAATTAGGAAACTTCGTATACTTTTGTAACTCCATTTTTTTTTGAAAAATTAGGACAACGTGGGTAATTTGTATATGAATCTTGTGTAAAAACATAAGAGCAAAAGCACGTTTCTGTGATTTATGATAATTATTTTCCTGAGCGCAAAAGTTTCTATTTTTCAACAAGATCAAAACAACTTTCACCCAACATGATCCCAAAGGCTTTACTTGGCATAAACACTAATTAAAACACAAAAAACACAATCATAACAGAGGAATAATTGTGAAAACACTCAAGAACAGAAAGAAAAAGACAAAAAAAATCGGTGGAAACGACACCTATGGGATCACGGGAATCCCTACTACGGTTGCGGGGCGCGGGGTCGTGAGAAGAGCAGGATCAGCAGTCAGCACAAGCACACAGGTCGTTTACCCAGGTTCGGGCCGCGAGGATGCGTAATACCCTAGTCCTGATTTTGTGTCTATTTGAGTGTTCTTGGAGTTCTTGAGCTAGCTATGATGAGTGTAACTTGTCCAAGGGTCCGAATCCTTCTCCTGGATGCCTTGGGCCTCCTTTTATAGTCAAGGGGATCGCCACAGTGGCACACAGGAGGTGGAATCGGTGCACAGTGGCTAAGCTTATCGCTTAGCCATTATGGGACAAGACACATTTAATGCGCCCCTTAGGTGTCCCGTTCACTTTATCAGGGACGGAAACCAGCCCCCGTACTGTCCGCCGCCGCCCCACCTCGCTCCGACACGCATACAGGCCAGCGGTGCGCATGGTGCCATGTAGGCTGGCAAGCTCTTGAGGTGGCGCGGTGGTAGGGCCTTCACGAAGATTTTCATGCCACCACGTAGGCACGCGCTGAGTTGGCCTGGAATCCTCATGTCGACACGCAGGTGCCTGCCTAGCTGGTGGGATGGCAGCTGCATGGGAGCGGCGGTGGAACCTTGGCGGGTGTGGGCCTGGCTGTGGCTCCACGGATGTCCTCGCCAAGGGCCTTGCCGGGGCCCCAGCAAGGGTCTTGCCGTGGCATCGTGGTCGTTCCTGGCAAGGATCTTGCCGGAGGTCTCATGGATGCCCTCGAGAAAGGTTTTGCCGAGGCTCGTCGTCTTCTTATCCTCATCCAACTATATGTGCTTCTTGTCTTCACAAAGATCTGCATGCCATCACGAAGGTGCCTCCCGAGCCTTGGTGCCAATGTGGTTATCGGAAACCTTGGGCTTGAGGGTGGAGCGCTCTGTTGGGGTTGGGCAAGCTACCTCGGCAAGGTTATTGCCATGGATGCGAAGGCTGCCCCGGCAAGGGTCCTACCGAGGGAGCCCGCCCTGCCCTCTTGGCCCTTGTGTATTCGGCCTTGGCGTTTCTTTGCTCGTCTTGTGGCCTCGGCCTCCTTCCCTTGCCTTGCCAAGTGTGGCCTTGGGCGCGGCTCTGACTGCCCATGCACAGGTAGAGGGGTGCAGAGTAGAACCCCTACTTCTGTACACCGACAAAAATAATTTTTTTTCATTGGGTTGCATCCCAATAAGCGCTATCGTTTTACGCCCCTAGCTAGGCATAATGCAAAGATCTAAGTGTTGTCATTTATAGTTTTAGCAACTTTTCTAAGGGCTTTCTCAAACCCGGGAGGCTCTTTATGCTTCCCTAAATTCTCAAGAAAAGAAACCATCTTGAGATCTAAGATATCCAACTGCTTATTGCAAAGAGTAATCAAAGTATTCATTCAATTGAGGTTCCCACTAATATGGTTGAGGGGTTCATTATATTTTTGCAACTCGACCATATGTTTATGCAAATCACTCAACTTGTCTAAGATTTGAACCCCTTCTTGAGTAAAAGAAATCTCCTTTTTGGTGGGTGGAATTCCTAAGATCCCCTCTTATATCTCATAAGTAGTATTAGAATCAAGTTCGATTCCTTTAGCGGCAAAATCCATAAGTTGCCTATGATGCAAGGCTAATCCTATATAAAAATTTTGAAGCAAAATCTTTGCATCCCCTTTTAGGTTGCTAATGAGATTAGATTCCATTAGCCTATACCAGGCATCTTTCAAATTTTCTCCTTGTCTCTACTTGAAGTATAAGACTTCAAAATCCGGAGACAAAGGAGGAGTAGTCGTGCTAGCCATAGTGACAAGGTGAGCAAGCAAGATCACACACATAAACAGATCTGACGAGAAAATGGCGAACGAAAAAGAGGGCGAATAAAACGACAAATTTTGTGAAGTGGGGGAGAGGAAAACGAGAGGCAAATGGAAAATAATGTAAATTGCAAGGAGATCAGATTTGTGATTAGGAACCTGGTAGATGTTGATGATGTCTCCCCAGCAACGGGCCAGAAATTCCTTTTGATGTTGGCTTGAACTATGTCTATATTTCCCCAAAGAGGAAGGGATGATACCGCACATTAACGGTAGGTATTTCCCTCAGTGATGAGACCAAGGTTATCGAACCAGTAGGAGAACCACGCAACACTATGTTAATGGTACCTACACACAATGAACAAATACTTGCAACCCGACGTGTTAAAGGGGTTGTCAATCCCTTTTGGGTAACAGTGACAGAAATTGTCAAGTTGACGAGATAAAATTGTAGTAGATTGATAGATGCAAATAGAAGCTAATAAAATTCAGTGAGGTATTTTTGGGTTTTTGGATTAATAGATCTAATAATAAAAGTGAATAAAAATATATCTCGAAGGCAAATATGATAAAGAAGAGATCCGGGGCCATAGATTTTAGTAGTGGCTTCTCTCAAGAAAAATATCATACAGTGGGTAAACAAATTACTGTTAGGAAATTGATAGAACTTCAAATAATTATGACGATATCCAGGAAATGATCATTATATAGGCATCACATCCAAGATTAGTAGACCGACTCCTGCCAGCATCTACTACTATTACTCCACACATTGACCGCTATCCAGCATGCATCTAGTGTATCAAGTTCATGGAAAAACCGAGTAATGCAATAAGAACGATGACAAGATGTAGAAGACATCTATTCAGGTAGGAACTCGACCCCATCTTGTTATCCTTAATGGGAAGGATACATACGTGTCAGTTCCCTTCAATCTCTCGGATCAAGCACCGTAAGATTGAAACCATCACAAAGCACCTCTTCCCATGGCAAGAAAAAATGATGTAGTCGGCCTAACTAAACCAAAGATTCAAAGAAGAAATACGAGGCTATAAGTAGTCATGCATATAAGAGATCAAAAGAATCAAATAACTTTCATGGATAAAAACATAGATCTAATCATAAACTCAAATTTCATCGGATCCCAATAAACACACCGCCAAAAAGAGTTACATCAAATAGATCTCCAAGCGACCATCGTATTGAGAATCAAAAGAGAGAGAGGAAGCCATCTAGCTACTAACCACGGACCCGTAGGTCTACAATGAAGTACTCACGCATCATCGGAGAGGAACCAATGAGGATGATGAACCCCTCCGTGATGGTGTCTAGATTGGATATGTAGTTTCTGGAACTTTCGGCGGCCAGAATTGATTTTCGTTGACTCCTCTAGGGTTTCTGGAAGATTGGGGGTATTTATAGAGCAAAGAGGCGGTGTGGGAGGTGGCCGGGGTGGGCACAACCCACATGGGCGCGCCTGGGCCGGTGGATTGTGGTCCCCTCGGAGCCCCCCTTAGGTAATTGTTTTGCCCATCGTGTGTCTTCTGGTCCAGAAAAAATCACGAAAAAGTTTCGATGTGTTTGTACTCCATGCGGTATTGATTTTCTATGAAGTAAAAAACAAGAAGAAAATAGCAACTAGCATTGGGCACTATGTCAATAGGTTAGTCCCGAAAAATGATATAAAGTTGCTATAAAATGATTGTAAAACATCCAAGAATAATATAACAACATGGAACAATAAAAAATTATAGATACGCTGGAGATGTATCAAGTTGCAAGTATTTGTTATTTGTGTGCACGTACCGTTTACATAGTGTTGCTTGGTTCTCCTACTGGAAATACTTACCATTGTTGTGCTACATCATCCTCTGCTCTTCGGGGAAATACCATTGCAGATACAAGCAATTAGACAGCCGTTGTCAAATAAGATTCAACTAAGGTGGGAGATACAGACACCCGCAAAGACACTTTCATGCAATACAAGTTGCATGTCAGTCAGTGAACCGGTCTCTTGTCCATGGACAAGTAAGGATGGTCCGAGCCGCTTCATCCCACAATACCGCCAAATCCAAATATGACAAAGGAAGTAAGCAATTTGAATATCAACTCCCACGAGTTCTTTGTGTTCTACTCATGCATATACATCTAAGTATAGACCTAGCTCATGATGCCACTGAAGGAGAATGTTCCGTGAAATTCAAATAATTTCCTACGGAACACTCAAGATCTAATCTGGGAGATGTATAGTGCTACTTCTTGAGCTTGCGTTGGTTTTTCCCTTGAAGAGGAAATGGTGATGCAGCAAAGTAGAGATAAGTATTTCCCTTAGTTTGAGAACCAAGGTATCAATCCAGTAGGAGACAACGCACAAATCACAGAATACCTGCACAAACAATCAAACAAACTTGCACCCAATGCGATAAAGGGGTTGTCAATCCCTTCACGGTTACTTAAAAAATTGAGATCTGATAGAGATAGATAAACAATGAAGTAAATATTTTTGGTATTTTCGGTTTATAGATCGGAAAGTAAAAGATTGCAAGAATAGTAGATTGGAAACTTTTATGATCGAAAATAGACCCCGGGGCCATAGGTTTCTCTAGAGGCTTCTCCTAAGATAGAAATAATATGGTGGGTGAACAAGTTACTACCCAGCAATTTATAGAGAAGCGCAAAGTTATGACGATAACTAAGGAAATGATCATGAATATAGGCATCACGTCTGTGTCAAGTAGACCAAACCGATTATGCATCTACTTCTATTACTCCACAGATCAACCTCTATCCAGCATGCATCTAGAGTATTAAGTTCATGAAGAATGGAGTAACGCATTAAGTAAGATGACATGATGTAGCAGAATCAACTCAAGCAATATGATGAAAACCCCATCTTTTTCTCCTCGATGGCAACAATACAATACGTGCCTTGCTGCCCCTACTATCACTTCTCCCATTGCCAAAAAACCAATCTAGTTGGCCAAACAAGCCGATAGTTCGAAGAAAATTACAAAGATATCAAATCATGCATATGAGAATTCAGAGAAGATTCAAATAATATTCATAGGTAAGCTGATCATAAATCCAGAATTCATCGGATCTCGGCAAACACACCGCATAAAAGTATTACATAAAATAGATCTCCAAGAACATCGAGGAGAATATGGTACTGAAAATAAAATAGAGAGAAGAAGCCATCTAGCTACTAGCTATCGACCCGTAGGTCTACAGTAAACTACTCATGCTTCATCGGAAGGGCAATAGACTTGATTTAGAAGCCCTCCATGGTAGAATTCCCCACCGGCAGGACGCCGGAAAAGGCCCCTAGATGGGATCTCATGGGTACAGAAGGTTGCGGCAGTGGAGAAGTGTTTTCCTGGATGCCCCTGTTTGTTTGGGGATATGAGGGAATATATAGGCGAAAGAATTAGGTCAAGATATATTTATTCATGCAATTTCTTTTATTATGGCATGAATGTTCAAATCCGTAAGATTCAAAACAAAATTTTAATATTGACATAAAAACAATAATACTTCAAGCATACTAACAAGGCAATTATGTCTTCTCAAAATAACATGGCCAAAGAAAACTTATCCCTACAAAATCATATAGTCTGGCTATGCTACATCTTCATCACACAAAATATTTAAATCATGCACAACCCCGATGAAAATCCAAGCAATTGTTTCATACTTTTCATGTTCTCTAACTTTTTCAACTTTCACGCAATACATGAGCATGAGCCCTGGATATAGCACTATAGGTGGAATAGAATATGGTGGTTGTGAAGATGACAAAAAGAGGGAGATAGTCTGACATCAACTAGGCGTATCAATGGGCTATGGAGATGCCCATCAATAGATATCAATGTGAGTGAGTAGGGATTGCCATGCAACGGATGCACTAGAGCTATAAGTTTATGAAAGCTCAAAAGAAAACTAAGTAGGTGTGCATCCAACTCGATTGCTCACGGAGACCTAGGGCAATTTGAGGAAGCCCATCATTGGAATATACAATCCAAGTTCCGTAATTAAAAATTCCCACTAGTATATGAAAGTGGAATCATAGGAGACTCTCTATCATGAAGATCATGGTGCTACTTTGAAGCACAAGTGTGGGAAAGGATAGTAACATTGCCCCTTCTCTCTTTTTCTCTCATTTATTATTTTTTCTTCTTTTTTTATTTGGGCCTTTCTCATTTTTCTCTGGCCTCTTTTTTTCATCTAGAGTCTCATCCCGAGTTGTGGGGGAATCATAGTCTCCATCATCCTTTCCTCACTGGGACAATGCTCTAATAATGAATATCATCACACTTTTATTTACTTACAACTCAATACTTAGAACAAAAATATGACTCTATATGAATGCCTCCGGCGGTGTACCAGGATGTGCAATGAGTCAAGAGTGACATGTATGAAAGAATTATGAAAGGTGGCTTTGCCACAAATACGATGTCAACTACATGATCATGCAAAGCACTATGACAATGATGAAGCGTGTCATAATAAATGGAACGGTGGAAAGTTGCATGGCAATATATCTCAGAATGGCTATGGAAATGCCATAAATAGGTATGTATGTTGGTGTGATGGCCTAGCTTATTAGGCATGATAGATACTCATATCAATAAGGAATTCCTTCTTTTCCAGAAGACCATTCAGACAGAACTCCAAAGTTAAGCGTGCTCAACTTGGAGTAATTTCAGGATGGGTGACCGACCAGGAAGTTGCTCCCAGGTGCGCACGAGTGTAGAAAAAGTGCGCAGAAAAGACTAGTATTGATCTGCGGGGCTAGTATAGATCCTCCCAGGAGTAACGACCACCGGCGGGTGTGTCCGGGGCGTTACTAGTTGGTATCAGAGCCGACCCTCGCGGTTACGCGGATGTTTGCGGACAGGTGCGCGGTCATGTTGTGCATGACATTTGTGACCCGTTGTGGCACACGACATGCCACATGTGCCGGACTAGATGCATAGACGTATGTGCGAAGAGGAAACATTCCTGTGGCCCGACGAGGACGTCGGTTCCACTGAGTGGGGGTGTATGTGATAGCCTGGCTTATTAGGGATGATAGACTACTCATATCAATAAGGAATTCCTTATTTTCCGGAAGCCCATTTAGGAAGAACTCCAAAGTTAAGCATGCTCAGCTTGGAGTAATTTCAGGATGGGTGACCGACCGGGAAGTTGCTCCTGTATGCGCACGAGTGAGGACAAAGTGCGCAGAAAAGACTAGTATTTATCTGTGGGGCCAGTCTAGATCCCGCCAGGAGTAATGACCACCGGCGGGATCGTCCGGGGCGTTACAGGTGGCTGTTTTGAGGAAGGTATATGGTGGGTGTACGGTACCAGCGAAAGTTGCGCGGCACAAGAGAGGCTAGCAATGGTGGAAGGGTGATAGTGCGTATAATCCATGGACTCAACATTAGTCATAAAGAACTCACATACTTATTGCAAAAATCTATTAGTTATCAAAACGAAGTACTATGCGCATGCTCATAGGGGGATAGATTGGTAGGAGAAGACCATTGCTAGTCCCCGACCGCCACTCATAAAGAAGACAGTAAAAAATCATGCTCCAACTTCATCACATAACGGTTCACCATACGTGCATGCTACGGGAATCACAAACTTTAACACAAGTATTTCTAAAATTCAAAATTACTCACATGCATGACTCTAATATCACCATCTTCGTATCTCAAAACAATCATAAAGAATCAAACTTATCATAGTATTCAATGCACTTTATATGAATGTTTTTTATTATATCCCTCTTGGATGCCTATCATATTAGGACTAAATTTATAACCAAAGCAAAATTACCATGTTGTTTAAAGAATCTCAGAATAATATAAGTGAGGCATGAGAGTTCAAAAATTTCTATAAAATAAAACCACCGCTGTGCTCTAAAAAGATATAAGTGAAGCACTAGAGCAATATTGCCTAGCTCAAAAGATATAAGTGAAGCACATAGAGTATTCTAATAAATCACGATTCATGCGTATCCCTCTCAAAAGGTGTGTACATCAAGGATGATTGTGGCAAACTAAAAAGAAAAGACTCAAATCATACAAGACGCTCCAAGCAAAACACATATCATGTGATGAATACTAATATAGGCTCAAGTAAAGCTACTGATAGACGAAGACGAAATAGGGGATGCCTTCTGGGGCATCCCGAAGCTTAGGCTCTTGGTTGTCCTTGAATATTACCTTGGAGTTCCTTGGGCATCCCCAAGCTTAGGATCTTGCCACTCCTTATTCCATAGTCCATCAAATCCTTACCCAAAACTTGAAAACTTCACAACACAAAACGCAACAGAAAATCTCATAAGCTCCGTTAGTATAAGAAAATAAATCACCACTTTATGGTACTATTTTGAACTCATTATTTATTTATATTGGTGTAATATCTACTGTATTCCAACTTTCCCAAGGTTCATACCCCCCGATACTACCCATAGACTCATCAAAATAAGCAACCAAAAAATAGAAAACAGAATCTGTCAAAAACAGAATAGTCTGTAGCAATTTGTAACTCTCAAATACTTCTGTAACTCCACAAATTATGAAAAATTAGGATAACCTGGGAAATTTGTGTACAAATCCAGTGCAGAAAGAATTAGATCAAAATCACACTTATGTGAATTATACAAATGATTTTCCTGGGCGTAGAAGTTTCTGTTTCTCAGCAAGATCAAAACCACTATCACCGTAAGACATCCCAAAGGTATTACTTGGCACAAACACTAATTAAAACAAAAACCACATCTAACCTTCAAATCAAACAGGAACAAAAATAAAAAGAAAAAAATGAAATTGGGTTGCCACCCAACAAGCGCTATTGTTTAACGCCCATAGCTAGGCATAAAACACGAATAGATCTAGGTGTAATCATATTTGGTATGCAATCCATAAGTAGCTCTCATAATAGATTCATATGGCAATTTAATTTTCTTTCTCAGAAAGTGTTCCATGCCCTTTGTTAACGGAAATTGAAATGTAATGTTTCCTTCTTTCATATCAATAATTGCACCAATCGTTCTAAGGAAAGGTCTACCAAGAATAATAGGACATGTAGGATTGCAATCTATATCAAGAACACTGAAATCTATGGGCACATAATTCCTATTTGCAACAATAAGAACATCATTAATTGTCGGTGTCAAAACCGGCGGATCTCGGGTAGGGGGTCCCGAACTGTGCATCTAGGCGGACGGTAACAGGAGAAAAGGGACACGATGTTTTTACCAAGGTTCGGGCCCTCTCGGTGGAGGTAAAACCCTACTCCTGCTTGATTAATATTGATGATATGGGTAGTACAATAGTAGATCTACCACGAGATCAGAGAGGCTAAACTCTAAAAGCTAGCCTATGGTAGGATTGTTGTTCGTCCTACGGACTAAAACCCTCCGGTTTATATAGACACCGGAGGGGGCTAGGGATACACAGAGTCGGTTACAATGGTAGGAGATCTACATATCCGCATCGCCAAGCTTGCCTTCCACGCCAAGGAAAGTCCCATCCGGACACAGGACGAAGTCTTCAATCTTGTATCTTCATAGTCCTGGAGTCCGGCCAATGATGATAGTTCGGCTATCCGGACACCCCCTAGTCCAGGACTCCCTCAGTAGCCCCTGAACCAGGCTTCAATGACGACGAGTCCGGCGCACATATTGTCTTCGGCATTGCAAGGCGGGTTCCTCCTCCGAATAATTTATAGAAGATTGTGAACACCAGGATAGTGTCCGGCTCTGCAAAAAAAATTCCATGTTCCACCGTAGAGAGAATAATATTTCTGCAAGTTCAATTTGTTGACGTATTTCGTGGCATGACGTCACACCACGGCCTAGCCTTTACTTGAATTGTTTTTATTGTTCCACCTCAGGACATTTAGCGAAGTGGTTTCCTTGGCACGTCTTGTCAAAGCAGAGATCGTGTCCCCTTATTCCGGGATTCTCATCAATACGGACGTGGGTAACCCAACCGCGCCTATTGGCATGCCCCCTCCATCGAAGGCGAGTCCCAAACGGTCACAGGAACGACTCTTGGTATTCAACCCCCTTTATAATGAGGCCAAGGCCTGTTCCTTTTCCTCGATCTAAATCGAATCCGCCCCTCGCCTCGAGTTCCAACAGCCGAGACTCCAGATTCAGGCGCTTCGGACCTTCGACAATGTCCGGCTCCGACCTGCAAGGCCGGTGGATGCCTTCTTCCGTCACGGAAGGAGACGTGTTAAAGCTGAGAGACGCCAGGTATCTAACCGGCGAAATATCGCATAGGCTACCCGCCCAAGGGCAAGTCATTCCCACTCCCGAGCCCGGTGAGAGCGTGGTGTTCGTGTCTCACTTCCGTCGGGGTTTAGGCTTCCCGATGGACCCCTTCTTGAGGGGGCTCATGTTTTATTATGGGCTGGAATTCCATGACTTGGCTCCGGAGTCCATCCTCCACATCTCATCATTCATTGTTGTATGCGAAGCCTTCCTCCACACTACCCCTCACTTCAGATTGTGGCTCAAGACCTTCAACGTGGAGCCGAAGATGATTGAGGGGCGGCAGGCAGAGTGCGGAGGGGCAGTTATAAGCAAGAGCGCTGACGCTCCATGTCCCGAGGGCTTTTACCAAGAGAAGCTTAGTTTGTGGCAATGGGAGTGGTTCTACAGCACCGCTCCCAGGGGCACCAGATGGGTGGCACCGCCTACCTTTCGCTCGGGCCCTCCACAACGGCTGGCGTCATGGGTCAACAAAGGGCTTGACTGGGGGCCGTCCAAGGACGTACCACTGTTGCAGGGTCATGCTGCTCCGGCGCCTTCTTCCCTGCAAACGTCGCCCCCTCCTCCTGTGGGAGTTCAATCCGGAGGGACCGCGAGCTCTCCAACACTTCATGGGCGCGACGCCCATGGAGATGTATAAATTGTTCGTCGGATCACAAGAGATGTGTCCGGACTTGACCGAGGACGCAGGTCTGAGCTGCAATCGCCCGGATACTCAAGTAAGTAGTCCTGTGACCGGACATGCTTATCCGTACATTTATCATAAGCTTGCCCTTTAAAGAGTTGTCCCTTCAACAGGAATGGATAGCAAAAGCAAAATTAATAAGGTGTCCGGCCCCCTCCCTGAGACGACGCCGGATCCTGTATTAACCAAGATGCTGGAGGCTGCGCCTTCGGAAGAGGGCGAAGGGAGGAATAGGAAAGCTACTGCCTCCGCTAAGGAGGCTCTTAAGGAAGGGGGATCGAGAATCCCCCTCCAAGGGGAGAAGAGGACCGCTTCTGAAGATCCGGAGGCCAACGCCTCAAAGCGAGGGAAGAAATCTTCACCAGAGGGTCCTGTGCCGGGAGGAGCCCCGGCCGCACTATTTCCCTAAGGAAATCAGCCCTCTAGTGAGCCGTAAGTAGAAAGGGGAGTTTTGTAATAAGGGACATCCCTGTTTTTATTTCTGATGATAAACGAAGTTCTTACCTTGTAGTTCGGATCTCAGCCCTTCTCAGCAGAGCTCATCTTCGGGGGATCTTCGTCCGGAGATGATGGAGAGCGAAACGCCTCAATCTGCCGCGCCGTCAGGCGGGGCGGACGACCCTGAGGTGTAATCGCGGAGGGTTTCCCCAAGTCCGGCGGGGCCGGAAAGTTCGGCACCAACTGGTGTACGGCCGGAGGAGCTAAAGGATCTGCTCGGGCGGGCGTCTATCTCAGAAGATCACCGTACGTTAATGGTTATGGTGATTGAAAGGATATCATCCGCTGAGAGTGGGTTACATGAGGCCGTCAGAAGTTTACTAACAGGGTTTGAGGTACACGGAAATGATATACCTTCTGACAGTTTTGCACATAGAGTGCACCCTGTATAGATAGTAGCCCCGAGACTCAGTGCGGTGTCAAAAGCGACAGCGTGCCAAGGATCATAATCTCAGTTATAAGATGTCGCCCTTCCTATTCAGGTGGCGGAGCGTTCGGTGGCCAGCCGGACTGATAGATTTGCCGAACTGAAGCGGCAACTTGACGTTGTGGATGCGGACATCGCGCTGGTCAATAAGCGACTTGATGAGTCACAAGGTATGTGGCTTCTCCGCGGACACATGGTAAGGGAGCTTGATGCCCGTGCCTTACTACATGTATGCTTAATGCAGATGGTGCCGCTGCTATGGAGGACATTCGGGCAGAGCTCGCCCGAGCCAGGGAGCAATCCAGAAAGAGTGATGCGGCCGCCTTGAAGGCGGCCGAAGAGCTAAAAGCCAAGCAGGCTGCTCATTGCCGAAGCAGGGAGGAAATGGCCAAGATGGCCATGAAGCTGAAGGATGCTACCGACCGCTACGAATTTCTTAAAGGGGAACGCCGAGCGGAGCGAGAGGACCTGAAGAAGGCCACCGCCGAAGCCGAGGATGCCCGCTCCGCGATGAGAGCTATAAAGGACGAGCTACATCAGACCAGGGATATTGCAGCTGGAAAGCCCTTTCTACTGCGTAGGAAGTTCATGGATCCGAAGTATGCTTAGTTGGACCAGCTGTGGGGTGCGGAGGATGCTTATCTGAATTTGGCGCCGAGTGCCGCAGACGCAGTCGCCCACTTCCCAGGCCAAAAAGATCACGGAATAGAAGAGCTTTTTTGGTCGCAATTCCATAGTCCAGATCGTCCACTTCCGTTAACCGGTCGGTTAGCCGAGTGGGCTGAGCTGAAGGTTGTCCGGTCTTGCCATGAAGGATGTCGTGGCTCATTTGTGGCCGAAAAGGCCTGAGCAGAAGAGTTATTTTGGCTTGGTGCAGCAGTTCCTTGATGCGGTTCGAGGCGATAAAGCGGTCGGCATGTATAGAGGGTGCACGGATGGCTCTCGCCCGTGTCAAAACATACTGGGCAGAGATGGAGGCCACCGGCGTTGCATCCCAGGATTTGGACAGAAGCCGATTTCCGGTAGAGCACTATTTTGAGGAAGTCCTGGAGGGCGCTCGTTTAATAGAGACGCAGTGCTCGAAAGATGTTTTGTTCAAATGACATGTATGATTTGTGAAACCATGTTTCAAATATAATATAAGGGCTTTTTATACTTGTGCGTTCAAGTGTTGAAATACCTCCTGTGCGGCCGTTTAACGTATATTTGTATATAACCTGAAAGATGGCAGTCTTCGGCTTCAGCCCCCACGCACATAGTGCTGGTGTGTTTGCAAGAAAAGCGCATTTTCACACTTAATCCAACGTCTTGGTCCTGTGAAGGAGGTGATAGCGTAGCAAACTAGGCAACCCGACTATAATGCTTTATCACTTTCACTTAGCCATAGGAGTTCGATGGTGGGGCTACTATATAGCCCCTAGGGGCACGACGCTCTCCGAATTTCGGGGCACGTATGTGCCTGACCGGGAAACGGTCCTTCGTTAAAGCGGAGGAATTCTAAACATTCCGGTGGTCGATCGAGTGGTTGACCAGTCTCTCGCTATATCATGACAGTCAGTTTTCGGTTTTCTCTACTGAGGTGCTCACCTGGGCGAACCGGGGCACAATCGCAGTAGTTCTCCTAGTGCCGCGTTAGCCAATAGATCGGAACGTAAGGCAGCAAAACATAGGAGCCGGGCAAACCACCAAAGATATGATTCGGAGCTGATGCATATAAAGCCTAACTCGAGACGCGAACACTCCCTAAGGTATTCGGTCTTTATGAAAACGGGCAGAACAATGCCCTAAGCCCCTAGTGTCCAGGTACGTGCAAAAATTTCTGACGCGGCCGATGCCAAAACGCCAGCCTCCTCCTCGGTTATGGTGAGAAACCGGGGGATGTGTATCAACAAGAGACAGTAAGAAATGTTTACGCAGGGTCTTAATCTGAAAAGAATCCTTGCAACGGGTCCCTACTGCACGTCTGCGCCTGTGTCTCCATTGTGCCGTATCATGGACGGGTAAAGCACAGTGTTCATCTGTAAAGGAGAAGAAGTTAGTTGTAAAAGAGATCATGCGAAAAATGTATAAACAGGGTATAAGTCAAAAAACGAATAAAATTTGAGCTTTATTGTCTCTTATTGTACATGCGTGTAGCCCCTTGTAAGGGGGGACGTGGCTGGTAAGCCCTTTGTTTATTTGTGCCAGACTCGCCTAACCGTGTTTGGGTGCTTTGATCAGCAAAGCCGGATTAATGTGTGGCTGTCAAGGCAGTCTCACTTTCTTCCGTATTCAAGGAGCACTCGAGGTTTCCCTTTAATGAGATGACACCGCATGGACCGGGCATTTTAAGTGTAAGAGATGCGTAATGTGGTATTGCGTTAAAGCGGGCGAAAGCTTCGCCTCCCAATAGTGCTTGATAGCTACTTTTAAATGGGGCGATGTGGAAGATTAACTTTTCGCGACGGGAGTTGTCGGATGAGCCGAAAAACACTTCTAGTGGTAGAGAGCCCATACAATGGGCATATGGGCCTGGCGTCACTCCTTTAAAGGAAGTGTTGCTATGGCGTGTTTTGGTTGGGTCTATCCCCATTCTACGGATTGTATCCTGATATAGTAGGTTTAGATCACTGCCGCCGTCCATTAGGACTTGTGTAAATTGTAGTCCGTCGATTATAGGATCTAATATCAGGGCAGTCCGTCCTACGTTCCGGAGTAGTCCTGATGGTCGAAAGTGATTGGTTTTGACATCCAGTGTCGGGACTCCGCTGGGGTGGACCGTGCGGCGCGTATTTTAATGGACGCCGCTCTATTTTTGCCTGATGTCACATGAAGTGAGTTTACTGTTTTGACCTCTTGTGGGAAATTCCTTTGTTTGCCGGTGCTCTGCTTGCGGAGTTCGTCATCGTCCTCACTTGGTGTTTCGAGTCCCTTGTGTTCGGCATTAAGTCGGCCGGACTGTTTGAAGACCCAACAATCTCTGTGGGTATGGTTTGCAGGCTTCCCGGAGATGCTGTGGATTTGGCATATCTTGTCCAAGATTTTGTTTAGGTTGGATAGCTCGTCACCGTTGTCCTTGAGAGGCAGTGTTTTGTTGTTCTGCCGAGAGTTTTTGAACTCGGCGTTGACTGTCGTGCTCTTTGGGCCACTTCCCTTAGTCCGGTGCTGGTCCTTTCTGCGTCGTGGTTTCCCATTTCCATCCCTGACCTCGGATGTACTTGGGTTGCTGGTGCTGCATCTTGCCAGCCAGCTATCCTCTCCCGCGCAAAAGCGGGTCGTGAGGCTTGTTAGTGCGGCCATTGTTCTTGGCTTTTCCTGGCCGAGGTGTCTGGTGAGCCATTCGTCTCGGACGTTATGTTTGAAGGCTGCTAAGGCTTCGTCGTCCGGTCAGTCGACTATTTGGTTCTTTTTGGTGAGGAACCTGTTCCAGAATTTGCGGGCTGACTCTCCGGGCTGTTGAGTTATGTGACTTAAATCGTTTGCATCCGGAGGGCGGACATAAGTCCCCTGGAAATTTGCCCAAAACGCATCCTCGAGCTCTTCCCAACCTCCAATGGTATTTTCTGGGAGGCTTTTGAGCCAATGCCGAGCTGGCCCTTTGAGCTTGAGAGGTAAATATTTTATGGCGTGGAGGTCATCTCCTCTAGCCATATGTATGTGGAGGATGTAATCCTCAATCCAGACTCCGGGGTTTGTTGTTCCATCGTATGCCTCTATGTTTACGGGCTTGAATCCCGCTGGAAATTCATGATTCAGCACCCCATCGGTGAAACATAGGGGGTGTGCAGCGCCCCTATACTTGGGTGTGCCGTGATTTTCGAATACTCGACGTGTTGTGTTTCTTTCTGGAGCTTGTTTTCTTGGCCTATAGATGGACCTGACCGGGCCATCCTCTTTGCGAGGGCCCTTATGTGGATCACGTGCCGGCTTGTGTGTGCCACCGCTTGCCGCTCTTTGTTTATCATGTGGTCGTCTATCCGACCGGGCGGCCTCTTTGTTTTTTGATTGTGGGGGCTCTACGGCCTCCTCGTCAAATTCGGGCAGTAGTTTGCGCTTCGGGTAGCTTTTTGCTTGGCGACTATCGCCGTATTTGTCTGCGGTCTTGAGTACTTTGCTCCATCTCATTCTGAGTGCGTCTTCCGCTGTTTTGAGCTTCCGCTTCTGCTTCTTCAGACTTCGTGCAGTGGCGACGAGCCTTTTGTGGAGGTTCTTCTGCTCCAATGATGTGTCCGTCGTGAGATCGTCCGGACTGTTGTTTTCGCCGGGGAAGGAGTGCTTATCCAATTCACCCTGTTCGGATGGTTGTTCAGGGGTGTGTTTGTCATCCACCGGTTCGCCCTGATCTATGGCTGGGTCTGTGTGGGCGCTGTCGTTGTCGAGGCGGGACTTTGGGCGGCGCTTGCATCGCCGTTTCGGCTGTTTTTCGAGGGATTTATCCTTTGCAGCGTCCCGTTGTTCCTCGTTATCGCTTCCTTTAGGTGTGTCCACCATATATACATTGTGAGTTGAGGTGGTCTTCCAGTGCCCTGTAGGCGCTGGTTCTTGGTCGTCTCCGGCATCGTCGTCCACACCGTCGATGTCTTCGGAGTCGAAGTCTAGCATATCGGTTGAGTTATCGACAGTGGCTATAAGGTGGGTGCTGGGTGGGCTTTGAATTTCTTCGTCGTCCGCATCCCAACTGTCCTGGCCATAATCCGGCTAGGGCTCTCCTGATAAAGAGAGATACTTTAGCGAATTCAGGATGTCGCTAAAAGGCGAGTGCTGAAAGATGTCCGCAGCGGTGAACTCCACGATTGGCGCCCAATCGGATTCGATTGGCAAGGGCGTGGAAGGTTCGGGGTCCGGAGAAGAGTCCGACACCTTGGAGTTACAAGCTTCACAAGGGACAGGGTTAGTATTCGGCTCTATCGCCGTAGAGATAGCAGCCCCCGAGGCGGTGTCCAACCACACATCCTCGATCAGCGCAGTCGGCTCCGAGCTAAGGGTCAGAGCGGACTCTTGTGCGGCCTCCAGGGCGCTGTTCGGCAGCAGAGCCAGATCGTGCCCATCATGACAGTGCGGAGCGCTCGGCTGTGGCTCGAATCTGTTGAAGATCAAGTCTCCGCGGATATCGGCCGTATAGTTCAAACTTCCAAATCTGACCTGATGGCCAGGGGAGTAGCTTTCGATCTGCTCCAAATGGCCAAGTGAATTGGCCCGCAGTGTAAAGCTGCCAAATACGAAGATCTGTCCAGGGAGAAAAGTCTCACCCTGGACCACGTCGTTGTTGACGATCAAAGGACCATCGGGCCTATAGGTGACGACACAGAGGAACTCTCAATGAAAGCACCAATGTCAGTGTCAAAACCGGCGGATCTCGGGTAGGGGGTCCCGAACTATGCGTCTAGGCAGATGGTAACAGGAGACAAGGGACATGATGTTTTTACCCAGGTTCGGGCCCTCTCGGTGGAGGTAAAACCCTACTCCTGCTTGATTAATATTGATGATATGGGTAGTACAAGAGTAGATCTACCACGAGATCAGAGAGGCTAAACCCTAAAAGCTAGCCTATGGTATGATTGTTGTTCGTCCTACGGACTAAAACCCTCCCTTTTATATAGACACCGGAGGGGGCTAGGGTTACACAGATTCGGTTACAATGGTAGGAGATCTACATATCCGCATCACCAAGCTTGCCTTCCACGCCAAGGAAAGTCCCATCCGGACACGGCACGAAGTTTTCAATCTTGTATCTTCATAGTCTTGGACACCGGCCAATGATGATAGTTCGGCTATCCGGACACCCCCTAGTCCAGGACTCCCTCATTAATCCTTCCCATAGGTTTCTTAATAGTGGAATCCGCAAGATGCTAATTTAAAAACAATTATCAAATTCACGGAAACCTAACACATCACATAAAGTTTATGGAATTGTGGAAACGCTAGCACCCAAATCACAGAAAACATGGCACTCATAATCTTTAATCACAATCTTAATAGTGGGTTCCCACTCATCATAAAGTTTTCTAGGGATAGAAACTTCCAATTCAAGCTTTTCTATAAAAGATTGCATCATACCATCAACGATATGTTTAGTATGCTTTGTTTTGATTATAAGCATGAGGATAATTCAACATGGATCACAACAAGGAAATACAATCTATTAAAGAACAATTATCATAATTAATTTCCTTGAAATCCAAAAGAGTGGGTTCATTGCTACATAAAGTCTTGACCTCTCCAATCCAACCTTTTTCAATTTTTGCATCAAGATCTAAAAACTCTGAATCATTGGGACGCCTTTTAACTAATTTGACTCATCTACAGTCCCATCTTTATCAAGATTTATATTATAAAACAAAGATTCAATAGGATTCACATCAATCACTTTAAGATCCTCATCATTATTTTCACAAAAACTAGAAGAACACACTTTTTCAAACAAATCTCGTTTAGCATGCACCTTAGCGGTTCTTTCTTTGCACTCATCAATGGAAATTCTCATGGCTTTGAGAGACTCTTTTCTCGAATACGCACGAGTGTGTGTACTATATTATAAAGAAGGGATCGGGGTAAAGAGCTTGTCCACGTTAGTGTTATAGATTACATATATAAACTGAACACTAACTCCACCCTCCACCTTCCTCTCCTATGTCAACCTACGCTCCCCTGCCCACTCCTCCACCTGTGCATAGAAGGCGTCCATGTCTCCTCGTAGTATGCACGCTTGCTTCCATATACGGCCCTCTCGGACAACTGCTTGGATGATCCTGTTCTTCGAAGGTGTGGCTCCGTCAAAGACGATCGAGTTGCGATGCTTTCATATCTGCCATAGCCCTAGAATGATGATTGCATTTGAATCCCTCTCGGCAGGCTTTCTTCCTCCCTTGTCCTAACACCACGCCCCGAGGCTTTCACTCACAGAAGGTATCCACTCCGGCTTGCGCAAGGGATGGCAGATCGCCATCCACACTTCCCGTGCGACAACACACTCGAGTAGAACGTGGTTTATTCTCTCCTCTTCTTGGCTTCACATAGGGCAGTATTCTTGATGGTCCAGTCCACGTCTTGCTAGCCGATCGGATGTCCAGTACCTATCCTGGATTGCGAGCCATGTGAAGAAATGGCATGGCGCCGGTGCCCTTGATTTCCAAGTGAATTCGGCCATGGGAACAACCTGCCTGCCCTAGAACTTGGCTGCATAGGCGCTCCGCGCTGAAAAGCATCCGCTAGTCTCCCATGCCCAAGAGATGGCATCATTTTGTGCTGGGTCAAGCTCGACTCGTTGGATCATCGTCCACAATTGCAGGTATTCACGCAATGATTCAGCAGTGACCTCCGGGCTCACCTGGGTGACCCAGTTGTCGTTCAGAAGCGCCTAGGAGACAGCACATGTTCTTCTTATTTTCCTCTTGACTCGCCAGTAGGCCAAGGGTGCGATCTCTCCGATCTGGTGGCCTTCAAGCCATCTATCTTCCCAAAAGAGTGTCGTATTTCCATCCCCTAGGGTCCAGCGAGCAGCCGCGTTGAAAATTTGTGTTGAGGCTTTTGGCACCCTGATGTCAAACTCTGTCCATGGCCTTGTTGCATCCGATCGTTGTATCCAGGGTCATCTTGCTTGCACCTCCTTGTTCATCCATCCTAGGTTCGGGATGCCTAGTCCACCCGCCCACTTCGGGGCACAGACCGAATCCCAAGCGACCGCGCAGCTGCCACCGGACGAAATCGCGTCCGCGCACCAAAGAAAACTGCGGCATATTCTGTTCATTGCTGAGACTGTCTTCTGCGGGAGGTCAAGTGCCATCATCGCATGTAGCGGTATTGCACACAGCACGGATTGTACAAGTAGCATTCTTCCACTCTTTGGCATCTTCGTTGCTTTCCACTTTGGCAATGCCATGGCAAGTTGATCCACAACGCCTGATAGCTGAACATGGGACTGTTTTCTGAGGGTGAGCGGCAATCCAAGGTACTTGCACGGGAAGGCACCTCTCGGGCACCCAAGTGCCCGCTCCATTGTTTCCATGGTCTCAGCAGAGCATCGTATAGGATAGACCGCACTTTTGGCAAGATTGACATGGAGGCCTGATGCGTCACCAAATAGAGTAAGTAGTGATGCACAGGTGCTCAAGTCCCTCTCATTTGTCTTGAGGAAGATCATTACGTCGTCAGCGAACATCGAGAGGCGGTGACGCAGTCCGGTTGTTGCCAAGGGAGCCAACAAGCCCCTGGCGGTCGCGAGCTCAAACATGCGGTCTAGGGGCTCCATGATAAGGATGAATAGCATTGGGGATAATGGTGCACCTTGCCGTAAGCCCATGGTGTTGTATATTGGTCGACCCGGCGTACCGTTGATCATGATCCTAGTTGATGTGCTTGCCAGCAATCCGCAGATCCACGTGATGCATCGCTCCCCAAAACCGGCCTTGCGCAGCACTTCTAGTAGGAAAGGCCAATGCACCGAGTCGAAAGCCTTTGATATATCAAGCTTGAGCATGATGGTCGGGTCCTGCAGGGCGTGTATCCTCC
Organism: Triticum timopheevii; assembly: GCA_963921465.1. Lineage (NCBI taxonomy): Eukaryota > Viridiplantae > Streptophyta > Magnoliopsida > Poales > Poaceae > Triticum > Triticum timopheevii. The sequence continues at coordinate 247,398,597 of OY997264.1, read as the reverse complement.
TAGCCGTGCATTGGATGAGCATGAAGTTGTCGTGGATCGAAAGTCCCCGCACGAAAGAGCTCTGGTGGTTCCCCACAATGGAAGGAAGATCCACGGCCAGCCGCGTGGCCAGAGTCTTGTCAAAGATCTTGATCGCGCTATGAACCAAGCTCACCGGTCGAAAGTCGTAGATATCCACTGCATCATCCTTCTTGGGCAGCAGGGATACAATCGCCTTGTTAATTGCATGTAGCCCTCTCATGTCTCCTTGGTGAAAAGCGTGAAGTGCCCTCATTAAATCCTCCTTGATTATAGGCTAGCAAGTTGCAAAACATCATCCCGTGAAGCCGTCTGGACCCGGCGCCTTGTCCATGGGCATGTTTTTCACAATCTTCTCCACCTCTTCCGTGGTGAAAGGCTGCTCAAGATGCGTCAGATCCACGGTCGGCAGGTTTAGGAGGTCAAGATCAATGGTGTGCGCCCTTCCTAGAGTGCCAGCAAACACGTTCGTGTAGTAGTCATCCACCTCCGAAGCGATCTCATCGTGCGTGCTGGCAGTGGTGTCCCCATTGCGGATTGTCGTGATCATGTTCCTTCTTTGCCGGTGGCAAGCGTGTTGGTGGAAGAAGCTTGTGTTTTCATCTCCCTCCCGTAGGGAGAGAATTCTGGATCTTTGCCGCGCAATTGGTCGCTCCAGAGAGCAAAGGCCGAGTAACTTCAGCTTCAGTGTGCGCCGCAGATCCCTCTCCTGTGGGGATAGAGCTCTTGTATCCATTGCTTTGTCCAGACGTGTAATTATCTCCATGGCAATGCCAATCTGCAGTTTGATGTTTCCTATCCAGCGGTCGCTCCAATTCTTCAGTCCTTTTGCCATGGCTCGCAGCTTGAGACCGAGCGTCACATAGGGGCTCTCTTCTCTGGGTACGGAGGTCCACAACTCCTCCACCTTCTGCATAAAACCCTCCGCTCTTGTCCAGAACGCCTCAAACGTGAAACGTTTACCCATGCGCAGATCTGCCTCCATGTCCAGCAAGAGAGGACAGTGGTCCGAAATTGAGGAGCCCAGAGTAGTGAGCTGACACATCGGGTATAGTTCCTCCCAAGGTGACGTGGTGAAGACTCGGTCAATCCTCTCCATTGTCGAATGTGCCCGTTCGTTGGACCAAGTATACCTCCAGCCATTCAAATAAACCTCCTTGAGCTCTAGGTTGTTGAGCTTTGCACGGAAGCGTGCCATCCTCCGCCTGTTCACCAAAGTGTTGTTTTTGTCCTCCGGGTTGACCAATAAGTTGAAGTCTCCCATCACAATTAATGGCCCAGCGATCAGTTCACGGATATCCACCAATTCCTGCATGAACTCCACTTTTTCGTGGTCATGTTGTGGGCCGTAGACCCCTGTCATCCACCATTGCTCCCCTCCCGCGTGCGTTACTAGCGCGGTGAGAGCGTTCGTCGTGTAGTGCGGGTTGGATAGTTTGACTACGGCTGCATCCCAAGCTATAAGGATGCCTACCCTCGTTCCTGTCGTGGGCAAGTAGTAGAAGTTGTCCATTTTATTCCAAAGGCAGTGGGCGACCACCTCCACTGATACTTGTTCCATTTTCGTCTCTTGGAGACAGACAATGCTCGGTGCGACCGAGAAAACCACCTGAGATACTGCAGTCCGACGTGCCGGGGTATTAAGGCCCCTCACATTCCACACTAGGTTCTTTAGGGATGGCGTACACATTTTGCAAGCCTACCCAGGGAACCACCATCACCGACCCTAAAGCCGGTCCTCCACGATCATCTCCGTGTTGCCAAGTGGCAAAGCAGAGGCCGCCCATCCAAACAAGGCTAGGATTGCCTTGATGTGGCCCTCCGAGAGTGACTGGTCGAATAGCTGTGCATATGCGTCAAGTGCCTCATCTGTGATGATTTCCGCCTTGTTTGCTAGGCATAGTGTCCGGATCAGCACCCCTTGTTGTTTTGTTGCTGTACCGACCAATGCCCCTAGCGATTCTGGTGCTCCTCCATGGGTTGGAAACCGGAATTCTCCTCTGCCTAGTACGCCTTTGTGAGACGGCATGAGACTTGGCCGGTGGGATCGACAGAACAGGTGCTAAGGCCATCCTCAACTGGGCACAAAGCTCATCCACTTGGCTAGCTGGGCTCGCCCGGGGCAGCAACATGCATGGGCTACCCGGTCTGCATGGCGGTCCACCATCCCTGGGTGGACAGGTGGGAGCATCTCGTTTGCTGGAGAGGCAGACACAGAACATGCTCCCCACCGCTCCGCATCGTTGGGAGACCGCGCCTGAGCTAACTCCTGTGCATCCACTGCATGGGAGCGCATCCTCGAAAGCCGTGTCCACCCAATCGTCCTCTCGCGCCAGTTTGTCGTTGTCCAGATCCAGCAAATGGTCGCTGGCCCTCCCAGAGTGCGCAGGCACGTGCCCCACCATAGGTTCGAATCCCGCGCCCTCAATGAACGTCTTGGCCTGCATCGGATCCCCCCACAAGGCCGTTGGTCAAAAGAATGGCAGGACTGGCTTTGCCTGGCCAGCGCTGCTTCCACCTGCTTAGACAGACAGATGTTGGGGAGCCCAGGCCATCCACAGAGACACGGCCATCCGCCTCGGGCGCCTCCCCGTTTGAACCGTAGGACAAAGCCGCGCTGGGTGCTGGCACACGCGTGCCCACAGCACCACGGGCCAGGAGGACCAACTGTAAAGCCGGGCGGGGGGGAGGGGTCACCTGCAAAGCAGAGCCTTGGATGCAAGCGGCCACGTCAGAGGGCCCACCATTGCTGCCGGCCCCACCAATGAGCGTCAGGCTCGCAACTCCACCTCCACGCCCATGGGCAACCCTTCTCTGCGTCGGCACCGGCGCTGGCTCCGGCTCCGCCGTGGGTCCGTGTGACTCGCCGGAAGCGTCCTGCCCCGGCTCCGCTGAGCCACCAAGATGATCCTGCTCGTGGCCATCCTCATTCGACGGCGGGGAGGGTGGCGGCGGAGGTGGCAGAGGGGGATGAGGCATGCCCCCTCCACTGGGCCGCCACGCACCGGCGGCGCAAGCTTGAAGGTCTGAACATGGTACCACAGCGCCTCCGGTGCCCCATCCACCAGCTCTGGTTCCGGCACGTAGAGCTTGCGGCGTGCCAGAATTCTTGAATGATCGGCCGTCTTGAGCCAAACGTGGAACCCGTACATGTCGAATCTCCGCGCCCTGCGCTCAGCCACCTGAACAACGAAGCCCAGACCACGCAGGATGGACTCAGCGGCCCGGCGTGTCCATGCATGCGTCGGCACACCCACCAGCTTGAGCGGCACCAGATACGGCAAGCTTGCCCCAGAATCTTGCGCCTGCCGCGTCCACGGTCGCAGGGCCAAGGAGAAACCTTGCCCCGGAGCCCGCCCACGGTCCACCATGATCTGCCAAATCATCTGATGGTTGCACAGGACAAGGAAATCCTCGGGGTAGAAGGGGCGGATGGACATGTCATTTGGCCCGATGCCGAACTCGGCGTGAAGCGCCTCAGCCGCCGCGGCCAGGTCCACACGCGAACTAGTGCCCATGACGGTCACCACGACCGCGCGGGAAAGCTCCGCCTCCATGCGTTGCAGTTCCTCCGAATCTTCCAGGAAGCAGTCCTCCACCTGATCCACGGGCGGCACGACGGCCGCCGAGTCCACCACAGCGTGGTCCAACGGGACGGCAAACTCCGGCCCCGGCACGCTCGCCAAGGAAGACGACTGCGCCACCTCGCTCCATGAGCGTGGGAAGCGAACAGTGCCTGGAGGAGGCGGCCCTAGCGGCGGCGGGGGTGGTACTGCGGTACGGCTCGGGGCATGCGCGGGCAAGCTTGCCTGAACCCGCACCTGACCAGGGGGCGGAGCCTGCACCGGCAAGCTCGACAGAACCCGCGCCTGCCCAGGAGAAGCGGCCCGGCCAGACGGCGAGCGTCCCCCCACCGGCGGGGATCGCCGGCAAGGAGACTGGCACTCCCTCGTGATGTGCCCCTCCCCTCCACAGCAGACGCATCTGGTCTTGTTCCAGCACTCCGCTGAGATGTGACCCTCGTCTCCGCAGTTGTAGCAACAGACGTGCAGCTCTGGTGGGATTTTGGATCTGGGTGGCCTCGACGTGGGCAAGGTGAAGCCTTGGCGCCTCCGCTCCGCCGGCTGGGACGGTGGCCGATGCGTGGGACTCCATGGCCGCCTGCCGGTCTTGGTTTGCCACTCCAGCCTTTCCGCCGCAGGGGGCGGGAGGGGCCAGCACCCGCAGCTTGGCCAATCAGACCAAAGCGCGTGCCCAGCACCTCCGGCCTGGGGACGACGACGAGGGAACGGATCTGCGGCCTAGGCGGCAACGGGGGAGCGGGCGACGGGCTCGGGGAGGAGGAGGAGCCAGCGGAGAGTGAGACCATGGACGCCATACGGAAGCGCCGGAGGTGGGGGTGGGCGTTGGCCCCAGAGCGGAAGCCGACGAGGTCTGGTGGCCGCCGGGGCCGGAGTGGCTGCCGGCGCTCAGGGAGAGGGGAGGTGCTCAGGGAGAGGGGAGCCCTAGGTAGCTAGACAGCCAGCTTTTCCTCTTCTACACTCAAATGCAGCGCGAAATGGCTTCGAGAGACTCATTAATATCATGCTTGGGTGGAATAGATCTAAGTTTCAAATAATCAACGTCAAGAGAAATTCGATCCACGTCCCTAGCCATATCATCAAGCTTGAGAAATTTTTCGTCAATTACAGCATTGAAATTCTTTTGCAAACTCATAAGTTCCTTAACACTATTCTCAAAATCAGAGGGAATCTTATTATAATTTCGATAAGAAATGTTGTAGGAATTACCATAATTATTAGAGTAATTACTAGGAAATGGCCTAGGATTAAAATTATCTCTACATGCGTTATTACCAAAATTGTTCCTACAAACAAAATTCACATCCATAGATTCATTATTATTCTCAATCGAAGTGGACAAAGGCATCTCAGTAGGATAAGTAGAAGCACTCTAACTAGCAAATAGTTTCATATGTTTATCCATCTTTCCACTCAAAACATTAATCTCTTCAATTGCATGCACTTTTTTACTAGTGGAAAATCTTTCAGTGTGCCATTGATAATAAAACCATAATATTATGTAGGAGTTTAATAGCCTCTCCTAAAGTAATTTCCAAAAAAGTGCCTCCCTCGGCCGAATCTAAAAGATTTCTAGAAGCAAAATTCAATCCGGCATAATTTTTTTGTATAATCATCCACAAATTCAAACCATGAGTAGGGTAATTTTGTATCATCAATTTCATCCTCTCCCAAGATTGTGCAACATATTCATGAACAAGTTGCTTAAAATTCATATTATCATTCCTAAGGGAGATGATCTTAGCGGCAGGAAAATACTTAGAGATAAAAACATCTTTATACTTGTTCCAAGAATCAATACTATTTTTAGGCAAAGATTAAAACCAAGTTTTAGCATGATCTCTAAGTGAAAACGGAAATAGCTTCAATTTAACAATATCAATATCCACATCTTTCTTCCTATGCATATCACACAAATCAACAAAATTGTTTAGATGGGATGCGGCATCTTCACTAGGAAAGCTAGAAAATTGATCTTTGATAACAAGAGTCAGCAAAAGCGGCATTATTTTCACAACATTCCGCAATAGTGGCGGGAGCAATCGGACTGCTAATAAAATCATTGTTATTGGTGTTGGAAAAGTCAGGCAATTTGGTATTATCTTGACCCATCGGTACAAAGTAAGCAATCCAACACACGAGCACGCAAAAAGCAAGCGAAGAAGACAAAAGTAAGAGGAGAGAAGAAAAGGCAAACCTTTTCGAAAATCGTTTTATAAGTGGGGGAGAGGAAAATGAGAGGCGAATGGCAAATAATGTAATGCAAGAGATGAGAGTTTATGATGGGTACTTGGTATGTCTTGACTTGGTGTAGATCTCCCCAGAAACGACGCCTGAAATTCTTCCTTCTACTTCTTGAGCTTCCGTTGGTTTTTCCCTTGAAGAGGAAAGGGTGATGCAGCAAAGTAGAGATAAGTATTTCCCTTAGTTTGAGAACCAAGGTATAAATCTAGTAGGAGACAATGCACAAATCACCGAATATCTGCAAAAACAATCAAACAAACATGCACCCAACGCGATAAAGGGGTTGTCAATCCATTCACAATTACTTGCAGAAGTGAGATCTCATAGAGATAGATAAATGATGAAGTAAATATTTTTGGTATTTTTGGTTTATAGATTGGAAAGTAAAAGATTGCAAGAATAGTAGATCCGAATCTTTTATGATGGAAAATAGACCCGGGGGCCATAGGTTGCACTAGAGGATTCTCCCAAGATAGAAAATAATATGGTGGGTGAACAAATTACTGCCAAGCAATTGATAAAAAAGCGCAAAGTTATGATGATATCTAAGGCGATAATCATGAATATAGGCATCACGTCCGTGTCAAGTAGACCGAAACTATTCTGCATCTACTACTATTACTCGACACATCGACCGTTATCCAGGATGCATTTAGAGTATTAAGATCATAAAGAATGGAGTAACGCATTAAGTAAGATGACATGATGTAGAGGAATTAACTCAAGCAATATAATGAAAACCCATCTTTTTATCCTCGATGGCAACCATACAATACGTGCCTTGCTGCCCCTACTGTCACTGGGAAAGGACACTACAAGGTTGAACCTAAAGCTAAGTCCTTCTCCCATGGCAAGAAAAACCAATCTAGTTGGCATAACCAAACCGATACTTCGAAGAGAATTACAAATATATCAAATCATGCATACGAGAATTCAGAGAAGATTCAAATAATATTCATAGATAAGCTGATCATAAATCCATAGTTCCTTGGATCTCGGCAAACACACCACATAAAAGTATTACATCGAATAGATCTCCAAGAACATCAAGGAGAACATAGTATTGAGAATCAAATAGAGAGAAGAAGCCATCTAGCTACTAGCTATGGTGCCGTAGGTCTGTGGTAAACTACTCACGCTTCATCGGAAGTGCAATAGACTTGATGTAGAAGCCCTCCATCGTTGAATCACCCTCCAGCAAGACGCAGGAAAAGGCCTATAGATGGGATCTCACGGGTACATAAGGTTGCGGCGGTGGAAAAGTGTTTTTGTGGATGGCCCTATGGTTTGGGAATATATGGGAATATATAGGCGAAAGAATTAGGCCAGGAGGGTCATGAGGGGCCCACAAGGGTGGGTGTAATGCCTCGGATGTATCTTTCCATATTTGTAACTCCAACTCTTGCCATTTTCGGCTATGTGATATGTTATTTCCTCTGTGGTTGGGTTTTTGTCTTTTTTTGCATTGTGTTCATGTCATGCATCTCATCTCATAGAATCATGCGCATTGCATCTACATGTTTTCATAAAATTCGTAGCCGTTCGCGGGTGCCCTTTCTCTCTTTGCCTCCGTTGTCATTTTGGCAGGCCCTTGTCCTCGTTGACCTCTCTCAGACCCCTCGTGTGCGTGTCCGAAACTTACCCGAACCCGAACCGCTCAGTCATCACCGTTGCATTCAGATCGTCCCCTAACATCCCTTAAATATCTTCGGTTCTTTGTTGGGCTCCCCTAAGCTATTTATTCTCGACCGTCGGATTTTAATCGGATGATCCAACTCCCCTCTTTTCCCATATATATAGTCTATTCCTAGTCCATTTTGGACCTAACCCTATTTTCTAGGGATCCTCCCCAGCCGCCGCCACTTCGTTTCCTCGGGATCCCTCCCGATCCAAATCCTCCCCGACAGCCTCCCTCATCTTGTGCGGTTGACCAATCGGGTCGCCCGAGCCCCGAGCTCCTCCGCTATTCCCTGCCCGAGATCCTCGCCGCCAGTATCCTCGGAGGCCCGAGCCTCCCCGCGTCTCCTTCGCCTCTTCCCTGCCACCGGCAGCAGGAGCAGCTCCTGCATCCCCGACCCCCGAGCGCCTCCATCGTCATCTAAGATGAGCGCTGCCCTGGTTCCCTTTCTCTCCTTCCTCCGGTTCGCTCTTCTCATCTCTCTCTGTGTGCATTGCAACAGCATCCCCGCGCCATGGAGCTCCAAGTCCGTCGGCCCGCCTCTGCTTCGATCCGGCAGGGAACGTGACCCCGGCGACCTCCCGCGACCGGGATCCAGCCACCCCGACGCCCTGTGCCCTCGGGCCCCGCTAGACCTCCTTCCTCCGTACCAAGCCTCGCCGCTGCCATGCGTCACCTTCGCCTCGGCAACGCATCAGTCCCGCCATTGACCGAGTCACTCGCTCGCGCGAGGCCTCCTCTGCTCCCGCCAGTGACCCGCAGCCCGACCCCGCCTCAAGCGGCGCCGCCTTCACCGGAGATCGCGCCAAGTGCAGCGCCGCCTCGCCCCCACGGCGTCGACCTGTCGTTGCGCCTCTGCCGCCTGCTTCCTCTCGTCAACGAGTGCCTCACCTCGCGTTGACCGCGCTCCAAAGCACCAGGCTGCCTCCTGCATCGTGCACGCCAAGCCCGGCCACTTCTTCGTCTGGGCCGAAGCCCATGGGTGAGGCCACACACCAGCGCCCCTCTGTTTTTCTTCCGCCGGTTGGGTCAACCAGATTCGGCCCATGTATTTTTTTCCATGCACTGCAAATTTTTCCATTTATCCAAAGGCTGCCTATTTTACAGAAAACCCTCTAACTCCATGCATATAATAACTCATGAACCATGCATCATATGTAATAACTTCATACATGTAAAATGCTTAGAATTTTGTGTAGATTAATAATTGGCCACTTTCATCCATGTTAAATATGTTTAAACTTGTTGTTTATTTAATTTGCATAAATAACATGCTAAAATGATTTAATTCATAACTAAATAACCATAGCTCCAATTTTAATAAACTTTATATGTAAATGGGGTGAAAAAATGCATAGATTAACATGGTTGCATCACTTTGCATGTTTAACAACTCTAAAATTGTGTATAGGGCAGAACAGTAGCAAATTCATAATTTGCATATGAGGACTTTCCGGAATTGTTGTTTGTTGTTCCGGCCTCATTTAAACTTGCCTAGATAGTTAGTTTACTTATATTTCACCTCTTGCCATGTTTAACAACATTTAATATTGTTGTGTACCTAAATGAGAGCGAACTAAATAACTCGAATGCGGTGTTTCGTCAATATGCAACTCATTGCATATTGAGCTCCACTTAACTTGTAGTATTGTTTATTGCACTTTGCCATGCCATGCCTCATTAAACCAGACATGCATCATACTTGATTGTGAATCATGCCATGATTAGGCTTGTGTCTTTGCCATGTTGTTTCCTCCTTTCCGGTTTGTTTCTCTCGTTAGTTCCTGTTTCATTGCGATTGTGAGGATTCGTTTGACTACGTTGGTTCGACCACTTCATGGACCATGTTCTTCTTCCTAGAGGGATTTTAGGCAAGATGACCGTTACCCTGGATCTTACTACTATCATTGCTATGCTAGTTTCTTCGTTCTATCGCTTTGCTGCACTACCTATCAATTGCTCTTCAAGCCTCCCAAATTGCCATGTCAGCCTCTAACCTTTTCACCCTTCCTAGCAAACCATTGCTTGGCTATGTTACCGCTTTGCTCAGCCCCTCTTATAGCATTGTTAGATGCAGGTGAAGATGAAGATTGCTCCATGATGGACAAGATTATGTTGGGATATCACAATATCTCTTATTTAATTTAATGCATCTATATACTTGGTAAAGGGTGGAAGGCTCGGCCTTATGCCTAGTGTTTTGTTCCGCTCTTGCCGCCCTAGTTTCCGTCATACCGGTGTTATGTTCCTCGATTTTGTGTTCCTTATGCGGTTGGGTGATTTATGGGACCCCCTTGACAGTTCGCTTTGAATAAAACTCCTCCAGCAAGGCCCAACCTTGGTTTTACCATTTGCCTCACCACCACCTATACTTTTCCCTTGGGAGTCGCGCTCCCCAGGGTCATCTTTATTTTAGCCCCCCCGGGCTAGTGCTTCTGTAAGTGCTGGTCGGAACCGAGCTGCCTGCGGGGCAACCTCGGGGAAACTTGAGGGCTGGTTTTACTCGTAGCTAGTCTCATCCAGTGTTGCCCTGAGACCGAGATATGTGCAGCTCCTATCGGGATTGTCGGCACATCGGTCGGCTTTGCTGGTCTTGTTTTACCATTGTCGAAATGTCTTGTAAACCGGGATTTCAAGACTGATCGGGTCTTCCTGGGAGAAGGAATATCCTTCGTTGACCGTGAGAGCTTGTGATGGGCAAAGTTGGGACACCCGTGTAGGGTATAAACTTTCGAGAGCCGTGCCCACGGTTATGTGGCAGATGGGAATTTGTTAATGTCCAGTTGTAGAGAACTTGACACTTGACTTAATTAAAATGCATCAACCGTGTGTGTAGCCCTGATGGTCTCTTTTCGGCGGAGTCTAGGAAGTGAACACGGTCTTGGGTTATGTTTGATGTAAGTAGGACTTCAGGATCACCTCTTGATCATTGCTAGCTTCACGACCGTTTCGTTGCTTCTCTTCTCGCTCTTATTCGCGTATGTTATCCACCATATCATGCTTAGTCGCTGCTGCAACCTCACCACTTATCCTTTCCATACCCATTAAGCTTTGCTAGTCTTGATACCCATGGTAATGGGATTGCTGAGTCCTCGTGGCTCACAGATTACGAAAACAATAGTTGCCGGTATAGGTTATGCGATGATCATGACGCGAGACCGATGTTTGCTTGTTTTGGAGTTCTTCTTTTGCTTCTTCTTCGATCAGGGGATAGGTTCCAGGTCGGTAGCCTGGGCTAGCAGGGTGGATGTCGTTTGAGTTTCTGTTTGTGTTTCATCCGTAGTCGGATGGTGCTCTTATGTAAGATGATGTCGTATTCACGTGGCATTGTATGCCTTTTGTATGTATCCCCATCTATTATGTAATGTTGATGTAATGATATCCACCTTGCAAAAGTGTATCAATATGCGGTTCTATCCTTGGTGGGACCTTCGAGTCTCTTTATGTCGGTGTACTAAAGTAGGGGCACCTTAGTATCCCGAACTTGTGCACGGGCAGTCGCAGCACCCCGCGGCAGGGCTTGCCGGGCGTCCGCCAAGATCCTTCGTTATTCCTATTACTGCCATTCAAGAACAAAGTGTTAACTGAGAAGACAGAGTCCCGGCAAGAGGAGCTTGCCGGGAAGGACAAGACCCCGGCAAGAGGAGCTTGCCGGGAAGGCCAACCTAAACCCGGCGAGCGGCAAGCTTGCGGGTGCGACAAGACAGCGACTGCGGCAAGGCGCTTGCCGCGGCAAGGCTGCCACTCTGCACCCGAGCTCCAGCACATCCGACGACGTGTCGCCCCAGGACCATCCCAGGAGCATGTGGAGAGGCGCTGTGCAGCCAAGCGGTGCGAGGTGGCAAGAGGAGATGACGAGAAAGCCATCATGGCGATCCGTGGCGCTCTTAACAGTCGTTTCTTGCACTGTTTGGGCGACCAGGCGGGCATTAAATGCCCTTGTCCCCTGCCATCAGAGTTAGGTAGGGGGCACTGTTGGTAGCGGTTGTACCAACCCCCATTTTTACTTTTTTACCCCTCTCTCTACGCTGCCACCTGTCGGTGACCCCTTTAGACTATAAAAAGGAGGCCCATGCGCACGTAGAAGGGGTTCGACATATTCGAAACTACAACACACCTATGCTCTTGAGCAAGAACAGAATAGAAACACAAAGCAGTAGTAGGAGTTTTATCTCTCCGGAGAGCTCCGAAGCTGGGTAAAATCCCTCGCGTGCTTCGCCTCGATCTGCCCTTCGTGCGCCCTTCGCTCCCTTGCCGGACCAAAAAGGGGCCCTGCCCCATAGGTGTTCGTTTCCCACGACATCTTTGGCGCGCCAGGTAGGGGGGCGTCGAGGTCGTGCGTATCTGATCCGGCGTCTGCGCGCGCTACATCAACATCTTCATCGACATGCCACCGAAGAAGAAGACTTCGGAGGTGGCCGCTCCGTCTACGACTATCCTACCGCCACCGGAGCAAACGGGCGGTGGGGTGGACGCCGGCGGAGGAGCGGGCGCCGACGGGGGGACTCACGTCGTCACCAGGTCCAAGGACAAGGCCCCGCAAGGTTCAGCGTCTGTACATCCACCGCACCCCTCCTAGGAGGTGCAGGATCGACAACACCACGGTGCTCCTAGCACCGTACTCGCATTGGAACAAGGCCAAGCTGGTGGGTCGCGGGACGCTCAAGGCCAACGTGCGCGTCAACACGCTGGCACGAGCACAGTACGGTCGCCTGGACGAGATGTCGCTCCTTCTAACACTGTTAGAAGTTTGAGCGTATCCTGCACCTCGCGTCGCTCGCCACCGCCACCCAAGACTCCAGAGGAAGCGCTGGCCCGAGCCCAGCTGCTTCTAGATTACCATCCAGCGCCAGACAAGATCGACGACTGGAGGGCCGCCATTCAGAGCCTCATCGGCTTCGCCAACGGCGACAAGCCCCGGCAACCGAGCACATCGAAGCCCCGGCAAGACGCCTAGGCGCAAGCCGACGCCGACAAGACCGCTGGGGGTGCCACCACCGTGCACTCCCCGCCCCGAAGGCCAAGGTCGCCGACTCGCCGGGCCAACCTCGACACCGACTCCACCGCGTCGTCGGACCCGCGAGCTCGCCGCGATCAATGCCAAGTTCTCCAAGAACGACGATACAAAGACGCTCGCACTCGCATCGAGCGTAGAAGAGAAGCGCGGCGTCAATCTGACCAGCGCGCTGGGCCCAATGTCGATATGCATGCGCCAGGGGAACCAGGCGACTTGCCGTACGCGGTAGGTTGCCCTGCGTTCACCCGTGAGCTGCGGCAGGTCCAGTGGCCCAGTACCAAGAACTTCAAGCCAGACGTGCCCGAGAAGTACGATGGCAGGATACATCCGTCGGAGTTCCTCAGCGTTTACACCATCGCGGTGCAGGCTGCTGGGGGGCGTGACGAGAAGATCCTCGCCAACTACTTCCCGCTGGTGCTCAAGCCCAACGTCAGATCTTGGCTCATGCACTTGCCGGACAACTCCATCTCTTCGTGGGCGGACCTGTGCCATCAGTTTGTCGGCGCCTTCACAGGCGGCCACAAACCCCATGGCCAGGAGAGCGATCTTCATCTACTCGCCCAGAAGGAAGGAGAACCCCTGCGCAAGTATATACAGAGATTCAGTTAGGTGCAACGCAACATCCCAGACGTCCACCCTGCCGCGGTTATCAGCGCGTTCCATCAGAACGTGCGTAACCGCAGGATGAGGGAGGAGATGGCGATGTGCAAAATCAGAGATGTCAGCGAGCTATATGCTCTGGCCGACAAGTGTGCACGGGATGAAGAGGGGAGGAAACTCCCTGGAGAGAACGCAGGAGCAGAGGGATCTGACAGTGAGGACGCCCCTCCGGCAAAGAAGAACCGGAGGCGGAATAATAGATAGAGGAAGGCTAAGGATGTGCTAGTGGTCGAACAGTTCGGCAACTGAGGCGGCGCCGACAAGGCCAAAGCTGGTGACTCCGGCGAGGCTGTGGTGGCCGCTGACAAGCAGGACGGCTCCGGCAAGCAGTACTGCAAGATCCACCGCACCAAGGGCCATGATCTCCAGGCCTGCAAGAAGGTTGAGCAGCTTGTTGAGCTACAGAAAGCTGAGTATGAGCGCCGCGACAAGGAGAAGGCCCAGGAAGGTGGCGGAGGATCCGGCAAGAAGCATCCCGCCCGGGGAGGGTGCCGCGGCAAGGCCAAGCAGTGCCAAGGAGATAGACCTCCCCGCGGCCGCGACAAAGACGAAGACGAAGATGAAGATGATGAGATGGAGGAGGATGAGACTGACGAGCAGGAGTTCCATAAGGCAACAGAGGTGTTGTGCGTCGCCGGCGGTGCTTCTCTGCACACCTCGCACCGCCAACTCAAACAGTGGGTGCGGGAAGTGAACGCAGCAGAACCGTCCGTTGAATCGCGCAAGCCCCTGAAGTGGTCCAGCACGCCCATCGTCTTTGATGTTGAGGATCACCCTGATCGCATCACTGCGGTCGGGTGTTTGCCGATGTTGGTTTCGCCAACCATCCGCAACCTCAAGGTTACAAAGATGTTGGTTGACGGCGGGGCCGGCCTAAATCTGATCTCCTCCACAGTGCTCAAGAAGCTCCAGATCCCTGACAGCGAGCTCCAAGAGACTGGTACTTTCCAAGGAATCAACCCGGGAAGGAGCAAGCCGAAGGGGAAGATCACGCTGCCAGTGATGTTTGGCAGTGAGATGAATTTCAGGACAGAGAGAGTTACATTTGACGTTGCTGATTTCCCATTGCCCTACAATGGGATACTTGGCCGTCCAGCGCTTGCCAAGTTCATGGCAGCCTCTCACTACGCTTACAACGTGGTCAAGATGCCTGGTCCGATAAGTGTAATTTTCTGTCCATGGCGACAAGAAAGATGCACTTATCTGTACCGACAAGATCTACCGGGAAGCAGCAGCCGCAGCAGAACGCAAACCACTTGCCGTTGAAGCTCCCGGGAGGAAGAAGATGACCAAGTCCGGCAAGAGTAGCTCTGATGCCCACTCCGGCAAGCGCACCTCTTCGGAGTGCTGCGCTACCGTCGAGGACGCACCATCGAGCTCCACCGGCAAGTGCAAGAAGGCAAAGACAGCTTCACCAGAGACCAAGAAAGTGGCCGCCAAAGAGGACGGCACTGGTGGTACCTTCACCATCAGTGCCACGCTTGACCCTAAATAGGAAAGCGCGCTCGTTGCTTTCCTGCAGGCGAATGTCGATGTGTTTGCATGGCAACCATCTGACATCCCCGGTGTTCACAGGAAAGTAATTGAGCAACACCTTGCCGTCTGCCCTCACGCGCGGCCCGTCAAGCAGAGAGTCAGGAAACAACCGGTAGAACGCCAAGAGTTCATTGCAGAGGAGATCAAGAAGTTGGAAGCAGCAGGCCTGGTCCGAGGAGTACTCCATCCAACGTGGTTAGCCAATCCAGTAGTCGTGCGCAAAGAAAACGGGAAGTGGAGGCTTTGTATTGACTTCACTGATGTTAATAAAGCTTGTCCCAAGGATCCATTTCCCTTGCCGCGCATTGACCAGATTGTCGACTCCACGGCAGGATGTGATCTGCTTTCATTCCTTGATGCATACTCAGGATATCATCAGATCTTCATGGCTGAAGAGGATGAAGAGAAAACCGCATTCATTACTCCATGTGGCACATACTGCTTTGTACGGATGCCTTTCGGACTAAAGAATGCTGGTTCAACATTTGCAAGAGTAGTCAGTCATGCTTTTGAGCCACAGCTGCATAGAAATGTAGAAGCTTACATGGATGACATAGGCCACAGGCAGGTCCAATGAAATGGACTCCGGAATCGGAGGCTGCGCTGCAGGACTTGAAGAGATACCTATCCTCCACTCCAATACTTGTCGCACCTAAGCCACAAGAGAAGTTGCTCCTATATCTGGCGGCAACCAATCAAGTGGTTAGTGCTGCGTTAGTAGCGGAGAGGGAAGCGGATGATGAGCCAGCAACCGCGGCAAGCGAATCCTGCGACAAGCAGGGGGCTTCCCCAACAAGCTCTGGTCCCGACAAGGATGGATCTGTGTAGCCACAAGAAGAGAAACAGAAGAAAATGGTGCAGCGCCCAGTTTACTTTGTCAGTTCCCTTCTGCAGGGGGCTAGATCAAGGTACTCTGGTGTGCAGAAGTTGCTTTTCGGCCTTCTCATGGCCTCGAGGAAGCTGCGCCATTACTTTCAAGCACACGGGATCACAGTTGTCACTCGCTTTCCGTTGAAGAGGATATTGCAGAATCCAGAAGCAACAGGCAGGATTGTCGAGTGGGCACTGGAATTGTCAAGCTTTGGCCTCATGTTTGAAAATACTTCAACTATTCAGAGCCGAGCATTGGCAGAATTCATAGCAGAATGGACGCCAACACCTGATGAAGAAACTCCGGAGAGGAGCATCCCCGTCAAGGAAGCAAGCAAAGAATGGGTCATGTACTTTGATGATGCCTTCTCGCTGCAAGGCGTTGGTGCGGGCGCGCTACTCATCGCACCCACCGGAGAGCACCTCAAGTACGTGATCCAAATGCACTTTCCCAAGGAGAAAGCAACCAACAATACTGCAGAGTATGAAGGCTTGCTCGCCGGACTCAGGATCGCGGCAGACCTTGGGATCAGGAAGCTTATTGTCAGGGGTGACTCACAGCTTGTCGTCCGTCAAGTAAACAAAGACTATCAGAGTCCGTTGATGGAAGCCTACATTGATGAAGTGAGGAAGCTAGAAGAACATTTTGACGGCCTGCAAATGGAACATGTTCCAAGAGCTCAAAATGACATTGCAGACGGCCTGTCAAAATGTGCCGCACTCAAGTTACCTGTGGAACCAGGGATTTTTGTGCTCAAGCTGACTCAACCATCTGTAACACCATCAACTGGACAGAGCAAGAAGTGGAAGTTGGTTACTGGTGACTACTTTCCGGCAGAGCTCCCCGAAGCCGCCGTCAAGAAGGTCCCCAAGAACAACACAAAGAGCGCTGAGGAGCAGTCTGCTCCGACAAGCCCTAGGGTTTGTTTCGTTGAAGCAGACGCTCCCGACAAGCTGTGTCCCGACATGCTTGCCGGGGAGCATCATGCTCCGGCTGAATCACAGATTCTTGCCGTGGAAGCAGATGTTCCCGCAGCAGCATTTGCGCCTTTAGTCCTTGTCGCTGAGCCACAAGCTCCGGCATGGGCACGGCAGATCGTCCATTTCCTTCAGACAGGAGAACTTCCCGAAGAGCAAGAATAAGCGGAGAGAGTAGCCCAGCAATCAAGTATGTACCAGTTTGTCGATGACATACTGTACAGAAGAAGATTCAACGGAGTGAAATTGAAGTGCATCTCCCGGGAAGATGGACAGGAGCTGTTGGCGGAGATACATGGAGGCATATGTGGCCACCACATTGGCGCAAGAGCACTTGCCGGCAAAGCTTTCCGGCAAGGTTTCTTCTGGCCGACAGCCCTCCAGGATGCAACTGCACAAGTAACCAAGTGTGAAGCGTGCCAGTTCCACTCCAAGCAGATACATCAACCAGCTCAAGCTCTCCAAACAATCCCTTTATCCTGGCCATTTTCGGTCTGGGGGCTCGATATCCTCGGCCCCTTTCCCCGAGCTGTCGGGGGCTTTGAGTACTTGTACGTCGCAATCGACAAGTTCACAAGGTGGCCTAAAGTGAACCTGTGAGGAAGGTGACAGCACAGTCAGCAGTCAAGTTCTTCAGGTCAATTGTTTGCCGTTTCGGAGTCTCTAACAGGATCATCACCGACAATGGCACACAATTCACGAGCCGCACCTTCATGCAGTATGTCCAAGATCTTGGCACCAAGATCTGCTTCGCTTCTGTTGCTCACCCGAGAAGCAACGGTCAAGCGGAGAGGGCAAACGTTGAAGTGTTGCGCGGGCTCAAGACCAGAACTTTCGACAGGCTGCGCAAGTGCGGAAGAAATTGGATCGAGGAGCTGCCGGTGGTTCTTTGGTCGATCAGGACGACGCCAAATCGAGCCACTGGCCAGACACCTTTTGCTCTAGTCTATGGAGCAGAAGCAGTTCTCCCCACGGAACTCGTATACGGATCGCCTTGAGTGCTCGCTTATGATGAGCTTGAGCAAGAGCAGCTGCGGCAAGATGACGCGCTGCTCCTCGAGGAAGATCGTCTTCAGGCTGCTGTACGAGCTGCTCACTACCAGCAAGCTTTGCGCCGCTACCATAGCCGCAAAGTTTATGCTAGAAGCTTCGAGGAAGGCGACCTTGTTCTTCGGTGCGTTCAATCCGCCAAGAATTCCAACAAGTTGACGCCGAAGTGGGAAGGCCCTTATCAGGTGAAGCGAGTCACTAGGCCCGGCGCTGTCCGCCTTGAGACCGAAGATGGCTTTCCGGTGAGCAATTCCTGGAACATAGAGCATCTTCGCAAGTTTTACCCATAAGGCGTGGTTGCTGGAATCTGTTCCGGCAACCACCTTTTGTACAAGCCTTGCCGCTGTTGCATGTAACCCTTTGTACAAAGCCGGGCGCAGATCCCGTGCATAAATAAAGTTCATGTGTGCTTCGCACATCTTGTCAAATTTCATGCATTCTTTCTTTTTTGCATGTTTTATCTGACACTTTGTGCAGCACTTGCCCCCGGTAAGCAATAACGAGCCTTAAGGCCCCATACCATTATTTTCTCTTCTTTCTTTTACTCTACGAAGAAGGTTTCTTCGCCCACAAGTTCACGTGGGGGGAGGAGAGGATAAAGGTGTGGACCGGGCGTCGTTCAAAGAAGTATGGCCTTGCCGGGACACAGACGACAGAAAAGCTAAGTTACCAAAGTTTGAGAATGATCAGTTCCTAAATTTTAAGCTATTCTCCTTGAACGACTGTGCTTTGTATGGAAAACCTGTGCACGGAGGAACCTCTTCGTAGCTAGTTGCACCCTTGCTTTGTTTCGAGTCCGCTCAACAACTTAAGTGTGCTGCAACTAGTTGCGGCAAGGTTTCTTGCCGGAGCCGGCACCGCCAGCGAGCTAGTGATGTTCCGCACTCAGCACTCGCGGCAAGCGTGCCCGTGCCGGCAAGTTCCCTAAAAGCGTAGGGTGAAAACATACAAAGAAAAGGACCAAGTAAAGGAGATAGCATAGCAAGCATTGCCCAGAATTGTTCTCATGACTTAAATAAACAACGACGAGGAAAGGAGAAGAAGGATGGCCTAATCCACACGCTCGCCGTCAACCCTCCTGACCTCATTCACCTTGTCCACGATGGGTGCGACAATGGCTTTGAGTTCTTCAAGATCAGCACCCGCCGGCAGCTTCTTGAGGACGCGGGTGAGGTCGAGGCCCGGGTTGCGGAAGAGTATCTTCACCAACACCTTCTCCAATACCTTGGCGCAGATTGCGCGCGACTCGTCCACCAGCTTCTTCGGGATCCTTTCCTGGAGTTGCTGGAGGGCCGTCACCACGCCCTTGAAGAAAAGAGTAAGCTTGGCGCTGGGCTGGAGGTTCTCGTTGGTGGAGTACCCGAAGCCCGCCAAGTCCAGTTCCGCCAACTCCTCGTCGATGGCTGCAGCAATGTTGACGAGGCCCTCCGTCCAGAGCTCCACCATGGCCTTGAAAGTGTTCTGAGTCTCGGCGGCCCTCGTCAGCAGCTCTTCGTTGCCCTTGACCTCTTTCTTCAAGTCATCATCTCTCCTCTTGGCGGCGTTCAGCGTCTCCGTCAAGGTGGCCAGCTTCAGCTCCAGATCAGCGCTCGAGTCCTTGGCAGCATTCAGTTCCTTGATCTTCTCGGCGAGTTGAACTTGCAGATCGCCATGGGCAAGAGCATCCTTCTCGCGTTCGCGCTGGAGTGCGGCAAGCTCTTCATTCTTCCCTTTCATGTCCGCCGTCAGCTGCGTCACCTTCACCTCTAACTCCTTGGCGGCCTCAGCAGCCGCGGCGGCATCCTTCGCCTCTTTGAGTGCCCTGCCAAGTGATTGCTCCCGGACCTCGAGCTCCTCCTCGTGGCTGTCCAGATTGACCTTCTTCTGTGTCAATTCGCCTTCCCGCCTGGACAGCTCCTCGGCGGCGAGCCTCTGCTGCTCCTCGGCTTCAGCCTTCTCCAGGATGAACGCCTTCTTCGCCTCGTCAAGTTGCGCCCTTTCCTCCGCAATGGATCGAAGGGCCTCCTGGTTGCGGCTCTTGAGCTCCTCCGCATGCTTCTCTATGTCAACTCCCGCCCGCGCGACAAGCGCTTCCCGGGACTCAAGCTTCGCTTGCCGGGCGCGGTAGAGTGACACCAGCTTTCAAAGCAACTGCTCCTCTTCGGACTCGCCGCTGCTGCTGCTTGGCTCGTCAACCACTGCCAGCCCAGCAGAGGCGAGTACTTCCCCATCAAACTCCTCTCCTTCAACCGGCACCCTGGAACTCGACGCCCAGGGAAGCTTGATGTATACGCCCTCGCCAGCCTTCAAGTATGCGCCTGGCTGGGGCTCCTCGGAGCCCGGTGCTGCATCAGCGGCGGAGGGGTCGGCGGATGGTGTAGCGCCTTGCGCTCCTGCGCCCTCCGGGTCGTCAGTACGATCGCCGGACCCCTCGCCGGCTCCTGCGCCAGCAGCCTTGGCGGCTTCTCCATCGGCGGGTTCGTCAGCGCCGGCCTCTTCCTCGCCAGCGGCGGCATCTTCAGTGTTGCCGCGTGCGCCTTCCTCGCCGGTGGCCTCGGTCTCCATCGGGTCTGCGAGAGGGGGATCTAAGGATAGGAAGAGGAAGGCAAAGTCAAGCAAATATCCAAAAAAAGAAGAAAGAAGACCAGAAGAAGAACCCCAGGGAAGACTTCCGACAAGGAAGGTTACCTGTGCTGGGCTCTGTGACCATGGGTTCCTCCACCAAGGGCTCACTGGTTCTGTCCCTTGCCGGTGACCTCTCTCTTGCCGGGGTGCGCTCCCTTGTCGGGGAATCGCCCCTTGGCGGCGTAGTCGAAGAAGACAGCACCTCTGGAGCGGCTTCTGGTTGCTCTTGATGGGCCTGCTCTGCTCCTACACAAGTAAATCAACAATCAAGATGTCAGAAAAAGAAGACGCACCCATGAGCGCCCCACGGCAGGATGTGAACCAAACACTTACGCTGGGGGCTGTGCTGGGGGCTGCTGCGAGGAGAAGGAACCGGGTCCGTCAAGGTGGTTTCAGACGCGTCTTCTGCTGTCGCAACAGGATCGTCCTCGATGACAACCACGGGGACCTTGGCCCTCTTCACCGCTCTCTCGGCTAGAGTCCTGAAATAGAACAGGGATTCAGAGAGAAGCAAATCAGATGCAAAACCAGAAACAACAAAGATCAAAGAAAAACAAGTACAGTGAGAAGAAAGCCTTACTCCTCCTCCTCTTCTTCCTCCTCGTCGGAGCTCAGCGCAGAGAGGTCGAAGTCTGGTACCCTTTCTATGCGGCGAGGCGGAGGAGTAGCCTCCCTTGGACGTTTGCCGAGGGCTGCGGCAGGATCGGGTGTGGCAGCCCGGGAAGACCCCGCCTCAGCTGCCCGCGTGGCCTGAGATGCTCCTGCGGCAACGGTACTTGCCGCGGTAGAGCGCGTCCCACGACGCTGCAGCTGTTGGCCTGCTTGCTGCCCTGCTGGATCTCCAACTCGACTGAGGTGCCTTCTTGGCTGGAATTGGGGCTGCGCTAGGGGCTCCGCCTGCGGCAAGCTGCTTGAAGACGGCTGGCCACTCGCGCCCCTGGTGGGCTCGCTCGCTTTGGCCTTGGGCTCCTCCTCGCCAACGACCTCTCCAGCAAGGTCTTCCCGGTCGGCAAGACTTGCCGCCTCGGCCGCCTCCGCCTCCTCCAACGTGAAGCCAAACTCACCCACGGCGGCGGCTGCCGCCGCCTCTTCGGCCCTGGTGGCGATGTACCGCATCTCGTCGTCGGTGGTGTCGCGGGTGAGGAGCCTCTGCTTGTTGGCATTGACTGCTATCTCCGTCAAGCCATCGAAGAATTGCCGCACGACGTCGTCGGCGGGCTCCATCCAAGTTGCGCTTATCCCGTGCGAGTCGCACTCTGGCATCATTGCGCAGATGCGATCGCACTGGGAGTTGTTGCACAACGGGATGACGCCCTGCGGCAACCTGAACCACTCTGGATGGTTGGCGTCATGCTTGAACAGCTCCCTCAGCATCCCGTCAAGCTCCAGAACCGTGAAGTTGAAGTTGAGGCCTGGACACAGCCTCATGATATCCGCCGGGCCGCCAAACAGCCAGGCGGGCCTCCCCCTCTTCTGTAGAGGGGTGATGCGATGGCGAAGGAAATCCGCGCCAACTGCCCCTGCTGTGAGCCCGGCAAGCCTGAGCCGGAGGATTCGGGTGGTGGCGATCTTCAGCTTAGCGTCGTCCGGCGACAGAGCGCTCCAGTTGCCGCCGCGCACTACCCGGGTCTGGCGCAGGTTGGTGAATGGCTGCGGATTGGCGTCAACAATCCAGCACCACTCCGCCCTCCATTCATCCCACTTGCTGCGGAGCTCGCCCGTCAAGTACACCTCCTTCATGCCGATTCGTGAGGTCCAGGCGATTCCGCCAGCCAATGGCTCTCCTTTCTCGGCTCGGGGTGTGAAATAGTGGCGAAAAAGAGCAACATTTGGGTGGATGCCAACGAAGTTCTCGCAGAGGTGTGCGAAAACCGCCATTGTCAGAACGGCGTTGGGGGTGAAATCAAGAAGATGAAACCCGTAGGTATTCTCAGAAAAAGGTGGGCAGAGCCCGCAATAGAAGAACACCGGAAAGAAATAGTACCCTTTTGGGCATCGCTTCGAAGTGGAAGCTTCGGCGGAGAGCACCGGTGTGCGCGGATGCGCCCGCATCTGCGTCGACCAGAAGAGGTAAAATTCCTTCTGCAGCGCCTTCGGGGTGAGCTCGGGGGGAAAAGCACTCGCTCCTTGCGCAGCGCCTCAAGCCGCAACGCCTCGGCCGACTTGGTGCTCGACTTTGAGCTCTTGCCGGTCTTTGGAGCCATGGCGGAAGCGGCGGGGGAGCGCGGAGGTGTTGAGGGCGACGGCGGCGACGGGCGGCGGAGCACTGTTCTCTTTCGGCTTGGGAAGCGGAGGGGAGCGGCGGAGTTTTCGGAGGAAGATACTGCAAGTGGTGAAGGTGGGGGGAACGGCCCTGTTTCCTCTGCTTATAAACAGAGGAGGCGAACGTTATGCATTTCCTGAATTAAGAATTGCCCACGATCTCTCCCATGACGCCGTGATTGACGCGTGCTGTTACGGGAGGGCACGGCGGATACGGAGTCAGATTTAGTGTGGACCCAGGCCGCGTGTGCCCGTGCCCTGTTTTGGGCCTGGCCCAACAGCGCTCGGCATCGTGTATGGCCCAGGCCCGGGGGCTCCTGTCGGTGTACTAAAGTAGGGGTACCTTAGTATCCCGAACTTGTGCACGGGCAGTCGCAGCACCCCGCGGCAGGGCTTGCCGGGCGTCCGCCAAAATCCTTCGTTATTCCTATTACTGCCATTCAAGAACAAAGTGTTAACTGAGAAGACAGAGTCCCGGCAAGAGCAGCTTGCCGGGAAGGACAAGACCCCGGCAAGAGGAGCTTGCCGGGAAGGCCAACCTAAACCCGGCGAGCGGCAAGCTTGCGGGTGCGACAAGACAGCGACTGCGGCAAGGCGCTTGCCGCGGCAAGGCTGCCACTCTGCACCCGAGCTCCAGCGCATCCGACGACGTGTCGCCCAGGACCATCCTAGGAGCACGTGGCGAGGCGCTGTGCAGCCAAGCGGTGCGAGGTGGCAAGAGGAGATGACGAGAAAGCCATCGTGGCGATCGGTGGCGCTCTTAACGGTCGTTTCTTGCACTGTTTGGGCGACTCTGCCGTCAGAGTTAGGTAGGGGGCACTGTTTGTAGCGGTTGTACCAACCCCATTTTTACTTTTTTACCCCTCTCTCTACGCTGCCACCTGTCGGTGACCCCTTTAGACTATAAAAAGGAGGCCCATGCGCACGTAGAAGGGGTTCGACTCATTCGAAACTACAACACACCTACGCTCTTGAGCAAGAACAGAATAGAAACACAAAGCAGCAGTAGGAGTTTTATCTCTCCGGAGAGCTCCAAAGCTGGGTAAAATCCCTCGCGTGCTTCGCCTCGGTCTACCCTTCGTGCGCCCTCCGCTCCCTTGCCGGACCAAAAAGGGTCCCTGCCCCATAGGTGTTCGTTTCCCACGACACTTTAGGATAGTATCGCATATTGGGCGTGACAAGTTGGTATCAGAGCCTCGACCGACCATAGGAGCCCCCTAGATTGTTGGACGTTGTTGATTCTAGAAGAAAACTATTTTGAGTCTTAGGATTATATATATCGGAGAGTAGGATTCTTTTTACTCCTCAGCCCCCTTCATCGCTCTGGTGAGGACTCTCGACGTAGATGTTTTGTCTTTCCTCTCCTCAATTTTTCACAAAAAAAAATTAGGATCACGCGGGTATCTTGGGATCGTTCCGATATTCTTTTGAAGAGAACATTGTTCTTGGTGCCTCTTGGCATTTAGGGGTTGTGGCAGTGTCCCTGGGAGTTGAGCTCCGAGGTGTTGTCGTCACAATTTTATCGTTGCAGTTCTGGGATACCTGAGTTTTGCTGACATCGAAAATCTCTTTTATGCAGTTGTTGGTGAGATAACCTCGACGCCACCCAGTACTGGGGAGTTCGGGAGTATTGCCATAGCTCGTATAATGAATGCTGTTCGAAGGTTGAGGTACACGATTCCGAAGGTTTCTTGGTTATGTGTTTACTGATGGATATAGCTTGGATGTAGGGATTGTTAGTTTGGGTGAGATATATATTGCTTCCCTTGTATCCCCAACACCAGATTGCATAACCAGAAGGTTTTGGGAGTTTATAGGTGGGAATTCAAGTAGCTCCTAGAATATCTTTCCGACAGATGCATGATATGGGATTGGGTAAATCTCTATCATATGTATTTTTTCTGGTTTATTCTGCAAGCCAATCCTTTGTTTTGTTTTATATGTGGTATTCAAGTTGCTTCGAAGTCAAATGTTGAATCCATACCTTTCCGAAACGGTGTTTTCATATTGCTATGTGAATACTAATCTTTCTTGATCATCGAGGTCGTCATGTCAATTCTTTTCCAACTGGCGTGCTTCTGTTCAAGTGGATCCGATCATTTCAACATTCGTGAGATCAATTCTAAGTTTTCTCAACGGTATCCATTCCATCTGCCCAAGTTGTCTTTGTTTTCCTGCCCTCCACCCCTTTTTTGCAAGGACTCATATATTTTAATCAAGTATCCATTTATTCATGTGAAGTCTCTTCATTCTTTTCAATCAATGTTCTTACCTGGTGACTATCATGAACTTGGCCAGGAGTTTCAAGTTCATCATTCTTCGTTATTTTTCTTCCCCGGTGGATTCAATTTCAATTTTTGGTAGTGATTATACTCTTTCCGTCAGCTCTTATGTTCCCTCTGGATCGTTCGCCTCTTGCCATTTTATCATTCCGGAGTGCTGAAGTCATCTCAGATGATTCATCCTCGTTCCAATCATTTCGAGATTGTCACCGCGTTCAAATATTTCAATTGTTCCGGTCCATCATCTATCTCTTCAACAATCGTTTCCAACGGTGTTTTCTTTTAGTGGGCCCTAACCCACAAGTCTTTTCCCAGGATCTTACCTGCCTCTCCTAATTTTCTCGGAGCTATTCCCAAATTCATTTCAAAGTTTGATGTAAGAATGAATTATCATCAGTCAAATGTCTTTCTCCAAGATCTTTCAAATTCTTTCGTCGTTGTTTCAGCCTTTCTAATTTTCATTCTGGAGTGTCTCAACAATTCATGGTCGTGTTTATCGTCGTCATTCCCGGATTTTGAAGACCTATGAAGAGTTCCTCTTAAATCTTTACATGTTCTTCCAGAGATTCATAGTTCTAGCTTTATGCCATCCTCTCATAATTGTTTTTGATTGTGACAATTCTTTTCTTACCATCCAGAGCATTTCATGAGTTGTTTCCATTTCTTTCCTCCGAAAGCCATCATGTCATAATTCTTCATTCGCAGCGTGTATCTATCATTCTCCAAATCTTACCGGTGCATCGTTCAAATACCCTCTAATCAGTTCATGATCTCTTCGTTCTCATGTATCTAAATCCCCTCAAGTATCTTCATTCCTTTTCCAATTCTTCCCGGTGAATTGTTCCTTTGCTATATTCATTTTCAATTCTTACGGTGGTTCGTTCAAGATTTCTCTTCCTTCTTTATCCTATCAATTCATTCATTCTTTCGTTGTTTCAATTCCACTAGTGGTTCCGTCAATACCTTCTCAAGTTCGCACTATATATCTCTTAATCCTTTCTATGGGAATATGTAGTATGCCAAATCCATTGCTTGTCATCAATTTAATTTGATGAAGGATAATCATACAATAAATCTTATTCTTATTTCCACGAGGTGATTCAATTCTTTTCTTCCAGAGATTGTTCATGATGAAGTAATTCTTGGTTTTAGTGTTCATCTTTTCTTTCTGGAGTTCCAAGTTCTCTCGGTTATATCATCGCGAAGCTCCATATAAATCATTGCAAGGCTTCACCTTGTGTTTTCAACTTCTCTTTCTTTCTATCATCCTTTTATTACTGGAGTTCTTCATGGAGGATCTACATGGTGGTTCGTCAAGGATTCTTTTCATTCTTCATTTGTTCTTTGAGACTTCTCTCGAGGTGATGATCCGCCAAGCTATACTCAAAATTAAACATGGTGCTCAACACATGTTTTGTTTTGAGGCGTTCAAGTATTCTTCTTCTTGCATTTCGAAGTGCAATTCTTTCTACCTTAGCTTTTGAGGTGGTGTTATATCATTCTTGGCAATTTCCATTCAGGTTTCGCGATTCACATGTTGTCAAGAATGAGGTATTTTAAATCCATCAATCTCCTCTTTGGAGTTATCTTGGTACAGATTTCACCTAAAGCCTTCCCTAAGGAATGTTGCTATTTGTGATGCTTATCAATGATCCGAGTTTTCTCCTATCCTGTCGGCGAAAGAAGTTTTCATCTCTTCTTTGATCTCAAACAAGCAATTGTTTTTCGTTAGTGGCAGAATTTCACCTCAAGTGTTGAGATGTTTCCATTAGCCCACTACAAGCTTATTCTTTTCGTTGTTGGTTTTCCAAAAACTCTGTTATAACCTTCTTGGAAGTGTGCTTTCCAAGCTCATTTGTGGCAGAAGTTGGCATTTTCTACTTCATTATTTTATTCCAATGATCTATCTTCTATTCTTTCTTCTGGAGACATTGTGATGTTGCTCTTTTCACTCATGATCTCTAATTGTGAGGATCATGTTCTTTTTGTGCTTATCCATTTAACCGGAGTGTTGTGTCATCTCTTCAATTTCCTTTCATCTTATCAAGTCTTGCATCTCTTTTCAACCGGAGTGTTGTCTGAATTTGATCTTGGCTTGTTCCTTGTTTATCTCGTTTCAACCAGAGTGGTTCCAATTCCTTCTTGTCCATTGTACTCGTCATTCATAGCTTTGCAACCTCCAAGGTTCACATGGTGTTCCTTGTTTCTATTTTCTACCGTAGTGCTCTCAATTGTGTTCAACTCCGTTGTGTTCTTTCTTTCAACTTTTCAACCTCTCAAAGTTCTTTGGTTTCACTCATTTGTCGAAGAAGCAACTTAGCTTTACCTCTTCTCTTCCTCTTCCGCTTCTCTCCGGCGCCATCCTAGATCTCGGGACGAGATCCTCTTGTAGTGGTGGAGTGTTGAAACACCCCGGATGTATCTTTCCATATTTATAACTCCAACTCTTGCCATTTCCGGCTATGTGATATGTTATTTCCTCCATGGTTGGGTTTTTGTCTTTTTTTGCATTGTGTTCATGTCATGCATCTCATCTCATAGCATCATGCGCATTGCATCTGCATGTTTTCATAAAACTTGTAGCCGTTCGCAGTTGCCCTTTCTCACTTTGCCTCCGTTGTCATTTTGTCAGGCCCTTGTCCTCGTTGACCTCTCTCAGACCCCTCATGTGCATGTACGAAACTTACCCGAACCCGAACCGCTCAGTCATCACCGTTGCATTCAAATCGTCCCCTAACATCCCTTAAATATCTTCGGTTCTTTGTTGGGCTCCCCTAAGCTATTTATTCTCGACCATCGGATTTTGATCGGATGATCCAAGTCCCCTCTTTTCCCATATATATAGTCTATTCCTAGTCCATTTTGGACCTAACCCTATTTTCTAGGGATCCTCCCCAGCCGCCGCCACTTCGTTTCCTTGGGATCCCTCCCGATCCAAATCCTCCCCGACAGCCTCCCTCATCCTACGCGGTTGACCAATCGGGTTGCCCGAGCCCCGAGCTCCTCCGCTATTCCCTGCCCGAGATCCTCGCCGTGCCAGTATCCTCGGAGGCCCAACCCTCCCCGTGTCTCCTTTGCCTCGTCCCTGCCACCGGCAGCAGGAGCAGTTCCTGCATCCCCGACCCCCGAGCGCCTCCATCGTCGTCGAAGATGAGCGCTGCCCTGGTTCCCTTTCTCTCCTTCCTCCGGTTCGCTCTTCTCAACTCTCTCTATGCGTTGCAGCAGCATCCCCGCGCCATGGAGCTCCAAGTCCGCCGTCCTCTGCTTCGATCCGGCAGGGGACGTGACCCCGGCGACCTCCCGCGACCGGGATCCGGCCATCCCGACGACCTATGCCCTCAAGCCCCGCTAGACCTCCTTCCTCCGTGCCAAGCCTCGTCGGCGCCATGTGTCACCTTCGCCTCGGCAAAGCATCAGTCCCGTCGTTGATCGAGTCACTCGCTCGTGTGAGGCCTCCTCTGCTCCCACCAGAGACCCGCAGCCCAACCCCGCCTCCAGCGGCGCCGCCTTCACCGGAGATCGCGCCAAGTGCAGCGCCGCCTCACCCCCGTGGCGTCGACCTACCGTTGCACCTCTGCCGCCTGCTTCCTCTCGTCAACAAGCGCCTCGCCTCACGTTGACCGTGCTCCAACGCGCCAGGCTGCCTCCTGCATCGCGCACGCTAAGCCTAGCCACTTCTTCGTCTGGGCCGAAGCGCATGGGTGAGGCCACACCCCAGCGCCCCTCTGTTTTTTTCACCGATTGGGGCAACCATATTCGGCCCATGTATTTTTTTTCCATGCGCTGTGAATTTTTCCATTTATCCAGAGACTGCCTGTTTTACAGAAAATCCTCTAACTTCATGCATATATTAACTCAAGAACCATGCATCATATGTAAAAACTTCATACATGTAAAATGCTTAGAATTTTGTGTAGATTAATAACTGGCCACTTTCATCCACGTTAAATATATTTAAACTTGTTGTTTGTTTAATTTGCATAAATAACATGCTAAAATGATTTATTTCATAACTAAAAAACCATAGCTCCAATTTTAATAAACTTTATATGCAAATGGGGTGAAGAAAATGCATAGATTAACATGGTGGCATCACTTTGCATGTTTAGCAACTCTAAAATTGTGTATAGGGCAGAACAGTAGCAAATTCATAAATTGCATATGTGGATTTTCCGGAATTGTTGTTTGTTGTTCCGACCTCATTTAAACTTGCCTAGATAGTTAGTTTACTTATGTTTCACCTCTTGCCATGTTTAACAACATTTAATATCGTTGTGTACCTAAACGAGAGCGAACTAAATAACTCGAATGTGGTGTTTCGTCAATATGCAACTTGTTCCATATTGAGCACCACTTAACTTGTAGTATTGTTTGTTGCACTTTGCCATGCCATGCCTCATTAAACCGGACATGCATTATACTTGATTGTGCATCATGCCATGATTATGCTTGTGTGTTTACCATGTTGTTTCCTCCTTTCTGGTTTTACTTCTCTTGTTAGTTCCTGTTTCATTGCGATTGTGAGGATTCGTTCGACTATGTTGGTTCGACTACTTCATGGACCTCGTTCTTCTTCCTAGCGGGATTTCAGGCAAGATGACCGTTACCCTAGATCTCACTACTATCATTTCTATGCTAGTTGCTTCGTTCTATTGCTTTGCTGCTCTACCTATCGATTGCTCTTCAAGCCTCCCAAATTGCCATGTCAGCCTCTAACCTTTTCACCCTTCCTAGCAAACCATTGCTTGGCTATGTTACCGCTTTGCTCAGCCCCTCTTATAGCGTTGTTAGATGCAGGTGAAGATGAAGATTGCTCCATGATGGACAAGATTATGTTGGGATATCACAATATCTCTTATTTAATTTAATGCATCTATAAACTTGCCAAAGGGTGGAAGGCTCGGCCTTATGCCTGGTGTTTTGTTCCACTCTTTCCGCCCTAGTTTCCATCATACCGGTGTTATGTTCCTTGATTTTGCGTTCCTTATGCGGTTGGGTGATTTATGGGACCCCCTTGACAGTTCGCTTTGAATAAAACTCCTCCAGCGAGGCCCAACCTTGGTTTTACCATTTGCCTCACCACCACCTATAGTTTTCCATTGGGAGTCGCGCTCCCGAGGGTCATCTTTATTTTAGCCCCCCCAGGGCTAGTGCTTCTCTAAGAGCTGGTCCGAACCGAGCTGCTTGCGGGGCCACCTCGGGGAAACTTGAGGGCTGGTTTTACTCGTAGCTAGTCTCATCCGGTGTTGCCCTGAGAGCGAGATATGTGCAGCTCCTATTTGGATTGTCGGCACATCCGACGGCTTTGCTGGTCTTGTTTTACCATTGTTGAAATGTCTTGTAAACCGGGATTCCGAGACTGATCGGGTCTTCCTGGGAGAAGGAATATCCTTCGTTGACCGTGACAGCTTGTGATGGGCTAAGTTGGGACACCCCTGCAGGGTATAAACTTTCAAGAGCCGTGCCCGCGGTTATGTGGCAGATGGGAATTTATTAATGTCCGGTTGTAGAGAACTTGACACTTGACTTAATTAAAATGCATCAACCGCGTGTGTAGCCGTGATGGTCTCTTTTCGGCGGAGTCTGAGAAGTCAACATGGTCTTGGGTTATGTTTGACGTAAGTAGGAGTTTAGGATCACCTCTTGATCATTGCTAGCTTCACGACCGTTCCGTTGCTTCTCTTCTCGCTCTTATTCGCGTATGTTAGCCACCATATCATGCTTAGTCGCTGCTGCAACCTCACCACTTATCCTTTCCATACCCTTTAAGCTTTGCTAGTCTTGATACCCATGGTAATGGGATTGCTGAGTCCTCGTGGCTCACAGATTACTACAACAACAGTTGCAGGTACAGGTTATGCGATGATCATGACGCGAGAGCGATGTTTGCTTGTTTTGGAGTTCTTCTTCTGCTTCTTCTTCGATCAGGGGATAGGTTCCAGGTCGGCAGCCTGGGCTAGCAGGGTGGATGTCGTTTGAGTTTCTGTTTGTGTTTCATCCTTAGTCAGATGGTGCATGTAAGATGATGTTGTATTCGTGTGGCATTGTATGCCTTTTGTATGTATCCCCATCTATTATGTAATGTTGATGTAATGATATCCACCTTGCAAAAGCATATCAATATGCAGTTCTATCCTTGGTGGGACCTTCGAGTCTCTTTAGGATAGTATCGCATATTGGGCGTGACAGTGGGGGGCGTGGCCTACCCCCTGGGCGCGTCCTCCGTCCTTGTGGCTGCCTCGTGGCTCCTCTGACTTCATCTCCAAGTCTCCTGGTTGTCTTCTCGTCCAAGAGAAATCATTGCAAATGTTTTATTCCCTTTGGACTCCGTTTGGTATTCCTTTTCTGCGAAAATCAAAAAGAAGGAAAAACATGAACTGGCACTAGGCTCTAGGCTAATAGGTTAGTTCCAAAATAATATAAAATAGCATATTAATGCATATATAACATCCAAACAGATAATATAATAGCTTGGAACAATAAAAACTTATAGATATGTTGGAGATGTATCATATATAAATGAGAGAGGCGTGTGTCTACATACCCTTGTAGACCGAAAGCATTAGTGTCATAACACGGTTGATGTAGTCATACTCTTCACGATCCAGTTGCGATCAAATCCGATCTAGTGCCGAACAGACGGCACCTCCGAGTTTAACACACCTAGAGCTCGACGGTGTCCTCTCCTTATTTATCCAGCAAGCAAGGGAGAGGAGGTAGATGAGATCTGAAACAACACGACGGCGTGGTGGTGGTGGTGGCCGTGGAATTCCGGCAGGGCTTCGCCAAGTGCTTATAGAACATGGAGGAGGTGTAAAGGAAGGGAGAGAGGCAAGTGCCGAAGGGTGGCTACCCCTAATGCCTCCCCACCTTTATATAGGCATTGAGGGGGCTGATGGCTTGCCCTCCAAGCCTCTAGGTTCATTGGTCAAGGGGGAGGAAGGAAATCCCTTTTTTTTAGGGATCCTGATCTTATCCCTTCTGGATGTGATACTATTCCCTTTTAGTGAGGACCTTGGTGTGCCTAGACTAGGGGTGTGGGGCCTTTCCCCACTGCCCACGTTCATGTGGGTCCCACCATGCAGGTGGGCTCCACTTCGGAACCTTCTAGAACCTTCCTGGGACAATACTGGAAAATCTGAACTTTTTCCAGATCCCAAAATATGACTTCCCATATATAAATCATTATCTCTAGACCATTTCAGAACTCCTCGTGATGTCCTGTATCCCATCCGTGACTCCAAACTACTTTCGAAGTTCACCATATGAATATCTCAATACTACCCTAGCACTACCGAACGTTAAGTGTGTGACCCTACGGGTTCGAGAACATGCAGATATGACCGAGACTCCTCTCTAGTCAATAATCAATAGCGGGACCTAGATGTGCATATTGACTCCCACATATTCAACAAAGATCTTTATCGGTTGAACCACGATGTCAAGGATTCAGTTAATCCCATATGCAATTCCCATTGTCCGGCGATGCCGGTGTGAACTCACGATCTATGGGGTGATCTGGGACGTTTTGGTTCGGCGAGGGTGAGCACAAAACGCAAATAGCAGAATAGTAGAGAGAGCAAGGATTTGACCCAGGTTTGGGCCATCTTTGAGGTGTAATACCCTACTCCTCCTTTTGGTGTATTGATGATGTTGCGGAGCATAAGTACACGGAGCTGTTGACACCAGATTTTGGCACAGTCAAAAACATAATTAAGCTGGTCTCAAATGGAGAAGTGATCTACATGAAAATTTTCCATATTTTCCACATGAGCATCTTCAAAGTTTGGGCCATCACCATCCGATCTCATCTCGAGGGCCAAAGTTATGTTTGAAGTACTAGATTTTGTATGTAAAGTATTGTTCGGCCGATTAGCACTCCAAGACAGCCTCATATGAGAAAAGTTTATAATTGGAATCTCTTCTTCTCGTCAAAAGATCGATTTTGATTTGAAAATCATCTTACTCCAGATCGTATGCAAAAGTTGGAGCCAATGCGCTGCAGACCTATCATGAGTAAAAACTAGCCCGGAGCATCAGACACTCATGTGGGTGATGTCTAATGGGTCACGCAAGCGATTCAACCCTCAAGGCTTCCTCGAATCAAAAAATGTTCAACATGAAAGTTGTTCGGATCGTCAAAATGGTTAAATTTTATTTTAGGTACATCTTCATACAACGTCGTTTGTGGCCTGTGAGAGTCAAAAACAAAACTGACGTCTCAGACTTGCCTAAATTCGAGTTCAGTTAATTTATGCATGATTTGGACGGGATTTGGAGTTCATTTCTTGTACGGGAAGTCCAGCCGCCTCATAAATAGATGAGAGGTGCTGGATGATTGAATAATACACAATCGACAAAATCGTCTACCATTTTTTATCTTTTATCTTTTCTCCTTAACCCTAGTTCTTCTTCATCTCATTCTTCGTTTGCAGTGCGGCAAACATCGAGGCCATAGGGGCGATCAGGTCGACCTAGGGCCGCCCATAGCCGCGCGCGCCCTAAAAGGGTACCTCCCGGGCGTGTTGAGTTTTAGGTCTACAAAAGCACCCGCCGGATTGCTTGCGTACCACACTTCCGGACAGGTCTCCTTCGACGTGAGCTGATGTGCATCACCCTCGGTGTTGGAGGTACATAGTGACGTGTTCGTGTGCCAACACGAGCGCTCTTCCCTCGCAAGGTGCAATGAGAAGGCAGCTACACGGGTAGGAGTGCGTAGAGATGGAATGGGCTCCAACCCTCGTATAGTTTGCCTTGGACCTCCTTTAATAGCTCAAGGGGTTACCACATGGCAAAAGGGTCATTACATAGTGATTAGATAGCGTACAATGCTATCATACCTAACTCTACTAGTTAGGACAAAAATCAGTTAATATATCGATAGGTGTCGTGAGGAGGAGAAGCCCTGGCAAGGATGTAGCACAGCTTACCTAGCTAACTTATATTAACTTAACACGCCATTTGGACAGCTGTTGATAAAGGTAATTGTCGGTGTACTAGAGTAGGGGTACCCTAGTATCCCGAACTTGTGCACGGGCAGTCGCAGCACCCCGCGGCAAGGCTTGCCCGGTGACCGCCAAGGTCGTCCGTGGTTCCTTTGGAGCCATTCAAGAACAAAGTGTTCAAGTCAAGGAGACAAGGCCCCGGCAAGAGGAGCTTGCCGGGAAGGCCAACCAAGGCATTTCAAGGAACTTGCCGCGACGCGCCACGCGTCCCGGCAAGGCCCGGTGAGCGACAAGCTTCCGGGCGCGGCAAGACAACGACCGCGGCAAGGCGCTTGCCGCCGCAAGCTACCACTCTGTACCCGCGCTCCAGCACATCCACCAACGTGTCGCCCTGAGGCCTTTCTAGGTGCGCGTGGCAAGAGGCTGTGCAGCCAGCGGTGCGAGGTGGCAAGCGACGCTGACAAGATTGCCATCATGGCGAGCGGTGGCGCCCCTGACGGTCCCTTTTTTGCACTGTTTGGGCGACACAGACGGGAATTTAATGCCCTTGTCCCCTGCCATCAGGGTTAGGTAGGATACACTGTTCAGGTAGTTGTACCAACCACAACTCCTTTTCCATTTTTGCCCTCGCATACGTTGCCACCTGTCGGTGACCCCTTGAGCATATAAACGGAGGCCCATGCGCAACGTAGAGGGGGGGTTCGAAGCGAGAAAACACTCACGCTCGGTCTCGTTAGCAGCTAGAGTGTACTGTAGCACTCAGCGCTCCCGAGCAAGAACACAATACAAATCAGACATGCAGCAGTAGGAGTATTATCTCTCCGGAGAGCTCCGAAGATGGGTAAATCGCTCGTGTGCTTCGCCTCGATCTACTCTTCGCGCGATCTTCGCCACCCGCCGAACCGAAAGGGGCCCGGTCTGCCGGTCCCCATAGGTGTTCGTTCCCACGACATCTTTGGCGCGCCAGGTAGGGGGCGTCGAGGCCGTGTGAACCTGATCCAGCGATCACGCGAACTAGATCTTCATCATCTTCATCGACATGCCACCGAAGAAGAAGGCTTCGGAGGTGGCTGCTCCGTCCACGTCGATCCCACCGCCGCCGGAGCAAACGGGTGGTGGGGTAGACGCCGGCGGAAGAACGGGCGTCGACGAGGGAGCTCACGGTGCTGCCAGGTCCAAGGACAAGGCTGCACAGACCTCGGCGTCCGTACATGCACCGCGCCCATCTCAGGAGGTGCGGGACCAACAGCGTCATGGTACTCGTGGTACGATATGTTCGTTGGACCGAGATCGAGCTGGTGGATCTCGGGATGCTCAAGACCAGCATGCGCGCCAACATGCTGGCACGAGCAAGACATGGTCGCCTGGATGGGATGCTGCTCCTTCTAACATAGTTAGAAGTCCAAGCATATCCCGCTCCTCGCACCGTTCGCCACTGCCACCCTCCACCCCAGCAGAAGCTCTGGCACGAGCTCAACTGCTCCTGGATTACCCTCCAACGGTGGACAAGATCGACGAATGGAGGGCCACCATTCAGAGTCTCATCGGCTTCGCCAACGGCGACACTCCGCGGCAGCCAAATGCATTGCAGCCGCGGCAAGACTGCCAGGAACAGGCCGGTGGCGACAAAACCGGTGGGGGTGCAACCACCATGCACTCTCCGCCCCGAAGGCCAAGATCGCCGACTCGCTGGGCCAACCTCGACAACGACTCCACCGCGTCATCAGATCCACGAGCTCGTCGCGATCAGCGCCAAGTTCTTCACGAACGATAGCAAGAAGACGCTCGTACTCGCATCGAGCATCGAAGAGAAGCGCGGCGTCAATCAGACCAGCGCGCTGGGCCCGCTGTCAACATGCATGCGCCAGGGGAACCAGGCGACTTGCCGTACGCGGTAGGTTGCCCTGCGTTCACTCGTGAGCTGCGGCAAGTCCAGTGGCCCAGCACGAAGAACTTCAAGCCAGATGTACCAGAGAAGTACGACGGCAAGTCGCATCCGTCGGAGTTCCTCAGCATTTACACCATCGCGGTGCAAGCTGCCGGGGGGCGGGACGACAAGATCCGTGCCAACTACTTCCCGCTGGTGCTCAAGCCCAATGTCAGGTCCTGGCTCATGCACTTGCCGGGCAACTCCATATCCTCCTGGGCAGATCTATGCCATCAGTTTGTCAGCGCCTTTACAGGCGGCCACAAACCTCATGGCCAAGAGAGCGACCTTCATCTGCTCGCCCAAAAGGAAGGAGAGTCCCTGCGCAAGTTCATTTAGAGATTCAGCCATGTACAGCACAACATTCCAGATGTCCACCCTGCCGCGGTCATCAGCGCGTTCCATCAGAACGTGCGCAACCGCAGGATGCGGGAGGAGATGGCGATGTGCAAGATCATAGACGTCAGTCAGCTATATGCCCTGGCCGACAAGTGTGCACGTGCTGAGGAAGGGAGGAAACTTCCCGGAGAGAATACAGGAGCAGGAGGATCTGACAGCGAAGATGCTACCCCAGCAAGGAAAAACCGGCGGCGGAACAACAGGAAGAATAAAGGCAAAGATGTGCTAGTCGTTTAGCAGTCCGACAACAGAGGTGGCGCCAAGGAAGCCGAAGCTGTGGCGGTCGCCGACAAGCAGGACGGCTCCGGCAAGCAGTACTGCAAGATCCACCGCACCAAGGGCCATGATCTCCAGAGCTGCAAGAAAGTCGACCAACTTGTCGAGTAGCAAAAGGCTGAATACGAGCGGCGCGACAAGGAGAAGGCCCAAGAAGGTGCTGGAGGATCCGGCAAGAAACGTCCCGGCCGGGGAGGACGCCGCGGCAAGGCCAAGCAGTGGCAAGGAGACAGGCCTCCCAGCGGCCGCGACAAGGATGAAGATGACGACGACGATGAAGATATGGATGATGATGAGGCCGATGAGCAGGAGTTCCAGAAAGCTACAGAGGTCCTGTGCGTTGACGGCGGTGCTTCTCTGCATACTTCACATCGCCAGCTCGAGCAGTGGGTGCGGGAAGTTAATGCGGCAGAACCACCCGTCGAGTCACGCAAGCCTCTGAAATTGTCCGGCATGCCTATCATCTTTGATATTGAGGACCACCCTGATCGCATAACTGCGGTCGGGTGCTTGCCGATGTTGGTTTCACCAACTATCCGCAACCTCAAGGTCACTAAGATGCTAGTTGACGGCGGGGCCGGCTTGAACCTGATCTCCTCCGTGGTACTCCAAAAACTCCAGATCCCTGACAGCGAGCTCGAAGAGACCGGCACATTCCACGGAATCAACCCGGGAAGGAGCAAGCCGAAGGGAAAGATCACGTTGCCGGTGACATTTGGCAGCGAGTTGAACTTCAGGACTGAGAGGGTCACTTTTGACGTTGCTGACTTTCCATTTCCTTACAATGGGATACTCGGCCGTCCAGCACTCGCCAAATTCATGGCAGCCTCTCACTATGCATACAACATGCTGAAGATGCCAGGCCCGATAAGTGTCATCTCTGTCCCTGGCGACAAGAAGGATGCTCTTATCCGCGCCGAGAAGATCTACCGAGAAGCAGCAGCCGCAGCAGATCGCAAGACACTTGCCGCTGAAGCTCCTGGGGGGAAGAAGAAGACCAAGTCCGGCAAGAGTTCTGATGCCCACTCCGGCAAGCGCACCTCTTCGGAGTGCTGCGCTACCGTCGAGGACGCACTATCGAGCTCCACCGGCAAGTGTAAGAAGGCAATGGCAGCTCCGCCAGAGACCAAGAAGGTGCCCGCCAAGGAGGACGGCACTGGTGGTACCTTCACCATCAGTGCCACTCTTGACCCTAAATAGGAAAGCGCGTTCGTTGCTTTCCTGCGGGCGAATATCGACGTGTTTGCGTGGCAACCGTCTGACATCCCCGGTGTTCCCAGGAAAGTAATCGAGCACCACCTTGCCGTCTGTCCTCATGCGCGGCCCGTCAAGCAGAAAGTAAGGAAACAAGCAGTGGAGCGCCAAGAATTCATCGCAGAAGAAATCAAGAAGTTGGAAGCAGCTGGCCTTGTTAGGGGAGTGCTCCATCCTATGTGGTTGGCCAATCCTGTAGTCGTGCGCAAGGCAAACGGGAAATGGAGGCTTTGTATCGACTTTACCGATGTTAATAAAGCTTGTCCCAAAGACCCTTTTCCCTTGCCGCGCATTGACCAGATTGTTGACTCCACGGCCGGATGTGATTTTCTTTCATTTCTTGACGCATATTCAGGATATCATCAGATCTTCATGGCAGGAGAGGATGAGGAGAAGACCGCATTCATCACTCCATGTGGCACCTACTGTTTCGTACGGATGCCCTTCGGTTTGAAGAATGCTGGTTCAACATTTGCAAGGGTAGTCCATCACGCATTTGAACCACAAATGCACAGAAATGTGGAAGCCTACATGGATGACATAGTGGTCAAGAGCAAAGACAAGGCAACTCTGATTCAAGATTAAGACTAAACCTTTGCAAATCTGCGCAAGATCAACCTCAAGCTTAACCCCGAGAAGTGCGTGTTTGGAGTCCCCTCCGGCAAGCTTCTCGGGTTCTTCGTGTCTCAGCGGGGAATTGAAGCCAATCCGGACAAGATCAAGGCCATTGAGCAGATTGAAGCACCAAAGCGCGTCAAGGATGTACGAAGGCTTGCCGGTTGCGTGGCGGCTCTCAGCAGGTTTATCTCCAAGTTTGCTGAGCGCGCCCTGCCATTTTTCAAAATATTCAAAAAGGCAGGTCCAATGAAATGGACTCTAGAAGCGGAGGCTGCGCTGCAGGACTTGAAGCGATACCTGTCCTCCACTCCAACACTTGTCGCACCTAAGCCACAAGAGAAGTTGCTGCTGTATTTAGCGGCAACCAATCAATTGGTTAGTGCTGCGTTAGTAGCGGAGAGGGAGGCGGATGATGAGCCAGCAACCACGGCAGATGCATCCAGCGACAAGCAGGGGACTTCACCGGCAAGCTCTGGTCCCGACAAGCAGGAGATACAGAAGAGAATGGTACGGCGCCCAGTTTACTTTGTCAGTTCCCTTCTGCAGGGGGCTAGATCAAGGTACTCTGGTGTGCAGAAATTGCTTTTCGGCCTTCTCATGGCCTCGAGAAAGCTGCGCCATTACTTCCAAGCACATGAGATCACAGTTGTCACTCGTTTTCCGCTGAAGAGGATACTGCAGAATCCAGAAGCAACAGGCAGGATTGTCGAGTGGGCACTAGAACTGTCAAGCTTTTGCCTCAAGTTTGAGAGCACTTCAACTATCCAGAGCCGGGCATTGGCAGAATTCATAGCAGAGTGGACGCCAACACCAGATGAAGAAATTCCAGAGACGAGCATCCCCGTCAAGGAAGCAAGCAAAGAGTGGCTGATGTACTTTGATGGTGCCTTCTCGCTACAAGGCGCCGGTGCGGGCGTGCTATTTGTTGCACCCACCGGAGAGCACCTCAAGTACGTAGTCCAGATGCACTTTCCCAAGGAGCAAGCAACAAACAATACCGCAGAGTATGAAGGTTTGCTTGCCGGCCTTAGGATCGCAGCAGACCTTGGGATCAAAAAGCTCATTTTCAGGGGTGACTCGCAGCTTGTCATCCGCCAAGTGAACAAGAATTATCAGAGTCCGTTTATGGAAGCCTACGTTGACGAAGTGAGAAAGTTAGAAGAGCACTTTGACGGCCTACAGATGGAACATGTTCCGAGAGCTCAGAACGACATTGCCGATGGCCTGTCGAAGTGCGCCGCACTTAAGTTACCTATGGAACTAGGGATCTTTGTGCTCAAACTGACTCAACCGTCTGTAACGCCATCAACTGGACAGAGCAAGAAGAGGAAGTTGATTTCTGGTGACTATTTTCCGGCAGTGCTCCCCGAAGCCGCCGCCAAGAAGGTCCCCAATATCAACACCAAAGGTGCTGAGGAGCAGTCTGCTCTGGCAAGCCCTAGGGTTTGTTCCGTTGAAGCAGACGCTCCCGACAAGTTTTGCTCCGGCAAGCTTGCCGGGGAACGTCAAGCTCCGGCTGAGCCGCAGGTTCTCGCCGTAGAAGCGGATGATCTCGCAGCAGCATATGTGCCTTTAGTCCTTGTTGTTGAGCTCCAAGCTCCAGCATGGGCACAACAGATTGTCCGTTTCCTTCAGACAGGAGAACTTCCCAAAGAGCAAGAAGAAGCGGAAAGAGTAGCCCGGCAGTCAAGTATGTACCAGTTTGTCGACGACACACTGTATAGAAGAAGACTCAACGGTGTGAAATTGAAGTGTATTCCCCGGGAAGACGGACAAAAGCTATTGGCGGAGATACATGGAGGCATATGTGGTCACCACATTGGCGCAAGAGCACTTGCCGGCAAAGTATTCTGGCAAGTTTTCTTTTGGCCGACAGCCCTCCAGGATGCAACTGCACAAGTAACCAAGTGTGACGCGTGCTAGTTCCATTCCAAGCAGATACACCAGCCAGCTCAAGCTCTCCAGACGATCCCTTTATCCTGGCCATTTTCGGTCTGGGGGCTCGACATCCTCGGCCCCTTTCCCCGAGCTGTCGGGGGCTTTGAGTACTTGTACGTTGCAATCGACAAGTTCACAAAGTGGCCGAAAGTGGAAGCAGTGAGGAAGGTGACAGCACAGTCAGCAGTCAAGTTCTTCAGGTCGATTGTTTGCCGTTTCGGGGTCCCTAACAGGATAATCACCGACAACGGCACGCAATTCACGAGCCGCACCTTCATGCAGTACGTCCAAGATCTTGGCGCCAAGGTCTGCTTCGCTTATGTTGCTCACGCGAGAAGCAACGGTCAAGCGGAGAGGGCAAATGTTGAAGTGCTGCACGGGCTCAAGACCAGGACTTTCGAAAGGCTGCACAAGTGCGGAAAGAACTGGATTGAGGACCTGCCGGTGGTTCTTTGGTCGATTAGGACGACGCAAAATCGAGCCACTGGCCAGACACCTTTCGCTCTACTCTATGGAGCAGAGGCAGTTCTCCCCACGGAACTCGTATACGGGTAACCTCGAGTGCCCGCTTATGATGAGCTTGAGCAAGAGCAGCTGCGACAAGATGACGCGCTGCTCCTTGAGGAGGACCGTCTTCAGGCCGCTGTACGAGCTGCTCGCTACCAGCAAGCTTTGCACCGCTACCATAGCCGCAAATTTAATGCCAGAAGTCTCGAGGAAGGCGACCTTGTTCTTCGGCGGTTCAGTCCGCCAAGAATTCCAACAAGTTGACGCCGAAGTGGGAAGGCCCTTACCGGGTGAAACGAGTCACTAGGCCTGGCGCTGTCCGCCTTGAGACCGAAGATGGCTTTCCGGTGAGCAATTCCTGGAACATTGAGCATCTTCGTAAGTTTTACCCGTAAGGCGCGGTTGCCGGAACCTGTTCCGGCAACCACCTTTTGTACAAGTCTTGCTGCTGTTGCATGTAATCCTTTGTACAAAGCTGGGCGCAGACCCCGTGCGTAAATAAAGCTCATGTGCTCCGCGCATCTTGTCAAT
This sequence comes from Triticum timopheevii, assembly GCA_963921465.1. Classification (NCBI taxonomy): domain Eukaryota; kingdom Viridiplantae; phylum Streptophyta; class Magnoliopsida; order Poales; family Poaceae; genus Triticum; species Triticum timopheevii. Next base: position 247,357,422 of record OY997264.1, on the reverse strand, counting down.
TTCATGCTTTCTATTTTGTGCATGTCTTATCTGACATTTTGTGCAGCACCTACCCCTGGTAAGCAATAACGAGCCGTAGGGCTCCATATCTTTATTTTCTCTTCTTTCTCTTTCTCAAAAGAAAGGAAGGTTCCCACGCCCACAAGTTTGCCGGGGGGGAAGGAGAAGATAATGGTGTGGACCAGGTGTCGTTCAAGAAAGTTTCGCCTTACCGGGACGCAAACAACAGAAAAGCTAAGTTGCCAAAGTTTGAGCAATCAGTTTTAAAAATTTTAAGTTATCTTCCTCGAACGACCGTGCTTTGTATGGAAAACCTGTGTGCGGAGGAACCAACTCGTAGCTAGTTGCGCCCTTACTTTGTTTCGAGTCCGCTCAACAACTTAAGTGAGCTGCGACTAGTTGCGACAAGGTTTCTTGTCGGTAGCGGCACCGCCAGCAGGCTGCTGACGTTCCGCACTCAGCACTCGCGGCAAAGGTGCCTGCGCCGGCAAGTTCCCTAAAAGCATAGGGCAAAAACATACAAAGGAAGGAATCAAGTAAAGGGAATAACATAGCAATCGATACCCAAAATAAAAGTTATATTACAAGATAGCTTGTCGCAGCTCTAATAGATTGTTCTCGTAACATGATCAGCAGCGACAAGAAAAGGAGAAAACGGGCGGCCTAATCTACGCGATCGCCATCAACCTTCTTGACCTCGTTCACCTTGTCCACAATGGGTGCGACAAGGGCCTTGAGCGCTTCCAGATCAGCATCCGCCGGCAGCTTCTTGAGGACATTGGTGAGGTTGAGGCCCGGGTTGCAGAAGGCCACCTTCACCAACACCTTTTGAAGAACTCTCGCGCAGATCGTGCGCGACTCGTCGGCCAGCTGCTTTGGGATCCTTTCCTGGAGTCTCTGGAGGGCCGTCGCCACGCCTTTGAAGAACAAGGTGAGCTTGGCGCTGGGCTGGAGGTTCTCATCGGAGGAATATGCGAAATCCTCCATCCCCAGCTGCGCCAGCTCCCTGTCGATGGCTGCGGCAACATCCACGAGACCCTCCGTCCAGTGCTCCACATTCTCCCTGAAGGTGTTCTGGGTGGCGGCAGCACTCGCCAGCAGCTCCTCGTAGGCCTTGATCTCCTTCTTCAAGGCCACCTCCTGCTCCCTGGCGCCGTCCAGCGTCTTGGTCAAAGTAGCCAGCTTCAACTCAAGATCAGCGTTGGAGTCCTTGGCGGCACTCAGCTCCTTGCCCTTCTCGACGAGATGACCCTGCAGCTCACCATGGTCGTGGGCGTCCTTCTCGCGCTCACGCTTGAGCGCGGCAAGCTCTTCATCCCTCGCCTTGAGATCGGCCTCCAGCTGCGCCACCTTCGTCTCCAGCTCCTTCTTGGCGGCCTCGGCAGCTGCGGCAGCATCCTCTGCTTCCTTGAGAGACCCGCCGAATGTTTACTCGCGCGCGGCAAGCTCCTCCTCGTGGCTGTCAAGGTTAACTTTCCGCTGCGCCAACTCGCCTTCCCGCGCAAATAGCTCCTCGGCGGCAAGCCGCTGTTGCTCTTCAGCTTCAGCCTTCTCGAGGAGGAAGGCTTTCCGCGCCTCGACGAGCTGCGCCCGCTCCTCTGCCAGGGACCGGAGGGCTTCCTGGTTGCGACTCCGGAGCTCCTCCACATGCTTCTCGATATCCACTCCCGCCCTCGCGACAAGCGCTTCTCGGGATTCCAGCTTGGCTTGTCGGGCGCGGTAGAGTGACACCAGCTTCCGCAGCAACTGCTCCTCCTCATACTCGCCGCTGCTGCTGCTCGGCGCGTCAACCAGCGTCAGCCCAGCGGAGGCAAGCACTTCTCCATCTAAAGTTTCTCCTTCGACCGGCGCCTTGGAGCTTGACGCCCAGGGGATCTTGATGAAGACGCCATCGCCGACCTTGAGATAGGCGTCGGGCTGGGGCTCTTCAGAGCCTGACGCTGCGGCAGTGGCGGAGGGATCGGCGGTTGGTGTAGTGCCTTGCGCTCCTGCGGCCTCGGGGCCGTCAGTACGATCGCCAGACCCCTCGCTAGCTCCTGCGGCGGCAGCTTTGGCGGCCTCTTCGCCGGCAGGATTATCAGCGCTGGCTTCCTCCTCGGTGGCGGCGGCGTCGTTGGTGTTGCCGCATGCGTTCTCCTCGCCGGTGGCCTCGGTCTCCATCGGCTCCGTGGAAGATGGATCTGACGGCCAGGAAAAGAGAGAAAACGTCAAGCAAATATACAAAACGAAAATCAGAAAAAGAAGAACCCGAGGGAAGTTTTCAAGCAAGAGGATTACCTGTGTTGGGCTCTTCGGTCGTGGTCTCCACCACCGGGGGGTCGCTGGTGCTATCCCTTGCTGGAGATCTCTCCCTTGTCGGAGACTTCTCCCTTGCCGGAGAACGCTCCCTTGCCGGGGAATCATCCCTTGGCGGTGTAGTCGAAGCAGATAGCATCTCGGGGGCGGCTTCCGGGTGCTCCTGGTGAGGCTGCTCTGCTCCTACACAAACCAACAGTCAGATGTCAGCAAAAGAAAGAGCACCCATGCGCGCCTAACAGCAAGAAGTAAACCATATACTTACGCTGGGGGATGCTTTGGGGAATGATTGTCGGGTCCGACAAGGTGGTCCCGGGCGCACCCCCTGTTGTCGCGGTGGGCTCGTCCTCGATGACAATCACTGGAGCCTTGGCTCTCTTTGCCGCTCTCTGGGCCAGGGTCCTGAAAAGGAATGAGCTCAGGGTAAAGCAAATCAGATACAAGACAAAAACAGCAAGAATTGAAGAACTACAAGTACAGTAAAGAATCTTACTCTTCTTCTTCCTCGTCGGAGCTGAGCGCGGAGAGGTCGAAGTTCGGCCCTCTTTTAGCGCGACGAGGAGGAGGAGTGGGTTCCCTTGACCGCTTGGCGGGGGCAGCGGCAGGATAAGAAGCGGCGGTCCGGGAGGACCCCGCTCCAGTTACCGCAGCGGCGTGAGACGCTCCCGCATCAACAGTGCTTGTCGCGGCGGAGCGTGTCGCGCGGCGCGGCGGCTGTTGACTCGTCTGCCGCCCTGCTACGTCCCCAGCCTTGCAGAGACGCCTTCTTGGTGGAGCTGGGGGCTCTGCTTGCAGCAAGCTGCTTGGAGATGGCGGACCGCTCGCACCCTCGGCGGGCTCGCTCGACTCGGCGTCAGGCCTGGCAAGCTCTCCCTCGCCGGCAAGCTCTCCGGCAAGCTCGTCCCGATCGGCAAGGCTTGCCGCCTCTGCTGCCTCTGCCTCCTCCACGGTGAATCCAAACTCGCCCGCGGCAGCGGCTGCCACCGCCTCTTCCGCCCTAGTGGTGATGCGCCGCATCTCCGCATCGGTGGTGTCGCGGGTGAGGCTTTTCTGCTCATTGGAGCGGACCGCCACCTCCACCAAGCCGTCAAAGAACGCCTGCACAACGTCGTCTGCAGGCTCTTGCCAAGTGGGGACAATTCCATGCGAATCGCACAGAGGCATCATTGCACGGATGCGATCGAGCGAGGAATTGTTGCACAGTGGGACGACGCCCTTCGGCAGCCTGAACCATTCGGGATGTTGAGGGTCGTGCTTGAACAGCTCCAAGAGCATCGTGTCCAGTTCCAGGACGGTGAAGTTGAAGTTGAGGCCCGGGCGCAGCCTCATGATATCCGCCGGACCCCCGAATTCCCAGGCGGGTCTCCTCCTCTCCTGCAGGGGGGCGATGCGGCGGCGAAGAAAATCTGCGCCAACGGCGCCTACAGTGAGCCCGGCAAGCCTGAGGCGCAGGATCTAGGTGACGGCGATCTTTAGCCTATCGTCTTTCGGGGCCACGCTGCTCCAATCATTGCCGCGCACTGCTAGGGCTTGGCGCTGGGCAGTAAATGGCTGCGGGTTCTCCTCGATAATCCAACAGCAGTCTGCTCTCCACTCCTCCCATTTTCTGCGAAGCTCCCTCTCCAGATAAGCTTCCTTCTTGCCGGCTCTCGAGATCCAGGCGATTCCGCCGGATAGAGGCTCTCCTCTCTTGACTCGGGGCATAAAGAAGTGGCAGAAAAGAGCTACATTTGGGTGGACTCCGACAAAGTTTTCGCAGAGATGCGCGAAAACTGCCATGGTCAGAACAGCATTGGGGGTGAAGTCAAGGAGGTGGAACCCGTAGGTGTTCATGGTATCGCAGAAGAACTCAGAGAAAGGCGGGCAGAGCCCGCAGGAGAGAAGAACAGCGCGAAGAAGGGATATCCGTTCGGAGCCCATTCGGAAGCGGCCGCGGAGAGTACCTTCGTGCGCGGATGCGCTCGCGTCTCTGTCGACTAGAAGAGGTAGTAGTACTCCCTCAGCTCCTTCGCGGCGAGCTCGGGGAGGAAGATTGCCCACTCCTTTCGCAGCGCCTCGAGCCGCAGCGCCTCGGCCGACTTCACGGCCTTCCCGGCTTTCGGAGCCATGGCAGAGGTGGTGGGGGAGATCGACGGCGTTGGTGGCGCCGGTGGCAAAGGGGGGCGGAGCGCTGCTCTCTTTCGGCTTTGGAAGAGGGAGGAGCGGCAGAGATTTTTGAGATTGGAAGTAGCAACTGGCGAGATGCAGGAACTGCCCCTGTTTCCCCTGCTTATAAAGAGGGAGGGGGCGGACGTTCCGTTTTTCCGAATAAAGAAGCCACCCACGATCTCTCCCACGACGCCGCATTCAACGCGTGCCGTTAGGGGAGAGCGCGGTGGATACGGAGTAAGATACGGCGTAAACCAGGCCGCGCGTGCCCGTGCCCTGTTTTGGGCCTGGCCCAACATCGCTCGGCACCATGTATGGCCCAGGCCTGGGGGCTCCTATCGGTGTACTAGAGTAGGGGTACCCTAGTATCCCGAACTTGTGCACGAGCAGTCGCAGCACCCCACGGCAAGGCTTGCCGGGTGACCGCCAAGGTCCTCTGTGGTTCCATTGGAGCCATTCAAGAAAAAGTGTTCAAGTCAAGGAGACAAGGCCCCGGAAAGAGGAGCTTGCTGGGAAGGCCAACCAAGGCATTTCAAGGAACTTGCCGCGATGCGCCACGTGCCCCGGCAAGGCCCGGTGAGCGACAAGCTTCTGGGCGCGGCAAGACAACGACCGCGGTAAGGCGCTTGCCGTGGCAAGCTACCACTCTGTACCCGCGCTCCAGCACATCCACCAACGTGTCGCCCTGAGGCTTTTCCAGGTGCGCGTGGCAAGAGGCTCTGCAGCCAGCGGTGCGAGGTGGCAAGCGACGCTGACAAGATTGCCATCGTGGCGAGCAATGGCGCCCCTGACGGTCCCTTTTCTGCACTGTTTGGGCGACACAGACGGGCATTTAATGCCCTTGTCCCCTGCCGTCAGGGTTAGGTAGGATACACTGTTCAGGTAGTTGTACCAACCACAACTCCTTTTCCATTTTTGCCCTCACCTACGTTGCCACCTGTCGGTGACCCCTTGAGCATATAAAAGGAGGCCCATGCGCAACGTAGAGGGGGGGGGCGGTTCGAAGACAGAAAACACTCACGCTCGGTCTCGTTAGCAGCTAGAGTGTACTGTAGCACTCAGCGCTCCCGAGCAAGAACACAATACAAATCAGACATGCAGCAGTAGGAGTATTATCTCTCCGGAGAGCTCCGAAGCTGGGTAAATCGCTCGTGTGCTTCACCTCGATCTGGTCTTCACGCGATCTCCGCCCCTCGCCGAACCGAAAGGGGCCCGTTCCGCCGGTCCCCATAGGTGTTCGTTCCCACGACAGTAATCTTTCCTCCTGCAAGCTGACACATACTAGCAAATGCCACCTTGTTTCCTACGGGCTCGATACCTCATTGGTTAGCTTCTAGCTGGCTAGTGGGGTGGAGCACTGGTGTTGACGGGGATTCGCCAGCCTTGGGGCTTGTCGGGCCTTCTTCTTCTTGCCGGATGGCCCTTGCCGGCAAGGGCTACTTCTGTGTTGGTGATTGTCTTGTCTTCTTCCTTGGTCTTCTTGATGTGCCCCTCGATCTCTCAAAGGGTCATTTCTTGACCTGGAAATTTTCCTTGAGACTCACCTTCGGTGGAGGAGCTTCTACTTGTGTGTGCAAGTCATGGTATTACACATCCATGTTTAATAGACTGATAGGAGCCCTCGGGCCTAGGCTACACATGTTGCTGGTATAGTTGGGCGAGGCCCAATCAATGCAGAGACAAGCAGTGTTGATCTCTGCTAGGAAAATGTTTGTGTCTTGAAAACTTCTTCGCTTCTTCATTAACATGAGTTTGAGCTAGTGTTGACCCACACGTATAGGGGATCAATCGTAGTCCTTTCGATATGTAAGAGTGTCGAACCCAACAAGGAGCAGAAGGAAAAAGACAAGTGGTTTTCAGCAAGGTATTCTCTACACGCACTGAAATTATAAGTAACGAGTAGTTTGATAGTAAGGTTATTTGTAATGAGCAAGTAACGGTAACAGTAACAAAAGTGCAGCAAGGTAGCCCAATCCTTTTGAGGCAAAGGATAGGAAAAAATAGTCTCTTATAACAGTAACAAATGTGCAGCAAGGTAGTTCTTGAGGGTACATGGGAATTTCATCTAGTCACTTTCATCATGTTGGTTTGGTTCGTGCTCGCTACTTTGATTGTTTCATATGTGGGTGGACCGGTGCTTAGATGATGTTCTTACTTGAGCAAACCTCCTACTCATGATTAACTCCCGCGCAAGCATCCGTAACTACGAGGAAAGTATTAAGATAAAATCTAACCATAGCATTAAACTTTTGGATCCAAATCAGTCCCTTATGAAGTAGCACATAAACCGGGGTTTAAGCTTCTCTCACTCTCGCAACACATCATATAATAACTACTCCACAATGCATTCCCTTAGGCCCTAATAAGGTGAAGCGTCATGTAATCGAAGTTCACATGATACCACGAAGGGAATCACAACATACATATCATCAAAATATCGAACACATATCAAGTTCACATGATTACTTACAACAAGATTTCTCTCGTGACCTCAAGAACAAAAGTAACTATGCACAAATGATAATCATGCTCAAGATCAGAGGGGTATTAAATAGCTTAATGGATTGGAACATATAATATTCCACCAAATAAAACATACGGTAATCAACTAAAAGATATAATCAACACTACTAGTCACCCGCAAGCACTAATCTAAGGTTCTGGTACAAAGATTGACAACAAGAGATGAACTAGGGTTTGAGAGGAGATGGTTTTGTTGAAGATGTTGATGAAGATTTCCCTCCCCAAGATGGGAGAGCTGTTGGTGATGATGACGACGATGATTTCCCACTCCGGGAGGGAAGTTCCCCCGGCGGAATCGCTCCGCCGGGGGGGCAAAAGTGCTCCTGCCCAAGTTCCGCCTCGAGACGGTGGCGCTTCGTCCTGAAAGTCCTCTCCTCATTTTTTCTAGGTCAAAATGACTTATAGACCAGAAGATGGGCACCAGAGGTGGGCTGAGGAGGGTACAACCCACCAGGGTGCGTCTGGGCTCCCTAGTGCGGCTAGGTGGGTTGTGCCCACCTGGTGGGACCCCTTCGGTAGTTATTTTCTCCAATAATTCTTATTTATTCCATAAAAAATCCTTGTGAAGTTTCAACTCATTTGGGGCTGTGCAGAACAGCTGGCCTGACGTAGCTTTTTTAGGTCCAGAATTCCAGCTGCCGGTATTCTTCCTCTTTGTGTGAACCTTGCATATTATGAGTGAAAAGGTATTAGAATTACTCCAAAAAGCATTATTATGCATAAAAACATTATAAATAAAAGTAACAAAACATGACGCAAAATGGACGTATCAACTCCCCCAAGCTTAGACCTCACTTGTCCTCAAGCAAAAAACCGAAATCGAAAATCATGTCCACATGCTTAGAGAGAGAGAGAGAGAGAGAGAGAGAGAGAGGTGTCGGTAAAAAGAAAATACAAACATAGAAGCATCATGCACATTATTATAACAACAAGAAACTTAAACATAGGGTTTTTATCTCGTAAATTTTATCATATAACTTGTGTCATATAACTTCTTATGAACAAGTAACAATTAATCACAACATTGAATTATAAAGCATAAACCTTATCGAAAACCAACAAACTATGTTATCAGTTAACTTTGCGACTATAATTCATCATATTTTCAGGAAGGGTCACGTGTCGGAGCCTTTAGGCAAGTCCACATACACAACCATCATATAATCTGCTATGATTGCTAACACTCACAGCATACCCATGAACAAAAAGTTTCAACCAGATACATAGAAATATAGGGGCTTATGCTTTCGCCACCCAACATATTCACCTCAAGGGTGATGTCAACAATAGTAACTCATTCCTACTCATATCCAGCTGGATATATGTGCCTAGATCTTTCCTCACCACATGCTGCTTGCCAAAGGAGAGATATAAAAAGGAATAGGGGAGAAAACTTTGAATCTGCATAAAAGTAAAAGATAGGCCCTTTGCAGAGGGAAGTAGAGGTATCCATGCACTTATTTTTTGGTATGCCAAATCCCTTAATGCAAAAGAACGTCAGTTGTATTGCCCCTTATGATAGCAACCTTCCTTATAAAGTCTGTCGCTTTTATTCTTTTCCATCACAAATTCATGCAATGATAAATTTTCTCTTACACTAAATGATCCAACACATTTAGAAGCAATTTTTATTTCCTTATTGCACCTATGAAAAGTTACTTGAAGGATCTTACTCAATCCATAGGTAGGTATGGTGGACTCTCGAAGTAAGATTAGGGTGTTTGGATGCACAAGTAGTATCTCTACTTACTGCGGACTTTTTGGCAAGAAAAGATATTGGGCAAGCACCACATGTTAAAGGATCTATGACAATATATCTTTTATGTGAATATGAACTAACATAAATCATTATGTTGTCTTCCTTGTCCAGCGTCAACTATTTTGACACAAAATATTTAATGGGAGATCACAATCATAAAAGATGTCCAGGATATTGTATTTTCATGTGAATGTTCTCTTCCATTATTAATTCTATCATAAGTTGCATCATTGACCAATGCTATGTTCGCCAATCTCCAACAATTTTTACCACTTATAACTTTCCTTATGTGATATCATTACTTACCATAAGATTAGCATATGATCTTTGTTATTTAATTATTCCTTTCTTTTTATTGAAACATAAAAGTGCAGAAAGAAAAACTTGAACCAATATTTATTATATAAATCACACACGATTACATATATAGATCACTAAGCAAACACTCGAAAAGAAAGGATCGAACTAAGCTTTTATTCAAGTAGATCAAAGATAACTAAGGATTGAACTAAAATAAGTAAAGAAAAGATAATGGAGGTGCTATGATATCAGGGCACCTCCCCCAAGCTTGGCACAAGCCAAGGGGAGTGCCCATACCCGATACTCAAGTCTCCTTTGGTCATGTAGAAGGAGGCAGTGAAGAGGTATTAAGTTTGTCCAATATATCTCTGAGTGCCTCTCTTAATTTGTGAATCTCCCGAAGTGCTTGATGAAGTAGCTCAGTGTTCTTCTCCACTTTAGCCATGATATGTTTATTTTCCGAACCCCAAGAGTTTGTTCCTGCATCACTTTCTCTTGGACGAGATATGTCCCAATTGGACGATATATACACATGAGGAGTGTTTTCGAATCCATACTTATGAATCAAATTGTGAAAATTGTTTCGATGCAACCTGTGTAGAGGTCTCCTTGGAGGAGGTCCTTCCTGCTCTCCTGGGCTATCTTGATTGTTTGTTGGCCTCATGGCTTGATGGGGGTTAGGACAAGCGAAGATGCCGGCTAGGGAGCCCCTCTCGGACGTCGGAGGGTGAACACCAAGCGAGTCTCCCCCATCTTCCTCCATAGAAACCTCTTCAACTCCCTCTCCCCTAGACTCCACCTGAAGCAATCAACATCGCTTTCTTCATCGTTGGAGGAGGGAGAGGACATGATGCCTGGCTTGACAAATCTAACAGAAAACAGGGAGAAAAGAAAACAGAAGATTTCTCCATGATACGGAGGTCAATACGTTTGGGGGATATATAAAGATTTTTTTCTCTTGGGAAACAAGCAAACGGAAGAAAAACGGAGTACGGAAGGTAACCGAGGTGGGCAACCCCCACCTGGCCGTGCGAGGTAGCCCTGGCGCGCCCTGGTGTCTTGTGCTCACCAGGGTTGCCTCCTTGGTTGTTTATTATTTTCCTAATGTTTGATATATTCCAAAATTGACAAAAAAATATCTATGCAGATTTTTTGGAGTCCGTTTACTTACCGTATCACCTACCTCCTCTTTTTTAGTTATTCTGGAGTGTTCTGGAAGGTTTCTTTTATGTGTTCTTCGGGTGTCATAGTTTGGATAATATTACTTTCAACATTAATGGGCATACCTAAGATATAATGTTTTATTCGTTGCCTATTGACAACCTTCAGCATTATTTATTTTGATGGCTCCATATCGATAAACCTCTTCGATAACATATGGTCCTTCCCATTTTGAGAGAAGTTTTCCTACAAAGAATCTAAAACGAGAGTTGTATAGAAGAACATATTCCCCAACATTGAATTCCTGTTTTTGGATCCTTTATCATGCCATCTTATAACTTTCTATTTAAATACTTTGGCATTTTCATAAGCTTGGGTTCTCAATTCATCTAGTGAGCGAATATCAAATAACCTCTTTTCACCAGCAAGTTTGAAATCATAATTGAGTTCTTTAATTGCCCAATAGGCTTTATGTTCTAACTCAAGAGGCAAATGACAAGCTTTTCCATAAACCATTTTATAAGGATACATACCCATAGGACTTTCATAAGTTGTTCTATAAGCCCAAATTGCATCGTCTAATTTCTTAGACCAATTCTTTCGTGACCTATTTACAATTTTTTGTAATATTAATTTATTTCTCTATTGCTAAGTTCAACTTGACCACTAGACTGGGGATGATCTGGAGATACAATTCTATGGTTAACATAATACTTAGCAGGCATTTCACGGAAAGCACCATGAATAAAATGTGAACCACCATCAATCATCAAATATCTAGGGACTCCAAAGCTTGGGAAAATAACTTCCAGGAGCATTTTAATAGAGGTGTTGTGATCAACACTACTAGTTCGAATAGCTTCTACCCACTTAGTAACATAATCAACAACAACCAAGATATGTGTATACCCATTAGAGGAAGGAAAAGGTCCCATATAATCAAAACCACAAACATTGAATGGTTCAACAACAAGTAAATAATTCATAGGAATTTCTTGACGCTTACCAATATTACAAATTCATTGATATTCTTCAGAAGATAAAACAAACTTACATGCATCCTTGAAAAGAGTAGGCTAATACTCCCTCCGTTCAGTTATGTAAGGTGTATTATTTTCGGCACGGTGACCAAGGCATAGAATTATAGACATGTTATGACTAAATTTGTTGGGGAACGCGGTAATTTCAAAAAAATTCCTACTATCACGCAAGATCAATCTATGTGATGCATAGCAATGAGAGGGGAGAGTGTGTCCACGTACCCTCGTAGACCGAAAGCAGAAGCATTATGACAACGCAGTTGATGTAGTCGTACGTCTTCATGATCCAACCGATCTAAGCACTGAACGTACGGCACCTCTACGATCAGCACACGTTCAGTTCGGGGACGTCCCTAGTACTCTTGATGCAGTTGAGGACGAGGGAGAGTTTTGTCAGCACGATGGCATGGTGACAGTGATGATGAAGTTACCGGCGCAGGGCTTCGCCTAAGCACTACAATGATATGACCGAGGTGTGTAGCTGTGGAGGGGGCACCACACACGGCTAAACAATGTCAACTTGTGTGTTCTAGGGTGCCCCCTTCCCATGTATATAAAGGATGAAGGGGGAAGGCCGGCCGGCCTCTCTAGGCGCGCCAAGGGGGGAGGAGTCCTCCTCCTAGTGGGAGCAAGACTCCCCCTTTCCTAGTCCCACTAGGAATAGAAGGAAGAGGGGGAAGGAGAAAGGAAAGGGGTGGGGGCGGCCCCCTCACCCAATTCGGATTGGGCTTTGGGGGGGCGCCCCCTCCTAGGTAGCCTTCTCTCCTCTCCCACTAAGGCCCATTAAGGGCCATATGCTCCCTGGGAGGGTTCCGGTAACCCCAGGTACTCCAGTAAATGCCTGAACTCATCCGGAACCATTCTGATGTGCAAATGTAGGCTTCCAATATATCGATCCTTACATCTCAACCATTTCTAGACTCCTTGTCATGTCCGTGATCACAGCCGGGACTCCGAACTACCTTTGGTACATCAAAACACATAAACTCATAATACCAATCGTCATCGAACGTTAAGCGTGCGGACCCTACGGGTTCGAGAACTATGTAGACATGACCGAGACACGTCTCCGGTCAATAACCAATAGCATAACCTGGATGCTCATATTGGTTCCTACGTATTGTACTAAGATCTTTATCGGTCAAACTGCATAACAACATACGTTGTTCCCTTTGTCATCGGTATGTTACTTGCCCGAGATTCGATTATCGGTATCTCTATACCTAGTTCAATCTCGTTGTTGGCAAGTCTCTTTACTCGTTCCGTAATACTTCATCCCGCAACTAACTCATTATTCACAATGCTTGCAAGGCTTATAGTGATGAGTATTACCGAGATGGCCCAGAGATACCTCTCTAAAACACGGAGAGACAAATCATAATCCGGATTTATGCCAACCCAACAAACACCTTCAGAGACACCTGTATAGCACTTTTATAATCACCCTTTTACGTTGTGACATTTGGTAGCACACAAAGCGTTCCTCCGTTATTCCGGAGTTGCATAATCTCATAGTCTGAGGAACTTGTATAAGTCATGAAGAAACCGGTAGCAATGAAACTAACATGATCATAATGCTAAGCTAATTGATGGGTCATGTCCATCACATCATCCTCCTAATGATGTGATCCCGTTCATCAAATGACAACACATGTCTATGGTTAGGAAACTTAACCATCTTTGATTAACGAGCTAGTCAGGTAGAGGCATACTAGGGACTATATGTTTTGTCTATGTATTCACACATGTACTAAGTTTTCGGTTAATACAATTCTAGCATGAATAATAAACATTTATCATGAATTAGGGAAATAAATAATAACTTTATTATTGGCTCTAGGGCATATTTCCTTCAGTCTCTCACTTGCACTAGAGTCAATAGTCTAGATTACATAGTAATGATTCTAACACCCATGGAGCTTTGGTGCTGATCATGTTTTGCTCATGAGAGAAGCTTAGTCAACGGGTTTGCAACATTCAGATCCATTTGTATCTTGCGAATTTCTATGTCCCCTTACGACACTTGATGACGGATGGAACTGAAATGTCTCTTGATGTGCTTGGTTCTCTTGTGAAATCTGGATTCCTTTGCCAAGGCAATTGCACCAGTATTGTCACAAAAGATTTTCATTGGACCCAATGCACTTGGTATGACACCTAGATTGGATATGAACTCCTTCATCCAAACTCCTTCATTCGCTGCTTCCGAAGCAGCAATGTACTCCGCTTCAAACATAGATCCCGCCACATCGCTCTGCTTGGAACTGCACCAACTGACAGCTCCTCCATTCAATAAAAATATGTATCCGGTTTGCGACTTAGAGTCATCAGGATCAGTGTCAAAGCTTGAATCAATGTAACCATTTACGACGAGCTCTTTTTCACCTCCATAAACGAGAAACATATCCTTAGTCCTTTTCAGGTATTTCAGGATGTTCTTGACAGCTGTCCAGTGCTCCACTCCGGGTTTACTTTCGTACCTCCCTGCTATGCTTATAGCAAGACATACATCAGGTCTGGTACACAGCATTGCATACATGATAGAACCTATGGCTGAAGCATAGGGAATGACTTTCATTTTCTCTTTATCTTCTGTGGTGGTCGGCTTTGAGTCTGACTCAACTTCACCCCTTGTAACACAGGCAAGAACCCTTTCTTTGACTGATCCATTTTGAACTTCTTCAAAACTTTATCAAGGTATGTGCTTTGTGAAAGTCCAATTTAAGCATCTTGATCTATCTCTATAGATCTTGATGCCCAATATGTAAGCAGCTTCTCCTAGGTCTTTCATAGAAAAACTCTTATTCAGGTATCCCCTTATGCTATCCAGAAATTCTATACTATTTCCAATCAACAATATGGCATCTACATATAAGATCAGAAATGCTACAGAGCTCCCACTCACTTTCTTGTAAATACATGCTTCTCCAAATGTCTGTATAAAACCATATGTTTTGATCACACTATCAAAGCGTTTATTCCAACTCCGAGAGGCTTGCACTAGTCCATAAATGGATCGCTTGAGCTTGCACACTTTGGATCGAAAAACCTTCCAATTGCATCATATACAACTCTTCTTCCAGAAATCCATTCAGGAATGCAGTTTTGACATCCATTTGCAAAATTTCATAATCATAAAATGCAGCAATTGCTAACACGATTCGGACAGACTTAAGCATCACTATGGGTGAGAAAGTCTCATCGTAGTTAACTCCTTGAACTTGTCGAAATCCTTTCGCAACAAGTTGAGCTTTGTAAACAGTAACATTACCGTCTGCGTCGGTCTTCTTCTTAAAGATCCATTTATTTTCTATGGCTTGACGATCATTGGGCAAGTCCACCAAAGTCCACACTTTGTTCTCATACATGGATCCCATCTCACATTTCGTGGCCTCAAGCCATTTCGCGGCATCTGGGCTCATCATCGCTTCCTTGAAGTTCATAGGTTCATCATGGTCTAGTAACATGACTTCCAGAACAGGATTACCATAGCACTCTGGTGCAGATCTTACTCTGGAAGACCTACGAGGTTCGGTAGTAACTTGGTCTAAAGCTTCATGATCATCATCATTAGATTCCTCACTAGTTGGTGTAGGAATCACAGGAACTGATTTCTCTGATGAACTACTTTCCAATAAGGGAGCAGGTACCGTTACCTCATCAAGTTTGACTTCGTCCCAGTCACTTCTTTTGAGACAAACTCCTTCTCTAGAAAGGATCCATTTTTAGCAAAAAATATTTTGCCTTCGGATCTGTGATAGAAGGTGTACCCAACAGTTTCCTTTGGGTATCCTAGGAAGGCGCACTTCCCTGATACGTCTCCAACGTATCTACTTTTCCAAACACTTTTGCCCTTGTTTTGGACTCTAACTTGCATGATTTGAATGAAACTAACCCGGACTGACGCTGTTTTCAGCAGAACTACCATGATGTTGTTTTATGTGTAGAACAGAAAAGTTCTCGGAATGTCCTGGAAATCCACGGAGGCACTTTTTGGAATTAATAAGAATTTTTGGCGAAAGAATCAATGCCAAGGGGCCCATAGGATGTCCACGAGATAGCCCCCCCCCTAGGGCACAGCCTCCTATCTCGTGGGCCCCCTGGACCTCCACCGATCTCAACTCCAACTCCATATATTCACTTTCAGGGAGAAAAAAATCAGGGAGAAAGTTTCATCGCGTTTTACGACACGGAGCCGCCACCAAGCCCTAATCTCTCTCGAGAGGGCTAATCTGGAGTCCATTAGGGGCTCTAGAGAAGGGGATTCGTCGCCGTCGTCATCATCAACCATCCTCCATGACCAATTTCATGATGCTCACCGCCGTGCATGAGTAATTCCATCGTAGGCTTGCTGGACGGTGATGGGTTGGATGAGATTTACCATGTAATCAAGTTAGTTTTGTTAGGGTTTGATCCCTAGTATCCACTATGTTCTGAGATACATGTTGCTATGACTTTGCTATGCTTACTGCTTGTCACTAGGGCCCGAGTGCCATGATTTCAGATCTGAACCTATTATGTTTTCATGAATATATGTGTGTTCTTAATCCTATCTTGCAACTCTATAGTCACCTATTATGTGTTATGATCCGACAACCCCGAAGTGACAATAATCGGGATACTTCTCGATGATGACCGTAGTTTGAGGAGTTCATATATTCACTATGTGCTAATGCTTTGTTCCAGTTCTCTATTAAAAGGAGGCCTTAATATCCCTTAGTTTCCGTAAGGACCCCTCTGGCACGGGAGGGTAGGAAAAAAGATGTCATGCAAGCTCTTTTCCATAAGCACGTATGACTATTTACGGAATACATGCCTACATTACATTGATGAACTGGAGCTAGTTCTACGTCGCCCTATGTTATAGCTATTACATGAGGAATCGCATCCGGCATAATTATCCATCACTGATCCATTGCCTACCAGCTTTTCATATATTGTTCTTTGCTTATTTACTTTTCCGTTGCTACTGTTACAATCACTACAAAAAAAACCAAAAACATTTATCTTTACTTTTGCTACCATTACCTTTATTATCATACCAGTTTTGCTACTAAATACTTTGCTGCAGATACTAAGTTATCCAGGTGTGGTTGAATTGACAACTCAACTGCTAATACTCAAGAATATTCTTTGGCTCCCCTTGTGTCGAATCAATAAATTTTGGTTGAATACTTTACCCTCGAAAGCTGTTGCGATCCCCTACACTTGTGAGTTATCAAGACTAATTTCTGGCGCCGTTGCCGGGGAGCATAGCTCTATTCTTTGAGTCACTTGGATTTATATCTGTTGATCACTATGAAGAACTTAAAGATGCTAAAACCAAGATTTTACCCTCAACTACGAGGGGAGGTAAGGAACTGCCATCTAGCTCGGCACTAGATTCTCCTTCCGTTATTAGTAAGCTTGCGACACGTAAACCTGCTACTGCTATTAATTCTGATATGTCGCATGTTATTGACGATGCCACTTCTGCTATGCATGATGAAACTACTTCTGTGCGTGATACTACTTTGCCATTAGGTGAATTCGTCGATGAACAACTTGCTAGAGTTAGGGGGAATGAAAATATTGAAGAACCTATTATTGATGACAGTGATGATGAAGGTTCTCCCAATGATTATGTATTACCCGTTGTTCCTAAGGGTTATGTTATGAATGAAGAAGCTGCTAGGGAAATTTTTGCTTGCAATGATAGAAATGATCTTAAGAAGTTATTAGCCAAATGGAATCAGCAGTCTCTTAATGCTAGAATGAAACCCGATCCTGCTTTTGCTACTTCACCTATCTGTGTTACTGATAAGGATTATGAATTCTCTGTTGATCCTGAGATTATTACTTTAGTTGAATCTGATCCTTTTTATGGCCTTGAATCTGAAACTGTTGTGGCACATCTTACCAAGTTGAATGATATAGCCACCCTATTTACTCAAGATGAGAAGTCTCGTTATTTATATATCCTTAAGATATTTCCCTTCTCATTAAAGGGTGATGCTAAGACTTGGTATAATTCTCTTGCTCCTGGTTGTGTGTGTAGTCCCCAGGATATGATTTATTACTTCTCTCCTAAGTATTTCCCTGCTCATAAGAAACAAGCTGCCTTGCGGGAAATATATAATTTTGTGCAAATCAAAGAAGAGAGTCTCCCACAAGCTTGGGGGAGGCTTCTCCGGTTACTTAATGATTTGCCTGATCATCCTCTTAAGAAAAATGAAATACTTGATATCTTTTATAATGGACTAACCGATGCTTCCAAGGACTACTTGGATAGTTGTGATGGTTGTGTTTTCAGGGAAAGAACAGTCGACGAAGCTGAAATACTATTGAATAATATGTTGACTAATGAAAATAATTGGACTCTTCCCGAGCCACTTCCTGAAGTAATTCTTGAACCAATTGAGCCAACTCCTGAGCCTATTCATAAACCCACTCCAAAGAAGAGAGGTGTTTTATTTCTCAGTCCTGAAGATATGCAAGAGGCAAAGAAATCAATGAAAGAAAAAGGTATTAAAGCTGAAGATGTTAAGAATTTACCACCTATTGAAGAAATACATGGTCTTTATTTACCGCCTGAAGAACCACATTATCTTGATAACCCGATACAGGTAGTAAAGGTAAATTCTCTCTATAGATATGATAAAGTTGAAATACCCTCTACTAAATTTCATAGCCCATGCTTAGATGAATTCGATGACTTTATGGCTAGACAAGAAAGTTTTAATGCTTATGTTGGTAGAGAGTTAAAGAGTAATGCTTTTGAGATAGGACGTGTAAGTGATAATCTGGCTAGAGTTAAAGATGAACATCACCGCGTTAGCAAATATGCTTCTATGGTTGCTACTCAAGCTGAGCAAGTACTTAAAGCTCAAAATGATTTGCTTGATGAATTAAATAATAAAAATGACTTTGCTGTTAGAGTGGCTACAAGAACTGGTAGAATGACTCAGGAACCTTTGTATCCTGAAGGCCACCCTAAGAGAATCAAGCAAGATTCTCAGATAAATAATTTAGAGGCACCTAGTTCTTCTAAAAAGAAGAAAAAGAAAAATGATAGGACTTTGCATGCTTCTAGTGAACCTACTGTAGACACACCTGACAATCCCAATGATATTTCTATCTCTGATGCTGAAACACAATCAGGTGATGAACATGAACCTAGTGATAATGTTAATGATAATGTTCATGTTGACGCTCAACCTAGCAAAAACAATGATGTAGAGATTGAACCTGCTGTTGATCTTGATAACCCACAATCAAAGAATCAAC
The DNA here is from genome assembly GCA_963921465.1 of Triticum timopheevii. Classification (NCBI taxonomy): domain Eukaryota; kingdom Viridiplantae; phylum Streptophyta; class Magnoliopsida; order Poales; family Poaceae; genus Triticum; species Triticum timopheevii. Next base: position 247,338,930 of record OY997264.1, on the reverse strand, counting down.
ATTATGATAAGAGAGATTTTGTTGCTAGGAAGCACGGTAAAGAAAGAGAACCATGGGTTCAGAAACCCATGCACTTTCCTCCTAAACCATCCAAGTCAAAGGATGATGAGGATTTTGAGCGCTTTGCTGAAATGATTAGACCTATTTTCTTACGTATGCGCTTAACTGATATTCTGAAGGTAAATCCTTATGCTAAGTATATGAAGGATATCATCACAAATAAAAGAAAGCTACCGGAAGCTGAAATTTCCACCATACTTGCAAATTACACTTTTAAGGGTGGAATACCAAAGAAACTTGGAGATCCGGGTGTGCCAACTATACCATGCTCCATTAAAAGAAATTATGTTAGAACTGCTTTATGTGTTCTTGGAGCCGGTGTTAGTGTTATGCCTCTCTCTTTATATCGTAGACTTGAATTGAATAAGTTGACGCCTACTGAAATATCTTTGCAAATGGCTGATAAATCAACTACTATACCTGTCGGTATTTGTGAGGATGTGCCTGTTGTGGTTGCAAATGTCACTATTTTAACGGACTTTGTTATTCTTGATATTCCCCAGGACGATAGTATGTCTATTATCCTTGGTAGACCTTTTCTTAATATTGCAGGGGCTGTTATTGATTGCAACAAAGGCAATGTCACTTTTCATGTTAATGGTAATGAGCATACGGTACACTTTCCGAGGAAACAATCTCAAGTTCATAGTATCAATTCTATTGAAAAAGTTCCAACTATCATTTTTGGAGGTTTTGAATTTCCTCTCCCTACTATCAAGAAAAAGTATGATATTCTTATTGTTGGGGATTTTCATATCCCCGTTGAGGTAACTTAGTGTTATTCGAAATTTCTCCGGCTCCATGTTATTCGGAATGAGTTTGTTAACAAGACTTGATCAACGTTGTTAGTGGATTCATTTTGATGATCACGAGATGGATGAAACTAGAAGGCACAACCTTCTATACCCTCGTTTTACTTTCTGTCATTTAGATTAAATAAAGCAAAAATAGTATTATCCATCTATTTTCTGAATTATCCATGCACCAAAAAATAGTCCGAAAATAAAAGTGCTCCAAATGCCCTGCAAATTTAGTATGATTTTTTCTGGAATATTTGAGGATTTTAGGCACTGAAAACACTGCAGGAGGGGCAAGCACTAGGCCACGAGAGAGGAGGGCGCCCCCCTATAGGGCGCACCCCCCTGTCTCGTCGGCCCTTGGTGGCTCCCCTCCACTTATGCTAGCACCCACACACTTCATCTTGTACCCCAAAAAAATCCCCATCCACCTCAAGCACGAGTTCTAGCTCGTTTTGCTGCGATTTTTGATCTCTTAGCTGAAAGCTCCATTCACAAAACTGCTTTGGGAGATTGTTGCTTGGTATGTGACTCCTCCATTGGTCCAATTAGTTTTTGTTCTAGTGCTTTATTCATTGCAATTTTTTGCTGCATAGGTGACCATGTTCTTGAGCTTGCATGTTAAATTTATGAGGTCCCAAGTAGTTCCAATGCATGATATAGGCTCTAGGCACTTGTAGGAGTAGTTGCTATCAGTCTTGTTTAGTTTTATTCACTTTTATTTTGAAGTTACTAAAATTTTAGAAATTTTCTGAAAAAGAAATATGTTTAGAAGAATGTACCAAGGTGGTTCCTCGGTAAAGAAAGGGCCAAGGATTGCTATACGTGAGCAAGATGTTAAATTGCCGAGGGACGCAAATGTACGGGCTTGTGAGTGGCCATCCGATGATTTTATGGTCGAAGCAGGCTTCAAGGAGGAATTTGATGTGTATGTGCGTAATGCCGAGCTGGAGGACTTCTTACAAGATAAGTGTCCTCAATATTATCAATTGACTGATTTGTGCGGAGGTTCGAATATATCTCTGCGCGTAATTCTCCTAGTGTCATGTTTGATATTTATGATACATCTTATACCATGGATTTAGAGGATTTCACAACTGCTTGCGAACTCCCGCTGTGGGGTAATATTAATGATCCTCACAAATCTGAATTTAGAAATTTTCTTGCTAGTATTACTGTGGGAGAATCTAGGGACATAGCACAAGCTACCATAGGGAGCATTCATTTTCCTGCTACACATTATTTTGCTCTCTTTATTGGTAGATGCATTAACGGTAAGGACGAAGCATGTCACATGTGTGTCCCTGATCTTTGTGTCCTCAAGAGTGTTGTGTCAGGTTATAAAGGTTATAACTTGGGGGCAATAGTTGCACGTAGGTTGCAGAATAATAGTAGAAGGGGGGATTTATTTAGAGGAATTTATGCAACCTGTGTGGCTAATTTTATTAATATAGCCCCACGAGAGGGGGATATGATTATACCACCTGTTTAGTTGGATAAAGAAGCTATGTCCGATCATCATTTTCTTGAGAGGAATGAACAATTCCTCCATTATCGACTAATCTATGACAGGCACAATGTCGTCCCTTTTACTCTTCCTGCCCCCTACCTTTTTGATTATCAGGCAAAAGGAAGATATGTTGTCACCAGGGAAGATGCAACTGAATATGAGAGGGGAATGGAGGCAGCTCGCCAACACGCTGCTGCTGAGGAGGCTGTTGACTCTGCATCTTAGTACAACCCCAGTTTTACTTATGGATATCAGCCAGGCGGTCCTTGGTACTAGACCAACTTAGGCCAAAAGCCTAAGCATGGGGGAGTACGTATTTCTCACCGACTTTACATTCATGTTCAAACACTAGTCGTCGGTGCTCATACTCTTTCATTGTATTATCCATGCCAGTTTAAATTTCTTTTTATAGTTTTCTTCTTGTGTGTTTGATAAACTTCAAGAAAAACCAAAAAATTAGTTATTTTAATTTCCATGCTTGTAGTAGAAATTAAAATAAAAACCCAAAAAGATTTCTAGTTCTTCTTCTTACTTGTTGGGAGCTTTCCCGTGTAAGTAGTTTTATTTTCTTTTCTTTCCTTTGGGGGTCGAGAAGACCATATTGAAAATGCTTAGTGGCTCTTATATGCATGATTGTCTATTTAACTTAGAGCCCATATTACTTGTCTTCTCTCTTGAGTTGAATGCTTGCAGATTCCAACTTAGTCCAATGCACGTACACTTTTATTATTACACACATCATTCGGTCGTGCAAGTGAAAGGCAATAATGATGATATATGATGGACTTATTGGGATGAGAAAAGCTGGTATGAACTCGACCTCTCTTGTTTTTGTAAATATGATGATTCATCGTTCCTGAGTTAGCTATTATGAAGTAAACATATTTGCAATGATATTTAGAGATTATAGTTACTTGTGCCATGCTTGATTAGCTATGAGTTGTAATGGTTTACCTTGCGCGCCAACATGCTATTAGAATGATTATGATGTGGTATGGTGGGATGGTATCCTCCTTTGAATGAATTGAGTGACTCGACTTGGCACATGTTCACACATGTAGTTGAATCAAATCAACATAGCCTTCATGATATTTATTTTCATGGTAGATTATATCCTACTCATGCTTGTATTCGGTGTGAATTAATTTTATTTCATGTTTATGACTATTGTCGCTCTCTCAGTTGGTCGCTTCCCAGTCTTTTGCTAGCCTTCACCTGTACTAAGCGGGAATACTGCTTGTGCATCCAAACTCCTTAAACCCCAAAGTTGTTCCATGTGAGTCCACTATACCTACCTATATGCGGTATCTACCTGGCGTTCCAAGTAAATTTGTATGTGCCAAACTCCAAACCTTCAAATGAAATTCTGTTTTGTATGCTTGAGCAGCTCATGTTACAACTAGGGCTGCCTATATCTTCCATGCTAGGTGGGTTATTCTCAAGAGGAGTGGACTCTGCTCCTCATTCACGAGAAAGGGCTGGTAACCAGGATGCCCAGTCCCATGATCCAAAAAGATCAAAGCAAATCAAATAATTAAACAAAACTCCCCCAGGGTTGTTGTATGTTGGAGGCACTCATTGTTTCGAGCAAGCCATGGATTGATGCTTGTTGGTGGTTGGGGGAGTATAAACCTTTACCATTCTGTTTGGGAACTGCCTATAATGCATGTAGTATGGAAGATACAGCCATCTCATAGTTGTTGCGTTGACAGCGAAAGTATGCCGCTCAAAATGTTATTCATTTTCTATATTAAAAATCAAGCTCTAGCACCTCTAAAAATCCCTGCTTCCCTCTGCGAAGGGCCTATCTATTTACTTTTATGTTGAGTCATCACCCTTCTTATTAAAAGCACCCGTTGGAGAGCACACTGTCATTTGCATTCATTATTATTGGTTTATATTTGGTATGACTTGACTGGATCTCTTTACCATGAATTACAATGTTTAGTCAGTCCTTGATCTTTAAAGGTGCTCTGCATTTATGTTTTGCGGTCTCAGAAAGGGCTAGCAAGATACCATTTTCTTCTATCATATTATAATTATTTTGAGAAAGTGTTGTCATCCGAGTTATGTTATTATGGCTCGCTTGCTGATTATGTTATTGATATGAGTAATTGTGAGAGCTAAGTGTTATTATGAGTATGTTTAGTTCATAATATTTGTTGAAACTTGAATGCAGGCTTTTCATGTTTACAACAACAAGAGCAAACAGAGTTTGTAAAAGTTTTTCTTTATCAGTTTCAGTTTATCAACTGAATTGCTTGAGGACAAGCAAAGGTTTAAGCTTGGGGGAGTTGATACGTCTCCAACGTATCTACTTTGCCAAACACTTTTGCCCTTGTTTTGGACTCTAACTTGCATGACTTGAAACTAACCCGGACTGACGCTGTTTTCAGCAGAACCACCATGATGTCGTTTTATGTGTAGAAAAGAAAAGTTCTCGGAATGTCCTGGAAATCCACGGAGGCACTTTTTGGAATTAATAAGAATTTTTGGCGAAAGAATCAATGCCAGGGGGCCGATAGGCTGTCCACGAGACAGGGGCGCCCCCCCCCCCCCCCCCCGTAGGGCATGGCCTCCTATCTCATGGCCCCCCTGGACCTCCACCGACCTCAACTCCAACTCCATATATTCACGTTCAGGGAGAAAAAAATCAGGGAGAATGTTTCATCGCGTTTTACGACACGGAGCCACCGCCAAGCCCTAATCTCTCTCGGGAGGGCTGATCTGGAGTCCGTTCGGGGCTCCGGAGAGGGGGATTCGTCGCCGTCGTCATCATCAACCATCCTCCATGACCAATTTCATGATGCTCACCACCGTGGGTGAGTAATTCCATCGTAGGCTTGCTGGACGGTGATGGGTTGGATGAGATTTACCATGTAATCAAGTTAGTTTTGTTAGGGTTTGATCCCTAGTATCCACTATGTTCTGAGATTGATGTTGCTATGAATTTGCTATGCTTAATGCTTGTCACTAGGGCCCAAATGCCATGATTTCAGATCTGAACCTATTAGGTTTTCATGAATATATGTGTGTTGTTGATCCTATCTTGCAAGTCTATAGTCACCTATTATGTGTTATGATCCGACAACCCCGAAGTGACAATAATCGGGATACTTCTCGGTGATGACCGTAGTTTGAGGAGTTCATATATTCACTATGTGCTAATGCTTTGTTCCGGTTCTCTATTAAAAGGAGGCCTTAATATCCCTTAGTTTCCGTAAGGACCCCGCTGCCACGGGAGGTGTCGGTGTACTAAAGTAGGGGTACCTTAGTATCCCGAACTTGTGCACGGGCAGTCGCAGCGCCCCGCGGCAAGGCTTGCCGGGTGACCGCCAAGATCCTCCGTAGTTCCTATTGGAGCCATTCAAGAACAAAGTGTTTTAACTGAGAAGACAAGGCCCCGGCAAGAGGAGCTTGCCGGGAAGGTCAAGGCCCCGGCAAGAGGAGCTTGCCGGGAAGGCCAACCAAGGCATTTCAAGGAACTTGCCGCGACGCGCCGCGCGTCCCGGCAAGACCCGGCGAGCGACAAGCTTCCGGGCATGACAAGACAACGACCGCGGCAAGGCGCTTGCCGCGGCGAAGCCATCACTTTGTGCCCACGCTCCAGCACATCCGTCGACGTGTCGCCACAGGACCGTTCCAGGCGCACGTGGCGAGAGGCTGTGCAGCCAAGCGGTGCGAGGTGGTAAGCGGAGATGACAAGATGGCCATCGTGGCCAATGGTGGCGCCCCTAACGGTCGCTTTTCTGCACTGTTTGGGAGACACGGACGGGCATTAAATGCTCTTGTCCCCTGCCATCAGAGTTAGGTAGGATGCACTGTAGAAGTAGCTGTACCAACCACTCTTTTTACATTTGTACCCTTGCCTGCGTTGCCACCTGTCGGTGACCCCTTTAGCTTATAAAAGGAGGCCCATGCGCAACGTAAGGGAGGTTCGACTCATTCGAAACCAGAACACACCCACGCTCTCGAGCAAGAACAGAATACAACCACAAAGCAGCGGTAGGAGTATTATCTCTCCGGAGAGCTCCGAATCTGGGTAAAATCGCTCGCGTGCCTCGCCTTGATCCGCTCTTCGTGCGATCTCCGCCCCTTGCCGGACCGAAAGGGGCCCTGCCCCATAGGTGTTCGTTTCCCACGACATCTATGGCGCGCCAGGTAGGGGGCGTCGAGACTGTGTGAACCCGATCCGACGTTCACGCGAGCCAGATCTTCATCTTCTTCATCATCTTCATCGACATGCCACCGAAGAAGAAGGCTTCGGAGGTGGCTGCTCCGTCCGCGTCGATCCCACCGCCACCAGAGCAAACGGGTGGTGGGGTAGACGCCGGCAGAGGAACGGGCGTCGACAAGGGAGCTCACGCTGCCGCCAGGTCCAAGGACAAGGCCGCGCAAACCTCGGCATCCGTACACGCACCGCGCCCATCTCAGGAGGCGCGAGACCGACAGCGTCATGGTACTCGCAGTACCATACGCTCGTTGGACCAAGGTCGGGCTGGTGGATCTCGGGATGCTCAAGACCAGCACGCACGCCAGCCTGCTGGCACGAGCAAGACACGGTCGCCTGGACGGGATCCTGCTCCTTCTAACATAATTAGAAGTCCGAGCATATCCCGCTCCTCGCACCGTTCACCACCGCCACCAAAGACTCTAGAAGAAGCGTTGGCTCGAGCCCAACTGCTCCTGGATTACCCTCCAACGGCGGACAAGATCGACGATTGGAGGGCCACCATTCAGAGCCTCATCGGCTTCGCCAACGGCGACACTCCACGGCAGCCGAATGTGTCACAGCTGCGGCAAGATTGCCGGACGCGAGCCGATGGCGACAAGACCGGTGGAGGTGCAACCACCGTGCACTCTCCACCCCGAAGGCCAAAATCGCCGACTCGCCGGGTCAACCTCGACACTGACTCCACAGCATCATCAGATCCTCGAGCTCGCCGCGATCAGCGCCAAGTTCTTCAAGAACGGCAGCAAGAAGACGCTCGCACACGCATTGAGCGCCAAAGAGAAGCGCGGCGTCACTCAGACCAGTGCACTGGGCCCATTGTCAACATGCATGCGCCAGGGGAACCAGGGGACTTGCCGTATGCGGTAGGTTGCCCTGCGTTCACTCGTGAGCTGCGGCAAGTCCAGTGGCCCAGTACAAAGAACTTCAAGCCAGATGTACCAGAGAAATACAATGGCAGGTTGCATCCGTCGGAGTTCCTCAGCATCTACACCATCGCGGTGCAAGCTGCCGGGGGACGCGACGACAAGATCCTTGCCAACTACTTCCCACTGGTGCTCAAGCCTAATGTCAGATCCTGGCTCATGCACTTGCCAGACAACTCCATATCCTCATGGGCGGATCTGTGCCATCAGTTTGTCGGCGCCTTTACGGGCGGCCACAAGCCTCATGGCCAAGAGAGTGATCTGCATCTGCTCGCCCAAAAGGGAGGAGAGCCCCTGCGCAAGTATATTCAAAGATTCAGCCAAGTGCAGCGCAACATCCCAGATGTCCACCCTGCCGCGGTCATCAGCGCTTTCCATCAGAACGTGCGTAACCGTAGGATGCGGGAGGAGATGGCGATTGCAAGATAAGAGACGCCAGTGAGCTCTACGCCCTGGCCGACAAGTGTGCACTTGCTGAGGAAGGGAGGAAACTTCCCGGAGAGAACATAGGGGCAGGGGGGTCTGACAGTGAGGATGCCGCCCCGGCAAGGGAAAACCGGCGGCGGAATAACAGAAAAAGGAAAGGCAAAGATGTGCTAGCTGTTGAGCAGTCCGGCAACGGAGGTGGCGCCGACAAAGCCAAAGCTGGTAGCTCCGGCAAGGCTGTGGCGGCCGCCGACAAGCAGTACGGCTCCGGCAAGCAGTATTGCAAGATCCACCGCACCAAGGGTCACGATCTCCAGAGCTGCAAGAAGGTCGAGCAGCTTGTTGAACAGCAGAAAGCTGAGTACGAGCGACACGACAAGGAGAAGGCCTAGGAACATACTGGTGGATCCGGCAAGAAGCGTCCCGGCCGGGGAGGACGTCGCGGTAAGGCCAAGCAGCGGCAAGGAGACAGGCCTCCCCGCGGCCGCGACAAGGATGAAGATGAAGATGAAGACGAAGATATGGATGATGACGAGGCCGACGAGCAGGAGTTTCAGAAAGCCACAGAGGTTCTGTGCGTTGATGGCGGTGCTTCTCTGCATGCTTCACACTGCCAGCTCAAACAGTGGGTGCGGGAAGTTAATGCAGTAGAACCACCAGTTGAGTCGCGCAAGCCCCTGAAGTGGTCCAGCACGCCTATCATCTTTGACATTGAGGACCACCCTGATCGCGTAACTGTGGTCGGGTGCTTGCCGATGTTGGTTTCACCAACTATTCCGCAACCTCAAGGTCACAAAGATGCTAGTTGACGGCGGGGCCGGCTTGAATCTGATCTCCTCCGCGGTACTCCAGAAACTCCAGATCCCCGACAGCGAGCTCGAGGAGACCGGCACATTCCAAGGAATCAACCCGGGAAGGAGCAAGCCGAAAGGGAAGATCACGTTGCCGGTAACATTTGGCAGTGAGCTGAACTTCAGGACTGAGAGGGTCACTTTTGACGTTCCCGATTTTCCGTTGCCCTACAATGGGATACTCGGTCGTCCAGCACTTGCCAAGTTCATGGAAGCCTCTCACTATGCCTACAACGTGCTCAAGATGCCAGGTCCGATAAGTGTCATCTCTGTCCCTGGCGACAAGAAAGATGCCATTATCTGCACCGACAAGATTTACCGGGAAGCAGCAGCCGCAGCAGATCGCAAGACACTTCCCGCTGAAGCTCCCGGGGAAAAGAAGAAGGCCAAGTCTGGCAAGAGCTCTGATGCCCACTCCAGCAAGCGCACCTCTTCGGAGTGCTACGCTACCATCGAGGACGCACCATCGAGCTCCACCGGCAAGTGTAAGAAGATAAAGACAGCTTCACCAGAGACTAAGAAAGTGGCCGCCAAGGAGGAAGGCACTGGTGGTACCTTCACCATCAGTGCCACGCTTGACCCTAAATAGGAAAGCGCGCTCGTTGCTTTCCTGCGGGCGAATGTCGACGTGTTTGCGTGGCAGTCGTCTGACATCCCCGGTGTTCCCAGGAAAGTAATTGAGCACCACCTTGCCGTCTGTCCTCATGCGCGGCCCGTCAAGCAGAAAGTCAGAAAGCAAGCAGTGGAGCGCCAAGAATTCATTGCAGAAGAGATCAAGAAGTTGGAAGCAGCAGGCCTTGTCAGAGGAGTGCTCCATCCTACGTGGTTGGCCAATCCTGTAGTCGTACGCAAGGCAAACGGGAAATGGAGGCTTTGTATTGACTTTACCGATGTTAATAAAGCTTGTCCCAAAGACCCATTTCCCTTGCCGCGCATCGACCAGATTTTCGACTCCACGGCAGGATGTGATTTGCTTTCATTTCTTGATGCATATTCAGGATATCATCAGATCTTCATGGCAGAAGAGGATGAGGAGAAAACCGCATTCATCACTCCATGTGGCACATACTATTTTGTACGGATGCCTTTCGGACTAAAGAATGCTGGTTCAACATTTGCAAGAGTAGTTCATGAAGCTTTTGAGCCACAGTTGCACAGAAATGTAGAAGATTACATGGATGACATAGTGGTCAAGAGCAAGGACAAGGCAACCCTGATCAAAGATTTAGATGAAACTTTTGCAAATCTGCGCAAGATCAACCTCAAGCTCAACCCCGAGAAGTGCGTGTTTGGAGTCCCTTCCGGCAAGCTTCTCGGGTTTTTCGTGTCTCAACGGGGAATTGAAGCCAATCCCGACAAGATCAAAGCTATTGAGCAGATTGAAGCATCGAAGCGCGTCAAGGATGTACGAAGGCTTGCCGGCTGCGTGGCTGCTCTCAGCAGGTTTATCTCTAAGTCTGCTGAGCGCGCCCTGCCATTGTTCAAAATATTGAAAAAGGCAGGTCCAATGAAATGGACTCCGGAAGCGGAGGCTATGCTGCAGGACTTGAAGAGATACCTGTCCTCCACTCCAATACTTGTCGCACCTAAGCCGCAAGAGAAGTTGCTGCTATATCTAGCGGCAACCAATCAAGTGGTTAGTGCTGCGTTAGTAGCAGAAAGGGAGGCGGATGATGAGCCAGCAACCACGGCAAGCGCGTCCAGCGACAAGCGGGGGGCTTCCCCGACAAGCTCTGGTCCCGACAAGGATGGATCTGTGCAGCCACAAGAAGAGAAGCAGAAGAAGATGGTGCAACGCCCAGTTTACTTTGTCAGTTCCCTTCTGCAGGGGGCTAGATCAAGGTACTCTGGTGTGCAGAAATTGCTTTTCGGCCTTCTCATGGCCTCGAGGAAGCTGCGCCATTACTTCCAAGCACATGAGATCACAGTTGTCACTCTCTTTCCGTTGAAGAGGATATTTGCAGAATCCAGAAGCAACAGGCAGGATTGTCGAGTGGGCACTGGAACTGTCAAGTTTTGGCCTCAAGTTTGAGAGTACTTCAACTATCCGGAGCCAAGCATTGGCAGAATTCATAGCAGAATGGATGCCAACACCCGATGAAGAAACTCCAGAGACGAGCATCCCCGTCAAGGAAGCAAGCAGAGAGTGGATCATGTACTTTGATGGTGCCTTCTCGCTGCAAGGTGCCGGTGCGGGCGTATTACTTGTCGCACCCACCGGAGAGCACCTCAAGTACGTGGTCCAGATGCACTTTCCCAAGGAGCAAGCGACAAACAATACTGCAGAATATGAAGGCTTGCTTGCCGGTCTCAGGATCGCGGCAGACCTTGGGATCAAGAAGCTCATTGTCAGGGGTGACTCGCAGCTTGTCGTCCGTCAAGTAAACAAAGACTATCAGAGTCCGTTGATGGAAGCTTACATTGATGAAGTGAGAAGGTTAGAAGAGCACTTTGACGGCCTACAGATGGAACATGTTCCAAGAGCCCAGAATGACATCGCTGATGGCCTGTCAAAGTGTGCCGCACTTAAGTTACCTGTGGAACCAGGGATCTTTGTGCTTAAGCTGACTCAACCATCTGTAACACCATCAACTAGACAGAGCAAGAAGAGGAAGTTGGTTTCTGGTGACTACTTTCCGGCAGAGCTCCCCAAAGCCACCGCCAAGAAGGTCCCCAAGATCAACACCAGGAGTGCTGGGGAGCAGTCTGCTCCGGCAAGCCCTAGGGTTTGTTCCGTTGAAGCGAGACACTCCGGACAAGTTTCGCTCCGGCAAGCTTGCCGGGAACATCAAGCTCCGGCCGAGCCGCGTGTTCTTGCCGTAGAAGCGGATGTTCCCGCAGCAGCATATGTGCCCTTGGTCCTTGTTGTTGAGCCGCAAGCTCCAGCATGGGCGCAACAGATTGTCCGTTTCCTTCAGACAGGAGAGCTTCCTGAGGAGCAAGAAGAAGCGGAGAGAGTAGCCCGGCAATCAAGTATGTACCAGTTTGTCGACGATACACTATACAGAAGAAGATTCAACGGTGTGAAATTGAAGTGCATTCCTTGGGAAGATGGACAGAAGCTGTTGGCAGAGATACATGGAGGCATATGTGGTCACCACATTGGCGCAAGAGCACTTGCCGGCAAAGCATTCCGGCAAGGTTTCTTTTGGCCGACAGCCCTCCGGGATGCAACTGCACAAGTAACCAAGTGTGAAGCGTGCCAGTTCCATTCCAAGCAGATACACCAGCCAGCTCAAGCTCTCCAGACGATCCCTTTATCCTGGCCATTTTCGGTCTGGGGGATCGACATCCTCGGCCCCTTTCCCCGAGCTGTCGGGGGCGTTGAGTACTTGTACGTTGCTATCGACAAGTTCACAAAGTGGCCGGAAGTGGAAGCAGTGAGGAAGGTGACATCACAGTCAGCAGTCAAGTTCTTCAGGTCGATTGTTTGCCTTTTCGGAGTCCCTAACAGGATCATCACCGACAACGGCACGCAGTTCACGAGCCGCACCTTCATGCAGTACGTCCAAGATCTTGGCGCCAAGGTCTGCTTCGCCTCTGTTGCTCACCCGAGAAGCAACGGTCAGGCGGAGAGGGCGAATGCTGAACTGCTGCGCGGCCTCAAGACTAGGACTTTCGACAGGCTGCACAAGTGCGGAAAGAATTGGATTGAGGAGCTGCTGGTGGTTCTTTGGTCAATCAGGACGACGCCAAATCGAGCCACTGGCCAGACACCTTTCGCTCTAGTCTATGGAGCAGAGGCAGTTCTCCCCACGGAACTCGTATACGGATCACCTCGAGTACTCGCTTATGATGAGCTTGAGCAAGAGCAGCTGTGACAAGATGACGCGTTTCTCCTTGAGCAGGATCGTCTTCAGGCTGCGGTTCGAGCTGCTCGATACCAGCAAGCTTTGTGCCGCTACCATAGCCGCAAAGTCAATGCCAGAAGTCTCGAGGAAGGCGACCTTGTTCTTCAGCACGTTCAGTCCACCAAGAATTCCAACAAGTTGACGCCAAAGTGGGAAGGCCCTTATCGGGTGAAGCGTGTCACTAGGCCTGGTGCTATCGGCCTTGAGACCCAAGATGGCTTCCCGGTGAGCAACTCCTGGAACATTGAGCATCTTCGTAAGTTTTACCCGTAAGGCGCGGTTGCCGGAACCTGTTCCGGCAACCACCTTTTGTACAAGTCTTGCCGCTGTTGCATGTAATCCTATGTACAAAGCCGGGCGCGGACCCCGTGCATAAATAAAGCTCATGTGCTTCGCACATCTTGTCAAAATTCATGCTCTTTTATTCTTTGCATGTATTATCTGATGCTTTGTGCAGCACCTACCCCCGGTAAGCAATAACGAGCCTTAAGGCTCCATATCTTTATTTTCTCTTCTTTCTTTTTCTCAAAAGGAAGGTTCCCTCGCCCACAAGTTTGCCGGGGGGAAGGAGAGGATAATGGTGTGGACCAGGCGTCGTTCAAGAAAGCATCGCCTTGCCGGGACGCAAACGACAGAAAAGCTAAGTTGCCAAAGTTTGAGCACAATCAGTTTTAAATTTTTTTTAAGTTATCTTCCTTGAACGACCGTGCTTTGTATGGAAAACCTGTGCGCGGAGGAACCAACTCGTAGCTAGTTGCGCCCTTACTTTGTTTCGAGTCCGCTCAACAACTTAAGTGTGCTGCGACTAGTCGCAACAAGGTTTCTTGCCGGAAGCAACACCGCCAGCAGGCTGCTGATGTTCCGCACTCAGCGCTCGCGGCAAGGGTGCCTGCGCCGGCAAGTTCCTTGAAAGCGTAGGGTAAAAACATACAAAGGAAGGAATCAAGTAAAGGAAATAACATAGCAAATACTGCACAAGATAAAGTTATATTACAAAGATAACTTGTCGCAGCTCTGAGTGAATCGTTCTCGTAACATGACTGGCAGCGGCAAGAAAAGGAGAAAACATGCGGCCTAATCTACGCGACCGCCATCAACCCTCCTGACTTCATTCACCTTGTCCACAATGGGTGCGACAAGGGCCTTGAGCTCTTCAAGATCAGCACCCGCCGGCAGCTTCTTGAGGAAGTTGGTGAGGTTGAGGCCCGGGTTGCGGAAGGCCACCTTCACCAACACCTTCTCCAGAACTCTGGCGCAGATCGTGCGCGACTCGTCGGCCAGCTGCTTTGGGATCCTTTCCCGGAGTTGCTAGAGGGCCGTCGCCACGCCCTTGAAGAACAGAGTGAGCTTGGCGCTGGGCTGGAGGTTCTCGTCAGAGGAGTACCCGAAACCGTCCATTTCCAGCTGCGCCAGCTCCTCGTCGATGACTGCGGCGATGTTGACGAGGCCCTCCGTCCAGAGCTCCACAGTATCCCTAAAGGTGTTATGGGTTTCGGCGGCCCTCATCAGCAGCGCCTCGTTGGCCTTGATCTCCTCCTTCAAGGCCTCCTCCCACTTCTTGGCGCCGTCCAGCGTCTCAGTCAGCGTAGCCAGCTTCAACTCGAGATCGGCATTGGAGTCCTTGGCGGCGCTCAGCTCTTTGCCCCTCTCGAGGAGGCGACCTTGCAGCTCACCGTGGGCGAGGGCGTCCTTCTCGCGCTCGCGTTGGAGCGCGGCAAGCTCTTCATTCCTCGCCTTCAGATCGGCCTCTAGCTGCACCACTTTCACTTCCATCTCCTTCTTGGCGGCCTCAGCAGCTGCGGCAGCATCTTTTGCGTCCTTGAGAGACCCGCCAAGTGCTTGCTCGCGCGCAGCCAGCTCCTCCTCATAGCTGTCCAGATTGACTTTCCGCTGTGTCAGCTCGCCTTCCCGCACGGACAGCTTCTCGGCGGCAAGCCGCTGTTGCTCTTCGGCTTCAGCCTTCTCGAGGAGGAAGGCCTTCCGCGCCTCGACAAGCTGCGCGCGCTCCTCCGCAATGGACCGGAGGGCTTCCTGATTGCGTTCCCGGAGCTCCTCCGCGCGCCCCTTGATATCCACTCCCGCCTGCGCGACAAGCGCTTCCCGGGATTCTACCTTGGCTTGTCGGGCGCGGTAGAGTGACAGCAGCCTCCGCAGCAGCTGTTCCTCCTTAGGCTCGCCACTGCTGCTGCTTGGCGCGTCGACAAGTGTCAACCCAGAGGAGGCGAGCACTTCTCCGTCAAAAGATTCTCCTTCGACCGGTGCCCTGGAGCTTGACGCCCAGGGAAGCTTGATGAAGACCCCGTCGCCGGCCTTCAAGTAGGCGCTGGGCTGGGGCTCTTCGGAGCCCGGCGCTGCATTAGCGGTGGAGGGATCGACAGTCGGTGTAGCGCCTTGCGCTCCTGCGGCCCCAGGGTCGTCAGTGCGATCGCCGAATCCCTCGCGAGCTCCTACGCCAGCAGCTTTGGCGGCCTCTTCGCCGGCAGGATCATCAGCGCCGGCCTCCTCCTCGGTGGCATTGGCGTCATCAGTGTTGCCGCGCGCGTTCTCCTCGCCGGTTGCTTCAGTCTCCATTGGCTCTGTGGAAGGTGGATCTGAAGGCCGGGAGAGGGAGAAGAGTCAAGCAAATATCCAAGAAGAAAGATCAAAAGAAGAAGATCCCAAGGGAAGTTTTCTGACAAGAAGGATTACCTGTGCTGGGCTCTGTAGTCATGGGCTCCACCACCGGGGGATCGCTGGTCCCGTCCCTTGCCGGAGAACTGCCCCTTGCCGGGGACCTCTCCCTTGACGGAGAGCGCTCCCTTGCCGGGGAATCATCCCTTGGCGGTGTAGTCGAAGCAAATAGCACCTCAGGGGCGGCTTCCGGTTGCTCCTGGTGAGCCTGTTCTGCTCCTACACAAGCTAACCAACAGTCAGATGTCAGTAAAGGAAAGAGCACCCATGCGCGCCCGACAACAGGAAGTGAACAAATACTTACGCTGGGGGCTGCGCTGGGGGCTGCTTCGGGGAGTAGTTGCCGGGTCCGACAAGGTGGTCTCGGACGCACCCTCTATCGTCACAGCAGGATTGTCCTCGATGACAACCACGGGGACCTTGGCTCTCTTCGCTGCTCTCTGGGCCAGAGTCCTGAAAAGGAACAAGGTTCAGAAGAAAGCAGATCAGATACAAGACAAGAAACAGCAAGAATTGAAGAAATATAAGTACAACAAAAAAAATCTTACTCTTCTTCCTCCTCGTCGGAGCTGAGCGCGGAGAGGTCGAAGTCCGGTCCTCCTTCGGCGCGACGAGGCGGAGGAGTAGGCTCCCTTAGCCGCTTGGCGGGAGCTGCGGCAGGATCAGAAGCGGCAGCCCGAGAGGACCCCGCTCCAGTTGCCACAGCGGCGTGAGACGCTCCCGCGGCAACGGCGCTTGTCGCGGTGGAGCGTGTCCCTCGGCGCGGTGGCTGTTGACCCGTCTGCCGCCCTGCTATGTCTCCGGTCCTGCGGAGGCGCCTTCTTGGTGGAGCTGGGGGCTGCACTGGGAGCTCTGCTTGCGGCAAGTTGCTTGAAGACGGCTGGCCGTTTTGCACGCTCGGCGGGCTCGCTCGATTCGGCTTCGGGCCCTCCCTCGCTGACGGTCTCCCCGACAAGCTCGTCTCGATCGGCAAGGCTTGCCGCCTCGGCTGCCTCTGCCTCCTCCACAGTAAACCCAAACTCGCCCGCGGCAGCGGCCGCCGCCGCCTCTTCTGCCCTGGTGGCGATGCGCCGCATCTCGTCTTCGGTGGTGTCGCGGGTGAGGCTCCTCTGCTCGTCAGCGCGGACCGCCACCTCCACCAAGCTATCGAAGAACTGCTGCACGACGTCGTCGGTGGGCTCCTGCCAAGTTGGAATAATTCCATGTGAGTCACACTCCGGCATCATTGCGCAGATGCGATCGAGCGAAGAGCTGTTGCACAATGGGACGACGCCCTGCGGCAGCCTGAACCACTCGGGTTGATTGGGGTCGTGCTTGAACAGCTCCTTGAGCATCGCATCCAACTCCAAGACAGTGAAATTGAAGTTGAGGCCCGGGCGCAGCCTCATGATGTCCGCCGGACCCCCGAATAGCCAGGTGGGCCTCCCCCTCTCCTGCAGAGGGGCGATTCGGCGGCGAAGAAAGTCCGCGCCAACAGCGCCTATAGTGAGCCCGGCAAGCCTGAGTCGCAAGATCCGGGTGGTGGCGATCTTCAGCCTAGCATCGTCCACCGCCAGGGCACTCCAATCATTGCCGCGCACTGCTGGGGTTTGGCGCAGGGCAGTGAACGGCTGCGGGTTCTCCTCGACGATCCAGCACCATTCCGCTCTCCACTCATCCCATTTGCTGCGGAGCTCCCCCTCCAGATACGTCTCCTTCGTGCCGGTTCTCGAGATCCAGGCGATCCCGCCAGATAAGGGCTCTCCTCTCTCGACCCGGGGCATGAAGTAGTGGCGGAAAAGGGCTACGTTTGGGTGGATTCCGACAAAGTTCTCGCAGAGATGTGCGAAAACCGCCATGGTCAGGACAGCATTAGGGGTGAAGTCAAGGAGATGGAACCCGTAGGTGTTCATGATATCACAAAAGAACTCGGAGAAAGGCGGGCAGAGCCCGCAATAGAAGAACAGCACGAAGAAGGGGTATCCATTTGGAGCCCGTTTTGAAGCGGAAGCGGCGGCGGAGAGTATCTTGGCGCGCGGATGCGCTCGCGTCTCCGTCGACCAGAAGAGGTAGAACCATTCCCCCATCTCCTTCGCGGAGAGCTCAGGGGGAAAGTTGCCCGCTCCTTTCGCAGCGCCTCGAGCCGCAGCGCCTCGGCCGACTTCACACCCTTCCCGGTCTTCGGAGCCATGGCGGAGGCGGTGGGGGAGATCGAGGGCATTGGCGGCGACGGCGGCGATGGGGAGCGGAGCGCTGCTCTCTTTCGACTTTGGAAGCGGAGGGGAGCGGTGGAGATTTCTGAGATTGGAACCGCAAGTGGCGAAGGTGGGGGAACTGCCCCTGTTTCCCCTGCTTATAAAGAGGAGGAGGCGAACATTACGCTTTCTCCGAATAAAGAATCACCCACGATCTCTCCCACGACGCCGCATTTGACGCGTGCCGTTACGGGAGGGCACGGTGGATACGGAGTCAGATACGGTGTGGACCCAGGCCACGCGTGCCCGTGCCCTGTTTTGGGCCTGGCCCAACAGCGCTCGGCACCGTGTGTGGCCCAGGCCCGGGGCCTCCTGTCGGTGTACTAAAGTAGGGGTACCTTAGTATCCCGAACTTGTGCACGGCCAGTCGCAGCGCCCCGCGGCAAGGCATGTTGGGTGACCGCCAAGATCCTCCGTAGTTCCTATTGGAGCCATTCAAGAACAATGTGTTTTAACTGAGAAGACAAGGCCCCGGCAAGAGGAGCTTGCCGGAAAGGTCAAGGCCCCGGCAAGAGGAGCTTGCCGGGAAGGCCAACCAAGGCATTTCAAGGAACTTGCCGCGACGCACCGCGCGTCCCGGCAAGACCCGGCGAGCGACAAGCTTCCGGGTGCGACAAGACAACGACCGCGGCAAGGCGCTTGCCGCGGCGAAGCCATCACTTTGCGCCCACGCTCTAGCACATCCGTCGACGTGTCGCCACAGGACCGTTCCAGGCGCACATGGCGAGAGGCTGTGCAGCCAAGCGGTGCAAGATGGCAAGCAGAGATGACAAGATGGCCATCGTGGCGAACGGTGGCGCCCCTAACGGTCGCTTTTCTGCACTGTTTGGGCGACACGGACGGGCATTAAATGCTCTTGTCCCCTGCCGTCAGAGTTAGGTAGGATGCACTGTAGAAGTAGCTATACCAACCACTCTTTTTACATTTGTACCCTTGCCTGCATTGCCACCTGTCGGTGACCCCTTTAGCATATAAAAGGAGGCCCATGCGCAACGTAAGGGAGGTTCGACTCATTCGAAACCAGAACACTCCCACGCTCTCGAGCAAGAACAGAATACAACCACTCTTCGTGCGATCTCCGCCCCTCGCCGGACTGAAAGGGGCCCTGCCCCATAGGTGTTCGTTTCCCACGATAGGAGGGTAGGAAAAAAGATGTCATGCAAGTTCTTTTCCATAAGCACGTATGACTATTTACGGAATACATGCCTACATTACATTGATGAACTGGAGCTAGTTTTGTGTCACCCTATGTTATAGCTATTACCTGAGGAATCGCATCCGGCATAATTATCCATCATCATTGCCTACGAGCTTTTCATATATTGTTCTTAGCTTATTTACTTTTCCGTTGCTACTGTTACAATCACTACAAAAAACACAAAAACATTTATCTTTACTTTTGCTACCGTTACCTTTATTATCATACCACTTTTGCTACTAAATACTTTGCTGCAGATACTAAGTTATCCAGGTGTGGTTGAATTGACAACTCAACTGGTAATACTCAAGAATATTCTTTGGCTCCCCTTGTGTCGAATCAATAAATTTGGGTTGAATACTTTACCCTCGAAAGCTGTTTCGATTCCCTACACTTGTGGGTTATCATTCCCGGAATTGGGTTCGAGGTTACCACGTTGAAGCTCTTTCACATAAGCATCGCAGCCCCAAACTTTAAGAAACGACAACTTTGGTTTCTTGACAAACCATAGTTCATAAGGCGTCGTCTCAACGGATTTTGATGGTGCCCTATTTTAAGTGAACGCAAGCGCCACTACTAGGAAAAGGCCTACTAATGGCGCACCAGTTTTGCTTACTAATGGCGCACTACTGGTGCGCCATTAGTATCACGCCACTAGTATTTTTTACTAATGGCGCACCACTGGTGCGCCATTAGTATCTGGTATACTAATGGCGCACCGCTGGTGCGCCATTAGAATAGCCGATGGTGCGCCATTGGTATCTGGTATACTAATGGCGCACCAGATAGAAGTGCACCTTTAGTAACAACTTTTTTTCAAAAAAAAATTCAGAAAAATTTTTTCAAATTTTTTTTTCTGTTTTTTTGTTAATCTCAGGTCACTATGGCTTAATCTCGGGTCAATATGCTTAATCGCAGGTCAAATTGCACTCCGTGGTCAAACTTTCCGAAAGGTCACCCATCCTCACACCACTCCAGCCAAGCACGCTTAACTTCAGAGTTCTATCCAACCCCAGCAACAGCTCACTCACAGGCACTTGTTGATATATCTAGCATATCAATCCTATTATACCTTGTTGATGTATAGGACTTTGTTCATGTTCATGACTATGTTGAAATTTGGAAAAATATTCCAAACTTCCCAGTCATATTACGTATCATTTTTTGAAAAAAAAAAATTCAAAACCAATTTTTTTTTTCTGTTACTAGTGGCGCACCACATCCACGGTGCGCCACTAGTAATTTTGAAATTTTTTGAATTTTTTTGCCTCTAGATCTTGAAAGCCCTGTAACTTTTTTTCTGTTAGGTTTTTGGGGATTTTGAAAATGTTTAACGGGGTTTCCCCTGGTTAAATTTGGATGTAACTTTTCGAGTAGATGATTTTTCATATAAATAACTTTTTAATCCGAGTTCGTATGCAAAAGTTATGCCCATTTTACAAATTTCCGGAGAGTTTTTGCAAATAAAGTCGAAATTCATATTTGTAAATTTTCCCAACAACTAGACCACATATCACATGGGAAACTTATTTTCTTTTATTTTTTTGACATTTCCATCATTTTATTTTAGTTTTTTCAAAACTGAAAAGGCGGTCCACAGGGGGGGTTGCATTCGGCGTTGGGCCAAGTTAGTAATGGCGCACCGTGGGGTGGTGCGCCATTACTACTAGTTTTGAAAAAAATAAAAAAATGGAAAGTTTTTTTGAATTTTTTTTTGAATAAACTTAGTAATGCCGCACCAGTGGACAGTGCGCCATTACTAGTTAAAACTAGTAATGGCGCACTGTCCACAGGTGCGCCATTACTAACAATTTTTTTTTATTTTTCTGATTTTTTTTCAAAACTACTAATGGCGCACGGTGGGTGTGGTGCGCCATTACTATGTCAACTAGTAATGGCGCACTATCCCACGGTGCGCCATTAGTAACAAATTTTTTTATTTTTTTTCAAAACTTCTAATGGCGCACCACACACCAGGTGCGCCATTAGTAATATATTACTAATGGCGCACCTGTATGTGGTGCGCCATTGCTATATACTAATGGCGCGCCACACATGTGGTGTGCCATTAGTGTCCATTTCATCTATAGTCGTTTTCCTAGTAGTGCGCCTCTAAAGCATAACCCCAAAGTGATAGCGGAAAATCAGTAAGAGACATCATAGATCGCACCATATCTAATAAAGTACGGTTACGACATTCGGACACACCATTTCGCTGTGGTGTTCCAGGTGGCGTTAGTTGTGAAACTATCCCAGTTTGTTTCAAATGAAGACCAAACTCGTAACTCAAATATTCTCCTCCACGATCAGATCGTAGAAACTTTATTTTCTTGTTACGATGATTTTCTACTTCACTCTGAAATTCTTTGAACTTTTCAAATGTTTCAGACTTATGCTTCATTAAGTAGATATAACCATATCTGCTTAAATCATCTATGAAGGTAAGAAAATAACGATACCCAGCACGAGCATTAATACTCACAGGACCGCACACATCGGTATGTATTATTTCCAACAAGTCAGTAGCTTGTTCCATTGTTCCGGAGAACAGAGTTTTAGTCATCTTGCCCATAAGGCACGGTTCGCAAGCACCAAGTGATTCATAATCAAGTGATTCCAAAAGTCCA
Source organism: Triticum timopheevii (assembly GCA_963921465.1). Classification (NCBI taxonomy): domain Eukaryota; kingdom Viridiplantae; phylum Streptophyta; class Magnoliopsida; order Poales; family Poaceae; genus Triticum; species Triticum timopheevii. The sequence goes on along the minus strand of OY997264.1, from coordinate 247,317,549 downwards.
TCAGTATGGAGTTTCTTCATGCGCTTTACACCGATATGACCCAAATGGCAGTGCTACAAATAAGTTGACTATCATTATTAAACTTCAATCTTTTGGCTTCAACACTATGAATATGTGTATTACTACTACCGAGATTCAACAAAAATATACCACTCATCAGGGCTGCATGACCATAAAAGATATTACTCATATAAATAGAAGAACCATTATTCTCTGATTTAAATGAATAACCATCTCGCATTAAACAAGATCCAGATATAATGTTCATGCTCAACGCTAGCACCAAATAACAATTATTCAGGTCTAAAACCAACCCCGACGGTAGATGTAGAGGTAGCGTGCTGACCGCGATCACATCGACTTTGGAACCATTTACCACGCGCATCGTCACCTCGTCCTTAGCCAATCTTCGCTTAATCCGTAGTCCCTGTTTCGAGTTGCAAATATGAGCAACAGAACCAGTATCAAATACCCAAGCGCTACTGCAAGCATTAGTTAAGTACACATCAATAACATGTATATCAAATATACCTTCACTTTGCCATCCTTCTTATCCGCCAAATACTTGGGGCCATTCCGCTTCCAGTGACCAGTCCCTTTGCAATAGAAGCACTCAGTTTCAGGCTTAGGTCCAGACTTGGGTTTCTTCTCTTGAGCATCAACCTTTTTGCCATTCTTCTTGAAGTTCCCTTTCTTCCCTTTGCCCTTTTTCTTGAAACTATTGGTCTTATTGACCATCAACACTTGATGCTCCTTTTTGATTTCTACCTCCACGGCCTTTAGCATCGCGAAGAGCACGGGAATAGTCTTGTTCATCCCTTGCATATTATAGTTCATCACGAAGCTTTTGTAGCTTCTTGGCAGTGATTGAAGAACTCTGTCAGTGACACTATCATCAGGAAGATTAACTCCCAGTTGAGTCAAGTGGTTGTGGTACCCAGACATTCTGAGCATGTGTTCACCGATAGAACTATTCTCCTCTAGTTTACAGCTATAGAACTTATTGGAGACTTCATATCTCTCAGTCTGGGCATTTGCTTTTAATATTAACCTCAACTCTTGGAACACCTCATATGCTCCACGACGATCAAAATGACGTTGAAGTCCCGGTTCTAAGCCGTAAAGCATGGCACACTGAACAATCGAGTAGTCATCAACACGCGTCTGCCAGGCATTCACAATGTCTGCAATTGCAGGCGTGGGTGGTACACTTAACGGTGCTTCGAGGACATAATTCTTCTATGCAGCAATGAGGATAATCCTCAAGTTACGGACCCCGTCTGTGTAGTTGCTGCCATCATCTTTCAACTTAGCTTTCTCTAGGAACGCATTAAAATTCAAAGGAACGGTAGCACGGGCCATTGATCTACAACAACATAGACATGCAAAATACTATAGGGTACTAAGTTCATGATAAATTAAAGTTCAATTAATCATATTACTTAGAACTCCCACTTAGATAGACATCCCTCTAATCATCTAAGTGATCATGTGATCCAAATCAACTAAACCATGTCCGATCATCACGTGAGATGGAGTAGTTTTCGATGGTGAACATCACTATGTTGATCATATCTACTATATGATTCATGCTCGACCTTTCGGTCTCAGTGTTCCGAAGCCATATCAGCATATGCTAGGATCGTCAAGTTTAACCCGAGTATTTTGCGTGTGCAAAACTGGCTTGCACCCGTTGTATGTGAACGTAGAGCTTATCACACCCGATCATCACATGGTGTCTCGGCACGACGAACTGTAGCAATGGTGCATACTCATGGAGAAGACTTATACCTTGAAATTTAGTAAGGGATCATGTTATAATGCTACTGACGTTCTAAGCAAAATAAGACGCATAAAGGATAAACATCACATGCAATCAAAATATGTGACATGATATGACCATCATCATCTTGTGCTCATGATCTCCATCACCAAAGCATCGTCATGATCTCCAACGTCATCGGCGCGACACCTTGATCTCCATCGTAGCATCGTTGTCGTTTCGCCACCTATTGTTACTATGACTATCGCTATTGCTTAGTGATAAAGTAAAACAATTACATGGAGATTGCATTGCATACAATAAAGCGACAACTATATGGCTCCTGCCAGTTGCCGATAACTTTGTTACAAAACATGATCATCTCATACAACAATTTATATCACATCATGCTTGACCATATCACATCATAGCAAGCCCTGCAAAAACAAGTTAGCCGTCCTCTACTTTGTTGTTGCAAGTTTTACGTGTCTACTATGGCCTTCTAGCAAGAACCGTTCTTACCTACGCATCAAAAACACAATGATTTTTCATCAAGTGTGTTGTTTTAACCTTCAACAAGGACCGGGCGTAGCCACACTCGATTCAACTAAAGTTGGAGAAACAGACACTCACCAGCCACCTATGTGCAAATCACATCGGTAGAAACAGTCTCGCGTAAGCGTATGCGTAATGTCGGTCTGAGCCGCTTCATCCAACAATACCGCCGAATCAAAGTATGACATGCTGGTAAAAAGTATGACTATTATCGCCCACAACTCTCTGTGTTCTACTCGTGCATATAACATCTACGCATAGACCTGGCTCGGATGCCACTATTGCTGAACATGGTAATTTCAAAAAAATTCCTACGATCATGCAAGATCTATATATGTGATGCATAGCAATGAGAGGGGAGAGTGTGTCCACGTACCCTCGTAGACTGAAAGCGGAAACATTATGACAACGCGGTTGCTGTAGTCTTACGTCTTCACGATCCAACCGATCTTAGCACCAAACGTGCGGCACCTCCACGATCAGCACACGTTCAGCTTGGGGATGTCCCTCGTACTCTTGATCCAGTTGAGGCCGAGGGAGAGTTTCGTCAGCACGACGACGTGGTGACGGTGATGATGAAGTTACCGGCGCAGGGCTTCACCTAAGCACTACGACGATATGATGGAGGTGTGTAACTGTGGAGGGGGGCAACGCACACAGCTAAACAATGTCAACTTGTGTGTTCTAGGGTGCCCCCTCCCCACGTATATAAAGGAGGGAGGGGGAGACCGGCTGGCCTCTCTAGGTGCGCCAAGGGTGGAGGAGTCCTCCACTAGGAATAGAAGGAAGAGGGGGAAGGAGAAAGGAAAGGGGGGCCGACCCCCTCACTCAATTTGGATTGGGCTTGGGGGGTGCCCCCTCCTAGGCTGCCTTCTCTCCTCTCCCACTAAGGCCCATATGCTACCCGGGAGGGTTCCGGTAACCCCCGGTACTCCGGTAAATGCACGAATTCATTCGGAATCATTCCGATGTGCAAATATAGGCTTCCAATATATCGATCTTTATGTCTCGACCATTTCGAGACTCCCCGTCATGTCCGTGATCACATCCGAGACTCTGAACTACCTTCAGTACATCAAAACACATAAACTCATAATACCAATCTTCATCAAATGGTAAGCCTGAGGACCCTACGAGTTCGAGAACTATGTAGACATGACTGAGACACGTCTCTAGTCAATAACCGATAGAGGAACCTGGATGCTCATATTGGTTCCTACATATTCTACGAAGATCTTTATCGGTCAAACCGCATAACAACATACGTTGTTCCCTTTGTCATCGGTATGTTACTTGCCGGAGATTCGATCGTCGGTATCTCAATACCTAGTTCAAACTCGTTAATGGCAAGTATCTTTACTCATTCCGTAATACTTCATCCCGCAACTAACTCATTAGTCACAATGCTTGCAAGTCTTATAGTGATGAGTATTACCGAGAGGGCCCAGAGATACCTCTCCGAAACATGGAGTGACAAATCCTAATCTCGATTTATGTCAAACCAACAAACACCTTCGGAGACACCTGTAGAGCACTTTTATAATCACCCTTTTATGTTGTGACGTTTGGTAGCACACAAAGTGTTCCTCCGGTATTCGGGAGTTGCATAATCTCATAGTCCGAGGAACTTGTATAAGTCTTGAAGAAACCAGTACCAATGAAACTAACACGATCATAATGCTAAGCTAACGGATGGGTCATGTCCATCACATCATTCTCCTAATGATTTTATCCCGTTCATCAAATGACAACACATGTCTATGGTTAGGAAACTTAACCATCTTTGATTAACAAGCTAGTCAAGTAGAGGCATACTAGGGACTATATGTTTTATCTATGTATTCACACATGTACTAAGTTTCTGGTTAATGCAACTCTAGCATGAATAATAAACATTTATCAAGAATTAAGGAAATAAATAATAACTTTATTGCTGCCTCTAGGGCATATTTCGTTCTAAATTATCCTTGGCATATTTGTTGATTAGTGGTAAGTAAATTAATTGGTCCAGGAAAGTATGGGATGCATGCAATCGACAGAGGGATACTTTCCTTCTTTTGCTACAAGGAGATATACTGACAATCAGGAGAGAGATATTTTATATTTTTCTGTAGGGCTAACAAGGGAATTATAAGGAATTAGAAGAAATGCACCTTACATTCTGTAATTTTATCAAAAAACACATACACGTTATATAAAGGAATGGAGGGAGTAAAAACCAGAATGCAATACCTTGTGAGCAGTTCTATCTCCCGCATGATGCCCTCCATAAGCTTTGGAGTGCCATTTTTGTAGGATTTGTCCCTATTCATGCTTAGGTACACAACGTCTAATAATACTATCTACTCCTTCTTTATAACAATGTGGATCATCCCAAAAGTAATGTCTTAAATCGTAGAAGAAATTTTTCTTCTGTTGGTATGTGAAACTATGTGGTATATATTTAGCAACAATGCAGTTAGGATAATCAGCATACCAAGGAATGTTATGAAGAACATTTATTGCAACCAATTGCTCATCATAAAAACTATCATTAATAGGTTGTGGGTCATCAATAATATTCTCTAACCTAGACAAGTCATCAGCCACGGAATTCTCAACTCCTTTTCTATCAGTGATATGTAAATCAAACTCTTGTAGCAAGAGAACCCATCTAATTAGTCTAGGTTTAGCATCTTTCTTTTCCATAACATATTTAATAGTAGCATGATCAATGTGTAACCTTAGAATCAAGAATGTAAGATCTGAATTTATCACAAGCAAACACAACTGCTAAGAATTGTTTTTCAGTAGTATCATAATTTCTTTGGGCACTGTCTAGAGTTTTACTAGCATAATGAATAACATTTAATTTCTTATCAACTCTTTGTCCTAAAATAGCACCAACAGCATAATCACTAGCATCACACATAATTTCAAAAGGCAAGTTCCGATCAGGTGGTTGAATAATAGGTGAAAAAATTAAGCCTTTCTTAAGTGTTTCAAAGGCTTCTACACAATCATCATCAAAACCAGCATGACCGAGGAAACATCCTTTTGTAAAAGATTTGTAAGAGGCCTAGAGATTTTAGAGAAGTCTTTAATAAATCTCCTGTAAAAACCAGCATGACTGAGGAAACTACGAATACCTTTAATATCTCTAGAACATGGCATTTTCTCAACTGCATCAACTTTTGCTTTGTCCACCTCAATACCTTGTTCAGAAATTTTATGCCCCTGAGACAATACCTTCATTAACCATAAAGTGGCACTTCTCCCAATATAAGACAGGATTAGTTTGCTCGCATCTCTGCAAAACTCGATTAATGTTTCTTAAGCAATCATGAACAGAAGTTCCATAGACGGAAAAATCATCCATGAAAATCTCCACAATCTTTTAACAAAAATCAGAGAATATCGCATTCATACACCTTTGAAAGGTAGGAGGTGCATTGCATAAACCAAGAGGCATATGTCTATAAGCATAATTTCCAAAAGGACAAGTAAAGGTGGTTTTCTCTTGATCAAGTTGTGAAACAGGTACTTGAGCCAGAATATCCATCAAGGAAACAGACGTGTGCATACTTTGACAATCTTTCTAGCATTTGGTTAATGAAAGGCAGATGGTAATGATATTTTTAGTCGCTTTATTTAATATTCTAGAATCAATTAACCATCCTATAACCAGTAACAATTCTTTGTGGAGTAAGTTCACTCTTATCATTAGGAAAAATAGTAATACCTCCCTTCTTAGGGATACAATGAATGGGACTTACCCATCTACTATCAGCTATGGGATAGATTATACCTGTTTTGAGAAGCTTCAGTATTTCAGTTCTTACCACTTCTTTCATTTTGGGATTCAACCATTATGGGTGGTCAACAACAGGTTTAGCATCAGGTTCAATATTAATTTTATGCTGGCAGAGAGTGGGACTAATGCCCTTAAGATCATCAAGAGTATACCCAATAGCAGCTCAGTGCTTCTTTAGAACTTTCAATAATCTTTCTTCTTCATGTTCTGAAAGGTTAGCACTAATAATAACATGATATATCTTTTTCTCATCAAGATAAGCATATTTCAAAGTGTCTGTGAATTGTTTTAGTTCAAACACAAGATCACCTTTTGGTGGAGGAGGACCTCCTAGAGTTTCAATAGGAAAATTATGTTTAAGCAGAGGTCGTTGTTCAATTTTTTTATCTATTTCACTTCTTCCATGCATATGAATATCATTTTCATGGTCTAGCAAATATTGTTCTAGTGAATCAGTAGGAGGCACATCAATAGAAGCAAGACCAATTAATACATCCTTACTAGGTAATTCTTTCTTATGATGCTTTCTACTAAACTTAAAAAATTAAACTCATGAGACTCATCACCAAAACTAACACCGACCGTTTGTTTCTCACAATTTATTTTAGCATTAACGGTGTTCAAGAAAGGTCTACCAAAGATAATGGGACAAAAGTCATCTTGTGGGGAACCAAGAACTAGAAAATCAGTAGGGTATTTATTTTCCCACACAGGAACTTAACATATCTAACAATCCCAAGTGGTGTGATGGTGTCTCTATTGGCAAGTTTAATAGTAACATCTATGTCTTCTATTTCAGCGGGTGCTATGTCATTCATAATTTCTTGATATAAGGTAAAGGGAATAGCACTCGCACTAGCACCTAAGTCACATAAACCATGATAATAGTTGTCTCCTATTTTAACTGAGACAACAGGAATGCCAACAACAGGTCTATGTTTATCATTTTCATCCGGTTTGGCAATTCTAGCAGCTTCATCACAAAAGTAAATAACATGCCCATCTATATTTTCTACCAAGAGATCTTTAACCATAGCAACACTAGGTTCTACTTTGATTTGTTTAGCTGGTTTCAGTGATCAAATATAACTTTTATTGACTACAGTTGAAACCTTAGCATGTTCCTTTATCCTAACATGAAAAATGTGGTTTTCAATATAAGTAGTGGGAACAACTGGGTGAACATTATAAATGATAGTTTCATCTTTAGCTAACACCGGTTATCTAATTTCTTCTTTAATAGGTGGGTGATATTTAAACCATTTCTCCTTAGGAAGATCAACATGAGTAGCAAATGATTCTCAAAAGGAAGCTACTATCTCAGAGTCAAGTCCATATTTAGTGCTAAACTTTTGAAAAGCATCGGTATTCATAAAAGATTTAACACAATCATACTTAAGCTTAAACCTGACTCTTTACATTCATCGAGTTCCCAATCTTCAGAGTTGCATTTAGTTCTTTCTAAAAGATCCCACCTGATTTCAATAGTATTCTTCATAAAAGAACCAGTACAAGAAGTATCGAGCATGGATTGGTCATCATGAGAAAGCTGAGCATAAAAATTCTGAATGATAATTTCTCTGGAGAGCTCATGTTTGGGGCATGAATATAACATTGACTTAAGCCTCCCCCAAGATAGAGCGATACTTTCTCCTTCACGAGGCCAAAAATTATATATGTAATTCTGATCACGATGAACTAGATGCATAGGATGAATTTTTTGGTGAAACTCCAATTTCAATCGATTCCAATATGATCGCATATCCTATACCATGCCAATGCTTTTCCCTTCAAAGGTAAAGGTAAAACCTTCTTCTTAGCTTCATCTTTGGGTAAACCTACAAGCTTAATTAATCCACAAATTTTATCGACATATATTAAGTGCATATCAGGATGTTCGGTTTCATCTCCTGCAAAAGGATTAGCTAGCAGTTGTTCTATCATGCCCGAAGGAGTTTTGTAACCAATATTCAGTAGGTGCAGTTGGTTGAGGGGTAACTAATTGTGGTTCTGATCGAGGTGAAGATACCCAGAACAAACCCCTCAAGGATTGCTCTCCATATTAGCAAGTGACGATAAATTTCAGTACGTAGTAATAATTTTTCCTTTCCGATTTCCATTTACCAAGAGCGCTTCACTCCCCGGCAACGGCGCTCGAAAAGAACCTTGATGGACCAAAAGTATAGGGTATCAATCGTAGTCCTTTCGGTAAGTAAGAGTGTCGAACCCAACGAGGAGCAGAAGGAATTGACAAGTGGTTTTCAGCAAGGTATTCTATGCAAGCACTGAAATTATAAGTAACGAGTAGTTTGATAGTAAGGTAATTTGTAATGAGCAAGTAACGGTAACGGTAACAAAAGTGCAGCAAGGTAGCCCAATCCTTTTGAGGCAAAGGATAGGCCAAAATAGTCTCTTATTGTAAGCAAAGTGTTCTTGAGGGTACACGGGAATTTCATCTAGTCACTTTCATCATGTTGGTTTGATTCGTGTTCGCTACATTGATAATTTGATATGTGGGAGGACCGGTGCTTAGGTGCTATTTTTAATTGAACAAACCTCCTACTTATGATTAACCCCCTCACAAGCATCCTCGACTACGAGAAAAGTATTAAGATAAAATCTAACCATAGCATTAAACTTTTGGATCCAAATCAGTCCCTTACGAAGTAGCGCATAAACTGGGGTTTAAGCTTCTGTCACTCTCGCAACCCATCATATAATAACTACTCCACAATGCATTCCCTTAGGGACTAATAAGGTGAAGTGTCAAGTAGTCGACATTCACATGACACCACTAAGGGAATCACAACATACATATCATCAAAATATCAAACAAATATCAAGTTCACATGATTACTTGCAACAAGATTTCTCCTGTGACCTCAAGAACAAAATTAACTACTCACAAACGATAATCATGCTCAAGATCAGAGGGGTATTAAATGGCATAATGGATGTGAACATATAATATTCCACCAAATAAACCATATAGTAATCAACTACAAGATGTAATCAACACTACTAGTCACCCGCAAGCACCAATCTAAGGTTCCGGTACAAAGATTGACAACAATGAATGAACTAGGTTTTGAGAGGAGATGGTGTTGTTCAAGATGTTGATGAAGATTTCCATCCCCAAGATGGGAGAGTTGTTGGTGATGATGATGACGATGATTTCCCCCTCCGGGAGGGAAGTTTCCCCGGCGGAATCGCTCCGCCCGAGGACAAATGTGCTCCTGCTCAGGTTTCGCTTTGAGAGGGCGGTGCTTCATCCTGAAAGTCCTCTCATGATTTTTCTAGGTCAAAATGACTTATATACCAGAAGATGGGCACCGGAGGTGTGCCGAGGAGGGCACAACCCACCAGGGCACGCCTGGGATCCCTGGCGCGCCCAGGTGGGTTGTGCCCACCTGGTGAGCCCCCTCTAGTATTTATTTGCTCCAATAATTCTTATTTACTCCATAAAGAAACCTGTGAAGTTTCAGCTCATTTGGAGTTGTGCAGAATAGGTGGCCTAACGTAGCTTTTTAGGTCCAGAATTCTAGTTGCCGGTATTTTCCCTCTTTGTTTGAGCCTTGCATATTATGAGATAAAAGGCATTAGAATACTCCAAAAAGCTTTATTATGCATAGAAACATTATAAATAACAGTAGCAAAACATAATGCAAAATGGACGTACGCACACCCTTCCCGATGAACAGGACCCCGTTTCGACCATAGGTGCTCCAACACAAGTTTGTTTCCTCCGTTTTGCGGTGCACCACACCCCTCCCGATCAACAGGACCATGTTTCGATCATAGGTACTCGAACAGAAGGCTGTTTCCTCTGTTCTGCGTTATGCCAGACCCTTCCCAATGAACAAGACCCCGTTTCAACCATACGCGGTCAAACAGAAGGCCATTTTCCTCTGTTTTGTGATACACTAGACCCGTTCCGGCTGTTCCGTCCAAGCCAGTTTACCAGTGCAGCCACATTAATGCTTGTCACAATCCAAAATCGAGCTGACCAGTGCAGCCAAATTTTCCTTTTATGTTATTATCATTAAATCTATGTTCTAGATCCGATCTTGCAAGTTATAGTCACCTGCTACGTGTTATGATCCGCAACCCTGGAGTGCCAATAGCCGAGATACTTTTTGGTGATGACCGTAGTTTGAGAAGTTCATGTATTCACTATTTGCTAATGCTTTGTTCTGGTTCTCTATTAAAAGGTGGCCTTAATATCCCTTAGTTTCCTTATGGACCCCGTTGCCACGGTAGGGTAGGTCAAAAGATGTCATGCAAGTTCTTTCCATAAGCATGTATGACTATTTACAGAATACATGCCTACATTATAGTCATGAACTCGAGCTAGTGTCGTATCGCCCTTTATGACTGTTATATGATGAATATCATCCGAGGAATTCACCAATCCAATGCCTACGAGTTTTCACATATTGTTTTTGCTAAGTTACTATGATTATTGCTACTATTACACTTGCTACAAAATCATTACTATCACTGTGACTATTACTACTACTGTTGCTACTACCATCAAAACTATCATATTATTGTTCTACAAATCATATTGCTGCAGATAATCAATCTCCAGGTGTGGTTGAATTGACAACTTAGCTGCTAATACTTGCAAATATTCTTTGGATCTCCTTGTGTCGAATCTATAAATTTGGGTTGAATACTCCACCCTCAGAAACTGTTGCGATCCCCTATACTTGTGGGTTATCACCGCCGTCCATTGCCTCTCCGTGTACACGAGCCCTGGCCGTAAGTAAGCATGGGCACACGTTTGAGACACTGCCGATATGTACGTACGTAGCCATATTTACTTTCTTGCAGCATGGTTGTACGTATGTGTACACGATATATTTAGATGGGACTACGTGACATGCTATGTCCGCGCCTCTACTACGACACGTGGCGCTCCTTTTGTGGCACCCCGGCTCAGAGAAACCGAACGCCCCATATTCCAGCCCAGAGATCGAGGTGAAAGTCTTCTGGAATACGGCACTACTTAGCATAGAACAAATCAGCTCTCTATTACAACATGAATACGAATACAAGGTCTCCGATATTACAATGAATAACATCGGCACGGAGATGCTACGCCAACCACAATTTCTCTATGCAAGCAGCATAACAACTCGAGGCAACCGAGCCTCTACTGGTAGCAGAACAACGAACGATGATGATGGACTACAATCCACAGGGACTCTGGCTGGAACGTTTATCCTAGCCCGCGACCACAGGAACCACACCAATCAAGCAAGCAATTTAGGCATGACCTACAAACTGGCATGACATGCCAGGTCAGTAAATTGAATGTACTCGCAAGCTCACAATAACCAAAAGCAGTCAAGGAAACACAACAGCATGGCATTAGCAGGTTAAAGCAATCATGAACATGATACTATCAGGATAACATGGCATGCATAAGGTGAACATGATACGGCTAGAATAACATTAGCACGTCATGAGCATATGAACATGATGATACTACATACAACAGGTTAACGTTATCATGCACCAACTTACTCTTGCTCAGCGGTTACCTCGTAAACATCTTATGCATCAACTTACCAACCTTGGTATCCACGATACCTTCGTGATCCTCTCACGATCACATAAAAATCAACCAACTTCGGTATCTACAATACCGTCATGATCCTCTCTCGATCACAACCGAACTCTTTCTCATCATCGAACCGGGGTTATTATTAATAAAGTTATTATTATAGTTGGCTCATAGTGTGACTGACTATGAACTGGGCCCACATCCGCGGGAGTGGCTATCGATTGATTTAAACACACACTCAGCAGAGGTTAGTACACTGTACCCACACCACGGAACCCTGGCCTGATGCTCCAATTCGGGTGGACCAACGACATTCTGACAAAACTAATATATTGCCATCACACCCTCTCAGCCACTCCGACAAACTCCCCTTTGGGCTAAGTCTTGGGTGGCCTCGTGTCAACTCATGACACCCAATGGCCACCATCGTGGCAAAACATAAATGGTCCCAAATGGGGATAATGATCCTTACAACAACAACGGGCACACAAGGGTTATGTCTGCCTACCTGATCAGGGTAGCGCACGCCCATAACCTTCCCTCGTTGGAGGCACCGGCGAGCTAGAGGCATGACAATAGACCGCATTAGGGCCTTCCCATAAAAGGCAAATGTGGCTGCACTGGTCAGCTCGATTTTGGTGGCACCATGACTCAGCCAACAGTTGTTTAAGTTCAATATTATCTAGTTAAACTTGAATGCAATGAGCTGGGCTATAATAAAATGTGATGAAACTATAATGCATGAGCATGATATAAACATAAGCATGGAGGTGCAACATAATCATCGAGCACAACAACAGTGAAGCATTAACCAAATGAGCATGGCATACTGACGAGCATAAGTATAACACTACACATGAGCATAGCATGACCACTAGCATTATACATAAGTACCATGCAAGAATATGACAAGAATACTACCAAGTAAGCATGTAACCAACTAGATGCAATGGAACATGCATAGCAACGGTACTGGATAAAAGATGGTAAGAATGCATCGGGATGAACACCACTACTACCATCATGTACTACTACTACCAAACCTAACATATGAAACTAATACTAGCAAGTAGTGCTTGATAACAAGATGCATCGGAACATACCATGAAGGTGAACATGAAACCACGAGCATAATCAAAACAATGATAGTAGTAGCAAACAAGCAGGTAGTTGACGGGTAAACATTTATTAAATATTCAAGTAGAAACCATGGCTACTGCATGGCTATCATGCGAGTGGCTATTGTGGCTTGCTTGGGGTGACAGAGACTCCAGGAAGAAGTGTGGTGAAGCCGCGGGACGAACGTCAGACGTTCTTCTCTCTCAAAGGGGGGTGATTAGAAGAAAGGAAAAAATGGTCATGTTCACTTTGGGACCACCTAGTGAAAATGGTACCAACAGAAATATCTCGACGAGACGAAGAAGTGGGCTTTGGAATCACCTCGATCGGAGCTATGGTCGCAGAGATACGAGGTGACGCAGAGGGACCAATCTGTGAATATTTTTATTACCAACGGGTCCCTGAGTGGACAAGGCAGAGATGCATATTAGAAAATACGCTTTCTGACTTAGAAAACATACTTTGAGCCAAAAGAGGAAAGAAATACACTTTCAATTTATGAAAAAGCATTTGACTGAAATACGTTTTCGGAGAAGGGAAGACGCATTCCGAGGAATACGCTTCCACTTACCATGTGGACCCATGGCCTTAGCCACCGCCAGCGGGGCCAGAGGCAGGGGGCCAGCTGGCGCTTGTCTTCTACCTCTCCCCTGTCCCCCCGATGGAAACAGAGGAGCAGGCCGGGCAGGGAGATGCCGGCGCCTGGGAGGGCAGCTCCGTCCACCTCAGGCAACGACGAGGGCACGAGGCCTGCCACGTCCGTTCCCGGCAAGAGGGAGGCGCGGGGAGTCCCGATGGCTGGGCGGCGGTGGTGACAGGGAGCTTCGATGACTGGGAGGTGAGGGCGATGGGGTGGGGATGACCTCTGGGACGAGGGGAAGAGGGTGGAGGGCTCGGGAGGAGAAGAGGGGGCTCGGATGGCCGGCTACACGCGGCAACAGAGAACGCGGCGTCAAACGGACTTGGGGACACGTGGCCTCGAGGCACTCCGACGAAGGGAGAGGGGATGGAAATAAGCGCCAGCGCAAGAGGAATGCATTGGTGGTGGTGGGGAGGCAAGAAGAGGACTAGGTGCACCGGGCCCAAAGAGGAACTGCGGCGGCCGTGGCGGAAGAGAGCGAATCCGGCGAGTGCTACGTCTTGAGCGTACGTTGGTTTTCCTTGAAGAGGAAAGGGTGATGCAGCAATAGTAGCGTAAGTATTTCCCTCAGTTTTTGAGAACCAAGGTATCAATCCAGTAGGAGGCTCCTCAAAAGTCCCACGCACCTACACAAACAGACAAGAACTCGCAACCAACGCAATAAAGGGGTTGTCAATCCTTCACGACCACTTGGGAAAGTGAGATCTGATAGAGATAATATGATAAGATAAATATTTTTGGTATTTTATAATATAGATTGGAAAAGTAAAAGATGCAAATAAAAGTAGATTGAAAGCTTATATGAGAAGAGATAGACCCGGGGGGGCATATGTTTCACTAGTGGCTTCTCTCTATATAGCATAAGTATTACGGTGGTTGAACAAATTACTGTCAAGCAATTGATAGAAAAGCGAATAATTATGAGATTATCTAGGCATGATCATGTATATAGGCATCACGTCCGTGACAAGTAGACCGACTCTTGCCTGCATCTACTACTATTACTCCACACATTGACCGCTATCCAGCATGCATCTAAAGTATTAAGTTTGAAAAATAATTACTGGGCAAATGAGTATGAAAATTTGCATGGGGCCATGATATGGACAGGAAAACATGTCCAATAAGTTTGGAGGCAATAAAGCAAAGATAAATATCACTTGCTTCACAAAGTTCCATTTAGGGCAGAATAGGAAAAGAATTATCGGTGGATGATTTTTGAACATGGCAATGAAGGGGTTTGCCATATTTGAGCTAGATATGACCCAAACAATTTATGAGAATTATTTGGGGATTTATGGAGTGCCAGAAAGATAGGTTGCTTCACAACCTAGGGTTTAAAGGGTTATTTCTTTAATAGATAAGGAATATTCCCTAGGAAAAGAATATTGGATTAGTCAAGGATGAAAATGACATGATCATGGGATGGTGATGATGATGAAAATCCACTACAAAACCTAGGAAGACATGATCTTCCCAAGTTTTAGAACCACGTAGCCACAGAAAACAATTCAAAACAAGAAATCCAAGAAAATCATCAGAAAAAGAAAAGGGCAAAATCCAGGGTGTTACATTACTCAGCCACTGTACATCGCTGCAGAGAGATCGATCGACCGCTATTTACATACCCGTTCGCGACCAGACAGATAACGCTACCTTCGCTTCAACCTGGTGGGTCCCAGCTGTCATGGGGTAAGAAGGAAGTTTCTTTCATGCGAAGGCACAACCAGTGGGTCCCAACTGTCAGGGGGGAACCTTTTTTCTTGAAATATAGAGGCTGTCCCGGTAGGTCCGAGCTATCAGGTGGAGGAATCATTATTTTGCGCGTAATAAGGAGGCACTTCCTTGCGTACGGCCATGGACCCAGCTGTCAGCCTCTCTACTTACAGTCCTCTTGTGATGGACGTCGTTCGTTGACCACATTGACGACGCCGTACCGACCGAGAGTACCAAGGTGGTGGATGATGGTGCGACCTAGGAAGGGAAAGACCCAGAGCCGGGGAGTACACAACAGTGGATGCCCACGCGGAGGGGAGTACCAGGGTTGACTGGTTCTCCTGCAGTTTGAGGCTGCCGTCGCCAGAGAATAACAGGGTGTGTGGGTGAGTAGAGGGAAGGCCTGGCCAGCGGTGGGAGTAGGGTGGGGCGGTGAGGCCTGCGCGGCAGCATAGCTGGCCACAGGAGGCCGGAGTAGGCGTTCCCTCCAGTGCTGGTTTGAGCGGCTGGTTCTAGAAGATCAGGGATTGAAGAAGCAGCTGGACCGTTCGATTAAAATCCAATAGTTACTGCTGCTAGAATCATTTGTTGACTAAGTTGACAAAGCCCTACGTCTGCGTTAACTTAGTAGGCCCACAGGTCAGCCTTCGAACCGGTGTGTCCCAGATGTCAGTGGGAATTTTTTTGTTTTAATAAGGAGGCAGTTTCTTGCGTGCGGCCTTGGACCATAGGGGTACCTACTGTCAGCCTCTCCACGTACATCCCTATTACGATAGCTGTCATTTGTTGAATGTTGACCACACTAAGCACACCGCGCCTAGAGCACCAATGCGGTGGACGACGGTGAGGCCTAGGAATGGAACGACCCGGAGACGGCGAAGACACAGCAGTGGAGGCCCACGCCGAGGGGAGTATGATGGTTGACTGGTTCAGCTGCGGCGTGAGGCTGCCATCATAGGAGAATAACAGGAGGTGCGAGTGGGTAGAGGGATGGCCAGGACAGCGGAGGGAGTAGTGTGGGCCGGTGAAGCCTGTGCAACATCACAGCCGGCCACAAGAGGAGGTAGCACGCATCCCGCCAGTGCTGGTTTAGGCGGCTGGAGCAGGAAGATCAGAGATTGAAGAAGCACGTCGGCCTTTGGATGGACATCCAATAGTCCCTGTTGCTAGAATCATGTATTCACTATAACTTGACAAAGCCACTGGTACAACGAGGTGCTATACAAACGGTTTTTAACCCCTTCCCACGATGGCATTTGGAACCGTCGCTAAGTGAGTGAATGCAATAGGGGGTCCTTAATTACTGCTATTTCACCGTAATTTAATTGCTGCTATTTCAAATTGTGCCATAACTGAATTTGAATGTATGTTATAGCTTTATTCATATCCATCAGGTTCAAACAACCAATGCACTATACGATTCACAGGTACATATGTTCAAGAATTACATAAGCACCAAATAAAAAATGATGAACCACAGTTGTATACTTTTACTATTGAAGACGGTAAAGAAAGAGGCGAAATACATTCTGGTTGTTGAACAATGTGAAGCGGAATGCCCATATTGTACCCTCCTACATGCGGAAGGCACGCACGACTCTAGTCCAACCCCTTGTGAAGGCTGATCGCCAATCCTTCACTCTCTTCATGAAAACATCTAGATAATCATCGTGTTCTGGTAGAAATACTTTAGCCTTTGCATGCCCACCAATCATGTAGTTTAAGAGATAATATTGAGTAAACTGCTGTGGGAACCACTGCAAAGGAAAAGATTCAGACATTTTCATCTAACACAACTCATTATGGGCAGTAAAAAGAAGGCTGCAGAGTTCTTACTTACCAACCTGCTGTTCGTTGTTGTATTGCATAAATTGTAAAAAAATAGTTTAAGTTGCCATATTTTGACCCATTTTACTAACATTTTTTATCAGCTTCCTCACTTGATGTTGGTTCATCAATATCTCATTGCCCCATAACGCAGAAAGGGTCGAAGCCCGGATCTTTAGCAATGGCATATGTACCTAAAAGCACCAAGTTATTTAGAAGCTAAACAACAATTGCACAATGATGTAGTACAACACCCCCTCCGTCCCATTATATAATACCTTATAACATCCAATATACACACATATTGGATGAACTAACATGTTATATTATGGACCGGAGGGAGTTTATCAAATTTTTACAAAATATCAACTGATTAACTGTCGTTGTGTTGTTGTTGTTGTTGTTGCTGCTGCTCTTCTACATATATCTAGACATCATCATAACATTAATGTAACACTCTTCCTTGCTTCTATGTAGCCTAGGATTGCATTATAGATATTCAGTACAGTGCATGTTGATATGTCGCCTCGGATATATTACATATGGCCCTAGTTAACCTAACGATAAATGGGTTACAAATATATTCAGTTAAAAGTCTGATTCACCGGTTAGTCCCTTATCAGCCCCCGGCCTATATGGTACCAGCTACCGATATCGTGAATAGTGATTATATAGGCCGTGAGATGAAACTAACCTCAATGGAAAACAACAGTCGTTCCAAAAATTGTCATGTGTAAGTACATCGAGAGGCATGTTAAGCACAACAGGCTAAACATCAACAAAATATATCCATGGCAGACAAAATAATCTCCAAAGGATAACTTAAGTATGCAGGTTTAAACACGCTAGTTAAGCATAACAAATGGAAAAGTGTGTTAACTCCAACAGGCCTAACATTTAACAACATGCAAACATAGTCATTCAAACTGGTATTGTGCTGGTCTAAGTACATTGGTTATTATTAAATAAAAAGGGAAAGGTGTGTTAACTACAACATGCAGCAACCAAATGTAGTCATTCATAGTGGTATTGTTGAAACTGGTATTGATGAATTGAACTGCACAGTTCATACTTGCACATATAGAATATCACGTTGTGGATAACTAGAATAAACAAGGCATACTACGAACAACCAAAGATAGCATTTGAAACTGGACTGTGCTAACTACAAACAACCGAACAACCAAAAAACATTAAAAGAGGCATATGCTAGTTATAACAGGCCTAATAGCAAGCAAACATATGCATTCCTATTGGTATGTTTAAAACTGGTATTGATGAAAATGTATTGCACAGTAAATAGTTGCACATATAGAGCATCACATTCTGAACAACTGCAATAAACAAGGCATACTACAAAGAACCAAATATAGCAATTAAACTGGACATATTCTCACTACACTACAAAAGGGACTCGACAAAACAAATCATGGGTTTACCCTGTGAAGAGGCACGACAAAACAAATCATGGGTTTCCTCGCTTGTCACAGATGGGCTCGTTCCCACGGGAAGGTCACAGACCCTGGGTGCGCTCCATGTTGTCGCAGATGTGCTCCTTCCCCTTGGAAGAGCATGAAGTAGGGTGCCTTCCTTGATGTTGCAGAAGGGCTCTTTCCCCATGGAAGAGCAGATGGGATCTTTCCCCTTGGAAGAGCCGGAGAGGGTGCCGTCCCCATGGTCGACATCGATGAGGTCTAACTTGGAAGCTGTGGATCCCAAGCCAGCCTCGTAGAATGTATCCTTCAGAAATGACAAAAGGGTCTCGATGGCAATGTTGGATGGTAAATTCTTGACAGCGAGCCAGAGGAGATCAGCAGCGGTGCCATGGATGAGATCGAGGGCGGTTGAACGGGAGGGGTTGGAGGTGGGACACTTAACCTCTGACATAGCCCACGTCAGGCCGTCATTGCTGACGACCTCGATGTCGTAGCCAGTGTCCGCGACATACCCGCATACTCTAGCCTTCCGATTGAGTGCCTGCAGCCAGTAATGGTTGTCAGCTTCCTCCGCGGCCACCTCAGCAACGTCAGGCGAAGAGGCCATGATACACCTCTTTTGGGCCAGTCGATCCTCTAGCTCCACGGGAAGCGTAACCTGGCTTAGGTTGTGACACTTTGGAGTGGGGGATGGGGATATGTGGGAAAGGGGGCGTTTGGCAGGTTTCATCTAAGAAACTCAGGGCGGCCTGGGTATGGAGATTGGTGGTTAAGATGCATGGGTAAACCGGCAGATGTTAACCACGGTGGCCTTGCGGTGGCTGAGGCGGCGGCGACCTTTCTAGGGTTTTGAGCGAGGGAGGGGTTGTGGTGTGTGTGTGTGTGTGTGCGCGCCCGCGCGCGGGGGAGGGTGTGTGTGTGTTTGAGGAAATGACACTGCTACTGAAAATTTCACAACGTGGGAGTGAAATGCCGGGGCTATCGAAAATTTGGCTGATGGTGCATTGCACACAGTCTGAAAATAACAACCGTGTGTTATGGAACAAAAAAAACCGATCCGGGTAGATATTTTCGAGGGATGTAGGCGGGAGTGGGAACAACAAACATCACACACGGTCGAAACGTAATAACATTGTGTTACAAATAGAAAAAACCTGCAGGCAGGTAGATATTTTTGAGAGGGGAACCCTCGTGGAGCGCAATGTACTGTGTTGATGTGCGTGACAGGGGCACCGGTGTGGCACACGGTTAGCGTGAGTGAACTGTGTCTGTTGAGTCATCCTACTTGTCTAATATTCGTAAATTGTGTGAAAATGACAAGGGAAAGGGTCAGAACACGAACAAACTTGCATGTGGACCAAATATTTGTATGAAAAGGGTGGTTTGATGTTCAACTACCAAATGCAACTTGGATGTGGCACCTTTCTCGCAAAGCACATGGTATTGCTTGCCCCCCTTGTGTCGGCATGTGGCGAATTCTAAGCTATGAACTCATGCCCGCCCCCACGGAGTTTCACCTAGAAAAGTGCAATGAAGCAGCCCCCCATCACACACACACACACACACACTTCCAGTCGGGGGGAGAGGGCATCTCACCAAGGTGTATCGTAAAATCGGACCAACAATAATCCACCTTGGTCATACAACCTCTCTCTTGTTGTTGGCCAAAGTGATGGCCGTCCATGCAACCCCAGAGATGTGCTAGCTCGCCAATAATCACGCAAGTAGCTAGTACTCGAAGACAACCACTGCCCGTGTGTGGCACAAGCATATGAATGGAGGTGTTGATGTTTGAATACACAATGGACCAACTTTGATGTGGCACCATGCTTTGGAACCAGAAAATCCCCACATGGAGCGAGGGTTAGTTGACGATGCATATATATGTCACACCACACTTTGAGCCAATGATGGAGATTCATGCATGGATGCGTGCATAGTATGCACTCAGACTTCATTAGGTATGAATCTCACCATGACCTACTACGATAACACGAATCAAAGGAAGAATCTGCCATGGTAACCTAACTTGTTGTCGCTCAAAGTGATCAAGGATGTTTACGTAGGCCCATGAATACATAGGCCTATCGCCGATAACCACGCGAGGGAGTGTACCGTTCGACCACTACATGCATATGTATGTATGGAGGTGATGCATGCATGCATGTTTGAATACCATTCACAACACTGATGTGGCACGTGCGTCAAAAATTGTACAGTCCCCACACAGAGCGAGATCGGTTCATGACGTGTCGTGGTACTGCCAACTTTGACTCGATCAGAGGGATTCATGCGTACACATGCATGTGTGCTCAAATTGTATCATGTCATCCGAGAGCATGACCTATATACCGTAATACAAACCAAAATAATAATCCCCTCCTAAGTCAAAATATCCTCTCCCATTTTCAGGCAAAGTAGTGATGGACCAAGTGATCCCATAGATGGAAAGCATCGATATCGCTGAATACCGTGTGAGTGGGTGAAAGAGGACAAGCACCATCGTTTTGCATGTGGGCCAAACATACGTTGAATACCCAAAATGCACAACTTTGATGTGCCACATGCCTCAAAAATCATGAAGTCCCCACATAGAGTGAGCTTCATGAAACGTACTACATATGCTGGTCCCCTCTTCCCCTCTTTAACACATGCTATATGCTCATACTGTAATACAACCCAAAAAGAATCCTCATTGATGGTGAAATTAATTAACCTCTCCCAATGTAGGTCAAAGTGATGCATGCTTCGATGATGAACTCGCGGCCCCACAGATGGAGGCGTCACATGCGAGTGTCCTAGGATAACCACCTTCTGCATGCATGTGGCCCAAAGAGGTGTTGTGTGATGTTTGAATAGCCAATGCACAACTTTGATGTGGCATGTGCCTCGGAAACCAAAAAGTCCCGACACTGAGTGAGGTGTACGTGTTCACGGACGCATATATATAAACACTATTCTGATCATGGGATCAGAATAATATTCTGATCACAACATAAACTTTTCGAGTAACGCGTCTGACCTTCCCCGAGTACAAGGTTGAACTTCAGATTAAAAGTGTCCAAATGGGTCTTGCGATATACCGTTGGAAAGCTATGAACACCAGAATCATGACTCAAGTTGAATTTTTGGCAAAATGTAAGCGGTTTAAGAGCAGTTTTGAAAACCGTTTTCCTTCACACAAAAAACATGAATCGTATTTTCGATCGCATTTCTAAACCATTTATCGAAATGACGCAGATAATATGGCGTTGGAAAGCCGTTGCAAAACCGCTCCTTCCACATGTTAAAAGTTTTCTCTAATTCCTTTGGTTAAAGAGTAATTTGGAAAATCGTAAAATTTCGCAAACCGAACAGCAGAGTTCGTATTTTTGATGGCATTTCTAAAAGGCTAATCCAATTCAGGAAAATGATATGGCATTGGAAAGCTTATGAAAATGCGCTACTTTTTCATGTTGAAAGTGTTTTCTAATTTTTACTGGTGTAAAAGAAATTTAGAAAACAATACAAGTTCTAGTGAATTTGTATTTTCAAGCTAAATTTTTAACGTATGTCGAAATGCAGCAAATGATATGGCATTGGAAAGATTGAGGAAATGCGAAACTTTTTTGTATATATTATTTCTCCCAACTCTTTATGGTTTTAAGTCAGCTTTGAAAATGGCGAAAAACGTATTTTCGATGTATTTTCTACAAACTTTAACGGAATGGCGCAAATAATATACCGTTGAAAAGCTACGGAAAATGCGAAACTTTTTCATATTGAAAGTTTTCTCTGATTCCTAACTGTTTTTATGTAATTTCAAAAATGGCAAGATCATTCGTTCTGCCTTTATCGCGAAACAGATTCTTCGAAAATGCACCGCGTGAAGAACTTGAACTTCTCGGCATGTTTACTTGAACTTCACTCTGTTTTTCACGTGCTTTTTTTGCTTGTAGATCTCCATCCACTGCTCGTAGCTCTCCATCCACTCACCGGAATTGAGCAAGTGACATGCTGATGGAATGCTGCTGTAGACACGCAACTTTCCCATGCTGATCATTTTTTCATACTCGCGACGGTTTTAAAAGTTTTTCATGTGAAATTCATTCAGTGTAGTACTTGAACTTCCTGCTGTTTTCACGTTAATCTTCTGTGTTGTATTTTCATTTGTAGTTTTTCTCATCCATTCGTTAGTGTTACACAAATGATTTTCCTTTTGTACAAACCTTTCTCACAATAATTTTTTTAACGTTTTCTGACCGAGGACTTGAACTTACACAAATGATATTCCTGTCGTTTTGAAGTATTTTAGAAAATGACAAGATCATGATTTCTGCCTTCATCGCGAATGGAAATGCACTACGCGAAGTAGTTGAACTTCTCGGGCATGTCTGTTTGAACTTTACTCTGTTTCTGAAATTCTGGCAGTTATCAACCTGATCTTCTCTCGGTTACGTGAAAATATTTTTGAGTTTTTTTATGAATTTTTAATCTGATTTTCTTAATCTTTTTTTATGAATTTTGAAGCGCTCTATTTTTAATAGTTGAACTTCTTGTTATTTTATTTTTGAACTTCTTGTTTCCATTCTTTAATAACGAGGAAAATCTGACTTTTCTACAATCATCGAACTTCTCCTTCTTTTTAATATGGACTTCCTGGTTTTATTTCTTAATCTTTTTTATGAAATTTCGAAGCACTCTATTATTAAAAGTTAAACTTCTTGTTATTTAATTTTCGAACTTCTTATTTCCATTCTAAAATAACAAGGAAATATGAGTTTTCTATAATCATCGAACTTCTCCATCTTTTTCATTTGGACTTCTTGGTTTTATTTCCTTTAGTAACGGAAAAAATCCTAGTTTCTGATAGACAGCCGCTCAGTTTTTAAATTTGAGCTTCTAGGTTTATTTTAATGGAGAAAATCTTTTTTATAAAATTGTTTGAGATGCTTTTTTTATTACCTTCTTTGGGTTTGTAACAAGCATTGAACTTCTTCGTCTTTTTAATTTGAACTTCTTATTTTAGATTTTCTTTAACTTGATCATCTTGGCTTTGTACTAAAAATTGAACTTCTCGGTTATTTAAATTCGAACCTCTAGGTTATTATATAACCCCTTTGTTATTAAAAAGTTGAGCTTCTTTGTATTTTTAATTTGACCTTCTTGGTTCTGTAATAAACATTGAACCTCTATGTTTGTGAAATTTGAACCTCTAATTTCTCGTGGAAACATGGAAAATGCTTTCTTTAAATAATTTTTTGAACTACTAAGTCTTTTATAACTTTTTTAGTTTTTCCTTGTTTCTTAATTTTAACTTCTTCATTTTATTATTTAGTAATGAGAAAACATCTAAGTTTTTTAACCTTCGAACTTCTCTTTTTTTACTTTGAACTTCTTAGAAAAATATGGTTTTAAATAAGCAAACAATTTTCTAGGTTTTAAATTTAAACTTCTAGGTTTTTTGACCTTCTCGATTATATCAAATTGAACTTCTAAGGTTTTCAAATTTGAATTTCTATGTTTTTTGACCTTCTCGGTTATTTCAAAATTTCTAGTTTTTTCAAATCCATTTTTATATACTTTTTTTGGACTGCTCCGCTTTTTAAAATTGAACTTCTTGGTTTTTTTATATAGGTTGAACTACTTCATTTTTCAAATTTGAATTTCATGTTTTTACTCTTTAATAAAAAGGAAAATCTGAGTTTTTTTCTATATACATAAATTGCTTCATCTTTTAATTTGGACTTCTTGTTTTATTTTCCATTAGTGGCAAAAATCTAAGTTTTCTAAGAAATGAAAAACATTGAACCACTCCCATATTTTAATTTGACCTTCTACATTTTTTAGAAACATGGATCATCCTTTTTATATAACTTCAAATTTAAAACAGGTAAATTATTTTTTTAGAAATAAGGGAGATTATGGGACTTCAACGGCCTGGGTTCACAGTGTTGAACGTCCTGGGTTCACCAATCTGAACTTCAAGAAAAATTGAAAAAGAATTATTTACTCAACTTGTTGCAAACGAGGGATATCTGGACGTACATCAAGTCAATTTGAACTTCAATATAAAACAATTTGAATTTCTCTTAGTTTGGCCTTCCTGGGATTTTTTTAGAAATGTGAAAATTATTTTTTGTTACAAATTTTAAATTGTATTTTGTTTGTTTTTAAAATTTTATATTCTTGTGTTTCTATTTGAAAAAGGGGTAATCCATGGAAATGTTGTTTTTTGTACAACACATGTGTGTCTTTTTAGTTGTCTCAACTTTAATGAATTCTCCAATTTATCAAATTTGAACCTCCAAAGTTAACATTTTCTTGGTGAGGCATGTTTTCTTCTTGGTATATAAACTTCAAATTATTCTGTTATTTTCACTTGAACTTCTTCATTTTCTTCTTATAGTCACAGAAAAAATATCTTAGTGTTTTGTAAAAGTTGAACAATCCAAACTTTTACAAAAAATACAAAAATTAGTGACCCTTCAAACATCGAGAAAAATCATAACAATCAACACCAGTACCCAAAGATGCAAATTTGTCCCCACACACGCACACAAATTCATCCGTCTACCACTATCTCGGCGACACTGTGAACTCCCACCATTTAGAAATGTATGAGGTCACCAACAAGAGTCTGATTAATAGAAATGATTCACTATCATGTACAGTTAGAGAAAATACAAATGAAACAAACAAAGTGAATATATTCACCTTTTCTTCTCTGGATTTTACATGATATTTGTTGTAATAGTATATACTGTACATGCACTTTTTTGCGGTCTAGTTTTGGCCGAATGGGAAGTTCAGAGAAATATGCTGCTATTGTTCTTCTTCTCAAAGAAATTGAAGAATTAAAACTCCACTGTGTTGATGCATTTTGGAGATAAACTTGGAAGAAAACCAACTTGTTAAACTTAAACCAATGACCAAAATACCAATCGTTTTAAATGTTGTAGGTACAGCTAAAGTTCAGACATCACAAATCAAGAGCATGCAGATTTGGGGGCACTGTTTGGTGTGGATCAGAATCAATTTGATAGAGAAGAAGCATTTGGTTTTTATAAAGTAGTACGTGTGTTCTTTTTCTTTGTCCTCTCACCACCACACATTTCTTATCCTATCACAATCGAGCACTATTCTCTCACTTACATTTTGTTTTTGGTGGAGCACTTAACGGCAAGTGTAGCAGTATTAGTTCAGACTTCAGAGTGTGCAAGCAGAAAGGAAGAGGTTCAGAGAAAAGGGCCGGCACTTGGTCATGCAGCAGAGGCCTCCTGCAGTCCATACATGTATTGAGCAGCAGTAACGATGACGCAGCTAGAGAAGGCCAACGCAAATTTTGCAAACAACACACCTCACCACAACACACACTTTGATCTCCTCCAGTACCTACTACTACTGCTCCTTGTTGGATTGGGCACGGCTGACCTGACGACCAACAACAGCAGCAGCGTAGGCGGGTCTAATTTTCCAGAAACATCCAGGAGAGGCGAGTCTAGTTTGGAGCGTCCTGCAGTCCAGCGGCGATTGGGCAGGTCAGCCATAGAAGCCTAGGCAGATGTGGGTCGGGGTCGAGGATGACGGCCACCACCTGGATGGGCTGTAGCGGCCGGTGAAGGACATCTATGGAGGAGGGGCGGGCTGCAGCGGGGAGGGACCGCGCCGGTCGCGGAGGAGAATTAGCAGGCTGCAACAGGGAGGGACTGCGCCGGCCGCGGCGGAGCATTGGTGGGCTGCAGCAGGGAGGCACCGCGCCGGTCGCGGAGGAGGATGGGTGCCGACTGCAGAGAGGGAGCGCGCCGGCCGCGAGGAGGGAGCGCGCAGACCGGGGAGGGAGCGCGCCATCCGTCGGATGGGAGCGCGCCGGCCGTGGGGAGGGAGCGCATCGACGGCGGAGGAGGAGTGGCGCCGGAGACGCGAGTCATGGGGGCGGCGGCGGCGAGATCTGGCGTTCGACGGAGGGAATCGAGGAAGGAGGTGGGGATCGGGGCAGTGGTGGGGTGTGGTGATTTTTTTTAAATCGGTCCAGTGGGTTTCTCGGGATCTCAGGAGGATCTCATCGGGCCCTTATAGGGCTTATAGCTGGCCAAACGGGCCGGCCCGGCACAACACGGCCCATCCTAATCGTGCCTGGCACGGCCTGGCCCGCCGAGGCACGATTATTATACAGGCCGTGTCGTGTCAGCCCGCGTGCTGCAGCCTGTAGCCTAGGCACGGCCCATATGCTAATCGGGCCAGTCCACTGGCACGCTAGGCCCGCTAATCTACCTCCTATTTTGCGCACTGGGCGTTTTTTACCTGTTGGTCCACATTAGGATACATAAAAAAATATAATCGGGCCGTGCCGTGCCGGCCCGCGTGCTCAGCCTTCAGGCCCAGGCACGGCCCCTGGCGTGCCGCGTGCCGGGCCTGGCCCATTTAGCACGTGTCGTGTCGTGCCGGTCATGCTACTGGGCCGGCCCAGCTATCCCGGCCCGTTTGGCCACCTATAATAGGGCTGACTATGATCCAAACAACTATTCTAATCCTAGGATTAGAATAGCGTTGTCCAATATATATATATATATATATATATATATATATATATATATATATATATATATATAGACACACACACACACACACACACACACACACACACACACATATATATATATATATATATATGTATATATATAAACACTATTCTGATCACGGGATCAAAATAATATTCTGATCACAAAATGAACTTCCCGAGTAACGCGCTTGACCTTCCCCGAGTACAAGGTTGAATTTCAGCTAAAAAGTGTCCAAATGGGGCTTGCGATATGCCGTTGGAAAGCTATGAACACCAGTATCATGACACAAGTTAAATTTTTGGCAAAATGTAAGCGGTTTAAGAGCAGTTTTGAAAACTGTTTTTCCTTCATACAAAAATGTGAATCGTATTTTCGATCGCATTTCTAAACCATTTATCGTAATGACGCAAATATTATGGCGTTGGAAAGCTGCTGCAAAACCGCTTCTTCCACATGTTAAAAGTTTTCTCTAATTTCTTATGGTTAAAGAGTAATTTGGAAAATCGTAAAATTTCGCTAACTGAACAGCCTAATTCATATTTTCGATGGCATTTCTAAATGGCTAATCCAATTGAGGCAAATGATCTGTTGTCGGAAAGCTTATGAAAATGCACTACTTTTTCATGTTGAAAGTTTTTCTAATTTTCAATGGTTTAAAAGAAATTTAGAAAACAATACATGTTCTAGATAATTTGTATTTTCGAGCTAATTTTTTAACCGTATGTCCGAATGAAGCAAATGATATGGTGTTGGAAAGCTTAAGGAAATGCGAAACGTTATTGTATCTATTATTTCTCCCAATTCTTTATGGTTTTAAGTCAGTTTCAAAAATGGCAAAAAACATATTTTCGCCGTATTTTCTACCAACTGTCACGGAATGACGCAAATAATATACCGTTGAAAACCTACGGAAAAATGCGAAACTTTTTCATGTTGATGGTTTTCTCTGATTCTTAGCCTTTTTCAAGTAATTGTGAAAATGGCGGGATCATTCGTTCTGCCTTTATCGTGAAACTGATTCTTTGAAAATGCACCGCGTGAAGACTTGAACTTCTCGGCATGTATACTTGAACTTCACTCTTTTTGTCACGTGCTTTTTTTGACCGTAGCTCTCCATCCACTCACCGAAACACTCAACGGAATTGAGCAAGTATCATACCAGTGGAAAGCTAGTGTGAACAGGCAACTTTCCCGTGTTGCTCGTTTTTTAATACTCGCGATGGTTTTAAAAGTTTTTCATGTGAAATTCATTCAGTGTAGTAGTTGAACTTCTTGCTGTTTTCACGTTGAACTTCCGTGACGTATTTTCGTTTGTAATTTTCTCATCCATCGTCAGTGTTACACAAATGATATTGCTTTTGTACAAATCTGTTTCACAATAAATTTTTTAACTTTCTCCGACGAAGGACTTGAACTTATAAGAACAAAACTTTTAGCCTTTACTTTTTTATTCTTTTTTAATACAAAATGCACACCGTGTAGTACATGAACTTCTGGCAGTTATCAACCTGAAGCTCTCTCGGTTATGTGAAAATATTTGAGTTTTCTTACGAATTTTTAATTTGATTATCCTTAATCCTTTTTTGTGAATTTTGAAGCACTCTATTTTTAATAGTTGAACTTCTTATTATTTTATTCTTGAACTTCTTGTTTCCATTCTTTAATAACGAGGAAAATCGGAGTTTTCTATAATCATCGAACTTCTCCATCTCTTTAATATGGACTTCCTGGTTTTATTTCTTAATCGTTTTTATGAAATTTTGAAGCGTTATATTTTTAAAAGTTGAACTTCTTGTTTTTTTATTTTTAAACTTCTTGTTTCCATTCTTTAATAACGAGGAAAATCTGAGTTTTCTATAATCATCGAACTTCTCCATCTTTTTAATATGGATTTCCTGGTTTTATTTCTTAATCTTTTTAATAAAATTTTGAAGCGCTCTATTATTATAAGTTGAACTTCTTTGTTATTTAATTTTTGAAATTCTTGTTTCCATTCTTTAATAACGAGGAAAACCTTGCCTTTTAATTCATTTTTCTCATACACCATGTAGTACATGAACTTTTTCCAACTTTATAATTTTATTTTCTGTTTTCCTTTTTGAAATGAAATTGCTCTCAAATAATAACTAAACATCTATGTGGATGAGAGAATTATTTTAAAACGCAAAAAAACATCTTTTTTTGTTTTTCAACAATGAAATACATGGTGAACCTCTCTCACAGAAATTTTTGAACTTTCCCGCGTTGAGCACATGAACTTCTAGCATCAAAATTTTAAACTTTGCATTTTTTTCTCATTCGAAATGCACACCATGCAATACGTGAACTTTCGTCAGTTATCAATTTGGACTTCTCTCTGTTTCGCTTTAGTAACGAAAAAAAATCAGATTATTTATAGAGATCGAACCGCTCTAACTTTTTTGCTTGAACTTGTTCTGTGCCTTTTTAGAAATGTGAAGATTGGAGTTTTGTTAGAAACATTGAACTTTGTCGTTATTTCAAATCGAACTTATTGGTTTTATTCTTTAATAACTGGAAAAAACTGATTTTTTTTCAAATAAATATCAAATTGCTCCCTTTTTTTAGTTGCGCTTCTTGGATTTATTCTCTAGTAACGAGAAAACATCGAACCACTGCACTATTTTATTTTGAACTTCTGTTTTTTTAAACAAGAAAATTATTTTAAAACTTATTTAGTTTTTATTTTTTATTTTTTTTGAACTTCTCCATTTTATTATTTATTAACGAGAAAACTAATAAGTTTTTTAACCTTCGAACTTCTCTCTTTTTTACTTTGGACTTGTTAGAAAAATATGGTTCTACATAAGCCAACAAATTTCTAGGTTTTAAATGTTGAACTTCTAGGTTTCTTAACCTTCTCGGTTATTTTCAAATTGAGCTCCTGCTGTTTTCAAACTTGATGTTCTACATTTTTGTGACCTTCTCGGTTATTTCAAATTGAACTTCTTAGGTTTTCAAAATCCATTTTTTATAAACTCTTTTTGAATTGCTTTGTTATTTTCAATTAGCCTTCTCTCTTATTTTTTGGAAACGAGGGAAATCTAACTTTTAACAGCTTTCCTCTGCGTCAAGCAAAAGCGGAGAAGTTAATTGGTTTGAGATAAAAATTTGAATTTCTAAATTTTTGTATCATGAATTCCTTGGTAGTAATACATGAACTTCTCGACACGACAATTTCTAAGTTGCAAAACATGCACAAAAAGAGAAGAAAAGAAGATGTAAAATGAGTGTGCAAAAACAGTAGAATTTGGGTATAATTTGAGCATAAGAATCAGCAGCAAAAACATAGTGCACGCTTACAAACAATATTTCTCAAATGACCTGGCCACACAGTAACTACATGCACCCAATCCTTTTTACATAAAAATGCACTAACTAGTGGCGGACTTGCATTTCTCCATCTTGTCTCACATTATCCACAAAGTGCTGATGTGTTATATTCTCCGTGCTTTTCTTCTTCTTCTTCCCTGTACTCTCAAACAAGCAACATCTTGATTTCAGAAAGAAACCACAATGGTGGCCAATTTTCTGGAGAAGCTTCGCTGTACTCTTGTTTTTGCAGTCGGACTGGCCCATCAGGAGAAGCTGACATGCAATGGTGGCCAATTTTCTAGCGGGATTATCGAGTTGGCCGACGGGGCAGCCGGGTGTGCTAGAGGAAAGGGCACGTCTGGTACCCAGGAGTACGGCAGCCAGCAACATGTAGGGTCTACAGCAAAGGCCATGGGCGCTGTCTTCCATGGGATGCAGGTAGCATTAGCAATAAGCAGAGCGGTGTCTCCGCCATGATAACTCGCCTGCACGGCTGCTCGAGAAGACGCGGCGAGCTAAGGGCTGCAGCATGCCAGCATGGTAGCCATATACACAGACGCTGAACTAACAAACTAAAACTCTGAATGAAAAAAAGCTAAGAGGGAATTGCTCTTAGAAGAAGTCTCCCTTCACTGGATTCAACAGAAGTTGAACCGGATGGTGGGAAGCAGGATCCGGGGTGATGTGTTCATGGACGGCCAGTGGCTCTATCACTGAACGGCCCGGGGTTGTGTTGGGAGGACTCGGGGCGGACCTGTAGATCGGATCAGGGTGAGGGTGCTCTCCACTGCCCTGAAGAAAATGCTCTGAAGGACAAAACACAAACACAAGAACAACTGCACATTAGGATTTCTAAATGGTCCTCTGTTTGTAGACGTAAACAAGTTCAGGAAGATCCTCGGACGCACGCACACATCAGAGGATGAACACAAGCATTAGCACGTACATCTCAGTTCCTCCAATTCTACACAGTTAATTCTTTTCAACAACATATGAAATGAATTACCAAATCAATACTCAGAAATGGGATCTCTTTTATGCAGATACAGACCCAATAGTTGATGGTTTTTTTAACATACTAAGATGAACAGCAGAGAAGCAACCATACCTACAATACTGAATTTGTAAACAATATTGCAGAAGCAACAAAATTACCTGTAGCTTTTAAACGATTATAGAGGTTCAGGCGAGAAGTACCTGCAGTGTCAATATTGCATTACCTGTAGCTTTTGAACGAGTAGAGAGGTTCAGGCGAGAAATACCTGGCCTGCAAATTTGCAGTAGCATATCAAGGCAAGCATCAACAACCATCTTGCTGAAATAAAATGTTTGAAAATGATAATAAGTACAAAATAAAATGTACCAGGCGAGATCCTTCGTAGTTGGAGCATGGGAGCAGTAGGATTTAGTGGGCGTTGCAACAATGAACCTCCAGTGGCCGTGTACTTGAACAGCCGGAGGTGCCAGGCGCACTAGAGGGGGCTAGCCCAGGCCGAGTGTCTCCATCGCGCCAGTGAAGTCTCCATGGAGTAGCCATGCAGTGTTGTGTCACTCGGCTGGGGCGGCCGCGGCTACTGGGCAAGAAGCCGGCCATGGGAGTCACAGCCCGTGGAACTCCACTAAGGCATGGCGGCAAGCTTTGCCAGGAGTTGGCGAGGCTGTGAGGCGGGGGGCGGTGGCTGCCGTCGGTGGACTTTCCCACGCGCTCGAGTTGAACTGACATTCAACGCAGAGGCCACCGGCAGCCAGGCCCCTCTAACGCTGCTCCGGCATGAAGGAGCATGGGGAGAGGAACTTGGACGGACACCGGTGGGGCACTTGGACTGCTGAAGCAGTGGCCAGAGCAACTTCCTGTGGCGGCCAGCGGTGGTAGCCGGACTACGACGCACGGGGGCCAGCGGCACCAGATGCGCTTGGGATGGCCAAGGGCGCTTGCTCGATCCCGTCGAAGGGGAAGAACGTAGGATCAGGGGGAGATCAAATCGGAGGCGGGGGGTGGGGGCACCGGGATTCGAGGCACGGCGGCCGCACCGGGTGTTGTAGGTGGCGACGCACAGAGACGAGATCCATCTCGCGGCACTGTGCGGGAGTTGCCAGCGATGCCCGGGGTTGCAGGGGGGCGGCGCACGCGAGTTGCCGGCGATGCCCGGGGTTGCAGGGGTGGCGGCGCCTGAGGTGGGTGAGGTGGGCGGTGGCGCAGGGTCGGCCGACGGCGGAGGCATGGGGTCGGCCGGGGGTGAAGGCGCGTAGGGTGGGTGGTGGGAATCGGGAGATGGGAGGATTAGGAAGCTGGTGGGGGTGTTTTTTTTGTTCGAGTAGTTTCGGGAGTTCGGGAACACCTCATCGCGCCTATATAGAGGCAGCCGTGATCCGAATAACTATTCTGAGATCAGAATAGTGTTACTATATATATATATATATATATACATATATATATATATAGGATGGGTCTATTATGATAACACCCCTTAGATCTTATTCTGCACACTGGAAACCTTATTCTGCTAACACCCGCCCCGCCCCGAACCTAACACTAAAAACAACCGCCTGCCCTTCGTGAAAAAGAAAAAACAACCACCCACCCCCACCATTTCCTCCCCACCCACCCCGACCACTTCCTCCCCACTATCCACCCCACCCTGCGGCGCCCGCCGACCACCACCTCCCGACGCCCCTCCCGGCTGGCCGGCCACCCACCACCTCCCGACGCGCCGCACGGCCGGCCACCTACCCCCTCACCACGCACCGGCTGGCCGGCCACCCACCCCCTCCCAACGGGCCGCCCCGGCCACACCCTCCCCACGCGTCGCCCGACCACCGCCTCCCCAGATGCCGGATCCAAGCCGCGCCAGCCCCACGCGCCTCCCCCGCTGTCGGATCCAAGCCGCAGCAGCCCCTAGCACTGCCACTGGATCTAGGCCGCGGCACCCCCACGCGTCGCCTCGCCGCCGGATCCAGGCCGCGGCACCCCCACGCGCCGCCTCGCCGCCGGATCCAGGCCGTGGCAGCCCCGGTGGTCCGCCAACCAACGAGGAAGGAGGGCGACGCCGCCGCTGCTTCGGCCGCAGCACGCCCGACCTACAGTGTCCCCGCGCCGGAGCTCCTGATCCAAGCCGTTTCGTCGCCCCTCCTGCTGGTTGCCGCGGCCCCACACCGGAGTTGGGGTGCTCCAAATCTACGCCGACGCACTGCCGTGCAGGACAGCTGCGCCCGCAAGCATGCCCGTGGAGTCCACAGTCGGGATCCATGCTCCTCCTCCGCCTGGGGCTGCCAGGAACCACGCTGGCACCAGTTCGGCCCTCCTCCTCTACTCCAACACGCACAAGGTTCGCCCGTCCTTTGCAAATTGGTTGCCTGCCACCAACCCTCCAGATCCACTCCTCCAGTTTCACCGTTGGCCACCGAAGCACAGCAGGATATATGGCGTGCAGTGCTCATGGATCTGGCGTGCGTGGAGGAGCTCCACCTCGCTCCAGCTTGACCTCCTCCGGCACGCCATGCCTCCGACTAGAGCGAGCAGTTCGCTCGGGATTTCAAGTGGTTCGGTTGCCAGGGAGCAGTTCGCTCGGGATTTCAAGTGGTTCGGTTGCCAAGTAGGTGCAGTGTGAAGAGCCATCGCATCGTTTTTTTGGACTGCTACCTTCCAGCATGGCCGCCGGCCCTGAGCACGTGCGTCCTTTGTTGCCATGAGTTCAAGGACGAGCAGCGGCTCACTGGGCTTGGAGCTCACAATTTTTGTGTGTATTTTTCAGTATTTTTGTTGTTGATTTTGGTCATGCAGTCCCCCGCGTGAATGTAAGCAGCACACCCGTCATCACAGTGCAGTCCCTGGGCTTGGATCTCACATTTCTTTGTGTATTTTTAGTTTTTTTATTATTGATTTTGGTCATGCAGCCCACTGCGTGAGTGTAAGCAGCACAACAATCGGCACCGTGAAGTCTAGTGTGTGGGCGGAAGCAGCCATGTGATTGATGCGAGCGTTTTCGTGTGGTGCGGACGTGCGGTGACGATGCCCTGGAACACTAGCCGCCCATGCGCAGTTCTGAAGAGCTTCTTTTGCTCTTTTTCCTGTAGATTTCTGACAACATTTGTTGCTCTGTATAGTACCCAAGTTTGTTGCTCCACTGTTTATTTGAAGTTCATTTGAAGTTCCATTTTGTTGTTTATGAAACGCGTAGAGAAAAAGGGTACTTCCTAGTGCATTCAAAGTTCATTTTAGTAAGAAAATGGATGGTAATTTTGCACAAGCAAGTCTTTGCCTAATGCAGTTCAGTTGGGTACTCCGTCGTTGATTCTGCTATGTACAGGATGGATGTGTAGCTGTGTGAAAATAATGGATGGATATGTATGGTTTGAAGCTCACTTTGTTCTCTAACGAAGTTCGCCGTAAAACACCTTTGTGGTTCACTTGGTTATCTGATACAAAAACACCTCGGAAAGCAGCTCACTTCTCATTACATGTGGTTCACTTACTCAGTCCATGCGGTCCACTCGCCTGGTCAACGCGCGTAAAAAATTAACAAGTATGAAAAAAAAGGCAACATGAACTCATGAGGTTCACTTTGGGTAGTGTTACGGTTCATTTTCAGAAGTCTTGTGGTCCACTCTCGTTCACGAAAATTTTTGAACAAAAAACAACAAAAACTCATTTGAGAAAAATTTACGTTTGACAAAAGAATCATGAAGTTTGCTTGACCGTCTGATGAAGTGCGGTTTTCTGTCGGATGAAGTTCATTCGTTCGATTTGGGTGTCGCGAAAAACAGTGTGTCCGCATTTCGGTAAATTCAAAACTGCTCTTAAACAGTATGGAATTACATAGATTGTTCTACATGAAAGAGTTGCGTATCGTTGATATCTTTCCAACGGCGTATTGTTTGAATCATTCCGACCAGCGGTTTGCAAAAAATTCACGAAAAAACAGACGCTGCCTCTCGAAGTCAGCCGCACGATTTTACAATTTAACTAAAAACCGTAAGGAATCTCAAAACCATTTCAACATATGAAAGTTGTGTCTTGTCCGTAGCTTTCCAACGGCGTATCATATGTCTCGTTTCGACAAACGTTTAGAAAACTGGAGCAAAAACAGTACCGAAAATTTCAAAAAATTTGAAAAACAGAGTTCCGCGATTTAGTAAATTTGAAACTGCTCTTAAACCGTAACGAATTAGAGAAAGATTTATATACGAAAAAGATGCGCCTCGACGATATCTATCCAACGGCGTATCATTTTCTTCGTTCCGACAAGCGGTTTAGAAAAAAGGCGAAAAAACTCTCGCTGCCACTCGTCATCCGCCGCACCATTTTGAAAACTGCTCTTAAACCGTATGGAATCTCGAAAAGTGTTCAACATGTCGAAGTTGCGCCTAATCCATAGCTTTTCAAAGATATATTACACACCTCATTTTGATAAACGGTTAAATAATTAGAGCGAAAACAGTACCAAAAAAATAACGCGTGCAATTTTTTCCGACGAGAAGTTCACTAGTCTCTATTGCAGTGCTCATCGTCAAAATGATGCAGTGCGCTTCTGTTGAGCGTGCAGTGCCGAAGTGGTGTGCAGAATAGTTATTCTGCTAACATATATATATATATATATATATATATATATATATATATATATATATATATATAGGGCTTTCTGTTACCGGTAACAGAATATTATTCTGTTACCCTCTGTCCCTATAAGGGAGCGACGCGCAGACCACTGTAGAAACTCGCTGACCCGCCCCTAATCCAACCCGCCTTCTACCGCCGGAGGCACCCATCGGGGGTGAGCGAGCGACGGCGGCAGCCGGAGCGAGGGAGCCCGCGGCGCCGTGACGGGTCGCTCCTCCGACCCACGCGCTGCCGCCGGCCTGCCGTCCGGCCGCCCCCCGCCTTCAACCTTTGGCACCGCATTGCGCCCCCCGCCTCCCACATCCGGTGACCCGCCGCGCCCCACGCCCCACTCCCTCAGACGGCTGTCGCGGCCCGTCCCCACCTCCGGCAGCTGCCGCGCGCCGTCCCACTCTCCCTCCGCTGCCGCGCACCGCCATCCCCGCCCCGCGCCGCCACCCCCGAGCCCCTCCGCCGTGCGCCGCCACTCCGAGCCCCGCCGCCCTGCGCCTGTCACCACCCGCCTTGCGCAGCATCCTACCGGCCGGACCAGCCGCCGGCTGAAGCCAGCCGCGCTCCCGAGCTTCATCTTCTTCCTCGCCGAGACACGCGACAGCCACCCCAGTTCGGGCGTAGTAAGTACATGAAAATCCTTCTTAGTAAGTACCCCAGTTCGGAATAAAAGAAATGGCCGAAATTCAAATTGTAAAAATTCAAGCAAAAAAAGGAACCCCATGAAAATCCTTCTTAGTAAGTACCTCAGTACAAGTCGTAAAATGAGAGAAGTTCAGAACATTGTTGTCAAAAAAAATTTGAGTTCAAAAAAAAGAAGTGTACAGACTGTAGCTTAGCATTTGATAATTGTTTGCAACATGTACAACCTGTGGATGATTATGTAATTTTTTTTCATGTGTTACCATATGTCCAACAGTTCAGTATGTATTTTATAGTCAGTTCAAAGGGCATATCAAATTCGGTATAGGATTGTTTCATCAATGGTTGCTATCACAAAACACAAAAACATTTCTTGGAGAAAAAAATTCAGCCAATTCAAGTATATAAACCATGCAAGTTCGGTGATGATGACACATCGAAACACATTTTAAACTAAACCTAAAAGTTACATTTCTACAAGTTCAAGTGATCAACCCCCTGAACATTCCAGATTGTGAAAAATAGCTTAGTACAAACACACACATATGTCAGTACAAGTACTTTATTTATCAGACAGGAAAACAACAGGATGTGTCTTGCCGTATTGAAAACTTTTTAAATAAATACAAAGTAAAGTCTAGTCTGTGGAAACATGCTCAGTACAAAATCCTGTAGACATCCGTTCAAGTACTTTTTTTGGAACCATTCAAAACTACAATGAAAAATACCTCAGTACAAACACATAAATATATCAGTATGAGTACTCTGTTTTTCTGAAGGAAAAACACCATGATGGGTCTCACCGTAATCCAAATTACTCTTCAACGGCTGAAAATATGAGAAAATGTTCAACATGACTAAGTTTCGCATTTTCGATAGCTATCCAACGGAATATTATTTGCCCCATTTCGACAAACTTTTAAAAAATCGCGTTCAAAATCAAATTTGACCGTATTCGAATTCGTTTTTAAAACCGTAAAGAATTAGAAAAACTTTTCAATACAAAAAAGTTGCGCATTTTCCGTAGCTTTCCAACGCCGTATTATTTCGTCAATCCGAAAAACCGTTTGCAAAAAATCGCAAAAATACATTTCGCCCAGAATTTGACTGTTTTTAAAATTACTTTTAAATCATATAGAATTAGAAAAAAACAATACATATATGGAAGATGCGGATTTTTACCAGCTTTCCAACGCCATCTTATTTGCTCAATTCCGACCAACCATTTGAAAATTGAGTCCAAAATACGATTCACGTTTTCGGTTTTGAAAAAACGTTTTTTTTAACTGCTCTTAAACCATAATGATTTTTAAACAACGTTCAATATACTTGAAATATGGTTGTTAAGAGCTTTCCAACGATATATTACACGCCCCATTTCGATAAAAAAATTATAAGAAGTTTTCAACTAAACAAGACGATCTGTTAAACACAACTAAAAAGATTCTACCTTGCCCTCCCACCTCTACGAGGCATACTATATACTCCCACCATAACACAAACTAAAAAGATTCTACCTTGCTGGTGAAATTAACCTCTCTGCCGACTGTTGGTCAAAGTGATGGATAATGACCTCGTGGGTCCACAGTAAGCGTCACACGCGAGTGAGTGTGGTGTAGGACAACCACCAACTACATCCAGCCAAAACATGTATGTATGAAAGGGTTGTGTAGTGTTTTAAATAACGAATTCACGACTCCGATGTGGCACCTGCCTCACAAAACGGTCAACCCACATGGTGGATCACGACTCGTTGTCGGTGTACTAAAGTAGGGGTACCTTAGTATCCCGAACTTGTGCACGGGCAGTCGCAGCGCCCCGCGGCAAGGCTTGCCGGGTGCCCGCCAAGATCCTCCGTAGTTCCTATTGGAGCCATTCAAGAACAAAGTGTTTTAACTGAGAAGACAAGGCCCCGGCAAGAGGAGCTTGCCGGGAAGGCCAACCAAGGCATTTCAAGGAACTTGCCGCGACGCGCCGCGCATCCCGGCAAGACCCGGCGAGCGACAAGCTTCCGGGCGCGACAAGACAACGACCTCGGCAAGGCGCTTGCCGCGGCGAAGCCACCACTCTGTGCCCACGCTCCAGCGCATCCGTCAACGTGTCGCCACAGGACCGTTCCAGGCACACGTGGCGAGGAGCTGTGCAGCCAAGCGGTGCGAGATGGCGAGTGGAGATGACGAGATGACCATCGTGGCGAACGGTGGCGCCCCTAACGGTCGCTTTTTTGCACTGTTTGGGCGACGCGGACGGGCATTTAATGCCTTTGTCAACTGCCGTCAGAGTTAGGTAGG
This sequence comes from Triticum timopheevii, assembly GCA_963921465.1. NCBI lineage: Eukaryota > Viridiplantae > Streptophyta > Magnoliopsida > Poales > Poaceae > Triticum > Triticum timopheevii. The sequence continues at coordinate 247,278,712 of OY997264.1, read as the reverse complement.
ATCCACTGTAGAAGCAGTTGTACCAACCACACCTTTTACACTTTTACCCCTACATGCGTTGCCACCTGTCGGTGACCCCTTGAGCCTATAAAAGGAGGCCCATGCACAACGTAGGGGGGGGGAGTTCGACTCATTCGAAACCAGAACACTCCCACACTCTCGAGCAGGAACATAATACAACCACAAAGCAGCAGTAGGAGTATTGTCTCTCCGGAGAGCTTCGAAGCTAGGTAAAAATCGCTCGCGTGCCTCGCCTCGATCCGCTCTTCGTGCGCCCTCCGCTCCCTGCCGGACAGAAAGGGGCCCTGCCCCATAGGTGTTCGTTTCCCACGACATCTTTGGCGCGCCAGGTAGGGGGCGTCGAGGTTGTGTGAACCCGATCCGGCGTTCATGCGAGTCAGATCTTCATCATCTTCATCGACATGCCACCGAAGAAGAAGGCTTCGGAGGTGGCTGCTCCGTCCGCGTTGATTCCGCCGCCACTGGAGCAAACGGGCGGTGGGATAGACGCCGGCGGACGAACGGGCGCCGATGAGGAAGCTCAAGCTGCGGCCAGGTCCAAGAACAAGGCCGCGCAAACCTCGGCATCCGTACACGCACCGCGCCCATCTCAGGAGGCGCGAGACCGACAGGGTCATGGTACTCGCAGTACCATAGGCTCGTTGGACCAAGGTCGAGCTGGCGGATCTCGGGATGCTCAAGACCAGCACGCACGCCAACCTGTTGGCACGAGCAAGACACGGTCGCCTAGAAGGGATCCTGCTCCTTCTAACATAGTTAGAAGTCCGAGCATATCCCGCTCCTCGCACCGTTCGCCACCGCCACCAAAGACTCCAGAAGAAGCGTTGGCTCGAGCCCAACTGCTCCTGGATTACCCACCGACGGCGGACAAGATCGACGGTTGGAGGGCCACCATTCAGAGCCTCATCGGCTTCGCCAACGGCGACACTCCCCGGCAACCGAGCACATCGAAGCCGCGGCAAGACGCCCAGGCGCAAGCTGATGGCGACAAGACTGGTGGGGGTGCAACCACCGTGCACTCCCCACCCTGAAGGCCAAGATCGCCAACTCGCCGGGTCAACCTTGACACCGACTCCACGGCGTTGTCGGATCCACGAGCTCGTCGCAATCAACGCCAACTTCTTCAAGAATGACAACAAGAAGACGCTCGTACTCGCATCGAGCGACGAAGAGAAGCGCGGCGTCAGTCAGACCAGCGCGCTGGGCCCACTGTCGACATGCATGCGCCAGGGGAACCAGGCGACTTGATGTACGCGGTAGGTTGCCCTGCGTTCACTCGTGAGCTGCGGCAAGTCCAGTGGCCCAACACAAAGAACTTCAAACCAGATGTACCGGAGAAGTATGATGGCAGGTTGCATCCGTCGGAGTTCCTCAGCATCTACACCATCGCAGTGCAAGCTGCCGGGGGGCGCGACGAGAAGATCCTTTCCAACTACTTCCCACTATTTCTTGTCGGTGTACTAAAGTAGGGGTACCTTAGTATCCCGAACTTGTGCACGGGCAGTCGCAGCGCCCCGCGGCAAGGCTTGCCGGGTGCCCGCCAAGATCCTCCGTAGTTCCTATTGGAGCCATTCAAGAACAAAGTGTTTTAACTGAGAAGACAAGGCCCCGGCAAGAGGAGCTTGCCGGGAAGGACAAGGCCCCGGCAAGAGGAGCTTGCCGGGAAGGCCAACCAAGGCATTTCAAGGAACTTGCCGCGACGCGCCGCGCGTCCCGGCAAGACCCGGCAAGCGGCAAGCTTCCAGGCGCGACAAGACAACGACCGCGATGAGGCGCTTGCCGCGGCGAAGCCACCACTCTGTGCCCACGCTCCAACGCATCCGTCGATGTGTCGCCCCAGGACCGTTCCAGGCGCACGTGGCGAGAAGCTGTGCAGCCAAGCGGTGCGAGGTGGCCAGTGGAGATGACGAGATGGCCATTGTGGCGAACGGTGGCGCCCCTAACGGTCGCTTTTCTGCACTGTTTGGGCGACGCGGACGGGCATTTAATGCCTTTGTCCCCTGCCGTCAGAGTTAGGTAGGATCCACTGTAGAAGCAGTTGTACCAACCACACCTTTTACACTTTTACCCCTGCATGCGTTGCCACCTGTCGGTGACCCCTTGAGCCTATAAACGGAGGCCCATGCGCAACGTAGAAGTGGTTCGACTCATTCGAAACCAGAACACTCCCAGGCCCTCGAGCAAGAACATAATACAACCACAAAGCAGCAGTAGGAGTATTATCTCTCCGGAGAGCTCCGAAGCTGGGTAAAATCGCTCGCGTGCTCCGCCTCGATCCGCTCTTCGTGCCCCCTCCGCTCCCCGCCGGACCGAAAGGGGCCCTGCTCCATAGGTGTTCGTTTCCCACGACATCTTTGGCGCGCCAGGTAGGGGGCGTCGAGGTTGTGTGAACCCGATCCGGCGTTTCTCGTGAGCCAGATCTTCATCATCTTCATCGACATGCCACCGAAGAAGAAGGCTTCAGAGGTGGTTGCTCCGTCCGCGTCGATTCCACCCCCACCGAAGCAAACGGGTGGTGGGATAGACGCCGGCGGACGGACGGGCGCCAACGAGGAAACTCAAGCTGCCGCCAGGTCCAAGGACAAGGCCGCGCAAACTTCGGCGTCCGTACACGCACCGCGCCCATCTCAGGAGGCGCGAGACCGACAGCGTCATGGTACTCGCAGTACCATACGCTCGCTGGACCAAGGTCGAGCTGGCGGATCTCGGGATGCTCAAGACCAGCACGCACGCCAGCCTGCTGGCACGAGCAAGACACGGTCGCCTGGACGGGATCCTGCTCCTTCTAACATAGTTAGAAGTCCGAGCATATCCCGCTCCTCGCACCCTTCGCCACCGCCACCAAAGACTCCAGAAGAAGCGTTGGCTCGAGCCCAACTGCTCCTGGATTACCCTCCAACGGTGGACAAGATCGATGGTTGGAGGGCCACCATTCAGAGCCTTATCGGCTTCGCCAACGGCGACACTCCCCGGCAACCGAGCACATCGAAGCCGCGGCAAGACGCCCAGGCGCGACCCGATGGCGACAACACTGGTGGGGGTGCAACCACCGTGCACTCCCTGCCCCGAAGGCCGAGATCGCCGACTCGCCGAGTCAACCTCGACACCGACTCCACGGCGTCGTCAGATCCATGAGCTCGTCGCGATCAATGCCAATTTCTTCAAGAACGACAACAAGAAGACGCTCGTACTCGCATCGAGCGTCGAAGAGAAGTGCAGCGTCAGTCAGACCAGCGTGCTGGGCCCGCTATTGACATGCATGCCCCAGGGGAACCAGGCGACTTGCCGTACGCGGGTGGTTGCCCTGCGTTCACTCGTGAGCTGCGGCAAGTCCAGTGGCCCAGTACCAAGAACTTCAAGCCAGATGTACCGGAGAAGTATGATGGCAGGTTGCATCCGTCGGAGTTCCTCAGCATCTACACCATCGCGGTGCAGGCTGCCGGGGGACGCGACGACAAGATCCTTGCCAACTACTTCCCACTGGTGCTCAAGCCTAATGTTAGATCCTGGCTCATGCACTTGCCGGACAACTCCATCTCCTCATGGGAGGATCTGTGCCATCAGTTTGTCGGCGCCTTCACAGGCGGCCACAAGCCCCATGGCCAGGAGAGCGATCTTCATCTGCTTGCCCAGAAGGAAGGAGAGCCCCTGCGCAAGTACAGTCAGAGATTCAGCCAAGTGCAGCACAACATCCTAGATGTCCACCCCGCCGCAGTCATCAGCGCGTTCCATCAGAACGTGCGTAACCGCAAGATGCGGGAGGAGATGGCGATGTGCAAGATAAGAGACGTCAGTGAGCTCTACGCCCTGGCCGACAAGTGTGCACGTGGAGAGGTCAAAGTCCGGTACTCTTTCAGCGCGACGAGGTGGAGGAGTAGGCTCCCTTGGACGCTTGGCGGGAGCTGCGGTAGGATCAGAAGCGGAGGCCCGAGAGGACCCCGCTCCAGTTGCCGCAGCGGCGTGAGATGCTCCCGCGGCAACAGTGCTTGTCGCGGTGGAGCGTGTCCCGCGGCGGCTGTTGACCCGTCTGCCGCCCTGCTATGTCTCCGGTCCTGCAGAGGCGCCTTCTTGGTGGAGCTGGGGGCTGCACTGGGAGCTCCGCTTGCGGCAAGTTGCTTGAAGACGGCTGGCCGCTTGCGCGCTCGGCGGGCTCGCTCGATTCGGCTTCGGGCCCTCCCTCGCCGACGACCTCCCCGACAAGCTCGTCTCGATCGGCAAGGCTTGCCGCCTCGGCTGCCTCTGCCTCCTCCACAGTAAACCCAAATTCAACCACGGTGGCGGCGGCCGCCGCCTCTTCCGCCCTGGTGGAAATGCGCCGCATCTCATCATCGGTGGTGTCGCGGGTGAGGATCCTCTGCTCGTCGGCGCGGACCGCCACCTCCACCAAGCTATCGAAGAACTGCTGCACTACGTCGTCGGCGGGCTCCTGCCAAGTTGGAATAATTCCATGCGAGTCGCACTCCGGCATCATTGCGCGGATGCGATCGAGCGAGGAGTTTTTGCACAACGGGATGACGCCCTGTGGCAGCCTGAACCACTCGGGATGATTGGGGTCATGCTTGAACAGCTCCTTGAGCGTCCCATCCAACTCCAAGACAGTAAAATTGAAGTTGAGGCCTGGGCGCAGCCTCATGATATCTGCCGGGCCCCCGAACAGCTAGGCGGGTCTCCCCCTCTCCTGCAGAGGGGCGATGCGGCGGCGAAGAAAGTCCGCGCCAACAGCGCCTACAGTGAGCCCGGCAAGCCTGAGTCGCAAGATCCGGGTGGTGGCCATCTTCAGTCTAGCATTGTCCGCCGCCAGGGCACTCCAATCGTTGCCGCGCACTGCTGGAGTTTGGCGCAGGGCAGTGAACGGCTGCGGGTTCTCATCAACAATCCAGCACCATTCCGCTCTCCACTCCTCCCATTTGCTGCGGAGCTCCCCCTCCAGATAGACCTCCTTCATGCCGGCTCTCGAGATCCAGGCGATCCCGCCAGCTAAGGGCTCTCCTCTCTCAACCCGGGGCATGAAGTAGTGGCGGAAAAGGGCTACGTTTGGGTGGATTCCGAGAAAGTTCTCGCAGAGATGTGCGAAAACCGCCATGGTCAGAACGACATTGGGGGTGAAATCAAGGAGGTGGAACCCGTAGGTGTTCATGATATCACAGAAGAAATCGGAGAAGGGCGGGCAGAGCCCGCAATAGAAGAATAGTGCAAAGAAGGGGTATCCTTTTGGAGCCCGTTTCGAAGTGGAAGTGGCGGCGGAAAGTACCTGCGTGCGCGGATGCGCCCGCGTCTCCGTCGACCAGAAGAGATAGAACCACTCCCTCAGCTCCTTCGCGGAGAGCTCAGGGGGGAAAAGTGCCCGCTCCTTTCGCAGCACCTCAAGCCGCAGCGCCTCGGCCGACTTCGTACCCTTCCCGGTCTTCGGAGCCATGGCAGAGGCGGTGGGGGAGATCGAGGGCGTTGGTGGCGACGGCGGCGACGGGGGGTGGAGCGCTGCTCTCTTTCGGCTTTGGGAAGCGGAGGGGAACGGCGGAGATTTCTGAGATTGTAACCGCAAGTGGCGAAGGTGGGGGAACCGCCCCTGTTTCCCCTGTTTATAAAGAGGAGGAGGCGAACGTTACGCTTTTTCCGAATAAAGAATCACCCACGATCTCTCCCACGACGCCGCGTTCAACGCGTGCCGTTACGGGAGGGCGCGGTGGATACGGAGTTAGATACGGTGTGGACCCAGGCCGCGCGTGCCCGTGCCCAGTTTTGGGCCTGGCCCAACAGCGCTTGGCACCGTGTGTGGCCCAGGCCCGGGGGCTCCTGTCGGTGTACTAAATTAGGGGTACCTTAGTATCCCAAACTTGTGCACATGCAGTCGCAGCGCCCCGTGGCAAGGCTTGCCGGGTCCCCGCCAAGATCCTCCGTAGTTCCTATTGGAGCCATTCAAGAACAAAGTGTTTTAACTGAGAAGACAAGGCCCCGGCAAGAGGAGCTTGCCGGGAAGGACAAGGCCCCGGCAAGAGGAGCTTGCCGGGAAGGCCAACCAAGGCATTTCAAGGAACTTGCCGTGACGCGCCGCGCGTCCCGGCAAGACCCAGCGAGCGGCAAGCTTCCAGGCGCGACAAGACAACGACCGCGGCAAGGCGCTTGCCGCGGCGAAGCCACCACTCTGTGCCCACGCTCCAGCGCATCCGTCGATGTGTCGCCCCAGGACCGTTCCAGGCGCACGTGGCGAGAAGCTGTGCAGCCAAGCGGTGCAAGGTGGCGAGTGGAGATGACGATATGGCCATCGTGGCGAACGGTGGCGCCCCTAACGGTCGCTTTTCTGCACTGTTTGGGCGATGCGGACGGGCATTTAATGCCTTTGTCCCCTGCCGTCAGAGTTAGGTAGGATCCACTGTAGAAGCAGTTGTACCAACCACACCTTTTACACTTTTACCGTCAGAGTTAGGTGACCCCTTGAGCCTATAAAAGGAGGCCCATGCGCAACGTAGAAGGGGTTTGACTCATTCGAAAGCAGAACACTCCCAGGCCCTCGAGCAAGAACATAATACAACCACAAAGCAGCAGTAGGAGTATTATCTCTCCGGAGAGCTCCGAAGCTGGGTAAAATCGCTTGCGTGCTCCGCCTCGATCCGCTCTTCGTGCGCCCTCCGCTCCTCGCCGGACCGAAAGGGGCCCTGCCCCATAGGTGTTGGTTTCCCACGACAGTGCTCAAGCCCAATGTCAGATCCTGGCTCATGCACTTGCTGGACGACTGCATCTCCTCATGGGCGGATCTGTGTCATCAGTTTGTCGGCGCCTTCACAGGAGGCCACAAGCCCCAAGGCCAGGAGAGCGATCTTCATCTGCTCGCCCAGAAGGAAGGAGAGTCCCTGCGCAAGTACATTCAAAGGTTCAGCCAAGTGCAGCGCAACATTTGAGACGTCCACCCTGTCACGGTCATCAGCGCGTTCCATCAGAACGTGCGTAACCGCAGGATGCGGGAGGAAATGGCGATGTGCAAGATCAGAGATGTCAGTGAGCTATATGCCCTGGCCGACAAATGTGCACGTGCTGAGGAAGGGAGGAAACTCCCCGGAGAGAATGCAGGAGCAGGAGGATCTGACAGTGAGGATGCCGCCCCGACAAAGATAAACCGGCGGCGGAACAACAGAAGAAGGAAAGGCAAAGATGCGGTAGCTGTTGAGCAGTCCGGCAACAGAGGTGGCGCCTAGGAAGCAGAACCTGTGGCGGCCGCCGACAAGCAGGGCAGCTCCGACAAGCAATACTGCAAGATCCACCGTACCAAGGGTCACGATCTCCAAAGTTACAAGAAAGTTGAGCAGCTTGTCGAGCAGCAGAAAGCTGAGTACGAGCGACACGACAAGGAGAAGGCCCAGGAAGGTACTGGTAGATCCGGCAAGAAGCGCCCCGGCCGGGGAGGACGCCGCGGCAAGGCCAAGCAGCGGCAAGGAGACAGGCCTCCCCGCGGCCGCGACAAGGATGAAGATGAAGACGAAGATGAGGATATGGATGATGACGAGGCCGACGAGCAGAAGTTTCAGAAAGCAACAGAGGTTCTGTGCGTTGACGGCGGTGCTTCTCTGCATACTTTGCACCGCCAACTCAAACAGTGGGTGCGGGAAGTTAATGCAGCAGAACCACCAGTTGAGTCACGAAAGCCTCTGTAGTGGTCCAGCACGCCTATCATCTTTGACATTGAGGACCACCCTGATCGCATAACTGCGGTTGGGTGCTTGCCGATGTTGGTTTCACCAACTATCCGCAACCTCAAGGTCACAAAGATGCTAGTTGACGGCGGGGCCGGCTTGAACCTGATCTCCTCAGCGGTACTCAAGAAACTCTAGATCCTCGACAACGAGCTCGAAGAGACTAGTACATTCGAAGGAACCAATCCAGGAAGGAGCAAGCCGAAGGGGAAGATCACGTTGCGAGTGACATTTGGCAGCGAGCGGAACTTCAGGACAGAGAAAGTCACTTTTGACGTTGCTGATTTCCCATTGCCTTACAATGGAATACTCGGCCGTCCAGCGCTCGCCAAGTTCATGGCAGCCTCTCACTATGCCTACAACGTGCTCAAGATGCCAGGTCCGATAAGTGTCATCTCTGTCCCTGGCGACAAGAAAGATGCCCTTATCTGCACCGACAAGATCTACCGGGAAGCAGCAGCCGCAGCAGATCACAAACCACTCGCCGCTGAAGCTCCCGGGGGGAAGAAGAAGACTAAGTCCGGCAAAAGCTTTGATGCCCACTCCGGCAAGCGCACCTCTTCGGAGTGCTGCGCTACCGTCGAGGACGCACCATCGAGCTCAACCGGCAAGTGTAAGAAGGCGAAGGCAGCTCCGCCAGAGACCAAGAAAGTGGCCGCCAAGGAGGACGGCACTGGTGGTACCTTCACCATCAGTGCCACGCTTGATCCTAAATAGGAAAGCACGCTCATTGCTTTCCTGCGGGCGAACGTCGACGTGTTTGCATGGCAACCATCTGACATCCCCGGTGTTCCCAGGAAAGTAATTGAGCACCACCTTGTCGTCTGTCCTCACGCGCGACCATCAAGCATAAAGTCAGAAAGCAAGCAGTGGAGCGCCAAGAATTCATCGCAGAAGATATCAAGAAGTTGGAAGCAGCAGGCCTTATCAGAGGAGTGCTCCATCCTACGTGGCTGGCCAATCCTATAGTCGTGCGCAAGGCGAATGGAAAATGGAGGCTTTGTATTGACTTCACTGATGTTAATAAAGCTTGTCCCAAAGAACCATTTCCCTTGCCGCGCATTGACCAGATTGTCGACTCCACGGCAGGATGTGATTTGCTTTCATTTCTTGATGCATATTCAGGATATCATCAGATCTTCATGGCAGAAGAGGATGAGGAGAAAACCGCATTCATTACTCCATGTGGCACATACTGCTTTGTACGGATGCCTTTCGGACTAAAGAATGCTGGTTCAACATTTGCAAGGGTAGTTCACGAAGCTTTTGAGCCACAGTTACACAGAAATGTAGAAGCCTACATGGATGACATAGTGGTCAAGAGCAAAGACAGAGCAACTATGATCCAGGATTTGGACGAGACCTTTGCAAATATGCGCAAGATCAACCTCAAGCTCAATCCCGAGAAGTGTGTGTTTGGAGTCCCTTTCGGCAAGCTTCTCGGGTTCTTTGTGTCTCAGCGGGGGATTGAAGCTAATCCCGACAAGATCAAGGCCATAGATCTGATTAAAGCACCGAAGCGCGTCAAGGATGTGCGAAGGCTTGCCGGCTGCGTGGCTGCTCTCAGCAGGTTTATCTCTAAGTCTGCTGAGCGCGCCCTGCCATTTTTCAAAATATTGAAAAAGGCAGGTCCAATGAAATGGACTCCGGAAGCGGAGGCTGCGCTGCAGGACTTGAAGAGATACCTGTCCTCCACTCCAATACTTGTCGCACCTAAGCTGCAAGAGAAGTTGCTGCTATATCTAGCGGCAACCAATCAAGTGGTTAGTGCTGCGTCAGTAGTGGAAAGGGAGGCGGATGATGAGCCAGCGGCCATGGCAAGCGCGTCCAGCGACAAGCAGAGGGCTTCCCCGACAAGCTCTGGTCCCGACAAGGATGGATCTGTGCAGCCGCAAGAAGAGAAGCAGAAGAAAATGGTGCAGTGCCCAGTTTACTTTGTCAGTTCCCTTCTGCAGGGGGCTAGATCAAGGTACTCTGGTGTGCAGAAATTGCTTTTCGGCCTTCTCATGGCCTCGAGAAAGCTGCGCCATTACTTTCAAGCACATGAGATCACAGTTGTCACTCGCTTTCCGTTGAAGAGGATATTGCAGAATCCAGAAGCAACAGGTAGGATTGTCGTGTGGGCACTGGAATTGTCAAGCTTTGGCCCCAAGCTTGAGAGTACTTCAACTATCCAGAGCCGAGTATTGGCAGAATTTATAGCAGAATGGACGCCAATACCTGATGAAGAAATTCCAGAAACGAGCATCCCCGTCAAGGAAGCAAGCAAAGAATGGATCATGTACTTTGATGGTGCCTTCTCGCTGCAAGGCGCCGGTGCGGGCGTGTTACTTGTCGCACCCACCGAAGAGCACCTCAAGTACGTGGTCCAGATGCACTTTCCCAAGGAGCAAGCGTCAAACAATACTGCAGAGTATGAAGGTTTGCTTGCCGGGCTCAGGATCGCGGTTGACCTTGGGATCAAGAAGCTTATTGTTAGGGGTGACTCGCAGCTTGTCATCCGCCAAGTGAACAAAGATTATCAAAGTCTGTTGATGGAAGCATACATTGATGAAGTGAGAAAGTTGGAAGAGCACTTTGACGGCCTGCAGATGGAACATGTTCCGAGAGCTCAGAACGACATTGCAGATGGCCTGTCAAAGTGCACCGCACTCAAGTTACCTGTGGAACTAGGGATCTTTGTGCTCAAACTGACTCAACCATCTATAACACCATCAACTAGACAGAACAAGAAGAGGAAGTTGATTTCCGGTGACTACTTTCCGGCAGAGCTCCCCGAAGCCGCCGCTAAGAAGGTCCCCAAGATCAACACAAAGAGTGCTGAGGAGCAGTCTGCTCCGACAAGCCCTAGGGTTTGTTCCGTTTAAGCAGACGCTCCCGACAAGTTTTGCTTCGGCAAGCTTGCCGGGGAACACCAAGCTCCGGTTGAGCCGCAGGTTCTTGCCGTAGAAGCAGATGTTCCCGCAGCAGCATTTGTGCCTTTAGTCCTTGTTGTCGAGCCGCAAGCTCCAGCATGGGCACAACAGATTGTCCGTTTCCTTCAGACAGGAGAACTTCCCGAAGAGCAAGAAGAAGCGGAGAGAGTGGCCCGGCAATCAAGTATGTACCAGTTTGTCGATGACATACTATACAGAAGAAGATTCAACGGAGTGAAATTGAAGTGCATTCCCCGGGAAGATGACAGAAGCTGTTAGCGGAGATACATGGAGGCATATGTGGTCATCACATTGGCGCAACAGCACTTGCCGGCAAAGCATTCTGGCAAGGTTTCTTTTGGCCGACAGCTCTCCAGGATGCAACTGCACAAGTAACTAAGTGTGAAGCGTGCCAGTTCCACTCCAAGCAGATACACCAGCCAGCTCAAGCTCTACAGACGATCCCTTTATCCTGGCCATTTTCGGTCTGGGGGCTCGACATCCTCGGCCCCTTTCCCCGAGCTGTCGGGGGCTTTGAGTACTTGTACGTTGCAATCGACAAGTTTAAAAAGTGGCCGGAAGTGGAAGCAGTGAGGAGGGTGACAGCACACTCAGCAGTCAAGTTCTTCAGGTCGATTGTTTGCCGTTTCGGAGTCCCTAACAGGATCATCACCGACAACGGCACACAATTCACGAGCCGCACCTTCATGCAGTACTTCCAAGATCTTGGCGCTAAGGTCTGCTTCGCTTCTGTTGCTCACCCGAGATGCAACGGTCAAGCGGAGAGAGCAAACGCTGAAGTGCTGCGCGGGCTCAAGACCAGGACTTTCGACAGGCTGCACAAGTGAGGAAAGAATTGGATAGAGGAGCTGCCGGTGGTTCTTTGGTCGATCAGGACGACGCCGAATCGAGCCACTGGCCAGACACCTTCGCTCTAGTTTATGGAGCAGAGGCAGTTCTCCCCACGGAACTCGTATACGGATCGCCTCGAGTGCTCGCTTATGATGAGCTTGAGCAAGAGCAGCTGCGACAAGATGACGCGCTGCTCCTCGAGGAAGATCGTCTTCAGGCTGCTGTACGAGCTGCTCGGTACCAGCAAGCTTTGCGCCGCTACCATAGCCGCAAAGTTAATGCCAGAAGTCTCGAGGAAGGCGACCTTGTTCTTCGGCGCGTTCAATCCGCCAAGAATTCCAACAAGTTGACGCTGAAGTGAGAAGGCCCTTATCGGGTAAAGCGAGTCACTAGGCCTGGCGCTGTCCGCCTTAAGACCGAGGATGGCTTTCCGGTGAGAAAATCCTGGAACATTGAGCATCTTCGTAAGTTTTACCCATAAGGAGCGGTTGCCGGAACCTGTTCCGGCAACCACCTTTTGTACAAGCCTTGCCGCTGTTGCATGTAACCCTTTGTACAAAGCCGGGCGCAGATCCCGTGCATAAATAAAGATCATATGCTCCGCACATCTTGTCAAATTGCATGCTTTCTATTCTTTGCATGTATTATCTGACACTTTGTGCAGCACTTACCCCCGGTAAGCAATAACGAGCCTTAAGGCTCCATATCTTTATTTTCTCTTCTTTCTTTTTTTCTCAAGAAAAAGGAAGGTTCCCTCGCCCACAAGTTCACCAGGGGGGGGCAAGGAGAAGATAATGGTGTGGACCAGGCGTCGTTCAAGAAAGTATCGCCTTGCCGGGACAAAAGCGACAGAAAAGCTAAGTTGCCAAAGTTTGAGCACAATCAGTTTTGAAATTTTTTTAAGTTATCTTCCTTGAACGACTGTGCTTTGTATGGAAAACCTGTGCGCAGAGGAACCAACTCGTAGCTAGTTGCGCCCTTACTTTGTTTCGAGTCCGCTCAACAACTTAAGTGTGTTGCGACTAGTCGCGACAAGGTTTCTTGCCGGAAGCAGCACCACCAGCAGGCTGCTGATGTTCCGCACTCAGCGCTCGCGGCAAGGGTGTCTGCGCCGGCAAGTTCCCTGGAAGTGTAGGGAAAAAGCATACAAAGGAAGGAATCAAGTAAAGGGAATAACATAGCAAATACTGCCCAAGATACAGTTATATTACAAAAATAACTTGTCGCAGCACTGACTGAATTGTTCTCGCAACATAAATGGCAGCGACAAGGAAAGGAGAAAACACGCGGCCTAATCTACGCGACCGCCATCAACCCTCCTGACCTCATTCACCTTGTCCACAATGCGTGCGACAAGGGCCTTGAGCTCTTCAAGATCAGCACCCGCCGACAGCTTCTTGAGGACGTTGGTGAGGTTGAGGCCTGGGTTGCGGAAGACCACCTTCACCAACACCTTCTCCAGAACTCTGGCGCAGATCGTGCGCGACTCGTCGGCCAGCTGCTTTGGGATCCTTTCCCAGAGTTGCTGGAGGGCCATCGCCACGCCCTTGTAGAACAGAGTGAGCTTGGCGCTGGGCTGGAGGTTCTCATCGGAGAAGTACCCGAAGCCCTCCATTTCCAGTTGCGTCAGCTCCTCGTCAATGACCGCGGAAATGTTCACAAGGCCATCCGTCCAGAGCTCCACAGTGTCCCTGAAGGTGTTCTGGGTCTCGGCGGCCCTCGTCAGCAGTGCCTCGTTGGCCTTGATCTCCTCCTTCAAGTCCTCCTCCCGCTTCTTGGCGTTGTCCAGCGTCTCCGTCAGCGTGGCCAGCTTCAGCTCCAGATCAGCATTTGAATCTTTGGCAGCACTCAGCTCTTTGCCCCTCTCGAGGAGACGACCCTGCAGCTCACCATGGGCAAGGGCGTCCTTCTTGCGCTCGCGCTGGAGCGCGGCAAGCTCTTCATTCTTCGCCTTGAGAGTGGCTTCTAGCTGCGTCACCTTCACCTCCAGCTCCTTCTTAGCGGCCTTGGCAGCTGCAGCAGCATCCTTCGCTTCCTTGAGGGCCCCGCCAAGTGTCTCCTCGCGCGCGGCAAGCTCCTCTTCATAGCTGTCCAGATTGACTTTCCGCTGTGTCAGCTCGCCTTCCCGCACGGACAGCTCCTCGGCGGCAAGCCGCTATTGCTCTTCGGCTTCTGCCTTCTCGAGGATGAAAGCCTTCCGCGTCTCGACAAGCTGCGCCCTCTCCTCTCCGATGGACCAGAGGGCCTCTTGGTTGCGACTCAGAATCTCTTCCGCATACTTCTCAATGTCAACTCCTGCCTGCACGACAAGCGCTTCCCGAGACTCCAGTTTGGCTTGTCGGGCGCGGTAGAGCGACAACAGCCTCCGCAGCAGCTATTCCTCCTCAGGCTCGCCGCTGCTGCTTCTTGGCGCGTCGACCATTGTCAACCCAGCGGAGGCAAGCACTTCTCCATCAAAAACCTCTCCTTCAACCGGCGCCCTGGAGCTCGAAGCCCAGGGGAGCTTGATGAAGATACCATCGCCGGCCTTCAAGTAGGCGCCGGGCTGGGGCTCTTCAGAGCCTGGCGCTGCGTCAGCGGCGGAGGGATCGGCGGTCGGCGTAGCGCCTTGCGCTCCTGCAGCCCCAGGGTTGTCAGTGCGATCGCCGGATCCCTCACCAGCTCCTACGCCGGCAGCCTTGGCGGCCTCTTCATCGGCAGGATCATCAGCGCCGGCCTCTTCTTCGGTGGTGGCGGCATCGTCAGTGTTGCCGCGCACGTTCTCCTCGTCGGTGGCCTCGGTCTCCGTCGGCTCCGTGGAGGGAGGATCTGAAGGCAGGAAGAGGGAGAAAGAGTCAAGCGAATATCCAAAAAGACAGATCGGAATAAGAAGAACCCAAGGGAAGTTTTCCGACAAGAAGGATTACCTGTGCTGGGCACTGTAGTCATGGGCTCCACCACTGGGGGATCGCTGGTCCCGTCCCTTGCCGGAGAACTACTCCTTGCCGGGGACCTCTCCCTTGCCGGAGAGCGCTCCCTTGCTGGGGAATCCTCCCTTGGCGGCGTAGTTGAAGCAGATAGCACCTCAGGAGCGGCTTCTGGTTGTTCCTGGTGGGCCTGTCCTGCTCCTACACAAGCAAACCAACAATCAAGATATCAGCAAGGAAAGAACACCCATGCGCGCCTGACAGCGGGAAGTAAAATTATATACTTACGCTGGGGACTGCGCTAGGGGCTGCTTCGGGGAGTAATTGCCGAGTCCGACAAGGTGGTCTCGGACGTGCCCTCTGTCATCACAGCAGGATCGTCCTCGATGACAACCACGGGGACCTTGGCTCTCTTCGCCGCTCTCTGGGCTAGAGTCCTGAAAAGGAACAAGGTTCAGAAGAAAGCAGATCAGATACAAGACAAGAAACAGCAAGAATTGAAGAAATACAAGCACAACAGAGAAACTTACTCCTCTTCTTCCTCCTTGTCGGAGCTGAGCGCGGAGAGATCAAAGTCCGGTACTCTTTCAGCGCGACGAGGCGGAGGAGTAGGCTCCCTTGGCCGCTTGGCGGGAGCTGCGGCAGGATCAGAAGAGGCGGCCCGAGAGGACCCCGCTCCAGTTGCCGGCGCGGTGTGAGATGCTCCCGCGGCAACGGTGCTTGTCGCGGTGGAGCGTGTCCCGCGGCGCGGTGGCTGTTGGCCCGTCTGCCACCCTGCTATGTCTCCGGTCCTGCGGAGGCGCCTTCTTGGTGGAGCTGGGGGCTGCACTAGGACCTCCGCTTGCGGCAAGTTGCTTGAAGACGGCTGGCCGCTTGCACCCTCGGCGGGCTCGCTCGATTCGGCTTTGGGCTCTCCCTCGCCGACGACCTCCCCGACAAGCTCGTCTCGATCCGCAAGGCTTGCCGCCTCGGCTGCCTCTGCCTCTTCCACAGTAAACCCAAATTCGCCCGCGGCGGCGGCTGCCGCCGCCTCTTCCGCCCTGGTGGCAATGCGCCGCATCTCATCGTCGGTGGTATCGCGGGTGAGGATCCTCTGCTCGTCGGCGCGGACCGCCACCTCCACCAAGCTATCGAAGAACTGCTGCACTACATCATCGGCGGGCTCCTGCCAAGTTGGAATAATTCCATGCGAGTCACACTCCGGCATCATTGCGCGGATGCGATCGAGCGAGGAGTTGTTGCACAACGGGACGACGCCCTGCGGCAGCCTGAACCACTCGGGATGATTGGGGTCGTGCTTGAAAAGCTCCTTGAGCGTCCCATCCAACTCCAAGACAGTAAAATTGAAGTTGAGGCCCGGGCGCAGCCTCATGATATCCGCCGGACCCCCGAACAGCCAGGCGGGTCTCCCCCTCTCCTGCAGAGGGGCGATGCGGCGGCGAAGAAAGTCCGCGCCAACAGCGTCCACAGTGAGCCCAGCAAGCCTGAGTCGCAAGATCCGGGTGGTGGCGATCTTCAGCCTAGCATCGTCCGCCGCCAAGGCGCTCCAATCGTTGCCGCGCACTGCTGGAGTTTGGCGCAGGGCAGTGAACGGCTGCGGGTTCTCATCAACAATCCAACACCATTCCGCCCTCTTCTCCTCCCATTTGCTGCGGAGCTCCCCCTCCAGATAGACCTCCTTCATGCCGGCCCTCGAGATCCAGGCGATCCCGCCAGCTAAGGGCTCTCCTCTCTTGACCCGGGGCATGAAGTAGTGGCGGAAAAGGGCTACATTTGGGTGGATTCTGATAAAGTTCTCACAGAGATGTGCGAAAACCGCCATGGTCAGAACGGCGTTGGGGGTGAAATCAAGGAGGTGGAACCCGTAGGTGTTCATGATGTCGCAAAAGAAATCAGAGAAGGGCGGGCAGAGCCCACTGTAGAAGAACAACGCGAAGAAGGGGTATCCCTTTGGACACCTTTTTGAAGCAGAAGCGGCGGCGGAGAGTACCTGCGTGCGCGGATGCGCTCGCGTCTCCGTCGACCAGAAGAGATACAACCATTCCCTCAGCTCCTTCGCGGAGAGCTCAGGGGGGAAGGTTACCCGCTCCTTCCGCAGCGCCTCAAGCCGCAGTGCCTCGGCCAACTTCGCACTCTTCCCGGTCTTCGGAGCCATGGCGGAGGCGGTGGGGGAGGTCGAGGGCGTTGGTGGCAGCGGCGGCGACGGGGGGTGGAGCGCTGCTCTTTTTCGGCTTTGAGAAGCGGAGGGGAGCGGCGGAGATTTCTGAGATTGGAACCGCAAGTGGCCAAGGTGGGGGAACTGCCACTGTTTCCCCTGCTTATAAAGAGGGGGAGGCGAACGTTACGTTTTTTTCGAATAAAGAATCACCCACGATCTCTCCCACGACGCCGCATTCGAAGCATGCCGTTACGGGAGGGCGCGGTGGATACGGAGTTAGATGCGGTGTGGACCCGGGCCGCGCGTGCCCGTGCCCTATTTTGGGCCTGGCCCAATAGCGCTCGGCACTGTGTATGGCCCAGGCCCGGGGGCTCCTGTCGGTGTACTAAAGTAGGGGTACCTTAGTATCCCGAACTTGTGCACGGGCTGTCGCAGCGCCCCACGGCAAGGCTTGCCGGGTGCCCGCCAAGATCCTCCGTAGTTCCTATTGGAGCCATTCAAGAACAAAGTGTTTTAACTGAGAAGACAAGGCCCCGACAAGAGGAGCTTGCCGGGAAGGACAAGGCCCCGGCAAGAGGAGCTTGCCGGGAAGGCCAACCAACGCATTTCAAGGAACTTGCCGCGACGCGCCGCGCGTCCCGGCAAGACCCGGCGAGCGACAAGCTTCCGGGCGCGACAAGACAACGACCTCGGCAAGGCGCTTGCCGCGACGAAGCCACCACTCTGTGCCCACGCTCCAGCGCATCCGTCAACGTGTCGCCACAGGACCGTTCCAGGCGCACGTGGCGACGAGCTGTGCAGCCAAGCGGTGCGAGGTGGCGAGTGGAGATGAGGAGATGGCCATCGTGGCGAACGGTGGCGCCCCTAACGGTCGCTTTTTTGCACTGTTTGGGCGACGCGGACGGGCATTTAATGCCTTTGTCCCCTGCCGTCAGAGTTAGGTAGGATCCACTGTAGAAGGAGTTGTACCAACCACACCTTTTACACTTTTACCCCTGCATGCGTTGCCACCTGTCGGTGACCCCTTGAGCCTATAAAAGGAGGCCCATGCGCAACGTAGGGGGGGTTTGACTCATTCGAAACCAGAACACTCCCACGCTCTCGAGCAGGAACATAATACAACCACAAAGCAGCAGTAGGAGTATTATCTCTCCGAAGAGCTCCGAAGCTGGGTAAAAATCGCTCGCGTGCCTCGCCTCGATCCGCTCTTCGTGCGCCCTCCGCTCCCTGCCGGACCGAAAGGGGCCCTGCCCAATAGGTGTTCGTTTCCGACGACACTCGTAGTGTACTGCCAGCGACCCCCCCCCCCCAGCACACACACACACACACACACACGAACACACACACACACACACACACACACACACACCACGCATCCACCGTAACTATGATGCAAGTTAAATTTTCCTGCAGTGAACATATGTTACCAAAGGGGGGACATTTTAATTTTGGAAAAAAACTAGAGATCACTAAGACGTTTTAGTACATTGATTGCTTTTTTCTAGGGGTATAATGTGCAAATATCAAATTTGAGCTACATGCACACGTGACAGTGCAACTAATTGGATTGGAAAAACACACGTGTCTCACAGGGTGCATGTTTACTTCCCGTGCAAGAAATTTCAAACGTTGAGGATCTCTATTTTTAAAATCTAGTACATCCAAAACTTATGTAAAATTCACGAAACTTATCGTGTTGACATATGGACAGTAATACATAGTGCCATTGTACTTTAAAAAAAATTGAGACAAGTTTTGATGTAATCTTTATCTTCTTACAAATGAAAGATTCTTAATAATTTGAACCAATATCGCAAACAGATTATTTATTCGAACCGTGGGTGTTAGATCAATAATGGATACGTGCCATACTTTGGTTACGCAATAAAGCGGCATCATTAATCATCAAAATAGAAAAAAAATATACGTGTCGCCACGCGACCCATGTGTCGCCTGAGCAGGTGTGAGTTGATAGGACGCATGTGAGCAGTCCGCCGCGCAGGCAGGTCGGGAGGTGTGTGTGCAGGTGTGTGAATTGACTGGAGGCGTGCTCACTACACAGTGTCATCGGTAGGCATGCGAGTAGTTGTGTGAAATGAGGGTAGGCATGCCAGCAATCCGATGAGCTACCTCACCGGGAGGCAAGCCAGTGGTTTGACTGTCGCGCGCCTCTCTCCCATACTCCATATTAATGGCGTGCCCGAGAGGTCGCATCCCTGTCCTCAGCACACACACAATCCCCTCTCTCCGCTTGCATCCTCGACGCTGCTCTTAGTCCGCAAAGCCATCAGTGTATGAGGATGCCGCCGAAGCACCCCATCGGAGGGAGTGGCGACGACGGGGCAACTAAAGCACCGGTGCACGACATGGAAATGGAGACAGAGGATGCCGTTGCCGCCGGCGAGGTATCGCTGCACCCTGACGTCATTGATGGTGTCGTGCTTCCACAGCTGGAGCCGGAGTTCCGCACCGACTCCGGTGACGACTCGTGTGACGACTCCAACCATGGTGCATAACCGGTTAGTCACCTATACCCATTTATGTATCAAATACATCCTAGGGTTTCTCTAGTTACTCCCGCGTCCCGATGTCTACGACGCAACCTTCTTCTTGTAGACTCATGTTGGGCCTCCAAGTGCAGAGTTTTGTAGGACAGTAGCAAATTTCCGTCAAGTGGATGACCTAAGGTTTATCAATGCATGGGAGGCGTAGGATGAAGATGGTCTCTCTCAAACAACCCTGCAACCAAATAACAAAGAGTCGCTTGTGTCCCCAGCACACCCAATACAATGGTAAATTGTATAGGTGCACTAGTTCAGCGAGGATATGGTGATACAGGTATAATATGGATAGTAGATACAGGTTTTTGTAATCTAAAAATATAAAAACAGCAAGGTAACAAGTAGTAAAAGTGAGAGAAAACGGTATTGCATTGCTTGGAAACAAGGCCTAGGGTTAATACTTTCACTAGTGCAAGTTTTGTCAACAATGATAACATAATTAGATCATATGACAATCCCTCAACGCGCAACAATGAATCACTTCGATGTTCCTATCGCAGAGAACATAAGATGAAATTGCTTGCTGGGTACGAAACCACCTCAAAGTTATTCTTTCCGATCAATCCAATGAGCTATTCCTATAAGTTTCAAAAATAGCCCTAGAGTTTGTAGTAAAATAACACCATATGACACACATAAATCAACCCTAATATCACCTACATACTCCAATGTCACCACAAGCATTCGTGGGTAAATTATAAGATATGCATCAAACAACTTCAGATTCATAATATTCAATCCAACACAAAGAACATCAAGAGCATCCCGAGATTTCTACCGAAGAAAGGAATATGAAAATGTGCATCAACCCCTATGCATAGATTACCCCAATGTCACCGTGGGAATCCGCAAGTTGATAACGAAAACATACATCAAGTGGATCAATAGAACATCCCATTGTCACCACGGATATCCCATCGCAAGACATACATCAAGTGCTCTCACATCCAAAGACTCATAACAAAACCTCAAAGGAAAAGACTCAATTCATCACAAGGCAGAGAGGGAGAAACACCATATGATCCGACTATAGTAGCAAAGCTCGCAGTACATCAAGATCGTGCCAAGTCAAGAACACGAGAGAGAGAGAGCTCAAACACATAGCTACTGGTACATACCCTCAGCCCCAAGGGTGAACTACTCCCTCCTTGTCATGGAGACCGCCGGGATGATGAATATGGCCACAGGTGATGGTTTCCCCCTACGATAAGGTGCCAGAACGGGCTCCCAATTGGTTTTTCGTGGCTACAGAGGCTTGCGGCGGTGGAACTCCTGATCTAGGTTAATTTCTGGAGGTTTTGGGATTTATAGGAGGTGTTAGCGCCGGGGACAAGTCAAGGAGCCCACGAGGCGATGACAAGGCAGGGGGCGCACCATAGGGGAGGGCCGCCCCCACCCTTGTTGTTGCCTCGAGACTCCTCTCCGATATCTTTTCGTTCCGGTATTTTTTATATTTTCCAAAAATATTCTCCATAAATTTTTAGCTCGTTCCGAGAACTTTTATTTCTGCTCAAAAAATGACACCACGGTAGTTCTGCTGAAAACAACGTCAGTCCGGGTTAGTTCAAATCAAATCATATAAAAGTATTATAAACATGGCATGAATACTTCACAAGTTATAGATACATTGGAGACGTAACAGCATCCCCAAGCTTAATTCCTGCTCGTCCTCAAGTAGGTAAATGATAAAAATAATAATTTATGAATTGTGAATTCTAGCAAGTGCACAAGTTTGATCAATGATAATTTCAATCACTTTTTCTAGCATCATTATATATCATAACAGTAGCTCATATCATAATGCTTCTCGTGATCAAGTAACAAGCTATTCACATGTTAAAGCATAAACCATAAGCTTTCTTGAAAACTAACAAACTATGTTCTCACTCATCAAACAATTGGAGTTCATCTTATCTTCTGGAAGGGTCTATGTAAGAGCTTTGATTTAGCAAATCCCACAAACTCAACTATCATATAGTCTTCCATGATTGCTACCACTCAAAGCATATTTTCATAACAAATAACATCCATTGGGCACAGAGAAAGATAGGGGCCTAATGTTTCGCCTCCCAACTTATTTATCATGTAGATAATTGACAACAATAATTCATGATCAAATATATTTGAATGGCCATATATGCTTAGATCGTTCCCCATCACATGATGCTTGCCAACTGAAGATTAGGTTGGAATGAGAAGGAATACTACTGACTGTTGCATAAAAGTAAAAGATAGGCCCTTCGTAGAGGGAAGCAGGGATTTGCAGAGGTGCCAGACCTTGAAGCTTTTAAAATGGAGATGAAAATAATTTTGAGAGGTATGCTTTCATTGTCAACATAACAACCAAGAGTTCTCGCTATCTTCCATGCTAGACACATTATAGGCGGTTCCCAAATAGAATGGTAAAGTTTTTACTCCCCCACCACCAACAAGCACATTCCACGGCTGATCTAAAACAATGGGTACCATCCAACTATCAGCAGTCCTGGGGGAGTTTTGTTTGCAATTATATTTGATTTGATTTGAACATGGAACTACGCATCCCAGTTACCATCTATTTTCTTGTGAATGATGAGCATAGTCCACTCATCATGAGAATAACCCACCTAGCATGGAAGATACTGACAGACCCTAGTCGCAACATGAGCAATTCGGGCATACAAAACAGAATATTACTTGAAGGTTTAGAGTTTGGCAGATGCAAATTTACTTGGAACGGAAGGTAAATGCCGCATATAGGTAGATATGGTGGACATTTATGGAAGAAACTTGGTTCAAGGATTTTGGATGCACAAGCATTATTCCCGCTTAGCACAAAAATTTTGGCTACCAAAAGATTCTAAAAAGCAAACATCACATGTTGGATGATCCATAACAATATAACTTGTATAAAAATATACCCAAAAATAACTCATTAAGTTGTCTTCCTTATCAAACTTTAACTAATTTGATCCGGTTTGAAAATAATTAATGGGGCTCACAATCATAGAAGATGTCCAAGATAATATATTTATATGTGAAATCTCTCTTACTTCAATATTATTTCATGAATTGTTCAAGTGACCAATACTATGTTTGCTAACTTTCAATAAATTTACCTCCTCTACTTCTTATATGTGAAGTCATTACTCCCCATGGTATAAGCATATGAAACATATATAATTTCAGATTTATTATA
Source organism: Triticum timopheevii (assembly GCA_963921465.1). Classification (NCBI taxonomy): domain Eukaryota; kingdom Viridiplantae; phylum Streptophyta; class Magnoliopsida; order Poales; family Poaceae; genus Triticum; species Triticum timopheevii. The sequence continues at coordinate 247,256,436 of OY997264.1, read as the reverse complement.
TTCAATTCGTTCAACCATTTACTCACTGGATATAAGTGAAGCACGAGAGTAAATGACAAACTACTCCAAGAAGATATAAGCGAAGATCAATGAATAGTCGAATAATTATGTAGCTATGTGAAGACTCTCTCTCATTTAGAAATTTCTGATCTTAATATTTTATTCAAATAGCAAGCAAAGAAAAACAAAATGATATTGCAAGGATAGCACATATCATGTGAAGAAGCAAAAACTTTGGCTCAACCAAAACTGGCCCTTAGTTGTTGAAGAAGAAAGGTGGGATGCCAACAGGGGCATCCCCAAGCTTAGATGCTTGAGACTTCTTGAAATATTAACTTGGGGTGACTTGGGCATCCCCAAGTTTGAGCTTTTGTGTCTCCTTAATTCTTCTAATATCGTGGTTTCCCTAAATCTCAAAAACTTCATCCACACAAAACTCAACAAGAACTCGTGAGATAAGTTAGTATAAATCAATGCAATAACCTTGTCATTCCCTACTGTAGCAAATCACTAAAATTATTATTTGATATTCCCTACTTAATTCCTGTGCATATTTAATACTCCCATCCTCGAATAGAATCATTAAACAATCAAACATATGCAAACAATGCAAACATAACAGCAATATGTCTAAACATAACAGTCTATCAATAATGCAAGAGGAATCATACTTTCCTAACTCCAAAAATTCTGAAAAATTACCACACTATAGAAAATTTGTTGTTACTCATTGTGTAAAATTTTCAAGATTTTATCATCTTCTGACTATTCACCAATATTCAAAACATAACAACAAACTTTCTGTTTTCAAAACAGCAACGTATACAGTTGTAAAATAAGCATGGTAAAGGCTATACATGGCCTTTTTAATGAAATAAAAGATATAAAATATTACTCTAAATAACAGCATGTAAATTCTAACAAAATAAAATGACGCTCCAAGCAAAACACATATCATGTGATGAATAAAAATATTACCTCAAGTAATTTTACCGATGGATTGAAGACAAAGGAGGGGATGCCATCCGGGGCATCCCCAAGCTTAGTTGCTTGGGTATTCCTTGGATATTACCTTGGGGTGCCTTGGGCATCCCCAATCTTATTCTCTTTCCACTCCTTATTCCGTACTCCATCGAAACTTTACCCAAAACTTGAAAATTTGACAACACAAAACTCAACAGAAAATCTTATGAGCTCTGTTAGTATAAGAAAATAAATCACCACTTAGGTACTGTTGTGAACTCATTCTAATATCATATTTGTGTTATATCTACTATATTCCAACTTCTCCATGGTTCATACACTCCGATACTGCTCATAGATTCATCAAAATAATCAAACAACACATAAAAAACAGAATCTGTTTAAAACAGAACAGTCTAAAGTAATCAGGAAACTTCATATACTTCTATAACTCCAAAAATTCGGAATAATAAGGAAAACATGGAATTTTTTTATATCAATCATGTGTAAAAAATTCAGATGAAAAGCACGTTCCAGTGAATTTCCAAAATTCCTGGACTGAGAACAAAAGGTTATGTTTTTGCACAGAATCAAGTCAACTATCATCCACACTATCTCAAAGGCTTTACTTAGCACTTTATTGAAACGAAAGCTATAGAACATGATTACTACAGTAGCATAATCATGTGAACACACAAAAACAGTAGGTAATGGTGTTGAGTGGTCTCCCAACGAGCGCTTTTCTTTAATGCCTTTCTAGCCAGGCATGATGTTTCAATGATGCTCACATGAAAGATAAGAATTGAAACACAAAGAGAGCATCATGAAGCATATGACTATACATTTAAGTCTAATCCACTTCCTATGCATAGGGATTTTGTGAGCAAACAACTTATGGGAGCAAGAATCAACTAGCATGGGAAGGCAAAACAAGCATAACTCCAAGATTTTCAACACATAGAGAGGAAACTTGATATTATTGCAACTCCTACAAGCATATGTTCCTCTCTCATAATAACTTTTAGTAGCATTATGAATGAATTCAACAATATAACTATCACATGAGGCATTATTTTCATGATGCACAAGCATAGAATTTTTATTACTCTCCACATAAGCAAACTCAAGAAAATAACTATCATGTGTGGCATAATCCAATTGAAAATTAAAATCAAGATATCAAGTTTCATGGCTATAATTATTATTTATAGCATACATGTCATCACAATAATCATCATAGATAACAACTTTGTTCGCATAATCAATTGGAACCTCTTCTGAAATAGTGGATTCATCACTAAATAATGTCATGACATCTCCAAATACACTTTCATAATTATCGCAATAAGATTCAACACCCTCCAAAATAGTGGGATCATTACTTCCTAAAGTTGACACTTTTACAAACCCACTTTCATCAATATAATCATCATAAATAGGAGGCATGCTTTCATCAAAATAAATTTGGCATCAAAACTTGGGGGACTAAAAATATCATCTTCATCAAACATAGCATCCCCAGGCTTGTAGCTTTGCATATCATTAGCATCATGGATATTCAAAGAATTCATACTAACAACATTGCAATCATGCTCATCATTCAAAGATTTAGTGCCAAACATTTTATTGACTTCTTCTTCTAACACTTTGGCACAATTTTTCGAATCCTTATTTTCACAAAAGACATTAAAAAGATGAAGCATATGAGGCAACCTCAATTCCATTTTTTCGTAGTTTTATATTATAGACTAAAGTAGTGATAAAACAAGAAACTAAAAGATTCAATTGCAAGATATAAAGATATACCTTCAAGCACTCACCTCCTTGGCAACGGCACCAGAAAAGAGCTTGATGTCTACTATGCAACCTTCTCCTTGTAGACTCGTGTTGGGCCTCCAACCGTAGAGTTTTGTAGGACAGTAGCAAATTTCCCTCAAGTGGAACACCTAAGGTTTATCAATCCGTGGGAGGCATATGATGAAGATGGTCTCTCTCAAACAACCCTGGATCCAAATAAAAAAGAGTCTCTTGTGTCCCCAACACACCCAATACAATGGTAAATTGTATAGGTGCACTAGCTCGGCAAAGAGATGGTGATACAAGTGTAATATGGATAGTAGATATAGGTTTTTGTAATCTGAAAATATAAAACCGCAAGTTGATGCCTGCATGAACTACGTCGGTATTTCCCCAAAGAGGCAGGGATGATGCAGCATAGCGATGGTAGGTATTTCCCTTAGTGATGAGACCAAGGTTATCGAACCAGTAGGAGAACCAAGCAACACAACGTAAACAGCCCCTACACACAAATAACAAATGCTCGAACCTAATGTGTTAAAGGGGTTGTCAATCCCTTTCGGGTAACGATACCTCAAATTGGCGAGAAGACGTGATAAAGTTGTGATAGATAGGATAAATAGATATCAAAATAAATAAAGTGCAGCAAGGTATTTTTTTATTTTTGGTTTAATAGATCTGAAAATAAAGGCAAAGGAAAAATAGATCGCAAAGGCAAATATGATGAAAACAGACCCCGTGGCCGTAGGTTTCACTAGTGGCTTCTCTCGAGAAAAATAGCAAACGGTGGGAAAACAATTACTGTTGGGCAATTGATAGAACCTCACATAATCATGACGATATCCTGGCAGTGATCATTTTATAGGCATCATGTCCAAGATTAGTATACTAACTCCTGCCTGCATCTACTACTATTACTCCACACATCGACTGCTCTCCAGCATGCATCTAGTGTCTTAAGTTAATGGAAAACGGAGTAATGCAATAAGAATGATGACATGATGTAGACAAGATCTATTTATGTAAATAGACCCCATCTTGTTATCCTTAATAGCAATGATACATATGTGTCTTTTCCCTTTCTGTCACTGGGATCAAGCACCGTAAGATCGAAGCCATCACAAAGCACCTCTTCCCATTGCAAGATAAATAGATCAAGTTGGCCAAACAAAGCCCAGATATCAGAGAAGAAATACGAGGCTATAATCAATCATGCATATAAGAGATCAAAGAAGACTCAAATAACTTTCATGGATAAAAATATAGATCTGATCATAAACTCAAAGTTCATCGGATCCCAACAAACACCCCGCAAAAAGACTTACATCATATGGATCTCCAAGAGACCATTGCATTGATAATCAAGAGAGAGAGAGGAAGCCATCAAGCTACTTACTATGGACCCATAGGTCTACAAAGAACTACTCACGCATCCTCAGAGAGGCACCAATGGACATGTTGAACCCCTCCGAGATGGTGTCTAGATTGGATCGGGTGTTTCTGGAGTCTGCGGTGGCTGGAACTGATTTTCGTCGACTCCCCTATGGTTTTTGGAATATTGGGGTATTTATAGAGCAAAGATGCGGTGCGGGAGGCCAACAAGGAGGGCAAAACCCACCGGGGTGCGCCTGGGCCCGCAGGCACTCCCTGGTGGGTTGTGCTCCCCTCGGAGCTCCCATCAGGTGCGTTCCTGGCCCACTGGATGTCTTCTGACCCAAAAAAAAATCCACAAAAAGTTTCGCTGCATTTGGACTCCGTTTGGCATTGATTTCCTGCTATGTAAAAAACATGCAGAAAACATCAACTGGCACTAGGCACTATGTGAATAGGTCAGTACCAAAAAATGATATAAAATGACTATAAAATGATTGTAAAACATCCAAGAATGATAATATAATAGCATGGAACAATCAAAAATTATAGATACGTTGGAGACGTATCGACATCCCCAAGCTTAACTCCAGCTTGCCCTCGCGTAGGTAAATGATAAAAATAGAATTTTTGCTGTGGAATGCTACCTAACATGTTCATCACATTTGTTTTCTTTATATCGTGTACATTTGGACTTTTATATGGTTCGAAGCAATAGTCTAGTTTTGACATGTTGATTTTAGTACTCAAGCATACTAACAAGCAACCATGTCTTTCAAAATATCAACACTAAAGCAAGTTATCCCTAGCCCATTATGCTCAACCATTGATCCATTCATGAAACAGACTCGAATATTAGCTACACCCAATGCTCAAATACGATCATAATTCCCCTTAGTTGGTTCTTTATAAGAGAAGGTGGAGACTCAAATTCAAAATAAAAATTGCATAAAGTAAAATAAAGGCCCTTCGCAGCGGGAAGTAGGGATTTGTAGAGGTGCGAGGGCTCAAAGCAAAAATTGAGAGAAAAAAACATTTTGGGAGGCATACTTTTCCCACCAACGAAAATGACTTAGAGCTCCCAACACTTTCCATGCTAGATACATCGTAGGCGGTTCCCAAACAGATAATACAGTTTATTCCTTTTTCCACCATTGCTTTCACTTTCCATGACTAATCGTATCCACAGGTGCCCTCCGTACCAACACTTTCCAAGGAATTTATTATTTGACAACATAAAGTAAATTCATTTTCCATTTCTGGACTGGGCATCCCTACTACCTTTGTCGTACTCTCGTACAATGACAAGTGAACAAACACTCATCATGAGAATAACACATCTAGCATGGAAAACATCGGCCACCCCTCACCGCCTCGCGAGCGGTACAAGCACACAAAAGAGAAATTTATTTTGAAAATTAGAGATGGCACATGCAAATTTTCTTAGAACGACACGGAAATACCGTATATAGGTAGGTATAGTGGACTCATGTGGACAAAACTGGTTTAAAGGGTTTTGGATGCACAACTAGTGATCATACTTAGTGCAAAATGAAGGCTAGAAAAAAGATTGAGAAGCTTCCAACCAAGATACGAAAAATCTCATACCCAAGAAATAAGAATATGTAACACCGAATAATGCACCACAAGTAGGATATAAATTTCAATGCATAAATATTGACTTTCGTGCTTGCATAGGCAATCACAAACCTTAACATCAATATTCTTACTAAAGCACAATTACTCATCAACATGACTCACATATCATATCGTCATATCTAAAAACCATTACTAAGAATCAAGTTTATTTTGTCCAATGATCATCATGAGAGTTTTTATTATATCCTCCTTGGATATCTATCACTTTGGGACTATTTTTATATGTTGCTTTTGATAAGCTCAAACAAATTTAAGTGAAGAACATGAGCATAATATTTATTTCTCTCATAATAATTTAAGTGAAGCAAGAGAGAATTCCTTAAACATTTTACTAACTCACAAATAAATCTAAGTGCATCATGAGAGCATTTCTTCAAAAATAATAAAGCATGCCGTGCTCAAAAAGATGTAAGAGAAGTACTAGAGCAATTCCATGGCTCTAAAAAATTAAGTGAAGCATAGGGGCAAGCATAGCATAATTTTTGGCTCTCTCAAAAAGGTGTGTCCAGCAAGGATTCAAGACTTAAAACACAAAGAAAAACAAGCAAAGACTCATATCATACAAGACGCTCCAAGGAAAACTCATAATATGTGACGAATAAAAATATAGTTCCAAGTAAAATACCAATGGTTGTTTAGAAGTAAGAGGGGATGCCACTCGGAGGCATCCCCAAGCTTAGTTGCTTGATACTTCTTGAATATTATCTTGGGGCACCTTGGGAATCCCCAAGCTTAGCCTTTTGCTAATCGTTTTTCCTTCATCCAACATAAGATCACCCAAAACTTGAAAACTTCAATCACACAAAACTCAACAAAACCTTCGTGAGACCCGTTGGTATAAGAAAGAAAACCACTATTATAAGTACTATTGAAAACCCATTCATATTTTATTTTTTCATTATATCTACTGTATTCCAACTTTTCTATTGCAAAAACTCATCAAAGGAAACCAAAGAATCATCAAAACAAGCACACACCGCAAAGAAAACAGAATCTGTCAAAAACAGAATAGTCTGTAGCAATCTGACTACTTCGAATACTTCTGTAACTCCAAAAATTCTGAAAAATTAGGAAGACGTGAATAATTTGTTTATTAATCTTCTTCAGAAATAATTAACTCAAAATAACTATTATCATAAAAATTAAAAATAATTTCATCAGGTCAAAAGTTTCTGTTTTTCAGCAAGATCAAATCAACTTTCACCCAAATCATCCCAAAGGCCTTGCTTGGCACAAACACTAATTTAAACCACAAAAAAACATCTAACCAGAGCCCAAATGATTTATTTATTGCAAAACAGCAAGGAAAAATATTGGTTTGTCTCCCAACAAGCGCTTTTTTTAAAGCCTTTTAGCTAGGCATTGAGATTTCAATGATGCTCACATAAGAGAGAAGAATTGAAGCACAAAGAGAGCATCAAAAAACACATGACAAACACATATAAGTCTAACATACTTCCTATGCATAGGCATTTTGTAACCAAACAAATTATCAAGGCAAGCAAAAACTAGCATATGCAAGGAAAAAGAAAGAGACGATAGCAATTTCTACATGAAGAGAGGTAACTTGTAACATGAAATTTTTCACAACCATATTTCCTCTCTCATAATAATTACATGTAGGATCATAATAAAATTCAACAAAAATAGCTATCACATAACATATTTGCAACATGATCCAAATGCATGCTAAGTTGACACTCTTCCAAAATAGTGGGATTAACATTAACTAAAGTTATGACCTCTCCAAACCCAATTTTATCCAAAATTTCATAAGATTGAACATTATCCAAATATGTGGGATCTAAATTTGACACTCTTCCAAACCCACATTTAATATTATTGCAAACATTGTTTTCAATCTCTTATTCAGCATGAGCCTTAAATAAATTTTCAAGATTATAAGAAGAATCACCCCAATCATGATCATTGTAACAAGTAGTAGACATAGTAAAATTAGCATCCGCAAGCTTAGGGTTTTGCATATCATTAACACAATTGAGATTAATAGAATTTATAATAACATCATTGCAATCATGCTTTTCATTCAGGGAGCTATCGTGAGTCACTTTATAATTTTACTCTTTCAACACTTCATCACAATTTTCAGATTCACGAATTTCAAGCAAAACCTCATAAAGATAATCTAGTGCATCCAACTCACTAACAATTGGTTCATCATAAATGGATCTCTAAAAAGATTAGCAAGTGGATGAGGATCCATAAAATTTTTGGTTCTTGATTTTCAATAAACACACAATTATGCCATGCAAGCAAACAAGCCAAGTAAGACATAAAGGGCAAATGAAAAGACGAACATAAAAGGGCAAATAAAACGGAATTTTTTTTGTGAAGTGGGGGAGACGAAAACGAGAGGAAAATGGCAAATAATGTAAATTGCGAGGAGATGAGATTTGCAATTATGAACCTGGTTGATGTTGAAGATCCTCCCCGATAACGGCGCCAGAAATTCCTTTTGATGCCTGCTTGAACTACGTCCGTATTTCCCCAAAGAGGAAGGGATGATGTATCAAAGCGAGGGTAGGTATTTCCCTCAGTGATGAGACCAAGGTTATCGAACCAGTAGGAGAACCAAGCAACACAACGTAAACAGCCCCTGCACACAAATAACAAATACTCGCAACCTGACGTGTTAAAGGGGTTGTCAATCCCTTTCGGGAAACGACGCCACAAATTGGCGAGAAGACGTGGTAAAGCTGTCATAGATAGGATAAATAGATAGCAAATTAAATAAAGTGCAGCAAGGTATTTTTGTATTTTTGGTTTAATAGATCTGAAAATAAAAGCAAAGGAAAAATAGATCGCAAAGGCAGATATGATGAAAAGAGACCCGGGGGCCGTAGGTTTCACTAGTGGCTTCTCTCGAGAAAAATAGCAAACGGTGGGAAAACAATTACTGTTGGGCAATTGATAGAACTTCAAATAATCATGACGATATCCAGGCAATGATCATTATATAGGCATCACGTCCAAGATTAGTAGACCGACTCCTTCCTGCATCTACTACTATTACTCCACACATCGACCGCTATCCAGCATGCATCTAGCGTAATAAGTTCATGCAAAAATAGAGTAATGCAATAAGAATGATGACATGATGTAGACAAGATCTATTTATGTAGAAATAGACCCCATCTTGTTATCCTTAATTGCAATGATACATAAGTGTCGTTTCCCTTTCTGTCACTGGGATCAAGCACAATAAGGTCAAACCCATCATAGAGCACCTCCTCCCATTACAAGATAAATAGATCAAGATGGCCAAACAAAACCCAAATATCGGAGAAGAAATACCAGGCGATAATCAATCATGCATATAAGAGATCAAAGAAGACTCAAATAACTTTCATGTATAAAAACATAGATCCGATCATAAACTCAAAGTTCATTGGATCCCAACAAACACACCGCAAAAAGACACTACTAGGAAAAGGCCTACTAATGGCACACTGGTTTTTCCTACTAATGGCACATTACCAGTGCGCCATTAGTACCACGCCACTAGTATTCTTTACTAATGGTGCACCACTGGTGCGCCATTAGTATCTGGTATACTAATGGCGCACCAAGCAGTGCGCCATTAGTATGTAAAACCATGCGCCATTAGTGTGCCTCCCGGGGGGCCATACGTAAGCATGTGCTTTGTCATACTAATGGCGCATTCTATGTTGATGCGCCATTAGTATCCTTTGGCATACTAATGGCGCACCTGGTGGTGATGCGCCATTAGTATGAATATTTGGTGTTTTTACTTTTCTGATTTTTGCACAGGTTACAAAATATATTATTGGACAGAATGTAGATAGCAGCACACAGCAACATTAGATTCATCGAATACAATAGAAGATTAGTCTCCGAATACAATTCATCATATTAGTCTCCGAATTCAAAAGACCGAACAAAGATAAGACATTACAAGTCTCAAGACCGCGAGTATCGAGTTTTTCTTCACATTACAAGTCGATATCGATCATCTAAACTACCATCAAATAGAAGAGAGCTGTGGTCATCACGATGAGCATCATCGCGATCAAACTGGTCTTCATCCGGTTCCTCCAACGCTCCCTCCTCTCTCCCGCTAGCTAGCGGGCGTATCTAGATTCGGCCTCCGCCCTAGTGGTGTACCCTTCGTAACTGTTACCGCCGAAATGGTGAACTTGTCTCCGACACTCCTCCCAGTCGTCGTAGACTCCGGGAACCTTACCCTTGTACACGACATACGATGGCATCTCTATGCACAAGCCAAACAACAGACAATACATAAGCAATATGTAAGTATGCAACAAAACAATCGGAAGAGAAAAGCAAGACATTAATAGCACGATTCATGGTCCTACTAATAAATAGCATCGATTATATTCTAAGTTGAATGACTGTCCAAACCAAAGAGACATATGAATTCATTAAAGTTTAATTACAACATGAGCCAATCAATGTTTCAGAACTACACATCACTACTTTCGACTCGACTCAACGGACATGAGCGTGGATGAAGCCGCCGTCCGTCGTGATGGTCATGAAATCGCGGTCGTTGTCACCCTGCATTTGTAGCGCTCCATCTAGCTCATTGTTGGACGGTTGATATCTGAGGAAGAACTGCCCCGAGGTATGAAGGACATCTTGATGGATGATGTCCGCAAACTCCGACTGGATGTGAAAGAATTCTTGTCTGAGGTCCGCGTCCTGGATTGCCGACAAGTTCGCGGCCCAATCTTTGAGATTATCTGGTAGCAGAAGGTGATGATGGTCCCTTACGATCGCGCGCATGTGATGGAGGGCGTAGTAGGCATCCTTCTGAACGCCAGGCGGCTGCTTGACGCAGCAGAACTTTGTATTATGTGAGAACATGTGCTTGCCGTACTTACGAACTGCCCTGGTGAAGGTGCCTCCAGATTTGGCATAGCCGGGGAGAACATCATCAAGAACTTTCTTGACATTTGTGTAGTCTATCTTGGAGTTACGGTTCGAGTCGAAATACGTGGCCATGGAATATTTCAGGCTTAAGAGGATGAGTGTGCAATGTGTGTCACTGCACAGAACACAGAATGTTAGAAAGAAAAGAACGATCGAAATCTAAGAAATCATATGTTACGGGGCGGTTAAGGGATGACTTACTCGGGAAAGTAAGCCACAAGGAAGTTATCCTTATCTGGGTTTGCCAGAATGACGCCTTCGATGTGTGAACTCGCAACTTGGCGGTCCCCAGCACTGCTCAAGTGCTTGGCACGCATGTAGAAGGGGTCGACCGTTCGGTTGTTTTCGCTGAGTATGGAGATGCGGTCCCCAGCACTTACTCACGATCCGCATGTAGAAGGTGTGAACTCGCAACTTGGCGGTCCCCAGCACTGCTCAAGTGCTTGGCACGCATGTAGAAGGGGTCGACTATCATGATGTTCGGGGTCTTGTCTCTAATGATCCGCATCTCCATACTCAGCGAAAACAACCGAACGAAGGTGTAGTGCAGCGAATGAAGGTTAAACATAGCAAAGATGTCATCAAACCGCAGGACGATCGTACCCCCGATGTCGCCATCCACAAAGCCCTTGCCCTCTAGCACCTTGGCCACGAAAACCGGGTATGCCACATCATTCTCTGTGAGACGCCGCTTCTCCAAAGAAAGAACACTGTCGTGCAGACTCCGCATAGCACCGGTTGCAGCATTGATCATATTTGTCGGTAGCATCGCCCTACCGGACACATGCACCCTCCTCGAGATATCCTTTGGTGAAGGTGGTCCGTCCTGAGCACGGATCGAACTCGGTGCCGACTGGCTCACACCGGCGCCCTTGTTAGTCTTTCGTTTCAGTCCCTTCTTCTTGATCTCCTGTAATGGGACCGAGTTCTGCTCACAGACCGCCTTCTTGAGCGTGTTGGGGCTGATAATATTTTGCACCTCAGCTATCTGAGGCTCGATGAAGGCTGGAGCTAGAGGCGTCTCCTGAGAATTGAACGCCAGACGACGCCTGTTGCTGTTGGATTTCTCCGCCGTACCAGCTAGATTGCGGTCGTCTTGGTTGGGTTCTTGAGAAAGAGGCCCGCAGAACTCGTCAGCGTACCCATGTTCGGCAAAGTACTTATCGACTTTGGTAAATGTACAGTCATCGTTGTCGTCATCGTCCGGATCCTGTGCCATAGGGCTGTTCGGATCCTGTGCCATAGGGCTGTCCGGCATAGAGATGTCCGGCAGGTACGGTAGCGTTGCGGCGTTCTTGCTATGGCTTGGCGCCGGCACGAATCTGGCTCTTCGGCCAAAGCAGGGGCCAGTTTACGCAGGCGCTGAGGGTCATCTCATCTTCTTCGTCGGCCCCAGCGGGTCGAATCGGAGGTAACAACTCGTCGCAGCCTGGCAGCACCTGAACCTCTTCAATCCTATACACTGTGGGTGGCATCGGATTACCGTGGAACATGGGGTTGCCCGGTTGAACGATTCTGCCCTTGGCAACATTGACCAACTCGGCGCCCACGAAGTGCAGAAGAGTGCAAGGAACGTCGGCGGTGCCCTGCGAAAACATGTACAGGGCGTCAGGGATGCCCAGTCAAAGGCAAGGAGATGAAGTCATCGGCCGAGAGGCTTAGTTACCGTGATGCCGTCGAGCTCGGCTAATGTCGAGGCACCGCCAACGGCGGGCGTGCAACTGACGGAGGGGGCGCTTGCTAGCGAGATGCCGGCCGGCGTACACCTGGGTGCATTGAGCTCCAATGCCCGTGCCAGCACCGGAGACACGAATACCGCCTTCGCCGGAGACACCAATGGCGCCGCCGCTGGAAACACCAATGGCGCCGCCTGCGCGCTGTGCGAGTTGCTGGCCGTGAAGCTGGGAACCGGGGGAGGCCCCTGTTGGCCGCCCGCAATCCACGTTGTCAGCCCATGAATCAACGTAGGCACCATGGCGTTGAGCTTCGTTCCCAGTTGTTGTTCCACTTGCTCTTGGACAAGCTCCGGAATCCACGCCACTTGTGCCTTGAGTGCTTCAACCTCGTGCGTCTGGCTTTCCGAGCTGGTCTTTTTCTCCTTCCGCACACCAGCGGTATAGTATGACCCCCATTTTGTGGACAAGCCTTTGCCGGCCACACGACCAGCTGACGTTGGCTTAGTGAGCTTATCCTTGTTTTTCATTACGTTCAACACCCTATTTAAAGGAGTGTCGAAAGGGGAGCTCTGAGACGACCCCGCGCTACTGCTTTTAGTGTCCTGCGGAAGGAACGTGAACCACTTAGAAATATTGGGGATTAATTAGAGTGCAACCATATGGAGCTAATTACGCGGGGGTGTATTCCTTACCAGAACAAGCTCAAGCGCCCTGGTCTTTGGATCCGTGGTAAGCTCCTTTGTTATCGAGTCGTCCTTGTACCGGGCCCTGACATAGTTCCTGGTCTGCTTGTCACAGCTGTATTTCTCGAAGCGGGGCGGTAGGCCTTGCTCGGCACGCTCCGCGTCCTCCTTGCCCCATATAGGCTCCACCACTCTGTAACCGCCGGGACTGAGTTTGTGTTCCCCTAAGTTCAACTCCCGCATTTCTTTCCCCCACTGACTTGATTCGGAGGTTGCGCTGCTCTCGCACTTGATCTTGAACTCCTTGTATTCATCTTCGCTCATCAAAGGATATTTCACCTTGATCTTCTCATAACTATTACCTTTATCAATCATTCTCTTCACCGCGCTTCTCCAAGTAGACAGGGTCGTGCTCATCTTCGTGAGGGCGGCACTGTTCACTTTTATTCCCTGAGAGGCGTGTGTTTTCAAATTCGGCGGGGAACTTGTATCGTTCATGCAGCTTCGTGAAGAGGAGGTTGTGCAAATTCCCGTGGTCCTTATTCCTAAGGTTATCGGTGTTGATCGAGATGGTGCTCCGGAGAATGCACCCGAGCTGAAGCGAGTACCCCTTGACTATATGTTTGGGCTCCGTTGGATTCCCGTCAGAGTCCACTTGAGTGAATTCGGGCGCCGGTCCTTCCTTTGCTTCTTCGGTTGGCTGCCATCTGTGTGTGCGCTGCCATCATCAGTGGTGGCATCCTCGGCGGCACCATCAGTGGTGTCATCCCCGACGCCACTAGGGGTTGTGTAGTCAGGATCGGTGTCTTTTGCGGCGTCCTCATAGCGGTGAGGTTGTTCCTCCATCTCCTGGGACAGCTCCCAGAATTGCTTGCCGCCCGAACCACCGGCCTCATCGTTGTGGGCCATGTTTCGCTCTAAATAGGAAAAAAGTTTGGTCAAAAAGTTGGTTATTGTCAAGGAACAAGATCGTGGTCTCATCATTTAGGGTTTGTCGACATCGAGGCATCCTAAAAGCTAAGCTTTTATCATTTAGGGTTTGTCGACGTCGAGGCACCCTAAAAGCCTAAGCGTACATCATTTAGGTTCTCATCGACACCGAGGCATCCGGGGCAGCCAAGTTAAGTTTTCATCATTTAGGGTTTATCGATGCCGAGGCACCCTAGGTTGGGCCTAATCACTTGGCACTAATCACATGGCTCTATTGCCACCTATGTTGGGTTTATCATCTAGGGTTTATCGATGCTAAGGAGAATTCTAAGTTGGGCCTAATCACTTGGCTCTATTGCCACCTATGGTTTAATGCAGCAAGAATGGCAGGGCAGTTGATCCTACTTAACTAAGTACTAAGATACCCCGGCCCATGCATTAGTCGCAAGTACCCCATATGTCCTATTTTTAGCAAAGTCATGCTAAAATTCACGAAAATTTTTAGCATGACCTTTGCTGAAAATAGGACATATGGTGTACCCAAATTTGCCGGAACGAAAGTTAATCGACATTCCGGCAAACTCAAGGGCCTCTCGAGGTACCTGCAAATTCATCACGACACAATGGTCGGAGAAAAAACCCAGCAAACTAGCAAGATGATCATCATCTTTGCAAGACAGTAGCTCAAGTTTTTGATAGTAGCCTCTGAAGAAAACAGCATTGCAACATTCAAGTTCAGACATACACACTGAACATTTGACCAGTTACCTCTGAAGAAAAATATACGCTGACTATTGGACACAAAGAAAACAGCTATTGTAAACATTAAGTCATGGTAGTGTGTGCTGAAGCAATTACAGTATAGGAACAACAACACAACAGTAGCAAATACAAGTCCTCAGTAAGTGTAAGAGAAGTGTACTAGAGCTGTAAACAGACTTAAAAAACCTAACTACTGGACACAGTAAATCATGGTCATTTTAACTGTAAAAGGAGTTCCACATGACAGTAAATGATGGAAAGAGCTCAAATACTAGTACAAAGATAAACTTGAAAAATGATCAATAATAGCCGTAGAGATACTATTGTGAAGCAAAATATGAGGAAAAGAGGAAATTCAGAACATGAGAGACAAAACTCTATTTTCATGACAGAAAAATTATTACACAATAGAGCCACAGGAAATACGGGGGAAGGAAAATTGTATCACTCTAGATTAGTGTAGCCACTATCTAACAAAACCAGAATGTTAACAAAATTACACCATGATGATACCAAATTCTTGTAGCAGTACAATGAGTTCATAGGATAAAAAAATCATCCACATTCACCAACCCAAACTGGTGGAGATACAACAAACCAGAACATAGCCTCTTAAATTATTTGTTATAAGGTTGTGATTCCATGATGTTATAAGGTACCTGTTTTGATCAGAAGCAGCAATTGCCACAAAATAATTGCACACACATATTCCAACAAGCACTTCAAAACAGTAGAATATTTACTAGCTGTGTTTGCCAAACTGCAACTATGTGATAGTGAACAACACAAGAGGTGCTGCTGCTTAGGGCTTCAATTTGAAATACTACTGGAAGATAACTAACTAAAAATATGTGGAAGTGGAGCATTACTACTCTACAGAAAGATAACGCAATGTAAAAAAAAGTGTAACTCTATCTACAATGAGTGGAAATGGCCAAGCCTAAACAACTTACTACTTAACCAATTCTTAGGCAGGCCATACACAACACGGTGGCTCATAACGCACCAACCAGTCAGATAACAAGAGCAGTTTAGCACCACTGATATAGTGCTCCAGCTAACAAACCAAACAAGTAAATCAACTACCACACCAGCAGAACCATCTGCGACTTACCGTGGCCGATGCACGAAATTCGGTTGTAGCTGAGGTTGAGCACGCGAAGCTTCGTCAGTTCCCGAAGCCCCTCGACGTCGGCGATCTTGTTCCGCGACAGATCCAGCGAGTGCAGGCCCTTCGGCAGCGATCCCGGGGAGATATGAACTGCATGACGAATAGAACAACCCAAATTCAGTTACTGAATGTCTGAAGATGCTACTGTCTAGTACGGGAGCACGGGAGCGCGCGAGCACGCGGGAACAGTGGCCGCAAGAAGCAGCAGCCGCGAGTACGGTGAATTGAACCTACTATTTTCATCAGGCTGGAGACTGGCAACAAGATATTAAATATTTATCACTTCTATTCTTGCCCAAAATCGCACATTTGTATTTATTACATTAAACTTATGTGCGTACAATTAGATAACCAGTTCAATTATTACATGAAACTAGCGATGGTATAACAACAACAATCATAATATCTACACTTGTACAGGTACAAAGAAATGCTCATGACAGGCACTAATATGCAAGAGGGCAAACTGAGATTAAGGCCACTCCCATATGATAATCCAACAAAACAAGAAGTGCGGAGGCCTTGGACAACACAACTCAACATAAACGAATCGCGCAATTAGCAAGCAGCATAGCATTGCAGATCAACTGGTTATCCATCAGGAAACTACGCAAGTACCATGTCGGCAAGCCTGATGCAAGGGCGAAACACGGGCATGGCCACTCCTCCCTCTAGCTTAACTCCTAAACCTGCTCCAACTAAAATAAAATCGCAGAGCTCACCAACAAGGCAACAGCTCACCAACACAGCGCTGCCAAACCGTACCCACGTTGGGCATCCCGCCGCGCCGGCAGAAGAAGCAGGCGACCAACCCACACGGGCAGGCGGCGGTGGAGGCCACAAAGCAGCAGCAGCAGCGGCATGGCACGCAGATCCCGAGGGGAAGCTACAGAAAGGCGGCCGCAAGAAGCAGCAGCAACGGCACGACGGGGCGGCGGCGGCGAGCTCCTTCTCCTAACCCTAGGTCGCCGCCCCGTGGGGGCATGGGGATGAGCGGGGGAGAGAGGGAGGGAGGGAGTGAGACTAACCAGGCCGCGCGGGGAGGCTCGCACTGCCGTCGAGGAGCGTGTCTGACGAGGCTAACCGCCGTTGAGGGGCAGCTTCGACGAGAGAGATTTGGTGGTGGCCGGAGCAAAGATGACGGAGGGCTCGAGGGGGAGGCGGCGGTCGAGGGGGAGGAAGGGGAGAGGGAGGCGGCGGGGGCGCGTGGGCGGCTGCGGTGCCATGGGTCGGGGCAGCAGCGGTGGCGCGGTGGAGGGAGGGACGAGGGAGGAAGCGGCGCGGTGGAGGGAGAGGAAGGAAGTGTCGATCTGGCGAGAGGGAGAGGGACTAGGGGGGGACGAAGTGTATGGATGGGGGCAGATTACTAATGGCGGACCACCAGGGGGTGCGCCATTAGAATGTTTTTTTTTAGTTCGAGCACTCAGGTTATATTCCACCTAACCCAATCCACATCAGAACCCGCCCACTAGCCCGACTGGACAGCACGCAACACACACACCAGGAGGTCCTCGGTTCGATTCCCAGGCTCCCTAATATTTTTTTATGCATTTTAAATGCTGTTTGATATTTATTTGTGTTTAAATATGTTCAAACTTGTTTAAATCATAACAGTAATTTTTTTTATAAAAACAGTAATAATTTTTTAAAAAATATGTTCAAATTTGTTACTTGAAAATATCATCGGCGACGGCGGTGGAGCGGGGGAGGGTGCGGGGGGTGCCCGTTGGCGGCGGTGGAGCGGGGAAGGGTGCGGGGGGCCGGGTGCTCGTCGGCGGTGGTGGAGCGGGGGAGGGTTGCGGTGGGTCGGTGGCGGCGGTGGAGCTAGCGGGGGAGGGTGCGGGTGGGATCGCGATGGGGGGGGATCAAGATCGAGATGGATGGGGAATCGAGATCGAGATGGAGGGGGTTCGAGATCAAGTGTCCTCATGAATTCAAAAAGTGCCCATGAAATTTAAAAATATTCATGATATCAAAAAGTGCCCATGAAATACAATCAGGAAATGAAGACTACGATTTAAATACAATCGATCTTAGCTAGCTATCTGTTCACAATCTTCTTGCCCTTCTTTTTCGCAAATGGAGTTCTTCTGTGGAATGGATGTCCTTTAGGTAGGGTGGTCTTGCTTCTTCTTGTGGTGTGTGCTACTACTTCATCATCGTCGTCATGTTCGATCTTCGGGTCGCTGTACTTGTCGAAGTCTTGCTCATTGGCTACTCCATCCATTCCGATGATCTTCCTTTTGCCTCTCCTCACGACAACACGAATGGGCTTTGGCGGGTCGGTAATGAAGAAGCATTGGTCCACTTGGGAAGCCAGTACCCATGGCTCATTTTTCGCGGTGACGTTTGCGCCCGCGGTCTTGGATTTAGCTTCAGGTATAACCATGGTGGTGAAATACCGGTCTTCTTTTAGGACGCTCTTGGCCCATCTGACACGGAACATCGGGACCTTCTCTCCAGCGTAGCTCAGCTCCCAGATCTCCTCGATCCTTCCGTAGTATCTGTCCTTGTCGTTGCCGGTGTAGGATTCCATCGTTACCCCGGAGTTTTGATAACCATCGCTCTTCACGTCCTTGATCTCGGTGTAGAATGTGTAGCCATTGATATCGTACGCCTCATAGGTCATCAGGTTGTGCTCGGCGCCCTGTGACAAGGTGAATATGAGTTGTTCTTCCGCGGAAGAATCCTCATGTAAAGGGTACGACAGAAGCTTCTGCTTGAACCAACGCGTGAAACATGAGTTGTGCTCTTTGATTATATCTCCGTCCGTCCTATGTTGGCCTCGGTCATTGTACGTCTTCTAAATAAAGGTTTTGTGTTCTACCACCCAAGGACCGACCATGTCTATTTGTTGTAGCGCGATTAAGTTTAATCTTTCAAAGTCGGCGAGTCGACCCTCGAAGTCGACATGCATTTCACGGCGACCCTCACGGTGACCCCATCCAGCGAGCCTGTCGAGGTGCCTGTTGACGGGCAGACCAACGGGGTTCTCGATGCCTAGATAATTCGTGTAGTAGGAGGTGCACTCTTCGGTCAGAAAGCCCCTGGCTATACTTCCCTCTGGACGTGACATGTTACGAACGTATCCTCTGATGACACCATTCATCCTTTTGAACGGCATCATGCTGTGCAGGAACGTCGGCCCAAGTTGGATGATATCCTCCATGATATGGACCAGCAGATGCACCGTAACGTCGAAGAATGCGGGCGGGAAGTACATCTCAAGCTCGCATAGTATCACCACGATCTCTTCCTGTAGCCTTCTGAGTTGCCTCACGCCAATCGACTTCCGAGAGATGACGTCAAAAAAGTTGCATAGGCCTAATAGCGTTTCACGGACGTGCGCGTCCATGATCCCACGGATTGCAACTGGAAGTATCTGCGTCATCAGCACGTGACAGTCGTGAGATTTCATCCCGCTGAACTTCTGCTTCGCTGGGTCTAGGTATCTGCTTATCTTCCCCGCGTAACCGTAAGGAAGTTTTACTCCTACGAGGCAGGTGAAAAACTGCTCGATCTCCTCCTGACTTAGAGTGAAGCACGTGGGAGGGTAGTCATTTCCGGTCTTCTTGGCCTTTTTGCCTTTGCGACGACTTTATGTGTCCTGCTTCGCCTCATCATCATCATCATCATCATCATCATCATTAGCGTGAAGCTCCTGCCTGATGCCCATTGATTTCAAGTCTGCCCTTGCTTTCGGCCCATCTTTGGTCCTCTCTGGCATGTTGAGCAGGGTACCAAGCAGACTCTCGCACACGTTATTCGTGATATGCATGACATCAAGGCTGTGAGGCACACGGTGGATCTTCCAGTACGGCAAGTCCCAGAAAACAGACCTCGTTTTCCATATTTTCATCAGCGGCTCTGGCGCCTTTCGCTTCTTTCCCGGCTCTGGCGCCTTTTGCTTCTTTCCCGGCAGTGGGCAGTCTTTCAAATTTTTCAATAGCTTGTCTATTTCCTCGCCGCTCCTCGTACACGAGAGTTTTCGGGGTTCGGTTTCACCATCGAACAGATACTTGTGTTTCCTCCACAGGTCATCGTCGCGAAGCTACCTTCGATGTCCCATGAACACAGTTTTCAAAGACCCAGGATCTCTATCTAGCTGGCGATACGTCGTGTCATCCATGCACCTTACGCATCAAGAAAATCCGTGGACTACCTGCCCCGCGAGATATCCGTAACCGAGATAGTCGTGCACCGTCGTGAGCAGTGCGACTCTCATAGGGAAATATTCTTTCTCTACGGCGTCCCATGTATTGGTTGGCGTTTTCCACAGCGTGTCTAGCTCCTCCTTCAGCAGCCCCAGATACAGATTGATGTCGTTCCCTGGTTGTTTCGGCCCTTCAATTAGCATACTCATGTGAATGTACTTCCTCTTCATGCACAACCAGGGGGGAAGGTTGTACATCCACACAAACACAGGCCAAGTGCTATGTGTGCTTCTCTGGCTGCCAAATGAATTGACTCCATCGGTGCTCGCGCCCAGCATGATGTTCCTTGGATCCTTCCCAAATTCTGGGTATTCGAAGTTGAACGCTTGCCACTGGCTCGCATCCTTAGGGTGACTCAGCATCTTGTCTTTTTTATTTATCTCCGAATCATCTCCATCATCTTCCCGCTTCTTCTCCTTCCTATCCGCGTGCCAACGCAGGAGCTTTGCTACCTAAGGGTCCGCGAAATACCGCTGCAGACGAGGAGTGCTTGGAAAGTACCACACCGATTTTCGAGGAGCTTTCTTCCTCTTCTTGTATCGAGTGACGCCGCACACCGGACATACGGTAGACTCCGCGTGCTCGTCCCGATAAATGATGCAATTGTTCATGCACACATGGTATTTCCCCTGCGGTAAATCCAGAGGACACACGATTTCCTTCGCCTCCTCGAAACTGGTCGGGCACTTGTTCCCCTTGGGAAGACGTTCGTGCCAGAATGACATGTTCTCGTCGAATCATGCGTAGGTCATTTTTGTGTTTTACCTTCATCTCCAGAGCCATGAGCGTTACTTTCAGGCGGGTATCCTCGGGCCTGCATCCTTCATACAATGGAGTAACCGCGTCTATCTCCAGTTGATCCAGCTTGGCTTTCTCTCGGGCAGCAGCTCTTGCGTTATCCGTCTGCTTGAGAAGCAGCTCTTGAATATAAGGGTCCTGCACCCAGCCTCCATCATCGTCTGCTCCGGCATCTTCATCTTCATGATCATGCCCTTCGTCTTGATCTTCCTCATCATCATGTATGACATGTTCTACATGATGACTGTGTACAGCATCACCGTCGTGATCATGTCCTGGAGATTCTTCATCTTCTCGCCCGCCCTCGCCGCGTGGTACTTGTCTTGTTGCCCTTCCTCGTTTCTTGCCCTGCCCCCATGGACGACTTCATAGTCATCTCCATCACCTTGCCACCGATAGCCATCCATGAAACCACGCAAGAGCAGGTGGTCCCACACCTGCCCGTAATCCGGGTCCGCAATAAGGCTCTTCAGCTTGCATCTTCGACACAGACATCTTATCTCCGTCTCGTTATTTTGAAGCATCTCAGCCTTCGCGGAGCTCAAAAACCTATTCACGATGCCTTCGGTCATCGTGCGGACCATGGTCGCCTGCGGGGTAGAGCAAAACGATATTTTAGAACCAAGAAAAAATTTGTCATGACCTTCCCTAAAAATAGGACCAAAAAGAATGCATAGTGCCAAAATTCTCGCTGAAACGGAAATGAATAAACATTCCGGCAAAATATTGGCAACTCTCGCATTTCAAATACCGGTACCTGCAAACACAAACATATATGCAACACCACAATCATATGCAACATCACAAACATACATAGATCTAGCTAGGCCACAAAAAGTGCATGTGCACATTGTTGGAGCGAGCTAGGGAGAAAAAAAGTAGATCTACAACATGAAGATAGCTTTCCCCTTACTTACCTATCAAAAAAAGGTAATTTCACCACTTAATTTTGATGAATCTATGGTGCAAATGAGGTGAGGAGGAGGAGGCAGCCGAAAGCTTGGAGAAGAAGGTGGAGGAAATGAAGTGGGGAAAGTGAGTGGGTAGGTGTGGCTGTCCAAAATATCTTGTTGGGGTCCCAGGTTACTAATGGCGCACCACCTGCAAATGCGCCATTAGTATGCCTGGTTACTAACGGCTCACCTGCAGATGGTGCGCCATTAGTAGTTTTGCAGAAAAGTAAAAAAATAAATATATATACTAATGGCGCACCGAGTCATAGTGCGCCATTACTAGTTTAAACTAGTAATGGCGCACTATGAAACGGTGCGCCATTAGTAGTTTTGCAAAAAAAAGGAACAAAAAAAATACAATAATGGCGCACTGTCTGCATGGTGCGCCATTACTAGATAGAACTAGTAATGGCGCACTTCGACAGGATGCGCCATTAGTATGTATGGAAAAATGGAAAAAAATTTATTACTAGTGGCGCACCGTTTGTCTAGTGCGGCATTAGTGTCTTCCACACTAATGGCGCATCACCAACTGGTGCGCCATTAGTATATAGTAGTGGCGCACTACTTCCCTGGTGCGCCATTAGTGTCAATCCTATCTATAGCCCTTTTCCTAGTAGTGAGACTTACATCATATGGATCTCCAAGAGACCATTGTATTGATAATCAATAGAGAGAGAGAGAGAGGAATCCATCTATCTACTAACTACAGACCCGTAGGTCTACAAAGAACTACTCACGCATCATCGGAGAGGCACCAATGGACATGATGAACCCCTCCGAGATGGTGCCTAGACTTGATCTAGTGTTTATGGACTCTGCGGCGGCTAGAATTGATTTTTGTCGACTCCCCTAGGGTTTCTAGAATATTGGGGTATTTATAGAGCAAAGAGGCGGTGTGGGAGGCCAATGAGGAGGAAACAACTGACCGGGGCGCGCCTGGGCGCCCTGGTGGGTTGTGCTCCCCTCGGAGCTCCCCTCAGGTGCGTTCCTGGCCCACTGGATGTCTGCTGGCCCAAAAAATCCACAAAAAGCTTCGTTGCATTTGGACTCCATTTGGTATTGATTTCCTGCAATGTAAAAAACATGCAGAAAACAGCAACAGGCACTGGCCACTGTGTCAATAGGTTAGTACCAAAAAATGATATAAAATGACAATAAAATGATTGTAAAACATCAAAGAATGATATATAACGGCATGGAAAAATCAAAAACTATAGATACATTGGAGATGTATCAAAAAGTAAGAAGTAGTAAAAGTGAGCAAAAATTGTAATGCAATGCTTGGAAATAAGGCCCAGGGTTCATACTTTCACTAGTGCAAGTTCTCTCCACAATGATAATATAATTAGATCATATGACAATCCCTCAACGTGCAACGAAGAATCACTCCAAAGTTCCTATCGCGTAGAACATCAGATGAAATTGCTTGTAGGGTACGAAACAACCTCAAAGTTATTCTTTCCGATCAATCCATTGACATATTCCTATGAATATCACAAACAGACCTAGAGCACGTAGTAAAATAACACCATATGACACACATCAATCAACCCTAATGTCACCTAAATACTCCGATGTCACCACAAGTATCCGTGCGTCAAACAACTTCAGATTCATAATATTCAATCCAACACAAAGAAATTCAAGAGCATCCCAAGATTTCTATCGGGGAAAGGAATATGAAAACGTGCATCAACGCCTATGCATAGATTACCCCAATGTCACCACGAGAAACCGCAAGTTGATAACCAAAACATACATCAATTGGATCAATAGAACATCCCATTGTCACCACAGATATCCCATCGCAAGACATACATCAAGTGCTCCCACATCCAGAGATTCAATCCAACATAACAAAACGTCAAAGGAAAAGACTTAATTCATCACAAGGTAGAGAGGGAGAAACACCATATGATCCGACTATAGTAGCAAAGCTCGCGGTACATAAAGATCATGCCAAATCAAGAACACGAGAGAGAGAGAGAGAGTGAGAGATCAAACACATAGGTACTGGTACATACCCTCAGCCCAGAGGGTGAACTACTCCCTCCTCGTCATGGAGACTGTCGGGATGATGAAGATGGCCACCGGTGATGGTTTCCCCCTCCGACAAGGTGCCGGAACAGGCTCCCTATTGGTTTTCCATGGCTATAGATGCTTGCAGCGGCGGAACTCCTAATATAGGTTAATTTTTGGAGGTTTTGGGATTTATAGGAGGTGTTGGCGTCAGGGACAAGTCAAGGGGGCCCACGAGGCGATGACAAGGCAGGGGCGCACCCTAGGAAGCACCCCCACCCTTGTGGTTCCCTCGGGACTCCTCTGCGATATCTTTTCGTTCCAATATTTTTTATATTTTCCAAAAATATTCTACATAAATTTTCTGCTTGTTCTGAGAACTTTTATTTCCGCACAAAAAATGACACCATGGTAGTTCTGCTGAAAACAACGTTAGTCTGGGTTAGTTCTAATCAAATCATACCAGAGTCATATAAAATTATTGTAAACATGCATGAATACTTCATAAATTGTAAATACGTTGGAGACGTATCAGGTCCTGCCTCCCGCTTTCTGGAATAGAAATTCTATGGTTAAATTCTCCCAATCCATGAAATCTGAGTAAGTTTCGTTAGATCTATTTAGTGTATTGATTGTTTGAATTGTACAAGTGATAAGTGATTAGTTGTTTCATCTGTGCAAATGATTTCAACTAATAATCTGACAAGGGTTAGTGTTCCTGCTAATAATTCCTTGCCAGGTCTTAACAATTGATTTTGAATGACCTACATATATGTTTGTGCCATTATTTTCTTCAAGATTGGTCTGTACATAGAAGATTGTGCTTAAAAATCAAACCAGAATCTCTGGATATGTCTAAAAAATAGCCATAAATTCCTAATCCCACTTTATGTCATGTAAACATTGATTTGATGCCAAATTTTGGCAACTGTCAAATGTTTGCTAGAGATTAGTTTGTAAACATTAATTTGACGCCACATTTTTTACTATATGTATAGGTGCTGTCTGACGATGTCGATAGCGAGGATGAAGATGCCAGAGGAGGTAAAAGAGGCAAATCCTCAGGGTGCTTTATGTGGGAATGCATAACAGTCGTATTAGGACCTGGAACTGGGGCTAACTATGCCCATTTTGCAACCAAAAGCATCATCTTGCGTATCAAAGTGTTCTGGCGCATGCAAGAGTACGAGCCGTTGGCTCCTTCAAGCAGAAGTATTCTCGAGGGTGGCACTCGCCGCATATAATGAGTACTTGGAGAAGCTTTAGGATCGTGCCGGCAGATGAGATGAGATGTTGGATCAAACTATGTATGGTTATGTAGTGTCTTAATTATAAATGCGCTTGAGTATCATTAATGATGGTTGAACTATACACTTATGGTTGAACTATGTTTGTGTACGCTTATTATCTATGTCTGAGTATGTCTAAATGTGGGATATGAATCTACCTCTATCTTGGTATATTGGTCCCCTTTGTAATTTTGTTAAATATTGACCAAAGATTTAACTGACAAAATGTTAGTGTAGGTCAGGAAAAATTCTATCGTTGGATGCGTATTTGAACATAGTGTTCAATGATATAATTTTTGGTGACATGCATACACATTTGTTAGTTAAATCTTTGGTCAAAATTTGGCACAAATTTCAAAGGGGTCCAATAAACCAGGACGTAGGTAGTATGTCAATCAAACACGGTTCTGAAAATTGGAACCGTGTGCACTAACTTCCATTTTCCCTCTTACATCAGTTACACACGGTTGGCTCTAGCAAACCGTTGCCTCCGAAACTCTTTGTGGGACAAAAAACCCTCACCTCCCAATTCAAAAAGGAAAAAAAAACCCTCACCATCCTCACGTCACAAAAAACCTCACCGCGCCCACCACCCTCTCTGGTCCCCATTCACACCTGTATAAGCTCCTCCGTGACTTTGCATGGCACCGCCTATCATCGCAGCAACCACTTAGCTCGACGCCTATTGCTTCCGCCAGGCTGCCGGCAAACCCGACTGCATTTCGCCACTTCCGCTTGCCGCCGCCTATCACCATCGACTTTCTTGACATTGCACCGCCTGATTGGGGAATCCACCGTATTGAGTTTTTTTCTCATGGACAACAAGGTAACTAATTTAATGAGATATTATCTCATCTCTTATCCCAGTTCATCTGCCTCCTTTAATCACCCGGCCGAAATCGCTGTGAATTAATTTTTATTCGAGCTGATTTGAGGATTTTTCTTTCATTCATAGAGTGTATAGTGCGCGCACACATCAGGACTTAGCGGCCTTGGCCAGACATTGATGGAGTTCCATCTCACGGTACAAGATAACTTGAGGACGCGCGCGGTATGTTCAATCTCACCCTAAACTGGTTGACATGGCCTACTTTCCTGAACATATACTATATATTGTTGCATTGAGATAAATGGTGCCACATGCAACATATACGTCAAAGCGCATTTTTTCCTCTACTTTCAATAGGCAAAATAATGACGTATGTTCTTTCGATTACTCTCATATTTCCATGACATCATTGTTACCCTATCTGTTTAATTATAGAATTTTTCCCTTTGATTTCAACTGCTGTACAATTCTTTGATGCAGCCACCGAGAGGGGAAAGGACACATATTATGGTTACATAGTGGACATATGGGAACTTTACTACGGAGTAGATTTTAAGGTCCCTTTGTTTAAATGCACCTGGGTCAATCTGTCAGGAGGCGGGGTACAGGTAGACCCATAGTACGGAATGACAACAGTGGATCTAAACAATCTTGGGTACACTGACGAGCCGTTCGTCCTAGCCAATGATGTGGCACAGGTTATCTCTATGAAGGACATGTCTACCAAACCAACAAAAAGAAAAAATAAGTAAGCGAATACATCATACGATGAGCCAAAGCGCCACATAGTTCTTTTAGTAAAAAGGGACATCGTGGGAGTGGAGGGCAAGACAGACATGTCCGAAGATTATGAAAAGTTTCATGAAATTCCTCCCTTCAAAGTCAAGGCTGACCCAAGCATCATGATAAATGATGAAGATTATCCATGGTTACGGCGCAATAAGGAAAGGACCCAAGCGAAGGAAAAGTGAAGACTTTCTCCACAACTATTATGATGATACCATGCCAACTTTCAACCTTTTCGTAGTTCATTTGAAATGCCTATTGTAACAGAAAAGTTTCCGTATGAAATCTTGATACTTCATTTGATATGCTTTTAAATTTCAGGGTCTTATAGCTCAAAATAATCAGTAAATGCATGAAAAATAACAAATGAAGTCTGGAAGGGTTGAAAATTGATGATGTGGCTTTGAATGGTGCATTTTGAACACACAAAAAGTCAGGAGTTCAAAT
The DNA here is from genome assembly GCA_963921465.1 of Triticum timopheevii. Lineage (NCBI taxonomy): Eukaryota > Viridiplantae > Streptophyta > Magnoliopsida > Poales > Poaceae > Triticum > Triticum timopheevii. Next base: position 247,229,151 of record OY997264.1, on the reverse strand, counting down.
AAGTTTTAAAAAATGAAATCCCTGTGTAACAGATGAGTTTCCGTATGAAACCCTGATACTTCGAAAGAGATTGTCCATTTTGTCCATGAAGTTTATCCAGTTTTTCCCATAACCCTCTCAACTTTTTAGCACATGCTATGTGGGTGAAATGACGATACCATGCCAACTTTCAACCTTTTCAGAGTTCATTTGAAATGCTTTGCAATTTCAAGGTCTTATAGCTAAAAAAACAGTAGATGCTTTTATAGAACTTTAATAGCAAAAGGAATCAACTAAAAAGCTTTTATAAACCTCTAGTATTTTTTAAACTAAAATTATATAAAACTTATGCAACTAAAATTATCAAAGTATTTTTTGTTCAAAACATGAAAAGCAGAAACAATTATCATAAATAATTTTTTGTTAGAAACTTTAGTAGCAAAAAGAATTGTCATAAAGATTTTTTTGATAGAAACTAAAATAACAAAATCTATTTTTCAATATAATGATAAAACGCAGTAATATTAAATAACAGGAAAAAGAATCACACCAAATATATTTTTAGTTGCATAAAGATTATAATTATTCAAGCTTGGAAACTAATGGAGTAACAGAAAGATTATAATTATTCTGAGCTAAAAGAAAAAAGAATAAAAAAATAAAGCAAAAATCAAAAGAAAATAAATAATTCAAAGGAAAAAAAAGTACCACTAAGGGCCACCACGGCCTGAATACGACTAGAAACCCAACAAATGAACATAGCAGTAGTGTTGGTAAACCAAGGACGAAGATATAAGAGAGGACACTTCTCTCTATTAGCCAGCTAATAACAACCTAAATTAACCCCCAAATCCCCTCAACCAGCCACTTTTTTTTTAAAAAAAAGAAAAACCTCAGCTCCAGCCAGTTGCTGACGCGTGGAGGCCTTTTGGTCCCGGTTCATGTCACCAACCGGGACCAAAGGCCCCCTTGCATGGGCTGCCCGCAGTGGCCACATGGAGGCACACCTGTCCCGGTTCGTGTAAGAACCGGGACTAAATGGGGAGGGCATTAGTACCGAACGTTTTGTCCCAGTTCTTAAACCGGGACAAAAGGCCCTCACGAACCGGGACAAATGCCCTGTTTTCTACTAGTGACACCCACACACCCACACTTGCCAACACCGAAGGAGTAGGGTGACACCTCGATCTTGATACTAATCTATCGACTGGCTTCTCTCTCAAACATACACACACACACACACACACACTACCCGGCACTGAAGAACTAGGGTGGCACATCGATCTTGATAATAATCTATCTACTCCTCTTTCAAACACACACACACACACTCGCTAGTTGTGCCTCTGTGCCTACCGCGCACACTCTCGATACGTCTTTCTCTCCCTCCCCCCCCAACAATGACAGCAGAATGGCGACAACTCGATCTGATCATAATCTGTCAATTAGTTTCTCTCTCAAACATTGTGTCTCAGTGCCTCGCTCGGTAGCCCCCTCGATATGTAGACTTCTCGCGCTCGCACAGTTGTAGTGACGATGACGCTGAACCCAGTGAGCCTTGTTTTTACCAGCCTCATGTGATAGTTTTCACCCTGTTTTCTGTTAATTAACAAGGCAACCTTTTCTTTGTTACTACTAGTGAATCAGAAATCATTGGGGGCAGACATAAAATATATCACTTCAACCCAATTATCGCAGCAACTATTTTAAAAGAAACTAGCTAGCTGCCCGTGCGTTGCATGGAACATCAAGATGCATTTGTATGAGTAGTTTATCTTGTGAGAGAAAAGGTTGAATGAGGGAAGGCCTTATTTGCGAACGTGAAGAGGCGTGTGGGTATATTTTTGCAAAATTGCCATTGTTTCTTTCCTATCCGTTAGATAAAAATTCGATGGCCTATATTGCAGGATGGCACGCACACCATCATCACCAACTCTGTTTTCTACTCGCTTCGTGCAAAAATACTTGTCATCAAAATGGATTAAAAGAGATGTATCTAAAACTAAATTACGTCTAGATACATTTCCTTTTATCCATTTGGCTGACAAGTATTTCCGGACGGATGGAGTATTTGTCTTTTTAGAGATTTCAACAAGTGTCTATGACTGGACCTTACCAACATACTCAAAAAAGTAGTCCATAATTTTGATGTTACCCTATTTTCTTGGCAGTGCAATGCCATCTGGATACCTCATAAATAAATCAGGGACAAATATGACCCCTTCCTGAAAAGACATGCGGAGCAAAATGAGTGAATCTACACTCTAAAATATGTCTACATACACATCCATATGTGGTAGTCCATTTGAAATCTGAAAAAGACAAATATTTAGGAACGAATGGAGTATAAGAGTAGACATGGAGATATATGTCCAGCGTGGTCTACAACAAAAATGTGCTGGGCTGGTTAGCGCCAGATGCTCGCAACGCAATGACATGAGTTCGAATTCTGTCTTTTAACTTTAGATTTTTATATTATATATTACTTATTTAATATATAATTCTTCCGCTACTGTACTGACAGTGGAACCCACATAGTACTTAGAATACAAGATTAAGGATGGACTTGTTTCTTTTTAACTTTCTGTCCGAAGCTGTAGCCACCATGCAAGTCACGTATACACTGTACACGCAATTAACTTTTTATAGAGGGACAATCATATAGGAAATTAACTCAAATGGATTAGATGTCACTCTAGTATTTCCAGCATAAGAACATCTCCAACGGCAGCCGGCAAATTTCCTCCCGCTTCCTTCCGCGGAGGACAACATCAAGCGCCTGCGGCATACATTTTTACAACTCTAACCAACCCGATGGAATTCGTGCAAACATGGACTGATTTCATATAAGCATGAAGGATTTCGTATAAAAAAGACGGATCTTCATATAAACATGATGGATTTCATTACATTTACATGAAATAAGCGGTGCCAATCCGGCTCTCTTGGTATAATTAATACTCCCTCTGTCTAGAAATACTTCTCCTAGAAATGGATGTATCTAGACTTATTTTAGTTATACATACATACAATTTATCCATTCTTAGAACAAATATTTCCTGCCAGCTGCAGAGGGAGTACATAATCTAAATGGCTGCCCACGGATCCCTTTGTCTTCCTCATGTCTGTAAGACACTTGCGGGGTTGACGAAGGTCCTCGGAAGAGACGAAGCAGCAAAGAAACCACCTGAATGCACAGCCATCGCCTCCGCGGTGGCCTTCATGGGTCCCAAGTGGCGGCGGCCTCCCGTGTTCTACTTCTCCTCGATGATGGCGGCGGACACGGAGAAGCTGGCCACCGACTCATCTCTCTCCGTGCACCCGGCTTCTGTCTCTGCCTGCATGGCGCTGCCGCAGGCGCGGGAGGCGCGCCCACACACACGGGAGGCGCGGCCACCGCAGACACTGGTGGCACGGTACAACGCGGCAGTGACGACGCCCGCACCGGCATGCTCACCGCCGTGCTGGCGTGGAGCAACTCGCCACTCCTCATCGAGGTGAACTGGAGGGGCGAGGTGCTGAACCACGCGCCTGCTTGGGGCGGCAACTGGCTTCGTCGGGCCAAGCGAGGTTGGTGACGCACCGAGCGGCCTTGCCCGTATCCGAAGGGCTCCGTGGGCCACCCAGCCGGGTAATATGCCGGAGAACGTCTCCTCGGAAGCCATCGGAAGAGTGGACAAAATGGTGAAGGAGGAGATGGGGGAGCGGCGGAGGGGTGCGATTCTTGCCCGCTGTCTGTCTGGCCTCGTGTAAATAGAGGGCGGACAGGAGGAGCTTGGCCGGCATCTGGCCTCGTTTAAACTAAGGGCGGATAGGAGGAGCTCGGCCGGTGTTGCATTTAATTCCGGCCCGCTCATGAATGGACGTGTGGCCGGAGTAGGATTGTCGATTTGCATGCGGGTTTAACGGAGGGGTTTAATGGAGGCGTCGGGCGTGCAGCAGGCGGTGCAGTATTATTCAATTTGACAGAAGTAATGAGCCGTCAAATCACAAAGGCCCTCGCCTCTCGTGAAACAGACCAAGCTAGACTGCCCCGCCCTCTAGCCTTTTAAAAATGTATATACTCCACTTTTGTACAGTAGTAGTATCGATGGATTGCGCCATGGAGCAAAACTTGAAATTAAAAAAAAGGTGGTACATATAGAGACCGCTCGTCGCCTAATTATGCATATAGTACTATTAAAAAGGCTAGTCACAATAATGGTGTCCAGCACAAATGCACAACCCACCCCTCAAATAAAACTAAGCACCCTGGAATTCTTAGATAAAACTAAGCACCGTGAAATTCTTTCACAACTAAACTGCTGGCTATATGATGTTGGCCATATATATTGTATGTATATAATGTGATGAAACGAGTGGTAGTACTATACCAACTAAAAGATGAAATGTAAGAAATACTAGTATGTACATACTAAAGAGTTAAAGTAACGAGAAGAAACATAACTTAGTTCTGCTGGGGGCTTAGCACAACACACCCCTCAAATTAAACTAAGCACACCTGAAATTAAACTTTGCAACTACTCCGGTAGACACTGCATTAGAACCACCATGAGCAACAACACCGCCACCTTTCTTGGAGTTCTCGTCCACGTCCTCGACATCGTCCTTGTCCCTCTTCCTATTGGCCAATACTTCTTTGCTTGAACCGCACACTTGGCTCTTGCTCTTCATCCAACCCTTGTAGATATTGAAACAAAGGTAGCCATCCATTGCAACGTAGTGGATGTGGTCTATATCTAGTACATTCCGCTGCCATGCATAATGATGAAACGTGTATGGAGGTTTCTCCAGTTTACCGTACGAAGGATAAACCATGGCTCCTGCCAGGGTTAGCATTGAAGGCTGGCCACCGGAGGGCAGCAGCCGATTCTTCTGGAGGTCGAAGGGGTTGCCTACAACGAGGCCTATCCGACCCAGGACTTCTTCGTTGTTCGTAAAGTCTACAATAACGAATTTGACTAGGTTGCTCTCGAGGAAGTTCTTAAAATTCAGGCATTCAATGTCGGCATGGCATATGTGGTAGACCAAGCATAAGTCATGCACGCAAACCTGGATCACGGCGGGCTTCTTCCTCTCTTCGTCCTTTAGATCCCTCTCTCATCCCAGAACTGTGGTGTACTCAACATCTAGCCCAGCGACCCACTCATCATTTGAGTTTCGAACATGCGTCTGAAGCGAGAAAGGCATCCTTTGACCGTCGCGGAAGAACGGGTGTAGATGACGTCGAACTTATCGCCCATGATGGTTCTAACCTTGTACTAACCGCCGATCATGGAGATTTGGGACGCCATGGATTTGGGAGGAGGGTTAGGATTAGTGGAACTACCATAATGTGAAAGGACGGGACGACTAGGAGCGAACCGCCGTAGTATTAAAGGACGTGCGGGGACGAGTAGGAGCGAACTGCCAGCGTGCGGATGGCAGGGCAGTGGCTTTCCATTCTCCCATGATACAGGCTTCGGAGAGCCCTTGGGTCTGAGATTGAACTGTTGCATGGCGTGATTCTAGACCTATGGGTGAATATCCTACCCTGGAGGGTTATTCTGCAAATTTTCAGCAACTTAGCATGCGACCGTTTGATCTCAGATCCAAGAGCTGCCAGCAGCCCGTATCATGGTCGCGCCTACCACGACCATCACATCGCTCGCGCGGTCGCGCCCTTGGAGATTTAACACGGTGTGTTAGGCTATCTGATGTTGGCATGTCATACATAGTCATCACTTAGTCAGTCATACTACAACAAGGTTATCTATAAGGTTGGCTATAAGTGTATTTTTTTTACTTCTCTCTATCTCTTTCTTCATACTCCCTCCGTCCCATAATATAAGAACGTTTTTGACACTAGTGTAGTGCCAAAAACATTCTTATATTATGGGACACAGGGAGTAGTATTTATTGCATTTTGCCAAGGAGTGACCTCTTCCAATGAAATGTTTTGCTTATTAGTTTTTTGTTGCTAAGTTTGCTTCATTTAATTAGCTATAGACTCAAAATTGTCTTTTCACCTAGGTACACGCGCTTAGCACCGTTTCTTCCTTGGGTAACCAAATGAGTCTCTCTCTTCTTGATTAACTTGCCACATCAGACTTTATGCCTATGTGGCAAGCTTAGCACATGTAGGATTAAGTAAGTATAATAGTGCACTTTACATGGCATTTTTGCATATGTGGAGGAAAGAGAGGCAAGGAAAAAGTGGAGAAGTGGGCTCTCATGCAAGAGCCAGCCTCAACTACATGGTGGAGCATTTGGAGAGGCACCTATCTGGAGGTGGTCAGGAATCAGGAGACTCACGCCGGTTGTAGCGCCGCAATTAATATGATAATGGCAAGTCAAATCATGGGGCCCTACATGTCCAGCAGTAACTCGCTGTCAAATCACACAGCCATATGTTTGCAGCAGCCTACTCCCTCATCTTCTCGCGTCTCTGTCGAACCGACTAGGCAGAACTGCCCCGCCTAGTGTGCACGAAAATCCCGCGCAGTATACTCCCTCCGTCTAGGTGACCAAGGTGGAGAGGAAAACGAGAGAACTTAATGTTTATTGGCTAAGGCTAGTTGTAATGGTAGTATCATAGCTATATCATGCATGCCAACTAGGCAATTTTCATGAGGTGTCATAGAATTAAATGAAGAAAGAGAGAGAGTTGAGTACTATGTGTCATACATGGCAATAAATAAAGTACTACATGATAGTAATATATGATACTAAGTATTATTAATACAGTTTTGCTACAACTCATCTAGATGAGATATAATTTGGTCTCATTCATCTTTTATAGCCATTGGATGTGATGCTATAAGATGCGTGTGTGCTGACGTCGGTTGTATTTGTTCTTGTTTTCAAAGTGAATGAGACCAAATTATTTCTCATCTAGATGAGTTCTAGGTACTCCCTTTCGTCCAACGAACTAAAAGTCATTAAAAGCATACAAGCCCCACATCTCTTATTGGTTGATTCTACCAAACATGACTTGATACTACCAAACATGACATGCAGTGGTTAGTGGTTAGTGCATGTTTTTCATGACTTGATACTACCAAACATGACATGCAGTGGTTAGTGCATTGCATGCAATGCTATTAATTAGCAAATGAACATTAAGTTCTCTCGTTTTCCCCTCCTCCTTGATCACGGTGCACAACCTAAGATGACTTACTCACCTAGATGGAGGGAGTATTTGGTTTTCGTAAGATAACTTAATACTCACCTAGACAAAGGGAGTATTCGATTTGACAGTGGGCGGCACAGTTCCCGATACGGCTTTAATGCGAACGAGGGAGGCAGTAGCGGTTCCTGACATGTTGAATGGCCAATGCATCCTCCTTCAATTAATGCATGAGGGAATTAATGGGAGGAGGTCCGGGAAAAGAGGTTGCACGATGTGAATGCAACGCAATTTGCCCTCATTGCCCTCATATAAAGGCGCCCCTCCATTCCAATGCATCTACCACATCGTATGCACGTAAGCATTTGCCTAAGCACCTACACTAAGCGCAAAAGAGCTCACTCCAGACCTATGGCAGCGATGCGCGTGAGCAGCCAGCGCCTGTGCCAGATGGTCCACGACGCCGGCCTGCGGCATGGCACCGAGGATCGTCTCCAAACGGTGTTGGAGAGCGGATGGTGGATGGCCGCCGTCGATGCCAACTACGACTCTCAGTTGGACCAGATGATCGCTGCCACCCACAACAAGTTCACCGTCCTCAAGAAGCTCGTGGACGACATCGCCATACTCCTCTAGCCCGTGCGCCCGGGCTCCCCACTGCCTTCCACCCTAATCGGCCTGCATGGTCAGAACCTCTTTCAAGCACTGGTGGACCTGCGACTGCCCGCCGACGCCACAAAGAATGTCCACCTGGAGGTCACGCTCGTTGCGACGCGCCTCGCCCTGCAAGAATTCGTCGACCTACACATCCACGTGTACGAGCAAATCATATACATAGGTATCTACAAGGCCAGTGAGGACGCTACGACGTTGGCCTTCCTCAACCGGCTGGAAGCCTTGGATGCTGTAGGATCGAAAGTATCTTTAGAGGGGGGGGGTGATTAGACTACTTGACCAAATAAAAACTTATCCTTTTGCCAATTTTAGTCTTTGGTAGATTTTAGCTAACTTAGCACAAGTCAAGCAATCTTTACAATTCAAGCAAGCATGCAAAGAGTATATGAGCAGCGGAAAGTAAAGTATGCAACTTGCAAGAATGTAAAGGGAAGGGTTTGGAGAATTAAAACGCAATTGGAGACACGGATGTTTTTGTCGTGGTTTCGATAGGTGGTGCTACCGTACATCCGCGTTGAGGGAGACTTCAACCCACGAAGGGTCCACGAAGAAGCAACCTTGTCTATCCCACCATGGCCGTCGCCCACGAAGGACTTGCCTCACTAGCGGTAGATCTTCACGAAGTAGGCGATCTCCTTGCCCTTACAAACTCCTTGGTTCAACTCCGCAATCTTGTCGGAGGCTCCCAAGTTACACCTAGCCAATCTAGGAGTCACCACTCTCCAAGAAGTAACAAATGCTGTGTTGATGATGCACTCCTTGCTCTTGTGCTTCAAATGATAGTCTCCCCAACACTCAACTCTCTATCACAGAGATCAAGATTTGACTGGAAAGCAACTTGGGGAAGCCTAGAGATCAAGATTCATATGGTAGGAATGGAATATCTTGGCCACAAGTGTAGGTGGTTCTCTCTCAGAAATTGCAAGTTGGAAGTCTAGGTTCGTTCTGATGGCTCTCTCCACGAATGAAGAGGAGGTGGAGGGGTATATATAGCCTCCACACAAAATCTAACCCTTACACACAACTTGCCAATCTCGGTGGGACCGAATTGAGAAACTCGGTCGGACCGATTCAGCAAATCTAGTGACCGTTAGGATTTTCGGTGGGACCGACATGCAACTCGGTAGGACCGATATGGTTAGGGTTAGGGCATAACGTAATCTCAGTGAGACCAATTACACAAACTCGGTGGGACCGATTTTGGTAATAAGCTAACGAGAGAGTTGGTCAGGTAAACTCGGTGGGACCGGTTCGCTCATTTCGGTGAGACCGAAATGTTACGAAAAGGAAACAGAGAGTTTACATTGCAATTTCGGAGGGACCGATCGCTCATCTCGGTGGTACCGGAACGTTATGAAGGGAAACAGAGAGATTACAATCCCATCTCGGTGAGACCGAGATCCCTATCGATGAGACCGATTTGCCTAGGGTTTGTGGCAGTGGCTATGACATCTGAACTCGGTGGCGCCGGATAGAAAGAATCGGTGAGGCCGAGTTTGACTTTTGGTTTAGGTCATATGAGGATGTGAGAAAGTAGTTGAGGGCTTTGGAGCATATCACCAAGCATTTTGAGCAAGAAAGCCATTAAGCAACACCTCGTCCCTCCTTGATAGTATTGGCTTTTCCTATAGACTCAAAGTGATCTTGGATCACTAAAATAGAAAATGTAGAGTCTTGAGCTTTGAGCTTGAGCCAATCCTTTTGTCCTTAGCATTTTGAGGGATCCACTTTTCTCATCCATGCCATGCCAATCATTGAGCTTTCCTGAAATATTTAACTTGAGGTAGCATTAGCTCAATGAGCTATATGTTGTTAGGAATTACCAAAACCACCTAGGGATAGTTGCACTTTCAATCTCCCCCTTTTTGTTAATTGATGACAACATTTAGATACATTATAACTGAGCATCTTTCCTGCCCTCTCAGACCATTAGCATTTGCAGCCATTGGATCGACACTTTGAAGCGTTTTTAGTCGTCCAATTAAGTGTGAATCCCACGTACGCTCGGTTCGCTCGTTACGAACGAGCGCTACCGTGACGGGCCGCTGCTCTGGCGACATTTTTGGGCATCCGCTATTAAATTGGGCCTAATGGGCCTTAGATGTCTTTATACGTGCATCCAAAAAAGAGCTGGGCTCTCCTCGCGACCCTCGTTCTGTTCGCAAGGTCGCAGCCCTAGCGTGGCGGCGGACGATGGGACAATGCACGACTACCGTTGGGATCGCGCTGGGCTACGACGGCACATCGCCGGACGACGGCAGAATTACCTCATTCAATGCCCGACCTCTCCTGCCAAGACGGTGGCCCTCCCGCCATTGGTGCCGCTGACCACAACCTCGAGTGGCGGCGTCCACAGCGACGCATGATTTTCCGGAAGGCGGCACCACTAGATCTGGCGTCCTCACGAGCAGGTGCGTCTCTCTCTCTCTCTCTCTATCTCTATCTCTATCTCTCTATCTCTCTCTCTCTCTCTCTCTCTCTCTCTCTCTCTCTCTCTCTCTCTCTCTCTCTCTCCTCTGCTCTGATCTAACCACCTGTGGCGGAGATTCCCTCTGCCTGTGCGCTCCTCTGTTTTTCTCTTGTTCCGTGGGGATTGGTTGGTTTGTTAGTCTTGCGGGTTCTGCGAGCACGATTCGTTCCTTGATTGCTGGGACGTCCCGGGTTTCCGTTCGTGGAATCGATGGCCATGTTTACTGGACGATATAATAAGACATTGGGAATATTTATTTTCGAAGGACACAAATTTTCAGCATCGCTTGTGCTGCTGACTGGCTTAAAAACCATCTGTACTTCTCTTTCTATATATATATATATATATATATATATATATATGTATATATAATACGTGATGAGTCTGGCGTTTATGAAAAGTTTCAATGATTCGGTAAGGTAGTACAAGTGTATGCAAAATATTTCAACTGTGCTAATGTAGTGGTGTTGTGCCTCCCCTTGCAGAAGCTGATTAGTGATTACATGTGGATTTCCGGAAGAGCAGCTGCAGTTAACTTCATATTAGTATATGTCTTATATGTTCTATAGAATTCCGCTTTCTCATTGGGACAATACTGCAAAAATGATATGTTAATTTTGATTTCCGTACTACTAATGCATGGTCTTTGTTCTTGCAGAATTTAACATTGTATGTTGGACTATATGGTGGCATTCTACACTATGATATGTGAATCACTGATAGCAGGAATGTTTCTTCCGATGAAACAAATTTGTGTTTGCATTGATACGACTTAAAGTAAGCATTTTTTTATTGAAATGGTTTTTCCAAAGAGTCTATGGCTGGAAAATATGTCCACCAACTCCATATCGTGTAACTGATTATGTTATATAGTTGGAAAATAAAATTGTACTAGCATTTGGAATCTCATAACTATCTACATATACGTCTGCATAATTGTCTACATATAGGCAAATATCTGTAACTTTGAAATAGAAATGTACATATTCCAAGTTATTAGCATTATGATTTGGACTAAAGAATTTTGAGGATCATTTTTCTTGTTCTTTACGTTACAATAGTTAGTTTGTCATAGCATAGGGCATTGCTGCATATTATCTGGATGTGTACAATTTTATCATAATATTACCCTTTATCTTACATCTTTTGTTAGTCCTCACATATGTTCATCTTCCCATTCATCAGATTTGATGAGAGACGGATGCGTCTGCGACCTTAAGTGACGGTGATTTTTGTACATGCACTGAACCAGTGAACGCTACAATTGATTCTGTAGATTTCATTGGTAAAGATAATGTGCACTAATCTTTGCATAGTTTTTAAATAGTTAAGTTTGTAATGTACATGACCAAGTTCAGTCAAACAGCTCACTAAATAGTATACTAAATTTTCGGTTGTATTATCTAAACAGAAAAACCATGGTTGCATTTTGGTTCTATATATGTAGTACTCACACATCTTTTTCCCTATACAAATATACAAGGCTCAAGCATTGAGAATATCAAATGCACCAATGGTTGAAGGAGCTCATCCATTCACTAGGAGTGATGCAACTTTCCACATGCCATTGATTAATCCATCTACTACTTAGTCTCATACTTCATCCTCTAATTGTATTGTCAATGCCACTTGCATTTATATAATTGGGAGAAAAATACTCCCTTCGTTAAACGTATTATATTTAGGAACAGAGGGAGTAGGACTTTTTAAGGATGTCACACTACTATTATTTTTGGTGGTCATAAAATGCTTACCTAAATTTAGTATAGACTTTCCTTCTATGATCACCTTTCGGTACATTGGTGGTCATAAAATGCTTATATTGTAGATATATAACCCAGTTTTATTTTACTTTGCGGTGTTTATGATCCAGTATATGATATGTTAGAAAAATTTAGGTAGACATGAAACTAAGAGGATGGCTAATATGACCTGAAAATATAGAAGATGACAGTTGCGTAAATTGATAAATATTTGGTTTGCCTACATGGTTGTTCAGAAGTTCTTTTCACTGGAAAAAGGAATTTAGTTTTTCCATGTCTATATATTTGTAAAATTACAACCATTCTATTGGAAAATAAGCCGGGCGCTACAACGTGCGCCAATCATGATCTAGTATAGATCAAAGCTTCGACAAATGATAATAAGATTGAAAAACATTGTCGCTTTGAGAAGTATGTGAAATGTAAGAGCTCCCCCTAAATTTGTGCATAGTTTAAGATTTGCTTTGGACTGCAAATGCACAAAGAGTTAGGCTCATGGGTTATTCTTCCATGTCACATACATCTTGGTGGAGCGCTCAAAATGATACTAATTAAATAAATGCACTCATCACCAAGCAAAGTGAATGATCATATAGAGATAAAAGGATAATGTCATCCAACAAGCATTAAGGTAACATATGATCAAACACATTATCATCCAAGTATCTCACAAACACATAAAGTATCTCAAACAAGCAAATAAAGTTCAACCACCAAAACAAGAGAGAACAAAAGCAACACTCTCTCTCGAAGCCTATGATCTATACATTTTTCTCCCCCTTTGGCAACAAGTTACCAAAAAGTTCATAGAAAATGCATAGCACTAAATCGACTCTCAGGCTTGGTCTTCAGGTGGTGGTGTAGAGATGGCTCCTTGGATGAAGACTTCAGTAGATGTGGATGGAGCTGGTGGAGTAGGTGCTAGAGCTGGTTGCACAGAAGTTATAGCTGGTGCAGATGAAGTGGCTCTGGTGTTTGTAACAGGCACTGCAGCTGATCTCTGGCTCCTGGGCACTCTGGCAAAAGCATCAGTAGTAGTCTTGCCCTTCCTCTCCTGCATATCATCCTGAAGTTGCTCAACAACTGATTATATCTCAGTGACCTTCACATCCAAGTCATAGAACTTCTGCTCCATGATCCTCTCCAGGCTCTCTTGGTTTTGAGTCAGGGTGGCCAGTCCCTTATCAATCCTCAGAGTGGAGGCAATCAAGTAGCCAAGCTGCTCCTGCTTGTTCTTCAAGAAGTATTGAGATGCCTCATCAATGGTTGGCATATTTGCAGCCTTTTCAGTCCTTGCCTTCTCCTTCTTTGCTTGTGCTTGCACGGAAGATGGTTCATCTTCATCCATTACCACTATTTTGTCCTCAAAATCTGGATAGATGGGCATGTGTTCTTTGTCCAAGAGATATGTGCCTGTGCCCATCTTGGAGTTGATGAGCTCCTGGATCTGTGGGGTATACCCACAACTTCTCTTCTGATCTGCAGCTGTCCTCTTGATAGTTTCCACTATGAGGCTCATGACCTTGAACTTTTGAGGCACATCAAATATGTGAATTGTTGGGGAACGTTGCAGAAAACAAAAATTTTCCTACGGTTTCACCAAGATCCATCTATGAGTTCATCTAGCAATGAGTCATTAGATGCATCTACGTACCTTGTAGATCGCGAGCGGAAGCGTTCAAAGAACGGTGATGATGTAGTCGTACTCGACGTGATCCAAATCACCGATGACCAAGCGTCGAACGGATGGCACCTCCGCATTCAACACACGTACGGGACGGGAGACGTCTCCTCCTTCTTGATCCAGCAAGGGGGGAGGAGAGGTTGATGAAGATCCAGCAGCACGAGGGCGTGGTGGTGGATGCAGGGCGTCACAGCAGCAGGGCTCCGCCAAGACTACGAGGGAGAGACGTAACGGGGAGAGAGGGAGGCGCCAGGGGCTGGTGTGTCAAGTCCCTCCTCTGCCCCACTATATATAGGGGTGCTAGGGGGGGGGGGGCGCCGGCCCTAGTAGATGGTATCTACTAGGGGGCGGCGGCCAAGGGGAGGTTTCCCTCCCCCCCAAGGCACCTAGGGGTGCCTTCCACCACTTGGACTCCTCCTTTGTGGAAACCCTAGGCACATGGGCCTATAGGGGCTGGTGCCCTTGGCCCATCCAGGCCATGGCGCACCCCCTACAGCCCATGTGGCCCCCCGGGACAGGTGGCCCCACCCGGTGGGCCCACGGGACCCCTCCGGTGGTCCCGGTACAATACCGATAACCCCGAAACTTGTCCCGATGCCCGAAACTGCACTTCCTATATATAATTCTTTACCTCCGGACCATTCCGGAACTCCTCGTGACGTCCGGGATCTCATCCGGGACTCCGAACAACATTCGGGATACTGCATATACATATCTTCACAACCGTACCGTCACCGAACCTTAAGTGTGTAGACCCTACGGGTTCGGGAGACAAGCAGACATGACCGAGACGACTCTCAGGTCAATAACCAACAGCGGGATCTGGATACCCATGTTGGCTCCCACATGCTCCACGATGATCTCATCGGACGAACCACGATGTCGAGGATTCAATCAACCCCGTACGCAATTCCCTTTGTCAATCGATATGTTACTTGCCCGAGATTCGATCGTCGATATCCCAATACCTCGTTCAATCTCGTTACCGGCAAGTCACTTTACTCGTACCGTAATGCATGATCCCGTGACCAGACACTTGGTCACTCTGAGCTCATTATCATGATGCATTACCGAGTGGGCCCAGTGATACCTCTCCGTCATACGGAGTGACAAATCCCAATCTTGATCCATGTCAACCCAACAGACACTTTCGGAGATACCCGTAGTCTACCTTTATAGTCACCCAGTTACGTTGTGACGTTTGGTATACCCAAAGCACTCCTACGGTATCCGGGAGTTACACGATCTCATGGTCTAAGGAAAAGATACTTTGACATTGGAAAACTCTAGCAAACGAACTATACGATCTTGTGCTATGTTTAGGATTGGGTCTTGTCCATCACATCATTCTCCTAATGATGTGATCTCGTTATCAATGACATCCAATGTCCATAGTCAGGAAACCATGACTATCTGTTGATCAACGAGCTAGTCAACTAGAGGCTTACTAGGGACATGTTGGTGTTTGTTATTCACACATGTATTACGATTTCCGGATAACACAATTATAGCATGAATAAAGACAATTATCATGTACAAGGAAATATAATAATAATGCTTTTATTATTGCCTCTAGGGCATATTTCCAACATGAAGTAGGTTGATGGCATGGACTCTGATCATCTTGTGATCTCCAGACTTAGGAAAAAGAGTGTGCCTGAGGATCCAGTTGATTGTTGGCAATCCTGACAGAAGGTAATGTACTGATCCAAACTTGTGTGTCTCAATAGCAGCATCTAGGATCTCTCTGTACATGTGTGCCATGGAGTTGTGATGCTTCTTCTTCTTGGCATAGACATCCAAGTCATCCTCATTCTCCTTAGGTGCATTGATCAACTTTACCCATTCTTCAACTGATGACTAGTACCTAGTACCTTCAGACATCTAGACAATCCTTCCATCTGGGTAGAAGTGAGCTGTGGAGTAGAACTGCGTAATAAGCTCATCATTCCACTTTGTGAGCTTCTTCCCAACAAAGCCATCCACTCCACAAGCATTGAAACTGTCATACACCCCTGGATAATGCTCTTCATTCTTCCTGATGTACTCCTAGTCTACCCATCTCATGTCACAGACAATTGGCTTCTTGTCAAGAAGCACTGTCTCATAGAAGTCCTGCCGTTCCTTTGTGTGAAACTTGTAGTCCACAACAGTTCTCCTCCCTACTGCATAGGGATCAGTCAATCTCCACTACCTGAGTCATGCATCCTTCCTCAGCTTCATATCCTCAGCCACAGGATGAACATCATTGTGATCTGGAATTTTGGGGTTCAACTTCCTCAAGACATGTTCCTCATCATCTTCTTCTTCAACAGCTGCTTCAGGCACTTGGGCCTTGTTCTTCTCTGCAGCAGGAATGCTCCTGGTGTTCCTCTTGGGTGCAGATTTGGGCTTTGGAGCAGCTGCCTTGGGAGCTTCTTTTAGGCTTTGATGAAGCAGCCCCTGACCTGATGGCATCACCCATAAGCTTTGGAGCTTTGGGTGCTGGTGCAACAACCTCTTCCTCTTCTTCCTCTTCCATCATGGAAGGCTTTCCAACAACCCTAGCCATGGTCTTCTTGACCCTTTCCTTCCTCTTCTTCCCTTCTGCAGCAGCCTCTTTGGGTTCAGATTCCAAAGGTACTTGAGTAGAGGCTCTGGCCTTAGACATGGGGATTCTCTTGGCAGGTGCTTTGCTCTTCATACCAGGCTTAGTGGCAGTAGCTGTGCCATACTCTTTCTTGAGCACCTTCTTTTTGGAAGTGGCCTCATCCTCAACAGCCACATAGTCTTCATCCTCAGAATCTGAGGTTCTCTTCTTTCTTGCCCTGGTGGCTGCCTTGGGTAAGTTGCTGGGTGTACTCCTGCTACCCTCATCATAGCTGCTAGAGGGACTAGTGCCCTCACTTATCTGAACCTGCTCCTCAGACTTGTTCTGACTGTCACTCTGATCAGACATATTGCAAACACTGACATCAGACCCTGTGAATAGATATAGATGAGGTAGAATAGATGAGCATCACAAAAATACAGAGGTTTTTGCAAAAAAATGAGTCAAAAACTTAGTTTTAGTTTTCCACAGAAAGCATTTCGGATCAACCGATTTGTAAACTCGGTGATACCGAAGCAGCTTTTGGAAACTAAACTAGTGAACTCAGTCAGACTGAGTCACAGTTCACTGGTACCGAGACTGCTAGGGTTTCACAAAGTCCTGAACTCGGTCACACCGATTTGCAATTCTCGGTCAGACCGAGAATCACATGTGCAATGGCCTTAGCCGAATCGGTGGTACCGGGTTCTACAACTCGGTTAGTCCAAGATGGTTTTGGCGGAAACCTAACCCTAAATTTTCAATTCACCTCTAATCTACGAAGTGTTTTCGGTGGATAAGATGATCTCAATCGTGGCAAGATTAATGGCAACACAATGTGCTAGAGATTTGGAGTTAGGAATAGCACAAAGACCAAGTCCATACCCTAGTTTGGCGATGGACTTCGTACGGCGGGAACAGCGGAGACGATTCCCGTTGAGGGCTGTGGGGAACCCGACTCATAAGTCGAGATCACCGAATGTACGTGTACAGTGATCCCATAGATCAATGCTCACTGAACACATAGAAGCTGCATAACAAGAGTCTTACATCCATACATACCGTTTTACACAAGTAGGACCATTATGGTCTAGTCTTGAGTGTGTCATCACAGTGGAAATCTTCAATAACAACTTGGACCCATGCCATCTGCCTTAACCCTACAGGCATTTTGACTGGGAAGCGTCCTAGCTCGCATGTTCGTCTCCAAAGAACTCTTCTTCGAACTCCTGTTCTTCCATGCCTGGCCAATTAAATAACCAGTGGCAAGCCAGTTAGTACTTTGAATGTACTCTCAAGCAACCCATGTTTTGGTCCAAGATGTAACAATGCATGATATAGGTAAATTTTGCAGAAAGATAGTTTTGAGTGTAATGACATGTTCAACAACTTGTAAGACATGCATTAGGAGAATTCAAGTAACCATGAGGACAGGTTACATATATCAACATAAATGGAGTGGGCATCAACCCAACTCAATCACGTCAAGTCCCTTGACTTGACCCAAGTAGTTTTATCAACACACACACACGGTTTGTAAAACTCTGGACGTAGTTTAAGCAGCACCGCCCAACTGTCCTTGACCGTGGACACGGCTATTCGAATAGTTTTACACTCTACAAAGGTTGCACACTTTACCCACAAGATCCGGGGAACTTCCGTGTCGTCCACGACCCGCGATACCTCAAGTACCCGGGGTAAGCACCCGATCACTATCTTTCCCTACACGACACTAACAAGGAGTCCACTCGTTGTTCCGTATCCTCACGATGTACATCATACAAGACTCACTCGAGATCGTAACATCCGAGAGGGGACACAACGGTGTATCCGGTGCCCTGTGAAAACAGTCATGGCCGCCCTACCTGGCACGACCTCGTCCCGAGAGAGAGCACCAACTCTCCCCCGTCACTAGTAATGTGGGCTCCAAGCTAGTATCGGCCTAGGTAAGCAATAATGCCCTTTCCCATACAAGGGTAGAGTGGTTGCGCATGTAAGGTTGGGACAGTCGACAAATCTTAAATCTAATCCGTTTTCGAAAACAACACACACACTTGCCTCGGTACACCACTTCGTCATCAAGTGGTTACCCATCTCATCATCTCCCTCGGGCATAAGTGGCACCCGACGGGGTTTTCGAAAAGTCTTTTGAAAATACTTTGTCTCCTTCACCATGCATACACCTATCCCTTTTTGCGTAGCATCTACTTTAGCATCCTATCTACTCCCACCGGCATAACCCTCATAAGAAGGTAGGGTCATGCACAATGCAAGTATAAACGAGGAAGTAACGATGGCAAACCATCAAGGTGGTTACCACCTCATCATGATTCCGTCGCGACAACAATATGGTGCTATATGACATGCATAAAAGGGTTTCTCAAACATGGTCAAAGGGATGCTTGCCTGTTTTAAAAAAGTCTTTGAGGTCTTCAAATATCTCTGGTCCAACTCCGAGCATTTCGTCTACTTTGTCAACTATCGTCGAGAGCAACCATAATAAGAAAGACAACAAGGCAGGAAATAAAAGTGCTCTAAAAATATGAGTTGGACTTTTCTAGGATACCTCTAGTCATATGAGGAATGACCATGGTGATTTCATTGGAAGTGGATCAATGGATATTTCTAAACATTTCGATATGATGGAATCAAGGGATTAATGGGTTTGCAAGAAGTGTACAGAAACATTATTTTCAAAAATGAACGGAGGCACCCATTTAACAAATGATGATTTTATAAGCATCTAGGAATTGGTTTCACTGGATTTAGAGTTCAAATGAATTTCCTATGAATTTGCAAAGTTGGCTAATATGAAGAAATGGCTAATTATTTTGTGTGGCACATAAAGTATTAGGAAAAATGTTGAAAAACTAAGTTATGAACTAAGATGTATCAAGGATTTTGAATCATGGCATTTGGATCTGTTTTGAGCTCTCTGTGATTTTCTAAAGTTCATTACAGAAATGGGAAACAAGGTTTGATAAATGTTTGTGAAGAAAAAAGTTTCTAGAAAAATGTGCATGTTGCACCAACAGGTAGAGCATGATTTTATGAGTTACCAGAAATTAGAATAATCAAATTTGGAGGTAATATGAATATTTGGAATATTTTACAAGTTTTTGGAAAAAGAAAAAGACGAAGGAAGTGGGGGTTATACCTATACCACGCACCGGGCGCAGCATAGAACCGTAGCGTACTGGGCCGGCCCAGCTACATGGCCACGCGGCTAAGGAGGGCCACGCCGACGGCGTATTAGGGGAGTACGCTTCCCTGCCGGGAAAGCGGTTCCCGCGGATCCCGCCTCCACTTAACCCGAGTGGGTCCGGCTGGACACGTTGGCAGAGGCTGACCGGTAGGGTCGCCGGTCCACCGGCCGGCCTTCTTCTTCCTTGCGCGGCCTCCCGTGCCACAGGAACAGAGGGGGCGAGGCCGAGCTCGTCCCCGGCGACCAGGGGCGCTGCTGCGGGTGCCTGGCGCACCGACGAGCTCGGGGGACTGCGCCACGCCTGCTCCCCCCTGTCAGCACGTCCAAAGAAGGACGAAGGCGAGTGGGGCCACGGCCACGACGAACGGTGCTCGGGTGAGACTCGGGCAGGGCAGGGCAAGCACGGGGAGGAGGGACTGGTGCGCAAGGGAGGCTCCTTGGTGCCCTGGGTATCCTCCCGAGCGTTCAGTGGCAGCGGGGAAGCAATGGGGCCTGGGTTGGTCCGGGGGCACGTCGGCGGTGACCCGGCCTTGGAGGGGGCAGGAGAGCACGTAGGGGAGAGAGGGGGTGTCCTAGAGGTGCGCGGGAGAGAGGAGGTTCGAACCCAGGCTAGAGAGAGGGTCGGGTGGCTTAACATGGGCGAGGCCACCGTGCACCATGGGCAGCGTCCATTGACGTGCTCGGGTGAGCTCGTGGAGGGATAAGGAGGGCAAGGGAGGAAGGGCCCGACAGTGTTGCATGTCGTGGACGCCGAGGCGGCCTCGGGGGACACTATTCCGGCGCCCAAGGTCGACGGGAGGCCTTGGAATGGGCGTGCTACAGTGCCGGAAAGCACTGTAGCATGCTCCATAGCGCGAGCTCTGCATGCCATGGCATTGTTTATGTGCCAGGGGCGAGTCCACTGGTGTCTCGCTTTGTGGGGTGAGTAAACAAAGGGGAGGTGGCCTTGGATGCCCTGGTGAACCACTAGGAGAGGAGAGAGGTTGAGGGAGAGAGAGAAAAGGGCTGTCCAGAGAGGTAAATGGGGGTTTTTACCCCTCAATCATTGAGATTTGGAAGAGGGGGAGCTACTGGAGGTTGCTGGTGACCAGGTTCAGCTGTGGTAAAAATGTGGAGTCAAGGAGATTAGTGTAGGGGGGTGAAACCAGTGACTTTTTGCAATGACCAGAAGGTGTTTGATGCAAATTTGGGTAAGCAAATGAACTCCATTTTGCATGAGACTCCACAGGGTGAAAGTGCACATATAATTAGGGCCTTCCACCAATTTGGAGCTTATTTGGTCAAAGTTGCCAATGCAACTTTTGTAAACCCTAGAAATTAGCAGAAATGAACTTGTGTAGATCTAGTTGAGCAAATCACTTCCCCTTGATGAACCACTTGGTGTAGTGGCCTCTTTTGGTCATGTGAACATGCTCACAAAAGTTAGGGTCAAGGAGATAAAGTTGGTAGTACAAAGTTGTTCAAATTTGATTCTGGTCAGAGAGGGTTTTGGGGCATTTTGGTGAACCGAAATGACTTTAATTGACATGAGGCTTTGCAAGGTGATCACAATATGCATTTGTTACTTGCTGGATTTTCCTTGGATTTTTATGAAAATATTTCCTGTAGAAATATTTCAAATCCTTGAAATGGGCAGAAATGGTTTTGGGAGGTTTTGTCCAATACTTTGAACATGACCATGTGTTGAAACTCTCATATATGGAAAATATATGTCCACTGAGTTTCCCTGATTTTTGTCAAATATTTTTGAAACAATAAAATAATTTTTCCCTATTAAAGAAAATTTCCGGCCTTAAGAAAAAGCTTTTAAATAAAATAGTAAATTAACTTCTAAAATTATATTTTTGTGGTTTCTTTGTATCCTATATCTAATAGGAGTCAAATATATTTTTGGAAAGATTTTTACTGCCCTTAATTGAGTACTTGCAATGCAAACCTCAATTCAGGGGTTTTTGAAAAACTAGTTTTTGAAAATACTATTTGGCCAAATTATTTTTGCAAGAAATTATTTTTATGTCCTATACACATGGCATGATCATTGGGAATGGTTTTTGGATCAAGGAGAAGGAGTATAAGAGTTGGAGGATTTATTTTATTTTTAGAGCACTTGCAAACAACAGACAAAAACCAATCAAGGCAAGGTCCAAAACACTCAAAAGTTTTTGTCAAACCACATTTTATCATGATTGTTAGCTTAAGTGTAGTCGCATGAAAATCAGGGTGTGACAGACCTACCCCCTTACAAGAATCTCGTCACCGAGATTCCCAAACTAGGCGCGGAAAGGGATACAGAAACTGGGATCTGGGGTAGTATTCAAGTCCTCATGTTGTTTCTGCTTCCGTGTAGTGCTCCATTGAGCTTGAAGTACTTGATGGTGTGGCTTCATGTATGACGCTCTTCTTGATCCAGGTTGCTAATGGGTAGTTCGCAGTAGGTTAGATTGGGCTAGGGGTCGATGGCTTGGTGGTCAATGCCCTCGTAGAGATCGGGCAAGTTAGGAAGTTGGAAACACTTCCGGGGTTGTGATGCATGGAAAGCGTTGTGCACATCAGGTAACTCAGGTGGCAACTCCAGTTGGTAACTGTCTTCTCTTTGTCTCGTAGTGATCTCAGAGGGGGTTGTTAAATCTTGGAGTGATCTAGAAGGGGGCCGATAAATCTTGGTGTGAGCTTCCCTTTGACACGGAAATGCTTGGTTCCTTTGAGAGAAGTGGCTTGCAGATATGCCTGGTCTTCGATGCGGAGGTTTACTTCTTGACGATGGTGGTTGGTGCAGTTCTTCCTCCTGGACATGGCAATCTTCAGATGTTCCTTGACCAGCTCAGTGATTCTTCTTCCGTCTTCAGGTAGACAAGTATGTTACCAAAATAAAGATCACAACCAACTTGTCCAAGTACTCCATGAAGACTTTGTTCATGAGGTACATAAAGTAGGATGGGGGTATTGGTAGTGGTCACGGTTGAGTATGGTCCAAGGTGTTCTTGATCTAGAGTCAAGACCAACGGTCATGGTCTGACCATGTTGTAGCTTGGTAGGGCTTAAGGGTTTCAAGGATTCTAGGGTGCGAGTGAACGTTTATCCTTGAGCACAATTCCTGAGATGCCAATTGTTCTACCTAGTCCTCCAAACAGATCACCTTATACTGCTGAAAGCATCATTTTGTATAGGTCAACTCCAATCATCAGTCATGCTATTCATATCCTCATGACTCCCAAGAGGAGGTCTAACAAAATCATATGTGTCTATGATCCCCAAACTCATGTGTGTGGCTACCCCTAAAAATCCATGGGTAGAGCATACAAGCTTCCAGGATGGAATAAAACAGGACAATCCAAGTGCTCATCCTATTCCACCAAGGTCCATGCTAGTGCATCTCTATCCTAAGGAAACACGTCGTATGCCACTCCAAAATCTTGTTTCCTTTTCTATGAATCAACTCCAACAACCTGTTAACTTCCATTAGTCACTACATAATCCATTAATTCTACAAATCCAATGCCTATGCTGGTGTTCCACATGATCTCCTAAAGTCCTTATAATCCCCAATACTTGAAAGGGCTACCTTACTATAGTCAGTCCACCAATTCCCGTTATTGTGATCAAGTAATACTCAAGGGTCAAACTCACAAAGATGCCTAAATAAACTCCGATAGTCCAATCTCCTAGTTTATCGTCCACGGAGAAACATGGTATCATGATCGAGATCATCAGTCTAAATCCAATTTACTCCGAACCATGTAGACATACTCAGCATCTATATTCAACTAGAATCACCTACTTAAATCCAAATCTCTTGTCCAACGAGGATTCCTACATGTTCCCCCAAGTCATTTACGTAATATCAACTCTCTCCTATCAATATCCCATGGCTAAGTTAAATCCAAATACTTCCAAGAATTCCAGCTTGCGAACACAATTATCCTACTAAATCCAATTTACTCAGGGGTAATGAAAGCTATGCTAATCTATACTCATGATCCCACCAAGTTCATCTACCAACATCAAAGCCTCATAATCCACCAAATAGTCTCATATAATTCCTCAAGTCATTGATATAAACTCATCAAGTCATTTGTCCTCTATTCCTATATCCTCAGATTGGTCCTCCCTATGGCATCGTCAGTTCTGGTGCTATCTTAGGAAGATAATGTGCTCGTTCACTATGCCCATTAGTTCCATAATGAACCCAGTGATAAGCAACGCTTACTGCAGCTTAACTTGTTCTCTTGTGATTCCGTAGGTTAAGCTCATGGTTAGGGTTTCGAGCTGGGGTATCTCATGAAGTCTTGTAGGGTCGAGGGATAGGGTTCTAGTCTTGAGGTGTAAACATACGGGGTTGTACTTGGTTGAGGAGGTTGTAGCAAAAGTCTTCAGTGCTTGTTGGTCGCCGAGGTGGAATCCTTGGTGCATATTGTCTTGCTTGTCTTCAGTTGAGGAGAGAGATGAGAGGGAAAAGTAGCATCGAGGAGGGGAATGCCTAAAGGGGGTTCTATAGTGCAAGTGCAAACAAACAGGTGCAAAAAGGGCCAAACAGAAGAAGCAAGGTAAGGAAGGTGATATAGTCGCATACTTGTCGCCTAGGGCAAAAGTGCGACCTATATCAAAACACAAAAAAATAAAAACAAGCAACACACAGTCATGGTTCTATTCGAACCATCATACAGACCCGACTATGCATAGGGGGTACACGACTTATCCTACCCTAGGAGTTCTCGGACGCAGTAGTCGTGCCTTGTGCCTCGTGCAGTCTTCCGGGTTTTCCCCAGGTGTTGCTACGTCTCTTGTAGTTGTTCGATGAAACGATCCCGGTTGAGCTTGAAGAGTCTGCAACAACTTCTCGCCTGTTGGAGTGATGGGGTGAAGGTGGCTCCTTGTAGCTGGCATTGACTTGGTCTCCTCTTGTCTTCTAAATCATGACGATCCCTTTGTTGGGGAACGTTGCAGAAAATTAAAAATTTTCCTACGGTTTCACCAAGATCCATCTATGAGTTCATCTAAGCAACTAGTCAAGGGAGTGAGTTTGCATCTACATACCACTTATAGATTGCGTGCGGAAGCGTTCACGGGAAGGGTGATGATGGAGTCGTACTCGTCGTGATTCGGATCACCGATGTCCAAGTGCTGAACGGACAGCACCTCCGCGTTCAACACACGTACGGAACGGACGATGTCTCCTCCGTCTTGATCCAACAAGGAGGAAGGAGAGGTTGAGGAAGATTGCTCCAACGGCAGCACGACGGCGTGGTGATGTTGGTGCAGCAGTACTCCGACAGGGCTTCGCCAAGCACGTAACGGAGGAGGAGAGGTGTTGGGGAGGGGAGGGGCTGCGCCTTTGGATGTGTACAACAGCCCTCGCCTCACCCCTCTATTTATAGGGGAAGGGGCAAGGGAGCCGACCCCTCTAGATGGGATCTAGAGGGGGGGCGGCGGCCAGGGAGGGGGGACTTGCCCCCCAAGCAAGGGGGGCGCCCGCCTTAGGGTTTCCCCCCCAACCCTAGGCGCATGGGCCCAAGGTGGGGGGTGCGCCCAGCCCTCCAGGGGCTGGCTTCTTCCCCTTTGCGGCCCATGTGGCCCTCCGGGAGGGGTGGCCCCTCCCGGTGGACCCCCGGAACCTCTTCGGTGGCCCCGGTACAATACCGATAGCCCCCCGAAACTTTCCGGTGTCCGTATGACAACTTCCCATATATAAAACTTCACCTCCGGACCATTCCGGAACTCCTCGTGACGTCCGGGATCTCATCCGAGACTCCAAACAACATTCGTTAATCACATACAAGTCTTCCTAACAACCCTAGCGTCACCGAACCTTAAGTGTGTAGACCCAACGGGTTCGGGAGACATGCAGACATGACCGAGACGAATCTCTGGTCAATAACCAACAGCGGGATCTGGATACCCATGTTGGATCCCACATGTTCCACGATGATTTCATCGGTTGAACCACGATGTCGAGGATTCGATCAAACCCCGTATACAATTCCCTTTGTCAATCGGTACGTTACTTGCCCGAGACTCGATCGTCGGTATCCCAATACCTTGTTTAGTCTCGTTACCGGCAAGTCACTTTACTCGTACCGTAATGCATGATCCCGTGACCAACCACTTGGTCACTTTGAGCTCAATATGATGATGCATTACCGAGTGGGCCTAGAGATACCTCTCCGTCATACGGAGTGACAAATCCCAGTCTCGATCCGTGTCAAGCCAACAGACACTTTCGAAGATACCTGTAGTGCACCTTTATAGTCACCCAGTTACGTTGTGACATTTGATACACCCAAAGCACTCCTACGGTATCCGGGAGTTACACGATCTCATGGTCTAAGGAAGAGATACTTGACATTGGAAAAGCTCTAGCAAACGAACTACACGATCTTTGTGCTATGCTTAGGATTGGGTCTTGTCCATCACATCATTCTCCTAATGATGTGATCCCGTTATCAACGACATCCAATGTCCATAGCCAGGAAACCATGACAATCTGTTGATCACAACAAGATAGTCAACTAGAGGCTCACTAGGGACATATTGTGGTCTATGTATTCACACGTGTATTATGATTTCCTGATAATACAGTTATAGCATGATTAAAAGACAATTATCATGAACAAGGAAATATAATAATACTTTTATTATTGCCTCTAGGGCATATTTCCAACAGTCTCCCACTTGCACTAGAGTCAATAACCTAGTTACATTGTGATGAATCGAACACCCATAGAGTTCTCGTGTTGATCATGTTTTGCACGCGAGAGAGGTTTAGTCAACGGATCTGCGACATTCAGATCCGTATGTACTTTGCAAATATCTATGTCTCCATCTTGAACATTTTCACGGATGGAGTTGAAACGACGCTTGATGTGCCTAGTCTTCTTGTGAAACCTGGGCTCCTTGGCAAGGGCAATAGCTCCAGTGTTGTCACAGAAGAGTTTGATCGGCCCCGACGCATTGGGTATGACTCCTAGGTCGGTGATGAACTCCTTCACCCAAATTGCTTCATGCGCTACCTCCGAGGCTGCCATGTACTCCGCTTCACATGTAGATCCCGCCACGATGCTCTTCTTGTAGCTGCACCAGCTTACTGCTCCACCATTCAACATATACACGTATCCAGTTTGTGACTTTAGAGACATCCAGATCTATGTCGAAGCTTGCGTCGACGTAACCCTTTACGGCGAGCTCTTCGTCACCTCCATAAACGAGAAACATGTCCTTTGTCCTTTTCAGGTACTTCAGGATATTCTTGACCGTTGTCCAGTGTTCCTTGCTGGGATTACTTTGGTACCTTGCTACCAAACTTACAGCAAGGTTTACATCAGGTCTGGTACACAGCATGGCATACATAATAGATCCTATGGCTGAAGCATAGGGGATGACACTCATCTCTTCTTTATCTTTTGTCGTGGTCGGGGATTGAGCCGAGCTCAATATCACACCTTGTAACATAGGCAAGAACCCCTTCTTGGACTGATCCATTTTGAACTTCTTCAAAATCTTATCAAGGTATGTGCTTTGTGAAAGACCTATGAGGCGTCTCGATCTATCTCTATAGATCTTGATGCCTAATATATAAGCAGCTTCTCCAAGGTCCTTCATTGAAAAACACTTATTCAAGTAGGCCTTAATGTTGTCCAGAAGTTCTATATCATTTCCCATCAAGAGTATGTCATCTACATATAATATGAGAAATGCTACAGAGCTCCCACTCACTTTCTTGTAAACGCAGGCTTCTCCATAAGTCTGCATAAACCCAAACGCTTTGATCATCTCATCAAAGCGAATGTTCCAACTCCGAGATGCTTGCACCAGTCCATAAATGGATCGCTGGAGCTTGCATACTTTGTTAGCGTTCTTAGGATCGACAAAACCTTCCGGCTGCATCATATACAGCTCTTCCTTAAGATGTCCGTTAAGGAATGCCGTTTTGACGTCCATCTGCCATATCTCATAATCATAGTATGCGGCAATTGCTAACATGATTCAGACGGACTTCAGCTTCGCTACGGGAGAGAATGTCTCGTCGTAGTCAATCCCTTGAACTTGTCGATAACCCTTAGGGACAAGTCGAGCTTTATAGATGGTAACATTACCATCCGCATCCGTCTTCTTCTTAAAAATCCATTTATTTTCTATCGCTCGCCGATCATCGGGCAAGTCTGTCAAAGTCCATACTTTGTTTTCATACATGGATTCTATCTCGGATTTCATGGCTTCAAGCCATTTGTTGGAATCTGGGCCCGCCATCGCTTCTTCATAGTTCGAAGGTTCACCGTTGTCTAACAACATGATTTCCAGGACAGGGTTGCCGTACCACTCTGATGCGGGACATGTCCTTGTGGACCTACGAAGTTCAGTAGCACCTTGATCCGAAGTACCTTGATCATCATCATTATTTTCCTCTTCAGTTGGTGTAGGCATCACAGGAACATTTTCCTGAGCTGCACCACTTTCCCGTTCGAGAGGTAGTACTTCATCGAGTTCTACTTTCCTCCCACTTACTTCTTTCGAGAGAAACTCTTTTTCCAGAAAGCATCCGTTCTTGGCAACAAAGACCTTGCCCTCGGATCTTAAGTAGAAGGTATACCCAACGGTTTCCTTAGGGTATCCTATGAAGACGCATTTTTCTGACTTGGGTTCGAGCATTTGAGGTTGAAGTTTCTTGACATAAGCATCGCATCCCCAAACTTTTAGAAACGACAACTTAGGTTTCTTCCCAAACCATAATTCATGCGGTGTCGTCTCAACGGATTTAGACGGTGCCCTATTTAAAGTGAATGTAGCTGTCTCTAGATCGTATCCCCAAAATGATAGCGGTAAATCGGTAAGAGACATCATAGACGGCACCATATCCAATAGAGTGTGATTACGACGTTCAGACACACCGTTACGCTGAGGTGTTCCAGGCGGCGTGAGTTGTGAAACGATTCCACATTTCCTTAAGTGTGTGCCAAATTCGTGACTTAAATATTCTCCTCCACGATCTGATCGTAGGAACTTTATTTTTCGGTCACGTTGATTCTCTACTTCATTCTGAAATTCCTTGAACTTTTCAAAGGTCTCAGACTTGTGTTTCATTAAGTAGACATACCCATATCTACTCAAGCCATCAGTGAGAGTGAGAACATAACGATATCCTCTGCGAGCCTCAACGCTCATTGGACCGCACACATCGGTATGTATGATTTCCAACAAGTTGGTTGCTCGCTCCATTGTTCCGGAGAACGGAGTCTTGGTCATTTTGCCCATGAGGCACGGTTCGCATGTGTCAAATGATTCATAATCAAGAGACTCTAAAAGTCCATTAGCATGGAGCTTCTCCATGCGCTTGACACCAATGTGACCAAGGCGGCAGTGCCACAAGTATGTGGGACTATCGTTATCAACTTTACATCCTTTGGCATTCACACTATGAATATGTGTAATATTACGCTCGAGATTCATTAAGAATAAACCATTGACCATCGGAGCATGACCATAAAACATATCTCTCATATAAATAGAACAACCATTATTCTCAGATTTAAATGAGTAGCCATCTCGCATTAAACGAGATCCTGATACAATGTTCATGCTCCTCAAAACTAATCACGTAGCTAAATGTAGAGGCAGCGTGCCGACGGCGATCACATCGACTCTGGAACCATTCCCGACACGCATCGTCACCTCGTCCTTCGCCAGTCTCCGTTTATTCCGCAACTCCTGCTGTGAGTTACAAATATGAGCAACAGCACCGGTATCAAATACCCAGGAGTTACTACGAGTACTGGTAAGGTACACATCAATTACATGTATATCAAATATACCTTTGGTATTGCCGGCCTTCTTATCCGCTAAGTATTTGGGGCAGTTCCGCTTCCAGTGACCCTTCCCCTTGCAATAAAAACACTCAGTCTCAGGCTTGGGTCCATTCTTTGACTTCTTCCCGGTAACTGGCTTACCGGGCGCAGCAACATCCTTGCCGTCCTTCTTGAAGTTCTTCTTGCCCTTGCCCTTCTTGAACTTAGTGGTCTTATTGACCATCAACACTTGATGTTCTTTCTTGATTTCAGCCTCTGCTGACTTCAGCATTGAGAACACTTCAGAAATGGTCTTCACCATCCCCTACATGTTGTAGTTCATCACAAAGCTCTTGTAGCTTGGTGGGAGTGACTGGAGGATTCTCTCAATGACCGCCTCATCAGGGAGGTTAGTGTTCAGCTGAGTCAGGCGGTTGTGCAACCCAGACATTTTGAGTATGTGCTCACTGACAGAACTGTTTTCCTCCATCCTACAACTATAGAACTTGTCGGAGACATCATATCTCTCGACCCGGGCATGAGCTTGGAAAACTAGTTTCAGCTCTTCGAACATCTCATATGCTCCGTGATGCTCAAAACGCTTTTGGAGCCCCGGTTCTAAGCTGTAAAGCATGCCGCACTGAACGAGGGAGTAATCCTCAGCACGAGACTGCCAAGCGTTCATAACGTCTTGGTTCTCTGGGACGGGAGCGTCACCTAGCGGTCCTTCTAGGACATATTGTTTCCTGGCAGCTATGAGGATGATCCTCAGGTTCCGGACCCAGTCCGTATAGTTGCTGCCATCATCTTTCAGCTTGGTTTTCTCTAGGAACGCGTTGAAGTTCATGTTGACATGAGCGTTGGCCATTTGATCTACAAGACATATTTGCAAAGGTTTTAGACTAAGTTCATGATAATTAAGTTCATCTAATCAAATTATTGTAATGAACTCCCACTCAGATTAGACATCCCTCTAGTCATCTAAGTGTTACACGATCCGAGTCGACTAGGCCGTGTCCGATCATCACGCGAGACGGACTAGTCATCGTCGGTGAACATCTTCATGTTGATCGTATCTTCCATACGACTCGTGTTTGACCTTTCGGTCTCCGTGTTCCGAGGCCATGTTTGTACATGCTAGGCTCGTCAAGTTAACCCTAAGTGTTTTGCATGTGTAAAACTGTCTTACACCCGTTGTATGTGAACGTAGGATCTATCACACCCGATCATCACGTGGTGCTTCGAAACGACGAACTGTAGCAACGGTGCACAGTTAGGGGAGAACACTTCTTGAAATTGTTGTAAGGGATCATCTTATTTACTACCGTCGTTCTAAGTAAACAAGATGCATAAACATAATAAACATCACATGCAATTATATAGTAGTGACATGATATGGCCAATATCATATAGCTCCATTGATCTCCATCTTCGGGGCTCCATGATCATCTTGTCACCGGCATGACACCATGATCTCCATCATCATGATCTCCATCATCGTGTCTTCATGAAGTTGTCACGCCAACGACTACTTCTACTTCTATGGCTAACGCATTTAGCAATAAAGTAAAGTAATTTACATGGCGTTCTTCAATGACACGCAGGTCATACAAAAATAAAGACAACTCCTATGGCTCTTGCCGGTTGTCATACTCATCGACATGCAAGTTGTCAATCCTATTGCAAGAACATGATCTCATACATCACAATATCTCAATCATTCATCACAACTTCTGGCCATATCACATCACATGAACAATCGCTGCAAAAACCAGTTAGACGTGCTCTAATTGTTGTTGCATCTTTTACGTGGCTGCAATTGGGTTCTAGCAAGAACGTTTTCTTACCTACGAATGACAACAACGTGATTTTGTCAACTTCTATTTACCCTTCATAAGGACCCTTTTCATCGAATCCGCTCCAACTAAAGTGGGAGAGACAGACACCCGCCAGCCACCTTATGCAACTAGTGCATGTCAGTCGGTGGAACCGGTCTCACGTAAGCGTACGTGTATGGTTGGTCTGGGCCGCTTCATCCCACAATACCGCTGAAGCAAGAAAAGACTAGTAGTGGCAAGCAAGTTGACAAGATCCACGCCCACAACAAAATTGTGTTCTACTCGTGCATTAGAGAACTACGCATAGACCTAGCTCATGATGCCACTGTTGGGGAACGTTGCATAAAATTAAAAATTTTAATACGGTTTCACCAAGATCCATCTGTGAGTTCATCTAAGCAACGAGTCAAGGGAGTGAGTTTGCATCTACATACCACTTGTGGATTGCGTGCGGAAGCGTTCACGGGAAGGGTGATGATGGAGTCGTACTCGTCGTGATTCGGATCACCGATGTCCAAGTGTTGAACGGGCAGCTCCTCCGCGTTCAACACACGTACGGAACGGACGACGTCTCCTCCGTCTTGATCCAGCAAGGAGGAAGGAGAGGTTGAGGATTTGCTCCAACGGCAGCACGACGGCGTGGTGATGTTGGTGCAGCAGTACTCCGACAGGGCTTCGCCAAGCACGTAACGGAGGAGGAGAGGTGTTGGGGAGGGGAGGGACTGTGCCTTTGGATGTGTACAGCAGCCCTCGCCTCACCCCTCTATTTATAGGGGAAGGGGCAAGGGGGGCCGACCCCTCTAGATGGGATCTAGAGGGGGGGCGGCGGCCAGGGAGGGGGGACTTGCCCCCCAAGCAAGGGGGGAGCCCCCCTTAGGGTTTCCCCCCCAACCCTAGGCGCATGGGCCCAAGGTGGGGGGCGCGCCCAGCCCTCCAGGGGCTGGCTTCCTCCACTTTGTGGCCCATGTGGCCCTCCGGGAGGGGTGGCCCCTCCCGGTGGACCCCCGAAACTTCTCCGGTGGCCCCGGTACAATACCGATAAGCCCCTGAAACTTTCCGGTGTCCGTATGACAACTTCCCTTATATAAAACTTCACTTCCGGACCATTCCGGAACTCATCGTGACGTTCGGGATCTCATCCGGGTCTCCGAACAACATTCGGTAATCACATACAAGTCTTCCTAACAACCCTAGCGTCACCCAGTTACGTTGTGACGTTTGATACACCGAAAGCACTCGTACGGTATCCGGGAGTTACACGATCTCATGGTCTAAGGAAGAGATACTTGACATTTGAAAAGCTCTAGCAAACGAACTACACGATCTTTGTGCTATGCTTAGGATTGGGTCTTGTCCATCACATCATTCTCCTAATTATGTGATCCCGTTATCAATGACATCCAATGTCCATAGCCAGGAAACCATGACTATCTGTTGATCACAACGAGCTAGTCAACTAGA
The DNA here is from genome assembly GCA_963921465.1 of Triticum timopheevii. NCBI lineage: Eukaryota > Viridiplantae > Streptophyta > Magnoliopsida > Poales > Poaceae > Triticum > Triticum timopheevii. The sequence goes on along the minus strand of OY997264.1, from coordinate 247,196,623 downwards.
GGCTCACTAGGGACATATTGTGGTCTATGTATTCACACGTGTATTACGATTTCCGGATAATACAGTTATAGCATGAATAAAAGACAATTATCATGAACAAGGAAATATAATAATACTTTTATTATTGCCTCTAGGGCATATTTCCAACACCCTTTTGCTTTCTAAGGCGTCGAGTGTACCAGGTAGGTAATCCTTTATGTAATGACACTAACAAGGTATAGTAGAGGTCCAATCTGCCGGATACACTGTTGCTAGTATCGTCACCGAGAGCGGGGGATGAAGAGAACCGTTTTCCTGCTCACTATAGTGAGGCGGACCAAATGGCTAGGTTCTCATCCACTGGTGGTTGCCGATGCAACAATGATAAGGGCAGGGTTGCTCTACTAGCGATGTATATCATGATCTTGCTTATCCTATGCCCTGGTCATCATAGGCCAAGGTTTCATAATCCTGGGGCAATTTCAAAGGTGTCACCATCCTTTGGGTCTTAATGTCCTCATTCCTTGTGGGCGTACCTTCTCTTGGCATCGTCTTGCTGTGGTGTTGCCAATCTTGTGTTCAGAAGAGGTGGGTGAGTGTGTGGGAAGGCGTCTTCCTTCTAGATTATCCACGAGGATTACAAGGAATCCCGTGGTCAGGGGCATAAGGATTCTAGCGACCATTAAATTTGAAGGGGAAGAGGAAAGTATATCTTAGTTTTCAAAAAACTCAGAAGGGGAAGAGAAGTATAGATAGTTTTGAAAATTAGTAGTAGTTTTGGAAATAGTTTTACGACCATGCTAACTAAGGCTTCCTACAGTTAGGATGGCTCTGATACCAGCTCTGTGGGGACCCCGACACATAAGTCGAGATCACCGAATGTACGTGTACAGTGATCCCAGAGATCAATGCTCACTGAACACACAGAAGCTGAATAACAAGAGTCTTACATCCATACATACCATTTTACAAAAGTAGACCATTATGGTCAAGTCTTGAGTGTATCATCGCAGCGGAAATCTTCAATAACAACTTGGACCCATGCCATCTGCCTTAACCCTACAGGCATTCTGACTGGGAAGCATCCTAGCTCGCATGTTCGTCTCCAAAGAACTCTTCTTCGAACTCCTGTTCTTCCATGCCTGGCCAATTAATAACCAGTGGCAAGCCAATGAGTACTTTGAATGTACTCGCAAGCAACCCATGTTTTGGTCCAAGATGTAACAATGCATGATATAGGTAAATTTTGCAGAAAGCTAGTTTTGAGTGCAATGACATGTTCAACAACTTGTAAGACATGCATCAGGAGAATTCAAGTAACCATGAGGACAGGTTACATATATCAACATAAATGGAGTGGGCATCAACCCAACTCAATCATGTCAAGTCCCTTGACTTGACCCAAGTAGTTTTATCAACACACACACACGGTTTGTAAAACTCTGGACGTAGTTTAAGCAGCACCGCCCAACTGTCCTTGACCGTGGACACGACTATTCGAATAGTTTTACACTCTACAGAGGTTGCACACTTTACCCATAAGATCCGGGGAACTTCCGTGTCGTCCACGACCCGCGATACCTCAAGTACCCGGGGTAAGCACCCGATCACTATCTTTCCCTAGACGACACTAACAAGGAGTCCACTCGTTGTTCCGTATCCTCACGATGTACATCATACGAGACTCACTCGAGATCGTAACATCCGAGAGGGGACACAACGGTGTATCCGGTGCCCTGTGAAAACAGTCATGGCCGCCCTACCTGGCACGACCTCGTCCCAAGAGAGAGCACCAACTCTCCCCCATCACTAGTAATGTGGGCTCCAAGCCAGTATCGGCCTAGGTAACCAATAATGCCCTTTCCCATACAAGGGTAGAGTGGTTGCACATGTAAGGTTGGGACAGTCGACAAATCTTAAATCTAATCCGTTTTCGAAAACAACACACACACTTGCCTCGGTACACCACTTCGTCATCAAGTGGTTACCCATCTCATCATCTCCCTTGGGCATAAGTGGCACCCGACGGGGTTTTCGAAAAGTCTTTTGAAAATACTTTGTCTCCTTCACCACGCATATACCCGTCCCTTTTTGTGTAGCATCTACTTTAGCATCCTATCTACTCCCACCGGCATAACCCTCATAAGAAGGTAGGGTCATGCACAATGCAAGTATCAACAAGGAAGTAACGGTGGCAAACCATCAAGGTGGTTACCACCTCATCATGATTCCGTTGCAACAACAATATGGTGCTATATGACATGCATAAAAAGGTTTTCTCAAACATGGTCAAAGGCTGCTTGCCTGTTTTAACAAAGTCTTTGAGGTCTTCAAATATCTCGTCCAACTCCGAGCATTTCATCTACTTCATCAACTATCATCGAAAGCAACCATAATAAGCAACACAACAAGGCAGGAAATAAAAGTGTTCTAAAAATATGAGTTGGACTTTTCTAGGATACCTCTAGTCATATGAGGAATGACCAAGGTGATTTCATTGGAAGTGGATCAATGGATATTTATTAACATTTCGATATGATGGAATCAAGGGATTAATGGGTTTGCAAGAAGTGTACAGAAACATTATTTTAAAAAATGAACAGAGGCACCCATTTAACAAATGATGATTTCAGAAACATCTAGGAATTGGTTTCACTGGATTTAGAGTTCAAATGAATTTCCTATGAATTTGCAAAGTTGGCTAATATGAAGAAATGGCTCATTATTTTGTGTGGCACATAAAGTATTAGAATTTTTTTTTGAAAAACTAAGTTATGAATCAGTTTTGGATCAGTTTTGAGCTCTCTGTTATATTCTAAAGTTCATTACAGAAATGGGAAAACAAGGTTTGATAAATGTTTGTGAAGAAAATGTTTCTGGAAAAATGTGCATGTTGCACCAACAGGTAGACCATGATTTTATGAGTTACCAGAAATTAGAATCATCAAATTTGGAGGTAATATGTATATTTAGGATGTGGGGGTTATACCTATACCACACAGCGGGCGCAGCATAGAACCGCAACGTACTGGGCCGGCCCAGCTGCACGGTCACATGGCTAAGGAGGGCCACGCTGACGGCGTATTAGGGGAGTACGCTTCCCTGCCAGGAAAGCGGTTCCCACGGATCCCGCCTCCACTTAACCCGAGTGGGTCCGGCTGGACACGTCGGCAGAGGCTGACCGGTTGGGTCGCCGGTCCACCGGCCGGCCTTCTTCTTCCTCACGCGGCCTCCCGTGCCGCAGGAACAGAGGGGGCGAGGCCGAGCTTGTCCCCGGCGACCAGGGGCGCTGCTGCGGGTGCCCGGCGCACCAACGAGCTCGGGGGACTGCGCCGCGCCCGCTCCCCCCTGTCAGCACGTCCAACGGAGGACGAAGGCGAGTGGGGCCACGGCCACGGCGGACGGTGCTTGGGCGAGACTCGGGCAGGGCAGGGCAAGCACGGGGAGGAGGGACTGGTGCGCAGGGGAGGCTCCTTGGTGCCCTGGGTGTCCTCCCGAGCGTTCAGTGGGAGCGGGGAAGCAATGGGGGCCTGGGTTGGTCCGGGGGCACGTCGGCGGTGACCCGGCCTTGAAGGGGGAAGGAGAGCACGTAGGGGAGAGTGGGGGTGTCCTAGAGTTGCTCGGGAGAGAGGAGGTTCGAACCCAGTCGAGAGAGAGGGTCGGGGTGGCTTAAAATGGGCGAGGCTGCGGTGCACCATGGGCAGCGTCCATGGACGTGCTCGGGTGAACTCGTGGAGGGATAAGGAGGGCAAGGGAGGAAGGGCCCGACAGTGTTGCATGTCGTGGACGCCGAGGCGGCCTCGGGGGACACGATTCCAGCGCCCAAGGTCGTCGGGAGGCCTTGGAATGGGCGTGCTACAGTGCCGGCGAGCACTGTAGCATGCTCCAGAGCGCGAGCTCTGCATGCCATGGCATTGTTTATGTGCCAGGGGTGTGTCCACTGGTGTCTGGGGCTTTGTGGGGTGAGTAAACAAATGGGAGGTGGCCTTGGATGCCCTGGTGAACACTAGGAGAGGAGAGAGGTTGAGGGAGAGAGAGAAAAGGGGTGTCCGGAGAGGTAAATAGGGGTTTTTACCCCTTAATCATTGAGCTTTGGAAGAGGGGGAGCTACCGGAGGTTGCTGGTGATCAGGTTCAGCTGTGGTAAAAATGTGGAGTCAAGGAGATTAGTGTTGGGGGGTGAAACCAGTGACTTTTTGCAATGACCAGAAGGTGTTTGCAAATTTGGGTAAGCAAATGAACTCCATTTGGCATGAGACTAAACAGGGTGAAAGTGCACATATAATTAGGGCCTTCCACCAATTTGGAGCTTATTTGGGCAAAGTTGCCAATGCAACTTTTGTAAACCCTAGAAATTAGCAGAAATGAACTTGTGTAGATCTAGTTGAGCAAATCACTTCCCCTTGATGAACCACTTGGTGTAGTGGCCTCTTTTGGTCATGTGAACATGCTCACAAAAGTTAGGGTCAAGGAGAGAAAGTTGGTAGTACAAAGTTCTGGTCAGAGAGGGTTTTGGGGCATTTTGGTGAACCAAAATGACTTTAATTGACATGAGGCTTTGCAAGGTGATCACAATATGCATTTGTGACTTGCTGGATTTTCCTTGTATTTTTATGAAAATATTTCCTATAGAAATATTTCAAATCGTTGAAATGGGCAGAAATGGTTTTGGGAGGTTTTGTCCAATACCTTGAACATGACCATGTGTTGAAACTCTTATATATGGAAAATATATGTCCACTGAGTTTCCCTGATTTTTGTCAAATATTTTTGAAACAATAAAATAATTTTTCCCTATTAAAGACCATTTCTGGCCTTAAGAAAAAGCTTTTAAATAAAATAGTAAAATAACTTTTAAAATTATATTTTTGTGGTTTCTTTGTATCCTATATCTAATAGGAGTCAAATATATTTTTGGAAAGATTTTTACTGCCGTTAATTAAGTACTTGCAGTGCAAACCTCAATTCAGGGGTTTTTGAAAAACTAATTTTTCAAAATACTATTTGGCCAAATTATTTTTGCAAGAAATTATTTTTATGTCCTATACACATGGCATGATCATTGGGAAAGTTTTTTGGATCAAGGAGAAGGAGTATAAGAGTTGGAGGATTTATTTTATTTTTAGAGCACTTGCAAACAATAGACAAAAACCAATCAAGGCAAGGTCCAAAACACTCAAAAGTTTTTGTCAAACCACATTTTATCATGATTGTTAGCTTAAGTGTAGTGGCATGAAAATCAGGGTGTGACAAGGGTGGCGGAGACCAGCGGCGTGAGGAAGTTGGCGACGAGGAGGACGATCCGGGGACCCAGGGAGGCAGAGCAGGCTGAGCGCGGGCGAAAGAGTTCGAAGAAATTTCCAAAATTTGACCCGTGGATATATATAGCCTGACCCTGTCGGTGTGACCGAGTGGAACAACTCGGTGGCACCGAGATGCATAACTACAAGCAGTTACAGCAACTCGGTGTGACCGAAAAGTTCAAATCAGTTGCACCGAGATTGAAAACCTAGATCGACTTAGTGATCTCGGTATGACCGAAAAGGAGGAATCGGTCAGACCGAGAAGCACAAAGAAGTTTCGGAGGTTTAAGTCTATGACAAATCGGGGACTCCGAGTGCTCCTCACACAGAGTGGTTCGAATCTGACTTGATCAAATTTTATGATGTAGCATGAATAGAGTTTGAGACAAGAAAAGCATAGATAGCTAGACAAGGTTCTTAGGTATTCTTGTCCGTCCACTTGGCAAAAGAAAAAGGAACCAAACAATCAAAACAACAAGTGTATGTCCTCGAATGAGTAAAATATGCAACCAACATGCTCACACAATAAAATGGCAAATAAAATATGTGGCAAAGAATGCACAACCAATTCTAGCATCTATTAAGCAATTGGCAATGACTAGGTCATCTATATATGAGTATATTGACTTAGGAGTCAAATGAAAACATTTGATCATAGGTCATACTGATCGTTTAAGCACAAGTGGGGTTACCACTTTTACATAATGCATTGTTGTGTTCACACAATTAGAGTTGCTTTGACTCAATTCTTAGAGTAAAGCTCCCCTAGATGTGAGATCCCCCCTTAAGAGGGATGAACTAACCTTGGGTTTTGTCGACGATGACTTCATGTAGGTGTTGAAGATGTGGATGCTCAATGTTGATGTTGATCATTTGGAGCAATCCTTTGGAGTGAGTTGCACTTTCAATACCTACACGGGTTAGTCCCACAAGGAAAAAACAAGGATATCTATAGACATAGAGTGATGCACACACAAGATGATGTCTATGAAAGCATTAGGTTACCTTGTCCCTTGTCTTACCAACAAGAGGGTTTGTGACTCCTTGAACTAGTGCAAGATGTGGAAGTTGATTGCACTTGTTCTTGCCAAAATGATAAGAGTGAAATATGTTGGCGGAGTCACCCTCAAGAACTCTCTAGTTCTTCTACTTCGGAATCCACATCATCTTGATGGGAATACTTGGAGTTGTAGTCGTACTTGATGAAGTAGAACTTGATGTAGTCTTGGGAACCCACTTGACCAAGGCCTTAGGAGCTTCTTCAAATGCATCAATCTCCTCTTGAAGCTTATCCTTGCCTTTTTGCTTGTGGTCTTGTGGTGGAAGATCATCCTGAGCTTGTGTCCCTTTGAAGGAAGTAGGATCATACTTCTCTTTTTGAGGAACAAACTTCTTCTTGGGGTATTGATCTTATTCCCACTCAACTCCATTGGCATTGAACTTTCTTTCAAAACCAACACCTTGGTTCTTCCGGTGCCTTCCTTCCTTGTGTACAATTTCCTCGAATTGCTTACTCCCGACAAGGCTCTTGTAAACACCTTTCTCTATAATTCCCTTCAATAAGCTATTTTCTTGCTCAAGTGTAACTTGGCTAAGAGAATCATTAGTGGAATCAATAGAACTACTAGAAGCAATAACATTGGATTTAGCATGATTATTGTTACTACTAGAGGAAGAATCCTTCTTGTTTTTGTTACTAGACTTGACTTGAGGCATGTAAGTAGATAAGAGTAAATGCTTCGCAATGTAAGAAGAACTTTTCTTATGAAGATCATCATTGATTGCCTTTAAGAACTCATGCTCTTGCTCAAGGTTGAGCTTTTCAAAGCGTAACTTCTCATGAGTCCTTAAAAGTTCTCGATGATCTTCTAAGATAGTTTCATGAGATAACTTAAGAGTGTTTAGTTCTTTAGTTAGAAGATCAATCTTCTCCTTATCATTGTCATTCGTTTTATCTTGATTAGCATGATTAATTGACGTTTCATCATAGTATTCATCACTAGAGTTGTCAACAAGTAAATCATCATTACCTAACAAGTCATCTTCATCACTATTGAAATCGACATACTCGGGGTGTGATACCTTTGGGCCTTTAGCCATGAAGCATCTTCCAGGTCCTTCATTTGGTGAATAAAATATGTCGTAGGAGTTGGTTGACACAAGTGCTAGACCGGCAACACCTTCATCTTGAGTATATTCGGAGTCGGAGTGATAGCTTCTCTTGGAGTGATTATCGGAGTCGGAGCCGGATACCCATTCACCAACATGAGCTTGATGTCTTCATTTTGTGTAGCTCCTTGATGACTTGTCCTTCCTTTCCGAATCCTTGCTTATCCGAGATGTTGTTTGTTCATAACGATCATCTCTACTCCTCCTCTCTCTTGGTGGTGATTCCTATCTTCTACTTCTCCTCTTAGGTGATTCTTCTCTTCTTTTGTAGGGTGCCGTACACTCATTAGAATAGTGTCCGAGTCTTCCACAATTGTAGCAATTACGCTCTCGACTAGAAGATGTTTTGTCATTGTAGGACCTTGACTTGGAGCTTCTTTCTTTACTTCTACTCTTGTAGAATTTGTTGAAGTTCTTCACCATTAGGCTCAATTCTTCATTGAAGATTTGTTTCTCACTTGATGATGTGGGGGCTTCACATGAGGCTTTGTAAGCACCACTTGACTTGTTGTGAAGTTCCTCCTTATCCTTGAGTGACATCTCATGAGCAACAATTCTTCCAATGACTTCCGTTGGCTTGAGATCATTGTAATTTGGCATCGGCATCATTTGGATCAATGTGCACACGGTATCATATTTTCCGTCCAAAGCTCTTAGGATCTTCATGATGATGAATTTGTCGGTCATCTCTTCACTTCCTAAGCCGGCAATCTCATTTGTGATAAGAGCAAGACTAGAGTACATTACAGTGACACCTTCACCATCCTTCATTTTGAACTTGTCAAGCTAGCTTTGAAGCACATCCAACTTGGATTCCTTGACGGAGTCGGTACCTTCATGCATATCAATCAAAGTATCCCAAATTTCCTTTGCATTCTCAGGACGGCTGATTTTGTTGAATTCTTCGGGGCATAATCCGTTGAAGAGAATATCACAAGCTTGAGCGTTGTATTGCAGCATCTTCAACTCTTCCATGCTAGCTTCACGGTTCGGTTCTCTCCCATCAAAGAATTCACCTTGCAAGCCAATACGCACAATAGCCCAAACAGCGGGGTTATGTCCACGAATATGCATTTTCATCTTATGCTTCCAACTAGCAAAATTAGTACCATCAAAGTAAGGACCTCTACGGTGATAGTTTCCCTCGCTAGACGTCATACTCTCCTAAGTTGTGAAACCAAGGCTATGACTACCAAAAGCTATGGAAATCGAAGCAAATGGAGACCAAAGCTCTGATACCACTTGTAGGATCGAAAGTATGTCTAGAGGGGGGTGATTATACTACTTGACCAAATAAAAACTTATCCTTTTCCCAATTTTAGTCTTTGGCAGATTTTAGCTAACTTAGCACAAGTCAAGCAATCTTAATACAATTCAAGCAAGCATACAAAGACTATATGTGTAACATCCCAAATTTTCAATTTGGAATGTTTTACAAAGATCATCATTGCATATCATATTTCTGTTGCATTGTTGGCTCGATCCTAGAAAATTCTACGCAACTCAAGGACCCACGGAGAGAGTTGGGGTTTTCGTTATTTTCATATTTGAGTTTTTCTCAAATTTTGAAAATAGGATCATTGATTTTATTTATTTTATCTTCAGTTATTTCTACTACCAAAATTCAGAGAGGGAATAAAATGACTTTCCCAAAATAAAGAAATAATGAAGATTTAATAAAAAAATCAAATAAGATTTATTTTGGAGTTTCTCGCCCTTTTATTTGAATTTAGGAAAAATGCGCGTTTGTCAAAATTGCATTTAGGCCCCAATTAAATATTCATCTTGTCCAGCTTGATTTTAGAAACCGGGGAAAATTTATTTCGGGATTTTTGGAGTCCATTTAGTATTTATTTTTATTTTTCTTCTGCACGGAATTATTTAAAAAAAACGTAACCGACCTACGGGCCGTGTCCGCCTAGGACTCCCGGCCCGCGGGGCTTTATAAGCCGAGGCCCATCCGCCCCAAACCCTAGCCGCCCCAGCCCCGATCCGCCGCCGCCGCCAGCCCCGATCCGCCGCCGCCAGACGCCGCCGCCGCCGCCGCAGCCGCCCAGCGCCGCCGACCCGCCGCCGACCCCGCCGCCGTCGCCGACCTCAAGGACCCCGCCGACCCCACCGCCCGCACGCTTGCCGAGGTTCGCCGCCGCCTCGACTTCCGTGCCGCTTTTTTTAGAAAACCGATCGGTTTTCCATCGTTTTATTTTCGGTTTTTTTAGTTTCGTTTTTTTATTAGATCGGTTTTTTATTTTCGGTTTAGTTTAATTAGCAAGCGTTCGTTCGTTCGTTCGTTTTAACGAACGTATTTTGTCAGATTAGTTTAGTTAACGAACATTCGTTCGTTAACCCGTTCGTCATTTTTCTTTTTCTCGGATTTAAATCCGCGATTTTTCTGATCGTGATTTCTGATCCGATTTTCGTTTTAGTTTAACTTTTCGCTCGTTTATCGGAATCAGGCGATTCAAGCGCCTGGAGTTTCGTCTCGAAACCCTCTTTCCGAATAATCTACTTAAACAAGTTTTTGCTTCTATAAAATTTGACCTAGATCTAGATTAGTACAACGAAGCTGTTTTCTTTCGCTGTTTGACTTTCATTGCTTTGTTTGATTTGATTTCTTTTGCAAACCGGAGTTCTTAAGTTGAACATTCTGGTTATTAGATGAGTACTTATTGTATGCTTGTTTTTTTGGTCTGCGATAGAATACCCGGAGTGCGCCGCCTATTACTTCGAGTCTCTAGGTTTCGCGGATCATCAGCAAGGCAAGTAACACTTGATCATACCTTCCTACTACCCTGTTTTTATGCATTAGATCAATCCTCAAACATTGCATAATTAGGATTTAATTAAAATGTGGGATGGGAAGTAGATGAGGTAGTACCTATTACCTATTTTATAATCAAACCTTTGGGAGTTACTTCTACGTTTGCTTATTATGCCATGCTATGCTAGTAGATGTGGATTGGGTGAGTGAATTTCCATGACAGATGTGAGATTGTTAATTAATGGTTTATTTAAGGTGGCAACTTAAACACACATCTGGTTGGATTGAGGCACCTGTTTTCTAGCAGGACTTGCCTGTATTTCTTCGGACCGCCACCCAGGCTCAAAGGGATCATGAGATTATTCAAACTAGAAACTTACGTGTGCAGCCACAAGCCATTATGGGCTCTGGCATGGTTGACTAAGTTGTGCGAACTCTTACGGGTAGACTAGCAAATGTAGGGAAAGTAGGTGTACCGGTCTACCCACATGTATGGTGCTAGTGCTTCCGAAAGACTGTGTCTCGGTCATCCGTTTCTCAAAATCATGTAGTGCGAGGAATCAAACGGAGGCGATCGAGTCTTGTGGGGAAAAGTGCGCAAACCTCTGCAGAGTGTATAAACTAATCATGGTTAGCCGTGTCCCCGGTTATGGACATTTTGAGTATCTAGTACTTGATTATCATGTGAATCTCATCATGTTACTCTAATTAATATTGTTGGGTTTTAATGAGTACTTTTAATTGGGATTGAGAATGCTGTCAACCATTCTCAATGTTTAACAACCACCAAGATAGTTAAATAACTTTATTCCTTTGCAGTAGGGAAAAATTGGCTTTATGCAAAAACTGTAACCATAGAGCTTTCCACCAGCCAAATATGCATGTAGTATAGCCTATTTCCATTGTTATTCTCTATGTGTTACTTTGCCAGCATATTCCATGTGCTGACCCATTTTCGGGCTGCAATGTTTCATGTTGCAGACTTTTCAGACGACGAGTAAGATGCTTTTAGGTCGTGGTTCTATACTCAGTGATGCCGTTGGAGTTGATGGACTCACTAATCTTCCAAGACTTCCGCTGTTATCGATTTTAGATGGCCTTAAGCCATATTTATTTCAATAAGTTCTGTCTTGAGACATTCGATGTAATAAGTGTGTGATTGCTACTTTGTTATAAATCCTCCAAGTAATGTGTGGTGTCAGCATTACTGATCCAGGGATGACACTGAGCATAGAGATCAGACTGTTTGTGGTCTGGTCGCTACAAGGTGGTATCAGAGCACACGCTGACTGTAGGACACGACCACTAAGCTTAAACCCTAGATCACTACTCTTTCTTCTCATTTCTGACTCCTCATCTTTTCTATTCTTTAGGATGGCGGATGCAAGGATCAAGTTCACACAGCCAGATGAGAACTCACCTTTTGGATATCACTTGAAGGAAGCCACTAGATACCTGAACATAGGAGTACCAAGCTTCACCGGGACCTTCAACAACACTTTACCTGAAGAGGAGCACTGGAGGATTCAAGTCTACATTCCAGGAAGGACATTTGCACCAGCCACGGAACCAATAGAGTTTACCTTTGATGCACCAACATGGAGCCTAGGGAAGAGCATGGCAGCTCACATCGCCATGGGACGAATTGGAGAAGTTTACCACAACGGTCTCATGAATACTATCTACCAGATTTGTGGGCGCCGAGATGAGCATTGGGAGATGATCACCACCAAGAAGGACAGATCAATCACAGCTTATATTCAGGAGTTAAACCAACACATCCGACGCCAGGAGAATCAGATGTGCACAGATATGGAGGAGCTGCAGAAGGCTATGACTAGGATCAAGGAGCTAGAAGCAGAACTCAACGCTACACGTAAAGACTATATGGAAGAAATCGTCGCTCTAGTAAGACAGAACGGTGACCTTAAGGAGAAGATTGGAGTATTCATGGGAGGATCAGCACCTCGAGGAGAAGAGGAAGAACCTACTTGTCCAGATAATTATATCATCATCGATGACACCGACTCGGATCCCGACGACAGCGATGATGACTATGTTGATGAAGCTAGAGCAGATATCATGGAATCTGCATCGGAGCAGTTTTTCAAGTTGACCACCATAACAGTAGTAGAATTTTCCACCATTTAATTAGTTTTAGACCAAGCACTTTTGTAACGATAGTTAGACTGTTGTATGCCCTTGTTTGAATTGATTGGAATGATATTGTGTGTTTTTGTCTCATGTGCATATGGGTAGTGTTATCTCACTAGACCTCAGTCTATTCTTAACTCTCCTCTCCCTTTTTGAAAGTGCGTTATATCGACTAGAGGGGGGGGGGGTGAATAGGCGATTTTTATGAATTCTTCACTGAGGAATTTGCTGGTGAGGAAATTCCTTAGCGAAGAACTACCTGCAGCGGAATAAGTACTCAGAAGTAAGCATAACAGAATACAAGCATGGTCATCATGATGAAATGAAGACTAGCACAGAGTACAGAAAGCGTAGTCATAGGATAACACAAGATGAAGACAAACAGACTGAAGAAATTGAACTGAGGAAATTGAGAAAGTCTTCAGTCAATGTCTTCAAGCACAGATATGAACAAACACTCAACACAGTAATGAGGAAATGAAAGGGTTGAGGAAATAGAACCAGTTAGTTGGTGAAGATAATGATTTGGTAAACCAGTTCCAACTGCTGTCTCAGTTGTACGTCTGGTTGGAGCGGCTGATTATTTAAACTTGAGGACATGCAGTCCCGGACACCCAGTCACTGAGCACGCAGCTCAGGACACCCAGTCCTCACCGTATTCTCCTTGAACTAAGGCCACGCCGACCTCGTCCAATCACTCGTGGTAAGTCTTCAGGTGACTTCCAAACCTTCACAGACTTGGGCACTCGGCGATCCACAATTCCTCTTGGATGCTCTAGACCTTGACGCCTAACCGTCTGGAAGAAGCACAGTCTTCAAAGGTAACAAGCGTCGGATCCACGCAGGATCAATTTCTTAAGTGATGCTCAATCACTTTGGGTTTGTGGGGGTTTGGTTTTCGGATTTTCCTCACTTGATGATTTTCGCTCAAAGTCCTCGGAGGATGGGTTGCTCTCAAATGACAAGTGTAAAGTTCTCTCGGAGCAGCCAACCAGCTAGTGGTTGTAGGGGGCGGCTATTTATAGCCTAGGGAGCAGCCCGACATGATAAGACATAAATGCCCTTGAATGATATGACCGTTAGGTGGATAAGATATTTTGGGATAGCCAGCGCGCAGCACAACAATGGTCGGAAATTTGACTCTCAAATTCCTCAGGGCTATCATGTTCCTCACTGTGTAGGCAATTCGCACTGGCGAATTCCTAACTCCTCAGTCAGAGCAAAGTCCTCATTGACCAGAAGAACTGCGTCTCTGTCACTGAACAAATTGACTGAACTGTATGAGATTTCCAATGGCTTTACACGAAGGGATTGATAGGTGTAGGATTTTGAGTTGAGCATCACATGGAAATTTTTCCTTAGTATTTCCTCGACCCCCTTTAACAGTACGGTATTACCTATGACTCAAGAAAGAGAAAATGAAACTACGAAAACAAAAGTCTTCACGCTTCATGTTCCTCAAGTGAATATCAAGTCTTCAAGGTCACACCAAATTCTTCACTTTCAAAGTCTTCAGAAAGTCTTCAGAATATCAAAGTCTTCAGTCGAAGAACTTCATTTTTAGGGGTCGACTTTCTCTATAAATATCAAACTCCTCATAGACTTATAGACCTGTGTACAGTCACAAACGCATCAGTCCCTTAACCTATAAGTCTTCAATACAACAAAATCACTAAGGGGCACTAGATGCACTTACAATCTCCCCCTTTTTGGTGATTGATGACAATATAGGTTAAGTTTTCAACGGGGATAAACATATGAAGTGTAAATATTGATATTGAGGAATTTGATTGCAAGATATAGAAGAACTCCCCCTGAAGATGTGCATAGTGAGGAATTTGCGTTTGAGGCAATGCACATTTGAAGAGTTGAATCATGGAGAACTCCCCCTATATCTTGTAATTCATACACGCATTTGATATATAATATGAAGAATTTGAAATGCATGATGAAATATGGTGCCTGATGAAATTCAGCATGTGTGTAATAATATTAACGAGGAATAAGCATGCCGAAAGCATCAAAAGTATCGGAGCACAGTGCAACAAAAATATCAGAGCACCATCCAAAAGTATCAGAGCACCATCGGGTTTTAAGATTACAACTCGATCCAATAAAAGTTCCGGAAGAACGAGAGTTGTAACTTAAAAAAAACGCACTTAATATAGACCCGCTTGAAGACTAACTGAGATTTCTCCCCCTTTGTCATCAAATGATCAAAAGGATTGAAAACTGAGGACTAACGCCCCTGAAGAATTTCAAGTTGATGGAGGAGCGCCATCGTTGTCGGGGTTGTTTGTTGTAGCAGGGCCTGCCGCAGTGTCGTCCAAATCTTCATACTCATCAGTGTCACGCGATGAAGAATAAGAGTTGGCCACCAGATCAGGAACTTTGACCCTCTTGAATTTCTTCGGAGGAGGTGCAGACCAGTCAAATTCTTCCTTGAGACCCATAGTGTTCAGTTCTTCAGCGCTATAGACATGAGTGAGGACAGCCCAGGTGCGGTTGAGGGTGTCATGAAGGTAGTAGTGGTTTTTCTTCACTACATTATGTGTTGAGGTCATGTTGTGAAGAATTGCACCAAACTGACGCTTTACCCATTTGTGATTACGATCAACCTTATGATGAAGACTGAGGAATAACTCACGGTCAGTCATCACCCTGGGTGCTGTGGCTTGAGGATTTTGCTTAGATGAGGTATTTGCGGCAGTGTCATGTATGGCAGACTCGTCATTGGTAGAGTAAGATCTAGCCAGGCGAAATTGACCATCCAATGGACGAATGCCTTCATCGATCACAGCGGTTGCCTTGCCTTTATCATCAGACGATGAAACTGGCCGTTTGAGGACTTCAATGGGAGGCAAGTAGCTACCGTGGTTCAGAGTGTCATCTTTGTAATTTAGTGAAGACCTTGCCCTTATGAATCTCATAATCCAAGGCGCATAGGGCTTCAGCTCGAATGGTGACATAGCAACGTTTGCCAGAGTTCTCATGAAGAAATCATGGAAGTTAACGGGAACGCCATGAATGATGTTGAAAAGCATATTCTTCATGATGCCAATGACATCTTCATCATTTGAGTCGTGGCCTTTGATAGGACTCATTGTCTTCGTCAGAATGCGATAGACAGTCCGAGGCACATAAAGCAATTCCTTGACGAGGAATTTGGTTCGTGGGGCCTGCCCAGGCTTCAAAGGCTTCATGAGCACTTGCATATAGTGATTTGTTAGTTCAGGGTCATTGTAGATGCAACGTGCACTGTCATAGGGAGGATCAAGAGGAAGGACACGAAGCAATTCAGTTGCCGGTGCCTTGTAGTGAGTGTTTTCGGTCATCCAATCCAACACCCATGAATTGACATCTTCAGCGTCTCCAGTGATATGTAGTGTCTCATAGAACTGAAGAATGATTTCTTCATTCTAATTGCAAATGTCAGTGCAGAAATTCAGTAATCCTGCATCATGAAGAACACTGAGGACTGGCTCGAAGCATGCAGAGATTCCATATCCACGTGAGGAATATGTTCATGATCGAAGATTTTGTCTTTGGCAAACAACACTGAGGAATAGAAGTTGGCTTGACTAGCAGTCCAGAAACGCCTCTTCCTTATTCGAGCAGAGTCATATGGGTTGTAGTCAGTGAAGAACACATGCTCGGAAAAGAAGTCTTCAGCCTTGAACTTCTGTTTGCTTGAGAACTGATTCTTTGGCTTTGGTAGAGGAATGTCAGCGAGTTGCATCACCACCTTAGGAATCACGAGCTCAGGTACTTCAGGCTGAGGAATTTCTGGTTCCTCCTCTCGTGCAACCTTATGATCATCAGTAGCAGGTTCTTCAGCACTAGTGGCTGGAATATCTTCATGAACAGAGGGAGTGGGATGAGTTTCTTCAGAGCCCATTTGAACTGTTGTTGCCGGGGACTGAGGAATCTGTTGAATAGGAGTGAAGAGAGGAGTATTGGGATGCTGACTTTCCCAGAAGTCATCGTTCATCACAGGTGTGGTGCATCCGATATCCACATCTTCATCTTCTATTTCCTCAACACCAACCTCTTCAGCTGTGAACTGAGGCATAGGTGACGAATTGACTGTCGTTGAAGGGATGGTATCCACTTCAATTTCTTCATCAATCTGCTCTGACGAAGCAGCAGAATGATTTTCTTCATCAGATCCGCTTGGGATCTTATAGTCTTCTCCAAAAGGAACAATTTCCTTTGATGACATGGAGGAAATTGGAACAACATCAATTGGGTGTTCAAGTGAGCTGGTCATTGGCTTCATTTTCTTTGCAGCCGAAGAATTTGACGCAACTGATGGCTTCCTTTTCTTCACTACAGCTCGCTCTGCAGCCTTGGTCTTCTTCACTTCATAGGCAGAAGGAAGAATTGGAGTTGGTGTAGGCGCGGGAGGAGCTGAGGAATCTGGTTGATTTTCTTCACGCGCAACTGATGCAATTGCCCTGATCTCTTCAGTTTCTTCAGGCGCACCACTAGTGGATGCCCTGGCAATTTCTTCAGCGGCTGGAATGGAGTCATTAGCCCTGGAACTTACATTTTCTTCAGCAGGCTGAAAGTCATCAGCGGTGCTGGCATGTTCTTCAGCAGGCTGAGCAGAGTCTGCAGCCTGAAGATTTTCTTGTTGCGATGGGGCTGCAACAGTTGTCATTTTCTTCGTCAGGTTGACGAATCTCACTTTGGCTCCTTGCCAATCAACATAGTATGCATCGAAGTCTTTGCTGAGGGCTTGAATTTCAGACTGAGCCTTGAGAAGTTCTTCAGGAGGTTCTCCTTTCTGTATTGCGCTTTCTTGATCTCTCTTGCCTTTTCAAACTTCCATTTCTCTTGAGTGATGAAATGGGTCAGCATATGACTTTGACCAGGAGTTAGTTGAAAATCAGGCATTGGGGTGTTTGGATCCTTGTGCCAGAGGTCAATGTAGTCGAGGATTTTCCTCGGATCCAAAAGCAGTGGCACCGATGTGCCTTTGGCTCTAGCGGCCTTCACTTGTCTGTCTCTGATGATTTCTGCAAGTTCATCATCAGAAGCTTCATCATCAGAGGGCACTTGGAATGCGACTTGTTTCTTCCTTGGACTTGGCCAAGGACCGCGTCCAGCTGTTGCTTTAGTCTTCAACAGTGTGGGGCCTGATGAGGACATTGGTGCAGCTGAGGAACTTGCTGAGACACCAGAAGCAATTGAGAAACCCGTAGTCCTTTGACATGTAGCCAGATGCACAGGAGCTGAGGACTTTGAGGGAGCAGTAGTAGTCTGAGGAATTTGCCGTGAGGGCATAGCTGAGAAACTTGGCCGTGAGGGAGCTGTTGGTGAAGCACTTGGCTTGCGAGCAGGCTTCTTTGGTATTGATTTCCTCGGCTTGACCGAGGCCTCAGTAGTAGCAGCAGCAGCAGAATCCTCATCGAATTTCCTCACTGCCTCCTTGGCTTGTCGTGCCAATTTTGCTTGGCGCCTAGCCCATTCTTCAGGAAAGTCCTCACCACGCTTGATGCTGGTGGGATCAGCTACTTGGCCAGGTGCCAATGGAGCTCTTGGGCATGGAGGATTGAGGGCGAATTTCTTCATGTACTTTGGAGTAACATATCTGTACTCCCTCCATTCTCTTGCCCATCTCCGTTCAATCCTCTGAATGCGCACCTTGCGCTGATTTTTGTTCTCTTTGCCAAATTTGGCTTCATCAGGTGTGCAATAATCCTTGTATATGTCATCAGGGATCTCGAAAGCAGTCATGACCTCAGGTTTCTTTCCCCCTTTTCTGCGGTCTCTTTCCTTCAGCCATATTCTTCAGATGAGGAATTTGAACAATTGAACACTCTGAAGAAGTATGCAATTTTTCTTCGAGGAACGCTGCAAATGAATTAAGTTGATGAGAACCTAGTGATTCAGCAGCGGACATGAGTACCTGTGAACAGAGTGTAGGTGCGAGGAATTTGGAGAGGTCATATGCGTTCTCAGAAGGTTTTTCGAAAAGACAAGTTTTGAGGAATTTGACCAGTTGAGCCTTGAGGAATTTCACTAAGCGTTCTTTGTCTTAGGTTCCAGAGTTCTACAGATCGAAAATCCACACAATTGAGGAATCTTGAAGAAAATGATTGCTTAGAGAAATGGATCAAGAGCATATAGTGTGTGAGGTGTTCATATGTGTGAAGATTTGAAGAATAAAACACCTTTGAAGATTTTCAGGAAAGCTTGAGAATCAAAGTGAGTAATAAAAGTAACTTTTAATTACCCGAACTGAAGAACTCGACGAACTGAGATGAACAGAGGTGAAGTTCGTCAAGTTAGATCTCCCACGCCCTAACTTGGCAGAGGGAGACAGCTACGGCGGCGGCGGAGTGAAGATTTCCGCAACCGACGCGAGTACGATGGCAACGAGGTCGAGGCAGCGAAGCTCTTCCTCACCGGCGACGATGGAGTAGCGGCGGTGCTAGGCTTTGAGGAGCTCGAGCGAGAGACAACGGTCGAGCGGAGTAAATGAAGTGAGGAAGCGGAGAGGGGTATTTATAGCCACGGTGAAAAACTGTTCGCCCGAAGATTTTGGGACGAACATGCCCCTGCCCTTTCTCCTTCACGCGACATGTGTCACCCACGTACTGTGTAGATGAGATCGTGTAAGATCGTGGGTGAATATAATAATGCAACGTGGGATGCGGAACGGTTTGAGCGGCAAAACCGAAAATCTGGATAAGATTTGTTTTAAAGTTTCGTTCGCAATTTCTTCAGCTGACAAGGACACAATGAAGACTTTGAACGAGTTTCAAATAGAAAGCACATGAAGAATTTGTGAATAGATTGGGTTGAGTATAGCATAGAGGGGGAAGAGTCCGATCACATTCACTTAGCAGAAAAAAAACAACTTGAAGAAATAGCCATAAGCGAATGCTGTAGAGGACATAAACTCAAATATATATATATATAGCCAATGAAGAAAAACGACGGAAACAGTGAAGATTTTGCAAAGTTGAAGAATTTGAAAAACTGAAGAATTTCAAAAATGAGGAAAAACTCAAATTGAAGATTTTCAACTTTTTGTGGTGGCGTGGCCCACCGTATAAGAATGATGATTTCAGACACCGTGTACAATTGTCGTAGGGTTCTGAGAATCAAATTCTTCATTAATTTCTTCACACTTAGAGTGTAATTCTTCATTGATTGAAGAAAAACGTTTCTTCATGTGTTGCACATCTAAGTCATCAATTTTGCATAAGTGTTAGGATGTGTGTCCTTTTCAAAGAACATTCGAAGATTCTAAGATATTTAGCTCACACCGCAACTTGCTAAATCTCTTCTCATCCAAGGGCTTAGTGAAGATATCAGCTAGCTGTTCTTCAGTCTTCACATGTTCAATGGAGATGTCGCCCTTCAACACATGATCACGAAGAAAATGATGACGAATTTGAATGTGCTTTGTCTTCGAGTGCTGAACTGGGTTGTGAGCAATCTTGATGGCACTCTCATTGTCGCAGAGGAGAGGCACATTCTTCACGTTGACGCCATAGTCCTTGAGGGTTTGCTTCATCCAAAGCAGTTGAGCACAGAAAGAGCCAGCAGCAATGTATTCAGCTTCAGCAGTAGACAGTGATACGCAGTTCTGTTTCTTCGAGGACCAACAGACCAAAGATCGTCCGAGGAGACAAGTGCCAGATGTTGACTTGCGGTCCACACGATCACCAGCATAGTCAGAGTCAGAATATCCAATGAGATCAAAAGCAGAGCCCTTGGGGTACCATAATCCTAGTGTTGGTGTGTGAGGTAGATATCGAAGAATATGCTTCACAGCCTTATGGTGTGATTCCTTCGGTGCAGCTTGAAATCGGGCACACATGCAAACACTAAGCATTATATCTGGCCTAGATGCACATAAGTACAATAAAGACCCAATCATGGAGCGGTATACCTTGTGATCGAAGTCAATACCATTTTCATCAGTGCATAGATGGCCATTTGTGGGCATAGGAATTTTGACGCCTTTGCAATCTTGCATGCCGAATTTCCTCAGTACATCTTTGAGGTATTTCTCCTGAGATATGAATATGCCATTGCACTGCTGACGAATTTGAAGACCTAAGAAGAATTTCAACTCTCCCATCATAGACATTTGATATTCTTCACTCATCATATAAGCAAATTCATCACTATAACATTGGTCAGTATAGCCAAAGATAATATCATTAACATATATTTGGCACACAAACTGTTCACCATCATAAGATTTAGTAAAGAGAGTAGGGTCGAGTGAACCGGGTGTGAAGCCATTCTTCACGAAGAATTCCTTCAATGTATCATACCACGCCCGAGGGGCTTGCTTGAGGCCATAGAGGGCCTTATTGAGTCTGAAGACTTTGTCAGGATTCTTTGGATCTTCAAAACCTTGGGGTTGAGCAGCATATACTTCTTCCTCAAGCTTACCATTGAGGAATGCACTTTTCACATCCATTTGATATAAGATGATATCATGATGGTTAGCATAAGCAAGTAATATGCGAATAGCCTCAAGTCTAGCAATAGGTGCAAAAGTTTCATCGAAATCAATTCCTTCAACCTATGTGTAGCCTTGAGCTACTAGTCGTGCCTTATTCCTCACCACAAGGCCATTTTCATCTTGCTTGTTGCGGTAGATCCACTTTGTGCCAATGATATTATGCTTGCGAGGATCTGGGCGATTGACCAGTTCCCAGACATTGTTAAGCTCGAACTGATGTAATTCTTCTTGCATAGCCTGAATCCACTCCGGCTCCAGAAATGCTTCATCTACCTTAGTGGGCTCTGTGATAGAGACAAAAGCATAGTGCCCACAAAAGTTAGATAAATGTGAAGCTTTTGAGCGTGTGAGAGGACCTGGTGCGCTAATGTCATCGATGATCTTCTCCACTTGTACTTCTTTTGCAACGCGAGGATGAGCTGGTTGTCACTGAGGAATTTGATCAGCATTTTCTTCAGCACCATTTTCCTCAGCATTTTCTTCAGGTACATCTACTCGACGTTCTTCATGAACTGGAATGAATTCTTCAGCAGATTCTTCAGTAGGAATGACATCCTCAGTTGCCTTGAACTTGATAGAATCCTCTGGTGCTGGTTCATCTAACACAGAAGGTAGGTGCTCTCTTTGCGAGCCATTAGTTTCATTGAACCGCACATCTACAGTGTCAACAATCTTGTGAAGAACAATGTTGAAGACTCTGTAGGTGTGCAAGTCCTTTCCGTAACCAAGCATAAAACCTTCATGTGCTTTCGGTGCAAATTTAGAGTTGTGGTGAGGATCTCTAATCCAACATTTAGCACCGAAGACTTTGAAATAACTCACATTGGGTTCTTGTCAGTGAGGAGTTCATAGGCCGTCTTCTTGAAGAATTTGTGAAGATATACTCTGTTGATGATGTGGCACGCAGTATCAATTGCATCAATCCAAAAAAGCTGAGGCGTTTTATATTCATCAAGCATAGTGCGAGCCATCTCAACAAGAGTTCTGTTCTTGTGCTCCACGACGCCATTTTGCTGAGGAGTATAGGGAGCAGATAACTCATGAGTAATACCAAGTTCATCAAGATAGGCATCAAGACTGGAATTCTTGAACTCAGTTCCATTGTCACTTCTGATGTGCTTGATCTTCACACCAAAGTTGGTTGAAGCCCTCGAGGAAAATCGTTTGAAGACTTCCTGCACTTCATGTTTGTAAGTAACAATGTGTACCCATGTATATCGAGAGTAATCATCAACAATGACAAAAACGTATAGAGATGCATCATTAGTGACTGCTGAGTAATGATTAGGTCCGAAGAGGTCCATGTGAAGCAATTCGAATGGACGAGTAGTGGTCATGATAGTCTTTGCTGGATGCTTGGCCTTGGTCATTTTTCCAGCTTCACAGGCTCCGCATAAGTGATCCTTGAGGAATTTGACATTCTCAATGCCAATGACATGCTTCTTCTTCGCAAGCGTGTGCAAATTCCTCATGCCTGCGTGACCAAGTCGTCGATGCCATAGCCAGCCTTCTGAAGCTTTTGCAAGTAGGCACACGGCTGGTTGTGGTCCTATAGAGAAATCAACAATATACAAATCTCCTCTCCTAAAGCCTTCGAAGACTTTGGAATTGTCAGCTTCCATAATCACAACACAGCGATACTTGCCAAAGACAACAACCATATCAAGATCACAAAGCATTGAGACTGACATGAGATTGTATCCTAAGGACTCAACAAGCATGACTTTGTCCATGTGTTTATCCTTAGAGATTGCAACCTTACCAAGACCCAATACCTGACTTTTGCCTTTGTCAGCAAAGATGATATGCTTCAGAGGTGACGGTGATAAGGGAGCATCCATCAATAGATTCTTGTCACCAGTCATGTGATTTGTACATCCACTATCGAGGACCCATTCAGTAGTTTTGGGTTGATCATCCTGCAGATGAATTAGTGTAGCTTACAATCTCATATGCTTCATCAGTAAAGAATATGATATCAAGTTCATCAAATGAATTTCATCAAGCAGTAAACAGATATAGCAGTATGAGGACGTGTGAAATGAAAGTTCATTTCATCATGATTCGCCTGCATCCTTTCAGGCAATTTCGTCAGGTCCCCAGCAAATTCTTCAGACGTTAAAGGACATCTGCAGACCTGACCCTGCAGAAGAGATTAGTTCTTTTTCTTCACCACCCACATCTAGAGGGGTGGCAAAGAATTCATAACTCTGCGAGCACCATATGAGAAAGGTGGCAAAGATGCCAAACCGTTTTGTTTCACATAAGAGGGGTTAGGGTAAGCATATGAATAAGTAGAGAAATTCTTCGAGGACTTATGAACATAATGATTTGAAGAATAATGCACATATTCATAGCCCTTAGCTCTACCCTGCGAGACAGAGTTGTTAGCATGATGATAATCATATGAGGACTTTGATCCTTTTGAGGAATTTGATCCATATGAGGAATTTGGTCCGTATGAGGACTTGGATCTGGGTTCCTGTTCTTCACAGGTGGTGTCATGAGGACATTCACCTGAAGACTTTCAACATATCTTTTGGGAACCCAGATTTTCTTCATAGGGGAACCGTTCCTGCAGTTAGTGCCAACATATCTAGCAAATACTTCACCATTCTGATTTTTGAACAGTTTATAGTTGGAGTCTAGTGACTCATCAGAAGAATGAGGAGATTCACATGTAAAGCCAGATAAGTTAGATGGATCAACTGGAGGTCCCTTTGCAGCAACCCATGAGGTTTTGGGGTACTGCTCAGGCTTCCAGTATGTTCCATCAGCATTGAGTTTCCTCTCAAAGGCAATACCCTCTTTCCTAGGGTTTCTATTTAGGGTCTGCTTTTTAAGCACATCACATAGAGTCTGATGCCCTTTGAGGCTTTTGTACATGCTTTTCATGTACAATTCCTTTAGCCCTGCATTGTCAGTGATACTAGCAATGTCCTCAGATGAGGAATTAGTGATAGCAGAGGCAGATGAAGAATTTGTAACAGTTGAAGCATTTGAACATTCAGGTGAAGAATTAGCAGATTCACGTTCAATGCACTTTAAGCATGGAGGAACAAATTCTTCCTGAGAAGCGCTGATCTATTGAGCTAGTAATGAATCGCGCTCCTTCTGAGGATCTTCATAACACACTCTTAGCTTTTCAAGATCTTCCTTTCTTTGAAGAGATTCAAAAGAAAGCTTCTCATGATCTTGCTTTTCTTGAAGAAATTCATAAGAAAGTTTCTCATGATCAGATAAGAGAGTGTTATGATGACTTTGAAGGTTATCAAACCTAGACCGAAGTCTCTAAAGATTTTCAGTCAGGGCTTTAGTGCGATCCATTTCTTCACCCAACATATCATCACTTTTGTCTAGCATTTTTTGAACCTTTTCAAAAGCCCATTGTTGTTTTACAGCAATCTTAGCAAGTTTAGAGTAGCTGGGCTTGAGATCCTCATCAGATTCATTTTCACTAGATTCAGAGGACTTGTATTTGAGTACCTTTGCACCTTTCACCATGAAGCAATAGGTGGGAGCGTAGCCATCATTATCTTCATCAGGCTTGTCGGTGGGGTCAGTTTCTTCAGTGTTGAAGATGGACTTGCTGACGAAAGCAGTAGTGAAGGCCAGACTCGCCACACCAGATTCAGATTCTTCAGACGCCTCCTCTTCCTCATATTCAGCTTCAGAGTCCATTTCCTTGCCAATGAATGCCCGAGCCTTCTTGGAGCTGCTCTTCTTGTGAGATGAAGACTTCGAGGATTTTGATGACGAATATTTTGACGATTTCTTCTTCTTCTTTGCATCATCAGAACTATAATCCTTGTATTTCTTCTTCTTAATTTCCTTTTCCCACTGAGGACAATCTTGGATATAGTGACCAGGTTTCTTGCATTTGTGGCACAGCCTTCTCTTATAGTCACTGGATGAGGAATCACTGCTTCTTGAGGATTTTCCAAAGCGACCACGTCTTGAGAACTTCTGGAATTTCTTCACGAGTAGTGCTAGCTCCTGGCTCAATTCTTCAAAATCACCAAGGCTACTACCAGAATCCTCACATTCAGAATCAGACACAGCCTTGGCCTTCAGGGCACGTGGTTTTCCATAGTTTGAACCATAGAGATCTCTCTTTTCAGCAAGCTGGAACTCGTGAGTATTTAGCCTCTCGAGGATATCGGCAGGATCAAGAGACTTGTAATCAGCATGTTCTTGTATCATCAGTCCCAGAGTATCAAATGAGGAATCAAGCGATCTCAACAGTTTCTTCACCACTTCATGATCAGTGATGTCGGTGGCACCGAGGGCTTGAAGCTCATTTGAGATGTCAGTGAGGCGATCAAAGGTTTGTTGGACATTTTCATTGTCGAGTCTTTTGAAGCGGTTGAAGAGATTCCGAAGAACATCAACTCAAGAGTCACGCTGAGTTGAGACTCCTTCATTCCCTTTGGGCAGCCTATCCCAGATAAGCTTAGCAGTTTCCAAAGCACTCATTCTTCCATACTGTCCTTTACTCAGATGGCCACATATAATATTCTTCGCATGAGAATCGAGTTGCTTGAATCTCTTCACATCGGTAGCGTTCAGTGAGGGTGAGACAGAGGGAACACCATTTTCCACAACATACCAGATATTGTTATCAATTACCTCAAGATGCATTCGCATCTTGTTCTTCCAGTAGGGGTAGTCCGTCCCATCAAAGGTAGGACACCCAGCCGAGACCTTGATCATACCTGCGGTCGAGATAACTAAAACTCCAGGCGGTTAAACCAAAATCACACAGAACAAGGGAGTACCTTGCTCTGATACCAATTGAAAGTGCGTTATATCGACTAGAGGGGGGTGAATAGGCGATTTTTATGAATTCTTCACTGAGGAATTTGCTAGTGAGGAAATTCCTTAGCGAATAACTACTTGTAGCGGAATAAGTACTCAGAAGTAAGCATAACAGAATACAAGCATGGTCCTCATGATGAAATGAAGACTAGCACAGAGTACAGAAAGCGTAGTCACGGGATAACACAAGATGAAGACAAACAGACTAGAGAAATTGAACTGAGGAAATTGAGGAAGTCTTCAGTCAATGTCTTCAAGCACAGATATGAACAAACACTCAACACAGTAATGAGGAAATGAAAGGGTTGAGGAAATAGAACCAGTTAGTTGGTGAAGACAATGATTTGGTAAACCAGTTCCAACTGCTGTCTCAGTTGTACGTCTGGTTGGAGTGGCTGGGTATTTAAACTCGAGGACACGCAGTCCCGGACACCCAGTCACTAAGCACGCACCTCAGGACACCCAGTCCTCACCGTATTCTCCTTGAACTAAGGCCACGCAGACCTCTTCCAATCACTCGTTGTAAGTCTTCAGGTGACTTCTAAACCTTCACAGACTTGGTCACTTGGCGATCCACAATTCCTCTTGGATGCTCTAGACCTTGACGCCTAACCGTCTGGAAGAAGCACAGTCTTCAAAGGTAACAAGCGTCGGATCCATGCAAGATCAATTTCTTCAGTGATGCTCAATCACTTTGGGTTTGTGGGGGGTTTGGTTTTGGGATTTTCCTCACTTGATGATTTTCGCTCAAAGTCCTCGAAGGATGGGTTGCTCTCAAATGACAAGTGTCAAGTTCTCTCGGAGCAGCCAACCAGCTAGTGGTTGTAGGGGGCGGCTATTTATAGCCTCGGGAGCAGCCCGACATGATAAGACATAAATGCCCTTCAATGATATGACCGTTAGGTGGATAAGATATTTTGGGACAGCGGACGCGCAGCACAGCAACGGTCGGAAATTTGACTCTCAAATTCCTCAGGGCTATCATGTTCCTCACTGTGTAGGCAATTCACACTAGCGAATTCCTAACTCCTCAGTCAGAGCAAAGTCCTCAGTGACCAGAAGAACTGCGTCTCTGTCACTGAAGAAATTGACTGAACTGTATGAGATTTCCAATGGCTTTACTCAAAGGGATTGGTAGGTGTAGGATTTTGAGTTGAGCATCACATGGAAATTTTTCCTTAGTATTTCCTCGACACCCTTTAACAGTACGGTGTTTCCTATGACTCAAGAAAGAGAAAATGAAACTACGAAAGCAAAAGTCTTCACGCTTCATGTTCCTCAAGTGAATATCAAGTCTTCAAGGTCACACCAAATTCTTCACTTTCAAAGTCTTCAGAAAGTCTTCCGAATATCAAAGCCTTCAGTCGAAGAACTTCATTTTTAGGGGTCGACTTTCTCTGTAAATATCAAACTCCTCATAGACTTATAGACCTGTGTACACTCACAAATGCATCAGTCCCTTAACCTATAAGTCTTCAATACACCAAAATCACTAAGGGGCACTAGATGCACTTACACTTTTAAACCCTCAGATGCCTCCGAGACGTGAACCCGAGTTTGTTTTCCCGCCAGAGATCACTCAGTTGATTCAGCAGCAGAACACCTTGATTCAAACATTGGTACAGAACCAAGGCAACAACAACAACAACAACCCACCACCACCACCACCTGTTGACCATGTGGCACGTTTCTTAAGGTTGAATCCGCCGGTGTCTTCTAGTAGCACCGAGCCGATAGTAGCAGCTGATTGGCTCCGTAAGATAGGGAGGGAGTTGACCACCGCTGGATGCACAGATGGAGAAAAGGTGAAGTTTGCCGCACATCATCTTGACGGACCCGCAGCAGCATGGTGGGAGAATTTTACAGCCACTTACCCTATAGACACTGTCACATGGAATCAATTTTAGCAAGCTTTCCGTACTGCCCATGTTTCAGCAGGAGCTATGGCCATGAAGAAGCATGAGTTTCGCAACATACGCCAAGGAGGACGAACAGTTGGCCAGTATGTGGATGATATCAGTAAGCTAGCACGTTATGCCCTAGATGACGTAGCTACAGATGCAGCTAAGCAGGAGAAGTTTCTAGAAGGACTGAATGATGAGCTGAGCATGCAGTTGATGGTAGCCACTTTCAATAACTACCAGGAGTTAGTAGATTCGTGCTCTTATGATTGAGGGAAAGCAGCAGCAGATTGATAATCGTAAGAGGAAGTATGGACAGGGGAAGTACAATTCTGGAGCTCAGCAGAAGCTACGTTTTACCCCGAAGCCAGGAGGACATTTTCAGCATACTCACGGAGGAGGCAACTCGCACAATCATAATGGCACAAAGAATGGAAACGGGAATGGAGGAAGCAATGGACAAAGCCGCACCAACCCGTCAACATCATCGAAGGTAGACCTGAGCCATATCACATGTTATAAGTGCCGTAAGACTGGGCATTATGCAAATGATTGCCCTGAAGCCCAAAATGGAAATGGCAATGGAAGCTCAGGAAACAAGCCGAACCCTTTCAACAGGGGGCAAGTGAACCACGTTACCGTGCAGGAGGTTGAAGCTCAGCCAGACGCAGTAATAGGTAAGTTTTTGGTTAAGGCATTTACTGTACTTGTTCTTTTCGATACTGGTGCATCGCATTCATACATATCAAGGGGATTTGTGGATAAGTTTAGCCTGCCCACTAAGACTCTTAAGACACCCATGCTAGTAAGTTCACCGGGAGCTGAGTTTATGGTCAGTCAAGGATGCTTTCAGGTGCCATTAAGTTTAGGAAAGCATGTTTTCCCAACGGATTTAATTATATTGGAATCCCAAGGTTTGGATGGAATTCTTGGTATGGATTGGCTGTCTATGTATGGAGGAAACATTGATTGCGCTAGTAAGACAATTTTGCTTACAACATCAGAAGGAATAAGAGTTAAGTATGTATCACGGCATGAGCCAAGGAGAGCACATGTAAATTCCTTATCAGGAGTTGTGCAGGAGGAAGTACCAGTGGTAAAGGATTTCCCCGATGTATTTCCAGAAGAGTTGCCATGCATGCCACCGGATAGAGACATTGAGTTCTTAATTGAACTACTGCCAGGCACTGGGCCGATATCCAAGAGACCATACAAGATGCCAGCCCAAGATTTGGAGGAAATTAAGAAGTAGATTAAGGAGTTGTCGGGCAAAGGTTTTATTCGCCGAAGTTCTTCGCCTTGGGGATCGCGAGTACTTCTGGTGGAGAAGAAGGATGGATCATTAAGAATGGTTGTTGATTATCGCGGATTGAATGAAGTAACAATCAAGAACAAGTACCCACTACCAATGATCAATGATCTATTCGATCGGTTGCAAGGAGCTAAGGTGTTTTCCAAGATCGATTTGCGATCAGGGTACCATCAGTTGAAGATTCGGGAGCAGGACATAACGAAGACGGCTTTTACCACCAGGTATGGGCTGTATGAGTATACCGTTATGTCATTTGGTCTGACTAACGCCCCAGCTTATTTTATGAACATGATGAACAAGGTGTTTATGGAGTTTTTGGATAAGTTCATCGTGGTGTTCATTGATGATATTTTTGTTTACTCGAAGAATGAAGAGGAGCATAAGGAGCACTTGCATTTGGTACTCAAGAAGCTCAGAGAACATCAGCTATACGCCAAGTTCAGCAAGTGTGAGTTTTGGTTGAAGGAAGTTGGATTTCTCGGACATATTATATCCAGAGAAGGTATCGCAGTAGACCCCACTACAGTTGTCACCGTGACAAACTGGGAAGCACCAACCACAGTTGGAGAGATCAGGAGTTTCCTTGGACTCGCAGGATACTATCGGAGATTCATTGAAAATTTCTCGAAGATTGCGAAGCCTATGACAGAGTTGTTGAAGAAGGGTACTAAGTTCATTTGGACTGAAGAGTGTGAAGCTAGTTTCCAAGAGTTGAAGAAACGTTTGGTTACCTCACCAGTATTAATTCTGCCAGATCAGACTAAGGATTATGAAGTGTATTGCGACGCTTCACGTCGAGGACTTGGAGCAGTGCTTATGCAGGAGGGAAGAGTTGTTTCGTATGCTTCACGACAGCTTAAGCCTCATGAGTTGAATTATGCTACTCATGATTTGGAGTTAGCAGCCATAGTGCACGCACTGAAAACATGGAGACATTTTCTCATTGGAAATCATTGTGAGGTGTACACGGATCACAAGAGTTTGAATTACATCTTCATGCAGAAGGAGTTAAATCTCAGGCAGAGGAGATGGTTGGAGCTTATTAAGGATTATGATATGAGATTGCATTATCACCCCGGGAAGGCTACCGTTGTAGCAGACGCGTTGAGCCGCAAGAGCCACGTCAATACACTAATGACGGGAGAAATACCCAAGGAGTTAGCCGAGGATCTTCACGAACTATGTTTGGAAATAGTTCCAAGAGGCTATGTAGCAGCAATGGAGATTCAGTCTACATTGATGGATAGAATCAGAGAAGCTCAAAAGGCAGATAAGGAAGTTGCCTCTATAAAGGAGAAAATGAGCGAAGGGAAGGCTAAGGGATTTCGTGAGGATGAGTACGATACCCTACGATTTGAGGACCGTGTTTATGTGCCCAATGACCCGGAGATCAGGAAATTGATTCTGCAAGAGGCACATGATTCACCATATTCGATTCAGCCCGGAAATACCAAGATGTATTTGGATTTGAAGGAAACTTTCTGGTGGACCAGAATGAAGAAGGATATTGCAGAGTATGTAGCAGTTTGTGATGTATGTGAGAGGGTGAAAGCAGAACACAAGAAGCCAACTGGATTGTTGCAGCCATTGCCTATACCCGAACGGAAGTGGGACAAACTAGGCATGGATTTCATCACGGGATTGCCCAGGACTCGTTCAGGCTATGACTCGATTTGGGTTGTAGTCGATCGTTTGACGAAGGTAGCTCATTTCATCCCAGTAAAGACTACCTACAGCGGTGCCAAATTGGCTAAGATATACATGACAAGGATTATATGTTTGCATGGAGTTCCGAGGAGTATCGTGTCAGATAGAGGAACCAAATTCACCTCAAAGTTCTGGAAATAGTTGCACAAAACATTGGGAACCAGGCTGGAGTTTAGCACAACTTTCCACCCACAGACAAATTGACAGACTGAGAGAGTCAATCGGATTTTGGAGGATATGCTTAGAGCTTGTGTTTTGGATTATGGATCAAGTTGGGATGACAACTTGCCATACGCGGAGTTTTCTTACAACAACAGTAATCAATCCAGTTTGAAGATGGCCCCTTTCGAAGCCTTGTACAGAAGGAGGTGCAAAACCCCGTTGTTGTGGGATGAGGTTGGAGATCGCCAGTTGTTTGGGTCGGATTTGATTAAGGAGTCTGAACAGAAGGTAAAGTTGATTCGCGACAGGCTCAAGGTAGCCCAGTAAAAGCAGAAAAGCTATGCAGATTCAAAACGCAAGGAGACAAAATACGAAGTCGGAGATAGAGTTTATCTTCGAGTATCCCCACTTCGAGGAGTTAAGCGTTTTGGAGTTAAAGGAAAGTTAGCGCCACGTTTTGTGGGGCCATACAAAGTTTTGGAATGCATGGGAGAAGTAGCGTACAAGTTGGAATTACCTGAGGCATTGTCAGGAGTTCACGATGTGTTCCATGTTTCACAGTTGAAGAAGTGTCACGCGGAGATGGCTGATATACCACTGAGAGATACAGTGCCACTGGAAGCGATTCAGTTGAAGGATGATTTGACTTATGAAGAGAAACCAGTTAAGATTCTGGAATATGCCAGCCGAGTTACCCGCAGTAAGGTTATCAAGTTTTGCAAGGTTCAGTGGAGCCACCACACCGAGGAGGAAGCAACCTGGGAGCGAGAGGAAGATCTTCTCAAGGACCACCCTCACCTATTTTCTAGCCAACCCGAATCTCGAGGGCGAGATTCATTTTAAGGGGGGTTGGTTTGTAACATCCCAAATTTTCAATTTGGAATGTTATACATAGATCATCATTGCATATCATATTTCTGTTGCATTGTTGGCTCGATCCTAGAAAACTCTACGCAACTCAAGGACCCACGGAGAGAGTTGGGGTTTTCGTTATTTTCATATTTGAGTTCTTCTCAAATTTTGAAAATAGGATCATTGATTTTATTTATTTTATCTTCAATTATTTCTACTACCAAAATTCAGAGAGGGAATAAAATGACTTTCCCAAAATATAGAAATAATGAAGATTTAATAAAAAATCAAATAAGATTTATTTTGGAGTTTCTCGCCCTTTTATTTGAATTTAGGAAAAATGCGTGTTTTCCAAAATTGCATTTAGGCCCCAAATAAATGTTCATCTTGTCTGGCTTGATTTTAGAAGCCGGGGAAAATTTATTTCGGGATTTTTGGAGTCCCTTTAGTATTTCTTTTTATTTTTCTTCTGCACGGAATTATTTAAAAAAACGTAACCGACCTATGGGCCGTGTCCGCCTAGGTCTCCCGGCCCGCGGGGCATTATAAGCCGAGGCCCAGCCGCCCCAAACCCTAGCCGCCCCAGCCCCGATCTGCCGCCACCGCCAGCACCAATCTGCCGCCGCCGCCGCCGCAGCCGGGCCGCGCCGCCGCCACCGTAGCCGCCCCGCGCCGCCGAGCCGCCGCCGCCGCCAGCCGCCGCCGCCGCCGCAGCCGCCCCGCGCCGCCGCCACCGCAGCCGCCCCGCGCCGCCGAGCCGCTGTCGACCCCGCCGCCGTCGCCGACCTCGCCGGACCCCGCCGACCCCGCCTCCCGCACGCTCGCCGAGGTCCGCCGCCGCCTCGACTTCCGTGCCGTTTTTTTTAGAAAACCGATCGGTTTTCCGTCGGTTTATTTTTGGTTTTTTTTAGTTTCGGTTTTTTTATTAGATCGGTTTTTTATTTTCGGTTTAGTTTAATTAGCGAGCATTCGCTCGTTTGTTCGTTTTAACGAACGTATTTTGTCAGATTAGTTTAGTTAACGAACTTTCGTTCGTTAACCCGTTCGTCATTTTTCTTTTTCTCGGATTTAAATCCGCGATTTTTCTGATCGCGATTTCTGATCCGATTTTCGTTTTAGTTTAACTTTTCGCTCGTTTATCGGAATCAGGCGATTCAAGCGCCTGGAATTTCGTCTTGAAACCCTCTTTTCGAATAATCTACTTAAACAAGTTTTTGCTTCTGTAAAATTTGACCTACATCCAGATTAGTACAACGAAGTTGTTTTCTTTCGCCGTTTGACTTTCGTTGCTTTGTTTGATTTGATTTCTTTTGCAAACCGGAGTTATTAAGTTGAGCATTCTGGTTAGATCTTTTATTCAAGTTTTACCTGTGCATTAGATGAGTACTTATTGTATGCTTGTTTGTTTGTCTACGATAGAATACCAGAGTGCGCCTCCTGTTACTTCGAGTCTCTAGATTTCGCGGATCATCAGCAAGGCAAGTAACACTTGATCATACCTTTCTACTACCCAGTTTTTATGCATTAGATCAATCCTTAAACATTGCATGATTAGGATTTGATTAAAATGTGGGATGTGAAGTAGATGAGGTAGTACCTATTACCTGTTTTATAATCAAACCTTTGGGAGTTACTTCTACGTTTGCTTAGTATGACATGCTATGCTAGTAGACGTGGATTGGGTGAGTGAATTTCCATGATAGATGTGAGATTGTTAATTAATGGTTTATTTAAGGTGGCAACTTAAACACACATCTGGGTGGACTGAGGCACCTGTTTTCTAGCAGGACTTGCTTGTATTTCTTCGGACCGCCACCCAGGCTCAAAGGGATCATGAGATTATTCAAACTAGAAACTTACGTGTGCAGCCACAAGCCATTATGGGCTCTGGCATAGTTGACTATGTTGTGCGAACTCTTACGGGTAGACTAGCAGATGTAGGGGAAAGTAGGTGTACCGGTCTACCCACAGGTAAGGTGCTAGTGCTTTCGAAAGACTATGTCTCGGTCATCCGTTTCTGAAACATCATGTAGTGCGAGGAATCAAACAAAGGCGATCGAGTCTTGTGGGGAAAAGTGCGCAAACCTCTGCAGAGTGTATAAACTAATCATGGTTAGCCGTGTCCCCGGTTATGGATGTTTTGAGTATCTAGTACTTGATTATCATGTGAATCTCATCATGTTACTCTAATTAATATTGTTGGGTTTTAATGAGCACTTTTAATTGGCATTGAGAATGTTGTTAACCATTCTCAATGTTTAACAACCACCATGATAGTTAAATAACTTTATTCCTTTGCAGTAGGGAAAAATTGGCTTTATGCAAAAACTGTAACCATAGAGCTTTCCACCAGCCAAATATGCATGTAGTATAGCCTATTTCCATTGTTATTCTCTTTGTGTTACTTTGCCAGCATATTCCATGTGCTGACCCGTTTTCGGGCTGCAACATTTCATGTTGCAGAATTTTCAGACGACGAGTAAGATGCTTTTAGGTCGTGGTTCTATACTCAGTGATGCCGTTGGAGTTGATGGACTCACTTATCTTCTAAGACTTCCGCTATTATCGACTTTAGATGGCCTTAAGCCATATTTATTTCAATAATTTCTCTCTTGAGACATTCGATGTAATAAGTGTGTGACTGCTACTCTATTATAAATCCTCCAAGTACTGTGTGGTGTCAGCATTACTGATCCAGGGATGACACTGAGCATAGAGATCAGACTGTTTGAGGTATGGTCACTACAATATGAGCAGCGGAAAGTAAAGCATGCAACTTGCAAGAATGTAAAGGGAAGAGTTTGGAGAATTCAAACGCAATTGGAGACACGGATGTTTTTTTCTTGGTTCCGATAGGTGGTGCTATCGTACATCCACGTTGATGGAGACTTCAACCCACGAAGGGTCACGGTTGCGCGAGTCCACAGAGGGCTCCACCCACGAAGGGTCCACGAAGAAGCAACCTTGTCTATCCCACCATGGTTGTCGCCCACGAAGGACTTGCCTCACTAGCGGTAGATCTTCACGAAGTAGGCGATATCCTTGCCCTTACAGACTCCTTGGTTCAACTCCACAATCTTGTCGGAGGCTCCCAAGTGACACCTAGCCAATCTAGGAGACACCACTCTCCAAGAAGTAACAAATGTTGTGTTGATGTTGAACTCCTTGCTCTTGTGCTTCAAATGATAGTCTCCCCAACACTCAACTCTCTCTCACACGATTTGGATTTGGTCGAAAGAAGATTTGAGTGGAAAGCAACTTGGGGAAGGCTAGAGATCAAGATTCATATGGTAGGAATGGAATATCTTGGCCTCAACACAAGTGTAGGTGGTTTTCTCTCAGAAAATGCAAGTTGGAAGTGTAGGTTCGTTCTGATGGCTCTCTCCACGAATGAAGAGGAGGTGGAGTGGTATATATAGCCTCCACACAAAATCTAACTGTTACACACAACTTGCCAATCTCGGTGGGACCGAATTGAGACTGGGTAGGACCGTTAGGATTTTCGGTGGGACTGACATGCAACTCGGTAGGACCGATATAGTTAGGGTTAGGGCATAACGTAATCTCGGTGAGACCGATTACACAAACTCAGTTGGACCGATTTGGGTAATAAGCTAACCAGAGAGTTGGTCACGTAAACTCGGTGGGACCGGTCCGCTCATTTCAGTGAGACCGAAATGTTACAAAAGGGAAATAGAGAGTTTACATTGCAACCTTGGTGGGACCGATCGCTCATCTCGGTGGTACCGAAACGTTATGAAGGGAAACAGAGAGATTAAAATCCCATCTTGGTGAGACCGAGATCCCAATCGGCGAGACCAATTTGCCTAGGGTTTGTGGCAGTGGCTATGACATCTGAACTCGGTGGCTTCGGATAGAAAGAATCGGTGAGGCCGAGTTTGACTTTTGGTTTAGGTCATATGAGGATGTGAGAAAGTATTTGAGGGCTTTGGAGCATATCACTAAGCATTTTGAGCAAGAAAGCCATTAAGCAACACCTAATCCCTCGTTGATAGTATTGACTTTGCCTATAGACTCAATGTGATCTTGGATCACTAAAATATAAAATGTAGAGTCTTGAGCTTTGAGTTTGAGCCAATCCTTTTGTCCTTGGCATTTTGAGGGATCCACTTTTCTCGTCCATGCCATGCCAATCCTTGAGCTTTCCTGAAATATTTAACTTGAGGTAGCATTAGCCCAATGAGCTATATGTTGTTAGGAATTACCAAAACCACCTAGCGATAGTTGCACTTTCAGATGCCTTTGCTGAGAAGCACCTCGACCTCGCCACAAAAGTCGCCGCTCCTTACCCGCCAGTCGGTGGCCCGGCGCATGATACGTCTCCAACGTATCTACTTTTCCAAACACTTTTGCCCTTGTTTTGGACTCTAACTTCCATGATTTAAATGAAACTAACCCTGACTGACGCTGTTTTCAGCAGAAATGCCGTGATGTTGTTTTATGTGTAGAAAAGAAAAGTTCTCGGAATGTTCTGAAAATCCACAGAGGCACTTTTTGGAACTAATAAGAATTTCTTGGTGAAAGAAATACACCAGGGGGCCCAGGGCCTATCCACGAGACAGGGGGCGCCCCCTAGGGCGCGCCCTGCTATCTCGTGGGCCCCCTGGACCTCCACCAACCTCAACTCCAACTCCATATATTCACGCTCACGGAGAAAAAAATCAGAGAGAAAGTTTCATCGCGTTTTACGACACGGAGCCGCCGCCAAGCCTAATCACTCTCGGGAGGGCTGATCTGGAGTCCGTTCGGGGCTCCGGAGAGGGGGATTTGTCGCCGTCGTCATCATCAACCATCCTCCATCACCAATTTCATGATTCTCACCGCCGTGCATGAGTAATTCCATCATAGGCTTGCTGGACGGTGATGGGTTGGATGAAATTTACCATGTAATCAAGTTAGTTTTGTTACGGTTTGATCCCTAGTATCCACTATGTTCTGAGATTGATGTTGCTATGACTTTGCTATGCTTAACGCTTGTCACTAGGGCCCGAGTGCCATGATTTCAGATCTGAACCTATTATGTTTTCCTGAATATATGTGTGTTCTTGATCCTATCTTGCAAGTCTATAGTCACCTATTATGTGTTATGATCCGGCAACCCCGAAGTGACAATAATTGGGATACTTCTCGGTGATGACAATAGTTTGAGGAGTTCATGTATTCACTATGTGCTAATGCTTTGTTCCGGTTCTCTATTAAAAGGAGGCCTTAATATCCCTTAGTTTTCGCTAGGACCCCGCTGCCACGGGAGGGTAGGACAAAAGATGTACTGCAAATTCTTTTCCATAAGCACGTACGACTATTTACGGAATACATGCCTACATTACATTGATGAATTGGAGCTAGTTCTGTGTCACCATATGTTATAGCTATTACATGAGGAATCGCATCCGGCACAATTATCCATCACTAATCCATTGCCTACAAGCTTTTCATATATTGTTCTTTGCTAATTTACTTTTCCGTTGCTACTGTTACAACTACTACAAAAAACCAAAAACAATTATCTTTACTTTTGCTACCATTACCTTTATTATCATACCACGTTTGCTACTAAATACTTTGCTGCAGATACTAAGTTATCCAGGTGTGGTCGAATTGACAACTCAACTGCTAATACTCAAGAATATTCTTTGGCTCCCCTTGTGTCGAATCAATAAATTTGGGTTGAATACTTTACCCTAGAAAGCTGTTGCAATCCCCTACACTTGTGGGTTATCAAGACTAATTTCTGGCGTCGTTGCCGGGGAGCATAGCTCTATTCTCTGAGTCACTTGGGATTCATATCTATTGATCACTATGAAGAACTTGAAAGACGATCGAACTACGATTTTGCCCTCAACTATGAGGGGAGGTAAGGAACTGCCATCTAGCTCTGCACTAGATTCTCCTTTCGTTATTAGTAAGCTTGTGGCACCTAAACCTGCTACTGCTATGAATTCTGATATGTCGCATGTTATTGATGATGCCACTTCTGCTATGCATGATGAAACTACTTCTGTGCGTGATAATACTTTGCGATAAGGTGAATTTCTTGATGAACAACTCGCTAGAGTTAGGGGGAATGAAAATATTGGCGATGCCTTTATTGATGATAGTGAGGATGAAGGTTCTCCCAATGATTATGTATTGCCTGTTGTTACTAAGGGTTATGTTATGAATAAAGAAGCTGCTAGGGAAATCTTTTCTTGCAATGGTAGATATGATCTTAAGAAATTATTAGCTAAATGTAAGCAGCAGTCTCTTAATGCTAGAATGAAACCTGACCCTGCTTTTGCTACTTCACCTATCTGTGTTGCTGATAAGGATTATGAATTCTCTGTTGATCCTGAAATTATTACTTTAGTTGAATCTGATCCTTTTTATGGCCTTGAATCTAAAACTGTTGTGGCACATCTTACCTAGTTGAATGATATAGCCACCCTATTTACTAATGATGAGAAGTATCGCTATTTTTATATCCTTAAAATATTTCCGTTCTCATTAAAGGGTGATGCTAAGACTTGGTATAATTCTCTTGCCCCTAGTTGTGTGCGTAGTCCCCAGGATATGATTTATTACTTCTCTGCTAAATATTTCCCGGCTCATAATAAACAAGCTGCCTTGCGGGAAATATATAATTTTGTGCAAATCAGAGAAGAGAGTCTCCCACAAGCTTGGGTGAGGCTTCTCCGATTACTTAATGCTTTGCCTAATCATCCTCTCAAGAAAAATGAAATACTTGATATCTTTTATAATGGACTAACCAATGCTTCCAAGGTCTACTTGGATAGTTGTGCTGGTTGTGTTTTCAGGGAAAGAGCAGTCGACGAAGCTGAAATATTATTGAATAATATATTGACTAATGAAAATAATTGGACTCTTCCTGAGCCAATTCCTGAGGCATTTCCTGAACCAATTGAGCCAACTCCCGAGCCTATTCCTAAACCCACTCCGAAGAAGAGAGGTGTTTTATTTCTCAGTCCTGAAGATATGCAAGAGGCAAAGAAATCAATGAAAGAAAAAGGTATTAAAGCTGAAGATGTTAAGAATTTACCTCCTATTGAAGAAATACATGGTCTTAATATACTGCCTGTTGGAGAACCACATTGCCTTGATAACCCGACACAGGTAGTAAAGGTAAATTCTCTCTATAGATATGATAAAGTTGAAATCCCCTCTACTAAATTTCATGGCCCATGCTTAGATGAATTTGATGACATTATGGCTAGAAAAGAAACTTTTAAAGCTTATGTTGGTAGAGAGTTAAAGAATAATGCTTTCGAGATAGGACGTGTA
Organism: Triticum timopheevii; assembly: GCA_963921465.1. Classification (NCBI taxonomy): domain Eukaryota; kingdom Viridiplantae; phylum Streptophyta; class Magnoliopsida; order Poales; family Poaceae; genus Triticum; species Triticum timopheevii. Next base: position 247,157,713 of record OY997264.1, on the reverse strand, counting down.
AGCGATAATCTGGCTAGAGTTAAAGATGAACTCAAACTCGTTAGCAAATATACTTCTATGGTTGCTACTCAAGCTGAGCAAGTACTCAAAGCTCAAAATGATTTGCTTGATGAATTAAATAATAAAAATGACTTTGCCGTTAGAGTGGCTACTAGAACTGGTAGAATGACTCAGGAACCTTTGTATCCTGAAGGCCACCCTAAGATAATCGAGCAACATTCTCAGAGAAACAATTTAGAGGCACCTAGTTCTTCTAAAAAGAAGAAAAAGAAAAATGATTGAACTTTGCATGCTTCTAGTGAACCTACTGCAGACACACCTGAGAATCCCAATGATATTTCTATTTTTGATGCTGAAACACAATCGGGTGATGAACATGAACCTAGTGATAATGTTAATTATAATGTTCATGTTGATGCTCAACCTAGCAAAAACAATGATGTAGAGATTGAACCTGCTGTTGATCTTGATAACCCACAATCAAAGAATAAACGTTATGATAAGAGAGATTTTGTTGCTAGGAAGCACGGTAAAGAAAGAGAAAAATGGGTTCAGAAACCCATGCCCTTTCCTCCTAAACCATCCAAGACAAAGGATGATGAGGATTTTTAGCGCTTTGCTGAAATGATTAGACCTATTTTCTTACGTCTGCGCTTAACTGATATGCTGAAAGTAAATCCTTATGCTAAGTATATGAAGGATATCATCACAAATAAAAGAAAGATACCGGAAGCTGAAATTTCCACCATGCTTGCTAATTACACTTTTAAGGGTGGAATACCAAAGAAACTTGGAGATCCGGCTGTCAAGAAAAGTGTACTTTAGTTGACAAGAAAGTGTACCGTATAGGGCGCGCCCCCTGTCTCGTGGGCCCCTGGTGGCCCCCCTACACTTATGCCAGCAAGGGGATCACTAGGCTTTCCCACAGCCAGCTCCTGTTCTACCTCAACAGCCTCAAATTGATATTCCAGCTATGCCAGAAGATGGGGCACCCAACAGCAGCATTACCACTACTGTTTCTCTTTCTGATGGCTTAGTGTCATTGACTCACTCAGCCAGTGAAGAGGTCAACCAAGGTGTGCAAGTTCCTCCACCTGGTCAAGGGCTTCTTAACATTGCTATGGCTTATAATGTTGTGGGAGAGGATGAGGATTTACAGGTGCTGCAGCACAATGAAGATCCACAGTAGAATGTGGACTTACAGCAATCAGTTATTTCTATGAATGTGGTTGCTGAAGCACAGCTAAACCTGCAGCCAGTTCCCACTTCTGATATGCTCACTGCTGTTAGAGTCACTGAAGTTACTGGCAACTCTGTGCCAAACTTAGACATAGACAAACAGCTTGAAATTAGGATGGAAATTCCTACTTCTGAAAAGAGTGCAGTACCTTGTGATGTTACTGACAGTGTTAATGCTGAGGTTGTTGTCCCTACTCACCAAAATCCTATCCCAGATATCAAGGGCAAGGCAGATGTTCCAGTCCCTCACATTGACTCCTCATCTGAAGCAAACCCTAAAGGTAACTATGGGTCCTTATCTTTGCCAGGTTCCCCTTCTATGTTTGACTTGCATACATTGGCACAAGATCATGCTTTATAAGTTATTGATGGCTCTCATTTAATCTCTGAAGAAGGGCTAGGATTATGGATTCAGCACTTTGCACCAGCAACCCAAGGAGATACACCAACTTTTAAAATTGAAATTCTAGTAAGTTGGTTTAATTTCATAATCCATTTGCTCTTGACACCTGATAAGTTTGGATGGACTATGCATTTGCTCAAATCTGATATATGGAAACTGTTGACTGCTAATTGTGAGGAAGAAGAAACTTTGCTTTTTCACATACCTGATAGATGTACCACTTCTCAGGCACCCACCTGCAGAGATTTTATCCTGGGGCTGGGCAAGGAAAATGAAGGCATTAGCCCTGGTGCTCATTCCTCCACTGGGGCAAGTAGTCCTCTGCAACAACTATCTCCAAATAAAGCCCTGCCACTTGGAGAGGCCATTTCAAGAAAGAGAAGAGATAAAGAACCTATGGTAGAAATAGAGGTAAGAAGGAGTGACAGGATCAAAAAAGATAATAAGGGATTTAGAAGGAAATCATGTGTTGCTAAATCTTGTTTGCCATGTAATGCTATACCTCCACTTATTCAGAATTCAGTGGTTAAAAATCTGTCTAAATCTTTCTGTGGATCACAATAACATTGCTATTTGGGATATTCATCAGGGGGTGGGCCCTGATGAGAAAAGAAACATAAAGTTGGTTTTTAATGAATAACAATAGGACTTGGAACATCCTAAACTGGAATGTGAGGGGTATCAATTCATCTGATAAATGGTTGGCCATCAGGCAAAAAGTGGAAGAAAGTGCAGCTGGGATTGTGTGTTTGCAGGAAACTAAAAGAGAACATTTTGATTTAGCCTATATCCATAAAGTATGTCCTCAAAGGTTTAGTAAATTTGAATACTTGCCTTCCATTTGGGCATCAGGTGGTATTCTCACTGCTTGGAATGGAGCTTTATTTACTGGAGAACTTATGTTTCAAAACATGTTTTCTTTATCCATTCAGTTCACTTGCAGAACATCCTCCAAAAGTTGGATCCTCACAAACATCTATGGTCCTTGCAACCATGAGGATAAAATTGAATTCATTGACTGGTTTGGTAATATACAAATGCCTAATGATGTGGATTGGATTATCATGGGAGATTTTAACTTTATCAGAACACCTGAAGACAGAAACAGACCTGGAGGGGATGTTAATGAAATGCTTATGTTTAGTGAGGCTATAAGTGAACTTGGTTTGATTGAACTCCCTCTAAAAGGCACGCAGTTTAGCTGGAGTAACATGCAAGACAACCCTCTACTGGAAAAGGTAGACTGGTTTTTTACCTCTGCTGCCTGGACGACCAGCTATCCAGATACTTTGGCTCTTCCTATGGCTAAACCAATTTCTGATCACCTACCTTGCATGATTAAAGTTGGCACATATATCCCAAAATCCAAAGTGTTCAGATTTGAAAACTATTGGCTTAAACATAGCTCTTTCAAACAGGTGGTTGAGAATGCTTGGAATATTCTAGTGGGTCATACAAATTGCGCAAAGAAGATCAATGCTAAATTCAAAAATGTCAGAAGAGCACTTAAGTTGTGGGCTAAAACTCTAGCTTCTCATAAAAAGCTAATTGCTGATCTAAATGACTGTATCTTTCTTTGGGATATGATTGAGGAATACAGGGATCTTTCAGTGTTTGAGAATAATTGCAAGACAATGCTCAAGGACTTTTTATTAACTGTGCTAAATGATCAGAAGATCTACTAGAAACAGAGAGGTAAGATCAAAGGAGTTAAATTTGGAAATGAGAATACAAAATTCATCCACACCAAAGCCTCTATTAATCACATGCACAATAAGATTGCTATGCTGGTGAATAAGGATCAAGTGGAAGTAACAGATCATGATGGGAAGGCTGCAATACTATGGGAGGCTTTTAAAGAAAGATTGGGACAAATGGACATTCCATGCACTTTAACCTATATGATCTCTATGAAAACACAGTGGACCCCCAAATCTTCCTTGATCTGGAAAAACAATTTTCTCTAGAAGAAGTTGAAGAAGTGATTAAAAATCTGCCTGCAGATAAATCACTAGGGCCAGATGGATTCAATAATGAGTTTATCAAAAGTTGTTGGGATATTATTAAAACTGATGTCTTTGAGCTTATACTGGCATTCCATGCTGGGAATGTAAATCTTGAGAGCTTCAACTCCTCTTTCATAACTTTAGTGCCAAAAAAAGAGGTGCCTCTTTCCCCAAATGACTTCAGGCCTATTTCCTTGCTGAATGGACTACTCAAGATAGTTACAAAATTGCTGGCTAATAGATTACAAAGAGTTATTCTGCAAATGGTGCATATTAATCAGTATGGCTTCCTCAAAGATAGAGTTATCCAAGATTGCCTAGGATCATATGAGTAGATTCATCAGTGTCATAAGTCTAAGGAGGAAACCTTAGTTATTAAATTGGATTTTGAGAAGGCTTTTGATACAATTGAGCATGCTGCTATCATTGATATTTTTAGAGCTAAAGGTTTTGGAGACAAATGGATTTCCTGGATGGAAGCTCTGTTCACAACTGCATCCTCTTCTGTATTATTGAATGGTTTGCCTGGGAAAAGAATTTACATCAAAAGAGGAGTAAGACAAGGGGATCCTTATTCTCCTTTAATTTTTGTGTTGGTTGTTGACCTGTTGCAATCCATTCTTAACAAAGCCATAAGATTACATCTGATCACTGCTCAACTCCAAGTCAACTCTTGCCCACACTTCCCAATTGTGCAATATGCAGATGATACACTGGTGATTATGCAAGCTGATTCTAGATAGCTGTTCTATTTAAAGGCTCTTCTAAATACTTTTGCTACAGCAACAGGGCTCAAAGTGAATTATGGGAAGTCCATCATGGTTCCTTTGAATATTGCTGAAGACAGGGTTGAGATTTTTACAAACACCTTGCAGTGTGCTAGAGGACAATTCCCCTTTACTTACATTGGTCTGCCCTTGGGAATATACAAACCAATTGTTGAGCAATGCCTCCCCCTAGTTAACAGGATTGCAAAAAGACTGGCAGGTATCTCTATCTTCATGACTCAAGCTGGTAAATTACTTTTGGTCAAGTCAGTGATGACATCATTATCAGTTTTCTTCATGTGCTGTCTGGACATACCCATTACAATAAAAAACAAATCATCAAATATTTGAGGCACTGTATTTGGAGAGGCCCTGATATGGAGGACAAAAGACCTGCTTTGGTTGCATGGCACACAGTGTGTAGACCCAAGGATCAGGGGGGATTAGGAGTTTTGGATATCTTCACACACAACAAAGCTTTGCTCATGAAAAACCTTCACAAATTCTTCAACAGGCATGATATCCCTTGGGTCAACCTGATTTGGGAGACATACTATAGTGATGGCAAATTACTAGTGGACAACATGATTGGATCATTCTGGTGGAAATCAAACCTAGCTCTCATTAATCCGTACAAAGCTATTGCTAGATGTAATGTGGGAGATGGTGTCACTGCATTCTTTTGCGAAGATCTATGGAACCAAGCAATACTGAAACACCAATTCCCACACTTATTCTCTTTTGTCAGAAATCCTCATTTGAATATCCAACAAGTATTGCAGACTGAGTACCTGCAGGATCTATTCTTTCTCCCCTTAACAACTGAGGCATATGAGGAATTCTTACAAATGGAGGACATTTGTATTTCCATGAGACAATTTGGACACATTGGACACATGGAGTTACATTTGGGGGACTAAACACTATTCATCTATCAAAGCATATAAAGTCTTGATTGGACATAAGCAAATCCCTCCACATTTCAATTGGATCTGGCAGAGTTGCTATCAGCCTAAGCATAAAGTTTTCTTTTGGCAACTTCTACATGATCGAGTCAACACAAGAAATTTGCTTAGAAGGAAAAGATTTGTGTTGGAAGCTTATAACTGTGCTATTGGAGGTTGTCAGCAAGAAGAAACACTGCATCACCTATCCTGGGGTTGTAAATTTGTTCCACAATGCTGGGATTTCATATGTCCAACAAGAACCCCAAACTTGTCTGTACTGGAAGCATTCCAAGATCTTAAAGACAAGCTAAGGTATCCATTTTACATGGAGATCATCATAACTAGAAATAATAAGATTTTTGAAAAAATTGCACCTTCATTTCAAGGCTGGAAGTCCATTTTTCTGGAGGAACTAAAACTTCTAAAGTTTAGAATGAGGAAAAAGCATGAGAGGCAATTTTCTGTTTGGCTTGAAGGCATTCTGTAATCTTTTTTTTTTTAGGCTAGTAGGTTTTTTGTTTCCTTTTTCTTCTTTTAGTAGGTTTAGTTCTTTTTTCTGTTTTAGGGCTTATCTCAAGCCCCTCAAGACTACTTGCTACTTTGTTCTTTTAATTTATAAAAATTGTAGTGGGGTCTTACCCTACTGTTTATAGTCAAAAAATCCCATCCAGCTCAAGCACGAGTTCTAGCTCATTTTGCTGCAATTTTCGATCTCCTTGCTCAAAGCTCCATTCACAAAACTGCTTTGGGAGATTGTTGCTTGGTATGTGGCTCCTCAATTGGTCCAATTAGTTTTTGTTCTAGTGCTTTATTCATTGCAAATTTTTGCTGCATAGGTGACCATGTTCTTGAGCTTGCATGTTAAATTTATGAGGTCCCAAGCAATTCCAATGCATGATATAGGCTCTAGTCACTTGTAGGAGTAGTTGCTATCAATCTTGTTTAGTTTTATTCACTTTTATTTTGAAGTTACTAAAATTTCAGAAATTTTCAGAAAATGTTAAGGAAGCTTTTGAGGGGCTCTTCTAGCCAAAGATCTCAGGAAAAACAAGCCAAAGAGAAGGAAAAAGCCAAGTATACTCTTTGTCGCTTAGCGGAAGTACGGTCGTGTGAATGGCCATGTGAGGATTTCTTGGAAGAAGCTGGAATTCATGAAGATTTTTATTTTTTGATCGAGACTGCAGGACTCACCGGTTTCGTGAACGATCGAATCGATCAGTATCTCTTACTCACCAATACTTTCGTGCAAAACTTTTATTATTATTCTAAGAAGTCACCGCTTGCAGTATCATTTCATTTATATGATGAATTTAGAGAAATGTCTTTACATAATTTTTGCGCGGTGTGTAGGATACCTTATGAGGCAGAATTAGAAGAACCCCATCATGAAGATGTGGGTGGCTTTGTTATCACTATAGCTGTAGAGGAGCCAAACAAGGGCTCCGAGGCAAAAGTCTCTAGCATACACTATCCTGTTTTACGCTACTTTGCCATATTTGCTAGTAGATGCTTGATTGGTCGCGGAAATAGTGGAAACTTGAGCGTTCCTGATATTATCATTCTTCAACATGCTTTGCTTGGAGACAATACTTTTAGTATGGGTGCCGTGGTTGCTAAACGGCTAGCCCTGAATCGTACAAAAGGCCCCATATTTGGAGGTATCTATGCTGCATGTCTTGCTAGACATTTTCAGATACCTATTAGGCACCATGAGAAGGAGGAGATAAAATTGCCTCCTCACATTTTAGATTACAAGAGCATGGTAGCGCACAAGTTTATTGTTGACAACGAAGAAAAGATGCTCTTCTATAAACTTAGATTCAATAAGAAACACACTGAGATTATTATTTTGCCTGCGCCTTTGTTGTTTGATTTGCTTGCAGAGAATCTTCTTGTCACACTGGAAGCGGTGAACAATCATCGAGCCCAAGCTTTCACTCCAGAACCTGAACCTGAGCCGGAACCTGAACTGGACCCTTATCGTGCATCATCTGTCTAGTGGGATCCGGAGATGACCGACCAGTGGTATCCTGATTACACCTCCCATTACACCGGGGAGAGTAGCGGCGGTCCTTGGTACTAGACCAACTTAGGCCAAAAGCCTAAGCTTGGGGGAGTACGTATTTCTCAACCAACTTTATATTCATGTTCACACACTAGTCGTCGGTGCTCATACTCTTTCATTGTATTATCCATGTTAGTTTAAATTTCTTTTTCTAGTTTTCTTCTTGTGTGTTTGATAAATCTTAAGAAAAACCAAAAAAATTAGCTAGTTTAATTTCCATGCTTGTAGTAGAAATTAAAATAAAACTCAAAAAGATTTCTAGTTCTTCCTCTTACTTGTTGGGAGCTTTCCCGTGTAAATAGTTTTATTTTCTTTTCTTTCTTTTGGGGGTCAAGAAGACTATATTGAAAATGTTTAGTGGCTCTTATTTGCATGATTGTTTATTTAACTTAGAGCCCATATTACCCTGTCTTCTCTCTTGAGTTGAATGCTTGTAGATTCCAGCTTAGTCCAATGCACGTACACTCTTATTATTTTACACATCGTTCGGTCGTGCAAGTGAAAGGCAACAATGACGATATATGATGGACTTATTGAGATGAGAAAAGCTGGTATGAACTCGACCTCTCTTGTATTTGTAAATATGATGAGTTCATCATTTCTGAGTCAGCTTATTATGAAGTAAACATATTTGCAATGACATTTAGAGATTATAGTTGCTTGTGCCATGCTTGATTAGCTATGAGTTATAATGGTTTACCTTACATGCTAACATGCTATTAGAATGATTATGATGTGGTATGATGGGATGGTATCCTCCTTTGAATGAATTGAGTGACTCGACTTGGCACATGTTCAAGCATGTAGTTGAATCAAATCAACATAGCCTTCATGATATTTATGTTCATGGTGGATTATATCCTACTCATGCTTGTATTCGGTGTGAATTAATTTTAACGCATGTTTATGACTGTTGTCGCTCTCTCAGCTGGTCGCTTCCCAGTCTTTTGCTAGCCTTCACCAGTATTAAGCGGGAATACAGCTTGTGCATCCAAACTCCTTAAACCCCAAAGTTGTTCCATATGAGTCCACTATACCTTCCTATATGCGGTATTTACCTGCTGTTCCAAGTAAATTTGTATGTGCCAAACTCCAAACCTTCAAATAAAATTATGTTTTGTATGCTCGAGCAGCTCATGTTACAACTAGGGCTGCCTATATCTTCCATGCTAGGTGGGTTATTCTCAAGAGGAGTGGACTCCGCTCCTCATTCACGAGAAAGGGCCGATAACCGGGATGCCCAGTCCCATGATCCAAAAAGATCAAAGCAAATCAGAATAATTAAACAAAACTCCCCAAGGGTTGTTGTTAGTTGGAGGCACTCGTTGTTTCGAGCAAGCCATGGATTGATGCTTGTTGGTGGTTGGGGGAGTATAAACCTTTACCATTCTGTTTGGGAAGTGCCTATAATGCATGTAGTATGGAAGATACAGTCATCTCATAGTTGTTGTGTTGACAGCAAAAGTATGCCGCTGAAAATGTCATTCAATCTCTATTTTAAAATCGAGCTTTGGCACCCCTACAAATCCTTGCTTCCCTCCGCGAAGGGCCTATCTATTTACTTTTATGTTGAGTCATCACCCTTCTTATTGAAACCACCCGCTGGAGAGCACACTGTCATTTGCATTCATTACTATTGGTTTATATTGGATATGACTTGACTTGATCTCTTTTACCATGAATTACAATGTTTAGTCAGTCCTTGATCTTTAAAGGTGCTCTGCATTTATGTTTTGCGTTCTCAGAAAGGGCTAGCGAGATACAATTTTGTTATATCATGTTATGATTGTTTTGAGAAAGTGTTGTCATCCAAGTTTTATTATTATGGCTCGCTAGCTGATTATTCTATTGATATGAGTAATTGTGAGACCTAAGTGTTATTGTGAGTATGGTTAGTTCATAATATTTGCCCAAACTTGAATGCTGGCTTTTCATGTTACAACAACAAGAGCAAACAGAGTTTGTAAAAGTTTTTCTTTATCACTTTCAGTTTATCAACTGAATTGCTTGAGACAAGCAAAGGTTTAAGCTTGGGGGAGTTGATACGTATGCAACGTATCTACTTTTCCAAACACTTTTTCCCTTGTTTTGGACTCTAAATTGCATGATTTGAATGAAACTAACCCGGACAGACGCTGTTTTCAGCAGAACTGCCATGATGTTGTTTTATGTGTAGAAAAGAAAAGTTCTCGGAATGTCCTAAAAATCCACGGAGGCAATTTTTGGAATTAATAAGAATTTCTGGGCAAAAGAAATACACCAGGGGGCCCAGGGCCTGTCCACGAGACAGGGGGCGCCCCCCTAGGGCGCGCCCTCCTATCTCGTGGGCCCCCCTGGACCTCCACCGACCTCAACCCCAACTCCATATATTCACGTTCGCAGAGAAAAAAATCAGAGAGAAAGTTTTATCACGTTTTACGACACGGAGCCGCCGCCAAGCCCTAATCTCTTTCGGGAGGGCTGATCTGGAGTCTGTTCGGGGCTTCGGAGAGGGGGATTCGTCGCCGTCGTCATCATCAACCATCCTCCATCACCAATTTCATGATTCTCACCGCCGTGCGTGAGTAATTCCAACGTAGGCTTGCTGGACGGTGATGGGTTGGATGATATTTACCATGTAATCAAGTTAGTTTTGTTAGGGTTTGATCCCTAGTATCCACTATGTTTTGAGATTGATGTTGCTATGACTTTGCTATGCTTAATGCTTGTCACTAGGGCCCGAGTGCCATGATTTCAGATCTGAACCTATTATGTTTTCATGAATATATGTGTGTTCTTGATCCTATCTTGCATGTCTATAGTCACCTATTATGTGTTATGATCCGACAACCCCGAAGTGACAATAATCGGGATACTTCTCAGTGATGACCATAGTTTGAGGAGTTCATGTATTCACTACGTGCTAATGCTTTGTTCTGGTTCTTATTAAAAGGAGGCCTTAATATCCCATAGTTTCCGCTAGGACCCCGCTGCCACGGGAGGGTAGGACAAAAGATGTCATGCAAGTTCTTTTCCATAAGCACGTATGACTATTTACGAAATACATGCCTACATTACATTGATGAATTGGAGCTAGTTCTGTGTCACCCTATGTTATAGCTATTACATGAGGAATCGCATCTAGCATAATTATCCATCACTGATCCATTGCCTACGAGCTTTTCATATTTTGTTCTTCGCTTATTTACTTTTCCGTTGCTACTGTTACAATTACTACAAAAACCCAAAAACAATTATCTTTACTTTTTCTACCTTTACCTTTATTATCATACCACTTTTGGTACTAAATACTTTGCTGCAGATACTAATTTATCCAGGTGTGGTTGAATTGACAACTCAACTGCTAATACTCAAGAATATTCTTTGGCTCCCCTTGTGTCGAATCAATAAATTTGGGTTGAATACTTTACCCTCGAAAGCTGTTGCGATCCCCTACACTTGTGGGTTATCAGCACACTAAGTTGAGGAGGAGGAGGCCGTACATTCATGGATCCATCTTTCTTCGTGCCTTCTGTAACCACCACTGTGATCGCATCATCGTGGCCTTATTTCTTATTGTGCTATTGCATTCTTATTCCAGTCAATACCGACATGTGCGTTCCCTTTGCTTAATTATATGCATCACTTTAACTAGTACTCCATCCGTCAATTTATAAGTTGTGCTTACCTTTTCCATCAACTTCGTGCAACGCGCGGGCATCTTGCTAGAAACACTAGAATATGTCTATATAATCCGTATGTGATAGTCCATTTGAAATCTCTAAAAAGACAAATATTTAGGTACGGAGGGAGTAATATATTAGGAGTATATCAAAACAAGAGTGATTTCTTTCAAGTTTGTGAGCAAGTACTACTATTCTACTACTTTGGATCCGTCGCAACGCACGGGCACATTGCTAGTAAAAGGAAAAGGCCTGCCGCTTTCGCGTCGCACCCCGACACGCCCGGGAATCGGGAGTACTCCGGCGCGACACATATCTTAGGTCAGGCGTGTTGCCTAGCATTTTTACTTTCATGTGGAACCGTCATTGAGCAAACCAACTATTGGCAAACCGCACCCCGCCCGCCGGGTTGGAAAACTGAAATGAGGGGAAGATCTAGCTGTAGCACGGAAGCCAAGAAATTTGGTGTCAGATGGGGCTCGTTGATAGGTTAGGAGCATTCCGTACTAGTACTACTCCTACTAGTACCAAGTTTGTACTCCTAATATTATATTACTAGTACTACCACTATACAACTACTAGGTATGTGAACAGCACAACATCGTAGGAATAAAAAACGGGAAGATCTTGTTTTGGGTGATTTATCTTTTTTTCAATCAACGTAGTATGAATAATATGATGTGGGGGGCATCCATGAAGCTTATGTGGCTTGGTTGCATGGCTACGAAATGTTACAGAAAAATAAATAGATAATGTGTTTAGAGTGCACTCCACTAAATACATATACTTTGGATCCATTGAAATGGAGAGGCACATCTATATCTATACCCCCTATATAGTGTGTGAAAAACTTTGGAAGTTGGTCATTGGATGAAGCCAATCCGACGGTACAAAGATGGCAAATCTGAGCACTACTGGCCGTTGGATATCATCCACCAGATTCTGCCACATGTATAATCTAGAAGACTCCATGGTTGAACTTAATTCATGACTAACTTTGCCACAACTAAGCTTAGGCAAAGTTATTAGTTCTTCAAACTGAGAGCCACAAGTTGGCAAGCCTAAGGGAATCTTGCCAAATTTTTTGTGTGTATGTCAAGTGGGGCCTTAGTGTGGCTTGCCAAAGGTGTGGCTTGAACCAAACACTCGCCTAAGTTAGTCAAACTTGCCCAACCTTACGCGTGGCAATCTTTGGCAATCTTAGTGGCTGTTTGGTTCCTAGCCACACCTTGCCACACTTTGCCACACCTAACCTTAGGCAAGTTTGACAAAGTTAGGTAGGTGTTTGGTTCTAGCCACACATAAGGCAAATATTTTTTTATGAGCAGTGAGCCCCACATGTCATAAACACAAAGGGGCTGTTTGGTTCTAGGCCTAGCATTGCCACACTTTGCCACACATTTTTTCCAAGCTTGCCTAAGGTTAGTTCATCAAAATGAGAGCCACAAGTTGGCAAGCCAAAGGGAATCTTGCCACATTTTTTATGTGTATGCCATGTGGGGCCCAAGTGTGGCTTGCCTAAGATGCGGCTTGAACCAAACACTCACCTAAGTTGGTCAAACTTGCCTAACTTTAGGTGTGGCAATCTTTGGCAAAGTTTCGGGCTGTTTGGTTCCCAGCCACAGTTTGCCAAGCCAAAATTTGGTAGCCACAGTTTAGTTGGCATGTGTTTGGTTTTTGCCACACTTTATTGCCCCTATGGCCCACTTGTCATAGAGACAATTTTTTTGCCAACTTTTGCCAAAGTTTGGCGTCCAATTTTTTAGCCACACTTGTGTGGCTTGCCATACTTGTGTGGCTAGCCATACTTTGGCTTGGCCACACTAGTCAACAACAAAACAGACCCTTAGTCACAAACCAAACAGACACAAATAATTGTGTGGCAAGATTCCCTTAGGCATGCCAAAGTGTGGTCTATTTGGTTCATGACTAACTTTGCTACAACTAACCATAGGCAAAGTGCGGCTGCCACAAAAAATGTGGCTAACAAAATGGCCACCACAAGTGTCGCAAGATTTGGCAAGAAGTTGAGTCTATGACATGTGGACCATGTAACTAGAAAAGTATGGCAAGCCAGAAGTGTGACAATGAACCAAACACATGCCTAAGGCATTGTGGCATGCTTAAGCTTAGGCATGGCAACCTTAGGCTGCAAACCAAACAGGCCCAAAGCAACTTAACTAAGGCAAGTGTTGCAAGTGTGGAAAAAATTATGTGGCAATATATGGCAAAGATAGTCACAATTCAAACAGCCCTACTAACCAAAAAGCCCCTAACCTTAGGCAAGTTTGGCAACATTGTACGATAAAGTGTGGCATTGCTAGGCCTAAAACCAAACAACCCCTGTGTCTACCACAAAAAATGTGGCTAACAAAATGGGCACCACAAGTGTGGCAAGATTTGGCAAGAAGTTGAGTCTATGACATGTCGACCATGTAGATAGAAAAGTGTGGCAAGCCACAAGTGTAGCAATGAACCAAACACATGCCTAAGATATTGTGTCACGCCTAATTTTAGGCGTGGCAACCATAGGCTGCAAACCAAACATCTATATATCTATACCCCTATATAGTGTGTGAATAACTTTGAAAGTTGGTCGTTGGATGAAGCCAATCCGACGGTACAAAGATGGCAAATCCGAGCACTACTTGTCGTTGGATATGATCTATATTCCACCAGATTTTGCCACATGTAGAATCTAGAAAACTCCACATGTAGAAGCATAATGCACAAACCACCAGAATCTCATGCGTGCAATGCACGTGTACCTTACTAGTACTAGTTGGTAGTAGTAAGAAACAAATTCCAGTTCTGGCACGAGCTCGTACTGCGGGAGCACCACAAGGCCTGCCGCAGGAGTTACATTTCCCTCTCGGGGCCCACGGGACCGAACTTCAGTGACTTAGTGCCCGACCAATGAGTCAATGACATGCGGACCTTAAATGCGACTGGCCCACATGTCATTCTCATGGTAGTGGCGTGGTTCGTGACTCACTCGTTCGAGATGAACTGGCCGGTGGTGGCTTGGTCGTGGAGAGGGTGCCACAGCTGGGCGTCGGGGCGTTACGAGGCGTAGATGGCCAAACCGGCGGGTACTACATGTAGTACAGAAGTACTCCAGCTGAGGATTGATGCCCAGGACAAAATGTGCCAGAGCCGCTAGATGAAAATTCGATGGTGCGTGAGTACGGATCGGAGCACAGCAGCGGAGCAGGAAAACCGCGTCCAATCGGGTGTGTCTTTGGTAGAAAGTTGATGGTTGCCGTAGTTCAGCTGGCCCACATGTCATGCACACAAAGGCAGAGGAGCGGTGGGGCCGAGAGGGATGAGCAGCACGTTGGGGGGATGGGGATCCCCTGACGCGAACAATCCTACCATTCTGTCACTGACATGTGGGACCCACAAGCGTGGGTCCCACCTGTCAGCGAAGGAAAGGTAGGGCAAGGCAGTGATAGCAACGTTAGAGGATCCATGTCCACGTCGGGGGACGTCGTGCCGTGGGTTGGAGAGGCGTCGTGGGAATCGCGTGCGGGTGTGGCAGTGGTAGAAACAAGAAAGGTGATGGTCGCCGTGGTTAAACTTCCATGGACAAGCTGTCATGTCTGCTGACACATGTATATCAAAACTAGAGTGTTTATATTTCAAGCACATGAACAAGTATTATTCTACTACTTTCGATCCATTGCAACGCACGGGCCAGCACATTGGTAGTAGTAGTGTTTTTCTCTATCTCTAGAGGCCTTCCGTCGTTCATCCTTTTCTCTCACAAGATAAACTACTCATACAAATGCATCTTGATGTTCCGTGGAACGCACGAGGATGTTTCCTTGGGGGTCTCTCCAGCGCGGCGTGGTCGTAGTTGCAAGTTGTCGCCCCTTGAGATGCCGACGTTGAGGGGAACTCGGATTTCCTCCGATGAGCAGGTAAGATGAGTTTGATCATGTAGTAAATGCATTCTAAAGACTACTTCCGTGTCCATTTCCTAATTATCCCCCTACCCACTGTTTCACAGGTTAGGCTCGGTGCGAGTGGAGATTGGCTTGCATATGTACGGGAGGGTACAAACATCAATTTGCACAACATTTACAAAAGTGACACCGTACCCGTAGAACCTTTGTCCAACATGGGGATCAGCCATGCAACGGGCCACCGCATGAATTGGTACGATGGAACCATGGTGAGATTGAATAAGATAGCACGAACCTTGCACATGGCGGTCAAAGGCGGACCATGCTGTCTGCGGCCGATTTGTTGCTGTATGAGTATGAAGATGATGTGCTCCTTTCTAACCGCATCTTCGCGGTGACAAACCAGGGGACTTATTTTGTATGGGACACATCCTATGATATACTCCCTCTCTCCCAGTTTATTTGTTTTGAATCTTTTCGTTTTATAAGTGTCAAATTCAAATTTAGAGCTCCCCATCACATGTTGAGATTACAATGTCCGTTAAATCGTTGTGTTCATCTATAGTAAAGAAACAAATCTTGAGTTTGGCACGAGTTCGTGCAGCGGTAGAACCACAAGCCCTGGCGCAGGAGTTACATTTCCCTCTCAGGGCCGTCGGGACTGAGCTTCAGCGCCTTACTACACCTACCTTTGAGTCAATAACATGTGGACCCCATAGGTTACTGGTCCACATGTAATGCTCCCGAAGGCAGAGGGGCAGTGGGGCCAAAAGGGGTGAGCCGCAGGTCGGGGGACATGTGGTGTCATGGGTTCGAGCGGCGTCGTGGGAATCGCGTGTGGCTGTGGTATAAACTTGATGCTCGCCGCATTTTAGGTGGCCCACATGTCATGCACACAAAGGCAGTGGGGAGGTGCGGCCGAGAGGGGTGAGGCGCACGTCGGGGGATGTGGTGTCGTGGGTTGGAGCGGCGTCATGGGAATCGCGAGACGAAACATGATGGTCGCCGTAGTTGAACTTCCGTGGACAAGCTGTCATGTCTACGGACACATGCACAACATACCGATCACTGGAAGGAGTAGCAGAGAAAGCTATATATGTAGATAAATAGTTCCTTATAGTCAAGAGGACCCACGCTACTACTCTGTTCCAAAGACATGCTCACCATCGAAATAGTCCATCTATGTCAATATACACTGAGAGGGAATAATTTTTTTACAAAAGAGGAAATAGTTCATCCATCCATGATTCCCTCCTGCTGGTGCAGCCTTTTCTTCTTCTTCTTCTTCTTCTTCTACTTCTTATTGTTCTCATGTTCTGGGGGAGACGGCTTCACAACAAGCTCTTTGGACCTTGCAGCTATCTCGAGACTCACACGGGCATCGAGGGCAGCATATTTTATCCGCTCATACGTCAAGGGATAATTCTCCCATCCAGACGACCTTAATTCCACCATCTCGTCACCCTTCTGAAGATTTGTACCGAGCACAAACTTTGCTACGTCAAATAGGGATGGTGTCTGTTTATCACAATCTTCTACAGGAACTTTGATTGTGGTTTGTAGGTCAGCGATGCTTTTCAAATCAAGTTGTACGGCTCCATCTTCTGTTTGTCCCCTTTGATGGCTACCCCATAGAAGTATACGTCCTCCCTAGAGAAGAAATCGTGAATCTCACCTGGTATGGAGGGCGAGTGTATGATGTGGTACACCAAAACATCATCTTCGAGGCACATCTGAAGGACGGTGGCGCATTGGATCTTCCCAGTGGCACACTCCATGTACTCTGCGTCGAGACTGATGACCCTCGTCTCTACCTTTTCGAGGGAGTTGGATACATTGTTGATCCACTGCCGAATAACCCTTGGGTGGACAGTGACGTTGGAAACTATGCTCATCGAGCCTTCGACGAGGACATGTTGGACGCTAAAAACCTTTATCTCGAACTCTTTCGCCATTTGGAACCGCTGGAACGGAGGGCTATGGTTTGGAGTATTAGGATTAGATGGCTAGTCTAACTGAAGTAGTAGATGATTACTTAAAGAGGTTTAAACAATGTGAATGTAGTGGGGTTTGGTTGCAAATGAAGACGAAGGGGAGGTGAAGAAGCCGAGGAAAATCAGTTCCCGATGGAGAAGTAAATGGGAGAAGTGGCATGCAGGCAGTTGATTAGATGGCTAGGTAGACTAAACGAAAAGGCTATGCAGGTAGACAGATGAGTCATACCTATTCGTGTACGTGCCCATCCTTCCTGATAGGTGGGATCTATGCAAACAGATAAAAAAATGTGTCGTAGCTGGTTCAGATGGATACTGGCGCATGAGTGGGAGACACAACATCCTTTCGTTAAGGAATACTCCCTGCGTTTAGGTGATTAAGTAACCTTATGAAAATCAGGTTTTCCCAAAACCTTTAGGTGTGGAGCATTAACTTCCTGCTCGATCCCCTCCTAGCCTCGTTAGCCAGCGTTCTCTTCCTCTGCTGTCACGTTCTACCTTTCCATTTTTCCTCTTCTCAAGTGTGGAACGATCTGCATGCCGTCCTTAATGCACCAGAACGACCACTGCATGCATCGCGGCAGGGCGTTGATTGGGCATGCACGAGAATTTTGTTCTGCTCACAATATGGATGATACCTGAACAATTAAGTGAACAGGCATGCTAGCTTGGGAGACCTATTTCCGCTATACAATACTAGAGTACTCATGTTCCTACTAGTAGTAGTAGTAGTACAACTGTGGTACATTTTATGGTGAAAATACTATTCATCCGGTCCTCACAGTGAAGTGACAATACCCTGCGCCTAACACTAGTCCAGGCGGCGTGTTCGGGTTACCAAAGTCAGCCTCACCCTGTGCACTGTGCAGTCTATTACTGCCGCTGTACAACACATTGGTGCCTCGCCTCGTCTCCCTCTCCCCTCCCATAGCACCACTCCATCTACATCTCCTTCTCCATCTCCGTCTCCATGTCACTGTGCCCCCGTGTACCGTCGCCTCACTCGCCTCCCCCAGTACCACTATTCCCTCGCTAGCCGCCTCAGCACCGATAGCCTTCTCCCCCGTAAATCAAGCCCCCAAAAACCCCCACCTTCCAAACTCCACCATGGCCGAACGCGAACCGAGCAGCATCCATATGAGCCGCGATTGGAGCAATCTCCCCAGTGACATCCTCGACCTCTGTTGTTCGTGTATGGATATGTTGAGCGCCCTGCGGCTGGCTGCATGCTCGAGGGACATGCACACGGCCATCGTCAAAGCGAGGCCTAAGCTTTTCAACACACCCTGCTTGCTGTTATCTGGTCTTGCGAGATTGGCTCACCATGATACGGAGGCATACATGATGCCCCTCGACTTCAATCCGATCTCCATTAGCCGAAACTTCTTTGTAGGTATGTAGTGGGTTGCCGTACATCATTACCCTCGTCTTCGATCCGATCACCATTGCCCGAAACTTCTTGGCAGGTATGTACTGGGTCGGCATGAACTCCCACTGGATGGCTGCCTTCAGAGAAGACGGTAAAAAGTTGGTGCTCGTGAACTTCCAGACCTCCCATGAGATTATCGTTCCTCCGTTGGATTATATAGAGTTTTACCATCGCAATCTAAGTCATCTAGATTACCACGTCAGTTAGACGGACCTTGTTTAACAGAAGATTGTAATCTGCAAAGTGCCCACACGACATGCGAATTACACAGACTTCAAGCTAATTGCCTTGTTCGACCGCGGACTCGCCTATCTTTACGCTGGTGCCTTCTTTAGCTAGAGACAACTCAGCTCGCAGTGGATCATCGTCAAATATGATACACACTTGTGTGATGTTATTGAACACAATGGCATCATCTATGTGATCGACAAAGCAGATGGCACCATGTATTGCTGGGATGGCGCGTGTAAGTTGTTTCCGTCTCATGTTAATGATGATGCCGTGACACTGTTTGAACTTTTAGTGATGATTGGCATGTCCCTGTTTGAGCGGAATTTGAGTAGAACTATGGAAATGTATTAGAGACGCCGTAAATTAGCTATATTTGGAATGAGTTAATTCATGCAATTGTGACCATGTCATTACAACCAATTTGTCCCTGAATAATCAAATGGTTAGGAATATATGGATATTATCCTTATTTTGCAGTAATCTATATACTACTACTAAATATGAGTGTGTATCAATAGCCATGTTAGTTTCCTCATTTTCATGATGTAGAAACATGCACCACACTGTTGGTTTCATCTAACCATACATTAGGGAAGTAAATGTGCATATGGAGAACTCTATATTTGGAAGTAGTGAAATCCTGCAATGCTTACCATGTGTACATACCTATATTCGCCCTTCAGCAATCCATGGCTAGAATAATATCCTCACAAAATTTTTGCCCACAGAACACGAGTATATAACAATGCATGCTCTGTTAGTTACCTTGAAGAATTTGTTTGTGAGGACAGAACATGATTACATAACATGCATGACATGGTAGTTTCATGTGAAGAATCGACTGCGAGATAACATGAGTATAACCATGCATTGCACTTCTATATTTTCGAACCCAGTATACATTTCCCTGTATTTTCCTCCCAGTTCCAACAGGGACATATCAATGATGTTTCTTGCATTATCCTACTCATACTCTGAACAATGCTGATCTTACATTAACAATGCATGTCCTTTTTTATATGATGCAGTGTCCCTATAGTTACTGCCCTTTGTAATCACACCACCTTTGCCAAAAACAGGGAAGCACAACTGGTTCCTCGCTCGATCAGACGACGACAAAAG
The DNA here is from genome assembly GCA_963921465.1 of Triticum timopheevii. NCBI lineage: Eukaryota > Viridiplantae > Streptophyta > Magnoliopsida > Poales > Poaceae > Triticum > Triticum timopheevii. The sequence continues at coordinate 247,137,940 of OY997264.1, read as the reverse complement.
ACTGATGATCAGACGACGACAAAAGACGGAAAAGCTATATTGCAAAAACCCCACTGTATACAAGCACCGTGTAATATGTGAGTATCCGGACAATGGTTGTTACGTCTATGAGCAGGATACCAGCTTGCTAGGGCCTTTAGGATTTTTTAGTTGAGGCAGGTAAACAGCCTTGGTTCACACTCTCAGTTTCTCGGACTCAATTATCCGATTAACCAGGAGATCACCGTTGGAAAGGACCTTGATGGCAGAGAGGCTCTGTTTGCTATGGAAAACTGTGTCTACGCGGCGAGCCCTAGGAGTTCGGGAGCAAACCCCCCTGATTGTCAATGATACAGCCTACAGCCAAAAGAAGGTGAGAATGACAAAGGCATCCAGATTAACTTTGATCCTTGGATGTCTAAATTACGATAGGCAGTGATGTGGTTCATGCCTTCAGGTTGATAGGTAATTGGGCTGTTGCATCGAAAGGGTGGAGTACTGGTGTATCCGGATCACTGGTCGCTGAAGCGGGGCTGCAAATAATGATGGTGTTGGATCATCTCTTCGAATGACTTTGTTGTCTTTGCTGCTGGTTCTGGATGGGTAGTTCTGTCTTTTGTTATGCATATTCCTTGTCATTTGGTCATCCACGTGTATGTCACTCTTACTATGTAATAATTGCTTCTGTTTAGAATGTCATTCTCGTCTAGATCATGAGAGTCTGAGCGCTGCAGATGGGTGTGTTTTGTTGGTGTAGCAAGACTTCTTATGAACTATCATGTCTTGATGTTTATGTCAGTAGTAGTCACTAGTCAGTGTTTGAATGTTGTATATATCGTTGCTTCGAACTTTTTATTGTCTCGAACTACTGGTGGGCTAAATGAGGGCATCACCATTCTCCAGTGTTTAGAGTATATCTCCTTTTTTCAAGTTATATAATTTGATCTCAGTGTCTTTTCGATGATGTACACTTGTTTGGGCCAGTGAGGTGTCGTTGAATATGGGCCGAGTAGTAACGCAATGCCAAACAGGTCAATTATGACTCTTAGGCCGCGCTCTCAAAAGGTCCTAAAAAAAGGCCGGGCTCTCCAAAAAGAAAGAATAAGGACTCTTAGGCCGACATGTGGGCGCAACCGGTGTTTTCATGGGCTTGCGCGCCGAGAGCATATTGGTGCATGCTCAAAATTCATGCTACCTTTTGATCCCTAGTCTCCCGCCCCTCCCCCACCTCTGGAATCTCGATTCCTACTCCAGTTCCCCCAAATCCCCCTCCTGTACTCGCTGTACTCAAGCACACTATCATGTCGCCGGTCAACGCGGATCTCCGAGCCAGAGATCCTGAGGTCCGTCCTGCCTTCGATCGCTGCATGCTGTCACTCAGCAGTTGCATGGCGGCGCTTGACTACCAGTTTGCCGGAAAAGTGCTGATGGTAACCATCAACGACGACCGGCCTCCCGTCTCACCGGACGACCTTGTCTAAGCTCTTGGCATTGCGCACGGCATCCAAATAAGTGACTTGCTCGTCGATGTCTGTCTGCCACCGGGTGATTTCTTTGTCAGGTTCCGGACAACTTTCGACTGCAGTCGTGTGTTCGAATCTTCCCGGCGTTTGTTCTGCGATGGTGTGCTGGTGAGCTTTGATCGGTGGCACCCAAGATGGGGCTCGGTGCCCTCTAAGCTTGAGTTTTTTAACAAAGCTTACCTTCCACGGCATGCCTCGACGTGCTTGGAACAGCGATTCTATGAACGAGCTTATCAACGACCTTGGAGGTGAGCTCGTAAGTATGTTTGTTCCTCCAGACAGCTGGGCTCTGATGGTTATGGCATGGATGAAGAAGTCGTCCACCATACCGAAGGTGATTGCTGTTGAGATACCGGTGCAAGAACCGGGGTTGTACTATTCGTCGCCACCAAGGCCGGCGTGGACCACGTTAGGGATGTACCTGTATCGAGTGCTCATGCATGTCGAAGAAGTGGTTAATCCATCAATGAAAGTCCTGCCGCCGCTGCTGGTGCCAGGGTCCATTGACGACATCCATTATACGAGTCATCGTCAGACTTTCCCCGTGTTGCTTGGAACGATGGATGGCACATGTCCTACTCCGTCGCGCGGCGGAGGCCATTGCTTCTTTCGGAGAAGAGGCAGGGCTGGCTGCCTGGATGTGCTCTAATTTGAGGTAACAACTGAATCTTGTCAGATACTAGTGAAATCCGAGCTATGGGTGTGAAGCACTGATATGCCAGTACATTTGATTGTGACCTGTTCTAATTTTTGTACCTGAACTTTTTTTAGAAAGGGCTGTACGTTAACTGAATGTGCTAGCAGAACATATTGTGTTGTCTGTCTATTTTCTTTGCACAACATTAAAGATATTTCCCCGTCATAGATAAAGACGATGAACCATTATGTACGACTTTGTTGGTTTCAACATAGCCCTACCCGTAGCGATCCACTGCTTCCATCCTGATTGTGCCGCCTGCGTGAAATTTTTGTATGCAAGTTCAATGTGCTATGATGTTCTATATGATTGTGTCAACTATATAAGTTTTTACTAAGCATCAGCAATGCATATGGCTGAAAGATGTATTTACGAGCATCGACCGATGGGTCTCTCTCTATCTATCTATCTATCTCTCTCTCTCTCTCTCTCTCTCACACACACACACACACACACACACACGCACACACGCACAAGTGGGACCCGTTGAATTATTTATTTGCTCCTGACAGCTTTTAATTAGGTTCCACTGTAATCTAAGTTTTTTCTTAAGTTACTAATTGAGCTCAATGACTTCAAAAAGTTGTACAGAAGCCTTGTTTGGGCCTTTCCGGCGTCGCTGAATGTGGGCTGAGTAGCCATGTTAGGTTGTACCATACTACATAGGCCTTTTTTTCAACATTAGCAATGCAACTGGGCCGATAGTTGTACACAATATTCGGGTCAACTTGTTATTCTCCGCCCTAGGCTGCAAACTTTCCTAGGAGGTATGCATTAGGCTTAACAAGAAAATGGACTTTAAGAAATAATAAATGGGATGTAATTATAATAACTGGGCAGTAACTATGCACCAAACGCGTAATTAGTTTAAAATATATATTATTTTTGGAATTTGAAAATTTTAATTTCATTACTTGTTGCGTGCGCAATATTTCGTTGTATTTTAACGTAATACAACTTTATTTTGAAATTATACTTAACCTGACTAGAAATTTTGGATAAAAATATTTCGGATTCCATCAAAATATGGGAATTTTTTTCGAATTATGTATTTAGCGGTTGTTTGAAATAATTAATCGTTGTCCTGGCTAGAAGTTGGGATGTACTTTTAACAAACTGTAAATGGGCTGTAATAAATTCCATTAGAATTAAAACAACAACAACAAAAACAACAACAACAACAACAACAACAACAACAACAACAACAACAACAACAACAACAACAACAACAACAACAACAACAACAACAACAACAAATGGGCTGTACATTCTTACAAATCGCAAATGGGCTATATGTTCTCTGCAAAATCCGAGCCGTGGGCCTACTAAGTTGGCGCGTACCAAGGGCTTTGTCAACTTAGTCAGTATAAACGATTCTAGCTGCAACGATCGTACGATGTCCATCCAACGGCCGTAGTGCTTCTTCAACCTCTGGTCTTCTTGCTCCAGCCCCCCAAAGCAGCGCCGGTCGTGCCGCGTGCTCCTGCCTCCCGTGGCCGGCTGTGATGCTGCGGAGGCCTCACCGCCCCGTACAACTCCCACCTCTAGCCAGGCCATCCCTCTACTCACCCACACCCCCTGTTATTCTGTGGCGACGGCAGCCTCACACCGCAGCCAAACCAGTGAACCCTCGTACTCCTCTCCGCGCGGGCTTCTACTGCTGCGTCTTCCCCGTCTCCGCGTCGTACCCTTCGTAGGCCTCACCGTCGTCCACCACCCTGGTGCTCTCGGTGCGACGTGGTCAACGTGGTCAACGACCGACTTCCATTGGAAGAGTACTGTACGTGGAGAGGCTGACAGCTGGGTCCAGGCGGCCACAAGGAAGTGCCTCCTTACTACGCGCAAAATAATTATTCCTCCACCTGACAGAAGGGACCCACTAGACGGGCCACCTTATTTCATGAAAAAACGTTTCCCCCCTGACTGCTAGGACCCACCGGACGGGCCACCGTATTTTGCGAAAAAACGTTCCCCCCACTGTCAGCTCGGACCCACTAGAAGTGCCTCCTTATTACGCACAAAAAATGAATACTCCCCCTGCTAGTTGGGACCGACCTTGGTAGGAGGCTAACTTGTGGGCCTACTAAGTTGACGGGGATAGAGGGCATTGTCAACTTAGTCAATATGAACGATTCTAGCTCCAGTGACTGTACGATGTCCATCCAATGGCCGTAGTGCTTCTTCAACCTCTGGTCTTCTTGCTCCAGCCGCCCAAAGCAGCGCCAGTCCTGCCGCATGCTCCTGCCTCCCGTGGCCGACTGTGCTGCTGCGGAGGCCTAAGCGCCCCCTACTATTCCCACCGCTGGCCAGGCCCTGCGGCGATGGCAGCCTCACACCGCAGCCGAACCAGTGAACCCTCGTACTCCTCTCCACGCGGGCTTCCACTGCCGGGTCTTCCCCGGCTCCGCGTCATCCCATTCCTAGGCCTCGCCGTCGTCCACCACCCTGGTGCTCTTGGCACGGCGTGGTCAACTTGGTCAACGAATGACTTCCATCAGACATGGACTATACGTGGAGAGGCTGACAGCTGGGTCTATGGCCGCAGCAAGGAAGTGCCTCCTTATTACGAGAAAAATAATGATTCTTCCACCTGACAGCAGGGACCCACCGGACGGGCCATCGTATTTCGCGAAAAAACGTTTCCCCCCTAACTGTTGGGACCTACCAGCTACATCTTCGCACGCAAGGAGTTGCGTCCATATTACGGGAAAATAAATGATTCGCCCCCTGACTGCCGGGACCCACCAGCTACATCTTCGCATGCAAGGAAGTGCGCCCGGGCAAAAAAACGATTCGCCCCCTGACTACTAGGTCCCACCACCTACATCTTCGAACGCAAGGAATTGCCTGACAGTCGGGACCCACCTAGTCGAAGCATACGTAGCGTTGTCATTTTGGTCGTGAACCTGTACGTAATACTAGTTGATGTAGAGGCGTGCACGTGTCATAGTAGAGGCACGCACGTAGCATGTACACATACATACAATGGCCAGGGTGCAAGAAAGTAAATACGGCCACGTACGTACATACGAGCGGGGTCTCGAATGCCTACTCGCACAACAGAGAAACTACTTCATCGTCGTGTTCATGGGGAGGCAATGAAATGCGTCGTGTTCATGGGGAGGCAATGAAATGCGTCGTGTTCATGGGGAGGCAACAGAATGTGTCATGTTCATCGGGAGGCAATGGAACGCGTGGGAGCCAACCGTCTTGGACGGAACAAGCAACGGAAACAAGGCCTGGCATACCGCAGAACAGACGAAACGGCCTTGTGTTCGACCAACCACGTTCGAAACAGGATCCTGTTCATCGGGAGGGGTCTGGCGTACCGCAAAACGGAGGAAATGGACCTCCTACAGTTGAAATGGGGGTCCTGTTGATCGGGAGGGGTGTGGCATACCGGAAAACAGAGGAAACGGACTTGTGTTGGAGAGCTACGATCGAAATGGGGGTCCTGTTCATTGGGAGGGGTGTGGCGTAACTCAAAACGGGACTCCACAGGATACTGTTCATCTCCACCATCGACCTCCTCCAGCCTCCAGGGCCTACTATTCATCCACCGTCGACCTCCTCCAGCCTCTACTTGCGACTGTTCATCCACGGGCTCCTATTCATCCAGCCTCCACCATGCGCTACTCCACCGGCTACTGTTCAACCACCCCTCTCCACGGGCTCCTGTTCAACCACCCCTCCACGGGCTACTGTTCATCCACCCCTCCACCGTCTACTATTCATCCAGCCCTCCACGGGGTCGTCCTGTTCATCCAGCCCTCCACAGGGTCCTGTTCATCCAGCCCCAACCGGCTTGATCAATTGGGGTCCTGTTCATCCAGAGGCCACACCACGGGGTCCCGTTCATCCCCCCCACCCCCCCACCCCGCAACGCTCACTGTTCATCAAGAGGCAGCATTGATCGGCTTCAGTTAGCAGCAGTAGCGAAGCAATCGCTCGATCGGGTTCAGTTAACAGACGTCGATCGATCGCTCGGGTTCAATAACACGTAGCCTGCAGTGCAATCGCTCAGGTTCAGTTAGAGCCCAACGCATCGCTCGGGTTCAGTTAGAGCCAACGCCTCGCACACACGCGCGTACGTGTACGAGAAAACGTGCATCGCTCGGCCCCCCACCACCCACCGTACCCGGGAACTCCCCGAAATTTTCATCGCCCTCGCTTCTACCATGGTTTTTCCGTCATGGACGGCCCAAAGAATTTCATGTAGCTGCGTCTCCGCTCGCCCAGGACAAAAAGCCCATTTTATGTCATGATTTTTTGTCATAGAAGTAGGAGCCCACCACATCTATGATGATACCGGGTTTTGTCACAATTATCGTCATAGAAGTGTCATAAGTATGACAGAATTTTTTTCGTTCGGCCCAAAATGTCACGGATGTGTCTTTTCTTTGTAGTGGATGTTGGATGTCAATCCAACGGCTGGTAGGCAGAATCGTTTGTTGACTGGCTAGTAAGTTGACACCACCTTGGATAGTCTATTTCCTCGCGGGTCCCAAATGTCAGAATCCAAATCTATCACGGTCATGCAGCCTTCCCTATGAAAATTTACAACCCATTTGATGTGCTAGTTTGAAATAAGTTTGTGGGTGCTCGTGGGGGCTAATCACTTGGCTTCTGTAATGCACAGTGAGCTCAAGCAGCCGGTGAGAGTGATGTTATTTCCCTTGGATGGGATTTGTTACAATATTTCACTCTAAATTAAACGAATGGCAAGCCATTTGCCTTGTTTCAAAGAAAATATGACAGTCACAGCCTAGTTGAAAAGGGCAGGAACATCTAACTCCAGCTTACAAACTATACAAAAGCACGAGGGTTAATTGTTCATTAGGTTTACAAAAAGACCCAGGTTGAAAAGGGCAACAACATCTAACTCCAGCACTGTTTTCGGCAGTCACAGTCAAATGGATTGGTCAGGTCCATACAATGAACATCCTGGGTCGTAAAATTTACTGGATTATGACCACAATATGTTGTAAATAGAAGCCCAGCACATTCAGAAGCTCTTTTGTCCACTTGAGACTCCTTTTTTTGCTCTTCGAGATACCCATCCGTCAAAACCATGCTGCTGATAAACTTAAGCCTGATGGACAATAGTAACCTCGCATTTAGTAGGAAGAATGTGACAAATCTAGTGTTTGCACGGTTGGCTACATATCGTTCTAGCGTTATTATCTTCAATCGAATCTCATGAGAAGTGAGAAAATCACAATGCTTACGAATCCACTGATTGGTTATAACTTTCTTACCCCGTCCTATTGCCTAAATAGACATGAAGATTGAAAACAGTCAAGGTCTAAAAAAAGAGTGTCGAAAGAGCAACAACTGAACGGTTAATTCTAGTACACTATATGCGGGCTTCCAATGTGCGTGAAATTATGACCTTTATATACAACTTCTCCAGACATGGAAAGCATTGCATCAAGCCAATAATCTTGTTCAGATGAAAACTATTCATTTGGATATATAAGATCTTGATAGAATCCAGCACCATTGATAGGCCATCAATGGACAAACTCTTAATTAAGCATAGAACATAATATTAGTACAAAATGTGTACTCCAAGATGATATATAACTTATGCGCAGAAATTTAAAATGCAGCTTATGGTTACAAGTGTAGATGATAATATAAAGTACCTGAAGAACTATGGAGCCAAACACCATATTGAAAGAGCACAGAGATCATGTATTACACCCAATGTCTCCAGTTTAGGCGCAGAGAGGACGATTATTTGCAACGGTGAATAACTAGAATCAGGGATCAACCTTTGAAGTGAAGGGGCATCTTGGATGATGAGCTGCCTTCTGTCAAAAGAAATTCGAATTCTTACAAGGTTAGGCGACTTTATTTGGAGGCAACCGATTCTAACTATGAAAACAAGCACCAAGCACTCAAGGGCAGGGCAACTGGAGTGGATGATGCTGTGCAATGAGGCCTCCTATATACGAACCTGCACAAGTGAATGTTTCTTGAGAAATGGGAGTTGAAGGTTTAGTACCAGATTGTCTGGTAGCTAGCGCAGCGCAAAGGTGGCGGTGTGGAGAGAGGAGGAAAACCGCGAGATGGACATCGGTGCTGAGGGCACAAGTTCATGGCGTTCAGTATGTGGTATGTGATTTCCAGGGGAATAGTAGAACTCAAGCAGCTGTAGTTCTATGAATTCAGGGGATTTCAGCTAGGCATCCATCATGCAGGGCATGGTATGCTTGCTTAGGTAGCATGACAGGATGCAGAGGCTTTGAATGGAGGCCTGGTGGGAGGAGATGATGGCTCTGGGGATTTCAAAATCATTGAAGAGAGATAGCTGACAACAGTCAAGATTAAGGGGCACGACACGCCATAAGGGGCGCCACCGAATTGAGAGGACTTGGGTGTGGCAGTAATCCTTGGTGGGGAGAAGCGAGATGATCTCCCCAAGGACGGCGTCCAGGAGATCGCTGATGCGGTCCACCCGAGATTCTATGGGTTCTTGGGATCCGGTGGGGGCGGGGTCATCTCTTCTCCTGGCACTGCCGGGTGCGGGATCTACAACAGGCGTCGCCGCTGGCGGGAGCCTCATCTTCTTAGCGCTGGGGTCAGCCGACTCCATTTTCCTCGAGGGCGTCACGTCGTGCTCACGGATTTGAGAAGAGTAATGAATGACGATCCTAGTTGTAGTGCGAGTGAAGAAGAAGGGGAGCTGGGGGTTTTCTGTAGTAGTGAGGAAGAAGGGGAGTTGGGGTTTTCTGTCGGAGTGAGGTGAGGAATTTGGGGGTACGAGTGGAGCGAGCTGACGTGAGGTGGGTGGGAGCGAGGAGGAGGAAGAGCACCCAGGATTTTTTGGGAGGCGGTGTGCTGGCTGTGGATAGCGCCTCTCATTCAGTAAATATATGGGCTTTTGAAATGATTTTACTATTTACTAGTGTGGATGGGCTGTTTTGTCTTGGGCCCAGAGAAACAATTACTACTAGTACAGGGGAGACACTGTACAGCTACCCAGAAAAACAATTACTACTAGTACAGTGGAGACACTCTACTGCTTCTGGCTCCTCCTAGGTAATTGAAACATCTCCCTCTACTGAATGCCGTTATACTTTTGTTCACCGACATGCGGGCCATGCTGCGTGCGGGCCCAAATGCCATCCACCAAATTAGAAGGCAGTATGCAGGTGGAGAGTCACCCCCGTCGTAGCGCGGTAGTAACAAGCCGTCGTATCACAAAACCCCACCTCCCCGTAGTCTAAGTTTGACGGACGAAGCAACCATCATTTCACTCTTCTCTGAATCCCCTTCTCCCTCACCGTATTCAAGAAAGGCAACACTCGCATCTGCCACTGTTCTTCTCTCCCAACGAAGGGAAGGTAAGAGGATCCGTGATGTTGGTATATTTTCCTTCAGAGAAAAAAAACAACTTTTGCAAAGCAGTAACCGATCCTCACTCTCTTTTTTGTTTCATTGTCATTGCGATTGTGTTTTCCTTTCAGTGGTCTCCTAGTATTCGTCTGTTTCATGATGGACCAAGGAGAACCAGGAAAAGATCTGCCGATATTGGAGCAGACGCGGGAGGCTGATCCCCACGAGACAGAGAGCTCCAAGACGATGTAGGCAGCCATCGAGCCGAACCCAGATACGCTCATGGCCACTACTGAGATGGTCAATTCCCCGTTTGAGGTTACGTCTTCCATGGCACTGCAGGAGCAGTTTTCCCCCCCTTCGAGGATGTGTCCCCCCCCCCTCGCTGAGATGCTCAAGGTGATTTTCTTCTTTGCCGATCTCGATTGTGGTTTTTCATCTAAGTATGTGGTGATTAATAATGCAAAATTTTATTAGCTACGATGCCATGCTATACATAGTGGTTTAAATAACTTGTGTTTCTTATACTGAAAAGTAATTCAGAATTTGTTTCTGTTTCAATTAGAGCCCTGATGTAGACAAGGATTGTGCGGTTGTACATGTCACTCGCTATGAGGTGGATGACATGAATATAAGCACTAGGAAAACAGAGTTCTTAGGCTGTTGGATCCTGGAAGCCATTTGCAGTTATACCAATGAAGAGTTGTATTCCAGCCTCACTATTGTCAGGCGTGTTGTCCAGAGTGTACCGAAGCACAAGAAGTTCAAAGCTACTCCTTCGTTTGTGAGGCATACTGTTCTTGTCAAGCGTACACAGGAAGATGATGTGGCATGCCTCCACAAACAAGTTTATCAGTGGCAAGGCGACAAGGTTGTCTTCATGAAGGTTCACAGGATTGAGCTGCTGCGGGACGTCCTCGATGATGTTCATGGCAAGGTCCGTCTTGTGTCCAGCCCAAATTAGATCGACACACGAAATAGTTGCCCTAGCTAGTGTTTAATAGTAGTTTGGATTGTATCTAAATATCGGAACCTTGCCTGTTATCGACCCCTTTGGGGCTAGTACTCTGTTTGAATCTGTCTATGGGAACTGCTGCTACTTTTGTGTGCCCGTGAATCATGGTAAGACATAAGTTGTCACGGTTTATCATACGAGCAGTGTGTGTTTTGCTGAAATAGAGCACTCGTTCGAGAACTGTGCACTGACGTATACATAAGTACTTGTAAACACTGTTGGTGCTACCCCACTTGTAAGTAGTTGTGCAAAACACGGCACATTGGCTCAGCTCGCTTCAACACTAGGCTATCGAGCAGCTAACAATCAACAATCTGCTATCTGACATATAAGAAACTATGTATCTTGTTACAGTGGTTCATGCAGTTAACTGAGGCCACAATGTAAATTCCAAACGTTCACACGCTAGTCCAGCGCTCATGTGGAACACTCACATTAAACTCATCTTCATAAAAAACTTGAAAAGCATAAGTTAAGCAATTTTATACATCTCAATGATTCATAGAACATAACAAACATATACTAGTTCACAGCAAAACACAAAGTTGTGAGAAGGTTTACAGATCAGGAAAAAACAAGAAAGGCTTCGTGCAGAGCAATTAGCTATAGTAGCTCCGTGCAGAGCATTGTAGACATAGTATATTTGTAAAATACATACGGCTCTGAATGTGACAGACCCGTTGACTAAGCCTCTCTCACGAGCAAAACATGATCACACCTTAGTACTCTTTTGGGTGTTAGTCACATAGCTATGTGAACTAGATTATTGACTCTAGTAAACCCTTTGGGTGTTGGTCACATGACGATGTGAACTATGGGTGTTAATCATATACAGATATGAATATTGGTGTTAAATCACATGGCGATGTGAACTAGATTACTAACTCTACTGCAAGTGGGAGACTGAAGGAAATATGCCCTAGAGGCAATAATAAAGTTATTATTTATTTCCTTATTTCATGATAAAAGTTTATTATTCATGCTAGAATTGTATTAACCGGAAACAAAATACATGTGTGAATACATAAACAAACATAGTGTCACTAGTATGCCTCTACTTGACTAGCTCGTTAATCAAAGATGGTTAAGTTTCCTAACCATAGACATGAGTTGTCATTTGATTAACGGGATCACATCATTAGGAGAATGATGTGATTGACTTGACCCAGTCCGTTAGCTTAGCACTTGATCGTTTAGTATGTTGCTATTGCTTTCTTCATGACTTATACATGTTCCTGTAACTATGATATTATGCAACTCCCGTTTATCGGAGGAACACTTTGTGTGCTACCAAACGTCACAACGTAACTGGGTGATTATAAAGGAGCTATACAGGTGTCTCCGAAGGTACATGTTGGGTTGGACTATTTCTAGATTAGGTTTTGTCACTCCGATTGTCGGACAGGTATCTCTGGGCCCTCTCGGTAATGCACATCACTATAAGCCTTGCAAGCAATGTAGCTAATGAGTTAGTTACGGGATGATGCATTACGTAACGAGTAAAGAGACTTGCCGGTAACGAGATTGAACTAGGTATTGAGATATTGACGATTGAATCTCGGGCAAGTAACATACCGATGACAAAGGGAACAACGTATGTTGTTATGCGGTCTGACCGATAACAATCTTCGTAGAATATGTGGGAGCCAATATGAGAATCCAGGTTCCGCTATTGATTATTGACCGGAAACGTGTTTAGGTCATGTCTACATTGTTCTCGAACCCGTAGGGTCCGCACGCTTAAGGTTTCGATTACAGTTATATTTTTTACATGTTTTGATGTACCGAAGGAGTTCGGAGTCCTGGATGAGATCGGGGACATGGCGAGGAGTCTCAAAATGGTCGAAACGTAAAGATTCATATATTGGATGATATGGTTAGGCCAAGAGGTCAAGCCCATGAGGCTTTAGGTCGCTGCAAAAGGAGTTTTGCGGAGGCCAGGGGGCCACACGCCGGAGACCCTGGCGTTTGGCCCTGGGCCAGACACCGAGGCCCATGGCGTCTGGGCCAGATTCCAAGGATTGTGGCATTTGGTCCTGGAGTCCGAGTGGGACTCTTGCCTTTCGGGCAAAACCGACTTTGAGGAGGCTTTTGCTCCAAGTTTCGACCCCGGGGCTCAACATATAAATAGAGGGACAGGGCTCGCACCAAGGACACAACAATTGATCCCTTGGATCTCTTAGCCGTGTGAGGTGCCCCCCTCCACCATAGTCCACCTCGATAATATCGTAGCGGTGCTTAGGCCAAGCCTTGCGACGGTAGAACATCAAGATAGTCACCACGCCGTCGTGCTGACGGAACTCTCCCTTGACACTCGGCTGGATCGGAGTTCGAGGGACGTCATCGAGCTGAACGTGTGCTAGAACTCGGAGGTGCCGTAGTTTCGGTGCTTGATCGGTCGGGCCATGAAGACGTACGAATACATCAACCGCGTTGTGCTAACGCTTCCGCTTACGATCTACAAGGGTATGTAGACAACACTCTCCCCTCTCGTTGCTATGCATCACCATGATCTTGTGTGTGCGTAGGAATTTTTTTGAAATTACTACGTTCCCCAACAGTTCTCTCACACGGACTCGCGGGTACACGTAGGAGCGCATTTTTTTGAAGCTGGTACAACAAAATCACTCCACTATAGCGCTTGCTTTACTAGGGTTCCTCTCGTTCACTCTCTCATGCTCTTTAATCAGTACATAGGTGGCCACACTCTCTCTCAGCTCACAGCTGGTCACAAATCCGGCCAGAAAACCTCGACCGGGGAAGGGGTGTAGGTGCATCGTTCACGCTGTCGTCGGTGGCGAGGGAGGCCAATGGCTACCCGTGTGTCCCGATCGGCGGCCTTGCCATTCTCTCCGAGAGAGCGCCGGCTCGGGAGGGCCTTTGACCACTTCTTCCTCCCTGCAGTATTGTAGCCAAGATGCGGCCTCCCAACGCCATCTTTGCCACATGCCGATGACCCTCATGTGTATATTCCTTCAAAACGGAACACCTGCCTTGCTCTACTGCCCCAGCTCCCTTCGTGTGGGTCTTTTTCTACTTCCGTCCGCTATTCCAAAGCAACCTAGACTTTTACTATTATTAGATGTAAAGCTAGTTCATACAATCGACTCTAAGAGTTGCTTCAAATAGGGAAGAAAGTGAGAAAGCTGTAGCATGAATATAGGACTTGGTTCTAATAGGAAACGGGGGAAAGTACTAGATACTGGCTACCCAACCAGTCTCTTTGTTGAAAAGACGAAGAAAGCATGGTGGATGGCGTTGGGTGGGGGAAGTGGACCTATCTCTTGGTTGAAAAAGGAAAAAAGTGACGGGTGTTGGGGGATAACTGGTTGGGTAGCCAGTATCTAGTACTTTCCCCCGTTTCCTATTAGAACCAAGTCCTATATTCATGCTACAGCTTTCTCACTTTCTTCCCTATTTGAAGCAACTCTTAGAGTCGATTGTATGAACTAGCTTTACATCTAATAATAGTAAAAGTCTAGGTTGCTTTGGAATAGCGGACGGAAGTAGAAAAAGACCCACACGAAGGGAGCTGGGGCAGTAGAGCAAGGCAGGTGTTCCGTTTTGAAGGAATATACACATGAGGGTCATCGGCATGTGGCAAAGATGGCGTTGGGAGGCCGCATCTTGGCTACAATACTGCAGGGAGGAAGAAGTGGTCAAAGGCCCTCCCGAGCCGGCGCTCTCTCGGAGAGAATGGCAAGGCCGCCGATCGGGACACACGGGTAGCCATTGGCCTCCCTCGCCACCGACGACAGCGTGAACGATGCACCTACACCCCTTCCCCGGTCGAGGTTTTCTGGCCGGATTTGTGACCAGCTGTGAGCTGAGAGAGAGTGTGGCCACCTATGTACTGATTAAAGAGCATGAGAGAGTGAACGAGAGGAACCCTAGTAAAGCAAGCGCTATAGTGGAGTGATTTTGTTGTACCAGCTTCAAAAAAATGCGCTCCTACGTGTACCCGCGAGTCCGTGTGAGAGAACTGTTGGGGAACGTAGTAATTTCAAAAAAATTCCTACGCACACACAAGATCATGGTGATGCATAGCAACGAGAGGGGAGAGTGTTGTCTACATACCCTTGTAGATCGTAAGCGGAAGCGTTAGCACAACGCGGTTGATGTATTCGTACGTCTTCATGGCCCGACCGATCAAGCACCGAAACTACGGCACCTCCGAGTTCTAGCACACGTTCAGCTCGATGACGTCCCTCGAACTCCGATCCAGCCGAGTGTCAAGGGAGAGTTCCGTCAGCACGACGGCGTGGTGACTATCTTGATGTTCTACCGTCGCAAGGCTTGGCCTAAGCACCGCTACGATATTATCGAGGTGGACTATGGTGGAGGGGGGCACCTCACACGGCTAAGAGATCCAAGGGATCAATTGTTGTGTCCTTGGTGCGAGCCCTGTCCCTCTATTTATATGTTGAGCCCCGGGGTCGAAACTTGGAGCAAAAGCCTCCTCAAAGTCGGTTTTGCCCGAAAGGCAAGAGTCCCACTCGGACTCCAGGACCAAATGCCACAATCCTTGGAATCTGGCCCAGACGCCATGGGCCTCGGTGTCTGGCCCAGGGCCAAACGCCAGGGTCTCCGGCGTGTGGCCCCCTGGCCTCCGCAAAACTCCTTTTGCAGCGACCTAAAGCCTCATGGGCTTGACCTCTTGGCCTAACCATATCATCCAATATATGAATCTTTACGTTTCGACAATTTTGAGACTCCTCGCCATGTCCCCGATCTCATCCAGGACTCCGAACTCCTTCGGTACATCAAAACATGTAAAAAATATAACTGTAATCGAAACCTTAAGCGTGCGGACCCTACGGGTTCGAGAACAATGTAGACATGACCTAAACACGTTTCCGGTCAATAATCAATAGCGGAACCTGGATTCTCATAGTGGCTCCCACATATTCTACGAAGATCGTTATCGGTCAGACCGCATAACAACATACGTTGTTCCCTTTGTCATCGGTATGTTACTTGCCCGAGATTCGATCGTCAATATCTCAATACCTAGTTCAATCTCGTTACCGGCAAGTCTCTTTACTCGTTACGTAATGCATCATCCCGTAACTAACTCATTAGCTACATTGCTTGCAAGGCTTATAGTGATGTGCATTACCGAGAGGGCCCAGAGATACCTGTCCGACAATCGGAGTGACAAAACCTAATCTAGAAATAGTCCAACCCAACATGTACCTTCGGAGACACCTGTATAGCTCCTTTATAATCACCCAGTTACGTTGTGACGTTTGGTAGCACACAAAGTGTTCCTCCGATAAACGGGAGTTGCATAATATCATAGTTACAGGAACATGTATAAGTCATGAAGAAAGCAATAGCAACATACTAAACGATCAAGTGCTAAGCTAACGGACTGGGTCAAGTCAATCACATCATTCTCCTAATGATGTGATCCCGTTAATCAAATGACAACTCATGTCTATGGTTAGGAAACTTAACCATCTTTGATTAACGAGCTAGTCAAGTAGAGGCATACTAGTGACACTATGTTTGTTTATGTATTCACACATGTATTTTGTTTCCGGTTAATACAATTCTAGCATGAATAATAAACTTTTATCATGAAATAAGGAAATAAATAATAACTTTATTATTGCCTCTAGGGCATATTTCCTTCAGTCTCCCACTTGCAGTAGAGTTAGTAATCTAGTTCACATCGCCATGTGATTTAACACCAATATTCATATCTGTATATGATTAACACCCATAGTTCACATCGTCATGTGACCAACACCCAAAGGGTTTACTAGAGTCAATAATCTAGTTCACATAGCTATGTGATTAACACCCAAAAGAGTACTAAGGTGTGATCATGTTTTGCTCGTGAGAGAGGCTTAGTCAACGGGTCTGTCACATTCAGAGCCGTATGTATTTTACAAATATACTATGTCTACAATGCTCTGCACGGAGCTACTATAGCTAATTGCTCCCACTTTCAATATGTATCCAGATTAAGACTTAGAGTCATCTTGATCAGTGCCAAAACATGTATCGATGTAACCCTTTACGATGAACCTTTTTGTCACCTACATAATCGAGAAACATATCCTTATTCCACTAAGGATAATTTTGACCAATGTCCAGTGATCTACTCCTAGATAACTATTTTACTCCCTTGTCAAATTCAAAGCAAGGTATATAATAGGTCTGGTACATAGCATAGCATATTTTATAGAACCTATGACTGGGGCATAGGGAATGTCTTTCATTCTCTTTTCTATTTTCTGCTGTGGTCGGGATTTGAGTCTTACTTAATTTCATACCTTTGCAACACAGGCAAGAACTCTTTCTTTGACTGTTCCATTTTGAACTACTTCAAAATCTTGTCAAGGTATGTACTCATTGAAAATCTTATCAAGCGTCTTGATCTATCTCAATAGATCTTGATGCTCAATATGTAAGTAGCTTTACTGAAGTCTTTCTTTTAAAGAACTTCTTTCAAACACTCCTTTATGCTTTGCAGAATAATTCTACATTATTTCCGATCAGCAACATGTCATTCACATATACTTATCAGAAATGTTGTAGTGCTCCAACTCACTTTCTTGTAAATACAAGCTTCACTATAAGTCTGTACAAAACTATATGCTTTGATCAACTTATCAAAGTGTATATTCCAACTCTGAGATGCTTGCACCAGTCCATAGACGGATCGCTGGAGCATGCACACTTTGTTAGCACCTTTAGGATTGACAAAACCTTCTGGTTGCATCATATACAACTCTTCTTTTAAGAAAACCATTAAGGAATCCAGTTTTGACATCCATTTGCCAGATTTCATAAAATGTGGCAATTGCTAACTTGATTCGGACAGACTTTAAGCCTCGCTACAGTTGAGAAAATCTCATTGTAGTCAACACCTTGAACTTGTCAAAAAACCTTTTTGCAACAAGTCGAGCTTTGTAGATAGTAACACTACTATCAATGTCCGTCTTCCTCTTGAAGATCCATTTAATTTTCTATGGTTTGCCGATCATCGGGCAAGTCCACCAAAGTCCACACTTTGTTCTCATACATGGATCCTATCTCAGATTTCATGGCCTCCAGCCATTTTGCGGAATCTGGGCTCATCATCGCTTCCTCATAGTTCGTAGGTTTATCATGGTCTAGTAACATGACTTTCAGAACAGGATTACCGTACCACTCTGGTGCGGACCGTACTCTGGAAGACCTACGTGGTTCTGTAGTAACTTGATCTGAAGTTTCATGATCATCATCATTAGCTTCCTCACTAATTGGTGTAGGAATCACTTGAACTGATTTCAGTGATGAACTATTTTCCAATTCGGGAGAAGGTACAGTTACCTCATCAAGTTCTACTTTCGTCCTACTCACTTCTTTCGAGAGAAACTCCTTCTCTAGAAAGGATCCATTTTTAGCAACGAATATCTTGCCTTCGGATCTGTGATAGAAGGTGTACCCAACAATTTCCTTTGGGTATTCTATGAAGACGCACTTCTCCGATTTGGGTTTGAGCTTATCAGGATGAAACTGTTTCACATAAGCATCGCAGCTCCAAACTTTAAGAAATGACAACTTGGGTTTCTTGCTAAACCACAGTTCATATGGTGTCGTCTCAACGGATTTAGAAGGTGCCCTTTTAACGTGAATGCAGCTGTCTCTAATGCATAACCCCAAAACGATAATGGTAAATCAATAAGAGACATCAAAGATCGCACGATATCCAATAAAGTGCGGTTACGATGTTCGAACACACCATAACGTTGTGATGTTCCAGGTGGCGTGAGCTGTGAAACTATTCCACATTGTTTTAATTGAAGACGAAACTCGTAACTCAAATATTTGTCTCCGCGATCAGATTGCTGAAACTTTATTTTCTTGTTATGATGATTTTTCCACTTCACTCTGAAATTCTTTGAACCTTCCAATTATTTCAGACTTATGATTCATCAAGTATATATACCCATATCTGCTCAAATCATTTTGTGAAGGTCAGAAAATAATGATACTTGCCACGAGCATCAACACTCATTGGATCGCATACATCAGTATGTATGATTTCCCATAAGTCAGTAGCTTGTTCCATTGTTCCGGAGAACAGAGTTTTAGTCATCTTGCCCAAAAGGCACGGTTCGCAAGCATCAAATGATTCATAACCAAGTGATTCCGAAAATCCATCTTTATGGAGTTTCTTCATGCGCTTTACACCGATATGACCCAAACGGAAGTGCCACTAATAGGTTGCACTATCATTATTAACTTTGCATCTTTTGGCATCAATATTATGAATATGTGTATCACTACGATCGAGATCCAACAAACTATTTTCATTGGGTGCATGACCATTGAAGGTTTTATTCATGTAAATAGAACAACACTTATTCTTTGACTTTAAATGAATAACCGTATTGCAATTAACATGATCAAATCATATTCATGCTCAACGCAAACACCAAATAACATTTATTTAGGTTTAACACTAATCCCGAAAGTATAGGGAGTGTGCGATGATGATCATATCAATCTTGGAACTACTTCCAACACTCATCGTCACTTCCCCTTCAACTAGTCTCTGTTTATTCTGTAACTCATGTTTCGAGTTACTAATCTTAGCAACCGAACAAGTATCAAATATTCAGGGGTTACTATAAATACTAGTAAGGCACATATCAATAACCTGTATATCAAATATACCCTTGTTCACTTTGCCATCCTTCTTATCCACCAAATATTCAGGGCATTTCCGCTTCCAGTGACCATTTCCTTTGCAGTGTAAGCACACAGTTTCAGGCTTTGGTCCAGCTTTGGTCTTCTTCACGGGAGTGACAACTTGTTTGCCATTCTACTTGAAGTTTCCCTTTCTTTCCCTTTGCCCTTTTCTTGAAACTAGTGGTCTTGTCAATCATCAACACTTGATGCTCCTTCTTGATTTCTACCTTCGTTGATTTCAACATCACGAAGAGCTTGGGAATCATTTTCGTCATCCTTTGCATACTATAGTTCATCACGAAGTTCTACTAACTTGGTGATGGTGACTAGAGAACTCTGTCAATCACTATCTTATCTGGAAGATTAACTCCCACTTGATTCAAGCGATTGTAGTACCCAGAAAATCTGAGCACTTGCTCACTAGTTGAGCGATTCTCCTCCATCCTTTAGCTATAGAACTTGTTGGAGACTTCATATCTCTCAACTCGGGTATTTGCTTGAAATATTAACTTCAATTCCTGGAACATCTCATATGGTCCATGACATTCAAAACGTCTTTGAAGTCCCGATTCTAAGACGTTAAGCATGGTGCACTAAACTATCAAGTAGTCATCATATTGAGCTAGCCAAACGTTCATAACGTCTACATCTGCTCCTGCAATAGGTTTGTCACCTAGAGGTGCATCAAGGACATAATTCTTCTGCGCAGCAATGAGGATAAACCTCAAATCACGGATCCAGTCCGCATCATTGCTACTAACATTTTTCAACACAATTTTCTCTAGCCACATATCAAAATAAACATATGAAAGCAATAACGCGAGCTATTGATCTACAACATAATTTGCAAAATACTACCAGGTACTAAGTTCATGATAAATTTAAGTTCAATTAATCATATTACTTAAGAACTCCCACTTAGACAGACATCTCTCTAGTCATCTAAGTGATCACGTGATCCAAATCAACTAAACCATGTCCGATCATCATGTGAGATGGAGTAGTTTCAATGGTGAACATCACTATGTTGATCATATCTACTATATGATTCAGGTTCGACCTTTCGGTCTCCGTGTTCCGAGGCCATATCTGTTATATGCTAGGCTCGTTAAGTTTAACCTGAGTATTCCGTGTGTGCAACTGTTTTGCACCCGTTGTATTTGAACGTAGAGCCTATCACACCCGATGATCACGTGGTGTCTCAGCACGAAGAACTTTCGCAACAGTGCATACTCAGGGAGAACACTTCTTGATAATTTTTAGTGAGAGATCATCTTAAAATGCTACCGTCAATCAAAGCAAGATAAGATGCATAAAGGATAAACATCACATGCAACCAATATAAGTGATATGATATGGCCATCATCATCTTGTGCTTGTGATCTCCATCTCCGAAGCACCGTCGTGATCACCATCGTCACCGGCGCGACACCTTGATCTCCATCATAGCATCGTTGTCGTTTACGCCATCTATTGCTTCTACGACTATCGCTACCGCTTAGTGATAAAGTAAAGCAATAACTGGGCGTTTGCATTTCATACAATAAAGCGACAACCATATGGCTCCTTCCAGTTGCCGATAACTTCGGTTACAAAACATGATCGTCTCATACAATAAAATATAGCATCACGTCTTGACCATATCACATCACAACATGCCCTGCAAAAACAAGTTAGATGTCCTCTACTTTGTTGTTGCAAGTTTTACGTGGCTGCTACGGGCTGAGCAAGAACCGTTCTTACCTACGCATCAAAACCAGAATGATAGTTCATCAAGTTAGTGCTGTTTTAACCTTCGCAAGGACCGGGGGTAGTCACACTCGGTTCAACTAAAGTTGGAGAAACAGACACCCGCCAGCCACCAGTGTGCAAAGCACGTCGGTAGAACCAGTCTCACGTAAGCGTACGCGTAATGTCGGTCCGGGCCGCTTCATCCAACAATACCGCCGAACCAAAGTATGACATGCTGGTAAACAGTATGACTTGTATCGCCCACAACTCACTTGTGTTCTACTCGTGCATATAACATCTACGCATAAAACCTAGGCTCGGATGCCAATGTTGGGGAACGTAGTAATTTCAAAAAAATTCCTACGCACACACAAGATCATGGTGATGCATAGCAACGAGAGGGGAGAGTGTTGTCTACATACCCTTGTAGACCGTAAGCGGAAGCGTTAGCACAACGCGGTTGATGTAGTCGTACGTCTTCACGGCCCAACCGATCAAGCACCGAAACTACGACACCTCCGAGTTCTAGCACACGTTCAGCTCGATGACGTCCGTCGAACTCCGATCCAGCCGAGTGTCGAGGGAGAGTTCCGTCAGCACGACGGCGTGGTGATGATCTTGATGTTCTACCGTCGCAGGGCTTTGCCTAAGCACCGCTACGACATTATCGAGGTGGACTATGGTGGAGGGAGGCACCGCACACGGCTAAGAGATCCAAGGGATCAATTGTTGTGTCTTTGGTGGTAGCCCTGCCCCTCTATTTATATGTTGAGCCCCGGGGTCGAAAGTTGGAGCAAAAGCCTCCTCAAAGTCGGTTTTGCCCGAAAGGCAAGAGTCCCACTCGGACTCCAGGACCAAACGCCACAATCCTTGGCGTCTGGCCCAGACGCCATGGGCCTCGGCGTCTGGCCCAGGGCCAGACGCCAGGGTCTCCGGCATGTGGCCCCCTGGCCTCCGCAAAACTCCTTTTGCACCGACCTAAAGCCTCATGGGCTTGACCTCTTGGCCTAACCATATCATGCAATATATGAATCTTTACGTCTCGACCATTTTGAGACTCCTCGTCATGTCCCCGATCTCATCCGGGACTTCGAATTCCTTCGGTACAACCAAACATGTAAACACATAATATAACTGTAATCGAAACCTTAAGCGTGTGGACCCTACGTGTTCGAGAACAATGTAGACATGACCGAAACATGTTTCCGGTCAATAACCAATAGCGGAACCTGGATGCTCATATTGGCTCCCACATATTCTACGAATATCTTTATCGGTCAGACCGCATAACAACATACGTTGTTCCCTTTGTCATCGGTATGTTAGTTGCCCGAGATTCGATCATCGGTATCTCAATACCTAGTTTAATCTCGTTACCGGCAAGTCTCTTTACTCGTTACGTAATGCATCATCCCGTAACTAACTCATTAGCTACATTGCTTGCAAGGCTTATAGTGATGTGCATTACCGAGAGGGCCCAGAGATACCTGTCCGACAAACGGAGTGACAAAACCTAATCTCGAAATACGCCAACCCAACGTGTACCGTCGGAGACACCTGTATAGCTCCTTTATAATCACCCATTTACGTTGTGACGTTTGGTAGCACACAAAGTGTTCCTCCGATAAACGGGAGTTGCATAATCTCATAGTTACAGGAACATGTATAAGTCATGAAAAAAGCAATAGCAACATACTAAATGATCAAGTGCTAAGCTAACGGAATGGGTCAAGTCAATCACATCATTCTCCTAATGATGTGATCCCGTTAATCAAATGACAACTCATGTCTATGGTTAGGAAACTTAACCATCTTTGATTAACGAGCTAGTCAAGTAGAGGCATACTAGGGACACTATGTTTGTCTATGTATTCACACATGTATTATGTTTCCGGTTAATACAATTGTAGCATGAATAACAAACATTTATCATGAAATAAGGAAATAAATAATAACTTTATTATTGCCTCTAGGGCATATTTCCTTCAAGAAATAGTGCGTGCGTGTACCGCTTCTCTTCGTGAGAGTACAATATACTATGCCCAAAGAACGTTTGCCGCAAGAGTAATAGTATAAGTGTGTGACGTGTGAGCTAAAATAAAATGTGCACGACGTCTTTTGTTTTTTAGAAGTTCTGAGGGTAGGGTGTGAAGAGCACATATGTGCGTGACGTCTACCTGCAGATAGACGGTGGGTGCGACGTGCAAGTCTGCGAGAGGACTCGGGAGAGTCGTGACTCGTCAGGGTGCGTGTGCGTGAGAGAGGGGGGGCATGTATCAATGCAATGCATGTGTCCGTAAATCATTATCCGACAAACGTTCACCACAAGCCTTTTCCTGACGAACACCGTAAGAACCGTTAGATCGGCATCCGACAGTGTCAGTTTTGCCATGTCATTTAACAGAACAATCACTCCACCTACACACAAATCTTCCACGTGAGTGTTAGCAACTGCCGTATGCTCCCTCTGTTCCGAAATGCGGTGCATATAGCTTTATTGAAAATTTGAACCTCACAAACTTTTACCGAGTTTTCGTGTACCAAATTGCACATGTAGAATACCCTGTATATATCATTTCATTCATCTTCGAGAGGTAAATATAAAGATGGGGGAGGAGTCTACAAAGAAAGACCATCGTATCACCCGCAGCAATTACAACCATCCTTTGGTGTCGAGCAATATCATAGGAACTCTATATGATATGATTTTTATAGGATTTTTTCCTTTAGAGCCAATTGGTTCATAGGAATATATTCATATACTCCACATTTCAAAGGAAATAAACATGATATCATTTCTATAGCTTTAGAGCCACTTGGTTCATATGAATGGATTCCTATAGTCCCTTAATTTCAAAGGAAAATAAACATTAGCGTATATTCAATAGAAAAGTTCCTATGATATGTACCAAATTACATCTCTTTTCTAATCCCTCCTCATAGGAATTGAGATACATGTCATCTCTAGATTCAATAGAAAAGTTCCTATGATGTGAACCAAATGACATCCCTTTTCCAATCCCTACTCATAGGAATTGAGCTGCTCCATGTCATCTCTTTCCCTACAACTTCCATGTATACATCTTCTATTCCTAAATAGATAGTACAACCCACTAGTAGCTTTTTTCCAAAACATGCAACTATGGCACAAGAGCTATATAGTGTGCCAACAACTTTGAAAGATGGTCGCTGGATGAAGCTAATCCGACAGTGCAGAGATAGCAAATCCCAGCACTACTGGCCGTTTGATATCATCAACATTCCACCAGATCTGCCACATGTACAATTTAGAAGACTCCATGGTTGAACTTAAGCATAATGCACAAACCTCAAAACACAAGCACTTCTCCTTTGTTCTAGAATCTTCTGTATCATAATTGATTTTTTTTCTAAATGAATTGCCATTATTTGTTTTTTACTTTATGCTTTACAATGCACAACCCCATGAATCTTAACATTTTTGTAAAACTAATTGATTTTGAATGAGATGAACTATAAGAACTAAACGAACATCTACATCATGCATCTATGACTCAAAGCTTTACATGCTATAGTGTGTACTATTCATAATTTTGTTTCGAAATCTCATGCATTCAATGCATGTGTACGTTACTAGTTTTGAGTAGAGTAGCAAATTTGACGCGACCCAGGGTATATCAAAATGCAGGGCCTATGCATCATTGCCTTTCGGTCGAACCTACATCCACAATTTTTTGTACGTACTATATCTCCACTGGTCCCCGAACCCAAAATGCTGCGTCGTTCTTGTCAAACCAAGCGGCCCACACATATTTAAGGTGTCGACTCGAACCCGTTTACTACGACGTGGCCCCGCACACCGTAGCACTCCTACAAACCCTGCCGCCGCACTCATCATCGATTTTCTACAAGAGAACGAGGGAGAAGCCGATTTGTAGTGGAGGCGCTTTAGAAAAAAGGATCTGTAGTGGAGACCCCTACCCTAGGGTGCCCTAGGTAGCTGCCGCTAGCATCATTGTTTTCTCTTTTCTTTATGCTCTTGTGCCCTAGAGTGAAATGATGGTTGCTTCGTCTGTCAAGCTTAATGAGGGAAAGGTGGGGCTTTGTGATTTGACCCCTCATCGTTCATTTTCTAGTACTACGGCGCTACGACCGGGGTGCCTCCAATTCCAACCACTGCTCCGAAGTGTAATTTGGTGCATCGCACATGCAACAAGACGATGGATGAGCCACATGTCGACCAAAGGGGTCCTGTTATGTGTGTCGCCATTTCGTGTGCGGACTGACCCTGCTTGAGTTGCTATGCCAACACGACAGGAACAGCCTACCACTTGGTTTTGCTCCTTGGTGAATCCCGACTATATTGATCTAGAAAGATACGTGCTAAACTACCCTCTCCATCTCGGTTTTTTATTTTTAGGCGTCTTGGTTTATAGGGCGTGCACGTAGTTCCAGGTCATACATTTGACTAACTAAATCTGAGTTACTATGTCACAAAAAGTATATCATTGGATTCTTAAGCGGATGTAGTTGTATTTAAAAGTCGAGGGCGAGGCTTTTCCTGCGCGGTAGGCGGGGCAGTTCCGCCTAGTCGGTTCGACAGAGACGCGAGAAGACGAGGGAGTAGACTACTGCAAACATAGGGCTGTGTGATTTGATAGCGAGTTACTGCTGGACAGGTGGGGCCCCGTGATTTGACTTGCCATTATCATTTTAACTGCGGTGCTATGACCGGCGTGAGTCTCCCGATTCCTGACCACCTTCATACAGGTCCCTCTTCCAATGCTCCACCATGTAGTAGAGGCTGGCTCTTGCATGAGATCCCACTTCTCCACTTTTTCCTTGCCTCTCTTTCCTCCACATATGCAAAAATGCCATGTAAAGCGCCCTATTGTACTTACTTGCTCCTATAGGTGCTAAGCTTGCCACATAGGCATAAAGTCTGATGTGGCAAGTTAATCAAGAAGAGATAGACTAGTTTGGTGACCCAAGGAAGAAATGGTGCTAAGCGCGTGTACCTAGGTGAAAAGACAATTTTGAGTCTATAGCTAATTAAATGAAGCGAACTTAGCAACAAAAAACTAATAAGCACACCATTTGATTGGAAGAGGTCACTCCTTGGCAAATGCAATAAATACTACTCCCTGTGTCCCATAATATAAGAAAATTTTTGGCACTACACTAGTGTCAAAAACGTTCTTATATTATGGGACGGAGGGAGTATGAAGAAAGAGATAGAGAGAAGTAAAAACAATGCACTTATAGCCAACCTTATTGCTAACCTTGTTGTAGTATGACTGATTAAGTGATGACTATGTATGACATGCCAACATCAGATAGCCTAATGCACCGTGTTAAATCTCCAAGGGGGCGACCGTGCGAGCGACGCGACAGTCGTGGTAGGCACGACCATGATATGGGCTGCTGGCAGCCCTTGGATCTGAGATCCAACGGTGGCATGCTAAGTTGCTGAAAATTTGTAGAATAACCCTCCAGGATAGGATATTCACCCATAGATCTAGAATCACGCCATGCAACCGTTCGATCTCAGATCCAAGGGCTCTTGGAAGCCCGTATCATGAGAGAATGGAAAGCCACTACCCTGCCGTTTGCACGCTGGCAGTTCGCTCCTACTCGTCCTCGCACGTCCTTTAATACTACAGCGGTTCGCTCCTAGTCGTCCCGTCCTTTCAAATTAATTAAGGCAGTTCCACTAATCCTAACCCTCCTCCCAATTCCATGGAGTCCCAAATCTCCATGATCGGCGGTGAGTACAAGGTTATAACCATCACCGGCGATGAGTTCGACGTCATCTGCACCCGTTCTTCCGCGACGGTGAAAGGATGCCTTTCTCGCTTCAGATGCATGTTTGAAAACTCAGATGATGAGTGGGTCGCTGGGCTAGATGTTGAGTACACCCACAGTCCTGGGACAAGAGAAGGATCTAAATGACGAAGAGAGGAAGAAGACCGCCGTGATCCAGGTTTGCGTGCATGACTTATGCTTGGTCTACCACATATGCCATGCCGACGTTGAATGCCTAGATTTTAAGAACTTCCTCGAGAGAAACCTAGTCAAATTCGTTACTGTAGACTTTATGAACAACGAAGAAGTCCTGGGTCGGATAGGCATCGTTGTAGGAAACCCCTTCGACCTCCAGAAGAATCGGCTGCTGCCCTCCGATGGCCAGCCTTCAATGCTAAACCTGGCAGGAGCCATGGTTGATCCTTCGTACCGTAAAATGGAGAAACATCATTACACGTTTCATCATCATGCATGGCAGCGAAATGTACTAGATATAGACCACATCCACTACGCTACAATGGATGGCTACCTTTTTTTCAATATCCACAAGGGTTGGATGAAGATCAAGAGCCAAGTGTGCGGTTCAAGCAAAGAAGTATCGGCCAAGAGGAAGAGGGACAAGGACGAAGTCAAGGACGTGGACGAGGCCTCCGAGTGAGTAAGGTGTCAGTATCTTTGCTCACGGTGGTTCTAATGCAGTGTCTATCAGATTAGTTGCATAGTTTAATTTCAGGTGTGCTTAGTTTAATTTGAGGGGTGTGTTGTGCTGATCCCCCAGCAGAACTTTGTTATATTCCTTCTAGTTACTTTAACTCTTCAGTATGTACATACTACTAGTATTTCTTTAATAGAATTTAGCACCCCAATTACGCACGTACTAGCTTTTTTAATAGTACTATATGCATAATTTGGCTACAAGCGCTCTCTATATGTACCACCTTTTTTTTACTTTCAATTTTTGCTCCATGGCGCAATCCATCGATACTACTACCTCCGTCCTGGTATATAGGTCCCCTTTGTAGTTTGTTTCCATATTTTGACTAAATATTTAACTAACAAAATGTTAATGCATGTCAAGAAAAATTATCTCATTGGATTCGTATTTGAACATAGTTTTTTAAAATATAATGTTTGGTGACATGCGTGAACATTTTGTTAGTTTAATCTATGGTCAAAATTTGGCACGAAATACAATGGGGACCAATAAACCCGGACGGAGGTAGTACTACTGTACAAAAGTATACATTTTTTAAAAGGCTAGAGTACTGTTCATTACATATATAGCCAGTTAAATTCTCAACCTAGAATGACGTGCATGCCATGTAGTAAACCGATACGGAGGAAGTATAGTAAAAATGAGGTGATTTTACCGAGCGATCGGCGGGGGAGCATGGCCTGTCATGCGGTCCCACGTGTCATGATGTACCAAGGCGATGCGTGTGTCCCTCTGGAGGTAGAAGCAATACTATGTGGTTTGAGATGATGGCGAACCGAAGTGTGAAATAATGGTTGCTCCGTCCGTCTGGAAGGTGCGGCATTGTGATTTGACGTCTCATTGCTCACTACTACTACTGGGCCGATATGAGTGGGGTGCGTCCCCCTGCTGTTCTGCACTGTTACTTGGTTCTTGACACGTTGACCCGGTTGCTATATGTCCCACATGTCGGCGATAGGAAGTAATAATTCATGAAAGGGAGCATTGACGGAGGAGTATACTACATAATTCATGAAAGGGAGTGAC
Source organism: Triticum timopheevii (assembly GCA_963921465.1). Taxonomy (NCBI): domain Eukaryota; kingdom Viridiplantae; phylum Streptophyta; class Magnoliopsida; order Poales; family Poaceae; genus Triticum; species Triticum timopheevii. The sequence goes on along the minus strand of OY997264.1, from coordinate 247,109,435 downwards.
TTAGTTTTGGAAAAATCTGTTTTTATAAAGTACGTACCCATTAGGGTTTATAGGGCTCATCTAAAAAACATTTATTTTTCCGTTTGATAAGTCTCAATTCTACTACTAGTAGTAGTACGATTACATGTTGGATTTCGAGGTGCGTTAGATCACCCGATGCAAGCAGTGTCAAGAGGAAACTCACCAATGCATGTAGAAGTTCATGGAAATTTAGTGGTCATTCATGCATTCGTTCTAATTAATGCCTCGGTAAACATAACTTCTTGAGAAAAATGAGCATACTAATTACTTTTGCAAACTACGAAATTAACTCGACCACTCACCATCTACCTTGGTTGGAGAGATTTTGAAATTGAGCCATAAACTGGAAAGGAGGGAGTAGTAACTTTTGTCTCGATTACTATTTGTGGCCTTGTATAGATGCAAAATGTATTTTTTTTATAGTGGCCTTGTATAAGTAAATGGAGGGAGTACTGAAGGACATATATATTGCAAACAATATGATAATCTCTCTAACCAAGGTACGTAGTAGGGACGAGGAGTAAACGGAGGGAGTAGTAAAATTTCTCCTCGTGCTGCGAGCCACCGCGCGCGTGGGCGAGGGAGCGGGCGTAAGGCATACAGTAGTAGTAGTACTACTACTACTCATAAGCAAGCTTCACCTCATCCTGCGAGCCATCACACCCGTGGGCGGGGGAGACGGCGCACTAAGTGATACGTCTCCAACGTATCTATAATTTTTGATTGCTCCATGCTACTTTATCTACTGTTTTGGACTATATTGGGCTTTATTTTTCACTTTTATATTACTTTTGGGACTAACCTATTAACCAGAGGCCCAGCCCAGAATTGCTGTTTTTGCCTTTTTCAGTATTACGAAGAAACAGAATATCAAACGGAGTCCAAACGGAATGAAACCTTCGGGATCGTGATTTTCCAACCGAACGTGATCCAGGAGACTTGAACGCTACTCCAAGAAGCTTCCGTGGAGGTCACGAGGGTGCTCGTGGGCCCCTCGGAGCTCCACCGACGAACTCCTCCCTCCTATATATACCTACGTATCCCCGTATTATCAGAAGGGGAGCCAAAAACCTAATTCCACCGCCACAACCTTCTGTATCCACGAGATCCCATCTTGGGGACTGTTCCGGAGCTCCGCCGGAGGGGGCATCCACCAGGGAGGGCTTCTACATCATCACCATAGCCCCTTCGATGAAGTGTGAGTAGTTTACTTCAGACATTCGGGTCCATAGCTAGTAGCTAGATGGCTTCTTCTCTCTTTTTGGATCTTAATACAATGTTCTCCCCCTCTCTCATGGAGATCTATTCGATGTAATCTTCTTTTTGCAGTGTGTTTGTTGAGACTGATGAATTGTGGGTTTATGGTCCAGTATTCTCTATGGAAAATATTTGATTCTTCTCTTAATTCTTTTATGTATGATTGAGTTATCTTTGCAAGTCTCTTCAAATTATCCGTTTGGTTTGGCCAACTAGATTGGTAGTTCTTGCAATGGGAGAAGTTCATGGCTTTGGGTTCAATCTTGTGGTGTCCTTACTCAGTGATAGAAAGAGTTGCAAGGCACGTATTGTATTGTTGCCATCGAGGATAACAAGATGGGTTTTTTTATCATATTGCATGAATTTATCCCTCTACATCATGTCATCTTGCTTAAGGCGTTACTCTGTTTTAACTTAATACTCTAGATGCATGCTGGATAGCAGTCGACGAGTGGAGTAATAGTAGTAGATGCAGAATCGTTTCGATCTACTTGTCACGGACGTGATGCCTACATACATCATCATTGCCTAGATATACTCATAACTATGCTCAATTCTGTCAATTGCTCAACAGTAATTTGTTCACCCACCGTTGAATACTTATGCTCTTGAGCCACTAGTGAAACCTATGGCCCCTGGGTCTATTCTCATCATATCAATCTATAACACTTTATTTACTTGCTTTGTTTTTACTTTGCCTTTACTTTTTACTTTGCATCTATCTGTCGAAAAATACAAGTAATATTATCTCTATCAGATCTCACTCTTGTAAGTGACCTTGAAGGGATTGACAACCCCTAAGCGTTGGTTGCGAGTTGCTATCGTGTTGTGCAGGTACGAGGGACTTGCGCGTGACCTCCTACTGGATTGATACCTTGGTTCTCAAAAACTAAGGGAAATACTTACGCTACTGTGCTGCATCATCCTCTCCTCTTCGGGGAAAACCAACGCAAGCTTGAGACGTGCAAGAAGAATTTCTGGCACCATTGCTGGGAAGGCTTACGCAAAAGTCAACATACCAAGTACCCATCACAATCCCTATCTCTCGCATTACATTATTTGCCATTTGCCTCTCGTTTTCCTCTCCCCCACTTCACTCTTGACGTTTTATTCGCTCTTCTTCCGTTCGATCTTATGTTTGCTTGTACCTTCTTTTTGCTTGCATCTTCGCTTGCTAAAAGTTTATCGATCCTCATCCGCTTGCCAATCTTTTTAAGAGATCCAATTATGATGAACCAATTGCTAGTAAGTTTTGTGCACTAGATTATCTTTATGAAGTTCTGCTTGAAATTCGTGAATCTAGAAATTGTGATGAAGTACTTTATGAAGAGATTCACGATAACTCTTTGAATAAAAAGCATGATTGCAATGATTTTACTATAAGTTCTCTTGATGAAAATTGTGCTAATAATATGCAAAACCATAAGCTTGGGGATGCTAGTTTTGCTATGTCTACTACTTGTTGCGGTGATCATGATTGGGGTGATTTTCTTATGATCTTGAAAATTTATTTAAACCCCATGATGAATATGAGATTGATAATAGTGTTTGCAATATTATTGAAACTGGGTTTGGAAGAGTGTCAACTTTAGATCCCACATATTTGGAGAATGTTCAATCTTATGAAATTTTTGATAAAAGTGGGTTTGGAGAGGTCATGACTTTAGCTAATGTTAATCCCACTATTTTGGAAGAGTGTCAACTTTGCATGCATGTGGATAATGTTGAAAATATTTTATGTGATAGCTATTTTGTTGAATTTTCTTAGGATCCCACATGTAATTATTATAGAGGAAAATATGGTCATAGAAATTTTTATCTTACTAAATTACCTCCCGTCATGTTGAGATTGCTATCGTCTCTTTCTTCTTCCATGCATATGCTAGTTTTTGCTTGCCTTGCAAATTTGTTTGCTTATAATATGCCTATGCATAGGAATTATGTTAGGCTTAGATGTGTTTGTCACGTGTTCCATGATGCTCTCTTTGCACTTCAAGTCTTGTCTTTCATGTGAGCATCATTGTCATCATTATGCCTAGCTAGGGGCGTTAAACGATAGCGCTTGTTGGGAGGCAACCCAATTTTATTTTGTGTTTTTTGTTTTTTATTATGTTTAGCAATAAATAATCCATCTACCTTCTATTTGGATGTGGTTTTATGTTTTAATTAGTGTTTGTGCGAAGTAGGACCTATAGGATAACCTACGATGATAGTTGATTTGATTCTGCTGAAAAACAGAAACTTTAGCACTCACGAAATTAGCTTCCATTTTTTACTCGAGAGTGCTTTTGCGTTGATTCGTTTTGCTTATGATCAATAAACAAATTTTCTAGGACTTCCTATTTTGGTGGAATTTTTAGAGTTCCAGAAGTTTGCGTTAGTTACAGATTCTGTTTTTGACAGACTCTGTTTTTCGTGTGTTGTTTGCTTATTTTGATGAATCTATGGCTAGTAAATTTGTTTATAAACCATAGAGAAGTTGGAATACAGTATGTTTAACACCAATATAAATAAATAATGAGTTCATTACAGTACCTTGAAGTAGTCTTTTGTTTTCTTTCTCTAACGGAGCTCACGAGATTTCTGTTGAGTTTCGTGTTGTGAAGTTTTCAAGTTTTGGGTGAATTATTTTGATGGATTATGGAACAAGGAGTGGCAAGAGCCTAAGCTTGGGGATGCCCATGGAACCCCCAAGATAATCCAAGGACACCAAAAAGTCAAAGCTTGGGGATGCCCTGGAAGGCATCCCCTCTTTCGTCCACTTCCATCGGTAATTTACTTGGAGCTATATTTTTATTCACCAACATGATATGTGTTTTGCTTGCAGCGTCTTGTATTATTTGTGTCTTTGCTTGTTAGTTTACCACAATCATCTTTGCTGTACACACCTTTTGATAGAGCCATACATGAATTGAAATTTGTTAGAATACTCTATGTTCTTCACTTATATCTTTTGAGCTTGCTAGTTTTGCTCATAATGCTTCACTTATATCATTTTGAGCTTGATAATTTTTGCTCTAGTGCTTCACTTAGATCTTTTAGAGCACGGTGGTGGATTTGTTATAAAGAAACTTGATCTCTCATGCTTCACTTAGATTATTTTGAGAGTCGTTAATAGCATGGTAATTTGCTTAATGTTAATATACTTGGTATTAAAGATATGTGAAACTTTCTTTTGAGTGCGTTGAATACTAAGATAAGTTTGATGCTTGATAATTGTTTTGAGATGTGGAGGTAATAATATCAAAGTCGTGCTAGTTGGGTGATTATGAATTTGAGAAATACTTGTGTTGAAGTTTGCAAGTCCTGTAGCATGCACGTATGGTTAAAGTTATGTAACAAATTTGAAACATGAATGTACCTGGCTTGTGCATCCTTATGAGTGGCAGTCGGGGACGAGCGATGGTTTTTTCCTACCAATCTATCCCCCTAGGAGCATGCGCATAGTATTTGAATTTTTGATAACTTCTAAATTTTCGCAATAAGTATATGAGTTCTTTTGACTAATGTTGAGTCCATGGATTATACGCACTCTCGTCTTTCCACCTTTGCTAGCCTATACGGTACCGTGCATTGCCCTTTCTCACCTTGAGAGTTGGTGCAAACTTCGCCGGTGCATCCAAACCCCGTGATACGATACGCTCTATCATACATAAACCTCCTATTACCTTCCTCAAAACAGCCACCATACCTACCTATCATAGCATTTCCATAGCCATTCCAAGATATATTGCCATGCAACTTCCACCGTCATCATCGTGACATGCATTACTTTTGTCATATTGCCATTGCATGATCTTGAAGTTGACATCGTATTTGTGGCAAAGCCACCATGCATTATTTTTCATACATGTCACTCTTGATTCATTGCACCATCCCGGTACACCGCCGGAGGCATTCATATAGAGTCATATCTTGTTCTAGTATCGAGTTGTAATTCATATGTTGTAATGGAAGTGTGATGATCATCATTAGAGCATTGCCCAAATAAAAAAAAGAGAAAGGCCAAAAAAAAGAGAAAGGCCCAAAAAAAATATATAAAAAAGGGCAATGCTACTATCTCTTTTTCCACACTTGTGCTTCAAAGTAGCACCTTGTTCTTCATGTAGTGAGTCTCATATATTGTGCTTCAAAGTAGCACCATGTTTTTCATATAGTGAGTCTCTTAAGTTGTCTTGTTCATACTAGTGGGAATTTTTCGTTATACAACTTGGCTTGTATATTCCTACAATGGGCTTCCTCAAAATGCCCTAGGTCTTCATGAGAAAGCAAGTTGGATGCACACCCACTAGTTTTCTTTTGTTGAGCATTCATAGCTCTAGTGCATCCGTTGCCTGGCAATCCCTACTCCTTGCATTAACATCAATCGATGGGCATCTCCATAGCTCATTGTCTAGCCTCGTTGATGTGAGACTTTCTCCTTTTTTGTCTTCTCCACACAATCCCCATCATCATATTCTATTCCACCCATAGTGTTATATCCATGGCTCACGCTCATGTATTGCGTGAAGGTTGAAAAAGTTTGAGATTATTTAAGTATGAAACAATTGCTTGGCTTGTCATCGTGGGTATAGAAGTTGGGAACATCTTTGTGTGACGAAAATGAAGCATAGCCTAACTATATGATTTTGTAGGGATGAACTTTCCTTTTCCATGTTATTTTGAGAAGACACAATTGCTTTGATTAGTATGCTTGAAGTATTATTATTCTTATGTCAATATGAACTTTTGTCTTGAATCTGTCTGATATGAATATTCATACCATGATTAAGAATATTTACATTGAAAATTATGCGAAAGTATTACTCAGCATCAAAAGTTCTTTTTTTATCATTTACCTACTCGAGGACGAGCAGGAATTAAGCTTGGGGATGCTTGATACGTCTCCAACGTATCTATAATTTCTGATTGCTCCATGCTACTTGATCTACTGTTTTGGACTACATTGGGCTTTATTTTTCACTTTTCTATTACTTTTGGGACTAACCTATTAACAGGAGGCCCAGCCCAGAATTGCTGTTTTTTGCCTTTTTTAGTATTTCGAAGAAACAGAATATCAAACGGGGTCCAAACGGAGTGAAACCTTCGGGATCGTGATTTCCCAACCGAACGTGATCCATGAGACTTGGACCCTACTCCAAGAAGCTTTCGAGGAGGTCACGAGGGTGGAGGGCGCGCCCCCCTGGGCGCGCCCCCTACCTCGTGGGACCCTCTGAGCTCCACCAACGTACTCCTTCCTCCTATATATACCTACGTATCCCCGTATGATCATAAGGGGAGCCAAAAACCTAATTCCACCGCCGCAACCTTCTGTATCCACGAGCTCCCATCTTGGGGCCTGTTCTGGAGCTCCGCCGGAGGGGGCATCCACCATGGAGGGCTTCTACATCATCACCACAGCCCCTTCGACGAAGTGTGAGTAGTTTACTTCAGACCTTCAGGTCCATAGCTAGTAGCTAGATGGCTTCTTCTCTCTTTTTGGATCTCAATACAATGTTCTCCCCCTCTCTCATGGAGATCTATTCGATGTAATCTTCTTTTTCCGGTGTGTTTGTTGAGGCCGAAGAATTGTGGGTTTATGATCCAGTATTATCTATGGAAAATATTTGATTCTTCTCTAAATTCTTTTATGTATGATTGAGTTATCTTTGCAAGTCTCTTCGAATTATCCATTTGGTTTGGCCAACTAGATTGGTAGTTCTTGCAATGGGAGAAGTTCATGGCTTTGGGTTCAATCTTGCGGTGTCCTTACTCAGTGACATAAAGAGTTTCAAGGAACGTATTGTATTGTTGCCATCGAGGATAACAAGATGGGTTTTTTATCATATTGCATGAATTTATCCCTCTACATTATGTCATCTTGCTTAAGGCGTTACTCTGTTTTAACTTAATACTCTAGATGCATGGTGGATAGCGGTCGATGAGTGGAGTAATAGTAGTAGATGCAGAATCGTTTTGATCTACTTGTCACGGACGTGATGCCTATATACATGATCATTGCCTATATATACTCATAACTATGCTCAATTCTGTCAATTGCTCAATAGTAATTTGTTCACCCACCGTAGAATACTTATGCTCTTGAGGGAAGCCACTAGTGAAACCTATGGCCCCTGGGTCTATTCTCATCATATCAATCTATATCACTTTATTTATTAGCTTTGTTTTTAGTTTGCCTTTACTTTTTACTTTGCATCTATCTATCAAAAATACCAAAAATATTATCTCTATCAGATCTCACTCTCGTAAGTGACCGCAAAGGGATTGACAACCCCTGAGTGTTGGTTGCGAGTTGCTATCGTCTTGTGCAGGTATGAGGGACTTGCGCGTGACCTCCTACTAGATTGATACCTTGGTTCTCAAAAACTGAGGGAAATACTTATGCTACTGTGCTGCATCATCCTCTCCTCTTCGGGGGAAACCAACGCAAGCTCGAGACGTAGCACTAAGCAAGCATCTCCTCGTTCTGTGAGTTGATGGGACACATCAAAAGTACTCCAGTGTATAGAGCCTTGCCTCTAAGGTAGGCCCCACATGGTTTGCCTCTTTTTTAACATAACACGTCAAGTCGCAATTTGTTTTTTCACCCATGGTAGACGATCCTCCCTCCACCAAGTCGATAGCCAGTACACGTGTCATATTACCACGTGGGCTACCTTTTCGTACAGAAATGAGCTCCACAGTGTACCGCGCGGGTGTGGTTGGGAAAGAGACGGGAGTACGTGCGCCATGTGTGCACCTCTTCTCTTCGTGCACGTCCCCCACCTACGTGGGTGTGTGTGAGAGAGATACAAACCTAGACGTAATGCGCCGTCCATCCCCATGCCTCCGCCCAGTCCGACCACCAGTCACCACCACGCCCCACTCCTCCTCACCTTATCTCTCATCTTTCTCCCTCCATTTTTATATACAAGGGCCACTATCAAAATTACAATTTGCAGATATACAAGGCCACTAACACTAATCGATGCAATATTGATGGTGTTTGCCTCGTGGTACTAGAAAAGGAGGACATTAAATATCCCTTGCATGCATGCGGGAGTTTGTAAAAAAATGCATCTTGATGTTCCGTGCAATGCACGGGCATCTTGCTAATCCATGAAAAGAACACATGGCAAAATTCCACGGCATACGAGGCATTTGAATCTGTTGGGAGGGGCTATGTGGATCTTGCCAGGGGTAGCCAAAATATTGGCGACCCTTTTGTCCACCGGTGCCATTGCCACCGATGAACGAGGAATGGCTCGGGTGCTCATGCTGTGATGCATCCTCCAGCGCGCACATTGGAGACAAGCTCGCACGAGCTGTGTTTTTTTGTCCCACAACGCCGCCCGAGCTGCCCGCAGACCAACCGGCGACCCACAAATTACGCCATCCAACCGTAGCCGCGCACATTACGACAACAACTCAACCAACCGGACAAAATTCATGCAAACACGTAGACAAACTGATATTTCATATAAACAACAATGAAAATCATATAAAATACTGGATTTTCATACAAACATGACGGATTTCATTACATTCAAATGAACTACGCGGTGCTAGTTCTGGACAGCACAAGTATATATTACCTGGCCTAAATGGTCGCCCGCCGATCGATTTGTGTTCCTCATGTCCGGCAGCACGATCATCGGACTGCCGGGAGCCCCGGAGGTATATGCTTCAGTGCAAAGGATGGCTCGCTTCCCCACTGCCCAACTGATATCATTGGCTGATGCCAAAGATGATGGTGGCCGGCACCGGTTCGAGTTCATCACCAGCCACTACTTCGCCATGGCCGGCACCGGCTCGAGTTCATCCTAACATTCCCCTCTTCCGTGGAGCCCATGCGGGGTCGACGAAGGTCCTCGCAACAATAGGATCCGGCAAGACACCTGATGTGTACATCGGCATCGCCTCCGTGGTGGCCTTCATGGAACCCAAGTGGCGGCGGCCTCCCGTGTTCTACTTCTCCTTGATGATGGCGGCGGACGTGGAGGCGCAGGCCACCGACTCGTCGCTCTCCGCGCACCCGGCTTCTGTCGCTCCTTGCATGGCGTGACCGCTGGCATGGGAGTCTCGGCCACAGAAACGGGAGACGCGGTACGAGGCGGTGGCGTGGACGGCAGCAACGACGCCCGTGCGCTGCTCCTTGTCGAGCTGGCCTGGAGCGGCGAGTTGCTGAACCGCGCGCCGGCTTGGGGCGGCAACTGTGCTGGAATGTTAGAGGTTTGAACTCTGAATCTAGGCAGAGAGCTGTCAGACAGAAAATTGAGGAAAGTCAATGCTCTATAGCCTTCTTGCAAGAAACTAAATGCTCATCTTTTGATTCCAGATCAATCAAAAGTTTCTGCCCTAAGAGATTTGACTCTTTTGCCTGCTCCCCTTCAATAGGGGCTTCTGGTGGTATCCTCGTGGTTTGGAATTCATCTGTTTTTATTGGAAATCTAATTCAAGTTCAACAGTTTGCTCTTGTTATTCAGTTTACCTCCATGCAGAATAATGAAAGTTGGACCTTGGTTGTTGTGTATGGTCCTTGTCAGGGTGAAGCTAGGGACAATTTTATCATTTGGTTATATAATCTCTGTATCCCCATTGATGAGCACTGGTTATTGCTTGGTGACTTTAATTTCCTTAGGTCAGTGGACAATAGAAACCTACCTGGTGGGGACATAAATGATATGTTCATCTTCAATGAGGTTATTGGACATTTGGGACTACTTGAATTGCCAATTAAAGGTAGATCATACACTTGGTCCAATATGCAGGACATCCCTCTTCTGGAGTAGTTAGATTGGTTCTTCACCTCAGTAGATTGGATTACTGACTATCCAATGACTGAAGTTTTGCCCCTGGCCAGGACTGCCTCTGACCATATCCCTTGCTTAGTCTCAATCAAGACAACCATACCTAAATCAAACCTCTTTAGGTTGAAAGCTAATGGTTGGGACTAGAGGGCTTTATGGATTGTGTTGAATCATCTTGGCTAGTCCCATCTAGGAAGACTCACATTACTGCTAAGATTGCTGACAAGTTTAAGCATCTAAGAATGTGCCTTAAGAGATGGCAAATGAACATTTCCAAGTTGAAATTGCTGATTAGCAAGTGTAATCATGTTGTCTTCCTTCTAGATGAGCTGGAGGAATGGAGGCCCCTGTTTAGACAGGAGTTCGATTTTAGAAAAATTGTGAAGGTCCATTTGGAAAAGCTTTTGCACTTGCACTGCATGTACTGGAAAAAGAGATGCATCAGGTATATTAAGGTTGGGGGTGAGAACACCAAATTTTTTCATGCAATGGCCACTGAGAGGCACAGAAGAAATTCAATTGCTAGTCTTAAATTACCTGATGGCTCTGTGGTCTCTGACCATGATCAAATGGCTGGAATTATTTGGAGCTGCTTCAAGAACAGAATGGGCACTTCTAGAGGGATTGTAATGGGTTTTGATTTAGCATCCCTAATAACTCCAGTGGATGGCCTGGATGTGCTTACTAAACCTTTTGAAAAAGATGACATGGATGATGTGGTCAAGCATATGCCTGTGGATAAAGCACCTGGACCTGATGGCTTTAATGGTCTATTCTTCAAGAGGTACTGGCACGTAATTTCAAGTGATTTCTATGATCTGGCTCATGCTTTTCATGAGGGGACTGCAGTGCTGGACAACATTAATAGTTCTTTCATTACTCTGATACCCAAGAAACTTTCACCGAAGGAAGTGGGGGACTATAGGCCTATTTCTCTCACAACCATGGGTCTAAAATTCCTTTCTAAGATGGCTGCCAATAGGTTTCAGAGGATAATCATGGAATGCATTCATAAGAATCACTATGGTTTCATTAAGAGCAGAACAATTCAGGACTGCATTGGTTGGACCTTTGAATATCTGCATCAATGCCATCAGTCAAAGAGGCCAATTGTGATCCTCAAATTGGACTTTGAGAAGGCCTTTGACTCTGTTGAGCATGAAGCTATCTTCCAAATTCTCAGGCACAAAGGTTTTAATGAAAAGTGGATCCTATCGATGAAGCAGCTACTTGCCACTGGTACTTCTTCAGTCCTCCTGAATGGTGTGCCTGGGAGTAAATTTATTTGCAAAAAAGGAGTTAGACAGGGGGACCCTGTTTCTCCTCTTCTCTTTGTGATAGCTGCTGATGTTCTGCAAACAGTGATTAATGATATGTTCAGCAAGGGGATCCTAAAGCTACCTATTCCCTGCCATGATCAAGACTACCCTGTCATTCAATATGCTGATGATACTCTGATCATCCTTCCTGCTGACAGGCAACAGCTTCTAGCTCTGAAGGATATGCTTTTGGTGTTCTCTCAGTCCATAGGTCTTGATGTCAACTACCATAAATCTTTTATCATTCCTATAAATGTTGAAAATGCAGTCATGACAGATCTTGCTTCTGCTTTTGGATGCCAAATTGGAAAGATGCCTTTTACTTATCTTGGTTTGCCTGTGGGTACTACAAGGCCGAAGATGGTGGACTTTATGCCTCTTGTGGATTGTATGGAGAGGAGAATGACTGCCAGCTCCTTATTCCTTAATCAAGGTGAGAGGCTGCAGTTCTTAAATTCTGCTTTGTCTTCCATGCCAATTTTCTTTATGGGAAGCCTGGTTGTTCCTGCTAGAATCCTCAAGCAGCTGGAAAGAATTCAAAGACAATGTCTGTGGATAAAAAATAGGGAGGAGCCTGCACCATCTCTTGCTGCTTGGGATCTTATTTGTAGACCCAAAAACAAGGGTGGTCTTGGTATTTTGAACCTGGGTGTCCAAAATGTGGCTTTGCTTCTCAAGCATGCTAGTAACTTTCTCAACAGCAAAGACCTTCCTTGGGTGTCCTTAATTTGGGATTCATATTATTATGATGGAATGCCCCAGGGAACAACTTCTTGTGGCTCTTTTTGGTGGAAGGATATTTGCAAGGTCTTGCAGAACTTTAGGGACTGCTCCTGGGTGCAAGTCAATGCTGGTGACACTGCTCTTTTTTGGTCTGATAATTGGAATCTTGGCAATGAAGTTTCTAGCTTGCAGTCTAGATTCCCAAGATTATTCTCTTTTGCCAAGGATCCATGGATTTCTGTTAAGGACATCTTTAATTCAACGGACTTGTACCAACACTTCCACCTACCTTTGTCTGCTCAAGCTTTTGATGAGTTAAACTTAATAAGAGATATGTTAGTCTCCCATAGAAGAGATGATACTTGTAAGGATTTATGGTTATGGCAGGGCTCTTCAAAGGTTTACAAACCTAAGTTGTTCTATGGTCATGTTTTTCAGAATGAAACTTTCAACCACTTGCTGTGCTGGATCTGGAAATCCTCTTGCACTATCAAGATCAAGGTTTTTGCTTGGATGCTCATCATGGACAGACTCAACACTAAGGATATGGTTGATAGAAGGCACTGGCACGTGGATGATGGTGTTACTTGTAGGCTATGCCCCCTTCAAGTGAGAGAAACCAGAGACCATCTCTTTTTCAACTGCAATCTGTTTACAAGGATGAGTTGCTCAAGTGGATTTCTTTCTTGCCACCTTAAGTTTTAGCCTTCTCATTATTTTGTTTTCTTCTTTACTTTCGGTTACCTCTTGTAATCATGTTGTTGTAACTATTGTCTAGCTTTAATAAAGTTTTGATATGCTGTGGGGGTTTTGCCCCATAGTTCACAGTCAAAAAAAAAACTGGCTCCATCGGGCAAGGGGAGGGAGGTGCATCAGTGAGCTGCATAGCTCGTATCCGGCGGGCTACCCAACCGGCTTGGATGCGGAATAACTACTCTTCGTAAGCCATTGTAAGAGTGGACAAAATGGTGAAGGAGGAGATAGGGGAGCGGCGGAGGTGTGCGATTCTTGGCCCGCGTTTGACCTCGTTTAAATAGGAGATTAAATAGACGGCGGACGGGAGGAGCTCGGCCGGCGTTGCGTTTAATGCCGGCCCGATCATGAACAGATGTGTGTCCAGAGTGGGTTTCTCGGCTTCCACACGGGCAGATTTTATGGAGGCATTTGAATGCGGCAAGGAGGCATGTTTAGCCGGGCGTGCAGCGAGTGGCCCTCGACTCTGACCTAGGACACCGCACCGTTCTTCCACTAACGTGTGGGCTCTTTGGGTACATGGCCTGCATGTCACTGACCCAACACAGGCAGCGCACAGCAGAGGAACCTTTGGTGGGCCAAGGCAGTAAGTAGGAGGCATTTCATAAACAGATGATTGTTCATTGAGTGTGACGTCATCTTTTTCATGTAGATAAGCCTACTATGTTGATAGCCTGTTCGATACATTGTGATTCATAAAGACCGCTGCAAACATCAATGTTCTGCTTATCACAGATAAGATTGATTAATACCCGTAACAATCCATGTCCTTAACAAAGGGTGCATGCACGTATAGGTTAAGCGTGTGTCTTGCGTCGTGTGCTGTGTGCATGCAGGTGTGCGAGTGTTGCGTGCGTGCAAGGGTACATTTCAGTGTTGCATGCATGGGTGCGTACGTGCGTGTGTTCGTGAGTGCATGTGTACGTGTCAGTGTTGCATGCCAGCATGCGTGCGTGTGTACGTTATGTGTACGTGTCAGTGTTGCATGCTTGCATGCGTGCGTGCATGTGTATGTGTGGGGTGAGGCTACACGTCAGTCGATTGACTTTTTCATCAAACTCCACCCCCTTAGCCGCCAGCCACCACCGGCCGAACCACCAGCCCCCGCCGCCTGTGGCTGGCCCGCGCTGCCACACCACCCCGCCCTTCCCGAAACCACTCCCCACCGTCGGTCCGCTGCTGCACCGGCCATCCCTCTAGGCCCCCCCGCGCCAAGCTTTTTCTTCAGCGATCCCCACCCCACCGCCAAATCAACGCCCCCCAACCACCGGCGACTGCCAACTAGAGGTCTCATGACTTTGAATACCCACCGACCACTAATTTATTACCATTTTTTCCTTCATATACGCCCCGACGAGTGGGCCCTATGGTAATGTGCGCTGCTGAATGTGGACCGTTTGATGGTTAATTGATCATGTTATCAACAAATTATGGAGCTGTATGGTGAGCCAGTGACCGGATGATCACCCTAAAATGTACTCATATTTTATTAACATAGTACAGACTCAAACTACCATTTCTTTCTTTCATATACGGGCTGACAGGTGGGCCCCATGGTTACGCGCCCCGATGGTGCAACACTAGTTGCGCCGCGTGGAACATTTGACTAGTCAATTAATTGTGTCATCAACAAAATATGGAGTTGTACGGGTGAGCCAGTGACCGTATAATCATGACCTGTGTTTGTTTAACACGGTACAAACACAAGGGCTCATATATACACGCAAGCACTCACCGCTATAAGCGCACACATGCGAACCCTACCCTTATGCGCACCTTCGAGAGAGCGGGCCAACATATATGATATTGAGATTTTACGAAGTCACCATAGGTGCCTCATAGTCGAGTGGAACATGTCCTCCCATTGAACGCACATCGCCGGAAAATACTAAAATTAACACAAGATAAATGCGAGCACCGGGACTATAACCTTGTTGGGCTCGGGAAACCACTGTCCTCCTAACCATCCAACCACATATTGGTTAGCACGACAAAATGTATCTGGTGACCGTGATGAGCTTATTCTGAAGTCCAGTGACCATGTCGTGCTTTCGCTTCAAATACAATGACCGTAAGTGTCGTCAACAAAATATGGAGCACGCATAAAATGCAAAGTCTGTCAGTGTCATCAACAAAATATGGAGACGTATCGTGAGCTAGATACCATTGTACTATTGTATATACTTATTTTCTTAGTGGCCGATTGCATGTGTGGTGTGGTGGGCACATCATTTCTAGTTGTGGTGGGTCAACATGAAGACTCATGGGTCGGTTCCATCAAAATAAGTTATGTATAAACGTATAACCTACTTTGTTTGTTTTTGTCTCATTAGTAACTTAGCTGGTACACTAATCTACAAGTTCAAACTTTTAGGAAGCTATGTAACAAATGATTGAACAATGACAACCACCTGAAGGTGACGAGGCTACCATAGGCACAATGTCACTTCCTGCTGCAGTGCGCCAGTATCTCTCCACTAACAGTGCAAAGAGCACCTTCCTGCGTAATTCTGGGTTGGTTGACAAGGTAACCTCGTCCAAATCGCCTACTGAAAAAAATCTTACTACTAGACAGTGATATATCTGTTCTCCAGACACAAGTCCAATCCCTAATTGACGTCATTCCGGAAACAAGAATAGTGGTTGACAAATGTCGTCAAGATATGAATGGTTTTGAAAACCAGACTATCAGACATTCGCTTCATTGTTCAAGAGCAATGGCGGAAAAAAGGTGAAGATCGAGCTGCTCCATCAGATTCTACAGCCTGAAACATTAGCACTGAGGTCAAATGATTTGTGCTTCTATACATCTGATGGTGCTTTTAACTGGAAGGACTGTAAACTTTATGCCAACAGGCCATTTGTTGTATGGTTGCAATTTATTTTGTTGTGATACAACATTTATGATACTGCCACAGGCTGCAGTAAATACATCGCTATTTTTGTATAGTGTAGGTTTATCTTAGTAATGTATTCGGCCGAAAGCTTCATAGGAGCCCAACATGCCAACATTTGTCGGCCCCATTCCCATTGGGCTAAAAACGATTACGGGCCGAAATTGGCATGTAGCCCACTAAAAACATCCGGGCCTAAATTAGCATAAGCTTTCATATTTTTCTGGTAGGCCAGTGCCCATAGTGGGCCTTTAATAGGCCTAAACATAATTTTGGCCCTCAGTAAAAATAGCCCATTTACATGTGTAACTATCTCAAGCCCATAAAAAACATGGGCCTTTAATAGACCGAAAGTGAGATTGGGCCCTGATTGTGCCAAATAACCCACTGGTCTTAGCAGGCCGAAATGGTGGCCCATTTATGATGCGGATCTTTGACAGGCCGAAATTCGGACGGGCCGTAAATGCGCCGACCTAATACACGGGCCTTTAATAGGCCGGAACTTCGGTCGGGCTAGTTTATCGTCATTTTTATATGAGCTGTTAATGGGGCCGATATGACATTGGGCCACATATGGCCCATGGTTTTTGTTCGGTGTTAACAGGCCGAAAATGACAACTGGCTGAAAGTGGCCCAAATCTATAGTGGGCCTCTAACAGGCCGAATGTCGGACATGGCCGAATATGACCCAAATTCTTCACGGTCGTTTATGGGCCGAAAGTTTTGATGGCCTCTAAACGGGCCCAAATGAAGCAGGACTATTAACAGGCCGTAATACACCGGGTCGTAATTCTGCCCAATTACTTAGCGGAATGTTAACGGGCCAGAAGTGACCATGGGCCACGTTGATGACAAGTTTAGGACAGGCCGTTGACGGGCAGATTTGACAGAGAATGTTGGGCCTTTAGCTGGGCCAGCCCATTATGGTCTGCAGAATCTTGTGGGCCTTCAGCTGGGCCGGCCCATTATGGTCCACAAAATCTTGTGGGCCTTTAGCTGGGCTGACCCATTATGGTCTGCAAAATAGTGTGGGCCTTTAGCTGGGCCGGCCCATTATGGTCCGCTAAATTTTATGGGCTTTAGCTGGGCCGGCCCATTATGGTCTACAAAATCTTGTGGTCCTTTACCTGGGCTGGCCCATTATGGTCCGCTCTTATGGGCCTTCGGTTGGGCCGCCCATTTAAACTTTATGGGCCACTTTTGGGCCGGTCCATGTGTCAACATATCATAGGCCCATCTCGACCGTTGGATGAGTGACACATGTGCCAACGTGGAGCTGACGCGTGGATCCGTCAGCCAATGAGAATTTTACACGTGGAAAATCGGCATTGGTCGTGGCTGTTAGCGGTTATTGGATCCAAAAACCGGACCCGACATGTTAACGGCGGTTAACGCCGTCCCGTTATAGTGGATTGATGAGTTGCGTGTATTGAAGACCTCGGCAGCAAGGTCTGTTTTGCTTCCGTGGCACACCCACGGAGCAACGGCCAAGCGGAGAGGGCAAATGCTGAAGTGCTGCGTGGCCTGAGGACGATGACTTTTGACAGGTTGCACAAGAGCGGAAGGTGCTGGATTGATGAGTTTCCGGCGGTTCTTTGGTCGATCAGAACGACTCCAAATCTAGCCACCGGCCAAACACCTTTTGCCCTGGTAGACGGGGCAGAAGCAGTTCTCCCCGCGGAACTCATATACGGGTCACCCCGAGTGCTCGCTTATGATGAGCTTGAGCAAGAGTGACTACGGCAAGATGACGCAATGCTCCTCGAGGAAGATCATCTTCGGGCGGCTGTGAGAGCAGCACGCTACCATCAAGCCTTGCACCGCCTCCATAGCTGCAAAGTTCATGCCCGAAGCTTTGAGGAAGGCGACCTTGTTCTTCGGCGCGTTCAGTCGGCCAATAATTCCAACAAGTTGACGCCGAAGTGGGATGGCCCTTATCGAGTAACATAAGTCACCAGGCCTGGCGCAGTCCGCCCGGAGACCGAAGATGCCATTCTAGTGAGCAACTCCTGGAACATCGATCATCTTTGCTAGTTTTACCCATAAGGCGCAGCTGCCGAGCCCCCCGGCAAGCCACCTTTTGTACAAGCCTTGCCGACAAGGCATGTAACCCTCTATACAAAGCCAGGCGCAGAGCCTGAGCATAAATAAATGAAGCGCTGGCGCCCTAAGTTATAGCATGCATACTAGATTGAGTTTCTCCCTCGGTTAGGGTTGATAGTGCTTAGCGGCAACTAACCCCACAAAAAAAATACACTTCCGTGATGATATGTGTTTGTCATAGTAGGTCGCGTTTTCTGTCATCCATGTACATCCATGACGATTTTATGACAGAATCAAGATAGTCATACCTCTGCTATCGTAAAAGTGTTCCATGACATTACCAAAATTATCATCACGGAAGTGTCCACTTCCATGATGATAAATCACGCGTCATAGAACTGCTTTCGTCAAGGGTGACCGACACTTGACATCCACTGTAATTGGACAGCGTTAACCGCCGTTAACCTGTCGGGTCCGGTTTTTGGATCCAATAACCCGCAAACAGCCACGACCAATGACGATTTTCCACGTGTAAAATTCTCATTGGCTGACGGATCCACGCGTCAGCTCCGCGTTGGCACAAGTGTCACTCATCCAACGGTCGAGATGGGCCTATGATATGTTAACACGTGGACCGGCCCAAAAAAGGCCCATAAAGTTCAAATGGGCCGGCCCAACCGAAGGACATAAGATTTAGCGGACCATAATGGCCGGCTCAGCTAAAGGCCCACAAGATTTTGCAGACCATAATGGGCTGGCCCAGCTAAAGGCCCACAGAATTTAGCGGACCATAATGGGCCGGCCCAGCTAAAGGCCCACAAAATTTAGCGAACCATAATGGGCCGGCCCAGCTAAAGGCCCACACGTTTTTGCAGACCATAACGGGACAGCCCAGCTAAAGGCCCACAAGATTTTGCGGACCACAATGGGCCGGCCCAGCTAAAGGCCCACAAGATTCTGCAGACCATAATGGGCCGGCCCAGCTAAAGGCCCAACATTCTTTGTCAAATCGGCCCGTCAACGTCCTGTGCTAAACTTGTCATCAACGTGGCCCATGGTCACTTCTGGCCCGTTAATAGTCCGCTAAGTAATTGGGCCGAATTACGGCCCGGTGTATTTTTGGCCTGTTAAAGGTCCTGCTTCATTTGGGCCCATTTATAGGCCATCAATACTTTCGGCCCATAAACGACCGTGAAGGATTTGGGTCATATTCGGCCATGTCCGACATTCGGCTTGTTAGAGGCCCACTATAGTTTTGGGCCACTTTTGCCCTGTTATCATTTTTGTCCTGTTAATGCCGGACGAAAACCATGGGCCATATGTGGCCCAACGTCATATCGGGCCCATTAACGGCCCATATAAAAATGATGATAAACTAGCTCGACCGAAGTTCCGGCCTGTTAAAGGCCCGTGTATTAGGTCGGCGCATTTACAGCCCGTCCGAATTTTGGCCTGTCAAATATCCGTATCATAAATGGGCCACCATTTCGGCCTGCTATGACCAGTGGGTTATTTGGCACAATCAGGGCCCAATCTCACTTTCGGTCTATTAAAGGACCATGTTTTGGGCTCGAGATATTTACACCTGCAAACGGCCTATTTTTACTGAGGGCCCAAATTATGTTTAAGCCTGTTAAAGGCCCACTATGGGCACAGGCCTACCAGAAAAATATGAAAGCTTATGCTGATTTAGGCCCAGATATTTTTAGTGGGCTACATGCCAATTTTGGCCCATAATCGATTTTAGCCCAATTGGAATGGGCCCGGCGAATGTTGGCATGTTGGGCTGCTACGAAGCTTTCGGCCGAATACATTACTAAGATAAATCTACACTATACAAAATAACGTCGCAATTACTATAGCCTGTGGCAGCATCATAAAGGTTGTATCACAACAAAATAAATTCCAACCATACAACAAAAGTCCTATTGGCATAAAGTTTACAGTCCTTCCAGATAAAAGCACCATCAGATGTATAGAAGCACATATCATTTGACATGAGTGCTAATGTTTTAGGCTGTAGAATCTGATGGAGCAGCACGATCTTCACCTTTTTTCCGCTATTGCTCTTGAACAATGAAGCAAATTTCTGATAGTCTAGTTTCAAAACCATTCATATCTTGACGACATTTGTCAACCACTATTCTTGTTTCCGAAACGACGTCCATTAGGGATTGGACATGTGTCTGGAGTACAGATATATCACTCTGTCTAGAAGGAAGATTTTGTTCAGTAGGCGATTTGGACGAGGTTACCTTGACAACCAACCCAGAATTACGCAGGAAGACGCTTTTTCCACTGTTAGTGGAGAGATACTGACACACTACAACAAGAGGTGACATTGTGCCTGTGGTAGCCTCGTCACCTTCAGGTGGTTGTGGCTGTTCAATCATTTGTTCCATAGCTTCCTGAAAGTTTGAACTTGTAGGTTAGTGTAACAGATAAGTTACTAATGAGACAAGAACAAAGAAAGTAGGTTAAACGTTTATACATAACTTATTTTGGTGAACTACTGTAATACATTAGCATGTATTGTAGTGCCAACTACATAATAAAATCACTTTCGGAACATATGTCCATGTAGCATGCCTACCGTATTGTCTATTTCCTCATATTCGTTGATATCTAAGGATAAAGAGATTTGGTTTAAAGTAGGATGAACATAGTATGACATCATTCATATCATGGGCAAACACATACAAAAAAAACATGCTATTTTATCATTGTGTGCGCATGTGAACATAAGAACTAGATTACAGATCAAGACCAAAAGAATATCCTTCATCTCTTTTAAACCATGTAAGGTGAAATGATAGGTTAAGACAACAGTGTATAAAAGTGAATAGAGTAACTGACATTGGCTGCAAACCAAGTAGTTAAATGAATATATCACAGTGCCAATCAGTTCAAGGCAGGAGGAGTAAGAACTTACAATAGCGGCTTGAACTGGTGTGCTCATGCCCTTCATCTTACTGGCGTGGCAATCCTTGAAGATTTGCACTACATTCAGTTCAGGTTCTTTTTGGTCCGCACCGGCTTTCCTCTGTATTTGGAACAAGTCAATATAGATAAGATAATATGGCACACAAAAAGAAGGAAGTGGCAGCTATTTACAAGAGCCTCGCAGTGTGCAATATAGCTACGAGATCCTGTTGTCTGTTGGAATTTCACTTTAGAACTGTTGGTTTTGTTCTTCAAATAGTTAGCCTAGAAGAAGATACACTTGTAAGGTATATACATAAATACAAGTTCAATCTGTGGTCGGATCAAATATATATAGCCTACCTGATACTTTGCATCAGACTAGTTTTTAACGAGGGCTGTCCAGTCTTCATTTGTAATATATTCCACTGGAGATGTTTGGGCAATTTCATTGTTAGCCTTGCCTTCAAAGTGAGATTTTCTAAGGTGGTACCAATACTGTCGCAGAGTAGATTGAAAAACATGAGTGCATGCTTGTTTAATGCATCATCTTTTGGATCCAACTTGAACCTCATCTGTTGAAAAAAGAATGTGAGTCTTATTAGGAGGAAGCTAGAAAGTATGGGACAGAGCAAGACAATATTACTAATTGCGATGAATAACATTACTTATGGATAAATGGTCAAGGAAGGTGTTAAACTGGGTATTGTCTTTCTCATTCCTGTGCTGGATCCACGTTGGGAGGATACGTGCATGACACCTAACGGCAACGGCTGCCTCTGATACTAACTTGGCTAACTCTGTAGCATCACGTGGCCTTTTTAAACCTGCCTCAAAATGGATCTCCATTCTTCCTGTTTTAGATTTTGATAATATGTCAAGCATTATCCCTGATGTCTGTTACCGCTTGCACCGTGGTGCTAGTTCAACAACGAATATGGAAAGTGTTAGTGTACATCAAACTGTGAGAGCACATATAAAGGAGGATGCAACTTCAACTTGACTCGGTCAGGTACGGTCTTGGTGTTGATGCTCATGAGGTTCATCTGATCTTGCCAAGTCCTGTTGTGTCAGCAGTGCTTCGGAAGTAGTGTTAGGTGTGAAGGTAGCTTGGGAAGTGGCCAGTTCCGGAGCAAACGAACGAGTAACTCGTTGTGATGCTGGTAAAGTTGAAGCGGATGCTACAGCTGGTGGAGCAGGTCATACGTATGTTTGTAGATTCAGCCAGTGGACTTGGACCTTCTACTGCACTATAAGTACCAGCAGAATCTCGACGGCAGATCCTTTTTCGTTTCAACCGACGAGTAATAGCACTCCCTACTATATTATTTTCCTTGCTCTTTTTTGACTTTGCCATGTCAAGCCGTACCCACAACACAAAAGAATAAAATCGCTCTCAAGAACTCAGTGACGCATGATACAGACAAGCAATACTTTGATGTAAGACAACAATATGAGGATGGAATATGTAAGAAAAACACGACGACATGACATATTCACAGCTACGATGTGCAAACTAAGCAGATGGATTTTCAAGAAAATACAAGTAATGCAAGCTAGACACCATATGAAGGATGCAACCAATATTACTCTGCCAAGTTAGAAGTGTCATGTCATAAGTGGCAATTCCAGAAATTAGAAGTAGTACAACATAGAAATCAATGCAAGATGCAACCACTATCGAACTGCCATGTTAAAAGCGTCCAATCATGAGTGACTGATGCGGGATACACAACAGCAGTACTTTGATGTAAGAACATGGTATGATAGATAGATGCAGTGTATTCTAGCCACAGAAAGCCATGCCATATGCACATGTATAACGTATAAACTCAGCAGGTGAAATTTAATCAAAATAGAAGAAATATAGGCTAGACAACATATGCAACATGAAACCAATTATCACACTGTCAACTTAGAACAAGCACCTGTGATGGTGGGACTTCAACTTCATTAGCAGTAGCATTGGCAAATCTAGAGAGTCTTTGTTTTCCTTCCTATTTTCTGATATTGCCTTATGAATTCAAAACCACAAGAAGATGAATAAAATTAGCTCTGCATAACTGGTTGATGCATGATACACACGGACACTACTTTGATGTAAGGCAAGCGCAGGATAGGAGGACGGAATATATACAAAAAAAGACAGCGTTTCATATTCACACATACGATAGGAGGATGGAATATGTATAAAAAAATAGTAAGCGGAAGGCATTTCAACAAAATTAGAAGAAATGAAAGCTAGGCACCGTATGAACATGCAACCAGTATCACTCTATCAGGTAAAAAGTGTCTCGTTATAAGTGCCATTTCAAGAAATTAGAAGCAGTACAAGCTAGAAGACAATGCAAGATGCAACCTACATCACAGTCCCAAGTAAAATCTGTCTTATGGGTAAGTGATCGTTGTAGGTATAAGTTGTAAGCTACGCAGATGCAATTCAACATAATCAGAAGCAACACAAACTAGACATCATACAGAAAACGCAACCACATATAATAGTTCCAAGTAAGAGCAAGCACATGTGATGGTGGAGTAGGGGAGATGTGCTCATCATGTACACGTATGTTCTAGAAACAGGACCACGTGTCATATTCACAGGCATTATGTGTAAAGTAAGCAGATGCAACTCAAGTTAGAAGCAATACAAGCTAGACATCATACGCAACATGCAACCACATATAATAGTGCCAAGTTAGAGCAAGCACCTGTGATGGTAGAGTAGGGGAGATGTGCTCATCATCTACACAGCTACGTTGACTGTCCAGCCTTGTGTTGTCTTGCGAATCTTGTTGGGAGGATGGCGGAGTAGAATCTATAGAGACCCCCTTTTTGAGTTGCTCCGAAGGACAACCATCATCCACTGCCAGACTAATTTCCTTCAGTTGTAATGATTTTGCATTGTCAAGTCAAACCGATAAGAAAAAGGAATGTAATTCGCTCTTCAGAACTCATTCATGCATGATACTGACGAACACTACTCGGATGAAAGGAAAAGACATGATGCAAGGATGGAATATGTATGAAAAACAGGATGGCGTGACATATTCACACCTATGATGTGGTAACTAAGCAGAAGGCATTTCAACAAATTAGAAGCACTGCAAGCTAGACACCATATGAAAGACGCAACCAATATCACTCTGCCAAGTTCAAACTGTATGGCATTTCAAGAAATTAGAAGCAGTAGATGCTAGAAATCATATGCAAGACACAAACAATATCACAGTGGCGACTTAAAGGTGCCTTATCATAAGTGACTGATGCAGGATATGCAAGAACAGTAGTCTGATGTAGAAATAGGAAACATGTCATATTCACAGGAATTATGTGTAAAGTAAGCAGATGCAATTCAACAAAGTTAGAAGCAATAAAAGCTAGACATCATACGCAACATGCAACTACATATAATAGTGCCAAGTTAGAGCAAACACCTGTGATGGTGGAGTAGGGTAGATGTGCTTATCATCTACACAGCTACGTTGATTGTCTAGCCTTGCGTTGTCTTGTGAATCTTGTTGGGAGGATGGCGGAGTAGAATCCGTAGAGAACCTCCGTTTCAGTTGCTCGGAAGGACCACCATCATCTAATGCCTTGCCAATTTCCTTCAGCTTTATTGATTTTGCTTTGTGAGGTCATACCGACAAGAAAAAGGAATATAATTCGCTCTTCAGAACTCATTCATGCATGATACTGACGAACACTACTCTGATGAAAGGCAAAGTCATGATACGAGGATGGAATATGTACAAAAAATGGACGGCTTGACATATTCACACATATGATGTGGTAACTAAGCAGAAGGCACTTCAACAAATTAGAAGCACTATAAACTAGACACAATATGGAAGGAGCAATCAATATCACTCTGCCAAGTTTAAACTGTCTCGTCATAGGTGGCGTTCATCAAACTAGAAGCAATACATGCTAGAAATCATATTCAAGACGCAAACCAATATTACACTGCCAACTTAAAGGAGTCCCATCGTAAGTGACTGATGCAGGATACACAAGAAGAGTACTTCCATGTAAGAACATGGTGTGATAGACAGATATAGTATGTACCAAAAATAGGAAAGCGTGTCATTTTCACATGTATCATGTGTAAGCTAAGCAGATGCAGTTTACTCTAATTAGGAGCAATACAAGCTAGACACCATATGCAACATGCAACTAGATATCACACTGCCAAGTTAGAGCAAGCACCTTGGAGGGTGGAGTAGGGGAGCAGAGACTTGGACCTTGTAATCCACTATCAGTACAAGGAGAATCGATATAGATGCCCCGTTTATGTTGCTGCAGAGGACGACCATCATCGCTTTCCTTAGTCTTTTCCTTCCTCTTTCTTGATTTTTCCTTGTCAAGTAAAACCCACAAGAAAAAGGAATAAAATTTGCTCTTCATAACTCATTGATGCATGATACTGACGAACACTACTTTCATGTAAGGCAGCCGCATGATAGGAGGATGGAATGTGTATGAAAAATAGGACGACGTGACATATTGACATGTATGATGTATAAAGTGTAAACTAAGCACTAGGTGCTTGAACTTGTTAGAATCAATGCAAGCTAGAAACCATATGAATATGAAACCAATATCACTCTGCCAAATTAAAAGGGTGCCCTAACAAATGTATTTGACCAAATTAGAAGCAATGCATGGCAACAGGCTAGGAATAATATGCAATATGCAATAAATAAAGGTGACTCGTCGTAAGCGATTGATGTAGGATACAGAAGAGAGGTAGTTTCATGTAAGAACAAGGTTAACACATAGATGTAGTGTGTACCAAAAATAGGAAGGCATGTCATATTCACAGGTATATTGTGTAAACTAATCAGATGCAATTTACCCTAATTAGAAGCATTACAAGCTAGACACCATATGCAACATGCAACCACATAGGCCGGTAGCTTCGGAGAGTTGTGGAGTTTGACATCCGCTGGCACGTCTCTTTTGCGGCGGACTTGGCGTCCGCACGCACCATCCTTCACACCGACGGCGAGATCCTGCTCCACAGTGGAGCGCTCCGGATCGTGCTGATCGACGACAAGGGGGTGACGGCGGATGCGCGGTACCTGCGCGAGGGGGAGTTCATCGACGTTGGCCAGGTCGTTCCCTTCCCCTGCCACATTGCTAGGGTCCGGGACCGTATTCCGACGAATGGCACGGGTGCGGGTACACGGGAGCATGCGGCGCATGGTGGTGCGTGCGGTGCACCTAGCCACGTTCTGGTCGGGCGATGGCGGGGGCCGGGGATCCTAGGGCCACATCCAGGCGCGGGTGGGGCGGCCTCCATTGATGCCCGACACGTGGACGGAGATCCGTGTGGTCATGGGGTGCCGCAGGATGCTGCGGGTACAAAAGCCGCTCCCACTCCGGCCCGTGACCTAGACGCCACACTTTCTCAATTTTGGGAAACCCCGAGAAACCCTAGATCGAGATTCCCCTCGTCCCTCCTCTGGTAGGAGGGGAAGATTGGGGGCGACCATAGATCCTACGCTATAGTAGTTTCTTCCGATCCAAGCGAGCAGAGCGAGATGGAGAACCGCGGCAACCACGCCTTTCGCGGAAATCGTCGGGAGGGCTTCAGATCTGGGCGGATGGGGCGCGGAACCGGCGGCTTCGACCGAGGGCGCGGTCGAGGCCGTTTCTCGTGGTCCAGTGACGCCGATGGCGACGACCTCTTCACCAACAAGAAGGCAGCGTCGGCGTCGGATGACACCGAGCGGTGGGATGAAGCGGCAGAGAGGGCCAAGAGGGCCAGATCTGGGGGGTTTGGGTGGATAAGAACCCTAATCCTGCCGGTCTCAACGCTGCGGATATCCACAAGAAGAAGCAGATCTACGACTCCGCTGTTCGAGCTGAGTCTTCCTCTCAGGTGCCCCCACCCAAAGCTTATGATACCCGTTTAATCTGCAATCTACTAGCCATACTCCTGCTAGTTGTCCGTAAGCCTTTGTGAGAGATGCAGTAAGATGGGGTATCTGGCATCTGTTTGCGTTGCTTTCCTACCATGGGAGTGTGTGGCACCGATGTGTGCTTTTCAGGCCAAGGGCCAGGGTTTTTTCTATATACTAGATTCGTGTACTGCTAAGCAATTAACAGAGAGAGCTACTAGTGTTGTTATTACAGTGATAGAGGGGGAGGCTAGTGTGAAGGAGCTTGAGGATGCTTTCTCTGATTATATAGGGACCAAATGCCACTGCACTGCTTGTTCTATTGGTCCCAATACTTATGTCATGTGTTTCCCTAATCAGAGAGATGTCAAAAAAGCATGTTATAATGATACAATGACCCTGAGATCTTGTGGAGTGGTAGTAACATTGTTCCATGGTCGGCTAATGTTGGGGCTAAGGGTGTAATGGAAATAGCTTGGGTCAACGTAGCAAATGTCCCTTTGGAAAGGATGAATGAGAGAAACTTGGCCTATGTTTCATCTCTGGTAGGTGTACCACTTGAGATCGACATGGCCACCCTACATAAGCCAGAATTTGTACGGGTCCGGCTTGGTGGTCGCAATGTCGATGAACTACCTAGAGTTGCAGAAGCAGTCTTGGGTACACACTTCTTTGACTTCTTTTACGAAGTTGACAAGGTTTTGGTGAGAGACCTAGAAAGAGAACTTAAGAGTGCTCAAGTGGGCAATGCAAAAGAGAATTCCCCTTTTGACAAGCAGTTTTCTCGGGCATGCCCCAAGTCCAATGAGAAAGAGAGAGGGGATGGACCCAGTAAATATGTGGGTGCAGGGAAAATGCACCAGTTGAACCTGTAGAGGATGAGCAATATGAGTCTGGGGAAACTGATGATAATACCCTCCTGATTGAGACTATTGCCGACGAGGCCTGTGAAAAGGAGGACCTGTTTAAATCCATCACAATTTCTGCTGCGAAGAACCTTGAGCAGCATATGGATGAGATAAAGGTAGTTGAATGTCCTTCTGGCAGTGACTTGAGTTCAAAAGATATACCTGCTTTGCATATATCTCATTTGGATCAACAAAAAAATGAACAGGTTGAGGAGCTCGAGGGAGAGGAGTTGGAGATGGAAGGGGGAAAAACTCACTATATGGTACAGTTCCCCACATCTTCTAATGATATGGGGGAAGTGATCCCTACCTCTCCTCTTATCCGAGAAGCTGACCTGAGACTCAGTGTGAGGAATATGTAGAATATGGAGGCTAAGATGTAGGATAAAGCTGCTGCTATTTCCAAGAAAAGAAATCTGCAAGGTAATGAACGACCCGCAACTCTTTTGAAGTATTATCTGATCATGATATGATGCTTAGAGCGACCAAAATGGGAGTTTTGATCCCTGATAATAATTTTTCTAGTGTTGATATTTTAAGAGAGCTAGAAAGAGCTAGAAGAGAGGGAGGAAAAATAGATAATATATCTGATAAAGTAGGGAAGGAAAAATATTATACATCACTAATGGCAAAGGATATATAACTCCTGTCAGTGATGATTGGGTAGAGGAAATGGATGAGTTAGAAGAGGAATTCACATTGGTCAGGTCCAGGAAGAAAAGAAGTCCAAACCCAGATAAGGATGGGAAGAAAAAACCTGGCAGCCCTGCCCATCATGACAGGGCCACCAGAGGAGGAGGGAGAAAGAAAACTGGCGTTAAATGATAGGTCTCTTTTTGAACTGTAGGGGGCAGGGAAGAAAGGAATGAACTCCTATCCCTCTCATATCATTAGAGATCGTTCCCTGGACTTTATTGGTCTGCAAGAGACCCATAAAAAAGTTTTTGTGGATAGTTTCTTTAGAAAAATAGATCCATACCAGACATATGAATGGGACTTTGTTCCATCTATAGGTAGATCTGTAGGAATCCTTTGTGGAGTGAGGAAAGAGATATTTGAAGGAGTTGTGTGGAAGAAGGGCAGGTTTATCCTGCCAGCCTCATTTTTTGATAATAAAGAGAAAAAGAAGTGGACATTGTGCACTGTATATGGTGCTGCACATGATAAAGACAAGGAGGATTTTCTAACTGAACTTTCTGAGTTCTGTAGTCATATTTCATCTCCTTTGCTCATTGGAGGGGATTTTAATATTCTTAGGCATGCTGGGGAAAAGAACAAATCATGGCAGCACTCCACTTATTCTGACCTGTTTAATTTTGTGATCAATGTTATGTGTTTGAATGAGGTTTATATGAGTGGGGGATGTACACTTGGACCAATGGCCAATCCCATCCAACTCTTGAGAAATTAGACCGTGTCCTTATGAGTAATGACTGGGAGGACATTTTTCCTCAAGTCAAAATTAGGAAACTGGTCATAGATGTATCGGAACATAATGCTCTTTTGCTGTACTCTGACAACCATGTTGTCAGATCTCCACAGACAAGAGAATTCAAATTCGAATTAAGTTGGCTGAAATCAGATGAGTTTCTGCCTTTGGTAGAGAAAGTGTGGAACCAATATGTGAAAGCCACTGATCCAATTGATATATTAAATATCAAGTTAAAACATTTCAAAAAGTTCTTCAAAGGATGGGGCTCGAATAAATTTGGTCATGAAAGAATTAGGAAAAAGGATATCAGAGAAGAGCTGAGGTGGATTGAAGAGGAAGAAGAGAAGGGAAATACTGATCCTGGTATTTTTTGTAAAAAAACTGAATTGCTTGTCGAGCTGAATGATATATTAGTTAATGTGGAATTGTTCCTTCTGCAACAATCTAAAGAGCGCTGGTTGCTTAAGGGAGATAGCAACACAGCCTACTATCAAAAAATTGCAAATGGGCATAAAAGAAAAAACACCATTCATTCACTGAATGTTGGTGATGTTGCTATTGAGGGGACTGATAATATTTTGAGGCATGCCACTGACTTTTATAAGTCTCTATTCGGACCAGCCCCTGGGAACTTATTTGTGCTTGATCCTGGGATTTGGGGGATAATGAGAGATTAGATGAGGCTGACAATTTTTCTGAGGAAGAAGTTAAAACATCTTTGTTTTCAATGAACAGTAATAGAGCCCCTGGACCTGACAACATACCTGCTGAATTTTATCAGTATTGTTGGGAGATTGTTAAAAAAGATATTATTGATCTTTTTCTAGCATTTTATGAGGGAAGATTGGATGTGCATAGACTTAACTATGGCATTATCACTCTACTTCCAAAATTAATGGAGCTAATAAGATTCAGCAATTCAGACCCATTTGCTTCCTTAGATGCCCTTATAAACTGATCACCAAGGTGCTGGAGAATAGAGCAGCTCCCTATGCTGATGTGTTGTTCAGTAAACATCAAAATGCCTTCATTAAAAACAGGCACATCATGGATGGGATCATGTCCCTCCATGAGATCCTTCACTACACCCATATTAGGAAGAAAGTGGGGATTGTCATTAAGCTAGACTTTGAGAAAGCCCGTGACAATGTGAATTGGGAATTTTTGCTATAGAGCTTAGAGAATAGAGGTTTTGGCACCACTTGGTGCGGGTGGATGAAGAAAATTATTCAAAATTGAACGGTCAGTGTCAAACTTAATAATACTCTGGGTCCGTATTTCCAAAGTTATAAGGGAGTAAGACAAGGAGACTCTATCTCTCCATTCTTATTCAACATTGCTGTTGAATGTTTGTCCAAAATGGTGCGTCAAGCACAGAATAATGGTTTGATTACTGGACTTGCCCCTGATTTAGTGGAAAATGGTGTGGCCATCTTACAGTATGCTGATGATACGGTGATCTGTATCGAGCATGACCCAGAGAAAGCCCTAAATATGAAAATACTGCTATATATGTTTGAGCTAATGTCAGGGCTGAAAATCAACTTCCAAAAAAGTGAAATTTTGTGTGTTGGAGGGGATGATGATATCCTGACAACATATGCTGATATGTTTAATTGCTATATTGGGCATTTTCCAATGAAATATTTGGGAGTACCAGTAAGCTACCCAACCTTAAAAGGAGTGGACTGGGAATTCTTGGAAGAAAGATATGTCAAAAAGTGTGAGTCCGGGCTAGGGAGCAATGCTTCCTCGGGGGGTAGACTAACTCTGCTCAATGCTAATATCTCAAACATTGCCTTTTACTACCTGTCCATGTTCCTACTTTCAAAAATTGTGATTGCAAGATTGGATAAACACAGAAGAAGGTTTTTCTGGCAAGTCACAAAAATAGGAAAAGGTACTATTTGGTCAAATGGACCAGGATTTGTTGATCTAAAAGCAAAGGGGGGTTGCGCGTTAAGGACTTGCATAAACAGAATTTCCAAGTGGTGGTCGAAATTGGAGACCAAAAATGGTTTATGGCAGGATATCATTAAGGCTAGATATCTTCGCAGAGATACTGTTGCCTCAGTTAAGGGGAAAATTAGTGACTCCCCATGTTGGAAAGCGATAATGAAAGTGAAAGACCTTTATATGGCTGGTAGGCGTGTGGTATTTCAATCTGGCAATATTGCCAGGCTTTGGAGGGACCCTGTTGGGGATCAATTACCCTTTTGTGAACAATTCCCTAGACTGTTTTCCATTTGCAATTATCCTAACTGTACTGTCCGTGCCTGCCTAGCGGCTGATCCTCAGTCCTTCTTTACACTGGTAGAAAACATGGCATTTGTCCTGGTTCGTAAGGGCCTTTAGTCCCGGTGCATGAACCGGGACTAATGGGTCGTTACTAATACCTCACCCCATTAGTCCCGGTTCAAACACGAACCGGGACAGATGGTCCTCCACGTGGCCGGTGCGCCAAGCCCAGGCAGGGGGGCCTTTGGTCCCGGTTGGAGGCACCAACCGGGACCAAAAGGCATCCACGCTTCAGCATTCCAGTGGCTTGGGTTTTTGTTTTTTTTTGAAAGGGGGGGGGGGGGTTGGGGGGTTTTGGGGGGTTAATTTAGGTATTTCATATATTGTGTTAGCTAGCTAATTAATACAGAGAATTGTCCTCTCTTATGTCTGTGCTTGGTCGACGCTACGTACTATGCTTGGTCGACGCTACGTACTATATACATAAGTGATCGAGAGAACCATTGAGTACAGAAGTTCATCATGCATACCGAGAGAAGTGATCTATCGACCTCTCCTTCTCCGAGAGATTGGTCGAATAACAAGTTTCCGTATTATGTATCCGACGCTACTGGCTACATACATGTACAATATGTAAGATCTCTTAATTACAATCCCCTAGCAATTGAAATCAACTTCCACATGGTATTCTCCGGCTTTATTGATGACGTGGTCAAGAAAGAATCCCGCCAATTCCTCTTGAATTGCTTTCATGCGATCTGGTTCTAGGAGTTCATTCCGCATCTAGCACGTCTAATTTGAAGAAGGGGGTTAATTAATACATATATATGAATGAAACTCAATAGAAATGATGGTGTAATAAAATGAAATTGTGAATATTATTGCTTACGCTTTTCATATTGTCTTTGAGAGTAGCCCCGCTTGTTTTTCAAAGTCGCATTGTGGATGAACTCGCACACGTAGTATCCACAGAAATCATTCCCTTGTTCCTGCCACAAGCACTTTGCGAGAAATAGAGGTCAATCAAACTGATAATGAAGCATTATAAATGGCATTGATGAAAGTATAGCTATAGAATCAACGGGAGATGCGCGCAACTAGCTAGCCAGTAGTACTTAGTTTCGGGTATGTATATCGCAGCTCCTTCGGAAGTCCCGAAGCTTCTGCGGTGAACTATTTCCAAACCCTGCAAGACAAAGAAAATAATTATTATTACTTGAGATATCAGGAAATGAACAAAAAGATGCCGATATGGTGCGATAATGATCGATTGAACTTACTTGTTGAGCATTTCAGTCATGTCCGCATAGGTTTTGGGATCTTTCCGTCTCGAGTCTAAGACGGTTACTAGTCCCCGCTCAAGCTTAATCTCCAGAAGAAGATAGTTGTACCTGCGCACGCATGCATAACTCATCAATTACATTACTATAACCTCGCTCGAGTAATAAGGGAAACCGAATATGCACACGACAGTAACACTCACTTGCCGTTGTAAGGAAAGAGTATGGTATCTTTGTTTTGATTTTTGATAAACGATCGTAGCAAGTTGTCCTCGGCCTCTTTTTCATGCTTTTTAACACAAAATTCATCTATGATATTTGTGTTAATGAACCCAATATCATAAATTTCTTGTTTTTTGCACTCGACGATCTTCAATCTGCATAATATATTGAGGATAATTAATTATAAATACATGCAATGAAAGAGCCGAGCTATATATAGTGACTTAATGACATAAATAGTACTTACAAGCAGTAGCAAAAGACCGTTAATTTATCGAGGGCCTTTTGTTTGAAGAACGCGAAGAACTCCTGAAATGGAACACACAACAGATCAGTTCCAACGAGGTCGTGCTCCTCTTTAATGTTCAGATACAAACTAATCGTCCCCCTAGACTCTCTGCAGGTTTTAATGTACCAAGTATGGAATCTTCGCATCATCGTTGTTAGAGATTTTTCATCTTTGACGAGAGGCTTCCCGTACTCGTATATGAGTTCGTCCACCTCCATGAAATCAGGAAGTGCATCGTCAGGCAGGTAATCTTGTAGATTGCCATAACCGGACACCATCCCTGGAGCATTAGCGACGATGTAGCCGCTAGACATTTTGAGCGGGGGGCACGATTGGTTTGCTTGTATGCCGAGCTGGTCAATTTTTTTCGCCGCTGCTCGTTCTCTTGACCTTTGATGTCTGACAGTATTTCCTGACCGCTCCACTTGGTGATAGGTCTGTTCAGTAATGCGCTCGTAGTTGGTTCTCGGTGGAGACTTTGTCGGTTTCCTCAGGGCATCGAGAGTGCGCTTTGCTATCACCGGATCTACCTTCTCCTCCGGAGGTATATGTCTCTTTGTTTTCACCCCTTCAAAGAACTCCTTCACGTGGGTCCGCACGATCGTAACGTTTTCCTCCTCGGTCCTCTTGTACGGTAACTTCTCTAGATGCTTGAGAGGTGGACCGTATTTGTATTGCTTCCCGCCTCTGGTTGTGCTGCTAGACGCTGGAGGAGACGGGGCAGCTGCGGTGTCTGTCTTCTTTCGAGCTTGCTTACGAGGCGGAGGAGAAGGACCACGACGCGTCGGAGCAGCTGGGGCGGCGGCGGCTCTCTTCCGCCCTTGCTGGCGAGGCGGAGAAGGAGGAGGCTGCTAGTTGCTCGGGAGCGCCGGCGCAGGCGGAGAAGGAGGCGGAGTGCCGCCACGCGCCGGAGAAGGAGGCGGAGTGCCGCCGCGCGTGCCCTGATCGTCACTCACCGGAGGAGGAGGCGGTGGAGGAGGCGGAGTGCCCTGATTCGCCAGAGGAGGAGGAGGAGGAGGCGGAGGCGTCCAGTTCGGAAGGTTGATGAGCTCCTTCCGCCATAGGCATGGACTCTTCAGAGAAGAACCCAGCCTCGTCTCCCCTTCATCGGTAGGGTGGTCAAGTAGGAGGTCCTCAAATCCCTCTGTTATTTCATCCACCATCACCTTAGCATATCCTTCTAGAATCGGCTGGCAGTGATAAGTTGCGCCGGGTCCAGTAGGATAAACAGAGCCAACAGCCGCCTTGACCTTCAAATTCATCCATCGTGCCATAATGTAGCAATTTTGAGACTCCGTGATATCATCCACGGGATAGCTGGCAGGAGCCGTCAAGACATGCTCCGGCTAAAGCAGCTCGGTGGAAGCCACGCTGCTTCTCCGCTGAGATGGCGGGGTAGCTTCGGGGGAAGCTTCGGCAGGTCATTTGCTGCGATCTGCTGCTTCTCATTCCCCTTCTCGCTCCTCTAGCCCCATTACCCTTTTATGCAGCGCCTGCAGTTGGCCCTGCTCCAGTTTCTTCCTCCTCTCATGGGTTTTGTAACCCCCTGCGTCCAGAAAACCAACCTTCCACGGAATGGAGCCTGGCGTGCCTCGTGTCCGTCCAGGGTGCTCAGGATTCCCGAGGGCCATTGTGAGCTCATCCTTCTCCCTGTCTGGAACGAACGTCCCTCGCTGCGCTGCATCAATATAGTGCCGAAGGTTCTTGACTGGTATTTGCAGTTGCTCGTCCGTCCAATGGCACTTCCCTGATACAGGGTCCAAGGTTCCGCCAGCCCCGAAGAACCAAGTCTGGCAATGGTCTGGCCTGTACATTGTCTCTGGTTCGATCCCTTTTTCAAGCAGATCATGCTCAGCCTTGGACCACTTAGGCCGGGCTTTGAGGTAGCCACCTGACCCCATGCGATGGTGAAGCATCTTCTTCACGGCATTTTGCTTGTTTGTCGCCGACATCTTCTTACTCTTTTCCGATGTCTTGTGGGCCACAAACGCGGGCCAGTGATGTTTGATCTTGTCATATTTGCCGATGAATTTTGGTGTCTTTTTTTGTCGACAAACTTGTTTAGCTCTTTCCTACACCTCCTGAATAGGGTTGCCATCTTCTTAGGAGAACAAGACTTGATTAATTGCTCTTTAACTGGCTTCTCCGGATCCTCCTCTGGTGGTAGGGTGAAATTTGCCTTCAGCTGAGTCCAAAGATCTTCTTTCTGCATATCGTTGACATAAGACACCTCAGGGTCTTCCTCCTTGGGCTTATACCATTGCTGGATGCTGATTGGGATCTTGTCCCTAACAAGAACCTCGCACTGAGTAGAAAATGCGCACTTTGTCCGGATGGGTTCAATCGGTTCGCCGTCGGGCGCGATTTCTATGATCTCAAACTTTTCATCCGAGCTCAACTTTTTCTTCGGGCTTCGTCTCCTTACCGAAGTTGTGCTCGATCCAGAGGGCTAGAAATTATAAGGAAGAAAGACGAGAGTAATTAATATGTGTACATATACCAAAATAATGGATGCATCAATTAACTAGTCAGCACGGGCTTAACTAATATATATATACCTGGCCGGACTCGGTTCGGTCACCGGAGCAGTCAGCACGGTCTCCGTCTTGTACCTCCATTGTGTCATCGGAGCCATCATGAACATAGTCCTCTTCTTGTACCGGCATTAATGGGCCGAAGCCATCATGAGCATAGCCCTCTTCTTCACCCAGTCCTTCCTGACCATCGGTGTCATTGAGAAATGACGCAACTTCATCACTTCCTTGTGCGATTATGTCCCCCAACATCACTTCTGTTTCTTCATCTTGGGAGTGCTCCATAGTTTCTGCAAATATTTACAACATGTCAGTTATTATTCAAACATGGTACAGATGGATATATATATATATATATATATATATATATATTAGTGGCAAACGTAGAACTAGCTATCTAATCACAATAAGGAATCATGTTCGTGGCCTCGACGCTGCTTCTCTAGGGTTTGGGGTCGCCTCGACACAACGCTTCAAGGGTTTGGGGTGGCCTCGACGACAATGCTCTTTTAACTTGGTAAATTTGGGTGGCCTCGAGAGAGTTAATTTGTCGGGTAGGGGTTTGGCGAGAGGGGGTAGGATACAACATCGTTTTCTCTCTAGGGTTTGGGTGTCCTCGAGAGTTTTGGTCGAGCGAGAGGGCCGAGGGGGGTGCTGCCATGGTATAAGTTATCACGGTCGAGAGGGGGTATATATATCGACCGCCCCTCATGTCGAAGCTATCTCGAGGGAGTTATATCGACAACGACGCGACATACATATACATGGGAAAATAATGTTATCGGGGAGGGGGTATCGGTACCCCCCCTCGTGTTGAAGTTTCTTCTTTCTCCTCTATTCCTTTCTTCTTCTTCTCCTCTTCTTTTTCTTCTTCTCCCTCGAGAAAGGAAAATAAGGAAAAGGAAGAAAAGAGGAAGAAGGAAGAAGGAAGAAGAAGAAGAAAAAAAAGAAGAAAAAAAAGAGGAGAAGAAGAAAGGAATAGAGGAGAAGAAGAAGAAATAGAAAATTTCTATTTTTTTCTTCTTCTCCTCTTTTCCTTTCTTCTTCTCCTCTTCTTTTTCTTCTTTTTTCCTCTTCTTATTTATTTCTCCTCTTCTTCCTCTCCTCTTCTTCTCCTTTCTTCCTCTTCTTATTTTCCTTTTTCCTCTCATTCTTTTAGTATTGCTTGTTTAAAAAAAATGTTCAAATAGAAAATTTCGAAAAAAATAAAGGTTTTGCCTAATGCATTGTTCATATGAATATACAAACATTTGCATATTCTACAATAATTAATATCACCAAAAAAATCTATGAACAGAAAGAAATCCTAACTTTTCTAAAAATCTATCTTTTGCATATATGAAAACATTAATACACATGTGAACAAAAAATACATATACGAACAAAAACATGCTCTGAACAATTTTTTT
This sequence comes from Triticum timopheevii, assembly GCA_963921465.1. Taxonomy (NCBI): domain Eukaryota; kingdom Viridiplantae; phylum Streptophyta; class Magnoliopsida; order Poales; family Poaceae; genus Triticum; species Triticum timopheevii. Next base: position 247,072,499 of record OY997264.1, on the reverse strand, counting down.
ATACATTTTGAACATCTACATACACATAGCCACATACATACACATATACATTATATATATATATATATATGAACAAAAAAACTAAACTAATAAAAATGAAAAAAAACAGAGCCGCATAGCCACATACATACATTATATATATATGAACAAAAAAATTAAACTAATAAAAATGAAAAAAACAGAGCCGGGGTGGCGCGGCGGCTCATAGCGGGGGCGGCGAGCGTTAACGATGGCGACGGTGGGGGTGGCGAGGGCGCCAGCGCGCGGGGGCGGGACGGGGCAGGGGCTCGGGGCGGCACGCGGTGACGGGGACAGCGGTCTCAGGTGGCACACGGCGACAGGGACGAGGAGGGTGGGCTCGGGGAGGCACGCGGCGACGGGGACGAGGACGGCGCGGGCTCGGGGAGGCCGGCGACGAGGACGACGCGGGCTTGGGGAGGCCGGCGACGAGGATGGTGCGGGCTCGGTGAGGCCGGTGACGAGGACGGCGCGGTCTCGGGGAGGCCGGTGACGAGGACGGCGCGGGCTCGGGGAGGCGATGGCCTTGGCGGCGGCGGCGAGGTGGAGCAGCCTGGCGGCGTCGAGGAGGTGGGCGTCGTCGGGGGCAACTGGCGATGAAATTCTGAACTTTTGCAAAGTGTTTACTTATATAGCAAAGCCATTGGTCCCGGTTCGTGAAACCAACCGGGACTAATGCACCCTTTAGTCCCGTTGGTGCCACCAACCGGTACCAAAGGCCTCTTTTTCGGCAGCCCAAACGGCGGGAAGCGGCAGCCTTTGGTCCCGGTTGGTGGCACCAACCGGGACGAAAGGGTGGGCATTGGTCCCGGTTGGTGGCACCAACCGGGACCAAAGGCCCCTGTGCTTCCCGCGTCGGGGCCAAAGTTTAGTCCCACCTCGCTAGTTGAGAGGGGCGCGCAGTGGTTTATAAGCCCCACTGCCGCACCCCTCTCGAGCTCCTCTCCACCGCAGGCTTTCGGGCCTACTTGCTATTGCTTTGCCTGATGGGCCTTCTGGGCCTACTGCGGGCCTGAATCCTGGCCCATAGTAGGGTTTCTAATCGTATTCACGCCATGGGGGCCCAGTAGGAGGCATTTTTTTTGTTTTCTTTACTTATTGTTGCTATTTTTATTTTTTTCCAGTTTTTTGTTTTGTTTTCTGCATTATTTATTTTCTTTTATTTTTTGCTTTATTTTTGAATTCTTTTTGCTTTTAGTTTTAGGAAAATTATAAACTTTCTGTTAGTGCCATTAGTTTTCAAATTTGAAAACACTTTTTTGTGTTTTTGTCTTCTTTCTTGCTTTATGTATTTTATTTTGTTTCTACTTACAAGAAAATACTTATTGTTGCTATTTTTAATTATTACGAGGGCCAAACCATAAGACATTAAAGCATTTCAAATGAACTCTGAAAAAGTTGAAAGTTGGCATGGTATCATAAATTGACCCACATAGCATGTGCATGTACAAGACAGACAATGGTATCATACTCGTCAGTTACAAATTGGCATGGTATCCTCATAATAGTTGCGGGAGAAAGTCTTCACTTTTTCTTCAATTGTGTCATTTACTTATTGCACTGTAAGCATGGATAATCTTCATCGTTTATCAGGATGCTGGGGTCAGCCTTGACTTTGAAGGGAGGAATTTCATGAAACTTTTCATAATCTTCAGACATGTCTGTCTTGCCATCCACTCCCACGATGTCCCTTTTTCTTGAAAGAACTATGTGGCGCTTTGGCTCATCGTATGATGTATTCTCTTCCCTATCTTTTCTCTTTCTCGGTGTGGTAGACATGTCCTTCACATAGATAACATGTGCCACATCATTGGCTAGGACGAATGGTTCGTCAATGTACCCAAGATTTTTCAGATCCACTGTTGTCATTCCGTACTGTGGGTCTACCTGTACCCCGCCTCCTGACAGATTGACCCGTTTGCACTTAAACAAGGGGACCTTAAAATCATGTCCGTAGTCAAGTTCCCATATGTCCACTATGTAACCATAATATGTGTCCTTTCCCCTCTCAGTTGTTGCATCAAAGCGGACACCGCTGTTTTGGTTGGTTCTCTTTTGATCTTGGTCAATCATGTAAAATGTATTCCCATTTATCTCGTATCCTTTCCAAATCAATACAGTCAAAGATGGTCCCCTGGACAACAAGTACAACTCATCACAAACAGTGTTGTCACCTCTGAGACGTGCTTCCAACCAACTGCTGAAAGTCCTGATGTGTTCACATGTAATCCAGTCGTCGCACTGCCCCGGGTGTTTGGAGCGCAGACTATTCTTGTGTTCATCGACATACGGGGTCACCAAGATAGAGTTCTGTAGAACTATGTAGTGTGCTTGAGACCAAGAATATCCGTCCCTGCATATTATTGAGTCCCTGCCAAGCGTGCCTTTTCCACCGTGCATTATATATAATTAAGTGTGTCAAAAATCATTACAGAACACCATGAATAGATAATTAAGTAACCAAATTAATAGAAGTTCATCATCACATTAAAACCAAAGTACATACATAGTTCTCATACAACAACATAAAGGTCTGCAGAGCATCTAAATTAATTAAACCACACACTGAAACTATGTAAAACGTTTCAATACGAAAACAAATGCGATCATAATCGCAACCAATGTAACAACTGATCCAACGGCATAATGATACCAAGCCTCAGTATGAATGGCATATTTTCTAATCTTTCTAATCTTCAAGCACATTGGATCCATCTTGATCTTGTGATCATCGATGACATCCGCAACATGCAACTCCAATATCATCTTCTCCTCCTCAATTTTTCTAATTTTTTCCTTCAACAAATTGTTTTCTTCTTCAACTAAATTTAACCTCTCGACAATAGGATCGTTTGGAATTTCCGGTTCAACAACATCCTGGATAAATAAAAACTATGTCACATTGGTCGGCATAATTGTCATAAACAATAAATGAACCAATAGTTATGAAAAGATAATATATACCACATCTGAATCATAGACAGGACGAGGGCCGACGGGAGAGGATACCAAAACCATCGCACTATATAAGATGCAATAATAAAAGTAAGAAAATTATACAAGTATCTATATAAACATACAAGTAAGATTTTTTTTCCTTTCAGAAAGAAGATAAGAACAAGAGGCTCACCACGGTGGTGCCGGCGATGAGATCTGCGCGGGCGATCGACGGCGGTGAAGATGGGGACGGGACGTGACGGACCGCTAAATCTAAACAAATATTGAGGAAAATGGAGCTTGGAGGTCGAGCTTGGAGAGGAGAAAGCTTTTGTAGTGTGGCTCGGGCATTCCATCGAACACCTCGTGTGCATAGGAGGTGAGCTAGAGCACCACAAAGCTCTCCCCTCGCCGGCCACGAAAAACAGAGCGTCGGAGTGCTCTGCTCACGGGCGAGGGGTATATATAGGCAACTAATTGGTCCCGGTTCGTGGCCAGAACCAGGACTAAAGGGAAGCCTTTGGTCCCGGTTCAAGCAACCAACCAGGACCAATGGTGGTGGGCCAGGAGCGAGGCCCATTGGTCCCGGTTCGTCCCACCAACCGGGACCAATAGGTCCAGTCGAACCGGGACCAACGGCCCACGTGGCCCGGCCGGCCCCCGTGGCTCACGAACCGGGTCCAATGCCCCCATTGGTCCCAGTTCTGGATTGAACCGGGACTAATGGGCTGACCTGGCTTGGACCATTGCCCCCTTTTCTACTAGTGTTAGAAGAAGGCTAAATAATATAATGTGCAGATAATGGCACCAGATGATAGATACAGTCAGGAAGACCTGCATCTCTAGTGAGTGTGACAATATCAAGTGGGGGCTGGGTTCCAAAACCTACTTCACCACTCGTTCAGTTTATGCATTCCTGGAGAGACATGTTACGGGATATAACTATAACTAGATCTGGAGAGCAAATATACCTTTGAAGTTCCAAATTTTTACGTGGCAATTGTCACAAAATGCAATATTAACAAGGGAAGTGATGAAGCGCAGGGGGTGGAAAAAGGATCCTAAATGTTCCTTCTGTGCTGCAAAAGAAACATCTGAACATCTCTTTTTTACCTACCCAGTGGCTAGGGTAACTTGGAGAACGGTGGCTTGTATGTTTGTAACTGATTTATGTCCAAATAATCTATGGCAAGCATATGCATGGTGCTACTCCTTTTTCCCCGAAGAGGAGGTGTTCTACACTGTGGGCATTGCAGCCATATGCTGGGTGATTTGGACGTGTCGCAACAGAGTTACTTTTGAGTTTATACCTCTCAGAAACCCATTCAAATGCACTTTCTCTACTTGTGCTTTACTTTGTTACTGGGTAGGGTTGATGAAACCGCAAAAAAATGCGGAGGAGCTGAGGACTGGAGTGAATATGTTGAAGAGCAACACCTCAAGTTTGATGCAGATTTGCGCCGCGGCACATCAGGAAGATGGGGCTTGATGAGGTTCGACAAGGCCGCAATAAAAAAGGAAGATCGAAGAGGATGATGTTTGCTGCTACACAGGAATGGTTGCTGTCTTGCTGGTGGTGCGTTGGATGTGTGCTTAGGCCTTTTGTCTCTTGGCTAGGTTAATCCTAAACTGTCTGTTGGATTCGGTTGGTACTGTGATGTAATGGTGTCATTGGGTTTTCGCCCCACAGTAGGTAATCTCGATGGCGAGTGCTTACAGTGGGTTTCCCGACGATGCTTGAACTCACTTTCCCCTTTCCCGCCCCCTCTCCGGACATTTGATGTATTTCCGTTATGTCGCAGTAATGGAAAGGGTTAATGCCCGGTTCAAAAAAAACATGCAACCACATATCACACTGCGAAGTTAGAGCAAGCACCTGTAATGGTGGTGTAGGGGAAGTGTGGTCTTCAAGTACAGAGCTACATTCAATATCTTCATTTAGGCTTGTTGTTTCTTGAGAATCATGTGGAGAGGATGAAATTGCATTCTTTATAAGAGTATTGCATCTCATATTAACCCACGCGCGTGACTGTGTCATCATAAGCGATAGATGCAGGATACACAAGAACAGTAGTTTGATGTAAGAACATGGTGTGATAGGCAGATGTAGTATGTACCAAAAACAGGAAGGCGTGTCATATTCACATGTATAATGTGTAAGCTATGGAAATGCAATTTAAAAAATTAGGAGCAATACAAGCTAGGCACCATATGCAACATGCAACCAGATATCACACTGCCATGTTAGAGCAAGCACCTTGGGTTGTGGAGTAGGGGAGATGAGATTTGGAACTAGCACTGCAGTATGAGTAGCAGGAGAATCTGCAGAGATCATCTGTTTCGATTTCTCTAGAGGGCCACCATTATTCCGTGCCTTCGTCCTTTCAGATTTTGCCTTGTCAAGTAAACACACAAGAAAAAGGAATGAAATTCGCACTTCCAAATTCGTTGATGCATGATACTAACGAACACAACTTTTATGTACGGCAACCACATTGTAGGATGATGGAATATGTATGAAAAATGCTAAGCAGAAGGCATTTCAACAAATTGGAAGCAATGCAATCTAGACACCATATGAAAGATCCAACCAAAATCACTCTACCAAGCTAGATATGTCTCACTATAAGTGGTGCTTCAACAAATTAGAGGCAATACATGTTTGAAATGATATGCAAGATGCAACCAATATTAAACTGTCAACTTGAAGGTGTATTGTCTGAAGTGATTGATGAGGGATACACAAGAAAAGTAGTTTGATGTAAGAACATGGTTAATAGAAAGACGTAGTATGTACCAAAAATAGGAAGGCATGTCATATTCACGGGTATAATGTGTTAACTAAGCAGATGCAATTTACCCTAATTAGAACCATTACAAGGTAGATACCATATGCAACATGCAACCACATATCACACTGCCAAGTAAGAGCAAGCACCTGCGATGGTGGTGTGGGGGAATTGTGGTGATCAACTAGAGAACTACGTTGACTATGTTCATTTAGCCTTGCTGTTTCTTGAGAATCATGTGGGGAGGATGACACTGCACTCTTTAAACGAGTAGGGCGTCTCACAGTAACCCACTGGGTGACTATCTCATCATAAGTGATTGACGAGGTATACAAAAGAGCATTAGTTTGATGTACGAACATGGTTAATAGACATGTAGTATGTATCAAAAACAGGAAGGCATGTCATTATCAAAGGTATAATGTGTAAATTAAGCAGATGCAATTTAACCAAATTGGAAGCAATACAAGCTATACACCATATGCAACATGCAACCGCATTTGACAGCGTGAAGTTAAAGAAAGCACCTGGGATGGTTGTGTGTGGAAATTGAGATCATCAACTGCAGAGATATGTTTATTGTCTCCAACTGCTGACACTGCACCCATTAGAGCGCTGAAATGCTTAGTGCTTATCTTCGAATTACACTGCAGCGACTTCTGTCTTTTCTTTTCTACATTCATCAACACTACGTCAGAGTCTGAAATACCCATGCATAAAAAAACAATAGTGGGAGTATGGGTGAAGTGTGTGCACAATTAGTACAGTGTAAAGGTAGCAGATAGCGGTCAGTGAGAAATAATTGACGCGAGAGATATGATAGCTCTACAACATGCATGGCACACTAAATTACAATAGGATTCTATGAAAATAACAGTTGACTGAAAACAAATAGGTCAGTCCATTTTTTCTGCACCGTCCGATGTACAAAGAACGGGCAGATCGCCTTCATCTACCTCCAGCCAGTTAGCATTGACGATCTTCCTCGAAACGCCAGTGACCATCGGCCCAATATTCCTCCCCTGCCTGCGCCCTCCCTGTCGGTGTCAAAACCGGCAGATCTCGGGTAGGGGGTCCCGATCTGTGCGTCTTAGGCTGATGGTAACAGGAAGCAAGGGACACAGTGTTTACCCAGGTTCGGGCCCTCTCGATGGAGGTAAAACCCTACTTCCTGCTTGATTAATATTAACGATATGAGTAGTACAAGAGTAGATCTACCACGATATCGTAGAGGCTAAACCCTAGAAGCTAGCCTATGATGACTATGATTGTAGTTGTGATCGGCCTTCTAAGGACCAACCCCTCCGGTTTATATAGACACCGGAGAGGGCTAGGGTTTACACGGAGTCGGTTACAAAGAAGGAAGCTTGTGTTCCACACGAAGGAGAGTCCCATCCGAACACGGGACGGAGTCTTGAGTCTTGTATCTTCACGCTCCAATAGTCCGGACGATGTATATAGTCCGGCTGTCCGGATACCCCCTAATCCAGGACTCCCTCAGTAGCCCCTGAACCAGGCTTCAATGACAATGAGTCCAGCGCACAGTCTTGTCTTCGGCATTGCAAGGCGGGTTCCATCTCCGAATACTCCAAAGTAATTATCGAACACTTAGACCGTGTCCCGATCTGCGAGATGATCCTCACACACTATTGTAGGGAACATAGCATAAATCTGATTTGCTGGCAATCTTCGTACGTCGTGCCCTTGCATCGTGGCCCGGTCCAACACGAACCAACATTTCTCGCCCCACCTCGACTCGCGTTGCGAGGCGGTTTTATTGGCACGCCCTACCTAAGCAGAGATCGTGTTCCTCTTATTACGGGATCTTCCATCAATATGGGCGTGCGCGACCCCACGACGACTGTTGGCATGACTCCATGTGATTTTAGATATGCCTCAAACCGTCACGCTGAGGACTCTTGATATTCACCCCCTTTATAAAGGGGCTGAGGCCTATGCCTCTTTTCCACCTCCCTTGCGCCTTCTCGCACCTCGAGTTCTAACACCCGAGACCTAAGCTCCAACACCCCAGATCTTCCAATATGTCCGGATCCAACCCTCAAGGCGGGTGGGTGGCCTCCTCGATCCAAGAGGAGGACATTGCGAGGCTTAGGGAGGTCGGATATCTGACCACCGACATCCAGCACAGGCTTCCTACTCCAGGGCAGGTCATCCCTACACCGGAGCCCAATGAGAGCGTCGTGTTTGTTCCTCACTTCCTCCGCGGCTTAGGCCTCACCCTTGATCCCTTTGTGAGGGGGCTCATGTTCTATTACGGGTTGGATTTTCATGATCTAGCTCCAGACGCTATCCTCCATATCTCATCGTTCATCATTGTGTGCGAGGCTTTTCTCCACGTCACTCCACACTTCGGCTTATGGCTCAAGACCTTCAATGTGAAACCGAAGATGATCGAGGGTCGACATGCGGAGTGCGGAGGTGCCATAATAAGCAGGAATGCCGATGCTCTATGGCCAGAGGGCTCTTTCCCAGAAGTATCCAATGTATGGCAACGGAGGTGGTTTTATGTCACGGCTCCCAGAGGTAAAAACTGGGTGGCCGCCCCCGAGTTCCGCTCGGGCCCTCCGTCACAATTTGCGTCATGGACTAAAGTGGGACGGAATTAGGGGCCTGCCAGCGATGTTCCAATACTGCAGAGTTGTATCCTGGAGCTTCTTGAGAAGGACATTAACCTTTTCAACATAATTCAAGTAATGCTAATCCGACGGATGTTGCCGTGCAAGCGCCGGCCTCTCCGGATGTGGGAGTTCAATCCAGAGGGTCCGCGGACTATTAAGCACTTCTTCGCCCTGAAGCTCGAAGGGATGTGTAAATTATTCTTCGGACCACAAGTAAAGTGTCCACACTACAAAAAAAAGACACATCCGTGACATTTTGGGCCGAATGAATTTTTTTTCTGTCATACATATGACACCTCTATGACGATAACTGTGACAAAACCCGGTATCATCATAGATGTGGTGGGCTCCTACTTCTATGACAAAAAATCATGACAGAAAATGGGTTTTTCGTCCTGGGCTGGCCGGAGACACAGCTGCATTGTCGCATCCCTAATTCTGGTCTGACCTAGGCTAGCTTCATGTGTGCATCATGTTTAAATTCAAATGAAACTTGAATTGAGGAATTTTCAAAAGCCTCAGAAAAACCTCTAAAAATAACCAACATTTAAATCTCATCAAATGAGTCCAAGAAAATGTTCCTGCTATTCTGTGAAAATATTGGCATGAGGTTAAATTCAAACCAATATTTTTGGAGTCACGGAAATAATTTATTTTGGGTCTTTGATTTAAATCAATAATATATTTGGGTTGGAATTATTTCTGCTATATAAGAAATAATGTTCAAATATTTTGTAAGTTTGCATATGACCTTGGACTAGCTCTCTGAGCTCACATAAAAATTTACAGAAAGTTTTAAAATGGTTTAGTATTATTACTAAATGAAAAAAAGAAAAGCAAAATAGAAAACAGAAACAATTAATAAGAGAGAGAGAGCAGGACTCACCTGGGCTTCTCACCTGCAGCAGAGCCGGCCCAGCTCCTGTTCTGGCCCAGCCCACCAGGGGCTCCCCCTGTCGCCTTCCTCCTTCTGCCAGGAGGACAACCAGGTGCGTGGCGAGTGCCGACGCTGCCCTGGCCACCTCATACTTCCCCGGCCCCTCCTAGCGTCGCCACGACGACGCCCCGAAGCCCCATCCCCTCTTACTCACTCGCCGCTCTCTCTCCCCTACCTCTGGCTCTCTCCCTCCCATGCAACCGAGCGCATCGTTGACACCGACGACGTCCACCGCGGCCACCGGCTAACACTCGCCTCGCCGACGCTTCCACAAGAACCGCAAGACTCCTCTCCATCTCCACGCTGACGCACACGACCGGAGAAGGCCACAGCCGTCCGCAACCTCGCCTTCTTCCTCCTCGTCCATCGGACCTCATTGCCGTCGATTCTCTGTTGTCCCTGCCTCCCCGAGCTCGACGCCTGTCTCATTAAAACCGCGGTGAGCTACTGAGCTTTTCCCCTCTGCCCCCTGCTTGCTCCCGCCCTCTAGCCGTAGCCCCAAGGTCACCCGAGGCCGCCATCTTCCATGGCCGGTGAGCCCACGCTCCTGAGCCTCTCCTGCTCGCTCCAGGGGCACTGACACGCTCCTGGCGCCTCCAGGAGGATGCCTCTCCACTCCGCTTGCTCGCTCGAGCACTGCAGCCGCGTCCCTGCCCCAGCCCAAACACCGGCCGCCGCCGCGAGCTCGTTCCAGTGAGCTCCGGCCATCCTGCGCCCTCCCGCGTGCCTCCCATGGATGCGCGCCATCAAGGGAAACCCTCTGGTGCCCTTGGCTTGACCCAACACCGCACGTAGCGCCACTCCGGCAACCCTCCGCCGTGTTTTGGGGTCGCCGCCGGCTGAACTCCGGCGAGCTGACATGGCCGCGCAATTAGCAGCTAATCCCCCACTAAACAACCCCCTGAGCCGATGACAGATGGTTCCCACGCCCTAATTAACTCCAGCTTTATTTCTGCTTAGATTAGTTATAACCCAACGGGACCCATGCGTCAGCTTTGACCAAGCTGACGTGGCTGTTGATCGGGCCCACATGTCAGCGACACTAACCAGCCCCAGCCACTGACCAGTGGACCCCATGGGTCAGGTTTGACCTGACCGTCTCCGTTGACTACTGACGTCACAGTGACGCAGTGCTGACACAATAATTTATTTTCTGGATTTAATTTAATTCAGCAAATTTCAGAAAATACCCCAAACTTCTAAAAATCATATAAATTCAACCGTAGCTCAGAATGAGATAAATTATATATGAAAAATGATCAGAAAAATCCAATCTTTCCATCTGTACCATTTTCATGCATGTTAGATCAAGTTATGACTACCATTTAGGACAAATCATTTAAATGGCATTTAAACCCTCACATATGGAGTTTGAATTTGAACCCAAGGTTCAAACCAACTCCATTTATCTTGCTGCTAGATGCATTAGCTCAAACCATAGCATATTGCCATGTCATGATCATGCATCAGATTGTGCATTGCATTGATTGTGTTTCTTCTTTGTTTGTCGGTGCTTGTCCCCTCTCAGTAGACGTGTACCGACGATGTGATCGATGACACCGATGAAGAACTATATTATCTTCAGAAGTGCCAGGCAAGCAAAACCCCCTTGTTCATTCCGATACAATCCCACTCTCTCGCTCCTGCTCTCTTTTATTGCATTAGGACAACAACGATTCAACTGTCACATGTTGTGGTAGTTGAACCCCTTTCCTCTGCATGACCTGTCATTGCCACAGTAAATAGATGAAACCCACTAGCATGAGTAGGAGTTGTTTGAGCCCTGATGTGCCTACTCATTCATGCTTGTTTGTCATGCCTGCTACTGCTTAGAGTTGAGTCAGGTCTGATTCATTCGGGATGAATCGGAGGTGTGTGAACATGTCCTACCATGCGTGAGCTAAGTGTGTGAACACGATTTGGTAAAGGTAGCGGTGAGAGGCCATGTAGGAGTACATGGTGGGTTGTCTCATTGAAACCGTCCTCAGGAACTAAGTTCTGTGTTTGTGATCCATGAACAGTTACTACCACACATTGGGTTCCGGTAACTCAACCCCTCTCGGCTTATTAATCAACTCGATCTCTGTCCAGGAGTTGCAACTAGTTTCTGGTGTTTGTAGGTAGTGTTAGTAGTCTACCAAGTGGCACCCGGTACAGGTGGGCTTGGGACAGACTAGGCACAGTGGCACGGTGTACCAAGTGGCACCCGGATGGTGGGCTTGGGAACCCTGCTCACATCGTTTGGGGCCGTGAGCGACACCCCGGCCGGATCTCCTTGCGGATGGAACCCGAATAGGCGATAAACCTGGACGAGAGACTTGTGTGGTTAGTCAGGTCGTGGCCGACACCCTCGCTGGGCTTCCGCTTGAAGGTTGCCAAGTACATGTCATGTAAATGGCGGTAAGTGGTGAGAGCGTGTGTGAAGAAGTACACCCCTGCAGGGTTAATATGATCTATTCGAATAGCCGTGTCCGCGGTAAAGGACTTCTGGGTTGCCTGTACAGTTCATAGAGAAGTGAAAGTGGATACTCTAAAATGCACAAGATAAGTGTGAGTGCTATGGATGGCGTTCTCGTAGGGAGACGGGAGCGGATCCATAGTGGTGTATTGATATGGTGAATATGTGTACTCGTGTGCGCCACCTCAAAAGAGTTACTTGCAGTCGTAGTTCAGGATAGCCACCGAGTCAAAGCTGGCTTGCTGCAGTTAAACCCCACCATCCCCTTTGTTGATAATGATGCATATGTAGTTCGTTCTGATGTAAGTCTTGCTGGGTACATTTGTACTCACGTTGATTAATTTATGTTTTTGCAGAGAGACTTCAGTCTCACTAGTAGTTCCACGTGGACTTCGATGTTTAGCTTGTTACCTCAGCTACGATCTTGCGCCCTCGGCAGGATCTGGTAGATAGTCAGGCTTCTCAGCCTTTTTCATTTATAGTTGTCTGTACTCGGACATGTTAAGCTTCCGTGTGTGCTTCCGCCTGTACTCGATATGCTACCTATGCATCCACAACTCAGAAAGATATATGCTCCTTTGAGTTGTTCCCATTGTAGCTGTATTTCGATCCCCGTCTATCAGTTGGTAGTCAGGAGTAGTTGTGAAATCGTGTTTATCGATGCCTATTACTCTTGTGATCCGTCAAACCATTCTATTCTAGGATGAGAAACAAACTCCAGTACCTTATCCATTTCTAGGATTGGGTCAAAGCAATTGTATTCCGCGGACCAAAATGCCAAACCAGCTTTTGCTCTGCTGTACCCTGGAGTGTTACCATCTTTATGCCAAGAGTGTCATGAGAATTGCACCACCTCCTATGAATTCTTGACGCAGTGATACTTCTTGCCATCATTATTCATTCCTCGGTTCCCGTGTTATTGTAACCGGAATGCCGACAAGTGTACCGTGATGTGCGAAATAAATACTCCTGGCAACTCCGTTGCTTGGTAGTTAATGGACAATACTCTCATTCTTAGCGTGCTGGTTATTGAATTATCATTCTAAGACTAATCATGCTACCTAGTCCATTTTTCCTGGTGCACTCTTCGATCAAGAGTTAGGATTGTGTCAATCCCTCACTCTTTTGATCATATCATCTTGCCCTAAAAAGCAAGGTTGTTCTCGAGCTTAGTAACATATCGGTGGTTCGTGATTTTTCGAATATCTTCTCGGAAGTATTACCAGGTTGCTCCCTGACTGTTATGTTGAGCTCGTGATCAAGTTGGTTTCTTGTAAAGCACCCTTTCTCCAAGAATCTGTGTTGGATACCCTGAGCTAGTTGGTTAAGCTAAACAACAACTTGGAGAGTTGGAAGATAAAAGCTTGCCTAACTTAGTTCGTTCCAAAGGGATATTCTTGTGTAGTGTGTGTTGAAGAAAGATGATATCTGCATCGATTGGTCCCTATGATCAGTTATTGGACCTATTGTCTTATCAATCCTTTGATTTGAGTATGGGCTATCGTCAAGTCGAATCAGAACCAACGATGTTCATAATGTTGTCTTACTCGTGGTTGATCCCTCGAGCATACACCATTACATCTTTTGGTCTGACCAATACTATCACCGTGTTCACATGATGGCAGAAGTCCAGTGATATGGAAATTCCGATGAGTTGCTGTTGAGCCCATCAGTAGCATTTTGTCTCCCCCATGACTCATGTTGAACATCAACCTAGTGTTGGAAACTTTTATAAGCAATATCTTCATGTCCCATCTGTGAAGAATATGTTGGATGAAAGAAGTGACTTTCTCTGATTCACATGCATTTGGTGCAAGTTGCCGCCGTAAGTTCGAGAAAGATTGTTTTTGTTCCCCCTTGGTACCATCCCAAGTCAGTCATGCATGTGCGAAGTATGCTATGGTTTGACAGGCTCACAACCTTCATTCCATATGTATCCCTAGTACACCAAGCCACTAACTGATTTGTTCAAGGACAAGAAGTTCCTTCATAAGAGCTAATCATGACTTATGTTAGGACTTTGTTTTCCTCAATGATGGTTCCCCACCTGAACACGGTAGTGTTTTATTTATAAGACTACTACGTGGTCATGCCTGCTTTCGACAGCGTGTTCACAGGTTTGTAGCAGAACCAACTCATGTTTTGGAGCTTGCTATTGTAGTTCATTTCTTGAGAATCTCGCAACATCGTCTTGTCGATTTGTGTTGCAAAATTTCTTTTCCAGACATGATGTCTGAAATGTCCTGTTCCCGACCAGATCTGAATCTCAAGCAGATATGATGGTTGGAACTTTTCCAAGATCTATGATGTAGGTCCCGACAAGGTCAATGTAGGCCGACACACCTAGCCGGAAGATCTATTATTGTAGTATCTTGAATGAGCAATCGACCATTTTCTCCATGAGGATTTGGTATGACTTATTCCACAAGTTGTTCCTTATGGATTTTTGTGCTTCCGAAGTCCGACCTTTACTTGATGGCCATGTTGATATTTTAAGCATTGACCATGGTACCTAGTACATCAAGGAGAACATTAGAAGTGGAGTGCTAAATGTCTCTCGGTCGATCATCCAGATTTTGTTTCCTTGGCCTCGCTAAGGTGAAATCTGAGAAGGTTATCTTCCTTTGCATCTGCATCGTCCATCGGTGTTCATCATGGTAGAACATTGTGTTTCCAGGATCCTTGACACGGATGTTGGTAAAACCTTGATGAATATGGAAATGTTCAAGTTCTTGAGAGCACGCGGAACATCAAGATGCATTTGTATGAGTAGTTTATCTTGTGAGAGAAAAGGATGAATGAGGGAAGGCCTCTAGAGATAGAGATGGACACTACTACAACCAATGTGCTAGCCCGTGCGTTGCAATGGATCCAAACTAGTAGAATAATACTTGTTCACGTGCTTGAAATATAAACACTCTAGTTTTGATATACATGTGTCAGCAGACACGACAGCTTGTCCATGGAAGTTGAACCACGGCGACCATCATGTTTCTTGTTTCTAGCAGTGCCACACCCACACGCGATTCCCACGACGCCGCTCCAACCCACGGCACGATGTCCCCCGACGTGGACATGGATCCTTTGACGTGGCTATCACTACCTTGCCCTGCCTTTCCTTCGCTGACAGGTGGGACCCACGCTTATGGGTCCCACATGTCAGTGATAGAATGGTAGTTTTGTTCGTGCCCCTCATCCCTCTCGGCCCCACCGCTCCTCTACCTTTGTGTGCATGACATGCGGGCCATCTGAACTGGAGCGACCATCAACTTTCTACCACAGACACACCCGATTGGACGCGGTTTGCCTGCTCCGCTGCTATGCTCCGATCCGTACTCCCGCACCATCGAATTTTCATCCAGCGGCTGTGACACATTTCGTCTCGGGCATCAATCCTCAGCTGGAGTACTTTTGTACTACAGGTAGTACCCGCCGGTGTGGCCATCTACGCCTCGTAACGCCCCGACGCCTAGCTGTGGTACCCTCGCCACGGCCACGCCACCACCGGCCGGTTCATCTCGAATGAGTGAGTTGTGAACCACGCCACCACCATGAGAATAACATGTGGGCCGGCCGCATTTAAGGCCCACATGTCATTGACTCATAGGCCGGGCACTAAGCCAATGAAGTTCCATCCCGTGGGCCCCGAGAGGAAAATGTAACTCCTGCGGCAGGCCTTGTGGTGCTCCCGCAGTACGAGCTCGTGCCAAAACTGTAATTTGTTTCTTACTACTACTAGTACTAGTAGGAAGGTACATGTGCATTGCACGCATGAGATTCTGGTGGTTTATGCACTATGCTTCTACATGTGGAGTTTTCTGGATTCTAACATGTGGCAAAATTTGGTGGAATGTAAGGTTAGGCAAGTTTGATTAACTTAGGTGAGTGTTTGGTTCAAGCCACACCTTAGGCAAGCCACACTGGCCCCACATGACATACACACAAAAAATGTGGCAAGATTCCCTTAGGCTTGCCAACTTGTGGCAAAATTTGGTGGAATGTAAGGTTAGGCAAGTTTGATTAACTTAGGTGAGTGTTTGGTTCAAGCCACACCTTAGGCAAGCCACACTGGCCCCACATGACATACACACAAAAAATGTGGCAAGATTCCCTTAGGCTTGCCAACTTGTGGCAAAATTTGGTGGAATGTAAGGTTATGCAAGTTTGATTAACTTTGGTGAGTGTTTGGTTCAAGCCACACCTTAGGCAAGCCACACTGGCCCCACATGACATACACACAAAAAATGTGGCAAGATTCCCTTAGGTTTGCCAACTTGTGGCAAAATTTGGTGGAATGTAAGGTTAGGCAAGTTTGATTAACTTAGGTGAGTGTTTGGTTCAAGACACGCCTTAGGCAAGCCACACTGGCCCCACATGACATACACACAAAAATGTGGCAAGATTCCCTTAGGCTTGCCAACTTGTGGCAAAATTTGGTCGAATGTAAGGTTAGGCAAGTTTGATTAACTTAGGTGAGTGTTTGGTTCAAGCCACACCTTAGGCAAGCCACACTTGCCCCACATGACATACACACAAAAAATGTGGCAAGATTCCCTTAGGCTTGCCAACTTGTTGTTCTCATTTTGAAGAACTTATTAATAACTTTGCCTGAGCTTAGTTGTGGAAAAGTTAAGCATGAATTAAGTTCAACCATGGAGTCTTCTAGATTATACATGTGGCAGAATCTGGTGGATGATATCCAATGGCCAGTAGTGCTCGGATTTTCCATCTTTGTATCGTCGGATTGGCTTCATCCAACGACAAACTATCAAAGTTTTTCACAGACTATATAGGGGGTATAGATATAGATGTGCCGGTCCGTTGCAATGGATCCAAAGTATATCTATTTAGTGGAGTGCACTCTAAACACATTATCTATTTATTTTTCTCTAACCTTCCGTAGCCATGCAACCAAGCCACATAAGCTTCATGGGTGCCCCCCACATCATATTATTCATACTACGTTGATTGAAAAAAAGATAAATCACCCAAAACAAGATCTTCCCCTTTTTTATTCCTACGATGTTGTGCCGTGCACGTATATACTAGTTGTATAGTGGTAGTACTAGTAATATAATAGTATTAGGAGTACAAACTTGGTAGGAGTGGTACTAATACGGAATGCTCCTACTCTATCGACGAGCCCTGTCTGACACAAAATTTCTTGGCTTCCATGCTACAGCTAGATCTTCCCCTTGTTTCTGTTTTCCAACCCGGCGACGGGCGGGGTGTCGGTTTGCTCAACGGGCGGTCCCACATGAAAGTGAAAATGCTAGGATGTAGGCAACATGCCTTCCCTAAGCTATGTGTCATGTTGGACGGGCCATGTTGTACTCCCGATTCCCGGGCGTGTGGGTGTGCGATGCGAACGTGGCAGGCCTTTTCCTGTTACTAGCAATGTGCCTGTGCGTTGCGACGGATCCAAAGTAGTAGAATATTAGTATTTGTTCAAAAACTTGAAAGAAATCACTATTGTTTTGATATACTCCTAATATATTACTCCGTCCATACCTAAATATTTGTCTTTTTTGAGATTTCAAATGGACTCTCACATACGGGTTATATAGACATATTCTAGTGTTTCTAGCAAGATGCCTGCGCGTTGCACGAAGTTGATGGAAATGGTAAGCACAACTTATAAATTGATGGATGGAGTACTAGTTACAGTGATGCATATAATTAAGCAAAGGGATCGCACATGTCGGTATTGACTGGAACGAGAATGCAACAGCACAATAAGAATTAAGGCCACGATGAAGCGATCGCAGTGGTGGTTACAGAAGGCAAGAAGAAAGATGGATCCACGAACGTACGACCTCCTTCTAAACTTAGTGCACCAGGCCACCGTCCGGCGGCTAAGGAGCGGCGGCTTTTGTGGCGAGGTCGAGGTGCTTCTCAACAAAGGCATCCAAAGCTTCCAGCCGGTTGAGGAAGGCCAACGTTGTAGCGTCCTCACTGGCCATGTAGATACCGATGTACACGATTTGCTCGTACGCGTGGATGTGTAGGTCGACGAATTCTTGCAGGGAGAGGCGCCTCGCGGCGAGCGCGACCTCCAGGTGGACATTCTTCGTGGCATCGGAGGGCAGTCGCAGGGCCACTAGTGCTTGAAAGAGGTTCCGGCCATGGAGGCCGATTAGGGTGGCAGGCAATGAGGAGCCCGGGCACGCGGGCTGGAGGAGTACGGCGATCTCGTCCGCGAGCTTCTTGAGGACGGTGAACTTGTTGCTGGTGGCAACGATCATCTGGTCCAACTGAGAGTCATAGTTGGCGTCGACGGCGGCCATCCACCAGCCGGTCTCCAACACCGTCTGGAGACGATCCTCGGCGCCATGCCGCAAGCAAACATGGTGGACCATCTGGCGCAGCCGCTGGCCACTTACGCGCATCGCCGCCATGGGTCTAGAGCGAGCTCTTTTCCGCTTAGTGTAGGTGCTTAGGCAAGTGCTTAGGTGCGTACGATGTGGTAGATGCATTGGAATGGAGGAGGGGCTTCTTTATATGAGGGCAAACTGCGTTGCATTCACATCGTGCAGCCTCTTTTCCCGGACCACCTCCCATTACTTCCCTCATGCATTAATTGAAGGAGGATGCATTGGCCGTTCAACATATCGGGAACCGCTACTCCCTCCCTCGTCTGCATTAAAGGCGTATCAGGAACTGCGCCGCCCGCTGTCAAATCGAATACTCCCTCCGGCTAGGTGAGTATTATAAGTCATCTTACGAAAACCAAATACTAATAAGACTAGCCACCGTGGGAGTAACTTCAGCAGTAACATCGAGTCCAACTCAGCTAATTTGCTTATGTGGCAGTGAGTTAATGAGGAGAGAGGTAGTTAACATCACATGTCCCAATGCAATATGAGTCTATAACATAATAAATGAAGCTTTGCATGTTACCACACTTATGTTACTACTACCTCTGTCCGGGTTTATTGGACCCCACTGTATTTCGTGCCAAATTTTGACCATAGATTAAACTAAGAAAATGTTCACGCATGTCACCAAATATTATATTTTTCAAAACTATGTTCAAAGACGAATCCAATAAGATAATTTTTCTTGACATGCATTAACATTTTGTTAGTTAAATCTTTAGTCAAAATTTGGCACAAACTATAAAAGGGACCTATAAACTATAAAAGTTCACGAGCGCTCTCTATTTGTACCACCTTTTTTAATTTCAAGTTTTGCTCCATGGCGCAATCCATCGATACTACAACTGTACAAAAGTGGAGTATATACATTTTTTAAAAGGCTAGAGGGCGGTGCAGTCTAGCTCGGTCGGTTTCACGAGAGGCGAGGGCCTTTGTGATTTGACGACTCATTAATGTTGTCAAATCGAATAGTACTGCGCCGCCCGCTGCACGCCCGGCGCCTCCATTAAACCCCTCCGTTAAACCCGCATGCAAACCGAGAATCCTACTCTGGCCACACTTCCGCTCATGAGCGGGCCGGAATTAAACGCAACACCTGCCGAGCTCCTCCCGTCCGCCCTCAGTTTAAACGAGGCCAGACGCCAGCCAAGCTCCTACCGTCCGCCCTCTATTTACACGAGGCTAGACAGACAGCGGGCAAGAATCGCACCCCTCCGCCCTCCCCCATCTCCGGCATATTACCCGGCTGGGTGGCCCACCGAGCCCTCCGGATACGGGCGAGGCCACTCGGTGCTTCACCAACCTCGCTTGGCCCGACGGAGCCAGTTGCCGCCCCAAGCAGGCGTGTGGTTCAGCAACTCGCTGCTCCAGTTCAGCTCGATGAGGAGTGGCGAGTTGCTCCACACCGGCACGGCGGCGAGCATGCCGGTACGGGCGCCATCGCTGCCGCGTCGTACCGCGCCACCAGTGTCTGCAGTGGCCGCGCCTCCCATGTCTGTGGGCGCGCCTCCCGTGCCTGCGGCAGCGCCATGCAGGCAGAGACAGAAGCCGGGTGCATGGAGAGCGACCAGTCGGTGGCCAGCTTCTCCCTGTCTGCCGCCATCATTGAGGAGAAGTAGAACACGGGAGACCGCCGCCACTTGGGACCCATGAAGGCCACCGCCGAGGTGACGACCGTGGATTCAGGTGGTTTCTTTGCTGCTTCGTCTCTTCCGAGGACCTTCGTCGACCCCGCAAGTATTTGGCGGACATGAGGAAGAAAAAGGGATCCGCGGCCGGCCATTTAGAACTAAAGTAAGTCTAGATATATCCATTTCTAGGACAAATATTTCCGAACGGAGGGAGTATCAATTATAAAAGAGAGCCGGATTGGCACTTCTTAGTTCATGTAAAAGTAATGAAATCCGTCATGTTTATATGAAGATCCGGATTTTTTATACGAAATCCTTCATGCTTATATGAAATAAGTCCATGTTTGCACGAATTTCATCTGGTTGGTTAGAGTTGTAAACATGTATGCCGCTGGCATTTGATGTCGTACTCCGCGGAAGGAAGCGAGAGGAAATTTGCCGGCTCCCGTTGGAGATGCTCTTTATGCTGGAAATAATAGAGTGACATCCAATCCATTTGAGTTAATTGCCTATATGATTGTCCCTCTATAAAAGTTAATTGCATGTACAGTGTACACGTGACTTGCAGGGTGGCTACAGCTTCGTACAGAAAGTTAAAAAGAAACAAGTCCATCCTTAATATTCTAAGTACTCTGTGGGTTCCACTGTCAGTACAGGAGCGAAAGAAGTATATATTAAATAAGTAGAGTAATATATAATATACAAATCTGAAGTTAAAAGACAGAACTCGAACTCATGTCATCGCGTTGCGAGCATCCGGCGCTAACCAGCCCAGCATATTTTTGTTGTAGACCATGCTGGAGATATATCTCCATGTCTACTCTTATATATACTCCATTCGTTCCTAATTATTTGTTTTTTCCTGATTTCAAATGGATTACCACATACGGATGTGTATGTAGACTTATTTTAGAGTGTAGATTCACTCATTTTGCTACATATGTCTTTTCAGGAAGGGGTCAGATTTGTCCTTGATTTATTTATGAGGTATCCAGATGGCACTGCACCGCCAAGAAAAGAGGGTAACATCAAAATTATGGACTACTTTTTTGAGTATATTGGTAAGGTCCGGTCATAGTCACTTGTTGAAATCTCTAAAAAGACAAATACTCCCTCCGTCCGGAAATACTTGTCATCAAAATGGATAAAAGGAAATGTATCTAGACGTATTTTAGTTTTAGATACATCTATTTTTATCCATTTTGATGACAAGTATTTTCGGATGGAGGGAGTAGAAAATAGAGTTGGTGATGATGGTGTGCGTGCCATCCTGCAATATAGGCCATCGGATTTATATCTAACGGATAGGAAAGAAAATCTGGCAATTTTGCAAAAATATACCCACATGTCTCTCCACGTTCGCAAATAAGGCCTTCCCTCGTTCAGCCTTTTCTCTCACAAGATAAACTACTCATACAAATGCATCTTGATGTTCCGTGCAACGCACGGGCAACTATCTAATTTATTTTAAAGTAGTTGTTGCAATAATTGGGTTGAAGTGATATGTTTTATGTCTACCCCGAATGATTTCAGATTCACTAGTAGTAGCAAAGAAAAGGTTGCCTTGTTAATTAACAGAAAACAGGGTGAAAACTATCACATGAGGCCGGTAAAAACAAGGCACATTGGGTTCAGCGTCATCGTCACTACAGTTGTGCGCGCGCGAGAAGTCTACATATTGAGGGGGCTACCGAGCGAGGCACCGAGACACAATGTTTGAGAGAGAAACCAATTGACAGATTATGATCAGATCGAGTTGTCACCCTTCTGCTGTCATTGTTGGGAGGGGGGGGGGAGGGAGATAAAGACGTATCGAGAGTGTGTGCGGTAGGCATAGAGGCACAACTAGCGAGTGTGTGTGTGTGTGTTTTTTTGAAAGAGGAGTCGATAGATTATTATCAAGATCGATGTGCCACCCTACTCCTTCAGTCCCGGGTAGTGTGTGTCTGTATGTTTGAGAGAGAATCCAGTCGATAGATAAGTATCAAGATTGAGGTGTCACCCTACTCCTTCGGTGCCGGGTAGTGTGTGTGTGTGTATGTTTGAGAGAGAAGCCAGTCGATAGATTAGTATCAAGATCGAGGTGTCACCCTACTCGTTCGGTGTTGGGAAGTGTGTGTGGGGGGGGGGGGAGGGGGCAGTGACACTCACATATCTCTACTCTTATAAAAAAACAGAGTTGGTGATGATGGTGTTCCTGCCATCCTGCAATATAGGCCATCCGATTTATATCCGACGGACATGAAGGAAAATATGGCAATTTTGCAAAAAGATACCCACACCCCTCTCCGCATTTGCAAATAAGGCATTCCCTCATTCATCCTTTTCCCCCACAAGATAAACTTCTCATAAAAATGCATCTTGATGTTCCGTGTAACGCACATGGGCATCTTGCTAGTAGGGAGAAGGAGTTTGTGTGACACATATCTAGCTATATTAAGGGATAGGTAGATAGCATATGTGTGAGAGACATTATTATACTTTGCGACATTAGTGGTTGTGGGTGGGCGGAATTAAAGGGGTGGGCGTGATAGACATAGAGAGCGTGTGTGTTTCTGTGTGAGAGACTTGTAGGACGGGGAAGAAAGACGAATTTAACCCTGACGGAGGAAATACACGAAGTCCGCGTGTGTGATTCCGATGCCCACAAGGAAATGAGATATGTATGCGTGTGAGGAAATACACGAAGTGCGCTTGAACATAAGTCAATATCTACTTCGTATCGTGGCCAAAGGTACAATATCGATTCAACGCAATAAAGATTTGACACTCACATATCACATTTTTTCAATTTAAATAAACCTTTTTCAGTTGTGCATGCCAAAGTTACAATGATATTTCTTCAAACAACCAATGTAGCTATCATGCACATGCACCATTGTTACTCTTGCATTCAAATTCATTAGTCTTGGAAGATTTAAGTTTCTATTTTGAAGTAATATATATGTAATATTCATATATGAATTCAACGGTTACGCAAAATGGAGGCTATGTAATCATATGAGGTAACACTTTTAAGTAGCTAACTACAATATCCATTTCTTTTGTTGCGCCTCTACACTAACACGTCAATGCATTATGTTTAAAGTAAATAACCAATGGCACTAAATTATCTATTTACACGAGAAATACATAGGCTGAGCATTTGATCCCTTTTTTTGTGAAAGCGCCACTACACCCGTACGATTGGCCTCGCCCGTGTGAACGTCCAAGTTATCGACGCATCATCCCGAGTTATTTTATTTTTTTCTGGGGTGGACTTCACACCAGTTATTAACTGCTGACGCCTGCCCCGTGTACACAGTCTAGCATGACCTTCCCACTAGCACGGTCCAAAATTAGTTGAAACTGGATACGAACGATCCCGCGGGCGGCAAAATCTCCCGCCTCCTAAAATTTCCGCCACCTTAGTATTTAGCATGCGAAATCCCCCTTTTGTCCTTGGTGCAAGGAGACCAACAGTTACAATACCGCCCTCATCTACATGATAGGTCGGGGCTGCTTTGGTAACTTCCGGTTCCCCCCACTACACGCCACCCCCATTTCCTCTTCCCTCCTCCCGCAAAAACGACTAACTCTATAGCACCAGAGCATCTTACATCACGCCGTCCGTACTTCATCGTCCTTTCTCCCCTCCCCTCTCGAAACCCTAGACTGCTCATCCACTGGCGTACCATTGCCCATTCACTGCCAGCGGCGTCCACCTCGCCGGATCTGCTTCTGTGGCCGCATCTACCCCTCCCACCTCCCCTAGAAACAAGTAGACTGCTCATCCACCACTGTACCACAGCCCATTCAGTGCCGGCCTTGTCCACGGCGCCGGATCTGCTTTGCCGGTACTCTTGTCAACTGTCGCGCATCTGCAGCGGCTCATTCGTACTCCCCACCGGAGACGCTTCGTCCACACCCCCCGGAGCCGCCCCACCGACGCCCCCGTCGATGGCCTCTGATCCTCTTCGCCGACACCTTCCTC
Source organism: Triticum timopheevii (assembly GCA_963921465.1). NCBI lineage: Eukaryota > Viridiplantae > Streptophyta > Magnoliopsida > Poales > Poaceae > Triticum > Triticum timopheevii. The sequence continues at coordinate 247,048,740 of OY997264.1, read as the reverse complement.
AACCCTACAGGAGGCGCTTCACTGACACCTTCCTCAACCCTACCGGAGCCGCTTCGCCGACACCAGCGTCAACCCTACCGGAGTAGCTTCGCCTATACCATTCTCAACCCTACCGCGGCCGCTTTTGCCAACTAACAAGTCCACGGCCTCAGATCCGCTTCCTCGCACCCTCATCCAACCTACCGGAGCAGCTTCTGATGCCCCGTCCATGGCCGCTGTTCCGCATCGTCGACACCACCCTTAACCCAACCACCGGAGCAGCTTCTGACGCCCCGTCCACGGCCGCAGATCCGCATCGTCGACACCATCCTTAACCCAACCACTGGAGCAGCTTCTGATGCCCCGTCCACAGTCGCAGATCCGCGTCGTCGACACCATCCTTAACCCAACCACCAGAGCAGCTTCACCTACGCCCTCGTCCACAGCCACAGATCCGCTTCGCCCACACCGTAGTCCACCCTACAGGAGCCGCTCCACAAACACCCTACTCGATGGTTCTAGATCTCCTTACCGGACCCCGACAGCCAGTGCAGCGTCATCACCCTCGACGTTTCTAACCTGATTTCCACCGTCTGGAGAGATGCCAAACACCCGCCACGGCCTAGGTACTTGTCACCTTTAAACCCGTCCATCATCACCTGCCCGATGTACTTCAAATTTACTAACCGGTCGCTATTACCTGTTATGCAGCTGGCAAAAACTACAAGGACGATGTTTCTTCTGGATCTAACAGCTTGGCCAACCAAGATCCTGGACTGAGGCATTGCTATGATCTTGTAAGCACGTCTCTCTCTCTTGTATTGTTTTGTGCCTGCCAGTGTGCTTTGCTAGGATTTTCGACCAGTAATCCCTTTGTGCAGACAATGATTTCTACTACTAGCTGCTAAATTAGATATGTAGATGTCATACATGATACTACCTCGTACCTCCGTTCCTAAATATAAGTCTTTCTAGAGATTCCACTATAGGCTACATACGGAGCAAAATGAGTGAATCTACACTCGAAAATGCATCTATATACATCTGTATGTGGTCCATACTGGAATCTCTACAAAGATATATATTTAGGAACAGGGGCAGTACATTACACAAAATCGTAGGTGGCATGTAGGAATTCCAGTGCACTACATTAGGCTCCCTTAGAGTGCCTGCTAGTCCAGCATACAGAGTCATGGCTAGTTTATGGTACGCACACAATCGTTAGTTGGTGGTTTAAATATGCGCAAGGGATATGCAATGTAGTATCATGTAGAGATGTCTGAAATTAGCTGTGTTAACTTGCAGATAGGGTTACACAATGAAAAAGTACAAGATGTATGTGGCAATTTCATGGAACATCGCAAGAAAGGAGAGGCAGCGGTGAGCATATACAGTGTGCTATGGTACGTCACTCCTCCATTGCAATCATCGTGACATGTTATTTGTAAGCCAGTTCTATTAGCCAATTTCTTAGGGATAGTTATTATGAGTTATCCTAAGAATATAAGCACCTGTGAATATAAGCTGCATGTAATACGCCAGCCAATTCTTTTCATTGCGTTTTCAGCTTATCTTTGGTATGATCAGTGGAAAGTGTAGATTGCATTATATATATTTTTCATTTTGCTGCACATATGGAAATTAATTTGACATGCAAACATCACAAATTGAACCCAGTGCAGTAATTAATATGATAGGAAAACAGACCATCACTATTTGCTCAAAATGCAAATACAAAGATACCATCTACTTGGCACAATCTACTTTGGTCAATGTTTTCCATAGAGATCCCATTGCCTAATTTAAACGAAGAACGCATGACCCACATTTAAATGAAGAACAATTATTTGTTGAAATTCGATGGTCCAAGTGGCTGGTTATTATCGTATAGGAGCACCACCTTAAAGCATCATATAACAGCAACAACAGCTCATAGCAACTCATCATACATCAGCAACAGTCTGCAATTCATCATATACCAGCAGCAGCTCATAGCAATTCATCATATAGCAGCAGTAGGAGCAGCTCATAGCAATTCATCATATAGCAGCAGCAGGAGCAGCTTGTAACAACTCATCATATAGCGGCAGCAGCAGCTCATAGCAACTCATCGTACAGCAGCAGCAGTCTGCAATTCATCATATACCAGCAGCAGCTCGTAGCAATTCGTCATAGAGCAGCAGCAAGAGCAGCTCATAGCAATTCATCATATAGCAGCAGCAGGAGCAACTTGTAGCAACTCATCATATAGCAGCAGCAGCAGCTCATAGCAATTCATCATATAGCAGCAGTAGCAGCTCATAGCAACTCATCATACAGCGGCAGCAGCAGCTCATAGCAATTCATCATATGGCAGCAGCAAGAGCTTCTCATAGCAATGCATCATATAGCAGCAGCAGAAGCAGCTCATAGCAATTCATCGTATAGTGGATCATAATGAAAATTTGGCAAAAAATCAGAGGAGATACTCACCTTGTTGGATGAGCTCATCCTTCAACAGCACCTCAAGGCCATTGTCGGTGTCAAAACTGGCGGATCTCGGGTAGGGGGTCCCGAACTGTGCGTCTAGGCGGATGGTAAAAGGAGACAAGGGACACGATGTTTTACCCAGGTTCAGGCCCTCTTGATGGAGGTAAAACCCTACGTCCTGCTTGATTAATATTGATGATATGGGTAGTACAGGAGTAGATCTACCACGAGATCAAGGAGGCTAAACCCTAGAAGCTAGCCTATGGTATGAATGTTGTAATGGAGGTTATGTCCTACGGACTAAAGCCCTCCGGTTTATATAGACACCGGAGAGGGCTAGGGTTACACAGAGTCGGTTACAATGGTAGGAGATCTACATATCCGTATCGCCAAGCTTGCCTTCCACACCAAGGAAAGTCCCATCCAGACACGGGACGGAGTCTTCAATCTTGTATCTTCGTTGTCTTGGAGTCCGGCGGAAGATGATAGTCCAGCTGTCCGGACACCCCCTAGTCCAGGACTCCCTCAGTAGCCCCTGAACCTGGCTTCAATGACGATGAGTCCGGCGCGCATAATGTTCGGCATTGCAAGGCGGGTTCCTCCTTTGAATAATCCGGAGAAGATTGCGAACACCCGGATAGTGTCCGGCTCTGCAAAATAAATTCCACATTCCACCGTAGAGAGAATAAAATGTACGCAAGTTCAATCTGCTGACGTTTTTTGTGGCATGACGTCACACCACTACCAAGCCTTTACTTGAATTGTTTTTTATTATACCACCTCAGCGCGTTTAGCGAAGTGGTTTCCTTGGCACGTCTTGTCGAAGAAGAGATCGTGTTCCCCTTATTCCGGGATTCTCATCAATACGGACGTGAGTTGGGTCCGCACCCATCGCCACGCCTCCTCTATCGAAGGCGAATCCCGAACGGTCACGGCGACAGCTCTTGGTATTCCCCCTCTTTATAATAGGACCAAGGCTTGTTTCTTCTCTTCAATCTTCCATCGAATCTTCTCCTTGCTCTAAGTTCCAAACACTCAGAGCCCTAGATACGAGCGCTTCAGACCTTCAACAATGTCCGGCTCCGACCTTCAGGGCCGATGGATGCACGGAGGAGGACGTGCTGAAGCTGCGTGAGGCCAAGTACCTGTCTTACGAGGTTGCGCACAGGCTGCCTGCCGAAGGGCAGGCCATCCCCACGCCCGAGCCCGGCGAGTATGTCGTCTTTATATCCCACCTCCGTCGGGGTTTAGGATTCCCGACGGATCCTTTTGTGAGAGGGCTCATGTTCTACTACGGGTTGGAATTCCACGACTTGGCTCCGGAGTCCATCCTCCATATTTCCGCATTTATTGTCGTCTGCGAAGCCTTCCTCCGCGTCCACCACACTTCGGCCTGTGGCTGAAGACCGTCAATGTGGAGCCGAAGATGACTAGGGTGCGTCAAGCAGAATGCGGCGGGGCGGCCATAAGCAGGAGGGCCGATGCCCGTGGCTCGCAGGCTCCTTCCAGGAGGAGCTCGGCTTGTGGCAGCAGGAGTGGTTTTATATCACCGCTCCGGAGGGCAGCAGGCAAAAGCCGCCGCCTTAATTCCACCCGGGACCTCCTCAACGGTTGATGTCGTGGGTCAACCAAGGGCTCAATTGGGGGACGTCAAAAGACATGCCCCTGTTGCAGGGCCGGATTCGGGACCTCCAAGCGAGGGAGATCGATCTGGTTGTGGTGATGCAGGTCATGCTAATCAGGCATCTTCTGCCCTGCAAATGCCGTCCTCTCCGGTTATGGGAGTTCAATCCGGAGGGACCACGGATTCTCCAACATTTCATGGGTGCGACACCCGTGGACATGTACAAGTTGTTCTTCGGACCGCATGTGGCGTGTCCGGAATTGACCGAGGATGCAGGCCTAAGCTGCAATCGCCCGGATACTCAGGTAAGCAGCTCAGTGTCCAGACATACCGTTTGTTTGCTTTTCTATAATTCGCCGTTTTAACCCGTTTATCCTTTAACATGAGTGGGTAGCACAAGCAAAGCTGATAAGGTGTCCGCCCCCCCTCCCAGAGACCGCACCGGAGCCCGTGCTGGTCAGAATGTTGGAGGCCGCGCCTTTAGAAGAAGGCGAAGGGGAAGATAGAGGAGCTATCACCTCGCCCAAGTTGGCGCTTAAAGAAGGGGGGATCGAGAATCCCTCCCTCCAGGGGGAGAAGAGGACCGCCTCCGAAGACCCGGAGGCCCAAGCCCCTAAGCGGGGGAAGAAATCTTCACCAGAGGGTCCTGCGTCCGGGGAGACCTCGGCCGCGTAGTCTTCTCGAAAGAATCAACCCTCTAGCGAGCCATGAGTAGGAAAAAGGGGAATTTATTAATGAAAAACATCCCTATTTGTGCTTCTGAGGATAACCGAAATTTTTACCTTGTAGTTCGGATCTGCAACCTTTGCAGATGAGCTCGTCTTCGGGGGATCTTCGTCCGGAGATGATGGAGAGCAAGACACCTCCGTCTGCTGCGCCGTCGGATAGGGCGGACGAGCCTGAAGTGTCATCACGGAGGGTATCCCTGAGCCCGGCAGAGCCGAAGAGTTCGGCGCCGACTAGTGTTCGGCCGGGGGAGCTGAAGGATCTGCTTGAGAGGGCGTCCGTCTCAGAAGATCACCGTGCGTTGATGAGCAGGGTGATCGGAAGGATTTCGTCCGCCGAAAGCGGATTGCACAATGTCGTCGGGAGTTTGCTGGCGGGGTTTGAGGTACGTAAAAACTACGCGCCTTTTTGACAGTGCACATGAAAGTGCGCCCTGTATAGATAGTAGCCCCTGAGACTCGGTAGGTTGTCGAAAGCGACAGCGTGCCGAGGATCAAAATCGCAGGTATTGAGTGTCGCCTTTATGCAGGTGGCGGATAGTCCGGGGGCTAGCCGGACTGATGGAGTTGCTGAATTAATGCGGCAACTTGATGTAGCATATTCGTACATCGCGCTAGTCAGCAAGCGACTTGACGAGTCGCAAGGTAAATTGATTCTCCGCAGTCACCTATTAAGGGAGCTAAAGCTCACCACTTACAATATTTATGCTTGACGCAGATGGTGCTGCTACTGTGGAGAGCCTTCGGGCAGAACTTGCTCAAGCCAAGGAACATGCCAGAAGAGGAGACGCGGCTGCCTCGAGGCCGACCGAGGAGTTAGAAGCCGAAAGGGCTGCACACTGCCGAAGCAGGGAAGAGGTGGCCGAATTGGCCATTAAATTGAAAGATGCTACCGACCGCAATGAGGCTCTTAAAAAGGAGCGCCTATCGGAGCGAGAAGGCCTGGTCAAGGCCACCGCCAAAGCCAAGGATGCCCGTTCTGCAATGCGGGCTATGAAAGAGGAACTGCGTCAAGCCGATATTGTGGCTGGCAAGCCTTTTCTGCTGCGTCGCCGATTTACGGATCCAAATTATGCCCAGCTTGGCCAGCTATGGGGTTCGGAGGATCCATATATGGACTTAGCGGCAAGTGCGGCGGATGCCGTTGTGCACTTCCGGAGTCAAAAGGATCACAAGACGGAAGAGCTATTTTGGTCTCAATTCCATAGTCCTGATCGTTCACTTCCGCTGACCGATCGGTTGGCCGAATGGGCTGAGCTGAACAGGTTGTCCGGACTTGCCATGACGGATATCGTGACTCATGTCTGGCCAGAGAGGCCCAAGGCGACGAGCTATTTTGGCTTATTGCAGCAATTTCTTGGGGCGGTGCCGCATATCAAGGAGATGAAGCGGTCGGCCTGCATAGAAGGTGCGCGGATGGCCCTTGCCCGTGTGAAGACACATTGGACGGAGATGGATGCCACCGCTGTTGCAACCCAGGGTTCGAACGAAAGCCAGTTACTCACCGAGCACTATTTTGGATAAGTTATGCGTGGTGCTCGTGTAATAGAGTCGCAGTGCTCAAAAAATGTCATGTTCAAGTGAACGTTTTATTTTGTAAAACAATAGTTATGATGTAATCGCTTTTTATACTTGTGCGTTCCAAGTATTGAAATATCTCCTATGCGGCCGTTTGTGTATACTTGTGTATAAACTGAAAGATGACAGTCTTCGGCTTCAGCCCCCACGCACAAGGTGCGGGGGTGTTCGCAAAAATAGCGCATTTTCACACTTAATCCGACGTCTCGGTCCTGTTGAGGAGGTGGTAGCGTAGCAAACGAGGCAATCCGGACTATGATGCTTTATCACTTTCACTTAGCCATTGGAGTTCGAGGGTGGGGCTACGATATAGCCCCTGGGGGCACCGCGCTCTCCGAATTCGGGGCGCGTGTGTGCCTGACCGGGAAATGGCCCTTCGTCAAAGCGGGGGAATTCTAAACATTCTGGTTGTCGATCGAGTGGTTGACCAGTCTCTCGCTGTATCATGACAGTCAGTTTTCGGCTTTCTCTACTAAGGAGCTCGCCCAGACGAACTGGGGCACAATCGCAGTAGTTCTCCTGGTGCCGCGTTAGCCGATGATACGGAACGTAAGGCAGCAAAACACAGGAGCCGGGCAAACCCAACATTTGACCAAAGACATGATTCGGAGCTGATGCATATAAGGCCTAACTCGAGACGCCGAACACTCCCTAAGGTGTTTGGTCTTTATAATAATGGGAATAACGATGCCCTAAGCCCCTAGTGTCCAGGTACGGGCAAAGTCTTCTGACGCGGCTGATGCCAAAACGTCAGGCTCCACTCTGGTTATAATAAAAAGCCAGGGGATTATAGCAACAAGAGACAGTAAAAGAAGTTTACGCAGGGTCTTAATCTGAAAAGAATCCTTGCCACGGGTCCCTACTACACGTCTGCGCCTGTGTCTCCGTTGTGCCGTTATCCTGGACGGTTGTGCACGTTGTTCATCTGTAAAAAGAGAGAAACTTAGTTTGAAAGGAAATCGTGCGAAAAAAGGTATGGGAAAAATATTAATAAGTAAAGAGGAGTCTATATTAGCTCGTTGTTGCTTATACGCTCAGCACCTTGTGAAAGGGGCGTGCGGCTAGGGAGCCCCTAGCTTATTTGTGTCGAACTCGTCTAGTCGTGTCCGGGGTCTTTACATGACCCTCGCAATGAAAAGATGCCACGTGGACCGGGCATTTTAAATGTAAGAGACGCGTAATGTGGTATGGCATTGAAGTGGACAAAAGCTTCTCGTCCCAATAATGCTTGATAGCTACTTTTGAATGGGGCGTTATGAAAAATTAGGTTTTCGCGTCGGAAGTTGTTCGGTGACCCGAACACAACTTCTAGTAAAAAGGAGCCCGTGCACTTAGCGTAAGGGCCTGGCGTTACTCCTTTAAAGGAGGTGCGGCTATGTCGAATTTTAGTAAGGTCTATCCCCAACTTGCGGATTGTGTTTGGATATAGCAGGTTTAAATCGCTGCCTCCGTCCATCAGGACTTGTGTAAATTGTAGTCCGTCGATTATAGGATCCAATGTCAGAGCAGTCCATCCTGCATTCCGGACACTTCTGGAATAATCCATGTGGTCAAAAGTTATTGGTTTTGACATCCAATCTCAATGTTCCGCTGGGGTGGACCGAGCGGGGCCCGTCCTAGCGGGTGCCGCATTTTTCCGTATTATCACATGAAGTGAGTTTACAGCTTTGACTTCTTGCGGGAAAGTCTTTTGTTTTCCGGTGCTCTGCTGGTGGGGTTTATCATCATCCTCGCTTGATGCGTCGTGCCCCTTGTGTTCGGCATTTAATCGGCCGGACTGTTTGAAACCCAACAATCTCGGTGGGTGTGGTTTGCAGGCCTTCCGGGGGTACTGTGGATTTGACATATCCGACCCAAGATTTTGTTTAAGTTGGATAGCTCATCACTGTTGTCCATAAGAGGCAGTGTTTTGTTGTTTGGCCGCGAGCTCTTGAATCCGGCGTTGACCGCCGTGTTCTTTGGGCTTTTCTGTTTATTCCAGCGCTGATCTTTTCTGCGCCGTGATTTTCCGTTTCCATCTTTGATCTCGGATGTACTTGGGTCACTGGTGCTGCATCTTGCCAGCCAGCTGTCCTCCCCTGCGCAAAAGCGGGTCATGAGGCTTGTTAGCGCGGACATTGTCCTCGGCTTCTCTTGGCCGAGGTGCCTGGCGAGCCATTCGTCTCGGACGTTGTGTTTAAAAGCTGCTAAGGCTTCGGCGTCCGGACAGTCGACTATTTGGTTCTTTTTAGTAAGGAACCTGTTCCAGAATTTGCGCACTGACTCTCCGGGCTGTTGAGTTATATGGCTTAGATCATCTGCATCCGGAGGGCGGACATAAGTCCCTAGAAAGTTTGCTCTAAACGCGTCCTCAAGCTCTTCCCAACTTCCAACAGTGTTTTCTGGGAGGCTTTTGAGCCAATGACGGGCTGGCCCTTTGAGCTTGAGAGGTAAGTATTTTATGGCGTGGAGATCATCTCCTCTAGCCATGTGTATGTGTAGTATATAATCCTCTATCCAGACTCCAGGGTCTGTTGTTCCGTCGTAAGCCTCTATGTTTATGGGTTTAAACCCTGCTGGGAATTCATGATCCAGTACCTCATTGGTGAGACAGAGTGGGTGTGCAGCGCCCCTGTACTTGGGTGCACCGCTGTCTTCGAACACTTGACGTGTTGCGTTGCTTCCTGGGGCCCTCTTCTTTGGCCCGTAAATGGACCTGGCTGGGCCATCTATTTTCCCAGGGTCATGAATTGGCTTGTGTGCGGCGCCGCTTTTAGATTTTGGCCTATCATGTGGTCGTCTATCCGCCCAGACGGCCTCTTTGTTTTTTTACTGTGGGGGCTCTATGGCCTCCTCGTCAAATTCTGGCAGCAGCTTGCGCTTCGGGTAGCTCTTCGATTGGTGGCCATTGCCGTATTTGTCTGCGGTTTTGAGCACTTTGCTCCACCTCATTCTGAGTATATCTTCCGCTGTTTTAAGCTTCCATTTTTCGTTCTTCAAGCTTCTTGCTGTGGCGACGAGTCTTCCGTGGAGGTTTTTCTGCTCCGATAGTATGTCCGGTGTGAGGTCGTCCGGACTGTTGGTTTCGCCGGGATTGGATTGATTATCCAATTCGTCCTGTTCGGACGGTTGCTTGGTTGCATGTTCGTCGTCCACTGGTTTGCCCTGCTTTATTGCTGGGTCATGAGGAGCGCTGTTGTTGTCGAGGCGGGGCTTCGGGCGGCATCTACGTCGCCGTTTTGGTTGTTTATCGGCGGGATTATCCTTTGCCACGCCCCGTTGGTCCTCGTTGTCGCTTCCTTTTGGGGTATCCACCATGTATACGTCATATGACGAGGTGGTCTTCCAGTGCCCTGTAGGCGCTGGTTCTTGTTCGTCTCCGGCATCGTCGTCCATACCGTCGATGTTTTCGGAGTCGTAGTCTAGCATGTCTGTTAGATCGTCGACAGTGGCTACAAAGTGGGTGGTGGGTGGGCTTTGAATTTCTTCGTCGTCCGTATCCCAACCGTCCTGGCCATAGTCCAGCCAGGTCTCTCCGGATAGGGAGAGATGTTTTAGCGAATTTAGGATGTCGCCAAAGGGCGAGTGTTGGAAGATGTCTGCGGCGGTGAATTCCATGACCGGTGCCCAATCAGATTCGATTGGCAGGGGCGCGGGAGGTTCGGAGTCCGACAGGGAGTCCGGCACCTCGGAGTCACGAGCTTCGCAAGGGACAAGGTTAGTGTTCGGCTCCATCACACTGGAAGTTGCAGCCCCCGAGGCGGTGTCTAGCCACCGGTCCTCGATTTGGGCGATCGGCTCCGGACTAAGGGCCAGAGCGGATTCGTGTGCGGCCACCAAGGCACTGTCCGGCGACAGAGCAAGATCATGCCCATCGTGATAGTGCGGCACGCTTGGCTGTGGCTCGAGCCCGTCGAAGATCAAGTCCCCGCGGATGTCGGCCGTAAAGTTTAGGCTTCCGAACCTAACCTGACGGACAAGGGCGTAGCTTTTGATCTGCTCCAGATGGCCAAGTGAATTAGCCCGCAGTGCGAAGCCGCCGAATATGAAGATCTGTCCGGGGAGAAAAGTCTCACCCTGGACAGTGTTGTTGTCGATTGAAGAAGCCATCGAGCCTATCGGCGACGGCACAAAGGAACTCTCAATGAAAGCACCAATGTCGGTGTCAAAACTGGCGGATCTCGGGTAGGGGGTCCCGAACTGTGCGTCTGCACGGATGGTAACAGGAGACAAGGGACACGATGTTTTACCTAGGTTCGGGCCCTCTTGATGGAGGTAAAACCCTACGTCCTGCTTGATTAATATTGATGATATGGGTAGTACAAGAGTATATCTACCACGAGATCAGGGAGGCTAAACCCTAGAAGCTAGCCTATGGTATGAATGTTGTAATGGAGGTTAAGTCCTAAGGACTAAAGCCCTCCTGTTTATATAGACATAGGAGAGGGCTAGGGTTACACAGAGTCGGTTACAATGGTAGGAGATCTACATATCCGTATCGCCAAGCTTGCCTTCCACGCCAAGGAAAGTCCCATTCGGACACGGGACGGAGTCTTCAATCTTGTATCTTCGTAGTCTTGGAGTCCGGCGGACGATGATAGTCCGGCTGTCCGGACACCCCCTAGTCCAGGACTCCCTCAGCCATGTCCTGGGAGGAGGGGAGGGTGAACAAGGTGCCTTCTGCCGCAGTGTGGCATCAACCGTAGTTGTGCAACACCCACTGGAGTAGTGCGTTGGACGAACCACAGTGGAGCAGCTGCCGGAGACCATGAGAATGAGGGGCGGCGCCAGAGGGAGGAGTAGCCAGGGAAATTTGCCCCTACCCGCCGGCCATGTAGCCTAGCTGGACATAGCATCGTCGAGGACCAGGCCAGATGGGACCAGTGGCGACGGCTCGCTGGAGGAACCCTAGTGCTGCAGGAAGGGGATTGAGGTAGAGGGAAAGGGGAGAGGAGATGCAAGCGGGCAGGGCAATGAATGCTTGCGTGTTTGTGTTTTACTTGAGGGTCAGGTGTGACACAGGCGTTAGTAGTTGCATTTTGAGTGTAATATAGGCAGCCAACATAGTCATTTCACTATTCCCCTTCCCTTCAATTTTTAGTGAGGTTCTACCCAAAACACCCCCCTATAAAGCGAAATTAGTTAATCCCAAGCCCATAACTCAAAATGACTTCTTTACATCTTTTATGGCTTATTTTGACAATATACCCTGAAAAGGCGGAATCGAACTGGCCCTTAACCTGCAATTCAAATTGTGCGTGCAATGATGAATCACTCCTGCCTGCTATCTGTACATTTAGGCATCATCATACATGGCATAACCTAATACATGTGCATTCCATTGTAGAATCTGAAATATGCAATGTTTATGTTAGTTCATACGTTGCACATGATGTTTAAATGCCCCTTAAATCTGGTCAGTCAAGTGATGGTCTTTAAGCCTCCTTCTTTGCTTCTTTTCTTGATATGTAAGATTTGCTCACACATCTGTTCAATTGCTTGTTTGCATCAGCCAGCCATACTAGGACTGTTTGCTTTGATTACTTGTTGTTCTTGACCTAACACTCTAACAGAGCTTGTCAACGATTTAAACACTAAGGGCTGCTGTAGTGGGGCCTTGTCTAACTCATAGGTGAATAAAGGTTTGGCTGTACGCAACAGTAGGCTCTCCAAGAGTACCTGGAGATCCAGTTCGAAGGTATGCCTAGTTTTTACATAGTGCAGACATAGTAAATGCTCATTTCATTGTGTGCAAGTGCAAGAGATGCGGCATGTTTCATTATGTGCTGTTGTTTTGTTATAATCTCAACCTTTTGTGTTCACACACTGGAAAGTATGCATATTTATCTTCCAAGGAGACTAGTAACTAGTTTGTGTCACCTTGCAGAGGGGGTGCAATGAAGATAAGATTGAGGATTTCCAAGTACAAGATGTTAGGAAGGAGCCTTGCAAGAGAAGTAGGAGCTGCGCTGAGCCTCTTCAACCTACTAAGGTAAGTCACTGTATGCAACTCAACAGTTCAATTCCTTGTTTGTTTCAGGCATAGTTAATTTTCTCTTTTCAATTGCTTTATTTGTCCTCACTTAATGAGATGCCCAAATAATTGTGCCTGATGTTCGGTACTTGTATGAATATTAGTTAACATAATTAAAGGCCTTACCATTTAATTACTCTGCCGAAGTGTGCCCGAAGCTTTGAAGTCTATTAACCAACTATTATTGCATCAGGCTCACAATCTAGTTTATACTATGCTAATGATTGCATAGTTTTGCCTGTTGTAGTATGTTTGTATGAAACCCTCTGTTGTTCATTATGCTCCCTAAGACTTTAATTGAGGTACAGAATGGCCAACTGCTTGCTTACTTGTACACAACGTGCTGTCTAAATTTGTAACTTGTCTGTGTTTTCGATTGGGCCACAACATCATGCTCCTCTGGTGAGCTAAGAGGGATTTCTATATGCAGGCTGTACAAACTATCTTTTTTATAGTTTTTAAAATATCACCTGCTTATGCTTCATGACGTGTAACATTTTTTTTGTGAAAGTGACGTGTAACATTATTGTTAGTCCTGTTTTGCCATGTAGTACAAAATAGTGTCTTGTTCGCTTCACTGTTGTAACTATATTTTTGCCCTAGTCATGTGTACTTATAGAAACATTTCTAGATGAAGTGACATCAACACAAAAATCTGCGAGCAGTGCAGCATGGCCGTTACCAAATGATTATGGATTGGAATTGGAATGTGCTGACTTTCTCGAGCATCAACTAGAGGTGGCAAGACAACGTGTACATGATTGTCAACGTATAATCAACAAGTTGAGGCTCGACATGCAGGTATTAGATGCAGGAGTCAAAAAAATGAAACAAGACACCGAGGTAACCATGAAGGAATTGGAGATTTTTCAGACTGAAATTTGTGCTCTCTGAATCTGGCCAATCCTATTTTCTGAAGAGATTATAGTTCAAATGGAGTTAAGTTGATGCGCATCCATGATGTATGAGCCGTATTTGCCAAGTGGATGTATTTGCTATTTGTGTATGCTTTATTATCATCTGTGCCGTACCATAATGCCCAGTGGGTATAATCGGCTGTAATTTCTTTATTGTATAGTGTAGGATTATTCTACCTTTCTATGCCTTGATCTCTTTGTTGTATAGTGTATGCTTTTTAGAGGTGATAGTATTGACTAGGATAATTCTTTGAATATGCTATATCGTTCAAACGGGGGCCAACTCGCCCAACCATGGGCCTTCTACGTCTCGTAGGATCCATGGGCCTTCTACGTCTCGCAGGATCCATGGGCCACCGACTCATTTATGGGTCTTGTACTGGCCTTTAATGGTCCGTAGACGGGCCTATAATGGAAATCGTATGTTTTATTGGCTGACCATAACGGGCCGTTAATAGGCCATATTGGTGATTCTATGAAAATGGCCCAACAGACTGACGGACCACAAACGGGCCAATTGTAACGATGAGCTGAATTTGGCCCACAAGCAGAAAATGACAGTAACGGGCCGTAAGTAACCGAATGCTGCAAATAAGCCCAAGAATAAATGGGCTCTGAGAAGGCCGAAAGATAACATGGGCTGTAAACGGCCCAACTCAATAACGGGCCCTCAATGGGTATAAAGCGATACACTGTTCATTACGGGCCAGTTTCACCACAGGCCGTTAATGGGTCTAAATTAATACACTGTTCATCACGGGCCAGTTTCACCACGGCCGTTAATAGGCCAAGAGTTACATAGGGCCTCATATGGGCCGAAAGACGTCATGGGCCATATATGGGCCAGAAGTGAAAACGGGCTGGAATCATATTGGATGGTCCAGATGACGCTACTGGGCCTAATTCGGATAGGGCTTAACGGGCCTTGGGTTAGCGGGCTGTAAATGGGCTATATGCGAACAGGCCGTTAACAGGCTTTCCATGGGCCGGCCCGTCACCTTTTGACCAAGTCAAACGGGCTGGCCTTTTCACAGGAATGGGCCTCTATTGGGCCGTGCCACGTGCCGACATATCATAGGCGCCTTCTGTCTAATGAGTGGATGACATCTGTCCCAACAATGAGCCGACACGTGTTTCCTCCAGCCAATGATGATTTTACACGTGGAAAATCCCCATTGGTCGGGGCTGTTAACGGGTTATCGGATCCAAAACCCGACCCGATAGCTTAAGGGACTACCGTTACGGTGGATGCCACGTGTCGGTCACCCTTGACGAAAGCACTTCTGTGACGCGCGATTTATCGTCATGGAAGTGGACACTTCCGTGATGATAATTTTGGTAATGTCATCGAACACTTCTACGACAGCACAGGTATAACTATCTTGATTCTGTCATAAATTTGTCATGGATGTACATGCATGACAAAAAACGCGACCTACTGTGACAAACACGTAGCATCACGGAAGTGTATTTTTTTTGTAGTGCTAGACACCACCGAGGATGCGGGCCTAAGCTGCAATCGCCTAGATGCCCAAGTAAGTAACCTTAAAACTGGACACTTTGTTTTTATTTGTCATAGTCATTATTCTGAAAACCCTCCGTGGCCAGGAATGGCTCAACAAGGCGGAGAGAATCAGGTGTCCGGTGCCACTTCCCGAAGGCTCGCCTGGTCCAACCGTTGTCAAGATGCTTGGCCCGGTGCTCAGCAAAATGCCCTCAAGGAAAGATGAAGGAAAGGGTAGTGAAGCCGAACTTCACACACTGCACATCCGGACCGGGGGAATTGTTTCCTCCCCAGGGGAGGATAGTCGGCGAGGGGAATCTGAGGCCGCATCCCCGCGCGGGAAGAAAAGGGCCGCCTCCGAAGACTTGGAGACAAAGATGCCCAAACAGGGGAAGAAAGTGTCGCCGAGGGGCTCTGCCCCGACGGGCGTCTTCACCACGTCATGCCCGCCAACGGGCCAGCCCTCAATCGAGTTGTAAGTTAATCGTCAATTCAAAGGTACTGCGTTCCTCCGAGATCAATAACCAGGATTCGTCTTTTGCAATCTGGCTAGCAGCTCTTCTCAATAGAGTTCGTCTTCAGGGGATCTTCCTTCGGAGATGATGGAGAGCGAGACCCCACCCACCTCTCCGCCTCATGAAGCGGGCAACACCGAGGTGTCGTCACGGAGGAGTCCGGATCTGCCGAAGTCGGAAGCTAATACGTCAGCGGCCCTGAGCCCGGAGTGTTTGGCTCCCACGGGGGGCAAGGAGAAAGGTCCAGCACAGTTTGATGTCCGGCCGGACAGACTGACAGACCTTCTAGAGCGAGCTGCGCTCTCGGAGGAGCACCGCTCATTAATGAGCACGGTGCTCAAAAAGATTTCATCCGCCACAAGCGGTTTGAATGAAGCATTTACGAGCCTGCTCAGAGGCTTTGAGGTATGTAGTGAAAAATACACTAGTTTGTAACTGTGAGGCACGCGCTAGGTGTGCTCCATATGGATAGTAGCCCCTGAGACTCTGGTTGCCCGCCCTAGGCAGCAAACGGGGGATCATATAATCATGATTGCGCTATACATATGCGCAGGTGTCTAAGGGCCCGGCAAACGACCAGTCCGTTGAAGTTGCCGAGCTAAGGAGGTAGATCGGATCTATTGATGCCGATATCACACTGGTGAACGAGCGGCTGAATGAGTCACAAGGTATCCGCTCTGCTTTCATTATTTATCTTGTATAGGAAAATATGAGAAGGGCATAATATTAATGCAATTTGTTTGCAATGCAGATGGTGCTTCTGCCATGGAAGCCCTGAGGGCGGAACTTGCCCAGGCCAAGGAGCAAGCTCGGGTTAGCAATGCGGCTGCCCTAAAGGCGGCCGAAGAATTGAGAGCTGAATAGGCTGGTCATCGCCGAAGCGAGTAAAAGATAGCCGAAATGGCTGTGGAGTTGAAAAATGCCGCCGACCGGTATGAACTCCTTGAAAAGGAGAATAAGGCTAGTTTAGCCGACCTGAACAAGGCACTTACTGCCACCAAGGAGATGCGGACCGAGGTCAGGGGTGTGCGGGAGGAGCTTCAACAGGCTGGTAAAATCACGGCTGGGGGCTCTTACTTACTGCGGACGAAGTTTTTGGATCTGAAGTATGCTCCCCTGGATGGACGCTGGAGTCCTGCAGACGCGTATGCGGACTTGGCGAAGAGTACAGCCAATGCGGCCAAGTTTCTCGAGGATCGAGGTGATAAAGAAGTGGAGAAGCTTTTCTGGTCGCAATTCAATGCTCCCGCACGCCCGCTGCCGTTAAGTGAGAAGATGGTTGCTGTAGCGGAGCTTCATTGGCTGTCCGGGCTTGCAATGTGGTCTGTAGTAGACCATCTTTGGCCGAAGGGGCCTAAGCCGGACAGTTACTTTGGTTTGGTGCAACAATTCCTTCGGACCGTACCTCAGATCGACGCCATGAGACGGTCGGCGTGCATAGAGGGTGCACGAATTGCTCTTGCCCGCGTTAAAGCTTATTGGACAGATATGGAGCCACCATTGTAGGAATCCAGAATCCGGCGGGAGACCAGTATCCGGCCGAGCACTACTTGGAGCAGGTAATAGAAGGTGCCCGCTTAATAGGGGAGCAGTGCTTGAAGAATATATTGTTCGAGTAATGAAGCGAATCATTGTAAAAACAATGTTATTTTGATTATGAGGCTATATTTATACTTTGTGCCCGAAAGTATTAGTTGTGCCTCATGTGCGGCCGTTTTTATGTGTGTGTAATTCTGAAAGTTAGCAGTTGTTGGCCTCAGCCGCCACGCATACAATGCGGGGGTGTTCGCGAAAAGTATGCATGATCACACTTGTTCCAATGTCTTGGTCCATTAAGGACGTGATCGCACGTCGAACTAGGCAACCAGACTATATAGCTGTAACACTTTCACTTAGCCAAAGGAGTTTGACAGTGGGGCTACTATGTAGCCCCTAGTACTTTTGCGTGCATCCGAATATGGGCGCATATGTACATGGCCAGGAAACGGCCCTTCATTAATGCGGAGGAATCCTAAAGATTCCGGTAAGTCTTCGAGTGGTTGAACAGTCTCGCGATGTATCATGACAGTCAGTTTTCGGCTTTCTCTACTGAGGTGCTCATCCAGAATAACCAGGGCACAATCGCAGTAGTTCTCCTTTGGCCGCCTTAGCCGATAAGAACGGAACGTAAGGCAGCAAACCCAGGAGCCGGGCAAACCCAACATTTGACCAAAGACATGATTCGGAGGTGATGCATATAAGGCCAAACTCGTGACGCCGAACACTCCCGGAGGTATTCGGACTTTATAGCAGAAATTTGTGGGCTGAAGAATGCCCATTCATTATAAACCCTGTATTTTCAGGTACGTGCATTAGTTTGTCGTTGCGAAATGCCAGTAACGGCAGTATCCTCTATGGGTACGGAACCCATGGGGTGTTTAAACAACAAGAGGCAATAAAAAGGTCTACACAGGGGCTTAATCTAAAGATAAACCTGTTGAGCGGGGCCCTGCTGCACGTCTGCGCCTTTGTCTCCGTTGTGCCGTATCCTGGAAGGGTATCGCGCGAATGTTGTCTGTAAAAAAGAAAACTCATGTAGGAGAGTACAACGTAAGTATGCGATGGATAGTAAAAGTATAAGACGTTGGCCTTCCAATAAGGTTGAGACAAGTGTGGGGCTATATTAAGTATTTATAGCCCCTGGTGTCCTCTATGGGATTACATATACGGTGCCCTGGTTCAGTTTTATCCGGGCTACCGGACTCGTCTAACCGTGTATGTGGTCTTAATGACCAGTCAAGTTTTCTGATATTGGAGGCCGCTTATAGTCCGGCTGCTAGGGCCGTCGCGTGTTCCTCAGTGCGTGAAGAGCGCTCTGTGTTTCCGTTAACGGTTATGATGCCACGTGGACCGGGCATCTTAAGTGTAAGGGAGGCATAGTGCGGTAATGCGTTGAAGCGGGCGAAGGCCATTCTTCCAAGCAATGCATGGTAGCCGCTTTGGAAGGGTGCGATGGTGAAGAGTAGTTCTTCGCTTCTGGAGTTGCCTGGGGAGCCGAATGATACCTCCAGTATGACGGAGCCCCGGCCGTGGGCTTCAAAGCCTGGTACCACCCCTTCAAAGGTGGTGTTACATGGCTAATTCTGGATGGGTCTATCCCCATCCTGCGGACAGTGTTCTCATATATTAAATTGAGACTGCTGCCGCCGTCCATGAGGACGTGGGTGAGATGGTATCCGTCAATTATTGGGTCAAGCAGCAAGGCCTCCGATCCTCCGCGCCGAATACTAGTTAGGCAATCCGTGTGATCGAAGGTGATCGGACAAGCCATCCAGTATTTAGGTGTGGGTACGATGGGCTCTATACCATACACGTCTCTGAGCGCGCGTTTGTGCCTTCTCGTGTATGTGTGAGTCGCGTGGATCATGTTTACTGTTTTAACCTCTGGTGGGAATTTTTTCTGTCCTCTAGTGTTCGGCTGGCAAGGTTCATCCTCGTATTCACTTGGTGTTTCCCTTCCCTTGTTTTCGGCATTTAATTTGCCGGCCTGCTTGAAGACCCAACACTCTCTGTGTGTGTGGTTCGCAGGTTTGTCGAGGCTACCATGAATTTGGCACAGTCTGTCCAGGAGTCTGTTCAGACCGGACGGTCCCTCTTTACTACCTTTAAGTGGCTTCTTTTGCTGATCGTGTCGAGAGCCCCTGAATCTGGCGTTGACCATTGTGTTATCCGGGCTCTCTTCCTTGTTTTGGCGTTTCTTTTTGTTGCGCCGTGGCTTCCCGTTGCCTTCCCTTATTTCGGATGTGCTTGGGTCGCTGGTGCCTTTACGGGCCAAACAGCTATCTTCACCCGCACAAAAGCGGGTCATAAGGCTTGTTAAGGCTGCCATTGTCCTTGGCTTTTCTTGGCCGAGGTGTCTGGCGAGCCATTCGTCGCGGATGCTGTGTTTGAATGCCGCTAACGCTTCGGCATCCGGACAATTGACAATTTGATTCTTTTTAGTGAGGAATATGTTCCAAAGCCTGCAGGCGGACTCTCTGGGCTGTTGGATTATGTGACTTAAATCGTCCGCATCCGGAGGCCGGACATAAGTCCCTTGAAAATTGACCTTGAAAGCATCCTCGAGTTCCTCCCAACTCCCAATTGAATTTTCTGGGAGGATTGTCGGATTTCGGGTTCCGGAAGACCCTTCAGATTCGAACACTGGGGTGCGCACGAAGATCTTTCCCCTGCCAGCTCACGTCGTGAAGTCTCGCAAAGGAACTAGGCTAGAAAGAAGAACACACAAGGGACACGAGATTTATACTAGTTCAGGCCACCATTGTGTTGTAATACCCTACTCCAGTGTGTGGTGTGGTGGATTGCCTCAGGGGCTGATGATGAACAGTAGAAAGGGAGAACAGCCTCGCGAGGGCTGTTCTTGAGCTGGTGCGATGAACTGCTTGGGTGAGTTCAGTCACCTCTCTCTAGTCTATGCGTGATCTCTTCGATGGATGCCCCTACTCTGTGGTGGCTAGTCCTATTTATAGAGGGAGGCCTTGGGCCTCTTCCCAAATAATGAGCGGGAAGGGCGCCAACAATTGGCCATTTTGAAGGGGAACATCTAGTACACTTACCCTGACTAAAGTTGGTCTTTGGCTGCCAAAGGCTCTGACGATGACGCCGTCCTAGGCTCCATGATAACCTCCATCCTGCTGCTCTTCTTGTCTTGGTCTTGTTGCACCGAAACGGTAACCTTTGCCTGATGCCTCGGCATGTGCTTGCCCCCTTTACACCGAAGGGGAAACAAGGACACTACGCAGGCCGGCGCCCGCCTGGCGCCCGCCTGGTCTCGATCGTCATGGCCTGCATCACGGGCTCCTCGCGAGGTGCCCTACCTGGATCTCTCCGCCTCCTCACGAGCCTGCCTGATGAGGCTGCTCTGAGGAAGCTTCCTGTCATCCGCCCTGCGAGGCTTGGCTCCTCACGAGGGTCTTGAGCTTGAGCTGATGAAGCTGGGCCACACTGGGCCCCCACCTGAGCCACGCCGCAGGCCGCTGGTAGGCAAGTCTGGGGACCCCCGTTCCTAGAATGCCGATAGTAGCCCCCCGGGCCCAAGGCGTGCCCGGACTTGGCTTAGCAGCGAAGCGAAAGGGCAAGTGCGATGCGCCGCGGGCCCCAATAGCCTGCGGCCTTGGGCGCCGCGTGGCGATTGATTGGACGTGGGCGTCTCCGCTTCCCCACGACTCCTCGGCAACCATACGACTTGACAAGTCCCTGCATGCAAAAATGGTTCATGTTTACCTGCGATTGTGGTGGCCAACGGTTGGCCTTCTTCGGCTATAAGTAAGGAACGGCGCGAGCCCTTCCAGTCCATTCCCTTCTGCTACTCCTTTCTCTCCATCCCGGCTACTCGCCACTCCCATGGCTCCGCCGAAGAAGTTCTCGGCCGCGGAGAAGGGAAAGGCCCATCAGGAAGGGCCTGACTCTCCTCCGACCAAGCGCGGCCGGGGCCGCCCTCGCAAGCATCCCGCGGCCCCCATAGTGGCTTTCCGTAGTTGTGGAGGCGGTCCCCTGCGCGGCGATGAGAGCCCGGTTGCCGATGAGAGGTACGCCGTGGCTGCGCGACCCCCTAGGCGACGGTTCCGCTCGGCGGAGGTGCTACCGGAGATCTTCGTGTGGTCGGTGGACCCGACCAGTACCTGGCTCCAGCTCCCCCGCTTCTTCGTAGGTGAACTTCCGGCCGGCGCTCTGGGAAGCCTCTGGCTTCAGGCGGACGGTTGCTGTAGCAGGGCCTCCCCGGCTTCGCTAGAGGTCTCCGTAGCCGGGGAGGTGGCCCTGACCCGCGGCTGGCAAACGTTTGCCCGCGCGCATGGCTTGAGCCGGCGGTGCACCCTGCACTTCAAGTTCGACGGCGATGCCACCCTCTACGTGAGGGTGTTAATGGAAGACGGCCGCCGCGCTGGGTGCTGCCCCGAAGATGCTGACCGCGGCCGTGAGCCCAGCCCCGACGTTCATCAGGATGAAGGTGGCGGCAGGCGCATGGGCAGCGGCGCTCGGGGCTCGCCAAGCTTCGGCGACTCTCCTTCAGACAACAGCTCCTCCAGCGGTGGCCGCGACCAGCCCCCATGTCATCGCACCCGCCTAGGGGAAGGTAGAGGGTGGGTCCGCCGCCGCGCCCCGGTGAAGTGAGAGAAGGGATCTAGCTGAGCTCCCGAGGCAGTACGAGCCCTCGCCGCGAGTTGGCTCCGAGCAAGTCGTGCTTATTTTGTTTTTCTTCTTGCGCAAAAAGAAGGTAGTATAGGGCCCCACGGGGGCGTGTTCAACTGTTGCTGTTAAATATCGTGTGGTTTCTGCTATTTCTGTGCTATGTTTCTGTGTCGCCTGCCCACGTGTGTGAATGACTTAGCTCGGGGAGGCTTGTCGCGGTCTTCGCCTCCTGAGGCCTAGGCTTCGCCGCGCGCTTCATGTCCTGCAAGGATTAGTCAGGAGGGGCAGCTCCCGGTCTCGGTTGTGGGGACGACCGACCTAGGTCCTGTGCTTGCGTCGCGATGCCTGTGGGGCACGGACTGGGAGGAGTGCTCCCGCAACGGACTCGGATAGGAACGCTTCAAACGACTGGGGCAGAAAACACTTCCGAGGGTGCCCGCGTACCTCCCTCGCGAGACTTGCGCGAGAGAAAATGAAGAAAATGAGTGAAAGAGACAAAGAGTCACAAGCTCGAGATGGCAACAACTCCAATAAAACTTCAAATAGGAACGAACAAGCCAACTGTAGAAAGCAAATGAAAAAGCCGCGTCCGACACCTAAACTAGTCTTCGACGTCTTCTCACCAGCGCGGAGCTAAGTGCTGCCACTGGGCATGGGTGGGAGCCCCCGAGGTCCAAGGGCAGCACTCCGGAGACTCCGAGGCATGTACAGCCCCACTCATTATTACGTGAGAGTGTCACGGGCGGCGAGCTTCACAGGCATTGTCCTTCTTCACAGGCACCGGGCCTTTTCCAAAATGCGGCAGCTTCACAGTCATTGGCCTTCTCCACAGGCACCGGGCCTTTTCTGAAATGCGGAAGCTTCACAGGCATTGGCCTTCTTCACAGGCCCCGGGCCTTTTCTAAAATGCGGCAGCTTCACAGGCATTGGCCTCCTTCACAGGCACTGGGCCTTTTCCGAAATGCGGCAGCTTCACAGACATTGGCCTTCTTCACAGGCACCGGGCCTTTTCCATAGGCACTGGGCCTCGCTCAGGGGTAGAATCTCCGGAGATGTTGAATGTTCCATGCATTCTGGATGGGCACCCCCTCCTAGGTCTCCAAGCGTGCGGAGCCGGGCCTGGAAACATGAACAACCTTGAATGGGCCCTCCCACATGGGAGAGAGCTTGTGCAACCCCTCCCTGGAGAGGACCCGTCTGAGCACTAGGTCCCCTACCTCAAGAGTTCTGGGGCGGATGTTGCGGCAGTGGTATCGTCGCAGCGCCTATTGATACCTTGCCGCTCGCAGTGCGGCCTCTCGACCGCGTTCCTCCCCCAGCACGAGATCCGTCCCTCACATGGCATCTTGCTGCGTCTCGTCGAATGCCAGGACCCGTGCGGAACGACGCCTGACCTTGTGAGGGAGGATGACCTCAGCTCCGTAGACGAGGAAAAACGGGGTCTCGGTCGGCTTGGCTGCGGTCGTGCGGATAGACCACAGCACAGACTGGAGCTCATCATACCAGCACCTGCCGCAGGCCTCCAGCTTCTTCTTGAAGGTCCTGGTTTTGAGGCCCCTCAGGACCTCCGCGTTGGCTCGCTCGGCCTGGCCGTTGCTCCGGGGGTGTGCTACCGAAGCTAGCATATCTGCGCTCCAAGGTTAGCACAACACATTTTGAAGAGATTACTGGTGAATTGCGAACTGTTGTCAGTGATGATGCGGTTAGGCACCCCAAATCGGCTCACGAGGCCCTTGATGAACTTGACTGCGGAGCCCGCTGGGATAGTGCAGACAGCTTCCACCTCAGCCCACTTGGTGAACTTGTCCATGATACGTCTCCAACGTATCTATAATTTTTGCTTGCTCCATGCTACTTTATCTACTGTTTTAGGCAATATTGGGCTTTATTATCCACTTTTATATTATTTTTGGGACTAACCTATTAACCGGAGGACCAGCCCAGATTTGCTATGCCTATTCCAGTGTTTTGAGGAAAAGGAATATCAGACGGAGTCAAAACGGAAAGAAATCAACTGGAGAAGTTATTTTTGGAAGGAAAGCAACCCGGGAGAATTGGAGTCCACGTCAAGAAATAAACGAGGAAGGCACGAGGTAGGGGGACGCGCCCACCCCCTGGGCACGCCCTCCACCCTCGTGGGGCCCTCATGGCTCCCCTGACGTATTTCTTCCACCTATATATACCAATATACCATAAAACTTCTAGAACAGAAGATAGATCGGGAATTCCGCCGCCGCAAGCCTCTGTAGCCACCAAAAACCAATCGGACCCTGTTCCGGCACCCTGCCGGAGGGGGATCCCATCACCGGTGGCCATCTTCATTATCCCGGTGCTATCCATGACGAGGAGGGAGTAGTTCACCCTCGGGGCTGAGGGTATGTACCAGTAGCTATGTGTTTGATCTCTCTCTCTTTCTCGTGTTCTCTCTCGTGTTCCATCTATGGCACGATCTTGATGTATCCCGAGCTTTGCTATTGTAGTTGTATCTTATGATGTTTCTCCCCCTCTACTCTCTTGTCATGAATTGAGTTTCCCCATTGAGGTTATCTTATCGGATTGAGTCTTTTATGAACACTTGATGTATGTCTTGCATGGGATAACCGTCGTGACAATGGGTTATTCTATTGATCCACTTGATGTATGTTTTGGTGATCAACTTGCGGGTTTCGTGACACTTGGGAACCTATGCATAGTGGTTGGCACACGTTCTTGACTCTCCGGTAGAAACTTTGGGGCACTCTTTGAAGTACTTTTATGTTGGCTGGATGAATCTGAGATTGTGTGATGCATATCATATAATCATGCCCACGGATACTTGAGGTGACAATGGAGTATCTAGGTGACATTAGGGTTTTGGTTGATTTGTATCTTAACGTGTTATTCTAGTACGAACTCTTTTATAGATCGATCCGAAAGAATAGCTTTGTGGTGGTTTCGTACCCGACCATAATCTCTACGTTTGTTCTCCACTATTAGTGGCTTTGGAGTGACTCTTTGTTGCATGTTGAGGGCTTGTCATATGTTCTATCTATGTTATTATTGTTGAGAGAACTTACACTAGTGAAAGTATGAACCCTAGGCCTTGTTTCCTATCATTGCAATACCGTTTACGCTCACTTTTACCACTTGTTACCTTGCTGTTTTTATATTTTCAGTTTACAAATACCTTTATCTACCATCCATATTGCACTTGTAACACCATCTCTTCGCCGAACTAGTGCACCTATACAATTTGCCATTGTATTGGGTGTGTTGGGGACACAAGAGACTCTTTGTTATTTGGTAGCAGGGTTGCTTGAGAGAGACCATCTTCATCCTACGCCTCCCACGGATTGATAAACCTTAGGTCATCCACTGTAGGGAAATTTGCTACTGTCCTACAAACCTGTGCACTTGCAGGCCCAAAAATGTCTACAAGAAGAAGGTTGTGTAGTAGACATCAAGCTCTTTTCTGGCGCCGTTGTCGGGGAGGCAAAGGTAAAGGGCACTCACTCACACCCCGTCAACTAAGCTCTTTTTTGGCACCGTTGCCAGGGAGGTGAGTGCTTGAAGGTATATTTTTAGATCTTGCAATCGAATCTTTTTGTTTCTTGTTTTAGCACTAGTTGATCTATAAAGGAAAATTACAAAAACATGGAGTTAAGTTTGTCTCATATGCTTCACCTTTTTAATATCTTTCGTGAGTATGATGGGAAGGAAAATTGTGCTCAAGTGTTAGAAGATGAATTACATAGAATGCTTGTCATGAAATATGTGAATGATGAGCATGATTGCAATGTTGTTAGTATGAATTCCTTGAATATCCATGATGCTAATGATATACAAAGCCACAATCTTGGGGAAGCTATGTTTGATGAAGATGATATATTTTGTCCCCCAAGCTTTGATGAGCAAATTTACTATGATGAAAGCATGCCTCCTATCTATTATGATTATTGTGATGATACGTATGTTATAAAGAAGAAGTTTGCTTATGAAGAGAGTAGTAAATTTTCCTTGCAAGTAGATCATGAAAAGAATGCTTTAGGTGTTGGTTATATTGTTGAATTCATTCATGATGCTACTGAAAATTATTATGAGGGAGGAACATATGCTTGTAGGAGTTGCAATAATGTCAAGTTTCCTCTCTATGTGCTTAAAATCTTGAAGTTATGCTTGTTTTACCTTCCTATGCAAGACGATTCTTGCTCCCCTAAGTTGTTTGCTCACAAAATCCCTATGCATAGGAAGTGGGTTAGACTTAAAAGTGCTAGTCATATGCTTCCTGATGCTCCCGTTATGTTTCAATTCTTATCTTATATGTGAGCATCATTGTCATCATCATGCCTAGCTAGAAAGGCATTAAAGAAAAACGCTTGTTGGGAGACAACCCAATATTTATCCTTACTGTTTTTGTGTGTCCACATGATTATGCTACTGTAGTAATCATTTTTTATAGCTTTTGTTTCAATAAAGTGCCAAGTAGAACATCTGGGAAGACTTGGGTGAAGTTTATGTGATCTTGCTGTGAAAAACAGAAACTTTAGTGCTCACGAGAATAGCTGCCATTTTTTACTGGAGAGTGATTTTAGGTTGATTCTTTTTTAAGATGATTAATAGACAAATGTCTCAGGTCCAGCAATTTATTTCATAATTTTTGGTGTTCCATAAGTATACGTTTTATATAGATTACTACAGACTGTTCTGTTTTTGACAGATTCGGTTTCCTATGTGTTGTTTGCTTATTTTGATGAATCTATGAGTAGTATCGGAGGGTGTGAACCATAGATAAGTTTGAGTACAGTAGATATTACACCAATATGAATTTATAATGAGTTCATTACAGTACCTAAGTGGTGGTTTTATTTTCTTATACTAACAGAGCTTACGAGTTTTGTTTTGAGTTTTGTGTGGTTGAAGTTTTCAAGTTTTGGGTAAAGATTCGATGGACTATGGAATAAGGAGTGGCAAGAGCCTAAGATTGGGGATTCCCAAGGCACCCCAAGTTAATATTCAAGGACAACCAAGAGCCTAAGCTTGGGGATTCCCCGGAAGGCATCCCCTCTTTCGTCTTTGTTCATCGGTAACTTTACTTGGAGCTATATTTTTATTCACCGCATGATATGTGTTTTTTTTGGAGCGTCATTTCATTTTGTTAGTTTTTGCTTGATGTTAGTTAGATTAATGTTTTGCATCTTTAGTTTCAATAAATAAGTCAAGGATAGCCATTGCCATGCTTATTTTGCTAGTATACTTGTTGCTGTTTGAAAAACAGAAAGTTTACCGCTGTTGCAAAAATTCCTTAGAAAAGTCAGAGAGTGGTACAATGTTGAATCTTTTTGCATGCTGAGCTCTTATAGATTTTTACAGTGGGAATTTTAGCTCATAATTTTTGGAGTCAGGGAAGTATTGATACTCTTGCATTCTTTACAGACTGTACTGTTTTGACAGATTGCTGTTATGGTTGCATTGTTTGCATATTTTTGCTTGTTTAATGATTCTATTTGGTGATAGGAATATTAAATCTGCAGAGTCATTTAGTATTAAATGTGGAATAATAATTTTAGTTATTTGTTACAGTAGAAAATGATAAGGTTTTGCATTGGTTTATACTAACCTATCTCACGAGTTCTTGTTGAGTTTGTTGTCAATGAAGCTTTTGATAAAAAGAGAAACCATGATATGAGAGGAATTAAGGAGACACAAAAGCTCAAGCTTAGGGATGCCCAAGGCACCCCAAGATAATATTTCAAGAAGTCTCAAGCATCTAAGCTTGGGGATGCCCCGGTAGGCATCCCACCTTTCTTCTTCAACAACTATCGGTTAGTATCGGTTGAGCCTAAGTTTTTGCTTCTTCACATGAGTTGTGCTATCCTTGCAATGTAGTTTTCTTTAGCTTTGCTTGATGTTTGAATAAAGTATCAAGATCTGAAATTATTAAATGAGAGAGCCATACATGAATTGGAATTTGTTAGAATACTCTATGTGCTTCACTTAGATTATTTTGAGAGTCTTTAATAGCATGGTAATTCGCTTAATGTTAATATACTTGGTGTTCAAGATATGTGAAACTTTCTTTTGAGTGCGTTGAATACTAAGATAAGTTTGATGCTTGATAATTGTTTTGAGATATGAAGATGGTGATATTAGAGTCATGCTAGTTAAGTAGTTGTGAATTCAAAGAATACTTGTGTTGAAGTTTGTGATTCCCGTAGCATGCACGTATGGTGAACCGTTATGTGATGAAGTCGGAGCATGATTTATTTATTGATTGTCTTCCTTATGAGTGGCGGTCGGGGACGAGCGATGGTCTTTTCCTACCAATCTATCCCCCTAGGAGCATGCGCGTAATACTTTGCTTTGATAACTTCTAGATTTTTGCAATAAGTATATGAGTTATTTATGACTAATGTTGAGTCCATGGATTATACGCACTTTTTCCCATCCTTCCACCATTGCTAGCCTCTCTAATACCGCACACTTTTTGCTGGTATCATACACCCACCATATATATTCCTCAAAAACAGCCACCATACCTACCTATCATGGCATTTCCATAGCCATTCCGAGATATATTGCCATGCAACTTTGCACCATTCCATTTATTATGACACGCTCCATCATTGTCATATTGCTAGCATGATCATGTAGTTGACATCGTATTTGTGGGAAAAGCCACCTTTCATAATTCTTCCATACATGTCACTCATGTTTCATTGCATATCCCGGTACACCGCCGGAGGCATTCATATAGTCATATTTTGTTCTAAGTATCGAGTTGTAATTGTTGAGTTGTAAGAAAAATAAAAGTGTGATGATCATCATTATTAGAGCATTGTCCCAAGTGAGGAAAGGATGATGGAGTCTATGATTCCCCCACAAGTCGGGATGAGACTCCGGACGAAAAAAAAGAGGCCATAAAAAAAAGAGAAAAGGCCCAAATAAAAAAATCAGAGAAAAAGAGAGAAGGGACAATGCTACTATCCTTTTACCACACTTGTGCTTCAAAGTAGCACCATGATATTCATGATAGAGCGTCTCTCATTTCGTCACTTTCATATACTAGTGGGAATTTTTCATTATAGAACTTGGCTTGTATATTCCAATGATGGGATTCCTCAAAATGCCCTAGGTCTTCGTGAGCAAGCGAGTTGGATGCACACCCACTTAGTTTCTTTTGTTGAGCTTTCACATACTTATAGCTCTAGTGCATCCGTTGCATGGCAATCCCTACTCACTCACATTGATATCTATTGATGGGCATCTCCATAGCCCGTTGAAACGCCTAGTTGATGTGAGACTATATTCCCTCTTTTTGTCTTCTCCACAACCACCCTTCTATTCCACCTATAAGTGCTATATCCATGGCTCACGCTCATGTCTTGCTTGAAGATCGAAAAAGTTTTGAGAATGTTAAAGTATGAAACAATTGCTTGGCTTGTCATCGGGATTGTGCATGATTTAAATATTTTGTGTGGGGAAGATGGAGCATAGACGGACTATATGATTTTGTAGGGATAACTTTATTTTGCCATGCTATTTTGAGAAGACATGATTGCTCTATTAGTATGCTTGAAGTATTATTATTTTTGTGTCAATATGAACTTTTGTCTTGAATCTTTCAGATCTCAATATTCATAACACAATTAAGGAGATTTACATTGAAGTTATGCCAAAGTATCACTCCGCATCAAAAATTCTTTTTTATCATTTACCTACTCAAGGACAAGCAGGAATTAAGCTAGGGGATGCTTGATACGTCTCCAACGTATCTATAATTTTTGATTGCTCCATGCTACTTTATCTACTGTTTTAGGCAATATTGGGCTTCATTATCCACTTTTATATTATTTTTGGGACTAACCTATTAACTGGAGGTCCAACCCAGATTTGCTATTTTATGCCTATTCCAGTGTTTCGAGGAAAAGGAATATCAGACGAAGTGAAAACGGAACGAAATCAACTGGAGAAGTTATTTTTGGAAGGAAAGCAACCCGGGAGATTTGGAGTCCACGTCAAGAAAGAAACGAGGAAGGCATGAGGTAGGGGGGCGCGCCCTCCACCCTCGTGGGGCCCTCGTGGATCCCCTAACATATTTCTTCCTCCTATATATACCAATATACCCTAAAACTTCCAGAACAGAAGATAGATTCGGAGTTCCGCCGCCGCAAGCCTCTGTAGCCACCAAATACCAATCAGGACCCTGTTCCGGCACCCTACCGGAGGGGGATCCCATCACCGGTGGCCATCTTCATCATCCTGGCGCTATCCATGACGAGGAGGGAGTAGTTCACCCTTGGGGCTGAGGGTATGTACCAGTAGCTACGTGTTTGATCTCTCTCTCTCGTGTTCTCTCTCGTGTTCCATCTATGGCACGATCTTGATGTATCCCGAGCTTTGCTATTGTAGTTGGATCTTATGAAGTTATCTTATTGGATTGAGTCTTTTATGAACAATTGATGTATGTCTTGCGTGGGATAACCGTGGTGACAATGGGTTATTCTATTGATCCACTTGATGTATGTTTTGGTGATCAACTTGCAGGTTTCGTGACACTTGGGAACCTATGCATAGGGGTTGGCACACGTTCTTGACTCTCCGGTAGAAACTTTGGGGCACTCTTTGAAGTACTTTTATGTTGGTTGGATGAATCTGAGATTGTGTGATGCATATCGTATAATCATGCCCACGGATACTTGAGGTGACAATGGAGTATCTAGGTGACATTAGGGTTTTGGTTGATTTGTAACTTAAGGTGTTATTCTAGTACGAACTCTTTTATAGATCGATCCGAAAGAATAGCTTGGTGGTGGTTTCGTACCCGACCATAATCTCTACGTTTGTTCCCTGCTATTAGTGGCTTTGGAGTGACTCTTTGTTTCATGTTGAGGGCTTGTCATATGTTCTATCTATGTTATTATTGTTGAGAGAACTTACACTAGTGAAAGTATGAACCCTAGGCCTTGTGTCCTATCATTGAAATACCGTTTACGCTCACTTTTACCACTTGTTACCTTGCTGTTTTTATATTTTCAGTTTACAAATACCTTAATCTACCATCCATATTGCACTTGTATCACCATCTCTTCGCCGAACTAGTGCACCTATAAAATTTGCCATTGTATTAGGTGTGTTGGGGACACAAGAGACTCTTTGTTATTTGGTAGCAGGGTTGCTTGAGAGAGACCATCTTCATCCTACGCCTCCCACGGATTCATAAACCTTAGGTCATCCACTTGAGGGAAATTTGCTACTGTCCTATAAACCCGTGAACTTGCAGGTCCAACAACGTCTACAAGAAGAAGGTTGTGTAGTAGACATCAGTCCACGGTGACGTAGATGTAGCGATAGCCCCCTGGCGCCCGTGGGAACGGGCCTTGAATGTCCAGCTCCCAAACTGCAAACGACCATGAGAGGGGTATAGTCTGCAGACCCCTCGTCGGCTGTTAGATCTATTTGGCGTGGAATTGGTAGGCCTCACAAGCCTTCACCAGCTCAACGGCGTCACTGAGTGCTGTGGGCCAGAAGAATCCGTTGCGGAACACCTTGCCAACGAGGGTTCGTGACGATGAGTGATGCCCACAGTCTCCACCGTGTATGTCTGCCAACAACTCCTTCCCTTGCTCTCTGGAAATGCAACGTAGGGACACGTCATTTGGTCGCCTCCCGTAGAGCTCTCTATCCTTGATGCAGTAGGCCGTGGCCTGCCACGCCACACGCTCTGCGTCCTCCTCCTTCTCCAGTAGGGTCCCTTGTGTCAAGTAGTTCTTGAGCTCTGCCATCCAACATCGTTCCTGAGGCTCCAATGCTAGGAGCAGGCGTGCCCCTGAGGCTGGGCCGTAGGCTGGGGCTCCCGAGGTAGGCGGCTGAGGGAGCTCCTCCCGAGGTTGCGCCATGCTTGATAGGGATGGTGCCGCCGATGGCTTTAAGAGTCGCTCCTCGAAGACGCCAGGCTCCTGAGGCAGCCACCTGGAAGCCCTCTTGGCGATGACATTGGCCTCTTGATTGGTGCCGCATGGCACATGCTGCGATTCCAGCCCCCAGAACTGTTTCTCCATCCTACGAACCTCCGCGAGGTAGGCTTCCATGTGCTCATCCTTCGGCTCATATATCTTGTTGGAGAAGTTGACGAGAAGTTGTGAATCGCCCTTGATGATGAGGCGCTTTACCCCCAAGGTGACTGCGGCTTTCAGGCCTGCTATCAGGCCTTCATACTCTGCTATGTTGTTGGAGACCTTCTCTCCGTGCTGGAAATAGAGTTGTACGGCGTAGTAGAGCTTGTCCTGAGTAGGAGATAGAAGCACTGCGCCGGCCCCCGCACCATGTCGGGAGAATGCCCCGTCGAAGTACATGACCCAGCCGTCCGGTGCCTCGCTTCCCAGGGAAAGTGATCGGTCCTCGCCTGCCTCGAGGCCTGGTGCCTCTGCCCATTCTACCACAAAATCTGCTATTGCGGCTCCATTGATGACTCTGGTCGTGCTGAATTCTAGTTGAAACACTTGCAGTTCGATGTTCCATTCAGTGACTCTTCCAGCCGAGTTGGGGCTCCTGAGTACCCTTTCCAAGGGGTATGCTGAGGCGACCTTGATGGGATGGCCTTGGAAGTAGTGTTGCAACTTGCGTGAGGCTACCAATAGCGCGAGGAGGAGTTTTTGAGGCATGGGGTACCGCTCCCTTGCGTCCCGTAGCACCGTGCTGACGAAGTACACGGGATGCTCGATGAGGTTGAGGGTGTTGGCGCTTCTTGCGTCCTCCGGAGGTTGGGGCGCCTCCTAAGACGACAGAGCCCCCAGCGCTCGATCAATTGGAGAGACCTCTTCTGCTCCGAATGCACTCCCCCGCTGCAGCTGATACTTTTCGGCTGCAGTCGCGGTCTTCGTGAGGCTTTCTTGGCTTCGCTTTGCTTCGGCCCGAATGGTTGCTGTGGACTTGGTCCGATGCTCCTCCCTAACCGCCACCAGGGCTGCACTGCTGGAGTAGGGGGTGGCTGCGAGGTAGAGCACCAGGGGCTCCCATGGACGCGGAGCTACCATCACCGGAGGGCTGTTAAGGTACCTCTTGAGATCTTGGAATGCCTTGTTTGCCTCTTCAGTACATTCGAAGGGGCCCTTCTTCTTCATCAGCTTGAAGAAGGGTAGTGCTCGTTCCCCCAGCTTGGAGATGAAGCGTCCTAGCGCGGTTACACGCCCGGTGAGCTTCTGCATTTCTCTGAGGGTCTTCGGCGGGCTCATGTCTTCGACTGCTTTGACGTTCTCCGGGTTGGCCTCGATGCCCCTGTGGGACACGAGGAAGCCCAGGAGCTTGCCCGAGGGGACTCCAAACACACACTTCTCCGGGTTGAGCCACAGGTCCACTTCATTGAGGCTCGCGAAGGTTTCTTCCAAGTCCTGTATCAGGGTTTTTGCCTCCGGAGACTTCACCACAATGTCATCGACGTAAGCCTCAGCGTTCCTCCTGAGCTGTCGGCCCAAGGCAATGTGCATTAGCCGCTGAAAGGTCGCGCCTACGTTGCGCAACCAAACAGCATGCATGTATAGCAGTACACTCCACACGGGGTCAGGAAAGCCATTTTTTCCACGTATTCTACCGCCATCTTGATTTGGTGATAGCCCGAGAAGGCATCCAGGAAGCACAACAGGTCACACTCAGCGGTGGAGTCGATGATCTGGTCGATGCGAGGGTGCGGAAATGGATCCTATGGGCAGGCCTTGTTGAGGTTGGTGAAGTCGACACACATGCATTCCTTTCCTCCCTTCTTCGGCACGACAACTGGCTTAGCCAACCAATCTGGGTAGCGGACCTTGCGAATAACCCCTTCTGCCTCGAGCTTGCGGGTCTCTTGGACAATGAAAGCTTGTTTCTCAGTGGACTCCGCCATGCCTTCTGCTTCATGGGGCACACGTTGGGGCACACGTTGAGGTGATGCTCAATCACACCCCTTGGGACCCCAGCTAGCTGATCAGGTTCCCATGCGAACACCTTCTTTTTCGTGCGTAGGAACTTCACCAAGGCCTCCTCCTACTCGGGTTCGAGGTTGGCACATATGGTGAAGGTGGCAGTGGATCCGTCTTCGTCGACTGGTACCTGCTTGGTTTCCGCCTTGTCTTGGGTGAATAACTGCTTCTTCTTAGCCGGCGCAGCCCCCTTGGGCTCGAGGGCATCAGTGCTGGCGGGCTGTGCCACCGCGTCCGTCTTGACAGCAAGCTTGAGCGCCTGTAGTGCATCTCTTGTGTCTCCTGACACGGTAAGGACACCGCTGCTCCCGGGCATCTTCATAAGGTTATACGTCGGATGAGTTGCTTCCATGAACCGGGCCAAGCCCGGGTAACCAAGGATGGCGTTGTAGGGGATGCCGATGGGGGCGATGTCGAAGTGGATCAGCTCTGTGCGGAAGTTGTCGTAGGTGCCGAAGGTCACCGGGAGGCGAATCTATCCCAAGGAGGCGGTGGAACCGACTCCGACACCCAAGAAAGGCATGTTGGGCTGAAGCCACTCTAGTGGCACGTGGAGGAGGCTAAAGGCCTCCACAGAGAGCATGTTGAGGCCGGCACCACCGTCAATAAGGGTCCAGGTGACGACCACTTGGCAGATGGTGGGGGTGCACAGCATCGGAAGCGCACCCGAACCGGCGGGGTTGGAGGGGTGATCGTCTGAGTTGAAGGTCAAATCGGCCTCGGGCGCCACCCAGCCCGAGGGGGCTTCTCGGCGCTTGGAGGCGGTGCCGATCTGACGAGTTAACGGCTTGACATGGCGGCTCGAAGGTGGCGCTTGTGAGCCGCCCAGGAGAGCTGCGACGACCGGGGGCATTGGCGCAGCGTAATGGGCGAGGAAGAGGTCGCGCAGGCCCCCCACCCCGGTAGGTGGAGAAGCCACATGCGCGGAACTCCGGTGAGGGCCATGGGAAACTAGTTGGCCATCACCCTGTTGTCGCCACCGACCTTGGGGACGGCCTCCTCATACGCCAGCAGGAAAACCAGCGGATCCGTCATGCCGTTGTAGCACGGCGGCATCTCGGGCTTGAACTTGTGCGGCCACTGCACCTGTCGCAATGCGGGGGCCAAGGCTCGGAGCCCCCTGGCCCCAGTGCCTACATCGGCTGCCATGAGGGCGAAACGCAATGTCGGTGGTGAGCGGGTCGTCGGAAGGGAGACTTCGGCCCACCCCCTACCTAGCGCGCCAAATGTCAGATTTCGGGTTCTGGCAGACCCTTGAGGTTCAAACTCTAGGGTGCGCACGAAGATCTTTCCCCTACCGGCTCACGTCGTGAAGTCTCGCAAAGGAACTTGGCTAGAAAGAAGAACACACAAGGGACACGAGATTTATACTGGTTCAGGCCACCATTGTGGTGTAATACCCTACTCCTGTGTGTGGTGTGGTGGATTGCCTCAGGGGCTGATGATGAATAGTACAAATGGAAAACAGCCTCACGAGGGCTGTTCTTGAGCTGGTGCGATGAACTGCTTGGGTGAGTTCAGTCGCCTCTCTCTAGTCTATGCGTGATCTCTTCGATGGATGCCCCTACTCTGTGGTGGCTAGTCCTATTTATAGAGGGAGGCCTTGGGCCTCTTCCCAAATAATGAGTGGGAAGGGCGCAAACAATTGGCCATTTTGAGGGGGAACATCTAGTACACTTATCCTGACTAAAGTTGGTCTTCGGCTGCCAAAGGCTCAGACGATGACCCCGTCCTGGGCTCTACGATGACCTCCATCCTGCTGCTCTGCTGGTCTTGGTCTTGTTGCACCGAAACGGTAACCTTTCCCGGATGCCTCGGCCTGTGCTTGCCCCCTTTGCAGCGAAGGGGAAACAAGGACACTACGCAGGCCGCCGCCCACCTGGCGCCCGCCTGGTCTCGATCGTAATGGCTTGCATCACGGGCTCCTCGGGAGGTGCCCTGGCTTGATCTCTCTGCCTCCTCGCGAGCCTGCCTGATGAGGCTGCTCCTGAGGAAGCTTCCTGTCATCCGCCCGCGAGGCTTGGCCCTTTGCGAGGGTCTTGAGCTTGAGCTAATGAAGCTGGGCCGCACTGGGCCCCCACTTGAGCCATGCCGCAGGCCGGAGGCAGGCAAGTCTGGGGACCCCCGTTCCCAGAACGCCGACAAGGCTCTTCAACTAGTGTCGAGCTGGTCCCTTCAACTTGAGGGGAAGGTATTTGATGGCGTGGAGGTCATCCCCATGATCCATGTGAATATGTAGGATAAAATCCTCGATCCAGACCCCTGGGTCTGTCGTTCTGTCATATGCCTCTATGTTCACAGGTTTGAAACCTTGTGGAAATTCGTGGTCCAGTAGTTCTTCAGTGAAGCACAGGAGGTGAGCAGCCCCTCTGTATCTGGACGTGTTGTGGCATGTCGTCGGCTATTGTTGTGTCTGGTGTTTATTCCGAACTGGTATTCGGTTGGTATGATCGTTTTGGTGACCATAGTCCCTCGCCGGGGTGTGTCCCTTGGATCCATATATGGATCTGGCTGCGCCGGCTTTCTTATCTAGGTGCTCACATCGATCGTGCGCGGCATCAATAGCCGCTCTATTGCGGTTATGAAGCGGTACGTCCGGCCTCCTGGTCGTGTTATTCTTTGGTGGAACGGCCTCGTTGTCGAATTCTGACAGTAGCTTGCGTTTTGGATAGCTCTTTGTATGGCGATCGTCGCCGTATCTTTCTTCAGTGTCTAGCACTTTATTCCATCTGTGATTGAGCATTTCCTGTGCGGCTTTTAGCTGTTGCTTCTGCTTCTTTACACTTCTTGCTGTGGCCATAATCCTTCTGTGGAGGTTATCTCGTTCCATGTGTTTTCCGGGATGATGAATGCATCATCGTCCGGACTATGTTCTTGTCCTGGGGCGGTTTGATGAACTCGTCCCTCGGGATCATTGTGATCGGGCGTCTGCTCCGAACTGGGTTCGGTGTGACCTAGCTCATCCTGCTCCATCGCTGGGTCCATGTGGCCGTTGTTGCCTTCAGAGTTGACTGGCATGTCGATCTTTCTGGCGCTCTTGTCGCTATTTTTACTGTTGTTGGACATTGAGCGGCGTCTTTGGCGTCGTTTCGGCTTTTGCCCAGGGTTTTATCTGCCGGATTGTTGTCGTCGTCTTCCTTGGCGTATCCACCATGTATATATCGTGTGACGAGGTAGAAGTCCAGCGCCCCAGAGACTCTGAATCTTCTCCAGCATCATCGTCCATGCCGTCGATGCTTTCATAGTCGAAGTCAAGCATGTCGGTTAAATCATAAACCGTGGCAATGAAGTGGGTGGTGGGTGGGCAACGAATTCCGTCCGCCTGCTTCCCACTCGAGCCGGACATAATTCGGCCAAGAGCCCCCTGTCAAAGAGAGAGATTTTAACGAGTTCAGCATGTCGCCAAAAGGCGAGTGCTGGAAGATATCTGCAGCCGTAAACTCCACTACCGGGGCCCATTCTAGCTCGGCTGGCTTGGGAATGCACGGACTCGGCAGCCGATACGAGTCCGGGGGTCCAGAGTCACATGTCTCCAAAGAGATGAGACCTGTGTTCAGCTCCACCGGCGATGAGTGTGCGGCCTGCGGGGCGGGGCCCATCCCTCCATCCTTAGGCAACGCAGCCTGCTCCGGATTTAGGTCCGGGGCTACTGCAGGGGTAATATCCCGAACATTGTCTGACAGCAGGTCTAAGACGTGCTCATCGTGACTATCCGGTGCTCCTGGCACATGCCCGAATCCATCGAATATCAAATCTCCGCGTATATCAGCCGTGTAGCTTATGTTTCCGAACCTGATATGGTGGCCAGGGGCATAGCTGTCGATCTGCTCCAGATGGCCAAGCGAATAAGCCCTTAGTGCGAAACTGCCGAACACAAGGATCTGTTCAGGGAGAAAAGTTTCACCCTGGACCGTGTTGTTGACGACTAAAGGCACCATCAAGCCTTGCAGCAACCACACAGAGTAACTCTCAATGAAAGCACCAATGTCGGTGTTAAAACCGGCGGATCTCGGGTAGGGGATCCCAATCTGTGCGTCTTAGGCTGATGGTAACAGGAAGCAAGGGACACAATGTTTACCCAGGTTCGGGCCCTCTCGATGGAGGTAAAACCCTACTTCCTACTTGATTAATATTGATGATATGAGTAGTACAAGAGTAGATCTACCACGAGATTGTAGAGACTAAACCCTATAAGCTAGCCTATGATGATTATGATTGTAGTTGTGATCGCCCTTCTAAGGACCAACCCCTCCGGTTTATATATACAGCAGAGAGGGCTAGGGTTTACATGGAGTCAGTTACAAAGAAGGAAATACAATATCCGGATCGCCAAGCTTGTCTTCCCCACAAAGGACAGTCCCATCCGGACACGGGACAGAGTCTTGAGTCTTGTATCTTCACGCTCCAATAGTCCGGACGATGTATATTGTCCGGCTGTCCGGATACCCCCTAATCCAGGACTCCCTCACTCCCCTCGACCTCACTGCACCGCCGTGCTTGGAACCACTCCCCGGCCATCCATTCAAGCCCCGTCGACCTCCAGATCGGGCGCAAGTAGCTCCTGCGCCCCACACCCCTATGATAGACACCGATGCGCCGCTTCCCTGGGGAACAGGCGGACTAGGTGCTCCGCGCTCCTAAGCGGGTGCTGCTTCTTTTAATTATGGTTCGACTAACCCTGAATTGAAATCCAGGTGGGCTACTGACCTCTAGCAAAGGTGAAATAGTAAAGGAGGAAACCTTGTGCATTTAGTATCATGAAGAAGATGCAGTAAGAAGCGCTCAACTAGTTTCTTTCGTGGGATGAATACGGTGTGAGAAGAGACGTGTTCACTGGAAACGAGAAGTTGTGGAGGACGGTGGAGCCTTGGACGGACCCATGGCCGAGTTGTTGAGTGTGGTGCGGTGGACATCCGTCGGCGGCGGGGAACTAGATCCGAGGTGGCGAACGACGGCGTAGCGGCAACAGCTCCGGTGCGGTGGACGGTTGCGATAGTGGAGCGGCAGCAGTGAGGCGCAGGACGGCCTAGTCGGAGTGGTTCTGGTACGGCGTACGCCAGCATCGGCATCATGGAGGCAGCTATGCCTCCGCTTCATCTGCTAAGTCCTTGAGGGTGTTGCGGTTGCGGTTGCGTTGGACGACGACGTCGGGGTACCGACTCCGGCGTGATGGAGGAGGGTGGCGGTGGATTGGCCGCTATGGGGTGGAGGACGGAGGAGGCTGGGGTTTCGTGGCTAGTGGAGAGGGTGTTTTCGCGCCCACGGTGTATGAACGGGGAAACGAAGGGAGGCGGGGAACTAAGGGGGAACAATGTTTCGGTTTGAGACGCGCTTGTTTGAAACTTGGGGAAAGTTAGAAACTTTGCCCCCATCTAAAATTTCGGACATTTTGCGGGTTGGGGGTAGGACAGTCATGTCAGGTGTCCCAAATGTGGGCGGGATAGATTTCGGCCAAGCGCATGGGTGTTTAGGCGCCCACGGCGTATGAATGCTTCTCGGAGGCGGTTGAGACGGGCGTCTTGGTGAAGTTACGAACCTACCCCGGTTTAGACCTTTGGACATCCGGCCGATAGGCTACATGGGCCAGAGTCAGGACAGTAATTTCCTACCACCAAACATTAGTCTCGCGCGTTTCGGGTGACCAAAGGCCTATTTGGCGCTTCGTTGAATATTTGGGAGCAGAAGCATTAACGTTTTCGGTTCAATATTTGGCGCTTCGTTCAATATTTGGCGCTTCGTTCAATATTTCGTCAAACTTCACAAATCTTTACTCTTGAAAATCCTAAAGCTACGATTATTTTGGAATGGAGGGGGTACATTTGAATATACATTGTACACGAGTATATATTAAAAAAAATGCAACTGACCTCAGTTCAAGCATGGTTCCAGATATAATCTCCTTGGTTGCAAAATAAAAGTTAGATATGCGTATGAATATATATAGCATGTTCAAACTCACAACAAAAAAGATTGATGCCCCCTTTTACATGTGATTTACAAATGCCATTATCTCGGGTTCAAATAGATGAATGCACTTCCTATGAATTCAAATCTTCAAAACCCCCTTTATGTTGAATTCGACATGTATTCTATTTCGTAGCTAGCAATTTGGAATGTATCCACGCGAGTGACAAATGTATAAAGTTCTTCACACTAACAACATGGAGTGCACTAATTAATGTTTATATATGAATTGCAAAAGCATCCATTGCCTGTATTTCAAACCGCTCTCACTCTATGGATCGATAATACAAAATAAACACGTGCACATGCTGGAATTCAATCGAGTATGGGTGTCTGATAGACCGATTTTCGTCCATAAGCAATTTGCAAAATTCATGATCTCATCCAAAAATAATAATGCCATTTATATTTTAATTTAATGTGTAGAACCGCCTTTTACACGTAGATGCACTATGCCTTGGCCCGTTCTCACAAACACGTTATATATCTAACTATCTAATGCATAAGTGTACACACTTTATATGCATCGGCATTTCTCTTTCACACATTCTCACAATCTCTCTCAGGGTGTTGGGGTGTCTCACGCACATGCTCTCTTTGTTTCTCTCTCTCTCTCTCTCTCTCTCTCTCTCTCTCTCTCTCTTTCTGACTACTATGTACCACTCTTTTCACTAATCTCAGTTGGAAAACACTATCTCTCTCACATGCATATATACACACGCATGGTCTCTACTAGCCCTCTATATGCACATATATGTGCCTACGTGTCTCTCGCACGCACATTATCTTTAGGCCTCTCTCGCACACATTGCCCCCCCAGACATACCTCTCTCTTAGTAGTTGGCAGATATGATTTCGTCATATCATTCGTTAGGATATCCCTGGGTGTTAGGCTGGATGGTAATACGAGGCAAAGTTTTACCCTAGTTTGGATCGGACCCTTGCAGTTGAAGAAAGAGCCTACTCCTGGTACTGTATATTAGTGATAGGGGTGTGTACAAAGTACACATGAATACCAGGCATTGTGCGTGTGTGTATACTATCGACGAACTAGCCCCCAAGCATCTATAATGTACTGGGGGCTATGGTTACAAATCATATATAGTTGACTTATCACCAGTGGGGATAGAGTCCTCCGCGACTCTGGTAGCTTTGTGTTGTACGCCGAGTCCTCCACATGGGTCTTCGTATAACGCGTCTCGGTCCAACCTATATGTGGCGTAGGATGGAACCGACCCACGAGTCTTCATGTAGACCCACCACAACTAGAAATGATGTGCCCACCACACCACACACGCAATCGGCCACTAAGAAAATAAGCATATACAATAGTACAACGGTATCTAGCTCACGATAGGTCTCCATATTTTGTTGATGACACTGACGGACTTTGCATTTGATGCGTGCTCCGTATTTTGTTGATGACACTTACGGTCATTGTATTTGAAGCGAAAGCACGATATGGTCACTAGACTTCAGAATAAGCTCATCACGGTCACCACATACATTTTGTCGTGCTAACCAACATGTGGTTGGATGGTTAGGAGGACAGTGGTTTCTCGAGCCCACAAAGGTTAAAGTCCCGGTGCTCGCATTTATCTTGTGTTAATTTTAGTATTTTCCGGTGATGTGCGTTCAGTGGGAGGAGATGTTCCACTGGACTACGAGGCACCTATGGTGACTTCGTAAAATCTCAAGATCATATATGCTGGCCCACTCTCTCGAAGGTGCTCATAGTGGTAGGGTTCGCGTGTGTGTGCTTATAGCGGTGAGTGCTTGCACGTATATATGAGCCCTTGCGTCTGTACCGTGTTAAACAAATACATGTCATGATTATACGGTCACTGGATCACCCATACAACTCCGTATTTTGTTGATGACACAATCAATTAACCAGTCAAACGTTCCACATGGCGCAACTAGTGTTGCACCATCGGGGCGCGTAACCGTGGGGCCCACCTGTCAGCCCGTATATGAAAGAAAGAAATGGTAGTTTGAGTCTGTACTGTGTTAATAAAATAGGAGTACATTTTAGGGTGATCATACAGTCACTGGCTCCCCATACAGCTCCGTAATTTGTTGATAACACGATCAATTGACCAGTCAAACGGTCCACATTCAGTAGCGCACATTACCGTAGGGCCCACCCGTCAGCGTGTATATGAAGGACAGAAATGGTAATAAATTAGTGGTCGGTGGGTATTCGAAGTCGTGAGACCTCTGGTTGGCAGTCGTCGGTGGTTGGGGGGCGTTGATTGGGCGGTGGGGTGGGGATCGCTAGAGAAAAAGCTCGGCGCAGGGGGGGGGGGCTAGAGGGATGACCGGTGCAGCGGCGGACCGGCGGTGGGGAGTGGTTTCGGGAGGGCGGCATGGCGACGCGGGCCGGCCGCGGGCGGCGGGGTCTGGTAGTTCGGCCGGTGGTGGCTGGCAGCTCAGGGGGGTGGAGTTTGATGATAAACTGGAGGCCCTTGATTTCGTATCCAATGGCTGGAAAATCTAATGACCAGAGATGAAGAAGTCAGTCGACTGACGTGTAGGCTCACCCTGCACGTACACATGCACGCACGAAATACACGCACGCATGCAGGCGTGAAACACTGACACGTACACATAACGTACACACACACGTACACACCCATGCAAGCAACACTGAAATGTACCCTTGCACACATGCAACACTCGCACGCCTGCATGCACACAGCACACGACGCAAGACACACGCGCAACCTATACGTGCATGCACCCTTTGTTAAGGACATGGATTTTTATGGGTATCAATCAATCTTATCTATGATAAGCAGAACATTGATGTTTGCAGCGGTCTTTATGAATCACAACGTATCGAACGGGTTATCAACATAGTAGGCTTATCTACATGAAAAAGATGACATCACACTCAATGAACAATCAGCGGTTTATGAAATGCCCGCTTCTGACCACCCTGGCCCACCAAAGGTTCCTCTGCTGTGCGCTGCCTGCGTTGGGTCACTAACATGCATGCCATGTACCCAAAGGGCCCACACGTCAGTGGAAGAACGGTGCGGTGTCCTAGGTGAGAGTTGAGGGTGCCACTCGCTGCACGCCCGGCTGAACACGCCTCCTTGCCGCATTCAAACGCCTCCATGAAACCCGCATGTGTGGAAGCCAAGAAACCCACTCTGCACACACGTCCGTTCATGACTGGGCTATCATTAAACGCAACGCCGGCCGAGCTCCACCTGTCCGCCGTATATTTAATCTCCTATTTAAACGAGGACAAATGCCGGCCAAGAAATGCACACCTCTGCCACTACCCTATCTCCTCCTTCACCATTTTGTCCACTCTTACAATGGCTTACGAAGAGTAGTTATTCCGCATCGAAGCCAGCTGGGTGCTACGTCTTGAGCTTGCGTTGGTTTTCCTCGAAGAGGAGAGGGTGATGCAACAAGTGTAGCGTAAGTATTTCCCTCAGTTTTGAGAACCAATGTATCAATCAAGTAGGAGGCTCCTCAAAAGTCCCACGCACCTACACAAACAAACTGAGAACTCGCAACCAACGCAATAAATTGGTTGTCAATCCCTTCACGGCCACTTGCGAAAGTGAGATCTAATAAAGATATTATGATAAGACAAATATATCTTTGGTATTTTATAATATAGACGCAAAAAGTAAAGATGCAAGTAAAAGTAGACTAAAAGCAAATATGATAAGAGATAGACCCAGGGGCCATAGGTTTCACTAGAGGCTTCTCTCAAAATAGCATAAGTATTACGGTGGGTGAACAAATTACTGTCGAGCAATTGATAGAAAAGCGCATGGTTATGAGATTATCTAGGCATGATCATGTATATAGGCATCACGTCCATAACAAGTAGACCGACTCCTGCCTGCATCTACTACTATTACTCCACACATCAACCGCTATCCAGCATGCATCTAGAGTATTAAGTTCATAAAAACAGAGTAACACATTAAGCAAGATGACATGATGTAGAGGGATAAACTCATGCAATATGATATAAACCCCATCTTGTTGATCCTCGATGGCAACAATACAATACGTGCCTTGCAAACCTTTCTGTCACTGGGTAAGGACACCGCAAGATTGAACCCAAAGCTAAGCACTTCTCCCATGGCAAGAAAGATCAATCTAGTAGGCCAAACCAAACTGATAATTCAAAGAGACTTGCAAAGATAACTCAATCATACATAAAAGAATTCAGAGAAGATTCAAATATTATTCATAGATAAACTTGATCATAAACCCACAATTCATCGGATCTCGACAAACACACCGCAAAAAGAGTTCACATCGAATAGATCTCCACGAGAGAGGGGGAGAACATTGTACTGAGATCCAAAAAGAGAGAAGAAGCCATCTAGCTAATAACTATGGACCCGTAGGTCTGTGGTAAACTACTCACAACTCATCAGAGGGGCTAGGATGTTGATGTAGAAGCCCTCCATGGTCGATTCCCCATCCGGCAGAGTGCCGCCGAAGGCTCCAAGATGAGATCTCGCGGATACAGAAGGTTACGGCGGTGGAAATTGTGTTTCGTGGTGCCCCTGGATGTTTTCGGGGTACATAGGTATATATAGGAGGAATAAGTACGTTGGTGGCCGCCCGAGGGGCCCACAAGACTGGGGGCGCGCCCTACAGGTAGGGGGGCGGCCTCCTATCTCGTGGCTTCCTCTGCTGCTTCTTGACTTACACTCCAAGTCCTCTGGATCACTTTCGTTCAAAAAATTATGCTCCCAAAGGTTTCATTCCGTTTGGACTCCGTTTGATATTCCTTTTCTTCGAAATACTGAAATAGGCAAAAAAAACAGCAATATGGGCTGGGACTCCGGT
Source organism: Triticum timopheevii (assembly GCA_963921465.1). Lineage (NCBI taxonomy): Eukaryota > Viridiplantae > Streptophyta > Magnoliopsida > Poales > Poaceae > Triticum > Triticum timopheevii. The sequence goes on along the minus strand of OY997264.1, from coordinate 247,004,518 downwards.
TAGTAGGTTAGTCCCAAAAATGATATAAATGTGTAAAATAAAGCCCATAAACATCCAAAAGGGGTAATATAATAGCAATGAACAATCAAAAATTATAGATACGTTGGAGATGTATCGAGCATCCCCAAGCTTAATTCCTGCTCGTCCTCGAGTACGCAAATGATGAAAAGAGAATTTTTGATGTGGAATGCTACCTAGCATAATTCATAATGTAATTTTCTTTATTGTGGCATGAATGTTCAGATCCAAATGATTCAAAATAAAAGTTCATATTGATAAAAGAAATAGTAACACTTCAAGCATACTAATCAAAGTAATAATGCCTTCTCAAAATATCCTGGCAAAATCATATAGCACTATGGGTGGAATAGAATATGATGATGGGAATTGTGTGGAGAAGACAAAAAAGGAGAAAGTCTCACATTGACGAGGATAATCAATGGGCTATGGAGATGCCCATCAATTGATGTCAATGAGGAGTAGGGATTGCCATGCAACGGATGCACTAGGGCTATAAACGAATGCTCAACAAAAGAAAACTAGTGGGTGTGCATCCAACTTGCTTGCTCACGAAGACCTAGGACATTTGAGGAAGCCCATCATAGGAATATACAAGCCAAGTTCTATAATGAAAAATTCCCACTAGTATGAAAAAGACAACTTATGAGACTCACTATATACAAAACGTGGTGCTACTTTGAAGCACAATATATGAGACTCACTACATGAAGAACAAGGTCCTACGTTGAAGCACAAGTGTGGAAAAAAGAGATAATAACGTTGCCCTTTTTATTTATTTTCTTCTTTCTTTTTTTTTCTTTTCCTTTTTTGGGCCTTTCTTTTTTTTCTTTTTGGCATTTCTTCTTTTTTTTCTTTTTTTTTTGTTTGGGCTATGTTCTATTAATGATGATCATCACACTTCTATTGATTACAACATAAGAATTACGACTCGAAACTAGAACAAGATATGACTCTATATGAATGCCTCCGGCGTTGTACCGGGATGGTGCAATGAATCAAGAGTGACATGTATGAAAAATAATGCAATGGCAATATGACAAAAGTAAAGTATGTCACGATGATGATGAACGGAACGGTGGAAAGTTGCATGGCAATATATCTCGGAATGGCTATGGAAATGCCATAATAGGTACGTATGGTGGCTGTTTTGAGGAAGATAAAGGGAGGTTTATGTGTGATAGAGCGTATCGTATCACGGGGTTTGGATGCACCGGCAAAGTTTGCACCAACTCTCAAGGTGAGAAAGGGCAATGCACGGTACCGAAGAGGCTAGCAAAGGCAGAAAGGTAAAAGTGCGTATAATCCATGGACTTAACATTAGTCAAAAGAACTCATATAATTATTGCAAAAATTTAGAAGTCATCAAAAACCAAGTACTACGCACATGCTCCTAGGGGGATAGATTGGTAGGAAAAGACCATCGCTCGTCCCCGATCGCCACACATAAGGATGCACAAGCCAGGTACACTTCATCATTCAAATTTGTTACACAACTTTAACCATACATGCATGCTACGGGACTTGCTAACTTCAACACAAGCATTCTTCAAATTCATAATCACCTAACTATCATGACTTTAATATCACTACCTTCATATCTCAAAACAATTATCAAGCATCAAATTGATCATAGCATCCAATTCACTTCCTATGATAGTTTTTATTATACCCAACATGGATGCCCATCATTCTAGGACCAAATTTATGACCATAGCAAATACCATTGTGTTCTAAAAGACTCTCAAAATAATATAAGTGAAGCATGAGAGACTAGAAATTTCTTCAAAATTAGGACACCACCGTGCTCTAAAAGATATAAGTGAAGCACTGGAGGAAAAACTATCAAGCTCAAAAGATATAAGTGAAGCACATAGAGTATTCTAGCAAATTCTAATCAAATAGGCTTCTCCCAAAAGGTGTGTACAGCAAGGATGATTGTGGTAAACTAAAAAGAAAAGACTAATATAATACACGACGCTCCAAGCAAAACACATATCATGTGGCGAATAAAAATATAGCTCCAAGTAAAGTTACCAATGAACGAAGACGAAAGAGGGAATGCCTTCCTGGGGCGTCCCGAAGCTTAGGATTTTGGCTATTCTTGAATATCTTGGGGTGCTATGGGCATCCCCAAGCTTAGGCTCTTGCCACCCTTTATTCCATAGTCCATAAAAGCTTTACCCAAAACTTGAAAACTTCACAACACAAAACTCAACAGGAAATCTTATAAGCTCTGTTAGTGAAAGGAAACAAAACCACCACATAAGGTACTGCAATGAACTCATTCTTTATTTATTTTCGCATTAAACCTACTATATTCCAACTTCTTTATGGTTCATAAACTAATTTACTAACCATAGATGCATTGAAATAAGCAAACAACACACGAAAAACAGAATCTGTCAAAAACAGAACAGTCTGTAGAAATCTGTAACTAACGCAAACTTCTGGAACTGTAAAAATCCTACAAAAATAGGAAGTCCTGGACAATTTGTTTATCGAACAGAAGCAAAAAGAATCAACGCAAAATCACGTTCCTGTGATTTAAAAAAATTATATTCGTGCGGCAAAGTTTCTGTTTTTCCAGCAGAATCAAATCAACTATCATCGTAGGTTATCCTATAGGTTCTACTTGGCACAAACACTAATTAAAAGATAAAAACACATATAAACAGAAGGTATATGCAAGATTTATTACTAAACAGGAGCAAAAACAAAAAACATAAAGAAAATTGGGTTGCCTCCCAACTAGCGCTATCGTTTAACGCCCCTAGCTAGGCATAAAAAGCAAAGATAGATCTAACGAGTGCCATCTTTGGCACTAAATTCATAAGTAGCACGCATGATAGATTCATAAGGTAATTTGACTTTCTTACTTGGAAAGTGCTCCATGCCTTTCTGTCATGACCGGTTTTCCAATAAAAATATTTATTGAGAAACCAATCTTTTGAGCCCAGTATGAGAGAAATCCTCCTCACTGGTAGACAAATTCTTGATACAATAAGCCAGTAGCATAAAATATATTACAGGGTTGAACTACGGTTGCTCAACCAAATTATTACAAGCACGCCAATAATTATACATAATGGCGGACATGACACAATGGTGTGGAGTCATACTACTGACTCAAGGATAGGACGGTGGTGGAAAAACACAGCGGGGAGAGAGATACAAGACTCTAAGACTGTCATCTCATCGAGCGTCGAGGTGAGGCTCGATGAATTTATTTGGTAGCGGAAGCGGATATAATACAGTGACCAAATCCAGGGTCGCACGAGACTGACTGGGACTCCTCTAGGCATCGGACTCGCTATCAAATTCTTCATCCATGAGATCGCCTTCGTCAGCATCTGGCCAAATCAACAAGCCAGTGAGTACTTTGAAAGTACTCGCAAGACAGTTCAGACGTAAGATATAACAAATGCATGCATGGATGCGTCATGATTAATTCACCAATGTACATTCAAAATTTAGCATAACGAGGTAAGTAAAAGGGAAACAGCGGTAGTCCGCCTGAAATCCCAACAAAACATAAATGAAGACCGATCGGGTGTCTGAAGCGACGCCTCGAAAGGTGAATAAATAAATATAAGGAAATGATGCCACAGTCGGGCGTCTTAGTGACAGCACATAAAGGGCTTTAAAAGAAATGTCACAGTCGGACGACGGGGCGACATCACAGAAAGGGCTTTAAAAGAAATGCCACAGTCGGGCGTCTTAGCGACACCACATAAAGGGCTTTAAAAGAAATGCCACAGTCGGGCGTCTTAGCGACACCACATAAAGGGCTTTAAAAGAAATGCCACAGTCGGACGTCTGAGCGACATCGCAGAAAGGGCTTTTATTGAAAGTAGAATATAACAATGCCACAGTCGGATGTCTGAGCGACATCGCAGAAAGGGCTTTTATTCACAAGTAAATAATACTCATAATAAACATTCAATTCATGAAAATAAACGGGTTAGTCCATCCACAGGAGTAATCATTTAACCGGACTTAGCACTCATGCGATTCACCGGAGTCACTGTCATCAAAACTGACATTTGGTCAGGATAAGTTAATATCGAACTTGGACATGGAATAGATGATTTGAAGGAATATATGACTCTGCAGAGTTTGTACAAATTTTTTCCCACAGCCAACGGATTTCCGTAGTCACGAAGGACTAGTTCCGTTTACGGTTTTTCGGTAGGAAACACAGCTAACCAGTACACACCCATCCTACCTCTCAATGCTAGGAATCACCCTAGACATCGTCCAAGAAAAACTTTTGAGACAGGGAGATCACAATCTCGAATAGCATGGGATCAAATTTATATACGCGCGCTCTAAGGGGTGCCCCCCTCTCGGTCCCAACCGGAAACACCCATGCCCCCTGACTGGATGACTGTCTTTAATCCAGGGCCATGGAACCATCATCACGGCCTCTCCTTCTTGGTGTGTACCAGGAAAGCGGTTTACAACTTACTAAGCCATATTCCTTGCGGAAAACATGTGATAGTACAAGGAAGGAAGAATGGAAAGAACGGGAATGATACGAGTTGACATTGAAGTCACATAGTCTGGCATAAGCCTGGCATGCTACAACACTGCCATCTTACCCATCCTCATGCCAACACATGGCCATGCATACTCACATCCATCCACTCATGGATTTTCGAAACTCACTGGCCTCATCGTCTCAGGTAACATGAGATTCGTCGGTATATTCATCAACATGCCATAAACCACTTAATGCAAACATGCCAAAACAATCATCATATCAAAAGTTCAAACATGTCTGCCTGGTTCGGAGTAGTCGGAGCCTAGCTCGGTGAAGTTCGCGGCTCCGTCACCTCCTTCGGTATCTACGGTATAAAGAAAGTATATGCGCTATCGTAAATACCAAGAGGTGCACAAAAAGTATTCCAAATATTTTTCAAATAAATCTGATAAAAAACTAGACAAAATTTTAAAGAGGGCAGAAAAAGAATCAATCAAAAATAATTTTCTGTTTAAAAGTTATAAAGGTTTTTGTCCAGGGACTCATCTGTAATGAAACAGAAAGTTTCCAGGGGCTAGCTTATAAAAGACAGAAAACGTTCCAGTCTTGAATACGCCAGCCCAGAGGGGAAAGCGTATTTTGCCCGAAGGCGCTTTTAGAAAACGATTCGTTTAAAAGGATCTGAGAGGCTGACGGGCGGGTCCCACTCGTCAGGTTTAAACTTTCAAACGGGGGACGAAGCTCGTCGGCGCCCGAGAGCTGTGGTGGTCGCCGGCGGCGATCCACGGCAAGGCAGGGAGATCGGAGGGTACCCCCGTGTTCAGGGCGCCCTTCCGCGTCGGTTGGTGGTGGTGGTGGCGGTCGGCGAGCACCACGTCGACGGCGAGCCTTGCTCCGGCGGACGGCGGTTCGGGTGGTCGAGGGCCTCGTCGGATGGAGCTGCGAAGGCCAAATTGAGGAGGGGGTTAGACTCCTGGTAGCTAGAGGGGGGTAACGGACGGGGTTTGGGCGCCGGAGACGGCCTCACCGGAGCGAATCGAGGTGGAGGCCAAGGCGGAACGGGGCTGCCGGAGTCGGGGGAGGAGACCTCCTCGAGGTCTTCCTGGTGGCTTGGCAGGGTCTTGGAGAGGTGCAGTGAGGGTGTGGGGGTCGTGAGCGAGCTCGGGGTCCTTTTTATAGGCGATCCGAGGCGGTGGCCGTGAACGGGGATCTCCGGTGAAGGTTACGGCGGCGCAGTGCTTGGTCGGGGGAGATTAGGGAGTCGAGCGCCATCATGGGGGTTCACTGGGTCCATTTGGGTGCTAAACTAGCCGGGATTTGGGTGTTTAGGGCGAGCTTGACGGAACGGGGGTGGCGCGGCCCATCGGCGGCAGGGAGCACGTTCCGTGCTTGCCGGGCCACGGCGACGGTGCCACGGGCGTGCGTTGGCATGGCAGGGACACGCGGAGAGCCAGGGGGCGTTGGGCGGCGCCGGGTGGCATGGCGAGCAGGCTCGGGCCCTCGCTGGCCGCCACGGGAGGTGCAGCCACCGCAGAAGCTTCCAACGCCGGCGAGGCTCATCGCTACCGATGCCAGGAATCGGGCAAGCGTGCATGCGGGGTGCTGGTCAAGAGGAAGAGGCTGCGTGCAACGCGCCAGGGCGCACTGTGGCCGCGTGACCGAGTCTGACGAAGGAAAAACGACACTGAATCTCTGAACTTAACTGAAGATGAACAGAACAGTGCATGCAAGGTGTTCGACAGAATGATCTAGGCATCTAGGGATTTTTCCTTGAGCTGAAACTTGGTGGGGTGGCCTCTCATTGCTCCAGTAGGCTGCCTGAATTTTGGTGGAATTTTTGAAAATGTGTAGATATGAATTTCACCAAATTTGGCAAATATGGTCCAAACTTGCAGAGACTGAAATTTGAAAAATTTGAAAAGAGGAGTGGATCAAGATGGTTCTGGGTTGTGGGTACAAAGGACCATCCAGGAGAGTTGGTTTGAGGTCAAAACTCAAATGCAAAAGGGTACTTGCTTTGAAAATCTCTCAGGCTCCAAATAATTTGCAGAAATGATTTGAGGGGAAAGAAAATTGGAAAAAAATCCAAAACTTGCTTGGATTAGTTGGGACAGAGAACTTAGGTTGATTACAAGGAGGAGGGGAGGTTTTGGAGGGGTTTTACCACATGGGCAAAATACAAAGTCATGGGTGGCTTCCCAGATAAGAAAATCCCAAATTTTCATAGAGTTTCTTTTAAAAAAAAGAAAAAATTAAATTAAACTCCCAAAATAATTTGAGAGGGAACCAACAGAGAAGAAGTTTCAAAAGATCAAACACCATAGTTTGAAGAAAAATAAAATCCTTGCCAAAGAAAAGAAAGGTTTTTAAGAGGAAGGTTTTCTGGAAGATTTTAAATGGCCTCTTTTCAAAAACCACAAAGTTTTTGCTGAAAACCAAAAATAAAAAATTTTGGAGTGTCACAACACCTACCCCCTCTCGTCCCCGAGATTTCAGCTGATCCTTAAATAAGTGTGGATGCTCTGTCCCAAGGAAATCCTCCCTTTCCCAGGTTGCTTCACTTTCGGTGTGATTGCTCCACTGAACTCTGAAAAACTTGATGGTCTTCTGTCGGGTTCTCCTTTCAGACTCCTCTAATATTTTTACTGGGCGTTCCCGATAAGTGAGGTCTGGTTGTACGTCAATGTTCTCATGGGATACTTGTTTCTCTGGTTTGCTTACGCACTTCCTTAATTGAGAGACGTGGAACACGTCGTGAATGTCGGACAAGTCTTCGGGTAAGTCTAGCTGGTAGGCTACAGTGCCTCTTCGTGCCACTATGCAGAATGGTCCAATGAATCTTGGTGCTAACTTTCCTTTAATCTTAAACCGTTGCAGTCCCCTCATGGGTGATACTCGTAGGTACACAAATTCACCGGGTTCAAAATTGACCCCACGATGTTTCTGATCGTAATAACTCTTCTGTCGGCTTTGAGCGGTCTTGAGTCGGTCCCTGATTAGCTTGACTTTTTCCTCGGCTTCTTTGAGCACGTCTGGGCCGAAGATACAGCTGTCTCCGGTCTCTGACCAATTTAGCGGGGTACGACATCTCCGTCCGTATAGGGCTTCAAAAGGTGCCATTTGTAGGCTGGCCTGGTAACTGTTGTTGTATGCGAACTCGGCATATGGCAGGCTTTCTTCCCAACTGGTTCCATAGGTGAGGACACATGCTCTCAGCATGTCTTCTAAAATTTGGTTTACGCGTTCAGTCTGTCCATCAGTCTGGGGATGGTAGGCTGTGCTGAAGGCCAATTGAGTTCCCAGAGCTTGTTGTAAATGATCCCAGAATCTCGAGACAAACTGAGTGCCTCTGTCGGATATTATAGTCTTCGGGACTCCATGCAGACAAACTATATGGGAGAGATAAATCCTGGCAAGCTTCTGAGTGTTGTAGGTTGTCTTCACTGGAATGAAATGTGCCACCTTGGTTAATCTATCGGTGATGACCCATATGGCATCATTCCCGTGTCGTGACCGAGGTAGTCCGACAATAAAATCCATCCCTATTTCATCCCATTTCCACTCAGGTATTTTGTTTCGTTGCAGTAGTCCGGCTGGTTTTTGATGCTCAACTTTTATGCGTTGACAAGAATCGCAACATGCAACGAATGTGGCTATGTCCCTCTTCATACCGTGCCACCAAAAACTTTCCTGAATATCCTTATACATTTTGGTTCCTCCAGGGTGGATTGAATATGGAGTGGTGTGTGCTTCAGCTAGGATTTGCTGCCTGAGGTCCTCTATGTTTGGCACACAGAGTCTGTCCCGGTACCGTAATACTCCATCATCGCCTATGACAAATTCCGAGGCCTTGCCCATACTCACCTTTCTTTTAATTCCTTCAATGTTGGGGTGACCAGGCTGAGCTTCTTTAATTCTCTCCACAAGGTCGGGCTTTATTTCCAAGTTTGATATGGTGCCTTCTGCGATCATTAACAAGTTGAGTTTGGCAAATTCTTGTTGGAATTCAGGTCTCAAACTTTGCAGATTGTTTTCGTCAGAGCTGGGGTTTCGACTAAGAGCATCAGCCACTACATTTGCTTTCCCTGGATGATAGTGGATACCAACGTCATAATCCTTTACCAATTCCAACCAGCGTCGTTGCCGTAAGTTTAGTTCTGGCTATGTGAAAATATATTTGAGACTTTTATTGTCCGTGTATATTTCACATTGATTCCCAAGTAAGAAATGCCTCCATTCCTTAAGTGCATGAATGACTGCTGCCATTTCTAAGTCATGAGTGGGATAATTTTCCTCATGCTTGTGGAGTTGTCGTGAAGCGTATGCGACAACCTTGCCTTCCTGCATCAACACGCACCCGAGACCTTTTCGGGATGCGTCACAATACACCACAAAGTTTTTGTGTATGTCTGGCACAATTAATACCGGTGCTGTGGTTAATTTCCGTTTTAACTCTTGGAAACTTTTTTCGCAGGCTTCTGTCCATTCAAACTTCTTGTCCTTCTTGAGCAACTGCGTCATTGGCTTGGCTAGAGTGGAGAATCCTTCAATAAATCTGCGGTAATATCCTGCCATTCCCAAGAAACTTCATATGTCCGTTACGCTGGCTGGTGCCTTCCAGTCAAGTATGGCCCTAACTTTCTCCGGGTCCACTGCGATACCGTCTTGGGTCAGCACGTGTCCTAGAAAGCCTACTTGCCTTAGCCAAAATTCGCACTTGCTGAACTTGGCATACAATTGATGCTTTCTGAGTTCTCCTAGCACAATCCTGAGATGTTCCGCGTGCTCTTCTGGTGTTTTGGAGTATATCAGAATATCTTCGATAAATACCACAACGAATTTGTCCATAAACTTCATAAATACTTTGTTCATGAGGTGAACAAAATATGCGGGGGCGTTTGTTAATCCAAAAGGCATAACTGTGAACTCATATAGTCCATATCTGGAGGTGAAGGCCGTTTTGGGGATATCTTCTGTTCGCACTTTTAATTGATGGTATCCTGACCTTAAGTCAATCTTTGAGAATACCTTGGCCTGAGCGAGCTGATCAAATAAATCATTTATCCTTGGCATCGGGTAATTGTTCTTGACTGTGGCCATGTTAAGTGCTCGATATTCTATGCACAATCTCAGTGTTCCATCCTTCTTTTTGGCAAATAAAATTGGTGATCCCCAAGGTGAGGAGCTGGCTCGAATGTATCCCTTGTCCAGTAATTCCTTTATTTGTTTCTTCAACTCAATCAACTCGGATGGTGCCATTCTGTATGGTTTCTTGTATATGGGGGTGGTTCCTTTTGCTAGCTCAATGCTGAATTCTATTTCTCGGTCTGGTGGCATGCCTGGTAGTTCTTCGGGAAATACGTCTGGAAATTCACATACTACTGGAACCTTGCTTAACTCAGAAACGTCCACCTTATTCAATCTCGGCTGCCGGGGTATTTTTCTTTCCTTGGCTGATACTTTTATTGTCTTCCCGTGGTGGTGCGTGAGAATTACGGTCCGGTTGAAACAGTCAATAAAACCTTTGTTGGTGGTTAACCAGTCCATCCCTAGGATGACATCCAGTCCTTTATTTTCCAACACAATAAGATTGGCAAAAAATTTCAATCCTTCGAACTCAATGACCACATTCTGACAGTAACTCTGAGTAACTTGCTGAATCCCAGGGGACTTGATGATCATGGATTTTTCCAAGGGAAACATTGAAAAATTATTTTGCAAAGCAAAACTTTTCGAAATGAATGAGTGAGAAGCTCCATAATCAAACAAAACCGTTGCGGGTATTGTGTTGACAGGAAACGTACCGAGTACGATATCCGGAGCATTTTGTGCTTCTTCTTTGGTCACGTGGTTTAGACGACCTTTTCTGTGGTTGTTGTTGGGGTTGAAATTGTTGCGCTTGGGCGCTAAATTATTGCCACCGTTGTTTTGCTTCGGGGTCGAGTTCCTTGGCTTGGGGCACTGTTTGGCGTAGTGCCCTTCTTCTCCACAAGCGTAGCAAGTAACGCCTGGGCGATATGTGAACTCTTTGTCCCTTGCATGGAAATTCTTGGTTGGGCGAGAGATGTTTGTTGTAGGTTTGTGTGTCCCACCTTTCTGAAAATCTTTCCTGCTTCGGTGGTTGCGCGCAAGAGTAGTTTGGTCTCTTTTTCGCTTGCGTAAATCCTCCAAGCTACGTCTCTCATTTTCCAGAGTAATGGCTTTGTCCACTAGTGTTTTAAAATCTGGAAAAGTGTGCACGACCAGTTGGCATTTAAGCGCGGGCGCCAGACCATCAAGGAATTTCTCCAGCTTCTTGCTTTCAGTCATACGTTCTTCATTGGCGTAGCGAGACAATAGAGTAAATTGACCGTTGTATTCTGACACTGTCATGTTCCTTTGTTTGAGGTCATCGAACTCTCTCTTCTTAATTTTCATAATACTCTTGGGAATGTGTGCACCACGGAAACCTTCCTTGAAATCATCCCAGGTTATATCATTTTCGTTGGGGTGCATGTGCAGAAAATTCTCCCACCATGATGCAGCTGCTCCTGTGAGATAGTGCGGAGCATATAGTACTTTCTCGGGATCTGAACATTTTGCAATAGTTAATTTTCTCTCCATAGCTCGAAGCCAATCCTCGGCTTCAAGAGGCTTGTCAGTATGAGAAAATGTTTGGGGACGTTTCTTCTGTAGCTCAGATAACTTGGAATGCTGCTGATACTGTCCATGGTGATTTCCCATGTTGATGACTTGGTTCATCATTTCCCGATGTTGTTGCTGACTCTGCTCATAAAGGCGGCACATTTGTGAAAGTGCCGATTCACTGCCTGTTGGCTTGACTGTCCCTGAGTGAACTCGTTGCTGGGTTGTGTATCATAATTTTCCTCTGGTGGAGTTGGCATGGAGCGAGTCCAAGGACGAGACATTTTTCACTCTGGGGATATATTTTGTAAAACCCATAAGAAAAGCAGAAAGAGTCGCAAAAACAATTCCATAAATGCATAAAGCTGGCAAATATAATTAAATAACCAAGCTTACTTAATAAAACAAATCGACTTGCGCACGGAGAAGGACTGCTCATTACATATCTTACACGCAGGCGGTAATTATACAATACATCACTCAGGATATGCGTACATAATCCTGACATGTTATTTAGGCTAGTGCACTTCTCCAGATCCTACATGATGTGCAAACAGGCTACTTCTCACAACCTATATACATATAAACATATCATACAAAGCGGTACATTACATGGCGGCTAAGCGTACTCAGGCGGAGATGTTGACGACCTCCTTTGCCCTGCCGAGGGTGAGGCGTAGCGAGGCTGGGGACTCGACTTCCTCCTCGCTAATAGGCTCCATACGTGTAGTGTTGCGCAGAGTGGATGGAGCAGGTGCCAGGGGCGGAACAACACGAATAGGAGTGGGCGCGAAGGGTGGTGAAGTGCGCGCTGGAGTGGGCGCAATAACTTGGTTGAATTCTTCGGTAGAAGGTAGGCGATGTGTAGGTGCATAAGATGCTGAGGACGAGACAAAAGTCAGTGGCGGTGCGGTGGGTAGGAGCTCCCTCCTGTTGGCAGCACAGCCATGAACTGAGTCCATGCGGGCAGCCACGAAGTCGTCCACCAGGTTGTCGAAGGCTGCCTCCAGGGCCCGGAGATACTCAATAAGCATCTCAAAAGCCTCGTCTCGTTCTCCTCTGGGGTAGGAGAATGCGTAGTGACAGGTGTAAGGCACATGGCATGGAAGATAACGGTAACGACGAGTCTTCATCACGGGGAGGACATCCCTGAGACGAGCTATCGCCTCGCGGGCTTCCATCTGCATAGCATGCCTCTCCGTAGGCATGGCTCTTCCCAAGAACCGGAAGCGGCATAACTCACCACGCCCTCCCTTGAACTGCACCGCGGCCTGGTGCATGGTCAGACTGTCGTTGACTCGGTGCTGGCAGAGTGTGAAGACTGGGTGCACAGATGGCCCCATCCCGACCTGAACGATGAAGGAAAGAAGCTTGACGAACCCATCAGGCACGTTGGCGAAGGTCTGAGACTCGCAGCTGTTGTCGGCCATCTACAAAAGTAGGCAAAAATTCTGAATGGCCAGATCATAAATTTATGCTGACTGTCAGAAATGTCTACAATTGCAGAAAAATATAAAATGGCTCTATTATGCTAATAACCAATTAGCGATCGCACCTAGTGGTTTCCTACAGTCGGCCTGGCTCTGGTACCAAGCTTGTCACGACCGGTTTTCCAATAAAAATATTTATTGAGAAACCAATCTTTTGAGTCCAGTATGAGAGAAATCCTCCTCATTGGTAGACAAATTCTTGATACAATAAGCCAGTAGCATAAAATATATTACAGGGTCGAACTACGGTTGCTCAACCAAATTATTACAAGCACGCCAATAATTATACATAATGGAGGACATGACACAGTGGTGTGGAGGCATACTACTGACTCGAGGATAGGAGGGTGGTGGAAAATCACAACGGGGAGAGAGATACAAGACTCTAAGACTGTCATCTCATCGAGCGTCGAGGTGAGGCTCGATGAATTTATTTGGTAGCGAAAGCGGATATAATACAGTGACCAAATCCAGGGTCACACGAGACTGACTGGGACTCCTCTAGGCGTCGGACTCGCTACCAAATTCTTCATCCATGAGATCGCCTTCGTCAGCATCTGGCCAAATCAACAAGCCAGTGAGTACTTTGAAAGTACTCGCAAGACAGTTCGAACGTAAGATATAACAAATGCATGCATGGATGCGTCATGATTAATTCACCAATGTACAGTCAAAATTTAGCATAACGAGGTAAGTAAAAGGGAAACAGCGGTAGTCCGCCTGAAATCCCAACAAAACATAAATGAAGACTGATCGGGTGTCTGAAGCGACGCCTCGAAAGGTGAATAAATAAATATAAGGAAATGATGCCACAGTCAGGCGTCTTAGCGACACCACATAAAGGGCTTTAAAAGAAATGCCATAGTCGGACGTCGGGGCGACATCACAGAAAGGGCTTTAAAAGAAATGCCACAGTCGGGCGTCTTAGCGACACCACATAAAGGGCTTTAAAAGAAATGCCGCAGTCGGGCGTCTTAGCGACACCACATAAAGGGCTTTAAAAGAAATGCCACAGTCGGACGTCTGAGCGACATCGCAGAAAGGGCTTTTATTGAAAGTAGAATATAACAATGCCACAGTCGGATGTCTGAGCGACATCGCAGAAAGGGCTTTTATTCACAAGTAAATAATACTCATAATAAACATTCAATTCATGAAAATAAACGGGTTAGTCCATCCACAGGAGTAATCATTTAACCGGACTTAGCACTCATGCGATTCACCGGAGTCTCTGTCATCAAAACTGACATTTGGTCAGGATAAGTTAATATTGAACTTGGACATGGAATAGATGATTTGAAGGAATATATGACTCTGCAGAATTTGTACAAAAATTTTCCCACAGCCAACGGATTTCCGTAGTCACGAAGGACTAGTTCCGTTTACGGTTTTTTGGTAGGAAACACAGCTAACCAGTACACACCCATCCTACCTCTCAATGCTAGGAATCACCCTAGACATCGTCCAAGAAAAACTTTTGAGACGGGGAGATCACAATCTCGAATAGCATGGGATCAAATTTATATACGCACGCTCTAAGGGGTGCCCCCCTCTCGGTCCCAACCGGAAACACCCATACCCGCTGACCGGATGACTGGCTTTAATCTAGGGCCATGGAAGCATCATCACGGCCTCTCCTTTTTGGTGTGTACCAGGAAAGCGGTTTACAACTTACTAAGCCATATTCCTTGCGGAAAACATGTGGTAGTACAAGGAAGGAAGAATGGAAAGAACGGGAATGATACGAGTTGACATTGAAGTCACATAGTCTGGCATAAGCCTGGCATGCTACAACACTGCCATCTTACCCATCCTTATGCCAACACATGGCCATGCATACTCACATCCATCCACTCATAGATTTTCGAAACTCACTTGCCTCATCGTCTCAGGTAACATGACATTCGTCGGTATATTCCTCAACATGCCATAAACCACTTAACGCAAACATGCCAAAACAATCATCATATCAAAAGTTCAAACATGCTTGCCTGGTTCGGAGTAGTCGGAGCCTAGCTCGGTGAAGTTCGCGGCTCCGTCACCTCCTTCGGTATCTACGGTATAAAGAAAGTATATGCGCTATCGTAAATACCAAGAGGTGCACAAAAAGTATTCCAAATATTTTTCAAATAAATCTGATAAAAAACTAGACAAAATTTTAAAGTGGGAAGAAAAAGAATCAATCAAAAATACTTTTCTGTTTAACAGTTATAAAGGTTTTTGTCCAGGGACTCATCTGTAATGAAACAGAAAGTTTCCAGGGGCTAGCTTATAAAAGACAGAAAACGTTCCAGTCTTGAATACGCCAGCCCAGAGGGGAAAGCGTATTTTGCCCGAAGGCGCTTTCAGAAAACGATTCATTTAAAAGGATCTGAGAGGCTGACGGGCGGGTCCCACTCGTCAGGTTTAAACTTTCAAACGGGGGACGAAGCTCGTCAGCGCCCGAGAGCTGCGGTGGTCGCCGGCGGCGATCCACGGCGAGGCAGGGAGATCGGAGGGTACCTCCGTGTTCAGGGCGCCCTTCCGCGTCGGTTGGTGGTGGTGGTGGCGGTCGGCGAGCACCACGTCGACGGCGGACGGCAGTTCGGGTGGTCGAGGGCCTCGTCGGATGGAGCTGCGAAGGCCAAATTGAGGAGGGGGTTAGACTCCTGGTAGCTAGAGGGGGGTAACGGACGGGGTTTGGGCGCCGGAGACGGCCTCACCGGAGCGAATCGAGGTGGAGGCCGAGGCGGAACGGGGCGGCCGGAGTCGGGGAGGAGACCTCCTCGAGGTCCTCCTGGTGGCTTGGCAGGGTCTTGGAGAGGTGCAGTGAGGGTGTGGGGGTCGTGAGCGAGCTCGGGGTCCTTTTTATAGGCGATCCGAGGCGGTGGCCGTGAACGGGGATCTCCGGTGAAGGTTACGGCGGCGCAATGCTTGGTCGGGCAAGATTAGGGAGTCGAGCGCCATCGTGGGGGTTCACTGGGTCCGTTTGGGTGCTAAACTAGCCGGGATTTGGGTGTTTAGGGCGAGCTTGACGGAACGGGGGTGGCGCGGCCCGTCGGCGGCAGGGAGCACGTTCTGTGCTTGCCGGGCCACGGCGACGGTGCCACGGGCGTGCGTTGGCATGGCAGGGACATGCGGAGAGCCAGGGGGCGTTGGGCGGCCGGGTGGCGTGGCGAGCGGGCTCGGGCCCTCGCTGGCCGCCACGGGAGGTGCAGCCACCGCAGAAGCTTCCAACGCCGGCGAGGCTCGTCACTACCGACGCCAGGAATCATCCAAGCGTGCGTGTGGGGTGCTGGTCAAGAGGAAGAGGCTGCATGCAACGCGCCAGGGCGCACTGTGGCCGCGTGACCGAGTCTGACGAAGGAAAAACGACACTGAATCTCTGAACTTAACTGAAGATGAACAGAACAGTGCATGCAAGGTGTTCGACAGAATGATCTAGGCATCTAGGCATCTATGGGTGGCCTCTCATTGCTCCAGTAGGCTGCCTGAATTTTGGTGGAAATTTTTGAAAATGTGTAGATATGAATTTCACCAAATTTGGCAAATCTGGTCCAAACTTGCAGAGACTGAAATTTGAAAAATTTGAAAAGAGGAGGAGTGGATCAAGATGGTTCTGGGTTGTGGGTACAGAGGACCATCCAGGAGAGTTGGTTTGAGGTCAAAACTCAAATGCAAAATGGTACTTGCTTTGAAAATCTCTCAGGCTCCAAATAATTTGCAGAAATGATTTGAGGGGAAAGAAAATTGGAAAAAAAATCCAAAACTTGCTTGGATTAGTTGGGACAGAGAACTTAGGTTGATTACAAGGAGGAGGGGAGGTTTTGGAGGGGTTTTACCACATGGGCAAAATACAAAGTCATGGGTGGCTTCCCAGATATGAAAATCCCAAATTTTCATAGAGTTTCTTTTAAAAAGAAAGAAAAAATTAAATTAAACTCCCAAAATAATTTGAGAGGGAACCAACAGAGAAGAAGTTTCAAAAGATCAAACACCATAGTTTGAAGAAAAATAAAATCCTTGCCAAAGAAAAGAAAGGTTTTTAAGAGGAAGGTTTTCTGGATGATTTTAAATGGCATCTTTTCAAAAACCACAAAGTTTTTGCCGAAAACCAAAAATAAAATTTTTTGGAGTGTCACACTTTCTTTAAGGAAATTGGAATCTAATATTCCCTTCCTTCATATCAATAATCGCATCAATCGTTCTAAGGAAAGGTCTACCAAGAATAATAGGGCAAGAAAGATTGCAATTTATATCAAGAACGATAAAATCCATGGGCACCAAATTTCTATTTGCAGCAATAAGAACATCATTGATCCTTCCCATAGGCTTTTTAAAGGTGGAATCCGCAACGTGCAAATTTAAAGAGCAATCATCAAGATCATGGTAACCTAGAATATCACATAAAGTTTTCGGAATCGTGGAAACACTAGCACCCAAATCACACAAAGCAAAACACTCATAATCTTTAATTCCAATCTTTATAGTAGGTTCCCACTCATCATTAAGTTTTCTAGGTATAGAAACTTCCAAATTAAGTTTTTCATCATAAGATTGCATCAAGGCATCAACAATATGTTTGGTAAAAGCTTTATTTTGACTATAAGCATGAGGAGAATTAACAACGCATTGCAACAAGGAAATACAACCTTTTAAAGAACAATTATCATAGTCAAATTCCTTGAAATCCGAGATAGTAGGTTCAATATTAGAAAGAATGCATGAATGACCACTAAATTTCCATGAACTTCTAGATGCATTGATTAGTTTCCTCTTGACACTGCTTGCATCGGGTGATCTAACGCACCTCGAAATCCAACATGTGATGGTACTACTACTAGTCGTACAATTGAGTCTTATCAAACGGAAAAACGAATATTTTAGATGAGCCCTACAAACCGTAGTGGGTACGTACTCCGTAAAAACAGATTTTTCCAATACTAAGTCGCTCCCTTTCATGAATTCTGTAGTATACTCCTCCGTCGACGCTCCCTTTCATGAATTCTATACTTCCTGTCGCCGACATGTGGTACATATAGCAACCCGGTCGACGTGTCAAGCACCAAATAACAGTGCAGAATAGCAAGCGGGACGCACCCCACTCGTACCGGCCCAGTAGTAGTAATGAGCAATGAGACGTCAAATCACAATGCCGCACCTTCCCAGATGGATGAAGCAACCATTATTTCACACTTCGGTTCGCTATCATCTCAAACCACGTAATATTGCTTCTGCCTCAAGAGGGATACGCGCATCGCCTTGGTACATCATGACACGTGGGACCGCATGAAATGCCATGCTCAACCGCTGATCACTTTGTAAAATCACCTCATTTTTCTATACTTCCTCCGTATCGGTTTACTACATGGCATGCACGCCGTTCTAGGTTGAGAATTTAATTGGCTATATATGTGATGAACAGTACTCTAGCCTTTTAAAAAATGTATACTTTTGTACAGTAGTAGTATCTGGATTGCGCCATGGAGCAAAAATTGAAATTAAAAAAAAGGTGGTACATATAGAGAGCGCTCGTCACCAAATTATGCATATAGTACTATTAAAAAAGCTAGTACGTGCTTAATTGGGGTGCTAAATTCTATTAAAGAAATACTAGTAGTATGTACAAACTGAAGATTTAAAGTAACGAGAAGAAACATAACACAGTTCTGGTGGGGGCTCAGCACAACACACCCCTCAAATTAAACTAAGCACACCTGAAACTAAACTATGCAACTAATCCGGTAAAAACTCCATTAGAACTACCATGAGCAACGATACTAACGCCTTACTCTCTCGGAGTCCTCGTCCACCTCCTCGACATCGTCCTTGTCCCTCTTCATCTTGGCCGATACTTCTTTGGTTGAACCGTACACTTGGATCTTGCTCCTCATCCAACCCTTGTAGATATTGAAACCAAGGTAGCCATCCATTGCAGCATAGTGGATGTGGTCTATATCTAGTACATTCGGCTGCCATGCATGACGGTGAAACGTGTATGGAGGTTTCTCCAGTTTATGGTACGAAGGATGAACCATGGCTCCTGCCAGGTTCAACATTGAAGGCTGGCGAGAGGACACCAGCCCATTACTCTCAAGGTCGAAGGGGTTGCCTACAACGAGGCCTATCCAACCCAGGACTACTTTGTCATTCGTAAAGTCTATAGTAACGAATTTGACTAGGTTGCTCTCGAGGAAGTCCTTAAAATCCAGGCATTCAACATCGGCATGGCATATGTGGTAGACCAAGCATAAGTCATGCACGCAAACCTAGATCACTGCGGGCTTCTTCCTCTCTTCGTCCTTTAGATCCTTCTCTCGTCCCAGGACTGTGGTGTCCTCAACATCTAGCCCAGCAACCCACTCATCATCTGAGTTTTTGAACATGCGTCTGAAGGGAGAAAGACATCCTTTCACCGTCATGGAAGAACGGGTGTAGATGACGTCGAACTCATCACCGGTGATGGTTCTAACCTTGTACTCACCGCCGATCATGGAGATTTGGGAGGAGGGTTAGGATTAGTGGAACTGTTGTAATGTGAAAGGACGGGACGACTAGGAGTGAACCGCCGTAGTATTGAAGGACGTGCAGGGACGAGTAGGAGCGAACTGCCAGCGTGCGAACGGCAGGGTAGTGGCTTTCCATTCTCCCATGATACGGGCTTCCAAGAGCCCTTGGATTTGAGATCGAACAGTCGCATGGCGTGATTCTAGACCTATGGGTGAATATCCTATCCTGGAGGGTTATTCTACAAATGTTCAACAACTTAGCATGCGACCGTTTGATCTCAGATCCAAGGGCTGCCAGCAGCCCGTATCATGGTCGCGCCTACCACGACCGTCGCGTCACTCATGCGGTCGCGGCCTTGGAGATTTAACACGGTGCGTTAGGCTATCTGATGTTGGCATGTCATACATAGTCATCACTTAGTCGCTCATACTACAACATGGTTAGCTATAAGGTTGGCTATAAGTGTATTTATTTTTTTTACTTCTCTCTATCTCTTTCTTCGTACTCCCTCCATCCCATAATATAAGAACATTTTTGACACTAGTGTAGTGCCAAGAACGTTCTTATATTATGGGACACAGGGAGTACTAGTATTTATTGCATTTGCCAAGGAGTGACCTCTTCCAATGAGATGGTGTGCTTATTAGTTTTTTGTTGCTAAGTTTGCTTCATTCAATTAGCTATAGACTCAAAATTGTATTTTCACCTAGGTACACGTGCTTAGCACCGTTTCTTCCTTGGGTCACCTAACTAGTCTCTCTCTTCTTGATTAACTTGCCACATCAAACTTTATGCCTATGTGGCAAGCTTAGCATCTGTAGGAGCAAGTAAGTACAATGGTGCGCTTTACATGGCATTTTTGCATATGTGGAGGAAAGAGAGGCAAGGAAAAAGTGGAGAAGTGGGCTCTCATGCAAGAGCCAACCTCTACTACATGGTGGAGCATTGGGAGAGGCACTTGTATGGAGGTGGTCAGGAATTGGGAGACTCACGCCGGTCGTAGCGCCGCAGTTAAAATGATAATGGCAAGTCAAATCACATGGCCCCACCTGTCCAGCAGTAACTTGCTGTCAAATCAGACATCCCTACGTTTGCAGCATCCTACTCCCTCGTCTTCTCGCATCTCTGTCAAACCGACTAGGAGGAACTGCCCCGCCTACCGCGCAGGAAAAGCCCCGCCCTCGACTTTTAAATACAACTACATCCGCTTAAGAATCCAATGATATACTTTTTGTGACATAGTAACTCATATTTAGTTAGTCAAATGGATGACCTAGAACTACATGCAGGCCCTGTAAACCAAGACGCCTAAAAATAAAAAACCGAGATGGAGAGGGTAGTTCAGCATGTACCTTTTTAGATCAATATAGTCGGGATTCACCAAGGAGCAAAACCAAGTGGTAGGCTGCTCCTGTCGTGTTGGCGTAGCAACTCAAGTAGGGTCAGTCCACACATGAAATGGTGACACACTTAACAGGACCCCTTTGGCCGACATGTGGCTCATCCACCGTCTTGTTCCACTTGCGATGCACCAAATTATAGTTTGGAGCATCGGTTGGAACTGGAGGCACCCCGGTCGTAGCGCCGCAGTAGTAGAAAATGAGCGATGAGGGGTCAAATCACAAAGCCCCACCTTTCTCGCATTAAGCTGGACGGACGAAGCAACCACATTTCACTCTAGGGTGCAAGAGCATAAAGAAAAGAGAAAACAATGATGCATGCGGCAGCTACCTAGGGCACCCTAGGCTAGGGGTCTCCACTACAGATCCTTTTTTTGAAAGCGCCTCCACTACAAATCGGCTTCTCCCTCGTCCTCTTGAAGAAAACTGATGATGAGTGCGGCGGTACGGTTTGTAGGAGTACTACGGCGTGCGAGGCCACATTGTAGTGAACGAGGCAGG
This sequence comes from Triticum timopheevii, assembly GCA_963921465.1. Classification (NCBI taxonomy): domain Eukaryota; kingdom Viridiplantae; phylum Streptophyta; class Magnoliopsida; order Poales; family Poaceae; genus Triticum; species Triticum timopheevii. The sequence continues at coordinate 246,983,510 of OY997264.1, read as the reverse complement.
ATTCGAGTCGATGCCTTAAATATGTGTGGGCCGCTTGGTTTTACGGGAACGAGGCAGGATTTTGGGTTCGGGGACAAATGGAGATATAGTACGTACAAACCATTGTGGACGTAGGTTTGACCTAAAGGCAATGATGCATGGGCCCTGCATTTTGATATACCCGAGGCCGCGTGAAATTTGCTACTCTACTCAAAACTAGTAAGGTACACATGCATTGAACGCATGAGATTTCGAAACCAAATTATGAATAAATACACACTATAGCATGTAAAGCTTTGAGTCATATATGCATGATGTAGATGTTCATTTAGTTCTTATAGTTCCTCTCATTCAAAATCAATTAGTTTTATGAAAATGTTAAGATTCATGGGGTTGTGCATTGTAAAGCAAAAGTAAAAAACAAATAATGGCAATTCATTTAGAAAAAAATAATCAATTATGATACAGAAGATTCTAGAACAAAGGGGAAGTGCTTGTGTTTTGAGGTTTGTGCATTATGCTTAAGTTCAGCCATGGAGTCTTCTATATTGTATATGTGGCAGATCTAGTGGAATGTTGATGATATCCAACGGCCAGTAGTGCTCGGATTTGCCTATCTCTGCACTATCGGATTAGCTTCATCTAGCGACCATCTTTCAAAGTTATTGGCACACTATATAGTTCTTGTGCATAGTTGCATGTTTTGGAAAAAAGCTACTAGTGGGTTGTACTATCTATTTAGGAATAGAAGATGTATACATGGAAGTTGTAGGGAAAGAGATGACATGGAGCATCTCAATTCCTATGAGTAGGGACTGGAAAAGAGATGTCATTTGGTTCACATCATAGGAACTTTTCTATTGAATCTAGAGATGACATGTATCTCAATTCCTATGGGGAGGGATTAGAAAAGAGATGTAATTTGGTTCATATCATAGGAACTTTTCTATTGAATATATGCTAATGCTTATTTTCCTTTGAAATTAAGGGAGTATACGAATACATTCATATGAACCAAGTGGCTCTAAAGCTATAGAAATGATATCATGTTTATTTCCTTTTAGTGTGGAGTATATGAATCTATTCCTATGAACCAATTGGCTCTAAAGGAAAAAATCCTATAAAAATCATATCATATAGAGTTCCTATGATATTCCTCGACACCAAAGGATGGTTGAAATTGCTGCGGGTGATACGATGGTCTTTCTTTGTAGACACCTCCCCCATCTTTATAGTTGCCTTTCGAATATGAATGAAATGATATATACAGGGAATTCTACATGTGCAATTTGGTACACGAAAATTCGGTAAAAGTTTGCGAGGTTCGAATTTTCAATAAAGCTATATACACTACATCTCAGAACGGAGGGAGCATACGGCAGTTGCTAACACTCATGTGGAAGATTTGTGTGTAGGAGGAGTGGCTGTTTTGTTAAATGACATGGCAAAACTTACACTATCGGATGCCGATCTAACGGTTCTTACGGTGTTCGTCAGGAAAAGGCTTGTGGCGAACGTTTGTCGATAATGATTTACGGACACATGCATTGCATTGATACGTGCCCCCCTCTCTCTCACGCACACGCACCCTCACGAGTCACGACTCTCCCGAGTCCTCTCGCAGACTCGCACGTCGCACCCACTGTATATCTGCAGGTAGACGTCATGCACATATGTGCTCTTCACACCCTACCCTCAGAACTTCTAAAAAACAAAAGACGTCGCGCACATTTTATTTTAGCTCACACGTCACACACTTATACTATTACTCTTGCGCCGAACGTTCTTTGGGCATAGTATATTGTACTCTCACAAAGAGAAGCGGTGCACACACGCACTAGTTCTCTCACACCCACTCACGGGTACACGTAGGAGCGCATTTTTTTGAAGCTGGTACAACAAAATCACTCCACTATATATATAAGCAGGAGCCTTAGCGCTTGCTTTACTAGGGTTCCTCTCGTTCACTCTCTCATGCTCTCCAGATCTAAGCAAGACATAGGTGGCCAAACTCTCTCTCAGCTCACGGCTGGTCACAAATCCGGCCGGACAACCTCGACCGGGGCAGGGGTGTAGGTGCATCATTCACGCTGTCGTCGCGGCGAGGGACGAGACCAACGGCTGCCCATGCGTCTCGATCGGTGGCCGTGCCATTCTCTCCAAGAGAGCGCCGGCTCGGGAGGGCCTCCAACCCCTTCTTCGTCCCTACGGTATTGTGGCCAACATGCGGCCTCCCGACGCCGTCTTTGCCACATGCTGACGACCCTCAGGTATATATTCCTTCAAAATGGAACACCTGCCTTGCTCTACTGCCCAGCTCCCCTTGTGTGGATCTTTTTCTACTTCCGTCTGCTGTTCCATAGCCACCTAGACTTCTACTATTATTAGAGGTAAAGCTAGTTCATACAGTCAACTCTAAGAGTTGGTTCAAATAGGGAAGAAAGTGGGAAAGCTGTAGCATGAATCTAGCAGATACTAGCTACCCAACCGGTCTCTTGGTTGAAAAGACGAAGAAAGCATGGTGAATGGCGAAAGGTGGGGGGAAGTGGACCTATCTCTTGGTTGAGAAAGGAAAGAAAGTGATGGGTGTTAGGGGACAAGGCAAATGAGAATGAGCAGGTCTAGATTTCCTGTGCTCATATAGGAAAATGTCGCCGAGGAGATAAATAATGGGACAAATGCATACATGCTGCCTGAGTGTTTGCCGCTCTCGGCAGCCACATCTGCCTCACCACTTTATGCCCCTGCTGTCCCTACGCCCATACCGCTACTGTTAATGTAAAATCACATGAAGCATTAAGCAATGCCACCTAATGTCACTATAAGTGATGGTCTAGTGCTGTCGATAAATTGAAGCAATGCCACCACCATTTTATGAAGTGCTTCCGTCTTGCTTTATTTCCCATGAATTGTGTTTTTATACTTACACTTAAATCTCACACCGCTAACTTTGCTTCATCCTAGTGGAACTGCACAAATTTGATTGCACATTTACTGACCATGTGCTACTCTCATGACAATAATACTAATGCTATTGTTCTGCATGTTAATCTAGTGGCATTGTTGATGTGATGTGATGCTACTTACTTAAGGACTCTTCATACTGTCAATCTAGTGCCAATTATAACACAATAGATGTGGCTATTAATCATACGCCACTGCAAATATCTGTCACTGTTTAAATAACCGTATTTCGTATTTGCGCAAATAGAGATGTCTGTCTCCATATTGTTTCGGGATGTCTGTCTCCGTATTGTTTCTATTCGCGCAATCAAAAGCACACACCTCAGTTTTAGTACAACTTCACAAAATGAGATGGCTATCCCTCATTGCCATCGTCTAACCTCCCGTATTCAAGGTATCCTACATTGGTAGTAACTAAGGTAGAATGACCAACGCAATCTAAAAGAAGCTGATTCGTACGTTTTACTTCCCGATTGCGGTGCAGGGACGAGCGAAAACAACTGCATCCTAGTCCGGAATGCACTTTCTACCAGTTCATCCATGGACCGAGGACTGGCTGGCATGGCTACATGATGGTTTTTTGGACTGGTGCGCGGACAAGAGGCATTGTGGTATGCTTATTTCTGCAAATAGCGGTGCTTAAATCTAGTGGAATGCACAAGAATTTTACTTGGTCAGTACACTGCATGGTTTAGTTCAGCATTCCAGCTGAGACCACAATTATAATTGCTTATTCTGGAATGATAGAACCTAACCTTGGATGGTGGCAACAAGAAAAAACCAGAGTGTCCTCCAGGAAATTTAAGCCTGCCGGGAGGCCCTTTGCTCAGAGAAGCCTTGCTTGTTTTTTCCTGATTTGTAAACCTTCTCACAACTTTGTCTTTTGCTGTGAACTAGTATATGTTTGTTATGTTCTATGAATCATTGAGATGTATAAAATTGCTTAACTTATGCTTTTCAAGTTTTTTATGAAGACGAGTTTAATGTGAGTGTTCCACATGAGCGCTGGACTAGTGTGTGAACGTTTGGAATTTATTACATTGTGGTCTCAGTTAACTGCATGAACCACTATAACAAGATACATAGTTGCTTATATGTCAGACAGTAGATTGTTGATTATTAGCTGGTCGACAGCCTAGTGTTGAAGCGAGCTGAGCCAATGTGCCATGTTTTGCACAACTTCTTACAAGTGGGGTAGCACCAACAGTGTTTACATGTACTTATGTATACGTCGGTGCATAGTTCTCGAACGAGTGCTCTATTTCTTCAAAATACACACTGCTCGTATGATAAACCATGACAACTTATGTCTTACCATGCCATATTCATGAAAAAACTAGTGAGGACGCATCTGTCTCGGTAACAATTACGATGGTTCTCACATGATTCACGAGCACACAAAAGTACCAGCAGTTCCCATAGACGGATTCAAACAGAGCACTATCCCCAGAGGGGTCGATAACAGGCAAGGTTCGGATAATTAGACACAATCCAAACTACTATTAAACACTAGCTGGGGCAACTATTTCATGCCTCGATCTAATTTGGGCTGGACACAAGACGGACCTTGCCATGAACATCATCGAGAACGTCCCACAGCAGCTCAATCCTGTGAACCTTCCTGAAGACAACCTTGTGGCCTTGCCACTTATGAACTTGTTTGTGGAGGCATGCCACGTCATCTTCCTGTGTAGGCTTGACAAGAACAGTATGCCTCACAAACGAAGGAGTAGCTTCGAATTCTTGTGCTTCAGTACACCCTGGACAACACGCCTGGCAACAGTGAGGCTGGAATACAACTCTTCATTGGTATAACTGCAAATGGCTTCTAGGATCCAACAACCTAAGAACTCTGTTTTCCTAGTGCATATATTCAGGTCATCAGCCTCAGAGGGAGTGACATGTACAACCACACAATCCTTGTCTGCATCAGGGCTCTAATTGAAACAAAAAAAATTCCGAATTACTTTTTAGTATAAGAAACACAAGTTATTTAAACCACTATGTATAGCATGGCATCGAAGCTAATAAATTTTTGCATTATTAATCACCACATACTTAGATGAAAAACCACAATCAAGATCGGCAAAGAAGAAAATCACCTTGGGAAGCTCAGCGAGGGGGGGGGACACATCCTCGAAGGGGGAAAACTGCTCCTACAGTGCCATGGGGGCTGTAACCTCAAATGGAGCCTTGAACATCTCAGTAGTGGCCATGAGCGTATCTAGGGTCGGCCCGGCGGCTGCCTCCATCTTCTTGGAGCTCTCTGTCTCGTGGGGATTAGCCTCCCACGTCTGCTCCAATATCGGCAGATCTTTGCCTGGTTCTCCTTGGTCCATCATGAAACTGACGAATACTAGGAGACCACTGAAAGGAAAACACAATTGCAATGACAATGAAACAAAAAAGAGAGTGACGATTGGTTACTGCTTTGCAAAAGTTCTTTTCTTTCACTGAACGAAAATATACCAACATCGCGGATCCGCTTACCTTCCCTTCGTTGGGAGAGAAGAACAATGGCAGATGCTAGTGTTGCCTTTCTTGAAGAAAGTGAGGGAGAAGGGGATTCAGCAAAGAGTGAAATGATGGTTGCTTCGTCCATCAAACTTAGACTGCGGGGAGGTGGGGTTTCGTGATATGACGGCTCGTTACTGCCACGCTACGACCGGGGTGACTCTCCGCCTGCATACTGCCCTCTAAATTGGTGGATGGCATTTGGGCCCGCGCGCTTTGGGCCCGCATGTCGGTGAACAAAAGTATAATGGCATTCAGTAGAGGGAGACGTTTTAATGACCTAAGAGGAGCCAGAAGCGGTAGAGTGTCTCCACTGTACTAGTAGTAATTGTTTTTCTGGGTAGCTGTAGAGTGTCTCCACTTTACTAGTAGTAACTGTTTGTCTGGGCCCAAGACAAAACAGCCCATCCACACTAGTAAATAGTAAAATCAATTCAAAAGCCCATATATTTACTGAATGAGAGGTGCTACCCACACCCAGCACACCGCCCCCCCCCCCCAAAAAAAAAACCTGGGTGCTCTTCTTCCTCCTCGCTCCTATCCTCCTCACGTTAGCTCGCTCCACTCGTACCCCCAAATTCCTCACCTCACTCCTATAGAAAACCCCAGTTCCCCTTCTTCCTCACTCCTACAGAAAACCCCCCAGCTCCCCTTCTTTTTCACTCGCACTACAACTAGCCTCGTCATTCATTACTCTGCTGAAATCCATGAGCGCGACGCGACGCCCTCAAGGAAAATGGAGTCGGCAGACCCCAGCGCCAAGAAGATGAGGCTCACGCCAGCGGCGATGCCTGCTGTAGATCCCGCACCCGGTAGCGCAGGGAGAAGCGGCGACCCCGCCCCCACTGGATCCTAGAAACCCGTAGAATCTCGGGTGGACCTCATCAGCGATCTCCCGGATGCTGTCCTTGGGGAGATCATCCGGCTTCTCCCCACCAAGGATTGCTGCCGCACTCAAGTCCTCTTAATTCGGTGGCGCCCTCTATGGCGCGCCATGCCCCTTAATCCCGACTTTCATCAGCTATCTCTCTTCAATAATTTTGAAATCCCTAGAGCCATCATCTCCTCCCACTAGGGCTCCGTTCAAAGCCTCTGCATCCCGTCATGCTACCTCATCGAGCATACCATGCCCTACACAATGGACGCCTAGCTGAAATCCCCTGAATTCACAGAACTACAGCTGCTTGAGTTCTACTATTCCCCTGGAAATCACGTACCACATACCAAATGCCTTGAACTTGTGCCCTCAGCACCGATGTCCATCTTGCGGTTTTCCTCCTCTCTCCACACTGCCACCTTTGCACTATGCTACCTACCAGACAATCTGGTACTAAACCTTCAACTCCCATTTCTCAAGAAACTTTCACTTGTGCAGGTTCGTATATCGGAGGCCTCATTACACAGCACCATCCACTCCAGTTGCCCTGCCCTAGAGTGCTTGGTGCTTGTTTTCACAGTTAGAATCGGTTATCTCCAAATAAAGTCGCCTAATCTTGTAAGAATTGGAATTTCTTTTGACGGAAGGAAGCTCATCATCAAAGATGCCCCTTCACTTCAAAGGTTGATCCTTGATTCTAGTTATTCACCGTCGCAAATAACAGTCCTCTCTGCGCCTAAACTGGAGACCTTGGGTGTAATACATGATCTCTATGCTCATTTCAATATGGTATTTGGCTCCACAGTTCTTCATGTACTTTATATTCTCATCTACACTTGTAACCATAAGCTGCATTTTAAATTTCTGCGCATAAGTTATATATCATCTTGGAGTACACATTTTGTACTAATATTATGTTCTATGCTCAATGAAGAGTTTCTCCATGGATGGCCTATCAATGGTGCTAGATTCTGTCAAGATCTTATATATCCAAATGAATAGTTTTGATCTGAACAAGATTATTGGCTTGCTGCAATGCTTTCCATGTCCGGAGAAGTTGTATATAAAGGTGATAATTTCACGCACATTGGAAGCCCGCATATAGTGTACTAGAATTAACTATTCAGTTGTTGCTCTTTCGACACTCTTCTTTTAGACCTTAACTGTTTTCAATCTTGATGTCTATTTAGGCAACAGGACGGGGTAAGAAAGTTATAACCAATCGGTGGATTCGTAAGCATTGGGATTTTCTCACTTCTCATGAGATTCGACTCAAGGCAATAACGCTAGAACGATATGTAGCCAACCGTGCAAACACTAGATTTGTCACATTCTTCCTGCTGAATGCGAGGTTACTATTGTCCATCAGGCTTAAGTATATCACCAGCATGGTTTTGATGGATGGGTATGTCAAAGAGGAAAAAAAGGAGTTTCAGGTGGGCAAAAGAGCTTCTGATCGTGCCGGCTTCTATTTACAACATATTGTGGTCATAATCCAGTAATTTTTACGACCCAGGATGTTCATTGTATGGACCTGACCGATCCATTTGACTATGACTGCCGAAAATAGTGCTGGAGTTAGATGTTGTTGCCCTTTTCAACCTGGTTTTTTTTGTAAACCTGATGAACAATTAAGCCTCGTGCTTTTGTACATTTGTAAGCTGGAGTTAGATGTTCCTGCCCTTTTCAACTCGGCTGTGACTGTCATATTTTCTTTGAAACAAGGCAAATGGTTTGCCATTTGTTTAATTTAGAGTGAAATATTGTAACAAATCCCAACCAAGGGAAATAACATCACTCTCGCCGGCTGCTTGAGCTCACTGTGCATTACAGAAGCGAAGTGATTAGCCCCCACCAGCATCCACAAACTTATTTTGAACTAGCACATCAAATGGGCTATAAATTTTTATAGGAAAGGTTGCATGCCCATGACATATTTGGATTCTGACATTTGGGACCCGCGAGGAAATAGCCTATCCAAGGTGGTGTCGACTTACTAGCCAGTCAACAAACGATTCTGCCTACCAGCCGTTGGATTGACATCCAACATCTATCGTGTATCTTCTATCTCTTGTTTTCTTCTTCCTCCAGCCGCCCAAACCAAACCATCCTATCGGCTCCGCCTGGTCCCGCCTCCCATGCCTGGCTGCGCCTCCGTCGCCCTACCGTACGTACCCTCCAACAATGGATGGTCCCTCCCTCTATTCCCCCACACGTCCTGTTATTCTCCGGCGACGTCAGCCCCAACACGCACCCGCGTCCGAACCATTCAACCCTCGTACTCCCCTCCGCCTGCGACTGGACTGGCGCATCTTCCACGGCTCCTATTCATTCCGTCCGAGGCTTCGCCGTCGTCCTCCGCCTTGCGGCCTTGGTTCGCTCGCCGTGCGTGGTGTGGCGCCCGCTTGTGTTGTCAATGTCGTCAACAACCGAGAGGAACAAGGAGATGATTGTATGTGGACAGGATGAAAGTAGGGACCCGCCAGCGTCATGGCAGTATGCAATCAAGTGCCTCTATATTACAAGCCCAAAAATATGGTTCCTCCCAATGGTTGGACATCTGGGGCTCACGCCATTGTCAACGTAGTCAATAAAAAAGAGAATTACACTACGAGCGGCTGACACCAGGGACCCAGCAGGTCACGCAGTTTTTTTGAGGAACAAGCAGTTGTTATTTATACTAGTTTTAGCGACGGATCAGGGTAACAACGGGGCTGCGGGGGCTGTGGCCCGTCTAGCCAGGGCTTTATTTATGTTTACCACATCATGAGCCCAGTTGTGTTTTTTTCTTGCTGAAAATGGCTAGCCCAGTTCTATTCTTTTTAAAGAAATACCCAAACAAGTCCTACTTGCTTTATCGGCCCCGCTGGGCTGCAAGTCTTTCAAGATGAGGAGAGTTTCATTCGGTTTGCCCAGAAATGGGCTGTACATTTTTAAAACACATGAAACCAGGAATTAGTTTCAATTTTTTTCATTACAAGATTTTAAATTCCATCGATTTTTATGCGTGGACAATTATTTGGATTTTATATTTATATAAATTATTTTTCAAAATAGTTTGAATGTGAATCGATATTTCTGGATTAAAAACATTTGACCGCACCAAAATATGCAAAATTTCTTATACTTTTTAACCGTGGCCACAATATGGGGTGTAATGCTAAACAAAAGAAGATGGGCTCCAAAAAATTTCTTAAGAATTAGCAAATGGGCTGTACATTATTAGAAATAATGGCAGATGGGCTGTATGCTGTTTTCCATAGATTTGAGGTTGACTTGTGTGCCTAATACAGGTTGGCACGTATGCTTTCATAAAAAAATGTTGACGCACACGCAATGCCCTATCAACTTAGTCAACACACCAGAGCAGTGACTGTTGGATGTCCATCCAACGGCTGTCGTGCTTCTTCAATCTCTACTCTTCATGCTTCAGCCGCTCAAACAAGCGCCAGTGCGACTGCCTGCTCCCTCCTCCCGCGGCCGGCTATGCTGCCATGCAGGCCTCACGGCCCCACCGTACTCCCATCGCTGGCCTAGCCATCCCTCTACTCACCCACACCTGCTGTTATTCTCCGGGGACGGCAGACGAACCAGTAAACCCTCGTACTCCTCTGCATGGGAAACAACTTCCGAGTATTCCCTGGCTCCATGCCGTTCCCTTCCTAGGCCTCGTCGTCGTCCACCGCCCTGCTGCTCTCGGTGCGGCCTGGTCAACATGGTCAATGAACGACATCCATCAAAAGTGGACTGTACGTGGAGAGGCTGACAGCTGGGTCCATGGCCGCATGCAAGGAAATGCCTCCTTATTACGCGCAAAATAATGACTTGTCCACCTGATAGCTAGGACCCACAGGAAGGGCCTCTGTATTTCGCGAAAAAACGCTCCCCCCGCTGACAGGTCGTACCCACCAGCTATATCTCCGCACGCAAGGAAGTGCCTCCTTGCTACGCCCAAAAAATGAATACCCCCTGCTAGCTGGGACCCACCATATTGTTGGGCTGACTTGTGGGCCTACTAGGTTAACGGGGATGGAGGGCTTTGTCAACTTAGTCAATACTCCAGTGACCGTATGATGTCCATCCAACGGCCATAGTGCTTCTTCAACCTCTGGTCTTCTTGCTCTAGCCGCCCAAAGCAGCGCCGGTCGTGCCGCCTGCTCCTGCCTCCAATGGCCGGCTGTGCTACTGCGAAGGCCTCACCGCCCCCATACAACTCCCACCACTAGCCAGGCCATCCCTCCACTCAGCCACACCCCCTGTTATTCTGCGGCGACGGCAACCTCACACCGCAGCCGAACCAGTGAACCCTCGTACTCCTCTCCGCGCAGGCTTCTACTGCTGCGTCTTCCCCGGCTCCGCATCGTCCCCTTCGTAGGCCTCACCGTCGTCCACCACCCTGGTGCTCTCGGTGCGACGTGGTCAACGTGGTCAACGACCGACTTCCATTGGAAGAGTACTGTACGTGGAGAGGCTGACAGCTGGGTCCAGGAGGCCACTGTAAACCCTAAACCCTAAACCTGACGGGCCACCGTATTTTTCAGAAAAACGCCCCCCCCCCCCCCTGCTATCAGCTCAGACCCACCGGAAGTGCCTCCATATTACGCACAAAAAAATGAATACACTCCCGGCTAGCTGGGACCCACCTTGGTGGGAGGCTGACCAGTGGGCCTACTAAGTTGACGGGGACAGAGGGCTTTGTCAACTTAGTCAATATGAATGATTCAAGCTCAAGTAACTGTACGATGTCTATCCAACGGCCGTAGTGCTTCTTCAACCTCTGGTCTTCTTGCTCCAGCCGCCCAAAGCAGCGCCGATCGTGCCGCATGCTCCTGCCTCCCCTGGCCGGCTGTGCTGCCGCGGAGGCCTCACCGGCCCCTACTATTCCCACCGCTGGCCAGGCTTTTTGGCGATGGCAGCCTCACACCGCAGCCTAACCAGTGAACCCTCGTACTCCTCTCCGCGCGGGCTTCCACTGCCGCGTCTTCCCCGGCTCCGCGTCGTCCCCTTCCTAGGCCTCGCCGCCGTCCATTGCTATGGTGTTCTCCATGCGGCGTGGTCAACGTGGTCAAGGAACGACTTCCATTGGAAGAGTACTGTACGTGGAGAGGCTGACAGCTAGGTCCACGATGGCCGCAAGGAAGTGCCTCCTTATTACGCACAAAATAATTATTCCTCCACCTGACAGCAGGGACCCACCGGATGGGCCGCCGTATTTCATGAAAAAAACGTTTCCCCCTGACTGCTGGGACCCACCAGCTACACCTTCGCACGCAAGGAAGTGCGTCCGGCCAAAAAAAACGATTCGCCCCCCTGACTGCTGGGATCCACCAGCTACATCTTCGCACGCAAGGAAGTGCCTGACAGTTGGGACCCACCTAGTCGAAGCATACATAGCGTTGTCATTTTGGTCGCGAACATGTACATACGTATATACTGGTCAATGTAGAGGCGCACACGTGTCATAGTAGAGGCGCGCACGTAGCATGTACATGTACGTACAACGGCCAGTGTGCAAGAAAGAAAATACGGCCACGTATGTGTACATACGAGCGGGGTCTCGAACACCTACTCGCGCATACGTACGGCCAGGGGTCATGTACATGGCTGGGTCGGAATGGAGAAACAACGTCATCGTCGTGTTCATGGGGAGCCAACCAGCTGGGTCGGAACGGAATGCGTCGCCGTGTTCATCGGGAGGGCTTGGACGGAACAGGTGATGGAAACGAGGCCTGGCATATCGCAGAACGGAGGAAACGACCTTGTGTATGACCGGCCAAGTTCGAAATGGGATCTTGTTCATCGCGAGGGATCTGGCGTACCGCAAAACGAAACGGACCTTCTACGGTCGAAACGGGGGTCCTGTTGATCGGGAAGGGAGTGGCGTACCGCAAAATGGACGAAACGGACTTGTGTTGGAGCACTACGGTCGAAACGGGGGTCCTGTTCATCCGGAGGGATGTGGCATACCGCAAAATGGGAGTCCACGGGATACTGTTCATCTCCACCGTCGACCTCCTCCAGCCTCCACGGGCTACCGACGACCTCCTCCAGCCTCCACGGGCTCCTGTTCATCCAGCCTCCACCGTGTTCTACTCCACCGGCTACTGTTCAACCACCCCTCCACGGCCACCCCTCCACCGTCTACTGTTCATCCACTGGGCCGTCCTGTTCATCCAGCCCTCTACGGGGTCCTGTTCATCCAGCCCCAACTGGCTCGATCGATCGGGGTCCTGTTCATCCAGAGGTAACGCAACGGGGTCCTGTTCATCCACCGCCACCGCTCACTGTTCATCCACCCCCCCCCCCCCCCACAACGCTCACTGTTCATCCAGAGGCAGCATCGATCGGCTTCAGTTAGCAGCAGTAGCGAAGGAATCGCTCGATCTGATTCAGTTAAAAGCCATCGATCGATCGCTGAGGTTCAGTTACGCGTAGCCTGCAGTGCAATCGCTCGGGTTCAGTTAGAGCCCAATGCCTCGCTCGGGTTTAGTTAGAGCCAACGCCTCGCACACACGCGTGTATGTGTACGAGAGAAACTCACATCGCTCGGCCCTCTACCACAGTTTTTTCCGTCATGGACGGCCCAAAGAATGTCATGCAGCTGCGTCTCCGGCCCGCCCGAGACAAAAAGCCCATTTTCTGTCATGATTTTTTGTCATAGAAGTAGGAGCCCACCACATCTATGATGATACCGGGTTTTGTCACAATTATCATCATAGAAGTGTCATAAGTATGACAGAAAGAAGTTTCGTTCGACCCAAAATGTCAAGGATGTGTCTTTTTTTGTAGTGTATGCTGCGCCCATGCTGGAGCCTGTGGCTCGACAGAAAGGACCAAAGGCATTTCATCCGCTGTAAGAATAGCCGCCTCCACGGCAAGGGCTTGACGCCCTGCTACAGTCAGTTGTCCCACGGCAAGCTCGGCGTCCATGGCAACATCTTCGCCGGCGTCTCTAGGGAGCTCGGTGGGGAAGTACTTGCCGGGGCCGGACTTCCTTCGCTTGTTCTGCTCTATTGATGGTTCAACGGATGGTTGGGTTAACCGAAGTACAAAAGTACCTGGTTCCACAGGTAGCTTGATGGCAGCGCGCTTCGAAAGGTAGTCGGTGATGTCATTCTCCACTCGGGGGACATGCTCTGCCTATATACCATCAAAGCACTCCTCCAGTTTCCTCACTTCATCCATGTAATCCTCCATCGACGGGCTTGATAATCTTTGTTGACCTGCCTGACGACAAGCTGTGGATCACCCCTGACGATGAGCTTCTTGACCCTGAGGTCTATCATGATCCTGAGACCGCCAAGCAATCCCTCGTACTCAGCAGTGTTGTTTGTCAACCTTTTCCTGGGAAAGTGCATTTGGATCACGTACTTGAGGTGCTCTCCGGTGGGGGCAACGAGAAGCACACCAGCACCGGCCCCATCAAAGTACATAATCCAGTTAAGACTTGTTTCCTTGCCGGGGAGAGTGGTCTCCTGGATCTCTTCGTCGGGTATCGAGTTCCATTCAGCAATGAACTCCGCCAGGACTCTGCTCTGAATCGTTGAGGTGCTTTCGAACTTCAAACAAAAACTTGACAACTCCAAGGCCCATTCCACAATCCTCCCCGTTGCATCTGGGTTATGTAGTATCCGTTCCAACGGGAGGCTGGTGACAAAAGTGATCTCGTGCTTGGAAGTGATGACATAGCTTCCTCGAGGACATAAGGAGGCCGGAGAGCAATTTCTGCACACCGGAGTACCTCGATCTAGCCCCCTGTAGGAGGGAGCCGACGAAGTAAACCGGGTGCTGCATCATCTTCTTCTTCCGCACCACTTCACTTTGTTGCTGGGCCCTGTCACACTGGCGTCAAACCTTGTTGGGGGCCCAGCCTTGCCAGGACCAGGCCTTGCCGGGGAGGGTTCTGGTTCACCATCCGTCAACTCTGCCGTTGCTACTGCCTCTTCGTCGACCTCCCTCTGTGCCACCAGTGCGACGCTAACCATTTGATTCGTTGCTGCTAGATACAGCAGCAACGGTTCTTGTGGTTTGGGCGCAACCAGCACTAGGGTAGAGGAGAGGTATTTCTTCAAATCTTGCAGCGCTGCCTCGGCCTCCGAGGTCCACTCCATTCGGCCCGCCTTCTTCAAGATTTTGAAAAAGGGAAGGGCACGCTCAGCAGACTTGGAGATGAATCTGCTCAATGGCCCTAATCTTGTCCGGGTTTGCCTCAATTCCATGCTGCGACACAAGGAACCCGAGAAGCTTTCCAGACGGAACACCGAAGACACACTTCTCAGGGTTCAACTTGAGGTTGATCTTGCGCAAATTTGCAAACGTCTCTTCCAAATCTTGCACAAGTGTCGCCTTGTCCTTGGTTTTGACCACTATGTCATCCATATAAGCTTCCATATTTCCACGTAGCTGGGGCTCAAAACCAATTTGGACTGCTATCGCAAAGGTCGAGCCAACACTCTTCAACCCGAAAGGCATCCGTAAAAAGCAATACGTACCACATGGGGTGATGAATGATGTCCTCTCGTCATCCTCTCTTGTCATGAAGATCTGGTGGTACCCTGAGTAGGCGTCGAGGAACGATAGCAGGTCACACCTGGCCCTGGAGTCAACAATCTGGTCGATGCGCGGTAACGGGAAAGGATCTTTTGGACAAGCTTTATTGATATCTGTGTAATCAATACACAACCTCCACTTCCCATTTGCCTTGCGCACCACTACTGAATTGGCCAGCCACGTCGGATGGAGCACCCCTCTTACCAAGCCTGCCGCCTCTAGCTTCCCGATCTCTTCTATGATGAACTCCTGCCTCTCCAGTGCTTGCTTCCTGAACTTCTGCTTGACGGGTCGTACATGAGGACAGACAGCAAGATGGTGCTCAATCACTTCCCTGGGAACGCCAGGGATGTCAGATGCTTGTCACGCTAACACATCGACATTCTCCTGCAGGAAAGTGACGAGCTCTCTTTCTTATTTGCCATCGAGGGTGGAGCTTATGGTGAAAGCTCCTCTCATGCCGTCCTCCTTGACGGACACCTTCTTGGTCTCAGGTGGTGCAGTTCTGGACTTCTTGCTCTTGCCGGTGGAGCTCTTTGGCACGTCCTCAATGGGAGCGCAACACCCCGAACAGGTGCGCTTGCCAGAGTGGGTGCGAGAGGTCTCGCCAGTCTTCTTCCCACCTGGGGCACCATCGGCAGGAGAAAGTGCCTTGGCGGCAGCTGCTGCAACTGCTTCTCAGTAGAGTTGGTCAGCGCAAATTAGCGCATCTTTCTTGTCGGAGGGGACGATGATGACGTTCATTGGCCCGGGCATCTTCAGCGTGTTGTAGGCGTAATGAGAAGCCACCATGAACTTGGCCAGCACCGGGCGGCCGAGGATCCCGTTGTAAGGCAAGGGGATCTCGGCTACATCAAAGACAATCCTCTCAGTCCTGTAGTTAAACTCGCCCCCAAACATCACGGGCAACGTGACCTTTCCCTTCGGCTAGCGCCTCCCCGGGTTGACCCCTTGAAACGAGCCCATCTCCTCGCGGTCTCCATAAGGGATCTGCAGCCTATTGATCACAACAGGCGAGATCAAGTTCAGGCCAGCCCCGCCGTCAACTAGCATCTTTGACACCTTGAGGTTGCAGATCGTTGGTGAAACAAACAACGACAAGCACCCGACCGCAGTACCGCGGTCAGGGTGGTCCTCGGTGTCGAAGATGATACGTATGCTGGACCACTTCAGTGGCTTCCGTGCGTCGAGTGACGGCTCCACTGCTATGATCTAACACCCCCACTGCTTCAGCTGGCGGTGGGATGCATGCAGCAAGGCGCCACCATCGACGCACATGGCCTCTGTAGCTTTCTGGAACTCGTGGTCACCGGACTCATCGTCCTCGTCATGATCATCATCTTCCTGCTTCTTGTAGCGGCCCCGGGTGGGCCTCTCTTGCTGATTATCCTTGCCGCGGCAGCCTCCTTGGCCGCCACGCTTCTTGCCGGATCCTTCTGCACCATCTTGGCCCTTCCCCTTGTCCCGTCGTTGATGACCCACAATTATAGGCACCTCTTTTTTTCTCATCGAAAGACTTCATATAGGAGAAGATGGGCGTTGGAGAGCCACCAGGGGGCCCACGAGGTAGGGGGGCGCGCCCCGCGGGGGGGGGGGGGGGGGGCGCCCCCCACCCTCGTGAGCAGGGTGTGGGCCCTCTAGCCTTCATCTTTGGCGATGATTTTTCTTTATTTATTTTAATATATTCCATGGAGTTTCAGGACCTTTGGAGTTGCGCAGAATAGTCCTTCAATATTTGCTCCTTTTCCAGCCCAGAATTCCAGCTGCCGTCATTCTCCCTCTTCATGTAAACCTTGTAAAATAAGAGAGAATAGCCATAAGTATTGTGACATAATGTGAAATAACAGCCCATAATGCAATAAATATTGTTATAAAAGCATGATGCAAAATGGACGTATCAACTCCCCCAAGCTTAGACCTCGCTTGTCCTCAAGCGAAAAGCCGATAACAATAAATATGTCCTCATGTTTAGAGGTAGAGGTGTCGATAAAAATAAAATACGAACATGAAGGCATCATGATTATTTCATAACAGCAACATATATAAATTTTGTCATATGATTACTTATGTTCAAGTGATGATCTTTCCACAATGCAAGAGTATGAATTAGAAACCTTATTGAGCACCAACAAATTATAACCTCAGTCATTGAAGCAATTGCAATTTATCATAACATTGGAAAGAGTCTATGTCAGAGATTAAAAGCAAGTCCACATACTCAACTATCACTTAGTCCTTCATAATTGCTAACACTCACGCAATACTTCTGGTTATGGAATTTTAATCAGACATAGAGAAAGATAGGGGCTTATAGTTTTGCCCCACAACCTTTTACCTCAAGGGTAATGTCAACAATAATAATTCATGCTCCCATACATCCAATTATATATATATATATATCATGTTCTTTCCAACATGCTGAGCTTGCCAAAGGATAAAATAAAAAGGGAAAGGTGAAGATCACCGTGACTCTTGCATAAGGTAGAGGATAATAATAAAAGATAGGCCCTTCGCAGAGGGAAGCAGAGGTTTTCATGCGCGTTTAGGGTTGATGCACAAAATCTTAATGCAAAAGAACGTCACTTTATATTGCCCCTTGTATGTGGACCTTTATTATGCAGTCCGTCGCTTTTATTACGTCCACAACAAGTTCGTACAAAGCTTATTTCTCTGCACTAATAAGTCATAAATATTTAGAGAGCAATTTTTATTGCTTGCACCGATGACAACTTACTTGAAGGATCTTACTCAATCCATAGGTAGATATGGTGGAATCTCATGGCAAAACTGGTTTAAGGGTATTTGGAAGCACAAGTAGTATTTCTACTTGGTGCTGAGAATTTGGCTAGCATGAGGGGGAAAGGTAAGCTCAACACGATAGAGGATCCATGACAACATACTTTATCTCAGATGTAAGAAAACATAACTCATTATGTTGTCTTCCTTGTCCAACCTCAACTCTTTAGCATGTCATATTTTAATGAGTGCTCCCAATCATAAAAGATGTCAATGATAATATATCTATATGTGAAACCTCTCTTTCCTTATTACTTCCTATTAATTGCAACGATGACCAAAGCTATATTTGGCAACTCCCAACAACTTTTAATCATCATACTCTTTCTATGTGAAGTCATTACTTTCAATAAGATCAATATGAACTCTTTGATTCTTTTTATTCTTTTTCTTCTAATGACCCAAGATCATGGCAAAATAATCAAGCCCTTGACTCAATAATCTTTATTATATAGCTCACGGACTCGATTACAAAGAAGATCATAAAGCAAAACTCAAAACGAGATCATGCCATTACTTTATTCTACTAAATCAAGATACTACTAATAGGATCGAACTAAGAAAATGGTAAAGATAGGAGTTGTGATGGTGATACGATACCAGGGCACCTCCCCCAAGCTTGGCAGTTGCCAAGGGGAGTGCCCATACCCAGGTGATGATGCAGGCCTGTCGTCCACCTTCCATGGCATAGGCTCACCATCATAGAAGGATGATCGAGTCTCCGGAATCCTCAAATCTGCAGCCAAACTCATCCTTTTGAATCTATATTTGTACTCACAGTTTTGGTTTTGCAGATCATAGATTTGGGCTTGGAGGTGCTCGATCTTCTCATGTAGCTTGAAGATGGCCTCCTCGGTGTTCTTGGCATCCGGCTCATAGTTGTTGGTGAACTCCGCGAGCATGTTGTGGGTAGCGTTGATTCCACGCTCCACCATCCCCTGGCACTTGAAAACTTGTTGCTCCACTGCTTCGAGCCTTGACTCTACGCTTCCGGTTCCCTTTGGTCCCTCAACATCGTGGATGTGCAGCAACCCATCACGCATCTCAATGGTTTGAGGGTGTCGCAGCACCTCGACGAGGTAAGGGTTGATCACCTTCTCGAAGAACTTGTCCTTGGAAGCACTTGGGGTCGTCATGATGATCTAGACCTGTCAGAAAAACAACTCGAAACAAAAACAGAGGATATTTGCGTGATACGGGAGTCAAAACCTTCGGGAGTATATATAATGAATTTTTACCGACCAAAATACGTATCGTGCAAGAAAACAGAGTCCGGAGGGCACACAAGGTGCTCACTAGGTAGGGGGGCGCGCCCAGGGGGTAGGGCGCGCCCTCCACCCTCATGGAGGCCTCGTGTCCTTCCCGGACTGCCACTTATTTTTCTATTTTTCTAAATATTCCAAAATGGAGAAATATTGCCTTAAAAATTGTTTTCGAGTCGGTTTACTTACCGTACCACATACCTATTCCTTTTCGGAGTCTGGAACAATCTAGAAGGTGTCCCTTATGTATTCCTCCTGGGATACAGTTTCAATAATATTGGTTTCAACATTTATAGGATTACCTGAGATATAGTGTTTGATCCTTTGACTATTTACCACCTTCGGAGTTGTGCCTTCGAAGTTGTTGATTTTTATGGCACCGGAACGATAGACCTCCTCGATAACGTAAGGGCCTTCCCATTTAGAGAGAAGTTTTCCTTATGTGCAGTTCTATCTCCAGCGTGGTGTCCTCCATAAGCTTCGGAGTGACACTTGCGTAGGATCTGTTCCTGTTCATGCTCAGGTACACAACGTCTAATAACACCATCTACTCCTTCTTTATAAAGATGTGGGTCATCCCAAAAGTAATGTCGCAAATCATAGAAAAACTTTTTCTTTTGTTGGTATGTGAAGCTAGGTGGTATAAATTTAGCAACAATATAATTAGCATAATCAGCATACCAAGGAGTGCTACGAGAAGTGCTTATGACAAACAATTGTTCGTCAGGAAATCTATCATCAATAGGTAGTGGGTCATCAAGAATATTCTCTAACCTAGATAAGTTATCTGCAACGGGGTTCTCAGCTCCTTTTCTATCAACAATATGCAAATCAAATTCTTGCAGCAAGAGAACCCATCTAATAAGTCTAGGTTTTGCATCTTTCTTTTCCATAAGATATTTAATAGCAGCATGATCAGTGTGAATAGTTACTTTAGAATCGACAATATAGGGTTTGAATTTATCACAAGCAAATACAACTGCTAAAAGTTCCTTTTCGGTAGTGGCATAATTTCTTTGAGCATTGTCTAGAGTCTTACTAGTATAATGGATAACATTTAATTTCTTATCAACTCTTTGCCCTAGAACGGCACCTACATCATAATCACTAGCATCACACATAATTTCAAAGGGTAAATTCCAACCAGGTGGCTGAACAACAGGTGCAGAGACTAATGCTTTCTTAAGTATTTCAAATGCTTCTACACAATCATCATCAAAGACAAATGGTGCATCTTTTTGTAATAACTTAGTTAGAGGCCGAGAGATTTTTGAGAAGTCCTTAATGAACCTCCTATAAAATCCGGCGTGACCAAGGAAACTTCTTATACCTTTGATGTCCTTGGTACATGGCATCTTTTCAATAGCATCAACCTTGGCTTTATCAACTTCAATACCTCTTTCAGAAACTTTGTGCGCCAAGACAATACCTTCGTTAACCATAAAGTGGCACTTTTCCCAATTCAAGACAAGATTAGTTTCTTCACATCTCTGCAAAACTCGAGCAAGATTGCTCAAGCAATCATCAAAAGAGGAACCTTAGACGGAAAATTCGTCCATGAAAACCACACAAATTTTCTCGCAAATGTCAGAGAATATAGCCATCATGCATCTTTGAAAGGTAGCAGGTGCATTACATAAACCGAAAGGCATACGTCTATAAGCAAAAGTACCAAAAGGGCATGTAAAAGTAGTCTTTGATTGATCTTTAGCCGACACAGGTATTTGAGAAAAACCAGAATAACCATCTAGAAAGCAATAATGTGTATGTTTGCATAATCTTTCTAGCATTTGATCAATAAAAGGTAAGTGGTAATGATCTTTCTTAGTAGCCTTATTTAATTTACGGAAATCAATTACCGTCCTATAACCTGTGATAATTCTTTGGGGAATCAATTCATCTTTATCATTAGGGACAACAGTAATACCTCCCTTCCTAGGGACACAATGGACAGGACTTACCCACTGACTATCAGCAACGGGATAAATTATACCTGCCTCCATAAGCTTGAGTATTTCTTTTCTTACAACTTCTTTCATTTTAGGATTCAAATATCGTTGAGGATCACGAACTGGTTTGGCATCCGCTTCCAAATTTATTTTATGTTGACATAGAGTGGGACTGATGCCCTTAATATCATCAAGAGTATATCCAATAGCAGCACGGTGCTTCTTCAGAGTTTTCAATAGTCTTTCTTCCTCATGCTCTGAAAGGTTAGCACTAATAATGAGAGGATATATTTTCTTTTCATCAAGATAAGCATATTTAAGATTATCAGGCAACGGTTTAAGCTCAAACTCGGGATCACCCTAGGGTGGAGGAGGATCCCGTAGGATTTCAACAGGCAAATTGTGTTGCACAATAGGTTCCTGTTTAAAGAATACTTCATCTATTTCCCTTCTTTCATTCATGAATATATCATTTTCATGGTCTAGCAAATAGTGTTCTAAAGGATCACTAAGAGGTACGGCAATAGAAGCAATACCAATAATTTCATCCTTACTAGGCAATTCTTCCTCATGATGTTGTTTACTAAATTTAGAGAAATTAAACTCATGAACCATATCATCCAAGACAATAGTAACAACATTCTTTTCGCAGTCTATCTGAGCATTAACAGTATACAAGAAGGGTCTACCAAATATAATGGGACGAAAGCTATCTTGTGGAGAACCAAGAACAAGAAAATTAGCGGGATATTCGGTTTTTCCACCCAAGACTTCAAAATCCCTAAAAATTCCTATTGCAGATATAGTATCTCTATTCGCTAGTTTAATTGTAACATCAATATCTTCTAACTTAGCAGGTGCAATATCATGCATAATTTCTTCATACAAGGTAATAGGTATAACACTAGCACTAGCACCCATATCACAAAAGCCATGATAACAATGATCTCCTATTTTAACAAAAATAACAGGCATGCCTACCACTGGTCTATGTTTATCTCTAGCACAAGGTTTAGCAATTCTAGCAGTTTCACCTCGAAATTGAATAACATGCCCATCAATATTATAAGACAAGAGATCTTTAACAATAGCAATATTGGGTTCTACTTTGACTTGCTCAGGAGGTGTATAAGTTCTAATATTGCTTTTACGAACAATAGTTGAAGCTTTAGCATGATCCTTCATTCTAACAGGGAAAGGTGGTTTCTCAACATAAGAAGTGGAAACAATAGGATCATTATAAGTGACAGTCTTTTCTTCAACTTTAATAGGTGTAGCTACTTTTACTTATATGGTAGGATGATATGTAAACCACTTCTCCTTGGGAAGATCAACATAAGTAGAAAAAGATTCACAGAAAGAAGCTACTATCTCAGAGTCAAGTCCATATTAAGTGCTAAACTTACGGAAAATATCGTTATCCATAAAAGATTTAACACAATCAAACTTAGGTGTCATACCTGACTCCTTACCTTCATCGAGGTCCCAATCTTCAAAGTTGCATTTAATTCTATCCAATAAATTCCATTTAAATTCAATAGTCTTCATCATAAAAGAGCCAGCACAAGAAGTATCGAGCATGGTGCGATTGTTATCAGAAAGTCGAGCATAAAAACTTTGCATAATTACTTCTCTGGAGAGCTCATGATTGGGGCATGAATATAACATTGATTTAAGCCTCCCCCAAGCTTGAGCGATGCTTTCCACTTTGCGAGCCAAAAATTATATATATAATTGCGATCACGACGAACAAGATGCATAGGGTAATACTTTTGATGAAATTCCAATTTCAATCTTTTATAGTTCCATGATCTCATATCATCACATAGCCTATACCATGTCAATGCATCTCCCTTCAAAGATAAAAGGAAGGCCTTCTTCTTAACAACATCATCGGGTATACCTGCAAGCTTAAATAGTCCACAAACTTCATCCACATAGCGTAGATGTTCATCAGGATGCCTTGTTCCATCTCCTGTAAAAGTGTTAGCTAGCAGTTTTTCCATCAAACCTGAAGGAATTTGAAAAGGAGTTATATTTTCAATAGGTTCAGTAGGTTCAGTAGGTTGAGGAGCAACTCTTTGCTCTACTATATGGGGTGAAGATACCCCGAACAAGCCCCTCAGACAATTACTTTCCATAGTAACAAGTGACAGAAAATTTTAGCACATTATAAATTTTTCCTTACCAAATTCCACCTACCAAAGGCGCTTCACTCCCCGGCAACGGCGCCAGAAAAGAGTCTTGATGACCCACAAGTATAGGGGATCTATTGTAGTCCTTTCGATAAGTAACAGTGTCGAACCCAACGAGGAGCAGAAGGAAATGATAAGCGGTTTTCAGCAAGGTATTCTCTACAAGTACTGAATAAGTGGTAACATATAGTTTTGTGATAAGATAAATTGTAACGAGCAACAAGTAACAAAAGTAAATAAAGTGCAGCAAGGTGGCCCAATACTTTTTGTAGCAAAGGAGAAGCCTGGACAAACTCTTATAATAGGAAAAGCGCTCCCGAGGACACAAGGGAATATCGTCAAGCTAGTTTTCATCACGCTCATATGATTCGCGTTTGGTACTTTGATAATTTGATATGTGGGTGGACCGGTGCTTGGGTGCTGTTCTTACTTGAACAAGCATCCCACTTATGATTAACCTCTATTGCAAGCATTAGCAACTACAACAAAAGTATTAAGGTAAACCTAACCATAGCATGAAACATATGGATCCAAATCAGCCCCTTACAAAGCAACGCATAAACTAGGGTTTAAGCTTCTGTCACTCTAGCAACCCATCATCTACTTATTACTTCCCAATGCCTTCCTCTAGGCCCAAATAATGGTGAAGTGTTATGTAGTCGACGTTCACATAACACCACTAGAGACTAGACAACATACATCTCATCAAAATATCGAACGAATACCAAATTCACATGACTACTAATAGCAAGACTTCTCCCTTGTCCTCAGGAACAAACGTAATTACTCACAAAGCATATTCATGTTCATAATCAAAGGGGTAATAATATGCATAAAGTATCTGAACATATGATCTTCCACCAAATAAACCAACTAGCATCAACTACAAGGAGTAATCAACACTACTAGCAGCCTACTAGCACCAATCCCGGACTTGGAGACAAGTATTGGATACAAGAGATGAACTAGGGTTTGGAGATGAGATCTGGTGAAGATGTTGATGGAGATTGCCCTCTCCCGATGAGAGGAGCGTTGGTGATGACGATATTGATGATTTCCCCCTCCCGGAGGGAAGTGTCCCCAGCAGAATAGCTCTGCCGGAGCCCTAGATTGGTTCCGCCAAGGTTCCACCTCGTGGCGGCGAACTCTCGTCCCGAAAGGTGCCTCCTCTTTTTTTCTCATCGAAAGACTTCATATAAGAGAAGATGGGCGTCGGAGAGCCACCAGGGGGCCCACGAGGTAGGGGGCACGCCCCCCACCCTCCTGAGTAGGGTGTGGGCCCCTTGGCCTTCATCTTTGGCGAAGATTTTTCTTTATTTATTTTAAGATATTCCGTGGAGTTTCAGGACTTTTGGAGTTGCGCAGAATAGTCCTTCAATATTTGCTCCTTTTCCAGCCCAGAATTCCAGATGCCGGCATTCTCCCTCTTCATGTAAACCTTGTAAAATAAGAGAGAATAGCCATAAGCATTGTGACATAACGTGAAATAACAGCCCATAATGCAATAAATATTGATATAAAAGCATGATGCAAAATGGACGTATCAGCCGTTCATATTCGGCCTTCTGCTTCTCAGCGAGCAGCTCAACTTGTCGGCAGTTCTGGAGGTTGTGGCCTTTGGTGCGGTGGATCTGGCAATACTGCTTGTCGGAGCTCCATGGCTTGTCGGCAGCCGCCAAATCCCGGCAAGCAGCACACCCGGCAACCTCCTTGCTAGGGTCGCTTTCCATGGCCTTTTTGGTAGTGCCGGTGTCGTCGGATCCCTCGACAGCAAGCACAGTCTTGCCCTTGCGCTTTCTGTTACAGCGCCGGCCCTTCTTTGCCGGGGCGGCGGTGTCGTCTGTGGAGTCGGTTTCCGCGTCGGCGTCCTCACCGGGGTACTTCCTCCCATCTTCAGCACGAGCGCACCCATCGGCCAGAACATAAAGCTCGGCCACATCCTTGACCTTGTTCATCACCAGCTCCTCATGCATCTTGCGGTTGCGCACATTCTAATGGAATACACTGATCACGACAGTAGGATGAATGTATAGGATGTTATACTGCACTCGGCTGAACCTTTGGATATACTTGCGCAAGTTTTCTCCTTCCTTCTCGGGGATGATGTGCAAATCGCTCGCCTGGCCATTATCTTGATGGCCTCTAGTAAAGGTGCCAACAAACTCATGACACAGATCCGACCAAGAAGAAATGGAGTCCACCGGCAAGTGCATCAACCATGACATAATATGGGCTTGAGTGCCAACGAGAAGTAATTGGCAAGCACCTTATCATCGCGGGCTCCAGCAGCTTGCATCACGATGGTGTAGATGCTGAGGAACTCTGCGGGTGAGTCTTGTCATTGTACTTCTCGCCAACGTCGGGCTTGAACTTGCGGTGGGAGGGCCACTGGAACTGCCGCAGCTCACGGGTGAAGGCCGGACAGCCCACCTCGTAGGGTAGGCCACCGTAGCCTCCCGGTGCTTGGTGGTCCATAGTGGGCCCTGCCCGCCTGTCCGACTGTTGGCGTGCATCGCGCCGGAGCTCGATGGTGGTTCGAGCGTCTTCAAGGGCTCGCTCCTGAAGAACTTGACGCTGGTCGCGGTGGGTCCGCGGATCGGACGATGCTATGGTGATATCATCACGAGCGTCATCGTGACAGATCGACACCCGCGGTGGCTGGTGTTGAGGAGGAGAGTGCACCGTGGCTGCATCGCCCCCAGCCCGTCCACCGCTGGCATGCGGTGGCTCAATGGAGCGACGGCCTACGGGCCCCGCTACTCGCGGCTCATATTTATTAGCGATGCCGACGAGGCTTCGGACAGTGGCTCTCCATTCGTCGAGCTTCTCCGCAGTAGGAGGAAAGTCGAGGAGCAGCTGCGTGTGCACCAAAGCTTTTGCTGGTGTGGGCGGTAGCGAAAGCTGCGTGGATCATGACGCACTTCGACTTCTAACTATGTTAGAAGGAACCCTATCATGGCCCTGCGGCTGTCCACCATTTTCACCAGCACCTCGGCGTGCATGATGGCCCTCCTCGTCACTTGAAGTCTGCGCGAGACTCTTCCCAGGGCGGCGCCCAGGGTCACCAGCGGGGCAGCGCAGCTCATCATGCACAACTTGAGAAGAGCGCGCCGTGGGCGCTGGTGTTGGTGTCTTGGAGGCCGCCGCGCTGCCATCTGGCGGCACGAAGACGCCCCTGGAGGGCCCCGCACCGCCTGAGGGGGGCCCAACTCCATCTCTGGAGTTTGCGGTGTGTGGCTCGTCGCCTGGCGTACAAACGATGCCGCTCTCCAGGCCCGGACTGCCCGGGGGATGTGGATGTTCGCTAGCCGTGCCATGGCTTCTTTCCGCGACTGGCCCGCTACTGGTCCGCACCTGTACATGCAGTCCGTTCCCGGATGAGCCGATCGCCATGGTCATCTTCCTCTTGGGAGCCATGGCAATGAAGAACTGTGCTACTAGCTGCTAAACCAGATTTTCACTACTGCGCCCCCTACCTGGCGCGCCAAAGATGTCGGTGGAAAACGACACCTATGGGATCACAAGAATCCCTACTACGGTTGCGTGGCGGGGTCGTGAGAAGAACGGGGTCAGCAGTCAGCACAGACACTCAGGTCGTTTACCTAGGTTAGGGCCGCGAGGATGCATAATACCCTATTCCTGCTTTGGTGTGTATATCTGTGTTCTTGGAGTTCTTGAACTAGCTACAATGAGTCTAACTTGTCCAAGGGTATGAATCCTTCTCCTGGATGCCTTAGGCCTCCTTTTATAGGCAAGGGGATCGCCACAGTGGCACACAGGAGGTGGCATCGGGGTACTATGGCTAAGCCTATCGCTTGCCATTACGGGACAAGACGCATTTAATGCTCCTCTTAGGTGTCCCCCTCACCCTACCACCGCTTCGCCCTACCTCGACACACGCCTGGGCCACTGAGGCGGTCAGCGCTATGTAGGTTGATAGGCTACTGAGGTGGCGTGGTGGTAGGGCCTTCACGAAGATTTGCATGCCACCGCATAGGCATGTGTTGAGTTGGCCTGGAAGCCTCACGTCGACACGCAGGCGCCTACCTAGCTGGTAGGCTAGCAGCTGCATGGGAGAGGCGGTGGAAACATGGAGGGCATGGGCCTGGCTGTGGCCCCACGGTTGTCCTCGGCAAGGGTCCTGCGGGGCCCCGGCAAGGGTCCTGCCACAGCGTTGCGGTCGTTCCCGGCAAGGATCTTGCTGTTGGGGAATGTAGTAATTTTAAAAATTTCCTACGCACACGCAAGATCATGATGATGGCATAGCAACGAGAGGGGAGAGTATTGTCTACGTACCCTCGTAGACCGTCAAGCGGAAGTGTTATGACAACGCGGTTGATGTAGTCGTACGTCTTCACGATCCGACCGATCCAAGCACCGAACGTACGGCACCTCCGTGTTCAGCACACGTTCAGCTCGATGATGTTCCCCGGGCTCCAATCCAGCAAAGCATCGGGGATGAGTTCCGTCAGCACGACGGCGTGGTGACGATGATGATGTTCTACCGGCACAGGGCTTCGCCTAAACTCCGCGACGATATGACCGAGGTGGAATATGGTGGAGGGGGGCACCGCACACGTCTAAGGAACGATCACGTAGATCAACTTGTGTGTCTATGGGGTGCCCCCTGCCCCTGTATATAAAGGAGTAGAGGAGGGGAGGGCCGGCCCTTCTCTATGGCGCGCCCTAGGGGAGTCCTACTCCCACCGGGAGTAGGATTCCCCCTTTCCTAGTCCAACTAGGAGTCCTTCCAAGTAGTAGGAGTAGGAGACAAGGAAGGGGAAGAGAGAAGGGAAGGAAGGAGGGGGTGCGGCCCCTCCCCCTAGTCCAATTCGGACTAGGCCATGGGGGGCGCGCGGCCTGCCCTAGGCAGCCCCTCTCTCTTTCCCGTATGGTCCAATAAGGCCCAATACTTCTCCCCGGCGAATTCCCGTAACTCTCCGGTACTCCGAAAAATACCCGAATCACTCGGAACCTTTCCGAACTCCGAATATAGTCGTCCAATATATCAATCTTTACGTCTCGACCATTTCGAGACTCCTCGTCCTGTCCCCGATCTCATCCGAGACTCCGAACTCCTTCGGTACATCAAAACTCATAAACTCATAATATAACTGTCATCGAAACCTTAAGCGTGCGGACCCTACGGGTTCGAGAACTATGTAGACATGACCGAGACACGTTTCCGGTCAATAATCAATAGTGGAACCTGGATGTTCATATTGGCTCCTACATATTCTACGAAGATCTTTATCGGTCAAACCGTATAAGAACATACGTTGTTCCCTTTTGTCATCGGTATGTTACTTGCCCGAGATTCGATCGTCGGTATCCAATACCTAGTTCAATCTCGTTACCGGCAAGTCTCTTTACTCGTTCCTTAATACATCATCCCGTAACTAACTCATTAGTTACAATGCTTGCAAGGCTTAAGTGATGTGCATTACCGAGAGGGCCCAGAGATACCTCTCCGACAATCGGAGTGACAAAACATAATCTAGAAATACGCTAACCCAACATGTACCTTTGGAGACACCTGTAGAGCACCTTTATAATCACCCAGTTACGTTGTGACGTTTGGTAGCACACAAAGTGTTCCTCTGTTAAACGGGAGTTGCATAATCTCATAGTTGTAGGAACTTTGTATAAGTCATGAAGAAAGCAATAGCAACATACTAAGCGATCAAGTGCTAGGCTAACAGAATGGGTCAAGTCAATCACATCATTCTCCTAATGATGTGATCTCGTTAATCAAATGACAACTCATGTCTATGGTTAGGAAACTTAACCCTCTTTGATTAACGAGCTAGTCAAGTAGAAGCATACTAGTGACACTATGTTTGTCTATGTAGTCACACATGTATTATGTTTCCAGTTAATACAATTCTAGCATGAATAATAAACATTTATCATGATATAAGGAAATAAATAATAACTTTATTATTGCCTCTAGGGCATATTTCCTTCACTTGCCAGGGGTCTTGTGGGTTTCCCCGACAAGGATCTCGCCGAGGTTCGTCGTCTTCTAATCCTCTTCTGGTTTGGAGTGTTTCTTGTCTTCACAAAGATCTGCATGCCATCATGGAGGCGCCTCCCGAGCCTAGGTCCCAACGTGGTTGGTGGTGTTGGAAAAACTGGGGCTCAAGGGTGGCGCGCTCCGCTGGCGTTGGGTAATCTGCCCCAGCAAGGTCCTTGCCCGAGCCATGGGCGTCACCCCGACAAGGGTCTTGCCGGGGGAAACCACCTCTCCTTCTTGCTCTTTCCTGTCTTAGCGTTACTTTGATCGTCTTGCGGCTTTGATTTCCTGTCTCTGCCCTGCTTAAGTGTGGCCGTGGGCGCGGCTCCGACTTCCCGTGCACAAATAAGTGGTACAAAGGTGTGCCCCTACTTTAGTACACCGACATCGCCCCTCTTCCGTTCGTGTTTCTCGCTTGCTTTTTGTGTGCTTGTGTGTTGGTCTTCCTGTTTGCAATTATGGCGCAACCAAAAAGTGTTAATCCTCACCTTAGGAGGTTGGAAGAAATAGAAAATAATGTTAGAAGCTTTATGTCTTTACAATATGAGCATAATAGTTTGTTTAGAAACGAGCTTAAGGAGCAAAAAAGTTTTATGGAGTATATGAAAAAAGAGCTCGATGATATGTCCAAGGATTTTATGGTTTGAAATCTCAATTTGCTCACCTTGAAATTTTAGTAGGCCAAATTTCTGATAAACAAGCTACCTCAGTAAATAAGATATCTACTAAACCGGAGGCTTTGAATAAGAATGAAGATCTTAAAGTGATTGATTTGACTCCTATTGAATCTTTGTTTTCAAATATAACTGTTCATAAAGATGGGACTGGAGATGAGTCAACTTTAGTTAAAAGGCGTCCCAATGATTTGGAGTTTTTAGATCTAGATGTTAAAATTGATAAAAGTGGGATTCAAGAGGTCAAGACTTTAAGTAGCAATGAACTCACTCTTTTGGATTACAAGGAATTTAATTATGATAATTGTTATTTAATAGATTGTATTTCCCTGTTGCAATCCATGTTGAATTCTCCTCATGCTTATAATCAAAACAAAACTTTTACTAAACATATCGTTGATGCTATGATGCAATCTTTTGAAGAAAATCTTGAATTGGAAGTTTCTATCCCTAGAAAAAATTATGATGAGTGGGAACCTACTATAAAGATTAAGTTTAAAGATTATGAGTGCCATGCTTTGCGTTATATGGGTTCTAGCGTCTCCACGATTCCAAAAAGTTTATGTGATGTGTTAGGTTTCTGGTGATGATTGTTCTTTAAATTTGCATCTTGCGGATTGCACTATTAAGAAACCTATGGGAAGGATTAATGATGTTCTTATTGTTGCAAATAGGAATTATGTGCCCGTAGATTTCATTGTTCTTGATATAAATTGCAATCCTACATGTCCATTATTGTTGGTAGACCTTTCCTTAGAACGATTGGTGCAATTATTGATATGAAAGAAGAAAACATTAGATTCCAATTTCCGTTAAGCAAGGGCATGGAACACTTTCCTAGAAACAAAATTAAATTGCCATATGAATCTATTATGAGAGCCACTTATGGATTGCATACCAAAGATGACAATACCTAGATATATTAATGTTGCATGCCTAGCTAAGGGCGTTAAACAATAGCGCTTGCTGGGAGGCAACCCAATTTTATTTTTGTTCTTTGCTTTTTGTTCCTGTTTAGTAATAAATAATTCATCTAGCCTCTGGTTAGATGTGGTTTTGTGTTTGAATTAGTATTGATCTTGCTGAAAAACAGAAAATTTTGCACCCAGTAAATAATTTCCAGGATTTTATTGAAACATGCTTTTGATCTGATTATTTTTGCTCTGGATTGGCGCACAAATTGCTCAAGTTGTCCTAATTTTTCGGAATGTTTGGAGTTACAGGAGTATTGAAGAGTTAAAGATTACTATAGAAGATTCTGTTTTTGACAAATTCTGTTTTCTTTGTGTTGTGTGCTTATTTTGATGAATCTATGGGTAGTATAGCGGGGTATGAACCATGGAAAAGTTGGAACATAGTAGATATTACAACAATATAAATAAAGAATTAGTTTGCAAGAGTACCATAAAGTGGTGATTTATTTTCTTATACTATCGGAGCTTATAAGTTTTTTTGTTGAGTTTTGTGTTGTGAAGTTTTCAAGTTTTGGATAAGGATTTGATGGACTATGGAATAAGGAGTGGAAAGATCCTAAGCTTGGGGATGCCCAAGGCACCCCAAGGTAATATTCGCAGACAACCAATAGCCTAAGCTTGGGGATTCCCTGGAAGGCATCCCCTCTTTCATCTTCGTCTATCGGTAACTTTACTTGAGGCTATATTTTTATTCAGCACATGATATATGTTCTGCTTGGAGCGTTTTGCATGATTTGATTCTTTTCGTTTTAATTTTCCACAGTCATACTTTCTGTACACACCTTTTGAGAGAGACGCGCATGAATCGTGATTTATTAGAATACTCTATGTGCTTCACTTATATCTTTTGAGCTTGGCAATTTTGCTCTAGTGCTTCACTTATATCTTTTATAGAAATTGATGAACTCTCATGCTTCACTTATATTATTTTGAGAGTCTTTAGAACATCATGGTAATTTTCTTTGGTTATAAATTTAGTCCTAATATGATAGGCATCCAAGAGGGATATAATAAAAACTTTCATATAAAGTGCATTGAATACTATGAGAAGTTTGATTCTCTATGATTGTTTTGAGATATGAGGATGGTGATATTAGAGTCATGCTAGTGAGTAGTTTTTAATTTGAGAGATACTTGTGTTGAAGTTTGTGATTCCTGTAGCAAGCACGTATGGTGAACCGTTATGTGATGAAGTTGGAGCATGATTTATTTTTTGAGTGTCTTCCTTATGATTGGCGGTCGGGGATGAGTGATGGTCTTTTCCTACCAATCTATCCCCCAGGGAGCATGCAAGTAGTACTTCTTTATGATAACTAATAGATTTTTGCAATAAGTATGTGAGTTCTTTATGACTAATGTTGAGTCCATGGATTATACGCACTCTCACCCTTCCACCGTTGCTAGCCTCTCCTGTGCTGCGCAACTTTCACCGGTACCATACACCCACCATATACCTTCCTCAAAACAGCCACCATACCTACCTATTATGGCATTTCCATAGCAGTTCTGAGATATATTGCCATGCAACCTTCCACCGTTCCATTTATTATGACACGCTTCATCATTGTCATATTGCTTTGCATGATCATGTAGTTGACATTGTATTTGTGGCAAAGCCACCTTTCAAAATTTTTCATACATGTCACTCTTGATTCATTGCACATCCTGGTACATCCCCGGAGTGTCGAGAAAAATAGACAAGGGTGTATATTTTCCCCTGACTTATGCACGGATGACATCAGGCCATGCCACAGAACAAGAGATAAAGATATCCAAAAGACCAGCATGGAGAACAAGAGGACCAAGATTAAGCCAGAGAAGCCAGAAACCACCAGGAGAAAAGCCTCCCTTGTCGGGCAAAAGGACTTGGGAAGGGCAAAACCACCCATAGAAGGGAGCAACCAAGACATCCCGGCAGGGCTTGCCGGGGCTCACGGAGGCAAGAAACACCATCAACCACTCCCCCACGACCCACGTCGTGGATCGGTGTAGTGTCAAGCCGCAAAGTGATTAAGTGACAACCACTCGCCACATGGCAGCCACTTTCTACAGGAAAACCTACAAATGACATCCGTCCCGCGACATGTCCAACAACCACGCGTGGAGCTGGATAAATAAGCCCGACAAGCACTAGTGCAGAACCGGGCAATAGCACCGGTTCATAAGGCCCTTTAGTGCCGGTTCCATAACCGGCACTAAAGTGTGGGCACTAAAGGACACCCCCCCCTTTAGTACCGGTTCAGCACGAACCGGTGCTAACGGGCAACCACGTGGCACGAGCCAGCTCCGGGGGCCTGGAGCCCTTTAGTACCGGTTGGCCGGTTGGTAAGACCAACCGGTACTATAAGGTTTGGGGTTTTTTTAGTTTTATGATTTCTTTTTCATTTAATTTTGTGTTTCCATTTTAATTCTTTTTTGTTTACTGGTATTTTACGATACTACACATTGTACACATTTTACTGGTATTTTAGAATTTCTAGTAGAACCAATCATGCATATATATATCATCAATGTCTCACAAACCACCATATTAATTAATTCACACATACACACATGTATAGCTATATAGAATTTCTCCTACATATGCATGTTGCCTTCGGAGCCAGTGGCATTAGCCTAATTGGTGCCTTCGGAGCACGATGACAATCGGAAGTGGTTCATGGTAGCGGGTAATAGTATTCTCCCTTCGGATTTATGACCTGGTCGAGCAAAAATCCCGCTATTTCCTCTTGAAGTGCTTCTACGCGCTTCGTTTCTAGGAGCTTCTCCCGCACCTCTTTGAACTGTTAAGAAGGAGATCAATATGCATGTGTATTAGTTGTGTGACTAGATATCGATAATGGTGTAAAAATTGTGAATAGTGTTCTGACAAGCGTACCCATTCCTGTCTTTGAGATCTGCTCCTTTCGGATGCCATCATGCGAATGTTCTCGCAAACATAGAATGCACATAGATCACTCCCCTGCGCCTGCTTCAGGGCCTTTATGAGAATGGAATTTGATTAGATAATAATTAATCAAGCATGATAATTAAAGAGATGGCAGCTTGCTAGCTAGCTAGTACTACTTAATTACTTACCTTGGGTCAAAACCATTTAAGCTTTTTTTTTTCCATTCGCCTTCCGTGATGCTGATGAACCTTGCCCAAGCCCTACCCGCCGACAAAGAAAATGAATAAAGGGGTTATTAAATAGTTCATATCATGAAATGACGAACTAAATAGGCCGAGATATATAGTTAATAATGATTGAAATTACCTGTTGACTATCCCAAACAGGATGTTATAGTCAGTATTTGCTTTGAGTAGTGAGTCCAGTATTTCAACTGTTCCGGCGTCAACTTTAATGATACACAAGATCCAGTGAAATCTGCATGCAGACACGTTTGCATGTCTTAATTAAGCGGGCATATGTAAGCAAAAACATGTAGCTAGCTAGTAGGCAAAAATAGAGAATTTGTAGTACAAGACAGTGTGACTCACTGGAAGTTGTAAGGAAGTAGTATATCTTCATTGTATTTGAGGCGCTTCAAGAACTCTAGCATGATGTCCTCTACGTCCTTTTCATGATGTGGATTTAGTAGCCATGTGTATTCATTAACGTTGTTTGGGTTAATGAACCCAATGCCAAAGCGTCCACCTTTTCTCATTTCATACATCTTCATCCTGCATAATACCACAGAAAAGAATATAGTGACGATAATTATTGGTAATGATTGATCGAAAGGATCACTATAGCTAGCTTGAGACTAAAATTACAGAAAGAAATCACTTACAGACAATAGCAACTGACGATATATTTGTCGAGTGCGTCTTGATTGTATAACTGAAATAGTTCAGAATACTCAACGGATAGAGCTTTCTCATGGAAGTAATGCTCCTCCTTGACATTCACCACGAGGGACTCTCGATTGGAAATCTTGGTAATGTTCACGTACCATTGATGCAATTCATACATTCTCACTGGGAGGTTCTTGACCTTGTCTGGCTCGACCAAAGGTTGGCCCCGGACATATTTCCGTTTTATTTCATCCTCTGTAAGCACAGGCATGGGCTCGATCTCGAGGAGTTGTCCAACAGTGATGTTGAGAACTTCAGCCTGCATTATATGGTCCTTGGTTATTACCACATTACCGACCTCAGGAATGTAAATTGTTTGCCCACAATAATATTGGGCACACGTACTGTCACGTGTTGTTGGCACAACAAGCGAGGGGATCGATTGCGCCGCCTGTTCTCCCAGTTGGGGAATGGTTTTCCCGCATTTTTTGACAGCTGCTTGTTGTTTGCTCGATCCCGAGCTCGCCTCCTTATGTAGACGTGCTCGATTTAACTTCCTGATGTGGCTCTCTTCTGCGACTGCTGAGGCGGCAGAGACGGCTGGCGGGCTGAATTGGACGAGGAGGAGTGGCCTGAAGCTGTGCCGGACTTGGAGGAGGAGTGGCCTTAGGTTATGCCGGACTTGGAGAAGGAGTGGACGTCTGACGCTGTGGCGGACTTGGTGGAGGAGGAGTGGCCTGAAACTTTGCCGGACTTGGAGGAGGAGTGGCCTGACACTTTGCCGGACATGGTGGACTTGCAGGAGCGGGAGTCTGCTAACTCGGTGGCGGACTTTGACGAGGAGTTGGCTGACGCGGTGTCGATGGACTTCGAAAGATGATGCAATCCTTTTTCCATAGGATGATATGATGTTTGGCTTCTCCGAGAAAGTGCTCGTCGTCACCTCCAGGAATGTCAAGCTGTAGCTCCGAATATGCGTCCACCACCTCATCAACCAAGACAAGAGCATAGCCCGCTGGAATCGGGTTGCAATGGAAGGTTGCCTCGGGGGGATTTGTAAAAGCAACAACGTCCGCCACCTTCATGGATATGTTCTTCATTTTGACGTGTAACTCGCAGTTAGTGTTCTCCGTGATGTCATCCACGGGGTATCTACCCAGCATTGCGTCGTCCGGGGTGGAACCCACGCTGCTTCTCGGCATCGATGGGGCGGTGCTATCCAATGCTGGATCATCCGCTAGCTGCTGCAGCTGCTGAGACCCCCTTTGCTGGGTAAGTGAGTCGATCTGCTCCTGCTACCGCTGGAATTTGACTGCCAATTCCGCTTGACTTGCTTCTAGGCCTTGAAGGCGTTCGTACTCCCGCTTCCTCTGCTCCTCCTCCATCTTCCTCTTCTTCTCCTCCGCAATCTTCTTTCTCGCACGGGTTCTGTAGTCGGTGTTCCAGTCTGAAAACCCCTCATACCACGGAATAGCGCCCTTGCCTCGTGTTCTTCCCGGGTTCAGGATTTCCCAGGGCACGCGTAAGCTCGTCGTTCTCTCTGTTGGGTTGGAACACCCCCGATCGTGCCTCTTCTATTGCAACAAGTATCGCATCGTCGGCTCCCTTCAGACTTGCCTTCGTCGAAACATTGCCTGTCTTCGGGTCCAACTCCCCCCCATGCGCATAGAACCAAGTCCTGCACCTGGGGGGCCAGCTCTTAGTAACTGGAGTGACACCTGCATCCTCCATTTCTTTCACAGACTTATCCCACTTAGGCATTGCCACCGCATAGCCACCTGGCCCCAGCTTATGGAACTTATCCTTTTTTTCGGCATTCTTCTTGTTTATTCTCGATCATTCCTTAGCTAATTCCGAATCCTTGAATTTCACGAAATCGTCCCAATGAGCACGTTGGTTCTATAGTGTTCCCTCGAATACTGGAGTCTTCCTTCCTCCCTTGACGTACTTGTCCCATTCACGATTCTTGTGGTTCTTGAATGCAACCACCATCTTCCTAAGAGCAGCGTCCTTGACTTTCTGCACATCTGCTTCTGTGAAATGATCTGGTAGGGTGAAATGTTCCATGAGAGTATCCCAAAGCAGATCTTTTTGTTTCTTGTCGACAAAAGTAACATCTGGACGTGGCTTTGCTGGCTCTCTCCATTCTTGAAGTTTGATCGGTAGTTGGTCCTTCACAAGAACTCTGCACTGACGAACGAACTTGTCCTCAATCTTCTTAGGCGCTAATGGTTCGCCATTAGGTCTGATTGCCTCGATATTGTACTTTACGCCCTCCTTCAACTTTTTGTTCGGGCCTCGTTTCGTCCTTTTGCCTGAAGATTTGCTCGATCCGGATGGCCGAAAGAACAAAGATCGATTCATTAATATATCTTCAAGTCATTTAAAACATGTGATGATCACTAGATGCCTGCTTATATAAATATATATACCTCGCCGGTCTTTGTTGTTTCAAGATCAACATTTTCTTCGTCATCATCATAATCATAGTTCATGACTTCATCAATTCGGTCGTCACGATCAAATATCATATCACCCTCTCCGGTGTTGTTTAGAAATTCGGAGCCGTCATAATCTTCTTCATTCTGATCATCATCTGGCCCGTGAGGATGGCGTATCATATCGAACATGGCCTGTTCTCACTCTCTACCGGTATTGTCCGCCATAGTTTTATTTAACTAATCCAAAAGAAATATAAAACAATTTAGTTTTAAAATTACATCGTCTCGAATAATAGATATAATCTCGAATACATCGTCTCGAATAATAGATATAATCTCGAATACATCGTCTCGAATAATAGATATAATCTCGAATACATCGTGTTGAATAATAGATATAATCTCGAATACATCGTCTCGAACAATAGATATAATCTCGAATACATGGTCTCGAATAATAGATATAATATCGAATACATCACTTGCTAGGTAGCTAATAAAGATCGAATACTACAGAAGAATCTAGGACACTCGCGGTTCCTGCGGCGCGGGCGATGGACACCCAAAGAGAAGGAACACTCACAGGATCATAGCTGAAGTGAGATCCCTGAAGAAACTGCCAGGTATTGGAGAACCTGCCGCCCTCTAACGCAACCATGTAGCGATGGACGTGCTCGTCCTCCTCCCTGACACGGCAACGTACCACATCCGGCTGGGCCGGCTCCCTCCGCGCCGAAACTGGCCCATGCGAACGCCACCAAACGAGATCAGGGTCGATGACGGGACCCGGGGCCGGGTTCCTCATCAAGTAGCGCGCCCCTCCAGGCAGCACCTCCCAGTGCCAGCCCGGCGGAGCCCAGTCCCGGACATGGGTCAGCCGGACGTCGTCGCGGACGTGTCGACGGTGAGGATGCGGGTCGGGCATCGTCGAGAACAAATACTAGCTATATGCCCGCAAAAAGTAACATTTTTTTATGATTGGATTTTGATAACTAAAATTTCTAACATTTCTATATAACTAACATTTCTATAACATTTCTAACAATGCTATATATAACTAACATTTCTATAACATTTCTAATATTTCTATAACTAAAAAACAGAAAAAAAATTATAACATTTCTATATATATAACTAACATTTTTATAACTCTTTCTATAACTAAAAACAGAAAAATTTCTAACAATTCTAACATTTCTAACTATTTGTATAACTAAAAAACAAAAAATGTATGTGTGTGTGCGCGCGCTCACCGGCGAGGCGAGGGACGACGGGGGGCGCACGACGACATGGACAGTGACGGGCGCGGCGACGACGGGGATGACGATGAAGGGGACGGGGACGGACGGGCCGGGGCGGCGACGACGATGGGGACGTACAGGGTGGCGCCGACGACGGGGACGGGGACGACGCGGGATGGGTCTGGACGGGGCAG
The DNA here is from genome assembly GCA_963921465.1 of Triticum timopheevii. Lineage (NCBI taxonomy): Eukaryota > Viridiplantae > Streptophyta > Magnoliopsida > Poales > Poaceae > Triticum > Triticum timopheevii. Next base: position 246,945,107 of record OY997264.1, on the reverse strand, counting down.
CGGTGACGACAGGGACGGGGACGACGGGGCGGCGACGACGGGGACGGGGCGGCGACGGGGGCGGCGACGAGGATTGGAGACGTACGGGGGCGGCGGGCGAAGGTGCAGAGGAGAAGATGCCAGATGAGAAACTGAAATTTTCGTAAGTGTTGTTTATATAGGAGGGGCCTTTAGTACCGGTTTGTGCCACCAACCGGTACTAAAGGCCAGTTTGGCCAGCCCAAGCAGCGGGAAGCGACCCCCTTTAGTACCGGGTGGTGGCACAAACCGGTACTAAAGGACCCCCCCCCCTTTAGTACCAGTTTGTGCCACGACCCGGTACTAAAGGGGGTGCGCTGGCGCAGGTGCGGTGCGGCAAGTTTAGTCCCAACTCGCTAGCTGAGGGGTGACCGCACTGGTTTATAAACCCCCGTGCGGTCGCTCTCTCGAGCTCCTCTCCAAAGCAGGCCTACTGGGCCTACGGGTTCTTTGCTGCCCTGTGGGCCCACTTGGCCTTTGCGGGCCTGCATCCTGGCCCAACAACAGGTTGGGTTTCTAGTCGTATGCAGGCCGCTCTGGCCTAGTAGGTGGGCTTTTTTTATTTGTTTTGCTTTCTTTATTTTTGTGTTGTTTTTTTGTGTATTTAGAGTTTCTTTGTGAAATTTTTGCTTTAGGTACAAAATATTACAAACTTTCTGTTAGTGCCTGTAGTTTTCAAATTTGAATAGTTTAAATTTTGAATTATTTGAAATTAGTGTGAATCATAGTTTGTGAATAACTTAACTTTAAAAATCAGTAAAGGCATGAAAGAATTTGTTTGCACATAAAATTTCTTCGCGTTTCAAATGCCAAAACACATAACTACCCTAACTATTACAGAGATTCCCCTCTGGGTGTGAAACACAGAAGAAAGTGATGATAGTGAAGCCGATCACATCCCAGATCTTTGGGTGTGAAACTTTTTCTTTGCGTGTGTCCCTTTGCGCCGTAACCATGGAAAATCTTCATCATTTAACGGGATGCTCGGGTCAATATTCACTGTGAATGGAGAAATTTCATCGAACTTTTCATAATCTTCTGACTTATCTGTCTTGTCATCCACTCCCACGATGTTTCTCTTCCAAGAAAGAACTATGTGCCGCTTTGGCTCATCGTACGATGCATTCGCTTCCTTATCTTTTCTTTTTCTTGGCTTGGTAGACATGTCCTTCACATAGAAAACCTGTGCCACATCATTGGCTAGGACGAATGGTTCGTCTGCATACGCAAGATTGTTGAGATCCACTGTTGTCATTCCGTACTGCGGGTCTTCCGTTACCCCGCCTCGTGTCATATTGACCCATTTGCACCGAAACAAAGGGACCTTTAAACAATGTCGATAGTCAAGTTCCCATATGTCCTGTATATAACCATAATATGTTTCCTTTCCCGTCTTGGTTTCTACATCAAAGCGGCTTCTTATCTTGGGAGATCGTGTAAAATGTATTACCATTTATCTCGTACCCTTTGTTAGTCATTATATTCGAAGATGGTAACTGGGACAGCAAGTACAGGTCATCTTCAATAGAGGTGTTATGCATTGTACGTGTCTGCAACTAGCTGGCGAAACTCCTGGTTTGTTCACGTGTAATCCAGTCATCAGACCGCTCCGGGTGTTTGGAGCGTGGCAAATTCTTGTGTTCATCCATATACGGAGCCACCAAGGTGGAATTCTGTAGAACTGTGTAGTGTGCTTCAGTGAGAGAATGTCCATACATACATATTATTTGTTCCCCTCCTAGCGTGCCTTTTCCATCCAGTCTGCCCTTATGCCGCGATTCAGGAACACCAATCGGCTTAAGGTCAGGAATAAAGTCAATACAAAACTCAATGACCTCCTCATTTTGATGGCCCTTGGAGATGCTTCCTTCTGGCCTAGCACGGTTATGAACATATTTCTTTAAGACTCCCATGAACCTCTCAAAGGGGAACATATTGTGTAGAAATACAGGACCCAAAACGTTAATCTCTTCGCATAGGTGAACTAGGACGTGTGTCATGATGTTGAAGAAGGATGGTGGGAACACCAACTCGAAACTGACAAGACATTGCACCAAATCATTCTGTAACCTTGGTATGATTTCTGGATCGATTACCTTCTGAGAGATTGCATTGAGAAATGCACATAGCTTCACAATGGCTAATCGAACGTTTTTCGGTAGAAGCCCCCTCAATGCAACCGGAAGCAGTTGCGTCATAATCACGTTGCAGTCATGTGACTTTAGGTTCGTAAACTTTTTCTCTGCCATGTTTATTATTCGCTTTATATTCGACGAGAAGCCAGACGGTACCTTAATACTAACTAGGCATTCAAAGAAGATTTCCTTCTCTTCTTTGGTAAGAGCGTAGCTTGCATGACCCTGATGTATGCCGTCTTCTCCGTGCATACGTTGCTGGTCCTCCCGTGCCTCAGGTGTATCTTTTGTGTTCCCATACACGCCCAAGAAGCCAAGCAGGGTCACACAAAGATTCTTTGTCACGTGCATCACGTCGATTGCGGAGCGGACCTCTAGGTCTTTCCAATATGGCAGGTCCCAAAATATAGATTTCTTCTTCCACATGGGTGCGCGTCCGTCAGCGTCCTTCGGAACAGGTTGTCCGCCAGGACCCTTTCGAAATATCACCTTCAAATCCTTGACCATATCATGTACATCAGCACCAGTACGGTGGCGAGGCTTCGTCCGGTGATCCGCCTCACCTTTGAAATGCTTGCCTTTCTTTCTTACGGGATGCCTGCTCGGAAGAAATCGACGATGTCCCAGGTACGCATTCTTCTTACAACTATTCAAATATATACTGTCGGTATCATCCAAACAGTGTGTGCATCCGCGGTATCCCTTGTTTGTCTCTCCTGAAAGGTTACTGAGAGCAGGCCAATCATTGATGGTCACGAACAGGAACGCCTTTAGGTCAAATTCTTCCCCCATGTGCTCATCCCACGCATGTACACCTGTTCCATTCCACAGTTGTAATAGTTCTTCAACTAATGGCCTTAGGTACACATCAATGTCGTTGCCGGGTTGCTTAGGGCCTTGGATGAGCACTGGCATCATAATGAACTTCCGCTTCATGCGCAACCAAGGAGGAAGGTTATAAAAACATAGAGTCACTGGCCAGGTGCTATGGTTGCTGCTCTGCTCCCCAAAAGGATTAATGCCATCTGCGCTTAGACCAAACCATACGCTCCTTGCGTCATCTGCAAACTCCTTCCCGTACTTTCTTTCGATTTTTCTCCACTGCGACCCGTCAGCGGGTACTCACAACTTTCCGTCTTTCTTACGGTCTTCTCTGTGCCATCGCATCGCCTTGGCATGCTCTTTGTGTGGAACAAACATTTCAACCGTGGTATTATAGGAGAATACCACATCACCTTGGCAGGAATCTTCTTCCTGGGGCGCCCGCCCTCGACATCACCAGGCTCATCACGGCTGATCTTATAGCGCAATGCACCACATACCGGGCAAGCGTTCAAATCCTCGTACTCACCGCGGTAGAGGATGCAATCATTAGGGCATGCATGTATCTTCTGCACCTCTAACCCTAGAGGGCAGACAACCTTCTTTGCTTCGTACGTACTCTCGGGCAATTCATTGTCCTTTGGAAGCATATCCTTTATCATTACCAGCAACTTTTCAAATCCCTTGTCAGATACACCATTCTCTGCCTTCCATTGCAGCAATTCCAGTGTGGTGCCCAGCTTTTTCTTGTCACCTATGCAATTCGGGTACAACAATTTTTTGTGATCCTCTAAATCACTTACGCAGTTTCTCTTTGCGTCGGCAATGGCCCGACCTAGATCATCAACTGGCTCATCTGATGCCTCATCTTCAGCTTCTTCCCGCATTGTCGGCTCAGCTTCTTCCCACATTACCGGCTCAGCTTCTTCCCCCGTTGTTGTATCATCGTATTCAGGGAACCCATGGCCAGGATAGGTGTCATCATCCTCTTCTTCTTCATTGTCTTCCATCATAACCCCTCTTTCTCCGTGCTTGGTTCAAACGTTATAGTGGGGCATGAAACCGGACTCAAACAGGTGGACGTGAATGGTTCTTGACGTAGAGTAATTGTGACCATTCTTACAGCCAGCACATGGACAAGGCATAAAACCATCCGCCTGCTTGTTTGCCTCAGCCGCAAGCAGAAAAGTATGCACGCCCTCAACGAACTGGGGAGAGCATCGGTCATCCTACATCCATTGCCGGCTCATCTTCATTACACAACACCGAATAGACCAAATTAATACAAGTTCATACATAAAGTTCATACAACACTTAAATGCAACAAACAAATAACTCTCTAGCTAAAGCATTTAAATGCAACAACAAATGCGATCAAGATCGCAACTAAGGTAACTATTGATCCAACAGCATAATGATACCAAGCCTCACTATCGATGGCATATTTTCTAATCTTTCTAATCTTCAAGCGCATTTTCTCCATCTTGATCTTGTGATCATCGACGACATCGGCAACATGCAACTCCAATTCCATCTTCTCCCCCTCAATTCTTTTCAATTTTTCTTTCAAGTACTCGTTTTCTCTTTCAACTAAATTTAACCTCTCGACAATAGGGTCGGTTGGAATTTTCGGTTCACATACCTCCAAGATAAAAATATCTATGTCAACTTGATGGGCATAATTTGTCATAAACATGAAATGCAACAAATAGTTTTAAAAGAGAATATACCACATCCGAATCATAACAAGGACGAGGGCCGACGGGGACGGATATTAAAACCATGGCACTATGTATAAAAACAACGTACGGGTAAGATAATTATACGAGTAACTGTATATCCAAATCACACAAACATCAATTTTTTATATAAAATTTCATGAACAAGAGGCTCACCACAAGGTGGTGCCGGTGACGGGACGGTGCGGGGGATCGACGGTGGTTACGACGGAGATTTAGAAGGCACTAAGTAAACCACACCTATATATGCAAACTAAGTGTTATTTTGACCTCAAATTGCATATAAATCAAATACTACCATATATAATTCCTCCCAAATTACTAAAACCCACAATTAATCACTATATAAACCAATGCAAGAGCTAATCTAGCAATGAGAGATGAAAGGACAAAGTTGCTAACCTTGGTGATCATTTGAATGGATGGGGGCCTGCAAATCTTGACAAATTTGGGGCAAATTTTGTGATGAACTCGAGAGGAAAAAGGGAAGAACAGAGGAGAGGGAGAGGGGAAAGGGGGAAGAACAGAGGCGGGTGGATGAAGGGTTTATATAGGACGACCTTTAGTACCGGTTCGTGCCACGAACCGGTACTAAAGGTGCTGGAAGGGCCCCACTCTGACAACATCCTGCCACCACTTTCTTTAGTACCGGTTCGTGGCACGAACCAGTGCTAAAGGTTCGCCACGAACCGGTACTAAATAGCTCCTCCCGCCTAGCCGTTGGAACCGACACTAATGGACACATTAGTGCCGGTTCTGTTACAAACCGGGATTAATGTGTCTCACATTTGACCCTTTTTCTACTAGTGAAGGCTTGCCGGGCGAGCAACGATGTGACGTTGAGCTGCGCATTTAATGCACCCTGTCAGCCTGCAGAGTTAGGTATGATAGTAGTACTTGCTATCTTATTAGTGTATAATGACTGATTTGCCCTTGTGGTGACCCCTTAACCTATAAAAGGAGGCCCATGGCAACGACAAAAGGGGTTTGGCTCACGAGGCTGGAGAGTTAGACGCCCATACGCGCGTAGCCACTACTATCCCTGCCCGACAAGTGTACTACGCTCCACCACTACTCTTCCATCATCAATGCACCAAACCAGGAGTAGGGTTTTATGCCTCGCGGTGGCCCGAACCTGGGTAAAGTTGCTCATGTGATCCCTGCCGTGCTGCCCCACGCTCCTATGCTCTTTGTGCAACGCGACATCCCCCCTGCCGAACCAGCAAGGGGCTTCTTGGTCCCATAGCTGGCTGTGTTTTCCCCCGACATCTTTGGCGCGCCAGGTAGGGGGCATCGCTTGCACAACCCGGATAGCGTGCGTAGCGCACCCTATCTATAGTAGCCGCTCGAAGCTTTTGGCATGCACGACGCCTATGAAGACACGAAGATCAAGTGGAGCCACCTCCACACCTGTTTTACTTCCTCTCCGTATCCCGCCGTAGCTGCAGTCACGGCGGGGATTCATGCAGAAGGATGACATGCTCCCCCTCAGTGACCCATGCAATGCGCGGAAAAAGGCGATGCGCACGAGCGCAAGGCCCCTCTCTTTTTCGTCCCTTCCCTTCCCCCGCAGTCGAGCCGTCTTGGCCCTGGCGTCACCAATGTCGATGATTTCCGCGCGATGCTTGGTCCAATATTCACCCTATTTCGGGGAATCTGTGCGAGGCACATGAATGAATCCATTGGATGATGCCTCGGCCAACGTGCTACGGCAAGGCCGTCTGCGTGGATACGATTTGCGCGACAGCCGCCACCTGGCTGTCTTGAAGAGAAAGGGGGGAAGGAATGGAGGGATGGAAGGGCCTGGTGTCGTACCCCATTACCCGCTAGATACATTTGACGTGTATCGGTCTCTACCGGGAATAAGAAAAGTTACCTATTCAGTTATACTCCTCCAGGCGTCGCGAGCAAACCAAGCACGAGTGGCCCGACATAGAAAGAAGGAACCAAGAATAAAAAGCTAAGTTTGTGCCATCATTTCTTGTCAATGCATTTAGATTTTCGTGGTTGTTTACCCCTTTGACTTTGGCAAGCGTTCGTATTGTGACAACCTGAATGTGATGGAACCTTGGCTAGTTTCTTTGATCGCACCATCGTCCTGTCCCGAGCCATGCTCGCAGGACGAGAGGCTGCACCGAGAGCTGCCTAGGAAAAACCTGCCGGACGCATCCACGCCAAAATGACTATTAAGGGCTAGACGCTTAGGACAATTGCGGCAATATGATGCCGGCAGGCATCGAGAACAGATATAGGAATTGATCATGCGAATGCAAGCATAAAATGCTCAAAGGGATAAACACGCATTTAAAGATTCAACAGAGAGTAACAGTTTCACGCGAACACAAGAGATATAGTGCCTAAACACAAAACGAACTTCGTGTCTTAGTACAGAGCAGAACAGGAGCGACGGCGACCCGTTACTTGGTCTGGCAGACGTGCAAAGCAGCTTCCATTGGGAGAACCCTGGTGGCTCGAGGGGCGGCCCTCTCCTTGGCAGCTGTGACATCAGCGCTGGCTGGCGACTTCCTGAATCTGTCGTCAAGATCAATGTCCAGGTGGCAGCACACGATGTTGATCAGAACCATGAAGAGGGCGTCACGGGCAAGCTTCTAGGACTCGATCCCAAAGCACTCGTCCCTCCCTTCTTCATGCACCTTCAGCTTCTAGATCAACTCATTGAAGAATACTCCCAGCTTGGCACTCGGGACCTCGTGCGGGCTAAGTGAGAAAGTTGGGCCATCCATACCCATCTCCACGTCTTGGGCAGCAAGGCGCTGGGTGATGTCGATCGGGCTGTTGATCCAGAGGCCAAATTGCTCGGACCGGTTCTTCAATTTGGCTTCTGAATCTTTCCGGAGACGCCTTGCATTATCTAGATCCTTGGACAATAGCTGTTGGCGGGATTCGGTGGACTCTACCGCGCTCTCCAAGGACCCAATCTTGGCCTTCAGGTCGGCAATGGTGCTGTTGGGAGTGTCAAGATTCTGAACCTTGGAGGAGAGTTGAGACTGCATGTCGGCCAAGAAAACTTCCGCCTTCTATGCTTCATATGTGAGAGCTTCCAACTCCTTGGCATTCCCGACAACATCTTCCAACAAACTTAGCCACATCTTCCAACTCCTTGGCATTCCTGGTCAAGGTCAGTCTTGGTGGTAGACGTGGTGGCCAAATCATCGGTGAGCTTCTTCAGTTGGGTAGCAGAATCAGTGGCAACAGGGTGCAGGACTGCTCCATGCTTGTCCTCTAGATCCTTAGTGCGCTGGCGCACAAGGGCCTCCATATCGTCATCCTTGGTGCGAAGAGTGGCTTCGAGTTTCTGCTCCCGGAGGGAAATCTCTTGCTCTTTGGCGTCCAGGGATGCCTTGCAGTCCACCAAGCGTGCCTCGCGGGACATGACGTCTTCCCGCGTCATTAGGAGCATATCTTGCTGCCTTAGAAGCACCTTGAACTGCTTGTGATGCCACTCATGCAGCTCCAGACATTTATCCTTGAGCTTCTGGTTCATCTTGCTGGCAAACTCACGCTGTTCCTTGAGCGCCTGCCACTTCTGATTGTGCCGGGCCTGCATCTCCTTCATGCCTGTGGCCACCAACTCCAACAAGGACAAGTCCATTGCCATGGCAACCGAGTCGTCGGCCTTGCCAGCTTCTTGGTACAGTGGCACCAAGAGGCGTTGAAGTTCTTTGTCGAGCTCAGCGCTCGTCGGCATGGATGGGACGGCGGCTCCAGTCCCATATGAAGACAACACCACTGCCAGAGTGTGGGAGGCAAGAGGTGGAATGTTTGTAATGACCTCAGGGGAAGGGAGTGGATCCATGGTCTGGAGGGGAACTTTCACCTCAACCACCACCCCCTTTTTAGGGGCCTCCTTCGAAGAATGCTCCACTACCGCCAAGGAATCCTACGCATCCCCGGAGGCAAGGCACTGTCCCTCTGTGAAAACAGTCTCAATAGCCTCGTCTACAGTGCCCTAACCTATGTCGAATGCCACCTCCATTGGTTCTGGCTCTTCGACTTGGGGGCCTACGGATGAAGAGAATAGAAGACAACAAAGAAGCAGGAGTTTGAGGTGATGGAGGAATCAGAAGAATTAATCAAAAAAAAGAAGAGGAGGAGAGGTAAGAACATAAGTGGAGTACCTGGAGAAGCTTGCCGGGTAGGAACTTCAATTTCCCCAGCAGTACCTGTTGCCGGGCTCTGCGCTTCACCTCCTGTCGAGGCAGCCACAACAACTGTCTGCACGGCTTCACCCATGAAGGGATCTGCCGAAGGATCTTCGACTCGATTGACAGAGGAGACATGCCCCTCCAGGTGGAGCTTTCCTTTTGTCGTCTCACCACCACTGCCGGGAAGGACTAACAAGTCCCTGCTCCGAGCCGGGGGCTGGACTGGCAGCTCGGCACGGGCTCCCCCATGATGCCCTCCACCAAGACCGGGCTCCTCGCGGTCTTTAGCGACTCGAGGCATCGGAGCTTCTTCCGGGGGTGGTAGATGAGGGCCTCCGTGTTCTCCTCCACTTCCCTGGCGACAACAGCAAAATAAGAGGTTAGCCAACAAGGATAATCAAGCAGACCGGAGCCGTTCATGAAAAGAAGAATCTTCCTTACTCTTCTTCGATAAGCATGGAGTTCAAGTTGAAATCCATGGGAGGTGAGGGCTCCCTTCTCCTCTTTCAGGGTGGAGGGGCGGAGCTCTCCGGTAGCTTCTGCACCTAGCGTGGCGCTAGGGGCTCAGGTGGAGACAAGCTCTATGAAGAACTTGAGCCTGAGCTAGAGCCGGAATCATCTTCCGCGTCCGGTGCTCGCCCGGCGGAAGAAGTCTTGATCCTGGCAAGACGAGGAGATTGACGAAGTGCCACCTCCACCTTGGTGACCTTGGTGGCAGTCTTCTTCACCCTCTTGGCGGCTAGCGCCGGATTGGTGGCTGCTACCTCTTAAGCACTGCATTGGTTTTCCCTTGAAGAGGAAAGGGTGATGCAGCAAAGTAGCGTAAGTATTTCCCTCAGTTTTTGAGAACCAAAGTATCAATCAAGTAGGCGGCTGCACGCAAGTTCCTCATACCTACACAAACAAACAAGAACCTCGCAACCAACGCGATAAAGGGGTTGTCAATCCCTTCACGGCCACTTGCGAAAATGAGATCTAATAGAGATAATAAGATAAGATAAATAGTTTTGGTATTTTTTGGATATAGATTGGATAGTAAAGATTGCAAAATAAAGTAGATCGGAAACTTATATGATGGAAGATAGACCCGAGGGCCATAGGTTTCACTAGTGGCTTCTCTCAAGATAGCATAAGTATTACGGTGGGTGAACAAATTACTGTCGAGCAATTGATAGAAAAGTGCATAATTATGAGAATATCTATGGATGATCATGTATATAGGCATCACGTCCGCGACAAGTAGACCGACTCCTGCCTGCATCTACTACTATTACTCCACACATCGACCGCTATCTAGCATGCATCTAGAGTATTAAGTACATAAGAATAGAGTAACACATTAGGCAAGATGACATGATGTAGAGGGATAAACTCAAACAATATGATATAAACCCCACCTTTTTATCCTAGATGGCAACAATACAATGCGTGCCTTGCTGCCCCTGTTGTCAATGGGAAAGGACACCGCAAGATTGAACCCAAAGCTAAGCACTTCTCCCATTGCAAGAAAGATCAATCAAGTAGGCCAAACCAAACTGATAATTCGAAGAGACTTGCAAAGTTAAGCAATCATACATAAAAGAATTCAGAGGAGATTCAAATATTTCTCATAGATAAACTTGATCATAAACCCACAATTCATCGGATCTCGACAAACACACCGCAAAAAGATTTACATCAAATAGATCTTCAAGAAGATCAAGGAGAACATTGTATTGAGATTCAAAGAGAGAGAAGAAGCCATCTAGCTAATGACTATGGATCCGAAGGTCTGTGGTAAACTACTCACAACACATCGGAGAGGCATTGGCGATGATGTAGAAGCCCTCCATGATCGATTCCCCCTCCGGTAGAGAGCTGGAAAAAGCTTCAAGATGGGATCTCCACGGGTACACAAGGTTGCGGCGGTGGAAATAGGGTTTCGTGGTGCTCCTCGATGTTTTCAGGGTATGCAGGTATATATAGGTGAAGGAGGTCGGTCAGGGGAGCCACGAGGGGCCCACGAGGGTGGAGGGCATGCCCACCCCCCTACGGCGCGCCCTCCTGCCTTGTGGCTGCCTCGGCTGCTTCTTGACGTCCACTCCAAGTCTCCTGGATTGTGTTCATTCCAAAAAGATCGCTCCCGAAGGAAGAAGCCATCTAGCTAATAACTATAGACCCGAAGGTTTGTGGTAAACTACTCACAACTCATCAGAGAGGCCTTGGCGATGATGTAGAAGCCCTCCATGATCGATTCCCCCTTCGTGGAGCGCCGGAAAAGGCTCCAAGATGGGATCTCCACGGATACAAAAGGTTGCGGCGGTGGAAATAGGGTTTCGTGGTGCTCCTCGATGTTTTCATGGTATGGAGGTATATATAGGCGAAGGAGGTCGGTCAGGGGAGCCACGAGGGGCCAACGAGGGTGGAGGTCGCGTCCACCCCCCTAGGGCACGCCCTGCTGCCTTGTGGCTGCCTCGGCTGCTTCTTGACGTCCACTCAAAGTCTCCTGGATTGTGTTCGTTCCAAAAAGATCACTCCCGAAGGTTTCATTCCGTTTGGACTCTGTTTGATATTCCTTTTCTTCCAAACACTAAAATAGGAAAAAAAAACCGCAATTTGGGCTGGGCCTCCGGTTAATACGTTAGTTCCAAAAATTATGTAAAAGTCTATAGTAAAGCCCATAAACATCCAAAACGGGTAATATAATAGCATGGAACAATAAAAAATTATAGATACGTTGGAGACGTATCAAGCATCCCCAAGCTTTTTTCCTGCTCGTCCTCGAGTAGGTGATGTGGAATGCTACCTAGCATATTTCTCAACGTAATTTTCTTTATTGTGGCATGAATGTTCAGATCCAAATGATTCAAGATAAAAGTTCATATTGACATGAAAACAATAATACATCAAGCATACTAACAAAGCAATCATGTCTTCTCGAAATAACATGGCTAAAGAAAGCTATCCCTACAAAATCATATAGTCTGGCTATGCTCTATCCTCATCACACAAAGTATTTAATCATGCACAACCCCGATGACAAGCCAAGCAATTGTTTCATACTTTAGTATTCTCAAACTTTTTCAACTTTCATGCAATACATGAGCGTCAGCCATGGACATAGCACTATATGTGGAATAGAATGCTTGTTGTGGAGAAGACAAAAAAAAGGAGAAGATAGTCTCACATCAACTAGGCGTATCAACGGGCTATGGAGATGCCCATTAATAGATATCAATGTGATTGCGTAGGGATTGCCATGCAACAGATGCACTAGAGCTATAAGTGTATGAAAGGTCAACAAAAAAACTAAGTGGGTGTGCATCCAACTTGCTTGCTCACGGAGACCTAGGGCATTTTGAGGAAGCCCATCGTTGGAATATACAAGCCAAGTTCTATAATACAAAATTCCCACTAGTATATGAAAGTGACAACATAGGAGACTCTCTATCATGATGATCATGGTGCTACTTTGAAGCACAAGTGTGGTAAAAGGATAGTAACATTGTCCCTTCTCTCTTTTTCTCTCATTTTTTGGGCCTCTCTTTTTTCTATGGCCTTTTTGTTTTTTTTCCATAAAGTCCAAAGTCTCACCCCGACTTGTGGGGGAATCATAGTCTCCATCATCCTTTCCTTACTTGGGACAATGCTCTAATAATGAAGATCATCACACTTTTATTTACTTAAAACTCAAGAATTACAACTCAATACTTAGAACAAAATACGACTCTATGTGGATGCCTCCGGTGGTGTACCGGATATGCAATGAATCAAGAGTGACATGTATGAAAGAATTATCAAGGTGGCTTTGCCACAAATACGATGTCAACTACATGATCATGCAAATGCAATATGACAATGATGGAGCGTGTCATAATAAACGGAATGGTGGAAAGTTGCATGGAATATATCTCGGAATGGCTATGAAAATGCCATAATAGGTAGGTATGGTGGCAATTTTGAGGAAGGTATATGGTGGGTGTATGGTACCAGAGAAAGTTGCGCGGCAAAAGAGAGGCTAGCAATGGTGGAAGGGTGAGAGTGCATATAATTCATGGACTCAACATTAGTCACAAAGAACTCATATACTTATTGCAAAAATCTACAAGTTATTGAAACGAAGTACTACGCGCATGATCCTAGGGGGATAGATTGGTAGGAAAAGACCATCGCTCGTCCCCGACCTCCACTCATAAGGAAGACAATCAATAAATAAATTATGCTCCAACTTCATCACATAACGGTTCACCATACGTGCATGCTACGGGAATCAAAAACATCAATGCAAGTATTCCTCAAATTCACAACTACTCAACTAGAATGACTCTAATATCACCATCCTCATATCTCAAAACAAATATCAAGTATCAAACTTCTCATAGTATTCAATGAACTTTCTATGATAGTTTTTATTATACCCAACTTGGATGCCCATCATATTAGGACCAATTTTATAACCATAGAAAATACATATTGTTCTAAAAGACTCTCAAAATAATATAAGTGAAGCATGAGAGATCAATAATTTATACAAAATAAAACCACCGATGTGCTCTAAAAAGATATAAGTGAAGCATTAGAGCAAAATTGCCTAGCTCAAAAGATATAAGTGAAGCACATAGAATATTCTAATAAATTCCGAATCATGTGTGTATCTCCCAAAAGGTGTGTACAGCAAGTATGATTGTGGTAAACTAAAAAGCAAAGACTCATATAATATAAGACGCTCCAAGCAAAACACATATCATGTGGTGAATAAAAATATAGCTCCAAGTAAAGTTACCGATAGACGAAGACGAAAGAGGGGATGCCTTCCGGGGTATCCCCAAGGTTAGGCTTTTGGTTGTCCTTGAATTATCTTGGAGCTCCATGGGCATCCCCAAGCTTGGGCTCCTGCCAATCCTTATTCCATACTCCATCAAATCTTTACCCAAAACATGAAAACTACACAACACAAAACTCAACGGGAAATCTCATAAGCTCCGTTAGTGCATGAAAAACCACCACTTAAGGTACTGTAATGAATGCATTCTTTATTTATATTGGTGTTAAACCTACTGTATTCCAACTTATCTATGGTTCATACCCCCTGATACTAGCCATAGATTCATCAAAATAAGCAAACAACACACGAAAAACAGAATCTGTCAAAAACAGAACAGTCTGTAGAAATCTGTAACTTTCGTATACTTCTGGAATTCTAAAAATCATACCAAAATACAAAGTCCTAGGTAATTTGTCTATTGATCTACTACAAAAACAATAAACTAAAAATCAAGTTTCTGTGATTTATTAAAGTTATTCTTGTGCGCGCAAACGTTTCTGTTTTTCAGCAAGATCAAATTAACTATCACCGTAGGTTATCTTATCGGATCTACTTGGCACAAACACTAATTAAAACATAAAACCACATCTAAACACAAGCTAGATGAATTATTTGTTACTAAACATAAGCAAAAAGCAAGGAACAAAAATGAAATTGGGTTGCCTCCCAACAAGCGCTATCGTTTAACGCCCCTAGCTAGGCATAAAAGCGAGAATAGATCTAAGTATTGCCATAATAATAAGATAGATCACGAAAATTCATCTCGTATTCCCTACGTTCAGCAGCAAGTTTTCTTTGATTCAAGAAAAACTAATCAAAAGGGCTAAATTTAATGGGACAGAAGTCCCCAAGATCAAGCTCGTGAAGTATGGGTTCCTCCTTTGGCCCTTCATATTGCACAACGAATTCATCATTATAACCATTCTTTTGGCAGAAAGTCATGAGCCTATACTCAAGGGAAAATACTAACACATTGTTTTGAATTGCAAAATCATTATTAAGTTCGGAAATTCTATCAATTGAAATACTAACACATTTTTTCTTTGGTTTTCATTAAAAGCAACATAATCTAGAGATTGTAAACGCATTATGTCCTCTTGATTAAAGAGGATTGCCTCTATGGGAGGACGGCCAGCACCGACCCTATAGTGAGCAAAAATTTCCTTGGCTTCCTTTATTATGAATCTGAACTCATGTGCCAAAAAGATAGTAGCTGCACGCTTAACAGAACAATGCTCAAGGTTGGAAATTTCTAAGAAAATCCTTTGTATGCAAGGATGCATATGCATAAACTGTCTTTCAAGTTCAACTATAAGCAAGGATATAGCATCCACAAGACTACTAGTTCTATGAAGAATAGATCCACCCATAGTGGGAAAAGCACCGGCACAAGTAAAGAAATCTTGAATAACCCCTTCTCCAATAATATTGCCACTACCGATTCAAAACTTTTTAGTTTGTAAGATAGTGAGTTCTTCAACATGATCATCAAAAGCATCAAAATTTCCCATGTTATTACTATTGTCCTTATCAACAATAACCTCCTCAGTTTCAGACATACTGGCAATAAGTACGACGGGCAAATGAAAAAGAGGCGAACGGAAAAGAGAGGGTGAGTAAAACGGCAAGGGTGAAGTGGGGGAGAGGAAAGCGAGGGAGATGAGTTTGTGATGGGTACTTGGTATGTCTTCACTTGAGCGAAGACCTCCCCGACAACGGTGCCAGAAATCCTTCTTGGTACCTCTTAAGCATTGCGTTGGTTTTCCCTTATAGAGGAAAGGGTGATGCAGCAAAGTAGCGTAAGTATTTCCCTCAGTTTTTGAGAACCAAGGTATGATTCCAGTAGGAGGCTCCACGCAAGTCCCTCGTACCTACACAAACAAACAAGAACCTTGCAATAAAGGGGTTGTCAATCCCTTCACGGCCACTTGTGAAAGTGAGATCTGATAGAGATAATAAGATAAGATAAATATTTTTGGTATTTTTATGATATAGATTATAAAGTAAAGATTGCAAAATAAAGTAGATCGGAAACTTATATGATGGAAGATAGACCCAGGGGCCATAGGTTTCACTAGAGGCTTCTCTCAAGATAGCATAAGTATTACGGTGGATGAACAAATTACTGTCGAGCAATTGATACAAAAGTGCATAGTTATGAGCATATCTAGGCGTGACCATGTATATGGGAATCACGTCCGCGACAAGTAGACTGGTTCCTGCCTGCATCTACTACTATTACTCCACACCTCGACCGCTATCCAGCATGCATCTAAGAATAGAGTAACACATTAGGAAAGATGACATGATGTAGAGGGATAAACTCAAACAATCTGATATAAACCCCAATATTTTTATCCACGATGGCAAAAATACAATATGTGCCTTGTTGCCCCTGCTGTCACTGGGAAAGGACAACACAAGATTGAACCCAAAGCTAAGCACTTCTCCCATTGCAAGAAAGATCAATCTAGTAGGCCAAATCAAACTGATAATTCGAAGAGACTTGCAAAGATAACCAATCATACATAAAAGAATTCAGAGGAGATTCAATTATTTCTCATAGATAAACTTGGTCATAAACCCAGAATTCATCGGATCTCGACAAACACACCGCAAAAAGAGTTACATCGAATAGATCTCCAAGAAGATCAAGGAGAACATTGTATTGAGATTCAGAGAAAGAGAAGAAGCCATCTAGCTAATAACTATGGACCCGAAGGTCTGTGGTAAACTACTCACAACTCATCGGAGAGGCCTTGGCGATGATGTAGAAGCCCTCCATGATTGATTCCCCCTCCGGCGGAGCGCCGGAAAAGGCTCCAAGATGGGATCTCACGGGTACAGAAGGTCGGGACGGTGGAAAAAGGGTTTCATGGTGCTCGTCCATATTTTTATGGTATGGAGGTATATATAGGCGAAGGAGGTCGGTCAGGGGAGCCACGAGGGGCCCACGAGGGTGGGGGGCGTGCCCCACCCCCTAGGACACGCCCTCCTGCCTCGTGGCCTCCTCGGCTGCTTCTTGACATCTACTCCAGGTCTCCTGGATTGCGTTCGTTCCGAAAAGATCGCTCCTGAAGGTTTCATTCCGTTTGGACTGCGTTTGATATTCCTTTTCTTCGAAACACTGAAATTGGCAAAAAAAACAGCAATTTGGGCTGGGCCTCCGGTTAATACGTTAGTCCCAAAAATGATATAAATGTGTATAGTAAAGCCCATAAACATCCAAAACGGGTAATATAATAGCATGGAACAATAAAAAATTATAGATACGTTGGAGACATATCAGAGGCCGGTGCCCCTTGATTACCAACGCGCCTACGGCGGTGTTGGTCAGGGACTGGCTCGGGGGCTTGAGACCCAACCGGCAACCACTCCTCCTCCTCGAGCCCTGCTACTTCACCAACCTCCTCCTCCTCCCAAAGCTTCGTTGCCACTACGACCAAGGCATCAAGCTCGACAAGGTTGTCCCCGGTAGGCTCTTCCCTGGCAACCCCTTCCGTGGCTTGTGCCTCATTGCCTCCATGAGAAGAGCTTTCATCCTCAGCTTTCCCTTTGCCCTTCCCGGCCTTCACGGCCTTTGCCATCTTCGCAAGGTGGGCCGCCTTGGCCTGCTCGACCCTCCTCAAGATATACACCACCTTCCCAGAGGAGGTGCATTTATAAATCACACCCTTAGCCTTGGTGGCCCTCTCTGCCAAGGTGCTCGACCACTGGAGCTCTTCATCAAAGGAGGGTAGCTGCCAATCACTTGCTACCCCATGAGCGTTGCAGTCCGGCATCCATTTCAGTATCTGATCCTGGGCTAAATTGACATTCAAAGGGATCATGGTTGCCGGGAGTTTGAACAGATCGAAGCGGCCAAACAACTTGTCGCACAACCAGGCATGGCCCTAAACGGACAAGTTGTTTGCCAATCCAGGGAGCAACCTCATCCTATCTACAGCATCGCCCTACAACCAAGTAGGCATGTCCCTCTCTTGCAGCGGTGAAGTGCGACGGAGGAGAAAATCTGACCCCACATGCTCCTTGGTTAACCCGACAGTTTTCAAATGGGTAATCCCGTTGATTGTCGGGCGAAGCCTATCTTCAGTGAGGCCAAGAGCGCTCCATTCCTTGTTGTGCTCAACACATGCCATCCGCACTTCACATAACTTGGGGGCTTCCTCATCCTGGATCTAGCACCAGTCTCCCCTCCACTCATCCACCTTTCATGCTGCCTTCTATGGATATAATCCCAGAGCTTCCTCACCGACCGTGGCATCCAACTAATGTTCCAAGAATGGTGGCCTTTGTCTTCCACACGCAGAAGAAAATAATGTCGAAACAGATCCACATTGGGGAGGACGCCGATGAAGTTCTCGCACAAATGCGCAAAGATGGCCATGGTCTCCATTGCATTCAGCGTGAAGTCAAGGAGGTGAAATCCATAGATAGTCATGATCGCCTTGAAGAAATCAGAGAAGGGGGACAGAGGTCGCAGATGAAATAAGAGCAGAAGAATCGATATGAGTTTGGCGGATCTTCTTTCCCATCCGCATAAACTACAGGCGCCCTGTGCACTTTCGGAACATGCCTTCCCCACAGATATCTGTACCTCGCTTGGAGAACAGGGCCGCTCAAGGTCGACGGAAGAAAGAGGATGTCTTCCCTCTGCTTCCTGTTCTGCTCCGCTGCCCTCTTGCTTCCATCGGCGGCCACTTCCTTCGCTGCGGCCGCCTGTTTCCCTCTTTCCGCAGGCTTCTTCCCCATCCCAACAGTGGCGATGCGGATGCGAAAGGGAAAGGGGTTGGCGAGAAGGGACGGCGGCGGGCAGGAGGGAGAGAGAGGAGGAAGTTGTCGCTTGGCTTGCAGAAGAAGATGATGGAAGGGCAAAGCGAGCGAAAGGTAAACCGTGCCGCTCTGTTTTACCTTGTTTTAAGGGGGGAGTGTGGAGTGCGGGCGTGACGCATCAGAAAGTTACCATTTTACCACTAACTGCAACAAGCCCACGACCCCACGACGCGCAGGCAAAGCGGATGTTGGATTGACTGGTCGTCGTGGCGAACTAACATGTGCAACCCTTTCCTGCCACATGTCTGTGCATTGTTTGGGGCCTAACCCAACATGCCGCGCCGACACGTATTGCTCAGGCCTGAGGGTTTATGTCGGGGAAAATATATAGGGGTGTACATTTTCCCCTATCTAATGCACGGACGACATCAGTCCATACTAGAGAACAACAGATCAAGATCTTCAAAAGACCAACATGGAGAAGAAGAGGACCAAGATCAAGCCAGAGAAGGCAGATACCACCAGGAGAAAAGCCTCCCTTGCCTGGTAAAAGGACTTGGCAAGGGCAGAACCACCCACTGAAGAGAGCAACCAACACGTCCCGGCAGGGCTTGCCGGGGCTCACAGAGGCAAGAAACACCTCATCAACCACTCCCCCATGACCCACGTCATGGATCAGTGTGGTGTCAAGCTGGAAAGTGTCAACCACTCTCCACATGGCAGCCCCTTTCTATAGGAAAATCTACAAATAACACCCATCCCGCGACGTGTCGAACAAGGAGGCATGGAGCTGGCAGAATAAGCCCGACAAGGCTTGTCGGCCGAGAAATGATGTGACATTGAGTGGCGCATTTAATGCGGCCTGTTAGCCTGTAGAGTTAGTATGATAGCACTATTTGCTATCTTATCAGTGTATAATGACTGATTTACCATTGTGGTAACCCCTTAACCTATAAAAGGAAGCCCATGGCAATTGTAGAAAGGGTTTCGCTTGCGAGGCTGGAGAGTTAGACGCCCATACACGCGTAGCCACTGTCGCCCCTGCATGGCAAGTGTACTATGCTCCACCACCACACTTCCACCATCAATCCACGAAAGGAGGAGTAGGGTTTTACGCCTCGCGGCGGCCTGAACCTGGGTAAAGTTGCTTGTGTGATCCCTATCGTGCTGCCCCACGCTCCTCTGCTCATTGTGCAACACAACACCCCCCTGCCAAACTAGCAAGCGACCGCTTTGCCCCATAAGTGGCCGTGGTTTCCCGTGACATGGAGGCATTCATATAGAGTCATATTTTGTTCTAAACATCGAGTTGTAATTCTTGAGTTGTAAGTAAATAAAAGCGTGATGATCTTCATTATTAGAGCATTGTCAAATGTGAGGAAAGGATGATAGAGGCTAAGATTCGCCCACAAGTCGGGATGAGACTCCGAACGAAAAAAATGAGGCCAAAAAAGAGAAGCCCCGAAGAAAACAAAAATAAAAAAAATGAGAGAAAAAGAGAGAAGGGGCAATATTACTATCCTTTTTCCACACTTGTGCTTCAAAGTAGCACCATGATATTCATGATAGAGAGTATCCTATGATATCACCTTCATATACTAGTCGGAATTTTTCATTATAGAACATGGCTTGTATATTCCAATGATGGGCTTCCTCAAATTGCCCTACGTCTTCATGTGCAAGCAAGTTCGATGCACACCCACTTGGTTTCTTTTTGAGCTTTCATACACTTATAGCTCTAGTGCATCAGTTGCATGGAAATCCCTACTCAATCACATTGGTATCTATTGATGGGCATCTCCATAGCCTGTTGATACGCCTAGTTGATGTGAGACTATCTCCCTCTTTTTGTCTTTTCCACAACCACCATATTCTCTTCCACCATAGTGCTATATCCATGGCTCACGCTCATGTATTGTGTGAAAATTGAAATAGTTTGAGAACATCAAAAGTATGAAACAATAGCTTGTCTTGTCAATAGGGTTTTGCATGATTTAAATTTTTTGCATAGTGAAGATGCAGCATAGCCAGACTATATGATTTTGTAGGGATAGCTTTCTTTGGCCATGTTATTTTGAGAAGACATGATTTCTTTAATAGTATGCTTGAAGTATTATTGTTTTTATGTGAACATTAAACTTTTGTTTTGAATCTTACCGATCTAAACATTCATGCCACAATAACGAAAATTATATTGATAAACATGTTAGGTAGCATTCCACATCAAAAATTCTATTTTTATCATTTACCTACTCGAGGACGAGTAGGAATTATGCTTGGGGATGCTTGATACGTCTGCAATGTATCTATAATTTTTTATTGTTCCATGCTATTATATTATCTGTTTTGGATGTTTTATATGCATTAATATGCTATTTTATATTATTTTTGGGACTAACCTATTAACCTAGAGCCCAGTGCCAGTTTCTATTTTCTTGCCTGTTTTTGAGTTTCGCGGAAAAGGAATACCAAACAGAGTCCAAACCGAATAAATCTTTCGTGATGATATTTCTTGGACCAGAACCAAACTAGGAGACTTGGAGACAAAGTGGGAGGAGCCACGAGGCGGCCACAAGGGTGGAGGGCGTGCCCAGGGGGTAGGGCGCGTCCCCCTATCTTATGCGCCCCTCGTGGGTCTCCTGACCTAATTCTTTAGCCCATATATACTCTTATACCCCAAAACCATCAAGGGGAGCCATGAAAACACTTTTCCACCATTGCAACCTTCTATACTCGTGAGATCCCATCTAGGGACGTATTTCGGCATCCTGCCGAAGGGGGATTCCATCACAGTCGGCTTCTAAATCAACACCATTGCCCTTCCGATGAAGCATGAGTAGTTTACCACAGACCTACGGGTCCATAGCTAGTAGCCAGATGGTTTCTTCTCTCTCTCTGATTCTCAATACCATGTTCGCCTCGATGTTCTTGGAGATCTAATCGATGTAATATTCTTTTGTGGTGTGTTTGCCGAGATCCGAAGAATTGTGGATTTATGATCGGATTATCTATGAATATTATTTGAATCTTCTCTGAATTCTTTGATGCATGATTTGATATATTTGCAAGTCTCTTCGAATTATTGGTTTAGTTTGGCCTACTAGATTGGTTTTTCTTGCAATGGGAGAAGTCCTTAGCTTTGGGTTCAATCTTGTGGTGTCCATTCCTATTGACAGCAGGGGCAGCAAGGCACATATTGTATTGTTGCCGTTGAGGATAAAAAGATGGGGATTTCATCATATTGCTTGAGTTAATTCCTCTACATCATGTCATCTTACTTAATGTGTTACTCTGTTCTTTATGAACTTAATACTCTAGATGCATGCTGGATAGCAGTCAATGTGTGGATTAATAGTAGTAGATGCAGGCAGGAGTCGGTCTACTAGACACAGACGTGGTGCCTATCTTCATGATCATTGCCTTAGATATTGTCATAATTATGAGCTCTTCTATTAATTGCTCAGTAGTAATTTGTTCACCCACCATACTATTTGCTATCTTGAGAGAAGCCACTAGTGAAACCAGTGGCCCCCGGGTCTCTTTTCCATCATATAAGTTCTCCTTTCCATCATATAAATTTCTGATCTACTATTTTGCAATCTTTTACTTTCCGATCTATAAACCAAAAATGCCAAAAATATTTACTTTACCGTTTATCCATCTCTATCAAATCTCACATTTGCAAGTAACCGCGAAAGGATTGACAACCCCTTTATCGCGTTGGGTGCAAGTTTGTTTGATTGTTTGTG
The DNA here is from genome assembly GCA_963921465.1 of Triticum timopheevii. NCBI lineage: Eukaryota > Viridiplantae > Streptophyta > Magnoliopsida > Poales > Poaceae > Triticum > Triticum timopheevii. Next base: position 246,922,901 of record OY997264.1, on the reverse strand, counting down.
CAGGTATTCAGTGACTTGTGCGTTGTCTCCTACTGGATTGATACCTTGGTTCTCAAACTTAGGGAAATACATACTCTACTTTGCTGATCACCCTTTCCTCTTCAAGGGAAAAACCAACTCATGCTCAAGAGGTAGCAGTGCACATGTCCCCATTTGGGACCATTTATGTTTTCTCACGACAGTGACCGTTGGGTGTCACGAGTTGACACGAGGCCACCCAGGACTTAGCCCAAAGGGGAGTTTGTCGGAGTGGCTGGGAGGGTGTGATGGAAATAGATCAGTTTTGTCGGAACGTCATTGGTCCACCTGAATGGGACCACGAGGCCATGGGTTCCGTGGTGTGGGTATAGTGTACTAACCTCTGGAGAGTGTGTGTATATTCTATCGATAGCCGCGCCTGCGTATAAGGGCCCGGTTTGTAGTCGGTCACACTTGTTTAATAACAACCCATGTTCGATGATAAGAGAAGTTGGTTGATCTTTATGCGATCGTGAGAGGATCACAGTGGTATCGTGGATACCGAGTTGATGGATATTTGTGATGTTGTGCGAGAATCATTGGTAAATTTCAAGCTCCTTGTGGTCATGTAATGTTTGCTACAACATTGTTAATACCAACCTTGATTGGATCCTAAGATGATCATGTGATGTCTGCGGTGCTAAGTGATGCACGTGATGGTTACGAGGTAACCCTGAGCAGAGTAATTTGGTGCATGATAGTGTCATCATGTTGCATGCTAGTATCATCATGTTCATATGTTCATGCCATGCTCGTAGTGATCTAACTGTATCATGTTCATCTTGTTCAGGATGTTCTGATAATATCATGTTAATCCTTGTTAACCTATAATTGCCATGTAGTTGTCTATGTTGATAGCTCTTGGTTTCTATAAGCTTGCAAGTAAATTCAATGTACTAACCTGGCGTGCCATGCAAGTTTGTAGGTCATGTAGGGTTTGATTGCTTGTTTGCTATGGATCCCATGTTTGTGAGTTGGATAAGCGTTCCAGCCAGAGTCCCTGCGGAGTGGAGTTCACCACCATCGTCGTTGTTCCGCTGCCAGTAGTTTTTCCACTGTTTCAATTTGTTTTGTTGGTTGTATAGAGCAACCGTGGCAGGCGTAGTATTGCCTTGCCAATGTAATCCCCTTATATCCAAATAGATTGCAACAAAGAGCTGATTTGTTCTATGCTAAGCAGTGTCGTATTCCAGAAGACTTCTCTCAATCTCTAGGCTGGAATACGGGGCATGCTGGTTTCTCTAAGCCGGTGTGTCACACTCGTTGCTGCCTTCCGAGCCGGGGACCACCACAAGAGGGTTCTCGCGAGGCCCCTCATGGCCTGGCAAGACCAGGCCCCACTGGTCAAACCGCGACATGTCTGTGACAAGGTCCTCCTTTTTTTTGTAGCGGTACACCGGGTACGTGCACTTGGGCAGATTCTCCACGTCCGAGGGGAACAGGATCCTCATGATCCTGTGGAACACGTCCATGTGGAAGTTGTTGGCGCTTAGTCACATTCGATCTTGAACGCCGGTGATCTCCCACACCAGGCCCGTGAGCTTCTGGAGGGGCACGATGCACTGGCGCAGGAACTCCTTGGCCACCATTGCTCCCTATGAGGTTGGCTGGCCACAGCTCCGCCATCCTCGTCATGAGCGGCCTCAGCCTCTCATTGATGAGATCGAAGCGCTCCCAACCAGAGCTCTTCACGCCCGGCGTGGTCAGGATATTAAGGATGGGGATTAAATACATGGCGTCCACATAGATCCTCCGTGCCATGTAGCCATCCACCTTCCTCAGGATCCTCATGTTGATGATCTGGTCCGCCATCCCATTGGCGATGCGGAAGGAAGCACACCCCGAGTGCTGGTTTCATGTGGAGATCTGCAGGCTATATAAGGTCCTAAAGAGTGCCATCGAAGGCAGCACTACCCAGAAGCCCTCATAGAGGTAGGTGAAGATGGCGAGGAGAAGGACGGAGTTTGGTTGGAGGTGCAGTAGGTGGATCTGGGAATGGCTGAGGATAGCACAGAGGAAGTTGGAGAAGGGAGAGACCAGGCCCACGAAGATGGAGTGATAGAAGAAAAGGGCTGTCGTCGCCTCTAGCTATGCCACCGGCAGCGAAGCTGGCCAAATTTCTGTGGCTACGCACTCGTTGTTGGCGCGGGCCACCATTGGGCGCAACTTATCCAGCCCTTCTCTGTTGAGGATGGTGGACAGCATCAACGTCCGCTCCAGCTTCGTCGCCGGCTCCGCCGGCCCCTTGCCCTTCACTGTGGAAGTTTTCTTCTTGGGAGCCATGGTAGGGGAGGAAGGCTGAGGAAGATTGGAAGCAGGAGGAAGAGAATGCAAGCAACGTGCAAGGGAGGTGAGGTGTCCGAGAGGAGCAATGATGATGCCAGCGCCCCACGCGGCCAATTTTATGGCAGGGCCTGCGGTTACCAAGAAGTCGTGGGGAACTGGGCGCGTCCCCATCCGATCGTGCTACCACGTGTCCCTCGCTAGGCCCGATAGTCTTCGTCCCCACATCGTATCATTCCTAATGGGCGGAACGTGCGAGCAACGGGCTCGGGGGCTATTGTCGGCCCAGTGGGAACCAGGGTACCACGGTCCATCTACCTGCGGCCCAGGAAGTGACCCCGGGCACAACTCAAGAGGTGTCCCAACCGTGGGCACCGCGGAGCCAGGCTCCTTATGAGGTTCATGCTCCATGAGGCCCCTCTCATCAAAGGACTTCATCAATTACCACCGCCAGTCCCAAGTGACCTCACGAGGCAACCCTCACGTGGAGCCCTCCCGTGAGGCCTCCCAAGGAGGCTGTACAACACGAGTCGTGTTCCCATCACATGGGTGCGTCACCGTGGCAGGTGACGACAGCAGGGCCATGCCAGCCTGTGCGGCCAGGGTAGTTTCCCCTTTGGTTATAAGGGAGCAACTGCGTCTGCCTGCCCCAAAGCCTTCCACTTTGGTGAAAGAAGACCAAGACGGGTGGCGCGCCAAGACAGAGTTCATCGTGGAGCCCCCTGCGTGTCATAGATAAAACTTTAGCAGGCGATGACTGCCTTTTTTTAAGATAAGCCTGAGCGCCTATTGTAACGCCCCCAATTCAATCGTACACTAATCATACATGCAAATTGTCCGATCACGATCAAAGACCCACAGGAAGGTATCACAAAACAACTCTAGACACAAATTAAAATAATACAACCTTTATATTACAAGCTAGGGGCCTCCAGGGTTCGAATACATAAGCTTGAAAACACAAGAGTTAGCGGAAGCCACAATATCTGAGTACAAACATAAGTTAAACAAGAACTGCCTTAAGAGGGCTAACACAAAAGCAGCAATGATCGAAAAGGCAAGGCCTCCTGCCTAGGAGCCTCCTAACTACTCCTGGTCGCCGACGGTCTCCACGTAGTAGTAGGCACTCTCGGGGTAGTAGTAGTCGTCGGCGGCAACGTCTGGCTACTGGGATCCGTCATCTCATCGCAACAACTGGGTATAGGGGGAAGAGGTAGCAAAGCAACCGTGGGTACTCATCCAAAGTACTCGCAAGACTTACATTAGATGTAATGGTTGTATCTTTGGAATGAACTAGAGAAATGCCAGAAAAGGAGGGGAAGACTAGCCTATCGAAGACTAGCATCTTCAAGCATCTTGCAGTATCAGAAGTGATAAGAGTAACATATTGTAAGTAACAAATATGTTTTACAATTCACGCTCAGAGATCCTTTCTCGAGTCCCTGCGATAAAGCAATCCCAGAGCCATCATATCCATGTCACATCTCAGTATCCAGTTCTAGTTTTATAGATCGGGATACAACTCCAAGTCATCCAGTTACCATGGACACGGCTATTCGAATAGATAAACTTCCTCATAGGGGTGCACAAAATTATCCAACAGGCTCGATCAACTCTGGCCGGACGCACCATCAGATCATGACTGGCCTCAGTCGATCAACACATCGTAGTCCTACCTAGGCTCAACAGAGAGGCCAGCATGCCGGTCTATATCCTAAGCGCGCAGGAGTCTTGGGCCCATCACCCTTTGCACTCCTGCGTGTTGCTTACGCGGCCAGTGTCCGTCCTGGCTACCTCCTTATACAAGGCACATGCTTACGCGGGCCACCCGGGCGCGCACCGCTCAGTCGCTGACATCCGAAGAGCTTTCGGCGGATATATACACTATGAAAAAAGACACATTTGTGATATTTTGGCCAGAACGAAAAAAAATCAGTCATAATTATGACACTTCAATGACGATAATTGTGCCAAAACCACATATCATCATAGATGTGGTGGGATCCTACTTCTATGACAAAAAATATGACAAAAAATGGGCTTTTCTTCCTGGGCGGGCCGGGGACGCACCTACATGACATTCTTTGGGCCGTCCATGACGGAAAAAAACATGGTAGAAGTGAGGGTGAAGAAAATATCGGGGAGCTCCCAATTATGGTGGGTGGTCGGGGCCGAGCGATGCAATGTGGTTTGCGCGTTTCTCTCCACCGACCTCAACTTCAACTCCATATATTCATGTTCAGGGACAAAAAAATCAGAGAAAAGGATTCATCGCATTATACGATACGGAGCCGCCGTCGCCTCCTGTTCTTCATTGGGAGGGCAGAACTGGAGTCTGTTCGGGGCTCCGGAGAGGGGAATCTATCGCTGTCATCATCATCATCCATCTTTCATCACCAATTTCACGATGCTCACTATCGTGCGTGAGTAATTACATCGTAGGCTTGCTGGACGGTGATGGATTGGATGAGATTTATCATGTAATCGAGTTAGTTTTGTTAGGGTTTGATCCCTTGTATCCACTATGTTCTGAGATTGATGTTGCTATGACTTTTCTATGCCTAATGAATTCAGATCTGAACCCTTTATGTCTCCATGAATATATTTGTGTTCTTGATCTGATCTTGCAAGTTGTAGACACCTATTACGAGTTATGATCCGCATACCCCAAGGTGACAATAATTGGGATTCTTTCCGATGATTATCATAGTTTCAGGAGTTCATGAATTCACTAAGTGCTAATGATTTGTTCCGGTTCTCTACTAAAGGGAGGCCTTAATATCCCTTAGTTTCCATTAGGACCCCGCTGCCATGAGAGGGTACGACAAAAGATGTCATACAGGTTCTTTTCCATAAGCACGTATGACTATATTTGGAATACATGCCTACATTATATTAATGAATTGGAGCTAGTTCTGTGTCACCCTAAGTTATAACTATTGCATGATGAATGCCATCCAACATAATTATCCATCATTGATCCATTGCCTACGAGCTTTTCAGATATTGATCTTTGCTAAGTTACTTTTCCATTGCCACTGTTATGATTGCTACAAAACTGCTACTTTTCTTTTGCCACCATTACCGTTACTTCCATACTACTTTGCTACCAAATACTTTGCTGCAGATCTTAAGTCTTTCAGGTGTGGTTGAATTGACAACTCAGCTGCTAATACTTGACAATATTCTTTGGCTCCCCTTGTGTCGAATAAATAAATTTGGGTTGAATACTCTACCCTTGAAAACTGTTGCGATCCCCTATACTTGTCTGTTATCAAGACCTTTTTCTGGCGCCGTTGCCAGGTAGCATAGCTATATTCTCTGAGTCACTTGGGATTTATGTCTGTTGATCTCTATGTGGAATTTGAAATATACTAGAACCAAGATCTATCCCTCTTCTATGAGGGGAGGTAAGGAACTACCATCTAGCTCTACACTTGATTCACCTTCTATTTTGAGTAAGCTTGCGACACCTACACCTAGTATTGATTCTGATATGTCACATGTTATTGATGATGCTACTTCTGCTATGAATGATGCTTTTGATGCTACTACTTTGCTTGATAAAACAGTGCCACTGGCTGGTTTACTTGATGAACATCTTGCTAGAGTTAGAACTAATGATTATGCTGAAGATGATGGTATTTCTAAAACTGATGAAATTATTGAAACTGAAAACTTTGAGACACTTGTTAGACCTAGCTCTCCTAGATATGAACTTCCTGTTATGCCTGAGGGCTATGTTATGGATGGACAGGTAGCTAGGGACTTTCTTGCGTGTAATGATAGAGATGATCTTAATAAATTATTATGCAAGTGGAATAGAAGTCTTTGAATGCTAGAATGCAATATGATCCTGAGTTTGCTACTTCACCTATCTGTGTTGCTGATAAGGATTATGAATTCTCTATCGATCCCGAGTTAATTACTTTGGTTGAATCTGATCCTTTCCATGGTTATGAATCTAAAACTGTTGTGGCACATCTTACCAAATTAAATGATATAGCCACCCTATTAGCTCATGAGGAAAAAAATTGCTATTACTATATTCTTAAGGTGTTTCCTTTCTCGTTAAAGGGTGATGCTAAGTTATGGTTTAATAATCTTGCCCCTAGTTGTGTGCGTAGTCCCAAGGATATGATTTACCACTTATCTACAAAATATTTCCCCGCTCATATGAAACAAGATGCCTTACAGGAAATATTTAACTTTGTGCAAATTGAAGAAGAGAATCTCTCACAAGCTTGGGGGAGGGTTCTCCAATTACTTAATGCTTTTCCTGATCACCCTCTCAAGAAAAATGAAATACTTGATATCTTTTATAATGGACTAGCCGATTCTTCTAGGGACCACCTAGATAGTTGTGTTGGTTGTCTTTTCAGGGAACGAACTGTTGACCAGGCTGAATTGCTATTGAATAATATATTGAGTACTGATAATGATTGGACACTTCCTGAACCAACTCCTAAGACAACTCCGAAGAAAAGAGGTATACTATTTCTCATTCCTGAAGATATGCAAGAGGCAAATAAATGTATGAAAGAAAAAGGTATTAAAGCTGAAGATGTTAAGAATTTACCGCCTATTGAAGAAATATATGGTCTTGATAACCCAACACAGGTGATAGAGGTAAATTCTCTCTATATATTTGATGAAGGTCATATTCCTCATAATAAGTCTACTAGACAATGCTTGGATGAGTTTGATAATTTTATTGTTAAACAAGAAAGCTTCGATGCTTATGTTGGTAGACAATTGAAATGTAATGCTTACATGCTTGACTGCTTGGGTGATTATATGAGTAGAACTTTTAGTGATCTTAAGATTATTAGTAAGCATGCTTCCATGGTTAGAACTCAAGTAGAACAAGTACTTAAGGCACATGATGATTTGCTTAATGAGTTGAATAGTAAGAACAATGATAATGCTCTTAGGGTTATGACTACACATGGTAAAATGACCCAGGAACCTTTGTCCTGAGGTCCATCCTAAGAGAGTTGAGCAAGATTCTCTGAGAATTAATACTGATGCACCTAGTCCTAGTAGTGAAAAGAAAAAGAAAACTAATAGGACTTTGCATGCTTCTAGTGAACCTGTTACAAACACTCCTAAGAATCCTAATGATATTTCTATTTCTGATGCTGACACACAATCTGGTGGTGAACATGAACCTAGTGATAATGTTAATGATGATGTTCATGTTGATGCTCAACCTAGTAATGATAATAATGTACAGATTGAACCTGCGGTTGATCTTGATAACCCACAATCAAAGAATCAACATTATGATAAGAGAGACTTAATTGCTAGGAAGCATGGTAAAGAAAGAAAACCTTGGGTTCAGAAACCCATGCCCTTTCCTCGTAAGCCATCCAAGAAAAAGGATGATGAGGATTTTGAGCACTTTTGTGAAATGCTTAGACCTGTCTTTTTGTGTATGCGTTTGACTGATATTCTGAAAATGTCTCCTTATGTTAAGTATATGAAATATATTGTTACAAATAAAAGAAAGATATTGGAAGATGAAATTTCCACCATGCTTGCTAATTATACTTTTAAGGGTGGAATACCTAAGAAACTTGGAGATCCAGGATTACCAACTATACCATGCTCCATTAAAGAAACTATGTTAAAACTGCTTTATGTGATTTGGGAGCCAGTGCTAGTGTTGTGCCTTTCTCTTTATATCGTAGACTTGAATTGAATAAGTTAAAACCTACTGAAAACTCTTTGCAAATGGCAGACAAATCAATTGTTATACCCATCGGTATTTGTGAGGACGTTCCTGTTGTGGTTGCAAACGTTACTATCTTAATGGATTTTGTTATTCTTGATATTCCTGAGGATGACAATAAGTCGATCATCCTTGGTAGACCCCTTTTGAACACTGCAGGGGCAGTTATTGATTGCAACAAGGGTAACGTCACTTTTCATGTTAATGGTAATGAGCATATGGTACACTTTCCGAAGAAACAACCTCAAGTTCATAGTATCAATTCTATTGGAAAAGTTTCAACTATTACTATTGGAGGGTTTGAATTCCCTCTCCCTACTGTGAAAAAGAAATATGATATTCTCATTGTTGGGGACATGTATATCCCTGTTGAGGTAACCTAGTGTTATTTGAAAATTCTACGGTTTCATGTTAATCGAAAGAAGTTTGTTAATAAGACTTGATCAACCTTATTAATGGATTCCTTTCGACGAGCATGATATGGATGAATTTAGAAAGCATCCTTCTGTACCTACTTTTTAGTTTCTATTACTTAGATTAAAGAAATCAAAAATAGTATTATCTGTCTGTTTTCTGAATTATCCGTGCAATAAAAAATGTCCCGAAAATAAGAATTCTCCAAATGCCCTGAAAATTTAGTATGATTTTTTTATAGAATATTTTAGAATTTCTGGCACTAGGAATGCACCAGGAGGCTGCACTAGTGGACCACATGGGTGGAGGGTGCGCCCTACCCCCTGGGCATGCCCCCTGCCTTGTGGGTCCCATGCTAGTCCCCTCACTTATTCCAGCACCCATCCACTTCGTCTTCCTCCAGAAAAAATCATCATGTTGCTCAAACCCATGTTCTTGCTCATCTTGCTGCCATTTTCAATCTCCTTGTGCAAAGCTCCATTTGCAAAATTGTTCTGGGGGATTGTTCTTCGGTATGTGAGTCCTCCAATGGTCCAATTAGTTTTTGTTCAAGTGCTTTATTTATTGCAAATTTTTGTTTCTTTGGTGACCTTGTTCTTGAGCTTGCATGTCAAATTTATATGGTCGAAAGTAGTTTTGATGCATGATATAGCCTCTAGGCACTTGTAGGAGTAGTTGCTATCAGTCTTGTTGAGCTTGGTTCACTTCTATTTTGAGTCACTAAAAATTTCAGAATTTTTCAGACGGAGAAACTTATGAGGAGATTGTTGAGAGGCTCTTCGAGCTGGGGTTCGAAGGAAAATGGAAATGAGGAGTAGAAGGAGCCTAAGCACAACCTTCCTCGCGCCACGGAGGTTCGGCCGTGTGAATGGCCAAGTGCTGCATTCTTGGAGGCGGCCGGAATTTATGAGGATTTCTATTATTTGGCTGGGAATGCAGGCATCACCAACTTCCTCGATAAGTGTGAACAATACCTCCTACTCACTAATACCTTAGTGCAGAATTTTCACTTTCATGTTAGGAAATCACCACCCACGGTAGAGTTTTACTTATATGATGAGCATAAGGAGATGATGCTTTATGTCTATTGTTAGGTATGACACGCTTAAAGACTTCCTGAAGAGCAAAGGCTTCAAACCTGGTTCACTAGATCCTACACTCTTCACGAAGACATATGATGGTGAACTATTTGTGTGCCAAATCTATGTGGATGAGTATCTTTGGCTGCACCAACAAGAAATACAGTGATGAATTTGGTCACATGATGCAAGAGCAATATCAAATGTCCATGATGGGCGAGCTGAAGTTCTTTATGGGTCTTCAAACCCGTCAGCAACGCAACGGCATCTTCATATCACAAGAAAAATATCTCAAAGACTACCTGAAGAAGTTTGGAATGCAAGATTGCAAAGGATACACGATGTCAATGCCAACCAAAAGTCATTTGGGTCCCGACGACAATGGTAAAGAGTTCGATCAAAAGGTATATCACTCCATGATTGGTTCATTGCTTTACTTATGTGCATCTAGGCAAGATATAATGCTTAGTGTTTGCATGTGTGCCCGATTCCAAGCGGCACCAAATGAATCGCATCACTTAGCTGTGAAGTGAATTCTTCGATATTTGGCTTACACCCCAACACTAGGATTATGGTATCCAAAGGGCTTAGAGTTTGATCTTGTTGGATTCTCAGATGCTAATCATGCTGGAGACAAGCTTGATCGTAAGTCCACATCATGCACATGTCACTTTCTAGGACGATCTCTTGTATGTTGGTCTTCAAAGAAGCAGAACTGTGTATCTCTCTCTACTGCTGAATATGAATACATTGCTGCTGGATCTTGCTGTGCTCAACTTCTCTGGATGAAGCAAACTCTCAAGGACTATGGAATCCATCTGAAGAATGTGCCTCTTTACTACGATAATGAGAGTGCTATCAAGATTGCCAACAACCCAGTTCAGCACTCGAAGACAAAGCACATTGAAATTCGTCATCACTTTCTCAGAGATCATGTTATGAAGGAAGATATTGATATCATTCACGTTAAGACAGAAGAACAGTTGGCTGATATCTTCACAAAGCCCTTGGATGAGAAAAGGTTTTGCAAGTTGCGGTGTGAGCTAAATATCTTGGAATCCTCAAATGTCCTATGAATGGGCACACATCCTAACACTTATGCATTTTGATGACTTAGATGTGCAACGCACGAAGTATTGTATATCTTCAATCAATGAAGACATACACTCTAAGTGTGAATACATTAATGCGGAATTTTACTTCAAAGCGCCACGATAATTGTGCACCGTGTCTGGGTCTAATACTTCCTATACGGTGGGTAACGCCACCACCAAATTTTCGTTTGAAGTGTTTCTCTTGGCATTATGTTTGCATAGTTTTCATATTGGATTCATATTCATCCTTGCCTTATATTCAAGTTTATCTTCAATTGGTTGAATTGAACTAGTACTATATATATATATATATATATATATATATATATATATGTATATATATATATATATATATATATATATATCTGTGTTCTGTCCTCTACAACATTCACTTATAGCTATGGCTTCGTGTTGAATCTTTTTAACTAAGTGAATGTGATCGGACCGTAAACTTAGCTATGCTTCTACCTCAACTCTATCTGTCCAAGTCATATGCATTCTATTGAAAACTGTCGATTGTATTCACTGAGACTGAGGGAGTCCGGGATTAGGGGGTGTCCAGATAGCCGGACTATCACCGTTGGCCGGACTCCTAGACTATGAAGATACAAGATTGAAGACTTCGTCCCGTGTCCGGATGGGACTTTCCTTGGCGTGGAAGGCGAGCTTGGCGATACGGATATGTAGATCTCCTATCATTGTAACCGACTCTGTGTAACCCTAGCCCTCTCCGATGTCTATATAAACCGGACAGTTTTAGTCCGTAGAACGAACAACAATCATACCATAGGCTAGCTTCTAGGGTTTAGCCTCTTTGATCTCGTGGTAGATCTACTCTTGTACCACCCATATCATCAATATTTATCAAGAAGGAGTAGGGTTTTACCTCCATCGAGAGGGCGCGAACCTGGGTAAAAACATCGTGTCCCTTGTATCCTGTTACCATCCGCCTAGACGCATAGTTCAGGACCTCCTACCCGAGATCCGTCGGTTTTGACACCGACATTGGTGCTTTCATTGAGAGTTCCTCTATGTCGTCACCTTTAGGCCCGATGGCTCTGTGGGGACCCCGACTCATGAGTCGAGATCACCGAATGCACGTGTACAGTGATCCCAGAGATCAATGCTCATTGAACACACATAAGCTGAATAACAAGAGTCTTACGTCCATACATACCGTCTTACACAAATTATGACCATTATGGTCAAGTCTTACATTTATAAAGCCTTAAGGGCTGAACATCAAATGAAACACAAGCAGCAGAAATCTTCGTCGATAAGTAGAACCCATGCCATCTGCCTTAACCCTACAGGCATTCTGACTGGGAAACGTCCTAGTTCGCATGTTCGTCTCCAAAGAACTCTTCTTCGAACTCCGGTTCTTCCATGCCTGGTCAATTAAATAACCAGTGGCAAGCCAATGAGTACTTTGAATGTACTCGCAAGCAACCCATGTTTTGGTTCAAGATACAACAGTGCATGATATAGGTAAATTTTTGCGGAAAGCTAGTTTTGAGTGCAATGACATGTTCAACAACTTGTAAGACATGCATCAAGTAACCATGAGGACATGTTTACAGATATCAACATAAATAGAGTGGGCACCAACCCAACTCAATCGTGTCAAGTCCTTTGACTTGTCCCAAGTTGTTATGTCAACACACACACACGCACGTTTGTAAGAATCTCGACATAGTTTAAGCAGCACCGCCCAACTGTCCTTGACCGTGGACACGGCTATTTGAATAGTTTTACACTCTGCAGAGGTTGCACACTTTACCCACAAGATCCGGGGAACTTCCGTGTCATCCACGACCCGCGGTACCTCAAGTACCCGGGGTAAGCACCCGATCACTACCTTTCCCTAGACGACACTAACATGGAGTCCACTCGTTGTTCCGTATCCTTACGATGTACGTCATACGAGACTCACTCGAGATCGTAACATTCGAGAGGGGACACAACGGTGTGTCTGGTTCCCTGTAAAGACAGTCATGGCCGCCCTACCTGGCACGACCCCGTCCCGAGAGAGCGCACCAACAACTCTCCCGTCACTAGTAATGCGGGCTCCAAGCTAGTATCGGTCTAGGTAATCAATAATGCCCTTTCCCATATAAGGGTAGAGTGGTTGCGCATGTAAGGTTGGGACAGTCATCAAATCTTAAATCTAATCCGTTTTCGAAAACAACACACATACTTTCCTCGGTACACCACTTCGTCATCAAGTGGTTACCCATCTCAACATCTCCCTCGGGCATAAGTGGCACCCGTCGGGGTTTTCGAAAAGTTCTTTGAAAACACTTTGCCTCCATCACCATGCATATTCCCGTCCCTATTTGCGTAGCACTACTTTAGCATCCTATCTACTCCCACCGCCATAACCCTCATAAGGAGGTAGGGTCATGCACAATGCAAGTATCAACGAGGAAGTAACAGAGGCAACCCATCAAAGTGGTTACTATCTCATCATGATTCCGATGCAACACTAATAAAGCACTATATGAGATGCAATAAAAAGGGCTTCATAGGTATGGTCAAAGGGCTGCTTGCCTGGCTCAACAAAGTCTTCGGGGTCTTCAAAGTCTTCTGGTCCAACTCCTTCGTCAGCAACGCAATCTATCGTCGCAAAATAACAACGAGAATATAAGGCAAAAATAAAACAGAAAAACCAAAGTGCTCAGAAAAATGTCAACACACTTTTGTAAAATACTAGGTTGAAAACTAAGAAGGGGAAAATTCCTAGTTTTGGATTTGGTGTAGCAGAATGGGAGAGATGGATTTTCAAGGATATATTTAAATGCTAAAAACCACATTTAAATATTTATAGTGAAGGAAAGGTTGTTGGATTAGAATGGAAGTTGCACCATTAAATAGGTTGTAATATTCTAGGAATTTAGGAATTGGAATTAATTCATTTGGATAAATATTTAATCCTGTGGAATTTTTGGAAAACTGACAGAAAAAGAAAAAGGAAAAGGGCACTGTGCCACTGGGCCAGAACAGCCGCAGGCCAGCAGGCCCAGCCAGCGAGGCGGCCCAGCGCACAGGTGCACGCGCGCGCGCCAGGTTTTTAAACCTGACGAGCGGGGCCCAGCTGCCAGTGGGAGAGAGAGGGGGCGAGAGAGAGGTGAGGATGACAGGCGGGGCCCGCCTGTCATCTCTGACCTTGCGACCAGAGGGCCGGCATGCTCACCGGCGGCGATGCAGGGCACGGCGGGTCGAGCTGATAGCACGGTTGGGCTCAGCGTGGAGTCGCCGTTCGGGTGGTGGTGGTGGACATCGCCGGAGTTGCCTGGTTCACCGGCGACGAGGAACTGCGGTGGAGGAGCTTCGGGAGGAGGTAGCTCCGGCCGTTTCCAGCAGCTACAGAGAGGGGAAACGAGGGGAAAAGGGTCAGGGGATGCAGGGGTTCCAGATCGAGGCAAAGGAGGAGCGGGGGAGGCTTATACCTCACGAACTCCGGCGTGCCGACGCGGCGGAGCTCGAGCTCGATCTCGAGCTCGGGCGGCTTTGGAGGCGAACTGGGGGTGCAGGGGGAGGTTTTGGTGGTGCAGAGAGCGAGGGGTGAGGGCGGAAGGGCTCGGGGAGGCCTTTATATAGGCGAACGGCGGTCCACCGTGGGCTCGTGCTTCGGCGGGCTCGTGCTCGTCGCTACGGGCCTCGGGAGGGCGCTGCACCGTTTCTAGGGTGCTTGTGGGGGTCGACTACGTCCAGGGGAAAGAAGAGAGGGAGCAGGGAGAGGTCAGAGACGCCGCACGTGTTAGCCGCGCCATTGGCGCACTCGGGTGGCCGGTGTCCGTTAGCGCGGAGGCACGGGGAGGAGGAGAGAGGAGGGGGCCGACCGCATAGCGTGTCGCGGACGCTGAGGCGCATCGGCAGGCGCGCGGGGAAGGCCCGAGGTGGCTGGAAGCATCGGGCAGAGGGCGGCTACAGTGCCTAGCCGCACTGTAGCGCGCTCTGGAGCGCGCGTTTGGCATGCCATGGCATATTATATGACCTGTGGGCGCGGCCATTGGTGTCCAGTAGTGCTAGGGAGTAGTAAAGAAGGGGAGAGGGGCATTGAATGCCCTGGAGAGCCAGTAGAGTGAGGGGAGAGGAAGAAGAAGTGTGCAAATGGGCTGACCAGAGAGAGGAAGTGGGGTTTTACCCATCCAATAAGTGAGCTATGGACTTGCCATTGTTACTAGAGGTGAAAGGGGGCTAGGAGGAGCTGTGGTAAAAATTTGAGCTCTCCAAGAATAGTGGAAGGGGTCAAAATAGTGGTTTTTGCAAAATGTCAGAAGGTGTTTGATAATGGTTTGGGCAAGCAAATGAACTTTAATTGCCATGAGACTTCACAGGGTGAAATGACACATATAAATATCGCCTTCCTCCAATTTGGAGATTATTTGGGCAAAGTTGCCAATGCAACTTTTGTGAACCCTAGAAATGAGCAGAAATAGACTTGAGTAGATCTAGTTGAGCAAATCACTTCTCCTTGATGCACCACTTGGTGTAGTGGCCTCATTTGGTCATGTGAACATGCTCACAAAAGTTGGGGTCAAGGGGAGAAAGTTGGTAGTACAAACTTGATCAAATTTGACTCTGGTCAGAGAGGGTTTTGGGGCATTTTGGTGAACCAAAATGACTTTAATTGGCATGAGCCTTTGCAAGGTGATCACAATATTCATTTGTGACTTGCTGGATTTTTCTTGGATTTTTATGAAAATATTTCCTGTAGAAATACTTCAAATCCTTGAAATAGGTAGGAATGGTTTTGGGAGGTTTTGTCCAATATTTTGATCATAACCATATGTTGAAACTCTTATATATGGGAAATATATGTCCACTGAGTTTCCTTGATTTTTGTCACATATTTTTGAAACAATAAAATAATTTTTCCCTATCAAAGACCATTTCTGGCCTTAAGAAAAAGCTTTTAAATAAAATAGAAAAATAGCTTTTAAAATTATATTTTTGTGGTTTCTGGGTATCCTATATCTAATAGGAGTCAAATATATTTTTGGAAAGATTTTTACTGCCCTTAATTAAGTACTTGCAGTGCAAACCTCAATTCAGGGGTTTTTGGAAAACTAATTTTTTGAAAATACTTTTTGGCCAAATTATTTTTGTAAGAAAATACTATATTGTTCTATACACATGGCATGATCATTGGACAGAAGTTTGGGGCAATGAGATGAAGTATAGAAGATGAAGTAGTTGACTATTAAGAGCACTTGAAAAACACAGAGAGAAAATCAACTCCAAAATAAAAGCCAAATAATGCAAAAGTTTTTGTTGGTCCAAATTTTCATGCTTTATTAATGCAAATGAAGTGTTACAAAATGCAGGGTGTGACAGACCTACCCCCCTTACAAGAATCTCGTCCCCGAGATTCCTAAACTAGGCTTTAAAGAGATACGGAAACTCGGATCTAAGGTAGTCTTCACGTTCCTAGGTGGCTTCTGCTTCAGTGTGGTTGCTCCACTGGACCTTGAAGTACTTGATCTTGCAGCTTCGAGTGCATCGCTCAGCCTCATCCAGAATGCAGATGGGCCTCTCACGTTGGTCAAATCAGGCTGAAGGTCAATGTCTTGGTGATTGACGTCCTTGTAGAGATCGGGCTTGTCTGGAACATGGAGACACTTCCGGAGTTGTGATACGTGGAATACGTTGTGCACATCGGATAGTTCAGGTGGCAGTTCCAACTGGTAAGCCACTTCTCCTCGTCGTTCAGTGATCTTGAAGGGGCCGATGTATCTTGGTGCGAGCTTTCCTTTGACGTGGAAGCGCTGGGTTCCCTTGAGAGGGGTGACCCGGAGATAGACATGGTCTCCAACTCGGAAGTTTACGTCTCTACGACGTGAGTCAGCATAGCTCTTCTGCCTTGACTTGGCAGTCTTCAAACGCTCTCTAACAAGCTGGACTTGCTCTTCTGCTTCACGGAGGATATCGGGCCCAAAGACAAGTCCTTCTCCGGTCTCCGACCAATTGAGGGGTGTGCGGCACTTCCGTCCGTATAACACCTCAAATGGTGCCATCTGAAGGCTTGACTGATAACTGTTGTTGTAGGAGAATTCGGCAAAAGGGAGGCAAATTTAACTTCGACTCCTAGCTCATTGGTCACCGTGACAGTCCGGTTGGCGCAATCTATCAAGCCTTGGTGCTTGATGAGCCAGTTCATTCCTAAGATCACATCCAAGTCTTGTGATCCTAAGATGATAAGGTCTGCTAGGATGTCTACCCCGTTAATAATAATCCCGACTCCTCTACATCCTATCTTGGCTCTCATCTCTGCTCCGGGGGTTTGTACCACCATAGGGTTATTCAGGGGTGTAGGGGTCATGCCACTTTTTAATGCAAACTTTTGAGTGACAAATGAATGCGTGGCTCCAGAATCAAACAAGACAGTTGCAAGTGCTAAATTGACAAGGAACGTACCCAGCACGACGTTCGGGTCTTCCTGGGCTTCTTCTGCAGTGACATGATTCACACGACCCTTGCCATTGTTAGGCAGGTTGCGGGGAGCTTGGTTCCTAGGTGGCATTCCACGGCCTTGCCCTGGGTTTTGCGCATTGGGGCGCGGGGCGTCGGGCTTCTTGTTGGGGCAATACTTGGAGTAGTGTCCTGGCTGTCCACAACCGAAGCAAGTGGCTTGGTTGGGGTTGCTGCTTTTGCCAGCATTGTTATTGGGGTTGTTGTAAGCTGGCCTGGGGTTGGCATACTGCTGAGGTGGATAGTTGGTGCGGGGTGCAGGAGCTCGTGGCTGCTGATAGGTTGGCTTGACTAGGGCTGGCTGCCACGGGCGAGGCTTCTGGTTGCTGGAGCTACCCTTGCTGATCATCTTGCGCTTGCGGGTATCATCCAAAGCGCATCGCTTGTCCTCAAGCATGAGTGCCTTGTTCACCAGATCAGGAAAGGTCGGGCAGTCACACACAACTAGTGAGTATTGCAGAGTCTGGTTAAGGCCTTCCATGAAGCGCTCCTTCTTGGCAGCATCAGTGCTGACATCCTCAGGAGCATACCTTGAGAGAACACTGAACTTCTGCATGTACTCCTTGACAGTGCTACTACCTTGCTTCAGGGCTCGGAACTCACGCTTCTTGATGGCCATGATTCTAGAAGGAATGTGGGCCTTGCGGAATTCTGCCTTGAAGTCATTCCAAGTGATGTTTTGCTCAGCATGCATGGCCTTGAATCCATCCCACCAAGCTCTGGCAGTTCCTCCAAGACAGTGGGCAGCATATGCCACCCTCTCACGGTCTTCGGTGCAGCCGACTAGGTCCAACAAGTCCTCAATGGTGCGGACCCAGTCGTCTGCATCCAGAGGTTCAGCAGTCTCGATGAAGGTGGGTGGTGCATGCTTCTTGAACTCCACCAACATGGACCAACCATTGCCGTGTCCCGCCGGCTGGCGATTGACATCTTGAGCAATCACCTGAAGGGCTGCAGTGTTGGCTTGGCGTTCCTCTCGGAAGGCTTGGAGAAGCTGAGCCATGTCCATGATTGGAGGAGGTGGTGGGGGTGGAGTCTGTCCTTGGGCTTGGTCCTGGTTGACTCCTGCTTCAGCAGAACCTCCGGCTTCTTGCTGCTGGGTAGAGGTACCAGTACGTGTTACAACAGGCATCCTGTTGGAGTGGTCAAGGTCTCATGATTGGGAAAAGATGGGGAAAGCAACATAGATGGGATGCCTAGTAAGGGGGTTGGTATGATACTAATTGTTTTCATGCAAGGGCCAAAGGCTAAACACATTCATTAAAATCCAAATGGGTGATGTAGTCGCTTACAAGTTCCCGAAGGAAAGCACGACATCCATCAAACACAACAAAAGCAAACACAACACTACATGGTTTCATATGAACCATTATAGGGACTCGACTTCGCATAGGGGTACACGACCTATCCTACCGTAGGGTTACTAACGGGCATATCCAAGTTGTGAATGATGCCTAAGTGGTGGAATGCTCGGTCGCGTAGTCTGGCTCTTCTAGGTCTTCCTCCTCATCATCAGTAGCACGGCTTCCTTCATTGCTTGAAGGGGTGGGGGAGTGGAGGAGCTCAACATGGTGTTACTTTGCTGGTGGGTGAAGAGCTTGCGGTAATCCCTTGCGCTCATGCGGTGTTGCTGTGGTGGTTCTCCATCCTTTGGGGGTCTTCTGCCTCTGTATGCGATTGCGGGCTGTCCAGGGGGAGCACCTTCCTTCTTCATCCTATCCGTCTTCTCTTGTGCTTGGCGAAGAAGTGCCTTGGTCTCATGAAGTTCCTTTCGGAGTTCCATTGATTCCGTGGCCAAGTGTTGTGCCAAACTATCGGCACAAAGGCTGAAGTAGGTTTGGAATCGGAGTGGAAGTCCTTCTTCTAATGGTGGACCTGGTGCACTGCTCTCATCCTCACCTCCCTTCCGATAAGGCAAGAATCGGGTTACCAACTCATCTGCCATCTCTGGAAGAAGGTCTCGGAGGCGGGTGAGTGCCTTGAGGGTTGCCGTCTCGACGGCAAGAACTAGTGTTGCCATCTGGGGTCCCTCGAAGAACCAGCTCGTTAGAGAGTCATTGGCCTTCATGATCACTTCCACATGATACACCGTCTCGGTGTCATTGATCCAATGCTCATGGTAGGTGAAAATGGGGGCTCGGTGGTACTGGCACTTCTTGAGGCTATCCTCGAGAAGCACGGGAAATCCAATGGTCAGGAAGTCTTCGGGTACGGCAGCCATCTACAAAGGTTGAGTGGGAGAGGTCAATAAGGGAAAAGTATCTTGGGTGGGGTAAGCTTTAGAAAAGAAGAGAAGTTTAGATGGTCTCAAGCTAACTAACGTCCATGCTAACTAAGGCTTCCTACAGTCAGGATGGCTCTGATACCAGCTCTGTGGGGACCCCGACTCATGAGTCGAGATCACTGAATGCACGTGTACAGTGATCCTAGAGATCAATGCTCACTGAACACACAGAAGCTGAATAACAAGAGTATTACATCCATACATACCATCTTACACAAATTATGACCATTATGGTCAAGTCTTACATTGATAAAGCCTTAAGGGCTGAACATCAAATGAAACACAAGCAGCGGAAATCTTCGTCGATAAGTAGAACCCATGCCATCTGCCTTAACCCTACAGGCATTCTGACTGGGAAACGTCCTAGTTCGCATGTTCGTCTCCAAAGAACTCTTCTTCGAACTCCGGTTCTTCCATGCCTGGTCAATTAAATAACCAGTGGCAAGCCAATGAGTACTTTGAATGTACTCGCAAGCAACCCATGTTTTGGTTCAAGATACAACAGTGCATGATATAGGTAAATATTTGCGGAAAGCTAGTTTTGAGTGCAATGACATGTTCAACAACTTGTAAGACATGCATCAAGTAACCATGAGGACATGTTTACAGATATCAACATAAATAGAGTGGGCACCAACCCAACTTAGTCGTGTCAAGTCCTTTGACTTGTCCCAAGTAGTTATGTCAACACACACACACGCACGTTTGTAAGAATCTGGACATAGTTTAAGCAGCACCGCCCAACTGTCCTTGACCGTGGACACGGCTATTCGAATAGTTTTACACTCTGCAGAGGTTGCACACTTTACCCACAAGATCCGGGGAACTTCCGTGTCATCCACGACCCGTGGTACCTCAAGTACCCGGGGTAAGCACCCGATCACTACCTTTCCCTAGACGACACTAACATGGAGTCCACTCGTTGTTCCATATCCTCACGATGTACGTCATACGAGACTCACTCGAGATCGTAGCATTCGAGAGGGGACACAACGGTGTGTCCGGTGCCCTGTAAAGACAGTCATGGCCGCCCTACCTGGCACGACCCCGTCCCGAGAGAGCGCACCAACAACTCTCCCATCACTAGTAATGCGGGCTCCAAGCTAGTATCGGTCTAGGTAATCAATAATGCCCTTTCCCATATAAGGATAGAGTGGTTGCGCATGTAAGGTTGGGACAGTCATCAAATCTTAAATCTAATCCGTTTTCGAAAACAACACACATACTTTCCTCGGTACACCACTTCGTCATCAAGTGGTTACCCATCTCAACATCTCCCTCGGGCATAAGTGGCACCCGTCGGGGTTTTTGAAAAGTTCTTTGAAAACACTTTGCCTCCATCACCATGCATATTCCCGTCCCTATTTGCGTAGCACTACTTTAGCATCCTATCTACTCCCACTGGCATAACACTCATAAGGAGGTAGGGTCATGCACAATGCAAGTATCAACGAGGAAGTAACAGAGGCAACCCATCAAAGTGGTTACTATCTCATCATGATTCCGATGCAACACTAATAAAGTGCTATATGACATGCAATAAAAAGGGCTTCATAGGTATGGTCAAAGGGCTGCTTGCCTGGCTCAACAAAGTCTTCGGGGTCTTCAAAGTCTTTTGGTCCAACTCCTTCGTCAGCAACACAATCTATCGTCGCAAAATAACAACGAGAAAATAAGGCAAAACTAAAACAAAAAAACCAAAGTGCTCAGAAAAATGTCAACACACTTTTGTAAAATACTAGGTTGAAAACTAAGAAGGGGAAAATTCCTAGTTTTGGATTTGGTGTAGCAGAATGGGAGAAATGGATTTTCAAGGATATATTTAAATGCTAAAAACCACATTTAAATATTTATAGTGAAGGAAAGGTTGTTGGATTAGAATGGAAGTTGCACCATTAAATAGGTTGTAATATTCTAGGAATTTTGGAATTGGAATTAATTCATTTGGATAAATATTTAATCCTGTGGAATTTTTGGAAAACTGACAGAAAAAGAAAAAGGAAAAGGGCACTGTGCCACTGGGCCAGAACATCCGCAGGCCAGCAGGCCCAGCCAGCGAGGCGGCCCAGCGCACAGGTGCACGCGCGTGCGCCAGGTTTTTAAACCTGACGAGCGGGGCCCAGCTGCCAGTGGGAGAGAGAGGGGGCGAGAGAGAGGTGAGGATGACAGGAGGGGCACGCCTGTCATCTCTGACCTCGTGACCAGAGGGCCGGAATGCTCACCGGCGGCGATGCAGGGCATGGCGGGTCGAGCTGATAGCACGGTTGGGCTCAGCGTGGAGTCGCCGTTCGGGTGGTGGTGGTGGACGTCGCCGGAGTTGCCGGGTTCGCCGGCGACGAGGAACTGCGGCGGAGGAGCTTCGAGAGGCGGTAGCTCCGGCCGTTTCCAGCAGCTACAGAGAGGGGAAACGAGGGGAAAAGGGTCAGGGGGATGCAGGGGTTCCAGATCGAGGCAAAGGAGGAGCGGGGGAGGCTTATACCTCGTGAACTCCGGTGTGCCGACGCGGCGGAGCTCGAGCTCGATCTCGAGCTTGGGCGGCTTTGGAGGCGAACTGGGGGTGCAGGGGGAGGTTTTGGTGGTGCAGAGAGCGAGGGGTGAGGGCGGAAGGGCTCGGGGAGGCCTTTTGTAGGCGAACGGCGGTCCACCGTGGGCTCGTGCGCCGGCGGGCTCATGCTCGTCGCTACGGGCCTCAGGAGGGCGCTGCACCGTGTCTAGGGTGCTTGTGGGGGTCGACTACGTCCAGGGGAAAGAAGAGAGGGAGCAGGGAGAGGTCAGAGACGCCACGCGTGTGAGCCGCGCCATTTGTGACTTGCTGGATTTTTCTTGGATTTTTATGAAAATATTTCCTGTAGAAATACTTCAAATCCTTGAAATAGGTAGGAATGGTTTTGGGAGGTTTTGTCCAATATTTTGATCATAACCATATGTTGAAACTCTTATATATGGAAAATATATGTCCACTGAGTTTCCCTGATTTTTGTCAAATATTTTTGAAACAATAAAATAATTTTTCCCTATGAAAGACCATTTCTGGCCTTAAGAAAAAGCTTTTAAATAAAATATAAAAATAGCTTTTAAAATTATATTTTTGTGGTTTCTGGGTATCTTATATGTAATAGGAGTCAAATATATTTTTTGAAAGATTTTTACTGCCCTTAATTAAGTACTTGCAGTGCAAACCTCAATTCAGGGGTTTTTGGAAAACTAATTTTTTGAAAATACTTTTTGGCCAAATTATTTTTGTAAGAAAATACTATATTGTTCTATACACATGGCATGATCATTGGACAGAAGTTTGGGGCAAGGAGATGAAGTATAGAAGGTGAAATAGTTGACTATTAAGAGCACTTGAAAAACACAGAGAGAAAATCAACTCCAAAATAAAAGCCAAATAATGCAAAAGTTTTTGTTGGTCCAAAGTTTCATGCTTTATTAATGCAAATGAAGTGTTACAAAATGCAGGGTGTGACAGGCTCCTTCGATCAACAACAGCGACGCGGTCCAGGGTGAGACTTTTCTCCTCGGACAGATCTTCGTATTCGGTGGCTTGGAACTGCGGGCCAATTCACTTGGCCATCTAGAGCAGATCGAAAGCTACGCCCCTGTTCATCAGGTTAGATTTGGGAGTTTGAATTACACGGATGACATCCGTGGAGACTTGATCTTCGACGGATTCGAGCCGGAGCCAAGCGCGCCACATTGTCTTGATGGGCACGATCTAGTTCTGCCGCCGAACAGTGCCCTGGAGGCCACATCAGTGTCCACTCCAACCCTTAGCTCGGAGCCGACTTTGCCGATCGAGGACGAGTGGCTAGACGCCGTCTCGGGGGCTGCGATCTCTACGGCGATTGAGCCGAACACCATCCCTGTCCTTTGCAAAGCCCGTGACTCCGACGTGCCGGACTCCTCTCCGGACTCCGAACCTCCCGCGCCCCTGCCAATCGAATCTGATTGGGCGCCGGTTATGGAGTTCACCGCCGCGGACATCTTTCAGCACTCGCCCTTTGGCGACATCCTGAATTCACTAAAGTCTCTCTCTTTATCAGGAGAGCCCTGGCCAGACTATGGTCGGGAAGGTTGGGATGCGGACGACGAAGAAATTCAAGGCCCACCCACCACCCACTTTGTAGCTACTGTCGATGATTTAACTGACATGCTCGACTTCGACTCCGAAGACATCGACGGTATGGACGACGATGTAGGAGACAACCAAGAACCAGTGCCTACAGGGCACTGGAAGGCCACCTAGTCATACGACATATATATGGTGGAAATCCCAAAAGACGGGAATGGCAATGGAACAGCGAAGGATGACCCCTCCAAGAAACAGCCCAAGCGCCGGTGTCAGCGGCGCCGCTCTAAATCCTGCCACAGCAAAAACGGTGATTCCGGCACAGGAGATAATAACACCCCGGACAGTGCCGAAGACAACCCCCTCCAGCAGGATTCAGCACAGGAGGAGGAAGAAGCCAGCCCTCATGATAGAGAGGCAGTCAGCGAGGTAGAGGACGATAATTTTATGCCTCCCTCCGAAGATGAAGCAAGCCTCGATGATGACAAATTTATCGTGCCCGAGGATCCCGTCGAACAAGAGCGTTTCAAGCGCAGGCTTATGGCCATGGCAAGCAGCCTCAAGAAAAAGAAACATCACCTTAGAGCTGACTAAGACTTGCTAGCTGACAGATGGACCGAAGTCCTTGCAGCCGAAGAGTACAAACTCGATCGCCCCTCCAAGAGCTACCGAAAACGCAGGCTGCTACCCCAATTAGAGTAGGAAGCACCCAAACCTACATCACCAGTGCATGATGCGGCTGACCAGCCACCTCGTGGCCGCGACAGAGAGGCCTCTAGGCCCTCCGCTAAAGCCGCACCCCGGCGTCGCTCAAAAAGTACAAAGCCACGGGGGAATGCGCCAGACTTGCGAGACATATTGGAGGACAAGGCAAGACAAATAAGATCGATCTACGGATCGCGTGGGCGCCCCACGATACATGATGACAACCGTCACGCCGGATACAGCAATTCCGGCCGGGCCGAACACAGTAGACAAAGCTCATTTGAGCTGCGTCGTGATATAGCCCAATACAGAGGCACCGCACACCCACTATGCTTCACAGATGAAGTAATGGATCATCAAATCCCCGAGGGTTTCAAACCCGTAAACATTGAATCATACAACAGATCCTGCGGTTTGGATCGAGGACTATCTCCTTCACATCCACATGGCCCGCGGTGATGATCTACACGCCATCAAATACCTCCCACTCAAACTTAAAGGACCAGCTCGGCATTGGCTAAACAGCTTGCCGGCAGAATCAATTGGTTGTTGGGAAGACCTGGAAGCCGCATTCCTTGATAACTTCCAGGGCACATACGTGCGACCACCAGATGCTGATGACCTAAGCCACATAATTCAGCAGCCAGATGAATCGGCCAGACAATTTTGGACACGGTTCTTAACCAAGAAAAATCAAATCGTCGATTGTCCGGATGCAGAGGACCTTGAAGCCTTCAAACATAACATCCACGACGAGTGGCTTGCCCGGCACTAGGACAGGAAAAGCCGAAATCCATGGCAGTCCTCACATCACTCATGACCCGCTTCTGCACGGGAGAGGACAGCTATCTAGCTCGCAGTAACAACCTGACCAAAAACCCTGGTAGTTCAGATACCAAGGACAGCAATGGTAGGTCGCGTCGCAACAAGCACAAGCGCCGCATTAACGGCGATAATGCTGAGGATACGGCAGTCAATGCCGGATTCAGAGGCTCTAAACTCGGTCAGCGGAAAAAGCCTATCAAAAGAAATACTTAGGGCCCGTCCAATTTGGACCGAATACTCGATCGCTCGTGCCAGATACATGGCACCCCCGAAAACCAGCCAACCACACTTATAGGCATTGTTGGGTGTTCAAGCAGGCAGGCAAGGTAAATACCAAAAACAACGACAAGGGGCTGCATAGCAATGACGAGGAGGAGCCCCGGCCGCCGAACAATAGAGGACAGAAGGGCTTTCCCCCACAAGTGCGGACGGTGATCATGATATACGCAACCCACATAACCAAAAGGGAGCAGAAGCGTGCACTAAGGGACGTATACGCGATGGAGCCAGTCGCCCCAAAGTTCAACCGTGGTCCTCCTGCCCGATCACTTTTGATCGAAGGGACCACCCCACTAGCATCCGCCACGGCGGATTCGCCGCATTGGTTCTTGACCCAATCATTGACGGATTTCACCTCACTAGAGTCCTGATGGACGGTGGCAGTAGCCTGAACCTGCTTTACCAGGATACAGTGCGCAAAATGGGCATAGACCCCTCAAGGATCAAACCTACAAAAATGACCTTTAAAGGCGTCATACCAGGTGTAGAGGCCAACTGTACAGGCGCAGTTACACTCGAAGTGGTCTTTAGATCCCCGGATAACATCCGAAGCGAGGAATTAATCTTCGACATAGTCCCGTTCCGCAGCGGCTATCATGCACTGCTCGGACGAACCGCATTTGCAAAGTTCAATGTGGTGCCGCACTATGTATACCTCAAGCTCAAAATGCCAGGCCCCCGAGGAGTAATCACGGTCAGTGGAAACACCGAACGCTCTCTCCAAACGGAGGAGCATACGGCGGCCCTCGCAGCGGAAGTACAAAGCAGCCTCTTAAGGCAATTCTCGAGTCCGACTACTAAACGTCCGGACACCGTCAAGAGCGCCCGGAGTAACCTACAACAAGACCGCCTGGCGCGTTCCGAGCACGCGTAGCAATGCGGCCCCAACCCCAGCCCTCATGAAATCGCAAGACCAGTACCACACGTACATAACTACGCTCTGGAGATACCATGGGCACAGGGGGAGGGGCACGATTACGGCATGCCCAGAGTGCGGCTCAACCACACTAGGGGCTCCAAATTGTGTCATTCTTTTTTTTCTTATTCTCAGGACTCCGTTTTCCAGAAGCCCTGTCCAGTAGTAGAATTGCCGAATTCACGATGCAATAGCCAGGGAAGCAGAAAAGCTACGTCGAGTATCCAGGTGGTCTCTATTACGAGCAGTATACCTGTTTTACATACCATCCCGCAGCCTACCCCTGGAGAGGTACATGTTAAATAGTCTCATGCCTTGCTTATCGCACTATTTGTATCGTTCTGCTTTCATTGCAGTACTTTTTGAATAAACAATGCATCGCCTTTTGCCTATTATTGTATTCCTTTTTCTATTTATATATGTTCACTTATGACATGTTGCATCTGTATGCTTTGGTACGGCCAAATACACCAGGGGCTTAAGTACCCCAAAATATGGTGTGATAAGTCCGAACACTTTAACAAGTGCGACACCCCAAACTTATAGCATTATATGCATCGGCTCCGAATCATGTCTTGGGTCAATAGTTGGGTTTGCCTGGCTCCCATGTTTTGGTACCTTACGTTCCGTTATATCGGCTAAGGTAGCGCTGGGAGAACCACTGCGATTGTGCCCTGGCTGAGCTGGGTTAAGCACCTCAGTGGAGAAAGCTAAAACTGACAGTCATGATAGGGTGAGAGCTGGTCGCTGTTCAAGAGGTTTTTCGGGTCCCTAAAGACTCATGCCGCTTAGAGCGAGGAGACGGCATTGTCCGGCCAAGGCGTGGATAGCGCCCCGAATTCGGTCTTCCGAACACTAGGGGCTTCGCTGAAATTTAAAATTATAGAATTCTATGGCTAAGTGGGAGTGTTCAAGCATCATAGTCCGGTTGCCTTGTTCGTTGTGTTGAGCGCCTCCCTCGAAGGACCCAAGAATGGGAAGAAGAGCGCTCAAGTTTATCCCGAACACCCCAGCACTAGAGGCATGGGGGCTGAAGCCAACGACTTGCCATCTCTCAAATTTGATAAACGGCCGCACAAAAGGTAATATTTTAAATTAACAAACGTTGCTTAGCGCATATGAACAAAGTTTTCAGCGTACAGGATAACAAATGCGAGTCTACTCAAAAATTACATCTTTGGAGCACTCACCCGCTATAAGGCGGGCACATTTCCGGACACCCTTATAGTACATCTCGGGCGTGCGATACTCCTTGCCCGGCGGTGGTGCGTCCGTCACAAGCTTCTCGGCATCCATCTTGCCCCAGTGCACTTTAGCGCGGGCAAGGGCCCGACGGGCACCTTCAATGCAGACGGAACGCTTGATGACTTCAATCCATGGACAGGCGTCCACCAGCCGCCGCACCAGACAGAAGTAGCTCCCAGGCATGGCTTCTTTAGGCCACAGCCGAACTGTGAGGCCCTTCATGGCCTGTTCGGCCACCTTGTGGAGCTCGACCAGCTGCTTCCGCTGGTCGCTCAGGGGCATCGGATGTCCGGCATCAGCATATTGAGACCAGAACACCTTTTCCGTCGAGCTCCCCTCCTCGGCTTGGTAGAACGCGGCAGCATCGGACACACTACGAGGCAGATCTGCAAACGCTCCTAGAGAGCTCCGAATTCGGGTAAGTAACAGATAATTCACTTTTACATGCTTGCTTTGCATGAAGAATGCATTACCCGCCGCTATCTTTTTTATTGGCACTCTCAAGAGCCAAGCCGAGCTCTGACTCTCGAGTCTTCGAGTCACGCTCCAAACTCTCATGTTTTTCCACGAAAGCCTGGAGCTCTTGCCGCACTTCCGCCACCCGCGCCTCCTGCTTCTCTCGCTCGGTGCGCTTCACGGTCGCACTTTTTTCGGCCTTGGACACCGCCTCCTTCAGGGTCGCCACCTCGCTCGTGGCCCATGCAATACTCACGTTATTCCTGTCATTTTTTGCAACCAAATCCTTTCTATAAGGTACTACTTTAATAAGGTATTACTTACCTCCCTTGTCCTCGAGCTGCTTCTTGGCACGGCCGAGCTCGTTCTCGGACCGCTTGAGGCCCTTCTTCAAAGCATTGACCTTCGTAGTCAATGGGGCAGAGGTCAGCAGCGCAGCCTGCATTCCCATATTGACATGCTTATGTTAGACTCCTGCGTATATCTTTTTAGATCCTTAGTTCGGCTTTTCTTTCCGAACACCAAACTAAGCATCAGGGGCTACTGTCTATGCGGTACTATTTTTACATATCTTAATTACATACCTCAAAGCCTGTTAGAAGGCTGGTACAGGATTCAGTCAGCCCGCTCTTGGCAGACTGAACCTTCTGGATCACCGCACTCATAACCGTGTGGTGCTCCTCGTTGATGGAGGCGTTGTTAAGCGCCTCCAATAAATTGTCCGGCGCCTCCGGTTGGACAGAGGTCACCGGTGTCACGGTATTGCCCTTCTTACGAAGGGGCCGCCCACCGGATTCCGGAGCCACTAAAGGTTCCGGTGCGGAGTCCGGCCCAGGGCCGAACTCAGAACCCTTTGGGGGTTGATCCCCCTCGTGCCCAAAGTCCGAGAGGTTGCCTTGCGGCACCTCCGGGACCTCCTCCTCCTGGCCGGGCCACTTTTGGGACCCCACCTTGGCGTCATCTGCAGCGCGAGGAGAGGAGGCGGCCGGAAGTGAAGTACTATTCACGTCCGACGGAGCCAAGGAGCCGCTCATTGAAATATCGAGCCCGTCCATGGGCGGGCTGCAGGGTTGTATTCGGCGTTAGGAGATTCTATGTGACAAATGAAATACCATGGGTTATTCTGGAATCCGGACAATTACGATCTCGCCAGGGGCTTGGCCCTTGGTGACCACTCCTCTTCACCGTCGTCGGCGTTGGTGGAACAGTCCGGAGGAAGGGTCCTTCCCTTCTTGGACCCTCCGGCCTCCCCAGTTGGGGAGACCTTCCTTTTCTTCTCTACCCCCACTAGGGGAGAAGCCTCTTTTTTCTCCTCCTCGTCTTTGCAGGATGAGTCCGCCTCAGAGTCATCGGACGGTGAGTCCGATAACACCTGATGCCGGGAACTCTTTCGGGTTCCCGTGGCCTTCTTCTTGGACTTCTTCTCCGGCACCACGTAAGGTGCCGGGGCCAGCAGCCCCGTTAATTGGGCGTCCGCTAGGTCTTCTGGCAAGGGAGCCTGATAGTTAACCTGCCCGGACGTCTTCTACCAGGCCTGTCAAAGGTAAAGGGAGTTTAGATCCCGCATAGAGTCAAACTATGGAAAATAAGCGTCCCGTGAAGGGTAAAATAGCTTACCTCACCGGCTTGACACTGCGAGCTGAATCCGCGATCTTCGGTAGCGGATGTGGGAGCCTCGGCGCCCTTGAACAGCACCTTCCAGGCATCTTCGTACGTAGTGTCGAAGAGCATGCTCAAGGTTTGGTGCTGTGCCGGATCAAACTCCCACAAATTAAAGGCCTGTTTTTGGCACGGGAGGATCCGGCGGATGAGCATGACCTGGACTACATTGACAAGCTTGAGCTTCTTGTTCACCAAGGTTTGGACGCAAGATTGGAGTCCGGTCAGCTCCTCCGAATCACCCATGATAGGCCCTTCTCTTTCCAGGAGGTGAGCCACTTCTCTTTCCAGGAGGTGAGCCATGTAGGGAAACCAGATCGGAATTCGGGGGCCGCTACCCATTTAGGGTCATGCGGCTCGGTGATGTAGAACCACCCCGATTGCCACCCCTTTATGGTCTCCACAAAGGAGCCCTCGAGCCATAGGACGTTGGGCATCTTACCCACCATGGCACCTCCGCACTCCGCTTGGCGGCCACCCACTACCTTCGTCTTGACATTGAAGGTCTTCAGCCATAAGCCGAAGTGGGGCTGGATGCAGAGGAAGGCCTCGCACACGATGATGAATGCCGAGATGTTGAGGATGAAATTCCGGGCCAGATCATGGAAATCCAGGCCGTAGTAGAACATGAGCCCCCGGACAAATGGGTGAAGTGGAAAACCTAGTCCGCGGAGGAAGTGGGTGAGGAACACCACCCTCTCATGGGGCCCGGGGGTGGGGATGAGCTGCCCCTTGTTGGGGAGTCGACGCACGATGTCGCTTGACAAGTATCCGGCCTTTCGCAGCCTTTTGATGTGCCCCTCCGTGACGGAGGAGGCCATCCACTTGACTCCCGCTCCGGACATGGCTGGGGAAGGTTGAGGCGAGATGTGCGGACTTCGGTGCTGGAGCTCGAGTACGCGGAAATGGATAAGCAAAGGAGGAAGAAGGCGTAGGTAAAAAGGTGGATCCTTATCCCCTTATATGGACGGACGGAACTATGCGTCCCCACCAGCCTGGTAAAACTCACTTATCTCCAAGCGCCATAATCAATGGCGCGGTTGGGTTACCCACGCCCGTACTGATGAGAATCCAGGAATAAGGGGACACGATCTCTGCTTTGACAAGACGTGCCAAGGAAACCGCTTCGCTAAACGTGCTGAGGTGGAACCGTAAAAACAATTTGAATAAAGGCTTGGCCGTGGTGTGATGTCACGCCACGAAATACGTCAGTAGATTAAATTTGTGTAAATATTATTCTCTCTACGGTGGTATGTGGAACTTATTTTGCAGAGCCGGACAACAAGTTCCTCGAAAAGGGCTTTAGAAAATGACTGGACCATCGTACCCTAAAAAAGACTGGACCACAGGGTGAGCTCACTTTTCCCCCTTTCTTTTGTGTGTGCAACACTGTCGTGAATGATTAATGTGTTTCCTAGGGAACAAAATGAAACAGAATATGGCGAGCAGGGCATGCATACAAGATGGATGATTTGGTGTGCTGCTAGTACTACCTTGCTGTTGAAGCCATTGTCGATGACGGAGCTGCTGATGGTCTTGAAGAGCTCGAAGAGTGCCTCCACCTCGCTGACTGCAGCAACAGCAGCATCATAAGAAATAGAGAGAAAACACATATTGTGAATTAATTAAGGTTTGACTGATAGAATAGTAAAAATTGGTTGGTGGCACAGGTAGTGGTAGGTGGTTACAAAGAAACAAATAGATCGTGGCCTTGGCATCGTCGGTGGTGTCGGGGCAGAGGTTGCCGAGGGTGCGGAGCACGGGAGCACGGGAGCACGGGAGCGCGGGAGCACGCGAGCACGCGGGAACGGCGGCCGCACGAAGCAGCAGTAGCGACACCACGGGGCGGCGGCGGCGTGCTCCTACACCTAAACCCTAGGTCGCCGCCCCGTGGGGGCATGGGGATGAGTGGGGGAGAGAGGAAGGGAGGGAGAGAGACAAACCAGAGGCTGCGAGGGGAGGCTCGCGCCGCTGTCGAGGAGCGCTTCCAGCGAGGCTAGCCACCGTCGAGGGGCAGCTCCGACGAGGCAGCCGCCGCCGGGAGCGAGAGAGAGAGATTTGGGGCAGCGGTGGTCTGGTGGGGGTCGGGGGCGTCGGGGCGGTGGGGGGTTGGTGTTTGTGGCGGTGGGGCGACGGGCAGCGAGGCGCCAGGGCGTTGGGGGCGGTGGTGGTCGGGTGCGGCGGGGCGGTGGGGGTCGGCGGCAGGGGCAGCGAGCACGGCCGGGGACAGCGAGCACAGGGGCCGCGTGGGTGAGGTGAGGCAGTGGGGGGGCTGAGAGAGAAATGTGAGATTGGGAATTTTAGTGGGGGGGGGGGGTTAGAAATGGCGCACCCCCTAGCGGTGCGCCATTAGTAATTTTTTTGATAGCAATGGAGCACCTCCTGGCGGTGCGCCATTAGTAATCTTTTTTTTTGGATAGCAAGGGCGCACCCCCTAGCGGTGCGCCATTAGTATTTGGTTCAGTTTGCGAATTAATATTAACTAAATAAATTATTAGCCTTCATTTGTGAATTAATATTAAATAAATAAATTATTACATTTAAGTACTTATCATTTAAGTAAACTTCCGGGATATAATTTTTATTTTTTCATATGTATCATTCATTTAATAGTTCACATAAAAAAATTTATATGCAGTGGCGATCCCGGCCGATCCGTTGGCGTACTCGATGCATACGGAGGAGGCACGGCTCCTGGAGTGGACGGAGGGGGCCGCAGAGGGTTCGGCCGGCTGGGTGCCCCGTGGCGGAGGGCCGGCAGCGGTGGCTTGAACCCTAGGTCTCGCTCGGGGGGAATGAGGGGGTGGGTGGTGCGCTCGGCCGATTCCGTTTGGGGGAACCGAGCGAGGAGACAGGGGAGGGTGCGGGGGGTCGTCGGCGGCGGTGGAGCAGCGGAGGGCGAGGGGGGTCGTCGGCGGCAGTGGAGCGGGGGAGGGTGCGGGGGGTCGGCTGCGGCGAGGGGGACCTGGCGAGGGGGGATAGTGCGCGATCGAGCTGGAGGGGAATCTGGCGCGGGGGGCGAGGGGTAAAGGGATAGAGGGGGAAGGTTAGCAATGGCGCACCTCCCAAGGGTGCGCCATAAGTACATTGATAGCAATGGCGCACCTTCTCCTGGGGCGCCATTAGTAATTTTTCTTGGACTATTATTTTTAGTTGCATCTAATATTTTTTAGAAAATGACAATCAAATTTGAAAACATTTATGAATGTGAAAAAATATCATCAAATTTGTTATTTCAAAATATTTATGAATATGAAAAAATATCACCAAATTTGTTATTTAAAAATATCATCAATATTTTTTTTGGATTTTTAGTTGCATTCATTTGTGAATTGGTAAAACATTTATGAATATGAAAACATTTGTCGAAATACAATCGAGAAATGAAGGCTACAATTTAAATACAATCGATCTTAGCTAGCTATCTGTTCACAATCTTCTTGCCCTTATTTTCTGCAAATTGAGTTCTTCTCTTGAACGGACGTCCTTTAGGTACGGTGGTCCTGCTTCTTCTTGTGGTGTATGCTGGTACTTTATCGTCGTCATCATGTTCCATCTTCGGGTCGCCATACTTGTCGAACTCTTGCTCATTGGCGACTCCATCCATTCTGATGATCTTCCTTTTGCCTCTCCTCACGACAACACGACTGAGCTTTGACGGGTCGGTAATGAAGAAGAATTTGTCCACTTGGGAAGCCAGTACCCATGGCTCCGCGGTCTTGGATTTGGCTTCCGGTATAACCATGGTGGTGAAATACCAGTCTTCTTTTAGGACGCTCTTAGCCCATCTGACACGGAACATCGGGACCTTCTCTCCAGCGTAGCTCAGCTCCCAGATCTCCTCGATCCTTCCGTAGTATCTGTCCTTGTCGTTATGGTGTAGGATTACATCATTACCCCGGAGTTCTAATAACCATCACTCTTCATGTCCTTTCCCTCTGTGTAGAATGTGTAGCCATTGATATTGTACGCCTCATACGTCATCAGGTTGTGCTCGGCGCCCTGTGACAAGGCAAATATGAGTTGTTCTTCCGCGAAAGAATCCTCATGTAAAGGGTACGACAGAAGCTTCTGCTTGAACCAACACGTGAAACATGAGTTGTGCTCTTTGATTATATCTCCATCCGTCCTCTGTTGGCCTTGGTCATTGTATGTCTTCTCAATAAAGGTTTTGTGCGCTACCATCCAAGGATCGACCACGTCTATGTGTTGTAGCGTGACTAGGTTTGCTCTTTCAAAGTCAGCGATTCGACCCTCGAAGTCGACATGCATTTTGCGGCGACCCTCACGGTGACCCCATCCAGCGAGCCTGCCGAGGTGCCTGTTGACAGGCAGACCAACGGGGTTCTCGATGCCTAGATGATTCGTGTAGTAGGAGATGCACTCTTCGGTTAGAAAGCCCCTGGCTATGCTTCCCTCTGGACGTGACATGTTGCGAACGTATCCTTTGATGACACCATTCATCCTGTCGAACGGCATCATGCTATGCAGGAACGTCGGCCCGAGTTGGATGATATCCTCCATGATATGGACCAGTAGATGCACCATAACGTCGAAGAATGCGGGCGGGAAGTACATCTCAAGCTCACATAGTTTCACCACGATCTCTTCTTGTAGCCTTCTAAGTTGCCTCACGCCAACCGACTTTCGAGAGATGACGTCGAAAAAGTTAAATAGGCCAAATAGCAATTCATGGATGTGCGCTTCCATGATAGCATCGATTGCAACTTGAAGTATCTGCGTCATCAGCACGTGACAGTCGTGAGACTTCATCCCGCTGAACTTCTGCTTCGGTGAGTCTAGGTATCTGCTTATCTTCCCCGCGTAACCGTAAGGATGTTTGACTCCTACGAGGTAGGTGAAAAACCGAGGGAAGTCATTTCCGGTCTTCTTGGCCTTTTTGCCTTTGCGACGACTTTCCGTGTCCTGCTTCGCCTCATCATCATCATCATCATCATCATTAGCATGAAGCTCCTCCCAGATGCCCATTGATTTCAAGTCTGCCCTTGCTTTCGGGCCATCTTTGTTCCTCCCTGGCATGTTGAGCAGGGTACCAAGCAGACTCTCACACACGTTCTTCGTGATATGCATGACATCAAGGCTGTGAGGCAGATGGTGGATCTACTAGTACGGCAAGTCCCAAAAAGCAGACCTCGTTTTCCATTCCTTCAGCAGCGGCTCTGGCGCCTTTCGCTTCTTTCCCAGCTCTGGCGCCTTTTGCTTCTTTCCTGACAGTGGGCAAACTTTCCAATTTTTCAACAGCTCGTCTATTTCCTCGCCGCTCCTCGTACGCGGGCGTCTTCGGGGTTCGGTTTCACCATCGAACAGATCCTTGCATTTTCTCCATGAGTCATTGTCGCGAAGCCACCCTCGATGTCCCATGAACACGGTTTTCGAAGACCCGGGATTTTTATCTAGCTGGCTATACGTTGTGTCATCCATGCACTTGACGCATCCAAAAAATCCGTGGACCACCTGCCCCATGACATATCTGTAACCGAGATAGTCCTGCACCGTCCTGAGTAGTGCGGCTCTCATAGGGAAATATTCTTTCTCTGTGGTGTCCCACGTACTGACTGGTGTTTTCCACAGCGTGTCTAGCTCCCCTTTCAGCAGCCCTAGATACAGATTGATGTCGTTGCCTGGTTGTTTCGGCCCTTCAATTAGCATACTCATGTGAATGTACTTCCTCTTCATGCACAACTAGGGGGGAAGGTTGTACATCCACACAAACATAGGCGAGGTGCTATGTGTGCTTCTTTGGCTGCCAAACGGATTGACTCCATCGGTGCTTGCGCCCAGCACGATGTTCCTTGGATCGTTCCCAAATTCTGGGTGTTCAAAGTTCAACGCTTACCACTGGCTCGCATCCTTAGGCTGAATCAGCATCTTATCTTTTTTATTTGTCTCCGGATCATTTGCGTCATCTTCTCGCTTCTTCTCCCCCCTGTCCGTGTGCCAATGTAGGAGCTTTGCTACATTAGGGTCCGCGAAATACCGCTGCAGAGGAGGAGAGATTAGAAAGTACCACACCACTTTTCGAGGAGCTTTCTTCCTCTTCTTGTATCGAGTGACGCCGCACACCGGGCATATGGTAGACTCCGCGTGCTCGTCCAAATAAATGATGCAATTGTTCATGCACACATGGTATTTCACGTGCGGTAAATCCAGAGGACACACGATTTTCATCACCTGCTCGAAATTGGTCGGGCACTTGTTCCCCTTGGGAAGACATTCATGCCAGAATGACATGTTCTCGTCGAAGCATGCGTCGGTCATTTTGTGTTTTACCTTCATCTCCAAAGCCATGAGCGTTACTTTCAGGAGGGTATCCTCGGGCCTGCATCCTTCATACAATGGAGTAACCGCGTCTATCTCCAGGTGATCTAGCTTGGCTTTCTCTTGGGTGACAGCTCTTGCGTTATCCGTCTGCTTGAGAAGCAGCTCTTGAATATGAGGGTCCTGCACCTAGCCCATCGATGGCCATCGTCATCTGCTCCAGCATATTTGTCTTCATGATCATGCCCTTCGTCTGCTCCGGCATCTTCCTCATCATCATATCCGGCATCTTCTACATGATGACTGTGTACTGCATCTACTTCGTGATCATGTCCTGGAGATTCTTCGTCTTCTCGCCCGCCATCATCGCGGTTGTCTTGCTGCCCTTCCTCATTTCTTGCCCGACCCCCATGGACGACTTCATAATCATCTTCATCACCTTGCCACCGATAGCCATCCATGAAACCACGCAAGAGTAGATGGTCCCCTGCGGTCATCGTGCGGACCATGGTCGCCTGCGGGGTAGAGAAAAAACGATATTTTAGAACCTATAAAAAATTTGGCATGACTTTGCCTAAAAATAGGACCAAAAAGAATGCGTAGTGCGAAATTCTCGCCGAAACGGAAATGAATCAACATTCTGGCAAAATATTGGCAACTATTGCATTTCAAATACCGGTACCTGCAAACACAAACATATATCCAACACCACAAGCATATGCAACACCACAAACATACATAGATCTAGCTAGGCCATAAAAAGTGCATGTGCATGTTGTTGGAGGGAGAAAAAAGTAGATCTACAACATAAAGAAAGCTTTCCCCTTACTTACCTATCAAAAAAGGTAATTTAACCACTTAATTTGGATGAATCTATGGTGCAAATGAGGTGAGGAGGAGGAGGCAGCCGAGACAAGCTTGGAGGAGGAGGTGGAGAGAATGAAGTGGGGAAAGTGAGTGTGGTAGGTGGCTGTCCAAAATATCTATCTGGTCCCAGGTTACTAATGGCGCACCACCTACAAATGTGCCATTAGTAACCCCTGTTACTAATGGCACACCAGCTAGGTGGTGTGCCATTACTAGTTTTGCAAAAAAAATGCTAGTAGTGCCGCACCGTGTGTGTGGTGCGCCATTACTAGTTTGAACTAGTAGTGGCGCACCACATGTTTGGTGCGCCATTAATGTCCATATTATTTATAGCCCTTTTCCTAGTAGTGAATTAACCTTCTTGTGTTTCCAAGGTCCTGTGAACATTCCACCACCTGTACTTGAAAAATTTTATAACCAAGGGGGAGATGACGATGATGATGATCACGAGCATGAGGACCCATACACTACTAGAAAAAGGGCTATAGATGGTATTGACACTAATGGCGCACCAGACAAGCGGTGCGCCATTAGTATATACTAATGGCGAACCACCTTCTGATGCACCATTAGTGTTGAAACTACTAATGGCGCACCAGGCCCACGGTGCGCCATTAGTACCAATTTTTTTTTGAACTAGTGCGCCTGTCCAAACATACTAATGGTGCATCCGCAGTTAGTGCGCCATTACTAGTTGTAACTAGTAATGGCGCACCAGCCAGAAAGTGCGCCACTAATGTTATTTTTTTATTATTATTTTTATTCCTTTTTTTGCAAAAGTACTAATGGCGCACTCACACGCGGTGCGCCATTACTAGTTCAAACTAGTAATGGCGCACCGTGGCAGGGTGCGCCATTAGTATGTTTTTTTTTGCAAAACTACTAATGGCGCACTACCTGGGGGTGCGCCATTAGTAACCTGGATTACTAATGACGCATTTGTTGATGGTGCGCCATTAGTAAGTGGGCAGCAACAAGGTATTTTGGACAGCCTCTCCTCCCACACTCACTTTCTCCCCACTTCATTCTCTCCACCCCCTCCTCCTTGTCTCGGGTGCCTCCTCTTTTTCACCTCATTTCCACCATAGATTCATTCAAATTAAGTGGTTAAGTTACCTTGTTTTGCTAAGTAAGTAAGGGGGGAAGCTATATTTATGTTGTTCTCCCTACAACAATGTGCACATGCACTTTTTATGGCCTAGCTAGATCTATGTATGTTCGTGGTGTTGCATATGTTTGTGGTGTTGCATATGTGTTTGTGTTTGGAGGTGTACCGGTATTTGAAATGCGATAGTTGCCAATATTTTGCCGGAATGTTGATTCATTTCCGTTTCGGCGAGAATTTTGGCATTAAGCATTCTTTTTGGTCCTATTTTTAGGGAAAGTCATGCCAAATTTTTTCTTGGTTCTAAAATATCATTTTGCTCTACCCCGCAGGCGACCATGGTCCGCACGATGACCGAAGGCATCGTGAATAGATTTTTGAGGTCCGCGAAGGCCGAGATGCTTCAAAAGAACGAGACGGAGATAAGATGTCCATGTCGAAGATGCAAGCTGAATAGCCTTATTGCGGACCCGGATTCCGGGCAGGTGCGGGACCACCTGCTCTTGCGTGGTTTCATGGATGGCTATCGGTGGCAAGGTCATGAAGATGACTACGAAGTCGTCCATGGGGGCCGGGCAAGAAATGAGGAAGGGCAGCAAGACAACCACCGCGGCTCGGGGGGGGGGGGGGGGGCGAGAAGACGAAGAATCCCCAGGAGATGATCACGACGGTGATGTTGTACACAGTCATCATGTAGAAGATGCAGGGCATGATGATGATGCC
Organism: Triticum timopheevii; assembly: GCA_963921465.1. Taxonomy (NCBI): domain Eukaryota; kingdom Viridiplantae; phylum Streptophyta; class Magnoliopsida; order Poales; family Poaceae; genus Triticum; species Triticum timopheevii. Next base: position 246,884,390 of record OY997264.1, on the reverse strand, counting down.
GGCGGAGCAGACGACGCTGGACCATCGATGGGCTGGGTGCAGGACCCTCATATTCAAGAGCTGCTTCTCAAGCAGACGGATAACGCAAGAGCTGCTGCCCGAGAGAAAGCCAAGATGGATCAACTTGAGTTAGACGCAGTTACTCCATTGTATGAAGGATGCAGGCCCGAGGATACCCGCCTGAAAGTAACGCTCATGGCTCTGGAGATGAAGGTAAAACACAAAATGACCGACGCATGCTTCGACGAGAACATGTCATTCTAGCACGAACGTCTTCCCAAGGGGAACAAGTGCCCGACCAGTTTGGAGGAGGCGAAGAAAATCGTGTGTCCTCTGGATTTACCGCACGTGAAATACCATGTGTGCATAAACAATTGCATCATTTATCGGGACGAGCACGCGGAGTCTACCATATGTCCGGTGTGCGGTGTCACTCGATACCAGAAGAGGAAGAAAGCTCCTCGAAAAGTGGTGTGGTACTTTCCGGTCACTCCTCGTCTGCAGCGGTATTTCGCGGACCCTAAGGTAGCAAAGCTCCTGCGTTGGCACGCGGATAGGGAGGAGAAGAAGCGAGAAGATGACGCAAATGATCCGGAGATAGATAAAAAGACAAGATGCTGAGTCACCCTAAGGATGTGAGCCAGTGGCAAGCGTTGAACTTCGAATACCCAGAATTTGGGAACGATCCAAGGAACATCATGCTGGGCGCGAGCACCGATGGAGTCAATCCGTTTGGCAGTCAGAGAAGCACACATAGCACCTGGCCTGTGTTTGTGTGGATGTACAACCTTCCCCCCTGGTTGTGCATGAAGAGGAAGTACATTCACATGAGTATGCTAATTGAAGGGCCGAAACAACCAGGGAACGACATCAATCTGTATCTGGGGCTGCTGAAAGAGGAGCTTGACACGCTGTGGAATACGCCAGCCAATACGTGGGACGCCACAGAGAAAGAATATTTCCCTATGAGAGCCGCACTGCTCACGACGGTGCACGACTATCTCGGTTACGGATATCTTGCGGGGCAGGTAGTCCACGGATTTTCTGGATGCGTAAGGTGCATGGATGACACAACATATCGCCAGCTAAATAGAGATCCCGGGTCTTCGAAAACCGTGTTCATGGGACATCGAAGGTGGCTTCGCGACGATGACCCGTGGAGGAAATGCAAGGATCTGTTCGATGGTGAAACCGAACCCCGAAAACGCCCGTGTATGAGGAGCGGCGAGGAAATAGACAAGCTGTTGAAAAATTGGAAAGACTGCCCACTGCCGGGAAAGAAGCAAAAGGCGCCAGAGCCGGGAAAGAAGCGAAAGGCGCCAGAGCCGCTGCTGAAGGTATGGAAAACGAGGTTTGTTTTCTGGGACTTGCCGTACTGGAAGATCCACCGTGTGCCTCACAGCCTTGATGTCATGCATATCACGAAGAACGTCTGCGAGAGTCTGCTTGGTACCCTGCTCAACATGCCAGAGAGGACCAAAGATGGGCCGAAAGCAAGGGCAGACTTGAAATCAATGGGCATCAGGCAGGAGCTTCACGCTATATATGATGATGATGATGATGATGATGATGATGATGATGATGAGGCGAAGCAGGACACAGAAAGTCTTCGCAAAGGCAAAAAGGCCAAGAAGACCGGAAATGACTACCCTCCCGCGTGCTTCACTCTAAGTCAGGAGGAGATCGAGCAGTTTTTCACCTGCCTCCTAGGAGTAAAACTTCCTTACGGTTACGTGGGGAAGATAAGCAGATACCTAGACCCAGCGAAGCAGAAGTTCAGTGGGATGAAGTCTCACGACTGTCACGTGCTGATGACGCAGATACTTCCAGTTGCAATCCGTGGGATCATGGACGCGCACGTCCGTGAAACGCTATTTGGCCTATGCAACTTTTTCGACGTCATCTCTCGAAACTCGATTGGCGTGAGGCAACTCAGAAGGCTACAGGAAGAGATCGTGGTGATACTATACGAGCTTGAGATGTACTTCCCGCCCGCATTCTTCGACGTTATGGTGCATCTGCTGGTCCATATAGTGGAGGATATCATCCAACTCGGGCCGACGTTCCTGCACAGCATGATGCCGTTCGAAACGATGAATGGTATCATCAAAGGATACGTTCGCAACATGTCACGTCCAGAAGGAAGCATAGCTAGGGGCTTTCTGACCGAAGAGTGCATCTCCTACTGCACGAATTATCTAGGCATAGAGAACCCCATTGGTCTGCCCGTCAACAGGCACCTCGGCAGGCTTGCTGGATGGGGTCACCGTGAGGGTCGCCGAGAAATGCATGTCGACTTCGAGGGTTGACTCGCCGACTTTGAAAGAGCAAACCTAGTCGCGCTACAACACATAGACGTGGTCGATCCTTGGGTGGTAGAGCACAAAACCTTTATTAAGAAGACGTACAATGACCAAGGCCAACAGAGGACGGACGGAGATATAATCAAAGAGCACAACTCATGTTTCACGCATTGGTTCAAGCAGAAGCTTCTGTCGTACCCTTTACATGAGGATTCTTCCGCGGAAGAACAACTCATATTCGCCTTGTCACAGGGCGCCGAGCACAACCTGATGACCTATGAGGCGTACGATATCAACGGCTACACATTCTACACCGAGGCCAAGGACATGAAGAGCGATGGTTATCAGAACTCCGGGGTAACGATGGAATCCTACACCGGTAACGACAAGGATAGATACTACGGAAGGATCGAGGAGATCTGGGAGCTGAGCTACGCTGGAGAGAAGGTCCCGATGTTCCGTGTCAGATGGGCCAAGAACGTCATAAAAGAAGACCGGTATTTCACCACCATGGTTATACCCGAAGCCAAATCCAAGACCGCGGGTGCAAACGTCACCGCGAAAAATGAGCCATGGGTACTGGCTTCCCAAGTGGACCAATGCTTCTTCATTACTGACCCGCCAAAGCCCAGTCGTGTTGTCGTGAGGAGAGGCAAAAGGAAGATCATCGGAATGGATGGAGTAGCCAATGAGCAAGACTTCGACAAGTACGGCGACCCGAGGATCGAACATTACGACGATGATGAAGTAGCAGCATACACCACAAGAAGAAGCAGGACCACCCTACCTAAAGGACGTCCATTCCACAGAAGAACTCCATTTGCGAAAAAGAAGGGCAAGAAGATTGTGAACAGATAGCTAGCTAAGATCGTTTGTATTTAAATCGTAGCCTTCATTTCTTGATTGTATTTCATGGGCACTTTTTGAACTATCATGAATATTTTTAAATTTCATGGACACTCGATCTCGATCCCCCTCCATCTCGATCGCTATCCCACCTTGCCAGATCCGGTCCACCAGCCGCCCGCACCCTCTCAATTCCCCTACTCAACTGCCGCCGCTGACCCCCCGCACCCCTCCCCTACTCAACCGCCGCCGCCGACCCCCCGCACCCCTCCCCTACTCAACCGCCGCCGCCGACCCCCCGCACCCCCCGCACCCTCCCCCGCTCCACCGGCATTACTGTTTGATGATATTTTTAAAAAAATTATTACTGTCTTATAAAAAAATATTACTGTTATGATTTAAACAAGTTTGAACATATTTAAACACAAATAAGTATCAAACAGCTTTTTAAATGCTAAAAAAATAGTTGTGGAGCCTGGGAGTCGAACCCAGGACCTCCTGGTGTGAGAACTGGCTGCTGACCAGTCGAGCTAGTAGAGGGGACTTGATGTGGATCAGTTCAGGTGGTACATAACCTGTTGGCTCGAGTCGAAATAAAAAAATACTAATGGCGCACCACGGTCAGGTGCGCCATTAGTATGGATGTACTTATGGCGCACCGAGGGGTGGTGCGCCATTAGTATTGTGCCCACGCGACCCCGCCGGCTCCCTCTCCCCTTCCTCCCCCTCGAGCCCGCGCCGTCTGCCCAAACCTAACCCGACGCCGTCCGCCCGCGCCCGCTCCAACGCCGCCGTCGTGCCTCTCCGCCCTCTCCTCGCCCTCGCCCTCTCCCTCCCTCGCCCTCTCCTCGCCCTCTCCCTCCCTCGCCCTCTCCTCTCCCCCAGAGCCTAGAAAGCCTCACCGCCGTCGCACCGTCCCGACACCGTCCGTCGCCCCGCCTCCCTCGACGCCACCGTCGCCCCACCGCCCCAGCGCCGCCCCGACACCACTGTCGCCCCGCCGCCCTCGACGCCGCCCCGACACCACCATCGCCCCGCCGCCCTCGACGCCGCCCCGACACCACCGTCGCCCCGCCGCCCCGACACCACCGTCCGTCGCCCCGCCGCCCCGACACCATCATCGATTCAACCTCTCGCAGCAAGGTATGCGGCTGGTTCATCCCCTGTCATGGCCAGATTGATTTTTTTCGGTAAACTAGGCTAGGGTTCGATGGATTATGGAGATTCATGGTGATTCATCAGTAAACTAGGCTAGTCCGGTTTCTGAAACTGAATCCTGTTTGGTTCATTCGATAAGGAACGGTGCCAATGTTTATCTATCAGCATGAACAAGTTAGTTTTCTGTAAAAATAAATTGGCTGAGTGAATAACCTCCTTTCTACTACTACAGAAGAAGTAACCCAAGTCGCCGATGCTGTATGATCTTGTGAATGTTACACAACGCAGGTGCTGAACTGACTAAGTTTGGAATTTGTTTAGTTCTTTCATAGGTGTCAGGCCTCAGAGGTTTTTATTAGGGGACTCAAGAGGTTTACTTCTGATGTTATTCTTTTGAGTAGTTGCAGCATGCTCACCAATAGCTGGTCCAAACAGGATCTATAGAGGTAGATAGAGTTTACAACCATCCTGATGAAGATAGAAAATGACAAATGTGAAACACATTGAAAATGCTCATATAGTTGTCAATTCCATGAAAAATGAAGTGTACCCAAATTATAGAATCAAATACAATGTTATTTGTGAGATATTTGGTACTGAAATCTTGCATTGATGTAGAATATGGTCTTCCCTGGTATTGTAAATGATTTTAGTGGTCATCTCTCTGAATATTCATGGAATTTTTGGTCCTGCCATCTAATTCTGTTAGGCCAGAGTTCCAGTGTCTCAATACTCTAGAATACAGTGATATCTGAAAACTGTGGTATCTTATATCTTCATGCTAAAATACTGTAGTTTTTTAATACTTTGGTTTTTTAGCACTTTACTATCAAACACAGCCTTAATGCTTTTATTTTCTAAATAGATCTCCCGATTGGTAGAAAGTAGTGGTACAGTTTAATTCTGAGATAGGTCTGTATATTCTAGCTTCATATTTGTTTGCTAATGGCTAGGTGCAGATGCTTCGTATTTGTTTCTGCTGCCTAGTAAAATTGCAACATGTAAACAACCTCTAGTGATGTGCTCTGGAGTTGATAATATTGCCAGCTTAGGTCAATGCTGAGCTTGTCAATCCAAAAGTCTGCAAGTAGAAGGCAGCGTTTGATTAACTTCCGTTCCGGCATGTGGCTTCTTGTGGGTGTGGGATCCATGGGTGTGGGATCCATCTGACATGTGACATTGCATCCATGTCCACCTGGGATAATGATTTTGCAGGTACCCCGGGAGGCCCTTGAGTTTGCCGGAATGTCGATTAACTTCCGTTATGGCAAATTCGGGTACTCCATATGTCCTATTTTCAGCAAAGGTCATGCTGAAATTTTCCGTGAATTTTAGCATGACTTCGCTAAAAATAGGACATATGGGGTACTTGTGACTAATGCATGGGCCGGGGTATCGTAGTAGTTAATTAAGTAGGATCAAGTGCCCCGGCGTACTTGTGACTAATGCATGGCTTTTAGGGTGCCTCGGTGTCGATAAAAACCGAAATCATGAAAGCTTAGGCTTTTAGGATGCCTCGGCGTCGAAAAACCCTCAATGATAAAAGCTTAGATTTTAGGATGCCTCGGTGTCGACAAACCCTAAATGATGAGACCATGATCTTGTTCCTTGACAATAACCAACTTTTTGACCAAACTTTGTTTCTATTTAGAGAGAAACATGGCCCATAACGATGAGGCCGGGGGTTCGGGCGGCAAGGCATTCTGGGAGCTGTCCCAGGAGATGGAGGAACAACCTCACTTGTATGAGGCCGCCGCCTTCCCCGCCGATCCTGAGACCACTGATGGTGCCGCCGAGGATGACCACACTGATGATGGCGGCGCCCGCACAGATGGCAGCCAACCGAAGAGGCAACGGAAGGACCGGCGCCCGATCGTGCTCCTCACCCTCAAGGAGGAAGTTACTGAAGTGGACTCCAACAGGTATCCAACGGCGCCCGAACGAATAGTCAAGGGGTACTCGCTTCAGCTCGGGTGCATTGTCCGGAGCACCGTCTCGATCAACACCGAGAACCTGAGGCATCTTGACCGAGGGAATTTGCGCCACCTCCTTTTCACGAAGCTGCACGAACGATACAAGTTCCCCGCTGAATTTGCCAACACAAGCCTCAAAGGGAATAAAGTGAACAATGCTGCCCTCACGAAGATGAGCAAAGCCCTGTCTACTTGGAAAAGCAATGTGAAGAAAATGATCGAGAAAGGTGAGAGTTATCAGAAGATCAAGGAGAAAAATCCTTCGATCACCGAAGATGACTACAACGACTTCAAGATCAATTGCTCGAGCACCGCAAGCTCCCAATCAAGTGAGTGGGGGAAACAAATGCGGGAGTTGAACATAGGGGAACACACACTCGGTCCCGGCGGTTACAGAGTGGCGGAGCCTATATGGGACAAGGAGGAGGCGGACCGTGCCGAGCAAGGCCTACCGCCCCTCTTCGAGAAATACAGCGGTAACAAGCAGACCAGGAACTTTGTCAGGGCCCGGTACAAGAAGGACCCGAAAACAAAGGAGCTTACCACGGATCCGAAGACCAGGCAGCTTGAGCTTGTTCTGGTAAGGAATACACCCCCGCGTAATTAGCTCCATATGGTTGCATTCTAATTAATGAAGCCAAATTTCTAAATGGTTCACATTCCTTCCACAGGCGACTAAAAGCAGTAGCGCGGGGTCGACTAAGAGCAACCCTTGGGACACCACTCTAAATAGGGCATTGAATGTAATGAAGAACAAGGATAAGCTCAGTAAGCCGACGTCAGCTGGTCGTGTGGCCGGCAAAGGCTTGTCGACAAAATGGGGGTCATACTATACCGCTGGTGTGCGGAAGGAGAAAAAGACCAGCTCGGAAAGTCAGGCGCGAGAGGTTCAAGAACTCAAGGCACAGGTGGCGCGGATTCCGGAGATTGTCCAAGAGCAAGTGGAACAACGACTCGGAGCGACGATCACCGCCCTTGTGCCTACCTTGATCTCGGGGTTGAGTGCGTGGATTGCGGGCGGCCAACAGGGGCCGCCCCCGATTCCTAGCTTCACGGCCAGCAACTCGCATAATGCGATGGCGGGGCCATTGGTGCCTCCGGCGGAGGCGGCATTGGTGTCTCCGACGCCGGGACGGGAGCTTAATGCACCCGGGCGTACGCCGGCCGGCACCTCTTCAGCAAGCGGCCCCTCCGTCAACTGCACGCCCGCCGTTGGCGGTGCGTCGACATTAGCCGAGCTCGACGCCATCATCACGGTAACTAATTAAGCCTCTGTCGGCCGAGGACTTCATCTCCTTGCCTTTGACTGGGCATCCCTGACGCCCAACATGTTTTCGCAGGGCGCCGCCGACGTTCCGTGCACTCTCCTCCACTTCGTGAACAACGAGTTGGTCGATGTCGCCAAGGGCAAAATCGTTCAACCGGGCAACCCCTTGTTCCACGGTACCCAGATGCCACCCAACTTGTTTAGGGTTCAACTGGTTTGGGTGCTGCCAGGCTGCGACGACTTGTTACCTCCGATTCGACCCGTCGGGGCCGACGATGATGACGTGATGACCCTTAGCGCCTGCCTGAGCTGGCCCCTGGTTTGGCCGAAGAGCCAGATTCGTTTGGGGGCGGGGGACACCACCCCAAAGACAACACCGCCAGTCGTGCCGGCGCCAAGTCGGCCCCATAGCAAGACCGCCGTAACGGTGCCGGACATCGCTATGCCACTGGATCCAAACATGCATATGGCACAGGATCAGAACGACGACGATGACGACGACGATACATTTGCCAACGTCGATCAGTACTTTGCCAATCATGGGTACGATGGCGACTTCATGGGGCCTCCTTCTCAAGAACCAAACCCAACAAAAGACATGTGCGACCTAGCTGGTACCGCGGAGAAGCCAAGTTGCAACAGGCGCCGTCTGGCGTTCAGCTCTCAGGAGACGCCTCCAGCTGCCGACTTCACCGAGCCTCAGATAGGCGAGGTGCGAAATATTATCAGCCCCAACACACTCAAGAAGGCGGTCTGTGAGCAGAACTCGGTCCCATTATAGGAGAAGAAGAAGGCACGCAAAAGAAAGACTAAGAAGGGTGCGAGCCAGCCGGCACCGAGTACGATCCGTGCTCAGGACGGGCCACCTTCACCGCAGGATATCTCGAGGAGGGTGCATGTGGCCGGTAGGGCGATGCTACCGACAAATATGCTCAATGCTGCAACCGGTGCTATGGGGAGTCTGCATGACAGTGTTCTTGCTTTGGAGAAGCGGCGTCTCAGAGAGAAGGATGTGGCATACCCGGTTTTTGCGGCCAAGGTGCCAGAGGGCAAGGGCTGTGTGGATAACTCCATCGGGCGTACGATCGTCCTGCGTTTTGATGACATCCACGCTATGTTGAACCTTCATCCGCTGCACTACACCTCCGTTCGGCTATTTTCGCTGAGTATGGAGATGCGGATCATTCGCGACAAGACCCTGGACATCGTGATAGTCGACCCCTTCTACATGCGTGCCAAGATCTTGGGCAGCGCTGGGGACCGGCAAGTCGCGAGTTCTTACCTCGAAGGCGTCATTCTGGCAAACCAAGATAAGGATAACTTCCTCGTGCCTTACTTTCCCGAGTAAGTCCTCCCCTCAACCGGCCCGTAACATATGAATTCTTACATTTCGATCGTTTCTTTTAAAATTCCGTGTTTTCTGCAGTGACACACAATGCACGCTCATCCTCCTAAGCCCCAAATATTCCATGCCCACGTATTTCGACCCGGACCGTCAGTCGAATGTAGACTACACAAATGTCAAGAAGGTTCTTGATGATGTTCACCCGGCTACGCCAAATCTGGAGGCACCTTCACCAGGCCTATTTGTAAGTATGACAAGCACGTGTTCTCCCACAATACGACGTTCTCCTGTGTCAAGCAGCCGCCTGGCGGTCAGAAGGGTGCCTACTACGCCATCCATCACATGCGGGCGATCGTACGAGACCATCATCAACTTCTGCTACCGAGTAAACTCAAAGATTGGGCAAAGAGCGTGTCGGCAATCCAGGACGCGGACCTCCGACAAGAATTCTTTCACATCCAGCCAGAGTTTGCGGAAATCATCCATCAAGATGTCCTTCGTACCTCGGGGCAGTTCTACCTCAACAATAAACCGTCCAACAGTGACATCGACACAATGCTACAAATGCAGGCTGACAACGACCGTTATTTCATGACTCCCACGATAGACGGCGGCTTCATCCACGCTCCGGTCCCTTGAGTCGAGTCGAAAGCAGTGATGCTGTGTCTAGTTCTGAAACATCGATTGGCTCATGTTGTAATTAAACTTTAATGAACTTGTAGTATGTCTCTTTGGTTTCGAGAGTCGTTCAACTTAGATGTAATCGATGCTATTAATGTCTTGCTTTTCTCTTCCGATCATTCTGTTGCATACTTATATATTGCTTATGTATTGTCTGTGAATTGGTACTAACGTTTCGTTTGGCTAGTGCATAGCGATGCTGACGTATGTCGTGTACAAGGGTAAGGTTCCCGGAGTCTATGATGACTGGGAGGAGTGTCGGAGACAGGTTCACCGATTCAGCGGTAACAGTTACAAAGGGTACACCACTAGGGCCGAGGCCGAATCTAGATACGCCCGCTATCTAGCGGGAGAGGGGCGGGAGCGTTGGAGGAACCAGATGAAGACGAGTTTCATCGTGATGATGCTCATCGTGATGACTGCAGATCTCTTCTATGTGATGGTAGTTTACATGATCGATATCGACTTGTAATGTGAAGACAAACTCGCTACTCGCGGTCTCGAGACTTGTAATATAATGTTCTATCTTTGTTCGGTCTTTTCAATTCAGAGACTAATATGATGAATTGTATTCGGAGACTAATATGATGAATTGTATTCAAAGACTAATCTTCTATTGTATTCGATGAATCTGTTGTTGATGTGTGCTGTCTATATTTTGTCAAATTATACATTTTGTAACCTGTGCAAAAAACAGAAAATAAAAAATAAAAAAAACCTAATATTCATACTAATGGCGCATCACATGACAGTGCGCCATTAGTATGACAGTGCATACTAATGGCGCATCACTGGGCAGTGCGCCATTAGTATGCCGCGGTTACTAATGGCGCATCAGGTGGTGGTGCGCCATTAGTATGCCAAAGCACCTGGGTATACATGGACCCTGGGAGGCATACTAATGGCGCACCCTGGCCTATACTAATGGCGCACCCGCGGTGCGCCATTAGTATACCAGATACTAATGGCGCACCAGGTGGTGCGCCATTAGTAAAAATTACTAATGGCGTGCTATTAATGGCGCACCACAGATGCGCCATTAATGGCCATATTAGGTGCGCCATTAGTAGGGGTTTTTCTAGTAGTGATATACTCTGTGGCGCCTGGCAACTTATTCCGATGGATCACCTCTTCTTGTTTGTGTACAAGGCACTGCTAATGATACTAAGGAAGCATGTGTTTTCTCGGATGGCCACACTCTCCGGGCCTATTCCAACATCCGTTGCAGGGTATTCGGGATGGATACTAGTGTGCTAGCGCCAACACATTCTCACTGGTTCAGTATTGATAGTCTTGAAGGAAACTTGCTCTTCCTTGGACAAAACTATCCAATGATGGTGAAAGGCGATCCAGCTGTTGTTGACACAACGTTACTACCATTTATGAGAAGCAACTATATCTATACCACGGACATTACTCTGCTTCCCTACCATGGCCATCACAATATGCGTCCTGACATAGGCCGCTTCATCCTAGATTATCAGTCCTGCGTTGTTCTCGAGATTGACAATAGCTGGCCCTCCCCAGAGAATCACTCCTAGTTGAAATCAAGCATTTCCAACACCGACGAGTGGTTGAGCTAAAGTTCATTTCATTGCTTGTTATTTGTTGTGTGATGAAAACTTTAGTATTTATAATGTATCCTCGTTGACGTTGTGGGTTGATGACCTGTTGTATGTAATAAAATGATATGCCTGTGATAAACTTACTAAGTTTATGAATGGCTGTCGAGTCGCTTCTCTGAGTGGGTGCTACGACGAGGCAAAAAACTATTTTTCGAATACATAATTGTACGTGCATTGCAACAGGTTATTGGATGAGGCCAATCAACAATAGTACACTATTCGTACTAGCATCACATGCTTCATGCGTCGGGCGGGTGTTTTTACTATAGCTGTGAATCCCATCATCCTAGGTCCTCGGATGAGTCCAGTAGAAATTGCACTCTGATGTTTGGGTTCAAACTTTCAAAACTGCTGCACTATCGCTACGTCTACGTATACGTAATACAAAAAGTTTTAAACTGGAGACCAGCCACCCACCCTGACAAAGAACACGCATTCACGTCCAGGAGTACGGCACACGCCACTAGCACGACCTCTATCTGACACCATATTTCTTGGAGTCCATGCTACAGCTATCTCTTCAACCTCGTCGTTTCAACTCAGCCATCATGCGGCGGGTGTTGGTGTACAAAAGTAGGGTCTCTCCTTTTGACCCCTTTACTTGTGCACGGGCAGTCAGAGCCACCCGCCACGGCCACACATAATAGGGCAGGAAAGGGAAGCCGGAGAGAAACCGAAGCCACAAGATAAGCAGAGCAACGACAAGTATCAAGGCCATAAAGATCAGACGGACAAGATAGGTTTCCCTGGCTAGGACCCTTGCCGGGGCAGCCTCAGCGGCCCCGGCAAGACCCTTGCCGAGGTAGCTCGCCACACCAGCTGAGTGAGCCACCTTTGAGCCCACCAACGCTAAAACAAACACATTGGACAATGCTCGGGAGGCAGCTCCGTGGTGGCATGCAGATCTTTGTTAAGACAAAGAATAGTCAAGATCAAATGAGGATAGGGAGGCAACCATCCTCACCGGAAAAACCCACATGACCCCCGGCAAGATCCTTGCCAGGGACACCAGCGCGCCATTGCAAGACCCTTGTCGGGCCACCCGGCAAGGCCCTCGCCAAGCGCGCCAGCAGGGCCCTGCGAGGCCCACGCCAGCCAAGTCTCCACCGCCGTTCGCATGCAGCCGCCGACCCAACCAGCTGGGCAGGCACCTACGTGGCAACATGCAGCCCTTCGTGGAGGCTCCACCACCACGCCACCTTAGCTGCCTACCTTCCGACATGGCACCGCATGCACCGCTGGCCAGGGCGCGTGTCGAAGCGAGGAGGAACGGCGACGGACATGACGGGCCTCGCCCTCATCCCCGATAACGTGAAGGGACACCTAAGCCTTGCATTAAATGCGCTTTGTCCTGTAATAGTAGTGAGGGAGTCCTGGACTAGGGGGTGTTCGGATAGCCGGACTATCATCGTCAGCCGGACTCCAAGACTATGAAGATACAAGATTGAAGACTTCGTCCCGTGTCCGGATGGGACTTTCCTTGGCGTGGAAGGCAAGCTTGGCAATACGGATATGTAGATATCCTACCATTGTAACCGACTCTGTGTAACCCTAGCCCTCCCCGGTGTCTATATAAACCAGAGGGTTTTAGTCCATAGGACGAACAACCATTACAACAATCATACCATAGGCTAGCTTCTAGGGATTAGCCTCCTTGATCTCGTGGTAGATCCACTCTTGTACTACCCATATCATCAATATCAATCAAGCAGGAGTAGGGTTTTACCACCATCGAGAGGGCCCGAACCTGGGTAAAAACATCGTGTTCCTTGTCTCCTGTTACCATCCGCCTAGACGCACAGTTTGGGACCCCCTACCTGAGATCCGCCGGTTTTGACACCAACAAGTAGCGATAAGCTCGCAGCGCTGTAGCGCTTTCCACCTCCAGTGTGCCACTGTGGCAGCCCCTTTCGCCTATAAAAAGAGGCCCAGGGCACCCTAGAGAAGGATTCGTCTCTTTCGAACCTAGCAGATCCCAGAGCTAGTTCAAGGGCTCAAGAACACTAAATACATCCACCAAAGCAGGATTGTAGGGTTTTACGCATCTTTGCGGCCCGAATCTAGGTAAATCCCCTTTGTGTTGTCTACTAGTCCCGCTCTCACGATCCCCACGCCCCGCAACTGTAGTAGGGATTCCAGTGATCCCATAGGTGTCGTTTCCCACCGACATCTTTGGCGTGCCAGGTAGGGGGTGCGCAATTGTGGGAATCTGGTCTAGCAGTTGACCTAGCTGTTCTTCATCACCATGGCTCCTAAGAAGAAGGAGACCACGGTGATCAGTTCGTCCAGGACCAGGTTGCCAGCACCGGTGCGGACCAGTAGCGGGCCATTCGCGGAGAGAACCCGTGGCACGGCCCGCGAACATCCACATCACCCTGGCGGTTCAGGCCTGGCGAGTGGCGTCGTTCGCGCGCCAGGAGACGAGCCACCAGTCACGGGCTCCAGAGACGGAGTCGCCATCCAGGGGGCGCCGCCAAACGCCGGCACGACGGCCTCCAAGACGCCAACACCGGCGCCCACGGCGCGCTCTTCCCAGGTTGTGCGTGATGAGCAGCGTCGCCCCACCGGTGACCCTGCGCGCCGCCCTGGGAAGATTCCCGTGCGCCCATCACATGATGAGGAGGGCCAGCTAATGACCCGCAAGTATACGGGGTAGTTGTAGCCTCTTTCGATAAGTAAGAGTGTCGAACCCAACGAGGAGCTAAAGGTAGAACAAATACTCTCTCGAGTCCTATCGGCCACTGATACGACTCTAAGCACGCTTGACGTTCGCTTTACCTAGAACAAGTATGAAACTAGAAGTACTTTGTAGGTGTGATAGGATAGGTTTGCAAGATATAAAGAACGCGTAAATATAAACTAGGGGCTGTTTAGATAAAGATGCAATAAAGTAAATATTAGTGGAGTGCTTTTTGTTACGAGAAAGTTATTTGTCCAAGGCAATCAATAACTAGACCGGTAATCACTGTTGTAGTTCTATTTGAGGGAGAGGCGTAAGCTAACATACTTTCTCTACTTGGATCATATGCACTTATGATTGGAACTCTAGCAAGCGTCCGCAACTACTAAAGATTCATTAAGGTAAAACCCAACCATAGCATTAAAACATCAAGTCCCCTTTTATCCCATACGCAAACAACCTACTTACTCGGGTTTGTGTTTCAGTCACTCACGCAACCCACTACAAGCAAATCATAAACATATTGCAAACCCTACAGCGGGAATCCCTCACGCTTGCGCGACACGGAGGGCACAATAGGACAACACCAATAATAAAACATGCAAATCAACCAATCACGATCATCAATTAACCCATAGGACAAAACGGATCTACTCAAACATCATAAGATAGCCATACATCATTGGGGAATAATATATAGCATTGAGCACCATGTTTAAGTAGAGGTTACGGCGGGTAAGACAGAGGTTACACCGCTGCATAGATGTAGGAAGAGTTGTTGATGAAGCGGTGAAGTTGTTGGTGAAGATCGCGGTGATGATGATGGCCCCCGGCGGCGTTCTGGCGCCACCGGAAGCAAGGGGGAGAGAGCCCCCCTTCTTCTTCTTCTTCCTTGACCTCCTCCCTAGATGGGAGAAGGGTTTCCCCTCTGGTCCTTGGCTAGCATGGCTTGGGAGGGGTGAGAGCTCCTCCCAGAATGGATCTATCTCTCTGTTTCTGCGTTCTCAGATTCTACCCCTTCACCATTTCTTAAATATCCGGAGATCCGTAACTCTGATTGGGGTGAATCTTTTGCCCAGATCTTTCTCATAAAATTAGCTTTCTTGCGCCAAAAGAAGAGTGTTAACCGCCTTACGGGGGGCCCAGGAGAGTCCAGGGCGCTCCTGCTTCCCTGGGGCGCGGCCCCCTATCTCTTGCCCCCCTCGGGCACCGTCTCGCGTTGATTTTACTTCCAAAAAATCACAAATATTCCAAAAAAAAATCTCCGTCTATTTTTATCCCGTTTGGACTCCGTTTGATATTGGGTTTCTGCAAAACAAAAAACATGCAACAGACAGGAACTGGCAATGGGCACTGCATCAATATGTTAGTCCCAAAAAATAGTATAAAAAGTTTCCAAAAGTATATGAAAGTTGTAGAATATTGGCATGGAACAATTAAAAATTATAGATATGATGGAGACGTATCAGCATCCCCAAGCTTAATTCCTGCTCGTCCTCGAGTAGGTAAATGATAAAAAGAATAATTTTTGATGTGGAATGCTACCTAGCATAATCTTGATCATATGTCTAATCATGGCATGAATATTAAGACATGAGTGATTCAAAGCAATAGTCTATCATTTGACATAAAAACAATAATACTTCGAGCGTACCAATAAAGCAATCATGTCTTTTCAAAACAGCATGGCCAACGAAAGTTATCCCTACAAAATCATATAGTCTAGCTGTTGCTCTATCTTAATCACACAAAGTATTTAATCATGCACAACCCTGATGACAAGCCAAGCAATTATTTCATACTTTAATAATCTCAAACTTTTTCAACTTTCATGCAATACATGAGCGTGAGCCATGGATATAGTACTATAGGTGGAATAGAATATGATGGTGGGGTTTATGTGGAGAAGACAAAAAAGGAGAAAGTCTCACATCGACTAGGCGTATCAACGGGCTATGGGGATGCCCATCAATAGATATCAATGTGAGTGAGTAGGGATTGCCATGCAACGGATGCACTAGACCTATAAGTGTATGAAAGCTCAAACTGAAACTAAGTGGGTGTGCATCCAACTTGCTTGCTCATGAAGACCTCGGGAATTTGAGGAAGCCCATCATCGGAATATACAAGCCAAGTTCTATAATGAAAATTACCACTAGTATTTGAAAGTGAAAGGATAGGAGGCTCTCTCTATGAAGAACATGGTGCTACTCTGAAGCACAAGTGTGGTAAAAGGATAGTAACATTGCCCCTTCTCTCTTTTTCTCTCATTTTTTATTTTTCTCTTTTTTTATATATTTTTTCTTTCTTTTTGGTGGGATTCTTTGGCCTCTTTTTTTTTATTTGGGCTTCTTTGGCCTCTTTTATTTTTCATAAAGTCCGGAGTCTCATCCCGGCTTGTGGGGGAATCATAGTCTCCATCATCCTTTCCTCACTGGGGCAATGCTCTAATAATGATGATCATCACACTTTTATTTACTTACAACTCAATATTACAACTCGATATCTTGAACAAAGATATGACTCTATATGAATTCTTCCGGCGGTGTACCGGGATGTGCAATGATCTAGCGTAGCAATGACATCAAAAAACGGATAAGCCATGAAAACATCATGCTAGCTATCTTACGATCATGCAAAGCAATATGACAATGAATGCTCAAGTCATGTATATGATGATGATGAAGGTTGCATGGCAATATATCTCGGAATGGATATGGAAATGCCATTATAGGTAGGTGTGGTGGCTGTTTTGAGGAAGGTATATGGTGGGTGTATGGTACCGGCGAAAGTTGCGCGGCACAAGAGAGGCTAGCAATGGTGGAAGGGTGAGAGTGCGTATAATCCATGGACTCAACATTAGTCATAAAGAACTCATATACTTATTGCAAAAATCTACAAGCCACTGAAAACAAAGTACTACGCACATGCTCCTAGGGGATAGATTGGTAGGAAAAAACCATCGCTCGTCCCCGACCGCCAATCATAAGGAAGACAATCAATAAATAAAATTGTGCTCCAACTTCATCACAAAGCGGTTCACCATACGTGCATGCTACGGGAATCACAAACCTCAACACGAGTATTTATACTAATGGACAATCACCCACTAGCATAACTCTAATATCACCACCTTTATATCGCAAAACTATTGCAAGGAATCAAACATATCATATCCAGCGATCTACAAGTTTATGTAGGATTTTATGACTAACCATGTGAATGACCAATTCCTGTCATCTCTCTAAATTGATATAAGTGAAGCAAGAGAGTTTACTTATTTCTACAAAATATATGCCCACGCTCTAACAAATATAAGAGAAGCAAAAGAGCATTCTACAAATGGCGATTTTCTTTGTGAAGAGAACAGGCAATCCAAACTTAAAATGATATATAAGCGAAGCACATGAAGCATTCTATAAAGCCATACTCAAAAGATTTAAGTGAAGTGCAATGAGCATTCTATAATTCAACCAAGGACTATCTCATACCAGCATGGTGCATAGAAGAAAAGTGAAAACTAAATGCAAAACACGCTCCAAGACTTGCACATAATGCATAAATGAAACAAATACGAAAACATACCGATACTTGTTGAAGAAAGAGGGGATGCCTTCCGGGGCATCCCCAAGCTTAGACGCTTGAGTCTCCTTGAATATTTACTTGGGGTGTTCGGGCATCCCGAAGCTTGAGCTCTTGCCTCTCTTCCTTTTCCTCATATCGAGACCTCCTCGTTTAGACACTTCATCCACACAAAACATCAACAGAAAACTCGGTAAGATCTGTTAGTATAATAAAGCAAATCACCACTCTAAGTACTATTGCAAACCAATTAATATTTTGTTTTCGCATTGTGTCTACTGTAATATAACTTTTCCATGGCTTAATACACTAATATAAATTGATCGATTCATCAAAACAAGCAAACTATGCATCAAAAACAGAATCTGTCAAAAAAAGAACAGTCTGTAGAAATCTGAACATCCACCATACTTCTGGTACCCCAAAAATTCTATCATAATTAGTAAAAATAAACAAGTTGTATATAAAGTCAGTGCAAGAGGAATCCGAACCAATTGACATTCCAGTTAGAAACGTAAAATCACGCACTACAGCAGAGTTTCTGTCCTACATTGTAAACATCCTAAAGGCAAACCATAGCACATTATTTTTATAATACAATGGAATTGTACAAGGGGATAATTATTTTTTTGAAAAGTTTCTGTAATCAAGATTCACAAAGTTTCCGTGAGCATGAACAAAGTCCAAGGCTAGCTCCCACTTCAACAATGCTTGTCTTTCTCACTTTCACTTTCCTTTTTGAAAAGTTTTTAGGTTCCCCTCTTTATTTTTGTGTTTTTTAAACTATATGAAAGCACTCAACATAAATAAATGACTCTCTTTAAACTTCCAGGTTGTCTCCATGGCAGCACTTTCTTTAAAGCCATTAAGTTAGGCATTTAGTGTTCAAGTCATGGATCCACCCGGATCCCAAGGTATATCAAAGCCAATTTTAATTAACAATGATTTGTAGTTTAGTAGTGAGCACAAAGTAACATATATCATGCAACAACGAAATCTAACTCTCTTCGTATGCATCGGCATGTCATAAAAGAACAATTCATGCATACATAGTAAAGGCCAATGCAGAGTATAAGCAGTTTCTTGCAATTTCATCGTGTTGGAAACATAAAGAGGCGGAGATGTAGTTCCTCTCTCATAATAATTGCAAGTAGGAGCAGAAAGCACATTCATATTATATCTATTAAAATCATCATGTAAAGTAGTAAAATGCAACCCATCAATATAATCCTTAGTAAGCACAAACTTCTCCGATATAGTGTAGTTTGGAGAATTCAAAAAGATAATAGGAATATCATGCGTGGGTGCAATAGCAACAATTTCATGTTTAACATAAGGAACTATAGCAAGTTCATCTCCATAAGCATAATTCATATTGGCATCTTGGCCACAAGCATAGCAAGCATCATCAAAAAGGGATATTTCAAACAAATTCAAGGGATCATAGCAATCGTCCTTCGGTAAGACGAAGGGGAATTAAAAAATGTATGAGTTGGAGGGTTACTCTCATTAGAAGGTGGGCACGGGTAGCTAATCCGCTCTTCCTCCATTTGTTCTTCGCTCTCCTCATCATCTTTTTCATCCAATGAGCTCACAGTATCATCAATTTCTTCTTCCATAGCTTCCTGCAAAATATCAGTCTCTTCTTGGGCAGAGTTGACTTTCTTCATAAAAGCATTAATATAGTAATTGTATTCATAATTTTCATAGCAATATCCAAGTATAGCAAGATTTTCCGGCCTATAACCATCATCATCAAAAGCTTCATACTTTTCAAACAAAGCTTCAATATCGTAGGCAGCCTTAAAACCAACAAATTCTTCTATTTGTTCCACATCATAGTAATCGTATATACCATTAGCATAAAAAGCTAAGGTTTCATTATTGTTAAATTTTCATGAAAAGGGGAGGTGTGGAGCCTCCATCCTAGAGCAACAAGTAATATCATATCTCAAGCATAGATTCCAGGCATACCAATGCAACATAATAAATTGATCCCATAATAGTTTCCCTTTTTGTGTCGAGCGATAATCCCTAAAGTATTCACGTTGATCCAACGTGTCTCCCATTATAAAGTTGAATGGGGTTTTCTCAGGATTACCATAGTACATAATATCTCTCACATAATGAGAATCAGGGGTTTTAGGAGTTACCCCATCTACATGAGTAGCAAGTAACTCTAATTTTTTTGGTATTTTGTGTTCCATATCCATAACTAAAGATAAAGAACAACTAAGAACAACAAATAAAAATAACTTAGAGATAAAGCAAACAAGCACACACGAGAATATTCACCCCACGCTATGACTCACCGGCAACGGCGCCAGAAAAAGGTCTTGATGACCCGCAAGTATACGGGATAGTTGTAGCCTCTTTTGATAAGTAAGAGTGTCGAACCTAACGAGGAGCTAAAGGTAGAACAAATAGTCTCTCGAGTCCTATCAGCCACTGATACGACTCTACGCACGCTTGACGTTTGCTTTACCTAGAACAAGTATGAAACTAGAAGTACTTTGTAGGTGTGATAGGATAAGTTTGCCAGATATAAAGAAGGCGTAAATATAAACTAGGGGCTGTTTAGGTAAAGATGAAATAAAGTAAATATTAGGGGGGAGCTTTTTGTTACGAGAAAGTTATTTGTCCAAGGCAATTGATAGCTAGACCGGTAATCACTGTTGTAATTCTATTTGAGGGAGAGGCGTAAGCTAACATACTTTCTCTACTTGGATCATATGCACTTATGATTGGAACTCTAGCAAGCGTCCGCAACTACTAATGATTCACTAAGGTAAAAACCCAACCATAGCATTAAAACATCAAGTCCCCTTTTATCCCATATGCAAACAACCTACTTACTCGGGTTTGTGTTTCAGTCACTCACGCAACCCACTATAAGCAAATCATAAACATATTGCAAACCCTACAGAAGGTATCCCTCACGCTTGCGCGACATGGAGGGCACAATAGGACAGCACCAATAATAAAACATGCAACTCAAACCAATCACGATCATCAATTAACCCATAGGACAAAACGGATCTACTCAAACATCATAAGATAGCCATACATCATTGGGGAATAATATATAGCGTTGAGCAGCATGTTTAAGTAGAGATTACAGAGGGTAAGAGAAAGGTTACGCTGCTGCATAGAGGGAGGAAGAGTTGGTGATGAAGGCGGTGAAGTTGTTGGTGAAGATCGCGGTGATGATGATGGCCCCCGGCGGCGTTCCGATGCCACCGGAAGCAAGGGGGAGAGAGCCCCCTTCTTCTTCTTCTTCCTTGACCTCCTCCCTAGATGGGAGAAGGGTTTCCCCTCTGGTCCTTGGCTCCCATGGCTTGGTAGGGGCGAGGGCCCCTCTGATATTGGATCTATCTCTCTGTTTCTGCGTTCTCAGATTCTACCCCTTCACCGTTTCTGAAATATCCGGAGATCCGTAACACCGATTGGGGTGAATCTTTCGCCCAGATATTTCTCACAAAATTAGCTTTCTTGATCCAAAAGAAGAGCGTTAACGGCCTTCCGGGAGGCCCAGGAGAGTCCAGGGAGCACCTGCCTCCCTGGGACGCGGCCCCCTATCTCCTGGACCCCTCGGGCACCGTCTCGCGTTGATTTTACTTCCGAAAAATCACAAATATTCCAAAAAAATCTCTGTCCATTTTATCCCGTTTGGACTCCGTGTGATATTGGGTTTCTGTGGAAAAAAACATGCAACAGACAAGAACTGACACTGGGCACTGCATCAATATGTTAGTCCCAAAAAATAGTATAAAAAGTTGCCAAAAGTATATG
Organism: Triticum timopheevii; assembly: GCA_963921465.1. Classification (NCBI taxonomy): domain Eukaryota; kingdom Viridiplantae; phylum Streptophyta; class Magnoliopsida; order Poales; family Poaceae; genus Triticum; species Triticum timopheevii. The sequence goes on along the minus strand of OY997264.1, from coordinate 246,863,138 downwards.
AAAGTTGGAGAATATTGGCATGGAACAATCAAAAATTATAGACACGACGGAGAAGTATCACCAGCATGCGCGCCGAAGTGCTGACGGAGGTGGCGAATGGCTGTGGGGCCCTGACGCAGCTCCTTCTAACGTGGTTAGAAGTCGAGGTGCATCACGGTCCACCCAGCTCTCGCCGCCACCCACGCCAGCGGAAGGCCTAGCGCGCGCAGCTGCTCCTCGATTTTCCTCCCGCCACGGAGAAGCTCGACGAATGGAGGGCCACCGTTCGAAGCCTCGTCGGCATCGCCAACAACGATGAGTTGTGGCCGGAGGGACCTGTAGGCCGTCGCTCCACCGGGCCATCGCATGCCAGCAGAGACCATGCTGGAGGTGATGCAGCCACGGTGCACTCCCCTCCTCCATCCCGGCCACCCCGAGCGTGTGTTCGTCGCGACAACGCTCGAGATGATATCTCTATCGCGTCGTCCGACCCGCGAACCAAACGCGATCAGCGTCAAGTCCTTCGGGAGCGGGTTCATGAGGACGCACGAACTACCATCGAGCACCGACGTGATGTGTGCCACTAGTCGAACAGGCGGGCAGGGCCTGCTACAGACCGCCCAGTGCCAGGAGGCTACGGTGGACTACCTTACGAGGTGGGTTGTCCGGATTTCACCCGTGAGCTGTGTCAGTTCCAGTGGCCCTCCCACCGTACGTTCAAGCCTGATGTTGGCGAGAAGTACAACGGCAAGACTCACCCGTCGGAGTTCCTCAGCATCTACACCATCGCGATGCAAGCTGCTGGGGCCCGCGACGATAAGGTGCTTGCCAATTACTTCCTGTTGGCACTCAAGCCTAATGTTATGTCATGGTTGATGCACTTGCTGGTGGATACCATCTCTTCTTGGGCGGATCTGTGCCATGAGTTTGTTGGCGCCTTTACCGGAGGTCACCAGGCTCATGGCCAGGCGAGTCATTTACACATCATCCCCCAGAAGGAAGGGGAGAACTTGCGCAAGTACATCTAGAGGTTCAGCCGAGTGCAGTACAACATCCCCGACGTTCATCCTGCCGCCGTGATCAATGCATTCCATCAGAATGTGCATAATCGTAAGGTCAGAGATGTGGCCGAACTTTATGTTCTGGCCAATCAGTGCGCTCGCACTAAAGAGGGAAGGAAGTACCCCGACGAAGACGCCGGTGCGGAAACCGACTCAACGGATGATACCGCCACCCCGGCGAAGAAGGGCCGGCGCCGTAACAGGAAGCGCAGGAGCAAGACTGTGCTTGCCATCGAGGGATCCGATGATACCGGCGCTACCAAGAAACCCAAGGCAAGTGACCCTGGCAAGGAGGTTGTCGGGTGTGCCGCTTGCCGACCCTTGGCGGCTGCCGATAAGCCAGGGGGCTCCGACAAGCAGTATTGCAAGATCCACCGCACCAAGGGCCATTATCTCCAAAACTGCCAGCAGGTAGAGCTGCTCGCCGAGAAGCAGAAAGCTGAGTATGAACGGCGAGACAAGGAGAAAGGCCCAGATGGTGCCGAGGGATCCGGCAAGAAACGTGGCGGCCAAGGAGGCTGCCGCGGCAAGGATAATCAGCAGGAAAGGCCCGCTCGAGGCCGTGATAAGAAGCAAGAAGACGATGATCATGACGATGACGATGAGTCCGGCGACCATGAGTTTCAGAAAGCCATGGAGGCCATGTGCGTCGATGGTGGCGCCTCGTTGTATACATCCCACCGCCAACTCAAGCAGTGGGCGCGTGAGATCACGGCGGTGGAGCCATCATTCGATGCATGGAAGCCGCTAAAATGGTGCAGCATGCCCATCATCTTTGACACCGAGGACCACCCTGACCGCACTACTGCGGTCGGGTGCTTGCCATTGTTGGTTTCACCAACAATCCGCAACCTCAAGGTGACAAGGATGTTGGTTGACGGCAGGGCTGGCCTGAACTTGATATCACGTGTTGTGGTCAAAAGGCTGCAGATCCCCGATGGAGACCTCGAGGAGACGAGCACGTTCCAAGGGATTAACCCGGGGAGGAGCCAGCCAAAGGGAAAGGTCACGCTGCCCGTGACATTCGGATGCGAGCTGAACCACAGGACGGAAAGGATTTTTTTCGATGTAACCGAGGTCCCCTTGCCTTACAATGGATCCTCGGCCGCCCGGCACTAGCCAAGTTCATGGCGGCTTCACACTACGCCTATAACATGCTGAAGATGCCCGGGCCTATGAACATCATCACTGTCCCCTCCGGTAAGAAAGATGCGCTGATATGCGCCGACCAACTCTACCGGGATTTAGTTGCAGCAGCTGTCGCTAAGGCACCTGCTCCTGCCGACAGAGCCCCGGGGGGAATAAGACCGGCGAGACCCCTCGTACCCATTCCGGCAAGCGCACCTCTTTAGGGTGTTGCGCTTCCGTTGAGAACGTGCCAGAGAGCTCCGCCGGCAAGAGCAAGAAGTCCAGAGCCACACCAACAGAGACCAAGAAGGTGCCCATCAAGGAGGACGGCATGGGGGGAGCTTTTACCATAAGCTCCACCCTTGACGGCAAATAGGAAAGCGAGCTCGTCACCTTCCTACGGGCGAATGTCGATGTGTTTGCATGGCAATCCTCCGACATCCCCGGCGTTCCCAGGAAGGTGATTGAGCACCACCTTGCTGTCTGTCCTCATGCGCGGCCCGTCAAGCAGAAGGTTAGGAAGCAAGCTTTGGAGAGGTAGGAGTTCATCACGGAGGAAATCAGAAAGCTAGAAGCGGCAGGGTTGGTGAGAGGGGTACTCCATCCGATGTGGTTGGCCAATCCAGTAGTAGTGCGCAAGGCAAATGGGAAGTGGAGGCTGTGTATTGATTACGCAGACATTAATAAGGCTTGTCCAAAGGATCCCTTCCTGTTATCGCGCATTGACCAGATTGTTGACTCCACAGCCAGGTGTGACCTTTTATAATTCCTCGACGCCTACTCGAGATACCACTAGATCTTCATGACGAAAGAGGACGAGGAGAAGACATCATTCATCACCCCATGTGGTACGTATTGCTTTTTACATATGCCTTTCGGGTTGAAGAGTGCTGGCTCAACCTTTGCAAGAGTAGTCCAAATTGGTTTTGTGCCCCAGCTACATAGAAATATGGAACCTTATATGGATGACATAGTGGTCAAAACCAAGGACAAAGCAACCTTTGTGCAAGATCTGGAAAAAACATTTGCAAACCTGCACAAGATCAACCTCAAGTTGAACCCTGAGAAGTGTGTCTTCGGCGTCCCGTCAGGCAAGCTTCTCGGGTTCTTTGTGTCCCAACGCGGGATTGAAGCAAACCCAGATAAGATCAAGGCCACCGAGCAGATTGAGGCACCCAAATGGATCAAGGATGTGCGTCGGCTCACTGGCTGCATTGCCACCAGGAGCCGGTTCATCTCCAAGTCCGCGTAGCGTGCCCTTCCTTTTTTCAAGATCTTAAAGAAGGCAGGGCCAGTGGCGTGGACCCTAGAGGCCAAGGCAGCACTGCAAGATTTGAAGAAATACCTCTCCTCTACCCCAGTGCTGGTTGCGCCCAAACTGCAAGAACCGTTGCTGCTTTATCTAGCGGTGACAAATCAGGTGGTTAGCGCCGCACTAGTGGCGCAGCGAGAGGTCGATCAGGACAGAGCAGCAGCGGCAAAGTCAATGGCTGGCGGTCCAGAACCCTCCCCGGCAGGGCTCGGTGCCGGCAAGACTGAGTCCTTGGCAAGGATCGGTCCCGGCAAGACTGGCACCAGTACGACAGGACCCGAACGGCCAGGTGAAGAGGCGCAGAATAAGAAAATGGTGCAGCACCTAGTCTACTTCGTCAGCTCCCTCTTGCAGGGGGCTAGGTCGAGGTACTTAGGTGTGCAAAAGCTGCTATTCGGCCTCCTTATGGCTTCGAGGAAGCTGCGCCATTACTTCCAAGTGCACGAGGTCACGGTGGTCACCCGCCTCCCGTTGCAATGGATACTACACAACCCAGATGCAACGGGGAGGATTGTGGAATGGGCCCTGGAGCTGTCAAGTTTCGGTTTGAAGTTTGAATGTACCTCGACGATTCAGCGCAGAGTCTTGGCGGAGTTTGTTAAAGAATGGACCTCGACGCCCGACGAAGAGGTACAGGAGACCACTCTCCCCGGCAAGGAAACGAGTAGCAACTGGATCATGTACTTTGATGGTGCTTTCTCGCTACAAGGCGCCGGTGCTGGTGTGCTGCTTGTCGCACCCACCGGAGAGCACCTCAAGTATCTCATCCAGATGCACTTCCCCCTGGAGATGTCAACCAACAACACCGCTCAGTACAAGGGTTTGCTTGCCGATCTCAGCATTGCGGCAGACTTTGGAGTTAAAAAGCTCATCGTCATGGGTGACTCACAGCTCGTCGTTAGGCAGATCAACAAAGATTATCAAAGCCCGTTGATGGATGATTACGTAGATGAGGTGACGAAACTGGGGGAGCGCTTTGACGATATAAAAACGGAGCATGTCCCTCGGGCGGAGAACGACATCGCCGACTGCCTATCAAAGCGCGCTGCCCTCAAGCTACCCGTTGAACCAGGTACTTTTGTGCTTCAGTTAACTCAACCATCCGTCAAGCCGTCGACTCGGCAGAACAAGCATAGGAAGTTAGGGTCCGGCAAGTACTTCCCCACCGAGCTCCCCGGAGCTGCCGGCGAAGATGTTGCCGTGGATGCCGATCCTGCCGTGGGACGACCGACTCCGGCAGGACCTTAGGTCATGGCCGTGGAGGCGGCCGCTCCTGTAGCAGAAGAGACACCTTTGGTCCTTGATACATGTAACGCCCCAGATTCAATGTGCCAGGTGTCTTCCAGTTATTTGCCGTCGTTGCCATGTCATTTGCTTGTGTGTTGCATTTTTCCATGTCATCATGTGCATCTCATTTTGCACACGTGTTCGTCTCATGCATCCGAGCATTTTCTCCGTTGTCCGTTTTGCAATCTGGCACTCCTATGTCATCCGGCATCCCCTTCTTGTCTCTTTTCGTGAGCGGGTGTTAAACATTCTTGGGATGGACCGAGTTTTGCCAAGCGGCCTTGGTACACCACCGGTAGACCGCCTGTCAAGTTTCGTTCCATTTGGAGGTCATTTGATGCTCCAACGGTTAACCTGGTAACCATAAAGCCCCTTTTGACTTGCAGCCCAACACCCCTCCGAATCAGCCCATCCTAACCCCCTCCATGCTCTTGGTCGTTCGATCACAATCGCGTGGCTAAAAACCGCACCTTAATTGCACTCTCCTAGCTCCCTCTACCTATATAAACACACCCTCCCCCGAAATTTCGAATCAAACCCTACCCCTAACCCTAGCCTCGTCTTCCTCCGTGCACCAGACATATCCATCGAGCCGCCGGACACGTCCAGCCGTCTCCTGATGAAGCTATGTACCTAGGGTAGGGTCATAGACCTGTCCAAGGTACCCTCCCCAAAGACATCTATAGAAGAAACTACCTTTCAGTCGACCTGGAAGGATCCCACTCGACGGACTCGAAGACACTCGACCACGAAGCCATTCACTCGACCACCAGGAGACCTAGAGTCACTCTGGACGCAAACGGTCTATTATTAAGTAGTCTTTATGGTCATGATAGCACTTTATGTAGGGCATTACCAGTAACGCCAGACCTTAATGTACCTTAAACCCTGCATAACTGAGGGCCGGAGTGGTCTGGCGGACTCTATATAAGCCACCCCCACCTCAGTGTAAAGGGTTCGCACCCCTGTAACTCATACGCATATAATCCAGTCGACCGCCTCCGGGCTCCGAGATGTAGGGTTGTTACTTCCTCCGAGAAGGGCCTGAACTCGTAAATCCCTTGCGTATACAACTACTCCATAGCAAGGATCTTGCCTCTCCATACCTACCCCCCTATTCTACTGTCAGGCTTAGAACCGCGACACCTCCCGCCTCCAATCCGCTGCCGCCACCTGTCCAATGCCGTCTCTCCCACCGCCGCAACCCGCTGGGCCCAGGCGCGGCCCGCCCAGGCCCAGGCGGCCGCCCGTCCACCCCGCGCGCTACTGCCGCGTGGCTCCTCCCGAGCGCCACTAGAGCCGCTGCCCCTCGCCGGCGAGCGCCTCCGCCGCCGCTCCGAGGGACCCTCGCCAGATTCCGCACCCGCCGGTGCCCGCCGCCGACGAGCGCCCTCGCCGCCGCGCCTCGCCTCAGATTCACCCCGCCGCCGACAGCCGGCCGCCGCCCCGGTTGCCGCATGCCGCCGCCACCGGCCCAACGCCCCCGCCGGATTCGCCGTCCCTGCTCCTCCCCGGCGTCGCGCGCCTCGCCGGAGGTCGCCTCCGTCGCCAGCCGCCGCCTCGTTACCGGATTGGGTCGGGGAGGACCAGATCCACCACCTCACCGAACCAAATGGCGCCCCCGATCCCGGATCTCCTCGTCCCGGAACCCCTCCATCGATTTTCCCCGGAGTCCCTGATTCCCAACATTCTGGTGCCATGTTCGTCATGCCATAACTTCATGTGTGCTGCTCTGTTTCATGCATATGATATGTCAAAATCTTCATCATGAGATGCTCTACATTCATTCCATTGTGCGATGCTTGTTTGAGTCCATCTTAATGCCTAAATCATCGTTGCACGAGTGCTATATGATGTTAACCTGCTGAAACTGATATAACTTGCTGTTTTTGTCTTTTTCATTGCATTTTGTGAGTGCATCCTATGAGCTAAATGTCTACATGAGTTTTGAGATACATCATGCCATCTTTACATAGGTGCAATCCATGTATTTTTTTTTGAGTCTTGTAGTGAGTGCATCGAGCTTGTTAAGTAGGGTACTTGCTATTGCTATTTTGCTAGTCTGAATCTGCTATAGCATGATGCTATGTAAACCTGCTTCTACAAGTCATTCTATGCATAATCTGGAGATGTTCACCAAGGATGTTTTGTTATACATGTCATGATCTATCCATTCAAGCCCCTGGTTGAATTTATAGCCTGCTGTAACTTGTTGTTATCTTGCTCCAAAATTACTAAATAATGTTGTTGTCAGCCTGTTAACATTAAGTTCAATGTTGCCATGATTGTTGTTATAGTGATCCAAGCATGCTATGAACTTGCTCGTGCCATGTTTAGCTTCATAAATATGCCATCTTAATGTTGGTTGACTTTACATGCCATGTAATCATCTGTGGTGAGTGGTACAAGCTCACCAACATGTCTACTTATTGTTGTTCCTGCCATGTCTGAATCTGTCATATCATTTGCCATGTTTGCATGGATGCCACCATGTTTCCTGCCGATCTTTGGAATTAGTTCAGCAAGGGTGTTTTGTTCTTTGTCTTTAGTACTAGCATTCCATGCCTTTGTTTGCCATGATAATTTCCTGTATCATGTTGTTTGATAGCTCTAAACATTGAAACCTTATGTTATTCCTGCTAAGTCTGTAAACTGTTATTATTTGCAATCTTGCCATGTCCTTTTGAGCATGTTCTCGTGATTTCTGGAGATAGCTCAGTGTTCATGCTTTGTCATGCTTTACCTGTACTTCATGCTCATGCCTTTTTTTCACGTTGACATGCTGTAGCATACTGTTTTGATGCTTGCTCGTTGCCTAGTTGCTGTTTTGGACAACTTGTCCTTTAAACTTGTATAGTGTGTATGTGTTGAACCGTTGCTCTGTTTTGAGTGTGCTCTATATGAAACTTGCTTGATTTTGCATGAATTTTCAGACTATCATGTTGCATCCATGTTTTGAGAGTGTTTGCTTGATGTTTGTATGCATTTTGCATCAATGCCATGTTTAACTTGTTTTGCTCATATCTTCTAGGCCGTAACTCTGAATTAAATGAACTTTATATGTAACTTGATAGAATCTCGTGTAGATCATCTTGGTGCATCTTAACTTGCTGTTTAACAACTTAAACTTAATTTTTTTTTTCAGATCTGGACCAATTTCTTAATTTGCATATGAGGACTTACCGGAATTGTTATATGTTGTTTCCGGCCTCATTTAAACTTGCTTTGATGTGTTGCTCTTGTCTGCATCATCTCTTGCCATGAGTAGATTCATCTAGCTTTCTCATGCATCATACTTGGTTGAGCATCATGCCATGTCTATGTGTGGTGTGTTTACCATGTTGTGTGCTTCTTCTTGATAGTTCCCATTTCGTTGCGATCGTGAGGATTCGTTCGTCTACGTTTGGTTCAGCTTCATCCGTTCGTCTTCTTCATGGACTCGTTCTTCTTACTTGCGGGATTTCAGGCAAGATGACCGTCACCTTGGATCTCTCTACTATCAGTGCTATGCTAGTTCCTTCGTTCTATCACTATGCTGCGCTACCTATCACTTGTTCTTCAAGCCTCCCAAATTGCCATGTCAGCCCCTAACCTTTTCAACCTTCCTAGCAAACCGTTGTTTGGCTATGTTACCGCTTTGCTTAGCCCCTCTTATAGCGTTGTTAGTTGCATGTGAAGTTGAAGATTGCTCCATGGTGGATAGGATTATGTTGGGATATCACAATATCTCTTATTTAATTAATGCATCTATATACTTGGTAAAGGGTGGAAGGCTCGGCCTTATGCCCGGTGTTTTGTTCAACTCTTGCCGCCCTAGTTTCCCTCATACCGGTGATATGTTCCCGGATTTTGTGTTCCTTACGCGGTTGGGTGATTTATGGGACCCCCTTGACAGTTCGCTTTGAATAAAACTCCTCCAGCAAGGCCCAACCTTGATTTTACCATTTGCCTCACCACCACCTATACCTTTCCCTTGGGTCGGCCAACCCAAGGGTCATCTTTATTTTAGCCCCCCCGGGCCAGTGCTTCTCCAAGTGCTGGTCCGAACCGGGCAGACTGCGGGGCCACCTCGGGGCAACTCGAGGGCTGGTTTTACTCGTAGGCTGACCTATCCGGTGTTGCCCTGAGAACGAGATATGTGCAGCTCCTATCGGGATTGTAGGCACATCGGGCGGCTTTGCTGGCCTTGTTTTACCATTGTCGAAATGTCTTGTAACCGGGATTCCGAGACTGATCGGGTCTTCCTAGGAGAAGGAATATCCTTCGCTGATCGCGAGAGCTTATCATGGGCTAAGTTGGGACACCCCTACAAGGTATAAACTTTCGAGAGCTGTGCCCGCAGTTATGTGGCAGATGGGAATTTGTTAATGTCCGGTTGTAGATAACTTGACACCAGATCCAAATTAAAACGCATCAACCGTGTGTGTAGCCATGATGGTCTCTTTTCGGCGGAGTCCGGGAAGTGAACATGGTTTCGGGTTATGTTTGACGTAAGTAGGAGTTTAGGATCACTTCTTGATCATTACTAGTTGACGACCGTTCCGTTGCTTCTCTTCTCGCTCTTATTTGCGTATGTTAGCCACCATATCATGCTTAGTCGCTGCTGCAACCTCACCACTTTACCCCCTTCCTTTCCCATTAAGCTTTGCTAGTCTTGATACCCATGGTAATGGGATTGCTGAGTCCTCGTGGCTCACAGATTACTACAACAACAGTTATAGGTACAGGTTATGCGATGATCATGACGCGAGAGCGATTTTTGCTTGTTTCGGAGTTCTTCTTCTGCTTCTTCTTCGATCAGAGGATAGGTTCCAGGTCGGCAGCCTGGGCTAGCAGGGTGGATGTCGTTTGGGTTTCTGTTTGTGTTTCATCCATAGTCGGATGTTGATCTTATGTAAGGTGATGCTGTATTCGTGTGGCATTGTATGCCTTTTGTATGTATCCCCATCTATTATGTAATGTTGATGTAATGATATCCACCTTGCAAAAGCGTATCAATATGCGGTTCTATCCTTGGTGGGACCTTCTAGTTCCTTTAGGATAGGGTCGCATCTTGGGCGTGACAATACGTCTCCAATGTATCTATAATTTTTGATTGTTCCATGCTATTATATTACCCCTTTTGGATGTTTATGGGCTTTATTTTACAGATTTATATCATTTTTGGGACTAACCTACTAACCAGAGGCCCAATCCATATTGTTGTTTTTTTCCCTATTTCGGTATTTCAAAGAAAAGGAATAGCAAACGGAGTCCAAACGGAATGAAACCTTCGGGAGCGTGATTTTTGGAACGAACGTGATCCAGAGGACTTGGAGTGCAAGTCAAGAAGCAGCCGAGGCTCCCACGAGATAGGAGGGCGTGCCCTCTGTCTCGTGGGCCCCTCGGGCGTCCACCGACATACTTCTTGCTCCTATTTAAGCCTACGTACCCCGAAAACATCCAGGGAGCAGACGAAACACAATTTCCACCATCGTAACCTTCTGTATCCGTGAGATCTCATCTTGGAGCCTTCGCCGACACTCTGCCGGGGGGGGGGGGGGAATCAACCACGAAGGGCTTCTACATCAACATCCTTGCCCCTCCGATGAGTTGTGAGTAGTTCACCATAGACCTACGGGTCCATAATTATTAGCTAGATGGCTTCTTCTCTCTTTTTGGATCTCAATACAATGTTCTCCCCCTCTCTTGTGGCGATCTATTCAATGTAAACTCTTTTTGCGGTGTGTTTGTCGAGATCCGATGAATTGTGGGTTTATGATCAAGTTTATCTATGAGTAATATTTGAATCTTCTCTGAATTCTTTTATGTATGATTGTGTTATCTTTGCAAGTCTCTTCGAATTATAAGGTTGGTTTGGCCTACTAGATTGATCTTTCTTGCCATGGGAGAAGTGCTTAGCTTTGGGTTCAATCTTGCGTTGTCCTTACCTAGTGACAGAAAGGGTTGCAAGGCACGTATTGTATTGTTGCCATCGAGGATAACAAGATGGGCTTTATATCATATTTCTTGAGTTTATCCCTCTACATCATGTCATCTTGCTTAATGTGTTACTCTGTTCTTATGAACTTAATACTCTAGATGCAAGCAGGAGTCGGTCGATGTGTGGAGTAATAGTAGTAGATGCAGGCAGGAGTCGGTCTACTTGTTGCGGACGTGATGCCTATATACATGATCATGCCTAGATAATCTCATACTTATTCCCTTTTCTATCAATTGCTCGACAGTAATTTGTTCACCCACTGTAATACTTATGCTATCTTGAGATAAGCCGCTAGTGAAACCTATGGCCCCCGGGTCTATCTCTTATCATATTTGCTTCCAATCTACTTTTATTTGCATATTTACTTTTTGCATCTATATTATAAAATACCAAAAATATATTTATCTTATCTTATTATCTTTATTAGATCTCACTTTCGCAAGTGGCTGTGAAGGGATTGACAACCCCTTTATTGGGTTGGTTGCGAGTTCTTTGTTTGTTTGTGTAGGTGCGTGGGACTTTTGAGGAGCCTCCTACTGGATTGATACCTTGGTTCTCAAAAACCGAGGGAAATACTTACGCTACTATTGCTGCATTACCCTCTCCTCTTCGAGGAAAACCAACGCAAGCTCAAGACATAGAAAGAAGGATTTCTGGCGCCGTTGCCGGGGAGGCTTCCACCAAGTCAAGTCAAGATTCGACCTCCCGCCAATGTGCGATTTCTGGTGCCGTTGTCGGGGAGGTCTTCGCTCAAGTCAATACATGCCAAGTACCCATCAAAAACTCATCTCCCTCGCATTTATATTATTTGCCATTTGCCTCTCGTTTTCCTCTCCCCCACCTCGCCCTTGGCGTTTTATTCGCCCTCTCTTTCCCAATCTCCTTCTCTCTTTTGCTTGCCCTTTCGTTTGCTCGTTTGGTTGGATTGATGCTTATTTATTGGTAAACAGAGAACCTAAGATATATGGATCCTCATCAGCTTGCTAATCTTTTTAAGAGATCCAATTATGATGAACGAATTGCTAGTGAGTTTTGTGCACTACATTATCTTTATGAAGTTTTGCTTGAAATCAGTGAATCTGAAAATTGTGATGAAACACTTTATGAAGTGATTCATGATAGATCTTTGAATAAAAAGCATGATTGCAATGATCTTTGAATAAAAAGCATGATCTTTGAACATTCTCTTGATATCAATTATGCTAATAATATGCAAAACCCGAAGTTTGGGGATGCTAGTTTTGCTATGTCTACTACTTGTTGCAATGATCATGATTGGAGTGATTTTTCATATGATTTTGAAAATTTATTGAAGCCCCATGATGAATATGAGATCGATAATAGTGTTTGCAATAATATTGGAAGTGGGTTTTTAAGAGTGTCAACTTTAGATCCCACATATTTGGAGAATGTTCAATCTTATGATATTTTTGATAAAAGTGGGTTTGGAGAGGTCATTACTTTAGTTAATGTTAATCCCACTATCTTGGAAGAGTGTCAACTTTGCATGCATGTGGATTGTGTTAAGAATATGTTATGTGATAGCTATTTTGTTGAATTTGCCTATGATCCTACATGTAATTATTATGAGAGAGGAAAATATGGTCATAGAAATTTTTAGGGATAATTATATTTATGCCCCTAGTTGTGTCCCACTCGTCTGTTTTACCCCTAATTCCCAAAAGCCACCGGTTCTGTCCAAGTCACTTTGGTCCTCTTATGCTTTTGCCCTTTGACCGTTTGACCGTCAGTTTGAAAACTTCATAACTAATTCATACTGAATCGGAAAAATGCAAATAAGATACCAAAATGTTCAGAAAAACATCACCTATATGTCTGTGTCATTTGCATTCATGAAAAAAGTGTTGGAAAGTGCACATCCGAGTTTTAGCTCTTTTGATACCACCATGAATAGTAAACTCTAAAAAAATTCAAAACAATTCAAAAAAAATATGGTGGCAAAGAACGACAAATGTTCTAAGTGCTTGCCAAGTTTCATTAGGGAATGACATTCGTGGAAGTCGTGGCAAAAAAATAATCTATTTTGGAGTGCTAATTGTCTTTTTTGCCGCGACACCCACGAATGTCATTAGGGAATGACATTAGGGAACGACAAATTTTACTATTCATGGTGGTAGCATAAGAGCTAAAACTCGGATGGTCACTTTCCAACACTATTTTCATGAATACAAATGACACTGACATATAGGTGATGTTTTTCTGAACATTTTGATATCTTATTTGCATTTTTCTGATTTAGTATGAATGAGTTATGAAGTTTTCAAACTGACGGTCAAATGGGTCAAAGGCCAAAAGCATAAGAGGAGCAAAGTGACTTGGACAGAACCGGTGACTTTTGGGAATTAGGGGTAAAACAGACGAGTGGGACAGAACTAGGGGCATAAATCTAATTATCCCAAATTTTTATCTTACTAAATTACCTCTCGTCATGTTGAGATTGCTATCGTCTCTTTCTTATTCCTTGCATATGCTAGTTTTTGTTTGCTTTGCAAATTTGTTTGCTTATAATATGCGTATGCATAGGAAGTATGTTAGACTTAGATGTGTTTGTCACGTGTTTCATGATGCTCTCTTTGCGCTTCAATTCTTGTCTTTCATATGAGCATCATTAAAATTATCAATGACTAGCTAAAATGCTTTAAAGAAAAGCACTTGTTGGGAGACAACCCAATATTTTTCCTTGATGTTATTCAATAAATCTTGCATCTACCTTCTATTTAGATGTGTTTTTATCTTTTAATTAGTGTTTGTGCCAAGTAGAACCAATAGGATAACCTATGATGATAGTTGATTTGATTCTGCTGAAAAACAGAAACTTTGCACACACGAATATAATTTTGTTAAATCACAGGGACGTGATTTTGCGTTGATTCTTTTTTATGCTAATCAATAAACAAATTTTCCAGGACTTCCTATTTTGGTAGAATTTTTGGAGTTCCAGAAGTTTGCGTTAGTTACAGATTTCTACAGACTGTTCTGTTTTTGACAGGTTCTGTTTTTCGTGTGTTGTTTGCTTATTTTGATGCATCTATGGCTAGTAAAATAGTTTATAAACCATAGAGAAGTTTGAATAAAGTAGGTTTAACACCAAAATAAATAAATAATGAGTTCATTATAGTACCTTATGTGGTGGTTTTGTTTTCTTTCACTAACGGAGCTTATAAGATTTCCTGTTGAGTTTTGTGTTGTGTAGTTTTCAAGTTTTGGGTAAAGCTTTTATGGACTATGGAATAAAGGGTGGCAAGAGCCTAAGCTTGGGGATTGCCAAGGCATCCCAAGATAACCAAGGATAGCCAAAAGCCTAAGCTTAGGGATGCCCCGGGAAGGCATCACCTCTTTCGTCTTCGTTCATTGGTAACTTTACTTGGAGCTATATTTTTATTCGCCACATGATATGTGTTTTGCTTGGAGCGTCGTGTATTATATTAGTCTTTGCTTTTTAGTTTATCACAATCATCCTTGCTGTACACTCCTTTTGGGATAAGCCTATTTGATTAGAATTTGCTAGAATACTCTATGTGCTTCACTTATATCTTTTGAGCTTGATAGTTTTTCCTCTAGTGCTTCACTTATATCTTTTAGAGCACGGTGGTGACTTAATTTTGAAGAAATTACTAGTCTCTCATGCTTCACTTATATCTTTTTGAGAGTCTTTTAAAACAGCATGGTATTTTCTATGGTTATAAAATTGGTCCTAGAATGGTAGGCATCCAAGTTGGGTATAATAAAAACTATCATAGGAAGTGAATTGGATGCTATGATCAATTTGATACTTGATAATTGTTTTGAGATATGAAGGTAGTGATATTAAAGTCATGCTAGTTGGGTGATCATAAATTTAGAGAATGCTTGTTTTGAAGTTAGCAAGTCCCGTAGCATGCACGTATGGTTAAAGTTGTGTAACAAATTTGAAACATGAAGTGTACCTGGCTTGTGCATCCTTATGAGTGGTGGTTGGGGACGAGCGATGGTCTTTTCCTACCAATCTATCCCCCTAGGAGCATGCACGTAGTACTTGATTTTTTATGACTCATAAATTTTTGCACTAAGTATATGAGTTCTTTTGACTAATGTTGAGTCCATGGATTATACGCACTTTTACCTTTCCGCCATTGCTAGCCTCTTCGGTACCGTGCATTGCCCTTTCTCACCTTGAGAGTTGGTGCAAACTTCGCCGGTGCATCCAAATCCCGTGATACGATAAACTCTATCACACGTAAATGTCCTTATATCTTCCTCAAAGCATCCACCATACCTACCTATTATGGCATTTCTATAGCCATTCCGAGATATATTGCCATGCAACTTTCCACCGTTCCGTTCATCATCATCATGACATACATTACTTTTGTCATATTGCCATTGCATGATCATGTAGTTGACATCGTATTTGTGGCAAAGCCACCATGCATTATTTTTCATACATGTCACTCTTGATTCGTTGCACCATCCTGGTACACCGCCGGAGGCATTCATATAGAGTCATATCTTGTTCTAGTTTCGAGTTGTAATTCATATGTTGTAATCAATAGAAGTGTGATCATCATCATTACTAGAACATTGCCCAAAGAAAAAAAAGAGAAAAAAAAGAAGAAAGGCCAAAGGAAAAAAAAAGAAAGGCCCAAAAAAGAAATAGAAAATAAAAGAAAATAAATAAAAAGGCCAATGTTACTATCTCTTTTTCCACACTTGTGCTTCAAAGTAGCACCTAGTTCTTCATGTAGTGAGTCTCATATATTGTGCTTCAAAGTAGCACCATGTTTTTCATATAGTGAGTCTCATAAGTTCTCTTTTTCATACTAGTGGGAATTTTTCATTATAGAACTTGGCTTGTATATTCCTACGATGGGCTTCCTCAAATGCCGTAGGTCTTCGTGAGCAAGCAAGTTGGATGCACACCCACTAGTTTTCTTTTGTTGAGCATTCATTTATAGCTCTAGTGCATCCGTTGCATGGCAATCCCTACTCCTCATGTTGACATAAATTGATGGGCATCTCAATAGCCCGTTGATTATCCTCGTCAATGTGAGACTTTCTCCTTTTTTGGCTTCTCCACACAATCCCCATCATCGTAGTCTATTCCACCCATAGTGCTATATCCATGGCTCACGCTCATGTATTGCGTGAAGGTTGAAAAAGTTTGAGATTATTTAAGTATGAAACAATTGCTTGGCTTGTCATCGTGGGTATAGAAGTTGGGAACATCTTTGTGTGACGAAAATGAAGCACAGCCTAACTATATGATTTTGTAGGGATGAACTTTCTTTTGCCATGTTATTTTGAGAAGACATGATTAGTATGCTTGAAGTGTTACTATTTCTTTTATCAATATGAACTTTTATTTTGAATCATATGGATCTGAACATTTATGCCACAATAAAGAAAATTACATTATGAATCATGGTAGGTAGCATTCCACATCAAAAATTCTATTTTTATCATTTACCTACTCGAGGACGAGCAGGAATTAAACTTGGGAATGCTTGATACGTCTCCAACGTATCTATAATTTTTGATTGTTCCATGCTATTATATTACTCCTTTTGGATGTTTATGGGATTTATTTTACACATTTATATCATTTTTGGGACTAACCTACTAACCGGAGGCCCAGCCCATATTGCTGTTTTTTTTGCCTATTTCAGTATTTCGAAGAAAAGGAATTTCAAACGGAGTCCAAATGGAATGAAACCTTCGGGAGCGTGATTTTTGGAATGAACGTGATCCAGAGGACTTGGAGTGCAAGTCAAGAAGCAGCCGAGGCTCCCACGAGATAGGAGGGCACGCCCTCCCCTATAGGGCGCGCCCCCTGTCTCGTGGGCCCTCGGGTGTCCACCGACTTACTTCTTCCTCCTATATAAGCCTACGTACCCCGAAAACATCCAGGGAGCAGACGAAACACAATTTCCACCACCGTAACCTTCTGTATCCACGAGATCTCGTCTTGGAGCCTTCGACGGCACTCTGCCGGAGGGGGAATCGACCATGGATGGCTTCTACATCAACATCCTTGCCCCTTCGATGAGTTGTGAGTATTTTACAATAGACCTACGGGTCCATAGTTATTAGCTAGATGGCTTCTTCTCTCTTTTTTGATCTCAATACAATGTTCTCCCCCTCTCCTGTGGAGATCTATTCGATGTAAACTCGTTTTGCAGTGTGTTTGTCGAGATCCGATGAATTGTGGGTTTATGATCAAGTTTATCTATGAATAATATTTGAATCTTCTCTGAATTCTTTTATGTATGATTGAGTTATCTTTGCAACTCTCTTTGAATTATCTGTTTGGTTTGGCCTACTAGATTGATCTTTCTTGGCATGGGAGAAGTGCTTAGCTTTGGGTTCAATCTTGCGGTGTCCTTACCTAGTGACAGAAAGGGTTGCAAGGAACGTATTGTATTGTTGCCATCGAAGATAACAAGATGGGGTTTATATAATATTGCTTGAGTTTGTCCCTCTACATCATGTCATCTTGCTTAATGCGTTACTCTGTTCTTATGAACTTAATACTCTAGATGCAGGCAGGAGTCGGTCGATGTGTGGAGTAATAGTAGTAGATGCAGGCAGGAGTCGGTCTACTTGTTGCTGACGTGATGCCTATATACATGATCATGCCTAGATATTCTCATAATTATTCGCTTTTCTATCAATTGCTCAACAGTAATTTGTTCACCCACTGTAATACTTATGCTATCTTGAGAGAAGACACTAGTGAAACCTATGGCCCTCGGGTCTATCTCTTATCATATTTGCTTCCAATCTACTTTTATTTGCATCTTTAATTTTTGCATATATATTATAAAATGCCAAAAATATATTTATCTTATCTTATCATCTTTATTAGATCTCACTTTCGCAAGTGGCCGTGAAGGGATTGACAACCCCTTTATTGTGTTGGTTGCGAGTTCTTTGTTTGTTTGTGTAGCTGCGTGGGACTTTTGAGGAGCCTCCTACTGGATTGATATCTTGGTTCTCAAAAACTGAGGGAAATACTTACGCTACTATTGCTGCATCACCCTCTCCTCTTCGGGGAAAACCAATACAAGTTCAAGACAAAGCAGTCCTTGCCGTCCAGCCACAGGCTCCGGCATGGGTGCAGCACACCGTCTGATTCCTTAAAAAAGGAGAGCTTCCTGAGGAGCAGGAAGAGGCAGAAAGAGTAGCCCTCCAGTCTGCTCTATACAAATTCGTTTACAACGAACTGTACAGAAGAAGACCGAATGGGATGAAATTGAAGTGCATCTCCCGGGAGGAAGGACTAAAGCTATTGGCAGAGATACATGGAGGCATATGTGGCTCCCACATAGGGTCGAGGGCCCTTGCCGGCAAGGCTTTGCGGCAAGGTTTCTTCTGGCCCACCGCCCTCCAGGATGCGACGGCACTAGTAACCAAGTGTGAAGCGTGCCGGTTCCATTCGAAGAAGCTCCATCAACCAGCTCAAGCCCTTCAAACTATCCCTCTATCCTGGCCCTTCTTGGTCTGGGGGTCGACATATTGGGCCCTTTCCCCCGTGCCGTCGGGGGCTTTGAGTACTTGTACGTCGCAATCGACAAGTTCACAAAGTGGCCAGAGGTGGAAGCAGTGAGGAAGGTGACAACACAATTAGCCATCAAGTTCTTCAAGGGACTAGTGTGCTATTTTGGGGGGCCCAACAGAATCATC
This sequence comes from Triticum timopheevii, assembly GCA_963921465.1. Taxonomy (NCBI): domain Eukaryota; kingdom Viridiplantae; phylum Streptophyta; class Magnoliopsida; order Poales; family Poaceae; genus Triticum; species Triticum timopheevii. Next base: position 246,844,705 of record OY997264.1, on the reverse strand, counting down.
ACCGACAATGGCACACAGTTCACAAGCCATGCCTTCATGAAATACATTGAGGATCTCGGCAGCAGGGTCTGTTTTGCTTCCGTGGCACATCCACGGAGCAACGGCCAAGCAGAGAGAGCAAATGCTGAAGTCCTGTGAGGCTTAAGAACGAAGACTTTTGATAGGCTGCGCAAGAGTGGAAGGCGTTGGATTGATGAGTTGCCGGCGGTTCTTTGGTCGTCAGAATGACGCCAATCGAGCCACTGGCAAGACACCCTTTGCCCTGGTTTACAGGGAAGAAGCAGTTCTCCCCACAAAACTCATATACGGGTCACCTCGAGTGCTCACTTATGATGAGCTTGAGCAAGAGCGATTGCGGCAAGATGACGCGACGCTCGTTGAGGAAGATCGTCTCCGGGCGGCTGTGAGAGCAACACGCTACCAGCAAGCCTTGCGCCGCTATCATAGCCGCAAGGTTCATGCCCAGAGCTTTGAGGAAAGCGACCTTGTTCTTTGGCATGTTCAGTCGGCCAAGAATGCCAACAAGTTGACACCGAAGTGGGAAGGCCCTTATCGGGTAACACAAGTCACCAGGCCCGAGACCGAACATGCCATTCCAGTGAGCAACTCCTAGAATATCGACCATCTTCGGAAGTTTTACCCATAAGGCGCGGCTACCGGGCCTCCCGGCAAGTCACCCTTTTGTACAAGCCTTGCCGGCAAGGCATGTAACCCTTTGTACAAAGCCAGGCACAGACCCTGAGCATGAATAAATGAAGCGCTGGCACCCTAAGTTATAGCATGCATGCTAGGTTGAGTCTCTTCCTTGCTTAGGGTTGATAGTGCTTAGCAGCGGCTAACCCCTAGCTTAGAGGTCGAGTGCACGTCTCTCTATTCTTGGTTGTCTTCTTCTGTTCGCAGGGCACATAAATATCCTTGCCGAGCTATTTTGGAAGAAAGGGGACAGACCGGTGTTTGAGCCCCGGCAAGCCAAAATTGCCGGGGGCTGCAAGGACAAGGATTCATCCGCAGCAAGACGAGGTTGCCAGGGGCTGCCAATCCGGATAAGTTCTCTATCCCCGATCATGCATTTCCTTATGGACTGGGATATGTGAAACCCCGTTCTACCCCTGAGCTACCGTGCTCCCCTTTTTCGGCACCCAAGGATTATCCCCTGGGTCTGAATATGGTCGTAGCCGCGACAGCAAAGAAGAGGAACGAGGAGCCTAAGACCACCTAATCCCTGCCTCCGCCAAGAGCGTGAGAAAGGTCGAGCGAAGTGGGGAGACGGCAAGGCCTGTTGCCGGGCGAAAAACGTTTATCTTAAAAAATAACAAGGATTCACTCCTTGCAGTGGGTTTCACCCGCGAAAGAAAATCCCGGCAAGCATCCTTTTTTCATTAAAAAAATATCCCGTACAGGTACAGTTCATACGAAATGAAAAACATGAACAAGGGGATTACAAGTTCTAAAGTTAAAAAAGGCCTCAAGGCTTACAAGACTAAAAAGATACAAGGTGCCCGTAACCCCATTCTTGTCCCTCTCCTCAGGAAATGGAATAAGAAACAGAAGTGCAAAAGGGGCGCCTAGGCGAGCTACGAGTGGCAGAAGACACCAAGAAACATCTCGGTGGCCGTCCAAGGGCTGGATGGTGATGGCGGCACCGGCGGCAGAGCTCGAAGACGAGGCGACAGGACGTCAATACGCGACGAAGGCGTCGGTGCCCGCCTACTCCGACTTGACGGCCTTGCCGCCCGCCCTCTTCCTCTTCTGTAGCCTCCCAACGCCAGCTGCCCAAGGAGACGACCCCGAGAAGTTGAAGGAGCCAGCGACACGGATGATGGGGTCACCGGTGCCGCTCGGAGCGGCGCCCGATGCCTAGTCAGACCCGTCATCCTGCCGCCCACTAGCCTCGTCGTTGCTGCCGTTGTCTTCCTCGCCACTCTCGCTCGAGGAGGAATCTTCGTCGTCAGAAGAGCTCTCCACGCAGCACATTACGCAAGTCCCGAAGTTCCCCAAGTTCTTGACGGAGAGGAGGCCACCCTCCATTAGTTTGAAACGGAGAGTGAGCCCATCCATCAAGCTGTGGAGGCGAGCGAAGGTCTTCCACCCTCGGTGAAGATACATGACGTGAGGGGCGGGGAACTCGACGTCGGCCCATGTGCTGCTGTTCCTGCAACCCCTCATATGCAGCCGCAACACCTGCGGCGGATCCAGCTCCATCTCCCGCGCAAATGGAGTCGGGAGGCGAAGGCGACGACGCGGTGGCTGGCGCAGCCTGATGAAGAATTCGCAGGGGTTGTCCCCGGCGTGGCCCTCCATCGGAGGAGGTGCTGCTGGCAGAGGCGAGGCTAATCTGCCGCCCCGTCCTCCTCTCCCTCGAGCACCACGACGGCCTCGACCTCGCCCCCTCCCCTTCCTCTAGCGACCGGCTCCGCCACTCTGAGCTCTTGGGGAGGAGTGATTCGCTGTCTAGCCGAAACCCTCGCCGCCACCGATGAAGCATCACCACGCACCCTCGCCATGGCAGAAGGAAGAAGGAAGCAGGAATGGGGAGGGGCAGATGGCGAAGGGTTGAGAGGCATCATTCCTCCCGCTCCCCTCTTTATAAAGGGGCGGGGGCGAGGTTCGGCCACCCCCTCTCGGCCAATCCGACCCATTGAAGTGATAGCAAGCGGGGCCGTCGACTGCCCTCCCCGCTCCATTGAAGGCGCGTGGGAATCGACCCGCGCACGTGCACGACTTCCCACATCCCACGCACCTGTCATTCGCTCTGCATTATGCATGCAGTGAGCGTGGCGCAAGGGGCGGGCGCAGTGGGACGCGTGGAGCGGCGGTTCCCAAGCAAGGGTAGGAAATGGGAGGCGGCCCTGCGGTCTCAAAGAGACACGCAAGCCGCTTCTTTACTGTCCACCACAAGGTGACGCCAACATGCTTCCGTCATACACGCGCGCACGATCCCCACATCGCGCGTCCAAAGCGGATCGTGGAGAAGCGCAGCGAACGGAACAGTGGCCGCGGTAAAATCCGCCCCAACTGCCCGCGCACCATTCTGGGCCTAGCCCAACAACGTGCTGCGCTTATGTGTGGCCCAGGCCCAGGGGCTCCTGTCGGTGTACAAAAGTAGGGGCTCTCCTATTGACCCCTTTACTTGTGCACGGGCAGTCAGAGCCACCCACCATGACCACGCATAATAGCGCAGGAAAGGGAAGTCGGAGAGAAACCGAAGCCACAAGACAAGCAGTGCAACGACAAGGATCAAGGCCACAAAGATCAGACGGACGAGGCAGGTTTCCCCGGCAAGGACCCTTGCCGGGGTAGCCTCAGCGGCCCCGGCAAGACCCTTGTCGAGTGAGCCACCTTTGAGCCCACCAACGCTAAAACAAACGCATTGGACAAGGCTCGGGAGGCACCTCCGTTTTGGCATGCAGATCTTTGTGAAGACAAAGAATAGTCAAGATCAAATGAGAATAGGGAGGCAACCATCCTCACTGAAGAAACCCACAAGACTCCCAGCAAGATCCTTGCCGGGGACGCCAGCGCGCCATTGCAAGACCCTTGCCGGGCCACCCGGCAAGGCCCTCACCAAGCGCGCCAGCAGGGCCATTGCCAGGCCCACACCAGCCAAGTCTCCGCCGCTGTTCGCATGCAGCTGCTGACCCAACTAGCTGGGCAGGCACCTGCATGGCAACATGCAGCCCTTCGTGGAGGCTCCACCACCGCGACACCTCAGCTGCCTGCTTGCCTACATGGCACCGCATGCACCACTGGCCAGGGCACGTGTCGAAGTGAGGAGGAGCGGCGACGGACGGGACGGGCCTCGCTCTCGTCCCCGATAAAGTGAAGGGACACCTAAGCCTCGCATTAAATGTGCTTTGTCCTGTAATACTAGCGATAAGCTCGCAGCGCTTTCCATCTCCTGTGTGCCACTGTGGCAGCCCCTTTTGCCTATAAAAGGAGGCCCATGGCACCCTGGAGAAGGATTCGGCTCTTTCGAACCAAGCAGCTCCCAGAGCTAGTTCAAGGGCTCAAGAACACTAAATACATCCACCAAAGTAAGATCGTAGGGTTTTACGCATCTTTGCGGCCCGAACCTGGGTAAATCCCCTTTGTGTTGTCTACTAGTCTTGCTCTTCTCACGATCCCCGCGCCCCGCAACCGTAGTAGGGATTCTAGTGATCCCATATGTGTCGTTTCCCATCGACAGCGGGCGAGGTGGGGGCTTCCCGATAGTCGGTTTCCGCAACTGCGGTCCCACTTGTAAGGTCAACTCCAACGCACGACCCCAAACGAACCTCTGTTTTGCTCGTATTCTGTCCGTTTGGGTAGGGCAATGGGGTCGTGTCCGGGCCATTTCTCGGATGCGGTGGCTGTGCGCCCAACGCACGGATGCATCCCCACCGCATACATTTTTCTTGGCAAACACATATCTTTTTTTTCATCATTGCTTTATGGTAGATGGAAATACATCACCAAAATTTGACTAGAAAAGCAAGACCAAAGAAAACAAGAACCACAAAAATATATTTTAGAAGATATCCAACTTCCATAACTGCTCCTGTAACTTGGATTAGTGCCTTCTCGATGCATTCACTGTTGATCTGTGGAGGCTCGATCTTGTGTGCTTATTTCTTCTTCAAGTGTAAAGAAGTAGACGTTGTTTCCTCGCATCTAGTCTCATGTCTAGCCTCTATTCTATGAACAAGTGCACTAGTCTCATCTCTAGCCTCTATGCTAGCTAAAAGTGCTAGAACATCTACTAAATTGCGCTCTATCAATATATCGATGTACTTTTCTTCCCAATACCAAAACTTGCATCCATTCTACACAATAACATTTTAAGTTAGCACAACTAGTCTAATCCGAGAGCACAACTGAAGATTTGGTCGAGTTCTTCCTCCTTTTGCCGAACGTGGGACATCCAGCATCCAGGTCATGTCATGCAAGAAAATGGAGTGGTAGTTGGAGCCACGTGATGTGCATCTTGGGTTAAACTGTAAATAGAATCTTACTACTCTTGAGTAACTCCAAAAGTGGCCACCGAAGATCTTTATTGGATTTGATTTTCATCACCAGCACGTCGAGGTGAAAGATGTGCAGGTTCAGTTGGTCCTATTGCGTTTTCACTGACATTTGGGACTGCATATGAGCAAACAGATGATGGGCTCCACGTGTCTGCTGGCTGGCTGAGAAGAGAGATAGAGGAGGGCTGAGCATGGGCTCCAGGAAATTTGCTCTACGTAACCAGCACCTCGATATAGGATCGATATAGTGGGGTGGCATGGGCCATAACTAGCATTCACGTCTAGCAGTACGGCACACGACACCCACACGGGTCCCATCCGATAGCAATTTTCCTGGAGTCCATGCTATAGCCATCTCTTCTCCCTCCTATTTTCTCAGCCATCGCACGATGGGCGCAGTGGGGGTTTGCCAATAGTCGGTTTGATCAACCGCGGTCCGACTTGTAATTAAAAATGCAACACAGCACGCATTCCCTATTGAGCGGCATGCCGGACCAACCGTGTGGGGGTGTGACGTGAACACGGCAGGCTTTTCCTTTTGAACTTGGAACTTGTATAATTTGGTTCTACTCCATGGCGCAATTAATAGATAGAAATAATGATCTTCCCTCGAGTAATGAGAAGTTTGGTTCTGGCGCGGTTCATGCATGGAGTACGTACAAAATTTTTGAAGTTGATGCGAAAGGTAAGATAATTACTAGTAGTACCATATACTACTACATGGATTTGACGGAATGATAAAGATACATATGGATCCATCAATGACATCCTCACGCCCTAGTGCGTTGGGTCACCAACCGACATGTGAGGACCAGCAGCGTTGGCGGCGAGCTCAACCTGCTTCCGAACAATGTCGTCCAAGGTTGCCCCGTGGTCCAAAAGGCCAGTGTCCTATCGTCCTCCTCTTGCATGTAGTAGTCCTTGTGGACGATTTGCACGTAGACGTGGGTGATTATGTCGATGGTGTCTTGCTGTGCCAGGAGCTACACGGCGAGCACGACCTCGAGGTGCACATTCTCCAGCGCGGCAACGGGCAGTCGCAAGGCCACCAGTGCGTCGAAGAGGTTGTCACCATAGAGGCCGTCGAGGGTGGCGGGCATCACAGAGCCTGGTGCATGGGCCGGAGGCGTAGTCAAGGTCGTCCGTGAGCTTCTTGACAATGGTGAACTTGTCGAGGAAGCCGACGAGGACCTCGTTGAACAAGGAGACGAAGCTGTCGTCCAAGTGGCCCCTTGCCCTGGCGCCCTCAAGCACTACCTGGAGACGTTCCTCAGTGCCGGGCCGCAGGCTGGCATCGTGGACCATCTAGCACAGCCAGCTGATGCTTGCGCTCATCGCCTCCATGGATCTAGCATATAGTCAACTAATCTTGCGGTTGGAGTGATTACTCTTGCCCTTGGTTAGCGTGTGTAGGTGCGTAGGATTTCGTACTAGATTGGACTGGCAGGGAGCCTTTATATGAGAAGTGCAGACTGCGTTGAATTCACGTGCGTGTTGGCCATCTACTCCTCGGCCCTCTACTGCACCTGCCTTTGGCTGTTTGACAGGTGGGCTAGCCACCCGTTGGGCCCACGTGTCATACACCCAATGGCAGGTGCAGTAAGTCAATGAAGCTGTGTCCCCCTCCATGCCGGTGCAGTATGGTCATCTCACCGGACCTCTAGTTGGGGCCAAATGAGAGAACTTTGATGTTTACTGGTTTATTGGTCCCCTTTGCATTTTGCGCCAAGTTTTTACCTTTGATTTAACTAATAAAATGTTAATGCATGTAACAAAAAATGTTTCTTAAGTCACCTTACAAAAACCAAATAATCCCAAAACACTTAGGCATGGTACATTAACTCCCTCCTCGTTTCTTATTTCGTGACATATCAACCAATGAGAGATGTGGGCCGTGCATGCTTTCAATTACTTGAGACTACCAAACATGACATGCAGTGGTTAGTTCATTGTAGGTAATCCTCTTAATTAGCAAAAAGACATTAAGTTCTCTCGCCGATAGGAATAAAACAATACACCATGTATTTATTTACAGAGGGAGTAGTACATTTTTTGTGAAATGCATTACTAGATATTGCTAGTCAAATACTAAAATCCAGATGGAAGTGGTAGCACTACTAAATCTAGACGATGGTGCTAGTACTAGTAGTAGTACTACCAATGTAGAAGCATTGTATTACCCGTTGGTCAAATTATTACGTGTTGCTCCTCACAGTGAAGTGACAAGACCCTACGCCAGAGATGACACCTGAGTATAGGCACCGTGATCGGCATACCATAGTCAGCCTTACCATCTGCAGTCACTATCATCATGGCTATAGAGCTAGCCTGCTTACAACTACCCATGCTCCATACAATTTCCCGTGTGTATATGCCCGTGCATTGCATGGAAGACCAAGAATGGGGGTGGACGGCACCGACAGCGGCCATTGCACCAGATTTTTCCATGGCCTTCTAGATGTGGTGGGGAGGAGATAAGGCTGATTGTGAGAGACAAGGAGTTGTTTTGAAATAGGGAACAAGTGCGGGCATCTTTTTGCAAAACTAGAGAAGTTTGGTTTGTATGTGTCAGATCTAGATCCGACGGCTTTTGGTGAAAGATGGCAAGCACAACATCATCACCAACTCAGGACCTCTTTGATTTGCAGGATTTTGAAAACACAGGAATAGGACACGGCAATATTACAAGTTTCAAACTGATATTACAAATGTTACGAGTAATGCTGCACCTACGAAGAGGGAATCACTAGGAAGTTTACGTAAGAACTTTTGTTACTTTAGGTGGATGCAGCATTATCGTACAAACTAAAATTCACCTCCTTGACAAGTCACTAATGGGCAAATAAATTTCCTAGTGAACGCCAAACCTCATTATGGCTTAGACGCTTGCCACTTGAGGTTTCAAAAACAAATTCAGCTTCTGCGGAGACTTTGTCATTTAGGCTTAGACGCTTGCGGTGATCAGCAAGCCAATCATTGTTGCACCAGAGAATGCCAAACCTCATTACCTTGAGCACACTTGCCTCCAGAACAAAGAACCTGGCCAAATTAATCTCAGATGTGCGCGGTAGTCGATCAAATCAATTTCTATAAGATGGAGATCAAGGCATTCGAGATTCTTATAGTGCAGCACACTTTTCACTTTCAGGTCTTTTTTTATCCGCAAAAGAAGTGAACACATTAGAGCAGCTGGCTGTATAAGATTGTCGTGTCACTAAGAGGTACCAATATCATTCGCTCATACGATAGGGTTGGCTAGCTAGTGATATTTTTTCACTCTCTCTCTCTCTCTCTCTCTCTCTTTCTCTTTCCTCTCATTTACCTAGGAGCATGTGAAGAGCTTGGGCATTTGTTGCCCTCCACTATGTGGCCGATGCCATATTTCTCAAAAGTATGCCACATAATATGCATTGATGTCAAATCAAAAGATTTTTGCACCGCTCTCGCAATGTGAGAGAGTTGGCACCACAGTGCACACAGACCCACATGTATAAACAAATCAATCAAACCAACTACATCATCCCCTCACTCTCCCAAACAAGTGTTTTTTTGCCTCAGTCCTCTCTCTCTCTCCCATGCAAGTGTTTTTTCATTCCGTGAGTTAATTTGGCATCGGAGCAAAGTAGGTGATCCAGATTGGGGCACCAGGTGAGCAATGGAGGGGCATCGATGCCAAATGCATCACAAGTGAATTTGACACGTGTTTTGGCCTACATAGTGGAGGCTCGTTATATCCCACTTTTGTACTACCTCGTATTTAGTGTAAAAATTTGACCATAGATTTACCTAAGAAAATGGCAATGCATGTCACTAAAAATTATACCATTTGAAATTATGTTCAAATACGAACCCAACGATGTAGTTTTTAGTGACACGCATTAATATTTTGTCAGTTAAACCTATGGTCAAATTTTGATACTACACAATAGGAAGAGTAAACCAGGATGGAGGCATTTCTTGCTCTTAGGGTAACCATAGAGTTACTAGTCTAAGTTACTTTCCACTATGACTAGCCTAGGCAACTATAGTAGTACAACAACAAAATGATGCAGGTGATCACGTGAGAAAAAATACTGAATACATTTCTTTCGGTGCAGTGCGTGGATGATGTTTTGAACACTAAACTTGTCATTGTAATTTGGGAAAATTACGAAAAAAATTAGCTGCGTTGAGATTACTGTTTACTAATAGGAAAGAAGTTTCACCTCGATGTGTAGCTTCTCCGTGCACGGAGAGCATGTAAGGAATCCAACAACTTGATCCAGATTGGGGCCGATAGATTTTATTGCCACGATCTTCACTGTGCGCATAGACTGGGTCGAGCTTGTGGGAATCATTTTCTGGAAGACAGTCGTAAATACATCAAGAAGAAATTTAAAAATGTGAATTTGAAGAAGACAGAGAAGAAGATGAGTGTTGTACCTGAACGATTACGGATCCAATAAAGGGTTCTGAGCATTTGGCAGACGAGTACACCAACGTTGTCAATTTTGACGCGTCAATGTCCCTGATTTTTGTTGGACCTTCTAGATCCGATACAAGCAATCTCTCAAGGAAAGGCACATTCTCAATGACCATAACATGGAACGGCTCGAGTGATCTCTACACAATGATGTCTTGTTGCGGGGCCAGCAAGACAAATAAATCAATCGGAGATTCGTCGAGGCAATGTGGAGGCTAATGAACCCGTGGTTCTGCTCAAGACGAAGGTACTCGAGCATAGTACAGCCGCGGAGCAGGTGCTCCATAGCCTTCTTTGAGATGACAACGTCGAAGAGGTCAAGCTGCTTGAGCTGAGGGAGAAGAAGGGCGGGCGCGGCATTAATCTGGGGAGATAGCAGGAGCTGAAGCTGGCGCGACGCAGTGTTAGCGTGAGGTGGAGTGCGGACGGCGGCAGAGAGCGACATCATCCAACTTCAAAGTTGAGCTCCTCGAGCTGATCTAGGGCGGACGATAAGAACCACTCATCGAACTTGGCTTGGACCTTGCAGTTGGTACTGAACATGCGAATGTCAAGGTGTCTGGCTAGCCCAGGGTTCGATGAAAGGATCTTGGAGACTGCGGCCATGTGTTTGCAATCCCCATCACAGAGGCAGCTATCGACGGTGAGTTTTAGGGGGACGCGGCGCCAGAGGGGGCGCCACCGCCGGGAGAGTAGGGCGGTCTCCATGGCAAATTTGGTGCGGAGGAGGCCGATGATGACAAGCAACATGTCGTCGGGGAGGCTGCTGATGAAGTACAGGCTCGCAGGATGCAGTTTCGGCTTGAGCCGCCTCTGCTTGTTGGCTGCCTCGTCGTCCGTCTCAACCGGTGGCGACGCCGGTCTACACATGTGATGTTGTGTGTTGTGTGTTGGGTGTGCGCGACTGCGTCCTTCCGTGCATGCCACCGCGCAGTGGTGAATTGTGCGCGAGTGCATCCTTCACGCGGAAGAAGTGCGTCCTCAATGCGCCCTCAATTTACTAGCGTGCGGGGTGCTACCCCGAGTGGTTTCAACTTTGTTTACTTCACCGTGTGTGAGATGGTCCTCTATTTACTTATTTTCACCCACTGCCACATGGGCTAGCACACGAAGATAGAGAACACAAGCTGACAAGGCAGCATGTGGAATGGTTGACCAGTCAACTAAACAATATACGGAGCTATATGTTGACACAGTGAGCTTATAATCCGTCGGTATAGAGAGTTCGAGTGAGAGGGGAGGTCCGTGAGAGATAGGAGAGAGAGAGAGAGAGAGAGAGAGGGGGGGGAGAGAGAGAGAGCTACCCCTCCGTTCGATAATGTAGTGCCAACATTTGACCAAGTCTACAATACCAAAGATAAATTATAGTATGAAGTACGTACATGTGGTGATGAATCTAATGGTCGTTCCAGATGTAAATGTTTTTCTCCACATATACCTGGTCAAACTTTTCTGAGGTTTGACTTTTCAAAACATCCATATGCTTGTGGACGTGAGAGAGTTCCTAACTAGAGAGAGAGAGGGTACGTGTGTGAAATAGAAAGATTGAGTGAAAAAAGTGTGTGTGCATGTGTGAAAGAGACATGGACAACACACGATAAAAGTAGAGAAAAAAGCATGTGTGTCTTATGCAAACATATCACACATGCGTCTTCGACAACGGAAGCAAGGTGAGGAGATAGTGTGTGGTTGTTTGCAACCGAGAGAAAAAGACCCCTAGCACGTGGCCAAGAGGGGTCTGACAAACAAGGGAGAGAGGTCAAGAGAGACGTATGGAGAAAATACAAACATGGGGAGGAGAGAGTGAATGTTTGTCGTAGAGAGATCCCCTGGAGATCGTGATGGGACTACATGGGTGGGAGATCGAGTGACAAGGTGTGTGCACGATAGAAGATACCCCGAGAGATATCGAGATAGACGTATGGATGGAAGGAGACAGTACATGTGTTACTGATGGCTAGTGAGATATAATCATACTTAGGGGGAGAGCTTGCGCCTATGATGGAGTGAGGAATTATGGTACTTAGGGGTGTGCGTGTCACATAGAGAGAGAACAAGGGCGGAGAGTGTTGGATGGGCCTATATGTATAGCGCGAGCGAGACATGTGTATGTGTGAACCAGGGAGATATAAAGTTTGAGAGAGATAGAGGAGCCCCGATAAGGCTGAGTGGTGCATGAGATAGCTGAGAGGGGGAAAGAGATATTCCATCCGCTCGATAATGCAGTGCATGTAAATTTTTTAGAAGTCAAACTTTGATCAGGTTTAGACAAATGTTATTTATATCTATAATACCAAAGATACATCATATGAAACTACATCTCATGGTGAATCTAATTGTATATGTTTGTCGTTCTAGATGTAAATGATTTTCTCCACATACATGGTCAAACTTTGTGATGTTTGACTTTTCAATAAATCTATATGCTATGGCCCGAAGTGAGTGCCTAAGTCGAGAGAGATCAAGTGCGTGTGAAGGAGACACGTGTTTACTCCAGCCATTGATGATTTTACACGTGGAAAATCCCCATTGGTCCGGGCTATTAACGGTTTATCGGATCCAAAACCGGACCTGATAGCTTAATGGCATTCCATTACGGTGGATGACATGTGTTGGTCACCCTTGACGAAAGCACTTCTGTGACATGAGATTTATCATCATGGAAGTGGACACTTCCATAAGTATAATTTTGGTAATGTCATGGAACACTTCTACGACAGCATAAGTATGACTATCTTGATTCTGTCATAAAATCGTCATGGATGTACATGCATGACAGAAAACATGACCTGCTGTGACAAACACGTATCATCATGGAAGTGTATTTTTTTGTAGTGATAACTCAACAACTCATATAGATAAAGGCCCAGAAAAGCGATCATAGCATTTATTACAAGCAGTGAGTCTCATGACCCTTCACAGAAAGTCACACACCAAGGGGAAGCATAAACACGTCTGAGTACAGACATCTGAAAGAGAAAAGGCTAGAAATCCTATCTACATAAAAGACCCTCCAAAGGAACCCGACCGTTATTTGGGATTCCCAAGCTAATCATTGAAGCCAATGTGACACTACTAGTGAGACTAAAGTCTCTCTGCAAAAACACAAATTAAGCAAATGTGAGTACAAATGTTCCTAGCAAGACTTGGATCAGAACTAGCTATATATGCATCAGTATCAAGAAAAGGGGTGGTGGAGTTTAACTATAGTAAGCCAGCTTTGACTTGGTGGCAATCCTGAACTACAATTGCTAGTAAATTCTTTGAGGTGGCGCACACGAGTACACATATTCATCATATAAATAAACCACTATGGATCTACTCCTGTCTCTCTACGAGAAGTCCATCCATAGCACTCATGCTTATCTTGCGCATTTTAGAGTATGCACTTCCAGTTATCTATGAACCATGTAAGCATTCCAAGTAGTCCATATCCACAGATTCGGCTATTCGAATAAATCATTTTATAACCCTGCAAGGGTGTACTTCTTCACACACGCTCTCACCACTTGTCGCCATTTACACGACATGTACTTGGCAACCTTCAAGCGGAAGCCCCACGAGGGTGTCGTCCACGACCTGACTAACCACACAAGTCTCTAGTCTAGGTTTATCGCCTATTTGAGTTCCATCCGCAAGGAAGTCCGGCTAAGGTTTCCACTACGGCCCCAACCGATGTGTGCAGGGTTACCGAACCCACGAAACGGGTGCCTCAGTACACCGTACCCATGGTGTATCTACCGCATCATAGCCCACCCCTAGGGTCAGTGCTATGCATTTCCTCCGACACATATCCAACAAACACCAGCAACTAGTTGCAACTCCTGGATAGAGATGAAGGCGATTAATAAGTCGAGAAGGACCATGGGTTTCGGGCCCAATGCATGGTAGTAGCTGTTCTTGGATCGCAAATACAGAACTCAGTTCCTGACGACGGTTTCAATGAGACAACCCACCATGTACTCCTAGATGGCCTCTCATCGCTACCTTTACAAAATCATGTTCACACTCTTAGCTCTCAATAGCAGCACATGTTCATTACCATTCCAATCCATCCTAGGTGAATCAGACCTAACAAAACTCTAAGCATAGCAGGCATAACAAGTAACATTAATGAGTAGGCACATCATGGCTCAAACAATTCCTACTCATTCTAGTGGGTTTTGACTATTTATTGTGGCAATGACAGGTCATGCAGAGGAATGGGTTCAACTACCGTAGCATGTAACAATTGAATCGTTGTTGTCCTAATGCAGTAAAAGAGAGTAGGAGCGATATAGTGGGATTGTATCGGAATGATCAATGGGGGTTTTCTTGCATGGCACTTCCGAAGATAGTAAAGCTCTTCCTGAGTGTCAATGATCACAATGTCGGAACAACGTCCACTGAGAAGGAACAACACCAGCAAACAGAGAAGGAACACAATCAATGCAATGCAAAAATATGATGCATGATCATGACATGGCAATATGCTAGTGTTTGAGCTAATGCAAAATGCTACCATGTTAGTTGAAGTTCATTTGAATCAAAGGTTCAAATTAAAACTCCAAAAAAGCATTTCCAATGTCCTTTAATTGATTTGTACAATTTAGTGAGTATAAGTTGTCCAAACGTGCATGAAAATGCTTTAAACAGATTCATTGGATTTTTCTGATAATTTTTCATATATAAATTATTTTCATTGGAGTTATATTTTACATTCTATGATTTTTCTAAGTTTATAGCATTTTCTAGAATTTCCTGGTTACTTCAATTGAACTAATTCCCAAAAAATGTTTTATTGCATCCGCATGAACACATGATCATGTCAACAGTCAACTGGGTCGGCCAGGGTCAAACAGACTAGTGGGACCCGCACGTCAGTGTCTGGACTAGTTAAAATTGTTAATTAACACTAAACTTAATCCTAATCTAAATTAGTTAGGGGTGTGGGCCCATATGTCAGTGACCCAGGGGAGGTCAAACCCTGGTCAACTAGGCCAAATCACCGACGGCTTGACGCCGGCGATGATAGCCGCGGCAGAGGGGCTTGAATTTGCTCCTCTGATGACTAGACGAGCATCGGTTTGGCTCTCCGTGACGTTGGTGGTCGTCCGCATCCAACGGAGCCATCAGATCCTACCAGAGTGGACCAGAACGGCGGCGATCATGGCAGGTGCGGCAGACAAAGCTTGGACCTTAATGGGGACGGCACTAGGGAGAACGTGGGGAGGAGCTGGTGGTGGTGTTAGGCTCATACGATCATTATGAACACCGGGCAACGCTCAGGTGCAAGCTTCAGTGGTTGCAGCAGTGGCAGTGACATGGCAGGCGGTGATGAGCCCACGAGCTCAGCAGTGAAGCTAGCTATGGCGTGTGAATGGCAACGAGAAGAGAAGAGATTTTTCATGTGTGGAGCCGATGCTTGTTACCTTTGAGGACTGTGTATCCTCCAGACAGTTAGGCCTCATGGTCTGAGCATCCAAGAGGAATTGTGGATTGCCGAGTGACCAAGTCTGTGAAGGTTTGGAAGTCACCTGTGAAGACTTACCACTATTGTTGGGCGAGTTCTGTGTGATCTTAGCTCAAGGAGAATATGGTGAGGACTGTGTGTCTGGAACTATGTGTCCTCGAGTTTAAATACTCAGCCGCTCCAACCAGACGTACAACTATCACAACAGTTGGAACTGGTCTACCAAATCATTGTCTTCACCAAGCCAACTGGTTCTATTTTCTCAACCCTTTCATTTCCTCATTATGTGTTGATGTACCTGATCATTACTACTTGAAGACTTTGATTGACGACATTATCTATTCCCTCAATCATAATTCTTCAGTTTGTTTGTCTTCATCCTACTTATCCTGTGTTTACGCTTTCTGTACTCTGTTTTTGTCATTCATTACATCATGATGGCTACGTTGTTGCTCTGTTATGCTTATACATGAGTACTTATTCCACTGCAAGTAGTTTTGCTCTTAGGAATTTCCTCACCCTGAAATTCCTCAGTGAAGAATTAATAAAAATCTCCTATTCACCCTCCTCTAGTCGACGTAACGCACTTTCAATTGGTATCAGAGCAAGGTACTCCCTTGTTCTGTGTGATTTTGGTTTAACCGCCTGGAGTTTTAGTTATGTCGACTGCAGGTATGATCAAGGTCTCGGCTGGGTGTCCTACCTTTGACGGGACGGACTACCCCTACTGGAAGAACAAGATGCGTATGCATCTTGAGGCAATTGATAACGATCTCTGGTACGTTGTGGAAAATGGCGTTCCCTCAGTCACTCCGTCTCTGAATGCTACCGATGTGAAGAGATTCAAGCAACTTGATTCTCAAGCGAAGAATATCTTATGTGGCCATCTAAGCAAAGGTCAGTACGGCAGAGTGAGTGCATTGGAAACTGCTAAGGTGATTTGGGACAGGCTATCCAAGGTAAACGAAGGAGTCTCAACTCAACGTGAATCCCGAGTTGATGTTCTTCAAAATCTCTTCAACCACTTCAAAAGACTCGACAACGAAAATGTTCAGCAAAATTTCGATCGCCTCACTGACACCTCAAATGAGCTTCAAGCACTTGGTGCCACTGATATCACCGATCATGAGGTGGTGAAGAAATTGCTGAGATCACTTGACACCTCATTTGATACGCTTGCACTGATTATTCAAGAACGAGCTGATTACAAGTCACCTGATCCCGCTGATATCCTCGAGAGGCTAAACACTCATGAGTTCCAGCTTGCTAAAAAGAGAGATCTCTATGGATCGAGCTATGGAAGATCACGTGAACTGAAGGCCAAGGCAGTATCTGACTCCGAAGTTGAGGATTCTGGTAGCAGCCTTGGTGATCCTGAAGAATTGAGCCAGGAGCTAGCAATGCTCATGAGGAAATTCTAGAAGTTCTTTCGCCGTGGCCGTTTTGGAAAGTCTTCAAGAAATGTTGATTCCTCGTCCTGTGACTACAAGAAGAGAACTTGCCAGAAATGCAAGAAACCTGGTCACTACATGTCTGATTGCCCTCTGTGGGAAAAGGAATCAAAGAAGAAGAAGTACAAAGATGATGATTCTGATGATTCAAAGAAGAAGAAGAAGAATAAATCCTCAAACTCTTCATCTTCAAAATCCTCAAAGTCTTCATCTCACAAGAAGAGCAGCTCCAAGAAGACCCGGGCATTCATTAGCAAGGAAATGGACTCTGAAGCGGAATCTAAGGATAATGTGGAAGAGGAGGAATCTGAGGAATCTGACTCTAGTGTGGCTAGCCTAGCAATCGCTACTACGTACGTCAGCAAGTCCATCTTCAACAATGAAGAAAATGACCCCGACTCTGCTAACACGGGCAACAATGACTACACTCCCACCTATTGCTTCATGGCAAAAGGTGCCAAGTACTCAAGCATTCCCCCTCTGACTCTAGTGAGGATGAATCTGATGACAATCTTAAGCCTAGCTATTCAAAGCTTGCTAAAATTGCTTGAAGACCGGTTCAGGGGGCTACTTATAGTGTCCTGGACTAGGGGACACTCAGCACGTCATCTACCGACTAGGTGGGTCGAGCCGGGACCCCCATGGTGGCTCACTAATGGGGTTCTTCAGACAGCTGATGACATATACGAGGAAGATTCCACGACATTTGGTGATCAAGACAAGGGCACCTCTCCATCGACGTAGCTGACTAGGACTCTTGTTATCCTAGGCCTCCTGTACATTATATAAGCGGAGGCCAGGCTAGTTGATAGAGAGTTGCTAGATCACTATAATCATACAGTACATACGATCTCGAGGTAGATCAAATCTGTACTCGATACATCATAATTAATATAAACAAGAGCAGGACACAGGGTTTTACCTCCATCAAGAGGGCCCGAACCTGGGTAAACACCTCTCCTTCATCTCATGTTATCGATCCAAGATCCACAGCTCAGGACCCCCTACCCAAAGGTCTGCTGGTTTTGACACCGACATCAGGCGCCTCACCTCAGACTCCATAATCTGGTGCGCGGCCATGGAACCAGGTAGAAGCAATGGGGAGAGGAAGCAAAGGGGGAGAAACAGCTAAAAGGCAATGCAATCTATGGGAAGGCGGAGGGAGTAAGCCGAGGAGTGGGGTGAATATTTTGGTTTTTACCATGGGAAAACACCAGTCGACGACTTTTGACATCAAGCACTAGTGGATTTTACTAGTGGATTTACATTTACCTGACGGCAAGGAGAGAGAAAAAAATGGGTGAAAAAAATGTGGTGGCCTCCTAGCTAATCTGTTGCACTAGCCCAACTAGCTAGCCACCGTGCTTCATTGATGTACTTGGCAGGAAAGGTGTGTTTTGTGATTTGACGACTCATTTACTTGCTTCGGTGCTATGAACGAGGAGGACCCAGAAAACGCGCGGTAGGCCGTCCCACGTCTCGGCAAGGAAGAAAATATACGTCGACCGCCCGGGGACCCAAAAACTGCGCGGTAGGGTGAGCCACATCTCGGCACGGAGGAAAAATGTGCGTGTAAAAATTTACTGTATCAGACGTACTACCTATGGTTTGACCTCGGGACCCAGCCAGTCAGTCGAAAACACCCCACTAGCCACACAGCTTCATCACGATAACATGGCATGGAGGATAGGTGTTGTTAGCTCCGTCTCGACTAGCCACAATGTCTCTTGTTCTAGGCGATTCATCTATTTTTTGTTATAATAACAACACGGCAAGCTCGCGCCACTCTTGGTGTGTGCCCGTGCGTCTAAAGGTTGTACTACATGGAGAGGAGAGAGAGATTGCAGACATGGGACCCACGAGTAAGTGAGCCAATGGTCAGGCACGTGTTGACGAGCCACTCCCTCTACGCTACTCAAGGTAATACTGTATAAAATCAAGTTATGCGACAAAGCCAACAACAGTTGCTATTTCAGGCTTTCGACATACACTTTGTATGCCAAGTTGCCAGTTTGAATCTCGTCCTTCAGATTTGTTAGTTTTAGGTTCAAATTTGATCAATGACAAGTGGGACCCCTGTGTTGTTCTGATATTTCAGTGTAGGATGGTTTTTTTGCACAAACCCTTTACACAGTTAGACAAGTTATGGCACCAGTTACACGTATTTTGTAAGTTTATGAACAAAAATGATAGCGGCATTCAATATCACATGCACCCCGTAGCTTAGTGATACGTCTCCAAAGTGGCAGCACCATCATCTGCTCCGCCTCCTCCCTTGACAACATGCCTTGGCAGGGGTTGCGTCCTGCTGGCTCTGGCATCGGTGGTCGACGGGCTTCCCCGTCAAGCTCTCCATCGATGCGTTCCCCATGCCTGTCCCTGTCTTCACCTGTTGTGCCTGGGAGGAAAGGAGCAAGAATGGGGATTACGGGGCACTTCTCTTTTTTCCAATTTGTAGGCACTTGCCAAGTCTTAATTCCAAATAATGTAATCTCTCGAGTCCATCCTCATGTTCTGTAATATTTGTACTTGTATCAGCATGTCAATGAAAAAGATGAGCTTTGCCGGTAACCCATGCATGCATACATCGGTGCAGAGGTGAAATGCCTCTTTGATAAAACTAAATGAGTTTTCCGGGCAAGCTACCTTGCCGGTGCGCTCTGTGCCTGCCGGAGAGTCACATCTGCCGGGTTATAGACACAGGGTCCAGCCCCCTGCCAATCTCTTTTTACCAAAGGTTACTACGACCATTCTGACTGAAGCAACGTTCTGGTCGGGGATGGGAGCACCTAAGTACAAAAAGAGTGGCGAGTTTTTCTAACGCACAAGTCACAAATTACGAACATGGATGGACAAGAGGTGAACTTTATCTGTTTCATACGCCAGGGATCGCCATGCCGGGTAGTGTTCTCAACCTCTTGGAGGAGCGTCGTCACTGTGGCTAAAAGGAGGAGAGGACAGGTGCACGGAACCTTGGCGGTTCATCATTACCTGCTAGGATCTAAGGTAGTACAATCTCCTGGACAAGCATGCATGCATATATGCATATATATAAACATGGAAACTAGTAGGAAACTATACATACCAAAAGTTATTCGACTGCGCACAGGGTCTGCACCTGGCTCTGTACATAGGATTACATGCCTTGCCACAAAAGTGGGTTGCTGGGGCTCCCGGCAACCGCGCCTTACGGGTAGAACTTGCGAATTTGTTCGATGTTCCAGCAGTTGCTCACCAGAATGCCATCTTCGATCTCCATGCGAACTGCGTTGGGCCTGGTGACTCGTATTACCCGATAAGGGCCTTCCCACTTTGGCGTCAACTTGTTTGAAATCTTGGCAGACTGAACACGCTGAAGAACAAAGTCGCCTTCCTCAAGGCTTCAGGAATGAACCTTGCGACTGTGATAGCGGCGCAAGGCTTGCTGGTAGCGAGCGGCTCTCACAGCAGCTCGAAGACGATCTTCCTCAAGGAGCATTGCATCATCTCGGCGCAACTGCTCTTACTCAAGCTCATCATAAGGGAGCACTCGAGGTGACCCGTATATGAGTTCCTTGGGGAGACCTGCTTCTTCCCTGTATACCAGGGCAAAGGGTGTTTGGCTAGTGGTGCGATTTGGCGTCCCTCTGATTGACCAAAGAACCGTTGTCAACTCACCAATCCAGCGTCTTCCACACTTGCGCAGCCTGTCAAAAGTTGTTTTTTTGAGGCCTTGCAACACTTCAGCATTTGCCCTTTCTGCCTGGCCATTGCTTCTTGGGTGAGCAACAAAAGCAAAGCAAACTTTGCTGCCAAGGTCTTGGATATACTGCATGAAGGTGTGGCTCATGAACTGTGTGCCGTTGGCGGAGATGACCCTGTTTGGTACACCAAAATGGCAAACACGTCCCTTGAAGAACTTGACGACTGATTGTGCTGTCACCTTTCTCACTCACTCCACTTCTGGCCACTTTGTGAAGTTGTCAATCGCAACATACAAGTACTCAAAACCCCCGACAACACGGGGAAAAGGGCCCAGTATGTCGAGCCACCAGACCGAAAATGGCCAGGAAAGAGGAATTGTTTGAAGAGCCTGGGTAGGTTGATGTAGCTTTTCCGAATGGAGCTGGTACGCTTCACACTTGGTTACTAGTGCAGTTGCATCCTGGAGAGCGGTCGGCCAGAAAAAACCTTGCCGGAATGCTTTGTAGGCAAGGGCTCCTTGACCCTATGTGGGAGCCACATATGCCTCCATGTATCTCTGCCAACAGCTCCAGTCCGTCCTCCAGAGGAATACACTTCAATTTCATGTCGTTCAATCTCCATCTGTATAGGACATCATCCACAAACTAGTACATGCTGGACTGACGGGCTACTTTTTCTGCTTCTTCCTGCTCTTTAGGGAGCTCCCCTGTTTGGAGGAAACAAACAGTATGCTACATCCATGCCGGAGCCTGAGGCTTGATGGCAATGACTAAAGGCATGTCTTCTATCGCGGGGGCAACTGTTTCTACTGTAAGGGCTTGGGGCCCTGCCGGAGGCTTCTGCTCCCCGGCAAGCTTGGGGTACATGGTAACTTCCTTGTCGGCGACTCCTGGGAGCTCAGCGGGAAAGTACTTGTTGGGGCCCACTTTCCTTCGCTTGTTCTGTCCTGTTGATGGTTCAACGGATGGCTGGGTTAATTGAAGCACAAAGGTACCTGGTTCCATAGGCAACTTGAGGGCAGCGTGTTTTGACAAGTCATCGGCAATGTTGTTCTCTGCTCGAGGAACATGCTCTGCCTGCAAACGGTCAAAGCACTCCTCCAACTTCCTCTCTTCATCCACATAGGCCTCCATCAGCGGGCTCTGATAATCCTTGTTGACTTGTTTGACAACAAGTTGTGAATCACCTCTAACAATGAGCTTCCTGATTCCAAGGTCTGCCGCGATCCAGAGACCGGTGAGCAGTCCCTCATACTTTGCAGTGTTGTTCGTTGAGCTTTCCCAGTGAAAATGCATCTGGACTACGTACTTCAAGCGTTCTCTGGTTGGCGTGACGCGTAGCACGCCGACACCAGCACCTTGGAATGAGAAGGACCCATCACAGTACATAATCCAATGATTGTTTGCCTCTTTGCCGGGAAGAGTGGTTTCATGAACTTTGTCGTTGGGCGTGGAGGTCCATTCTGCTATGAACTCTGCCAAGGCTCTGCTCTTGATCGCCGAACTGCTTTCAAACTTGAGGCTAAAGCTTGACAGTTGCATCTGGGTTGTGCAAGATCTGTTGCAAAGGGAGGCGAGTGACGACGGTGATCTCATGTTCTTGGAAATGATGACGCAACTTTCTCGAGTCCATAAGGAGGCTGAAAAGAAGCTTCTGCATACCAGAATACCTTGATCTATCCCCTGCAAGAGGGACCTGACAAAGTAGACTGGGTGATGCACCACTTTCTTCTTCTGCCTTACTTCGCTCACTTCCGTAGACTCCGTCTTGCCGGGACCTTGCTCTGCCGGGGGCTCTGCCTTCTCGGCATCGAGTCCTTCCGGCCCCGGCTCCTCATCTAACGGCCTTGCTGCCGCCGTTGCCTCTTCCTCAACTTCTCTCTGCGCCACTACCGTAGCACTGACTACTTGATTCGTTGCTCCTCAATATAGCATCAACGGCTCTTGTGGTTTGGGTGCGACTAGCATTGGCATAGAGGAGAGGTACCTCTTCAAATCTTGCAGCGCTGCCTCTGCTTCCGGAGAACATTTCATTGGACCCACCTTTTTCAAAATCTTGAAAAAGGGGACGGCGCGCTCAGTAGATTTACAGATGAACCTACTCAGGGCGGCAACGAAGCCGGCAAGCCTACGCACATCCTTGACTATTCTGGGCGCCTCAATCTGCTCAATCGCTTTGATCTTGTCGGCATTTGCTTCGATTCCTCATTGAGACACAAAGAACTGAAGAATTTTGCCAGATGGAACACCGCACACACACTTCTCTAGATTGAGCTTGAGGTTGGTATTATGCAAATTTGCAAAGGTTTCCTCCAGATCCTGCACGAGCGTGGCCTTGTCCTTGGTTTTGACCACTATGTCATCAATATAAGCTTCCATATTTCTATGCAGTTGGGGCTCAAAACAATTTGGACTGCTCGGGCGAATGTTGAACCAGCTCTTTTCATCCCGAAAGGCATTCATACGAATCGGTATGTACCACATGGGGTGATGAACGCAGTCTTTTCTTCATCTTCCTTCTTCATGAAGATCTGATGGTATCTTGAGTAGGCGTCAAGGAACGACAACAGGTCGCACCCGGCAGTGGAGTCCACTATCTGGTCGATGTGTGGCAATGAGAAAGGATCCTTTGGATAGGCTTTATTGATATCAATATAGTCAACACATAGCCTCCATTTCCCATTCGACTTACGCACTACCATTGGAATGGCTAACCACTTCGGGTGGAGTACTCCCTTAACCAAGCCTGACGCTTCCAACTTTCTGATCTCCTCGATGATGAGCTCTTGTCGCTCCAAAGCTTGCTTTCTGACCTTCTGCTTGACGGACCGTGCATGGGGACAGATAGCAAGGTGGTGCTCAATCACCTCCCCGGGAATGCGGGGATGTCAGAAGCTTGCCATGCAAACATATCAACATTCGCCCGCAATAAGACGACGAGCGCGCTTTCCTATTTGTTGTCAAGGGTGGAGCTTATGATAAAAGCTTTGTCTGTGCCATCCTCCTTGATGGGTACCTTCTTGGTTTCTGGTGGGGCCTCCTTGGACTTCTTGCTCTTGCCGGTAGAGCTCTCTGGCACGTCCTCAACGGGAACGCAACACTCTGAAGAGATGCATTTGCCGGAGTGAGTGCAGGAGCCCTTGCCGGAGCCAGGAGCCTTGCCGGTCTTTTTCTCGGTGACGGGAGCAAGTATCTTGGTGGCGGATGCTGCAACGGCCTCACAGTAGAGTTGATCGGCACAAATGAGCGCATCTCTCTTGTCGCAGCTGACGGTGATGATGCTCATTGGGCCGGGCATCTTCAACTTGTTGTACGCGTAGTGTCAAAACTGCCATGAACTTGGCTAGTGCTGGACGGCCAAGGATCCTATTATATGGCAAAGGGATCTCGGCGACATAAAAAATAATCTTCTTTGTCCTGTAGTTTAGGTCACCACTAAACGCATCTGGAAGCGTGAATTTTCCCTTGGGCTGACTTCTCCCTGGATTGATCCCTTCGAGCGCACCTGTTTCCTTGAGATCTTCATCAGGGATCTGCAGCCTCTTGATCACGTTGGGGGAGATCAAGTTTAGACCGGCCCCACCGTCAACTAACATTCTCGTCACCTTGAGGTTGCGTATCATTGGTGAGACCAACAATGGCAAACACCAGACCGCGGTTGTGTGATCAGGGTGATCCTCGGCGTCGAAAATGATAGGCGCGTGGGACCACTTTAGTGGCTTTTGGGCGTCGAGCATCGGTTCCGTCGCATTAATCTCACGCACACACTGTTTAAGTTGGTGGTGGGAAGGATGCAATGAGGCACCTCCATAAACACACATAACCTCTATCGCCTTCTGAAACTCATGCTCGGTGAACTCATCATCATCATCATTATCGTCATCCAACTCTTTCTTGTCACGGCCTCGGGCAGGCCTCTCTTGTTGCTTCTCCTTGTTGCGGCGACCTCCTCGGCCGCCGTGCTTCTTGCTGGATCCCTCAGCGCCATCTTGGCCCTTCTCTTTGTCTCGTCTCTTGTACTCAGCCCTTTGTTTCTCCATCAGCTGCTCGACTTGGCGATAGTTTTGGAGGTCGTGGACCTTGGTACGGTGAATCTAGCAATACTTCTTATCTGAGCCCTCTGACTTGCCAGCAGCCGCCAAGGCCCGGTAGGCGTTGCACCCGGCAATCTCCTTGCCGGGGTCGTCAACCTTGGCCTTCTTAGCGGTGTCGGGGTCGTTGTATTCCAAAACGGCAAGTGTGGTCTTGCCTTTGCGCTTCCTGTTGCGTCGTCGTCCCTTCTTTGCCGGGGCGACGACGTCTTCATCTTTAGAATCACTTCTGCGTTGGCATCTTTGCTGGGGTACTTCCTTCCTTCCTCAGCTCGGGCACATCTGTCAGCCAAAACATACAATTCGGCAACATCTGCAACCTTGTTCATCGCCAGCTCTTCACACATCTTACGATTGTGCATGTTCTAATGGAACGCGTTGATGACAGCGGCGGGATGAACATTGGGGATTTGTACTGCACACGGCTGAATCTTTGTATGTACTTGCGCAAGTATTCGCTTTTCCTCAGAGGGATCACATGCAAATCGCTTGCCTGGCCAGGAGCTACGTGGCCGCCCGTAAAGGCACCAACAAATTCGTGGCACAGATACGACCAAGAGGATATGGAATCTATCGGAAAGTGCATCAACCATGACATGACGTTGGGCTTGAGCACCAATGGGAAATAGTTGGCAAGTACTTTGTCGTCTTGTGCTCCGGCAGCTTGAATCGCAATGGTGTAAACGCTCAGGAATTCAGACGGATGGGTTTTGCCGTCGTACTTCTCTGGAACTTCTGGTTCAAAAATGCGGGTGGTGGGCCACTGGAAATGCTGTAGCTCACGGGTGAACACTAGACAGGTTAGTGCATAGGGCAAGTCGCCAACATCCCCCGGCGTAGGCCTGCATGCAGTGGACCCAGCACGCCTATCAGACTGGTGACGCGCCTCCCATCGCTGCACGATAGTGTTCCAGGTATCTTCCTGGAGACTCTCCCATAGAACTTGACGTTGGTCGCAACATGCTCGTGGGTCGGATGCCGCCGTGGACACGTTATCATGGGGGTCAACCCAACGGGTCGGCCGTGGTGGAGGGGAGTGCACCGTGGTTGCGGTGCCTCCAACCCTTCCACTCTCAACGTGCGCTGGCTCGGTGGTCTGGCGCCGTGAGTGACTTGCTTCCCGGTGGCCACCCCTGTTGGCATGGCCAATAAGGCTTTGGATGGCAGCCTTCCACCCTTCTTGCTTCTCCACAGCAGGAGGAAAGTCAAGGAGTAGCTGCGCTCGTGCCAATGCCTCTGCTTGTGTCGGTGGCAGCGACAGGCGCGATGAATGGGAGGAACTCGGACTTCTAACTATGTTAGAACGAGTTCCATCATGATTCCATGGCCACGCTGGCTAGCTAGCTACTATGTTGGCGCGGTGGTAGAGCCTCTATGAAGATCTGCATGCCGCCACATAGGCGCCTGCTTAGTTGGCAAGCTGGTCGTCGCACTTGAGTGGTGGTTAGGTGGCAAAACATTGTCAGGTGCGGGCTTGGCCGTTGCCCCACAATCATCCCTGACAAGGCTTTCCAGAGGCCTCGCGGTCGTCCCCGAAAAGGGTCTTGCCGGTGGTCAACGTCTTCTAGTCCCACGTGGACCCGCAGGCTATCAATCTTCACAAAGATCTGCATACTACTTTACACGCGCCACCTGAGCCTTGGCCTTGATGTTGTTGATGGTGTCAAAGCTCTCAGTCCTCAAGGCTGATGGCCATGTTGGTGCTTCGAAGGTCGTCCCGGCAAGGACCTTGCCGGGGCTACGCAAGCCACCCTGGCAAGGATGTTGCCGGGGAAGGTCCAGCTTGTCTTCCGCTCCTTGTTGACTGTATTGAGTATCTTTCTTGGTACTTTTATGTTCTGTCTTCTGCTGCCCCGCCAGGCCCTACCACAGGTGTGGCTACGACTTCTCATGTACAAGTAAGGGGTACAGAAGAGCCTGTACTTTTGTACGCCGACACATATAAGAAGTAGAGGTGGTAAAATTATTGAAAGTTAGCAAACATAGTATTGGTCACTTGAACAATTCATGAAAGAATATTGAAGGAAGAGAGATTAAACATATAAATATGCTATCTTGGAAATCATTTGTAATTGTGAGCACTCATTAACATATGACATGCTAAAAAGTTGATGCTGGACAAGGAAGACAACATAATGGGTTACGTTTTCTTATATCCAAATAGAAGTTATATTGTCATGGATCCTCCAACATGTCGAGCTTGCTTTTCCTTCTCATGCTAGCCAAATTCTTTGCACCAAGTGGAGATACTACTTGTGCTTCCAAATATCCCTTAAACTCAGTTTTGCCAAGAGAGTCCACCATACCTACCTATGTATTGAGTAAGATCCTTCAAGTAAGTTGTCATCGGTGCAAGCAATAAAAATTGCTCTTTAAATATGTATGATCTATTAGTGTGAAGAAAATAAGCTTTATACAAACTTACGATATAGACGAAATAAGAGCGATGGACTGCATAATAAAGGTCCTTATCACAAGCGGCAATATAAAGTGACGTTCTTTTGCATTAAGATTATTGGAGACAACCATAAAAGGCGTTAGAGAATAGCACTTGTGGGAGACAACCCAACATTTATCCTTACTATTTTTATGTGTTCAGATGATTAAGCTACTGTAGTAATCATGTTGTATAGCTTTTGTTTCAATAAAGTGACAAGTAAGACCTTTGGGATAGCATACGACGATAGTTGATTTGATCTTGCTGAAAAACAAAAACTTTTGTGTTCATTGCCAGAATTTTTAAAAATCATAAAAGAGTGCTTTTGATCTGAATTCTTTATGCAATATTGATATACAAATTGCCTAGGTTGTCCTAAGTTGTCAGAAATTTTGGAGTAGGAGAAGTATGGTTGTTGTTCAGATCATTACAGACTGTTCTGTTTTTGGCACATTCTGTTTTCAATGCATAGTTTGCTTGTTTTCTAGTTTCTGTGGCTTATATTGCTCAATATAAATTGTAGAAATTATATGGTGAAGTAGGCATTGTGTGAGAACAATTACGAATCTTGTCCTTACAGTACCAAAGTGAATGATTTTCTCTTCATCATACTAACCCATCTCACGAAGTTCCCTCAAGTTTTGTGTGATTGAAGTTTTCAAGATTGGGGTGAGATATCCATATGAGGAGAATAAGGAGTGGAAAGAACCTAAGCTTGGGGATGCACGAGGCACCCCAAGGTAATATTCAAGGAGGACTCAAGCGGCAAAGCTTGGGGATGCCCCGGAAGGCATCCCCTCTTTCTTCTTCAAAACCATCGGTATACCTTACTCGGAGCTATATTTTTATTCGTCACATGATATGTGTTTTTCCTGGAGCGTATTTTCATTTTAATTGTTGTTTGAATAAAATCTTTGGATCTGAACTCTTGAATGAGAGAGAGTCCTCCCATGGCTAGTTAATTATTTGATTACTCATTGTCCTTCACTTATATCTTTTTTGAGTAGTTTGTCATTTACTCACGTGCTTAACTTATATCCAATGAGTAAATGGTTGAGTGAATTGAATATCATAAACCTGAATTTATATATCATTCATACGCTTATATCATGGGGGGGTAATGAATTCACATATAAGAAGTAGAGGTGGTAAAATTATTTAAATTTAGCAAACATAGTATTGGTCATTTGAAGAATTCTGAAAGAATATTGAAGGAAGAGGGATTTCACATATAAATATGCTTTCTTGGACATCTTTTGTAATTGTGAGCACTCATTAAAATATGACATGCTAAAAAGTTGATGTTGGACAAAGAAGACAACATAATGGTTATGTTTTCATATATCCGAATACAAGTTATATTGTCATGGATCCTCCAACATGTCGAGCTTGTTTTTCCTTCTCATGCTAGCCAAATTCTTTGCACCAAGTAGAGATACTACTTGTGCTTCCAAACATCCCTTAAACCCAGTTTTTCCATAAGAGTCCACCATACCTACCAATGGATTGAGTAAGATCCTTCAAGTAAGTTGTCATCGGTGCGAGCAATTAAAATTGCTCTTTAAATATGTATGATCTATTAGTGTGAAGAAAATAATCTTTGTACGAACTTGCAATATGGAAGAAATAAAAGCGACGGACTGCATAATAAAGGTCCTTATCACAAGCGAAAATATAAAGTGACGTTCTTTCGCATTAAGATTGTGTGCATCAAACCATAAAAGGCGTTAGAGAAAAGCACTTGTTGGGAGACAGCCCAATATTTATCCTTACTATTTTTATGTGTACAGATAATTAAGCTACTGTCATAATCATGTTGTATAGATTTTGTTTCAATAAAGTGACAAGTAAGACCTTTGGGATAGCATACGACGATAGTTGATTTGATCTTGCTGAAAAACAGAATCTTTTGCGCCCATTGTCAGAATTTTTAAAAATCACAGAAGAGTGCTTTTGATCTGAATTCTTTATGCAATATTGATATACAAATTGCCTAGGTTGTCCTATGTTTTCAGAATTTTTGGATTAGGAGAAGTATGGTTGTTGTTCAGATCATTACAGACTATTCTGTTTTTGGCACATTCTGTTTTCAATGCATAGTTTGCTTGTTTTCTAGTTTATGTGGCTTATATTGCTCAATATAAGTTGTAGAATTTATAAGGTGTAGTAGGCATTGTGTGAGAAAAATTATGAATCTTGTCCTGATAGTACCAAAGTGAATGATTTGCTCTTCATCATACTAACCCATCTCACGAAGTTCCGTTAAGTTTTGTGTGATTGAAGTTTTCAAGTTTGGGGTGAGATATCCATATGAGGAGCATAAGGAGTGGAAAGAACCTAAGCTTGGGGATGCACGAGGCACCCCAAGGTAATATTCAAGGAGGACTCAAGCGGCAAAGCTTGGGGATGCCCCGGAAGGCATCCCCTCTTTCTTCTTCAAAACCATCGGTATACCTTACTCGGAGCTATATTTTTATTCGTCACATGATATGTGTTTTTCCTGGAGCGTATTTTCATTTTAATTGTTGTTTGAATAAAATCTTTGGATCTGAACTCTTGAATGAGAGAGAGTCCTCCCATGGCTAGTTAATTATTTGATTACTCATTGTCCTTCACTTATATCTTTTTGGATTCGTTTGTTATTTACTCACTTGCTTAACTCATATCCTATGAGTAAATGGTTGAATGAATTGAATATCATAAACCTAAATTTATATATCATTTATACGTGTATACCATGGGGGTAATGAATTGACATATAAGAAGTAGAGGTGGCAAAATTATTGAAATTTAGTAAACATAGTATTGGTCATTTGAACAATTCATGAAAGAATATTGAAGGAAGAGGGATTTCACATATAAATATGCTTTCTTGGACATGTTTTGTAATTGTGAGCACTCATTAAAATATGACATGCTAAAAAGTTGATGTTGAACAAGGAAGACAACATTATGGTTATGTTTTCTAATATCCGAATACAAGTTATATTGTCATGGATCCTCCAACATGTCGAGCTTGCTTTTCCTTCTTATGCTAGCCAAATTCTTTGCACCAAGTAGAGATACTACTTGTGCTTCCAAACATCCCTTAAACCCAGGTTTGCCATGAGAGTCCACCATACCTACCTATGGATTGAGTAAGATCCTTCAAGTAAGTTGTCATCGGAGCAAGCAATAAAAATTGCTCTTTAAATATGTATGATCTCTTAGGGTGAAGAAAATAAGCTTTATACGAACTTGCGATATGGAAGAAATAAAAGCGACGGACTACATAATAAAGGTCCTTATCACAAGCGGCAGTATAAAGTGACATTCTTTTTATTAATATTGTGTGCATCAAACCATAAAAGGCGTTAGAGAAAAGCAATTGTTGGGAGACAACCCAATATTTATCCCTACTATTTTTATGTGTTCATATGACTAAGCTACTGTAGTAATCATGTTGTATAGCTTTTGTTTCAATAAAGTGACAAGTAAGACCTTTGGGATAGCATACGACGATAGTTGATTTGATCTTGCTAAAAAACAGAAACTTTTGCGCTCATTGTCAGAATTTTTGAAAATCACAGAAGAGTGCTTTTGATCTAAATTCTTTATTCAATATTGATATGGTTGTCCTATGTTTTCAGAATTTTTGGATTAGGAGAAGTATGGTTGTTGTTCAGATCATTACAAACTATTCTGTTTTTGGCACATTCTGTTTTCAATGCATAGTTTGCTTGTTTTCTAGTGTCTGTGGCTTATATTGCTCAATATAAATTGTAGAAATTATATGGTGCAGTAGGCATTGTGTGAGAAAAATTATGAATCTTGTCCTGACAGTACCAAAGTGAATGATTTCCTCTTAATCATACTGACCCATCTCATGAAGTTCCGTTAAGTTTTGTGTGATTGAAGTTTTCAAGTTTGGGGTGAAATGTCCATATGAGGAGAATAAGGAGTGGAAAGTCCCTAAGCTTGGGGATGCCCAAGGCACCCCAAGGTAATATTCAACGAAGACTCAAGTGCCTAAGCTTGGGGATGCCCCTGAAGGCATCCCCTCTTTCATCTTCAAAACCATCGGTATACCTTACTCGGAGCTATATTTTTATTCGTCACATGATATGTGTTTTTCTTGGAGCGTATTTTCATTTTAATTGTTGTTTGAATAAAATCATTGGATCTGAACTCTTGAATGAGAGAGAGTCCTCCCATGGCTAGTTAATTATTTGACTACTCATGGTCCTTCACTTATATCTTTTTGGAGTAGTTTGTTATTTACTCACGTGCTTAACTTATATCCTATGAGTAAATGGTTGAATGAATTGAAAATCATAAACCTAAATTTATATATCATTTATACACGTATACCATGGGGGGTAATGAATTCACATTTAAGAAGTAGAGGTGGCAAAATTATTGAAATTTAGCAAACATAGTATTGGTCATTTGAACAATTCATGAAAGAATATTGAAGGAAGAGGGATTTCACATATAAATATGCTTTCTTGGACATATTTTGTAATTGTGAGCACTCATTAAAATATGAGATGCTAAAAAGTTGATGTAGGACAAAGAAGACAACATAATGGTTATGTTTTCATATATCCGAATACAAGTTATATTGTCATGGATCCTCCAACATGTCGAGCTTGTTTTTCCTTCTCATGCTAGCCAAATTCTTTGCACCAAGTAGAGATACTACTTGTGCTTCCAAACATCCCTTAAACCCAGTTTTGCCATAAGAGTCCACTATACCTACCAATGGATTGAGTAAGATCCTTCAAGTAAGTTGTCATCGGTGCGAGCAATTAAAATTGCTCTTTAAATACGTATGATCTATTAGTGTGAAGAAAATAATCTTTGTGTGAACTTGCAATATGGAAGAAATAAAAGCGACGGACTGCATAATAAAGGTCCTTATCACAAGCGGAAATATAAAGTGACGTTCTTTCGCATTAAGATTTTGTGCGTCCAATCATAAAAGCGCATGCCTACCTCTGCTTCCCTCTGCGAAGGGCCTATCTTTTACTTTTACGTTCTACCCTTATACAAGAGTCATGGTGATTTTACCCTTTCCATTTTACACTTTTTCCTTTGGCAAGCACTTCGTGTTGGAGAGACCCAAATATACATATCCACTCGGATGTAGGTTTTCATAAAGTATTATTTTTGACATTACTCTTGAGGTAAAGGTTGGGAGGCGAAACCATAAGCCCCTATCTTTCTCTGTGTCCGATTGAAACTTTGACACATAAGTATCACGTGAGAGTTTGCAATTGTGGAAGACTACATGATAGTTTACTGTGTGATATTTGCTAAATAAAAGCTCTTACATAGACCCTTCTTGAAAATAAGACGAATTGAAATTGTTTGATGACTAAAAACATAGTTTGTTAGTTTTCAAGAAAGTTTATGATCCATACTTCAACATGTGAATAACGTGTTACTTGATCATGAGAAGTTTTATGAGTTCAGCCACTGTTATGATATATAATGATGATAGAAAAAGTGATTTAAATTATCATTGATCAAACTTGTGCACTTGCTAGCATTCAAACTTCATAAATTATTTCTTTTATCTTTTACCTACTCGAGGACGAGTAGGAATTAAGCTTGGGGATGCTGATACGTCTCAAACGTATATATAATTTATGAAGTATTCATGCTATGTTTACAATATTTGTACATGATTTTGGTATGATTTGATTAGAACTAACCTGGACTGACATTGTTTTCGTTAGAACTACCGTGGTGTTATTTTTGTGCAGAAATAAAAGTTCTCGGAATGCGCTGAAAATCAACGGAGAATATTTTTGGAAAATATAAAAAATACTGGAACGAAAAGCTACCGGAGGGGAGTCCCGAAGCCACCACAAGGGTGGGCGGCACCCCCCCCCCCCCGAGGGCGCGCCCCCTGTCTTGTGGACTCCCCGTGGGCCCCCTTGACTTGTCTTCGATGCCAAACACTCCTATAAATTGAGGAAAGTCCAGAACAAAACCTAGATCGGGAGTTCCGCCGAAAGCCACTGTAGCCATGAGAAATCAATCTAGGCCCTCTCTCGCACCCTGTCGGAGGGGGCCATCATCACTGGAGGCCATGGGGAGGATGTCGGAGGGGCCATCATTACCATGGAGGCAAGGACCAGAGGGAGAACCTCTCCCCATCTAGAAGGGAGGCCATGGAGGAGGAAGCACAACGGGGAGAACCTCTCCCCCTCTCTCTCTCGGTGGCGTCGGAGTGCCAGGAGGGAACCATCGCTGCGGTGATCGACTTCATCAACATCACCATCTTCATCACCATCCTCATATCTTTTATGCGGTCCACTCTCCTGCACCCCGCTGTAATCCTCTACTTGAACATGGTCCTTTATTCCACATATTATGATCCAATGATGTGTTTCCATCCTATGATGTTTTGAGTAGATTTCCTTTGTCTTTTGGGTTGATTGATGGTCCAGATTGGTTTGAGTTATATGTTTTATTCTGGTGCTATCCTATGGTGCCTTCCGTGCTGCCCACACGTGAAGGATTCCCGCTGTAGGGTGTTGCAATACGTTCATGATTCGCTTATAGTTGGTTGCTAGAGTAGCAGAAGCTTAAACCCGAGTAAGGGGTTTGTTGCATATGGGATAAAGGGGACTTGATACTTTAATGCTATGGATGGGTTTTACCTTAATGATCTTTGTAGTTGCGGATGCTTGATAGAGTTCCAATCATAAGTACATATGATCCAAGAAGAAAAAGTATGTTAGCTTATGGCTCTCCCTCATATGAAATTGCAATAATGATTACTGATCTTGTTGACAATTGCCTAGGACAATTCCGCACACGAGCCCATCATTATTCCATGCTGGCTATTTATAATATATACTAACATATTCTAACTTTATGATAACAACACCTACTTTTATATTTTAGTTCTCCGATATCATTAAAATCTATCCTCTTCATACCCACAACATAGTTTTATTTCTCGTTTCTAGATGGTAGCAAAAGTTCGGTGTACGTAGAGTCGAATCTGTGGCAGATAGGGCTTGAGAGAATATTGATCTTACCTTTAGCTCCTTGTGAGTTCGACACTCCATACTTATCACTTCCACCTTTGGAAATTGCTATGATGATTCCTTGCAATTGGGGATTATCACATAGATGCTATGGTGATACGAGATTTTACGTCGTTCGATCTGAGATCAATGGCTTGGGAGTAGTCTTGGTATTTATGCGCAATTTCCAAACTCTCCAAGGGTTTTTCGAAAAAAAACATTCAGGCCTCATGTGTGCCGCTGGATCTTGGATCCAACGGCTCCTAGTAGCTCATATTAGGTGCTCCCCGCAGCTTAATTAGCCGGTACGGTGATACGAGCATCTAGGTCGTTGGATTTGTGATCAGATGCCACATGCGTAGTATTTTTACTTTCTACGCAATTCCCAAACTCTTTGAGACCTATATTGCAAAAATATTCAAACCTCCTATTGCGAGCCGTTAGATCTCCCGGGAACTCGTATCACCATAGAATCTATGGTGTGGGGGCACCTCATATTCTCCGGTGCGAAAAATAATCAGGTGCTCTTCCATCTTGGATGCTACGGTGATACGAGCTTCGAGGTCATTTGATCTGAGATCCAATGGCATCTGAGAAGTATTTGTGCTTGTGAGCAGTGCCCGAACTCTTTGGGGGCTTTTCTGCAAAAAAATATTCGAACCACCAAGGAGTTGTTGGATCTGAGATCCAACGGCTCCGAAGAGCTTGTATCACCACAACATCCAAGGTGTGGTAGCACATGATATTCTTACATATAAAAGAATATGAGGTCCTCCCTCATCTTAGATGCTACGGCGATATGAGCTTCGAGGTTGTTGGATATGGGATGTTAGGGCATCTGAGTAGTTTTTGTACAAATTGTGTGCAATTCCCAAACTCATTAAGGTTTCTTGTAAAAATATTAAGACATCGTGTGAGCCGCTATATCTCAGATCTACAAGCTCCAAGAAACTCGTATCAGATATATCATCTAAGGTGTGGGGGCACATGATATTCTCCGGAGGAGGGGGCCATGCACAACCCATCAGTGTTTGGAGGGCAGGGACAAATATAATGTTCAAAAAATATAATCTAAACAATCCTAAACAAAGCTTCACAATTTTATCTAAGGTCGAGGGGATACCCCCCCGACAATCTACATAGCTCCGCCTATGCAAGAGGTGTAGTGCGATCATCTATGTGTGAGAGAGACGACACGAAAAGGCAAGGTCAATCGAGACATTTATAGAGGGAGAGATCGAGTGAGTGTGGCCTACCATACACTCAAATGTTAAAGATGATACAGCGAGATATCGTGTGGCGAAGCTGTAGTGAGGGATGGAGGGAGATAGAGAGTGGCCTAGATAGACTTTGTGTGCACGCACGGTGAAGGTGCTTTACAAAGGCAACAAAGGTGTCTTGAGAGAGGGAAGGGTTTATCATGGAGGGCACGATGAGGTTGTGTGTGAGAAATACATTTATTGAGAGAGTGAGGGCGGGAATGGCATAAAATAATGAGCGTGCGTGTTTCGGATACTAATAGCTCTATTAACAAAGAAATGAACAACAGTTGATACATGAAATATGTGGAGAGACCTAAACACAACATTTGCATGTATGTAGTACTAGACTTAATATTCATGTTTCAATTTACTATGCATTCTAAATATTGAATTGCGGACCATGCATGGCTTACATTTTACTCCCTCGTTCCTAAATATTTGTCTTTTCATAGATTTCAACTGGACTACCACATACAGATCAATATAGACATATTTTAGAGTGTAGATTCACTCATTTTGCTCCATAGGTAGCCACTTGATGAAATCTCTAAAAGACAAATATTTAGGAACAAAGGGAGTATTTTTGAATTCGTGTCATACATGCATGGTCTAGTAAAATAGATGCACTATACTTACTGGATTATTGTTGTATTCCTGTGTGTGTGTGGTCATATTCTTGGATACATACAAAGTTCTCTCACCACCATACAGTTCATCTTTTAAACTCGAAATTGCAATGAAAAACTTACTCGAGATACCATGAAATGTGAAATCCACGTTGAGATCACTATATCACAAATTCACTCTAATTCAAGAACTCGTCATAAATCAATTACCGTGCCTTTTGGAATGACGAGTTATTTGCAAGGAAAATACATGCATTGTAATGCATATAGATTCGTTCGGCAATTCAAATGATTCCATTTGTATTCTCAAATGGTAGCACCTGACGGCGTACCAGCCAAACCCCAGCTCGTGTCTTGCTGGTGCTGTGCGTGGTACGCACATTAGCCAACCCCAGCCACTCGATCCTCCGTATTTCAAGTCGCTAGCGGCGAGAATTCCAGGCCTAGGAAATTCCCCTCATGTCTACGGTACATAATGACTACCGATGAACAATTGGGGGATGCTTTACTAACTAGACCACGTTACCTATCGTGCCGAGCACGGTTCAATTCCCTCGGTCGCCGCTACCCAAGGTCACCTGTCAACTCTATTTCCTAGTACTAATAGTACTGCACCAGGATGAGCACAGAATAGATCTCCATTTGTTCGTGCCTAGTACTAGAGTTACTATATCAGGTAATGCACGGGTACAGATAGATTATCCTTTGACTCTGCATATATATCTTGTCTGTAGTCTACCTAACCAAAATGTTTGACCAAATCCTTTCTTAAGAAATATTAACATCTACAACAATAAAGATGCAACGCTTGAAATTTTTTTTCATGATGCAGGTTATGATATTGCTTCAAATCCTGGATTTTAAATTTTGGAAAATCCAACAGTGTCCTAAAATTCATGAAACTGAGCATGGTCACGTGATATGACACAAATAGGCTGTCGTAATGCTTATGAAAAGTTGCACAAATGAAGAGCCAAGGTATTTTGGAACAAAGACTTGTCACGTTAGCGTGAACAGTTTCACTATTCAAACGCGTTAGACCTATGTGCCGCCACGAGTCCCGCTTCTCATTGGCACGTGTCGTCCTAGCAAGCGTGTGAGTCGACGAGAGGCGTGCGAGTAGATCGCTGCGCTGGTTGACCTGGTGGTGTGCGGCCAGGCCACTGTGCAGGCTGACCGGGAGGCGTGCGAGCAGGCCGCTGCGTCAGCTGTAGGATCGGAAGTATGACTAGAGGGGGTGATTAGACTACTTGACAAAATAAAAATCTAGCCTTTTCCAATTTTAAGTCTCTGCAGATTTTAGCTACTTAATACAAGTCAAGCAATAAACCTATACATGAAATTCTAAGAGTGTAGCAACGGAATGTAAAACATTGCATATGAAGGTAAAAGGGAAGGGTTTGGAGAGGGGAACGCAATGTAGACACGAAGATTTTTGGCGTGGTTCCGATAGGTGGTGCTATCATACATCCACGTTGATGGAGACTTCAACCCACGAAGGGTAACGGTTGAGCGAGTCCACGGAGGGCTCCACACACGAAGATCCACGAAGAACCAACCTTGTCTATCACACCATGGCCATCTCCCATGAAGGGCTTGCCTCATTTGGGTAGATCTTCACGAAGTAGGCGATCTCCTTGCCCTTACAAACTTCTTGGTTCAACTCCACAACCTTGACGGAGGCTCCCAAGTGACAGCTAACCAATCTGGGAGACACCACTATCCAAAAGGTAATAGAAGGTGTGTTGATGATGACTCCTTGCTCTTGTGCTTCAAATGATAGTCTCTCCAATGCTCAACTCCCCTTCATCGATTTGGATATGGTGGAAAGATGTTTTGCGTGGAAAGCAACTTGGGGAAGGTTAGAGATCAAGATTCTTGTGGTTGGATTGGAATGTCTTGTTCTCAACACAAGAGTAGGTGGTTCTCTCTCAGAAACTAAGTAGTGGAAGTGTAGGCACATTCGGATGGCTCTCTCACAAATGGAGAAGGGGGTGGAGGGGTATATATAGCCTCCACACAAAATCTAGTTCAAAATGTGAACGTTAGGATTTTCGGTGGGACCGACGAGATCAACTCGGTGGGACCGATGCGCTAGTGTTAGGGCAAAACCTCATCTCGGTGAGACCGATCGCATGACTTGGTGAGACCAATTTTCAGCAATAAGCAAATAGAGACTGGGTCAAGCAAACTCGATGGGACCGATCGCTCATTTTGGTGAGACCAAAACATTATGAACAGGAAACGGATAGTTTGCATTGCGAACTCGGTGGGACCGATTGCTCATCTCTGTGTAACCGGAACTTACAAAGGGAAACAGAGAGTTTGCAATCCCATCTCGATGAGACCGAGATCCCTATCGGTAAGATAGAACTGATTAGGGTTTCTGGGTATGGCTATGTCAAGTGAACTCGGTGGCGCCAGATGAATCAAATTGTTAGGGCCGAGTTTCACTTTAGATCTAGGACAAATTTGGATATGATAAAGTGGTTGAGGGCTATGGAGCATATCACTAAGCATTTTGAGCAAGTAGACCATTAAGCAACACCTCATCCCCATTTAATAGTATTCTCTTTTCCTATGGACTCAATGTGATCTTGGATCACTAAAATGGTAATGAAGAGTCTTGAACTTTTGCCAATATGTGTCCTTAGCATTTTGAGGGGTCCACATCTCTTGTCTATGCCATGCCAATCATTGAACTTTCTGAAACATTTAACTTGAATGGCTATTAGTTCAATGGCTATATGTTGTTATGAATTACCAAAGCCAACCGGGGATAAGTTGCACTTTCAGTCTCCCTCTTTTTGGTAATTGATGATAACATATATATCAAGTAATTACATCATCGCTTTGAGAAGTATGTGATAAGCAAGAGCTCCCCCTAAATTTGTGCATTATTTAAAATTTTATTTTGATTGCAAATTCACAATTGATTAGGATCATGGGTTACTCTTCCATGTCACATACATCTTGGTGGAGCGCCCAAAATGATAGAATATAAAAAATATGCACTTTTCACCAAGGCAAACATGAATGATCATACATAAGTGATAAGATATCATCGTTCAAGCACACATTAAAGCAAAGTATGATCAAACAAATGATCATAGGAGTATCTCACACACAAGCACAAATAATGTAGCATACAAAAAAGAAAGTAAAAAAATAGCAAGAGAGACAAATAAAGAAAATTCTCTCTCTCTCCCTCACTCTCCTGAAATTATGATCCATACACTTTCTCCCCCTTTGGCAACAAGTTACCAAAAAGCTTGAAAATGCATAGTGCTATGCGGCACTCTAAGCATGATCTCTGGGAGCTTTGGTGTGCGAAGATGGCGTGGAGAGGAGTCCTTCAACAAAAGCATCTATGGAGGTTTGTGGAGCTGGTGGAGTTGAGACTGGAGGAATCACTAGAGCAGTGGTTGCAGGTGATGTAGTGGTAGCTCTTGCGTCACTCGCTGGCACAACTATAGACCTTTGTGCCCTTGTCACTCTCTAAAATGCAACTGTGGTAGGTCTCCCTCTCCTTTCCTCTACTTCTTGAAGTTGCTCAACTATGGTCTGAATTTTTGTGACCTTCAAGTCTAGATCATAAATTTTTGTTTTGATGATACTCTCAAGACTTTCTTTGTTTTGAGTTAGGGTGGCTAGTCCTTTCTCAATCCTCACTGTGGCCTCAAGTAGATAGCTAAGCAGATCCTGCTTGGTCTTGAGAAACACCTGGTATGCTTCTATAGCACTAGTTGGCTTAGTTGCCTTCTCTGCCATTGCTTTGTCTCTCTTCTCTTGAGCCTCCACACATGTAGGATGTGAAGCATCCATGACAATCTCATTGTACTCAAATTCTGGCATCAAGGGAAGGTGCTCTTTGTCTAGAAGATATCTGCCTGTGCCCATCTTAGAGTTGATGAGCATCTAAATGTGTGGGGCATAACCACGTGACCTCTTCTGATCTGCTGCAGTCCTCTTAATTGTTTTAACTATCAAGGTCATCACCTTGAACTTTTCTAGCACACCAAACATATGCAGCAAGTTGATTGACTACCCTCTAATCATCTTGTCATCTCCTGATTTGGGAAACAAAGTATACCTCAATATAGTGTTGATAGTGGGAAGCCCTGACAACAGATAGTAAATGGAGCCAAACTCGTGAGTCTCTAGGGCATCGTCAGGAATTTCTTTGTACATGTGTCCCATGGAGTTATGACCTTTCTTGGGCTTGGCATAAACATCTGTGTCATCTTCATGTTCTTTAGGGGCATTGATCAGCTTGACCCACTCATCAATAGAGGATTGGTACCTAGTACCTTCGGTCATCCAAACAATCTTTCCATCTGGGTAAAAATGTGTAGTTGAATAAAATTGCATCACCATCTCATTATTCCATTTTGTCAGATTCTGACCAACAAACTTGTCAACTCTAGTCAATCTGAAGCTATCAGGCACTACAGGGAAATAATCATCATTCTCATCAAAATATGTCCAGTCAACCCATCTCATGTCACTGACAATGGGCTTTTTGTCCAAAAGAACTACCTCATAGAAATCCTACTGCTCCTTGGTGTGAAACATATAATCCACAACAGTCCTTCTTCTTGTAGCATAGTCTGAGACCAGCATATTTTCTCAATTTAATGTTCTCTGCAACTGGATGAGTGTCACCATGATCCGGAATTTTTGGCTTGAGCTTCCTGAGCACTTGGGGCTCAACATCTTCTTGAACTTCAGGCACTAGGACTTGTTCTTCTCATTAGTTGGGATATTTCTTGTGGATCTCTTGGGTGTTGTGGGCTTTGAAGCTTGAGTAGTAGCTGCAGCAGGCTTGGGAGCTGTCTTGGGCTTAGATGGAGCAGCCCCAGACTTGATAGCATCTCCCATCAGCTTCTAGGTCTTGGCAGGAGGTGCAATGGGCTCTTCCTCGTCCTCTTCATTTGATTCCATCACCATAGATGGCTTTCCAATCACTCTAGTCATGGTCTTCTTGACCCTTTCCTTCCTTTTCTTTCCTGCAACAGCATATTCTTCTCTTGGTTCAACCATATCTTGAGTTGAGGCTCTGGCTTTGGACATAGGGATTCTCTTGGCAGGTGCCTTCTTGTGCATGCCAGCTTGGTGGATGCAATAGTGCCAAATTCCTTCTTGACTACCTTCTTCTTTGAGGTTACTTCCCAATCTCAAAGTCCTTATCTTCCGAGTCAGAAGTTCTCTTCTGCCTTTGCATGACAGTGGCCTTAGGAAGATTTCTTGGGGTACTTCTGCTACCCTCCTCATAACTGTTGTTTGAGGGACTAGTGCCCTCACTCAAATTTGCCTGCTCCTCAGATCTTTTTTGGCTATCATTGTTGTCTGACATTGCTGACACTCAAAGCTGACCCTGTGAATGGATAGGTTGAGATAGAGTGGATGAGCATCACAAAGCACAGACATTTTGCAAAACGAATGAGTCAAAAACCTAGTTTTTCTTTAATACAGAAAGTATTTTGGAGCTACCGATATGAAAAACTCGGTGACACCGAAGCAACTTTAGATTCTAAACATGTGAAATTGGTTAGACTGAGACACAATTCGGTGACTACGAGATGCTAGGATTTCACTAAGAAAGTAAACTCGGTCACACTGATTTGTACACTTCGGTCAGACCAAGTAGTCCATGTGCAATGGCCTGGGTAAAATCGGTTGTAAAAGCCTAGCTTTTGGCCCTTTTATTTTTCTTGATATTTATTTGATTTTTGCTCTGTTTTTATTTTTGGAGTGGTTCCGTGGTCTTGCCACCTGGGAAATCATTTTCATTTCCTCTCCCAAGTGGTTCATCATGATCAAACTCATCTCAAGGCCCTGCCACTTCCATCCTAGCCCAAATACCAATATTATTTTTCTTGAGGAATATTCCTTTTTCATTAAAGTAAT
The DNA here is from genome assembly GCA_963921465.1 of Triticum timopheevii. Taxonomy (NCBI): domain Eukaryota; kingdom Viridiplantae; phylum Streptophyta; class Magnoliopsida; order Poales; family Poaceae; genus Triticum; species Triticum timopheevii. The sequence goes on along the minus strand of OY997264.1, from coordinate 246,803,303 downwards.
AACCTCATTTGCCCTAGGTTGTGAAGCAACCTATATTTCTGTCCAACCAAAAATTTCCAAATAATTATCATAATTCCTCTAGGTAATATGTTGCTCAAATATGCCCAAACATTTTCTTGGCCAGTTCAAAAATAATTCCCCAATTTTCCATTTTCTATTCTGTCCTGAATGGCACTTTGTGAAGGAAGTATCATTTATCTTTTCCTAGTTGCTCCCAAACTTCTTGGGCATGATATTTAAAAGTGCAACTAATCCCTGAGTGGTTTTGGTAATTCTTAACAACATATAGTTCATTGAACTAATGCTATTTCAAGATGATCATTTCAGAAAGTTCAATGATTGGCATGGCATGGACTAGAGTTGTGGACCCCTCAAAATGCAAAGGACATAATATTGGAAACAAGCTCAAGACTCTACATTATATTTTTTGGGATCGAAGATCACACTGAGTCCATAGGAAGGCCAATACTATTAGAAGGGGATGAGGTGTTGCTTAATGGCTTACTTGCTCAGAATGCTCAGTGATATGCTCCAAAACCCTCAACCACTTTCTCATTTCCAGATATGTCCTAAACCTAAAAGTCAAATTCGGCCCCACCGATTTGATGTATCCGGCGCCACCGAGTTTCATTTGACATAGCCACTGCCACAGACCCTAGTTACTTCGGTCTCACCGATAGGGATCTCAGTCTCACCGAGATGGGACTGCAAACTCTTTGTTTACCTTTCGTAACATTTCGGTCTCACCTAAATGAGCAAATCGGTCCCACCGAGTCTACATTGCAAACTATATGTTTCCTTTTTGTAAAACTTCGGTCCCACCGAAGTGAGCGAATCAGACACAACGAGTTTGCCTGATCAACCCTCTGTGTACCCACCGAAGTGGTCCAACCGAGTTTATGCGATTGGTCACACCGAGATTACATTATGCCCTAACCCTAGCATATCAGTCACACCGAGATGACTATGTCGGTCCCACCGAAAACTCTAACATTCATATTTTGACCTGAATCGGTCTGATCGAGTTTTCTGATTCGGTCCTACCGAGTTTGGGAATCTGTGTGTAACGGTTAGATTTTGTGTGGAGGCTATATATACCCCTCCACCCACTCTTCATTCATGTGGAGAGCCATCAGAACAAACCTACACTTCCACTACTCATTTTCTGAGAGAGAACCACCAACTCATGTGTTGAGACCAAGAAATTCTAATCCTACCATATGAATCTTGATCTCTAGACTTCCCAAAGTTGCTTTCCACTCAAATCATCTTTCCACCATAGCCAAATCTGTGTGAGAGAGTTCAGTGTTGGGGAGACTATCATTTGAAGCACAAGAGCAAGGAGTTCATTGATAGCACACCATCTATTACCTTTTAGAGAGTGGTGTCTACTAGATTGGTTAGGTGTCACTTGGGAGCCTCCGTCAAGATTGTGGAGTTGAACTAAGGAGTTTGTAAGGGCAAGGAGATCGCCTACTTCGTGAAGATCTACCCGAGTGAGTAAAGTCCTTCGTGGGCGATGGCCATGATGTTATAGACAAGGGTGCTTCTTCGTGGACCCTTTGTGGGGTGGAGCCCTCCGTGGATTCGCGCAGCCGTTACCCTCTGTGGGTTGAAGTCTCCATCAACGTGGATGTACGATAGCACCACCTATCGGAACCACGCCAAAAATCTCTGTGTCAACATTACGTTTGCTCCCTCCAAATCCCCCAATTTACTTCCTTGCAAGTTGCATGCTTTACTTTCCATTGCTCATGTACTCTTTGCATGCTAGCTTGAATTGTCTCTTGCGAAAATCTTCCAAGAACTAAAATTAGGAAAAGTTTAAGTTTTTATTTGGTCAAGTAGTCTAATCACCCCCTCTAGACATACTTCTGATCCTACAATATTTCATCCAAATCATTATCTCTTGCGAAAATTCAACTTCATTTGCCTAGCCAACTTCCCACAGTGATTTTTCAAAGTTTCTGTCAGACAGAAGGCTTTGTGAAAGAAGTACTTGCTAGGAGTATCCAAATGAGATGAAATTTGGCACACTATTTAATGTTATCATATTAATCCCCTCCACCCATTTCTAGCCTCATCCGTGAGCACAGGATCAAATCTTTGATTTTGGCAATTTTTCAGGTTGTGAGGCTAGTTTATTTTATATTGCTTCAATAATTCTAATAAATTACCAGATCATGCTCCTACCCATAAAACATATCTCCACCAAATTTGGGATCCTTTCATTGAGCCATTTGATCAACAAAATTATTCCAAGTTTCTGGACAAAGAGGATGTTTGTGAAGCAAGTACCAATTTGGCTTGTCCGTTTGGTATGAGCATTTTACAGCATCTTTATATGTCCATATCATGAGGCTTTGCAAAGTTTCATCGCATTCCATCACTCCATGTGAGTGCATCATGTTGATCAAGTTTCTGGACCAAATATGTAGTTGCAAAGCAACTATATTAATCCTTGGTCCATTTCTCCTCAAACTCCCCAGGATTGTAGTTCCTCCTTAGTTAAACCTCCCCGACAACTCCATTGACCCCAATCAAGTTCATGTTGATCACCAGTGCACGACCAAGTTTACTGCAGTAAACTTCAGACGATGATTACCATTTAACCACAGCACCTCAGGCCAAGCCAATGACTCGTAAATGCTCCACCCTGGAAGGATTTCACCACAGACATAGTTTGCAATCCCCTTGTGAGCTCCCTGTGCATTGTCCGGTGTTGACCACACAGCTGGCACGCCTGTGCACGCACTCTGTGCATTGTGGCCATGTCTAGAGCGTCGTTTGTGTTTCGGCACCTCTTCCCTTGTCTTCCTCTCATCGTCGCCGTTCTCCTGGACCCCTCTCCCCCTCCGTCCCGCTTGCAAACCGACGCTCGTCGACGCACGCCCACGGGCGAACAGTGGCGGTTTTTCTTAGAGCTCACCGTCTTCTTCCTCCCTATGCTCCCTTGGCCGCCACTTCCCCGTGAGCTCTCCCTCATGTTCCCTCTCGTCACCTAACTCCAAGCTCATGTGCGTGTACGGGCGTCTGCGGCGCTGGACACGCGTCCGCGGCAACGACCGCTCAGCCTCCTCGCCTCGCGCCTATTTAAGGCCTTCTCCGAGCCCTTCGAGTTCACCCATAGCCTCACCGCACTCCACTAGCCCTGCCCGTTCACTTCCTTGAGCAACAGAGCCCCTCCTCGCCGTCCATTGCCATCACGGCCGCCGCTGATCTTTGGCAAAATTCAATCACAGTTGTCCCCTCTTTGCCTCCTTCCACCACCACATCCCCCCTCTACCTCCGGCGATCCTCCCCTGCCGTTTCCCTCATCCTCCGGTGTACTAGGCATCGTGCCTATCGCTGGCCATAGCCACCATCCGCCGTGGCAGAGGTCCTGCCTTTCTCAGCGCTCTCTGGCACGCGTGAGGAGTCCAGGCAGGTGCGCCTCCCCGCGTTGGTCACTCCGGTGGCCGGGGCGTTGCCTGAGTCGGCCCGAGCCACCGGGATGAGCGCCGGCGTCGAGTCTCTGCTCTATCTCCATCGGGCGCTGATGGAGGAGGAAGGAGACGCGGGCCAAGTGGGCCCCACCTCCCACGGGACCCGTGTGTCAGCCTCAGCCCATGTTGACCCCGTGCCGATGACGTGGACAAGTGAACACGTCTTTCTCTGCTTTACGTTTTCTGTTGTTGAAAGCGCATTTCTCTGTGGCTAATAACCAAAGAACGTTTTCTTTGGATAAAATCATTTTTCTCAGAAGGCGCTTTCTCTTTTTTATAGCTGCCAGCCGAAACCCCTATTTTGTGAACGTTCATCGGTTAAGAGCAGAAATGAATAAGTTTTTCTTTGTTTTCTACCTAACGAACGAATGGCCCCAACTTTTTGATCCCAACTCCAAATGAGGTGATTCTGAAGCCCACTTCTTTGTTAAGTCGAGCCCATTCTGATGGAGACATTCTCACCATGTTTTGACATTCTTAAAATGACCATTTTTCCCTTGCGCTTATCCAGCCCCCTCCGAGATAGAACGTTTTCCGGTGATTCTTTCGCGAGTTTCTCCCAGTGAATCCTTCGACCCCAACCAAGCCACACCCTCCATTTACATCACTGTAATGCAATGACATGGTTTAATTTATTTGAACTTGTTTAAAATATTGTTTTAGCTACTTGTGAGTTGTCCTAGCATTTTTCTTGGAGTTGTTTTTGATCTTGCTATTGCCATGATGTTGCTTGGAGTTCTAGGACTAATATTTTGCAGCTTTCATGGATAACATGTTGCCTCTGGATTATTAATGGCTATGTTATGATTATTTTCATGTAGGTATCTAATATTATATTTTGGAGTATTACTTGGAATGCCATGTTGCCTTCGGATTATTAGTGGCTAGAATTATTTACATCATGATGCTAGTTGATATTATGTTTTGGAGTATGATATCGGAGATGATGTTTACATCTGGATCTTTTTTGGATAGCTTGTTCTTGATATTTGAGAAGTAGTAATATCATTCTGGGATTCATCGTGATGGTAGTGTTATGCTATCCTCGGAGTATTTTGGTATGATGATATTATGCTTGGATTATTTGTTGGATATTGCTATCACTTGGATTATAGGTTGATAGATGGTATCGGAGTATTAGTTAGCACAGTTATATTTTTGGGGTTAAATTCCGTCATTAAGTTGGTCAGGTGCCACCGAACCGGGCTTTTCCTGTGCAACCACATTTTCCGTTGTGGGGAGGCCCTAATGTGATGCTATTGTCGTGTCTCTCACCGGTGCCTCCAACGAGGGAAGGTTATGGGCGCGCACTACCCTGATCAGGTTGGCGGACATTAGCCTTGCGTGCCTGTAGTTGTTATTAGGCACCTTTTTGTCCCCGTGTGGGACCGTTTTTGCTTTGCCACGACGGTGGCCGTTTTGCCACGACGATGGCCGTTGATGCCTTTGGTAGGCACGGGGCCACCCAAGAATGAACCCAAAGGGGGTGTTGGTCGGAGTGGCTGGGAGAGTGTCATGGCAGTAGATCGGTTTTGTCGGAACACTATTGGTCCACCCGAATGGGAGTGCAAGGCCATGCGTTCCATGGTGTGGGTAAAGTGTGCTACCTCTACAGAGTGTGTGTGTTTAATCTATCGATAGCCGCGTCCTCGGTCATGGGCACAAGTTCGTACTAGGTCACACTATTCGATCAACACTCACATGGCGGAATGACTTATATATGATGTATATGTTGATGTATGTGAGCAGTAACAGTTTGGCAGGATGTTGATGATGATGTTGAGATGATCTTGAGGATCATCATTCAGTTTGTTGTGTGATCACGAGGTGACCGTGTGGATATTTTGATCATGAGGTGATCATGTGGACCACGAGGTGGTCGAGATGGTATTTGCTTGGCCGGTTAGCAAAGAGTGAGATTGTTGTTGGGATTGAGGTGTTGGTTTATCAGTATGGTTGTAGTTTCACATCATGTTTAATAGTTATTTTTGTATCATGGTAGTTGTTAATTTAATTGACCTGTTTAATGCTATGTTGTTGTCTTGCATTGATGTTCTTGGTTGTTGTGAGCTTGCAAGTACATTCAATGTACTGACTTGGTGTGTTATGCCAGATTGCAGGTGATGCCATGATTGATTGTTTGTTGAGGTTTCCGTGCATGTGAACTAGACCGTGTCCTTGCCAGAGTCCCTACGGAGTGGAGTTCACCACCGTCGTCATTGTTCCGCTGCTGGAAAATTTCCCCTGCTATGAGTTGTTTTGCTGCTAGCATAGATCAAGTGTAGTATCATAGGCATTGTGTCGTCATGCTGATGTGATCCTTTGTAACATCAGACCTTTGTATTCATCCTTTGTAATAAGAGATAATTTGTTCTATGTCAAGCAGTGCCGTATTCCAGAAGACTTCATCTCGATCTCTGGGTTGGATACGGGGCGTTCCGGTTTCTCTAAGCCGGGGTGCCATAGGGTTGGTATCAGAGCAGGTCTGGCTATAGGACGCCCTAGTCAGCACGAGCAGTAGAAACCGGTAGAAATTGGTAGTACAGAGTTGGGCTTGTTTGTTGCATTGGTTGCTACATTTGTTTGTTACATAGCATACATAAAGCCTTAGTATTTGTTGCTAACGAATTATGTGGTGAGTGTAGATGGCATCGGTTTAGATCCAGTACAGCTCAGCCCTGGCATTTCTATAGTTTTCTTTTCTTGCTCGTTCTTCGGTGTTTGGTGTCATTTCTGTCCCGGTAGAGTCATGCCAAGTGATCCCGACACTGTTTGCAGAAATGGTGCTCAGGTATCGCGCCAATGTCTTTCTTTCAGCCCCGCCTATCATTTCGGTGATAGACATGCTTCTATTCCGGATCGTCCTTTTTATTCCTATCGTATTGGCAACCATTAATGGTCTCAGTCATCATAAAAAGGGCAATGTCACCTGACTCATTTTTCCCCGTTATGCTATTGCTTGGACGGGTATGGATCTTTTTCGTCTGCTTGATAATAATCTGGTCACGACATTCGTGTTCCGCTACATAGTCATTGAGTGCGTCCTCATCTCCGAGCTAGTATAGGTTGCTACCTGGATAAGCTAGCACTTGGTGTACTGATGTTTACACCAACTCTTCCACACATTTATTTGTCCTTGTGCACATCATCACATCATGCTAGATCGTAGTACCGGAGATTCCGCGAAATTTGTGTGCTTAAGTAGGAATGCATATTGTATGACTAGCAGTACTATGTGATATTGATTGTTTGTGTGTGAAGTGATTGTTTTTGCGTGCTTTTGTTATGAGTTTTCTTTTGCTTCTTTCTTTTTGGGCCCCGGTGTTACATTATTTTCTTCCCCTATAAAGAGTTGCTCATCAACCGACACCGGACTCGAAGAAGCAGTAAGGATTTCAAATATTTGGAAGAAGCTCAGCTAAACACATCAGTACAAAATCCTCGCAGCAGTAATGATCAAGTCAGGTACAAGCTCCATAGTATACAAAGGTATCGATCATATACAAAGTTTTGGCTCAGCAATGAAAGATGTTTGAAATACGTTATACTCTCGAAGAAAGTAAGAATATGCTATGGACAAGAAAGATAGTCAAACCATTTTTCTCATGCAATTATCAGCGACAGAATATTATGGGCGTGAGTATGGATCTTAGTCTGCATATCAGTATGAAGCTTTGAATATGAGAAACTCAGTCTTCCTCCACACGCTATCAGAAGAAATTTATGATGTAATCAATTTTCCTTAGCATGATATGTGAACCGTTTTCTAGCCTACGATACCTTGTCTTTCACCGCAAGATACCTTAGTAAAGGCTTCTGACAGAAGGAAATGAATTTTTCTCAACAAGCAAACCAAGGAGAAGCTTCTCAAGTACGGAACCAAGGCTTCTCCAGCACAGTACTCAGGACAAGCTTTGTTTGTAAGCTATAGAGCCTTCTTCTACACGATACCCGAGAAAAGCTTTGAGTAGAAGCTATCGAGCCTTCCTCAGCAAGTTACTTGGATGGCTTCTCACATAAGCCACTCAGCCCTTGCCAGTATTGTGACACTCCAAAATTTTTATTTTGGTTTTCAGCAAAAACTTTGTGGTTTTTGAAAAGAGGCCATTTAAAATTTTCCAGAAAACCTTCCTCTTAAAAACTTTCTTTTCTTTGGCAAGGATTTTATTTTTCTTCAAACTATGGTGTTTGATCTTTTGAAACTTCTTCTCTGTTGGTTCCCTCTCAATTTATTTTGGGAATTTAATCTTTTTCTTTTAAAAAGAAACTCTATGAAAATTTGGGATTTTCATATCTTCGAAACCACCCATGACTTTGTATTTTGCCCATGTGGTAAAACCCCTCCAAAACCTCCCCTCCTCCTTGTAATCAACCTAAGTTCTCTGTCCCAACTAATTCAAGCAAGTTTTGGATTTTTTTTAATTAATTTTCCCCTCAAATCATTTCTGAAAATTATTTGGAGCCTGAGAGATTTTCAAAGCAAGTACCCTTTTTCATTTGAGTTTTGACCTCAAACCAACTCTCCTGGATAGTCCTTTGAACCCACAACCCAGAACCATCTTGATCCACTCCTCCTCTTTTCAAATTTTTCAAAATTCGGTCTCTGCAAGTTTGGACCAGATTTGCCAAATTTGGTGAAATTCATACCTACACTTCTCCAAAAATTTCACCAAAAATCAGGCAGCCTACTGGAGCAATGACAAGCCACTCCACCAAAAATCAGCTCAAGGAAAAATCCCTACATGCCTAGATCATTCTGTCGAACACTTGGCGTACACTGTTACTGTTCATATTCAGAAAAATTCAGTTTTCAATGTCGTTTTCGTCCGTCAATTTCAATCACGCGTAGACAGTGCGCTTGGCGCGTTGCACGCGGCTTCTTCTCCCTGGCTAGCACCCCCACACGCGCGCTTGGCGTCTTCCCGGCGTCGGTGGCGCCCTTGGCCGCCCGCGCCGGCGTGTCTTGCGGTGGCCGAACCCCCATAGCAGCCGACAGGGGACGGAACGGCGGCTCAACGCCGTTCGGCGCCGCCCAACGCCCCTCTGCTCTCCGCGTGGCCTCATGCATGCCAGCGCACGCCCGTGGCACCGTCGCCGTGGCCCGGTAAGCACGGAACGTGCTCCCTACAGCCGACGGGCCCGCGCCGCCCCGTTCTGTCGAACTCGCCCATAGCACCAAATCCCAGCCCGATTAGCACCAAAATGGAACCGGTGGACCTCAACGACGACGCCCAACTCCCTAATCACTCCCGACCAAGCCCTGCGCCGCCGTAACCTTCATCGGAGATCCCCGTTCACGGCCACCGCCTCGGACCGCCTATAAAAAGGGCCCCCGAGCTCACCCTCGAGCACGCACCACCTCTACACCTCACCAAAGCCCCGCCAGGCCACTAGGAGGACCTCGAGGAGGTCTCCTCCCCCAACTCCGGCCGCCCCGACCCACCTCGGCCTCCACCTCGATTCGCTCCGGTGAGGCCGTCCCCGGCGCCCAAATCTTGTCTATAGCCTCCTCTAGCACCCAGTAAGCTAACGCCAGCATCGATTTATCCTTCGCAGCTCTCTCCGACGAGTCCCTCAACCACCCGAGCCGCTGTCCGCCGGAGGAAGGCTCGCTGCCGACGTGGTACTCGCCGACGACCACCACCACCACCAACCAACACGGAAAGGTGCCCTGAACACGGAGGTACCCTCCGATCCCCCTGCCTCGCCATGGATCGCCGCCGGCGACCACCGCGGCTCTCGGGCACCGGCGAAATCTGCCGCCCCGTTCGTATATTCAAACCTGACAGGCGGGACCCACCGTCAGCCTCTCTGTCATTTCTAAATGAATCGTTTTCTGAAAACGCCTTCGGGCAAAATACGTTTTCCCCGCTGGGCTGGCGTAGTTGCTACTGAAACGTTTTCTCTTTTTATAAGCTAGCCCCTGGAAACTTTCTGGTTCATTACAGATGAGTCCCTGGAGAAAAACCTTTATAACTTTTAAACAGAATAGTATTTTTGATTGATTCTTTTTCTGTTCTCTTCAGTTTTTTTGTCTAGTTTTTTATCAGATTTATTTGAAAAAAATTTGGTATATTTTTTTGTGCACCTCGTGGTATTTACGATAGCGCATATATTTTCTTTATACCGTAGATACCGAAGGAGGTGACGGAACCGCAAAGTTCACCGAGCTAGGCTCCGACTACTCCGAACCAGGCAAGCATGTTTGAACTTTTGATATGATGATTGTTTTGGCATGTTTGCATTAAGTGGTTTATGGCATGTTGATGAACATACCGATGAATGTCATGTTACCTGAGACGATGAGGCAAGTGAGTTTCGGAAATCCATGAGTGGATGAATGTGAGTATGCATGGCCATGTGTTGGCATGAGGATGGGTAAGATGGCAGTGTTGTAGCATGCCAGGCTTATGCCAGACTATGGGACTTCAATGTCAACTCATATCATTCTAGTTCAGTCCATTCTTCCTTCCTTGTACTACCACATGTTTTCCGCAAGGAATATGGCTTAGTAAGTTGTAAACCGCTTTCCTGGTACACACCAAAAAGGAGAGGCCGTGATGATGGTTCCATGGCCCTGGATTAAAGCCAGTCATCCGGCCAGGGGGCATGGGTGTTTCCGGTTGGGACCGAGAGGGGGGCACCCCTTAGAGCGCGCGTATATAAATTCGATCCCATGCTATTCCTAGCATCGAGAGGTAGGATGGGTGTGTACTGGTTAGCTGTGTTTCCTACCGAAAAACCGTAAACAGAACTAGTCCTTCGTGACTACGAAAATCCGTTGGCTGTGGGAAAATTTTTGTACAAACTCTGCAGAGTCATATATTCCTTTAAATCATCTATTCCATGTCCAAGTTCGATATTAACTTATCCTGACCAAATGTCAGTTTTGATGACAGAGACTCCGGTGAATTGCATGAGTGCTAAGTCCTGTTAAATGATTACTCCTGTGGATGGACTAACCCGTTTATTTTCATGAATTGAATGTTTATTATGAGTATTATTTACTTGTGAATAAAAGCCCTTTTTGCGATGTCGCTCAGACGTCCGACTGTGGCATTTCTTTTAAAGCCCTTTCTGTGGTGTCGCTAAGACGCCCGACTGTGGCATTTCTTTTAAAGCCCTTTCTGTGATGTCGCCCCGACGTCCGACTGTGGCATTTCTTTTAAAGCCCTTTATGTGGTGTCGCTAAGACGCCCGACTGTGGCATTTCTTTTAAAGCCCTTTCTGTGATGTCGCCCCGACGTCCGACTGTGGCATTTCTTTTAAAAGCCCTTTATGTGGTGTCGCTAAGACGCCCGACTGTGGCATTTCTTTTAAAGCCCTTTCTGTGATGTCGCCCCGACGTCTAACTGTGGCATTTCTTTTAAAGCCCTTTAGGTGGTGTCGCTAAGACGCCCGACTGTGACATCATTTCCTTATATTTATTTGTTCACCTTTCGAGGCGTCCCTTCAGACACCCGATCGGTCTTCATTTATGTTTTGTTGGGATTTCAGGCGGACTACCGCCGTTTCCCTTTTACTTACCTCGTTATGCTAATTATTGAATGTACATTGTTTAATTAATCATGACGCATTCATGCATGCATTTGTTATATCTTACATTCGAACTGTCTTGCGAGTACTTTCAAAGTACTCACTGGCTTGTTGATTTGGCCAGATGCTGACAAAGGCGATCTCATGGATGAAGAATTTGATAGCGAGTCCGACGCCTAGAGGAGTCCCAGTCAGTCTCGTGCGACCCTGGATTTGGTCACTATATTATATCCGCTTCCGCTACCAAATAAATTCATTGAGCCTCACCTCGACGCTCGATGAGATGACAGTTTTAGAGTCTTGTATCCCTCTCCCCGTGGTGTTTTTCCACCACCGCCCAATCCTCGAGTCAGTAGTATGCCTCCACACCACTATGTCATGTCCGCCATTATGTATAATTATTGGCGTGCTTGTAATAATTTGGTTGAGCAACCGTAGTTCGACCCTGTAATATATTTTATGCTACTGGCTTATTGTATCAAGAATTTGTCTACCAGTGAGGGGGATTTCTCTCATACTGGACTCAAAAGATTGGTTTCTCAATAAATATTTTTATTGGAAAACCGGTCGTGACAAGCTTGGTACTAGAGCCAGGCTGACTATAGGAAACCACTAGGTGCGATCGCTAATTGGTTATTAGCATAATAGAACCATTTTTTTTATTTTTCTGCAATTGTAGACATTTCTGACAGTCAGCATAAATTTATGATCTGACCATTCAGAATTTTTGCCTACTTTTGTAGATGGCCGACAACAGCTGCGAGTCGCAAACCTTCGCCAACGTGCCCGATGGGTTCGTCAAGCTTCTTTCCTTCATCGTTCAGGTCGCGATGGGGCCATCTGTGCGCCCAGTCTTCACACTCTGCCAGCACCGAGTCAACGACAGTCTGACCATGCACCAGGCCGCGGTGCAGTTCAAGGGAGGGCGTGGTGAGTTACGCCGCTTCCGGTTCTTGGGAAGAGCCATGCTATGCAGATGGCAGCCCGCGAGGCGATAGCTCGTCTCAGGGATGTCCTCCCCGTGATGCAGACTCGTCGTTACCGTTATCTTCCATGCCATGTGCCTTACACCTGTCACTATGCATTCTCCTGCCCAGAGGAGAACGAGACGAGGCTTTTGAGATGCTTATTGAGTATCTCCGGGCCCTGGAGGCAGCCTTCAACAACCTGGTGGACGACTTCGTGGCTGCCCGCATGGACTCAGTTCATGGCTGTGATGCCAACAGGAGGGAGCTCCTACCCACCGCACCGCCATTGACTTTTGTCTCGTCCTCAGCATCTTATGCACCTACTCCTCGCCTACCTTCTACCGAAGAATTCAACCAAGTTATTGCGCTCACTCCAGCGCGCACTGCACCACCCTTCGCGCCCATTCCTATTCGTGTTGTTCCGCCCCTGGCACCCGCTCCGTCCACTCTGCGCAACACTACACGTATGGAGCCTATTAGCGAGGAGGAAGTCGAGTCCCCAGCCTCGCTATGCCTCACCCTCGGCAGGGCAAAGGAGGTCGTCAACATCTCCGCCTGAGTACGCTTAGCCGCCATGTAATGTACCGCTTTGTATGATATGTTTATATGTACATAGGTTGTGAGAAGTATCCTGTTTGCGCATCATGTAGGATTTGGAGAAGTGCACTAGCCTAAATAACATGTCAGGATTACGTACGCATATCCTGAGTGATGTATTGTATAATTACCGCCCGCGTGTAAGATATGTAATGAGCAGTCCTTCTCCGTGCGCAAGTCGATTTGTTTTTCTTAAGTAAGCTTGGTTATTTAATTTTATTTGCCAGCTTTATGCATTTATGGAATTGTTTTTGTGACTCTTTCTGCTTTTCTTATGGGTTTTACAAAATATATCCCCAGAGTGAAAAATGTCTCGTCCTTGGACTCGCTCCATGCCAACTCCACCAGAGGAAAATTTTGATACCCAACCCAGCAACGAGTTCACTCAGGGACAGTCAAGCCAACAGGGCAGTGAATCGGCACTTTCACCAATGTGCCGCCTTTATGAGCAGAGTCAGCAACAACATCGGGAAATGATGAACCAAGTCATCAACATGGGAAATCACCATGGACAGTATCAGCAGCATTCCAAGTTATCTGAGCTACAGAAGACACGTCCCCAAACATTTTCTCATACTGACAAGCCTCTTGAAGCCAAGGATTGGCTTCGAGATATGGAGAGAAAATTAATTATTGCAAAATGTTCAGATCTCGAGAAAGTACTATATGCTGCGCACTATCTCACAGGAGCAGCTGCATCATGGTGGGAGAATTTTCTGCACATGCACCCCAACGAAAATGATATAACCTGGGATGATTTCAAGGAAGGTTTCCGTGGTGCACACATTCCCAAGAGTATTATGAAAATTAAGAAGAGAGAGTTCGATGACCTCAAACAAAGGAACATGACAGTGTCAGAATACAATGGTCAATTTACTCTATTGTCTCGCTACGCCAATGAAGAATGTATGACTGAAAGCAAGAAGATGGAGAAATTCCTTGACGGTCTGGCGCCCGCGCTTAAATGCCAACTGGTCGTGCACACTTTTCCAGATTTTAAAACACTAGTGGACAAAGCCATTACTCTGGAAAATGAGAGACGTAGCTTGGAGGATTTATGCAAGCGAAAAAGAGACCAGACTACTCTTGCGCGCAACCACCGAAGCAGGATAGATTTTCAGAAAGGTGGGACACACAAACCTACAACAAACATCTCTCGCCCAACCAAGAATTTCCATGCAAGGGACAAAGAGTTCACATATCGCCCAGGCGTTACTTGCTACGCTTGTGGAGAAGAAGGGCACTACGCCAAACAGTGCCCCAAGCCAAGGAACTCGACCCCAAAGCCAAACAACGGTGGCAATAATTTAGCGCCCAAGCGCAACAATTTCAACCCCAACAACAACCACAAGAAGGGTCATCTAAACCACGTGACCAAAGAAGAAGCACAAAATGCTCCGGATATCGTACTCGGTACGTTTCCTGTCAACACAATACCTGCAACGGTTTTGTTTGATTCTGGAGCTTCTCACTCATTCATTTCGAAAATTTTTGCTTTGCAAAATAATTTTTCGATGTTTCCCTTGGAAAAATCCATGATCATCAAGTCCCCCAGAATTCAGCAAGTTACTCAGGGTTACTATCAGAATGTGGTCATTGAGTTTGAAGGATTGAAATTTTACGCCAATCTTATTGTGTTGGAAAATAAAGGACTGGATGTCATCCTAGGGATGGACTGGTTAACCACCAACAAAGGTTTTATTGACTGTTCCAACCGGACCGTAATTCTCACGCACCACCACGGGAAGACAATAAAAGTATCAGCCAAGGAAAGAAAAATACCCCGGCAGCCGAGATTGAATAAGGTGGACATTTCTGAGTTAAGCAAGGTTCCAGTAGTATGTGAATTTCCAGACGTATTTCCCGAAGAACTACCAAGCATGCCACCAGACCGAGAAATAGAATTCAGCATTGAGCTAGCACCAGGAACCACCCTCATATACAAGAAACCATAAAGAATGGCACCATCCGAGTTGATTGAGTTGAAGAAACAAATAAAGGAATTACTGGAGAAGGGATACATTCGAGCCAGCTCCTCACCTTGGGGATCACCAATTTTATTTGCCAAAAAGAAGGATGGAACACTGAGATTGTGCATAGACTACCGAGCACTTAACATGGTCACAGTCAAGAACAAATACCCGATGCCGAGGATAAATGATTTATTTCATCAGCTCGCTCAGGCCAAGGTATTCTCAAAGATTGACTTAAGGTCAGGATACCATCAATTAAAAGTGCGAACAGAAGATATCGCCAAAATAGCCTTCACCTCCAGATATGGACTATATGAGTTCACAGTTATGCCTTTTGGATTAACAAACGCCCCCGCATATTTTGTTCACCTCATGAACAAAGTATTTATGAAGTTTATGGACAAATTCGTTGTGGTATTTATCGATGATATTCTGATATACTCCAAAACACTAGAAGAGCACGCGGAACATCTCAGGATTGTGCTAGGAGAACTCAGAAAGCATCAATTGTATGCCAAGTTCAGCAAGTGCGAATTTTCGCTAAGGCAAGTAGGCTTTCTAGGTCACGTGCTGACCCAAGATGGTATCGAAGTGGACCCGGAGAAAGTTAGGGTCATACTTGACTGGAAGGCACCAGCCAGCGTAATGGACATACGAAGTTTCTTGGGAATGGCAGTGTCGGTGTACTAAAGTAGGGGTACCTTAGTATCCCGAACTTGTGCATGGGCAGTCGCAGCGACCCGCGGCAGGGCTTGCCGGGCGTCCGCCAAGATCCTCAGTGGCTACTTCGATGCCATTCGAGAACAGAGTACTCAAGCTAAGGCCCCGACAAGAGGAGCTTGCCGGGAAGGCCAACCAAGGCCCCGGCAAGAGGGGCTTGCCGGGAAGGCCAACCAAGGCCCCGGCAAGAGGATCTTGCCGGGAAGGCCACTCAAGGTCCGGCGAGCGGCAAGCTTGCTGGTGCGATGAGATAAGGGCCACGGCAAGGCGCTTGCCGCGGCAAGGCTACCACTCTACGCCCGCGCTCCAGCGCATCCGACGACGTGTCGCCACAAGATCGCTCCTGGTGCACGTGGCGGGTAGCTGTACAGCATGGCGGTGCGAGGTGGCAAGTGAAGCAGACAAGGAGGCCATCGTGGCGATCGGTGGCGCTCCTAACGGTCGTTTCCTTGCACTGTTGGGGCGACCGGACGGGCATTAAATGCCCTTGTCCCCTACCGTCAGAGTTAGGTAGGGGACACTGTTGGTAGCAGTTGTACCAACCCGCGTTTTTACTCTTCTACCCCTCTTTCTACGCTGCCACCTGTCGGTGACCCCTTTAGCCTATAAAAAGGAGGCCCATGCGCACGTCGAGGGGGTTCGGAGCATTTTGGGTTCGGCTCACTCGAGACTAGGAGAGAGGCGACTCATACAAAACCTGAGGGCACCCACGCTCTCAAGCAAGAACAGAATAGAAACACACAAAGCAGCAGTAGGAGTTTTATCTTTCCGGAGAGCTCCGAAGCTGGGTAAAACCCCCCCGCGCGCTCCCGCCTCGATCTGCTCTTTGTGCGCCCTCCGCCCCCTTGCCGGACTAAAAAGGGGCCCTGCCCCATAGGTGCTCGCTCCCCAAACGCGGCGACATCTCTGGCGCGCCAGGTAGGGGGTGCGTCGAGGTCGTGCGAACTTGATCCGGCGTTTGCGCGCGCTACATCAGCATCTTCATCGTCATGCCACCGAAGAAGAAGGCTTCGGAGGTGGTTGCTCCGCCCGCGTCTATCCTACCGCCACCGGAGCAAACGGGCGGTGGGGTGGACGCCGGCGGAGGAGCGGGCGCCAGCGGAGGGACTCACATCGTCACTCGGTCCAAGGACAAGGCCCCGCAAGCTTCAGCGTCTGTACATCCGCCGCACCCCTCCCAGGAGGTGCAGGATCGACAACGCCACGGTGCTCCTAGCACCGTACTCGCGTTAGAACAAGGCCAAGCTGGTGGGTCGCGGGATGCTCAAGGCCAACATGTGCGACAGCATGCTGGCACGAGCGCGAGACGGTCGCCTGGGCGAGATGTTGCTCCTTCTAACAATGTTAGAAGTGTGAGCATATCCCGCACCTCGCATCGCTCGCCGCCGCCACCCAAGACTCCAGAGGAAGCGCTGGCCCGAGCCTAGCTGCTCCTTGATTACCCTCCAACGTCAGACAAGATCGACGACTGGAGGGCCACCATTCAGAGCCTTATTGGCTTCGCCAACGGCGACAAGCCCCGGCAACCGAGCACATCGAAGCCCCGGAGAGACGCCCAGGTGCGAGCCGACGCCGATAAGACCGCTGGGGGTGCCACCACCATGTACTCCCCTCCACGAAGGCCAAGATTGCCGACTCGCCAGGCCAACCTCGACGCCGATTCCACCGCGTCGTCGGACCCGCGAGTTCGCCGCGACCAACTCCAAGTTCTCCAAGAACGACGACAAGAAGATGCTCGTACTCGCATCGAGCGCCGAAGAGAAGCGCGGCGTCAGTCAGACCAGCGCGCTGGGCCCACTGTTGATATGCACGCGCCGGGGGAACCAGGCGACTTGCCGTACGCAGTAGGTTGTCCTGCGTTCACCCGTGAGCTGCGGCAGGTCCAGTGGCCCAGTACCAAAAACTTCAAGCCAGATGTACCCGAGAAGTACGATGGCAGGATACATC
The DNA here is from genome assembly GCA_963921465.1 of Triticum timopheevii. Lineage (NCBI taxonomy): Eukaryota > Viridiplantae > Streptophyta > Magnoliopsida > Poales > Poaceae > Triticum > Triticum timopheevii. The sequence goes on along the minus strand of OY997264.1, from coordinate 246,786,077 downwards.
CGTCAGAGTTCCTCAACGTCTACACCATCGCGGTGCAGGCTGCCGGGGGGCGCGACGAGAAGATCCTCGCCAACTACTTCCCGCTGGTGCTCAAGCCTAACGTCAGATCTTGGATAATGCACTTGCCGGACAACTCCATCTCTTCGTGGGCGGACCTGTGTCATCAGTTTGTCGGCGCCTTCACGGGCAGCCACAAACCTCATGGCCAGGAGAGCGATCTTTATCTGCTCGCCCAGAAGGAAGGAGAACCCCTGCGCAAGTACATACAGAGATTCAGCCAAGTGCAGCGCAACATCCCAGACGTCCACCCTGCCGCGGTTATCAGCGCGTTCCATCAGAACGTGCGTAACCGCAGGATGAGGGAGGAGATGGCGATGTGCAAAATCAGAGATGTCAGCGAGCTATATGCTCTGGCCGAGAGGTGTGCACGTGCTGAGGAGGGAAGGAAACTCCCCAGAGAGAACGCAGGAGCAGAAGGATCTGACAGTGAAGATGCCGCCCCAGCGAAGAAGAACCGGAGGCGGAACAACAGAAACAGAAGAGCTAAGGATGTGCTAGTCGTCGAGCAGTCCGACAGTGGAGGTTGCGCCGAGAAGGCCAAAGCTGGTGACTCCGGCGAGGCTGTGGTGGCCGCCGACAAGCAGGACGGCTCCGGCAAGCAGTACTGCAAGATCCACCGCACCAAGGGCCACGACCTCCGGGCCTGCAAGAAGGTTGAACAGCTCGTTGAGCTACAGAAAGCTGAATACGAGCGCCGCAACAAGGAGAAGGCCCAGGGAGGTGGCGGAGGATCCGACAAGAAGCGTCCCGCCCAGGGGGGGCGCCGCGACAAAGCCAAGGAGCGGCAAGGAGACAGGCCTCCCCGCGGCCGCAACAAGGACGAAGACGAAGACGGAGATGATGAGATGGAGGAAGATGAGGCCGACGAGCAGGAGTACCAGAAGGCGACAGACGTTTTGTGCGTTGACGGCGGTGCCTCTCTGCACACCTCACACCGCCAACTCAAACAGTGGATGCGGGAGGTGAACGCAGCAGAACCGTCCGTTGAGTCGCGCAAGCCTCTGAAGTGGTCCACCACGCCCATCATCTTCGACGTTGAGGATCACCCTGACCGCACAACTGCGGTCGGGTGCTTGCCGATGTTGGTTTCGCCAACGATCCGCAACCTCAAGGTCACGAAGATGCTGGTTGACGGTGGGGCCGGCCTGAATCTGAACCGCACAACTGCGGTCGGGTGCTTGCCGATGTTGGTTTCGCCAACGATCCGCAACCTCAAGGTCACGAAGATGCTGGTTGACGGTGGGGCCGGCCTGAATCTGATCTCTTCCTCGGTACTCAAGAAGCTCTAGATCCCCGACAGCGAGCTCGAAGAAACCGGCACCTTTCAAGGGATCAACCCGGGAAGGAGCAAGCCGAAGGGGAAGATCATGCTGCCAGTAACGTTTGGCAGTGAGCTGAACTTCAGGATAGAGAGAGTCACATTCGACGTTGCCGATTTTCCATTGCCCTACAATGGGATACTTGGCCGTCCAGCGCTTGCTAAGTTCATGGCAACCTCTCATCACGCCTACAACGTGCTCAAGATGCCCGGTCCGATAAGTGTCATTTCTGTCCATGGCGACAAGAAAGATGCACTTATCTGTACCGACAAAATCTACCGGGAAGCAGCAGCCGCAGCAGAACACAAACCACTTGCCGCTGAAGCTCCCGGGGGGAAGGAGAAGACCAAGTCCGGCAAGAGTAGCTCTGATGCCTACTCTGGCAAGCGCACCTCTTCGGAGTGCTCCGCTACGGTCGAGGATGCACCATCGAGCTCCGCCGGCAAGTCCAAGTCCGGCAAGAGTAGCTCTGATGCTTACTCCGGCAGGCGCACCTCTCCGGAGTGCTGCGCTACCGTCGAGGACGCACCATCGAGCTCCACCGGCAAGTGCAAGAAGGCAAAGATAGCTTCACCACAGACCAAGAAAGTGGCCGCCAAGGAGGACGGCACTGGTGGTACCTTCACCATTAGTGCCACACTTGACCCTAAATAGGAAAGCGCGCTCGTTACTTTCCTGCGGGTGAATGTCGATGTGTTTGAATGGCAACCATCTGACATCCCCGGTGTTCCCAGGAAAGTAATTGAGCACCACCTTGCCGTCTGCCCTCACGCGCGGCCCGTCAAGCAGAGAGTCTGAAAACAAGCAGTAGAACGCCAAGAGTTCATTACAAAGGAAATCAAGAAATTGGAAGCAGCAGGCTTGGTCCAAGGAGTACTCCATCCAACGTGGTTAGCCAATCCAGTAGTCGTGCGCAAAGCAAACGGGAAGTGGAGGCTTTGTATTGACTTAACTGATGTTAATAAAGCTTGTCCCAAGGATCCATTTCCCTTGCCGCGCATTGACCAGATTGTCGACTCCACGGCAGGATGTGATCTGCTTTCATTCCTTGATGCATACTTAGGATATCATCAGATCTTCATGGCAGAAGAGGATGAAGAGAAAACAGCATTCATTACTCCATGTGGCACGTACTGCTTTGTACGGATGCCTTTCGGACTAAAGAATGCTGGTTCAACATTTGCAAGAGTAGTCAGCCATGCTTTTGAGCCACAGCTACACAGAAATATAGAAGCTTACATGGATGACATAGTGGTCAAGAGCAAGGACAAAGAAACTTTGATCTAAGATCTCGACGAGACCTTCGCAAATCTGCGCAAGATCAACCTCAAGTTGAATCCCGAGAAGTGTGTGTTTGGAGTTCCTTCCGGCAAGCTCCTCGGATTCTTCGTGTCTCAGTGGGGGATCGAAGCCAATCCTGACAAGATCAAGGCCATCGAGCAAATCGAAGCACCGAAGCGAGTCAAGGATGTGCGAAGGCTTGCCGGCTGCGTTGCTGCTCTCATTAGGTTCATCTCTAAGTCTACTGAGCGCGCCCTACCATTTTTCAAAATTTTGAAAAAGGCAGGTCCAATGAAATGGACTCCGGAAGCGGAGGCTGCACTGCAGGACCTGAAGAGATACCTACCCTCTACTCCAACACTTGTCGCACCTAAGCCACAAGAGAAGTTGCTGCTATATCTGGCGGCAACCAATCAAGTGGTTAGTGCTGCGTTAGTAGCGGAGAGGGAGGCAGATGGTGAGCCAGCGACCGCGGCAAGCGAGTCCAGCGACAAGCAGGGGGCTTCCCCGACAGGCTCTGGCCCGACAAGCCCTGATCCAGCAAGTTCCGGTTCCGGCAAGGATGGATCCGCGTGGCCATAAGAAGAGAAACAGAAGAAGATGGTGCAGTGCCCAGTTTACTTTGTCAGTTCCCTTCTTCAGGGGGCTAGATCAAGGTACTCTGGTGTGCAGAAATTGCTCTTCGGCCTTCTCATGGCCTCGAGGAAGCTGCGCCATTACTTTCAAGCGCATGAGATCACAGTGGTCACTCGCTTTCCGTTGAAGAGGATATTGCAGAATCCAGTGGCAACGGGCAGGATTGTCGAGTGGGCACTGGAATTGTCAAGCTTTGGCCTCAAGTTTGAAAGTACTTCAACTATCCAGAGCCGAGCATTGGCAGAATTCATAGCAGAGTGGACGCCAACGCCTGATGAAGAAACTCCGGAGAGGAGCATCCCCGTCAAGGAAGCAAGCAAGGAATGGATCATGTACTTCGACGGTGCCTTCTCGCTGCAAGGCGCCGGTGCAGGCGTACTACTTGCCGCACCCACCGGAGAGCACCTCAAGTACGTGGTCCAGATGCACTTTCCCAAGGAGCAAGCGACAAACAATACTACAGAGTATGAAGGCTTGCTTGCCGGACTCAGGATCGCGGCAGACCTTGGGATCAAGAAGCTTATTGTCCGGGGAGACTCACAGCTTGTCATCCATCAAGTAAACAAAGATTATCAGAGTCCGTTGATGGAAGCATACATTGATGAAGTGAGGAAGCTGGAAGAGTATTTTGACGGCCTGCAAATGGAACATGTTCCAAGAGCTCAGAATGACGTTGCAGACGACCTGTCAAAATGCGCTGCACTCAAGTTACCTGTGGAACCAGGGATTTTTGTGCTCAAGCTGACTCAACCATCTGTAACACCATCAACTGGACAGAGCAAAAAGAGGAAGTTGATTACTGGCGACTACCTTCCGGCAGAGCTCCCCGAAGCCGCCGTCAAGAAGGTCCCCAAGATCAACACCAAGAGCGCTGAGGAGCGGTCTGCTCCGGCAGGCCCTGGACCTTGTTCCGTTCGAGCAGAGGCTCCCGACGAGTTTTGCTCCGGCAAAGTTCCCGGGGAACGTCCTGCTCCGGCAAGCCCCAGGCCTTGTTCCGTTCGAGCAGAGGCTCCCGATGAGTTTTGCTCCGGGAAACTTCCCGGGGAACGTCCTGCTCCGGCAAGCCCCAGGCCTTGTTCCGTTCGAGCAGAGGCTCCCGACAAGTTTTGCTCCAGCAAGCTTGTCGGGGAACATCAGGCTCCGGGTGAGTCGCAGGCGCTCGCCGTAGAAGCAGATGTTCCCGCAGCAGCATTTATGACTTTAGTCCTTGTCGTCGAGCCGCAGGCTCCGGCATGGGCACAGCGGATTGTCCATTTCCTTCAAACAGGAGAACTTCCCAAAGAGCAAGAAGAAGCAGAGAGAGTAGCCCGGCAATCAAGTATGTACTAGTTTGTCGATAACAAGCTGTACAAAAAAAGATTCAACGGAGTGAAATTGAAGTGCATTTCCCGGGAAGATGGACAAGAGCTGTTGGCGGAGATTCATGGAGGCATATGTGGTCACCACATTGGCGCAAGAGCACTTGCCGGCAAAGCTTTTCGGCAAGGTTTCTTCTGGCCGACAGCCCTCCAGGATGCAACTGCACAAGTAACCAAGTGCAAAGCGTGCCAGTTCCACTCCAAGCAGATACATCAGCCAGCTCAAGCTCTCCAAACAATTCCTTTATCCTGGCCATTTTTGGTCTGGGGGCTCGACATCCTCGGCCCCTTTCCCCGAGCTGTCGTGGGCTTTGAGTACTTGTACGTCGCAATCGACAAGTTCACAAAGTGGCCGGAAGTGGAAGCAGTGAGGAAGGTGACCGCACAGTCAGCAGTCAAGTTCTTCTGGTCGATTGTTTGCCGTTTCGGAACACCTAACAGGATCATCACCGACAATGGCACACAATTCACGAGCCGCACCTTCATGTAGTACGTCCAAGATCTCGGCGCCAAGATCTGCTTCGCTTCTGTTGCTCACCCGAGAAGCAACGGTCAAGCAGAGAGGGCAAACGCTGAAGTGTTGCGCGGGCTCAAGACCAGAACTTTCGACAGGCTGCACAAGTGCGGAAGAAATTGGATCGAGGAGCTGCCGGTGGTTCTTTGGTCGATCAGAACGACGCCAAATCGAGCCACTGGCCAGACACCTTTTGCTCTAGTATATGGAGCAGAAGCAGTTATCCCCATGGAACTCGTGTACGGATCGCCTCGAGTGCTCGCTTATGATGAGCTTGAGCAAGAGCGGCTGCACCAAGACGACGCGCTGCTCCTCGAGGAAGATCGTCTTCAGGCTGCTGTGCGAGCCGCTCGCTACCAGCAAGCTTTGCGCTGCTACCATAGCCGCAAAGTTAATGCCAGAAGCTTCGAGGAAGGCGACCTTGTTCTTCAGCGCGTTCAGTCGGCCAAGAATTCCAACAAGTTGACGCCGAAGTGGGAAGGCCCTTACCGGGTGAAACGAGTCACCAGGCCTGGCGCTGTCCGCCTGGAGACCGAAGATGGCATTCCAGTGAGCAACTCCTGGAACATAGAGCATCTTCGTAAGTTTTATCTGTAAGGCGCGGTTGTCGGACCCTTCCGGCAACCACCTTTCTGTACAAGTCTTGCCGCTATTGCATGTAATCCTTTGTACAGAGCCAGGCGCAGACCCTGAGCACAAGTAAATGAAGCGCTGATAATCCGGGGTTATAGCATGCATGCTAAGTCGAGTCTCGTCCTTGGTTAGGGTTGATAGTGCCTAACAGCAGCTAACCCTTAGCTTAGAGGTCGAGAGTCCGTCCTTTTGCTTTTCCTTCGTTCGCAGGGCTCGCACATCCTGGCCAGACCGCTTGAGAATGAAAAGGAGAAGAAGGGCGCGCCGACACCTAGGCCCCGGCAAGCTAGTGTCGCTGGGGGCTGCGAGTGCCAAGATTCGTCCCCGGCAAGCCAGAGTTGTCGGGGGCTGCAATATCAGATAAGTCCTTCATCCCTCTTCATGCATCCTTTTATGGACTGGGGAATGCGAAACCACGTTTCTTCCCAAAAACTGCCGTGCTCCCTCAACTCTAGGCCCTGGAGCGCGTTCCCGGGGCCAAGATTGGTCGTAGTCGCGGCAGCAGAGGGATGAAACGAGGAGGCCGCACCCACATCGTTCCCGCCTCCGTCAAAGGAGTGAGAAAGGTCGAGCGACGTGGGAAGGCGGCAGGGCCTGTTGCCCGGAGGCTAACTGTCTGTCCGAGGGATACCAAGGATATGCTCCTTGCCGTGGGTTTAACCCGCGAGACAAATAACCCGGCAAGCAACCCCTTTTTCATTAAAAAAACATCCCACTCAGGTACAGTCCATAAAGGATGAAAATCATGAAAGAGAGGATTACAAGTTTTAGATACAGCTAAGGCCCGAAGGCTTACAAATTAAAAAGATAAGATGCCCGTAATGCCTTTCCTGTCCCTCTCTTCAGGAGGTAGGTCAAGGAGGCGGAAAGGGGCAAAAGAAGTGCCTAGGCGAGCTACGGGTGCCAGAAGACACCAAGAGAACAGCCCGGGGGCTGTCCGAAGGATGGACGGTGATGGCAGCGCCGGAAGCGGGGCTCGAAGACGGGGCGGCAGGACGTCAGCATGCTGTCGAGGGCACCACGCCCTCGTACTCCGACCTGACGGCCTTGCCAGCCCTCTCCCCCTTCCGCAGCCTCCATACGCCAGCCGCCGAAGGAGACGACCCCGGGGAGTTCAAGGAGCCGGCGACGCGGATGATGGGGTCGCCGGTGACGTGCGGAGCGGTGCCCGACACCTAGTCGGACCCGCCACTCCGCCGCCCGCTACCCTCGTCGTCGCTGTCGCTCTCCTCCTCGTCACTCTCGCTCGAGGAGGAGTCTTCGCTATTGGAGGAGCTGCCACGCAGCACCTCGCCCGGGTGCCAGAGTCCCCGAAGACCTTGACGGAGAGAAGGTCGCCCTCCATTAACTTAAAATGGAGGGCAAACCCCGCCGTCAGGCTGTGGATACGGGCGAACGACTTCCACCCTCGATCAAGATACATCACGCTGGGGGCTGGGAATGCAACGCGGACTCGCGTGCCGCTGATCCCACAGCCCCTCATCTACAGTCTCAGCGTCTCGAGCGGGTCCGATTCCATCGCGCTCGCGAACGGAGCTGGGAGCCGGAGGCGACGACGAGGCGCCCGGCGCAGCCTGACGAAGAACTCGCAAGGATCGTCCCCTATGTGGACCGCCGTGGGGGAAGGAGCCGCCGGCGGAGGCGAAGCGGGCGCGCCGCCCCGTCCGCCTCTTCCCTGAGCACCTCGACCTCATCCTCGACCTCGTTTGCGACCTCGCCCCCTCCCTCTTCCCCTTATGGCCGGCTCTCCCGCCAAGGGCGCGAGGGAGGGAGAGGTGCGCTGTCTGGCGGCGACCCTCGCCGCCACCGATGAAGGACCAGGGTTCCCTTTCTCCATGGTGAATGGGAGAAAGGGGAGCAGAAGCTGAACAAAGGAAGAGATGAGAGAGTGCGGGCTTCTATGCTCCCCTCCCTCTCTTTATAAAGGAGCGCGGTAGGGGGGCTCGGCCGCCCCGCTCAGCGAATCAAGGCACGGGAAAAGCAGGGAATCAGGGCCGACCCGCTACCTCTGCTCACGATGGCCCGGATTCCCACTTCCACCGTCCGTGTCCCCAAGTGCATGGGAGCCGCGTGGCGGGGATGCAGAGCCGAGGGGATGGGTGAGGCGGCCTCGCCCCACCCCGTGATCATGGGAATGGACGCCTCGAAAACCACGCACTGGCCCCGTCTAGTAAATGCATCACGCCCCCACGCCTACCTCCGTTTAGGTAGGAGGGCGTGAGCCGTCCCCTTCATCATGGCTTGAGGCATGCTCACGGGGCTTAGCCCCGCACACACCGCCCACGTCACCCACGACGCCGCGTGCCGTTCTGGGCGTGCGCGGTGGAAGCGGAGAGATAAGCGGTGTGACCTAGGCCGTGCGTGCCTGTGCACTATTTTGGGCCTGGCCCAACAGCGCTCGGCACAGTGTATGGCCCAAGCCCGGGGGCTCCTGTCGGTGTACTAAAGTAGGGGTACCTTAGTATCCCGAACTTGTGCACGGGCAGTCGCAGTGACCCGCGGCAGGGCTTGCCGGGCGTCCGCCAAGATCCTCAGCGGCTACTTCGAAGCCATTCGAGAACAGAGTACTCAAGCTAAGGCCCCGGCAAGAGGAGCTTGCTGGGAAGGCCAACCAAGGCCCCGGCAAGAGGGGCTTGCCGGGAAGGCCAACCAAGGCCCCGGCAAGAGGAGCTTGCCGGGAAGAAGACAAGACCCCGGCAAGAGGAGCTTGCCGGGAAGGCCACTCAAGGTCCGGCGAGCGGCAAGCTGTACAGCATGTGGCGGGTAGCTGTACAGCATGGCGGTGCGAGGTGGCAAGCGAAGCAGACAAGGAGGCCATCGTGGCGATCGGTGGCGCTCCTAACGGTCGTTTCCTTGCACTGTTGGGGCGACCGGACGGGCATTAAATGCCCTTGTCCCCTGCCGTCAGAGTTAGGTAGGGGACACTGTTGGTAGCAGTTGTACCAACCCGCGTTTTTACTCTTTTACCCCTCTTTCTACGCTGCCACCTGTCGGTGACCCCTTTAGCCTATAAAAAGGAGGCCCATGCGCACGTAGAGGGGGTTCGGAGCATTTTGGGTTCGGCTCACTCGAGACTAGGAGAGAGGCGACTCATACGAAACCTGAGGGCACCCACGCTCTCATGCAAGAACAGAATAGAAACACACAAAGCAGCAGTAGGAGTTTTATCTCTCCGGAGATCTCCGAAGCTGGGTAAAAAAACCCGGCGCGCTCCCACCTCGATCTGCTCTTTGTGCGCCCTCCGCCCCCTTGCCGGACTAAAAAGCGGCCCTGCCCCATAGGTGCTCGCTCCCCAAACGCGGCGACAGGCAGGATATTACCGCAGATTTATTGAAGGATTCTCCACTCTAGCCAAGCCAATGACGCAGTTGCTCAAGAAGGACAAGAAGTTTGAATGGACAGAAGCCTGCGAAAAAAAGTTTCCAAGAGTTAAAACGGAAATTAACCATAGCACCGGTATTAATTGTGCCAGACATACACAAAAACTTTGTGGTTTATTGTGACGCATCCCGAAAAGGTCTCGGGTGCGTGTTGATGCAGGAAGGCAAGGTTGTCGCATACGCTTCACGACAACTCCGCAAGCATGAGGAAAATTATCCCACTCATGACTTAGAAATGGCAGCATTCATTCATGCACTTAAGGAATGGAGGCATTTCTTACTTGGGAATCGATGTGAAATATACACGGACCATAAATGTCTCAAATATATTTTCACACAGCCTGAACTAAACTTACGGCAACGACGCTGGTTGGAATTAGTAAAGGATTATGATGTTGGTATCCATTATCATCCAGGGAAAGCAAATGTAGTGGCCGATGCTCTTAGTCGAAACCCCAGCTCCGACGAAAACAGTCTGCAGAGTTTGAGACCTGAATTCCAACAAGAATTTGCCAAACTCAACTTGTTAATGATCGCGGAAGGCACCATATCAAACTTGGAAATAAAGCCCGACATTGTGGAGAGAATTAAAGAAGCTCAGCCTGGTCACCCCAGCATTGAAGGAATTAAAAGAAAGGTGAGTATGGGCAAGGCCTCGGAATTTGTCATAGGCGATGATGGAATATTACGGTACAGGGACAGACTCTGTGTGCCAAACATAGAGGACCTCAGGCAGCAAATCCTAGCTGAAGCACACACCACTCCATATTCAATCCACCCTGGAGGAACCAAAATGTATAAGGATATTCAGGAAAGATTTTGGTGGCACGGTATGAAGAGGGACATAGCCACATTCGTTGCATGTTGCGATTCTTGTCAACGCTAAAAGTTGAGCATCAAAAACCAGCCGGACTACTGCGACCAAACAAAATACCTGAGTGGAAATGGGATGAAATAGGGATGGATTTTATTGTCGGACTACCTCGGTCACGACACTGGAATGATGCCATATGGGTCATCACTGATAGATTAACCAAGGTGGCACATTTCATACCAGTAAAGACAACCTACAACACTCAGAAGCTTGCCAGGATTTATCTCTCCCGTATAGTTTGTCTGCATGGAGTCTTGAAGACTATAATATCCGACAGAGGCACTCAGTTTGTCTCGAGATTCTGGGATCATTTACAACAGGCTCTGGGAACTCAATTGGCCTTCAGCACAGCCTACCATCCCTAGACTGATGGACAGACTGAATGCGTAAACCAAATTTTAGAAGACATGCTGGGAGCATGTGTCCTCACCTATGGAACCAGTTGGGAAGAAAGCCTGCCATATGCCGAGTTCGCATACAACAACAGTTACCAGGCCAGCCTGCACATGGCACCTTTTGAAGCCCTATACGGACGGAGATGTCGTACTCCACTAAATTGGTCAGAGACCGGAGACAGCCGTATCTTCGGCCCAGACATGCTCAAAGAAGCCGAGGAAAAAGTCAAGCTAATCAGGGACCGACTCAAGACCGCTCAAAGCCGACAGAAGAGTTATTACGATCAGAAACATCGTGGTGTCAATTTTGAACCCGGTGAATTTGTATACCTACGAGTATCACCTATGAGGGGACTGCAACGGTTTAAGATTAAAGGGAAGTTAGCACCAAGATTCATTGGACCATTCTACATAATGGCACGAAGAGGCACTGTAGCCTACCAGCTAGACTTACCCGAAGACTTGTCCGACATTCACGACGTGTTCCACGTCTCTCAATTAAGGAAGTGCGTAAGCAAACCAGAGAAACAAGTATTCCATAAGAACATTGACGTGCAGCCAGACCTCACTTATCGGGAACGCCCAGTAAAAATATTAGAGGAGTCTGAAAGGAGAACCCGACAGAAGACCATCAAGTTTTTCAGAGTTCGGTGGAGCAACCACACCGAAAGCGAAGCAACTTGGGAAAGAGAGGATTTTCTTCGGACAGAGCATCCACACTTATTTGAGGAACAGTTGAAATCATGGGGACGAAATTTTTCCTAAGGGGGTAGGTGTTGTGACACTCCAAAATTTTTATTTTGGTTTTCAGCAAAAACTTTGTGGTTTTTGAAAAGAGGCCATTTAAAATTTTCCAGAAAACCTTCCTCTTAAAAACTTTCTTTTCTTTGGAAAGGATTTTATTTTTCTTCAAACTATGGTGTTTGATCTTTTGAAACTTCTTCTCTGTTGGTTCCCTCTCAATTTATTTTGGGAATTTAATCTTTTTCTTTTAAAAAGAAACTCTATGAAAATTTGGGATTTTCATATCTTGGAAACCACCCATGACTTTGTATTTTGCCCATGTGGTAAAACCCCTCCAAAACCTCCCCTCCTCCTTGTAATCAACCTAAGTTCTCTGTCCCAACTAATCCAAGCAAGTTTTGGATTTTTTTTAATTATTTTTCCCCTCAAATCATTTCTGAAAATTATTTGGAGCCTGAGAGATTTTCAAAGCAAGTACCCTTTTTCATTTGAGTTTTGACCTCAAACCAACTCTCCTGGATAGTCCTTTGAACCCACAACCCAGAACCATCTTGATCCACTCCTCCTCTTTTCAAATTTTTCAAAATTCAGTCTCTGCAAGTTTGGACCAGATTTGCCAAATTTGGTGAAATTCATACCTACACTTCTCCAAAAATTTCACCAAAAATCAGGCAGCCTACTGGAGCAATGAGAAGCCACTCCACCAAAAATCAGCTCAAGGAAAAATCCCTACATGCCTAGATCATTCTGTCGAACACTTGGCGTGCACTGTTACTGTTCATATTCAGAAAAATTCAGTTTTCAGTGTCGTTTTGTTCCGTCAATTTCAATCACGCGTAGACAGTGCGCTTGGCGCGTTGCACGCGGCTTCTTCTCCCTGGCCAGCACCCCCGCACGCGCGCTTGGCGTCTTCCCGGCGTCGGTGGCGCCCTTGGCCGCCCGTGCCGGCGTGTCTTGCGGCGGCCGAACCCCCGTAGCAGCCGATAGGGGACGGAACGGCGGCTCAACGCTGTTCGGCGCCGCCCAACGGCCCTCTGCTCTCCGCGTGGCCTCATGCATGCCAGCGCACGCCCGTGGCACCGTCGCCGTGGCCCGGCAAGCATGGAACGTGCTCCCTGCCGCCGATGGGCCCGCGCCGCCCCGTTCTGTCGAACTCGCCCATAGCACCAAATCCCAGCCCGATTAGCACCTAAATGGAACCAGTGGACCTCAACGACGACGCCCAACTCCCTAATCACCCCCGACCAAGCCCTACGCCGCCGTAACCTTTACCGGAGATCCCCGTTCACGGCCAGCGCCTCAGACCGCCTATAAAAAGGGCCCCCGAGCTCACCCTCGAGCACGCACCACCTCTACACCTCACCAAAGCCCCGCCAGGCCACTAGGAGGACCTTGAGGAGGTCTCCTCCCCCAACTCCGGCCGCCCCGACCCGCCTCGGCCTCCACCTCGATTCGCTCCGGTGAGGCCGTCCCCGGCGCCCAAATCTTGTCTATAGCCTCCTCTAGCACCTAGTAAGCTAATGCCAGCATTGATTTGTCCTTCGCAGCTCTCTCCGACGAGTCCCTCAACCACCCGAGCCGCCGTCCGCCGGAGCAAGGCTCGCCGCCGACGTGGTACTCGCCGGCGACCACCACCACTACCAACCGACGCGGCAAGGTGCCCTGAACACGGAGGTACCCTCCGATCCCCCTGCCTTGCCGTGGATCGCCGCCGGCGACCACCGCGGCTCTCGGGCACTGGCGAAATCTGCCGCCCCGTTCGTATATTCAAACCTGACAGGCGGGACCCACCGTCAGCCTCTCTGTCATTTCTAAATGAATCGTTTTCTGAAAACACCTTCGGGCAAAATACATTTTCCCCGCTGGGCTGGCGTAGTTGCTACTGAAACGTTTTCTGTTTTTATAAGCTAGCCCCTGGAAACTTTCTGGTTCATTACAGATGAGTCCCTGGACAAAAACCTTTATAACTTTTAAACAGAATAGTATTTTTGATTGATTCTTTTTCTGTTCTCTTCAGTTTTTTTGTCTAGTTTTTTTATCAGATTTATTTGAAAAATATTTGGTATATTTTTTTGTGCACCTCGTGGTATTTACGATAGCGCATATATTTTCTTTATACCGTAGATACCGAAGGAGGTGACGGAACCGCAAACTTCACCGAGCTAGGCTCCGACTACTCCGAACCAGGCAAGCATGTTTGAACTTTTGATATGATGATTGTTTTGGCATGTTTGCATTAAGTGGTTTATGGCATGTTGATGAACATACCGACGAATGTCATGTTACCTGAGACGATGAGGCAAGTGAGTTTCGGAAATCCATGAGTGGATGAATGTGAGTATGCATGGCCATGTGTTGGCATGAGGATGGGTAAGATGGCAGTGTTGTAGCATGCCAGGCTTATGCCAGACTATGTGACTTCAATGTCAACTCGTATCATTCCAGTTCTTTCCATTCTTCCTTCCTTGTACTACCACATGTTTTCCGCAAGGAATATGGCTTAGTAAGTTGTAAAGCGCTTTCCTGGTACACACCAAAAAGGAGAGGCCGTGATGATGGTTCCATGGCCCTAGATTAAAGCCAGTCATCCGGTCAGGGGGCATGGGTGTTTCCGGTTGGGACCGAGAGGGGGGCACCCCTTAGAGCGCGCGTATATAAATTTGATCCCATGCTATTCGAGATTGTGATCTCCCCGTCTCAAAAGTTTTTCTTGGACGATGTCTAGGGTGATTCCTAGCATCGAGAGGTAGGATGGGTGTGTACTGGTTAGCTGTGTTTCCTACCGAAAAACCGTAAACGAAACTAGTCCTTCGTGACTACGGAAATCCGTTGGCTGTGGGAAAATTTTTGTACAAACTCTGCAGAGTCATATATTCCTTCAAATCATCTATTCCATGTCCAAGTTCGATATTAACTTATCCTGACCAAATGTCAGTTTTGATGACAGAGACTCCGGTGAATCGCATGAGTGCTAAGTCCGGTTAAATGATTACTCCTGTGGATGGACTAACCCGTTTATTTTCATGAATTGAATGTTTATTATGAGTATTATTTACTTGTGAATAAAAGCCCTTTTTATGATGTCGCTCAGACGTCTGACTGTGGCATTTCTTTTAAAGCCCTTTATGTGGTGTCGCTAAGACGCCCGACTGTGGCATTTCTTTTAAAGCCCTTTCTATGATGTCGCCCCGACGTCCGACTGTGGCATTTCTTTTAAAGCCCTTTATGTGGTGTCGCTAAGACGCCCGACTGTGGCATTTCTTTTAAAGCCCTTTCTGTGATGTCGCCCCGACGTCCGACTGTGGCAGTTCTTTTAAAAGCCCTTTACGTGGTGTCGCTAAGACGCCCGACTGTGGCATTTCTTTTAAAGCCCTTTTTGTGATGTCGCCCCGACGTCCGACTGTGGCATTTCTTTTAAAGCCCTTTAGGTGGTGTCGCTAAGACGCCCGACTGTGGCATCATTTCCTTATATTTATTTGTTCACCTTTCGAGGCGTCGCTTCAGACACCCGATCGGTCTTCATTTATGTTTTGTTGGGATTTCAGGCGGACTACCGCCGTTTCCCTTTTACTTACCTCGTTATGCTAATTTTTGAATGTACATTGGTGAATTAATCATGATGCATTCATGCATGCATTTGTTATATCTTACGTCCGAACTGTCTTGCGAGTACTTTCAAAGTACTCACTGGCTTGTTGATTTGGCCAGATGCTGACGAAGGCGATCTCATGGATGAAGAATTTGATAGCGAGTCCAACGCCTAGAGGAGTCCCAGTCAGTCTCGTGCGACCCTGGATTTGGTCACTGTATTATATCCGCTTCCGCTACCAAATAAATTCATCGAGCCTCACCTCGACGCTCGATGAGATGACAGTTTTAGAGTCTTGTATCCCTCTCCCCGCGGTGTTTTTCCACCACCACCCAATCCTCGAGTCAGTAGTATGCCTTCACACCACTGTGTCATGTCCGCCATTATGTATAATTATTGGCGTGCTTGTAATAATTTGGTTGAGCAACCGTAGTTCGACCCTGTAATATATTTTATGCTACTGGCTTATTGTATCAAGAATTTGTCTACCAGTGAGGGGGATTTCTCTCATACTGGACTCAAAAGATTGGTTTCTCAATAAATATTTTTATTGGAAAACAGGTCGTGACAAGTATCACAATATTGCACCATCCTCAGAGAATATGTGGTGAGTTGGCAGTATATGGCAGTATAGTTCGAGGATTAGATTTGCAATGATTTTTGTCAAAGGTAGAATTCAGTCAAGACGTATGCCTACCGCAACGATCGAGTGTTTAGTGGCATATTATTCTTATATGTGGTGAGCATGCATCATGCTAGCCACTCATACGAGATGCGATAATAATCAATCAGATATACCTAAGAAAGGTAATAATCCAACAACCTCATGAACCATGCAAAGGAAGGTGAGAAGAGGTACATCTCATGAAATACAAGGGTCGACAAGATCTGGAGATGACATCGCATAATAAATCATCTTGACAATGGTCATCAAGGTTATTATTCCCGCAACTGACAAGGAGATATCATAAAACCTTGTCACCTTCTTTTATGATTGGCCTCATCAATGAGCTCTGTACAACTACATGCCCTAAATATATGTCGTATGTGTGCGGACCTAGGTCAGAAAAAAAGCACAAGGAATAAGGCCAAAAATATTGCACTCATCACATCCATAGTCATACGAAGAATCCAGGACATGTGTGGCCAAGTTATTTCAGTAAGGTATCCTAACAAAGAAAATCATGACCTTGAAAGCGTGAGACTGACAGCAAAGGTATGATGAGTTTTGCATGACCATCAGGGTCCAGATACCCAAGTCAGTTGGAGGCCATGATGACATATGGATCCACAAAGGCAAACCCTCAAAGGCCTACTATGTTCTACAAGGGTTTCATATCTTACTGTTCCTCTTGAAATGGTTAGTGTGAAATTTCCAAGTCGGTTCTATCAGATCCAAGATTTCTTTGTAACCTCCACAATTTGATGAGAAAGTCAAAAGTTGAACCATCAACTCAGATCAGGTATATTCACTGGTGGAACCAAGTGCATGGACAACGGGTCATTAAAAATATTTTCCCGCCAGCAGTCGTGTGAGGACCCCATATTCTGTTATATCGCTCACGACAGAAGGCAAACAAATCTTTGGTACATATCTCATGCTTGAGCCAAGGAGATAAATTAGATAAATCAGTGCAACCTGTGAGCAGTCAGATCCCACCAGGAGAATGGCCATGATTCTCAGCATTTATTTAAACCAGAAGGCCTTCTTTTGTTTGAGCAAACCTCATGGCACAAGTAAAAGGTTTTGATGACCAAAGGAAAAATTTATGCTCAGATCCATTGGATATCACCACAGATATGAGAAAATTCACGTCAGCAAAAGGATTTGGTATATGAGCAAAAACCCATCAGAATTTGGGGAAATGTGGAGCAAACCTCCCCACTGCAAGGTAAGTGGATATTATGAAATTCTTGTGGGAACAATAAATAAAGGAAAAAGGATACCTGAGTTGGAAAGGGTTTCCTCAAGTCATATTTGTTCCCTAAGCAACCAAATCTCGAGGACGAGATTTCTTTAAGGGGGTAAGAGTTGTAAATGCCTGGCTTTTGGCCTTTTTCTTTTTCTTTTGATTTATTTGATTTTTGCTCAGTTTTTCTTTTTGGAGTGGTTCTGTGGTCTTGCCACCTAGCAAATCATTTTCATTTCCCCTCCCAAGTGGTTCATCATGATCAAACTCATCTCAAGGCCCTAGCACATCCATCCTATCCCAAATCCCAATATAATTTTTCTTGAGGAATAGTCCTTTTTCATTAAAAGACTAACCTCGTTTGCCCTAGGTTGTGAAGCAACCTATATTTCTGCCATCCAAAAATTCTCAAATAATTCTAATAAGTCCTATGGGTCATATATTGCTCAAATATGCCCAAACATTTCCTTGGCTAGTTAAAAACTAATTTCCCAATTATTCCATTTTCTATTCTGTCCTGAATGGCACATTGTGAAGGAAGTGTCATTTATCTTTTCCTAGTTGCTCGCAAACTTCTTGGGCATGATATGTCATCCAAATCATTGCCTCTTTCCAAAATTCAACTTCATTTTCCTAGCCAACTTCCCTCAGTGATTTTTCAAAGTTTTTGTCATATAGAAGGCTTTGTGAAGGAAGTATTAGCTAGGAGTATCCAAATGAGATGCAATTTGGCACACTCCTTAATGTGCTCATATTAACCCCCTCCACCCATTTTCAGCCTCATCCAATCATCTATGTGAGCACATGATCAAATCTTTGATTCTGGCAATATTTTCAAGTCGTGAAGCAAGTGTATTTTATATTGCTTCAATAATTGTGATAAATTACCAGATCATGCTCCTACCCATAAAACATCTCTCCACCAAATTTGGGATCAATTCATTGAGACATTTGATCACCAAAATTATTCCAAGTTTCTGGACAGAGAGGATGTTTGTGTAGCACGTACCACTTTGGCTTGTCCATTTGATATGAGCTTTTTACAGCATCTTTATATGTCCATATCATGAGGCTTTGCCAAGTTTCATCCCATTCCATCACTCCATGTGAGTGCATCATGTTGATCAAGTTTCTGGACCAAATATGCAGTTGCAAAGCAACTATATTAATCCTTGGTCCATTTCTCCTCAAACTCCCCAGGATTGTAGTTCTTCCTTAGTTAAACCTCCCAGACAACTCCATTAACCCCAATCAAGTTCCTATTGATCACCAGTGCACGGCCAAGTTTACTGCAATAAACTTCAGACGATGATTACCATTTAACCACAGCACCTCAGACCAAGCCAATGACTCATAAATGCTCCACCCTGGAAGGACTTCACCACATACATAGTTTGAAATCCCTTCGTGAGCTCCCTGTGCCTTGTCCCGTTGTGACCGGGCTGCTGGCACGCCTATGCATGCTCTTTGTGCACTATGGTCATGTCCAGAGCGGCGTTTGTGCGTCGGTACCTCTTCCCCTCATCATCTTCACGTGCGTGTCCATGTCCCTTGTCTTCCTCTCGTCGTTGCCGTTCCCCTGGACCCCTCTCCCCCTCCATTCGCTTGCTCACCGACGCTCGCCGACACACGCCCATGGGCGAACAATGGCAGTTTGGCTCAACCTTCGTCTTCTTCCTCCCCGCGCTCCCTTGGCCGCCTCTTCCCCATGAGTTCTCCCTCATGTTCCCTCTCATTGCCTAACTCCAAGCAAATGCATGTGCACACGCGTCTATGGCGACGACCGCTCGGCCTCCTCGCCTCACGCCTATTTTAAGGCCTCCCCTGAGCCCTCCGAGCTCACCCACAGCCTCCCGCACTCCACTAGCCCCGCCCATTCACTTCGCCAAGCACCAGAGCCCCTCCTCGCCTTCCATTGCCGTCAAGGCCGCCGGTGATCATCGGCTAAATTCAATCAAAGTCGTCCCCCTCCTTGCCTCCTTCCACCACCATAGACCCCCTCTACCTCCAGCGACCCTCCCCTACCGTTTCCCTCATCCTCCGGTGTACCATGGCACCATGCTTGTCGCTGGCCGTAGCCACCATCCGCTATGGCGGACGTCCTGCCTTTCTGAGTGCTCTCCGGCGCACGTGAGGAGTCCAGGCGGGTTCGCCTCCCTGCGCTGGTCACTCCAGTGACCGTGGCATCGCCTGAGTCTGCCCGAGTCGCCGGGACGAGCGCCGGCGTCGAGCCTCTGCTCTGTCTCCGTCGGGCACTAATGGAGGAATAAGGAGACACGGGCCAGGCGAGCCCCACCTCCCCGCGGGCCCCCGTGTCAGCATTAGCCCGCGTTGAGCCTGCGCCGATGACGTGGATATGTGAACATGTCTTTCTCCGCTTTACGTTTTCTGTAGTCAAGAGTGTATTTCTCTGCGGCTAATAACCAAAGTATGTTTTCTCTATAGAAAAGCGTATTTCTCAGAAGGCGCTTTCTCTTTTTCTAGCAGCCAGCCGAAAACCCTATTTTGGGAACGTTCATCTGTTAAGAGCAGAAATGAATAAGTTTTTATTTGTTTTCTGCCTAACGAATGAACGGCCACAACTTTTTGATACCAACTCCAAAAGAGGTGATTCCAAAGCCCACTTCTTTGTTCTGTCGATCCCACTACGATGGAACCATTTTCACCATGTTTTGACATTCTGGAAATGACCATTTTGCCCTCGCTCTTATCTAGCCCCCTCTTAGAGAGAACATTTTCCGGCGATTCTTTCCGTGAGTTTCTCGCACTTTCTCCCGGTGAATCCTTCCACCCAGGGCAAGACACACCCTCCATTTGCATCACTGTAACACATTGACTTGGTTTAATTTATTTTAACTTGTTTAAAATATTGTTTTAGCTAGTTTTGAGTTGTCGTGGCATTTTTCTTGGAGTTGTTTTTGATCTTGCTATTGCCATGATGTTGCTTGGAGTTCTAGGACTAATATTTTGCAGCTGCTATGGATAACATGTTGCCTCTGGATTATCAGTGGCTTATGTTATGATTACTTTCATGTTGGTATCTGATATTATATTTTGGAGTTTACTTGGAAAGCCATGCTGCGTTCGGATTATTAGTGGATAGAATTGTTTCCATCATCATGCTAGTTGATATTATGTTTTGGAGTATGATTTCAGAGATGATGTTTACATGTGGATCTTAGCTGGATAGCTTCATCTCGATATTTGGGAAGTTGTAATATTGTTCTTGGATTCATCATGACAGTAGTGTTATGATATCCTCGGAGTATTTTGGTATGATGGTATTATGCTTGGATTATTTGTTGGATATTGCTATGACTTGGATTATAGGTTGATATATGGTCTCGGAGTATCACTTAGCGGGCATTAAGTTGGTCAGTTGCCACCGAACCGGGCTTTTCTAGTGCAACACATTTGCCTTTATGGGAAGGCCCTAATGCGATGTTATTGTCGTGTCTCTCGCTGGTGCCTCCAACAAGGGAAGTTTATGGGTGCGTGCTACCCTGATCAGGTAGGCGGACATAAGTCTTCCGTGCCTATAGTTGTGGTTAGGTGCCTTTTTGTCCCCGTTTGGGACCGTTTTTTGTTTTGCCACGACGGTGGCCATTGATGCCTTTGGTAGGCACGGCGCCACCCAAGACTGAACCCAAAGGGGGTGTTGGTTGGAGTGGCTGGGAGAGTGTCATGGCAGTAGATCAGTTTTGTCAGATCGCCGTTGGACCACCGGAATGGGAGTGCGAAGCCATGGGTTCCATGCTATGGGTAAAGTGTGCTACCTCTGCAGAGTGTGTGTCTGTTTAATCTATCGATAGTCACGTCCTCGGTCATGGGCACAAATTTGTACTAGGTCACACCATTCGATCAACACTCATGTGACAAAATGACTTATAGATGATGTATATGTTGATGTGTGTGAGCAGTAACAGTTTGGCAGGATGTTGATGATGATGTTGAGATGATCTTGAGGATGATCATTCAGTTTGTGATGTGGTCACGAGGTGACCGTGTGGATATTTTGATCACGAGGTGATCATGTGGAACACAAGGTGGTCGAGATGGTATTTGCTTGGTCGGTTAGCCAAGAGTGAGATTGTTGTTGGGATTGAGATGTTGGTTTATCAGTATGGTAGTAGTTTCACATCCTGTTTAGTAGTTGTTTACGTATCATGGTAGCTATTAATTTAATTAACCTGTTTAATGCTATGTTGTTGTCTTGCATTGATGTTCTTGGTTGTTGTGAGCTTGCAAGTACATTCAATGTACTGACGTGGCATGTTATGCCAGATTACAAGTGATGCCATGATTGATTGTTTGTTGAGTTTTTCGTGCGTGCGAGCTTGGCCGTGTCCCAGCCCAAGTCCCTGCGGAGTGGAGTTCACCATTGTCGCCGTTGTTCCGCTGCTAGAAGATTTCTGCTGCTACGAGTTGTTCCGCTGCTAGTATAGAACAAGTGTAGCATCATAGGCATAGTGTCATTGTGCTGATGTGATCCTTTGTAACATCAAACCTTTGTATTAATCCTTTGTAATAAGAGCTAATTTTGTCTATGTCAAGCAGTGCCGTATTCTAGAAGACTTCATCTTGAACTCTAGGCTGGAATACGGGGCGTTCCAGTTTCTCTGAGCCGGGGTGCCACATTGGTGAGGCCGAATTCTCCAAATTGGTCGGTCCGAGATGAGTTCGGCGGAAACCTAACCCTAAGTTTTTGATTCAAAACTAATCTAGAGGATATTCTGGTTGGATTAAAGGATCTCAATCGTGGCAGGAATCATGGCATTGTCCTTAGTGCAAGAATCGGAGTTAAAGATTGCACATGGGGATCGGGTTCAAACCCTAACTCGGCGATGAACTCGCTACAATGACAACGGCGGCAAAGATTCCAGTTGACGGCAGCGGAGACCAGCGGCAGGAGGTCACTGGTGATGACGGAGATGATCCGGAGGCCACGAGTCGGCAGATCTGGACAGGCGCGAGCGAAGCGTTTGGAGCAATTTCCAAATTTTTGGCCCGTGGGTATATAAATATATCCAGACTGTAGCGGTGTAACCGAGTGGAATGCCTCGGTGGCACCGAGATGCAGAATCGCACGCATTTGCTGTAACTCACTGTGACCGAAAGGTACAAATCTTTTGCACCGAGATTAAAACCTAGATCAACTTAATGAACTTGGTGTGACCGAATGGAATGAATCGGTCAGACCAAAATGCACTAACGGGTTTTGGATGTTTAGTCTATGACGAATCGGTGGCTCCCAGTGCTCCTCACTCAGACGGTCTGTATATGACTTGATCAAGCTTTGTGATGTAGCAGGAATAGAGTTTGTGAAGAGAAGAGCATAGATAGCTAGAGGGAGTACTTAGTCATTCTTGTCCATCCATTTGGCAAAGAGGAAAAAGCCAACCAATCCAAACAACAAATGGATGTCCTCGAATGTAGAAAATTATGCAACTAACATGCTCACACAATAAGATAGCAACTGAAATATGTGGCAAAGCATGCACAAACACTCTAGCATCTATCAAGCAATTGGCGAGGACTATGTCATCTATATATGAGTATATTGACTTAGGATTCAAAGGAGAACATTTGATCATAGGTCATACTCATCGTTTAAGCATAATTGGGTGACCACTTTTACATAAAACATAGTTGTGCTCACACCATTAGAGTTGCTTTAGCTCAATTCTTAGAGTAAAGCTCCCCCAGATGTGATATCCCCTTTTAGAGGGATGAACTAACCTTGTTTTTTGTCGATGATGACTTCATGTAGATGCTGAAGATGTGGATGCTCAATATTGATGTAGATCATTTGGATCAATCCATTGGAGTGACTTGCACTTTCAATAAATACATGGGATCGTCCCACAAGGAACAAACAAGGATATCCAAAGACATAGAGTGAAGTTCCCATATGATGATTGTCGGATTTCGGGTTCCGCAAACCCTTGAGAAGTTTGAACTCAGGGGTGCGTCCGGAGATCTCAACCTACCTAGCCTGCCTACTCATGATCCTCATAGCCTAGCACGTCGAGCTCAAAGGGACCGAGAGACACCACAGTTTATCCTGGTTCGGGCCACCTTGCGGTGTAATACCCTACTCAAGCTTTGTGGTGGATTGCCTCGAGGGGCTGAGGATGAAGTAGTACAGTGGATGAACAACCTCACGAGGTGAGGTGTTCTTGAGCTCAAGAGAGCTGGGGAAGGAGGAATGGCCTCACTCCATTCGGATCTCCCTCTCTATGGTGGTGGCTAAGTCCTATTTATAGTGGCCTTGGTCCTCTTCCCAAATGTTGGCGGGAAAGGATCCCACAACGGCCAAATTTGAAGGGGTACAAGAAGTACTTCCTATCCTGACTAAAGTGGTCTTCCCCTGCAAAAGCCTCTGGTCGTTACGCTGTGGTGGGCTCGGCGATGACCTTTGTCCTGCCGTCCTGTCGGTCTTGCTCTTGTTGTACCACAATGGAAACCTTTGGCTGGTTCCTCGGGACACCGCGCCTACTGCTTGCCTCCTTTGCACCAAAGAGGAAACTGGTACTCTACGCCCGCTAGCGCCCGCCAGGCCTTGGTTGTCATGGCTCACATCAGCTGAGCCTCACGAGGCGCACCTTGCATAGAAATCTCCGCTCCTCGGGGAACCAGCCTGACGAGGTCAATCCCTTAGAGGTCTTGGTGTTGTCCACCTCGCGATGCTTGGCCCCTCGCGAGGGTCTTGCGTTGCCGATGGTGAAGCTGGGCCGTACCAGGCCGTCGATGGAGCCATGCAGTGGGCTGCAGGCAGGCAAGTCTGGGTACCCCCGTATCCAGAATGCCGACAGTAGCCCCCGGGCCCAAGGCGCGCTCGGACATGGCTTCTAGGGAAAGGCAAAGGGCAACCGCGGAGCGCCGTGGTCCCTAACCGCCTACGGCCTTGGATGACGCATGGTGATTGATGGGATGTGGGGGTATCCACTTCCCCATGCTGCCTCGGCAACTGCTCAACAAGTCAATGTTGCATGCAGAAGATCATCATTACGCGAGGTCGTGGAGGCCGGCGGTTGGTCTCCCCCAGCTATAAATGAGGGGAGGGGCAGAGCCCCCCCCCCCCACTCATCTCTTCCTCCTCTTGCTGCTTCTCGTCTCTTCTCCTCCTCCATCTTGCCGTAGCATCGATGGCGCCACCGAGGAGGTTCTCAGCTACCGAGAAGGGGAAAGTTCCCAAGGAGGGACCAGCATCGCCACCGCCCAAGAGGGGCTGCGGCCGTCCCCATAAGTACGCCGCGACCCCAGTGGCGGCTCCCAGGGGGCGCGGGCGCATTTCTTCAGGGGCGTATTCTCCGTTGGCCCTCGTGGCGGAGCTTCTTCCTGCAGCGGGGGCCACCGGAGCGAAGGGGACGTGCCATGGTCGCTCGCCCTCCTCGGTCACGCTTCTCCTCACTTCACGTGCTCCTGGAGTTTGTGGTGTGGTCAGAGAGGCCTGTTGGCACCTCGTTCCGACTTCCGTGCTTTTTCACCGGCGAACTGCCGGCCTCGGGGCTCGACAACCTCTGACTGCAGGCTGACAGGTGCTGCAGCAAGGCCTCATGGGTGGGGACCGAGGTGGACACCACGTGCAGTGTGGTCCTGACCCGTGGCTGGAAGGCATTTTCCCGCGAACGAGGCATGAGCGGGAGGTGCACCCTCCACTACAAGTACGACGGCCTGGCAACCCTCTTTGTAAGGGTGTAAAGGGAAGATGGCCGCCACGCAGGGTGCTGCCAGAAGACGGCAACGATGATGAGCTTGGCCTTGAAGTTGGCCGCGCCGGCGACGAGGGTAAGATTGCCCTTGATGACGTCCACTCCTCCTCCCACTGTAGCAGCTCTTACTCAGATGAGAGCTCGAGCAGCGGCGGCTACAACCAGCCTCCGCACCGTCGAGCTCGGATCGAGGGTGGCGTTGGCTCATCTCGCCGCCATGCCCCGGTGAAGCTGGAGGGGAGCCTGAGCTGAGCTCGGGGCCGCCGAACTTGGACTCGAGGCCTGCCGCGGCCTTGGGCCACTTGAGGGTGAACTAGTGGAGCGCCAGGGGCACCTTGAGGTGTTCTTTGAGGATGCAGCGCTGGCACTGGATCCACACGACCTTGGGCCACTTTCATTCAACCTTTCCTTTCTTCTGCAATTCGAAAAATAGGCGTCTGCCCCGCCGGGGTGTGTAATGAACTATGGCAGTTATGCCTATGCAATTCTTATTATCATAATGTTGTGCCATGATGTTTGTATTCTGGGTAGGCAAGGGTAGGATAACTTAGCTCGATATATTTCTGGTAGCTTCCCACCTCATGAGGGTGAGACCCATGACATCTGGTGAACCCCCCATTCGTGGTGACTTGGGAGGCGTTTAAGGCCTAGGGAGCTGCTGTAGATCCGTTGCAGAGCTGTTTAGAGAAAGAGAAAACCTGTCGAGCACCTCGTTCCTCCTTGCGCGAGCCTCCTATCATAGGTTAGTTGTGGCTTAATTCACCATGTCACGCTGCCTGAGGGGCATGAACATGAGGGGGTACTGGTGCATGTGAGGTTGATCGAGGGCTCCTCACAAGGATAAAGCCAAAGCACTGGGGCAACGGGGTTCAGTGAGGTGTGCTTGTGCGTGGGCGGGCCCATGCGCACACACCTGCCAAGCCCCCATGCACGAGGCACGCAAGGGAGAGCGACTGGAAACTGCCACTCCTCCCTGGCCCAGGCTAAGAACGGACAAAACAAGAGGAGAGAAAATCCACCTTGGCAAACCAAAGCACGAAAGCACCAACTCCATTAAATATCACTGAAAGATTGCAAGCAACC
This sequence comes from Triticum timopheevii, assembly GCA_963921465.1. NCBI lineage: Eukaryota > Viridiplantae > Streptophyta > Magnoliopsida > Poales > Poaceae > Triticum > Triticum timopheevii. Next base: position 246,760,586 of record OY997264.1, on the reverse strand, counting down.
TCGGAAAGCAAATGAACAGTGACGTCTGGCACCTAGTCTAGTCATCTCACCAGCGCGGAGCTAAGTGTTGCCACTAGCATGTGGGAGGGAGCCCCCGTGTGGCCCCAGGGCGGCTCTCAGGAGACTCCAGGGCATGTACAGCCCCACTCATTATTATGTGAGAGTGTCACGAGCAGAGACCTTCACAGGACGGAGCCTTGCTTCATGGGTAGAACTTTTGGAGGTGCTAGATGATCCAGGAGTTCTGGATGGGGACCCCGTCCTGTGTCTCTAGGCGTGCAGCACCAGCTGGAGATGCGAGCAATCCTAAATGGGCCCTTCCACATGGGAGAGAGCTTGTGCAGCCCCTCCCTGGAGAGCACCCACCTCGGGACGAGGTCGCCCACCTCCAACGTCCTAGATCGGACGTGGCGGCAGTGGTACCGCTGCAGCGCCTGCTACCTTGCCGCTTGGAGTGAGGCTTGACGGTGGCATTCCTTCCCCAGCATGAGATCCATCCCCCACGTGGCGTCCTGACATGCCTCGTTGAATGACAGGACCCACGTGGAGTGATGCTTGACCTCATGTGGGAGAACCGCTTTAGCTCCGTAGACGAGGAAGAATGGCGTCTCGCTCGTCGGCTTGGTCCTGATAGTGCGGATGGACCACAACACGTGCTGGAGCTCGTCGGGCCAGCCCCTGCCACAGGCCTTGAGCTTCTTCTTGAATGTCCTTGCCTTGAGGCCCCTCAAGACCTCTGCGTTGGTGCGCTCAGCCTGGTCGTTGCTCCTGGGGTCTGCCACTCAGGTGTAGCATATATGCGTTCCAAGGTTAGTACAATATGTTTTGAAAAGGTTGCTAGTGAACTGCGAGACGTTGTCAGTGATGATGCGGTTAGGGACCCCAAACCGGCTCACCAGGCCTTTGATGAACTTGACGGCTGATCCGGCTGTAATGGTGTGGACGGCTTCTACCTCCGCCCACTTGGTGAACTTGTCGATGGCGACGTAGAGGTAGAGGTAGCCCCCTAGCGCTCGGGGAAATGGTCCCAAGTTGTCCAGCCCCCAGATCACAAACGAACACGTGAGAGGGATAGTATGGAGGCCTTGCGAGGGCTGGAGGATCTGCTTAGCGTGGAACTGGCATGCTTTATAGGAGCGCACTAGCTCGGTGGCGTCGTTGAGTGCTGTGGGCCAATAGAACCTACTACGTAACGCCTTGCCCACAAGGGTGCGTGATGAAGAGTGGTGTCTGTAGTCCCCACTATGTATGTCTGCCAACAGCTCGAGCCCCTTCTCCCTGGAGATGCATCACAAAGAAACATCATTGGGCATTTTGCGGTACAACTCACCGTCACGGATGCAGTACGCGGTGGCCTAACGAGCCACGCGCTCGGCATCCTCCTCCATCTCTGGCAGGGTCCCCTAAAGTAGGTACGTCTAGAACTCATCGGTCCAGCGCCCCTCCTAAGGCTCAAGCGCGAGGAGTAGGCAGGCCCCTGAGGGTGGGCCGCATGCTGGGGTGCCTGTTGCTGGTGCTTGGGGTAGGTCCTCCTGAGGTGGTGCTGGTGCTGCGGTGGGGGGAGCTACCGATGGTTTGAAGAGTCATTCCTTAAACACCCCTGGCTCCTGAGACAGCCTTTGGGATGCTCTCTTGGCGATGTCGTCCGCCTCCTTGTTCATTCCTTATGGCATGTGCTGCAACTCCAAGCCTAGGAAACGTTTGTCCATCTTACGTACCTCTTCTAGGTATACCTCCATGTGCTCGTCCTGGGGTGTGTGCTCTTTGTTGGAGAAGTTGATGAGGAACTGGGAGTCGCCCCTGATGGTGAGGTGCTTCACCCCCAGTGCCGCCGCGGCTCTGAGGCCAGCGATGAAGCCTTTGTACTCTGCAATCTTGTTGGAGACCTATTGGCCCTGCTGAAAACAGAGTTGTACAGCGTAGTAGAGCTTGTCCTTGGCGGGTGAGATGGGGACGGCCCCAGCCCTCGCGCCTTGTCATGAGAATGCGCCGTCGAAGTACATGATCGTCAAGCGCCTCGTCTCCAGGAAAGAGGGAGCGATCATCGCATATCCCGCGGCCAGGGACGTCAGTCCATTCTGCCATGATGTCGGTGTACAAAAGTAGGGGCTCTCCTTTTGACCCCTATACTTGTGCACGGGCAGTCAGAGCCACGCGCCACGGCCGCACATAGCAGGGCAAAGGAGGGGATCTCGAGAGAAGCCGAAGCCACAAAAACAATCAGCGCAACGCCAAAGACCGAGACCAAAGAGAGCAGATGAACGAAGTAGGTTTCCCTGGCAAGACCCTTGCCGGGGCAGCCTCAGCAGCCCCGGCAAGCCCCTTGCCGGGGCAGCTTGCCCACACCAGCCAAGTGAGCCACCCTCGAACCCACGGTGTCCAACACCATCAACTACATTGGGCCAGGGCTCGGGAGGCACCTCCATGGTGGCATGCATATCTTTGTGAAGACAAAGAATATTCAAGATCAGATGAGGATTGGAAGGCAACAATCCTCGACAAGATTCTTGCCGAGGAAACCCACAAGACCCCCGGCAAGATCCTTGTCGGGGACGATAGCGCGCCACGGCAAGACCCTTGCCGGGCCACCCGGCATGACCCTTGCCAAGGGCATCAGCAGGGCCACTGCCAGGCCCGCACCAACCAAGTCTCCATCGTCGTTCACATGCAGCTGCTAGCCCAACAAGCTGCGCAGGCACCTGCGTGGCAACATGCAGCTTCTAGGCCAACTCAGCACATGCCTGCGTGGCGGCATGCAGATCTTCGTGGAGGCTCCACCACCATGCCACCTCAGCTCCTTGCCTACCTACATGGCGCCGGATGCGTCACTGGCCAGGGCACGTGTCGAAGCAAGGAGAAGCGGCGACGGATGGGACGGGCCTCGCTCCCGTCCCCAATAAAGCTAGAGGACACCTAAGCTATGCATTAAATGTGTCTTGTCCTGTAATATCAGCGATAAGCTCTTAGCACATTAGGCCTTTCCACCTCCTATGTGCCACTGTGGCAGCCCCTTTTGACTATAAAAGGAGGCCCATGGCGTACTGGAGATGGATTCGGCTATTTGAACCACGTAGCCACCGCAGCTAGTTCAGGAGCTCAAGAACACTCAATACATCCACCAAAGCAGGACTAGGGTTTTACGCATCCTCGCGGCCCGAACCTAGGTAAACGATCCTTTTGCTGATTGCTAATCCTGCTCTTCTCACAATCCCGTGCCACGCAACCGCAGAAGGGATCATCGTGATCCCATAGGAGTCGTTTCCCACCGACATCTTTGGCGTGGCAGGTAGGGGGCGCAATTGTGAGAATCTGGTCTAGTACTTGGCCTAGCAGTTCTTCATCACCACGACTCCCGCGGAGAAGGCGGCCAAGAGAGCGACGCTGCCTGTGAGCACGAAGGATGCCAGGGTGGCGACGAAAAATCTAAGTCATGCCAAACTTTAAACTTTCCTCCTCAATATAAGGTTATCATCCTCATAGATTCTGCCTATGTATGGAAAACCATTACGCAGAGGGGCCCTCCCGCGATTGGCAACACCCTTGCTCTCTTTCGAGTCCACTCAATAGCTCAAGCGGCCGCGTCGAGAGCGGCAGGGTAGCCTTCTGCAATTAGCAACACTCTCGACTCTGACTCGGGTCATGCTCGACTGTTCGAGCGGCCGCGTTAAGGTCGGTAAGGTGGTTCGCCCGGCAGGAAGCACACCCGGCGGGCCAATGGGGACCCGTCCTCAAGACGCCGCCCTGGGTTTACGCACTGGCAAGCCTACCCAGTTAGCGTAGGGTGGACATACAAAGGAAAATCGAACAGGAAAATAACATGCATAATGTCAGAAGTACTGCAGAGTTATATTACAGAAATTGCCGCCGCGGTTCTAACTAAAGATAGCAATTGTCTTGGTCATGAACCTGCAGCGGCGATAAGAGACGGGGTGCCTAGTCCCTGTGCTGGCCCTCAAACCTCTTGATTCCGTCGATGCGGCTGATGGTGGGCTTGATCCGCTCCTTGAGCACCGTGATGTCTGCATCCTCCGGCAAGCTCTTCACCGCAGCTTCGAAGTTGAGGTCAGGATGCCAGTGCACTATCTAGACAAGCACCTTGGTGATGGCGCCCCGGCAGAGCATCCGGGACTCCTCGGAAAGGGAGGCCGCCCGGTTGGCGTGAAGCCGCTCCAGGGCGCCGACGACCCTCTCAAAGAACAGGGTCAGGTTGGTGTTGGGGCTCAGACTCGTCTCTAGGGCGTACCTCACGTTCGACATCCCCATGATGGATAGCTGTGTGATGCCCGAGTTCACGACGATGGCGAGGCGCCCGAGCCAACGCTTCTCGCCCTCCACGTCGTCGTTAAGGTTGGCGGCCTCATTCCTCTGGAGCTGTTTCTCGATCTCCAGGTCCTTGGTCAGGGTCCGCTCTTGGGCCTTGGCCTCCGATACTGTCTTCTCGAGACCCTCCAGCTTCATCCTGAGGTCTTTGATGGAGTTGATGGCCTCAGAGAGCTCTCCAGCCCTGCTGACGACCGTGCCATGCGCCTCCACCAGGGCGCTGTTGAGTGTGTCCTTCTCCTTAGACAGCTTCAGAGTTTGCTCCTTGAGCTCATCCCGCTCCGCCTCCAACTCCTTCACCCTGTTGTCGTGGGCTAGGGCCTGGGCGTCGAGCGCCTCCTTGTGCTTGTGCTCCAGCGCCTGGGTCCGCACCATGGAAAGCTACTCCACCTCCTCATCCTTGCCCGGGATCATGGCGGCGAGCTTCTCCTTGCACGCGGCAAGGTCCTCCTCCTGGAAGTTTAGTGCAGCTTCGTGCTGGCTCCGGGCGGCTTCGGCGGCGGCGGCAAAGTTCCTCGCCGTCTCTTCGGCATTCTCGACGTCGGCCAGCTTCATGGCGAGCTCCACGTCAAGCTTGGCCAGCTCGCCCTGGGCGGCCATCAGCTCGTCTTGAGCCTGGCGGAACTAGTCCTGCGCCTCGGCGACTCGCCCCTGGAGGTCCGCCTCTACCTTCTCCACCACCACCGTCCTAGACTTGGCCTTGTCCAAACGAGCGCGGTGGAGCATTTGGATCTTCCGAAAGCTGGCGCCCATGGCCTGAAGTAGTCGCTCCTCCCGGGAGCCGTCGCCACCAATGCTCGGCTCATCGACGACGTCGAGCCCGGCGGTGGCAAGCACCTCATCATAGAACACCTCTCCCTCAATGAGAGCCCTGGTCCTCGACGCGCCTGGAAGATGGACGAAGAGGTCATCGCTCACCCTTAGGTACCTGCCGGAGCTGGAGGTGGCGGAGGACGAGGGCTGGTCATCAACCACCTCCTCCTCGGCAGTGGCCTTGCCGGCCTCCCCGGTAGGTCCCTTACCGGGATCCCAGGCGGGCCCCTTGGCGGCGTCCTTAGCGGCGCCCTTGGCGCTCTCCTCGGCGGCGATCTTCTCAGCCTGCGTCGTGGCATCCTTGGCGACATGCTCGATGATGGTATCAACGTCCTTTGGGTCCATCGAGGGGAAGTCTGAATGCCAGGAAGGCGATAGGGCGGGGCCAATATCAAAGCCCAATAAAAAGAAGAAGGAAAGAACGCAAGCAGAAACGGAAGCGCGAGTGGCTTACCCGTGCCAAGCCGAGAAGCAGAAGTCCCCTTTCTACCAAGGTTCAGCGTCGTGGCGAAGCCACCGGCGCCTACGTTCTCCTCCTCCTCCTCCTCAGTGTGCATGGACTCGGTGCTTGGTGCCCTTCCCGGGGACACCCCTCGGGGTAGCGTGGTCGATGGGGGCGGCGCGTTGGGAGAAGCCCTCCGTGGCTCCCCTTGCTGCTGCTCCCCTCCTACATCCACGACATGGTCAGTACCAAAGTATCGTACCCCTAGCACACGTTGATGAGGGACAGGTGATCAACTCACGCTGGGGGCTAGGTCGGGGGCTGCTGTCCGGGCTGCTCAACACCACCAGCGGCGTGCCGGAGGTGCCTGCCGGGGGCTGTCTGCTCGTCGAAATCCTGGCCCTCTTCGCTCTTTGGGCCAGCGTTTTCACGTCCCTGCGGGATAAAGATGATTCACAATAGGCGGCACCATTTGAGGAAATGGAGAAAACAAAAAAGAAAAGAAGGGGGAGAGGCAGAGCTTACTCTTCCTCCTCCTCCTCCTCCTCCTCTGCTGCTTTCCTCTTCCTCTCCGAGCTGAGGGGCCCAAAGTCAAAAGCGACCCCCGCGCCAACGTCTGCTGGTGAGGGGGCCGGCGGTGGCGTCTAGGCACGCTTGGACGACGAAGAAGCGGATGCCTTCTTCTTCGCCGTTACGGCCTTCACTGCCTTCTTCGTCGCTGCAGCCCTCGTCTGGTGTGCAGACGTCTCCTGGGCATGTCGCAGCTGCGCGGCCCATCCGGGATGGACTGGTTCGCCGGAGGTGGCCCGCCGCAGGACTCGCCCTCTTCCAGTGACTGGAGGGTCGGCAGTTGCGGTCTCCTCCCCCTCATCCTCCTACTCCGACAACTCGTCGACCATGTCCTCGACGAGGGGAGCCCCCGTGCCAGCGCCGCTGGCCTCCCCAGCGGTCGCTGCCCACCGGGCAAGCTCTTCTTCCTCCGCTTCCACCGCGGCCTTGTCCTCCACGCCACCAGCGCTGCCGGCCTCCTCGGCGAGCTTCGCCTCCACCAACCTGGTGGTGATGTAGTCCAGCTCTGCCTGGGAGGTATTCTGGATGAGCCGCGGCTCGGCGCTGACGTACCCCTCGTGCAAGGTGTCGAAAAATTCCTGCACTTGGAGCTCGTCCGGATCGACCCAGCTCAGGTCAAGGCTGTGTGCATTGAAGTACGACATCATGGCGATGATGTCGGCCCGGTGAGAATTGTTGCACCGCGGGATCACTCCTGCCGGCAACTTGAAAACGGGCTCTTTGGCAACCTTGCCGACCTTCACGGCAGCCCTCGCAGCCTTGCCAGACCGCTCAACCTCGCCGTCGCTATTGACCTCAAGATGGAAGATCTGTTGGCAGAGATGGGCGTGCCTTAGCACCGTCAGGTTGTGGTCGAGGTCGGGGCGGAGCCTCATGATGTCAGTAGCATTCGTGAAAAGCCAGGCCGGCCTCCCCTTGTTGTGCAGAGGAGCAATTCGACGGCGGATGAAGTCCGCCCCGATCATTTCGAGGGTGAGCCCAGCCTCGGTGAGCCAGAGGATCCTGGTGGTGGCAATTGTGAGCTTCTCTTCGTCGGTGTCGACGTCGCCCCAGTCTTCTCCATGGACCGGCGGCTCCCGACGAACCTGGAAGAATGCTGGAAGGTTCTCCTCCTCAATCCAGCACCACCGGCCCCGCCACTCTTCCCACCTCTCCTTCGTGGAGCCATCCGGGTACGTCCCCTTGGCCCTCGGAATCCAGGCGACGCAACCGGAGATGGCGCCCCCCTTTTGGATCCGAGGGGAGAAGTAGTGGCGAAAGAGCACCGTGTTGGGGTGCACCCCAGCGAAGCCTTCGCAAAGGTGCACGGAGAGAGCCATGCACGCCACAACATTCGGAGAGAAATCCAAAAGGCGGAAGCCATAGGTGTGCATAACGTCCTTGAAGAAATCGGAGAAGGGCGGACAGGAGAAGTAGTCGATGAAGAAGGGGTACCGATTTGGGGCAGCCTCGGCGCAGGTAGGGATGACGTGCGTGCTGGATGCCCGTTCGTTTCTCCCCCCATCTTCACCCCCCACCGAGATTTGAAGAACTCCTGGAGCTTGGACACATCGGCCGTTGAGATGAAGTAGCCGAACTGCGCCCGTCGCACCACCAGCTCGCTCTCCGGCTGCTCCGTCGCTCCGGCATCTTTGGCCACTCCCTTGCCTTTGGTGGATTTGGGCCCCATGGCAGCTGCGAGAAGCAGGAGGGAAGAGGATGGCGGAAGCGCAGCGATGGTGGACGACGACGGGGGGCTCGAGAAGGAGGAAGAAAGGGGGCGGCAGTTCCAAGAATGGAGAAGACGCCGGGAAGGGGTAAAGTGAGCATTGCACCCGCAGTTATTCCTTTTTACGGGGAAGGTGCAGGCAGGCTCCTTTCCCATTAACTGTGATATGACATATGCATGCGAAAACCGCCCCGCACATGCCCCCCATGTCACGCATGACCTCCCCCACGTCGTGAAGGTCATGGGGAAGTGCAGCGGACGAAACAGTTACTGCGGTAAAATCCGCCCCGCCTGCCCGCGCACCGTTCTGGGCCTGGCCCAACAACGTGTCGCGCTTATGTGTGGCCCAGGCCCGAGGGCTCCTGTCGGTGTACAAAAGTAGGGGCTCTCCTTTTGACCCCTTTACTTGTGCACGGGCAGTCAGAGCCACGCGCCACAGCCGCACATAGCAGGGCAAAGGAGGGCAGCCGGAGAGAAGCCGAAGCCACAAAAACAATCAGCGCAACACCAAAGACCGAGAACACAAAGAGCAGATGGGCGAAGCAGGTTTCCCCGGCAAGTCCCTTGCCGGGGCAGCCTCAGCAGCACCGGCAAGCCCCTTGCCGGGGCAGCTTGCCCACACCAGCAGAGTGAGACACCCTCGAACCCACGGTCTCCAACGCCATCAACTACATTGGGCCAGGGCTCGGGTGGCACATCCATGGTGGCATGCAGATCTTTGTGAAGACAAAGAATATTCAAGATCATATGAGGATTGGAAGGCAACAATCCTCGACAAGATTCTTGTCGAGGAAACCCACAAGACCCCCGGCAAGATCCTTGCCGGGGACGACAGCGCGCCACGGCAAGACCCTTACCGGGCCACCCGGCAAGACCCATGCCAAGGGAGTCAGCGGGGCCACTGCCAGGCCCGCACCAACCAAGTCTCCACCACCGTTCACATGCAGCTGCTAGCCCAACCAGCTAGGCAGGCACCTGTGTGGTGACATGCAGCTTCCAGGACAACTCAGCACATGCCTGCGTGGCGGCATGCAGATCTTCGTGGAGGCTCCACCACCGTGCCACCTCAGCTGCTTGCCTGCCTACATGGTGCCGCATGCGTCACTGGCCAGGGCGTGTGACGAAGCAAGGAGAAGCGGCGATGGACGGGAGAGGCCTCACTCCTGTCCCCGTTAAAGCAAGAGGACACCTAAGCTATGCATTAAATGCTTCTTGTCCTTTCCACCTCCTGTGTGCCACTGTGGCAGCCCCTTTTGACTATAAAAGGAGGCCCATGGCGTACTGGAGAGGGATTCGGCTCTTTTGAACCACACAGCCACCACAGCTAGTTCAGGAGCTCAAGAACACTCAATACATCCACCAAAGCAGGACTAGGGTTGTACGCATCCTCGCGGCCCGAACCTGGGTAAACGATCCTTGTGCTGATTGCTAATTTTGTTCTTCTAACAATCCCGCGCCCCGCAACCGCAGACGGGATCCTCGTAATCCCATAGGTGTCGTTTCTCACCGACACACGAAATCTGCGAGGGCCATGCCCTTGATGACCCTGGTGGTGCTGAACTCGAGCTAGAAACCCTGAAGCTCGATGTTCCACTCTGCAACCACCCCGGCCGCATTATGGCTCCGGAGCACCCTCTCCAGTGGGTAGGCTGAAATGACCTTGATGGGGTGCCCCAGGAAGTAGTGGCACAGCTTCCGGGAGGCAACGAGGAGAGCGAGCAGGAGCTTTTGGGCCGTGGGTAGTGCTCCCGCACCTCCCGTAGCAGCGTGCTGACGAAGTAGACCGGGTGCTCAACAAGGGAGGAGGTGTTGGTGAGGTCTTGTATCTCTTGAGGATGCGAGCCGCCGGGGATCCCATCACCTGTCGTGCCGACTGTGGCCTCGCGAGCCTCAGCCTCAGGAGCCCATCCGGCCGAAGGGTCGGTTTGAGCTTCGGAAGGGATGTTGGCCATTGGATCGGCTGAGGCCTCAGGAGCACCTTCCTGAGGCTACCTCACTTCTCTTAGTGATCGAGCGCCCTGCTGAGTGTCCTTGATCGTGCGCTCTTCTCTTAGCGCCACCAGAGCGGTGCTGGCGGAGTGAGGGGTGGTAGCCAAATAGAGCACCAGGGGCTCGAGAGGGTGCGGCGCCACCATCACCGGCGGGCTAGTCAGGTATCTCTTGAGGTCTTGAAAGGGCATCAGCTTCAGGAGTCCACACAAACGACCCCTTCTTTTTCATCAGCTGGAAGAACGAGAGGGCATGTTCCCCCAGCTTGGAGATGAAGCGCCCAAGCGAGGTCATGCAGCCTGCCAGCTTCTGCATCTCCTTCAGAGTCTGCGGGGGGCTCGTGTCTTCTATGGCCTTGACCTTCTTTGGATTAGCCTCGATTCCTCTGTGCAACACTAGGAAAGCCAACAGCTTTCCAAAGGGAACCCCGAACACACAATTCTCGGGATTGAGCCACAGGTCCACCTTGCGTAGGCTGGCAAAAGTTTCCTTCACATCCTCAATCAGGGTCTTCGCCTCCCGAGACTTCACCACTATGTCATCAACATAAGCCTCAGCGTTTCTCCCGAGCTGCCGGCCCAGGGCGATGTGCATCCGCCGCTGGAAAGTAGCCCTGGCATTGCACAACCCGAAAGGCATGTAGGTGTAGCAGTACACCCCGCAGGGGGTCAGGAAAGCCATCTTCTCCACATCTTGCACGGCCATCTTGATATGGTGGTAGCCCGAGAAGGCATCCAAAAAGCACAGCAGGTCACACTCGGCGATGGAGTCGACGATTTGGTCGATGCACGGAAGCAGGAAGGGATCCTGGGGGCAAGCCTTGTTGAGGTTGGTGAAGTCGACACACATGCGCTCCTTCCCTCCTTTCTTGGGGACAATGACTGGGTTTGCCAGCCACTCTGGGTACCACACATCCCGGATGACTCTAGCAACCTACAGCTTGCGGGTTTCTTGGACGATGAACGCCTGCTTCTCGATGGACTGTCGTCGGGCCTTCTACTTCATTGGGCGCATTGGGACCCCGACCAGGTCCTTGGGCTCCCATGCGAACACTTTCTTGTTGGCGCACAAGAAGCTGACCAACGCTTCCTCTTGGTCCTGGGGAGGTCAGCTCCTATGGTGAAGGTGGCGCCCGACACCCCATCCTCATCAACTGGCACCTTCTTCGTCTCGGCTCGGCCTTGGGAAAACAGCTTCTTCTTCTTGGCTAGTGCTGCACCCGGAGCCTCAGGGCCCCCTTTTTCGCTCGGCCGCGCAGACATCGTAGTCCTGATAATGAGCTTGAGGGCCTGCAGTGCATCCTTGGTGTTCCCTGCCACCGTGAGAACACCGCTGCTACCTGGCATCCTCATGAGGTTGTATGCTGGATGAGTTGCCGTCGTGAACTTGGCCAGGGCTAGGTATCCAAGGATGGCGTTGTATGCCAGGTCGATCCGGGCGATGTCGAAGTCAATGTGCTCGGTGCGGTAGTTGTATCGGGTCCCAAAAGTGACGGGGAGGCGGATTTTCCCAAGGGGGGCTGGTGGAGCCATCGCCAACCCCGGAGAAGGGCTTGGTGGGACGGAGCTTGCTGTGGGGCACGTGAAGCAGGCCGAATGCCTCCACGGAAAGCATGTTGAGGCTAGCCCCACCATCGATGAGGGTCTTGGTGACCGCCACATTGCAGATGGTGTCGTATAGAGCATCGGGAGCGCGCCCGCTCCCGCCGTGGTAGCTGGATGATCTTCTGGGCCGAAGGTGAGGTTGGCCTTAGGCGCTGCCTAGCCCGGGTGAGACCCCGAGCTCACCTGGGCGGCACTTACTTGGCGGTAGAACTGCTTGATGTGGCGGTTGGAGGGTGGTGCCTACAAGCCACCCAAGAGAGCAGCGATGATGGGGGGCGCCCGCGCAGCGAAGTGTCCGATGAAGAGGCCGCGTAGCTCCTCCTAGGAGGCCATAGAGGACTCCGGCAGGTTGAGCAGTCAGGCGGGCGGTGCTCCTACGAAGGCCAAGGGGATCCAGTTGGCCATCACCTTGTCGTCTCCGCCGGCAGCCCAAATTGTCTCCTCGTATGCCTGGAGGAAGCCGTCCGGATCCGCCGCACCGTTGAAGCATGGCGGCACCTCCGGCCTGAACTTGGGTGGCCACTCCACCCTTCGCAAGGTGGGGATGAAAGCATGGAGGCCCACGGCTCCCCCAAAGGTGCACGACGGCCCAGTCAACGAGGGAACGCCTGCCATCGGAGCCAGCGGCGGGATGTGGCGGACGGAGCAGCGGATCTCCGACACACCCCTACCTGGTGTGCCAAATGTCAGATTTCGGGTTCCGCAAACCCTTGAGATGTTCGAACTCTGGGGTGCGTGCAGAGATATCAATCTACCCAGCCTGCCTACTCGTGATCCTCATAGCCTAGCGCGTCGAGCTCAAAGGGACAGAGATACACAACAGTTTATCCTGGTTTGGGCCACCTTGCGGTGTAATACCCTACTCCAGCTTTGTGGTGGATTGCCTCGAGGGGCTGAGGATGAACTAGTACAATGGATGAACAGCCTTAGGAGGTGAGGTGTTCTTGAGCTCAAGAGAGCTAGCGAAGGAGGAATGGCTTCGCTCAGTTTGGATCTCCCTCTCTATGGTGGTGGATAAGTCCTATTTATAGTGGCCTTGGTCCTCTTCCCAAATGTTGGCGGGAAGGGGTCCCACAATGGCCAAATTTGAATGTGGACAAGAAGTACATCCTATCCTTACTAAAGTGGTCTTCACCTACAAAAGCATCTGGTCATGACCTCCGTCCTGCCGTCCTAGCGGTCTTGGTCTTGTTGCACGAGAATGGAAACCTATGGCTGGTTCCTCGGGACTCGGTGCCTACTGCTTGCCTCATTTGCACCAAAGAGGAAAGTGGTACTCTGCGCTCGTTGGCTCCAACCTAGCGCCCGCCTGGCCTTGGTTGTCATGGCTCACGTTAGCTGAAACTCACGAGGCGCACCTTGCATAGAAATCTCCGCTCCTCGAGAGCCAGCCTGAGGAGGCCGATCCCCTTAGAGGTCTTGGTTTTGTATACCTCGTGAGGCTTGTCCCCTCGCGAGGGTCTTGAGTTGTCGATTCTAAAGATGGGCCTTACCAGGCTGTCATTGGAGTCATGAAGTGGGCTGGAGGCAGGCAAGTCTAGGTACCCCTTATCCAGAAAGCCGACAATGATGTCCATGAAAGCATTTGGTTACCTTGTCCCTTGACTTACCAAAAAGAGGGTTTGTGACTCCTTGAACTATTGCAAGATGTGGAAGTTGATTACACTTGTCCTTGCCAACATGAATATGAGTGAAGTATGTTGGTGGAGTTACCCTTAAGAACTCTCTAGTTCTTCTTCTTTCGGATCCACATCAACTTGATGGGAAACCTTGAGGTTGTAGTCATACTTGATGAAGTATAGCTTGGTGTAGTCTTGGGAACCCACTTGACCAAGGCCTTTTGAGCTTCTTCAAATGCATCAATCTCTTCTTGAAGCTTGTCCTTGCCTTTTAGCTTGTGATCTTGTGGTGGAAGATCATCTTGAGCATGCTGTCGGTGTACTAAAGTAGGGGTACCTTAGTACCCCGAACTTGTGCACGGGCAGTTGCAGCGATCCGCGGCAGGGCTTGCCGGGCGTCCGCCAAGATCCCCAACGGCTACTTTGACGCCGTTCAAGAACAAAGTACTCAAGCTAAAGGCCCCGGCAAGAGGAGCTTGCCGAGAACGCCAACCAAGGCCCCGGCAAGAGGAGCTTGCCGGGAAGAAGACAAGACCCCGGCAAGAGAATCTTGCCGGGAAAGCCACCCAAGGCATTCCAAGTAAACTTGCCGCGACGCCCCGCGCATCCCGGCAAGGCCCGGCGAGCGGCAAGCTTGCTGGTGAGACAAGATGAGGGCCGCGGCAAGGCGCTTGCCGCGGCAAGGCTGCCACCATGCACCCGAGCTCCAGCGCACCCAACGACGTGTCACCCCAGGACTATCCCAGAAGCACATGGCAAGGCGCTGTGCAGCCATGCGGTGCGAGGTGGCGAGCGAAGCTGACAAGGAGGCCATCGTGGCGATCGGTGGCGCTTCTAGCGGTCGTTTCCTTACACTTTTGGGGCGACCGGACGGGCATTAAATGCCCCTGTCCCCTGCCGTCAGAGTTAGGTAGGGGACACTGTTGGTAGCAGTTGTACCAACCCGCATTTTTTCCTTTCTACCCCTCCTCCTACGCTGCCACCTATCAGTGACCCCTTTAGCCTATAAAAAGGAGGCCCATGCGCACGTAGGAGGGGTTCGGAAGTTCGGAGTTTTTCGGCAGCTACGCCACACCTGCTCTCTCGAGCAAGAACATAATACAAACACACAAAGCAGCAGTAGGAGTCTTATCTCTCCGGAGAGCTCCGAAGCTGGGTAAAAATCCCCCGCGCGCTCTCTCGCCTCGATCCGCTCTGCGTGCGCCCTCCGCTCCCTTGCTGAACGAGAAAGGGGCCCTCCTGCCCCATAGGTGCTCGTGATCCCAGCCACCACGACACATGCATTCCCTTGAAGGAAGTGGGATCATACTTCTCTTGTTGAGGAACAAACTTCATCTTGGGTTATTGATCTTCTTCCCACTCAACTCCATTGGCATTGAACTTTCATTCAAAACGAACACCTTGTCAGGACCCCGACTCAATGCCACATCGATCTAGCATGTAACACCTCATATCACTTTGCGGCCTCACGCACGGTATTCCCACTTGTGTCGCCTTACCTTTGCCCAGGACCGTTTGCGCCTTTTGGCACACGTATATGATAGTGTCGCTAGCATCCATATGATAAGGAGCCCGGGCTGACATGGCTAGTCGTAAACCCAAAGTGGCACAAACTTACAGGGACAAGCATCCATGACCCAGCATCGAACGTGTCGGTCATCAGCGAGTGAATCCAGGTTGTAGCACTGGGTTAGCAGGACTCCAGTGAACCGGGCTGTAGCGTGCTAGAAGGACTCCGGTATTCATCGCGTGACATTTCCCGAAGGGACAAATACAGAAACGAAGAAGGACACATGTCGGCCAGCCTAAGTGTTCTGGAGCAGTAGCAAGCTACCAGGGCTCAGTGGAAGCACCAGGAGACATTTCCCGGTAAGAGAGGCTACCAAGGATAAACAACTAGATAGTCAGATCCCACACATACCAAGCATTTCAATAACATACACACAATATGCTCGACATGTGCAAATACAACATGGCATCACAACATGACTCTACGACTCAAATATGTATTCATTAGGCTCCGAGGAGCGAGATATTACAAACAGGGGTCTCATGACCCAACATTCAGAGCATGCAAATCAAGGCACAAGCGGAAGCTTAAGATGTCTGAGTACAGACATCTACAAATGAAAAAGGCTGAGAAGCCTGACTATCTACCAGATCCTGCCGAGGGCACAAGATCGTAGCTGAGGTAACAAGCTAAACGTCGAAGTCCACGCGAAACTACTAACGAGACCGAAGTCTCTCTGCAAAAACATAAAATAGGCAAACGTGAGTACAAATGTACCCAGTAAGACTTACATCAGAACTAACTACATATGCATCATTATCAACAAAGGGGATGGTGGAGTTTAACAGTAGCAAGCCAGCTTTGACTCGGTGGCTATCCTGAATTACTACTGCAAGTAACTCTTTTGAGGTGGCGCACACGAGTCCACATATTCACCATATCAATACACCACTATGGATCCGCTCCCGTCTCCCTACGAGAACGCCATCCATAGCACTCACGCTTATCTTGCGTATTTTACAGTATTCACTTCCACTTGTCTATGAACTTTTATAGGCAACCCAGAAGTCCTTTACCGCGGACGTGGCTATTCGAATAGATTAATATAACCCTGCAGGGGTGTAGTTCTTCATACATGTTTCCACCACTTAGCGTCTGCACACGACATGTGCTCGGCAGACTTCAAGAGAAAGTCGACGTGGGTGTAGACCACGACCTACTTAAACACTCAAGTCTCTAGTCCAGGTTTATCGCCTATTCAGGTTCCATCCGCAAGGAGTCCGGCCGAAGTTTCCACATACGACCCCGAACGATGTGTGCAGGGTTCTCGAGACACCAAACGGGCGTCCGGTACACCGTGCCACGTGCCTACCGCATCACAGCCCACCCCTCCGGTCAGCGCTGTGCACGGCCTCCAGCATACTACAAACACCAGAAACTACTTGCAACTCCTGGACAGAGGACAAGGGTGATTAAGAAGTCGAGTGGGGTCATATTTCAGGGCCCAATGCATTGTAGTAGTTGTTTCATGGATCACAAACACAAAACTCAGTTCCTGAGGACGGCTTCAATGAGACAACCCACCATGTACTCCTACATGGCCTCTCACCGATACCTTTACCAAATCGTGTTCACACACTTAGCTCACACACAGTAGGACATGTTCACACACCTCTGATTCATCCCCGATGAATCAGACCTGACTCAACTCTAAGCAGTAGTAGGCATGAAAAACAAGCATGAATGAGTAGGCACATCAGGCTCAAACAACTCCTACTCATGGTAGTGGGTTTCATCTATTTAGTGTGGAATGACGGGTCATGCAAAGGATAAAGGGGTTCAGCTACTGCAGCAAGTAAGAGATGAGTCGTTGTTGTCCTAATGCAGTAAAAGAGAGAAGGAGCGAGAGAGTAGGATTGTATCGGAATGAACAAAGGGGTTTTGCTTGCCTGATGGAGTGGTAGTAGGATACTGCCCTTTAGTCGGATAATCGTGGGTATCCTCGGAGGCAGAACCTACCGCGAAAGATACATCGAACACAATCAACACATGATGGTATGCAACAATATGATGCATGCTATGACATGGCAATATGAATGTGTTTTGGGCTAATGCAAGCTAGAACAGATTGAAATGAGTCCATTTGAACCAAAGATTCAAATGCAAACCCATTATATTAAGTCATGAAGGTGCATTAACTTGTTTCATCTAAACAGCAGGGTTAAGTTGCTCTAACATGCATGACACCAGTGCAGATGGATAGATTGCATTTTTCTGATCATTTTTCATATATAACTTATCTCATTTGGAGTTACGGTTGAATTACTATGAATTTTAGAAGTTTTGGCTATTTTCTGGAATTTCCTGAATAAGAATAAACCCAGAATATAATGAACTGCGTCAGCATTGCATCATGCTGGTGTCAGCTGGTCAACAGGGGCTGGTCCAGGTCAAACCTGACTTGTGGGGTCCACACGTCAGTGACAAAGGGCTGTTTGAGTGGATGACAGGTGGGGCCAGTCAGCGCTGACTTGTCCAAAGTCAAAGCTGACCCGTGGGGCCACTGGGTTAATCCAAACTAAACAGGAAATAAACCCCGGGGTTAATTAGGGCGTGGGGCCCATAAGTAAGTGAGTCAGGGGTAGTTAGCAGGGTCATTAATGACTAAGTAAGTGCGCCACGTCGGCGTCACCGGAGTTCAGCCGGCGGCGACCAAATCCGTGGCGGAGGGAGTCGGGATTTCGCTCTGGGGCTCCGTTTTGAGTGCGGTTTGCTGCTACGGCTTGCTGGAGCTCTCCCGCATCTAGTGGTGGTGGCGGCAGAAGCTGGTATGGCCGGAGTTGACGGCGGCGAGTATTTCCGCGGCGGCCGGAGTTCGGGCACCTGCGGGTTTGGCGTTGTAGTGCACGGGAGGGGGAGCTGGTGTGTGTGTTAGGCTCCTGGTGAGGTGTGGAGCACGTTGCTGTGCTCGGGAGTGAGCTACGGTGGCTCTGGCCTCATCTGCATCATCGCCGGCGGCGAGGAGCTCACGGCCCCGGTGAAAAGGGCATCTAGAGTGCGGGAACGAGAGCGGGGAGGAGGGGGAATGGTGGAGGAGCTCACAGCGATCTCAACGGAGAACTCAGCGGGCTTGGGGAGGAGTCGGAACAAGCGGCGCGGCGAGGCGGATCTCCAGCGGCCGACGGCATGGATGAGGATGATGGCGTCGCTTCGGGCGTCCCGCGAGCGCGTGCTTCGTCTTAGGGCTCCGTGGTGTCGAGGCGGAGCCTGTGGACAGCACGGAGGGGGGAGGGAGAGGCGATGGCCGCGGTGGTGTTCGTCGGTGGCGGCGACATAGCTCAGTGGTTGCGTGCGAGAGAGCCAGAGGAGGAGAGGAGCTCGGGGAGAGAGTGAGGGGGCGTGGGGGGCACGTGGCCGTCTCCGTGGCGCTGGAAGGGCCTCGAGGGCATGAGGCAGGTAGCGAGGAGGCCACGGTCTCGCCAGCGCTCGCCACCGAGCTGCTTCGGGGCGAGGGGAGGAAGACGACAGGAAGAGGTGGGCTGGGCCAGGTGGCTGGGCCGGCTGACTGGGCCGGCCAGGTGGGCTGCGGTAAGTCAGGTGAGCCTCTGTTCTTTCCTATTTTTATTTTCTGTTATATTGTTTTGATTTAGTTTGAGAACTAATTCATTTTAAAACTTTCTGTAAATTTTTGTGTGAGCTCAGAGAGATAGTCCAAGGCCACATGCGAATTTAAAAAAATATTTGAACATTATTTCTTATATAGCAGAAATAATTCCAACCCAAATATATTATTGATTTAAATCAAAGGCCCAAAATAGATTATTTCAGTAACTCCAAAAATATTGGTTTGAATTTTACCTCATGCCAGTGTTTTCACAGAATAACAGGAACATTTTCTTGGACTCATTTGATGAGATTTAAATGTTGGTAATTTTTAGAGCTTTTTCTAAGGCTTTTGAAAATCCCTCAATTCAAGTTTCATAAACATAACTATGATGATGACATGATGAGATGCAAAGACAAACAAAGCCAATCTAGGGCTCTGACAACTCACCCCCACTAAGCAAGAATCTTGTCCCGAGATTCAAGCGTAGGGTAAGAGTAAACGCTTGGCAATGTAAGAAGAACTTTTCTTCCGAAGATCATCATTGATTGTCTTTAAGAACCCATGCTCTTGCTCTATGTTGATATAACGCCCCGGATTCGATGCGCCAGGTGTCTACCAATTATTCGCCGTCATTGCCATGTCATTTGCTTGCGTGTTGCATTTTGTCATGTCATCATGTGCATCTCATTTTGCATACGTGTTCGTCTCATGCATGCGAGCATTTTCCCCGTTGTCCGTTTTGCAATCCGGCACTCCTATGTCACCCGGCATCCCCTTCTTGTCTCTTTTTGTGAGCGGGTGTTAAACGTTCTCGGAATGGGCCGAGGTTTGCCACGCGGCCTTGGTATAGCACCGGTAGACCGCATGTCAAGTTTCGTGCCATTTGGAGTCTGTTTGATACTCCAACGGTTAACCGGGTAACCGTAAAAGCCCTCTTTGTGTTGCAGCCCAACACCCCTCCAAAGTGTCCCAAAACCCATCCTAACTCCCTCCATGCTCTCGGTCTTTCGATCACGATCGTGTGGGCGAAAATCGTGCCTCTTTTGGACCCTCCTAGCTCCCTCTACCTATAAATATGTGCACCTCCCCCGAAATTCCCGCAGTCCAAACCCTAGTCTACTTCCTCTCCGCGCCGCCGGACAAAAACCCCCACCGACGGACATGTCCGCCGGTGCCGTCCGCCCTCTCCCGCGCCGCCACGTGGCCCCGGCCACTACGCCCCGCCGCTGGCCCGGTGAGCCTGTAGCGGGCCCGCCCGGCCCATCGCGTCGCCGCGCCGCCCCTCGCCTCGCCTCCCCGCCGCCGGTTCACCCCGCCACCTCGCCCCTCCGGCCAGCCCCCGACTCCGGCCGCACCGCCGCCCCGCAGCCTCCCACTCCGCCTCCGCCGGTGACCGCCGCCCGACCCTGCGCCTCCGGCCCCGCAGCTCCCCGCCGGTGCCGTCCTCGCCGCGGCTGCGCGTTCCGGCCGCGAGCTCGCCGGAGCCACGTCCTCCCCGGCGCCCGAGCCTCTGCCCCGCCTCCGGTGCTCGGCTCTGGCCGGGATCCGCCGGATCCGGAGCCCCCGACCTCCCCGGCCTTCTCCCGCGCCTCCTGCGACCTCCTCGCCGGAGCTCCTCGCCGGAACCGCCGCCGTCATCGCCGGAGTTGGAGTGGATGAGATCCGCCACCATCACCAACCAAAAGCGTGCCCCCATCCCGGATCCCTCCGTCGCGCACCGTCCCGTCCACGTTTTCGCGGGGTATATTTCTGCTAAGTCCCGATTCCCTGCAGTATTTTCATGCCCTGTTCCACATGCCATATCTTCTAGCAAGCTGCTCCATTTTGTGCGTGTAGTATGTCAAAATGTTCGCTGTGGGATGCTCTTCATTTCATTCCATTTTTCCATGCTTTTTTGAGTCCATCTTGATGCCTGAATCATCGTTGCAAGAGTGCTATGTGATGTTTACCTGCTGAAACTGTTATAACTTGATGATTTGTCTTTTTCGTTGCATTTTGTGTGTGCATCCTATGAGCATGAGCTCTACATGTGTTTTGTACTACAGCATGCCATCTATATAGTGGTGCAATCCATGTATTTTTGTGAGTCTTGTAGTGAGTGTATCGAGCTCGCGAAGTAGGGTACTTACTGTTGCTGTTTTGCTACTCTGAATCTGCTATATCCTGATGCCATGTTAACCTGCTGCTACAAGTCATTCTATGCATAATCTGGAGATGTTCTCTAAGGATGATTTGTTATACATGTCATGCTATATCCACTCATGTTCCTGGTTGCATTTATAGCCTGCTGTAACTTGTTGTTATCTTGCTCCAAACTTGCTAAATAATGTTGCTGTCAGCCTGTTAACTTTAAGTTCAATGTTGCCATGATTGTTGTTAGTGATCCAAGCATGCTATGAACTTTCTCTTGCCATGTTTAGCTTCAAAAATATGCCATCTTACTGTTGGTCACCTTTCCATGCCACGTATTGCTCTGTGGTGAGTGGTACAAGCTCACCAACATACCTACTTATTGTTGTTCCTGCCATGTATTAATCTGTCGTATCACTTGCTATGTTTACATGGGTGCCATCATATTTTCTGTGCCCTTTTGGCTCATGGTCAGTAAGGAACTTTTGTTATATGCAATTAGTAGATTCATGCCATGCCTTTGTTTTCTATGTTAAGTTCCTGTTGCATGTTGTTTGATAGCTCTAAATATTGCAACCTGATGTTATTTCTGCTAAGCCTGAAACTTTTATTATTTGCAATCTTGCTATGTCCTTTTGAGAATGTTCTAATGATTTCTGGAGTTAGATCAGTGTTCATGTTTTGTCATGCTTTACCTGTACTTCATGCGCATGCCTTTTGTTTTCTCGTTGAGATGCTGTAGCATGGTGTTTTGTTGCTTGCAATATGCTAGTTGTTGTTTTGGACAGCTTGTCCTTTAAACTTGCATAGGAGGACCTACCGAAGTTGTTATATGTTGTTTCCGGCCTCATTTAAACTTGCCTTGATGTGTTGCTCTTGTTTGCATCATCTCTTGCCATGAGTAGCTTCATGTAGCCTTGTCATGCATCATACTTGGTTGAGCATCATGCCTTGTTCATGTGTGGTGTGTTTACCTTGTTGTGTGCTTCTTCTCGATAGTCCCTGTTTCGTTGCGATCGGGAGGATTCGTTCGACTACGCTTGGCTTGTCTTCGTGGCTTCATCTTCTTCATGGACTCGTTCTTCTTCCTAGCGGGATTTCAGGCAAGATGACCGTCACCTTGGATCTCACTACTATCATTGCTATGATAGTTGCTTCGTTCTATCGCCATGCTGTGCTACCTATCTCTTGCTTATCAAGCCTCCCAAATTGCCATGTCAGCCTCTAACCTTTTTACCCTTCCTAGCAAACCATTGCTTGGCTATGTTACCGCTCTGCTCAGCCCCTCTTATAGCGTTGTTAGTTGCAGGTGAAGTTGAAGATTGCTCCATGGTGGACAGGATTATGTTGGGATATCACAATATCTCTTATTTAACTAATGCATCTATATACTTGGTAAAGGGTGGAAGGCTCGGCCTTATGCCTGGTGTTTTGTTCCACTCTTGCCGCCCTAGTTTCCGCCATACCGGTATTATGTTCCCGGATTTTGTGTTCCTTACGCGGTTGGGTGATTTATGGGACCCCCTTGACAGTTTGCTTTGAATAAAACTCCTCCAGCAAGGCCCAACCTTGGGTTCTACCATTCGCCTCACCACCACCTACTTTTCCCTTGGGAGTAATTAACCCAAGGGTCATCTTTATTTTAGCCCCCCCGGGCCAGTGCTTCTCTAAGTGCTGGTCCAAACCGAGCAACCTGCGGGGCCACCTCGGGGCAACATGAGGGTTGGTTTTACTCGTAGCTTGACTTATCCGGTGTTGCCCTGAGAATGGGATATGTGCAGCTCCTATCGGGATTGTCGGTGCATCGGGCGGCTTTGCTGGTTTTGTTTTACCATTTGTCAAAATGTCTTGTAAACCGGGATTCCGAGACTAATCGGGTCTTCCGGGGAGAAGGAATATCCTTCGTTGATCACGAGAGCTTATCATGGGCTAAGTTGGGACACCCTTGCAGGGTATAAACTTTCGAGAGCCGTGCCCACGGTTATGTGGCAGATGGGAATTTGTTAATGTCCGGTTGTAGATAACTTGACACCAGATCTGAACTATAACGCATCAACCGCGTGTGTAGCCATGATGGTCTCTTTTCGGCGGAGTCCGGGAAGTGAACATGGTTTTTGGGTTATGTTTCACGTAAGTAGGAGTTCAGGATCACCTCTTGATCATTGCTAGCTTCACGACCGTTCCTTTGCTTCTCTTCTCGCTCTTATTTGCGTATGTTAGCAACCATACTTGCTTAGCCGCTGCTGCAACCTCACCACTTTACCCCTTCCTTTCCCATTAAGCTTTGCTAGTCTTGATACCCATGGTAATGGGATTGCTGAGTCCTCGTGGCTCATAGATTACTACAGCAATAGTTGCAGGTACAGGTTAAGCGATGATCATGACGCGAGAGCGATGTTTGCTTATTTTGGAGTTCTTCTTCTGCTTCTTCTTTGATCAGGGGATAGGTTCCAGGTCGGCAGCCTTGTATAGCAGGGTGGATGTCGTTTGAGTTTCTATTTGTGTTTCATCCGTTGTCGGATGGTGCTCTTATGTAAGATGATGTTGTATTCGTGTGGCTTGTATGCCTTTTGTATGTATCCCCATCTATTATGTAATGTTAATGTAATGATATCCACCTTGCAAAAGCGTATCAATATGCGGTTCTATCCTTGGTGGGACCTTCGAGCCTCTTTAGGATAGTATCGCATATTGGGCGTGACAAGTTGGTATCAGAGCCTCGACCAACCCTAGGAGCCCCCTTGTTTGATCATGTAGCTTGGCCGTTGTTGAGTCTAGAAGAAAACTATTTTCGGAGTCTAGTTATATCGGGGAGTAGGAATTCTTTTTACTCCTAAGCCCCTTCGTCGCTCTGGTGAGGAATCTTGACGTAGGTGTTTTGAATTACTTCTCTTCCCCTTCAAAATTTTCTTTAGGTTCACGCAGTTGGTTTTTCGATCGTTGGTTCTCAGCCCTTTTGATCCGGTGCATTTCTCATTAAGTTGACTCGAGCCTCTTCATGTTTGCCAAGTTCAATGCTCAGTTGTTTTCTTTTCCCACCCGCCCACCCCTTTTCTTCTTGGAGCCAGAGTCCCTAATCGAGTATCCATCCTACTTGTGCGAAGTCTTTGCCTTCTTTCCTCAATGATTTCAACCGGTGTTTTCTCTTCAAGATATTCATCAGTTTCCCCTTCCAAGTTGCCTTTGTTTTCCTGCCCTCCCAACCTCTTCTTCCCGGAGCCTGAGTCTTTTTCGAGCATCAATTTCATTCGTATGGAACCTCTTCAGTCTTTCGTAAATTATCTCAACCGGTGCATTCTCTTTTGTTTGACATTCTTCATCTCTTTTCTGGTGGATTCAATTCAAGTTTTCCGGGTTGATCACATTCTTTTCCTTGGATCAAGTGTTCTCCTTGCTCGTTCTCCTCTCACCAGTTATCCTTCCGGAGTGTTCAAGACATCTCAGAAGATTTGTCTGTGTTCCAATTAATTCGAGGTTGTCACCTCATTCAAATATTTCAACTGTTCCGGTGCATCATCTACCTGTTCATCATCCCTTTCCAACGGTGTTTTTCTCTTTAGAGGGCCCTAACCCACAGGTCTTTTCCCAGGATCTTACCCGACTCTTCTAATTTTCCAGAGCAATTCTCAAATTATTTTCAAAGTGTGATGTAAGAATGGATTTCATCAGTCAGATTTTTTCCAAGATCAATTTCAAACTCTTTTCATTGTTGGCTCAACCTCTTCGCTTTTCATTCTCCCGGCGTATCTCAGTAATTTTGGTGGTGTTTCTCGTCGTCATTTGAAGATCGAAGAAGAGTTCCTCTTAAATTTCCCCGTTCTCTCGAAGATTCGTGGTTCTAGCTTCATATTATCCTCTTGAATTATTCCATTTGTCAGATATTCTTTTCTTACCCATCCGGAGTATGTCAGGAGTTGTTTTTCCATTTCTTTTCACCGGAGGCCATCGTCCCAGAAGAATTCTTAGTCCTAACATTTTATGTACCATTATCCAATTATCCCGGTGCTTCGTTCAAGTGTTCCTAATCAGCTCCTGATCTCTTTGTTATTTTGCATCCAAATCCCCTCAAGCATATTGGTTCTTCTAATCCTACCCGGTGATTCATTCTCTTTCATCAGTCATTTTCTAATTATACCGGTGGTCCCTTCGGATTCCTTTTCCTTGGTTATCATTTTAATTCATTAGTTTCTTTCCAATCTTACTGGTGGTTCATGAAGACTTTCTCAAGTTTTGTGCTATACCCCTCTTAATCCTTTTTAAGAAGAATAAGTAGTATGGAAAATCCATTGCTTGTCATCAATTTAATTTGATGAAAGATAAGCATACAATAAATCTTATTCCTATTTCATCCAAGTGTTTAATCCCTTCCTTCGGAGTTTGTTCTTGGTTAATAAATTCTAGTTCCAAGTGTTTTCATCTTTTCTTTTCCAGAGTTCTAATTTCCTTGGCCATTTTGTCGGAACCTCCATCTAAATCACCACGAGGGTCATCTTATTCTTTCTTCCTTCATTCTATCTCATCATCCTTTTGTCACCGGAGTTCTTCATTGTGGTTCTTCATGATTTAATTCATTCTTCAAGTGTTCATCAAGATTCTTGTTGGTGGAGAAGCTCAAGTATCTTTTCTTCTCGCATCTCGAAGTGCAATTAATTCTCCGTTTTCTTCTAAAGTGGAGTTTTGCATTTCTTTGTTTTTCCCAGATATTTAGACATTGGTTGTGGTATAATTTCACCTTAAGTTTTTGAGTTGTTTTTGATAATTCCACAACAAGCTTTTTCTTTCGTTGTTGTTTTCCGCAACAACTCCGTTCAATCCTTCCTCCTGAGTTCTTTTCATTCAACTCTTTCAATTCTTTCCGGAGGTTTTGTATCATGTCTTCATCAAGTATCATTTCCATCCTCTCAAGCTCGTGTTCTATTCCTCCATGTTTCAACCGGAGTGCTACCTAAATCCTTTAAGTCTTATTCGTTTCTTATCTCGTTCTAACCAAAGTGGTTTCATAGTCTATCTGATTTCGTGACCTTTTGATTCTCGTCATTCTCGTCGTTCCTCTCTTCTTCTCGTCTGTTCTTGATTCTTTGCTTCTTCTCTTGAGTTTTTGTTTCACCTCATCCCTTTTTCCTTCCGTCTCGGTCCTAAGATCTCGGGACATGATCTCTTGTTAGTGGAGGAGTGTTGTAACGCCTCGAGTTCGATGCGCCAGGTGTCTACCAATTATTCGCCGTCATTGCCATGTCATTTGCCTGCGTGTTGCATTTTATCATGTCATCATGTGCATCTCATTTTGCATACGTGTTCGTCTCAAGCATCCGAGCATTTTCCCCGTTGTCCGTTTTGCAATCTGGCACTCCTATGTCACCCGGCGTCCCCCTCTTGTCTCTTTTTGCGAGCGGGTGTTAAACGTTCTCGGAATGGACCGAGGTTTGCCACACGGCCTTGGTATAGCACTGGTACACCGCCTGTCAAGTTCCGTGCCATTTGGAGTCTGTTTGATACTCCAGCGGTTAACCGGGTAACCGTAAAAGCCCTCTTTGTGTTGCAGCCCAACACCCCTACAAAGTCGCCCAAAACCCATCCTAACCCCCTCCATGCTCTCGGTCGTTCGATCACGATCGTGTGGGAAAAAACCGTGCCTCTTTTGGACCCTCCTAGCTCCCTCTGCCTATAAATATGTGCACCTCCCCCGAAATTCCCGCAGTCCAAACCCTAGTCTACTCCCTCTCCCGCGCCGCCACGTGGCCCCGGCCACCGCGCCCCACCGCCGGCCCGGTGAGCCCGTAGCGGGCCCGCCCGACCCATCCCGTCGCCGCCGCCTTGGCGCGCCCGCGCCCCGCGGCCGCCCGCCTCCGCCGCCGCCCGGCGACCGCGCGCCGCCGCGCCGCCCCTCGCCTCGACTCCCCGCCGCCGGTTCACCCCGCCGCCGCGCCCCTCCGGCCGGCCCACGAGTCCGGCCGCGCCGCCTCCCAGCGGCCTCCCGCTCCGCCTCCGCCGGCGACTGCCGCCCGGCCCAGTGCCTCCACCCCCGCAGCTCCCCGTCGGCGCCGTCTTCGCCGCGGTTGCGCGCTCCAGCCGCGAGCTCGCCGGAGCCGCGTCCTCCCCTACGCCCGAGCCACCGCCCCGCCTCCAGTGCTCGGATCCGGCCGGGATCCGCCGGATCAGGAGCCCCCAACCTCCCCAGCCTTCTCCCGCGCCTCCTTCGACCTCCTCACCGGAGCTCCTCGCCGGAACCACCGCCGTCATCGCCGGAGTTGGGGTGGATGAGATCAACCACCACCACCAACCAAACGCGTGCCCCCATCCCGGATCCCTCCGTCCCGCACCATCCTGTCCATGTTTTCGCGGGGTATATTTCTGCTGTCCTGATTCCCTGCAGTATTTTCATGCCCTGTTCCACATGCCATATCTACTAGCATGCTGCTCCGTTTTGTGCTTGTAGTATGTCAAAATGTTCGTTGTGAGATGTTCTTCATTTCATTCCATTGTGCCATGCTTGTTTTAGTACATCTTGATGCCCGAATCATCGTTGCAAGAGTGCTATATGATGTTAACCTGCTGAAACTGTTATAAATTGATGGTTTGTCTTTTTCGTTGCATTTTGTGTGTGCATCCTATGAGCATGAGCTCTTCATGTGTTTTGTACTACATGATGCCATTTTTATAGTGGTGCAATCCATGTATTTTTGTGAGTCTTGTAGTGAGCGCGTCGAGCTCGTGAAGTAGGGTACTTACTGTTTCTGTTTTGCTAGTCTGAATCTGCTATATCCTGATGCAATGTTAACCTGATGCTACAAGTCGTTCTATGCATAATATGGAGATGTTCTCTATGGACGATTTGTTATACATGTCATGCTCTATCCACTCATGCTCGGGGTTGCATTTATAGCGTTATGTAAATTGTTGTTATCTTGCTCCAAACTTGCTAAATAATGTTGCTGTCAGCCTGTTAACTTTAAGTTCAATGTTTCCATGATTGTTGTTAGTGATCCAAGCATGCTATGAACTTGCTCTTGCCATGTTTAGCTTCATAAGTATGCCATATTACTGTTGGTCACCTTTTCATGCCATGTATTGCTCTGTGGTGAGCGGTACAAGCTCACCAACATGCCTACTTATTGTTGTTCCTGCCATGTATGGATCTGTCGTATCACTTGCTATGTTTACATGGGTGCCATCATATTTTTTGTGCCCTTTTGGCTCATGGTCAGTAAGGGACTTCTGTTATATGCAATTAGTAGATTCATTCCATGCCTTTGTTTGCCGTGTTAAGTTCTTGTAGCATGTTGTTGGATAGCTCTAAATATTGCAACCTGATGTTATTTCTGCTAAGCCTGAAACTGTTATTATTTGCAATCTTGCCATGTCCTTTTGAGCATGTTCTAATGATTTCTATAGTTAGATCAGTGTTCATGTTTTGTCATTCTTTACCTGTAATTCATGCCCATGCCTTTTGTTTTCTCGTTGAGATGCTGTAGCATAATGTTTTGGTGCTTGCAATATGTAACTTGTTTAAACTTGTTTGATCAGCTTGTTCTTTAAACTTGTTTCATGTGTGTGTGTTGAACCGTTCCTCCGTTTTGAGTGTGCTCTATATGTAACTTGCTTGATTTTGCATGTAGTCTCATATTATCATGTTGCATACTTGTTTTGGGGTGTTTGCTTGATGCTTGGATGCATTTTGCATCAATGCCATGTTTGACTTGTTTTGCTCATATCTTCTAGGCCGTAGCTCCGAACTAATGAACTTTATATGTAACTTGACTAGAATTTTGTGTAGATCATCTTGGTGCATCTTAACTTGATGTTTAGTAACTTGAACATAAGGTTTATTAAGTTCGTGACCAATTTATAAATTTGCATAGGAGGACCTACCGGAGTTGTTATATGTTGTTTCCGGCCTCATAGAAACTTGCCTTGATGTGTTGCTCTTGTTTGCATCATCTCTTGCCATGAGTAGCTTCATGTAGCCTTGTCATGCATCATACTTGGTTGAGCATCATGCCTTGTTCATGTGTGGTGTGTTTACCTTGTTGTCTGCTTCTTCTCGATAGTTCCTGTTTCGTTGCGATCGTGAGGATTCGTTCGACTACGCTTGGCTCGTCTTCGTGGCTTCATCTTCTTCATGGACTCGTTCTTCTTCCTAGCGGGATTTCAGGAAAGATGACCGTCACCTTGGATCTCACTACTATCATTGCCATGCGAGTTGCTTCGTTCTATCGCCGTGCTGCGCTACCTATCTCTTGCTTATCAAGTCTCCGAAATTGCCATGGCAGCCTCTAACCTTCTTATCCTTCCCAGCAAACCATTGCTTGGCTATGTTACCGCTCTGCTCAGCCCCTCTTATAGCGTTGTTAGTTGCAGGTGAAGTTGAAGATTGCTCCATGGCGGACAGGATTATGTTGGGATATCACAATATCTCTTATTTAATTAATGCATCTATATACTTGGTAAAGGGTGGAAGGCTCGGCCTTATGCCTGGTGTTTTGTTCCACTCTTGCCGCCCTAGTTTCCGTCATACCGGTATTATGTTCCCGGATTTTGCGTTCCTTACGCGGTTGGGTGATTTATGGGACCCCCTTGACAGTTCGCTTTGAATAAAACTCCTCCAGCAAGGCCCAACCTTGGTTTTACCATTTGCCTCACCACCACCTACTTTTCCCTTGGGAGTAATTAACCCAAGGGTCATCTTTATTTTAGCCCCCCTGGGCCAGTGCTTTTCTAAGTGCTGGTCCGAACCGTGCAACCTGCGGGGCCACCTCGGGGCAACTTGAGGGTTGGTTTTACTCGTAGCTTGACTTATCCGGTGTTGCCTTGAGAACGAGATATGTGCAGCTCCTATCTGGATTGTCGGCGCATCGGGCGGCTCTGCTGGTTTTGTTTTACCATTGTTGAAATGTCTTGTAAACCGGGATTACGAGACTGATCGGGTCTTCCTTGGAGAAGGAATATCCTTCGTTGATCACGAGAGCTTATCATGGGCTAAGTTGGGACACCCCTGCAGGGTATAAACTTTCGAGAGCCGTGCCCGCGGTTATGTGGCAGATGGGAATTTGTTAATGTCCGGTTGTAGATAACTTGACAACAGATCCGAATTAAAACGCATCAACCGCATGTGTAGACGTGATGGTCTCTTTTCGGCGGAGTCCAGGAAGTGAACACGGTTTCTGGGATATGTTTGCCGTAAGTAGGAGTTCAGGATCACCTCTTCATCATTGCTAGCTTCACGATCGTTCCTTTGCTTCTCTTCTCGCTCTTATTTGCGTATGTTAGCCACCATACTTGCTTAGCCGCTACTGCAACCTCACCACTTTACCCCTTCCTTTCCCATTAAGCTTTGCTAGTCTTGATACCCATGGTAATGGGATTGTTGAGTCCTCATGGCTCACAGATTACTACAACAAAGTTGCAGGTACAGGTTAAGCGATGATCATGACGCGAGAGCGATGTTTGCTTATTTTGGAGTTCTTCTTCTGCTTCTTCGATCAGGGGATAGGTTCCAGGTCGGCAGCCTGGGATAGCAGGGTGGATGTCGTTTGAGTTTCTATTTGTGTTTCATCCGTAGTCAGATGGTGCTCTTATGTAAGATGATGTTGTATTCGTGTGGCATTTGTATGCCTTTTGTATGTATCCCCATCTATTATGTAATGTTGATGTAATGATATCCACCTTGCAAAAGTGTATCAATATGCGGTTCTATCCTTGGTGGGACCTTCGAGTCTCTTTAGGATAGTATCGCTTATTGGGCGTGACAGTTGAGCTTTTTGAAGCGTAGCTTCTCATGAGTTTTTAAAAGTTCTCGATGATCCTCTAAAGTAGTTTCATGAGCTAACTTAAGAGTGTTTAGTTCTTTAGTTAGATGCTCAATCTCCTTCTTATCATTGTCATTCGTTTCATCTTGGTTAGCATGATTAATAGAAATTTCATCATAATTTTCATCACTAGCATTGTTAACAAGCAAATCATCATCACCTAGCAAATCATCTTCATCACTATTGGAATCAATATACTCGGGCCTTTAGCCATGAAGCATCTTCGTCTTGATTATATTCAGAGTCTGAGTGATAACTTCTCTTGGAGTGGTTGTCGGAGTCGAAACCGGATACCCATTAACCAACATGAGCTTGATATCTTCATTTTGTGTAGCTCCTTGATGGATTGTCCTTCCTTTCCAAATCCTTGCTTCTGCGAGAGGGTCTTCATTCATAACTATCATCTCTACTCCTTCTTTCTCTTGGAGGTGATTCATCTCTTCTACTTCTCCTATTAGGTGAGTCTTTTTCTCTTTTGTAGGGAACCGTACACTCATTGGATGTCGTGGGAAACCACGTCCACCTATGGGACCATGGGTCCCTTGCTGGTTCAGCAAGGGGGATGTCACGTCGCACAAAGAGCAGAAGAGCATGGGGCAGCATGGAAAAAATCACACGGGCAATTTTACCCAGGTTTGGGCCTCCGTGAGGCGTAAAACCCTACTCCTGCTTTGGTGGATTGATGGTGGAAGAATGGTGGTGGAGCGCAGTACAGTTGCCTGACAGGGTTGCCTATGGGCGACAATGGCTACACGTGTATGAGTGTGTGGGTATCCAACCTTCTAACCCCTTCTACGGTTGCCACAGGCCATCTTTTATAGATCAAGGGGTCACGACAACGTCAAATCAGTCATTATGCACTGACAAGATAGCAAACAGTACTATCATACCTAACTCTGCAGGCTGACAGAGCGCATTAAATGTGTTGCTCAATGTCACATCGTTGCCTTCCTGGCAAGCCTTGCTAGGGTATTTTGCCAGCTTCACGCCTGCTCGCTTGACACATCATAGGACGGGTGTCATCTGTAGGTATTCCATGTAAAAAGAGGCTGCCATGTGGCGAATGGCTGCCACTTAATCACTTTGCGGCATGACACTGCACTGATTGACGACGTGGGTCATGGCGGACTAGTTGGGTGAGGTGGTTTTTGCCTCCGTAAGTCCTGGAAGGCCCTGCTGGGACGTCTGGGATGTTCTCTTCTAGGGGCGGCTCTGCCCTCGCCGAGCTCGTCTGCCCGGCAAGTGGATGTTTTTCTCCTGGTAGTATCTTGCTTCTCTCGCTTGACCTTGGTCCTCTTGATCTGCATGTTGGTCCTTCGAAGGTCTTGGCCTCTTGTAGTATGGCATGGCCTAGTGCCGTAATCATGTTCCCGTGCTTGTGCAATGTCTGGGCCACAGACCCAGGGTTTGTTGCATCGACTGAAGTCCCCGGGCCTACCCTGATTGTGCTGCCAAGCGTCATCGGGGTAGCGCCTAATAAGTGCAGAGACAGGGGGGTAGAAGAGGCTGACCCCTTGAGGTCTTCTTTGCTACTTCATTAATCTTGAGCCTGGGCCAGTTTCCGATTTCTCCGCGCGTCGTGTAAAGCCAACAATGGTGGGGCCACTCTTGTAGTGGCTCATGAATTACTTTAATGCACAAGGTAGAAATTGCCAATTCACTCTTCCCACCATGGCCTTATCCTCAGCCATGTATGCTGCATCATCGCGCGGGGTAGGTAACGGAGGCGCGTGGCGCGGGAGAGCATTAGGGGGAAGGCCCGGCCTTCTTGAATTGGCGTAGGAGGACAGCGGTCGCTCGTGGAGGGAGCGGCTCCCCTCCTCGGGCCGCCAATAAAAGAAGGCGTAAAGGGAGGGCTGAGCCATCCATCTCCACATCCCTTCTTCCTGTCTTCTACCACTTGCTGGTTATGTTGAAGAAAAGAGCCTGTGGCCAGGCCACTGGCTTTAGTTTAGAGCTTCTACGGATCCAAGTGGGGTACTCGGGCAGCGCGGTGACAACATCGAAGGTGGTGACTCCGGTGTGCTCATCGCCGGGTCGCCCGTAGCCTTGATCCTAGTGGGAGGGGGCATGAATGACACCATGTCGAGGCCTGTAGTGGGCGCGGGCGTGGTAGTCGGTCGCTCCCAATTCTTCACTCTGTCACGATGCTGAGGAGGGGCCACATGAAGGGTTCTCCGCTGACAAAGGAAAACCTGACTCCCCCTAGGCGTCATCCTCTGGTCATGCAAGAGGGCTTCTTCCTCCCATACACGTTGTAGGACCTTGAAGTATGTCTAGAGGGGGGTGATTAGACTACTTGACCAATTAAAAACTTAACCTTTTCCCAATTTTAGACTTTGGCAGATTTTAGCTATCTTTGCACAAGTCAAGCAATCTTCACACAATTCAAGCAAGCATGCAAAGAGTATATGAGCAGCGGAAATTAAAGCATGCAACTTGCAAGAATGTAAATGGAACGGTTTGGAGGATTCAAACGCAATTGGAGACACGGATGTTTTTGTCATGGTTGCGATAGGTGGTGCTATCGTACATCCACGTTGATGGAGACTTCAACCCACGAAGGGTAACGGTTGCGCGAGTCCACGGAGGGCTCCACCCATGAAGGGTCCACGAAGAAGCAACCTTGTCTATCCCACCATGGTCGTCGGCCACGAAGGACTTGCTTCACTAGTGGTAGATCTTCACGAAGTAGGCAATCTCCTTTCCCTTACAAACTCCTTACTTCAACTCCACAATCTTGTCGGAGGCTCCCAAGTGACACCTAGCAAATCTAGGAGACACCACTCTCCAAGAAGTAACAAATGGTGCGTTGATGATGAACTCCTTGCTCTTGTGCTTCAAATGATAGTCTCCCCAACACTCAACTCTCTCTCATAGGTTTTGGATCTGGTGGAAAGAAGATTTGAGTGGAAAGCAACTTAGGGAAGGCTAGAGGTCAAGATTCATATGGTAGGAATGGAGTATATTGGCCTCAACACATGAGTAGGTGGTTCTCTCTCAAAACTGGTAAGTTGGAAGTGTAGGTTTGTTCTGATGGCTCTCTCCACGAATGAAGCGGAGGTGGAGGGGTATATTATCACGCCCATTATGCAATACTATCCTAAAGAGACTCGAAGGTCCCACCAAGGATAGAACTGCATATTTATACGCTTTTGCAAGGTGGATATCATTACTTCAACATTACATAATAGATGGGGATACATACAAAAGGCATACTATGCCACACGAATACAACATCATTTTACATAAGAGCACCATCCGACTACGGATGAATCACAAACAGAAACTCAAACGACATCCACCCTGCTAGCGCAGGCTGCCGACCTGGAACCTATCCCCTGATCGAAGAAGAAGCAGAAGAAGAACTCCAAAACAAGGAACATCTCTCTCGCGTCAAGTTCATCGCATAACATGTACTTGCAACTGTTTTGTAGTAATCTGTGAGCCACGAGGACTCAGCAATCCCATTACCATGGGTATCAAGACTAGCAAAGCTCAAAGGGAAAGGAAGGGGTAAAGTGGTGAGGTTGCAGCAGCGACTAAGCATATATGGTGGCTAACAAACGCAAAGAAGAGCGAGAAGAGAAGCAACGGAACGGTCGTTGGCTAGCAATGATCAAGAGGTGATCCTAAACTCCTACTTATGTCAAACATAACCCAAGACCGTGTTCACTTCCCAGACTCCGCCGAAAAGAGACCATCATGGCTACACACATGTTTGATGCATTTTAATTCGGATCTGGTGTCAAGTTATCTACAACCGGACATTAACAAATTCCCATCTGCCACATAACCGCGGGCACGGCTCTCGAAAGTTTATACCCTGCAGGGGTGTCCCAACTTAGCCCATGATAAGCTCTCGTGATCAACGAAGGATATACCTTCTCCTAGGAAGACCCGGTCAGTCTCGGAATCCCGGTTTACAAGACATTTCGACAATGGTAAAACATGACCAGCAAAGCCGCCCGATGTGCCAACAAATCCCGATAGGAGCTGCACATATCTCGTTCTCAGGGCACACCGGATGAGCAAGACGTCGGTTGGCATAGACCCTGGTTGCCTAGGGGGCGTCGGACATCGCTCGGTTTGGACCAGCACTCGAAGGAGCACTGGCCCGGGGGGGGGGGTAAATAAAGATGAACCCTCGGCTCCGGAAACCCAAGGGAAAAAGGCTTATGTGAGGCGAATGGTAAAACCAAGGTTGGGCCTTGCTGGAGGAGTTTTATTCAAAGCGAACTGTCAAGGGGGTCCCATAAATCACCCAACCGCGTAAGGACGCAAATCTGGGAACATAACACCGGTATGACGGAAACTAGGGCGGCAAGAGTGGAACAAAACACCAGGCATAAGGCCGAGCCTTCCACCCTTTACCAAGTATATAGATGCATTAATAATATAACAGATATTGTGATATCCCAACATAATCCTGTCCAACATGGAGAAATCTTCAACTTCACCTACAACAAACAACGCTATAAGAGGGGCTGAGCAAAGTGGTAACATGGCCAAGCAATGGTTTGCTAGGGAGGGTGAAAAGGTTAGAGGCTCACATGGCAATTTGGTAAGGCTTGAAGAACAAGTGATAGGAAGCGCAGCATAGCGATAGAACAAAGCAACTAGCATAGTAATGATAGTAGTGAGATCCAGGGTAGCGGTCATCTAGCCTGAAATCCCGGAAGGAAGAAGAACGAGTCCATGAAGAAGATGAAGCTATGAAGATGAACCAAGCATAGACGAACGAATCCTCACGATCGCAACGAAACAAGAATTATCGAGAAGAAGCACACAACATGGTAAACACACCACACATAGAGAAGACATGATGCATGACAAAGGCAACATGAAGCTACTCATGGCAAGAGATGATGCAAACAAGAGCAACACATCAAAGCAAGTTTAAATGAGGCCGGGAACAACATATAACAATTCCGGTAAGTCCTCATATGCAAATTTAGAAATTGGTCCAGAACTGATTAAACATTAAGTTGAAGTTCTTAAACAGCAAGTTAAGATGCACCAAGATGATCTACACGAGATTCTAGTCAAGTTACATATAAAGTTCATTTAGTTTGGAGCTACGGCCTAGAAGATATGAGCACAATAAGTTAAACATGGCATTGATGTAAAATGCATACAAACATCAAGAAAACACCTCAAAACATGGATGCAACAATTTAATATGAAACTACATGCAAAATCAAGCAAGTTTCATATAGAGCACACTCAAAATGGAGCAACGGTTCAACACATACACACTGTACAAGTTTAGAAGACAAGCTATCCAAAACAGCAACTAGGCATATTGCAAGCATCAAAATAATAAGCTACAACACACCAACATAAGAACAAAAGGAATGGGCATGAAATACAGGTAAAGCATGATAAAACATGAACACTGAGCTATCTCCAGAAATCACTAGAACATGTTCAAATGGACATGGCAAGATTGCAAATAATAACAGTTTCAGGCTTAGCAGAAATAACATCAGGTTGCACTGTTTAGAGCTATCAAACAACATGCTACAGGAACTTATCATGGCAAAGAAAGGCATGGAATGAATATACTAATCACATATAACAAAAGTCCCTTACTGACCATGAGCCAAAAGGGCATAGAAACCATGATGGCACCCATGTAAACATGGCAAGTTATATGACGGATTCATACATGGCAGGAACAACGATAAGTAGGCATGTTGGTGAGCTTGAACCACTCCTCGCAGAGCAATACATGGCATGACAAGGTAACCAACAGTAAGAAGGCATGTTTATGAAGATAAGCATGGCAAGAGCAAGTTCATAGGGTGCATGGATCACTAGCAAAACACATGGCAAAACTGAACTTAAAGTTAATCAGGCTGACAGCAACATTATTTAGCAAGTTTGGAGCAAGATAACAGCATGTTACAGCAGGCTATAATTGCAACCAATGACATGGATGGATAGAGCATGACATGTATAACAAAACATCCTTAGTGAACATCTCCAGATTATGCATAGAATGACTTGTAGCAGGAGGTTAACATAGCATCAGGATATAACAGAATCAGTATAGCAAATCGGCAACAACAAGTACCCTACTTCACGAGCTCGATGCACTCAGTACAGGACTCACAAAAATACATGCATTGCACCTATGTAAAGATGGCATGATGTAGCACAAAGCACATGTAGACATCAAGCTCATAGGATGCACAAATCAAATGCAACAAAAATAACAAATCATTAAGTTATAACAGTTTCAGCAGATTAACATCATATAGCACTTCCGCAACGATGATTCAGGCAACAATATGAACTCAAGTGAACATGGTGCAATGGAACAAAATGAAGAGCATCTCTCAATGAACAATTTGACATATTACACGCATGAAACGGAGCAGTATGCTGAGAGTTATGATGCGATGAACAGGGGCTAAAAATATTCAATTATTTCGGGACTTGGGGAAATCGAGGACAACCTTCAGATCTGCACGGATTTCGATGATGGCCGGATTTCACCGGAGAACTTGCCGGAGAGGGGAGTGGAGCTCGCCGGAGGAGGGGAATCGCCGGATTCGGGCGCGGGGTCGCCGGATCTGGCCGGAGCCGCGCCGAGGAGCGGCGGGGCACGCGCCGGTGGAGGAAGCCGGCGGCGCGAGGGGCGCGGACGGCAGCGGGGCTGGCGCGGGGCTCACGGCGGTGCCGGCGGCCGCAGGAGCTGAGCGGCGCCATGTCAGGGTGGACCACGGGGAGGCTCGGGTCGAGGCGGGGCGCTCGGGCCTGGCGCGGCCCGGGGGCGGGCCTGCCCTGGGTCAGGCGGGCCGCAGCGGCGGGGTGCCGGCCAGGGATGCGTGGCGCGCCCTGGGTGGCTGCGGATGACGGTGCGACGGTGGCTGCCACTAATGCACCGACACGTGGCAGGGATGAGGTGGAGGCGCGCCAGATCTGGAGGGGAAAGCGGCGGCGGACATGTCCGGCGCGGTGGGGAGGTTTGTCCGGTGGCGCGGAGGGAAGAAGGCTAGGTTTTCATCCACGAATTTCGGGGGGGAGGCACATATTTATAGGTAGAGGGAGCTAGGAGACTCCAAATGAGGAGCGGTTTTTGCCCACACGATCGTGATCGAACGACCGAGAGTATGGAGGGGGTTAGATGGGTTTTTGGCTGCTTTGGAGGGGTGTTGGGCTGCACACAAAAGAGGCCTTTACGGTTATCCGGTTAACCGTTGGAGTATCAAACGACCTCCAAATGGCACGAAACTTGACAGGTGGTCTACCGGTGCTATACCAAGGCCGCTTGGCAAACCTCAGGCCATTCCGAGAAAGTTTAACACCCGCTCACAACAAGAGACAAAAGGGGAACGCCGGAAGACATAGGACTGCAGGATTGCAAAATGGACAACGGGGAAAATTCTCGGATGCATGAGACGAACACGCATGCAAAATGAGATGCACATGATGACTTGATAAAATGCAACATGCAAGCAAATGACATGGCAACAACGATAAATAACTGGAAGACACCTGGCGCATCGAATCCGGGGCGTTACAACTCTCCTCTACTAAAAAGAGATCTCGTCCCATGATCTTTGGACCGAGACGGGTAGGAAAAGAGGATGAGGTGAAACAAGAATTCAAGAGAGGAAACAAAGAATCGCGAGCACACGAGAAGAAGAAAGGAACACCGAGAATGACGAGAATCGAAAGCTAACGGAATCAGATAGACTATGAAACGACTCCGGTTAGAACGAGATAAGAAACGAATAAGACCGAAAGGATTTAGGCAGCACTCCGGCTGAAACATGGAGGAATAGAACATGAACTAGAGAAGATGGAATGATACTTGACGAGAGGAACAATGCGATGCCAACGGAAAAATTGAAAGAATGGAATGGAAAGAATTTAGAAGGAAGGATTGAACGGAGTTGTTGAGAAAATCAACAACAAAAGAATAAGCTTGTTGTGGACTTATAGGTAACATCTCAAGATCATAAGGTGATAACCGACCACAAACGGAAAATGATTGGATAGCTGAGAAGAACGAAGACATGCAACACTCCACTTCAAAAGAAAACAGAGAATTAATTGCACTTCGAGACGCGAGAAGAAAGATAGTTGGACTCCTTCGATTAGAATCTTGATGAACTCTTGAAGAATGAATTAAATCATGAAGAACCACCATGAAGATATCCGGTAATAAAAGGATGATGACATAGAATTGAAGCTTGAAAAGAATAAGATTAAAACCTTGCGGTGATTTAGATGGAGGTTCCGACGAAATGGCCGAGGAAATTTGAACTCCGGAAAAGAAAATATGAAAACACTTGGAACTAGAGTTTATTCAACAAGAGCAAACTCCGAAGAAAGTAATTAATCACTTGGATGAAATAAGAATAAGATTTATTGTATACATACCCTTCATCAAGTTAGATTGATGACAAGCAATGGATTCAGCATACTTCTTATTCTTCTTGAAAAGGGATTGAAATGTGACATATCGCAAACTTGAGAAGGTCTTCATGAAATCCGGTAATAAAAGGATGATGACATAGAATTGAAGCTTGAAAAGAATAAGATTAAAACCTTGCAGTGATTTAGATGGAGGTTCCGACGAAATGGCCGAGGAAATTTGAACTCCGGAAAAGAAAATATGAAAACACTTGGAACTAGAGTTTATTCAACAAGAGCAAACTCCGAAGAAAGTAATTAATCACTTGGATGAAATAAGAATAAGATTTATTGTATACATACCCTTCATCAAGTTAGATTGATGACAAGCAATGGATTCAGCATACTTCTTATTCTTCTTGAAAAGGGATTGAAATGTGACATATCGCAAACTTGAGAAGGTCTTCATGAACCCCCGGTAGGATTGAAAAGAACGAATGAATTAATACGATAATCAAATAAAAATAATTTTGAACGAACTACCGTGAGAATTCGAAAATGACTGATGAAAGGGACTTAATCACTGGGAATAATCAGAAGAACCAATATGCTCGAGGGGATTTAGATGCAAAAGAACAAAGAGATGATGAGCTGATTAAAGAACACTTGAATGAAGCACCAGAAGGATATTGAGACGAACGAAGGGGCACAGATATGGAATAATTGGAGAACAAATTTGAAAAACTTAGAATGGAGATATATTCCGAAAAGATGGCCTCCGGATGATCGAGAGAGAAAGCAACTCCTGAATGCTCCAGATGGATGAAAAGAATTTGCATGACTTGAAACAATTTGATAGGATAACATCAAGCTAGCACCGCGAATCTCGGGGGAACGGACAAGATTTAGAGGAAAAACTCTTCTTCGGTCTTCAAATGGTGACGGAAAACAACACCAAAATTACTGAGATACTCCAGGAGAATGAAAAAACGAAGAGGTTGAGCCAACAATGAAATGATTTGAAATCGATCTTGGAAAAGGCATGTGACTGATGGAATCCGTTCTTACGTCACACTTGAAAAGAATTTGGGAATAACTCCGGGATAATTAGAAGAGTCAGGTAAGATCCTAGAAAAAGACCTGTGGGTTAGGGCCCACTAAAAGAAAAACATCGTTGGAAAGGGTTGTTGAACAGATGGATGATACACCAGAACAATTAAAATATTTGAATGAGGTGACAACCTCGAATTAATTGGAACATCGATGAATCTCCTGAGATGTCTTCTGAACTCCAGAATGATTGAATGACGAGAGGCAAATGAGTAAGGAGAGAACTTTACGAAAGGAAAAGAATGTGATCAACCCGAAAAACTTGAAATGAGTCCACCGGAAAAGAAAAGAGATGAAGAATGACGAATGAGACGAGAATTCACCGGTTGAAATAATAGAGGGAAGACTGAAGAGGCTCCACACGAATGAAATTGATGCTCGAAAGAGACTCAGGCTCCGGGAAGAAGAGGATGGGAGGGCGGGAAAACAAAGGCAACTTGGAACGAGAAATCGATGAATAACTTGAAGCGAAAACAATGGTTGAAATCGTTGGGGAAAGAAAGCAAAGACTTCGCATGAATAGGATGGATACTCGATTATAGGCTCCGGCTCCAAGAAGAAAAAGGGGTGGGCAGGTGGGAAAAACAAAGACAACTTCGGACAGGGAAAAGCAACGACGTCGGAGGAAGAACTGAGGATTGAACTTGGCAAAGAAGAAGAGGCTCGAGTCAACTTGACGAGAAATGCACCGAATGAAAAGAGATGAGAACCAACGACTGGAAAACCAACTGCGTGAACCTAAAGAAAATTTTGAATGGGAAGAGGAGTAATTCAAAACACCTACGTCAAGATTCCTCACCAGAGCGATGAAGAGGCTGAGAAGTAAAAAGAATTCCTACTCTCCGATATAACTAGGCTCCGAAAATAGTTTTCTTCTAGACTCAACAACGGCCAAACTACACGATCAATCAAGGGGGCTCCTAAGGTCGGTCAAGGCTCTGATACCAACTTATCACGCCCAATATGCGATACTATCCTAAAGAGACTCGAAGGTCCCACCAAGGATAGAACCGCATATTGATACGCTTTTGCAAGGTGGATATCATTACTTCAACATTACATAATAGATGGGGATACATACAAAAGGCATAGTATGCCACACGAATACAACATCATTTTACATAAGAGCACCATCCGACTATGGATGAATCACAAACAGAAACTCAAATGACATCCACCCTGCTAGCCCAGGCTGCCGACCTGGAATCTATCCCCTGATCGAAGAAGAAGCAGAAGAAGAACTCCAAAACAAGGAACATCGCTCTCGTGTCAAGATCATCGCATAACCTGTACCTGCAACTGTTGTTGTAGTAATCTGTGAGCCACGAGGACTCAGCAATCCCATTACCATGGGTGTCAAGACTAGCAAAGCTCAAAGGGAAAGGAAGGGGTAAAGTGGTGAGGTTGGAGCAGCGACTAAGCATATATGGTGGCTAACATACGCAAAGAAGAGCGAGAAGAGAAGCAACAAAACTGTCGTCAGCTAGAAATGATCAAGAGGTGATCCTGAACTCCTACTTACGTCAAACATAACCCAAGACCGTGTTCACTTCCCGGACTCCGCCGAAAAGAGACCATCACGGCTACACACACGGTTGATGCGTTTTAATTCGGATCTGGTGTCAAGTTATCTACAACCGGACATTAACAAATTCCCATCTTCCACATAACCGCGAGCACGGCTCTCGAAAGTTTATACCCTGCAGGGGTGTCCCAATTTAGCCCATGATAAGCTCTCGCGATCAACGAAGGATATATCTTCTCCCAGGAAGACCCGATCAGTCTTGGAATCCCGGTTTACAAGACATTTCGACAATGGTAAAACAAGACCAACAAAGCCGCCCGATGTGCCGAGAAATCCTGATAGGAGCTGCACATATCTTGTTCTCAGGGCACATCGGATGAGAAAGACGTCGGGTTGGCATAGACCCTGGTTCCCCAGGGGGCGCCGGACATCGCTCGGTTTGGACCGACACTTGAAGGAGCACTGGCCCGGGGGGGGGGGGGGGGGTTTAAATAAAGATGACCCTCGGGCTCCGGAAACCCAAGGGAAAAAGGCTTAGGTGAGGAGAATGGTAAAACCAAGGTTGGGCCTTCCTGGAGGAGTTTTGTTCAAAGCGAATTGTCAAGGGGGTCCCATAAATCACCCAACCGCGTAAGGAACGCAAAATCCGGGAACATAACACCGGTATGACGGAAACTAGGGTGGCAAGAGTGGAATAAAACACCAGGCATAAGGTCGAGCCTTCCATCCTTTACCAAGTATATAGATGCATTAATAATATAAGATATATTGTGATATCCCAACATAATCCTGTCCAACATGGAGCAATCTTCAACTTCACCTGCAACTAACAACGCTATAAGAGGTGCTGAGAAAAGCGGTAACATGGCCAAGCAATGGTTTGCTAGGGAGGGTGAAAATGTCAGAGGCTGACATGGCAATTTGGGAAGGCATGAAGAACAAGTGATAGGAAGCGCAGCATAGCGATAGAACGAAGCAACTAGCATAGCAATGATAGTAGCGAGATCCAGGGTAGCGGTCATCTTGCCTGAAATCCTGCAAGGAAGAAGAACGAGTCCATGAAGAAGATGAAGCCACGAAGACGAACCAAGCGTAGACGAACGAATCCTCACGATCGCAACAAAACGG
The DNA here is from genome assembly GCA_963921465.1 of Triticum timopheevii. NCBI lineage: Eukaryota > Viridiplantae > Streptophyta > Magnoliopsida > Poales > Poaceae > Triticum > Triticum timopheevii. The sequence goes on along the minus strand of OY997264.1, from coordinate 246,718,335 downwards.
GAACTATCGAGAAGAAGCACACAACATGGTAAACACACCACACATAGACAAGACGTGATGCACAACAAGCATGATGCATGACAAAGGCTGCATGAAGCTACTCATGGCAAGAGATGATGCAAACAAGAGCAACACATCAAAGCAAGTTTAAATGAGGCCGGGAACAACATACAACAATTCCGGTAAGTCCTCATATGCAAATTTAGAAATTGGTCCAGAACTGATTAAACATTAAGTTGAAGTTGTTAAACAGCAAGTTAAGATGCACCAATATGATTTACACGAGATTCTAGTCAAGTTACATCTAAAGTTCATTTAGTTCGGAGCTACGACCTAGAAGATATGAGCAAAATAAGTTAAACATGGCATTGATGTAAAATGCATACAAACATGAAGCAAACACCTCAAAACATGGATGCAACAAGGTAATATGAAACTACATGCAAAATCAAGCAAGTTTCATATAGAGCACGCTCAAAACGGAGCAACGGTTCAACACATACACACTATACAAGTTTAAAAGACAAGCTGTCCAAAACAGCAACTAGGCATATTGCAAGCATCAAAATAATAAGCTACAGCACCCCAACATAACAACAAAAGGCATGGGCATGAAATACAGGTAAAGCATGACAAAACATGAACACTGAGCTATATCCAGAAATCACTAGAACATGCTCAAAAGGACATGGCAAGATTGCAAATAATAACAGTTTCAGGCTTAGCAGAAATAACATCAGGTTGCAATGTTTAGAGCTATCAAACAACATGCTACAGGAACTTATCATGGAAAAAAAGGCATGGCATGTATCTACTAATCACATATAACAAAAGTCCCTTACTGACCATGAACCAAAAGGGCACGGAAAACATGATGGCACCCATGTAAACATGGCAAGTTATATGATAGATTCATAGATGGCAGGAACAACGATAAGTAGGCATGTTGGTGAGCTTGAACCACTCCCCACAGAGAAATAAATGGCATGACAAGGTAACCAACAGTAAGAAGGCATGTTTATGAAGCTAAGCATGGCAAGAGCAAGTTCATAGGGTGCATGGATCACTATCAAAACACATGGCAAAACTGAACTTAAAGTTAATCAGGCTGACAGCAACATTATTTAGCAAGTTTGGAGCAAGATAACAACATGTTACAATAGGCTATAATTGCAAACAGTGGCATGGATGGATAGAGCATGACATGTATAACAAAACATACTTAGTGAACATCTCCAGATTATGCATAGAATGACTTGTAGCAGCAGGTTAACATAGCATCAGGATATAATAGAATCTGTCTAGCAAATCAGCAACAGCAAGTACCCTACTTCACGAGCTAGATGCACTCAGTATAAGACTCACAATAATACATGGATTGCACCTATGCAAAGATGGCATGATTTATCACAAATCACATGTATACATCAAGCTCATAGGATGCACACATCAAATGCAACAAAAATAACAAATCATCAAGTTATAACAGTTTCAGCAGATTAACATCATATAGCACTTTTGCAACGATGATTCAGGCAACAAGATGAACTCAAATGAACATGGTGCAATGGAACAAAATGAAGAGCATCTCTCAATGAACGATTTGACATATTACACGCATGAAACGGAGCAGTATGCAGAGAGTTATGATGTGATGAACAGGGGCTAAAAATATGCAATTATTTCGGGACTTTGGGAAATCGGGGTCAACATTCAAATCTGCACGGATTTCGATGATGGCCGGAGTTCGCCGGAGAACTTGCCGGAGAGGGCAGTGGAGCTCGCCGGAGGAGGGGAATCGCCGGATCCGGGCGCGGGGTCACCGGATCTGGCCGGAGCCACGCCGAGGAGCGGCGGGGGCGCGCGTCGGTGGAGGAAGCCGGCGGCGCGGGGCTCGCGACGGCGGCGGCGGCCGCAGGAGCCGAGCGGTGCCAGGTCAGGGGCGGACCGCGGGGAGGCTCAGGGCGAGGCGGCGCGCTTGGGCCTGGCCCGGCCCGGGGGCGGGCCTGCCTTGGGCCGGGCAGGCCGCGGCGGCGGGGTGCCGGCCGGGGACGCGTGGCGCGCCCTGGGTGGAGTATCAAACGACCTTCACACAAAAGAGGCCTTTACGGTTATCCGGTTAACAGTTGGAATATCAAACGACCTCCAAATGGCACGAAACTTGACGGGCCATCTACCGGTGCTATACCAAGGCCGCTTGGCAAACCTAGGGCCATTCCGAGAAAGTTTAAGACCCGCTCACAACAAGAGACAAAAGGGGAATGCCGGAGGACATAGGAGTGCCGGATTGCAAAACGGACAACGGGGAAAATGCTCGGATGCATGAGACGAACACGCATGCAAAATGAGATGCACATGATGACATGATAAAATGCAACACGCAAGCAAATGACATGGCAACAACGATAAATAACTGGAAGACACCTGGCGCATCCGGGGCGTTACATATATATAGCCTCCACACAAAATCTAACCATTACACACAATTTACCAAACTCGGTGGGACCGAATCAACAAACTCGGTTGGACCAATTCAGTAAACCTAGTGACCATTAGGATTTTCGGTGGGACCGACATGCAACTCGGTGAGACCGATATGGTTAGGGTTAGGGCATAACGTAATGGTGAGACCGATTACACAAACTCGGTGAGACCAATTTTGGTAATTAGCTAACAAGAGAGTTGGTCAAGTAAACTCGATGGGACCGATTCGCTCTTTTCGGTGAGATCGAAATGTTACGAAAGGGAAACCGAGAGTGTACATTGCAATCTTGGTGGGACCAATCGCTCACATCGGTTAGACGGAAACGTTACGAAGGGAAACAGGGAGATTACAATCCCATCTCGGTGAGACCGAGATCCCTATCGGTGAGACCAATTTGCCTGGGGTTTGTGGCAGTGGCTATGACATTTGAACTCGGTGGCGCCAGATAGAAAGAATCGGTAGGACCGATTTTGACTTTGGGTTTAGGTCATATGTGGATGTGAGAAAGTAGTTGCGGGTTTTCGGAGCATATCACTAAGCACTTGAAGCAAGAGGCTCATTAAGCAACACCTCATCCCTCCTTGATAGTATTGGCTTTTCCTATAGACTCAATGTGATCTTGGATCACTAAAATGTAAAATGTAGAGTCTTCAGCTTTTGAGCTTGAGCCAATCCCTTGTACTTAATATTTTGAGGGATCCACTTTCATCATCCATGCCATGCCATTCATTGAGCTTTCCTGAAATATTTGTCTTGGAATAGCATTACCTCAATGAGCTATATGTTGTTATGAATTACCAAAACCACCTAGGGATAGTTGCACTTTCAATCTCCCCCTTTTGGTAATTGATGACAACATATAGATCAAAGCTTCGACAAATGATAATAAGATTGAAAAACATCGTCGCTTTGAGAAGTATGTGATAAGCAAGAGCTCCCCCTAAATTTGTGCATAGTTTAAGATTTGCTTTGGACTGCAAATGCACAAGGAATTAGGCTCATGGTTTACTCTTCCATGTCACATACATCTTGGTGGAGCTCTCAAAATAATAAAGATTGAATACATGCACCCATCACCAAGCAAAGTGAATGATCATATAAGGATAAGTAAGATACTGTCATCCAACAAGCATAAATGTAGCATATGATCAACCACATGATCATCAAGTATCACACAGACATAGAGTATCTCCAAAAAGCAAATAAAGTTTAACCACCAAAGCAAGAGAGAACAAAAAGCAACACTCTCCCTCGAATCCTATGATCTATACATTTTTCTCCCCCTTTGGCAACAAGTTACCAAAAAGTTCATAGAAAATGCATAGTACTAGATCGACTCTCAAGCTTGATCTTCAGATGGTGGTGTAGATAGAACACCAAGGACGAAAGCATCAGTTGATGTAGATGGAGCTGGAGGTGTGGGTGCTGAAGCTCGTTGCACTGGAGCTGTAGGAGCTGTAGCTAGTGCAGATGAAGTGGCTCTGGTGTCTGTCACTGGCACTGCAGCTGATCTCTGAGCTCTAGGCACTCTGGCAAATGCATCTGTGGTTGTCTTGCCTTTCCTCTCCTCCATGTCATCCTGAAGCTGCTCAACAACAGATTGGATCTCAGTCACCTTCACATCTAAATTGTAGAACTTCTGCTACATGATCCTCTCCAGGCTCTCCTGGTTTTGAGTCAAGGTGGCCAGCCCCTTCTCAATCCTCAGAGTGGATGCAATCAAGTAGCCTAGTTGATCCTGTTTGCTTTTCAGAAAGTACTGAGATGCCTCTTCCATTGTTGCCATCTTGGTAGCCTTCTCTGTCCTTGCCTTCTCCTTCTTGGGTTGAGCATGCACAGAAGATGGTCCATCTTCATCCATAACCACTTGGTTGTCCTCAAATTCTGGATAGATAGCAAAATGTTCCTTATCCAGCAAGTATGTGCCTGTGCCCATCTTGGAGTTAATCAGCTCCTGAATTTGTGGGGCATATCCACAACTTCTCTTCTGGTCTGCTGTTGTCCTATTGATAGTCTCAACAATGAGGCTTATGACCTTGAATTTTTGTGGCACATCAAACAAGTGTAGCAAGTTTATAGCATGGCCTCTTATCATGTTGTGGTCACCTGACTTGGGCAATAGAGTATGCCTGAGGATCCAGTTGATCGTTGGGAGTCCTGACAGAAGATAATGTACAGATCCAAATTTATGTGTCTCAACTGTAGCTTATGGGATCTCCTTGTACATATGAGCCATGGAATTGTGATCCATCTTTTTCTTGGCATAAACGTCCAAGTCATCTTCACTCTCCTTTGGGGCATTGATCAGATTGGCCCATTCCTCAATAGTTGATTGGTACCTTGTACCTTCAGACATCCACACTATCCTGCCATCTGGGTAGAAGTGTGATGTGCAGTAGAATTGCATGATGAGCTCATCATTCCACTTTGTGAGATTCTGCCCAACAAAGTCTGCAACTCCACAAGCAATGAAACTGTCTTGCACTCTAGGATAGTGTTCCTCATTCTCCTTCATGTAGGTCCAGTCAACCCACCTCATGTCACAAACTATAGGATTCTTGTCCAACAACACTATCTCATAGAAATCCTGTTGTTCCTTAGTGTGGAACCTGTAGTCAACAGTAGTCCTTCTCCTGGTGGCATATGGATGTGACTCAATAGTAAACTTCATGGTTTCTGCAGTGGCAACCTTCCTAGGTTTGGAAGTGGGAATCCTTCTTGCAGGTGCCTTCTTCTGCACTACTGGCTTAGTGGCTGCAGCTGAACTATATTCTTTCTTGACCACCTTCTTCTTTGATGTGGCCTCATCCTCTACTGCCACATAGTCTTCATTCTCAGATTCTGAGGTTCTCTTCCTTCCGGCTCTTGTGGCTGCTTTAGGCAAATTGCTAGGAGTGCTTCTGCTGCCATCATCTGAAGTGCTAGAGGGACTAGTGCCCTCCCTCATTTGAACCTGCTCCTCTTCCCTGTTCTGGCTGTCACTTTGATCAGACATGTTGCAAACACTAACTGCTGACCCTGTGAATAGATGTAGATGAGATAGAGTGGATGAGCATCACAAAATGTAGAGATTTTTGCAAAAGAATGATTCAAAAACTTAGTTTTAGTTTTCCACAGAAAGCATTTCGGATCAACCGATTTTCAAACTCGATGATACCGAAGCAGTTTTGGAACCTAATCTAGTGAACTCGGTCAGACCGAGTCACAGTTCGGTGGCACCGAGGCTGCTAGGGTTTCACAAAGTCCTAAAATCGGTCACACCAATTAGCAATTCTTGGTCAGACCGAGAGTTACTAGTGCAATGGCGTTAGCCGAATCGATGGGACCGAGTTTTTCGACTCGGTGGGTCCGAGGTGGTTTCGGCGGAAAAGTAACCCTAAATTTTCAAATCGCATCTATCCTAAGGATTATTTTGACTGGATAGAGGTGTTTCAATCGTGGCAAGAATCATAATGAACACAATGTTCTGCGATCGAGTTCATACCCTAGTTCGGCGATGAACTTGCTACGGCGGCAACGGCAGAGATGAAATCCGATGACGGCGACGGAGACCAGCGACAGGAGGCGGCTGGCGACGAAGTCGACGATCCGGAGACCTAGAAGGCAGAGCGAGCTATGCGCGGGCGAAGAGGTTTGGAGAAAGTTTTCCAAATTTTTGCCCGTGTGAATATATAGCCCGAGTGCTCCTCACACAGAGTGGTTCGAATCTGACTTGATCAAATTTTGTGATGTAGCATGAATAGAGTTTGAGACGAGAAAAGCATAGATAGCTAGAGAAGGTTCTTAGGCATTCTTGTCCATCCACTTGGAAAAAGAAAAACGGAGCCAATCAATCAAAACAACAAGTGGAAGTCCTCGAATGAGTAAAATATGCAACCAACATGCTCACACAATAAAATGGCAAATGAAATATGTGTCAAAGCATGCACAACCAATTCTAGCGACTATCAAACAATTGATGATGACTAGGTCATCTATATATGAGTATATTGACTTCGGAGTCAAATGAGAACATTTGATCATAGGTCATACTCATCGTTTAAGCTCAAGTGGGGTTACCACTTTTACATAATGCATTGATGTGTTCACATCATTAGAGTTGCTTTGACTCAATTCTTAGAGTTAAGCTCCCCCTATATGTGAGATCCCCCCCTTAGAGGGATGAACTAACCTTGGGTTTTGTCGATGATGACTTCATGTAGGTGTTGAAGATGTGGATGCTCAATATTGATGTAGATCATTTGGAGTAATCCTTTGGAGTGAGTTGCACTTTCAATACCTACATGGGTTAGTCCCACAAGGAACAAACAAGTATATCCATAGACATAGAGTGATGCACACACAAGATGATGTCCATGAAAACATTAGGTTACCTTGTCCCTTGCCTTACCAACATGAGGGTTTGTGACTCCTTGAACTAGTGCAAGATATGGAAGTTGATTGCACTTGTCATTGCCATAATGGTATGAGTGAAGAGTGTTGGCGGAGTCACCCTCAAGAACACTCTAGTTTTTCTTCTTCGGGATCCACATCATCTTGATGGGAATCCTTGGAGTTGTAGTTGTACTTGATGAAGTAGAACTTGACGTAGTCTTGTGAACCCACTTGACCAAGGCCTTAGGTGCTTCTTCAAATGCATCAATCTCCTCTTGAAGCTTGTCCTTGCCTTCGTTCTTGTGGTCTTGTGGTGGAAGATCATCTTGTGCTTGTGTTCCCTTGAAGGAAGTAGGATCATACTTCTCTTGTTGAGGAACAAACTTCGTCTTGGGGTATTGATCTTCTTCCCACTCAACTCCATTGGCATTGAACTTTCGTTCAAAACCAACACCTTGATTCTTCCGGTGCCTTCCTTGCTTGCACACAATTTCCTCGAATTGCTTACTTCTGGCAAGGCTCTTGTATACACCTTTCTCTATAATTCCCTTCAATAAGCTATTTTCTTGCTCAAGTGTAACTTGGCTAAGAGAATCATTAGTGGAATCCAGAGAACTACTAGAAGCAACAATATTGGATTTGGCATTATTATTGTTACTACTAGAGGAGGAATCTTTCTTGTTCTTGTTACTAGACTTGACTTGAGGCATGTAAGTAGATAAGAGTAAACTCTTGGAATTGTAAGAAGAACTTTTCTTACAGAGATCATCATTGATTGCCTTTAATAACTCATGCTCTTGCTCAAGATTGAGCTTTTCAAAGCATAACTTCTCATGAGCCCTTAAAAGTTCTCGATGCTCTTCGAAGATAGTTTTATGAGATAACTTAAGAGTGTTTAGTTCTTTAGTTATAAGCTCAATCTTCTCCTTATCATTGTCATTCATTTTATCTTGATTAGCATGATTAATTGACGTTTCATCATAGTATTCATTACTAAGTTGTCAATAAGTAAATCATCATCGCCTAACAAGTCATCTTCATCACTATTACAATCAACATACTCGGGGTGTGTTACCTTAGGACCTTTGGCCATGAAGCATCTTCCAATTCCTTCATTTGGTGAATCAAATATGTCGTAGAACTTGGTTGACACAAGTGCTAGACCGGCAACACCTTCATCTTGAGTATATTCGGAGTCGGAGTGATAGCTTCTCTCAGAGTCATTGTCAGAGTCGGAGAGGGATACCCATTCACCAACATGAGCTTGATGTCTTTGATGACTTGTCCTTCCTTTCCGAATCCTTGCTTCTCTGTGAGGGTCTTCGTTCATAACGATCATCTCTACTCCTTCTCTCTCTTGGTGGTGATTCTTCTCTTCTACTTCTTCTTTTTGGAGAATCTTCTCTTCTTTTGTAGGGTGTCGTACACTCATTGGAATAGTGTCCGGGTCTCCCACAATTGTAGCAATTGCGCTCTCGTCTAGAAGATCTTTTGTCATTTGTAGGACCTTGACTTAGAGCTTCTTTCTTTGCTTCTACTCTTGTAGAATTTGTTGAAGTTCTTCACCATTAAGCTCAATTCTTCATTGAAGGTTTGTTTCTCACTTGATGATGTGGGGGCTTCACACGAGGCTTTGTAAGCACCACTTGACTTGTTGTGAAGTTCCTCCTTATCCTTGAGTGACATCTCATGAGCAACAATTCTTCCAATGGCTTCCGTTGGCTTGAGATCTTTGTAATTTGGCATCATTTGGATCAATGTGCACATGGTATCATATTTTCCATCCAATGCTCTTAGGATCTTCTTGATGATGAATCTGTCGATCATCTCTTCACTTCACAAGCCGGCAATCTCATTTGTGATAAGAGCAAGACTAGAGTACATTTCAGCGACACCTTCACCATCCTTCATTTTGAACTTGTCAAGCTGACTTTGGAGCACATCCAACTTGGATTCCTTGACGGAGTCGGTACCTTCATGCATATCAATCAAAGAATCCCAAATTTCCTTTGCATTCTCAAGATGGCTGATTTTGTTGAATTCTTCGGGGCACAAGCCATTGAAGAGGATATCACAAGCTTGAGCGTTGTATTTCAGCATCTTCAATTCATCCGTGCTAGCTTCACGGTTCGGTTCTCTCCCATCAAAGAATTCACCTTGCAAGCCAATACACACAATAGCCCAAACGGCGGGGTTATGTCCGAGAATATGCATTTTCATCTTATGCTTCCAACTAGCAAAATTAGTGCCATCAAAGTAAGGATCTCTACGGTGATAATTTCCCTCGCTAGACGCCATACTCTCCTAGGTTCTGAAACCAAGGCTATGACCACCAAAAGCTATGGAAATCAAAGCAAATGGAGACCAAAGCTCTGATACCACTTGTAGGACCTTGAAGTATGTCTAGAGGGGGGGTGATTAGACTACTTGACCAATTAAAAACTTATCCTTTTCCCAATTTTAGACTTTGGCAGATTTTAGCTATCTTTGCACAAGTCAAGCAATCTTCACACAATTCAAGCAACCATGCAAAGAGTATATGAGCAACGGAAATTAAAGCATGCAACTTGCAAGAATGTAAAGGGAAGGGTTTGGAGGATTCAAACGCAATTGGAGACATCGATGTTTTTGTTGTGGTTCCGATAGGTGGTGCTATCGTACATCCACGTTGATGGAGACTTCAACCCAGGAAGGGTAACGGTTGCGCGAGTCCATGGAGGGCTCCACCCACGAAGGGTCCACGAAGAAGCAACCTTGTCTATCCCACCATGGCCATCGCCCACGAAGGACTTGCCTCACTAGCGGTAGATCTTCACGAAGTAGGCGATCTCCTTGCACTTACAAACTCCTTGGTTCAACTCCACAATCTTGTGGGAGGCTCCCAAGTGACACCTAGCCAATCTAGGAGACACCACTCTCCAAGAAGTAACAAATGGTGCGTTGATGATGAACTCCTTGCTCTTGTGCTTCAAGTGATAGTCTCCCCAACACTCAACTCTCTCTCATAGGATTTTGATCTGGTGGAAAGAAGATTTGAGTGGAAAGCAACTTGGGGAAGGCTAGAGATCAAGATTCATATGGTAGGAATGGAGTATCTTGGACTCAACACATGAGTAGGTGGTTCTCTCTCAGAACTGGTAAGTTGGAAGTGTAGGTTTATTCCGATGGCTGTCTCCACGAATGAAGAGGAGGTGGAGTGGTATATATAGCCTCCACACAAAATCTAACCGTTACACAAAATTTACCAAACTCGGTGGGACCGAATCAACAAACTCAGTCGGACCGATTCAGTAAACCTAGTGACTGTTAGGATTTTCGGTGGGACCGACATGCAACTCGGTGAGACCGATATGGTTAGGGTTAGGGCATAACATAATCTCGGTGAGACCGATTACACAAACTCGGTGAGACCGATTTTGGTAACTAGCTAACCAGATAGTTGGTCAGGTAAACTCGGTGGGACCGATTCGCTCTTTTTGGTGAGACCGAAATGTTACGAAAGGGAAATAGAGAGTTTACATTGCAATCTCGGTGGGACCGATCGGTCACATCGGTTAGACCGCAACATTACGAAGGGAAACAGAGAGATTACAATCCCATCTCGGTGAGACCAAGATCCCTATCGGTGATATCAATTTGCCTGGGGTTTGTGGCAGTGGCTATGACATTTGAACTCGGTGGCACCGGATAGAAAGAATCGGTAGGACCGATTTTGACTTTGGGTTTAGGTCATATGTGGATGTGAGAAAGTAGTTGAGGGTTTTTGGAGCATATCACTAAGCACTTGAAGCAAGAGGCTCATTAAGCAACACCTCATCCCTCCTTGATAGTATTGGCTTTTCCTATAAACTCAATGTGATCTTGGATCACTAAAATATAAAATGTAGAGTCTTGAGCTTTTGAGCTTGAGCCAATCCTTTGTCCTTAATATTTTGAGGGATCAACTTTCATCATCCATGCCATGCCATTCATTGAGCTTTCCTGAAATATTTGTCTTGGAATAGCATTAGCTCAATGAGCTATATGTTTTTATGAATTACCGAAACCACCTAGGGATAGTTGCACTTTCACACGCCTTCGGAACGTGAAGTGGTTTCTACGTCAGGGTCGTTGGGGACGACTATGCTCTCTGTGGTGTAAACCAGGGAGCATGGTCTCTAGTGCAGGTGTCATGCTGAGGTCTTCAGGTGGCAGTGATGCGGATGGCGACGACATCAAATATGAGCACTGGTAAGGTACACATCAATTACGTGTATATCACATATACCTTTGGTTTTGCCGGCCTTCTTGTACGCTAAGTACTTGGGGCAGTTCCGCTTCCAGTGACCACTTCCCTTGCAATAAAAGCACTCAGTCTCAGGCTTGGGTCCATTGCTTGACTTCTTCCTGGCAACTGGCTTACCAGGCGCGGCAACTTCCTTGCCGTCCTTCTTGAAGTTCTTCTTACCCTTGCCCTTCTTGAACTTAGTGGTTTTATTTACCATCAACACTTGATGTTCCTTTTTGATTTCCACCTCCGCTGATTTTAGCATCGAATATACCTCAGGAATGGTCTTTTCCATCCTCAGCATATTGAAGTTCATCACAAAGCTCTTGTAGCTTGGTGGGAGCAACTGGAGGATTCTGTCAATGACCGTGTCATCTGGGAGATTAACTCCCAGCTGAGTCAAGCGGTTGTGCAACCCAGACATCTTGAGTATGTGCTCACTAACAGAATTGTTTTCCTCCATCTTACAGCTAAAGAACTTGTCGGAGACTTCATATCTCTTAACCCGGGCATGAGCTTGGAAAACCATTTTGAGCTCCTCGAACATCTCATATGCTCCGTGTTGCTCAAAACGCTTTTGGAGCCCCGGTTCTAGGCTGTAAAGCATGCCGCACTGAACAAGGGAGTAATCATCAGCACGAGACTGCCAAGCGTTCATAACGTCTTGGTTCTCTGGGATTGGTGCTTCACCTAGCGGTGCTTCTAGGACATAGTCTTTCTTGGTAGCTATGAGGATGATCCTCAGGTTCTAGACCCAGTCCGTATAGTTGTTGCCATCGTCATTCAGTTGGTTTTCTCTAGGAACCTGTTGAAGTTCAGGTGGACATGAGCATTGGCCATTTGATCTACAAGACATATTGTAAAGATTTTAGACTAAGTTCATGATAATTAAGTTCATCTAATCAAATTATTTAATGAACTCCCACTTAGACAGACATCCCTCTAGTCATCTAAGTGAAACATGATCCGAGTCAACTAGGCCGTGTCCGATCATCACATGAGACGGGCTAGTTAACATTGGTGAACATCATCATGTTGATCGTATCTTCTATACGACTCATGCTCGACCTTTCGGTCTTCCATGTTCCGAGGCCATGTCTGTACATGCTAGGCTCGTCAAGTCAACCTAAGTGTATTGCGTGTGTAAATCTGGCTTACACCCGTTGTATTCGAACGTTAGGATCTATCACACCCGATCATCATGTGGTGCTTCGAAACAACGAACCTTCGCAATGGTGCACAGTTAGGGGGAACACTTTTCTTGAAATTATTATGAGGGATCATCTTACTTACTACCGTCGTTCTAAGTAAACAAGTTGAAAAACATGATAAACATCACATTCAATCATAATAGTGACATGATATGGCCAATATCATATAGCTCCTTTGATCTCCATCTTCGGGGCTCCATGATCATCTTCGTCACCGGCATGACACCATGATCTCCATCATCATGATCTCCATCATTGTGTCTCCATGAAGTTGTCACGTCAACGACTACTTCTACTTCTATGGCTAACGCGTTTAGCAATAAAGTAAAGTAATTTACATGGGTTTCTCAATAACACGCAGGTCATACAAAAAATAAAGACAACTCCTATGGCTCCTGCCGGTTGTCATACTCACCGACATGCAAGTCGTGATTCCTATTACAAGAACATGATCTCATACATCACATATATATCATTCATCATTCATCACAACTTTGGCCATATCACATCACAAGACACTTGCTACAATACAAGTTAGACGTCCTCTAATTGTTGTTGCAAGTTTTTACGTGGCTTCTATAGGTGATCTAGCAAGCACGTTTTCTTACCTACGTTAAAGCCACAACGTGATTTGTCAACCTCTATTTACCCTTCATAAGGACCCTTTTCATCGAATCCGCTCCAACTAAAGTGGGAGAGACAGACACCCGCTAGCCACCTTATGCAACTAGTGCATGTCAGTCGGTGGAACCTGTCTCACGTAAGCGTATGTGCAAGGTCGGTCCGGGCCGCTTCATCCCACAATACCGCTGAAGAAAAATAAGACTAGTAGTGGCAAGAAAGTTGACAACATCTACGCCCACAACAAATTGTGTTCTTCTCGTGCAAAGAGAACTACGCATAAAGCTGGCTCTGATACCACTGTAGGGGAATGTTGCATAAAATAAAAAATTTCCTACGTTCACCAAGATCAATCTATGAGTTCATCCAGCAATGAGAGAGAAGATTGCATCTACATACCCTTGTAGATCGCGAGCGGAAGCGTTCAAGAGAACGGGGTTGAGGTAGTCGTACACGTCGTGATCCAATCACCAGAGATCCTAGCGTCGAACGGACGGCACCTCCGCGTTCAACACACGTACGGTCAGCGTGACCTCTCCTCCTTCTTGATCCAACAAGGGGGAAGGAGAGGTTGATGAAGATCTAGTAGCACGACGGCGTGGTGGTGGATGCAGCAGGGATTTGGCAGGGCTTCGCCAAGCGTCTGCGGGAGGAGGAGGTGTAGCAAGGGGGAAGGGAGGCGCCAAGATGCAGGGTCCGGATGCCGTTCCTCCCCTCCGCTATATATAGGGGCTAGGGGGGCCCATGCCCCCTTGGATATCCCATCTAGAGGGGGGGGGGCGTTGGCCCCCGGGGCAACGGCCCCCTTAGGGTTTCCAACCAAGGGGAGGGGCGCATGCCCCCTCGGGGGGCAACGGCCCCCTAGGGTTTCCAACCCTAGGCGGATTGGGCCCTTGGGTGGGGCGCACCAGCCCACCAGGGGCTGGTTCCCATGCCACTTCAGCCCATGGGGCCCTCCGGGATAGGTGGCCCCACCCGATGGACCCCTGGGATCCTTCCGGTGGTCCCGGTACAATACCGGCGACCCCCGAAACTTTCCCGGTGGCCGAAACTCGACTTCCTATATATAAATCTTTACCTCCGGACCATTCCGTAACTCCTTGTGACGTCCGGGATCTCATCCGGGACTCCGAACAACTTTCGGTTTGCTACATACTAATATCTCTACAACCCTAGCATCACCGAACCTTAAGTGTGTGGACCCGACGGGTTCGGGAGACATGCAGACATGACCGAGACGCCTCTCCGGTCAATAACCAACAGCGGGATCTAGATACCCATGTTGGCTCCCACATGCTCCTCGATGATCTCATCGGATGAACCACGATGTCGACGATTCAATCAACCCCGTATTCAATTCCCTTTGTCAATCGGTATGTTACTTGCCCGAGACTCGATCGTTGGTATCCCAATACCTCGTTTAGTCTCGTTACCGGCAAGTCACTTTACTCGTACCGTAATGCATGATCCTGTGACCAGACACTTAGTCACATTAAGCTCATTATGATGATGCATTACCGAGTGGGCCTAGAGATACCTCTCCGTCATACGGAGTGACAAATCCCAGTCTCGATTCGTGCCAACCCAACAGACACTTTCGGAGATACCCATAGTGCACCTTTATAGTCACCCAGTTACGTTCTGACGTTTGGTACACCCAAAGCACTCCTACGGTATCCAGGAGTTGCATAATCTCATGGTCTAAGGAAATGATACTCGACAATTGGAAAAGCTCTAGCTAAACGAACTACACGATCTTTGAGCTTTGCTTAGGATTGGGTCTTGTCCATCACATCATTCTCCTAATGATGTGATCCCGTTATCAATGACATCCAATGCCCATAGTCAGGAAACCATGACTATCTGTTGATCAACGAGATAGTCAACTAGAGGCTCACTAGGGACTTGTTGTGGTCTATGTATTCACACGTTTATTACGATTTCCGGATAACACAGTTATAGCATGAATAATAGACAATTATCATGAACATAAAAATATAATAATAACAATTTTATTATTGCCTCTAGGGCATATTTCCAACAAATATTCCATTAGTTTTAGAATTGAATGTCATCTACAGTCTCCATACGGACTACGCCAGGTCTGATGACTCGTACTACAGGGTAAGGGCCTTGCCACTTCGGCGTCAACATGTTTGTACCTTTGGTGGATTGAACGCGGCTAATTAAGGACAAGGTCGCCTTCCTCAAAACACCGGGCATGAACCCTGTGGCTATGATAGTGACACATGGCTTGTTGATAGCGTGCAGCACGTGTAGCAGCCCCGAGATGGTTCTCCTCGAGTAGCATAGCTTTGTCACGCAGGTGCTGATCTTGCACTACTTCATCGTATGCAAGCACCCGAGATGACCCGTAAATGAGTTCAGTTGGGATAACTACTTCTGCCCCATAGACCAGGGAGAAAGGAGTCTGCCCGGTAACTTGATTTGGCGTCGTTCTGAGAGACCAAAGGACTACCGGCAGCTCATCGATCCACCGCCTGTCGTGCTTCTGCAGTGTATCAAAGGTTCTTGTCTTGAGTCCCCGCAGCACTTCAGCGTTCACCCTCTCAGCTTGCCCATTGCTTCTAGGATGTGTGACAGAGGAAAATGAGATGCGGCTCGTGAACTGGGTGCCGTTGTCGGTAATGATCCTTGTCGGGACTCCAAAACGACACACCAGTTCTTTCAAGAACTTGATAGCTGACTGAGCAGTCACCTTTCTCACGACAGTCACTTCCGACCACTTTGTAAACTTGTCTATAGCAACGAACAAGAATTCAAAGACCCAGATTTCTCAAGGGAAAGGGCCGAGGATATCGAGCCCCCAGAGAGAAAATGGACATTGAAAGAACATGCGGTGACCCCATGTTTGGTTTTGGTAATTGATGACAATCTCTATGGACTAATGGTTGTCTTGAGTTATATTTGAAGGATTTGTCCATAGGCTTTTCTTGAAGTCCATGTGTTGGTTTCAAGGAGTTTATGAGTTGACCAAGGTGCTATTAAGGAATTATCCAAAGATTGGTCATTCGAGTGTTGAGCTTATTGCAAGCATATCTTGAAGAAGAAGGTTGTGTGATCATTCATGTTTACCTTCAATACATCATCCAAATGAAGAGAGTTTCAAAGATTCAAGGTTGATCAAGACTAAGTCAATAGTGAATCAAGTTGATTAACTCACAAAGAGTAGAAGATGTACCGAGAGGGATCAAGTGATCCCATGGTATGGTAAGCATTATCCATTGCACTTTGTGTACTAACCCATGGTCTATGTGAGAGTTCTATGTGGGGTTAGGTACGTATCCATGGGCTTGCATCAAGAGGAAGATATCATACAACCCATGGAAAGGATGACATCAAGTGGTGATCGTCATCAAGATTGCCGTGTGCAAGTTCAAGTGGAGCATCACGAAGAGATCAAGTGCTTGAATCTTTCCATCCATTGTGGTGTCAATGGACTTGTGAAGATGAGCCGAAGAGTGGCTCACCCATAGTAGACTATGGGGGAGCAATCATCTAGTCTTCATCGAGCCAACACAGTCAAGAAAGGTGGTCCAACTTGAGGGAATGAAGATTGTCATCATCTAGCTCAAGTGGACCATGTGCACGGCAAAGGTTTGCCCTTGATAGGTTTTCTATTTTACTGGTCTCATGGTAGTTATGGGAGACCGGGTTATAGGATCGATTACCGTACTATCAAGGGGGGCTCTCGATGAGTTGCTTGATCGTATCATTCGTAGAGAGCTCAAACCAATGCATCCTTGCATCATGTTTCTTGCTTCTTGTTTGATTCTCTTTGTGAGTCTTAGAGCTTATGGTCATCTTGATGACAAGCTTGAGTTCATCGAAAACGGAGTTTGCATGCGTCTTCTATGATGTTTTCGGTGTGGGAGGTTTTACCGGTCTTATCCGAGGAAGGGTTCTCACCATTTTCTTATGGGCCTTCTCTAAGTTGCTTCTTATTGATATTTCTTTCAAGATTGTGTTAGCCATTGTCTCTAGCTTTCCAACAAACTTGGTTTCATCGAATTCGGAGTCCGTTTGCAAAAGTTGTGGCTGTTTTGGTGAAGGCTGCAGCGGTACTACCGCGACTAGAGCGGATGTAATTTTTTACTACCGCTCTAGAGCGGTACTACCGCGGATCCTAAGCGGTAGTACCACTCCAGAGCAGTACTATCGTGGCTCCTAAGCGGTAGTACCTCCCCGGACCAAAAACTCGTGTTTTCTCTCTCGTTTGGGCTGTTTTGAGCGTGCTAAGCGGTAGTACCGCTCCTCCAAGCGGTAGTACCGCTTGTGCACTACCTGAGCGCATAACGGTTGGATTCGGGATGTCCTATAAAAGTGGGTCTTCTTCCCCATTGAATCTTATCCTTTGAGCTCGTGTTCTTCCCCCATTGTTGACCTTCTTCGAGCTTGCTAACTCTCAATCCCTCCATGGATTCTTGCTAGTTTTTGAGGGAAAAGAGAGAGGAGATCTAGATCCACATTCCCACCAATCACTTTCTCCTTTTGTGAGGGGAACCCTTTGGATCTAGATCTTCGAGTTCTTCGTGTTCTTCTTTTGTTCTTCCTCTCATTTTCCTCCCTAGCATTAGTTGCTTTGGTGGGATTTGGGAGAGAAGGACTTGGGAACTCCGTGTGCCCTTGCCATTGCATTTGGTGCATCGGTTTGAGTTCTCCACGGTGATACGTGGAAGTGAAGTTTGAGAAGCTTATTACTCTTGGGTGCTTGGTGCCCTTGAGCTTGTTCCTCTTGGGTGCTTCGGCGCCCTAGAAGGTTGGAGGTGTTCGGAGCTCAATCATTATGGTGTAAAGCTCCAGGCAAGCGTCGGGGTCTCCAATTAGGTTGTGGAGATCGCCCCGAGCAATTTGACGGGTACCGGTGAACGCCCCCAAGGGTTGCCAAAGTGTACGGGTTCGGTGACCGCCCCCACGGGTCGCCATTTGTACGGGTTCGGTGACCGCCCTCAAGGGTCCCTTAGTGGAATCACGGCATCTTGCATTGTGCGAGGGCATGAGGAGATTACGGTGGCCCTAGTGGCTTCTTGGGGAGCATTGTGCCTCCACACTGCTCCAAACGGAGATTAGCATCCGCAAGGGTGTGAACTTCGGGATACATCATCGTCTCCGCGTGCCTCGGTTATCTCTTACCCGAGCCCTTTACTTATGCACTTTACTTTGTGATAGCCATATTGTTCTTTGTCATATATCTTGCTATCATATAGTTGCTTATCTTGCTTAGCATAAGTTGTTGGTGCACATAGGTGAGCCTAGTTGTTGTAGGTTTTGTGCTTGACAAATTAACCACTAGGTTTATTCCGCATTTGTTCAAGCCTCTACCGTAATTATTTTAGAACGCCTATTCACCCCCCCCCTCTAGGCGACATCCACGATCTTTCAATTGGTATCAGAGCCTCGTCTCTCTTTGTTGGGATTAACCTCCTAGAGAGTAAAGATGTCGTCTGGGGGATTAGGATTCTCTGACACTCTAGGTTTCGATGGCACAAATTTTGATGTTTGGGTAATTCGCATGCTTAATCTCTTTAGGGTCATGGACCCAAATTTAGAGCGAATTGTAGATAGGGTTTTTCTCCTCCAAAGGATCCCCAAAAATTATCTTTAGAGGATGAGAAAAACTCTTATCTCAATGCTCAAGCTTCTAATGTGCTTTTCGATGCTTTGAGCAATGTAGTTATATTTCAACTCATGCCGTTCTGGGATGCTCATGAGTTGTGGACAAAGCTTCAAGATAAACATGGAGTGTCCAAGTTTTCTAAGGATGATTGTTCTCCCCCCACCTCCGGCCGTGTTGTGTTCTCAACTTCTTCTACTTCACCTACATGTGGTTCGCCACAAGGTAATGACATGGTGAGTAGTGGTGTTCATTGCAATGATGATAGTGTGCTTATTGTTGATAATCCTTCATCACTTTCTTATTGCAATGCTTCATCTTTGGACTTTAACACTTCTAGCACTCCAAATGTTTCACATGCTTGTGTTGATTGTCCTTGCATATCATGTAGAAATTTCTTGACTAAATCTCATGATGATATGCTTGCTATGTCTTGTTGCCATGATAAAAATGCATCTATTTCCTCGAATTGTTGTGCTAACAATGTAGAGGAAAGCCAACACTCCATGGAACAAGATGTGGTGTTTTATGGTGCTTCAAGGGATCCTATATCATCATCTATTGCATTTTGCCTTATGGCCAAGGCCTCAAAGGTATCTCCCAATTTGAATCCCAATATATCTTGTGATGATATTGATAATGGCAAGAATGATGATGATGTTGGTTATGATGAAGAGAATGATAATGTTGCCTCCTTAAAAATTAAGGGGGAAATGGTTTTTAAAGCTCTTCATAAAAATAAAATTGCTCGTTCCAACTTCATGGAAATTATGTCCATTGCCATTGAGGGCAAGAAATATAATGAGGAGTTGGAATCTCATCTCGAGGAGCATGAGGTCACCATTGAGAAAATGGAAGCTCATGGGCGTGATTACGCAAATGAGATCGCAGAGCTATCTCAAGCTCTTGAACATGAACAAACCACCTCCGAATCTCTTGAGGAGACTTTTTCTCTAGAATTATCTAGAGTGAGGGAATCTCATGATAGAGCTCTTGAGGTGGCCAATGATTTCAAAACTAAAAATGCTAAGCTTGAAGTTTCTCATGCTAGACTCCTTGAGGATTTCGAGCACCTCGAAAATGGCTCAAGGGTCATCAAGGGTGAGCTCATCAAACTCACTGAGTCTCATGCCCAACTTGAAGCTTCTTATTTAAAAGAGCTTGCCAAGTTGTCCTCTCCTATTGTTGTAAATGATGATGCTTGTGCTACTAACTCTATTACTTGTGAAGCATCCATTTTGAAGGAGAATGTTGAGCTATGGGCTCAACTTGAGGTGCTATCTAGCAATTATGGGAAATTGGAGAAAGTCATGAAAAGCTCTCAAGCTCTCATGATGATCTTCTAGTATCCCATAGTGTGCTAAAGATAGCTCATGAGGCCATGATTGCCAAGGTAACATCTAGTGAGCCTCATGTGGATACTAGCACTACTTCTAGTCAAAATAGTATATTGCCATGTGCTAGTCCTTGTAATTCATCTACTCACAATGTTGCTACATCTTGTGATGAATTGCTTTCCTTGCCTTGTTGCTCTAACGATGAAGCTTATACTTCCTCTAGTACTTGTGTTGAGACTAACCATGTAGAGGAAATCAAAGAGCTCAAGGCCCAAGTCACTTCTTTGAAGAAAGACTTGGAAAAGAATCATCAAGGGAAATCCACACTCAACAATATCTTCAGTGTGCAAAAATCCCCCAATGACAAAGGTAGACTTGGATTCAACTCCAATAAGAAGAAGAAGTCCAAGATGAACAAAAATAAGGGCCAAGAACAAGTCAAGAATTCGACCAAGATTGTTTGCTTCAAGTGCAAAGTAGAAGGGCATCATGTTAGATCTTGCCCATTGAAGAAGAAGGCCATTAGTGTCAAGCAACAAGGGAAGAGGGCACAAGTTCAATCACATGCTCAACCTCAAGTTTAAGAAAGGCCTCTTCCCAAGAAGACTCAAGTTCATGCTTCTCAAGTTGAGAAATCAAGTGAGAAGAAAGTCAAGAGTAGACGTTGCTACCTATGCCGTGAGAAAGGTCACCCTCGCTTCGTCATGCACTAGTGGTAACTTATCCAACCCAATTATTATTGATGATGTCTATTCTCTTGGGAAGGATAAGGTTGGCAATTTGTTTGCCAAGTTTGTTGGTACTCAAAGTGGTGTCATGAAAAGAACCATTTGGGTAGCCAAGCCTACTGTGACTAACCTCTTAGGACCCAACTCGGTTGGGGACCACCAAGCTCAAACTTGATCAATAGGTGTTGGTTGGAGGGCATTGGAGACTTGGCTACATTACGAAGAATTAAGGGGACTTCATCATTCTTATTGTCTCAAGCCAAGTCAATTGGATTATCAAGTTTCTATCTTATATCCAATGTGCCTCCTTGCGGTAACTTGTACTTAAATTGTTTACTTTGAAAGTTACTTGCCCCCCTTGCATGTGTTTGGTTTTGTTCCTTGCATGTGTTTGTATATGTTGTGCTTCCAACTTGCTTATCTTGAGCAATCAAGTATGTGTGTGTTGGTTTTCACATCATGTACATGTGTGTTGTGCGTTGAGCCTTTTTGCTTCTTGTTTGTATCCTAGTTGGCTCATGTGAGAGATTAATGGAACATCCCATTTTGGGGGAGTGATGTGCTTTGTGCACCTCACAATCCTATAAATGTGTGTACATGAGGAATACCATCTAGTATTGACATTACAAGATTATCTAGTCGCTTGGTGGTATATCTCTCATGAGAAATTCAAATTCTAAATAGTCCATTAATTATCTCTTGTTTGTTCCTCTTATTGCCTCTTGTTAAGTTCTTATTGGTATCACATTATGGGGGAGTAATATGCTAAGTGCATATTAGAAGCCTAGAAAATGTGTACATTTGAGATATTGTCACCTAGAATTGATATTGTAGATTATCTTGTTCCTAGGTGGCATGTTAGCTCTACAAGTTGCAATTTGCTTGTGTTTGGTGTGAAGATGATGTCGGATATCCTTGTTATCTACCACCGGGAATTATTTCCAAATACTTCTTGTCTTTGACAATTGGTAGTCTTATGTGTGGTAGAATTTGTTGATCATCTTTACATTGGCTTTTGTTTTACTTGCCTTTTCTCTTGCCAAGGTTTGTGTCAACTCCCGTGTCTTCCATATCACTTGTGGATCTTGTTTATTTCTTGTTCTTGTCTAGTGTTTTCTAGATATAGTGAAAGTGGTGATCCCACCTTGTGCATTTTGTATTCAAATACAAATCCTATATAACGGACAACTTGTGGGGGAGCTATTCTATTTTCTTTAGAACACTCTTCTTGTGATCCTTATCAAGTGTGTTTTGTTGGAAGGCAAGCCATTTCTTTTTGGTACTTTGTGCCATCATGAAACTTTGTCGAGAGCTTGGTTTGTTTGGAACCATCCTCTCTTTGGGAGTTTGACATCTTTAGTTTAGTGTGTATCAATGGATATCTCATTCCTTGATGTATCTTTAATGATATCTTCCAAGTGATGATTTCTCCATTTGGTATCCTTTTCACTTGGCATTTCTTTGTCTTTTGGTTTCGGGTTTTGAAAGTCTTGAGCATGCATGTTTACTTCATGTATTTCATTTGGCATGCTATCTTTCTTTGACTCAATATATAGCGGAAACTCCACCTAGTCTCAATTTGGATGAGATGTGCATGAAATTCATTATCATATCTATATGCACATATTTATGTGGAGTTTGTCCTATGTATTGGTGTTTCTAACTATTTGGTCCCGATGAGTTTGGGTACCGTTTAGTTTGTGTTTTTCCTCTAGCTAGGAACTTTTGGAGATGCATTGGATGCTCGGCTCACTCTCAAGGAAGGTGTTGTCACCATGTGCATATTGGAGTCAAGCTAGGATGATCAATGAACTACTATCTACCTTCAATTGGTATCTACTACTTCCTTCCAATGATATCTCGGTAACATGTATCTATTCATGCTTTCCCTTCTTGCATTCAACCTTGTGTAGGTTGCATCTTGGCATGATATTCATTTCATATCTTGTGATACTTGTTTCCTTTCTCAAAGCATCCCAACGATGATCTCTTGTTGCTAGTTGTGATGTCTTTGATGGTTGTGTGATTGGCCTTCATTTATATACAATAAAACCATATCTAGCCAAGTGCTATGCTTCCAAGCAAATATCTTATTGGTATATTTATGACTTCCTTGTGGATATCTTGTTCCTTCGTGTTGTCACTATTTCGGGTGTACATCCTTCTTTGTAGATATATATATCATCAAGATTTCTTCTACATAGAACCTTATACACTTGAGAGAAATTACATCTCTAGTTGATATCCTTTCTTTCACGTCCACCCTGTCTTTCTTATGTTATTTCTTTGGTGGCTCCGTGAAAGCTTTTGCCTTGAGTGTGTGTCCTCTATCATTGCATCTTGTTGCACTCTTGTGTGGTGAAGATTATTTTCCTCTTGCTTATCTTTACGAGGCTTTTGCCATCTTATTTGGTATCCCTCGTCTTGATGAGCCTCTCTTCGTCTATCTTCACCACGGGTTGTCACAAGCATAGGTTCTCTTATGCTTATTGTGAGCTTGTGAACCCGGTTGCTAGTTGTGTGTGGGAATGACATGCCTTGCACCGTGTATCTCATTCTTTCAAGACTATATTGATGCGTAATGCTCATCCGTACATTAGTCTTCTCTAATGCATTGCCTTGACTCACACACATCTTTTTGGTTGAGCCCATTCTTAAGTTGCCTCTGTTACATGTTTCTCAACCATGTGCTTGTTGCAAGTCCTAGGCTTTGTTTCCCATATGCTCACTTGCACTGGATGTGAGTTTCTATTGATTTTGGGGGAGCTATGATCCTATTTTGTGCACTTTGTATTCAAATACAAAAATTCTTATGTGTGCACAAATCATGGGGAGCTTCTCTAGTTTCTTTAGAACACTCCTTTGCGCTTATCATAATTTCTTTATTCTTCTGGCATGTAGGATCATTGGTCTAGTTGGTTCAATTGATATTCGTTGATTGCTTGCTACAATTGGTATCTTCTGATTGCTTGTGTCTCTCTTTGTTATGTCTTTGTGTCATATCTTTTTGTTGCAATCTTTGGGCCTCAACATAGTTTGTCTTCCTCCAAGTATTGGCAGTTGGATATGTGTATTGTATTCCACTCTCTTGTTGAGAAATACACAGTTTATGGAGGAACACCTTTTATTTTGGCCTTCTTAGCTTTTCACCCATTTTGGCAATCGATGCCAATGGGGGAGGAGTTTCAGAGAGTTTTGTGGAGAAGTCTTCTGAGTTTCTCCTTGCTTTGGTTTTGGTTCCTAAGCATTTGCATCTCATTCTCATGCATCATTGGTTGTTGCATTGCATGGTGATGCATAATTCCTTGTATAAACTCTCTTGAAAGTGGTTGTCATCAATTACCAAAATGGGGGAGATTGAAAGAACATGCGGTGCGCCCATGTTTGGTTTTGGTAATTGATGACAATCTCTATGGACTAATGGTTGTCTTGAGTTATATTTGAAGGATTTGTCCATAGGCTTTTCTTGAAGTCCATGTGTTGGTTTCAAGGAGTTTATGAGTTGACCAAGGTGCTATTAAGGAATTATCCAAAGATTGGTCATGCGAGTGTTGAGCTTATTGCAAGCATGTCTTGAAGAAGAAGGTTGTGTGATCATTCATGTTTACCTTCAATACATCATCCAAATGAAGAGAGTTTCAATGATTCAAGGTTGATCAAGACTAAGTCAATAGTGAATCAAGTTGATTAACTCACAAAGAGTAGAAGATGTACCGAGAGGGATCAAGTGATCCCATGGTATGGTAAGCATTGTCCATTACACTTTGTGTACTAACCCATGGTCTATGTGAGAGTTCTATGTGGGGTTAGGTACGTATCCATGGGCTTGCATCAAGAGGAAGATATCATACAACCCATGGAAAGGATGACATCAAGTGGTGATCGTTATCAAGATTGCCGTGTCCAAGTTCAAGTGGAGCATGACGAAGAGATCAAGTGCTTGAATCTTTCAATCCATTTTGGTGTCAATGGACTTGTGAAGATGAGCCGAAGAGTGGCTCACCCATAGTAGACTATGGGGGAGCAATCATCTAGTCTTCATCGAGCCAACACAATCAAGAAAGGTGGTCCAACTTGAGGGAATGAAGATCTTCATCATCTAGCTCAAGTGGACCATGTGCAAGGCAAAGGTTTTCCCTTTATAGGTTTTCTATTTTACCGGTCTCATGGTAGTTGTGGGAGACCGGGTTATAGGATCGATTATCGTACTATCAAGGGGGGCTCTCGATGAGTTGCTTCATCGTATCATTCGTAGAGAGCTCAAACCAATGCATCCTTGCATCATGTTTCTTGGTTCTTGTTTGATTCTCTTTGTGAGTCTTAGATCTTATGGTCATCTTGATGACAAGCTTGAGTTCATCGAAAATGGAGTTCGCATGCGTCTTCTATGATGTTTTCGGTGTTGGAGGTTTTACCGGTCTTATCCGAGGAAGGGTTCTCACCATTTTCTTATGGGCCTTCTCTAAGTTGCTTCTTATTGATATTTCTTTCAAAATTGTGTTAGCCCTTGTCGCTAGCTTTCCAACAAACTTGGTATCATCGAATTCGGAGTCCGTTTGCAAAAGTTGTGGCTGTTTTGGTGAAGGTTGGAGCGGTACTACCGCGACTAGAGCGGATGTAATTTTTTACTACCGCTCTAGAGCGGTACTACCGCGGCTCCTGAGCGGTAGTACCGCTCCAGAGCAGTACTACCGTGGCTCCTAAATGGTAGTACCACCCCGGACCAAAAACTCGTGTTTTCTCTCTCGTTTGGGCTGTTTTGAGCGTGCTAAGTGGTAGTACCGCTCCTCCAAGCGGTAGTACCGCTTGTGCACTACTTGAGAACATAACGGTTGGATTCGGGAGGTCCTATAAAAGGGGGTCTTCTTCCCCATTGAATCTTATCCTTTGAGCTCATGTTCTTCCCCCATTGTTGACCTTCTTCGAGCTTGCTAACTCTCAATTCCTCCATGGATTCTTGCTAGTTTTTGAGGGAAAAGAGAGAGGAGATCTAGATCCACATTCCCACCAATCACTTTCTCCTTTTTGTGAGGGGAACCCTTTGGATCTAGATCTTCGAGTTCTTCGTGTTCTTCTTTTGTTCTTCCTCTCATTTTCCTCCCTAGCATTAGTTGCTTTGGTGGGATTTGGGAGAGAAGGACTTGGGAACTCCGTGTGCCCTTGCCATTGCATTTGGTGCATCGGTTTGAGTTCTCCACGGTGATACGTGGAAGTGAAGTTTGAGAAGCTTATTACTCTTGGGTGCTTGGTTCCCTTGAGCTTGTTCCTCTTGGTTGCTTGGGCGCCCTAGATGGTTGGTGGTGTTCGGAGCTCAATCATTGTGGTGTAAAGCTCTGGGCAAGCGTCGGGGTCTCCAATTAGGTTGTGGAGATTGCCCCGAGCAATTTGACGGGTACCGGTGACCGCCCCCAAGGGTTGCCAAAGTGTACGGGTTCGGTGACCACCCCCAAGGGTCGCCATTTGTACGGGTTCGGTGACCGCCCTCAAGGGTCCCTTAGTGGAATCACGACATCTTGCATTGTGCGAGGGCGTGAGGAGATTACGGTGGCCCTAGTGGCTTCTTGGGGAGCATTGTGCCTCCACACCGCTCCAAACGGAGATTAGCATCCGCAAGGGTGTGAACTTCGGGATACATCATCGTCTCTGCGTGCCTCGGTTATCTCTTACCCAAGCCCTTTACTTATGCACTTTACTTTGTGATAGCCATATTGTTCTTTGTCATATATCTTGCTATCACATAGTTGCTTATCTTGCTTAGCATAAGTTGTTGGTGCACATAGGTGAGCCTAGTTGTTGTAGGTTTTGTGCTTGACAAATTAACCACTAGGTTTATTCCGCATTTGTTCAAGCCTCTACCGTAATTATTTTAGAATGCCTATTCACCTCCCTCTAGGCGACATCCACGATCTTTCAGCCATGATAAAGGGATTGTCTGAAGAGCTTGGGCAGGCAGGTGGATGTTCTTGGAATGGAACTAGCAAGATTCACATTTGGTGACTAGCTCGACCGCATCTTGGAGGGATGTGGGCCAATAGGATCCTTGTCGCAATGCTTTCCCAACCAATGGCCTTGATCCAATGTGGGAGCCACACATGCCTTTGTGTATCTCAGCCAACAGTTCCTTTCCTTCTTCCCGGAAGATGCACTTCAATTTCACACCGTTGGGCCTCCTTCTGTATAGTGTGTCATCGACAAAATGATACATACTGGCCCTCCGGGCTACTCTTTCAGCTTCATCTGGATCATTGGGGAGTTCTCCAGTTTGGAGGAAGTGGACTATGTGCCTTTCCCAAGTTCGAGCATGGGGCTCGGCAACGAGGACTAGCGGCACCTCCTCAACTGCGGGGGCACATTCCTCATTCGCGGGGACCATGAGCCCGACTAGAGGGTGCGGTCCAGCAAGTTGTGAGGAGTTATTTCCGGCAGGGTCCCTACCAGGAGCGGAAGGCTCTACCGGGAGAAGCTTATCAGAGTTGATCTTTCTCCTTTTCTAGGCCATTGTTGATGGGGATATGGAAGTCTGAGTAAGATGGAGAACAAAATTCCCTGCTTCCACAGGAAGCTTTCGCGCAGCACACTTTGACATATGATCAGCTATGATGTTTTCTGCATGGGGTACGTGCTCTGTTTGCAATCCATTAAAGAGCTCCTCCAATCTCCTCACTTCCTAAATGTATGCCTCCATCAATGGACTTTGGTAATCCTTGTTGACTTGTCTCACCACATGTTGTGAGTCTCCTCGAATGATCAGCTTCTTGATTCCCAACTCTACGGCAACCTTGAGCCTGGCAAGGAGCCCTTCATACTCTGTTGTATTGTTGGTTGCCTCTTCCAGGGAAAAATGCATCTGGACGACGTACTTCAAGTGCTCCCCTGAGGGCGCGACGAGAAGCACGCCAGCCCCTGCCCCTTTTAGGGAAAAGGCAGCATCAAAATACATAATCCATTCTTGGGGCGCCTTCTTGTTGGGGATAACTATTTCTATCACTTCCTCGTCAGGGGCTGGCTTCCATTCCATAATAAACTCTGCCAATGCCCTGCTCTGCATTGTTGATGTGCTCTCAAATTTCAGACCAAAACTGGACAACTCCAAAGCCCACTCCACTATTCTACCGGTAGCCTCAGGGTTTTGGAGTATCCTTTGCAACGGGAAGCGAGTCACAACCGTGATCTCATGGGCTTGGAAGTAGTGGTGCAGTTTCCTCGAGGCCATGATGAGACCAAAGATCAACTTTTGCACGCCAGAGTACCTCGATCGAGCCCCCTGTAATAAGGAACTGATGAAGTACACTAGGCTCTACACCACTTTCTTCCTTGCCATGTGCTTGGGGTTGCTCTCGCTACCGTGCTCACTTCTGCCCTGATCCTTATCTGACTCTACCGGTCCTTGCTCACTCTCTACTTCATCCACTTCCCACTGTGCCACCAAAGCTGTGCTAACCACTTGGTTGGTTGCCGCTAAGTATAGCAGCAATGACTCTTGTGGCTTGGGAGCAACCAAGGTGGGCACAGAGGACAAGTAGGCCTTCAACTATTGCAAGGCCGCATCTGCTTCTGTGGTCCACTTCGTGGTTCCTGCCTTCTTCAGGATTTTGAAGAATGGCAGGGCGCACTCGGCAGACTTGGAAATGAATCTTCTTAGCGCGGCAACACACCCTGTCAGATGCCTCACATCCTTGACTGTCCTTGGTGATTGGATCTGCTCGATGGCTTTACTCTTGTCGAGGTTGGCTTCGATCCCTCGATGGGACACAAAGAACCCAAAACACACACTTCTCCGGGTTGAGCTTCAAGTTGATCTTGCAAAGAGTCGCAAACATCTCCTCCAAACCTTGGATAAGAGATGCTTTGTCCTTGGTCTTGATCACAATGTCAGCCAAATAAGCTTCAGTGTTTCTATGCAGCTGTGGCTCGAAACCAATCTGGACGGCCCTTGCAAAAGTACACCCGTCACACTTTAATCCGAATGGCATGCATATAAAATAGTACGTACCAATTCCGGTGATGAACAAGGTCTTCTCTTCGTCTTCCTTGGACATGAAGATCTAGTGATACCCAGAATATGCATCCAAAAAGGAAAGCAAATCGTAGCCCAAAGTGGAATCCACGGTCTGATCGGTGCGCGGCAAGGGAAATGGGTCCTTCGGGCAAGCCTAGTTGAGATCTGTGAAATCTATGTAAAACGTCCATTTCCCGTTTGCCTTCCAGACCACCACTGGATTTGCTAACCATGTGAGATGTAGCACTCCTGTGAACAAACCAGCTGCTTCAAGCTTCTTGATCTCCTCTGCAATAAACTGCTGCTTCTCCAAGGCCTGCTTCCGGACTTTCTGCTTGACAGGTCGGGCATGTGGACAAACAACAAGGTGGTTCTTGATTACCTCCCTGGGAACACAGGGGATATCAGATGGTTGCCAGGCAAACACATCAATATTCGCCCACGGGAAGGCAACGAGCGCGCTTTACTATTTATCATCGAGGGTTGCGCTGATGGTGAAAGTACCATCAACGCTAGCTAGCCCTGTCGAGACCTTCTTCAGTTGTGGAGTAGTACACTTGGACCTTTTGCTATTGGAACTCTCCGGTAAGTCATCAACAGGCGCAGCATACTCCGAAGAGGTACGCTTCCCAGATTCCTTGTCAGTGTCCTTGCTATCCTTCTTCTTCCCTCTACTCACCTTGGCGGGAACTGCCGCTGCCGCTGCCTCTGCCGCGATCGCGTCCCGGTACATCTTGTCCATGCAAATGATTGCGTCCTTCTCATCTAATGGAATGGAAATGACTCCAACTGGCCCAGGCATCTTCAAGGTGTTGCAGGCATAGTGGAATGCCCCCATGAATTTAGCCAGGGCTGGTCGTCCAAGGATCCCATTGTACAACAAGGGGAGGTCGACCACATCAAACACAATCTTTTCAGTCTGATAGTTCAACTCCCCTCCAAATGGCACAGGCAACATGATCTTTCCCTTAGGATTACTCATGTCGGGCATAACTCCTTGAAACGTGCAGATGACCTTTAACTCCTCTTCTGTGTGACGCCCAATATGTGACTCTATCCTAAAGGAACTCGAAGGTCCCACCAAGTATAGAAGTGCATATTGAAGATACTTTTGCAAGGTGGATATCATTACATCGTACCATTACATAATGGTTGGAATACATACAAAAGGCATACAATACCACATGAATACAACAACATCTACATAAGAGCAACATCCAACTACGGATGAAACACAAACAGAAAGTCAAACGGCATCCACCCTGCTAGCCCAGGCTGCCGACCAGGAACCTATCCCCTGAGCGAAGAAGAAGCAGAAGAAGAACTCCGAAACAAGCAATCATCGCTCTCGCGTCATGATCATCGCATTACATGTACCTGCAACTGTTGTTGTAGTAACCTGTGAGCCACGAGGACTCAGCAATCCCATTACCATGGGTATTAAGACTAGCAAAGCTTAATGGGAAAGGAATGGATAAGTGGTGATGTTGCAGCAGCGACTAAGTAATGTATGGTGGCTAACTTATGAATACAAGAATAAGATGAGAAGCTACGCAAACGGTCGCAAACTAGTAATGATCACGAAGTGATCCTGGACTATTTACGTTCAAACATAACACCACCTTGTTCTCTTCTCGACCCACTCGAAAAGAGACCATCATGGTTACAGAAACGGTTGGGTATTTTAATTCGAGTCTGGTATCAAGTTCGGTACAACCGGATATTAAAAACTCCCATCTACCACATAACCGCGGGCACGACTCTCGAATGTTTATACCCTGCAGGTGTCCCAACTTATCCCATTATAAGCTCACAATCCACGAAGACAATCCTCCATCTCGGGACATCCGATCAGACTTGCAGTCTCGGTGCACAAGACATTTCGACAATGGTAACACAAAACCAGCAATACCTCCCTGTGCCGACAAATCCGGATAGGAGCCGCACGTATCTCGTTCTCACGGTACAAAGGATGAGACAGCTACGAGTAAAATCAGACCTTGAGTCTCCCCGAGGTGGCCTCGCAGGCTGCTTAGTTCAGACCAACACTCAGAGGAGCACTGGCCCGGCGGGGTTGATTAAAAATACTAGGTGGCCGTCGAAAATCCCCTATTTATGTTTTAGTTGTTATTAGGCAAATGGAAAACCAATGTTGGGCCTTGCTAGAAGAGTTTTATTCAAAGCAAACTGTCAAGAGGGTCCCATACCCCTCACTGTGTTAGGGACGCAAAATCATGGAACATAACACTGGTATGACAGAAACTAGGGCGGCAAGAGTGGAACAAAACACCAGGCATAAGGCCGAGCCTTCCACTTTTTACCAAGTATATAGATGCATTAATTAAATAAGACATATTGTGATATCCCAAAATATCCATGATATCCCTGTTCGAACATGGAACAACCTGCAACTCCACCTGCAACTAGCGATGCTATAAGAAGGGTTGAGCAAAGTGGTAACATAGCCAAACAACGGTTTGCTAGTAAGGGTGAGAAAGGTTAGAGGCTGTCATGGCAATTTGGGAGGCTTGATAAAAAGTGGTAGGAAGCGCGACATAGCGATAGCATGAAGACAACTAGCATAGCAATGATAGTAGTGAGATCTAGGGTAACGGTCATCTTGCCTGAAATACCGCTAGGAAGAAGAACGAGTCTGTGAAGAAGATGAACGGGCGAATACGAACCAAGCGTAGTCAAACGAATCCTCACAGTCGCAACGAAACAGGAACTACCGAGAAGAAGCGCAACCGGAAAGAAGCAAACAACACGATAAACAAACAAGATGTGAATATGACATGATGCTCAACCAAGAATAATGCATGACAAAGCTATATGATGCTACTCATGGCAAGGGATGACGCAAACAAGAACACCACATCGAAGCAAGTTTAAATGAGGTTGGAAACAACATATAACAAGTCCGGAAAGTCCTCATATGCAAATTTCAAAATTGGTCCAGATCTGAATAAACCTTATGTTCAAGTTGTTAAACAGCAAGTTAAGATGCACCAAGATGATCTACACGAGATTCTACTCAATTTTTTTTGAGAGAAAGACTGGAAGGGAACCCCATAAAGTATAGTTGGTGCAACAAACCCAAATTGCCAGTACCATGCCTTGAACCTGGGTGGGTGGTAAGGCATCAGCCCCTTCCAACCACTAGGCTATGCCTTAGTCTGCAAGATTTTACTCAAGTTACATATAAAGTTCACTTAATTCGGAGCTACGGTCTAGAAGATATGAGCAAGACAAGTTAAACATGGCATAGAAGTAAAATGCATTCAAACATCGAGCAAACGCACTCGAAACAAAGATTCAACATGACCAGATGAAACTAAATGCAATTCTAAGAAAGATTCATATAGAGCATGCTCAAAATGGAGCAACGGTGCAACACATACACTCCAAACAAGATATAACAACAATCTGCCCAAAACAGCAACTAGGCACCTTGCACCCATCAAAACGTCATGCTACAAGAATCATATCTACACAAACTTGACAGGCACTTCATGTACAGATAGCATACTTCAAATATCATTAAGTTTGAGGTTCATAGGCATCAAGATTAAACCAATATGATCAATGCAAAATGCAAATTTATAACACAGGGACATATACATGAGCAGAGTTAATATGATGGCATGTTGGAGGCATGAACACAAGATGCTATACATGGCAAACAAGGGTATGGCATCAAAATGCACATAACAAAGAGAAAAATTAACATCATCGCATCATATACATATGGCCCATGTATTAGTGGGAACCAACAAGACAAGATTGAATATTGAAACAGTTTCAGCAAGTGTAAGGCAGCAACATTATCGTAGCATGTTTGCAAGCAGGGAACAGAGGCATATGATATCCAAAATTAAAAACAATGGCATGTATACAAAGTACTCGTAGAATGCTTCAAAACATGTAACTATAGCATCTCCAAAAGAGGCAAAGATTAATTACTATCAAGCTCACAACATGGCATCATGAAGTTAACGGAAAACTGGAGCAACATATAGGCATGTTCATGGCAATGAAAACGTATGCAAAATGACATATATATAAGGGATCAAAAGGCATGGCATGATAGATAGTAACATGGACAAGAAAACATGTCAACTAAGCATCTCCAGATTTTGCATGGGTTAATTGGTAGTATCAAGCAAACATGGCATCATGATATAACAGATTCAGCATTGACAGAACATTAACAACAACTAGCCCACTTCACAAGCTTGATGCACTCACTACAGGGCATATTAAAATACGTGGATTGCACCACTTTAAATATGGCCAAATTATGATCCTAAAAATGTAGACATGATACCTAAAAGAAAATCACACAAAAATATATAAAAAAGACAAAGGAGCAAGTTATAACAGTTTCCAGCAATTAACAGCAACATGCACTTTTGCAACAGAGATTAACATGTCAAGATGCACCCTAACGAGAATAAAAATCACACCAACATGTAGAGCATGAAGAGCAGAACATGTTCATAGCAAGATCATCACCATAGAATCAACAGGGACAAAGTTATAGCACTCACAAGACACCTAAATGATGTTAACATGCAGCAGTTTATATCACTTAGCAGTTTTACAACAAATATTAAGGCACCAATATGAATAGAAGCATGAATGCAAATGCAGCCATCATAGAGGGCAGCAAGAGATGAACATTTTGACATATCATACACGCAAAATGGAGCAACATGCACAAAGTTACACCATGTCAAACAAGCATGCATCAGATGATTTTCCTAGGGACTTGGTCAAAATCACCTCGCAGAAACGGGATGGAGAGGTACCGGGGACGAGATGGTGCAGGACGGCGCTAGCGCCGTTTGGTTCGGGGACGAAGCAGATCGGCTCGGGGCCGAACGAGGCCGTCCTGGCAGGAGGACGAGGCCGGCCGGTGGCGGTTCCGCCGTCCACGGGGCCGAAGAGGCCGCGGAGGAGGCCGGTGGCATGGGGCGAGCCGGATCCAGGCGGGACCTTCCCGGATCTGGCAGGAGGAGGTCCGGTGGCAGCGTTAGGAGGCGAGGAGCGGCGAGCTCCTGGACGGCAGCGTGCTGCGGGGGCGCGGGCGGCGGCGCGTGGCGGCGCTGGTGGCGGTGGAGCGGCGGGGGAGGCGCGGGCGGCGAGCGCGCGGGGGGGCAGCGGTGTGCGGGCCGTGGAAGCGGGCGGCGGCGCAGCGTCGGGCCGCGGCGGCTGTCGGGTGTTGGATTCCGGCAGACCCTTAAGGTTTGAACACTGGGGTGCGCACGACGATCTCTCCCCTACCAATCTACGTCCGATCTCCTCATAAGATCTAAGCTGAAAACGATGAACAACGCAAGGGACACGAGATTTATACTTGTTTGGGCCACCGATGTGGTGTAATACCCTACTCCAGTGTGTGGTGTGGTGGATTGCCTCTAGGGCGAGAGGTGTTCCTGAGCTGATGCGATGAACTGCTTGGATGAGTTCGATCGCCTCTCTTTCTCCCTCTCTCAGCTGAACGTCTCTTCCAGATGCCTCTACTATGTGGTGGCTAGATCTATTTATAGAGGCACTGGGCCTCTCCCCAAATATTGAGCAGGAAGGGCACCAACAATAGCCATTTCGAAGGGGAACATCTAGTACAAGTTATCCTGACTAAACTTGGTCTTCGGCTGCCAAAAGCACTGGTGATGACGCCGTCTTGGGCTCCATGGTTACCTCCATCCTGCCGCTCTAGTG
Source organism: Triticum timopheevii (assembly GCA_963921465.1). Lineage (NCBI taxonomy): Eukaryota > Viridiplantae > Streptophyta > Magnoliopsida > Poales > Poaceae > Triticum > Triticum timopheevii. The sequence goes on along the minus strand of OY997264.1, from coordinate 246,683,954 downwards.
GTCTTGGTCTAGTTGCACTGAAATGGAAACCTTTGCCTGATGCCTCGGTACTCCACGTCTGTGCTTGCCCCCTTTACACCAAAGAGGAAACAAGGACACTGCACAGGTCGGCGCCCGCCTGGCCTCGTTCGTCATGGCTTGCGTCACGAGCGCCTCGCGAGGTACCCTGCCTTGATCTCTCCGCCTCCTCGCTAGCCTGCCTGGTGAGGCCGTCCCTGAGGAAGCCTTGCGTCGTCCGCCATGCGAGGCTTGGCCCCTCGCTAGGGTCTTGAGTCTTGTGCTGATGAGGACGGGTCGTACTAGGCCACCACTTGAGCCACGCCGCAGGCCGCAGGCAGGCATGTTTGGGGACCCCCGTTCCCAGAATGCCGACAGTAGCCCCCGGGCCCAAGGCGCGCTCGGACTTGGCTTAGAGGAGAAGCAAAGGGGCAAGTGCAGAGTGCCACGGGCCCCATCAGCATGCGGCCTTGGGCGCCGCATGGCGGTTGATTGGATGTGGGCGTCTCCGCTTCCCCATGCTGCTTCGGCAACTGCTCGACTGACAAAAGGTTGTCTCTAGGTTAGCCTTACCTCATTACCCTCGTTCTCCTTGCTCCAGATACCCTTTCTCGCTCTTCGCCTTCCTGCCTCCAAAATCTCCAGATCTGCCACATTCCATGTCCTCCAGTGAACTATGGCCCCCCGCAATACTCCGGCTGGGGTTGCATCGGCCAGGTACTCGCCGGCCCTGGTCTCTCCCAACATGACGGAGAAGAATCTCGCCCTCACGCGCCGGATGGCGGCGTCACAGATCAACGAGATGGGGGAGACTGCGCTCTGTCTTGGCTCCGCCCAGCCGGAGGACAAGGGGAGCACCTTCTATCCCTTCTTCATGAACGCCGTCATCGCTGGTCTGGTTCCTCCCTTCTCTGAGTTCTTCCTTGCCGTACTTTGCTAGTACCGGTTGCATGCTTTGCATATCCACCCCAACTCCATCCTCCTCTTGTCGATCTTCGCCTACTACTGTGAGGTGCACATCGGGGTGGCGCGCTCCGTGGCCTTGCTGCACCACTTCTTCTCCCTCCGGGTCTCCGGCGGCAATATCTCGTTGTGCGTGAGTTTTGTCACATAATCCAAGTCCAACGCCATCTCGAAAGCTGGGAAGAGGGACGAGGGCTTCCAGAGCAAGTGGATCATGGTGAACGCTGGGTGCCACAATCCCCTGCTGGAGCTGCCGACGAAGCAGCCCGAGGCCGTTGAGGCGTGATCCAGTGCGAAGCTTGATGACAGGCGGGCGAAGCGGCTGTTGGAGAAGATGAACACCGACCTAAGGCCGTGCAGTCTGAGGGCGGCGAAGCTGACCGGGGCCTCGCTCCTGAGGGAGTTTCTGTCGCACCGGGTGGCCCCTTTCCAGGCGCACTTGCGCCCGCTGTGGAGGCTCACGGATGCGGATGACGTCCTCCGCCTGAGCTTGGATGCCCTGAGTGACGAGGATCTGACCGCGGCCCTGCGCTGCTTGGTTGCAGAGGAAGTGGCTGGCCCGATGGGTGCTCCGGTCCCTTTGTTCCTTCGTGATGACTGGGAGCTGGTGGTGGACGCCATACCCACCATCAACGGGGTCGGCCTGGTGCCAGCGGAGGATCCTGAGGGTTAGGCGGTGACGGCGACGGTGAACCTGTCCTCCGGTGAATCCAGCAAAGAAGATGAGGGAGATGGTGATGAGAATGAGGAGCGTGACTCGGAGGCAACCTTCGAGGGGACGGGGGAGACTTCCCCCTGGCGTAGGTCTAGGGCCCTCTGCTCCTTGCTTGATGATGATGAGGCCGCCACCAGGCGAGAGGGGGAGGACGCGCCCCTGATCCCGAGGAAGGACAAGTCCGGGCTGATCCCCCAAGGGTCTACCCCACCCCCTGCATCGGCCGAAGTCAGCTCGGGCCACTACAAAAAAATACAGTTCCGTGATGATACGTGTTTGTCACAGTAGGTCGCGTTTTTTGTCATGCATGTACATCCATGACGATTTTATGACAGAATGAAGATAGTCATACATGTGCTGTCGTAGAAGTGTTCCATGACATTACCAAAATTATCATCACGGAAGTGTCCACTTCCATGATGATAAATCGCGCGTCACAGAAGTGCTTTCGTCAAGGGTGACCGACACGTGGTATCCACCGTAACGGAACGCCGTTAAGCTATCGGGTCGGGTTTTGGATCCGATAACACGTTAACAGCCCCGACCAATGGGAAATTTCCACGTGTATTCTTATTGGTCGGATGAAACAAGTGTCAGCTCGTCAGTGGGTCAGATAGGCGCCTATGATATGTCGACACATGCCACGGCCCACCACTGGCCCATTTAGCTTACAAAGCCGGGCCGTTTGACTTGGTCAAAAGTTAACGGGCTGGCCCATGAAAAGCCTGTTAACAGTCTTGCAAATAGCCCATTTTACGGCCCGTTAACTCACGGCCCGTTAGGCACAAAGGAAATCGGCCCAACAACGTCATGTGGGCTGTCGAATATAACACCGGCCCATTTCACTGTCGGCCCATGTATGGCCCACGATGTCTTTCGGCCCATATGAGGCCTTCGTATCTTTCGGCCCTTTACAGGCCCACGGTGACTCTAGCCCATAATGAACAATAATTTTCTTTGTACCCGTTAACGGCCCGTGATTTACATGGGCCGTTTCCATCCCATGTTAGCTTTCGGCCTATTGACAGCCCATACGTTCTTGGGCTCCTTTTTTGCCCTCGATTACTTCCGGCCCGTTACTGGCCTGTTCCCCTAATGGGTCAAAATTGACCCATGGCAAGAGTCGGCCCGTTACTAGCATGTTTCCCAAATGGGCCAAATTCGGCCCATGGCAAGAGTCGGCCCGTTACTGGCCTGTTACTCTAATGGGCCAAATTCGGCCCATGGCAAGAGTCGGCTCGTTTCTGGCCAGCCTGTCCTATATTCTGGCCCATTAACGACCTATTATGCGTGTGACAGAATTAAGCTTTTGCAGTCCTACGACCTGTTAACGGCCCATTAACGTGCTGGGCCGATACTAATTACGCCCGATTACGGCCCATGTAGACCCATTAATCCGACGGCCCGAGGCCCACCGATTACAGGCCCATTTATCGACGGCTCGAGGCCCACCGATTACAGGCCCATTTATCGACGACCCGTAGGAGACCCATGGATCCTACGGCCCGTATATGGCCCATGGTAGTTGCGGCCACTAGCAAACCAGGGAAAAAGAAGACTAGGAAATAAATAAGGCCGAAACTAACGCTAGGCTATTAAGGCGATTGCACAGATTACATCCACTCGGCATCAAAGATCGCCACCAGTGCAAATATAGGGAACACCCTACACTATACAAAAATGGCTTGCTGTTTTCTTCAGCCGGTGGCTGCATGTTAAGAATAAATTTTGTATCGCACCAAAACAAGTTACAACTATATAACAGAAGGAAGGTTGGCATAAAACTTAACAGTCTAGCAGATAAATGTACCACCAGAAGTTTAGAAGCTCGGTTTATTTGACCTGAATGTTACGTTTTCATGCTGTATTGTCCGATGGAGCACCATAACCCTCGCCTTCATTTCCCCTAGGCTCCTGAACAACATAGCAAATGTCTGATAGTATGGTTTTAAAACCATGCATATCTTGACGACATTGAGCAATGTTTCTCCTTGTTTCACAAAGGGCCTCTGTTAGGGAATGGACTTGTGTCTGGAGCACAGATACAACATTGCTTTGAGCTTGCATATCTTGATCATGAGGCAGTTTGGACGATATTGCCTTAACAACCAACCCAGTATTACGCAGGAACGTTCTTTTGGCACTGTTAGTGGACACGTACTGACCCACTGCAGCAAGAGCTGACATTGCGGTTATAGTTGCCTCGCCACCTTTAGAAGGTGGCGGTTCCACCATTTTTCCATAGCTCGCTGAAAAGTTGAGGTTTTACATTAGTAGTACCATAACAGAAGATATTAACGAGGCAGCAAAACCAAACAAAATAGCTTCGGTCTATATACAGAACTTATTCTGGTGAACCCATGTAAAATATTAGTTGTATTTTATTGCAAAGTACATAATAAAACCAGGTTCCAAACATATGACCATGTACCATCGCTAATGTATTGTCTATTTCTTCACATTGCATTGAGGGCTAAGGATAAAGAGACGAAGTTTATAATACGGTAAGCATAGTATGACATCATTCATATCACAATACAACTGAGAACAGACAAACAGGCAATTGTAACGTTGTGTGGGCAAGTCCAGCATAGAACTAGATTACGGGTCAAGATCAAAGGAACATCACTCCTCTCTTTTAAACCTTGTAAGGTGCAATGATACGCTAAGACAATTGTGTATAAAGTTGAAAAGAGTAATAGACATTGGCTGCAAACCATGCACGTCAAGGCACAAGTCAGAGTAAGTAGTAGTTAAAAGGCATGCGGATTAAGGACTTACAACAGCGGCTTTGACTTGTCACTCCCTTCTTCTTGCTGGTGTGACAGTCCTTGAAGATTTCCACAGCATTTGGTTCAGGTACTTTTTGGTCCTTGCGTGCTTTCCTCTGCATTTCGAACAAGTGAATATAGATCTGATAATATGGTAGCGAAAGGAGTGAGACAACAGCTAATTACAAGAGCCTCGCAGTGTGCAATATAGCTAAGAGATCTTGTCGTCTGTTGGAATTTCACTTTCGTACGGTTGGCCTTGTTCTTTGAACAGTTCACCTACAAGAAGATAGATGTGTGGCACATGCGTAAATAGGACTTCAACATGTGATCTGATCACATATATATAATGTACCTGATACTTCGGATCAGATCAGTGTTTAACAAGGCCCCTCCAGTCTTCATCCGATATATTTTCCACCGGAGATGTTCGGGAAAGTTCACTGTTAGCCTTGCCTTCAAAGTGAGTTTTTCTCAAGTTATACCAATACTGTCACAGAGCAGACTTGAAAACATGGGTGCAAGCTTGTCTGGTTGCATCATCTTGGCTATCCAACTTGAACCTCATCTGTTGAAAATTATGGGAGTCTCATTATTAGCAACCAAGAAAGTATGGAACAGAGCAAGACGATATTACTAGTTTCCATACATAACCATACTTACAGATAAATGGTCGAGGAAGGTGTTGAACTGGGTTTCATCTTTGTCATTCCTGTACTGAATCTATGTTGGGAGGATACGTAAATGACACCTAACGGCAACCACTGCCTTTGATACTAACTTGGCTGACTCTGTAGCATCACGTGGCCTTTTTAAACCTGCCTCAAAACGAATCTCCATTCTTCCTCCTCTAGATTTAGTTAACCTATCAAGCATTATCCCTGATGTTTGTTTCCTCTTGCGCCTAGGTGCTAGTCCAACAACGAACATAGGAAGTGTTAGTGTACATCAAGCTGTGAGACTACATATAAAGAAGCATGCAACTGTAACTTAACTCTAGCAACTACCTTCTTGATGTTGAAGCTCACAAGGTTCATCTGATATTGCCAACTCTTCTTGTGTCAAGAGTGCTTGGGAAGTAGTGTCAGGTGGCAAGGGAGCTTGGGAACGTGCTGCTAGCTCAGTTGACGCACGAGTAAGTCGTGCATCTGGTAGTACTATGGTAGGTGTTGCAAGAACTAGGGCTGTCTCTGCTTGTTTGGTGGCAGCTATTTGTTTCTGTTTGGCTTTTTTGCAGCTCGTGTAGCATGGGATGCCGTGTTTGTAGAATTTTCCGTTTGACTTTCACCTTCTATTGCACCATCAGTACCAGCAGAATCTGCAAGATTCATCCGCTTCTCATTCCCTGCCATTTTGTGTTTCTTCCTCTTTCTCTGTGCCATGTTAAGTCAAGCCGACAAGAAAAACGAATAACAATTTAGTTCTTTAGAACAAATTGATTTGTGATGCAGACAAACTGAACTTTGATGTTAGACACCACATGATAGGAGGATGCAATATGTATCAAAAACAGGACGGAAGAGATAACCAGAACTATGATGTGTAAACTAAGAAGAAGACATTTCACCAAATTAGAAGCAATGCAATGGAAGGTAGACACCATATGAAAGGTGCTACAGATATCGCTCTGCCAAGTTAATAGTGTCGCATCATAAATGGCGTTTAAACAAATGTGAAGAAATACAAGAAATAAATCATATGCAAGATGCAAACAACATCACACTACCATGTTAGAGGTCTCTCGTCATTAGTGCCATTGCATATTGACAACATTGCATATTCACAGCTTATGTGTAAACTAAGGAGAAGGCATTTCAATAAATTATAAGCAATGAAAGCTAGACACCATATGAAAGATGCAACGAATATCACTCTACCGAGTTAAAACTGTCTCGTCATAAGTGCCATTTCAACAAATTAGTAGTACAAGCTAGAAAAGAATGTGAGATGTAACCTATATCACACTCCGAAGTCAAACGTGTCTTATGATAATTGATTGTTGCAGGTTACACAACAGTAGTAATTTGATGTAAGAACATCGTGTGATAGACAGATATTGTATGTTCTAGAAAGAGGAACACATGTCTTATTCAAGTATAATGTGTAAAGTAAGCAGATGGAATTCAACAAAATTAGAAGCAATACAAGATAGACATCACACATAACATGCAACCACATATAACAGTGCCAAGTTAGAGGAAGAACCAGTGATGCTGCACTAGGGGAGACGTGCTCATCATAAACACAACTTTGTTGAGTGTCTATGCATGTGTTGTCTTGGAAATCATCTTGGGGGTGTGGAGGAGTAGAAACTGTAGAGGCCCTCCGTTCAGAAGGAGCACCTTTATCCGCTGCCTTGCTAACTTCCTCCCGCTTTATTGATTTTGAATTGTCAAGTAAAACTGACATGAAAAAGCAATAAAATTCTCTCTTGAGAACTCATTCATGCATGATACTGACAATCACTACTTTGATCTAAGGCAAACACATGATACCAGGATGGAATATGTACGAAAAACAGGATGGCATGGCATGTTCACAACTGTTTGTGTAAACTAAGCAGAAACCATTCCAGCAAATAAGAAGCAATGCAAGCTAGACACCACATAAAAGATGCAACCAATATGACTCTGCCAAGTTAAAAGCATCCCATCATAAATGAATTTTCAACAAATTAGAAGCACCGCATGCTATAAATCATATGAAAGATGCAACTAATATCGCACTGCATATACTAAAGGTGTCTCGTCATATTGATTGATGCGGGATACAAAAAAACAATAGTTTTATGTAAGGACATGCTTAGTAGACAGATGTACTATGTACTAAATACAGGAAGGGATGTCACATTAACAGGTATAATGTCACATTTACAGGAGTATAAGCTAAGCAGTTTAACCAGATTGGAAGAATTACAATCTAGACACCATATGCAACATGCAACCACATATCACGCTGCCAAGTTAGAGGAAGCACCTGTGATGCTAGTGTAGGGGAAATGTTGTAATCAACTACAGACCTACGTTCACTATCTTCATCTAGCTTTTCTGTTTCTTGAGAATCATGTCGGGAAGCTGACGCTGCATCCTTTAAATGAGTAGTCCCTTTCCTGCCTGCCTTGTCATAAGTGATTGATGAGGGATACACAAGAACATTAGTTTGATGTAAGAACATGGTTAATACACAGATGTAATAGTATGTACCAAAAACAAAAAGGCATGTCATATTCAAAGGTATAATGTGTAAGCTAAGCAGATGCAATTTAACCAAATTGGAAGCAATACAAGCTAGACATTCGGCTGGAGTGGTGAACATGATCATCTAGGACCTGAGAGCCTGGTGGGAGGTGGGCTCCTTCGCCACCATCGCGGCTTTTTAGTTGGCTTCCAGGTGATGCCTGTCTTTGCTGGGCTTGTCACTGGCTCGGCCAGTGCCCTGACTAGCTATTTGTCTTCTTGTGCTCACCGGATGGCGGTTCATGTAAAAAATATCTTTCCTTATCTTAATAAAGACTGACTTCGGCCTTTCGAATACAAGCTAGACACCATATGGAACATGCAACCACATATGACACCGCAAAGTTAAAGCAAGAACCTGGGATGGTGGTTCATTGCGAGCGAGGTCATCAACTCCAGAGCAACGTTTACCATCTCCATCTGCTGACACTGCACCCTTTATAGTGATGTAACGTGTCGTGCCTAGCCGCGTAGAAAGCTTGCAAGTCTCTTTTCTTTTTTGCTTCTCTTTCGGCAGACTCTGAAATACCCTTGCATAAAAACACAATAGTGAGATTATGGGTGAAGTGTGTGCAGAACTAGTGCACCGTAAAAGTAGCACATAGCAGGTGGCTGAAAAATAAATGACAGGAGACATATGATAGCTCTACAAAATTGCATGACAAACAAAATTAGATTCTACTCCGTATGATTTTGTAATATATGAGCACAGGAAATGCAGGTACTCCTCCAGCACACCACCACATGTGGTCATATCTAAGATAGCAGTCGACTGAAAATAAATAGGTCAGTCGATTTTTTTAATGAACTGTCCGATCTATAAGGAACGGGCAGATGGCCTTTGTCTACCTCCCGCCAGTCACTGTTGACGATCTTTCTCGAACCGCCAGCGACCACCGGCCCAGACCCGTGCCTCCGTCGCCCCGCCCTCCCATCGACCTCCCACCACCGCCATGCTTGGCAGCGCCCCCAGGCCATCTCTTTAATCTCGGCCGACCTCCAGATCGGGCACCAGTAGCTCTAGGCCGCACACGCCCCTAAGATAAACACCAAGGCGCTGCTTCCCCGGCGTAATAGTCGTACTAGCGCCTGTTACGCTGGGGAATGCTTCCGTTAATTGGGAATCAACTAGCCAGAAATTGAAATTCAGGGGGGCGACGGACCTCTAGCTAAGGTGAAATAATATATGAGGAGAAACCTTGTGCATCACGAATTACTAGGAACATCTAGTATCAATAAGAAGCGGTCAACTAGTTTCTTCTGTGGAATGAATACCGTGCAAGCTGAGACGTAAGATTTGCACGAATAAGGGAAGAGGAGTACCTTCTTCGGTTGCCGGTGTGGTCACCTCCACATGTCGCGCCGATCTTGTTCTTTTTACAGGGGAAACCGATGTTCTGGAGGGTGCAGGATTGGACGAACCCATGGCCAAATTGTTGACTGTGTTGCCGTGGCTGTATGTCGGCGGAGGGGAAGCAGATTCGAGGCGGCGAAGGACGGCATAGCAGGAACAGCTTCGGTGCGGTGGAGGGTGGCGAAGTTGGAGCGGCAGCGGTGAGGCACAGGATGGCATGGTTGAACTGGCTTGGGTATGGACGGCTCGGCCTTGGCTTCAACTACTAGCCGTGGAGGGCATTGCGGTTGAGGTTGCGGTGGACAACGACGTCGGGGTATCGGCTCCGGCGTGATGGAGGAGGGCGGCGGTTTATGGGTGGGATGGGGTGGCGGACGGAGGATGCCAGGATTTCACGGCTGGTGGAGAGGTAGTTTTGGTGCCCACGGAGTACGAATGGGGAATCGGACGGGTGGGGGGAACCATGTTTCGGTCTGGGACGCACTTGTTTTTGGCTTTTTTGAACAGAAGATGGGACACGCTGGTTTGAAATTTGGGGAAAGTACAAACTTTGCCCCCTCTTAAATTTCGGACCAACTGCGGGTCGGGGGTAGGATGGTAATCCCAGGTGTCCCAAATAGTGCGCGGGAGCGATTTCGGACGCGCGCGTGTGTGCTTAGCCGGCCATTGTGTATGAATGTTTTTCGGAGGCGGTTGCGTGGCGTCTAGATGAAGCTACAAACCTACCCCGGTTTAGACCTTTGGACATCGGGCCGGTAGGTTTCACGGGTCGGAGTTATTAGAAAAGTAATTTCCTTATACTACCAAACATTGGTCTCACACGGTTTCGGGCGAGTAGAGGCTCTTTTGGCACTTCATTCGAAATTTTGAAACAGAAGCATTCACGTTTAGAGTACTCTTGAACTATGAGGATTGACTTAAATAGACAATGTTATATTTGACCTTGTATGTTTGAAAACCTCATTAAATTATCCACTTCTTTTTGAAATTTTGACACTTGAAAATCCTATAACTACGATTATTTTGGAATGGAGGAGCTAAATTTGAATCTATTTTGTACATGACTACATATGCTATTATGTACAAAATCAGAGCAAAGATTGGTGCCCCCATAATTTAGTTATGGTTTACAAATGTCATGATATCAAATTCAAATAATTGAATGGACTTCATGTTGAATTCGATTTTTTTAAACCACCTTAAGTTGAATTCAAATGTATGCTAGTTCATAGGTAGCTATTTATAAATGTCCATTGTGTAACTTTCGCATGTATAATGTGCTTTACACACACAACATGAACTTTACTCACGTTTATATTCGATTGCTAAAGCGATGCATTGTCTGGAGTTCAAAATACTAACTATGTGGATCAATTGTGTCGAATAATAACATAGACATGCTCAAATTCGATAGAATCTAGATGTCTGATGGATCAATGACAGCTCCTTACGCGAATTGCAAATATCATGATCCCATCCTAATATTTGGATACAATTTATATCTTTAATCAACGTGTAGAGCAGTCTTTTACGTGTAGTTTCACTATCCATCGGTGGTCTCTCACACATGCTCACACACTCTCTCCCGAGGTGTCTTTCTCGCGCACATGCTCTAGATATAACCCTCCCTCCCTCTCGTAACCATTTACAACTGTTTTCACTAGCCTTTATCACAAGCACTCTTCCTCTCGCAAACATACACATGCACAATCCTCATCGACCCTTTCTATATACATGGACCTGCCTACGTGTCTCATGTATGCACATTATCTTTATGCCTGTCTCTCACGCATTATCTCACACCTCTCTTCCTAATCGACGAGTATGATCCTAGCAGAGCATTCTCTAGGATGCCCCTTAAGGTTAGGTTGGATGAATAGTAATATCAGAGATAAAGGGGTTACCTTAGTCTGAGAACCTAGGGTTACAAATCCTAGCCGGCTTTGTCAGTGGACACAGAGTCCTTCACAATTCTACTATCTTTGTCTTGTACGACTAGTCATCCATGGGCCTTCCTAAATGTGCCATGGGTCGACCAATGTGGCGCAGGACGGAAGCGAACGAAGGGCCTCACCTCGACCCACCGGACCTCACGCGGTGAAACACCCTCTGCCCCATGTCTCATTATCTTCTCGCACCCACACATACCAACACAAACACCACACACACAGAAAATTTCTCCTGGTGCCTCTATTCCTCCCCCCTTGCATATACATACTCAAGGGAATGGAATCTCTTGTTGTGACGTCATATTCGTCTCTCTCTCTAGACCACTCTCATTTCTCGTGCTATCTCTCCCACGCCCCCCCTGTCGGCCCCTCTATCCATGCCTCTCTCGAATACGTAATACACACACATACCTCTCTAGGCCCCGCCAAATGCATCAACTACACATTCACACATGTTACATCACGTACCCCATTAATCTAAAAAGCCCTCTCTTCACGTTTATTTCACATACAACATTTCTTTTGAATAAAGTGTGGCCAAAAAATTATTTTAGAGTTTCTACATATATACAACATTACAAAGTTATATGGAGGAGTACGAACGCTAATTTGCATTGCATGGTGCCCACAATGATATTTATTCCGCACTGTGAATTTGTATATTTTTATACTATATACAAAGTTATTTATAATAAAGAGAAACGAAGAGCATCTCTCTCCCCATTGCATACCCCCCCTGTACGCCCCTTGCATGTATACAGACAAAACTATCTCCAGGTCCTCTAAAAGTAAGCCCCCAGAAAATTCACGCGTGTTTCATCTTCGCGATATATGCAATGACGATCATTGAATTTGAAGCGAGAGCACGATACATACATTGGACTTCAAAATCCACTCATTACGGTCACTGTGTACGTTTAGTGGTTATTATACAGTCACAGGCTCACCGTATAACTTTGTATTTGCTCATGACATGACTAGTTTACCAGTTAAACGCTCCACATGGCACCTCTAGTGTTGCATCACATTATCTCACTACCATCGTGCCCACCTGTCGACTTGTATATACTCTACACCTACACTCTTATAAAATACATAAAATACACTCTTATAAAAAATAGAGTTGGTGATGATGGTGTGCCTACCATCCTGCAATATAGGCCGTCCGATTTATATCTGACGGATAGGAAAGAAACTATGGCAATTTTGCAAAAAGGTACCCACACACCTCTCCACATTTGCAAATAAGGCCTTCCCTCATTCATCCTTTTCTCTCACAAGATAAACAAGTCATACAAATGCATCTTCATGTTACATGCAATGCATGGGCATCTTACTAGTAAGAATGACAACAAACGACAAAAAATATTTTGACGGTGGTTCGAAGTCATGACCGCGGGCACAGCGGACAAGGTGGCCTTGTATTGGTATGCTAAGCCGTCTGTTTTAACACACAGGAGCTGGTGTGGTGATTATACACTTACGCACCCATGCACACAAACTGCATCCACGCAACACTCACACAAACACATGCACCCACGCACGCACGCAACACTCACACGTACACAAGCTGCCACGCACGCACGCAACACTCACACACACACACACGCACACATGCATGGACACACCAGTACACCACACGACCAACACACACACTCTCACGCTCAAGTGCTCAACCTACACGTGCATGCGCACACATCAGGCCCTGACGGACACATACACAACCAGGTGATTCCCGCGCACGGGGTGGAGCCTTGTCGCGCCTGCATAAATTTGTGTTTATCTGACCTTTTCCCTATGAAAACTAATAGGTGGGACCCACAAAGAACATGGTCAATTTAACTAGTCAACATGGCGCCACACAGACTATTTGGCCGGTCAACAGAGTGCAATCCGATGCTGAACTGCGAGCAAGTGACTGGATAATCACCGCAAAATGTATATAGTGACCGTAATCAGCTTATTCTGAAGTTTGGTGACCGTATTATGCTTTTCTCTCTGTAGGCACTCCAAAACTACATCTCTACACGTTCTCGCATGTTACATCTAACAACTATGCAATACAGCACTACTACTACACTCTAACACAATAAATCATATGTGTTTTTAGTTTTACTAGATATCATATTGTTACTTATAATTATTCAGTTTGCATACATTAAAATTGCCTTTGAAATGTATGGCCAGTATCATCTACCGCTTGGTAAAAATCCTGCCCTTTCCTGTTTAATCGCGTTTGTATCGATGGATTGTGCGAAACAGCAAAACTATAGTACTATACAGTACAAGTGACAGTTCACTGGGCTGTCGTGTCGTCTACTCCTCCGTCGTAAGAGTGGAGCGCTCGCTTGCATAAATCTTCTAGTCCCTTTCGCCGACATGTGGGACATCAAGCTACCGGGTCCACGTGCCATACCTGAATACAGTGCAGAGCAGCGGGGGTGAAGCACCCCAGTCATGGCGCCGACGTAGTAATGAGCAATGAGGCATCAAATCACAAAGTTGCACCTTTCCCGCAGTTAAGTTGGAGGGACGAAGTAATAACGCTAAAAAAAAGAAGTTGGAGGGACGAAGCAACCATCATTTCACTCGTTGCTGAATCCGCTTCTCCCTCATCTTCTTCAACTTAACCACGTGTTGCTTCTGCCATTGTTCTGCCTCATGTGGGACGCGGATCGTCTTGGTAAATCACTGACACGTGGGACCGCATGTTAGCAAACCGCCAGGAAACGTCCTCCGAAAATAAGAAACCTCCCCCGCCATCCGCACGGCAAAATCACGTCCTTTTTACTAATCTTTGATTCTATAATTTTTTAGATCAATATAATTGAGATTTGTATAGATAGCACACAGGACCAAAACCAAGTGGTACGGTTAAGGGCATCCACAATGTGTAGCCAAATGTGAAAATAGCTTTTGGCATCGTGGGAACCATTGTGGACGGTGTTGCCAAAGCCAAAAAGATGGAACAGAAGCTCCCTGATTGATTGATTGAAGGAATAGAAAATTGCAACGTATCTCCTCTTTCTCCCACGCTTGGACGCATGTAGTATAGTATAGAGCACAGAGTCTACTCCCCTGTCCCTTCTATCACAAATCACAAAGCAGTGAGGCATCAAACCACAAAGCACGGACAAAGCAACCATCATTTCAATCTTCGTTGACTCCGCTTCTCCATCCTCTTCTTCCAGAAACCATCTCACCGCACTAGTACTCCTAGTAGTAGTACTAGTAAAGGACTTCCTGGATGCAAATAAGGCGGTTGTCTCGGCTTACAGGTGGCACTTGCGAATGACTTGCCGTGGTCTCCCTAAATGGTGTTCTCCGTCGAATGCACTTCACCAAACCACAAAAAAAAATCGTTGACATCACCGCAATGGGCAAGGAATTCAAATATAGTTACTACCTCCATTTTTTTATACACAAGGCTAGTATATCAAAATTAAAATTTGCAAGGGGCCACTAACACTAATCAAGGCAAAATTGATGGGGTTAGCAACCAAGGACATTAATATCCCCTGCATGCATGCGGAAGTGAGAAGGTTCGTTTGCATGACGCTGCATTAATCAAGCGATGAGGAGTGAGATGGTTAGCTCTTTGGTCTTTCGAGAAAAAAATACGCATTAATTGACACGTAAAATGAGGATTTGTATCGATTAAATCCTGCGAAGGAAAACCCCTCCTTTCTTTTTTAACACTAGTACTCCTAGTACGTACGTACTTATCCTGTTTGGGTCTAGGCTTTGCATTACCAAACTTCGCCACACATTTTTGCCAAGCTTGCCTAAAGTTTACAAAATGATAAGGAGGTACACTTGCGCACGGCTGTTGCGCTGGCACCGCACCCTCACACGGTCGCTCCTGCACGCCACGGTCACACCGCACCCTCACACAACCACTCCTGCACGCCGCAAACCCAACCAAGGGAACTCACCCTCACTGACACGTGCTGTCGCATGTGAACAAACCAAACTCAGCCATCCTATCGCTGACACATAATTTTCGTTCATAGAGTATGTTTATCCAACTGCATGTTGGGGAGTATCCATACGGCCCGTGCGGTGGTCTGTTGGGGAAGAAGAAGAGGTGAGGAAGAAGGAAAGAAGGGTTAGGAGACGTAGGATATTCATCCAACCGCCTGAAATGGTAGACTGACCCAAGTCAGGCGACTTGCATAACAAATAGTATGTCTTTACACAACAAAAGATCCATAAAAACAACAACATAAAGAAAAACTATCACAGCTCACGGAAAGAGACGGCCTCGTCGTCTTTGGCTGCCGGCGCGAACCAGCCATCGCTGCCGACGTGTGTCTCCGCACCGTGGTTCTCCTCGGCCTTCAGCTACTCGTTCAAGCGGAGCGTGCGGGCGCTCTACGCGGACGAGAGCACAGCCCTGTTCAAGTCGAGGACGTCCGGCTCCGCCTGCAGGAGGGCCTTGATGGTAGTGGCATCCGCGTGCTCCGTGTTGAGTCGAGCCTCCGCTGCCCGGTTCAAGTCCAAAACTTTCGGTTCCGCCTGCAGGAGGGCGTCGATGAGAGCGGCATCCGCACGCTCTGCGTCGAGTCGAGCCTCTACCGCCCGGTTCATATCCAGGACGTCCGGTTCCGCCTGCAGGAGGGCCTCGATGGCCGCGGCATCCGTGCGCTCCACCTCAAGTTGAGCCTCCGCCGCCCGGTTCACATCCACGACATTCGGTTCCACCTACAGGAGAGCCTCGATGGCAGCAGCATACACGCGCTCCGCGTCGAGTTGAGCCTATGCCTCCCGGTCCTCCTTTAGTATCGCCATGTTGAACCGCTGGTCTGCCTGCACCATGGGGGACTCGAATGCTAGCACGAAGTCGACGTCCATCGTCTCATACCCATCGGGAGCCTTCTGCGCCGCGACCTGCGTAGTGAACATTGGATCTACTTCCTCCTCCTCGTAGCTTGGCTACAGAGAACTCGAGGTTTGGCCCGTCTCAAAGCGAGCTTGGGAACGGAGGTCTATGGCGCCGACCGCCGCCGCGGTTTTTGCGCTGTGCTCCGGCGTCAGCATCTTCTAGTAAGTGGTCTTGTGGCGCACCATGGCTTTCCGGTGAACTAGGGGACGCTTGATGCAGGCTAGGGGATCGAAAGGTGGGGGAATGGGATGGAGATTTGTTGTGGTTTTAGGGAAGTGGCTGGCGCAGGCCGAGCAGCGAAGGTTCTGGTGTGAATAGTGGTTCCGGTGACGACTGGTCAATCGGTTTTGACTGTACATCGCTCTTGTCGCGTTCGCGTTGCAGCCCGGCACGCTGGACCCTCCACGTCGCTCACCGAATGGAATGCGCTTCATCTTGCATTTTTGCTCGCTTGTGGGACCGCAGTTGAGAGCAAACCAACGTCCCTCCCCCTCCCCCGCCCGCGTCATTTATTATACCACCACTCCCTCCATTTTATGTGGAGGAAATGGAAATAGAGGGAGTATACTACGGATGAGGATCCCCTGACGTGGCCGAACCCATTGAGTAACTGACATGTGGGGCCTAGCAAGCATGGGGTCCTCCAGTAAGTGACCGAAAGGGAGCATAAGGCAGGGATACCTACGTCAGAGATCCACTTCCACTATAGTCCCTCCTTTCTGGTTTATAGGGATTACCTCAAAATTTTAGTTTTCCCATTTTATAAGTCTCAATTTGGTTGTTCCCCATCACATGTTTAGATTTCAAGGTGCAATAAATCATTGCATGCAAGTATTAAGAGAAAATTGACAAATGCATGTACTTTATGCATGCATGTATTGCAATTAATGCATTCGTAAACACAATTTTTGAGGAAAACAAGCGCATTAATTGAGTGGTTTTGCAAACTACAACAATTGTTCCACCACTCACCATCTACCTTGGTTGCTGAGGATTTTGAATTGAGCCCTATAAACCGGAAAGGAGGTAGTACTACTTTGACAAAAAGTTAGAGTAATAATATA
The DNA here is from genome assembly GCA_963921465.1 of Triticum timopheevii. Taxonomy (NCBI): domain Eukaryota; kingdom Viridiplantae; phylum Streptophyta; class Magnoliopsida; order Poales; family Poaceae; genus Triticum; species Triticum timopheevii. Next base: position 246,667,020 of record OY997264.1, on the reverse strand, counting down.
TGACATGCAACTTACACAAATGTCAGAGTAATAATATATGACATGCAACTTACGCAAAGCATACAGGGTCTAATGCGTTTTTCGAGGCTAACTTTGACCAAATGTTAGAGTAATAATATATGACATGCAACTTACACAAAGCATACGGTCAATTTCGTATGTGAAAGGAGTTTCCAATGATATAATTTTCACATTATACATCTCATGTACTCCCTCCGTCTAGGTGTGTAAGTCATCTTACAAAAACCAAATAATCCCAAAACACGTAGGTGTGGTGCATTAACTTCTACCTCCTTTCTTGTTTCTTGACATATCAACCAATAAGAGATGAGGGTGTGCATGCTTTTAATGACCTGAGACTATCAAACATGACATGCAGTGGTTAGTTCATTGCATGCAATACTATTAATTAGCAAATAAACTTTAATGTCTCTCGTTTTCCCCTCCTCCTTGGTCACGGTGCACAGCCTAAGATGACTTACTCACCTAGACGGAGGGAGTAATATTAATCTTGTCAATAGTCAAACTGGAAACCATCTCGAGTACAAATCTAGGAGTACGTACGAATCTAACAATATTGATTGGGTGTTGTTGAATGTTGATACCTTTTTTATCATAGTAGAGATACTTTGACTACACATAAAACTTATATGTAAAGTAGAAAGGATAGGAGGGAGTATATTGTACGTTCAAAAACGAAACGAACATTGAATACCCTTTATATATGATTTGCGGACGCTATGATCACCGGTTCAAAATTTTGAATCTGCCTTAGGTATCACGTGCCCCCACTCGTTCCATCTTGATTTCATCTTGGGGTTCGGAGATCTAATGAAAGAGGACTAGGGTGGGTACATGCGAATGATACTCAGCGGAGTGTTCAAATGAGGCATGCGGGAGGATGGACTCGACTAGAGGGCGACATGATCGATAGAGAAGAGGGTTGGAGAGGAATGAGAAATAAGCAAACGCCACATGATTACACTTGAACGGCTCAAATAAACAATAAATTGTCTCGCTTGGCCTACATAGTGAAAGGCCTAATGCACAACGCATAGCACTGACGCTCGAATATGGCCGGGAAAACAGGGAAACCGACATGTGGGGCACACCCGTCGGGACGACGTAGCGCAGACTAGTCCATTGGAGGAGCTGGCCCCGACCTCCTCGCCACCGACAACCGTTCATGTGGGTCGTTGGGGCCAACAATGGGGCGCAGCTCCAGCACCGCCTCTGGATATGGCGACCGCGGTGAGCGACACGCTCATATCGTCCATAGACACCGTCGGTTTCAGTCTGCCGAGGGTGGCGTTAGTGATGCACGACCAATGGTATGTTTGGTTTGTGCCCAAGGTTGCCCCATCAAAGCATTGGGTAGCCAAAAATTTGGTTGAGGTATTGGTTGCCCATGATTTGGCCAACATTGGCAAGAAAAATGAACTAGAATTGGCTAGAGTTCATTAGCATGCCAAAGAAATGGCAACCATCCAAACAAAGACCAATCTTTGGGTCATGACCAAAATTTTGGTTGAGGTATTGGTTGCCCATGATTTGGCCGCCATTGGCAAGAAAAATGAACTAGAGTTGGCTAGAGTTCATTGGCATGCCAAAAAAATGGAAACCATCCAAACACAGACCAATCTTTGGGTCATGAACAAAATTTTGGTAAGGTGCACTTTGGCCACAATCCAAACACACCCCAACACCTGGCTCGTCGAGGATGCACGGGGCACCGTGACGCATCCGTGGAGTGGTGTAGCGCGGCCAACTGCATCCTCTGGACCTGAGACCATGCCGGGTCATCTTGCTTTTTTAATGACATGCTGGGATCGCATTTGAGCAAAGGACATCTCCAACGTTGCCACGACCGCAGCTGACTACCCTGGCACACCAAAGTCCTCGTCCCTCGCGCCGTCGCGCGGTGCATTCCCAGCCGGCGCCAGCTGCCCGCATTGATGCCGCACGTTTGTATGTTGTCGTTAATGACGTACCCGGATGCTTGGCCTCACCGGAATGTGCTAGTTAAAGCGGCATCGCCCAGCTAACCTCCACACCATAGTGCATCGTCCTCCTACCTGGCACCACATCCGCCATGACCGCAAGTGCGAATGCTCTGCGGGAGAGCTTGTCTTCGCGGATGAAGCTCGAGGTCGCCGCCCTTGCTCAAGTCGCCTCTTGCGACGCAATAGCGGCGTAGATGGACGCGGACGCGACCGCACAAGCGGTGGCCACGCTGGCGGCCGACGACGAGAGCACCGTCAGCCACGCGTCCTACCTGCCGCCGTCCAACGTCCGGCACTGCCGAGGTCGGGGACTCCTCCGAGCATGAGTATGGCATGGGAGGCGGCAGGGCATGGTGTTCCAACTGGCCTGTCCGTATCCCGTGTTCTACTCTTCCTCGCCGGAGACCACACCTTCACTTCACGGGTCTTGAACACCGCCCCCATACATAGAGATCACAGATGGAGGACGTCGGTCGCCGCCGTAGAATAGGTTTAGGGTCGGGTTTCTTTTATTTTTCTGTCCTATAAAAGTTCGAAATGTAATGAAAATCTGTCGTGTTTGCATTAATCTCGGCCGGTGTATATGAACTTTCACAATAATATACATATTGTAGGAGTACTAGCAAGATGCCCGTGCATTGCACGGAAGATCAAGATCTTGTGGGAGAAAAGGATGAACGAGGGAAAGCCTTATCTGCAAATGTGGAGAGGAGTGCGGGTAAATTGACATAGTTTCCTTCCTATCCGTTAGATATAGATCGGACGGCCAATATTGCAGGATGATAGGCACACCATCATCACCAACTCTGCTTTTTATTGAACCGAGACAAATCTAAAAAACCCAACTAAGCCAACCTCCCAGCATATCGCGCGGGAAAAGACCCGGCCGCACCGTTTTAGTCGGGATTACCGGATTACTAGTAATAGTATCAATGGATCGCGTGAAGCAACATTTTTTTGAGGGGGCGAAGCACCTAGTTTAAAAGGAAAAAAAGGCAGTACACTCACAGCACTCCTGTCACGGTCGCATTGCACCCCACACACGTTCGGTCCTACACACGGCTCACGCAAACGGAATGCGCTTCGGCTTGCCTCTTCACTGACACGTGGGACTGCACTTGGAGAATCCGACCATGCGCCAAACTCCCCCGCCCACCGCACGAAAATCCTCCCTCCCCCACACACAAAAATTCCCCCAAATCCGATTCAACCGCCCTTCGGCCAAATATTGCCCAAACCCCCTCCCCCCTTCCCCCTCCACTCCATTCGCTCTGCCAAAGCCGCCCTCCCTGCCGCGCCGATACATCGGCGCCGTGGTTCATCGAGGGGACGCACGGCGATCCTCTCGCTCCCACAGTACGCTCTCATAGACTGCCGTCCTCTAGCTGCGTCGGCACCTATGGCTATGTTCTAGTGGAGGCGCACGGCGGTCAGCACCGCCACCGCTGGCGATGTTTGTGTGGATACGCATGGCGGTCAGCTTCCCCCATGGTACGCGCATTCTAGACTGAGGCCCCGTTCATGTCGGTGTAGCGCTGAATGTTAGCTATAGACGCTGTTCTCACTGTTTGCTGAAGCAGTTTATTGTCAATATGCTCTACTTAAGAAGCTTCCTTGCCCTGTTCTGCACTCAATCTGCTTAGCTGAGATGGCATGACAAGGCCGATTAGTTGCCAAAATATCCTGCCATATATTTATTGTGACGTAGATTGCCATGGTCTAGTAGCCAATCTGTTAGGTGAAATAGATCTACACCGTTTTATACTCGATCTTTGTTGCTGCGAAGGCCTTCGATAGTTCCATGGCTGTGTGCTCGGCCTCATTGACTGCTGAAATAGCCTACCATAATTTAGCACTCAAATCTCTTTGCTGAATTAGCTTTACATATATTTTGTTACTTAGATCTGATGGTCCAAATATCTTGCCATAGCTTTAGACATCAACCTAGGTATTTTTTTCTGGACTTCATAAAAAAGCATATATGTTTTTCCTGTAATATCTAGTAGAAGAACTAATTTGTATGTCTAACAGATGGACATGACTTGGATATCTTTTGCTCGAAGATTCTCCGCTGCATATGTCGAGGAGGTTAAAAACTTCGTGAACTTTATCAGAGCTGAGTACGGTGGTCCAAAATCAGATGTGCTCTGCCCGTGTAGCAGTTGTATGAATTCAATCACAAGACCCTAGTCAACTGTGCAAAATCATCTACACTTGTATGGGATGTTGGTCACATATACTAGGTGGGTTCATCATGGTGAAGCTGTGAATGTTAATGTTATTGACTACGTGGAAGCAGCAGATCACCATCTTGATCTGCCTGACGCTCAGGTGGAAGAGGAGGAGGAGGTGGTGGTGGCGGAGCCAGTGAGTTTGACCAACATTGAAACAATGCTTCGAAATGCTCGTGCATTCCGTGAACTTTCACCTGCAGAAGAAAAACGATGGGCCCGCATGTTGGAACAATGCAACGTTGCTGTCACCCCAGGAAATAAGCTGTCAGTATTCTCAGCTATGGTCACCTTTCTTCAGGTGAAGACATCTGAGCGGATGACCAACAAATCATTCGATGCGATGTTGGCTGCTTTCCGCAAATCTTTCTCAGATGCGTCTGAGCTGCCACACACCTACAGCAAAATGAAGAATTTCCTTCGTGTAGTTGGAATTTGTCAGGACCGGCTTTTCGGGATATTAATTTCCAGAAAATGGCCCTTGTGCTCACCAGCCCCAGGATTACTGTTAGCTGATGAGGCACCAACTTGATACAGAAATTCCAAGCAAACTACAAAATATGGAGTACAAGACCATTCTGCCCTATGAGTGCAACAAATGGTTTCTAGTGGTTGATGGCGGAAGCGATTTGTGGATCATCAGCGTTTATGGGACTCCATTTCCCACAGGAACAGCTGACCAGGTTAACTCCTATCTTCACGAGGCTGCTATCACTATTGCTTAGTTTTCGAGGCTGTCATCGCAACGCTCCTCTCCATGCAAGAAATCTGGCCAAGACAATAGCCAGGGACAAGCCAGTGAGTACTTTGAATGTACTCGCAAACATTATGAACATGGGTATAATATAACAAATGCTAATCATGCTCTGAAATGTTCTATGATCATAACGTTAGTCATAAAATAAAATCCTTGATGCATGCAAGCAGGTTATTTATATGCAACATGAATATGCACTAATGGAATGAAATGCACCGATCGGGTGCCTGAAGCGACGCCTCAAAGGGATCATGATACGAAGCATGCCTCAGTCGGGCGTCTAAGCAACACCACATAAAGGGCTTATAAGGTAAATAAATAACAAACATGCCACAGTCGGGCGTCTGTGCGACACCACATAAAGGGCTTATAAAGTAAATAAATAACAAACATGCCACAGTCGGGCGTCTGTGCGACACCTCATAAAGGGCTTATAAAGTAAATAAATAACAAGCATGCCACAGTCAGGCGTCTCAACGACACCACATAAAGGGCTTATAAGGAAAACAATCATAGTGAATATCTAGGAGGTAGAACCATCCCAGGGATACTCAATAATGCAAATAATAAAAAGGGTTAGTCCTTAATAATAATAATCATAATCATCATAAGTCTGGTGTCATGATCCATGTTCTGGTTTAGTAGTTTCTCCTCCGAAGACCGACACTAAGACTGACACTTGACCCAACCCAGACTGTAGTCCATAACCATGGACACGGCTATTCGAATAGATTTAATCTCTGTAGAGGGTGTACTCTTTACCCACGTGTAACGGATTCCTTTAGTCCATCGGGACTAATTCCGTCTACGGTCTTTTAATTGAAAACACACCTGACTTGCACACACCAACTTAACTTACCGGTGTCTAGAATCACCCACGACACCTGTCAAGCAAAACTATAAGTGGGGAGGCTACAACCTCGTGTATTATGGGATCAAATTTATATCGCGCGCTCTAAGGGGTGCCCCCCTCTCGGTCCCAACCGGGAACACCCATGCCCCCGGACCAGGTGGCCGGCCTACCGGCTGTAGTTGGTATCTTCCACCGTGGCCTCTCTGTATGGTGTGTGCTAGAAAGGGGTTGACAACTTACTAAACCATACCCTACCTGCTGCAGGGACAAGTGGCAGTACAAAACAAGTATGGGGTTTACTGGAACAAGACTCGATCTACAGTCGACTCGAGAGGTTTAAGCGTTCCCTGTATGATTAGCATGACAAATATATTTCAACCAACAGAATCACCACTCTTTATACCTTACTATGCCATACCGGACATAACCGTCCCGATGGAGACCGGAGATGAGCTCACGCCTACCCAAGGCAGAGGCTTTCCCATATTTCTTTCTGGCATGCATGCAAGGCATACGAGGACGATTACCATCACAAGTATATCCATTTCCAACAGCAAGGAAATCTCCAATATGCATTCATGTAAATGATCGTGTCACCACATAAAATAACGAGTCCTCCGTATTAAGGTGGTGTTATAATAGTGTCAACTAACACACAAAATATTATGCCAGGGTTCAGAATGCTTGCCTTCAAGGGGGGTGTGCCTTTTGAAAGTTGACTTCTTCTTCAAAAACATATTTTTAAAAATTATTCAAATTAACACATAGTTTCAAAACAGTGCAAAAACGTTGTCTGTAATTTTTTCAAATAAATCTTAAAATAAACTAGACTAAATTTGAGAGAGGTAGGAAAAAGAATCAACTCTTTTGGAGTTTTATTTAAAAAGATATAGCTAGTCAAAGTTTTGGTCAAATTCTGTTTTTTTAAATAATACAGAAAAAGAAAAAAACGTTTCGGAATAGAACACGTCGAAGACGTACTCTGGTGTTTACGCCTTCACTTATCCAGTGTGGACGGCGCGTGGGTCACTAATAGTGGGTCCGCGGGGCCCACTGGTCAGGTTTGACCAGTTCACGAGCGCGCCGTCTCCTCCGACCGAACAGAGGCGGAGCTCCGGCGAGGCTTGTCGGCGAACGGAGGCATCCCTCGGGGATATGAGCACATGGGTGTGCTCAGGTGGTCGAGGCGAACCCGTGGGTACTCGCCATGGTCTCCGACGGGGACGGAGTCGCCGGCGACAAGCTTCCAGGCGGACGGCGGTGGCGGGTGAGATGGGGCTTTCGCCTGCGGTGAGTCATGATCAAAATCGAGCATGGGGATGGATTCGTGGGTGCTGCAGGATGCTGTTGGTGAAGAGAGTGGAGAGGGGGAGGCCCTGGTGGCGTTGGAATGAACGAGACAGAGGCGGCGGTCATGGTTGCCGGAGAAGAAGAAGATGACCATTTCTGGTCTTTCTGCTACTATGGGAGGATCAGTGAGGGAGTGAGAGAGGTGGTATGAGTTGCTCGAGGGCCTGGACGAGCTCGAGGGCCACTTAAATAGGCGTGCAATGGAGATTCCGCGGCGGCCGGGGATAAGATCACCGGCGACCGCCATTCTGTAGCAGCAGGGGGACGTGGCGGCGACGAGCGCTTGCGGACAAGCTTGCGGATGAGTTTGAGCTGCTCCAGGGGGCAGCTGGAGAGCGCTAGTGGCTCGGGCGGCACCGTCCGGGGCAGGAGCCCACTGTGGCCGGTCGCTAGCCACTGTGGCCGACCTGACGGCGGTGCTGTATGGCGCCAGGGGCGGCTCTGCAGCGAGGGAGGGGGCGGGCTTGCTGGCTGCGAGTGGGGAGAGGCCAGAGCGAGCACGGGGAGACGTGCTCGACAGAATGCCAGGTTAGCCTAGAGTGCTTGAGCGAGGCTGGCAAATAACAGGACTAGGTTAGAGCTAGTAGGGAGATCAAGGGACATGGTGGTTAGGTCAGGGAACCAAGCTTACAATGCAAACTAAAAAACCATGCCAAAACTGGCCATGCACACAAGGTGTTCGACAGAATGCTAAGTGCATTTAGGCAACTCTTGGGGTGGCCGAAATCTCCAGATCCTACTCTCTTTAGATGATAGAGAGGGTGGTAATGTTAGTTGGACAAGACTAGAAACTTGATAGTGCAAGTTTGTGAGAAAACTGATTTTGGACAGAATGAAAAGGGCATAATTGCATGCACTTAAAATCCTCCAATGGGTCCACACTTCTGGACTTAAGGGTTTGGCAGGGTGGTCTATAAGTAGGAAAAAGAATCATAGCTAAAAGGGCAAGTTAAAATATGGTTGTTGTACAAATCACCATGCTGGTCCAGAATGAAAAAGAGGTTGATTCACTCAATTTTTTCAAAGGACATCACTGGGTTTTTGCATAAAGTTGAACAATACACACTTATTAACATCCCATAATTTTGGTGGAAGTTTTAAAGAAATATTTAACTAGGTTGTAGTGCAAAATTGCCCACTGGAGCAGATTTGAAAACTTGGTGTAGAACTCAAAATATCCAATGAATGAAATATATTTTTGCATAAAAGTGATTTAAAAACATCACATGACACCCCCAAATTTTGGTTGAAATTTTAAATAAATTTATCAAATGGTTGTAGTTCAAATAGAGCTCTAGAACTAATGAAAAATTACTTTCAGGAATAAAGTTCAGAGGGCAATAATTATGCAAATAAATCCACTGATAATAGAAATGTTTTTCTTGAGAGGTTAAACAAGTCCAATAATATAATTGGAAAGTTTTCACTTGGGGTAAAAACACCATAAAAATAAAGGAAAGAATGGTTCTGAAATCAAAAGAAAATCCAAAAAATAAAAGTTTAAGTTTCATGGCAAAATTTTAACTAATAAAACAAGGTTAAAATTTTGGGTTTTCACATAATTGGATATGATATGATCCATGCTTGTAAGAATAATTGTGTTATGTTCCGGAAGGATTATGCCAACTTAAGTGAATGCCCGAAATGCAAATCATCGAGATGGAAAGATGGCGATGCTGTGAAGAGGGTTCCTCATAATGTTATGAGACATTTTCCAATTACACCAAGATTGAAGAGGTTGTTTCATGATGCTGAAACAAGAGAGGATGTACTGTGACATTCTAGGAACCAGGAGTATAGAGATCATAATGTAATGAGCCATCCATCTCATGGTAGTGAGTGGAAAAGCTTCAATGATAAACACAAAGAGTTTGCTGCTGACCCGAGAAACATTAGACTTGGCTTAGCTTCAGATGGATTTAACCCATTTGGCCACAAGAGTGCCACATATAGCATGTGGCCAGCGCTTGTTATCCCTTACAACATGCCTCCAAATGTCTGCACCAAAGAATCAAACTAAATGATGGCCTTGCTCATCCAAGTCCTAAAAGTCCTGGAAAGGATTTTGATTTGTTCATGGAGCCTCTTGAGGAGGAACTTCAACAGCTATGGAAGGGTGTTCTCACTCGAGACCTATATAGCAGCCCACCAGTTGATTTCTTTCTGCGTGCTGTTGTAATTTTGTACGTCCATGATTATCTAGCTTTGGGCACTATGTCAGGGTGAACGACACATGGTTACAATTCATGTGTTCGCTGTGACAGGAATCCGCTGTCATACGCAATACTTAGCAAGATCTGTTACATTGGACACCGCCGTTTCCTTGCCAAGGACAAGCCGCATCCTAGAAAATACCGAAGACATGTGTTCAATGCAAAGCATGAAAACCGTGATGCGCCAAAGAGGCTCGCCGCCGATGAGTTGCAAGTGGAATTAGAGAAGTTCAGGCATATTACACCAGGAAACCATCCTAGTAATAGTAGTGGGAAAAGGAAGCATGGCACGGTAGAAGAGAGATTATTGTTTACCCGCAGGTCCACTTTGTGGCACTTGGAGTATAGGAAAGATTTGGATCTGCGGCATAATCTTGATGGGATGCACATCGAGAATATATGTGACAGCATTATCGGCACACTTCTTAACATTGAGGGCAAGACGAAAGATACCTTAAAATCTAGGATTGATTTGACACACTTGGGTATCAGAAAGGATTTGCGGGTGCAAGATGAAGGTAAACCACGGGATATGGCACCAGCTGTGTACGTCTTGGACAAGGTAAAAAGAAAAGAATTTTGCGAGGTCCTGTCACGTGTGAGATTCCCACATGGATTTGCTTCCAACCCTGAAAGGAGAGTCAGTGCAGATGGAAACAAGGTACAAGGATTGAAAACTCATGACTGCCAAGGTACAAGGTACTAGGGTTTTACCTATTATCCTTAGAGGATTGAGATGCCCTGACTTATACAGAGCAGTCGCAGAGTTGGGACAATGTCGAATTTCGGGTTCCGGCAGACCCTTGAGGTTCGAACACCAGGGTGCGCACGAAGATCTTTCCCCTACCAGCTCACGTCTCGAAGTCTCACAAGGATCTAAGCAAGAAAGATGAACACACAAGGGACATGGGATTTATACTGGTTCAGGCCACCATTGTGGTGTAATACCCTACTCCAGTGTGTGGTGTGGTGGATTGCCTCAGGGGCTAATGATGAACAATACAAAGGGAGAACAGCCTCGCGAGGGGCTGATCTAGAGCTGGTGCGATGAACTACTTGGGTGAGTTCAGTCGCCTTTCTCTAGTCTATGCCTCTTCTTGAGATAGATGCTCGATGCCTCTAGTCTGTGGTGGCTAGCCCTATTTATAGAGCGAGGCCCTCGGCCTCTTCCCAAATAATGAGCGGGAAGGGCGCCAACAATTGGCCATTTTGAAGGGGAACATCTTGTACACTTATCCTGACTAAAGTTAGTCTTCGGCTGCCAAAGGCTCTGACGATGATGTTGTCCTGTGCTCCATGGTGACCTCCATCCTGCCGCTCTGCTGGTCTTGGTCTTGTTGCACCGAAACGGTAACCTTTGCCTGATGCCTTGGCCTGAGCTTGCCCCCCTTGCACCAAAGGGGAAACAAAGACACTACGCAGGCCGGCGCCCACCTGGCGCCCGCCTGGTCTCGATTGTCAGGGCTTTCGTCACGAGCTCCTCGCGAGGTATCCTGCCTTGATCTCTCAGCCTCCTCGCGAGCCTGCCTGAGGAGGCTGCTCCTGAGGAAGCTTCCTGTCGTTCACCCCGCGAAGCTTGGCCCCTCACGAGGGTCTTGAGCTTGAGCTGATGAAGCTGGGCTGCATTGGGCCCCCACTTGAGCCACACCGCAGGCCGCATGCAGGCAAGTCTAGGGACCCCCATTCCTAGAACGCTGACAGTAGCCCTCGGGCACAAGGCGTGCCCGGACTTGGCTTAGCAGAGAAGCAAAGGGGCAAGTGCGAAGTGCTGCGGGCCCCTATAGCCTGTGGCCTTGGGCGCCGCATGGCGATTGATTGGATGCGGGCATATCCACTTCTCCACGTCGCCTCGGCAATCGTCCATCTGACAAAAGAGGTGCCCGGGCCAGACTTACGCTTGCCTTGATCCAGATCCCCTTTCTCACTCTTCCCCTTCCAGCTTCCGAAATCCTCTAGAACTGTATCAATCCTTCCCATCCGGCAAGCCATGGCGCCTCGCAAGACCCCAACCGAGGCTTGGTACTCGCCAGCTCTAGATCCCCCGTATGTGTCGGAGAAGAATCTCACCCTCATGCACCTGAGGACGGTGGCGCAGGGCAACGAGGGAGCGATTGTGCTCAAGGCCGGCTCCGACCAGCCTGAAGGCAAGGGGAGCACCTTCTACCCGCTCTTCGTGAGCGCCATCATCGCCGGTCTGGTGCCCCCTTTTTTCGAGTTCTTCCTTACTGTTCTTCGCCGGTACAACTTGCAAGGTCTACACCTCCACCCCAACTCTATTCTTCTCCTGGCGATTTTTGCCTACTATTGTGAGGCTCACGTCAGGGTAAAGCCCTTAGTGGCCTTGCTGCACCATTACTTTTACCTCCGGGTTTCTTGTGGCCCCATCTCCGCATGCGTGAGCTTTATCGCATACTCCAGCTCCAACGCCATCTCGAAGCCCGGGAAGAGGATCGAAGGCTTTCGGAGCAAGTGGGTCATGGTGGATGTCAGGTGCCTCCACCCCCGACTGGTGCTGCCTACGAGGCAACCCAAGGACGTCGATGTTTGGTCCCGCGTGGAGCTTGTTGACCCCCGCGCAAGGGCGGTGCTGAAGAGGATGGACGCGGACCTGAGGCCAGGCAATTTGGGGGCGGCAACGCTGACTGGGGCCACACTTCTGAGGGAGTTCCTGGAGCACCGGGTGGATCCACTCCGGGAGCACTCGTGTGGGGACCCTGACTCATAAGTCAAGATCACCGAATGCACGTGTACAGTGATCCCAGAGATCAATGCTCACTAAACAAACAGAAGCTGAATAACAAGAGTCTTACATCCATACATACCGTTTTACACAAGTAGGACCATTATGGTCAAGTCTTGAGTGTATCATCGCAGCGGAAATCTTCAATAACAACTTGGACCCATGCCATCTGCCTTAACCCTACAGGCATTCTGACTAGGAAGCGTCCTAGCTCGCATGTTCGTCACCGAGGTACTCTTCATTATATCCTGTTCTTTCATGCCTGGCCAATAAAATAACCGGTGGCAAGCCAATGAGTACTTTGAATGTACTCGCAAGCAACCCATGTTTTGGTTCAAGATACAACAATGCATGATATAGGTAAATTTTCGCAGAAAGCTAGTTTTGAGTGCAATGACATGTTCAACAACTTGTAAGACATGTATCAAGAGAACTCAAGTAACCATGAGGACAGGTTACAGATATCAACATAAATAGAGTGGGCATCAACCGAACTCAATCATGTCAAGTCCCTTGACTTGACCTAAGTAGTTCTCCCCAATTATCCAAACATGTGGAACCGGGGAACTTATGTGTCATCCACGAGCCCAAGAGTGGTTACCCAACTGTCCTTGACCGTGGACACGGCTATTCGAATAGTTTTACACTCTACAGAAGTTGCACACTTTACCCACAAGATCCAGGGAACTTATGTGTCATCCACGACCCGCGATACCTCAAGTACCCGGGGTAAGCACCCGATCACTACCTTTCCCTAGATGACACTAACATGGAGTCCACTCGATTGGTAGTAACCCGCGTGCCCAACATTATCACATAATATTTTCGTGGAGCCACGCTCCACAATCATCTCACATCACAAGCACGGGGTACCAACGGTGTGTCTGGTGCCCCATAAAAATGTTCTTGGCCGCCCTACCTGGCACGACCCCGTCTCGAGAGAGAGAACCAACTCTCCCCTATCACTAGTAATGCGGGATCCAAGCTAGTATCAGCCTAGGTAATCAATAATGCCCTTTCCCATATAAGGGTAGAGTGGTTGCGCTTGTAAGGTTGGAATAACGGTTGCAACTTAAACCAATCCATTTTGGAAACAACACACACTTGCTTTGGTACACCACTTCGTCATCAAGTGGTTACCCAACTCATTATCTCCCTCGGGGATAAGTGGTACCAGACGGGTTTTCGAAAAGTCTTTCGAAAATACTTTGTCTCCTTCATCATGCATATACCCGTCCCTTTTTGCGTAGCATCTACTTTAGCATCCTATCTACTCCCACCGGCATAGCCCCCATAAGAAGGTAGGGTCATGCACAATGCAAGTATCAACGAGGAAGTTCGGTGGCAAACCATCAAAGTGGTTACCACCCCATCATGATTCCGTTGCAAAAACAATATGGTGCTACATGACATGCATAAAAAGGGTTTCATAGACATGGTCAAAGGGCTGCTTGCCTGTTTTAACAAAGTCTTCAAGGTCTTCAAATATCTCTGGTCCAACTTCGAGCATTTCGTCTACTTCGTCAACTATGGTCGAAAGCAACCATAATAAGCAACACAACAAGGCAGGAAATAAAAGTGCTCTTAAAATATGGATTTGACTTTTCTAGGACTTCCCTGGTCATATGAAAAATAACCAGGGTGGTTTCATTGGAATTGGATTAGTGAATATTTCTGAACATTTTGATATGATGGAACCAAGGGGTTTATGGATTTGCAAGAAGTGTACATAAATATAAATTTGGAAAATGAGCAAAGGCACCCATTTAACAAATCATGATTTTAGAAGCATCTAGGAGTTGGTTTCACTGGATTTGTAGTTCAAATGAATTCCCTATGAATTTGCAAAGTTGACAAGTATGAAGAAATGGCTCATTATATTATGTGGTATAGAGAGTATTAGGAAAAATGTTCATAAACTAAGTTATGAACTTAGAAGTATCTTGGAGTTTGAACAATGGAATTTTTTTCAAATATGTGCTCTCTGTGATTTTCTAAAGTTTGGCTCAGAAAAGGAAATATAGGCTTATTTAAATATGTGTGAAGGAAACATTTCTGGAAAAATGTGCATGCTGCACCATGAGGTAGATCGGGAATTTATAAGACCCTAGGATTTTGAATCATCAAATTTGGATCTTATTTGAATATTTGGGAGATTTTACAAGTTATACAGAAAAGAAAAAGGGAAAGATTTTTACCCGAATGGGCTGGATCTGGGCGGCGACAGCGCGCACCGGGCGAGATATAGTGCCGAGCGCACTGGGCCTGGCCCAGTCGCTCAGCCGCGCAGTGGGGGCGGTGAGGGAGTCCTGGACTAGGGGGTGTCCGAATAGCCGGACTATCATCGTCCGCCGGACTCCAAGACTACGAAGATACAAGATTGAAGACTCCGTCCCGTGTCCGGATGGGACTTTCCTTGGCGTGGAAGGCAAGCTTGGCGATACGGATATGTAGATCTCCTACCATTGTAACCGACTCTGTGTAACCCTAGCCCTCTCCGGTGTCTATATAAACCGGAGGGCTTTAGTCCGTAGGACATAACCTCCATTACAATAATCATACCATAGGCTAGCTTCTAGGGTTTAGCCTCCTTGATCTCGTGGTAGATCCACTCTTGTAATACACATCATCAATATTAATCAAGCAGGACGTAGGGTTTTACCTCCATCAAGAGGGCCCGAACCTGGGTAAAACATCGTGTCCCTTGCCTCCTATTACCATCTGCCTAGACGCACAGTTCGGGACCCCCTACCCGAGATCCGCCGGTTTTGACACCGACATTGGTGCTTTCATTGAGAGTTCCTCTATGCCGTCGCCGATAGGCTCGATGGCTTCTTCAATCGACAACAATGCTGTCCAGGGTGAGACTTTTCTCCCCAGACAGATCTTCGTATTCGGCGACTTCGCACTACGGGCTAATTCACTTGGCCATCTGGAGCAGATCGAAAGCTACGCCCCTGGCCGTCAGGTCAGGTTAGGAAGCCTAAACTTTACGGCCGACATCCGCGGGGACTTGATCTTCGACGGGCTCAAGCCACAGCCAAGCGTGCCGCACTGTCACGATGGGCATGATCTAGCTCTGCCGCCGGACAGTGCCTTGGTGGCCGCACACGAATCCGCTCCGGCCCTTAGTCCGGAGCCGATCGCCCAAATCGAGGACCGGTGGCTGGACACCGCCTCGGGGGCTGCAACTTCCACGGCGATGGAACTGAACACTAACCTTGTCCCTTGCGAAGCTCGTGACTCCGAGGTGCCAGACTCCATGCCGGACTCCGAACCTCCCGCGCCCCTGCCAATCGAATCTGATTGGGCGCCGGTCATGGAATTCACCGCCGCAGACATCTTCCAACACTCGCCCTTTGGCGACATCCTAAATTCGCTAAAACATCTCTCGCTATCCGGAGAGACCTGGCCGGACTATGGCCAGGACGGTTGGGATACGGACGACGAAGAAATTCAAAGCCCACCCACCACCCACTTTGTAGCCACTATCGACGATCTAACAGACATGCTAGACTACGACTCCGGAAACATCGACGGTATGGACGACGATGCCGGAGACGAACAAGAACCAGCGCCTATAGGGCACTGGAAGACTACCTCGTCATATGACGTATACATGGTGGATACCCCAAAAGGAAGCGACAACTAGGACCAACGGGGCACGGCAAAGGATAATCCCGCCGACAAACCACCAAAACAACGACGTAGACGCTGCCCCAAGCCCCGCCTCGACAACAATAGCGCTCCTCATGACCCAGCAATAAAGCAGGGCAAACCAGTGGACGACGAACATGCAACCAAGCAACCGTCCGAACAGGACGAATCGGATAATCAATCCAATCCCGGCGAAACCAACAGTCCGGACGACCTCACACCGGACATACTACCGGAGCATAAAAACCTCCACGGAAGACTCGTCGCCACAGCAAGAAGCTTGAAGAAGGAAAAACGGAAGCTCAAAACAGCGGAAGATATACTCAGAATGAGGTGGAGCAAAGTGCTCAAAACCGCAGACAAATACGGCAATGGCCACCAATCGAAGAGCTACCCGAAGCGCAAGCTGCTGCCAGAATTTGACGAGGAGGCCATAGAGCCCCCAGAGTCAAAAAACAAAGAGGCCATCTGGGCGGATAGATGACCAGATGATAGGCCGAAATCTAAAAGCGGCGCCGCACACAAGCCGATTCATGACCCTGGGAAAATAGATGGCCCAGCCAGGTCCATTTACGGGCCAAAGAAGAGGGCCCCAGGAAGCAACAAAACACGTCAAGTGTTCGAAGACAGCGGTACACCCAAGTACAGGGGCGCCGCCCACCCACTATGTTTCACCAATGAGGTACTGGATCATGAATTCCCAGCAGGGTTTAAACCCATAAACATAGAGGCTTACGACAGAACAACAGACCCTGGAGTCTGGATAGAGGATTATATACTACACATACACATGGCTAGAGGAGATGATCTCCACGCCATAAAATACTTACCTCTCAAGATCAAAGGGCCAGCCCGTCATTGGCTCAAAAGCCTCCCAGAAAACACTGTTGGAAGTTCGGAAGAGCTTGAGGACGCATTTAGAGCAAACTTTCAAGGGACTTATGTCCGCCCTCCGGATGCAGATGATCTAAGTCATATAACTCAACAGCCCGGAGAGTGAGTGCGCAAATTCTGGAACAGGTTCCTTACTAAAAAGAACCAAATAGTCGACTGTCCGGACGCCGAAGCCTTAGCAGCTTTTAAACACAACGTCCGAGACGAATGGCTCGCCAGGCACCTCGGCCAAGAGAAGCCGAGGACAATGTCCGCGCTAGCAAGCCTCATGACCCGCTTTTGCGCAGGGGAGTACAGCTGGCTGGCAAGATGCAGCACCAGCGACCCAAGTACATCCGAGATCAGAGATGGAAACGGAAAATAACGGCGCAGAAAAGATCAGCGCCGGAATAAAGAGAAAAGCCCAAAGAACACGGCGGTCAACGCCGGATTCAAGAGCTCGCGGCCAAACAACAAAACACTGCCTCTTACGGACAACAGTGATGAGCTATCCAACTTAAACAAAATCTTGGGTCGGATATGTCAAATCCACAGTACCCCCGGAAGGCCTGCAAACCACACCCATCGAGATTGTTGGGTTTTCAAATAGTCCGGCCGATTAAACGCCGAACACAAGGGGCTCGACGCATCAAGCGAGGATGATGATAAACCCCACCAGCAGAGCACCGAAAAACAAAAGACTTTCCCGCAAGAAGTCAAAGCTGTGAACTCACTTCATGTGATAATACGAAAAAATGCGGCACCCGCTAGGACGGGCCCTGCTCGGTCCACCCCAGCGGAACATCGAGATTGGATGTCAAAACCAATAACTTTTGACCACATGGATTATTCCAGAAGTGTCCGGAATGCAGGATGGACTGCTCTGACATTGGATCCTATAATCGACGGACTACAATTTACACAAGTCCTGATGGACGGAGGCAGCGATTTAAACCTGCTATATCCAAACACAATCCGCAAGTTGGGGATAGACCTTACTAAAATTCAACATAGCCGCACCTCCTTTAAAGGAGTAACGCCAGGCCCTTACGCCATGTGCACGGGCTCCTTATTACTAGAAGTTGTGTTCGGGTCACCGAACAACTTCCGACGCGAAAACCTAATTTTTCATATCGCCCCATTCAAAAGTAGCTATCAAGCATTATTGGGATGAGAAGCTTTTGTCCGCTTCAACGCCATACCACATTACGCATCTCTTACAATTAAAATGCCCGGTCCACGTGGCATCATTTCATTGCGAGGGTCATGTAAAGACCCCGGACACGGCTAGACGAGTCCGACACAAATAAGCTAGGGGCTCCCTAGCCGCACGCCCCTTTCACAAGGGGCTGAGCGTATAAGCAACAACGAGCTAATATAGACTCCGCTTTATTATTAATATTTTTCCCATACCTTTTTTTGCATGATTTCCTTTCAAACTAAGTTTCTCTCTTTTTACATATGAACAACATGCACACCCGTCTAGGATAACGGCACAACGGAGACACAGGCGCAGACGTGCAGTAGGGACCCGTGGCAAGGATTCTTTTCAGATTAAGACCCTGCGTAAACCTCTTTTACTGTCTCTTGTTGCTATAATCCCCTAGCTTTTTATTATAACCAGAGTGGAGCCTGACGTTTTGGCATCGGCCGCGTCAGAAGACTTTGCCCGTACCTGGACACTAGGGGCTTAGGGCATCGTTATGCCCATTATTATAAAGACTGAACACCTTAGGGAGTGTTCGGCGTCTCGAGTTAAGCCTTATATGCATCATCTCCGAATCATGTCTTTGGTCAAATGTTGGGTTTGCACGGCTCCTGTGTTTTGCTGCCTTACGTACCGTATCATCGGCTAACGTGGCACCAGGAGAACTACTGCGATTGTGCCCCAGTTCGGCTGGGCGAGCACCTCAGTAGAGAAAGCCGAAAACTGACTGTCATGATACAGTGAGAGACTGGTCAACCACTCGATCGACAACCGGAATGTTTAGAATTCCCCCGCTTTGACGAAGGGCTGTTTCCCGGTCAGGCACACACGTGCCCCGAATTCGGAGAGCGCGGTGCCCCCAGGGGCTATATCGTAGCCCCACCCTCGAACTCCAATGGCTAAGTGAAAGTGATAAAGCATCATAGTCCGGATTGCCTCGTTTGCTACGCTACCACCTCCTCAACAGGACCCAGACGTCGGATTAAGTGTGAAAATGCGCTATTTTTGCGAACACCCCCGCATCTTGTGCGTGGGGGCTGAAGCCGAAGACTGCCATCTTTCAGGTTATACACAAGTATACACAAACGGCCGCATAGGAGATATTTCAATACTTGTAACGCACAAGTATAAAAAGCGATTACATCATAACTATTGTTTTACAAAATAAAACATTCACTTGAACGTGACATTTTTCGAGCACTGCGACTCTATTACACGAGCACCACGCATAACATCCCCAAAATAGTGCTCGGCGGGTAACCGGCTTTCGTCCGAACCCGTGGTTGCAACAGCGGTGGCATCCATCTCCGTCCAATGTTTCTTCACACGGGCAAGGGCCATCCGCGCACCTTCTATGCAGGTCGACCGCTTCATCTCCTTGATATGCTGCACCGCCCCAAGAAATTGCTGCAATAAGCCAAAATAGCTCGTCGCCTTGGGCCTCTCTGGCCAGACATGAGTCACGATATCCGTCATGGCAAGTCCGGACAACCTGTTCAGCTCAGCCCATTCGGCCAACCGATCGGTCAGCGGAAGTGAACGATCCGGACTATGGAATTGAGACCAAAATAGCTCTTCCCTCTTGTGATCCTTTCGACTCCGGAAGTGCACAACGGCATCCGCCGCACTTGCCGCTAAGTCCATATATGGATCCTCCGGACCACACAGCTGGCCAAGCTGGGCATAATTTGGATCCGTAAATCGGCGACGCAGCAGAAAAGGCTTGCCAGCCACAATATCCCCGGCTTGACGCAGTTCCTCTTTCATAGCCCGCATTGCAGAACGGGCATCCTTGGCTTCGGCGGTGGCCTTGACCAGGCCTTCTTGCTCTGATAGGCGCTCCTTTTCAAGAGCCTCATTGTGGTCGGTAGCATCTTTCAATTTAACGGCCAATTCGGCCACCTCTTCCTTGCTTTGGCAGTGTGCAGCCCTTTCAGCTTCTAACTCCTCGGCCGCCCTCAAGGCAGCCGCGTTACTTCTTCTGGCCTGCTCCTTGGCTTGAGCAAGTTCTGCCCGAAGGCTCTCCACAGCAGCAGCACCATCTGCATCAAGCATAAATATTGTAAGAAGTGAGCTTTAGCTCCCTTAATAGGTGACTGCGGAGAATCACTTCACCTTGCGGCTCGTTAAGTCGCTTTTTGACTAGCGTGATGTCCGCATCCGCTACATCGAGTTGCCGCATTAATTCGGCAACTCCATCAGTCCGGCCAGCCCCCGGCCTATCCGCCACCTGCATAGGAAAGGCAACACTCAATACCTGCGATTTTGATCCTCGGCATGCTGTCGCTTTCGACAACCTACCGAGTCTCAGGGGCTACTATCTATACAGGGCGCACTTTCATGTGCAAAACTGTCAAAAAGGCGCGTCGTTTTTACGTACCACAAATCCCGCCAGCAAACTCCTGACGGCATTGTGCAATCCTCTTTCAGCGGACGAAATCCTTCCGATCAGCCTGCTCATCAACGCATGGTGATCTTCTGAGATGGATGCCCTCTCAAGCAGATCCTTCAGCTCCCCTGGCCGAACACTAGTCGGTGCTGAACTCTTCAGCTCTGCCGGGCTCGGGGATACCCTCCGTGACGACACTTCAGGCTCGTCCGCCCTATCCGACGGCGCAGCAGAAGGAGGCGTCTTGCTCTCCATCATCTCCGGACGAAGATCCCCCGAAGACGAGCTCATCTGCGAAGGTTGCAGATCCGAACTACAAGGTAAAAATTTCGGTTATCCTCAGAAGTACAAATAGGGATGTTTTTCATTAGTAAATTCCCCTTTTCCTACTCACGACTCGCTAGAGGGCTGATTCTTTCGAGAAGACTGCGCGGCCGGGGTCTCCCCGGACGCAGGACCCTCCGGTGAAGGTTTCTTCCCCCGCTTAGGGGCTTGGGCCTCCGGGTCTTCGG
Source organism: Triticum timopheevii (assembly GCA_963921465.1). Classification (NCBI taxonomy): domain Eukaryota; kingdom Viridiplantae; phylum Streptophyta; class Magnoliopsida; order Poales; family Poaceae; genus Triticum; species Triticum timopheevii. The sequence continues at coordinate 246,646,235 of OY997264.1, read as the reverse complement.
AGGCGGTCCTCTTCTCCCCCTGGAGGGAGGGATTCTCGATCCCCCCTTCTTTAAGCGCCCCCTTGGGCGAGGTGATAGCTCCTCTATCTTCCCCTTCGCCTTCTTCTAAAGGCGCGGCCTCCAACATTCTGACCAGCACGGGCTCCGGTGCGGTCTCTGCGAGGGGGGCCGGACACCTTATCAGCTTTTCTTGTGCTACCCACTCCTGTTAAAGGATAAACGGGTTAAAAGGGCGAATTATAGAAAAGCAAACAAATGGTATGTCCGGACACTGAGCTGCTTACCTGAGTATCCGGGCGATTGCAGCTTATGCCTGCATCGTCGGTCAATTCCGGACATGCCACCTGCGGTCCGAAGAACAACTTTTACATCTCCACGGGTGTCGCACCCATGAAGTGTTGGAGAATCTGTGGTCCCTCCGGATTGAACTCCCATAACCGGAGAGGACGGCGTTTGCAGGGCAGAAGACGCCTGATTAGCATGACCTGCATCACCACAACCAGATCGATCTCCCTCGCTTGGAGGTCCCGAATCCGGCCCTGCAACAGGGGAACGTCTTTTGACGGCCCCCAATTGAGCCCTTGGTTGACCCACGACATCAACCGTTGAGGAGGTCCCTGTCGGAATGAAGGCGGCGGCTTTTGCCTGTTGCCCTTCAGAGCGGTGATATAAAACCACTCCTGCTGCCACAAGCCGAGCTCCTCTTGGAAGGAGCTCGCGAGCCACGGGGCATCGGCCCTCCTGCTTATGGCCGCCCCGCCGCATTCTTCTTGACGCCCCCCAGTCATCTTCAGCTCCACATCGAAGGTCTTCAGCCACAGGCCGAAGTGGGGGGGGGGACGCGGAGGAAGGCTTCGTAGACGACGATAAATGCGGAAATATGGAGGATGGACTCCGGAGCCAAGTCGTGAAAATCCAGCCCATAGTAGAACATGAGCCCTCTCACGAAGGGATCCGTCGAGAAGCCTAAACCCCGACGGAGGTGGAGTACGAAGACGACGTACTCACCGGGCTCGGGAGTGGGTATGGCCTGCCCTTGGGCAGGCAGCCTGTGCGAAACCTCGCAAGACAGGTACTTGCCCTCACGCAGCTTTAGCACATCCTCCTCCGTGACGGAGGAGGGCATCCACCGGCCCTGAAGGTCGGAGCCGGACATTGTTGAAGGTCCTAAGCACTCGAATCTGGGGCTCTGGGTGATGGAACTTGGAGCAAGGGAAGGATTCGATGGAAGATTGAAGAAAAGAAATGAGTCTTGGTCCTGTTATAAAGAGGGAGAATACCAAGAGCCGTCTCCGTGACCGTTCGGGATTCACCTTCGATAGAGGAGGCGTGGCGACGGGCACGGTTGGGTTACCCACGACCGTATTGATGAGAATCCCGGGATAAGGGGAACACGATCTCTGCTTCGACAAGACGTGCCAACGAAACAGCTTCGCTAAACGCGCTGAGGCGGTATAATAAAAAACGATTCAAGTAAAGGCTTGGTAGTGGTGTGACGTCATGCCGCAAAATATGTCAGCAGATTGAGCTTGTGTACATTTTATTCTCTCTACGGTGGAATGTGGAATTTATTTTGCAGAGCCGGACACTATCCTGGTGTTCATGATCTTCTCTGGATTATTTAAGGGAGGAACCCGCCTTGCAATGCCGGACATTATGCACGCCGGACTCCTCGTCATTGAAGCCAGGTTCAGGGGCTACTGAGGGAGTCCTGGACTAGGGGGTGTCCGGATAGCCGGACTATCATCGTCTGCTGGACTCCAAGACTACGAAGATACAAGATTGAAGACTCGGTCCCATGTCCGGATGGGACTTTCCTTGGCGTGGAAGGCAAGCTTGGCGATACGGATATGTAGATCTCCTACCATTGTAACCGACTCTGTGTAACCCTAGCCCTCTCCGGTGTCTACATAAACCAGAGGGCTTTAGTACGTAGGACATAACCTCCATTACAACAATCATACCATAGGCTAGCTTCTAGGGTTTAGCCTCCTTGATCTCGTGGTAGATCCACTCTTGTAATACACATCATCAATATTAATCAAGCAGGACGTAGGGTTTTACCTCCATCAAGAGGGCCCGAACCTGGGTAAAACATCATGTCCCTTGCCTCCTGTTACCATCCGCCTAGACGTACAGTTCGGGACCCCCTACCCGAGATCCGCCGGTTTTGACACCGACAGGGGGGGAGTGGCGGCGTTGAAAACACCCACCGAGAGTGCGCCTTCCCCGCGGGGAGACGGCTTCCAAAGAAGTCGTGTCCACTTCACTCGCGGGCCCGGCCCTCAGCGTCGTCGACACATGGGGCCCACTAGTCGGGCTCATCCCCAACCTACCGTGCTGGCGTGTCGGGAGACAGAGGAGGCGAGGCCGGACGGTGCCGGCGCTCTCCCTGGTGGCACCGGCCATCTCCGGTGACGCCCAGCAGACCAGCGGGTCCAGGATAAAACACCGCATCTGCCAAGGTGAGCTGAGAGCGCAGGGGTGGTCGGACGTGGGCGCCTCTCCGACCATGGCGGGCGGGGCCGGCGGGGAAGGAGCGGAAGTAGCAGGGGAGAGTTCCATGATGGTCGTGGTGATGCCATGGAATGATGAGGCAAGGAGGAGGGGGCTCGGGTGGCGCCAATTTAAGCTAAGGCCGACGGCAAGGCTCCGGCCATGGTGGTGGATGGAGGGCACGGGGAGAGAGTTGGATTGGTCCAAGGGGTCACTGGGAGTGAAAGAGGGCAAAGGGGATCCAGATGGAGGCCTCGGGAGCCCTTAAATGGTGAGGCCATGGCTCACCGTGGACGTGGCCTACTAGCACACGCGGAAATGGCCGTGGTGGCCATGGGAGGAGGCTCGGGGCTGTCTGCAGCGCTCGTGGGCATTGTGTAGGGCGCCAAGAAGAGAGAGGAGGGGCAGGGCGAGCTCGAGGGGGTCCCTGGCGTGGGCGCATGCATTGGCCGAGCTGGGCAGCGTCTGGAACGCCTTAGGGGGTGAGAGAGAGAGAGGGGGGAAGGAGGGGTACAACACGGTGGAGTGTTGCAGACGTCAAGGCACCTCGACTGGCGTAAGGGGGAGGCTCGAGGTGGTCAGATGGCTTGGGCAGAGAGCACCTACAGTGCGTGGGAGCACTGTAGCGCGCTCTGGAGCACGCCTTTGGCATGCCATGGCATAAAAAGGGGAAAGTGGGCGCGGCCACTTGTGTCCAGTAGTGCTAGGGGGTAGTAAAGAAAGGGGAGGAAGCATTGGATGCTCTGGAGAGCCTCTAGGAGAGGAGAGAGGTTGAGGGAGAGAGAGAAAAGGGTTGTCCAGAGAGGTAAATGGGTGTTTTTACCGCATCAATCATGGAGCTTTAGTTGGGAGGGAGTTACTGGAGGTAGAATAGGACTAGGAGGGGCTGTGGTAAAAAGTTGAAGCAAAGGAGAAGAGTAAAAGCGGTGAAAATGATGTTTTTGGCAAAATGCCAGAAGGTGTTTGATAGAGTTTTGGGCAAGAAAATGAGTTCAAATTGACCTGAGAATTAACAGGAGTGAGTGGCACCATAAAATAGCAGCGTCCACAAAATTTGAGACCAAAAGGAGAAAGTAGCCAATGCAACTTTTGTAAACCCTAGAAATCAACAGAAATGGGTTTTCCAAGACTTAGTCATGAAAATCTATTCTCCTTGATGCACCACTTGGTGTAGTGTCATAATTTAAGGTTATGAACATGTCCACAAAAGTTGGGGTCAAAATGAGAAAGTTAGCAATGTAGAGTTGTTCAAATTTGGTTCTGGACAGGAACGGTTTTGGGGCTCTTTGATCAAGTTAACTTGATATCCAACTTGTGCCACTTGGTCTAGATGCATTATTTCACCATTTTAGCATGTTCACCAAGTGTGAGAGCATTTGGATATATTCGGCAACGCAAAGCTGTTAAAACTTGAAAAAGGACAGAAGGGGTTTTGAGAGGGTTTCATGGGGTTATACTGTTCTCCATGACATGAGAATCGGCAAGATCATCTAATATGTCATATGTGACATGCTAGAATTTTCGTGGAATTTTTGGAGAATATTTCCTTTGTAAATATTTCAAAAGCTTGAAATATCCAGAAAGGGTTTTTGAGGGATTTGACCAATATTTTGAACATGACCATGTGTTGAAACTCTTATATATGGACAATATATGTCCACTGAGTTTCCCTAGGTTTTTGTCAAATATTTTTGAAACAATAAAATGATTTTTCCCTAATAAAGACCATTTCTGGCCTTAAGAAAAAGCTTTTAAATAAAATAGGAAAATAACTTTTTAAATTATATTTTTGTGGTTTATGGGAGTCGTACATCTAATAGGATTCAAATATGCATTTTGAATTATTTTTCACACGCCAAGTCAAGTACTTGTTGTGCAAACCTCAACTTAGGGGTTTTTGAAAAACTAATTTTTGAAAATACTATTTGGCCAAATTATTTTGGAAGAAAATACTACGTTGCTCTATACACATGGCATGATCATTGGGCAGAAGCTTGGGGCAAGGAGATGCAGTACAGAAGGTGGAGTTGTGTTGACTTTAAAGAGCACTTGAAAAACACAGAGAGAAAACCAACTCAAAATAAAAAGACAAATAATGCAGAAGTTTTTGTCAAACCACATTTTATCATGATTTATCATCTTAAGTGTTGTGCCATGAAAATCAGGTTGTGACAACTCTCTCCCATTGTGGAGGCTCGGGGAAGCGGACGCCGCCCTTCGCCTGGGCTCCGTGGCCCTGGCCGACGAAGATCTGGCTGCAGTTCTCCATTCCTTTGTTGGGGGAGACGTGGCGAGGTCGGAGGGCGCTCCCGTCCCCCTGTTTCTTCGTGGCGATTGGGAGCAGGTGGTGAACGCCATGCCCACCTTCAACGGTGAGGGGCTGGTGCCCGTAGAAGCTCCCGGGGATCTGGCGGCGATGCCGACGGTGAGTGTGTCCTCTAGCGACTCCAGCGGGAGTGAGGAGGAAGAAGAGGAGGAGGAGGAAGAAGAGTCTGACTCCGAGGCGACTGGCGAGGAGTCGGGGGATTCCTTCCCTTGACGCAGGTCCCGTGCCCTCTGCTCCATGCCGGACGACGACGAGGCTGGCGCCAGGTGAGCAGGGGAGGATTCTCCCCTGGTTCCGAGGAAGGGCAGGTCAGTACTGGTTCTCCCAGGGTCTGCTCTGGCTCCGGGGCGGTCTGAGGCTAGCTCCGGCCTTCTCGACGCGCCCTCTGCTTTCGGGCCTCCCAAGGCCGATCCCAACTGTAGGCTCTCGGGCTTCAAGTTTGGCCGGAGGCTGCTTGAGTCTGCGAATGATGTCCAGTAAGTGCTCGATCCGCGCTTTGCTTTGTTTCTGCCGCCGAGACTTGACGTCTGCACTCTTTTGACCAGGCCGGCACCTGCAGCAAAGAGGTTGAAGGGGGCTTCTACAGCCCAGCTTGAGGCGAGCTCGTCTGTCATGGCAGCGCCCTCGTCTGCGGGGAAAGGAGGCATCGAGGCTCGTGCCTCCCCTGCCCGGTCGTCCTCGTGAGCCCAGCAGGGACACTCTGGCGAGGAGTCAGCCCCCGTGGCCCCGCTGACGCTGGAGGTGCCTGGGCTTGATGCTGGCGCTGAGGTGTCCAAGGCCCGGGAGGGTCCTTCCTCCCAAGCCATGATCACACTGCCGTCCTCTCCGCCTGCTCCTCCGGCTCCCGTCTCTTCTAATCCCTCTGCCGTCTTGGACCAGGCCGCCAATGAACTGAGCTGGCTGCGGGAGGATCTCCAGAGCACGGATCCCCGCCTGGTGGTCGGGCGCCTGGAGCTAGCTTCTGGCTAGGCCCGCTCTGCCGCCTCTGTCCGAGCGGCATTGAGCCAGGCTGCGTCTGCCTCCGACGAGGAGAAGCGAGCCGCCTGCCAGGCCAAGCCCGCTCGCGATGCTGCCCAGGGCAACATTGCGGATGCCCGGGGACGCTGCAAGGTGCTGGAGGTCGAGCTGCAAGTCCTGCGTGACGAGCTCGTGAAGGAGGTCCGCATCCGCCAGGAGACGGAGGAGGAGATGAAGTGTCAGGACCCTGACTCAATGCCACATCGATCTAGCATGTAACACCTCATATCACTTTGCGGCCTCACGCATGGTATTCCCACGGGTGTCGCCTTACCTTTGCCCGGGACCGTTTGCACCTTTTGGCACACGTATATGATAGTGTCGCTAGCATCCATATGATAAGGATCCCGGGCTGACATGGCTAGTCGTAAACCCAAAGTGGCACAAACTTACAGGGATAGGTGTCGTGGGAAACGAGCACCTATGGGGCAGGGCCCCTTTTGGTCCGGCAAGGGAGCGGAGAGCGCACGAAGAGCGGATCGAGGCGGAGCACGCGAGCGATTTTTACCCAGCTTCGGAGCTCTCCGGAGAGATAATACTCCTACTGCTGCTTTGTGATTGTATTCTGTTCTTGCTTGAGAGCGTGAGAGTGGTGTAGTTTCGAATGAGTTGAACCCTTTCTACGTTGCGCATGGGCCTCCTTTTACAGGCTAAAGGGGTCACCGATAGGTGGCAACGCAGTCAAGGGTACAAATGTCAAAAGGGTGGTTGGTACAACTGCCATCTACAGTGCATCCTACCTAACTCTGACGGCAGGGGACAAGGGCATTTAATGCCCGTCCGCGTCGCCTAAACAGTGCAGAAAAGCGACCGTTTAGGGGCGCCACAATGCCAAGATGGCCTTCTAGTCATCTCCACTTGCCACCTCGCACCGCTTGACTGCACAGCTTCCCTCCACGTACGCCTGGAATGATCCTGCGGCGACACGTCGACGGATGCGCTGGAGCGTGGGCGCAGAGTGGTGGCGTCGCCGCAGCAAGCGTCTTGCCGCGGTCGTTGTCTTTGTCGCACCCGACAGCTTGTCGCTCGTCGGGTCTTGCCGGGACGCGCGCTGCGTCGCGGCAAGTTCTCTGAAGTGCCTTGGTTGATCCTCCCGGCAAGCTCCTCTTGCCGGGGCCTTGTCCTTCCCGGCAAGCTCCTCGTGCCGGAGTCTTGTCTTCCTCATTAAAACACTTTGTTCTTGAATGGCATCAATAGGAACTACGGAGGGTCTTGGCGACGCCCGGCAAGCCTTGCCGCGGGACGCTGCGACCGCCCGTGCACAAGTTTGGGATACTAAGGTACCCCTACTTTAGTACACCGACAGGAGCCCCCGGGCCTGGGCCACACACGATGCCGAGCGCTGTTGGGCCGGCCCAAAACAGGGTACGGGCACACGCGGCCTGGGTCCACACCAAATGTTGCCCTTTTTCGCCACTACTTCATGCCCCGGGCTGAGAAGGGGGAGCCCTTAGCTGGCAGGATCGCCTGGATCTCGAGGGTCGGCATGAAGGAGGTTTATCTGGAGGGGGAGCTCCGCAGCAAATGGGAAGAGTGGAGGGTGGAGTGGTGTTGGATTGTTGATGAGAACCCGCATCCATTCACCAATTTGCCCCAAGCCCGAGTAGTGCGCGGCGGCGACTGGAGCGCCCTGGCGGCGGACGATGCCAGATTGAAAATCGCCACCACCCGGATCTTGCGGCTCAGGCTTGCCGGGCTTACTGTGGGGGCCGTTGGCGCGGATTTTCTTCGCCGACGTATCGCCCCTCTGCATGAGAGGGGGAGACCCGCCTGGTTGTTTGGGGGTGCGGCGGATATCATGAGGCTGCGCCTGGGCCTCAATTTTAATTTTACTGTCCTGGAGTTGGATGGGACGCTGAAGGAGCTGTTCAAGCACGACCCCAACCATCCCGAGTGGTTCAGGCTGCCGCAGGGCGTCGTCCCATTGTGCAATAACTCCCAGCTTGACCGCATCCGCGCAATGATGCCGGAGTGCGACTCGCATGGGATTATCCCAACTTGGCAGGAGCCCACCGACGACGTTGTGCAGCAATTCTTCAACGACTTGGTGGAGGTGGCGGTCCGTGCCGACGAGCAGAGGCTTCTCACCCGCGACACTACTGATGATGAGATGCGGCGCATCGCCACCAGGGCGGAGGAGGCGGCGGCAGCCACCGCCACGGGCGAGTTCGGGTTTACTTTGGAGGAGGCAGAGGCAGCCGAGGCGGCAAGCCTTGCCGACCGAGAGGATCTTGGCAGGGAGGTCGTTGGCGAGGGGGAGCCCGAAGCCGAAGGGAGCGAGCCTGCCGGGGGCGCGAGTGGCCAGCCATCTTCAAGCAACTTGCCGCAGACGGGGCCCTCAGCGCAGCCCCCAGCTCAACCAAGAAGGCGCCTCCGCAGGACCGGGGACACAGCAGGGCGGCAGACGGGCCAACAGCTGCCGCGCCGCGGGACACGCTCCACTGCGCCAAGCACCGCTGCCACGGGAGCATCTCACGCCGCACCGGCAACTGGGGCGGGGTCTTCCCGGGCCTCCGCTTCCGATCCTGCCGCACCTCCCGCCAAGCGTCCAAGGAAGCCTACTCCTCCGCCTCATCGCGCTGAAAGGGTGCCAGACTTTGATCTCTCCACGCTCAGCTCTGATGAGGAGGAAGAAGAGGAGGACGAGTAAGTCTTTCTTTTGTTGTACTTATGGTTCTTCAATCCTCGCCGTTTCTTGTCTTGTTTCTGATCTGCTTTCTTCTGAACCTTGTTCCTTTCCAGGACTCTGGCCCAGAGAGCGGCGAAGAGGGCCAAGGTCCCCGTGGTTGTCATCGAGGACGATCCTGCCGTGGCAATAGAGGACGCATCCGAGACCACCTTGTCGGACCCGGCAGTCTCTCCTCGCAGCAGCCCCCAGCACAGCCCCCAGCGTAAGTATTTGTTCACTTCCTTTTGTGGGGCGCGCATGGGTGTTCTTTCCTTGCTGATATCTTGTTTATTGGTTTGCTTGTGTAGGAGCAGAACAGGCTTACCAGGAACAACCAGAAGCTGCCCCTGAGGTGCTATCTGCTTCGACTACACCGCCAAGGGGTGATTCCCCGGCGAGGGAGCGCTCTCCGGCAAGGGAGAGGTCCCCGGCAAGGGAGGAGTCTCCAGCAAGGGGCAGCACCAGCGACCCTCCGGTGGTGGAGCCCATGATCGTGGATCCCAGTACTGGTAATTTCCCTTGCTTGAAACTTCCCTTAGATTTTTCTTCTTCTGATCTTGTTTTTTTGGATGTTTGTTTGACTTCTTCTCCCTCTTCGTGTCTTCAGATCCTCCCTCCTCAGAGCCGATGGAAACCGACGCCACCGGTGAGGAGAACGTGCGCGGCACTACTGACGACGCCACTACCACCGAAGAAGAGGCCGGCGCTGATGATCCTGCCGCCGAAGAGGCCGCCAGGGCTGCTGGCGCTGGAGCTGGCGAGGGATCCGGCGATCACACAGACGACCCTGGGGCCGCAGGAGCGCAGGGCGCTACACCGACCACCGATCCCTCTGCCGCTGACGCAGCGCCAGGCTCTGAAGAGCCCCAGCCCGGCGCCTACTTGAAGGCCGGCGATGGTGTCTTCATCAAGCTCCCCTGGGCGTCAAGCTCCAGGGTGCCGGTCGAGGGAGAGGCTTTTGACGGAGAAGTACTCGCCTCCGCTGGGCTGTCGGTGGTTGACGCGCCAAGCAGCAGCAGTGGTGAGTCCGAGGAGGAGCAGCTGCTCCGGAAGTTGGTGTCGCTCTACCGCGCCCGACAAGCGAAACTGGAGTCCCGGGAAGTGCTTGTCGCGCAGGCGGGAGTGGACATAGAGAAGCATGCGGAGGAGCTGCAGAGCCGCAACCAAGAGGCCCTCCGGTCCATTGCAGAGGAGAGGGCGCAGCTCGTCGAGGCGCGGAAGGCTTTCATCCTCGAGAAAGCAGAAGCCGAAGAGCGACAGCTGCTTGCCGCCGAGGAGCTATCCGTGCGGGAAGGCGAGCTGACGCAGAAGAAGGTCAACTTGGACAGCCATTAGGAGGAGCTTGCCGCGCGCGAGGAGACACTTGGCGGAGCCCTCAAAGAAGCGAAGGACGCTGCTGCAGCCGCTGAGGCCGCCAAGAAGGAGCTGGAGGTGAGGGTGACGGAGCTAGAAGCCACCCTCAAGACAAAGAATGAATAGCTTGCCGCGCTCCAGCGTGAGCGCAAGAAGTACGCCCTTGCCCATGGTGAGCTGCAGGGTCGTCTCTCTGAGAAGGGAAGGGAGCTGAACGCCGCCAAGGACGCCAATGCCGATCTCGAACTGAAGCTGGCCACGCTGACGGAGACGCTGGACGGCACCAAGAAGCGGGAGGAGGACTTGAAGCAGGAGATCAAGGCCAACGAGGTGCTGCTGACGAGGGCCGCCGAAACCCAGGACACCTTCAGGGCTACTGTGGAGCTCTGGACGGAGGGCCTCGTCAACATCGCCGGAGTCATCGACGAGGAGCTGGCACAGCTGGAACTGGAGGGCTTCGGGTACTCCTCCGATGAAAACCTCCAGCCCAGCGCCAAGCTCACTCTGTTCTTCAAGGGCGTGGCGACGGCTCTCCAGCAACTCCGGGAAAGGATCCCAAGGCAGTTGGCTGACGAGTCGCGCGCAATCTGCGCCCGAGTCTTGGAGAAGGTGCTGGTGAAGGTGCTCTTCCGCAATCCGGGCCTCAACCTCACCAACGTCCTCAAGAAGCTGCCGGCGGGTGCTGATCTTGAAGAGCTCAAGGCCCTTGTCGCACCCATTGTGGACAAGGTGAATGAAGTCAGGAGGATCGATGGCGAGCGCGTGGACTAGGCTGCCCTTTTTCTCTTTTCCTTGCCGCTGCCATTTATGTTATGAGAACAATTTAGTCAGTGCCACGACAAGTTATCTTTGTAATATAACTTTATCTTGGGCAGTATTTGCTATGTTATTTCCTGTACTTGATTCCTCCCTTTGTATGTTTTTACCCTACGCTTTTAGGGAACTTGTCGGCGCAGGCACCCTTGCCGCGAGCGCTGAGTGCGGAACATCAGCAGCCTGCTGGCGGTGCTGCTTCCGGCAAGAAACCTTGTCGTAACTAGTCGCAGCACACTTAAGTTGTTGAGCGGACTCGAAACAAAGTAAGGGCACAACTAGCTACGAGTTGGTTCCTCCGCGCACAGGTTTTCCATACAAAGCATGGTTGTTCAAGGAAGATAACTTAAAAATTTTTAAAACTGATTGTGCTCAAACTTTGGCAACTTAGCTTTTCTGTCGTCTGCGTCCAGGCAAGGCTATACTTCTTTGAACGATGCCTGGTCCACACCATTATCTTCTCCTTCCCCCCCCCCCCCCCGGTGAACTTGTGGGCGAAGGAACCTTCTTTTTGAGGAAAAGAAAGAAGAGAAAATAAAGATATGGAGCCTTAAGGCTCGTTATTGCTTACCGGGGGCAAGTGCTCCACAAAGTGTCAGATAATGCATGCAAAAAAGAAAAAAAGCATGAAATTTGACAAGATGTGCGAAGCACATGAGCTTTATTTATGCACGGGATCTGCGCCCGGCTTTGTACAAAGGGTTACATGCAACTTCGGCAAGTCTTGTAGAAAAGGTGGTTGCCGAAACAGTTTCCGGCAACCGTACCTTATGGGTAAAACTTACAAAGATGCTCAATGTTCCAGGAGTTGCTCACCGGAAAGCCATCTTCGGTCTCAAGGCGGACAGCGCCAGGCCTAGTGACTCGTTTCACCCGATAAGGGCCTTCCCACTTCGGCGTCAACTTGTTGGAATTCTTGGCAGATTGAACACGCCGAAGAACAAGGTCGCCTTCCTCGAGACTTCTGGCATTGACTTTGCGGCTATGGTAGCGGCGCAAAGCTTGCTGGTATCGAGCAGCTCGTACAGCAGCCTGAAGACGATCTTCCTCAAGGAGCAGCGCGTCATCTTGTCGCAGCTGCTCTTGCTCAAGCTCATCATAAGCGAGCACTTGAGGCGATCCGTACACGAGTTCCATGGGGAGAACTGCCTCTGCTCCATAGACTAGAGCAAAAGGTGTCTGGCCAGTGGCTCGATTTGGTGTCGTCCTAATCGACCAAAGAACCACTGGCAGCTCCTCGATCCAATTCCTTCCGCACTTGTGCAGCCTTTCGAAAGTTCTGGTCTTGAGCCCGTGCAGCACTTCAGCGTTTGCCCTCTCCGCTTGACCGTTGCTTCTCGGGTGAGCAACAGAAGCGAAGCAGACCTTGGCGCCAAGATCTTGGACATACTGCATGAAGGTGCGGCTCGTGAATTGTGTACCATTGTCGGTGATGATCCTGTTAGGGACTCCGAAACGGCAAACAATTGACCTGAAGAACTTGATTGCTGATTGTGCTGTCACCTTCCTCACTGCTTCCACTTCCAGCCACTTTGTGAACATGTCGATTGCTACGTACAAGTACTCGAAGCCCCCGACAGCTCGGGGAAAGGGGACGAGGATGTCGAGCCCCCAGACCGAAAATGGCCAGGATAAAGGGATTGTTTGGAGTGCTTGAGCTGGTTGATGTATCTGCTTGGAGTGGAACTGGCACGCTTCACACTTGGTTACTTGTGCTGTCGCATCCTAGAGGGCTGTTGGCCAAAAGAAACCTTGCCGGAAAGCTTTGCCGGCAAGTGCTCTTGCGCCAATGTGATGACCACATATGCCTCCGTGTATCTCCGCCAACAGCTTCTGTCCATCTTCCCGGGGAATGCACTTCAATTTCACTCCGTTGAGTCTCCTTCTGTACAGTATGTCGTCGACAAACTGGTACATACTTGATTGCCGGGCTACTCTCTCCGCTTCTTCTTGCTCTTCGGGAAGTTCTCCTGTCTGAAGGAAATGGACAATCTGCTGTGCCCATGCTGGAGCTTGGGGCTCAACAACAAGAACTAAAGGCATAAACGCTGCTGCGGGAACATCTGCTTCTACGGCAAGAACCTGAGGTTCAGCCAGACCTTGATGTTCCCCGGCATGCTTGCCGGAGCAAAACTTGTCGGGAGCGTCTGCTTCAACGGAACAAACCTTAGGGCTTGTCGGAGCAGACTGCTCCTCAGCACTCTTGGTGTGGATCTTGGGGACTTTCTTGGCGGCGGCTTCGGGGAGCTCTGCCAGAAAGTAGTCACCAGAAACCAACTTCCTCTTCTTGTTCTGTCCAGTTGATGGTGTTACAGATGGTTGGGTCAGTTTGAGCACAAAAATTCCTGGTTCCACAGGTAACTTGAGTGCGGCGCACTTTGACAGGCCATCTGCAATGTCGTTTTGAGCTCTCGGAACATGTTCCATCTGTAGGCCGTCAAAGTGCTCTTCCAACTTTCTCACTTCATCAATGTAGGCTTCCATCAATGGACTCTGATAATCTTTGTTAACTTGGCGGATGACAAGCTGCGAGTCACCCCTAACAATAAGCTTTTTGATCCCAAGGTCTGCCGCGATCCTGAGTCCGGCAAGCAAACCTTCATACTATGCAGTATTGTTTGTCGCTTGCTCCTTGGGAAAGTTCATCTAGACCACATACTTAAGGTGCTCTCCGGCGCCTTGCAGTGAGAAGGCACCATCAAAATACGTGATCCATTCTTTCCTTGCTTCCTTGACGGGGATGCTCGTTTCTGGAGTTTCTTCATCAGGTGTTGGCGTCCATTCTGCTATGAATTCTACCAATGCTCGGCTCTGGATAGTTGAAGTACTCTCAAACTTGAGGCCAAAGCTTGACAATTCCAGTGCCCACTCAACAATCCTGCCTGTTGCTTCTGGATTCTGCAGTATCCTCTTCAATGGAAAGCGAGTAACAACTGTGATCTCATGTGCTTGAAAGTAATGGCGCAGCTTTCTCGAGGCCATGAGAAGGCCGAAAAGCAATTTGTGCACACCAGAGTACCTCGATCTAGCCCCTTGCAGAAGGGAACTGACAAAGTAAACTGGGTGCTGCACCATTTTCTTCTATTTGTCTTCTTGTGGCTGCGCAGATTCATCCTTGTCGGGACCAGAGCTTGTCGGGGAAGCCCCCTGCTTGTCGCTGGGTGTTCTTGCCGTGGGTACTGGCTCATCATCTGCCTTCCTTTCCGCTACTAACGCAGCACTAACCACTTGATTGGTTGCCGCTAGATACAGCAGCAACTTCTCTTGTGGCTTAGGTGCGACAAGTATTGGAGTGGAGGACAGATATCTCTTCAAGTCCTGCAGCGCAGCCTCCGCTTCCGGAGTCCATTTCATTGGACCTCCCTTTTTCAAAATTTTGAAAAATGGCAGGGCGCGCTCAGCAGACTTAGAGATGAACCTGCTGAGGGCAGCTACGTAGCCGGCAAGCCTTCGTACATCCTTGACGCGCTTCGGTGCTTCGATCTGCTCGATGGCTTTGATCTTGTCGGGGTTGGCTTCGATCCCCCGCTGAGACACAAAGAACCCGAGAAGCTTGCCCGAAGGGACTCCAAACACGCACTTCTCGGGGTTGAGTTTGAGATTGATCTTGCGCGGATTTGCAAAGGTCTCGTCCAAATCTTGAATCAGGGTTGCTCTGTCTTTGCTCTTGACCACTATGTCATCCATGTAAGCCTCTACATTTCTGTGCAACTATGGTTCAAAAGCTTCGTGAACTACCCTTGCAAATGTTGAACCAGAATTCTTTAGTCCGAAAGGCATCCGCACAAAGCAGTACGTGCCACATGGCGTAATGAATGCGGTTTTCTCCTCATCTTCTTCTGCCATGAAGATCTGATGATATCCTGAATATGCATCAATAAATGAGAGCAGATCACATCCTGCCGTGGAGTCGACAATCTGGTCAATGCGCGGCAAGGGAAATGGATCTTTGGGACAAGCTTTATTAATATCAGTGAAGTCAATACAAAGCCTCCATTTCTTGTTTGCCTTGCGCACGACTATAGGATTGGCCAACCACGTAGGATGGAGCACTCCTCTGACCAGGCCTGCTGCTTCCAACTTCTTGATCTCTTCAGCAATGAATTCTTGGCGCTCCACTGCTTGCTTCCTAACTTTCTGCTTGACGGGCCGCGCGTGAGGACAGACGGAAAGGTGGTGCTCAATTACTTTCCTGGGAACACCGGGGATGTCAGATGGTTGCCATGCAAACACATCGACATTCGCCCGCAGGAAAGCAACGAGCGCGCTTTCCTATTTAGGATCAAGCGTGGCACTGATGGTGAAGGTACCACCAGTGCCGTCCTCCTTGGCAGCCACTTTCTTGGTTTCTGGCGGAGCTGCCTTCACCTTCTTACACTTGCCGGTGGAGCTCGATGGTGCGTCCTCGACGGTAGCGTAGCACTCCGAAGAGGTGCGCTTGCCGGAGTGGGCATCAGAGCTCTTGCCGGACTTTGTCTTGTTCTTCACCCCGGGAGCTTCAGCGGCAAGTGGTTTGCGTTCGGCTGCGGCTGCTGCTTCCCGGTAAATCTTGTCGGTACAGATAAGGGCATCCTTCTTGTCGCCAGGGACAGAGATGACAGTTATCGGACCAGGCATCTTGAGCACGTTGTATGCGTAATGAGATGCTGCCATGAACTTGGCGAGCGCTGGAAGGCCGAGTATCCCATTGTAAGGCAATGGGAAATCAGCAACGTCAAAGGTAACTTTCTCTGTCTTGAAGTTCAGCTCGCTGCCAAATGTCACTGGCAACGTGATCTTCCCCGTCGGCTTGCTCCTTCCCAGATTGATTCCTTGGAAAGTACCAGTCTCTTTGAGCTCGCTGTCGGGGATCTGGAGCTTCTTGAGTACCGCTGAGGAGATCAGGTTCAAGCCGGCCCCGCCGTCAACCAGCATCTTTGTGACCTTGACGTTGCGGATAGTTGGTGAAACCAACATCGGCAAGCACCCGACCGCAGTTATGCGATCAGGGTGATCCTCAACGTCAAAGATGATGGGCGTGCTGGACCAATTCAGAGGCTTGCGTGACTCAACTGGTGGTTCTGCTGCATTTACCTCCCGCACCCATTGTTTGAGCTGGCGGTGCGAAGTATGCAGAGAAGCACCACCGTCAACGCACAAAACCTCTGTTGCTTTCTGATACTCCTGCTCATCGGCCTCATCATCCTCCATGTCTTTGTCATCGTCTTCATCTTCATCCTTGTCGCGGCCGCGGGGAGGCCTGTCTCCTTGCCGCTGCTTGGCCTTGCCGCGGCGCCCTCCCCGGCCGGGACATTTCTTGCCGGATCCTCCACCACCTTCTTGGGCCTTCTCCTTGTCGCGTCACTCATATTCAGCCTTCTGCAGTTCAACAAGCTGCTCAACTTTCTTGCAGGTCTAGAGATCATGGCCCTTGGTGCGATGGATCTTGCAGTACTGCTTGCCGGAGCCGTCCTGCTTGTCGGCGGCCACTACAGCCTCGCTGGAGTTACCAGCTTTGGCCTTCTCGGTGCCACTTCCGTTGCCGGACTGCTCGACAACTAGCACATCTTTTGCTTTCCTCTTTCTGTTGTTCCGCCGCTGGTTTTTCCTTGTCGGGGCGGCATCCTCACTGTCAGACCCTTCTGCTCCCGCATTCTCTCCAGGGAGTTTCCTCTCCTCTTCAGCACATGCGCACCTGTCGGCCAAGGCATATAGCTCACTGACGTCTCTGATCTTGCACATCGCCATCTCCTCCCTCATCCTGCGATTACGCACGTTCTGATGGAACACGCTGATAACCGCAGCAGAGTGGACGTCTGGGATGTTGCGCTGCACTTGGCTGAATCTTTGTATGTACTTGCGTAGGGGCTCTCCTTCCTTCTGGGCGAGCAGATGCAGATCGCTCTCCTGGCCATGGGGCTTGTGGCCGCCTGTGAAGGCGCCGACAAACTGATGGCACAGATCCGCCCACGAAGAGATGGAGTTGTCCGGCAAGTGCATGAGCCAGGATCTGACGTTAGGCTTGAGCACTAGCAGGAAGTAGTTGGCAAGGATCTTCTCGTCTCGCCCCCCGGCAGCTTGCACCGCAATGGTGTAGATGCTAAGGAACTCCGACGGATGCATCCTGCCATCATACTTCTCCGGTACATCTGGCAAGAAGTTCTTTGTGCTGGGCCACTTGAGTTGCCGCAGCTCACGAGTAAACGCAAGGCAACCTACCGCGTACGGCAAGTTGCCTGGTTCTCCTGGCGCATGCATGTCAACAGTGGGCCCAGCGCGCTGGTCTGACTCACTCCGCGCTTCTCTCCGATGCTCGATGCGGGTGCGAGCGTCTTAGTGTCGTCGTTCTTGAAGAACTTGGCGTTGATCGCGACGAGCCCGTGGATCTGACGACGCCGTAGAGTCGGTGTCGTGGTTGATCCGGCGAGTCGGCGATCTTGGCCTTCGAGGCGGGGAGTGCACGGTGGTTGCACCTCCACCGGTCTTTTCGCCATCGGCTCGCGCCTGGGCGTCCTGCCGCGGCTTCGACGTGCTCGGTTGCCGGGGAGTGTCGCCGTTGGCCAAACCGATGAGGCTCGGAATGGTGGCCCTCCAATCGTCGATCTTGTCTGGCGCTGGAGGGTAACCTAGAAGTAATTGAGCTCGGGCCAACGCTTCTTCCGGGGTCTTCGGCGGCGGCGGTGAACGGCGCGAGGAGCGGGATATGCTCGGACTTCCAACTGGGTTGGAAGGAGCAGTACCCCGTCCAGGCGACCGTACCTGACTCGTGCCAGCATGCTGGCGTGCATGCTAGTCTTGTACGCCCCAGGATCCACCAGCTTGGCCTTGTTCTAACACGAGTACGGTGCTGCGAGCACCATGACGCTGTCGATCCCGCGCCTCCAGAGATGGGTGCGGTGCGTGTACAGACGCCGAAGTTTGTGGGGCCTTGTCCTTGGATCTGGTAACAACGTGAGCTCCCTCGTCGGCGTCCGCTCCTCCGCCGGCGTCTACCCCACCGCCCGTTTGCTCCGGTGGCAGTGGGATCGATGCGGCCAAAGCAGCCACCTCCGAAGCCTTCTTCTTCGGTGGCATGTCGATGAAGATGATGATGAAGAAAACGAAGATCTGGCTCGCGTGAACGCCGGATCAGGTTCACGCAACCTCGACGCTCCCCTACCTGGCACGCCAAAGATGTCGTGGAAACCGAGCACCTATGGGGCAGGGCCCCTTCTGGTCCGGCAAGGGAGCGGAGAACGCACGAAGAGCGGATCGAGGCGGAGCACGCGAGCGATTTTTTCCCAGCTTCGGAGCTCTCCGGAGAGATAATACTCCTACTGCTGCTTTGTGATTGTATTCTGTTCTTGCTTGAGAGTGTGAGAGTGGTGTAGTTTCGAATGAGTCGAACCCTTTCTACGTTGCGCATGGGCCTCCTTTTATAGGCTAAAGGGGTCACCGACAGGTGGCAACGCAGTCAAGGGTACAAATGTAAAAAGGGTGGTTGGTACAACTGCCATCAACAGTGCATCCTTCCTAACTCTGACGGCAGGGGACAAGAGCATTTAATGCCCGTCCGCGTCGCCTAAATAGTGCAGAAAAGCGACCGTTTAGGGGCGCCACCGCTTGCCATGATGGCCTTCTAGTCATATCCACTTGCCACCTCGCACCGCTTGACTGCACAGCTTCCCGCCACGTACGCCTGGAATGATCCTGCGGCGACACGTTGACGGATGCCGCGGTCGTTGTCTTTGTCCCACCCGACAGCTTGTCGCTCATCAGGTCTTGCCGGGATGCGCGCCGCGTCGCGGCAAGTTCTCTGAAGTGCCTTGGTTGATCCTCCCATCAAGCTCCTCTTGCCGGGGCCTTGTCCTTCCCGGCAAGCTCCTCTTGCCGGAGTCTTGTCTTCCTCATTAAAACACTTTGTTCTTGAGTGGCATCAATAGGAACTACGGAGGGTCTTGGCGGACGCCCGGCAAGCCTTGCCGCGGGACGCTACGAGCGCGCGTGCACAAGTTCGGGATACTAAGGTACCCCTACTTTAGTACACCAACAACAGGCATCCATGACCCAGCATCGAACGTGTCGGTCAACAACGAGTGAATCCAGGCTGTAGCACTGGGCTAGCAGGACTCCGGTGAACCGGGCTGTAGCGGGCTAACAGGACTCCGGTATTCATCGCGTGACATTTCCCCGAAGGGACAGACACAGGAACGAAGAAGGACACATGCCGGCCAGCCTAAGTGTTTCGGAGCAGTAGCAAGCTACCATGGCTCAGTGGAAACACTAGGAGACATTTCCCGGTAAGAGAGGCTACCAAGGATAAACAACTAGGTTGTCAGATCCCACACATACCAAGCATTTCAATAACATACACACAATATGCTCGATATGTGCAAATACAACATGGCATCACAACATGACTCTACGACTCAAGTATTTATTCATTAGGCTCCGAGGAGCGAGATATTACAAACATGGGTCTCATGACCCAACATTCAGAGCATACAAATCAAAGCACATGCGGAAAATTTAACATGTCTGAGTACAGACAACTACAAATGATAAAGGCTGAGAAGCTTGACTATCTACCAGATCCTGCCGAGGGCACAAGATCGTAGCTGAGGTAACAAGCTAAACGTCGAAGACCATGCGGAACTACTAGCGAGACTGACGTCTCTCTGCAAAAACATAAAATAGGCAAACGTGAGTACAAATGTACCCAGCAAGACTTACATAAGATCTAGCTACATATGCATCATTATCAACAAAGGGATGGTGGGGTTTAACTGCAGCAGGCCAGCTTTGACTCGGTGGCTATCCTGAACTACGACTGCAAGTAACTCTTTTGAGGTGGCGCACACGAGTCCAAATATTCACCATATCAATACACTACTATGGATCCACTCCCGTCTCCCTACGAGAGCGCCATCCATAACACTCATGCTTATCTTGCGCATTTTAAAGTATCCACTTTCACTTGTCTATGAACTGTTATAGGCAACCCAGAAGTCCTTTACCGCGGACACGGCTATTCGAATAGATGATGTTAACACTGTAGGGGTGTACTTCTTCACACATGCTCTCACCACTTACCGCCGTTTACACGACATGTACTCGGCAACCTTCAAGCGGAAGCCCAACGAGGGTGTCGGCCACGACCTACCTAAACACTCAAGTCTCTAGTCCAGGTTTATCGCCTATTCGGGTTCCATCTGCGAGGAGATCTGGCCAGAGTTTCGCTCACAGCCCCAAACGATGTGTGCAGGGTTCCTGAGACACCAAACGGGCGCCCGGTACACCGTGCCACGTGCCTACCGCATCACAGCCCACCTCTCCGGTCAGCGCTGCCCACGGCCTCCAACATACTACAAACACCAGAAACTACTTGCAACTCCTGGACAGAGGACAATGGTGATTAAGAAGCCGAGAGGGTCCATTGGTTTCGGGCCCAATGCGTGGTAGTATCTATTTCATGGATCACAAACACAGAACTCAGTTCCTGAAGACGGCTGCAATGAGACAACCCACCATGTACTCCTACATGGCCTCTCACCGCTACCTTTACCAAATCGTGTTCACACACTTTGCTCACACACAGTAGGACATGTTCACACACCTCTGATTCATCCTCGATGAATCAGACCCGACTCAACTCTAAGCAGTAGCAGGCATGACAAACAAGCATGAATGAGTAGGCACAACAGGGCTCAAACAACTCCTACTCATGCTAGTGGGTTTCATCTATTTACTGTGGAATGACAGGTCATGCAAAGGATAAAGGGGTTCAGCTACCACAGCAAGTAACAGATGAATCATTGTTGTCCTAATGCAGTAAAAGAGAGCAGGAGCGAGAGAGTGGGATTTTATCGGAATGAACAAGGGGGTTTTGCTTGCCTGGCACTTCTGAAGATAATATAGTTCTTCATCGGTGTCATCGAATATTCGTCGGAGCCACGTCTATCCAGAGGGGACAAACACCAGCAACAGAAAGGAAACACAATCAATGCAATGCAACATTATGATGCATGATCATTACATGGCAACATGCTGGTGTTTTGAGCTAATGCAACTAGCAACAAAGTTAAATGAAGTTGGTTTGAACCCTAAGTTCAAAATCAAACTCCATACGTTATTATTCAAATGCCTTTATTTGATTTTACCTAGACAGTGAACAAAAGTTTTTCTAACATGCATGAAAATGGTATAGATGGATAGATTGGATTTTTCTGATAATTTTTCATATATACTTTATTTCATTTGGAGTTACGGTTGAATTTATATGATTTTTAGAAGTTAGCACTATTTTCTGGAATTTCCTGAATTATAATAAATCCAGAAAACGTATTATGGCGTCAGCACTACGTCACCGTGACGTCAGCAGGTCAACTGACCCGGTGTAACGCCCCAGATTCGATGCGCCAGGTGTCCGCCAGTTATTTGCCGTCCTTGCCATGTCAGTTGCTTGCGTGTTGCACTTTGCCATGTCATGATATGCATTTCATATCATGTCATCATGTGCATTTCATTTTGCATACATGTCCGTCTCATGCATCCGAGCCTTTTCCCCGTTGTCCGTTTTGCAATCCGGCACTCCTATGACATCCGGCGCCCCATTTTTGCCTCTTCTCTTGTGCGGGTGTTAAACACTCTCGGAATGGATCGAGGTTTGCCAGGCGGCCTTGGTATAGCACCGGTAGGCCGCCTGTCAAGTTTCGTGCCATTTGGAGGTCGTTTGATACTCCAACGGTTAACCGGGTAACCGTAAAGCCTCTTTTGTGTGTAGCCCAACACCCCTTCCAAAGTGGCCCAAAACCCAGCATACTCCCCTCCATGCTCTCGGTCGTTCGATCACGATCGCGTGGCCGAAAACCGCTCCTCATTTGGACTCTCCTAACTCCCTCTATCTATAAATAGCCCCTCCCCCCGAAAATCCCGGATCATTTCCACCCTAACCCTAGCCCCGCTCCTCTCCGCGCCGCCGGACACGTCCGGACGGAGCCGGACGCGTCCGCCGCCGCGCCCCCGGCGAATCGGGAGCCGCCGCGTGGCATGCGCCGCCGCCCCGCGCTGCCGCCCCGCTCGGCCCGCTCCTGGCCCTCGCGGGCCCAGTCCGCTCGCCGCCCGCTCCCGCGTCCCGCTGCCGCAGCGGGCGCGCCAGCCGTCCGCCGCCGCCGCCGTCCGCGGATCCGGCCGCGCCGCCGCCTGGCTCCCTCGCTGCCGACCGTCTCTGCCGCCGCCCTCCGCCGAGCCGCCGCCCGTCGCCTCCCGTGCGCCCCGGCCCCACGCCCGTCGCCGGCGTCCTGCGCGCCGCGCCCCACAGCCAGCTCCTCTGTGCCGCCCTACGCCGGGGTCCGGCTAGATCCGGGCGCCGGCCGCCGGATCCGGCCACCGGCCCCGCCCCCGGCCTCCTCCGCCCCCCTCAGACCCCTCCGGCGAGCCTCTCCTCCAACTCCGGCGAGACTACGGTCGCCTCGAAGTCCGTGCCGATCAGACAGGTTGACCCCCGTATCCACCAAGTCCCAGATATTTTGCATTATCTTAGCATGTTCATCGCATCACATCTCTGCATCCGTAGCTCCGTTTCGTGCGTATAATATATCAAATTGTTCGCCTCGACGAGTACTTTATTTTATTCCATTGCATCATTCTCATTTGAGCTCATCTTGATGCCCGAAATGCTGTTGGAAGAGTGCATGTTGATGTTAATCTGCTGAAACTGTTATAACTTGCTCATTTGTCATTTTTGCTATGATTGATGTGTGCATCCTATGAGGTTGATGTCTTCATGTGTTTTGATCTATGCCATGCCATATTTCTAGGGGTGTATGCCATGTATTTTTGTGATCAATGTGGTGACTAGCACAAGCATGCAAACTTGGCTTCGTGGTATTGCTGATTTTAGTCCCTGTTCTGCTGTTATTTTGATGCCATGTAAACTTGATGCTACAGAGAGATCCATGCATATTTTGAGATACTTCAGTAAGGGCCTTTTGAACATATGGTTATTTTCTATCCATTCATGCCCTTGTTTGCAATTATGGAGTAGTCTAGCATGCCATTTGGGTGCTCTAATTTTGCTTCAAAATGTTTCCTGGTAGATTGTTTACATGTTATTCAATATGGCCAACCTTGCTATAGTTGATCCTTGCATTCTATGAACTTGTTCTTGACTTGGTTTGCTTCACAAACATGTATTCTTGATGATGCTATGCTTATCTTGTCATGCAATGACTTGTGGTGAGTGAATCGAGCTTGTTAAGTAGTGTACTTGATGTTGCTGTTTTGCTAGGCTGAATCTGTTATTTCGTGATGCTATATAAACATGTTGCTACTAATCATTCTGTGCATAATCTGGAGATGCTCTATAAACATGTTTTGATCTACATGTTATGCCCTATCCATCCATGCCCCTGGTTGCATTTATAGGTTTCTGTAGCTTGTTGTAATCTTGCTCTAAAGTTGCTTCATAATGTTGCTGTCAGCCTGTTTACATTGAGTTCAGTTGTTTCCATGTGTTTTCCTAGTGATCCATGAACCCTATGACCTTGCTATTGCCATGCTTAGCTTCATAAACATGTCTTCTTACTGTTGGTTGCGTTGCCATGCCATGTATTGCTCTGTAGTGAGTGGTTCAAGCTCACCAACATGCCTACTTATTGTTGTTCCTGCCATGTTTGTATCTGTAATATAACTTGCCATGTTTACATGGGTGCCATCATATTTTCTGGTCCTTTTTGGCTCATGGTCAGTAAGGTACTTTTAATCTATGCTTTTAGTAGATTCATGCCATGCCTTTTTTTGCCATTATAAGTTCCTGTAACATGTTGTTTGATGGCTCTAAACATTGCAACCTGATGTTTTTTCCTGATAAGTCTGAAACTGTTATTATTTGCAATCTTCCCATGTCTTTTTGAGCATGTTCTAGTTGTTTCTGGAGATAGCTCAGTGTTCATGTTTTGTTATGCTTTACCGGTACTTCATGCCCATGCCTTTTGTTATTATGTTGGTGTGCTGTAGCATGTTGTTTTGATGCTTGCAATATGCCTAGTTGCTGTTATGGACAGATTGTTGTTATGCCTTGTATAGAGTATGTGTTGAACCGTTGCTCCGTTTTGAGTGTGCTCTATATGAAACTTGCTTGATTTTGCATGTAGTGCCATATTACCATGTTGCATCCTTGTTTTGGTGTGTTTGCTTTATGTTTGCGTGCATTTTGCATCAATGCCATGCTTAACTTGTTTTGCTCATATCTTCTAGGCCGTAGCTCCGAATCTAATGAACTTTATATGTAACTTGACTAGAATTTCGTGTAGATCCTCTTGGTGCTCTTTAACTTGCTGTTTAACAACTTGAACATAATGTTTATTCAGTTCTGGACCAATTTCGAAATTTGCATATGAGGACTTACCGGAATTGTTATATGTTGTTTCCGGCCTCATTTAAACTTGCCTTAATATGTTGTTCTTGTTTGCATCATCTCTTGCCATGAGTAGCTTCATGTAGCTTTGTCATGCATCATGCTTGTTGTGCATCATGTCTTGTTCATGTGTGGTGTGTTTACCATGTTGTGTGCTTCTTCTCGATGGTTCCCGTTTCGTTGCGATCGTGAGGATTCGTTCGTCTACGCTTGGTTCGTCTTCGTGGCTTCATCTTCTTCATGGACTCGTTCTTCTTCCTTGCGGGATTTCAGGCAAGATGACCACTACCCTGGATCTCACTATTATCATTGCTATGCTAGTTGCTTCGTTCCATCGCTATGCTGCGTTACCTATCATTTGCTCTTCAAGCCTCCCAAATTGCCATGAACCTCTAACCTTTGACACCCTTCCTAGCAAACCGTTGTTTGGCTATGTTACCGCTTTGGCTCAGCCCCTCTTATAGCGTTGCTAGTTGCAGGTGAAGTTGAAGATTTCTCCATGGTGGACATGATTTTGGTTGGGATATCAGAATATCTCTTATATTATTAATGCATCTATATATTTGGTAAAGGGTGGAAGGCTCGGCCTTATGCCTGGTGTTTTGTTCCACTCTTGCTGCCCTAGTTTCCGTCATACCGGTATTATGTTCCCGGATTTTGCGTTCCTAACGTGGTCGGGTGATTTATGGGACCCCCCTGATAGTTCGCTTTGAATAAAACTTGTCCAGCAAGGCCCAACCTTGGTTTTACCATTTGCCTCACCACCACCTACTTTTCCCTTGGGAGTCGCTCTCTCGAGGATCATCTTTATTATAGCCCCCCGGGCCAATGCTTGTCTAAGTGTTGGTGCAAACTAGAGCACCGTGCGGGACCATCCCTTTGCAACTTGGGTTACGTCGGTACCTATACGCTTAGCTTATCCGGTGTTGCCCTGAGAACGAGATATGTGCAGCTCCTATCGGGATTGGCGGCGCATCGGGCGGTCTTGCTGGTCTTGTTTTACCTTTGTCGAAATGTCTTGTAAACCAGGATTCTGAGACTGATCGGGTCTTCCTGGGAGAAGGTCTATTCCTTCGTTGATCGCGAGGGCTTGTCATGGGCTAAGTTGGGACACCCCTGCAGGGTATAAACTTTCGAGAGTCATGCCCGCGGTTATGTGGCAGATGGGAATTTGTTAATGTCCGGTTGTAGATAACTTGACACCTGATCCGAATTAAAACGCATCAACCGCGTGTGTAACCGTGATGGTCTCTTCTCGGCGGAGTCCGGGATGTGAACACGGTTTCTGGGTTATGTTTGACGTAAGTAGGTGTTCAGGATCACCTCTTGATCATTGCTAGTTGACGACCGTTCCTTTGTTTCTCTTCTCGCTCTCATTTGCGTATGTTAGTCACCATATCATGCTTAGTCGCTGCTGCAACCTCACCACTTTACCCCTTCCTTTCCCACTAAGATTTGCTAGTCTTGATACCCATGGTAATGGGATTGCTGAGTCCTCGTGGCTCACAGATTACTACAACAACAGTTGCAGGTATAGGTTTGTATGCGATGATCATGACGCGAGAGCGATGCTTGCTTGCGTTGAGTTTCTTCTTCTGCTTCTTCGATTAGGGGATAGGTTCCAGGTCGGCAGCCTGGGCTAGCAGGGTGGATGTCGTTTGAGTTTCTGTTTGTGTTTCATCCGTAGTCGGATGGTGCTCTTTTGTAAGATGATGTTGTATTCGTGTGGCATTGTATGCCTCTTATATGTATCCCTATCAATTATGTAATGTTGATGTAATGATATCCACCTTGCAAAAGCGTCTCAATATGCGGGTGTATCCTTGGTGGGACGTTCGAGTTCCTTTTGGATAGGGTCGCATATTGGGCATGACAAGTTGGTATCAGAGCCTCGACCGACCTTAGGAGCCCCCTTGATTGATCGTGTAGTTTGGCCGTTGTTGAGTCTAGAAGAAAACTGTTTTCAGAGTCTAGTTATATCGGAGAGTAGGAATTCTTTTTACTCCTCAGCCCCTTCGTCGCTCTGGTGAGGAATCTTGACGTAGGTGTTTTGAACTACTCCTCTTCCCTTTCAAATTTTTCTTTAGGTTCACGCAGTTGGTTTTCCGGTAGTTGTTCCTCAGCTCTTTTCATCTGGTGCTTTTCTCGTCAAGTTGACTCGAGCCTCTTCATCGTTGCCAAGTTCAAGCCTCAGTTGTTTTCTTTTCCCACCCACCCAGCCCTTTTTCTTCTCGAATCCGGAGTCCGTAATCGAGTATCCATCCTACTCGTCCGAAGTCTTTGCTTTCTTTCCTCAATGATTTTAACCGGTGTTTTCTCTTCAAGTTGTTCGTCGGTTTCCCCTTCCAAGTTGCGTTTGTTTTTCCCACCCTCCCACCCTCTTCTTCCCGGAGCTTGAGTCTGTTTCGAGCATCAATTCCATTTGTGCAGAACCCCTTCAGTCTTTCTTCAATTATTTCAACCGGTGAATTCTCGTCTCGTTCGACATTCTTCATCTATTTTTTTCTTCTCTGGTGGACCCAATGCAAGTTTTTTAGTGTTGATCGTATTCTTTTCCACGGCTCAAATGTTTTTTTCCCTTGCTCGTTCGCCTCTCGCCAGTTTATCATTCCGGAGTTCGTAAGACATCTCAGGAGATTCGTCCGTGTTCCAATTAATTCAAGGTTGTTACCTCATTCGAATATTTCAATTGTTCCGGTGCATCATCTATCTGTTCAACAATCCTTTCCAACGGTGTTATCTCTTCAGTGGGCCCTAACCCACAGGTCTTTTCCCAGGATCTTACCTGACTCTTCTGATTCCCCGGAGTTATTCTCAATTCTTTTCAAAGTGTGACGTAAGAATGAATCCCATCAGTCACATGCCTTTTCCAAGATCGATTTCAAATCATTTCATTGTTGGCTCAACCTCTTCACTTTTCATTCTTCCGGAGTATCTCAGTAATTTCGGTGGTGTTTCTCGTCGTCATTCTCAACTTTGAAGATCGAGGAAGAGTTTCTCTAAATCTTGCCCGTCCTCTCGAAGATTCGCGGTTCTAGCTTCATGCTATCCTCTTGAATTATTCCATTTGTCAGATATTCTTTTCTTACCCATCCGGAGAACTTCAGGAGTTGATTTCTATTTCTTTTCACCAGAGGCCATCATTCCAGTTATCGTTCTCTATTTATCCCGGTGCTTCGTTCAAGTGTTCTTTAATCGGCTCATGATCTCTTTGTTCTTTTGCATCTAAATTCCCTCTAACTTATTTGTTCTTCTAATTCTTCCCGGTGATTCATTCTCTTTCATCAGTCATTTTTGAATTCTTACGGTGGATCATTCAAGATTTCACTTCCTTCGTTATCATATTAATCCATTCGTTCTTTTCAATCCTATCGGTGGTTCATGAAGACCTTCTCAAGTTTGCGATATGTCATTTCTCAATCCTTTTCAAGAAGAATAAGTAGTATGCGAAATCCATTGCTTGTCATCAATTTAATTTGGTGAGGATAGCATAACGTAAATCTTATTCTTATTTCATCCAAGCGAGTAATCCCTTCCTTCGGAGTTTGTTCTTGATGAATAAATTCTAGTTCCAAGTGTTTTCATCTTTTCTTTTCCGGAGTTCAAATTTTCCTCGGCCATTTCGTCGGAACCTCCATCTAATTCATCGCAAGGCTCATCTTATTATTTCATCCTTCATTTCCATCTCATCGTCCTTCTGTCACCGGAGTTCTTCACGGTGGATCATCATGATTTAATTCATTCTTCAAGAGTTCATCAAGTACCATTCCATCCTCTCTAGCTCGTGTTCTATCCTTTCCTTGTTCAGCCGGAGTGCTGCCTAAATCCTTTCAGTCTTATTCGTTTCTTTTCACATTCTAACCACTCCAGTTAGAACGAGTGGTTTCATAGCCTATCTGATTCCGTGAGCTTTCGATTCTCGTCATTCTCGTCGTTCCTTTCTTCTTCTCGAGTGCTCTCGATTCTTTGCTTCTTCTCTTGAGTTCTTGCTTCACCCCATCCTTTTTTCCCTTCCGTCTCGGTCCTAAGATCTTAGGACGAGATCTCTTGTTAGTGGAGGAGTGTTGTAACGCCCCGGATTCGATGCGCTAGGTGTCCGCCAGTTATTCGCCGTCCTTGCCATGTCAGTTGCTTGCGTGTTGCACTTTGTCGTGTCATCATATGCATTTCATATCATGTCATCATGTGCATTTCATTTTGCATACATGTCCGTCTCATGCATCCGAGCCTTTTCCCCGTTGTCCGTTTTGCAATCCGGCACTCCTATGTCATCCGGCGCCCCCCTTTTTGCCTCTTCCCTTGTGCGGGTGTTAAATGTTCTCGGAATGGACCGAGGTTTGCCAAGCGGCCTTGGTATAGCACCGGTAGCCCGCCTGTCAAGTTTCGTGCCATTTGGAGGTCGTTTGATACTCCAACGGTTAACCGGGTAACCGTAAAGCCTCTTTTGTGTGCAGCCCAACACCCCTTCCAAAGTAGCCCAAAACCCAGTAAACTCCCCTCCATGCTCTCGGTCGTTCGATCACGATCGCGTGGCCGAAAACCGCTCCTCATTTGGACTCCCCTAGCTCCCTCTATCTATAAATAGCCCCTCCCCCCGAAAATCCCGGATCATTTCCACCCTAACCCTAGCCCCGCTCCTCTCCGCGCCGCTGGACACGTCCGGACGGAGCCGGACGCGTCCGCCGCCGTGCCCCCGGCGAATTGGGAGCCGCCGCGTGGCCTGCGCCGCCGCCCCGCGCCGCCGGCCCGCTCGGCCCGCTCCTGGCCCTCGCGGGCCCAGTCCGCTCACCGCCCGCTCCCGCGTCCCGCCGCCGCAGCCTGCCGCGCCCGCCGTCCGCCGCCGCCGCCGTCCGCGGATCCGGCCGCGCCGCCGCCTGGCTCCCTCGCCGCCGGCGCCGACCTCGCCGCCGCCCCGACCTCGGCCGCGCCCGCCGCCGACCGTCTCCGCCGCCGCCCTCCGCCGAGCCGCCGCCCGTCGCCTCCCGTGCGCCCCGGCCCCGTGCCCATCGCTGGCATCCTGCGCGCCGCGCCCCACGGCCAGCTCCTCCGCGCTGCCCTACGCCGAGGTCCGGCCAGATCCGGGCGCCGGCCGCCGGATCCGGCCACCGGCGCCGCCCCCGGCCTCATCCGCCCCCCTCAGACCCCTCCGGCGAGCCTCTCCTCCAACTCCGGCGAGACTACGGTCGCCTCGAAGTCCGTGCCGATCTGACAGGTTGACCCCCGTATCCACCAAGTCCCAGATATTTTGCATTATCTTAGCATGTTCATCGCATCACATCTCTGCATCCGTAGCTCCATTTCGTGCGTATAATATGTCAAATTGTTCGTCTCGACGAGTACTTCACTTCATTCCATTGCATCATTCTCATTTGAGCTCATCTTGATGCCCGAAATGCTGTTGGAAGAGTGCATGTTGATGTTAATCTGCTGAAACTATTATAACTTGCTCATTTGTCATTTTTGCCATGATTGATGTGTGCATCCTATGAAGTTGATGTCTTAATGTGTTTTGATCTATGCCATGCCATCTTTCCAGGGTGTATGCCATGTATTTTTGTGATCAATGTGGTGACTAGCACAAGCATGCAAACTAGGCTTCGTGGTATTGCTGATTTTAGTCCCTGTTCTGCTGTTATTTTGATGCCATGTAAACTTGATGCTACAGAGAGATCCATGCATATTTTGAGATACTTCAGTAAGGGCGTTTTGAACATATGGTTATTGTCTATCTATTCATGCCCTTGTTTGCAATTATGGAGTAGTCTAGCATGCCATTTGAGTGCTCTACTTTTGCTTCAAAATGTTTCCTGGCAGATTGTCTACATGTTATTCAATATGGCCAAGCTTGCTATAGTTGATCCTTGCATGCTATGAACTTGTTCTTGACTTGGTTTGTTTCACAAACATGTCTTCTTGATGATGCTATGCTTATCTTGTCATGAAATGACTTGTTGTGAGTGAATTGAGCTTGTTAAGTAGTGTACTTGATGTTGCTGTTTTGCTAGGCTGAATCTGTTATTTCGTGATGCTATATAAACATGTTGCTACTAATCATTCTATGCATAATCTGGATATGCTCTATAAACATGTTTTGATCTACATGTTATGACCTATCCATCCATTCCCCTGGTTGCATTTATAGGTTGCTTTAGCTTGTTGTAATCTTGCTCTAAAGTTGCTTCATAATGTTGCTGTCAGCCTGTTTACATTAAGTTCAGTTGTTTCCATGTGTTTTCCTAGTGATCCATGAACCCTATGACCTTGCTATTGTCATGTTTAGCTTCATAAACATGTCTTCTTACTGTTGGTTGCCTTGCCATGCCATGTATTGCTCTATAGTGAGTGGTTTAAGCTCACCAACATGCCTACTTATTGTTGTTCCTGCCATGTTTGTATCTGTAATATAACTTGCCATGTTTACATGGGTGCCATCATATTTTCTGGTCCTTTTTGGCTCATGGTCAGTAAGGGACTTTTGATCTATGCTTTTAGTATATTCATGCCATGCCTTTGTTGCCATGATAAGTTCCTGTAACATGTTGTTTGATGGCTCTAAACGTTGCAACCTGATGTTTTTTCCTGATAAGTCTGAAACTGTTATTATTTGCAATCTTCCCATGTCTTTTTGAGCATGTTCTAGTTGTTTCTGGAGATAGCTCAGTGTTCATGTTTTGTTATGCTTTACCGGTACTTCATGCCCATGCCTTTTGTTATTATTTTGGGGTGTTGTAGCATGTTGTTTTGATGCTTGCAATATGCCTAGTTGCTGTTATGGACAGATTGTTGTTATGCCTTGTATAGAGTATGTGTTGAACCGTTGCTCCGTTTTGAGTGCGCTCTATATGAAACTTGCTTGATTTTGCATGAAGTGCCATATTACCATGTTGCATCCTTGTTTTGGTTTGTTTTCTTGATGTTTGGGCGCATTTTGCGTCAATGCCATGCTTAACTTGTTTTGCTCATATCTTCTAGGCCGTAGCTCCGAATCTAATGAACTTTATATGTAACTTGACTAGAATTTCGTGTAGATCCTCTTGGTGCTCTTTAACTTGCTGTTTAACAACCTGAACATAATGTTTATTCAGTTCTGGACCAATTTCGAAATTTGCATATGAGGACTTACCGGAATTGTTATATGTTGTTTCCGGCCTCATTTAAACTTGCCTTGATATGTTGTTCTTGTTTGCATCATCTCTTGCCGTGAGTAGCTTCATGTAGCTTTGTCATGCATCATGCTTGTTGTGCATCATGTCTTGTTCATGTGTGGTGTGTTTACCATGTTGTGTGCTTCTTCTCGATAGTTCCCGTTTCGTTGCGATCGTGAGGATTCGTTCGTCTACGCTTGGTTCGTCTTCGTGGCTTCACCTTCTTCATGGACTCGTTCTTCTTCCTTGCGGGATTTCAGGAAAGATGACCACTACCATGGATCTCAGTACTATCATTGCTATGCTAGTTGCTTCGTTCTATCGCTATGCTGCGTTACCTATCATTTGCTCTTCAAGCCATCCCATATTGCCATGAACCTCTAACCTTTGACACCTTTCCTATGCAAACCGTTGTTTGGCTATGTTACCACTTTTGCTCAGCCCCTCTTATAGCGTTGCTAGTTGGAGGTGAAGTTGAAGATTTCTCCATGGTGGACAGGATTTTGGTTGGGATATCACAATATCTCTTATATTATTAATGCATCTATATATTTGGTAAAGGGTGGAAGGCTCGGCCTTATGCCTGGTGTTTTGTTCTACTCTTGCCGCCCTAGTTTCCGTCATACCGGTGTTATGTTCCCGGATTTTGCGTTCCTAACACGGTCGGGTGATTTATGGGACCCCCCTGACAGTTTGCTTTGAATAAAACTTGTCCAGCAAGGCCCAACCTTGGTTTTACCATTTGCCTCACCACCACCTACTTTTCCCTTGGGAGTCGCTCTCTCGAGGGTCATCTTTATTATAGCCCCCCCCGGGCCAATGCTTGTCTAAGTGTTGGTCCAAACTAGAGCACCGTGCGGGACCATCCCTTTGCAACTTGGGTTACGTCGGTACCTGTACGCTTAGCTTATCCGGTGTTGCCCTGAGAACTAGATATGTGCAGCTCCTATCGGGATTGTCGGCGCATCGGCGGTCTTGCTGGTCTTGTTTTACCTTTGTCGAAATGTCTTGTAAACCGGGATTCCGAGACTGATCGGGTCTTCCTGGGAGAAGGTCTATTCCTTCGTTGATCGCGAGAGCTTGTCATGGGCTAAGTTGGGACACCCCTGCAGGGTATAAACTTTCGAGAGTCGTGCCCGCGGTTATGTGGCAGATGGGAATTTGTTAATGTCCGGTTGTAGATAAGTTGACACCTGATCCGAATTAAAATGCATCAACCGCGTGTGTAGCCGTGATGGTCTCTTCTCGGCGGAGTCCGGGAAGTGAACATGGTTTCTGGGTTATGTTTGACGTAAGTAGGTGTTCAGGATGACCTCTTGATCATTGCTAGTTGACGATCGTTCCTTTGTTTCTCTTCTCGCTCTCATTTGCGTATGTTAGTCACCATATCATGCTTAGTCCCTGCTGCAACCTCACCACTTTACCCCTTCCTTTCCCATTAAGCTTTGCTAGTCTTGATACCCATGGTAATGGGATTGCTGAGTCCTCGTGGCTCATAGATTACTACAACAACAGTTGCAGGTACACGTTATGCGATGATCATGACGCGAGAGCGATGCTTGCTTGCGTTGAGTTTCTTCTTCTTCTTCTTCGATCAGGGGATAGGTTCCAGGTCGGCAGCCTGGGCTAGCAGGGTGGATGTCGTTTGAGTTTCTATTTGTGTTTCATCCGTAGTCGGATGGTGCTTATTTGTAAGATGATGTTGTATTCGTGTGGCATTGTATGCCTCTTGTATGTATCCCTATCAATTATGTAATATTGATGTAATGATATCCACCTTGCAAAAGCGTCTCAATATGTGGGTCTATCCTTGGTGGGACCTTCGAGTTGCTTTTGGATAGGGTCGGATATTGGGCATGACACCTGGTCCAGGTCAAACCTGACCAGTGGGACCCACTGGTCAGTGTCTCAGTGCCAGTTAGGGTCACTGACATGTGGACCCAGTCAATGGCCACGTCAGCATGGTCAACGCTGACGCGTGGGGCCGCTAAGATTAGTTAAAACTAAACAGAAGCTAATCTATGATTAATTAGCAGGTGGGGCCCTACTGTCAGTGTCACTAGGTGTTTGACTAAGTGCGTCATTAGCCTAAACTAATCTGCCCCGTCACCATCGCCGGAGTTACGCCGGCGGCGACCAAAATGCGGCGGAGACACACTGGGTTAGCTCGGGTTTTGCCCACGATTGACCAAAACGACCATGGTTTGGACCTACGCGTAGCTGGGACTCGCGCGCAACTGGTAGGGCAAATGGAAGGGGCTGGGTTGGAGCGAGCTCGCCGGAGTCGAGCCCGTAGCGGCGGTCGGCGTTCGGGTGTTGAGCGGGACGGAGCTACAGAGCACGGGGAGATGGATGGGTGTGTGAGTTATGCTCAGGGGAGTGCGGTCAGTTCAGTGGTGAGCTCAGACGCGTGCTTGCACGGCCGTAGCCGCGGTGGCGACATGGCCGGCGGCGGGGAGCAATCGGCTCTGATGGCCACGGTGGCTAGAAGGCGCGGGAGAGCACGGGGAGAGAGGGGAAAGAGGCAGGGGCTCACGGCGATTCCAGAAGATGCGTCGGCGAGGCCGGGGAGAGGCTGAGGCTCGCGAATCCCCGACGAGCCCGTCGGCGGTCAAAGGATGGAAACGAGGTTGGGGACGACGCTGCAGGGCTTCCCGAAGGGCGTGGCTCGGTGGGGATGGAAAGGGGGTCGAGGCGGAGCTCTTGAGCTGTGCAGGGAAGCGAGGGGGAGGCGGTGGCCGCGGTGATGCTCGGCGGCGTGCTGCGGTGCGCTCGGGAGAGAGGAGTAGAGGAGGGGCGAAGAACTCAGGGAGAGTGAGAGGGGTCGAGCGGTTCGGGGCGACGTCGGGCGTTCACCCATGCGTCCAGGGGCTAGGCGGCAAGCAGGAGGAGGCGTGGTGAGCTCGGGCACGTCGCGGTGTCCCTCCTCTGCCTACTGACAGAGGTGGGTGGTGACTGGCATGGGCCAGGTGGGCCGGCCCAGTGCAAGTAAGTGGCCACTGGCCTTTCTCTCTCTCTCTGTTTTCCATTTAATTCTGTTTTTCTATATTTTTGTATCTGTTCGGCTTTATTTAAAATACTTAAACAGATCCAAAAATCATGATACTAATCATGGCTACTGTTTAGAATATATAAAACAGTAAACATTTTAGTTTATGATTAATTGAGCATTTAAAATATTTAATAGCATTTAAATGCCCAAATGCAAATACTATATGATTTAATTCAGTGACCAAATATGTCATGGAAAAATGTGCAACACCTCTGGTTATGGTTCTAGCATTTTCTAGAAATGATGAACATTTTTGAAAGCCATTTGGACTCACTGAAAATATTTTAGTTGATCCTAGTGAATTCATTTGATGTTAGGGTTTAGGCAATCCCCATTTCAATCTTAAATAAAATTTAGACATGATGCAACAACCAAGCTAGTCCAAGTGCATAGCAAGGCTAGGGATGTGACAACTCACCCCCACTAAACAAGAATCTCATCCCGAGATTCAAGACGTGAGGTAAGAAGACAGAGGGGGCACAATACCAACACAATCTTCACGATCCAAGTTGCACCTCATAAGTTTGTTGATTCGTTGCATACATTGATCTTGGCATCCTCGCTTTTGAGATCCTCATCCACGCGATTACGACGGAAACAAACTCTACTAGGATTTATCTTCTCAAGGATCGAACAACTCAGGATCACTCATCGAGTGAGACATTGAAACATCTCTCGAGCTGAGACATGGAACATATTGAGAGGAATGGAAGAACAAGCGACGGGGTTTGATTTGGTGGGCAACAATTCCACGCTTAGAAAGATGATGGACGGTGTCAAGGTGGCGAGGAAAAAAATTGCCATGATACCACAACGAGACACCTTAAGGAAGGTGACTCGCAGAAATATTCCCGTAAGTGGCAAAAAGAATTACTTTTGATATAGAGATCATTGAGACTCTTTATACCAGCCTAAGGCAATTTACGATTGATTCTTTAGAAGAGCTCGAAGAAATGACATACTCGAACTAGGATGGGTGATGTGGACTACCTTGTTGAAGGCAACACAATGGATGACTTTTGCTTATCATCGGAAATAAATGGGACCCATGGTAGGACCACTTTTGAGGATGATCCTGAACAAGAGTTACTAAGAAGGCAGCCCATAGAAATTGGCACAATGGCAGTGCAAGCTGGGAACAAAGTGCTAATACTGGGAATGTTCCAACCATCATATCTGCCTGAGATTCAAATCTGGTTGGTGTCAGGATATTCCGGACTCATCAAGTCTAGAAAGAGAAATGAAGGTTTGCAACACAAATCGACGAGATGACGTTGCGAGAGTCTCAGGGAATGAACTACGATAGCAAGCTCCAAAACATGAGTTGGTTCTGCTACAACATGTGAACGTGTTGTCCGAGACAAGCATGAACACATAGTAGTCTTATAATAAAACGCTACCGAGCTCAGAAGGGGAACCATCATCGAGGATATCGAAGTCCTTGCATAAGTCATGATTCTTAAGAAGAAACTTCTTCACCTTGAACAAATCAATCAGTGGCTTGGTGTGCCAGGAACACATATGGAGTGGAGGTAATTAATCTACCAAACCATAGTATAGCTTGCACATGTGTGACTAACTTGGGATGATTCCAAGGAAGCAACATTGACTTTATCGAATTCACGGCGGCAACTTACATTAAATGCACGTGAATTTGAGGAAGTCACTTCTTACATCTGAACATATACTTCATGAACGGAACATGAAGAAAATGCTTACACAAATTTCCAACACCAGCTGGATGTTCAACACGAATCATGGAGGAGACAAAATGCTACTGATGGGCTCAACAGCAACTCATCGGAATTTCCATATCACTGGACTTCCGCCATCATGTGAACACGGTGATAGCATTGGTCAGACCCAAAGATGTAATGGTGTATGCTCGAGGGATCAACCACGAGTAAGACAATATTGCGAACATCGTTGGTTCTGATTTGATTTGAGAATACCCCATACTAAAATCAAGGTTTTGGCAAGACAATAGCTCCAACAACTGGTCTCGAGGATCAATTGATGAAGATATCATCTTTCTTCAACACACACACAAGATATCCCTTAACACGAACTAAGTCAGGCAGCTTTTATCTCCCAACTCTCCAAGTTGTTGTTCAGCTTACCCAATTAGCTCAGGGATACTCGATACAGATCCTTGGAGAAGGGGTGGTTACAAGAACCCAACTTGATCACGAACTCAACATAGCGGTCAGGTGACAACCTGGTAATACTTCCGAGAAGATATTCGGAACATCACGAACCACCGATATGTTACTAAGCTCAAGAACAATCTTGCTTTCAGAGCAAAATGATATGATCAGATAAGCAAGGGACCGAAATATCCGAACTCATTGATCGAAGAGTGCACCAGAAATAAGGACTAGGTAGCACAATCAACCTTAGGGTGAAGATTCAATAATCAACACGCTAAGAATGAGGTTATCGTCCATTTAACTACCAAGCAACGGAGTTGCCAGCAGTATTGATTTCACACACCACAATTCACTTGTCGGCATTCCGGTTACAATAACACGGAAACCGAGGAATGAACAATGATGGCAAGAAGTATCACTATACCAAGAGTTCATGGGATGGTGTGCAATTCCTATAATAATCCCGATATAAAAGATGGTAATACTCCAAGGTAGAACAGGACAAAAACTGGGTTGGCATTTTGATCTGCGAGGTACTACTACTTTGACCCAATCCTGGATGTGGATGAGGTACCGGAGTTTGTTTCTCCTAGTCATTCCGGAATAGAATGGCTTGACGGACCACAAGAGTAATAGGCATCGATGAGCGGATGCAAGCATACTCTTGATTCTCAATTGATAGATGGAGGTCAGAAAACAACTAAAGAGGGACAACTCAAAGGAACATATATCTTTCTGAGTTGTGGACTCATAGATTAGTATATCGAGCGAAGCTCAACATTTCTTCCGGATAACCCATGCGGAAAGGTAGAACTGGCATATTCACAATTATGAATGGAGAACTCCACAAGAGTACTCTGATTGTGATCCTTCGGTTCAGCGAGGAACTTCTGCCATAAGCGGTTCATAGTATTTGGAAGAAGGAAATACCACGTACCTTGAGGACTAATGCAAAAGTTACTAATAACCTAAAGGAACTAGCAACACTATCAACATGAGGTAAGTAGAGTGAATCTTGGGTCAAGAACCCAGGAGTAGAATACCTACTACTAAATGGCATCACGGGATGCTTTCGAGAATGGTGGCCAGAATCATCAGACCGGGAACACAAAACATGGCTAGATTACTAGGTGACTCCCTAAAACACCTAGGGTCATACTAATAGCTCCAACATATATGTCGAGGCAATAAATTACCGCAACGCACCGATTAGTGTGCTTATTCTGACCATAAAGGACACCAGGAACGGAAAGAAAGGATTTGCAAATGCATCAGACTATTGAGAAACCTGGGATGACTCGGACAGCATAACGGCTGTAAATGCTCAAAATGATTTGAGACATCCTGAGAAATGGTGGCATAACCACTTAATATCACAACAGCAAGGTTCTGAGACCAGCTATGAACATACGGAAGTAGTAAAAGCTAAACTGAGATTTGAAGCTAACAATTCTATAAGTCTATGGATTAGTAACATGTCATCCTGATAGACAGATGAGAAGCCTAGTTCCTAATCCCCGTAGAAGAGAAGAGGTTGACTCAGATCAGAAGGCCATGAGGTATAAGGAGTAAAAAGAGCCTTACGTTCCATCCCACAATCAATTCCCCTACGTGTAACTAAAGCATTTCTAGACTCAACTTCGACCAGTTTGGCTTGGTAATCCTACAGGCAGTCAGGCTCTGATACCAAAGCTGTCAGGACCCCGACTCAATGCCACATCGATCTAGCATGTAACACCTCATATCACTTTGCGGCCTCACGCACGGTATTCCCACATGTGTCGCCTTACCTTTGCCCGAGACCGTTTGCGCCTTTTGGAACACGTATATGATAGTGTCGCTAGCATCCATATGATAAGGAGACCGGGCTGACATGGCTAGTGGTAAACCCAAAGTGGCACAAACTTACAGGGACAGGCATCCATGACCCAGCATCGAACGTGTCGGTCAACAGCGAGTGAATCCAGGCTGTAGCACTGGGCTAGCAGGACTCCGGTGAACCGGGCTGTAGCAGGCTAACAGGACTCCGGTATTCATCGCGTGACATTTCCCCGAAGGGACAGACACAAGAACGAAGAAGGACACATGCCGGCCAGCCTAAGTGTTCCGGAGCAGTAGCAAGCTACCATGGCTCAGTGGAAACACTAGGAGACATTTCCTGGTAAGAGAGGCTACCAAGGATAAACAACTAGGTTGTCAGATCCCACACATAACAAGCATTTCAATAACATACACACAATATGCTCGATATGTGCAAATACAACATGGCATCACAACATGACTCTATGACTCAAGTATTTATTCATTATGCTCCGAGGAGCGAGATATTACAAACATGGGTCTCATGACCCAACATTCAGAGCATACAAGTCAAAGCACATGCGGAAACTTTAACATGTCTGAGTACAGACAACTATAAATGATAAAGGCTGAGAAGCCTGACTATCTACCAGATCCTGCCGAGGGCACAAGATCGTAGCTGAGGTAACAAGCTAAACGTCGAAGACCACGCGGAACTACTAGCGAGACTGACGTCTCTTTGCAAAAACATAAAATAGGCAAACATGAGTACAGATGTACCCAGCAAGACTTACATCAGATCTAGCTACATATGCATCATTATCAACAAAGGGGTGGTGGGGTTTAACTGCAGCAGGCTAGCTTTGACTCGGTGGGTATCCTGAACTATGACTGCAAGTATCTCTTTTGAGGTGGCGCACACGAGTCCACATATTCACCATATCAATACACTACTATGGATCCACTCCCGTCTCCCTACGAGAGCGCCATCCATAGCACTCACGCTTATCTTGCGCATTTTAAAGTATCCACTTTCACTTGTCTATGAACTGTTATAGGCAACCCAGAAGTCCTTTACCGCGGACACGGCTATTCGAAACGTGATGTTAACCCTGCAGGGGTGTACTTCTTCACACACGCTCTCACCACTTACCGTCGTTTACACGACATGTACTCGGCAACCTTCAAGCGGAAGCCCAGCGAGGGTGTCGGCCACGACCTACCTAAACACTCAAGTCTCTAGTCCAGGTTTATCGCCTATTCGGGTTCCATCCGCGAGGAGATCCGGCCGGAGTTTCGCTCAAAGCCCCAAACGATGTGTGCAGGGTTCCCGAGACACCAAACGGGCGCCCGGTACACCGTGCCACGTGCCTACCGCATCACAGCCCACCCCTCCGATCAGCGCTGCCCACGGCCTCTATCATACAACAAACACCAGAAACTACTTGCAACTCCTGGACAGAGGACAAGGGTGATTAAGAAGCCGAGAGGGTCCATTGGTTTTGGGCCCAATGCGTGGTAGTATCTGTTTCATGGATCACAAACACAAAACTCAGTTCCTGAAGATGGCTGCAATGAGACAACCCACCATGTACTCCTACATGGCCTCTCACCTATACCTTTACCAAATCGTGTTCACACACTTTGCTCACACACACAGTAGGACATGTTCACACACCTCTGATTCATCCTCGATGAATCAGACCCGACTCAACTCTAAGCAGTAGCAGGCATGACAAACAAGAATGAATGAGTAGGCACAACAGGGCTCAAACAACTCCTACTCATGCTAGTGGGTTTCATCTATTTACTGTGGAATGACAGGTCATGCAAAGGATAAAGGGGTTCAGCTACCGTAGCAAGTAACAGATGAATCATTGTTGTCCTAATGCAGTAAAAGAGAGCAGGAGCGAGAGAGTGGGATTGTATCGGAATGAACAAGGGGGTTTTGCTTGCCTGGCACTTCTAAAGATAATATAGTTCTTCATCGGCGTCATCGAACATTCGTCGGAGCCACGTCTATCGAGAGGGGACAAACACCGGCAACAGAAAGGAAACACAATCAATGCAATGCAACATTATGATGCATGATCATTACATGGCAACATGCTGGTGTTTTTAGCTAATGCAACTAGCAACAAAGTTAAATGAAGTTGGTTTGAACCCTAAGTTCAAAATCAAACTCCATATGTTATTATTCAAATGCCTTTATTTGATTTGACCTAGACAGTGAACAAAAGTTGTTCCAACATGCATGAAAATGGTACAGATGGATAGATTGGATTTTTCTGATAATTTTTCATATATAATTTATTTCATTTGGAGTTACAGTTGAATTTATATGATTTTTAGAAGTTAGCACTATTTTCTGGAATTTCCTCAATTATAATAAATACAGAAAATGTATTATGGCGTCAGCACTACGTCACCGTGACGTCAGCAGGTCAACTGACCCGGTCCAGGTCAAACCTGACCAGTGGGACCCACTGGTCAGTGTCTCAGTGCCAGTTAGGGTCACTGACATGTGGACCCAGTCAATGGCCACGTCAGCATGGTCAACGCTGACGCGTGGGGCCGCTAAGATTAGTTAAAACTAACCAGAAACTAATCTATGATTAATTAGCAGGTGGGGCCCTGCTGTCAGTGTCACTAAGTGTTTGACTAAGTGCGTCATTAGCCTAAACTAATCTGCCCCGTCACCATCGCCGGAGTTAAGACGGCGGCGACCAAAACGCGGCGGAGACACACTGGGTTAGCTCGGGTTTTGCCCATGATTGACCAAAACGACCTTGGTTTGGTCCTACGGGTAGCTGGGACTCGCGCGCATCTGGTAGGGCAAAACAGAAGGGGCTGGGGTGGAGCGAGCTCACCGGAGTCGAGCTCGTAGCGGCGGTCGGCGTTCGGGTGTTGAGCGAGACGGAGCTACACAGTACGGGGAGATGGATGGGTGTGTGAGTTATGCTCAGGGGAGTGCGGTCAGTTCAGTGGTGAGCTCAGACGCATGCTTGCACGGCCGTAGCCGCGGTGGCGACATGGCCGGCGGCGAGGAGCAATCGGCTCCGATGGACACGGTGGCTAGAAGGCGCGGGAGAGCACAGGGAGAGAGGGGAAAGAGGCAGGGGGTCACGGCGATTCCAGAAGAGGCGTCGGCGAGGCCGGGGAGAGGCTGGGGCTCGCGAATCCCCGACGAGCCCGTCGGCGGTCAGAGGTTGGAGACGAGGTTGGGGACGATGCTGCAGGTCTTCCGGAGGGGCATGGCTCGGTGGGGATGGAGAGGGGGTCGAGGCGGAGCTCTTGAGCTGTTCAGGGAAGCGAGGGGGAGGCGGTGGCCGCGGTGGTGCTCGGCGGCGTGCTGCGGTGCGCTCGGGAGAGAGGAGCAGAGGTGGGGGGAAGAACTCAGGGAGAGTTAGAGGGGTCGAGCGGTTCGGGGCGATGCCGGGCATTCACCCACGCGTCCAGGGGCTCGGCGGCAAGCAGGAGGAGGCGTGGCAAACTCGGGCACGTCGCGGTGTCGCTCCTCTGCCTACAGGCAGAGGTGGGTGGTGACTGGCACGGGCCAGGTGGGCCGGCCCAGTGCAAGTAAGTGGCCACTAGCCTTTCTCTCTCTCTCTCTCTCTTTTCCATTTAATTCTGTTTTTCTATATTTCTGTATCTGTTCGGCTTTATTTAAAATACTCAAACAGATCCAAAAATCATGAAACTAATCATGGCTACTGTTTAGAATATATAAAACAGTAAACATTTTAGTTTATGATTAATTGAGCATTTAAAATATTTAATAGCATTTAAATGCCCAAATGCAAATACTATATGATTTAAT
This sequence comes from Triticum timopheevii, assembly GCA_963921465.1. NCBI lineage: Eukaryota > Viridiplantae > Streptophyta > Magnoliopsida > Poales > Poaceae > Triticum > Triticum timopheevii. The sequence goes on along the minus strand of OY997264.1, from coordinate 246,604,220 downwards.
TCAGTGACCAAATTTGTCATGGAAAAATGTGCAACACCTCTGGTTATGGTTCTAGCATTTTCCAGAAATGATGAACATTTTTGAAAGCCATTTGGACTCACTGAAAATATTTTAGTTGATCCTAGTGAATTCCTTTGATGCTAGGGTTTAGGCAATCCCCATTTCAATCTTAAATAAAATTTAGACATGATGCAACAACCAAGCTAGTCCAAGTGCATAGCAAGGCTAGGGATGTGACATGAAGGATCGAGAGGCTGCCGTCAAGGACCGCGATGCCGAGCTTGTTTACCACTATGGCCGGTTGTAGATGCTGGAGCAGGCGCTGTAGGTGGAGAGGACCGATCTAGACCGCAAGGCGAAGGTCCTGGCCGAGGATCGAGTGGCCTTCGCCAAGCTGGAGGAGAAGGCTCACGCTGCGCTGAAGACGCTCTATGAGGGCGGCTTAGAGGAGCCGTTGGCTGGTGAAGAGGACGGCCCTGCCGAGCTGCTTCCCTTCCTGGTCCATGCGCTTGAGGATGCCGCGGACGGCCTTGACCCTACGGCCGAGGCTGAGGCGCGTGCCATGTCGTCTGCAGCGCTGACGCGCATCCTCAGCCACGTCTACCTTCGCGACCCCAACGTCGACCTCGACAGCCTGCTGGACCCTGTGATCGGAGACCTTGCCACCACTGCTGCTGAGGTTGTGAAGGGCCGAGCCGAGGCTTTTCTGGGGAGGTTTCGTGCCTTCAGCATCTTGCCTAGACGCGACGCCGCCAGTTCCGCGGCTTGAGGAGGCGGAGCCGCCCAACGTGACTCCACCACAGGCGGCGGCGCCACTGGAAAGTGATCCCTTTGCGGCTTCTATCCTGTTTTAATTCCTGCAACATGCACCATGCCTCGTGGAGGCGTTTAAACTTGTGTTTGGTGTCGTGAAACACTCTATGGCTTGTAATATTTGCTTTTGAATTCCCTAGAATTTGCATTTTTCCTCCCATTTGCCTGTGTTCTACGTCGGCAGGGCCCGACCCCGCGCATACCTCAGCCGCTGTTAGCTCCGACCGAAACCAGGATGGGACTAAGGAGTGAGGGGCTACGTGGCAAGTTAGGATCCCGAGTCGCGATGCTCAGGAGTCCCCCTTGACTTGCAAACAACATGTAGGGAAGGGAGGCATAGGAGTGGATTTGTCGTTCTACATAGGCAGGGCCCGGCCCCGCACATACCTCAGCTGCCATTAGCCCCGACCGGAAACTAGGACGGGACTAAGGAGTGAGGGGCTACGTGACCAGTTAGGCTCCTGAGTCGCGATTCTCAGGAGTCCCCCTTGACGTGCAAACGAGTCTTCATACCTTGGCTCCGCTCGGGGAGAGGCGCGCGACGACCAGGTCCGAGGGACCTGGTTGGGTGGCATGCATTCGGGTCCAGCCCCCGTGTCCAGCCCCCTCGCGTGGCACTCCCGAGGGGAGGCATTGCGATGGTGCCAGAAACTGAGCTCTGGGCTCCCTAAGGTTGATACGGCCGTGGGCCGCCCTTAGTTGTTTATCACCAGCACGGAGCATAGCGCTTCCGTATGTGTACGGGCATAGCCGCTCCACGGCAGTGTCGTCAGCCAGCGCAGAGCATGGTGCTTCCACTGGTACGTGGGAGGGGGCTCCCCTCCGGGAGGAGCCCCCGGGGCGTGTACAGCCCCGCCCTGACACGTGGCTGGCACGGTAGGGCTAGGAGACGTGTGTCCGGCCACCCGTGAGCCAGCGCGGGACTCATGAGGCCCTACCTCGAGGCGGGTTGTGCCTGGCTCTGGGCCTTTATCAATGGTGTGTTCCTGCAGGGTGGTTAGAATGCAAATGCTCTACGTCCTCAGGTCCCGGCCCTCGAGCGAGCTCAGCCGCCACTGTCGCGATGCCGTGGGTCAAGGCCAGGGGGTGAGGGCTGGAGGGCCAGTAAGAGCCCACGAGTCGCGATGCTCAGGCGCCCCCCTTTTAACGTGAGAGCGCTTTGCATGAGAGCGGAGAGGTCCGCGATAAGCAGCGGATGATATCCATGGGAATCAGTTTAAGCGCGGAGGAGCTGATCTATTTAGATGGATGCAGAAAAAGGCAAACACAACTGAGTCAGGCCCGAGGAGCTTGGGGATAATGTAGCCCGAGGGGCGCCCCCAACAAGGTAGGTAGAGAGCATAAGCAAAATGGATACATGCCGCAGGGACGGACCCACGCGACCTGGGAATGATGCGGCCCTGCGGGCGCTCCCAGCTAAAAATACAACTTCGAAAGATGTCACCTGATACCATCGCAGAGCGAGTGTCAGAGTAGCTAACGACGCGTGGTGGAGAAGCCAGCCCTCACGAGCCTTCGGAGCCCTCAGCCTCCGGAGGCTCTAGGAGTCCGGGCGGCTCCTCAAGGTAAATCTCCGTCTCCTCCAGGAACACGCGGTGCCTGGCCACCTGAGCTTCCAGGATGCTCCTCATCAGGCGCTGGTGGGCAGCAGCCGCGTTCAGCAGGCCGAAGGGCATGCGAACGTAGCTGTGAGGTGGACCCTCACAACACCCCACACGTGAAGGCTAGAGGCGCTCCTGAGACACGGCTCGGTTGAGCCCTGATACGTCGATGCAGACGCGCAGCCCACCATCCTCGCCTGGATGTGGGGTTACGGCGGGTAGGCGGCGGCTGCCGCACATGAATCTTGACTCCTGTAGCTCCTGAATGTTCCTCGCGATGAACTCCTAAGGGTTTGGACCTCCTTGCCTCATGCCTTCTTGAGGGAAACGTGCCTTGAAGCACGCCTCCAAGTGGTGCCCGAGCACCTCCCTCGTGACCTTGGCAAAGTCAGTGGCTCTCCAAGACAGAGCCCCCGAGCCCTGCCCGAGGAGGGCACCGGGCGCGCCTTCCTATGCGACAGATGGTGGCGCCCCTTGAACGGGCGCGGATCCTGACGCAACGCCTCCGGAGGTTCCTGCCTCGTGAGTGTTCGGGACAGGTGAATCCTTCTTCTTCTTAGGGACCCCCTCTGGAAGCCTCCTGCTCCTGTGATCTGGGTCTTCGAATGCCGCGGCTTGGAAGGCACGCTCAAGAGAACACACTGCATCCCATTCCTCACAAGGCACTGTGATGATTCCACCGCTTCCTGGCATGTTGAGGACATTGTAGCCGTGATGAGTCACTGCCATGAACTTGGCCAGGGCTGGATACCTGAGGATGGAATTGTACGGCAGGCGAATGTGGGCGACATCAAAGTCGATGAGCTCGGTATGGTAGTTGTTGCGCTGCCAAAGGTGACGGGAAGGCGAACTTGCCCTATCGGGATGGTGGAACCATCAGTGACTCCTGAGAATGGCTTGGTTGGCGAAGCTGATAATATGGCACTTGGAGATTGTTGAATGTCTAGACGGACAGGACGTTGAGTCTAGCTCCGCCATCGATGAGGGTCCTGGTGACTTGCACATTGGTGATGACTAGGGAGCAAAGCATTGGGAGGACTCCGGCCATCGCTGCGCACTTGAGCTGACCGCTGAGCTGAACATGATAGCACACGCTGACTACCTACTGCATTCACCTCGCGAGCAAACTTCTTGAAGATGCGCTGAGAGGCTGGGGCATGAGCACCGCCCAGGATGCAAGCGATTGCACATGGCTCCTAGAAGCCCCCAGCCCCCTCGTCCTGGTGATGGTCTTCATTCCTTCTTAGAAGCGGTGGCAGAGTAGGGAGGCCTGCGTTGCCTTGAGGGCGGTCCTCACGAGGCTGATCCCTCCAACCTCCCTCGCGAGGCTGGTCCTGCCAGCGGTCCTCACGAGGTCGGTCGCGCCAACCTTGGCGAGGGCCACGGTCTTCCCATCGTCCACCACCTCTTCCTCTTCCTCGGCCATAGACCCTGTCGTTACGGTCAGGACGTCGGCCGATACGCCCATCTCGCACAGCCCTGAGCTCTTGGCGTTGGTGTTGTGGGTGTGGAGGTCGTGGTACACGCAGTACCAGCTGCCCTTGGATGACTCTGGCTGATCCCTGCCTCGCTTGGTGTCTGGCACTACCACGAGCATGGCAGCCCCCTTGCGCTTCACGTCCTTGACCTTGGGCTTCTTCTCTTCTGGATCGGCAGCCCGAAGCTCGACGAGGGAGAGGCTCCCTTCCTCAGCCCTGGCGCACTTGGTCGCCAAGTTGAACAGCTCTAGTGATGTGCACAGGTCTTCATGGATGGCTAGCTCCTCTTTCATCTTGATGTCATGCACGCCGTCGAAGAAGGCTGAGATGATGGCCTCCTCAGTCACCCTGGGGATCTTGAGGCGGGCGTTGTTGAAGCGCTAGATGTACTTCTGCAGTGTCACTCCTGGCTGTTGCTTGATGCGGCGCAGGTCACTCATGGCCAGGGGCCGGTCACGAGTACCTTGGAAGTTGGCGATGAAGCGGGTGCGCATGTCGTCCCAGGAAGAGATCATGCCGGGAGCTAGGTTCTGGAGCCAGGTGCGGGAACCATCCTTGAGCACCATCGGAAACCAATTCGCCATGACCTTTTCGTCTCCGTTGGCGGCTTCGATGCCCAGCTCGTAGAGCTGGAGGAACTCCGCGGGGTCGGCAGTTCCGTTGTAGCGAGGAGGCACGCCCGGCTTGAACTTGCCGGGCCATGCGACGCTACGCAGCTCGGCGGTGAAAGCGCGGCATCCTGTGGTGACCACCGGAGCTCTCTGCTGATGTCGGGCTTGCTCTTGGAGATTCCCATGCACCGCTGCCTGGAGCAGCGCGGGGCCTTGACGTGGCGGTGCAGGGATGCGGTCACGGCGCTTCAGTGCTGGGAGCACGCGAGCACCTTCTTGGGGACGAGGGATCTCTTGATAGCTCCTTTCTTGTCGCGCAGGCGCCGTATGTGGAGGGTCTCGTCCTCGGGCCGCGTGCCTTGGGGCCAGGGCGCCTTCTTGGGGAGGAGGCGGCGGAGGCACCTCCTGATCCTCGCCTCCTGTGCAGGATGGAGGACGAGGCAGCAAGAGGGACGGCGCAGGGGAGCCCCCTGCGACGCTGACGAGCTCGGTGATGCGGGCGAGCCAGTCCTCGTAGAGGTCGTCGACGGGACGGTAGTGCAGGAGCTCATGCGCCAGGAGCAGCGCAGCATGCGCGTCCGTGGGGCCGCGACGGTCGTGGGACGACGAACCGGCTGGGGTCAGCGACGGGGTGGTGGTGCGGCCTTCCCGCGACACCGAAGAATGCAGGGACGAGGCCTGCTGCTCGTTCCCCGCTGGGACGGTGGCAGCGTTGGCGGCAGGCGACGGGGAACGACGGGGGTGACCGCCAACGGGCGCCGTCCGGGCGACGCGGGTAGCGAGAGCAGCTCGACACTCGGCGCGGGCTAGGGGAGTGTCAGCCATGGACACAACGGAAGATCAGACGCGACCAGCGGATGAAAGATTCCGGTGCACCCCTACCTGGCGCGCCTAATGTCGGATTTCGGGTTCCGGCAGACCCTTGAGGTTCGAACACTCGGGTGCGCACGAAGATCTTTCCCCTACCAGCTCACGTCTCGAAGTCTCACAAGGATCTAAGCAAGAAAGATGAACACACAAGGGACACGGGATTTATACTGGTTCAGGCCACCATTGTGGTGTAATACCCTACTCCATTGTGTGGTGTGGTGGATTGCCTTAGAGGCTAATGATGAACAATACAAAGGGAGAACAACCTCGCGAGGGGCTGCTCTAGAGCTGGTGCGATGAACTACTTGGGTGAGATTAGTCGCCTCTCTCTAGTCTATGCGTCTTCTTGAGATAGATGCTCGATGCCTCTACTCTGTGGTGGCTAGCCCTATTTATAGAGCGAGGCCCTCGGCCTCTTCCCAAATAATGAGCAGGCCACCGATGTGGTGTAATACCGTACTCCAGTGTGTGGTTTGGTGGATTGCCTCTGGGGCTGATGATGAACAGTACAAGGGAAGAACGACCTCGCGAGAGGTGTTCTTGAGCTGATGCGATGAACTGCTTGGGTGAGTTCGATCGCCTCTCTCTCTTCCTCTTTCAGCTGAACGTCTCTTCCAGATGCCTCTACTCTGTGGTGGCTAGCTCTATTTATAGAGGCCCTGGGCCTCTCCCCAAATATTGAGCGTGAAGGGCGCCAACAACGGCCATTTCGATGGGGAACATCTAGTACAAGTTATCCTGACTAAAGTTGGTCTTCGGCTGCCAAAAGCACTGGTGATGACGCCGTCTTGGGCTCCATGGTGACCTCCATCCTGCCGCTCCACTGGTCTTGGTCTCGTTGCACTGAAATGGCAACCTTTGCCTGATGCCTTGGTACTCCACGTCTGTGCTTGCCCCCTTTGCACCAAAGAGGAAACAAGGACAGTGCACAGGCCGGCGCCCGCCTGGCGCCCGCCTAGCTTCGATCGTCATGGCTTGCGTCACGAGCGCCTTGCGAGGTACCCTGCCTGGATCTCTCCGCCTCCTCACGAGCCTGCCTGGCGAGGCCGTCCCTGAGGAAGCCTTGCGTCGTCCGCCCCACGAGGCTTGGCCCCTCGCGAGGGTCTTGAGTCTTGTGCTGATGAGGACGGGCCGTACTAGGCCACCACTTGAGCCACGCCGCAGGCCGCAGGCAGGCAAGTCTGGGGACCCCCGTTCCCAGAACACCGACAACGGCGGCGTCCAGGCCCGGGCGGGCCCGCGATGGGCTCCGTAGGCCCCGGCGCGGTGGAGAACAGGCTGAGGGCGACCTGTAGGGCACCGGTTGGAGGAGAGTAGCGGTCGGGCGATGTGGCAGGTCGCGATAGGTCGAAGAGGGCGGTGGCGGACTTGTCCGGTGCGGGATGAACATGTCCGGCGGTAGGAGGAAGAAGAGGACTAGGGTTTGCTGAAAAATGGAGGGGGACGTTTTTATATGTAGAGGGAGCTAGGAGAGTCCTAGTGAGGTGCGGTTTTCGCCCACACCATCGTGATCCAATGACGGAGAGCATGGAGGGGGTTTAGATGGGCTAGGTGTGCTGTGTGGAGGGGTGCTGGGCTGCAAAGAGAAAGGGGTCCGACGGTTAGCGCGGTTAACCGTTGGGGCATCAAACGTCCTCCAAATGGAACAAAATATGACAGGTGGTCTACCGGTGAGGTACAAAGACCACTCATCAACTCTCGGCCCATACCGAGAAAGTTTTTCTGTGCCTCACAAAATGAGGTCTGGGAGGTGCGACAGGCATGTGCGAGTGTGGTTGGCTCAAAACGGATAACGGAGAGAACAGGGAGGTCCCAAACGGAGGCAAGTTTTCAAAAACATGCAGATGAAATACGGATGATGACATGGCAAAGTGCAACAAGCAAGTGAATGACATGGCTATGATGGCGAATAACTGGAAGACACATGGCGCATCAGACTCGAGACGTTACATTCTGCTATCTGAAGTTTGCTGATAACCTTTGGGGAAATCAGATTCAACCCGTCCCCATGGTCCACCAACATCTTAGTGTCCTTGATGTAAGATTTTGGGTTCCGCAAACCCTTGAGAGGTTCAAACTTTGGGGTGCGTGCGGAGATCTCAACCTGAGCAGCCTACCAACTTGCTAATCTCACAGCCTATCATGTCGAACTCAAAGGGAAAGGAAGACACGCCAGCTTACCCAGGTTCGGGCCACCTTGCGGTGTAAAACCCTACTCCTGCTTTGTGGTGGATTTGCCTCGAGGGGCTAAGAAAGAACTAGTACAGTGGAGAACAACCTTAGGAGGCGTGTTCTTGAGCTCAAGTGAGCTGGTGAGGTGGTGAGGGCGGAATGGATTCGATCCCCCCCTTTGGTGGTCTCTAGGTCCTACTTGTAGTGGCCTTGGTCCTCTTCCCAAATGTAGGTTGGAAGGGATCCCACAACGGCCAAATTTGAAGGGAGGCAACAGGTATGTCCTATCCTGACTAAAGTGGTCTTCCCTGCAAAAGCCGCTGGTTGTGACGCTGCGGTGGTCTCGGCGATGACCTCCGTCCTGCCGTCCTGGTGGTCTTTGTCTTGTTGCACCAGAATGGAAACCTTTGGTCGATTCCTCGGGACTCTGTGCTGCTTGCCTGCCTCGTTGGTCTTTGCGCTGACTGACGCCTGCCTGGTGCCCATCTGGCCTTGGTCGTCATGACACACGTCAGCCGAACCTCGTGAGGTGAGCCTTGCATATAAATCTCCGCTCCTCGGGAGCCAGCCTGAGGGGGCTGATCCCCTCGGGGGTCTTGGTGTCGTCCGCCCCGCGAGGCTTGGCCCCTGGCGAGGGTCTTGAGTTGTTGATGCTGAAGCTGGGTCGTACCAAGCTGTCGATGGAGCCACGCCGTGGGTCGCAGGCAGGCAAGTCTAGGTACCCCCGTATCTAGAATGCCGACTGTAGCCCCTGGTCCCAAGGCGTGCTCGAACATGGCTTCTGGGCGAATCCAAAGGGCAAGTGCTGAGCGCCGCGGGCCCTAACCGCCCGCGGACTTGGACGATGTGTGGCGATTGATGGGACATGGATGTCTCCACTTCCCCATGCTGCCTCGGCAACTGTTCCTGGTTGAGAAAAAGGCTGACACCTAGTGCTAAGCCTTCATTGCCTTCCTTTCCTCTTGCTCCAGATGACCTTCTCCCCCTATGCCTGAAAAATCCTCTAGATCTGCCGACCCTCTTCACCAAGCTCTCGCCAGATGGCCTCTAACAAGGCTAAAGCTCCGGTCTCGGCCACAGGCTCTACCCCTTGGTTCCACCCGGCGCTGAGCGCAACCATCGTTGCCGAAGAGAAGCATCAGACCGTGCTTTTCTTGACAGCGGGCAACAATAGCGAAGGGGGGAGATAGTGCTCCAGGTTGGCTCTGCCAAGCCGGAATCCTCGCATAGCACCTTCGACCCATTCTTCTTGCACAATGTCTATGCTGGGCTGATTGCTCCTTTCTCCCGCATTTGCTACACTGTCCTCCACCATTATGGGATCCATGCGCTCCGTCTCCTTCCCAATTCCGTCCTCCTCATATCAATCTTTGCCTCCTACTGCGAGGCGTTCATGCGGGTGATGCCCTCCGTCAAGTTGCTCCGCCACTTCTTCTTCCTCTAGGTGAACAGCCACCAACGCATAGGGTGTGCTTGCTTCATCGCGGCCAACGGCAGCAATGCGATCTCCCGCACTGGGTAGAAGGTGGAGGACTTCCACAACAAGTGGGTCCTCATGGACCTCAAGCGCTCCCATGTCCTCCTGGAGCTGCCAACTGGGCTTTCAACGTCCGAGAAGGAGTGGTCTCACGAGAAGCTCACCGACCCCCTAGTGAGGCCACTTCTGAAGAAGATGGAGGCTGACTTGAAGGTGGAGAAGTGACGGGGGCCATGATTGTCGAGAAGTTCCCGACACAGCGCCTGGCGCCGCTTAGCGCTCCCGCCCCCTGTGGAAGCATGGGGGCGAGGAAGACAAGCTCCGGCTGTGCTCTCATAGCTTGCCCGACGAGGATTTAAGCAATGTTATGCACTCCTTGCTTGGAAAGGACCAGGGCAGCCATCGAGGCAACCACCTCCCGCTCCACCGCCGAGAAGATGGGGAGAAGATAGCCGCTGCCATGCCTGTCTTCAACGAGCGTGGGATCGTGTCGATGGAGCCTCCCTTGCCAGCCACCTCCTTGGTGGACGTGTCCTTCAGCGACCACTCCTCTGAATCCACCGAGGAGGGGGAGGGGGTGACCTCTCCTCCCAGGCAGAGCGACCTCCTCCACGACTTCTATAATGATGACGACGTGGGTGCGCACCCGCTGAGGGAGTTGGCTCGCTCTGTCGGGGTCACCACAAGATCCGAGGGGACCCCTTCAAAGAAGCAGAGGCGAGTGATCCTGAAGTGGGGCAGGTCTGCGCTGATTCCCCTAAGCAGCACTCCTGCTTCGCCGCCATCATCCAGCACGGTGTTGTCCGCGTGCTCGCCCACTCCAAAGAATGCAGCATCGCCCGCGCCCGTGAATCCCGCGCTTATGGGCTTGAAGAGGAACTACGACGCCATGGACCAGTAAGAGCTCCTCCTTGCCCTTGCTCTTGGATTTCATTCTAGTGATTAATATCTTCATTTGATGTCAGACCGCAGTCGGTGGCAAAGAAGAAGAAAGGGGATGCTAGGGTCGCCGAGGTCAAGCGCGCTGCTGCGGTTGTCGCAGCTCTAGCACAGAGGGGCGGAGCAGCTCCTGCCGCTCTTGCAGAGGCACTGCTCTCTTGAGGCTCTATGGACCAGCCTAAAGAGGAAACGGCTCCCACAGCAGGGCTGACCACGAAGGCGCCTATTCCCTACTCGCTTGTTGTGGACCGAAGGCCTCCGGAGCCCCCGGTCCTACCTGCTGCTGTTGCTGCGCCGCCAGTCTTCGTGCCGGGAGCGCCTCTTCTTCTATCCACCATGCTGTCAAGCCGTGGTGCTTCCGCCGCGTCCGGAGCCCTGGAGGAGGCCCGCTTCACGCTGGACTAGCTCTAGGGTGATCTTCAAGGTCCAGACTGGCGTAGGTTGTCAAGGCGCCTAGAGCTAGTCTTGGGGTGGCTCCTGGCCGATGCGTCTGTCCGGACGGCCTGGGTCAAGCCCTGGCATCCGCGGAGAAGGGCCACAGGGTGGTTAGCTTAGCAGCAGCCAAACGTGACGTGGCACTGAAGGAAGCCAGGGACATGCAGGAGCGGTGCCGTTCGATGGAGGCTGAACTGAAGACCCTCCAGGATCAGCAGGCCACCCAGGCCAGTCAGCTCAAAGTGCGGGAGGAGGAGCTCAAGGCCCAGGAGGCTGCAATTGCAGACCGCGACGCTAAGCTGGAGCAGGCAGCCCAGGAGCGGGACACGGAGCATAGCCGCCTAGAGAAGTTGAAGGAGGAGGTGGAGGCGGCCACCATGGAGCGTGATGCCTTCGTCTCCCACGAGGCAAGGTCCCACAAGGCGCTGCAGGATCTCTTTGGGAGAGAGCACCAGGAGCCAGCATTAACCCCAGAGCAGTGCCCTGCCACTCTACTTCCCGAGCTCGTTGAAGTCCTCGAGAGCGTCGTCGCCGGGTTCGGCTCCATGGTGGATGGGGAGGCCCGCTATCTCTCTTCCTCGGCCCTAATGCGCGCCTTCAGCCATCTCTATCTTCAGGATGCCAGCTTCGACTTCGCCTCCTTGCTCGAGCCCATGGACCCCGAGTCCTGCGCCACCACTGCTAAAGCCATGAAGGGTCTGGTGGAGGTCCTGCTAAAGAAGTTCCTCGCCGTCGGCCCCGTGGCTGGGGCTGAAAGCAAGTATGATGGCGACATCATCGACGAGGAACTCTACAGGCGGGTGATGGCGACGTCCCAGGCTGAAGAGGAGGCTCGGCAGTAGTGCTTCTTCTTGGTTTTATTCTGCAACATGTATCATGCCTCGTGGAAGCGTAAGAACTTATGCTCGGAACAATGTGTTTTGTAATAATTTGGCTAGAGTTTCGCGGTCTCTTTTCTTGTTTGCTTTGGCATTCTGCATCGTCAGGGCCCGACCCTGTGCGTACCTCAGCCACCGTTGGGTCGTCCGGATTGCTGGGACGAGGCCAAGAGGTGAGGGGCTACAGTGTTAGTTAGGCTCCTGAGAGGCGACTCTCAAGAGTCCCCCTTGATGTGCGAACAGCTTGGGAAAGGAGGTGCGAGAGCAGGCCTTGGTGTTCTGCGTCGGCAGGGCCCGACCCTGTTGGGTCGTCCGGATTGCCAGGACGGGACCAAGGGGTGAGGGGCTATGTGGCCAGTTAGGCTCCTAAGACGCGACGCTCAGGAGTCCCCCTTTACGTACGAATAGACCATCATACATTTGCTCACGAGCTCTCGCTCGGGAGGGGCGTGCGAAGACCAGGTCCGTGGGACCTGGCAGGGTGGCGTACGCCAGGCATGACCTGAGCATAGCCCCCATGCCCAACCTCCTCGTGCTACCCTCCCGAGGGAGAGCAACGCGGTGAGGCTAGGCACTAAGGTCGGAGGCTCCCGAGGTTGTTGCAGCCGCGAGGCCACTCTCAGTTGTTTATCACCAGCGCGGAGCATGGCGCTTCCACTCTTGCATGGGCATAGCCGCGCCTCGACAGTGTTGACTGCCAGCATGGAGCATGGTGCTTCCCCTGGTACATGGGATGGGGCTCCCTCTGAGGAGAACCCCCGGGGCATTTACAGCCCCGCCCTGGCACGTGGCTTGCAAGGCAGGGCTAGAGGAGGTGTGTATGGGCACTCGTGATCCAGCGCGGGACTCACGAGGCCCTACCTTAAGGCGGGCTGCCTGAATTTGATTAGGAACACTTGTGTCAGCCCTGCAAGATTGTTAGGCAACCTACGCCGAGTGAATCTCCTGAGGTTATTGCATGAGAAGGCCAGACACCAACGACCCCAGGAGGTGACGTGAACGGGGCCGACCCACAAGACACAGCTCAGCCGTTGGGTTTATCAATGCTGCAGGGACGGACCTGAGCACACACGCCGTGCCCAGTCTTCTTATGCAAAGGTCCAGAAGAAAAACAACCAGCGCGCGGATCCCGTGGTGATGAGGCACCGAGTCGCGCGCCCTCACTCACCCCCTGGTAATTAGCTCATGCGAGAACAAGGCACCAAGGGCCATGGGAGGTGACGTACACAGGAGTTGGCCCGCGAGCCAGAGCTCAGCCGCTTGGGTTTAGCAACGCTTCAGGGACGGACCTGAGCACAGACGCCGTGCCAGTAGTTAATCATGAGGTGGTCGTGGGTGGGCTTGCTAGGGCGTGAGACGTTCATGGCGACGAAGCGCCAGACAGGCAATTGATAATCTTAAGGCAACTCATAGAGGAAGGTAAAGTAGTTCTGATCGATGCAAGAAGGATACATGTTGCAGGGACGGACCCACGCGACTTGGGGAGAGTGCAGCCCGAGGGGCGCCCCCAAACTAAACGAACTAAAAGATGTCACCTGGCACTATTGCTGAAGAAATGTAGGGGTAGCACAAGGCGCGCATTGCTGAAGTCGCTCTTCATGGGCCACCCTGGCCCTAAACCTAGGGGGGCTTTGGGGGCTCGGTGGGCTCGTCAGATTAAATACAATTTCAATATAAATTTATATTACGTAAAAATCAAACATTGCGCTCGCAACAATTAATGAAATTAAAATTTTCAATATCCAAAAATAATATTTTATAAAGTAATCACTGTTTGGTGCATTTATTTATAGTTACTACCCAGTTTTTATAATTACATCCCATTTATTATCTCTTAAAGCCCATTTTCTTGTTAAGCCTAATGCATCCCTCCTAGGAAAGATTTGCAGCCCAGCGGGGCGAAGAATAACAACTTGACCATGCCTGGGTATTCCTAAAAAAAAGTAAAGCTGGGCCAGCGATTTTTAGCTTGAAAAAAATTAATATCTGGGCTAGATATCTGGCCTGGGCTAGATGGGTCACAGCCCGCCCAGTTAATACCTGCAGCGATGTTTTCGTTGTTGTTCAGAGGAGAAAAATTAATATCTTGGCTAAACATCAAAAAACTCTGCAGTGCTCACACCTCAAAAACACAAATACTGCTCGAGCTGCTTGGTCCCAGCTGTCGGCCGCTTCTTGTGCAATTCTCTCATTTATTGACTACTCCCTCCTTTCCGGTTTATAATGCTCAATTCAAAAATCTCACCAATCAAGATAGATAGCGACTGGTGGAATACTTTTTGTAGTTTTGCAAAAGCACCTAATTAATGCTCTTGCTATCCTCAAAAAAATTATGTTTATCAATACATTAATTGCAATGCATGCATGCATAAAGTACATTCATTGGTCAATTTTCTCTTAATACTTGCATGCAATGATTTAATGCACCTTGGAATAGGAACATGTGATGGAAAACAACCAAATTGAGCCTTATAAAATGGAAAAACTAAAATTTTGAGATAAGACCTATAAACCGGAAAGGAGGGAGTACATAGGTTGACAATGGTGTGGGTGTGATGTCAGGAAACCAGGAGGAAACAAAATAAATTATAGTTATATATATATATATATATATATATATATATATATATATATATATATATAATAAGAAGGCACTTGCATACGTGAGGCTATGGACCTGGTGGGTCCCCATTGTCATCCTATCCAAGTAAAGTCATCTCGTCGCCCACGCGCGCTTTCCGCCCGAAACAGTCAGCATCGACTGCCCTGCTTCCCGGTGATGGCGATTGCTCTACCTTCAAACGACAGAAGTGCCGTCCGTCCATCCATCTGCCGCACACATTAATGATACACGGTTGCCGAGGAGGCTACTCCGGCGCCACACGTCCGTCCCTCCCCCGCCCACCATTGCTATATAAACTGCTACGCCGGCCATAGCCACAGTCATCCGCATCCGTTCCCTTTCTCCTGTCCACACCACTACTTCCCACCATGGCTTCCTCGCGCTCCAGCGCACTTTGGGACGGGCGGACGATGGACCAAAAGGAGATGGCAGCCATTGCTGCCGACCGGCTGGCCGGCAGGCAACCGGAGGACGACGACATCCCAATGGAGAACATGGTAGTCGATGATCCGGTGCCAACCCCCTCCTCCGCGCCATCCTCGCCGATGTATTGCACCATGACCATCGGCGAGGCCCGTGCCCAATATATGGACAGGGTGAGGCAGATGCATGAGGAGCAGTTCCGGGAGGCGCATGCCGACGCCGCCTACAACCACCATCTCCTCCAGGAGCACCTGCAGGCGGAGGAGCAGATCGCCGCGGAGTGGGCGGAGCAGGAGGCACTGCTCGACTCGTACCGCTCTGCCCGCAAGGGCCGCCTCGAGCGCTGGCGGTACCGCATGCGGGTGGCGGAGGCTGCGGCCGCCTACAAAGAGGTTAGCAAAGAGGGCGATGAAGCGGGCGAGGCGCTGTTCGGCGAGACCGAGGACGAGGCAGAGGACAATGCCAACTCCGACGAGTCCCCGCTCCGCTGGCGTCGACGAGGCCCTGCTCCGTCGAGGCCCCGCGGCGCCAACAACGAGGCAGAGGACACCGCCGCCACCTCCGATGCCCTGCAGCCCCAACAACGAGGCAGAGGACACCGCCGGTTTCGCCGAGGCCCCGCCCCGCCAACAACGAGGCTGAGGACTTCGCCGGCTCAGCTGAGGCCCCACCCTGCCGGCAACACGGGGGAGGATTTCCACCGCTCCGCTGAGGCGTCGCCCGCCGGCAACGAGATAGAGGACATCGCCGGCTCTGCCGAGGCCTCGCCCCGCTGCCAACAAGGCCACGCCACACAGAAAACGAGGAAGAGTAGAACACGGTTGGTCGCCGCCGCACGGGTCCAAGTAAGGCCACCGCTGCTACCCTCTAGTTGAAGCCAAGCTAGGCGGGTTGACTATTGACGGCCGGTTAGCTTCTTGGTGGCGACGTGGAGTCGGAGAGCTGCGCTGGAGAAGAACGCTGCTTCTACTTAACTGCTGGTGCAGTTGGCTGACTGACACATGGGCCCAACAGGCCACATGTCAGTTACGCAACTGCACCTGCAGTTAAGTCACTGAAGCTTTTGTTCGGCTCAGCGAGACATAGGTGGGTAGCTTCGGTTAATTAATTATACCTCCAGCGCACCCCTTTTTAGTTGAAGAATGTATGAAATGTAATGAAATCCGGCATGTTTATATGAAATCCGACCGTGTATGAATGAATTTATTTCGATTAGTTCGAATTCCTATATCACTCGCATTGGATGAAGATACAAAACAATACGTACTAGCATTATTCCCAGGGTGATCACCTCGTTTGCAGCAGTTTGACATGTACTCCCTCCGGTCCTTTCTAGTCTGCATACAAGTTTTGTCCGCAGTCAAAGTATCTCTACTTTGACCAATCTTATACAAAAAAGTATGCACTTTCACAATGTGCGAAGTAAAAAGGAACAGAAGGAGTACAAAGTGTTTGAGCAGCTTTTTAGCATTTCTGTACATTGCAATCAAACACACAGGCCTGGCAATTCATAGAGAACATTCAAAACAATGGATGATTATGCATCTCAGCGCCTCACATGTCAGAGGCAATATTTACTTCACAACTAAAGAATAAAGAAAAAAATTGATCGACGCTGCTAACAGCAAAAGGGCGTCCCATTCGAAAATATCAAACGCATATCTTGCTAAAATCAATGAGCAAAATTTGACAAGGTTGTCACATTCCAATATATCAAATGCCTACGACTTTGGAATGGGCAGGGTTTGCCATTAGTTCGAACATTGACATGGCACCTCGTGCTAAATAAACGAGTTGTTCTTTTTGCGCAGTTCCACCAAAATCAACCAAATTCACGCGTAGCTTGTAGGATTTCGCCCTTATATGTTACAACACCTTGAACTTATGGGCACCTCCTTTCTTGTGGTGGAAATGAATGATTCGATGTATTCATGAACATTTTGTGCAGTTCCCATTGAAATCAAGCTGAGCACCCCTGTTTGCACAAATACAAAAAAATGATTAGTATAAAGCAAACTGTACTATGAATTGACAGTTTCAACAGGCACATACATGGTCCATGTAGAGCACACTATTAGAAAAATGGAACTCACCAGAAAGAATCCTAGAACAACATTGTACTCGCGCATCACAGCAAAAAAATGGAGATTTGTCAGTCCTTCTGAGCTAAAGTTAGTTTGGTCTTGTGGGGAGTAATGTAACCATCCGTCAACTGCTCCTTCTGATGAGAAGATAGACAGGGCTTCTTCATCCTGGCATAAACGGAACTAGTCAATTCACGTACTCCATATGCTTCTTCATAGGAAGATGATCCTGTTGTGCAAAGACAAGAGGACTACTAAATGTTAGCATCCCTGTTTGCTAGAAAAAAGGAAATGACATATTTAAAACAACACAGATGAAGCACTTCTCAAGGAAAATACCACTTTTTCATGATAGTATCTAAACAGTAGCACAACACCAATAGAGATGACAAAGCTCAATCATATGGATGAAATCAGTGGGCGAGTACCAACCTTTCTCAGGAGGCTGATTGTGTAGAGCATACAGATGAAGCACCTCTCCGGAACCATCTGTTGCTATCTACGGGGGT
This sequence comes from Triticum timopheevii, assembly GCA_963921465.1. Taxonomy (NCBI): domain Eukaryota; kingdom Viridiplantae; phylum Streptophyta; class Magnoliopsida; order Poales; family Poaceae; genus Triticum; species Triticum timopheevii. Next base: position 246,587,307 of record OY997264.1, on the reverse strand, counting down.
GGCCATGCTTACTATATACTCCTCGATTAGTTTAATTTTTCCAACATCTTCTTGTGCAGTTCCACTAAAATATATGGTATCTTCAAATAAGATCCCTGTTTGCACAAGTAGAGATAATTACGTATGGCATCAAATCAGTGGCAAAACAATTGCTCGTTCCAGCCATAGCAATAAATTAAGATGCAAAACTATATCATTACTAGTGTCATCACAGTTCTAGTGCTTCATTACAACACCGGGAGTTGGTTTTTGTTTTTCTTCCGCTTGTTCTTCCCCTTCATCACTTGGTTCAATAACAGACAAGCTTCACCTTCAATGTAAGATTTGGCATGTCAGTTAGGGAGCACAAGTATAGTACTAAACTTAATTTTCTGATGAAGTGGCAAAATACAGGTCGGCAGTTGTTAAATATCCTTATCTTACCTCAATGGGATATTACGGTGCACATACAGATTGGAAGTATTGTCTCCATTTGTGCAGTTCACTAAAATCAAGCAACATTATTGTACAAGTAGCACAACATATGAAAGCACACTGTAGAATCATGTGAAAGAAGGCTAGTACTGACCTCTCATGATGCAGAATTTAAACAACTCACAAGAAGAAGACCTGAAACAAATTCGCCTTAACGGATAGGAAGTAAGATCTCCTCTTGTGCAGTTCCACTAAGATCAAGCAATGAAGCAACGTTGTCGGTGTGAGATTTTGGTTGAACTGCACAAAACACTCTTAAAACAAAAGTGTTTTGTGCAGTGCAACAAAAGGCCACAATGGCAATGAGGTGAAGTAGATAACCCAGTTTACACAAAGGTGCAAAGGAAACAATTAGTGGTCAATAACGATGGATGACACAGAAGCCAACAAAAAGAAGCATCTACCTTATCTAAATGGGAACAAAAGCAAGACAGTAGCATTTCTCAAACGGTGGCATTGATTAATATTAAGATAGAGATTATATTAACAATAAAATTCTTTAAACATGTAATTTGCTTTTAACTGTGTGTGGGGACCCCGACTCATAAGTCGTGATCACCGAATGCACGTGTACAGTGATCCCAGAGATCAATGCTCACTGAACACACAGAAGCTGAATAATAAGAGTCTTACATCCATACATACCGTATTACACAAGTAGGACCATTATGGTCAAGTCTTGAGTATAACATCGCAGCGGGAATCTTCGTCGATAACTTGGACCCATGCCATCTGCCTTAACCTACAGGCATTCTGACTGGGAAGCGTCCTAGCTCGCATGTTCGTCACCAAAGCATTCTTCTTCATATCCTGTTCTTTCATGCCTGGCCAATAAAATAACCAGTGGCAAGCCAATGAGTACTTTGAATGTACTCGCAAGCAACCCGTGTTTTTGGTTCAAGATACAACAATGCATGATATAGGTAAATTTTTTTTTGCAGAAAGCTAGTTTTGAGTGCAATGACATGTTCAACGACTTGTAAGACATGCATCAAGAGAATTCAAGTAACCATGGGGACAGGTTACAGATATCAACATAAATAGAGTGGGCACCAACCCAACTCAATTATGTCAAGTCCTTTGACTTGACCCAAGTAGTTTTATCAACACACACACACACACGGTTGAAAACTCTGGACGTAGTTTAAGCAGCACCGCCCAACCGTCCTTGACCGTGGACACGGCTATTCGAATAGTTTTACACTCTGCAGAGGTTGCACACTGTACCCACAAGATCCGGGGAACTTCCGTGTCATCCACGACCCACGATACCTCAAGTACCCGGGGTAAGCACCCGATCACTACCTTTCCCTAGACAACACTAACATGGAGTCCACTCGATTGGTAGTAACCCCCGTGCCTAACATTTCACATCATAAAGTTGTGGAGCCTCGCTCCCATATTCATCATATACCACAAGCACGGGGTACCAACGGTGTGTTCGGTGCCCTGTGAAAACAGTCATGGCCGCCCTACCTGGCACGGCCCCGTCCCGAGAGAGAGCACCAACTCTCCCCCGTCAGTAGTAATGCAGGCTCCAAGCTAGTATCGACCTAGGTAATCAATAATGCCCTTTCCCATATAAGGGTAGAGTGGTTGCGCATGTAAGGTTGGGACAGTCGACAAATCTTAAAACTAATCCATTTTCGAAAACAACACACACACTTGCCTCGGTACACCACTTTGTCATCAAGTGGTTACCCAACTCATCATCTCCCCCGGGCATAAGTGGCACCCGATGGGGGTTTCGAAAAGTCCTTTGAAAATACTTAGTCTCGATCACCATGCATATTCCCGTCCCTTTTTGCGTAGCACTACCTTAGCATCCTATCTACTCCCACCGGCATAACCCTCATAGGAAGGTAGGGTCATGCACAATGCAAGTATCAACGAGGAAGTATGGTGGCAACAATTGAAGTGGTTATCATCTCATCATGATTCTGTAGCAACAACGATATGGTGCTATATGACATGCATAAAAAGGGTTTCATAGACATGGTCAAAGGACTGCTTGCCTGGTTCCTCAGAGTCTTCAAGTCTTCAAATATCTCTGGTCCAACTCCGAGCATTTCGTCTACTTCGTCAACTATCGTCGAAAGCAACCATAATAAGCAACACAACAAGGCAGGAAATAAAAGTGCTCTAAAAATATGAGTTGGATTTTCTGGGATACCTCTGGTCATATGAGGGATGACCAAAGAGGTTTCATTAGGATTTGATCAATGGACATCTCTGAACATTTCAATATGATGGAATCAAGGGATTAATGGGTTTGCAAGAAGTGTACAGAAATATATTTTTGAAAAATGAGCAAAGGCACCCATTTAACAAAGGATGATTTTAGAAGCATCTAGGAATTGGTTTCACTAGATTTGGAGTCCAAATGAATTTCCTATGAATTTGCAAAGTTGATACATATGAAGAAATGGCTGAATAATTTATGTGGTTCAGAAAGTATTAATAAAAATGTTCATAAACTAAGTTATGAACTTAGGAATACCTAGGAATTTGAATCATGGAATTTGGATCAATTTTGAGCCTTCTGTGATTTCCTAAAGTTTATGACAGAAGTGGAAATATGGGATTTGATAAATGTTTGTGAAGAAAAACTTTATGGAAAAATGTGCAAATTGCACCATGTGATAGATCATGAATTTATGAACCTATAGAAATTAGAATCATCAAATTTGGAGTTAATTTGAATTGTCTATGAATTTTTGAGGTTAACTGGAAAAAAGAAAAAGGGAAAAGGTTTAGGGTTTACCCAAAGCGTGCACAGGGCGCAGGATAGAAGTGGGCCGGCCCACTGGCTCAGCCGCGCGGGCGAGGAGGGTGACGTTGGAGGCGCCCCTGACGGAGTACGCCTTCGCTGTGCAGGAAGCGGCTTTACACCTAGTCCATCTCCACTTAAACGGGCGGGGCCCGCCTACTGGGTCGCTGACCTACGGGTCCCGCACCAACTCTCTCTCTCTCCCGCCTCCTCCTCCTTCCCCCCGATGGGCAAAGGCATGGGGCAGACGGCGAGCGCGCCGGCGACGATTCCGGCCGCTCCGCTGCGCCTGGGGCCAGGCCGGTGGTCTGGGCGGATGCCCCGTCCCACGCCGCGCCCAGAGGTGGTCGCGCTGGACGCGGGGAGCGCCAGACTTGGGCGGAGCGTCGGCCATGGCGGAGACCGGCGACGGCGAGAACGGGCACGGCGAGGCAGGCATGGGGAGGAGGTCCTAGTGTGCGGGAGAGGCTTCTTGGGGTCGTGGGAGTCCTCGGGATGGGTCAGTGGGACGGGAAAGCAACGATGGCTCGGCTACGCCCGAGGGCACGGTGGCGGCACTCCGGTCATGGAGGTGGGAAGAGGGCGCGAGAGGGAGAGGGACGTTGGCAGGGAGGTGTAAGCGAGAGAGGGGAGCGGGGAGAGGCCATAGAAGAGGTCAGGAGGGGTTTATATGGGCACGGCCGCGGTGCACCGTGGACAGCTCCCATGGACGCGCTCGGGTGAGCTCATAGAGGGGAGAGGAGAGAGATTCTGGAGGGGGCCGGTAGCGTGCCGTGTCCCGGACACCGAGGCGTCTCGTCGAGCGCGCTAGGAAAGCCCGAGGTGGCGGGAGGTGCTTGGCAGGGGGCGGCTACAGTGCGGGAGCGCACTGTAGCGCGCTCCAGAGCGCCCAAATGGCATGCCATGGCATTTTATATGCCTTGTGGGCGCGGCCACTATTGTCTGGTAGTTCTAGGAGGGAGTAAAGAAGAGGGGATGGACATAGGATGCCCTGGTAGCCACAGGAGTGAGGAGGGAGGTGAGAAAGGGAGAGAAATGGGCTTGTCCAGAGAGAGGAGGAGAGGGTTTCACCCACCAATTATTGAGCCATGGATTTTCCATTGCTACTGGAGGTGCAAGGGGAATCTGAGGGGCTGTGGTAAAAAGTTGAGGTCATGGAGAAGAGTGGAAGTGGTAAAAATGATGATTTTGGAAAAATGGCAGAAGGTGTTTGTTGTTGGTTTGGGCAAGAAAATTAATTCCAATTGCCATGGGAATTAACAGGATGGAATGGCACATGGAAGTAGGGTGTTCCACCAAGTTTGAGCTCGTTTGGGCAAAGTAGCCAATGCAACTTTGGTAAACCCTAGAAATCAGCAGAAATGGCTTTGCCAAGATTTAGTCATGCAAATCTATTCTCCTTGATGCACCACGTGGTGTAGTATCATCATTTGAGGATTTGACCATGTCCACAAAAATTCAGATCAAAAGGACACACTTGACAATGTAGAGTTGTCCAAATTTGGTTCTGGACAGGAAGGGTTTTGGGGCACTTTGATCAAGTTAACTTGTTCTCCAACTTGTGCCATTTGGTCTAGATGAATGATTAGAACATTTGAGCATGTTCACAAGGTTTGAGAGCATTTGGACATGTTTGGCAATGTAAAGTTTCTCAAACTTCAAAATGGACAGAAATGGTTTTGAGGGGATTGGATGATCTTATATTGGTCTCCAAGTCATGAGACTTGGCAAGATCATCTAATATGTCATATGTGACATGCTAGAATTTTATTGGAATTTTTGGAGAATATTTCCTTTGTAAATATTTCAAAAGCTTGAAATATCCAGAAAGGGTTTTTGAGGTATTTGACCAATATTTTGAACATGACCATGTGTTGAAACTCTTATATGTGGACAATATATGTCCACTGAGTTTCCCTAAATTTTGTCAAATATTTTTGAAGCAATAAAATAATTTTTCCCTATTAAAGACCATTTCTGGCCTTAAGAAAAAAGCTTTTAAGTAAAATAGGAAAATAACTTTTAAAATTATATTTTTATGGTTTCTGGGTACCCTATATCTAATAGGAGTTAAATATATTTTTAGAAATATTTTTACTGCCCTTAATTAAGTACTTGCAGTGCAAACCTCAATTCAGGGGTTGTTGAAAAACTAATTTTTGAAAATACTATTTGGCCAAATCATTTTTGTAAGAAAATATTTTTATGTCCAATACACATGGCATGATCATTGGTTCAAGTGTTTGGAGCAAGGAGATGAAGTATAGGAGTTGGAGGATTCATTTGATTTTTAGAGCACTTGCAAACAGCAGACAAACATTCAATCAAAGCAAAGACAAAACACTCAAAAGTTTTTGTCAAACCACATTTTATCATGATTCATTAGCTTAAGTGTTGTGGCATGAAAATCAGGGTGTGACACTGTGGCATTGCATCAATTTTCCAGCGGCATTATTAGAGGATGTTTGTTTACAGGGACATTTTGGTGTAGGGACTAAAAAAACTCCGTGTCAGTCACATCTAAATCAAACAGGAGGGACTTTTAGGGACTAAAACTGGGCATTTGGGACTAAAGAAAGAAGACCCCGAGGGAGTCTTTTTGGGACTTTTTCCAACAGTTGCCCCTGCCACGCATCGCACCTTGTTTCTATTAGTTCATTACTAGGGGTAACATGGTCTTTTAGCATGTCATTTAATAACCTCTAGTCCATGTTTAGTCCCTGGAACCAAGATGGTAGGGACTAGGGAGTTCTTAACCAAACAGGGCCTTAGATTAACAACAGCTAATGAGTTGCACGGGACAGTGGACGCACCAGCACCATGTGCATCTACTGATGTACTGTGGTCATGCACAGTCTGTTGCAACAAAGAACAAACAACCAAGGAGCATATTTGTGTTGGTCCCAGTTTTGTTATCTTAAGACACCTTTCCCTATGTGAGCAAAGAAAATCTAGTCCTGCTCAAACTCTACAACATTGTCCCTTCCTTTCATTTTTGTACTAGTACTTTCGCCCCTTCCTTTCCTCTTTGAACCACGTCCTAGATTTATGCGATACAACTTTCCCCCATTCCTATCCTCTTTGAACCACGTCCTAGATTCATGCTATACAACTTTCCCCCTTCATTTCCTCTTTGAACCACGTCCTAGATTCATGTTATATACAACTTTTGCCACTACACTCCCCGACTCCTTTCCTCTTTGAACCAAGTCCTAGATTCATGGTATACATGCAGCTAGAGCAATGCATGTGGAGTAAGTAAAATATACCTTAAGGTTCCAGGGGCGTGGTTTGGTGGGCGACGGGACGACGGCGAAGAAGAAGGGGTCGGAGGCCCTCCTGCGCCGCCGCTGGGTGGAAAGTGAACAGCTGCGCCGGTAGTGGATTCCCTCCCTCGCCGACCACGACAGTGTTAAGCCTCCTTCCCTTCCCGGCGGATGGATCCTGCCGGCTCTTTGAGCAGTAGTGAGGGGAGAGAGAGAGGCCAACAAAGTCTTGTTTAGATCTGGAGAGGGCGAGAGAGTGCGAAGAGAGCAACTACAAGCGCTGAGGCTCCAGCGGGAGAGGGCGAGAGAGTGTGAAGAGAGCAACTACAAGCGTTGAGGCTCCAGTGTCTATATATATACTGGAGAGAGAGTGTCAAGCGTGCAAACCCTAGAAAACATTTTGACCAGTCAAAGAATCCTCCTGGCAAAAATTATGCTCAAGTGTAGTTATCGAACCCGAGACCTCAAGTTTGATGAGAGAATAGGCTAACCAGCTACACAACCCTCCCGTTATGTTCAACGTGAGGAATATAACCTTTTTTACATTCCTGCATTCGTGTGACAAGCATGCTGTGTTTTTTTTGTGTGTGTGGGAGTCATTGGGATTTCAATCATAATCGTGTCATGTGGCTTTGGTGGTAAGACTATCGATAGTGGTGCAGAAATAATGCAGCCTTAGTCACCTTACCTCTCTCGACGTAGTACGTTGGGTCCCACCAGTCATAGGGTGAAACAAACAAATTAATAAGAAAAATTAAAAGCGCCAGTGGTGTATCTTACTACCTCACACATCTCACTACTGCTCGGGAACACTGTCCAATTGATCCCTCTGTTCGCTCACGTACTATTTTAAGTGAATCCTTATTATAACATGCACACAAATTTTGGGCACTTGTATTCGACTTAAGTCAGTGTGCCACCGTATCATGTATACTTACTACTCCCTCCGTCTTGGTGTAATAAGTCACGTTAGAAGGTGCAGCGGGACCAAGGTGCATGCGTGTGCGTGTGTGTGTTTAACAACATGTGTGTGTTAGAGAGTGTGACAGATCGACCTACTCCTACAGAGAGATGGTGTGTAGTGTACGATTTTAGCCGCGAGAGTCGGCGCATCCTCTCGTTTTCGGGCGTGTTTGGTAGGGACATGCAGATAGCTGCCATGCCCGCTCCTGACCAGCCTGGCCCACCCAAAGCCCCTCCATCACCCGCGCGTGCTTCTCGCCCAAAATGGTCAGCGCTACTCCAAAGAATCGGTGCCGCATTTATGCCCGGGCAGAGCAGACGCGACCTCTCAGTTGCGCAAGAGTGATGGTTGCTTCGTCCGTCGAACTTACTGCTGGGTCTATGTGATTTGACGGCTCATTGGTCTTTATTACTGATGTGGTAGGACTGCTGGATGTCCCACGTTTCGGCGAAAGGAGGTAGTAGATTACAATTTTCTCCATTCTTACAGCGAAGGAGTGCAAGAGCAGTGAAAACACACAGGCTCAGTGATTACATGGCCCACCTCACACTATCACCGTGCGACACCTAACTCTTTACATAGTACTCCCTCCGTTCCTAAATATTACTAGATTAGTCCCCGCGCGTTGCCGCGGAACAGCGGTATATATCTCTGCGCAAAATTATCGATTTCATAGAACTAAAAAAACTCTATAAGCGCATGAAAAATGTGGTAGCCAAACTAAATAAACTCCCCTCATCATTTAGATCATCCCACGTAAGGAAAAAAGATCAGCCAACTCCTACTTCATAATGGAATTATATTTTTCTTTTTGACATGTTAATGGGACTTAAAAGCTCACTTACATGCATGCTACCGGTGCATGCTTGCATGCAGACATGTTGATGTGATTTAAACCCAATCACATGCATGTGCCACGGTATTTCTGCATGCTTGCATGTGGCTTAGTGCGGAGCCTCTCAACGTCTAGATCAGACGACTATTATGGACTGATTTACTTCATCTAACGGCTACATCAATTTTGATGATGTGGCTCAAGGAGAGGATAGAGAATTCCTAGTAGTGGGGGCTAGCTATTACTAGTAGATAAGTCTTTGTAGAGATTCCACTAGGTGAACTACATACGGAACAAAATGAATGAATCTACACTTAAAATGCATCTATATATATCCGCATGTGGTTCATGGTGAAATCTATACAAAGACTTATACTAGCTCCGCCCCAAAATTCTTGTCCTAGATTTGTCTAGATACGGATGTATCTAATACTAAAATATAACTAGATACATCCGTATTTATACAAATCTAAGACAAGAATTTTGGGACGGAGGGAGTTTTTAGGAACGGAGAAAGTACTAGTATAGTACTAGTACGTACTGTAATTTATCAGCGAGATAAATTTGTACAATGCTATGAAGCTTCCAGCTCCTGTTACATGTATCTTGCGTCCAAGGTTGCCCGTTGCAACATTTCATCAAATACAAAGGAGACTAACATGCATGCTATTGCATCTCAATGATTGACAGATCGTAGCAAATATGTACTCCCTCCGTTCCAAAATAAGTGTCTCAACTCTGTGCAAACTTTAGTACAAAGTTGTACTACTACTAAAGTTGACACTTATTTTGGAACAGAGGCAGCTAAAGAAAAAAAAGATCCATGCAGTCCCTAGCCCTTGAACTGTGAACCCTCACCAGACTTCAATTTCCTGGTAATGTTTGAGCTTCCTAATAAATGAAGTTTGCAACCTCTTGACCATCGGATCATTTTGTGCAGTTTCACCAAAATCGAGATGAGCATCCATGTGGCAAAGAAATTGAAGAAGCGTGATTAGAATAAGATTACTGGGACTAGTTGATGAGACATAAACTCATCACAAATACAATACGTAGAAGCCAGTAGAGGTATCAGGTATGTGCGGGACAAAGAAGTAGAGAAATGTCCATAGGGAGTGATGTGGGCAGCTGGAGCAGTGGTGCAAGCCGGCTGTAAAGGGAGTTGTACTTGAGGGATGTAGCTCAACCTTGAGGAAGGCGGCGGGAGGTGGCAACTGCCCACATCGCGGCAGTGAGCAAGGGACGAAGGCAACCTCACCGGCTTTGTGAGAGAGAACAGCGGGGACCCCTGATCAGGACGTGCCAACAATGGGTTTTCACCGTCGGCGATGGCCACCGCATCTACACTAAGCATCCACCCCTTCCCCAAGCGGACATGATCCGCCGGGATGTTAGAGATGTGGCCACTGTCGTCATGTGCGAGAGAGTGTGAAGAGAGCAACCCCAGCAAGCAACCGTGTAGGCTGGCCCGTCCTGACTATGTATATAGTGGAGCGGTTTCCTTTTCTCTCCATATGAACCTATTATATTGCGTACGTGCCACTGAAGAAAAAAATATATTTATAAATGACGTGGCACCTACTACTCGTTCTCCTATAACCTTGCGCTTGGCATCTCCAACATATTAACCTTGCGATTGGCTCTTCGCCTCTTCGGGGATCGAGCAATAATGGTAGTGCAGTATATATTGTTCTGGCTATATGAGACCGAATGAATTGTTGCACGTCCACCACGTGGGTGAGGGTCGAGGGGCGAGGGAGAGTGCTACTACATAAGGAGCAAAATGAGTGAATGTACACTCTAAAATACGACTATATACATCAGTGTTTGGAGTATGTACTAGTAGTTCATATTGAAATCTACTAAAGGACATATATATTCCAAACAATATGATATAATCTCTATAACCAAGGTAGTAGGGACGAGGAGTAAATGGAGGGAGTAGTAAATTTTTCTCCTCGTCCTGCGAGCCACCGCGCACATGGGCGAGGGAGCGGGCGTAAGGTGGAGCAAGCTTCACCTCATCCTGCGAGCCACCGCGCCCGTGGGCGGGGTAGACGGAGTACTAAGCAAGCTTCTCCTCGTTCTGCGAGTTGACGGGACACATCAAAAGTACTCCAGTGTGTAGAGCCTTGCCTCTAAGGTGGGCCCCACATGGTTTGCCGCTTTTTAATTTAACATAACGCGTTAAGTCGCAATTTGTTTGTTCACCCATGGTAGACGATCCTCCCTCCACCAAGTGGACAACCAGTACATGTGCCAAATTACCACATGGGCTGCCTTTTTCGTACAGAAATGAGCTCCATCGTGTACCCACGCGGGTGTGGTTGGGAAAGAGACGGGAGTACGTGCACCGTGCGTGCACCTCTTCTCTTTGTGCACGTCCCCCACCTACGTGGGTGTGTGTGAGAGATACAAACCGGGTTCGTGAGTGTTTTTTGTTTTGGGGTGGGGGTGGGGGGTGGGGTGGGGGTTTGATTTCATGAATTATTTGTGGGAATATGTGTCAATGACATCTCAAACAAATTTTTGCATGCAATGTGTGTGAAATGGAGGCCTATCCATATCATACATAGAGGGTCGGGCAATCCACGAGAAGAGAGGGAGGGGTCATAGCTATCGATAGAGTCGAAGAGAGGATCAAGTGGGTGGGTGCGAGATTGATGAAGAAAGCCATCGAAACTGTGTGCAAGTCAAAGATATAGGGCGACTGGCTTACCGGAAAGTTAGGGCGCACATGTCAAGTTTGTGTGTGGCTGGGAGACATGACTAGAGCACTTGATGTATCGGTGTGTGTGAGGGGAGGGGGTGGGGGGAGGGGTAGGCAGAGGCCTAACTATAGAGGTAGAATGACTCGTATATGTGTTTAGAAGGAGAGACCCAGCTATGTCTTGAGGGAGATCGGTCGACATCCATACATAACTGAAGGACGGGAAATATGATGGGACAAAGAGAGAGAGAGGAGAGAGAGAGGGAGGGAGAGGGAGGGAGAGGGGTAGAGTGCTAGATGGGTGATGGAGTTGCTTCTCGGAGATGTTGGAAGAGGCCTACTAAACAAACTGAGGGTGGACCTGCAATGTTATCAATAAGAGTGGGGATGTGTTTCTGTGTGTGCTTGTGCGTGATAGATCTGTCGGGACGCATCCATGGATGATGAAGGGGAACCATGTGTTTGGTAAGCAAACCTAACTAGATCGGTAGATCAATTGTTGTTTGTCGGAGGAAGGGAGAGACACAACTAATGAGGTAGATCAATCGACGTGTGGGTAAAAACGAGATATAAGGACCTGGCTGGCTACATGTATAGCGAGAGATCGGTCGGTGTACGTCCATTTGTTAGAGGCAAATAAGGCCGAGCGAGACGGATAGACAGAGAGAATGGAGCTAGGAGGTGGTGCGAGAGGCCCAACTACTAGCTAGATAGGGGGAGGAGTGTGCGGTTGTGAGATCGATGAAAAGAGGGGCGAGAGTTTACACGTGTGTCTGACCATATGAGAGACACGAGGCAAGGACACATAAAGGAGGAGATTGAAGCTGTTTGTGTATGCTGTAGGCAGGCATCACTGGAGAGGTTTATCGATCGGTGTGTGTGTCGGAAAGGAGTTGTGGAGACTCTTGGAGAATGACCTAAAGAAAAAAAATGAATGTGCCCGGTGGATAGAATGCCGAGGGAGGGGGAGGGCGAGGAGGGCGTGTGTATGCACGAGGGAAAGTTAGTCGTAGCTACAAAGGTTAGAGGATTGTGTGGGTGTAAGAGACTAACAAAGATCATAATTTGATATGAAAGTGGATTCATATATTTGAATAGGAGATCATAGTGTTTTAAACATTGCATGCATGAATATAGCGGTGATACACGTGTTGTGCACATGTTATACCATAATGTGATAATGCATGGCGTTTGCAACTCACAGCTAAATGCCGAACAATCTAAACCATACTATACATCAAACAATCTCACATTTTATTTGAATTTGTGATAATGTGCGGCGTTTGCAGCTTACAACTAAATATCGAGCAATCTAAACAATACTATATATCGAACATTCTCAAATTTTATTTGAATTTGTAGTAATGTGTGGTGTTTGCAACTCACATCCAAATACTTGTAGGCGTAGGGGGCGGGGCACCATACATAATGTGATAAACACATTATACATATGAGACATGGTTTAGATTATGAAGATCTAGCTAGAGCTAGAAATGTAATGTGATTTGAAATCAAAATAAAGTGGATTCAAAAAATCTAGTTCGATTTCATATAGTACACATAGTTCATACGTAACTCGAGACTAATCATGTGGTGTGCTGTGAAGATAATACACAAACGATGGTTTAACTTGACAATAATGATAATTATGGATCTTATTAAAATAGAGAAATGAATTCAAATGCTTTGACTTCACAACAATCATTACTGTAGATCTTATTCAAATTTAGTTCATATTGAAGCGGTAGTATATACGTTTGGAATGCACTAAAACGTTCATTTGAGTAGTAGGTTGCATGCATTATACACATAGCGAAATATTTTAATTGAACCTAACATGAATTCAAAGTTTTGAATGACATTTGTAGTGCGCATTGATTTGATACAGTACACGTTAGGCTTGTCTGGAAATTTCAACCCGCGCCTTGTTAGCCCGAAATATTTAAGATATATCTTTGTCTCGTTGTGCTCCGACAACTCCCTCCATCTCAACCCGCGCCTTGCTATTCCGAAATTACGACACGCGCAAAAAATCCCACCTCCTATGAAATCCCGACACGCGAAATGCCCGTGGTACCCCTGAACCGAAAGAACCGCCTCAAATTGGTGGGGGGTACTTTCGTAACTTACCCCACATTTCGGACAAGCGCGTCTCCAAGCCATGGTTCCCCACTACCATCCCATCAGCCCACCCTATTGTACACCGAGGCCACGAAAACCCACGACGAAACCCCACACCCTGCTTCATCCGCCACCCAGCCGAAGCCTCTTCCCCGACGACGTCGTCCACAGAAACACCTCGACATCCCTCATTCACCGTACCGGATGAGGATCCGTCATCGATCTCATCGTCCCGCCGGTTCAGCCACCCCGTCCTCCACCTCCAAGGAGCTGCCCCGACGTTCCCCTCGTCTTTCGCGCCACCTCCATTCCCACACCGCCGTCTTCACCTGCACCACCGGAAGAGCATCATCATCACCGTTTCCTCGGATGAAGCTGCGGCCTAATCAGCACCACCAAAGAGGTTGTACACTAATCACCGCATTTTCTTCTTGATTCGATCTCACGGTGCTGCCGGCGCTCGGTCCCGAGCCGACACGGCGCGGCTCCATCCACGGCGGCGTCACCGACAACTTCCTCCACGGCATCGCTCCCTCGGCGGTGACGTCCACATCAGTAGGAGCTGCTGCTGCTTTAGCTCTCACTCGCGCTGCTGCTCTGCTCTTGCTCTCGGTCCCCTGCCTGGTCTGCTCTTGCTATTGCTCTTGCTCACGCTGCTGCTCTCGCTCTTGCTCTTGCTTGCGATGCTGCTCCAATTTGTCTACACTTCAGTAGACTGAATCGACTTTTGGGTCCGTCGAGTTTCAAGGGGTGGGCTCGCCGGGGTGAAGGAAGAACCAGCCGCAGCGGGGAGGGGGGATCGCAGGAGGGGTACCCCACTATCTATCTTAGGGTTCAGGATGGGGGCGGTGGTCGTCGGCGTCGGCGGGGCGTTGGCGGGGCGGTGGCGTGGGGATCGCCGGAGAAAAATCTCGGCACGGGGGGGGGCCTAGATGGATGGCCGGGGTAGCGGGGGGCTGCTGTTTGGCCGGTGGTGGATGGCGGCTCAGGGGGGTGGAGGTTGAAGATGAACCGCAGGCCCTTGATTTCGTATCCAATGGCTGCAAAATCAACTGACCAGAGATGAAAAAGTCAGTCGACCGACGTGTAGCCTCACCTTGCTAGTGCATTCAGTTTCGACAGCAAAATTCAGTTTCGTCAGCAAAATTTAGTTTCGACAGTTAAGTTCAGTTTCGACAGTTAAGTTCAGAGATGAGCGGCTGATGTATTTTACATCTACCACTTTGTGGTTATGTATTGTACGTCATGTATTGGAGATGCTATTAGAATTCCACTCAGGTTAATGTCATTTGTTGTCTATCTTGTCCTGCTTCAGCCTCGGCGTCGTCCAACTCACCGGAGTTGCTCCAACGATGAAACCCTCCATCACAGCGGAGCAGTACCTTGGGCTCCACCTCCAGACGCCTAAGATCTTCTGTAATGCCCCGGATTCGTTGTGCCAGGTGTCCGCCAGTTATTCGCCATCGTTGCCATGTCATTTGCTTGCGTGTTGTATTTTATCATGTCATCATGTGCATTTCATTTTGCATACGTGTTCGTCTCATGCATCCGAGCATTTTCCCCGTTGTCCGTTTTGCAATCCGGCACTTCTATGTCCTCTGGCGTTCCCCTTTTGTCTCTCGTTGTGAGTGGGTGTTAAACGTTCTCGTCATGGCCCGAGGTTTGCCAAGCGGCCTTGGTATAGCACCGGTAGACCGCCTATCAAGTTTCGTGCCATTTGGAGGTCGTTTGATACTCCAACGGTTAACCGGGTAACCGTAAAGGCCTCTTTTGTTTGCAGCCCAACACCCCTTTCAAAGTGGTCCAAAACCCAGCCAACTCCCCTCCATGCTCTCGGTCGTTCGATCACGATCGCGTAGCCGAAAACCGCTCCTCACTTGGACTCTCCTAGCTCCCTCTACCTATATATATGTGCACCCCTCCTCTAATCCCGGGTCCAAACCCTAAAAGAATCGCCTCCGCCGCCACCGGACATGTCCGCCGCCTCCGGACGAAATCGCTACCGCCGCTCCATCCAATCCCGGTGCGCCACCTGTCCCTGCGCCGCCGTCCCACCGCCGCGGCCCGTGAGGCCCACGGCCGGCCCGCCTGCGCTCGCGCCGGGCCCGAGCCGTGCGCTCGCGCCCGCCGTTTCCAAGCTCCGCCGCCTCCCTGCCCTCCGGTCCCGTCGCCGGCGTACTGCTCCGCCGCCGCCGTCAGCCGGCGCTGCCCCGCCGCCTCGCTCGCTGGCGTTTCGCCGCCCGCATCGCTGGCGCCCGCGCCTCCAGCGCCTCGCCGCCCGAGCCGCCGCCTGCAGCCGCCCGATCCCGCGCCACCGGCCTGCCTCCGCCGCCCGCATCGCGCCGCCTCTCCGCCGGCTGCCCGCGCCGCCCGGCCACGGCGTCCGCAGCCGCGCGCCCTGTGCCTCCGCCCCATGCCGCGGTTTCCTCCGCCGCCCCCGCGCCCCGCGACGCCGTTCGCCAGAGTCGCCGGAGCCGGAGCTCCTCTTCGGCCGGATCCGGAGGGGATGGATGAGATCCACCCACTCCACCATCCAAACGCGCCTCCCCGCCGGCCCGGATCGCTCCGTCCCGGGTTCATCTCGTCCCGTTGATTTTTCTCGAGGTGATAATTCCACTAAGTCCCCGAATCCCTGACATTATCATGCCATGTTCATCCCATTGTATGTCTGCATCCGTAGCTCTGTTTTGTGCGTGTAATATGTCAAATTGTTCGCCTCGATGAGTACATCATTTCTTTCCATTGAATCATTTTCATTTGAGCTCATCTTGATGCCCGAAATGCTGTTGGAAGAGTGCATGTTGATGTTAATCTGCTGAAACTGTTATAACTTGCTCTTTTGTCATTTGTTCCATGTTTGATGTGTGCATCCTATGAGGTTGATGTTTACATGTGTTTTGATCTATGATATGCCATATTTCCAGGGGTGCTATCCATGTATTTTTGTGAGTTGTGTGTTGAGTGCATCAAGCTTGCTAAGTAGGGTACTTGCTGTTGTTGTTTTCCTGACAGATTCTGTTATATTTTGTTGCTATGTTAACATGTTGCTACTAATCATTCTATGCATAATCTGGAGATGTTCTATGAACATGTTTTGATCTACATGTCATGCTCTATCCATTCATGCCCTTGGTTGCAATTATAGCCTGATGGAACATGTTGCTCCAACGTTGCTTGATGATGTTGCTGTCAGCCTGTTAACATTAAGTTCAAAGTTTCCATGATTGTTTGCTAGTGATCCATGCATCCTATGGATTTGTTCTTGCCATGCTTAGCTTCATAAACATGTCTTCTTACTGTTGGTTGCCTTGCCATGCCATGTATTGCTCTGTGGTGAGTGGTTCAAGCTCACCAACATGCCTACTTATTGTTGTTCCTACCATGTTTAAATCTGTAATATAACTTGCCATGTTTACATGGGTGCGATCATATTTTCTGTGCCCTTTTGGCTCATGGTCAGTAAGGGAATTTTGTTCTATGCTTTTAGTAGATTCGTGTCATGCCTTTTTTTGCCATGATAAGTTCCTGTAACATGTTGTTTGATAGCTCTAAACATTGCAACCTAATGTTATTTCTGCAAAGTCTGAAACTGTTATTATTTGCAATCTTCCCATGTCTTTTTGAGCATGTTCTAGTTGTTTTTGGAGATAGCTCGGTGTTCATGTTTTGACATGATTTACCCGTACTTCATGTGTTTTCATATTGAGGTGCTGTAGCATATTGTTTCGATGCTTGCAAGTTGCCTAGTTGCTGTTATGGACAGATTGTTGCTATGACTTGTATATAGTGTATGTTTTGCCCCGTCGCTCCATTTTGAGTGTGCTCTATATGAAACTTGCTTGATTTTGCATGTAGATTCATATTATCATGTTGCATCCTTGTTTTGGTGTGTTTGCTTGATGTTTGGGTGCATTTTGCATCAATGCCATGTTTAACTTGTTTTGCTCATATCTTCTAGGTCGTAGCTCCAAATCTAATGAACTTTATATGTAACTTGACTAGAATTTCATGTAGATCATCTTGGTGATATTTAACTTGCTGTTTAACAACTTGAACATAAGGTTTAGTCAGATCTGGACCAATTTTGAAATTTGCATATGAGGACTTACCAGAATTGTTATATGTTGTTCCCGGCCTCATTTAAACTTGCCTTGATGTGTTGTTCTTGTTTGCATCATCTCTTGCCATGAGTAGCCTCATGTGCTTTGTCATGCAGCATGTGTGTTGTGCATCATGCCTTGTTCATGTGTGGTGTGTTTACCATGTTGTGTGCTTCTTCTCGATAGTTCCCGTTTCGTTGCGATCGTGAGGATTCGTTCGTCTACGCTTGGTTCGTCTTCGTGGCTTCATCTTCTTCATGGACTCGTTCTTCTTCCTTGCGGGATTTCAGGCAAGATGACCACTACCCTGGATTTCACTAATATCATTGCTATGCTAGTTGCTTCGTTCTATCGCTATGCTGCGTTACCTATCATTTGTTCTTCAAGCCTCCCCAAATTGCCATGAACCTCTAACCTTTGACACCATTCCTAGCAAACCGTTGTTTGGCTATGTTACCGCTTTTGCTCAGCCCCTCTTATAGAGTTGCTAGTTGCAGGTGAAGTTGAAGATTGCTCCATGGTGGACAGGGTTATGTTGGGATATCACAATATCTCTTATATTATTAATGCATCTATATATTTGGTAAAGGGTGGAAGGCTCGGCCTTATGCCTGGTGTTTTGTTCCACTCTTTCCGCCCTAGTTTCCGTCATACCGGTGTTATGTTCCCAGATTTTGCGTTCCTAATGCGGTCGGGTGATTTATGGGACCCCCCTGACAGTTCGCTTTGAATAAAACTCCTCCAGCAAGGCCCAACCTTGGTTTTACCATTTGCCTCACCACCACCTACTTTTCCCTTGGGAGTAATTAACCCAAGGGACATCTTTATTATAGCCCCCCTGGGCCAATGCTTTTCTAAGTGTTGGTCCAAACTAGAGCACCGTGCGGGACCATTCCTTGGCAACTTGCATTCATTGGTACCTGTACGCTTCGCTTATCTGGTGTTGCCCTGAGAACGAGATATGTGCAGCTCCTATCGGGATGTCGGCGCATCGGGCGGTCTTGCTGGTCTTGTTTTACCATTGTCGAAATGACTTGTAAACCGGGATTCCGAGACTGATCGGGTCTTCCTGGGAGAAGATATATCCTTCGTTGATCGCGAGAGCTTATCATGGGCTAAGTTGGGACACCCCTGCAGGGTATAAACTTTCGAGAGCCGTGCCCGCAGTTATGTGGCAGATGGGAATTTGTTAATGTCCGGTTGTAGATAACTTGACACCAGATCCAAATTAAAACGCATCAACCGCGTGTGTAGCCGTGATGGTCTCTTCTCGGCGGAGTCCGGGAAGTGAACACGGTCTTTGGGTTATGATTGACGTAAGTAGGAGTTCAGGATCACCTCTTGATCATTAGTAGTTGACGACCATTCCTTTGCTTCTCTTCTCGCTCTCATTTGCGTATGTTAGCCACCATATTATGCTTAGTCGATGTTGCAACCTCACCACTTTACCCTTTCCTTTCCCATTAAGCTTTGCTTGTCTTAATACCCATGGTAATGGGATTGCTGAGTCCTCGTGGCTCACAGATTACTACAACAACAGTTGCAGGTACAAGTTTTGCGATGATCATGACGCGAGAGCGATGATTGCTTGTTTTGGAGTTCTTCTTCTGCTTCTTATTCGATTAGGGGATAGGTTCCAGGTCGGCAGCCTGGGCTAGCAGGGTAGATGTTGTTTGACTTTCTGTTTGTGTTTCATCCGTAATCGGATGGTGCTCTTATGTATGATGATGTTGTATTCGTGTGGCATTGTATGCCTTATGTATGTATCCCCACTATTATGTAATTGTTGATGTAATGATATCCACCTTGCAAAAGCGTTCCAATATGCGGGTCTATCCTTGGTGGGACCTTCGAGTTCCTTTTGGATAGGGTCGCATATTGGGCGTGACAAGTTGGTATCAGAGCCTCGACCGACCTTAGGAGCCCCCTTGATTGATCGTGTAGTTTGGCCGTTGTCGAGTCTAGAAAAAAAACTGTTTTCGGAGTCTAGTTATATCGGAGAGTAGGAATTATTTTTACTCCTCAGCCCCTTCTTCGCTCTGGTGAGGAATCTTGACGTAGGTGTTTTGAATCACTCCTCTTCCCCTTCAAATTTTTCTTTTGGTTCACGCAGTTAGTTTTCCGATCGTTGTTCCCCAGCTCTTTTATCCGGTGCATTTCTCGTCAAGTTGACTCTAGCCTCTTCATCTTTGTGTTCAATCTTCAGTTGTTTTCTTTCCCACCCGCCCACCCTTCTTCTTCTTCAAACGGGAGTCCGTAATCGAGTATCCATCTGTGTGAAGTCCTTGCTTTCTTTCCTCAATGATTCAACCGGTGTTTTCTCTTCAAGATATTCGTCGGTTCCCCATTCTAAGTTGCCTTTGTTTTCCCGCCCTCCCATCCTCTTCTTCCCGGAGTTTGAGTCTCTTTACACCATCTATTTCATTCGTACGGAGCCTCTTCAGTCTTTCGTCAATTATTTCAACCGGTGATTCTCGTCTCGTTCGTCATTCTTCATCCCTTTTTCCTTCCGGTGGACTTAATTCAAGTTTTCTGGGTTGATCACATTCTTTTCCTTGGATCAAGTGTTCTCCTTACTCGTTTGCCTCTCGTCATTCAATCATTCCGGAGTTCGGAAGACATCACAGGAGATTCGCCCGTGGTCGAGTTAATTCGAGGTTGTCACCTCATTCAAATATTTCAATCATTCTGGTGCATCATCTATCTTTTCAACAATCCTTTCCAACGGTGTTTTTCTTCAGTGGGCCCTAACCCACAGGTCTTTTCCCAGGATCTTACCTGACTCTTCTAATTCCCCCGGAGTTATTCTAAATTCTTTTCAAGTGTGACGTAAGAATGAGTTTCATCAGTCACATGCCTTCTTCAAGTTCGTTTTCAAATTCTTTTCATTGTTGGCTCAACCGTTTCAGTTTTCATTCTCCCGGAGTATCTCAGTAATTTTGGTGGTGTGTCCCGTCATCATTTCAAGATAGAAGAAGAGCTTTTCCTTTGAATCTTTTCCATTCTCCCGGAGATTCGCAGTGCTAGCTCGATGTTATCCTATCAAATTGTTTCAAGTCATGCAAATTCTTTTCATCCATCCGGAGCATGTCAGGAGTTGTTTTTCCATTTCTTTTCACCGGAGGCCATCATCCCAGTTATCATTCTCTATTTATCCCGGCGTTTCGCTCAAGTGTTCGTTAATCAGCTCATGATCTCTTCGTTCTTTTGCATCTAAATTCCCTCTAGCATATTTGTTCTTCTAATTCTTCTCCGTGATTCATTCCCTTTCATCAGTCATTTTCTAATTCTTACGGTGGTTCGTTCAAGATTATTTTTCCTTCATTATCATTTTAATCCATTCATTCTTTCCAATTCTACCGGTGGTTCATGAAGACCTTCTCAAGTTTGCGATATGTCACTTCTCAATCCTTTTTCAAGAAGAATAAGTAGTATGCAAAATACATTGCTTGTCATCAATTTAATTTGATGAAGGATAAGCATACAATAAATCTTATTCTTATTTCCTCAAGGGGATTAATCCCTTTTCTTTGGAATTTGTTCTTGATGAATAAATTCTAGTTCCAAGTGTTTTCATCTTTTCTTTTCCGGAGTTCAAATTTTCCTCGGCCATTTCGTCGGAACCTCCATCTAAATCATCGCAAGGCTCATCTTATTCTTTCATCCTTCAATTCTATCTCATTTTCTTTTGTTTACTGGAGTTCTTCATGGTGGCTCTTCATGATTAATTCATTCTTCAAGAGTTCATCAAGTATCATTCCAACCTCTCTAGTTCGTGTTCTATTCTTTCCATGTTCAGTCAGAGTGCTGCCTAAATCCTTTCAGTCTTATCCGTTTCTTTTCTCATTCTAACCACTCCGGTTAGAACGAGTGGTCTCATAGTCTATCTGATTCCGTGAGCTTTCCATTCTCGCCATTCTCGTCGTTCCTCTCTTCTTCTTGAGTGATCTTGATTATTCGCCTCTTCTCTTGAGTTCTTGTTTCACCTCATCCCTTTTCCCTTCCGTCTCGGTCCTAAGATCTCGGGACGAGATCTCTTGTTAGTGGAGGAGTGTTGTAACGCCCCGGATTCGTTGCGCCAGGTGTCCGCCAGTTATTCGCCATCGTTGCCATGTCATTTGCTTGCGTGTTGCATTTTATCATGTCATCATGTGCATTTCATTTTGCATACATGTTCGTCTCATGCATCCGAGCATTTTACCCGTTGTCCGTTTTGCAATCCGGCACTTCTATGTCCTCTGGCGTTCCCCTTTTGTCTCTCGTTGTGAGTGGGTGTTCAACGTTCTCGGCATGGCCCGAGGTTTGCCAAGCGGCCTTGGTATAGCACCGGTAGACCGCCTGTCAAGTTTCGTGCCATTTGGAGGTCGTTTGATACTCCAACGGTTATCCGGATAACCGTAAAGGCCTCTTTTGTTTGCAGCCCAACACCCCTTTCAATGTGGCCCAAAACCCAGCAAACTCCCCTCCATGCTCTCGGTCGTTCGATTACGATCGCGTGGCCGAAAACCGCTCCTCATTTTGACTCCCCTAGCTCCCTCTACTTATATATATGTGCACCCCTCCTCTAATCCCGGGTCCAAACACTAAAAAAATCGCGTCCGCCGCCACCGGACATGTCCGTCACCTCCGGACGAAATCGCCGCCGCCGCTCCATCCAATCCCGGTGCGCCACCTGTCCCTGCACCGCCGTCTCGCCGCCGCGGCCCGCGAGGCCCACGGCCGGCCCGCCCGCGCTCGCGTCGGGCCCGAGCCGTGCCCCCGCGCCCGCGCCCGCCGGTTCCCCACTCCGCCGCCTCCCTGCCCTCCGGTCCCGTCGCCGGCGTGCTGCTCCGCCGCCGCCGTCAGCCGGCGCCGCCCTGCCGCCTCAGACCCGCGCCCCGCCGCCTCGCTCGCTGGCGCTCCGCCGCCCGCATCGCCGGCGCCCGCACCTCCAGCGCCTCGCCGCCCGAGCCGCCGCCCGCCGCCACCCGATCCCGCGCCACCGGCCTGCCTCCGCCGCCCGCATTGCGTCTCCTCTCCGCCAGCTGCCCGCGCCACCCGGCCACGGCTCGCGCCGCTGCCTCGGCGTCCGCAGCCGCACGCCCCGCGCCTCCGCCCCATGCCGCGGTTTCCTCCGCCGCCCCCGCGCCCCGCAACGCCGTTCGCCAGAGTCGCTGGAGCCGGAGCTCGCCGGAGCTCCTCTTCGGGCGGATCCGGAGGGGATGGATGAGATCCACCCGCTCCACCATCCAAATGCGCCTCCCCACCGGCCCGGATCGCTCCGTCCCGGGTTCATCTCGTCCCGTTGATTTTTCGCGAGGTGATAATTCCACTGTCCCCGAATCCCTGACATTATCATGCCATGTTCATCCCATTGTATGTCTGCATCCGTAGCTCTGTTTTGTGCGTGTAATATGTTAAATGGTTCGCCTCGACGAGTACATCACTTCTTTCCATTGCATCATTTTCATTTGAGCTCATATTGATGCCCGAAATACTGTTGGAATAGTGCATGTTGATGTTAATCTGCTGAAACTGTTATAGCTTGCTCTTTTGTCATTTTTACCATGTTTGATGTGTGCATCCTATGAGGTTGATGTCTACATGTGTTTTGATCTATGATATTCCATCTTTCCAGGGGTGCTATCCATGTATTTTTGTGAGTTGTGTGTTGAGTGCATCAATCTTGCTAAGTAGGGTACTTGCTGTTGCTGTTTTCCTGACAGATTCTGTTATATTTTGTTGCTATGTTAACATGTTGCTACTAATCATTCTATGCATAATCTGGAGATGTTCTATAAACATGTTTTGATATATATGTCATGCTCTATCCATTCATGCCCTTGGTTGCAATTATAGCCTGTTGGAACATGTTGTTATCTTGCTCCAAAGTTGCTTGATGATGTTGTTGTCAACCTGTTAACATTAAGTTCAATGTTTCCATGACTGTTTGCTAGTGATCCATGCATCCTATGGACTTGTTCTTGCCATGCTTAGCTTCATAAACATGTCTTCTTACTGTTGGTTGCCTTTCCATGCCATGTATTGCTCTGTGGTGAGTGGTTCAAACTCACCAACATGCCTACTTATTGTTGTTCCTGCCATGTTTGAATCTGTAATATAACTTGCCATGTTTACATGGGTGCGATCATATTTTCTTTGCCCTTTTGGCTCATGGTCAGTAAGGGACTTTTGTTCTATGCTTTTAGTAGATTCATGCCATGCCTTTTTTTGCCATGATAAGTTCCTGTAACATGTTGTTTGATAGCTCTAAACATTGCAACCTGATGTTATTTCTGCAAAGTCTGAAACTGTTATTATTTGCAATCTTCCCATGTCTTTTTGAGCATGTTCTAGTTGTTTCTGGAGATAGCTCAGTGTTCATGTTTTGACATGCTTTACCTGTACTTCATGCCCATGCCTTTTGTTTTCATATTGAGGTGCTGTAGCATATTGTTTTGATGCTTGCAAGATGCCTAGTTGCTGTTATGGACAGATTGTTGCTATGACTTGTATAGAGTGTATGTGTTGCCCCGTTGCTCCGTTTTGAGTGTGCTCTATATGAAATTTGCTTGATTTTGCATGTAGATTCATATTATCATGTTGCATCCTTGTTTTGGTGTGTTTGCTTGATGTTTGGGTGCATTTTGCATCAATGCCATGTTTAATTTGTTTTGCTCATATCTTCTAGGCCGTAGCTCCAAATCTAATGAACTTTATATGTACCTTGACTAGAATTTCGTGTAGATCATCTTGGTGATATTTAACTTGCTGTTTCACAACTTGAATATAAGGTTTAGTCAGATCTGGACCAATTTCGAAATTTGCATATGAGGACTTACCGGAATTGTTATATGTTGTTCCCGGCCTCATTTGAACTTGCCTTGATGTGTTGTTCTTGTTTGCATCATCTCTTGCCATGAGTAGCCTCATGTAGCTTTGTCATGCAGCATGTGTGTTGTGCATCATGCCTTGTTCATGTGTGGTGTGTTTACCATGTTGTGTGCTTCTTCTCGATAGTTCTCGTTCGTTGCGATCATGAGGATTCGTTCGTCTACGCTTGGTTCGTCTTCGTGGCTTCATCTTCTTCATGGACTCGTTCTTCTTCCTTGCAGGATTTCAGGCAAGATTACCGCTAGCCTGGATCTCACTACTATCATTGCTATGCTAGTTGCTTCGTTCTATCGCTATGCTGCGTTAACTATCATTTGTTCTTCAAGCCTCCCCAAATTGCCATGAACCTCTAACCTTTGACACCATTCCTAGCAAACCCTTGTTTGGCTATGTTACCGCTTTTGCTCAGCCCCTCTTATAGCGTTGCTAGTTGCAGGTGAAGTTGAAGATTGCTCCATGGTGGACAGGGTTATGTTGGGATATCACAATATCTCTTATATTATTAATGCATCTATATATTTGGTAAAGGGTGGAAGGCTCGGCCTTATGCCTAGTGTTTTGTTCCACTCTTGCTGCCCTAGTTTCCATCATACCGGTGTTATGTTCCCGGATTTTGCGTTCCTAATGCGGTCGGGTGATTTATGGGACCCCCCTGACCAAGGTTGTTAGAATCGCGATTCTATTATACGATTCTACGACTTTACGATCCAAGATTAGCCCTCTGATTCTACGATTTTAGTTCTTAGAATCTACGTTTCTACGATCCTGATAGTGAAGATTCTACGATTTGCGATCCTACCATCGAAGCTCTGATCCGATTCAAAATCGCGATTCTGACAACCTTGCCCCTGACAGTTCGCTTTGAATAAAACTCCTCCAGCAAGGCCCAACCTTGGTTTTACCATTTGCCTCACCACCACCTACTTTTCCCTTGGGAGTAATTAACCCAAGGGTCATCTTTATTATAGCCCCCCCGGGCAAATGCTTGTCTAAGTGTTGGTCCAAACTAGAGCACCGTGCGGGACCATTCCTTGGCAACTTGGATTCGTCGGTACCTGTACGCTTCGCTTATCCGGTGTTGCCCTGAGAACAAGATATGTGCAGCTCCTATCGGGATGTTGGCGCATCGGGCGGTCTTGCTGGTCTTGTTTTACCATTGTCGAAATGTCTTGTAAACCGGGATTCCGAGACTGATCGGGTCTTCCTGGGAGAAGGTATATCCTTCGTTGATCGCGAGAGCTTATCATGGGCTAAGTTGGGACACCCCTGCAGGGTATAAACTTTCAAGAGCCGTGCCCGCGGTTATGTGGCAGATGGGAATTTGTTAATGTCCGGTTGTAGATAACTTGACACCAGATCCGAATTAAAACGCATCAACTGCATGTGTAGCTGTGATGGTCTCTTCTCGGCGGAGTCCGGGAAGTGAACATGGTCTTTGGGTTATGATTGACTTAAGTAGGAGTTCAGGATCACCTCTTGATCATTACTAGTTGACGACCGTTCCTTTGCTTCTCTTCTCGCTCTCATTTGCGTATGTTAGCCACCATATTATGCTTAGTCGCTGCTGCAACCTCACCACTTTACCCCTTCCTTTCCCATTAAGCTTTGCTAGTCTTAATACCCATGGTAATGGGATTGCTGAGTCCTCGTGGCTCACAGATTACTACAACAACAGTTGCAGGTATAGGTTTTGCGATGATCATGACGCGAGAGCGATGATTGCTTGTTTTGGAGTTCTTCTTCTGTTCTTCTTCGATCAGGGGATAGGTTCCAGGTCGGCAGCCTGGGCTAGCAGGGTGGATGTCGTTTGAGTTTCTGTTTGTGTTTCATCTGTAGTCGGATGGTGCTCTTATGTATGATGATGTTGTATTCGTGTGGCATTGTATGCCTTATGTATGTATCCCCACTATTATGTAATTGTTGATGTAATGATATCCACCTTGCAAAAGCGTTCCAATATGCGGGTCTATCCTTGGTGGGACCTTCGAGTTCCTTTTGGATAGGGTCGCATATTGGGCGTGACATCTTCTTCCCCTCCTCCGACAGCTAAGTCAGCCGGAGCATCCTCACCGGCCAACCCAATCATGCTGAGATCGACATGGCTTCGCCAAAGCGGTTTTACACTTGTTGCATCTCTTTTTTACTCTACATTTTATATATATTGTCCACTGAGCACACAGATTTGTTCCTTTAGTGTCTCCTTGAAAGAAAAAACGTAGGAATTTTAATTTTTACTTGTCCTCCTTTTCAAATTCCTATTCATGAAACACAAGACTAAGAGATAGTAGCATAATAGCATTATAACCGTACATTTTCTTGTGGTTTGACTTAATCTCACCATGCTTCTTTGCATCCTGTGATCTTCCAATTGTTGTGAATCAAACACCCAGATTGGCAGAAATCCTGTGTTTTTAAATTCTCTGTTTTGCACATGCATTCCTATCCTATTCCTGTCTATTTCCTATCCCTGCATTGTTGGAATCCTCCAATTCAAACGAGCCCTTACAGAATTACTTCTCTTACAGATAGTTGTCAAAGAAAACGTTGCGTGGTTTGTCCCGCTCCTGCTGCACCGTCGTCCACCCCAGCTCAGCTGCTCCAACGATAGAAGGGTCCAGCACAGCAGGGATCTGGCCTCAAGACTGTTTTTTGCAGCCTCAGATCTTCTTCCCCGCCACTGGCAAACATGAAAACTGCATTACCATCATCAACCGAGAAGATGACCTCGAGGACTAAATGGCTCCGCAAGAGAGGTCGCACTCTTTCATGTCTGCTTACATTATGCATCGCTTAATATTACATGCTACTTTATTGTCCTGTTCACCGATTAGACTCTGAGTCAGCTCCAAACTAATGGTCAAACTTGAGTTTTTAAATGGTTGTGGGGTACATATAGAGGCCACTATCAATAGTATCTATCTACTATATGGTTAATCTCCGGTGTCTACTATGAGTTTCATGTTGGGTGGGAAACAAACAATAAAGAAGCCATTATCTGTATTTTCAACTGAAGCCATTATCTGCCTGCTATTATTGGTTTTGGGTTTATCCACAGGTTGCTACCATCACTCTGGATTTCTGCATGCACTGCTTACATAATCTCACTATGTTTTATTCCTATGCATGACAGTTATTGTAAACAATGGAACTAAACATGTAGAGCAGAAGAGACGAGCCTTGCGTGGCAATAAAATTTCATGCAGACGTCGCTCCATGGTAGGCACAAAGGCATCCCCCCTCCACGCATTTCGGATTGTAATCGAGAGGAAGATATCTGTTCTGAGGGGGATTCAGAAGGAGAAGACAACTCCTATTTACCCCCTGAGGTCTTCGCTCTAAATTGGCATGCTGAAGTTGGTTATATGGTGTATTGCATTGCTTACTTTATACATCAGATATGTCATCTACTTAGTTTAGACATCCTTTGTGTGAATGCCATCTGGTTAGTTTATTCATCATTTATGTGAATTATGCAACGCCATTTTGTTTAGCGAGGCATCATATATGTGAATTTTGCAATGCCATCCTGCTTAGCCAGTCATCTTATATGTAAATTATATCAGGCCATCCTTTTTTTTTGTTACATATTACATTTGTCAACAATGTTAGTACATTCAACTGCTCTTCGTGTGCATCAGCCATTTGCCACGGTGATGGCAAATTCTAGAGTGAAAACAAGGTCTTCAGAGCAGACTATGCTATCTGACGAAGCACATATCTCACTGGTTACGGATAGCTCCTCAGAGGAGGATTCAGGGACAGATGACCATTCCTATCCCCCCCGAGGTGTATGCTCTAACTTGGCAGGGTTATGTTGCTCATATCGTGCGTATGGTGTCTCGCATTGCTATGTCATTTGATTAGTTTAGACATGCTTTGTGTGAATGCCACTTGTTCAGTGTCTAATTACCATATATGTGAATTATGCATTGCCATCTTGTTGCAAGACATTATATATGTGAATTATACAATGCTATCTTGTTGCAAAGGCATTGTATATGTGAATTATGCAATGCCATGCTGTTTAGCCAATCATGATGTATGTGAATTATATCATGCTATCATTTTTTTGTATTACGTGTTCCATTTGTCGACAACGTTTGTATATTCAACTATTCTTCCTGTGCATCAGCCATTTGAAGCGGTGATGGAAGTATCTGGAGTGAAAACAAGGTATTCAGAGCAGACAATGCTACCTGCTAAAGCAGACATCTTGCTGGTTATAGAGAGCTCATCAGAGGAGGATTCAGAGACCGATGACCAGTCCTATTTCCCCCCTGAGGTCTATGCTCAAACTTGGCTGGGTTATATTACCCATGTCATGCATGTTGTCTTGCATTGCTTAGTTTTTACATCATATATGGATTGCCATCTACTTACTTGCTTACTATATAAATCATATATTTGAATTTATCATGCCATCATGTTTACATAGTACATACACATCATATATCTGAATTATGGCATGGCAACCCATTTAATAGAGACATCATATAGTTATATCATCTCATCCTGTTTAGTGTTTACAGTCATCATATTTAGAATCATGGCATTCTATCCGTGAATGTATGTGAATTATGCCATGCCAACCTATTTAATAAACACATTATATAGACATGTCATGTCATCCTGTTTACATAGTCTCATATTTTGAACTATGTCTTTCCATCTTTTTTAGTTAGCCATCATAATGTGAAATTGTGTCATGCTATCCTATTTAGTTAGCCATCATATATGTGAAATTGTGTCATGCTATCCTGTTTGGTTAGACAACATAAATATGAATTATTTCAAGCCCTCTTTTTTTCCCCACTATCCATTGCACCTGTCTATCATACAATGTCTATACCTTCAATTACTTTTCTTGTTTATCAGCCATTTGAATTGGAGAGCGTGATGGCAGTATCTAAGGGAGTAACAACACGGTCTTTAGAAAAGATAGTGCTACCAGTTGATGCAGATAGAAGCACGGTTGTACTTGCCCAAGGACCAGGTCCACCACACATAACCCAGACTCTCACAGATTGTACCCCTACCCAGTTGGACAAAGAACCAGCTACACCCCTTCTAACTCCAACCCCGACAAATAGTAACCCAGTTCCAGTTGACACAGCACCGTCTCCACCACAGAGCACCCAAACATGACTACTTAGTAAGGGAACTGCAGTGCCCAAAGCACGAGGACCACCACTCCGAATCCCAACTCAACGCTTAAAGGAGAAGAAGATTTGTTCTCAGGTCAGGTTGTGTAGCTATGGTTCATACTCCTTTGCTCTTGCATTACTGTATTTACTCATACCAACTATTTTCAAATTTGAAGGATGGAATTGAAACTCCAATGGCGCAACAAGTATGTTTTAAACCAGTTTCTTTAACTGGTTTGCTGTCATAACCTGCTCTATGTTGATTTCAGTTTCAATTGAATAAACAGTTATGTTCTCATGTCATGCACATTACAAGTGTTGATATTGCTCTATAGTTACCCACACTTACATTCTGTCTATTCTACTTTGTCTTGAACAAATATTATTTGAACTATGTCTCTATCTTGATTTGGCAACAAAAACTAGAATGATATAGACCATAAAGTGACCATGGTACATAGATATATGTTTGTTTCATGCTGTTATCCTGTCCACTTTACTACTGAACTCATTTACCAAAATGAGTTTCATATATAACATGGTAAACATGTGATGTGTCTGCTTGTTTCTCTTTTAGAATGCGGACAAATATTGGAGAACAGTACTGTGTTATCCAATGGTAAAGGAAGTAATGCAGATAAGGTTCAAGATAGTGAGACATCCCTTTTGTCCTCCAAGAAAGCTGATAAAAACTATCTTGACGATAGTGAGGGAACCCAAAAGTCCTATCTTGATGTAGTGTTCGAGTTACTGGCCACTACTGCTGGCACAAGCTCTTCGAACTCGCTGTCTGAATCAGTTCATCTTCTTGAGTCTCAACTTCAAGTTGAAACACATCGATCAGATGTGCTGCGACAGGAAGCTGAAGGACAGAGGAAGTCCCTGCAGAATTCAGATGCATATTTTCTGGTGCAACAGCAAGCGCTGGAGGATTTAAGCGCCAAACAAGAGAAAGTTAATAAGCTTGCTAAGCATCTTTCCAACATTATGGGTACCCAGGATATTGTTTCTTGAGATCTTCTGAAGTGGTTTCAGTTCTGGATTTGTTTTGCTGCGGCGTTTATTTGCGCTGGTCACGAACTTTGACAACCAGTGTATATGATATGCTGCTTTGTTCCCTATATTTGCAGTGGTGGCGAACTTTGATGCCCAATGGATGTAATATGTGTAATAGTCGTGATAGCCTAGCGTTAGTTGCTTGCTTATTTATTTACTTGTTCTCTTGTTTATTTGTTTGCTTGTAGTCATTGCAGTTCTTTCTCCGCGGTTTGCTAGTGGCTGCAATAACCTATTTTTTAAAACTAGGCCACAATAACCATGGGCTAATATTTACTGTAGTGACACTGGGCCTCCTAGTGGCCGTAGAAACAATGGGCCTTCTATGGGCCGTAGAAACAATGGGACTCCTATGGGCCGTAGAAACAATGGGCCTTCTGCGGGCCGTATCATCAATGGGCCTTATATAGGCCGTATGATCGATTGGCCAAACATGGGCCAAACAGACCGCATTATGGCCGTAAATGGGCTAGAGTTGGAATAATCCGTTCATGGGCCGACCATAACGGGCCATCGTTAATAGGCCGTATTTGATGATGCTATGAAAACGACCCAACATATTAATGGACCACAAATGGGCCGACTGTAACTACGGGCTGAATTTGGCCCACAAGCAGAAAATGACAGTAATGAATCGTAAGTAAATGAATGCTGGAAATGATCCCAAGAATATATGGGCTCTGAGAAGGCCGAAAGATAACATGGGTTGGAAACGGCCCAACGGAATAACGGGCCGTTAATGGGTATAAAGTGATACACTGTTCATTACGGGCCAGTTTCAACACATACCGTTAGTAGGCCAAGAGTTACATAGGGCCTCATATGGGCCGAAAGACATCATGGGCCGTACATGCGCCAGAAGTGAAAATGGGCTGGAATCATATTGGATGGCCCAGATGACGCTACTGGGCCTAATTCGGATAGGGCGTAACGGGCCTTGGGTTAGCGGGCTGTAAATGGGCTATATGAGAATAGGCCATTAATAGGCTTTCCATGGGCCGGCCTGCCACCTTTTGACCAAGTCAAACGGGCCTGCCTTTTCACAGGAATGGGCCTCTGTTGGGCCGTGCCTCGTGTCGACATATCATCGGCACCTTCCGTCCAATGAGTGGATGATATCTGTCCCAAGATGAGCCGACACGTGTTTCCTCCAGCCAATGATGATTTTACACGTGGAAAATACCCATTGGTCGGGGCTGTTAACGGGTTATCGGATCCAAAACCCGACCTGATAGCTTAACGGCGCTCCGTTACGGTTGATGCCACGTGTCGGTCACCCTTGACAAAAGCACTTCTGTGACGCGCGATTTATCGTTATGGAAGTGGACACTTCCGTGATGATAATTTTGTTAATGTCATGGAACACTTCTACGACAGCATAGGTATGACTATGTTGATTCTGTCGTAAAATCGTCATGGATGTACATGCATGACAAAAAACGCAACCTACTGTGACAAACACGTATCATCCCGGAAGTGTATTTTTGTTGTAGTGAAAGTAGCACCGGTCGTGCCGCCTGCTCCTGCCTCCCGTGGTTGGCTGTGCTGCCGCGGAGGCCTCACCACCCCCTACTACTCCCACCGCTAGCCAGGCCATCCCTCAACTCACCCACACCCCCTGTTATTCTGCGGCGACAGCACCCTCACACCGCAGCCGAACAAGGGAACCCTCGTACTCCTCTCCGCATGGGCATCCACTATCGCGTCTTCCCCGGCTCCGCGTCATCCCCTTCCTAGGCCTGGCCGTCGTCCACCACCTTGGTGCTCTCGGCGCGGCGTGGTCAATGTGGTCAACGACCGACTTCCATCGAAAGAGTATTGTACGTGGAGAGGCTGACAGCTGGGTTCATGACCGCAGCAAGGAAGTGCCTCCTTATTATGCGGTAAATAATGATTCCTCCACCTAACAGCAGGGACCCACCGGACGGGCCACCGTATTTTGCGAAAAAACGTTTCCCCCCTGACTGCTGGGACCTACCAGCTACATCTTCGCAGGCAAGGAAGTGTGTCCATATTACAGGAAAAAAAATCCCCCTGACTGCTGGGACCCACCAGCTACATCTTTGCACGCAAGGAAGTGCCTGACAGTCGGGACCCACCTGGTCGAAGCATACATAGTGTTAACATTCTGGTCACGAACGTGTACGTACATACAATCGGTCTGTCTGCAGGCTGCAGCGATGAACCGTGGCCGTGTAAGGAAGCGCATGTGTCGTAGTAGAGGCGCGCACGTAGCATGTACATGTACAGCGGCCAGTGTGCAAGAAGGAAAATACGGCCACATACGTACATACGGGCGGGGTCTCGAGCGCGTACTCGCGCATATATATATATATATACGGGCGTCCAGTGCTTGTGTACATGGAGAGGCAACAGACGGTAGCAATGACATCCTGTTCATCGGGCAGCAAACCGGCTGGGTCGGAATGGAGAAAGAGCATCCTGTTCATCGAGAGGCAACCGACTGGGTCGGAATACGTCATGTTCATCGGGAGGGCTTGGACGGAATAGCCGATGGAAACGAGGCCTGGCGTACCGCAGAATGGAGGAAACGACCTTGTGTTCGTTCGGCCACGGTCGAAACGGGATCCTCTTCATCAGGAGGGGCCGAGCGTACCGCAAAACAGAGGAAACAGACTTCTGTTGGACCTCCTACGGTCAAAACAGAGTCCCGTTGTTCGGGAGGGGTGTGGCGTACCGCAAAATGGAGGAAATGGACTTGTGTTGGAGCGCTACAGTCGAAACGGCGGTCCTGTTGATTGGGAGGGGTTGGCGTACAGCAAAACGGGACTCCATGGGATACTGTTCATCTCCACTGTCAACCTCCTCCATCCTCCACAGGCTACTGTTCATCCACCGTTGACCTCCTCCAGCCTCCACCTACTACTGTTCATCCACGGGCTCCTATTCATCCAGCCTCCACCGCGCGCTACTCCACCGGCTACTGGTCAACCAGCCCTCTCCACGGGGTCCTGTTCAACCACCCCTCCACGGGCTACTATTCATCCAGCCCTACACCGGCTACTATTCAACCAGCCCTCCACCGGCTACTCTTCAACCCTCCCTCCACGGGGTCCTGTTCATCTAGCCCTCCATGGGGTCCTGTTCATCCAGCCCCAACTGCTCGATCGATCGGGGTCCTCTTTCATCCAGCGGCAACCGCCTCTACTACCACGGGTTCCTGTTCATCCAACCCCCCACCGGGAACTGTACATCCACCCCCAACAATGCTCACGATTCATCCTGAGGCAACATCGATCGACTTTAGTTAGCAGTAGTAAAGGAATCGCTCGATCGGGTTCAGTTAACAGCCATCGATCAATCGCTCGGGTTCAGTAATGCGTAGCCTGCAATGCAATCGCTCGGGTTCAGTAGGCGAATGCCTCACTCGTGTTCAGTTAGAGCCCAATGCCTCACACCCACACCTTTGCGTGTAGGAGAGAAACACGCAAACCTCTGTGCATCGCTCGGCCTCGACCACCCACCGTAACCGGGAACACCCTGATATTTTCCTTGCCCTCGCTTCTACCACGGTTTTTTCTGTCATGGACGGCCCAAAGTGTCGGATTTAGGGTTTCGGCAAAACCCTTGAGGTTCGAACACTGGGGTGCGCACGAAGATTTCCCCCTACCGAATCTTGCTCCCAGCCTCGCCGCGATCTCTAAGCTTAGCTCGATGAACTCACAACACAAGAGACACAAGATTTATACTAGTTCGGGCCACCATTGTGCTTTAATACCCTACTCCAGTGTGGTGGTGGTGGATTTCCTCTTGGGCTGATGATGAACAGTACAAGGGAAGAACAGCCACCTTAGGAGAGGTGTTCTTGTGCTTGGTGGATGTGAAGAACTGAGTTGGTCTCTGCAGGTCGAGATCCGTTCCCACCGTCCCACTATGGTGGCTAGTCCTATTTTTTGAGGCCCAGGTCCTCTTCCCAAATATTGAGTGGGAAGGGATCCCACAACGGCCAATTTGAAAGGGGACAGCTAGTACAAGCTATCCTGACTAAAGGTGGTCTTCACCTGTGAAAGGTGCTAGTGGTGACGCCGTCTTGGGCTCCACGATGACCTCTGTCCTGCCGTCCTGCTAGTCTTGGTCTTGTTGCACCTATATGGAAACATTTGCCTGATGCCTCGGTACTCCGCGCCTACGCTTGCCCCCTTAGTACCAAAGGGGAAATAAGGACACTGCGTGCACTGGCGCTTACCTGGCGCCCTCTTGTCCTTGGTCGTCATGGCTTGCATCACGGGAACCTCACGAGGTACCCCTCACCTTGATCTCTCCGCCCCCTCGCGAGCCTGCCTGGTGAGGCCGCTCATGAGGAGGCGCTGTGCCATCCGCCTCGCGAGGCTTGGCCCCTCGCGAGGGTCTTGAGTGTTGGTTGATGAAGACCGGCCGTACTGGGCCACTGGTGGAGCCTCGCCATGGGCCGCAGGCAGGCAAGTCTAGGGACCCCCGTTTCTAGAACACCAACAATAGCCCCTGTGCCCAAGGTGCGCTCGGACTTGGCTTAGCGGCAAAGCCAAAGGGCAAGTGCAGAGCGCCGCAGGCCCCAATATCCTGCAGCCTTGGTCGACGCGTGTCAACTGATTGGACATGGGGGTCTCCGCTTCCCCATGCTACCTCGGCAACTGCCTGTCTGACAAAAAGGCTAGCGTGGGAAATGCTCGCCTTCATTGCTTTCCTTCATCTTGCTCTAGATCCCCTTCCTTGCTCCTTGCTTCTGAAATCCCCAGATCCACTCCAATCCTTCCCCTTGAGCAACCAATGCGCCCCGGAAGGCCAAGGTCGGTGGGCCGCCAGCTTGGTACGAGCTGGCCCGTGACGCCCCCAATGTTTCGAGGAAGAACCTCGCCGTCACGTGCCTTCTGACGGCGGGAGAGAGCAACGAAAGGGGGAAAACCGAGCTCCGGGTTGGCTCCGCCGTGCCGGAGCCTACGGGAAGCACTTTCTTCCACTTCTTCTGGCAGCATCGCTGCGGGGCTGGTCACCCCTTTCTCTGATTTCTTCTACAATGTCCTCGGCCATTACGTACTGCAGGCATTGCACCTTCATCCCAACTCTGTTCTACTCCTGTCGATTTCCCCCTACTACTGCGAGGCACATGTCGGAGTGTTACTTTCCCTGGCTCTGCTGTGCCACTTTTTCTTCCTCCGGATCAATGAGGGCCATACCACTGGATGCGCCAACTTCATCGCGGCCGGCAAGGCCAACTCGATCTCAAATACTAGGAAGAAGGCGGACAACTTTAGGAGCAAATGGATCATGGTGGACGCCAAGTGCGTCCACCCATGCTTTGCGCTACCGATGGAGAAGCCCTAGTCTGACGAAGGGTGGTTGCGTGCGAAGCTCACCGATAGCCGGGCGGAGCTAGTGCTGGAGAGGATGAACACCAACCTGAAGCCGGGCAACGCGAAGGTGGTGAAGCTGATGGGGGCCATGCTCCTGAGGGAGTTCCTGATGCAGCGGGTGGCCCCGCTTCTGGTGCATACGCGCCCCTTATGGAGGCTTGGGGGCGCAGAAGACAAGCTCCGCCTGAGCCCGGAAGCGTTGCTTGACAAAGAGCTGGCCGCGGCGCTCCGGCTCCTTGTCGGGGATGACTAGCAATACCCACCTAGCGCCTTCAATCCTTTTTTCCTTTGCAAGGACTGGGCACAGGTCGTGGCCGCCATGCCTACCTTTGATGGGCACGGCCTAGTGCCGCTGGCGCCCCCCGTGGTCCTGGAGATGACGGCGCCGGTGAACGTGTCGTCAGGCGACTCCCGCAAGGGAGAAGAAGAGGAGGAAGACAAGGAGCATGACTCGGAGGCGACCCCCGATGGGACGGGGAAGACCTCCCCCTTGTGCAAGGCAGACCTTCTCCACACGATGCTGGATGACGACGATGAAGACGATGCCCTCCTGGGGACGAAAGAGCCACTCACGGAAGGAGGTCCCTCGCGAGCCAAGCCCAGCCTCTATAGGGGGCCTCCGATCCAGGTTCTGACAAAGAGCAGCTCGTCGCTGATCCCTCAGGGCCAAGTTTCTACCCTGACGCTACCTGGAACCGCCTCCAGCCTATCGGCCGCTCCTTCATCTGCTCCTGGAGCTCTTGCGGCTATGCCTCAGGCCGCAAGGCTCTCGGGCTTCAAGCTCATCAAGAGGAAGGCGGACTACACTGTGGTAGACCAGTAAGTGTCCGCGCTCCATCTTGTTCTTGATTATGCTGTTGGTCCTTGACCTTCACCATCGATTGGCTAGGCCGCCGCCAGCGGCGAAGAAGAGGAAGGAGGACGCGGTGACGCCGTCTAGGGCCGATCCATCTGATGCGGCCGCACCTTCTTCCGTGGGGAGGGGAGGCGACGACGTTCGCACCTCCCCTGCCTGGTCATCCTCACGAGGCCCGGGAGGGCATCTTCGTGAAGAGTCAGCCCCCATGGCCCTACTGGCTCCGGAGGTGCTGTTACCCGATGTTGCTGCTGAGGTACCCAAGGCCTAGGAGTCCCCAGTCTCCAAGCCATGCTGTCGCCTCCTCCTTTTGCTGCACCGCTGGTTCCAGGTCCTTCTGCCTCCCCCAATGTCTTGGAACGTGCCCTTTCCGAGATGGCCTAGCTGCGAGAAGACCTCCAGGGCACCGACTCCCATCTGGTAGCCGGGCGTTTGGAGCTGGTTTCCGGCTGGCTCCTCTTCAATGCCTCTGTTCGAGCGGTGCTAAGGCGTGTCGCTGCGTCCTCTGAGAAGGAGAAGCAGGCCGCCACCCAAGCCGTAGCCGCTCGCGAGGTGGTGCTGAAGGATGATGCGGCCGCCCTGGACCCCAGCAGGGCATTGGAGGCTGAACTGAAGGATTTGTGCGACAAGCACGCCAAAGAAGACCGTGACCGCCAGGCGGAGGAGGAGAGGATGAAGGCTCAGGAGGATGCCGTCAGGGGCCGCAACACCAAGGTAGCACGGTTGGCGGAGGCGCAGGCCACTGAGCACGGCCGGCTAGAAAAGCTGGAGTAGAAGGTGAGGGCGGAGAAGGCCGAACTCGACACCAAGGCGAAGGTCCTGGCCGAGGACCGCGCGGCCTTTGCACTCCTCGAGGAGTGGTCTCACGCGGCGCTAAAGGCACTCTATTAGAAGGGCCTAGAGAAGCCGCTGACTACCAACGAGGATGGCCCCGCCCAGCTGCTTCCTTACTTGGTCGATCCACTTGAGGAAGTCGTGAGCAGCATCGGCCCCATGGCAGAGGAAGAAGCTCGCGTCCTTTCTTCCGCTGCACTGAAGCACGTCTTCAGCCACCTCCACCTCCGTAACCCTGACGCCAATCTTGACGAGCTGCTGGAGCCTATGGACGGTGATTGCTACGCCGCTGCCGCTGAAGCCGTGAAGGGCCAGGTGGAGGCCTTGTTCGAGAAGTTCCGCGCCTTCGATCATGTGCCCATGGCTAGCAGTGCTGCTGATCCTGCGGTCCCGTGTGGTGGTACAGGTGAAGGCGATGCCACCACGGGAGTGGAGTCCCTAGCAAGTGATGGTGGTGTCCAAGGATGACTGACCTACGGCTTCTTTCCTGCTTAATTCCTGCAATGTGCACCATGCCTCGTGGAGGCGTTTAAACTTGCGTCTGGTATTGTGAAGACAATTATGGTTTGTAATATTTGCTTCGAGATTTTGTGGTTTTCTTCCTATTTGCTTTATGTTCTTCATCGGCAGGGCCCGGCCCTGCATATACCTCAGCCGCCATTGGCCCTGACCGGATCACCAGGACGGGACCAAGGAGTGAGGGGCTACGTGACTAGTTAGGCTCCTGAGTCGTGATGCTAAGGAGTCCCCCTTGACGTGCAAACAGCTTATAGGAAGGGAACGTAGGGGTAGATCTAGCGTTCCACGTCGGTAGAGCCCGGCCCCGCGCATACCTCAACTGCCATTGGCCCCGGCCGGATCACCAGGACGGGACCAAAGAGTGAGGGGCTATGTGACCAGTTAGGCACCTGAGTCCCGATGCTCAGGAGTCCCCCTTGACGTTCAAACGACCTTCATACCTTGGCTCCGCTCGGGGGGGGGGGGGGGGGATGGGGGGTGCGACGACCAGGTCCAGGGACCTGGCTAGGTGTCGTATGCTCAGGCATGACCCCGGCACAGCCCCCGTGCCCAGGCCACTCGCGCGGCACTCATGAGGGGAGGTGTTGCGATGAGGCCAAACACTAAGCTCTGGGCTCCTTGAGGTTGATACGGCCGTGGGGTCGCCCTCAGTTGTTTATCACCAGCGTGGAGCATAGCGCTTCCGTATGTGTATGGGCATACCCGCTCCTCGGCAGTTTCGTCAGCCAGTGCGGAGCATGGTGCTTCCACTGGTGCGTGGGAGGGGGGCTCCCTACTGTGGAGAGCCCCCGGGGCGTGTACATCCCCGCCATGACACGTGGCTTGCACTAAAGGGCTAGATGAGGTGTATCTGGGCACTCGTGAACCAGGGCGGGACTCACGAGGCCCTACCTCAAGGCGGGTTGCGCCTGGTCTTGGGTCTTTGACAACTGTGTGCTCCTGCGAGACGGTTAGGTATAAATGCTCTGCGTCCTCGGGTCCCGGCCCTCGAGCGAGCTCAGCCGCCACTGGTATGCCAGGTCGCGATGCCATGGTCAAGACCAAGGGGTGAGGGATGGAGAGCCAGTAAGAGCTCGTGAGTCGCGATGCTCAGGAGCCCCCTTTTAACGCGCAAGCGAATTGCGTGAGAGAGAGAGGGACCCACGGTAGGTGGCAATCAAGCAGGTGATAATCACATGTAGATTAGGCATGAAAGGCAATCAACTTAGGTAAATGCACAGTGGATACATGCCATTGGGTCAGACCCAAGCGGCTTGGGGATGATGTAGCCCAAGGGGTGCCCCCAGCAAGGTAAGGTAAAGAGATAAAAAGAGATACATGCCACAGGGACGGAGCCACGCGGCCTGGGAATGATGCACCCCTGAGGGTGCTCCCAGCTGAAATGAACTTGGGAGATGTCACCTGGTTCCGTTGTAGAGGGGGTGTTGGGGCAGCTAAAGATGTGCGGTGAAGGGGCCGACCCTCACGAGCCACCGGGGCCCTAAGCCTCAGGAGGCTGTGGGGGTCCAGGTGGTTCCTTGAAGACCGTCTCCATCTCTGCTAGGATCGTGTGGTGTCTGGCCTCCTGAGCCGCCAGGATGCTCCGCAGGTGATGCTGGTAGGTGGCAGCCGTGTTCGGCAGGCCGAAAGGCATGCAAACGTAGCTGTGCGGCAGACCCTCGCAGTGTCCCACGTGCGAAGGCCAGAAGGGCTCCTGAGATGTGGCTCGGTTGAGCCCTGGGACGTTGATGCAGACGCGCAGCCCACCATCCTCGCCTGGATGGGGAGCCACGCTAGGCGAGCGGCAGTCGCCATTCATGGCCCTCGCTTCCTGAAGCTCCTGAGTGGTCTTGGCAACGAACTCCTGAACGTTGGGCTTTCCATGCCTTTTGCCTTCCTAAGGGAAGCGTGCCGCGAAGCACGCCTCCAAGTGGTGCCCGAGTGCCTCCCTCGTGATGTTGGCGAGGTCTGAGGCTCTCCAGAAGAGAGCCCCTAAGCCCTGCCCGAGGAGCGCACTGGGCGCGCCTTCCTATACGATGCAAGGAGGCTCCCAGGCACGGGCGCTGATCCTGACGTGCCACCACCCGAGATGCCGACCTCCTGAGGCCTTGCTCGGTGCGGTTGCTTCTTCTTCTTGGGGATGGCCTCAGGATGGTTCTCGCCCTTGCTGTCCGTGTCCTCGATTGCTGCAGCTTGGAAGGCACGCTCGAGGGAGCACACCGCATCTCTCTTTTCGCAGGGGACCGTGATGATTCCGCCGCCTCCTGGTATCTTGAGGACGTTGTAGCCATGGTGGGTCACTGCCATGAATTTGGCCAGGGCTGGATACCCAAGGATGGCATTGTACGGCAGGTGGATGTGGGTGACGTAGAAGTCGATGAGCTCAGTGCGGTAGTTGTCGCGCAGTCCGAAGGTGACAGGGGGGCAGACCTGGCCTATCGGGGTGGTGGAACAGTCGGTAACTCCTGAGAAGCGCTTGGTGGGCTGAAGATGGTCGTATGGCACTTGATGGTTGTCGAACATCTCAACGGACAGGACGTTAAGCTCTTGGCCGCCATCGATGAGGGTCTTGGTGACTTGCACATTGCTGATGACTGGTGAACAGAGCATCGGGAGAACGCCAGCAGTAGCCGCGCACTTGAGTTGATCTGCCGAGCTGAAGGTGATAGCGCATTTGGACCACTTGAGCGGGCGCGTGGCCTCGAGCCTGGGGAGGGCTGCATTCACCTCGCGAGCGAACTGCTTGAAGATACGCTGAGAGGCTGGGGCCTGAGCTCCGCCCAAGATGCAAGCGATAGCACGCGGCTCCTGGAAACCCACGGCCCCCTCATCCTAATGATGGTCGTCATTCCTTCTTGGAGGCGGCGGTGGCAGTAGAGGAAGGCCTGCGTTACCCCGGGGGCGGTCCTTGCGAGGTTGATCCCTCCAGGTGCCCTCACGAGACTGGTCCCTCTAGGCACCCTCGCGAGGCTGGTCTTGCTAGCGATCCTCACAAGGTCGGTCATGCCACTACTGGCGAGGGCCACGGTCGTCCCATCATCCTCCGCCACATCCTCCTCCTCAGTCGTAGCCTTGGTCGTTGCGCTCGAAGCATCGACCGAAGCGTCCTTCTCGAACGGCCTAAGCCCCTGGCAATCGTTGGTGTTGTGGTGTGGAGGTTGTGGTAGGCGTAGAACAGTCGGCTGCCCTTGCATGACTCTGGCTGGTCCATGTCGCGCTTTTTGTCTCGGTCCGCCGCAAGCACGGCCAATCCCTTGCTCTTCATGTCCTTGGCCTTGGTCTTCTTTTCTTCTGGGTCGGCACCTGGGAGCTCGAGGAGCGAGAGGCCTCCCTCTTCAGCTCTTGTGCACTTGGTCGCCAGGTTGAACAGCTCTAGGGATGTGCACAACTCCTCATGGATGGCAAGCTATTCCTTCATCTTGACGTCACGGACGCCATCAAAGAACGCTGAGATAAAGGCCTCGTCCGTCCCCTTGGGGATCTTGAGCCGGACGCTGTTGAAGTGCTGGATGTATTTCTACAGGGTCTCCCTGGGCTGCTGCTTCATGCGACGGAGGTCACTCGTAGCCGGGGGGCGATCGCGAGTGCCTTGGAAGTTGGCGATGAAGCGGCTGCGCATCTCGTCCCAGGAGGAGATCGAGATGGGAGGCAGGTTCAGGAGCCACGAGCGAGCACCGTCCTTGAGTGCCATGGGAAACCAATTCTCCATGACTTTGTCGTCACCTTTGGCCACCTCGATGCTCAGCTCGTAGAGCTACAAGAACTCCGAGGGGTCGGGGGTGCTGTCATAGTGAGGAGGCAGGTCCGTCTTGAACTTACCCGGCCAGGCGACACTACGCAGCTCGGGGGTGAAGGCGCGGTAGCCTGCTGTGGTCACCGGGGCCCTTTGCTGACGCAAAGCTTGCTCTTAATGGCACCCACGCACCGCTGCCATGGGCAGTACGCGGTCTTGTCACACCGGTGCAGGGAGAACGGGGGCGCCTTCTTGAGGCTGAGGGATTTCTTGACAGCTTCCTTCTTCTCGCGCGGGCACCGGACGCGGTGGGTCACGCCCAGGGGCCATGCACCTTGGCGCCAGGGTGTCATCTTGGGGCAGAGGCAGTGGAGGCGCTCCATGAGCCACGTCGCCAGTACCTGGCGGAGGGAGAGGCAACGAGAGGGACGGCGTGGGAGAGCCCCCTGCGGCGCTGACTTGCTCGGTTATGCGAGCGAGCCATTCTTCGTAGAGGTTGTCGATGGGGCGGTAACGCGGGAGCTCGCGTGCCATAAGCAGCGCGGCCTGCGCGTCCGTGCCAGCACGACGAGCGAGGGACGACGAGCCGCGCTGGGGTCAGCAACGGAGTGGCGGTGCGGCCGTCCCTCGGCACGGAGGGGTACAGTGAGGATGCTTGCTGCTCGTTCCCCGCCAGGCAGGTGGCAGTGTTGGCGGCAGGCGACGGACAACGACGGGGAGATCCGCTGATAGGAGCCGTCTAGGCGACGCGTGCGGCAAGAGCAGCCCGGCGCTCAGCGCGGGCTCGGCGGGCGCCACGTGGATGCAACGAAGCGATGGGACGCGGATCAGTGGAAGGAAGACTTCGGCGCACCCCTACCCGGCGCGCCAAATGTCGGATTTAGGGTTCCGGCAAAACCCTTGAGGTTCTAACATTGTGTTGCGCATGAAGATTTCCCCCTACCGAATCTCGCTCTTAGCCTCGCCGCGATCTCTAAGCTTAGCTCGATGAACTTAGAACACAAGAGACACAAGATTTATACTGGTTCGGGCCACCGTTGTGGTGTAATACCCTACTCCAGTTTGGTGGTGGTGGATTGCCTCTTGGGCTGATGACAAATAGTACAAGGGAAGAACAGCCTCCTGAGGAGAGGTGTTCTTGTGCTTGGTGGATGCGAAGATGAACTGAGTTGGTCTCTAGAGGTCGAGCTCCGTTCCCTCTGTCCGACTGTGGTGGCTAGTCCTATTTATAGCGGCCCTGGTCCTCTTCCCAAATATTGAGTGGGACGGGATCCAAAAATAGCCAATTTGAAAGGGGACAGCTAGTACAAGCTATCCTGACTAAAGGTGGTCTTCGCCTGTCAAAGGTGCTGGTGGTGACGCCATCTTGCGCTCCACGATGACCTCCGTCCTGCCGTCCTGCTA
Source organism: Triticum timopheevii (assembly GCA_963921465.1). NCBI lineage: Eukaryota > Viridiplantae > Streptophyta > Magnoliopsida > Poales > Poaceae > Triticum > Triticum timopheevii. The sequence goes on along the minus strand of OY997264.1, from coordinate 246,544,318 downwards.
GTCTTGGTCTTGTTGCACCAATATGGAAACCTTTGCCTGATGCCTCAGTACTCTGCGCCTGCGCTTGCCCCCTTAGCACCAGAGGGGAAACGAGGACACTGCATGCGATGGCGCCTGCCTGGCCTTGGTCGTCATGGCTTGCGTAATGGGAACCTCACGAGGTACCCCTCGCGTTGATCTTTCCTCCCCCTCGCGAGCCTTCCTGGTGATGGCGCTCCTGAGGAGGCCTTGTGTCATCCACCTCGCGAGCTTGGCCCCTCGCGAGGGTCTTGAGTGTTGGTTGATGAGGACCGGCCGTACTGGGTCACTGGTGGAGCCACGCCTTGGGCCGTAGGCAGGCAAGTCTGGGGACCCCCATTCCCAGAACGCTGACACAAAGAATGTCATGCAGCTGCGTCTCCGGCCCGCCCAGGATGAAAAGCCCATTTTCTGTCGTAATTTTTTTTCATAGAAGTAGGATCCCACCACATCTATGATGATACCGGGTTTTGTCACAATTATCATCATAGAAGTGTCATAAGTATGACAAAAAAATTCATTCGGCCCAAAATGTCACGGATGTGTCTTTTTTTGTAGTGGATGATACCAAGATATGCACCACTATGATATGGTATGTATGCTATATGGAGTATGATCACTAATGTGCACAAGTCACGTTGCCGGCAATACTCAAAGGCTAGTCTCGATGGGTAAGCAACGCAAAAGTAAGGCTATGTGGTTATGAATGCAATGGCATGGAATAGACAAAGATGTCGTCGAGGTTACCACCGCGGTAGTTGTTTGTAATCACGGATGATAGTTGGCGTTGACGAGTCCTTGATGAAGATGAGCCGTGGTGATGTTGATGTCGAACCGTACTTATATAGCCGAAACACAATAGGACACGGAAACCATGACTCAAATTCTCAAAAACCGAAACGTGTTAAAGTTGTCGAATGTGGTAGCGGTAAGCGATGGTGGTTCTTGTGGAAAGCGGTGGTGGTATGCGGAAGTGATGGTGGTATGCGGAAGTATGCGTGGGCACCGGGGAAATTTTTGGAAAAAGTTAGGCGGAAAACGGGGCGGTGGATAGGGTTTTGCTGATAGGGGCCGGATGTCTGGGCCAGGCCGCCGGATGTCCGGGTCGGGCCAGGTGTCCGGTGTCACGGGCCGGATGTCCGGGCTTGGGGATCCGTGGAAGAACGTGATGAACTCCTTGGGGAAATGGAAAATTCAGGGCAAAATTCGGATGATTTTCTAGATGGAAATTGCGGGGAAGATAGGGGAAAGCTAGATCCACACGTGGCAAAACAAATCCATGGATCAAATCCAACAAAACTTGATCGCACCAACAAATCACAAAAAAAAATTGGGGCTATTTTTGGAGGGGATTTTCGGTTAGGACAAAAAACAACAAAATCAAGCTAGAAAACAAAGGGTAGGGACTCCAAAAACGTGATCAACGTGGCTCGTGATACCAAGATGATGTAGGGTGGAACCCTAGATGCCCGATCTTTCACGTTTGGAGGGGATATTACCAAGAACACGAAGAACACGAGAGGGAAAACGAGGGAAACACGAGAGAAATCACTCAACCAACAAGAGATGGTCACACATATGCTAGATCTTCGAAATAGAAAGAGATGCACGATCTGAATCCAACAATTGACGATACATAGGGTAACCGGTTCTTCTCCGTGAGGAGGTCTTGAGTTCTTCCCATTAGGGGTATTGAATCCAAGTGGATCTTCTCGGAAGAGGTGTCGGTCCCCGCGATGGAGTAGATCTGGATGGATGAGCGAAGCTCTATCTCACATATGAGCTAACACAATGCTGACCTTAGAAAGAGGGCAGAGGAGGAGTATATATAGTCTAGGGGGGATACATGGGCTCAGCCCTTTACATTGTACGCAGATAGGGGTGGCCAGACATCTGGCCGTCGGGCCGGATGTACGGGCGCTCGCGAGGCGTTGGATGTCCGGGCGATGGGGCCAGATGTCCGGGCTGGCAGTGGTTCAGCTTCTGTGATGGGCGCTGGATTTTCGGGGGTCGAGCAGGATGTCCAGCTGCTCGCCGAGCGCCGGATGTCCGGGGCCTGTAGCTTCGGCCGGGCTGCGGCTGTGGTAGATGTTCCAGGGGCCGGATGTCTTGGGCTTGGGGATGGATGTTCGGGTCCTGGAGACTTCTCCGGTTCTTATCGTCGTGCCTCTTTGTCCATGAACTTGGGGGCTTAACTATCTTCATGTGCATCCTCGGGAGGGTTCTCTTGGTACCTAATCATGCACAACATTCCGGACTTAGGTAGTAGCCATGTCTCAAGAGGATCTAATGAGATATCACTAAGGAAAGAAGTCACCCAGCTCTCGAGAACTCTAGCTCGTGCTCGTGTCATAGGTCCTTCTGGCACTTGGTGAGACGATGGTAGGTCCATGGGGATGACCGTAGGATGCTCTACATCAACAGCACGCTCGTCTTCAGGGTTCTCGACCGCTGGAGCCTGGTAGGCACGCTAAAGAGAGCACACCGTGTCCTTTTCCTCGCAGGCGACCGTGATGATGCCGCTGCTCCCTAGCATTTGAGGACGTTGTAAGCCATGGTGCGTTGCCACCATGAAATTGTCTAGGGCTGGGTACCCAAGGATGGCAATGTACGGTAGGTGAATGCCGGTGACGTCGAAGTCGATGAGCTCGGTGTGGTAGTTGTCGTGCTTGCCGAAGGTGACCGGGAGGTGGACTTGCCCGATTGGATATGTGGAGCCGTCGGTCACTCCTGAGATGGGCTTGGTAGGCTGGAGCTGGTAGTATGGCGCTTGGAGACTGTTGAATGTCTAGACAGAGAGAACATTGAGCCCTGCTCCACCATCGATGAGTGTCTTGGTGACAGGTATGTTGCTCATGATGGGTGAGAAGAGCATTCGGAGTGCACCAGCTGTGGTCGCGCACTTGAGCTGGTCGGAGGAGTTGAAGGTGATGGCGTACTTGGACCACCTGAGCGGGCGTGTCTTCTTGAGCTTGGGGAGGGCTGCATTCACCTCACGCATAAACTACTTGAAGGCGCGATGAGAGGCTGGGGCCTGGGAGCGGCCCAAGATGCAGGCGATGGCATGAGGCTCTTGGAAGCCCCCAGCCCCCTCATCCCGGTGGTGGTCTCCGTTCCATCTCGACGGCGGAGGCAGCAAAGGAAGACCAGCATTTCCCTGAGGCTGATCCTCGCGAGGCTAATCCTTACAGGCGCCCTCACTAGGCTGGCCTTGTTAGCGGTCCTCCCGAGGCTGGTCACACCACTCCTGATGCGGCCGTCCCAGTGTCCTCCACCTCGGCCACCTCCACGGCCGTAGCCTCAATCTTTGCGCTCGGGGCGACGACTGAGGTGCCCATCTTGGAGGGCCCTAAGCTCCTGAAAGTCGTTGGTGTTGTGGCTGTGCACGTTGTGGAAGGTGCTGAACGGTCGGCTACCCTTGGAGGACTCAGGGTGATCGCAGGCGCGCTTCATCTCTGGTTCGGCTGCGAGCACAGCCAGTCCCTTGCGCTTCACGTCCTTGGCCTTGGCCTTCTTATCTTCTGGGTCTGCATCGGGGAGCTCGAGCAGGGAGAGGCATCCCTCCTCAGCCCTCGCGCACTTATTCGCCATGTTGAACATCTCCAGAGCTGTGCAAAGGTCTTCATGTATGGTGAGCTCGTCCTTCATCTTGATGTAACGGACGCCATCAGTGAACACTAAGATGATGGCCTCGTTCGACACCTTGGGGATCTTGAGGCGACCATTGTTGAAGCGTTGTATGTACTTTTGCAGGGTCTCTCATGGCTGCTGGCTGATGTGTCATAGGTCAACCGCGACCGGCAGGAGGTCGCGCATGCCCTGAAAGGTGTCAATGAAGTGCTCACGTATATCATCCAAGGAGGAGACTGACCCCATAGGGAGGCTTAGGAGCCAGGAGCGTGCGCCATCCTTGAGGACCATGGGGAACCAGTTCGCCATGATCTTCTCATTGCCGCTGGCCTCCTCGATGCTTAGTTCGTAGAGGTGCAGGAACTCAGCGGGGTCGGCGTTGCCATCCTAGCGTGGGGGCAGGTCAGGCTTGAAATTCCCGGCCAGATGATGTTGCGCAGCTCCGGGTGAACGTGCGGCGGCCTGTTGGGGTCACGGGAGCCCATCGGAGTGGTGGAGCCTAGTCTTGGTGCTCACACGCCACCACCATAGGCGGCGCACGGTCTTCACATGGAGGTGATGGAAGAGCACGTGCCTCCTCTAGGGTCCACTGCACCACCTGACAGCTTGCTTCTTCACGCGCAGGCGCCTGACGCTACGGGTCATGCAGTGGCGCTACCTGCCTCGGCTCAGTGATGGCGCCCTCCACTAGAGGTGGAGGAGGCGCCCCGTGAGCCACGTCGCCCGCGGCAGGCGGCGGCTGAGGCAGTGAGCGGGTCGGCGCAGCAGAGTCTCTGGCGGCACTAAGGAGCTCGGCGATGCGTTCGAGACACTCCTCGTAGAAGTCATCGACTGGGCAGTAGCTGTAGGACCTTGAAGCATGTCTAGAGGGGGGGTGATTAAACTACTTGACCAATTAAAAACTTAACCTTTTCCCAATTTTAGAGTTCCGCAGATTTTAGCTATCTTAGGACAAGTCAAGCAATCATCACACTATTCAAGCAAGCATGCAAAGAGTATATAGGCAGCGGAAATTAAAGCATGCAACTTGCAAGAAAGTAAAGGGAAGGGTTTGGAGGATTCAAACGCAATTGGAGACACGGGTGTTTTTGGCGTGGTTCCGATAGGTGGTGCTATCGTACATCCACGTTGATGGAGACTTCAACCCATGAAGGGTAACGGTTGCGCGAGTCCACGGAGGGCTCCACCCACGAAGGGTCCACGAAGAAGCAACCTTGTCTATCCCACCATGGCCGTCGCCCACGAAGGGCTTGCCTCACTAGCGGTAGATCTTCACGAAGTAGGCGATCTCCTTGCCCTTACAAACTCCTTGGTTCAACTCCACAATCTTGTCGGAGGCTCCCAAGTGACACCTATCCAATCTAGGAGACACCACTCTCCAAGAAGTAACAAATGATGCATTGATGATGAACTCCTTTCTCTTGTTCTTCAAATGATAGTCTCCCCAACACTCAACTCTCTCTCATAGGTTTTGGATCTGGTGGAAAGAAGATTTGAGTGGAAAGCAATTTGGGGAAGGCTAGAGATCAAGATTCATATGGTAGGAATGGAATATCTTGGCCTCAACACATGAGTAGGTGGTTCTCTCTGAGAAATGGTAAGTTGGAAGTGTAGGTTCGTTCTGATGGCTCTCTCCACGAATGAAGAGGAGGTGGAGGGGTATATATAGCCTCCACGCAAAATCTAACCGTTACACACAATTTACCAAACTCGGTGGGACCGATTCAACAGACTCGGTCAGACCGATTTAGTAAACCTAGTGACCGTTAGTGATTTTTGGTGGGACTGACATGCAACTCGGTGAGACCGATTCGGTTAGGGTTAGGGCATAACGTAATCTCGGTAAGACCGATTACACAAACTCGGTGAGACCGATTTTTGTAATAAGCTTTCCAGAGAGTTGGTCAGGTAAACTCGGTGGGACTGATTTGCTCTTTTCGGTGAGACCGAAATGTTACAAAAGGGAAACAGAGAGTTTACATTGCAATCTCAGTGGGACCGATCGCTCACTTCGGTTAGACCGAAACGTTACGAAGGGAAACAATGAGATTACAATCCCATCTCGGTGAGACCGATATCCCTATCGGTAAGACCGATTTGCTTAGGGTTTGTGGCTGTGGCTATGACTTTTGGAATCGATGGTGCGGGATAGGAAGAATCGGTGTGACCGATTTTGGCTTTGGGTTTGGGTCCTTTGTGGATGTGAGTAAGTAGCTGAGGGTTTTGGAGCATATCACTAAGCACATGAAGCAAGAGGCTCATTAAGCAACACCACATCCCTCCTTGATAGTATTGGCTTTTCCAATAGACTCAATGTGATCTTGGATCACTAAAATATAAAATGAAGAGTCTTGAGCTTTTGAGCTTGAGCCAATCCTTTGTCCTTAGTATTTTGAGGGATCCACTTTCATCATCCATGCCATGCCATTCATTGAGCTTTCCTGAAATAATAGTCTTGGAATAGCATTAGCTCAATGAGCTATATGTTGTTATGAATTACCAAAACCACCTAGGGATAGTTGCACTTTCAGTCTCCCCCTTTTTGTAATTGATGACACCATATAGATCAAAGCTTCGACAAATGATAATAAGATTGAGTAACATCGTCGCTTTGATAAGTATGTGATAAGCAAGAGCTCCCCCTAAATTTGTGCATAGTTTAAGATTTGCTTTGGACTGCAAATGCACAATGAATTAGGCTCATGGGTTACTCTTCCATGTCACATACATCTTGGTGGAGCGCTCAAAATAATAAATATTGAATACATGCACTCATCACCAAGCAAAGTGATTGATCACATAGGATAGATAAGATAATATCATCTAACATGCATAAGTGTAGCTTATGATCAAACACATGATCATCAATGTCTCACAAGCATAGTATCTCAAGCAATCAAAAGCAAACAAGTTTAACCACCAAATAAAGCAAGAGAGAATAAAAGCAACACTCTCTCTCTCTCGAAGCCTATGATCTATACATTTTTCTCCCCCTTTGGCAACAAGTTACCAAAAAGTTCATAGAAAATGCATAGTGCTAGATCGTCTCTCAGGCTTGATCTTCAGGTGGTGGTGTCCGGATAACTCCTTGGACGAAGGCTTCAGTTGAAGTAGAGGGTGTTGGAGTTGATGCTGGAGCTGGTTGCACTGGAGCAGTAGGGGCTGTAGCTAGTGCCGATGATGTTGCTCTAGTGTTTGTCACAGGCACTGCAACTGACCTCTGGGCTCTGGGCACTCTGGCAAACACATTTGTGGTAGTCTTGCCCTACCTCTCCAGCATGTCATCCTGCAGCTGCTCTACCACTGACTGAATCTCAGTTACTTTGACATCAAGGTCATGGAATTTGAGTTCCATGATTCTTTCCAAGCTCTCCTGATTCTGAGTGAGGGTGGCCAGTCCCTTCTCAATCCTCAGTGTTGATGCTATTAAGTAACCAAGCTGGTCCTGCTTGTTCTTCAAGAAATACTCATATGCCTCCTCTTGAGTTGGCATCTTGGCAGCCTTCTCCCTCCTTGCCTTCTCCTTCTTCTCTTGAGCTTGAACTGATGATGGATCATTCTCATTCATGACAATCTCATTGTCCTCAAAGTCTGGATAAAGTGGAAAATGTTCATTATCCAATTGATATTTCCCTGTGCCCATCTTTGAGTTTATCAACTCCTGAATCTGAGGGGCATATCCACAGCTCCTCTTTTGATCTGCTGCAGTCCTCTTAATGGTTTCAATCATCAGGCTCATGACTTTAAACTTCTGCGACACATCAAACACATGCAACATGTTGATGGCATGCCCTCTGATCATGTTGTGTTCACCAGACTTAGGCAACAAGGTATGCCTTAGGATCCAATTGATGTTGGCAGCCCTGACAGCAGAAAGTGGACTGATCCAAACTTATGTGTCTCAACAGCCTTGTCTAGGATCTCCTTGTACATGTGTGCCATGTAATTGTGATCCATCTTCTTCTTGGCATAAATGTCTAGGTCATCTTCATCTTCTTCTTGGCATTTATCAAACTTTCCCATTCTCCAACAGTGGATTGGTATCTGGTGCCTTCTGACATCCAAACTATCCTTCCATCTGGATAGAAGTGTGCTGCGGAGTAGAATTGCACGATAAGTTCATCATTCAAGTTGGTGAGCTTTTGCCCAACAAAATAAGCAACTCCACAAGCAACAAAGCTTTCTTGCACTCCAAGATAGTGCTCTTCATTGTCCCTGATGTAGGTCCAGTCGACCCACCTCATATCACAAACTATGGGCTTCTTATCCAACAAGATTGTCTCATAGAAGTCCTGCTGTTCCTTTGTATGGAACCTGTATTCAACAGCAGTTCTTCTCCTTGAGGCATATGGATCTTCCATCCTCCATAGCCTCAACCCTGAGTCCTTCCTGATCCTCATGTCCTCAGCCACAGGATGGGCATCATTGTGGTCTGGTATCTTGGGCTTGAGCTTCCTTAGGACCTGTCCTTCTTCATCTTCTTCATCAGCAACATTTGGCACTGGGCCTTGTTCTTCTCAGCAGCTGGAATACTCCTAGTATTCCTCTTTGGTATAAGCTTGGCCTTGGAGGCAGCTTTGGGTGCTTCCTTGGGCTTAGATGTTGCAGCCCCTGATCTAATAGCATCAGCCATGAGCTTTGGTGCCTTGGGTGCTGGTGCAGCAACCTCTTCTTCCTCTTCAGAATCTCTTCTCATAGAGGGCTTTCCAAGAACCTGAGCAGTTGTGGTTCTTGCTCTCTTCTTCTTCTTGTCCGGAGCACCTTCATCCTCTGATTCAATTGTAAACTTCATTGTCTCTCAAGTGGGAACTTTCTTGGGTTTGGAAGAAGTGACTTTCTTTTCAGGGGCCTCTTTGGGTTTAGTCTGTTCTGGCACTTGAGTGGACCTTCTGGCCTTGGGCATTGGTGTCGTCTTGGCAGGAACTTTCTCTTTCAGTCCAGGCTTTGTGCTATGTGCTGAGCCATATTCCTTCTTGAGCAATACTTTCTTGGAAGTAGCCTCATCTTCTTCAGCTTTGTAGTCCTCATCCTCTGAGTCTGAAGTTCTTTTCCTCCTTTGCCTGGTAGCACCCTTAGGCAGGTTGCTAGGAGTGCTTCTGCTCCCTTCATCTGTAGAACTTGAGGGACTAGTGCCCTTGCTCATGTCAATCTGCTCTTCTGACCTATTCTGGCTGTCACTCTGGTCTAACATGCTGCAAACACTGACTGCTGACCCTATGAAGAGTTATAGATGAGATAGAATAGATGGGCATCACAAAATGCAGAGATTTTTTGCAAAAGAATGATTCAAAAATTCAGTTTTAGTTTTCCACAGAAAGCATTTTGGATCAACCAATTTTCAAACTCGGTGATACCAAAGCAGTTTTGGAACATAAACCGATGAACTCGGTTGGACCGAGTCACAGTTCGGTGGCACCGAGACTGCTAGGGTTTCACAAAGTCCTAAAATCGGTTGCATCAATTTGCAATTCTCGGTTAGACCGAGAGTTACTAGTGCAATGGCATAAGCCAAATCGGTGGGACCGAGTTTTTCAACTCGGTGGGTCCGAGATGGTTTCGGCGGAAACCTAACCCTAAAATTTTGAATCTAATCTAATCTACGGATTGCATTGAGTGGATAGGAGTGTTTCAATCATGGAAAGAATCAATAAGAACATAATGTGCTAGGAATCAGACGAGGATAGCACAGTGATCGAGTCCATACCCTAGCTTGGCAATGAACTCGCTACGGCGGCAATGGCGGGGGCGAAATCCGTTGACGGCGGCGGAGACCAGCTACTGGAGGCGGCTGGCGACGAGGAGACGATCCGGAGACCTTCGATGGCAGAGCGAGCTATTGCGCGGGCGAAGGGGTTCGGAGGAATTTCCAAATTTTTGCCCGTGACTATATATAGCCTGACCCTGTCGGTGTGACCGAGTGGAACAACTCGGTGGCACCGAGATGCATAACTGTGTAGAGTTACAGCAAATCGGTGTGACCGAAAAGTTCAAATCGGTTGCACCGAGATTGAAAACTTAGATCAACTTAATGATCTCGGTAAGACCGAAATGGAGGAATCGGTCAGACTGAGAATTACAAAGAGGTTTTGGAAGTTTAAGTCTTTGACGAATCGGGGACTCCGAGTGCTCCTCACACAGAGTGGTTCGAATCTCACTTGATCAAATTTTGTGATGTAGCATGAACAGAGTTTGAGATGAGAAAAGCATAGATAGCTAGATAAGGTTCTTAGGCATTCTTGTCCATCCACTTGGCAAAAAGAAAAGAAGCCAAACAATCAAAACAACAAGTGGATGTCCTTGAATGAGTAAAATATGCACCAACATGCTCACACAATAAGATGGCAAATGAAATATGTGGCAAAGCATGCACAACCAATTCTAGCATCTATCAAACAATTGGCGATGACTAGGTCATCTATATATGAGTATATTGACTTAGGAGTCAAATGAGAACATTTGATCATAGGTCATACTCATTGTTTAAGCTCAAGTGGGGTTACCACTTTTACATAATGCATTGATGTGTTCACACCATTAGAGTTTCTTTGACTCAATTCTTAGAGTTAAGCTCCCCCTAGATGTGAGATCCCCCCTTAGAGGGATGAACTAACCTTGGGTTTTATCTATGATGACTTCATGTAGGTGTTGAAGATGTGGATGCTCAATGTTGATGTAGATCATTTGGAGTAATCCTTTGGAGTGAGTTGCACTTTCAACTTACCTACATGGGTTAGTCCCACAAGGAACAAACAAGAATATCCATAGACATAGAGTGATGCACACACAAAATGATGTCCATGAAATCATTAGGTTACCTTGTCCCTTGCCTTACCAACATGAGGGTTTGTGACTCCTTGAACTAGTGCAAGATGTGGAAGTTGATTGCACTTGTTCTTGCCATAATGATATGAGTGAAGAATGTTGGCGGAGTCACCCTCAAGAACTCTCTAGTTCTTCTTCCTCGGAATCCACATCATCTTGATGGGAATCCTTGGAGTTGTAGTTGTACTTGATGAAGTAGAACTTGACGTAGTCTTGGGAACGCAGTTGAGTGAGGCCTTAGGTGCTTCTTCAAATGCATCAATCTCTTCTTGAAGCTTGTCCTTGCCTTTGTTCTTGTGGTCTTGTGGTCTTGTGGTGGAAGATCATCTTGGGCTTGTGTTCCCTTGAAGGAAGTAGGATCATACTTCACTTGTTGAGGAACAAACTTCGTCTTGGGGTATTGATCTTCTTCCCACTCAACTCCATTGGCATTGAACTTCCGTTCAAAACCAACACCTTGATTCTTCCGGTGCCTTCCTTGCTTGCATACAATTTCCTCGAATTGCTTACTCCCGGCAAGGCTCTTGTAAACACCTTTCTCTATAATTCCCTTCAATAAGCTGTTTTCTTGCTCAAGTGTAACTTGGCTAAGAGAATCATTAGTGGAATCAAGATAACACCTAGAAGCAACAATACTGGATTTAACATTGTTATTGTTGCTAGTAGAGGAAGTATCTTTCTTGTACTTCTTACTAGACTTGACTTGAGGCATGTAAGTAGATAAGAGTAAACGCTTGGCAATGTAAGAAGAACTTTTCTTACGGAGATCATCATTGATTGCCTTTAAGAACTCATGTTCTTGCTCACGATTGAGTTTTTCAAAGCGTAACCTCTCATGAGCCCTTAAAACTTCTCGATGATCTTCGAAGATAGTTTCATGAGCCAACTTAAGAGTGTTTAGTTCTTTAGTTAGAAGCTCAATATTCTCCTTATCATTGTCATTCGTTTTTTCTTGATTAGCATGATTAATTGATGTTTCATCATAGTATTCATCACTAGAGTTGTCAAGAAGTAAATCATCATCCACAATCAAGTCATCTTCATCACTATTGAAATCAACATACTCAGGATGTGTTACCTTTGGACCTTTGGCCATGATGCATCTTCCAATTCCTTCATTTGGTGAATCAAATATGTCGTAGGGGTTGGTTGACACAAGTGCTAGACCGGCAACACCTTCATCTTGAGTATATTCAGAGTCGGAGTGATAGCTTCTCTCGGAGTGATTGTCGGAGTCGGACCCGGATACCCATTCACCAACATGAGCTTGATGTCTTCGTTTTGTGTAGCTCCTTGATGACTTTCCCTTCCTTTCCGAATCCTTGCTTCTCTGTGAGGGTCTTCGTTCATAACGATCATCTCTACTCCTCATCTCTCTTGGTGGTGATTCTTCTCTTTTGCTCCTACTTGGAGAATCTTCTCTTCTTTTGTAGGGTGACGTACACTCATTGGAATAGTGCCCGGGTCTACCACAATTGTAGCAATTGCTCTCTCGATTAGAAGATCTTTTTTCATTGTAGGACCTTGACTTGGAGCTTCTTTCTTTGCTTCTACTCTTGTAGAATTTGTTGAAGTTCTTCACCATTAAGCTCAATTCTTCATTGAAGGCTTGTTTCTCACTTGATGATGTGGGGGCTTCACTTGAGGCTTTGTAAGCACCACTTGACTTGTTGTGAAGTTCCTCCTTATCCTTGAGTGACATCTCATGAGCAACAATTCTTCCAATGACTTCGATTGGCTTGAGATCTTTGTAGTTTGGCACCATTTGGATCAATGTGCACACGGTATCATACTTTCCATCCATTGCTCTTAGGTTTTTCTTGATGATGAATTTGTCGGTCATCTCTTCACTCCCTAAGCCGGCAATCTCATTTGTCATAAGAGCAAGCCTAGAGTACATTTCAGTGACACCTTCACCATCCTTCATTTTGAACTTGTCAAGCTGACTTTGGAGCACATCCAACTTGGATTCCTTGAGGGATTCAGTACCTTCATGCATATCAATCAAAGTATCCCAAATTTCCTTTGCATTCTGAAGACGGCTGATTTTGTTGAATACTTCGGGGCACAATCCGTTGAAGATGATATCACAAGCTTGAGCGTTGTATTGCAGCTTCTTCAATTCTTCCGCATTAGCTTCACGGTTCGGTTCTCTCCCATCAAAGAATTCACCTTGCAAGCCAATACAAATAATTGCCTAAACGGCGGGGTTATGTCCGAGAATATACATTTTCATCTTATGCTTCCAACTAGCAAAATTAGTACCACCAAAGTAAGGACCTCTACGGTGATAATTTCCCTCGCTACACGCCATACTCTCCTAGGTTGTGAAACCAAGGCTATGACCACCAAAAGCTATGGAAATCAAAGCAAATGGAGACCAAAGCTCTGATACCACTTGTAGGACCTTGAAGTATGTCTAGAGGGGGGTGATTAGCCTACTTGACCAATTAAAAACTTAACCTTTTCCCAATTTTAGAGTTTGGCAGATTTTAGCTATCTTAGGACAAGTCAAGCAATCATCACACTATTTAAGCAAGCATGCAAAGAGTATATAGGCAGCGGAAATTAAAGCATGCAACTTGCAAGAAAGTAAAGGGAAGGGTTTGGAGGATTCAAACGCAATTGGAGACACGGATGTTTTTGGCATGGTTCCGATAGGTGGTGCTATCGTATATCCACGTTGATGGAGACTTCAAACCACGAAGGGTAACGGTTGCGCGAGTCCACGGAGGGGTCCACCCACGAAGGGTCCACGAATAAGCAACCATGTCTATCCCACCATGGCCGTCACCCACGAAGGACTTGCCTCACTAGCGGTAGATCTTCACGAAGTGGGCGATCTCCTTGCCCTTACAAACTCCTCGGTTCAACTCCACAATCTTGTCGGAGGCTCCCAAGTGACACCTAGCCAATCTATTAGACACCACTCTCCAAGAAGTAACAAATGGTGCGTTGATGATGAACTCCTTGCTCTTGTGCTTCAAATGATAGTCTCCCCAACACTCAACTCTCTCTCATAGGTTTTGGATCTGGTGGAAAGAAGATTTGAGTGGAAAGCAACTTGGAGAAGGCTAGAGATCAAGATTCATATGGTAGGTATGGAATATCTTGGCCTCAACACATGAGTAGGTGGTTCTCTCTCAGAAATGGTAAGTTCGAAGTGTAGGTTCGTTCCGATGGCTCTCTCCATGAATGAAGAGGAGGTGGAGGGGTATATATAGCCTCCACAAAAAATCTAACCGTTACACACAATTTACCAAACTCGGTGGGACCGATTCAACAGACTCGGTTGGACCGATTTAGTAAACCTAGTGACCGTTAGTGATTTTCGGTGTGACTGACATGCAACTCGGTGAGACCAATTCGGTTAGGGTTAGGGCATAACGTAATCTCGGTAAGACCGATTACACAAACTCGGTGAGACCGATTTTGGTAATAAGCTTTCCATGGAGTTGGTTAGGTAAACTCGGTGGGATGGATTTGCTCTTTTCCGTGAGACCGAAATGTTACAAAAGGGAAACAGAGAGTTTACATTGCAATCTCGGTGGGACCGATCGCTCACTTCGGTTAGACTGAAACATTACGAAGGGAAACAGAGAGATTACAATCCCATCTCGGTGAGACCGAGATCCCTATCGGTAAGACCGATTTTCTTAGGGTTTGTGGCTGTGGCTATGACTTTTGGAATCGGTGGCGCTGGATAGGAAGAATCAGTGTGACCGATTTTGGCTTTGGGTTTAGGTCATTTGTGGATGTGAGTAAGTAGCTGAGGGTTTTGGAGCATATCACTAAGCACATGAAGAAAGAGGTTCATTAAGCAACACCTCATCCCTCCTTCATAGTATTGGCTTTTCCTATAGACTCAATGTGATCTTGGATCACTAAAATATAAAATGAAGAGTATTGAGCTTTTGAGCTTGAGCCAATCCTTTGTCCTTAGTATTTTGAGGGATCCACTTTCATCATCCATGCCATGCCATTCATTGAGCTTTCCTGAAATAATAGTCTTGGAATAGCATTAGCTCAATGAGCTATATGTTGTTATGAATTACCAAAACCACCTAGGGATAGTTGCACTTTCAGTAGCGCAGGAGCTCCCGCGCCATGAGCAGTGCGGCCTGCGTGTTCGCTAGACCACGACACACGTGGGAGGACGAAGCAGCCGGAGTCAGCGACGGAGTGGCGGTTCGCCCGTCAGGGTGCATAGAGGAGTGCAGTGTTGATGCTTGCTGCTCGTGGCCAACAGGGCCCGTGGCCGCATTTGCCGCTGGCGATGGGGGACAGGGAGGGCAGCCGTCGCCTGCCGGTGCCGTTTGAGCGACGCGGACCACGACTACAGCCTGACACTCCGGGCGAGCCCGACGCGCGTCGGCCATGGGAGTTTCGGAGTAGCGGTGGATCGATCGACGGAAGAGAAGATCCGATGCACTCCTACCTGGCACGCCAAATGTAGGATTTCAGGTTCTGCAAACACTTGAGAGGTTCGAACTCTAGGGTGCGTGCGGAGATCTCAACCTGCCCAGCCTGCCTATTCGCTAATCTCATAGCCTATCACGTCGAGCTCGAAGGGAAAGAAAGACACAACAGTTTACCCAGGTTCGGGCCACCTTACGGTGTAAAACCCTACTCCTGCTTTGTGGTGGATTTGCCTCGAGGGGCTGAGGAAGAGCTAGTATAGTGGAGAACAGCCTCAGGGGGGGTGTTCTTGAGCTCAGGTGAGCTGGTGAGGTGGTGAGGGTGGAATGGATTCGATCCCCCCTTTGGTGGTGGCCAGGTCCTATTTATAGTGGCCTTGGTCCTCTTGCCAAATGTAGGCGGGAGGGGCTCCCACAACGACCAAAATTGAAGGGAGACAACAAGTACGTCCTATCCTTACTAAAGTGGTCTTCGCCCGCAAAAGCCGCTAGTGGTGACGCTGCGGTGGGCTCGGTGATGACCTCCATCCTGCCGTCCTGGCGGTCTTGGTTTTGTTGCACCAAAACGGAAACCTTTGGTAAATTCCTCGGGACCCTGCACCGGCTGCTTGCCTCCTTTGGACCAAAGAGGAAACTCGTACTCTGCGCACGCTGACGCCTGCCTGTTGCCCGCCTAGCCTTGGTCGTCCTGGCTCACGTCAGCCGAACCTCGTGAAGTGAGCCTTGCATAGAAATCTCTGCTCCTCTGGAGCCATCCTATGGGGGCCGATCCCCTCGGAGGTCTTGGTGTCATCCGCCACACGAGGCTTGGCCCGTCATGAGGGTCTTGAGTTGTTGATGTCGAAGCTAGGCTATACCAGGCCATCGATGGAGCCACGCCGTGGGCCGCAGGTGGGCAAGTCTGGGTACCCCCATATCCAGCACGTCGACACTTGAGGTTGCGAATTGTCGAACAGACCAACAATGGAAAACACCCTACCGCAGTGGTACGGTCTGGATGATCCTCTTCGTCAAAGATGATGGGCGTGCATGACCATTTGAGTGGTTTCCGAGCCTC
Source organism: Triticum timopheevii (assembly GCA_963921465.1). NCBI lineage: Eukaryota > Viridiplantae > Streptophyta > Magnoliopsida > Poales > Poaceae > Triticum > Triticum timopheevii. The sequence goes on along the minus strand of OY997264.1, from coordinate 246,528,373 downwards.
AGTTACTGGTTCCACGGCATTGACCACACACGCCCACCGTTCGAGTTGGCGGTGAGAGGTGTGCAGGGATGCGCCCCCGTCAATGCATAGGGCGTCAGTGGCCTTCTAAAACTCTTGCTCACTGGTTTCCTCTTCATCCCCTCCATCACTCTCATCATCACATGCTTCCTTCTTTTGATCTCTCGCGGGTTTTCCTTTGTTCCGGAGGGGTTTGCCGGGGCGATTTACTTCTCCGTCTCGACCCTTACCGCCAGCGACATTCTGACCCCTTTCCTTGTGACGCTTCTCGTACTCTGCTCTTTGTCTCTTGACGAGATGCTCAACCTAATAACATTCTTGAAGGTCGTGGCCCTTGATCCGATGAATCTTGCAATACGGCCCATCGCCCTTCCCGGCCCTCTCAGCAACCGCAGCCTCCCGGCAGTTAGCGAACAATGCAGCTTCCTTTCCTGGGGCTTCGGCCTTAGCCGTCTTGCCGGTACTAGGTGTACCCAATCCTTTAACAGTCATCACTGCCTTATCGTTGCGCCTCTTATTGCGCTTCTTGCTCTTCTTGTGACTGGTGGATTCATTATCATCCTCTGAATCGACATTGATGCAGTCCTCCTCCCCGGGTAACATCCTTCCCTCCTTCATCCAAGCGCACTTATCCACTAAGGTGTAAAGCTCCTTCACTGTCTTGGGAAACCGTACGTTGATCTTGGAACGAATCCTGCGGTTGGGAACGTTGGACTAGAAGGCAGCTATCATAGCTGCCGGATGGATGTTCGGGATGTTTCTGTGGACTCTACTAAATCTCTACAAATACATCCGGAGAGTTTCCCCTTCTTTCTATTGGAGAAGCTGCAAATCGCTTGGCCGACCTGGTTCTTGATGACCGCCAGTGAAGGCGCCACTGAACTCATGGCACAGGTCAGCCCATGACGAAATAGAGTTTCCGGCAGGTGCATCAGCCAGGACCTCACATTGGACTTGAGAGCCAAAGGGAAGTAGTTGGCGAACACCTTCTCATCTCTTCCCTCGGCAGCTTGAACAGCGATGGTGTAGATGCTCAGAAACTCTGTCAGCTTTAGCCTCCCATCATACTTCTCGAGTATCTTTGGCTTGAATGTGCGGACGGACGGCCAACGGAATTTCCGCAGCTCATGAGTAAAGGAAGGGCACCCAACCTTGAAAGGTAGGCACCCACAAATATCGAGCACAGGCTTGTCGATGTCAGGACCATCGCACCCATTGGTCCTGCGGTGGTCATCGTGGCGTCGCTCAATGACAATACGCGCGTCTGCCCTTTGCCTATCCTCTGGGGCTCGCCGCCGGTCTGGACGTGCTTGAGGGTCAAAAGAGGCCATCGAGATGTCTTCAGGTTCTTGATTCTACAACGATCACGCTGGCTATCATGGCGGGAACTGTACTGTGGCAGTGGCCCCTTTCGTACGACCAGCAACATGAGTCGTCGTCATTGCTTGGGGAGGCCATGGCAGGCTAGCTCCCTGCAAAGCCCTCGGCCTCAGCGAAACCAAGTATACTCTGGATGGTGGCATGCCACTCGTCCATCTCCTCGGCCGCTGGCGAGAACCTTAGTAGCAGCTGAACCCATGCCATGGCGTCCGTAACTGTACTCGGCATGGGTGATGATGAACCAGGTCATACCGTTGCTCCGCTCCTGACAGTGCCACCAGCAACAGTACCACGTCCCCCCTGTTGCAGGACGGCCACCTGGATGACATGGTGGCGCGGTGAAGGCGCTTGAGGGCTAGCGGCTGCATCGGGCACAGCGACTTGGTCGACTCGCCCCGGGGGAGGCGCACATGCTGCAGTCGCTCCCGTCACAGGGGTGGCCGGATGGCGACGATTCGCCCCGGAACGAGCGTCGTCGCTGCGGATGTGCCCTTCGGCGAGTGGAAGGGACGTGGAGGAGTAACCCCTTCACCCGTACCTCATGGAGCGTGGCCATCGGGGTGTTGTTGATGTTGCTTTCCTCTCGTGTCTCCCACTCCTACTTCGGCCCCAGGGGAAGTGGTGACGGTGCTACCTGCTCCAACCACATCCCCAGCAGCTCCCACATCCTCACGCGACTCCGCACCTCCTGTAGCATTGGTGGCTATGGGTGGTGGAGCCTTTGAGGTTGGCGGGTGAGCCGAAGCACCAGATTTCTTCTTGGGCACCATGGTTGATGGCACCGTCAGAGACGAAGATGGCGGTGAAGATGAAGCGATGCAGACACTTTCAGGTTCACCTATGGGACGAAAGATGTCATGGGAAACCAGGGCCACCTATGGGACGAAGGGTCCCTTGCTGGTTCGGCAAGGGGGATGTCAGGTCGCACAAAGAGCAGAAGAGCGTGGGGTAGCACGGAGAAATCACAAGGGCAATTTTACCCAGGTTCCGGCCGCCTTGAGGCATAAAACCTTACTCCTGCTTTGGTGGATTGATGGTGGAAGAATGGTGGTGGAGCATAGTGCACTTGCCCGGCAGGGTTTCCTATGGGCGACACTGGCTACGCGCGTATGAGTGTGTGGGTATCCAACCTTCTAGCCCCTTCTACAGTTGCCACGGGCCTCCTTTTATAGATTAAGGGGTCACCAATATGGAAAATTGGTCATTATGCACTGATAAGATAGCAAACAGTGCTATCATACCTAACTCTGCAGGTTGACAGAGCGCATTAAATGGGCCGCTCAACGTCACATTGTTGCCTGCCCGACAAGCCTTGCCGGGCTATTTTTCCAGCTTCACGCATGCTCGCTTGACACAACATAGGACGGGTGTCATCTATAGGTATTTCTTGTAGAATGAGGATTCCATGTGGCGAATGTGTCACATCCCTAGTTCTGGCCTACTCTGGGTTAGCTAGTCTTGTGTTGCATCATGTTTAAATTTCTCTTAAATTGGAAATGGGGATTGTTTCAAACCCTAGCATCAAAGGAATTCAAAGAGGTTCAACTAAAAAAATATATATTCAGGATCCCAAATGGCCCTAAAAAATGTTCATCATTTTTGGAAAGTGCTGGAAAGAGTAACCAAAGATGATGCACATTTTTCCATGGCATTTTGGATTTTGAATTAATTCAAACATATTTGAATTGGAGCTATTTAAATGCTATATATATTTTAGATGCTCCAAAAATGTTGGAAATTGTTAGGGGTCGCTGGAATAATTCAGACGGAACCCATAATTATTTCCAGGATTTTATGAAATGGTTTAGTATTTATTTTAAACCAGAACATAAAAACAGGAAATAGAAAAAGGAAACAGAAAGGGGAAAAGCCTTACCTGTGCTTTCTTACGTGGTGCTCCTATAGCCCAACACTGTGCATAGCTGGCCCAGCCCAGCTCCACCTCCCCTGTCGTCTTCCTCCTTTTGCCAGGAGGACGAAGGGCGCGTGCCCGGCGCGTGCGACCACATGCCGGTCACCTCCTGCTTACCTGCTCGCCGCTGGAGGCACCCGAGGATGCCACGCACCCCCCGGGCCCTCTCACATCTTCCCCCGTGCTCATCCCCTCCCCTGTTCCTCTTGCGCACACCCACCCGAGAGGATCTATAGCCGCCGCTCGCCGTCCGCGCGCTCACCGCCGTTGCCGTGCCCCCACGACCGTCCCCAAGGCCCGCGTCGACGTCTTCTTCCTCTTCACCGAGCTGCACGAGCCTGGACGCCCTGTGGAGCCGTCTTCGCCCTCGTCTTCCTCCTCGGGCACCCGAGATCGCCGTCGTGGTTTTGTCGCCTCCGAGCCGTCCCCAAGCACGCTGACCTGCTCAACGACCTCCCAGTGAGCTCCGCTGCATTTCCCCTCTCTTTCCTGCATCTTTCCCATCCTCTAGCCATCGCGTTCATCGAGACCGAGAACCACCGCCGCCCGAGCTTGTCACCGGCGTAGCTCCGGCGACCATTTGGTCACGCCAGTGCGTCCAAACGCTTCGCAGCAACACGTAGAGTCTCGCGGGAGCTTCAGTTCGACCATTTGCACCCCGTAGCCCCAACCCCGAGCTCGCTCGAGCTCCGTCCGCCGCCGATTTGGTCGCCGCCGTCGATCTCGACCACCGCAGCTCCTACCACCGCCACCAATGGATGCACCTCACTCCCGGGAACCCGTAGGTGCAACCTGCGCATCGAATGGTGCCCTGTAGAGCATTTCCGAGCCGCCCCGCCATCTCTGTCGTCGCCGGCGGCTAAACGCCGGCGGGCTGACCATATTGACCGGCGAGGATTGACCCCGGCTGACCAGAGGTTTGACCCCTCTCTCTCACTGACAAGCAGGCCCCGCCCGGCTAACTAAGTTAGTTAGGGCTAATCCTATTTAGGTTAGTTAGGTTAGTCACTGACCAGTGGGCCCAAGCCCTAATTAACCTAGGTTAGTGCTAACGTAACACTAACTAACTCTGTTAGTTAGTTATGACACTGACACGCGGGACCCACAGGTCAGGTTTGACCGGGGCCGCCCCGTTGACTTGCTGACATCATCATGACGTAGTGCTGACGCAATAAACCCCTTTTCTGGATTATTTCTATTTTAGAAATATCTGAAAATTCCAGAAAATATCATAAACTTCTAAAATTCATATAAAATCAACCGTAGCTCCAAATCAAACAAATTATATATGAAAAATGATCAGAAAAATCCAATCAATCCATCTGCACTTGTTTCATGCATGTTTAAGTAACTTAAACCTGCTGTTTATATCAAAACATGTTAATGCACTTTATAAAGTCATAGTTTGAATTTGAACTTGAGCCTTGGGTTCAAACTAACTCAAACGCATCTAATTATAGTTGCATTAGCTCAACACACTCATTTTGCCATGTCATGATCATGCATCATATTGTGCATTGCATTGATTGTGTTTTCCTTCTGTGTTGTCGGTATTTGTCCCCTCTCTATAGATGTGGTACCGATGATGAGATCGATGACACCGATGAAGAGCTATATTATCTTCAGAAGTGCCAGGTAAGCAAAATCCCCTTGTTCATTCCGATACAATCCCACTCTCTCGCTCTTGCTCTATTTTACTGCATTAGGACAACAATGATACAACTATTACTTGCTGCGGTAGTTGAACCCCTTTATCCTCTACATGACCTGTCATTGCCACAGTAAATAGATGAAACCCACTAGCATGAGTAGGAGTTGTTTGAGCCCTGATGTGCCTACTCATTCATGCTTGTTTGTCATGCCTGCTATTTCTTAGAGTTGTGTCAGGTCTGATTCATCGGGGATGAATTGGAGATGTGTGAACATGTCCTACTATGTGTGAGCTAAGTGTGTGAACTCGATTTGGTAAAGGTAGCGGTGAGAGGCCATGTAGGAGTACATGGTGGGTTGTCTCATTTTAGCCGTCCTCAAGAACTGAGTTCTGTGTTTGTGATCCATGAACAGTTAGTACCACACATTGGGCTCCGGGTGCTCCAAGCTCTCTCGACTTATTAATCAACCTGATCTCTGTCCAGGAGTTGCAACTAGTTTCTGGTGTTTGTAGGTAGTGTTAGTAGTCTACCAAGTGGCACCCGGTACAGGTGGGCTTGGGATAGACTAGGCACAGTGGCCCGGTGTACCAAGTGGCACCCGGATGGTGGGCTTGGGAACCCTGCACACATTGTTTCGGGCCGTGAGCGACACCCCGGCCGGATCTCCTTGCGGATGGAACCCGAATAGGTGATAAACCTGGACGAGAGACTTGTGTGGTTAGTCAGGTCGTGGCCAACTCCCTCGCCAGGCTTCCGCTTGAAGGTTGCCGAGATACACGAGGTGTACATGGAGGTAAGTGGCGAGAGCGTGTGTGAAGAACTACACCCCTGCAGGGTTAATATGATCTATTAGAATAGTCGTGTCCGCGGTAAAGGACTTCTGGGTTGCCTATACAGTTCATAGACAAGTGTGAGTGCTATGGATGGCGTTCTCATAGGGAGACGGGAGCGGATCCATAGTGGTGTATTGATATGGTGAATATGTGGACTCGTGTGCGCCACCTCAAAAGAGTTACTTGCAGTCGTAGTTCAGGATAGCCACTGAGTCGAAGCTGGCTTGCTGCAGTTAAACCCCACCAACCCCTTGTTGATAATGATGCATATGTAGTTAGTTCTGATGTATGTCTTGCTGGGTACATTTGTACTCACGTTTGCCTATTTTACATTTTTGCAGAGAGATTTCAGTCTCACTAGTTGCTCCGCGTGGACTTCGACATTTAGCTTGATACCTCAGCTACGATCTGGTGCCCTCGGCAGGATCTGGTAGATAGTCAGGATTCTAGGCCTTTTTCATTTGTAGATGTCTGTACCCAGACATGTTAAGCTTCCGCATGTGCTTTGGTTTGTATGCTCTGAATGTTGGTTCATGAGACCCATGTTTGTAATATCTCGCTCCTCGGAGCCTAATGAATAAAATACTTGAGTTGTAGAGTCATGTTGTGATGCCATGTTGTATTTGCACATATCGAGCATATTGTGTGTATGTTATTGAAATGCTTGGTATGTGTGGGATCTGACTATATAGTTGTTTATCCTTAGTAGCCTCTCTTACCGGGAAATGTCTTCTAGTGCTTCCACTGAGCCATGGTAGCTTGCTACTGCTCCGGGACACTTAGGCTGGCCAGCATGTGTCCTTTGTTCCTGTGTTTGTCCCTTTGGGGAAATGTCACATGATGAATATCGGAGTCCTGTTAGCCCGCTACAGCCCGGTTCACCGGAGTCCTGCTAGCCCAGTGCTACAGCCTGGATTCACTCGCTGATGACCGACACGTTCTATGCTGGGTCATGGATGCCTGTCCCTGTAAGTTTGTGCCACTTTGGGTTTGCGACTAGCCATGTCAGCCCGGGCACTTTATCATATGGATGCTAGCGACACTATCATATACATGTTCCAAAAGGCACAAACGGTCCCGGGCAAAGGTAAGGCGACACCCGTGGGAATACCGTGCGTGAGGCCGCAAAGTGATATGAGGTGTTACATGCTAGATCGATGTGGCATTGAGTCTGGGTCCTGACAGAATGGCTACCACTTAATCACTTTCCGGCTTGACACTGCACTGATCGACGACGTGGGTCATGGCGGAGTAGTTGCGTGAGGTGGTTTTTGCCTCCATGAGTCCCGGCAGGCCCTGCTGGGGAGTCTTGGATCTTCACTTCCAGGGGCGGCTCTGCCCTCGCCAAGCTCGTCTGCCCGGCAAGGGAGGTTTTTCTTCTGGTGGTATCTTGCTTCTTTGGCTTGACCTTGGTCCTCTTGATCTGCATACTGGTCCTTTAAAGTTCTTGGTCTCTTGTACTCTGGCATGGCATAGTGCCGTAATCTTTTTCCCGTGCATGTGCATAGTCTGGGTAACAGACCAAAGGTTTGTTGCATCGACATTGGAGTAGTATCCGTGTCTTCCACAATTGTAGCAATTTCGATCACGACTAGAAGATCCTTTGTCATTGTAGGACCTTGACTTGGAGCTTCTCTTTTTACTTCTACTCTTGTAGAATTTGTTTAAGTTCTTCACCATTAAGCTCAATTCTTCATTGAAGACTTGTTTTTCACTTGATGTGGCAGGAGCATCACATGATGATTTATAGGCAGCACTAGACTTGTTGTGAAGCTCTTCCTTATCCTTGAGTGACATCTCATGAGCAACAATTCATCCAATGATTTCCGTTGGCTTGAGATCTTTGTAATTGGGCATAATTTGGATCAATGTGCACATGGTATCATATTTTCTATCCAAGGCTGTTACGATCTTCTTGGTCATGAATCCGTTAGTCATCTCTTCACTTCCTAAGCTGGCAATCTCATTTGTGATGAGAGCATGCCTAGAGTACATTTCAGCGACACCTTCACCACCCTTCATTTTGAACTTGTCAAGTTGACTTTGAAGCATATACAATTTGGATTCCTTGACGGACTCGGTACCTTCATGCATATCAATCAAAGTATCCCAAATTTCCTTTGCATTCTCAAGACTGCTGATTTGGTTGAATTTTTCGGGGCACAATCCGTTGAAGAGGATATCGCAAGCTTGAGCGTTGTATTGCAGCACCTTCAAATCTTCCGTAGTTGCTTCACATTTTCGTGCTCTCCCATCAAAGAATTCACTTTGCAACCCAATACACATAATAGCCCAAGCGGCGGGGTTAGGTCCAGGAATATGCATTTTCATCTTATGCTTCCAACTAGAAAATTAGTACAATCAAAGTAAGGACCTCTACGGTGGTAATTTCCCTCGCTAGACGACATACTCTCCTAGGTTGTGAAACCAAGGCTGTGATCACCGAAGCTATGGAAATAAAGACAAATGGAGACCAAAGCTCTGTACCACTTGTAGGATTGAAAGTATGTCTAGGGGGTGATTAGACTACTTAATCAAATAAAAATTTAGCCTTTTCCCAATTTTAAGTCTTGGCAGATTTTAGCAACTTAACACAAGTCAAGCAATCAACCTACACATGCAATTCTAAGAGTGTGGCAGTGGAATGTAAAAAAATGCATATGAAGGTAAAAGGGAAGGGTTTGGAGAGGGCAAACACAATGTAGACACGGAGATTTTTTAGCGTGGTTCCGATAGGTGGTGCTATCGTACATCCACGTTGATGGAGACTTAAACCCATGAAGGGTAACCGTTGCGCGAGTCCACGGAGGGCTCCACACATGAAGGGTACACGAAGAAGAAACCTTGTCTATCCCACCATGGCCATCGCCCATGAAGGACTTGCCTCACTTGGGTAGATCTTCACAAAGTAGGCGATCTCCTTGCCCTTACAAACTCCTTGGTTCGACTCCACAATCTTGACGGAGGCTCCCAAGTGACACCTAACCAATCTAGGAGACACCACTCTCCAAAAGGTAATAGATGGTGTGTTGATGATGAACTCCTTGCTCTTGTTCTTCAAATGGTAGTCTCCCCAACACTCAATGCTCTCTCACGGATTTGGATATGGTGGAAAGATGATTTGAGTGGAAAGCAACTTGGAGAAGGCTAGTGATCAAGATTCTTTTGGTTGGATTGGAATGTCTTGGTCTCAACACATGAGTAGGCGGTTCTCTCTCAGAAAATAAGTAGTGGAAGTGTAGGCACGTTCTGATGGTTCTCTCACAAATGGATATGGGGTGGAGGGGTATATATAGCCTTCACACAAAATCTAACTGTTACACACATTTTACCGAACTCGGTGAACCGAATAGAGAAACTCGGTGAGACCGGTCTAGTTCAAAATGTGAACGTTAGGATTTTTGGTGGGACCGACGAGATCAACTTAGTGGGAACGATGCGCTAGGGTTAGGGAAAACCTCATCTCGGTGAGACCGATCGCATGAACTCAGTGAGACCGATTTCAGCAATAAGCAAACAGAGACTTGATCAAGGAAACTCGGTGGCACCGATCGCTCATTTCGATGAGACCGAAACGTTACAGAAAGGAAACAAAGAGTTTGCATTGTAAAGTCGGTTGGACCGATCGCTCATCTCGTTATGATCGAAATGTTACGAAGGGAAACAGAGAGTTTGCAATACCATCTCGGAGAGACCGAGATCCTTATCGGTGAGACCGAACTGATTAGGGTTTCTGGCTATGGCTATGTCAAATGAACTCGGTGGCTCCGGATGAGTAAAATTGGTGGGGCCGAGTTTGACTTTAGGTTTAGGACAAATTGGGATATGAGAAAGTGGTTGAGGGCTTTGGAGCATATCACTAAGCATTTTGAGCAAGTAGACCATTAAGCAACACCTCATCCCCTTTTAATAGTATTGGCTTTTCCTATGGACTCAATATGATGTTGGATCACTAAAATGGAAACGAAGAGTCTTGAACTTTTGTGAATATGTGTCCTTAGCATTTTGAGGGGTCCACATCTCTAGTCCATGCCATGCCAATCATTGAACTTTCTGAAACATTTAACTTGAATGGCTATTAGTTCAATGAGCTATATGTTGTTATGAATTACCATAACCACCTGGGGATAAGTTGCCCTTTCATAGGCTCATTGGGTGGCGAGCCCTTTGACCAGGCTCTGCCGCCTAGCTTCCTCCCAACTACCCCCACTTTTAATGGCGTTGGTACCACAGTTTAAATCACTCCCGCACTCCCCAGTATAGCTACAATCTTCTCGCTTCATCTTCGATTCTCCCAGCATCTACCTCCAATTAGCCTGACTTCACCGTACGCCATGCCGCATCATGATGGGCTGCCCTTAGTCTTCTTGTTTCCTGAGGAAGATACCTAGCCAGAGTCTCAAGAACATAAGGCGTTTTGGGGCGAGCTTCAACTGGACTTGAGGGAAGACGTCACGCCTATCTCCCGCTCTTTTTCTAGCTCTCGTTGCCCCGTCTGGGCCAGCGCCCATTGAGGGAGTCCTGGACTAAGGGGTCCTCGGGTGTCTGTGCTATGTGACGTGGGTCGGACTGATGGCCCATGAAGATACAAGATAGAGGAACCTTCCCGTGTCTGGATGGCAAGCTTGGCCTTCGGATCACATACTTTCCTGCCTCTGTAACCGACTCTGTACAACCCTAGATCCCTCTTGTGTCTATATAAACCAGAGGGTTTAGTCCGTAGGGCCAGATCACAATTATACAGGCTAGACATCTAGGGTTTAGTCATTATGTGTAACGCCCCGGATGTAACATTCCATATTTGTAACTCCAAATTTTGCCATTTACAGCTATGTGTTATATTACTTCCGTCGTGGTTGGGTTTTTGTCTTTTGTTTTGCATTTTGTTAATGTCATGCATCTCATCTCATCGCATCACTCGCATTGCATCAGCACTCCATGTCGTCATTCTTTTCAAAACATGCATCGGCATGGTTTTCTTAAATCTTGCATCCGTTCGTAGTTGCCGCGTTCCCCCCTTACCTTCATTGACCGCTCCGAGTCCAATCGGGTTTCGCTTCCCTCTTGACTGTGACCGCCTAACCTCTCTTGCCAGCTCGCAGCCCCCTCGCATGCGCGTCTGAAACTTCCCGGACCCAACTCGGGCAGTCATGACCGTTGGATCCGGATCATCACCAAACATCCCTAAATCATCATCGGTTTCTCGTTGAACTCTCCTAAGCTATTTATTCTCAACCGTTCGATTTTAATCGGAGGTTCCAAAATAGCACTAACAAAAAATCCAGTGCTATAAGTAGCAGTCTAACCCTAGCCCTGTCCCATCGATAAATCTAATCCTCCCGCCGCCGCCACCCATGTTCCTCGGGAGCTTGTCCCATCGCCAACCAAATCTCCTACCTCGGAATCCATCTCCATCCAATTAGTGGCTGCGCCCCCGATCCAAATCCCCTCGGCCTCCACTCGCTGCCAACCAGCACGCCTCGTCCCCACATCCCCGAGCTCCCTCACATGGCGGCCTCGTGCTTGAGCTCTTCATCAGCCTCGCGTCACCGGAGTCAAGCCGCCGGCCACCCGAGCCCCGTGCGCCTGTGCCTCGAGGACCTCCTAGTCCCCAACCAGCGTCGCCGCCAGCCTCCTTCCGCCTTCAACCACCTGCTTCGTGCGCCTGCGCCCGTGAGCGTCCGAGGCCGCAACCACCTCCTCGTCCAGGACCACCTCCCCGCGACGGCGAGCACCACCGCCGAAGCTGCTACGTTCCTCGCCCGAACCAGCAGGCTGTCCTCGCCGCCCTGCCCCTTTCCCTCCTTCGCTGAAGCTCTCTGTCTCACTAGACTCCCTCTCTTTTCTCTGTAACAGCGACGCCGCCATCTTCTTCCTGGAGGACCTCGACGAGAACGCCGCCCGCAGTACCCCCGATCTTCCCCGGCGCAACCCCGTTCCGCTGACGTCCCTGCGCTTCCACCGCCATGCCTTGTCGTCACCGCTGCAAGCCCCATCTTCTACGTCACTGGCGAGCCCCACCACCGGAGCTGCACCCGCTCCTCTGCTTCGGGTCCCGGCGTCCACAGTGCGCCAACAGCGCCGCCGGAGCCCCGCCCCGTGCCAAGCTGCCGTCATTGCCTCTGCTCCCCGTCTCTGCTTCGCGCTGCATCGAGCAATAGCTCGGGAACGAGCGATCGACTGCGTGCGTTGACCACGCACGCGTGGACAATGAGGCCTCGATCGCCTCCAGCCATGCCGCCTAGGGCCAGCCAAGCAGCCCGCATCCTGCACCAGCAGGCCAACCCAGCACCGACCGGGCCAAGAGCCCATGGTGAGCGCCCAGTCCTCCCAGTTTCAGCACGCATGTGTTTTTTCCCGTGTGCTGCGATTTTGTCCATTTATCCAGAAAACTGCATTGTTACAGATTGCACACTCAGGTTCATGCATATAATAACTAATTAACCATGCATCATATGTAAATAATTTAGATATGAAAAATTCTTAGTTTTTCATCTAGTTTCATAATCAGCCACTTTCATCCATGTTTGAAATGCTTAAAATGTTGTTTGTTTAAATTTATTAAAATGCCATGCTAAAATGATTTATTTCATAACTAATTAACCGTAGCTCCAAATTTAATAAACTTTATATGCAAATGGGGTATAAAAATGCATAGATTAACATGGTGCACTTTATTTTCCTGTTTAACAACAATAAAATATGTTTTAGGGAAGAACAGCACCAAATTCGAAATATGCATATCGGGATTTTCCGGAACTATTGTTTGTTGTTCCGGCCACATTTAAACTTGCCTAAATAGTTAGTTTATATATGTTTCACCTCTTGCCTTGTTTAGAAACATTTAATATTGACGAGTACATAACCGAGAGAGAACTAAATAAGTCATGTGGTGTTTCGTCAATATGCAACTCGTTGCATATTGAGCTCCACTTAACATGCAGTATTGTTTGTTGCACTTTGCCATGCCATGCCTCTTTAAGCCGGACATGCATCATACTTGTTTGTGCATCGTGCCATGTTTATGCTTGTGCATTTACCATGTTGTTTGTTTCTTTTCGGTGTTGCTTCTTAGTTCCGGTAATGTTGCGATTGTGAGGATTCGTTCGACTACTCCCGTTCGTCTTCTTCATGGACTCATTCTTCTTCCTAGTGGGATTTCACGCTAGATGACCATCACCTTGGATCTCATTACTATAATTGGTATGCTAGTTGTTTCGTTCTATCACTATGCTACGCTATCTATCACTTGCTCTTCAAGCCTCCCAAATTGCCATGACAGCCTCTAACCTTTTCACCCTTCCTAGCAAACCGTTGCTTGGCTATGTTACCGCTCTGCTCAGCCCCTCTTATAGCATTGTTAGTTGCAGGTGAAGTTGAAGATTGCTCCATGATGGACAGGATTATTTTGGGATATCACAATATCTCTTATTTAATTAATGCACCTATATACTTGGTAAATGTTGGAAGGCTCGGCCTTATGCCTGGTGTTTTGTTCCACTCTTGCCGCCCTAGTTTCTTCCATACCGGTGTTTTGTTCCTTGATTTTGCGTTCCTTACGCGGTTGGGTGATTTATGGGACCCCTTGACAGTTTGCTTGGAATAAAAATTCTCCAGCAAGGCCCAACCTTGGTTTTACAATTTGCCTACCTAAGCCTTTTCCCCTTGGGTTTCCAGAGCCCGAGGGTCATCTTTATTTACCCCCCCCCCCCCACGGGGCCAGTGCTCCTTCGAGTGTTGGTCCAAACCGAGTAAACTGTGGGGCCACCTCGGGGAAACTTGAGGGCTGGTTTTACTCGTAGGATGTCTCATCCGGTGTGCCCTGAGAACGAGATATGTGCAGCTCCTATCGGTATTTGTCGGTACATCGGGCGGCTTTGCTAGTCTTGTTTTACCATTGTCGAAATGTCTTGTAGACCAGGATTCCAAGACTGATCGGGTCTTCCTGGGAGAAGGAATATCCTTCGTTGACCGTGAGAGCTTGTGATGGGCTAAGTTGGGACACCCCTGCAGGGTATAAACTTTCGAGAGCCGTGCCCGCGGTTATGTGGTAGATGGGAATTTGTTAATGTCCGGTTTTAGATAACTTGACACTTGACTTAATTAAAACGCATCAACCACGTTTGTAGCCGTGATGGTCTCTTTTCGGCGGAGTCTGGGAAGTGAACACGGTTTTGGGGTTATGTTTGACGTAAGTAGGAGTTCAGGATCACTTCTTGATCATTACTAGTTGACGACCGCTTGTTAAGCTCCTCTTCTCGCTCTTGTTTTCGTAGGTTAGACACCATACTTTGCTTAGCCGCTGCCGCAACCTCACCACCTTACCCCTTCCTTACCCATTAAGCTTTGCTAGTCTTGATACCCATGGTAATGGGATTGCTGAGTCCTCGTGGCTCACAGATTACTACAACAACAGTTGCAGGTACAGGTTATGCGATGATCTTGACGCGAGAGCGATGTTACTTGTTTTGGAGTTCTTCTTCTACTTCTTCTTCGATCAGGGGATAGGTTCCAGACCGGCAACCTGGGCTAGCAGGGTGGATTTCGTTTGAGCTTCTGTTTGTGTTTCATCCATAGTTGGATGTTGCTCTTATGTATGATGATGTTGTATTCGTGTGGCATTTTATGCCTCTTGTATGTATCCCCAACTATTATGTAATGGTACGATGTAATGATATCCACCTTGCAAAATCGTCTCCAATATGCGCTTCTATCCTTAGTGGGACCTTTGAGTTCTTTAGGATAGGGTCGCATATTGGGCGTGACAAGTTGGTATCAGAGCCTCGACCGACCATAGGATCCCGCTTGATTGTTGGCCGTTGTTGAGTCTAGAAGAAAACTATTTTGAGTCTTAGGATTATATATATCGGAGAGTAGGATTCTTTTTACTCCTCAGCCCCTTTGTCGCTCTGGTGAGGACTCTCGACGTAGATGTTTTGTCTTTCCTCTCCTCAATTTTTCACAAAACGTTTTTTAGGATCACGTGGGTATTGTGGGATCGTTCCAATATTCTTGTGACGAGAACATTGTTCTTGGTGCCTCCTAACATTTAGCGGTTGTGGCAGTGTCCCGGGGAGTTGATCTCCAAGGTGTTGTAGTCACAATTTTATCGTTGCAGTTCTGGAATACCTGAGTTTTGCCGACATCAAAAATCTCTTTCATGCAGTTGTTGGTGCGATAACCTTGACGCCATCTAGTACTGGGGAGTTCGGGAGTATTGCCATAGCTCGTATAACGGATGCTTTTCGAAGGTTGAGGTACACGATTTCCGGAGTTTTCTTGGTTATGTGTTGACGGATGGATACAGCTGGATGTAGGGATTGTTAGTTTGAGTGAGATATATTGCTTCCCCTATATCCCCAACACCAGATTGCATAACCAGGAAGTTTCGGGAGTTTATAGGTGGGCATTCAAGTAGCTCCTAGAATATCTTTCCGACAGGTGCATGATATGATATTGGGGTTCGACGTCTAGTGGTCCGCCTATCCACGGTCATTTTTACAGTGGTCTCATTGTGTCTTAAAGAGCCCTTGGCTATGCTGGTTCAGGGGCACTTCGTATGTCATGTGCACTGCCTTGTACATGATGGTGCTGTACGATCGAGCCCGTGTGGGCCCCACCACAAAAACTTTGGACGAAATCTCTATCATATGTTTGTTCCGGCTTATTCTGCAAGCCAAATCCGTTGTTTTGTGTTATATGTGGTATTCGAGTTGCTTCGAAGTCAAGTGTTGATTCCATACCTTTCAAGCGGTGTTCTCATATTTCTATGGGAGTACTAATCATTTTTGATCATCAAGTTTGTCATGTCAATTCTTTCCAACCGGTGTGCTTCTCTTCAAGTGGATCCGATCATTTCAACATTTGTGAGATCAATTCTAAGTTTTCTCAACAGTATCCGTTTCATCCGTCCCCAAGTTGGCTTTGTTTTCTTGCCCTCCCACCCTTTTTCTTCAAGGACTCAGATTTCTTAATCATGTATCCTTTCATTTGTGGGAAGTCTCTTCATTCTTTTATTTCAATGTTCTTATCCGGTGACTTCCCATGAAGATGCTCAACAGTTTCAAGTTCATCATCCTTCATTGTTGTTCCTTTTCCGGTGGTTTGTTCAAGTTTTTCTCAAGTTTGCGCTATATCTCTTTTAATCCTTTCTACGAGAATAAGTAGTATGCCAAATCCGTTGCTTGTCATCAATTTAAATTGGTGAAGGATACGCATAACATAATTCTTATTGTTGTTTCATCCAAGTGATCTAGTTTCTTCTTGCAAGAGTTGTTCATCATGTCATTTTTCTTGGTTCGAGGTGCTTCATCTTTTCTTTTCCGGAGTTCCAAATTTTCTCGGTTATCTAGCCACAAAGCTCCATCTAAATCATCGCAGGGCTCACCTTGTTCTTTCAACTTATCTTTGTTTCTATCATTCTTTTATTACCGGTGTTCTACATGGAGGCTCTACATGGTGGTTCGTCAAGGATTCTTTTCATTCTTCAATTGTTCTTCAAGATTTCGCTCGAAGTTATGACCCGCTAAGCTATACTCTAAAAAACATGGTGCCCAAAACATGTTTTGTTTTGAGGAGTTCAAGCATTCTTCATCTTGCATCCGAAGTGCAATTCTTTCTACCTTAGCTTTTGAGGTGCTGTTATATCATTCTTGGCAATTTCCATTCAGGTTTCGTGATTCACATGTTGTCAAGAATGAGGTAGTTTAAATCCATCAATCTCTTCTTTGGAGTTATCTTGGTATAGATTTCACCTAAAGCCTTCCCTAAGGAATGTTGCTATTTGTGGTGCTTATCAATGATCCGAGTTTTCTCCTATCCTCTCGGTGAAAGAAGTTTTCATCTCTTCTTTGATCTCAAAGAAGCAATTGTTTTTCGTTAGTGGCAGAATTTCACCTCAAGTGTTGAAATGTTTCCATTAGCCCACTACAAGCTTATTCTTTTCGTTGTTGGTTTTCCAACAACTCCGTTATAACCTTCTTGGAAGGGTGCTTTCCAAGCTCATTTGTGGCAGAAGTTGGCATTTCCTTCTCGATTCTGTTATTCCAATGATCTATCTTCTATTCTTTCTTCCAGGGGCATTGTGATGTTGCTCTTTTCACTCATCCCTCGAATTGTGAGGATCATGTTCTTTTCATGCTTATCCATTTAACCGGAGTGTTGTGTCATCTCTTCAAGTTCTTTTCATCTTATCAAGTCTTGCATCTATTTTCAACCGGAGTGTTGTCCTTATTTGATCTTCATTGTTCCTTGTTTATCTCGTTTCAACCAGAGTGGTTCCAATTCCTTCTTGTCCTTTGTACTCGTCATTCATAGCTTTGCAACCTCCAAGGTTCAAATGGTGTTCCTTGTTTCTATTTTTCTGCCGTAGTGCTCTCAATTGTGTTCAACTCTATTATGTTCTTTCTTTCAATTTTTCAACCTCTCAAGGTTCACGGTTCATTCATTTGTCGACGAAGCAACTTCGTTTTACCTCTTGTAGTGGTGGAGTGTTGTAACGCCACGGATGTAACTTTCCATATTTGTAACTCCAACTCTTGCCATTTCCGGCTATGTGTTATATTATTTCCGTCATGGTTGGGTTTTTGTCTTTTGTTTTGCATTTTTTTCATGTCATGCATCTCATCTCATCGCATCATTCGCACTGCATTGGCACTCTGAGTCGTCATTCTTTTCAAAACATGCATCGGCATGGTTTTCTTAAAGCTTTCATCCATTCGTAGTTGCCGCGTTCCCCCCTTGCCTTCATTGACCGCTCTGAGTCCAATCGGGTTTCACTTCTCTCTTGACCGTGACCACCTAACCTCTCTTGCCAGCTCGCAGCCCCCTCGCGCGCGCGTCCGAAACTTCCCGGACCCAACTCGGGCAGTCATGACCGTTGGATCCGGATCATCACCAAACATCCCTAAATCAGCATCGATTTCTCGTTGAACTCTCCTAAGCTATTTATTCTCGACCATTCGATTTTAATCGGATGTTCCAAAATAGCACTAACAAAAATCAAGTGCTATAAGTAGCAGTCTAACCCTAGCCTATCCCATAGATCCATCTAATCCTCTCGCCGCTGCCACCCATGTTCCTCGGGAGCTTGTCCCATCGCCAACCAAATCTCCCACCTCGGGATCCATCTGCATCCAATCAGTGGTTGCGCCCCCGATCCAAATCCCCTTGGCCTCCACTCGCTGCCAACCAGCACGCCTCGTCCCCGCATCCCCGAGATCCCTCACATGGCGGCCTCGCACCCGAGCTCTTCATCAGCCTCGCGTCACTAGAGTCAAGTCGCCAGCTGCCCAAGCCCAGTGCGCCAGTGCCTCGAGAACGTCCTTTCTCCAACTAGCGTCGCCTCCGGCCTCCATCCGCCATCAACCGCCTACTTCGTGCGCATGCGCCCGCGAGTTTCCGAGGCCGCAGCCACCTCCTCGTCCAGGACCACCTCCCCGCGCCGGCGAGCACCACCGCCGGAGCTGCTCCATTCCTTGCCAGAACCAGCAGACCTTCCTCACTGTCCTGCCCCATTTCCCTCCTTCGCTGAAGCTCTCTGTCTCACTGGACTCCCTCTCTTTTCTCTGTAACAGCAATGCTGCCATCTTCTTCCCGGAAAGTATATCTTAGTTTTCGAAAAACTCAGAAGGGGAACAGAAGTATAGATAGTTTTGAAAACTAGTAGTAGTTTTGGAAATAGTTTTACCCTAACTAACGACCATGCTAACTAAGGCTTCCTACAGTCAGGATGGCTCTGATACCAGCTCTGTGGGGACCCCGACTCATAAGTCGTGATCACCGAATGCATGTGTACAGTGATCCCAGAGATCAATGCTCACTAAACACACAGAAGCTGAATAACAAGAGTCTTACATCCATACATACCGTATTACACAAGTAGGACCATTATGGTCGAGTCTTGAGTATAACATCGCAGCGGAAATCTTCGTCGATAACTTGGACCCATGCCATCTGCCTTAACCCTACAGGCATTCTGACTGGGAAGCGTCCTAGCTCGCATGTTCATCACCGAAGTGTTCTTCATCACATCCTGTTCTTCCATGCCTGGTCAATTAAATAACTAGTGGCAAGCCAATGAGTACTTTGAATGTACTCGCAAGCAACCCATGTTTTGGTTCAAGATGTAACAATGCATGATATAGGTAAATTTTTGCAGAAAGCTAGTTTTTCTCATGCAAGTATGATCAACATATATCAAGGGCATGACTGTGTCTGCAACAAGTATCAGGAGGTCTCAGACATCATCATCGAGAAAGAGTTATAAACAACTCATGCTCAAGCTCATCGTGACTTCTTCACGAGTCGCATCATCAATATCACCAAACTGTGTTGTTTGTCAAAAACATATGGACATAGTCTAAGCAGCACCGCCCAACTGTCCTTGACCGTGGACACGGCTATTCGAATAGTTTTACACTCTGCAGAGGTTGCACACTGTACCCACAAGATCCGGGGAACTTCCGTGTCATCCATGACCCGCGGTACCTCAAGTACCCGAGGTAAGCACCCGATCACTACCTTTCCCTAGATGACACTAACATGGAGTCCACTCGATTGGTAGTGACCCCCGTGCCCAACATTTCACATAACATTTTCGTGGAGCCTTGCTCCCTTATTTATCACATACCACTGGCACGGGGTACCAACGGTGTGTCCGGTGCCCCATAAAAATGGTCATGGCCACCCTACCTGGCACAACCCCGTCCCGAGAGAGCGCACCAACAACTCTCCCGTCACTAGTAATGCGGGCTCCAAGCTAGTATCGGTCTAGGTAATCAATAATGCCCTTTCCCATATAAGGGTAGAGTGGTTGCGCATGTAAGGTTGGGACAGTCATCAAATCTTAAATCTAATCCGTCTCTGTAAACAACAGTTTCATCAAGCCTCGGTACACTACCTCTCCACCAAGTAGTGACCTAGTTCATCATCATCTCACAGGGGGATAAGTGGCAACCACTGGGCTATTTGCAAGTATGTCAAACCACACTTGGTTTCTTTCCATGCATAACCCTGACCCACTTTGCGTAGCAACTACTTTAGCATCCTATCTACTCCCACCGGCATAACCCTCATAAGAAGGTAGGGTCATGCACAATGCAAGTATCAATGAGGAAGTAACAGAGGCAACCAACCAACATTGTCTACCATCTCATCATGATTCCGATGCAACAATATTAAAGAGTTATATGTCATGCATAAAAAGGGTTTCATGTACATGGTCAAAGGGCTGCTTTCCTGCTATAACGAAGTCTCCGAGGTCTTCAAATATCTCTGGTCCAACTCCGAGCATTCCGTCTACTTCGTCAACTATCGTCGAAAGCAAGCATAATAAGCAACACAACAAGGCAGGAAATAAAAGTGCTCTAAAAAATGTGAGTTGGACTTTTCTAGGATACCTCTAGTCATATGAGGGATGACCAAAGTGGTCTCATTGGGATTTGATCAATGGACATCTCTGAACATTTCAATATGATGGATTCAAGGGGTTTATGGATTTGCATGAAGTGTACAGAAATATATTTTTGAAAAATGAGCAAAGGCACCCATTTAACAAAGGATGATTTTAGAAGCATCTAGGAATTGGTTTCACTGGATTTGGAGTTGAGATGATTTTCCTATGAATTGGCAAAGTTGGCTATATACAAAGAAATAGACCATTAGTTGAGGTGATACAGAAAGTATTAGTAAAAATGTTCAAAAACTAAGTTTTGAACTTAGATGCATCTAGGAATTGGTTTCACTGGATTTGGATCAATATTGAGCTCTCTGTGATTTTCTAAAGTTCATCACAGAAATAGGAAAAATAGGATTTGATAAATATTTGTGAAGAAAATGTCTCTGGAAAAATGTGCATGTTGCATCACCAGATAGATCATGATTTATAGAGTCACTAGAAATTTGAATCATCAAATTTGGAGTTGATTTGATTTATTTGTGGATTTTTGAAGTTGACTGGAAAAAGAAAAAGACCAAGGTTTTACCGAAACGGGCTGGATCTGGGCGGCGGCGGCGCGCTCTGGGCGAGGGATAGCTGACGGGCCGGCCCAGCTGCGTAGCCGCGCGGGAGAAGAGGCCACGTCGAAGGCGTACTAGCTCGAGGGCGTCTTCGCCGCGGGGAGGCGGACTCCGGTTGACCCGCTTCCACTTAAACGTGGGGCCGGCCGGGTGGGTCGCTGACCTGCGGGGTCCGCCTGTCGGGTTCATCCCCTTCCTCCCTCTCGAACAGAGCAGAGGTAGGGTGACCCCCGCCGGCGATTGCCAGGGTTACAGGGCGTCCCCGGCGACGCTCCGCCCACCGGCGCGCTCAGGAGGCGATGCCGCGCCCATCCATGGGTGGCACGACCGCCGAGGAGCTCAGGGTCGAGCATGGCGTTGGCCGCGGTAGAGGAGGTCGGCGGCGGCAGTTATGAAGCTACGGCCATCGAGAGGGGGTAGATAGAGTGCGGGGGCGCTTCGTGGGGGTGGTGGAGATGTAAGGAGGCCCCACGATGGAGAGGAGGAGGTCGGTATGGGGTGGATTTTGGCCAAGGCCGGCGGCGGCACTCCGGCCATTGCGGTGGAGGGAAGGCGAGAGAGGGAGAGGGGGCTGTCCCATGAGCATCCTGGGAGAGAGAGGAGGTGATCAGAGGGTAGAGAGGGTCCGGGGAAGGCCAGATAAGGCGGGACCATGGCGCACCGTGAGCCGAGCTCACGGGTGCCCGCGGAATCGGTCCTGGGGACCGTTGGGAGGGGCCAGGCTGGGTCAATGGCGCTCGTGGAGTCCGTCCATGAGCGAGGGAGGTGAGAGGGGGAGCGGGGCGAGGTCAGAGGCGGGCCAGCCGCGTGGCCAGGGAGTGGCCGAGTCGGGCGGCACTCTGTCCGCACGCGAGGAGAGCCGGAGAGGGAGAGAGAGGAAGGGGACGACAGCGTGCCGTGCACTGGACGTCGAGGCGACCTCGGGGGACACGAGGGGGAGGCCCTAGGTGGTCCGGTGGCTTGGGCAGAGAGCAGCTACAGTGCGTGGGAGCACTGTAGCGTGCTCTGGAGCACGCCTTTGGTATGCCATGGCATAAAAAGGGGAAAGTGGGCGCGGCCACTTGTGTCCAGTAGTGCCAGGAGGTATTAGGATAGCAGGGGGAAGCCTTGGCTGCCTTGTGGAACCAATGGAGTGAGAAGGGAGGTGAGAAAGAGAGAGAGAGGTGCTATCCAGAGGGGTAAATGGGGGTGTTTCACCCCTCAATCATTGAGCTGAGGCCAGGGAAGAGTTACTGGAGATAGGAGAAGACTAGGAGGAGCTATGGTAAAAAGTTGAGGTCATGGAGAAGAGTGGAAGTGGTCAAAATGATGATTTTGGAAAAATGGCAGAAGGTGTTTGTTGTTGGTTTGGGCAAGAAAATTAATTCCACTTGCCATGAGAATTAACAGGATGGAATGGCACATGGAAGTAGGGTGTTCCACCAAGTTTGAGCTCATTTGGGAAAAGTAGCCAATGCAACTTTGGTAAACCCTAGAAATTAGCAGAAATGAACTTGTGTAGATTTAGTTGAGTAAATCACTTCTCCTTGATGCACCACTTGGTGTAGTTTCATCATTTGAGGTTCTGAACATTCCCACAAAAGTTGAGATCAAAAGGAGAAAGGTGCCAATGTAGAGTTGTTCAAATATGATTCTGGTCAGAGAGGGTTTTGGGGCACTTTGATCAATGTAACTTGTTCTCCAACTTGTGCCACTTGGTCTAGATGAATAATTAGACCATTGGAGCATGTTCACAAGGTTTGAGAACATTTGGACATGTTTGGCAATGTAAAGTTGCTCACACTTCAAAATGGACATAAATGGTTTTGAGGGGATATGATGATGTTATGTTGTTCTCCAAGTCATGAGACTTGGCAAGATCATCTAATATGTCATATGTGACATGATAGAATTTTCTTGGAATTTTTGGAGAATATATCCTTTGTAAATATTTCAAAAGCTTGAAATATCCAGAAAGGGTTTTTGAGGTACTTCACCAATATTTTGAACATGATCATGTGTTGAAACTCTTATATATAGACAATATATGTCCTATGAGTTTCTCTAAATTTCGTCAAATATTTTTGAAGCAACAAAATAACTTTTCCCTATTAAAGACCATTTCTGGCCTTAAGAAAAAGCTTTTAAATAAAATAGGAAAATAACTTTTAAAATTATATTTTTATGGTTTTCTGGTATCCTATATCTAATAGGAGTAAAATATATTTTTGGAAAGATTTTTACTGCCCTTAATTAAGTACTTGCAGTGCAAACCTCAATTCAGGGGTTTTTGAAAAACTAATTTTAGAAAATACTTTTTGGCCAAATTATTTTTGTAAGAAAATACTATATTGGTCTATACACATGGCATGATCATTGGGAAAAGGTTTTGGATCAAGGAGATGAAGTATAGGAGTTGGGGAATTTATTTGATTTTTAGAGCACTTGCAAGCAGCAAACAAAAATCCAATCAAGCAAAGTCCAAAACACTCAAAAGTTTTTATCAAACCACATTTTATCATGATTTATTAGCTTAAGTGTTGTGGCATGAAAATCAGGATGTGACAGACCTACCCCCCTTACAAGAATCTCGTCCCCGAGATTCCCAGACTAGGCGCGGAAAGGAGTATGGAAACTTGGATCTGGGGTAGTCTTCAAGTCCTCATGTCGCTTCTGCTTCCATGTAGTGCTCCATTGAGCTTGAAGTACTTGATGGTGTGGCTTCATGTTTGACGCTCTTCTTGATCCAGGTTGCTAACGGGTAGCTTGCGGTAGGTTAGGTTGGACTAGGGGTCGATGGCTCGGTGGTCAATGTCCTCGTAGAGATCGGGCAAGTAAGGAAGTTAGAAATGTTTCCGGTGTGGTGTCGTGTGGAAAAACGTTGTGCACAGTGGGTGAGTCAGGTGGTAACTCTAGTTGGTATCTGTCCTCTCTTCATCTCGTAGCGATCTCGGAGGGGGTTGTTATATCTTGGAGTGATCTCGAAGGGGGCCGATGAATCTTGGCGTGGGTTTCCTTGTCATGAAAATGCTTGGTTCCCTTGAGAGAAGTGGCCTGCAGGTATGCCTGGTCTTCGATGTGGAGGTTTCCTTCTTGACGATGGTGGTAGTTCTTCCTCCTTGGCATGGCGGTCTTCAAATGTTCCTGGACTAGCTGAACGGCTCTTCTTCTGTCTTCAGGTGGACAAGTAGGTCACCAAATGATGATGACAATTATCTTGTCTAAGCACTCCATGAAGGCTTTGTTCACGGGGTACATAAAGTAGGCTGGGGAATTAGTGGTGGTCAGGGTTGAGTATGGTCCAAGGGGGTTCTAGATCTAGTGTCAAGGCCCTAAGGTCCTGATCCGACCATGTTGTAGCTTGGTAGGGCTTAAGAGTTTCAAGGATTCTAGTGTGCGAGTGAACATTTATCATCTTATCTCTAAGCATGGTTTCTGAGATGCCAATAGTCTATCTAGTCCTTCACCTCATATTACCAAAAGAATCATCTCGTATAGGTCAATTCCAATCATCACTCATGCTATTCATATCCTCATGACTCCCAAGAGGAGGTCTAACAAATCATATATGTCTACAATCCCCAAACTCATATGTATGTCTACCCCTAAAAATCCATGGGTAGAACATACAAGCTACTAAGCCTCAATTAAACATGATAATCCAAGTGCTCAGCCCATTCTTCCAAGGTCCAAGGTAGTGCATCTCTATCCTAAGGAAACACGTTGTAAGCCACTCCAAGATCTTGTTTCCTTCCTATGAATCAACTCCAACAACCTGTTAACTTACATTAAACACTGCATAGTCCATTAATTCTACAAAGCCAATGCCTATGCTGGTGTTCCACATGATCTTCTAAAGTCTTTATAATCCCCGAATACATGAAAAGGCTATCTCTACTATAGTCAGTCCACCAATTTCATTTATTGTGATCTAGTAATACTCCAAGGTCAAGCTCACAGAGACTCCTAAATAAACTCCGACAATTAGTCCAATCTCCTAGTTTATCATCCACCGAGAAACATGGTATCATGATCGAGATCATCAGTCTAAATCCAATTTACTCCGAACCATGTAGACATAGTCTGCAACTATATTCAACTAGAATCACCTATTTAAATCCAAATCTTGTGTCCCGCGAGAGTTCCTACATGTTTCCCCCAAGTCATTTACGTAATATCAACTGTCTCCTATCAATATCCCATGGCTAAGTTAAATCCAAATTCCTCCAAGAATTCCAACTTGTGAACACAATGATCCTACTAAATCCGATTTACTCAGGGGTAATGAAAGCTATGCTAATCTATACTCATGATCCCACCAAGTTCATCTATCAACATGGTAGCCTTATAATCTACCAAATAGTCTCATATAATTCCTCAAGTCATTGATATAAACTCACCAAGTCATTTGTCCTCTGATCCTATATCCTTAAATTGGACTTCCCAATGGCATCGTCAGTTTTGGTGCTATCTTAGGATGATAATGTGCTCGTTCACTATGTCCACTAGTTCCCTAATGAACCCAGTGATAAGCAAGGTTACGGAGGCTTAACCGGTTCTCTTGCAATTCCGTAGGTTAAGCCCATGGTTAAGGTTTCGAGCTGGGGTATCTCGTGAAGTCTCGAAGGGTCTAGGGATGGGTTCTAGTCTTGAGGTGCAAACATACGTGGTTGTACTTGGTCGAGGAGGTTGTAGCAAAAGTCTTCAGTGCTTGTTGGTCGCCGAGGTGGAATCCTTGGTGCATATTGTCTTGCTTGTCTTCAGTTGAGGAGAGAGATGAGAGGGAAAAGTAGCATAGAGGAGGGGGATTCCTAAAGGGGGTTCTATAGTGCAGGTGCAAACAAACAAGTGCCAAAAAGGGCCAAACACAAACAACAAAATAAGGCAGGTGATATAGTTGCGTTCTTGTTGCCTAGGGCAAAAAGGGCGACTGATATCAAAACACAAACAAATAAAAGCAAGCAACACACAATCATGGTTCTATTCGAACCATCATACGGACTCGACTGCGCATAGGGGGTGCACGACTCATCCTACCCTAGGGGTTCTCGGATCCTATAGTCGTGCCTTGTGCCTCGTGCAGTCTCCCGGGTTTTCCTCAGGTGCTGCTACGTCTCTTGTAGTTGTTTGATGAAATGATCCCGGTTGAGCTTGAAGAGTCTTCAACAACTTCTTGCCTGTTGAAGTGATGGCTTCTCATAGCAGGCATTGACTCGGTCTTCTGTTGTCTTCTTAATCATGATGATCCCTTTTTGTCTTCTAAGGTGTCGAAGGTGCTAAGTAGATAATCCTTTATGCAATGACATTAACAACGCATAATAGAGGTCCATCATGTCGGTTACGTTGTTGACAATATCGTCACCGAGAGCGGGGGATGAAGAGAACCGCTTTCCTGCTCACTATAGTGAGGTGGACCAAATGGCTAGGTTCTCATCCACCGGTGGTTGCCGATACAACAACGGTAGTGACAGGGTTACTCTATTAGCGATGTATATCATGATCTTGCATATCCTATGCCCTGATCATCGTGGGCTAAGGTTGCATCATCTTGGGGCAGTGTCAAGGGTGTCATCATCTCCTTGGTCTTCAAGTCCTCATTCCTCGAGGATGTATCTTCTGTTGGTATCATCTTGTTGTGATGTCGCCAATCTTGTGTTCAGGAGATGTGGGCGAATGTCCGGCAAGGCATCTTCCTTCTAGATTATCCACGAGGATTACAAGGAATCCAGAGGTCAGGGGCATAAGGGTTCTAGCGACCATTAAATTTTGAAGGGGAAGAGGAAAGTATATCTTAGTTTTCGAAAAACTCAGAAGGGGAACAGAAGTATAGATAGTTTTGAAAACTAGTAGTAGTTTTGGAAATAGTTTACCTAACTAACGACCATGCTAACTAAGGCTTCCTACAGTCAGGATGGCTCTGATACCAGCTCTGTGGGGACCCCGACTCATAAGTCGTGATCACCGAATGCACGTGTACAGTGATCCCAGAGATCAATGCTCACTGAACACACAGAAGCTGAATAACAAGAGTCTTACATCCATACATACCCTATTACACAAGTAGGACCATTATGGTCGAGTCTTGAGTATAACATCGCAGCGGAAATCTTCGTCGATAACTTGGACCCATGCCATCTGCCTTAACCCTATAGGCATTCTGACTGGGAAGCGTCCTAGCTCGCATGTTCGTCACCGAAGTGTTCTTCATCACATCCTGTTCTTCCATGCCTGGTCAATTAAATAACCAGTGGCAAGCCAATGAGTACTTTGAATGTACTCACAAGCAACCCATGTTTTGGTTCAAGATGTAACAATGCATGATATAGGTAAATTTTTGCAGAAAGCTAGTTTTTCTCATGCAAGTATGATCAACATATATCAAGGGCATGACTGTGTCTGCAACAAGTATCAGGAGGTCTCAGACATCATCATCGAGAAAGAGTTATAAACAACTCATGCTCAAGCTCATCGTGACTTCTTCACGAGTCGCATCATCAATATCACCAAACTGTGTTGTTTGTCAGAAACATATGGACATAGTCTAAGCAGCACCGCCCAACTGTCCTTGACCGTGGACACGGCTATTCGAATAGTTTTACACTCTGCAGAGGTTGCACACTGTACCCACAAGATCCGGGGAACTTCCGTGTCATCCACGACCCGCGGTACCTCAAGTACCCGGGGTAAGCACCCGATCACTACCTTTCCCTAGACGACACTAACATGGAGTCCACTCGATTGGTAGTGACCCCCGTGCCCAACATTTCACATAACATTTTCGTGGAGTCTTGCTCCCATATTTATCACATACCACTGGCACGGGGTACCAACGGTGTGTCCGGTGCCCCATAAAAATGGTCATGGCCGCCCTACCTGGCACGACCCCGTCCCGAGAGAGCGCACCAACAACTCTCCCGTCACTAGTAATGCGGGCTCCAAGCTAGTATCGGTCTAGGTAATCAATAATGCCCTTTCCCATATAAGGGTAGAGTGGTTGCGCATGTAAGGTTGGGACAGTCATCAAATCTTAAATCTAATCCGTCTCTGTAAACAACACTTTCATCAAGCCTCGGTACACTACCTCTCCACCAAGTAGTGACCTAGTTCATCATCATCTCCCAGGGGGATAAGTGGCACCCACTGGGCTATTTGCAAGTATGTCAAACCACACTTGGTTTCTTTCCATGCATAACCCTGACCCACTTTGCGTAGCAACTACTTTAGCATCCTATCTACTCCCACCGGCATAACCCTCATAAGAAGGTAGGGTCATGCACAATGCAAGTATCAATGAGGAAGTAACAGAGGCAACCAACCAACATTGTCTACCATCTCATCATGATTCCGATGCAACAATATTAAAGAGTTATATGTCATGCATAAAAAGGGTTTCATGGACATGGTCAAAGGGCTGCTTGCCTGCTGTAACGAAGTCTCTGAGGTCTTCAAATATCTCTGGTCCAACTCCGAGCATTCCGTCTACTTCGCCAACTATCGTCGAAAGCAAGCATAATAAGCAACACAACAAGGCAGGAAATAAAAGTGCTCTAAAAAATGTGAGTTGGACTTTTCTAGGATACCTCTAGTCATATGAGGGATGACCAAAGTGGTTTCATTGGGATTTGATCAATGGACATCTCTGAACATTTCAATATGATGGATTCAAGGGGTTTATGGATTTGCAAGAAGTGTACAGAAATATATTTTTGAAAAATGAGCAAAGGCACCCATTTAACAAAGGATGATTTTAGAAGCATCTAGGAATTGGTTTCACTGGATTTCGAGTTGAGATGATTTTCCTATGAATTTGCAAAGTTGGCTATATACAAAGAAATAGACCATTAGTTGAGGTGATACAGAAAGTATTAGTAAAAATGTTCAAAAACTAAGTTTTGAACTTAGATGCATCTAGGAATTGGTTTCACTGGATTTGGATCAATATTGAGCTCTCGGTGATTTTCTAAAGTTCATCACAGAAAATAGGAAAAATAGGATTTGATAAATATTTGTGAAGAAAATGTCTCTGGAAAAATGTGCATGTTGCATCACCAGATAGATCATGATTTATAGAGTCACTAGAAATTTGAATCATCAAATTTGGAGTTGATTTGATTTATTTGTGGATTTTTTAAGTTGACTGGAAAAAGAAAAAGACCAAGGTTTTACCGAAACGGGCTGGATCTGGGCGGCGGCGGCGTGCTCTGGGTGAGGGATAGCTGACGGGCCGGCCCAGCTGCGTAGCCGCGCGGGAGAAGAGGCCACGTCGAAGGCGTACTAGCTCGAGGGCGTCTTCGCCGCGGGGAGGCGGACTCCAGTTGACCCGCTTCCACTTAAACCGCGGGGCCGGCCGGGTGGGTCGCTGACCTGCAGGGTCCGCCTGTCGAGTTCATCCCCTTCCTCCCGCTCGAACAGAGCAGAGGTAGGGGTGACCCCCGCCGGCGATTGTCGGGGTTACAGGGCATCCCCGGCGACGCTCCGTCCACCGGCGCGCTCAGGAGGCGATGCCGCGCCCATCCATGGGTGGCACGACCGCCGAGGAGCTCAGGGTCGAGCACGGCGTTGGCCGCGGCAGAGGAGGTCGGCGGCGGCGGTTACGGCGCTATGGCCAACGAGAGGGGGTAGATAGAGTGCGGGGGCGCTTCGTGGGGGTGGTGGAGATGTAAGGAGGCCCCACGATGGAGAGGAGGAGGTTGGTGTGGGGTGGATTTTGGCCGAGGCCGGCGGCGGCACTCCGGCCATTGCGGTGGAGGGAAGGCGAGAGAGGGAGAGGGGGCCGTCCCATGAGCATCCAGGGAGAGAGAGGAGGTGATCAGAGGGTAGAGAGGGTCCGGGGAAGGCCAGATAAGGCGGGACCATGGCGCACCATGAGCCGAGCTCGCGGGTGCCCGCGGAATCGGTCCTGGGGACCGTTGGGAGGGGCCAGGCTGGGTCAATGGCGCTCGTGGAGTCCGTCCAGGAGCGAGGGAGGTGAGAGGGGGAGCGGGGCGAGGTCAGAGGCGGGCCAGCCGCGTGGCCAGGGAGTGGTCGAGTCGGGCGGCGCTCTGTCCGCACGCGAGGAGAGCCGGAGAGGGAGAGAGAGGAAGGGGACGACAGCGTGCCGTGCACTGGACGTCGAGGCGACCTCGGGGGACACGAGGGGGAGGCCCTAGGTGGTCCGGTGGCTTGGGCAGAGAGCAGCTACAGTGCATGGGAGCACTGTAGCGTGCTCTGGAGCACGCCTTTGGCATGCCATGGCATAAAAAGGGGAAAGTGGGCGCGGCCACTTGTGTCCAGTAGTGCCAGGAGGTATTAGGATAGCAGGGGGAAGCCTTGGATGCCTTGTGGAACCAATGGAGTGAGGAAGGAGGTGAGAAAGATTGAGGGAGGTGCTATCCAGAGGGGTAAATGGGGGTGTTTCACCCCTCAATCATTGAGCTGAGGCCAGGGAAGAGTTACTGGAGATAGGAGAAGACTAGGAGGAGCTGTGGTAAAAAGTTGAGGTCATGGAGAAGAGTGGAAGTGGTCAAAATGATGATTTTGGAAAAATGGCAGAAGGTGTCTGTTGTTGGTTTGGGCAAGAAAATTAATTCCACTTGCCATGAGAATTAACAGGATGGAATGGCACATGGAAGTAGGGTGTTCCACCAAGTTTGAGCTCATTTGGGCAAAGTAGCCAATGCAACTTTGGTAAACCCTAGAAATTAGTAGAAATGAACTTGTGTAGATTTAGTTGAGCAAATCACTTCTCCTTGTTGCACCACTTGGTGTAGTGTCATCATTTGAGGTTCTGAACATTCCCACAAAAGTTGAGATCAAAAGGAGAAAGGTGCCAATGTAGAGTTGTTCAAATATGATTCTGGTCAGAGAGGGTTTTGGGGCATTTTGATCAATGTAACTTGTTCTCCAACTTGTGCCACTTGGTCTAGATGAATAATTAGACCATTGGAGCATGTTCACAAGGTTTGAGAACATTTGGACATGTTTGGCAATGTAAAGTTGCTCAAACTTCAAAATGGACAGAAATGGTTTTGAGGGGATATGATGATGTTATGTTGTTCTCCAAGTCATGAGACTTGGCAAGATCATCTAATATGTCATATGTGACATGATAGAATTTTCTTGGAATTTTTGGAGAATATATCCTTTGTAAATATTTCAAAAACTTGAAATATCTAGAAAGGGTTTTTGAGGTATTTGACCAATATTTTAACATGACCATGTGTTGAAACTCTTATATATGGACAATATATGTCCTATGAGTTTCTCTAAATTTTGTCAAATATTTTTGAAGCAACAAAATAATTTGTCCCTATTAAAGACCATTTCTGGCCTTAAGAAAAAGCTTTTAAATAAAATAGGAAAATAACTTTTAAAATTATATTTTTATGGTTTCTAGGTATCCTATATCTAATAGGAGTCAAATATATTTTTGGAAAGATTTTTACTACCCTTAATTAAGTACTTGCAGTGCAAACCTCAATTCAGGGGTTTTTGAAAAACTAATTTTAGAAAATACTTTTTGGCCAAATTATTTTTGTAAGAAAATACTATATTGGTCTATACACATGGCATGATCATTGGGAAAAGGTTTTGGATCAAGGAGATGAAGTAAAGGAGTTGGGGAATTTATTTGATTTTTAGAGCACTTGCAAACAACAAACAAAAATCCAATCAAGCAAAGTCCAAAACACTCAAAAGTTTTTATCAAACCACATTTTATCATGATTTATTAGCTTAAGTGTTGTGGCATGAAAATCAGGATGTGACATTCCGCCGACATGCCTCGTTGTCGCCGCTGCAAGCACCATCTTCTGCATCGCCCGCGAACCCCACCACCGGAGCTGTGTCCGCTCCTCTGCTTCGGGTCCTGGTGTCCCCAGTTCGCTAGCAGCGCTGCCGGAGCCCTGCCCTGCGCCAAGCTGCCATCGTTGCCTCTACTCCCAGCCTCTGCTTCGCGCTGCATCGAGCAACAGCCCGGGAACAAGTGCTCGACCGCATGCGTTGACCGCGCACGCGTGGACCATGAGGCCTCGATCGCCTCCAGCCAAGCCGCCTAGGCCCAGCCCAGCAGGCCAACCCAGCACCGACCGGGCCGAGAGCCCATTGTGAGCGCCCAGTCCACCCAGTTTCAGCCCGCATGTGTTTTTTTCCTGTGTGCTGCGATTTTGTCCATTTATTCAGAAAACTGCATAGTTACAGATTGCACCCTCATGTTCATGCATATAATAACTAATTAAGCATGCATCATATGTAAATAATTTATATATGAAAAATGCTTAGTTTTTCAGCTAATTTCATAATCAGCCACTTTCATCCATGTTTGAAATGCTTGAAATGCTGTTTGTTTAAATTTGCTTAAATGCCATGCAAAAATGATTTATTTCATAACTAATTAACCGTAGATCCAAATTTAATAAACTCTATATGTAAATGGGGTAGAAAAATGCATAGATTAACATGGTGCACTTTATTGTCCTGTTTAACAACAATAAAATATGTTTTAGGGCAGAACAGTACCAAATTCGAAATATGCATATGGGGATTTTTCGGAATTGTTGTTTGTTGTTCCGGCCTTATTTAAACTTGCCTAAATAGTTAGTTTATATATGTTGCACCTCTTGCCTTGTTTAACAACATTTATTATTGATGAGTACATAACCGAGAGAGAACTAGATAAGTCATGTGGTGTCTCATTAATATGCAACTCGTTGCATATTGAGCTCCACTTAACTTGTAGTATTGTTTGTTGCACTTTGCCATGCCATGCCTCTTTAAACCGGACATGCAACATACTTGTTTGTGCATCATGCCATGTGTATGACTGTGCATTTACCATGTCGTTTGTTTCTTTCTGGTGTTGCTTCTTAGTTCCGGTAATGTAGCGATTGTGAGGATTTGTTCGAATACTCCCGTTCGTCTTCTTCATGGAGACGTTCTTCTTCCTAGCGGGATTTCAGGCAAGATGACCGTCACCTTGGATCTCATTACTATCATTGCTATGCTAGTTACTTCATTCTATCGCTATGCTGCGCTATCTATCACTTGCTCTTCAAGCCTCCCAAATTGCCATGCCAGCCTCTAACCTTTTCACCCTTCCTAGCAAACCGTTGCTTGGCTATGTTACCGCTTTGGTCAGCCCCTCTTATAGCATTGTTAGTTGCAGATGAACATTACTCCATGATGGACAGGATTATTTTGTGATATCACAATATCTCTTATTTAATTAATGCACCTATATACTTGGTAAAGGGTGGAAGGCTCGGCCTTATGCCTGTGTTTTGTTCCACTCTTGCCGCCCTAGTTTCTGTCATACCGGTGTTATGTTCCTTGATTTTGCGTTTCTTACGCGGTTGGGTGATTTATGGACCCCCTTGACAGTTTACTTTGAATAAAACTCCTCCAGCAAGGCCCAACCTTGGTTTTACCATTACCTACCTAAGCCTTTTTCCCTTGGGTTTCTGGAGCCCGAGGGTCATCTTTATTTGACCCCCCCCCCCCCCCCCCGGGCCAGTGTTCCTTCGAGTGTTGGTCCGAACCGAGTAGACTGCGGGGCCACCTCGCGGAAACAGGAGGGTTGGTTTTACTCGTAGGATGTCTCATCCGGTGTGCCCTGAGAACGAGATATGTGCAGCTCCTATCGGGATTTGTCGACACATCGGGCGGCTTTGCTGGTCTTGTTTTACCATTGTCGAAATGTCTTGCAGACCGGTATTCCGAGACTGATCGGGTCTTCCTGGGAGAAGGAATATCCTTCGTTGACCGTGAGAGCTTGTGATGGGCTAAGTTGGGACACCCCTGCAGGGTATAAAATTTCAAGAGCCGTGCCCGCGGTTATGTGGCAGATGAGAATTTGTTAATGCCGGGTTGTAGATAACTTGACACTTGACTTAATTAAAACGCATCAACCGCGTGTGTAGCCGTGATGGTCTCTTTTCGGCGTAGTCCAGGAAGTGAACACGGTTTTGGGGTTTTGTTTGACGTAAGTAGGAGTTCAGGATCACTTCTTGATCATTACTAGTTGACGACCGCTTGTTAAGCTCCTCTTCTTGCTCTTGTTTTCGTAGGTTAGCCACCATACTTTGCTTAGCCGCTGCTGCAACCTCACCACTTTACCCCTTCCTTACCCATTAAGCTTTGCTAGTCTTGATACCCATGGTAATGGGATTCCTGAGTCCTCGTGGCTCACAGATTACTACGACAACAGTTGCAGGTACAGGTTATGCGATGATCTTGATGCGAGAGCGATGTTACTTGTTTTGGAGTTCTTCTTCTGCTTCTTCTTTGATCAGGAGATAGGTTCCAGGTCGGCAGCCTGGGCTAGCAGGGTGGATGTCGTTTGAGCTTATGTTTGTGTTTCATCCGTAGTCGGATGTTGCTCTTATGTATGATGATGTTGTATTCGTGTGGCATTCTATGCCTCTTGTATATATCCCCAACTTTTATGTAATGGTACGATATAATGATATCCACCTTGCAAAAGCGTCTCCAATATGCGCTTCTATCCTTAGTGGGACCTTCGAGTTCCTTTAGGATAGGGTCTCATATTGGACGTGACATTACGATGTCAAGGTAGATCAACTCTTGTAACCCTTATATTCATCATAGTCAATCAAGCAGGAAGTAGGGTATTACCTTGGTAAACATCGTGTCCCCTGCCTCCTTGTTACCTTCGATCCTTAGATGCAAAGTTCGGGACCCCCTACCTGAGATCTGCCAGTTTTGACACCAACATTGGTGCTTTCGTTGAGAGTCCCACTGTGTCGTCACCAGAAGGATCGATGGATCCATCAACCATCCACAACAACACCGCCCTGAGGGAGACTTATCTCCCCAGCCAAATCTTCATATTCGGTGGCTTCGCACTGCGTGCCAATTCGATTGGTCATCTAGAGCAGATTGGTAGCTGCGCACCTGGTCACTAGATCAATTTCTGAAAGCTAAACTACGTCACTAATATCCGAGGAGAGTTGATCTTCCAAGGATTGGCGACCTCAACCACGGCTCCGGCCTTGGATCTCGAGCACCTCATCAAGTCCGAATATGGGGGTTTAGAATCCACCGGACTACCCGCAGCCATAGAGCTCAACACCGAAGATACGGCGGGAATTGTTTCACCGCCAGCCCAGAGTCGCTCGAAACTCCCTGTATCCTCATCGAGCCGGACTCGCCTCCGTATACCAACTTCGAAATCATGAGGTCCGTGCTACATGAGCTCGGTCAGGGAACCCCTGTCCCGTGACGCTCCTCGGATTCTCGCTTCCTTGTCCAGACCCAAGTCGTAAACGAGGTTCTGGACCGAACTATGCCCAGCCCGCACTAGGGGCTGAGAGCGGGGAATTTTACGTCCCACCCACCACCCACTTCATAGCCACTATTGAGGACTTAACTGACATGCTCGATTACGCTTCCGAGGACATCGACGACATGGACGACGATGCTAGAGAAGAGCAAAGCCAGAACCCGCCGCTTACTGGACGCTGGACGGCTACTTCCACATACAACATGTATGTGGTGGACACACCCAAACAGGATGATGGCGAAGGTGGGAAGGACCCAGTCGAGAATAATTCTCCTGTGGCGCCACCAAAGCATCGTTGTCAACGGCACCGCTCTAAACCGCGTTGAGAAAAGGACAGTAATACCGGCACCGGAGACAACAATATTCCGGATAACGCTGAAGACAAAGAAGCCCCTGTCGAGCAAACACTCGAGTAGGACAATTGGGAAGAGGGGCAAGTCAACCCCGACGACCCCATCGAGGACGAGGGCTCGGAAGATAGTAACTACCTACCGACCTCCGAAGAGGATGAGAGCCTGGGCGACGAAGAATTCATCGTACCAGAGGACCCCCTCGAACAAGAGGGCTTCAAGCACCGGCTAACATCCATGGTCAGAAGTCCGAAAAAAATGGCAGCAACTTCAAGTCGATCAGGATTTACTCAACGACAGATGGACTAGTGTCCTGGCAGCCGAGGAATACAGCCTCGAGCGCCAACTAAAAGTTACCTAAAATGCAGGTTGCTCTCCCAATTCGAAGAAGAGGTCCCAGAGCCCATACCGACAGCGCGTAACATGGCTGACGGACCTGACCGACCACCTCGTGGTGGGGCAAAGCGGCAACCCAAGCCGAACACCAACGTGCGCCACCTCGCCCTAGAGGCAGAGAAATAGCGGCCGCAGGACGCATGCACGACCTGTGACAGGACCTGGACAACAGAGCCTGTCATACAAGATCAATTTATGGGTCACGTGGGCGTGCACCAGCGCAAGATGACGGACATCAAGCCTGGCACGACAAACACAACCTCACACTGGCTGAAAACCGCATACGGACTCCATCCAGACTACGCCGTGACGTCGCCCGATACAGAGGAGCCGCACACCCTCTATGCTTCACCGATGAAGTAATGGATCACTAGTTCCTAGAAGGGTTTAAACCCGTAAACATTGAATCATACGACGGCACCATAGATCTTGCAGTATGGATTGAAGACTTCGTTCTCCATATCCAGATGGCCCGCGGTGATGACCTACATGCCATCAAGTACCACCCCCTAAAACTCAAGGGACCAGCACGGCATTGGCTGAATAGCCTCCCAGAAAACTATATTGGAAGCTGGGAAGATTTGGAAGACGCCTTTAGAGACAACTTCCAAGGTACATATGTTTGGCCCCCAAATGGTGATGACCTTAGTCACATCATCCAGCAACCCAGTGAGTCAGCCCGGAAGCTTTGGACCAGGTTCTTAGTTAAAAAGAACACAGCATTCAGGACGAGTGGCTTGCTCGACACCTCGCCCAAGAGAAACCGAAGTCCATGGCAGCCCTTACCGCACTTATGACCCACTTTTGCACGTGAGAAGATAGCTGGCTTGCACGAAGAAGCAATAGCACCAGCGACCCAGGAACCTCTAAAGTCAGAGACGACAATGGCAAACCATGACGCGACAAGAACAAGCATCGAAACCATACAAAAGACACAGCGGTGAACGCCGTATTCAGTGGCTCAAAATCCGGTCAGCGGAAGAAGCCATTGAAAGGAAACAAAGATGGTCCATCTAGTTTGGACAGAATACTTGATCGGCCTTTACAGATTAATGGCACCCCCGACAAACCTGCCAATCACACCAACAGAAACTGTTGGGTGTTTAAACAGGCTGATAAGCTCAACGCGGAACACAAGGGGAAAAGGCCGCCTAGCGAGGACGACGATGAGGAGCCTCGCCCACTGAACACAGGGGGCAGAAGCAATTTCCCCCCAAAGTCAAAACAGTGAATATGATCTATGTTAGGCACATCCCCAAACGGGAATGCAAGCGCGCATTAAGGGACGTCTACGTCATAGAGACGGTCGCCCCGAAATTCAACCCATGGTCGGCTTTCTCGATCACATTCGATCGAAAGGACCACCCGACCAGTATCCGTCATGGAGGATCGACAGCTTTGGTCCTCGATCCAATCATCGACGGATTCCATCTCATTCGAGTTCTCATGGATGGTGGCAGCAACCTTAACCTGCTCTATCAGTACACCGTACGCAAAAATGGGTATCGATCCATCAAGAATCAAGCTCACTAAAACTACCTTTAAAGGAGTAATACCTGGCATAGAGGCCCGCTGCTCTGGCTCCGTAATGTTGGAAGTTATCTTCGGCTCGCCTGATAACTTCCGCAGTGAAGACTTGATCTTCGATATCGTACCCTTCCGAAGTGGCTATCAGGAACTGCTCGGACGGGCCGCTTTTGCTCGATTCAATGCGCTGCCGCACTATGCTTACTTATAGCTCAAAATGCCCGGTCCACGTGGCCTTATAACAGTCAATGGAAACACGAAACGCTCCCTCCACACAGAGGAGCACATCGCAGCTCTTGTAGCCGAGGTACAGAGTGGCCACTCTAAACCGCACACCTCGTCGGTCACCAAACGGTCGGACCCTTTTAAAAGAGTCCGGATAGTTCCGCAAGCTAGTGGTTTGGTACATCCAGAGCTAGACTAGCAGTTCCGCCTCCGCCGATCGCCGGGCACACCAGTGGAATTC
Source organism: Triticum timopheevii (assembly GCA_963921465.1). Taxonomy (NCBI): domain Eukaryota; kingdom Viridiplantae; phylum Streptophyta; class Magnoliopsida; order Poales; family Poaceae; genus Triticum; species Triticum timopheevii. The sequence goes on along the minus strand of OY997264.1, from coordinate 246,490,564 downwards.
GTATCGCACATGCATCATTATGCACTCAAAATACCTTGGGCATCGGCGGAGGCACAATATGGGAAGGTCTATACCCTATATGATCTTCCACCCTTTTTACCTTTTTATCACAGGTGCGTTCAATCCCATGTATCCTATGGACTTACAAGGACTCACTTCGAGCCCGGTTCCGTACGGCAAACAGAAGACCGTTTCCTTCAAGGAACCTCAATCTACAGGACGAAAGCGGCACAGACGTGCGGCAGGACATCCAAAGGACTCTTCGGACCAAACCTTATTTACAAGGACCTGTACCGAGCTTTTCTCCTTGTTATTAGACACCCGGCATGTAAGATGATTTCGCAACTTATGGTACCACCCTATACGATCACGTCTCAACATATCAATCATATTCTAGTAGCGACATTTTTTTCGGTACCTACTTTATTTACAAAACATTAGTCCGTCTCTCCAATTGTCGCACATAACTCGACACCCATTGGCAGGGGCTCTATATGGCCACTCATGAGACACCAAACCAAATCCCTAACAGCTTTGTAGCACACTTTAGCGTCCCGATCTTGGCATTATATGCATCGGCTCTGAATCATGTCTTTGGTCAATAGTTGGGTTGCCCGGCTCGTGTGTTTGCTACCTTACGTTTCGATTGTCTGGATAGGGTAGTAAAGGGAGAACTACTGCAATTGTGTTTCTGGTTCATCCGGTTAAGCACCTCAGTAGAGAAAGCCAAAAATTGACTGTCATGATGCGGCGAGAGCTGGTCAACCGTTCAGTGACTTACTAAATCTTTAACAATTTTTCCATTTTAAACGAAGGAGTGTTTTTTCAGTCTTACACATAACGCATCAGCATTTGAATAGTCAAATACATACCAGGGGATATTTTATAGCCCCATCATCAAATTCCTATGGCTATGTGAGAGCGGCAAAGACGTATAGTCTGATTGCCTGGTTCTACGCACTAACCCCTGAAGGAAATATGTCCTAGAGGCAATAATAAAGTTATTATTTATTTCCTCATATCATGACAAATGTTTATTATTCATGCTAGAATTGTATTAACCGGAAACATGATACATGTGTGAATACATAGACAAACATAACGTCACTAGTATGCCTCTACTTGACTAGCTCATTAATCAAAGATGGTTATGTTTCCTAACCATAGACATGTGTTGTCATTTGATTAACGGGATCACATAATTAGGAGAATGATGTGATTGACATGACCCATTCCGTTAGCCTAGCACTTGATCGTTTAGTATGTTGCTATTGCTTTCTTCATGACTTATACATGTTCCTGTAACTATGAGATTATGTAACTCCCGTTTACCGGAGGAACACTTTGTGTGCTACCAAACGTCACAACGTAACTTGGTGATTATAAAGGAGCACTACAGGTGTCTCCGAAGGTACATGTTGGGTTGGCGTATTTCGAGATTAGGTTTTGTCACTCCGATTGTCGGAGAGGTATCTCTGGGCCCTCTCGTTAATGCACATCACTATAATCCTTGCAAGCAATGTAGCTAATGAGGTAGTTACGGAATGATGCATTACGTAACGAGTAAAGAGACTTGCCGGTAACAAGATTGAACTAGGTATTGGATATCGACGATCGAATCTCGGGCAAGTAACATATCGATGACAAAGGGAACAACGTATGTTGTTATGCGGTTTGACCGATAAAGATCTTCGTAGGTCATGTCAATATGGGCATCCAGGTTCCGCTATTGGTTATTGACCAATAATAGTTCTAGGTCATGTCTACATAGTTCTCGAACCCGTAGGGTTAGCACGCTTAACGTTACGATGACAGTTTTATTATGAGTTTATAAGTTTTGATGTACTGAAGGCTGTTCGGAGTCCCGGATGTGATCACGGACATGACGAGGAGTCTCGAAATGGTCGAGACATAAAGATTGATATATTGGAAGCCTATATTTGGATATCGGAATGGTTCCGGGTGAAATCTAGATTTTACCGGAGCACCGAGGGGTTACCGGAACCCTCCCGGGGTTTATTGGGCCTTCATGGGCCCTAAGGGAGAAGAGGAGAGGAGGCAAGAGGTGGGCTACGCCCCCTCTCCTCCCTAGTCCGAATAGGACAAGGAGAGGGGGGCGGCGCCCCCCCCTTTCCCTCCCCTCTTCCTCCTCCTTCCCCCCTTCTCCTTCTCCAACTAGGAAAGAAGGGAGTCCTACTCCCGGTGGGAGTAGGACTCCCCCTTGGCGCGCCCTCCTTGGCTAGCCGCCCCCTCCCCCTTGGATCCTTTATATACGGGGTCAGGGGGGCACCCTAGGAGACACAAGTTGATCTACGTGATCGTTCTTTAGCCGTGTGCGGTGCCCCCCTTCACCATATTCCACCCCCTTCATATCGTTGCGGTGCTTAGGCAAAGCCCTGCATCGGTAGAACATCATCATCATCACCACGGCATCGTGCTGATGGAACTCATCCCCAACACTTTGCTGGATTGGAGTCCGGGGATTGTCATCGAGCTGAACGTGTGCTGAACTCGGAGGTGCCGTACATTCGGCACTTGGATCGGTCGGATCGTGAAGACGTACGACTACATCAACCGCACTGTCATAATGCTTCTGCTTACGGTCTACGAGGGTACGTGGACAACACTCTCCCCTCTTGTTGCTATGCATCACCATGATCTTGCGTGTGCGTAGGAAATTTTTTGAAATTACTACGTTCCCCAACAGTGGCATCCGAGCCTGGTTTTATGCATAGATGTCATATGCATGAGTAGAACACAAGTGAGTTGTGGGCGATACAAGTCATACTGCTTACCAGCATGTCATACTTTGGTTCAGTGGTATTGTGAGATGAAGTGGCCCAGACCGACATTACGCGTACGCTTACGCGAGACTGGTTTCACCGTTATGAGCACTTGTGCTTAAAGGTGACTGGCGGGTGTCTGTCTCTCTCACTTTAGTTGAACCGAGTGTGGCTACGCCCGGTCCTTGCGAAGGTTAAAAGAGCACTAACTTGACGAACTATCGTTGTGGTTTTGATGCGTAGGTAAGAACAGTTCTTGCTAAGCCCATAGCAGCCACGTAAAATTTGCAACAACAAAGTAGAGGACGTCTAACTTGTTTTTGCAGGGCATGTTGTGATGTGATATGGTCAAGACATGATGCTATATTTTATTGTATGAGATGATCATGTTTTGTAACCGAAGTTATCGGCAACTGGCAGGAGCCATATGGTTGTCGCTTTATTGTATGAAATGCAAACGCCCTGTAATTGCTTTACTTTATCACTAAGCGGTAGCGATAGTCGTAGAAGCAATAGATGGCGTAACGACAATGATGCTACGATGGAGATCAAGGTTTCGCGCTGGTGACGATGGTGATCACGACGGTGCTTCGGAGATGGAGATCACAAGCACAAGATGATGATGGCCATATCATGTCACTTATATTGATTACATGTGATGTTTATCCTTTATGCATCTTATCTTGCTTTGATTGACGGTAGCATTTTAATATGATCTCTCACTAAAATTATCAAGAAGTGTTCTCCCTGAGTATGCACCGCTGCGAAAGTTCTTCGTGCTGAGACACCACGTGATGATCGGGTGTGATAAGCTCTACGTTCAAATACAACGGGTGCAAAACAGTTGCACACGCGGAATACTCAGGTTAAACTTGACGAGCCTAGCATATAACAGATATGGCCTCGGAACACGGAGACCGAAAGGTCGAGCGTGAATCATATAGTAGATATGATCAATATATTGATGTTCACCATTGAAACTACTCCATCTCACGTGACAATCGGACATGGTGTAGTTGATATGGATCACGTAATCACTTAGAGGATTAGAGGGATGTCTATCTAAGTGGGAGTTCTTAAGTAATATGATTAATTGAACTTAAATTTATCATGAACTTAGTACCTGATAGTATTTTGCTTGTCTATGTTTGTTGTAGATAGATGGCTCGTGTTGTTGTTCCGTTGAATTTTAATGCGTTCCTTGAGAAAGCAAAGTTGAAAGATGATGGTAGCAATTACACGGACTGGGTCTGTAACCTGAGGATTATCCTCATTGCTGCACAGAAGAATTACGTCCTGGAAGCACCGCTGGGTTCCAGGCCTGCTGCTGATGCAACTGACGACGTTAAGAATGTCTAGCAGAGCAAAGCTCATGCCTACTCGATAGTTCAGTGTGCCATGCTTTACAGCTTAGAACCGGGTCTTCAACGATGTTTTGAACGTCATGGAGCATATGAGATGTTCCAGGAGTTGAAGTTAATATTTCAAGCAAATGCCCGGATTGAGAGATATGAAGTCTCCAATAAGTTCTATAGCTGCAAGATGGAGGAGAATAGTTCTGTCAGTGAACACATACTCAAAATGGCTGGGTATAATAATCACTTGATTCAACTGGGAGTTAATCTCCCTGATGATAGTGTCATTGACATAATTCTTCAATCACTGCCACCAAGCTACAAGAGCTTCATGATGAACTATAATATGCAAGGGATGGACAAGACTATTCCCAAGCTCTTCGCAATGCTAAAACCTGCGGAGGTAGAAATCAAAAAGGAGCATCAAGTGTTGATGGTCAACCAGACCACCAGTTTCAAGAAAAAGGGCAAAGGGAAGAAGAAGGGGAACTTCAAGAAGAACAGCAAACAAGTTGCTGCTCAAGAGAAGAAACCCAAGTCTGGTCCTAAGCCTGAGACTGAGTGCTTCTACTACAAGCAGACTGGACACTGGAAGCAGAACTGCCCCAAGTATTTGGCGGATAAGAAGGATGGCAAAGTGGACAAAGGTATATGTGATATACATGTTATTGACGTGTACCTTACTAATGCTCGCAGTAGTACCTGGGTATTTGATACTAGTTCTGTTGCTAATATTTGCAAATCGAAACAGGGACTACGGATTAAGCGAAGATTGGCTAAGGACGAGGTGACGATGTGCGTGGGAAATGGTTCCAAAGTCGATGTGATCGCGGTCGGCACGCTACCTCTACATCTACCATCGGGATTAGTTTTAGACCTAAATAATTGTTATTTGGTGCCAGCGTTGAGCATGAACATTATATCTGGATCTTGTTTGATGCGAGACGGTTATTCATTTAAATCAGAGAATAATGGTTGTTCTATTTATATGAGTAATATCTTTTATGGTCATGCACCCTTGAAGAGTGGTCTATTTTTATTGAATCTCGATAGTAGTGATACACATATTCATAATGTTGAAGCCAAAAGATGCAAAGTTGATAATGATAGTGCAACTTATTTGTGGCACTGCCGTTTAGGTCATATCGGTATAAAGCGCATGAAGAAGCTCCATACTGATGGACTTTTGGAATCACTTGATTATGAATCACTTGGTACTTGCGAACCGTGCCTCATGGGCAAGATGACTAAAACGCCGTTCTCCGGAACTATGGAGCGAGCAACTGATGTGTTGGAAATCATACATACTGATGTTTGTGGTCCAATGAATGTTGAGGCTCGCGGCGGGTATCATTATTTTCTCACCTTCACAGATGATTTGAGCAGATATTGGTATATCTACTTAATGAAACATAAGGCTGAAACTTGTGAAAAGTTCAAAGAATTTCAGAGTGAACTGGAAAATCATCGTAACAAGAAAATAAAATTTCTACGATCTGATCATGGAGGAGAATATTTGAGTTACGAGTTTGGTTTACATTTGAAACAATGCGGAATAGTTTCGCAACTCACGCCACCCGGAACACCACAACGAAATGGTGTGTCCGAACGTCGTAATCGTACTTTACTAGATATGGTGTGATCTATGATGTCTCTTACTGATTTACTGCTATCATTTTGGGGTTATGCTTTAGAGACGGCTGCATTCACGTTAAATAGGGCACCATCAAAATCCGTTGAGACGACGCCTCATGAACTGTGGTTTGGCAAGAAACCAAAGTTGTCGTTTCTTGAAGTTTGGGGCTGCAATGCTTATGTGAAGAAACTTCAACCAGATAAGCTCGAACCCAAATCGGAGAAATGTGTCTTCATAGGATACCCAAAAGAGACTGTTGGGTACACCTTCTATCACAAATCAGAGGGCAAGATTTTCGTTGCTAAATTCGGATCCTTTCTAGAGAAGGAGTTTCTCTCGAAAGAAGTGAGTGGGAGGAAAGTAGAACTTGATGAGATAACTATATCTGCTACCTTATTGGAAAGTAGTGCATCACAAGAACCGGTTCCTGTGACAACTACACCAATTAGTGAGGAAGCTAATGATATTGATCATGAAACTTCAGATCAAGTTTCTACTGAACCTAGCTCGTAAGTCTACCAGAGTAAGATCCGCACAAAAGTGGTACGGTAATCCTATTCTAGAAGTCATGTTACTTGACCACGACAAACCTACGAACTATGAGCAAGTGATGATGAGCACAGATTCCGCAAAATGGCTAGAGGCCATGAAATCTGAGATGGGATCCATGTATGAAAACAAAGTATGGACTTTGGTGGACTTGCCCGATGATCGGCAAGCCATTGAGAATAAATGGATCTTTAAGAAGAAGACTGACGCTGGTGGTAATGTAACTGTCTATAAAGCTCGACTTCTTGCGAAAGGTTTTCGACAAGTTCAAGGGGTTGACTACAATGAGACTTTCTCACCCGTACCGATGCTAAAGTCTGTCCGAATCATGTTAGTAATTGCTGCATTTTATGATTATGAAATTTGGCAAATGGTTGTCAAAACTGCATTCTTGAATGGATTTCTGGAAGAAGAGTTGTATATGATGCAACCAGAAGGTTTTGTTGATCCAAAAGGTGCTAACAAAGTGTGCAAGCTCCAGCGATCCATTTATGGACTGGTGCAAGCATCTCGGAGTTGGAATAAACGCTTTGATAAGTGTAAACACAAGCTCCAGCGCCTGTATTTACAAGAGAGTGAGTTGGAGCTCTGTAGCATTTCTGATATTATATGTAGATCACATATTATTAATTGGAAATGATATAGAATTTCTGGATAGCATAAAGGGATACTTGAATAAAAGTTTTTCTATGAAAGACCTCGGTAAAACTGCTTACATATTGGGCACCAAGATTTATAGAGATAGATCAAGACGCTTAATTGGACTTTCACAAAGCACATACCTTGATAAAGTTTTGAAAAAGTTCAAAATGGATCAGGCAAAGAAAGGGTTCTTGCCAGTATTACAAGGTGTGAAGTTGAGTCAGACTCAATGCCCAACCACAGCAGAAGATAGAGAGAAAATGAAAGATGTTCCCTATGCTTCAGCCATAGGCTCTATCATGTATGCAATGCTGTGTACCAGACCTGACGTATGCTTAGAAATAAGCTTGGTAGGGAGGTACCAAAGTAATCCAGGAGTGGATCACTAGACAGCGGTCAAGAACATCCTGAAATACCTGAAAAGGACTAAGGATATGTTTCTCGTATATGGAGGTGACAAAGAGCTAATCATAAATGGTTACGTCGATGCAAGCTTTGACACTGATCCGGACGATTCTAAGTCGCAAACCGGATACGTGTTTTTATTAAACGGTGGAGCTGTAAGTTGGTGCAGTTCTAAACAAAGCGTCGTGGCGGGATCTACATGTGAAGCGGAGTACATAGCTCCTTCGGAAGCAGCAAATGAAGTAGTCTGGATGAAGGAGTTCATTTCCGATGAAGATCTTCTGTGACAATACTGGTGCAATTGCCTTGGCAAAGGAATCCAGATTTCACAAGAGGACCAAGCACATCAAGAGACGCTTCAATTCCATCCGGGACCAAGACCTGGTGGGAGACATAGAGATTTGCAAGATACATATGGATCTGAATGTTGCAAGCCCGTTGACTAAGCCTCTTCCACGAGCAAAACATGATCAGCACCAAGACTCCATGGGTGTTAAAATCATTACTGTGTAATCTAGATTATTGACTCTAGTGCAAGTGGGAAACTGAAGGAAATATGCCCTAGAGGCAATAATAAAGTTATTATTTATTTCCTCATATCATGATAAATGTTTATTATTCATGCTAGAATTGTATTAACCGGAAACATGATACATGTGTGAATACATAGACAAACATAACGTCACTAGTATGCCTCTACTTGACTAGCTCATTAATCAAAGATGGTTATGTGTCCTAACCATAGACATGTGTTGTCATTTGATTAACGGGATCACATCATTAGGAGAATGATGTGATTGACATGACCCATTCCGTTAGCCTAGCACTTGATCTTTTAGTATGTTGCTATTGCGTTCTTCATGACTTATACATGTTCCTGTAACTATGAGATTATGCAACTCCCGTTTACCAGAGGAACACTTTGTGTGCTACCAAATGTCACAACGTAAGTGGGTGATTATATATAAAGGAGCTCCACAGGTGTCTCCGAAGGTACATGTTGGGTTGGTGTATTTCGAGATTAGGTTTTGCACTCCGATTGTCGGAGAGGTATCTCTGGGCCCTCTCGGTAATGCACATCACCATAAGCCTTGCAAGCAATGTAGCTAATGAGTTAGTTACAGAATGATGCATTATGTAACGAGTAAAGAGACTTGCCGGTAATGAGATTGAACTAGGTATTGGATACCGACGATCGAATCTCGGGCAACTAACATACCGATGACAAAGGGAACAACGTATGTTGTTATGCAGTTTGACCGATAAAGATCTTCGTAGAATATGTAGGAGCCAATATGAGCATCCAGGTTCCGCTATTGGTTATTGACCGAGAATAGTTCTAGGTCATGTCTACATAGTTCTCGAACCCGTAGGGTCCACACGCTTAACGTTACGATGACAGTTTTATTATGAGTTTATAAGTTTTTATGTACCGAAGATTGTTCGGAGTCCCGGATGTGATCACGGACATGGCGAGGAGTCTCGAAATGGTCGAGACATAAAGATTGATATATTGGAAGCCTATATTTGGATATCAAAATTGTTTCGGGTGAAATCAGGATTTTACCGGAGCACCGGGGGGTTACCGGAACCCTCCCGGGGGTTATTGGGCCTTCATGGGCCCTAAGGGAGAAGAGGAGAGGAGGCAAGACGTGGGCTACGCCCCCTCCCCTCCCTAGTCCGAATAGGACAAGAAGAGGGGGGCGGCGCCCCCCCTTTCCTTCCCCTCTTCCTCCTCCTTCCCCCCTTTTCCTTCTCCAACTAGGAAAGAAGGGAGTCCTACTCCCGGTGGGAGTAGGACTCCCCCTTGGCGCGCCCTCCTTGGTCGGCCGCCCCCTCCCCCTTGGCTCCTTTATATACGGGGGCAGGGGGCACCCTAGGAGACACAAGTTGATCTACGTGATCGTTCCTTAGCCATGTGCGGTGGCCCCCTCCACCATATTCCACCTCGGCCATATCGTTGCGGTGCTTAGGCGAAGCCCTGCATCGGTAGAACACCATCATCGTCACCATGCCGTCATGCTGACGGAACTCATCCCCGACACTTTTCTGGATCGGAGTCCGGGGATCGTCATCGAGCTGAACGTGTGCTGAACTGGGAGGTGCCGTACGTTCAGTACTTGGATCGGTCGGATCGTGAAGACGTACGACTACATCAACCGCATTGTCATAACGCTTCCGCTTACGGTCTACGAGGGTACGTGGACAACACTCTCCCCTCTCGTTGCTATGCATCACCATGATCTTGCGTGTGCGTAGGAATTTTTTTGAAATTACTACGTTCCCCAACAACCCCTTCGTCACAGACCAAGACGTTGGATCAAGAGTGTCAATGTGCCTTCCCAAACACCCCTGTAGTATCTACGTGGGGGTCGAAGCCAAAGACTAGAAAACTCTCAGGCATTCAAAAATATGGCTGCACATGAGGAAACAATTTTAGATAATAGTGCAAATATACTACAAAGCCTTAAATGTCTATAGTACACACAATCGGGTTATTCAATTACATTTGTTCAAACATGATATCCTTTGAGCATTGACCCTGTATCAAACGAGCACCCTCCAGGATGTCGCTTAAATAACGCTCCGGTGTGCAGTGGTCTTTGCCTTTGGGGGGACCCTCCACTGCGACAACGGCGACCTTCATCTTGGCCCACTGCACTTTGACACGGGCGAAAGCCCTCTGTGCACCTTCTATGCACACCGACCGTTTGATGGCCTCAATGCGAGGCATGACATCAACGAGTCGCTGCACCAGGCCAAAATAAGAGCTCGGAACGGATTCAGCCGGCCATAGCCAGAGTACAACCTCCTTCATGGCCACTCCGGACATCTCGTGCAGCTTAGCCCATTGTGCCATCTGGTTGTTTAGTAGCGTCGAACGCTCCTGAGTCGCATATTGCGACCAGAACAACTTCTCCGTCATATGCCCATCCTAGACCCGATAGAATTGTGCCGCGTGATCTGCGCTCTTCGATAGATCTGCAAAGGAGTTTGGAAAACTCCATGGTCGATTAAGTAAGTCATACCTCTGATTGCCAAACTTATGCTGTAAAAGAAAGGGCTTACCACCTGCTATCTGTCCGGCCTGTCGGAGCTCCTCGCGAGCCGCACGGGATTTGGACCTCGCCTCTTGGGCATCTTGAAGGGCCTTGGCGAGTTCGACGGCCTTCGCTTTATTGTTTTCCTCGAGGAGCTCGCACTTGAGAGTCGCGACCTTGAGATCTTGCTCAATCTTGGATGCACGCTCCTCAAACTGGCTCCGTGTGGCTTGTTCCTTCTTCAAATCGGCAGCTGCTTTCTGAGCGGCCGCATTGCTCACCCTTGCCTGCTCCTTTGTGCGGGCAAGGTGACTTTGGAGGGTCTCGACCTCCACAGCGCCATCTGCCATTATGCGTATAATGGCGCGTGAGCCTTAATCTAGCATTTGCAAAACTAACTTGGTGGAATATGGAGCACTTGAAACAAACCTTGCGATTTGTCGACCATTTGTTAATCCGGATGTTGTTCTCATCAACTAGCTGCAGCTTTCGCTTGAGTTCGGAAACTTTAGCAGCCTGAGCGCTCACCACTAATAGTGAAGCCTGATGATTATCAAAAGGGCTAAAAATGTTATTTACTGTGGGTACCTGCAGACCCTTTGTTTGCCTTCCTTTGTTGGCCAAACAAAGTCTCAGGGGCTACTATCTATATATAGATGGATTTGTTATGAAAAGCGGCTAAAAGACATTACATTGCATACCTCGAAGCCTGTTAGTAGGCTCGTGAAGGCTTCATCCAGTCCACTCTTAGCGGACTAAACTTTTTCAACCACCATACCCATTAAGGTACAGTGCTCCTCCAAGACAGATGCACCTTGCAGTGCATCCATAAGTTTGTTCGACGCCTCTGTATTGGTAGAGGTCGCCGTCCCTCCTATTTTAGGGGGGACTGCCGATCGGATTCCAGGACTGTAGGGTCTCTGGAACAATATCCGGCTGAGGGTCCGATAACCCAGGACCCCCATGGCCGGTCTACATAGGGTTTGTGCCCCCCATGTCTTCGGCAGCCTCTGGGGCCACATTGATCGTCCCCCGCACTTCTCTGGGGACCAGAGGAATCCTTTGGGATGACACCTCGGGATCGTCCGCCCTAGGAGGCGAGGAAGCCCGTGGAGGCGTCTCGCTCTCCATCTTGTCCGGTGAAAGATCCCCCGATGAAGATGACCCTTGAGGAATGTCACGGGCCGTACTACGACATAAAATTTGACATTATTCTCATAATCTATAAAGACGATTAGATATGAACGAGGCATCTGAAAGTACTCTCGGTTCGGCGAGGGGCTTGATGCGGCAGTGGTGCATGGGAATGGCTTCGGTGCCTGAATATGAGTTATGAGAAAGGGATACCCTTCCCCTCTTGGGCGCCCCATGCTCCGGATCTATGGAGGCCACTTTCTATTCCCCCTTGGGAGGAGGGTTCTCTGCTTCCTCCTCCTCCTCCTCTTCCTCCTTGTCATCCTCGTCTTCATCTTCCTCATCAGAGGAAGGAGCTTCGGTTTCTCCGGACACCGCGCCCGAAGTCTCTTCGAGATCGAGGTCGCCTTGGGCCTCCTTGGCCTTCTTCTTCTTGTCCTTCTTGGTCAGCACCTGATAGGGCGCCGGGACCAGCATCTTTATTAACAGAGGATCGGCTGGTTTTTCAGGGAGTGGGGCCGGACACTTAATCCACTCAGCCTTCTTTATTCAGTCCTATTCAAGAGATGGAATTTTTCAGGGCCCCTCCCTAAGACTGACAAGTTAAGTAGTGTTCGGCAACATGATACTTACTGAGGATGCCGGATTGTTACAATCGGGGCTGGTGTCATCGGACGTCGAAGGCCACGTCTTTTCCTTCTTAAAAAGCAGCTTCCAGATCTTCTTGTGTGTCGTGCCGTAGAAGTGATATAGAGTTCGTGGCCCCTCTGGATTGAACTCCCACATCTTGAGAGGCCGTCGTTGGCAAGGGAGAGCTTGGTGGATGAGCATCACCTGGATCACATCAGCTAGGGTGATGTCCTTGTCTATCATGCTCTTGACACGCTATTGCAGCATCAATACTTTGTTGGGGGACCCCCAATCTAGGCCATTGTTGGTCCAGGACGTGAGCCGCAGTGGAGGTCCGGATTTGAAGGCAGGAGCAGCAGCCCACTTGGTGCCGCGGGGTTCGGTGATATAGAACCACTCCTGGTGCCACACCTTAATGGTGTCTACAAATCTTCCTTTGGGCCAGGTAACCTTGTTGAGCTTGCTCACCATGGGGCCGCCATACTCGGCATTTTGGCCTTCGAGGACCTTTGGCTTCATATTAAAAACCTTGAGCCATAAGCTGAAGTGTGGAGGGACGCGGAGGAATGCTTTGCACACGACGATAAACGCCAAGCTGTGGAGGAACGAATTCGGGGTCAGATCGTGGAAATCCAGCCCGTAGTAGTACATAAGACATAGGACAAAGGGGTGAAGGGAGAATCTGAGCCCTCGGAGGAAGTGGGGGATAAAAACCACCCTTTCGCCGGGCTCCGGTGGGGATGATCTGCCCTGGGGTCGGAAGCCTATGTTTTATCTCCGCTGTCAGGTACCTCGCCTCCCGTTGATCTTGGATGTTCTTCTTTGTTACGGAGGAGGCCATCCACTTGCCTTGAAAGCCAGATCTGGCCATTGCTAGAAAACCTGGGTGGAAGGAAAAGTTTGAAACTTGGGCGCTGGAGCTCGGGGAGATTGAAATGCAAAGGAAGGAGAAGGCGTGAGGTGGACAGATGGGTCTTTTGTCCTCTTATAGGGGCATCGAATATCAAGTGCCCCCTCACAAGCCTTAAATCTCACCTATTCCCAAGGGGACGTGTGAACGGCACGGTTGGATTACCAAAAACCCCTATTGATGAGAATCCCGTAATAGGGGGACATGATCTCTGTTTCGACATGACGTGTCACTGGTTGCACCTCGAAATACGAAACGAGGTTGTAAAATGGTTCAGAATAATTATAAAGGCTAGAACATAACGTCTCGCCGAAGGAGTGGCCCATGGACGTGACTTATTTTTAAGTATTGTTACTTTTTACAGCTTATGGTTGTACATGTTAAGCAAGGCCGGACACAGCTCTTGTGTGCAGAAAACTATGCTGGAGTATTTGGAAATGGGAAACCACCTTGCAATGCCGAAGACAATCTGCGCGCTAGATACATCGTCATTGAAGCCTGGTTCAGGGGCTACTGAGGGAGTCCTGGACTAAGGGGTCCTCGGGCGTCCGTGCTATGTGACGTGGGCCGAACTGATGGGCCATGAAGATACAAGATAGAGGAACCTTCCCCTTGTCCGGATGGGAATCTCCTTGGCGTGGATGGCAAGCTTGGCATTCGGATCACATACTTTCCGTCCTATGTAACCGACTCTGTACAACCCTAGATCCCCCCGGTATCTTTATAAACCGGAGGGTTGTCGTGACCAGTTTTTCCGGGTATTAATTTCCAGAAAATGGCCATTGTGCTCACCAGCCCCATGATTACTGTTAGCTAATGAGGCACCAACTTGATACAGAAATTCCAAGCAAAATACAAAATATGTAGTACAAGACCATTCTGGCCTGTGAGTACAACAAAAGGTTTCTAGTGGCTAATGGCGGAAGCGGTCTGTGAATCATCAGTGTCTATGGGACTCCATTTCCCACAGGAACAGCTTACCAGGTTAACTCCTATCTTCATGAGGCTGCTATCACCGTGGCTTAGTTTCCGGGGCTGTCATCACAACGCTCCTCTCCATGCAAGAAATCTGGCCAAGACAATAGCCAGGGAAAAGACAGTGAGTACTTTGAATGTACTCGCAAACATTTTGAACATTGGTATAATATACATGATAATCATGCACTTGAAATACTCTATGATCACGTCGTCAGTAATAAATAAAAAATATTTTATGCATGCAAGCAGGTTATTTATATGCAACATGAATAAGCAATAATGGAGTGGAAATAAAGTGCCGCAGTCGGGCGTCTGTGTGACACCACATAAAAGGCTTCTAAAGCAAATAAATAACAAGCAATGCCACAGTCGGGCGTCTCAGCGACACCACATAAAGGGCTTATAAAGTAAATAAATAACAAGCAATGGCGCAGTCGAGCGTCTCAGCGACACCACATAAAGGGCTTATAAAGTAAATAAATAACAAGCAATGCCACAGTCGGGCATCTCAGCGACACCACATAAAGGGCTTATAAAGTAAATAAATAACAAGCAATGCCACAGTCGGGCGTCTCGGCGACACCACATAAAGGGCTTATAAAATAAATAATCACAATGAATATCCAGGAGGTAGAACCATCCCAGGGATATTCAATGATATAATGGGTTAGTCCATAATAATAATAATCATAATCATCACAAGTCACAAGTCACAATTTCTCCTCCGAAGACCGACACTAAGACCAAACCTTAACCCATCCCAGACTATAATCCTTAACCATGGACACGGCTATTCGAATAGATTTAATCTCTGCAGATGGTGTACTATTTACCCGCGAGCAACGGATTCCTTTAGTCCATTGGGACTAATTCCTTCTACGGTCTTTTAATTGAAAACACACCTGACTTGCACACACTAGCTTAGCTCACCGGTGTCTGGAATCACCCACAACACCTGTCAAGCAAAACTCTAAGTGGGGAGGCTACAACCTCGCGTAGCATGGGATCAAATTTATATCGCGCGCTCTAAGGGGTGGCCTCCCCTCTCGGTCCCAACTGGAAACACCCATGCCCCCGGACCAGGTGGCCTGCCTACCGGCTACAACCAGTATCTTCCACCATGTCCTCTCTGTACGGTGTGTGCTTGAAAGGGGTTGACGACTTACTGAACTGTACCCTACCTGCGGCAGGGACAAGTGGTAGTACGAGGCAAGTATGGGGGTTACTGGAACAAGACTCGATCTACGGTCGACTCAGGAGGTTTATAAATTCCCTGCATGACATGTATAACAAATATATTTCAACCAACAAAATCAACACTCATTATACCTTACTATGCCATACCGGACATAACCGTCCCGACGGAGACCGGCGACAAGCTCACGCCTACCCTAGGCTGAGGCTTTCCCGGATTCCTTTCCGGCATGCATGCAAGGCACATGAGGATGATTACCATCACAAGTATATTCATTTCCAACAGCAAGGAAATCACTAATATGCATTCATGCAAATGATCGTATCACCACATAAAATAACGAGTTTTTTCGAAGTAAGGTGGTGTTATAACCGTGTCAACTAACACACTAAAAATATTATGCCGGGGTTCAGGATGCTTGCCTTCAAGTTGTGGGGAGGCAGGGTGCACTCCAAAACCTTTGAAGGCTTTCTCCTCTCTCCAAAAATCCTATTTAAAATATTTTTGAATCAATATATAGTTTCAAAAAACAGTACCAAAAAGTTGTCTGAATTTTTTTAAAATAAATCTTAAAATTAACTAGACAATATTTGGGAGAGGTAGGAAAAAGAATCAATTCATTTGGAGTTATATTTAAAAAGTTATAGACAGTCAAAGTTTTGGTCAAAATCTGTTTTTAAAATAAAACAGAAAAAGAAAAACGTTTCGAACTGACCACGTCGAAGGCGTATTTCGATTTTATGCCTCCACTTAACCAGCGTGGACCGCGCGTGGGTCACTGACAGTGGGCACGCCTGGCCCACTGGTCAGGTTTGACTAGTCTCTCCTCCCTCCTCTTCCTCTGTCCGAGCCGATGCGGGGCTCCGGCGATGCTCGCCGGCGAACGGCGGCACCGTTCGAGAAACCGAGGCCATCTGCGGGCTCAGGGGGTCGAGGTGGTCACTCCGGTGGTCGCTTTGGTCTTTGGGGTGGACGGAGCTGCCGGCGGTGAGCTCCACAGCGGACGGTGGCCGTCGGGCAGACTAGACTTTTGGCTCCGGCGGTCCCTGACCAAAATCGAGCAGGGGGATGGACTCATGGGTGCTGCAGGATGTTGTTGGTGCAGTGAGTGGAGAGGGGGAGGCCATGGTGGCGCCGAAATGGCCGGGACAGTGGCGGCGGCTGCGGTTGCCGGAGATGGGGAAGAAGACCTCCCCGGGTCAGTTGGCTGCCACGGGGGAACTAGGGGGTGATTTGAGGCTGCCTGGGGAACGGGACGTGCTCGGGGGCATCTTAAATAGGTGGGCAATGGCGGTTCCGGCGACGGTCGTGGATAATAATGCCGGCGACCGCCATTCTGTAGTTGGGCCGACGTGGCGGCGACGAGCGCTAGGGAACATGCTTGTGGATGAGCTCGCGCTGCTCCAGGGGGCAGGTGGCGAGCGGGAGAGGCTCGGGCGGTGCCGACCTGAGCAAGGGCTGTTGGGCGGCCGTGGCGGCTCGCTCCTGGCTTGCCGGAGACGTGGCGAGGGGCTGCTTGGCATGTTCTGGTGAGAGGGAGAGTGTGTGGCGCGGCTCTACAGTGAGGGTAAAACCAGGGGCGCGATGCAGCGGCTCGGGCGTGGCACGTGCAAAACGCGTGCTCTGCTCGCGCCCAGAGCACGCACGAGATGTGCTCGACAAAATGCCAGGGCATGCTAGAGGTCTTGGCTGAGGTTGGGGTTTAACAGACCTAGGTTAAAGTCATCTAGAGGCTTAGTGGACAGGTTAGTTTTCCCAGAGGTGCAAGGTCACAGTGCAATGACAAAAGTCATGTCAAAGTTGTTCATGCACTCAAGGTGTTTGACAAAATGCCACAGGCACATAGGCATTTCTTGTAGTGGTCAAATCTTCCAGATTGAGGTCTCTTTAGATGAATAAGAGGGTGGTGAGGTTAGTTTGTGAAAATCACAAACTTGTTAGTGCAAGTTTTGCAAAACTTCAATTCTGGACAGGAGGTAAATGGCATTATTTCATGAACCAAAAATATTCCAATAAGCCCATCCTCCTGGACATAAGGGTTTTGTAGGGTGCACTATGAGCAGGAGAAAGAATCAAGGGCAAAAGAGCAAGCAACAATATGGTTGATGTACAAACCATCAAGTTAGACCAGAATGAAAGTGAGGTTGATTCACTCAAAGTTTTTAAAGGACATCACAGGGCTTTTGCATAAAGTTGAATCATATGCTACTACTAACATCCCATAATTTTGGTGGAAGCTAGAAAGAAATATTTAAATGGGTTGTAGTGCAAAATTGCCCACTGGACCAGATTTGAAAACTTGGTGTAGAACTCAAAATATCCAATGAATGAAGTGTATTTTTTGCATAAAAGTGGTTTAGAAACATCACATGACATCTCGAAATTTTGGTGGGATTTTAAAAGAAATCTATCAAAGGGTTGCAGTGCAAATGGAGCCCTAAAACTCATGAAGAACTATTTTGGAGGACTAAAGCTCTGGGAAAAATAATTATATAAATAATCCCACTGATAAAAGAATTGTTTTATTTGAGAGGGGAAATAAGCCCAATAAGGATTGAAAAGTTTTTACTTGGGGTAAAAACTCCATAATAATAAAGAAAAGAATGGTCCCGAAATCAAAAGGAAATCCAGAAAATAAAAGTTTTAGTTTCCTGGCAAAATTTTAATTAATAAAACAAGGTTAAAATTTTGGGGTGTCACAAGGGTTTAGTCCATAGGGCAAGATCACAATCATACAGGCTAGACATCTAGGGTTTAGACATTACGATCTCGAGGTAGATCAACTCTTGTAACCCCTATATTCATCATAGTCAATCAAGCAAGAAGTAGGGTATTACCTCCATTAAGAGCACCCAAACCTGGGTAAACATTGTGTCCCTTTCCTCCTTGTTACCTTCGATCCTTAGACGCACAGTTCGGGACCCCCTACACCCATCCCCGTGGCATTGATGGGCTAGCAGCTGCACATTGTCGTTGAGCTTGATGCCACGGGGTTACACGTGGTCCCCGTCGATTTTCATGAACCCGTGCACCTGCCAGCGCATGTGCCTACACGTGCACTAAGCGCGTGCCTGTGCTGGTGCCCATGCACATGAATGTCTCTACCGTGCTGTTGCCAGCGCTTGTCCCCATGCCGGTGCCAGTGCCCCCCCCCCCGGCGGTATGGATTGCTGTCATCGACCACTTCCTTGCACCAATGCTAGTCGCCTCCCCCCGCCAGTTGACTGGCTTCTGGACACCAAAGTCGAGAACATTTTGGCCTTCCTTGAAGCTAGGTCCAACATCCAGGAGTATGCCAACAATGGTGCAAGACGTCGTTGTTGTCGTTGATCAGTGGCCCGAGCACGGCAGAGCAGCCGCTTCCCACTACAAGATGCCTCCGCCGCCGCCGCGTAATCTAAATTTTCCATGAAAAATGATCGGATTGTCATGCTTAAATTCCGAATGTTTGGGACTTATCATTTCCATTTATTTTAGTTTGATCGTGGTATGAATGTAAAGTCGCAGTCAGACTGAATGAAATCTATGGTTTGATCGATTGAATGTGCTGCTAGAGCCATATCAAATTAAATATAAAACGTCATCAAGCGACATGTATCCCTTATCATCGCAAATATTTCATATTAAATTCGATGTCAATTCCAAATTTTTTTAGGGAAGTCAATTCCAAATACTTGCAGGACATGACCAGTCCTCTTGTTCGAGCACTAGGCGATACATCTATTTATCCACCCATTTAATTACTAGTAGATAAATAGTACTACTACTAGACTAACGTGTCCATCACGGTCACTTTTGTTCCTAAACTTGGTACATGTATAATACTACTAGTATGTGAAAATGTTGCTGTAACTTGTGAACGCGTCCAGATATGGTCAACGGCAACATCGCCCACGCGTTCTTCGTGCTTGCCCGTGCGTCTAAACGTAGAAGGGGAGGAGAGAGAGAGAGAGAGAGAGAGAGAGAGCAGACATGGAACCCACCAGTAAGTGAAGGCGAATACTACGTGCTCACAATCCGGTCCCACTAATGTACTAAAATTAATATTAAAACATTTTATCCATTAAATAGGTTGTGGTAATATAAAAACATTATATCAACAAAGGGGGGGTACAACAAACGTTGCTACTATGTTGCTTGTTGACGTGCGGCTTGAAGGCCCTGGTCGCATGTTCGATCCTTGTCCTTTTTATTTTTAATTTGTATATGGGTCCAAATTTGTAACATGACAGGTGGGCCCCTCGGTGTGTAGTTTGTAGCACTTTAATTTATGGGTCGAAGTTTGTTCCATTATAGGTGGAATGCTGGTGTGTAGTTTGTATCTTATTTCTAATAATTAAAAATAACAACAGAGCTTTTGTAGAAGTACCATCATGCAACATGGAAGGTGAGAAAGGGCGCGCGAGAGAGCGGTGACTGAGCCAGAGGGAAATCAATTGGTGGAGGGGAGGGGTTTGCAACAGTGTTTGGAGTAGTTCTAGGTCGAATGCTATGAAAATATAATCTAAACCCACCGGAATAAATGCCTTCACATATTAATCCAAGGTTGGAGTCCCCCTCACAATGTAAATAGCTCTGGCTCTACGAGGGATGGAGAGGTAGATTCATTATGTGGAAGAGACGGTGTGAGAAAGCAAGGTCAATCGAGACATAGATAGATAGAGAGACAAAGTGAGTGTGGCCCGGCATCCATTGAAAAGATATACATGCTCTGGAGAGATATTGTCTGATTGAGCTTTTGGGAAGGGTGAGGGCTATAAGAGAGTGCTTGAGAGATGATCCACTCATAGACAGGTTGTCGGTGTACTAAAGTAGGGGTACCTTAGTATCCCGAACTTGTGCACGGGCAGTCGCAGCGTCCCGCGGCAAGGCTTGCCGGGCGTCCGCCAAGATACTTCGCTATTCCTATTACTGCCATTCAAGAACAAAGTGTTTAACTGAGAACACAGAGTCCCGGCAAGAGGAGTTTGCTGGGAAGGACAAGACCCCGGCAAGAGGAGCTTGCCGGGAAGGCCAACCAAGGCATTTTAAGAGACTTGCCGCACTGCGCGTCCCGGCAAGGCCCGGCGAGCGACAAGCTTGCGGGGGCGACAAGACAGCGACCGCGGCAAGGCGCTTGCCGCGGCGAAGCCACCACTCTGCGCCCACGCTCCAGCGCATCCGACAATGTGTCGCTGCAGGATCGCTCCTGATGCACGTGGCGGGTAGCTGTGCAGCCAAGCGGTGCGAGGTGGCAAGTGAAGATGACTAGAAGGCCATCGTGGCGTTCGGTGGCGCCCCTAACGGTGTTTCTTGCACAGTTTAGGCGACCGGATGGGCATTAAATGCCCTTGTCCCCTGCCGTCAGAGTTAGGTAGGGGGCACTGTTGATAGCGGTTGTACCAACCCCTGTTTTTACTTTTTTACCCCTCTCTCTACGCTGACACCTGGCGGTGACCCCTTTAGACTATAAAAAGGAGGCCCATGCGCACGTAGAAGAGGTTCGACTCATTCGAAACTACAACACACCCACGCTCTCGAGCAAGAACAGAATAGAAACACAAAGCAGCAGTAGGAGTTTTATCTCTCTGGAGAGCTCCGTAGCTGGGTAAAATCCCTCGCGTGCTTCGCCTCGATCTGCTCTTCGTGCGCCCTCTGCTCCCTTGCCGGACCGAAAGGGGCCCTGCCCCATAGGTGTTCGTTTCCCACGACATCTTTGGCACGCCAGGTAGGGGGCGTCGAGGTCGTGCGTACCTGATCCGGCGTCTGCGCGCGCTACATCAACATCTTCATCGACATGCCACCGAAGAAGAAGGCTTCAGAGGTGGCCGCTCCGTCTACGACTATCCTACCGCCACCGGAGCAAACGGGCGATGGGGTGGATGCCGGCGGAGGAGCGGGCGCCGACGGGGGGACTCACGTCATCACCAGGTCCAAGGACAAGGCCCCGCAAGCTTCAGCGTCTGTACATCCACCGCACCCCTCCCAGGAGGTGCAGGATCGACAAGGCCACGGTGCTCCTAGCACCATACTCGCGTTGGAACAAGGCCAAGCTGGTGGGTCGCGGGATGCTCAAGGCCAACATACACGTCAACACGCTGGCACGAGCGCAGTGCGGTTGCCTGGACGAGATGTTGCTCCTTCTAACACTGTTAGAAGTTTGAGCATAACCCGCACCTCGCGTCGCTCGCCACCGCCACCCAAGACTCCAGAGGAAGCGCTGGCCCGAGCCCAGCTGCTTCTAGATTACCCTCCAGCGCCAGACAAGATCGACGACTGGAGGGCCACCATTCAGAGCCTCATCGGCTTCGCCAACGGCGACAAGCCCCGGCAACCGAGCACATCGAAGCCCCGGCAAGACGCCCAGGCGCAAGCCGACGCTGACAAGACCGCTGGGGGTGCCACCACCATGCACTCCCCGCCCCGAAGGCCAAGATCGCCGACTCGCCGGGCCAACCTCGACACCGACTCCACCGTGTCGTCTGACCCGCGAGCTCGCCGCGATCAACGCCAAGTTCTCCAAGAACGACGACACGAAGACGCTCGCACTCGCATCGAGCGTCAAAGAGAAGCGCGGCGTCAGTCAGACCAGCGCGCTGGGCCCGCTGTTGATATGCATGCACGAGGGGAACCAGGCGACTTGCCGTACACGGTAGGTTGCCCTGCGTTCACCCGTGAGCTGCGGCAGGTCCAGTGGCCCAGTACCAAGAACTTCAATCCAGACGTACCCGAGAAGTACGATGGCAGGATACATCCGTCGGAGTTCCTCAGCGTCTACACCATCGCGGTGCAGGCTGCCGGGGGGCGCGACGAGAAGATCCTCGCCAACTACTTCCCGCTGGTGCTCAAGCCCAACGTCAGATCTTGGCTCATGCACTTGCCGGACAACTCCATCTCTTCATGGGCGGACCTGTGCCATCAGTTTGTCAGCGCCTTCACAGGCGGCCACAAACCCCATGGCCAGGAGAGCGATCTTCATCTGCTCGCCCAGAAAGAAGGAGAACCCCTGCGCAAGTACATTCAAAGATTCAGTCAAGTGTAGCGCAACATCCCAGACGTCCACCCTGCCGCGGTTATCAGCGCGTTCCATCAGAACGTGCGTAATCACAGGATGAGGGAGGAGATGGCGATGTGCAAGATCAGAGATGTCAGTGAGCTATATGCTCTGGCCGACAAGTGTGCACGTGCTGAGGAGGGGAGGAAACTCCCCAGAGAGAACGCAGGAGCAGAAGGATCTGACAGTGAGGATGCCGCCCCGGCAAAGAAGAACCGGAGGCAGAATAACAGAAAGAGAAAAGATAAGGATGTACTAGTTGTCGAGCAGTCCGGCAACGGAGGTGGCGCCGAGAAGGCCAAAGCTGGTGACTCCGGCGAGGCTGTGGTAGCCGCCGACAAGCAGGACGGCTCCGGCAAGCAATACTGCAAGATCCACCGCACCAAGGTCCATGACCTCCAGGCTTGCAAGAAGGTTGAGCAGCTCGTAGAGCTGCAGAAAGCTGAATACGAGCGCCGCGACAAGGAGAAGGCCCAGGAAGGTGGCGGAGGATCCGGCAAGAAGCGTCCCGCCCGGGGGGGGCGCCGCGGTAAGGCCAAGCAGCGGCAAGGAGACAGGCCTCCCCGCGGCCGCGACAAGGACGAAGATGAGGACGAAGATGAAGAGATGGACGAGGATGAGGCCGACGAGCAGGAGTTTCAGAAGGCAACGGAGGTTTTGTGCGTTAACAGCGGTGCTTCTCTGCACACCTTGCACCGCCAACTCAAATAGTGGGTGCAGGAAGTGAACACAGCAGAACCGTCCGTTGAGTCGCGCAAGCCCCTGAAGTGGTCCAGCACGCCCATCGTCTTTGACGTTGAGGATCACCCTGATCGCGTAACTGCGGTCGGGTGCTTGCCGATGTTGGTTTCACCAACTATCCGCAACCTCAAGGTCACAAAGATGCTGGTTGACGGCGGGGCCGGCCTGAATCTGATCTCCTCAGCGGTACTCAAGAAGCTCTAGATCCCCGACAGCGAGCTCGAAGAGACCGGCACTTTTCAAGGAATAAACCCGGGAAGGAGCAAGCCGAAGGGGATGATCACACTGCCAGTAACGTTTGGCAGCGAGCTGAATTTCAGGACAGAGAGAGTCACATTTGACGTTGCTGATTTCCCATTGCCCTACAATGGGATACTTGGCCGTCCAGCGCTTGCCAAGTTCATGGAAGCCTCTCATTACGCTTACAACGTGATCAAGATGCCCGGTCCGATAAGTGTCATTTCTGTCCACGGCGACAAGAAAGATGCACTTATCTGTACCGACAAGATCTACCGGGAAGCAGCAGCTGCAGCAGAACGCAAACCACTTGCCGCTGAAGCTCCCGGGGGGAAGAAGAAGACCAAGTCCGGCAAGAGTAGCTCTGATGCTCACTCCGGCAAGCGCACCTCTTCGGAGTGCTGCGCTACCGTCGAGGACGCACCATCGAGCTCCACCGGCAAGTGCAAGAAGGCAAAGACAGCTTCACCAGAGACCAAGAAAGTGGCCGCCAAGGAGGACGGCACTGGTGGTACCTTCACCATCAGTGCCACGCTTGACCCTAAATAGGAAAGCGCGCTCGTTGCTTTCCTGCGGGCGAATGTCGATGTGTTTGCATGGCAACCATCTGACATCCCCGGTGTTCCCAGGAGAGTAATTGAGCACCACCTTGCCGTCTGCCCTCACGCGCGGCCCGTCAAGCAGAGAGTTAGGAAGCAAGCAGTGGAGCGACAAGAATTCATTGCTGAAGAGATCAAGAAATTGGAAGCAGCGGGCCTGGTCCGAGGAGTACTCCATCCAACGTGGTTAGCCAATCCAGTAGTCGTGCGCAAAGAAAACGGGAAGTGGAGGCTTTGTATTGACTTCACTGATGTTAATAAAGCTTGTCCCAAGGATCCATTTCCCTTGCCGCGCATTGACCAGATTGTTGACTCCACGGCAGGATGTGATCTGCTTTCATTTCTTGATGCATACTCAGGATATCATCAGATCTTCATGGCAGAAGAGGATGAAGAGAAAACTGCATTCATTACTCCATGTGGCACGTACTGCTTTGTACGGATGCCTTTCGGACTAAAGAATGCTAGTTCGACATTTGCAAGAGTAGTCAGTCATGCTTTTGAGCCACAGTTGCACAGGAATGTAGAAGCTTACATGGATGACATAGGGGTCAAGAGCAAGTACAGAGAAACGTTGATCCAAGATTTAGACGAAACCTTCACAAATCTGCGCAAGATCAATCTCAAGTTGAACCCCGAGAAGTGCGTGTTTGGAGTTCCTTCCGGCAAGCTTCTCGGGTTCTTTGTGTCCCAGAGGGGGATTGAAGCCAATCCCGACAAGATCAAGGCCATTGAGCAGATCGAAGCACCGAAGCGGGTCAAGGACGTACGAAGGCTTGCCGGCTGTGTTGCTGCTCTCAGTAGGTTCATCTCTAAGTCTGCTGAGCGCGCCCTGCCATTTTTCAAAATTTTGAAAAAGGCAGGTCCAATGAAATGGACTCCGGAAGCGGAGGCTGCGCTACAGGACTTGAAGAGATACCTATCCTCCACTCCAATACTTGTCGCACCTAAGCCACAAGAGAAGTTGCTGCTATATCTGGCGGCAACCAATCAAGTGGTTAGTTCTGCGTTAGTAGCAGAGAGGGAGGCGGATGATGAGTCAGCGACCGCGGCAAACGAGTCCAGCAACAAGCAGGGGGCTTCCCCGACAAGTTCTGGTTCCGGCAAGGATGGATCTGCGTAGCCACAAGAAGAGAAACAGAAGAAGATGGTGCAGCGCCCAGTTTACTTTGTCAGTTCCCTTCTGCAGGTATTCTGGAGTGCAGAAGTTGCTTTTCGGCCTTCTCATGGCCTCGAGGAAGCTGCGCCATTACTTTCAAGCACATGAGATCACAGTTGTCACTCGCTTTCCGTTGAAGAGGATATTGCAGAATCCAGAAGCAACAGGCAGGATTGTCGAGTGGGCACTGGAATTGTCAAGCTTTGGCCTCAAGTTTGAGAGTACCTCAACTATCCAGAGCCAAGCATTGACAGAATTCATAGCAGAATGGATGCCAACACCTGATGAAGAAACTCCGGAGACGAGCATCCCCGTCAAGGAAGCGAGCAAAGAATGGATCATGCACTTTGATGGTGCCTTCTCGCTACAAGGCGCCGGTGCGGGCGTACTACTTGTCGCACCCACCGGAGAGCACCTCAAGTACGTGGTCCAGATGCACTTTCCCAAGGAGCAAGCAACAAACAATACTGCGGAGTATGAAGGCTTGCTTGCCGGACTCAGGATCGCCGCGGACCTTGGGATCAAGAAGCTTATTGTCAGGGGTGACTCGCAGCTTGTCGTCCGTCAAGTAAACAAAGATTATCAGAGTCCGTTGATGGAAGCATACATTGATGAAGTGAGGAAGCTAGAAGAACATTTTGATGGCCTGCAGATGGAACACGTTCCAAGAGCTCAGAACGACATTGCAGACGGCCTGTCAAAATGCGCCGCACTCAAGTTACCTGTGGAACCAGGAATTTTTGTGCTCAAGCTGACTCAACCATCTGTAACACCATCAACCGGACAGAGCAAGAAGAGGAAGTTGGTTACTGGTGATTACTTTCCGGCAGAGCTCCCGGAAGCCGCCGTTAAGAAGGTCCCCAAGATCAACACAAAGAGAGCTGAGGAGCAGTCTGCTCCGACAAGCCCTAGGGTTTGTTTCGTTGAAGCAGACGCTCCCGACAAGCTGTGTCCCGACACGCTTGCCGGGGAGCGTCACGCTCCGGCTGAATCACGGATTCTTGCCGTGGAAGCAGATGTTCCCGCAGCAGCATTTGCGCCTTTAGTCCTTGTCGTTGAGCCACAAGCTCCGGCATGGGCACAGCAGATCGTCCATTTCCTTCAAACAGGAGAACTTCCCGAAGAGCAAGAAGAAGCGGAGAGAGTAGCCCGGCAATCAAGTATGTACCAGTTTGTCGATGACATACTGTACAGAAGAAGATTCAACGGAGTGAAATTGAAGTGCATTTCCCGGGAAGATGGACAGGAGCTGTTGGCGGAGATACATGGAGGCATATGTGGTCACCACATTGGCGCAAGAGCACTTGCCGGCAAAGCCTTCCAGCAAGGTTTCTTCTAGCCAACAGCCCTCCAGGATGCAACTGCACAAGTAACCAAGTGTGAAGCGTGCCAGTTCCACTCCAAGCAGATACATCAACCAGCTCAAGCTCTCCAAACAATCCCTTTATCCTGGCCATTTTCGGTCTGGGGGCTCGACATCCTCGGCCCCTTTCCCCGAGCTGTCGGGGGCTTTGAGTACTTGTACGTTGCAATCGACAAGTTCACAAAGTGGCCTGAAGTGGAAGCAGTGAGGAAGGTGACAGCACAATTAGCAGTCAAGTTCTTCAGGTCAATTGTTTGCCGTTTCAGAGTCCCTAACAGGATCATCACCGACAATGGCACACAATTCACGAGCCGCACCTTCATGCAGTACGTCCAAGATCTTGGCGCCAAGATCTGCTTCGCTTCTATTGCTCACCCGAGAAGCAACGGTCAAGCGGAGAGGGCAAACGCTGAAGTGCTGCGCGGGCTCAAGACCAGAACTTTCGACAGGCTGCGCAAGTGCGGAAGAAATTGGATCGAGGAGCTGCCGGTGGTTCTTTGGTCGATCAGGACGACGCCAAATCGAGCCACTGGCCAGACACCTTTTGCTCTAGTCTATGGAGCAGAAGCAGTTCTCCCCATGCAACTCGTATACGGATCGCCTCGAGTGCTCGCTTACGATGAGCTTGAGCAAGAGCAGCTGCAACAAGATGACACGCTGCTCCACGAGGAAGATCGTCTTCAGGCTACTGTACGAGCTGCTCGCTACCAGCAAGCTTTGCGTCGCTACCATAGCCGCAAAGTTAACGCCAGAAGCTTCGAGGAAGGCGACCTTGTTCTTCGGCGCGTTCAATCCGCCAAGAATTCCAACAAGTTGACGCCGAAGTGGGAAGGCCCTTATCGGGTGAAACGAGTCACTAGGCCTGGCGCTGTTCGCCTTGAGACCGAAGATGGCTTTCCGGTGAGCAACTCCTGGAACATAGAGCATCTTCGTAAGTTTTACCCATAAGGCACGGTTGCCGAAACCCGTTCCGGCAACCACCTTTTGTACAAGCTTTGCCGCTGTTGCATGTAACCCTTTGTACAAAGCCGGGTGCAGATCCCGTGCATAAATAAAGATCATATGCTCAGCACATGTTGTCAGATTTCATGCCTTTTTTCTTTTTCGCATATTTTATCTGACACTTTGTGCAGCACTTGCCCCCGGTAAGCAATAACGAGCCTTAAGGCCCCATATCATTATTTTCTCTTCTTTCTTTTTTCTCAAAAGGAAGGTTCCTTCGCGCACAAGTTCACGGGGGGGGGGGGGGGGGGGGGGAAGGAGAGGATAAAGGTATTGACCGGGCGTCGTTCAAAGAAGTATAGCCTTGCCGGGATACAGACGACAGAAAAGCTAAGTTGCCAAAGTTTGAGCATGATCAGTTTTTAAAATTTTAAGTTATCTTCCTTGAACGACCGTACTTTGTATGGAAAACCTATGCACGGAGAAACCTCTTCGTAAGCTAGTTGCGCCCTTACTTCGTTTCGAGTCCGCTCAACAACTTAAGTGTGCTGCAACTAGTTGCGGCAAGGTTTCTTGCCGGAGCCGGCACCGCCAGCAAGCTGCTGATGTTCCGCACTCAGCACTTGCGGCAAGCGTGCCCGCGCCGGCAAGTTCCCTAAAAGCGTAGGGTAAAAACATACAAAGAAGGGAATCAAGTAAAGGAGATAGCATAGCAAGCATTGCCCAGAATAAAGTTATATTACAAAAGTATCTTGTTGCGGCACTGACTAAATTGTTCTCATGACTTAAATAAACAACGACAAGGAAAGGAGAAGAAGGGTGGCTTAATCCACGCGCTCGCTGTCAACCCTCCTGACCTCATTCACCTTGTCCACGATGGGTGCGACAATGGCTTTGAGTTCTTCAAGATCAGCACCCGCCGGCAGCTTCTTGAGGACGCGGGTGAGGTCGAGGCCCGGATTGCGGAAGAGTATCTTCACCAACACCTTCTCCAAGACCTTGGCGAAGATTGCGCGCGACTCGTCCGCCAGCTTCTTTGGGATCCTTTCCCGGAGTTGCTGGAGGGCCGTCACCACACCCTTGAAGAAAAGAGTAAGCTTGGCGCTGGGCTGGAGGTTTTCGTCAGTGGAGTACCCGAAGCCCGCCAAGTCCAGCTCCGCCAGCTCCTCGTCGATGGCTGCAGCGATGTTGACGAGGCCCTCCATCCAGAGCTCCACCTTAGCCTTGAAGGTGTTCTGAGTCTCGGCGGCCCTCGTCAGCAGCTCCTCGTTGCCCTTGATCTATTTCTTCAATTCATCTTCCCGCCTCTTGGCACCATCCAGCGTCTCCGTCAAGGTGGCCAGCTTCAGATCCAGATCAGCGCTCGAGTCCTTGGCGGCGTTCAGTTCCTTGATCTTGTCGGCAAGTTGAACTTGCAGATCGCCATGGGCGAGTGTGGCAAGCTCTTCATCTTTCCCTTTCATGTCAGCCTCCAGCTAAGTCACCTTCGCTTCTAATTCCCTCTTGGCGGCCTCGGCAGCTGCGGCAGCATCCTTCGCTTCCTTGAGCGCCCCGCCAAGTGATTGTTCCCGGGCAGCGAGATCCTCCTCGTGGCTGTCCAGATTTACCTTTTTCTACGTCGGCTCACCTTCCCGCCTGGACATCTCCTCGGCAGCGAGCCTCTGCTGCTCTTCGGCTTCAGCCTTTTCAAGGATGAACGCCTTCTTCGCCTCGACGAGCTGCGCCCTCTCCTTAGCAATGGACCGAAGGGCCTCCTGGTTGCGGTTCTGGAGCTCCTCCACATGCTTCTCTATGTCGACTCCCGCCCGTGCGACAAGTGCTTCCCGGGACTCTAGCTTCGCTTGCCGGGCGCGGAAGAGTGACACCAACTTCCGGAGCAACTGCTCCTCCTCGGACTCGCCGCTGCTGCTTCTTGGCGCGTCAACCACTGCCAGCCCAGCAGAGGCGAGTACTTCCCCGTCAAACTCCTCTCCTTCAACCGGTGCCCTGGAGCTCGACGCCCAGGGAAGCTTGATGTAGACACCCTCGTCGGCCTTCAAGTAAGCGCCTGGCTGGGGCTCCTCGGAGCCCGGCGCTGCATCAGCGGCGGAGGGGTCGGTGGTCGGTGTAGCGCCTTGCGCTCCTGCGCCCTCCGGGTCGTCAGTACGATCGCCGGAACCCTCGCCAGCTCCTGCGCCAGCGGCCTTGGCGGCTTCTTCGTTGGCGGGTTCATCAGCGCCGGCCTCTTCCTCGTCAGCGGCGGCATCTTCAGTATTGCCGCGTGCGCCTTCCTCGCCGGTGGCCTCAGTCTCCATCGAGTCTGTAAGAGGGGGATCTGAGGACAGGAGGAGGAAGGAAAAAGTCAAACAAAGATCCAAAAAGAAGATCAGAAGAAGAAAAACCCAGGGGAAAATTTCCGACAAGGAGGGTTACCTGTGCTGGGCTCCGTGACCATGGGCTCCACCACCGGAGGATCACTGGTCCCGTCCCTTGCCGGGGAACTGCCCCTTGCCGGGGACCGCTCCCTTGCCGGGGAGCGCTCCCATGTTGGGGAATCGCCCCTTGGCGGCGTAGTTGAAGCAGACAGCACCTCCGGTGCGGCTTCTGGTTGCTCCTGATGGGCCTGTTCTGCTCCTACACAAATAAATCAACAATCAAGATGTCAGCAAAAGAAAAAGCACCCATGCGCGCCCCACAACAGGAAGTGAAGCAAACACTTACGCTGGGGGCTGTGCTGGGGGCTGCTGCGAGGAGAAGGAACCGGGTCCGTCATGGTGGTCTCGGACGTGTCTTCTACCATCACAGCAGGATCGTCCTCGATGACAACCACAGGGACCTTGGCCCTCTTCGCCGCTCTCTCGGCCAGAGTCCTGAAATGGAATAGGGATTCAGAGGGAAGCAGATCAGATGCAAGACAGGAAACAACAAAGATTGAAGAAATACAAGTACAACAAGGGAAAAGTCTTACTCCTCCTCCTCTTCTTCATCCTCGTTGGAGCTCAGCGCAGAGAGGTCGAAGTCTGGTACCCTTTCTGCGCGGTGTGGCGGAGGAGTAGGCTCCCTTCGACGTTTACCGGGAGCTGCGGCAGGATCAGGCGTGGCGGCCCGGGAAGATCCCGCCTCAGTTGCCGGCACGGCCTGAGATGCTCCCGCGGCAACGGTACATGCCGCGGTGGAGCGTGTCCCACGGTGCTGCGGCTGTTGGCCTGCCTGCCGCCCGGCTATATCTCCAGCTCGTCGGAGGCACCTTCTTGGTTGAAATTGGGGCTGTGCTGGGGGCTCCGCCTGCGGCAAGCTGCTCGAAGACGGCTGGCCGCTCGCGCCCTCGGCGGGCTCGCTCGCTTCGGCTTCGGGCTCCCCCTCGCCAACGACTCCTCCGGCAAGGTCCTCCCGGTTGGCAAGGCTTGCCGCCTCGGCCGCCTCTGCCTCCTCCAACGTGAAGTCAAACTCGCCCGCTGCGGCGGCTTCCGCCGCCTCTTCGGCCCTGGTGGCGATGTATCGCATCTCGTCGTCCGTGGTGTCGCGGGTGAGGAGCCTCTGCTTGTCGGCGCGGACTGCTACCTCCGCCAAGCCATCGAAGAATTGCCGCACGACGTCGTCGGCGGGCTCCATCCAAGTTGGGTTTATCCCGTGTGAGTCGCACGCCGGCATCATTGCACAGATGCGATCACGCTGGGAGTTGTTGCACAGTGGGATGACTCCCTGCGGCAGCCTGAACCACTCTGGATGGTTGGCGTCATGCTTGAACAGCTCCTTGAGCATCCCGTTAAGCTCCAGAACTGTGAAATTGAAGTTGAGGCCTGGACACAGCCTCATGATATCCGCCGGGTGGCCAAACAGCCAGGCGGGCCTCCCCCTCTTCTGCAGAGGGGCGATGCGACGGTGAAGGAAATCCGCGCCAACGGCCCCTGCTGTGAGCCCGGCAAGCCTGAGCCGCAGGATTCGGGTGGTGGCGATCTTCAGCTTGGCATCGTCCGGCGACAGAGCGCTCCAGTCGCCGCTGCGCACTACCCGGGTCTAGCGCAAGTTGGTGAATGGCTGCGGGTTGGCATCAACAATCCAGCACCACTCCGCCCTCCACTCATCCCACTTGCTGCGGAGCTCGCCCTCCAGATACACCTCCTTCATGCCGATTCGTGAGATCCAGGCGATTCCGCCAGCCAATGGCTCTCCTTTCTCGGCTCGGGGGGTGAAATAGTGGCGAAAAAGAGCAACATTTGGGTGGATGCCAACGAAGTTCTTGCAGAGATGTGCGAAAACCGCCATTGTCAGAACGGCGTTGGGGGTGAAATCAAGAAGATGAAACCCGTATGTAATTATGATGTCGCAGAAGAAATCAGAAAAAGGTGGGCAGGCCCACAATAGAAGAACACCGGAAAGAAATAGTACCCTTTTGGGCACCGCTTCGAAGTGGAAGCTTCGGCGGAGAGCACCGGCGTGCGCGGATGCGCCCGCGTCTCCGTCGACCAGAAGAGGTAAAACTCCTCCCGCAGCGCCTTCGGGGTGAGCTCGGGGGGGAAAAGCACTCGCTCCTTGTGCAGCGCCTCAAGCCGCAACGCCTCGGCCGAATTTGTGCTCGACTTTGTGCTCTTGCCGGTCTTCAGAGCCATGGCGGAAGCGGCGGGAAGCGCGGAAGTGTTGAGGGCGACGGCAGTGATGGGCGGCGGAGCGCTGCTCTCTTTCCGCTTGGGAAGCGGAGGGGAGCGGCGGAGCTTTCGGAGGAAGATACTGCAAGTGGCGAAGGTCGGGGAATGGCCCTGTTTCCTCTACTTATAAACAGGGGAGACGAACGTTACGCCTTTCCTGATTAAAGAATTGCCCAGGATCTCTCCCACGATGCCGCGTTTGACGCATGCCGTTACGGGAGGGCGCGGTGGATACGGAGTCAGATTTAGTGTGGACCCAGGCCGCGTGTGCCCGTGCCCTATTTTGGGCCTGGCCCAACAGCGCTCGGCACCGTGTATGGCCCAGGCCCGGGGGCTCCTGTCGGTGTACTAAAGTAGGGGTACCTTAGTATCCCGAACTTGTGCACGGGCAGTCGCAGCGTCCCGCGGCAAGGCTTTCCGGGCGTCCGCCAAGATCCTTCGCTATTCCTATTACTGCCATTCAAGAACAAAGTGTTTAACTGAGAAGACAGAGTCCCGGCAAGAGGAGTTTGCCGGGAAGGACAAGACCCCGGCAAGAGGAGCTTGCCGGGAAGGCCAACCAAGGCATTTTAAGAGACTTGCCGCACCGCGCGTCCCGGCAAGGCCCGGCGAGCGACAAGCTTGCGGGTGCGACAAGACAGCGACCGCGGCAAGGCGCTTGCCGCGGCGAAGCCACCACTCTGCGCCCACGCTCTAGCGCATCCGACGACGTGTCGCCGCAGGATCGCTCCTGATGCACGTAGCGGGTAGCTGTGCAGCCAAGCGGTGCGAGGTGGCAAGTGAAGATGACTAGAAGGCCATCGTGACGATCGGTGGCGCCCCTAACGGTCGTTTCTTGCACTGTTTAGGCGACCGGACGGGCATTAAATGCCCTTGTCCCCTGCCGTCAGAGTTAGGTAGGGGGCACTGTTGATAGCGGTTGTACCAACCCCTGTTTTTACTTTTTTACCCCTCTCTCTACGCTGCCACCAGTCGGTGACCCCTTTAGACTATAAAAAGGAGGCCCATGCGCACGTAGAAGAGGTTCGACTCATTCGAAACTACGACACACCCACGCTCTCGAGCAAGAACAGAATAGAAACACAAAGCAGCAGTAGGAGTTTTATCTCTCCGGAGAGCTCCGAAGCTGTGTAAAATCCCTCGCGTGCTTCGCCTCGATCTGCTCTTCATGCGCCCTCTGCTCCCTTGCCGGACCGAAAGGGGCCCTGCCCCATAGGTGTTCGTTTCCCATGACATAGGTAGATATATTTTGTGCGTGAGAGGAAGCAAGGTCAATCAATACATAGATAAAGAGAGAGAGAGAGAGAGAGAGAGAGAGAGAGAGAGAGATTGAGAGAGTGTGGTTCGTCATGCGATTGAAAGAGTGATACGTGTTGGAGAGAGTGACCTAGATAGACAATGTGCGTGAGAGAGTATACGATATGAATATGTCGAATTGGGCCCAAACATGGAGATATATCGTTTGTGTGTGAGAAAGAGCGAGGTTAATTGAGACATACATAAAGAGAGAGAGAGAGAGCAATTGAGCGAGCGTGGGCCACCATGAGGTCGCAAGAGTGGGGCGGCTTGGATAGACTGACCTAGATAGACAATCTGCGTGAGAGGGTATAGAGTGTATCGATCGAGGCCTGAACAGGGAGATATATCATTCGTGTGTGAGAGAAAGCGAGGTCAATCGAAACTTAGAGGGAGAGAGAGAGAGAGAGAGAAAGAGAGAGAGAGAGTGAGAGAGAGAGAGAGAGCGAGTGTGGGCCGCCATGCGGACGAAAGAGGGAGACGGTCTCGAGAGAGGGACCTAGATTAACAATGTGCGTGCGTAGCCATGAGAGGGTCTAGATAGGCAATGCATGTATCTAGAGAGAGAGATAGAGAGAGAGAGAGAGAGCTCGGCATGGAGTGCAATGGCCGGTGTGTGAGAGAGTTATACTTGTTAACAGTGGAAAAGGGGGTTGTGTAGTTGAGAGAGTTAGAGATCGAAACATGGAGTGAAAGAATGAATGTATGTTAGAAACTAATAGCTTTGTAAGGTGGTTAGGAGAGGAAGATTGATCGATACAGGAAGTATGTAGCGTGTGTGCCGAGGGGGGGGGGGCTAAAAACAACATTTGAATGTAGATATTACTAGACATAAAATAGACGTTTCAATTTAGTGCACATTGTAAGATTTGAATTGAGGACCTTGCATATGGCTTCCGTAATTATTTCAAATTCGTGCCATACAAGGTTTGGAAAAGTTGATATTGACTAGATTGCTGTGATATTTTGTATTTGTGTGGTCATATTCTTGAATCCATCCAAAGTTTTCCACTACCATGGTGTTCATCTTATACATATGAATTTGTACTAAAGAAGTAGCGTGGATACCGTGAAATGCGTAATCCACATTAGAATTGGAGATTGCTATGTGAAAAACACACTCTAATTCAAAGAACTCCTCATTAATTAATTTATAGTATCTCGTTTCGAAGGAGTAATTATTTGCAAGGAAAACACGGGCATGGTAATACATACAGATTTTTTTGTGAATGAAAAAAGATTCATTTGCATTCTCAAATGTTGGCGCACCAGGCAGACCAGGGTCGTGCCGTGGTGGTCGCGTGTGTCCTATGGATGAAAACACAAGCCCCCTCCCTCCCTCCATCCCCCTACCCCCACCCCAAAAAAAGAACGACGACAAAAAAATTCGCACTTCCATGTTTCAAATTGAAATATCTGGCGGCCCCAATTCCAGCCTAGCAAAATCTCCCTTCTCCACCGTCCCCTTCCGTGCCCAGAGCGCTCAAATCCCTAATTCGTCGCCAACCCAAGCAAAATTCTAATCGCCCCTCGTCTCATCTCTTTCCCCACCTCTGTGTCGGACGACGACGACAAAGATGACGGTCGCGCTTCACCACCTCACCGAAGCTACCTCATCTAACCCCTTGTCCACTGCACCGGGTGGTCCACCGACAACATCGGCCGCCGCAGCCAACGTGCCTCACAGACACCGACCTCCACCGCATCAGGTGCACTTGACTGATGCCGTCTCCCACCTCACCGGGGCTACTTCACCAAGCACATCGTTGCACCTCCACCACGCGAGGCCGTTGGTGCTTCACCAACAGCCTCCTCCACCGCATCATAGCGCTCCACTACCCCTCAAAATCAGCATCCGTATGTGGCCAGCCAGCGCATCACCCTCAACGGCTCTAAAGTGACCCGAACTCTAGGGGAGCATGCCCAAACACTTGCCCGAACTAGGTATCCACATATCACTCCGATGTGCACTGTTCCGACGATGTTTGGATATCCTTTCACTGCTCTCATAGCTTACACGCCTATGCAACTCTGACTTTAACTCTTATTTCTTCTGGAAATATCATCTGAAACAAGCAAAACCATTTTTTAGCGAAGCATGACGGTGCTACGGGGTCTGGTATACATCCAGAACACCGGTATAACCTTGTAAGTACCTATCCTCCGGTACAACAGCAAGGCAAATTCCCCTCATTTGACCAACCATTGTCCATGCCCAAAATGCAGAGGGGGTGCAAGGAGCACAATGCCTGCACATCCAAGAAAGTGCTATAATGGACTTGTACATGGAACATCCCAAGCACAAGCAGAGCTGCAGTGAGCCTATACAACGAGATACCGTAAGACCTTGCATTCATTTAATTTGTATTGGACTATGTGTATGATTTGTGTGCAGTGGCGGATCCACGAATTCAAGGAACCAGGGGCGAAAATTTAACTTCAAAAATACGAAGGGACTTGCACTCCGGAAATCAACATAGCTTGAGAAATGTGAAGCTACATGCACTTTGAAAACTAGCGAATGATCCAAAGTAGTTCGAGATTATGAAACACTAGATGATGTAAGCACCAAAAAACACAAAATACAACATGGAGTACAAGGACTACTAACATGGGTTGTACCTTCTTTAATTATTTGTTCTCTGGCCAAAAATATCCAAGTCTAGTTGCACCTATAACCAGTGCGCTAACTCATATCAATATATCTATCTTGCACAAG
This sequence comes from Triticum timopheevii, assembly GCA_963921465.1. Lineage (NCBI taxonomy): Eukaryota > Viridiplantae > Streptophyta > Magnoliopsida > Poales > Poaceae > Triticum > Triticum timopheevii. The sequence continues at coordinate 246,454,592 of OY997264.1, read as the reverse complement.
TATGCCAATAGTTTCAAACAACAGATTAGAAAAGTATTTATGCTAGGTTGTCATGATACAGGGACGTTGTGCTAGATGGCCTCGAGGTTTCCTCAATCCATGAAAATGGACTATAATTTTCTTGTCATCAATTCCTGCAAATCTCTCTCTCTCTCAACATAGCAAGTCATCATTAGACACTACTAGTAAGGTACACGCGCATTACACGCATGAGATTTGGCAACAAAATTATGAATAAATACCACACTATAGCATGTAAGATTTGAGTCATATATGCATGATATATATGTTCATTTAGTTCTTATAGTTCATCTCATTCAAAATCAATTAGTTTTATAAAAAAGTTAAGATTCATAGGATTGTACATTGTAAAGCATAAAGTAAAAACAAATAATGGCAATTCATTTAGAAAAAAAGTTTAAGAAATTATGATACAAAAGATTCTAGAACAAAGGAGAAGTGCTTGTGTTTTGACGTTTGTGCATTATGCTTAAGTTCAACCATGGAGTGTTCTAGATTGTACATGTGGCAGAATCTGGTGGAATGTAGATGATATCCAACAGCCAGTAGTGCTCGGAATTGCCATCTCTACACCATCGGATTGACTTCATCCAACGACCATCTTTCAAAGTTATTCGCACACTATATAGGGGTATAGATATAGAAATCCTTCATTGGGAGCTTGCAAAATGATTGCATTAGATCCCTAATTAAACACTATATGGTCACCACCAGGAGCATGTAAAATGTTTGCATCATAACGTTCATTAGTAGTCTATTCATTAGACACTTCAGGCTCAAGAACAACATGAGCTTGTATGTTTGCACCGGAAACTTGATTATACACATCAGGTTCAGTCAGTTAAGTATTGACTGGGGGAGTTAAAAAATAAGCAGAAATTGGCTTCATTTTCTTATAGATTTCCTACATACAAGCAGTTTTACAACACCATCGGGTTTAACTATTAGCCAGAAGTTGAACAGTTGAATTAGATATAATTAGTGATGTGTTGTAACTGCTTGTTGCACATGCTAATCTTGCAAGCTACGAGTGTCTGTTTGTGCAAGCTCAATGCCATGCCCATGCTGCCGCCGCTGCCTCCCATGCAGGCTACACCCAGGGTTTGATCTTCATCTTCTTGTCCTTTCATTGGCTTGAAGCCCGGCGACCGGCGTCCAACAATGGTGTGAGGAAGAGTTATGTCGGTCTATCCAGTGGTGACTAGGTTAGGAGCGAACCAGACTGGAGGCTGGAGCAAACAAATTAAAGATTTTTCCTGTTGTCGATCGGTATGGGAGGCACTCGTTTGGGCCGTTAGCCTGTTATAGAGCCTACCTGCACTTATGTTATTGGCACATCCAAGTTGAAACATTTTTCTTTATTTTTTACGTTGCTGGCTCGTGCACTAGGACGAACAGAACTAGCTTGGGCTAACCTGGATGACTCAAACAAGGTGTGCACTTTCCAGCCACCCAAGTTGGCCGCCTATACTAGCCCCTGCAATGGCACCGCCCCTTTTTGCGTGTATGATTGGGGTACTGGAAATATTCTAGTGGCGCTTTTGATTTGCCCATAGAATGGTTGAATTGCTTCTTTCTATGAACTGAGTTCATCAATAATGTGAAGGATGCCAGTCTTTTGATCCTACTATAGATTGCTTAGATCTCGATATGCCAAATGTAATTGCATGAAATATACATTGAAAGCCAGTTTGATGTGTGTTGCTACAACTAGTCTAACAACCTGCCCTCATATAACATGCCAAGGATGCACCATCTTATCAGATTAACCATTTGACTTACCAATGCAGTGTGGGAAGAAAGAAGTACTGGGACTGCGTATCCAAGAAACTGATGCCATGGACTCCTTCATAGAACCTTGTAAGTGAAAAAGAAGTTGCATTGTCCCTATACAAAGAGCTAGCGCTAGTTTAGTTACCTGGTTCTCAGAATTGTAGTTAGCCACTGGTTCCAAAATTGTTCAATTACCTTGATTGGTTTAAATTATTTTGCTACTGATTACATAATGCCATAGCCTGTGAATCCTATTATAGACTGCGCCTATCTATGTGTTTGATACTTACTGTTTACAGAATTACCTGTTTTCCTAAACTTAAGTAGCTACTTAAGCACGTAGATAGTTGGTCATATTTACTTCTAGGGTGCAGCAAAATTCATGTGTAATTTATGTTCTAATACCCCGTTTATTTAAATGTTTGCTATTATGACTTGTAGCACTCGTAATGTTTGCATGTTCATAGATAGACAATTGTCAACTTTATATGAGGGACAACGTCTTTTTTACTTGTGTGTGTGTGTGTGTGTGTGTGTGTGTGTGTGTGTGTGTCTGTGTTGCTGGTAAACGTTACCGACTTGTTACTTTAATACGTTGTCAAGAACTTGTTAGTTTTACTAGTTCGTGTGTAATTAATAATGTTGCCAAAATTGGTTAGTTTTACTAGTTTGATGTTAGTTTCTTATGGCTCTTGCAACACTTTATTTATGATTGCTAACATTCAAGTTTGCAAGATCCAACTGAAACTCCGATGGCACAACAGGTATGTTTTCAAAACCTTCCTTGTTTACATGGTTTACTGTTGTAACTCGTTTCTGTAATCATCTTACCAATTTCAACCTTTGAGGATCCAATTGGAAGTCCAATTGCACAACATGTACATATTTTGAAATTTATTTGTGTAACAAATTTGCTGCTATAACTTGTTGCTCTAAACATATTACCAACATCAAATTTTCAGGATTGAACTGGAAGTCCAATTGCACAGCAGGTACATTTTCAAAATAATATTTGTGTAAAGTTTGCTGATGTAACTTGTTGCTCTAATCAAGTTACTGGCTACTCAACTTTTCATGATCCAAGAGAAACTCCAATGCCACAACAGGTGGCTTTTGCAAAACTTGTTTGTTTAACTGCTTTGCTCCTGAAACCGGTTGCTCTAATCAAGTTACTGTCTACTCAACTTTTCAGGATCCAAGAGAAACTCAATGCCATGATAGGTACCTTTTGCAAAACTTGTTTGTTTAACTGTGTCGGTGTACTAAAGTAGGGGCGCTCCTTTGTACCCCTTACTTGGGCACAGGCAGTCAGAGCCGCACCTGCGGCCACGCTTAAGCAGAGAAGGGACAGGGAATCAAAGCCACAAGATGGCCAAAGCAACGCCAAGACAGAGGCATAAAGAGAAAGAAGGCGAGGTGGTTTCCCCATGGCCCCGGCAAGGACCTTGCTGGGGCAGTTTACCCAACGCTAGCGGAGCGCACTACCCTTGAGCCCCGGTTTCTCCAGCGCCACCAACCATGTTGGGACCTAGGTGTCAGTGTCAAAACTGGCGGATCTCGGGTAGGGGGTCCCGATCTGTGCATCTAAGGCTAACGGTAACAGGAGGCAAGGGACACGATGTTTTACCCAGGTTCGGCCCCTCTCGATGGAGGTAAAACCCTACTTCCTGCGTGATTGATCTTGATGATATGAGTATTACAACAGTTGATCTACCACGAGATCGTAGAGGCTAAACCCTAGAAGCTATCCTATGATGATTATGATTGTGCTTCTATGGACTAAACCCTCCGGTTTATATAGACACCGGAGGGGGCCAGGGTTTACACAGAGTCAGTTACAAAGAAGGAGATCTAATATCCGAATCGCCAAGCTTGTCTTCCACACAAAGGAGAGTCCCATCCGGACACAGGACGAAATCTTGAGTCTTGTATCTTCACGGTCCATCAGTCCGAAAAAAGTATATAGTCCGGCTGTCCGGATACCCCCTAATCCAGGACTCCCTCAGTAGCCCCTGAACTAGGCTTCAATGACGATGAGTCCGGCGCGTAGATTGTCTTCGGCATTGCAAGGCGGGTTCCATCTCCGAATACTCCAAAGTACCTATTGTAACGAACAGTGTCCGGCTTCTCATCAATGTTGTACTCCTCGGCTTCCCTGTGTCAAGCGAATACGAGGAGCGGGAGCATTTTCGCATTTGCTACCCCGGTCCAGCTGGCAAACCGTCTATTTGAAGGGACGGGGATCCTCAAATCCAAACCTCACCTTCTTCCCTTGAGCGAGCATCCAATAGAGCGCGCCCGGAAAAAACCATTCCAACATGGCCGGTCGCCGCAGCTCCTCTTCTCGCTCCCTTAGCTCTAAGCCAGGTGATTGGGAAGAGTGTTCTGTTCCCCATAGCCGTTTAGTAGAGTTGCAGACCCAAGGGTTTCTTCCGCCGGCGTTCATTGTCCCCGTCCGAGCCGGACTAGCCACTTATGATGGCGGGGAGCAAGCGGAGAGATTTCCTAGCCCATCTCAGGGGGAGCGAGTATGCCTCATCCCCTATTTGCTAAGAGGCATCGGGTTTCCAATCCACCCATTCCTTCGCGGGCTCCTAGAGTTCTATGGCCTCCAGTTGCACAACTTCACCCCCGCCTCCGTGCTGCACATCGCAGGATATGTTGCCCTTTGTGAAGTACTTCTGGGCTGCGAGGCTCATTTCGAGTTATGGAAGAAGTTATTCTGCCTCGTCCCTCGCAACCAGGGGGAATCCATATATCAAGTGGGCGGAGCCAAAATATGGCGCGTCGCCGAGACCGGATACCTATCCGGTACTCCCAACAAGGCATTTGAAAACTTGCCCTCGGAGTGGTTTTATGTCGATGACATTCCCCTTCTGGATCCAATCCGGATGGGACTCCCTGAGTTCAATAACGCTCCGCCGAAGACACGCCGAAGTTGGCGCCGTCGGGGCCCCCAAGAGGAAGATACCAGAGAAGTCCACTTCCTGATGAGCAAGATAAAGACACTAGCCAAATCAGGGCTGGCAATAGTCGAGGTTATAGCAATATGCATAATGCGGGGGGTGCAGCCACTTCAATATCGGGGAAAGCCCATGTGGCACTTCAATGGGGAAGATGATGCCACCCGCTGAGGTCGTAAAGGTCCGGAGTCCGCCACTACTCTGGTGAGAATACTGTCCGATTTGTATAAAGGAGACGAAGAAGAATTCCTTCGTATTAAACCGCGGGATGGATTTTCCATGTACAACCCCCCAAGCTGGGTAAGTCGTCACCCTTTCCCCCACTCTATTCATTCTGGCGCTCTTCATCACAATCATTTACCTCGCTATTTCTGAGCAGGAACTGAGGAGGGCCGTGGAGGGTTTCAACATCCCCTCCCTACAGCCAGAGGACCCCAGAAGGGCCTTCGATCCAGGACATGAAGAAGATCCGGATATATCTGTGGAGCTTGACAACGGGACATTTTATCAGGCCAGCTGCGATGGCGCTTCGGTGGATATCATCGCCGACTATCCCGGACTACTACCTGCGTCGCGTGTAAGCAAAGCCGAAACCTTATCATTTGAAGAGGGCTCCTTTCGAATACCATGCCTTATACATAAAATATCGTATTTTTATAGAGACGACCATAGGAACGCGGTGCCGAGCCCCTGGGGGCTCGTCGGCAAAGGGAGTCTGGGTCAGGCAGGCTTAAGAGGAAGGCGGTTAGGGACGAAATGCCGTTACAGAGGTATGGTAGGAACCTGCTCTGTGATTATTGTGTTTGAAATGTAACAGCGTCCTTCCTGTTCTGGCAGAAAGAGGAGTCGCCGGACTATATCTGGAGATCCTGCCGGTCACGCCTCTACCAGCCGGATTTCGGAACCGGTTTCGAGATAGGAGGCCGATGCGGGGCCGATGCCGAATTGTCCTCCGACAGAGGATGCGGATATGCTCTCCGCCAAAAATTCCGAAGTAGAGAGTGCCATGAATCACCGGCGCCGATGGGCCGTACTTCGCAATAGCATCTTTTCCGAAGAGGCATTTAATGCTTTCAATTCGGGAGACGTATACATCCGATCTGCTCAAGGCGGGCTCGCTCGGGTGATGGACTAGTATGCAAAAGATATACGGGTAAGGAAATTTTATAAGCATGTATAGCAGTAGCCCCTGAGACTTGAAACGGTTGGAACAATTGATTTAAGGATCATTTTATGCACAGTTTCTTGTAGAGAAGAATACCCAATTGTCTCAAGAGCTGGAGGAGTGCAAGACCCAGCCGAGGGCCATGGTTGCCAAGCTAGAGGAATCCCAGAAGGCCTCATTTGGTAACGTTTGTCTCAATAGAGAAATCTTAAAGGAATATACCAGTTAGCAATTGGCTTGCTTCATAAGTCTAACAGAAAAATCTGCAGACAATCTCGGGACGAATCCGGAGATCGTAAGAGATAACGAGTCGCATCTCCAAAGACAGCTGAAGGCTAGCGAGTGTGTGCTTATGTAGGTTAGGCAAGAGAAAAAAAATCTCCAAGATGCCAATATCCGGCTGGGCATCGAATTATCAGATGTTCGAGCTCAGCTTGTGGACTCCATGAAGGAGAACAGAAAGCTTCGTGTGGGCATTTATTGTAAGTGCCTAAACGAACTGCAGTATAGTTCGACGAGGAGGCATATTAAAAGAGTTTATATCTGTAGGTATGTTGACGGACCGTCCTGAAGAGGAGATGCCCGGGTCCGCACGTGATTTACTGCAAGACCTCTCGCAGCTGCACAGACGAGTTCGACAGGTGATGCAGGGTATTGCCCAGGCCTTGTGGCCATCCACTTCCCTACTAAGAGGCATGGGGGAGCTCGTGGATATGCTCCAAGGAGCACGGCGGTGCTTCCGGTTGTGGAAGATGTCAGCATGCCGACAAGGTGCAAGGGAAGCCTGGGCCATGGTGAAGACGCGCTACACCAAGCTTGACCCGAACCATATGGCCGAAGTCAGACTGGCGGGGCCAGATGAGCAAGAAATTCCTGTGAGTCTGGTGTATGACCAGGTAGCGTTAGCCGCAAAGTATTCCCAACAGGATTGCAAGCTAGATAGCCTGTTGGACGGTATAGTGGAAGAATATAGTCAGTCCAAGTGACTATGTAATTCAATAGACATATGTAGTCCCTAGCCGGATTAAAAATCATTTGTCATGGCGGACCTTTTTGCTTCAGCACCCGGATCCGACAGTCCGGGGTGTATCCGAATACCAACTCAGTTATGCAGAACCGGGGTACGCATGGAAACCAGGCGTAGGGGTCATAAGTGCTTGAACAGACAAGTACCCAACTAGTTATGTTATATTACATGGGTAGTAAGAAACATCTTCCAGGGAGAATAGTTCCGTTAGGGGTTCCTTTCCATGGGTATGCATGCATCAATGTGCATGTCCGGACTGTAAACAGAAACGCAGGATACAAAACTTCAGGGGTTTGCATTGTAAGAAACAAAACAAACATCTTTTGTTCACCGACCGAATAATCCCTTAAGAACGCTAGCTTTCGACTTCACCTAGTCTGAGGTGCACATCCGGCTGAACCGGCAGTAACAATCGCAGAGGTGCTCCCCTGATGCCCTAGCCGAATTCACGGGAACGTAGGGCATAAACACAAGATCCAGGCAACCCAGCATGGCCACATCTTAAGTCATATCGATGCATATAATGGTGAACAAAAGGCACATATGGAAAAAGAACGCATATGTGATAGGCAAGACACCATGAAAGTAATTATATTTAGCTTCCGTATAGGAAGCCCCTAGGTATGGTTTACACACATGGTGCGGCCGGAGTGATCCGAGCATCCGCACTATATTGAATACTTTGTGTGAAGAAGGAAAAAGGGCGAGAAAGGAAAAAGAGGAGGAACATAATTAAAAGGGGCGGGGGTAAGGAGACGAACACTCAGTTCGACACTAGGCGTAGAATCTCCGGAGTGTGGCCGTGTTCCATGGGTTCGGCTCGAGTCTGTTGTCGGATGCATTAAGCAGGCGGTACGCTCCTCCGGTAAGAACTTTATTAATAATGAGGGGACCCTCCCACCTAGGTTTGAGCTTGTCCTTCTTCTTCTTCGGTAGGCGTAGAACGAGTTTGCCAATATTATAAGTTTTGGCCCGCACTTCTCTTCTTTGATACCGTCAAGCCTACTGTTGATAGAATGTAGAATAGGCTTTTGCGATGTCGCGCTCCTCCTCTAGGGCATCTAAGTTGTCCTGCCGATCTAACTCGGCTTCCTTCTCTTCGTACATGCGCACACGTGGTGAGTCATGTATTATGTCGCAGCGTATACTGCTTCTGCGCCGTACACCATAAAAAATGGTGTGTATCCGGTGGTGCGATTCGGCGTGGTCCGCAGCCCCTAGAGTATGGAGTAGAGCTCCTCGACCCAGTGCGTGTCCGATTCAATCAAGGACCGCACTAGTCTGGGTTTGATGCCGCTCATGATGAGACCGTTTGCACGTTCGACCCCTGATATCAAGTCTATCACTGGTCCGGATTCGGCCGTTTTAACTAGTTTGGCTTCTATCCATTTGGTGAACTTGTCCACCATGACCTATAAGTATTTTTTCTTATGGCTCCCCCCTTTGAGAGGTCCGACCATATCCAGCCCCCAGACCGCCAAGGGCCAAGTAATGGGGATTGTTTGGAGAGTGGTAGGGGGCATATGGCTCTGATTGGCAAAGAGCAGGCAACCGACACAGTGTTGGCAAGGTCCTATGCATCTGCTCGGGAGGTCGGCCAATAAAAGCCTATACGGAAGGCCTTGCTGACAAGTGCCCGAGCCGCAGCGTGGTGCCCGCCGAGTCCGGCATGGATTTCAGCCGAGAGTTCCTGCCCTTCCTCTTCGGAGATGCATCTTTGGAGCACTCCGGTCGCACTTTTCTTATAGAGTTCTCCCTCATGGACTTTGTAGGCCTTGGAACACCGCACAATACAACATGCTTCATTTTGGTCCTCGGGGAGCTCCTGCCTATTTAGGTAGGCCAAGAAAGGCTCGGTCCACAAGGCAATTACAGCCATGATTTCGTGGGCCGAAGGTGTTATTTCGGTGGCGGAGCCTCCGATTACATCAGATGGTTCGGAATCTGGGGTTGTAATCGGATCCTGGCTAGTGTTTCCGGACTCCCCTTCCCATACCACGGATGGCTTAAACAGCCTTTCTAGGTATATGTTAGGTGGGACAGGGTTGCATTTAGCACCGATGCGGGCGAGGATACCCGCCGCTTGATTGTTTTCTCGAGCCACATGGTGGAATTCGAGCCCCTCGAACCGAGCTGACATTTTGAGGACGGCATTATGGTAGGCCGCCATTTTCGAATCCTTGGCATCAAAATCTCCGTTTATTTGTGATATTGCAAGGTTTGAGTCCCCGCGCACCTCCAGGGGTTGAATGCCCATAGAGACTGCCATCCGAAGACCATGCAACAGAGCCTCGTATTCGGCTGCGTTGTTGGAGTCTGTGTATAATATTTGGAGTACGTATTGGACTGTGTCTCCGGTGGGGGAAGTCAGGACTACACCTGCTCCCAATCCGGCCAGCATTTTAGAGCCATCGAAGTGCATGATCCAATTAGAGTACGCGCCGTACTCTTTTGGGAGTTCGGCTTCTGTCCATTCGGCGACAATGTCGACCAATACTTGCGACTTAATAGCCCGCCGTGGTTTGTATGTGATGTCGAACGGAAGGAGATCGATGGCCCATTTAGCAATCCGTCCCGTGGCATCGGGGTTGTTTATTATGTCGTTGAGTGGTACTTCGGAGGCCACCATAATCGAACACTCCTGGAAGTATTGTCGTAGCTTCCGGGATGCCATGAAGACCGCGTATGCTATCTTTTGATAGTGTGGGTATCGGTATTTGCATGGGGTGAGGACAGTGGACACGTAATATACCGGCTTTTCGAGCGGGAATTTGTATCCGTCTGCTTCTCGCTCTACAACGAGCACTGCGCTTACAACTTGATGTGTTGCAGCTATGTACAGTAGCATAGGTTCGCCAAATTTGGCGCTGTCAAGACTAGATTACTGGCCAATAGGGTCTTTATTTCATCCAGTCCGGCCACGGCTGCATTCGTCCACACGAAGTGTTCGGTGCATCGAAGAATGCGGTAAAGAGGTAGTGCCTTTTCTCCTAATCGGGAGATAAAGCGGCTTAAGGCAGCCACGCATCCAGCTAGTTTCTGGATATGCTTGAGGTCTGTTGGGATAGCCAACTGCGACAGAGCTCGGATTTTCGCCAGATTTGCTTCGATTCCTCTATTGGAAAAGATGAAGCTGAGCAACTTCCTGGAGGGTACGCCAAAAACACATTTTTCCGGGTTTAGCTTGATGTCGTATGTTCGGAGGTTGTCGAACGTAAGTCTCAAGTCATCTATTAAGGTTTCGATGTGTCTTGTTTTTATGACCACGTCGTCCACATATGCCTCCACTGTTTTGCCGATTTGCTTCTCCAGGCATGTTTGTATCATGCGTTGGTAGGTTGCGCCGGCATTTTTAAGCCCGAAAGGCATAGTATTGAAGCAGAAGGGACCATATGGCATTATGAAGGCCGTTGCGGGTTGGTTGGACTCTACCATCTTTATTTGATGGTATCCGGAGTATGCGTCGAGGAAACATAGTGAGTCGTGTCCTGCGGTGGCGTCGATGATTTGGTCGATGCGAGTGAGGGGGAAGGGATCCTTGGGGCAAGCCTTGTTGAGGTCATTGAAATCCACGCATAGGCGCCAGGATTTGTCCTTCTTTGGTACCATTACCAGGTTTGCCAGCCAATCCGGATGCTTGATATCTCTGATGAATCCGGCCTCAAGTAGCTTGGCTAGCTCTTCTCCCATGGCTTGCCGTTTAGGCTCTGAGAAGCGCCTAAGAGTCTGTTTGACTGTCTTGTATCCTTTCAGTATATTGAGGCTGTGTTCGGCGAGCCTGCGTGGGATGCCCTGCATGTCTGAAGGATGCCAGGCGAAAATGTCCCAATTCTCGTGTAGGAAGTCTTGTAGTGCGGCGTCCATTGTGGGGCTCAACTGCGTCCCGATGGAAGCTGTATTTGTGGGGTCCGTTGGATGGACCTGGAATTTGACTATCTCATCCGCAGGTTTGAATGAGGTGCACTTCGGTTGTTTGTCGAGTATCACGTCATCCCTGTCCACTTTGGCGCGTAGCGTTGTTTGTTCTCCGGCCGCTAGGGCTTTGGATAATGCTTCCAGGGCTAGTGCTGCTGTTTTATTTTTGGCGCGGAGTGCGACGTCCGGATCACTAGCTAGAGTGATGATTCCATTGGGTCCGGGCATTTTAAGCTTCGTGTACCCGTAATGGGGTATAGCTTGAAAGCTTGTGAATGCGTCCCGCCCAAAAAGGGCGTGGTATCTGCTGCTGAAACGAGCCACATGGAATGTGATTTCTTCGGACCTGTAATTCTCCGGGGTGCCGAATACCACATCGAGTGTGATTTTTCCCGCACACCGTGACTCTCGACTAGGGATGAATCCCCTGAAGGTCGTGCTTGTTTGGTCAATGCGGCTTTTATCAATTTCCATCTAGTTGAGTGTTTCTTCATAGATCAAGTTTAATCCGCTTCCACCATCCATGAGTACTTTAATGAGCCGAAAGCCGTCCACGATTGGGCTAAGGACCAAAGCGGCTGGTGCCCGGACTGTCTGGAATTGAGGTTCATCGCTGGCACTGAAAGTTATAGCAGTGTCGTTCCACGGATTTATTTTTGCCACGTGGCAGTTTTCAGCGAAATTTCGATGAGCTCGGTTGCGCCTATTATTTGAGGCGAAAGTCTCGAAGACTGTCAGTACCGCATTGTTGTCTTCGATGGGATGTTGCTCTGCTTTATGGTTTACAGGAAGATCCTCGCCGCTTTTTGCTACCTGCCGGAGTAGCCAACATGCTCTAAGGCTATGCATTGGCGTAGTATCCGGCGTGCTGTGAATTTTGCATGGCCCATTGAGCCATTCTTCCAATACGGTTCCACGCCCTGGAGTGGGCTTTGGTTTTTTGGGAATTGGATCGGGTAACTTACGAGAGTTTGCCCTTTTAGCTGGGAGGAGGGGTTTAGTGAGGGCCGGATTATCCAAAAAGTCTGTTTTGGTTTTCCAGGCACTTTCCATTGCACAGTACTTCTGTACTATGGCAGCTAGGTCGGCAAAGTGTACTATGTCACGGTGACTTATAGCATTAAAAATCCCTTTGCTCATGCAGTTTTTGCAGAAAAGTGAGATTGCGTCTTCCTTGCGACAGTCCTTGACCTTGTTTATCACAAGGAGGAATCTGGCCCAGTAACGATGTACTGTCTCTTGGGGATCTTGTCTGATATGGGAGAGACGGCTTATGTCTGGGTGGGTGGGTGTAGTTGAATCTGGATTCTGATCCTATCTAATGCCGAGGGGTAGATGAGCTTTCGGGCTTGGCAGCTCGGGCTCCGGGGGGCTGCCCGATTTTTCCGGCCCGTTGCCCGATTCTAAGTTTAGGTCCTGGGTCATGTCCCCGTGAGAACGGCTATCCAGCTTAGAGAGCTCGGTAATCCGGACATAGTTTGTCCTCAAAACAGAGGGATAGTCCATTTGTGGCTCTTCCACTACCGCTATCTCATGGGTGACCGGTGGGGATTTAATATCCCTTTGGTCGGGTTTAAGCCCAATCCTATCATAGTCTGTAGCAACTCCCAAAGCGGCGATGTGATCCAAGAGCTCATTAAGGGAGGAGAGCTCCATCGGATCCATCTGTTCGGCGAGTTCCGAGTTGACATGGAGGCTGTTTTTGATGACCCGAGAGATCATCGTCGGCGCGGAAGCCCATCGGGCGGCCATGACGAAGCCTCCTAGTTGGAGAGTTTGGCCTACCGCCAGTGCCCCTCCAGAGGTGATGTTGTCCTTGACAATGAGACGGGCCATCGAGCCTTGCAGCGATGACACAAAGGAACTCTCAATGAAAGCACTAATGTCGCTGTCAAACCGACGGATCTCGGGAAGGGGGTCCCGATCTGTGCGTCTAAGGCTAATGGTAACAGGAGGCAAGGGACTCGATATTTTACCTAGGTTCGGGCCCTCTCGATGGAGGTAAAACCCTACTTCCTGCTTGATTGATCTTGATGATATGAGTATTACAAGAGTTGATCTACCACGAGGTCGTAGAGGCTAAACCCAGAAGCTAGCCTATGATGATTATGATTGTGCTTCTATGGATTAAACCCTCCGGTTTATATAGACACCGGAGGGGGCCAGGGTTTACACATAGTCGGTTACAAAGAAGGAGATCTAATATCCGAATCGCCAAGCTTGTCTTCCACGCAAAGGAGAGTCCGGCTGTCCGGATACCCCCTAACCCAGGACTCCCTCACTAGGCTCGGGAGGCGCCTCCATGATGGCATGTAGATCTTTGTCAAGACAAGGAACACTCCAAATCTGAAGTGGAATAGAAGGCGACGAACCTCGGCAAGATCCTTGCCAAGGAAACCCACGAGAGCTCCAGCAAGATCCTTGCCGGGGACGATCACAACGCCATGGCAGGACCCTTGCCGGGGCCACCGGCTAGGCCCTTGCCGAGGACGTCCGTGGGGCCACAGCCAGTCCGCACCCGCCAAGTTTCCACCGCTGCTCCCATGTAGCTACCAGCCCACCAGTTCGGCAGGCACCTACGTGTCAGCTCAAGGCTTCAAGCCAACTCAGCGAGTGCCTACGTGGTGGCATGCAAATCTTCATGAAGGCCCTACCACCGCACCACCTCAGCAGCCTGACAGCCTACATGGTGCTGACCGCCTCACTGGCTCGGGTGCATGTCAAGGTAAGGCGAAGCGGCGGTAAAGTGAAGGGGACATGTCAGAGGCACATTAAATGCGTCTTGTCCCATAATGGCTAGCGATAGGTGACGGTGTCCTGGACTAGGGGGTACTCACCACGTCGTCTACCGATTAGTTGGATTGGGCCGAGGACCCCCATGGCCGTATACTCATGGGCCAGTTCAGACAACCCCTGCCGCATACAAGGACGACTCCACAAGACTTGGCACCCAGGACAAGGACTCTCCTAAACCCTAGGCCTCCGGTGTCTTATATAAACCGATGCCAGGCTAGTCAAAAGACAATCTCATATTCATTACTATCATCTCGTAGTAGATACATGTACTCCGTACTACAGCCCACATGAATACAATCAAAAGCAGGACATAGGGTTTTACCTCCATCGAGAGGGCCCAAACCTGGGTAAAATCCCGTGTCCATGTTACCATCGCTCCAAGACGCCTAGCTTAGGACCCCTACTACGAGATACAGCGGATATTGAACCGACATTGGTGCTTTCATTGAGAGCCTGCTGGGTGATCGCCGCAGTTCGATGGGATGATTAGGTGATGTCTTTCCGATTAGATCTATCCATCATCACTTAATTTCTTTAAGGATTACTTTTTCTGATTTTACATTGTCGTGTTCATGGATTTATGCACGGACACCGATGATCCGTATGATCTGCACTCCTTGGCGGGCGACGGCAGGGTTCCACATGCGGAGGACTTTATTCCTACTAGTAAACAGATTGGAATTCCTACCCTGATGCGTTCCCACGATTTAACTATCCGGACTAGTGTCAAAGTACTACTGCAATTAGTACTAGATGCAACACAAATCCCGAGGCCTTACATCGTCCGACCAAGCCACCTTTTGAGGCACCCAAGCACACCGGGAGCAGGATTGCATGCACCAGGGAGGCTCCTTTCTCTCTCTCCCTTTTTTAAATCCAGTACTTGGGCTGCATCTTGTCCTCTACTAGTATTACTTTTTGCTGATAAGTGCATAGACTTAAAGTACTGCTAATCTTAATTCAATTGCTAGTACTGCTATTTCACCTATTGGTGAATCCTCCTGAATAGATCAAGGCCAAAGTGATCTAATTATTGATCCAAATCGTTTTTTTATCTACTTCGGTCTGTTATGGTCATCGCGGTCAGATTTTATTTTTTGGCTAATTGCTTAGCACGTAAAATTACAGCACAGATTGTTCTCCGTGGTTTTGTATTGTATTATTTTTTGCAGAGATACTTCGCCGACGCTTGTACATGTTTTTTCCGTCTACATTGATCTGGCCGGCCGACGTACGCGTCGGACCCTTCATCAAACCGACCTCTATGTTCGGATCGGCAGTTCCATATATTGTCCGTCCCGATGCACTCCGGCAAGGACGTCTCTCGTCCATCGTTGTCTCATCCGCTAGGAAGTTTCCACATCGTCGGATAAGTCGACAGGTGCAATTGTTTTAATTATTCATGTTGCACATATTAATAACATTTCAAAGAGTATTTTCTGCTTGTTAGCGATTTTTGGCACTACAGGTTTTGCAGCCTGGTCCACATTAAGGCCGTCATTTTAGTGTGACCCGATATGTCGTAACTGTCCCGTACCCATTGTGTCTGCAACTTGGGCGACCCTGTGAATTCAGATTCTTTCACCTTGGCGTGCTAACACCCAGTGTCGACATCGTCCTTGCACCAGGCCAAATCTCTTTTAAAAATTTATTTTGCAGTAATAATTCTGCAATTTTTTTCCTTATTCCTTTACTCTGTTATTATTACCTGGCTTGTGCTACTTAATGCATGCATATAATTAACCTAATCGACTTCGACCGCGTCACACGGTCAATTCGGCAAGCCGACATCGTCATCCCAATCGGAATAAATTGGCTCGCGTGATCACCTTCTTGGTCGCATTGCCATACCTACATGTTCGGTTGCCTCGGGGACTTCAACATCGCCGAGAAAGCTCTACCTCATCAAGTGTTTGGCGCATGGGCCATATTTATTTTATTAATCACTTTGCATAAATCGTTTATTATGCAACATTTTTTTAATTTATTATTACTATTATCTCCAGTTCGCACTATTTTTTGGGCATAGGAAAACGATCCGGGTCGGGCGATGTTGCCACCTCGGCATACTAACATACTACGCCATCTCGGCTGGACGGGGGACATCATCAACACTTCGTTACCCCACGCCATGGACTTTGGCATCACTCTGTCGGCCTGCATTGTCCGTACTATGTCACCACTTCGGATTGCCGAGCTCTTCGCTCTGCCACCTCTGGACCGGCTAGGGGGCTTGGACCTTGTCCCGCCGTAAGCTCGGACCGCATCATCAATGCCGAACACATTAACCAGCTAAGTCGCTTTCATGCTCAAAAACTTTCAGTTTTAAATTCTGTCCGGTTCGGCCAAGCATTATACTGTTTTTGCAAAAGGTTGTTTTGAGAATTTTCCTTCTCATAACTTTGTTTGTGACAAACAAATTCAAATACCCCATTTACTTGGGGGCTCCCTTGCTGGAGCTTTTCCTCTTGCATATGATTATACTTGTACGGCTTCGTTCCTTATTCGTGTATTACGCCACAATATGCACCATATTGACCTAAGTGATTTCCAAGCTGGGTTGCCTTGCTCCTGTGTTTACCCCTACATTCCCGATTGTTCGGCTAGGGAGTAAAGGGTGCACCTCTGCGATTGTCGCGATCGGGTCACCCGAGCCGGACCTCAGACTGGGTGAAGCCGAAAGCTAGCGCTCTTACTGTTTTCAATAATGGTCAGCACACAACGGAACTCATGAGTACAAAAAATCTATTGCACAAGTCTCACAGTAATAATGAGCAACCAAAGAAAGGTATCGATGGGGGTACTATTTTCTTCGAAGATGCTTCTTACACAACGTCGGTAATATAGCATAAGTTCCCTGAGCGCGCTTTGTCTGTTACAGCCTTATGGCCTGATTGCCTGGTTATCGGAAACACCGTCGATATTCTCGACAGGTGGAGTACATAACACTTTTCGGTCCTTGACCGAAGAGGGAGAAGCCGACGGTCGGTTAAGACACGTATAAAGTTCGGGTGAACACAGATATGATATAAGTACTTCGGTACATACAATCATTATACATAAAATTCTTTTACCCAATTCACTCGGGGGCTCTTAAATTTATGTGAGTTGTTTTATAATAAGTGTTCTTCTTCTTAGTCGTTGCAAAGTCTTTTTTCTATCACTCCTTTTTTCAATGTGGGTGTGTGGTCAATAGCCGGGCAGCCTGATTTCTCTCTCAAAGCCGCTAAAGTTTGCTAAACTAGCCTAATGAGAAGTACTCCACCTTCGGGATAGGAGGTTGAAGCCGTAGGCTGACCCGCTTGAAGTCTTGAGATAGGATGTGTCATGTTAAAGCACGACAGAAGCACAATTCTTTTTTTCTCTAAGACAAATTTCCTAATTGGCACCGAGCAATCGATCTAGTTCGAACGTCGAGTTTTTACTGACGCTTTTTGTTTCCAATCCTATGGCACTTTTCAACCATTTGTGTGTTTTCCGCATAAGTCTCGCAGTGGAACGCCGAACACCTTTAGAGATTCGGCAAAAATTCTCGGATATTGCTATATATGCATCAGTTTCAAATTGTGTCTCCGGTCAATAGTTTGGTTGCCCGACTCCTGTGCTTGCCTCCTACTTTCCGCTTTGTTCGGCTAGGTGTGCAAAGGGATAACCACTGCGATTGTGCTTCCAGCTCGCATGGTTAAGCACCTCAGTGGAGAAAGCCGAAAACTGACTGTCACAATAAGCGTAAACTGGTCAGCGGTCCAATGACTGTATTAAATGACGGGTCATTCATAACTTTGGCCGAAGTGTTTACGGCTTAACCTCGGCTGTCGCGGAACACTAACCAGGGGGCTACTTGCTGGCCTCCCAACTTTAAGCTCATATGACTAAGTGAAAAGTTATAAAGCCCGCATATCTGATTACCTCGTTTCCGCCAACACAACCTCCTTCGGGCACCGAGACGTCGGCTAAGGTTTGTTTTGTTATTTTGGAAACACCCTACATAGCATCTACAAGGGGGTAGAAGACGATGATGGGCCACTTTCAGATTATAAACGGTCGCAACGGAAGTGAAAATTTGGGTTCATTTAGACCACAGAGTTTGGAAGCTTTCCCCGAACTAAATCCTCAGTATTTTCCTCCCATATTGATTGGAGCTGAGGTTTCATGATCATTCTTAGCATGACAACCCAAAGAAAGGAACCGATAGCGGGACTATTTTCTTTGGACGAGGTTTCTTATGTTAAACAATAATATAACATGTCTCTTTGCGTACCTTTGTTTATAAAACCGTATGGCCGGATTGCCTTGTTTGCCGTAAATCTTTGACCTAATAAAGGCTTTATAAAGTAGGACAAACACTCCTCGGCTGTTGGCCGAGGAGGTTGAAGCCGATGGTCGGTCAACAAAGTTTTGTACAATGCGGATCCGAGCATTAATGATGCAAAGTACTTGGATACTTAGAGTCATTACATATCATCTGTGATTTTACTATGGATGTTGATCCTTAATTCGGCCTCCCATGCCCGCATTAAGGCTCGGGTGCTACTGGGCTTCGGGCTTATTACTTACAAATATGAAAAGGGCACATCGATCCCCTCATCTGGTATTGCCACCCGACCAGTGTCTCGGGGGCTACTGCATTGACAATCCAATGCAGAAAATTTAAAGTGCAAAATAGTTTTCGGGGAGATTATTATCCTCAGGTTGGTCGGCCGCACCCAACCTGAGTCTCGAGGACTTCGCACACCGCGTTTCTATTCCTAAGTATGTTTCCGAGCTGGGAATTGATCCTCAGGCTGATTTTATGAATCGACGTGAGTCTCAGGGGCTACTAGGGTCAGCGGTTTGATTTTTTCCTTCAGGTGCATCCCGGATATTAGGCCAACATGCACCTTGAGGGCTACTGGCTATACATCTTAGCAGAGATTACATTGCATAATTCAGAATTAAATTCATAAAAATCAGCCCATGGCCGAGGTGGTGCACCACCTCGGATACAGTCCGGTGTTCGTGCTCGACTACAATAGACACCCCAGAAGCAGTCCGGCATAAAGCTCGGACGCCAGTGGCTGGCTCCGTAGAGGAAATTTCCGGCATTAAGCTCAGCTAAACTCCTTCAACTTTTTTGAACCAAGGTGATCTATGACACCTCGGATATAGTCCGGCGTTGGAGATTGGACATAGTCCGGCGTTGGAGCTCGGATATAGTCCGGCGTTGGAGCTTAGACATAGTCCGGTGTTGGAGCTTGGACATAGTCCGGCTTTGGAGATTGGACATAGTCCGGCTTTGGAGCTTGGACATAGTCCGGCGTTGGAGATCGGATACATTCCGGCGTTGGAGCTCGGAAGTGGTTCGGCGTTGTTGCTCGGCTGCTAATGATACCTCGAATGCAGTCCGACATTGGAGCTCGGACGCAAGAGGATGTTGCCGCTCGGGAACAACTTCAAACCTAAGTTATGGCATAAAAATAACAAGGCATTGATAAAGGCCGGAAACTTAAAGGGGCTCCTCAGATACCCGACGTGCAAACTCTTCGGAGTCACCTCGGTGATCCTCAAGATCAAAGACGAGAAGATTTGTTGAACCAGTTTCCAAGATAGACAACCAGAGATGAAGAACATTTCGGAAGAATTGAGGAGCGTCCCCAACTTGAAGACCGGTTCAGGGGGCTACTGACGGTGTCCTGGACTAGGGGGTACTCACCACGTCGTCTCCCGATCAGTTGGATTGGGCCGAGGACCCCCATGGCCGTATACTCATGGGCCAGTTCGGACAACCCCTGCCGCATACAAGGAAGACTCCACAAGACTTGGCGCCAAAGACAAGGACTCTCCTAAACCCTAGGCCTCTGGTGTCTTATATAAACCGAGGCCTAGCTAGTCAATAGACAATCTCATATTCATTACTATCATCTTGTAGTAGATACATGTACTCTGTACTACACCCCATATGAATACAATCAAAAGCAGGACATAGGGTTTTACCACCATCAAGAGGGCCCGAACCTTGGTAAAATCCCGTGTCCATGTTGCCATCGCTCCAAGATGCCTAGCTTAGGACCCCTACTACGAGATAAGCCGGATATTGAACCGACAATAGGCTTAACCACAGTACCCCGATGCCACCTCTTGTGTGCCACTGTGGTGATGCCCTTGCCTATAAAAGGAGGCCCAAGGAATCCAGGAGAAGGATTCGGACTCTTGGACAAGTTACGCCCACTGTAGCTAACTCAAGAACTCCAAGAACATAGATATACACACAAAACCAGGACTAGGGTATTACGCATCCCCGCGGCCCAAACCTGGGTAAACAACCTGAGTGTTTGTGCTGACTGTTGATCCCGCTCTTCTCACCAACCCACGCCCCGCAGCCGCGGTAGGGATTCTTGTGATCCCACAGGTGTCGTTCTCCACCGACATCTTTGGCGCGCCAGGTAGGGGGCGCAGTAGTGAGAATCTAGTTTAGCAGCTAGTAGCACAGTTCTTCGTTGCCATGGCTTCTAAGAGGAAGACGACCACGGCGATTGGTTCATCCAAGACTGGATTGCTTGTACCGGTGCAGAGCAGTAGTGGGCCAGTCGCGGAAAGAACCCGTGGCGTGGCCCGCGAACATCCACATCACCCTAGCAGTCCGGGCCTGGTGAGCGGCGTCATTCGTATGCCAGGCGACGAGCCACACGCCGCAAACTTTAAAGACGGAGTTGGCCCCCCCGCAGGCGGCGTGGGGCCCTCCAGGGGCGTCATCGTGCCGCCAGACGGCGGCGCGTCGACCTCCAAGGCACCAACACCGGCACCCATGGCGCGCTCTTCTCAAGTTGTGCGGGATGAGTAGCGCCGCCCCGCTGGTGACCCTGGGCGCCGCCCAGGGAAGAGTCCCGCGCCCCCTTCAAGTGACGAGGAGGGCCAGCATGCACGCCGAGGTGCTGGCAAAAACGGCGGACAGCCGTAGGGACCTGATAGGGCTCCTTCTAACATAGTTAGAAGTCGAAGCGCGTCCCGGTCCATGCAGCTTTCGCCGCCGCCCACACCAGCAGAAGCTCTGGCGCGCGCGTAACTGCTCCTCGACTTTCCTCCTGCTACGGAGAAGCTCGACAAATGGAGAGCCACTAGTCAGAGCCTCGTCGCCATCGCCAACAAAGATGAGCCGCGACCAACGGGGCCTGTAGGCAGTCGCTCCGTCGAGCCACCGCATGCCAGTGGTGGACGGGCCAGGGGTGACATAGCCACAGTGCACTCTCCTCCTCTGCACCAGCCACCGCGGGTGTCGATCCGTCGCGATGACGCTCGTGATGATATCTCCATAGCATCATCCGATCCGTGGACCCACCACGACCAGCTTCAAGTTCTTTGGGAGCGAGCCCTTGAAGATGCTCGAACCACCATCGAGCGCCAGCATGATGCGCACCACCAGTCGGGCAGGCGGACACGGCCCACTATGGACCGCCCAGCACCGGGAGGCTACGGTGGCCTGCCCTCTGAGGTCGGTTGTCCGGCATTCACCCATGAGCTGCGGCAGTTCCGGTGGCCCTCCCACCGCATGTTCAAGCCTGGCGTTGGCGAGAAGTACAACGGCAAGACACACCTGCCGGAGTTCCTCAGCATCTACACCATCGCAATGCAAGCTGTTGGGGCCCGCGACGATAAGGTGCTTGCTAATTACTTCCCGTTGGCACTCAAGCCCAATGTTATGTCATGGTTGAGGCACTTGCCGGTGGACTCCATTTCTACTTGGTCGGATATGTGTCATGAGTTTGTTGGCGCCTTTACTGGAGGCCACCAAACTCATGGCCAGACAAGCAATTTGCACATCATCCCACAGAAGGAAGGAGAAAACTTGCGTAAGTACATCCAAAGGTTCAGCCGAGTGCAGCATAACATCCCAGACGTTCATCCTGCCGCCGTGATTAGTGCATTCTATCAGAATGTGTGCAACCGCAAGATGCGTGAGGAGCTGGCGATGAACAAGGTCAAGGACTTGGCCGAACTTTATGTTCTGGCCGATCGGTGCGCTCGAGCTGAAGAGGGTAGGAAGTACCCCAGTGAGGATGCCGGTGCGAAAACCGACTCCACAGATGACACCGCCGCCCAGGCAAAGAAGGGTCGGCACCGTAACAGAAAGCGCAAGGGCAAGACCGTGCTTTCCATTGAAGGATCCGATGACATCAGCACTGCCAAAAAGGTCAAAGCGAGCGACCCTGGCAAGGAGGTTGCCGGGTGTGCCGCTTGCCGGGCCTTGGCGGCTGCCGACAAGCCTGCGGGCTCCGACTAGCAGTATTGCAAGATTCACCGCACCAAAGGCCACGACCTCCAGAACTGCCGACAAGTTGAGCTGCTCGCTGAGAAGCAGAAAGCCGAATACGAATGGCGGGACAAGGAGAAGGGCCAAGACCGTGCCGAAGGATCTGACAAGAAGCATGGCGGCTAAGGAGGCAATTGCGGCAAGGATAATCAGCAAAAGAGGCCCGCCCGTGGCCGCGACAGGAAGCAGGAAGAAAATGATCATGATGAGGACGATGAGTCCGGCGACCAGGAGTTCTAGAAAGCTACAGAGGCCATGTGCATCGATGGTGGCGCCTCGCTGCATGCATCCCACCGCCAGCTCAAGCAGTGGGCGCGTGACATCACAGCGGTGGAGCCGTCACTCGACGCACGGAAGCCACTGAAGGGTGTCCAGCATGCCTATCATCTTTAACACCGAGGACCACACTGACCGCGTGTTGTTGGTTTCACCAACGATCCGCAATCTCAAGGTGAAAAAGATGCTAGTTGACGGTGGGGCCGGTCTGAATTTGATCTTGCCTGTTGTGATCAAGAGGCTGCAGATCCTTGATGGAGACCTCGAGGAGACGCCACGTTTCAAGGGGTCAATCGGGGGAGGAGCCAGTCGAAGGGAAAGGTCACGCTGCCCGTGATGTTTGGAGGTGAGTTAAACTACAGGAAGGAGAGGATTGTCTTCGATGTAGCCGAGATCCCCTTGCCCTACAACGGGATCCTCGGCCGCCCGGCGCTGGCCAAGTTCATGGCGGCTTCTCACTATGCCTACAACACGCTGAAGATGCCCAAGCCGATGAACATCATGATTGTCCCCTCCGACAAGAAAGATGCGTTGATTTGCGCTGACCAACTCTACCAGGAAGCGGTTGCAGTAGCTGCCGCCAAGGCACTTGCTCCTACCGTTGAAGCCCCGGGAGGGAAGAAGACCGGCGATACTCCTCGCGCCCACTCCGGCAAGCTCACCTCTTCGGGGTGTTGCGCTCCCGTCGAGGACGTGCCAGAGAGCTCGACTAGCAAGAGCAAGAAGTCAAGAGATGCACCACCAGAGACCAAGAAGGTGTCCGTGAAAGAGTACGACACGGGAGCAGCTTTCACCATAAGCTCCACCCTCGATGGCAAATAGGAAAGCGCGCTCATCACTTTCCTGCGGTTGAATGTCGATGTGTTTGCATGGGAAGCATCCGACATCCCCGGTGTTCCCAGGGATGCGATTGAGCACCATCTTGCTGTCTGTCCTCTTATAACCCACAAGTGTAGGGCATCGCAACAGCTTTCGAGGGTAAAGTATTCAACCCAAATTTATTAATTCGACACAAGGGGAGCCAAAGAATATTCTTCAGTATTAGCAGTTGAGTTGTCAATTCAACCACACCTGGATAACTTAGTATCTGCAGCAAAGTATTTAGTAGCAAAAGTGGTCTAATAATAAAGGTAACGGTAGAAAAAGTAATGTTTTTTGGTTTTGTAGTAGTTGTAATAATAGCAACGGAAAAGTAAATAAGCGAAGAACAATATGTGAAAAGCTCGTAGGCAATGGATCAGTGATGGATAATTATGTCGGATGTGATTCCTCATGTAATAGCTATAACATAGGGTGACACAGAACTAGCTCCAGTTCATCAATGTAATGTAGGCATGTATTCCGTAAATAGTCATACGTGCTTATGGAGAAGAACTTGCATGACATCTTTTGTCCTACCCTCCCCTGGCAGCGGGGTCCTAGCGGAAACTAAGGGATATTAAGGCCTCCTTTTAATAGAGAACCGGAACAAAGCATTAGCACATAGTGAATACATGAACTCCTCAAACTACGGTCATCATCGAGAAGTATCCCGATTATTGTCACTTCGGGGTTGTCGGATCATAACACATAATAGGTGACTATAGACTTGCAAGATAGGATCAACAACACACATATATTCATGAAAACATAATAGGTTCAGATCTGAAATCATGGCACTCGGGCCCTAGTGACAAGCATTAAGCATAGCAAAGTCATAGCAACATCAATCTCAGAACATAGTGGATACTAGGGATCAAACCCTATCAAAACTAACTTGATTACATGGTAAATCTCATCCAACCCATCACCGTCCAGCAAGCCTACGGTGGAATTACTCACGCACGGCAGTGAGCATCATGAAATTGGTGATGGAGGATGGTTGATGATGACGACGGCGACGAATCCCCCTCTCTGGAGCCCCAAACGGACTCCTGATCAGCCCTCTCGAGAGAGCTTAGGGCTTGGCGGCGGCTCCGTGTCGTAAAACGCGATGAAACTTTCTCTCTTAGTTTTTTCTCCCCAAACGTGAATATATGGAGTTGGAGTTGAGGTCGGTGGAGGTCCAGGGGGCCCACGAGATAGGGGGCGCACCCAGGGGGAGGAGTCGCGCCCCCCTGTCTCGCGGACAGGGTGTGGGCCCCCTGGTCTTGATTCTTTCGCCAATATTTTTTATATTTTCCAAAAAGTCGCTCCGTGGATCATCAAGACATCCCGAGAACTTTTCTTTTCTACACATAAAAGAACATCATGGTAGTTCTAGTGAAAATAGCATCAGTCCAGGTTAGTTTCATTCAAATCATGCAAGTTAGAGTCCAAAACAAGGGCAAAAGTGTTTGGAAAAGTAGATACGTTGGAGACGTATCAACTCCCCCAAGCTTAAACCGTTGCATGTCCTTAAGCAATTCAGTTGATAAACTGAAAGTGATAAAGAAAAACTTTTACAAACTCTGTTTGCTCTTGTTGTTGTAAACATGCAAAGCCATCATTCAGGTTTCAGCAAATATCATGAACTAACCATACTCACAATAAAACTTAGGTCTCACAATTACTCATATCAATAGCATAATTAGCTAGCGAGCCATAATAATAAAACTCGGATGACAACACTTTCTCAAAACAATCATAACATGATATAACAAAATGGTATCTCGCTAGCCCTTTTTGAGACCACAAAACATAAATGCAGAGCACCTTTAAAGATCAAGGACTGACTAAACATTTTAATTCATGGTAAAAGAGATCCAGTCAAGTCATACCCAATATAAACCAATAGTAATGAATGCAAATGACCGTGTCCTCTCCAGCGGGTGCTTTTTAATAAGAAGGGTGATGAATCAACATAAAAGTAAATAGATAGGCCCTTCACAAAGGGAAGCAGGGATTTGTAGAGGTGCCAGCGCTCGATTTTAAAATAGAGATTGAATAATATTTTGAGCGGCATACTTTTGCTGTCAATACAACAACTATGAGATGGCTATATCTTCCATACTACATGCATTATAGGCAGTTCCCAAACAGAATGGTAAAGGTTTATACTCCCCCAACCACCAACAAGCATCAATCCATGGATTGCTCGAAACAACGAGTGCCTCCAACTAACAACAGCCCTGGGGGAGTTTTTGTTTAATTACTTTGATTTGCTTTGATCTTTTTGGATCATGGGACTGGGCATCCCGGTTACCGGCCCTTTCTCGTGAATGAGGAGCGGAGTCCACTTCTCTTGAGAATAACCCACCTAGCATGGAAGGTATAGGCAGCCCTAGTTGTAACATGAGCTGCTCGAGCATACAAAACATAATTTCATTTGAAGGTTCGGAGTTTGGCACATACAAATTTAATTGGAACGGCAGGTAAATACCGCATATAAGAAGGTATAGTGGACTCATATGGAACAACTTTGGGGTTTAAGGAGTTTGGATGCACAAGCAGTATTCCCGCTTAGTACAGGTCAAGGCTAGCAAAAGACTGGGAAGCGACCAACTGAGAGAGCGACAACAGTCATAAACATGCATTAAAATTAATTCACACGGGGTACAAGCATGAGTAGGATATAATGTACCATGAACATAAATATCATGAAGGCTATGTTGATTTGATTCAACTACATGCGTGAACATTTGCCAAGTCGAGTCACTAAATTCATTCAAAGGAGGATGCCATCCCATCATACCACATCATAATCGTTCTAATAGCATGTTGGCACGCAAGGTAAACCATTATAACTCATAGCTAATCAAGAATGGCACCAGCAACTATAATCTCTAAATGTCATTGCAAATATGTTTATCTCATAATAAGCTGAATCAGAAACAATGAACTCATCATATTTACAAAAACAAGAGAGGTCGAGTTCATACCAGCTTTTCTCATCTCAATAAGTCCATCATATATCGTCATTATTGCCTTTCACTCGCAAGACCAAACGATGTGTATAATAATAAGAGTGCACGTGCATTGGACTAAGCTGGAATCTGCAAGCATTCAACTCAAAAGAGAAGACAAGTAATATGGGCTCTAAGTTAAATAAACAATCATGCATATGAGAGCCACTAAACATTTTCAATACGGTCTTCTCGACCCCCAAAGGAAATAAAAGAAAATAAAACTATTTACACGGGAAAGCTCCCAACAAGTAAGAAGAAGAACTAGAAATCTTTCTGGGTTTTCATTTTAATTTCTACTACAAGCATGGAAATTAAACTAACTAATTTTTTGGTTTTTTCTTAAAGTTTATCAAACACACAAGAAGAAAACTAGAAAGAAAATTAAACCAACATGGATAATACAATGAAAGAGTATGAGCACCGACGACTAGTGTGTGAACATGAATGTAAAGTCGGTGAGAAATACGTACTCACCCAAGCTTAGGCTTTTGGCCTAAGTTGGTCTACTACCAAGGACCGCTGCTACTCTCCCCGGTGTACTGGGAGGTGTAATTAGGATACCACTGGCTGGTCATCTCCGGATCTCACTAGACAGATGATGCACGATAAGGGTCCAGTTCAGGTTCCGCCTCAGGTTCAGGTTCTGGAGTGGATGCTTGGGCTCGATGAGCATACACCACCTGTGGTGCGACAAGAAAATTTTCTGCAAGCAAATCGAACAACAGAGGCGCAGGCAGAATAATAGTCTCATTGTGTTTCTTATTAAATCTAAAGTTATACAAAAGCATCCTTTCTTCGTTGTCAATGATAAACTTATGGGCTACCATGCTCCTGTAATCTAAAATGTGAGGAGGCAATTGTGTCTCCTCTTTCTCATGGTGCCTAATAGGTATCTAAAAATGTCTTGCACGACGTGAAGCATAGATACCTCCAAATATGGGGCCTTTTGTACGATTAAGGGCTAACCGTTTAGCAACGACGGCACCCATACTAAAACTATTATCTCCAAGCAAGGCATGTTGAAGAATGATAATATCAGGCCCACGAGAGAGGGGGGCACGCCCCCCTGTCTCGTGGACAGGGTGTGGGCCCCCTGGTCATGATTCTTTCGCCTGTATTTTTTATATTTTCCAAAAAGTCGCTCCGTGGATTTTCAGGACATCCGAGAACTTTTCTTTTCTACACATAAAACAACATCATGGCAGTTCTGCTGAAAACAGCGTCAGTTCGGAGCAGATTGAGGCACCGAAGCAGATCAAGGACGTGCGTCGGCTCACTGGCTGCGTTACCGCCGTGAGCAGATTCATCTCCAAGCCGCTGAGCGTGCCCTTCCGTTTTTCAAGATCTTGAAGAAGGCGGGCCCAATGGAGTGGACCCCGGAGGCTGAGGCAGCCCTGCAGGATTTGAAGAAATACCTCTCCTCTACCCCAGTGTTGGTTGCGCCTAAACCACAAGAACCGTTGTTGTTGTACCTAGCGGCAACAAATCAAGTGGTTAGCGCCGCGCTAGTGGCGTAGAGGGAGGTCGACAAACAGGCAGCAGCAACGGCAGAGTTGACGGATGGCGAGCCAGAACCCTCCCCGGCAGGGCTTGGTCCCGGAAAGACTGATCCCCCGGCAAGGACTGACACTAGTGCGACAGGGAATGTGCGACTGGGTGAAATGGTGCAAAAGAAGAAGATGGTGTAGCACCCAGTTTACATCGTCAGCTCCCTCTTGCAGGGGGGCTAGGTCGAGGTACTCCGGTGTGCAGAAATTGCTCTTCGGCCTCCTTATGGCCTCGAGGAAGCCGCTTCATTACTTCCAAGCACATGAGATCACTGTTGTCACCCGCCTTCCATTGCAACGGATACTGCATAACCCAGATGCAATGGGGAGGATTGTGGAATGGGCCTTGGAGCTGTCAAGTTTTGGTTTGAAGTTCGAAAGCACCTCGACGATTCAGAGCAGAGTCTTGGCAGAGTTCATTGCTGAATGGACCTCGACGCCCGATGAAGAGATCCAGGAGACCACTCTCCCCGGCAAGGAAACGAGTAGCAACTGGATTATGTACTTTGATGGGGCATTCTTGCCACAAGGCGCTGGTGCTGGTGTGCTGCTCGTCGCACCCACCGGAGAGCTCCTAAAGTACGTGATCCAAATGCACTTTCGCAGGGACATATCGACGAACAACGCCGCTGAGTACAAGGGATTGCTTGCCGGTCTCAGGATCGCGGCAGACCTCAGAGTCAGGAAGCTCATCATCAGGGGCGATTCACAGCTTGTTGTCAGGCAGATCAACAAGGACTATTAGAGCCCATTGATGGAAGCCTACGTGGAGGAATTGAGGAAACTGGAGGAGCGCTTGGACGGTATATAGGCAGAGCATGTCCCTCGAGTGGAGAACGACATTGCCGACTACCTGTCAAAGCATGCTGCCCTCAAGCTACCTGTGGACCAGGTACCTTTGTGCTTCGGTTAGCTCAACCATCCGTTGAGCCATCAACATAGCAGAATACGCGAAGGAAGTCCGGCCTCGGTAAGTACTTCCCTACCGAGCTCCCTGGAGCTGCTAGCAAAGGAGTTGCCATGGACGCCGAGCCTGCCGTGGGACAACCGACTCCGGCGGGGCGCCAAGCCCTTGCCATGGAGGCAACCACTCCCACGGCGGAAGAAATGCCTTTGGTCCTTTCCATCGAGCCACAGGATCCAGCATGGGTGCAGCATACTGTCTGATCCCTCCAAATAGTGGAGCTTCATGAGAGCAGGAAGAAGCAGAGAAAGTAGCCCGCCGGTCTGCTCTGTACCAGTTTGTCGACAACGTTCTGTACTGAAAAAGACCGAATGGAGTGATATTGAAGTGCATCTCCCGCGAGGAAGGACTAGAGCTATTGGCGGAGATACGTGGAGGCATACGTGGCTTCCACATAGGGTCAAGGGCCCTTGCCAGCAAGGCTTTCCGGCAAGGTTTCTTCTGGCCCACTGCCCTCCAGGATGCGACAGCGCTAGTAACCAAGGGTGAAGCGTGCCAGTTCCATTCGAAGAAGCTTCATCAGCCAGCTCAAGCCTTGCGGACAATCCCTCTCTCTCAGCCATTCTCGGTCTAGGGGCTCGACATACTGGGCCCTTTTCCTCGCGCCATCGGGGGCTCTGAGTACTTGTATGTTGCAATTGATAAGTTCACAAAGAGGCCAGAGGTGGAAGCAGTGAGGAAGGTGACCACACAGTCAGCCGTCAAATTCTTCAAGGGGCTAGTTTGCCGCTTTTGTGTGCAAACAGAATCATCACTAACAACGGCATGCAGTTCACAAGCCACACCTTCACACAGTATATTGAAGACCTCGGCAGCAAGGTCTGTTTTGCTTCCGTGGCACACCCACGGAGCAACGGCCAAATGGAGAGGGCAAATGCTGAACTGCTACGTGGCCTGAGGATGAAGACTTTTGACAGGTTCCACAAGAGTGTGAGGTGCTGGATTGATGAGTTGTCGGCGGTTCTTCGGTCGATCAGAACGATGCCAAATCGAGCCACCGGCCAGACACCCTTTGCCCTAGTTTACGGGGTAGAAGCAGTTCTCCCCACGGAACTCATATACGGGTCACCTCGAGTGCTCGCTTATGATGAGCTTGAGCAAGAGCGATTGTGGCAAGATGATGCAACGCTCCTCGAGGAAGATTGTCTTCAGGTGGCTGTGAGAGCAGCACGCTACCAGCAAGCCTTGTGCCGCTGCCATAGCCACAAGGTTCATTCTCGAAGCTTTGTGGAAGGCGACCTTGTTCTTCGGCGTGTTCAGTCGGCCAAGAATTCCAACAAGTTGACGTCGAAGTGGGAAGGCCCTTATCGGGTAAGACGAGTCACCAGGCCTGGCGTAGTCCGCCTGGAGACCGAAGATGCCATTCCAGTGACCAACTCCTGGAACATTGAGCATCTTCGCAAGTTTTACCGATAAGGTGCGGCTGTCGGGCCCCCCGGCAGGCCAACTTTTGTACAAGCCTTGCCGGCAAGGCATGTAACCCTCTGTACAAAGCTAGGCGCAGACCCTGAGCATAAAGAAAAGAAGCGGTAGCGCCCTAAGTTATAGCATGCATGCTAGATCGAGTCTCCCCCTCGGTTAGGGTTGATAGTGCTTAGCAGCAACTAACCCCTAGCATAGAGGTCGAGTTTGCGTCTCTTTGTTCCTATCCATCCTCTTTGGTTCACGGGGTACATAAGTGTTTCCGCCAAGCTAAGGGGGAGGAAGAGAACAAGCCAACACTCCGACCCCGGCAAGCCAAGCTTGTGGGGGGCTGAAGACACAAAGGTCCAGCCACGGCAAGCAAGGGTTGCCGGGGGCTGTAGATCGAGATAAGCTTTCTGATCTCCTGTTATGCATTTCCGTATAAAGATTGGGATGTATGAAACCTCTTTTTATTCTGAGACTGCCTAGCTCCCTTCATTCCTACCACCCAAGAACTTCTTCTTGGTTCGGAATCTGGTTGTAGCCTCGGCGGCAAGGAAGCAGGCGTAGGGCCCACCCCTACTTCATCCCTGCCTCCACCAAAGGCGTGAGTATGGTCTAACGGAGTAGGGGAGCGGCAAGGCCTGCTGCTGGGCAACAGTGTTTTTATTGAAAACTTCACGGATTTGTTCCTTGGTATGGGCTTTGCTCACACACACAAGACCCGACAAGCATCCTTTTTTTAATTAATACGTTCCAGACAGGTATAGTTCATACGGAATGTAAACCTGAACAGAGAGGTTACAAGTTTTAAATCTAACTAAGGCCCTTAGGCTTACAAGCTAAAAAAAGATAAGGTGCCCGTAATCCCTTTCTTGTCCCTCTCCTCAGGAAATGGAACAAGAAGGCAAAAGGGCAGAAGGAGCGCCTAGGCAAGGTACGAGCAGCAGAAGGTGCCAAGAGAACATGTCGGCGGTCGCCTGGGAGAGGTCTGGTGGTGGTGGTGCCGGAGGAAGAGCTGGAAGATGAGGCAGCGTCTGTCAATACGCTACAAAGGCGTTGGTGCCATCATACTCCGACTTGACGGCCCGCCACCCTCCTTCTTCGCCTTCTCCGGCCTTCCCACGCCAGCCGCCCAAGGAGGCGAGCCCGAGAAGTTCAAGGAGCCGGCTCCACCGGGAGAAGGAGCCCGGTGCAGATGCTGCTGCTGCCGGGACCGCCCCGGGCCGGCGGGTCCGACACCTCGTCGGACCCGACACCTAGTCGGACCCGTCATCCTCTTGCCTGCCAGCCTCGTCGTCGCTACAACTGTCCTCCTCATCACAATCGCTTAAGGATGAGTCTTCGTCATCCGAGGTTCTCTCCACGCAGCACTTCAGGCGAGTTCCGAAGTCACCAAAGACCTTGACGGAGAGGAGGCCATTCTCCATCAACTTAAAGTAGAGAATGAGCCCCGCCGTCAAGCTGTGGATGCGAGCGAAGGTCTTCCATCCGCAGCGAAGATACATGACGTGAGGGGCTGGGAAGTCGACGTCGACCCATGTGCCGCTTTTCCCACAGCCCCTAATGTGCAGCCTCAGCGCCTCCGGCGGGTCAAGCTCCATCTCCCGAGCGAATGGGGTCGGGAGACGAAGATGATGATGCACCGGCCGGCGCAGCCTGATGAAGAACTCGCAAGGGTTGTCCCCGACGTGGCCCTCCATTGGGGGAAGGACCGCTGGCGGAGGCGAGGCCGATGCGCTTCCCCGTCCTTCTCTTCCCCGAGCACCATGGCAGCCTCGGCCTCGCACCCTCCCCATTCCCCTCGCGGCCGGCTCCGCCGCCACGGGCTCTTGGGGAGGAGCGATGCGTTGTCGAGCAGAGACCCTTGCCGCCACCGATGAAGCATCAGCGCGCCCTCTCGCCATGACAGAAGGGAGGAAGGAGCAGGTACGGGGAGAGGTGGATGGTGAAGGACTGAAAGGCGCCATCCCTCCTGCTCCCCTCCTTATAAAGGGACGGGGTCGGGGCTCGGCCGCCCCTCTCAGCCAATGTGGCTCATTAAGGTGACAGCGGGCGAGGCCGTCGACCGCCCTCCCCGCCCAATTGAAGGCGCATGGGTATCGACCCACGCGCGCACGTCTTCCCGTATTCCGCGCGCCTGTCATTCGCCCTGCGTCGTGCATGTGGCGTACGTGGCGCAAGGGACGGGCATAATGGGACGCGTGGAGCGACGGTTCCCAGGTAAGGAGAGTAAATGAGCAGCGGCCTTGCAGTCTCGAAGGGACACATAAGCCGCCTCTTTACTATTCACCGTAGGATGACGAAAGCAAGCTTCGATCACCCACGCGCGCGACCCCCCACGTCACGCATGCAACGTGGATCGTGGGAGAACGCAGCGGGTAGAAAAATCACCTCAAATAAAACAGCCCCACCTGCCCGCGCACCATTTTTGGGCCTAGCCCAACAATGCGTTGCGCTTATCTGTGGCCCAGTCCCGGGGGCTCCTATCGGTGTAATAAAGTAGGGGCGCTCTTTTGTACCCCTTACTTGTGCACGGGAAGTCAGAGCCGCACCTGTGGCCACGCTTAAGCAGAGTAGGAACAGGGAAGCAAAGCCACAAGATGGCCAAAGCAACACCAAGACAGAGGCATAAAGAGCAAGAAGGCGAGGTGGTTTCCCCCGGCAAGACCCTTGTCGGGGTGGCCGCCATGGCCCCGGCAAAGACCCTTGAACCCCAGTTTCTCCAGCGCCACCAACCATGTTGCGACCTGGGCTCGGGAGGCGCCTCCATGATGGCATGCAGATCTTTGTGAAGACAAGAAACACTACAAATCAGAAGAGGATTAGAAGGCGACGAACCTCGGCAATATCCTTGCCGAGGAAACCCACGAGACCTCCGACAAAATCCTTGCCGGGGACGATCACAATGCCATGGCAAGACCCTTGTCGGGGCCCCCGGCAAGGCCCTTGCCGAGGGCGTCCGCGGGGCCATAGCTAGGCCCGCACCCGCCAAGTTTCCACCGCTGCTCCCATGTAGCTGCCAGCCCACCAGTTAGGCAAGCACCTACGTGTCAGCTCGAGGCTTCAAGCCAACTCGGCGCGTGCCTACGTGGTGGCATGCAAATCTTCATGAAGGCCCTACCACCACACCACCTTAGCAGCCTGCCATCCTACATTACGCTGACCGCCTCGCTGGCCCAGGCGCGTGTCAAGGCAAGGCGAAGCGGCGGTAAAGTGAAGGGGACACGTCGGAGGCGCATTAAATGTGTCTTGTCCCATAATGGCAAGTGATAGGCTTAACCACAATACCCCGATGCCACCTCCTGTGTGCCACTGTGGCGATCCCCTTGCCTATAAAAGGAGGCCCAAGGCATCCAGGAGAAGGATTCGGACTCTTGGACAAGTTACGCCCACTGTAGCGAACTCAACAACTCCAAGAACACAGATATACACACAAAAGTAGGACTACGGTATTACGCATCCCCGCGGCCCGAACCTGGGTAAACGACCTGAGTGTTTGTGCTGACTGCTGAACCCGCTCTTCTCACCACCCTGCGCCCCGCTACCGTAGTAGGGATTCTTGTGATCCCATAGGTGTCGTTCTCCACCAAAAAATTGCTTTGTTGTTGCAACCGGTTGCAATGATTTTAGTAACTTCTTGTCAGTATCCAATCAAAAATCTTTAATTCCTAGTTTGTTTAACTGGGTTGCTATTCTAACTCCCAGTTGAGATGTTTTGTTAACTTCAAATTTTCTGAATCCATTGAAACTTTAATGGCAAAATAGGTTATCCCAAGATCAAAGAGCAACATTCGCATGGACGTTGTATCAGCCTGTTGTAGTGGTACCGGCCCAATCATGCATATTGAATTGCCAACTGCTGATGCTGTAGAGGCTAAACTATTGTTAGAAAGAGATTCTCCTTCTGCACTTACAGAAGAAGTCGACAAGTTGAGGAAGTAAACAGCACAATCGCAGTACTCAAGACAAACATTAAATATTTGGTGGATTTCAAAATGAAGCAAGCTGAGAATGACCATTGTGTTTTTTGTTCATTAATCGATCGAACCATTTGTTTTAGAGATCATGTAATGATAGTTTTCTTCTTTTTTGTTTATATTTTTTAGCATGAGTTTTTATTAATTGATAAGACTAAGACATTTCATTTTGGTTGCGATGTCAGACCTACAAATATGCCAATCGGGCTGAATGTGCATTCATTAATAATAGTAGTATAGATGGTCCTTAAGTGGCACGCATCTGAAAGGGCCATGATGTTGTACTAGCTTTGCTTAAAAAATGATGCTCTTCTAGCAAAAAATGTATAGCGGCTTGGCTTATATATGTTAGTTGAGATTATTGATCCATATACTCCATAAGTGTTTATATGTCTGTTAGTTTTGTACATTATTGGTTGATTGACTCAGTATTTTGAATCTTGAGACATCGCTTGTGTACATATCTAAATGGGAGTACACTATATGCTGCATGTGGCATACATGTTACACTTGAGTTGGACATAAAGTGGTTTCAAATATTCAAATTCACCATAAACTGGATTCTACCTTCTGAACACGAGTATCGACATATGTAAAAAATATTCATATATGATAGTGGCATCTTTGTTGTGCTTTCTAAGATATATAGGAAACATAGAATGATTTATAAAGATTCTTATAAGAATACAAAATGGAGTTGAATTTAGTAGTCAGGGTTAACGTGAATACTTATTGTCCCCAAATTGGAAATAAGCGGAAATACATCGACTCCCACGTCGGCTGCCCGAAGCTAGTGTTTGTGAGATGGAAATTACTGTATACCCCTTACACGGAGAATCCATCGGCCCGATTTCCACTGCTCTCAATAGGGGTAGGTTAGTAATTTCAATCAGATGTGGCACGACTGCTCTGAGCTCATTCAGACACGGTGGGCGCCAAACGTGGGCGGCAAAACACATTCTCTCCCTCCACTTCCCCATTCATTCACGGTGGGCGTCAAAACAAACTCGACTCGGCTGAAATCAATGTTGGCAAATATTTTTAATAGGGGCAGGTTTGTAACTTCACTCATACGTGACACAACTACCCTACCTCGACGGACTCGAGCCACAGCCGAGCGCGCCGCACTGTGACGATGGGCACGATCTAGCTCTGCCGCCGAACAGTGCCTTGGTGGCCGCACACGGATCCGCTTCGGCCATTAGCCCGGAGCCGATCGCCCAGATCGAGGTTCGGTGGATAGGCGCCGCCCTGGGGGCTTCAACATCCATGGCGATGGAGCCGAACACTAATCTTGTCCCCCGCGAAACTCGTGACTCCGAGGCGCCGGACTCCTTGCCGGACTCCGAACCTCCCGCGCCCCTGCCAATCGATCCGGATTGGGCGCCGGTTATGGAATTCACCGCCGCGGACATCTTCCAATGCTCGCCTTTCGGCGATATCTTGAATTCACTAAAGCATCTCTCGTTATTAGGAGAGTCTTGGCCGGACTATGGCCAGGACGGTTGGGGAACGGACGACGAAGAAATTCAGAGCCCACCCACCACCCACTTTGTAGCCACTGTCGACGATCTAACCGACATGCTACACCTTGACTCCGAAGACATTGACGGAATAGACGACAATGCTGGAGACGAACAAGAAACAGAGCCTATAAGGCACGGGAGGACTACCTCGTCACATGACATATATATGGTAGACACCCCAAAGGAAAGCGATAACGAGGATCAACGGGCCGCGGCAGAAGATGACCACGCCGATAAACGACCAAAACGGCGGCGCAGGCACCGTCTTAAGTCCCACCTCGACAACAACGCTCCCAAAGAGCCCACAATACGGCAGGGCTCACAAACGGACGACGAACACGCAGATAAGGAACCGTCCGACCATGACGAGTCAGATAATCAGTCCAGGCCAGGTGAAAACAACAGTCCGGACGACCTCACGCCGGACACACCGCCGGAGAGCAAGAACCTTCGGAAAAGACTCGTCAGTACTGCAAAAAGCCTGAAGAAGGAAAAACGAAGGCTCAAAACAGCGGAAGACACACTCAGAATGAGATGGAGCAAAGTGCTCAAAACCGCAGATAAGTACGGCAATGGCCACCAATCAAAGAGCTACCCGAAGCGCAAGCTGCTACCAGAATTCGACGAGGAGGCCATAGAGCCCCCACCGTCCAAAAATAAAGGGGCTGCCTGGCTGGATAGACGGCCAGATGATAGGCCAAATTCTGACAGCGGTGCCACACATAAACCAACCAACGAACTTGGAAGGATGGATGGCCCAGTCAGATCCATCTACGGGCCAAAGGAGAAGGCCCCAGGAAGCAAGGCAACACGTCAAGTGTCTGATGATAGCGGCACACACAAATACAGGTGCGCCGCACACCCACTATGTTTCACTGACGAGGTGCTAGACCATGAATTCCCAGCAGGATTTAAACCCATAAACATAGAGGCCTACGATGGAACAACAGACCCTGGAGTCTGGATAGAAGATTATATACTACATATACATATGGCCAGAGGAGATGATCTCCACGCCATAAAATACCTACCTCTCAAGCTCAAAGGGCCAGCCCGTCATTGGCTTAAAAGCCTCCCAGAAAATACTGTTGGAAGTTGGGAAGAGCTTGAGGACGCGTTTAGAGCAAATTTTCAAGGGACTTATGTCCGTCCTCCGGATGCAGATGATCTAAGTCATATAACTCAACAGCCCGGAGAGTCAGCGCGGAAATTCTGGAACAGGTTCCTTACAAAAAGAACCAAATAGTCGACTGTCCGGACGCCGAAGCCTTAGCAGCTCTCAAGCACAATGTCCGAGACGAATGGCTCGCCAGGCACCCTGGTCAAGAAAAACCGAGGACAATGTCTGCACTAACAAGCCTCATGACCCGCTTCTGTGCGGGCGAGGATAGCTGGTTAGCACGATGCAGCACCAGTGACCCAAGTACATCAGAGATAAGAGATGGAAACAGAAAATCACAGCGCAGAAAAGAGCAGCGCCGGAATAAAGAGAAAAGCCCAAAGAGCGCGGCAGTCAACGCCGGATTCAAAAGCTTGCGGCCCAATAATAAAACACAGCCTCTTAAGGATGACAGTGACGAATTGTCCAACTTAAACAAAATTTTGGGTCGGATATGTCAAATCCACAGTACCCCCGGAAGGCCTGCAAATCATACCCACAGGGATTGTTGGGTTTTTAAATAGTCCGGCCGACTAAATGCCGAACACAAGGGGCTCGACGCGTCAAGCAAAGAAGATAAACCCCACCAGCAGAGCACCGGAAAACAAAAGACTTTCCCTCGAGGGGTCAAAGCAGTAAACTCACTTCATGTGATAATACGGAAAAATAGCGCGGCACTTTCTAAAAAGAGCTTCGCGCGGTCCAACCCAGCAGACCGTAGAGATTGGATATCAAAATCAATCACTTTCGACCACCTGGACTATTCTAGAAGCGTTCAAAATGCGGGACGGACTCCCCTGATATTGAATCCCATAATAGACGGATTGCAATTTACTAACGCCCTAATGGACGGAGGCAGTGACTTAAACCTGCTATATTCAAACACAATCCGTAGGATGGGGATAGACCCTACCAAAATTCGACACAGCCGCACTTCCTTCAAAGGAGTGACGCCAGGCCATTACGCCAAGTGCACAGGCTCCATATTACTAGAAGTCGTGTTCGGATCGCCGAACAATTCTCGATGCGAAAAATTAATTTTTCACATCGTCCCATTTGAAAGTGAATATCAAGCACTCTTGGGACGAAAGGCTTTTGTCCGCTTCAACGCCATACCGCATTACGCGTCTCTTACACTCAAGATGCCCGGACCACGTGGCGTAATTTTAGTGCGAGGGTCACTTAAAGACCCCGGACTTGGATAGACGAATCCGGCGTCAATGGGCTAGGGGCTCCCTAGCCGCATACCCCTTCACAGGGGGCTGCGCGCACAAATAACCGCGGGTTCATACAAACCCCGCTTTAATCATTTACATTTCTAATATTTTTCGCACTAATTGTTTTTAAAACTAAATGTTCCTATCTTTTTATAGATGAACAACGTGCATACCCGTCCAGGATAACGGCGCAACGGAGACACAGGCGCAGACGCGCAGTAGGGACCCGTTGTGAGGATTCTTTTCAGATTAAGACCCTGCGTAAACCTTTTTTACTGTCTCTTGTTGTTATTCTCCCTTGGTTTCTTCCTATAGCCAAAGAGGAGCCTGACGTTTTGGCATCGGCCGCATCAGAAGACCGTGCCTGTACCTGGACACTAGGGGCTTAGGGCATCGTTCTGCCCATTATTATAAAGACCGAACACCTTAGGGAGTGTTCGGCGTCTCGAGTTAGGCATTATATGCATCAGCTCCGAATCATGTCTTTGGTCAAATGTTGGGTTTGCCCGGCTCCTGTGTTTTGCTGCCTTACGTTCCGTATCATCGCCTAACGCGGCACCAGGAGAACTACTGCGATTGTGCCCCAGTTCGGCTGGGCAAGCACCTCAGTAGAGAAAGCCGAAAACTGACTGTCATGACTATCGGAATGTTTAGAATTCCCAACTTTGACGAAGGGCCGTTTCCCGGTCAGGCACACGCGCTCCGACTTCGGAGAAGGGCGATGCCACCAGGGGCTATATCGTAGCCCCACCCTCGAGCTCCACTGGCTAAGTGAAAGTGATAAAGCATTATAGTCCGGATTGCCTCGTTCGCTACGCTACCACCTCCTTCTAATAGGACTGAGACGTCGGATTAAGTGTGAAAACGCGCTATTTTTGCGAACACCCCAGCACCTTGTGCATGGGGGCTGAAGCCGAAGACTGCCATCTTTCAAGTTATACACAAGTATACGTAAACGGCCGCACAGGAGAAGTTTTACTACTTGAACGCACAAGTATAAAAAGCAGTTATAACATAATCATCGATTTACAAGCTAATGCGTTCATTTGAACGGTACATTCTTCGAGCACTGCGACTCTATTACACGAGCGCCACGTATAACTTCCCCGAAATAGTGCTCGGCAGGGAGCCGGTCTTCATCCGAACCCTAGGCAGCAACAGCGGTGGCGTCCATCTCTGGACAATGCGCCTTCACACGGGCAAGAGCCATCCGTGCACCCTCTATACAGGCCGACCGCTTCATCTCCTTTATATGCGGCACCGCTCCAAGGAATTGCTGTAGTAAGCCAAAGTAGGTCGTCGCCTTGGACCTCTCTGGCCAGACATGGGCCACGATGTCAGTCATGGCAAGTCCGGACAATCTATTTAGCTCGGCCCATTCGGCCAACCGGTCTGTCAATGGAAGTGGGCGATCCGGACTGTGGAATTGAGACCAATATAGCTCTTCCGTCTCGTGATCCTTCTGGCTCCGGAAGTGCTTAATGGCATCGGCCGCACTTGCAGCTAAGTCCATATACGGATCCTTCGGACTCCACAGCCGCTCAAATTGAGCATACTTTCCATCCATAAACCGGCGACGCAGCAAAAAAGGCTTGCCAGCCACGATCTCTCCGGCCTGGCACAGTTCCTCCTTCATAGCCCGCATTGCAGAGCGGGCATCCTTGGCTTCGGTGGTGGCCTTCTTCAGGTCTTCCCGCTCCGATAAGCGCTCCTTTTCAAGAGCCTCATTGCGGTCGGCAGCATCCTTTACTTTTATGGCCAATTCGGCCACCTCGGCCCTACTTAGGCAGTGCGCAGCCTTTTCGGCTTTCAACTCCTCGGCCGCCCTCAAGGAAGCCGCTTCACTCCTTCGGGCTTGCTCCTTAGCTCGAGAAAGTTCGGCCCGAAGGCCCTCCACAGCAGCAGCACCGTCTGTGCAAACAGCATATAATTTATCAGAGGAGGGCTTCGACCCCCTTAATAAAGCAACTGCAGAGAACTCTTTTACCTTGCGACTCGTCAAGTCGCCTGTTGACAAGTGCGATGTCCGCATCTGCCAAGTCAAATTGCCGATTTAACTCGGCAAACTCACTAGTCCGGCTAGCCCCCGGACTATCCACCACCTGCATAGGAACGACGGAATTCATTCCTTTAGATTTCGATCCTCGGTACGCTGTCGTTTCCGACAACCTACCGAGTCTCAGGGGCTACTATCTATACAGGGCGCATTTTTTATATGCAAAACTGTTAAAAGACAAAGGGGTGCGTCATTCTCGCATACCTCAAATCCCGCCAGCAAACTCATGGCGGCATTACGCAATTCGCTCTCAGCGTACGAAATCCTTCCAATCACCATACGCATTAACACACGGTGATCTTCTGAAATGGACGCCCCCTCAAGCAGATTCTTCAGTTCTCCCGGCCGGACACTAGTAAGTGCCGAACTCTCTGGCCCCTCCGGACTCGGGGATACCCACCGTGATGACACTTCGGGTTCGCCTGCCTCATCAGGCGGCGCTGCGGACGGAGGCATATCGCTCTCCATCATCTCCGGAAGAAGGTCCCCCGAAGATGAACTCATCTGAGAAGGCTGCAGATCCGAACTGCAATATAAATATTTCGGTTATCTACAGAAGCACAAATGAAGGTATTTCCTTACTAATTAACTCCCTCTTTCATACTCACGGCTCGCTGGAGGGCCGATCCTTTGATGATGATTGTGCGTCCGGATTCTTTCCGGGCGCCGGACCCCCCGGGGAAGATCTCTTCCCACGCTTAGGGGCTTTGTCCTCCGGATCTTCAGAGGCGGTCCTCTTCTCCCCCTGAAGGGAGGGGTTCTTGGTTCCCCCCTCTTCAGTCGCCCCTTTGGGCGAAATATTAGCTCCTCTATTTTCCCCGTCGCCCCCTTCTGTGGGCGCAACCTCCAACATTCTGACCAGCACGGGCTCCAGTGCGGTCTCTGGGAGGGGGGCCGGACACCTTATCAGCCTTGATCGCGCCACCCATTCCTGTAAAGAACAAAGGGTCAGGAGGCGAACTCTAGAAAGGCACATAAACAAAATGTCCGGACTCTAAGCTACTTACCTGAGTATCCGGGCGGTCACGGCTTAGGCCTGCATCCTCGGCTAAATCCGGACATGCCACCTGCGGTCTGAAGAACAACTTGTACATCTCCACGGGTGTCGCACCCATGAAGTGTTGGAGAATCCGAGGTCCCTCCGGGTTGAACTCCCATAGACTGAGAGGACGGCGTTTGCAGGGCAGAAGATGCCTGAGTAGCATAACCTGTATCACCTTGATCAGGTCGATCTCCCTCGCTTGGAGATCTCGAATCCAGCCCTGCAGTGAAGGCACGTCTTCGGACGGCCCCCAATTGAGCCCTTGGTTGACCCACGACATCAGTTGGCGTGGAGGTCCCGGGCGGAATAAGGGCGGCGGCTTTTGCCTGTTGCCCCTTGGAGCGGTGATATAGAACCACTCCTGCTGCCACAGTCCAAGTTCCTCTTGGAAGGAACCCTCGGGCCATGGGGCATCGACCTTTTTGCTTATGGTCGCCCCGCCGCACTCCGCTTGACGCCCCCCGATCATCTTCCGCTCCACCTTGAAGGTCTTCAGCCATAGGCCGAAGTGGGGAATGACGCGGAGGAAGGCTTCGCAGACGATAATGGACGCGGAGATATGGAGGATGGACTCCGGAGCCAAGTCGTGAAAGTCCAGTCCATAGTAGAACAGGAGCCCCCTCACGAAGGGATCCGTCGGGAAGCCTAAACCCCGACGGAGGTGGGATACGAAAACGACGTATTCACTGGGCTCGGGGGCTGGCACAGCCTGTCCTTAGGCAGGAAACCTGTGCGAAACATCGTAGGCCAGGTACTTGGCCTCACGCAACTTCATTATGTCCTCCTCCGTGACGGAGGAGGGCATCCACCGGCCCGGGAGGTCGGAGCCGGACATGATTGAGGATCCGAAGCGCTCGAATCTGAGGCTCTGGGTGTTGGAACTGGGAGCGGGGAAGAGATTCGATGCGAGATTGAAGAACAATGGCGAGCCTTGGTCCTCTTATAAAGGGGAAGAAATACCAAGTGCCGTCTCCGTGACCGTTTGGAATTCCCCTCCGATAGAGGAGGCGTGGCGACGGGAGCGGTTGGGTTACCCACGCACGTATTGATGAGAATCCCGGAATAAGGGAAACACGATCTCTTCTTCGATAAGACGTGCCAAGGAAACCGCTTCGCTAAACGTGCTGAGGTGGTATAGTAGTTCAAACAAAGGCCTGGTGGCGGTGTGATGTCACGCCACATAATATGTCAGCAGATTGAACTAAGTGTACATTTTATTCTCTCTACGGTGGAATGTGGAATTTATTTTGCCGAGCTGGACACTATCCTGGTGTTCATGATCTTCTCAGGATTATTCAAGGGAGGAACCCGCCTTGCAATGCCGAACATTGTGCACGCCAGCCTTATCGTCATTGAAGACTGGTTCAAGGGCTACTGAGGGAGTCCTGGACTAGGGGGTGTCCGGACAGCCGGACTATCATTATCCGCTGGACTCCAAGACTACGAAGATACAAGATTGAAGACTTCGGCTCGTGTCCGGATGGTACTTTCCTTGGCGTGGAAGGCAAGCTTGGCAATATGGATATGTAGGTCTCCTACCATTGTAACCGACTCTGTGTAACCCTAGCCCTCTCCGGTGTCTATATAAACCGGAGGGCTTTAGTCCGTAGGACAACATACATTACAACAATCATACCATAGGCTAGCTTCTAGGGTTTAGCCTCCTTGATCTCGTGGTAGATCTACTCTTGTACTACCCATATCATCAATATTAATCAAGCAGGATGTAGGGTTTTACCTCCATCGAGAGGGCCCGAACCTGGGTAAAAACATCGTGTCCCTCGTCTCTTGTTACCATCCGCCTAGACGCACAGTTCGGGACCCCCTACCCGAGATCCGCCGGTTTTGACACCGAGACCATCCCAACACGAGCCTCCTCCGTCCGCCACCCTATCCATCATCGTCATCCTCCACCTTGTCGGGCGCCTACCAAGACTGCGTCGTCCATGGCTAGAGATGGGCATTTCTCATCCACGGTGAAGGACCAAGAGCCTTGCAATGCGTCCTCTCACTTCATCGGTGCCATTGTACTCCTTACCAGGGCTGCTCCGATGACCTTCTTGTCCACCGCAACGGGACTTACCGCCTGATGCACCGTCTACCATCGCAGATCTACTTCCACGCCACCGACAGCCATCACACCACCTATGCCTACACGGCGCCGCAAGAGAGGTGGTACTATTTCATATCTGCTCACCTTTTTATCTCAACCAAAAACTAGATCATAACTTGGTTACTGTACTTTCTTTTCAGCTCTTAGAATCTTAGTTCTTAGTTCGAAGCAAACAATGGTTTCTAAGTACAATTTATGTGGTTTGAAGCTTCAAATCTTCCATGAGTCATAATACGGTTTAATCGATCATGCTTAGGGTTTCCCCCCTTTTATGATCACTATACAATCAGTCTACGTGCTTCATGTCATAATGGCACTGCTCCACCCATCAAGCTAAACAAGCTTAGTTGTTCAAATACGAATCTAATATTATTAAAACAGAGTCGTTTAAATTTTTTTAATGAAACAGAGTCATTTAATTGGTTAGCTAAACATTCCTAAGTTAGTTCCAGAATGCATGTACGCTGTTGGGGTGGATCTACAGGGTGGCCACGGTGGGCCGCGACCCACCCTGGAATTTTGTGTCGGCCCAAACACTGATTCCCCTCTATTCTGTTGCGGTTCTGATCTCTGCTCGCTCCTAGTTGCCTGCCTTGCCGGCGTCTTGGCGTCCCCGGATGGCATGACTTTACGAGGAGATGCCGAACTAACAAGAGGTCAGGAGCCATTCGCCCAAGAACATCACCACTGTCCAGGCGGGCCGCCGTGCCTACCTTCCCAGTCTGTTTAGGGCTCAGGCATGCAGCACCCACTAAGCCAACTCGATTTATCCTGAGATACGTCTGCAACACTCAGCAACCACTCCCCGTCACCCATTTTATAATTGATTCATTACTCAATAGGTAGGACTATCATTAGGGTTTGTTAAGTATTGACTGCTACCTACACTTAATGGTTCATATATTTTAGTAATCTTTAGTACCCATAAAGTTCACAGGGTTACAAAATTCCAGCCCTAGGAACAGACAGTAGTCATGTTGGATTGTTGGTCATAGTGACATTGACCCGGATTACTACTGCAGGCCAGGTTTGTTAACAATTTTACTTGTCTTTCTTAGTCATTCGATATGATATCCAATTATTCACTTCAATTAGTTGTAAACAATAAGTGCTATACCAACTTATTGATTCAGATTTAGGACGGTCTCTTACTGCAGTTACAATCCTGCATACTTGTCCTAGTAAGCTCACAAGTAATGATTGATTCACTACCTCTATGCTTGCCTTGTCATATTTGTTTTCAGTATTCTTTTAGGGTGGACCACCCTATTTCAAAATATTGGAACTACAGACATGAGTGGATAGTATTTCTCTATGTGATCTCTTCCATCATGTGTGGGCATCGAACACTGAATTG
Organism: Triticum timopheevii; assembly: GCA_963921465.1. Classification (NCBI taxonomy): domain Eukaryota; kingdom Viridiplantae; phylum Streptophyta; class Magnoliopsida; order Poales; family Poaceae; genus Triticum; species Triticum timopheevii. The sequence continues at coordinate 246,410,138 of OY997264.1, read as the reverse complement.
TATAGAAAGAAAAGTGTCATACCTGATGTGCACATGGTTAGTGTTTCTCTCCTAGCCATGTTTGGTGGCTATGCTCAAGGCTTTAGGGTTCGGCACTTGACAGATAGAACCTTCAAGTTTTCTGTTGCTTCTAAGTCTGTTGGTTTTGAGATTTACAAGAATGGTAGAATTGTTGAGCAAGATTTTGAGGTCGTGTTTAGTTTGTGGAATTATGGTGGGCCTAATTGGCTTCGAGAAGAACTAGCTTTCTACAAAGAACTTGATAGTGAGTGGACCTTGGTTGGTAGGCATGGCAGAGCTGTTCCCAACAACTCCGGTGATCGCCGGAGTTACAGCGCCATGGTCAGAAACGGTCGGTCAGTTTCTGAGAGATTATCGGGTGCCATTCAAACCAATGACAATCAAGGGGAATCTTTGCATTCAACCTCCCTTAATCCCGACAGTAATGGGTCTCTTAATCAACCACAAATGGCTCAACGGGCTGTCCCTAGCACGTACGTGGTGTGCTTTGCATGCGGGGGTCAAGGACATTTTGCACATAACTGCATGGTTCCGAAGCTACCTGGGCTGTGGCCTTTTTTTCAGTTTGACTCTTTTTTGAGCCCATCCGAGCAGGCCTGGGCGGAAGGTGCGGTGGAGGCCTGGTTCAAATGTGCCGGCCCAGCTCAACCGATTCGGCAAGTCTCGTCATTTATGGAGCTAGTCAAGGACCTCTTTCCAAATTTCCAACCGCGACTGCAGGTTGCCTCCTCGCATTCCTCTGTTCTTACCAACTCTGCCTCCGCCACTGTTTCTGCCTCGACAAGCTCGCCGTCCTCTTCTTCACCGGTGGAGCGGCCATTAGTTGTTCATTCTTCGGAAGCTTCAGCCATGGCCAACATCCCCATCGACCCAGCTCCCTTTGTTCCTCATGGGTTCCAGATTTTCGAGCTGGCTGGGCGCACGGGGGTTTCGAGGGCAATCTTGCCGCATCTTCCTAAGAGGCACGAAGACTGGGTGATTGCAACCATTCAACCACATCCAAATGAGGTATTTTTTCCCAATGTCAGAGAAGTTCATGAGGAGTTCTTTCAAGGTGTTGAGGCGGTGGGGTTCAGAGAAATCCAGCCATGTCCTTTTGGGGAGGCGTATGTTCAATTCCAGCATGTTAGGGATAGAGATCATCTCATCAGGTAGAGTCCTCATCCTTTTGAAGATGTTTTTATCACTTTCACTAAGCATAATGAAGGTAGGAACTAGCACAGAGTGCATTTCAATCGAACTTGTTGGTTGCTGTTTGTGGGTGTCCCCTTTGACTACTGCAATACTGAAGACATATCAACTGCCATTGCCAAGTGGGGTAGAATTATTAGTTGGGAGAGGGAGGATGCTCTCAAAGGAAAGATCTTAGTGAAGGCCAGAGTTACTAAGCTCACTGATATTCCAAAAAGCATCAGGTGGTCTGAAGGAGAATGTTTTGAAGAGGGGTCTTGGACTAGTTCAGTTGAGGTTTCGTTAGAATCAATGCTTGGAGGTGGCCCTGCTGATGAGGATCCTATTCCACCTCCTGGAGTGGACCCACACCCTATTCCACAGCATGCCAATGATTTCCCAGGGTTTCAACCTCCTCCTATTCAGAATGAGCCAGCACAGCAGGATGATTGGGATGATTGGGCAGAACAGGATGAGCAAGGCCATTGGGCATTTCCTCAGGCAATTATTCCACAGCCACAACCACCTCAGCAGCAAATGGAGTTGCCTGTGTTGCAAGAGGATGGTGCTCCCAATAGCAGCATCACCACTACTATTTCCTTGTTTGATGGGATTTGGTCTAACACTCACACTGCTATTGAGGAGGTCAACCAAGGTAGTCCAGTCATCCCTTTGTGCATGGGTTTACAGAATATCCTCATTGCTTATCAGGCAGATGGGGAGGAGGATGATTTGTTGCAATACAATGCAAACTTGGCAGATATTCAATAGCAGGAAAATGTGGGGCCCCTTTGGTTGTTCAAGAAGTTTTGCATGACCCACCTGCTCTGGTTTCAGCTACTGCAGAAGTTCATGTTTTGGCTGAAAGAAATCTTGTTTCAGATGGGCTTCTTATTCAGAATGCTAGTGTTTCATCTCTTGTTGCAGAGGGGGATCATGCTCATGTAAATGAGGAGAGTGCTGCTGCTGCTTCTCAGCACATGGAAATTCCTGTGGCCAAAGATAATGAGGAGAGTGTTGCTGCTGTCAATGATGTCATTGACCAACCACATGGACTAGAGCTCACAGCTGATATAAAAGGCAAGGCAGATGTTCCTATTAAAGTGCCTAGTAAAGGTATGGAGAGTTTTACTTTACCCAACTCTCCCAGCTTTTCTGATATCCGAAAATTAGTAGAAAATCATACCTTGGATATTATTGATGGTGCCCATTTAATTTCTAAGGAAGGTTTGGACCTATGGATTCAGCACTTTGCTCCAGCAACACAGTGACAAGTAAACACATTCAAGATTGACATACCTGTAAGTTGGTTTAATTTCATAATTCATCTTCAACTTACTCCTGACAAATTTGGTTGGGTCATGCATCTGCTGAAATCTGATCTGTGGAAAATGCTTAATGCAAATTGTGATTCTGAAAAGACTATCTTATTCCATTTACCTGATGGATGTGCTACTTCACAGGCACCAAGTTGTAAGGAAATATTGTTGGGTTTGGGAAAATAAAATGAGGGTATAAGCCCTGCTGCTCACTCCTCGAGTGGAGCTGGAAGCCCACTTAAGCAAGTATCTCCTAATAGAGCAATTCAATTGCCATTAGGTGAAGCTGTCTCAAGGAAAAGAAGGGATAAAGAGCCTCTTGTGGAGACTAGGGTAAGAAGGAGTGATAGAATTAAGAAAGAAAACAATGGTTATAGACGGAAATCATGTGATGTTAGCTCTTGCTTACCTTGTAATGCTATTCCACCAATTGTGAACAATAAAGTGATCAAAAATCTGACAAAAACCTTTTGCAAGGTGTCTGAGGATGAGGCACAGGACAAGCTTTCAAAGAGGCCCAAGAAGAAGGGCCAGGAGGATGTGGCCAAGGTCTCCAAGGTCACTGGTGCTGCAACTACTTAAGTGTGTCATGGAGTATTATAACATCAGCAATAGTACCAGAATCATTTTGAGAAAGGCTAGTTTGAGGGTTGCATGTAAGATATGTGATGTGCTGAATGTAATCAGAACATGTTTAATGTCTGTTTCTGAAAACTGGTGCTTTCTTTTGCTTTCTGCTATGTTAGTCAGTGTGATTGAGACCTCGACTTGTCGCTTTGAGGAAGATATTGAAGATTCTATGTTTACTGTCAAAAACCCTGTGTTGCATCTGATCCTCATGATATTGAAAATGTGCACTGTTATTTGTCACTGCCTGTTTGAGATCTCCAACTGTAATGGGTCATAGTATTCCAATGTCTATAATTTGCATAAGTCTGGTTTCATACCAGGAGATGGGGCCTGGCATCCAAATAAAAACAAGCAGCAAGTTAATCATGAGTAAAAACAGATCCTGGAATATATTGAACTGGAACATTAGAGGTTTGAATTCTCCAAGAAATGGTTGGCCATTAGGCAAAAAATTGAGGAAACTGCTGCTGGAATTTTGTGCCTACAAGAAACAAAGAGACAAAATTTTGATTTGTCTTATATTCAAAACTTCTGTCCATAGAGATTCAACAAATTTGAATACTTGCCTTCAATTGGGGCTTTTGGAGGTATCTTGACTGCTTGGAATGGGAACCTTTTTACTGGTGAATTGCTATTCCAAAATAAATTCTCTCTAACTATGCAATTCACTTGTACAACCACTCATAAACCATGGATCCTCACAAATATCTATGGACCCTGCATCCTTGAAGAGAAATTGGAATTTATTGACTAGTTTACTAATATACAAATGCCTGATGATGTTGATTGGATTGTCATGGGGGATTTTAATTTCATTAGGTCACCTGAGGACAGAAACAAACCTGGTGGAGATGTTAATCAGATGCTACTATTCAATGAAGCTATTAGTAATTTGGGGCTAGTTGAATTACCTGTCAAAGGGAGACAATTTAGTTGGAGCAACATGCAGGATAGTCCTCTCCTTGAAAAATTAGACTGGTTCTTCACCTCTGCTACATGGTTGACAACTTACCCTGACACCACTGCTCTGCCACTTGCTAAGCCTATCTCAGATCATTTACCTTGTGTAATAAAAATTGGCACAACAATACAAAAATCCAGGGTATTCAGATTTGAGAATTATTGGTTGAAGCACAGCTCTTTCAAAGACATTGTTCAAACTGCATGGAACATACCTGTTGGCTATACTGATCCAGCAAAGAAAATCAATGCTAAATTCAAAAACTTGAGGAGAGCACTAAAGATTTGTGCAAAGAGCCTTTCTTGTCTCAAAAAGCTGATTGATGAGTTGAATGAATGTATTATGCTATGGGACTTCTTGGAGGAATTCAGAGGTCTAACCTTGTTTGAGAATAATTGCAGGGAGCTGTTGAAAGAAACCCTTTTGACTGTCCTTAGTAAACAGAAGATTTATTGGAAACAAAGAGGGAAAATAAAAAGGGTCAAATTTGGTGATGAAAATACAAAGTTCTTTCATACAAAGGCTTCAATTAATCACATGCATAACAAAATTGCAATGCTCATGAATGAGGACCAGGTGGAAATTACTAATCATGAAGGGAAAGCTGCAATACTTTGGGAGGCTTTCAAGAAAAGACTAGAACACTCCAATGGTCATACCATGCACTTCAATTTACAGGAACTATATGAAAACAGAGTGGATCCACAAATTTTCAAAGATCTTGAGAAACCTTTCACTGAGGAAGAAATTGATGAGGTAGTGAAAAACTAGCCCACAGATAAATCCCCAGGGCCTGATGGTTTTAATATGAGTTCCTTAAAGCTTGTTGGGACATTATCAAACTGGATGTTACTGAACTCATCATTACTTTTCATGCTGGAAATGTGAATATGGAAAGCATCAACACTTCTTATATCACACTCATCCCAAAAAAGGAAGTGCCAATATCCCCCAATGATTTCAGGCCAATTTCTTTGCTTAATGGGGTTCTAAAAATCATTACCAAACTGCTGGCAAATAGATTACAACAAGTAATTCTCAAGATGGTTCACATCAACCAATATGGATTCTTAAAGAATAGAGCAATTCAAGATTGTCTTGGTTGGGCTTATGAATATATACATCAGTGCCACAAGTCAAAAGAGGAAATGCTAGTACTCAAGCTGGATTTTGAAAAGGCTTTTGACATTATTGAACATCAGGCTATTATTGACATCTTAAGAGCCAAGGGATTTGGGGAAAAGTGGATAAATTGGATGCACATGCTCTTGACTTCTGCATCCTCTGCTGTCATGTTAAATGGAGTACCTGGGAAGAAATTTTATTGTAGAAGAGGAGTAAGACAAGGAGACCCACTTTTACCCCTTCTATTCATACTGGCAGCAGACTTGCTTCAGTCAATTTTGAATAAAGCCATGATAAGGGATTTAGTCACACCACCACTTCAAGTGAACTCTTGCCCAGATTTCCCTATTGTGCAGTACGCTGATGATACTCTTGTCATCATGCAAGCAAGTGCCAAAACCCTAGTATGCCTGAAAGCACTTCTCAACACTTTTGCATCAGCCACAGGCCTAAAAGTAAACTATGGGAAATCAATCATGGTGCCAATAAACATTGCAGAAGATAGGGTTGATATTTTTACAAACACTTTGCAATGTACCAGAGGACACTTTCCATTCACTTACCTGGGATTACCATTGGGTATTTATAAACCAACTGTGGAACAGTGTTTGCCTATAGTCAATAAAATTGCTAAGAGATTAGCTGGTATTTCAACTTTCATGACTCAGGCAGGGAAGGTTTTACTGGTCAAAGTTGTGCTAGCATCTTTAGCAGTATACTTCATGAGTTGTTTGGACATTCCTATCATCACCATAAAACACCAGATCATCAAATATTTAAGGCATTGCCTATGGAGAAGCCCTGATATGGAAGATAGGAGACCAGCCTTAGTTGCTTGGGACATAGTCTGTAGGCCAAAAAATCAGGGTGGCTTGGGAGTCCTGGATATTTTCACTCAAAACAAAACTCAGCTCATGAAAAATCTTCATAAATTTTATAACAGACATGATATTCCTTGGGTGAATTTAATTTGGGAAACTTACTACAGCAATGGGCAACTTCCAGGGGATTAAAAATTGGGTTCTTTCTGGTGGAAATCCAATTTGGCTCTCATTGATCAGTTCAAAGCTATAGCAACATGCAATGTGGGATATGGCAAAAGTGCTCTGTTCTGGGATGATATGTGGCATCAATTTGTTCTTAAGCACAACTTTGATCATCTCTATTCATTTGTTAGAGATCCCCACACAATTGTTCACCAAGTGATCAACACTGAATATCTAGAAGACCTTTTCCACCTGCCTCTCACTACACAGGCTTATGAGGAGTTCCTACTAATGGAAGACATGGGCATTTCAATGAGACAATCAGAATACTTAGATGCACTGGATACTTGGAGTTACATCTGGGGGAATGAATTTTATTCATCACTTAAAGCTTATAAGGTGTTAATTGGCCGTAAACAAACTCCCCCACACTTCTCATTGATTTGGAAAAGCTCCTGTCAAGCCAAGCACAAAGTTTTTTTCTGGATGCTATTACATGACAGAGTAAACACAAGGAATCTTTTAAGAAGGAAAAAAATTGTAATTGGAAGTTTACAATTGTGCAGTGAGAGACTGTCAACAGGAAGAAACCTTGCATCATCTTTTTTGGGGATGTCCTTTTGCCATCAGATGTTGGGATAACATCTGTCCTACCAGAACACCAAACCTGTCAGTTATGGAAGCATATCAAGACATCAAAGACAAGATCAATTATCCCTTCTCTATGGACATTATCATATTGGGATCATGGGCCATTTGGATATCTAGGAACAACAAAATCATTGAGAATATCAACCCCTCATTTCAAGGCTGGAAATTCATATTCAAAGAAGAACTAAAGCTTCTCAAATATAGGATTAAGAAGAAATATGAAGTGCAATTTTCTGCATGGTTGGACTCCTTGTTGTAATTATGTATAGTGAGATTTTGGTTCTCAGGTGTAATGTAGCTTAGTTCTTTTTTTGGTAGTTTCTCTTCTTTCTTTCTATTTTTCTGCTTTTTATTTTTTGGGGCTTATCTCAAGCCCATAAGACTATTGCTATGCCCTTTATTTCTTTTAATAAAAGTTGCAGTGGGGTGTTTACCCTACTATTTATAGTCAAAAAAAAGTGTCATACCCACCTTTTACATAGACTACGATCTTTTACATGGAATACAATATGTCTACTTGCTTTGTGTCGCACTACCAGCACTCCACCCTTGAAGCTAAACATTATGCCACTCATAATTCCTTAGTTTATTTGTTCAAATATGAATTTGATATGATTCTAATGTTCCTACTTCAGTTTTGAAATGTGTGTCTGCCCCTTATAGAGACATAAGAGGTTTGTATTTCTCTGTGTGGTCTAGTCAGCATGGTTGGGGGATGAACTTTGCATATGCAGGGGTTTGTAGGGAGACACTCTTCGAGTTGAATCCGCAATGCATTCCATAGATAATCTGACTACTTTTTATGTTTTTGTGAACTCAGATACTGAACAACATCATAATGATTATGAGCTTGCGCGCTTGAAAAGAATAAAGCAGAACAATGCCATGGTTGTCAAACTTGGCATTAAGGGTCTGAGATCCAGTCTGGATGCAATGCAATGCAAACACTCTCAACCTACAGATTCGTTTTCAGAATATGATCCTAACAATGATTATGAGCTAGAGGGAGACCTAAGTCAATATAGCTCCCTAGTGGTGGAGTCAGAGGCAGATGCCCTATCTTATTCACCCATTGAGGTGCTTGCTCTAACTTTGCAAGGTTCTATTCGTCACACATATCTGGGAACTAATGCTTTGCATTGCTTCTACTTTTTTGCACTGCCATTTGCTTAGTTTACACATCATGTATTTTAATACGCCCTGCCTATCCATTTTTAGTACATATTCCCTCTGTCATAATACCATATTATCCATTCAAATGTTTTTCTTGTGGATCAGACGGTCAAAAGGAAGAGGGTGATTGCTGATTGCGAAGGAGCATGAACAAAGTATTTGGAAAAGGTAGTGACACCTGATAAAACAAATAGCCCATTAGGTGTTGTTGCAATATCACCAGACCCAAAAATACAGCCTCAACTCTAGCAGACTCTAGGCCTACTACACTGGCCATCTCTGATGCCCCAACTCAGTAGACCCCAACTGCAGTAAATAGTATGATGATGCCAGTTGACATAGCACCTGCTCTACGACGCAAAACCCCCATTCTAGCAAAGAGTACACCAAATACAATCACCAAATCCCTTTTCGAACAAGAGAGAACCCCAATTGCAAAAAATAGGACCCTGTTCCACTTCTTCCCAATTTAGAAGATGAAGCTTATATTGTTGTCAGGAACTTTGTGACCATCTTTCCTTCATGAAAAGATTATACCATAGAGAAAGAACAATTTCCAATCTTCCTCCGCAACTTACATCCAAGTAATGTACTAATGTTATTCATGGTAATTACTGCATATGTTTCTGCTGACAGAATACACAAGATTTCATTCTTTTAAATAGGTGAGGAGCAAACAAGATAGTCAAGACGAGCAAGGGTTGGCTTCGCATTCCAAGCACTCATTGATGAAGTATCATTCCCACCTGAGGCAAGCGCACTTCGATGGCAAGACTCTAAATGAAATTTCTGTAAAGTCTCCGATGCTACATTTATTAGACAATGACTGGAATAATCTTGTTACACATTGGTCTCATCTGTAGCGTAAGGTACTATCTATGATATCACATCACAATTTGAACTACATTTCTGCATGTGACTTATTGTCTCACTTGTACGAAAACTGTTTGCGGAAGAATATTCATTCTCACGGGACTACATAATCTTGCAACTATACTACACACTGCATTGCTCTTGTGAATACCTCTTGCCTTGTATGACCATACTTACTTTCATAGCTAGTTGATTATGTAGCATCACTGCACATGTTGCCTCCTTATCCTCCATTTGGTGGACATTATAAGATTCGTATCAACTCTTACATAAATTTAGACTCAACCCAATTCTTTTTAAGAGGTTTAGCTCTGCTGTCCTCCTATAAGGACCAAACGTCTTCTATCACTGTACTTACATTAACAGCTACTCCCTCCGTCCCATAATATAAGAGTGTTTTGTATAGTACACCAGTGTACAAAACACTCTTATACTATGGGACAGAGGGATTGGTTCATTGTGTAGCATTACTCTACATCTTATCTTCCTTAGGACATATTTTCCTGTAACGCTTGTACTTACAGGGATAGGTAGTTGATTATGTAACATCAATTTGCATCTTATGTTCATTATCCTCTATCCCTTCCAGTATTATCATATCTATAATTGCTCTCTACAAAATGTAGAGTACAGGTAATGCTTACGAAGAAGTTTCTATGCTGAAATTCTTGAGTTATCCTTCCCTTGACATGGAGAAGGGCATTATAGAGCAGGTGTTAACTGCTAATGTAAGTTAGTCCTTATAAAGCCTTTATCCTGAATTGTTGTTTCACATACTCCCTATCATCAACTCCTGTTTAGTTTGTTGTTTCTATCAAAATGCATGTTCGTAGCAACTGTAAGTTCCATGTTTTAGTTGTAAAACCAAATTCCTTATTCGTACCATGCACATTACTCAATACAGATCCAATGATTTTCTTTAGCCCTGCATTTATGCTTGTTTTTGTTGATCTATAATCCAATGTGTTGTGACACAGCCCACATTTGCACCTTGTCATTTCCTACATTATCTTACTAATGTGGCTGATGATATGAACAACATGCCATGAACATTAAGCAAAATAGATACAATGTTTGTCTTTTCCCCTTCATCTGTGCTTATTTTTTGACATGGTAATCCAGTAGTGTGGTGAAGCTCCCTGCATTATGAAGAATGCCAAATTATGCTATTGACATTTTGAACTGTCTCTTTATTTTCTAATTTGAAATTGAATGGAATTGGCAGCATAGTTACCATCTTTATTTATATACGTGCAAAACTTGTCATCTCTGTGCTTGTTTTAGGGTGATATGCCTGATGGCATGCACAAGTCTGCTGAAGGCTGTGAGACAAATCCAACACATATTGCAGCAAAGAAGGGAAAAAATCTTGAAGATAGTGAGACAACCCCAAAGTCATGTCTTGATGCAGTGTTCAAGTTACATGAGACTAGCAGTCACACAAGCTCACAAAATTTGCTACCTGAGTCAATTTGACATCTACAGTCTCAACTTCAAGTAGAAAGGCATTCTGCAACTCAACTTCAACTTCAAGTCCAATCTCTAAGGAATCACGAAGAACTCCAATGAGAACCTCATTACTAATGAGCTATAGCTGGAAGCTATGACCGACATGCTAGGCTGGTCTCACAGCCTTGCTCAGCTGCTTGTGTAGCAGCACTCGCACAAGGCTAACCTTTCTTGAACTGTATTTGAAGTGGTCTTGGTTCAGTATTATTTTGCTATGCTACAATGGCACCCAGTTTTTGTAATCTACTTGTTTGTTGTGCTTTATAATCACTTGTGGTGAACTTCAATACCCAGTGGATGTAATATACCATAAATCCTTTATTGCATAGTGTAGGTTTATTCTTGTTGGGGAATGTTGCATGGAAAACAAAAAAACACTCTACGCACATGCAAGATCTATCCTTGGAGATGCATAGCTATGAGAGGGGAGAGTGTGTCTACGCACCCTCGTAGACCATTAAGCGGAAACGTTTATCAACGTGGTTGATGTAGTCGTACACCTTCACAATCCGCCCGATCACGTACCAAACGTATGACACCTCCACGTGCAGCTCGATGGCATCCTCGTCTTCTTCATCCAGTAAGACGGGCGAAGTAGTAGATGAGTTCCGGCAGCATGATGGCATGGTGATGCCACTATCTCCGCAGGGCTATGCCGAGCACTACAAAAATATGACCGGGGATGAACTAGAGGGAGAGGGGCGCTGCACATGGCTAGGGAATCGTGGTGTGTGTTGCCCCTCTCCCTCCATACACATATATATGTGGGGGAGGAGGGGAGGTAGCCTAGGATTCCCCCAAGGGGGTCGGCGGACACCCTTGGCCAATGCCCCAGTCGCGCCCCCTGCCTTCTTAGGCGCGCGAGGGGAAGGCGGGACAGGGTGGCGCACCCCCTCCTTTCCTTTCTCACATGTGGAGGGGAAGGCAGGAGCAGCCAGCCCTCCCCCCTTTCCTTCCCTAGGACCGGCGGCAAGGGATAGGGCGCGCCAGTCCCTTGTGGGGTGGTGTGTGCCTCCCCTTGGACCATTTGGCCCATATACTCCCCATAGGTCTTTTGGAACCCCTTCCGATGACCCGATGAGTACCTGGTACATCCCGAAACCTTTTTGGTGACCAAATAGCAACATTCTTTATATCGATCTTTACCTCCAGACCATTCCAGAGCTTCTTTTCATGTCCGTGATCTCATCCGGGACTCTGAACAACATTCGGTCATCAACTCACATAACTCATATAATACTATATCATCAACGAACGTTAAGCATGCGGACCCTACGGGTTCGAGAATGATGTAGACATGACCGAGACACCTCTCCGGTCAATAACCAATAGCGATACCTGGATGCCCATATTGGTTCCTACATATTCTACGAAGATCTTTATCAGCCGAACCTTATGACAACATACGAATTCCCTTTGTTTGTCGGTATGTTACTTGCCCGAGATTCGATCCTCAGTATCTCTATACCTAGTTCAATCTCGTTACCGGCAAGTCTCTTTACTCATTCCATAATACATCATCTCGTAACTAACTCCTTAGTTACTTTGCTTTCAAGCTTCTTGTGATGTTGTATTATCGAGTGGGCCCAGAGATACCTCTCCGAAACACGGAGTGACAAATCCCAATATCAATCCATGCCAACTAAACAAACACCTTCGGAGATACATGTAGAGCAACTTTATGATGACCCAGTTACATTGTGGTGTTTGATAGAACACAAGGTATTCCTCCGATATCCGGGAGTTGCATGATCTCATGGTCGAAGAAATATGTATTTGAGATTAAGAAAGCAGTAGCAATAAACAAACGATCATATACTAAGCTAACGGATGGGTCTTGTCCATCACATCATTCTCCTAAAGATGTGATCTCATTATCAAGTGACAACACATGTCCATGGTTAGGAAAACTTAACCATCTTTGATCAACGAGCTAGTCTAGTAGAGGCTCACTAGGGACACGGTATTTGTTTATGTATCCACACATGTATTTAAGTTTCTAATCAATACAATTCTAGCATGAATAACAAACCTTTATCATGAATAAGGAAATATAATAATAAAAACTTTATTATTGTCGGGGCCTGGTCTCTCTCTGGCCACGAGCACCTATGGGGCACGGGGGGGCCCTTCTAGTTCGGCGAGGGGGCGGAGGCCGCACGCAGAGCAGATCGAGGTCCGGGCGCGCGCTGGGGGGACGGGCGATTTTTACCCAGCTTCGGAGCTCTCCGGAGAGATAAAACTCCTACTGCTGCTTTGTGTTTTTATTTGATCTTGCTCGAATGCAAGCGCACGGTGGTGTGGTGTGTGTGTGTGTGTTGAACTGAACCCTATCCGAATGAACCCAAATCCTGTGTCTCCAGATGGACCGAACCCCTCGTACGTGCGCATGGGCCTCCCTTTTATAGTCTAAAGGGGCACCAACAGGTGGCAGCGTAAGAAGAGGGGGTAGAAAGGTAAAAACGCAGGTTGGTGTAATAGTGACCAACAGTGTCCCCTACCTAACTCTATCGGCAGGGGACAAGGGCATTTAATGCCCGTCCGGTCGCCCCAACAGTGCAGAGAAGCGACCGTCAAGTGAGCCACCGGTTGCCACGATGGCGTCTCTGTCAGCTCCGCTTGCCACCTCGCCCCGCATGGCTGCGTAGTGCCTCGCCACGTGCCTTCGGGATGGCCTTGTGATGACACGTCGCCGGATGTGCTGGAGTTTGGTTGGCAATCTTGCAGCGGCAAGTGCCTTGCCGCGGCTCTTCTCTTGTCGTGCCGGCAAGCTTGCCCGCCGTCGGGCCTTGCCGGGACGCGCGGGGCGCCGCGGCAAGTCTTCTGGAGGTGCCTTGGTCGGCCTTCTCGGCAAGCTCCTCTTGCCGGGGCCTTTGTTTTCTTCCCAGTAAGCTCTTCTTGCCGGGGCCTTGGTTGGCCTTCCCGGCAAGCTCCTCTTGCCAGGGCTTTAGCTTGAGTACTCCGTTCTTGAATGGCATTAAAGTAGCCGCGGAGGATCTTGGCAGACGCCCGGCAAGCCCTGCCGCGGGTCGCTGCGACTGCCCGTGCACAAGTTCGGGGTACTAAGGTACCCCCCTACTTTAGTACACCGACAGAAGCCCCCTGGCCTGGGCCATACACGGTGCCGAGCGTTGTTGGGCCAGGCCCAAAACAGTGCACGGGCACGCGTGGCCTGGGTCCACACAGAATCGAACTCCGCTTCCACCGCGTCCTCTCGGAGTGGCACGCGTCAAACGCGGCATCGTGGGCGACGTGGTTAATATTTAATTCCAGGAAATGCGTAACGTCCGCATCCCCTATTTATAGGCGGAGGGAACGGGGTCGTTCCCCCACTTTCGCCACTTGCGGTTCCTTCCTCCGAAAGATCCGACGCTCTCCTCCGTCTCCTGAATCGAGAACGAAACAGCGTCCCGCCGCCCGTCGCCACCGCCGTCGCCGTCGCTTTCACCTTCCCCCGCTGCCCCCGCCATGGCTCCGAAGGCCGGGAAGGCTACGAAGGCTGCGAAGGCCGCGAAGTCTGCCGAGGCACTGGATCTCGAGGCGCTGCGTAGGAAGCAGGTGCTCTTCTCCCCTGAGCTCACCCCGGAGGCGTTGCGGTCGGGGTTCTACCTCTTTTGGTCGACGGAAACGCGGGCGCACCCGCGCACGCCGGTGCTTTCCGCGGAAGCCTCCAAATCGAAGAAGTGCCCCAGAGGGTACTACTTCCCTGTGTTCTTCTATTGCGGGCTCTGCCCGCCTTTTTCCGATTTCTTTTGCGACATCATGAATACCTATGGGTTCCATCTGCTTGATTTCACCCCCAATGCCGTTCTGACAATGGCGGTTTTCGCGCACCTTTGTGAGAACTTCGTTGGTATCCTCCCCAATGTCGCTCTTTTTCGCCATTATTTTTTACCTCGGGCTGAGAAAGGGGAGCCACTGGCTGGCGGAATCGCCTGGACCTCCCGGATGGGCATGAAGGAGGCGTACTTGACGGGCGAGCTCCGCAGCAAGTGGAACGAGTGGAGGGCGGAGTGGTGTTGGATCTGTGACGCCGATCCGCCGTCGTTCACCAAGCTGCGCAAGACTCGGGTGGTGCGCGGCGGCGACTGGAGCGCTCTGTCGCCGGACGACGCCAAACTGACGATTGCCACCACCCGAATCCTCCGGCTCCGGCACGCCGGACTCACAACAGGGGCGGTCGGCGCAGATTTCCTCCGTCGTCGTATCGCCCCTTTGCAGGCAAGTGGGAGGCCCGCCTGGCTGTTCGGCGGCCCGGCGGATTTCATGAGGCTGCGCCCAGGCCTCAACTTCAACTTCACGGTTCTGGAGCTTGACGCGATGCTGAGGGAGACGTTCAAGCACGACGTCAATCATCCAGAGTGGTTCCGGCTGCCGCAGGGCGTCATCCCCTTGTGCAACAACTCCGAGCGCGATCGCATCTGCGCAATGATGCCAGAGTGTGATTCGCACGGGGTAAGTGCCAACTGGATAGAGCCCGCCGCCGAGGTCGTGCAGCAATTCTTCGATGACTTGTCGGAGATGGCAGTCAATTCTGACGAGCAGAAGCTCCTCACCCGCACCACCACTGCTGATGAGCTGGCGTACATCGCTAGCAGGGCCGAGGAGGTGGCGGCAGCGACTGCCGCGGGCGAGTTTGGCTTCACACTGGCAGAGGCAGAAGCAGCTGAGGCGGCAAGCCTTGCCGCTTGGAAAGATCTTGCCGGAGGGGGCGATGACGAAGGGGAGGCCGCGGCCGAAGCGAGCCAGCCCGCCGAGGGCGCGAGTGGTCGGCCGTATTCGAGCCACTTGCCGCCGATGGAGCCCTCCATGCAGCCCCAGTTCCGATCAAGAAGGTGTCTCCGTCAAGTTGGAGAGCTGGCAGAGGCGCAGGCCGATCAGCAGCCGCAGCAGCCGCGGCGCCGCTGGACGCGCTCTGCCGCGGCAAGTTTCGTCGCTGCGGGAGGGTCCCAAGCCGCGCCGGAAACTGAGGCGGGGTCTTCCCGGGCCGCCACGCCTGACCCTGCCGCAGCCCTTGGCAAGCGCCAGAGGGAGACTACTCCTCCGCCACGCCGCGTAGGGTGGGCACCGGAGTTTGACTTTTCCGCGCTGAGCTCTGATGACGACGAGGAGGAGGAGGATGAAGAGGAGTAAGGCTTCCTCCGTACTGCACTCGCCTTTCGCTTGATCCTTGTTGTTGTTTGTCTTGTATCTAATCTGTTTTTCCCTCCAAACTCTTGTTCGGTCTCAGGACTTTGGCGGAGAGAGCGGCGAAGAGGGCCAAGGTCCCTGTAGTTGAGGACGATCCTGCTGTGGCAGTGGAAGATACGTCTGAGACGACCTTGACGGACCCGGTCCCTTCCCCTCGTAGCAGCTCCCAGCACAGCCCCCGGCGTAAGTGCCTCGATCCACTCCCTGTCGTGGGGCGCGCATGGTCGCTACTTCTTCTGCCAATATCTTGATTATTGGCTCTTTTTTATACAGGAGAAGAACAGGCCCACCAGGAGTAGTCGGAGGCTGACCCGGAGGTGTCGTCGGCCTCGACTACGCCACCAAGGGCCGATTCCCCGATATGGGAGCCATCTCCGGCAAGGATGGAGTCTCCGGCAAGGGGTGGGACCAGTGAGCCCCCGGTGGTGGAGCCCACGATCACAGAGCTCAGCACAGGTGACCCTCCTTGTCGGGGACTCTCCTTCGGGCCCTGCTGATCTCCCTTTTCCTTCTTTTGGACATTTGCCTGACTGTCCCTTCCTTTCTCTGCCTTCAGATCCTCCTCTTGGGGATCCAATGGAGGCTGAGGCCGCCGGCGAGGAGGACGGGCGCGGCAAAACTGGGGATGCCGCCGCCGCTGAGGAAGGGGCCGGCGCGGAGGAGCCCACCGGCGAAGAGGCCGCCGAGGCCGCTGGCACAGGGGCTGGCGAGGGGTCCGGCGACCGTGCCGACGACCCGGAGGACGCGGGAGCGCAAGGCGCTGTTCCGACTGCCGACCCCTCGGAGCCCGGCGCCTACTTGAAAGCCGGCGAAGGCGTATATATCAAGCTCCCCTGGGCATCGAACTCCAGGGCACCGGTTGAAGGAGAGGAGTTTGACGGGAGGTACTTGCCTCCGCTGGGCTGGCGGTGGTCGACAGGCCAAGCAGCAGCAGCGGCGAGTCCGAGGAGGAGCAGCTGCTCCGAAAGCTGGTGTCACTCTACCGCGTCCGGCAAGCGAAGCTTGAGTCCCGGGAAGCGCTTGTCGCGCAGGCGGGAGTTGACATAGAAAAACATGCGCAAGAACTCAAGAGCCGCAACCAGGAGGCCCTCCAGTCCATTGCCCTGGAGAGGGCGCAGCTTGACGAGGCGAAGAAGGCGTTCATTCTGGAGAAGGCTGAAGCCGAGGAGCAGCAGAGGCTCACCGCCGAGGAGCTGTCCAAGCGGGACGGCGAGCTGATATAGAGGAAGGCGCACTTGGACAGCCATGACGAAGAGCTCGCCGTCCGGGAACAATCACTTGGCGGGGCACTCAAGGAGGCGAAGGATGCCACCGCGGCCGCCGAAGCCGCCAAGAAGGAGTTGGAGGAGAAGGTGACGCAGCTGGAGGCGGATGCGACAAGGAAGAACGAAGAGCTTGCCGCACTCCAGCGCGATCGCGAGAAGGATGCGCGCGCTCATGGCGATCTGCAAGTCCAGCTCTCCGAGAAGATCAAGGAGCTGAACGCCGCTAAGGACTCGAGCGCTGATCTGGAGCTGAAATTAGCCGCTTTGACGGAGACGCTGGACGCCGCCAAGAAGCAAGAAGATATCCTGAGGAAAGGCCTCAAGGGCAATGAGGAGCTGCTGGCGAGGGCTGCCGAGACCCAGAACACCTTCAAGACCATGGTGGAGCTCTGGACGGAAGGCCTCGTCAGCATCGCCACGCTCATCGACGAGGAATTGGCGGAGCTGAACTTGACGGGCTTCGGGTACTCCTCCGAGGAGAATCTCCAGCCCAGCGCCAAGCTCACGCTCTTCTTCAAGGATGTGGTGACGGCTCTCCGGCAGCTCCGGGAAAGGATCCCGAAGCAGCTGGCCGACGAGTCGCGCGCGATCTGTGCCGGGGTCTTGGAGAAGGTGTTGGTGAAGGTCCTCTTCCGCAACCCGGGCATCGACCTCTCCTGCGTCACCAAGAAGCTGCCGGAGGGCGCTGATCTTGAAGAACTCAAGGCCATCGTCGCACCCATCGTGGACAAGGTGAACGAGGTCAGGAGGGTCGATGGCGGGCGCGCGGATTAGGCCGCCCTTCTTCTCCTGTTTTCTTGCTGCTGTTGTTTTGGTCACGAGAACAACTTAATCAGTGCCACAATAAGTCATTCTTGTAATATAACTCTACTCTGGATACTGCTCGCTATGTTATTCCCTTTACTTGGTTGCGTTCCTTGTATGTTTCTTTTTTTTACCCTACGCTTCGAGGGACCTTGCCGGCGCAAGCACGCTCGCTGAGTGCGGGACATCAGCGGCCCGCTGGCGGTGCTGCTTCCGGCAAGAGATCTTGTCGGGCCAGTTGCGCCGCGCGTGGACCATTGAGCGGACTCGAAAACGAATCCAGGGCGCAACTGAACCGCGAGTCGATTCCTCCGCGCACAGGTTTTCCATACAAGGCACGACCGTTCAAGGGGTATAACTTAAGAAAAAATGACTAGGCTCAAACTTTGGCTACTTATCTTTTTTTGTCTTCTTCCCCCCAGCAAGGCCAGTTTCCTTTGAACGATGCGCAACCCAGACTTTTATCTTCTCTCCTCCTTCCCCTCGGGTGAACTTGTGGGTGGAGGAATGCTCTCTTTGGTGAGAGAGAAGAGAAAATAATGACATGGGACCCTGAGGTCCTTCATTGCTTACCGGGGGCTAGTGCTGCACAAGGTGTCAGATATATATGCAAGGAAAATAGAAACGCACTGAACTTGACAAGATGTGCGGGGCACATAGACTCTTATTTACGCACGGGAGCTGCGCCCGGCTTTGTACAAAGTGTTACATGCGACAGCGGCAAGGCTTGTACAAAAGGTGGTTGTCGGAACGGGTCCGTCAACCGCGCCTTATGGATAAAACTTGCGAAGATGTTCTATGTTCCAGGAGTTGCTCACCGGAATGCCATCTTCGGTCTCTAGGCGGACAGCACCAGGCCTGGTGACTCGTTTCACTCGATAAGGGCCTTCCCACTTTGGCGTCAACTTGTTTGGATTCTTGGCGGATTGAACGCGCCGAAGAACAAGGTCGCCTTCCTCGAACCTTCTGGCGTTAACTTTGCGGCTATGATAGCGGCGCAAAGCTTGCTGGTAGCGAGCGGCTTGCACAACAGCCTGAAGACGATCCTCCTCGAGGAGCAGCGCGTCATCTTGGCGCAGCTGCTCTTGCTCAAGCTCAAGCTCATCGTAAGCGAGCACTCGTGGCGATCCGTATACGAGTTCAGTGGGGAGAACTGCTTCTGCTCCATAGACAAGAGCGAAAGGCGTCTGGCCGGTGGCTCGATTTGGCGTCGTCCTGATCGACCAAAGAGCTGCCGGCAACTGCTCGATCCAATTCTTGCCGCACTTGTGTAGCCTGTCGAAAGTTCTGGTCTTGAGCCCGTGCAACACTTCAGCATTTGCCCTCTCCGCTTGACTATTGCTTCTTGGGTGAGCAACAGAAGCGAAGCAGATCTTGGTGCCAAGATCTTGGACGTATTGCATGAAGGTGTGGCTCGTAAATTGTGTGCCATTGTCGGTGATGATCCTGTTAGGGATCCCGAAACGGCAAACAATCGACCTAAAGAACTTGACTGCTGATTGTGTTGTCACCTTCCTCACTGGCTCCACTTCAGGCCACTTTGTGAACTTGTCGATTGCAACGTACAATTACTCAAAGCCCCCGATAGCTCGGGGGAAGGGGCCGAGGATGTCGAGCCCCCAGACCGAAAATGGCTAGGACAAAGGGATTGTTTGGAGAGCTTGAGCTGGTTGATGAATCTGTTTGGAATGGAACTGGCACGCTTCACACTTGGTTACTTGTGCAGTTGCATCCTGGAGGGCTGTCGGCCAGAAGAAGCCTTGCCGGAAAGCCTTGCCGGCGAGTGCTCTTGCGCCAATGTGGTGACCACATATGCCTCCATGTATCTCTCCCAACAGCTCTCGTCCATCTTCCCGGGAAATGCACTTCAATTTCACTCTGTTGAATCTTCTTCTGTACAGTATGTCATCGACAAACTAGTACATACTTGATTGTCGGGCTACTCTTTCCGCTGCTTGTTGCTCCTCGGGGAGTTCTCCTGTTTGAAGGAAGTGGACGATCTGCTGTGCCCATGCCGGAGCCTGTGGCTCGACGACAAGGACTAAAGGCGCAAATGCAGCTGCGGGAACATCCGCTTCCACGGCAAGAGTCTGGGATCCTGCCGGAGCGTGATGCTCCCCGGCAAGCGTGTCGGGACACAGCTTGTCGGGAGCGTCTACTTCAACGAAACAAACCCTAGGGCTTGTCAGAGTAGACTGCTCCTCAGCGCTCTCTGTGTCGAGCCTGGGGACCTTCTTGGCGGCGGCTCCGGGAAGCTCTACCGGAAAGTAGTCGCCCGTGACCAACTTTCTCTTTCTGCTCTGTCCAGTTGATGGTGTGACAGATGGTTGAGTCAGCTTGAGCACAAAAATTCCTGGTTCCACAGGTAACTTGAGTGCGGCACATTTTGACAGGCCATCTGCAATGTCATTCTGAGCTCTTGGAACATGTTCCATCTGCAAGACGTCAAAATGTTCTTCTAGATTCCTCACTCCATCGATGTATGCTTCCATCAACGGACTCTGATAATCTTTGTTAACTTGGCGGACGACAAGCTATGAGTCACCCCTGACAATGAGCTTCTTGATCCCAAGTTCTGCTGCTATTCTGAGTCCGGCAAGCAAGCCTTCATACTCTGCAGTATTGTTTGTTGCTTGCTCCTTGGGAAAGTGCATTCGGACCACGTACTTGAGCTGCTCTCCGGTGGGGGCGACAAGTAGTACGCCCGCACCGGCGCCTTGCAGCGAAAAGGCTCCGTCAAAGTACATGATCCACTCTCTGCTCGCTTCCTTGACGGGGATGCTCCTCTCCGGAGTATCTTCATGAGGCGTCGGCGTCCACTCCGCTATGAATTCTGCCAAGGCTCGGCTCTGAATAGTTGAAGTACTTTCAAACTTGAGGCTAAAGCTTGACAATTCCAGTGCCCACTCGACAATCCTGCCTGTTGCTTCTGGATTTTGCAATATCCTCTTCAGCGGAAAGCGAGTGACAAATGTGACCTCATGTGCTTGAAAGTAATGGCGCAGCTTCCTCGAGGCCATGAGGAGGCCGAAAAGCAACTTCTGCACACCAGAGTACCTTGATCTAGCCCCCTGTAGAAGGGAACTGACAAAGTAAACTGGGCGTTGCACCATCTTCTTCTGTTTCTCCTCTGGCAACTGTACAGATCCATCCTTGCCGGAGCCAGAACTTGTCGGATCAGGGCTTGTCGGGCCAGAGCCTGTCGGGGAAGCCCTCTGCTTGTCGCTGGATTCGCTCGCCGCGGCCGCTGGCTCATCACCTGCCTCCCTCTCTGCTACTAACGCAGCACTAACCACTTGATCGGTTGCCGCCAGATATAGCAGCAACTTCTCTTGTGGCTTAGGTGCGACAAGTGTTGGAGTGGAGGACAAATATTTCTTCAAGTCTTGCAGCGCAGCCTCCGCTTCCGGAGTCCACTTCATTGGACCCGCCTTTTTCAAGATTTTGAAAAACGGCAGGGCGCGTTCAGCAGACTTGGAAATAAACCGGCCGAGAGCAGCAACGCAGCCT
The DNA here is from genome assembly GCA_963921465.1 of Triticum timopheevii. NCBI lineage: Eukaryota > Viridiplantae > Streptophyta > Magnoliopsida > Poales > Poaceae > Triticum > Triticum timopheevii. The sequence continues at coordinate 246,388,951 of OY997264.1, read as the reverse complement.
GCAAGCCTTCGCACGTCCTTGACTCACTTCGGTGTTTCTATTTGCTCGATGGCCTCGATCTTGTCGGGGTTAGCTTCAATCCCCCTCTGTGACACAAAGAATCCGAGAAGCTTGCCGGAAGGGACTCCAAACACACACTTCTCGGGATTCAACTTGAGATTGATCTTGCGCAGATTTGTGAAGGTCTCGTCCAAATCTTGGATCAGAGTTGCACTGTCTCTGCTCTTGACCACTATGTCATCCATGTAAGCTTCTACATTTCTGTGCAGCTATGGCTCAAAAGCATGACTGACTACTCTTGCAAACGTTGAACCAGCATTCTTTAGTCCGAAAGGCATCCGTACAAAGCAATACGTGCCACATGGAGTAATGAATGCGGTTTTCTCTTCATCCTCTTCTACCATGAAGATTTGGTGATATCCAGAGTATGCATCAAGGAACGAGAGCAGATCACATCCTGCGGCGGAATCAACAATCTAATCGATGCGCGGCAAGGGGAATGGATCCTTGGGACAGGCTTGGTTGACATCGGTGAAGTCAATGCAGAGCCTCCACTTCCCGTTCGCCTTGCGCACGACTACCGGATTGGCTAGCCACGTTGGATGGAGTACTCCTCGGACCAATCCCGCTGCTTCCAACTTCCTGATCTCCTCTGCTATGAACTCTTGGCGCTCTACTGCTTGCTTCCTGACTCTTTTCTTGATGGGCCGCGCGTGAGGGCATACGGCAAGGTGGTGCTCGATTACTTCCCTGGGAACACCGGGGATGTCAGATGGTTGCCACGCAAACACATCGACATTCGCCCGCAGGAAAGCAACGAGCGCGCTTTCCTATTTAGGATCAAGCGTGGCACTGATGGTGAAGGTACCACCGGTGCCGTCCTTCTTGGCGGCCACCTTCTTGGTCTCTGGCGAGGCTACCTTCGCCTTCTTGCACTTGCCGGTGGAGCTCGATGGTGCGCTCTCGACGGCAGCGCAGCGCTCCGGGGAGGTGCGCTTGCCGGAGTGGGCATCAGGGCTGCACTTGCCAGACTTGAGTTTCTCCTTCCCCCGGGGAGCTTCAGCGGCAAGTGGCTCGCGCCCTGCTGCGGCTGCTGCTTCCCGGTAGATCTTGTCGGCGCAGATGAGTGCATCCCTCTTGTCACCTTGGACAGAAATGACACTCATCGGGCCAGGCATCTTGAGCATGTTGTATGCGTAGTGAGAGGCTGCCATGAACTTGGCAAGCGCTGGTCGGCCGAGTATCCCATTGTAGGGTAATGGGATATCAGCAACATCAAAGGTGACCCTCTCTGTCCTGAAATTCAGCTCGCTGCCAAACGTCACTAGCAGCACGATCTTCCCCTTGGGCTTGCTCCTTCCCAGATTTATCCCTTGAAAGGTACTAGTTTCTTCGAGCTCGCCGTCGGGGATCTGGAGCTTCTTGAGTACTGTGGAGGAAATCAGGTTCAGGCCGGCCCCGCCATCAACCAACATCTTCGTGACCTTGAGGTTGCGGATTGTTGGTGATACCAACATCGGCAAGCACCGACCGCAGTGATGCGATCAGGGTGGTCCTCAACATCGAAAATGATGGGCGTGCCGGACCATTTCAGAGGCTTGCGCGCCTCGACGGACGGCTCCCCTGCGTTCACCTCTCGCACCCATTTCTTGAGTTGGCGGTGCGAGGCGTGCAGAGAGGCGCCGCCGTCTATGCACAGCACCTCTGTCGCCTTCTGAAACTCTTGGTCATCGGTCTCATCTTCCTCCATCTCATCTTCATCTTCGTCCTTGTCGCGGCCGCGGGGAGGCCTATCTCCTTGCCGCGGCTTGGCCTTGCCGCGGTGTCCTCCCCGGGCGGGAAGCTTCTTGCCGGATCCTCCGCCACCTCCCTGGGCTCTCTCCTTATCGCGGCGCTCATACTCGGCTTTCTGCAGCTCCGCCATCTCTTCGACTTTCTTGCAGGTTTGGGGATCGTGGCCCTTGGTGCGGTGGATCTTGCAATACCGCTTGCCGGAGCCATCCTGCTTGTCGGCAGCCACCACAGCCTCGCCAGAGTCATCGGCCTTGGCCTTGTCGGAGCCGCCTCCGTTGCCGGAATGCTCAACAGCTAGCACATCCTTGGTCTTTCTCTTCCTGTTGTTCCGTCTCCGGTTCTTCCTTGCCGGCGCGGTATCCTCACTGTCAGATCCTTCTGCTCCTGCAACCTCTCCGGGGATTTTCCTCCCCTCCTCAGCCCATGCACACTTGTCGGCCAGAGCATAGAGCTCGCTGACGTCTCTGATCTTGCACATCGCCATCTCCTCCCTCATCCTGCGGTTACGCACGTTCTGATGAAAGGCGCTGATAACTGCGGCAGGGTGGACGTCTGGGATGTTGCGTTGCACCTGGCTGATTCTCTGTATGTACTTGCGCAGGGGCTCCCCCTCCTTCTGGACGAGCAAGTGGAGGTCACTCTCCTGGCCATGAGGCTTGTGGCCACCCGTGAAGGCGCCGACAAACTGATGACACAGGTCCGCCCATGAAGAGATGGAACCGTCCGGCAAGTGCATGAGCCAAGATCTGACATTGGGCTTGAGTACCAGCGGGAAGTAGTCGGCGAGGATCTTCTCATCGCGCCCTCCGGCAGCCTGCACCGCGATGGTGTAGATGCTGAGGAACTCCGAGGGATGTATCCTGCCATCGTACTTCTCGGGCACGTCTGGCTTGAAGTTCTTGGTTTTGGGCCACTGGACTTGCCGCAGCTCGCGGGTGAACGCAGGGCAACCTGCCGCGTACGGCAAGTCGCCTGGCTCCCCTAGTGCATGCATGTCGATGGTGGGCCCGGCATGCTGGTCAGATTGACATCGCGTTTCCCTTCTGCGCTCGATGCGAGTGCGAGCGTCTTCGTGCTGCCGTTCTTGGAGAACGTGGCGCTGATCGCGTCGGGTTCGCGGGTCCGACTACGCGGTGGAGTCGCCGTCGGGGTTGATCCGACGAGCCGGCGATCTTGGCCTTCGGGGCTGGGAGTGCACGGAGGTGGCCCCCCCAGCGGTCTTGTCGGCGTCGGCTTGCGCTTGGACGCCTTGCCGGGGCCTCGATGCGCTCGGTTGCCGGGGCTTGTCGCCGTTGGCGAAGGCGATGAGACTGTATATAGTCATCCTCCAGCCGTCGATCTTGCGCGGCGCCGGAGGGTAGTCTAGGAGCAGCTGGGCTCGGGCCAGCGCTTCCTCTGCTGTCTTGGGTGGTGGTGGCGACGAGCGGCGCGAGGAGCGGGATGTGCTCAGACTCCCAACTGGATTGGGAGGTGCAACACCCCGCCCTGGCGACCGTACCTCGCTCGCGCCAGCATGCGGGCGAGCATGCTGACCTTGAGCATCTCGCAACCCGCCGGCTTGGCCTTGTTCCAACGCGAGCACGGTGCTAGGAGCACCGGGGCGTTGTCGACCTTGCACTTCCTGGGAAGGGTGCGGTGTCTGCATGGTCGCCGACGCTTGCGGGGCCTTGTTTTTGGATCTGGTGACGACGTGAGTCCCACCGTCGGCGCCCGCTCCTCCGCAGGCGTCCACTCCACCGCCCGTTCGCTCCGGCAGTGGCGGCAGAATCGATGTAGACGGAGCGGCTACCTCCGAAGGCTTCTTCTTCGGTGGCATGTTGATGAAGGCGTTGATGCAGCGCGCGCGGAGACCGGATCGGATGCCCACGACCTCGACGCACCCCCCTACCTGGCGCGCCAAAGATGTCAGGGCCCGGTCTCTCTGTGGCCACGAGCACCTATGGGGCACGGGGGGCCCTTCTAGTCCGGCGAGGGGGCGGAGGCCGCGCGCAGAGCAGATCGAGGTCCGGGCGCGCGCTGGGGGGACGGGCGATTTTTACCCAGCTTCGGAGCTCTCCGGAGAGATAAAACTCCTACTGCTGCTTTGTGTTTTTATTTGATCTTGCTCGAATGCGAGCGCACGGTGGTGTGGTGTGTGTGTGTGTTGAACTGAACCCTATCCGAATGAACCCTAATCCTGTGTCTCCAGATGGACCGAACCCCTCCTATGTGCGCATGGGCCTCCCTTTTATAGTCTAAAGGGGGCACCAACAGGTGGCAGCGTAAGAAGAGGGGGTAGAAAGGTAAAAACGCAGGTTGGTGTAACAGTGACCAACAGTGTCCCCTACCTAACTCTGTCGGCAGGGGACAAGGGCATTTAATGCCCGTCCGGTCGCCCCAACAGTGCAGAGAAGCGACCGTCAAGTGAGCCACCGGTTGCCACGATGGCGTCTCTGTCAGCTCCGCTTGCCACCTCGCCCCGCATGGCTGCGTAGTACCTCGCCACGTGCCTTCGGGATGGCCTTGTGATGACACGTCGCCGGATGTGCTGGAGTTTGGTTGGCAATCTTGCAGCGGCAAGTGCCTTGCCGCGGCTCTTCTCTTGTCGTGCCGGCAAGCTTGCCGGCCGTCGGGCCTTGCCGGGATGCGCGGGCGCCGCCGCAAGTCTTCTGGAGGTGCCTTGGTCGGCCTTCCCGGCAAGCTCCTCTTGCCGGGGCCTTTGTTTTCTTCCCGGTAAGCTCTTCTTGCCAGGGCCTTGGTTGGCCTTCCCGGCAAGCTCCTCTTGCCGGGGCTTTAGCTTGAGTACTCTGTTCTTGAATGGCATTAAAGTAGCCGCGGAGGATCTTGGCAGACGCTCGGCAAGCCCTGCCGCGGGTCGCTGCGACTGCCCGTGCACAAGTTCGGGGTACTAAGGTACCCCCCTACTTTAGTACACCGACAATTATTGACTCTAGGGCATATTTCCATCAGTCTCACACTTGCACTAGAGTAAATAATCTAGATTACATAGTAATGAATCTAATACCCATGGAGTCTTAGTGTTGATCATGTTTTGCCCGTGGAAAGAGGTTTAGTCAACTGGTCCGCTACGTTCAGATCTGTATATATTTTGCAAATTTCTATGTCTCCATCCTTGACCTTTTCACGAAAGGAGTTGAAGTGTCTCTTGATGTGTTTGGTTCTCTTGTGAAACCTCGATTCCTTCGCTAAGGCAATTGCTCCAGTCTTGTCACAAAAGATTTTCGTTGGACCCGATGCACTGGGTATTACACCCAGATCGGATATGAACTCCTTCATCCAGACTCCTTCATGCGCTGCTTCCGAAGCAGCTATGTACTCCACTTCACACGTAGATCTTGCCACGACGCTTTGCTTGGAACTGCACCAACTGACAGCTCTACCATTCAATATAAATACGTATCCGGTTTGTGACTTAGAGTCATCTGGATCTGTGTCGAAGCTAGCATTGACGTAATCTTTTACGATGATCCCTTCATACCTCCATAAACAAGAAACATATCCTTGGTCTTTTCAGGTACTTCAGGATGTTTTTGACCGCTGTCCAGTGATCCACTCTTGGATTACTTTGGTACCTCCCTGCCAAACTTATGGCAAGGCACACATCAGGTCTGGTACAAAGCATAGCATACATGATAGAACCTATGGCTGAGGCATAGGGAATGACTTTCATTTTCTCTCAATCTTCTATCATGGTCGGACTTTGAGTCTGAATCAATAGCACACCTTGCAACACAGGCAAGAACCCTTTCTTTGACTCGTCCATTTTGAACTTCTTTAGAACTTTGTCAAGGTATGTTCTTTATGAATGTCCTATTAAGCATCGAGATCTATCCCTATAGATCTTGATGCCCAGTATATAAGCAACTTCACCGAGGTCTTTCATTGAAAAATTCTTATTCAAGTATCCTTTTATGCTATCCAGAAATTCTATATCATTTCCAATCAACAATATGTCATCCACATATAATATCAGAAATGCTACAGAGCTCCCACTCACTTTCTTATAAATACAGGCTTCACCGTAAGTCCGTATAAAACCATATGCTTCGATCACCTCATCAAAGCGTATATTCCAACTCTGAGATGCTTGCACCAGTCCATAGATGGATTGTTGAAGCTTGCACAATTTGTTAGAACCTTTAGGATCGACAGAACCTTCTGGTTGCATCATATACAACTCTTCTTTAAGAAACCCGTTAAGGAATGCAGTTTTGACGTCCATTTGCCAGATTTCATAATCATAAAATGCGGCAATTGCTAACATGACTTGGATAGACTTAATGATATGTCTCTATCGTATCTACTTTTCCAAACACTTTTGCCCTTGTTTTGGACTCTAATTTGCATGATTTCACTGGAACTAACCCGAACTGATGTTGTTTTTAGCAGAATTGCCATGGTGTTATTTTTGTGTAGAAATCAAAGTTCTCAGATTGACCTAAAAAATTATGGAGAATTTTAGTGGAATATATAAAAAAAATATTGGCGCAAGAAGTTACGAGAGGGCGCCATCCAGAGGCCACAAGCCCTGGGGGCGCCCACCCCCCTGGGCACATCTTGTAGGCTTGTGGTCCCCCTGGACATCCTCCGACCCTAACTCCAACTCTATAAGTACCTATTCATGGAGGAAACATCAAAGAGAAGGATTCATCACGTTTTACAATACGAGGCCACCGCCGCCTCCTCTTCTTCATCGGGAGGGCTGATCTGGGGACCGTTCTAGGCTCCGGAGAGGGGGATTCGTCGCAATCGTCATCATCAACCTTCCTCCACCACCAATTTCATGATGCTCACCGCCAGGAGCGAGTAACTCCATCGTATGCTTGCTGGACAATGATGGGTTAGATGAGATTTATCATGTAATCAAGTTAGTTTTGTTAGGGTTTGATCCCTAGTATCCACTATGTTCTAAGATTGATGTTGCTATGACTTTGCTATGATTAATGCTTGTCACTAGGGCCCGAGTGCCATGATTTAAGATCTAAACCTATTATGTTTTCATGAATATATGTGTGTGTTCTTGATCCTATCTTTCAAGTTGTAGACACCTATTACGACTTATGATCTGCATACCCCAAGGTGAAAATAATTGGGATTCCTTCCGTTGATTACCGTAGTTCGAGGAGTTCATGTATTCACTAAGTGCTTATGCTTTGGTCTGGTTCTCTATTAAAAGGAGGACTTAATATCCTTTAGTTTCCATTAGGACCCGCTGCCACAGGAGGGTAGGACAAAAGATGTCATGCAAGTTCTTTTCCATAAGCATGTATGACTATATACAGAATACATGCCTGCATTATATTGATGAATTGGAGCTAGTTCTGTGTCACCCTAGGTTATAAATGCTACATGATGAATATTATCCAACACAATTATCATTCTCAATCCAATGCCTATGAGATTTTCACATATTGATCTTTGGTAAGTTACTTTGCCATTGCCACTGTTACAACCACTACAAAACTGCTATTGTTATTTTTGCCACTGTTACCGTTACTTCCATACTACTTTGCTACTAAATAGTTTTATGCAGATATTAAGTATTTAAGGTGTGCTTGAATTGACAACTCAAATTCTAATACTCGTGAATATTCTTTGGCTCCCTTGTGTCCAATAAATAAATTTGGGTTGAATACTCTACCCTCGAAAACCATTGTGATCCCCTATACTTGTATGTTATCAAGACCTTTTTCTAGCACCGTTGCCAGGGAGGATAGCTGTATTTGCTGAGTCACTTGGGAGTTATATTTGTTGATCACTATGAGGAAGTTGAAAGGTACCAATACCAAGATTTTTTCCCTCTACTACGAGGGGAGTTAAGGAACTGCCATCACACTCTGCACTTGATTCACCTTCTGTTTTGAGTAAGCTTGCGACACCTACACTTGCTATTGATTTTGATATGTCACAAGTACTTGATGATGTTACTTATGCTATGCATGATGTTTATGATGATACTACTACTTTGCTTGATAAGAATGTGCCAATGGGTGAATTTCTTGATGAACAACTTGCTAGAGCTAAAGATATTGAGAACGATGAAACTAATGATATTTCTGAAATTGTTGAAACTGGAAACTTTGAAACACCCATTAGACCTAGAACTCCTAGATATGAATTGCCTGTTATACCTGAGGGTTAGGTTATGGATGAAGAGGTAGCTAGGGACTTTCTTGCTTGTAAGGATAGAGAACATCTTAAGAAATTACTAGCCAAGTTGAAAGAAAAATCTTTGAATGCTAGAATGCAATATGATCCTAAGTTTGATAATTCACCTATCTTTGTTATTGATAAGGATTATGAATTCTCTGTCAATCCTGAGTTAATTACTTTGGTTGAATCTGATCCTTTCCATGGTTATGAATCGGAAACTGTTGCCGCACATGTTACTAAATTAAATGATATAGCCACCTTGTTTGCTCATGAGGAAAAAATTCGCTATTACTGTATTCTTAAGTTGTTCCCTTTCTCATTAAAGAGTGATGCTAAGATATGGTTTAATTCTCTTGCTCCTAGTTGTGTGTGTAGTCCCCAGTATATGATATATTACTTCTCTGAAAAATATTTTCCTGCTCATAAGAAACAAGTTGCTTTACAGGAAATATTTAACTTTGTGCAAATTGAAGAAGAGAGTCTCCGACAAGCTTGGGGTAGGCTTCTCTAATTACTTAATGCTTTGCCTGATCATCCTCTCAAGAAAAATTAAATACTTTATTACTTTTATAATGGACTAACCGATGCTTCTAGGGACCACCTATATAGTTGTGTTGGTTGTGTTCTCAGGGAACGAACTATTGAACAAGCTGAAGTACTATCGAATAATATATTGAGTAATGATAATGATTGGGCTCTTTCTGAACCACAACCTAAGCCAACCCCGAAGAAGAGGGGTATTCTATTTCTCAGTCCTGAAGATATGCAAGACGCAAAGAAATCTATGAAAGAAAAAGGTATTAAACCTGAGGATGTTAAGAATTTACCACCTATTGAAGAAATACATGGTCTCAATACCCCGACATGGGTAGTAGAGGTAAATTCTCTCTATAGATCTAATGAAGGTGATATTCCCTATAATAGATCTACTAGTCAATGCTTTGATGAATTGGATAACTTTATTGTTAAACAAGAAAATTTCAATGCATATGTTAGTACGCAATTGAAATGTAATGCTTATATGCTTGAACGCTTGGGTGATTATATGTGTAGAATTGTTAATGATCTCAAGATTGTTAGTAAACATGCCTCTATGGTAAAAACTCAAGTAGAACAAGTTCTCAAGGCACAAGATGATCTACTTAATGGAATGAATAATAAGATGAATGATCATGCTATTAGAGTAGTGACTAGAGGTGGAAAAATGACTCAGGAATAGTTGTATCCTGAGGGCATCCTAAGAGAGTTGAACAAGACTTTCAAAGAATTAATACTGATGCACCTTGTCCTTATAGTAATAAAAATAAAAATAAAGATGATAGGACCTTGCATGCTTCTAGTGAACCTGCTATAGACACACCAGAGAATCCAAATGATATTTCCATTTTTGATGCTGAAACACAATCAGGTGATGAACATGAACCTAGTAATAATGACAATGATGACGTTCATGTTGATGCTCAACCTAGCAATGATAAGGATGTGGAGATAGAACATGCTGTTGATCTTGATAACCCACAACTTAAAAATAAAAGATATGATAAGAGAGACTTCATTACTACTAAGCATGGGAAAGAAAGAGAGCCATGGGTTCAGAAACCCATGCCATTTCCTCCTAAACCATCCTAGAAAAAGGATGATGAAGAATTTGAGAACTCTGTTGAAATGTTTAGACCTATCTTTTTGCGTATGCGTTTGACTGATATTCTGAGAATGTCTCTTTATGCTAAGTATACGAAAGAAATTGTTACAGATAGAAAAAAGATACCGGAAGCTGAAATTTCCACCACGCTTTCTAATTACACATTTAAGGGTGGAGTACCAAAGAAACTAGCAGATCCAGGAATACCAACTATACCATGCTCCATTAAAAGAAACTATGTTAAAACTACGTTTTGTGACTTGGGAGCCGGTGTTAGTGTTATGCCTTTCTCTTTATATCGTAGACTTGAATTGAATAAGTTGACACCCATTGAAATCTCTTTGCAAATGGCTGATAAATCAACTACTATACCCATTGGTATTTGTGTGGATGTGCCTGCCGTAGTTGCAAATGTTACTATCTTAACGGACTTTGTTATTCTCGATATACCCGAGGATGACATTATGTAGATCATCCATGGTAGAGCATTTTTGAATACTGCAGGGGCTCCTATTGATTGCAATAAAGGCAATGTCACTTTTCATGTTCATGCTAATGATCATACGGTACACTTTCCGAAGAAACAACCTCGAGTGAATAGTATTAATTCTATTGGAAAATTTTCAACAACTATTGTTGGAGGTTTTGAATTCCCTATCCTATTGTCAAAAAGAAATATGATATTCTTATTGTTGGGGACATGCATATACCCGTTGACGTAACCTAGTGTTATACTAAGATTCTCCAGTTTTATGTCATTCGGAAGAAGTTTGTTAATAGAACGTGATCAACCTTATTGATGGATTCCTTTTGACGGGCATGAGATGGATGAATTTAGTAAACACAACTTCCTATACCCACTCTTTACTTTCTGTATTTAGAATTAATAATGTAAAATACTATTATTTTTCTCTTTTCTGATTTATCCGTGCAATAAAATGACCAGAAAGTAAAAGTTTTCCAAATGCCCTAAAAATTTAGTATGATTTTTTCCATAATATTTTATAAAAATTGGCACTAAAAACACCTCAGGGGTGTGCACTAGTGGGCCACAAGCCCATAGGGCGCACCTACAGGGCTTGTGGGTCCCACGTGGCTCCCCTCACTTATTCCAGCACCCATCCACTTTGTCTTCCCCCAGAAAAAATCACACCATTGCTCAAACCCGTGTTCTTGCTCATCTTGCTGCCATTTTTGATCTCCTTGCTTGGAGCTTCGTTTCTGAAACTGTTTTGGGAGATTGTTCTTTGATATGTGACTCCTCCAGTGGTACAATTAGTTTTTGTTCTAAGTGCTTTATATATTGCAAATATTTGTTGCCATGGTGATCTTGTTCTTGAGCTTGCATGTCAAATTTATATGGTCCAAAGTAGTTTTGTTGCATGATATAGCCTCTAGACACTTGTGGGGGTAGTTGCTATTAGTTTTGTTGATTTTGGTTCACTTTTACTTTGAGCCACTAAAAATTTCAGAAATATTTCAGAGGAAGAAAATGTTTAGGAAAATGTACCAAGGTAGTTCCTTAAAAGAAGAAAGCCCCAAGGCTCACGATACGGGAGCCAGACCTTGAACCACCGAGGGAAGCTCTAGTGCGGCCTTGTGAATGGAGGAATTTGATATGTACTTACAAAACGTTGGTCTTGAGGACTTCGTGTCTATAACCTCACTAATTCCTTTGTGCGGAGATTTGAGTTTACATACAAACACAATACACATTCTGTTTTATTTGATCATTTCGAATGGACCTTGAAGATTTTAATGAAATATGTAAAATCCCGCAATGGGGCATTCCTAGTGAACCTCGTCAATCTGATTGCATTGATTTCCTTGCTAGAATCACTAGGGGGGAAACTAGAAATGTAACATAAGCTACTATAGGGAGCATTCACTTTCCTCCTATACATTATCTTGCTCCCTGTATAGGTACATGCATTAATGGTAACCATGATCATGGCTACCTTTGTGCATCAGATCTTAGTGTCCTCAAGAGTGCGGTAGTGGGTAATAGACAATATAACTTGGGGGCTATCATTGCACGCCGATTACATAATAATGCTAAAGATGGGGATTTCTTTGGTGGAATTTATGCCACCCGGTTAGCTAATTATCTCGGGGTACCAATAAGAGAAAATGACAATGAGTTACCACCTGCTTACCTTGATTATGATGCTATCGAATGCTTCCAAATTTATTGAGAGGGGCGAACAGCCCCTCCGGTATAGACTAATCTTTGGCAGGGAGTGCGTCTTCTATATTACGCTTCCCACTCCTGCCTTCTTTGAATTTTAGGTAAAACAAAGATACTTCATAACCAGAGAGGAGGCGGACGAATATGAGAGCGCAAGGGAGGCCGTTCGCCTCCACGAGGCAACCCTCCAAGCGGTAGCGGCCGCAACTCAGTACAACTTAGGCCAAAAGCCTAAACTTGGGGGGAGTACGTATTTCTCACTTACATTACATTCATGTCCACACATTCATTCCAGTTGTCGGTGTTCATACTTTCCATTGTATTATCCATGTTCGTATATTTTTCTTGCTTTATTCTTGTTTGTTTGAAAAACTTTGATAAAATCCAAAAATATTTCTCGCTTCTTTTTAGTTTTTCTTTCCAGTTTAATTAGTTGTAGTATTAAAAGAAAAACCAAAAAGATTGATCGTTCGTCTTTTGCTTGTTGGGAGTTTTCCTATGTAAATAGTTTTTCTCGTTTTTGTTTTTACTTGTTTCAGAGAAACAAAACTTCAAAAATATTTCAGTTTGTTTCTTTGAAATTCCTTTCTTTTTCTTTGGGCCGTAAGGAGAATACCATGATGAAAATATTTAGTGGCTCAATATGCATTATTGTTGATCTAACAAAGAGCCCATATTACCTTGTCTTCTCCTTTGAATAAATGTTTGCAGATTCCAGCTTAGTCCAATGCACATGCACTCTTATTATTATTCACATTGTTCGATTGTGCAAGTGAAAGGAAGTAATGACGAAGTCGACCTATTTTGTTTTTGTAAATATGATTAGCTCAATTTTCCTGATTCAGCCCATTATGAATGAAACATGTTTGCAATGACAATTAGAGATTATAGTTACTCATGCCATGCTTAATTATCTAAGAGTGGATAATGGTTTATCTTGCGTGCCAACATGCATTTAAAATTGTTGTGACGTAGTATGACAGGATGGTATCCTCCTTTGAATGATTCATGTGGCTTGACTTGGCACATGTTCACGCATGTAGTTGAATCAAAATCAACATAACCTCCACAATATTTATGTTAATGGTGATTTATATCCTACTCATGCTTGCACTCATGTTGGTCAACCTCAATGCATGTTTTAACTGTTGTTGCTCTCTAGTTGGTCGCTCCTGAATCTTTAGCTAGCCTTCACTTGTACTAAGCGGGAATACTGCTTGTGCATCCACTTCCATAAACCCAAAGTTGTTCCATAAGAGTCCACCATACCTACCTATATGTGTTATTTACCTGTCGTTCAAGTAAATTTGCATGTGCCAAACTCTAAACCGTCAAATAATAATCTATTTTGTATGCCCGAATTGCTCATGTAGTGACTGGGGGCTGTCGGTATCTTCCACGCTAGGTGGGTTATTCTCACGATTAGTGTTTATTCACTTGTCATTCATGAGAAAGTGGCTGGTAATCGGGTGCTCAAAATAAAATCGAAATATAATAATGAAACAAAACTCCCCCAGGACTATAAATGTTATGGACGGTACCCGTGCATTCGGCTAGCCGTGGAGTGTGATTGTTGGTGGAGGGGGAGTAAAAACTTCACCATTCTGTTTGGGAACCGCCTATAATGTATCTAGCCTGGAAGGTAGTGAGATATCTTGGTTGTTATGTTGACAATGAAAGCATGCTGCTCAAAATTATATTCATGTCTATTTTAAAAGCTTCGAGATCTGGCGCCTCTGCAAATCCATGCTTCCCTCTGCGAAGGGCCTATCTATTTACTTTTATTGTTGAGTCATCATTGTAGGCGTTCTGGATACGGGGGTACCCAGACTTGCCTGCCTGCAGCCCACTACGTGGCTCCATCCACGGCCTAGTATGGCCCAGCTCCAGCATCAACAACTCAAGACCCTTGGGAGGGGCCAAGCCTCGCGAGTCGGACAACACCAAGACCTCCAAGGGGATCGGCCTCCTCAGGTTGGCTCCCGAGGAGCAGATATTTCTATGCAAGGTGCACCTCACGAGGCTCAGCTGACCTGAGCCATGACGACCAAGGACAAGTGAGCGCCAGACAGGCACCAGTGGGCGTAGTGTACTAGTTTCCTCTTCGGTGCAAAGGAGGCAAGTAACAGGCGCAGAGTCCCGAGGGATCAACCAAAGGTTTCCATTCTGGTGCAGCGAGACCAAGACCACCAGGACGGCAGGACGGAGGTCATTGTCAAGCCCACCGCAGCGTCACGACCAGAGGCTTCTGCAGGCGAAGATCCCTTTAGTTATGACAGGATGTACTTGTTGTCTCCCTTCAAATCTAGCTGTTGTGGGATCCCTTCCCGCCAACACTTGGGAAAAGGACCAAGGCCACTATAAATAGGGCCTAGCCACCACCATAAACGGGGGACGGAAAACAGAGGTCAAATCCACAGAAGACAGAGGGATAGGATCGAATCCCTTCCACCCTCACCATCTCACCCGAGCTCAAGAACACACCTCCTGAGGTTGTTCCCACTTTACTAGTTCTTCCTCAACCCCTTGAGGCAAATCCACCACAAAGAAGGAGTAGGGTTTTACACCGCAAGGTGGCCCGAACCTGGGTAAACTACTGTGTCTTTCTTTCCCTTCGAGCTCGACGCGCTAGGCTGTGAGGTTTCACGAGTAGTAGGCTGGGTAAGTTGAGATCTCTGCATGCACCCTAGAGTTCGAACCACTCAAGGGTTTGCGGAACCCGAAATCCGACATTTGGTGCGCCAGGTAGGGGCGCATCAGATTTTCTCTTCCATCGATAGATCCACCGCTACTCCGATGCTTCCATGGTTGACACACGTTGGGCTCGCGCTAAGCGCTAGGACGCGGTTGCCGCTCGCTTCTCTCAGACGGCATTGGCGGGTGACGGTTGTCCTCGTCGTGCTCCATCACTAGCGGCTAACGCCGCCATGGGCCCGGCTGGCCACAAGCAACAAGCTTCATCACTGCACCCCTCCGTGCGCCGCGACAGGCGCACCGCCACTCTGTCGCTGACTCCGGTCGCTTCGTCCTCCCATGCGCGCTGAGGTCCGGTGAGTGCACAAGCTACTCTGCTCATGGCGCGGGAGCTCCTGCGCTACTGCCCCGTCGACGACTTCTACGAGGAGTGTCTCGAATGCATCACCGAGCTCGTCAGTGATACGTCTCCAACATATCTATAATTTTGGATTGTTCCATGCTATTATATTACCCCTTTTGGATGTTTATGGGCTTTCTTTTACACATTTATATCATTTTTGGGACTAACTTACTAACCGGAGGCCCAGCCCATATTGCTGTTTTTTTTGCCTATTTCAGTTTTTCGAAGAAAATGAATATCAAACAGAGTCCAAACGGAATGAAACCTTCGGGAGCGTGATTTTTGGAACGAACGTGATCCAGAGGACTTGGAGTGCAACTCAAGAAGCGATCGAGGCGCCCAGGAGATAGGAGGGCGCGCCCACCCCCTCTGGGCGTGCCCCTGTCTCCTGGGCACCTCGGGCGGCCACCGACGTACTTCTTCCTCCTATATTTACCCATGTACCCCAAAAACATCCAGGGAGCCAATGAAAAACAATTTCCACCACCGTAACCTTCTGTATCCGCGAGATCCCATCTTGGAGCCTTCGCCGGCGCTCCGCCCGAGGGGGAATCGACCATGGAGGGCTTCTACATCAACACCATAGCCCCTCCTATGAGTTGTGAGTAGTTT
Organism: Triticum timopheevii; assembly: GCA_963921465.1. NCBI lineage: Eukaryota > Viridiplantae > Streptophyta > Magnoliopsida > Poales > Poaceae > Triticum > Triticum timopheevii. Next base: position 246,373,465 of record OY997264.1, on the reverse strand, counting down.
ACCACAGACATTCGGGTCCATACTTATTAGCTAGATGGCTTCTTCTTTCTTTATGGATCTCAATACCATGTTCTCCCCCTCTCTTGTGGAGATCTATTTTATGTAACTCCTTTTTGCTGTGTGTTTGTCGAGATCCGATGAATTGTGGTTTTATGATCAGGTTTATCTATGAGAAATATTTGAATCTCCTCTGAATTCTTTTAAGTATGATTGAGTTATCTTTACAAGTCTCTTCGAATTATCAGTTTGGTTTGGCCTACTAGATCGATTGATCTTTCTTTCCATGGGAGAAGTGCTTAGCTTTGGGTTCAATCTTGCGGTGTCCTTACCCAGTGACAGCAGGGGTTGCAAGGCACGTATTGTATTGTTGCCATCGAGGATAAAAAGATGGGGTTTATATCATATTGCTTGAGTTTATCCCTCTACATCGTGTCATCTTTCTTAATGTGTTACTCTGTTCTTATGAACTTAATAGTCTAGATGCATGCTGGATAGCGGTCGATGTGTGGAGCAATAGTAGTATATGCAGGCAGGAGTTGGTCTACTTGCCACGGACATGATGCCTATATACATGATCATGCCTAGATAATCTCATAATTATTCACTTTTCTATCAATTGCTCGAGAGTAATTTGTTCACCCACCGTAATACTTATGCTATCCTGAGAGAAGCCATTAGTGAAACTTATGGCCCCTAGATCTATCTTTTATCATATAAGCTTTCAATCTACTTTTATTTGCATGTTTACTTTTCCTATCTATATTATAAAATACCAAAAATATATTTATCTTATCATACTATCTGTATCAGATCTCACTTTCGCAAGTGGCAGTGAAGGGATTGACAACCCCTTTATTGCGTTGGTTGCGAGTTCTTTGTTTGTTTGTGTAGGTGCGTGGGACTTCTGAGGAGCCTCCTGCTGGATTGATACCTTCGTTCTAAAAAACTGAGGGAAATACTTACGCTACAATTGCTGCATCACCCTTTTCTCTTCAAGGAAAACCAACGCAAGCTCAAGACGTAGCAAAAAGGATTTCTGGCGCCTTTGCTGGGGAGGTCTTAGCTCAAGTCAAGACATACCAAGTACCCATCACAAACTCATCTCCCTCGCATTTACATTATTTGCCATTTGCCTCTCATTTTCCTCTCCCCCACTTCACCCTTGTTGTTTTATTCGCCCTCTCTTTCCCTATCTCTCTCTCTCTTTTGTTAGCCTTCTTCTTCCTCGCTTTTGTTTGCCGTTATGTCTGAAATTGGGGAGATTATCATCGATATGGACAATAATTATAACATGGAAAATTCTGAGGCTCTGGCTGAAGAACCCCCTATCTTGCATACTAATTTTTTTCGAATCGGTAGTGGTGTGTTATTCAAGATTTCTTTACTTGTGCCGGTGCTTTACCTTCCATGGGTGGTTGTATTCTTCATAGAACTAGTAGTCTTGCGGATGCTATCGCTATGCTTGTAGTTGAACTTGAAAGACAATTTATGCATATGCATCCTTGCATACAAAGAATTTTCCTAGAATTTTCCAATATTGAGCATTCTTCTATTAAGCACGTTGTTACTATCTTTTTGGCTCATGAGTTTAGATTTATAATAAGAGAGCCAAATAAATCTTTGCACACTATAGGGTGGACGACGGTTGTCCTCCCATAGCGGTGGTCCTCTTCGATCAAGAGGAGATTAGGCGTTTTCAATCTTCGGACTATGTTGCTTTCAATGAAAACCTTAGAAAAAAGGTTCCTACCAATGTCCTAGTTGATAGAATTTCCGAACTTAATAATGATTTTGCTCTTAGAAATAATGAGCTAGGGTACTCTCTTGAGTATAGGCTCACGAGGTTTTGCCAAAAGAATGCTTATAGTGATGAATTAGTTGTTCATTATGAAGGGCCAAAGGAGGAACCCGTTCCTCCTGTGATTGATCTTGGGGACTTTTGTCCCGCCAAATTTAGCGCTTTTGATTACTTTTGCTTGCCTCAAAGAAAACTTTCTGCTGAACATAGAGAATATGAGATGAGTTTTCAAGATCTATCTTATTATTATGGCACTACTTAGATCTATCTTCGCTTTTATGCCTAGCTAGGGGCGTTATACGATAGCGCTAGTGGGAGGCAACCCAATTTTATTTTTGTTTTTCGTTTTTGTTTCTGTTTAGTAATAAATTTTGCATCTACCTTCTGTTTAGATGTGTTTTTATGTTTTAATTAGTGCTTGTGCCAAGTAGAACCTATAGGATAACCTATGGTGATAGTTAATTTGATTCTGGTGAAAAACAGAAACTTTGCATGCACGAAATTAGTTTTGTTAAATCACAGAAACGTGCTTTTGCGTTGATTTATTTTTGCTAATGATCAATACACAAATTTCCTAGGACATCCTATTTTGGTAGGATTTTTAAAGCTCCAAAAGTTTGCGTTAGTTACAGATTGCTACAGACTGTTCTGTTTTTGAAAGATTCTGTTTTTCGTGTGTTGTTTGCTTATTTTGATGCATCTATGGCTAGTATTTAAGTGAAATGAACCATAGAGACTTGGAATATAGTAGGTTTAACACCGAAATAAATAAAGAATGAGTTCATTACAGTACCTTATGTGGTGGTTTTGTTTTCTTTCACTAACGGAGCTTATGAGATTTCCTGTTGAGTTTTGTGTTGTGAAGTTTTGAAGTTTTGGGTGAAGATTTGATGGACTATGGAACAAAGAGTGGCAAAAGCCTAATCTTGGGGATGCCCATAGCACCCCAAGATATTCAAGAGTAGCCAAAAGCCTAAGCTTGGGGATGACCCCGGAAGGCTTCCCCTCTTTCGTCTTCGTTCATTCGTAACTTTACTTGGAGCTATATTTTTATTCACCACATGATATGTGTTTTGCTTGGTGCGTCATGTATGATATTAGTATTTTATTTTTAGTTTGCCACAATCATCCTTTCTGTACACACCTTTTGGGAGAATCCCACTTGATTATAATTTATTAGAATACTCTATGTGCTTGACTTATATCTTTTGAGCTAGATAGTTTTTGCTCTAGTACTTCACCTATATCTTTTAGAGCACGGTGGTGGCTTAATTTTGAAGAAATTGCTAGTCTCTCATGCTTCACTTATATTATTTTGAGAGTATTTTAGAACAGCATGGTATTTTCTATGGTTATAAATTTGGTCCTAGAATGATGAGCATCCAAGTTGGGTATAATAAAAACTATCATAGAAAGTGCATAAAACACTAGGATCAATTTGATGCTTGATAATTGTTTTGAGATATAGAGGTGGTAATGTTAGAGTCATGCTAGTGGGTAATTATGAAATTGAGAAATACTTGTGTTGAAGTTGGCAAGTCCCGTAGCATGCATGTATGGTAAAAGTTGTGTGACAAATTTGTTGCATGAGGTGCTCTTTTAATTGTCTTCCTTATGAGTGGAGGTCGGGATCACGTGATGGTTAACTCCTACCAACCCTTCCCCTAGGATCATGCGTAGTAGTACTTTGCTTCGAGGGAAAGGAGACTTTTGCAATAAGTATATGAGTTCTTTCTGACTAATGTGAGTCCATGGATATACGCACACTCACCCTTCCACTTTGGTAGCCTCTATTATACCGCGCAACTTTCGCCGGTATCATGCACCCATTATTTACCTTCCTCAAAACAGCCACCATACCTACCTATTATGGAATTTCCAAAGCCATTCTGAGATTTGTTGCCATGCAACTTTCCATCGTTCCGTTTATTATGACACACTTCATCATTGTCATATTGCTCTTTGCATGATCATGTAGTTGACATCGTATTTGTGGCAAAGCCACCTTCATAATTTTCATACATGTCACTTTTGATTTATTGCATATCCCGGTACACCGCCGGAGGCATTCATATAGAGTCATATCTTATTCTAGTTATGAGTTGTAATTCTTGAGTTGTAAATCAATAAATTTGTGATGATCTTCATTATTAGAGCATTGTCTCAGTGAGGAGAGGATGATGAAGACTATGATTCCCCCACAAGTCGGGATGAGACTTCGGAATTTAAAAAGAAAAAAACGAAAAAAAAAGTAAGGCCAAAAAGAAAAATAGGAAAGGCCAAAGAAAAAAAAAGGAAAATAAGAAAATGAGAGAGAAAGAGAGAAGGGACAATCCTACTATCTCTTTTCCACAATTGTGCTTCAAAGTAGCACCATGATCTTCATGATAGAGAGTCTCCTATGTTGTCACTTTCATATACTAAGTGGGAATTTTTCATTATAGAACTTGGCTTCACTACAAACAAAAATGCACTTCCGTGATGATACGTGTTTGTCACAGTAGGTCGCGTTTTTTGTCATGCATGTACATCCATGATGATTTTATGACAGAATCAAGATAGTAATACCTGTGCTGTCGTAGAAGTGTTCCATGACATTACCAAAATTATCATCACGGAAGTGTCCACTTCCATGATGATAAATCGCGCGTCACAGAAGTGCTTTCGTCAAGGGTGACCGACATGTGGCATCCACTGTAACGGAACGTCGTTAAGCTATCGGGTCGGGTTTTGGATCCGATAACCCGTTAACAGCCCCGACCAATGGGGATTTTCCACATGTAAAATCATCATTGGCTCGAGGAAACACGTGTCGGCTCATCATTGGGACAGATGTCATCCAGTCATTGCACAGAAGGCGCCTATGATACGTCGACACGTGGCACGGCCCAATAGAGGCCACTTCCTGTGAAAAGGCCGGCCTGTTTGACTTGGTCAAAAGGTGGCGGGCCGGCCCATGGAAAGCCTGTTAACGGCATGTTCACATATAGCCCATTTACAGCCCGCTAACCAAAGGCCCGTTACGCCCTATCCGAATCAGGCGCAGTAGCGTCATCTGGGCCATCCAATATGATTCCAGCTTGTTTTCACTTCTGGCCCATGTATGGCCCATGACGTCTTTCGGTCCATATGAGGCCCTATGTAACGCTTGGCCTATTAATGGCCCGTGGTGAAACTGGCCCGCAATGAACAGTGTATCACTTTACACCCACTAATGGCCCATGGTGAAACTGGCCCGTAATGAACAGTGTATCACTTTATACTCATTAAGGGCCCGTTATTCAGTTGGGCCATTTCCAGCCCATGTTATCTTTCGGCCTTCTCAAAGCCCATTCATTCTTGGGCTCATTTCCAGCATTCGTTTACTTACGGCTCGTTACTGCCATTTTCTGCTTGTGGGCCAAATTCAGCCCATGGTTACAGTCGGCCCATTTATGGTCTGTTAATACATTGGGCCGTTTTCATAGCATCATCAAATACGGCCTATTAACGATGGCCCGTTATGGTCATACGACCCGTATAAGGCCCATTGATGATACGGCCCATAGAGGGCCCATTGTTTCTACGGCCCGTAGAAGGCCTACTGTTTCTACAGCCCATAGATGGCCCACTATTTCTACGGCCTGTAGGAGGCCCAGTGTCACTACAGTAAATATTAGCCCATGGTTATTGTGGCCTAGTTTTAAAAAATAGGTTATTGCAGCCACTAGCAAACCACGGAAAAAGAACTGCATTGACTACAAGCAAACAAATAAACAAGACAACAAGGAAATAAATAAGCAAGCAACTTATGCTAGGCTATCACGGCTATTACACATATTACATCCACTGGGCATCAAAGTTCGCCACCAGTGCAAATATAGGGAACAAAGCAGCATATCATATACACTGGTTGTCAAAGTTGGCGACCAGCGCAATTAAACGCCGCAGCAAAACAAATCCAAAACTCAAACCACTTCAGAAGATCTCAAGAAACAATATCCTGGGTACCCATAATGCTGGCAAGATGCTTAGCAAGCTTATTAACTTTCTCTTGTTTGGCGCTTAAATCCTCCAGCGCTTGCTGTTGCACCAGAAAATATGCATCTGAATTCTGCAGGGACTTCCTCAGTCCTTCAGCTTCCTGTCGCAGCACATCTGATCGATATCTTTCAACTTGAAGTTGAGACTCAAGAAGACGAACTGATTCAGGCAGCGAGTTCGAAGAGCTTGTGCCAGCAGTAGTGGCCAGTAACTCGAACACTACATCAAGACAGGACTTTTGGGTTCCCTCACTATCGTCAAGATAGTTTTTATCAGCTTTCTTGGAGACTGTCAGTGTCAAAACCGGCGGATCTCGGGTAGGGGGTCCCGATCTGTGCGTCAAGGCTGATGGTAATAGGAAGCAAGGGACACAGATGTTCACCCAGGTTCGGGCCCTCTCGATGGAGGTAAAACCCTACTTCCTGCTTGATTAATATTGAAGATGTGGGTAATACAAGAGTAGATCTACCACGAGATCGTAGAGGCTAAACCCTAGAAGCTAGCCTATGATGGTATGATTGTAATTGTGATCAGCCTTCTAAGGACCAACCTCTCCGGTTTATATAGACACCGGAGAGGGCTAGGGTTTACATGCAGTCGGTTACAAGGAAGGAAACACAATATCCGGATCGCCAAGCTTGCCTTCCACGCAAAGGAGAGTCCCATCCGGACACGGGCCGAAGTCTTGAGTCTTGTATCTTCATGCTTCAATAGTCCGGACATTGTACACAATCCTATTGTCTGGATACCCCCTAATCCAGGACTCCCTCAGTAGCCCCTGAACCAGGCTTCAATGACGATGAGTCCGGCGCAGTATTGTCTTCGGCATTGCAAGGCGGGTTCTTTCTGCGAATACTCCGAAGTAATTATCGAACACTTGAATCGTGTCCGGATCCACGAAATGATCTTTCCACACTACTGTAGAGAGAATGATATTTTACAAATGCATTCTGCCGACAACTTTTTTAGACGACGTGACATTTTATTACGGTCGGATCATTATTCAAACCATTTTCCCAGAACCAGCCACAGTGCATATTGCGAGGCGGTTTCTTTGGCATGTCTTGTCAAAGCAGAGATCGTGTCCCCTTATCACGGAATTCTCATCAATACGGGTATGGGTAATCCCACCACGCCATCAATCGTGGCGCTTGGGAAGCAAACGATTCCCAACAGGCAAGTGGGGAGGCGGACCGCTTTCGTCGCCTCTATATAGGCATAAGATTTCCTCATTTTTACCCATGCCTTCTTTCTCCATTGCCCACTCTTGCCCCCTTGAGCTCCAGCGCCCAAGCCCAAGTCTTCTCCGCATAGCTAAACATGTCCGGAGCAGGAGGCAAGTGGGTGGCTTCCACCGTCAAGGAGAAGCACGTCACAAATCTTCGGGCGGCCGGATACTTGGCCGCGGACATAGCGCACCGGCTACCGGACGTCGCGCAGGTCATCTTGACCCCAGGACCCCATGAGAGGGTCGTGCTTGTCGCCCACTTCGTCCGTGGACTGGGATTCCCACTTGATCCCTTTGTCCGCGGGCTTATGTTCTACTACGGGCTAGATTTTAATGATCTAGCCCCAAATTTTGTCCTCAACATCTCGGCGTTCATCGTTGTATGCGAGGCCTTCCTCCGCATCCGGCCTCACTTTGGCCTGTGGCTGCAAACCTTCCGCGTGAAGCCGAATATTGTAAGAGGCCAGCAAGCAGAGTGCGGAGGGGCCATGGTGGGCAAGATGCCTAACGTCACCTGGCTGGACGGTTCCTTTGCGGAGACCGTAAAAGGGTGGCAATCGGGGTGGTTCTACATCACCGAGCCGCGCGGCGCCAATTGGGCGGTGGCCCCCGGGTTCCGATCCGGAGCCCCCATGCGGCTCACCTCCTGGGAAAAGAAGGGCCTGTCCTGGGGCGAATCTACGGAGCTGACCGGACTCCAGACCTGCATCAAAAGCATGAAGGACAAGAACATCAAGCTTGTCAACATGATCCAGGTCATGCTCGTTCGCCGGATTCTGCCATGCCAAAGGCGGGCATTCAATCTATGGGAGTTTGTCCCGGCCGAACACCAGACGCTCCGGAAGCTCAATGATATGACGCACAAAGGCAGATGCAAGGTGTTGTTCAAGGCCTCCGAAGTACCTCCTCCCACATCCGAGGACCGCAGGCTTCATGCCGCGCGGCCTCCTAGTCAGGTGAGTTCTTAGACTACCACTGGATTCGGTTCTTCCCAATATATTCATGGGGAGTCTTAAGTAACTATGCATACCTGTTCAGGATTATGTGAGGACAGTGGAGCAGGTTAACTGTCAGGCTCCGCTGCCAGAAAGCCCAGCTGATGCTCTCCTGACAGAGATGCTGGTCCCGGCGCCGTACAAGGTGCCGGAGAAGAAGGCCGAAAAGAAGGCCCCGGGGACCAGAAAGGGTCTCCGTCATAAGGTTGTGCCGGAAGCCTCATCCGAAAACGACGAGGCACACTCCTCCCACGAAGGGGAGGAAGAAGAAGAAGAAGATGACACCCCATCCGGAAAGGATGAGGGGCCTGGGGAGGTGGACCAGGGGCCATAAAAGGCCCTCGGCGTAAGGCCATCATACCCACGTCATCTGACGACGACGAGACAGATTCTTCCCGCGGAGGCGGGGGGAATCAAGAAGAAATCCTACATCCCCACACTGGGGAGGAAAAAAAGAGAAAAGCCGCCCCGGAAGGGGAGGCTGGGACGTCCAAGAAGCGAAAGGTGTCCCTTCCGGACTACTCTGCCATGGCCGCTCTCAGCGAGGAAGGGTGGCTGCCAAGGGGAAGCCCGCAGTGCGATCGTAAGTGTCCGCACTCTATCATGACTTCAATCCATAGCTTTTTTATAACACCGAACATATATGCAGTCCGGCCAGGGCTTACCCCGAGGTATCTTCCTCCGGGTCCCTGAGCGATTCGAAGATGAATTCGCTTCCGATAGCCACTACTCCTCAGCCCGCGGATGACACGGAGGTGTTGTCCCGAAGGCTCCCAGAGCGGGGGGAGGTGACTCTGGAGACGCCCCGAGCCGGGGTTCTAGATGTCAGACATGCGGGGCTCAAGATCCCCGCAGATCGTGTCGATGAGAGCCACAGTAGGCCGGGCTCTCAACCGAACACTGTCCGAGAATCTTCAATGGTTCTGAACTCAGGCGGACAGCCCCTCGTTAGGGAGGGCGAGCCGTCTGCATCGAGGACTTCCATTGCACCCGAGGCGCCGGATTGTCTGCTGGAAGCGCTTCGCGACGCTTCTATGGATGAAGAGCACCGTACTCTTATGAGTGCGGTGATTCAGAAGGTTTCGTCCTCCAAGAGCGGACTAACCGAAGCCTGGACCAACCTCCTGACAGGTTTTGAGGTAAGCGATAAATGTGTGTAAAATTACCACCTGATAGATAGTAGCCCCTGATACTCTGTTTGGTGTTCGGAAAGTAAAACCAAACAGAGGGTCAATTATAATCCGCAGTAATAAATATTCATGTGCATAAGCAGGCAGTGCTCCTTGGTGCTGCTGCCCACACGGCTGAGGTTGCCGAACTAAAGCGGGACCTGGAGCAGGCGTAGGGAGAGCTCGGCCTCACGAAGAGGCATCTCGAAGAGAACAAGGGTAAGTGATTCCCCGCTCTTATATATATAAGGATAGACAAAATTGGTTAGTCTAATGTCGAAGCGTCGTGACTGTGTGACAGGAGCCACCGCCGAAGTGGCGTCCCTGAAGAAAGCACTATCCGAGGCCGAAGACAAGGCGGCCTCGGAATGCCAGGAGCGCGAAATGCAAAGTGCTAGAGTGGGCGAGGACAGCAAGAGCTCCGGGAGCTTGGAAAGAAACACGAGTCCATGGAGCATGATCTGAAGAAGAAAGAGGCCGAGCTTGCGAAGGCGTTGGTGAGTATGAAAGACGCCAAGGCCGAAGTCGAGAAGGCACAGTAGGAAATCCAGGAGGCCAAAAAGATAGCAGCGGGTAAGAAATTCTTTATTCAAAGCAAACATGTGGAGGAGGCGTTTCTTTTACTTACTCAAATTTGGAGCTCTCCAGGGGCATTCGCAGATCTGCCACGCAGCGTATCAGACGCTGCGGAGTTCTACCGCAGGAGGGGAGCTCAACGGAGAAGTTGTTCTGGTCCCAGTATGCTGGGGCCGAACACCCAATTCCTATGAGTGACCAACTGAAATAGTTGGTCGAACTCCATAGGGAGGCCGAAGTGGCTATGAAAGATTTCATAGTCCGGCTGTGGCCTGGTGAGCCCCTGCCTACTAGCTACTTTGGCCTGATGAAGCGGATGGTGAATGCCTGTCCGCGGCTTGAAGTCATCAAGCAATCTGTTTTGCATTGAGGGTGCCCGCCGGGCCTTTGCCCGCGCGAAGGTGCATTGGGGCAAGCTGGATGCTGAGAAGCTGGTGAAGGACGGTCCGCCAGAGGGCAAGGAGCATCGCCATCCCGAGAAGTACTATGATGGTGTTATGAAGGGCGCCCATCTCGTGGTCGATGAGTGTACCAAGGACAAGATCTTTGATTAAATGTACCTCTGCCGCTGTTGTAATTTAAAGACGAATTTACTTATGCTATGTAGCACTGTTTGATTTAAAATATCACCTTTTGTGCGGCTGTTTATAAAATTCTGAAAGTAGGCCAGTCGTCGGCTTCCGTCCCCACGTAACTATTACTGGGGTGTTCGTGGAAAACCCGGACACTCTTTATCCAACTGTTTGGTCCCTTAAGGAGGTGTCCAGCGCAGCGAACAAGGCAATCGGACTATGCGGCTTTATAACTTTCACTTAGTCATAGAAGTCTACAATTTCAAATTTCGGCGAAGCCCCTAACATCCGGAACGCCGAATTGGGGCGCTATACACTCCTAGATCGGATGAAGCCGATTTATCGCCTAAAGCAGAAAATCTTTAAGGATTTTAAGACCTCTCGAACAGCGACCAGCTCTCGCCACATCATGCAGGTCAGCTTTCGGCTTTCTCTACTGAGGTGCTCGTCCGGAAGAACTGGGACACGATCGCAGTAGTTCTCCCTGCGCTACCTTAGCCGATATAATGGAACGTAAGGCACCAACACTACTAGGAAAAGGCCTACTAATGGCGCACTGGTTTTGCCTACTAATGGCGCATTACCAGTGCGCCATTAGTAGCACGCCACTAGTATTTTTTTGCTAATGGCGCACCGCTGGTGCGCCATTAGTTCTGCCCACAATGCGCCACTAGTGTCTTCTATACTAATAGCGCACCACATGGTAGTGCGCCATTAGTAACAATTTTTTTAATTTTTTCTTCTTAATCTCAGGTCACTATTTCACCTATGAGATATCCAACACATACATATACAACAAGCATCCATATAACAATCATAGCCAACACACAAGTTCCATCATATATACATACATAGCCAACACACAAGTTCCATCATATATACATACATAGCCAACACATAGTTCCATCGTTACATATTACAAAAGTTTCACATTGTTCATCCAACACCGTTATGCATCAATTCACAAAAGTTTCACATTGATACAAAATAAAAACACAAATGGAAAAGAAGCACTCCATCCATGCAAGCTTTCGTGAATTAAATCCAATCTGCAAAATGATAAACAAGAAGTTAGAAGAAGAAAAAGAAGAAGACTAGAAGAATACTAGAAGAAGAAGAACACTAGAAGAAGAATAAGAAGAATTTTGGAAAAGAAGAAGAATAAGAAGAAGACTAAGCTTATTATGTAAACTTGATCATTTTGTGCTAACATAAGTTATTTTGGAGCTAACCTATAGGAAACTAAGCATATAAGCTCTAAGTTAGTATATTAGAGCCAACTTAGGTAAAATGAAGCTAACCTATGTCATTTTGGAAAAGAAGAAGAATAAGAAAAAGACTATAAGCTTATTATGTAAACTTGATCATTTTGTGCTAACATAAGTTATTTTGGAGCTAACCTATAGGAAACTAAGCATATTAGAGATAACATAGGTAACTAAGATATATATATATATATATATATATATATATATCATTTTGGATAACTAACCTATAGGAGATCTGACATACCTCACAAAGTTCAGTTCTCATGCATTGTTTTTCTCCTTCTCCTTCTCCTTCCTCTCCCTGATGCGCCAAGAGCGGCGAGGCGGTGGAGGCAGTGGAGGCAGTGGGATGTAGTCTTCTACCATAATTGGCGTGGTCATGTCGCCCAGCTGTGGGATCGCCGACGCCACCACCGGTGCGAGGTCATTGTCAGGCACCACCACCATCGCGAGGCCACCTTCAGGCACGACCATCGCTAGGTCATCCTCAGCCACCTCCATCTCTTGCCCATGGTCAGCCACCACCATCTCTTGCCCTTGGTCAGCCACCACCAGCGCTAGGTCATCCTCAGCCTGATGCCCATCGTCATCCTGCAGCTCCACATCCCCACTCTGCTCCTCTTCTCCCGCACTCCAGTCCGGATCATCCTTCTTGTTGTCTATGCTGCTGCCAGAATCGTTGCTGCTTTCGCTACAGCCAGAATCGCTGCTGCTTTCGCTACAGCCATAGTCGCTGCTGCTTTTGTTGTAGCCAGTGTCGCTGCTTCTGCTCCCATTACCTGTCCAAAATTCAACAATGACCGTTAACAATCGATGTGAGACAAAGCCAAATGTAGAGGAATAAGAAGAGGCAGAACGTACCGGCATCATCATTGGCAGCGTAGCGCATACGACACATAGTCGTGTTGAACACCTTCACGATGAGCATGGTGGCGTCGTCGTCGTGCCTGAAGAGAAGGAAGTACCCCAGCCGCAGGTCGTAGGCACGGTAGAACTTCTCCCACCCATGACACAAGTACATGTGGCCCTCCTTGATCACCAACTCCACATCCCACTGCCTGCGAAACCCGCTGCCGGCCTGTCGCAGCTTCACATTATTTGGCGGATCTTCACCCATCAGCATGTTCATAAAACTGTCAGGCAGCCTCTGCAGTTTGGGACAATGAGTGATATAGCAAACAACAGATATCATAATGAGATGGGTGAAGGGGAGATCTCTCGTTTTATATACCTGCGTCATGGATGATACTGAAGTCTCAAGTATGATAGTGAAGAACTCGGAAGCATCCAACTCGTACTGCGGTGTCACAGAGCGGCGGTGGCTGCTTCCCGCCATCTCTGATAAGCAGCAGAAGAGACCAATTAGTACCCTTACAACAGATCATAAAACATGCATGATAACAGGCATTAGTCGCAGGTACCCCATATGTCCTATTTTTAGCAAAGTCATGCTAAAATTCACGGAAAATTTCAGCATTACCTTTGCTGAACATAGTACATATGGAGTACCCAAATTTGCCGGAACGGAAGTTAATCGACATTCCGGCAAACTCAAGGGCCTCTCGGGGTACCTGCAATATCATTATCTAACCAAGGCATAGCTCAGGAAAACCACTTGCTTTGACTAGAACTAGCTGATAAGAACTAGTTCCAGAATCTTTAGCTCATTTTCTATCCAAGGCATAGCTCATTTTCCAGAATCTTTAGCTCAATTTTGAAAATACATGGCTAGGACAACGGTAGCATTCAACCACAAGCCCAAGCCTATACTTAACTAGGCCCAGGTCCATTAAATTGTTACAGAAACCAAGAAATTGAATCAACTCCCCTTGTTGCTGATTCAGTCATGGGAGATGCCATGTCTCAAAAATATCAAGTAGCACCATCATGTTCGATTTCAATATAAGGAATATTACAAACTTAACAGTTAAGATCCCAGGTGAGTAACACACTTTGTTCTTCTAGTTCAAAACAAAACTGACATAATTCTAGATTCCATAATCAAATCAAAATTTCAAACCACACACTTACTTTCAAATATCAAATTAGGAACATTTTGAGACATAGGAAAATAGTGTAAATCTGAAAACGCTGCAAACCATGAAGAAAAACAAGAACACTTTGTAATACATGATTATTCAGTTAAGACAAGAGAAACCATCTTCAACTACTACTGTAAATAATACACCTCCTAACACGTTTCTGAACATACATCCAGCAAGTTCAGTAGACCAGACAATATCCCTACAGTAGTGCCCTCCAACAGTAGTTCTTCCTTGCAGTAGTTTTAGGGAGTACTGCAATTTTGCAAGTTCAAAGTAAAATGTTTCAGTTAATGGAAGTACTCCTCTTGCTCTCTACTTTCTCTCTTCTCTTCTTCAGTTAATTAACTGAATTTTGCTGATGTTGTTGTTAACTGAATTTTACTGATGTTGTTAATGAACAGTGCTAAGTATGGTTGTGCTATCAGGTTACTACTAGCAGCAACATGGAAGTAGACTTGATGACCGTGTTCGTCAGGCACAAATATGTAAGAAAGGAGCAAGTGCATCTACTTATTGGAACAAGCCTGACAGTGGGAAAGCTATAAACTTATAATTAACGCGTTCAGATAAAAGATTGCAACGAAGCAGATCTGGAAAATGTATTATCAACTATAAAATATGGGTTGCAAACCAAACAACTAAGCATACTTTGTGAGATGATAACTATTGCAAACCAAACAAGTAAGCAGAGCACATGTATATACCTGTATCACTGTCTTGGAGCCAACAAACGCCTCAATTTTTCTCCAACCGCGATCGAACCTGTTACGCAGAAACACAAACAGAGAGATACATGTAACTAACAAGGACAGACAGACAAGGTAACAAGAACTCCACAGCTCAATTAAGCCTATGCTTCTTCTTTCACTCTAGTGTACCATTGTGGCAAAGCCATATATGTATGTACAGAGGAAACTTGGATGAGTGTTTTTCCATGGTTTTTGAATGAAAACAATATGACAGCTTGCAAACAGCAGGACCATGTCATTATCATGGCAGTCCACTATATATTTTTATGACGAAATACATCATTATCAGGGCACATTATGGCCATTTTCTTACATGATGCTAACTGTACCTAACTGAATTTTTTGACAGTAGCTAACTGTGTTTTTGGACAGTTAGTAATTTGTTAAGGCAGTGTTAAAAATTCAGACCATTCAGTTATGATAGTGTCAAAAATTCAGGCACAAATTTTTGGAAAGTTAGTAAATTTTTAAGGCTTGTTTACCACTACTAAGACCATTTTTTTTAATATAATCTTCATTCTCCTGCTTTTTCTTTTCTTACAAGTGTTGATGCCAAAACATTGCAACCCTGTAGTTCAAGATCAGACCAAGAACCCTAGAACCCTAGACCAATCTTGGCACCAGACCAAGAACCCTAGAACCCTAGACCAATCTTGGCACCACACCAAGAACCCTAAACAAACACGACCGATCTTGGCACAGACCAAGAACCCTAGAAATTATCCAGAGAACCAGACCAAGAACAGTACTACAAATTAATGAACCAAAGAGAAACGAAATTAAGAGGACAAGCGGGAGGGGGGGTGAAGAAGAGGGGGAGGAGCGGGGCCTGTCCAGTCCAGCGTCAGGGGAGAATCACGTCGGCGACGGGGTCGTTACGGTCGCCACTCCTTGTCGCGGCGGAAGGGGAGGGAGGGAGGGAATGGGGAGGAAGGGTGGAGAGGGAGGAAGGAGGAAGGAGGAGAGATCCCTGGGCGGGTGCGGCCGGTCGCCGGAGGGGTCGGGGTCGGCGGCGGGGGGTGGATTCCAGCGGGGGTCGGAGCGGCGGCGGCAAGGGACGGAGGGAATGGAGGGGGCGGCAGCGGCAGCGTACGGGGCAAATTAGGTCGAGTGGGGAGGAAGGGAGGGAGGGGAATCTTACTAATGCCGCACCGCGTGGTAGTGCGCCATTACTAGTTAGAACTAGTAATGGCGCACTTCGGTCGGATGCGCCATTAGTATGTATGCAAAAATGAAAAAAAATAATTTATCACTAGTGGCGCACCTTTTTTGTGGTGCGCCATTAGTGTCTTCCACACTAATGGTGCATCACCAACTGGTGCGCCATTAGTGTATAGTAGTGGCGCACTACTTCCCTGGTGCGCCATTAGTGTCAATCCTATCTATAGCCCTTTTCCTAGTAGTACAAAACAAGGGAGTCGGGCTAACCCAACTGAAGACCCAAGACATGGACACTAATGGTGCATCACCAACTGGTGCGCCATTAGTATATAGTAGTGGCGCACTACTTCCCTGGTGCGCCATTAGTGTCAATCCTATCTATAGCCCTTTTCCTAGTAGTGCAAAACAAGGGAGTCGGGCTAACCCAACTGAAGACCCAAGACATGATTCGGAGCTGATGCATATAATGCTATAAGTTTGGGGTGCCGCACTGTTGAAAGTTTTCGGACTTGTCTTGCCGTATTATGGGCCGCCATAAGAAGCCCCTGGCAAACTGACCGTACCAAGGTGTACGGATGCAATATCGAATAAACATTTATGAGAAAAAAATGCTCAAATAAGAATAGTAAGCTGACACTATATGTGATCTCCCATTGATGAATAATACGTTTAAGCATATGTTTACAATGGATGCATTAAGCGGAGATAAATAGGACTATTTGACATGTCCTATCAAGGGGCAGGCTGCGTACAGATAGATAAAGTAGGTATAATGATCGTAAATAGATTCCACCTGGGCATTTCCTTCTGTGCACAATGCCTGTTGCCTCCTTGGTTGTCTCTCCCATGTAAGTCCGCCAATCCGTCTCTTCTAAGGATGTTGCACTAAAGCGATGTCCTGAAAGGTAAAAGGGGAAGATTATGAAGGTATTTGGCGGTTACCCGCATTATTGACTAAGTCATTGTTGCGCCTCCGCCTATGCCCATGGTCTCTTGAGTGCGTAATTGTGTATGCGTGGCACGAATGCTGCTTTGATGGGGCTTGAGCGGAGGCCAGACTGCTAATCACGCTCTTGGCGTTCCTGATGATCCTGTTGCAGGGTGCTCCGGACTCGCTTGACGGTGCTTGAAGTTGTCGTCGCTGGATTGGTGGTTTGCCGGTGGAGGCCGCATTGTACTTCTGCCGTGAGGGCTGCCGTATGCTCTTCTGTACGGAGAGAATGGTCCATGTTTCCGTTGACTGTTATGACCCCGTGCGGACCTGGCATCTTGAGCTTGAGGTATGCATAATGTGGTACTGCATTGAATCTATCGAATGCGGTTCGTCCGAGTAGTGCATGATAACCACTACGGAAAGGGACGATATCGAAGATTAACTCTTCGCTCCGGAAGTTGTCCGGGGATCCGAAGACCACTTCCAATGTTATAGAGCCTGTACAACGGGCCTCTACTCCAGGGATGATACCTTTAAATGTGGTTTTGGTGAGCTTGATCCTTGAAGGGTCAATGCCCATTTTGCACACTGTGTCCTGATAAAGCAGGTTTAGGCTGCTGCCATCGTCCATAAGGACTCGCGTGAGGTGAAATCCGTCTATAATTGGGTCGAAGACCAATGCGGCTGAGCCGTCGTGACGGATGCTAGTAGGATGGTCCCTACGATCAAAGGTGATCGGACAAGCTGACCATGGGTTGAACTTGGGGGCGACTGGCTCCATCGTGTAGACGTCCCGTAGTGCCCGCTTCCGTTCCCGCTTGGGGATGTGAGTGGCGTAGATCATGTTGACCGTTTTCACCTTGGGGGGGAGGGGAATTTCTTTTGTCCCCCCGTGTTCGGATGCTGGGGCTCTTCGTCATCGTTGCTGTGCAGCCCCTTGTCCTTGTTTTCTGCATTTATTTTGTCGGCCTGTTTGAACACCCAGCAGTCTCTATTGGTGTGGTTGGCTGGCTTGTCCGGGGTGCCATGAATTTGGCATGAGCGCTCCAGTATGCGGTCCAGATTGGACGGTCCCTGATTATTTCTTTTGAACGGCTTCTTCTGCTGACCGGACTTGGATCCACTGAATCCGGCATTGACTGTCGTGTCTTCAGTGTTGTCGTCGTTGTTCCGTCCCTTATGTCCGTTACGCCGTGGCTTGCCGTTAGTATCGTGGCCGTCCGAGGTGCCGGAATGTGGCGTGGTGCCGCTGCGAGCCAACCAACTGTCCTCACCCGCGTAGAAGCGGGTCATTAGTGTTGTGAGAGCTGCCATGGAATTGGGTTTTTCCTGGCCGAGGTGTCGAGCGAGCCACTCATCACAGATATTATGCTTAAAAGCTGCCAGGGCTTCGGCGTCCAGACAGTCGACTATTTGGTTCTTTTTAGTTAAGAACCGAGTCCAGAATTTCCTGGCTGACTCTCTGGGCTGTTGAGTAATGTGGCTTAGGTCATCAGCGTCTGGTGGTCGCACATATGTGCCCTGGAAGTTGTCAAGGAATGTGTCTTCCAGGTTTTCCCAACTGCCAATGGAATTTGCTGGCAGTCTGTTTAGCCAGTGCCAGGCTGGTCCTTTGAGCTTAAGGGGAAGGTATTTGATGGCGGGTAGATCATCTCCGTGGGCCATGTGAATGTGGAGAAGGAAATCTTTGATCCATACTTCGGGGTATGTGGTGCCATCATATGATTCGATGTTTACGGGTTTGAGCCCTTCTAGAAATTCATGATCCATCACTTCGTTAGTAAAGCAGAGGGGGTGTGCGGTGCCTCTGTGCCAGGCTATGTGGCTACACAGTTCGAATTGGTCTGGGTTGATGTGTTTGGCCTGGCCGGACTTGTTGATAATGTATCCGGCGTGATGGTCATCGTCGCGCGCTGGGGTGCGCCCCCGCGATACGTAGATCGATCTTGGCTGTCCTGCTTTGTTTTCCAGAATATCTTGCAGGTCTTGCCTGTCGCCCTGGGCCGTAGTGTATCGGCGTGGGGGTGCGGGCTGGTATTCGGGCTGATATCCCATTTTATCCCGGCCACGGGGTGGCCGGTCAGCTGTTTAGCGCTTGAGTCCGTATTGCTCGGCTGCCAGGACATCAGTCCATCTGTCTGTGTGCAGGTCTTGATCATCTTGGAGTTGCTGCTGCTTCTTCTTCAGGCTCCTCGCAGTGGCTATAAGCCGACGCTTGAAGCGCTCCTGCTCCACGGGATCCTCAGGCACGCCGAACTCGTCATCGACGAGGCTAGTCTCGTCTTCAGAGGGGGGCATGTAGTTGTCCTCCTCCAGTTATCCGTTCGTCATCTGTTCTTCTGGGCTGACCTGCTCATCTTCCTGTTCGGCCTGCTCGAAGGCGGGCTGGTCAGGGTTATATTCCTCTTCCATACCATCCGGATAGCTTTTGTCTCCGGGGCCAGTATTGCTGTGGTGGGGCTTGGAGCGGCGCCGACGACGCCCATGCTTTGCTTTTCTTCCTGAGGGGTTATCCTCTGTTGCCTCGTCGCCATTGGTTTCCTTCGGAGTGTCCACCATATATATATGTCGTATGAGGAGGTGGCCATCCACCGCACTGTGAGTGGTGGCTCCTATAATTCTCCTGCATTGTCGTCCATACCGTCGATGTCTTCGGAGTCGAAGTCAAGCACGTTGGTTAAATCATCGACCGTGGCAATGAAGTGGGTGGTGGGTGGGCAACGGATTCCGTCGTCTTCAGCTTCCCACTCAAGCTGGACAGAGTTCGGCCTAGAGCCTCCTGACAAAGAGAGAGACTTCAATGAGTTCAACATGCTGCCAAAGGGCGAGTGCTGAAAGATGTCCGCAGCGGTGAACTCCATTACCGAAGCCCAACCAAGCTCGGCAGGCTCGAGAACGCGCGGACTGGAACCTACAACCGGATACTAATCCGGGGGTCTGGAGTCACAGGCTTCCTCAAAAGTGAGGCATGTGTTCGACTCCACCGCCGATGAGGGTACGGCCTGCAGGGCGAGGTCCATCCCTCCGTCCCTAGGCAACGCAGCCTGCTCCGGGTTTGAGTCCAGGGCTACTGCAGGGGTGAAATCCCGAGTGTTGTCCGACAGCAGGTCCAGGCCATGCTCGTCGTGACTGTCCAGTGCTCCTGGCGCGGGCACGAATCCGTCGAAGATCTAGTCTCCGCGGATATCCGCCGTGTAGTTCAGGTTTCCGAACTTGATTTGATGGCAGGGGCGTAGCTATCGATCTACTCCAGTTGGCCAAGTGAATTGGCCCGCAGTGCGAAGCCGCCGAACATGAAGATCTGTCCGGGGAGGAAAGTATCGCCCTGGACCGCGTCGTTGATGATGATTGAAGTAGCCATCGAGCCCGGCAGCGACGACACAGAGGAACTCTCAATGAAAGCACCAATGTCAGTGTCAAAACTGGCGGATCTCGGGTAGGGGGTCCCGATCTGTGCGTCAAGGCTGATGGTAACAGGAAGCAAGGGACACAGATGTTTACCCAGGTTCGGGCCCTCTTGATGGAGGTAAAACCCTACTTCCTGCTTGATTAATATTGAAGATGTGGGTAATACAAGAGTAGATCTACCACGAGATCGTAGAGGCTAAACCCTAGAAGCTAGCCTATGATGGTATGATTGTAATTGTGATCGGCCTTCTAAGGACCAACCTCTCCGGTTTATATAGACACCGGAGAGGGCTAGGGTTTACATGGAGTCGGTTACAAGGAAGGAAACACAATATCCGGATCGCCAAGCTTGCCTTCCACGCAAAGGAGAGTCCCCGGACACGGGCCGAAGTCGTGAGTCTTGTATCTTCATGCTTCAGTAGTCCGGACGTTGTACACAGTACGGCTGTCCGGATACCCCCTAATCCAGGACTCCCTCAGAGACCAACAGGGATATCTCACTATCTTGAACCTTATCTGCATTACTTCCTTTACCATTGGTAACGCGGTACGACTCTCCAATATTTTGTCCGCATTCTAAAAGAGAAACAAGCAGACACATCACATGTTTACCATGTTGTATATGAAACTCATTTTGGTAAATGAGTTCAGTAGTAAAGTGGACAGGATAATAGCATGAAACAAACATATATCTATTTACCATGGTCACTTTATGGTCTATATCACCCTAGTTTTTGTTGCCAAATCAAGATAGAGACACAGTTCAAATAATATTTGTTCAAGACAAAGCAGAATAGACAGAATATAACTGTGGGTAACTATAGAGCAATAACAACACTTGTAATGTGCATGACATGAGAACATAACTATTTATTCAATTGAAACTGAAATCAACATAGAGTTGGTTACAACAGCAAACTAGTTAAAGAAACAGGTTTAAAACATACCTGTTGCGCCATTGGAGTTTCAATTCCATCCTTCAAATTTGAAAATAGTTGGTATGAGTAAATACAGTAATGCAAGAGCAAAGGAGTATGAACCATAGCTACAGAAGCTGACCTGGGAACAAATCTTCTTCTCCTTTAAGCGTTGAGTTGGGATTCGAAGTGGTGGTCCTCGTGCTTTGGGCACTGCAGTTCCCTTACTAGATGCTCGTGTTTGGGTGCTCTGTGGTGGAGACGGTGCTGTGTCAACTGGAACTGGGTTACTATCTGCCGGGGTTTGGGTTAGAAGGGGTGTAGCTGATTCTTTGTCCAACTAGGTAGGGGTACAATCTGCGAGAGTCTGGGTTATGTGTGGTGGATCTGGTCCTTCGGCAAGTACAACCGTGGTTCTATCTGCATCAACTGGTAGCACTATCTTTTCTGAAGACCGTGTTGTTACTCCCTTAGATACTGCCATCACGCTCTCCAATTCAAATGGCTGATAAACAAGAAAAGTAACTGAAAGTATAGACATTGTATGATAGACAGGTGCAATGGATAGTGGGGAATAAAAGAGGGCATGAAATAATTCATAATTATGTTGTCTAACCAAACAGGGTAGCATGAAACAATTTCACATATATGATGGCTAACTAAACCGGATAGCATGACACAATTTCACATTATGATGGCTAACTAAAAAAGATGGAAAGACATAGTTCAAAATATGAGACTATGTAAACAGGATGACATGACATAACTATATAATGTGTTTACTAAATAGGTTGGCATGCCATAATTCACATACATTAATGGATAGAATGCCATAATTCTAAATATGATGACTGTAAACACTAAATAGGATGAGATGGTATAACTATATGATGTCTTTATTAAATGGGTTGCCATGCCATAATTCAGACAGATGATGTGTATGTACTATGTAAACATGATGGCATGATATAATTCAAATATATGATTTATATTGTAAGCAAGTAAGCAGATGGCAATCCATATATGATGTAAAAACTAAGCAATGCAACACAACATGCATGACATGGGTAATATAACACTGCCAAGTTAGAGCATAGACCTCAGGGGGGAAATAGGACTGGTCATCAGTCTCTGAATCCTCCTCTGAGGAGCTCTCTGTAACCAGCAAGATGTCTGCTTCAGCATGTAGCATTGTCTGCTCTGAATACCTTGTTTTCACTCCAGATACTTCCATCACCGCTTCAAATGGCTGATGCACAGGAAGAGTAGTTGAATATACAAACGTTGTCGACAAATGGAACATGTAATACAAAAAAATGATAGCATGATATAATTCACATACATGATGATTGGCTAAACAGCATGGCATTGCATAATTCACATATATAATGCCTTTACAACAAGATAGCATTGTATAATTCACATATATAATGTCTTGCAGCAAGATGGCAATGCATAATTCACATATATGGTAATTAGACACTGAACAGGTGGCATTCACACAAAGCATGTCTAAACTAATCAAATGACATAGCAATGTGAGACACCATATGCACGATATGAGCAACATAACCCTCCCAAGTTAGAGCATACACCTCGGGGGGGGGGTGGAGCTATCCATAACAAGTGAGATATGCGCTTCGTCAAATAGCATAGTCTGCTCTGAAGACCTTGTTTTCACTCCAGAATTTGCCATCAACGTGTCAAATGGCTGATGCACACGAAGAGCAGTTGAATGTACTAACATTGTTGACAAATGTAATATGTAACGAAAAAAAGGATGGCCTGATGTAATTTACATATAAGATGACTGGCTAAGCAGGATGGCATTGCAAAATTCACATATATGATGCCTGGCTAAACAAGATGGCGTTGCATAACTCACATAAACGATGAATAAACTAAATAGATGGCATTCGCACAAAGGATGTCTAAACTAAGCAGATAACATATTTGATGTATAAAGTAAGCAATGCAAGACACCATATGCATGATATAACCAACATCAGCATGCTTAGTTAGAGCGAAGACCTCAGGGGGTAAATAGGAGTTGTCTTCTCCTTCTGAATCCCCCTCAGAACAGATATCTTCCTCTCTATTACAATCCGAAATGCGTGGAGGGGGGGCTACCTTTGCACCTACCATGGAGCGATGTCTGCATGAAATTTTATTGCCACGCAAGGCTCGTCTCTTTTGCTCTACATGTTCAGTTCCATGGTTTACAATAACTGTCATGCATAGGAATAAAACATAGTGAGATTATGTAACGAGCGCATGCAAAAATCCAGAGTGATGGTAGCAACCTGTGGATAGACCCAAAACCAATAATAGCAGGCAGATAATGGCTTCAGTTAAAAAACACAGATAATGGCTTCTTTACTCTTTGTTTCCCACCCAACATCAAACTTATAGTAGACATCGGAGATTAACCAGATAGTAGATAGATACTATTGATAGCGGCCCCGATATGTGCCCCACAACCATTTAAAAACTCAAGTTTGACCATTAGTTTGGAGCTGACTCAGAGTCTAAAAGGTGAAAAAGACGATAAAGTAGCATGTAATATTAAGGGATGCATAATGTAAGCAGACACGAAAGAGTGCGACCTCTCTTGCGGACCCGTGTAGTCCTCGAGCTCATCTACTCGGTTGATGATGGTAATGCAGTTTTCATGGCTTCCAGCGGCGGGGAAGAAGATCTGAGGCGGCGAAAGATAGTCTGGAGGCCGGATCCGGAACCTTTTGTCGTTGGAGCAGCTGAGGTAGGGTGGACGACGGCGCAGTAGGAGCGGGACAAACCACGCAAGGTTTTCTTTGACAAATATCTGTAAGAGAAGTAATTCTGTGAGGGCTCGTTTGAATTGGAGGATTCCAACAATGCAGGGATAGGAATAGACAGGAATAGCATAGGAATGCACATGCAAAACAGAGAATTTAAAAATACAGGATTTCTGCCAATCTGGGTGTTTGATTCACAACAATTGGAAGATCACAGGATGCAAAGAAGCATGGTGAGATTAAGTGAAACCACAAGAAAATGTATGGTTATAATGCTATTATGCTACTATCTCTTAGTCTTGTGCTTCATGAATAGGAATTTGAAAAGGAGGACAGGTGAAAATTAAAGTTCCTACATTTTTTCTTTCAAGGAGACACTAAAGGAACAAATCCGTGTGCTCAGTTGACAATATATATAACATCTAGAGTAAAAAAGAGATGCAACAAGTGTACAACCTCTTTGGCGAAGCCATGTTGATCTCAGCGTGATTGGGTTGGCCGGTGAGGATGCTCCGGTTGACTTTGTTGTCGGAGGATGGGAAGAAGATCATAGGCGTCTGGAGATGGAGCCCGAGGTACTGCTCCGCTGTGATGGAGGGTTTCGTCATTGGAGCAGCTCCGGTAAGTTGTACGACGTCGAGGCTGAAGCATGACAAGAGAGACAACGAACAATGTTAACCTGAGTGGAATTCTAAGAGCATCTCCAATACATGACATAAAATACATAACTACAAAGTGCTAGACGTAGAATACATCAGCCGCTCATCTCTGAACTTAACTGTCGAAACTGAACTTAACTGTCGAAAGTGAACTTCACTATCGAAACGGAATTTAACTGTCGAAACTGAATTTTGCTGTCGAAACTGAACGCACTAGCAAGGTGAGGCTACACGTCGGTGGACTGACTTTTTCATCTCTGGACTGACTTTTGCAGCCGTTGGATACGAAATCAAGGGCCTGCGGTTCATCTTCAACCTCCACCCCCCTAAGCCGCCAGCAACCACCGGCCAAACAGCAGCCCCCCGCCGCCCGCCGCCCGCGGTGCGCCGCCCCGCCCGCCCCGAAAACACTCCAAACCGCTGGTCCGCCGCCGCCCCGGCCATCCCTCTAGCCCCCCCCCCCCCCCTGTGCCGAGTTTTTCTCCGGCGATCCCCACGCCACCACCCCGCCAATGCCTCGCCACCACCGGCGACCACCGCCCCCATCCTGAACCATAAGATAGATAGTGGGGTACCTCTCCGGCGAGCCCCCTCCCCGCTGCGGCTGGTTCTTCCTTGACCCCGGCGAGCCCACCCCTTGAAAATCGACTGACCCAAAAGTCGATTCAGTTGACTGAAGTGTAGCTAAATCAGAGCAGCATCGCAAGAGCGAGAGCAGCAGCGCGAGCAAGAGCAATCGCAAGAGCAGACCGGGCAGGGGACCTAGAGCAAGAGCAGAGCAGCAGCGCGAGCGAGAGCTAAAGCAACAGCACCTCCTACTGATGTGGACGTCGCCGCCGAGGGAGCGACGCCGTGGATGAAGTGGCCGGTGACGTCGCCGTGGATGAAGCCGCGCCATGTCAGCTCGGAACCGAGCGCCAGATGCATCGTGAGATCGAATCAAGAAGAAAATGCGGCGATTAGTGTACAACCTCTTTGGTGGCGTCGACTAGGACGCAGCTTCATCCGAGGAAATGGTGATGATGGTGCTCTTCCGGTGGTGCAGGTGAAGATGGCGGTGTGGGAATGGAGATGGCGCAAAAGATGAGGGGAACGTCGGGGCAGCTCCTTGGAGGTGGAGGACGGGGTGGTTGAACCAGCGGGACAATGAGATCGACGACGGATCCTCATCCGGTACCATGGACGAGGGACGTCGAGGTGTTGCTGTCGACGACGTCGTCGAGGAAGAGGCTCCGGCTGGGTTGCGGACGGAGCAGGGTATGGGGTTTCGTTGTGGGTTTTCGCGGCCTCGGTGTATGAATGGGTGGGCGGATGGGATGGCAGTGGGGAACCATGGCTTAGAGACGCACTTGTCCGAAATGTGGGGTAAGTTACGAAAGTACCCCCCACCGATTTGAGGCGGTTCTTTCGGTTCAGGTGTACCACGGGAATTTCGCATGTCGGGATTTCACAGGAGCTGGGAGTTTTCGCACGCGTTGTAATTTCGGAATAGCAAGGCGCGGGTTGGGATGGAGGGCGTTGTCGGAGCACAACGAGACAAAGATATATCTTAAATATTTCGGGATAACAAGGCGCGGGTTGAAATTTCCGGACAAGCCTAACGTGTACTGTACCAAATCAATGCGCACTCCAAGTGTCATTCAAAACTTTGAATTCATGTTATGTTCAATTAAAATATTTCACTACGTGTATAATGCATGCAACCTACTACTCAAATGAACGTTTTAGTGCATTCCAAACGTATATACTACCGCTTCAATATGAACTAAATTTGAATAAGATCTTCAGTAATGATTGTTGTGAAGTCAAAGCATTTGAATTCGTTTCTCTGTTTTAATAAGATCTACAATCATCATTATTGTCGAGTTAAACCATCGTTTGTGGATTATCTTCACAGTACACCACATGATTAGTCTCGAGTTACATATGAACTATGTGTACTATATGAACACGAACTAGATTTTTTGAATCCACTTTATTTTGATTTCAAATCACATTACATTTCTACCTCTAGCTAGATCTTCACAATCTAAACCATGTCTCATATGTATAATGTGTTTATCACATTATGTATGGTGCCCCGCCCCATACGCCTACAAGTATTTAGATGTGAGTTGCAAACACCACACATTACCACAAATTCAAATAAAATGTGAGAATGTTCGATATATAGTATTGTTTAGATTGCTCGATATTTAGTTGTAAGCTGCAAATGCCGCACATTATCACAAATTCGAATAAAATGTGAGATTGTTTGATGTATAGTATGGTTTAGATTGTTCGGCATTTAGCTGTGAGTTGCAAACTCCATGCATTATCACATTATGGTATAACAGGTGCACAACACATGTATCACCGCTATATTCATGCATGCAATGTTTAAAACACTATGATCTCCTATTCAAATATATGAATCCGCTTTCATATCAAATTATGATATTTGTTAGTCTCTTACACCCACACAATCCTCTAACCTTTGTAGCTACCACTAACTTTCTCTCGTGCATGCACACGCCCTCCTCGCCCTCCCCCTCCCTCGGCATTCTATCCATCGGGCACATTCATTTTTTTCTTTAGGTCATTCTCCCAGAGTTTCCACAACTCCTTTCCAACACACACCGATCGATAAACCTCTCCAGCGATGCCTGCCTACAGCATGCACACACAACTTCAATCTCCTCCTTTATGTGTCCTTGCCTCGTGTCTCTCATATGGTCAGACACACGTGTAAACTGTCGCCCCTCTTTTCATCGATCTCACAACCGCACACTCCTTCCCCTATCTAGCTAGTAGTTGGGCCTCTCGCACCACCTCCTAGCTCCATTCTCTCTGTCTATCTGTCTGGCTGGGCCTTATTTGCCTCTAACAAATGGACGTACACCGACCGATCTCTCGCTATATATATATAGCCAGCTAGGTCCTTATAAATTGTTTTTACCCACATGTCGATCGATCTACCTCATTAGTTGTGTCTCTCCCTTCCTCCAAAAAACAACAATTGATCTATCGATCTAGTTAGGTTTTCTTACCAAACACATGGTTCCCCTTCATCATCCATGGATGCGTCCCGACAGATCAATCACGCACAGGCACACATAGAAACACATCCCCACTCTTATTGATAACATTGCAGTTCCACCCTCAGTTTGTCTAGTAGGCCTCACCCAACATCTCCGAGAAGCAACTCCATCACCCATCCAGCACTCTACCCATCATATTTCCCGTCCTTCAGTTATGTATGGATGTCGACCGATCTCCCTCAAGACATAGCTGGGTCTCTCCTTCTCAACACATATACGAGTCGTTCTACCTCTATAGTTAGGCCTCTACCTACCCCTCCCCGCACCCCTCCCCCCCCACACACACCGATACATCAAGCGCTCTAGTCATGTCTCCCTGCCATACACAAACTTGACATGTGCCCTCTAATGTTCCGGTAGGCCAGTCGCCCTATATCTTTGACTTGCACACACACACAATTTTGATGGCTCTCTTCATCGATCTTGCACCCACCCACTTGATCCTCTCTTCGACTCTATCGATAGCTATGACCCCTCCCTCTCTCCTCGTGGATTGCCCGACCCTCTATGTATGATATGGATAAGCCTCCATTTCACACACATTGCACGCAAAATTTTGTTTGAGATGTCATCGACACATATTCCCACAAATAATTCACGAAATCAACCCCACACCCCACCCCCACCCCCCACCACAAGACAAAAAACACTCACGAATGCGGTTTGTATCTCCCACACACACGCACGTATGTGGGGGACGTGCACGAAGAGAAGAGGTGCACGCACGGCGCACGTACTCCTGTCTCTTTCCCAACCACACCCGCGCGGGTACACGGTGGAGCTCATTTCTGTACGAAAAAGGCAGCCCACGTGGTAATTTGGCACGTGTACTGGTTGTCCACTTGGTGGAGGGAGGATCGTCTACCATGGGTGAACAAACAAATTGCGACTTGACGCGTTATGTTAAATTAAAGAAAGAGGCAAACCATGTGGGGCCTACCTTATAGGCAAGGCCCTATACACTAGAGTACTTTTGATGTGTCCCATCAACTCGCAATACGAGGAGAAGCTTGCTTAGTAAGCCGTCTCCCCCGCCCACGGGCGCGGTGGCTCGCAGGATGAGGTGAAGCTTGCTCCGCCTTACGCCCGCTCCCTCGCCCATGCGCGCGGTGGCTCACAGGACGAGGAGAAAAATTTACTACTCCCTCCATTCACTCCTCATCCCTACAACCTTGGTTATAGAGATTATATCATATTGTTTGGAATATATATGTCCTTTAGTAGATTTCAATATGAACTACTAGTACATACTCCAAACACTGATGTATATAGACATATTTTAGAGTGTAGATTCACTCATTTTTCTCTGTATGTAGTAGCACTCTCCCTCGCCCCTCGACCCTCGCCCACATGGTGGACGTGCAGCAATTCATTCGGTCTCATATAGCCAGAACGATATATACTGCACTACCATTATTGCTCGACTTCCCGAAGAGGCGAAGAGCCAATCGCAAGGTTAATATTTTGGAGATGCCAAGTGCAAGGTTATAGGAGAACGAGTAGTAGGTGCCGCGTCATTTATAAATAAAGTTTTTTTTCTTCAGTAGCACATACGCAATATGATAGGTTCATATGGAGAGAAAAGGAAACCGCTCCACTATATAGATAGTCAGGACGGGCCAGCCTACGGTTGCTTGCTGGGGTTGCTCTCTTCACACTCTCTCGCACAAAATGACTGTGGCCACATCTCTAACATCCTGGCGGATCACGTCCGCTTGGGGAAGGGGTGGATGCTTAGTGTAGATGCGGTGGCCGTCGCCGACGGCGAAAACCCACTGTCGGCATGTCCCGATCAGGGGTCCCCGCTGTTCTCTCTCACAAAGCTGGTGAGGTTGCCTTCATCCCTTGCTCACTGCTGTGACGTGGGCAGTTGCCGCCTCCCGCCGCCCTCCACAAGGTTGAGCTACGCCCCTCAGGTACAACTCCCTCTACAGCCGGCTTGCACCACTGCTCCAGCTGCCCACATCACTCCCTGTGGACATTTCTCTACTTCCTTGCGACGCACATAACTGATACCTCTACTGGCTTCTACGTACTGTATTTGTGATGAGTTTATGTCTCATCAACTAGTCCTAGTAATCTTATTCTAATCACGCTTCTTCAATTTCATTGCCACAGGGATGCTCATCTCGATTTTGGTGAAACTGCACAAAATGATCCGATGGTCAAAAGGTTGCAAACTTCATTTATTAGGAAGCTCCAACGTTGCCAGCAAATTGAAGCCTGATCAGGGTTCACGGTTCAAGGGCTAGGGACTGCATGGATCATTTTTTTCTTTAGCTGCCTCTGTTCCAAAATAAGTGTCAACTTTAGTAGTAGTACAACTTTGTACTAAAGTTTGCACAAAGTTGAGACACTTATTTTGGAACGGAGGGAGTACATATTTGCTATGTTCTGTCAATCATTGAGATGCAATAGCATGCATGTTAGTCTCCTTTGTATTTGATGAAATGTTGCAACGGGCAACCTTGGACGCAAGATACATTTAACAGGAGCTGGAAGCTTCATAGCATTGTACAATTTATCTCGCTGATAAATTACAGTACGTACTATACTAGTACTTCCTCCGTTCCTAAATATAAGTCTTTGCAGAGATTTCACCATGAACCACATGTGGATGTATATAGATGCATTTTAAGTGTAGATTCATTCATTTTGTTCCGTATGTAGTTAACCTAGTGGAATCTCTTCAAAGACTTATCTACTAGTAATAGCTAGCCCCCACTACTAGGAATTCTCTATCCTCTCCTTGAGCCACATCATCAAAATTGATGTAGCCGTTAGATGAAGTAAATCAGCCATAATAGCCATCTGATCTAGACATTGAGAGGCTCCGCACTAAGCCACATGCAAGCATGCAAAAATACCGTGGCACATGCATGTGAGTGGGTTCTAAATCACATCAACATGTCTGCATGCAAGCATGCTCCGGTAGCATGCATGTAAGTGAGCTTTTAAGTCCCATTAACATGTCAAAAAGAAAAATATAATCCCATTATGCAGTAGTAGTTGGCTGATCTTGTTTCCTTACGTGGGATGATCTAAATGATGATGGGAGTTTATTTAGTTTGGCTACCACATTTGTCATGTTGTTATAGAGTTTTTTTAGTTCTATGAAATCGATAATTTTGCGCAGAGAGATATATACCGCTGTTCCACGGCATGCGCAGGGACTCATCTAGTAATATTTAGGAACGGAGGGAGTACTATGTAAAGAGTTGGGTGTCGCACGGTGATAGTGTGAGGTGGGCCATGTAATCACTCAGCCTGCGTGTTTTCACTGCTCTTGCACTCCTCCGCTCTAAGAATGGAGAAAATTGTAATCTACTACCTCCTTTTGCCGAAAGCGTTGGACATCCAGCAATCCTACCACCTCAGTAATAAAGACCAAAGAGCCGTCAAATCACATAGACCCAGCAGTAAGTTGGACGGACGAAGCAACCATCACGCTTGCGCCAGTGAGAGGTCGCGTCCGCTCTGCCCGGGCATGAATGCGGCACCGATCCTTTGGAGCGGCGCTGACCATTTTGGGCGGGAAGCGCGCGTGGGCGATGGAGGGGCTTTGGGTGGGCCAGGCTGGTCAGGAGCGGGCGTGGCAGCTGTCCGCATGTCCCTACCGGACACGCCCAGAAACGAGAGGATGCACCAACTCTCGCGGCTAAAATCGTACACTACACACCATCTCTCCGTAGGAGTAGGTCGATATGTCGCACTCTCTAACACACACATGTTGTTAAACACACACACACACACGCACGCAGCTTGGTCCCGTTGCACCTTCTAACGTGACTTATTACACCTAGACGGAGGGAGTAGTAAGTATACGAGATACGGTGGCACACTGAGTTAAGTCGAATACAAGTGCCCAAAATTTGTGTGCATGTTATAATAAGGATTCACTTAAAATAGTACGTGAGCGAATAGAGGGATCAATTGGACAGTGTTCCCGAGAAGTAGCGAGATGTGTGAGGTAAGATACACCGCTGGCGATTTTAATTTTTCTTATTAATTTGTTTGTTTCACCCTTTGACTGGTGGGACCCAACGTACTACGTGGAGAGAGGTAAGGTGACTAAGGCTGCATTATTTCTGCACCACTGTGGATAGTCTTACCACCAAAGCCACAAGACACGATTATGATTGAAATCCCAATGACTCCCAGACACACACAAAAACACGGCATGCTTGTCACATGAATGCAGGAATGTACAAAAGGTTATTTTCCTCTCGTTGAACATAACGGGAGGGTTGTGTAGCTGGTTAGCCTGTTCGCTCATCAAACTTGAGGTCTCGGGTTCGATAACTACACATGAGCATAATTTTTGCCAGAAGGATTCTTTGACTGGTCAAAATATTTTCTAGGGTTTGCACGCTTCACACTCTCTCTCCAGTATATATATACATGCTGGAGCCTCAGCGCTTGTAGTTGCTCTCTTCACACTCTCTCGCCCTCTCCAGATCTAAACAAGACTTCGTTGGCCTCTCTCTCTCCCCTCACTGCTGCTCAAAGAGCAGGCAGGATCCGTCCGCCGGGAAGGGAAGGAGGCTTAACGCTGTCGCCGTCGGCAAGGGAGGGAATCCACTACTGGCGCAGCTGTTCACTTTCCACCCATCAGCGACGCGGGAGGGCCTCTGACCCCTTCTTCATTGTCGTCGTCCTGTCGCCCAGTGAACCACGCCCCAAGAACCTTAAGGTATATTTTACTTACTCCACATGCATTGCTCTAGCTGCATGTATACCATGAATCTAGGACGTGGTTCAAAGAGGAAATGAAGGGGGAAAGTTGTATAGCATGAATCTAGGACGTGGTTCAAAGGGGAAAGGAATGGGGGAAAGTAGTGGTGAAAGTTGTATCGCATAAATCTAGGACGTGGTTCAAAGAGGAAAGGAAGGGGCGAAAGTACTAGTTCAAAAAGGAAAGGAAGGGACAAGGCTGTAGAGTTTGAGAAGGACTAGATTTTCTGCGCTCACATTGGGAAAGGTGTCTAAAGATAACAAAACTGGGACCAACACAAATATGCTCGTTGGTTGTTTGGTGCTGGTGCGTCCACTGTCCCGTGCAACTCATTAGCTTTTGTTAATCTAAGGCCCTGTTTGGTTAAAAACTCCCTAGTCCCTACCTGCTTGGTTCCAGGGACTAAACATGGACTAGAGGTTATTAAATGACATGCTAAAAGACCATGTTACCCCTAGTAATGAACTAATAGAAACAAGGTGCGATGCGTGGCAGGGGAAACTGTTGGAAAAAGTCCCAAAAAGACTCCCTCGGGGTCTTCTTTCTTTAGTCCCAAATGCCCACTTTTAGTCCCTAAAAGTCCCTCCTGTTTGGTTTAGATGGGACTGACACGGAGTTTTTTTATTCCCTACACCAAAATCTCCCTGTAAACAAACACCCTCTAATAATGTCGTGGGAAAATTGATGCAATGCCATAGTTAAAAGCAAATTACATGTTTAACGAATTTTATTGTTAATATAATCTCTATGTTAATATTAATCAATGCCACCGTTTGACAAATGCTACTGTCTTGCTTTCTTTCCAATTTAGTTAAGGTAGATGCTTCTTTTTGTTGGCTTCTGTGTCATCCACCGTTATTGACCACTAATTGTTTCCTTTGCACCTTTGTGTAAACATGGTTATCTACTTCACCTCGTTGCCATTGTGACCTTTTGTTGCACTGCACAAAACACTTTTGTTTTAAGAGTGTTTTGTGCAGTTCAACAAAAATGTCACACCGACAACGTTGCTTGATTGCTTGATCTTAGTGGAACTGCACAAGAGGAGATCTTACTTCCTATCCGTTAAGGCGAATTTGGTTTAGATCTTCCTCTTGTGAGTTGTTTGAATTCCGCATCATGAGAGGTTAGTTCTAGCCTTCTTTCACATGATTCTGCAGTGTGCTTTCATATGTTGTGCTACTTGTACGATAATGTTGCTTGATTTTAGTGAACTGCACAAACGGAGACAAGACTTCCAATCTGTATGCGCACCGTAATATCCCATTGAGGTAAGATAAGGATATTTCACAACTGTTGGCCTGTATTTTGCCACTTTCATCAGAATATGAAGTTTAGTACTATACTTGTGCTCCCTAATTGACATGCCAAATCGTACATTGAAGGTGAAGCTTGTCTATTATTGAACCAAGTGATGAAGGAGAAGAACAAGCAGAAGAAAAACAAAAATCAACTCCCGGTGTTGTAATGTAGCACTGGAACTGTGATGACACAAGTAATGATATAGTGTTGCATCTTAATTTATTACTATGGCTGGAACGAGCAATTGTTTTGCCACTGATTTGATGCCATACGTAATTATCTCTACTTGTGCAAATAGGGATCTTCTTTGAAGATACCATATATTTTAGTGGAACTGCAGAAGAAGATGTTGGAAACATTAAACTAATCGAGGAGTATATAGTAAGCATGGCCACCCCCGTAGATAGCAACAGGTGGTTCCGGAGAAGTGCTTCATCTGTATGCTCTACACAATCAGCCTCCTGACAAAGGTTGGTACTTGCCGACTGATTTCATCCATATGATTGAGCTTTGTCATCTCTATTGGTGCAGTGCTACTGTTTAGATACTATCATGAAAAAGTGGTATTGTCCTTAAGAAGTGCTTCATCTGTGCTGTTTTAAATATTTCCTTTCCTTTTTTTTGAGAAAACAGGGATGCTAGCATTTAGTAGTCCTCTTGTCTTTGCACAATAGGATCATCTTCCTATGAAGAACAATATGGAGTACGTGAAGTGACTAGTTCCGATTATGCCAGGATGAAGAAGCCCTGTCTATCTTCTCATCAGAAGGAGCAGTTGAAGGATGGTTACATTACTCCCCACAAGACCAATCTAACTTCAGCTCAGAAGGACAGATAAATCTCCATTTTTTTGTTGTGATGCGTGAGTACAATGTTGTTCTACGATTCTTTCTGGTGAGTTCCATTTTTCTGAAAGTGTGCTCTACATGGACCATGAATGTGCCTTTTTGAAACTGTCAATTCATAGTACAATTTGCTTTATACTAATCACTTTTTTGTATTTGTGCAAACAGGGGTGCTTAGCTTGATTTCAATGGGAAATGCACAAAATGTTCATGAATACATCGAATCATTCATATCCACCACAAGAAAGGAGGTGCCCATAAGTTCAAGGCGTTGCAACATATAAGGGCAAAATCATACAAGCTACGCACGAATTTGGTTGATTTTGGTGGAACTGCACAAAAAGAACAGCTGGTTTATTTAGCACGAGGTGCCATGTCAATGTCCGAACTAATGGCAAACCCTGCCCATTCCACAATCATAGGCATTTGATATTTTGGAATGGGACAACCTCGTCAAATTTTGCTCATTGATTTTAGCAAGATATGCGGTTGATATTTTCGAATGGGACGCCCTTTGCTGTCAGCAGCATCGATCATTTTTTTCTTTATTCTTTAGTTGTGAAGTAAATATTGCCTCTGACTTGTGAGTCGCTAAGATGCATAATCATCAATTGTTTTGAATGTTCTCTATGAATTGCCAGACCTTCGTGTTTGATTGCAATGTACAGAAATGCTAAAAAGCTGCTCAAACTCTTTGTACTCCTTCTATTCCTTTTTACATCGCACATTGTGAAAACGCATACTTTTTTGTATAAGAATGGTCAAAGTAGAGATACTTTGACTGCAGACAAAACTCGTATGCAGACTAGAAAGGTCCGGAGGGAGTACATGTGAAACTGCTGCAAACGAGGTGATCACCGTAGTAGTACGTATTGTTTTGCATGTTCATCCAATGCCACTGATACTGGAATTGGAACTAATCGAAATAAATTCATTCATACATGGTCGGATTTCATATAAACATGTCGGATTTCATTACATTTCATACATTCTTCAACTAAAAAGGGGTGCGCTAGAGGTATAATTAATTAACCAAAGCTACCCACCTGTGTCCTGCTGAGCCGATTAGAAGCTTCAGTGACTTAACTGCAGGTGAAGTTGCATAACGGACATGTGGCCTGTTGGGCCCACGTGTCAGTCAGCCAACTGCACCAGCAGTTAAGTAGAAGCAGCGTTCTTCTCCAGCGCATCTCTCCGACTCCACGTCACCACCAAGAAGCTAACCGGCCGTCAATGGTCAACCCGCCTAGCTTGGCTTCAACCGGAGGGTAGCAGCGGTGGCCTTACTTGGACCCGAGCGGCGGCGACCTGCCGTGTTCTACTATTCCTCGTTTTCTATGTGGCACGGCCTCGTTGGCAGTGGGGCGGGGCCTCGGCGGAGCCGGCGATGTCCTCCGGCGGTGTCCTCTGCCTTGTTGTTGGCGCCACGGGGCCTCGGCGGAGCAGGGCCTCATCGACGCCAGCGGAGTGGGGACTCGTCGGAGCCAGCATTGTCCTCTGCCTCTTCCTCGGTCTCGCCAAACAAGGGCTCGCCCGCTTCATCGCCCTCTTTGCTAGCCTCTTTGTAGGCGGCCGCAGCCTCCGCCACCCGCATGCGGTACTGCCAGCGCTCGAGGCGGCCCTTGTGGGCGGAGAGGTGCGAGTCAAGTAGCGCCTCCTGCTCCGCCCGCTCCGCGGCGATCTGCTCCGCCGCCTGCAGGTGCTCACGGAGGAGATGGTGGTTGTAGGCGGCGTCGGCCTGCGCCTCCCGGAACTGCTCCTCACGCATCTGCCTCACCCTGTCCATATATTGGGCACGGGCCTCGCTGATGGTCATGGTGCAATGCACCGTCGAGGATGGCGCAGAGGAGGGGGTTGGCGCCGGATCGTCGACTACCATGTTCTCCATTGGGACATCGTCGTCCTCTGGCCGCCTGCCGGCCAGCCAGTCGGCAGCAATGGCTGCCATCTCCTTGTGGTCCGTCGTCCGCCCGTCCCGAAGAGCGCTGGAGCACGAGGAAGCCATGGTGGGCAGTAGTGGTGTGGACAGGAGAAAGGGAACGGATGCGGATGACTGCAGCTATGGCCGGCATAGCAGTTTATATAGCAATGGTGGGCGGGCGGAGGGACGGACGTGTGGCGCCGGAGTAGTTGCCTCGGCAACCGCTTATCATTAATGTGTGCGGCAGATGGACGGACGGACGACACTTGTGTCATTTGAAGGCGGAGCAATCGCTTGCACCGAGAAGCGGGGCGGTCGGCGCTGACTGTTTCGGGCGGAAAGCGCGTGCGGGCGAGGAGATAACTTTACTTGGAGAGGATGCCAATGGAGACCCAAGAGGTCCATAGCCTCACGTGCGCAAGTGCCTCCTTATATTATATATATATATATATATATATATATATATATATATATATATATATATAACTATAATTTATTTTGCTTCCTCCTGGTTTCCTGACATCACGGTCCCACACAATTGTCAACCTATGTACTCCCTCCTTTCCGATTTATAGGGCTTATCTCAAAATTTTAGTTTTTCCATTTTATAAGGCTCAATTTGGTTGTTTTCCATCACATGTTCAGATTCCAAGGTGCATTAAAGCATTGCATGCAAGTATTAAGAGAAAATTGACCAATGCATGTACTTTATGCATGCATGCATTGCAATTAATGCATTGATAAACATAATTTTTTGAGGATAACAAGATCATTAATTATGTGCTTTTGCAAAACTACAAAAAGTATTCCACCACTCGCCATCTACCTTGATTGGTGAGATTTTTGAATTGAGCATTATAAACGGGAAAGGAGGGAGTAGTCAATAAACGAGAAAATTGCACAAGAAGCGGCCGACAACTGGGACCAAGCAGCTCGAGCAGTATTTGAGGTGTTAGCACTGCATAGTTTTTCGATGTTTAGACCAGATATTAATTTTTCTCCTCTGAACAACAACGAAAACATCGCTGCAGGTATTAACTGGGCGGGCTGTGGCCCGTCTAGCCCAGGCCCGATATCCAGCCCAAATATTAAAAAAAATTCAAGCTGAAAATGGCTAGCCCGGTTATACTTTTTTTAGGAATACCCAGGCAAGGTCAAGTTGTTATTCTCCTCCCCGCTGGTCTGCAAATCTTTCCTCAGAGGGATGCATTACACTTAACAAGAAAATGGGCTTTAAGAAATAATAAATGGATGTAATTATAAAAGCTAGGTAGTAACTAGAAAAAAATGCACCAAATAGTGATTACTTTATAAAATATTATTTTTGGATATTGAAAATTTTAATTTCATTAATTGTTGCGAGCGCAATGTTTTGTTGGATTTTTACGTAATATAAATTTATATCGAAATTGTATTTAATCCGACTAGAAATTTCGGGATAAAAATATTCGGATCCCATCAAAATGAGGGAAATTTTATTGAATTCTGTTTTGAACGGTTGGTTTAAATGGGTTGTACTTTTAACAAACTGTAAATGGGCTGTAGTAAATTCCATTAGAATTCAAAAATGGGCTACACATTCTTACAAATCTCAAGTGGGCTATAAGTTCTCTGCCAGACACTTCTGGCCTTACTAAGTTGACGCGTCCCCTAAAAAAATAGAGTCGACGCATATGCAAGGCTTTATCAACTTATAGTCAACACACGGTTCTAGTAGTAGTGGACGTTGGATGTCCATCCAACGGATGTCGTGCTTCTTCTTCAATCTCGGATATTGTAGCTTCACCCGCCCCAAAAATGAGTCCTCCCCCTGACATCTGGGTCGCACCGTTTCGGAAGCTGACCTGTCGGCCTACTAAGTTGACATACCAAGGGCTTTGTCAAATTAGTCAATATAAACGATTCTAGCTGCAGTGACCGTACGATGTCCATCCAACGGCCGTCGTGCTTATTCAACCTCTGGTCTTCTTGCTCCAGCCGCCCAAAGCAGCGCCGGTCGTGCCACCTACTCCTGCATCCCGTGGCCGGCTGTGCTACCGCGGAGGCCTCACGGCCCCCTACTACTCCCACCGCTAGCCAGGCCATCCCTCCACTCGCCCACACCCCCTGTTATTATGTGGCGACGACAGTGCAGTCGAACCAATGAAACCTCGTACTCCTCTCCGCGTGTGCATCCACTGTCGCGTCTTCCCCATCTCTGCGTCGTCCCCTTCCTAGGCCTCGCCGTCGTCCACCGTCGTGGTGCTCTCGGCGCGGCGTGGTCAACGTGGTCAAGGAACGACTTCCATCGGACGTGGACTGTACGTGGAGAGGCTGACAGATGGGTCCACGGCAGGCGCAAGAAAGTGCCTCCTTATTACGCGCAAAATAATTATTCCTCCACCTGACAGCGGGGACCCACTGGAGGGGCCACCATATTTCGCGAAAAAAATGATTCGCCCCCTGACTGTTGGGACCCACGAGCTACATCTTCGCACGCAAGGAAGTGCATCCGAAAAAAACGATTTGCCCACCTGACTGCTGGGACCCAGCAGCTACACCTTCGCACGCAAGGAAGTGCGTCCGGGCAAAAAAAAACAAAACGATTCGCCCCCCTGACTGCTGTGACCCACCAGCTACATCTTCGCAGGCAAGGAAGTGCCTGACAGTCGGGACCCACTTGGTCGAAGCGTATGTAGCGTTGTCATCCTAGTCGCGAATGTGTACGTACATACTGGTCAATGTAGAGGCATGCACGTGTCGTAGTAGAGGCACGTACGTGTCGTAGTAGAGGCGCACATGTAGCATGTACACGTACGTACAGCGACCAGGGTGCAAGGAAGAAAATATGGCCACGTACGTACATACGGGCGGGGTCTCGAATGCCTACTCGCGCATACGTTTGGCCAGGGCTCGTGTACATGGCTGGGTCGGAACGGAGAAACAGCGTTGTTATCGTGTTCACGGGGAGGCAACGGAATGCGTCGTGTTCATGGGGAGGCAACGGAATACATCGTGTTCATGGGGAGGCAACTAAATGCATCATGTTCATCGGGAGGCAACGGAACGCGTGGGAGCCAACCGGCTTGGATGGAACAGGCGATGGGAACGAGGCCTGGCGTACCGCACAACGGAGGAAACGGACCCCCTACATTCGTAACGGGGTCCTGTTGATCGGGAGGGGTGTGGCGTACCGCAAAACGGAGGAAACGGACCTCCTACGGTCGAAACAGGGGTCCTGTTGATCGGGGGGTGTGGCGTACCGCAAAACGGATGAAACGGACCTCCTACGGTCGAAACGGGGGTCCTGTTGATCGGGAGGGATGTGGCGTACTGCAAAATGGACGAAACAGACTTGTGTTGGAGCGCTACGGTCGAAACGGGGGTCCTGTTCATCGGGAGGGGTGTGGCGTATGGCAAAACGGGACTCCACGGGATATTGTTAATCTCCACCGTCGACCTCCTCCAGCCTCCATGGGCTATCGTCGACCTCCTCCAGCCTCCACGGGCTCCTGTTCATCCAGCCTCCACCGCACGCTACTCCACCGACTACTATTCAACCACCCCTCCAAGGGAACCCCTCCACCTTCTACTGTTCATCCTACCCTCAACACCACGGGGTCCTGTTCAACCACCCCTCCACGGTCACCCCTCCACCTTCTACTATTCATCCAGCCCTCCACACCACGAGGTCCTGTTCATCCAGAGGCAACGCCACCACTCACTGTTCATCCAACCCCCCCCCCCCCCCCCCCGCAATGCTCACTATTCATTCAATCGATAAGCTTCAGTTAGCAGCAGTAGCGAAGGAATCGCTCGATCGGGTTTAGTAAACAGCCATCGACCGATCGCTCGGGTTCAGTAACGCTTAGCCTGTAGTGCAATCGCTCGGGTTCAGTTAGAGCCCAACGCCTCGCTCGGGTTGAGTTAGAGCCGACGCCTCGCACAGATGCGCATACGTGTACGAGAGAAACGTGCATCGCTCGGCCCCCGACCTCCCACCATAACCAGCAACTCCCCGAAATTTCCTACCCCTCGCTTCTACCATGGTTTTTTCTATCATGGACGGCCCAAAGAATGTCATGCAGCTGCGTCTCCGGCCCGCCCAGGACGAAAAGCCCATTTTCTATCATGATTTTTTTTCATAGAAGTAGGAGCCCACCACATCTATTATGATACCGGGTTTTGTCACAATTATCGTCATAGAAATGTCATATGTTTACCAAAAAAAACTTCGTTCGGCCCAAAATGTCATGGATGTGTCTTTTTTTTGTAGTGCTTGTATATTCCAATGATGGGCTTCCTCAAAATGCCGTAGGTCTTCGTGAGCAAGCTAGTTGGATGCACGCCCACTGAGTTTCTTTTGATGAGCTTTCATATATTTATAGCTCTAGTGCATCCGTTGCATGGCAATCCCTACTCACTCACATTGATATCTATTGATGGGCATCTCCATAGCCCATTGATATGCCTAGTTGATGTGAGACTATCTTCACCCTTTTTGTCCTCACAACCACCACCATATACCACCATAGTGCTATGTCCATGGCTTGCGCTCATGTATTGCGTAAGAGTAGAAAAAGCTGAAGCACATTAAAAAGTACGAACCAATTGCTTGGCTGAAACCGGGTTGTGCATGATGGGAGTATTTTGTGTAATGAAAATGAAGCATGGCCTAACTATA
Organism: Triticum timopheevii; assembly: GCA_963921465.1. Taxonomy (NCBI): domain Eukaryota; kingdom Viridiplantae; phylum Streptophyta; class Magnoliopsida; order Poales; family Poaceae; genus Triticum; species Triticum timopheevii. Next base: position 246,332,640 of record OY997264.1, on the reverse strand, counting down.
TGATTTTGTAGGGATAAGCTTTCTTTGGCTATGCTATTTTGATAGGACATGATTATTTGTTAGTATGCTTCGAAGCATTATTATTTTTTATGTTTTATAAGCTTTTATCTTGAATCATTTGGATCTGAACAATCATGCCACAATAAAGAAAATTACATTGAGAATTATGCTAGGTAGCATTCCACATCAAAAATTCTGTTTTTATCATTTACCTACTCGAGGACGAGCAGGAATTAAGCTTGGGGATGCTTGATATGTCTCGAACGTATCTATAATTTTTTATTGTTCCATGCTATTATATTACCCCTTTTGGATGTTTATGGGCTATATTGACACATTTATATCATTTTTGGGACTAACCTACTGACCGGAGGCCTAGCCCGTATTGCTGTTTTTTTGCCTATTTCAGTATTTCGAAGAAAAGGAATATCAAATGGAGTCCAAATGGAATGAAACCTTCGGGAGCGTGATTTTTGGAACGAACGTGATCCAGAGGACTTGTTGTGTAAGTCAGGAAGCGATCGAGGCGGTCAGGAGATAGGAGGGCGCGCCCACCCCCTCTGGGCTCGCTTTCTGTCTCCTGGGCCCCTCGGGCGGCCACCGATGTACTTATTCCTCCTATATATACTCACGTACACCGAAAACATCTAGGGAGCCAACAAAAAACAATTTCCACTGTCGTAACCTTCTATATCCGCGAGATCCCATCTTGGAGCCTTCGCCGGCGCTCCCTCGGAGTGGGAATCGACCACAGAGGGCTTCTACATCAACACCATAGCCCCTCCGATGAGTTGTGAGTAGTTTACCACAGACCTTCGGGTCCATAGTTATTACATAGATGGCTTCTTCTCTCTTTTTGGATCTCAATACCATGTTCTCCCCCTCTCTTGTGGAGATCTATTTGATGTAACTCTTTTTGCGGTGTGTTTGTCGAGATCAGATGAATTGTGGGTTTATGGTCAAGTTTATCTATGAGAAATATTTGAATCTCCTCTGAATTCTTTTATGTATGGTTGAGTTATCTTTGCAAGTCTCTTCGAATTATCAGTTTGGTTTGGCCTACTAGATTGATCTTTCTTGCCATGGGAGAAGTGCTTAGCTTTGGGTTCAATCTTGCGGTGTCCTTACCCAGTGACAGCAGGGGTTGCAAGGCACGTATTGTATGGTTGCCATCGAGGATAAAAAGATGGGGTTTATATCATATTGCTTGAGTTTATCCCTCTACATCATGTCACCTTCTTAATGCGTTACTCTGTTCTTATGAACTTAATACTCTAGATGCATGCTGGATAGCGGTCGATGTGTGGAGTAATAGTAGTAGATGCAGGCACCAGGCAGGAGTCGGTCTACTTGTCACGGACGTGATGCCTATATACATGATCATGCCTAGATAATCTCATAATTATTATCTTTTCTATCAATTGCTCAAGAGTAATTTGTTCACCCACCGTAATACTTATGCTATCTTGAGAGAAGCCACTAGTGAATCTATGGCCCTCGGGTCTATCTTTTATCATATAAGCTTTCAATATACTTTTATTTGCATCTTTACTTTTCCTATCTATATTATAAAATACCAAAAATATATTTATCTTATCATACTATCTCTATTTTTAGCAAGAAGGATTTCTGGCGCCGTTGCAGGGGAGGTCTTCTCTCAAGTCAAGACATACCAAGTGCCCATCACAAACTCATCTTCCTCGCATTTACATTATTTCCCATTTGCCTCTCGTTTTCCTCTCCCCCACGTCACCCTTGCCGTTTTATTCGCCCTCTCTTTCCCTATCTCTCTCTCTCTCTCTCTTTTGTTAGCCTTCTTCTTCTTCCTGAATTTTGTTTGCCGTTATGTCTGAAATTGGGGAGATTATCGTCAATATGGACAATAATGATAACATGCAAAATTCTGAGGCTCCGGCAGAAGCACCCCCTATCTTGCATACTAAAAAGTTTCGAATCGGTAGTGGTAACATTATTGGAAAAGGTGTTATTCAAGATTTCTTTACTTGTGCCGGTGCTTTACCTTCCATGGGTGGTTCTATTCTTCATAGAACTAGTAGTCTTGCGGATGCTATGGCTATGCTTGTAGTTGAACTTGAAAGACAATTTATGCATATGCATCCTTGCATACAAAGAATTTTCCTAGAATTTTCCAATATTGAGCATTCTTCTGTTAAGCGCGCTGTTACTATCCTTTTGGCTCATGAGTTTAGATTTATAATAAGAGAGGCCAAATGAATCTTTGCACACTATAGGGTGGACGCCGGTCGTCCTCCCATAGAGGCGGTCCTCTTCGATCAAGAGGAAATTAGGCGTTTTCAATCTTCGGACTATGCTGCTTTCAGTGAAAACCTTAGAAAAAAGGTTCCTACCAATGTCCTAGTTGATAGAATTTCTGAACTTAATAATGATTTTGCTTTTTGAAATAATGAGCTAGGATACTCTCTCGAGTATAGGCTCACTACATTTTGCCAAAAGAATGCTTATAGTGATGAATTAGTTGTTCATTATGAAGGGCCGAAGGAGGAACTCGTTCCTCCTGTGATTGATCTTGGGGACTTTTGTCCCTCCAAATTTAGCCCTTTTGATTACTTTTGCTTGCCTCAAAGAAAACTTGATGCTGAACACAGAGAATATTAGATGAGTTTTCAAGATTTATCATATTATTATGGCACTACTTAGATCTATCTTCGCTTTTATGCCTAGCTAGGGGCGTTAAACGATAGCGCTAGTGGGAGGCAACCCAATTTTATTTCTGTTTTTTGATTTTGTTTCTGTTTAGTAATAAATTTTGCATCTACCTTATGTTTAGATCTGTTTTTATGTTTTAATTAGTGTTTGTGCCAAGTAGAACCTATACGATAACCTATGGTGATAGTTAATTTGATTCTGCTGAAAAACAGAAACTTTGCACGCACGAAATTAGTTTTGTTAAATCACATAAACGTGATTTTGCGTTGATTCTTTTTTCTACTGATGAATATACGAATTTACCAGGACTTCCTATTTTTTGTAGGATTTGTAAAGTTCCAGAAGTTTGTGTTAGTTACAGATTGTTATAGACTATTCTGTTTTTGACGGATTCTGTTTTTCGTGTGTTGTTTGCTTATTTTGATGCATCTATGGCTAGTATTAACTGGTATGAACCATAGAGAATTTGCAACACATTAGGTTTAACACCAAAATAAATAAAGAATGAGTTCATTACAGTACCTTATGTGGTGGTTTTGTTTTCTTTCACTAACGGAGCTTATTAGATTTCCTGTTGAGTTTTGTGTTGTGAAGTTTTCAAGTTTTGGGTGAAGATTTGATGGACTATGGAACAAAGAGTGGCAAAAGCCTAAGCTTGGGGATGCCCATGGCACCCCAAGATATTCAAGAGTAGCCAAAAGCCTAAGCTTGGGGATGCCCCCGAAAGGCATCCCCTCTTTCGTCTTCGTTCATTGGTAACTTTACTTGGAGCTATATTTTTATTCGCAACATGATATGTGTTTTTCTCGGAGCGTCGTGTATGATATTAGTATTTTATTTTTAGTTTAACACAATCATCCTTTCTGTACACACCTTTTGGGAGAAGCCCACTTGATTAGAATTTATTAGAATACTCTATGTGCTTCACTTATATCTTTTGAGCTAGAGAGTTTTTGCCCTAGTACTTCACTTATATCTTTTAGAGCACGGCGGCGGCTTAATTTTGAAGAAATTGCTAGTCTATCATGCTTCACTTATATTATTTTGAGAGTCTTTTAGAACAGCATGGTATTTTCTATGGTTATAAATTTGGTCCTAGAATGATGAGCATCCAAGTTGGGTGTAATAAAAACTATCATAGAAAGTGCATAAAACACTAGGATCAATTTGATGTTTAATAATTGTTTTGAGATATAGAGGTGGTAATGTTAGGGTCATGCTAGTGGGTAATTATGAAATTGAGAAATACTTGTGTTGAAGTTGGCAAGTCCCGTAGCATGCACGTATGGTAAAAGTTGTGTGACAGATTTGTTGCATGAGGTGCTCTTTTAATTGTCTTCCTTATGAGTGGAGGTCGGGATCGCGCGATGGTTAACTCCTACCAACCCTTCCCCTAGGAGCATGCGTAGTAGTACTTTGCTCACAGGGCAAGTAGACTTTTGCAATAAGTATATGAGTTCTTTATGACTAATGTGAGTCCATGGATATACGCACGCTCACCTTCCACTTTGCTAGCCTGTATTATACCGCGCAACTTTCGCCGGTATCATGCACCCATTATTTACCTTCCTCAAAACAGCCATCATACATACCTATTATGGCATTTCCATAGCCATTCCCAGATTTATTGCCATGCAACTGTCCACCATTCCGTTTATTATGACACACTTCATCATTGTCATATTGCTCTTTGCATGATCATGTAGTTGACATCGTATTTGTGGCAAAGCCACCTTCATAATTTTCATACATGTCACTCTTGATTCATTGCATATCCCGGTACACCGCCGGAGGCATTCATATAGAGTCATATCTTGTTCTAGTTTTGAGTTGCAATTCTTGAGTTGTAGATCAATAAAAGGGTGATGATGTTCATTATTAGAGCATTATCTCAGTGAGGAGAGGATGATGAAGACTATGATTCCCCCACAAGTAGGGATGAGACTTCGGACTTTAAAAAGAAAAAAAAAGAAAAAAAGGCCAAAAAGAAAAAAAAGGAAAGGCCAAAGAAAAAAAGGAAAAGAAAAAAATGAGAGAAAAAGAGAGAAGGGACAGTGCTACTATCTCTTTTCCACACTTGTGCTTCAAAGTAGCACCATGATCTTCATGATAGAGAGTCTCCTATGTTGTCACTTTCATATACTAAGTGGGAATTTTTCATTATAGAACTTGGTTTGTATATTCCAATGACGGGCTTCCTCAAAATGCCCTAGGTCTTCGAGAGCAAGCAAGTTGGATGCACACCCACTTAGTTTTTTTGTTGAGCTTTCATATATTTATAGCTCTAGTGCATTCGTTGCATGGCAATCCCTACTCACTCACATTGATATCTATTGATGGGCATCTCCATAGCCCATTGATATGCCTAGTTGATGTGAGACTATCTTCTCCCTTTTTGTCATCAGAACCACCACCATATACAACCATAGTGCCATGTCCATGGCTTGCGCTCATGTATTGCGTCAGAGTTGCAAAAGCTGAAGCGCGTTAAAAAGTATGAACCAATTGCTTGGCTGAAACCGGGGTTCTGCATGATGGGAGTATTTTGTGTAATGAAAATGAAGCATGGCCTAACTATATCATTTTGTAGGGATAAGCTTTCTTTGGCTATGCTATTTTGATAGGACATGATTATTTGTTAGTATGCTTCGAAGCATTATTATTTTTTATGTTTTATAAGCTTTTATCTTGAATCATTTGGATCTGAACAAGCATGCCACAATAAAGAGAATTACATTGAGAATTATGCTAGGTAGCATTCCACATCAAAAATTCTGTTTTTATCACTTACCTACTCGAGGACGAGCAGGAATTAAGCTTGGGGATGCTTGATACGTCTCCAACATATCTATAATTTTTGATTGTTCCATTTTGTTATATTACCCCTTTTGGATGTTTATGGGCTTTATTTTGCACATTTATATCATTTTTGGGACTAACCTACTAACCGGAGGCCCAACTCGTATTGCTGTTTTTTTTGCCTATTTTAGTATTTCGAAGAAAAGGAATATCAAACGGAGTCCAAACGGAATGAAACCTTCGGGAGCGTGATTTTTGAAACGAACGTGATCCAGAGGACTTGGAGTGCAAGTCAAGAAGCGATCGAGGCGTCCAGGAGATAGGAGGGCGTGGCCACCCCCTCTGGGCACGCCCCCTGTCTCCTGGGCCCCTCGGGCGGCCACCAATGTACTTCTTCCTCCTATATATACCCATGTACCCCGAAAACATCCTGGGAGCCAACGGAAAACAATTTCCACCACCGTAACCTTCTGTATCCGCGAGATCCCATCTTGGAGCCTTCACCGGTGCTCTGCTGGAGGGGGAATCGACAATGGAGGGCTTCTACATCAACACCATAGCCCCTCCGATGAGCTGTGAGTAATTTAGCACAGACCTTCGGGTCCATAGTTATTAGCTAGATGGCTTCTTCTCTCTTTTTGGATCTCAATACCATGTTATCCCCCTCTCTTATGGAGATCTATTTGATGTAACTCTTTTTTGCGGTGTGTTTGTCGAGATCCGATGAACTGTGGGTTTATGATCAAGTTTATCTATGAGAAATATTTGAATCTCCTCTGAATTCTTTTATGTATGGTTGAGTTATCTTTGCAAGTCTCTTCGAATTATCAGTTTGGTTTGGCCTACTAGATTGATCTTTCTTGCCATGGGAGAAGTGCTTAGCTTTGGGTTCAATCTTGCGGTGTCCTTACCCAGTGAGAGCAGGGGTTGCCAGGCACATATTGTATTGTTGCCATCGAGGATAAAAAGATGGGGTTTATATCATATTGCTTGATTTTATCCCTGTACATCATGTCATCTTCCTTAATGCGTTACTCTGTTCTTATGAACTTAATACTCTAGATGCATGCTGGATAGCGGTCAATGTGTGGAGTAACAGTAGTAGATGCAGGCAGGAGTCAGTCTACTTGTCACGGACGTGAGTCCTATATACATGATCATGCCTAGATAATCTCATAATCATTCTCTTCTCTATCAATTGCTCGACAGTAATTTGTTCACCCACTGTAATATTTATGCTATCTTGAGAGAAGCCACTAGTGAAACCTATGGCCCCCGGGTCTATCTTCTATCATATAAGCTTTCAATCTACTTTTATTTGCATCTTTACTTTTCCTATCTATATTATAAAATACCAAAAATATATTTATCTTATCATACTATCTCTGTCAGATCTCGCTTTTGCAAGTGGCCATGAAGGGATTGACAACCCCTTTATTGCATTGGTTACGAGTTCTTTGTTTGTTTGTGTAGGTGCGTGGGACTTCTAAGGAGCCTCCTACTGGATTGATACATTGGTTTCTCAAAAACTGAGGGAAATACTTACGCTACTATAGCTGCATCACCCTTTCCTCTTCAAAGAAAACCAACGTAAGGACAAGACGTAGCAGTCAGCGCCGTTGGAGACTCTGTTGCGCCGACCCGCTCACTGCCTCAGCAGCCGCCTGCTGCGGGGAACGTGGCTCATGGGGCGCCTCCACCACCGCTAGTCCAGGGCACCAAGTAGAGCTGAGGTGGGCAGCGCCACGGCGCGACCTGCAGCGTCAGGAGCCTCATGTGAAGAAGCAAGCTGTCAAGTGGTGTAGCAGCCCCAGGAAGATGCAAATGCGCTTCCAGCACCTCCATGTCAAGACCGTGCATCACTTGTGATGGTGGCACGTGAGCACCAAGACGAGGATCCACCGCCCCGACGGGCTCCCGTGACCACAACAGGGTGTCGTGTGTTCACCCCGGAGCTGCGCAACGTCATCTGGTCGGGCAAGTTCAAGCCTGACCTACTCCCACGCTATGACGGCACCGCTGACCCCGCCGAGTTCCCGCATGTCTATGAACTGAGCATCGAGGCGGCCAGAGGTGACAAGAAGATCATGGCGAACTGGTTTCCCATGGCCCTCAAGGACGGCGCGCGCTCCTGGCTCCTGAACCTCCATGTGGGTCGGTCTCCTCCTGGACGAGATGGGCGACCGCTTTGTCGCCAACTTCCAAGGCACATGTGACCGCCCATCGGCCGTGGGTGACCTACGACGCATCAAGCAGCAACCAGGAGAGACCCTATAGAAGTACATTCAGTGTTTCAACAACATTCGCCTCAAGATCCCCAAGGTGTCGGACGAGGTCATCATCTCAGCATTCACTGGTGGCGCCCATGATGTCAAGATGAAGGAGGATCTCGCCATACATGAAGACCTATGCACAACTCTGGAGATGTTCAACATGGCAAACAAGTCTGCAAGGGCTAAGGAGGGACGCCTCTCCCTCCTAGAGCCCCCTGATGCAGACCCAGAGGACAAGAAGGCCAAGGCGAAGGGCAAGGACGTAAAGCGTAAGGGACTGGGCGTGCTCGCAGCCGAACCAGAGATGAAGAGCGACTGCGGCCACCCTGAGTCATCGAAGGGTAGCCGTCTATACTGCTTCTTCCACAACATGCTTAGCGACAGCACCAATGACTGCCAGGAGCTCAGGGCCCTCCGCGATGGGCGCCTCGATCATCGCCCCGAGTGCAACGATCGAGGCTACGACCATGGAGGTGGCCGAGGTGGAGGACGCCGGGATGGATGCGGCCATCGCCAGGAGTGGCGCGAACAGACTCAGGAGGACCGCTTGCAGGGCCAGCCTCGTGAGGGCGCCTGGAGGGACCAGACTAACGAGGATCGGCCTCAGGGCAACACTAGTCTTCCTCCGCTGCCTCCGCCGCCAAGAAGGAACGAAGACCATCACCAGGACGAGGGGGCTGGGGGCTTCCAAGAGCCTCGCACAATAGCTTGCATTTTGGGAGGCTCCCAGGCCCCAGCCTCTCATCGCGCCTTCAAGCAATTCACGCGTGAGGTGAACGCGGTCCTTCCCAAGCTCGAAGTGACACGCCCACTCAGGTGGTCCAAGTACACCGTCACCTTCAACTCCTCCGACCAGCTGAAGTGCGCGGCCACAGCCGGCGCACTCTCAATTCTCTGTTCACCCATCATCAGCAACGTACTCATCACCAACACACTCATCGATGGCGGAGCTGGGCTCAATATTCTCTCTGTCCAACATAGGCTCCAAGTGTCGTACTACCAGCTCCAACCAACCAAGCCCTTCTCAAGAGTGATGTAACAACCCAAATTTTCAATTTGGAATGTTATACATTAGATCATCATTGCATATCATATTTTATTGCATTTTGGTTGATCCTAGAAATTCTACGCAACTCAAGGACCCGCGGAGAGAGTTGGGGATTTCGTTATTTTCATATTTGAGTTTTCTCAAATTTTGAAAAGAGGATCATTTGGTTTTAATTATTTCTCTTCGAATATTTATTATATGAAAATGAAAGAGAGGGGATAAAATGACTTCTCCAAAATAAAGGAATATTGGAGGAAAAATATTAAAATCAAATAAGAATTTTATTCGGACTTTTATTGCTATTTTATTTGAATTAGGAAAAAAATGCATTTTGAAAACTGCACTAGGGCCTAAAATAAATGTTCACTTTGTCCGCAATATTATTAGAGGACCGTGAAAATTTATTTCGGGATTTTTGGAGTCCGTTTAGTATTTCTTTCGTTAGTTTTTCTGCGTCAGGATTTATAAAAAAAAGGTAACCGACCTAGCCGGGCCGTGCCCGAGTAGGACTCCGACCCAGCCGGCCTTATAAGCCACCGAGGCCCACCAGCCCCGCCAAACCCTAGCGCAGACCCGCCCCGCCTCGATCTGCCGCCGCTGCCACCTCGCCTCGCCGCCGCCCCATCCCGCAGCCACCAGGCGCCACCGCCGCCAAAGCCCCGCCGCCGCAGCTCACCGCCGGAGCCGCCGTCCCACCACCCCACCGCCGAACCCGACCTCACCGGAGGTATAGCCGCCACCGCCGCCGGTTTTCTCTGAAAAACCATTTGGTTTTTTAGAAACCCTAGGTTTATTTTTTAGATCAGTTTTTTTCTGTTTAGTTAAATAGCGTACGTTCATTTAACGAACACTGTTCATCCATTAGCCACAGACAGTGAATGTTTGTTCGTTAGCTTGTTCGTCACGTTTTATTTTTCTATGGTTTTTTCGCGATTATTTTCGATCGCGATTTCTGCCTGATCTTCGTTTTAGTTTATCTTTTCGCTCGTTTATCCGATTCAGGTGAGTCAAGCGCCTGGATCATCATCTCGAAGTCCTCTTTCTGTTTAACCAACTTGAACAAGATTTTGGTACTATAAAATTTGACTTTAGTTCAGATTAGTAATCGGGTGTTGTTTCTTTCGTAATTTGAGTTTCGTTGCTCCGTTTGATTTGATTCTTTTTGCAAATCGGAGTTTTTCAGTTAAACTTTCTGGTTAGATCTCTTATTTGAGTTTTACCCGTGCTTCTAGTTGAGTGCTTATGTATGTTATTGTTTGTTTGTGATAGAACACTAGTAGAAAAAGGGCTTATTGTCCCGGTTCGTAAGGGCCATTTGTCCCGGTTTTGAACCGGGACTAAAGTGTCGGTACTAATGCCCTAGACCTTTAGTCCCGGTTATTACACAAACCAAGACAGATGGGCCTCCACCTGGCCGGTGTGGCGAGCCCAGGCAGGAGGCCCTTTGGTCCCGGTTGGTGGCACCAACCGGGACCAATAAGCATCCATGCGTCAGCATTTCAGGTGCTGGGTTTTTTGTTTTTTTGAAAGGGGGGGTTTAGGGGGTTAACTTAGGTGTTTCATATATTGTGTTAACTAGCTAATTAATAGAGAGATGTGTCCTCTCTTATCTCCGTGCTTGGTCGATGCTACGTACTATACATATAGAAAGGACTGGAAACGCTAGCTAGTAAGAAAATGAAGGAAACAGAAGATAGTCATGAACATATGCATAAAGAGAGAAGTGATACAGACCACCTCTCCTTCTCTGAGAGATTGGTCGAACAACAAGTTCTCGTATATCTATCTGACGCTACTGGCTACATATATACAATATAAGTATCTCTTACAATATAATCTCCTAATTAAAAATGAGCTGATCAGGGTCCACATGGTATTCTCCGTCTTTAGCGATCACGTGGTCAAGAAAGAATGCCGCCAATTCCTCTTGAGTTCCTCGCATACGATCTGGTGGTAGGAGTTCACCCCGCATCCAAAATATCTAATATGAAGAAGGGGGTCAATACATATATATGAATAAATGAAACTGAACACAAATGATGGTAATAAAATAAAATTGTGAATATTATTATTTACGCACTGCATCATGTTTGTCAGAGTATAGCCCCGCTCATAGGTCGTGTGGCGGATGGACTCGCAAATGTAGTATCCACATTAATCATTCCCTTGTTCCTGCCACAACCACTTTACCAGAAATAGAGGTCAATCAAAATGATAATTATCAAGCATGCTAAATGGTATTGATGAAACTAGCGCTTGAATCACTAGGAGATGCGTGGAACATGCTACTATAGTACTTACTTTCGGGTGTCTAAATTGCAATTTCTTCGGCAGTCCCGGAGTTTTTGAGGCGAATTTTTTCCAAACCCTGCCAGACAAAGAAAACAATTACTTGATATTATGAAATGAACAAAGTTGCCGATATGGTGCGATAATGATCGATTTAACTTACTTCTCTAGAATTTCAGTCATGTCCGCATACTCCTTGGGATCTTTTCGTCTCGAGTCTAAGATAGTTACTAGTCCCTGCTCAAGCTTAATCTATAGGAGAATATAGTGGAAGCTGCGCACGCATGCACAAATCATCAATTACATTACTATAACCTCGACTAATAAAGGAAACCGAATATGCACAAGACAGTAACACTCATGGAATTCGTAAGGGAAGAGTATTATAGCTTTGTTTTGATTTAATACAAACGATTGTAGCAGCTTGGCCTCGGTATCTTTGGCCTGAAATTCAACCATATATGCATCTATGAGATTTGTTTTAATGAACCAAATATCACCGATTTGTCTTTTCTTCAATTCGGCGATCTTCAATTTGCATAATATAGTGAGGATAATTAAAAATACATGCAATGAAAGAGCTGACCTATATATAGAGACTTAATGACAGAAGTAGTACAACTTACAGGCAGTAGCAAGTGATCATTAATTTATCGAGGGCCTTTTGGTTGAAAAACGCGAAGAACTCCTCAAATGGAACATTCAACAATTCAATTCCAACGAGGACAAGCTCCTCTCAAACTCTCAGCGTCAAAATGCAGGTTTTCACGTACCAATCATGGAATCTTCGCATCATCGTTGTTAGAGATCGTTCATCTTTGACGAGAGGCTTCCCGTACACGTATTTGTGTTCGTCCACCTCCAAGAAATCATAATGTACATCGTTGGGCAGGTAATCTTCAATATTGTTATAACTGGGTACCATCCTGCCCAGATCATTAGCGACGATATCGCTAGACACCTGGAGCGGGGGGAATGATTGGTTCGCATGTTCGCCGAGCTGGGCAACTTTTTTCCCGGCTCGTCGTTCTGCTAACCTTTGACCAATGACAGTACTTCCCGACGGCTCTGCTTCGATAAATGACTTTGTAATAATGCGCTCATAGTTGCATTTCGCCGGAGACTTTGGTGGTTTCTTCAAGGCAGCCAGAGTACGCTTCGCTTTTACCGGATCTATCTTCTCCTCCGGAGGTGGATGTTTCTTTTCTTTCACCCCTTCAAAGAAGTTCTTCACTTCGGCTTGCGCGATCTTCGTGTTTTCCTCCATGCTCCTCTTGTATGGTAACTTCTCTAGAGTCTTCAGAGATGGACCGAATCTGTATTGCCTCCCGGCTCTTGCTGTACTGCTAGACGCTGGAGTAGACGGAGCGGCTGCGGCTGTCTTTCCTTTATTACGAGACGGAGGAGAAGGACTATGACACGCCGGAGCAGCCGGAGCGGCGGCGGGTCTCTTGATCCGCCCTTGTTGATGAGGCAGAGAAGTAGGAGGCTGGCTGCTCAGGCGCACCGGTGTAGGCAGAGAAGGAGGCGGAGTGCCGCCACGCACCGGAGAAGGAGGCTGAGTGCACTGATCACTCGCCGGCGGAGGAGGCAGAGGAGGAGGCGGACTGCCCTGACTCGCCGGAGGAGGAGGAGGAGGAGGAGGCAGAGGCGTCCAGTTCAGAAGGTTGATGAGCTCCTTCCGCCATAGGCATGGAGTCTTCAGAGAAGATCCAAGCCGAATCTCCCCTTCACCCGTAGGGTGGTCAAGCTCAAGGTCCTCAAATCCGTCCGTTATTTGATCCAACATCACCCTAGCATATCCTTCTGGAATCGACCAGCCATGGTAGGTTGTGCCAGGTTCAGTAGGTAAAACAGAGCCAACAGCCGCCTTGACTTTCAATGTCATCCATCGCGTCATAAGGTGGCAATGTTGAGACTCCGTGATAGCATCCACGGGTTGCTAGCAGGAGCCGTGAAGACAGGCTTCAGCTGCTGAGTCTACTCGGTGGAAGCCACGCTGCTTCTTCGCTGAGATGGTGGGGTAGCTTCAGGGGAGGCTTCGGCAGTTCGTTTGCTGCGATCTGCTTCTCGTTCCTCTAGCCCTTGTACCCTTTCGTGCAGTGCCTGCAGTTGGCTATGCTCCACTTTCTTCCTCCTCTCCTGGAATTTGTAACCCCCTGCGTCCGGAAACCCAGCCTTCCACAGAACAGAGCCTGGCATGCCTCATGTCCGTCTAGGGTGCTCAGGATTCTCGAGGGCCATTGTGAGCTCGTGCTTCTCTCTGTCTGGAATGAACGTCCCTTGCTGCGCTTTCTCGATATACTCCTGAAGCCTTGTGACGGGTATTCACAATTTCTCTTTCGTCCAAATGCACTTTCCTGATACAGGGTCCAAGGTTCCGCCAACCCCGAAGAACCAAGTCCAGCAATGGTCTGGCCAGTTCAATGTCTCTGGTTCGACCCCTTTAGCAATCAAGTCATTCTCAGCCTTGTCCCACAAAGGTCGGGCTTTGAGGTAGCCACCTGACCCCGTGCGATGGTGATGCTTCTTCTTTGCAGCATTTTTCTTGTTTGTCCCTGACATCTTCTTACTCTTTTCCAATGTCTTGTGGGCCACAAATGCGGGCCAGTGATATCTGATCTTATCAAACTTTCCGGTGAATTCTAGTGTCTTTTCTTCATCGACAAACTCTATTTTCATCTCATTCTTCCACTTCCTGAATAGTTCTGCCATCTTCTTAAGAGCATGAGACTTGATCAATTGCTCTTTAACTGGCTTCTCCGGATCCTGCTCTGGCGGTAGGGTGAAATTTGCCTTAAGCATTGTCCAAAGATCTTATTTCTGCATATCGAAGACATAAGACACCTCAGGGTCTTCATTCTTAGACTTTAACCATTGGTGGATACTGATTGGGATCTTTTCCCTAACAAGAACCCTGCACTGAGCACGAAATGCATCCCTTGTCCGGATGGGTTCAATCGGCTTGCCATCGCGCGCGATTGTTGTGATCTCAAACCTTTAATCCGAGCGCGACTTTTTGTTCGGGCCTCGTTTCTTTACCGAAGTTGTGCTCGATCCGGAGGGCTAGAGAAAAGAAGAAAGACGAGAGTTAATTAATATGTGTACATATGAAAACAATGAATGCATCAATTAGCTAGTCAGCACAGGCTTAACTAATATATATACCTGGTCGGACTCGGTTTGGTCACCGGAGCCGTCATCACGGTCTCCTTCTTGTACCAGCATTGGGTCACCGGAGCCATCATAATCATAGTCTTCTTCTTCACCCTGTCCTTCCAGACCATCGGTGTCGTCGAGAAACGACAATACGACATCACTTCCTTTTGCGATTATGTCCCCCAACATCGCTTCTGTTGCTTCATCTTGGGGGTTCTCCATAGTTTCTTCATATATTTACAGCATGGCAATTATTATTCAAACATGAAAGATGGATATATTAGTGGCAAATGTAGAACTAGCTAGCTAATCACAATAAGGAATCATATTAATTAGTGGCCTCGACGCTGCTTCTCCAGGGTTTGGGGTGGCCTCAACAACACTTCAAGGGTTTGTGCTGGCCTCGACGACAACGCTCTTTTAACTTGGTAAATTTGGGTGGCCTCGAGAGAGTTTGTCGGGTAGGGGCGCGGCGGGAGGGGGTAGGAGACCAACATCATTTTTCTAGGGTTTGGGTGTCCTCAAGAGTTCTGGTCGAGCGAGAGGGCCGGGGGGTGCTCCCAAGTTATTGCGGTTGAGAGGAGCTATATATATCGACCGCCCCTCATGTCGAAGTTATCAGGGAGGGGGTTATTTCGACAACGACATACCCGATAAAAAATAAGAAGATGAAGAAGAAATAAAAAGAGGAGAACAAGAATGGAATAGAGGAGAATATCGAAGAAAATATTTTCTATTTTTTCTTCTTCTCCTCTATTCCTTTCTTCTTCTCCTCTTCTTTTTCTTCTTTTTTCCTCTTCTTATTTAGTTCTCCTCTTCTTCCTCGCCTCTTCTTCTCCTTTCTTCGTCTTCTTATTTTCCTTTTTCCTCTCCTTATTTTTCTTCTTCTTCCTTATCTTCCTAGCTACATATATAATACTTCTCTAAAAATGTAACTTTTGCATATATAAAACTTTTTCTTCTTCTTCCTTCTTTTCCTAAATATATAAAACTTTTCTAAAAATGAAACTAACCTAAAATGTACTAAATCAGAGAACAGATATAGATAAAACTAACCTAAAATGTACCAAAATGTACTTAAAATCTAACTTTTATATGCACAGAGTACATACATACATATATAAATTTTTATAAAAATGCAAAAAACAAATCATCATATATATGAACAAAAAATCTAAAAAAATTCTAAAAAACAGAGGAGAGGACAGGGGGGCGGCACCGGCCTCACCAAGGAGAGGTGCGGCATGGTCAGGGCAGGGGCAGAGGCACGGCGTCGGCGTCGGTGTAGAGGGCGGCGAGGGTGGCGTGGTCGGGGCAGGGGCGATGGCGTTGACGGTGCAGAGGGCAGCGACGACGTTGACGGGGCAGGTCAAGGGCGCGGCAGAGGCATGACGAGGGCGCGCGGCGTGGTCGGGGGGAAGGGGCGACGACGGCGTGGTCGGGACAGGGCGATGGCGTTGACGGGCAGAGGGCGGCGACGGCGTCGACAGGGCCAGTCAGGGCGCGGCAGAGGCACGGCGAGGGTGCGCGGCGTGGTCGGGGGGCAAGGGCGACGGCGGCGTGGTCGGGGCGGGGCAACGACGGCGTGCTTGGGGGTGCGACAGAGGCACGGCGAGCTCGGGCAGCCTGGCGGCATTGTTGGAGGGATCGAACTGACGGATTTTTCACAAGTGCCAGCTTATATAGCAAAGCCATTGGTACCGGTTGGTGGCACCAACCGGTACCAATGCCACCCTTTAGTACCGGTTGGTGTCACCAACCGGGACCAAAGGTCTCTTTTCAGCAGCCCAAAGGGCGCGAAGCAGAGGCCTTTGGTCCCGGTTGGTGGCACCAACCGAGACTAAAGGGTGGCATTGGTACCGGTGGGTGCCACCAACCGGTACCAATGCACCCCTTTAGTCTTGGTTGGTGCCACCAACCGGGACTAAAGGTCTTGCACTAGCGCGGTGCGGTGGGATGTTTAGTCCCACCTCACTTGCTGAGGAGCGGCTGCACCTGTTTATAAGCACTGCCAACTGGTACCTGAATTGCAGGCCTATGGGCCAAATCTAACACTGCTATGCTTGTGGGCCTACTGGGCCTTCTACGGGACTGAATCCTGGCCCATGGATGGGTTTCTAGTCGTATTCAGGCTGTGGTGGCCCTGTTGGTGGCAATATTTTTATGTTCCCAGTTTTTTTGTTTTCTTTTTTGCTTTATTTATTTTGTTTCGTTTCTACTTACAAAAAAATACTTATTTTTTATATTATTTTGTTTCTAATTACTTATTTATTTCATTTTATGATAATTCTTTTTTCTATTAAAGTTTCTAACAAAAGAAGTTCTTTATGAAAATTCTTTTTGCTTTTAATGATTTTGAACAGAAAATACTTTGATATTTTTACTTGCATCAATTTGATATAATTTTAGTTTTAATAATACTAGAGGTTGCTTATAATGTTTTGAACAGAAAATACTTTGATAATTTTAGTTTAATAAATTTTATTAATGTTATTAAAGTTTATTTTATTTTGTTTCTACTTATATATTTTATTAAAGTTTATATTATTTTGTTCCAAATAACTTATTTATTTTATTTTATGATAATTCGTGTACAAAACAGACAATCTATTTTGAAGTATTAGTGTTTCATACGGAAACCCGTCTATTACAAAGGGATTTCATGTTTTTTAACTTATTTGAACTCCATAGTTTTTCTGTGTTCAAAATGCACCATTCAAAGCCACATCACCAATTTTCATCGCTTTCTGACTTCATTTGTTATTTTTCATGCATTTACTATTATTTTGAGCTACAAGACCATGAAATTGAAAAGCATTTGAAATGAACTTTGAAAAGCTTGAAAGTTGGCATGGTATCATCATTTCACCCACATAGCATGTACAAGAAATTAGAGAGGGTTACGGCAAAAACTGGATGCACTTCGTGTACAAAATGGACAATCTCGTTCGAAGTATCGCGGTTTCATACGGAAACTCGTCTGTTACAAAGGCATTTCATTTTTTGAACTTATTGAACTCCATGGTTTTTCTGTGTTCAAAATGTTCCATTCAAAGCCACATCATCAGTTTTCAACCCTTTCTGACTTCATTTGTTATTTTTCATGCATTTACTGATTATTTTGAGCTACAAGACCATGAAATTCAAAAGCATTTGAAATTAACTCTGACAAGGTTGGAAGTTGGCATGGTATCATCATTTCACCCACATAGCATGTGCAAGAAAGTAGAGAGGGTTACGGCAAAAACTAGATGCACTTCGTGTACAAAACGAACAATCTCTTTCGAAGTATCAGGCTTTCATACGGGAACTCGTCTGTTACAAAGGGATTTCATTTTTTTGAACTTATTTGAACTCCATAGTTTTTCTGTGTTCAAAATGCACCATTCAAAGCCACATCACCAATTTTCAACCCTTTCTAACTTAATCTATTATTTTTCATGCATTTACTGATTTGTCACGCCCAATATGCGATACTATCCTAAAGAGACTCGAAGGTCCCACCAAGGATAGAACCGCATATTGAATGCTTTTGCAAGGTGGATATCATTACATCAACATTACATAATAGATGGGATACATAGAAAAAAACATACAATGCCACATGAATACAACATCATCTTACATAAGAGCACCATCCGACTACGGATGAAACAAAAACAGAAACTCAAACGACATCCACCCTGCTAGCCCAGGCTGCCGACCTGGAACCTATCCCCTGATCAAAGAAGAAGCAGAAGAAGAACTCCAAAACAAGCAAACATTGTTCTCGCGTCATGATCATCGCATAACCTGTACCTGCAACTGTTGTTGTAGTAATCTGTGAGCCACGATGACTCAGCAATCCCATTACCATGGATATCAAGACTAGCAAAGCTTAATGGGAAAGGAAGGGGTAAAGTGGTGAGGTTGCAGCAGCGACTAAGCATATATGGTGGCTAACATACGCAAATAAGAGCGAGAAGAGAAGGAACGGAACGGTCGTGAAGCTAGCAATGATCAAGAGGTGATCCTGAACTCCTACTTACGTCAAACATAACCCAAAACCGTGATCACTTCCCAGACTCCGCCGAAAAGAGACCATCACGGCTACACACGCGGTTGATGCATTTTAATTTGGATCTGGTGTCAACTTATCTACAACCGGACATTAACAAATTCCCATCTGCCACATAACCGCGGGCACGGCTCTCGAAAGTTTATACCCTGTAGGGGTGTCCCAACTTAGCCCATGATAAGCTCTCACGATCAATGAAGGATATACCTTCTCCCAGGAAGACCCGATCAGTCTTGGAATCCCGGTTTACAAGACTTTTCGACAATGGTAAAACAAGACCAGCAAAGCCGCCCGATGCACCGACAAATCCCGATAGGAGCTGCACATATCTCGTTCTCAGGGCAACACCGGATAAGACTAGCTACAAGTAAAACCAACCCTCAAGTTTCCCTGAGGTGGCCCCGCAGGCATCTCAGTTCGGACCAACACTCGAAGGAGCACTGGCCCGGCGGTGTTAAATAAAGATGACCCTCGGGCTCTGAAAACCCAAGGGAAAATGGGCTAGGTGAGGCAAATGGTAAAACCAAGGTTGGGCCTTGCTAGAGGAGTTTTATTCAAAGCGAACTGTCAAGGGGGTCCCATAAATCACCCAACCGCGTAAGGAACGCAAAATCTGGGAACATAACACCGGTATGACGGAAACTAGGGCGGGAAGAGTGGAACAAAACACCAGGCATAAGGCCAAGTCTTCCACCCTTTACCAAGTATAGAGATGCGTTAAATAAATAAGAGATATTGTGATATCCCAACATAATCCTGTCCATCATGGGGCAATCTTCAACTTCACATGCAACTAACAACGCTATAAGAGGGGCTGAGCAAAGTGGTAACATAGCCAAACAATGGTTTGCTAGGAAGGGTGAAAAGGTTAGGGGCTGACATGGAAATTTGGGAGGCTTATAGAGTAAGTGATAGGTAGCGCAACATAGCGATAGAATGAAGCAACTAGCATTGCAATGATAGTAATGAGACCCAAGGTGAGGTCATCTTGCCTAAAATCCCGCTAGGAAGAAGAACGAGTCCATGAAGAAGATGAACGGGCGTAGTCGAACGAATCCTCACAACTCCAGAACGAAACCGAAGCTAACGAGAGAAGCAAACCGGAAAGAAGCAAACAACATGGTAAATGCACAAACATAAACATGGCATGATGCATAATCAAGTATGATGCATGTCCAGTTTAATGAGGCATGGCATGGCAATATGCACAAACAACACTACAAGTTAAGTGGAGCTCAATATGCAACGAGTTGCATATTGACGAAACACCACATCAATTATTTAGTTCTCTCTTGTTTAGGAACACAACAATATTACATGTTGTTACAAACATGGCAAGAGGTGAAACATAAGTAAACTAACTATCTAGGCAAGTTTAAATGAGGCCGGGACAAAAACAACAATTCCGGAAAATCCTCATATGCAATTTATGAATTTGCTATTGTTTTGCCCTATACACAATTTTAGAGTTGTTGAACAGTAATACAAAGTGCACCATGTTAATCTATGCATTTTCCACCCCATTTACATATAAAGTTTATTAAAATTGGAGCTACGGTTATTTAGTTATGGAATAAATCATTTTAACATGTTATTTGAGCTAATTAAAGCAAACAACATTTTATACATTTTAAACATGGATGAAAATGGCATATTATTAATCTACACAAAATTCTAAGCATTTTACATGTTTAAATCATTTTAATCCGATGCACGGTTCAAGAGTTATTAAATGCATGATGCTTAGGGGGTTTTTCTGCAAAACTACAGTCTCTGGAAATTAGCTAAATTCGCAGAACGAGAAAAATACCACTATCGGGCCGAATCTGGAGGGGTTGGGGTTCTCACCATGGGCCATGGCCCAGGTCGGTGGAGAGGCTTGGGGCAGGCAGAGTTAGCTGGGCCAAGGCGAGGCCAGCCCAAGCGCGTGCGGTCGTGGGACTTGGTGTGGTCAATGCGAGCGATGCTCGTCCTGTCGCTAGAACCAGAGGGCACAGCCGAGCGAGGCGGGCGCAGGTGGGACTCCGGCGAGCAGCAGGGTGAGGAGAGGTTGGCGCGGGCGCTCGGTGGCATCCGGATCCAAGCGCGGGATGTCTTCGATCCGGGCAGGAGGCAGCTGCTCGAACTCGGAGGCTGCTGCAGTTTCCTGAAGAAAGACAGAGAGTTCAGAGAGCTTGGGGAGCAACGGGAAAAGGAGGAAGATGGAAGAGAAGAAAGAAGAGGAGCAGGGCAGCACTGCTGGGGATCGAACCCCTCTCGATCTAGATCGAGGAGGGAGCAGGAGGCGCGGCTGCGGCTTGCGGTGGAGATCGAGCAGAGGAGGCATGGCCTCGGGCTCGAAGCGGGTGGAGGGCGAGGGGATCTGGAGGTTGTAGGTGGCGAGCGATGGTTGGGGAGGGATGGATCCCGAGGGGGAT
Organism: Triticum timopheevii; assembly: GCA_963921465.1. Lineage (NCBI taxonomy): Eukaryota > Viridiplantae > Streptophyta > Magnoliopsida > Poales > Poaceae > Triticum > Triticum timopheevii. The sequence continues at coordinate 246,311,910 of OY997264.1, read as the reverse complement.
TTTGGAGAGAGTGGCGGCGGCGGACAGGGAATGGAGGATGGGACAGGATACCTAGGTTCTAGGGTTTGCAAAATAGACTAGGGGTGGACTATATATATGGAAATGAGGAGAGTTTGGATCATCCGATCGAAATCAGACAGTCGAGATAAAACAGGCTTGGGATGTCCAAATAAGAAAACAGAGATGTTTTATAGATGTTTGGGGATGATCCGGACCCATTGGTAACGACAGCTCGGGTCGGGTCCGGGAGAAGTTTTCGGACGCGCATGCTAGGGGTTTGACAAGAGGCCATGGAGACAAGGGGGTTTTGATTGGCTCAGAAAAAAGAGAGAGAAGGGAGTGGTTTGGTTGATCTGAGAGGGGTTAACAGGGGCAAGCGGCAACTATGAACGGATGCAAACTTTATGAAAACATGCAGATGCAATGCGCATGATGCTATGAGATGAAATGCATGACAGGAACAAAATGCAAAACAAAAGAAAAAAACCCAACCATGAAGGAAATATCATATCGCATCTCCGGAAAAGGCAAGAGTTGGAGTTACGAATATGAAAGTTGTATCCGGGGCGTTACATGATTATTTTGAGCTATAAGACCATGAAATTGAAGAGCATTTGAAATGAACTCTGAAAAGGTTGAAAGTTGGCATGGTATCTTCATTTCATCCATGTAGCATGTGCAAGAAAGTAGAGAGGCTTACGGCAAAAACTGGATGCACTTTGTGTACAAAACGGACAATCACTTTCGAAGTATCAGGGTTTCACACGGAAACTCATCTGTTACAAAGGGATTTCATTTTTTTGAACTTATTTGAACTCCATAGTTTTTCTGTGTTCAAAATGCACCATTCAAAGCCACATCATCAATTTTCAACCCTCTCATGAATAGATAAGTGACCAAATTAATAGAAGTTCATCATCACATTAAAACCAAAGTACATACATAGTTGTCATTGAACAACATATAGCTCTCCAGAGCATCTAATTAAACCATACATTGAAATTATGTAAAACATTTCAATGCAACAACAAATGTGATCATCATCGCAACCAAGGTAACAACTGATCCAACTGCATAATGATACCAAGCCTCGGTATGAATGGCATATTTTCTAATCTTTTTAATCTTTAACCGCATTGCATCCATCTTGATCTTGTGATCATCGACGACATCCACAACATGCAACTCCAATATCATCTTCTCCTCCTCAATTTTTCTTATTTTTTCCTTCAAGTAATTGTTTTCTTCTTCAACTAAATTTCCGGTTCAACAATCTCCTAGATAAATAAAATCTATGTCACGTTGGTCGGCATAATTGTCATAAACAATAAATGAACCAAATATGTATCAAAAGATAATATATACCACATCTGAATCATAGACAGGACGAGGGACGACGGGGGCGGATACCAAAATCATCGCACTATATAATAACAAGGAATAATAAAAGTAAGAAAATTAGACAAGTATCTATGTGAAGTAAGAATTTTTTTTCTTTCAGAAAGAAGATGAGAACAAGAGGCTCACCACGGTGGTGCCGGCGACGAGATCGGCGTGGGCGATCGACGGCGGTGAAGACGGGGACGGGTCGTGACGGACCGCTAAACCTAGACAAATCTCAGGGAAAATGGAGATGGGAGGTCGAGTTTCGACAGGAGAAAGATTAACTAGTGTGGCTCGGACATTTCATCGAAGACCTCATGTGCATAGGAGGTGAGCTTGAGCACCCAAATGCCCTCCCCACGCCGGCCAGAAAAAATAGAGCACTGTGGAGTGCTCTGCTGTGGCGATGGGGTATATATAGGCAACTCATTTGTCCAGGTTCATGGTAGAAACCGGGACTAAAGCCCGGTAATCTGTCCCGGTTCAAGCCACGAACTAGGACCAATTGTTGTGGACCAAGAGCGAGGACCATTGTTCCTGGTTCCTGCCTAGAACCGGGACAAATGGGTCCAGACGAACCGGGACCAATTCCCACGAGGCCCAAGCCGACCCCCTGGGCTCATGAACCAGGACTAATGCCCTCCATGGGTCCCGATTCGTGAAGAACCGGGATTAATGGGTTGGCCAGGCCCGAACCAAAGCCCTGTTTTCTACTAGTGGAATACCCGGAGTGCGAAGCATGCTATTACGAGTCTCTAGGTTTTGCGGATCATCAGCAAGACAAGTAACACTTTGATCATACCTCTTTATTACCCAGTTTTATGCATTAGATCAACCCTCGAACATTGCATGGTTAGGATCTGAATAACATGTGGGTCTGGGAAGTAGATGATGCGGTAGAACATATTGTCCTGTTTATTATAAAACCTTTGGGAGTTACTTCTACGTTATGATCAGGATTTGCTATGCTATGCTCGTAGACGTGGATTGGGTGAGTGTATCCATGACAGATGTGAGTATTCCTAATTAATGGTCAACTTAAGGTGGCTACTTAAATACACATCTAGGTGGATTGGTTGAGGCACCCTGGAGTACCCAGTGGTTGTCAGGGCACCTGGGGAATCCAGTGTTGCCATAGGGAATCCCGGAGTACCTGTGTGATTACCCTATGGAATGCCACCAAGGCTCAAAGGGATCATAAGATTATTCATGCTAGAAACTTCCGTGTGCAGCCACAAGCGAATATGGGCCCTGGCATAGTTGAGTAAGTTGCGTGAGCTCTTGAAGAGGCAGACAAGCATATGTAGTGGGTTGTAGGTGGTACTGTCTACCCAGAGTAAAGAGTTAATGTTTCTGAAAGACTGTGCCTCAGTCATCCGTTTCTCAAAGACCATGTAGTGCGAGAAATCCAACTAAGGAGATAGAGTCTTGTGGGGAAAAGTGTGCAAACCTCTGCAGAGTGTACAAACTAAATAATCATGGTTAGCCGTGTCCCCGGTTATGGACATCTTGAGTATCTGGTTGTTGGGTTATCATGTTGATCTCATCACTCTAAATTTATTTTGTTGGCTTAATAATTATGCTTAATTGCAATTGAGTTGGAGGAACCTTCTCAATATGTAACAACCACCATGATAGTTAAATAAAATTTATTCCTTTGTTTAGGGAAAAATTGGCTTTATGCAAAACTGTAACCATAGAGCTTTCCACCAGCCATATGTGCATGTAGTGATAGCATTCGTTCTGTTCATTACTCTTATGTGTTACATTGCCAGCATATTCCATGTGTTGACCCATTTCGGGCTGCAACATTTCATGTTGCAGACTTTTCAGACGATGAGTAAGGTGCCATAGGTCGTTGGCGTTCACTCAGCTATGCCGTTGGAGTTTGATGGACTCACTTTATCTTCCAAGCCTTCCGCTGTTATCATTTTTAGATGGCCTTAAGCCATATTATTGTAAGAAGTTCTCTTTTGAGACATTCGATGTAATAAGTGTGTGATTGAAACTCTGTTATAAATCCTCATGTACTATGCGTGTCAGCATTACTGATCCAGGGATGACACTGATGCACATATACTAGATTGTTTGAGGTCTGGTCGCTACAAGATGGTATCAGAGCACATGTTGACTGTAGGACACGACCACTAAGCTAAAACCATAGGTCACTCCTCTCTTCTCATTTCTGACTCCTATCCCTTTTCTACTCTATAGGTTGGCTGATGCAAGGAACAAGTTTACACAACCGGATGAAGACACCCCTTTTGGACGACACTTGAAGGAAGTTACTAGGTACCTGGACATAGGAATACCAAGCTTCACCGGGATCTACATCGCCACTTTACCAGAAGAGGAGCGTTGGATGATTCGAGTTCAAGTTCTAGGAAGGACGTTCATGCCATTCACTGAGCCCATAGATTTTTCCTTTGATGCACCAACCTAGAGTCTAGGCAAGAGCATGGCAGCCCACATCACCATGGGACACATTGGAGAAGTTTAACACAAGGATCTTAAGGAAACTATCTACCATATTTGTGGGTGCCGAGATGAGCAATGGGAGATGATCAGCACCAGGAGGGATAGGTCCATTTTAGCTTTCATCCAGGAGTTGAACCAACACATTCATTACCAGGAGAACCAGATGTGCGCAGGCATGATAGATCTGAAGAAGGCAATGATCAAGATCACGGAGCTGGAGGAAGAACTCAAGTCTACATGCGATGGATATGAGGAGGAAATGACGATACTAGTGGAGAAGAATGACGATCTGACGAGGAACCTAGGAGTATTCATGGGAGACCCCGCGCCAGGATGAGATGACGACGATTCCAAGGACATTCACTCGGAGGACTACATCATCATCGATGACACCGACTCAGAACCCGACGATAGTGATGATGACTATGTTGATGAAGCTGGAGCAGATATCATGGAGTCTTCCACTGATTAAAACTTCTAGTCGACCACCATATCAGTAGTAGTATTTCCCGCATGTATATAGTATAGACTGAGCACATTTGTAACGATAGTTAGACCGATTGTAATCCCTTGTTTGAATTTGATTGAAGTGATATGATTGTGCTTGTCTCATGTGCATATGGGTAGTGTTTTCCCTTTAGACCTCATTCTATTCTATTTTCTCACCTTTTCTAAATCCATCGTAAGCCTCCGAGAAGTGACAATGGATTTGCTTTCCCACCGGCGCTCACTTAGTTGATCCAGCAGTAGAATACCCTGATGCAGCTACTAGTTCAGAATCTGAATCAGGGGAACAACAACAACAACAACAACAACCCACCACCACCACCACCTATTGATCACTTAGCCCATTTTCTAAGGCTGAATCCGTCGGTGTTCTCTAGTAGCACCGAGCCGATTGTTGCAGATGATTGGCTCCGCAAGATTGGAAGGGAGCTGACCACTGCAGGATGACTAGATGCGGAGAGAGTGTGTTTGCCACACACCATCTTGATGGACCCGCAACATCATGGTGGGAGAATTTCACAGCCACTTACCCCCATCAACATTGTCACATGGGACCAGTTCCAGTAGGATTTCCGCACTGCCCATGTTTCAGCAGGAGCTATGGCCATGAAGAAGCGGGAGTTTTGCAACTTGCACCATGGAGGACGCACATTGGGCCAGTATGTGGATGATTTTAGTAAGTTAGCATGTTATGCCCCAGATGACGTAGCTACAGATGCCGCTAAACAGGAGAAGTATCTGGAAGGACTAAACGATGAGCTGAGCATGCAGTTGATGGTGGCAACCTTCAACAACCACCAGGAGTTGGTAGATAGAGCTCTCATGATTAAAGGGAAGTGGCAGCAGATAGACAACCGCAAGAGGAAGTATGGACACGGGAAGTACAATTCAGGAGCTTAGCAGAGGCACCGTTTCACCCCGAACTCGAGAGGACACATTCACCATAACCATGGAGGCCATAATTCCAATGGAGGAAGTTCGCACAACCATAGTGGCCCCAAGAATGGGAATGGAATGGAGGAAGCAATGGCCAGAACCGTTCCAACCCAACAACGCCCGCCAAGAAGGATCTAAGTCACATTACTTGTTTCAAGTGTGGGAAGAATGGACATTACTGTAGGTGTACTAGAATAGGGGTACCCTAGTATCCCGAACTTCTGCACGGGCAATCGCAGCGCCCCGCGGCAAGGCTTGCTGGGTGACCGCCAAGGTTCTCCGTGGTTCCTTTGGAGCCATTCAAGAACAAAGTGTTCAAGCCAAGGAGACAAGACCCCGGCAAGAGGAGCTTGCCGGGAAGGCCGACCAAGGCATTTCAAGGAACTTGCCGCGACGCGCCACGCGTCCTGGCAAGGCCCGGTGAGCGACAAGCTTCCGGACGCGACAAGACAACGACCGCGGCAAGGCGCTTGCCGCGGAAAGCTACCACTCTATACCCACGCTCCAGCGCATCCATCAACGTGTCGCCATGGGACCTTTCCAGGCGTGCGTGGCGAGAGGTTGTGCAGCCAGCGGTGCGAGGTGGCAAGCGGCGCTGACAAGATTGCCATCGTGGCGAGCGGTGGCGCCCCTGACGGTCCCTTTTCTGCACTGTTTGGGCGACACAGACGGGCATTTAATGCCTTTGTCCCCTGCCGTCAGGGTTAGGTAGGATACACTGTACAAGTAGTTGTACCAATTGTAATTCCTTTCCAGTTTTGCCCTTGCCTACGTTGCCACCTGTCGGTGATCCCTTGAGTATATAAAAGGAGGCCCATGCGCAATGTAGAGGGGGGTTGGAAGCTAGAATACGCTCACGCTCGGTCTCGTTAGCAACTAGAGTGTACTATAGCATTCAGCGCTCCCGAGCAAGAACACAATACAAACCACAAAGCAGCAGTAGGAGTATTATCTCTCCGGAGAGCTCCGAAGCTGGGTAAACCGCTCGTGTGCTTTGCCTCGACCTACTCTTTGTGCGATGTCCACCCCTCGCCGAACCGAAAGGGGCCCGGTCCGCCGGCCCCATAGGTGTTCGTTCCCACGACATCTTTGGTGCGCCAGGTAGGGGAGTGAGTCGAGGTTGTGTGAACCTGATCCGGCGTTCACGCAAGCTAGATCTTCATCATCTTCATCGACATGCCACCGAAGAAGAAGGCTTCGGAGGTGTCTGCTCCGTCCACGTCGATCCCACCGCCACCGGAGCAAACGGGTGGTGGGGTAGACGCCGGCGGAAGAACGGGCGTCGACGAGGGAGCTCACGCTGTTGCCAGGTCCAAGGACAAGGCTGCGCAGACCTCGGCGTCCGTACATGCACCGCTCACATCTTAGGAGGTGCGGAACCAACAACGTCATGGTACTCGTGGTACCATACGCTCGTTGGACCGAGATCGAGCTGGTGGATCTCGGGATTCTCAAGACCAGCATGCGCGCCAACATGTTGGCACGAGCAAGACACGGTCTCCTGGACGGGATGCTGCTCCTTCTAACATAGTTAGAAGTTCGAGCATATCCCGCTCCTCGCACCGTTCACCACTGCCGCCAAGCACTCCAGCAGAAGCTTTGGCGGACAAGATCGAGGAATGGAGGGCCACCATTCAGAGTCTCATCGGCTTCGCCAACGGCGACACTCCACGGCAGCCGAATGCATCGCAGCCGCGGCAAGACTGCCAGGCACAGGCCGGTGGCGACAAAACCGGTGGGGGTGCAACCACCGTGCACTCTCCACCCCAAAGGCCAAGATCGCCGACTCGCCGGGTCAACCTCGATGACGACTCCACTGCGTCATCAGATCCACGAGCCCGTCGCGATCAGCGCCAAGTTCTTCACAAACGACAGCAAGAAGACGCTCGTACTCGCATCGAGCGTCGAAGAGAAGCGCGGCGTCAATCAGACCAGTGCGCTAGGCCCGCTGTCGACATGCATGCGCCAGGGGAACCAGGCGACTTGCCGTACACGGTAGGTTGCCCTGCGTTCACTCGTGAGCTGCGGCAAGTCCAGTGGCCCAGCACACAGAATTTCAAGCTAGACGTACCAGAGAAGTACGACGGCAAGTTGCATCCGTCGGAGTTCCTCAGCATCTACACCATCGCGGTGCAAGTTGCCGGGGGATGGGACGACAAGATCCTTGCCAACTACTTCCCGCTGGTGCTCAAGCCCAATGTCAGGTCTTGGCTCATGCACTTGCCGGACAACTCCATATCCTCCTGGGCAGATTTATGCCATCAGTTTGTCGGCGCCTTTACAAGCGGCCACAAGCCTCATGGCCAAGAGAGCGACCTTCATCTGCTCGCTTAGAAGGAAGGAGAGCCCCTGCGGAAGTACATTCAGAGATTTAGCCATGTACAGCGCAACATCCCAGATGTCCACCCTGCCGCGATCATCAGCGCGTTCCATCAGAACGTGTGAAACCGCAGGATGCGGGAGGAGATGGCGATGTGCAAGATCAGAGACGTTAGTGAGCTATATGCCCTGGCCGACAAGTGTGCACGTGCTGAGGGAGGGAGGAGACTCCCCGGAGTGAATACAGGAGCAGGAGGATCAGACAGCGAGGATGCCGCCCCGGCAAGGAAAAACTGGCGACGGAACAACAAGAAGAAGAAAGTCAAAGATGTGCTAGTCGTTGAGCAGTCCGGCGACGGAGGTGGCGCCAAGGAAGCCGAAGCTGTGGCGGCCGCTGACAAGCAGGACGGCTCCGGCAAGCAGTACTACAAGATCCACCACACCAAGGGCCATGACCTCTAGAGCTGCAAGAAGGTCGAGCAGCTTGTTGAGCAGCAAATTGGTGAGTACGAGCGGCGTGACAAGGAGAAGGCCCAAGAAGGTACTGGAAGATCCGGCAAGAAGCGTCCCGGCCGGGGAGGACGCCGCGGCAAGGCCAAGCAGCGGCAAGGAGACAGACCTCCCCGCGTCCGCGACAAGGATGAAGATGACGACGAAGATGAAGATATGGATGATGACGAGGCCGATGAGCAGGAGTTCCAGAAAGCCACAGAGGTCATGTGTGTTGACAGCGGTGCTTCTCTGCATACTTCACACCGCCAGCTCAAGCAGTGGGTGCGGGAAGTCAATGCGGCAGAACCACCCGTCGAGTCACGCAAGCCTCTGAAATGGTCCAGCACGCCTATCATCTTTGATATTGAGGACCACCCTGATCGCATAACTGTGATCGGGTGCTTGCCGATGTTGGTTTCACCAACTATCCGCAACCTCAAGGTCACTAAGATGCTAGTTGACGGCGGGGCCAGCTTGAACCTGATCTCCTCCGCGGTACTCCAGAAACTCCAGATCCCTGACAGCGATCTCGAAGAGACCGGCACATTCCAAGGAATCAACCTGGGAAGGAGCAAGCCGAAGGGAAAGATCACGTTGCCGGTGACATTTGGCAGCGAGTTGAACTTCAGGACTGAGAGGGTCACTTTTGACATTGCTGATTTTCCATTGCCTTACAATGGGATACTCGGTCGTCCAGCACTCGCCAAATTCATGGCATCATCTCACTACGCATACAACGTGCTCAAGATGCCAGGCCCGATAAGTGTCATCTCTGTCCCTGGCGACAAGAAGGACGATCTTATCTGCGCCGACAAGATTTACCGGGAAGCAGCAGCCGCAGCAGAATGCAAGTCACTTGCCACTGAAGCTTCCGGGGTGAAGAGGAAGACCAAGTCTGGCAAGAGTTCTGATGCCCACTCCCGCAAGCGCACCTCTTCGGAGTGCTGCGCTACCGTCGAGGACGCACCATCGAGCTCCACCGGCAAGTGTAAGAAGGCAATGGCAGCTCCGCCAAAGACCAAGAAGGTGTCCGCCAAGGAGGACGGCACTAGTGGTACCTTCACCATCAGTGCCACTCTCGACCCTAAATAGGAAAGCACGCTCGTTGCTTTCCTGCGGGCGAACGCCGACGTGTTTGCATGGCAACCGTCTGACATCCCCGGTGTTCCCAGGAAAGTAATCGAGCACCATCTTGCCGTCTGTCCTCATGCGTGGCCCGTCAAGCAGAAAGTCAGGAAACAAGCAGTGGAGCGCCAAGAGTTCATCGCAGAAGAAATCAAGAAATTGGAAGTAGCAGGCCTTGTCAGAGGAGTGCTCCATCCTACGTGGTTGGCCAATCCTGTAGTCGTGCGCAAGGCAAACGGGAAATGGAGGCTTTGTATCGACTTTACCGATGTTAATAAAGCTTGTCCCAAAGACCCATTTCCCTTGTCGCGCATTGACCAGATTGTTGACTCCATGGCCAGATGTGATTTGCTTTCATTTCTTGATGCGTACTCAGGATACCATCAGATCTTCATGGCAGAAGAGGATGAGGAGAAGACCTCATTCATCACTCCATGTGGCACATACTGTTTCATACGGATGCCCTTCGGTTTGAAGAATGCTGGTTCAACATTTGCAAGGGTAGTCCATCACGCTTTTGAGCCACAAATGCACAGAAATATGGAAGCCTACATGGATGACATAGTGGTCAAGAGCAAGGACAAGGCAACTCTGATTCAAGATTTAGATGAAACCTTTGCAAATCTGTGCAAGATAAACCTCAAACTTAACCCCGAGAAGTGCGTGTTTGGAGTCCCCTCGGGCAAGCTTCTCGGGTTCTTCGTGTCTCAGCGGGGAATTGAAGCCAATCCCGACAAGATCAAGGCCATTGAGCAAATCGAAGCACCAAAGCGCGTCAAGGATGTATGAAGACTTGCTGGTTGCGTGGCTGCTCTCAGCAGGTTTATCTCTAAGTCTGCTGAGCGCGCCATGCCATTTTTCAAAATATTGAAAAAGGCAGGTCCAATGAAATGGACTCCGGAAGAGGAGGCTGCGCTACAAGACTTGAAGAGATACCTGTCCTCCACTCCAATACTTGTCGCACCTAAGCCACAAGAGAATTTGCTGCTGTATATAGCGGCAACCAATCAAGTGGTTAGTGCTCCATTAGTAGCGGAGAGGGAGGCAGATGATGAGCCAGCGACCACGGCAGATACATCCAGTGACAAGCAGGGGGCTTCACCGGCAAGCTCTGTGTCACGCCCAATATGCGACCCTATCCAAAAGGAACTCGAAGGTCCCACCAAGGATAGACCCGCATATTGGAACGCTTTTGCAAGGTGGATATCATTACATCAACATTACATAATAGATGGGGATACATACAAGAGGCATACAATGCCACACGAATACAATATCATCATACAAGAGATCAACATCCGACTACGGATGATTCATAAACAGAAACTCAAACAATATCCACCCGGCTAGCCCAGGCTGCCGACCTGGAATCTATCCCCTGATCGAAGAAGAAGCAGAACCAGAACTCAACGCAAGCAAGCATCGCTCTCGCGTCATGAACATCGCATAACCTGTACCTGCAACTGTTGTTGTAGTAATATGTGAGCCATGAGGACTCAGCAATCCCATTACCATGGGTATCAAGACTAGCAAAGCTTAAACGGAAAGGAAGGGGTAAAGTGGTGAGGTTGCAGCAGCGACTAAGCATGATATGGTGGCTAACATACGCAAATGAGAGCGAGAAGAGAAACAAAGGAACGGTCGTGAACTAGCAATGATCAAGAGGTGATCCTGAACACCTACTTACGTCAAACATAACCCAGAAACCGTGTTCACTTCCCGGACTCCGCCGAGAAGAGACCATCACGGCTACACACGCGGTTGATGCGTTTTAATTCGGATCTGGTGTGAAGTTATCTACAACCGGACATTAACAAATTCCCATCTGCCACATAACCGCGGGCACGGCTTTCGAAAGTTTATACCCTGCAGGGGTGTCCCAACTTAGCCCATGACAAGCTCTCGCGATCAACGAAGGAATAGACCTTCTCCCAGGAAGACCCGATCAGTCTCGGAATCCCGCTTTACAAGACATTTCGACAATGGTAGAACAAGACCAGCAAAACCGCCCGATGCGCCGACAATCCCGATAGGAGCTGCACATATCTCGTTCTCAGGGCAACACCGGATAAGAGAAGCGTACAGGTACTGACGAATCCAAGTTGCCAAGGAATGGTCCCGCACGGTGCTCTAGTTTGGACCAACACTTAGACAAGCATTGGCCCGGGGGGGCTATAATAAAGATGACCCTTGGGTTAATTACTCCCAAGGGAAAAGTAGGTGGTGGTGAGGCAGATGGTAAAACCAAGGTTGGGCCTTGCTGGACAAGTTTTATTCAAAGCAACTATCAGGGGGGGTCCCATAAATCACCCGACCGCGTTAGGAACGCAAAATCCGAGAACATAACACCGGTATGGCGGAAACTAGGGCGGCAAGAGTGGAACAAAACACCAGGCATAAGGCCGAGCCTTCCACCCTTTACCAAATATATAGATGCATTAATTAAATAAGAGATATTGTGATATCCCAACCAAAATCCTGTCCACCATGGAGAAATCTTCAACTTAACCTGCAACTAACAACGCTATAAGAGGGGCTGAGCAAAGCGGTAACATAGCCAAACAACGGTTTGCTAGGAATGGTGTCAAAGGTTAGAGGTTCATGGCAATTTGGGAGGCTTGAATAGCAAATGATAGGTAACGCAGCATAGCGATAGATCGAAGCAACTAGCATAGCAATGATAGTAGTGAGATCTAGGGTAGCGGTCATCTTGCCTGAAATCCCGCAAGGAAGAAGAACGAGTCCATGAAGAAGATGAAGCCACGAAGACGAACCAAGCATAGACGAACGTATCCTCACGATCGCAACGAAACGGGAACTATCGAGAAAAGGACACAACATGGTAAACACACCACACATGAACAAGGCATGATGCACAACAAGCATGATGCATGACAAAGCTAGATGAGGCTACTCATGGCAAGAGATGATGCATACATGAGCAACACATCAAGGCAAGTTTAAATGAGGCCAGAAGCAACATATAACAATTCCGGGAAGTCCTCATATGCAAATTTCAAAAGGGGTCCAGAACTGAATAAACCTTATATTCAAGTTGTTAAACAGCAAGATAAAGATCACCAAGATGATCTACATGAAATTCTAGTCAAGTTACATGTAAAGTTCATTAGATTTGGAGCTACGGTCTAGAAGATATGAGCAAAACAAGTTAAACATGGCATTGATGCAAAATGCACCCAAACATCAAGCAAACACACCAAAACAAGGATGCAACATGGTAATATGAAGCTACATGCAAAATCAAGCAAGTTTCGTATAAAGCACACTCAAAACGGAGCAACGGTTCAACACCCACACACTATACAAGTCATAGCAACAATCTGTCCATAACAGCAACTAGGCATCTTGCAAGCATCAAAACAACATGCTACATCACCCCAACATAAGAACAAAAGGCACGGGCATGAAGTACTGGTAAAGGACAACAGAACATGAACACTGAGCTATCTCCAGAAATCACTAGAACATGCTCAAAAAGACATGGAAAATTGCAAATAATAACAGTTTCAGACTTTGCAGAAATAACATCAGGTTGCAATGTTTAGAGCTATCAATCAACATGTTACGGAACATATCATGGCAAACAAAGGCATGGCATGAATCTACTAAATGCATAGATCAAAAGTCCCTTATTGACCATGAGCCAAAAAGGCATAGAAAATATGATGGCACCCATGTAAACATGACAAGTTATATTACAGATTCATACATGGCAGGAACAACAATAAGTAGGCATGTTGGTGAGCTTGAACCACTCACCACACAGTAATACATGGCATGGCAAGGCAACCAACAGTAAGAAGGCATATTTATGAAGCTAAGCATGGAAAGAACAAGTTCATAGGGTGCATGGATCACTAGGAAAACACATGGGAACTAGTGAACTTGATGTTAACAGGTTGACAACAACAATATCAAGCAACTTTGGAGCAAGATAACAACAAGCTACAACAGACTATAATTGCAACCAAGGGCATGAATGGATAGAGCATGACATGTAGATCAAAACATGTTTATAGGACATCTCCAGATTATGCATGAAATGACTAGTAGAAGCATGTTAACATAGCAACAAAATATAACAGAATCTGTCAGGAAAACAGCAACATCAACTACCCTACTTAGCAAGCTTGATACACTCAGCACACAACTCACAAAAATACATTGTTGGCACCCCTGGAAAGATGGCATATCATAGATCAAAACACATGTCGACATCAACCTCATAGGATGCACACATCAATCATGGCAAAAATGACAAATGAGCAAGTTATAACAGTTTCAGCAGATTAACATCAACATGCACTCTTCCAACAGCATTTCGGGCATCAAGATGAGCTCAAATGAAAATGATGCAATGGAACGAAATGAAGTACTCATCGAGGCAAACAATTTGACATATTACACGCACGAAACGGAGCTACGGATGCAGAGATACAATGCGATGAACATGGCATGATAAAGTTGCAGATCTCAGGGACTTAGGCGATTTTTACCCCGCGAAAAACTGGACGAAGACGTTCCGGCACGGAGGGATCCGGGCGCGGGGACGCGTTAGGTTCGCGGGCCTGGTGGATCTCGTCCACCCGCGGTGGATCCGGCCGGAGTGGACTCCGGCGAGGGGCGGGGCGGCTCCGGCGAGGGGCGGCCGGCTCGGGCGCGGCCGGAGTGGGGGAAGGGCGCCGCGGCCGCGGGCGCGACGCAGGCGGCGGGCAGCGGCGCACGGCGCGCGTGGCGTGGAGGCTGGCGGCGACCGGCGGCGGAGCAGGGGGCCGCGGTCGCGGCGGCGGGGCGACTGGCCGCGGCGGCGGAGGGCGCTGGGCGGCGGAGGTTCGGCGACCGGAGGAGGATTGGTGGCGGGCGTGAGGCGGCGGCGGCGCTCGCCGGCGGCGATGGCTGGGGCAGAGGCGCGGGCGGCGGGGCGCTCGGGCGGCGCGGGCCCGGCGTGGCCCAGATCGGGCCCGGGGCGGGCCGGCCTCGGGCCCCGATGGGCTGCGGCGGCGGGAGGCTGCTGGGGACGCGTGGCGTCCGCGGGTTGGACGGGAGCAGCGGCGCGATTTCGTCCGGCCGTCGGCGGACATGTCCGGCGGCGCGGAGGGAGGAAGGAGCTAGGTTTAGGGGAAAAACATCCGCGAATTTGGAAGGGGAGGGCCTTTATATAGGTAGAGGGAGCTAGGAGAGTCCAAATGAGGAGCAGTTTTCAGCCACGCGATCGTGATCGAACGACCGAGAGCATGGAGGGGAGTTAGATGGGTTTTGGGCCACTTTGGAGGGGGTGTTGGGCTGCAACTCAAAGAGGGCTTTGCGGTTACCCGGTTAACCGTTGGAGTATCAAACGACCTCCAAATGGCACGAAACTTGACAGGCGGTCTACCGGTGCTATACCAAGGCCGCTTGGCAAAACTCGGGCCATTCTGAGAAAGTTTAACATCCAGTCACAACACGAAGCAAAAGGGGGACGCCGGAGGACATAGGAGCGCCGGATTGCAAAACGGACAACGGGGAAAATGCTCGGACGCATGAGATGAACACGTATGCAAAATGAAATGCACATGATGACATGATAAAATGCAACACGCAAGCAAATGACATGGCAACAACAACGAATAACTGGCAGACACCTGGCGCATCGAATCCGGGGCGTTACAACACTCCTCCACTAACAAGAGATCTCGTCCCGAGATCTTAGGACCGATACGGAAGGGAAAATAGATGAGGCGAGACAAGAATTCAAGAGAAGAAGCAAAGAATCGAGAGCACTCGAGAAGAAGAGAGGAACAACGAGAAAGACGAGAATCGAAAGCTCGCGGAATGAGATAGACTATGAAACAACTCGTTCTAACCGAAGTGGTTAGAATGAGAAAAGAAACGAATAAGACTGAAAGAATTTAGGTAGCACTCCAGCTGAAAATGGGAGGATTAGAACGAACTTGAGAGGATGGAATGGTACTTGATGAAGTCTTGAAGAATTAATTAAATCATGAAGAACCATCATGAAGAACTCCGGTGACAAAAGGATGATGAGATAGAAAAGATGAAAACACTTGGACCTAGAATTTATTCATCAAGAACAAACTCCGAAGGAAGAGATTACTCACTTAGATGAAATAATAATAAGATTTATTGTATGCTTATCCTTCATCAAATTAAATTGATGACAAGCAATGGATTTTGCATACTAGTTATTCTTCTTGAAAGAGAATTGAGAAGTGACATATCGCAAACTTGAGAATGTCTTCATGAACCACCGGTAGGATTGAAAAGATTGAATGAATTAATATGATAATCAAGGAAAAGAATCTTAAAGAACCACCGGAAAAATTCGGAAAAGACTGACGAAAGAGAAAGAATCACCGGGAAGAATTAGAAGAACAAATATGCTTGAGGGGATTTAGATACAAAAGAACGAAGAGATAACAAGCTGATTAAAGAATACTTGAACGAAGCACCGGGAGAATATTGAGACGAACGAAGGGGCACTGGAACAATGAAAATGATTTGAAAGCGATCTTGGAGAAGGCATCTGACTAATGAAATTCATTCTTACGTCACACTTGAAAAGAATTTGAGAATAACTCCGGGGAATTAGAAGAGTCAGGTAAGATCCTGGGAAAAGACCTTTGGGTTAGGGCCCACTAAAAGAAAACACCGTTGGAAAGGATTGTTGAAAAGATAGATGATGCACTGGAACAATTGAAATATTTGAATGAGGTGACCCCCTCGAATTAATTGGAATATAGACGAATCTCCTAAGATGTCTTGAGCACTCCGGAAGGATAAACTGGCGAGAGACGAACGAGCAAGAAAAAACACTTGAGCCAAGGAAAAAGAATATGAACAACCCAAAAAACTTGAATCGAGTGCACCGGAAAAAGAAAAAGAGATGAAGAATGATGAACGAGACGAGAATTCACCAGTTGAAAAGATTGATGAAAGACTGAAGAGGTTCCGAGCGAATGAAATAGATGGTCGAAAGAGACTCATACTGCGGGAAGAAGAGGGTGGGAGGGCGGGAAAACAAAGGCAACTTGGAAGGGGAAATCGTCGAATATCTTGAAGAGAAAACACCGGTTGAAATCATTGAGGAAAGAAACAAAGACTTCGCACGAGTAGGAAGGATACTCGATTACGGACTCCGGTTCCGAGGAGAAAAAGGGGAGGGTGGGTGGGAAAATAAAACAACTGAGGATTGATCTCGCAAAAGGCAAAGAGGTTCGAGTCCACGAGAAAAGCACCGGATCAAAAGAGCTGAGAACAACGATCGGAAAACCAATTGCGTGAACCTAAAGAAAATTTTGAAAGGGAAGAGGAGTAATTCAAAACACCTTAGGAGATTCGTCTATATTCCAATTAAGGGGCTGAGCCAAGATTCCTCACCAGAGCAACGAAGGGGCTGAGGAGTAAAAAGAATTCCTACTCTCCGATATAACTAGACTCCGAAAACAGTTTTCTTCTAGACTCAACAACGGCCAAACTACACGATCAATCAAGGGGGGCTCCTAGGGTCGGTCGAGGCTCTGATACCAACTTGTCACGCCCAATATGTGACCCTATCCAAAAGGAACTCGAAGGTCCCACCAAGGATAGACCCGCATATTGGAACGCTTTTGCAAGGTGGATATCATTACATCAACATTACATAATAGATGGGGATACATACAAGAGGCATACAATGCCACACGAATACAATATCATCATACAAGAGATCAACATCCGACTACGGATGATTCATAAACAGAAACTCAAACAATATCCACCCTGCTAGCCCAGGCTGCCGACCTGGAACCTATCCCCTGATTGAAGAAGAAGCAGAAGCAGAACTCAACGCAAGCAAGCATCGCTCTCACGTCATGAACATCGCATAACCTGTACCTGCAACTGTTGTTGTAGTAATCTTTGAGCCACGAGGACTCAGCAATCCCATTACCATGGGTATCAAGACTAGCAAAGCTTAAAGGGAAAGGAAGGGGTAAAGTGGTGAGGTTGCAGCAGCGACTAAGCATGATACGGTGGCTAACATACGCAAATGAGAGCGAGAAGAGAAACAAAGGAACGGTCGTGAACTAGCAATGATCAAGAGGTGATCCTAAACACCTACTTACGTCAAACATAAACCAGAAACCGTGTTCACTTCCCAGACTCCGCCGAGAAGAGACCATCACGGCTACACACGCGGTTGATGCGTTTTAATTCGGATCTGGTGTCAAGTTATCTACAACCGGACATTAACAAATTCCCATCTGCCACATAACCGCGGGCACGGCTCTCGAAAGTTTATACCCTGCAGGGGTGTCCCAACTTAGCCCATGACAAGCTCTCGTGATCAACGAAGGAATAGACCTTCTCCCAGGAAGACCCGATCAGTCTCGGAATCCCGCTTTACAAGACATTTTGACAATGGTAGAACAAGACCAGCAAAACCGCCCGATGCGCCGACAATCCCGATAGGAGCTGCACATATCTCGTTCTCAGGGCAACACCGTATAAGCGAAGCGTACAGGTACCGACGAATCCAAGTTGCCAAGGAATGGTCCCGCACGGTGCTCTAGTTTGGACCAACACTTAGACAAGCATTGGCCCGGGGGGGCTATAATAAAGATGACCCTTGGGTTAATTACTCCCAAGGGAAAAGTAGGTGGTGGTGAGGCAAATGGTAAAACCAAGGTTGGGCCTTGCTGGACAAGTTTTATTCAAAGCGAACTGTCAGGGGGGTCCCATAAATCACCCGACCGCGTTAGGAACGCAAAATCTGGGAACATAACACCGGTATGACGGAAACTAGGGCGGCAAGAGTGGAACAAAACACCAGGCATAAGGCCAAGCCTTCCACCCTTTACCAAATATATAGATGCATTAATTAAATAAGAGATATTGTGATATCCCAACCAAAATCCTGTCCACCATGGAGAAATCTTCAACTTCACCTGCAACTAACAACGCTATAAGAGGGGCTGAGCAAAGCGGTAACATACCCAAACAACGGTTTGCTAGGAATGGTGTCAAAGGTTAGAGGTTCATGGCAATTTGGGAGGCTTGAAGAGCAAATGATAGGTAACGCAACATAGCGATAGATCGAAGCAACTAGCATAGCAATGATAGTAGTGAGATCCAGGGTAGCAGTCATCTTGCCTGAAATCCCGCAAGGAAGAAGAACGAGTCCATGAAGAAGATGAAGCCACGAAGACGAACCAAGCGTAGACGAACGAATCCTCACGATCGCAACGAAACGGGAACTATCGAGAAAAGGACACAACATGGTAAACACACCACACATGAACAAGGCATGATGCACAACAAGCATGATGCATGACAAAGCTAGATGAGGCTACTCATGGCAAGAGATGATGCATACAAGAGCAACCCATCAAGGCAAGTTTAAATAAGGCCGGAAGCAACATATAACAATTCCGGAAAGTCCTCATATGCAAATTTCAAAATGGGTCCAGAACTGAATAAACCTTATGTTCAAGTTGTTAAACAGCAAGTTAAAGATCACCAAGATGATCTACACGAATTCTAGTCAAGTTACATATAAAGTTCATTAGATTTGGAGCTACGGTCTAGAAGATATGAGCAAAACAAGTTAAACATGGCATTGATGCAAAATGCACCCAAACATCAAGCAAACGCACCAAAACAAGGATGCAACATGGTAATATGAAGCTACATGCAAAATCAAGCAAGTTTCGTATAAAGCACACTCAAACGGAACAACGGTTCAACACCCACACACTATACAAGTCATAGCAACAATCTGTCCATAACAGCAACTAGGCATCTTGCAAGCATCAAAACAACATGCTACATCACCCAACATAAGAACAATAGGCATGGGCATGAAGTACTGGTAAAGGAAAACAGAACATGAACACTGAGCTATCTCCAGAAATCACTAGAACATGCTCAAAAAGACATGGAAAGATTGCAAATAATAACAGTTTCAGACTTTGCAGAAATAACATCAGGTTGCAATGTTTAGAGCTATCAATCAACATATTATGGAACATATCATGGCAAACAAAGGCATGGCATGAATCTACTAAATGCATAGATCAAAAGTCCCTTACTGACCATGAGCCAAAAAGGCATATAAAATATGATGGCACCCATGTAAACATGACAAGTTATATTACAGATTCATACATGGCAGGAACAACAATAAGTAGGCATGTTGGTGATCTTGAACCACTCACCACAGAGCAATACATGGCATGGCAAGGCAACCAACAGTAAGAAGGCATGTTTATGAAGCTAAGCATGGCAAGAACAAGTTCATAGGGTGCATGGATCACTAGGAAAACACATGGGAACTAGTGAACATGATGTTAACAGGTTGACAGCAACAATATCAAGCAACTTTGGAGAAAGATAACAACAAGCTACAGCAGGCAATAATTGCAACCAAGGGCATGAATGGATAGATCATGACATTTAGATCAAAACATGTTTATAGGACATCTCCAGATTATGCACGAAATGACTAGTAGAAGCATGTTAACATAGCAACAAAATATAACAGAATCTGTCAGGAAAACAGCAACAGCAACTACCCTACTTAGCAAGCTTGATACACTCAGCACACAACTCATAAAAATACATGGTTGGCACCCCTGGAAAGATGGCATATCATAGATCGAAACACATGTAGACATCAACCTCATAGGATGCACACATCAATCATGCCAAAAATGACAAATGAGCAAGTTATAACAGTTTCAGCAGATTAACATCAACATGCACTCTTCCAACAGCATTTCGGGCATCAAGATGAGCTCAAATGAAAATGATGCAATGGAACGAAATGAAGTACTCGTCGAGGCGAACAATTTGACATGTTACACACATGAAACGGAGCTACGGATGCAGAGATACAATGCGATGAACATGGCATGATAAAGTTGCAGATCTCAGGGACTTAGGCGATTTTTACCCCGCGAAAAACTGGACGAAGACGTTCCAGGATGGAGGGATCCGGGCGCGGGGAGGCGTTTGGTTCGCGGGCCTGGTGGATCTCGTCCACCCGCGGCGGCTCCGGCCGGAGTGGACTCCGGCGAGGGGCGGTGCGGCTCCGGCGAGGGGACGGCGGACGGCGGCGAGGGGCGGCCGGCTCGGGCGCGGCCGGAGCTGGGGAAGGGCGCCGTGGCCGTGGGCGCGACACAGGCGGCGGGCATCGGCGCACGGCACGCGTGGCGTGGAGGCCGGCGGCGACGGGCGGCGGAGCAGGGGGCCGCAGGCGCGGCGGCTGGGCGACTGGCCGCGGCGGCGGAGGGCGCTGGGCGGCGGAGGTTCGGCGACCGGAGGCGGATCGGCGGCGGGCGCGAGGCGGCGGCGGCGCTCGCCGGCGACGATGGCCGGGGCAGAGGCGCGGGCGGCGGGGCGCTCGGGCAGCGCGGGCCCGACGCGGCCCAGATCGGTCCCGGGGCGGGCCGGCCTCGGGCCCCGACGGGCTGCGGCGGGGGGAGGCTGCTGGGGACGCGTGGCATCCGCGGGTTGGACGGGAGCGGAGGCGTGATTTCGTCCGGCCGTCGGCGGACATGTCCGGCGGCGCGGAGGGAGGAAGGAGCTAGGGTTAGGAGAAAAACATCCGCGAATTTGGAAGGGGAGGGCCTTTGTATAGGTAGAGGGAGCTAGGAGAGTCCAAATGAGGAGCGGTTTTCGGCCACGCGATCGTGATCGAACGACCGAGAGCATGGAGGGGAGTTAGATGGGTTTTGGGCCACTTTGGAGGGGGTGTTGGGCTGCAACTCAAAGATGGCTTTTCGGTTACCCGGTTAACCGTTGGAGTATCAAACGACCTCCAAATGGCATGAAACTTGACAGGCGGTCTACCGGTGCTATACCAGGGCCGCTTGGCAAACCTCGGGCCATTCTGAGAAAGTTTAACACCCACTCACAACACGAAGCAAAAGGGGGACGCCGGAGGACATAGGAGCGCGGTATTGCAAAATGGACAACGGGGAAAATGTTCGGACGCATGAGATGAACACGTATGCAAAATGAAATGCACATGATGACATGATAAAATGCAACACACAAGCAAATGACATGGCAACAACAACGAATAACTAGCAGACACCTGGCGCATCGAATCCGGGGTGTTACACTCTGGTCCCGGCAAAGATGGATCTGCGCAGGCACACGAGGAGATACAGAAGAAAATGGTGCAGCGCCCAGTTTACTTTGTCAGTTCTCTTCTGCAGGGGGCTAGGTCGAGGTACTCTGGTGTGCAGAAATTGCTTTTCGGCCTTCTCATGGCCTCGAGAAAGCTGCGCCATTACTTCCAAGCACATGAGATCACAGTTGTCACTCGTTTTCCGCTAAAGAGGATAATGCAGAATCCAGAAGCAACAGGCAGGATTGTCGAGTGGGCACTGGAACTGTCAAGCTTTGGCCTCAAGTTTGAGAGCACTTCAACTATCCAGAGCCGGGCATTGGCAGAATTCATAGCAGAATGGACGCCAACACCAGATGAAGAAATTCCAGAGACGAGCGTCCCCGTCAAGGAAGCAAGCAAAGAGTGGCTGATGTACTTTGATGGTGCGTTCTCGCTGCAAGGCGCCGGTGCGGGCGTGCTACTTGTCGCACCCACTGGAGAGCACCTCAAGTACGTAGTCCAGATGCACTTTCCCAAGGAGCAAGCAACAAACAATACTGTAGAGTATGAGGGTTTGCTTGCCGGTCTCAGGATCGCAGCAGACCTTGGGATCAAGAAGCTCATTGTCAGGGGTGACTCACAGCTTGTCGTCCGCCAAGTGAACAAGAATTATCAGAGTCCGTTGATGGAAGCTTACGTTGACGAAGTGAGAAAGTTAGAAGAGCACTTAAACGGCCTACAGATGGAACATGTTCCGAGAGCTCAGAACGACATCGCCGATGGCCTGTCAAAGTGCGCCGCACTTAAGTTACCTGTGGAACCAGGGATCTTTGTGCTCAAGCTGACTCAACCGTCTGTAACACCATCAACTAGACAGAGCAAGAAGAGGAAGCTGGTTTCTGGTGACTATTTTCCGGCAGAGCTCCCCGAAGCCGCCGCCAAGAAGGTCCCCAAGATCAACACCAAGGGTGCTGACGAGCAGTCTGCTCCGACGAGCCCTAAGGTTTGTTCCGTTGAAGCAGACGCTCCCGACAAGTTTTGCTCCGGCAAGCTTGCCGGGGAACGTCAAGCTCCGGCTGAGCCGCAGGTTCTCACCGTAGAAGCAGATGTTCCCGCAGAAGCATATGTGCCTTTAGTCCTTGTTGTCAAGCCGCAAGCTCCAGCATGGGCACAGCAGATTGTCCGTTTCCTTCATACAGGAGAACTTCCCGAAGAGCAAGAAGAAGCGGAAAGAGTAGCCCGGCAGTCAAGTATGTACCGGTTTGTCGACGACACGCTGTACAGAAGAAGATTCAACGGTGTGAAATTAAAATGTATTCACCGGGAAGATGGACAAAAGCTGTTGGCAGAGATACATGGAGGCATATGTGGTCACCACATTGGCGCAAGAGCACTTGCCGGCAAAGCATTCCGGCAAGGTTTCTTTTGGCCCACAGCCCTCCAGGATGCAACTGCACACAGGTAACCAAGTGTGAAGTGTGCCAATTCCATTCCAAGCAGATACACCAGCCAGCTCAAGCTCTCCAGACGATCCCTTTATCCTGGCCATTTTTGGTCTAGGGGCTCGACATCCTCGGCCCCTTTCATCGAGCTGTCGGGGGCTTTGAGTACTTGTACGTTGCAATCGACAAGTTCACAAAGTGGCCTGAAGTGGAAGCAGTGAGGAAGGTGACAGCACAGTCAGCAGTCAAGTTCTTCAGGTCGGTTGTTTGCCGTTTCGGAATCCCTAACAGGATCATCACTGACAACGACACACAATTCACAAGCCGCACCTTCATGCAGTACGTCCAAGATCTTGGCGCCAAGGTCTGCTTCGCTTCTGTTGCTCATCCGAGAAGCAACGGTCAAGCGGAGAGGACAAATGCTGAAGTGTTGTGCGGGCTCAAGACCAGGACTTTCGACAGGCTGCGCAAGTGCGGAAAGAACTGGATTGAGGAGCTGCCGGTGGTTCTTTGGTCGATTAGGACGACGCCAAATCGAGCCACTGGCCAGACACCTTTCACTCTAGTCTATGGAGCAGAGGCAGTTCTCCCCATGGAACTCGTATACGGGTCGCCTCGAGTGCTCGCTTATGATGAGCTTGAGCAAGAATAGCTGCGACAAGATGACACGCTGCTCCTTGAGGAGGACCGTCTTCAGGCCGCTGTACGAGCTGCTCGCTACCAGCAAGCTTTGCGCCGCTACCATAGCCGCAAAGTTAATGCCAGAAGTCTCGAGGAAGGAGACCTTGTTCTTCGGCGCGTTCAGTCCGCCAAGAATTCCAACAAGTTGACGCCGAAGTGGGAAGGCCCTTACCGGGTGAAACGAGTCACTAGGCCTGGCGCTGTCCGCCTTGAGACCGAAAGCTTTCCGGTGAGCAATTCTTGGAACATTGAGCATCTTTGTAAGTTTTACCCGTAAGGCGCGGTTGCCAGAACCTGTTCCGGCAACCACCTTTTGTACATGTCTTGCCGCTGTTGCATGTAATCCTTTGTACAAAGCCGGGCGCAGACCCCGTCCATAAATAAAGCTCATGTGCTCCACACATCTTGTCAATTTCATGCTTTCTATTTTTTGCATGTGTTATCTGACACTTTGTGCAACACCTACCCCTGGTAAGCAATAACGAGCCGTAAGGCTCCGTATCTTTATTTTCTTTTCTTTCTTTTTCTCAAGGAAAAGGATGGTTCCCTCGCCCACAAGTTTGCCGGGGGGAAAGGAGAAGATAATGATGTGGACCAGGCGTCGTTCAAGAAAGTTTCGCCTTGCCGGGACGCAAACGACAGAACAGCTAAGTAGCCAAAGTTTGAGCAATCAGTTTTAAAATTTTTAAGTTATCTTCCTCGAATGACCGTGCTTTGTATGGAAAACCTATGCGCGGAGGAACCAACTCGTAGCTAGTTGCGCTCTTACTTTGTTTCGAGTCCGCTCAACAACTTATGTGAGCTGCGACTAGTTGCGACAAGGTTTCTTGTCGGTAGCGGCACCGCCAGCAGGCTGTTGACGTTCCGCACTCAGCACTCGCGGCAAAGGTGCCTGCGCCGGCAAGTTCCCTAAAAGCGTAGGGCAAAAACATACAAAGGAAGGAATCAAGTAAAGGGGATAACATAGCAATCGATACCCAAAATAAAAGTTATATTACAAGATAGCTTGTCGCAGCTCTAATAGATTGTTCTCGTAACATGATCAGCAGCGACAAGAAAAGGAGAAAACGGGCGGCCTAATCTACGCGATCACCATCAACCCTCTTGACCTCGTTCACCTTGTCCACAATGGGTGCGACGAGGGCCTTGAGCGCTTCCAGATCAGCATCCGCCGGCAGCTTCTTGAGGACATTGGTGAGGTTGAGGCCCGGGTTGCGGAAGGCCACCTTCACCAACACCTTTTGAAGAACTCTCGTGCAGATTGCGCGCGACTCGTCGGCCAGCTGCTTTGGGATCCTTTCCTGGAGTCTCTGGAGAGCCGTCGCCACGCCTTTGAAGAACAAGGTGAGCTTGGCGCTGGGCTGGAGGTTCTCATCGGAGGAATACCCGAAATCCTCCATCCCCAGCTGTGTCGGTGTACTAAAATAGGGGTACCTTAGTATCCCGAACTTGTGCACGGGCAGTCGCAGCGTCCCGCGGCAAGGCTTGCCGGGTGTCCGCCAAGATCCTCCGTAGCTCATATTGATGCCATTCAAGAACAAAGTATTTTAACTAAGAAGACGAGGCCCTGGCAAGAGTAACTCGCCGGGATGGACAAGGCCCCGGCAAGACGAGCTTGCCGGGAAGGCCAACCAAGGCATTACGGAGAACTTGCCGCGACGCGCCGCGCGTCCCGGCAAGACCCGACGAGCAACAAGCTCTCGGGTGCGGCAAGACAACGACCGCGGCAAGGCGCTTGCCGCGGCAAGGCTACCACTCTGCACCCACGCTCCAGCGCATCTGACGACGTGTCGCCGCAGGGTCGCTCCTGGTGCACGTGGCGGGTAGCTGTGCAGCCAAGCGGTGTGAGGTGACAAGTGAAGATGACTAGAAGGCCATCATGGCGATCGGTGGCGCCCCTAACGGTCGCTTCTCTTGCACTGTTTGGGCAACAGGACGGGCATTAAATGCCCTTGTCCCCTGCCGTCAGAGTTAGGTAGGGGGCACTGTTGGCAGCGGTTGTACCAACCCCCGTTTTTACCTTTTTTACCCCTCTCTCTACGCTGCCACCTGTCGGTGACCCCTTTAAACTATAAAAAGGAGGCCCATGCGCACGTATAAGGGGTTCGACTGATTCGAAACTACAAGGCACCCACACTCTCAAGCAAGAACAAAATAGAAAACACAAAGCAGCAGTAGGAGTTTTATCTCTCCGGAGAGCTCCGAAGCTGGGTAAAATCCCTCGCGTGCTTTGCCTCGATCTGCTCTTCGTGCGCCCTCCGCTCCCTTGCCGGACTGAAAAGGGGCCCTGCCCCATAGGTGCTCATTTCCCACGACATCTCTGGCGCGCCAGGTAGGGGTGCGTCGAGGTTGTGCGAACCTGATCCGGCGTTTGCGCGCGCTACATCAACATCTTCATCGACATGCCACCGAAGAAGAAGGCTTCGGAGGTGGCCGCTCCGTCCACGTCTATCCTACCGCCACAGGAGCAAACGGGCGGTGGGGTGGACACCGGCGGAGGAGCGGGCGCCGGCGGAGGGACTCACATCGTCACTCGGTCCAAGGACAAGGCCCCGCAAGCTTCAGCGTCTGTACATCCGCCGCACCCCTCCCAGGAGGTGCAGGATCGACAACGCCATGGTGCTCCTGGCACCGTACTCGCGCTAGAACAAGGCCAAGCTGGTGGGTCGCGGGACGCTCAAGGCCAACATGCGCGTCAACATGCTGGCACGAGCGCGGGACGGTCGCCTGGACGAGATGTTGCTCCTTCTAACAATGTTAGAAGCCTGAGCATATCCCGCACCTCGCGTCGCTCGCCACCGCCACCCAAGACTCCAGAGGAAGCGCCGGCCCGATCCCAGTTGCTTCTAGATTACCCTCCAACGCCAGACAAGATCGACGACTGGAGGGCCACCATTCAGAGCCTCATCGGCTTCGCCAACAGCGACAAGCCCCGGCAACCGAGCACATCGAAGCCCCGGAAAGACGCCCAGGCGCAAGCCGACGCCGATAAGACCGCTCGGGGTGCCACCACCGTGCACTCCCCACCACGAAGGCCAAGATCGCCGACTCGCCGGGCCAACCTTGACACCGACTCCACCGCGTCGTCGGACCCGCGAGCTCGCCGCAATCAACGCCAAGTTCTCCAAGAACGACGACAAGAAGACGCTCGTACTCGCATCAAGCGCCGAAGAGAAGCGCGGCGTCAGTCAGACCAGCGCGCTGGGCCCACTGTTGATGTGCATGCGCCAGGGGAACCAGGTGACTTGCCGTACGCGGTAGGTTGCCCTGCGTTCACCCGTGAGCTGCGGCAGGTCCAGTGGCCCAGTACCAAAAACTTCAAGCCAGATGTACCCGAGAAGTACGATGGTAGGATACATCCGTCGGAGTTCCTCAGCGTCTACACCATCGCGGTGCAGGCTGCCGGGGGGCGCGACGAGAAGATCCTCGCCAACTACTTCCCGCTGGTGCTCAAGCCCAACGTCAGATCTTGGCTAATGCACTTGCCGGACAACTCCATCTCTTCGTGGGCGGACCTGTGTAATTAGTTTGTCGGCGCCTTCACAGGCGGCCACAAACCACATGGCCAGGAGAACGATCTTCATCTGCTCGCCCAGAAGGAAGGAGAACCCCTGCGCAAGTACATACAGAGATTCAGCCAGGTGCAGCGCAACATCCCAGACGTCCACCCTACCGCGGTTATTAGCGCGTTCCATCAGAACGTGCGTAACCGCAGGATGAGGGAGGAGATGGCGATGTGCAAAATCAGAGATGTCAGCGAGCTATATGCTCTGGCCGACAAGTGTGCACGTGCTGAGGAGGGGAGGAAACTCCCCGAAGAGAACGCAGGAGCAGAAGGATCTGACAGTGAGGATGCCGCCCCAGCAAAGAAGAACCGGAGGCGGAACAACAGAAAGAGAAAAGCTAAGGATGTGCTAGTTGTCGAGCAGTCCGGCAATGGAGGTGGCGCCGAGAAGGCCAAAGCTGGTGACTCCGGCGAGGCTGTGGTGGCCGCCGACAAGCAGGATGGCTCCGGCAAGCAGTACTGCAAGATCCACCGCACCATGGGCCATGACCTCCAGGCTTGCAAGAAAGTTGAGCAGCTCATAGAGCTGCAGAAAGCTGAATACGAGCGCCGCGACAAGGAGAAGCCCCAGGAAGGTGGCGGAGGATCCGGCAAGAAGCGTCCCGCCCGGGGAGGGCGCCGCGGCAAGGCCAAGCAGCGGCAAGGAGACAGGCCTCCTCGCGGCCGCGACAAGGACGAAGATGAGGACGAAGATGAAGAGATGGATGAGGATGAGGCCGACGAGCAGGAGTTTCAGAAGGCGACGGAAGTTTTGTGCGTCGACGGCAGTGCTTCTCTGCACACCTCGCACCGCCAACTCAAACAGTGGATGCGGGAAGTGAACGCAGCAGAACTGTCCGTTGAGTCGCGCAAGCCCCTGAAGTGGTCCAGCACGCCCATCATCTTCGACATTGAGGATCATCCTGACCGCATAACTGCGGCCGGGTGCTTGCCAATGTTGGTTTCGCTAACAATCCACAACCTCAAGGTCACGAAGATGCTGGTTGACGGGCGGGGCCGGCCTGAATCTGATCTCTTCCGCGGTACTCAAGAAGCTCAAGATCCCCGACAGCGAGCTCGAAGAGACCGGCACCTTTCAAGGAATCAACCCGGGAAGGAGCAAGCCGAAGGGGAAGATCATGCTGCCAGTAACGTTTGGCAGTGAGCTGAACTTCAGGACAGAGAGAGTCACATTCGACGTTGCTGATTTTCCATTGCCCTACAATGGGATACTTGGCCGTCCAGCGCTTGCCAAGTTCATGGTAGCCTCTCATCACGCCTACAACGTGCTCAAGATGCCCGGTCCGATAAGTGTCATTTCTGTCCATGGCGACAAGAAAGATGCACTTATCTGTACCGACAAAATCTACCGGGAAGCAGCAGCCGCAGCAGAACACAAACCACTTGCCGCTGAAGCTCCCGGGGGGAAGAAGAAGACCAAGTCCGGCAAGAGTAGCTCTGATGCCCACTCCGGCAAGCGCACCTCTTCGGAGTGCTGCGCTACCATCGAGGACGCACCATCGAGCTCCACCAGCAAGTGCAAGAAGGCAAAGACAGCTTCACCACAGACCAAGAAAGTGGCCGCCAAGGAGGACGGCACTGGTGGTACCTTCACCATTAGTGCCACGCTTGACCCTAAATAGGAAAGCGCGCTCGTTGCTTTCCTGCGGGCGAATGTCGATGTATTTGCATGGCAACCATCTGACATCCCCGATGTTCCCAGGAAAGTAATTGAGCACCACCTTGCCGTCTGCCCTCACGTGCGGCCCGTCAAGCAGAGAGTCAGAAAACAAGCAGTAGAATGCCAAGAGTTCATTGCAGAGGAGATCAAGAAGTTGGAAGCAGCAGACTTGGTCTGAGGAGTACTCCATCCAACGTGGTTAGCCAATCCAGTAGTCGTGCGCAAAGCGAACGGGAAGTGGAGGCTTTGTATTGACTTCACTGATGTTAATAAAGCTTGTCCCAAGGATCCATTTCCCTTGCCGCGCATTGACCAGATTGTCGACTCCACGGCAGGATGTGATCTGCTTTCATTCCTTGATGCATACTCAGGATATCATCAGATCTTCATGGCGGAAGAGCATGAAGAGAAAACCGCATTCATTACTCCGTGTGGCACGTACTGCTTTGTACGGATGCCTTTCGGACTAAAGAATGCTGGTTCAACATTTGAAAGAGTAGTCAGTCATGCTTTTGAGCCATAGCTGCACAGAAATGTAGAAGCTTACATGGATGACATAGTGGTCAAGAGCAAGGACAAAGAAACTTTGATCCAAGACCTGGATGAGACTTTTGCAAATCTGCGCAAGATCAATCTCAAGTTGAATCCCGAGAAGTGCGTGTTTGGAGTTCCTTCCGGCAGGCTTCTCGGATTCTTTGTGTCCCAGCGGGGGATCGAGGCCAATCCCGACAAGATCGAAGCCATTGAACAGATCGAAGCACCGAAGCGCATCAAGGATGTGCGAAGGCTTGCCGGCTGCGTTGCTGCTCTCAGTAGGTTCATCTCTAAGTCTGCCGAGCGCGCCCTGCCATTCTTCAAAGTTTTGAAAAAGGCAGGTCCAATGAAATGGACTCCGGAAGCGGATGCCGCGCTACAGGACTTGAAGAGATACCTATCCTCCACTCCAGTACTTGTCGCACCTAAGCCACAAGAGAAGTTGCTGCTATATCTGGCGGCAACCAATCAAGTGGTTAGTGCTGCTTTAGTAGCGGAGAGGGAGGCGGATGATGAGCCAGCGACCGCGGCAAGCGAGTCCAGCGACAAGCAGGGGGCTTCCCCGACAAGTTCTCGTTCCGTCAAGGATAGATCTGTGCAGCCACAAGAAGGGAAACAGAAGAAGATGGTGCAGCGCCCAGTTTACTTTATCAGTTCCCTTCTGTAGGGGGCCAGATCAAGGTACTCTGGTGTGCAAAAATTGCTTTTCGGCCTTCTCATGGCCTCGAGGAAGCTGCGCCATTACTTTCAAGCACACGAAATCATAGTTGTCACTCGCTTTCCGTTGAAGAGGATATTGCAGAATCCAGAAGCAACAGGCAGGATTGTCGAGTGGGCGCTGGAATTGTCAAGCTTTGGCCTCAAGTTTGAGAGCACTTCAACTATCCAGAGCCGAGCATTGGCAGAATTCATAGCAGAATGGACGCCAACAGCTGATGAAGAAACTCCGGAGAGGAGCATCCCCGTCAAGGAAGTGAACAAAGAATGGATCATGTACTTTGATGGTGCCTTCTCGCTGCAAGGCACCGATGCGGGCGTACTACTCGTCGCGCCCACCGGAGAGCACCTCAAGTACGTGGTCCAGATGCACTTTCCCAGGATTATGAAGGCTTGCTTGCCGGACTCAGGATTGCGGCAGACCTTGGGATCAAGAAGCTTATTGTCCGGGGTGACTCACAGCTTGTCGTCCGTCAAGTAAACAAAGATTATCAGAGTCCGTTGAAGGAAGCCTACACTGATGAAGTGAGGAAGTTGGAAGAGCATTTTGACGGCCTGTCAAAGTGCGCCGCACTCAAGTTACCTGTGGAACCAGGGATTTTTGTGCTCAAGCTGACTCAACCATCTGTAACACCATCAACTGGACAGAGCAAGAAGAGGAAGTTGGTTACTGGTGACTACTTTCCGGCAGAGCTCCCCGAAACCGCCGTCAAGAAGGTCCCCAAGATCAACACAAAGAGCGCTGAGGAGCAGTCTGCTCCGACAAGCCCTAGGGCTTGTTTCTTTGAAGCAGATGCTCCCGACAAGCTGTGTCTCGACACGCTTGCCGGGGAGCATCACGCTCTGGCTGAATCACAGATTCTTGCCGTGGAAGCAGATGTTCCCGCAGCAGCATTTGCGCCACTAGTCCTTGTCGTTGAGCCACAGGCTCCGGCATGGGCACAGCAGATTGTCCATTTCCTTCAAACAGGAAAACTTCCCGAAGAGCAAGAAGAAGCGGAGAGAGTAGCCCGGAAATCAAGTATGTACCAGTTTGTCGACGACATATTGTACAGAAGAAGATTCAATGGAGTGAAATTGAAATGCATTTCCCGGGAAGATGGACAGGAGCTGTTGGCGGAGATACATGGAGGCATATGTGGTCACCACATTGGCGCAAGAGCACTTGCCGGCAAAGCTTTCCGGCAAGGTTTCTTTTGGCCGACAGCCCTCCAGGATGCAACTGCACAAGTAACCAAGTGTGAAGCGTGCCAGTTCCACTCCAAACAGATACATCAACCAGCTCAAGCTCTCCAAACAATCCCTTTATCCTGGCCATTTTCGGTCTGGGGGCTCGACATCCTCGGCCCCTTTCCCCGAGCTGTCGGGGGCTTTGAGTACTTGTACGTCGCAATCGAC
Organism: Triticum timopheevii; assembly: GCA_963921465.1. Taxonomy (NCBI): domain Eukaryota; kingdom Viridiplantae; phylum Streptophyta; class Magnoliopsida; order Poales; family Poaceae; genus Triticum; species Triticum timopheevii. The sequence continues at coordinate 246,280,558 of OY997264.1, read as the reverse complement.
AAGTTCACAAAGTGGCCTGAAGTGGAAGCAGTGAGGAAGGTGACAGCACAGTTAGCAGTCAAGTTCTTCAGGTCAATTGTTTGCCGTTTCGGAGTCCCTAACAGGATCATCACCGACAATGGCACACAATTCACGAGCCGCACCTTCATGCAGTACGTCCAAGATCTTGGCGCCAAGATCTGCTTCTCTTCTGTTGCTCATCCGAGAAGCAACGGTCAAGCGGAGAGGGCAAACGCTGAAGTGCTGCGCGGGCTCAAGACCAGAACTTTCGACAGGCTGCACAAGTGCGGAAGAAATTGGATCGAGGAGCTGCCGGTTGTTCTTTGGTCGATCAGAACGACGCCAAATCGAGCCACTGGCCAGACACCTTTTGCTCTAGTATATGGAGCAGAAGCAGTTCTCCCCATAGAACTCGTACACGGATCGCCTCGAGTGCTCGCTTATGATGAGCTTGAGCAAGAGCAGCTGCGGCAAGATGACGCGCTGCTCCTCGAGGAAGATCGTCTTCAGGCTGCTGTACGAGCTGCTCGCTACCAGCAAGCTTTGCGCCGCTACCACAGCTGCAAAGTTAATGCCAGAAGCTTCGAGGAAGGCGACCTTGTTCTTCGGCGCGTTCAATCCGCCAAGAATTCCAACAAGTTGACGCCGAAGTGGGAAGGCCCTTATCGGGTGAAACGAGTCACTAGGCCTGGCGCTATCCGCCTTGAGACCGAAGATGGCTTTCCGGTGAGCAACTCCTGGAACATAGAGCATCTTCGTAAGTTTTACCCATAAGGCGCGGTTGCCGGAACCTGTTCCAGCAACCACCTTTTGTACAAGCCTTGCCGCTATTGCATGTTACCCTTTGTACAAAGCCGGGCGCAGATCCCGTGCATAAAGTTTATGTGCTCAGCACATGTTGTCAAATTTCATGCCTTTTTCTTTTATGCATGTATTATCTGACACTTTGTGCAGCACTCGCCTCCGGTAAGCAATAACGAGCCATAAGGCTCCATATCTTTATTTTCTCTTCTTTCTTTTTTCTCAAAAGGAAGGTTCCTTCACACACAAGTTCACGGGGGGGGGGGGGGGGAGGAGAGGATAAAGGTGTGGACCGAGCGTCGTTCAAAGAAGTATGGCCTTGCCGGGACACAGACAAAAAAAGAAAAAAGCTAAGTTGCCAAAGTTTGAGCATGATCAGTTCTTAAAATTTTAAGCTATCCTCCTTGAACGACTGTGCTTTGTATGGAAAACCTTTGCGCGGAGGAACCTCTTCGTAGCTAGTTGCGCCCTTACTTTGTTTCGAGTCCGCTCAAAAACTTAAGTGTGCTGCAACTAGTTGCGGCAAGGTTTCTTGCCGGAGCCGGCACCGCCAGCAAGCTGCTGATGTTCCGCACTCAGCACTCGCGGCAAGCGTGCTCCGGCACCGCCAGCAAGTTGCTGATGTTCTACACTCAGCACTCGCGGCAAGCGTGCCCGTGCCGGCAACTTCCCTAAAAGCATTGGGTAAAAACATACAAAGAAAGGACCATGTAAAGGAGATAGCATAGCAAGCATTGCCCAGAATAAAGTTATATTACAAAAGTAACTTTTTGCGGCGCTGACTAAATTGTTCTCATGACTTAGATAAACAGTGACAAGGAAAGGAGAAGAAAGGTGGTCTAATCCACGCGCTCGCCGTCAACCCTCTTGACTTCATTCACCTTGTCCACGATGGGTGCGACAATGGCTTTGAGTTCTTCAAGATCAGCACCCGCCGGCAGCTTCTTGAGGACGCGGGTGAGGTCGAGGCCCGGGTTGCGGAAGAGTATCTTCACCAACACCTTCTCCAAGACCTTGGCGCAGATTGCGCGCGACTCGTCCGCCAGCTTCTTTGGGATCCTTTCCCGGAGTTGCTGGAGGGCCGTCACCACGCCCTTGAAGAAAAAAGTAAGCTTGGCGCTGGGCGGGAGATTTTCGTCAGTGGAGTACCCGAAGCCCGCCAAGTCCAGTTCCGCCAGCTCCTCGTCGATGGATGCAGCGATGTTGACGAGGCCCTCCGTCCAGAGCTCCACCGTGACCTTGAAGGTGTTTTGAGTCTCGGCAGCCCACGTCAGCAGTTCTTCATTGCCCTTGACCTCTTTCTTCAAGTCATCCTCTCGCCTCTTGGCGGCATCCAGCGTCTCCGTCAAGGTGGCCAGCTTTAGCTTCAGATCAGCGCTCGAGTCCTTGGCGGCGTTCAGTTCCTTGATCTTCTCGGCGAGTCGAACTTGCAGATCGCCATGGGCAAGTGCATCCTTCTCGCGTTCACGCTGGAGTGCGGCAAGCTCTTCGTTCTTCCCTTTCATGTCCGTCTCCAGCTGCATCACCTTCACCTCTAACTACTTCTTGGCGGCCTCAGCAGCCGCGGCGGCATCCTTCGCCTCCTTGAGTGCCCCGCCAAGTGACTGCTCCCGGGCCTCGAGCTCCTCCTCGTGGCTGTCCAGATTAACCTTTTTCTGCGTCAGTTTACCTTCCCGCCTGGACAGCTCCTCGGCGGCGAGCCTCTGCTGCTCCTCGGCTTCAGCCTTTTCCAGGATGAACGCCTTCTTTGCCTCGTCAAGTTGCTCCCTTTCCTCCGCAATGGATCAGAGGGCCTCCTGGTTGCGGCTTTTGAGCTCCTCCGCATGCTTTTCTATGTCAACTCCCGCCCGCGCGACAAGCGCTTCCCGGGACTCAAGCTTCGCTTGACGGGCGCGGTAGAGTGACACCAACTTCCGGAGCAACTGCTCCTCCTTGGACTCGCCACTGCTGCTGCTGGGCGCGTCAACCACTGCCAGCCCAGCAGAGGCGAGTACTTCTCCGTCAAACTCTTCTCCTTCGACCGGCGCCCTGGAACTCGACGCCTAGGGAAGCTTGATGTATACGCCCTCGCCGGCCTTTAAGTAGGCGCCTGGCTGGGGCTCCTCGGAGCCCGGCACTGCATCAGCGGCGGAGGGGTCGGCAGTCGGTGTAGCGCCCTGCGCTCCTGCACCCTCAGGGTCGCCAGTACAATTGCCGGACCCCTCGCCAGCTCCTGCGCCAGCAGCCTTGGCGGCTTCTTCGTCGGCGGGTTCATCAGCGCCGGCCTCTTCCTCGTCCGCGGCGGCATCTTCAGTATTGCCGCGTGCGCCTTCCTCACTGGTGGCCTCAGTCTCCATCGGATCTGCGAGAGGGGGATCAGAAGACAGGAAGAGGAAGAAAAAGTCAAGCAAAGATCCAAAAAGAAGATCAGAAGAAGAGAAGCCCAAGGGAAAATTTCCGACAAGGAGGGTTACCTGTGCTGGGCTCTGTGACCGTGGGCTCCACCACTAAAGGCTCGCTGGTCCCGCCCCTCGCTGGGGAACTGCCCCTTGCCGGGGACCGCTCCCTTGCCGGAGAGCGCTCCCTTGTCGGAAAATCGCCCCTTGGCGGCGTAGTTGAAGCAGACAGCATCTCTGGAGCGGCTTCTGGTTCCTCCTGATGGGCTTGCTCTGCTCCTACACGAGTAAATCAAGAATCAAGATGTCAGCAAAAGAAGAAACACCCATGCGCGCCCCACAATAGGAAGTGAACCAAACACTTACGCTGGAGGCTGTGCTGGGGGCTGCTGCGTGGAGAAGGAATCGGGTCCGTCAAGGTGGTCTCGGACGTGTCTTCTGCCATCACAGCAGGATCGTCCTCGATGACAACCACAGGAATCTTGTCCCTCTTCGCCGCTCTCTCAGCCAGAATCCTGAAATGGAACAGGGATTCAGAGGGAAGCAAATTAGATACAAGACAAGCAACAACAAAGATCAAAAGAAAAACAAGTACAGTGAGAAGAAAGCCTTACTCCTCCTCCTCTTCTTCCTCCTCGTCGGAACTCAGCGCAGAGAGGTCAAAATCTGGTACCCTTTCTGCGCGGCGAGGCGGAGGAGTAGGCTCCCTTGGACGTTTGCCGGGAGCTGCGGCAGGATCGGGCGTGGCAGCCCGGGAAGACCCCGCCTCAGTTGCCGGCACGGCCTGAGACGCTCCTGCGGCAACGGTACTTGCCGCGGTGGAGCGCGTCCCACGACGCTGCGGCTGTTGGCCTGCTTGCCGCTCTGCTGTGTCTCCAACTCGACAGAGGCGCCTTCTTGGTTGGAATTGGGGCTGCGCTGGGGGCTCCGCCTGCGACAAGCTGCTCGAGGACGGCTGGCCGCTTGCGCCCTCGGCGGGCTCGGTCGCTTCGGCCTCGGGCTCCCCCTCGCCAATGACCCCTCCGGCAAGGTCCTCCCGGTCGGTAAGGCTTGCCGCCTCAGCCGCCTCTGCCTCCTCCAACGTGAAGCCAAACTCGCCCGCGGCGGTGGCTGCCGCCGCCTCTTCAGCCCTGGTGGCGATGTACCGCATCTCGTCGTCGGTGGTGTCGCGGGTGAGGAGCCTCTGCTCGTCGGCATTGACTGCTACCTCTGTCAAGCCATCGAAGAATTGCCGCACGACGTCGTCGGCGAGCTCCATCCAAGTTGGGCTTATCCCATGCGAGTCGCACTCTGGCATCATTGCGCAGATGCGATCGCGCTGGGAGTTGTTGCACAATGGGATGACGCCCTGCGGCAGCCTGAACCACTCTGGATGGTTGGCGTCATGCTTGAACAGCTCCTTCAGCATCCCATCAAGCTCCAGAACTGTGAAGTTGAAGTTGAGGCCTGGACGCAGCCTCATGATATCCGCCGGGCCGCCAAACAGCCAGGCGGGCCTCCCCCTCTTCTGCAGAGGGGCGATACGACGGCGAAGGAAATCCGCGCCAACTGCCCCTGCTGTGAGCCCGGCAAGCCTGAGCCGGAGGATTCGGGTGGTGGCAATCTTCAGCCTGGCGTCGTTCGGCGACAGAGCGCTCCAGTTGCCGCCGCGCACTACCCAGGTCTGGCGCAGGTTGGTGAATGGCTGCGGATTGGCGTCAACGATCCAGCACCACTCCGCCCTCCACTGATCCCACTTCCTGCGGAGCTCGCCCGCCAGATACACCTCCTTCATGCCGATTCGTGAGGTCCAGGCGATTCCACCAGCCAATGGCTCTCCTTTCTCGGCTCGGGGGGTGAAATAGTAGCGAAAAAGAGCAACATTCGGGTGGATGCCAACGAAGTTCTGGCAGAGGTGTGCGAAAACCGCCATTGTCAGAACGGCGTTGGGGGTGAAATCAAGAAGATGAAACCCGTAGGTATTCATGATGTTGCAGAGGAAATCAGAAAAAGGTGGGCAGAGCCCACAATAGAAGAACACCGGAAAGAAATAGTACCCTTTTGGGCACCACTTTGAAGTGGAAGCTTCGGCGGAGAGCACCTGCGTGCGCGGATGCGCCCGTGTCTCCGTCGACCAGAAGAGATAGAACTCCTCCTGCAGCGCCTTCGGGGTGAGCTCGGGGGGGGGGGGGGGGGGGGAGTGCTCGCTCCTTGCGCAGCGCCTCTAGCCGCAGCGCCTCGGCCGACTTCACGCTCTTCCCGGTCTTCGGAGCCATGGCGGGAGCAGTGGAGGAGGTTGGCGGCGGCGGCGGCGACGGCTGCAGCGACGGGCGGCGGAGCGCCGCTCTCTTTCGTCTTGGGAAGCGGAGGGGAGCGGCGGAGCTTTCTGAGGAAGGAACTGCAAGTGGCGAAGGTGGGGGAACGGCCCTGTTTCCCCTGCTTATAAACAGGGGGGGCGGACGTTACGCCTTTCCTGATTAAAGAATTTCCCATGATCTCTCCCATGACGCCGCGTTTGACGCGTGCCGTTACGAGAGGGCGTGGTGGGTACGGAGTCGGATTTAGTGTGGACCCAGGCCGCGTGTGCTCGTGCCCTGTTTTGGGCCTGGCCCAACAGCGCTTGGCACCGTGTACGGCCCAGGCCCGGGGGCTCCTGTCGGTGTACTAAAGTAGGGGTACCTTAGTATCCCAAACTTGTGCACGGGCAGTCGCAGCATCCCGCGGCAAGGCTTGCCGGGCGTCCGCCAAGATTCTCCGTAGCTCATATTGATGCCATTCAAGAACAAAGTATTTTAACTAAGAAGACGAGGCCCCGGCAAGAGTAACTCGCCGGGAAGGACAAGGCCCTGGCAAGAGGAGCTTGCCGGGAAGGCCAACCAAGGCATTACGGAGAACTTGCCGCGACGCGCCGCGCGTCCCGGCAAGACCCGACGAGCAACAAGCTCTCGGGTGCGGCAAGACAACGACCGCGGCAAGGCGCTTGCCGCGGCGAGGCTACCACTCTGCACCCACGCTCCAGCGCATCTGACGACGTGTCGCCGCAGGGTCGCTCCTGGTGCACGTGGCGGGTAGCTGTGCAGCCAAGCGGTGCGAGGTGACAAGTGAAGATAACTAGAAGGCCATCGTGGCGATCGGTGGTGCCCCTAACGGTCGCTTCTCTTGCACTGTTTGGGCGACCGGATGGGCATTAAATGCCCTTGTCCCCTGCCGTCAGAGTTAGGTAGGGGGCACTGTTGGTAGCGGTTGTACCAACCCCCCTTTTTACCTTTTTTACCCCTCTCTCTACGCTGCCACCTGTCGGTGACCCCTTTAAACTATAAAAAGGAGGCCCATGCGCACGTATAAGGGGTTCGACTGATTCGAAACTACAAGGCACCCACACACTCAAGCAAGAACAAAATAGAAAACACAAAGCAGCAGTAGGAGTTTTATCTCTCCGGAGAGCTCCGAAGCTGGGTAAAATCCCTCACGTGCTTCGCCTCGATCTGCTCTTCGTGCGCCCTCCACTCTCTTGCCGGACCGAAAAGGGGTCCTGCCCCATAGGTGCTCGTTTCCCACGACAAGCTGCGCCAGCTCCCTGTCGATGGCTGCAGCAACATCCACGAGACCCTCCGTCCAGTGCTCCACATTCTCCCTGAAGGTGTTCTGGGTGGCGGCAGCACTCGCAAGCAGCTCCTCGTTGGCCTTGATCTCCTTCTTCAAGGCCACCTCCTGCTCCCTGGCGTCGTCCAGCGTCTTGGTCAAAGTAGCCAGCTTCAACTCAAGATTAGCGTTGGAGTCCTTGGCGGCGCTCAGCTCCTTGCCCTTCTCGACAAGACGACCCTGCAGCTCACCATGGGCGTGGGCGTCCTTCTCGTGCTCACGCTTGAGCGCGGCAAGCTCTTCATCCCTCGCCTTGAGATAGGCCACCAGCTGCGCCACCTTCGTCTCCAGCTCCTTTTTGGCGGCCTCGGCAGCTGCGACAGCATCCTTTGCTTCCTTGAGAGCCCCGCCGAATGTTTCTTCGCGCGCGGCAAGCTCCTCCTCGTGGCTGTCAAGGTTAACCTTCCGCTGCGCCAACTCGCCTTCCCGCGCAAACAGCTCCTCGGCGGCAAGCCGCGGTTGCTCTTCAGCTTCAGCCTTCTCGAGGAGGAAGGCTTTCCGCGCTTCGACGAGCTGCGCCCGCTCCTCAGCCAGGGACCGGAGGGCTTCCTGGTTGCGACTCCGGAGCTCCTCCGCATGCTTCTCGATATCCACTCCCGCCCTCGCGACAAGCGCTTCTCGGGATTCCAGCTTGGGTTGTCGGGCGCGGTAGAGTGAGACCAGCTTCCGCAGCAGCTCCTCCTCCTCAGACTCGCCACTGCTGCTGCTCGACGCGTCAACCAGCGTCAGCCCAGCGGAGGCAAGCACTTCTCCATCAAAAGTTTCTCCTTCGACCGGCGCCCTGGAGCTTGATGCCCAGGGGAGCTTGATGAAGACGCCATCGCCGGCCTTGAGATAGGCGCCGGGCTGGGGCTCTTCGGAGCCTGATGCTGCGGCAGCAGCGGAGGGATCGGTGGTCGGTGTAGCGCCTTGCGCTCCTGCGGCCTCGGGGCCGTTAGTACTATCGCCAGACCCCTCGCCAGCTCCTGCGGCGGCAGCTTTGGCGGCCTCTTCGCCGGCAGGATCATCAACGCCGGCTTCCTCCTCGGTGGCGGCGGCGTCGTTGGTGTTGCCGTGCGCGTTCTCCTCGCCGGTGGCCTCGGTCTCCATTGGCTCCATGGAAGATGGATCTGACGGCCGGGAAAAGAGAGAAAAAGTCAAGCAAATATCCAAAAAGAAAATTAGAAAAAGAAAAACCCAAGGGAAGTTTTCAAGCAAGAGGATTACCTGTGATGGGCTCTTCGGTCATGGCCTCCACCACCGGGGGGTCGCTGGTGCTGTCCCTTGCCGAAGAACTCTCCCTTGCCGGAGACTTCTCCCTTGCCGGAGAACGCTCCCTTGCCGGGGAATCATCCCTTGGCGGTGTAGTCGAAACAGATAGCATCTCGGGGGGCGGCTTCCGGGTGCTCCTGGTGAGGCTGGTCTGCTCCTACACAAACCAACAGTCAGATGTCAGGAAAAGAAAGAGCACCCATGCGCGCCTAACAGCGAGAAGTAAACCATATACTTACGCTGGGGTCTGCGCTAGGGGCTGCTTTGGGGAATGATTGCCGGGTCCGGCAAGGTGGTCTCGGGCGCGCCCCCTGCTGTCTTGGTGGGCTCGTCCTCGATGACAATCACCGGAGCCTTGGCTCTCTTCGCCGCTCTCTGGGCCAGGGTCCTGAAAAGAGTGAGTTCAGAGTAAAGCAAATCAGATACAAGACAAAAACAGCAAGAATTGAAGAACTACAAGTACAACAAAGAATCTTACCCTTCGTCTTCCTCGTCGGAGCTGAGCGCGGAGAGGTCGAAGTCCGGCCCTCTTTCGGCGCCACGAGGTGGAGGAGTGGGTTCCCTTGACCGCTTGGTGGGGGCAGCGGCAGGATCAGAAGCGGCGGTCCGGGAGGACCCCGCTCCAGTTGCCGCAGCGGCGTGAGACGCTCCCACGGCAACATTGCTTGTCGTGGAGGAGCGTGTCGCGCGGCGCGGCGGCTGTTGACCCGTCTGCCGCCCTGCTACGTCCCCAGCCTTGCGGAGACGCCTTCTTGGTGGAGCTGGGGGCTCTACTTGCGGCAAGCTGCTTGGAGATGGCGGACCGCTCGCACCCTCGGCGGGCTCGCTCGACTCGGCGTCAGGCCCGGCAAGCTCTCCCTTGCCGGCAAGCTCTCCGGCAAGCTCATCTCGATGGGCAAGGCTTGCCGCCTCTGCTGCCTCTGCCTCCTCCACGGTGAATACAAACTCGCCCGCGGCAGCGGTTGCCACCGCCTCTTCCGCCCTAGTGGCAATGCGCCGCATCTCCGCATCGGTGGTGTCGTGGGTGAGGCTCTTCAGTTCATCGGAGCAGACCGCCACTTCTACCAGGCCGTCGAAGAACTCCTGCACAACGTCGTCCGCAGGCTCTTGCCAAGTTGGAATGATTCCATGCGAATCGCACAGAGGCATGATTGCACGGATGCGATCGAGCGAGGAATTGTTGCACAGTGGGACGACGCCCTTCGGCAGCCTGAACCATTCGGGATGTTGAGGGTCGTGCTTGAACAGCTCCTTGAGCATTGCATCCAGTTCCAGGATGGTGAAATTGAAGTTGAGGCCCGGGCGCAGCCTCATGATATCCGCCGGGCCCCCGAACTCCCAGGCGGGTCTCCTCCTCTCTTGCAGGGGGGCGATGCGGCGACGAAGAAAATCTGCGCCAACGGTGCCAACAGTGAGCCCGGCAAGCCTGAGGCGCAGGACGGGTGACGGCAATCTTCAGCCTATCGTCTTCCGGGGCCAAGCTGCTCCAATCATTGCCGCGCACTGCTGGGGCTTGGCACTAGGAAGTAAACGGCTGCGGGTTCTCCTCGACAATCCAGCACCAGTCTGCTCTCCACTCCTCCCATTTGCTGTGGAGCTCCCCCTCCAGATAAGCTTCCTTCTTGCCGGCTCTCGAGATCCAGGCGATTCCGCTGGATAAAGGCTCTCCTCTCTCGACCCGGGGCACAAAGAAGTGGCGGAAAAGGGCTACATTTGGATGGACTCCGACAAAGTTTTCGCGGAGATGTGCGAAAACTGCCATGGTCAGAACAACATTGGGGTGAAGTCAAGGAGGTAGAACCCGTAGGTGTTCATGATGTCGCAGAAAAATTCAGAGAAAGGCGGGCAGAGCCGCAGTAGAAGAATAGCGCGAAGAAGGGATATCCGTTCGGAGCCCGTTCCGAAGCGGCGGCGGGGAGTACCTTCGTGTGTGGATGCGCTCGCGTCTCCGTCGACTAGAAGAGGTAGTAGTACTCCCTCAGCTCCTTCGCGGCGAGCTCGGGGGGGGGGGGGGGGGGAGTGGCCCGCTCCTTTCGCAGCGCCTCGAGCCGCAGCACCTCGGCTGACTTCACGGCCTTCCCGGATTTCGGAGCCATGGCGGAGGTGGTGGGGGAGATCGACGGCGTTGGTGGCGCCGGTGGCGATGGGGGGCGGAGCGCTGCTCTCTTTCGGCTTTAGAAGAAGGGGGGAGCGGCGGAGATTTTTGAGATTGGGACAACAACTTGCGAGATGGGCGAACTGCCCCTGTTTCCTCTACTTATAAAGAGGGAGGGGGCGGACGTTCCGTTTTTCCGAATAAAGAACCACACACGATCTCTCCCACGACGCTGCATTTAACGCGTGCCATTAGGGGAGGTCGCGGTGGATACGGAGTAAGATACAGCATAAACCAGGCCGCGCATGCCCGTGCCCTGTTTTGGGCCTGGCCCAACAGCGCTCGGCACCGTGTGTGGCCCAGGCCTGGGGGCTCCTGTCGGTGTACTAGAATAGGGGTACCCTAGTATCCCGAACTTGTGCACGGGCAGTCGCAGCGCCCCGTGGCAAGGCTTGCCGGGTGACCACCAAGGTCCTCCGTGGTTCCTTTGGAGCCATTCAAGAACAAAGTGTTCAAGCCAAGGAGACAAGACCCCGGCAAGAGGAGCTTGCCGGGAAGGCCGACCAAGGCATTTCAAGGAACTTGCCGCGACGCGCCACGCGTCCCGGCAAGGCCCGGTGAGCGACAAGCTTCCGGACGCGACAAGACTACGACCGCGGCAAGGCGCTTGCCGCGGTAAGCCACCACTCTGTACCCACGCTCCAGCGCATCCATCAACGTGTCGCCATGGGACCTTTCCAGGCGCACGTGGCGAGAGGCTGTGCAGCCAGCGCTACGAGGTGGCAAGCGGCGCTGACAAGATTGCCATCGTGGCGAGCGGTGGCGCCCCTGACGGTCCCTTTTCTGCACTGTTTGGGCGACACAGACGGGCATTTAATGCCTTTGTCCCCTGCCGTCAGGGTTAGGTAGGATACACTGTACAAGTAGTTGTACCAACCGCTATTCCTTTCCAGTTTTGCCCTTGCCTACGTTGCCACCTGTCGGTGACCCCTTGAGCATATAAAAGGAGGCCCATGCGCAACGTAGAGGGGGGTTGGAAGCCAGAATACGCTCACGCTCGGTCTCGTTAGCAACTAGAGTGCTGTAGCATTCAGCGCTCCCGAGCAAGAACACAATACAGACCACAAAGCAGCAGTAGGAGTATTATCTCTCCGGAGAGCTCCGAAGCTGGGTAAACCGCTCGTGTGCTTCGCCTCGATCTGCTCTTCGTGCGATCTCCGCCCCCCGCCGAACCGAAAGAGGCCCGGTCTACCGGCCCCATAGGTGTTCGTTCCCACGACAATTACTCCATGGAGTGTTCTGAAGCAAAGAATGGAAATGGCAACGGAAGCTCTGGGAAGAAGCCCAAGCCTTTCAACAGGGGACAAATGAACCACGTTAGCATGGAGGAGGTTGAAGTGCAACCCGATGCAGTTATAGGTAAGTTTTTGGTTAAGTCATTTACTGCAATCGTTCTTTTTGATACTGGTGCATCGCAATCATACATATCAAGGGGTTCTGTGCATAAGTATAACCTGCCAACTCAAGCCCTTAGGTCACCCATGTTAGTAACCTCACCAGGAGTAGAGTATATGTCTAGCCTATGGTGTGATCGGTTACCATTAAGGATTGGTAACTACGTGTTTCCCTCAGACCTAATAGTATTGGAGTCGCAAGGACTGGATGTAATATTAGGCATGGATTGGTTATCAAAGTATGGAGGGAACATTGACTGCGCTAGTAAGTCAATTTTGCTCACCACCCCAGAAGGAAGAACGATTAAGTATGTATCCCGGCATGTGCGGAAGAGGAGTCAAGTGAATTCCTTATCAGGAGTTGTACAGGAGGAAGTACCAGTGGTGAAGGATTTCCCTGACGTATTTCCAGAGGAGTTGCCAGTCATGCCACCAGATAGAGACATTGAGTTTTTGATTGAGATTTTGCCAGGCACAGGGCCAATATCTAAGAGACCGTATTGGATGCCCGCAAAGGATTTGGAGGAAATTAAGAAGCAGATTAAGGAGTTACTGGATAAAGGCTATATTTGCCCAAGTTCGTCATCTTGGAGATCACCAGTGCTTCTAGTGGAGAAGAAGGATGGATTGTTGAGGATGGTTGTTGATTATCGTGGGTTAAATGAAGTGACGATCAAGAACAAGTACCCACTGCCGATGATCAATGATTTTTTTTGTACCACTTGCAAGGAGCTAAATTATTTTCCAAGATCGTTTTGCAATCAGGATACCACCAGCTGAAGATTCAAGAGCAGGATAAACCTAAGACAGCTTTTACCACAAGGTACGGGCTATACGAATATACCGTTATGTCATTTGGTCTGGCTAACGCGCCTGCATATTTCATGAGCATGATGAACAAGGTGTTTATGGAGTTTTTGGATAAGTTCGTCATGGTATTCATTGATGATATTTTGGTCTACTCAAAGAATGAAGAGGAGCATAAGGAGCATTTGCGCTTGGTCCTTGGGAATCTAAGAGAACATCAGTTATATGCCAAGTTCAGCAAGTGTGAGTTTTGGTTGAAGGAAGTTGGATTCCTCGGACATGTTATATCCGGAGAAGGAATAGCAGTAGACCCCACCAAGGTTGTCACCGTGACTCAATGGGAATCACCAACGTCGGTTGGAGAGATTCGGAGTTTTCTTGGACTCGCAGGATACTACAGGAGGTTCACTGAGAATTTCTCTAATTTTACAAAGCCCATTCAAGAATTCTTGAAGAAGGACACCAAGTTCAAATGGACTGAGGATTGTGAGGCCAGTTTTCAGGAGTTGAAGAAACGTTTGGTTACATCCCCAATGTTGATCCTTCCAGATCAACACAAAGATTATCAAGTGTATTGCGACGCTTCTCGTCGAGGACTTGGAGCAGTGCTTATGCAGGAGGGAAGAGTTGTTCCATATGCCTCACGACAGCTTAAACCTCATGAGAAGAATTATGCTACACATTATTTGGAGTTAGCGGCCGTAGTGCATGCATTGAAGACATGGAGACATTTTATCATCGGGAATCATTGTGGGGTGTACACGGATCACAACAGTTTGAAGTATACCTTCACGCAGAAGGAGTTAAATCTCAGACAAAGGAGATGGTTGGAGCTCATTACGGATTATGATATGAAGTTACACTATCATCCCGGAAAGGCTAACATAGTGGCCGATGCGTTGAGTCACAAGAGTCATGTCAATACACTCATGATCGGAGGATTACCCAAGGAGTTAGCAGAGGATCTTCACGAGCTATGTTTGGAAATAGTTCCCAAGGGTTATGTAGCAGCATTGTAAATTCAGTCTACCTTGATGGATAAGATCAGAGAAGCTCAGAAGACTGACAAGGAGATTGCCGAGATAAAGGAAAGGATGAACAAAGGAAAGGCCAAAGGATTTCATGAGGATGAGCATGATACCTTATGGTTTGAGGATCGCGTATATGTGCATAATGACCCCGAGATCAGGAAGTTGATTTTGCAGGAGGCCCATGATTTGCCGTATTCGATTCACCGAGGAAATACCAAGATGTATCTGGATTTGAAGGATAGTTTCTGGTGGACCGGAATGAAGAAGGATATTGCAGAGTATGTAGCAGTATGTGATGTATGTCAGAGAGTAAAGATAGAGCATCAAAAGCCAGCAGATTTGCTACAGCCATTGCCGATACCCGAATGGAAGTGGGACAAACTAGGCATGGATTTTATCATGGGATTGCCCAGGACTCATTCAGGCTATGACTCGATATGGGTTGTAGTCGATCGGTTGACGAAGGTAGCTCATTTCATCCTAGTGAAGACCACTTACACCAGTGCTAAGTTGGCAAAGATATACATGAATAGGATCGTATGTCTGCATGGAGTTCCGAGGACCATTGTATCAGATAGAGGAACCCAGTTTACCTCAAAGTTCTGGAATCAGTTGCATGAGACTTTGGGCACCAAGCTACAGTTTAGTACATCCTTTCATCCACAAATGGATGGACAGACCGAGGGAGTCAACCAAATTCTGGAGGACATGTTGAGATCTTGTGCACGAGATTATGGATCTAGTTGGGACGACAATTTGCCGTATGCGAAGTTCTCTTACAACAACAGTTATCAAGCCAGTTTGAAGATGGCCCCTTTCGAAGCTTTGTACGGAAGGAGGTGCAGGACACCGTTGTTATGGGATGAAGTTGGAGACCGTCAGTGGTTTGGACCAGATTTGATTAAGGAGTCTGAAGAGAAGGTTAAACTGATTCGTGATAGGCTCAAGGTAGCCCAGTCTAGGCAGAAGAGTTATGCGGATTCTAAACGCAAAGAGACAGTTTACGAAATTGGAGACAGAGTGTATCGTCGTGTGTCCCCACTTCGAGGAGTTAAGCGTTTTGGAGTTAAGGGAAAGTTAGCACCACGTTTTGTGGGACCATACAAAGTTTTGGAACGTATGGGAGAAGTTGCTTACAAGCTGGAATTACCAGAAGGATTGTCAGGAGTTCACGATGTGTTTCACGTTTCCAAGTTGAAGAAGTGCCACACAGAGATGGCCGATATTCCTCTGAGAGATGCAGTGCCACTGGAAGTGATTCAGTTGGATAGCGCTTTGACTTACAAGGAGAAACTAGTAAGGATTCTCGAGTTTGCCAGCCGATACACATGCAGCAAGGTTATCAAGGTCTGCAAAGTTCAGTGGAGCCACCATACCGAGGATGAAGCCACCTGGGTACGAGAGGAAGACCTACGGAAGGATCACCCACACCTATTTCTAGCCAACCTGAACCTCGAGGGCGAGATTCATCTTAAGGGGGGTAGGTTTGTAACATCCCAAATTTTCAATTTGGAATGTTATACATTAGATCATCATTGCATATCATATTTTATTGCATTTTGGTTGATCCTTGAAATTCTACGCAACTCAAGGACCCGCGGAGAGAGTTGGGGATTTCGTTATTTTCATATTTGAGTTTTCTCAAATTTTGAAAAGAGGATCATTTGGTTTTAATTATTTTTCACTTCGTATATTTCTTATATGAAAATAAAAGAGAGGGGATAAAATGACTTCTCCAAAATTAAGAAATATTGGAGGAAAAATAATAAAAACAAATAAGAATTTTATTTGGAGTTTTATTGCTATTTTATTTGAATTAGTAAAAAAATGCGTTTTCAAAATTGCATTAGGGCCCCAAATAAATGTTCACTTTGTCCGCAAAATTATTAGAGGACCGTGAAAATTTATTTCGGGAATTTTGGAATCCATTCCGTATTTCTTTCGTTAGTTTTTCTGCATTAGGATTTATTAAAAAAAAGGTAACCGACCTAGCCGGGCCGTGCTCGACTAGGACTCTGACCCGGCCGGCCTTATAAACCACCGAGGCCCACCAGCCCCACTGAACCCTAGCGCCAGCCCCGCCCCGCCTTGATCCGCCGCCGCCGCTGCCTCGCCTCGCCGCCGCTGCCCCGTCCCGCAGCCGCCAGCCGCCACCGCCGCCGGAGCCCCGCCGCCGTAGCTCGCGGCCGTCCCGCTGCCGAACCCGACCTCGCCGGAGGTATAGCCGCCGCCGCCGCCGGTTTTCTCTGAAAAACCGTTCGGTTTTTTTAGAAACCGTAGGTTTAATTTTTTAGATCGTTTTGTTTTTTCGGTTTAGTTAAATAGTGGACGTTTATCCGTACGTCCATTTTTACGAACGCTGTTCACCCGTTAGCCGCAGACATTGAACGTTCGTTCATTAGCCTGCTCTTCGTGTTTTATTTTTCCAGGAATTTTCCGTGATTATTTTCGATCGTGATTTCTGCCCTGATCTTCGTTTTAGTTTATCTTTTCGCTCGATTATCCGATTCAGGTGATTCAAGTGCCTAGAACTTCATCTTGAAGCCCTCTTTCTGTTTAACCAACTTGAAAAGATTTTTGTACTGTAAAATTTGACTTTAGTCTAGATAAGTAATCGGATCTTGTTTCTTTTGTAGTTTGAGTTTCATTGCTCCGTTTGATTTGATTCTTTTTGCAAACCGGAGTTCTTCAGTTGAAATTTCTGGTTAGATCTTCTATTTGAGTTTTACCCGTGCTTCTAGTTGAGTGCTTATGTATATTTTTTTTCTCTGCGATAGAGTACCCGGAGTGTGAAGCGTGCTACTACGAGTCTCTAGGTTTTGTGGATCATTAGCAAGGCAAGTAACACTTTGATCATACCACTTTATTACCCAGTTTTTATGCATTAGATCAACCCTCAAACATTGCATGGTTAGGATCTGAATAACATGTGGGTCTGGGAAGTAGATGATGAGGTAGAACCTATTGTCCTGTTTATTATCAAACCTTTGGGAGTTACTTCTACGTTATGCTCAGGATTTGCTATCATATGCTCGTAGGCGTGGATTGGGTGAGTGTATCCGTGACAGATGTGAGTAATGTTAATTAGTGGTTTACTTAAGGTGGCTACTTAAATACACATCTGGGTGGATTGGTTGAGGCACCCAGGAGTACCCAGTGGTTGTCAGGGCACCTGGGAATCCAGTGTTGCCCAAGGGAATCCTGGAGTACCCATGTGATTACCCTATGGAATGCCACCCAGGCTCAAAGGGATCATAAGATTATTCATGCTAGAAACTTCCGTGTGCAGCCACAAGCGAATATGGGCTCTGGCATAGTTGAGTAAGTTGCGTGAGCTCTTGAAGAGGTAGACTAGCAGATGTAGTGGGTTGTAGGTGGTACTGTCTACCCAGAGCAAAGAGTTAATGTTTCTGAAATACTGTGTCTCGGTCATCCGTTTCTCAAACACCATGTAGTGCCAGCAATCCAACGGAGGAGATCGAGTCTTGTGGGGAAAAGTGTGCAAACCTCTGCAGAGTGTACAAACTAACCGTGGTTAGCCGTGTCCCCGGTTATGGACATCTTGAGTATCTGGTTCTTGGATTATCATGTTGATCTCATCACTCTAAATTAAATTTTTTGGGTCAATGATGATGCTTAATTGGGATTGAGTTGGAGGAACCTTTTGAATGTTTAACAAACACCATTATAGTTAAATAAAATTTATTCCTTTGATGTAGGGAAAAATTGGCTCTATGCAAAACTGTAACCATAGAGCTTTCCACCAACCATGTGTGCATGTAGTGTTAGCATTCGTTCTGTTAATTACTCTTATGTGTTACATTGCTAGCATATTCCATGTGCTGACCCATTTCGGGCTGCAACATTTCATGTTGCAGACTTTTCAGACGATGAGTAAGGTGCCATAGGTCGTTGTCGCTCACTCATCTATGACATTGGAGTTTGATGGACTCACTTTATCTTCCTAGCCTTCCGCTGTTATTGTTTTTAGATAGCCTTGAGCCATATTATTGTAAGAAGTTCTCTTTTGAGACATTCGATGTAATAAGTGTGTGATTGAAACTATGTTCTAAATCCTCAAGTACTGTGCGTGTCCGCATTACTGATCCAGGGATGACACTAATGCACAGAGACTAGACTGTTTGAGGTCTGGCCGCTACAAGTGACCGATGGCTCCACGCATCCGATTGGGTAGGTCCAACTCCCTGTCACCTTCGGCAAGCGCGACAACTACCACACCGAGCTCATCGACTTTGATGTCGTCGACATCCGCCTGCCGTACAACGCCATCGTCGGGTACCCAGCTCTAGCCAAGTTCATGGCGGCAACTGTAACGCCCCGAATCCGATGCGCCAGGTGTCCTCCAGTTATTCGTCGTCGTTGCCATGTCATTTGCTTGCGTGTTGCATTTTTCCATGTCATCATCTGCATTTCATCTGCATGTTTTTCAAAACTTGCATCCGTTCGGGTCCCGCCGGTTCTCTCGGTTGTCCGTTCTGAGCACAGACACACTCACACGCACCTGTTGCCCCTCTCAGACCTTGTTTCATGAGTGGGATAAAAATTTTCTTGGAATGGGCCAATATTTGCTGTGTGGCCTTGGTATAGCACCGGTAGACTGCCCGTCAAATTTCGTTCCATTTGGAGGTCGTTTGATGCCCCAACGATTAACCGCGTAGCCCGAAGCCCCTCTCTCTTTGCAGCCCAACACCCCCTTCAAACAGCCTACAAGACCATTGTAACCCCCTCCATGCTCTCGGACGTTCGATCACGATCGTGTGGGCGAAAACCTCACCTCATTTGGACACTCCTAGCTCCCTCTACCTATAAATATGTGCCCCTCCCCGAAATTTCACGCAGATGAAACCCTAGCCCCGCTCCTCAGCGTGCCGGACATGTTCGCGCCCGCCGAACAAAATCCGGCCGCCGTTCCCCGCGAATCCTGCGCCGGCATGTCACCCCACCACCGTATACACCGCGCCGGCCCTTCCGGCCCAGATCGTGGCCCGCAGAGCCCATCGGGGCCCGGACGAGCCCGTGCGCCGCCGCCCGTATGCCCAGCGCGCTCGGGTCGCCCCTCGTCGGCGTTCGTCGTCCGCCGCCGCCTCGAACCCACCGCAGCGCACTGCCGTCTCGCCGCCCTTGCCGCCCCAGGTCACCGGCACTACGCTCGTCTCCATCTCCTTCCTCCTCTGGCCGATCTCTCTCTCACCTTGCTCTCACTCTCTCTCTCTTCTCCCCGCAGGGCCGCCATGGAACTCGCTGTCGGATCCCGCGCCGCCGTGCACTGCCGACCCCGCCGCCGCCGGGAATGGGGTCCCTAGGGCCGGATCCGCCCGGATCCACCACCCCTCGGCCTCCTCCGACCTCGCCTCCAGCCGGACCCCGCCGCTGCCGCCATGCCGACCTCGCCGTGGATCGAGGATGAGTAGCTCGTCCCGCTTGCCCGCGTTGACCCCTTCGTGGGCCCCCCAAACCGGCCTGCTGGACACGGCCCAGCCCCGGCCTGCCTCATCCCTCTTCGTGTGCCAAAGCCCAGGGTGAGCAACCCTATCCCTCGCCCCGTGCACACCTTGGCTATATCGCGCTCGATCCGTTTTTTTCCTGAATTTCAGCATCATATAGGCAACTTTAACCTGTTGTATCTTTGTGCATGTTGCTCCAATATGCGTGTATAATATATCAAAATGTTCATTGTGAGATGATATACATTTAATTCCATTGTGCCATGCTTGTTTGTATCAATCTTGATGCCCTAATCATCGTTGCAAAAGTGCTATATGATGTTAACCTGCTGAATCTGTTATAAATTGTTGATTTGTCTTTTTCATTGCATTTTGTGTGTGCATCCTATGAGCATGAGCTCTACATGAGTTTTGAACTACATCATGCCATATTTAGAGGGGTGCTTGTCTTGTATTTTTGTGATGTATGTGTTGACTATACCAAGCATGCAATGTAGCCTCCATGATGTTGCTGATTTCTGTGACTTAGTCATTTCTGCCAAGTCTGTAGCTGTAACATTGTGATGCCATGTAACCTGCTCCTACAAGTCATTCTATGCATGATCTAGAGAAGTTCACTAAGTATGCTTTGTTATGCATGTTATGATCTATCCATACATGCCCTTGGTTGCAATTATAGCCTGCTGTAACTTGTTGTAATCTTACTCCAAACATGCTAAATAATGTTGCTGTCAGCCTGTTAACATTAAGTTCAGTTTTGCCATGTGTTTTGCTAGTGATCCATTCACTCTATGAACTTGTTCTTCCCATTCTTAGCTTTTAAAAAAACATGTCTTCTTACTATTGGGAACCTTGGCATGCCATGTATTTCTCTGTGGTGAGTGGTACAAGCTCACCAACATGCCTACTTATTGTTGTACCTGCCATGTCTGAATCGGTCGTATCACTTGCCACGTTTGGATGGATGCTACCATCTTTTCTGTTGATCTTTGGAATAAGTTCAGTAAGGGAGTTTTGTTCTGTGTCTTTATTTTTAGCATGTCGTGCATTTGTTTGCCATATTAAGTTCCTGTGACATGTTGTTTGATAGCTCTAAACATTGCAACCTGATGTTATTTCTGCCAAGTCTGTGAAACTGTTATTATTTGCAATCTTGCCATGTCCTTTTGAGCATGCTCTTGGGTTTTCTGGAGATAGCCCAGTGTTCATGTTTTGTCATGCTTTACCTGTACTTCATGCCCATGCCTTTTGTTTTCACGTTTAGATGCTGTAGCATATTGTTTTGACACTTGCTAGATTCCTAGTTGTTGTTTTGGACGGCTTGTCCTTTAAACTTGTTTCATGTGTATGTGTTGAACCGTTGCTCCGTTTTGAGTGTGCTCTTTATGAAACTTGCTTGTTTTTGCATGAAGTTTCATATTATCATGTTACATCCATGTTTTGAGAGTATTTTCTTGATGTTTGTGTGCATTTTGCATCAATGCCATGTTTAACTTGTTTCGCTCATATCTTCTAGGCCGTAGCTCCGAACTAAATGAACTTTATATGTAACTTGACTAGAATTTCATGTAGATCCTCTTGGTGCTCTTTAACTTGCTGTTTAACAACTTCAACTTTATGGTTGTTTAGATCTGGACCAACTTCGAAACATGCATATGAGGACTTACCGGAATTGTTATATGTTGTTTCCGGCCCCATTTAAACTGGTTTGGCTTTGTTGTTCTTGTATGCATCATCTCTTGCCATGAGTAGCTTCATGTAGCCTTTGTCATGCATCATACTTGGTTGAGCATCATGTCATGGTTATGTGTTGCGTGTTTACCTTGTTGTTTGCTTCTCTCCGGTTGTGCTCCATCTCATTAGTTCATGTTTCATTGCGATCGTGAGGATTCATTCATCTACGCTTGGTTCGTCTTCGCGGCTTCATCTTCTTCATGGACTCGTTCTTCTTCCTTGCGGAATTTCAGGCAAGATGACCGTCACCTTCGATCTCACTACTATCATTGCTATGCTAGTTGCTTCGTTCTATCGCTTTGCTGCGCTACCTATCATTTGCTCTTCAAGCCTCCCAAATTGCCATATCAGCCTCTAACCTTTTCACTCTTCCTAGAAAACCATTGCTTGGCAATGTTACCGCTTTTGCTCAGCCCCTCTTATAGCGTTGTTAGTTGCAGGTGAAGTTGAAGATTGCTCCATGGTGGATGCCACGTCTTGAGCTTGCGTTGGTTTTTCTCGAAGAGCAGAGGGTGATGCAGCAAAGTGTAGCGTAAGTATTTCCCTCAGTTTTGAGAACCAAGGTATCAATCCAGTAGGAGGCTCCTCAAAAGTCCCACGCACCTACACAAACAAATTGAGAACTCGCAACCAACGCAATAAAGGGGTTGTCAATCCCTTCACGGCCACTTGCGAAAGTGAGATCTAATAAAGATAGTATGATAAGATAGATATATTTTTGGTATTTTATGATATAGATGCAAAAAGTAAAGATGCAAATAAAGGTAGATTTAAAGCAAATGTGATAAGAGATAGACCTGGGGGCCATAGGTTTCACTAGAGGCTTCTCTCAAGATAGCATAAGTATTACGGTGGGTGAACAAATTACTGTTGAGCAATTGATAGAAAAGCGCATAGTTATGAGATCATCTAGGCATGATCATGTATATAGGCATCCCGTCCATAACAAGTAGACCGACTCCTTCCTGCATCTACTACTATTACTCCACACATCGACCGACTCCTGCCTGCATCTAGAGTATTAAGTTCATAAGAATAGAGTAACGCATTAAGCAAGATGACATGATGTTGAGGGATAAACCCCATCTTGTTATCCTCGATGGCAACAATACAATATGTGTCTTGCAACTCTTTCTGTCACTAGGTAAGAACACCGCAAGATTGAACCTAAAGCTAAGCACTTCTCCCATGGCAAGAAAGACCAATCTAGTAGGCCAAACCAAACTGATAATTCGAAGAGACATGCAAAGATAACTCAATCATACATAAAATAATTCAGAGAAAATTCAAATATTATTCATAGATAAACTTGATCATAAACCCACAATTCATCGGATCTCGACAAACACACCGCAAAAAGAGTTTACATCAAATAGATCTCCACAAGAGAGGGGGAGAACATTGTATTGAGATCCAAAAAGAGAGAAGAAGCCATCTAGCTAATAACTATGGACCCGTAGGTCTGTGGTAAACTACTCACAACTCATCGGAGGGGCAAGGATATTGATGTAGAAGCCCTCCGTGGTTGATTCCTCCTCCGGCAGAGTGCCGGCGAAGGCTCCAAGATGAGATCTCGCGGATACAGAAGGTTACGGCGGTGGAAATTGTGTTTCGTGGTGCCCCTGGATGTTTTCGGGGTACGTAGGTATATATAGGAAGAAGAAGTACGTCTGTGGCCTCCCGAGGGGCCCACAAGACAGGGGCGCGCCCTATAGGGGGAGCGCGCCCCCTATCTCGTGGGGCCCTCGTGAGTTTCTTGACTTGCACTCCAAGCTCTCCGGATCAGATTTGTTCCAAAAATCACGCTCCCGGAGGTTTTATTCCGTTTGGACTCCGTTTGATATTCCTTTTCTTCGAAATACTGAAATAGGCAAAAAAACAGCAATATGGGCTGGGCCTCCGGTTAGTACGTTAGTCCCAAAATGATATAAATGTGTAAAATAAAGCCCATAAACATCTAAAAGGGGTAATGTAATAGCATGGAACAATCAAAAATTATAGATACGTTGGAGACGTATCAAGCATCCCCAAGCTTAATTCATGCTCGTCCTCGAGTAGGTAAATGATAAAAAGAGAATTTTTGATGTGGAATGCTACCTAGCATAATTCATAATGTAATTTTCTTTATTGTGGCATGAATTTTCAGATCCAAATGAATACAAAATAAAAGTTCATATTGACATAAGAAATAGTAACACTTCAAGCATACTAATCAAAGTAATCATGTCTTCTCAAAATATCATGGCAAAATAAAGTTCATCCCTACAAAATCATATAGTTAGGCTATGCTTCATTTCCGTCACACAAAGATGTTCCCAACTTCTGTACCCCCGATGACAAGCCAAGCAATTGTTTCATACTTAAATAATCTCAAACTTTTTCAACCTTCAAGCAATACATGAGCGTTAGCCATGGATATAGCACTATGGGTGGAATAGAATATGATGATGGGGATTGTGTGGAGAAGACAAAAAGGAGAAAGTCTCACATTGGCGAGGATAATCAACGGGCTATGGAGATGCCCATCAATTGATGTCAACATGAGGAGTTGGGTTTGGCTATAAATGAATGCTCAACAAAAGAAAACTAGTGGGTGTGCATCCAACTTGCTTGCTCACGAAGACCTAGGGCATTTTAGGAAGCCCATCGTAGGAATATACAAGCCAAGTTCTATAATGAAAAATTCCCACTAGTATGAAAAAGAAAACTTATGAGACTCACTATATGAAAAACATGGTGCGACTTTGAAGCACAATATATGAGACTCACTACATGAAGAACAAGGTGCTACTTTGAAGCACAAGTGTGGAAAAGAGATAGTAACATTGCCCTTTTTATTTGTTTTCTTTTTTTCTTTTGTTTTTTTATTTTTTATTTTTTTGGGCCTTTTTTTTCTTTTGGCCTTTCTTTTTTTTTCTTTGGGCAATGTTCTAATAATGATGATCATCATACTTCTATTGATTACAACATAAGAATTACAACTCGAAACTAGAACAAGATATGATTCTATATGAATGCCTCGGCGGTGTACCGGGATGGTGCAATGAATCAAGAGTGACATGTATGAAAAATAATGCTTGGTGGCTTTGCCACAAATACGATGTCAACTACATGATCATGCAATGGCAATATGACAAAAGTAAAGTATGTCATGAAAATGATGAACGAAACGGTGGAAAGTTACATGGCAATATATCTCGGAATGGCTATGGAAATGCCATAATAGGTAGGTATGGTGGCTGTTTTGAGGAAGATATAAGAATGTTTATGTGTGATAGAGCGTATCGTATCACGAGGTTTGGATGCACCGGCAAGTTTGCACCAACTCTCAAGGTGAGAAAGGGCAATGCATGGTATCGAAGAGGCTAGCAAAGGTGGAAAGGTAGAAGTGCGTATAATCCATGCACTCAACATTAGTCAAAAGAACTCATATACTTATTGCAAAAATTTAGAAGTCATAAAAAATCAACTACTACGCGCATGCTCCTAGGGGGATAGATTGGTAGGAAAAGACCATCGTTCATCCCCGATCGCCACTCATAAGGATGCACAAGCCAAGTACACTTCATGTTTCAAATTTGTTACACAACTTTAACCATACATGCATGCTAAGGGATTTGCTATCTTCAACACAAGCATTCTTTGAATTCATAATCACCCAACTAGCATGACTTCAATATCACTACCTCCATATCTCAAAACAATTATCAAGTATCAAGTTGATCATAGCATCCAATTCACTTTTCTATGATATTTTTTATTATACCCAACTTGGATGCTCATCATTCTAGGACCAACTTTATGACCATAGCAAATACCATGCTGTTCTAAAAGACTCTCAAAAAGATATAAGTGAAGCATGAGAGACTAGCAATTTCTTCAAAATTAAGACACCACCGTGCTCTAAAAGATATAAGTGAAGCACTAGAGCAAAAACTATCAAGCTCAAAAGATATAAGTGAAGCACATGAGTATTCTAGAAAATTCTAATCAAATAGGCTTCTCCCAAAAGGTTTGTACAGCAAGGATGATTGTGGTAAACTAAAAAGAAAAGACTAATATAATACACGACGCTCCAAGAAAAACACATATCATGTGGCGAATAAAAATATAGCTCCAAGTAAATTTACCAATGATCGAAGACGAAAGAGGGGATGCCTTCCCGGGGCATCCCCAAGCTTAGGATTTTGGCTATTCTTGAATATCTTGGGGTGCCATGGGCATCCCTAAGCTTAGGATCTTGCCACCCTTCATTCCATAGTCTATAAAAGCTTTACCCAAAACTTGAAAACTTCACAACACAAAACTCAACAGGAAATCTTATAAGCTCCGTTAGTGAAAGAAAACAAAACCACCACATAAGGTGCTGCAATGAACTCATTCTCTATTTAATTTGGTGTTAAACCTACTGTATTCCAACTTCTTTATGGTTCATATACTGAATTACTAGCCATAGATGCATTGAAATAAGCAAACAACACACAAAAAATAGAATCTGTCAAAAACAGAATAGTCTGTAGCAATCTGTAACTAACGCAAACTTCTGGAACTCTAAAACTCCTACCAAATAGGAAGTCCTGGAAAATTTGTCTATTCAACAGCAGCAAAAAGAATCAACGCAAAACCACGTTCCTGTGATTAACAAAATTATATTCGTGCGCGCAAAGTTTCTGTTTTTCAGCAGAATCAAATCAACTATCATCGTAGGTTATCCTATAGGTTCTACTTGGCACAAACACTAATTAAAAGATAAAAACACTTCTAAACAGAAGGTAGATGCAAGATTTTTATTACTAAACTAGAGCAAAAACAAAAATCATAAAGAAAATTGGGTTGCCTCCCAACTAGCTCTATCTTTTAACGCCCCTAGCTAGGCATAAAAGCAAAGATAGATCTAACGAGTGCCATCTTTGGCACTAAATTCATAAGTAGCACACATGATAGATTCATAAGGTAATTTGACTTTCTTTCTTGGAAAGTGCTACATGCCTTTCTTTAAAGGAAATTGGAATCTAATGTTCCCTTCCTTCATATCAAAAATCGCACCAATCGTTCTAAGGAAAGGTCTACCAAGAATAATAGGGCAAGAAAGATTACAATCTATATCAAGAACGATAAAATCTATGGGCACCAAATTTCTGTTTGCAACAATAAGAACATCATTGATCCTTCCCATAGGCTTTTTAATGGTGGAATCCGCAAGGTGCAAATTTAAAGAGAAATTATCATAATCAAATTCCTTGAAATCCGGGATAGTAGGTTCAATATTATTAGAAGTTGAGGATTCTCCAATCTCTCTTTTACCAAATTTAACATCAAGATCTAAAGATACCGAATTTTTGGGACGCCTTCTAGGCAAATTTGATTCATCATCACTCCCATAATCATCAAAATTTATATTGCAAAACATAGATCTAATCGGAGACACATCAATAACTTTAAGATCCTCATCATTATTTTCACGGAGACTAGAAGAACACGCTTTTATAAAGCTTTCTTTTTTAGCACGCAATCTAGCGGTTCTTTCCTTGCACTTGTCAATGGAAATTCTCATTACTTTGAGAGACTCATTGATATCATGCTTAGGAGAAGAAGATCCAAGTTTAAGAGAATTAACATCAAGCGAAAGTCTATCAACGTTCCTAGCTAAATCATCAACTTTGAGCAATTTTTCTTCAAGCAAAGAATTAAAATTCTTTCGAGAAATCATAAATTCTTTCACACTATTCTCAAAATCAGAGGGCATCTTATTAAAATTACCATAAGAATTATTGTAGGAATTTCCATAATTATTAGAGGGATTACTAGGGAATGGTCTAGCATTAAAATTTCCTCTATAAGCATTGTTTCCAAAACTATTCCTACCAACAAAATTCACATCCATTGATTCATTATTATTCTCAATCAAGGAAGACAAAGGCATATCATTGGGATCAAGGGGAGTATTTTTAGTAGCAAACATTTTCATAAGTTCATCCATCTTTCCACTCAAAACATTGATTTCTTCTATAGCATGCACTTTTTTACTAGAAGATATTTCGGTGTGCCATTGATAATAATTAGCCATAATATTATCAAGCAATTTTGTAGCATCTCCTAACGTAATTTCCATAAACATGCCTCCCGCGGCCGAATCTAAGAGATTTCTAGAAGCAAAATTCAAATCGGCATAAAAAATTTGTATGATCATCCATAATTTCAAACCATGAGTAGGGCAATTGTGAGGCATCAATTTCATTATTTCCCAAGATTGGGCAACATGCTCATGATCAAGTTGTTTAAACTTCATAATATCGTTCCTAAGAGTGATGATCTTAGCGGCAGGAAAATACTTGGAGATAAAAGCATCTTTGCACTTGTTCCAATAATCAATACTATTTTTAGGCAAAGACGAGAACCAAACTTTAGCACGATCTCTAAGTGAAAATGGAAATAACTTCAATTTGACAATATTGTTATCTGTATCTTTCTTCTTTTGCATATCACACAAATCAACAAAATTGTTTAGATGAGTAGCGGCATCTTCACTAGGAAGGCCGGCAAATTGATCTTTCATAACAAGATTCTGCAAAGCGGTATTGATTTCACAAGAGTCAACATCATTAAGAGGAGCAATCGGAGTACTAAGGAAATCATTATTATTGGTATTCGAGAAGTCACACAACTTGGTATTATCTTGTGCCGTGGCAACAATTAATCCAACACACAAGCAAACAGAAAAACGGCAAGTGAAAAAGAGAGGAGGAGGTTGGGAAAGAGAGGGCGAATAAAACGGCAAGGGTGAAGTGGAGGAGAGGAAAACAAGAGGCAAATGGCAAATAATGTAAATGCGAGGAAGATGGGTTTGTGATGGGTACTTGGTATGTCTTGACTTGAGCGAAGACCTCCCTGGCAACGGCGACAGAAATCCTTCTTGCTACGTCTTGAGCTTGCGTTGGTTTTCCTCGAAGAGGAGAGGGTGATGCAGGAAAGTGTAGCGTAAGTATTTCCATCAGTTTTGAGAACCAAGGTATCAATCCAGTAGGAGGCTCCTCAAAAGTCCCGCGCACCTACACAACCAAACCGAGAACTCGTATCCAACGCAATAAAGGGGTTGTCAATCCCTTCATGGCCACTTGCGAAAGTGAGATCTAATAAAGATAGTATGATAAGATAGATATATTTTTGGTATTTTATATAGATGCAAAAAGTAAAGATGCAAATAAAGGTAGATTGAAAGCAAATATGATAAGAGATAGACCCGGGGGCCATAGGTTTCACTAGAGACTTCTCTCAAGATAGCATAAGTATTACGGTGGGTGAACAAATTACTGTTGAGCAATTGATAGAAAAGCGCATAGTTATGAGATTATCTAGGCATGATCATATATATAGGCATCACGTCCATAACAAGTAGACCGACTCCTGCCTGCATCTACTACTATTACTCCACACATCGACCGACTCTTGCCTGCATCTAGAGTATTAAATTCATAAGAACAGAGTAACACATTAAGCAAGATGACATGATGTAGAGGGATAAACACATGCAATATGATATAAACCCCATCTTGTTATCCTCGATGGCAACTATACAATACGTGTCTTGCAACCCTTTCAAGCACTGGGTAAGAACACCGCAAGATTGAACCCAAAGCTAAGCACTTCTCCCATGGCAAGAAAGACCAATCTAGTAGGCCAAACCAAACTGATAATTCGAAGAGACTTGCAAAGATAACTCAATCATACATAAAAGAATTCAAAGAATATTCAAATATTATTCATAGATAAACTTGATCATAAACCCACAATTCATCGGATCTCGACAAACACACCGTAAAAAGAGTTTACATCGAATAGATCTCCACAAGAGAGGGGGAGAACATTGTATTGAGATCCAAAAAGAGAGAAGAAGCCATCTAGCTAATAACTATGGACCCGTAGGTCTGTGGTAAACTACTCACAACTCATCGGAGGGGCATGGATGTTGATGTAGAAGCCCTCCGTGGTTGATTCCTCCTCCGGCGGAGTGTCGGCGAAGGATCCAAGATGAGATCTCGCAGATACAGAAGGTTACGGCGGTGGAAATTGTGTTTCGTGGTGCCCCTGGATGTTTTCGGGGTACGTAGGTGTATATAGGAAGAAGAAGTACGTCGGTGGCCGCCCGAGGGGCCCACGAGACAGGGGGCGCGCCCTACAGCGGGGGGGGGGGGGGGGGCTATCTCGTGGGGCCCTCGGGAGCTTCCTGACTTGCACTCCAAGCTCTCGGGATCAGATTTGTTCCAAAAATCATGCTCCCAAAGGTTTCATTCCGTTTGGACTCCGTTTGATATTCCTTTTCTTCGAAATACTGAAATAGGCAAAAAAACAGCAATATGGGTTGGGCCTCCGGTTAGTAGGTTAGTCCCAAAAATGATATAAATGTGTAAAATAAAGCCCATACACATCTAAAAGGGGCAATATAATAGCATGGAACAATCAAAAATTATAGATACGTTGGAGACGTATCAGTGGACAGGATTATGGTTGGGATATCACAATATCTCTTATTTAATTAATGCATCTATATACGTGGTAAAGGGTGGAAGGCTCGGCCTTATGCCTGGTGTTTTGTTCCACTCTTGCCGCCCTACTTTCCGTCATACCGGTGTTATGTTCCTTGATTTTGCGTTCCTTACGCGGTTGGGTGATTTATGGGACCCCCTTGACAGTTCGCTTTGAATAAAACTCCTCCAGCAAGGCCCAACCTTAGTTTTACCATTTGCCTCACCACCACCTATACTTTTTCCTTGGGACTCGCGCTCCCAAGGGTCATCTTTATTTTAGCCCCCCCGGGCCAGTGCTTCTCTAAGTGCTGGTCCGAACCGAGCTGCCTACGGGGCCATCTCGAGGAAACTTTAGGGCTGGTTTTACTCGTAGCTAGTCTCATCCGGTGTTGACCTGAGAACGAGATATGTGCAGCTCCTATCGGGATTGTCGGCACATCGGGCGGCTTTGCTGGTCTTGTTTTACCATTGTCGAAATGTCTTGTAAACCGGGATTCCGAGACTGATCGGGTCTTCCTGGGAGAAGGAATATCCTTCATTGACCGTGAGAGCTTGTGATGGGCTAAGTTGGGACACCCCTGCAGGGTATAAACTTTCGAGAGCCGCGCCCACGGTTATCTGGCAGATGGGAATTTGTTAACATCCGGTTGTAGATAACTTGAAACCTGATTCGAATTAAAACGCATCAACCGCGTGTGTAACCATGATGGTCTATTTTCAGCGGAGTCCGGGAAGTGAACACGGTTTTTGGGTTATGTTTGACTGTAAGTAGTTTCAGGATCACTTCTTGATCACTTCTAGCTTCTCGAATGTTCTGTTTGCTTCTCTTCTCGCTCTCTTTTGCGTATGTTAGCCACCATATATTCTTAGTCGCTGCTGCAACCTCACCACTTTACCCCTTTCTTACCCATTAAGCTTTGCTAGTCTTGATACCCATGGTAATGGGATTGCTGAGTCCTCGTGGCTCACAAATTACTACAACAACAGTTGCAGGTACAGGTTATGTGATGATCATGACGCGAGAGCAATGTTTGCTTGTTTTGGAGTTCTTCTTCTGCTTCTTCTTTGATCAGGGGATAGGTTCCAGGTCGGCAGCCTGGGCTAGCAGGGTGGATGTCGTTTGAGTTTCTGTTTGTTTTTCATCCGTAGTCAGATGATGCTCTTGTGTATGATGATGTTGTATTCGTGTGGCATTGTATGGCTCTTGTATGTATCCCCATCTATTATGTAATGTTGATGTAATGATATCCACCTTGCAAAAGCGTATCAATATGCGGTTCTATCCTTGGTGGGACCTTCATGTCTCTTTACGATAATATCGCATATTGGGCGTGAAAAGTTGGTATCAGAGCCTCGACCGACCATAGGAGCCCCCTTGATTGATCGTATAGTTTGGCCGTTGTCGAGTCTAGAAGAAAACCGTTTTCGGAGTTTAGTTATATCGGATAGTAGGAATTCTTTTTACTCCTCAGCCGCTCTGTCGCACTGGTGAGGAATCTTGACGTATGTGTTTTGAATTACTCCTCTTCCCCTTCAAACCTTTCTTTAGGATCTTGCAGTTAGCTTTTCAATCGTTGGTTCTCAGCTCTTTTCATCCGGTGCATTTCTCGTCAAGTTGACTCGAGCCTCTTCATCTTTGCCAAGTTCAATCCTCAGTTGTCTTCTTTTCCCACCCACCCACCCTTTTTCTTCTCGGAGCCGGAATCCGTAATCCAGTATCCATCCTACTCGTGTGAAGCATTTGCATTCTTTCAACTGGTGTTTCCTCTTGAAGTTATTCATCGGTTTTTCCCCTTCCAAGTTACCTTTGTTTTCCCACCCTCCCACCCTTTTTCTTCCCGGAGTCTGAGTCTCTTTCATCCATCAATTTCATTCATACGGAGCCTCTTCAGTCTTCCCTCAATTATTTCAACTAGTGAATTCTCGTTTCGTTCGACATTCTGCATCTCTTTCTCTTTTCCAGTGGACTCAATTCAAGTTTTTCGGGTTGATCAAATTCTTTTCCTTGGATCAAGTGTTCTCCTTTCTCGTTTGCCTCTCGCCATTCAATCATTCCGGAGTTCGGAAGACATCTCAGGAGATTCATCGGTGTTCCAATTAATTCGAGGTTGTCAACTCATTCAAATATTTCAATTGTTCCGGTGCACCATCTATCTGTTCAACATCCCTTTCCAACGGTGTTTTTCTCTTTAGTGGGCCCTAACCCACAAGTCTTTTCCCAGGATCTTGCCTGACTCTTCTAATTATTCCGGTGCCATTCCTAATTCTTTTCAAAGTGTGACGTAAGAATGGATCCCAGCAGTCACATGCCTTCTCCAAGTTCGCTTTCAAATTATTTTCTTTGTTGGCTCAACCTCTTTGTCTGTCATTCTCCCGGAGTATCTCAGTAATTTTGGTTGTGTTTTCTGTCGTCATTTAAAGACCGAAGAAGAGTTTTTCCTCTAAATGTTCCCCGTTCTCTCGAAGATTCGTGGTTCTAGTTTCATGCTATCCTCTCGAATTATTCCATTTATCAGATATTCTTTTCTTACCCATCCTAAGTATGTCAGGAGTTTTTTTTCCATTTCTTTTCACCAGAGGCCATCGTTCCAGAAGAATTTTTCATCTTCATATTTCAGCTACCGTTATCCAATTATCCCGGTGTTTCGTTCAAGTGTTCTTTAATCATCTCAAGATCTCTTTGTTCTTTTGCATCTAAATCCCCTCTAGCATATTGGTTCTTCTAATTCTTCCCGGTGATTCAGTCTCTTTCATCAATCATTTTCAAATTCTTAAGGTGGTTCATTCAGATTCTTTTTCCTTTATCATTATATTGATTCTTTCATTCTTCCAAATCCTACCGGTGGTTCATGAAGACCTTCTCAAGTTTGCGATATGTCACTTCTCAATCCTTTTCAAGAAGAATAAGTAGTATGAAAAATCTGTTTGTCATCAATTTAATGTGATGAAGGATAAGCATACAATAAATCTTATTCTTATTTCCTCAAAGTGATTAATACCTTCCTTCGGAGTTTGTTCTTGGTGAATAAATTCTAGTTCCAAGTGTTTTCATCTTTTCTTTTCCGGAGTTCAAATTTCCTCGGCCATGTCGTCGAAACCCCCATCTAAATCACCGCAAGGCTTAATCTTATGCTTTCATCCTTCATTCTATCTCATCATCCTTTTTTGTCACCGGAGTTCTTCATAGTGGTTCTTCATGATTTAATTCATTCTTCAAGATTTCATCAAGATTCTTGTTGGTGGAGTTCAAGTATCTGTCAGGACCCCGACTCAATGCCACACCGATCTAGCAGGTAACACCTCATATCACTTTGCGGCCTCATGCACGGTATTCCCACGGGTGTCGCCTTACCAGGCTCGGGACCGTTTGCGCCTTTTGGCACACGTATATGATAGTGTTGCTAGCATCCATATGACAAGGAACCCGGGCTGACATGTCTAGTTGTGAACCCAAAGTGGCACTAACTTACAGGGACATGCATACATGACCCAGCAACGAACATGTCGGTCATCAGCGAATGAATCCGGGCTATAGCAACTGGGCTAGCAAGACTCCGTTAAACCAGACTGTAGCAGGCTCAGGACTCCGATAGACACCGCATGACATTTCCCCGAAGGGACAGACACAGGAACGAGGAAGGACACATGCCGGCCAGCCTAAGTGTTCCGAAGCAGTAGCAAGCTACCAAGGCTCAGTGGAAGCACTAGGAGACATTTCCCAGTAAGAGAGGCTACCAAGGATAAACAACTAGATAGTCAGATCCCACACATACCAAGCATTTCAATAACATACACACAATATGCTCGATATGTGCAAATACAACATGGCATCACAACATGACTCTACAACTCAAGTATTTTATTCAATAGGCTTTGAGGAGCGAGATATTACAAGCATGGGTCTCTCGACCCAGCATTTAGAGCATACAAATCAAAGCACAAGCGGAAGCTTAACGGGTCTGAGTACAGACATCTACAAATGAAAAAGGGCTGAGAAGCCTGTCTATCTACCAGATCCTGCCGAGGGCACTAGATCGTAGCTGAGGTAACAAGCTAAATGTTGAAGTCCACACGGAACTACTAGCGCGACTAAAATCTCTCTGCAAAACATAAAATAGGCAAACGTGAGTACAAATGTACCCAGCAAGACTTACATCAGAACTAACTACATATGCATCATTATCAACAAAGGGGATGGTGGAGTTTAACTGCAGCAAGCCAGCTTTGACTTGGTGGCTATCCTGAACTACGACTGCAAGTAACTCTTTTGAGGTGGTGCACACGAGTCCACATATTCACCATATCAATACACCACTATGGATCCGCTCCCGTCTCCCTACGAGAACGCCATCCATAGCACTCACGCTTATCTTGCGCATTTTAGAGTATCCACTTTCACTTGTCTATGAACTGTACAGGCAACCGAGGAGTCCTTTTCCACGGACACGGCTATTCGAATAGATCATATTAACCCTGCAGGGGTGTGCTTCTTCACACACGCTCTCGCCACTTACCACCATGTACACGTCGTGTATCTCGGCAACCTTCAAGCGGAAGCCTGGCGAGGGAGTCAGCCACGACCTGACTAACCACACAAGTCTCTCGTCCAGGTATATCGGCTATTCGGGTTCCATCCGCAAGGAGATCCGGCCGGGGTGTCGCTCACGGGCCCAAACGATGTGTGCAGGGTTCCCAAGCCCACCATCCGGGTGCCACTTGGTACACCGGGCCACTATGCCTAGTCTGTCCCAAGCCCACCTGTACAGGGTGCCACTTGGTAGACTAGTAACACTACCTATAAACACCAGAAACTAGTTGCATCTCCTGGACAGAGATCGAGTTGATTAATAAGCCGAGAGGGGTCGAGTTACAGGAACCCAATGTGTGGTAGTAACTGTTCATGGATCACAAACACAGAACTCAGTTCCTGAGGACGGCTTCAATGAGACAACCCACCATGTACTCCTACATGGCCTCTCACCGCTACCTTTACCAAATCGTGTTCACAAACTTAGCTCACACACAGTAGGACATGTTCAACACCATTCCAATTCATCCCCGATGAATCAGACCTGACACAACTCTAAGCAACAGCAGGCATGACAAACAAGCATGAATGAGTAGGCACATCAGGGCTCAAACAACTCTTACTCATGCTAGTGGGTTTCATCTATTTACTGTGGCAATCGCAGGGGGTCTTGCTTGCCTGGCACTTTAGCAGATAATATAGTTCTTCATCGGTGTCATCTAACTCATCGTCGGAACCATATCTATCGAGAGGGGACAAAATACCGGCAAACAGGAGAAGGAACACAATCAATGCAATGCACAATATGATGCATGAATGTGACATGGAAATATGCTATGTTTGAGCTAATGCAACTAGCAACGATTTAGATGAAGTCCATATGAACCAAAGGTTCATATGCAAGCTCCACATTAAGCACTTAAAATGCCATTATCATGTTTTCAATTATACAGTAGGTATAAGTTGGTTTGACATGCATGAAACCAGTGCATATGGATAGATTGTATTCTTCTGATCATTTTTCATATATAACTTATTTCATTTGGAGTTACGGTTGAATTTATATGAATTTTAGAAGTTTAGGCAATTTTCTGGATTTTCCTGGTTATTTTAGAATTAAACTAACTCCAGAAAAGAGCTTACTGCATCAGCATGACATCATGATGACGTCAGCAGGTCAACGGGCGACCCAGGTCAAACTGACCGGTGGGTCCCGTATGTCAGTGACTTAACTAACTAAACTAATTTGTTTAACTTAAGCTAACTTAATTAGCCGGGCGGGGCCCGCATGCCATAGACCCAGGGGAGGTCAACCCCCTGGTCAACTGAGGCTAACTCGCCGGCGGCTCGATGCCGGCGACAACAGGTGCAGCGGAGGTGCTCGGGTTTGCTCTCCCGGCGCCTAAATGAGTGGCATAGAGCACCCACGGGGAGCCAGAGCTCGCCCGCATCCAGCGCAGCAAGCAGCAGTGGCTAGGGAGGCCGGAGCTCATCGGAAACGAGCTCGGGGCAGCGGCCGGCGTTCGGGCGCAAGTGGCGTGGCGGCTACGGTGTGCGAGAGGAAAAACTGATGGAGGGAGAAGAGTCAGTGGCTCACGGCGGTTGCGACGGCCGTCGAAGTGGGCTCGGGGGAGGTCAGAGCTGGGCGAGGCGGCGAGGGGGATCTCCGGCGGGCGACGGTGAAGATGACGATGAGGCCGATGCTGTGTTGCTCCCGGGCTCATTTGCATAGAACAGAGGAGGCAGAGAGGTACAACGGAGCTCCTGGACGTGCTGGGGAGGCGGGGCGGTGGCTGTGGCTACGGTGCCGACGAACGGCGGTGACGGAAGCGCTCGGTAAGCTGCGGGGAGAGAGCAGAGGAGGGGAGAGGAGGAGTGGGTAGACCAGAGGGGTCGAGGGGTTGCGTGGTGTTTCGAGGGAGTAGCGGAGGCAAGCAGGGAGGCAGGAGCTGGCCGAGCGTGTGCCGGCGTGCGTCGGCCACGCGCGCTGCCCACTGGCGTGAGGAAGACGATAGGAGGGAAGGCTGCTGGGCTGGGCCAACAGTGCTGGGCCGCCAGCGGGCCGGCCAGGTAAGGGTAGGTGAGTTTCTCTCCTCTCTGCCTTTTCCTATTTCTGTTTTGTTTTCTATTTTGTTCTGTTTGTTTTGATTTAGTTCCAGCACTAAATCATTATAGTTACTTCTGGAAATTCTTGTGGGTGTAAGATGAACTAATCCAAAACCCCACATTATTTTTCAGAATTATTGGAGTTATAAAAATATTTATAGGAATTTATAACCCCAATTCAAATATTTAGGAGTTAACTCAAAGTCCACAATGTCATGGAAAAATGTACAATATTTATGGAGGAGCTTTAATAACTTCCCATAAATCATGAACAGTTTTTAAGGGCACATTGGAATCATTGAGAATTATTTTAGGTTGATCTTGTTTGAATTAAATTGGTGCTAGGGTTTGGTCATCCCCATTTCAAATTTATTTGAATTTAATCATGATGCATGGATGACTATGCAACTACTTGCAAACAAATTCTAGGGCTGTGACAATATCTTTTCTTCTCGCATATCAAAGTGCAAATAATTCTTCCTTTTCTTTTGAACTGGATTTTTGCAATTCTTTGTTCTTCTCAGCTATTTAGACATTGGTTGTGGTATAATTTCATCTCAAGTTTTGAGTTGTTTTTGATAAGTCCACAACAAGCTTATTCTTTCGTTGTTGATTTTCTAAACAACTCCGTTCAACCTTCCTTCTTAGTTCTTTTCATTCCATTCTTTAAATTCTTCCTGAGGCATTGCGTTGTTCATCTCATCAAGTGCCATCCAATCTTGTGAAGTTCAGGTCTCTTTTCCTTCCATTTTCAGCCGGAGTGCTGCCTAAATTATTTAATTCTTATTCCTTTTCTATCTTGTTCTAACCGAAGTGGTTTCAGAGCCTATCTTGTTTTCATGAGCATTTGATTCTCGTCATATTCGCCGTTCATCTTTTCTAACCTAGTGCTCTCGACTTTTTTCATCTTCTCTCTTGCATTCTTACTTCACATCTTCCTCTTTCTCTTTCGTCTCGTTCGTAAGATCTCGGGACGAGATCTCTTGTTAGTGGAGGAGAGTTGTAACGCCCCGAATCCGATGCGCCAGGTGTCCTCCAGTTGTTTGTCGTCGTTTCCATGTCATTTGCTTGTGTGTTGCATTTTACCATGTCATCATCTGCATTTCATCTGCATGTTTTTCAAAACTTGCATCCGTTCGGGTCCTGCCGGTTCTCTCCGTTGTCCGTTCTGAGCACAGACACACTCACACGCACCTGTTGCCACTCTCAGACCTTGTTTCGTGAGTGGAATAAAAACGTTCTTGGAATGGGCCAAGATTTGCCGAGACCGCCCATCAAATTTCATTCCATTTGGAGGTCGTTTGATGCCCCAACGATTAACCGCGTAGGCCGAAGCCCCTCTCTCTTTGCAGCCCAACACCCCCCTTAAAACAGCCCACTAGCCCATCCTAACCCCATCCATGCTCTCGGTCCTTCGATCATGATCGTGTGGGCGAAAACCGCACCTCATTTGGACACTCCTAGCTCCCTCTACCTATAAATATGTGCCCTCCCCAAAATTTCACGCAGATGAAACCCTAGCCCCGCTCCTCAGCGCGCTGGACATGTCCGCGCCCACCGGACGAAATCCCACCGCTGTTCCCCGTGAATCCTGCGCCGACACGTCACCCCGCCGCCGTCTCCACCGCGCCGGCCCTCTCGGCCCAGATCGGGGCCCGCCGAGCCCATCGGAGCTCGGACGAGCCCGTGCGCCATCGCCTGTATGCCCCGCGTGCTCGGGTCGCCCCTCGTCGGCGTTCGTCGTTCGCCGCCGCCTTGACCCCACCGGAGCGCGCCGCTGTCTCACCGCCCTTGCCACCCCAGGTCACCGGCCACCGCGCCCGTCTCCATCTCCTTCCTCCTCTGGCCGATCTCTCTCTCTCTCACCTCGCTCTCTCTCTCTTCTCCCCGCAGGGCCGCCATGGAGCTCGCTACCGGATCCCGCGCCGCCGTGCACTGCCAACCCCTCCGTCGTCGGGAATGGGGTCCCTGGGGCCGGATCCGCCTGGATCCACTGCCCCTCGTCCTCCTCCGACCTAGCCTCCAGCCGGACCCGCCGCCGCCGCCATGCCGACCCCATCGTGGATCGAGGACGAGCAACTCGTCCCGCTCGTTCGCGTTGACCCCTTCGTGCCCCCCCCAAACCGGCCTGCTGGACACGGCCCAGCCCCGGCCTGCCTCCTCCCCTTTGTGGGCCGAAGCCCAAGGTCAGTAGCCCTATCCCTCGCCCCGTGCACAACTTGGCTATATCGCGCTCGATCCGTTTTTTTCCTGAAAACTGTTGTCCCTGAATTTCAGCATCATATAGGCATCTTTGACCTGCTGTATCTTTGTGCATGTTGCTCCGATATGCGTGTATAATATATCAAAATGTTCATTGTGAGATGATATACATTTCATTACATTGTGCCATGCTTGTTTGAATCCATCTTGCTTCACTAATCATCGTTGCAAGACTGCTATATGATGTTAACCTGCTGAAACTGTTATAACTTGTTGATTTGTCTTTTTCATTGCATTTAGTGTGTGCATCATATGAGAATGATCTCTACATGAGTTTTGAACTAAATCATGCCATCTTTACAGAGGTGCTTGTCTTGTATTTTTTTGATGTATGTGGTTACTAGAACAAGCATGCAAAATAGCCTCCATGATGTTGTTGATTTCTGTGACTTGAAGTCATTTCTGCAAAGTCTGTAGCTATAACATTGTGATGCCATGTAACCTGCTCCTACAAGTCATTATATGCACGATCTGGAGATGTTCACTAAGTATGTTTTGTTTCTCATGTTATGATCTATCCATCCATGCCCTTGCTTGCAATTATAGCCTGCTCTAGCTTGTTGTAATCTTTCTCCAAACTTGCTAAATAATGTTGCTGTCAGCCTGTTAACTTAAGTTCAGTTTTGCCATGTGTTTTGCTAGTGATCCATGCACCCTATGAACTTTTTCTTGCCATGCTTAGGTTCATAAACATGTCTTTTTACTTTTGATAACCTTGTGATGCCATGTATTGCTCTGTGGTGAGTGGTACAAGTTCACCAACATGCCTACTTATCGTTGTTCCTGCCATATCTGAATCTATCATATCACTTGCCATGTTTGCCTGGATGCTACCATATTTTCTGTTAATCTTTGGAATAAGTTCAGTAAGGGAGTTTTTTATCTTTAGTGGTAGCATGCCATGCCTTTGTTTGCCATGTGAAGTTCCTATAACATGTTGTTTGATAGCTCTAAACATTGCAATCTGATGTTATTTCTGCTAAGTCTGTGAAACTGTTATTATTTGCAATCTTGCCATGTCCTTTTGAGCATGTTCTATTGTTTTCTAGAGATAGCTCAGTGTCCATGTTTTGTCATGCTTTACCTGTACTTGATTCCCTTTCCTTTTGTTTTCACGTTGAGATGTTGTAGCATATTGTCTTGATGCTTGCTAGATGCCTAGTTGCTGTTTTGGACAGCTTGTCCTTTAAACTTCTTTCATGTGTATGTGTTGAACCTTTGCTCCGTTTTGAGTGTTCTCTATATGAAACTTGCTTGTTTTTGCATGAAGTTTCATATTACCATGTTGCATCCATGTTTTGAGAGTGTTTGCTTGATGTTTGTATGCATTTTGCATCAATGCCATGTTTAACTTGTTTTGCTCATATCTTCTAGGCCGTAGCTCCGAACTAAATGAACTTTATATGTAACTTGGCTAGAATTTCGTGTAGATCCTCTTGGTGATCTTTAACTTGCTGTTTAACAACTTCAACTTAATTGTTGTTCAGATCTGGACCAACTTCGAAACATGCATATGAGGACTTACCGGAATTGTTATATGTTGTTTCCGGCCCCATTTAAACTGGTTTGGTTATGTTGTTCTTGTATGCATCATCTCTTGCCATGTGTAGCTTCATGTAGCCTTTTTCATGCATCATACTTGGTTGAGCATCATGTCATGGTTATGTGTTGCGTGTTTACCTTGTTGTTTGCTTCTTTCCGGTTGTGCTCCTTCTCGTTAGTTCATGTTTCGTTGCGATCGTGAGGATTCTTTCGTCTATGCTTGGTTCGTCTTCGTGGTTTCATCTTCTTCATGGACTCATTCTTCTTCCTTGCAGGATTTCAGGCAAGATGACTGTCACCTTGGATCTCACTACTATCATTGCTATGCTAGTTGTTTCGTTCTATCGCTTTGCTATGCTACCTATCATTTGCTCATCAAGCCTCCCAAATTGCCATGTCAGCCTCTAACCTTTTCACCCTTCCTAGCAAACCATTGCTTGGCTATGTTACCGCTTTTTCTCAGCTCCTCTTATAGCGTTGTTAGTTGCAGGTGAAATTGAAGATTGCTCCATGGTGGACAGGATTATGGTTGGGATATCACAATATCTCTTATTTAATTAATGCATCTATATACATGGTAAAGGGTGGAAGGCTCGGCCTTATGCCTGGTGTTTTGTTCCACTCTTGCCGCCCTACTTTCCGTCATACCGGTGTTATGTTCCTTGATTTTGTGTTCCTTACGCGGTTGGGTTATTTATGGGACCCCCTTGACAGTTCGCTTTGAATAAAACTCCTCCAGCAAGGCCCAACCTTGGTTTTACCATTTGCCTCACCACCACCTATAATTTTTCCTTGGGAGTCGCGCTCCCAAGGGTCATCTTTAGTTTAGCCCCCCCCCCCCCCCCCCCGGGCCAGTGCTTCTTCAAGTGCTGGTTCAAACCGAGTTGCCTGTGGGGCCACCTCGGGGAAACTTGAGGGCTGGTTTTACTCGTAGCTAGTCTCATCGTGTGTTGCCCTAAGAACGAGATATGTGCAGCTCCTATCGGGATTGTCGGCACATCGGGCGTCTTTGCTAGTCTTGTTTTACCATTGTCGAAATGTCTTGTAAACCGGGATTCCGAGACTAATCGGGTCTTCCTGGGAGAAGGAATATCCTTCGTCGACCGTGAGAGCTTGTGATGGGCTAAGTTGGGACACCCCTACAGGGTATAAACTTTTGAGAGCCGTGCCCGCGGTTATGTGGCAGATGGGAGTTTGTTAACGTCCCGTTGTAGATAACTTGATACCTGATTCGAACTAAAACGCATCAACCGCGTGTGTAACCGTGACGGTCTCTTTTCGACGGAGTCCGGGAAGTGAACACGGTTTTTGGGTTATGTTTGACCGTTAGAAGTTTCAGAATCACTTCTTGATCACTTCTAGCTTCTTGACCATTCCGTTTGCTTCTCTTCTCGCTCTCATTTGCATATGTTAGCCACCGTATATGCTTAGTCGCTGCTGCAACCTCACCACTTTACCCCTTCCTTACCATTAAGCTTTGCTAGTCTTGATACCCATGGTAATGGGATTGCTGAGTCCTCGTGGCTCACAGATTACTACAACAGCAGTTGCAGGTACAGGTTATGCGATGATCATGACGCGAGAGCGATGTTTGCTTGTTTTGGAGTTCTTCTTCTGCTTCTTCTTTGATCAGGGGATAGGTTCCAGGTCGGCAGCCTGGGCTAGCAGGGTGGATGTCGTTTGAGTTTCTGTTTGTTTTTCATCCGTAGTCGGATGATGCTCTTGTGTATGATGATGTTGTATTCGTGTGGCATTGTATGCCTCTTGTATGTATCCCCATCTATCATGTAATGTTGATGTAATGATATCCACCTTGCAAAAGCATATCAATATGCGGTTCTATCCTTGGTGGGACCTTCGTGTCTCTTTAGGATAGTATCGCATATTGGGCGTGACAGTGACGCACCACGGCTACAACATCCTCAAGATGCCGGGGAGTGGTGGCATCATCACGATCTCCTATGAGGAAAAGGACGTTGTGTGCATTCTTGAGCGCGCCTACCGAGATGCAACGGTCGAGGACCCTGAACACGAGGGTGATGCCCTCCCTCCGGAGGTCGCCCCCAGGACAAAGAAGTAGTTGTTGGGTCAGGGATCTCAAGAGGAGGCATGGCCTAACGGTACTGCATTAAGCCTCACGTCCGTGGATGGGGCGCCTTCACCTATCGCATTGGAAGGCACCCGGCTCCCCTCTCATGTTGGGCTCGGGGCCTCTCCAATGTATATATAATATTTTATTATTCCATGCTGTTTTATTATCAATCTTGTATGTTTTATAATCATTTTATAGTCATTTTGTATATATTTTTGGTACTAACCTATTGACATAGTGCCAAGTGTCAGTTGTTGTTTTCTGCATGTTTTTTACATTGCAGGAAATCAATATCAGACGGAGTCCAAATGCCACAAAACTTTACGATGATTTTTTATGGACCAAAAGGAAGAAGTTGGGCCCTGGTTGCACCTGGAGGGAGTCCCAAGGAGGGACAACCCACCAGGGCGCGCCAGGAGGCCCAGGCGCGCCCTGGTGGGTTCTGCCCACCTCGGGTGCCCCCCGGACCGTCTCTTTGCTCTATAAATACCCCAATATTCCAGAAACCCTAGGGGAGTCTACGATATATTCATCTAGCCGCCGTAGAGTCCAGAACCACCAAATCCAATCTAGACACCATCACGGAGGGGTTCACCAATTCCATTGGTGCCTCTCCGATGATGCGTGAGTAGTTCTTTGTAGACCTTCGGGTCTGTAGTTAGTAGATAGAT
The DNA here is from genome assembly GCA_963921465.1 of Triticum timopheevii. Classification (NCBI taxonomy): domain Eukaryota; kingdom Viridiplantae; phylum Streptophyta; class Magnoliopsida; order Poales; family Poaceae; genus Triticum; species Triticum timopheevii. Next base: position 246,238,198 of record OY997264.1, on the reverse strand, counting down.
GGTTTTCTCTCTCTTGCTGAATTCTCAATACAATGGGATCTTGGAGATGCATATGATGTAACTCTTTTTGCGGTGTGTTTGTTGGGATCTGATGAACTTCGAGTTTCTGATCAGTTATGTCTTTTTATATCCATGAAAGTTATTTGAGTTTCTTTGATCTCTTATATGCATGATCACTTATAGCCTCGTATTTCTTCTCCAATATTTGGGTTTTGTTTGGCCAACTTGATCTATTTATCTTGCAATAGGAAGAGGTGCCCGGTAGTGGGTCTGATCTTTTGGTGCTTGACCCCAAGATAGTCTCCCATCAACGTGCCTTCTGGTGCCGTTGCCAGGGAGGAACTTCAACATAACCAGGTTCGTAATCACAAATATCATCTCCTTGCAATTTACATTATTCGCCATTTGCCTCTAGTTTGCCTCTCCCCCACTTCACAAAATTGTCTTTTTATCCGCCTCTCTTTTTTCCTTCGCCGTTTTCTTGTCAGATCTATCCTTTGCTTGCAATCATGAGTGATTTCGGTATGGCACTAATAGATGATGGCCTAACTCCTAAATTTGGACGTACGGGCAATCTGGATGCTAAAACTTTTAACTTGGGGCAAGGGAATGTTATGGGAAAAGAATGTATTCAAGAATTTTTCAATTGTGTTGCGAATCTAAGTCTTGATGATGCTCCTATAGTTAAAACTACTAGGTCTTATGCGAATGTTATTTCAGCACTAGTTCTGAAACTTGAAAGTAAATTTATTCGTACCCATCCTACTTTGCAAAGATTTTTTTTGAGCTCCCCGACATAAAGAATCCTAGGGCCAAAAAGTTGGCCACTCTCATTCTTATAAATGAATTTGACTACATAATACGGGAAGCTAGGGAAATCTTTGATTTTTATGGTATGAATCATGAAAAACCTATGATAGATGAAATTCTTTATAATAGTGAATATGCACTAAGGCATTTGCTTGGGGATAATAAGATCTTTGATGAGAATCTTAAAAAGGAAGTCCCCGTTCTAGATATAAGCCAACAAGTTTTTAATAATGTTAATCAACACTACTCTTGGATTGTTGCGGGTAATCAAAGGGGTCATGATGAAAACCAACTAAGGAATGCTAAATTTTCCATGGATAATATGTTTTATGTTGTATTTACAAAACCCCATGATGAAAATACCTCTAAGAAAATTCAGAAGAAAAAAGATGACAAAACTTAGATCCTTGCTTTATTCCTAGCTAAGGGCGTAAAACTACATCGCTTGTTGGGAGGCAACCCAATGAATAGTATTTATTTTTACTTTTTGCTTTCTGTTCTTGTGTGTTAACACAATTATGCTACTCGTATGATTGTGTTTTTTGTGTTTTAATTAGTGTTTGTGCCAAGTAAAGCCTTTAGGATCTTCTAGGGTGATAGTTGTTTGATCTTGCTGAAAAAGATAGAAACTTTGCTCTCACAAAAATAATTTTCATAAGTCGCAGAAAAGATATTTTGCCCTGATTATTTTTGCATAAGATTAATATACAAATTACGCTGGTCTTCCTAATTTGGTAGAATTTTTGGAGTTCCAGAAGTATACGAAATTGCCAGATTACTACAGACTGTTCTGTTTTAACAGATTCTGTTTTCTTTGTGTTGTGTGCTTATTTTGATGGCTCTATGGTTTTCCTAGATGATTTTTTTACATAGAAAAGTTGGAATACAGTAGATATAATACAAAAAACAAAATAATAATTGATTTGACACAGCACTTATAGTAGTGGTTTGCTTTCTTTTACTAACGGATCTCACAAGGGTTTTGTTGAGTTTTGTGTGATTGAAGTTTTCAAGTTTTGGCTTATCTTATGACGGATGAAAGAAGGATAATATGCCCTAGCTTCAGCATCAACAACTCAAGACCCTTGCAAGAGGCCAATCCTCGCAAGGCGGACAACACCAAGACCTCCAAGGGGATCAACCTCCTCAGGCTGGCTTCCAAGGAGCGGAGATTTCTATGCAAGGTGCACCTCACGAGGCTCGGCTGACGTGAGCCATGACGACCAAGGCCAGGTGGGTGATAGACGGGCGCCAGCGGGCGTAGTGTACCAGTTTCCTTTTTGGTGCAAAGGAGGCAAGCTGTAGGCGCGGAGTCCTGAGGAATTAACCAAAGGTTTCCATTCTGGAGCAACGAGACCAAGACCGCCAGAACGGCAGGACAGAGGTCATCGTCGAGCCCACCGCAGTGTCACGACTAGAGGCTTTTGCGGGCGAAGATTCCTTTAGTTAGGATAGGATGTACTTGTTGTCTCCCTTCAAATCTGGCCATTGTGGGATCCTTTCCCGCCAACATTTGGGAAGAGGACCAAGGCCACTATAAATAGGACCTAGCCACCACCATAAACCGGGGACGGAAAACAGAGGTCGAATCCACAGAAGATAGAGGGTTAGGATCGAATCCCTTCCACCCTCACCAGCTCACCCGAGCTCAAGAACACACCTCCTGAGGGTGTTCCCACTATACTAGTTCTTCCTCAACCCCTTGATGCAAATCCACCACAAAGCAGGAGTAGGGTTTTACACCGCAAGGTGGCCCAAACTTGGGTAAACTGTTGTGTCTATCTTTCCCTTCGAGCTCGACGCGCTAGGGTGTGAGGTTTCGCGAGTAGTAGGCTGGGTAAGTTGAGATGTCCGCACGCACCCTAGAATTCGAACCTCTCAAGGGTTTTCGGAACCCGAAATCTGACATTTGGCGCGCCAGGTAGGGGTGCGTTGGATCTTCTCTTTCGTCAATCGATCCACCGCTACTCCGAAGCTTCCATGGCTGACGCACATCGGGCTCGCGCTGAGCGCCGGGCTGCATTTGCCGCTCGCTTCGCTGAGACGGCACCGGCTGGTGACAGTTGTCGTCGTCGTCCTCCATCACTAGCGGCTAACGCTACCACGAGCCCGACTGGCCACAAACAACAAGCTTCATCACTTTTCCCATCCAGCGCCGCGATGGGCGCACTGCCACTCGGTCGCTGACTCCGGCCACTTCGTCCTCCCATGCGCGACGAGGCCCGGTGAGTGCGCAAGCTGCTCTGCTCATGCCACGGCAGCTCCTGCACTACTCCCCTATCGACGACTTCTACGAGGAGTGGCTCGGACACATCGCCGAGATCGTCAGCGCTGCCGGAGACTCTGTTGTGCCGGCCCGCTCACTGCCTCACCAGCCGCCTGCTGCGGGTGACGTGCCTCATGGGACGCCTCCACCACCTCCGGTCCAGGGCGCCATCATCGAGCCAAGGCGGGCAGCGCCATGGCGCGACCCGCAGCATCAGATGCCTGCGCGTGAAGAAGCAAGCTGTCAAGTGGTGTAGCGGCCCCAAGAAGATGCAAATGCGCTTCCAGCACCTCCATGTCAAGACCGTGCACCGCATGTGATGGTGGCGCGTGAGCACCAAGACCAGGCTCCACCGCCCCGACGGGCTCCCGTGACCACAACAGGGTGTCGTGTGTTCACCCCGGAGCTGTGCAACGTCATCTGGCCGGGCAAGTTCATGTCTGACCTACTCCCGCGCTACGACGGCACTGCCGACCCCTCCGAGTTCCTGCAAGTCTACAAACTGAGCATCGAGGCGGCCAGCAATGACGAGAAGATCATGGCAAACTGGTTCCCCATGGCCCTCAAGGATAGCGCGTGCTCCTGGCTCCTAAGCATCCCTGTGGGGTCGTTCTCCTCCTGGGACGAGATGCGCGAGCGCTTCATCACCAACTTCCAAGGCACACGTGACCGCCCCGCCGGCCGCGGGTGACCTACGACGCATCAAGCAGCAACCAGGAGAGACCCTGCAGAAGTACATTCAATGCTTCAACAACGTTCACCTCAAGATCCCCAAGGTGTCGGACGAGGCCATCATCTCAGCGTTCACTCGTGGCGCCCGAGATGTCAAGATGAATGAGGATCTCACCATACATGAAGACCTGTGCACAGCTCTGGAGATGTTCAACATGGCGAACAAGTGTGCAAGGGCTGAGGAGGGACGCCTCTCCCTCCTCAAGCTCCCTGATGCAGACCCAGAGGACAAGAAGGCCAAGGCCATGGCCAAGGACGTAAAGCGTAAGGGACTGGGCGTGATCGCAGCCGAACCAGAGATGAAGCATGGCTGTGGCCACCCTGAGTCATCCAAGGGTAGCCGTCCATACTACGTCTTCCACAACGTGCACAGCCACAACACCAACGACTGCCAGGAGCTCAGGGCCCTCCACAACGGGCGCCTCGATCATCACCCCGAGTGCAACGATCAAGGCTACGGCCGTGGAGGTGGCCGAGGTGGACGACGCTGGGACGGACGCGACCATTGCCAGGAGTGGCACGACCAGCCTCGGGAGGACCGCTGGCAGGGCCAGCCTCGGGCGGGTGCTTGGAGGGACCAGCCTCATGAGGATCGGCCTCAGGGCAATGCTGGTCTTCCTCCGCTGCCTCCGCCACCAAGAAGAAACAAAGACCATCACCAGGACGAGGAGGCTACGGGCTTCCAAGCGCCTCGCACCATCGCTTGCATCTTGGGCGGTTCCCAGGCGCCAGCCTCTCAACGCGCCTTCAAGCAATTCGCGTGTGAGGTGAACGCAGTCCTTCCCATTCTCGAAGTGACACGCCCGCTCAGGTGGTCCATGTACGCCGTCACCTTCAACTCCTCTGACCAGCTCAAGTGCGCGGCCACAGCCAGCGCGCTCCCAATTCTCTGTTTGCCCATCATGGGCAATGTACTCAGCACCAAGACACTCATCGATGGAGGAGCGGGGCTCAATGTTCTCTCTGTCCAAATGTTCAACACGGTCCAAGTGTCGTACTACCAGCTCCAGCCAACCAAGCCCATCGCAGGAGTGACCGACGGCTCCACGCATCCAATTGGGAAGGTCCGCCTCCCTGTCACCTTCGGCAAGCGCGACAACTACCACACCGAGCTCATCGACTTTGACGTCGCCGACATTCGCCTATCATACAATGCCATCGTCGGGTACCCAGCTCTAGCGAAGTTCATGGCGGCGACGCACCACGGCTACAACGTCCTCAAGATGCTAGGGAGCAGCGACATCATCATGGTCTCCTGCGAGGAAAAGGACATTGTGTGCTCTCTTGAGCGTGCCTACCAAGATGCAGCAGTCGAGGACCCTGAAGACGAGGGTGATGCCCTCCCTCCGGAGGTCGCCCCCAGGACAAAGAAGTAGCTCCTGGGTCAGGGATCTCATGAGGAGGCATGGCCTGATGGTATCGCATTAAGCCTCGCATCCGTGGATGGGGCGCCTTCACCTATCGCATAGGAAGGCGCCCCCAGCGACCCTCTCAGGTTGGGCTCGGGGGTGATACGTCTCCAACGTATCTATAATTTTTTATTATTCCATGCTATTTTATTATCAATCTTGTATGTTTTATAATCATTTTATAGTCATTTTATATCATTTTTGGTACTAACCTATTGACATGGTGCCAAGTGCCAGTTGCCGTTTTCTGTATGTTTTTTACATCGCAGGAAATCAATATTAGACGGAGTCCAAATGCCACGAAACTTTACGATGATTTTTTATGGACCAAAAGGAAGAAGTTCGGCCCTGGTTGCACTTTGGGGGAGTCCCGAGGAGGGGACAACCAACCAGGGCGCGCCAGGAGGCCCAGGCGTGCCCTGGTGGGTTGTGCCGCGGAGTGCAGAACCACCAGATCCAGTATAGACACCATCACAGAGGGGTTCACCACTTCCATTGTTGCCTCTCCGATGATGCATGAGTAGTTCTTTGTAGGCCTTCGGGTCCGTATTTAGTAGCTAGATGGTTTTCTCTCTTGCGCTGAATTCTCAATACAATGGTCTCTTGGAGATCCATATGATGTAACTCTTTTTGCGGTGTGTTTGTTGGGATCTGATGAACTTCGAGTTTATGATCAGTTATATCTTTTTATATGCATGAAAGTTATTTGAGTTTCTTTGATCTCTTATATGCATGATCTCTTATAGCCTCGTATTTCTTCTCCAATATTTGGGTTTTGTTTGGATAACTTGATCTATTTATCTTGCAATAGGAAGAGGTGCCCGGTAGTGGGTTCGATCTTTTGGTGCTTGATCCCAGTGACAGAAAGGGAACCGACACGTATGTATCATTGCTACTAAGGATAAAAACATGGGATCTATATCTACGCAATATATAAATGGATCTTTTCTACATCATGCCATCGTTCTATTGCATTACTCCGTTTTTCCATGAACTTAATACACTAGATGCATGTTGGATAGCGGTCGATGTGTGGAGTAATAGTAATAGATGCAGGCAGGAGTCGGTCTACTAATCTTGGACGTGATGCCTATGTAATGATCATTGCCTGGATATCATCATAATTATTTGAAGTTCTATCAATTGCCTAAGAGTAATTTATTTACCCACCGTTTGCTATCTTTCTCGAGAGAAGCCACTAGTGAAACCTACGGCCCCCGGGTCTTCTTTCTCGTATATTTTCCTTGCGATCTACTTTTCCTTGCGTTTATTTTCAGATCTATTAAACCAAAAATACAAAAATACCTTGCTGCAATTTATTCTTATTTATTTTATTTGGCATTCGATCTATCAATCTACTACAAATTTACCTCACGTCCTTTGCCTATCTTGAGGCGCCGTACCCCAAAAGGGATTGACAACCCCTTTAACACATCAGATTGATAGGTGTTGTTCTTTGTGTGCAGGGGTTGTTTACGTTGTGTTGCTTGGTTCTCCTACTGGTTCGATAACCTTGGTTTCATATCTGAGGGAAATACCTACCGCCGCTGTGCTGCATCATCCCTTCCTGTTTGGGGAAATACCAACGTAGCTTCAAGCGACATCAGGGGGCTCTCCTCTGGAGGGCCTCTGACCTAGCCGACGTCATGAGGGAGGGGCACGGGTGCCATGTGGAGGCATGCTGCAGTGCAAGCTTCCGAGGAGAAAGCAGAAGCGCAGAGCACCAGGTGCTCAAGAATTCATCAGCAAGTCAGTCAAGGAGATTCAGGAGGCGAGGGCTCTGCAGGGCCATCGCCACCCACCATCAGGCCTAGCTCCTTGCCCTAGAGAGGGCGAGGAGTTCCGTGTATGCATCGACATCCCAGGGCTCAACAGGGTCGTGTCTCAGGAGCTCTTCTGGCCGTCCCGCATCAGTCGGTGCGAGGGTCCCCCTCACATCTACTTTCGCGTGCCCGTCTGCTTGCCGAGCACAGCTGTTGCATTTTCATCGCCACATGCGGGACGTCCTAGCGGCTCAGAAGTCTAGGCACCAAGTGATCCTGGTGGAGATGGAGATGGATCCTCACGAGCCCACCAGGCCCCCAGAGCCTCCTAAGGCTCAGGGCCTGGGTGGCTCTTGAGGAACGACTTAAGCAGCGCACGCCTCCTACTACCCCGACATTTCTTCAGCAACGGTGCCAGGTGACATCTTTTTAGTTCGTTCAGTTTGGGGGCGCACCTCGGGCTGCACTATCCCCAAGCCGCGTGGGTCCGTCCTTGCGGCATGTATCCTTCTTGCATTCATCAGGGTTGCCTAACCATTTCTCATGAGCTTATTTATGATCATCACCTTCTTGCTTCGAGTCCTATCTGCCTCACGGTCTCCCTACATTGCTGACTCGTCCTTTGCTCATCCCGCAACAGGGGCTACTCACGCTGGCACGACGCTTGTGCTCAGGTCCGTCCCAACAACGCTGATAAATTCGAGGGCCGAGCTCTGGATTGTGACCCGCCTCGCGCACGCCACCTCACCAGGTCCCCGGTGCCTTCGTCTTCCCGCGAAAGTATCAAGGGTAGGCAGACAGCACCACAGGGAGTTGTACTCTCTCCCGCAGGCTAACACACAGGTACACATGAGTCCTAGCTACGAACGGGCCCCGACGGTCACCACCTTTCCCCGCGAGTCACTTGCATGTTAAAGGGGGTGCACCAGAGCATCGCGCCTCAGGAGCTCCTACTGGCTCTCCAGCCCTCACCCCCTGGCCTTGACCACGTCATCACGACCTGGTATACCAGCGGCGGCTGAGCCTGCTCGAGGGTCGGGCCCCGAGTACGTGGAGCACCTAGACAATCGAGGAAAGGAGCGAGCGTCGTGGGCCCTACCTAGCAGCACCACCCCGAAAACACGAGTGGGCACCACCCAGGGGGATCGCTACAAGTTCACTAAAAGATAAGTCGCTCGCATGTCGGCATGACCCCGTCGCCCAAATCGCATGACTCACGCAGTTCCACTTAGGCAATGTCGCTCCCCTTTCTGTTTCTTTGGCAGCTGCTTGCACGCCAAGGGGCACCTCATGAGCATTGCATCTCAGGAGCTCTCACTGGACCTTGGGCCGCTCACCTCCTGGCCTTGACCACGACATCACGACCTAGCATACCAGCGACGGCTGAAGCCTGCCTGGGGACTGGGGCCCGTCGGCGTAGAGCAATATGTTGCCTAGGGGGAGGAAAGGGAGAACTGTGCCTGAGTGGGATACGCGATTTCATCATGAAGACAAGAAGAAAAATGCAGAAATTAAAAAAATTTGATTCATACATGCCCCCGCGGCGCCAGTCCTAATTCTGTGCAGGGAAGCAAAAGAAGAAAGGCTTCAAGGAACCAGGCCGACGCACATCACAGACGACGTTGACCGGCTGCCGCTACCATGCTCTGGGAACAGCGGGTGCTTGGCGGCATGTAGTTCTCATCGCTGGACTCCGGAGATTCGCTGGGCTCAGGAGAGTCGCTGGATTCCCAGGAGTCATCGCTGCTACTGTAGGAGACGGCGGTGGGGCCGTAGACGGGCCCAGCACCCACGGCCGCGTCCCGCAGGCTGCTTCCTCCGGAGCAGCACTCGAGCCGCCGGCCCTCCTCGTCAAAGACCTTGAAGAACAGAGTGGAGGCGTCGTCGTACTCGAAGTGGATCATGAGGGCCCCCTCCGCGCGGCAGGCTCGGGCGACCTCACCCCACCCGCGAGTCATGAAGACGTTGCCGGGGGGCACCACCTCGACCTCAGCCCCGGTGGCCAGGCTGCAGCACCCGGCGTGTTGCAGCCACAGCTCGAGCGGCCCCCTCAGTGGCAGCTCATCGACGAAGAAACTCGGGAGCCAGATCAATGAGGCGAGCGGCATCACTGCCCACATCACAAACTCGTGTGAGCTACCCTCGACGTGGGTCCACGGCTCAGTTGGTAGAACGGAACGGCTCGTCCGCTGCCACCTGGGACTGCTCGACGACGCGCATTGCAGTCCTGCGCACGGGCGTACAGGGGAAGGGCGAAGTCAGGCAGAGGCCTTGCTTGCCAAGGCCTGGCCACCTCCTGCCTCGCGCCGTCGTCGTGGGGACGGCAGAACCGTTTCTTCGGCAGAAGTGGATCAGGCCCCTCTTGAGGGGCTTTTCCCTTTTCTACCACGGAGAACCTCCTGGTCGGCACCATGGATTCACTAGCAAGGTGGAGGAGAAGAAGGGAGGAGCATCAAAGACGAAGAAAAAGATGAGCGAGGGGGGCTCTGCCCCTCCCCTCATTTATAGTCAGAGGGAGGCCAACCGCCGGCCTCCACGATCCCGCGTAATGATGATCTTCTGCATGCAGCATCGACTCGTCAAAGTCGAATGGTTGCCGAGGCAGTCTGGGGAAGTGGAGACGCTCACGTCCCATCAATCGCCATGCATCGTTCAAGGAAGCAGGCGGTTAGGGCCTGCGGCGCTCCGCACTTGCCCTTACGCTTCGCCTAGAAGCCAAGTCCAAGCGCGTTTTAGTCCTGGGGGCTACTGTCGGTGTTCTGGATACGGGGGTACACAGACTTGCCTGCCTGCGGCCCACTGCGCGGCTCCATCAATGTCCTGGTATGGCCCAGCTTCAGCATCAACAACTCAAGACCCTCGCAAGGGGCCAAGCCTCGCGAGGCGGACGACACCAAGACATCCAAGGGGATCGGCATTCTCAGGCTGGCCCCCGAGGAGCGAAGATTTCTATGCAAGGTGCACCTCACCAGGCTCAGGTGACGTGAGCCATGACGACCAAGGCCGGGCGGGCGCCAGATGGGCGCCAGCGGGCACAGTGTACCAGTTTCCTCTTTGGTGCAAAGGAGGCATACAGCAGGCGCAGAGTCCTGAGGAATGAACCAAAGGTTTCCGTTCTGGTGCAACGAGACCAAGACCGCCAGGATGGTAGGACGGAGGTCATCATCGAGCCCACCGCAACGTCACGACCAGAGGCTTTTTTATGCGAAGACCCCTTTAGTCAGGATAGGATGTACTTGTTGTCTCCCTTCAAATCTGGCCATTGTGGGATCCCTTCCCACCAACATTTGGCAAGAGGAACAAGGCTACAATAAATAGGACCTAGCCACCACCATAAACATGGGATGGAAAACAGAGGTCGAAGACACAGAAGACAGAGGGATAGGATTGAAGCCCTTCCACCCTCACCATCTCACCCGAGCTCAAGAACACACCTCCTGAGGTTGTTCCCACTATACTAGTTCTTCCTCAGCCCCTCGAGGCAAATCCACCACAAAGCGGGAGTAGGATTTTACACTGCAAGGTGGCCCGAACCTGCGTAAACTGTTGTGTCCTTCTTTCCCTTCGAGCTCAACGCGCTAGGCTGTGAGATTTCACGAGTAGCAAGTTGGGTAGGTTGAGACCTCTGCATGCACCCCAGAGTTCGAACCACTCAAGGGTTTGCGGAACCCGAGATATAACAATCATCATCTTATAAAAGCACCAGTTAGAGAGCTCCACTATCATTTATATGCTTTGTTTTTAATTGATGTTGAGTATGAGTGTGACTATATCTCTTCTGCCATTAATTATAATGTCTATTCACTCCTTGATCCTCAGGGGTGCCTTGCATTTAAGTTTTGCGGTCTCTGAAAGTGCTAGCGATATACCATTTTGTCATATTATATCATGATTCTTTTGAAAAAAATGTTGTCATTCGAGATTTGTTATTATTACTCGCTAGTTGATTATCCCATTGATATGAGTAAATGTGAGACCTAAATGTTATTGTGAACATAGTTAGTTAAGAACCTTTGTTGAAAACCTGAATATTGGCTAGACATATTTGCAACAACAACAAGATCAAACAGAGTTTGTAAAAGTTTTTTGTTTGTCACTTTCAGTTTGTCAACTGAATTGCTTGAGGACAAGCAATGGGTTAAGCTTGGGGGAGTTGATACGTCTCCATCATATCTACTTCTCCAAACTCTTTTGCCCTTGTTTTGGACTCTAATTTGCATTATTTGAATGGAATTAACCCAGACACACGCAGTTTTCAACAGAATTGCCATGGTGTTATTTTTGTGCAGAAATCAAAGTTCTCAGATAGACATGAAAATTTACAAAGAATTTTTGTGGACTATATAAAAACTATTAGCACAAGAAGTTACGAGAGGGTGGACCACCCATTGGCCACAAGCACTGCCCTGCAGGCTTGTGGGCCCCTGGACCTCCTTCGACTCTAACGCCAACTCTATAAGTACCTATTCGTGGAGAAAAAAATCAGAGAGAAGGATTCATCGCATTTTATGATACGGTCGCCACATCCTGTTTTTCATGGGGAGGGTTGATCCGGAGTCCATTCTGGCCTCCGGAGCGGGGGATTCGTCGCCATCGTCATCATCAACCTTCCTCCATCACCAACTTCATGATGCTCACCGCTGAGAGTGAGTAATTACATCATAAGCTTGCTGGACGGTGATGGGTTGGATGATACTTATCATGTAATCGAGTTAGTTTTGTTAGGGTTTGATCCCTAGTATCGACTATGTTCTATGATTGATGTTGCTATGACTTTGCTATGCTTAATGCTTGTCACTAGGGCCCGAGTGCCATGATTTCGGATCTGAACCTATTATGGTTTCATGAATATATGAGTGTTCTTTATCCTATCTTGCAAGTTGTAGACACCTATTACGAGTTATGATCCGCATACCCCAAGGTGACAATAATTGGGATTCTTTCTGGTGATTACCGTAGTTTGAGGAGTTCATGTATTCACTAAGTGCTAACGCTCTGGTCCGGTTCTCTATTAAAAGGAGGCCTTAATATCCCTCAGTTTCCATTAGGACCCTGCTTCCAAGGGAGGGTAGGACAAAATATGTCATGCAAGTTCTTTTCCATAAGCATGTATGACTATATATGGAACACATTCCTACATTATATTTATGAATTGGAGCTAGTTCCGTGTCACCCTAGGTTATAACTACTACATGATTAATATTATCCAACAAATTATCATTGTTGATCCAATGCCTATGAGCTTTTCACATATTGATCTGTGCTAAGTTACTTTGTCCTTGCTACTATTACAATCATTACAAAACTGCTACTGTTACTTTGCCACTGTTAACGTTACTTCCATACTACTTTACTACTAAATACTTTGCTGCAGACATTAAGTCTTTTAGGTGTGGTTGAATTGACAACCCAACTGCTAATACTCATGAATATTCTTTGGCTCCCCTTGTGTCTAATCAATAAATTTGGGTTGAATACTCTACCCATGATAACTGTTGCGATCCCCTATACTTGTGGGTTATCACTTAAGAATCGCTGCGGGTGAGAAAGTCTCATCATAGTCAACCCCTTGAACTTGTCAAAAACCTTTTGCGACAAGTCGAGCTTTATAGACAGTGACATTACCATCAGCTTTTGTCTTCTTCTTGAAGATCCACTTATTCTCAATGGCTTGCCGATCATCGGGCAAGTCCACCAAAGTCCACACTTCGTACTCATACATTGATCCTATCTCAGATTTCATGGCCTCAAGCCAATTATCAAAATCTAGGCTCATCATAGCTTCTTCATAGTTCGTACGTTCGCCGTGGTCTAATAACATGACTTCCAAGACAGGATTACCATATCACATTGGTGCGGAACGTGTTCTAGTCGACCTACGAAGTTTAGTAGTAACTTGATCTGCAGTTTCATGATCATCATCATTAGCTTCCTCTCTAGTTTGTGTGGGCATCATGAGAATGGTTTTCTCTGATGTACTACTTTCCAATTCGAGAGAAGGTACAATTACCTCATCAAGTTCTACTTTCCTCCCACTCACTTCTTTCGAGAGAAACTCCTTCTCTAGAAAGGACCCATTCTTGGCAACAAAGCTCTTGCCTTCGGATCTATGGTAGAAGGTGTACCCAATAGTTTCCTTAGGGTATCCTATGAAAACGCACTTCTGTGATTTGGGTTTGAGCTTATCAGGCTAAAGCCTTTTGACATAAGCGTCGCACCCCCAAACTTTAAGAAATGACAGCTTAGGTTCTTGCCAAACCATAGTTCATATGGTGCCGTCTCAACGGATTTAGAAGGTGCCCTATTTAACGTGAATGCCATTGTCTCTAATGCATAATACCAAAAAGATATTGGTAAATCGGTAAGAGACATCAAAGAACGCACGTTCGGACGCACCATTACATTGTGGTGTTCCAGGTGGCGTGAGTTTTGAAACAATTCCACATTGTTTGAAATGAAGTCCAAACTCATAACTAAAATATTCACATTGTCGGTGCAACAAACCCTGGATCCGTTGCCCTGACTGTGCATAGGCCCAAGATCAGGACTGAAGCACCTATCCAAGACGGAGTACAAGGAACCAAGGGACTCTAAGAACCAACGAATAGATCACAGGATCAAGACCAAGCCAGAGAAGCAAGATATCGTCAAGGAAGAAGCCTCCCCTGTCGAGCAGGCGAGCCCGGCAAGGGGCGAGGCCACCCCTAGAAGAAGGTGACCAAGGCATCCTGGCAGGGCCTGTCGGGACATGCAAAGTCTAAAACACCTCACCAAGCACTCCACCATGACTCACGTCGTGGATCAGTGCGGTGTCAAGATACAGAGTGATTAGGTGGCTGCCATTCACCACATGGCAGCCCCTTTCTACCAAGAAAACCCACAGACGACACCCGTCCAGTGACGTGTCAAACAAGCAGGCATGGAGCTGGCAAGATAGCCCGACAAGCCTTGTCGGGGAACCAACGACGTGACGTTAAGCGGTGCATTAAATGCACCCTGTCAGCCTATAGAGTTAGGCATGATAGTACTATTTGCTATCTTATTAGTGTCTAATGACTGATTTGCCACTGTGGTAACCCCTTAACCTATAAAAGGAGGCCCATGGCAACTGTTAGAGGGGTTGGAAAGTTAGAGAACTCACACCCCCGTATGCGCGTAGTCGCTATCGCCCTGAGGCAACCCTTGTCGGGCAAGTGTACTATGCCCCGCCACCACATTTCCACCATCAATCCACCAAAGCAGGAGTAGGGTTTCACGCCTTGTGGCGGCCCGAACCTGGGTAAAACTGCGTGTATGATCTCTGCCGTGCTGCCCCATGTTGGTCGGATCTTTGTGCAATGCGTCGTCCCCTGCCAAACCAGCAAGGGGTCGTCCTAGTCCCATAGGTGGTCGTGGTTTCCCGCGACATCTTTTGGCGCACCAGGTAGGGGCGGCTAGAGGGCGTGAGCAGCGTGTCACCTTCATCGCCATCTGAATCTTCGACGGAGCCACATCCCCATGGCACCCAAGAAAAAGCCTGCCTCTTTGGCTCATCTGTCGACCTGGAAGGCTTCACCACCCGCAGCACCCGACGCAACAGGAGGAATTGAGCCATTCGAGGACGTGGATGCTGTTGGGAACGTGGTCGGAGCAGGCAGCACGACCACCATTTCCCCCGCGGCCGACGCAGGAGCAGGAGACGCCGGAGGAGAGCAGCATCAGCAACACCTGGACAGCCTCACTCCGCTCACCAATGCGCACAGCCGCAGCGATGGCGCTTAGTCTGGGGCGAGCCGCGGCCCTCCGGCTGCCCCTGCCATAGGTAGACTGCTGCGCGTGCGCTTTCGCCCGGGCGGGTCGGCCGAGCTGGTGTGCCCAACGGAGCTGTTGGCCCTCGAGGGCCTCCGCCTCACCACCCTGCCATCCAGGTGGTTGCATCGCAATAGCGGGGGCACAGTCCTGCTGTCACTGGCTCCGTAAGGAGCCGAGCGACGGCGCGGTCGACTTCATCATCATCTGTGTCGAGCACAGCCTCGGAGGCCATGGTGCAGGCTCAGCTGCTGCTGGGGTTCCTGCCGGCGGCCGAGTAGATGGACAAATGGCATGCCACCATCCAAAGTCTGCTCGGTGTCGCCGAAGCCAAGGGCTCATGACGAGCTAACCCGCCACGGCCTCCCCAAGCAACGGCGATGGCTCACGCTGCTGCACATACGAAGGGAGTCGTCCCCATGGTGTCGTCCCCACCACGGCAGCCCGCTCGATGGCCTCCTCTAACCCTCGAGCGCAACAAAAACAAGACCCCGATGACGTCTCGATGGCCTCCTCTAACCCTCGAGCACTTCTAGGCCAATGATGAACCCCGGAGGATAGGCGGAGAGGAGACGTGTGCGTCATTGAGCAGCACCACAACGACCTTCGTCGGACCAACAGCTGCGATGGCTTCAACATCGATGAGCCCGCGCTCGGTCTTGGTGGCCCCCTACCTTTCGAGGTTGGTGCCCTGCCTTTACGCATGAGCTGCGGCAAGTCCGTTGGCCGTCTGTTCGCATGTTCAAGCCAGAGATGCCTGAGAAGTATGACGGGAGGCTGAACTCGGCAGAGTTCCTGAGCATCTACACCATCGCTGTTCAGGCTGCCGGGGGAAGAGATGAGAAGGTGTTCGCCAACTACTTCCCTTTGGCCCTCAAGTCCAATGTGAGGTCTTGGCTGATGCACCTGCCGGAGAACTCTATCTCGTCATGGGCAGACATGTGCCACGAGTTCATCGGTGCCTTCACCGGTGGCCACCAGGAGCCGGGCCGTCCCAGCGATCTGCAGCTTCTCCAGCAACAAGAAGGAGAAACCCTCCGTAAGTATTTATAGAGATTCAGCAAAGTTCATAGAAATATTCCAGATATCCATCCAGCAGCTATGACAGCTGCCTGCAGTCTAATGTGCGCAATTGTCGGATTCGTTCTAAGATGAACGTGCGGTTGCCCAAGACTGTGAAGGAGTTTTACACTCCAGTGGATAAATGTGCTTGTATGGAGGAGGGAAGGAAGTTGCCCGGAGAGGAAGATTGCATCAATGTTGATTCAAAGGATGATGATGGATCAACCAGTCAGAAGAAGAGCAAGAAGCGCAGTAAGAAGCGGAGGGATAAGGCAGTAATGACTGTTGAAGGATCAGGCACCCCAAGTACCGGCAAGATCGGCAAGGCTGAGGTCCCCAGCAGGGAGGCTGCCATGTGCGTTGATTGCTGGGAAGTTGCGGCTGCAGAGAAGGCTGGGAAGGGTGATGGGTCATACTGCAAGATCCATCAGACCAAGGGCCTTGACCTTCAAGAGTGCTATTAGGTTGAGCAGTTAATCAAGAGACAGAGAGCTGAGTATGAGAAGTGTGATAAGGAAAAAGGTCAGAATACTGCTGGCGGTAAGGGCCAGGGCGGTGAAGCAAAACGCCCCGACAAACCCTTTCGGAACAAAGGAAAATCCACTAGAGGTCAGGAGAAGGAAGCTTGTGATGATGAGACTGATGGAGGGGATGAAGAGGAAACCAGTGAGCAAGAGTTTCAGAAGGCCACTGATGGTCTATGCATTGACGGGGGTGCATCTCTGCTCACCTCCCACCGCCAGGTCAAGCGGTGGGCGCGAGAAGTCAATATCGTGGAACCAGCACCAAAGGGCCGGAAGCCGCGTACTCCCATCATCTTTGACAAGGAGGATCATCCTAGCCATACCACTGTGGTAGGATGCCTGTCGTTGTTTGTTTCTGCAACAATTTGCAACCTCAAGGTCACAACGATGTTGGTGGACGATGGGGCCGGACTGAATCTGATTTCCCCAGTAGTTATCAGCAAGCTTCAGATAGCAAAGGAAGAGCTAGAAGTTACCAGCACATTTCAAGGAGTTAATCCCGGCAGGAGTCATCCTAAGGGGAAGATTACATTGCCGGTAACGTTTGGGAGAGAGCTGAACTACCGGACTGAGAAAATTATGTTTGACGTGGTTGATCTCTCCCTGCCGTATAATGGGATACTTGGACGCCCGGCTCTGGCTAAATTCATGGCGGCATCCCACTATGCCTACAACACCTTGAAGATGCTTGTGCCACTGGGGGTGATCAACATCCCATCAGACGAGACAGATGCCATCATTCGTGTGGACAAGATGTACCAGAACGCGGTCGCGGCAGAGACAAAGACGACAACAGTTCCCGCCAAGGAAAGTAAAGGAAAGAAGAAGGATTGTAGGACCTCCAGCAAGGAGTCTGGGAAGCATGCGCCCCACTGAGTGCACGGCACCCATTGACGATGTGCCGGAGTGTTCCAACAGCAAGAAGTCCAAGGTTTCTACTCCGCAAGGGAAAAAGGTCCCGGCAGGGCTGGCTGGCATTGATGGTACTTTCACTATCAGCGCCACCCTCGATGACAAATAGGAAAGCGCGCTTGTTGCCTTCCTGCGGGCGAATATCGATGTGTTTTCCTGGCAACCATCTGATATCTCCGGTGTTCCCAGGGAGGTAATCGAGCACCACCTTGCTGTCTGCCTGCACGCTAGACCTATTAAACATAAAGTACGGAAGCAGGCCTTGGAGAGGAAGCAGTTCATTGCAGAAGAGATAAAGAAGCTTGAGGCAGCTGGTTTGGTTAGAGGAGTGCTACATCCCACTTGGCTAGCAAACCCAGTGGTGGTCCGGAAGGCAAACGGGAAGTGGTGACTGTGCATTGATTTCACATATCTCAACAAGGCTTGCCTGAAGGACCCGTTTCCCTTGCCGCGTATTGATCAGATTGTGGATTCCACATCAGGCTGTGATTTGCTCTCATTCCTGGATGCCTACTCTGGATATCATCAGATCTTCTTGTCCAAAGAAGATGAAGAGAAGACCTCGTTCATCACTCCATATGGTACATATTGTCTTGTCTGCATGCCATTCGGATTAAAGAGTGATGGGTCTACTTTTGCAAGGGCAGTCCAGATTGGTTTTGAAACTCAGGTGCATAGAAACACCGAAGCTTATATGGATGATATTGTGGTCAAAACCAAGGACAGAGCAACTCTTATCTAGGATTTGGAGGAGACATTTGCAAATTTGTGCAAGAGCAACCTCAAGCTCAATCCAAAGAAGTGTGTATTTGGCATTCCCTCCGGCCAGCAGCTTTGGTAGTTTGTGTCCCATAGGGGGATCGAAGCTAATCTCGACAAGATCGAGGCCATTGAGCAGATCCAAGCCCCAAGGATGGTTAAAGATGTGAGCGCCCGATGGGATGTGTTGTCGCTCTAAGTAGATTCATCTTCAAGTCTGCTAAGCGTGCCCTGCCGTTCTTCAAAATTTTGAAGTGGACCCTGGAAGCAGATGCAGCTTTGCAAGAGTTGAAGGCATACATGTCTTCTATGCCTACCTTGGTTGCTCCCAAACCCTATGAGCCGCTACTGCTATACTTGGCGGCAACCAACCAAGTGGTCAACACAGCCTTGGTAGCACAACGAGAAGTGAATGAGGAAGGGAGTGAGCAGAGACCGGGCAGAGTCAGACAAGGATCAGGACAGCAGTGACCACGGCAACGATCGAAACCCCAAGGACGTGGCATGGAAGAAAGTGGTGCAGCGCCTAGTGTACTTCGTCAGTTCCTTGTTACAGGGGGGCTAGAATGAGGTACTCTGGTGTGCAAATGTTGATTTTTGCATCATCATGGCCTCAAGGAAACTGCGCCATTACTTCCAAGCCCATGAGATCACGGTTGTCACTCATTTCCCGTTGCAACGGATACTCCGAAACCCCGAGGATATGGCAAAATAGTGGAGTGGGCTTTGGAGTTATCCAGCTTTGGTTTGAAGTTTGAGAGCACATCAACTATCCAAAGCAGGGCGTTCGCAGAGTTTATTGCCGAATGGACGCCAACCCCTGATGAGGAAGTGACTGAGATAGTTATCCCCCACAAGGAATCACCCCAAGAATGGATTATATATTTTGATTGTAATTTTCCCTACAAGGTGCGGGGGCTGGCGTGCTTCTTGTCGCCCCCTCCGGGGAGCACTTGAAGTACGTCGTCCAAATGCATTTTGCCCGGGAAGAAGCAACCAACAATACAACAGAGCATGTAAGGCTCCTTGCCGGGCTCAGAATTGCAGTTGAATTGGGAATTAATAAGATGATCATTCGAGGAGATTTATAGCTGGTGGTGAGACAAGTCAACAAGGATTATCAAAGTCCATTGATGGAGGCATACATCAAGGAAGTGAGAAGATTGAAGTAGCACTTTGACGGATTGCAAACGGAGCATGTACCCCGTGCGAAAAATAGCATAGCTGATCATCTGTCAAAGTGTGCTGCATGGAAGATTCCTGTGGAACCAGGAACTTTTGTTCTCCGTATTACTCAGCCCTCCGTATCCCCAGCAATAATGGCCCAGAAAAGGAGAAAGTTGGACACCGGTAACCCTCTCCCGGTAGAGTCGTCCGCTCCCAGCAGAGATTCTGCCGGAAACAACTCCTCGCAGCCTACCGGACCGCCCCCTCCAACCGGGCCCGTGGACCCCATGTATGAGGTTGGTGATCCCGCAGCAGACAAGGTGCCGCTAGTCCTTGTTGCTGAGCCCCAGGCTCCAACTTGGGTAAGGCACATTCTCCACTTCCTCCAAACTGGAGATCTTCCCGGTGATAAAGATGAAGCTGAAAGAGTAGCCCGAAGGGCCAGTATGTATCAGTTTGTTGATGACACTCTATACAGAAGGAGGCCCAACGGTGTGAAATTGAAGTGCGTCTGTCGGGAAGAAGGAAAGGAACTATTGGCTGAGATACACAAAGGAATGTGCGGATCCCACAGTGGATCAAGGGAATTAGTTGGGAAAGCATTCCGACAAGGATTATATTGGCCCACATCCCTCCAAGATGCAGTCGAGATAGTCAATAAGTGTGAAGCCTGCCAGTTCCATTACAATAAAACCCACCTGCCTGCCCAAGTGCTTCAGACAATCCCTCTATCATGGCCATTTTCGGTCTGCGGGCTCGATATCCTCGTCCCCTTCCCCCGAGCAATCGGGGGCTTTGAATTCTCGTTCTTTGCCATTGACAAGTTTACAAAGTGGTCGGAAGTGACAGCCGTGAGAAACGTGACTGCTCAGTCAGCTATCGAGTTCTTAAAAGATCTGGTGTGTCGATTTGGAGTTCCGGCAAGGATCATCACCGACAATGGAACCCAGTTCATGAGTTGCGCCTTCATGCAATATGTTCATGCCCTCGGATGCAAGATCTCATTCGCCTCTATGGCACACCCCCGGAGCAATGGACAAGCTGAGAGGGTGAACGCTGAAGTGCTATGCGGACTCAAGGCAAGAACCATTGATACGCTGCAGAAGCACGGCAGGAAGTGGATCCAGGAGCTGCCGATAATTCTCTGGTCCCTCGGAACGACACCAAACCGAGCTACTGGGCAAACTCCCTTCTCCCTGGTCTACAGGGCAGAAGAAGTTATCCCCATGGAACTCGTTCATGGGTCGCCTGGAGTGCTTGCTTACGATGAAGTCGTGCAAGATCAGCACCAGCGTGATGACGTGGTGCTACTCGAGGAGAACCATCTCCGGGCTGTGATACGTCTCCAATGTATCTATAACTTTTTATTTTTCCATGCTATTATATTATCTATTTTGGATGTTTATGGGCTTTATTATACACTTTTGTATTATTTTTGGGACTAACCTATTAACCGGAGGCCCAGCCCAAATTGTTGTTTTCTTGCCTATTTCAGTGTTTCAAAGAAAAGGAATATCAAACGAAGTCCAAACGGAATGAAACATTTGGGAGAGTTATTTTTGGAACAAACGCAATCCAGAAGACTTGGAGTAGACGTCAGGGAAGCTTCGAGGAAGCCACAATGGTCCAGGGCGCGCCCTACCCCCGTGGGTGTGCCCCCCACCCTTGTGGGCCCCTTGTGGCTCCCCTAACCGACTTCTTTCGCCTATATATATCCATATACCCCAAAAACTTCCAGGAGCACAATAGATCGGGAGTTCCGCCGCCGCAAGCCTCTGTAGCCACCAAAAACCTCTCGGGAGCCCGTTCCGGCACCCTGTCGGAGCGCGAATCCATCACCGGTGGCCATATTCATCATCCCGGCGCTCTCCATGACGAGGAGGGAGTAGTTCACCCTCAGGGCTGAGGGTATGTACCAGTAGCTATGTGTTTGATCGCTCTCTCTCGTGTTCTTGAGGTGGTACGATCTTGATGTATCATGAGCTTTGCTATTATATATGGATCTTATGATGTTTCTCCCCCTCTACTCTCTTGTAATGGATTGTGTTTTCCCTTTGAAGTTATCTTATCGGATTGAGTCTTTAAGGATTAGCACTTGATGTATGTCTTGCATGTGCTTACCTGTGGTGACAATGGGATATTCATGTGATCTACTTGATGTACATTTTGGTGATCAACTTGCGGGTTCAGTGACCTTGTGAACTTATGCACAGGGGTTGGCACATGTTTTCGTCTTGACTCGTCGGTAGAAACTTTGGGGCACTCTTTGAAGTACTTTGTGTTGGTTGAATAGATGAATCTGAGATTGTGTGATGCATACCGTATAATCATGCCCACGGAGACTTGAGGTGACATTGGAGTTTCTAGGTGACATTAGGGTTTTGGTTGATTTGTGTCTTAAGGTGTTATTCAAGTACGAACTCTATGATAGATCAAATGGAAAGAATAGCTTCATGTTATTTTACTACGGACTCTTCAATAGATCGATCAGAAATGATATCTTTGAGGTGGTTTCATACCCTACAATAATCTCTTCGTTTGTTCTCCGCTATTAGTGACTTTGGAGTGACTCTTTGTTGCATGTTGAGGGATAGTTATATGATCTAGTTATGTTATTATTGTTGAGAGAACTTGCACTAGTGAAAGTATGAACCTTAGGCCTTGTTTCAACGCATTGCCATACCATTTGTGCTCACTTTTATCAATAGTTACCTAGCTGTTTTTATATATTCAGAATATAAAAACCTATATCTACCATCCATATTGCACTTGTATCACCATCACTTCGCCGAACTAGTGCACCTATACAATTACCATTGTATTGGGTGTGTAGGGGACACAAGTGACTCTGTTATTTGGTTGCAGGGTTGTTTGAGAGAGACCATCTTCAACCTACGCCTCCCACAGATTGATAAACCTTAGGTCATCCACTTGAGGGAAATTTGCTACTGTCCTACAAACCGCTGCACTTGGAGGCCCAACAACGTCTACAAGAAGAAGGTTGTGTAGTAGACATCAAGCTCTTTTTTGGCGCCGTTGCCGGGGAGGTTAGTGCTTGAAGGTATATCTTTTGATCTTGCAATCGAATCTTTTAGTTTCTTGTTTTATCACTAGTTTAGGTTATAAAATAAAACTACAAAAAAATGGAATTAAGGTTGCCTCATTTGCTTCATCTTTTTAATATCTTCCGTGAAAATGATGGAAAGGAAAATTGTGCTCAAGTGCTAGAAGAAGAATGCATTAGAATGTTTGGCACTAAATCTTTGTATGATGAGCATGATTGCAATGTTATTAGTATGAATTCTATGAATACCCATGATGCTAATCATATGCAAAGCCACAAGATTGGGGATGCTATTGTGATAATTATGAAAGTGGATTTGGAGAGGTCATGACTTTATTTAGTGATGAATCCACTATTTCGGAAGAGGTTCCAATTGATTACGAGAACAAAGTTGCTATCTATGATGATTATTGTGATGACTTGTATGCTATTAAGAATAATGATAACCACGAAACTTGTCATCATGATTTTAGTTTTCAATTGGATTATGCCTCACATGATATTTATTTTGTTGAGTTTTCTCCCACTACTATTCATGAGAATAAATTTGCTTATGTGGAGAGTAGTAAATTTTCTATGCTTGTAGATCATGAAAAGAATGCTTTATATGATGGTTATATTGTACTGAAAATTATTATGAGGGAGGAATATATGCTTGTAGGAGTTGCAATAATATCAAGTTTCCTCTCTATGTGTTGAAAATATTGATGCTATGTTTGTTTTGCTTTCCTATGCTAGTTGACTATTGTTCCCATAAGTTGTTTGCTCACAAAATCCCTATGCATAGGAAGTGGGTTAGACTTAAATGTGCTAGTCATATTCTTCATGATGCTCTCTTTATGTTTTGAAAGCACAAGTGCTCCCTGGGTGATTTTGGTAATTAATGTCAACGTATCTATTGTTGGACTAACCCTTCTACCTAGTATGTTTCAGACAAGTTCAACAATGGAGTGGCATGGACTAAAGGATGTGGAACCCCTTCAAGATGCCAAGGACAAAGGATTGACTCAAGCTCCAAGCACAAGCCTCTACAGTTTCCATTTTAGTGATCCAAGATCATATTGAGTCTATAGGAAAAGCCAGTACTATCAAGAGGGGATGAGGTGTTGCTTAATGGCTTGCTTGCTCAACTACTTTCTCACATCCACATATGTCCTAAACCAAAAGTCAAACTCGGCCCTACCGATTCTTTCTATCCGGCGCCACCGAGTTCAGATGTCATAGCCACTGCCACAAACCCTAGGCTAATCGGTCTCACAGATAGGGATCTCGGTCTCACGGAGCTGGGATTGTAATCTCTCTATGTATGTCCATTACCAAAATCAGTCTCACCGACTTTGAGTAATCGGTACTACCGAGATTACAATGCAAACTCTCTAGTTAGCTTATTACCAAAATCGGTCCCATCGAGTTTGTGTAATCGGTCTCACCGAGTTTGCCTGACCAACTCTCTGGTTAGCTTATTACCGAAATCGGTCCCACCGAGTTTGTGTAATCGGTCTCACCGAGATTACGGTATGCCCTAACCCTAACCATATCGGTCCTACTGAGTTGCATGTCGGTCCCACCGAAAATCCTAACGGTCACTACATTTGCTAAATCGGTCCGACCGAGTTTCTCAATTCAGTCCCACCGAGATTGGCAAGTTGTGTGTAACGGTTAGATTTTGTGTGGAGGCTATATATACGCCTCCACCCACTCTTCATTCGTGGAGAGAGCCATCAGAACAAACCTACACTTCTAGCATACATTTTCTGAGAGAGAACCACCTACTCATGTGTTGAGGCCAAGATATTCCATTCCTACCATATGAATCTTGATCTTTAGCCTTCCCCAAGTTGCTTTCCACTCAAATCTTCTTTCCACCAAATCCAAACCCTGCGAGAGAGAGTTGAGTGTTGGGGAGACTATCATTTTAAGCACAAGAGCAAGGTGTTCATCATCAACACACCATTTGTTACTTCTTGGAGAGTGGTGTCTCCTACATTGGCTAGGTCTTACTTGGGAGCCTCCGACAAGATTGTGGATTTTAACCAAGGAGTTTGTAAGGGCAAGGAGATCGCCTACTTCGTAAAGATCTAACGCTAGTGAGGCCAGTCCTTCGTGGGCGACGGCCATGGTGGGACAGACAAGGTTGCTTCTTCATGGGCCCTTCATGGACTCGCGCAACCGTTACCCTTCGTGGGTTGAAGTCTACATCAACATGGATGTACGATAGCAGCACCTATCTGAACCACGAGAAAAACATCTGTGTCTCCAATTGCGTTTGAATCCTCCAATCCCATCCCTTTACATTCTTGCAAGTTGCATGCTTTACTTTCCGTTGCTCATATACTCTTTGCATGCTTGCTTGTTATGTGTTGTGATTGTTAAACTTGTGCCTAAACTCCTCTTGAACTTAAAGAAGTTAAAAACTGCAACTTTTGGTACGTAGTGTCTAATCACCCCCCTCTAGACACATCTTCTCGATCCTTTCAATTGGTATCAGAGCTTTGGTCTCCATTGCTTTGGTTTAAACACCATTGGAGGAAGATGGATGAGTCTACTATTGGGAGTCTTAGACATAGAGTGCCAATACTTGATGGAGAGTACTTTCATGAGTGGAAATATGAGATGCTTGTGATTTTAAATCAATATCATTTGAACAAGTACATTGCTAGTCCTTGTGCATCTCATGTTGATCCTATGCATCCTACTCTTGATGAGTCAATTGACATGATTCGCAATCTTAGAACTGTTGAACTTATCACTAGAGGCTTGCCTAGAAACTTGATTCGATGTTTGCCTACTCTTAAGTGTGCCTACACTATATGGAAATTTCCTTAGGAACGTTTTCCAAATTATTCCTTGAAAAATCTTGATGAAATTCTCTATAGGTCTATTGCCTTGAGTAAGATGAATTCCAGTGATCCTATGTTTGGTGATTGTCTATTTGAGCTTACAAACCTTATGCGTGCCAAAGGAGATGTTGGAGTTATTAGTGATATTATTTCCGAAGCTATTAAAATACATAAACAAGATCATTGTCAAACTCACTCTAACGAATCACCCTCTCTAGGATTTGATCCACCACATGACGATGTTGAACATGGATACTATGATGAGGATGATGATAGTGACTTTGATCTTGATGATGCAATGAGACACTTTGGTCTTATGGCAAATCTTTGGGGATATATGGCAGGAGGAAAGGAATGGGTTCTTGATAGTGGATGTACCGATCACATGACCGGAGATAAAGATATGTTTCGTGAGCTTGCTGAAAATGACGGTCCCCGAAAGTATGTCACTTTTGGTGACAACTCAAACGGTAAGGTGGTTGGCCTCGGTAAGGTGGCCATATCACATGATAGCTCCATACAAAATGTCATGCTCATTGAATCTCTTGGCTACAACTTACTTTCAGTATCTAGACTTGCTGATTTCGGTTTCAATGTCCTATTTACTGAAGTAGATTGCCAAGTGTTTCGTAGAGATAATCATAAAATGGTCTTTACCGGTGTACGTAGAGGTGATCTGTACATTGTTGATTTCACTAAAAAGGCTCAACCTAGAACTTGCTTTATTGCTAAATCTTCTAAAGGTTGGTTATGGCATAGACGATTAGGTCATATTGGTATGTGAAACCTTGACAAGCTTATTAAAGGAAATCATATCCTTGGTGTTACCGATGTCATATTTGATAAGGATAGACTTTGCAGCGCTTGTCAAGCAGGTAAACAGGTTGGAGGAAGGCATCCCGTGAAGAACATCATGACCACAAGGAGGCCACTCGAGCTACTTCACATGGATCTTTTTGGTCCCAACGCCTACAAAAGTCTCAGTGGAAACTCTTTTGGTCTAGTTATAGTTGATGATTTTTCAAGATTTACGTGGGTGTTCTTTCTAGATGATAAATCACAGGTTCAAAAGATCTTCAAAAACTTCGCTAGGATGGCCCAAAATCAATTTGAACTGAAGATCAAGAAGGTTCGCAGCGACAACGGAACGGAGTTCAAGAACGCAAATGTGGACACCTTTCTTGACGAAGAAGGGATTTCACATGAGTTCTCGGCTACGTACACACGTCAACAAAATGGAGTTGTTGAGAGGAAGAACCGGACGCCCATCGAAATGGCGAGAACGATGCTTGATGAGTACAAGACGTCGAAGCACTTTTGGGTGGAAGCGGTTGAGACAGCTTGTCACGCAGAAAATCGCTTGTTTCTTCACAAGCTACTCGACAAGACGGCATACGAGATTCTCACCTGTAACAAACCCCAAGTTGGATACTTCCGGGTATTCAGCTCAAAGTTCTACATTCTTGATAAGCATCGTCGTTCTAAATTTGCTCCTAAGTCTCATGAAGGTTTCCTACTTGGTTATGGCTCAAACTCTCACACCTACTGTGTCTACAACAATTTCACCAGAAAGGTTGAATAAACAGTAGATGTGAAGTTTGATGAATCTAGCGGCTCGCAAGTAGAGAAATTGCCAATTGATGTAGGAGAAAAAGATCCCTCGGAAGCATTACAAGACTTCTCTATTGGCAAGATTCGTCAAACGGAGGTGAAGGAGAGTACCTCGTCCGTCCAGGTAGAAGCTTCTACCTCACGACAAGGTGAACCAAGAGTTGATATGGAAGCATCCACAAGTGGGACACACCAAGATGAAGAAAACGAGGAAGTGCACCAAGACGAACGTCAACAACCTCCTTCTCCATCACGACAAGAGAACGACAACGCCAACAATGAAGAAGGCCAAGAAGAAGAATGAGATGAAGAAGATGTTCAACCAAGACCCAAGCAAAAGCTTTCACGAGTTCGAGCAATAATTGCTAAAGATCATCCCGTTGAGCAAATCTACAAAGATATCCAAACCGGGAGAATCACTCGCTCTAAAACTCGTTTAGCTAAGTTTTGTGAACACTATTCATTCACCTATAGAATTGAACCTATGAAGGTTGAGGAAGCATTGGAAGATCCGGATTCGATAAACGCTATGCATGAAGAGCTACACAACTTTGAGAGAAATCAAGTTTGGACATTGGTTGAGAAGCCCGACAACAACCACAACATCATTGGTACCAAATGGCTGTTTCGCAACAAGCAAGATGAAGATGGACAAGTAGTTCGCAACAAAGCACGTCTCGTCGCCCAAGGCTACACACAAGTCGAAGGTATGGACTATGGTGCGACTTATGCTCCCATTGCTAGACTTGAGTCCATTCGCATCTTACTTGCTTATGCTAATCACCATGACATCACCTTGTACCAAATGGACATAAAAAGTACTTTTCTAAATTGTGAAATAGAGGAGGAAGTTTATGTTAAACAACCTCCCGGCTTTGTTAATCCTAAGAAACCTGATCATGTTTACAAACTACACAAAGCTCTTTATGGTCTTAAACAAGCTCCTAGAGCGTGCTATAAATGCTTGAACAAGTTCCTTATTGAAAAAGGCTTTGAAATTGGAAAAATTGATTCTACTCTTTTTACTAAAAGGGTCAATGGAGAACTATTTGTATGCCAAATTTATGTCGATGATATTATATTTGGTTCTACTAACCCTCATTTTAGTGAAAAGTTTGGGAAGCTAATGTCGGAGAAGTTTGAGATGTTTATGATGAGTGAACT
This sequence comes from Triticum timopheevii, assembly GCA_963921465.1. Classification (NCBI taxonomy): domain Eukaryota; kingdom Viridiplantae; phylum Streptophyta; class Magnoliopsida; order Poales; family Poaceae; genus Triticum; species Triticum timopheevii. The sequence goes on along the minus strand of OY997264.1, from coordinate 246,210,327 downwards.
CAAATTCTTTCTTGGTTTGCCAATCAAGCAAACTAAGGAAGGTACCTTTGTCTCTCAAACGAAGTACACCAAGGACTTATTCAAGAAGTTCAATATGCAAGAATGCAAAGGTATGACTACACCCATGCCTACTAGTGGACATCTTGATTTGACCAACGATGGTGAACCGGTTGATCAAAAGGTTTATCGCTCTATGATTGGTTCATTATTGTATCTATGTGCTTCACGTCCCGATATCATGCTAAGTGTGTGCATGTGTGCACGATATCAAGCTGCTCCTAAAGAATGTCATCTTAAGGCCGTGAAAAGGATAGTGAGATACTTAATCCATACACCAAATTTTGGCATTTGGTATGCAAAGAGGGCCTCTTTCGATCTTATTGGCTACTCCGACTCGGACTATGCCGGTGACAAGGTTGATAGAAAGTCCACGTCGGGTACTTGTCAATTTCTTGGTAGATCTCTTGTGTCTTGGTCTTCCAAGAAACAAAACTCGGTATCCTTATCCACCGTCGAAGCGGAATACATTGCCGCTGGTTCATGTTGTGCTCAATTACTTTGGATGACCCAAACTCTTAAAGATTATGGTATATATGTGAAACATGTTCCATTACTTTGTGACAATGAAAGTGCTATCAAGATTGCTCACAATCCCGTGCAACACTCTCGAACTAAGCATATTGAATTTTTTCATCATTTCATTCGAGATCATGTTGCCAAAGGGGACATTAGTCTTAAGCATGTTCGCACCTAAAAGCAAATAGCAGATATATTCACTAAATCAATTGATGAGAAAGTGTTTTGCAGGTTGAGAGGTGAATTTAACATCATTAATGCTCCAAACTTGGAGTAGGAACTCCATTTGATACATGCAAGGCATGAGCCTATGACTAATCCTTGATATTTCTCTTATGATGATAATCTTATGTCTTGGATAGATTTGCACCTTGCATGTTATCTAACCCATGTAGGTACTTGGTTGAATCTAATTCCATGAGATTGTAACTCACTCACATCTTGAGCAATCTCTACATCACCAAGTCTCTACACAATGGTGGTTGAAGACAAGGGAGCACGAAACCATTCAAACATATCCTTTGACAAATTCTATGTTGAGTTTCATGATTGTCATTTTGGATACACAAGTGCTCTTCCTTGCAAGAACTAACCCATGTAGGTAGATGAACTCAAATTCCAAGTGGTGCTCCCAACTCTTGATGAGCTACATCAATCTTGAGCAACCCACGCAAGTTCAACTACATGATCACGATCAACACCACCACCCAAGGTATGTTATTCCATCTTAGAGAAGCTTTACTACAAGTCATGAGTCAATGCAACTCAACAAGATGAGAATACATCAAGATGCTTAAACGAAAAATGGTAACCCCATTTTCAGCTTAAACGATGAGTATGACCTATGATCAAGTGATCTCACTTGACTCCTAAGTCAATATAATCTAACATAGGTGACTTTGTCGCCGACCATCTCTAGATGAAGTTTTCTTGTGTTCTTTTCCGTGATCTTGCATTTGTCTCATGCATATTTTTTCCCCTTTCAAAAAAACTTCATCTAGATTTCCTTCCTTTTCTTTTCTTTTCCTTTCTATTTGTTCTGCAGTCCCTGCTTCAAATTCATTGCAAATCTTTCAGTTAATTCCTTGCAAATCCTTGTGAGATCTTACTTGTCTAGTGAGCTGAGGTGACAAGTGTTTTTCTCTATGATGAACTCGGTCACACCGGTTTCTTGTTTTCGGTCTAACCGAAGTTTTACGGTGCAACCGAAGCATACAACTCGGTGCCACCGATTTCACTACAGGAAAAACATTTTGCCATTTATTCCTGCATTTCTTTTGATCAGGCTCCACTCAATGAATCTTGTCCTCTACAAGCATCACATTTACCTTCGTGCTTTGTGCTGTGTGTCGGTGTACTAAAGTAGGGGTACCTTAGTATCCCGAATTGTGCACGGGCAATCGTAGCGTCCCGCGGCAAGGCTTGCCGGACGTCCGCCAAGATCCTCCGTAGTCCCTATTGATGCCATTCAAGAACAAAGTGTTTTGACTAAGAAAACAAGACTCCGGCAAGAGTAGCTCGCCGGGAAGGACAAGGCCCCGGCAATAGGAGCTTGCCGGGAAGGCCAACCAAGGCACTTCAAAGAACTTGCCGCGACGCGCCGCACGTCCCGGCAAAGCCCGACGAGCGACAAGCTCTCGGGTGCGGCAAGACAACGACCGCGGCAAGGCGCTTGCCGCGGCGAAGCCACCACTCTGTGTCCACGCTCCAGCACACCCATCAACGTGTCGCCACAGGGCCGTCCCAGGTGCACGTGGACGGGAGCTGTGCAGCCAAGCGGTGCGAGGTGGCAAGTGGAGATGACAAGAAGGCCATCGTGGCAAGCGATGGCGCCCCTAATGGTCGCTTTTCTGCACTGTTGGGCGAGGCGGACGGGCATTGAATGCGCTTGTCCCCTGCCGTCAGAGATAGGTTGGGTGCACTGTAGATAGCAGTTGTACCAACCCCTCTTTTTACATTTGTACCCTTGACTGCGTTGCCACCTGTCGGTGACCCCTTGTGCCTATAAAAGGAGGCCCATGCGCAACGTAGAAGGGGTTCAACTCATTCGAAACTACAGAACGCTCACACTCTTGAGCAAGAACACAATATAACCACAAAGCAGTAGTAGGAGTATTATCTCTCCGGAGAGCTCCAAAGCTTGGTAAAAATCCCTCGCGTGCTCCGCCTCGATCTGCTCTTCGTGCGCTCTCCGCCCCCTTGCCGGACCGAAAGGGGCCCTGCCCCATAGGTGTTCGTTTCCCATGACATCTTTGGCGCGCCAGGTAGGGGGGCGTCCAGGTTGCGTGAACCTGATCCAGCGTTCACGCGAGCCAGATCTTCGTTTTCTTCATCGTCATCTTCGACATGCCACCGAAGAAGAAGGCTTCGGAGCAAACGGGCGGTGGGGTAGACGCTGGCGGAGGAATGGGCGCCGACGAAGGAGCTCATGCCACCGCTAGGTCCAAGGACAAGGCTGCGCAGACCTCGGCGTCTGTGCACGCGCCGCGCCCGTCTCAGGAGGCGCGGGACCGACAACGTCATGGTACCCGCGGTACCATACGTTTGTTGGGTCAAGGCCAAGCTGGTGGATCTCGGGACGCTCAAGATCAGCATGCATGTCAACATGCTGGCACGAGCGCGGCACGGTCGCCTAGACGAGATGCTGCTCCTTCTAACACTGTTAGAAGTGCGAGCATATCTCGCTCCTCGCACCGTTCGCCGCCGCCGCCCAAGACTCCAGAAGAAGCATTGGCCCGAGCCCAACTGCTTCTAGATTACCCTCCGGCGCTAGACAAGATTGACGACTGGAGGGCCACCATTCAGAGCCTCATCGGCTTCGCCAACGGCGACACTCCCCGGCAACCGACTACGTCGAAGCCGCGGCAAGACGCCCAAGCGCAAGCCGATGGCGACAAGACTGGTGGGGGCGCGACAACCGTGCACTCCCCGCCCCGAAGGCCAAGATCGCCGACTCATCGGGTCAACCTCGACACCGACTCCACGGCGTCGTCAGATCCACGAGCTCATCTTCAAGAACGACAGCACGAAGACGCTCGTACATGCATCGAGCGTCGAAGAGAAGCGTGACGTCAGTCCGAACAGCGCGCTGGGCTCGCTGTTGACATGCATGCGCCAGGGGAACCAGGTGACTTGCCGTACGCGGTAGGTTGCCCTGCGTTTACTCGTGAGCTGCGGCAAGTCCAGTGGCCCAGTACCAAGAACTTCAAGCCAGATGTACCCGAGAAGTACGATGGCAGGTTGCACCCGTCGGAGTTCCTCAGCATCTACACCATCGCAGTGCAGGCTGCCGGGGGGCGCGACTAGAAGATCCTCGCCAACTACTTCCCGCTGGTACTCAAGCCAAACGTCAGATCCTGGCTCATGCACTTGCCGGACGACTCCATCTCCTCATGGGTGGACCTGTGTCATCAGTTTGTCGGCGCCTTCACAGGCGGCCACAAGCCCCATGGCCAGGAAAGTGATCTTCATCTGCTCGCCCAGAAGGAAGGAGAGCCTCTGCGCAAGTATATTCAAAGATTTAGCCAAGTGCAGCGCAACATCCCAGACGTCCACCCTACCGCGGTTATCAGCGCGTTCCATCAGAACGTGCGTAACCGCAGGATGAGGGAGGAGTTGGCGATGTGCAAGATCAGAGATGTCAGCGAGCTATATGCCCTGGCTGACAGATGCACACGTGCTGAAGAGGGGAGGAAACTCCCCGGAGAGAATGGAGGAGCAGAAGGGTCCGACAGTGAGGATGCCGCCCCGGCAAGGAAAAACCGGAGGCGGAACAACAGGAAGAGGAAAGCTAAGGATGTGCTAGTCGCCGAGCAGTTCGGCAACGGAGGTGGCGCCGAGAAGGCCAAAGCTGGTAACTCCGGCGAGGCTGTGGTGGCCGCCGACAAGCAGGATGGCTCCGGCAAGCAATACTGCAAGATCCACCGCACCAAGGGCCATGATCTCCAGACCTGCAAGAAAGTTGAGCAGCTTGTTGAACTGCAGAAAGCTGAATACGAGCGACGTGACAAGGAGAAGGCCCAAGAAGGTGGTGGAGGATCTAGCAAGAAGCGTCCCGGCCGGGGAGGGCGCCGCAGCAAGGCCAAGCAGCGGCAAGGAGATAGGCCTCCCCGCGGCCGCGACAAGGACGAAGATGAAGATGAAGATGAAGACATGGAAGACGATGAGGCTGACGAGCAGGAATTTCAGAAAGCAACAGAGGTTCTGTGCGTTGACGGTGGTGCTTCTCTGCATACTTCGCACCGCCAGCTCAAACAGTGGGTGCGGGAAGTGAATGCGGCAGAACCACCAGTTGAGTCGCGCAAGCCTCTGAAGTGGTCCAGCACGCCCATCATCTTTGACGTTGAGGACCACCCTGATCGCATAATTGCGGTCGGGTGCTTGCCGATGTTGGTTTCACCAACTATCCGCAACCTCAAGGTCACAAAGATGCTGGTTGACGGCGGGGCCGGCTTGAATCTGATTTCCTCCGCGGTACTCAAGAAGCTCCAGATCTCCGACAGCGAGCTTGAAGAGACTGGTACCTTCCAAGGAATCAATCCGGGAAGGAGCAAGCCGAAGGGGAAGATCACGTTGCCAGTGACATTTGGCAGCGAGCTGAATTTCAGGACAGAAAGAGTCACCTTTGACGTTGCTGATTTCCCATTGCCCTACAATGGGATACTCGGCCGTCTAGCGCTCGCCAAGTTCATGGCAGCCTCTCACTATGCCTACAACGTGCTCAAGATGCCAGGTCCGATAAGCGTCATCTCTGTCCCTGGCGACAAGAAAGATGCCCTTATCTGTACCGACAAGATCAACCAGGAAGCAGCAGCCGCAGCCGAACGCAAGCCACTTGCCGCTGAAGCTCCCAAGGGGAAGAAAAAGACCAAGTCCGGCAAGAGCTCTGATGCTCACTCCGGCAAGCGCACCTCTTCGGAGTGCTGCGCTACCGTCGAGGACGCACCATCAAGCTCCACCGGCAAGTGTAAGAAGGCGAAGGCAGCTCCGTCAGAGACCAAGAAAGTGGTCGCCAAGGAGGACGGCACTGGTGGTACCTTCACCATCAGTGCCACGCTTGACCCTAAATAGGAAAGCGCGCTCGTTGCTTTCCTGCGGGCGAATGTCGGTGTGTTTGCATGGCAACCATCCGACATCCCTGGTGTTCCTAGGAAAGTAATTGAGCACCACCTTGCCGTCTGTCCCCACGCGCGGCCCGTCAAGCAGAAAGTTAGGAAGCAAGCAGTGGAGTGCCAAGAATTCATTGCTGAAGAGATCAAGAAGTTGGAAGCAGCGGGCCTGGTCAGAGGAGTGCTCCATCCAACGTGGCTGGCCAATCCTGTAGTCGTGCGCAAAGCGAACGGGAAATGGAGGCTTTGTATTGACTTCACTGATGTTAATAAAGCTTGTCCCAAAGATCCATTTCCCTTGCCGCGCATTGACCAGATTGTCGACTCCACGGCGGGATGTGATCTGCTTTCATTTCTTGATGCATATTCAGGATATCATCAGATCTTCATGGCAAAAGAAGATGAGGAGAAAACCGCATTCATTACTCCATGTGGCACGTACTGCTTTGTACGGATGCCCTTCGGACTAAAGAATGCTGGTTCAACATTTGCAAGGGTAGTTCATGAAGCTTTTGAGCCACAGTTGCACAGAAATGTGGAAGCCTACATGGATGACATAGTGGTCAAGAGCAAAGACAGAGCAACTCTGATTCAAGATTTGGACGAGACCTTTGCAAATCTGCGCAAGATCAATCTCAAACTCAACCCCGAGAAGTGCGTGTTTGGAGTCCCTTCCAGCAAGCTTCTCGGGTTCTTTGTGTCTCAGCGGGGGATCGAAGCCAACCCCGACAAGATCAAGGCCATTGAGCAGATCGAAGCACCGAAGCGCGTCAAGGATGTACGTAGGCTTGCCGGCTGCGTAGCTGCCCTCAGTAGGTTCATCTCTAAGTCTGCTGAGCGCGCCCTGCCATTTTTCAAAATTTTGAAAAAGGCAGGTCCAATGAAATGGACTCCGGAAGCGGAGGCTGCACTGCAGGACTTGAAGAGATATTTGTCCTCCACTCCAATACTTGTCGCACCTAAACCACAAGAGAAGTTGTTGCTATATCTAGCGGCAACCAATCAAGTGGTTAGTGCTGCGTTAGTAGCGGAGAGGGAGGCAGATGATGAGCCAGCGGCCGCAGCAAGCGCATCCAGCGACAAGAAGGGGGCTTCCCCGACAAGCTCTGGTCCCAACAAGGATGAATCTATGCAGCCACAAGTAGAGAAGCAGAAGAAAATGGTGCAGCGCCCAGTTTACTTTGTCAGTTCCCTTCTGCATGGGGCTAGATCAAGGTACTCTGGAGTGCAGAAATCGCTTTTCGGCCTTCTCATGGCCTCGAGAAAGCTGCGCCATTACTTTCAAGCACATGAGATTACAGTTGTCACTCGCTTCCCATTGAAAAGGATACTGCAGAATCCAGAAGCAACAGGCAGGATTGTCGAGTGGGCACTGGAATTGTCAAGCTTTGGCCTTAAGTTTGAGAGTACTTCAACTATCCAGAGCCGAGCATTGGCAGAATTCATAGCAGAATGGACGCCAACACCTGATGAAGAAACTCCAGAGACGAGCATCCCCGTCAAAGAAGCAAGGAATGGATCATGTACTTTGATGGTGCCTTCTCGCTGCAAGGCGCCGGTGCGGGCGTACTACTTGTCGCACCCACCGGAGAGCACCTCAAGTACGTGGTCCAGATGCACTTTCCCAAGGAGCAAGCGACAAACAATACTGCAGAGTATGAAGGCTTGCTTGCCGGACTCAGGATCGTGGCAGACCTTGGGATCAAAAATCTTATTGTTAGGGGTGACTCGCAGCTTGTCGTCCGCCAAGTTAACAAAGATTATCAGAGTCCATTGATGGAAGCCTACATTGATGAAGTGAGAAAGTTGGAGGAGCACTTTGACGGCCTATAGATGGAGCATGTTACGAGAGCTCAGAATGACATTGCAGATGGCCTGTCAAAGTGCACCGCACTCAAGTTACCTGTGGAACCAGGAATTTTTGTGCTCAAGCTGACTCAACCATCTGTAACACCATCAACTGGACAGAGCAAAAAGAGGAAGATGGTTTCGGGTGACTACTTTCTGGCAGAGCTCCCCGAAGCCGCCGCCAAGAAGGTTCCCAAGCCTAACACCAAGAGTGCTGAGGAGCAGTCTGCTCCAACAAGCCCTATGGCTTGTTCCGTTGAAGCAGACGCTCCCGAAAAGTTTTGCTCCAGCAAGCTTGCCGGGGAACATCAAGCTCCAGCTGAACCTCAGGTTCTTGCCATATAAGCTGATGTTCCCGCAGCAGCGTTTGTGCCTTTAGTCCTTGTTGTTGAGCCACAGGCTCCGACATGGGCGCAGTAGATTGTCCGTTTCCTTCAAACAGGAGAACTTCCCGAAGAGCAAGAAGAAGTAGAGAGAGTAGCCCGGCAATCAAGTATGTACCAGTTTGTCGATGACATACTGTACAGAAGGAGATTCAACAGGGTGAATTGAAGTGCATTCCCCGGGAAGATGGACAGAAGCTGTTGGTGGAGATACATAGAGGCATATGTGGCCATCACACTGGCGCAAGAGCACTTGCCGGCAAAGCTTTCCGGCAAGGTTTCTTTTGGCCTACAGCCCTCCAGGATGCAACTGCACGAGTAACCAAGTGTGAAGCGTGCCAGTTCCACTCCAAGCAGATACATCAACCAGCTCAAGCTCTCCAAACAATCCCTTTATCCTGGCCATTTTCGGTCTGGGGGCTCGACATCCTCGGCCCCTTTCCCCGAGCTGTCCGGGGCTTCGAGTACTTGTACGTGGCGATCGACAAGTTCACGAAGTGACCGGAGGTGGAAGCAGTGAGGAAGGTGACAGCACAGTCAGCAGTCAAGTTCTTCAGGTCAATTGTTTGCCGTTTCGAAGTCCCTAACAGGATCATCACCGACAATGGCACGCAATTCGCGAGCCACACCTTCATGCAGTATGTCCAAGATCTTGGCGCCAAGGTCTGCTTCGCTTCTGTGGCTCACCCGAGAAGCAACGGTCAAGCGGAGAGGGCAAACGCTGAAGTGTTGTGCAGGCTCAAGACCAGAACTTTCGACAGGCTACACAAGTGCGGAAAAATTGGATCGAAGAGCTCCCAGTGGTTCTTTGGTCGATCAGGACGACACCAAATCAAGCCACTGGCCAGACACCTTTTGCTCTAGTATATGTAGCAGAGGCAGTTCTCCCCACGGAACTCGTATACGGATCGCCTCGAGTGCTCTCTTATGATGAGCTTGAGCAAGAGCAGCTGCGACAAGATGACACGCTGCTCCTTGAGGAAGATCGTCTTCAGGCTGCTGTACGAGCTGCTCGATATCAGCAAGCTTTGCGCCGCTACCATAGCCGCAAAGTCAATGCCAGAAGTCTCGAGGAAGGTGACCTTGTTCTTCGGCGCGTTCAATCCGCCAAGAATTCCAACAAGTTGACGCCGAAGTGGGAAGGCCCTTATCGCGTGAAACGAGTCACTAGGCCTGGCGCTGTCCGCCTTGAGACCGAAGATGGCTTTCCGGTGAGCAACTCCTGGAACATTGAGCATCTTCGTAAGTTTTACCCATAAGGCGCGGTTGCCGGAACCCGTTCCGGCAACCACCTTTTGTACAAGCCTTGCCGCTGTTGCATGTAACCCTTTGTACAAAGCTGGGCGCAGATCCCATGCGTAAATAAAGCTCATGTGCTTCGCACATCTTGTCAAATTTCATGCCTTTTTTCTTTTTTGCATGCATTATCTGACACTTTGTGCAGCACCTGCCCGGTAAGCAATAACGAGCCTTAAGGCTCCGTATCATTATTTTCTCTTCTTTCTTTTTCTCGAAGAGAAGGTTCCTTCGCCCACAAGTTCACCGGAGGGGGAGGAGAAGATAAGAAGATAATGGTGTGGACTAGGCGTCGTTCAAAGAAGTATAGCCTTGCCGGGATACAGACGACAAAAGAAAAAGCTAAGTCGCCAAAGTTTGAGCATGATCAGTTTTTAAATTTTTAAGTTATCTTCCTTGAACGACCGTGCTTTGTATGGAAAACCTGTGCGCGGAGGAACCAACTCGTAGCTAGTTGCGCCCTTACTTTGTTTCGAGTTTGCTCAACAACTTAAGTGTGCTGCAACTGGTTGCGGCAAGGTTTCTTGCCGGAGCCGGCACCGCCAGCAGGCTGCTGATGTTCCGCACTCAGCGCTCGCGGCAAGGGTGCCTGCGCCGGCAAGTTCCCTAAAAGCGTAGGGTAAAAACATACAAAGGGAGGAATCAAGTAAAGGGGATAACGTAGCAAGCATTGCCCTGAATAAAGTTATATTACAAAGGTAACTTGTTGTGGCACTGACTAAATTGTTCTCATAACATAAATAACAGCGGCAAGGAAGGGAGAAAAAGGACGGCCTAATCCACGCACTCGCCGTCGATCCTCCTGACTTCATTCACCTTGTCCACAATGGGTGCGACAAGGGCCTTCAGCTCTTCAAGATCAGCACCCGCCGGCAGCTTCTTGAGGACATTGGTGAGGTTGAGGCCCAGATTGCGGAAGAGTACCTTCTACAACACCTTCTCCAAGATCCTGGCACAGATTGCGCGTGACTCGTCAGCCAGCTGCCTTGGGATCCTTTCCCGGAGTTGCTGGAGAGCCGTCGCCACGCCTTTAAAGAACAGAGTAAGCTTGGTGCTGGGCTGGAGGTTCTCGTCAGAGGAGTACCCAAAGCCCGCCAAGTCCAGTTGCGCCAGCTCCTCGTCGATGACTGCAGCGATGTTGACGAGGCCCTCCGTCCAGAGCTCCACCGTAGCCCTGAAGGTGTTTTGAGTCTCGGCGGCCCTCGTTAGCAGCTCCTCGTTGGCCTTGATCTCTTTCTTCAAGTCATCTTCTTGCTTCTTGGCGCCGTCCAGCGTCCCAGTCAGCGTGACCAGCTTCAGCTCCAGATCAGCATTTGAGTCTTTGGCAGCATTCAGTTCCTTTGCCTTATCGGCAAGTTGAACTTGCAGATCACCATGAGTGAGGGCATCCTTCTCGCGTTCGCGCTGGAGCGCGGCAAGCTCCTTATCCTTCCCTTTCAGATCAGCCTCCAGCTGCGTCATCTTCACCTCTAATTCCTTCTTGGCAGCCTCGGCAGCTGCGGCAGCGTCCTTCGCTTCCTTGAGCGCCCCGCCAAGTGATTGCTCTCGCGCAACGAGCTCCTCCTCGTAGCTGTCCAGATTGACTTTCCGCTGCGTCAGTTCACCTTCCCGGGTGGACAACTCCTCGGCGGCAAACCTCTGCTGCTCCTCGGCTTCAGCATTTTCAAGGATGAACGCCTTCTTCGCCTCGACAAGCTGCGCCCTCTCCTCAACAATAGACCGGAGGGCCTCTTGGTTGTGGCTCTGGAGCTCCTCCGCATGCTTCTCTATGTCGACTCCCGCCTGCGCGACAAGCGCTTCCCGGGACTCCAGCTTCGCTTGTCGGGCACGGTAGAGCGACGCCAACTTCCGAAGCAGCTGCTCCTCTTCAGACTCACCGCTGCTGCTGCTTGGTGCGTCAACCACCGTTAGCCCAGCGGAGGCGAGTACTTCTCCGTTGAAAGCCTCTCCCTCAACCGGCGCCCTGGAGCTTGACGCCCAGGGGAGCCTGATGAAGATACCTTCGCCGGCCTTCAAGTAGGCGCCGGCCTGGGGCTCTTCGGGGCCTGGCGCTGCGTCAGCGGCGGAGGGGTCGGCGGTCGGCGTAGTGCCTTGCGCTCCTGTGGCCCCGGGTCATCAGTGCGGTCGCCGGACCCCTCGCCAGCTCCAGCGCCAGCAGCCTTGGCGGCCTCTTCGTCGGCGGGGTCATCAGCGCCGGCCTCCTCTTCGGTAGCAGCGGCATCGCCAATATCGCCGCGCACGTTCTCCTCGCCGGTGGCCTTGGTTTCCATTGGCTCCGCGAAGGGAGGATCTGAAGGCAGGAAAAGGGGAGAAAAAATCAAGCAAATATCCAAAAAGGAAGATCAAAAGAAGAAGAACCCAAGGGAAAATTTCTGACAAGGAGGGTTACCTGTGCTGGGCTCTGTGGTCATAGGCTCCACCACCGAAGGTTCGCTGGTCCCGTCCCTTGCCGGGGAAATACTCCTTGCCGGGGACCTCTCCCTTGCCGGAGAGCGCTCCCTTGTCGGGGAATCGCCCCTTGGCGGCGTAGTCGAAGCAGATAGCACCTCAGGAGCGGCTTCTGGTTGTTCCCGATGGGCCCGTTATGCTCCTACACAAGCAAATGAACAATCAAAATATCAGCAAGGAAAGAGCACTCATGTGCGCCCCACAACACAAAGTGAACAAATACTTACGCTGGGGGCTGCGCTGGGGGCTGCTTCGGGGAGAGGTTGCCGGGTCCGTCAAGGTGGTCTCGGATGCATCCTCTGTTACCACAGTAGGATCGTCCTCGATGACAACCACAGGGACCTTGGCCCTCTTCGCCGCTCTCTCGGCCAGAGTCCTAAAATGGAACGAGGTTCAGAGGGAAGCAGATCAGATACAAGACAAGAAACAGCAAGAATCGAAGAAATATAAGTACAACAAGAAGAAAGTCTTACTCCTCCTCCTCTTCTTCCTCCTCGTCGGAGCTCAGCGCGGAGAGGTCGAAGTCTGGCACTCTTTCAGCGCGACGAGGCGGAGGAGTAGGCTCCCTTGGACGCTTGGCGGGAGCTGCGGCAGGATCAGGAGTAGCGGATCGAGAAGATCCCGCTCCAGTTGCCAGCGCGGCATGAGATGCTCCCGCGGCAACGGTGCTTGTCGCGGTAGAGCGTGTCACGCGGCGCTACGGCTGTTGGCCTGCCTGCCGCCCTGCTGTGTCTCCAGTCCTATGGAGGCGCCTTCTTGGTTGAGCTGGGGGCTGCGCTGGAGGCTCCGCCTGCGGCAAGCTGCTCGAAGACGGCAGGCCACTTGCGCCCTTGGTGGGCTCGCTCGTTTCAGCTTCGGGCTCTCCTTCGCCAACGATCTCCCCGGCGAGGTCCTCTCGGTCGGCAAGGCTTGCCACCTCGGCCGCCTCTGCCTCCTCCAACGTGAAACCAAACTCGCCCGCGGTGGCGGTTGCCGCCGCCTCTTCCGCCCTGGTGGCGATGTACCGCATCTCGTCATCAGTGGTGTCGCGGGTGAGGAGCTTCTGCTCGTCGGCACGGACTGCTATCTCCACCAAGCCGTCGAAGAATTGCCGCACGACGTCGTCGGAGGGCTCCTGCCAAGTTGGGATGATCCCGTGCGAGTCGCACTCCGGCATCATTGCGCGGATGCGATCGAGCTGGGAGTTGTTGCACAGTGGGACGACGCCCTGCGGCAGCCTGAACCACTCCGGGTGGTTGGGGTCGTGCTTGAATAGCTCCTTGAGCATCCCGTCCAATTCCAAAACAGTGAAGTTAAAGTTGAGGCCTGGGCGCAGCCTCATGATATTCGCCGGGCCCCCGTACAGCCAGGCGGGCCTACCCCTCTCCTACAGAGTGGCGATGCGGCGGCGAAGAAAGTCCGCGCCGACGGCCCCTACAGTGAGCCCGGCAAGCCTGAGCCGCAGGATCCGGGTGGTGGCGATCTTCACTCTAGCATCGTCCGCCGCCAGGGCGCTCCAGTCGCCGCCGCGCACTACTCGGGCTTGGCGCAAATTGGTGAATGATTGCGGATCTGCATCAACAATCCAACACCACTCTGCTCTCCACTCATCCCATTTGCTGCAAAGCTCCCCCTCCAGATATACCTCCTTCTTGCCGGCCCTCGAGATCCAAGCGATCCCGCCAGACAAGGGCTCTCCTTTCTAGACCCGGGGCATGAAATAGTGGCGGAAAAGGGCTACATTTGGGTGAATCCCGACGAAGTTCTCGCAGAGGTGTGCGAAAACCGCCATGGACAGAACGGTGTTGGGGGTGAAATCAAGGAGGTGGAGTCCGTATGTGTTCATGATGTCGCAGAAGAAATCGGAAAAGGGCGGGCAGAGCCTGCAATAGAAGAACAGGGGGAAGAAATAGTATCCTTTTGGACACTTTTTCGAAGTAGAACCTTCGGCGGAGAGTACCCGCGTGCGCGGATGCGCCCGTGTCTCCGTCGACCAGAAAAGATAGAACCACTCCCGCAGCGCCTTCGGGGTGAGCTCGGGGGGGAAAAGTGCTCGCTCCTTGCGCAGCGCCTCAAGCCGCAGCGCCTCGGCCGACTTCGCGCTCTTCCCGGTCTTCGGAGCCATGGCGGAGGCGATGGGGGAGAGCGAGGGCGTTGGCGGCGACGGCGGCGACGGGAGCGAAGCGCTGCTCTCTTTCGGCTTGGGAAGCGGAGGAGAGCGGCGGAGCTTTCTGAGGAAGGAACCGCAAGTGGCGAAGGTGGGGGAACGGCCCCTGTTTCCCCTGCTTATAAAGAGGAGAGGCGAACGTTACGCCTTTTTCGATTAAAGAATCACCCACGATCTCTCCCACGACTCCGCGTTTGAAGCGTACCGTTACGGGAGGGCGCGGTGGATACGGAGTTAGATTTGGCATGGACCCAGGCCGCGTGTGCCCTTGCCCTGTTTTGGGCCTGGCCCAACAGCGCTCGGCACCGTGTGTGGCCCAGGCCCGGGGGCTCCTGTCGGTGTACTAAAGTAGGGGTACCTTAGTATCCCGAACTTGTGCACGGGCAGTCGTAGTGTCCCGCGGCAAGGCTTGCCGGACGTCCGCCAAGATCCTCCGTAGTCCCTATTGATGCCATTCAAGAACAAAGTGTTTTGACTAAGAAGACAAGACTCTGGCAAGAGTAGCTCGCCGGGAAGGACAAGGCCCCGGCAAGAGGAGCTTGCCGGGAAGGCCAACCAAGGCACTTCAAAGAACTTGCCGCGACGCGCCGCGCGTCCCGGCAAAGCCGGACGAGCGACAAGCTCTCGGGTGCGGCAAGACAACGACCGCGGCAAGGCGCTTGCCGCGGCGAAGCCACCACTCTGTGTCCATGCTCCAGTACACCCATCAACGTGTCGCCATAGGGCCGTCCCAGGTGCACGTGGCGGGGAGCTGTGCAGCCAAGCGGTGCGAGGTGGCAAGTGGAGATGACGAGAAGGCCATCGTGGCAAGCGGTGGCGCCCCTAACGGTCGCTTTTCTGCACTGTTGGGCGAGGCAGACGGGCATTGAATGCGCTTGTCCCCAGCTGTCAGAGTTAGGTAGGGTGCACTGTAGATAGCAGTTGTACCAACCCCTCTTTTTACATTTGTTCCCTTGACTGCGTTGCCACCTGTCGGTGACCCCTTGTGCCTATAAAAGGAGGCCCATGCGCAACGTAGAAGGGGTTCAACTCATTCGAAACTACAGAACGCTCACACTCTCGAGCAAGAACACAATATAACCAAAAAGCAGCAGTAGGAGTATTATCTCTCCGGAGAGCTCCGAAGCTGGGTAAAAATCCCTCGCGTGCTCCGCCTCGATCTGCTCTTCGTGTGCTCTCCGCCCCCTTGCCGGACCGAAAGGGGCCCTGCCCCATAGGTGTTCGTTTCCCACGACACTGTGACTCAAGGACCAAACCCATTCACGACAAATTCCAGAAGGCCCTTCTTGGAAATTGATGTCAAAGGGGAGAGAGAGATCACATCAAAGCTTCATCACATCTCTAGGGGGAGAAAATACTCAAGGAGAGAGTAATCTTCAAGGATCCCAGATGCTTAGTGTTCAAGAGGAGAGATGCCACATGTCTTCTTGAGGGGAAAGACATGTTCATATGTGCTTATTTGCAGTAGCTTTGTTCATTTGTTTCTTTGAGCTCTGATTTTCTGTTCCCTATCTTCTCCCAGTATCCCATGCTAGATTCAGGGGGAGCAAGACATCTAAGGGAAAGAAATTCTTAAATTCATTGCACATTTTTACCTTTGGCGACATGTCTATATCAAATGTGGTACTTAGTAATCACTCTACATGTCATCCCGGTCTTGGTACTCTTGTGGTTTCTTTTGTTTGCTCTGGCCAGCAAGTGTATCTATGTTATCTAACCTTATTTTCACAGGTTCATTCCATCCTAAGCCAACTCAAGACCACAAGGTAAGTATATGCATCACAATCATGTGTATGAGGAATTCTTGCTGTTGTACATACTTTTTGCAAGAAGGACTCATGAGCATGAAGGTACATTCCCCATATTCACATTTTTTTGCTCTAATGCATATAGCCAAGATACATGTAACACATTGCCTACTCTGTCATGGTTATGCTCTCACATGCTTCTATATTCCATATTCACATGAGTGCATACATGTAGGGGGACCCTATGCATGTTACATGTCTTTCGAAAGCTTTACTTGATATTCTCTATATCTTTATCTAAAGCTTTGATGTATGTTGTCATCAATTATCAAAAAGTGGGAGATTGAAAGCACAAGTGCTCCCTGGGTGATTTTGGTAATTAATTTCAACATATCTCTTGTTGGACTAACACTTCTACCTAGTATGTTTCACACAAGTTCAACAATGGAGTGGCATGGACTAAAGTATGTGGAACCCCTTCAAGATGCTAACGACAAAGGATTGGCTCAAGCTCCAAGCACAAGACTCTACATTTTCCATTTTAGTGATCCAAGATCACATTGAGTCTGTAGGAAAAGTCAATACTATCAAGAGGGGATGAGGTGTTGCTTAATGGCTTGCTTGCTCAAAGTGCTTAGTGATATGCTCCAAAGCCCTCAACTACTTTTTCACATCCACATATGTCCTAAACCAAAAGTCAAACTCGGCCCTACCGATTCTTTCTATCTGGCGCCACCGAGTTCAGATGTCATAGCCACTGCCAGAAACCCTAGGCAAATCGGTCTCACCGATAGGGATCTCGGTCTCACCGAGATGGGATTGTAATCTCTCTATGTATCTCCATTACCAAAATCGGTCCAACCGAGTTGGAGTAATCGGTACTACCAAGATTACAATGCAAACTCTCTGGTTAGCTTATTACCAAAATCGGTCCCACCGAGTTTGTGTAATCGGTCTCACCGAGTTTGCCTGACCAACTCTCTGGTTAGTTTATTACCAAAATCGGTCCCACCGAGTTTGTGTAATCGGTCTCACCGAGATTACGTTATGCCCTAACCCTAATCATATCCGTCCTACTGAGTTGCATGTCAGTCCCACCGAAAATCCTAACGGTCACTAGATGTGCTAAATCGGTCCGACCGAGTTTCTCAATTCGGTCCCAACGAGATTGGCAAGTTGTGTGTAATGGTTAGATTTTGTGTGGAGGCTATATATACCCCTCCACCCACTCTTCATTCATGGAGAGAGCCGTTAGAATGAACCTACACTTCCAGCATACATTTTCTGAGAGAGAACCACCTACTAATGTGTTGAGGCCAAGATATTCCATTCCTACCATATGAATCTTGATCTCTAGCCTTCCCCAAGTTGCTTTGCACTCAAATCTTCTTTCCACCAAATCCAAACCCTGTGAGAGAGAGTTGAGTGTTGGGGATACTATCATTTGAAGCACAAGAGCAAGGAGTTCATCATCAACACACCATTTGTTACTTCTTGGAGAGTGGTGTCTCCTAGATTGGCTAGGTGTCACTTGGGAGCCTCCTACAAGATTGTGGAGTTGAACCAAGGAGTTTGTAAGGTCAAGGAGATTGCCTACTTCTTGAAGATCTACCGC
This sequence comes from Triticum timopheevii, assembly GCA_963921465.1. Lineage (NCBI taxonomy): Eukaryota > Viridiplantae > Streptophyta > Magnoliopsida > Poales > Poaceae > Triticum > Triticum timopheevii. The sequence goes on along the minus strand of OY997264.1, from coordinate 246,193,159 downwards.
TAGTGAGGCAAGTCCTTCATGGGCGACGACCATGGTGGGATAGGCAAGGTTGCTTCTTCGTGGACCCTTCGTGGGTGGAGCCCTCCGTGGACTCGCGCAATCGTTACCCTTCGTGGGTTGAAGTCTCCATCAACGTGGATGTACGATAGCACCACCTATCGGAACCACGACAAAAACATCCGTGTCTCCAATTGCATTTGAATCCTCCAATCCCATCCCTTTACATTCTCGCAAGTTGCATGCTTTACTTTCCGCTGCTCATATACTCTTTGCATGCTTGCTTGTTATGTGTTGTAATTGTTAAACTTGTGCCTAAACTCCACTTGAACTTAAAGAAGTTAAAAACTGCAACTTTTGGTACTTAGTGTCTAATCACCCCCCCCCCCCTCTAGACACCTCTTCTCGATCCATTCATGCTTCAATTCTTAACCTTTATGTGAGCATCATTGTCATCATCATGCTTGGCTAGAAAGACATTAAAGAAAAGCGCTTGTTGGGAGACGACCCAATATTTACCCTTACTGTTTTTGTGTGTCCACATCATTATGCTACTGTAGTAATCATGTTTTATAGCTTTTGTTTCAATAAAGTGCCAAGTAAGATCTTTAGGATAGCTTACGGTGATAGTTGTGTTGATCCTGCTGAAAATCAGAAACTTTTGCGCCCAGTAAATTAGTTTTGATAATTCAAAGAAAACTGATTTTGATCTGATTCTTTTTGCTCTCGATTTTTACACAAATTTCTCAGGTTTTCCTAATTTGGTAGAATTGTTTGAGTTACAGAAGTATACGTTTGATACAGCTTACTACAGACTGTTCTGTTTTTGACAGATTCTGTTTTCTATGTGTTGTTTGCTTATTTTGATGAATCTATGAGTAGTATCGGAGGGTATGAACCATAGAGAAGTTGGAATAAAGTAGATATTAAACCATATGAATTTATAATGAGTTCACAACAGTACATAAGTGGTGATTTATTTTCTTATACTAACGGAGCTTATGAGTTTTCTGTTGAGTTTTGTGTTCTGAAGTTTTCAAGTTTTGGGTAAAGATTCGATGGACTATGGAATAAGGAGTGGCAAGAGCCTAAGCTTGGGGATGCCCTAGGCACCCCAATGTAATATTCAAGGACAACCAAGAGCCCAAGCTTGGGGATGCCCCGGAAGGCATCTCCTCTTTCTTCTTCATTCATCGGTAACTTTACTTGGAGCTATATTTTTATTCACCACATGTCAGGACCCCGACTCAATGCCACATTGATCTAGCATGTAACACCTCATATCACTTTGCGACCTCACGCACGGTATTCCCACGGGTGTCGCCTCACCTTTGCCCGGGACCGTTTGCGCCTTTTGGCACACGTATATGATAGTGTCGCTAGCATCCATATGATAAGGAGCCCGGGCTGACATGGCTAGTCATAAACCCAAAGTGGCACAAACTTACAGGGACAGGCATCCATGACCCAGCATCGAACGAGTCGGTCATCAGCGAGTGAATCCAGGCTGTAGCACTGGGCTAGCAGGACTCCGGTGAACCGGGCTGTAGCGGGCTAACAGGACTCCGGTATTCAGTGCGTGACATTTCCCCGAAGGGACAGACACAGGAACGAAGAAGGACACATGCTGGCCAGCCTAAGAGTTTCGGAGCAGTAGCAAGCTACCATGGCTCAGTGGAAGCACTAGGAGACATTTCCCGGTACGAGGGGCTACTAAGGATAAACAACTAGATAGTCAGATCCCACACATACCAAGCATTTCAATAACATACACACAATATGCTCAATATGTGCAAATACAACATGGCATCACAACATGACTCTACAACTCAAGTATTTATTCAATAGGCTCCGAGGAGCGAGATATTACAAACATGGGTCTCATGACAGAAAATTAATCTAACCTAAACATGCACTAGGGCCCACATGGCAGTGGCCCTGGGGGTGTTTAGCGGGGTTATTAGGCGCTAATGATGCTACCACGTCAGCCTGTCGGTGTTTAGCCGTCGACGCTAATCCGAGGACGCCGGAGTTGCCCTCCCGGCCGTTTCAGGCGACAGGAGCTCGCGTGGCTGGGTTCTACGAACGCAGCGCATCGAGGCGCGTCGGTTGGTGGTGGCAGCGGTCGCTGGGGTCGCCGGAATCAGCAACGGCGGCAAGCTTTGGCGGTGGCCGGATCTTGGGCAAGCACGGCCGTGGGGCTACGCTTGGCTAGCGAGTGAGCTGAGAGGCTGGGCGGGCTCCTGGCAGCTCCATGAGCTCGGGGCAACGCTCGGACGCGAGTGGCAGCAGCTGTGGCCGCGGCGGCGATGAGGTACGGCGCCGGCGAGCTTCGGTGTCCGCGCAACTACGGCCTAGAGGAGGCGGCAAGCAACGGGGTTCGGGGGAGAAGGAAGAGAAGCTCACCGCGAGCACGATGGGAAGGTCAGTGGGCGCGGGGGAGGTCCGAAGCGAGCAGGGCGACGGTGGCGATCTCGGCGACCCGAAGAGGAAGAAGAGGTCAGGGCCGGCGCTTCGGGGCGTTTGGCGTCGCGTGAGTCGACAGAGAGGCGTAGGCGACGGTGGCGGAGCTTCTGGGCATGTAGGAGAGGCGAGGGGGAGGCGGTGGCCGCGGTGGTGGCGAACGGCGGCGACGAACCCATTCGGGTGGTGAGAGAGAGAGGTCCAGGGGAGGGTATGAGCATGGGGAAGAGCGGGAGGGGGTCGAGGGGAGCGCGTGGCGTCACCTGAAGAGGCGAGGGCTAAGCAGTAAGCAGGAGGTGGCGGGGCGCGTGCTCACGTGCGGCGGCCACGCGCGTGCTGTCCTCCTGGCGGGAGATAGGTGATGACTGGCACATGGGCCTGGTGGGCTGGCTTCTCTGCTGGGCCAGGTAAGTAACAGGTACTCCCTCCTTCTCTGTTTCTATTTTAATTGTTGTTTTCTATTTATTTCAATCTGTTTTGATTTAGTTCAAGCACTAAACCATTTTTGTTTGTTCCAATAATTTTCGTAGGGACTGAAAGGAATATTCTAGAGCCCCTCACAAAATATCAGAATTATTGAAGCATTAAAAATATATATAACATATATTTTCTCCAACTCAAATACAATATGTGTTAATTCAAAAATCCAGAATGGCCTAGAAATATGTGCATCATTTTTTTGGCAAAGGTTTTCACCTTTACCAGAAATCATGAACATTTTCGGAGGGCATTTTGGGTTCATTGAAAAAGATTTTATTTTGACCCTAGTTGAATTCATTAGCTGCTAGGGCTTGGATCAATCCCCATTTCAAGTTTCATGAAATTTAAACATGATGCATGGATGCAATGCCCCTAGTTACAAACAAACTCTAGGGCTGTGACACCACATGATATGTGTTTTACTTGGAGTGTCATTTTCTTTTGTTAGTATTTGCTTTCTGTTAATTATAATAATGTTTTGCATCTATAAAATGTCAAGGATAGCCTTTACCATGCTTATTTTACAAGTATACTTGTTGCTGTTTGAAAACAGAAAGTTTATCAATGTCGCAAAAATTCCCTAGAAAAGTCAGAATATGATAAATTGCTGAAACTTTTTGCAAAATAAGCTCTGATAAATTTTCTACAGTGTAGTATTTTTCTCATAATTTTTGGAGTTAGGGAAGTATAATGAATCATGCATTCTTTACAGACTCTACTGTTTTGGCAGATTGCTGTTTTGTTTGCATTGTTTGCATATATTTGCTTGTTTAATGATTCTATTTGAGGATAGGAGTATTAAAAAGGCATTTAGTATGCAATGTTGAATAATAATTTTAGTGACTTGTTACAGTAGAGAATCATAAGGTTTTTGCGTTGATTTATACTAACTTATCTCACGAGTTCTTGTTGAGTTTTGTGTGGATGAAATTTTTAAGGTGTAGGGAAGCCGTGGTATAAAAGGAATTAAAGAGACACAAAAGCTCAAGCTTGGGGATGCCCAAGGCACCCCAAGATAATATTTTAAGAAGTCTCAAGCATGCAAGCTTGGGGATGCTCCGGTAGGCATCCCACCTTTCTTCTTCAACAATTATCGGTTAGTATCAGTTGAACCTAAGTTTCTGCTTCTTCACATAATGTGTGCTATCCTTGAAGTGTCATTTTGTTTTGTTTTTCTTGCTGTTTGAATAAAAAACAATATCTTAAATTCTTAAATGTTAGAGAGTCTTCAAATAGTTGCATAATTATTCAACTACTCATTGATCTTCACTTACATCTTTCGGAGTAGTTTGTCGTTTGCTCTAGTGCTTCACTTATATCTTTTAGAGCACGACGGTGGTTTTATTTTGAAGAAATAGATGAACTATCATGATTCACTTATATTATTTTGAGTGTCTTTTAGAACAGCATGGTAATTTGCTTTGAACTCTCACTTGATGCTTGATGATTGTTTTGAGATATGAGGGTGGTAATATTAGATTCATGCTAGTTGGGTAGTTGTGAATTTGAGGAATACTTTTGTTAAAAGTTTGTGGTTCCCGTAGCATGCACGTATGGTGAACCGTTATGTGATGAAGTTGGAGCATGATTTATTTATTGATTGTCTTCCTTACATGTGGAGGTCGGGATCGCGCGATGGTTAACTCCTACCAACCCTTCCCCTAGGAGCATGCGTGTAGTACTTTGTTTTGATAACTTGTAGACTTTTGCAATTAGTATATGAGTTCTTCATGACTAATGTTGAGTTCATGGATTATACGCACTCTCACCCTTCCACCATTGCTAGCCTCTCTTGTGCCGCGTAACTTTCGCCGGTACCATACACCCACCATATACCTTCCTCAAAACAGCCACCATACCCAGCTATTATGGCATTTCCATAGCCATTCCGAGATATATTGACATGCAACTTTCCACCGTTCCGTTATTTATGACACGCATCATCATTGTCATATTGATTTTTCATGAACATGTAGTTGACATCGTATTTGTGGCAAAGCCACCATTCATAATTCTTCATACATGTCACTCTTGATTCATTGCATATCCCGGCACACCGCCAGAGGCATCCACATAGAGTAATATTTTGTTCTAAGTATTGAGTTGTAATTCTTGAGTTGTAAGTAAATAAAAGTGTGATGATCTTCATTATTAGAGCATTGTCCCAAGTGAGGAAAGGATGATTGAGACTATGATTCCCCCACAAGTCGAGATGAGACTCCGGACTTTATAAAAAATAAAAGAGGCCAAATAAGCCCAAATAAAAAAAGAGGTCAAAGAAGCCCACCAAAAAATGAGAGAAAATGAGAGAAGGGACAATGTTACTATCCTTTTCCACACTAGTGCTTAAAAGTAGCACCATGATCCTCATGATAGAGAGTCTCCTATGTTGTCACCTTCATATACTAGTGGGTATTTTTTCATTATAGAACTTGCTTGTATATTCCAATCATGGGCGTCCTCAAAGTGCCCTAGGTCTTCGTGAGCAACCAAGTTGGATGCACACCCACTTAGTTTCCTTTTGAGCTTTCATACACTTATAGCTCTAGTGCATTCATTGCATGGCAATCTCTACTCACTCACATTAATATCTATTAATGGGCATCTCCATAGCCCATTGATACGCCTAGTTGATGTGAGACTATCTTCCTCCTTTTTTGTCTTCTCCACAACCACCATATTCTATTCCACCTATAGTGCTATGTCCATGGCTCATGGTCATGCATAGCGTGAAAGTTGAAAAAGTTTGAGAATACTAAAGTATGAAACATTGCTTGGCTAAAACCGGGGTTGTGCATGATTTAAATATTTTGTGTGATGAAGATAGAGCATAGCCAGAGTCTATGATTTTGTAGGGATAACTTTCTTTGGCCATGTTATTTTGAGAAGACATGATTACTTTGTTAGTATGCTTGAAGTATTATTACTCTTATGTCAATATTAAACATTTATCTTGAATCATTTGGATCTGAACATTCATGCCACAATAAAAAAATTACATTGAGAAATAGGTAGCATTCCACATCAAAAATTATGTTTTATCATTTACCTACTCGAGGACGAGCATGAATTAAGCTTGGGGATGCTTGCAACATCTCCAACGTATCTATAATTTTTTATTGTTCCACGCTATTATATTATCTGTTTTGGATGGTTATGGGCTTTATTATACACTTTTATATTATTTTTGGGACTAACCTATTAACCGGAGGCCCAGCCCAAATTGTTATTTTCTTGCCTATTTCAGTGTTTCGAAGAAAATGAATATCAAATGGAGTCCAAACAGAATGAAACCTTCGGGAGAGTTATTTTGGGAACAAATGCAATCCAGAAGACTTGGAGTAGACGTCAGGGAAGCTTTGAGGAAGCCATGAGGGTCCAGGGCGCGCCCTACCCCCCTGGGCACGCCCCCACCCTCGTGGGCCCCTCATGGCTCCCCTGACCGACTTCTTTCGCCTATACATATCCATTTACCCCAAAAACTTCCAGGAGCACAATAGATCGGGAGTTCCGCCGCTGCAAGCCTCTGTAGCCACCAAAAGCCTCTCGGGAGCCCGTTCTAGCACCCTGCCGGAGGGGGAATCCATCACCGGTGGCCATCTTCATCATCCCGGCGCTCTCCATGACGAGGAGGTAGTAGTTCACCCTCGGGGCTAAGGGTATGTACCAGTAGCTATGTGTTTGATCTCTCTCTCTCTCTCGTGTTCTTGAGGTGGTACGATCTTGATGTATCACGAGCTTTGCTATTATAGTTGGATCTTATGATGTTACTCGCCCTCTACTCTCTTGTAATGGATTTAGTTTTCCCTTTGAAGTTATCTTATCGGATTGATTCTTTAAGGATTTGAGAACACTTGATGTATGTCTTGCATGTGCTTATCTCTGGTGACAATGGGATATTCATGTGATCTACTTGATGTACGTTTTGGTGATCAACTTGCGGGTTTAGTGACCTTGTGAACTTATGCATAGGGGTTGGCACACATTTTCGTCTTGAATCGTCGGTACAAACTTTGGGGCACTCTTTGAAGTACTTTGTGTTGGTTGAATAGATGAATCTGAGATTGTGTGATGCATATCGTATAATCATGCCCACGGATACTTGAGGTGACATTGGAGTATCTAGGTGACATTAGGGTTTTGGTTGATTTGTGTCTTAAGTTGTTATTCTAGTACGAACTCTATGATAGATCAAACGGAAAGAATATCTTCATGTTATTTTACTACGGACTCTTGAATAGATCAATTAGAAAGGATAACTTTGAGGTGGTTTCGTACCCTACAATAATCTCTTCATTTGTTCTCTACTATTAGTGACTTTGGAGTGACTCTTTGTTGCATGTTGAGGGATAGTTATATGATGCAGTTATGTAATTATTGTTGAGAGAACTTGCACTAGTGAAAGTATGAACCTTAGGCCTTGTTTCAACACATTGCAATATTGTTTGTGCTCACTTTTATCAATAGTTACCTTGATGTTTTTATAATTTCAGATTAAAAAAACCTATATCTACCATCCATATTGCACTTGTATCACCATCTCTTCACCGAACTAGTGCACCTATACAATTTACCATTGTATTGGGTGTGTTGGGGACACAAGAGACTCTTTGTTATTTGGTTCCAGGATTGTTTGAGAGAGACCATCTTCAACCTACGCCTCCCACGGATTGATAAACCTTAGGTCATCCACTTGAGGGAAATTTGCTACTGTCCTACAAACCTCTACACTTGGAGGCCCAACAACGTCTACAAGAAGAAGGTTGCATAGTAGACATCAGGCTGCTATGCATGCTGCATGCTATCAGCAAGCCCTGCGTCGCTATCATAGCCGTAGGGTTCATGCCCGGTGTTTTGCGGAAGGTGACCTTGTCCTTAGGAGCGTTCAATCTGCCAAGGGTACACACAAGTTATCACCAAAGTGGGAAGTCCCTTACCGGGTAGTACGACTCACCAGACCCAGGGCAGTCCATCTGGGGACCGGAGATGGCACTCAGTTGCAAAACTCATGGAATATTGAGCATATCCGCAAGTTCTACCCGTAAGGCGCGAGGCTGTCGGGCCCTGCACGGCAGCCAACCATTTGTACAGGCCTTGCCTCAGTTGCATATAACCCCTTGTACAAAGCCGGGGCGATGACCCTGTGCAAGCGAAAATAAAGAAGCGTTGTAGAGGGGGGGCGACCTAGACTACATGCATGCATGAGCATTACAAATCACTGTATAAGCATTTCATGAGCATCTGCATATGCATATAGATAGGGTCGCATCCTGCATTCATTCTCATCTGCATGAAGTTGCAAGTTCCTGCCGTAAACTTGGCTTCGACAAGGAGTTGAGAAGATTTCCCGACACTGCGATCCCCGGCAAGCCAAACAGATAAGTTCTACCTCTTGTCCATTCGTGTTCTGTAAACTATAACTTGTGCATTAGAAAACCTCGCCACTCTTTTTAGACTTAGGTGCTCCCATTCCTGACTCGAACGTTGCTTCAGTCAGAATGGTCGCAGTGGCCTTTGGTAGGAAGAAGTTGGCGGGATATGGCTCTCGGGCAGACAAAAAGGGTGCTGGCAAGATAGCCTGCCGGGAAAAACCCATTTATTTACATTAAAGAGGCATCTCGCCTATGCATGGACATATACATGCGCGGGTCCCCAGCAAGGTTCATCTTTTTCATTGACATGCTGATACAAGTACAAGCATTACAGAACACGAACATGGGCTTGAGAAATTACATTATTTGAATTAAAATTTGGCTAGTGCCTACAGATTTAAGATTGAAAAAAGATAAGTGCCCTGTAAACTCCTCTCCCTGTTCCTTCTCCCCCAGAAAGCATGGAGAGAAGAAAATGGGCAGGAGCAGCGCCCAGGTAGGAGTCCACCCCGATCTCATCAAGGCCTACCGGATGCAAGGCCTGACAAGATCGGAAGTGGCGAGGCTGCAAAGGAGGAGGGCGACCGGAGCATCCTGGCGGCGCCCCTAGTCACCACCACCAGGGCCCACCATAAGCCACAGCTCGAGCGACAGTGGAGTTATCCACCAAAGCTTAGCTAGAAGACTGCTGGAGGAAGCGAAGGCACCAAGAGAACAGCCCCCTCCCCGGCAACCATAAGGCCGGTGATGATGGTGCTGGTTAGGAGGGGAAGAATGGGAAGACGAGGCGACGGGTCGCCAGGACGAGACGAACGCGTCGATGCAGTCGTACTCCATCCTGATGGCCTACCTCCCGCCTTCTCCGTCTTCCCTAGCTCCATCTTCATCAACACCTCCCCAGAGAAGTGTCGGCCTCGCGACTCGATGCCCCCTCCATGAAGACGATGAGCGGCCAAGACAGCCAAGGGGCTTGAGGCACTTCACTCCCCTCCTTGGCAGATAGGAAGGCATGCCTCTCGTCGACATCAATCCCAGTTCCAAGGAGAGGGGCTGTACTGGGATTCCCAACGATCCCGCGCCCTTCACCTTGGACGTGGACCAAGCTCACTCCCCAATCGCTAGCACCTTCGCTTGGCATCTTCAACCCAAGGATAAAGCCCGAGGCCCAGCCCCGAGCTCTCCCTTCCAGCATATCCAAGACGGAGCAAGGAAGAGAAGAAGGGTGCAGATGGATGCCTCCATTCCTCCCGCACTCTCCCTTTATAGGCAAGCGGGGGGGGGGGGGGTGGGGGCTGGTTCTGCAATGGGTAACCACCGCCCTCCTCCACCAATTCAAGGAAGTTGTGCCCTCGCCATTATGCTCTCCCACAACACGTGCCTCTGTTACCTTCCCCATGCGATGCATGCAACATACGTGGCTAAGGATAAGGGCATGGTGGGAAGAGTGAATTGGCAGTTTCTACCCTGTGCGTTAAAGTCATTCATGGGCCATTACTGGAGCGGTCCTACTACCACTGGCTTTACACGACGCACGGGGAAACCGGAAACTGGCCCAAAATCAAGACTAATGAAGAAGCAAAGGAGATCTCAAGAGACCAGCCCCTTCAGCAACCCTTCCTGTGCACTTATTAGGCACTACCACGACGACGCTCGGCAACGCGTTCGGGGCTAGCCCGGGGGCTTCTGTCGGTGCAACAAACCCTGGGTCTGTTGCCCTGATAGTGCACAGGCGCAAGATCAGGATTGAAGCACATGTCCAAGACGGAGTACAAGGAACCAAGAGACTGGAAGAGCCAATGAACAGATCAGAGGATCAACACCAAGAGAAGCAAGATATCGTCAAGGAAGAAGCCTCCCTTGCCAGGAGGCGAGCCCGCCAAGGGGCGAGGCCATCCTCAGAAGAAGGTGACCAAGGCATCCCGGCAGGTCCTGCCAGGGCACGCGAAGGCTTAAACACCTGACCAAGCACTCCACCATGACTCACGTCATCAATCCGTGCGGTGTCAAGCCGCAGAGTGATTAGGTGGCTGCCATTCACCACATGGAAGCCCCTTTCTACCAAGAAAACCCACAGATGACACCCGTCCAGTGACGTGTCAGACGAGCAGGCGTGGAGCTGGCAAGATAGCCCGGCAAGCCCTGCCGGGCAACCAACTACGTGACTTTAAGTGGTGCATTAAATGCACCATGTCAGCCTGCAGAGTTAGATATGATAGCAGTGCTTGCTATCTTATCAGTATCTAATGACTGATTTGCCACTGTGGTAACCCCTTAACCTATAAAAGAAGGCCCATGGCAACGGTTAGAGGGGTTGGAAACTAAGATAACTCACACCCTTGTACGTGCATAGTCGCTGTCGCCCTGAGGCAACCCTTGCCGGGCAAGTGTACTACGCCCCGCCACCACATTTCCACCATCAATCCACCAAAGCAAGAGTAGGGTTTTATGCCTCGTGATGGCCCGAGCCTGGGTAAAACTGCCCATGTGATCTCTGTCGCGTTGCCCCATGTTGGTTTGCTCTTTGTGCAATGCGTCGTCCCCCTGCCCAACCAGCAAGGGGCCGTCCTGGTCCCATAGGTGGCCGTGGTTTCTCGCGACACACATCCACGATCAGATCATAGAAATTTTATATTTCTTGTTAAGATGATTCTCTACTTCACTCTAAAATTATTTGAACTTTTCAAATGTTTCAGCTTTGTGTTTCATTAAGTAGATATACCCATACCCACTCAAATCTTTGTAAAGATTAGAAAATAATGATACTCGTCGCGTGCCTCAACACTCATCGGACTGCATACATCGGTATGTATTATTTCCAATAAGTCATTAGCTTGCTCGATTGTTTCGGAGAATGGAGTTTTAGTCATCTTGCCCATGAGGCATGGTTCACAAGTATCAAATGATTCATAATCAAGTGATTCCAAAAGTCCATCCACATGGAGTTTCTTCATGCACTTTACACCAATATGACCTAAACGGTAGTGACCCAAGTATGTTGCACTATCTTTATCAATTGTGCATCTTTTGGCATCAATATTATGAATATGTGTATCACTACGATCAAGATTCAACAAGAATAGACCATTCATCAAAGGTGCATGACCATAAAAGATATTACTCATATATATAGAACAACCATTATTCTCTGACTTAAATGAAGAACCGTCTCTCAATAAACAAGATCCAGATATAATGTTCATGCTCAACGCTGTCACCAAATAACATCGACCTTGGAACAATTCCCGGCGCACATAGTCACCTTGTCCTTAGACAATCTTCGTTTATTCCGCAGCTCCTGTTTCGAGTTACAAATATGAGCAACAAAACCAGTATCAAATACCCAGCCGCTACTACTAGGATTAGTAAGGAATGCGTCAATAACATGTATATCAAATATACCTTTGTTCACTTTGCCATCCTTCTTATCCGCCAAGTATTTGGGGCAGTTCCACATCCAGTGGCCATTTCCCTTGTAGCATAAGCACTCAGTTTCAGACTTGGGTCTAGCTTTGGGCTTCTTCACGGGAACAGCAACTTGCTTTCCATTCTTCTTGAAGTTCCATTTCTTTCCCTTACCCTTTTTCTTGAAACTAGTGGTCTTGTTAACCATCAACACTTGATGCTCCTTCTTGATTTCTACCTCTGCGGCTTTAAGCATTGCAAAGAGCTCAGGAATCATTTTCGTCATCCCTTGCATATTATAGTTCATCATGAAGCCTTTGTAGCTTGGTGGCAGTGACTGAAGAACTCTGTCAATAACACTCTCAACTAGAAGATCAATTCCCAGCTGAGTCAAGTGGTTATGATACCCAGACATTTTGAGTATGTGTTCACTTACATAACTATTCTCCTCCATCTTGTAGTTATAGAACTTGTTAGAGACTTCATATCTCTAAAGCTGGGCATTAGCTTGAAATATCAACTTTAGCTCCTGGAACATCTCATATGCTCTGTGGCGTTCAAAATGTCTTTGAAGTCCCAGTTCTAAGCCGTAAAGCATGGCACACTTAACTATTGAGTAGTCATCAGATCGAGCCTGCCAGACGTTCATAACATCGGCAGTAGCTCCTGCAGTAGGTCTGCCACCTAACGGTGCATCGAGGACATAATTCTTCTATGCAGCAATGAGGATAATCCTCAAGTTACGGACCTAGTCTATGTAGTTGCTACCATCATCTTTCAACTTACCTTTCTCTAGGAACACATTAAAATTCAGGGGAATGGTAGCACGGGCCATTGATCTACAACATAGATATGCAAAAACTATTAAGACTAAGTTCATGATAAATTAAGTTCAATTAATCAAATTACTAATGAACTCCCACTTAAATTAATATCCCTCAAGTTATCTAAGTGATACATGATCCAAATCAACTAACTCGTGTCCGATCAACACGTGAGATTGGGTAGTCATCAATGGTGAACATCTCTATGTTGATCATATCTACTATAAGACTCATGTTCGACCTTTCGGTCTCCAGTGTTCCGAGACCATGACTCTACATTCTAGGCTCGTCAAGTTTAACCCAAGTATTCTACTTGTGCAAAACTGGCTTACACCCGTTGTATGTGAATGTATAGTCTATCACACCCGATCATCACGAGGTGCTTCGAAACAACGAACTTTAGCAACAGTGCATACTCGAGGAGAACACTTTATCTTGAAATTTAGCAAAGGATCATCTTATAATTCTAACATAGTTCTAAGAAAAATAAGATGCATAAATGACAAACATCACATGCAGTCAAAATACGTGACATGATATGGCCATCATCATCTTGTGCTTTTGATATCCATATCCAAAGCATCGTCATGATCTCCATCGTCACCGACTCAACACCTTGATCTCCATCATTGCGTCAGGGTTGTCTCGCCAACTATTGCTTATACAACTATTGCTAACGCATAGCGATAAAGTAAAGCAATTACATGGTGCTTGCATTTCATACAATAATTAAGAGACAACTCTAAGGCTCCTGTCGGTTGCGATTTTACAAAACATGATCATCACATACAAGAACGTATATCACATCACGTCTTGACCATATCACATCACAACATAACCTGCAAAAACAAGTTAGACGTCCTCTACTTTGTTGCTGCAAGTTTTACGTGGCTGCTACAGGCAACTATCGGATTTCGGGTTCCGGCAGACCCTTGAGGTTCGAACTCTGGGGTGCGCACGAAGATCATTCCCCTACCATCTCACGTCTCGAAGGCTCGCAAGGAATCCAAGATACAAAGAAGAACACACAAGGGACACGAGGTTTATACTGGTTCAGGCCACCATTGTCGTGTAATACCCTACTCCAGTGTGTGGTGTGGTGGATTGCATCAGGGGCTGATGATGAACAATACAAAGGGAGAATAGCCTCGCAAGGGGCTGTTCTTCAGCTGGTGCAATGAACTACTTGGTTGAGTTTAGCCGCTTCTCCCTCTCTTTCTCTCTCTCTCTCTCTCTCCCTCTCTCTCTCTCTCCCTCCCTCCCTCCCTCCCTTCCTCCCTCCCCCTCTCTCTCTCTCTCTCTCTCTCTCTCTGATTGATCCCCCTTTGCCCTGTGGTGGCTAGCTCTATTTATAGAGGGAGGCCCTGGGCCTCTTCCCAACTAATGAGCGGGAAGGGTGCCAACAATTGGCCATTTTGAAGGAGAACATCTAGTACACTTATCCTGACTAAAGTTGGTCTTCGACTGCCAAAGGCTCTGATGATGACGCTGTCCTGGGCTCCACGATGACCTCCATCATGCCGTTCTGCTGGTCTTCGTCTTGTTGCACCGAAACGGTAACCTTTGACTGATGCCTTGGCTTGTGCTTGCCCCCTTCGCACCGAAGGGGAAACAAGGACACTGCGCAGGCCGGCGCCCACCTGGTCTCAATCGTCATGGCTTGCGTCACGGGCTCCTCGCGAGGTGCCCTGCCTTGATCTCTCCGCCTCCTCACGAGCCTGCCTGATGAGGCTGCTCCTGAGGAAGCTTCCTGTCGTCCGCCCCGCGAGGCTTGGCCCCTCGCGAGGGTCTTGAGCTTGAGCTGATGAAGCTGGGCTGCACTGGGCCCCCACTTGAGCCACGCCGCATGCTGCAGGCAGGCAAGTCTGGGGACCCCAGTTCCCAGAATGCCGACCGTAACCGCCGGGCCCAAGGCGCGCCCGGACTTGGCTTAGCAGAGAAGCGAAGGGGCAAGTGTGAAGTGGCGCGGGCCCCAATAGCCTGCGGCCTTGGGCGCCGCGTGGCGGTTGCTTGGACGTGGGCGTCTCCGCCTCCCAACGATGCCTCATTACACGCCCGACTAGGCGGACCCGTGGTTGCACACAGCCATTCCCCTTTCACCGCCCGCGTGCTTCCTGCCCTTCCTTCTTCCTCAGGCTCCAACCTCCGCCTCCCATCCAACTCGACCTCTCCCCTCTTTCCATTGCCATGGCGCCAACAAAGAAGGAAAAGGGGAAGAAGCCCGTGCCTCCGTCCCGCTCGCCTCCGGCGGTGGCCCCCGCCGTTGACCGGTCAATCATACTCAATCCCGAAGCCTTGAACAAGGTCCGCTCCGTTCTTGCCACCATCTTCAACGAGTGCGGCAGGACCACGGTCTGGCCTGCGTCCCATGCCTCTTTCGACATGTTCGTCACAGAGGTCCGGTTCTTCGCCGATGCCCTGTGGGCGGGTCTGGTTCCCCCCTTTTCTGCCTTCTTCAATGCGGTGCTCTCCCATTATCAGATCCACATGATGCACCTTGGGCCTGAGTCCATTACCCTCCTGGCAGTCTTCGCTTTTGTTTGCAAGGCAATGGTGGTCATTCCTCCTTCCGCTGCCCTACTGCGCCATTTCTTCTCTTTGCACTTGAGCGACACCACTCAATGCTCGGGGTGTGTGAGCTTCCTCACCGTGCCGGAGACGGCGGCTTCAGGGATCGATTTCTGCCTTCCTCCTCCTGAGGCCAGGTTCAGACAGTGGTGGATGTACATGGATGTCGGAGTGCCCAGCCCCTGCTCTCGCACCCAACCTTGCCTGCTGTTCCCAACTCAGGTTGGGATCATGAGACGCTCGTGAGCCCCCGGCTTGCCTTCGTCAGGCGCCGCTTCGAGATTTTAAGGGCGCTCGACGTGACTGCGCCCAAGGTGGTGAAGGAGTTCCTCGAGCGTTGCATTGCTCCTCTCCAGCGCCACTCTCGCCGGATGTGGGACTTTGCGGGGCACAAAGACCGCATGCGGCTTCAGAAGGAGGACCTGGCGCCTGAAGCGCTGAAGACAGTACTCAGGGTCCTGACTAGCGATCCTTCCCCAGGCAGCCTTCGGCAAGATGCTGCCCTCTTGTATATTTGCTCGGGCAGGGACTATTTTGTGAGGCAGATGCCCAGCTTTGTCGAGTGGGGGCTGCGCCCGGCTGGCCTCACGGGGCCCCGCGAGAACCCAGTCGATGTGGTTGCTCTTCCGGTCGCCCAAAGCGGCTCTGTCTCAGGCGACGGAGCGGGGAGACGAGAACCGCCAGGAGCTGAAGGGGATGATGTTGAGATGCTGACACCGCGTGGAGCCCCGAAGGCGGCATCTCCTGAAGCCCGTCCTGGGGCAATGGCAGGCGCGGAGTCGCGTCTTGAGGCTCCCGAGGTTGGGGCTCCCGAGGCCCCGGCCGTTCCTCATGAGGCGGCGCCTGGTAGCGTCCCCCAGGGCGGTCCCCCTGGAGCTGATCACGTTGACGCCTCTTCTATGCCACAGACCGACCCCTGCGCCAAGCGCTTAGGCCGGTTCCGCGTAGACTTCGTGGCCCTCCGCAAGAGGAAGGAGGCCTTGGGTGGCGACGATCGCCCTTGCCGCCTGTTGAAGCGCAGGAAGTACTTTGCCATGGATGAGTAAGTCCTCTTCTCTCTTTGCTCCTTTACCTCCCTATTCCTGCAGCTGATCGTGGCCTTTCAGGGCCCTTTCTGCTGAATTCGCGGAGACGGCCAAGGAGCCATCCCCCAAGCTTTGTCCTCTCTGTTGACCCTAGGCGCGCCGAGCTCGAGCGGCGCCCCTACCACTCGGCCGCTCGGAGGAGTGGTTCATGCTGCTGGGCACCTCGAGCCTGCGCGCATGTTGTCCTCCCTTCACGGGCTCTCCTGGGGCGCAGCTAGCTTGCCCCGTGCTCCTTCCCTGGTCATGGATGGCGACTAGCTGAAGTCAATCTTGAGCTCCTCTTCTGGGGACGGACCGGCGCCAGGACGGGCTCCTGGCAAGGTCTGTTAGGCGATCGTTGGGGCGCCAGCCCCCAGCCCCGCTCTGGGAGGGGGCATGCCGCCTCAGGGCCCTCCGCATATGCCCGTGGCAGAGGGTGACGTGGAAGACGTGCTCAGGAGCGCTCGGGAGCGTCGCGCCCTTCGTCAAGAGTTCCTCCAGGGGGCGGTGGATGTGGTGAGCCGGATCGGGGCGGTACTTGCTGGCGAGGATGCACGCCTTGAGGCCGAGGGCCTGCGCCTCGCTAAGGAGAGGTGCAAGCTCAAGGTAGTCGTCGCCCTTGCACGTCACCAGCGTGACCTTGACAACGCGAAGGCTGAAGCATCGCTGGCGGCCTTGCGGGAGGCCTGCTCCCAGGCCGTCGAGGAGGCCCGGAAAGCAGATCGATGGTGCAAAGATGCGGAGGAGCGCGCATGGGAGATCCAAGCCTAGAGCAACTCTCTGGAGCAGCAAGTGGAACTGCGCCAGGCAGCTCTTGTGTCGCTGAAGGGGGCTTCCGTCGACCAGGCAGAGCTTCTGAAGCGTGAGGAGGTGCTGACGCTGGAGGCCGCCGAGCGCAACCTTGACCTTGAGCGGTTGGAGACGAGGGAGCGCCTGGTGACTTAGGCGGAGGATGACGTCGCCGCGCGTTAAGCCCGAGCCCAGGAGGAGGTCGACCGCCGCGTGGCGGAAGCTCGCTCGGCCCTTGAGCGCGAATACGAAGCAAGGTTGGAGCTGATCAGGGCCAAAGCTGAGGGTAGGACCGCGGCCCTCGGGGCCAAACTGGTTGAGGTGACGCGGGGTGTGGACTCTTCCGCGGCCACCCTTGGCGCAGCGCAGGCGGAGCTGGCCTCTTCCCGCGCCGAGCTGCTTCTTCTCCAATAGAGGTTGATGGTGCCGAGGCCATCGCACGACGGAATGAGGACGAGATTCGTCAGCAGCGGGTTCTGGAGCATGAGCATGCCCCCATGCTCCGAACGCTCAAGGAAAGGGCTAACACAGCCTTGAGCAACATTTGCGAAGCTGCCGCCAAGGAGCCGCGTGAGACCAACTACGCCGGAAACTTCCAGTTTTTTACTGACGTGGTGACGCTCCTGGAGAACCGCTCTAAGAGGTCTCGTTGGCTTGTCGAGGAGAGGAGCCGAGCCTTGCTCGGGCGTGACTTCTCCCGTGTCTTCAGCTATTTGCAGGACAGGGACCCGCACTTCGATTTCGATGCCTCCATCGCTCCGGTGTCCATAGCCATCCGGGGCGACCTGGCGCAGTGGGTGGAGGACAACGTGGACGCCCTCGTTAGGGCCTTCGCATCTAATGATGACGGCGTGATTGTGGCCGCCGATGAAGGCAGCGTTGTTGACGAAACTGGCGCCGATGGTGGTGTCGACGGTGGTGGTGACGATGTTAGCGATGCCAGCGATGCCTCTGGGGGCGCCCCAGAAGACGCGGCGAGTGATATGTCCGACTAATCATATGTTACCGCTGTTTACCCTGCATGAAGAAGCTTTGGGCTTGGCCCTGAAGATTGTAATTGCATTTTGGGAGGGGAAGCCCCTCATGTAAAGGTTTGCGACTAGTACCCTCGTAAGCATAATGTTGCGTGTGAGCTTAGCTACTGGCCCGGTGATGGGTCAGCTGACTTGTTTACCTTTTGATCCCGACGAGTCCCAAGCGGGCATGTGGGGGCCGCAGTGTCTCGAGTGTCTTCTGGGTGATCCATTGATCCTGCGATGAGAACCTCCGGAGAGGGTGCGGCGACAGCAGCCCAGATTGTAGACGTGCTTGGCCTGGCCCGGCTCGCAATGGGAGGCAGCTGACGCTAACTTTGGACGCAAAGCCGAAACCAGAACACGAGAGATTGCTCGAACGAGACTAAACACCCCTTCCCCAAACGCACGCAAGTCTCAAGCTCAAATCCAACTTAAATTCAAATCGAAGAACCTTGTCAACAGAGGAAAAGGCAGAAAGCAAAAAGCCGCATCCGGCACCTAGTCTAGTCTTCGACGTCTTCTCACCGGCGCGGAGCTAAGTGCTGCCACTGGGCATGGGCGGGAGCCCCCGAGGCCCGAGGGCAGCTCTCCGGAGACTCCGGGGCGTGTACAGCCCCACACATTATTACGCGGTAGTGTCACGGGCGGCGAGCTTCACAGGCACTTGGCCTTCTTCACAGGTACCGGCCTTGTTTCATATCACCAGACGAGGGTCCTGCCTTGCACCGCACTCTACCGCCATTGACGGCGGCCAGAGACCAAGGACGACGCCAATGGGGTAGAGCGGTCGCCAGCGGTTCCCCCGACGACCACGGGTCCTCTGCCGGGGGCAGGCCCTGAGGCACCTCCCCGGCAGAGGGCCTACCTCCTGAGAACGCCTTGCGCCGAGTGCCGCAGGGACGAACCCGGATCTCGGCCCCTCTCCTGCAGCCCCCGGTGCCCTCCTCCTGAGGGGTAAGAGGCTGCAGCATTGGGGCAACCATCTGCTGCGGCGACCTGTACCTCCTGCGACCCATGGTTAGCATAAGCTTGCTCCTGAGGAATTAGTGGTAGCCGATAATTCATACCGCCAGTGCGGTTGTCGAGGTTCTCTTGGGGTTCCTGAAAGAGCTCAGCTTCTGGCGCCTCCTCGCCCCAGCCTGGCCTGAGGAATGAGCCATGATCTTCTTCCGGCGCGCACTCTTGATCCACCATGTGGGGCACATAAGCTTCTGGGGCCACCGCCCCGTGGGTCTCGCCATAGTGCCCCATATGCCACGCAGTCCGGCCTGGAGCGTTGTCTTGGGGGAGGTGGCGTGGTGGTCCGCCGAGGCCGAAGGTCGCGGCGTGCACCCCTTCGCTCGCCGGGGATGGGGCCGGCGCGACTTGTCGCCCGGTACTGCCGGCCGGGTTGGCGTAGAGTAGGCCCTGGAGCCTGCTTGGAGTTGCATGGGCGCGTATGGGGCCGCCATATGGCCCGCTCTGGATCTGGGGCAGCAGGTGGACACAGAAGGGACGTGCTCCCGAGGCGGCGGCATCCAGGAGCTCGGCCACTCGCTCTAACAACACGTCGCGGCCGCCCTCTAGCAGCCGGCACCGTAGAAGCTCTCGGGCCACCGTGAGCGCGGCTCCGGAGTTCGCCTGCTCCCGTCGGGTGTGGGGTGCTGTGGCCGCGGCGTGGCTTGAGGCCCTTGCTGCTGACTGCACCTGCCGCGGTGTGAGGGCAGGCGGCGTTTGGCCGCATCGCCCGCGCCCCGCAGCACCCTGCGGAGCACGAGCTGCCTGAGGCGCAAGGTTGAGGTTGCCCTAGGCCGGTGGCACGACGTGGGCGGGCCACGCCGCCTAGCGGTCGGTGTTGCTAGTCAGGTCGCTTGACATCTGAACGGCGAGGCGACAGAACGCGAGGCGGCGGAAGAAGGATCCCGGCGCACCCCTACCTGGCGCGCCAAATGTCGTATTTCGGGTTCTAGCAGACCCTTGAGGTTCGAACTCTGGGGTGCGCACGAAGATCTTTCCCCTACCAGCTCACGTCTCGAAGGCTCGCAAGGAATCCAAGCTAGAAAGAAGAACACACAAGGTACATGAGGTTTATACTTGTTCAGGCCACCATTGTGGTGTAATACCCTACTCCAGTGTGTGGTGTGGTCGATTGCCTCAGGGGCTGATGATGAACAATACAAAGGGAGAACAGCCTCGCGAGGGGCTGTTCTTGAGCTGGTGCAATGAACTGCTTGGGTGACTTCAACCGCTTCTCCCTCTCTCTCTCTCTCTCTCTCTCTCTCTCTGATTGATCGCCCTTTGCCCTGTGGTGGCTAGCTCTATTTATAGAGGGAGGCCCTGGGCCTCTTCCCAAATAATGAGCGGGAAGGGCGCCAACAATTGGCCATTTTAAAGGAGAACATCTAGTAAACTTATCTTGACTAAAGTTAGTCTTCGACTGCCAAAGGCTCTGATGATGACGCCGTCCTGGGATCCACGATGATCTCCATCCTGCCATTCTGCGTGTCTTGGTCTTGTCGCACCGAAACGGTAACCTTTGCCTGATGCCTTGGCCTGTGCTTGCCCCCTTTGCACCGAAGGGGAAACAAGGACACTGCGCAGGCCGGTGCCCGCCTGGCGCCCTCCTGGTCTCGATCGTCATGGCTTGCGTCACGGGCTCCTCACGAGGTGCCCTGCCTTGATCTCTCCGCCTCCTCGCGAGCCTGCCGAATGAGGCTGCTCCTGAGGAAGCTTCCTGTCGTCTGCCCCGCGAGGCTTGGCCCCTCGCGAGGGTCTTGAGCTTGAGCTGATGAAGCTGGGCTGCACTGGGCCCCCACTTGAGGCACGCCGCAGGCTGCAGGCAGGCAAGTCTGGGGACCCCCGTTCCCAGAAAGCCGACAGCAACTAGCAAGAACCGTTCTTAACTACGCAAAACCACAGCTATGATTATCATGTTTGTCGTTTTAACCTTCTACAAGGACCAACCGTAGTCAAATTCAATTCAACTAAAGTAGGAGAAACAGACACCTGTTAGCCACCTTTATGCAAAACAAGTTGCATGTCAGTCGGTGGAACCGGTAACATGTGCGTGGACATGTAAGGTTGGTCATGTCCGCTTCACCCCCACAATACCGACGAATCAAAATAAGACGTTGGTAATAAGCAGTATGACCACCACCGCCCACAATTTCTTTGTGTTACTCGTGCATATCATCTACGCATAGACCAGGCTTATGATGCCACTATTGGGGAACGTTGCATGGAAAACAAAACAAAAAATCTACGCACGCACATGATCTCTCCATGGAGATGCATAGCTACGAGAGGGGAGAGTGTATCTACGTACCCTTGTAAACCGTTAAGTGGAAGCATTTATCAACACGGTTGATGTAGTCGTACACCTTCATGGTCCGCCTGATCAAGTACTGAATGTGCGACACCTCCGCTTTCAGCACACGTTCAGCTTGATAGCTTCCTCACTTTCTTGATCCAGCAAGACGGGTGAAGTAGTAGATGAGTTCTGGCTGCACGATGGCGTGGTGCTGGTGGTGATGCAACTATCTCTGCATGGTTTAGCCAAGCACTACGAAAATATGACCGAAGATGAACTAGAGGGAGAGGGGCGCCGCACACGGCTAGGGAATCGTGGTGTGTGTTGCCCCTCTCCCTCCACACATATATATAGGTGGGGGAGAAGGGGAGGCGTCTTAGGGTTCCCCCAAGGGGGGTGGCGGCCACCCTTGGCCCCTGCCCAGCCCCTTTGCCTTCTTAGGCATGCAGGAGGAAGGCAGGAGGGGTGGCGCCCCCCCTTTCCTTTCACCCATGTAGAGGGGAAGGTAGGAGGGGCTAGCCCTCCCCCCTTTCCTTCCATAGGGCCAGCGGCCACGGAGAGGGCACGCCAGCCCCTTGTGGGCTTGTGTGTGCCTCCCCTTGGCCCATTACGCCCATATACTCCCCGTAGGTCTTCCGGACCCCTTCCGGGGACCAGAAGAATACCCGGTATATCCCAAAACCTTTCCGGTGACCAAATAGCGTCGTGCTATATATCAATCTTTACCTCCGGACCATTCCGGAGCTCCTCGTCATGTCCGTGATCTCATTTGGGACTCCAAACAACATTAGGTCATCAACTCACATAACTCATATAATACTATATCATCAAGGAACGTTAAACGTGTGGACCCTACGGGTTCGAGAATGATGTAGACATGACTGAGACACCTCTCCAGTCAATAACCAATAGCGTATGCCCATATTGGTTCCTACATATTCTATGAAGATCTTTATCGGTTGAACCTTATGACAACATACACAATTCCCTTTTTCTATCGGTATGTTACTTGCTCAAGATTCGATCGTCGGTATCTCTATACCTAGTTCAAGCTCATTACCAGCAAGTCTCTTTACTCGTTCTGTAATACATCATCTCGTAATTAACTCCTTAGTCACTTTGCTTGCAAGCTTCTTGTGATGTTGTATTACCGAGAGGGCCCAGAGATACCTCTCCGAAACACGGAGTGACAAATCCCAATCTCGATCCATGCCAACTCAACAACACCTTCAGAGATACCTGTAGAGCATATTTATGATGACCTAGTTACGTTGTAACGTTTGATAGCACACAAGGTATTCCTTCGGTATTGGAGAGTTGCATGATCTCATGGTCGAAGGAATATGTATTTGACATTAAGAAAGCAGTAGCAATAAACCGAACAATCATATGCTAAGCTAACGGATGCGTCTTGTCTATCACATCATTCTTCTAATGATGTGATCTCCTTATCAAGTGACAACACATGTCCATGGTTAGGAAACCATAACCATCTTTGATCAACGTGCTAGTCTAGTAGAGGCTCACTATGGAGACGGTATTTGTTTACGTAACCACACATGTATTTAAGTTTCCGATCAATACAATTCTAGCATGAATAGTAAACCTTGATCGTGAATAAGGAAATATAATACTAACAACTTTATTATTGCCTCTAGGGCATATTTTCATCAATTCTAAGTTACTATGCCGTAATTTCTTTATTGTATAGAGTAGGTTTGTTCTAAATTCCTACTAGTTACCTTATGCCACCATTCGCTATCTGAAAAAATGGGGAAAATTTGATGTAGGTGACCGGGCCGAAACATTCGCCTCTAACGAGACTGCATTTCCGCGGGCCACAATTGGGCCGGCCTGCAACTTTATTGGGCCTATGCTGACTGGCCATTTGGGCCCTTCGTGGACACTATGTGCCAGGCCCACAAGTTACATGGGCCTTCATTGGGCCCAACATTTAGTTGGGCCTTCTGTGGACCCAACACTTAATTGGGCCCATGTAGCTTTGGGCCTTTAATAGGCTGAATATTCTCCTGGCCTGTTATGGCCCAGAACATACCATGGGCCTTTAGTAGGCCGTCATGCATGTTGGGCCCCAATTTTCAATAGTTGCCCATGGGTCTTTAGCAGGCTCAAATGTAAACCAGGCCATTATTGGCCTAGTTATGTGATGGGCGTTACCAGTACGAAACATATCTCGGGCCTTAGTTGGCCAACTGATATCATGGGCCTTTAAGAGGCCGAAAGCTTAGTAGAGGCATCATACGCTGAATTATACTACTTGCCTTTAACAGGCCCAATGTCACGTTGGGCTAAATTGTTTCCACCTTGATTACGGGCTGTTAGTGGGATGGATGTTGTGTTGGACCATATATGGCCCATGCAGCACGGGCCATTACCAGGCTGAAAGTCACACCGGGCTAAAATGGGCCCATGTCTACATCGGGTCACTAACAGGCCGAAATCTCATTGGGTCATAATTAGGCCCAAAGATTCGATGAACAATTAACAGGCCAGATCTGGCGGTGGGACATAAATGGGTCATGTTTACTCAGGCTGTTAGTGGGCCAGCCCACGAGTACCTGAGTCAATCAAACAGGCCTTTACTGGGTCGGCCTTTTTAACCTATATGGCCCTCTGTTGGGCCCTACCATGTGTCCACATGTCATAGGCATGTCTCCTCCATTGGAGTGATGACATCAGGCCCCTCGCGGAGCCGACACGTGTTTCCTCTGGCGAATAAGAATTTTACACATGGAAAATCACCATTGGTTAATGCTATTAATGGGTTATCGGATCCAAAACCGGACCCGATAGCTTAACAGCGACCCGTTATGATGGATGCCATGTGTCGGTCACCCTTGAAGAAAGCACTTCCATGATGCATCATTTATCATCATGGAAGTGAACACTTCCATGATGATAATTTGAGTATTGTCATGGAACACTTCTACGACAGCACATGTATGACTATCTTGATTCTGTCATAAATTCGTCATGGATGTACATGCATGACAGAAAACGTGACCTACTATGACAAACATGTATCATCACGGAAGTGGCTTTTCTTGTAGTGATACAACGCAGAGTGCCCATATTTGTTCCTGCATGGTGGTCAGTGCGAATAGGCCAGAGGCCTAGTCGGATCACATATCCAAACCATTAGTGTCTTGGTAGCATGCAGTAACGAGCAGAGACTCACGATTATGTGACACTACTGCCCCGTCTCATGGACTTGCGGCAAGGGCCCGTAATGCCCGGCCGTGCCACGTAATTATCTCCCGGGTACCCTCCAGGTCAACGCGACTACACATCAACTCGCATGTACACTCATGGTCAACCCGACTTCACATTTCTCTCACGGGTACCCCTCAGGGCCGACCCGACTGCATCATGGTTCTGGGGTAAACTCAAAGTAACTGTGTGTCCAAAACATCAAGGGGAAACCGAGGAATCACCCTCGATGGATTCCCGCTCGATGTAACCGTCAAGGTGGACTTGTAGGAATCACCCTCGGTGGTCCACACTTGAGGGGTTGCACAACAGAGTTGTTATCGGGAGTGGTGAAGGAGTAATCACCCTCGATGACCACGACCAATTAGCTACACTACAGAATTACCATTAGAAGAGCTATACGAGGTATCACCCTCGACACTTGATAGTAACCCTATAGTGTCATACAACTAAGGGGGTGTGATGCGATGTGTCGGGCCCTGGATGTCGATCTCGTTGATCAAGTTATCGGTCATAAAGCGTAGGCAACTGGGACAAGGTGAGGGGTCACCGGTGCATCACTAACCAACCTATACTAAGCAATTTATGATAAGCAGGTAAGGTACAAAGCATGTTGCAAAATCAGGCTATGCATTAGAGTAGGATCGTACAAAAACAGTAGAAATTCTAATGCAAGCAAAAGAGAGAAGAGAATGGGCGATATCGGAATGATCAATGGGGTTTGCTTGCCTGGAAGCTCTGCAGACAGATACAGCCCCTCGACGGTGAAGTAGTCGTTCACCGTATTAACAACGGTCTCGGGGTCTACCGGAAAAGAAGCAACGGAGGGGGAACACAATAAATAACAGATCAATCAAATGCATCGCAATGTATGACATGGCAAAACACTATGCTAGGGGTGACCTAACTTGTTACAGACTGAGCGGGAAAAAATCTAGGAATATTTTCCCGGCTCCGGGCAATTATCGAGCAGACGATCGAAAGGGGAAGGTTCCATGTTTGCAGTGTTGGAGGCATGTGACAGGTATGTCGATGGCATATTCGGATTCGTCTTATTTTTCTTATCATTTATATATATAAATTATTTACATCCGAGCTACGATTTAATTACTATATTTTTTCAAAGTTTTAAACATTTTCTGGAAATTCTTGGTTTAGTTTTAATTCAGGTTAGTCAAGTTGACTGGTCAAATAGGGAGAGGGGTGGTCCATATGTCATAGATTGTACCTAACCAAATAAATAAAACTAATCTAGTTGAATGAGACCCACATGTCATTCCTCCCTTCGCCGTTCCTCCCTTAAGAAAAAGGGTTTCCCCCGCTTTGTATTACAAAGCAACCATCTGATACAACCAACGATAGGTGCTGGGGTGGAAGCAGCACAATCACGCCCAAAAGAAAAGAAAGAGAAAAAAGAAAAGAAACAAATGCCGATAACGGCGGATCACAAAAACGACGAAGCCTCACGACCGCTGCGTCCACCGGAAATCGTCCCCCAAGCTTCGAGACTCCGAAGCGCCGGTACCAATCAACACCTCCAAGAAGGGACGCGACGATGACGACGCTGATGCCAAGGGATTCCCCTGATACGCGGTGGGGAGAGAGGAAGGGTAGCCCCAATGCCCTCCAGGAAGGTCCGGTGGTACCCTCAGGCGCCACCGTGTCGGTGTCGGCCAAGCCAACAGGGATTTCTGCCGATCCCATCCTCCACCTCAGGCACTCCGAGGCTCGCCAGCAAACCGACCACCACCCAGCGCAAACACGGAACGAAGCTTCCCACGCTGTCTCACCACGACACCGCGAAGATGGCCTGCACAACGAAGAAGGGGAGCCGGGACTATGGCAGCAGCACCGTCAGCATACTGGAGGGACCCACCTCCACCGTCCACGACGGTAGCCCACCGGACGCCAAAGCAGGAGCCTACAGGGCCCGTGGCCCCACAGCCCGGCCGGGCCCTCAGAGGCCCGGACAGCTCCCGTCTGCGCGCCGCAGCTAGCACAGCGTCGGCGTCGCTGCCCCCCGTCCGATCAACTCCACCTCCTCACCACACAGACGACGACGAAGCCACGTGAGGGACCAGCCCGCTAGGACCCAGATGGGGCCCGCGGGCCCCGATCTGGGCCAGGGACGCGCCACCGGCCAAGCTGCGCCACCATGCCGTATCGCTGCCAAGGGGCCGCACCACCACCGCGCGAGCCGCCGAGACGCCGGGCCGTCATCAAGCCGAGGAGCGCCGCCGCCGCCCCATGCGCCAAGCAGGAAGCCGCGCGCGCGGGGACAGGTAGGCCCCACCTCCAACACCACCCTGCCAGCGTCGGGGACGCCCGTCGGCGGCGACAGGGAGGGGACGAGAGACGAGGGCGGCCGAAGGGGGGCGGGGCTCGCGCCGCCCTGGCCACCTCCCGGAGAGGCGGCACGGAGCGGATCCGAGGAAGGGAGAGGGGGGAGGAGGCGGGGTCGGGGGCAGCCGGCGGGCGGCGGCGGCGGTGGGGCCTAGGAAGGCCAGCAGCGGCGGGGGGAGGGAGGGAGGAACCCTAAAGCGGGAGGCACCAAACCTATATTTCGTCCCCTGCCACCGTCAAGTGCGTGGCCATGGCCGTTCCTCCCTTCGCCGCCCCTTGCCGTTCCTCCCTTCGCCGTGGGAGAGAGCCGCTCCCCCCGCCGTTCCTCCTCGCCACGGGAGAGAGCCGCCGGCCCCCTGCCATTCCTACCTTCGCCACGGGAGCCGACGCACCCTTCACCGCGGGAGTTGATACCCTCATCCATCTACATAGCCCCGACTTCCTCTCCTCCTCTTTGAGGCCGTACGCGCCCTTGATCTGGACGGTAGTACCACCGGGGCGCATCACCTTCTTGCGCCTCCCACATCGGCCTCCACGGTCGTTCTCCTCTGTACCCAATCTCCGTCTATAAGCTCCATGTGCATCAGTAGGCTTGAGCCAGCGATCTAGATCGAGCAGGTCGCGGGAGCTTGCCGGTAACACCTGATCTTTGATCTGATTTGTACGCATGCGTGTGTATGATTAGTTTCAGCGGTCGCACGGCACACGTCGTTGCAGTAACACGATGCATCACGCATTGAACGGAACCGTAAGGCCATCCGCACGTGCACACACCAGCGTCAGAGGCACGGTGTCAAGCAGCGGAGAAGGCATCCGGCAAGGCAGCCACTAGGTTCTCCATCTCCTCTTGAATTATGCTAATTGTCTTGGGGAAACGCTTCCTACCATACGTCTGATACGAGGCATTCGTCAGACTGGTCCATGAACGTCGATATGGTATTAATCGCACGGCTGGGTTGCGTTCCAAATCCTTCTTCCGTTTCCAAATTAAGCCCCTATAATCTCTCGCCAGTTTTTATATCCCTCCTAAATCTCACCTACCCTGACTGACCCGATCCTCTTCCTCGTCTCGCTTGCCTCACCGAGCTCGCCACACCCCTCGTCGCCCGTCGCCCCAACTCTCTTCGCTAGTGACCAGCCCGTCCCGCCTATCTCCACTAGTGACCAACCGCTATCGCGAAGCTTCACGTTCGTCACCGTTCCTGCCTCCTGCAGACGACAACGGTGAGGATGCCGATGGGGAACGGGGATGAGGAGCATCTCCTTGGAAAGTACATCTGCAAGCAGCGGCAGTCCGTCAACGAGGAGCGCCGGCTAATTCTCCATGATGCGCGTGGTTGTTATCTGCCGAGACGTTTCATGCTCGAAACCTTGCATGGTGAGAGGACATGTGAGATCGATCATCTCAGCAGACAGATCTCATACAGGGCGTCACGGTCCATAGCATCGACAACTCCCCGCAAAAAAGCATCGACAACTCCCCCATCTGCGCTCGGCCAGGCTGGAACATGGGAGTCGTCCCAATTCTTGCCACCGATCCGGTCCTGCTGTGTTGCCGGTCGCTTCCGCCACAACGAGATCAACACCTTCATTCCATGGTAACATGGAGACGTCCCTTTGCATGTTGCCTTGTTTGAGTCACCACTGCCTCGGATGCTTCCTACCATTGACACCGACACATACCTTGTTGTATACCTAAGAGTGGGGGTGTCGTGTTTTGTTGTCATGGATGCAATGCTTCAGAGTTTCCTTTGGTTTCAGTACCACATATGTGCTTCGTTGTAATACGAGGCATGCTTCCAGCTTATGTATAATATGTTTCCAACTATCTACAGAATTGCTTCCTTCTTTTACAGAATCACGGCAATGCATGGGTACTACGTAGTTCAAGCTTTAACAATATCAAACTATGTTTCCAATGGCCCACCAACACATAAAATGCATCAATATTACATGACATGGTTTCAACCATCATGAAATTGTGCTTCGGAATACAATCACAGGTGCTTCATATCTATACCTAAAATTATGAAGCATGGTATGCAGTGCTGAAAGCATGTTTGTCTTATGATGGAAACAAGTATGGAATAAAAGGAAGTTGATGGTAACTCAGGGTGGACACGGTCCGGGCCGGTCCGGTCCCGGTCCGAGCCGTCGTTTGGACCGGCCGCCGGCGGTCCGGGCCGGACCGGACCGAGCACCATCACGGTCCTGATTTCGGGGACCGGACCGGCGACGAAGAAGCTCGGCCCGGACTGAGCGGACCGACCAACGGCCACCGGCGGCGAGGTATGCGACGTGCGTGGTTGCTCTGGCGAGGTGGGTCACATGCGCGAGCTCCGGCAGCAAGGTGTGCGATGGGCGGCGCGGCTGTTATTCATGAACCGCGAGCGTTAGCCATTGTGGTTGCCATGAACCTGCAACACTCACGCCATGCACGCACGGGACGTGCCAATCTAAACGGCATGCACGAATCACGCATGGGAGGTGCCCGATCTAATTAAACGGCATGCCCGCACAGGACGTGCAACCACTGTTTTGATTTTTGGCCGCAAAAAGTGGATTTCGGCCGAATTTCGGCCATCTCGGCCTGAGGCGAAAAGTATATTTAGGCCGAAATTGCTCAAATTTGGGAAATTTTGATCAAATTTAAGTCAAAATTTGGTCAAATTTCAGCCGAAATTTTTGAAAATGGCCGAAATTCGGCCATCTCGGCCTAGGGCGAAAAAAAGCTCAAACTGAAATTCGGCCATCTCGGCACGGTGCAACTGGGGTGCGGCTTTTCAGTTTTCGCTCTCTTTATTCCTCGCGCAACAGCCGTGCCTGATCTAAATGCGCGCCATCCTCGCACAGGATGTCCCCTATTATGGAGTACTCTGTGGGCCTTGCCTTGATTAGTGGATCAATTCGGACGTGGAGTTCACCTCAAAAAAAAAAAATGGACGTGGAGCTAGTTGTGGGATAATGCCATGATTAACGGATCGAACCCCGCCTCTTTCGTTCTTTCCTGTTTTCTGTCCGACAGAATGAAAAGAAAGGAAAAACTGGATCGAGGAGGGGCGCGGGAGTGCCGGAGGGGACGCGGCGTCGCGGACCTCACCGGCGCCACAGCAGGGCATCGCCGGCGGCTGGGCGGAAGAAGCGTCGCCTTCGGTCCGACCGAGCCGGACCGAGCCAAGACAGGACCGGACCGATCAATTTTCGCCCTTTTCACGGACCGGACCGGCCAGGTTTTTTGTCGGTCCGGTCCGCTTCGGTCCACGAGCGGGCCCAAAAGACCACTCGCCCCGTCCACCCTGAATGGTAACAGGGACCTGGAGCGAAATTATATATGGAAGCAACATAAAATAAGGAAGCATGTGGCTATATTGGAAGCTAATTTCATTTGTTGTGCTTTAGATCGAAGCAAGCTTCAGTTGCGTCGGAAGCTACATCACCAAATAGTAGAAACAAAATATCCTCGATACACGTTGGGAAATAACTTTGTTAAAGTAATTAATTAGTTTCTAAAAAACATAAATTATGAGTAATTTACGGGAGCACTTAAACGGATGCATGCAATTGTGAGTAATGTATTTTGATTACTTTCTATTTTGGAAACTACCACACGGGATGGGCTGCATGCAATCATGTCTCATCCACCATTGATTTAATCTAGCATCCTACGGCTACCAACTAGTCTAATAGGTAGCAAAACTTCAGTAGTCTGATGCCTAACGCTGCCCTCATTATCTTGGCCATTTATTCATCTGCTACTAACGGAAATAAAACAACAGCGTCCATGTCACCATCTCCACGTATACACTTGTACTGAACACCAAACACCACTGCTACTTTGATTCAGTATGGTGATTAGTCTTGCATAATTCTCTAGATCAAAGCATTGTGCTATACTGCTTCCCGGCGTGGAAACTAAAACTTTTATTTATTACAATTCCTTTGCTATTTCTCAGTATCTATTTTGGAATCCCAGTTTTTGTTTGATTATTAATCTATGAGGCAAATGCTTATGCTTCTATTTCGAAATCATAGTTTTGTTTTTCAAAATCATATGAAAGCTTGAGAAGTGTGCAGAGCATTCAAATGCAACAACTAATTCAGGTAAAATATTCCTCTAATCCTCTTCCAAGATATTGTGTCTTTGCTAACTTGATGACCGCATGCTAACAGTCAGTTGTTGCTAATAGCCGAGGAGGAAGGGCAGGGGCGCGGCAGCCTCAATGGTGGCCCTGCAGAGGCCATGGTATCGGGCAAGAGGCGGTGCACGGCACCGACGCTAGCCTATGGGAAATCGACAACTTAGCTGCCGGAGCTTGGTTGTTTGGATATGATCTCCGGCCAAAGGTTGAGCATTTTGGGTACGTTTAGATCGCTAACAAACCTAGTCTTACAAAATATTGGCATGGTTTCCCGCTGTTAGCTAGATCTGAATTATAAGTTACCAAATAATTGATTCTTTGTGTTTTGAGGACACATGCATGTTGATTCCATGAAGCATAGAATTTTGAACTTGTTGGATCCTTAGTTCCTAAACTTTGAACACAATTGATCATCTGTCATTTTTGTTGATTGGAGCTTGAAATTGCATCCATTCATCTTGTTGACAGTACATGCATTAGACTGACGAGGCAACAACGTTGATGCATGTTGTATATTAAGTCTCATGTTATTACCTTGAATAATGTATGTATAAACTATGTCGACCGAAAATTCAGTTAGTCTGGCTTGCAACGATACTATTATAAGTTCCATTGCATGTTATACTTCAGTAACATATCGAATTAGCACATGGAGCTTATAGATAGAGATTGGGTTTCATACTTGCATCTATACAAGGCCACTAACAGTAATCCAGACATAAATTAATGATGTTTTCTCGTACTAGCAACATGTTTAATACTTGCATGCATGTAGTCATAATGACACTTTGCTACTTCCTTTCTATTCCTTCCTTGCATGTATGTAGACGTATTAATGAATCCGGTTAACGAAAAGAACAATTGTCTTTCAAAGCCGTCATTAAATTTTACCTTGGTACCTGTAATCTGAATTTGTGGCCTTGTATAAGGGAATGGAGGGAGTATCTTTTGTTGACTCATCTCTAAAACTCTGAATTTCAGTACCAAACCACACACATGCCAATATATGTTGCCAAATGTTCTGAAGTCTTTTGGCTTCAACCAAATGGAAACCTATGATTTTACCAGAAAAAGGTAGGTCACATGGCTACAAACCAGACAACAGAGACTTTCCAATATATAGGTCATGCCCTTGGTTTGGTCATGCCAAATTTTGGCAATGCTACATGGGGCTCAAACCAAACATACCCATTATTATTCCATGTCTAGTTGTAAACTGAGTTTTTGATGTCTTTTTCTTTGGGTTTTGATTGTTCTCTTAACAGATAGGACGAGATCATGTAGGCCAATGAATTTGAAAGAATCTTACCATTGCTTATCAATGTATTTGAAAGTTGATGTTTCCTGTCCAATGTTGATTCACATCTGCATATGGCATCCTCTCAGCATAATGGGATACAGACACCATTTCAGAACCTAACGAACACTGGAAATTCAGGTAATTATATATCACCAATTCTTGCCTATGCCATCCCCGTATCCTCACGGGCAACGGCCATTAGTGAATAATTACTTCCGCAATAGATAAATGGTAGGTTTCTTTGCTAGGCTGGGTAATATTCAATTACTTCAGCATTAAAGTAATGTTAAGAGTGTCTTCTACATAATGAAGATGTCATTTTAATTCTCTTTAGTTTGGCTTCACCGGAATATCTAACCTTTTATCTTCAAGTGGCATTTGTGTTTCAGTAAAGTATGCGTAAGTTCTTGCTAAGATAGTGGTGATCCTGCAGTGTGGTGTCTCTGTTCATCAAGCTCTGGTATTGAAGTAACTATTGTCAACTGTTGCTTTTACATTTTGCATGTATTCTTCTGGCAACCGGCAGTTGAGCCAGCCGGCCTCCGGAAGGAGGCGCTTCATCTGGTAGGCTCATGGGGCGTAGCCGGCCCATCGTCTTGAAAGGTTCAGGGACTCGGGTTATGCTACCTGTGGCCCATTACTCCGACAGTAGTCCCCGAAGCTGGTGAGGCGTCGCGGCCATCAAGTCAAGGAGCCTCAGCAACTTCCTTCTCCGCCGTGCTCTGGCCAAATGCTCGGTCCGTCTCCTGGCACGCCGGTTGCTGGGAGCCGACACGACCAGGCGGGCTCGCTCGACAATTTCGAAACGCCAAGGCGAGAACCAGGTAGCGTACTCGCTAAGCCTCTAGGCCCGTCGCCCGCCGCTAGCACGCCACGCGGCGCTCGTCAGCCTGGCCAGCTTGCCAACCGACGCTCTCGATGGGACATGACAGAGGGCCGGGCCCGCCACCACCGGGCCTCGGCGCACGGGCGGATCCGCTGCGGCCGAGGCGGGCGGTTGCAATTCCCAGAGGAGTTACTGCGCAGTAACTTTGCATAATGACCGCGGGGTCGTGGGGTCGTGGGCGCAGTTAGTCCCATGATCCCACGCCCCGCCCCCTCGGCTTCGTAGCCCGAGGGCTATAAGTAGGGGAAGGAGGGGGAGCGGCGGAGCACGCGCGCCCTCCTTCCCATCGCCATTCTCTCCTTCTTCTTTTCCTGCTGCCGCTGTGTCTCCGCGCCTCGCCGAAGTGCTGCTACAGCTCGCCGTCGTCAAGCTCCTTCGCCCCAAGCTTCCCACGCAACCCCGCTCGGATTCCATGGCGCGCGAGAAGGGAGGGGACTGGGACGGCTCGGTGGTGATCGAGGACCACCTCGCCTTCCTTTGGGCCACGCGTCGAATGCCCAACGCGGCCTTCGTCAAGGTGTGTGCGCCGCCGGAGAAGGAAATATCGCCGGCGCCACAAGGAAGCGAGCGGGTCATTTTTTACTCCCACTTCCTCCGTGGCATGGGCCTGCCGGCGAGTGGATTCTTCCGCTCCTTCATGGAGTTCTACCACCTCCAGCCGCATCATCTGACGCCCAACACCGTGACGCTGCTGTCCGCCTTCGTCACGGCATGGGAGGGCTACCTCGGCATCCTCGCCACCATCAAGCTGTGGGGAGCCTTCTTCTACACCAAACTGGGCACCTCTGGTAAGGAGAAGGCGGCCCAGTGCGGTGCCTTCGTCGTCGTGCGCCGGCCGTCAGTGAAGAATGCCTTCCCCGTCATCAAGCTGTCACAATCGGTGAAACGGTGACAACAATCATACTTCTATGTGGAGAACATCGACCCGGCAGTTGACTTCATCAACTTGCCTCCTTACGAAGCCGCCCCCCCGGCCGAACCTCGGGCCAACTGGGGCTACAAGCCAAAGCCCGTGTCGGCCAACACCGCCGCCGCCATCAACCGGCTCCGAGTGCTGACAGAGGCAGAGGGTCTCGTGGCGTCCGACTTGCTGATCGCCTTTGTCGAGCACCGGGTTCTCCCGCTCCAAGGCCAGCCTCATCTGATCAGTTGAATGAGCGGGCACCGCAACCCGAGCCGGATGTGCACGAGGGACATGCCGACTG
Organism: Triticum timopheevii; assembly: GCA_963921465.1. Taxonomy (NCBI): domain Eukaryota; kingdom Viridiplantae; phylum Streptophyta; class Magnoliopsida; order Poales; family Poaceae; genus Triticum; species Triticum timopheevii. The sequence goes on along the minus strand of OY997264.1, from coordinate 246,158,791 downwards.
CCGAGGTGGCCCGGATGGTGAACGAGATCACCGACCTCAAGGTGTCGGAGAAGTCCTGGCGGTATGGCAAGCGACCATACTCTCGCGACAACCCACCGCCTGCTGTAAGTCTTCCAGCTCTTTCTTTTTAGTACTTGCCTTGGTCTTGGTTTCGGTCATGAGCGATCAAACTTTGGGACTTAGATCTACATGTCTCCGGCGACGGCCGCCGTCATGGGGCCGGGTGGAAACTACCAGCCGAACCGGGAGGTAAGCGATGTGGACGACCTCGACTTGGGGATGGCCACCATGGAGGACGACGCCGTAGGCAGTGGTGACGGTGCAGGCGTCTCCGAAGAAGGGGGCGGTGTTAAGACTTCGCCCGATGACGACGACGAGGAAGACGAGCCGCGCCCTGCACGGGGCACCATCAACATAGGTGCGGGCCCCTCCGCCGAGCCGTCTGCTCGAGGTGGCAAGCGCAAGCGGAAGCAAGGCGCCACCTTGTTCGGCAGCGCGCCAAAGAAACCTAAGAACCCGGCCGTTGCGACCAGGCGGAAGGAGGCTGCAGTGAAGGTGGCCAAGTTCCAGAAGCTGCCGAAGGAGCCGCCCAGGGTGTCGGCGTAAGTATTTTCCCTTGTGCTCTTCCTTTCCTGCTGATTCGGCCTAAACTTCTTTGCTTATTTTTCTTGGCTCAGGGCCCCGCTCTCCCTTGAGAAGTCGACCGTCACCTCCGTCATTAGGTCAGCGGAGACCTCCGCCACCACGCAGCGAATCGATCCGGCCGCCGACCTCTAGGAGGCGCAGGAGCGAAACGCGCGGGAGGTGCGCGAGGAGCAAGAAGACGCCCGCCTGGAGAAGGCGGAGGCCGACAAGGCAGAGGCCGCCACGCTGAAGAAGCTGGCGGAGGCCGAGGCTGATGCCGCAGCAAAGGAACGGCTTGCAGAAGCTGCGCTCCGCCAGGAGCCGCTACTCGTCGTTCCCCTGAACTTCGCGCCACCTCCGCCAGAGTTTGCGGTGTCGACTGGGGGAGCCGGCGACGAGCACCCGACCATGGAGAGGGAAGGCGGCGATGTCGCCATGCCAGACGTGGTCGTGCCTTCACCACCGCCATCTAGCGGGGCGCAAGATAAGCAGCCGGCTGCCCCGCCGGCTCCACCAGCTGGGAACGAGGTGGTGACGGGCCCGACTCCTGGGGTCCATACGCCCGTGCGTCGTCGCCTCGTGAAGGCGGTCTCAGCACCACGACCACTGGAAACCGGCGCCGCGAGCTCGTCGGCCCCAGACACCGAGGCGACCAGCGCTGCACCCTCCGGCTGGGTGCGTGGAGGCGGGACGGGAGTCTTGAACCGGGCGTCCCTTGACGTCCAGACCAAGCTCTGAGCCGAGGCTGACGCTCTCAAGCGGTGCAACGAGGCGTTCCTGGAGTCGCGAGCGGCCATTCGGGTGTGTTTCTCACTTCTTCGTCTTTGGTCCTTTTATTTCTTGGTGGGGGCGCGCCAGCGCACCCACTGGGTGTAGCCCCGGGCTGGCTGCCGAGCAGGCGGCTCGGAACTTTAATTTGCGAGTTCCGGATGCTAACTTCGTCTAATATTCCTGTTGCAGGACTATCACAACCTTCACGCGGCCACCTTCAACTCTGGCGTCTGAGAGCTGGAGAAGCAGACCGCCAACTTGTCGGAGAGCCACAGTAAGTTTTTGTTTTCTTTTTCTGCTGGGGCGCGCTGGCGCACCCGCGGGCTATAGTCCCCGAGATTCGGGCCGACTGGTGAGTAGTCGGGCCGGATCTCCCCGGCAACTCCATTTCTTCTTTGTTGATCATTGATAACTCCTTTCTCTGCAGGGGCGAGATAGCGCACCCGCGGGCTGTAGTCCCTGAGATTCGGGCCGACTGCTGAGCAGTCGGGCCGGATCTCCCCGGCAACTACATTTCTTCCTTGTTAATTGTTGACGTCTTTTTCTTCTTCTTCTTTTGCAGAGGCTAATGCCACTGTACAGCAGTAGCTGGGCGAAGCCAACACCGCACTGCGTGACAAGCAGGCAGAGTGCAGCAAGCTGGCTGAAGAGCATGACCGGCTGGTCACACAACTAGCGGAGCAGGCGGAGCTTCTCTAGACGGCCCAGAAGGAGGCGGAGGTGAAAGAGTCCAACCTCCTCGCCGAGTTCGAGACCAAATGCTCCTCCTGGGCCAAGAAGGAGGCGCTGCTGACTACCAGCTTCGGTAGTATTGAAGATATGGTCAACGGTAAGCTTCCTCTTTTTTCTTTCTTTGAGCCGCTGGCCTCTGATCAGGCCGACTGCTGGTTTCTGACTTCTGGCTTCTTTGCTCCCGGCCCAAGCAGACTTCTTCCCAGGCCACTCTGTTGCCGCGAACCAGGCCATTGAGGCTTATCGCAAGGAGTGGAGGGCGGAAGGCGCGCAGAACGCTGCCGATGCTCCCCGGACCCTTAGCGAGCAGCTTCTCTGCATCCAGGCCCGCCTTCGACCGGCTCATCGGATGCTGCGTCGTCTTCAACGTGTCGGGGCCCAGGCAATCTCCACCCTCTGGCCAGGCATGCTGGCTCCGCGTGCTCCCAGTCGGACTACCGACTGGCTGGAGGTGGCGGCCGGCCGCCTGAAGGCTTGGAAGGGTTCCTCGGCCCGGGCTGGAGTGCGTTGGGCTCTGGAGTTCATCAAGGCATGGTACCCTGGGCTAGATCTAGCCTAGTTGACCATGTTTCGGCAAGAGGCTCAGGAAGAGCTGGTGGCGGTGGAGGATGATCTTGTCAAACAGGCGGCGGTGATCACCGACTACACCAAGACCAGCGTCTTCATCCTGGAGCTAGTTGATAATGGCGCCGAGGTGCCACTGGAGTGGTTCGGGCTGAACCCGGAGGATGGCGAGGACTCGGCCGAAGTGATCGACTCCAACAACGAGGGAGAGGACGAGGAGGACGAGGAAAGCGGAGAAGATAGGCCAGAGGTCAGAGCGGACAGCCAGCCTCAGCTTGACCGCACCTCGAGCAATGATCCACGCTCAAGCGCACCAACTGCTGCTGGAGGCGACCAAGCGGAGACCGACCAGCCGTCCGCTCCACCAACCGGCACTACCGACTCCACCGTCCAGCTGGACCCCTCTGTTGCCCCCTAGGCCGTCGTCTTTACTTTTCCTGCTTATCAGTCTCGACAAACTTTTGTTAAATTTGCACAATTCCACCCGCGGGGTGTATTTCAAACTATGTTGAATGCTGGCCAATGGGCCTATTGACATGTAAATATTCTTTGACACAAATTGTGTGCTTATTTGCTAAGTTCTAACCTTTCTTGCATTCCTACTCTGGGGCTTTTTTCCTCTGCCGCCCTCCCTTTGCTAGCCTCCCTTTGCTACCCTCTTGCCAGCCAAACAGCCGCTCTGCAGACTGCGGCTGGGTCAAGTACTTAGCTATTTTTGGGAGGGCAAGTACTTAGCCGGTTGGAGCGTTGGCAAGGTAAGTAGAAGCCGGCCGGCCGGCCGCTCAGCAACCGGTCGCAGAGGCGGGATGCCAGCCTAGACTATGTGCGCACTTTTGTTTCCTTAGCCATTTTTCGTGTGGGCACCGTTTCTGCAACCCCTGTTCACCAGACAGTCGCTCTGCGTGCTGCGGCTTCTGACAGGAGAAGTTTTAGGTGCCAACACACTACTTGTCCGACTGCAGGAAGCGGCACATAGTAGAAGGCGGCGAGCCCCCGGGCCGACTAGTCGAACCCGGTGCCAGGCGGAATAATGAAATAACACATTCATAGGCATAATACTTATCATATAGAGAAAAGAGGGTAGTCCCCGAGCTCTTCTCGGGGGACCCGGAGTCTTCGTACTTAATACAAAAGGTAGCATGGTACATACTGCATTAACTGTAAAATCTTTGGAGGAGGTTTGCATTCCACGGCCTCTCGGTCTCCTTGCCGGAGTCGTCTCTCTTGCGTGCTCTGGGCTTCTGAGCGTCGACCAGGTAATAGGAATTGTTGCCCAACACCTTGCTGATAATGAAAGGGCCTTCCCAAGGTGCCGAGAGCTTGTGCTGGCCGGCTGTTCGCTGTATCAGCCGGAGCACAAGGTCTCCCTCTTGGAAGGATCTTGACTTGACCTTCCAATTGTAGTATCGGCATAAACTCTACTGGTAAATGGCAGACCGGCTGAGTGCCAACAGCTGGCTCTCTTCCAGCAGATCAACACCGTCTTCTCGTGCTTCTTTGGCCTCCTCTTCAGTGTACATGGTGACTCAACGGGAGTCAAATTATATGTCCGTCGAGATGACGGCTTCAGCACCGTAGACGAGGAAGAAATGCGTGAAGCCGGTTGATTTGTTCGGAGTTGTGCACAGGCTCCAGAGGATGGCCGACAGCTCATCGAGCCAGCAGTCGGCCGAACTCTCTAGAGGCTCGACCAGTCGAGGCTTGATGCTGGACAAGATGAGGTCGTTTGCTCACTCCACTTGGTCGTTTGACTGCGGATGGGCAACGGACGCTAAGTCCACTCGGATGACCTCCGTCGTGCAGAAACGAGCCAAAGATCCATTGGCAAAGTTTGTGCCATTCTCGGTGATGATGCTGTGTGGTATGCCATACCGAATGGTGATGTCGGTGATGAAAGTCACAGCAGTCGGCCCATTCAACTTCTTGATTGGCCTTGCTTCTATCCACTTAGTGAATTTGTCCACGGTGACAAGCAGATGATTCATGCCGCCGCGGGCTGTCTTGAACGGTCCCACCATGTCCAGCCCCCAGACGGCAAAGGGCCAGGCAATGGGAATGGTCTTGAGTGCAGTAGCCGGCAGTTGTGGCTTGGAACGGAACTTCTGACACCCTTTACATTTCTAGACCAAGTCTTTGGCATCTTTTAGAGCAGTCGGCCAAAAGAAACCATGGCGGAAAGCTTTGGCAACAAGTGATCTTGTAGTTGCGTGGTGACCACATTTGCCTTGGTGGATATCTTTGAGGATTGCTTGGCCTTGGTCCGGCTCTACACAGCGTTGGTACACACCAGTGACACTGCGCCTTACCAGTTCTCTGTTGACGATGGTGTATGCTGCTGCCCATCGTTGCACTTGTCGGGCGGAGATCTCATCAGTCGGCAGCTCTTTGTTCACCAGAAAGTTGAGGATGGGCTGAGCCCATAAGGTGCTGCTATTTCTTCGACTGCCACAACTGCAATTTGCACGAGGGCTGTTTGGCCAGGAGGCGGCGGGTTGGAGTCGGCTGCCACTTGCTGAGTCGAAGAAGTCCCCGGGCCGAGTTCTGAAGTCCCCGGGTCGGGTGCAACTGCTGCAGTCTCCAAGCCGCCTATCGAAGTCCCCGCGCCGCCTGCTGGGGTCCTCAAGTCGGATCCGACTGCTTCAGGAGGAGCCGGCACGAAGATGGGGTCTGATTCTAGCGACGGCTTCACAGACGGTTTGAGGAGGCGTTGCATGGCAACGCCGGCTGGTATTGCTTGCCGGGTAGAGATGATCCGTGCCAAGGCATCTGCTTGCTCATTGTCATTTCTTGGCACATGGAGGAACTCGCACCCTTCGAACTATCCACTGAGTTGCTGTCCAAGGAAGTGGTAGCTTGCCATATTTGCATCCTTGGCGTACCAGTCGCCCGACGACTACTGGGCCAGCAAGTCGGAGTCACCATAGCACAGGATCCGGCGAATGTCGAGTTCCTTGGCAAGCCGAAGCCCGTGTATGAGTGCTTCATATTCAGCTACGTCATTGGAGGCGGCGAAGTAAACTTGCAGCACATATCTGAGCTTGTCACCTTTGGGAGAGGTGAGGACGATGCCGGCTCCCAAACCGGTGCGCATCTTGGAACCATCAAAGTGCATCCGCCAATGAGTGGAGTCGTGCACTGGCGGCAGGTACTAGGTCTTGGCCCAGTCGACGAGGAAGTCGGCCAGCACTTGTGACTTGATGGCAGTGCGAGGCTGGTAGTGGACGGTGTAGGGGGCCAAATCTATGGCCCATTTGGCCACTCGACCTGAAGCATCATGGCTTCCAATGATCTCAGCAAGCGGAGCAGTGCAGACAACAGTGATTGGGTGCTCCTGGAAGTAAGGCTTCACCTTGTTGGCGGCAAAATGCACACCGTAGCACATCTTCTGATAGTGGGGGTAGTTCTGCTTGGCGGCGGACAACACTTCACTCAGGTAATATACCGGCCTCTGGACTGGTAGTGCTTTGCCTTCCTCCTTGCGCTCCACAACTATGACCGTGTTGACCACCCGACTGGTAGTGGCGATGTAGAGGAGCATGGGCTCCTTATCAGTCGGAGCCGCCAGGATAGGAGGAGTGGTCAACATCTTCTTGAGCTGGAGAAGAGCTTCGTCCGCCTTGTCGTTCCACTCGAAAAAAGTGGTCTTCTTCATGAGCTGGTACAGGGGAAGAGCCTTCTCGCCCAGCCGACCGATGAAACGGCTGATGGATGCCAAGCAGCCGGTGAATTTTTGTACGTCCAGCAGTCGGGTGGGCACCTCCATATTCTCGATGGCCTTGATCTTCACAGGATTGCACTCTATGTCGCGCTCTGAGACTAGGAACCAAGAAGCTGGCCGGCTGGTACTCCAAAGACGCATTTCTCTGGGTTGAGCTTGATTTGAAATCAGAGCAAGTTTTCGAATGTTTCCTTGAGGTCTTCTAGCAGCGTACCACACTTCTCCGTCTTCACCACAATGTCATCCACGTAAACATGGGCGTTTCTGCCGAGTTGCTTGAGGAGACACTTATGCATGCAATGCTGAAACGTGGCGCAGGCATTTCTCAAGCCGAACGTCATGGTCAGGTAGCAGAAGGCTCCGAATGGTGTGATGAAGGCAGTCTTCAGCCTGTTGGCTGGGTTCAGCTTGATCTAGTGATACCTTGAGTATGCATCCAGAAAACTCAACAGCTCGCAACCGGCCGTGGAGTATATCACTTGGTCAATTCTTGGCAAAGCAAAGGGATCTTTGGGGCAAGCTTTATTGAGGCTGGTATAATCAATACACATGCGCCACTGCTTATTCTTCTTCAGCACGAGGACCGGGTTGGCCAACCACTCTGGGAAAAACACTTCCAGGATGAAGCCGGCTGCTAGAAGCCGGGCTATCTCTTCTCCAACAACTCTTCTCTTTTCTTCTGACAGGCAGCGCAAGGGCTGCCTGACCGACTTGGCATCAGGTCGGACATGTAGCTTGTGCTCAGCAAAATCTATCGGAACGCCCGGCATGTCTTTGGGAGACCATGCAAAGATGTCCCGACTCTCACGGAGGAAATCGACAAGCTCGCTTTCCTATTTGCTGTTAAGGTTTGCACCTATGACAGCGTGCCTCCCTGGGTGCTCCAGGTCCAAGGGTATCTTCTTTGTTTCCTTCGCCGGTTTGAACGAGCCCTCAGATTCCGACTTCTTGGGGATGGGTGACATTTCCGGCTGCTTGCCTGCCATCGCCACAACCCTGTCAAGGAGCCGCTTTTCAGCTGCAATCACAAGGGACTCGGCCAGCCGGCTGCTGTCTACCGCACAGGCAGATGACTTTTTGTAGTCTCCGACTATGGTTAGGATTCCCTTGGTACTTGGCATCTTTATCTTGAGGTAAACATAGTGGGGGACCGCCATGAACTTGGCCAGAGCAGGCCGGCCAAGTATCGCATGATAGGGGCTCTCAAGGTCCACCACCTCAAACCAGACTCGCTCTCGGCGGAAGTGATATTTGTCTCCGAAGAGAATGTTAATTTGGGTCTTGCCGATTGGTGAGCAGGAAAGGCCAGGAACTATGCCATGGAATACAGTCCGACCAGGGTGAAGCTGCTTCTGCTTGATCCCCAACTTCTCCATAGTGTCACGGTACAGGATGTTGATGCTCTTGCCACCATCTATCAGGACTCGGGAGAAACGAGCAGCCCGCCTCTCCGTTGCAAAGGTGGCATCTAAGACCAAGGCATAAGAACCGGGAGAGGGCATCACCTCTGGGTGATCAGCTCTGCTCCAATTGATAGGCTTCTCAGACCAATGCATGAACTCTGGGGCCTCTGATGCTACTGCGTGTACTTCTTGTTGTTGTTGCCGTCTGTTGCGCTTATCATTGGCCACGCTGGTGAACACGACATAAGCTCCATGATCCTCAGGATACTCATCTTGTATGGCACCGACTGATCGAACCGCCGGCTGCTGGGGTGGAGGAGGCAGCGGGCCAGCAGGTGGAGGAGGCAGGAGTCCGTCTCCCTTGGCAATTCTGGTAAGCCAATGGCACTTCCGAGTGGTGTGGTTGGACGGCTTCCGCCGCTGTGGAACTTGCAGGGTGCATCAAGAGTCTGCTCGTATGAGAAGGCGGGCAACCAGATGGGCTTGCCGCCCTTCTGACGCTTGGGTGGAGGCTGCCCTTCCAGCTATTGGTCCTCGACTGTCGCCACCTGCCGTCCGGTGGGAGCCGGCTGCGTGGCCTTGCGCTTGTTGTCATTCTGCTGCTGATGCCGACTGGTGTCATTAGCCGGGGTCCGAGGAGCCTGAGGAACCACGTTGCCGGATGCATCGACTTGGATCTCCGCCTTCATGGAGGAGTCGGCCGTGGCATACTTGTCAGCGATGATCAGCAGTTCCTTGAGGGTCGCCGGCTCGTCGCAGAGAAGTTGATGCTTGAGGAGGGTGCCTTCTCGGCCCCCGGGGGTGAAGTATTCGATGGCCTGCACCTCGTGCACGCCCTCGCAAGACTTGCGCAGCTCGGCCCAACGCGTGAGGTAGTCACGAGTTGATTCGATGGGGCCTTGGACGCACAAGGAGAGCTGGCGAGGCTTGGGAGGCCGCTTGTACGTGGTGGTGAAGTTGCGGATGAAGGCTTCGGTGAAATCAACCTAGCTGTTGAAGTTGTGGGGCTTCAGGCTATTGAGCCACGTCCGGGCTGTGCCCAGGAGCATGAGCGGGACGTACATCACAGCAACACGCTTGTTGCCGTTCTCTATGCTGACGGCCGTAGAGTAGTCGACCAGCCAGTCTTCCGGCTTCACGGAGCTAGTGTACTTGGGCGTATCTCTTGGAAGCGTGAACCCTCTAGGGAAGGGCTCATCTTTGATTCGAGGGCCAAAACAGGGCGGACCCAATGTGTATTCTTCTTCTAGCGCCAGGGATCGAGAGGCGGTCGATCCGGTGGCGGGCGTCGTTCTCCTCGATTCCTTCCCGGTGGCCAAGGCGGTCACCGATTGTCGGGTGCGTGACAGGCGGCGGGGTGGGATATCTTTCTCCACGAGGCGGAGGAGGAGGCGGGTCGCCTTGTTGCTCCACCGCTCGGGGGCGGCCTTCTGCGTCACGCTCGATGGTGAGGCGAGTCCGACTGCGGCTGGCAGCCAGCTCATTGCCCCCTCTACCACAGACGCCACCAGTCGGCATCCGGGAAGTCACACCGTGATCCTGGCGAGGAGGCGGATCGTCATTTTGCCGGTTGGGCGCTTCAGTGCGAAAGCCGGCCTCTTGCTGCTCGGCGGCCGCGTGATGGATCTGCGGGACGCGCTCCGTCATGTGGTGAAGCTCGTCGCCCTCGAGCTTGTCTAGATCATCTGATGCCGCCTGGGCAGCTCGTATGTTCTCCGCAGGCGTGGTGTAGACGGGACGATCTGTTTTGAACATGCTGGCGATGGTCGCGCCATGCTGCTGGATCGAGCCGATGCGGCTAGGCCCACCAGGAGCCGGCGTGCCACCAGGAGCCCACGCCGGTAGGCCTCCGAAAGGCGTCTCATGCTGGCCAGCCTGCTGGCGCTTTCGATGAGCTGGACGCGGTGCGCCTCCAGCGTCTCGGCGTCGGCGTCTTCTGGGATGGGCGCGGGCAAGTCTCGCAGCGTCGCATCAAGTGGGTGTCGAGCACCCTCACCCGAGTGCTCGCCACTGCCAATGACAAGCACCTCCATGGCGGTGCTCCCGCTGCTATGCTCACGAGGAGGCGGCTCGTGGTAGACCACCACATTGGTGGGGAACGCGTCAAACGACGCCGTGTCGGAGTCGACAATCATTGGGTCGGTGGAGCCAACCGACTCCAAGTCCACAGCAGGATCGCTGGCAACGTGGAGCTGGTCGAGGAGGCTGACGAGGCGGCTCTCGGGGCAGTATGTGCCCATGTCGAACGCAGGCTCGTCGGAGAGGCAGATCTCGCCAACAAGATCGGCGAGGCAGCTCGTTGCACAGGCGATCTCCGCGCCGTCCAGTGCGTAGGCGCTAACACCACCGGGCGTGCTGGGCTGGCTGCGCTCGCTAGGAAGAAACAAGGTTCCCATCCAGAACAGGTCTCCGGACGGTAGTGCACCTCGCCCCACGGTGGGCGCCAAATGTCGGGGGTTGGGTGCGACATATGCCAAAGGATGGTTTATCATGGTGGGAGCGAGTAGAACGTCACCGGTGCCTGGAAGCGGGATGAGGCGTAGACACGAACGCCGGCGCACTTTACCTAGGTTCGGGGCTCTCCTAGGAGATAACACCCCTAGTCCTGCTCTGCGAGGTCTTCGCATGATCACTAAGGCACTGGTCAGTACAATGGTGCTCCTCGAGCTGTATGTCAGAGGTAGAAGAAGGCAAGGCTTGCTCTCCTCTTCCCCTAGGTATGAGTCTAGTTCTAACAGGTTGGCAACCTTTTGCATGGGTGCCCTGGGGGGTTTATATAGCCGGGAGTAGGGCCCGACTGTCAGTGTCTCTGGTCGCTGGCTTCTCCGCCGGCTGCTGGGGCCCACCGCCTGGCAGGCCCCGCCGACTGGTTTGGTACGGAGCCGACAGGCCGCCTCCGCCACTGGCGGGTCTGGTTGGTGGCTGATCACTATAGCTGCAATGCTAATGACGAATGCTTGGTCGTGGAGGGCATGGCTACAGTCCCGCCGTCTGGTGGGAGATCACTGTAGCCTCACCGTTTCTCGTCTGATCAATGGTGCACGTGCCTCGAGGAAGGATCCGGCTGCCCGCCGGGTGCCGGATTCCCTTGGATCCGACTTGCCAGGCTAGGCCGCCTTCCGGGCCCTCGCTGCCTGGTGGGGCCCGCCATCGGCAAGCCGTACCGACAGGCCGTCGTGGGAGCAGGCCCCGCCTGATAGGGGTGATGTCAAGGGTGGAGTGGCAACAATGTCGCGTCGTGCGGGGATCTTCGCTTGTACGGGGCACTGTGGCCACGCCAAGCCCGGGATACGGGGTGATGGGCTACAATGTAGCCTCACCCTGTCTTGTCTTCTTGATGAGGGGCGCAGACTCCAGAGGCCTCCTGCTAGGAGTCGGCCCGTCTTAGTGCCGTCTTCTGGTACTTGGCCGCCTTCTGGCAGCCGGCTGCTGAGCCAGTGGCCTCCAAAAGGCGGCGCTTCATCTAGGAGGCTTGTGGGGCGCAGCCGGCCCATCGTCTTGAAAGGTTCAGGGACTCGGGTTAGGCTACCCGTGGCCCATTACTCCGACAAGGTCAGTTTGGGGGACACCGGTCGGATGTGATACGAGCTGGACTTGGAACGTGACCGAGTAGACTTTGGGCTTTAGGATCCATGCAAAGGCCCAAGTGTTGAGCCCGCGATGGATGCCTATAAATAGTGGAGGTGTGGCACACTTATTAAGTTGATCGCTTCGGTGCTGTCACTAGGGTTTGCATGTGTTGCGAATAGACACCTCCACTCGTCGTCGGTTGTGTGATCGGACCTAGCAGTCCACCGCACGACGTTCCTCCTGCATGCATGGATACCATTAGAGGCGGTGCACTTGTGCCTCTCCGGTGAACCTGTATGATGGATCCGACGACCGGCTGTCCGAGGGAGATCGAACGAGGAGGAGACGAACCACGCGAACGCGCTGCCCCAACTCTTCTTCCGCTGCACGGCACTGCGCGTCTAGTGGTAACAATCTATGATCCATTCCCGTAGCATGTTCCTGGATGTTCTACGCATAGAAAATTTTAATTTGAAGTCGACGCACCCTACCATAGAACCCAACAGCATGATGTGTCTCTGTCGTGCCTCGTGCCAAGCTCGTAGTGTCGGCGTTCTGCGAACGGGGGTCCCCAGACTTGCCTGCCCGCAGCCCATGGCGTGGCTCCACCAGTGGCCCAGTACGGCCCGTCTTCATCAACCAACACTCAAGACCATTGCGAGGGGTCAAGCCTTGTGAGGCGGACAACACAATGTCTCCTCAGGAGTGGCCTTACCAGGCAGGCTCGCGAGGTGGCGGAGAGATCAAGGCAAGGGGTACCTCGTGAGGTTCCCGTGACGCAAGTCATGACGTCCAAGGCCAGGCGGGCGCCAGCATGCAGTGTCCTCATTTCCCCTTTGGTGCTAAGGGGGCAAGCGCAGGCGCAAAGTACCGAGGCATCATGCAAAGGTTTCCATATCGGTGCAACAAGACCAAGACCAATAGGACGGCAGGACGGAGGTCATCGTGGAGCCCAAGACGGCGTCACCACCATCACCTTTGACAGGCGAAGACCACCTTTAGTCAGGATAGCTTGTACTAGTTGTCGCCATTCAAATTGGCCATTGTTGGATCCAGCCTGCTCAATTTTTGGGGAGAGGACCAGGGCCTCTATAAATAGGACTAGCCACCACAATAGAAGACGGACCGAAACCAGAACAAGCAGAACACCACACCAGCTCAAGAACTCCTCACCTCCTGACGCTTGTTCATCCCTTGTATTGTTCATCATCAGCCCAAGAGGCAATCCACCACCACCACACTGGAGTAGGGTATTACACCACAACGGTGGCTCGAACCAGTATAAATCTTGTGTCTCTTGTGTTGTTAGTTCATTGAGCTAAGCTTAGAGATTGCGGCGAGGCTGACAGCGAGAATCGGTAGGGGAGAATGTTCGTGCGCACCCTAGTGTTCAAACCTCAAGGTTTTGCCGGAACCCTAAATCCGACATTTGGCGCGCCAGGTAGGGGTGCGTCGGAGCTTTCCTTTCGCCGGTTAGCCCGCCGTCGCTCCGCGAGTCCGATGTCTGGCGACCAGATGACCAGCACCGACCGTTGGGCAGCCTGGCTAGCTCGGGCCACGCCGCCTGCACAAGAAGACCTCAACCCCTCGCCCCAGGCAGCCCGCGCACCTCAGAACACTGTCGGGCACGGGCGGCGCGGTCACACACCGCCCGCCCTTACTCCGCAGCAGGTGCGGGCGGCTGCAAGGGCCTCAAGCCACGCCGCGGCCACGGCGCTGCACACCCGACGGGAACAACAAAACATGAGAGTTACGCTCACTGTGGCTCTGGGGCTACTGCGATGCAGGTTGATGGAGAGCGGTCAGGATGCATTGCTGGAGCGCGTTACCGAGCTCCTGGATGTCGCGGCTTCGGGGGCACCGCCTTTCTGCTTCCAGCTTGCACCCCGAGCCTCGGCCGGATCACACGCCAAACCTCTCTGTGCCCACGTGCCCCAAAGCACGCCCCAAGGCTTCATCGACACCAGCTCAACCATCGGTGCCGGACGCCAGGTCGCACCCGCACCACCTCCGGTGAATGAGGGCATGCGCGTTGCCGCCTACGGCCCGGGCGGGCCACTGCCCTACCATCCTCAAGATGGCATGCTAGGCTGGGCAACATGGAGTGTGGGGCACTACGGCAAAGTCTTCGAGGTGGCGGCTTCAGAGGCTTACATGCCCCGCATGGTGGATCGGGAGTACGCGCTGGAAGACGACCCTGGCTCGTTCCTCGGGCCAGGTTGGGAGGAAGAGACACCAGAAGCAGAGCCCTTCCAGGAGCCTCAAGGGAGCCTCACCAAGCGCGCCAGTAGCAGTAGATACCGGGTACCACTAATTCCTTAGGAGCAACCTTACGCTAACCATGGGTGGCGGGAGGGGACGGCTGCCCCAGCTCGGCAGCCTCCCTTCCACCAGGAGAAGCGCACTGGGGGCTGCAGGAGAGGGGCCAGGAGCAAGGCCCCTCCCCATGGCGCACGGAGCAAGGCGTCCCCCGGAGGTAGGCCCTCTCCCGGCGAGGTGCTGCAAAGCCTACCCCTGGCAGAGGACCCGTGGTCGCCGAGGGTGCTGATGGCGCCGCTGGCGTCCCCTTTGCCCCTTTGGCGTCGTCCTGGTTTCCGGTTGCCGCAAATGGTGGTCGAGGGTGGTGCAAGGCGGGGCCCTCATCTGGCAATATGAAGTAAGGCTCGCGCTTGTGAAGCTCGCCGCCCGTGACACTCTCATGTAATAATGTGTGGGGTTGTACACGCCTCGGAACCTCAGGAGTGCCGCCCTTGGGCCTCGGGGGCTCCCTCCCACGCCCAGTGGCAGCACTTAGCTCCGCGCTGGTGAGAAGACATGAAGAGTAGACTAGGCGCCGGACGCGGCCATTTGGCTTTTGACTCCTTTTCTGTAGTCGTGCTTCCTTGCTTCGGATTTAAGTTGGAGTTGAATTTTCATTTGTGTGCGCGGGGAGGGTGACTTCTCTAGTTCGTGTGATTTCTTGCGTTCTGGTTCCTGCCTTAATTTGGAGTTCGCACCGGCTGCCTCCCCCTCGTGGCCAGCACTTGCTCTCACGAGGCCCTCTCGATCGGGTAGGCAGGTCCCTCAGGGGATCCTCTGAAACTCACGACCTCGCGAGCCGGTTCAGGACTTGTCTTGGCTAAAGGTAAATTACAACAGCAAGTTCGCCGCAGGGCCCGTAGGCTCGTAGAAGCATATATTCAGCATTGGCCCTGAAAACATAGAGACGACAATCTTTTTACATGAGGGGCATCCCCTCCCAAAATGCTCTTACCACCTTTGGGGCCGTGCCCGAGTTTCTATATGCAGGATAAATAGCAGAGAAACACGGGCTCAAGGCACCTTGCAGGCAGACTTGCTTCTCCGGCTGACCCCGCGCCAGGGGCAGCGTGCAGGCTTGGGGCACTCAAGGCTAGCAAAGAAGGCAAGGCCAGAGGAGGCTGCTTCTTGGAAGAACCGCGTGTGTTGGCATTCTGGGAACGGGGGTCCCAAGCTTACCTGCCTGCGGCCTGCAGCGTGGCTCGGCGGAGGCCCAGTACGACCCGTCTTCATCAACCCAAGTTCAAGACCCTCGCGAGGGGCCAAGCCTCGCAGCGCGGACGACGCAAGGCCTCTTCAGGGGCGGCCTCACCAGGCAGGCTCGCAAGGAGGTGGAGAGATCAAAGCAAGGGGTACCTCGCAAGGTGCTCACGACGCAAGCCATGACGATCAAGACCAGGCGGGCACTAGGCGGGCGCCAGCCTGCACAATGTTCTCGTTTCCTCTTTGGTGCAAAGGGGGCAAGCGCGGGCGCGGAGTACCGAGGCATCAAGCAAAGGTTTCCATGTTGGTGCAACAAGACCAAGACCAGCAAGACGACAGGACGAAGGTCACCATGGAGCCCAGGACGGCATCATGGCCAGTGCCTTTAGCAGTCGAAGACCACCTTTAGTCTGGATAGCTTGTACTAGCTGTCCCCTTACAAAAAGGCCCTTGTTGGCTTCCTTCCCACTCAATATTTGGGAAGAGGACCAGGGCTTCTATAAATAGGGATAGCCACCACAGTAGAAGGGGATCAGATCGAATCCATCCTAATTAGAACACCGCACAACCACAAGAACACCCCTCGCGAGGCTGTTCTTCCTCTATACTATTCATCATCAGCCCAAGAGCCAATCCACCATACCACACACTGGATTAGGGTATTACACCATAACAGTAGCCCGAACTAGTTTAAACCTCGTGTCTCTTGTGTTGTTCATCGTGCTAGCTTATATTCGCGGCGAGGTTGTGGGCGTGTTTCGGTAGGGAGAAGATCTTCGTGTGCACCACAGAGTTTGAACGTTAAGGGTTTTGCCGGAACCCGATATTCGACATTTGGCGTGCCAGCTAGGGGTGCGCCGGAGCTCTCCCATCCGTCGGCTCGCTCTCCACCAACACCGCACCACCACAAGAACACTCCTCGCGAGGTTGTTCTTCCTCTGTACTGTTCATCATCATCCCAAGAGGCAATCCACCACACGACACACTGGATTAGGGTATTAGACCACAACGGTGGCCCGTACCAGTATAAACCTCGTGTCTCTTGTGTTGTTCATCGTGCTAGCTTAGATTCGCGGTGAGGTTGTGAGTGTGTTTCGGTAGGGAGAAGATCTTCGTGCGCACCCCAGAGTTCGAACCTTAATGGTTTTGCCGGAACCCGATATCTGACATTTGGCGCGCCAGGTAGGGGACGACGCCAACAGCCTAGAATCACGGTGGACGGCACCATCATCGTGCTAGCTTAGAATCGCGGCGAGCTGGTGGGCATGTTTTGGTAGGGAGAAGATCTTCGTGCGCACCCGCGAGTTCAAACCATAAGGGTTTTGCCGGAACCCGATATCTGACATTTGACGCGCCAGGTAGGGGTGCGCCGGAATCTTTTCTCTGTTGATATGCGTCCCATCGTTTCGTCGCATCCATGGCAGATGCTCGTCAAGCTCGCGCCGAGCGCCGGGATGCTCTCGCCGCCCGCGTCGCCCAGCGGCCCGCGTCGGTGGGCCTCCTTGTCGTTCTCCGTCGCCTGCCGCCAACACTGCCACCGGCCCGGCAGGGAACGAGCAGCAAGCATCTTCGCCGCACCCCTTGGTGCGATGGGAAGGCCGCACCGCCACTCCATCGCTGACCCCAGCTGGTTCGTCGTATCACACTCGTCGCGCTCCCACAGACGCGCAGGCCGCGTTACTCTTGGCACGTGAGCTTCTGCACTACGGCCCCATCGACGATCTCTACGAAGAATGGCTCGCTCGCATCACCGAGCTCGTCAGCGCCACAGGGGGCTCTCCTGCACCGTCCCTCTTGCTGCCTCGCCCTCCGTCATGCATGGGAGACGCGGCTCAGCGAGTGCCTCTGCCACCTCCTCCCCAAGAAGGCGCCCTGGCTCCAAGGCGCACGGCCCCCGGTGGTGACCTACCATGTCCGGTGCCTGCGTGGCAAGAAAGAAGCTACCAAGAAATCCCTTGGCCTCAAGAAGGCGCTCACGTGCTCCCTGCACCAGCACGGCAAGACCGCATCCCTGCAACTGCATGCCAAGACCCTGCACTGCCCCGGCGGTAGCGTGTGGGAACCATCAAGAGCAAGCCCCACGTCAGCAAAAGGTTCTGGTGGCCACTGCAGACTGCCGCACCTTCACCACCGAGCTGCGCAACGTCGCCTGGCCGGGCAAGTTCAAGCTAGATCTGCCTCCTCGCTATGACGGCACCGCCAACCCCGCAGAGTTCCTGCAGCTCTACGAGCTGGGCATCGAGGCGGCCAACAGAGACAAAAAGGTCATGGCGAACTGGTTTCCCATCGCACTCAAGGATGGTGCCCGCACCTGGCTCCTGAACCTACCCCCCGGCTCGATCTCCTATTGGGACGAGATGCGCAGCCATTTCATCGCCAACTTCCAGGGCACTCACGACCGCCCTCCGGCTGCGGGTGACTTGCGCAGCATCAAGCAGAAGCCTGGAGAGACCCTGCAGAAGTACATCCAGCATTTCAACAGTGCTCGCCTCAAGATCCCCAAGGTAACGGACGAGGCCATCATCTCAGTGTTTTCTGATGGCATCCGCAACATCAAGATGAAGGAGGAGCTCGCCATCCACGAGGACATGTGCACGTCTCTGGAGCTGTTCAACCTGGTGACCAAGTGCGCAAGAGCTGAGGAGGGGCGCCTCTCCCTTCTCAAGCTTCCAGCTGCTGACCCAGAAGAGAAGAAGCCCAAGGGCAAAGATGTGAAGCACAAAGGAGCAGCTGTGCTCGCAGCAGAGCCAGACAGGAAGCGCGGCAGGGACCAGCTGGAGTCGTCCAAGGGCAACCGATTCTGCGCTTACCACAACCTCTACACCCACAACACCAACGAATGCCAGGAGCTCAGGGCCGTTCGAAAAGGACGCATCGGTCAACGCCCCGAGTGCAACGACCGAGGCTACGGCCGAGGAGGAGGAAGAGGTGGAGGACGATGGGACGACCAAGGCCCTCGCCAGGAGTGGCGTGGCTGACCTCGCGAGGATCGCTGGCAGGACCAGCCTCGCGAGGGAGCTTGGAGGGATCAACCTCGTGAGCATCGCCCGCAGGGCAACGCAGGCCTTCTTCGTCTGCCGCCACCGCCAAGAAGGAATGATGAACACCACTAGGATGAGGGGGCTGGGGGCTTCCAGGAGCCACGTTTTATCGCTCACATCTTGGGCGGAGCCCAGGCCCCAGCTTCTCAGCGCATCTTCAAGCAGTTTGCTCGCGAGGTGAATGCAGTCCTTCGCAAGCTCGAGGCCATGCGTCCGCTCAGGTGGTCCAAGTGCGCCATCACTTTCAGCTCAGCGGGTCAACTCAAGTGTGCGGCTACCACTGGTGTCCTCCCAATGCTTTTTCCCCAGTCATCAGCAACATACAAGTTACTAGGACCCTCATCGATGGCGGCGCAGGACTCAACATTCTGTCCATCGAGATGTTCAACAACCTTCAAGTGTCATATGATCAACTTTAGCCTACCAAGTCCTTCTCGGGAGTTACTGACGGCTCCACTACCCCAAAACGGCAGGTCCGCCTCCCTGTCACCTTCGGACAGCGCAGCAACTACCACACTAAGCTCATCGACTTCGACGTCGCCCACATTCGCCTGCCATACATTACCATCCTTGGGTATCCAGCCCTAGCCAAGTTCATGGCGGTGACCCACCATGGTTACAATGTCCTCAAGATGCCCGGATGCGGCGGAATCATCACGCTCCCCTGCGAAGAGAAGGATGCGGTGTGCTGCCTCAAGCGCGCCTTCCAAGCTGCATCGATCGAGGACCCGGACATCAAGGGCGAGAACCCTCTTGAGGCAGTTCCCAAGAAGAAGAAGGCGTCACCCAGCTCAAGGCCTCAGGAGGTTGGCATCTCAGGAGGAGTCGCATCAGGATGTGCGCCCGTGTAAGGGGTGCCTCCTTCCATTGCATAGGAAGGCGCGCTCGGCGCCCTCCTTGGGCAGGGCTCGGGGGCTCTCTTCTAGAGGGCCTCAGACTTTGCCAAGATCACAGGGAGGCGCTCGGGCACCACTTGGAGGCGTGCTTCGCAGCACGTTTCCCTCAGGAAGGCATGGGGCAAGAAAGGCCCAACCCTCAAGAGTTCATCACCAAGGTCACTTAGGAGCTTCAGGAATCAAGAGTCATACGCGGCGATCACCGCCTGCCTGGTGGCTCCCCATCCAGGCGAGGATGGCGGGCTGCGCGTCTGCATCGACTTCCCAGGGCTCAAACGAGCTGCGTCTCAGGAGCGCCTCTGGCCTTCGCGTGTGGGACATTGCAAGGGTCCGCCGCACAGCTACGTTCGCATGCCTTTCGGCCTGCCGAACGCGGCTGCCACTCACCAGCGCCATCTCTGGAGCATTCAGGCGGCACAGGAGGCCAGGCACCACGCGGTCCTGGCGGAGATGGAGATGGTCCTCGAGGAACCGCCTAGGCCCCCAGAGCCTCCCGAGGCTCAGGGCTCCGCTGGCTCGTGAGGGTCGGCTTCCTCGTCGCGCATCGTCAGCTACTCCAACACCCCCTCTACAATGGTACCAAGTGACATCTTTTGAGTTCATTTCAGCTGGGAGCACCCTCAGGGATGCATCATTCCCAGGTCGCGTGGGTCCGTCCCTGCGGCATGTATCCCTTTTGCTTATGTCTTTAGTTTACCTTGGTGGGGGCGCCCCTCGGGCTGCATCATCCCCAAGCCGCTCGGGCCTGACCCAGTGGCATGTATCCCTCCTGCATTTATCTGAGTTGATTTGCCCTTCATGCTTAACCTGCACATGATTATCATCTGCCGCCTACTACAGGCCTCCTCTTCCTCATGCAAATCGCTTGCGCGTTAAAAGGGGGGCTCCTGAGCATCGTGACTCAGTAGCTCTTACTGGCTCTCCAGCCCTCACCCCTAGCCTTGTCCACGGCATCGCGACCTGGCATACCAGCGGTGGATGAGCTTGCTTGAGGGCCGGGACCTGAGGATGTAGAGCATTTTTATCTAAGCATTTCGTAGGAACACACAGCCGCCCAAGGCTCAAGACCAGGCGCAACCCACCTTGAGGTAGGGCCTCGTGAGTCCCGCGCTGGCTCACGGGTGCCCAGATACACCTCGTCTAGCCCTGCCGTGCAAGCCACGTGTTAGGGCGAGGCTGTACACGCCCCCGGGGCTCCTCCCGGAGGGGCCCCCCTCCCACGTATCATTGGAAGCACCATGCTCTGCGCTGGCTAACGACACTGCTGAGGAGCGGTTATGCCCATACACATACGGAAGCACTATGCTCCGCGCTAGAGATAAATAACTGAGGGCGGCCCACGGCCGTATCAACCTCAGGGAGCCCAGAGCTCAGTGTCTGGCCTCATCGCAACACCTCCCCTCGGGAGCGTCACGCGAGGGGGCTGGACACGGGGGCTGCGCCCGGGTCATGCCCAAGCGCACGCCACCCAGCCAAGTCCCTCGGACCTCGTCGTCGCGCGCCCCTCCCCGAGCGGAGCCAAGGTATGAAGACCGTTTGAACGTCAAGGGGGACTCCTGAGCATCGCAACTCAGGAGCCTAACTGGTCACGTAGCCCCTCACTCCTTAGTTCCGCAAGGCTAATGGTGGTTGAGGTATGCGCAGGGCCAGGCCCTGCCGACGTAGAACGCCAAATCCACCCCTACACACCCTTCCTATTTGATGTTTGCGCGTCAAGGGGGACTCCTGAGCATCGCGACTCAGGGCCTAACTTGTCACGTAGCCCCTCACTCCATGGTTCCGTCCTGGTGATCCGGTCGGGGCTAACGGCGGTTGAGGTATGCATGGGGCCGGGCCCTGCCGACGTAGAACACAAAGCAAATAGGAAGGAAACCGCAAAATCTCGAAGCAAATCCAGAAGCAAATATTACAAACCATAATTGTCTTCATGATACCAAACTCAAGTTTAAACGCCTCCACGAGGCATGGTGCATGTTGCAGGAGTTAAAAAAGGGAAGAAGCCGCGAGAAGATCACCCTTGGCAACGCCGTCATTCGCCAGGAGCCCCGCCTCCGTGATGGTGTTGCCTCCTTCAGCTCCACCTCCCGAGGCCGTGAAATCAGCAGCACTTGCCCTAGGCACAGTGGCAAAGGCGCGAAACTTCGCCAGCAGGGCTTCCGCTCGGCCCTTCATGGCTTTAGCAGCAGCAGCGGAGCGCTCGTCGTCCACGGGCTCTAGCAACACGTCGAGGTTGGCGCTCGGGTCGCAAAGGTAGACATGGCTGAAGACGCGCGTCAGCGCCGCAGAAGAAAGGATGCGAGCTTCAGCCTCGGCCCTGGGGCCAACACCGGTCACAACTTCCTCAAGCGCCTCGACCAAGAAAGGAAGCAGCTGGGCAAGGCCCTCCTTGGCACCAGCCAATGGCTTCTCCAAGCCGTCCTCGTAGAGCGTCTTCAGCGCCTTGCGAGATCTCTCCTCAAGATCCACGAAGGCCACGCGGTCCTCGGCCAGGACCGTCGCCTCCGTGTCCAGCTCGGCCCTCTCCGTTTCAACTTCTGCTCCAGCGTCCCCAGCCGGTCGCGTTTGGCGGTCAGCTTGGTGTCGCGGTCCATGGCGGCGTCATCCCGAGCCTTCATCTCTTCCTCCTTTGCCTGGCGGTCGCGAGCCTCCTTGGCGAGCTCATCGCGCAAGCCCAGCTCGGCCTCCAGCGCCTTGCAGCGGTCCTGGGCGACCGTGGCATCCTTCAGTGCCGCATTGCGGGCGGCTGCGGCCTGGATCACGGCTTGCTTCTCCCCCTCAGAAGCTGCCGCGGCCTGCTCCAACGCCGCACGGACAGAGGCGTCAGAGTGAACCCAGCTAGAGATCAGCTCCAGGCGCCCGGCCACCAGGTGGGGGTTGGCGCCCTGGAGGTCCTCTCTCAGCTGACCCAGCTCGGTAAGGGCACGGTCCAAGACGGCGGAGAAGGAAGAAGAACCTGGAACCAGTGGTGCAGTAGGAGGAGGAGGCGGTAGCGTGACGACGGCTTGGGAGACTGGGGGCTCCTGAGCCCCGGCCACCTCAGCGGTAGCATCAGGCACCGGCACCTCAAGAGTCAGCAGGGCCACGGGGGCTGGCACCCCGACAAGGCGCTCCTCCAGGCCTCGCGAGGATGATCGGGCAGGGGAGGTGCGAACTTCACTACCTCCCCTTCCCACGAATGAAGGCGCGGCCACAACAGATGAGCCTGCCTCAGGCGAAGCCACCAGGTCCCCCTTCTTCTTCGCAGCAAGTGGCGGCCTAACCAGGTGATGGAGAATGTCAAGCCTCAGAAGCAAAAACAAGAACAAGACAGAGTTCAAGTACTTACTGGTCAATTGCGGCGTAGGCCATCGACCTCTTGCCGAGCTTAACGCCTGAGAGCCTCTTGGACCGGGGCGCAGCCTCGAGAGGTCTAGGAGCAGAAGAGGACGCACCAAAAGGGTTGGAGACGGCTTCAGGCGGTGCTTGGGCGGCAGTAGCCCCTCGGGAGATCAGCACCGACCTGTCCTTCTTCGGGTTCACGGGCGATTCCTCTTCCTCTCGCGCGACGTCGGCCTCGTCATCATCCGGCAAGGTGCGGAGATTGTTGGCCCTGCGCCGGGGGAGGTCTCCCCCGTCCCCTCTGTAGTCGCCTCTGAATCGCGCTCCTCTTCTTCCTCGTCTTCCTCTCCTCCCCCGTGGGAATCACCAGAAGACACTTCCACCGGCGTCGTCACCCCCTCGCCCTTAGGAGGCACCACCGGCACCAGGCTGCGCCCATCAAAGGTGGGCATGGCATCCACCACCTGTTGCCAGTGATCACGGAGGAACAGGGGGGCAGGAGCGCCCTCCAGACCTTCTAGGTCATCTCCAACTAAGAGGCGGAGAGCTGCGACTAGATCCTCGGCGGCCAGGGCTGCTGGGTTCAGGCGAAGATCATCGTCCGCACCCCCAAGCCTCCACAACGGGCGCGAGTGTGCCTAAAGTGGAGGCAGCTGGTCCGTTAGGAACTCCCTCAGGAGCGTGGACCCTGTCAGCTTCGCCGCCTTCATGTTGCCCGGCCTCAGGTCGGCGTTCATCTTCTCCGGCACCAACTTCGCCCGTCTGTCATCAAGCTTTGCACGAGACCACGCCTCGTCGGGCTGGGGCCGCTTCGTTGGCAACACCAACCGAGAGTGGACGCATCTGGCGTCCATCATGACCCACTTGCTCTGGAAGCCGTCGACCCTCTTCCCGGTCTTCGAGATCGCGTTGGCCTTGGAGTACACGACGAAGCCAGCGCATGCCGAGGTATGACCACCGGTGATTCGGAGGGAGAAGAAGTAGCACAGGAAAGCCACGGACGGCATCACCCCAACATGCGCCTCGCAGTAGTAGGTGAAAATTGACAAAAGGAGAATGGAGTTGGGATGGAGATGAAGGGCCTGCAACCTATAATGGCGGAGGACAGCGTAGAAGAACTCGGAGAAGGGAGGAACCATGCCAGCGATGACAGTGCTCATGAAGAAGGGGCAGAAGGTGCTCTCCTTAGCCTCTGGCTCGCCAGAGCCGGCTCGGAGTCCGGTCTCCCCCATATCGCTGCCCTCCACCACCGTCATCAGGCGCGTAGCGACGAGATTCTTCTCCGACATGTTGCGGGCATCCAGGGCTGGCGAGTACCAAGCCGGCAGGGCCTCGGCCATGGCCTTGCGGGGTGCCATTGCTTGCTCAAAGGGGAAGGATGGAGTGGATCTCGAGATTTCGGAAGCAAGAGAGCAAGGTCGGGGATCTGGAGCAAGGCAAAGGAGAGCAATGAAGGCAAGCCTTACCCAGGCTAGCCTTTTGTCAGTCGGGCAGTTGCCGAGGCAGTATGGGGAAGTGGAGACGCCCACGTCCAATCAACCGCCACGTGGCGACCAAGGCCGCAGGCTGTTGGCGTGCCAGGTAGGGGTGCGCCGGAATCTTTTCTCCGCTGATCTGCGTCCCATTGTTCCATCGCATCCATGGCAGATGCTCGCCGAGCGCTGGGCTGCTCTCGCTGCCCGCGTCATCCAAACGGCTCCCGTCAGTGGGCCTCCTCGTCGTTCTTCGTCGCCTACCGCCTACGTCGCCACCGGCCGGGCAGGGAACAAGAAGCAAGCATCTTCGCTGCACCCCTCGGTGCGGCGGGAAGGCCGCACCGCCACTCCGTCGCTGACCCCAGTTGGTTCATCGTCTCACGCTCGTCGCGCTCCCATGGACGTGCAGGCCTAGTTTCTCCTGGCACGTGAGCTCCTGGACTATCGCCCCATAGACGATCTCTACGAAGAATGGCTCGCTCGCATCACCGAGCTCGTCAGCGCCGCAGGGGGCTCTCTTGCGCCATCCCTCTCGCTGCCTCGCCCGTCATGCATGGGCGATGCAAGGTATCCGAGGATGGCGTTGTACGGGAGGCTGTTGTGGGCGATGTCGAAGATGACCAACACCGCGCTTCGCCCTCATGGCGGACAACGCGCTGCCGGCTCCGGCTGCCGATGCCAGCACTAGGGCCAGGGGCTCTGAGCCTTGGCCCCCGCCTTGCGGCAGGTGGAGTGGCCGCACAAGTGCAAGCCAGACATGCCACCGCGCTACAACGGCGCGGTGGATCCACTGGCTTTCCTGCTGGCGTACGAGGAGGCTGTCCTCAACTTCGGAGGCGACGACAAGGTCATGGCCAACTGGTTTCTCATGGCCCTCACCGGCGTCCCGCAAGTTTGGCTGCATAACCTGCCAACATCTTCTGTGGCCTCCTGGGAGGAGCTGCGCAACCTCTTCCTCACCCACTATGCTGCCGGCGCCGCCGGTCGTCGCAGCTCTCCTAGGCGGCTCGCAGGCGCCGCCCTCAGACCGCCACACTAACCAGTTCTTCCATCAGATCGGCGCCGCCCTCGCAAGGCAAGGAGCTCCCCCGGGTTGGGCGGCACCCAAGGCCGACCTAACCTTCAGCTCGGACGATCACCCCGTCAACACCGCCTGCTTGGGTGCGCTCCCAATGCTTTGCACGCCCACCATCTGCCAGGTGGCCATCACCAAGACCCTCATCGACGGCGGCGCCGGCCTCAACGTGCTCTCGATGGATGCCTTCAGCCTCCTCCATGTACCGCTGGAACGGCTCCGGCCCAGCAAACCCTATTCAGGCGTTGGAGGCGGTTCTTCCAGCTCCCTGGGGCGGATCCGCCTTCCTGTGACCTTCAGCACCCATGACAACTTCCGCACGGAGCTGGTCATCTTCGACATCGCCCACAACAGCCTCCCGTACAACGCCATCCTCGGATACCCTGCCTTGGCTCAGTTCATGGCAGTGACCCATCCGGCCTACAACCTCATGACGATGCCCGGGAGCAGTGGCGTCCTCACTGTAGCTGGGGATACCAAGGACGCTCTGCTAGCACTCAAGCTCGCCCTCAAGACAGCCGCAGCAGCACAGCCTGCCAGCACGGATACCCCCAATGCTAAGGAGGCTGCGCCGACCAAGAAGAAGCAGCTGTTCACCTAGGGCAAGGCGCAAACCAAGCAGGTACCCGTCGAGGAGGACGGGTCCTCAGGCGCCACCTTCACCATAGGTGCCAATCTCGACCCCGACCAAGAGAAGGCTCTGGTGAAGTTCCTGCGCTCGAACAAGGAGGTGTTCGCGTGGGAACCCAAGAAGCTAGCCGGGGTCCCAAGGCAGGTGATTGAGCATCACCTGAATGTGTGCCCCAATGTACGCCCCATGAAGCAGAAGGCAAGGCGGCAATCCACCGGGAAGCAGGCATTCATCGTCCAAGAAACCCGCAAGCTGGAGGCGGCAGGTGTCATTCGCGAGTTTCGCTACCCCGAATGGCTGGCAAACCCAGTTGTTGTGCCAAAAAAGGGGGGAAGGAGCGCATGTGCGCCAACTTCACCAACCTCAACAGGGCCTGCCCTCAAGATCCGTTCCCGCTCCCTCGCATCGACCCAATCGTGGAGTCCACCGCCGAGTGCGACCTACTGTGTTTCTTGGATGTGTTTTCGGGCTATCACCAAATCACGATGGCAGTAGAAGATGTGGAGAAGACAGCCTTCCTGACCCCATGTGGGGTATACTGCTACACCTGCATGCCATTCGTATTGCGCAACGCAGGAGCAACCTTCTAGCGGCTGATGCACATCACCTTAGACCGGCAGCTCGGGAAAAACGCTGAGGCTTACGTCGACGACATTGTGGTGAAGCCTCAAGAGGCGAAGACCTTGATCCAGGACTTGGAAGAGACCTTCGCGAGTCTCCGCGAAGTGGACCTGCGACTCAACCCGGAGAAGTTGTGTTTGGTGTTCCTTCCGGCAAGCTTCTGGGCTTCCTCGTGTCCCATAGAGGGATCGAAGCCAACCCGGAGAAAGTCAAGGTGATCGAAGACATGAGTCCACCGCAAACCCTCAGATAAATGCAGAAGCTCGCCGGACGCGTAACTGCATTAGGACGCTTCATCTCCAAGCTGGGGGAGCGCGCCTTCCCCTTCTTCAAGATGATGAAGAAGAAAGGCCCGTTCGAATGGACATAGGAGGCCGACCAAGTGTTTCAAGACCTCAAGAAGTACCTGACCAGCCCTCCTGTGATGGTGGCGCCACGCCCTCTCGAGCCCCTGGTGCTCTACCTCGCCGCCACACCCTACTCTGCCAGGGCAGCTCTGGTGGCGGTTCGGGAAGGGCACCAGGTCAAGGCTACATCACGACCGGCCACGGCCCCGGCTGCGGCGGCGCAAGACCAAGAAGGCCTAGTGAATACCACGGCCTCGGCAGATGGAGACCAGCCTCAGTAGGAAGACACCCCTGGGGCTGACGGGGCCGCACCAGGCAGCCAGGCGCAGGGGGCTCCGTCTTCTCAGGAGGCGCTTAACCCTCCGTAGGGCACAGCCCTCGTCAGCACACCCACCCTCGTCGAGCATCCGATGTAGTTCGTCAGCATAGTGTTGCGGGATGCAAGGGCACGGTACCCCATGCCTCAAAAGCTCTTGCTCGCGCTGCTGGTGGCCTCGCGTAAGCTATGGCACTACTTTCAAGGCCACCCCATCATGGTCGTCTCGGCCTACCCACTAGAAAGGGTGCTCAGGAGCCCCAACTCCGGGGGGAGGGTCGCCGAATTGAACATAGAGCTACAAGCGTTTCAGTTGGAATTCAGCACAACCAGGGTCGTCAAGGGAGCCGCACTTGCAGATTTTGTGGCAGAATGGACAGAGGCGCCTGGGCTCGAAGCAGGCGAGGACCGGTCACTTTCGCCGGGAAGTGAGGCACCATATGGCTGGGTCATGTACTTCCATGGAGCATTCTTGTGGCATGGCGCGGGGCTGGTGCAGTGCTTATATCCCCCACTCAGGACAAGCTCTATTACGCCGTGCGGCTCTGTTTCTAGCATGGCGAGAAGGTCTCCAACAACATAGCAGAATACGAGGGCCTCATAGTAGGCTTTAAAGCTGCAGCAGCACTAGGGGTGAAGCGCCTCATCATCAAGGGCGATTCATAGCTCCTCGTCAACTTCTCCAACAAAGTGTACGAGCCAAAGGACGAGCACATGGAAGCATATCTTGCGGAGGTGCGCAAGATGGAAAAGCAGTTTTGGGGGCTGGAGTTGCAGCATGTGCCTTGCGGCACTAACCAAGAGGCTGATGACATCGCCAGAAGGGCATCCAGGCAGCTGCCTCAGGAGCCTGGCGTTTTCGAGGAACGGCTCTTCAAGCCATCGGCAGCACTGTCACTGTCAAGCACAGCGCAACCTCGGGAGGAACTCCCTCAACCACCAGCCACAGGAGCCCCGGCATGTGGCCCGACCTCGGGAGCACGCTTACTCCTGGCACTGGAGCCTCAGGAGGGATGCTGGACTGCGGAATACAAGGACTACCTAATACAAGGGACGCTACGAGAGAAAGAGGAGGACGCGGAACGCGTGGCCCGGCAGGCCACGGCCTACTGCATCCATGATGGAGAGCTCTACCGAAAGCGGCCAAATGATGTTTCCCTGCTGTTGACACCAGATTTTGGCACGGTCAATAACTTATTTAAGATGGCCTCAAATGGAGAAGTGATCTTCATGAAAGAGTTCCGTATTGTTGATATGAACATCTTTGAAGTTTGGGTCATCGCCGTCCGATTTCATCTCGAAGGCCGAAACTATGCTCAAAGTACTAAGAACTTATATTCAGAGTACAGTTTGGCCGATTAAGCCCCAAAGACGACCTCAAATGGAAAAATGATCTACACGGATTGTCTTCGTCTTGTCGAACCGATCGATTTTGATATAAACATCATCCAAATCCGAGTTCGTATGCAAAAGTTAGAGCAATCAGAGTGCAGCCCTGTCACGAGGCGAAATATGGCGCGCCCCACCAGGCGCCATGTCTGATTGGTAGCGTGAGTAAAGAGATCTTTTGCGCTAGCTATTTGACCCTCAATATAACCTCTGATCAAAAAACGTTCAACATGAAAGTTGTTCGTATCGTCGAAACGGTCAAGATTGCTTTTGGACTCGTTTTCATCCGAAATAGTTTACCACCACAAAAAAGACCCGCAAGATGCAGCCCGTTTAAACCGAACAGTTTTGGAAAGTTCGGACAAGACCAATCCGAATTTGACTAGGGTTTTGGACGTGAATCCAAGCCTTTTCCTTGCACGGGAAGTCCAGCCGCCTCTTATATACCTAAGGGGTGACGGCCGATTGAACAACAACACACAATCGCAAAACTCATCTACTTTTTACCCTAGTTTTACATCCCTCCCTTGTTCTTTCTCTCTCGTTCTTCGTTCGTTCTTCGTGTTGAAGGGCAGTGATCCTCAAGGCTCTAGGGGCGGGCGAACCGACCTAGGGCAGCCCATAGCGGCCGCGCGTCCAGACGGGGTCCCTCCCGGGCGCGTGGGGTTTCGGGTCCTGAAAAGCACCCGCCGGATTGTCTTGCGTACCGCGCTTCCGGCAGGTCTCCTTCGACGTGAGCTGTGGTGCATCACCCTCGGCGTTGGAGGTACATGGTGACGTGTTCGTGTGCGAACACCTGCGTTGCATCTCCAGGGAACAGGGGAAGGAATTGTTGGCTGACATACACGGTGGAGATTGCGGACACCACTCGTCATCACGGACCCTCATCGGCAAGGCATTCCGCAGCAAGTTCTATTGACCTACGGCACTCAACGACGCAATCGAGCTGGTGAAGGCCTGCGAAGCCTGCCAGTTCCATGCCAAGCAGATCCCTCAGCCAGCTCAGGGCCTGTAGACCATCCCACTCTCATGGCCGTTCGCGGTCTGGGGGCTGGATATCTTAGGCCCGTTTCCTCGAGCGCCCGGGGGCTACCGCTACCTCTACATAGCCATCGACAAGTTCACCAAGTTGGCAGAGATGGAACCAGTTCGCACCTTCCCAGCTAGTTCTGCAGTCAAGTTCATCAAGGGCCTCGTGAGCCGGTTCGGGGTCCCTAATCGCATCATCATTGATAACGGTTCGCAGTTCACCAGCAATCTCTTCAAAATATATTGTGCTAACCTTGGAACGCAGATATGCTACACTTCGATGGCACACCCCCGGAGTAACGGCCAGGCCGAGTGCGCCAACGCAGAGGTCCTGAAGGGCCTCAAAACCAGGACCTTCAAGAAGAAGCTGGAGGCCTGCGGTAGGGACCTAAGCCGGCAACCCTCGCGACCAAGGTTCGGAAACGATTCTCCCAACTGATCTTTGCAGCTCTTAAGGTGCCCGGCTAGGCCTCGAGCAGGTACCTCGCAAGGAGAAAACTACTGTAAACGTCCCGAGCTAAGTTGTTCCTACACGCAGGAACATAACCATGACACAACAACACGACATAGGGACAATAAATGTAGCACGATAATTAGGGGATCATAGTCTGTCGCACGCCCCCACGGGGCTCCATACTTCTCTCTCTCAATGCAGGGAAATGAGAAAAACAAAACAAAAACGATGCACTCCTTGCGACAGCTCGCGAGGAGGGATCCGCATCATCCTCCCGAGCTCAATCAGACTCCGCCTCGTGCTTTACCAGGGCGTGACGACGGGTCAACTTGCTACCGCCTTCGAAGCGGGCGCGGCAGCGTGGCGGCTGATCGCGGCCACCGCTGGAGGAGCTGCCACCGGAGGAGGAGCCGCTGAAGCTCAGCGAGCTGCGGTTGCCGCCAGGAGCGGGTTCGCCTTCGTCCTCATCACGGCCATCGCCAAGGCCAAGCACCTTGTCACCGCCGTCGTCTTCAGGGCAGCACCCAACACGACGGCCATCTTCTTCGAACACCCTCACGTAGAGGGTCACGTCTCCGTCGTACTTGAAGTGGAGGGTGCACTGCCTGCACAGGCCACGCGCGCGGGCAAACGTCTGCCAACCCCGGGCCAGGGCCACGTTCCCGGTGATGGAGATCTCCACCACAACCCAGGAGGCCCTGCTGCAGCAGCCGTCTGCCTACAGCCAGAGCCAGCCGGGGCCAGCGGCTGGCAGTTCGTCGGCGTAGAAGCGAGGGAGCTGGAGACAGTTGCCGGCCGGATTGTCTGACCACACCACAAACTCCGGCAGCACCTCGGACGAATGGAAATGCAGCCGAGGAGGCCGCGTGGCCACGACCCGCCTTCCTTCACCGATTGGGCTGCCTCGACACAGGCGGCCACCACCGCGTGAAGGGCCACCACCACAACCATGAGAAGCCGCGACGGGAGTCACAGGATACTTGCGGGGACGACTGTAGCTGCGCTTGGGCGGGGGAGAGCCAGGCCCTTCCTGGTGAGACTTCCCCTTCTCCGTGGCCAAGAACCTCTTCACGGGCACCATGGGACGCGGCAAGCAACCGGAGCAAGGAAGGAGAAGAAGCAGGCGGGCAAGAAGATATTTGCAATGGGGGCTTTCACCCCTCCCTATTTATAGCCCAAGGGAGGCCAACCGTCGGCCTCCATGATCGCAGGTAATGATGACTCTTTGTGCATGCAGCAGGGACTCGTCAAATCAGGCAGTTGCCGAGGCAGCATGGGGAAGCGGAGACGCCCACGTCCAATCAACCGCCATGCGGCAACCAAGGCCGCAGGCTGTTGGGGCCCGCGGCGCTCCGCACTTGCCCTTTGGCTTCGCTGCTAAGACAAGTCCGGGCACGCCTTGGGCCCGGGGGATACTGTCGGTGTTCTGGGAACGGGGGTCCCCAGACTTGCCTGCCTGCAGCCTGCAGCGTGGCTCAGCGGAGGCCCGGTACGGCCCGTCCTCATCAACGCAAGTTCAAGACCCTCGCGAGGGGCCAAGCCTCGCGGGGCGGACGACGCAAGGCCTCTTCCGGGGCGGCCTCACCAGGCAGGCTCGCGAGGAGGCGGGGAGTTCAAGGCAAGGGGTACCTCGCGAGGTGCTCATGATGCAAGCCATGACGATCAAGACCAGGCGGGCGCCAGCCTACGTAGTGTCCGCATTTCCTCTTTGGTGCAAAGGGAGCAAGCGCAGGCGCGGACTACCGAGGCATCAAGCAAAGGTTTCCATATTGGTGCAACAAGACCAATACCAGCAGGACGGTAGGACGGAGGTCACCGTGGAGCCCAAGACGGCATCATCGCCAGTGCCTTTGGCAGTCGAAGACCACCTTTAGTCAGGATAGCTTGTACTAGCTGTCCCCTTACAAAATGGCCGTTGTTGGCTTCCTTCCCGCTCAATATTCGGGAAGAGGACCAGGCCTCTATAAATAGGGCTAGCCAACACAGTAGAAGGGGATCAGATCGAATCCTTCCTAAGTAGAACACCGCACCACCACAAGAACACCCCTCGCGAGGTTGTTCTTCCTCTGTACTGTTCATCATCAGCCCAAGAGGCAATCCACCACACCACACACTAGATTAGGGTATTACACCACAGCGGTGGCCTGAACCAGTATAAACCTCGTGTCTCTTGTGTTGTTCATCGTGCTAGCTTAGATTCACGGTGAGGTTGTGGGCATGTTTCCGTAGGGAGAAGATCTTTGTGCGCACTCCAGAGTTTGAACCTTAAGGGTTTTGCCGGAACCCGATATCTGACAGCGGGCTTGGCAGGAGGGATCCTGAAGAGCCACAGTTAGGAAGGGAAGCAGCGATTGGGGAATTACAAGGATAAGGTACTTACCCGTCTATGGCGATGTACTTGCTATGTTTCAATGGCCGGATGGTGCCACCACTACAGCTCGAAGACTCCTTCCTCTTACGGAGCACGGCTAAGTCCACGCGGAACCGGCCAAGACGTTGGACGTGGAGGCCAGCGCGGGTTGCGGCTGGAGACGCACCCAGGCAGTCGACCTCAGGAGCACCAAGCTGGGAAGAGCAATCAGGCTCCGCATCATGCTGGCTTGCCGAGGTCTCAGGAGCTTCGGCCTCAAGAGCCGCAGGCTGCATCTCCCCCTCAATGACCGCCTTAGGGCGAGCCTCACGGGTTCCTAAGGATGGCGCCTCGAGAACCCCAAGCGGCGTCGGCACCCCGACACCTGCCCCTCCGGCCTCTAGCGATGCTTGCCTCCGTGTGTCCACTCTTGGGGCAAGCTCGGTGCCAGCAGCAAGGAGGGGAGCCACGACAACAGAATTCTCACGAGGCCCCCACAAGGCTAACCAGACGCAGCCCCCATTCGTCGAAGGAAGGCATCTGCCCCGCAAACTCAACCCTGTTGGGCAGAGATACAAGAGACAACCCCCTTGCGGCACATCGTCAGGCAAGGGGCTGCCAATCAAGACTTCAAGCATCGTCCTTCGTGCTTCGACCGAGAGCCTCGACTCCTGAAGCCTCATGCGATCCTAGTCACCGGCCAGGGCCCACATCAGCCGAAAATGGCGTTGGAGAGGGGCAACGCAACACCGGAGGAACTCCTTCACCACCTGGGGCACGGTCACGCCAAGGTCCCTCAACCTCTTTAAACGGAGCCAGACGAAGGAAAGGCGAGAGCTCGCGAGCTTCTCGTGGCCCCAGCCGGAGTAGGGGATGGCGGGCGACGACGGAGGCGAGAGCAGGGGCTGAGCACTCCAACGTCCACGTAGACCCGCCGCATCCGGAACCCGCTCGTGGATGGCGGGAGATCAAAATCAATCCCCTAGGCGGCCATCTCTGCCACAGCCTGGAAGCTCAGGCACTCCAAACACTGCGAGGGGTCAGTCAGATGCAGCGCGAAGAAATGGCACAAGAGGGCAACGGAAGGAGCAATTCCCACCATGGCCTCACAAACAAAGGCGAAGACATCAAGAAGGGTAACGGATCGGGGATCAAGATGCAGCATGTGAATCTGGTAATGGGAAAGCACTGCGTTGAAGAATGCGGAGAAAGGGGGAACTAAGCCAGCCCACAGGGCGTCAATGAAGAACCGAGCCTCAGTGGTTGTCCTGTCAAGGAGGCTCGGGACGCAGGCCAAGCCACTGTCCCTCCCCACTCGTTGAAGCTGGAAACAAGCGCAAGGAAGACCTTGCCCATGGCCTCCCGGTTGAGCACCCAAGATCGGCCGACGGCGGGCTCGATTGTCAGGGGCGGATTGGCCGAGGACAGAGGCTTCTTCCCTTTCTGCATGCTAGTCGGCACCATGGCAATGGAGGGGACAGAGCTCGAGTCAGATTGGAAGCAGAGGCAGGGGCTCGAGGAAGAAGGAAGGATAGCGAACACACCACCTGCGAGGAGGAAATAACTATGTAGGGTGCCATGGCCGCCTAGCAATGCGGATATTGGGGAAGCGTGGGGAAGCAGAGACGCCCACGTCCAATCAGTCGCCAGGCATCGACCAAGGCCGTAGGCTGTTGGGGCCCATGGTGCTCCGCACTTGCCCTTTGGCTTCGCCGCTAAGCCAAGTCCGAGCGTGCCTTGGGCACGGGGGCTACTGTCGGCGTCCTGGGAACAGGGGTCCCCAGACTGGCCTGCTTGCAGCCCACGGCATGGCTCCACCAGTGGCCCAGTACGGCCCGTCTTTGTCAACCAACACTCAAGAACCTCGCGAGGGGCCAAGCCTCACGAGGCGGACTACACAAGGCCTCCTCAGGAGCAGCCTCACCAGGTAGGATCGTGAGGGGGTGGAGAGATCAAGGCAAGGGGTACCTTGTGAGGTTCCTATGACGCAAGTCATGACGACCAAGGCCAGGCGAATGCCAGCGTGCACAGTGTCACTCTCACATGGTATAGGGCTAAGCGGGACTCAGAGTCCTTCGACATCTGATGAGCAAAGTAGGATGAGTCAGATTTCGTATGCCTCGGCAATCAGATCCATCATATATGCCACGATATGTATTGGGCCTGATGTTGCTTTTGCAATAAGCTTAACAAGAAGATACTAGGCCAACCCATGTGAGAGTCACTAAGCGGCAGTGAAGAATATTCTAAAATACTTGAAAAGGACTAAGGAAATGTTTCTAGTTTATGGAGGTGAGGAAGAGCTCGTTGTAAAGGGTTTCGATGATGCTAGTCTCCAAACCAACCGAGATGATTGTCGACCATAGTCCGGATTCGTGTACATCATGAATGTAGGAGCAGTGAGCCGCATGAGTTCCAAGCAAGATACGGTGGACGATTCTACCACAGAAGCCAAATACATTGCGGCTTGTGAAGCTGCAAAGGAAGGTGCTTGGATCCCAAACTATCTGGATGATCAAGCACTCCTAGTACCGGCAAGAAGGCCAAGGACGAAGCCCCGGGCAAGGAAGTTGCCGCATGCACTGACTGCCGGGAAGCTGCGGCTGCTGATAAAGCCGGGAAGGCAAACGGGCCGTACTGCAAGATCCATCGGACCAAGGGCCATGATCTCCAAGAGTGTCATCAAGTTGAGCAACTGGTCAAGAAGCAGAAAGCTGAGTACGAGAAGCGTGACAAGGAGAGAGACCAAGATGGCGTTGGCAGGAAGGGCCGAGGCGGCTACCCCGCAAGGTCCGTCAACATCAAGGGAAAAACTCTAAAGGCCATGAGAAGAAGGAATGTGATGACGAAAGTGATGGAGGGGATGAAGAGGAAACTTGCGAGCAAGAGTTTCAGAAAGCCATTGACGCCCTATGCATTTACGGGGGCACATCATTGCACTCCTCTCACCGCCAGCTTAAACAGTGGGCACGTGAGGTCGATGTTGTGGAACCAGCGGCAGATTCCCAGAAACCTCTCAAGTGGTCTCGCACGGCCATCATCTTTGATGAAGAGGATCACCCTGACTGCACCACCGCAGTAGGGTGCTTGTCGTTGTTGGTCTCACCAACAATCCGAAACTTCAAAGTCACAGATGATGGTTGACGGCGGGGCCTCCAACCACTTGAGCTTGCGTTGTTTTTCCCTTGAAGAGGAAAGGGTAATGCAACAAATTAGCGTAAGTATTTCCCTCAGTTTTGAGAACCAAGGCATCAATCCAGTAGGACACAACGCACAAGTCACCTAGTACCTGCACAAACAATCAAGAACCTTGCAACCAATGCGATAAAGGGGTTGTCAATCCCTTCACAGTCACTCGCAAAAGTAAGATCTAATAGAGATAGTAAAGTAAATATTTTTGGTATTTTTGTTGTATAGATTGGAAAGTAAAGATTGCAAAATATTAAACGAGATTTAAAGAGATGTGATACAATGGAAAAGAGATGTAATATAATAGTAAACAGACCCGGGGGCCATAGGTTTCCCTAGTGGCTTCTCTGAACATAGAACATATTACGGTGGGTGAACAAATTACTACCAAGCAATTGATATAAAAGCGCATAATTATGAAGATATCTAACGCAATGATCATGAACATAGGCATCACATCCGTGTCAAGTTGACCGAAATGATTCTGCATCTACTACTATTATTCCACGCATCGACCGCTATCTAGCATGCATCTAGAGTATTAAGTTCATAAGAACGGAGTAACGCATTAAGCTAGATGAAATGATGTAGAGGGATAAACTCTCAATGGCAACAATACAATACGTGCCTTGCTGTTCCTACTTTTACTGGGAAAGGACACCGCAAGATTGAACCCAAAGCTAAGCACTTCTGCCATTGCAAGAAAGATCAATCTAGTAGGCCAAACTAAACTGATAACTCGAAGAGACTTGCAAAGATATCAAATCATGCATATAAGAATTCAGAGAAGAACCAAATAATATTCAAAGATAATCTTGTTCATAAATCCACAATTCATCGGATCTTGGCAAACACACCGCAAAAGAGTATTACATCGAATAGATCTCCAAGAACATCGAGGAGAACTTTGTATTGAGAATTAAAGAGAGAGGAAAAGCCATCTAGCTAATAACTACGGACCTGAAGGTTTGTGGTAAACTACTCACGCTTCATCGGAGAGGGCAATGGTCTTGATGTAGAAGCCCTCCGTGATCGATTCCTCTAACATCCCAATTTTTAATTTGGATGTTATACATAGATCATCATATACATATCATATTTTATTCTTGCATTTGGTTGAGATCCTAGAAATCTTAAGCAACTCAAGGACCCACGGAGAGAGTTGGAGGTTTCACAAAAATCATATTTGAATTTAATTCAAGTTTGAAGAAAGGATCAATTTGGTTTTATTATTTATCTCTCCAATTATTTTCATTATTAAAATAAATGAGAGAAGAATATATGACTTCTTCAAAATTAAGAGAAGTATTGGAGAAAGAATTTAAAATCAAATTATGATTTTTTTTGGTATTTTATTGGCTATTTTATTTGAATTAGAAAAATATGTATATTTTAGAATTGCATTTTTAGGCCAGAAAAATGTTCACTTTGTTCTAAATATTTTATTTAGACGGCGAAAATTGTTTTGGCATTTTTAGAATTTTTTTATATTTTATTAGGATTTTTATCTTCGGGCGAAATTTATATAAAAAAATCTTCGTCGCCCGACTAGGCCAACAGCCCAGCCGAGCGGGCCAAAGCCCAGCGCCGCGCAACCTCCCTCACCGACTCGGGATGAGAGTCCCGAGGTTTGCCGTCGCCGCCCTTCCCACAAGGCAAGACCCTCCTCCCCCCCGGCTCCTTTAAAAGCCGCTCGAGGCCGCCGCCACCACCTCGTTCGCCGCCGCCTCCGCTTCCGCTGAAGCCGTGCCGCCGCCCCACGCTGCAGACCGCCGCCGCCCGCGCCGGATCTCGCCGGAGCCGCCGCCGTTGACCCCTACGATGACCGGTCGGTTTTTCTTCGGTTAACCCCGTTTTTTTTAGTTTTGCAATTTAATTTTTCTAGATCGGTCTTCTTTGTTCGGTTAAGTTATTTAGCGGACGTTTGTCCGTTTGTTCGTTTTAACGAACGATATTCGCCGGAACTGTTTAGACAGCGAACGTCCGTTCGTTAGTCTTTTTATTTTTATTCTATTTTTGGCCAAGGACTTATCCGCGATTATTTTTATCGTGATGCAGCCCCTGATTTTCAAACTAGTATAACTTTTTACTCGTTTATCCAAATTAGATGAAACCAGCGCAAAAATCTTCGTCTCGAACCCCTCTTTTCAGTTAACCAACTTGAACTTGATTTTGGTACTGTAAAATTTAACTTAGTCCAGATTAGTAAATGATCTTGTTTCGTTCGTATTTTGAGTTTCATTGCTCCGTTTGAGTTAAATCTTTTTGCGAATCATAGCTAATCACTTGTACCTACTGCTAAGATCTATTCCACATGATAATATTGCTGTTAGGTTTTGACTCTTGTTAGTTTAAGCCATTCGCTTGTTTCGTGTTCGATTTGGATCTTTCTTGGTTTTTCTCGTGTTTCGATTGAGTGATTGCTTATGCATGCTATTGTTTGTCTAGGCTAGATTACCCGGAGTGTGAAGCTTGTTACTACGAATCTCTAGAGTATGCAGATCGTCAGCCAGGCAAGTTACACTTTGATCA
The DNA here is from genome assembly GCA_963921465.1 of Triticum timopheevii. Lineage (NCBI taxonomy): Eukaryota > Viridiplantae > Streptophyta > Magnoliopsida > Poales > Poaceae > Triticum > Triticum timopheevii. Next base: position 246,121,245 of record OY997264.1, on the reverse strand, counting down.
TTCTCTTTTATACCCAATTTTTACTATGCATTAGTATTGCCCCTCAAATATTTGCATGAGTAGGATTGGGAACTTGTGGGTTTGGTTGTAGTTCTTGAGGTAGGAACCTAATACCTTTTGATCACCCTGGGAATATACGTTATGCTTATTATTGCTTAGCCATGCTGTAGACAGGGATTGGATCATGATTCACACATGGAAGTTGAGAGCTATTTTTAATCATGGATAACATTAAGGTGGCAACTTTAATATACATCTCGGTGGATTGGTTGAGGTACCTGGGGAACCCAGTGTTGCCTGTTTTGGAAATCCCGAAGTACCCGTGTGATTAGCCTATGGAATGCCACCCAGGCTCAAAGGGATCATAACATTATTCATGCTAGAAACTTTCGTGTGCAGCCACAAGCCATTATGGGCTTTGGCATAGTTGAGTAAGTTGTGTGAGCTCTTGAATAGGTAGACTAGCAGATGTAGAGGGATGTAGGTGGTACTGTCTACCCGGAGTAGAGAGTTAATGCTTCAGAAAGGCTATGTATCAATCATCCGATCATGAATGTGGTCGAGTCTTGTGGGGAAAAGTGCGCAAACCTCTGCAGAGTGTATAAACTAATCATGGTTAGCCGTGTCCCCGGTTATGGACATCTTGAGTATCTAGTACTTGAATCTATTGATGTGATCTCATCACGTTACTCTAATTAGTTATGATGTTGGGTTGATGATGATACTTTTAATTGGGATTTGAGTTGGGGTTACCTTCTCAAATATTGGGCAACATGGGAGTAGTTAAATAAATTTATTCCTTTGTTGTAGGGAAAAACTAGCTTTATGCAAAACTATGTAACTTACAGCCTCCACCAGCCAAATATTGCATGTAGATATAGTACTTGCATTTCATTTGCTTTACAGTGTAACTTTCCAATCATATTCCATGTGCTGACCCGTTTCGGGCTGCAACGTCTTATGTTGCAGACTACTTAGATGACGAATAAGGTGCGATAGGTCGTTGTTTTGCACTCAGCTATGCCGTTGGAGTTGATGGACTCATTTACGTTCAAAGCTTCCGCAGTTATCTCGTTTAGATGGCCTTCAGCCATGATTTATTTATGTAATCATACTCTTTATGAGGACTCGATGTAATAAGTGTGTGATTGAAACTCTGTTATAATTACTCGAGTACTGTGCTTGTCAGCATTACCGATCCAGGGATGACACTGATGCACAAAGACTTGACCGTTTGAGGTATGGTCACTACAAGATGGTATCAGAGCACACACTGACTGTAGGATGCGACCACTAGAATGAGCCACATGATTTCTCTTCTCTACTCATTTCTAATTCTCCTCTCTTTCTACTCTATAGATGGCGGATCCCAGGAACAAGTTCACTCAGTCTGATGACGACACCCCTTTCAGAAAGCACTTGAAGGAAGTAACTAAGTATTTGAACATCGGATTACCAAGCTTCACGGGGACTTTCTCTACATTGGTACCGGAAGAGGAGCACTGGAAGATCAAAGTCTGGGTACCTGGGAGGACCTTTGTGCCAACAACGGAGCCTGTTGATTTCTACCTAGATGCACCAAGCTGGAGTATTGAAAGGGCATGACCGCACATATCACCTTTGGACACATATGTGAGGTGTATCACAAGGAGCTAGAGAATACCGTTTACCAGATATGTGGCCGCCGAGATGACAAATGGGAGATGATTCGCACCAGGAGGGACGGATCAATTGCAGCTTACATTCAAGAGATGGGAGATCATATTCGTCGACAGGAGAATCAACAAATTATCCACATGAAGAGGATCTAGAAACTGGTGAGGAGAAACAACGAGCTGGAAGAGAAGATCAAGTCTACACGTGATGGATACGAGGAAGAGATTGATGTACTACTGGAGAAGAATGAAGACCTGAAGAATAAGCTAGGAGTGTTCATGGGAGACCCTACGCCAAAGAAGGAGAACAACCACCCAGGCGACTACATCATCATCGACGACACCGACTCCGACCCTGATAGTGATGATGACTACGTTGATGAAGCTGGAGTAGATATTATGGAGTTTTCTCTGATGAAAAATTCTAGACGGCCACCATTGTAATTAGTAGTATTTCCCTCCAAGTAGTAGCAACGATCGAGTTGTAGTTATAGGTTAGACCACTTTTGTGTGACTTGTTGCTATTGATTGAAGTGAAATTGATTGTGTTTGTCTCATGAGCATTATGGGTAGTGAATCTGTCTTGGACCCAATTCTATTCTGTTTTCTCACCCTTTCTAAACCCATCAGATGCCTCCGAGACGTGACAATGGATTTGCCTTCCCATCGGAGCTCACTCAGTTGATACAGCAGCAGAATACCTTGATGCAACTTTTAGTTCAGAATCAGAACCAAGGCAACAACAACAACAACAACCCACCACCACCACCCCCTGTTGATCACCTAGCCCATTTCCTAAGGTTGAATCTGTCAGTGTTCTCTAGTAGCACCAAGCCGATTGTTGCAGATGATTAGCTCCGCAAGATTGGAAGAGAGCTGACCACTGTAGGATGCACAGATGCGGAGAGAGTGTGTTTTGCCGCACATCAGCTTGATGGACCCGCAGCATCATGGTGGGAGAATTTCATAGCCACTTACCCCATTGACGTTGTTACATGGGATCAGTTTCAGCAGGCTTTCCGCACTGCCCATGTCTCAGCAGGAGCTATGAGCATGAAGAAGCGTGAGTTTCGCAACTTGCGCCAAGGAGGGCGTACAGTGGGACAGTATGTGGATGAGTTTAGCAAGTGAGCACGCTATGCCCCTGATGACGTAGCTACAGATGCCGCTAAGCAGGAGAAGTTTCTGTAAGGACTGAATGATAAGCTGAGCATGAAGTTATGGTGGCAACATTCAACAACTACTAGGAGTTGGTAGACCGGGCCCTTATGATTGAAGGCAAGCAGCAACAGATTGATAATCGTAAGAGGAAGTATGGACAGGGGAGGTACACTTCAGGAGCTCAGCAGAAGCCCCGCTATTCCCCATACTCAGGAGGACATACCCACAACCATGGAGGCCATAACCATGGAGGACACACGCACAATGGAGCAAGTTCACACAACCATAGTGGCCCCAGGAATGGCAATGGGAATGGAGGAAGCAGCAGCCAGAACCGTTCCAACTCTTCAACACCATCCAAGAGGGATCTGAGCCACATTACCTATTTCAAGTGCCAGAAGACCGGACATTACTCCACTGAATGTCCTGAAGCGAAGAGCGGGTCAGAGGTGATCCAACATGCGACCAAGTCAACTTGAACCTAAGAGGTCGCACGCCTAAGGGAAGGAACCTGTGACGCCGGAACTGACTCCACAAGTCAGATGAGATCCTACTCGAACTCAGATCCAGGCCGAACAAAATTTGGGCTTTAGGATCCATGCGAGGCCCAAGTGTTGAGCCCACAATGGATGCCTATATATAGGGAGGCGTGACACACTCATTCAATTGATTGCTTCGGCAGTGTCACTAGGGCTTTGCATGTGTTGCAACTAGCCACCTCCACTTGCCGCAGGCTATGTGATCGAGCTTAGCAGTCCACCACACGGTGTTCCTCCTGCACACGCAGAAACCGTTAGAGGCGGTGCACTTGTGTTGCTCCGGTGAACCTGTACATGGGATACAACGACCGACTGCTCGAGGGAGACCAGACAAGGAGGACACGACTCTGAACGTGCTGCCCCTACTCTACTTCCGCTGCACAGCACTACGCGTCAAGTCGTAATGATCTGTGATCCATCTCTATTAGCATGTTCCTAGATGTTTTGTGGGTAGGAAATTTAATTTGCAGTCAATGCACCCTACCGTAGAACCCAACATGTACCACGTTGTGAAGGATGAGCTCAAGGTGCCCGCCGAGATCTGTCATGAGTTGGTGATGCAGTATGTGGGCAACATGCCAGTCGTGGTAGATGCCATGGTGGCGAAGTATGATACAGAGTGGCCGACATGTCTAAGGTGAGAGGGTCACAAGGGAGTAGAGTACGTTCTTGCCTGTTACACCAGCCGCAACCCTAAATTCCCACTAGAGCCTGTCCCACGAGGTGTTCAAGATGTCGATGAATCTAGAGATTAGGCGCACGTGGGTCACAGAGGCAGAGGACACGGTCCTGTCCTTCTTCTGCCTTAGGCGACTGATGCTGAGTCTATACAAGAGCAGAGATGGCGACATCACACTTCCTTTTTATTCTTGGTTATTTATTCGGGGCTATCATGCCCTTGTAATGAACTTGATGTGATTTGTTTAGTTACTAGTCATTCGTTCATTGGAAATGGAGTGATTTCATGATTTCGTTAGCATTGGTTCCGTCAAAACATACTTATGAATTTATTGGTTTTTTATTATGTATATGTTTGTTGTCCCCACATCATAAGGTGCCTCCGAGCGAATGTGGGTCGGGGTGAAATGTAAGTGGGACTCCCAAAACATGTTGCAAAGTGTGCATGCTCGTTCGTAGGCTCCTCGAAATTGTAGGTGCTGACCATGAAGTGATCGAGGTGGACTCGAGGTATGCTTCACAAACTGTAATGTGATGCTCAGGGTGGATTCATTTTTGCACGCGTATAAGCTATCCATGAGGTTCTCGAGGGTCGACACTTCCCAAGGGACCCACCATTTGCGCAAAGAATGCCATTTACAAAAGCTAGGAAGAGGCGGTGAAGGGTAAAATGAAAGCAGGAGGAGAAATAGATGATGACCGATATTGACAAGAGAACTTAGCTTAGGTGGTCATCTTATTAACTTTGCTCTCAGCCATAGGGAGCTTGTTTATAACCTGCGCAAAAGGATACAACTAGAAAAGCGTGAAGGGAAAGAAAGAAAAAGGTGAAGAAACTCCTTCCGGTTCTTTTGAGGGGACGACCGGACAATCTTATTCGATGGGGATCTCTATTGACCCTAGTGCTAATGCTTTCTTCAGGAGTCACAGAGACCATTGTTTTCAGTGCTTTTGAGGTAGTAGCCTCGTGGTAGTGGTTTCGCCTTACCCTAGAGGGGCACCCCATTCCTTCGCATTGAAGATGTCCTATCTCTTCCACTTTAGCCTTTTTCTTCTAGTCCTTTTGTCCCAAAAAATCATGGTTTCCCAAGGGTTTTTCATGGATCTTGCATCATTCAATGGTGTGTTGTGCTATTCTCGGGGAGAGTTGGCACTAGAGCGGGTGCTTCGCACGCCCTAGTATGTGGGACGCAGGGCCAACTGATCACCAGCCTACATGGCCTTAATCGCAACCAAGGTTGGGCATGGAAAGGGTGCATGTCCTGCCAAGGGGGTCGTGTGGAGGAGCTGCGGATTCCCCTACGTTGGCGTCAGTCTAGCCGCAGGTCATAGGAGCACAACACTGACCATGTCAGCTATCCCCTTGATACATGGGCCTACTAGCGAGGATACATCCACTGGAACCGGAGGGTGACGCAGGAGCAAATGGGCGGTTTGCAAGGTGGCTGTTGGAGTTATCTTCTCGTCTCACTACTGCAGGATGCTGTTAAGGTGACACTACGATCAGAGACACTTCGAGAAACTATGTGCGATGCAATAATCGCAAACAGTGGTGTCAGAGAACCATCAAAAATGTCCAAAACGTCTGCGATGACGGATGCATCGGTTCAGATTTTAGTTGCGCGTGTGATGCACGACGTATAGTTCAGTTTAATGAACTGTTTGCGATGAGGAGGAACAAAAGAAATGGTCAGCCAGATGAAGGTGTGTGCGATACACAGCATACGGTTCACTCGGATTAAATGTTTGTGATGAGGTGGAACAACAGAAAAGGACAGCTAGATAAAGGTGTGTGCGATTGAGGGCATACGCTTCAGAAGGATTAACTGTTTGCGATTAGGGAACATGACAGAAATGGTCATCCAGATCAAATGTGTGTGTGCGATGATGGCATACACTTCACATGGATGAACTGTTTGTGATTAGCCACAACAAACAAAAACAGTTAGACAGATCAATGTGTGTGCGCTACACTGGCACAGATTCTAACTAAAAGAAGCGTGCGCGATGGTAATAACGAGCACGCATAGTTCTTGGAACAAGACGTGTGCTGACATTGCCTATTGCGATGCACCAAACGCCACGTACGTGGCCAAGAAAGCGTGCCCATGTTACGCCGTCCAAGAATAGTGCCGCACTTAGAAATTATAGAACCGTCAATAAATTTTGAGCATGCGTCCCGTCACCTTCCAAATTGCAAACCTGTTCACACCGATCAAAACCTGAACGGTTTCCCACTTAGGAGCGTATTAGTAATCAGTTATAAATACTATACTATGCCAAGATGACTGCACATTCCTTCCTCACCTCCTCATCCACAAAAGCAAACAAGTCATTTAGCATCATTCTCTTGCGTCTCCCATGGCCAGATTGAGTTCTCGGTCGAGAGATTACCACCATGGAGAGGCGAGCATGGAAGCGGAAGCACGAGAGATGTTCCGCTTAGCTGCGAAAGCAGCCTACATGTCCCGTCGCGCTGCCGAAGCAGCACAAAGGTCTCGCCGCACCGCCGAAGCATCACGGAGGTCCCGCTGCACCGTCGATGTAGTAGACTGGTCAGGTCGCGCCGCAGAAGTAGCAGAGATGTCCTGCTGCGTCGCGAATGCAGCAGAGATGTCCTCCCGCGCCGCGGCGGCCTGGGAAAATCTCTCGCGGGCAGGCGAGGACTCTTACAGGCACAAGCATGCGATCGTCCATAGCCAGATGGATCAGATCTCCGGCTGGATGAAGCTGCAGGACGAGTTGAATGCCTCGTTTGAACAACTCTGGGCCGACCGCGACCTGCTGAGGGCAAAGATCGCCGGAAGGGCAGAGCAGGCGGAGGAGACCATTGTCTTGTTGAAGAGGATGGGCTTCATCGTCAAGAAACTTATGGACGAGAATGCCATGCTCTGCATCGAGGCCGAAAGGCTGGTGGAGGAATCCGTGGTTGCTTCCGAGTAGTGTATTAAGGACATGAAACTGATGAAAGAGATCATCGTCGCTCGCGGCGAGAACTAGTCTCCGCGACCTGCAGCGCTGATAATCCCCAAATGCAGGGAATCAATGTAGTAATTCCCAAAGGTGGAAGTGATAAGTATGGAGTGTCGAACCCACAAGGAGCTAAAGGTAAGATCAATATTAGTTCAAGTGCTATCTGCCACTGATACGACTCTACGTACACCGAATGTTTGCTTCCAACTAGAAACGAGATTTAAAACTACGTTGTGGGTATGAAGAGGATAACTTTGCATGGTATCGGAAAGCTAAAATATAAAAGTAGGTGTTGTTATCATAAGGTTAGAATATATTACTAAATATTATAAATAGCGAGTGTGGAATAATGATGGGTTAGTGTGCGGAATTATCCTAGGCAATCGTTAACAAGACTGGTAGTCATCATTGCAATTTCATATGAGGGAGAGGCATAAGCTAACATACTTTCTCTTCTTGGATCATATGCACTTATGATTGGAACTCTAGCAAGCATCCGCAACTACTAAAGGTCATTAAGGTAAAACCCAACCATAGCATTAAAGCATCAAGTCCCCCTTATCCCATATGCAACAACCCCCTTACTCGGGTTTATGCTTCTGTCACTCAAGAAACCTACTATACGTGAATCATAAACGTATTGCAACACCCTACAGCGGGAATCCCACACGCTTGCGCGACACGGAGGGCACAATAGGACAGCACCAAAATAAAACATACAACTCATACCAATCTATATCATCAATCAACCCAAAGACAAAGGATATCTACTCAAAACATCATAGGATGGCAACACATCACTGGATCATAATATGCGGCATAAAGCACCATGTTCAAGTAGGGATTACAGCAGTGTGCGGGGGAGTGGACCGCGTAAAAGAGATGAGGATGGTGATGATGGTGGTATTGTTGATGAAGAAGATCACCGCGGAGATGATTCCCCTCCCGATGGCACTCCGGCGCCACCAAGAGAGAGGAGGAGAGGTTCTCCCCCTTGTGCTTCCTCCTCCATGGCCTCCCCCTAGATGGGGAGAGGTTCTCCCTCTGGTCCTTGGCCTTCATGGCGATGATGGCCCCTCCAGGATCCTCCTCAATGGCCTCCGGTGATGATGGCCCCCTCCGGCAGGGTGCCCGAGAGGGCCTAGATTGATTTCTCGTGGCTATAGAGGCTTGCGGTGGCGGAACTTCTGATCTAGGTTATTTTCTAGAGGTTTCTGTATCTATAGGATTTCTTGGCGTAGGTCTCACGTCAGGGGGGTCTTCGAGTCGTCCATGAGATAGGGGCCCACGCCCAGGGGGTGGGCGCGCCCCCCACCCTCATGGACAGCCCGGGACTCTTTTGGCCCAACTCTTTTACTCCGGGGGCTTCTTTTGGTCCATAAAAGATAATCAAAAATTGGCACGTCAATTGGACTCCGTTTGGTATTCCTTTTCTGCGATACTCAAAAACAAGGAAAAAATAGAAACTGGCACTGGGCTCTAGGTTAATAGGTTAGTCCCAAAACTCATATAAGATATCGTATAAATGCATATAAAACATCTAAGATGGATAATATAATTGCATGAATACTTCATAAATTATAGATACGTTGGAGACGTATCAGCATCCCCAAGCTTAATTCCTGCTCGTCCTTGAGTAGGTAAATGATAAAAGAAATAATTTATGAAGTGTGAATGCTTTGAGGTGCACAAGTTTGATCAATGATAATTTCAATCACCTTTTCTAGCATCATTATATGTCATAACAGTAGGTCATCTCAAAAAACTTTTGATGATCAAGTAACAAGCTATTCACATGTTAAAGTATAGATCATAAACTTTCTTGAAAACTAAGAAATAGTGCTCTTAGTCATCAAACAATTGCAATTCATCTTATTTTTGGTAAGGGTCTACGTAAGAGCTTTGATTCAGCAAACTCCACATACTCAACTATCATTTAATCTTTCACAGTTGCTAACACTCATGTGATATTTATGGGTTCAATGTTTTAATCGGACATAGAGAAAGATAGGGGCTTATAGTTTTGCCTCATAACCTTTTACCTCAAGGGTAATGTCAACAATAATAATTTATGAAAACCTACATCCAAGTGGATATATCTATCCGGATTGCTCCAACACAAAGTGCTTGCCAAAGGAAAAGGTGTAAAAAGGAAAGGTGATGATCACCATGACTCTTGTATAAGGGTAGAAGATAAAAGTAAAAGATAGGCCCTTTGCTGAGGGAAGGAGAGGTTGTCATGCGCTTTTATGGTTGGATGCACAAAATCTTAATGCAAAAGAATGTCACTTTATATTGCCACTTGTGATAAAGACCTTTATTATGCAGTCCGTCGCTTTTATTTCTTCCCTATCACAAGTTCGTATAAAGCTTATTTTCTTCGCACTAATAGATCATACATATTTAGAGAGCAATTTTTATTGCATGCACCGATGACAACTTACTTGAAGGATCTTACTCAATCCATAGGTAGGTATGGTGGACTCTCATGGCAAAACTGGCTTAAGGGATGTTTGGAAGCACAAGTAGTATTTCTACTTGGTGCAAAGAATTTGGCTAGCATGAGAGGGAAAGGCAAGCCCAACATGTTGGATGATCCAAGACAATATAACGTTTCGGATATAGGAAAACATAACCCATTAAGTTGTCTTCCTTGTCCAACATCAACCTTTTAGCATGTCATATTTTAATGAGTGCTCACAATTACAAAAGATGTCCAAGATAGTATATTTATATGTGAAATATCTCTTACTTCAATATTCTTTCATGAATTGTTCAAGTGACCAATTCTGTGTTATCTAACTTTCAATAAGTTTACTACCTATACTTATTCTGCATGAAGTCATTACTCCCCATGGTATAAGCATACGAAACACATATAAATTCAGATTTATGATTTTCAATTCATTCAACCATTTACTCATAGGATATATTTGAAGCACATGAGTAAATGAAAAACTACTCCAAAAGATATAAGTGAAGAATACTGAGTAGTCAAATAGTTAACTAGCCATGGGAGGATTCTTTTTCATTGAAGATTCTAGATCCAATGATTTTATTCAAACAGCAAGTAAAATTGAAAATACACTCCAAGCAAAACACATATCATGTGACGAATAAAAATATAGCTCCGTGTTGGTGTACAGAAGTAGGCCCTTTACCTGTACACAGGCAGTCAGAGCCGCGCCTGCGGCCACGCTTAGCAGGGCAAAGGATGGAAACCAAAGCCACGAGACGATCAAAGCAACGCCAAGACAGAGATATGAAGAGCAAGAGGGCAAGGTGGAGTCCCCCGGCAAGACCCTTGCCGGGGCGGCCTCCATGGCCCCAGCAAAGGCCTTGCCACGGCAACTTGCCCAACACCAGCGGAGCGTGCCACCCTTGAGCCTGAGGTTTGCAACATCATCAACAACATTGGAACCAAGGCTTGGGAGGCACCTCCATGGTGGCATGCAGATCTTTGTGAAGATCATTAACACACAAGATCAGATGAGGACCAGAAGACGAGTCCTCCAGCAACATCCTTGACGGGGACGACCGTGGTGCCATGGCAAGACCTTTGCCGAGGACATCAGCGGGGCCGCGGCCCGGCCCACGCACACCAAGACCCCACCGCCGTTCCCATGCAGCTGCCAGCCCAGCCAGCCAGGCGAGCACATGTGTGGCGACGTGCGGCCCCGAGGCCAACTCAGCAAGCACCTGCGTGGTGTAATGCAGATCTTCATGAAGACGCTGCTACCTCTTGAGCACTGTGTTGGATTTCCGCGAAGAGGAGAGGATGATGAAGCAAAGTAGCATAAGTATTTCCCTCAGTTTTTGAGAACCAAGATATCAATCCAGTAGGAGACCACGCACAAGTCCCTCGTGCCTACACAAAACGATAGCAACTCGCAACCAACGCTTAGGGGTTGTCAATCCCTTCACGGTCACTTACGAGAGTGAGATCTGATAGAGATAATATTTTTGGTATTTTTGATAGATAGATGCAAAGTAAAAAGTAAAAGGCAAAGTAAAAGCAAAGCAAATAAATAAAGTGATAGAGATTGATATGATGAGAATAAACCCGAGGGCCATAGGTTTCACTAGTGGCTTCTCTCAAGAGCATAAGTATTCTATGGTGGGTGAACAAATTACTGTTGAGCAATTGACAGAATTGAGCATAGTTATGAGTATATCTAGGCAATGATCGTGTATATAGGCATCACGTCCGTGACAAGTAGATCGAAACGATTCTGCATCTACTACTATTAATCCACTCATCGACCGCTATCCAGCATGCATCTAGAGTATTAAGTTAAAAATAGAGTAACACCTTAAGCAAGATGACATGATGTAGAGGGATAAATTCATGCAATATGATAAAAACCCCATCTTGTTATCCTCGATGCCAACAATACAATACGTGCCTTGCAACCCTTTCTATTACTAGGTAAGGACACCGCAAGGTTGAACCCAAAGCTAAGCACTTCTCCCATTGCAAGAACTACCAATCTAGTTGGCCAAACCAAAAAGGATAATTCGAAGAGACTTGCAAAGATAACTCAATCATACATAAAAGAATTCAGAGAAGAATCTAATATTTTCCATAGATAATACTGGATCATAAACCCACAATTCATCGGTCTCAACAAACACACCGCAAAAAGAAGATTACATCGAATAGATCTCCACGAGAGAGGGGAGAACATTGTATTGAGATCCAAAAAGAGAGAAGAAGCCATCTAGCTAGTAGCTATGGACCCGAAGGTCTGAAGTAAACTACTCACACTTCATCGGAGGGGCTATGATGATGATGTAGAAGCCCTCCATGGTGGATGCCCCCTCCAGCGGAGCTCCGGAAAAGGCCCCAAGATGGGATCTCATGGATACAGAAGGTTGCGGTGGTGGAATTAGGTTTTTTTGGCTCCTGTTCTGATCGTACGGGGATAAGTAGGTATATATAGGAGGAAGGAGTACATCGGTGGAGCTTCGAGGGGCCCATGAGGTAGGGGCGCCCAGGGGGCGCGCCCTCCACCCTCGTGACCACCTCGTGGCTTTCTTGATGGAGGGTCCAAGTCTCCTGGACCTTATCTAATGAGAAAATCACATTCCCGAAGGTTTCATTCCATTTGGACTCCGTTTGATATTCCGTCTCTTCGAAACACTGAAAAAGGTAAAAAAACAGCAATTCTGGGCTGGGCCTCCGGTTAATAGGTTAGTCCCAAAAGTAATATAAAAGTGGAAAATAAAGCCCAATATAGTCCAAAACAGTAGATAAAGTAGCATGGAGCAATCAAAAATTATAGATACATTGGAGACGTATCAGGCATCCCCAAGCTTAATTCCTTCTCGTCCTTGAGTAGGTAAATGATAAAAAAGAATTTTTGATGCGGAGTGATACTTTGGCATAATTTCAATGTAAATCTTCTTAATTGTGATATGAATATTCAGATCCGAAAGATTCATGGCCAAAGTTCAAGCATACTAATCAAAGCAATCATGTCTTCTCAAAATAACATGGCAAAAGAAAGTTCATCCCTACAAAATCATATAGTTAGGCTATGCTTCATTTTCGTCACACAAAGATGTTCCCAACTTCTATACCCCCGATGACAAGCCAAGCAATTGTTTCATACTTAAATAATCTCAAACTTTTTCAACCTTCACGCAATACATGAGCGTGAGCCATGGATATAGCACTATGGGTGGAATAGAATATGATGATGGGGGATTGTGTGGAGAAGACAAAAAAGGAGAAAGTCTCACATTGACGAGGCTAATCAACAGGCTATGGAGATGCCCATCAATTGATGTCAACATGAGGAGTAGGGATTGCCATGCAACGGATGCACTAGAGCTATGAATGCTCAACAAAAGAAAAACTAGTGGGTGTGCATCCAACATGCTTGCTCACGAAGACCTAGGGCATTTGAGGAAGCCCATTGTAGGAATATACAGGCCAAGTTCTATAATGAAAAATTCCCACTAGTATAAAAAAACAACTTATGAGACTCACTACATGAAGAACAAGGTGCTACTTTGAAGCATAATATATGAGAGTCACTACATGAGGAACAAGGTGCTACTTTGAAGCACAAGTGTGGAAAAAGAGATAGTAGCATTGCCCTTTTCTTTTATTTATTTTTTATATTTTTTCTTTGGCCTTTCTTTTTTTTGGCCTTTCTCTTTTTTTTTAATTTGTGCAATGCTCTAATAATGATGATCATCACACTTCTATTGATTACAACATGAGGATTACAACTCGAAACTTAGAACAAGATATGACTCTATATGAATGCCTCCGGCGGTGTGCCGGGATGGTGCAATGAATCAAGAGTGACATGTATGGAAAATAATGCATGGTGGCTTTGCCACAAATACGATGTCAACTACATGATCATGCAATGGCAATATGACAAAAGTAATGTATGTCATGATGATAATGGTGGAAGTTGCATGGCAATATATCTCGGAATGGCTATGGAAATGCCATGATAGGTAGGTATGATGGCTGTTTTGAGGAAGATATAAGGAGGTTTATGTGTGATAGAGCGTATCGTATCACGGGGTTTGGATGCACCGGCGAAGTTTGCACCAACTCTCAAGGTGAGAAAGGGCAATGCATGGTACCGAAGAGGCTAGCAAAGGTGGAAAGGTGAGAGTGCGTATAATCCATGGACTCAACATTAGTCAAAAGAACTCATATACTTATTGCAAAAATTTAGAAGCCATCAAAAATTCAAGTACTACGCGCATGCTCCTAGGGGGATAGATTGGTAGGAAAATACCATCGCTCGTCCCCGACCACCACTCATAAGGATGCACAAGCCAGGTACACTTCATGTTTCAAATTTGTTACACAACTTTAACCATACGTGCATGCTACGGGACTTGCAAACTTCAACACAAGTATTTCTCAAATTCATAATCACCCAACTAGCACGACTTTGATATTATCACCTCCATATCTCAAAACAATTATCAAGCATCAAACTTATCTTAGTATTCAACGCACTCAAAAGAAAGTTTCACATATCTTGAACACCAAGTATATTAACATTAAGCAAATTACCATGCTATTAATGACTCTCAAAATAATCTAAGTGAAGCATGAGAGATCAATAGTTTCTTTAAAACAAATCCACCACCGTGCTCTAAAAGATCTAAGTGAAGTACTAGAGCAAAAATTATCACGTTCAAAAGATATAAGTGAAGCACTATGAGCAAAACTATCAAGCTCAAAAGATATAAGTGAAGCACATAGAGTATTCTAAAAAATTCCAAATCATGGATGGCTCTCTCAAAAGGTGTGTACAGCAAGGATGATTGTGGTAAACTAACAAGCAAGGACACAAATAATACAAGACGCTCCAAGCAAAACACATATCATGTTGGTGAATAAAAATATAGCTCCAAGTAAATTACCGATGGAAGTGGACGAAAGAGGGGATGCCTTCCGGGGCATCCCCAAGATTTGACTTTTTGGTGTCCTTGGATTATCTTGGGGGTTCCATGGGCATCCCCAAGCTTAGGCTCTTTCCACTCCTTGTTCCATAATCCATCAAAAGAATTCACCCAAAACTTGAAAACTTCACAACACAAAACTCAACAGAAATCTCGTGAGCTCCGTTAGAGAAAGAAAACAAAAGACTACTTCAAGGTAATGTAATGAACTCATTTTTTATTTATATTGGTGTTAAACCTACTGTATTCCAACTTCTCTATGGTTTATAAACTATTTTACTAGCCATAGATTCATCAAAATAAGCAAACAACACATGAAAAACAGAATCTGTCAAAAACAGTACAGTCTGTAGCAATCTGTAACTAACGCAAAATTCTGGAACTCTAAAAATTCTACCAAAATAGGAAGTCCTGGACAATTTGTTTATTGATCATCATCAAAAAGAATCAACGCAAAAGCACGTTCCTATGATTTATCATAACTAAATTCGTGCATGCAAAGTTTCTGTTTTTCAGCAGAATCAAATCAACTATCATCGTAGGTTATCCTATAGGTTCTACTTGGCACAAACACTAATTAAAACATAAAACCACATCCAAACAGAAGCTAGATGGATTATTTATTCATAAACAGAAGCAAAAACAAAAATCACAAAATAAAATTGGGTTGCCTCCCAACAAGCAATATCGTTTAATGCCCCTAGCTAGGCATAAAAGCAAGGATAGATCTAGGTATTGCCATCTTTAAGTTTTAGTTTTTTAGCGGGGTCATGCTCGAATCCGGGAGGTTCTTTCCGCTTCCATTCATACTCGGAAATTTTTATATCTAATTAATCCAACCGCTTATTGCAAAGAGTAATCAACATATTCATGCGGTGAAGATTTCCGCTAACACTTTTAAGAGGCTCAAGAGACTTTTGTAAAAAAATTGTTACTTCGCAAATCTTTCCAAATACTTGGGTTTCTTCTTGGGTAGGATGTGATCCTCCCTTTTGAGGTAGTGTTCCCACTATTCCCTCTATAATTTCATGCACAATACTGGGATCAATCTCAATGAAATTTCCCTTGGCAATGCAATCCAAGAGTTGTCTATGTGTCATATTTAACCCAACATAAAAATTACGAAGAAGAATTCAAAAGTTCACCTCTAGGGTGCATTTGCGATAGGATTCCATCATCCTATACCAAGCATCTTTTAAGTTTTCTCCTTGCCTTTGCTTGAAGTGAAGAACTTCACACTCGGGGGACATAGGAGCGGATAAGGAACTAGACATAATGACAAGGCAAACGAGAAAAAAGGCAAACGAGAAAGAGAGGAGGAGATTGGGAATGAGAGGGCAAATAAAACGGCAAGGGTGAAGTGGGGGAGAGGAAAACGAGAGGCAAATGGCAAATAATGTAATGCGAGAGATAGGGATTGCGATGGGTACTTGGTATTGTTGACTTGCTTGTGTGAGCCTCCCCGGCAACGGCGCCAGAAATTCTTCTTGCTACCTCTTGAGCACTGCGTTGGATTTCCCCGAAGAGGAGAGGATGATGCAGCAAAGTAGCGTAAGTATTTTCCCCAGTTTTTGAGAACCAAGGTAGCAATCCAGTAGGAGACCACGCACAAGTCCCTCGTACCTACACAAAACGATAGCAAGTTGCAACCAATGCTTAGGGGTTGTCAATCCCTTCATGGTCACTTACGAGAGTGATATCTGATAGAGATAATATTTTTGGTATTTTTGATAGATAGGTGCAAAGTAAAAAGTAAAAGGCAAAGTAAAAGGAAAGAAATAAATAAAGTGATAGAGATTGATATGATGAGAATAGACCCGAGGGCCATAGGTTTCACTAGTGGCTTCTCTCAAGGGCATAAGTATTCTATGGTGGGTGAACAAATTACTGTTGAGCAATTGACAGAATTGAGTATAGTTATGAGTATATCTAGGCAATGATCATGTATATAGGCATCATGTCCGTGACAAGTAGATCGAAACGATTCTGCATATACTACTATTACTCCACTCATCGACCGCTATCCAGCATGCATCTAGAGTATTAAGTTAAAAACAGAGTAATGCCTTAAGCAAGATGACATGATGTAGAGGGATAAATTCATGCAATATGATAAAAACCCCATCTTGTTATCCTTGATGGCAACAATACAATACGTGCCTTGCAACCCTTTCTGTCACTGGGTAAGGACACCGCAAGATTGAACCCATAGCTAAGCACTTCTCCCATTGCAAGAACTACCAAATCTAGTTGGCCAAACCAAAAAGTATAATTCGAAGAGACTTGCAAAGATAACTCAATCATACATAAAAAATTCATAGAAGAATCAAATATTTTCCATAGATAATACTGGATCATAAACCCACAATTTATAGGTCTCAACAAACACACCGCAAAAACAAGATTACATCGAATAGATCTGCACGAGAGAGGGGGAGAACATTGTATCGAGATCCAAAAAGAGAGAAGAAGCCATCTACTAGCTATGGACCCGAAGGTCTGAAGTAAACTACTCACACTTCATCGGAGGGGCTATGGTGATGATGTAGAAGCCCTCCGTGGTGGATGCCCCCTCCGGCGGAGCTCCGGAACAGGCCCCAAGATGGGATCTCGTGGATACAGAAGGTTGCGGTGGTGGAATTAGGTTTTTTTGGCTCCTGTTTTGATCGTACGGGGATACGTAGGTATATATAGGAGGAAGGAGTACGTAGGTGGAGCTTCGAGGGGCCCACGAGGTAGGGGGTGCACCCAGGGGGGCGCGCCCTCCACCCTCGTAACCGCCTCATGGCTTTCTTGAGGGAGGGTCCAAGTCTCATGGATCTTATCTGATGAGAAAATCACGTTCCCAAAGGTTTCATTCCGTTTGGACTCCGTTTGATATTCCGTTTCTTCGAAACACTGAAAAAGGCAAACAAACAGCAATTCTGGGCTGGGCCTCCGGTTAATAGGTTAGTCCCAAAAGTAATATAAAAGTGGAAAATAAAGCCCAATATAGTCCAAAACAGTAGATAAAGTAGCATGGAGCAATCAAAAATTATAGATATGTTGGAGACGTATCAGACGCCGCCACCGCGCTAGCTCAGCAGCCTGTCAGCCTCCATGGCGCTGCCTCTCTCGCTGGCGTGGACACGTGTCGAAGCAAGGCGAGGCGGCAACAAAGCAAGGGACACCTCAGGGGCGCATTTAATGTGTCTTGTCCCATAATGGTAAGTGATAAGCATAGCTACTATACCCTTTCCACCTCCTGTGTGCCACTGTGCTGCCTCCTTCAACTATAAAAGGAGGCCCGAGGCATACTGGAGGGGGATTAGGCTCTTTGAGCTAGTCACGTACGATAGCTAGCTCAAGAACACAGAAATACACACCAAAGCAAGACTAGGGTATTACGCGATCCCTGCGGCCCGAACCTAGCTAAACGACATTTGTGCTGGCTCTTAGACCCGCTCTTCTCACAACCCCGCGCCCGCCGACCACAGTAGGGATCCTATTGATCCCATAGGTGCGTTCTCACTGACATCTCTGGCGCGCCAGTTAGGGGGTGCAGTTGTGAGAATCTGGTCTAGCAGCTAGTCTAGCAGTCCTTCATCGCCATGGTTTCCAAGGAAGGAGGCGATCGAACGGGCGGCAACATCTACGGGTGTAGCAAACGCTCGCGCGGCGACCGAAAAGCTAAGTCACGCAAAAACTTTGTGCAATTATTTTTATATAGGGTTATTCTCCCTGGAGATCTTTCCCTCTGTATACGAAACCTACATGCAATGGGGCCCTTCCACTATTGGCAACGCCTTCGTTCTGTTTCGAGTCCGCTCAACAGTTCGAGCGGCTGCGTCGAGAACGGCAGGGTAGCCTTCTGCTATTGGCCACGCTCTCGTTCTGTCTCGAGCCCGCTCGATAGCTCGAGTGGCCGCGCTGAGAATGGCAAAGTGGCTCTCCTGGCAGCACGCACACTCAGCAGGCTATTGGGGATCCGTCCTTGAGGCACCGCGGCATGGGTTTACGTGCCGGCAAGCCTACCCAATTAACATAAGGTGGACATATAGAGAAAGATCGAATTCGAAGATAACATGCATCATTTCAAAAGTACTGCAGAGTTATGTTACATCAATTGTTGCTGCAGTTCTAACTAAAGATATAAATTGTCTTGGTCGTGAACCTGCAGCGGCAATGAGAAACAGGGTGCCTAGTCCCGGCGCTAGCTCTCCACCCTCTCGATTCCGTCGACGTGGCTGATGATGGGTTTGATGCGCTCCCTGAGCAGCGCGAGGTCCACAACCTCCGGCAAGCTCTCCAGCGCGGCGGCGAAGTCGACGCTGGGGTACCATTACGCCACCTTGGTGAGAACCTTGGTCAGGGCACCCCGGCAAAGCAGCCAGGCCTCACTGGCCAGAGAGCTCGCTCTGTTAGAGCGGAATTGCTCCAGGGCTCCAAGAATGCCCTCGAAGAACAGGGTCAGCCTGGCGTTGGGGCTCACGTTCGGCTCTAGGGTGTACCTCACATTCGACATCCCCATACCCGACAACTTCTCGGTGATCCTGTTGGCAACGTCGGCGAGGCGGCTGATCCAGAGGTTCTCGCCCTTCATGAAATCTTTGTGATTGGCGGCGTCGTTCTTCCGCATCTGCCTCTCCGTCTCTAGGTTCTTGGTCACGGTCTCCGCCCGGGCCTTGACCTCCGAAAGCGTCCCCTCAAGACCCTCCAGCTTCAGCTTCAGGTCCTTGATGGAGTCGTTGGCGCAAGTGAGCAGCTCGGCCTTGTTAAAGACTGCAGTCTGCGCCTCCGTCAAGGCGCAGTTGACTGTGTCTTTCTCCTTCGCCAGCTGCTCGGACTTGTTCTTTAGGCCATCCCGCTCCGCCTCCAGCTCCTTCACCTTGTCGTCATGAACCTAAGCTTGGGCATCAAGTGCTTCTTGGTGCTTCTGCTCTAGCTCCCGGGTCTTCTGCGCAACGAGCTTCTCGACCTCCTCGTCCTTGCCGCGGAGTGTGGTGGCGAGGGCCGCCTCACGAGCGACGAGATCCCCCTCCTGGGAGTTCAGCTCAGCCTGGCGCTGGGACTGGGCGGCCTCGGCCTTGGTAGCCTCTTCGCTCGCCGCCTCCTGGGCCTTCTTGTTGTCGGCTTGCTTCAAAAGAAGCTCCTGCTTGCGCTCGGCCAGCTGGTCTTGGGTGGCCTTCAGCTCTTCATGGGCCTGGCGGACCCAGGCCTGCACCTCCGCAATGCGTTCCTCAAGATTCGCCTCCTCCTAGCCCGCCGCCACCTTCCTAGACTTCGCCTTGTCCAGTCAGGCGCGGGGGAGTGCCTGGAGCTTCCAGAAGGTGGCGCCCATGGCCCGGAGAAGCTGCTCCTCCTGGGTACCGCCGCCCCCGGTGCTCGGTTCGTCGACAACCTCGAGCCCGGCGGCGACGAGCACTTCGTCATCACACACCTCCCCCTCGGCCGGCGCCCTGGTGCCGCCGTCCCTGGAAGTTGGATGAACAGGTCATCACCCACCTTCAGGTACCTGCTCGAGCCAGAGGCAGCAGAGGAGGAGGGTTGATCGTCAATCACCTCCTCCTCGGCAGCGGCCTTGCCGGCCTCCCTGGCAGGCACCTTGCCGACCTCCTCGGCAGTACCCTTGTCGGCCTCCTCAGCGGCAGCCTTGCCGCTCTTTTCAGCAGACCCCTTGGCGGCGTCCTCAGCGGCGGTCTCGGTAGCCTACTCGGCGGCGATCTTGTCGGCCTCGGCCTTGGCGTCCTTGGCGACCTCTGTGATGATGGTTTCGACGTCCTCCTGGTCCGTCGAGGGAGAATTTGGATGCCGCAAAAGAGAATGAGGCAAGGCCAAGATCAAGGTTCAAAAAAAGACAGAAGAAAAAGCAGGAATAAAAAGCGGGTGACTTACCTATGCCGGGCTGAGAAGAAGTGGCCCCCTCCCTGCCAACATCTATTGCCGGGATGGAGCCACCAGTGCCCAAGTCGACCTCCTCCTCCTCCATGCGCATGGGCTCGGCGCTTGGTGCCCTTGCCGGGGACGCCCCTCGGGGCGGTGTGGATGATGGGGGTGGCGTGTTGGAGGTGGCCCTCGGTGGCTCCTCCTGTTGCCGTCCTCCTCCTGCAGCCACGGCAAGGTCAGTGCCAGAATATCATACCCCGGTGCACGTTGATAAGGAGTAGGTGGTGGATGTACGCTGGGGGCTAAGCCTAGGGCTGCTGTCCAAGCTGATCTCCACCACCGGCGTGTGCGAAGCGCCCGCTGGGGGCTGGTCGCCCGCCGACGCCTTGGCCCTCTACGCCACCCTCTGGGCCAGTGTCTCCTTGTCCCTGCAAAGATGAAAACAAGTCACAGAAAGTAATGCAGTCTGAAAGAGCAGAGGTGAAGAAGGGCGAGCACTTATTCGTCCTCCGCCTCCTCTTCCGCTGCCTTTCGCTTCCTCCTCGGGCTGAGAGACCTGAGGTCGAAGACGACCTTCGGGTCGACATCTGCGGGAGGAGGAGAAGGGGATGACGTGGGCATAGAAATCACAACTCCTCCAAAAGCACATGCAAGATGTTACCATATTATTCCTTATGTTGATTTGTACATGGTACAGTAAAATTTGACATCTTTTCTAATGTTTGTCCAATAGATAATCAAACAATATAAAGGTTTGCTGAAATATGACCCACATCAAATTGAATAGAAGCCCTTTGATGTGAAATTCAAATCAAATATATGGACTAGCTCATTCGGATATTAAAGGGGGAAACAACATTTGTTTTGTGAATTAAGTTTTTGTTCTATTTGTATAAATAGCTAGATAGTGATCTCGGTGAAACATTAAAGCCTGGTCTAAAATATGAATGGATCTAAATAACACAGAACCCGTGGATAGAAGACTCCTTCATTTTTTATATATCGGGAGGAGCTAAACTTCTAGACATACATGTTTACTGAAACATAAATCTCCTAACAGATGCAAATATTTGAAAAGCACACATGATCATATCCATAAATGGTTGAAATGTTGTCTGAATGGCGCATTTTTAGCTAATTCTTTCCAAGCACCTCAATTTCTAAAACTGATAAGGTATTAAAGAAACACAAACTGTTTCAGAACACTCTAGGATTGAATTTGGGCATTGCGCCATTTGGCTATATCTTACCTGAATAAGATATCAATCAAAAGCTTAGTGAGAAATAAATGTGTATCTATATCTTATTGTAGAGAACATGCTTAGTTTTTTATTGAAGGGGGTTAAAATTATTGCCATATTGCTTGGTCACAACTAAACCAACTAATACATGGAATTTTCAAATCAGTATAGGCATTTTTAACTTTGAACTAACATAGAAAATTGTATAGAGAGAATTTATGGTCGCATTTTCAAAACTCTATTTCATAGTTTGAACCTTCAATTTTCATTACTAAAAGGATCATTGGTATTTCCAAATTGCCAAGAATTTATTTTTCAACTACTATTGGTTTGAAATGGGACACTGTGCCATTTTGCGCCATTCGATGCCCAACTGCTTCATATTCTGCTTTAAGCGGGCCGCTTCATATTCTGCTTCAAGCGGGCCACTTCATATTCTACTTCAAGCGGGCCGGTCGAAGGAAACACTTCCTGGCTGAATTGAATATCAAAGGACTACTTTCAAACACACATGTTTTTATAGAAACACTACTTTTTTTAAATATGGAGCTTCTTAGATGGTCTTATACATGGTGTTAGGTATACGTATGTTCTTATTAAGCAAAAAATATATCTATTGCTTTTACATGGCGGATCTAAATTCTTACCCTATCTGCTTGCTCAAACAAAAGATTGCTTGAAAAATACACATATTTTCAATGCGCATGGTTTTGAATGAGTTTGCATTACCAAATTGAAATGTGTATGTACATCTCAATGTAGACAACAAGACATTGTTCTTTTTTATTAAAAGGGATTAAATTTGTTACCGTATGTGCTTTCCCACAAAGAAATCAACTAAGCCATTTTTTTTCAAGGGGCATATGGATCCAGCGGGCCGCAGCTAAACCGACTAAACATAGGTTTAATTTCAAATATGACTTTCTTCTACCAAACTACAATGAGTATATATACATCGCCTGTCCTTACTAAAGGAAACTATTTTCATCGCAAACATGGATTTAGGGGTCTCTGCGCCATTTGGTCCAACGGGTCAACTAGTAAAGATAGTCCTTTGACATTATCAAGGATGTGTATCAGCAAGTATGTGACTTGTTTGTGGGACTATATATTGTATGATGACTTTCCTAAAAGGTCCCTAGTCGAAAGGGCTATGTGGATGCACAGCTGACTAGACTAGCATATGACACGGTGGATGGCTCGGCCTCACTAGCCATGTAGCATTGGATGCTAGTCAGATAACATGGACTCGAAAGGATCTGGTCGGATTCGACATAGTGGGATCCGAGTCCATATAAGGTTCGAGTCGGATAGACCCGACTATGAGATGCAGGCATAGGTCATATGTGAGTCTCTAGTAAAACATATGTTCTATGCCCTAAGACCTGAGCTGGCACATGTACTCGGGATGGTGACAGACCCGCTTTAGGCCAACCAAACACTACTCTGTAACTGGGTAGTCATAAAGGTATGTTTCGGGCTTGTCCAGACCCATGCTGCGAGACATGGTCGAGCAAGATGGGATTTGCCCCTCCGATCATGAGAGATATACTCTAGGCCCCTCGTGCGTTCCGACTAAGATAAGCATGGCCATGCAACAAGGACTATGAGATAATCAGGTTTGTGGTCGACATCACTGAAACGAGAAAGAGGTTGGGCTAGCACAAGGATGACAGACTAGCCTTGAGCCCGACAAAATATATCGTGTGGCAAAGGGAACAAAAGTGTGACATGTTGTACAGGTTCGCTAACCGGCTTCATTGTCTACTTTCTGGTTGGCACACCTTGCTAGAGGCTGCTACCAACCGAGCGGGTCAGAGGTGATCCAACCTGCAACCAAGTCGACTTGAACCTAAGGGGTCGCGCGCTTAAGGGAAGGAACCTGTGACGCCGGATCCAACTCCACAAGTCAGATGTGATCCTACTCGAACTCAGATCCAGGCCGAATAGAATTTCGGCTTTAGGATCCATGCGAGGCCCAAGTGTTGAGCCGACGACGGATGCCTATATATAGTGGAGGCATGACACACTCATTCAATTGATCACTTCGGCACTGTCACTAGGGATTTGCATGTGTTGCAACTAGCCACCTCCACTCGCCGCAGGCTGTGTGATCGAGCCGAGCAGTCCGCCGCACGGTGTTCCTCCTGCACACGTAGAAACCCTTAGAGGCGGTGCACTTGTGCCGCTCCGGTGAACCTGTACATGGGATACAATGACTGACTGCTCGAGGGAGACTAGACAAGGAGGAGACAACTCTGAACGTGCTGCCCCAACTCTACTTCTGCTACACGGCACTACGCGTCAAGTGGTAATGATCTGTGATCCATCTCTGTTAGCATGTTCCTAGATGTTTTGTGGGTAGGAAATTTTAATTAGCAGTCGATGCACCCTACCGTAGAACCCAACATGTACCACGTTGTGAAGGATGAGCTCAAGGTGCCCGCCGAGATCTGTCATGAGTTGGTGATGCAGTATGTGGGCAACATGTCAGTCGTGGTAGATGACATGGTGGCGAACTATAATACAGAGTGGCCGACATGCCTAAGGTGAGAGGGTCACAAGGGAGTAGAGTACGTTCTTGTCTGTTACGCCAGCCGTGAACCTAAATTCCCACTAGAGCCTGTCCCACGAGGTGTTTGAGATGTCGATGAATCTAGAGATCAGGCGCACACGGGTCACAGAGGCGGCATACATGGTCCTGTCCTTCTTCTGCCTTAGGCGACTGATGCTGAGTCATTACAAGAGCAGAGATGGCGACATCACACTTTATTTTTATTCTTGGTTATTTATTCGGGGCTGTCATGCCCTTGTAATGAACTTGATTTGATTTGTTAGGTTACTAGTCCTTCGTTCATTGGAAATGGAGTGATTTCATGATTTCTTTAGCCTTGGTTCCGTTAAAACATACTTATGAATTTATTGGTTTTTTATTATGTATACGTTTGTTGTCCCCACATCATAAGGTGCCTCCGAGCAAATGTGGGTCGGGGTGAAATGTAAGTGGGACTCCCAAAACATGTTGCAAAGTGTGCATGCTCGTTCGTAGGCTCCTCGAGCTTGTAGGTGCTGACCGTGAAGTGATCGAGGTGGACTCAAGGTATGCTTCACAAACCGTAATGTGATGCTCGGGGTGGATTCATTTTTGGACGCGTATAAGCTATCCATCAGGTTCTTGAGGATCGACACTTCCCAAGGGACCCACCATTTGCATAAAGAATGCCTTTTACAAAATCTAGGAAGAGGCGGTGAAGGGTAAAATGAAAGCAGGAGGAGAAATTGATGATGAACGATATTGACAATAGAACTGAGCTTAGGTGGTCATCTTATTAACTTTGCTCTCAGCCATAGGGAGCTTGTTTATAACCTACGCAAAAGGATACAACTAGAAAAGCGTGAAGGGAAAGAAAGAAAAAGCTGAAGAAACTCCTTCCGGTTCTTTCAAGGGGATGACCGGACAATCTTATTCGAGGGGGATCTCCGTTGACCCTAGTGCTAATACTTGCTTCAGGAGTCACAGGAACCGTTGTTTTCAGTGCTTTTGAGGTAGTAGCCTCGTGGTAGTGGTTCCGCCTTACCCTAGAGGGGCACCCCATTCCTTCGCATTGAAGATGTCCTATCTCTTCCACTTTAGCCTTTTTCTTCTGGTCCTTTTGTCCCAAAAAATCCTGGTTTCCCAAGGGTTTTTCATGGATCTTGCATCATTCAACGGTGTGTTGTGCTGTTCTTGGGGAGAGTTGGCACTAGAGGGGGTGCTTCGCACGCCCTAGTATGTGGGACGCAGGGCCAACTAATCACCAGCCTACATGGCCTTAATTGCAACCAAGGTTGGGCATGGAAAGGGTGCATGTCCTGCCAAGGGGATCGCGTGGAGGTGCTGCGGATTCCCCTACGTTGGCGTCAGTCTAGCCGCAGGTCATAGGAGCGCAACACCGACCTTGTCAGCTATCCCCTTGATCCATGGGCCTACTAGCGAGGGTACATCCACTGGAACCGGAGGATGACGCAGGAGCAAATGGGCGGTTTGCAAGGTGGTTGTTGGAGTTATCTTCTCGTCTCACTACTGCAGGATGCTGCTAAGGCGACACTACAATGGGAGACACTACGAGAAACTATGTGCGATGCAATAATCGCAAACGGTGGTGTCAGAGAACCGTCAAAAATGTCAAAAACGTTTGCGATGACGGATGCATTGGTTCCGATTTTAGTTGCGTGTGCGATGCATGATGTATGGTTCAGTTCAATGAACTATTTGCAATGAGGAGGAACAAAAGAAATGGGCAGCCAGATGAAGGTGTGTGTGATACACAGCATACGGTTCACTCGGATTAACTGTTTGTGATAAGGTGGAACAACAAAAACGAACAGCTAGATAAAGGTGTGTGCGATTGAGGGCATATGCTTCAGAAGGATTAACTATTTGCGATTAGGCAACAGGACAAAAATGGTCAACTAGGTCAAAGGTGTGTGCGATTGATGGCACACACTTCACATGGATGAACTGTTTGCGATTAGCCACAACAAACAGAAACAGTTAGACAGATCAACGTGTGTGCGCTAGACGGGCACACATTCTAATCAAAAGAAGCATGCCCGATGGTAATAACGAGCGCGCATAGTTCTTGGAACAAGACGTGTGCTGACATTGCCTATTGCGGTGCACCAAACGCCACGTACGCGGCCGAGAAAGTGTGCCCATGTTACGCCGTCCGGGAATAGTGCTGCACTTAGAAATTATAGAACCGTCAAAAAAATTTGAGCCTGCGTACCGTCACCTTCCAAATTGCAAACATGTTCACACCGATCAAAACCTGAATCGTTTCCCACTTAGGAGCGTATTAGTACTCGATTATAAATATTGTACTATGCCAAGATGACTGCACATTCCTTCCTCACCTCCTCATCCACAAAAGCAAACAAGTCATTCAGCATCGTTCTCTTGCGTCTCCCATGGTCAGATTGAGTTCTCGGTCGAGAGATTACCACCACGGAGAGGCGAGCACGGAAGCGGAAGCACAAGAGATGTCCCGCTTAGCTGAGAAAGCAGCCGACATGTCCCGCCGTGCCGCCGAAGCAGCACAGAGGTCTCGCCGCGCCGCCAAAGCAGCACGGAGGTCCCGCCGCACCGCCGATGCAGTAGACTGGTCCGGTCGCGCCGCAGAAGCAGCAGAGATTTCCTGCCGCGTCGGGAATGCTGCAGAGATGTCCTCCTACGTCGCGGCGGCCTAGGAAAATCTCTCGCAGGCAGGCGAAGACTCTTACAGGCACAAGCATGTGATCGTCCATTGCCAGATGGATTAGATCTCCGGCTGGATGAAGCTGTAGGACGAGTTGAATGCCTCGTTTGAACAACTCCGGGCCGACCGCGACTTGCTGAGGCCGAAGATCGCTAGAAGGGCAAAGCAGGCAGAGGAGACCGTTGTCTTGTTGAAGAGGACAGGAGTCATTGTCAAGAAACTTATGGACGAGAATGCCATGCTCCACATCGAGCGCGAAAGGCTGGTGGAGGAATCCGTGGTTGCTTCCGAGTAGCGTATTAAGGACATGAAACTAATGAAAGAGATCATCGTCGCTCACGGCAAGAACTAGTCTCCGCGACCTACAGCTCTGATAATCCCCAAGTGTAGGGAATCATCGTAGTAATTCCCAAAGGTGGGAGTGATGAGTATGGAGTGTCGAACCCACAAGGAGCTAAAGGTAAGATCAATATTTGTTCAAGTGCTATCTGCCACTGATACGACTCTACGTACATCGAATGTTTGCTTCCAACTAGAAACAAGAAATAAAACTATGTTGTGGGTATGAAGAGGATAACTTTGCATGGTATCGGAAAGCTAAAATATAAAAGTAGGTGTTGTTATCATAAAGTTAGAATATATTACTAAATATTATAAATAGCGAGTGTGGAATAATGATGGGTCAGTGTGCGAAATTATCCTAGGCAATCGTTAACAAGACCGGTAGTCGTCATTACAATTTCATATGAGGGAGAGGCATAAGCTAACATACTTTCTCTTCTTGGATCATATGCACTTATGATTGGAACTCTACCAAGCATCCGCAACTACTAAAGATCATTAAGGTAAACCCCAACCATAGCATTAAAGCATCAAGTCCCCTTTATCCCATACGCAACAACCCCCTTACTCGGGTTAATGCTTCTGTCACTCAAGAAACCCACTATACATGAATCATAAACGTATTGCAACACCCTACAGCGGGAATCCCTCATGCTTACGCGACAAGGAGGGCACAATAGGACAACACCAAAATAGAACATACAACTCGTACCAATCTATATCATCAATCAACCCAGACAAAGGATATCTACTCAAAACATCATAGGATGGCAACACATCATTGGATCATAATATGTGGTATAAAGCACCATGTTCAAGTAGGGATTACAGCGGGGTGCGGGAGAGTGGACCGTGTAAAAGAGATGAGGATGGTGATGATGGTGGTGATGTTGATGAAGATGATCACCACGGCGATGATTCCCCTCCCGATGGCACTCCGGCGCCACCAAGAGAGAGGAGGAGAGGTTCTCCCCCTTGTGCTTCCTCCTCCATGGCCTCCCCCTAGATGGGGAGAGGTTCTCCATCTGGTCCTTGGCCTTCATGGCGATGATGGCCCCTCCAGGATCCTCCTCCATGGCCTCCGGTGATTAAATCTGAGAATGGTTTCATATTTAAACCATACTTAAACCATACCCGTACATGTATCTCTCAAAACCATACTTGAACCATACCCGTTTAATGCCATTTTCAGTCCAACCAAAACTATACCCTCTATTTTTTCCACCCGAACTAATTTAAACCCAATACATAACCGTGGGTTTAAACCCAATACGTAACTATGGGTTTGCTTCAATGTATATATGATTGCACAAATCGACATGTCAAGAAGCAAATGGCATAGAAAAGACATAAGTGCATCTACAATAGTTTGGGAACAAAGTTATCGTTGAGATATGGTCAACACACAACAAGTGTCAAAAAAAGACAACGCCCACGACTAAAAAGCTCACTAACAAGTGCATTAAAACCAATTGCTTAGCTAAAGCACAAGCAGACACATTCAATTTTCATGTGTTGTTTCCCCATAATACAGAATTACATAGTGCATCGCATCATGTACACGGATCAAAGATACTCGTTGACGATACGTTGTTGCTTATTGCACATAACCAATGCACTAAAACCGGTTTGGACCCATAGTTTACAGCCGTTAATAACCAAACTGTTTAAGCCCGTAACCAACTATACCCAAATTGGTTTCTTCACATACCCAAACCAAAACCAAACTAAAAAAGATTCAGCCCAATAAAACCTGAACCAATCAAACCCAAAGTAAGAACCGAACCGTTTAACCTAGTTTTTTAATAACCATTCCTAGGTTTAGCGGTGATGATGGCCCCCTCCGGCAGGGTGCCAGAGAGGGCCTAGATTGATTTCTCATGGCTATAGAGGCTTGCGGCAGCGGAACTTCTGATCTAGGTTATTTTCTGGAGGTTTCTGTATTTATAGGAATTTTTGGCGTAGGTTTCACGTCAGGGGGGGGGGGGGTCCTCGAGTCGCCCATGAGATAGGGGCCCATGCCTAGGGGGGTGGGCGCACCCCCCACCCTCGTGGACAGCCCAGGACTCTTCTGGCCCAACTCTTTTACTCCGGGGGCTTCTTTTGGTCCATAAAAAATAATCAAAAATAGGCACGTCAATTGGACTCCGTTTGGTATAAATTTTTTGCGATACTCAAAAACAAGGAAAAAACAGAAACTGGCACTGGGCTCTAGATTAATAGGTTTGTCCCAAAAATCATATAAAATATCATATAAATGCATATAAAACATCTAAGATGGATAATATAATAGCATGAATACTTCCTAAATTATAGATACGTTGGAGACGTATCAGCATCCCCAAGCTTAATTCCTGCTCGTCCTCGAGTAGGTAAATGATAAACGAAATAATTTATGAAGTGTGAATGCTATGAGGTGCACAAGTTTGATCAATGATAATTTCAATCACCTTTTCTAGCATCATTATATGTCATAACAGTAGCTCATCTCAAAAAAAATTCATGATCAAGTAATAAGCTATTCACATGTTAAAGTATAGATCATAAACTTTCTTGAAAACTAACAAATAGTGCTCTTAGTCATCAAACAATTGCAATTCATCTTATTTTTGGTAAGGGTTTATGTAAGAGCTTTGATTCAGCAAACTCCACATACTCAACTATCATTTAATCTTTCACAGTTGCTAACACTCATGTGATATTTATGGGTTCAAAGTTTTAATCGAACCCAGAGAAAGATAGGGGTTTATAGTTTTTCCTCCCAACCTTTTACCTCAAGGGTAATGTCAACAATAATATATTATGAAAACCTACATCCAAGTGGATATATATATATCCGGATCGCTCCAACACAAAGTGCTTGCCAAAGGAAAAGTGTAAAAAGGAAAGGTGACGATCACCATGACTCTTGTATAAGAGTAGAAGATAAAAGTAAAAGATAGGCCCTTCGTAGAGGGAAGTAGAGGTTGTCATGCGCTTTTATGGTTGGATGCACAAAATCTTAATGCAAAAGAATGTCACTTTATATTGCCACTTGTGATAAAGACCTTTATTATGCAGTTCGTCACTTTTTTTTCTTCCCTATCACAAGTTCGTATAAAGCTTATTTTCTTTGCACTAATAGATCATACATATTTAGAGAGCAATTTTTATTGCATGCACCGATGACAACTTACTTGAAGGATACTCAATCCATAGGTAGGTATGGTGGACTCTCATGGCAAAACTGGTTTAAGGGATGTTTGGAAGCACAAATAGTATTTCTACTTGGTGCAAAGAATTTGGCTAGCATGAGAGGGAAAGGCAAGCCCAACATGTTGGATGATCCAAGACAATATAACGTTTCGGATATAGGAAAACATAACCCATTAAGTTGTCTTCCTTGTCCAATATCAACCTTTTAGCATGTCATATTTTAATGAGTGCTCACAATTACAAAAGATGTCCAAGATAGTATATTTATATGTGAAATATCTCTTACTTCAATATTCTTTCATGAATTGTTCAAGTGACCAATCCTGTGTTAGCTAACTTTCAATAAGTTTACTACCTATACTTATTCTGCATGAAGTCATTACTCCCCAGGTATAAGCATACGAAACACATATAAATTCAGATTTATGATATTCAATTCATTCAACCATTTACTCATAGGATATATGTGAAGCACGTGAGTAAATGACAAACTACTCCAAAAAGATATAAGTGAAGAATACTGAGTAGTCAAATAATTAACTAGCCATGGGAGTATTCTTTTTCATTCAAGATTTCAGATCCAATGATTTTATTCAAACAGCAAGTAAAATTGAAAATATGCTCCAATCAAAACATATATTATGTGATGTAACGCCCCGAATCCGATGCGCCAGGTGTCCTCCAGTCATTCGTCGTTGTTGCCATGTCATTCGCTTGCATGTTGCATCTTTGCCATGTCATCATCTGCATTTCATCTGCATGTTTTTCAAAACTTGGATTCGTCCGGGTCCTCCCAGTTCTCTCCGTTGTCCGTTCTGAGCCCAACCACACTCGCACGCGCCCGTCGCCCCTCTCAGACCTTGTTTCGTGAGCGCGAGAAAAACGTTCTCGGAATGGGTCGGGATTTGCCGAGTGGCCTTGGTATATCACCGGTAGACCGCCCGTCAAATTTCGTTCCATTTGGAAGTTGTTTGATGCCCCAACGGTTAACCGAGTTAACTGAAATCCCTTTTGTCTTGCAGCCCAGCACCCCTCCACACAGCCCACCTAGCCCATCCAAACCGCCTCATTGCTCTCCGCCATTTGATCACGATCGTGTGGGCAAAAACCGCACCCCATTTGGACTCTCCTAGCTCCCTCTAGCTATAAATAGGCCTCCCCCGTCCAAAGTCTCAGATGAAAACACCCCTAACCCTAGGTCAACCCCCCCTCCACGCCGCCGGACGCGTCCGCTCGCGCCGGACATGTCCAGCACCGCCGCCCACACCCAATCTTGGCCTGCCACGTCACCCCCGCCGCCGTCTCGCACCGCGCGCCACCGCTGGCCCTGTGAGCCCATCCGCGGCCCGCCCGAGCCCATCTAGGGCCCAGGTCAACCCGCATCGCGCCGCCGCCTCCAAGCCCCCGAGCTCACCGTCAGGCCCTCGCCGCCCCACGCCGCCGACCACCACCGCCTGCCTCGCGCCCCTGCGTCGTGCGGACCCCGCCACCCACGGCTCTCCATCGTCGGCCCCGCACCGCGCCAGCTGCGCTGCACCTCGCCGACACCGCCGACCTCGAGCTCCTCTGCCGGTTCGCCGCCACCTCGTTCCAGCGCCGTCCGGAGCGCCCCGCCGGCCCTCTCCTCCGCCTGTGCGCCGCTGTCGCTGGGAACCAGCCAGATCCGGTGAGGCACGACCGGATCTGCCCTCCCCGAGCCTCCTCCGCCAACCTCTAGCACCCCGCCGCCACGGCATGGCTCCCGGCGCGCCGCCGCCGCCAGCAACTGCCATGGCTGCCTTCTTGTAGGATCGAAAGTATGTCTAGAGGGGGGGGGTGATTAGACTACTTGACAATATAAAAATTCAGCCTTTTGATAAAGACAAGTTTTTGGCAAGTTCACAATGATGATCAAGTCAAGTATCACCCTACACATGCAATTCTAGAGTATAGGCAGCGGAAAGTAAATTGCACATGTAGTAAAGAGAGGTGGAGAAGAGCAAACGCAATTTGGAGACACGGAGATTTTTTCTCGTGGTTCCGATAGGTGGTGCTATCGTCAATCCACGTTGATGGAGACTTCAACCCATGGAGGGTAACAGCTGCGAGAGTCCACGGAGGGCTCCACC
Source organism: Triticum timopheevii (assembly GCA_963921465.1). Taxonomy (NCBI): domain Eukaryota; kingdom Viridiplantae; phylum Streptophyta; class Magnoliopsida; order Poales; family Poaceae; genus Triticum; species Triticum timopheevii. Next base: position 246,088,808 of record OY997264.1, on the reverse strand, counting down.
CATGAAGGGTCCACGAAGAAGCAACCTTGTCTATGCCATCATGGCCTACGCCCACGGAGGGCTAGCCTTACTCGGGGTAGATCTTCACGAATTAGGTGATCTCCTTGCCCTTACAAACTTCTTGGTTCAACTCCACATCTCGACGGAGGCTCCCAAGCGACACCTAACCAATCTAGGAGGCACCACCCTCCAAAAGGTAATAGATGGTGTTGATGATGATGAACTCCTTGCTCTTGTGCTTCAAATGATAATCTCCCCAACACTCAACTCTCCTCACTGATTTGGCTGTGGTGGAAGAAAGGATTGAGTGGAAAGCAACTTGGGAAGGCTAGAGGTCAAGTTTCATATGGTGGGAGTGGAGCTACTTGATCTCAACACAAGGGTAGGTAGTTTTCTTCTCAGAAATATAAGGTAGGAGTGGTAGTTCTTTCTGATGGCTCTCTCCACGAATGAAGAGGGGGTGGAGGGGTATTTATAGCCTCCACACAAAATCCAACCGTTACACACATTTGACCAATCTCGGTCAGACCGAAGTTGACAACTCGGTGAGACCGAAAGTTCAAATCATGTGAACGTTGGGATTTTCGGTGGGACCGAAAATACAAACTCGGTGAGTCCGATTCGTCCAAAGACAAGAGCTTGCCAATCTCGGTGGGACCGACTTCATCATCTCAGTGACACCGATTTGATGACAGAAGGTTACAGAAGCTTGGCAACTCAAGTTTCGGTGAGACCGAGTTCAGAATCGAAAAATCCGAGAATTCTAGGGTTTGGCTATATGGCTGAGGTGGTTCATCTCGGTGTGACTGGGTTTGGAAAATCGGTGGGACCGAGATTACTTATGAGTGTATTATGGAAGTAAGAGTTGCTGATAGTTTAGGAGATGTATCACTAAGCACTTTGAGCAACCAGATCATTATCATAACCTCATCCCCTTTTAATAGTATTGGCTTTCCTATAGACTCAATGTGATCTTGGATCACTAAACCAAAAATGGAGTCTTGAGCTTTTGCCAATGCTTGCCTTAGCATTTTGAGGGGTCCACTTCTTCAGTCCTTGCCATACCCATATCACTGAACTTTCTGAAATGATTCTCAAGAAACTATTAGTTCAATGATATATATGTTGTTATTAATTACCAAAACCACCCGGGGATTAGTTGCACTTTCAATCTCCCCCTTTTTGGTAATTGATGACAACATATAGATCAAAGCTTCGACAAAGGATATAATCAATGAATAATATCGTCGCTTTGAGAAGTATGTGATAAGCAAGAGCTCCCCCTAAATTTGTGCATTATTTAAGATTTGCGTTTGAATGCAAATGCACAATCGATTAGGATCACGGGTCACTCTTCCATGTCACATACATCTTGGTGGAGCGCACAAAATGATAAGAATGAATAGCATGCACCCAATCACCAAGACATGAGTAAATGGTCATACAAGATAGGAATAGCATATGATAAGCATTAAGCACACATTAAGGCATAGTACGACCAAGCACTCATCAAACGTAGTATCAAACACACAGAATGTCACGAAAACCAAAAGAACAAAAGCGCAAAAAAAACAACAGCACTCTCTCTCTCGAAGTCCTATGATCTATACAATTTCTCCCCCTTTGGCAACAAGTTACCAAAAAGTTCGAAAAGTATAGAGCTAAACGTCACTAGGGACTCTGCTGGCGGCTCCTGTCTGGGTTGATGTTGGAGTTGAGATGGCTGCATCGGCGAAGACTTCTGCTGATGTCTGTGGAGCTGGAGGAGTGGTCACTGGAGCTGGAGCTGGAGCAACTGATGGAGCTGTGGGAGGTGCTGAGGCTGTAGTCCTGGTGTCTGTCACTGGAATAGCAGCTGATCGGGGTCCTGTGGGAACCGGAGCAGTCTGTTCATAAGCATCCTGGACTAGGTCATCCTGCATCTCACGCATGAGCTCTTCCTTCTCCCTCTTTGCTTCCTTGATATCTGCCTCAAGCTTGTTGACAGTTACTTGCACTTCAGTCAGCTTCACATCCAGAGCATGGATCTTGTCTTCAACAATCCTCTCAAGGCTCTCCTGAGACTGTACAATGCTGGCCAGGCGTTGTTCAATCCTTTGGGTAGCTTCAAGGAGCTGCTCTCCAACACTCTTTGGTTTAGCTGCTGCTGCTGCTGCTTCCTTCTCAGCTTTGGCTTTCTTGGTAGCTTCAATCTTTGCTTGACCTTCAACAGAAGTTGGATCCTCCTCATCCATCACAACATCATTGTCCTCATGCTCAGGCTGCAGTGGTAGGTGTTCTCTATCCAACAAGAATGTGCCCGTGCCAAACTTGGCATTGATAAGCATCTGAATATGCGGGGCAAATCCACACGACCTTTTCTGGTCAGCTGCAGTCCTCTTAATAGTCTCAACTATCAAGTCCATCACCTTGAACGGTGCCTTCTCATCAAGTATATGCAGCATGTTGATAGAGTACCCTCTGATCATGCGATGATCTCCAGACTTGGGCATCAAGGTATGCCTCAGAATAGTGTTTGTGGTAGGTAGACCTGCCTGGAGATAATACACTGAGCCAAGCTTCCAGATTGCTAAATCCTTAGCTGGAACCTCCTTGTACATATTCTTCATAGATTCATGGTTCTTCTTGGGAATGCCATAGACATCAACATCATCCTCTCTCTGCACTGGAGCATTCAGCAGTTCTGCCCATTCTTCTACAGTTGAAGAGAATCTTTGGCCTTCAGTCATCCATGTGATCTTTCCATCTGGATAGAAATGAGTTGTGGCATAGAATTGCATAATCATTTCATCATTCCAACTTGTCAGCTTTTGACCTACGAAGTCTGCAACACCACATGCAGTGAAGCTCTCATGCACATGTGGAAAGAAGTCTCTGTGCTCTTCACTGTCAATGTATTTCCAATCAACAAATCTGGTGTCTGCCACTATGGGCTTCTTGTCCATCAGCACAGTCTCATAGAAGTCCTGCTGCTCTCTGGTGTGAAATCTGGGATCAACAGCAGTTCTTCTCCTCACAGCATATGGATCAGCTTGTCTCCATAGCCTGAGACCTCTATCCTTCCTTTCCTTCATGTTTTCAGCTTGAGGATGAGCATCATTGTGAAGTGGCAGTTTTGGACGAAGTTTCAGCAAAACTGGTGCCTCATCATCTGACACAGCTGGTGGCACATCATCCTTGTTCTTTTCAGACGCTGGAATGTTTCTGACGGTCTTCTTGGGCTTGGCAGCAGGCTTTGCTGGAGCTGCCTTGACTGGAGCAGATGGCTTGGACTTTGAAGTGGCTCCAGCCCTGATGGCATCACCCATGAGCTTAGGCTTCTGAGGAGGCTGGGGTGCTTCCTCATCCTCATCCTCTTCTGCTGCATCATCATGCACAATCCTCTTCCTCTTGGAAGTTTTCTTCACTTTGCTTGTAGTTTCCTCTTCCATACTCAGCTTTTTGGCAACAGTGGACTGCTTCACTTTTCTGGTGCCTTTCTTGGTTTGCTGCCCTTGAGGCTCTTTGGCAACAACCTTTCTCTTTGGCTTGGAGGAGACCTCTTCCTCAACAATGAAATCAGAATCTTCTTCATCAGAGTTCCTCTTCTTTCTGGCCCTGGTGGCTGCAGGAGGCAAACCACTTGGTGTGCTCCTCTCACCATCATCTGATGAGCTGCTGGGTTCAGGACTAGTGCCTGCCTCTGGAATATCAGCAATAGGTGACTCAGACCTGTTCTGGCTGTCACTGGCATCTGACATGGCTGACAACCTGTGAATAGATAAAGTGTAGGCAGAGTAGAAGAGTTATCACAAACTGCAGAAGATTTTGCAAACAGAATGAGTTCAAATTCTAGTATTAGGTTTTCACAGAAGACATTTCGGTCAGTCCGAGTTTAAAATTCGGTGAATCCGAAGTGTTCAAACAGAAGCATTCACACCACTTTCTGTTGGACCGAAGTGGGTTTCGGTCCTGCCGAAAACACTAGGGTTTCACTAAATCCTCATTTCGGTCACACCGATTTGCACAACTCGGTTGGACCGAAAGGTGCAGTGCAATGGCCAGAGGCCAAATCGGTCATACTGAGAATGTAAAATCGGTCTCACCGAGATGTGTTCGGCGGAAACCTAACCCTAAAACTTCTACTCGAATTTCGTTCAAAGGAACTAATCTTGTGTTCAGGAAGATTTCAATCGTGGCAAGATTACAGGCAAACCAAACGTGCATTGAATCGGAGATGAGAGCACGAGTGGGATCGAAACTCACCCTAACTTGGTGGAGTTCCTCTACGGCGGCAACGGCGCGGAGAAGATGTCTGTTGACGACGACGGAGACCTGCGGCGAGGGCGCACAGGCGACGACGGAGACGATCCGGAGACCAGGCGACGGCAGCAAGGGGTGTGGGGGTGAAGCGTTTTGAAGTAGAAATCAATGCGCGGCCCTCGGAGTATATATACCCCTTTGCTGTCGGTGGGACCGAGTTGTAAAACTCGGTGGCACCGAGATGGATAACTGCAGGGCAGTTATGCACTTCGGTCATGCCAAAATTCACAACTCGGTTTCACCGAGGTGAAAACCTAGATCAATCCAAATGCTTTCGGTTTGACCGAGTTTGAGTGGGTTGGTCTGACCGAAATCACTTAGAAGGTTTTGGAAGTTAGCCCTTGACGGATCGGTGGCTCCGAGTGCTCCTCACTCGGAGGGTCCGAAAATGACTTGTTCAAAGTTTGTGATGTAAGCATGAATAGAATTTGAGACAAGAAAGCATAGATAGCTAGGGGAGGTACTTAGGCATTCTTGTCCATCCATTTGGTCAGAAAAAAAATCAAAAAGACCAAAGCAACAAATGGATGTCCTCGAATGGATTAAATCATGCATCCAACATGCTCACACAATAAGATAGCAAATGAAATATGTGTCAAACATGCACAATCAAAACTCTAGCTACTATCACACAATTTGTCGATGACTAGGTCATCTATATATGAGTATATTGACTTAAGAGTCAAATGAGAACATTTGATCATAGGTCATACTCATCGTTTAAGCACAAGTGGGGTTACCACTTTTACATAAAGCATTGATGTGTTCACATCATTTGAAGATGCTTTAGCTCAATTCTTTAGAGCAAAGCTCCCCCTAGATGTGAGAACCCCTTTTAAAGGGTCAAACTAACCTTGGGTTGTCGTAGAAGACTTCATGTAGATGTTGAAGATGTGGATGCTCAATGTTGATGAAGATCATCAAGAGTTGGGAGCAATCCTTTGGATTCGGGCACTTTCAATACCTACATGGGTTAGTCCCACAAGGAACAAACAAGGATATCCATGGACATAGATTGAAGTACACAATGGATGATGTCCATGAGAGCTATGATTACCTTGTCCCTTGACTTACCAACAAGAGGGTTTGTGACTCCATGAACTAGTGCAAGATGTGGAAGTTGATTGCACAAGTTCTTGCCAAAATGAATATGAGTGAAGTATGTTGGCGGAGTCACCCTCAAGAACTCTCTAGTTCTTCTTCTTCAGGATCCACATCATCTTGATGGGAATCCTTGGGGTTGTAGTTGAGCTTGACGAAGTAGAACTTGACGTTTCCTTGGGAACCCACTTGACCATGGCTTTAGGTGCTTCAATAAATGCATCAATCTCCTCTTGAAGCTTGTCCTTGTCTTTTAGCTTGTGGTCTTGTGGTGGAAGATCATCTTGAGCTTGTTCCACATTAGAAGAAGTAGGATCGTACTTCTCCTTTTGAGAAACAAACTTTGGAGTGGGATATTGACCTTCTTCCCATTCAACACCCTCGGCGTTGAACTTTCGCTCAAAACCAACTCCTTGGTTCTTCCGGTGCCTCCCTTGCTTGCGAATAATTTCCTCAAAGTTCTTGCTTCCGGCAAGGCTCTTGTAGACACCTTTCTCTATAATCCCTTTCAATAAACTATTTTCTTGCTCAAGTGTAACTTGGCTTGAAACATTGTTAGTGGAATCAAGAGAACTACTAGAACCAATATTGTTGCTTCTAGATGAAGAATTTTTCTTATGCTTGTCATGCTTAGTTTTAATAGGTGGCAAGAAATTAGACAAGAGAAGTCATTTGGCAAGATATGAAGAACTCTTCTTTCGAAGATCGTCATTGATTGCTTTTAGGAACTCATGTTCTTGCTCTAGATTGAGCTTCTCGAAGCGTAGCTTCTCATGAGATCTTAGGAGCTCTCTATGATCTTCTTGAGTTGTTTCATGAGCTAACTTAAGAGTGTTTAGTTCTTTAGTTAGACGCTCAATCTCCTTCATAGCATTGTCATTCGACTCTTCTCGATTATAAAGACTACTAGCATGTTCATCATTACTAGGCTCACTAGATTTGTCATGTAAAAGCTCATCTTCACCAAGCAAGTCATCCTCATCACTATCAAAGTCAATGAATTCAGGGTGTGATACCTTGGGGCCTTTAGCCATGAAGCATCTTCCAATTCCCTTATTTGGTGAATCAAATAAGTCATAGGAGTTGGAGTTGGAGGACACGAGAGCAAGACCGGCAACACCTTCATCTTGACTGTAGTCGGAGTTGGAGTGATAGCTTCTTTCGGAATGATTGTCGGAGTCGGAGCCGGAGACCCATTCACCTACATGAGCTTGATGTTTTCTTCTTGTGTAGCTCCTTGATGACTTGTCTTTCCTCTCCGAATCCTTGCTTCTCCGAGAGGGTCTTCGTTCATAACGATCATCTCTGCTCCTTCTCTCTTTCCGAGGTGACTCATCTCTTGAGCTTCTTCTTCTTGGAGATTCTTCTCTTCTCTTGTGGGGAGCCGTACACTCATTTGAGTAGTGTCCGGGTCTTCCACAATTGTAGTAGTTTCGATCACAACTAGAAGATCTCTTTTCATCATATGATCTAGACTTTGAGCTTCTCTCTTTGCCTCTATTCTTGTAGAATTTGTTGAAGTTCTTGACCATTAGACTTATCTCTTCATTGGAAACTAACTTGTCACTTGAGGTTGTGGGAGCATCACTTGTAGCTTTGTAAGCACCACTTGACTTGTTGTGAAGCTCTTCCTTATCCTTAAGTGTCATCTCATGAGCAACAATTCTTCCAATGACTTCGGTTGGCTTGAGATTCTTGTAGTTTGGCATCATTTGGATCAAAGTGCACACGGTGTCATACTTTCCATCCAAAGCTCTGAGAATCTTTTTGATGATGAATCGGTCGGTCATTTCTTCGCTTCCTAAGCTGGCAATCTCATTTGTGATGAGAGCAAGCCTAGAGTACATTTCAGCGACTCCTTCACCATCCTTCATCTTGAACTTGTCAAGTTGACCTTGAAGAATATCTAGCTTTGATTCCTTCACGGACTCGGTACCTTCGTGCATTTCAACCAAAGTATCCCAAATCTCTTTTGCATTCTCAAGACGGCTGATTTTGTTGAACTCCTCGGGACACAAAGCATTGAATAGAATGTCACAAGCTTGAGCATTGTTTTGCAACATCCGCAACTCATCTGTTGTAGCTTCGCGATCCGGAACTTTTCCTTCCTCGAAGAACTCACCTTGCAAACCAACACAAATAATGCCCCATGCGGCTGGGTTATGACCAAGAATATGCATTTTCATTTTATGCTTCCAACTAGCAAAATTTGTACCATCAAAGTAAGGACCTCTACGAAAATTACCCTCACTAGACGCCATACTCTCCTAGGTTGTGAAACCAAGCTTATGGAGTCCAATGCAATGGAAACCAATACAATGGAGACCAAAGCTCTGATACCACTTGTAGGATCGAAAGTATGTCTAGAGGGGGGGTGATTAGACTACTTGACAATATAAAAATTCAGCCTTTTGATAAAGACAAGTTTTTGGCAAGTTCATAATGATGATCAAGTCAAGTATCACCCTACACATGCAATTCTAGAGTATAGGCAGCGGAAAGTAAATTGCACATGTAGTAAAGAGAGGTGGAGAAGAGCAAACGCAATTTGGAGACACGGAGATTTTTTCTCGTGGTTCCGATAGGTGGTGCTATCGTCAATCCACGTTGATGGAGACTTCAACCCACGGAGGGTAACGGCTGCGAGAGTCCACGGAGGGCTCCACCCACGAAGGGTCCACGAAGAAGCAACCTTGTCTATGCCATCATGGCCTACACCCACGTAGGGCTAGCCTTACTCGGGGTAGATCTTCACGAAGTAGGTGATCTCCTTGCCCTTACAAACTTCTTGGTTCAACTCCACATCTCGACGGAGGCTCCCAAGCGACACCTAACCAATCTAGGAGGCACCACCCTCCAAAAGGTAATAGATGGTGTTGATGATGATGAACTCCTTGCTCTTGTGCTTCAAATGATAATCTCCCCAACACTCAACTCTCCTCACTGATTTGGCTGTGGTGGAAGAAAGGATTGAGTGGAAAGCAACTTGGGAAGGCTAGAGATCAAGTTTCATATGGTGGGAGTGGAGCTACTTGATCTCAACACAAGGGTAGGTAGTTTTCTTCTCAGAAATATAAGGTAGGAGTGGTAGTTCTTTCTGATGGCTCTCTCCACGAATGAAGAGGGGGTGGAGGGGTATTTATAGCCTCCACACAAAATCCAACCGTTACACACATTTGACCAATCTCGGTCAGACCGAAGTTGACAACTCGGTGAGACCGAAAGTTCAAATCATGTGAACGTTGGGATTTTCGGTGGGACCGAAAATACAAACTCGGTGAGTCCGATTCGTCCAAAGACAAGAGCTTGCCAATCTCGGTGGGACCGACTTCATCATCTCGGTGACACCGATTTGATGACAGAAGGTTACAGAAGCTTGGCAACTCAAGTTTCGGTGAGACCGAGTTCAGAATCGGAAAATCCGAGAATTCTAGGGTTTGGCTATATGGCTGAGGTGGTTCATCTCGGTGTGACTGGGTTTGGAAAATCGGTGGGACCGAGATTACTTATGAGTGTATTATGGAAGTGAGAGTTGCTGATAGTTTAGGAGATGTATCACTAAGCACTTTGAGCAACCAGATCATTATCATAACCTCATCCCCTTTTAATAGTATTGGCTTTCCTATAGACTCAATGTGATCTTGGATCACTAAACCAAAAATGGAGTCTTGAGCTTTTGCCAATGCTTGCCTTAGCATTTTGAGGGGTCCACTTCTTCAGTCCTTGCCATACCCATATCACTGAACTTTCTGAAATGATTCTCAAGAAACTATTAGTTCAATGATATATATGTTGTTATTAATTACCAAAACCACCCGGGGATTAGTTGCACTTTCACTTCTGCGTCTCCCGTGTCACCGACAGGTGGGCCCGGCCCGACCTGGATGCCCTCATCCCTGGGCGAAGGCATCCCGCAAACCAAACACCGTCCACGGCCCCGCTGCACCACGTTGTCCAATTGGACCTCTCCGTCCAGTTTTCCCGAGGTGAAAATTTGTCTAAGTCCCTGATTTTTAGTAGCATGTTGCATTCTTGTGTGGCTTGTATCTATGCGCATGTGGCTCCGTTTTGTGTGCATGATATGTCAAAATATTCATCTCCGAGTGATCTTCATGATGAGTAGCTTGCATGCATGTTAGGATTCATATTGATGCCTTAACCTTCATTGCAAAACTGCTAATTGATATAAACTGCTGGAATCTGCTGTTTCTTAACATCATTTATGCATCTTATGAGTGCCACAACTTTGTCTCTGTTGATGATATGATGATGATCTTAATATGCACATGTTCTGCTCTTCACGATCCACATGTTTGTGTGCTTTGCACTCATGTTAGGGTGCATCTTGACATATTAATCCCTGTTGAAAAGTGCATGTTGCTGTTAACTGCTGAAAACTGATGTAACTTGCTGATTTATCATTTTTTGCATTTTGTGTGTGCATCCTATGAGCATTATGTCTACATGTTTTAGGAGCATTTGTATTCCATATTTACAGGGGTGCAACCCATGTATTTTCCTATGCCCTATAGTGAGTGCATCAAGCTTGTGAAGTGGGCTACTTGCTGTTAACTTTCTGTCAAGTCTGTTTCTGCCATATCATGATGCCATATTTGCTTGATGCTACCAATTAATTCATGCATAATATGGAGATGTACATGTTTTGTTGTATATGTTATGCTCTACCATTTCATTCCTTTTGTCGCCCTATATATGTCTTGTAGCATATGTTTACATTGCCATGAAGATGCCTACATGTTGTTCCAGTTTTCTGTTAACTTCATGATGCCTTGTTGTGAGCTTGTTATTGAGTGAACCATGCCTCTTCTGGAGATGCTCTAATTAAATGTTTTGTAGTATGCTATGATTAATTTGTTCACATGTCATGTTTGCTAATTGTGGATGTCATATGCCTCTGTTCCATGCTTGCAAACATGCTACCATAATTTGTTGTTTTACACTTGCTGAAACTGTTTCAACAATCAATCTTGTCTTGTTGGTTCCCACTAATCCATGAGCCATATGTATATGATGGCATGATGTTATTTACTCTTTGTTATATGTGCTTTGATTCCATGCCCTTGGTTACTATGTATACTTGCTGTAGCTTGTCTCTTTCTTGCTATCAAGTTGTCATCATATTAACTCTGCTCATGTATATGCTCCTGTGTTATAAAGTTGCATTTTGCTTTGATCATCTTGGATTAATCTTGATGCTTATGAACCTGAACCTTAATGATATTTGAAGTATGTCATCTTTTCATGAAGTGCATGTAATGTTTATGCTCATATTATTCCTGTAACATGTTGTTTTGGTGTTTGCAAAGTGCCTACTTGCTGTTTTAGGCAGATTATTGCTATATCTTGTTTGGAGTGTATGTGTTGCACCGTTGCTCCGTTTTGAGCATGCTCTATATGAAACTTGCTTGATTTTTTGTGTAGTATCATATTATCATGTTGCATCCTTGTTTTGAGGTGCTTGCTTGATGTTTGGATGCATTTTGCATCAATGCCATATTTAACTTGTGTTGCTCATATCTTCTAGGCCGTACCTCCGAATTAAATGAACTTTATATGTAACTTGACTAGAATTTTGTATAGATCATCTTGGTGCATCTTAACTTGATGTTTAACAACTTGAACATAAGGTTCATTCATTTCTAGACCAATTTCGAAATTTACATATGAGGACTTACCGGAGTAGTTATATGTTGTTTCCGGCCTCATTTAAACTTGCTTTGGTGTGTTGTTCTTGTATGCATCATCTATTGCCATGAATAGCATCATATGGCCTTTGTCATGCATCATGCTTGGTTGTGCATCATGTCATGTTTAATTGTGGTGTGTTTACCACGTTGTTTGCTTCTTTCTGGTTGTGCTTCTTCTCGATAGATCATGTTCCGTTGCGATCGTGAGGATTCGTTCGTCTATGCTTTGTTCATATTTATCCATTCGTCTTATTCATGGACTCGTTCTTCTTCCTAGCGGGATTTCGGGCAAGATGACCATTACCCTGGATCTCACTACTATAATTGCTATGCTAGTTGCTTCGTTCTATCGCTATGCTGCGCTACCTATCACTTGCTTATGAAGCCTCCCAAATTGCCATGTCAGCCTCTAACCTTTTTCACCCTTCCTAGCAAACTGTTGTTTGGCTATGTTACTGCTTTTGCTCAGCCCCTCTTATAGCGTTGTTAGTTGCAGGTGAAGTTGAAGATTGCTCCATGTTGGATAGGGTTATGTTGGGATATCACAATATCTCTTATTTAATTAATGCATCTATATACTTGGTAAAGGGTGGAAGGCTCGGCCTTATGCCTGGAGTTTTGTTCCACTCTCGCCGCCCTAGTTTCCGCCATACCGGTCTTATGTAACTTGATTTTGCGTCCCTAACACGGTGAGGGGTATGGGACCCTCTTGACAGTTTGCTTTGAATAAAACTCTTCCAGCAAGGCCCAACATTGGTTTTAACATTTGCCATAATAATAGTTAAACTAAATAATAAGTTTGCATAGGGCGTCATGAACCCGAGGTTTTTTTCTACATAGCAGGGGGGCGAGCGCTGATGGTGTTGGTCCCAAACGGGTAGGCTGCGGGGCCACCATGGGGCAACCCGAGGATCTGGTTTTACTCATAGGCTGACCTCTCCGGACGTGGCCTGAGACGAGATACGCGCGGCTACTATCAGGGTGTCGGCACGCCGGGAGGCTTTGCTAGATTAGTTTTACCATTGTCGAAATGTCTTGTGCACCAGGACCCCGAGTCTGATTGGATGTCCCGCGATGGAGGATTGTCTCCGTGGATCGTGGGCTTATAATGGGCTAAGTTGGGACACCCCTGCAGGGTTTAAACTTTCAAAAGTCGTGCCCGCGGTGATGTGGCAGATGGGAATTTTTAATGCCCGATTGTAGAGAACTTGACACCAGATTCGAATTAAAATACACCAACCGTGTGCATAACCATGATGGTCTCTTTTCGAGTGGGTCGAGAAGAGAACACGGTGGGGTTATGTTTGAACGTAAGTAGTTTCAGGATCACTTCTTGATCACTTCTAGCTTCTCGGCCATTGCGTTGCTTCTCTTCTCGCTCTTATTTGCGTATGTTAGCCACCATATATGCTTAGTCGCTGCAGCAACCTCACCACTTATCCTTTCCTTACCCATTAAGCTTTGATAGTCTTGATACCCATGGTAATGGGATTGCTGAGTCCTTGTGGCTCACAGTTTACTACAACAACAGTTGCAGGTACAGGTTATGCATGGATCATGACGTGAGAGCGATGCTTGCTTGCTTTGAGTTCTTCTTCTGCTTCGTCATTCAGGGGATAGGTTCCGGGTTGGCAGCCTGGGTTAGCAGGGTGGATGTCGTTGAGTTTCTGTTTGCGTTTCATCCATAGTCGGATGTTACTCTTATGTAGGATGATGTTGTTGTATTCTTGTGGGATTGCATGCCTTTTGTATGTACCCCAACTATTATGTAATGGTACGATGTAATGATATCCACCTTGCAAAAGCGTCTTCAATATGCGCTTCTATCCTTGGTGGGACCTTCGAGTTCCTTTAGGATAGGGTCGCATATTGGGCGTGATATGTGACGAATAAAAATATAGCTCCGTGTCAGTGTATAGAAGTAGGCCCTTTACCTGTGCATAGGCAGTCAGAGCCACGTCTGCAGCCACGCTTAGCAGGACAAAGGAAGGAAACCGAAGCCATGAGATGATCAAAGCAACGCCAAGATAGAGACACGAAGAGCAAGAGGGCGAGGTGGACTCCCCCGGCAAGACCCTTGCCGGGGCGGCCTCCACGGCCCTGGCAAAGGCCTTGCCGGGGCAACTTGCCCAACACCAGCGGAGCGTGCCACCCTTGAGCCTGAGGTTTCCAACATCATCGACAACATTGGAACCAAGGCTCGGGAGGCACCTCCATGGTGGCGTGCAGATCTTTGTGAAGATCATTAACCCACAAGATCAGATGAGGACCAGAAGACGAGACCTTCGGCAACATCCTTGCCGGGGACGACCACGGTGCCATGGCAAGACGGCCCCGGCAAGACCCTTGCCGAGGACATCAGAGGGGCCGCGGCCCGGCCCGCGCGCACCAAGACCCCACCGCCGTTCCCATGCAGCTGCCAGCCCAGCCAGCCAGGCGAGCACCTGTGTGGTGACGTGCGGACCAGAGGCCAACTCAGCAAGCACCTGCCTGGTGACATGCAGATCTTCATGAAGACGTCACCACCGCGCCAGCTCAACAGCCTGCCAGCCTACATGGAGCTGCCCGTCTCGCTGGCCTGGACACGTGTCGAAGCAAGGCGAGGCGGCAACAAAGCAAGGGGACACCTCAGGGGCGCATTTAATGTGTCTTGTTCCATAATGGCAAGCGATAAGCATAGCTACTCTACCCTTTCCACCTCCTGTGTGCCACTGTGCCGCCTCCTTCGACTATAAAAGGAGGCCCAAGGCGTACTGGAGGGGGATTCGGCTCTTTGAGCAAGTCACGTACGATAGCTAGCTCAAGAACACTGAAATACACACCAAAGCAGGACTAGGGTATTACGCGATCCCCGCGGCCCGAACCTGGGTAAACAACATTTGTGCTGGCTCTTAGACCCGCTCTTCTCACAACCCCGCGCCCGCCGACCACAGTAGGGCGTTGATCCCATAGGTGCATTCTCACCGACATCTTTGGCGCGCCAGTTAGGGGGCGCAGTCATGAGAATCTGGTCTAGCAGCTAGTCTAGCAGTCCTTCATCGCCATGGTTTCCAAGGAAGGAGGCGATCGAACGGGCGGCATCATCTGCGGGTGTAGCAAATTCTCGCGCGACGACCGAAAAGCTAAGTCATGCAAAAAAATTGTGCAATTCTTTTTATATAAGGTTATCCTCCCTGGAGATCTTTCCCTCTGTATATGAAAACTACACGCAATGGGGCCCTTCCACTATTGGCAACGCCTTCCTTCTGTTTTGAGTCCGCTCAACAGTTTGAGCGGCTGCATCGAGAACGGTAGGGTAGCCTTACGCTATTGGCAATGCTCTCATTCTGTCTCGAGCCTGCTCGACAGCTCGAGTGGCCGCGCGAAGAACGACAAGGTGGCTCGCCTAGCAGCACACACACCCGGCAGGCTACAGGGGATCCGTCCTCAAGGTGCCGCGGCATGGGTTTACGCGTCGGCAAGCCTTCCCAATTAACGTAGGGTGGACATACAAAGAAAGATCGAATTGGAAGATAACATGCATCGTTTCAAAAGTACTGCGGAGTTATGTTACATCAATTGTTGCTGCAGTTCTAACTAAAGATATAAATTGTCTTGGTCGTGAACCTGCAGCGGCGATGAGAAACGGGGTGCCTAGTCCCGGCGCTGGCCATCCACCCTCTCGATACCGTCGACGCGACTAATGATGGGCTTGATGCGCTCCCTGAGCAGCGCGAGGTCCACATCCTCCGACAAGCTCTCCAGCACGGCGGCGAAGTCGAGGTTGGGGTACCAGTACGCCACCTTGGTGAGAACCTTGGTCAGGGCACCCCGGCAAAGCAGCCGGGCCTCACTGGCCAGAGAGCTTGCTCTGTTAGAGCGGAACTGCTCCAGGGCTCCAAGAATGCCCTCGAAGAACAGGGTCAGCCTGGCGTTGGGGCTCACGTTGGGCTCTGGGGTGTACCGCACATTCGACATCCCCATAGCCGCCAGCTTCTCGATGATCCTGTTGGCAACGTCGGCGAGGCAGCTGATCCAGAGGTTCTCGCCCTTCACGAAATCTTTGTGATTGGCGGCGTCGTTCTTCCGCATCTGCCTCTCCGTCTCCAGGTTCTTGGTCAGGGTCTCCTCCTGGGCCTTGACCTCCGAAAGCGTCCCCTCAAGACCCTCCAGCTTCAGCTTCAGGTCCTTGATGGAGTCGTTGGCGTGAATGAGCAGCTCAGCCTTGTTAAAGAATGCGGTCTGCGCCTCCGTCAAGGCGCAGTAGACCGTGTCTTTCTCCTTCACCAGCTGCTCGGCCCTGTTCTTCAGGCCGTCCCGCTCCGCCTCCGGCTCCTTCACCTTGTCGCCGTGAACCTGAGCTTGGGCATCAATTGCTTCTTGGTGCTTCTGCTCCAGCTCCCGGGTCCGCTGCGCGACGAGCTTCTCGACCTCCTCGTCCTTGCCGCGGAGTGTGGCGGCGAGGGCCACCTCACGAGCGACGAGATCCCCATCCTGGGAGTTCAGCTCAGCCTGGCGCTGGGACTAGGCGGCCTCGGCCTTGGTAGCCTCTTCGCTCGCCGCCCCCTGGGCCTTCTCGATGTCGGCCTGCTTCATAAAAAGCTCCTGCTTGCGCTCGGCCAGCTGGTCTTGGGTGGCCTTCAGCTCTTCATGGGCCTGGTGGACCCAGGCCTGCACCTCGGCGACGCGCTCCTCGAGATTCGCCTCCGCCTTCACGCCGCCACCTCCCTGGACTTTGCCTTGTCCAGTCGGGCGCGGTGGAGTGCCTGGAGCTTCCAGAAGCTGGCGCCCATGGCCCTGAGAAGCTACTCCTCCTGGGTACCGCCGCCACTAGTGCTCGGTTTGTCGACAACCTCGAGCCCGGCGGCGACGAGCACTTCGTCATCAAACACCTCCCCCTCGGCCGGTGCCCTGGTGCCCGCCGTCCCTGGAAGTTGGACGAACAGGTCGTCACCCACCTTCAGGTACCTGCTCGAGCCAGAGGCAGCAGAGGAGGAGGGTTGATCGTTAACCACCTCCTCGGCAGTACCCTTGCTAGCCTCCTCAGTAGCAGCCTTGCCGCCCTTTTCAGCAGACCCCTTGGCGGCGTCCTCAGCGGTGATCTTGGCAGCCTTCTCGGTGGCGATCTTGTTGGCCTCGGCCTTGGCGTCCTTGGAGACCTCTGTGATGATGGAGTCGACGTCCTCCTGGTCCATCGAGGGAGGATTTGGATGCTGGAAAAGAGAATGAGGCAAGGCCAAGATCAAGGTTCAAAAAAAGACAGAAGAAAAAGCAGGAACAAAAAGCGGGTGACTGACCTTTGCCGAGCTGAGAAGAAGTGGGCCCCTCCCCGCCAACATCTGTTGCCGGGATGGAGTCACCAGTGCCGAAGTCCACCTCCCCCCCTCCGTGCGCATGGGCTTGGCGCTTGGTGCCCTTGCCGGGGACGCCCCTCGGGGCAGTGTGGTTGATGGGGGCGGCGTGTTGGAGGTGGCCCTCGGTGGCTCCTCCTGCTGCCGTCCTCCTCCTGCAGCCACGGCAAGGCCAGTGCTAGAAGATCTTACCCCGGCGCACGTTGATAAGGAGTAGGTGGTGGACGTACACTGGGGGCTGAGCCGGGGGCTGCACCGGGGGCTGTTGTACGAGCTGATCTCCACCACCGGCATGTGCGAAGCACCCGCCGGGGGCTGGTCGCCCGCTGACGCCTTGGCCCTCTTCGCCACCCTCTGGGCCAGCGTCTCCCTGTCCCTGCAAAGATGAAAACAAGTCACGAAAAGTAATGCAGTCTGAAAGAGCGAAGGTGCAGAAGGGCAAGCACTTATTCGTCCTCCGCCTCCTCTTCCGCTGCCTTTCGCTTCCTCCTCGGGCTCTGGGTCAACATCTGCGGTAGGAGGATAAGGGGATGGAGTCCGGCGATGCTTGGACGAAGAAGAGGCGGTCTCTTTCTTCTTTGCCACCGCGGTCTTCACCGCCTTCTTCTTCGCTGTCGCGGTGTGACGCCCGAGACCGACGCTCCAATCGACGCTCCAGATGCCTTCCATGGATTCCGAGTTTCGTCGTGGGTTTTATTGTGTTTGTTGCATTTCATCATTGCATCATTTGCATTGCATCATGTCATCATGCAACCCCCTTTTAAAAACTCACCTAAATAAATTGCACAGATCGTTGATCTATTTAAATCGAGGGAATTCAAATGGTGATTTCTCTTTATAACATATCCTCCCAATATTTAGGGAGCTACTATAAAATATCCATTAGCTTGGAATTAACCGTAACACACTTGAAAAATTCCCATGCCCATTCTACTTCAAGTTTGGTCCCCAAATTTTTCCATCAATTCATATCTCTTTTATCGAGGCTCCTCCTAAAGTCTCAACATTTTTTGACCTCCCTAGCACCTACTTCCTATGCTACACCATTTGAATTAAATTCAAATGAGTTCGAATTCTAACCTCTCACACATGCACACTTCTATTTTTCTTGGATCAAGCTCATTTTTATGAGTCCGAGAAAAATACCCTCCTGCTCAAGCTCCACCCCTAACCTCTCTTTCTTTTCTTTCTCATCTCTGTTTTGTTTTTATTTTTTTTAGAGTGAGAGAGAGCCCAGCAGCCAGGCCGGCCTGCTTCCCAGCAGTCCTTTTGGCCCAAGGCCCAGCTGCACCTATAACCCTAACCCTCTCCCCTGCCCGATCCCCATCTCCACCCTCTCCTCTTTGTCCTCCTCCTGCACCGCCACACGCAGAGAGGAGTAGAGACGCGCCCGCACCCGCGCCTGAACGCCCTTTGGCCATCGTACCGCCATGCTCCAACACCCCTTCTCTTCCCTGGCCTCGCCCGTGCTCCTCCTCCCCTCCTCAAGCCCCTTGTTGCGGCGCCCCTGTCCCGCACCTTGCCGGCCTGCCTCGTCGCCTCGCCCTTGCCATCCTCGCTGAGCCCCGCCATCGCTTGAGGAGGGCCTCGCCTCTCGCGTCTCCTCATCTGTGATGCCTCCATCCAGTCCCGCGTCGTGCCTCCTTCCTCTCCACCTCCCCAAGCAGCGCCCTCAACGGAGTTCCTATTACCACCATCGTCGTTCAAGGCCTGCGCCTCTCCTCTGTTTCGAACCAGGGGCCGATGCCCTCTTCGCCCGTCGTCTTCGGGCCAAGCTGCTGTCGGCGCTTCCTTCGACTGCTGCTGTCGCAATTCAAGCTGCTGCTCCCTGCTTCACCATCTACCGCTGCCTCTTTGCCATGGCCATCGCTGACTCCCCCCAGGACCCGTGGAATCATGTACAGGAAAACCAAGTCAGAATACTAGAGTGGTCATGTTTCTCGCCCAGTACCACTACGGTTCGATCAAGACCTCCAAGTACCCTTTGGATCGCCAGGACCGAGACCCCAAGTTCGACTGCGTGTTGCTGCCCCGATCGAGACCACCAAGTACCACGATGAACCGTGAAGTTCCACAAGATACCAAGAACCACTACTGTCGACCCGAACGTCTACGAAACGTGTACCACTATCGCCGCATGAACCGCTACTTCCACTACCGTCGTCGAGGACCGATAATACCACTACTTCCACTACCGTAGCCGTGTACAACTACTTCCACTATGATCGCCTCGAGAACGTCTACTTTCTCTACATTGCACCAAACCCGAACCATCCCGTTTGCACGCTTCGAAGGTATAACCCCGAGATGACGCCCGTGAACGAATGCATGTGTTGTACGAGATGCACCTTATGTTGCACCGTGTACGATTTCTTGCACGTTCCTAGTTTCCCATGCCACTGATATGTGGGACACCCAGTTGCTGGGATCACCCCACCATCCTTGCATCACACGCTCACGCCCACTTCCTTTTGCACCGGTATCTCCGTGAGCTACCGGAACCGATATGTTGTCGTGGCATCATTTTCAGATTCGTTGTCGTGGCACCCCTTTCGTTCCGCCATGGTGACCAAATACTTCATAACTTATATTATGTCAACATTTTCATAAAAATTGCATAAAACTTGTATATGACATCCGCATCATGATAACAACATTTAAAATGTTAGAAATTATTGTTTGCATTAAATAAACTTTTCATGGGGATTTTTCGGAATTGTTGTTTGTTGTTCCGGCCTCATTTAAACTTGCCTAGATAGGTAGTTTTATTGTGTTGCACCTCTTGCCATGTGAACAACATTTTATATTATTGGGTAGCACAAACTGGAGTGAACTAAATAATTGAACGTGGCATTTCGTCAATATGCAACTCCTTGCATATTGAGCTCCACTTAATTTGTAGTACTGTTTGTGCACTTTGCTTGGCCATGCCATGCCTCTTTAAACCGGACATGCATCATACTTGTTTGTGCATCATGCCATGCTTATGCTTGTTGGTTTACCATGTTGTTTGCTTCTTTCCGGTTTGCTTCTCTCGTTAGCTTCGGTTTCCTTCCGGAGTTGTGAGGATTCATTCGACTACGTACGTTTATCTTCTTCTTGGACTCGTTCTTCTTCCTTGCGGGATCTCAGGCAAGATGACCGTTACCCTGGATATCACTACTACCATTGCTATGCTAGTTGCTTCGTTCTATCTCTATGGTGCACTACCTATCACTTGTTTGTCAAACCTCCCAAATCGCCATGTCAGCCTCTAACCTTTTCACCCTTCCTAACAAACCGTTGTTTGGCTATGTTTCCGCTTTGCTCAGCCCCTCTTATAGTGTTGTTAGTTGCAGGTGAAGTTGAAGATTGCTCCATGTTGGAACATGTTTATGTTGGGACATCACAATACTTGGTAAAGGGTGGAAGGCTCGGCCTTATTCCTGGTGTTTTGTTCCACTCTTGCCGCCCTAGTTTCCGTCATACCGGTGTTATGTTCCTTGATTTTGCGTTCCTTATGTGGTCGGGTTTATGGGAACCCCTTGACAGTTCGCTTTGAATAAAACTCTTCCAGCAAGGCCCAACATTGGTTTTACCATTTTCCTAATAACAACTAAAACTTAAATAGGGGATTCTCGCCGGCCCCCAAGTATTTTGAATCAACCCCCCGGCATGTGCTCCTCTGAGTGTTGGTCCGAACTAGAGCACTGTGCGGGGCAGCCCTAGGGCAACCTGGGTTATTTTGGCACCTGTACGCGTCCCTCATCCGTGGTGCCCTCAGAACGAGATACGTGCGGCTCCTATCGGGATTTGTCGGCACACCGGGAGGTCTTGCTGGTTTGTTTTACTATTGTCGAAATGTCTTGTAACCGGGATTCCGAGTCTGATCGGGTCTTCCCGGGAGAAGGAATTGTTGGGGAACGTAGTAATTTCAAAATTTGCCTACGCACACGCAAGATCATTGTGATGGCATAGCAACGACAGGGGAGAGTGTTGTCTACATACCCTCGTAGACCATTAGCGGAAGCGTTATGACAACGTGGTTGATGTAGTCGTACGTCTTCACGATCCGACCGATCCAAGCACCGAACGTACGGCACCTCCGTGTTTAGCACACGTTCAGCTCAATGACGTTCCCCGGGCTCCAATCCAGCAAAGCATCGGGGATGAGTTCCGTCAGCACGACGGCGTGGTGACGATGATGATGTTCTACCGGCACAGGGCTTCGCCTAAACTCCGCGACGATATGACCGAGGTGGAATATGGTGGAGGGGGCACCGCACACGGCTAAGGAACGATCACGTAGATCAACTTGTGTGTCTATGGGGTGCCCCCTGCCCCCGTATATAAAGGAGTGGAGGAGGGGAGGGCCGGCCCTTCTCTATGGCGCGCCCTAGGGGAGTCCTACTCCCACCGGGAGTAGGATTCCCCCTTTCCTAGTCCAACTAGGAGTCCTTCCAAGTAGTAGGAGTAGGAGACAAGGAAGGGGAAGAGAGAAGGGAAGGAAGGAGGGGGTGCGGCCCCTCCCCCTAGTCCAATTCGGACTAGGCCATGGGGGGGCGCGCGGCCTGCCCTAGGCAGCCCCTCTCTCTTTCCCGTATGGCCCAATAAGGCCCAATACTTCTACCCGGCGAATTCCCGTAACTCTCCAGTACTCCGAAAAATACCCGAATCACTCGGAACCTTTCCGAACTCCGAATATAGTCGTCCAATATATCGATCTTTACATCTCGACCATTTCGAGACTCCTCGTGATGTCCCCGATCTCATCCGAGACTCCGAACTGCTTCGGTACATCAAAACTCATAAACTCATAATATAACTGTCATCGAAACCTTAAGCGTGCGGACCCTACGGGTTCGAGAACTATGTAGACATGAACGAGACATGTCTCCGGTCAATAACCAATAGTGGAACCTGGATGTTTATATTGGCTCATACATATTCTATGAAGATCTTTATCGGTCAAACCGCATAACAACATACGTTGTTCCCTTTTGTCATCAGTATGTTACTTGCCCGAGATTCGATCGTCGGTATCCAATACCTAGTTCAATCTCATTACCGGCAAGTCTCTTTGCTCGTTCCTTAATACATCATCTCGTAACTAACTCATTAGTTACAATGCTTGCAAGGCTTAAGTGATGTGCATTACTGAGAGGGCCCAGAGATACCTCTCCGACAATCGGAGTGACAAAACCTAATCTCGAATTACGCCAACCCAACATGTACCTTCGGAGACACCTCTAGAGCACCTCTATAATCACCTAGTTACGTTGTGACGTTTGGTAGCACACAAAGTGTTCCTCCGGTAAACGGGAGTTGCATAATCTCATAGTCATAGGAACATGTATAAGTCATGAAGAAAGCAATAGCAACATACTAAACGATCAAGTGCTAGGCTAACGGAATGGGTCAAGTCAATCACATCATTCTCCTAATGATGTGATCCCGTTAATCAAATGACAACTCATGTCTATGGTTAGGAAACTTAACCATCTTTGATTAATGAGCTAGTCAAGTAGAGGCATACTAGTGACACTATGTTTGTCTATGTATTCACACATGCATTATGTTTCCGGTTAATACAATTCTAGCATAAATAATAAACATTTATCATGATATAAGGAAATAAATATTAACTTTATTATTGCCTCTAGGGAATATTTCCTTCAGTCTCCCACTTGCACTAGAGTCAATAATCTAGTTCACATCACCATGTGATTTAACACCAATAGTTCACATCACCATGTGATTAACACCCATAGTTCACATCGTCATGTGATCAACACCCAAAGGGTTTACTAGAGTCAATAATCTAGTTCACATCGCTATGTGATTAACACCCAAAGAGTACTAAGGTATGATCATGTTTTGCTTGTGAGAGAAGTTTAGTCAACGGGTCTGTCATATTCAGAGCCGTATGTATTTTGCAAATATTCTATGTCCACAATGCTCTTCATGGAGCTACTCTAGCTAATTGCTCCCACTTTCAATATGTATCCAGATTGAGACTTAGAGTCATCTGGATTGGTGTAAAAGCATGTATCAACGTAACCCTTTACGACGAACCTTTTGTCACCTCCATAATCGAGAAACATATCCTTATTTCACTAAGGATAATTTTGACCGATGTCCAGTGATCTACTCCTAGATCACTATTGTACTCCCTTTCCAAAAACAGTTTAGGGTATACAATAGATCTGGTACATAGCATGGCATACTTTATAGAACCTATGGCTGAGGCATAGGGAATGACTTTCATTCTCTTCCTATCTTCTGCCATGGTCGGGCTTTGAGTCTTACTCAATTTCACACCTTGTAACACAGGCAAGAAACTCTTTCTTTGACTGTTCCATTTTGAACTACTTCAAAATCTTGTCGAGGTATGTACTCATTGAAAAAAACTTATCAAGCCTCTTGATCTATCTCTATAGATCTTGATGCTCAATATGTAAGCAGCTTTACCGAGGTCCTTCTTCGAAAAACTCCTTTCAAATACTCCTTTATGCTTTGCAAAATAATTCTACATTACTTTCGATTAACAATATGTCATTCACATATACTTATCAGAAATGTTGTAGTGCTCCCACTCACTTTCTTGTAAATACATGCTTCACCCCAAGTCTGTATAAAACTATATGTTTTGATCAACTTATCAAAGCATATATTCCAACTCCGAGATGCTTGCACCAGTCCATAGATGGATCGCTGGAGCTTGCACATTTTGTTAACACCTTTAGGATCGACAAAACCTCTTGGTTGCATCACATACAACTCTTCTTTAATAACTCCATTAAGGAATGCAATTTTGTTTATCCATTTGCCAAATTTCATAAAATGCGGCAATTGTAACATGATTCGGACAGACTTAGGCATAGATACGAGTGAGAAACTCTCATCGTAGTCAACACTTTGAACTTGTCGAAAACCTTTTGCGACAATTCTAGCTTTGTAGATAGTAACAATACTATCAGCGTCCGTCTTCCTCTTAAAATCCATTTAATTAACATGGCTTGCTGATCATCGAGCAAGTTAATCAAAGTCCATACTTTGTTCCCATATATGGATCATATCTCAGATTTTATGACCTCAAGCCATTTCGCGGAATCTGGGCTCATCATCGCTTCCTCATAGTTCGTAGGTTCATCATGGTCTAGTAACATGACTTCCAGAATAGGATTACCGTACCACTCTGGTGCGGATCTTACTCTGGTTGATCTACGAAGTTCAGTAACAACTTGATCTAAAGTTTCATGATCATCATCATTAACTTCCTCACTAATTGGTGTAGGTGTCAAAGGAATCGATTTCTGTGATGAACTACTTTCCAATAAGGGAGCTGGTACTATTACCTCATCAAGTTCTACTTTCCTCCCACTCACTTCTTTCGAGAGAAACTCCTTCTCTAGAAAGGATCCATTTTTTAGCAACGAATGTCTTGCCTTCAGATCTGTGATAGAAGGTGTACCCAACAGTCTCCTTTGGGTATCCTATGATGAAATATTTCTCCGATTTGGGTTTGAGCTTATCAGGATGAAACTTTTTCATATAAGCATCACAACCTCAATACTTTAAGAAACGACAACTTTGGTTTCTTGCCAAACCGCAGTTCAGATTGTGTCGTCTCAACGGAATTAGATGGTGCCCTTTTTAACGTGAATG
The DNA here is from genome assembly GCA_963921465.1 of Triticum timopheevii. Taxonomy (NCBI): domain Eukaryota; kingdom Viridiplantae; phylum Streptophyta; class Magnoliopsida; order Poales; family Poaceae; genus Triticum; species Triticum timopheevii. The sequence goes on along the minus strand of OY997264.1, from coordinate 246,064,720 downwards.
TAGCTGTCTTTAATGCATAACCCCAAAAATATAGCGGTAAATCAGTAAGAGACATCATAGATCGCACCATATCTAGTAAAGTACGATTACGACGTTCGGACACACCATAACATTGTGGTGTTCCAGGTGGCGTGAGCTGTGAAACTATTCCACATTGTTTTAATTGAAGACCAAACTCGTAACTCAAATATTCGTCTCCACGATCAGATTGCAGAAACTTTATTTTGTTGTTACGATGATTTTTCCACTTCACTCTAAAATTCTTTGAACCTTTCAACTATTTCAGACTTATGTTTCATCAAGTAGATATACCCATATCTGCTCAAATCATCTTGCGAAGGTCAGAAAATAACGACACTTGCCACGGGCATCAACACTCATTGGATTGCATACATCGGTATGTATTATTTCCAATAAGTCAGTAGCTTGTTCCATTGTTCCGGAGAATGGAGTTTTAGTCATCTTGCCCAAAAGGCACGGTGCGCAAGCATCAAATGATTCATAACCAAGTGATTCCGAAAATCCATCTTTATGGAGTTTCTTCATGCGCTTTACACCGATATGACCCAAACAGCAGTGCCACAAACAAGTTGCACTATCATTATTAACTTTGCATCTTTTGGCATCAATATTATGAATATGTGTATCACTACGATCGAGATCCAACAAACTATTTTCACTGGGTGTATAACCATCGAAGGTCTTATTCATGTAAACAGAATAACAATTATTCTTTAACTTCAAATGAATAACCGTATCGCAATAAACATGATCAAATCATATTCATGCTCAACGCAAACGCTAAATAACATTTATTTAGGTTTAACACTAATCCCGAAAGTATAGGGAGTGTGCGATGATGATCATATCAATCTTGGAACTTCTTCCAACACTCATCATCACTTTCCCTTCAACTAGTCTCTGTTTATTCTGTAACTCCTGTTTCGAGTTACTAATCTTAGCAACCGAACAAGTATCAAATACTCACGGGCTACTATAAACACTAGTAAGGCACACATCAATAATTTGTATATCAAATATACCCTTGTTCACTTTTCCATCCTTCTTATCCACCAAATATTCAGGGCATTTCCGCTTCCAGTGACCATTTCCTTTGCAGTGTAAACACTCAGTTTCAGGCTATGGTCCAGCTTTGGGCTTCTTCGCAGGAGTGACAACTTGCTTGTCTTTCCACTTGAAGTTCCCTTTCTTTCCCTTTGCCCTTCTCTTGAAACTAGTGGTCTTGTCAATCATCAACACTTGATGCTCTTTCTTGATTTCTACCTTCGTCGATTTCAACATCACGAAGAGCTCGGGAATCGTTTTCGTCATCCCTTGCATACTATAGTTCATCACGAAGTTCTAGTAACTTAGTGATGGTGACTAGAGAATTCTGTCAATCACTATCTTATCTGGAAGATTAACTCCCACTTGATTCAAGCGATTGAAGTACCCAGACAGTCTGAGCACATGCTCACTAGTTGAGCGATTCTCCTCCATCTTTTAGCTATAGAACTTGTTGGAGACTTCATATCTCTCAACTCGGGTATTTGCTGGAGATATTAACTTCTACTCCTGGAACATCTCATATGGTCCATGACGTTCAAAACGTTTTTGAAGTCCCGATTCTAAGCCGTTAAGCATGGTGCACTAAACTATCAAGTAGTCATCATTTTGAGCTAGCCAGACGTTCATAACTTCCGCATCTGCTCCTGCAATAGGTCTATCACCTAGCGGTGCATTAAGGACATAATTCTTCTGTGCAGCAATGAGGATAAACCTCAGATCACGGATCGAATCCGCATCATTGCTACTAACATTTTTCAACACAATTTTCTCTAGGAACATATCAAAATAAACATATGAAAGCAACAACGCAAGCTATTGATCTACAACATAATTTGCAAAATACTACCAGGACTAAGTTCATGATAAATTTAACTTCAATTAATCATATTACTTAAGAACTCCCACTTAGACAGATATCTCTCTAGTCATCTAAGTGATTACGTGATCCAAATCAACTAAACCATAACTGATCATCACGTGAGATGGAGTAGTTTTCAATGGTGAACATCACTATGTTGATCATATCTACTATATGATTCACGCTCGACCTTTCGGTCTCTGTGTTCTGAGGCCATATCTGCATATGCTAGGCTCGTCAAGTATAACCTGAATATTCTACGTGTGCAAAACTAGCTTGCACCCGTTGTAGATGGACGTAGAGCTTATCACACCCGATCATCACGTGGTGTCTGGGCACGACGAACTTTGGCAACGGTGCATACTCAGGGAGAACACTTCTTGATAATTAGTGAGAGATCATCTTAAAATGCTACCGTCAATCAAAGCAAGATAAGATGCATAAAAGATAAACATCACATGCAAGCAATATAAGTGATATGATATGGCCATCATCATCTTGTGCTTGTGATCTCCATCTCCGAAGCACCGTTGTGATCACCATCGGCGCGACACCTTGATCTTCATCGTAGCATCGTTGTCGTTTACGCCATCTATTGCTTCTACACTATCGCTACCGCTTAGTGATAAAGTAAAGCAATTACAGGGCGTTTGCATTTCATATAATAAAGCGACAACCATATGGCTCCTGCCAGTTGCCGATAACTTCGGTTACAAAAAATGATCATCTCATACAATAAAATATAGCATCACGTCTTGACCATATCACATCACAACATACCCTGCAAAAACAAGTTAGACTTCCTCTACTTTGTTGTTGCAAGTTTTACGTGGCTGCTACGGGTTGAGCAAGAACCGTTCTTACCTACGCATCAAAACCACAACGATAGTTTGTCAAGTTGGTGCTGTTTTAACCTTCGCAAGGACCGGGCGTAGCCACACTCGATTCAACTAAAGTTGGAGAAACTGACACCCGCCAGCCACCTGTGTGCAAAGCACGTCGGTAGAACCAGTCTCGCGTAAGCGTACGCGAAATGTCGGTCCGGGCCGCTTCATCCAACAATACCGCCGAACCAAAGTATGACATGCTGGTAAGCAGTATGACTTGTATCGCCCACAACTCACTTGTGTTCTACTCGTGCATATAAAATCAATGCATAAAACCTGGCTCTGATACCACTGTTGGGGAACGTAGTAATTTCAAAATATTGCTACGCACACGCAAGATCATGGTGATGGCATAGCAACGAGAGGGGAGAGTGTTGTCTACGTACCCTCGTAGACCGTTAGTGGAAGCGTTATGACAACGCGGTTGACGTAGTCCTACGTCTTCACGATCCGACCGATCCAAGCACCGAACGTACGACACCTCCGTGTTTAGCACACGTTCAGCTCAATGACGTTCCCCGGGCTCCAATCCAGCAAAGCGTCGGGGATGAGTTCCGTCAGCACGACGGCGTGGTGACGATGATGATGTTCTACCGGCACAGGGCTTCGCCTAAACTCCGCGACGATATGACCGAGGTGGAATATGGTGGAGGGGGGCACCGCACACGGCTAAGGAACGATCACGTAGATCAACTTGTGTGTCTATGGGGTGCCCCCTGCCCCCGTATATAAAGGAGTGGAGGAGGGGAGGGTCGGCCCTTCTCTATGGAGCGCCCTAGGGGAGTCCTACTCCCACCGGGAGTAGGATTCCCCCTTTCCTAGTCCAACTAGGAGTCCTTCCAAGTAGTAGGAGTAGGAGACAAGGAAGGGGAAGAGAGAAGGGAAGGAAGGAGGGGGTGCGGCCCCTCCCCCTAGTCCAATTCAGACTAGGCCATGGGGGGGCGCAGCCTGCCCTAGGCAGCCCCTCGCTCTTTCCCGTATGGCCCAATAAGGCCCAACACTTCACCCTGGCGAATTCCCGTAACTCTCCGGTACTCCGAAAAATACCCGAATCACTCGGAACCTTTCCGAACTCCGAATATAGTCGTCCAATATATCGATCTTTACGTCTCAACCATTTCGAGACTCCTCTTCATGTCCCCGATCTCATCCGAGACTCCGAACTCCTTCGGTACATCAAAACTCATAAACTCATAATATAACTGTCATCGAAACCTTAAGCGTGCAGACCCTACGGGTTCGAGAACTATGTAGACAAGACCGAGACACGTTTCCGGTCAATAACCAATAGTGGAACCTGGATGTTCATATTGGCTCCTACATATTCTACGAAGATCTTTATCGGTCAAACCGCATAACAACATACGTTGTTCCCTTTTGTCATCGGTATGTTACTTGCCCGATATTCGATCGTCGGTATCCAATACCTAGTTCAATCTCGTTACCGGCAAGTCTCTTTACTCGTTCCTTAATACATCATCCCGTAACTAACTCATTAGTTACAATGCTTGCAAGGCTTAAGTGATGTGCATTACCGAGAGGGCCCAGAGATACCTCTCCGACAATCGGAGTGACAAAACCTAATATCGAATTACGCCAACCCAACATGTACCTTCGGAGACACCTGTAGAGCACCTTTATAATCACCTAGTTACGTTGTGATGTTTGGTAGCACACAAAGTGTTCCTCCGGTAAACGGGAGTTGCATAATCTCATAGTCATAGGAACATGTATAAGTCATGAAGAAAGCAATAGCAACATACTAAACGATCAAGTGCTAGGCTAACGGAATGGGTCAAGTCAATCACATCATTCTCCTAATGATGTGATCCCGTTAATCAAATGACAACTCATGTCTATGGTTAGGAAACTTAACCATCTTTGATTAACGAGCTAGTCAAGTAGAGGCATACTAGTGACACTATGTTTGTCTATGTATTCACACATGTATTATGTTTCCGGTTAATACAATTCTAGCATGAATAATAAACATTTATCATGATATAAGGAAATAAATAATAACTTTATTATTGCCTCTAGGGCATATTTCCTTTAGGAATATCCTTCGCTGATCGTGAGAGCTTGTGATGGGCTAAGTTGGGACACCCCTGCAGGGTTTAAACTTTCGAAAGTCGTGCCCGCGGTTATGTGGCAGATGGGAATTTGTTAATATCCGGTTGTAGATAACTTGACACCAGATTCGAATTAAAACACCCAACCGCATGTGTAACCGTGATGGTCTCTTTTCGAGTGGGTCAAGAAGAGAACACGGTGGTGTTATGTTTGTATGTAAGTATTTTAGGATCATTTCTTGATCATTACTAGGTTGCGACCATTTGCGTAGCTTCTCATCGTATTCTTGTACTCGTAAGTTAGCCACTATATCATGCTTAGTCGCTGCTGCAACCTCAACACTTATCCATTCCATACTCATTAAGCTTTGCTAGTCTTGATACCCATGGTAATGGGATTACTGAGTCCTCGTGGCTCACAAGATACTACCAAACAGTTGCAGGTGCCGATGATACCAGTGCAGGCAATGCTCCCGAACTCAAGCGGGAGTTCGACGAGGACCTTGGTCGTTACTATGTTTCATTTCCTGATGATCAGTGGTGGAGTCCAGTTGGGACGATCGGGGATCTAGCATTTGGGGTTATCTTCCTTTCATTTGGATTTGTCCGCAGTCGGACTATGTGTGTACTCTGAATGATGTATGAATCATATGATCTTAGTGTGAAGTGGCGATTGTAAGCCAACTCTATTTATCCCTTTCTTGTTCATTACATGGGATTGTGTGAAGATGACCCTTCTTGCGACAAAACCACAATGTGTTTATGCCTCTAAGTCGTGCCTCGACACGTGGGAGATATAGCCGCATCGTGGGTGTTATAAGTTGGTAATCAGAGCCATCCCCGACTTAGGGGCCCCCTACTTGATTGAATCGCTGACGTTGTTGAGTCTAGAACAAAAATGTTTTGAGTCTTAGGATTATATATATCGGAGAGTAGGATTCTTTTTACTCCTCAGTCCCTTCATCGCTCTGGTGAGGCCTCCTGACGTAGATGTTTTGTCTTTCCTCTCCTCAAATTTCACTAAAAAAATTTAGGATCATGCGGGTATCTTGGGATCGTTCTGATATTCTTATGATAGAACATTGTTCTTGGTGCCTCCTGACATTTAGGGGTTGTGGCAGTGTCCCGGGGAGTTGAGCTCCGAGGTGTTGTCATCATAATTTTATCGTTGTAGTTCTGCAATACCTAAGTTTCGCCGACATTGAAAATCTCTTTTATGCAGTTGTTGGTGAGATAACCTCGACGCCACCCAGTACTGGGGCGGGAGTTCGGGAGTATTGCAATAGCTCGTATAACGGATGCTTTTCGAAGGTTGAGGTACACGATTTCTAAAGGTTTCTTGGTTATGTGTTGACGGATGGATACAGCTTGGATGTTGGTGTTGTTAGTTTGGGTGAGATATTTATTGCTTCCCCTGTATCCCCAACACCAGATTGCATACCAGAAAGTTTAGGAGTTTTATAGGTGGGAATTCAAGTAGCTCTAATTTTTTTCTCTTTTCAACAGATGCATGATATGAGATTGGGGTTCGACGTCTAGTGGTCCTCCTATCCACGGTCGTTTTTATAGTGGTCTCGTTGTGTCTTAAGGCGTCCTTGGCTATGCTGACTCGGGGACGCTTCGTATGTCATGTGCACTGCCTTGTACATGATGGTGTTGTACGATCGAGCCTGTGTGGGCCCCACCATGAAAAATTCAGACGAAATATCTATCATATGTTTGTTTTTGGCTTATCCTGCAAGCCAAATCCTTTGTTTTGTTTTGAGTTGTGGTATTCGAGTTGCTTCAATGTCAAGTGTTGATCCATATCTTCCCTAAATAGTGTTGTAACACCCACGATGCGGCTATATCTCCGACGTGTTGAGGTGCGACTTAGAGGCATAACCGTATTGTGGTTTTCTCGCAAGAAGGGTCATCTTCACACAATCCCATTTAATGAACAAGAAAGGGATAAATAGAGTTGGCTTACAATCGCCACTTCACACAATACTTAAATAAATCATACATCAGCCAAAATACACACATAGACCGACTACGGTCAAAACCAAATGAAAAGAAGATAACCCCAAATGCTAGATCCCCGATCGTCCCAACTGGGCTCCACTAGTGATCATCAAGAAACGAAACATAGTAACGACCAAGGTCCTCGTTGAAGCATCACCTGCACTGGCATCCTCGACACCTGCAACTGTTTTGGTAGTATCTCGTGAGTCACGAGGACTCAGCAATCTCAAAACCCGCGAGATCAAGACTATTTAAGCTTATGGGTAGGATAAGGTAATGAGATGGAGTTGTAGCAATTGATAAGAAAATATGGTGGCTAAAGGTGAGTACAAGAGTAAGAAGAGAAACTACACAACGGTCGTCATCTAGAAGTGATCAAGAAGTGATCCTGCGACTACTTACGTTCAAACATAACCCAAACCGTGTTCACTTCCCGAACTCCGCCGAAAATAGACCATCATGGCTACACACGCGGTTGATGCATTTGAATTAAGTTAAGTGTCAAGTTATCTACAACCGGATATTAACAAATTCCCATCTGCCACATAACCGCGGGCACGGCTCTCGAAAGTTTATACCCTGCAGGGGTGTCCCAACTTAGCCCATCACAAGCTCTCATGATCAGCGAAGGATATCCCTTCTCCCGGAAAGACCCGGTCAGTCTCGGAATCCCAGTTACAAGACATTTCGACAATGGTAAAACAAGACCAGCAAGACCGCCCCAATGTGCCGACAAATCCCGATAGGAGCTGCACATATCTCGTTCTCAGGGCACACTGGATAGGTCAAGCTACGAGTAAAACCAGCCCTCAAGTTTCCCCAAGGTGGCCCCGCAGGTTGCCCGGTTTGGACCAACACTCAGAGGAGCACTGGCCCGGGGGGGTTTAAAATAAAGATGACCCTTGAGTCTGCAGAACCCAAGGGAAAGGTATAGGTGGTAGGTAGGCAAATGTAAAACCAAAGTTGGGCCTTGCTGGAGGAGTTTTATTCAAAGCGAACTGTCAAGGGGTTCCCATAAACCCAACCGCGTGAGGAACGCAAAATGAAGGAACATAACACCAGTATGACGGAAACTAAGGTGGCAAGAGTGGAACAAAACACCAGGAAAAAGGCCGAGCCTTCCACCCTTTACAAGGTATATAGATGCATTAATTATAATAAGAGATATTGTGATATCCCAACATAAACATGCTCCAACATGGAGCAATCTTCAACTTCACCTGCAACTAGCAACGCCTATAAGAGGGGCTGAGCAAAAGTGGTAACTTAGCCAAACAACGGTCTGCTAGGAAAGGTGGGTTAGAGGCTTGACATGGCAATATGGGAGGCATGGTAAACAAGTGATAGGTAGCACAGCATGGCGATAGAACGAAGCAACTAGCAAGCAAAGATAGAAGTGATATCGATGGTAATGGTCATCTTCCCTGAGATCCTGCAAGGAAGAAGAACGAGTCCAAGAAGAAGACAAATGGACGTAGTCGAACGAATCCTCACAACTCCGGAACGAAACCGAAGCTACCGAGAGAAGCAAACTGGAAAGAAGCAAACAACATGGTAAACCAACAAGCATAAGCATGGAATGGTGCACAAACAAGTATGATGCATATCTGGTTTAAAGAGGCATGGCATGGCAAAGTTCAACAAACAATACTACAAGTTAAGTGGAGTTCAATATGCAACGAGTTGCATATTGACGAAACACCACATTCGAGTTATTTAGTTTACTCTTAGTTAAGATACTCAACAATTATTAAATGTTAATTAACATGGCAAGAGGTGAAGCATAATAAAACTACCTAGCTAGGCAATTTAAATGAGGCCAGAAATAACAAACAACAATTCCGGAAAACCCCCATGTCATTTAGCAATTTAAAAGCAAACAACAATTTTAAACATTTTAAATGTTGTTATCATGATGCGGATGACATATACAAGTTATATGCAATTTTATGAAAATGTTGACATGAGCATGTTATGAAGCATTTGTCACCGTGGTGGAAAGAAAGGGTGCCACGGTGACGAATCTGAAATTGATGCCACGGCAACATCTCATTTCCAATAACTCATGGAGTGACAAGTGCAAACGAAGATGTGGATGTGCGGAACATGCAAAAGATGGTGGGGTGATCCCGGATACCGGGTTCCCACATGTCGGTGGCATGGCAAAAGAGGGGCATCGCAAGCAATAGTTCGACCATGGTGCAAACAGGAGCATCTCATACAACACATGCATTCAGTCCACGGGTGATCGTCTCAGGGTTATAGCTTTGAAGCGTGCATTTTCAGAGCGGTTCGGGTTCAGTACAATGTAGAGGAAGTAGACGTTCTCAGGACGGTCGTAGGAAGAAGTGGTACGCGCGTCAAAGATGAACTTGACGAATCCGAGGTCGATGGTAGTGGAACACACGTCATCGGATCCACGGCAATGGTAGTCGTACACATTACATAGATGTTCGGGTCGTCGGTAGAGGTACTTGGTGAAATCCACGAGTGTCAGTAGTTGTACATGGTCTTCGCATTGTAGTGGAACTTGGCGGTCTCGACGATCGTCGTGGTACTTGCCAAAAGGAATCCACAAAGGCGGTCTTGTTTCCCTAGATTCAGTGCCTTGGCAACGGCAAAAGGGGCAGCATCATGAGTCACGGACAGAGGAGGTGCTACCAGGCGCTGATGGTGGTGGAGCAGGGGAAGTCAACGTGGGCTCGCGCGTGGCCTCCAGCGGGACTTGGCGAACAATGCAGAAGCAAGGCAGCAGCAGCACTGCTCCTGAGGCTTGGCGAGTGGCCTGCGGTGGAGGTCAACTCCGATGGGGACGGGCAATCGGAGTCAGATCCGGCCGGGAACGGGCAAGGGCGGTGGAGGCCAGCCGGATCTAGACGGGGTTGGAGGAGGAATGCACTCCCGCAGTTGAAGACGAACGGCGACGGCGCGACACTCTAGGAGGCAGTAGGGCGCGGGGACGGCAGGGGCGTGGTCGCGGGGGCTCGTCCATGGCGGCCCTGACCTCCAGAGCACAACAGGGCCGCGAGGAAGGGTTTCTTCGGCGAGCAGCAAGAAGGAGCGGACGGCGAGACTTGGCGGTGCTCCTGTTGCCGATCAGGACGACGAAGGGAGGACGAGGCGGGTCGGTGATGGGAGGCAGCTATGCTTGGCGTCGGAGGTTGAAGGCGATCTCATGGCTTCCAGAGGTGAACGACGGATGGGCGCAGAGGAGGCAAGAAGGCGCAGCGGTGGCCTGGACTCGTCGGCGTCGAGGAGGAGGTCAGGCGTGGGGTCCGCTCCTCTCTCTCTGGGTGTGTGGCAGCGTAGGAGGAGAACGAAGGGGGGAGAGGGGATCGATCGGTGCTGGGAGCTCCTCTCCTTGGCTGGATGCGTGCGTGTGTGAGAGTGGCAGCGGTGCACTGGAGGGAACGAGGGTGAGGGAGATGGGGATCGAGGAGAGAAGTGGGATCAGGCTAGGGTTATAGGTGCGGCCGGGCTTAGGTGGGTCGGCGCTGCGGGCTAGGCCGAGCTGCGGACTGGCGGGCTCTCTCTCTCTCTCTCTCTCTCTCTCTCTCTCTCTCTAGTCTCTTAGCAGAAAAAAGGAGAAGAAAAGAAAGGCTAGGAGGGGAGTTTGGGCATGGGGATTATTTTCCCGGACTCACAAAAATGAGCTTAATCCAAGAACATAGAAAAGAGGCATGAATGCAAGATTTAAATTCAAACTCATTTGAATATCATTCAAATGGGTTTGAAATGGGACAAGGTTTGGTGTCGTAAAAAATGTTGAGAATTTTGGTGGAGCTCGGGAATGTGATGAAAGAATTTATGGACAGAGTTTGAGGTCAAGAAGTGAGATAACAAAGGCATGGAATATTTTGCAATTGTGTTATGGTGAATTCCAAATTAATGGAATATTTAATAATAGCTCCCTAATATTGGGACGATATGTTATAAAGAGAAATCACCATTGTGAATATCCCTCAATTTAAATGGATCGAAGATCCATACAATTTATTTATTTAGGTTTTAACAAGGGGGGAGCATGATGACATGATGCAATTCACATGATGCAAAGATGAATGCAACGAACAAAACAAATCACACGATGAATCTCGGAATACAAGGAAGGCATTTGGAGCGTCGGTCTCGGGGTGTTACAACATGTAAGTGCATCTAGTGCCCCTTTGTGATTTTGGTGTATTGAAGACTTATAGGTTAAGGGACTAATGTGTTTATGAGTGTACACAGGTCTATAAGTCGATGAGGAGTTTGATATTTACAGAGAAAGTCGACCCCTAAAAATGAATATCTTCGACTGAAGATTTTGGTATTCCTGAAGACTTTCATGAAGACTTTGAAAGTGAAGAAATTGGTGTGTTCGTGAAGACTTGATATTCATGCGAGGAATATGAAGCTTGAAGACTTTCGTTTTCATAGTTTTGTTTTTCTCTTTCTTGAGTCATAGGAAACACCGTACTATTAAAGGGGGTCGAGGAAATACTAAGGAAAAATTTCCAAGTGATGCTCATCTCAAAATCCTACACCTACCAATCCCTTCGAGTGAAGCCATTGGAAATCTCATACAGTTCAGTCAATTTCTACAGTGACAGAGATGAAGTTCTTCTAGTCGCTGAGGAATTTGTTCTAACTGAGGAGTTAGGAATTCGCCAGTGCGGATTACCTACACAGTGAGGAACATGATAGCCCTGAGGAATTTGAGATTCAAATTTCCGACCGTTGCTGTGCTTCGCGCCAGCTGTCCCAAAATGTCTTATCCACATAACGGTCATATCATTGAAGGGCATTTATGTCTTATCATGTCGGGCTGCTCCTTAGGCTATAAATAGCCGCCCCCTACAACCACTAGCTGGTTGGCTGCTCTGAGAGAAACTGACACTTGTCATTTGAGATCAACCCATCCTCCGAGGACTTTGAGTGAAAATCATCGAGTGAGGAAAAATCCAAACCCAAACACCCACAAACCCAAAGTGATTGCGCATCACTGAAGAGATTGATCATGCGTGGATCCGACGCTTGTTACCTTTGAAGACTGTGCTTCTTCCTGACGGTTAGGCGTCATGGTCTAGAGCATCCAAGAGGAATTGTGGATTGCCGAGTGACCGAAGTCTGTGAAGGTTTGGAAGTTGCCTGAAGACTTACCACGAGTGATTGGATGGGGTTTGTGTGACCTTAGTTCAAGAGAATACGGTGAGGACTTGGTGTCCTGAGCTGCGTGCTCAGTGACTGGGTGTCCGGGACTGTGTGTCCTCGAGTTTAAATACTCAGCCGCTCCAACCAGACGTACAACTGAGACAGAAGTTGGAACTGGTCTACCAAATCATTGTCTTCACCAACCCTACTGGTTCTATTTCCTCCACTCTTTCATTTCCTCATTACTGTGTTGAGTAGTTGTTCATATCTGTGTTTGAAAACTCTGACTGAAGACTTTTTTAATTTCCTCAGTTCAATTTCTTTAGTCTGTTTGTCTTCATCTTGTGCTATCATGTGTTTACGCTTTTTGTACTCTGTGATTGTCTTCATTTCATCATGATGACTATGTGTGTATTCCGCTATGCTTACTTCTTAGTACTTATTCCGCTGCAAGTAGTTCTTCGCTAAGGAATTTCCTCACCGGCAAATTCCTCAGTGAAGAATTCATAAAAATCGCCTATTCACCCCCCCCCCCCCCCCCCCCCCGCTAGTCGATATAACGCACTTTCAATTGGTATCAGAGCAAGGTACTCCCTTGTTCTGTGTGATTTTGGTTTAACCGCCTGGAGTTTTAGTTATGTCGACCGCTGGTATGATCAAGGTCTCTGCTGGGTGTCCTACCTTCGATGGCACGGACTACCCCTACTGGAAGAATAAGATGCGAATGCATCTTGAAGCAATTGACAACGATCTCTGGTACGTTGTGGAAAATGGTGTTCCCTCAGTCACACCTTCCCTGAATGTTGCTGATCTGAAGAGATTCAAGCAACTCGATTCTCAAGCGAAGAATATCATATGTGGTCATCTGAGTAAAGGGCAGTATGGTAGAGTGAGTGCTTTGGAAACTGCTAAGCTTATCTGGGATAGGCTCTCCAAAGTAAACGAAGGAGTCTCAACTCAACGTGACTCTCGTGTTGACGTTCTTTGCAATCTCTTCAACCGCTTCAAAAGACTCGACAATGAAAATGTTCAGCAAACCTTCGATCGCCTCACTGATATCTCAAATGATCTTCAAGCGCTCGGTGCCACTGACAACACCGATCATGAGGTGGTGAAGAAATTGCTGAGATCACTCGATTCGTCATTTGACACTCTGGCACTGATGATTCAAGAGCGTGCTGATTACAAGTCACTAGATCCCGCTGATATCCTCGAGAGGCTAAATACTCATGAGTTCCAGCTTGCTGAAAAGAGAGATCTCTATGGTTCAAGCTATGGCAAACCACGTGCCTTGAAGGCCAAGGCAGTGTCTGAATCTGAGTGTGAAGATTCTAGTAGTAGCCTTGGTGACCCTGAAGAATTGAGCCAGGAGCTAGCGCTGCTCGTGAAGAAGTTCCAGAAATTCTCAAGACGTGGTCGCTTTGCAAAATCTTCAAGGAGCAGTGATTCCTCATCAAGTGACTATAAGAGAAGGCTATGCCACAAATGCAAGAAGCTTGGTCACTACATTCAAGATTGTCCTCAGTGGGACAAGGAACTAAAGAAGAAGAAATACAAGGATTACAGTTCTGATGATTCCAAGAAGAAGAAATCTTCAAAGTCCTCATCATCAAAATCCTCGAAGTCTTCATCCCACAAGAAGAGGAGCTCCAAGAAGGCTTGGGCATTCATTGGCAAGGAAATGGATTCTGAGGCTGAATCTGAGGATAATGAGGAAGAAGAGGAATCCGAGGAGTCTGAGTCAGGTGTGGCAAGTCTAGCTCTTGCTACTGCATTTGTCAACAAGTCTATCTTCAACTCTGAAGAAAATGGCAACATCAACAACGCTGATGAAGGCAATGATGACTATGCCCCCACCTATTGCTTCATGGCAAAGGCCGCTAAGGTAACTAAATACCCCTCCTCTGAATCAAGTGAGGATGAATCTGATGAAAATCTTAAGCCTAGCTATTCTAAACTTGCTAAGATTGTTGTGAAACAACAAATGGCTATTGAAAAACTTCAAAACATGCTAGACAAAAGTGATGATATGTTGGGTGAAGAAATGGACCGCACTAAAGACTTAACTGAAAATCTTCAGAGACTTCAGTCTAAGTTTGACAACCTTCAGAGTCATCATAAAACACTCTTAACTGATCAAGAGAAGCTTTCTTATGAATTTCTTCAAACAAAGCAAGATCTTGAGAAGCTAAGAGTGAGTTATGAAGATCTTCAAAAGGAGCCGATTCATTACTAGCTCAACAAATCAGCGCCACTCAGGAACAACTTGATCCTCCATGCTTAAAGTGCATTGAACGTGAATCTGCTAATTCTTCACCTGAATGTTCAAATGCTTCAAATGTTACAAATTCTTCACCTGCCTCTGCTATCACTAATTCCTCATCTGAGGTCATTTCTAGTATCACTGACAATGCAGGGCTGAAGGAATTGTACATGATAGGCATGTACAAAAGCCTCAAAGGGCATCAGACTCTTTGTGATGTGCTTAAAAAGCAGATCCTCAATAGAAACCCTAGGAAAGAGGGTATTGCCTTTGATAGGAAACTCAATGCTGATGGAACATATTGGACGCCTGAGCAGTACCCCAAAACCTCATGGGTTGCTGCAAAGGGACCTCCAGTTGATCCATCTAACTTATCTGGCTTTACATGTGAATCTCCTCATTCTTCTGATGAGTCACTTGACTCCAACTATAAACTGTTCAAAAATCAGAATGGTGAAGTATTTGCTAGATATGTTGGCACTAACTGCAGGAACGGTTCCCCTATGAAGAAAATCTGGGTTCCCAAAAGTTATGTTCAAAGTCTTCAGGTGAATGTCCTCATGACACCACCAGTGAAGAACAGGATATGTACCAAATTCTTCATATGGATCCAAGTCCTCATACGGACCAAATTCCTCACATGGATCAAAGTCCTCAAAAGGATCAAAGTCCTTATATGAACATCATCGTGCTAACAACTCTGTTTCGCAGGGTAGAGTTAAGGGCTATGAATATGAGCATTATTCTTCAAATCATTATGTTCATAAGTCCTCAAAGAATTTCTCTGCTTATTCATATGCTTACCCTAACCCCTCTTATGTGAAACGAAATGGTTTGGCATCTTTGCCACCTTTCTCATATGGTGCTCGCAGAGTGATGAACTCTTTGCCACCCCTCCAGATGTGGGTGGTGAAGAAAAAGAACTAATCTCTTATGCAGGGTCAGGTCTCCAGACGTGTTTTAACGTCTGAAGAATTTGCTGGGGGCCTGACAAAATGCCTGAAAGGACGCAGGCTAATCATGATGAAATGAACCTTAATTTCACACGTCCTCAATACTGATTATCTGTGCTATTGCTTGATGAAATTGAACTGATGATACTGATGTCATATTCTTCACTGATGAAGTATATGAGTTTGTAAGCTGCACTAATTCATCTACAGGATGATCAACCCAGAGCAAACGAGTGTGTCCTCGACAGTGGTTGTACAAATCACATGACTGGTGACAAGAATCTATTGATGGATGCTCCATTAACACCGTCACATCTGAAGCATATCATCTTCGCTGACAAAGGCAAAAGTCAGGTATTGGGTCTAGGTAAGGTTGCAATCTCTAAGGATCGACACATGGACAAAGTCATGCTTGTTGAGTCCTTAGGATACAACCTCATGTCTGTCTCAATGCTTTGTGATCTTGATATGGTTGTTGTCTTTGGCAAGTATCGTTGTGTTGTGATCATGGAAGCTGACAATTCCAAAGTCTTCGAAGGCTTTAGGAGAGGAGACTTGTACATTGTTGATTTCTATACAAGACCACAACCTGCCGTGTGCTTACTTGCAAAAGATTCGGAAAGCTGGCTATGGCATCGACGACTTGGTCATGCTGGCACGAGGAATTTGCACACGCTCGCGAAGAAGAAGCATGTCATTGGCATTGAGAATGTCAAATTCCTCAAGGATCACCTGTGTGGTGCCTGTGAAGCTGGAAAAATGACCAAAGCCAAGCATCCAGCGAAGACTATCATGACTACCACTCGACCATTTGAATTGCTTCACATGGATCTCTTCGGTCCTAATCATTATTCTGCTGTGACTAACGATGCATCTCTATATGGCTTTGTTATTGTTGATGATTACTCTCTTTATACATGGGTACACATTGTCACTTACAAACATGAAGTGCAGGAAGTCTTCAAACGATTTTCCTCGAGGGCTTCAACCATCTTTGGTGTGAAAATCAAGCACATCAGGAGTGACAATGGAACAGAGTTCAAGAATTCCGGTCTTGATGGCTATCTTGATGAACTTGGTATTACTCATGAATTATCTGCTCCTTATACTCCTCAGCAAAATGGCGTCGTGGAGCGCAAGAACAGAACTCTTGTTGAGATGGCTCGCACTATGCTTGATGAATACAAAACACCTCATCGGTTTTGGATTGATGCAATTGATACCACGTGCCACATCATCAACAAAGTATATCTTCACAAATTCTTCAAGAAGACTGCCTATGAACTCCTCACTGACAAGAAACCAAATGTGAGTTATTTCAAAGTCTTCGGTGCTAAATGTTGGATTAGAGATCCTCATCACAATGCTAAATTTGCACCGAAAGCACATGAAGGTTTTATGCTTGGTTACGGAAAGGACTCGCACACCTACAGAGTCTTCAACATCGCTCTTCACAAGATTGTTGAAACTGTAGATTGGCGGTTCGATGAAACTAATGGCTCGCAAAGAGAGCACCTACCTTCTGTGATAGATGAACCAATACCTGAAGATTCTATCAAGCTCAAGGCTACTTAGGATGTTATTCCTACCGAAGAATCTACTTAAGAATTCATTCCCGAACGTGAACACCGTCCAGCTGATGTACCTGAGGAAAATGCTGAAGAAAATGGTGCTGAAGAAAATGCTGATCAAATTCCTCATCGACAACCAGCTCATCCTCATGTTGCAAAAGAAGTGCAAGTTGAAAAGATCATCGATGATATTGAAGCACCAGGTCCTCTCACACGCTCAAAAGCTTCACATTTATCTAACTTTTGTGGGCACTATGCTTTTGTCTCTATCACAGAGCCCACTAAGGTAGATGAAGCATTTCTGGAGCCTGAGTGGATTCAAGCTATGCAAGAAGAATTACATCAGTTCGAGATCAATAATGTCTGGGAACTGGTCAAACGTCCAGATCCTCGCAAGCATAATATCATCGGCACAAAGTGGATCTACCGCAACAAGCAAGATGAAAATGGCCTTGTGGTGAGGAATAAGGCACGACTTTTAGCTCAAGGCTACACACAGGTTGAAGGAATTGATTTCGATGAAACTTTTGCACCTGTTGCTAGACTTGAGGCTATTTGCATATTACTTGCATATGCTAATCATCATAATATCACTTTATATCAAATGGATGTGAAAAGTGCATTCCTCAATGGTAAGCTTGAGGAAGAAGTATATGTTGCTCAACCCCCAGGTTTTGAAGATCCTAAGAATCCTGACAAAGTCTTCAGACTCAACAAGGCCCTCTATGGCCTCAAGCAGGCCCCTTGGGCGTGGTATGATACTTTGAAGGAATTCTTCGTGAAGAATGGCTTCACACCCAGTTCACTCGACCCTACTCTCTTTACTAAATCTTATGATGGTGAACTGTTTGTGTGCCAAATATACGTTGATGATATTATCTTTGGCTGTACTGACCAACGTTATAGTGATGAATTTGCCTATATGATGAGTGAAGAATATCAAATGTCTATGATGGGAGAGTTGAAATTCTTCTTAGGTCTTCAAATTTGTCAACAGCACAATGGTATATTCATATCTCAGGAGAAATACCTCAAGGATGTACTGAGGAAATTTGGCATGCAAGACTGTAAAGGAGTCAAAATTCCTATGCCCACAAATGGCCATCTACGCACTGATGAAAATGGTATTGACTTCAATCACAAGGTATATCACTCCATGATTGGTTCTTTATTGTACTTATGTGCATCTAGGCCAGATATAATGCTTAGTGTTTGCATGTGTGCCCGATTTCAAGCAACACCGAAGGAATCACACCATAAGGCTGTGAAGCATATTCTTCGATATCTAGCTCACACACCAACACTAGGATTATGGTACCCCAAGGGCTCTACCTTTGATCTCATTGGATATTCTGACTCTGACTATGCTGGTGATCGTGTGGACCGCAAGTCAACATCTGGTACTTGTCATTTCCTCGGACGATCTCTGGTCTGTTGGTCCTCGAAGAAACAGAACTACGTATCACTGTCCACTGCTGAAGCTGAGTATATTGCTGCTGGTTCTTGTTGTGCTCAATTGCTGTGGATGAAGCAAACTCTCCAGGACTACGGCATCAACATGAAGAACGTGCCTCTCTACTGTGACAATGAGAGTGCCATCAAGATTGCTCATAACCCAGTTCAGCACTCGAAGACAAAGCACATTCAGATCCGTCATCATTTTCTTCGTGATCATGTGTTGAAGGGTGACATTGCTATTGAACATGTGAAGACTGAAGAACAGCTAGCCGATATCTTCACAAAGCCCTTGGATGAGAAGAGATTTAGCATGTTGTGGTGTGAGCTAAATATCTTAGAATCTTCGAATGTTCTTTGAAAAGGATGCACATCCTTCCACTTATGCAAAATTGATGACTTAGATGTGCAACACATGAAGAAACGTTTTTCTTCAATCAATGAAGAATAACACTCTAAGTGTGAAGAAATTAATGAAGAGTTTGATTCTCAGAACCCTACGACAATTGTACGCAGTGTCTGAAATCATCATTCTTATACGGTGGCTCACGCCACCACCAAAGTTGAAAATCTTCAATTTGAGTTTTTCCTCAGTCTTTAAAATTCTTCAGTTTTTCAAATTCTTCAACTTTGCAAAATCTTCACTGTTTCCATCGTATTTCTTCATTGACTATATATATATATATATATATGGTTTATGTCCTCTACAGCATTCACTTATGGCTATTTCTTCAAGTTGCATTTTCTGCTAAGTGAATGTGATCGGACCCTTCCCCCTCTATGCTATACTCAACCCAATCTATTCACAAATTCTTCATGTGCGTTCTATTTGAAACCCGTTCAAAATCTTCACTGTGTCCTTGTCAGCTGAAGAAATTGCGAGCGAAACTTTAAAACTAGTCTTATCCAAATTTTTTGTTTTGCCGCTCAAACCGTCCCGTTTCCCATGATAGACTTATCTATTCACCCACGATCTAACACGATCTACACTATTCATTACATGGGTGACACATGTCAAGCGAATGAGAAGGGCCAGGGGCACGTTCGTCCTAAATCTTCGGGCGAACAGTTATTCACTGCGACTATAAATACCCCCTCACCCTTCCTCACTTCCTTTACTCCGCTCGACCGCTCTCTCTCGCACTCGAGCTTCTCAAACCCTAGCGCCGCCGCTACTCCATCGTCGCCGGTGAGGAAGAGCTTCACTGCCTCGACCTCATTGCTGTCGTACTCCCGCCGGCCGCGGAAATCTTCACCCCGCCGCCGCCGTAGCTGTCTTCCTCCGCCAAGTTAGGGCGTGGAAGATCTGAACTGACGAGCTTCCAATCTACACTTCTCAGTTCGTCGTGTTCTTCAATCAGGGTAATTAAAAGTTACTTTTACTGCCCTCTTTGATTCATATTTTCACTACAAAATCTTCAAAGGTGTTTTATTCTTCAAATTCTCACACACAAAACACCTCACAAATTATCTGTTCTTGATTCGTTTCCCTAAGCTTCATTTTCTTCAAGATTCCTCAATTGTGTGGATCATAGATCTATACAACTCTGGAACCTAAGAAAAAGTACGCTTAGTGAAATTCTTCAAGACTCATCTGGTCAAATTCCTCAAACTTGTTCATTTTGAAAACCTTCTGAGAACGCATATGACCTCTTCAAATTCCTCGCAACTATACTCTATTCATAGGTACTCATGTCCGCTGATGAATCACTAGGTTCTCATCAACTTAACTCATTTGCAGCATTCCTTGAAGAAAAGTTGCATACTTCTTCAGAGTGTTCAATTGTTCAAATTCCTCGTCTGAAGAATATGGCTGAAGGTAAGAAACCACAAAAAGGAGGAAAGAATCCTGAGGTCATGACTGCTTTTGAGATCCATGATGACATTTATAAGGACTATTGCACACCTAATGAGGCCAAGTTCGGCAAAGACAACAAAAATCAGCGCAAGGTGCGCATACAGAGGAATGAAAGGAGATGGGCAAGAGAATGGAGGGAGTACAGATATGTAACTCCAAAGTATATGAAGAAATTTGCTCTAAATCCACCATGCCCAAGAGCTCCATTGGCTCCTGGCCAAGAAGCTGATCCCACCAGCCTCAAGCGCGGTGAGGATTTTCCTGATGAATGGGCCAAGCGCCAAGCCAAGTTGACTAGACAAGCCAAAGAAGCAGTGACGAAATTTAATGAAGACTCTGCTGCTGCTGCTGCTGCCACAAAAGCCTCTAACAAGCCTAGGAAATCAATGGCAAAGAAGCCCACTCACAAGCCGAGTGCTTCCACAACTGTGCCCTCACGGCCAAGTTCCTCAGCTATGCCCTCATGGCCAGAATCTTCAAAGTCCTCACGGCCAATTCCTCAAGATGCACCAGCTCCTCCAAAGTCCTCAGTTGGTCCGGCAAAGTCCTCAACCCCTGTTCACCTGGCCACATGCCAAAGTACTACAGGTGTCTCCATTGCCTCTGGTGTCTCGGCAAGTTCCTCAACTGCACCAAATTCTTCATCTGGCCCCACTCTGCTAAAGACAAAGGCCACTGCTGGACGAGGTCCTCGGCCCAGTCCAAAAAAGAAACAAGTTGGCTTCCATGTGCCATCTGACGATGAAGCTGATGATGAAGAACTTGCAGATATCATCAGGGACAGGCAGGAAAGGGACGCTAGAGCCAAAGACACAAATGTGCCACTGCTTTTGTGTCGGTGTACTAAAGTAGGGGTACCTTAGTATCTTGAACTTGTGCACGGGCAGTGGCAGCATCCCGCGGCAAGGCTTGCCGGACGTCTGCCAAAATCCTCCGTAGTTCCTATTGATGCCATTCAAGAACAAAGTGTTTTAACTAAGAAGACAAGACTCCGGCAAGAGGAGCTTGCCGGGAAAGACAAGGCCCCGGCAAGAGAAGCTTGCCGGGAAGGCCGACCCAGGCATTTCGAAGAACTTGCCACGACGCGCCACGCGTCCCGGCAAGACTCGACGAGCGACAAGCTTTCGGGTGCGACAAGACAACGACCGCGGCAAGGCGCTTGCCGCGGCGAAGCCACCACTCTGCACCCATGCTCCAACGCATCCGTCGACGTGTCGCCGCAGGACCATTCCAGGCGCACGTGGCGGGAAGCTGTGCAGTCAAGTGGTGCGAGGTGGCAAGTGGAGATGACGAGAAGGCCATCATGGCAGGTGATGGCGCCCCTAACGGTCGCTTTTCTGCACTGTTTAGGCGATGCGGACGGGCATTAAATGCTCTTGTCCCCTACCGTCAGAGTTAGGTAGGGTGCACTGTAGGTAGCAGTTGTACCAACCACCCTTTTTACATTTGTACCCTTGACTGCGTTGCCACCTGTCGGTGACCCCTTTAGCCTATAAAAGAAGGCCCGTGCGCAACATAGAGGGGGTTCGACTCATTCGAAACTACACCACTCTCACGCTCTCAAGCAAGAACAGAATACAATCACAAAGTAGCAGTAGGAGTATTATCTCTCCGGAGAGCTCCGAAGCTGGGTAAAAAATCCCTCGCATGCTCCGCCTCAATCCGCTCTTCGTGCGCCCTCCGCTCCCTTGCCGGACCAGAAGGGGCCCTGCCCCATAGGTGCTCGCTTCCCACGACATCTTTGGCGCGCCAGGTAGGGGGGCGTCGAGGGTGCGTGAACCTGATCCGGCGTTCACGCGAGCCAGATCTTCATTTTCTTCATCATCATCTTCAACATGCCACCGAAGAAGAACGCTTCGGAGGTGGCCGCTCCGTCCACGTCGATCCCACCGCCACCGGAGCAAACGGGCGGTGGGGTAGACGCCGGCGGAGGAACGGGCGCCGACGATGGAGCTCATGCTGCCGCCAGGTCCAAGGACAAGGCCGCGCAAGCCTCGGCGTCCGTACACGCGCCGCGCCCGTCTCAGGAGGCGCGGGACCGACAACGGCATGGTACACGCGGTACCATACGCTCGTTGGGTCAAGGCCAAGCTGGTGGATCTCGGGACGCTCAAGATCATCATGCACGTCAACATGCTGGCACGAGCGCGGCGCGGTCGCCTAGACGAGATGTTGCTCCTTCTAACATTGTTAGAAGTGCGAGCATATCTCGCTCCTCGTGCCGTTCGCCGCCGCCACCCAAGACTCCAGAAGAAGCATTGGCCCGGGCCCAACTGCTTCTAGATTACCCTCCAGCGCCAGACAAGATCGACGATTGGAGGGCTACCATTCAGAGCCTCATCGGCTTCGCCAACGGCGACACTCCCCGGCAACCGAGTACGTCGAAGCCGCGGCAAGACGCCCAGGCGCAAGCCGATGGCGACAAGACTGGTGGGGGTGCGACCACCGTGCACTCCCCGCCCCGAAGGCCAAGATCGCCGACTCGCCGGGTCAACCTCGACACCGACTCCACAGCGTCGTCAGATCCACGAGCTCGTCGCGATCAACGCCAAGTTCTTCAAGAACGACAGCACGAAGATGCTCGTACATGCATCGAGCGCCGAAGGGAAGCGCGACGTCAGTCAGAACAGCGCGCTGGGCCCGTTGTCGACATGCATGCGCCAGGGGAACTAGGCGACTTGCCGTACGCGGTAGGTTGCCCTGCGTTTACTCGTGAGCTGCGGCAAGTCCACTGGCCCAGCACAAAGAACTTCAAGCCAGATGTACCGGAGAAGTATGATGGCAGGTTGCATCCGTCGGAGTTCCTCAGCATCTACACCATCGCGGTGCAAGCCGCCCGGGGGCGCGACGAGAAGATCCTTACCAACTACTTCCTGTTGGTACTCAAGCCCAAAGTCAGATCCTGGCTCATGCACTTGCCGGACGACTCCATCTCCTCATGGGCGGACCTGTGCCATCAGTTTGTCGGCGCCTTCACAGGCGGCCACAAGCCCCATGGCCAGGAGAGCGATCTTCATCTGCTCGCCCAGAAGGAAGGAGAACCCCTGCGCAAGTACATTCAGAGATTCAGTCAAGTGCAGCGCAACATCCCAGACGTCCACCCTGCCGCAGTTATCAGCGCGTTCCATTAGAACGTGCGTAATCGCAGGATGAGGGAGGAGATGGCGATGGGCAAGATCAGAGATGTCAGCGAGCTATATGCTCTGGCCGACAGGTGCGCACGTGCTGAAGAGGGGAGGAAACTCCCCGGAGAGAATGCAGGAGCAGAAGGGTCCGATAGTGAGGATGCCGCCCTGGCAAGGAAAAACCGGAGGCGGAACAACAGGACGAGGAAAGCTAAGGATGTGCTAGTTGTCGAGCAGTCCGGCAATGGAGGGGGCGCCAAGAAGGCCAAAGCTGGTAACTCCAGTGAGGCTGTGGTGGCCGCCGACAAACAGGACGGCTCCGGCAAGCAGTACTGCAAGATCCACCGCACCAAGGGTCATGATCTCCAGACCTGCAAGAAAGTTGAGCAGCTTGTTGAACTGCAGAAGGCTTAATACGAGCGACGCGACAAGGAGAAGGCCCAAGAAGGTGGTGGAGGATCCGGCAAGAAGCGACCCGGCCGGGGAGGGCGCCGCGGCAAGGCCAAGCAGCGGCAAGGAGACAGGCCTCCCCGCGGCCGCGACAAGGATGAAGATGAAGACGATGACGAAGACATGGAGGATGATGAGGCCGATGAGAAGGAGTTTCAGAAAGCAACAGAGGTTTTGTGCGTTGACGGTGGTGCTTCTCCGCATTACCTTACAATGGGATACTCGGCCGTCCAGCGCTCGCCAAGTTCATGGCAGCATCTCATTACGCATACAACGTGCTCAAGATGCCTGGTCCGATAAGTGTCATCTCTGTCCCTGGCGACAAGAAGGATGCCCTTATCTGTACCGACAAGATTTATCGGGAAGCAGCAGCCGCAGCCGAACGCAAACCACTTGCCGCTGAAGCTCCCGGGGGGAAGAACAAGACAAAGTCCGGCAAGAGCTCTGATGCCCACTCCGGCAAGCGCACCTCTTCGGAGTGCTGCGCTACCATCGAGGATGCACCACTGAGCTCCACCGGCAAGTGTAAGAAGGCGAAGGCAGCTCCGCCAGAAACCAAGAAAGTGGCCGCAAAGGAGGACGGCACTGGTGGTACCTTCACCATCAGTGCCACGCTTGATCCTAAATAGGAAAGCACACTCGTTGCTTTCCTGCGGGCGAATGTCGATGTGTTTGCATGGCAACCATCTGACATCCCCGGTGTTCCCAGGAAAGTAATTGAGCACCACCTTGCCGTCTGTCCTCACGCGCGGCCCGTCAAATAGAAAGTTAGGAAGCAAGCAGTGGAGCGCCAAGAATTCATTGCTGAAGAGATCAAGAAGTTGGAAGCAGCAGGCCTGGTCAGAGGAGTGCTCCATCCTACGTGGTTGGCCAATCCTGTAGTCGTGCGCAAAGCGAATGGGAAATGGAGGCTTTGTATTGACTTCACTGATGTTAATAAAGCTTGTCCCAAAGATCCATTTCCCTTGCCGCGCATTGACCAGATTGTCGACTCCACGGCAGGATGTGATTTGCTTTCATTTCTTGATGCATATTCAGGATATCATCAGATCTTTATGGCAGAAGAGGATGAGGAGAAAACCGCATTCATTACTCCATGTGGCACGTACTGTTTTGTGCGGATGCCTTTTGGACTAAAGAATGGTAGTTCAACATTTGCAAGGGTAGTTCACGAAGCTTTTGAGCCACAGTTGCACAGAAATGTAGAAGCCTACATGGATGACATAGTGGTCAAGAGCAAAGACAGAGCAACTCTGATCCAAGATTTGGACGAGACCTTTGCAAATCTGCGCAAGATCAATCTCAAACTCAACCCCGAGAAGTGCGTGTTTGGAGTCCCTTCCGGCAAGCTTCTCTGGTTCTTTGTGTCTCAGCGGGGGATCGAAGCCAACCCCGATAAGATCAAAGCTATTGAGCAGATAGAAGCACCGAAGCGCGTCAAGGATATACGAAGGCTTGCCGGCTGCGTAGCTGCTCTCAGCAGGTTCATCTCTAAGTTTGCTGAGCGCGCCCTGCCGTTTTTCAAAATTTTGAAAAGGGCAGGTCCAATGAAATGGACTCTGGAAGCGGAGGCTGCGCTGCAGGACTTGAAGAGATATCTGTCCTCCACTCCAATACTTGTCGCACCTAAGCCACAAGAGAAGTTGCTACTGTATCTAGCGGCAACCAATCAAGTGGTTAGTGCTGCGTTAGTAGCGGAGAGGGAGGCAGATGATGAGCCAGCGGCCACGGCAAGTGCATCCAACCACAAGCAGTGGGCTTCCCCGACAAGCTCTGGTCCCGACAAGGATGGATCTGTGCAGCCACAAGAAGAGAAGCAGAAGAAAATGGTGCAGCGCCCAGTTTACTTTGTCAGTTCCCTTCTGTAGGGAGCTAGATCGAGGTACTCTAGTGTGTAGAAGTTGCTTTTCAGCCTTCTCATGGCCTCGAGAAAGCTGCGCCATTACTTTCAAGCACATGAGATCACAGTTGTCACTCGCTTTCCGTTGAAGAGGATATTGCAAAATCCAGAAGCAACAGGCAGGATTGTCGAGTGGGCACTAGAGTTGTCAAGTTTTGGCCTCAGGTTTGAGAGTACTTCAACTATCCAGAGCCGAGCATTGGCAGAATTCATAGCAGAATGGACGCCAACACCTGATGAAGAAACTCCAGAGACGAGCATCCCCGTCAGGGAAGCAAGCAAAGAATGGATCATGTATTTTGATGGTGCCTTCTCATTGCAAGGCGTCGGTGCGGGCGTACTACTTGTCGCACCCACCGGAGAGCACCTTAAGTACGTGGTCCAGATGCACTTTCCCAAGGAGCAAGCGACAAACAATACTGCAGAGTATGAAGGTTTGCTTGCCGGACTCAGGATCGCGGCAGACCTTGGGATCAAAAAGCTTATTGTTAGGGGTGACTCGCAGCTTGTCGTCCGCCAAGTTAACAAAGATTATCAGAGTCCGTTGATGGAAGCCTACATTGATGAAGTGAGAAAGTTGGAAGAGCACTTTGACGGCCTACAGATGAAACATGTTCCGAGAGCTCAGAACGATGTTGCAGATGGCCTGTCAAAGTGCGCCACACTCAAGTTACCTGTGGAACCAGGAATTTTTGTGCTCAAGCTGACTCAACCATCTGTAACACCATCAACTGGACAGAACAAGAAGAGGAAGTTTATTTCTGGTGACTACTTCCCGGCAGAGCTCCCCGAAGCCGCCGCCAAGAAGGTCCCCAAGATCAACACCAAAAGTGCTGAGGGGCAGTCTGCTCTGACAAGCCCAAGGGTTTGTTTCGTTGAAGCAGACGCTCCCGACAAGTTTTGCTCCGGCAAACTTGCCGGGGAACATCAAGCTCCGGCTGAGCCACAGGTTCTTGCCGTAGAAGCAGATGTTCCTGCAGCAGCATTTATGCCTTTAGTCCTTGTTGTTGAGCCGCAGGCTCCAGCATGGGCACAGCAGATTGTCCGTTTCCTCCAGACAGGAGAACTTCCCGAAGAGCAAGAAGAAGCGGAGAGAGTAGCCCGGCAATCAAGTATGTACCAGTTTGTCGATGACATACTGTACAGAAGGAGATTCAACAGAGTGAAATTGAAGTGCATTCCCCGGGAAGATGGACAGAAGCTGTTGGCGGAGATACATGGAGGCATAGGTGGTCATCACATTGGCGCACGAGCACTTGCCGGCAAAGCTTTCCGGCAAGGTTTCTTCTGGCCAACAGCCCTCCAGGATGCAACTGCACAAGTAACCAAGTGTGAAGCGTGTCAGTTCCACTCCAAGCAGATACATCAACCAGCTCAAGCTCTCCAGACGATCCCTTTATCCTGGCCATTTTCGGTCTGCGGGCTCGACATCCTCGGCCCTTTTCCCCGAGCTGTCGGGGGCTTTGAGTACTTGTACGTGGCAATCGACAAGTTCACAAAGTGGCCGGAAGTGGAAGCAGTGAGGAAGGTGACAGCACAGTCAGCAGTCAAGTTCTTCAGGTCAATTGTTTGCCGTTTTGGAGTCCCTAACAGGATCATCACCGACAATGGCACACAATTCATGAGCCGCACCTTCATGCAGTACGTCCAAGATCTTGGCGCCAAGGTCTGCTTCGCTTCTGTTGCTCTCCCGAGAAGCAACGGTCAAGCGGAGAGGGCAAACGCTGAAGTGTTGCGCAGGCTTAAGACCAGGACTTTCGACAGGCTGCACAAGTGCGGAAAGAATTGGATCGAGGAGCTGCCAGTGGTTCTTTGGTCGATCAGGACGACGCCAAATCGAGCCACTGGCCAGACACCTTTTTCTCTAGTGTACGGAGCAGAGGCAGTTCTCCCCACTTAACTCATATACGGATCGCCTCGAGTGCTCGCTTATGATGAGCTTGAGCAAGAGCAGCTGCGACAAGATGACGCGCTGCTCCTTGAGGAAGATCGTCTTCAGGCTGCTGTACGAGCTGCTCGATACCAGCAAGCTTTGCACCGCTCCCATAGCCGCAAAGTCAATGCCAGAAGTCTCGAGGAAGGCGACCTTGTTCTTCGGCGTGTTCAATCCGCCAAGAATTCCAACAAGTTGATGCCAAAGTGGGAAGGCCCTTATCGGGTGAAACGAGTCACTAGGCCTGGTGCTGTCCGCCTTGAGACCGAAGATGGCTTTCCGGTGAGCAACTCCTGGAACATTGAGCATCTTCGTAAGTTTTACCCATAAGGCGCGGTTGCCGGAACCTGTTCCGACAACCACCTTTTGTACAAGCCTTGCCGCTGTTGCATGTAACCCTTTGTACAAAGCCGGGCGCAGATCCCGTGCATAAATAAAGCTCATGTGCTTCACACATCTTGTCAAATTTCATGCCTTTTTCTTTTTTGCATGTATTATCTGACACTTTGTGCAGCACTTGCCCCCGGTAAGCAATAACGAGCTTTAAGGCTCCATATCTTTATTTTCTCTTCTTTCTTTTCCTCAAAAAGAAGGTTCCTTCGCCCACAAGTTCACCGGGGGGAAGGAGAAGATAATGGTGTGGACCAGGCGTCGTTCAAAGATGTATAGCCTTGCCGGGACGCAGACGACAGAAAAGCTAAGTTGCCAAAGTTTGAGCACAATCAGTTTTAAAAAAATTTAAGTTATCTTCCTTGAATGACCATGCTTTGTATGGAAAACCTGTGCGCGGAGGAACCAACTCGTAGCTAGTTGCGCCCTTACTTTGTTTCGAGTCCGCTCAACAACTTAAGTGTGTTGCGACTAGTTACGACAAGGTTTCTTGCCGGAAGCAGCACCGCCAGCAGGCTGCTGATGTTCTGCACTCAGCGCTCGCGGCAAGGGTGCCTGCGCCTGCAAGTTCCCTAAAAGCGTAGGGTAAAAACATACAAAGGAAGGAATCAAGTACAGGAAATAACATAGCAAATACTGCCCAAGATAAAGTTATATTACAAAGATAACTTGTCGTGGCACTGACTAAATTGTTCTCATAACATAAATGGCAGCGGCAAGGAAAAGAGAAAAAGGGCAGCCTAATCCACGCGCTCGCCGTCGATCCTCCTGACTTCATTCACCTTGTCCACAATGGGTGCCACAAGGGCCTTGAGCTCTTCAAGATCAGCACCCACCAGCAGCTTCTTGAGGACGTTGGTGAGGTTGAGGCCCGGTTTGCGGAAGAGCACCTTCACCAGCACCTTCTCCAAGACTCGGGCGCAGATTGCGTGCGACTCGTCAGCCAGCTGCCTTGGGATCCTTTCCCGGAGTTGCTGGAGAGCCGTCGCCACGCCCTTGAAGAACAGAGTGAGCTTGGCGCTGGGCTGGAGGTTTTCATCGGAGGAGTACCCGAAGCCCTCCAGTTCCAGCTGTGCCAGCTCCTCGTCGATGACTGCGGCGATGTTGACGAGGCCCTCCGTCCAGAGCTCCACAGTAGCCCTGAAGGTGTTCTGGGTTTCGGCGGCCCTCGTCAGCAGCGCCTCGTTGGCCTTGATCTCCTGCTTCAAGTCCTCCTCCTGCTTCTTGGCGCCGTCCAGCGTCTCCGTCAGCGTGGCCAGCTTCAGCTCGAGATCGGCATTAGCGTCCTTGGCGGCGTTCAGCTCCCTGCCCTTCTCAGAGAGACGACCCTGCAGCTCACCATGGGCAAGGGCGTCCTTCTCGCGCTCGCGCTGGAGCACGGCAAGCTCTTCATTCTTTGTCTTGAGGGTGGCTTCTAGCTCCGTCACCCTCACCTCCAGCTCCTTCTTGGCGGCCTCGGCAGATGCAGCTGCATCCTTCGCTTCTTTGAGGGCTCCGCCAAGTGTCTCCTCGCGCACGGCAAGCTCCTCCTCATGGCTGTCCAAGTTAACCTTCTTCTGCGTCAGCTCACCTTCCCGCTTGGACAGCTCCTCGGCGGTAAGCCGCTGCTCCTCCTCGGCTTCAGCCTTCTCAAGGATGAACGCCTTCTGCGCTTCGACGAGCTGCGCCCGCTCCTCTGCAATGGCCCGGAGAGCTTCTTGGTTGCGGCTCTGGAGCTCCTCCGCGTGCTTCTCTATGTCCACTCCCGCCTGCGCGACAAGCGCTTCCCGGGACTCCAGTTTCGCTTGGCGGGCGCGGTAGAGTGACACCAACTTCCGGAGCAGCTGCTCCTCCTCAGACTCGCCGCTGCTGCTGCTTGGTGCGTCCACCACTGTCAGCCCAGCGGAGGCGAGCACTTCTCCGTCAAAAGTGTCTCCCTCGACCGGCGCCCTGGAGCTTGATGCCCAGGGGAGCTTGATGAAGACACCTTCGCCGGCCTTCAAGTAGGCGTCGGGCTGGGGCTCTTCGGAGCTTGGCGCTGTGTCAGCGGCAGAGGGATCGGCGGTCGGTGTAGCGCCCTGCGCTCCTGCGGCCCCAGGGTCATCAGTATGATCGCCAGATCCCTCGCCAGCTCTAGCGCCAGCAGCCTTGGCGGCCTCTTCGTCGGCAGGATCATCAGCGTCGGCCCCTTCCTCGGTGGCAGCGGCTTCGTCAACATTGCCGCGCACGTTCTCCACACCGGTGGCCTCGGTCTCCATCGGCTCCGAGGAGGGAAGATCTGAAGACAGAAAGAGGGAGAGGAAGTCAAGAAAATATCCAAAAAAGAAGATCAGAAGAAGAAGAATCCAAGGAAAGTTTCAAGCAAGGGAAATTACCAGTACTGGGATCCACGGTCATGGGCTCCACCACCGGAGGGTCGCTGGTGCTGCCCCTTGCCGGAGACTCCTCCCTTGCCGGGGACCTCTCCCTTGCCGGAGAGCGCTCCCCCGCCGGGGAATCACCCCTTGGCGGTGTAGTCGAAGCAGATAGCACCTCAGGGGTAGCTTCTGGTTGTTCCTGGTGAGCCTGTTCTACTCCTACACAAGCAAACCAATAAACAAGATATCAGCAAGGAAAGAACACCCATGCGCACCCCACAACAGGAAGTGAACAAATACTTACGCTAGGGGCTGCGCTGGGGGCTGCTGCGAGGAGAGACTGCCGGGTCCGACAAGGTGGTCTCGGATGCGTCCTCTATTGCCACGGCAGGATCATCCTCGATGACAACCACGGGGACCTTGGCCCTCTTCGCCGCTCTCTGGGCCAGAGTCCTGGAAAGGAACAAGGTTCAGAAGAAAGCAGATCAGAAACAAGACAAGAAACAGTGAGGATTGAAGAACCATAAGTACAACAAAAGAAAGACTTACTCGTCCTCCTCTTCTTCCTCCTCGTCGGGGCTGAGCGCGGAGAGATCAAAGTCTGGCACCCTTTCAGCGCGACGAGGCGGAGGAATAGGCTCCCTTGGACGCTTGGCGGGAGCTGCGGCAGGATCGGAAGCAGCGGCCCGAGAAGACCCCGCCCCAGTTGCCGGTGCGGCGTGAGATGCTCCCGTGGCAGCGGTGCTTGGCGCGGTGGAGCGTGTCCCGCGGCGCGGCGGCTGTTGGCCCGTCTGCCGCCCTGTTGTGTCCCCGGTCCTGCGGAGGCGCCTTCTTGGTTGAGCTGGGGGCTGCGCTGAGGGCCCCGTCTGCGGCAAGTTGCTTGAAGACGGCTGGCCACTCGCACCCCCGGCAGGCTCGTTCGCCTCGGCTTCGGGCTCCCCCTCGCCAACGACCTCCCCGCCAAGATCCTCTCGGTCGGCAAGGCTTGCCGCCTCGGCTGCCTCTGCCTCCTCCAAAGTAAACCCGAACTCGCCCGCGGCGGCGGCTGCCGCCGCCTCCTCCGCCCTGGTGGCGATGCGCCGCATCTCGACATCAGTGGTGTCACGGGTGAGAAGCCTCTGCTCGTCGGCGCGGACCGCCACCTCCACCAAGTTGTCGAAGAATTGATGTACGACGTCGTCGGCGGGCTCTTGCCAAGTTGGGATAATCCCATGCGAGTCGCACTCCGGCATCATTGCGCAGATGCGGTCGAGCTGGGAGTTATTGCACAACGGGACGACGCCCTGTGGCAGCCTGAACCACTCAGGATGGTTGGGGTCGTGCTTGATGTAACGCCCTCGATGCGGCTATATCTCCCACGTGTCGAAGCACGACTTAGAGGCATAACCGCATTGAAAGCAATGTCGCAAGTGAGGTAATCTTCACGCAACCCATGTAATACATAAGGGAAAGAGATACATAGTTGGCTTACAATCGCCACTTCACACAATACATGAGTAAAGCATTACATCATACAGATACAATCAAGGTCCGACTATGGTACCAAAATAAAATAAGACTACCCCAAATGCTACACAGATCCCCGATCGTCCCAACTGGGCTCCACTACTGACCAACTGAAACGAAACAACACAAAGAACAAGATCTTCATCGAGCTCCTCCTTGAGCTCGGATGCGTCACCTGCACGGTTTCATCGGCACCTGCAAACTGGTTTTGGAAGTATTTGTGAGCCACGAGGACTCAGCAATCCCATTACCATGGGTATCAAGACTAGCAAAGCTTAATGGGTAAGGAAGGGGTAAAGTGGTGAGGTTGCAGCAGCGGCTAATCATGATATGGTGGCTAACGTACGCAAATGAGAGCGAGAAGATAAACAAAGGAACGGTCGTGAAGCTAGCAATGATCAAGAGGTGATCCTGAACACCTACTTATGTCAAACATAACCCAGAAACCGTGTTCACTTCCCGGACTCCGCCGAGAAGAGACCATCACGGCTACATACGCGGTTGATGCATTTTATTTCGGATCTGGTGTCAAGTTATCTACAACCGGACATTAACAAATTCCCATCTGCCACATAACCGCGGGCACGGCTCTCGAAAGTTTATACCCTGCAGGGGTGTCCCAACTTAGCCCATGACAAGCTCTCGCGATCAACGAAGGAATAGACCTTCTCCCAGGAAGACCCGATCAGTCTCGTAATCCCGGTTTACAAGACATTTCGACAATGGTAAAACAAGACCAGCAAAGCCGCCCGATGCGCCGACAATCCCGATAGGAGCTGCACATATCTCGTTCTCAGGGCAACACCGGATGAGACATCCTACGAGTAAAACTAGACCTCGAGTTTCCCCGAGGGGGCCCCGCAGTCTACTTGGTTCGGACCAGCACTTAGACAAGCACTGGCCCGGGGGGGTAAAATAAAGATGACCCTCGAGTTGGCCGACCCAAGGGAAGGGTATAGGTGGTGGTGAGGCAAATGGTAAAACCAAGGTTGGGCCTTGTTGGACAAGTTTTATTCAAAGCAAACTGTCAAGGGGGTCCCATAAATCACCCGACCGCGTAAGGAACGCAAAATCCGGGAACATAACACCGGTATGACGAAACTAGGGCGGCAAGAGTGGAACAAAACACCAGGCATAAGGCCGAGCCTTCCACCCTTTACCAAATATATAGATGCATTAATAATATAAGAGATATTGTGATATCCCAACATAACCCTGTCCATCATGGAGCAATCTTCAACTTCACCTGCAGCTAGCAACGCTATAAGAGGGGCTAAGCAAAGCGGTAACATAGCCAAGCAATGGTTTGCTAGGAAGGGTGTCAACGGTTAGAGGTTCATGGCAATTTGGGAGGCTTGAAGAGCAAATGATAGGTAACGCAGCATAGCGATAGAACGAAGCAACTAGCATAGCAATGATAGTAGTGAGATCCAGGGTAGCGGTCATCTTGCCTGAAATCCCGCTAGGAAGAAGAACGAGTCCATGAAGAAGACAAACGGACGCAGTCGAACGAATCCTCACAATCGCAACATTACCGGGACTAAGAAGCAACACCGGAAAGAAACAAACAACATGGTAAACACACAAGCATAAATATGGCATGATGCACAATCAAGTATGATGCATGTCCGGTTTAATGAGGCATGGCATGGCAAAGTGCAACACACAATACTACAAGTTAAGTGGAGCTCAATATGCAACGAGTTGCATATTGACGAAACACCACATCCGAGTTATTTAGTTCGCTCTCATTTAGGTATACAACAATTTTAAATCTTGTTAAACATGTCAAGGGGTGTAACAAAAGTAAACTAAATATTTAGGCAAGTTTAAATGAGGCCGGAACAACAAACAACATTTCCGGAAAAACCTCATATGCAATTTATGAATTTGCTACTGTTCTGCCCTAAAAACATATTTTAAAGTTGTTAAACAGGAAAATAAAGTGGACCATGTTAATCTAGGCATTTTTCCACCCCATTTACATATAAAGTTTATTTAAAACCGGGGTACGGTTATTTAGTTAGGAAATAAATCATTTTAACATAGCATTTGGCAAATTCAAACAAACAGCAATTTAAACATTTTTAACATGGATGAAAATGGCATATTATTAATCTACACAAAATTCTAAGCATTTTACATATGTAAATTATTTACAAAAGATGCATGGTTTGTGAGTAATTAAATGCATGAAGTGCAAGGGGTTTTCTGTAAACTGACAGTCTCTGGATACATGGCAAAATTCGCAGGACCAGGAAAAAAACATATCGGGCCGAATCTGCTGGGCCAGCAGTGTACAGGAGAGGGGCTGGAGGGGCGCTCACCCATGGGCCTTAGCAGGCCGGTCGGTTTGGAGAGGTGGAAGGGGGGCGCTGGGCCTGCTGGAGGCGATCGAGGCCTCAGTCCACGCGTGCGCGGTCAACGCACGCGGTCGAGCGCTCGTTCCCGAGCTGTTGCGCGATGCAGCGCGAAGCAGAGGCGGGGAGCAAAGGCAACGACGGCAGCTTGGCGCGGGGCAGGGCTCCGACGGCCAGGAACAGACGGGGACAGGCGGATCCGGCCACGGGGGCGCCGGGTCTGACCGGAGGCGGGACGGAGGCGACCGGCGACGAAGCTTGGGGCGGCATCCATGGCGCTGTTGCTGTAACCTGAAGAAGGGAGGGAGAGAGAGATTCAGAGAAGCGGAACGGAAAGGGGAAGAAGAGAGAAGGTGAGGGCAATGGGCGCGCTGGCGACCTGCAGGTCTGACTAGGCGGCAGAGGGAGCTCCGGTGGAGCTGCTGCTTGCGGGGCTGCATGGCTGTGGCTGCGGGCTCCTGGCGCCTTGGCCGTCAGGGTCCTGCGAGAGTGAGAGAGATGTGAGATCAGGAGAAAGAAGGAAGAGAAGGAGGGACCGAGGGAGAGGGCGTGGGGTCGGCCTGGGGCTGCGAGGGACGCCCGGGCAGAGGAGCTTGAGCATCGGGCGCGCGCGAGGACCGGCGAGATGGCGCCCCAGTGGTCGTGCTCGCGAGGGCGAGATGGAGGGGAGCACGGGGCTTCAATCCAGCGGTGCGGAGGAGGCTGCCGGACGGAGGCGGGGAGGAGGCTTGAGATGGGTCAATGGGATGGATGGATTGGATCTGGGTGTGGCTGTTGGTTGGTGCAGGGGGAATGAGAGGATCCCGAGGTGGGAAAATGGGTTCGGCGGCGGCGGCTGGGAGGATGGGACAGGATCCCTAGGTTCTAGGGTTTGCAAAATAGACTAGGGGTGGACTATATATGTGGAAAGGAGGAGAGTTTGGATCATCCGATAAAAATCGGACGGTCGAGAAAAATAGGCTAGGGAGTCCAAATAAGAAAACGGAGATGTTTTATAGACGTTAGGGGATGATCTGGATCCAACGGTATCGACAGACCGGTTCGGGTTCGGGCAAGTTTCGGACACGGATGAGGGGTCGATGCATGTTGCCAAGAGGTTCAAATGGTCGGACAACAAAAGAACGGTTGGTCTCGAAAGGGATAAAAAGGCAAGGGGGGACGCGGCAACTACGAGCCGATGCAAGTTTTATGAAAGCGGTGCCGATGCAATGCGAATGATGGCATGAGATGAAATACAAGACATGAACAAAATACAAAACAACAGACAAAAACCCAACCACGGAGGAAGTAACATATCGCATCTCCGGAAAAGGCAAGAGTTGGAGTTGCGAATATGGAAAGTTGTATCCGGGGCGTTACAACACTCCACCACTACGAGAGGATCTCGTCCCGAGATCTAGGATGGCACCAGATGGAAAAGGAAGAGGAAGATAAGAGGTAAACTAAGTTGCTTCTTTGACGAATGAGTGAAACCATGAACCTTGAGAGGTTGAGCAATTTAAAAGAAAGAGTACAACAGAGATGAACGAGATTGCAAACAATCTGGTAGAAAAGAGGAACAAGGAGTATTACGAGAACTTGAAGGTTGCAAACACTTGAATCAAGAGTTTAATGGACAAGATAGAATTCGAAACCACTCCGGTTAAAACAAGATGAGAGAGGAAGAATGATATAATTTGGGCAGCACTCCGACTGTAAATGGAAGGAATTGAACATGAACTTGACAAGATGAGAGGATACATGATGAAATCAACAACACACTGCCTCCGGAATTGAAAGAATGGCACAAGGGGTAAGAAACATTACAAACCGCACTCCGATTGAGAAGGGAGGCAAAACTTGATAAGATGAGAGAACTCGAATGAAACACGACACTCCGGCTAAACGAATAAGCAAGGAAAATTACATGATATTTACAAAATGAGATGATGGGTCGAAGAGAGTAACATCACAATGCCTCTGGAAGAAATGAAAGAATGGAATGGACGGAGGGAAACAATATCTTGAAAGAGCACGCTTACAAGAAATGCTAGAACGGAGTTGTTGGAAAACCAACAACGAAAGGAATAAACTTATAGTGGGCTTATGGAAAACATCTCGAGACTATGAGGTGACAACCGGCCACTAATGGAAACCATTCATTAGAATGAGAGCACCAAAGAGATGAAAAAAAACTTCTTCACCGAGATGATAGAGAGATAACTTGGATCATAGATAAGCACCACAATGGCAACAGTCCATAGGGAAGGCTTTAGGTGAAATATAACCCAAGATAACTCCAATGAAGAGATTGATGGATTTAAAATACCTCATTCTTGACAACATGTGAATCACGAAACATGAATGGAAATTATCAAGAATGACATATCACCATCTCAAGAGATAAGGTAGAAAGAATTGCACTTTGGAATGCAAGATGAAGAATACTTGAGCTCCTCAAAACAAAACATGTGTTAAGCACCATGTTTAATTTTTGAGTATAGCTTGGCGGGTCATAACTTCGAGCGAAATCTTGAAGAACAATTGAAGAATGAAAAGAATCCTTGACGACCCACCATTTAGAGCCTCCATGAAGAACTCCGGTAATAGAAGGATGATGAAAAGAAAGAGAAGTTGAAAACACAAGGTGAAGCCTTGCAATGATTTAGATGGAGCTTCGCGATTATATAACCGAGAGAACTTGGAACTCCGAAAAAGAAGGATGAGCAATTGAAACCAAGAATTTTTTGATGAACCTCCGGAATAAGGAATTGAATTTACTCGATGAAACAAGAATAAGAATTACATTATGCTTATCCCTCATCAATTAAATTGATGACCCACAATGGATTTGGCATGCCACTTATTCTCATAGAAAGGATTAAGATAGATATGGCGCAAGCTTGGGAAGGTCTTCAATGAACCACCGGTAGGATTGGAAAGAACGAATGAATTAAATGATAACGAAAGAGGTGAAATCTTGAACGAACCACCGTAAGAATTGAAAATGTACGTAGCAAAGGCACAATTCACCGGGAAGAATTGGAAAACGAATGAAGATATTTGAGGGGATTTAGATACATGAGAACAAAGAGAACATGAACTGATTAGAGGATATTTGAATGAATCACCGGTAAGTTTTGGAGAACGATAGCTACACGCTGAGAATGAAGAATTATGACATGATGGCCTTCGGAGGAAAGAAATGGAAACAACTCATGAAATGCTCCGGATGGTAAGAAAAGAGTTATCTCAATCGAAAGCAATTATGAGAGGATGGCATCAAGCTAGGACCATGAATCTTCAAGAGAATGGACCAAGATTTAAGAGAAACTCTTCTTCGGTCTTCACATGTTGAGAATGATCATGAGAACCACCATGACAATTGTTGAGGCACTCCGGAATGAAAAATTGGAAAGGTTGAACCAACAATGAAAAGAATTTGAAAGATCTTGGAGAAAGACATAAGACTGATGATAACCCATTCTTACGTCAAACTTTGAAAAGAATTTTAGAAGCTCCGGGAAAATTAGAAGAGTCAGGTAAGATCCTGGGAAAAGACCTGTGGGTTAGGGCCCACTCGAAAGAAACATCGTTGAAGGATTGCTTGAAATAAATATTGCACCGGTAGAATTAAATGGCTTGAATGAGATACCAATCTCGAAAGAGCTTGAACGAATGCAGAGTGGAAACACGAATCTTCGAGATATCTTGAGCACTCCGGAATAACAAATAGCGAGAAGTAGAATGATAATGAGGTGCACCGGTATGAGAAGACATTGAAATGAGGAAAAAGGTATGATCAACAAAACTTGACTTGAATCCACCGGAGAAGAGAAAGGAATGAGGAATGACGAACTAGTAGAACATCTTCTTGAGAACCACGGGGTAAGAACATTGATGGAAAAGAATGGAGAAAATTCACAAAAATAAAAGGATACTTGGTAAAGAAATCTTAGTCCTTGAGGAAAAAGGGTGGGTGGGCGGGAAAAAACAAAGGCAACTTGGAGACGCATGAAACAAACACCGTTGAGAAGAAATGATAATTGGTCTTGCTGATGTTGAAGTGATCGGATCCACTTGAAGAGAAACACGCTGGTTGAAAAGGATTGACATGACAATCTCGATTGTCGAGAAGGATTGGTATTCACATCGGAGTATGAGAGCACCATTTCGGAAAGGTATGGAATCAACACTTGACATTGAAGCAACTCGAATACCACAACTCAAAACAAAAACAAAGGACTGGCTTGCAGAATAAGCCGGAACAAACATATGATAGAGATTTGTCCGAAGTTTTCGTGGTGGGGCCTACACGGGCTCGATCGTACAGCACCATCATGTACAAGGCAGTGCACATGACATACGAAGTGTCCCCGAGTCAGCATAGCCAAGGACTCTTTAAGACACAACGAGACCACTGTAAACCAACCGTGAATAGGCGGACCACTAGACGTCGAACCCCAATTTCATATCATACATCCGTCGGAAAGATATCCAAAGAGCTACTTGAATTCCCACCTATGAAACTCCCGAAATTCTCCGGTTATGCAATCAGGTGTTGGGGATACAGGGGAAGCATAATATCTCACCCAAAACTAGCAAATCCTACATCCAGCTGTATCCATCCTTCAACACATAACCAAGAAACCTTCGGAAATCGTCTACCTCAACCTTCGAAAAGCATCCGTTATACAAGTTATGGCGATACTCCCGTACTCACCTCAGTACTGGGTTATCGGGGTTATCTCACCAACAACTGCATAAAAGAGATTTTCGATGTCGGCGTACTACACTCAGGTATTCCAGAACTGCAACGATAAAATTATAACGACAACACCTCAGAGCTCAACTCCCCGGGACACTTCCACTAAACCCCTGACAGGAGGCACCAAGACAATGTTCTCATCATAAAACCATCGGAACGATTCCAAAATACCCGCGTGATCCTAAAAAAATTAGTGAAATTTGAGAAGAGAAGAGTCAAAACTCTACGTCAGGATGCCTTACCAGAGCGATGAAGAGACTGGGGAGTAAAAAGAATTCCTAACTCTCCGATATATATAATCCTAAATGACTCAAAACATTTTTCTAGACACAACTCGGCCGCTAAAAACGATTAAGCAGTGGGGCTCCTAAGGTCGGGGAAGGCTCTGATTACCAACTTGTAATGCCCTCGATGCGGCTATATCTCTCACGTGTCGAAGCACGACTTAGAGGCATAACCGCATTGAAAGCAATGTCGCAAGTGAGGTAATCTTCACGCAGCCCATGTAATACATAAGGGAAAGAGATACATAGTTGGCTTACAATCGCCACTTCACACAATACATGAGTAAAGCATTACATCATACAGATACAATCAAGGTCCGACTACGGTACCAAAATAAAAGAAGACTACCCCAAATGCTACACAGATCCCCGATCGTCCCAACTGGGCTCCACTACTGACCAACTGAAACGAAACAACACAAAGAACAAGATCTTCATCGAGCTCCTCCTTGAGCTCGGATGCGTCACCTGCACGGTTTCATCGGCACCTGCAAACTGGTTTTGGAAGTATCTGTGAGCCACGAGGACTCGGCAATCCCATTACCATGGGTATCAAGACTAGCAAAGCTTAATGGGTAAGGAAGGGGTAAAGTGGTGAGGTTGCAGCAGCGGCTAAGCATGATATGGTGGCTAACGTACGCAAATGAGAGCGAGAAGAGAAACAAAGGAATGGTCATGAAGCTAGCAATGATCAAGAGGTGATCCTGAACACCTACCTACGTCAAACATAACCCAGAAACCGTGTTCACTTCCCGGACTCCGCCGAGAAGAGACCATCATGGCTACATACGCGGTTGATGCATTTTATTTTGAATCTGGTGTCAAGTTATCTACAACCGGACATTAACAAATTCCCATCTGCCACATAACCGCGGGCACGGCTCTCGAAAGTTTATACCCTGCAGGGGTGTCCCAACTTAGCCCATGACAAGCTCTCGCGATCAACGAAGGAATAGACCTTCTCCCAGGAAGACCCGATCAGTCTCGTAATCCCGGTTTACAAGACATTTCGACAATGGTAAAACAAGACCAGCAAAGCCGCTCGATGCGCCGACAATCCCGATAGGAGCTGCACATATCTCGTTCTTAGGGCAACACTGGATGAGACATCCTACGAGTAAAACCAGACCTCGAGTTTCCCCGAGGGGGCCCCGCAGTCTACTCGGTTCGGACCAGCACTTAGACAAGCACTGGCCTGGGGGGGCTAAAATAAAGATGACCCTCGGGTTGGACGACCCAAGGGAAGGGTATAGGTGGTGGTGAGGCAAATGGTAAAACCAAGGTTGGGCCTTGCTGGACAAGTTTTATTCAAAGCGAACTATCAGGGTTGTGCCATAAATCACCCGACCGCGTAAGGAACGCAAAATCCGGGAACATAACACCGGTATGACGGAAACTAGGGCGGCAAGAGTGGAACAAAACACCAGGCATAAGGCCGAGCCTTCCACCCTTTACCAAATATATAGATGCATTAATAATATAAGAGATATTGTGATATCCCAACATAACCCTGTCCATCATGGAGCAATCTTTAAC
Source organism: Triticum timopheevii (assembly GCA_963921465.1). NCBI lineage: Eukaryota > Viridiplantae > Streptophyta > Magnoliopsida > Poales > Poaceae > Triticum > Triticum timopheevii. The sequence goes on along the minus strand of OY997264.1, from coordinate 246,024,030 downwards.
TTCACCTGTAGCTAGCAACGCTATAAGAGGGGCTAAGCAAAGCGGTAACATAGCCAAGCAATGGTTTGCTAGGAAGGGTGTCAACGGTTAGAGGTTCATGGCAATTTGGGAGGCTTGAAGAGCAAATGATAGGTAACGCAGCATAGCGATAGAACAAAGCAACTAGCATAGTAATGATAGTAGTGAGATCCAGGGTAGCGGTCATCTTGCCTGAAATCCCGCTAGGAAGAAGAACGAGTCCATGAAGAAGACAAACGGACGCAGTCGAATGAATCCTCACAATCGCAACATTACCGGGACTAAGAAGCAACACCGGAAAGAAACAAACAACATGGTAAACACACAAGCATAAATATGGCATGATGCACAATCAAGTATGATGCATGTCCGGTTTAATGAGGCATGGCATGGCAAAGTGCAACACACAATACTACAAGTTAAGTGGAGCTCAATATGCAACGAGTTGCATATTTGACGAAACACCACATCCGAGTTATTTAGTTCGCTCTCGTTTAGGTACACAACAATGTTAAATGTTGTTAAACATTTCAAGGGGTGTAACAAAAGTAAACTAAATATTTAGGCAAGTTTAAATGAGGCCGGAACAACAAACAACATTTCCGGAAAAACCTCATATGCAATTTATGAATTTGCTACTGTTCTGCCCTAAAAACATATTTTAAAGTTGTTAAACAGGAAAATAAAGTGGACCATGTTAATCTAGGCATTTTTCCACCCCATTTACATATAAAGTTTATTTAAAACCGAGGTACGGTTATTTAGTTATGAAATAAATCATTTTAACATGGCATTTGGCAAATTTAAACAAACAGCAATTTAAACATTTTTAACATGGATGAAAATGGCATATTATTAATCTACACAAAATTCTAAGCATTTTACATATGTAAATTATTTACAAAAGATGCATGGTTTGTGAGTAATTAAATGCATGAAGTGCAAGGGGTTTTTCTGTAAACTGACAGTCTCTGGATAAATGGCAAAATTCGCAGGACCAGGAAAAAAACATATCGGGCCGAATCTGCTGGGCCAGCAGTGTACAGGAGAGGGGCTGGAGGGGCGCTCACCCATGGGCCTTAGCAGGCCGGTCGGTTTGGAGAGGTGGAAGGGGGGCGCTGGGCCTGCTGGAGGCGATCGAGGCCTCAGTCCACGCGTGCGCGGTCAACGCACGCGGTCGAGCGCTCGTTCCCGAGCTGTTGCACGAAGCAGAGGCGGGGAGCAGAGGCAACGATGGCAGCTTGGCGCAGGGCAGGGATCCGACGGCCAGGAACAGATGGGGACAGGCGGATCCGGCCACGGGGGCGCCGGGTCTGACCGGAGGCGGGACGGAGGCGACCGGCGACGAAGCTTGGGGCGGCATCCATGGCGCAGTTGCTGTAACCTGAAGAAGGGAGGGAGAGAGAGAGATTCAGAGAAGCAGAACAGAAAGGGGAAGAAGAGAGAAGGCGAGGGCAACGGGCGCGCTGGCGACCTGCAGGTCTGGCTAGGCGGCAGAGGGAGCTCCGGTGGAGCTGCTGCTTGCGGGGCTGCATGGCTGTGGCTGCGGGCTCCTGGCGCCTTGGCCGTCAGGGTCCTGCAAGAGTGAGAGAGATGTGAGATCAGGAGAAAGAAGGAAGAGAAGGAGGGACCGAGGGAGAGGGCGACGGGTCGGCCTGGGGCTGCGAGGGACGCCCGGGCAGAGGAGCTTGAGCATTGGGCGCGCGAGAGGACCGGCGACATGGCGCCCCGGTGGTCGTGCTCGCGAGGGCGAGATGGAGGGGAGCACGGGGCTTCGATCCAGCAGTGCGGAGGAGGCTGCCGGACGGAGGCGGGGAGGAGGCTTGAGATGGGTCTATGGGATGGATGGATTGGATCTGGGTGTGGCTGTTGGTTGGTGCAGGGGGAATGAGAGGATCCCGAGGTGGGAAAATGGGTTCGGCGGCGGCGGCTGGGAGGATGGGACAGGATCCCTAGGTTCTAGGGTTTGCAAAATAGACTAGGGGTGGACTATATATGTGGAAAGGAGGAGAGTTTGGATCATCCGATAAAAATCGGACGGTCGAGAAAAATAGGCTAGGGAGTCCAAATAAGAAAATGGGGATGTTTTATAGACGTTAGGGGATGATCTGGATCCAACGGTAACGACAGACCGGTTCGGGTTCGGGCAAGTTTCGGACACGGATGAGGGGTCGATGCATGGTGCCAAGAGGTTCAAATGGTCGGACAACAAAAGAACGGTTGGTCTCGAAAGGGATAAAAAGGCAAGGGGGGACGCGGCAACTACGAGCCGATGCAAGTTTTATGAAAGCGGTGCCGATGCAATGCGAATGATGGCATGGGATGAAATGCAAGACATGAACAAAATACAAAACAACAGACAAAAACCCAACCACGGAGGAAGTAACATATCGCATCTCCGAAAAAGGCAAGAGTTGGAGTTGCGAATATGGAAAGTTGTATCCGGGGCGTTACACTTGAACAGCTCCTTCAGCGTCCCATCCAACTCCATGACGGTAAAGTTAAAATTGAGGCCTGGGCGCAGCCTCATGACATCCGCCGGGCCCCTGAACAACCACGCGGGTCTCCCCCTCTCCTGCAGAGGGGCGATGCAGCGGCGAAGAAAATCTGCGCCAACAGTCCCTACAGTGAGCCCAGCAAGCCTGAGCCGCAAGATCCGGGTGGTGGCGATCTTCAATCTGGCATCGTCCGCCGCCAGGGCGCTCCATTCGCCGCCGCGCACTACTCGAGCTTGGCGCAAATTGGTGAATGAATGCGGGTTCTCATCAACAATCCAACACCACTCCGCTCTCCACTCCTCCCATTTGCCGCGGAGCTCCCCCTCCAGATATACCTCCTTCATGCCGACCCTCGAGATCCAGGCGATCCCGCCAGCTAAGGGCTCTCCCTTCTCGGCCCGGGGCATGAAGTAGTGGCGAAAAAGAGCAACATTTTGGTGGATTCCGACGAAGTTCCCGCAGAGATGTGCGAAAACCGCCATGGTCAGAACGGCGTCGGGGGTGAAGTCAAGGAGATGAAACCCGTAGGTATTCATGATATCGCAAAAGAAATCGGAAAAGGGCGGGCAGAGCCCGCCATAGAAGAACAAAGGAAAGAAGTAGTATCCTTTCGGACACCGCTTCGAAGTAGAAGCTTCGGCGGAGAGTACCTGCGTGCGCGGATGCGCCAGCGTCTCCGTCGACCAGAAAAGATAGAACCACTCCCGCAGCTCCTTCGCGGTGAGCTCGGGGGGAAAAAGTGCTCGCTCCTTGCGCAGCGCCTCAAGCCGCAGCGCCTCGGCTGACTTCGCACCCTTCCCGGTCTTCGGAGCCATGGCGGAAGCGGTGGGGGAGGGCGAGGGCGTTAGCGGCGACGGTGGCGACGGGCGGTGGAGCGCTGCTCTCTTTCGGCTCTGAGAAGCGGAGGGGAGCGGCGGAGATTTCTGAGGAAGCAACTGCAAGTGGCGAAGGTGGGGGAACGGCCCCTATTTCCTCTGCTTATAAAGAGGAGGAGGCGAACGTTACGCCTTTTTCGATTAAAGAATCACCCACAATCTCTCCCACGACGCCGCGTTTGACGCGTGCCGTTACGGGAGGGCGCGATGGATACGGAGTTAGATTTGGTGTGGACCCAGGCCGCGTGTGCCCGTGCCCTGTTTTGGGCCTGGCCCAACAGCGTCGGCACCGTGTATGGCCCAGGCCCGGGGGCTCCTGTCGGTGTACTAAAGTAGGGGTACCTTAGTATCCCGAACTTGTGCACGGGCAGTGGCAGCGTCCCGCGGCAAGGCTTGCCGGACGTCCGCCAAAATCCTCCGTAGTTCCTATTGATGCCATTCAAGAACAAAGTGTTTTAACTAAGAAGACAAGACTCCGGCAAGAGGAGCTTGCCGGGAAAGACAAGGCCCCGGCAAGAGAAGCTTGCCGGGAAGGCCGACCCAGGCATTTCGAAGAACTTGCCGCGACGCGCCACGCGTCCCGACAAGACTCGACGAGCGACAAGCTTTCGGGTGCGACAAGACAACGACCGCGGCAAGGCGCTTGCCGCGGCGAAGCCACCACTCTGCACCCATGCTCCAGCGCATCCGTTGAGGTGTCGCCGCAGGACCATTCCAGGCGCACGTGGCGGGAAGCTGTGCAGTCAAGCGGTGCGAGGTGGCAAGTGGAGATGACGAGAAGGCCATCGTGGCAGGCGATGGCGCCCCTAACGGTCGCTTTTCTGCACTGTTTAGGCGATGCGGACGGGCATTAAATGCTCTTGTCCCCTGCCGTCAGAGTTAGGTAGGGTGCACTGTAGGTAGCAGTTGTACCAACCACCCTTTTTACATTTGTACCCTTGACTGCGTTGCCACCTGTCGGTGACCCCTTTAGCCTATAAAAGGAGGCCCATGCGCAACGTAGAGGGGGTTCGACTCATTCGAAACTACACCACTCTCACGCTCTCAAGCAAGAACAGAATACAATCACAAAGCAGCAGTAGGAGTATTATCTCTCCGGAGAGCTCCGAAGCTGGGTAAAAATCCCTCGCGTGCTCCGCCTCGATCCGCTCTTCGTGCGCCCTCCGCTCCCTTGCCGGACCAGAAGGGGCCCTGCCCCATAGGTGCTTGTTTCCCACGACATTTTGGATCCTAAGGTGATCCTCGACTACATTGATCTCTGGCACAAGGACCCAAACACTCCTATGCCTGATTTTCATCTGACACCTGGCCAAAGCCACATGCTGACCCACTTCATCAATGAAGAAAAATGGAAATTTGAGAAGGCTAGGCAGATCAAGAAGGCTCAGTTCAGGAAAGAGAAGTTCCTGAAGAACAATGTTGTCAAAATGACACCTGATGAACTCCTCAAGATCCAGTCTGAGATCAAAACCCTCAGCGATAATTTCAATTCCTATTATGCTGATTAGCAAGGAGCCAAAGTCAGGTTTGTTAAACTGACTGAGAAGTTCACCAATGTTGCAGCCCCATCGCAATAAGAAATTCCTCATGCTGTAGCCTCTGCTCAGCAAACTAAAGAACATGCCAGCACCGCTGATGATTTTCAGCCTGCTAAAGAAAATACTAGTTCCAGAGCTGATGACTCCATTCCAGCTGCTGAAGAAACTGCCAGGGCATCCACTAGAGGTGCGCCTGAAGAAACTGAAGAAGTCAAGGCAACTGCATCAGTTGCGCCTGAAGAAATTCAACCAGATTCCTCAGCTCCTCCTGCGCCTACACCAACTCCTACCCTTCCATCTGCATCAGATGTGAGGAAGACCAAGGCTGCAGAGAAAGCTGTAGTGAAGAAAAGGAAAGCATCATCTGCTTCAGATTCTTCATCTCCGAAGAAAGTGAAGACAATTACCAGCTCTTATGAAAACCCTATTGATGTTGTTCCGATTTCCACCATGACATCAAAGGAGCTTGTTCCTTATGGTGAAGAATATGTGATCCCTAGCGGATCTGATGAAGAACATCATTCTGCTGCTTCGTCAGAGCAGATTAATGAAGAAATTGAAGTGGATGCGATCTCTTCAACTCATGCTGCTTCCTCGCCCATGCCTTAGTTCACAGCTGAAGAGGCTGGCGTTGAAGAACTTGAAGATGAAGACGTGGACATTGGATGCACCATACCTGTGATGAATGACGACTTTTGGGAAAGTCAGCATCCCAATTCCCCACACTTCACTCCACTACAGCAAATACCTCAGTCCCCTGCACCAACTGTTCAAATGGGCTCTAAAGAAACTCATCCCACCTCATCCGTGCATGAAGAAATTCCAGCCACTAGTGCTGAAGAAACTGCTGCTGATGATAACTTGAACATGCAGACGCCACTGAAGAGGAACCAGAAATTCCTCAGCCTGAAGAACCTGAGATTGTGATTCCTGAGGTTGTGTTGCAAACCACTGACACTCCTGTGCCCAAGCCAAAGGATCCTTTCTCAAAGAAGCAAAAGTTCAAGCCTGCTGATTTTGTCAACAAGCATGTGTTCTTCACTGACTATAATCCATATGATTCTGCTCGCATAAGGAAGAGGCATTTCTGGACTGCTAGTCAAGCAAATTTCTATTCATCTGTGCTTTTTGACAAACACAAAGTCTTCGAGCATGCACACATTCCTCACGTGGACATGGAATCTCTGCCGTGCTTTGAGCCATTCCTCAGTGTTCTTCACGATGCTGGATTACTGAATTTCAGCACTGACATATGTGATTGGAATGAAGAACTCATTCTTCAATTCTATGCGATGCTGCACATCACAGGAAATTCTGAAGATGTGAACACTTGGGTGCTGGACTGGATGTCTGAAAATACTCACTACAAAGCACCAGCAGCTGAATTTCTTCGTGTCCTCCCACTCAGTCCTCCCCTTGATGGTGCTTGTTGCATCTACAACGAACTTGAGCTTACAAATCATTACATGCAAGTGCTGATGAAGCCTTTGAAGCCAAGGCAGGCCCCAAGAACCAAATTCCTCGTCAAGGAATTACTGTATGTGCCACGGAATGTCTATCGCATTCTGACGAAGACAATGAGTCCTATCAAAGGCCACGACTCAAATGATGAAGAAGTCGTTGGCATCATGAATAATATGCTTTTCAATATCATTCATGGCGTTCCCATAAACTTCCATGATTTCTTCATGAGGACTCTGGCCAATATTGCTATGTCACCGTTTGAGCTGAAGCCCTATGCACCATGGATTATGAAATTCATCAGGACAAGGTCTTCACTCAACTATAAGGCTGATACTCTGAACCATGGCAGTTTCTTGCCTCCAATTGAAGTCCTCAAAAGGACATATTCCTCAGCTGATGACAAAGGCAAGGCAACTGCTGTGATCGATGAAGGCACTCGTCCATTGGATGGTCAATTTTGCAAGGCTGCATCTTACTCCACCAATGATGACTCTGCCACACATGATTCTGCCGCCAACACCTCTGCCAAGCAAATTCCTCAAGCCACAGCTCCCAGGGTGATGACTGATCGTGAGTTACTCCTCAGTCTTCATCAGAAAGTTGATCGCAATCATAAATGGGTCAAGCGTCAGTTTGGTTCAGTTCTTCACAACATGACCTCAACCCACAATGCAGTGAGGAAAAACCAATACTACCTCCATGAAACCTTCAACCGTACCTGGGCTGTTCTATCTCATATCTACAGCGATGATGATCTGAAGAGCATGGGACTCAAGAAAGAATTTGACTGGTCTGCACCTCCACCGAAGAAATTCAAGAAGGTCAAGGTTCCTTCCTTGGAAGCCAGCTCCTATTCTTCATCGCGCGCCACTAATGAAATGAAGACTTGGACGACACTGCGGCAGGCCCTACTACGAAAACCAACACCGACAACGCTGGCGCTCCTCCATCAACTTGATAATCTTCAGGGGCGTTAGTCCTCAGTTTCAATCCTTTTGGTCATTCGATGACAAAGGGGGAGAAATCTGAGTTAGTCTTCAAGCGGGTCTATTATATGGGCATTTTTTTGTTAAGTTACAACTCTCGCTCTTCTGAAACTTTTATTGGATCGAGTTGTAATCTTAAAACCGATGGTGCTCTGATACTTTTTATGCACTGTGCTCTCGTGCTTTTGATGCATGACTCTGCATGCTTGTTCCTCATTAATGTTATTGCTCGCATGCTGAATCTCTTTAGGCACCATATTTCATCATGCATTTCAAATTCTTCATATTATATGTCAAATGCTTGTATGAATTACAAGATATAGGGGGAGATCTCCATGATTCAACTCTTCAAGAGTGCATTGCTTCAAAAGCAAATTCCTCACTATGCACATCTTCAGGGGGAGTTCTTCTATATCTTGCAATCAAATTCCTCAATATCAGTACTTACACTTCATAAGTTTATCCCCGTTGAAAACTTAACCTATATTGTCATCAATCACCAAAAAGGGGGAGATTGTAAGTGCATCTAGTGCCCCTTAGTGATTTTGGTGTATTGAAGACTTATAGGTTAAGGGACTAATGTGTTTATGAGTGTACACAGGTCTATAAGTCTATGAGGAGTTTGATATTTACAGAGAAAGTTGACCCCTAAAAATGAATATCTTCGACTGAAGATTTTGGTATTCCTGAAGACTTTCATGAAGACTTTGAAAGTGAAGAAATTGGTGTGTCCATGAAGACTTGATATTCATGCGAGGAATATGACGCTTGAAGACTTCGTTTTCATAGTTTTGTTTTTCTCTTTCTTGAGTCATAGGAAACACCGTACTGTTAAAGGGGGTCGAGGAAATACTAAGGAAAATTTTCCTAGTGATGCTCAACTCAAAATCCTACACCTACCAATCCCTTCGAGTGAAGCCATTGGAAATCTCATACAGTTCAGTCAATTTCTTCAGTGACAGAGACGAAGTTCTTCTGGTCACTGAGGAATTTGTTCTGACTGAGGAGTTAGGAATTCGCCAGTGCGGATTGCCTACACAGTGAGGAACATGACAGCCCTGAGGAATTTGAGAGTCAAATTTCTGACCGTTGCTGTGCTTCGCGCCAGCTGTCCCAAAATATCTTATCCACATAACGGTCATATCATTGAAGGGCATTTATGTCTTATCATGTCGGGCTGCTCCCTAGGATATAAATAGCCGCCCCCTACAACCACTAGCTGGTTGGCTGCTCCGAGAGAAACTGACACTTGTCATTTGAGAGCAACCCATCCTCCGAGGACTTTGAGTGAAAATCTTCGAGTGAGGAAAATCCAAACCCAAACACCCACAAACCCAAAGTGATTGCGCATCACTGAAGAGATTGATCCTGCGTGGATCCGATGCTTGTTACCTTTGAAGATTGTGCTTCTTCCAGACGGTTAGGCGTCATGGTCTAGAGCATCCAAGAGGAATTGTGGATTGCCGAGTGACCGAAGTCTGTGAAGGTTTGGAAGTCGCCTGAAGACTTACCACGAGTGATTGGACGAGGTCTATGTGACCTTAGTTCAAGGAGAATACGGTGAGGACTTGGTGTCCTGAGCTAAGTGCTCAGTGACTAGGTGTCCGGGACTGTGTGTCCTCTAGTTTAAATACTCAGCCGCTCCAACCAGACATACAACTGAGACAGCAGTTGGAACTGGTCTACCAAATCATTCTCTTCACCAACCCTACTGGTTCTATTTCCTCCACTCTTTCATTTCCTCATTACTCTGTTGAGTAGTTGTTCATATCTGTGTTTGAAGACTCTGACTGAAGACTTTCTCAATTTCCTCAGTTCAATTTCTTCAGTCTGTTTGTCTTCATCTTGTGCTATCATGTGTTTACGCTTTCTGTACTCTGTGATTGTCTTCATTTCATCATGATGACTATGTGTGTATTCTGCTATGCTTACATCTGAGTAGTTATTCCACTGCAAGTAGTTCTTCGCTAAGGAATTTCCTCACTGGCAAATTCCTCAGTGAAGAATTCATAAACATCGCCTATTCACCCCCCCCCCCTCTAGTCGATATAACGCACTTTCACAACACTCCACCACTACAAGAGGATCTCGTCCCGAGATCTAGGATGGCATCGGAGATAAACGGAAGAGGAAGAGAGGAGGTAAAACTAAGTTGCTTCTTCGACAAATGAGTGAAACCAAAGAACCTTGAGAGGTTGAAAACTTGAAGGAAATAACACAACGAAGTTGAACACAACTGAGAGCACATCGATAGAAAATAGAAACACGGAACACCATGTGAACCTTGGAGGTTGCAAAGCTATGAATGACGAGTACAATGGACAAGAAGGAATTGGAACCACTCTGGTTGAAACAAGATAAACAAGGAACAAAGAAGAAAAAATTCGGACAGCACTCCAGTTGAAAACAGATGCAAGACTTGATAAGATGAAAAGAACTTGAAAAGAGGACATGGCACTGTGGTTAAATGGATAAGCATGAAAAGAACATGATCCTCAAATCGAGAAGATGAGTGAAGAGAGCAACATCACAATGCCTCCGGAATAAAGAATAGAATATAGATCATTAGAATAACAGAATGGAGAAGAAAATTTCAACTTCTACCACAAATGAGCTTGGAAAGCACCCTTCCAAGAAGGTTATAACGGAGTTGTTGGAAAACCAACAACGAAATGAATAAGCTTGTAGTGGGCTTATGGAAAAACTTCTCAAAATTGAGGCAAAATTCTGCCACTACAGAAACAAATAATATAATTGATAACACCAACGAGATGAAACACTTCTTCCACCAAGATGATAGAGAGATAACTTGGACCAATGATAATCACCACAATAGCAACATTCCTTAGGGAAGGCTTTAGGTGAAATCTATACCAAGATAACTCCAATGAAGAGATTGATGGATTTAAAATACCTCATTCTTGACAACACGTGAATCGCGAAACATGAATGAAAATTGTCAAGAATGATATAACACCACCTCAAAAGATAAGGTAGAAAGAATTGCACTTTGGAATGCAAGATGAAGAATACTTGAACTTTTCCGAGAACAATCTTGAAGAACACTTCAAGAATGAGTTAAATCTTTGGCGAACCACCATGTAGAGCCTCCATGAAGAACTCCGGTAATAAAAGAATGATCAAACAAAAGGAAAGTTGAAACACAAGGTGAAGCCTTGTGATGATTTAGATGGTGCTTTGCGATGATATAACCACGAAGCGTTGCAACTCCGGAAAGAAAGATGAACAATATATAACTGAGAAATTGATGTCACGGACAAACTCCGCTAGAAAATAATTAAACACTTGGATGAAACAAGAATTAGAAATATGTTATGCCTATCCTTCACCAATTTAAATTGCTGACAAGCAATGGATTTGGCATGCCACTTATTCTTCTTGAAAAGATTGAAGATAGAAATAGCGCCACTTGGGAAGGTCTTCCACGAACCATCGGTAGGATTTGGAAAGAACGAATGAATTGGTATGATAACAACGGAAGAGGAATGTTGAAAGAACCACCATAAGAATTGAAAATGGAAGTAGCAAAGGCACAATTCACCGGGAATAATTAGAAAACGAATAAAGATACTTGACAGAATTTAGATACAAGAGAACAAAGAGATCATGAGCTGACTAGAGTAAACTTGAACGATGCACCGATAAGATTTGGAGAACGAGAACTAAAAGCTGGAATGAATAATTCTGAGATGATGGGCTCCGGCAAATCAAACTGAAAAGACTCCTGAATTGCTCCGGATGGGTGAAAAGAATTCTCACAATCGAAAACAATTATGAGAGGATGGCATCAAGCTTGAACTTCGCATCACACCACCATGAATTGTTGAGGCACTACGGAATGAAAACAAGAAAGGTTGAACCAACGATGAAAATGTTTTAAAAGCGATCTTGGAGAAGGAATATGACTGATGATAATTCATTCTTACATCAAAATTTGAAATGAATTTGGGAATGGCTCCTGGAAAAATTAGAAGAGTCAGATAACTGGAAAAAAGACATGTGGGTTAGGTCCCACTAAAAAGATACACCATTGAACGATTGATTGAAAGGGGGAATTGCACCGGTAAGATTTAAATGGCTTGAATGAGATAACAACCTCAAAATAACTTGAACGGATTGAAAATGGAAACACGAATCTTTCAAGCTATCTTCAACACTCCGGATATGAACTGGGAGAGGTGAATAAATAAGAGAGCCTTGGATAAGAAATTCACATGGGAAGATATGTGAAACAAAAGGAAGAGATATGATCAACACCGAAGCTTGAAATTAATCCACCGGAGAAGAAAAGAGACGAAGAATAATGAACTTGAAGCTCCGTTAGTATCTTCCCGAGAATCATCGGATAAGAACATTGACCAAAAAGAATGGAGAGACATCCCATCAATAAAACTGATACCCGATTAAGAAATCTGAGTCCTTGAAGAAAAGGCTGGGAGGGCGGGAAAAAAAACAAAGGCAACTTGGGACGGATGAAACAAACAACTTTGAGAAAACTTAGAATTGATCTCGCAAATGTTGAAATGATCGGATCCACTTGAAGAGAAGCACGCCGGTTGGAAAAGAATTAACATAACAACCTCAATGATCAAGAAGGATTAGTATTCACATAGAAATATGAGAACACCATTTAGGGAAGGTATGGATCAATAATTGACATTGAAGCAACTCAAATACCACAACTCAAAAAAAACAAAGGATTTGGCTTGCAGAATAAGCCGGAACAAACATATGATAGACCCCATATCATATCATGTGTTTGTTGGAAAGATATCATACAAGATACTTGAATTCCCACCTAAAAACTCCCGAAACTTTTTGGTTATGCAATCTGGTGTTAGGGATACATGGGAAGCAATATATCTCACCCAAACTAACAATCCCTACATCCAGCTATATCCATCCGTCAACACATAACCAAGAAACCTTCGGAAATCGTGTACCTCAACCTTCGAAAAGCATCCGTTATACTAGATATGGCAATACTCCCGAACTCCTGCCCCAGTACTGGGTGGCGTCGAGGTTATCTCACCACTAGCTGCATAAAAGAGATTTTCGATGTCGGCGAAACTCAGGTATTCCAGAAGTGCAATGATAAAATTGTGACGACAACACCTCGAAGCTCAAATCCCCGGGACACTGCCACAACCCCTAAATGTCAGGAGGCACCAAGAACAATGTTCTCATCACAAGACTATCGGAACAATCCCAAGATACCCGTGTGATCCTAAAAAAATTAGTAAAATTTGAGGAGAGGAAAGACAAAACATCTACGTCAGGAAGCCTCACCAGAGCGATGAAGGGACTGAGGAGTAAAAAGAATCCTACTCTCTGATATATATAATCCTAAGACTCAAAACATTTTTGTTCTAGACTCAACAACGTCAGCGATTCGATCAAGCAGGGGGCTCCTAAGTCGAGAATGGCTCATATTACCAACTTGTAACACCCACGATGCGACTATATCTCCCACGTGTCGAGGCACGACTTAGAGGCATAACCGCATTGTGGTTTTGTCACAAGAATGGTCATATTCACACAATCCCATGTAATGAACAAGAAAGGGATAAATAGAGTTGGCTTACAATAGCCACTTCACACAATACTTAAATAAATCATACATCAGCCAAAATACACACATAGACCGACTACGGTCAAAACCAAATGAAAAGAAGATAACCCCAAATGCTAGATCCCCGATCGTCCCAACTGGGGTCCACTACTAATCATCAAGAAACGAAACATAGTAACGACCAAGGTTGTCATCGAAGCATCACCTGCACTGGCATCCTCGGCACCTGCAGCTGTTTTGGTAGTATCTTCTGAGTCATGAGGACTCAGCAATCTCAAAACCCGTGAGATCAAGACTATTTAAGCCGAAAGGTCATCATGGTAGTCGTACACGTTACGTAAATGTTTGGGTCGTCGATAGAGGTACTTGGTGAAATCCACGAGTGTCAGTAGTTGTACATGGTCTTCGCGTTGTAGTGGAACTTGGCGGTCTCGACGGTCGTCGTGGTACTTGCCGAAAGGAATCCACAGAGGCGGTCTTGTTTCCCTGGATTCAGTGGCCTTGGCAATGGCAAAAGGGGCAGCATCATGAGTCATGGACAGAGGAGGTGTTGTCAGGCGCTGATGGTGGTGGAGCAGGGGAAGTCAATGCGGTCTCGCGTGTGGCCTCCAGCGGGACTTGGCGAACGATGCAGAAGCAAGGCAGAAGCGGCACTGCTCCTGAGGCTTGGCGAGTGGCCTAAGGTGGAGGTCAACTCCGATGGGGACGGGCCACCGGAGTCAGATCCGGCCGGTAACGGGCAAGGGCGGCGGAGGCCAGCCGGATCTGGACGGGGTTGGAGGAGGACTGTGCTCCCGCGGTTGAAGACGAACGGCGACGGTGCGACACTCTGGGAGGCAGCAGGGCACGGGGACGGCAGGGGCATGGTCGCAGGGGCTCGTCCATGGCGGCCCTGACCTCCGGAGCACAACAGGGTGGCGAGGAGGGGTTTCTCCAGCGAGCAGCGGGAAGGAGCAGATGGCGAGACTTGGCGGTGCTCCTGTTGCCGATCAGGACGAAGAAGGGAGGACGAGGCGGGTCGGCGATGGGAGGCAGCTGTGCTTGGCGTCGGAGGTTGAAGGCGAGGTCGTGGCTGCCAGAGGCGAACGACGGAGGGGCGCGAAGGAGGCAAGAAGACGCGGCGGCGGCCTGGACTCGCCGGCGTCGAGGAGGAGGTCGGGCGCGGGGTCCGCTCCTCTCTCTCTAGGTGTGTGGCAGCGCAGGAGGAGGGCGAAGGGGGGAGACGGGATCGATCCGCGCTGGGAGCTCCTCTCCCTGGCTGGATGTGTGCATGTGTGAGAGTGGCGGCGGTGCACTAGAGGGAACGAGGGTGAGGGAGATGGGGATTGAGGAGAGAAGTGGGATCAGGCTAGGGTTATATGTGCGGTTGGGCTTAGGTGGGCCGGCCCTGCGGGCTAGGCCGAGTTGCGGACTGGTGGGCTGGCTGCATCTCTCTCTCTCTCTCTCTCTCTCTCTAATCTCTTAGCAGAAAAAAAGGAGAAGAAAATAAAGGCTAGGAGGGGAGTTTGGGCATGGGGATTATTTCCCCGGACTCAAAAAAATGAGCTCAATCCAAGAAAATAGAAAAGAGGCACGAATGCAAGATTTAAATTCAAACTCATTTGAATATCATTCAAATGGGTTTGAATTGGGACTAGGTTTGATGTCGTCAAAAATGTTGAGAATTTTGGTGGAGCTCGGGAAAGTGATGAAAGAATTTATGGACAAAGTTTGAGGTCAAGAAGTGAGATAACAAAGGCATGGAATATTTTGCAATTGTGTTATGGTGAATTCCAAATTAATGGAATATTTAATAATATCCCCCTAATATTGGGAGGATATGTTATAAAGAGAAATCACCATTGTGAATATCCCTCAATTTAAATGGATCGAAGATCCATACAATTTATTTATTTGGGTTTTAACAAGGGGGTGCATGATGACATGATGCAATGCACATGATGCAAAGATGAATGCAACGAACAAAATAAATCACATGACGAATCTCGGAATACAAGGAAGGCATCTGGAGCGTCGGTCTCGGGGTGTTACAAGTGTTCTCATATTTCTATGGGAGTGCTAATCCTTCTTGATCATTGAGGTTGTCATGTTAATTCTTTCCAACCGGTGTGCTTCTTTTCAAGTGGATCTGATCATTTCAACATTCGCAAGATCAATTCTAAGTTTTCTCAACGGTATCCATTCCATCTACCCCAAGTTGCCTTTGTTTTTCCCGCCCTCCCACCCTTTTCTTCAAGGACTCGGATATCTTAATCAAGTATCGTTTTATTGATGGGAAGTCTCTCCATTCCTTTCCGTCAATGTTCTTATCCGGTGATTCTCAGGAAGATAGTAACGGGGCTTCAAGTTTATTATTCTTCATCTCTTTTCTTCTCCGGTGGATTAATTTCAAGCTTCGGTGTTGATCATATCACTTCCTTTTGTTTCACACATCTTCTCATGTGAATTTCTTATCCAAGGCTCTCTTATTTATTCACCTCTCCCAGTTCATATCCAGAGTGCTGAAGATATGTCAGAAGATTCGTGTTTTCCATTCTTAATCTGTTCAAGCTATTTGGAGATTATTATCTCACTCAAGTCATTTAATTCAACCGGCGCAATCCCCCCTTTCAATCAATCGTTCAACGGTGTATCTTTTTAGTGGGCCCTAACCCACAGGTCTTTTTCCAGGATTTTACCTGACTCTTCTAATTTTCCCAGAGTTGTTCCCAAATTCTTTTCGAAGTTTGACGTAAGAATGAATCTCATCACTCAGATGTTTTCCAATATCGATTTCAAATTACTTTTCATTGTTGGCTCAACCTCTTTGTTTTTCATTCTCCCGAAGTATCTCAACAATTCATGGTGGTGTTTCTCATCGTAATTCTCAACACAGTAGACCAAGGAAGAGATTTCTCCTAAAATCTTGGTCCATTCTCTTGAAGATTCATGGTTCTAGCTTCATGCCATCCTCCTAATTGTTTTTGATTGTAACAATTCTTTTCTTACCATCCGGAGCATTTCATGAGTTGTTTCCATTTCTTTCCTCCGAAGGCCATCATGTCATAATTCTTGATTCTCAGCGTGTAGCTATCGTTCTCCAAATCTTACCGGTGAATCGTCCAAATATCCTCTAATCAGTTCATGATCTCTTCGTTCTCATGTATTTAAATCCCATCAAGTATCTTCATTCAATTTTTTCTAATTCTTCCAAGTGATTCGTGCTCTTTTCTTCGATCATTTTCAATTCATACGGTGGTTCATTTGAGATTCCTCTTCCTTTGTTATCATATCAATTTGTGCGTTGTTTCAATCCTACCGGTGGTTCGTTGAAGACCTTCCCAAGTTGAGCAATATCTCTCTTCAATCATTTTTTTCAGTAAGAATAAGGAGTATGCCAAATTCGTTGCTTGTCATCAATTTAAATTGGTGAAGGATACGCATAACATAATTCTTATTATTGTTTCATCCAAGTGATTAATTCTTTCCTTCGGAGTTTGTTCATGGGGAATAAATTCTCGGTTCTAAGATGTTCATCTTTTCTATCCGGAGTTCCAAGTTCTCTCGGTTATATCATCGCGAAGCTCCATCTAAATCATTGCAAGGCTCACCTTGTTCTTTAAACTTCTCTTTTCTTTCTATCATTCTCTTTTTACCGGAGTTCTTCATGGAGGCTATACATCGTGGTTCGTCAAGGATTCCTTTCATCCTTCAATTGTTCTTCAAGATTTCTCTCGAAGTTAAGATCCGCCAATTTATACTCTAAAATAAACATGGTGCTCAACACATGTTTTGTTTTGAGGAGTTCAAGCATTCTTCATCTTGCATCCGAAGTGCAGTTCTTTCTATCTCATCTTTTGAGGTGGTGTTATGTCATTCTTGACAATTTCTTCATGTTTCATGATTCACATGTTCTCAAGAATGAGGTATTTAAAATCCATCAACCTCTTCACTCGAGTTATCTTGGTAAAGATTTTACCTAAAAGACTTCCGGAAGGAATGTTGCTATTTGTGGTGCTTATCAATGATCCAAGTTTTCTCCTATCCTCTTGGCGAAAGAAGTTTTCATCCTTTCATTGATCTCAACCTATCATTGTTTCGTCAGTGGCAGAATTTCACCTCAAGTTTTGAGACGTTTTTCAAATTCATTTATGGTAGAAGATGTTATTGTCTTCTCCGTTCTTTTCATTCACTTCTTTCTTTTGTTCCGGAGGCATTGTGTTGTTGCTCTCGTCCGGTATCATCTCATCTTTCCAAGTTCATGTTCTATTTCTTCCATGTTCAACCGGAGTGTTGTCCAAATTCTGTCATTCTTGTTCCTTGGTTATCTCATTATACCGATGCAGTTTCATATTGTTTTCGGTTCGTTAAGCTCTTGTTTCATGTCTTTCAACCTACAAGGTTCTCCTAATATTCCTTGTTCCTCTCTTCTAATGAAGTGTTTTCAACTTCACTCATCTCCGGTGCATTCTTTCCTTGAAATTGTTTAACCTCTCAAGGTTCTTTGGTTTCACTCGTTTGTCAAAAAAGCAACTTTGTTTTACCTCTTCCTTTTGCCGCTTCTCTCTGGTGCCATCCCTAGGATCTCGGGTCGAGATCCTCTGTTAGTGTGGGAGAGTTGGGACGCCCCGAGACCCACGCTCCAATCGACGCTCCAGATGCCTTCCATGGATTCCGAGTTTCGTCGTGGGTTTTATTTTGTTTGTTGCATTTCATCATTGCATCATTTGCATTGCATCATGTCATCATGCAACCCCTTTTTAAAAAATCACCTAAATAAATTGCATAGATCATTGATCTATTTAAATCGAGGGAATTCAAATGGTGATTTCTCTTTATAACATATCCTCCCAATATTTAGGGAGATACTATAAAATATTCCATTAGCTTGGAACTAACCGTAACACACTTGCAAAATTACCATGCCCATTCTACTTCAAGTTTGGTCCCCAAATTTTTCCATCAATTCTTATCTCTTTTATCGAGGCTCCTCCTAAAGTTTCAACATTTTTGGACCTCCCTAGCACCTACTTCCTATGCAAGACCATTTGAATTAAATTCAAATGATTTTGAATTCTAACCTCTCACACATGCACACTTCTATTTTCTTGGATCAAGCTCATTTTTATGAGTCCGAGAAAAATACCCTCCTGCTCAAGCTCCACCCCTAACCTCTCTTTCTTTTCTTTCTCATCTCTATTTTGTATTTATTTTTTTAGAGTGAGAGAGAGCCCAGCAGCCAGGCCGGCCTGCTTCCCAGCAGTCCTTTTGGCCCAAGGCCCAGCCGCACCCATAACCCTAACCCTCCTCCCTGCCCGATCCTCATCTCCACCCTCTCCTCTTCGTCCTCCTGCACCACCACACGCAGAGAGGAGCAGAGTCGCGCCCGCGCCGACGCCTGAACTCCATCTGGCCATCGTACCGCCATGCTCCAACACCCCTTCTCTTCCCTGGCTCTTCCTCGCCTGCGCGCACCTCCAGCCCTCTCACCTCGCGCAAGCGAGCACGACGCCCCTCCGTGCGCCTCCCTTCCGCATCGTCCTTCCACGACGAGCAGTCCCGCGCCTCGCCCGTGCTCCTCCTCCCCTCCGCGAGCCCCATGCTGCAGCGCCCCTTGTCGTGGGAAACGGACACCTATGGGACCGGAGCCCCTTACGGTCTGGCGGGGGGCGGAGATCGCATGAAGAGTGGATCGAGGCGAAGCACATGAGCGATTTTACCCAGCTTCGGAGCTCTCCGGAGAGATAATACTCCTACTGCTGCTTTGTGGTTGTATTGAGTTCTTGCTCGAGAGCGTGGGTGTTCTCTGGTTTCGAACGCTCCGAACCCCTTCTACGTTGCGCATGGGGCTCCTTTTATATGCTCAAGGGGTCACCGACAGGTGGCAACGCATGCAAGGGTAAAACTGGAAAAGAATTGTGGTTGGTACACCTACTTGAACAGTGTATCCTACCTAACCCTGACGGCAGGGGACAAAAGCATTAAATGCCCGTCTGTGTCGCCCAAACAGTGCATAAAAAGGATCGTCAAGGGCGCCACTGCTCGCCACGATGGCGGTCTTGTCAGCGCCGCTTGCCATCTCGCACCGCTAGCTGCACAGCTTCTCGCCACGCGCGCCTGGAAAGGTCCTATGGCAACACGTTGACGGATGCGCTGGAGCGTGGGTACAGAGAGGTGGCCTGCCGCGGCAAGCGCCTTGCCGTGGTTGTTGTCTTGCCGCGCCCGGAAGCTTGTCGCTCGCCGGGCCTTGCCGGGACGCGTAGCGTGTCGCGGCAAGTTCCTTGAAATGCCTCAGTTGGCCTTCCCGGCGAGCTCCTCTTGCCGGGGCCTTGTCTCCTTCCCGGCAAGCTCCTCTTGCCGGGGCTTTGTCTCCTTGACTTGAACACTTTGTTCTTGAATGGCTCCTAAGGAACCACGGAGGACCTTGGCGGGCACCCGGCAAGCCTTGCCGCGGGGCGCTGCGACTGCCCGTGCACCAGTTCGGGGTACTAGGGTACCCCTACTCTAGTACACCGACAGGAGCCCCCGGGCCTGGGCCACACACGGTGCCGAGCGCTGTTGGGCCAGGCCCAAAACAGGGCACGGGCACGCGCGGCCTGGGCCCACGCCGTATCTTACTCCGTATCCACTGCGCCCTCCCCTAACGGCACGCGTCGATTGCGGCGTCGTGGGAGAGATCGTGGGGGATTCTTTATTCGGAAAAGCGGAACGTCCGCCCCCTCCCTCTTTATAAGCAGAGGAAACAGGGGTAGTTCGCCCATCTTGCCTGTTGCTACTTCCAATCTCAGAAATCTCCGCCGCTCCCCACTTCTTCCAAGTCGAAAGAGAGCAGGGCTCCGCCCCCCATCGCCACCAATGCCGTCGATCTCCCCCACCACCTCCGCCATGGCTCCGAAAGCCGAGAAGGGTGTGAAGTCGGCCGAGGCGCTGCGGCTCGAGGCGCTGCGAAAGGAGCGGGCCACTTTCCCCCCCAAGCTCGCTGCGAAGGAGCTGAGGGAGTGGTACTACCTCTTCTGGTCGACGGAGACGCGAGCGCATCCTCGCACCAAGGTACTCTCCGCCGCCGCTTCCGAACGGGCTCCGAACGGATACCCTTTCTTCGCACTGTTCTTCTACTGCGGGCTCTGCCCGCCCTTCTCCGAATTCTTCTGCGACATCATGAACACCTACGGGTTCCACCTCCTTGATTTCACCCCCAACGCCGTTCTGACCATGGCGGTTTTCGCACATCTCTGCGAAAACTTTGTCGGAGTCCACCCAAATGTAGCCCTTTTCCGCCACTTCTTTATGCCCCGGGTCGAGAGAGGAGAGCCTTTGGCTGGCGGAATCGCCTGGATCTCGAGAGCCGGCAAGAAGGAGGCTTATCTGGAGGGGGAGCTCCGCAGCAAATGGGAGGAGTGGAGAGCAGAATGGTGTTGGATTGTTGAGGAGAACCCGCAGCCGTTTACTGCCCTGCACCAAGCCCCAGCAGTGCGCGGCAATGACTGGAGCGCCCTGGCCGCGGACGACAACAAGCTGAAGATTGCCATCACCCGGATCTTGCGGCTCAGGCTTGCCGGGCTCACTGTAGGCGCTGTTGGCGCAGACTTTCTTCGCCGCCGCATCGCCCCCCTGCAAGAGAGGAGGAGACCCGCCTGGGAGTTCGGGGGTCCCGCGGACATTATGAGGCTGCGTCCGGGCCTCAATTTTAACTTCACCGTCTTGGAACTGGATGTGATGCTCAAGGAGCTGTTCAAGCACGACCCTCAGCATCCCGAATGGTTCAGGCTGCCTCAGGGCGTCGTCCCGTTGTGCAACAATTCCTCGCTCGATCACATCCGCGCAACGATGCCGGAGTGTGACTCGCATGGAATTATTCCAACTTGGCAAGAGCCCGCAGACGATGTCGTGCAGCAGTTCTTCGACGGCTTGGTGGAGGTGGCGATCCGCTCTGACGAACAGAAGATCCTCACCCGCGACACCACCGATGCGGAGATGCGGCGCATCGCCACCAGGGCGGAAGAGGCGGCGGTGGCTGCTGCAGCGGGTGAGTTTGGATTCACCATGGAGGAGGCAGAGGCAGCCGAGGTGGCAAGCCTTGCCGATCGAGACGAGCTTGCCGGAGAGATTGCCGGCGAGGGAGAGCCTGAAGCCGAATCGAGCGAGACCGCCGAGGATGCAAGCAGCCAGCCATCTTCAAGCAGCTTGCCGCAAGCAGAGCTCCCAGTGCAGCCCCCTGCTCCACCAAGAAGGCGCCTCCGCGGGACCGGGGACGTAGCAGGGCGGCAGACGGGTCAACAGCCGCCGCGCCGCGGGACACGCTCCACCGCGACAAGCACTATTGCCGTGGGAGCGTCTCACGCTGCTGCGGCAACTGGAGCGGGGTCTTCCCGGACCGCCGCTTCCGATCCTGCCGCTGCCCCCTCCAAGCGGGCGAGGGAGCCTACTCCTCTGCCTCGTCGCGCCGAAAAAGGGCTGGACTTCGACCTCTCCGCGCTCAGCACCGACGAGGAAGAAGAAGAGTAAGATTCCTTGTTGTACTTGTATTTCTTCAATTCTTGTTGTTTTTTGTCTTGTATCTGATTTGCTTCACTTTGAACTTATTCCTTTTCAGGACCCTGGCCCAGAGAGCGGCGAAGAGGGCCAAGGCTCCGGTGATCGTCATCGAGGACGAGCCCACCGCGATAGCAGGAGGCACGCCTGAGACTACCTTGCCGGATCCGGCAACTACTCCCCGAAGCAGCCCCTAGCGCAGCCCCCAGCGTAAGTATCTGTTTACTTCCTGTTGTTGGGCGCGCATGGGTGCTCTTTATTTGCTGATATCTGTCTCTTGATTTGTGTAGGAGCAGAGCAGCTTCACCAGGAGCAACCGGAAGCCGCCCCCAAGATGCTATATGCTTCAACTACGCCGCCAAGGGAGGATTCCCCGGCAAGGGGGCGTTCTCCGGCAAGGGAGGAGTCTCTGGCAAGGGACAGTTCTCCGGCAAGGGACGGCACCAGCGACCCCCTGGTGGTGGAGCCCATGACCGCGGAGCCCAGCACAGGTAATCCTCTTTGCCAGAAAACTTCCCTTGGGTTCTTCTTTTTCTAATCTTCTTTTTGGATATTTGCTTGACTTTTTCTCCCTCTTCCTGCCTTCAGATCCACCATCCACGGAGCCGATGGAGACCGAGGCCACCGGCAAGGAGAACGCGCGCGGCGACACCAACGACGCCGCTGCCACAGAAGGAGAAGCTGGCGCTGAAGATCCCACCAGCGAAGAGGCCGCCAAAGCTGCCGACGCAGCAGCTGGCGAGGGGTCCGATCGCACTGACGGCCCCGAGGCCGCAGGAGCGCAAGGCGCTACACCGACCGCCGATCCCTCCGCCGCCGCCGCAGCGCCAGGCTCCAAAGAGCCCCAGCCCGGCGCCTATCTGAAGGCCGGCGATGGCGTCTTCATCAAGCTCCCCTGGGCGTCAAGTTCCAGGGCGCCGGTCGAAGGAGAAGTCTTTGACGAGGAAGTGCTCGCCTCCGCTGGGTTGACACTGGTTGATGCGCCAAGCAGCAGCAGCGGCGAGCCTGAGGAGGAACAGCTGCTGCGGAGGCTGCTGTCACTTTACTGCGCCCGACAAGCCAAGCTAGAATCCCGGGAAGCGCTTGTCGCGCAGGCGGGAGTGGATATTGAGAAGCATGCGGAGGAGCTCCGGAGTCGCAACCAGGAAGCCCTCCGGTCCATTGGAGAGGAGCGGGCGCAGCTTGTCGAGGCGCGGAAGGCCTTCCTCCTCGAGAAGGCTGAAGCTGAAGAGCAACAGCGGTTTGCCGCCGAGGAGCTGTCTGCGCGGGAAGGCGAGTTGACGCAGCGGAAGGTCAATCTGGACAGCTATGAGGAAGAGCTTGCTGCGCGCGAGCAGACACTTGGCGGGGCTCTCAAGGAGGCAAAGGATGCTGCCGCAACTGCTGAGGCCGCCAAGAAGGAGCTGGAGACGAAGGTGGCGCAGCTGGAGGCCGATCTCAGGGCGAGGGACGAAGAGCTTGCCGCGCTCCAGCGCGAGCGCGAGAAGGACGCCCTTGCCCACGGTGAGCTGCAGGGACGTCTCCTCGAGAAGGGCAAAGAGCTGAGCGCCGCCAAGGACTCCAATGCTGATCTTGAGCTGAAGTTAGATACACTGACCGAGACGCTGGACGGCGCCAAGGAGCGGGAGGTGGCCTTGAAGGAGGAGATCAAGGCCAACGAAGCGCTGCTGACGAGGGTCGCCGAAACCCAGAACACCTTCAGGGAGACGGTGGAACTCTGGACAGAGGGTCTCGTGAATATTGCCGCAGTCATCGGCGAGGAGCTGGCGCAGCTGGGGATGGAAGATTTTGGGTATTCCTCCGATGAGAACCTCCAGCCCAGTGCCAAGCTTACTCTATTCTTCAAGGGCGTGGCGACGGCCCTCCAGCAACTCCGAGAAAGGATCCCAAAGCAGCTGGCCGACGAGTCGCGCACGATCTGCGCGAGAGTTCTTCAAAAGGTTCTGGTGAAGGTGGCCTTCCGCAACCCAGGCCTCAACCTCACCAATGTCCTCAGGAAGCTGCCTCCGGATGCTGATCTGGAAGAGCTCAAGGCCCTTGTCGCACCCATTGTGGACAAGGTGAATGAAGTCAGGAGGATTGACGGTGATCGCGTAGATTAGGCCGCCTGTTTTCTCCTTTTCTTGCCGCTGCCAGCCATGCTACGAAAAACAATCTGTTTAGAGCTGTGACAAGCTATCTTTGTAATATAACTTTTATTCTAGGTATCGAATGCTATGTTATTTCCTTTACTTGATTCCTTCCTTTGTATGTTTTCACCCTACGCTTTTAGGGAACTTGTCGGCGCAGGCACCCTTGCCGTGAGAGCTGAGTGCGGAACATCAGCAGCCTGCTGGCGGTGCTGCTACCGGCAAGAAACCTTGTCGCAACTAGTTGCAGCACACTTAAGTTGTTGAGTGGACTCGAAACAAAGTAAGGGCGCAACTAGCTACGAGTTGGTTCCTCCGCGCACAGGTTTTCCATACAAAGCACGGTCGTTCGAGGAAGATAACTTAAAAAATTTTGAAACTGATTGCTCAAACTTTGGCAACTTAGCTTTTCTATCGTTTGCGTCCCGGCAAGGCGATACTTTCTTGAACGACGCCTGGTCCACAACAATATCTCCTCCTTCCCTCCCGGCAAACTTGTGGGCGAGGGAACCTTCCTTTTGAAAAAAGAAAGAAGAGAAAATAAAGATATGGAGCCTTAAGGCTCGTTATTGCTTACCGGGGGCAGGTGCTGCACAAAGTGTCAGATAACACATGCAAAAAATAGAAAGCATGAAATTTGACAAGATGTGCGGAGCACATGAGCTTTATTTATGCACGGGGTCTGCGCCTGGCTTTGTACATAGGATTACATGCAACAGCGGCAAGACTTGTACAAAAGGTGGTTGCCGAAACAGGTTGCGGCAACCGCGCCTTACGGGTAAAACTTACGAAGATGCTCAATGTTCCAGGAGTTGCTCACCGGAAAGCCATCTTCGGTCTCAAGGCGGACAGCGCCAGGCCTAGTGATTCGTTTCACCCGATAAGGGCCTTCCCACTTCGGCGTCAACTTGTTGGAATTCTTGGCGGATTGAACGCGCCGAAGAACAAGGTCGCCTTCCTCGAGACTTCTGGCATTAACTTTGCGGCTATGGTAGTGGCGCAAAGCTTGCTGGTATCGAGCAGCTCGTACAGCAGCCTGAAGACGATCCTCCTCAAGGAGCAGCGCGTCATCTTGTCGCAGCTGCTCTTGCTCAAGCTCGTCATAAGCAAGCACTCGAGGCGATCCGTATACGAGTTCCGTGGGGAGAACTGCCTCTGCTCCATAGACTAGAGCGAAAGGTGTCTGGCCAGTGGCTCGATTTGGTGTCGTCCTAATTGACCAAAGAACCACCGGCAGCTCTCAATCCAGTTCTTTCCGCACTTGTGCAGCCTGTCGAAAGTCCTGGTCTTGAGCCCGCGCAGCACTTCAGCATTTGCCCTCTCCGCTCGACCGTTGCTTCTTGGGTGAGCAACAGAAGCGAAGCAGACCTTGGCGCCAAGATCTTGGACGTACTTCATGAAGGTGCGGCTTGTGAATTGCGTGCCGTTGTCGGTGATGATCCTGTTAGGGACCCCGAAACAGCAAACAATCGACCTGAAGAACTTGACTGCTGACTGTGCTGTCACCTTCCTCACTGCTTCCACTTCCGGCCACTTTGTGAACTTGTCGATTGCAACGTACAAGTACTCAAAGCCCCCGACAGCTCGGGGAAAGGGGCCGAGGATGTCAAGCCCCTAGACCGAAAATGGCCAGGATAAAGGGATCGTCTGGAGAGCTTGAGCTGGCTGGTGTATTTGCTTGGAATGGAACTGGCACGCTTCACACTTGGTTACTTGTGCAGTTGCATCCTGGAGGGCTGTCGGCCAAAAGAAACCTTGCCGGAATGCTTTGCCGGCAAGTGCTCTTGCGCCAATGTGGTGACCACATATGCCTCCATGTATCTTCGCCAACAGCTTCTGTCCGTCCTCCCGGGGAATGCACTTTAATTTCACACCGTTCAATCTTCTTCTGTACAGTGTGTCATCAACAAACTGGTACATACTTGATTGCCGGGCTACTCTTTCTGCTTCTTCTTGTTCTTCGGGAAGTTCTCCTGTCTGAAGGAAACGGACAATCTGCTGTGCCCATGCTGGAGCTTGCGGCTCGACAACAAGGACTAAAGGCACATATGCTGCTGCGGGAACATCCGCTTCCACGGCAAAACCTGCAGCTCATCCGGAGCTTGATGTTCCCCGGCAAGCTTGCCGGAGCAAAACTTGCCGGGAGCGTCTGCTTCAACGGAACAAACCCTAGGGCTTGTCGGAGCAGACTGCTCCTCAGCACTCTTGGTGTTGATCTTGGGGACCTTCTTGGCGGCGGCTTCGGGGAGCCCTGCCGGAAAATAGTCACCAGAAACCAACTTCCTCTTCTTGCTCTGTCCAGTTGATGGCGTTACGGATGGCTGAGTCTGTTTGAGCACAAAGATCCCTGGTTCCACAGGTAACTTAAGTGCGGTGCACTTCGACAGGCCATCAGCGATGTCGCTCTAAGCTCTCGGAACATGTTCCATCTGTAGGCCGTCAAAGTGCTCTTCCAACTTTCTCACTTTGTCAACGTAGGCTTCCATCAACGGACTCTGATAACTCTTGTTGACTTGGCGGACGACAAGCTGCGAGTCACCCCTGACAATGAGCTTCTTGATCCCAAGGTCTGCTGCGATCCTGAGACCAGCAAGCAAACCTTCATACTCTGCAGTATTATTTGTTGCTTTCTCCTTGGGAAAGTGCATCTGGACTACGTACTTGAGGTGCTCTCCGGTGGGTGCGACAAGCAGCACGCCCGCACCGGCGCCTTGCAGCGAAAAGGCACCATCAAAGTACATCATCCACTCTTTGCTTGCTTCCTTGACGGGGATGCTCGTCTCTGGAATTTCTTCATCTGGTGTTGGCGTCCACTCTGCTATGAATTCTGCCAATGCCCGGCTCTGGACAGTTGAAGTACTCTCAAACTTGAGGCCAAAGCTTGACAGTTCCAGTGCCCACTCGACAATCCTGCCTGTTGTTTCTGGATTCTGCAGTATCCTCTTCAGCGGAAAACGAGTGACAACTGTGATCTCATGTGCTTGGAAGTAATGGCGCAGCTTTCTCGAGGCCATGAGAAGGCCGAAAAGCAATTTCTGCACACCAGAGTACCTTGACCTAGCCCCCTGCAGAAGGGAACTGACAAAGTAAACTGGGCGCTGCACCATTTTCTTCTGCTTCTCCTCCTGTGCCTGCGCAGATCCGTCCTTGTCGGGACCAGAGCTTGTCGGGGAAGCCCCCTGCTTGTCGCTGGATGCACTTGCCATGGTCGCTGGCTCATCGTCCTCCTCCCTCTCCACTACTAACGCAGCACTAACCACTTGATTGGTTGCCGCTAGATACAGCAGCAACTTCTCTTGTGGTTTAGGTACGACAAGTATTGGTTGCCGCTAGATACTGCAGCGCGGCCTCCGCTTCCGGAGTCCATTTCATTGGACCTGCCTTTTTCAATATTTTGAAAAATGGCAGGGCGCGCTCAGCAGACTTAGAGATAAACCTGCTGAGAGCAGCTACGCAGCCGGCAAGCCTTCGTACATCCTTGATGCACTTCGGTGCTTCAATCTGCTCAATGGCCTTGATCTTGTCGGGATTGGCTTCAATTCCCCGCTGAGACACGAAGAACCCGAGAAGCTTGCCGGAAGGAACTCCAAACACGCACTTCTCGGGATTGAGCTTGAGGTTGATCTTGCGCAGATTTGCAAAGGTCTCGTCCAAATCCTGGATCAGAGTTGCTTTGTCCTTGCTCTTGACCACTATGTCATCCATGTAGGCTTCCATATTTCTGTGCAACTGTGGCTCAAAAGCGTCATGGACTACCCTTGCAAATGTTGAACCAGCATTCTTCAAACCGAAGGGCATCCATACGAAACAGTATGTGCCACATGGAGTGATGAATGCGGTCTTCTCCTCATCCTTTTCTGCCATGAAGATCTGATGATATCCTGAGTATGCGTCAAGAAATGAAAGCAAGTCACATCCGGCCGTGGAGTCGACAATCTGGTCAATGCACGGAAAAGGAAATGGGTCTTTGGGACAAGCTTTATTAACATCAGTAAAGTCAATACAAAGCCTCCATTTCCCGTTTGCCTTGCGCACGACAATAGTATTGGCCAACCATGTAGGATGGAGCACTCCTCTGACAAGGCCTGCTGCTTCCAATTTCTTGATTTCTTCTGCAATAAATTCTTGGCGCTCCACTGCTTGTTTCCTGACTTTCTGCTTGACGGGCCGCGCGTGAGGACAGACGGCAAGGTGGTGCTCAATTACTTTCCTGGGAACACCGGGGATGTCAGACGGTTGCCACGCAAAAACGTCGACATTCGCCCGCAGGAAAGCAACGAGCGCGCTTTCCCATTTAGGGTCGAGAGTGGCACTAATGGTGAAGGTACCACCAGTGCCGTCCTCCTTGGCGGGCACCTTCTTGGTCTCTGGCGGAGCTGCCTTCGTCTTCTTACACTTGCCGGTGGAGCTCGATGGTGCGTCCTCGACGGTAGCGCAGCACCCCGAAGAGGTGCGCTTGCCGGAGTGGGCATCAGAGCTCTTGCCGGACTTGGTCTTCTTCTTCCCCCCGGGAGCTTCAGCGGCAAGTGGCTTGCGATCCGTTGCGGCTGCTGCTTCCCGGTAGATCTTGTCGGTATAGATAAGAGCATCTTTCTTGTCGCCAGGGACAGAGATGACACTTATCGGGCCCGGCATCTTCAGTACGTTGTAGGCAGAGTGAGAGGCTGCCATGAACTTGGCAAGCGCTGGACGGCCGAGTATCCCATTGTAAGGCAATGGAAAATCGGCAACGTCAAAAGTGACCCTCTCAGTCCTGTAGTTCAACTCGCTGCCAAATGTTACCGGCAACGTGATCTTTCCCTTCAGCTTGCTCCTTCCCGGATTGATTCCTTGGAATGTGCCGGTCTCTTCGAGCTCACTGTCAGGGATCTGGAGTTTCTGGAGTACCGCGGAGGAGATCAGGTTCAAGCCGGCCCTGCCGTCAACTAGCATCTTAGTGACCTTGAGGTTGCGGATAGTTGGTGAGACCAACATCGGCAAGCACCCGACCGCAGTTATGCGATCAGGGTGGTCCTCAATATCAAAGACGATAGGCGTGCTGGACCATTTCAGAGGCCTGCGTGACTCGACAGGTGGTTCTGCCACATTGACTTCCCGCACCCACTGTTTGAGCTGGCGGTGCGAAGTATGCAGAGAAGCACCACCGTCAACGCACAGGACCTCAGTGGCCTTCTGGAACTCCTGCTCATCGGCCTCGTCATCATCCATATCTTCGTCGTCATCTTCATCTTCATCCTTGTCGCGGCCGCGGGGAGGCCTGTCTCCTTGCCGCTGCTTAGCCTTGCCGCGGCGTCCTCCCCTGCCGGGACACTTCTTGCCGGATCCTCCAGTACCTTCTTGGGCCTTCTCCTTGTCGCGTCGCTCGTACTCAGCCTTCTGCTGCTCAACAAGCTGTTCGACCTTCTTGCAGCTCTGGAGATCATGGCCCTTGGTGCGGTGGATCTTGCAGTACTGCTTGCCGGAGCCGTCCTGCTTGTCGGCGGCCGCTACAGCTTCGGCTTCCTTGGCGCCACCTCCGTTGCCGGACTGCTCGATGACTAGCACATCTTTTCCTTTCTTCTTCCTGTTGTTTCGCCGCTGGTTTTTCCTTGCCGGGGCAGCATCCCCCTGCTGCTGTAATCTCTCCGAGGAGTTTCCTCCCTTCCTCAGCACGTGCACACTTATCGGCCAGGGCGTATAGCTCACTGACGTCTCTAATCTTGCACATCGCCGTCTCCTCCCACATCCTGCGGTTACGCACGTTCTGATGGAACGCGCCGATGACCGCGGCAGGGTGGACATCTGGGACGTTGCGCTGCACTTGGCTGAATCTCTGAATATACTTACGCAGGGGCTCTCCTTCCTTTTGGGCGAGCAGATGAAGATCGCTCTCTTGGCCATGAGGCTTGTGGCCGCCTGTAAAGGCGCCGACAAACTGATGGCATAGATTCGCCCATGAGGATATGGAGTTGTCCGGCAAGTGCATGAGCCAGGATCTGACATTGGGCTTGAGCACCAGTGGGAAGTAGTTGGCAAGGATCTTGTCGTCGCGCCCCCCGGTAGCCTGCACCGTGATGGTGTAGATGCTGAGGAACTCCGACGGATGCAACCTGTCGTCGTACTTCTCTGGTACGTCTGGCTTGAAATTCTTCGTGCTGGGCCACAGGACTTGCCGCAGCTCACAAGTGAACGCAGGGCAACCTACCGCGTACGGCAAGTCGCCTGGTTCCCCTGGCGCATGCATGTCGACAGCGGGCCCAGCGCGCTGGTCTGATTGACGCCGCGCTTCTCTTCGACGCTCGATGCGAGTACGAGCGTCTTCTTGCTGTCGTTCTTGAAGAACTTGGCGCTGATTGCGACGAGCTCACGGATCTGATGACGTTGTGGAGTCAGTGTCGAGGTTGACCCGGCGAGTCGGCGATCTCGGCCTTCGGGGCAGAGAGTGCACGGTGGTTGCACCCCCACCGGTCTTGTCGCCATCGGCTCGCGTCCGGCAATCTTGCCGTGGCTGCGACGCATTCGGCTGCCGTGGAGTGTCGCCGTTGGCGAAGCCGATGAGACTCTGAATGGTGGCCCTCCAATCGTCGATCTTGTCCACCGTTGGAGGGTAATCCAGGAGCAGTTGAGCTCGTGCCAAAGCTTCTTCCGAAGTTTTGGGTGGCAGTGGCGAACGGTGCGAGGAGCGGGATATGCTCGGACTTCTAACTATGTTAGAAGGAGCAGGATCCCGTCCAGGCGACCGTGTCTTGCTCGTGCCAGCAGGTTGGCGTGCATGCTGGTCTTGAGCACCCTGAGATCCACCAGCTCGATTTTGGTCTAACGAGCGTATGGTACCGCGAGTACCATGACGCTGTTGGCCCCGCACCTCCTGAGATGGGCGCAGTGCATGTATGGACGCCGAAGTTTGCGCAGCCTTGTCCTTGGATCTGGCAGCGGCGTGAGCTCCCTCGTCGACGCCCATTCCTCCGCTGGTGTCTATCCCACCACTCGTTTGCTCCGGTGGCGGTGGGATTGACGTGGACGGAGCAGCCACCTTCGAAGCCTTCTTCTTCAGTGGCATGTCGATGAAGATGATGAAGAAGATGGAGATCTGGCTCGCGTGAACGCCGGATCGGGTTCTCACAACCTCGACGCCCCCTACCTGGTGCGCCATAGATGTCGTGGGAAATGGACACCTATGGGACCGGAGCCCCTTTCGGTCCGGCGGGGGGCGGAGATCGCACGAAGAGCGGATCGAGGCGAAACACACGAGCGATTTTACCCAGCTCCGGAGCTCTTCGGAGAGATAATACTCCTACTGCTGCTTTGTGGTTGTATTGAGTTCTTGCTCGAGAGCGTGGGTGTTCTCTGGTTTCGAACGCTCCGAACCCCTTCTACGTTGCGCATGGGCCTCCTTTTATATGCTCAAGGGGTCACCGACAGGTGGCAACCCATGCAAGGGTAAAACTGGAAAAGAATTCTGGTTGGTACACCTACTTGAACAGTGTATCCTACCTAACCCTGACGGCAGGGGACAAAAGCATTAAATGCCCATCTGTGTCGCCCAAACAGTGCATAAAAAGGACCGTCAGGGGCGCCACCGCTCGCCACGATGGCGGTCTTGTCAGCGCCGCTTGCCATCTCGCACCGCTAGCTGCACAGCTTCTCGCCATGCGCGCCTGGAAAGGTCCCATGGCGACATGTTGACGGATGCGCTGGAGCGTGGGTACAGAGAGATGGCCTGCCGCGGCAAGCGCCTTGCCACGGTTGTTGTCTTGTCGCGCCCGGAAGCTTGTCGCTCGTCGGGCCTTGCCGGGACGCGTAGCGTGTCGCGGCAAGTTCCTTGAAATGCCTCGGTTGGCCTTCCCGGCGAGCTCCTCTTGCCGGGGCCTTGTCTCCTTCCCGGCAAGCTCCTCTTGCCGGGGCTTTGTCTCCTTGACTTGAACACTTTGTTCTTGAATGGCTCCAAAGGAACCACGGAGGACCTTGGCGGGCACCCGGCAAGCCTTGCCGCGGGGCGCTGCGACTGCCCGTGCACCAGTTCGGGGTACTAGGGCACCCCTACTCTAGTACACCGACACCCCTGTCCCGCACCTTGTCGGCCTACCTCGTCCCCTCACCCTCGCCATCCCCGCTGAGCCCCGCCATCGCTTGAGGAGGGCCTCGCCTCTCGCGTCTCCTCATCCGTGATGCCTCCATCCAGTTCCGCGCCGTCCCTCCTTCCTCTCCGGATTTCCTGTTGCCTCCATCGTCGTTCGAGGCCCGCGCCTCTCCTCTATTTCGAACCAGGGGCCGACGCCCTCGTCACCCGTCGTCTTCGGGCCAAGCTGTCGTTGCCGCTTCCTTCGACTGCTGCTGCCGCAACTCAAGTTGCTGCTCCCTGCTTCACCATCTACCGCTTCCTCTTTGCCATGGCCATCGCCGAGTCCCCCCAGGACCCGTGGAGTCATGTACAGGAAAACTTAGTCCGAAGACTACCGTGGCCGTGTTTCTCGCCCAGTACCACTACGGTTCGATAAAGACCTCCAAGTACCCTTTGGATCGCTAGGACCAAGACCCCAAGTTCGACTACGTGTTGCTGCCCCAATCGAGACTGCCAATTACCACGACGAACCGTGAAGTTCCACAAGATACCAAGTATCACTACCGTCGACCCGAACGTCTACAAAACGTGTACCACTACCGCCGCATGAACCACTACTTCCACTACCAACGCCGAGGACCGATAATACCACTACTTCCACTACTGTCGTTGTGTACAATTACTTCATATATGTTCGTCCCGAGAACGTCTACTTCCTCTACATTGCACCGAACCCGAACCATCCCGTTTGCACGCTTCGAAGGTATAACCCTGAGATGATGCCCGTGAACGAATGCATGTGTTGGACGAGATGCACCTTATGTTGCACCGTGTAGGATTTGTTGCATGTTCCTTGTTTCCCTTGCCACTGATATGTGGGACACCCAGTTGCCGGGTTCACCCCACCATCCTTGCATGACACGCTCACGCCTACTTCCTTTTGCACCGGTATCTCCGTGAGCTACCGGAACCGATATGTTGCCGTGGCATCATTTTCGGATTCTTTGTCGTGGCACCCCTTTCGTTCCGTCATGGTGACCAAATACTTCATATCTTATATTATGTCAACATTTTCATAAAAAATGCATAAAACTTGTATATGACATCCGCATCATGATAACAACATTTAAAATGTTTGAAATT
Organism: Triticum timopheevii; assembly: GCA_963921465.1. Classification (NCBI taxonomy): domain Eukaryota; kingdom Viridiplantae; phylum Streptophyta; class Magnoliopsida; order Poales; family Poaceae; genus Triticum; species Triticum timopheevii. The sequence goes on along the minus strand of OY997264.1, from coordinate 245,991,234 downwards.
ATTGTTTGCATTAAATAAACTTTGTATGCACATGGGGATTTTCCGAATTGTTGTTTGTTGTTCCGGCCTCATTTAAACTTGCCTAGATAGGTAGTTTAATTGTGTTGCACCTCTTGCCATGTTAACAACATTTAATATTGTTGGGTAGCACAAACTGGAGTGAACTAAATAATTGAACGTGGCGTTTCGTCAATATGCAACTCGTTGCACATTGAGCTCCACTTAATTTGTAGTATTGTTTGTGCACTTTGCTTGGCCATGTCATGCCTCTTTAAACCGGACATGCATCATACTTGTTTGTGCATCATGCCATGCTTATGCTTGTTGGTTTACCATGTTGTTTGCTTCTTTCCGGTTTGCTTCTCTCGTTAGCTTCGGTTTCGTTCTGGAGTTGTGAGGGTTCGTTCGACTATGTCCGTTTGTCTTCTTCTTGGACTCCTTCCTTGCGGGATCTCAGGCAAGATGACCGTTACCCTGGATCTCACTACTATCATTGCTATGCTAGTTGCTTCGTTCTATCGCTATGCTGCGCTACCTATCACTTGTTTGTCAATCCTCCCAAATTGCCATGTCAGCCTCTAACCTTTTCACCCTTCCTAGCAAACTGTTGTTTGGCTATGTTACCACTTTGCTCAGCCCCTCTTATAGCGTTGTTTGTTGCAGGTGAAGTTGAAGATTGCTCCATGTTGGAACATGTTTATGTTGGGATATCACCATATCTCTTATTTTAATTAATGCATCTATATACTTGGTAAAGGGTGGAAGGCTCGGCCTTATGCCTGGTGTTTTGTTCCACTCTTGCCGCCCTAGTTCTCGTCATACCGGTGTTATGTTCCTTTATTTTGCGTTCTTACACGGTCGGGTTTATGGGAACCCCTTGACAGTTCGCTTTGAATAATACTCTTCCAGAAAGGCCCAACATTAGTTTTACCATTTGCCTAATAACAACTAAAACTTAAATAGGGGATTTTTGCCGGCACCCTAGTATTTTTAATCAACCCCTCGGGTCAGTGCTCCTCTGAGTGTTGGTCCGAACTAGAGCACTGTGCAGGGCCGCCCCAGGGCAACCTTGGTTATTTTGGCACATGTGTGCGTCGCTCATCCATGGTGCCCTGAGAACGAGATACGTGCAGCTCCTATCGGGATTTGTCGGCACACCGGGAGGTCTTGCTGGTTTTGTTTTACCATTGTCAAAATGTCTTGTAACCGGGATTCCGAGTCTGATCGGGTCTTCCCGGGAGAAGGAATATCCATCTCTGATCGTGAGAGCTTGTGATGGGCTAAGTTGGGACACCCTGCAGGGTTTAAACTTTTGAAAGCCGTGCCCGCGGTTATGTGGCAGATGGGAATTTGTTAATATCCGGTTCTAGAGAACTTGACACCAGATTCAAATTAAAACACCCAACCGCGTGTGTAACCGTGATGTTCTCTTTTCGAGTGGGTCGAGAAGAGAACATGGTGGTGTTTTGTTTGTACGTAAGTAGTTCAGGATCACTTCTTGATCATTACTAGTTTGCGACCGTTTGTGTAGCTTCTCATCTTATTCTTGTACTCGTAAGTTAGCCACCATATCATGCTTAGTCGTTGCTGCAACCTCACCACTTATCCATTCCATACCCATTAAGCTTTACTAGTCTTGATACCCAGGGTAATGGGATTGCTGAGTCCTCGTGGATCACAAGATACTACCAAACAGTTGCAGGTGCCCATGATACCAGTGCAGGCGATGCTGCCGAACTCAAGCGGGAGTTCGACGAGGATCTTGGTCGTTACTATGCTTCATTTCCTGATGATCAGTAGTGGAGCCCAGTTGGGACAATCGGGGATCTAGCATTTGGGGTTATCTTCCTTTCATTTGGATTTGTCCGTAGTCAGACTACGTGTGTACTCTGAATGATGTATGAATTATATGATCTTTGTGTAAGTGGCAATTGTAAGCCAACTCTATTTATCCCTTTCGTGTTCATTACATGGGATTGTGTGAAGATGACCCTTCTTGCAACAAAACCACAATGCGGTTATGCCTCTAAGTCGTGCCTCGACACGTGGGAGATATAGCCGCATCATGGGTGTTATATGCGGCCCTTGTCTAGCGCATGGACTCCCCCTGGACCCCTTGCCGCGGTTCGGTCCTCCTGGGCCAGACCGGCTCGCAAGAGCTGGCCCGCTGCAGGACACGTCCTCTTCCCGTGGCTGGAGGGTCGTCGGCCTCGGCTTCTCCCTCGGTCGACTCCTCGACCATCTCCTCGATGAGAGGGCCCCCGGTGTTGGCACTGCTGGCCTCCCCGGCAGCCCCCGCCCACTGGGCGAGCTCCCTCTCCTTCGTAGTCACGCTGTCCTCATCCTCCATGTCGCCAGCGCTGTCGGCCTCCATGGCGAGCTACGCCTCCGCCACCCGGGCGGCAATGTAGTCAATCTCCGCCTGGGTGGTGTCCGCGATGAGCAGCGGCTCGTCACGGTCGAACCCGTTTGACACGTTGTCGAAGAACTCCTGCACCTCGCGTGTCGGGGGCTTGACCCAGGATGGGTCAAGGTCGTGCGCATTGAAGACAGGCATCATCTCGAGAATGGCAGCCTGGCACGTGTTGTTGCTCAGTGGGAACACGCCCGGCGGCAACCCAAATAGGGGCCCCTTGATGACCTTGCCGGCCTTCGCAGCCCTGCCGGTCCTCTCCACCCTGCTATCGGCGAACACGTCAAGCTGGAAGAGCCTCTTGCGGTAATGGGCATGTCCCATCACCGTGAAGTTGTGCTTCAGGCCGGGGTGGAGCCTCATGATGTCGGTCGCGTTCCTGAAGTCCCAGGCTGGCCTCCCCTTGTTGTGCAGCGGGGCGATTCGGCGGCGGATGAAGTCCGCCCCGATCATCTCAAGGGTGAGACCGGCCATGGTGAGGTGATGGATCCTGCTGATGGCGATCGAGAGCTTTGCGTCATCGGCGTCGACGTGCTCCAGTCCTCACCGCGAATCGGTGGCCTCCGAGGAACCCCGCAGAACTCCGGCAAATTCTTCTCCTCAATCCAGCACCACCGACCCCGCCACTCCTCCCACCTCTCCTTGTGGGCACCCTCCGGGTACGTGTCTGTCCCTTGGACCCTCGGGATCCAGGAGATGCTTCTGGAGAGGGCGCCCCCAGGCTGGAGGCGAGGAGAGCAGTAGTAGCGGAAGAGCGCCATGCTGGGAAGCACCCCAATGAAGCCCTTGCAGAGATGGGCGAAGAATGCCATGCACGCCACGACGTTCGGCGTGAGGTCCAGAAGATGGAAGCCGAAGGTGTGCATGACATCGTTGAATAAATCAGAGAAAGCGGAGCAGAGCCCGCAGGAGAAGAAATCGACGAAGAAGGGGTATCGATTTGGGCCGGTCTCGCCGCAGTCGGCGGGGATGATGCGCGTGGCAGGGTGCCCCGTCGTCTCCGTTGCCCACAGAGGCCTGAAGAAATCCTTGAGGTGGAACACGTTGGCCAATAACGGGGAGAAGTAGGAAAAGTGCGCCCGCCGCACCACCGCCTTGTTCTCCGGCGCCTCCCTCTCTACGACATCCTTGGCCGCCCCCTTGCCCTTGCCCTTGCTAGTCTTGGGCGCCATGGCGGCTGGGCGGAGCCATAGGATCGAGAGCAACGGGGGCGCGGCAGCGACGAGCGGAGGCGAGAGCTCGGGGAAGCAGAAGGTGGGGACAGCGGTGCCGAGATTGGAGAAAGCGTAAAGGGTAAATGAGCAGCGCGCCTGCGGTTATTCCTTTTTATGGGGAAGGCGCGGGCCGCCTCTTTACCATTTACTATGACATGACGCCTGCATGCAGCAGACGCCCCACGCATGCCTCCCACGTCACGCACGACCCTCCACGTCGCGCATTCAACGCGGGTCGTGGGAAGCACACCGGTCGGAAAAGTTACCGCGATAAAATCGTCCCTGCCTGCCTGCGCACCGTTCTGGGCCTAGCCCAACAACGCGTTGCGCTTTTGTGTGGCCTAGGCCTGGGGGATCCCGTCGGTGTACAGAAGTAGGGGCTCTACTTTGCACCCCTTTACCTGTGCACGGGTAGTCAGAGCCGCACCTGCGGCCATGCTTAGCAGGGCAAAGGAAGGAAGCCGAAGCCACGAGATGATCAAAGCAACGCCAAGACAGAGACACGAAGAGTAAGAGGGCGAGGTGGACTCCCCCGGCAAGACCCTTGCCGGGGCGGCCTTCACGGCCCCGGCAAAGGCCTTGCCGGGGCAACTTGCCCAACACCAGCGGAGCGTGCCACCCTTGGGCCTGAGGTTTCCAACATCATCAACAACATTGGAACCAAGGCTCGGGAGGCACCTCCATGGTGGCATGCAGATCTTTGTGAAGATCATTAACACACAAGATCAGATGAGGACCAGAAGACGAGACCTCCGGCAATATCCTTGCCGGGGACGACCGCGGTGCCACGGCAAGACCCTTGTCGGGGCCCCCGGCAAGACCCTTGCCGAGGACATCAGCGGGGCCACGGCCCGGCCCGCGCGCACCAAGACCCCACCACCGTTCTGATGCAGCTGTCAGTCCAGCCAGCCAGGTGAGCACCTGCGTGGCGACGTGCGGCCCCGAGGCCAACTCAGCAAGCACCTGCGTGGTGACATGCAGATCTTCGTGAAGACGCCGCCACCGCGCCAGCTCAGCAGCCTGTCAGCCTACATGGCGCTGCCCGCCTTGCTGGCCTGTACGCGTGTCGAAGCAAGGCGAGGCGGCAACAAAGCTAGGGGACACCTCAGGGGCACATTTAATGCGTCTTGTCCCGTAATGGCAAGCGATAAGCATAGGTACTGTACCCTTTCCACCTCCTGTGTGACACTGTGGCGCCTCCTTCGACTATAAAAGGAGGCCCGAGGCGTACTGGAGGGGGATTCGGCTCTTTGAGCAAGTCACGTACGATATTTAGCTCAAGAACACTGAAATACACACCAAAGCAGGACTAGGGTATTACACGATCCCCGCGGCCCGAACCTGGGTAAACAACCTTTGTGCTGGCTCTTAGACCCGCTCTTCTCACAACCCCATGCCCGCCGACCACAGTAGGGATCCCGTTGATCCCATAGGTGTCGTTCTCACCGACACTCCGAGTAAGGTATACCGATAGTTTTGAAGACGAAAGAGGGGATGCCTTCTGGGGCATCCCCAAGCTTAGACGCTTGAGTCTTCCTTGAATATTACCTTGGGGTGCCTTGGGCATCCCCAAGCTTAGGGTCTTTCCACTCCTTATTCTCCTCATATCAAAATCTCACTCAAAGCTTGAAAACTTCAATCACACAAAACTTAACGGAACTTCGTGAGATAGGTTAGTATGATAAAGAGTAAACCATTCACTTTGGTACTGTCAAAGACAAGGTTCATAATTGTTCTCACACAATGCCTACTGTACCATACCATTTCTACAATTTATATTGTGAAATATAAGCCATAGAAACTAGAAAACAAGTGAACTATGCAATGAGAACAGAATCTGTCAGAAACAGAACAGTCTGTAATGATCTGAACAGAAACCATACTTCTTCTACTCCAAAAATTATGAGATAAATTGGTGGACGTCAGTAATTTGTCTATTAATCTTCTTCAAAAAGAATAAGCTCAAAAGCACTCTTCTGTAAAAAAAATGGCAGCTAATCTCGTGAGCGCAAAATTTCTGTTTTTTACAGCAAGATCACATTAACTTTCACCCAAGTCTTCCCAAAGGTCTTACTTGGCACTTTATTGAAACAAAAGCTATAAAACATGATTACTACAGTATCTTAATCATGTAAACACACAAAAACAGTAAGGGTAAATATTGGTTTATCTCCCAACAAGCGCTTTTCTATAATGCCTTTTAGCTAGGCATGATGATTTCAATGATGCTCACATAAAAGAAAAGAAGTGAAACATAAAGAGAGCATCATGAAGAATATGGCTAGCACATTTAAATCTAACCCACTTCCTATGCCTAGGGATTTTGTGAGCACATAATTTATAGAAACAAGAATCAACTAGCATAGGAAGGCAAAACAAATATAACTTCAAAACTTTAAGCACATAGAGAGGAAACTTGATATTATTGCAACTCCTACAAGCATGTATTCCTCCCTCATAATAATTTTCAGTAGCATCATGAATGAGTTCAAAAATATAACCATCAAATAAAGCATTCTTTTCATGATATACAAGCATAGAAATTTTACTACTCTCCACATAAGCAAAATTCTTCTCATTCGGAATAGTGGGAGCAAACTCAACAAAATAACTGTCATGTGAGGCATAATCCAATTAAAAATTAAAATCATGATGACAAGTTTCATGGTTAACATTATTCCTTATAGCATACATGCCATCACAATAATCATCATAGATAGCAACTTTGTTCTCATAATCAATTGGAACCTCTTCTGAAATAGTGGAATCATTACTAACTAAAGTCGGCACTCTTCCAAATCCACTTTAGATGATAGTATTATTCACACTCCAAAAGATATAAGTGAAGTTCTTGGAGCATTCTACAATTAATATAGACTAACCAATATCCAAGCTCAAAATATATAAGTGAAGCACATGAAGCATTCTATAAAAACCATACTCAAAATATTTAAGTGAAGCACAAAGAGCATTTCTATAAGGTCATACTCAAAATATATAAGTGAAGCGCATGAATCATTCTATAAATTGATGAAGGTATATCTCATACCAGCATGGTTCTTAAAGAAAAAAGAAGAACACAAAGGACACAAATCATGTGAACAAAACAAAAATCGAGGTATACCGATAATTGTTGAAGAAGAAAGATGGGATGCCAACCGGGGCATCCCCAATCTTAGATCCTTGAGTATCCTTGAAATATTTACTTGGGGTGCCTTGGGCATCCCCAAGCTTGAACTCTTGCCTCTCTTTATTCTTCTCATATTGATAGCTCCTCGATCTTCGAACACTTCATCCACAAAAACTTAACAAAAACTTTGTGAGAACCGTTATTATACTAAAACAAATCACTACCTTTAGGTACTGTTGCAAAAACTTTGTGAGAACCGTTACAATTTCATATTAGCACTTTATGTATTGTATTCCAACTTCACCATGGTTCATACCCCCCGATACTACCCATAGATTCATCAAAATAAGCGATCAACACATAGAAAACGGAATCTGTCAAAAACAGGACAGTCTGTAGTAATCTGGAAGTTTAGTAAACTTCTGTAACTCCAAAATCTTCTAAAAAATATGAAAATTTAAAAAAATTGTACAGAAGTAATGTGCAAAAAATTTCAGATCCATTTGACTTTCCAGTACAAAATGTAAATTCACGCATGCACATAGTAAACAAGCAATCTAATCATCCTAAAACCAAAGCTTGGCACATTATTTTTATAATACAATGGATATATACAATGGGATAATTATTTACAGAGAAACTTCCATTAAAAATTCTACATTGTTTCCATGAGCATGAATACAAGTGCTCAAGGTCGACCCTCACTTCTTCAATGCATAACTTTCCAATCACTTCTCTTATTGAAAAACTTTTTAGGCATGAGAGGCAAGTATTTTTTTTGTATTTTCATTCTTAAAAAAATTGTATGTTTCACCCACAACTAAACAGAAACAAAAAGGGAAAAAAATCTACTTAGTGAAGAAAGCAAACAAGCACACACGAGAATATCAACCCCATGCTATTGCTCCCCGGCAACGGCACCAGAAAAGAGCATGATAATCCCCAAGTGCAGAGAATCATCGTAGCAATTCCCAAAGGTGGATGTGATAATTATGGAGTGTCGAACCCACAAGGAGCTAAAGGTAAGATCAATATTTCCTCAAGTCCTATCTGCCACTGATACGACTCTACGTACACCGAACGTTTGCTTCCAACTAGAAACGAGAAATAAAACTACGTTGAGGGTATGAAGAGGATAATTTTGCATGGTATCGGAAAGCTAAAATATAAAAGTAGGTGTTGTTATCATAAAGTTAGAATGTATTACTAAATATTACAAATAGCGAGTGTGGAATAATGATGGGTCGGTGTGCGGAATTATCCTAGGCAATCGTTAACAAGACCGGTAGTCGTCATTGCAATTTCATATGAGGGAGAGGCATAAGCTAACATACTTTCTCTTCTTGGATCATATACACTTACACTTATGATTGGAACTCTAGCAAGCATCCGCAACTACTAAAGATCATTAAGGTAAAACCCAACCATAGCATTAAAGCATCAAGTCCCCTTTATCGCATACACAACAACCCCCTTACTCGGGTTTATGCTTCTGTCACTCAAGCAACCCACTATAAGCGAATCATAAACGTATTGCAACACCCTACAGCAGGAATCCCTCCCGCTTGCGTGACACGGAGGGCACAATAGGACAGCACCAAAATAAAACATACAACTCATACCAATCTATATCATCAATCAGCCCAAAGACAAAGGATATCTACTCAAAACATCATAGGATGGAAACATATCATTGGATCATAATATGTGGCATAAAGCACCATGCTCAAGTAGGGATTATAGCGGGGTCCGGGAGAGTGGACCGCATAAAAGAGATGAGGATGGTGATGACGGTGGTGATGTTGATGAAGGCGATTACCGCGGCGATGGTTCCCCTCCGATGGCACTCCGGCGCCACCAAGAGAGAGGAGGAGAGGTTCTCCCCCTTGTGATTCCTCCTCCATGGCCTCCCCCTAGATGGGGAGAGGTTCTCCCTCTGGTCCTTGGCCTTCATGGCGATGATGGCCTCTTCGGGATCCTCCTCCATGGCCTCCGGTGATGATGGCCCCTCCGGCAGGGTGCCAGAGAGGGCCTAGATTGATTTCTCATGGCTACGGAGGCTTGCAGCGGCGGAACTTCTTATCTAGGTTATTTTCTGGAGGTTTTTGTATTTATAGGAAGTTTTGGCATAGGTCTCACGTCAAGGGGGTCTCCGAGTCATCCACGAGATAGGGGCCCACGCCCAGGGGGTGGGCGCGCTCCCCACCCTCGTCGACAGCCGGGGACTCTTTTGGCCCAACTCTTTTACTCCGAGGCTTATTTTGGTCCATAAAAAATAATCAAAAATTGGCACATCAATTGGACTCCGTTTGGTATTCCTTTTCTGCGATACTCAAAAACAAGGAAAAAAACAGAAACTGGCACTGGGCTCTAGGTTAATAGATTAGTCCCAAAAATCATATAAAATATCATATAAATGCATATAAAACATCTAAGATGGATAATATAATAGCATGAATACTTCATAAATTATAGATACGTTGGAGACGTATCAAGCGCATCAAGAAAGTAGAGACCAGCAAGCCAGATCGTTGTCTGCATCTTCCTTCTTCTTTTGCCAATGTGTATTTCGGGCGTAGCCGCATGTGGCTTTTTTAGTTATCTTCCTAGATATGTAAGACAATTATTATCCATTGTCATCTTCTTTACATTCATCATGCTTGCTATAAGTTGCAGTCGATGCTATATAGGTCCGTCGGATCTTACATCACGATCCGTGCAAAACTTTCTTTTCAGATTTTCACTTTTCTCTCTTAAATCTCAGTCCAGTGAGACATAGTCACGCCATGAAACAGGGGCTCGGGCGCCATTAATGGAGACGTTGGGAGGGAGGTGTGCGGCGGATAGAGGTCAAAGGGCTCTCCTCCCGATGAGCACGATCGCACGCCTCCCGTACTCAAATAGCTACCCCGCACGGCACCTCCTAGCCAATAAAAAAGGGACGTGTGGCGGCACGTAATTGGTAAGTAGAACACCCACGGTTTCAATAATAGTTGTGTTTCCAATTTTTAACATGACAACAATTGTTCCAAAATGACTTTGTTGATTTTTAATGTGTGTGCCTTCGCAAATCGGACAGAAAAATTACCACAGCATGTTGGTGCCATGTCATGACACCATGCCAAGTTTCATGATTTTCAGGCGTGTTTTGGATTTACATGAATTAAAAAAATGAAGTTTCTCAATCTTTTCGGCCGAGCCACGACACCTAGATGTTTGAATTTCATTCTCATTTCTTGCATGGGACCTAGAAATTCACACAAGGACACACATGTGATTTTTCAACCAACTTTGGTGCATTGGAGCATGTGCTTGTAGTTCAAATTTGAATTATGCACATTAAATGCCCAAAAATACAATTAATGTACAAAAACAGCCAAACAAACCCGGAATAATTCCAAAATTTAGCACGATACTTCTATTTGGTCTAATCTGCCTATGTAAACAAATTAAGGCAGGAGAAGGCAGCGTATGTATGTCGTTTCGCACACGGAAGTGACACGTTCCCTCTCGGAACCATGAGCCTTCTTGAGAGAAGCTCCGGTTTGCAAGCAGCTTATACCAAAGCTTGTCCCAATTTGGCGAAAAAAATTACCGCAACATGTTGGTGCCATGTCATGACACCATGCCAAGTTTCATGATTTGCAGGCGTGTTTTGGATTTACATGAATTAAAACCCAAGTTTCCCAATCTTTTCAGCCGAGCCACGACGCCCAGATGTTTGAATTTCATTCCCATTTCTTGCATGGGACCTAGAAATTCACCCAAGGACACACATGTGATTTTTCAACCAACTTTGGTGCACTGGAGCATGTGCTTGTAGTTCAAATTTGAATTATGCATATAAAATACCCAGAAATTCAAATAATGTATAAAAAAGGCCAAACGAACCCAGAATTAATGTATACAAAAATGAAATACATGCTTGGAAAACATGACTCCTAGCGTGGTGCCATGGTTTGGCCTCACCGTGACCTGGTAAAAATTTGAGAATGTTTTCCTTATGTCGCCATGCATGCCTTTCACAAATTGAACCATCACCGAGGAAGTTCCACGGCTTCGAGGGAGAAATCACCAAGATTGAAGGGGGATCCAAATTTCCTTTGTCCTTTCTCCATGAGTCTTTTTCTATGATGAACATACACCCTGCAAATCACCACGTTCAAATTTGACACTTTTCCGTGTTCATTTACCATATTTAGGGGATTGTTTGCATTCTCTAGGCATTAATGCACATAATTCAAATTCGAACAATCGGTGCATGAAAAGGTGCACAAGAACGGTCTAAAAAACCATCCTCGTGCTATTTAGAAATTCTCATGCCTTTTACAAGGAATGGACAGATTTTTCGAGGAAATGTGTGGCAATAGTCAACCATAAACGCGTCGTTTACTGGGTAACAACTATAAAATATATGAAATAAATGCTTGAAAAACATGACGCTTGGCGTGGTGCCATGGTATGGCCTCACCATGCCCTAGTAAAAATTTGAGAATGTTATCCTTATGTCGTCATGCACGCCTTCACTACTAGGGAAAACCTTATACACAGAAATTTAGCAACAGCTCGGGTCAAAAAACTACGCTAGTGCTATATAGCAGTAGCGATTAAAGAAAAACCGCGCTACATATACAAACTTAGCAGTAGCGCTTGTGGTAAAGAAAGCGCTACTACTAATATTCCCATTGGCAGAATGCTAGGCTACGCATAGCAGTAGCGGGCTTCGAAGAAACGCGCTACTGCTAAAGCATAGTTAGCAGCGCGTTTCTTGAGAAGAGCACTACTACTAACGGAAATAAAATAAGATGAAAAACAAATAGAAATGTAAGTGAAAATGAAAGAAATAGAAAAAGGAGAAAGGGAAAAATAAAATGTAAAGCAAAATAAACGAAAAAGCGAAAAATCGGAGGAAGGCATAGCAGCAGCGTTTGTTTGTAAGAGCCGCTATAGCTAACGTAGCTACAGCGCGTGTCCTAGACCCCCGCTATAGAAACAGAATAGGAAATTAAAAAAGGAAGAAATTTACATAGCTATAGCAGCAGCGCGTTTTGCAGAAACCGCTATAGCTATCTTAGCTATAGCGCGTTTTGCGAAATGCGCTACCGCTAAGTTTGACTTAGCCAAAAAACCGTTTCCCCCCGGCCACCACTTCTCCCCCCAAATCCCTCAACCCACCCCGCGCGCGCGCCGCCGTCTCCCCGATTCACAGTCGCCCCACTTCGCCGCCGACGACGACGCCACCAGAGTCGTGCGCCGTCGACGACACCGGAGCCGCCCCCAATGCCACGGAGCCGCGCGGCCTCGTCAACGCCACCGGAGCCGCCGTCGACGCCACCTTCCTCGCCGTCACCGGAGACGCCCCTGCCTCCCTCGCCGTCACCGGAGACGCCCCTGCCTCCCTCGCCACCACTGCCTCCGTCGCCACCACCGGAGCCATCATCTGTAAGCCCCCACCCCTCCTCTCTCTCTCTCTCATGCATAGGTTAGCCAGTTTAATTAGGTTAATTATCTAGGTTAGGGCAAAAATTGAGTTAGGGCATTGACAGAGAAGTAGTTAGGTTAACTAGTTTAATTAGGTTAATTATCTAGGTTAGTGCAAAAACTTAGTTAGGGCTTTGACAGAGAACTAGTCAGGTTAACTAGTTTAATTAGGTTAATTATCCAGGTTAATTAGTGCAAAAATTTATTTTAGGCTTTGACAGAGAACTAGCTGCATTAACTAGTTTAATTAGGGTTAATTATCTAGGTAAACTAGATTAACTAACTAGGTTAAATAGGTAGGTTAATTAGGTTCGTTGGATTAACAAGCTAGGTTAAGTAGATTGGCAAAGGTTTTTGATTTTTGAAAAGACCACTATTTTTCAAGGAAAAGAATTTAGGCAAATTTTATTTTTCATTGAAGTGGTCATGTTATATCCTTTCATTGAAGTTGTTCGATTGTGCCCAAGTGGCTTTGTTGTTTCCTGGGAATGATGCTGAGTGGCCTATGTTTTGCGGGAATGTTGATTCATTTCTATTCCGGCAAATTTCAGGTTCTCGATTTGTCCACTTTTTAGCAAAGGTCATGCCGAAATTTCCCGTGAATTTCCGCATGGCTTGTGCTACAAACTAGGACATATCGAGTGCCCGGGATTTGCCGCACCAGGAAGGAGTCAACATTCCTGCAAAACAATTGTCCTTTTTTATGTCATTATTCATTTTATTAGGTCTAGAATTAATTGACTAGATTTAATCATAGGAAACATGGCTAGCAACGATGAAGGACAGGGTTCTGGTGATTGCGACGACGTCTACCGGGCGGCAGACGAATTTTTTAGCCTTACCGACGATCAACAGATGTTGTTGCTAGGCCCACCGGTGGCATCGGGGACTGAGACCGACACGCAGACCGGTGCTGAGACTGATACCAGCGCTGAGATTCAGACCGGCATCGAGACCGGCGCTGAGACCGGTGCTGCCTAGGGGAGCGGAGCCGGTGTAGAACCGAAAGCAAAGAGGCAACGGGTTCCTAACAAACTCAGGACTACTAGACTGGTGGTCACGGAGGTGGACAACGGCAACTTTGAGCCAAAGGCGCCCGAGGAAGCGCGCGCGTGCTACGGCAATCAAATAGGCCGCATCATACGGACAACCGCCACCATCAACGATGAGAATCTAAAGAAGATAGAAAATATGAGGAGCTCCCTCCTAAAGAAGTTTCACCAGATATTCTTGTTCCCGGGCCGGAATGAGAAGGATTATGAAGATCCAGACAAGGACCTGGCAATGAAGAAGATAAACAAACATGCCATGACCAAGTTTAGCAACGCGTTGGCCGCCTGGAAAAATCGAGTGAAAGCAAAGATCAACGACGGGGAACCCTACTCCGAGATTGTAAAGGAAAGTCCGACAATCACGGAAGAGCAGTTTCAAATATTCAAGGAGGCTTGCGAGGCCGAAGCTGCCAAAGAAAAGTCTAAGTACATGAAGGGGCTTCAAAAGAGGAACATTGGGACCCACCACCTCGGAAGCCGTGGTTACGGTGGAAAGAGGTCCAAATGGGCCAAGGAGGACGCGAAAGCCGCGAGTCTGGGCATCCCAGACCCCTTGGCGGATTTCACCGTCCCGCAGGAGCGTGACGTCCTGAGGGCCCGGCACCGTTGGGACCCAGTGAAGAAGGTTTATGAGACAACACCGGTCATTACGGAGTTCATGAGACTGCTGGTAATTTTAGTTTATGATCAATTCGACTGCACACGTTAGTCATATTTGTAAACGATCCTTGTGCCTTTTGCAGAGAGAGCAGCACCGGATTGCGGCCGAAAGCGACTCGCCGTCTGAGTCATTGGCGAGGCCCAAGTGGGACACTCCATTCAACCGGGCGTTGAACATATTGAAACAGCAACCGGTGGATACTCGACCGTCGTATGGACGCATGCACGGTGTCGGAGACGGCGCCACGTGGAAGAAGTACTACCGTGAGACCACGGAGGAGAAAAAGGAAAGACGGAGGTTAACTAAAGAAAGCATCGACAAGAAGGTTGAGATTGCGGTTGAGAAGAAATCATCTTAGACAGTCTCAACAGCGGTAGCTGCCGCAAAACAGGCGATTGCAGATCTATCTACTTCCTTGGTGACGGGCGTTCACACTTGGACAAGGCAAAATCCAGAAAAAAATGCAGAGGACTTTCCCCTTGCTGACTTCTTGGGAGCACATGCTCCCGCACCGGCTCCCGCACCGGCTCCCGCACCGGACGTGCTCGGTGGTGCCTCTTTGGCTGAGCTCGACGCCCTCACGGTATCTGCCACACTGGCCCCCTTCAATATAAATGTATAATCTCTCGTTTTCGTTGCCTTTCGGATGTCTCACGTCGCAGACTTTTCTTTGCAGGCCGACGAAACCCCGTGCACCATATTGTACACCATCGGCGAACAGAAGGTGGACGTGGGGAAGGGGACGATAATGGAGCCGAAGGAACCATTGTTCCACACCCGGTCAATCCCCCCGAACGTCTTCAAGGTTTCCGTGGCCAGTGTCAAACCGGGCCACGAGAATTTGCCTCCTCTAATACTAGGGGGGATGACGACGAGACCCCGCGGCGGCTTGGTGATTGTTGCAATGGGTGGGTCCTGTTGTGGCCAAAGAGTCTGCTTCGTCTGGAGGCGGCTGGGAGCACACCCACGAGCACGCAGCCTCAGCAAGGTATGAACATCAACACCCCACCTACCCAATTAGCGTCGGGTGTCGGGTTGGGTGATAGCGGACGGAGTAAGCAGGTGGCTCCATTAGTCGCTGATGACGTCGCCATGGATGAGGATGAGGATGACGATGGCGCTGAACAGTATGTCTATACTGGCGCCTCCTCAGGGTTTGAGCATCATGAGTCGGTGCCTGAATTACCGTCTCAACGTGTTATTGACGACCATCCAGTGGTAAAGAAGCCTAGGAAGAAAGCGAGGAAAGGCAAAAAAGCTGATTCTGTGATCCAGCCGCCTCAGCAGCCTCGGCTTCAGGACCGTGTAGATATCCCCGATGCGGATAAATGGCATATCCCCGGTCGACCAATCCTACCTGAAACAGCGCTACGGGCCAGATTCGGCGATCTAAAGAGACTTCATGACGATGTGCTGCGAGTAGAGAAAGGCCTCATCACCTCGAAAGATCCAGGATACCCACTCTACGTGGTTAACGTTCCGCGGCAAATGTCGTACATCGACGGCTTCCCCGCGGATAAGTTCTTCCTCCGATTCGATTACATATTTGACATGTTTCACGTGAAGAAGCTGGATTTTACGTTTGTCCGCCTTTATGCCTTGCACATGAACTACATCATTGGGGTTGAGCAGATACGTTTTATCTGTGTCGCTGACCTGTACTACATGCACGAGGGCTTGTTGGGAGTCTGTGCACAGCATCGTGAATACGCGAGGGATTACATCGTCAGTTTCATGCTCGCCAATAAGGACAAGGAGGCGATTCTCATGCCTTATCATCCCGTGTAAGTCATCCGCGCTGCTATCCTTCCTCCGATTTCAATAATTCATTTGCACGGTGGAGGCTAATTAATTTGAGGTGTACTTATTTTGCGCAGCGGCGGGCGCGCCGTCCTCATCATCCTCTACCCCCGATTCTCCCACGCTCTTTACTTGGACTCGTCGAAGAACATTCACAAAAAGGATTACACCCACATCAAAGATGTTCTCGACAGTGCTATGTTTTACTACCAAGCAAGGGGTGGAGAGGTTAGGGACAAGAAGAGAACGGGCGGCAGGGCCGCCTTCAGCCATAAGACCGACTTCTGCTGCATCCAGCAACCGAACGATTCTCTTAATGATGGATTTTATGTCCTACACCACATGCTGGAGTACAGACGGGATCACCAGAACCTTCACATGGCACCTAGATCTGGCGATGCCCATATTCTGCAATGGGCAAAGGACATAGGAGATATCGAGGATCATCGACTTCGAGCTGAGTTCTATAACATCCAGCGCGAACTTGCCCAAATCATCATGAATGAGGTTGTCGGAAAAACAGGGATGTTCCATGCAGAAGGACAAATGTCGCGGGAAGACGTCCGAACATGGATAGCCTCTCAGCGTCTCGACATGAAGCCTTTCACTAAGCTCGATGACTATCTCCCTGACATGGATGGATGGCACGACATGATGGAGTGATTGTCGATATATGACAATGTGTTCATTTAGTCCATACTTTCTTTTATGACAAAACTTTGAGTTATGCACGGTGAAACTTTATTTGTGATGTAATTAAACCGTCCTCCTCCTCGACTAGCGAAAATCACTCTAGTTAGGTCATTTTGGGTACGATGAACTTTGTTATTTATGCTTATGATATATTGTTCCTATTTTTGCCAAGTCTGTCTCTTTCTGTTGCTCAACTATATATGTTGCATATCATCGACTCATGTGACGATGCAGGTGCATAGATCATAGATGGCGAAGAAGTGCTACGCCAGGAGTATATATACGACAAGTGGCCGGAGGTCAGGCCCAGGTGTACCGGTTTTTGGTTTCCGAGTGACACGCAGTACTTAGTTTAGGTTCACGCTAATGCGAGAGAGGGATACGAACTCATGTACTCAAAGTCATAGCTATTCTCGCGTATATCATTGTTTAGATGGATGACGATGTATTTGCAAGTAATCGAGACTTGTATCGCTATTTTCGAGATTGATGACGAGAGACCACTTTGTGTTGGATGATGATTATGATGATCACATGATTTGATGAGACTAATTGTATGTATATGCTATGATTACATTTGTATGTGGATGATATGCTAAAGATTATTGTATAAAGCCTGTTCAAATACAAAACAAATAAAAAACAAATATGCAGGAAAAAAACTAATAAAACTAATAGTAGCGAGGGGGGGAATTTAGCAGTAGCGCCGACTTACCAGTAGCGCTTCCTGCTGAAAAGCGCTGCAGATAATATCAGTAGTGCCCTTTTCCAAAGAGCGCTACAGCTATTCATCAGTAGTAGTAGCGTGGGTCAATAGGCGCTACTGCTATACGTTAGCTGTAGCGCCTTATTAGTAGCGCCGGTACCCGCGCTACTGAGAGGGCCAAAACCCGTGCTGCTGCTAGGCTTTTCCCTAGTAGTGCTTTCATAAATCGAACCATCACCGAGGAAGTTCCATGGTTTCGAGGGGGAAATCACTAAGATTGAAGGGTGATCCAAATTTCCTTTGTCCTTTCTCCATGAGTTTTTTTCTATGATGAACATACACCCTGCAAATCACCACGTTCAAATTTCACACTTTTTCGTGTTCATTTACCATATTTAGGGGATTATTTGCATTCTCTAGGCATTAATGCACATAATTCAAATTCGAACAATCGGTGCATGAAAAGGTGCACAAGAAGGGTCTGGAAAACCATCCTCGTGCCATTTAGTAAATTCCCATGCCTTTTACAAGGAATGGACAGATATTTCAAGGAAATGTGTGGCAATAGTCAACCATAAATGCGTCGTTTACTGGGTAACAACTATACAAAAAATGAAATAAATGCTTGAAAAACATGACGCCTGGCGTGGTGCCATGGTATGGCCTCACCATGCCCAGGTAAAAAATTGAGAATGTTATCCTTATGTCGTCATGCACGCCTTTCATAAATCGAACCATCACCGAGGAAGTTTCATGGTTTCGAGAGGAAAATCACCAAGATTAAAGAGGGATCCAAATTTTCTTTGTCCTTTGTCCATGAATTTTTTTTCTAAGATGAACATACACCTGGCAAATCACCATGTTCAAATTTGTCACTTTTCCGGGTTCATTTACCATATTTAGGGGATTATGTGCATTTTCTAGGCATTAATGCACATAAAAGTTCGAACAATCGGTGCATGAAATGGTGCACAAGAATGGTCTAGAAAACGATGCTCGTGCCATTTAGTAAATTCTCATGCCTTCTACAAGGAATGGACAGATATTTCGATGAAATGTGTGGCAATAGTCAACCACAAATGTTTGTTTATTGGGTTTTCAACTATAGAAAAAATGAAATAAATGATTGAAAAACATGACGCCTAGCATGGTGCCATGGTATGACCTCAGCATGCCCTGGTGAAAATTTGAGAAGGTTTGGCCTATGTCGTCATGCACGCCCTTCATAAATCAAACTATCGCCGGGGAAGTTCCATGCTTTTGAGAGGGAAATCGCCAAAATTGAAGGGGAATCCAAATTTTCTTTGTTCTTTGCCCTGGAGTTTTTTTCTACGAAGAACATACACCCTGCAAATCACTGTGTTCAAATTTGGCATTTTTCCGGGCTCATTTACCATATTTAAGGGATTGTGTGCATTTTCTAGGCATTTGGCGCATATAAATCCAATCCAGCTACAGCAGCACAGATGTGATCTGAGGGACGTGGATTGCGTTCGATCGCGGCGCATCCTACAGTGCACACGCGCGATCCGCATGGCTGGTGTTCCAGCCAATCATAACGTAACACACAATAGCCTCAGGGCACACTATTTCCGGAAGCAGCCGAGATGAACCGTGCGCGATAATGAACGAGCAAAATTGTAAGGGAAGCCAAATTTCCTTTGTCGTTTGTCGTTGAGCTCTTAAAAACCACCGCACTGTACGGCTGCCCGGCCCCTCCGTCCCGGAGCTCTCTCCAAGCGTCGTTCATGGCACCGGGGCGCACAGTAACTAGTAAGGAAGCGATGGCATCCCACGGCGCCGTGTTCCTTGCCGCCCGCGACGGCACACATGGCAAGGAAGCGACGGCATCTCGCCGTGCCGAGTTCATCGCCGTCGGCGGCCACACAGTTACGTGGGCGAACTTTGAGGCTGCCATGGCTGAATGGGCGGTGGATCTACAGGCGGCCAAAGCCGCACAGGAGGACCGGAAAAGGCAGAAAGCAGTCAAGAAAAGAGAGTCCCACCACCGCAAGAAAGAGGAGGCCGCACGCCGTGATGAGGAGAGCTTGGCGGAGACTGAAGCACGGTTGGTTGCCGCCTTCAAGGCCGAGAAGGAGAACGCCGGCATCTGGCCAGCATGCCCCGATGGCAGCATGTGAGAAGTAGTTTAAGTTTCTAGTATTAGAGCAAATTACCAGTAGTACTTTAAGTTTGTAGTATTAACGTACAATGACCATCCTTTGAGGGCTTTGAGCGTTGATTAGCATGTGTGAACGTGTGCACTTTTTTGCGTTAATCATTATAAGATCACAAAACACACAGTTTCTTTGTCATACCCGTGTGTGTTTTTTTTGCGTTAATGATCCATAAGTTTGTTACTTGTGCGATTGTTCCGAATAAACCAGATGTACCATTGACTGAAAAAAAATCGACTACACGTGTACATTTTTTTGGAGACGGGAACTGCCAATTTTCTGTTTTCTCGCACACGAGTATTTTACGCGCTTCGTCTCTGTTGTGTGTTTCCCCTGCCCAAGTTTCAAGTTTCGCAGTGAAATTTTCATTAGGCGCGCGATTTCAGAATTTATTCCTCCAACCACATCCCCACCCATCAAATTACCTCAGTATCTCCCCCCCACCCCCACTCCCCTCCCCCCCCCCCCCCCCCGCGACTCCCCCTACCGACCGCTCAAACCGCCGCCGGCGCCACCACAGCTTCAACCACATCTACGTTCTGCTCAGATCCACTCAGGTAACCCACTGATCTCTATCACGGCCCCGGCCTGATTGCTTAAATGGCGCCTGCGAAACATCCTCATGCCTCCAAATCCCCACCGTCCCTACCTCCAGAGCATCACCATGCAAGCCTAAACACATATCACGTGGAGGTCGAGGAGCTGATGGCGGTCCATGGCGCGATGGCCGCTGTGCGTGTTGACTCGGAGGAACACCACGCCTCCGCCGTCGCCGACATGGTGCAGGCTCTGGCCCAGAAGAACTGCCCTAGCGACTACCCCCCAGGACTTAACAGGTATGATCTGACCAGCTAAATCTTACCAATACCACTTGCAATGGCTATGTTTTGTATGGTTGATGTATTAAGCATGTTCGTGCCTTGTTTATTTCAGTATTGCACTATGTGATGTTCAAGTCTTAATTGTTCAGTTCAATTTCACCAATACCAGCAACAAACTTTGCTACCATGCTACTCTCCGCAATGAAGATATACTAGAGATGTTACCCATTTGCTATTTTTGGTGGATGTTAACCCTGTTGTACTTAACATGTCTATCCATGTACTTACGCAGGGCCATAACGGGCAATGTTGTTGTTTGCCGTCGAGGTTAGCTGCATCCCATGCCTTACAGTATTTTACATCATTTGTGCAATTGTAGTTTGGCTTCTAACATTTACTTGCTTCTTGTAGGTACACATGTCGGGGGCACTGATCCACGCTTCGTCCCGGAGGAAGAGCTTGTCTCTGCCGCCGCTGACTTTGGGCGGGCTCTGGCCAAGATGAAGTGCCCCAGCAACTACCTCTTAGGACATACCAAGTATGAACTCACCAGTTCAATGTTACCAATACCAGTTGCAATTAATGTCTATGTTTTGTACGGTCGATGTCTTAAGCATCTTGTAGTAAACATGCCTAACACGTTTTAGCTATTTTTTCTACCTTTTTATAGACAACTGGGCCATTATCTGCTCTGGCAGCACCTGCCTTGTAATGTTTAACTCTGCCAATTGCACTTTTATCAGTACCAGTTTCAATGGCCATTAAGCCCGTTGCAATTAACAATTGTATCCATTTTTAAACAGTTGTATTTTAGTGGCTACCAACTTACAAAACATGAATTAGGATGTTGTTAATCCTGTTGCAATTAACAGTTGTATCCATTTTTTAATCCGTCCCTTTGCTACCATGCTACTCTTTCGCAATGAAGATATCCCTACATATGCTGCCATTTTATTACCATTTTCTATTTTTGGTGGATGTTAACCCTGTTGTAGTTAACATTGACTTTCCATGTACTTACACAGGGCTACAATGGGGGATGTTGTTGTTTGCCGTCGAGGTTAGCTGCATCCCATGTCTTATACACCATCTATTCCTAAATTTAATTATTTTTAGAGATTCCAATATCGACTACATAAGGAGCAAAATGAGTGAATCTATATTCTAATCTAAACTATATCTATAATTCTATATACATCTGTATGTAGTTCATATTGAAATCTCTAAAAATACTTGTACTTAGGAATGTAGGTAGTTGTATTTTACATCATTTGTGCAATCTCATTTAGCTTCTAGCATTTACTGGTTGCGCTTTGATCCCTTTTGCGCTTGGGGCAATGAGATATTCATGAACAAACGCCAAGTGAGGAAACTAAGAAAGATTGTTAGGCGAAAGAAATGGGTGATGGGAATTAAGCTCTTTATTTACACTTTGTCCAAGACATTAGTGAACTTTAGGATGGTAAGTAATCTGTTGCCTTTTCCCCCTGCCCACAACAAGTTACTCTATTAGACCTCATGATCTGATATTTTTCTCTTTTCAGTGGTTTCCGAAGCTATTTACTGATGATTACCTTGCAAACTACATGACCGGAGTGGAGGCAACTAAGGTTAAAGTATATAATTCATGCTACCATGATAATGCTCTAGATGTCTTCCTGAAGGCGGTGAAGGATGAGCGGGCGATCGTCACAAAGGGTTGGACAACAGTTGTTCGTGCCTATGGCATGCAAGAAGGCACATTATGGGCATTCCACTTCTTCAACAACATTGGCAGTCAAAATGATTTACACTTGTCTCTTCACCTTTACCGCCTGTAAATATTCCTGTAATTACTGAACATATTGTACTGACAATTTTATTTATGGATTCGTTGTTGAACCATTGTGCTGAGACTTTGAATTGCACATTTCATATTTCAAAATTTCCAATTCGAATAATAAATTACAGCCAAAAAAATTGTACAGGAGCGAACAAAATAATGTGCACACGGTTAGAAGAAAACAACGTGTGCGGTGAAAAAATAAAACAGACGGTTCTTTGACGTGAAACGTTTGCGATGCCCTTCGGACACACACACGGTTTCGTCTCATATGTGTATGCAATTCATGGTAATACGGCAAACATTTCAAACCAGTGTGCGTGTGTGATAGGAATACCAATCGCATACAATGAAAATGTACACGTTGGCGTTGGTAGAGGCACCGCACACATTTTACATTCTTGAACCATGTGCGATAACGTACCTATCACAAACATATCGACAGCTTAAATGTTGATGTCCACCTTTTTCACACGACTATAGCGGACTAATCGTTTGGGATGTACATACGAACGGAAATGTTTTCCCGGGGTTGACTATGTGGGATGTACATACGAACAGAAACGTTTTTCCTGGATTCACTGTGTGGGATGTACATAAGAACGGAAACGTACTCCTTGGATTGACTGTGTGTGATATACATACGAACGGCAATGTTTTTCTGTGATTCACCGTGTGGGATGTACATACCTACAAAAATGTTTTCTGGGATTCACCGTGTTGGATGTACATACCTATGGAAATGATTGGGTTTCCATGGGTCACCCGATCGCACACAAACTCATTTGGTGTCCCAGGAGGGCCTATCCCCGACGGTTTCTGGGTCGTCTTGGAAGACCCCCCCCCCCCCTATCGCCCACACTCACTTGGCGATGATTCCAAATGCCGTTGCGGAAAGGGGTTAAAAACCGTTTGTATAGCACTGACGTGTACCAGTGTCTTACGAGCATGGCGCGTGATCGTTTTCCCCCTTAGCTATCTGCTCTCCCGTAAGTTTCATAGTGGTGATACCATCGGCCTTTGCATGGTGGTTTATGTAGGAGGTTCTGGGACCAGGAGGGACCTGATTTTCGTTTGTCAAGGTTATGACAAAAATGGTGGGACTGAAGGAAGCAGAACCTTATCCCCCTACCTGATGCGCCAGATGTCGGGGTGTCAACTCAAGACATCAGGGATCACTGATACCCTGTATTTTTTGTGTTCGACTAGGGGCTAAAACTCTCTGATTCCTTGGGAAAACATCACAAGAGACACAAGGATTCTTATACAGATACAAGCCGCCATTGATAGTGTAAAACCCTACATTATATTCTTCATTGATATGGAAATGGGGGATTATAAGTGTTGTTGTGTTACAAATGTGGTGCTCGGGGTGTGATCGATGGTGGTCGACGTCCTAGCTTGAGTTCCCGAACCCTTCTATCTCTACTCCTCTAAGCTCGATGGGCTATTTCCTTCTTCTTGTGTTGCTAGGGATGGGTGAAGTACTACTAGCTGGTGTATGTGTGTTCTTGCTTATTATAAAATGACAACAGTCCTCCCCTTATATAGACCCGAGGGTACATGATAGTCAGTGTATTACATGTGAACGGATACAAGTAGAAGTTGGCGCCCGCCCTATGTATGTGCAATCTGTCTTTAGTCTTCGTGGATGATAAGATGTAGTGACCAGACCTCAAATAGTCTGATCTTTGTGCATCAGTGTCATCCCTGGATCGGTAATGCTGACACGCACAGTACCTGAAGGATTTATAACAGAGTAGCAATCACACACTTATTACATCGAATGTCTCAAAAGAGAACTTATTACAATAAATATGGCTTAAGGCCATCTAATAACGATAACAGCAGAAGGCTTGGAAGATAAGCGAGTCCATCAATTCCAACGGCATCACTGAGTATAAGATCACGACCTAAGGCACCTTACTCGTCGTCTGAAAAGTCTGCAACATGAACGTTGCAGCCCGAAAACGGGTCAACACATGGAATATGCTGGCATGTAACACATAGAGAGTAATGAACAGAAATATGCTATACTACATGCATATATGGCTGGTGGAAAGCTCTATGGTTATAGTTTTGCATAAAGCCAATTTTTCCCTACAGCAAAGGAATAAATTTTATTTAACTATCATGGTGGTTGTTAAACATTGAGAAGGGTACTCCAACTCAATCCCAATTAAGAATCATAATTAACCCAACAAAATTAAATTAAGTAACATGATGAGATTCACATGATAATCCAAGTACTAGATACTCAAAACATCCATAACCGGAGACACGGCTAACCATGATTAGTTTATACACTCTGCAGAGGTTTGCGCACTTTTCCCCGCAAGACTCGATCTCCTCCGCTTGATTTCTCGCACTACATGGTGTTTGAGAAACGGATGACCGATACACAGTCTTTCAGAAGCATTAACTCTCTACTCCGGGTAGACAGTACCAACCTACATCCCCTACATCTGCTAGTCTACCTCTTCAAGAGCTCACGCAACTTAATCAACTATGCTAGAGCCCATAGTATCTTGCGGCTGCACACGGAAGTTTATAGCATGAAGAATCTCATGATCCCTTTGAGCCTGGGTGGCGGTCCGTAGGAGAATCACACGGTACCCCGGGATTTTCAAAAAAATACAGACAACACTGGGTTCCCTAGGTGCCTCAATCCACCCAGATGTGAATTTAAGTTGCCACCTTAAGTAAACCATTAATTAATAATCTCACATCTGTCATGGACACACTCACCCAATCCACGTCTACTAGCATAGCATGGCAATATAAGCAAACGTAGAAGTAACTCCCAAAGGTTTGATAATAAAATAGGTAATAGGTTCTACCTCATCTACTTCCCACAACCCACATATTAATCAGATCCTAATCATGCAATTTTTTGAGGATTGATCTAATGCAATAAAACTGGGTAGTAAAGAGGTATGATCAAAGTGTTACTTGCCTTGCTGATGATCCGTGAAACCTAGAGATTCGAAGTAGCAAGCGGCGCACTCCGGGTACACTATCGCAAATAAACAAGCATACAATAAGTACTCATTTAATGCACAGGTAAAACTCAAATAAGAGATCTAACCAGAAAGTTCAACTTAAGAACTCCGGTTTGCAAAAAGAATCAAACCAAACGAAGCAACGAAAGTCAAACGGCGAAAGAAACAAACTTCATTTACTAATCTAGACCTAAGTCAAACTTTATAGTAGAAAAAACTTGTTTGAGTTGGTTACGAGAAAAGAGGGTTTCGAGACGAAACTCTAGGCGCTTGAATCGCCTGATTCCGATAAACGAGCGAAAAGTTATACTAGAACGAAAATCGGATCAGAAATCGCGATCGAAAATAATCGCGGAAAATCCGAGAAAAATAAAAAACGGACGAACAGGCTAACGAACGAACGTTCGCTGTCTGCAGCTAAAAGATGAAAAACCGTTCGTTAAAATGAACGAACGAACGGGCGTTCGCTAAAAAAACTAAACCGGGAAAAAAATAAAACCGATCAATTAAAAAAACAACCGCAGTTTTATAAAAAAAATCCGGGTGGTTAACTGGCGTAAACCGGCAGCGGATCCGGTGGCTACCTCCGTCGGCGGTGGACTTCGGTGAGGGCGGCGAGGCGGTGGGGTTCGGCGAGGCGGTCGGCGGCGGCGGCGAGGGGTGGCGGCCGCGGCGACGGCTGCGCGCGGATCGAGGGCGACGGCGGCTAGGATTTCGGGTGGGTTCAGGGTGGCCTCCCGGCACTTATAAAGGCCGGCCGGGCCAAGTGTCCTAGTCGGACACGGCCCGGTTAGGTCGGTTCATGTTTTTTTTAAATAATTACGCGCAGAAAAACAAATAAAATAAATACTAAACGGACTCCAAAAATCCCGAATTTTCCCTAACTTCTAAAATCAAGCCGGACAAGATGAACATTTATTTGGGGCCTAAATGCAATTTTTAAAAATGTGCATTTTTCCTAATTTAAATAAAATAGCGATAAAACTCCGAAATAAAATCTTGTTTGATTTTATTATTAAATCCTCAATATTTCTTTATTTTGGGAAAGTTATTTTATTCCCTCTCTCATATTTTTATAATAGAAATAATTGAAGATAAAATAATTAAAATCAAATGATCCTATTTTCAAAAATTTGAGAAAACTCAAATATGAAAATAACGGAATCCCCAACTCTCTCTATGGGTCCTTGAGTTGCGTAGAATTTCTAGGATCGAGCGAAAATGCAATAAAATATGATATGCAATGATGATCTAATGTATAACATTCCAAATTGAAAATTTGGGATGTTACAAACCTACCCCCTTGAGATGAATCTCGTCCTCGAGATTCGGGTTGGCTAGAAAATAGGTGTGGGTGGTCCTTCTGTAGATCTTCCTCTCGCTCCCAAGTGGCTTCATCCTCAGTATGGTGGCTCCACTGAACTTTGCAAAACTTGATAACCTTGCTGCGGGTGACTCGGCTGGCATATTCGAGAATCTTGACTGGTTTCTCCTCATAGGTCAAATCACTATCCAACTGAATCGCTTCCAGTGGCACGGTATCTCTCAGCGGTATATCAGTCATCTCTGCGTGGCACTTCTTCAACTGGGAAACGTGAAACACATCGTGAACTCCTGACAATCCTTCGGGAGATTCCAACTTGTAAGAAACTTCTCCCATACGCTCCAAAACTTTATATGGTCCGACAAAACGTGGCGCTAACTTTCCCTTAACTCCAAAGCGCTTAACTCCTCGAAGTGGAGATACACGAAGATATACTCTGTCTCCGACTTTGTAAACTATCTCCTTGCATTTAGAATCTGCGTAGCTCTTGTGCCTGGACTGGGCTACCTTGAGCCTATCGTGAATCAACTTCACCTTCTGTTCAGACTCCTTAATCAAATCTAGTCCAAACAACTGGCGGTCTCCAACTTCATCCCACAACAACGGTGTCCTGCACCTCCTTCCGTACAAAGCTTCGAAAGGGGCCATCTTCAAACTGGATTGATAACTATTGTTGTAAGAGAACTCTGCATATCACAAATTGTCGTCCCAACTAGATCCATAATCTAGCGCACAAGCTCTCAGCATGTCCTCTAGAATCTGACTGACTCTCTCGGTCTGTCCATCTGTCTGCGGATGAAAGGCTGTACTGAACTCTAGCCTTGTGCCCAAAGTTTCGTGTAACTGATTCCAAAACTTTGAGGTAAACTGGGTTCCTCTATCTGATACAATGCTCCTCGGAACTCCATGCAGACATACGATCCTAGTCATGTATGTCTTTGCCAACTTAGCACTGGTGTAAGTGATCTTCACTGGGATGAAATGAGTACCTTCGTTAAACGATCGACTACAACCCATATCGAGTCATAGCCTGAACGAGTCCTAGGCAATCTTGTGATAAAATCCATGCCTAGCTTATCCCACTTCCATTCGGGTATCGGCAATGGCTGTAGCAATCCTGCTGGCTTCTGATGCTCTGCCTTCACTCTCTGACATACATCACATACTGCTACATACTCCGCAATATCCTTCTTCATTCTGGTCCACCAGAAAGTGTCCTTCAAATCCAGGTACATCTTGGTATTTCCTGGGTGAATCGAATATGGCGAATCATGGGCCTCTTGCATAATCAACTTCCTGATCTTTGGTTCATTAGGCACATAAACACGGTCCTCAAACCATAGGGTATCGTGCTCATCCTCACGAAACCCCTTAGCTTTTCCTTTGCTCATCTTCTCCTTTATCTCGGCAATCTCCTTGTCAGTCTTCTGAGCTTCTCTGATCTTATCCATCAAAGTAGACTGGATCTCTAATGCTGCTACATAGCCTCTCGGAACTATCTCCAAACATAGCTCACGAAGATCCTCGGCTAACTCCCTTGGTAACTCTCCGGTCATGAGTGTGTTGACATGGCTCTTGCGGCTCAACGCATCGGCTACTACATTAGCCTTTCCGGGATGATAATGCAATCTCGTATCATAATCCTTGATGAGCTCCAACCATCTCCTTTGCCTGAGATTCAACTCCTTCTGCGTGAAGATGTACTTCAAACTCTTGTGATCCGTGTACACCCCACAATGGTTTCCGATGAGAAAATGTCTCCATGTCTTCAAAGCATGCACTACGGCTACTAACTCCAAATCATGTGTAGCATAATTCAACTCATGGGGTTTAAGCTGTCGTGAGGCATACGAAACAACTCTTCCCTCCTGCATAAGCACTGCTCCAAGTCCTCGACGAGAAGCATCGCAATATACTTTATAATCCTTGCGCTGATCAGGCAGAATCAATACTAGTGATGTAACCAAACGTTTCTTCAACTCCTGGAAACTGGCCTCACATTCCTCAGTCCATTTAAATTTGGTGTGCTTCTTCAACAATTCCGTCATGGGA
Organism: Triticum timopheevii; assembly: GCA_963921465.1. Taxonomy (NCBI): domain Eukaryota; kingdom Viridiplantae; phylum Streptophyta; class Magnoliopsida; order Poales; family Poaceae; genus Triticum; species Triticum timopheevii. The sequence continues at coordinate 245,962,886 of OY997264.1, read as the reverse complement.
TTTGCAATCTTCGAGAAATTCTCAATGAACCTCTGGTAGTATCCTGCGAGTCCAAGAAAACTTCGGATCTCTCCAACTATTGTTGGGGCTTCCCAGTTTGTCACAGTGACAACTTTGGTGGGGTCTACTGCTATTCCTTCTCCGGATATAACATGTCCGAGGAATCCAACTTCCTTCAACCAAAACTCACACTTGCTAAACTTGGCGTATAACTGATGTTCTCTGAGCTTCTCCAGTACCAAACGCAAATGCTCCTTATTCTCTTCTTCATTCTTTGAGTAGACCAAAATATCATCAATGAACACCACGACGAACTTATCCAGAAACTCCATAAACACCTTGTTCATCATGTTCATCAAATAGGCAGGCGCGTTAGTCAGACCAAATGACATAACGGTATACTCATACAGCTTGTACCTGGTGGTAAAAGCCGTCTTAGGTATATCCTGCTCTCGTATCTTCAACTGGTGGTATCCTGATCGCAAATCGATCTTGGAAAATACCTTAGCTCCTTGCAATCGGTCAAACAAGTCATTTATCATCGACAATGGGTACTTGTTCTTGATTGTCACTTCATTCAATCCTCAATAATCAACAACCATCCTTAATGATCCATCCTTCTTCTCTACTAGAAGCACTAGCGATCCCCAAGGTGAAGAACTTGGGCGAATATAGCCTTTATCTAGTAACTCCTTAATCTGCTTCTTAATTTCCTCCAAATCTTTTGTGGGCATCCTGTACGGTCTCTTAGATATTGGTCCTGTGCCTGGTAAAAGCTCAATCAAAAACTCAATGTCTCTATCTGGTGGCATGCCTGGCAACTCCTCTGGAAATATGTCAGGAAAATCCTTCACCACTGGTACTTCCTCTTGTACAACTCCTGATAAGGAATTTACTTGAGTCCTCTTCGGCACATGCCGGGATACGTACTTGATCCTTCTTCCTTCTGGCGTGGTAAGCAAAATCGACTTACTGGCGCATTCAATGTTCCCTCCATACTTAGATAACCGATCCATGCCTAATATCACATCCAGTCCTTGCGACTCCAATACTATTAGGTCTGAGGGAAACACGTAGTTACCAATCCTTAATGGTAACCGATCACACCATAGACTAGCCATATACTCTGCTCCTGGCGAGGTTACTAACATGGGTGACCTAAGGGCTTGGGTTGGCAGTTTATACTTATCCACAAATCCCCTTGATATGTATGAATGCGATGCACCAGTATCAAAAAGAACGATTGTAGTAAATGACTTAACCAAAAACTTACCTATTACTGCATCTGGCTGGGCTTCAACCTCCTCCACGCTAACGTGGATCACCTCTCCCTTGTTGAAAGGGTTGGGCTTCTTCCTAGAGCTTCCATTGCCATTTCCATTCTTCGCTTCAGGACATTCAGTGGCATAATGTCCAGTCTTCTGGCATTTGTAGCAGGTAATGTGTCTCAGATCCCTCTTGGCTGGTGTTGATGGGTTGGTGTGGTTCTGTCCGTTGCTTCCTCCATTCCCATTACCATTCTTGGGGCCACTATGGTTGTGCGAACTACCTCCTCCATGGGTATGCTGAAAATGTCCTCCTGGGTTCAGGGTAAAACGAGGCTTCTGCTGAGCTCCAGAATTGTACTTCCCTTCTCCATACTTCCTCTTGCGGTTGTCAATCTGCTGCTGCTTCCCTTCAATCATGAGAGCTCGGTCTACCAACTCCTGGTAGTTGTTGAAGGTTGCTACCATCAACTGCATGCTCAGCTCATCATTCAGTCCTTCCAGAAACTTCTCCTGCTTAGCTGCATCGGTAGCAACGTCATCTAGGGCATAACGTGCTAGCTTACTAAAATCATCCACATAGTGGCCAACAGTACGTCCTCCTTGGTGCAAGTTGCGAAACTCACGCTTCTTCATGGCCATTGCTCCTGCTGAAACATGGGCAGTATGGAAAGCCTGCTGAAACTGATCCCATGTGACAGTGTCGATAGGATAAGTGGCTGTGAAATTCTCCCACCATGATGCTGCAGGTCCATCAAGCTAATGTGCGGCAAAAGAACCTTCTCCACATCTGTGCATCCTGCAGTGGTCAACTCCCTTCCCATTTTGCGGAGCCAATGGCTCGGTGCTACTGGAGAACACCGGCGGATTCAGCCTCAAGAAACGGGCTAAGTGATCAACAGGTGGTGGTGGTGGGTTGTTGTTGTTGTTGTTCCCCTGGTTCTGATTCTGGACTAACATCTGCATCAATGCATTCTGCTGCTGGATCAACTGAGTGAGCTCCGGTGGGAAAGCAAATCCATTGTCACGTCTTGGAGGCATCTGAGGGTTTAGAAAAGATGAGAATATAGAATAGGATGAGGTCTAGAGAGAAAAACACTACCCATATGCACATGAGACAAATTCAATCAATATCACTTCAATCAAATCAAACAAGGGCATACAACGGTCTAACTATCGTTTACAAAAGTGCTCGGACTATACTATATACATGGGGAAATGCTACTACTGTTATGGTGGTCGACTAGAAAAACTGCTCGGTCGAAGACTCCATGATATCTGCTCCAACTTCATCAACAAAGTCATCAACGCTATCATCTGGGTCCGAGTCGGTGTCGTCGATGATGATGTAGTTCTCCGGGCAAGTGCAATCATCGTCTTCTCCTCCAGTCGCGGGAAATCCCATAAATACTTTTAGCATCTTCTTTAGATTATCATTCTTCTCCACGAGTGTCGTCATTTCTTCCTCATATCCATCGCGTGTAGACTTGAGTTCTTCCTCCAGCTCCGTGATCTTGGTCATAGCCTTCTTCAGATCTATCATGCCTGCGCACATCTGGTTCTCCTGGCAAAGAATGTGCTGGTTTAACTCCTAGATGAAATCTGCAATTGATCTATCCTTTCTTGTGCTAATCATCTCCCATTGCTCATCTCGGCGCCCACAAATCTGGTAGATAGTATCCTTGAGATCCTTGTTGTAAACTTCTCCAATGCATCCCATGGTGATGTGAGCTGCCATGCTCTTTCCTAGACTCCAGGTTGGTGCATCAAAGGAAAACTCTATGGGCTTAGTGACGGGCATGAACGTCCTTCCTGGAACTTGAACTTGAATCATCCAACGCTCTTCTTCGGGTAAAGTGGCGATGTAGGTCCCGGTGAAGCTTGGCACTCCGATGTTCAGGTATCTAGTAACTTCCTTCAAGTGGCGTCCAAAGGGTGTATCTTCATCCGGTTGCGTGAACTTGTTCCTTGCATCCGCCATCCTAAAAGAGTAGAAAAGATGAGGAGTCAGAAATGAGAAGAGAGAGTAGTGATCTAGGGCTTAAGCTTAGTGGTCGTGTCCTACAGTCAGCGTGTGCTCTGATACCATCTTGTAGCGACCAGACCTCAAATAGTCCGATCTCTGTGCATCAATATCATCCCTGGATCGATAATGCTGACACGCACAGTACTTGAAGGATTTATAACAGAGTAGCAATCACACACTTATTACATCGAATGTCTCAAAAGAGAACTTATTATAATAAATATGGCTTAAGGCCATCTAATAACGATAACAGCGGAAGGCTTGGAAGATAAGCGAGTCCATCAACTCCAACGGCATCACTGAGTATAAGATCATGACCTAAGGCACCTTACTCGTCGTCTGAAAAGTCTGCAACATGAATGTTGTAGCCCAAAAATGGATCAGCACATGGAATATGCTGGCATGTAACACATAGAGAGTAATGAACAGAAATATGCTATACTACATGCATATATGGCTGGTGGAAAGCTCTATGGTTACAGTTTTGCATAAAGCCAATTTTTCCCTACAGCAAAGGAATAAATTTTATTTAACTATCATGGTGGTTGTTAAACATTGAGAAGGGTACTCCAACTCAATCCCAATTAAGCATCATAATTAACCCAACAAAATTAAATTAAGTAACATGATGAGATTCACATGATAATCCAAGTACTAGATACTCAAAACATCCATAACCGGAGACACGGCTAACCATGATTAGTTTATACACTCTGCAAAGGTTTGCGCACTTTTCCCCACAAGACTCGATCTCCTCCGCTTGATTTCTCGCACTACATGGTGTTTGAAAAATGGATGACCGAGACATAGTCTTTCAGAAGCATTAACTCTCTACTCCAGGTAGACAGTACCAACCTACATCCCCTACATCTGCTAGTCTACCTCTTCAAGAGCTCACGCAACTTAATCAACTATGCTAGAGCCCATAGTAGCTTGCGGTTGCACACGGAAGTTTCTAGCATGAAGAATCTCATGATCCCTTTGAGCCTGGGTGGCGGTCCATAGGAGAATCACACGGTACCCCGGGATTTCCAAAAAAATACAGACAACACTGGGTTCCCCAGGTGCTTCAATCCACCCAGATGTGAATTTAAGTTGGCACCTTAAGTAAACCATTAATTAATAATCTCACATTTGTCATGGATACACTCACCCAATCCACGTCTAATAGCATAGCATGGTAATATAAGCAAACGTAGAAGTAACTCCCAAAGGTTTGATAATAAAACAGGTAATAGGTTCTACCTCATCTACTTCCCAAAACCCACATATTAATCAGATCCTAATCATGCAATTGTTTGAGGCTTGATCTAATGCAATAAAACTGGGTAGTAAAGAGGTATGATCAAAGTGTTACTTGCCTTGCTGATGATCCGTGAAAACTAGAGATTCGAAGTAGCAAGCGGCGCACTCCGGGTACTCTATCGCAAACAAACAAGCATACAATAAGTACTCATCTAATGCATAGGTAAAACTCAAATAAGAGATCTAACCAGAAAGTTCAACTTAAGAACTCCGGTTTGCAAAAAGAATCAAACCAAACGAAGCAACGAAAGTCAAACGGCGAAAGAAACAAACTTCATTTACTAATCTAGACCTAAGTCAAATTTTATGGTAGCAAAAACTTGTTTGAGTTGGTTAAACGGAAAGAGGGTTTCGATACGAAACTCTAGGCGCTTGAATCGCCTAATTCCGATAAACGAGCAAAAAGTTATACTAGAACGAAAATCGGATCAGAAATCGCGATCGAAAATAATCGTGAAAAATCCGAGAAAAAGAAACTACAGACGAACAGGCTAACGAACGAACGTTCGCTGTCTACGGCTAAAAGACGAAAAATCGTTCGTTAAAACGAACGAACGAACGGGCGTTCGCTAAAAAAACTAAACCGGGAAAAAAACCGATCTATTAAAAAAACAACCGCAGTTTTATAAAAAAACCGGGTGGTTAACCGGCGTAAACCGGCGGCGGACTCCGGCGAGGGCGGCGGCGGTCGGCAGCGAGGCGACGTGGTCCGGCGGGGCGGTCGGTGACGGCGATCGGTGGAGGCGGCGAGGGGTGGCGGCGGCGGCGGCAGCTGGCGGCGGCGGCTAGCGGCGATGCGCGGATCGAGGGTGGCGGCGGCTAGGGTTTCGGGTGGGCTCGGGGTGGCCTCCCGGCGCTTATAAAGGCCGGCCGGGCCAAGTGTCCTAGTCGGACACGGCCCGGTTAGGTCGGTTCGCGTTTTTTTTAAATAATTACGCGCAGAAAAACAAATAAAAGAGATACTAAATGGACTCCAAAAATCCCGAAATAAATTTTTCCCGACTTCTAAAATCAAGCTGGATAAGATGAAAATTTATTTGGGGCCTAAATGCAATTTTGAAAAATGCGCATTTTTCCTAATTCAAATAAAATAGCGATAAAACTCCCAAATAAAATTTTCTTTGATTTTATTATTAAATCCTCAATATTTCTTTATTTTTGGAAAGTCATTTTATTCCCTCTCTCATATTTTTATAATAGAAATAATTGAAGATAAAATAATTAAAATCAAATGATCCTATTTTCAAAATTTTGAGAAAACTCAAATATGAAAATAACGGAATCGCCAACTCTCTTCGTGGGTCCTTGAGTTGCGTAGAATTTCTAGGATCGAGCCAAAATGCAATAAAATATGATATGCAATGATGATCTAATATATAACATTCCAAATTGAAAATTTGGGATGTTACATAAGCGGACACCAAGTGTGTCAGACACTCGAGTGCTCCCAGTAGATGCTCAGGTCCCAGTTGTCATTGTACTGCCTGGTGTGACGCGAGGTGCTGCTTCCCTTGGTTAAAAGATTGTCTGGGCCCTGTCGCCTTCACCTGACCGATAGGGCCTACGCTTTATCGGTCCGAGGCGCGTGCCCATTCTATATGTCATGATGGTAGTGGTCTAGTATACGTAGACCTATGGGCCACACCGAGTAGCCTGCGAAGGCATTAAATGCTTGGTCGGTGGTGAGGTTCGCTGTCCGTGGTGGAAACCGCCTACAAGTGTGACACGCACGCCAGGTGGTTGGTGCTCAGGGTTTCAAGCACCCTCCTTACGACGTCAGTTTTTATATCCTTTGCTTCAATGAACTGTGGCCTTTACACAATGGTAAATGCACACAAGAGCCCTCAATGTTATATTGTACTAGCAAACATGCACATTTTTTTAGAAAAAGAGGATGACCTCCGGCCTCTGCATTTGAGCGATGTATACGACCACTTTATTAATTATTTTCACAAGACCTTACAAAGTCATACAACAGCAAGACTAAAGCCACCGTCTAAGCAACAACTGTCGCTACACCTATCCAATCGATGAAGGGGCGCTGATAGTCTGGGCCTAATACCAAACAGACGTCGCAGCCAAACCTAAACATCTAAGACCTGAGGTCCCAACCAGGACGCCTGCCGGGTATGGGGCACCTACAAGTCCGGCGCACTCCTCAACTAGGACGCCTGCCGGGTACGAGGATGCCGCAGCCACTTGCCACCAATCCATCTTCAAATATGTACTGTTGCATCTACCTTGCACGATCTCGCTACCGTCGATGCCACCAGGACGCCAGGCAGCTTCCTCCTCCTGCGCGAGTCCATATCAATGCATCGGACGCCGAGACTCGACTGTGCCATGCCGCCGAGACCCGCCATCAATGATACTGTTGATGCCACACCGCTCCACCTACATGCCATCTCGCGTCGACTTCGAACTACTAGAAACTCCACCGCCCTAAGCAGTCCTCGGTCGACGCCTTCAGGAAGGAACACGACACCAAAGTGCCATCGTCGCCCAAATAGAGGAACAGAGGCTTTCGCCTGCGCTCATGGCAGAGGTGGGGCGTATGATCCACACCGAAGCCTCCAGGAAGGTAATCAGTGCCGAGGGCGTCGACTTTGGTGTGGCCGCCACGCTGGCCTAGAGTTTCCCCCGGATCCATGCCCACCCGCCAGATCCGTCCAGGCAGTATTGGCGTCGACCGTAGTCGCTACTGTAGCCAGCACGAACCAGAGTAGATCGAGTCAGAGACGACGCCTCCCATGAAACTCCGGGCGGCCATCGAGGAGCTGCCGTAGCGCCGCCCCGTCCACGCCGCCCACGCAGTCGTGGAAGGCCCCCCCCCCCCCATCTGCACCGGCGGGTGTCGCCCGCTAGGCAAGCCGCACCGCGCCACCGATCGAGGTCGCCGCCCCGAGATCCCCGCACCGCCCGAGGAAAAACATGCACGTGGGTTGCAACGAGAGAAAAAACACATGCTCCATCGCAATAAGAACGATTTCACGAATTCATTGGTCCACATTATCTATTTCAACATAGTGCCTCGCATGTGTTCTCCGTTATCCTCCTTTTCGCCCTCCTCGATCACGGTCATGGTGTCAAGCTAGTCGCAATGCGTGCGACCATGGTCAATCCTGGTGATGATCTCGACCACCGCATGACATATTTTTCATTGAACTTAGTCATCGCAGGTGAATGTTTAATACTTTCAAAACTAATCTCGTCGAGTTGGATGTGACGACCTTCCTTCCTGAGCTCCACTTTTAAACTGTGTATTTGTTTTTTTATGTATCAACATTCTTTTATAAACACGTAAATCCTTCTTAAATCACATGGAATTTTTAAAATAACATGAATATTTTTTAAACTATGAATATATTTAAGCACAAGAACGCTTTTTAGAATTACATGAAAAAATTAAAGGAGGTTGATTTTTTAAAATATATGAACATTATTTTAATAAGTTAACACTTTTCTTAATACTACACAAATATTTTAAATAGCATGACGAGTTTTTAGAAATTACCAAAAAAATCAAAAGTCACAAACACATTTTAAATGTGTGAATACGATTATTGAGTACTCTTTCGTTTCTTTCCTGTTTTTTATTTATATTTTTTTGTCTTTTATCGCGAACATCATCGAATTTTTTGAACATGTTTTTTGAAATCATGAACATTTTTTTTTGAAATCATGAACATTTTTTAAATTAATAAACATTTGTTTTGAAATGATGAAGATTCTTTCAAATTTGCGATTCTTTTCTGAAATTGTGACCTTTTTCAAAAAAACATTTTTTAGACTGTGATAATTTTTTGGAATTCATGAACTTTTTTACAAAGTTTGCAAAAAAAATCGAAATTCATGAGCATTTTTTCGAGCATTCTTAAACTTTTCATGTATATTATTTCAATTTGTGATCTTTATTCACATTGATGAAGATTTTTTGAATACGCGAACATTGTTCAAAATTGTGAACTTTTTTCGGATATGCGAACATTTTTTAAAAAATCTACGAGCGTTTGTTGAACATTTTCTTCAAAGCTCATTTTAAAAAATTCAAAACTTCTTTGAAATCCGAAATTATTTATATTATCAAAAAATGAAATTTGAAAATAAAAAGAAAGATAGAAAATGAATTTAAAAAACCTCGCGCCCGCACATTGGTCGGCCCAAAAGTTCCGTTCACACATAGATCAAGCTTTTTCCTTTTCAAAATTCCAGTACACATGTCCCATAATTCGGGATGTCCTATGTGATGCAAACTGCGTCAATAGGAGAAAACCCTATATGACGCATTCTGCGTCAAGTTATCGACCTTTCGTATAGGGAGGCGGCAAGCGAGCGTTTAGCTGGGTTGGCCCGGTTAATGCATTCGTCCTTGCCGGTTTCGGGAGAGGACATTCCAGCTGGTCTTTTCCGGTTTAGGGAACCTTCGACATGGTTCCAAAACCGGGTTCTCTTTTTTGTTCTTTTTCTTTTTGTTATTCTTTTTTCTGTTTCCTTTTTTTCTTTGTCTGTTCGTTCTATTTCCTTTTGAAACCTTTTTTTCCTTTTTCTTGGGTTTCCACTTTTCTTCACTTTTCTGTTTCTTCTTCTTTTCTTTTCTTTTCTGTTCCTTATTCATTTTTTCGTTTTTTTTTCTTTTTTCTTTCAACTTTCTTTTTCTTTTTCAGAACGTGTTTGCAGTTTGACAAAATGTTTAGGATTTTATTTTTATTTCTTTTTCTTTTCTTCTTTTTTTTAAAAGAGCTTAAAATTGCAAATTTTGTTTGTGTTTCCAAAAAATGTTCAGTTGTTGAAAAATGTTCTCAAAACTAAAAAATTGTTCTCATTACACAAAAAAGTTCAAAACTTTCGAAATTCATAAAATGTAGCAGATTCCAATTTTTTGTTCAAATAATCAAAAAATGTTCGCGCTTCCAAATTAGTTTGGCATTTTTCAAAATTGTTCTTCATTTCAAAATTTGTTCTCAAGATTCAAAAAATGTTCTCTGCCTAGCTTTTCAAAATTTGAAACAGAGAACAGTTTTGAAAAATGCCAAACTAATTTGGAAGCGCGAAGATTTTTTGAATATGTGAACAAAAATTGGAATCTGCTATATTTTATGAATTTCGAAATTTTTGAACTTTTTTGTGTAATGAGAACATTTTTTCAAGAACTGAATATTTTTTGAAAACACGAACGAAATTTTAAATTTTAAGTTTTTTAAAAGAAGAGAAGAAAAGAAAATAAATAAAAATGAAATCATAAACATTTTGTAAAACTGCAAACATGTTCTGAAAAAGAAAAATAAACTTGAAAGAGAAAGGGAAACAAAAAACGAAAAACGAAAAAAATGAATAAGAAACAGAAAACGAAAAAAATAAACAGAAAAGTGAAAAAAGGTGGAAACCCAGCAAAAGGAAAAAAAAGGTTTCAAAAGGAAATAGAATGAAAAGAGAAAGAATAAAGGAAACAGAAAAAAGAATAACAAAAAGAAAAAGAACAAAAAAGAGAACCCGGTTTTGGAACCCTCTAGAAGCTTCCCAAAACCGAAAAAGACCAGCGGGAACGTCCTCTCCCGAAACCGGCAAGGACGAACGCATTAACCGGGTCGGCCCAGCTAAACGCTCGCTCGCAGCCTCCCTGTGTGAAAGGTCGACAACCTCACGCAGAATGCGTCATATAGGGTTCTCCCATAACTCCGATACAACTGGCCCATTAGACCTTGCAAGTTTTTTTGTTTTCCAAATTCCGGTACAACTAGCCCATTAGACCATGGGCAAGGCCTAGCCGAGTTTTCAGATTGCGAATTTATTATGGAATTATTACTACCTCGTGTGGGAGAAGAAAAAATACCACACAGCCCTAGCCCAATAATCATGACTGACTTTATTTCAACATGACATCACATCTGTGTTGTCGCTTATACTCCTTCCCACCCTCGGCGGCGGTGGCTTCAGTGCTCACACAACCATAATGCGTTTGAATATGCTCAATCCAAAGGTGTCTCTCCCTTGGCATAATATGAGAAATTTATTTATTTTCATGCACTGTTCAAGAAATTTTCTGATTCACCGATTAATCTTCTGATTTATCGCTAATCGGGGGGTGATCGGTAAGATTATGCCTTATCTTTGCCGTTTATTTTTTGGACCGATTTATCGTCCTGACAAGTGATTTAACAGGAATCTACCGATAAATCAGATCTATTCATAACACGATGTTTGCAAAAACTATGCTTATTTATGTTTTGTGGACCTTGTTATGGAATATGTACTATTGTCCTATTTTGTTTGCTATTATATGAGGATTCAAAGGCTAGAAATCAAGGTAACACTTCTGGCAAATATTGTTTTGGTGTTGAATATATTGTATTTTAGTGTTGGGAACCTGAGATTTGCAAAAAAATATACGATTAATAGTCGACCGATAAAATCGATTAATCGGCCGATTTCCGATTAATCTCTAATCCCTAGCTGACCGAGATGATAACGATAAGCGATATCCTCAACATTGTTTTTATGCGAGATTTTGATGAGGCGTGAATGCATTGTTATTATTGGTTTCTTTCGTCTCCAATACGGTTTTGTTGAGGTGCTCATTTGCAATCCGGATCAACGTCAATACGAAAGAAAGACGAATCATGCACTATTGATTAGAGTAAATTGCCAAAAAAAAACACCACAATTGCGTCAGTCAGTGCAAAAAACCACTGTTTTCATAAAAGTTTGCCGAAAACACTGATCTTCAGCAATTGTTTGCCGAAAGCACTAAACGCTCGATTGTGAGTCGTTTGATGCAAAATATGACAGACTGGGCCTGTTGTCAGGGCTGACGTGGCACCAATATCTAACGGCGTCTGCTGCAACGTTAAGTTAACACAAAGGGCCCACCCGTCAGTAGACTACAGTACACTTCACTCCTTGAGCATTTTATCGAGCATGTTGTGTGCACCATGTCCATCGCCGCCCATGCTTGCTCGCAGAGCACCCGACCGCCGGAGCTGCTCCCGCCGGCGAGCTCTCCACCGGAGCGCCGCCCCACCACTGACCCTGCCTCACTCCTTGCTCGCCTCGCTAGAGCCCTCCTCTCCTCGATCGGGTTGCCGACCCGGTCGACGATGCCCATGGCCTTGCCGTCGCAACTCCTATCGATGTTCATCCCCATGGGCCCTAGCACGCCCGCGTCCTTGTGCGCTCCGGCAAGGCCGAGCACCAGCACGCCCTCGCCCTAGCCCGCTCCGGCGAGCCCCACTGTTGCAGGAGGTGATGGTCATGCTCTAGGCTGCCTGCGACACGCTCCTCTGTCCTGCCAACGACCACGTCGGCGGCCAGTCTCCTCGCGAGTGCGCCCCATTACAATACCAGCACCATGAGGGGCCTCCGGAGCTCGTCGCCAGCCTCGCGGACGCGGGCGCCATGAGCCACCACCACGTCCTGCAACCTCATCCGCTCCACAGCCCACTCCAGCGAGCCCCGCCATGGATGCCTCTGCACCGAGGAGGCGCCGGAGTTGACACGCGGTGGCACGCCATGGACGGCGGCGCGGCATGGCTGCTAGGTACTGGGGGAGGGGAAGAGGATCGGAGGAGAAGAAAGGAGGCACGGGGAAGCAGCTCGTCCGAGCGCCGGCGCTCGCCGGCGGACAGGGCTCCGACGGGTGCAGTTGGCGGCTCTCCCGTGCGCGGCGGCTGATCCAGGCATTGCTGGCCTCCCGATCTAACCTCTTTTTTTAACATATATAAATATCAACCGTGGACTCATGGTGAGATAAAAGAACTTCTTTTTCTTTCTACTGTATGACAGATGGACCCCATATGGCAGCAACGATAGTCGTCTCCGCAAACCGTTATCCCATGCCACGTGGGCCCTGATGGATGGGATGCTCTGTCAGTTTTGTGTCAAACCGAGGTCAAGCGTTGTTTTTAGTGCTTTCGGCAAATAATTACTCAAAATCGGTGTTTTCGGCAAACTTCTATGAAAACGGTGGCTTTGGGCACTGAATGACGCAATTGTGGTGGTTTTTGGTAATTTACTCTATTGATTAAGATCGCACCATAAATAGCATTTTAAAAACATTTAACAAGTAAAATAACATCATGTTTAAATTCTGCACATTTTTCTAATCAAAATTCATTATAACATGTTAAAATTGAAGTCAGGGTGTAAAAGATATGTAGTATATTTTTTAAAAAAACATTAGTTTTGAATGGACTTTGGTTGATTTGCCAAAATATCAGGGGGCTTCTTTTTAATTTCCTGTCACTGTGTACTCCGGGTTAGTTACCAGAGACTACGGATTAATTAACATCACAGAAGCAATAGACATTTTATTAGTAGGTAGGTATAGATTTACCGAAATATTAATACCGATACCGTGAACCAAACCATGTAAACAGAACATACCGTATGCTTAGGAATATGGGTCTGTGTAGAACACATTTAGATGTGACATAGTTATGTCACATCTAAGCTGATGTCCGCTCTGCTTGTGGTCTATTTTTTTGTCCTAGTTCTTTTTTTTTTGTTTCTTGTTGCTGCATTATATATTTGTGAGAGCTTAGATGTGACGTCCTTAAAAAACATCTAGACAAACTGTAGGGATATCTGCTTAAAAAACATCTAGACAAACTGTAGGAATATCTGCTCGTCAAGACTGGCAATGGCCCATGTGCGTATACCAATGAGAAAACAACCAACTGCATGAATCTCAGTACAACCCAGCGGCTCAAATATCTAGAATGTTTTCACATGAATGTTTACAGCGCACCACGTAACAGATTCAAGTTTGAGAAAAAAATGACTACTCTAGCTTCTTTTTCCTCTCAGCCTGCAAGGGTAGCGTGCCTTTCATACGTTTTAGCGAGGAAATAGATATCACAGATACACAGAACATGACAACATGTCGTCGTGGGTTGATAAAAACTTGCACAATTTTGAAGAGTTCAACTCACCAGGAACCACAACATCACAAACATGAAAAAAAAAATAACTTTGATTATATTTTGACAATTTGACTGCAATTATGAAATGGAAATCAATCAATTCCATTTGATTCAAGTCAGAACTGAGAAATGAAAACTGAAGGGAGCACTGGATTTTGGAACACAGGAAAATATTACCATTACAAAATCCTCGCAGGAAGAAACACAAGTCTTTTTTTGAGATGGAGTATAATTTATTTAAGATAATTCCCTCCATCCTCATTCATGAGTTTGCGGACTTCAACTCACATTCTAAAGATGCGGATGAAAAGGACATAAAAATGTAAGATGTCATCATCAACCAGTCAATGCAGCATTGAGCGCACTGTGAACATCCACTCCGATCTGAGCTTCCGCCTTCTCTATGTCAGTCGAGGCTGATCCAAGCTTGGCAGTGAATTCAGCAAGACCTTTCTGGACCAAGCTTTGGTCAATCTGATCAAGGGGGACAGCCTCAACAGCCACAACATCAGTAATGGAGTTTGCATGGATGAATGCAAAGCCACTGCTCACAAAGTACTTTGTAACATCATTTCCCTCGTGTACAGACATAACACCAGGCTTGAGCTCTGCAATTGTGGAAACATGGCCTGGCAAAATACCCATCAGGCCAGTTGTAGCCGGTACCATTACCATGTCAACCTGACAATAGCCAAACAATATGAGATGAGTAGTGACAAAAACATAAGACCATACAAATGATCAAGAGTAGCACTTTAAGCGAGCATAAGCATTTAGGAATCAATGTACAAAATTTGAAAATCATTCTCCAACCTTCTCCCACCAAAAATGCAGCATCACAAAATGAACTTACCTCAAACACCAAAATTACTTATCAGACAAATAGCAACAATAAAATTGATAGCTAATAACAAAACTGGAAACCTAAAAAAACGTAAATTCAAGGACTCGAAAAAAAATTCAGATAACCAAAGGCGCTAGGTAACTTAAAGTAAACATTATTAACTGTAGATTAAGTTTAAGAAACGCTTGGCACATCAGACCATCAATTCACCTTCTGGCCGTCTAATAATTTAATTATTCATATCATGATTTGACACAGATTTGAGCATGTTCTACTCCCAGTTCAAGAAACCCACTCATCGCAATAAAAGATGCTACTCCCTCTGATCCCAAAACATTCAGAAGTTATACTATGAGTAGTACCTGGCTCAGTTGTTTTCCCACAACATTTATACAAGATCGGAGGGAGTAGTATTTAAGCAACTCATGACATGTCTTTGATACACTAAGAATAATACAGAAACATTCATGGCTAAATTGGAAACTGTACTGGGGCATTGCTACCACAAAAGGTCAAGAAAATATATCATGGGAGAATGTTATGATTGTTCCAGACACAAAGACTGTTTGTGCAAAACAGTGCAGTAAGTGAATGAAGGTTATCTCAATCAAGAAAATTGACAACAGGTATAATGAGTTAATGTCAGCGAGGGCAAATGTCGTTAAACATTAATATTGGTCCAACTACTGTAGCAACGGTGCACCATATCATGTGATCAGAAGTTCACAACTCATATAAATGTAGCCTTATTGTCCTAAATCCACTAACAAGGCTCCGAACTACAGCTAAAAAATAAGAATAATGAACCATATCACAACAAAGGAACAAACCAGAAAGCAAACAGAGCACTAAGGGGCTGTTTGGATATTGCCTATGCTAACCCTGCCAATGCATGGGCGAGCCAAAATACTGGCGCTGCTTTCTGCCGCCCACGCCCTGGCCGGTAGTTGGCAAAAAAATGAACTAGAAAGCTGGAGGTAGTCAGGGCACGCCAAAGAATTGGCTTCGATACAAACGGTTCCCATGTACCCGATCAACGCCAATATTTTGGCTTGGCAGCCTGGGGCGTCAATCCGAACAGCCTCTAAATGCAAAATATGAAAGAAAAATCGTTTTATCGGACTAATACTTAATCTAGGCACTGGGCTAGAAGCTTGGGAGAAGAAAAACATACAAGGATACCCACAAGGAGGCATGTCCCAATCCTCACGGTACAAATTGAAAAAGAAAATCATAGAAGTCTACTAGGACGCCACTAAGAATTTAATGGCCTGAAGATGCTAGCAGAAATCTAAAGTGCTTACAATTAAAGCATCCACAGCCCCAAGTGAAAACTGCAGTTCCTTGTGGACGGCAATAACCATTAGGAGGACACATGTTCTACTCAGTACAGTCAATCAACATATAAGCCATCTGGTGCATGGCACTCCAAAAAGGTGAGGTTTGGAATGATCAGGCTTACCCACAGAGACATCAGATTAACTGATATAATCCAACAATCTCACGCAGACTACAAAACTGAAGCGCACCCATGCACAGGATCAAGCGCAACAAGCGACCCAGCACAACCATTCCACCAGAACAATGACATGATCAAAAGCATCCCATGACAAGACCATACAAGGGACATTCGTGGTTCCTAACCAAATCGCCCCTAGGATTCCACCCATCCCGCGGGATGAACCAGATCACAAAGGCCCCTCTCACACGTCCCTAATCTCCGACCGAAAAAAGAAAAACGGCCGAAAGATCGTGCGAACGGTCGGAACCCTAGACGCACACGCACAGATCTGAGATCGGGAGGTGGGACGACGGGGGAGGTTACGACGATATACCTCCTTGTTGGTGATCTCGGACTTGTAGGGGAGGACGAAGTTGACGGTGAGCTTGGAGGGAATGGAGGCCGGCGTGGGCGGGCGGGGCTTCATGGCCGACATGGGCGTCTGGGGGGGCTCGATGATTGTGGTCACCTTCTTCCACGCCTCCAGGAAGGCGGGGTCCTCGCCCGCCTCCGCGGGCGCCTGCGCCGTCGCGAGGGCCCTGCGGCTCATGGAGCCGCTGCCGGCAGCGGCGGCGCGGGACGCGAGGCGGCGGGCGGCGTGGCGCAGCATTTTTTTTTTTCTCCTCCCTCGTCGGACAGGTACGGGATGGATGTGTGCGACCTGCAGATGAGTGGGTGCTGAATGAATTGGGGTTTCGGCGATTTGGAGAAGGCGACGCTAAGAGGAGTGGCGATACTGAAGGCGTTGTTGCGTTTGGGTTGGGCTGTTTGGGCTGGACCCGGCCGGGCCGGGCGCCTGGTAATTGCGTACATATATTTTGGTGACCTTCTGTTTCACGCAAATCTCAATGATTGTCTCAGAAAAAAAACGCAAATCTCAATGAAATGCAAATCCAATCTTTCCAAAGTCCTCAACATCCTTATTTCCAGATCGCATCATGCTTCTTCCTCTTCATCCGCCATGGTTCGAGACCCCGGGCCACCCAAGAGAAGCAAAGGAGGGAGACACACGATGGGTGGAGGAAGATCACATGAGAAAATCAGCCAGCGAGACTCTCGGCGGGTAACAACTGCCGGAGGAGATCAAAAAACCCTAGGTTTTCCGGCAGGGGAATTGGAGCTATCGTGATAGCTGACATAAGCAGCTCTACGCTTTTTTTTTAGACAAGCTCTACGCTTATATTTGAAGGGGCTTCTAGAGGGTCCCACGATTCATATGACATCAAATTTTGACGTGTCATAAAATGAATGAATAGTTTTTAAATTAAATAAACAAAGAGTTGCCTAGCTGATTTAATTTTCTAATCCATTTCTTCCAAGTTGGCGTATCATAGCGATCAGATTTGCGGAAGAAATATCTAAACGATAACTGGCATGATATTGTCGACCATAACTTTGATTTCTCGATAGCTGCTGGTTTTGGAAACAGAGGTCCAGATTTACTAGCCAGTAGAGCTGGAATTAAGTTACAACATCGTCTCATGTCTTCTTTTATACCAACATTTCAATGTTGAATAGACCAGACAGAACCTGGGGTTTTTTGTGTTGCTTGCGGACGAGAAGAAACTATTGTTCATCGGTTTTGGGCGTGTCCACACTCTGAATTATTTTGGCGGCTATTTCGATCGGAATTGGGAGATGTGGTGGCGATCCCACCATGCCAGTTTGACTCCCAGAGAGAGATGGCACACTGGCTACTACAGTGGCTAGCGGAAGCAACTGATGAGGCCAAGCAGGCAACGGTGCAGGCTTTATACAGCCTTTGGCTGGCGAGGAATGAGGCTCGAGATGGGAAAAGGATCAAACACCCACATGAAATACTGGGGGAGGTCTTGAGGCAAATGGAGGAATGGAAGTTGGCACACCCAACATCAGATAACACCCCGCCTCGCGTACAGATTCAGAAATGGGAACCTCCGGATGAGGGCTGGCTTAAGCTGAACTCTGACGGCGCAATATCCAAGACGGGGAGCAAGGCGGGCGGGGGAGCTGTGCTTCAGGACCATATGGGGGCTTTCAGAGCGGGTTTGTGCCACTATTTCCAGGAGGTGGTTGATCCGGAGGCGGCTGAGATCTTGGCATGTAAGCGGGCGCTCGAAGTTGCGAGAGAGATCAGTGCGTCCGCACGTACATGTCGAGATTGACGCGAGAGGAGTTGTGCAGATGCTGACGAAAAACACTAAGGAGCTCTCGGCGTCGGGGCCTCTGGTGGAGGAGATCAAATCCTTGCTGCAGTCCTTTGACAGCTCTAAGGTGTCTTGGGTTAGACGGTCCGCTAATGCTGCCGCACATAAATTAGCTAGAGTAGGAGTTGGTGATGAACTTCGTAAGGTTTGGTTGGGGGCTCCCCCGGATTTCGTTCTTTCTATTCTGTCGGATGAGATTCCGAACATCGTAATTTAATAAAGGCGGCAGATTTTCCCCTCAAAAAAAAAAGAATAGACCAGACAGGGCACACAATATGGGTGGGCAGCATGATCTGGCGGGCAGCATGATCCGGCGATTGCACTCTTACAGTAGTCTTCCGGGGCCTCTTATCTTTTCCTTCACCTCCGCATAATGGCTTGTGGAGCTTGAAGCCAAATACGCGAGGAACATAGCGCTGCGAGGGCTTCTGGGGCTTGAGATGATCGTATGTCATCAGAAACAGGTGAGGAAACAGCAAAATATCTGGACATGGTCAACAAAACAGCAAAATATAACAACAAAATAGCAATTTTCTTCAATTATGATATCCCAGTGATGCAGATATGTAAATATTTCTTTGTAGATGACACTCTTTTTTCCCCAGGAGAAAAACACACCAATTTGAGACAGTATAATAAGAGAGTGATTAGGATACTGCCTTGGTATTTAGACCGTGGATAGTAGATGTCTTCGCACTTGGGACAGTATATCTTCACTGTACTAGATCGGTGAATATCCGATTGTCCAACTGGTAGACATGGTTGGCCACAGCAATAAACCCGTGGACATCGTCCAAAGTCATAGTTCTTGTATTTCTCCAGCTGCCAAAAGTAAGGAATAAAAGTTACCACTTACTACAAATTAAACTTCACCGACATGAGCGAATTTCAGCCTTTCGGAAACAAATATGGGCAAGTACTAGCAAAGCAAGGTTAGCATAACAGTTACCATAGCAGCCAACCCTTTACCGTAAGAATGTATCGCGCATGAATTAGCCCATACAACATCTCAGCAACTGATTCCACTAGCTCATTTTGTTCTTCTGTGAAAATATCACCTACATATTCAAATAATCAAGAACATCAGCAATAGCAGTAGGCAATGTAAAAGGAAACATGCACAATACCATGCCATGGACAAGTGAGAGCCATATATTGCACGAAATCAACCAACCAAAGCCCATGCAAAGGATTGATGTTATTTAGTGTGGCAGATAAAACCTTCCATTTATGCTTACAGTAATTGATATGGCACCTTTTACTTCAGCGTTTAACTAGTAAAGAAACAAATTCAAGGGCATTGGGAAACTAAAAAAAAAATCTGTAACACCAAAAATGTATTACCTCCGTCCCAAATTACTTGTCTTAGATTTGTCTAGATACGGATGTATCTAACACATATCTAGACAAATCTAAGACAACTAATTCGGGACGAAGGGAGTACTTAGAAACAGAGCCCAAGCAACCAGTAAGTGTTAGCATCACTACTAATAAAGGCTTTGAGCATCCAAACTAGTGACGTTAAATGTGTCAAATAACTGTATAGGGACAACACATTTGCATCAGATCAAGTGCAGAAATGCATCTAACATTTCTTGTTAACATACACCCGTCGGGTGGTTCCATTTAAATGAGTAAATATTGAGAACAATTACCATGAGAAGACTCGATATCTAAAATGAGATCAAGAACATAATCATAATATGGAACTTGACTGCTAAGCCCACAAACATTGAAGTCATCTTGAATGTAATCATCATCGATTTCACAGAAGAACTCATTCCCTCTTAGGTTGCAATACCATGAAATCCAAGAGGTGTCTTCTCCATCAGAGCCACTAACATCTGATGCTTCACTGTCAGATTCAGACTCCCCTGCAACGTGAAGAGCATGGAAGCATCAATGCACTTGTTTACAAACTGATTCTCTCTCAAACACGCACCTAAATGCAGGTCAATATTTATTAAAAGAAAATGACAAAGAAGGCGCAGCAGTAGACCCCACCAAAGGCGGCCTCCAACCGACCAGAAACAAAAACCAGGCTAAGTGGGGAAAAACCTGTACAAACTAGGCTACTAGAAAAACAACAAAATAGAAAAGCAGCAGCATATCTCCTAAGCTAACATAGATGACGCAAATACAACACGCATGCAGAAAATATATACATTGGAGCAACTACAAAAACATAGCTAGCAACAACTTTAGCTAACTAACAATATAAAGTGCTACTGAAAGCAGAATTGGAATAACTCAACAGACCTGGAATACACCATAGCAATTAGGAGACAGGTAGATATGATCTGCATCATACCTCTAAGTACAATTCCAAAGACAGATATAAGTATTAAGCCAACAATTTTGCATTATGCTCTCAACTTCTAGGCTATAGCATTACTAGGACATGGTACGTGCAAAGCACGTAGAGAAAACTACTCTTATGAATTTTGTAAGAGAAAAGTGCAACGGGTTGGTTTAGGTTCCATGATTATTAGGAGCATCTTACTAAGTAATATAGCACAATTGAAAAAACTATGTTTTGGTAACTATACCGCATTATCTTTATCCAGACCACATTATCTCATCTTTCTAGAACTCTCTCGTGAATCTTGACCTTTCTATTCTTCCTATCTTATCTGGTGTCCACATGAGTTGTCTAGAAAAAGAGCTTAAAACATACTGATGTAACTTGTTCACAGTAGCTACCTGTTGCCCCGTTTGTCATTGCCTCATCAGGTTGGATGGCAGGACAGTTGGATGAGGTATAGTGTAGCTGTGAATCCAGGCGACTTGAATCGTTGGATGGACTTTAATCTACGACTAGCAGGCAGCAGCTCACAGATTTGCCACTTACCAACCATCCAATGTAGCATATCTGACGGCTAATACCAAAACCTACTCGTGCACTATAAAGGAGTATAGATATGTCTAAGGAAACAATATACTAACCCAAGAATTTGTGAGTGGAATCAAACTTAAAGAGAGAACAAGAGCTTCTTCAAAGCAGAGCAGTATAAAAAAAAGGGCAGCCCAGTGCACGTAGCTCCCGCTTGCGCAGGGTCCGGGCAAGGGTCCGACCGCTTTGATTCTATAGTACGCAGCCTTTCCCTACATTTCTGCAAGAGGCTGTTTCCAGAAACAAATTTAATTTTCCCAGATGTTTTTACACCTTAAGCCACTGATATACTGATAAGTATTTATAGTCGAGCCATGAGGGTGCATTCCGTCTAAGATGGCTATTGGAGCAATTTAAGTATAATGATTCAAAACTTATGTATTTCTGCACCCAATTTGTATGATTCATGCGGAAAACAAGCAAATGAGAAAAGCATCTAACGTAGAAACTAATGAAGCCTGACGATAAGGTTTCCGTAATCCAATGGCCTATGGGGCATTTAGTTCGGGACTTGGTGGTGGCACACATTGCTCTACACAAGCAACTCGAGAGTCGAAAAGACTTCTGATGTAACTAGTAAGATGCCCGTGCTACGCTACGGAATCAAAAAGAAGGCATGAGTGCAATGCTAGGGGACAACGAAATAATGTAGGAGACATTGATCAAAATGATGTTATACATTTGAATATTTGATCGGTACACATTGGGAACAATCAAACATACGGGTTTCCATTTTCACCTTGGAAGAGGACTTGTTCTTCCTACTCGGCTTTCCCTCTGTCCGCTAAGTCCTATATCGAGGTGTCCGCTAGGGACAGAGAGCATTTGGCAATAGCTAACAAGTCCACATATCTGGCAATAGTGAATTTGTGATGACACCTAACTCCAAATCTGTCTATGTCTTTGTTCCACCTCACTTGGCATGTGCTCGACCTCAAGCACACATCATTTTCCGCTAGAAATGGTGACACATTAAGCATATCACTTTGGACTAACCTTAATACAACAAACAACAACAACAAAGCCTTTAGTCCCAAACAAGTTGGGGTAGGCTAGAGGTGAAACCCATAAGATCCCGCAACCACTCATGGCTCTGGCACATGGATAGCAAGCTTCCACGCACCCCTGTCCATAGCTAGCTCTTTGTCGATACTCCAATCCTTCAGGTCTCTCTTAACGGACTCCTCCCATGTCAAATTCGGTCGACCCCGCCCTCTCTTGACATTCTCCGCACGCTTTAGCCGTCCGCTATGCACTGGAGCTTCTGGAGGCCTGCGCTGAATATGCCCAAACCATCTCAGACGATGTTGGACAAGCTTCTTAATATCGATAATGAAAGAACGACAACACCACAATCTCATTATCTATCCCCAAGAGTATGTGCAATGGAGGTATGGCAACAAGTTACTTCATCCTCCGGCTTCAATCCAATGGGGCCAACATGTTCACATCTCCTCTTCCATCACCTACTCATGCCGTGCAACATCATATCTCCATGCCCATGAGCATTAATACGGTCCAAAATGCCACCCATGGGTGAGAATTAAGATGAAAAAAGAACATGCATAAAATATAGGATATATAACTTGCACACATAAAATAATATATACAAGTTCAGAAAGTTTTTTCATGTACATGAATTTGGCACTCCAATGAACATTAATGCCTCAACCTCGCCGCAAGATTCCATAGAAATATAGGTTCAGTTTGATGATGACTCAACCTCACCGCAAGATTCCATAGAAATATAGGTTCAGTTTGATGACCCAAAGTGGCCATTGTCGGTTTCATTGATAGAAGGAACAAATACTTTACAAACACATGAAAAGTAGAAGGCAATACACACATCAGCCGTTAGCCCATTAAACTATGGCAAAATGATGTGTCGTGCTTCAGCCTCCTTTCAACATTGGATTACTCAATGGCAAATGCACGCAAGCACCGCAGCAAATAACTCTGAATTGTGAAATATGCAGCGGTGGCTGTTGCGCTCACGCCAAATCACCCAAATCATCAGCATGGGCACAACAAGAAATCTCCAAAAACATATTATTATGTTGCCTTTAATCCAAGGATTCAACATTGCTCATTTCTTGCTATTTAGGCACACCAAATTTGAATGTTAAGATAAATAGCATAATATATTCAAATAACATACATACTATAGCGAGCTTTGAGCACACACTTATAGAAGGTTCCTTACGAAACAAGAATTAAGTAAAGGTGTTTGACTGAATACTTTGCTGAATATGAACAAGAAGCATGAATCTGTACACAGCACCACCATGAAGAGAATAAAATGTCAGGCATAACTCACACAGCTAGTTCAACTTACATAGTTACATACCATAGGCATCTATCAGGTCATGGAATCGTTTGTCAAGCATAGTGTATCCTTCTTTTTCTTGTTTGTTCAAAACATCAGCGCGAAAATATTAGCTCTTGAGCCCTCACTTCATCTATCTTCTCACCTAAAAACACCTAAAAAGATATCGGACAATCAGTATTGCATGTATAATGGTCTGTAGTATATTTAGGCAAAGGAAAAATTAACAAGCCTGTAGATGATCTGTAGTATTTTGGCGAAGATTTTTTTTGACAAAAGTGTTAAACTACAATATTTGTTTCGCAAGTGGACAGAAGGACAAATATTCCTTAAACTAAAAGACAACTACTTAGGATCCCAATGCTCTAAACATACTAAATTAAAAAAAAATCTAGTGGTTTTTGCCTCGCGACACTGAAATAGTATTCAACATAAACAAATTTGTACCATTTTATAGGGAACAAAACTGCCGAGAGACTATATAATGCACCGAAATCTGATTTGTCGCGTCGTCTCGGACTCCACTTTGAGCGATCATTCTCATCTCCGGCCATGGTGGGCCAGCCCACGATGTGGTGCGTTTGGTTGACTATCTGACGCAATGAGCTTCGAGTAGAATTTCCCTCGCCATGTATCTAAACTAATTAAGATAAATGAAGTATACGTCTTTAAATAATGTTTACAACAATTATGCTGGTTCATGTAGGTTTAAGAGTCTACTATCATGAAAGAAAAGAATCACACAGTTTTCCCTGTGATTCCAATCATATATAACTTGCATAACATCAATTTTTACTTGCAGAAGTTAAAAACTGATATATGAACTCACATGATCAAGGAGATGTTAGGCACATGTTGAAGTCATGAAAAAACTATCTAAAGCAACATTTCACTAATTATCACATATCTGACCACACATCAGAAGGTTATTACTAATGCTACATACATTTCATCAATTAGCACTTCCAAATAGATCTCACACAACCACACAGGTATGTATTTTTTTGTAAAAGAGGTTATTTCAGATTGCGTTCAGTACACAATAATATATAGCGGACTGGGAAGTAAATTACTTGATACAACAAAGAGAAAAAGCTTATCTCTCTTCCTTTAGTGTGTGACTCAAGAACTTCTCTACTTACAAATATATTTAGCCATGCTTGATCATGCTCCTCTATACCTTGCACCAAATCATCCCAAGTACAAAAATCTGACAAATGTCGCAATGAAAAAGGGTATGAATATTGACCTGAGGGGATGGTACAGGTTTCTGCAAAAAATTAAATAGGAAGTCTGAATCCACTGGTGACAACATACTTTGCAGATCCACAAACAATTCGTTGCTAAAAATTTCACAAATCACATGTTTAGAGACCATAATTTCAATCATGAACGGATCGGGCACACAACTGTACTCCAAAAACTTGACAATTTTTTTGATCTGGTAGGAGAAAAACATGACTTACGGGGAGTTGAGCGTGGTTGGGGACAGTCACAGTGGATCAAGGTAGTTGACATCGGCGCGGCCGGGAACAAACAGGTCGCCCCTGGAAAGCTCTGCATCTGCAATGCCAGGATGTCTCGTGGCGTTCCTGCCGCTGGTAGCCTCCATTGGAGGCACGGAAGAAAGGGAATCATGTTGGAGGTTGAGAACCAGAGCCTGCATAAAATGGAATGAGTGGACAGGCTCCGAACGGAGAACAAAGAATATATACTGCACTATCCTCTCAGTCTCCGATATCTTGCGTGCCCAGGTCTAAGGAGAGGTCGTGGGTAAAGCTTGAAGCATAATGTAATACAGGTATAGGGAACAGTAGCAGTTGGAAAATTCAGCAGCAGACACACCTGCGGTGCAGCCCAAGCTCGCCCTGTTGCAGATCGAGCACTCTCAACACTGCCTCCTCCTGCCGGCACACCCTTCTTCAACAAGCAGACACAGCAGCAGCAGATGATCTTGTCCTGCGGTAGCCTCCGATCCGGCAGCTTCTTCTCCAGCTACCTCGCGAGGCGAGGAGGGGCGGCTGGGCCCATGTTGGCGAGGGGGCTGCGGGGCAGGCCAGCAGGCTCGCGCAGCCCACCATGCGACCCTGGGTCACGCGCTGGAGCCGAGCCGATGCATCGAGCAAGGGGGCCGATGCGGCGGCGGCTGCCGTGGGGACATAGGACACAGGCGGCGGCAAGGGACTTGGCGGCGAGGCTTGGCTCATGGTGGACCGGATCCAGAGCGAGGGAAGTTCGGGAGGCAGCGGAGGAGAGCGGTGACGCGAGATCCCGGCGGCGACGAGGAATTTGGGAGGGGTCTAGAAGACTCTGTTTCTTTGAGAGGAGGAGAAAGGAGAAGAGACAGCCCGTTGGAACTACCGGGCACCAGGTGGTGTTGTGTATGGATGTCCCTGCTCCAAAATTCTGTCCGAGCACAGGGTGTTTTTTGAAAAAGTGCAAGTGGCACGATTCTCAGCCATACATTCCAGATCGGACGGCATAGATGACGTGAAGGCAGGCACATCATCACCACCAACTCACGTTATATATAATATACTAGTAAGATGCCCGTGCTACGCATAGCACGGGATCACACAAAATTAGTTGAATTTAAGTTATAGTCAGGAACCATACGTTGCTATGGACAATAAAAAAAGTACCGAGACATATTCAGGAACCGGATGTTGCTACAAACAATAAAAAAGGTATGGAGACATAGTTAGGAACCGGATGTTTGCTACGGACAATAGAAAATATACTGAGACGTTGATCGAAATGATGCTATATTGTTGATAGGTACACATCGAGCACAATCAAACATATGGTATATTTGAATAAAGCAAGAAAATGAACAGCACTTGCAATACATTTTTACTGAGCAAAGAAACAAAATGTACACTAAAACATGCTTTGAAATCATGTGAATATAAAAGGGGAGAGTGCACATGTACACACACAAACACAAAGTTATACTGGACCTCTTGTAACTTGCTTACATCAACCATGTTTCGGCAACAAAAAAATATACCAATAACACACAGTAAGGAAACAAATATTTGTGGTGTGACCTGAAAAAATGGATGTGGAGATACCTAGCAAAGGAAGGGCGTCGATGACCAAGAGACTTGCTGTAGGCGTCATCCAAAAAATTTGAACAGAGGGAGTAACAAAGAGAACTACCAAAAAATAATTCAAACACAGGTATGATTTGTTTTTTTTACAAAATATCAGGAACACTAAAGCAAGTATCTAAGTTATTTTCTTGAAACTTCTCTGCAAAAACTACAGAACCATACATAGGGAAGCAATTTTAGATGACTGGCCCTAGTTAAAAAGACTGAATTTTTACAGCCACGAAATTGCACACAAAGAGAACTACCAAAAGATAATTCAAACACAGGTATGATTTGTTTTTTTACAAAATATCAGGAACACTAAAGCAAGTATCTAAGTTGTTTTTCTGAAACTTCTCTGCAAAAACTACAGAACCATACATAGGGAAGAAATTTTAGATGACTGACCCTACTTAAAAAGACTGAATTTTTACAGCCACGAAATTGCACTTTATTCATACCTTGTACTACATGCCGAGAACTTCTTTGTACCATTTCTTTGTAAAAGTTGCAATGAAGTTGGGCTGGCCATCCTTTTGCTCATTCAGGAGAGTAAGGTGCCCGTGCGTCAGTATGGAACAATAACATGCAAATGCCGATTAACTGTATTGTGATATTTCCTACTATATGTCTTAGTCTTCTTACCTATATCGCCTCCGCCCATCACTCAACTCACGGCTCCCAACTCACAGATCTCCACCGTAGAACATATTTTCTCATCACATCCAGAACATCCCTAGCCCATTTCTACACAAATACAACTACCAAATACAATAACCATTGATAGGCCAACAACCATGAACGGCAATAGAGCTGCAGTACTTGGGTGCTCACGATGAAACCAAATCAGTACTTGGGTGCTCACGATGAAACCAAATCAGCTATTGGCAGCAAGGACACGAGATAAATAGAACTTCTTGAAGTGCATTACTTGTATTAGGAATTTAAAACAGAGAGCATCCACCTAAATACTGGCAGTAAGGTAGCAGCTTTGTACTATTAGAAATGCTAGTTCCACAAAATTTTGGAGTTCATCCCGCAGATAATACGAAAAGGAAATTCCTCATCCATGAGCTTTCATATGGCAAGCATGTCGAGATACAAGCTTCCTCTAAAGGTATATTGTCCAAAATTGCAGTTCTATTATCCAGAATTTTATCTACACGCAACTTACTACTTATGTATTGGATCACAGAACAATAGTAACCAACAATTGCAGAAAAGAACTTGATCATAGGCAGGGCAAATTATATGAGTATATCTGTATATGTACCAAATATGTTGATATCCAAGCTATTGTTCTGACATGTAGTAGTACATCAGTATCACCCCGTCGCCTTCATTGCAGTAAGCATACAGGCGAAGAAGGTTGACATGCCAGAACCTGGTCATTGTTAAAATTGTAGGATGGCTAGAATATTGTGTTGTTTCTATTGTATTGATCCGACCCTCATATGGGGTATATATAGAGTACAATATGTGAGAGAGACTTGGAGTAGGGGACAAGTCGTACATGATTTAAACCAATCCTATCTCTAACTCCTAATCTCTAACTTAAACATAATTATACTTCTAACATTCCCCCTCAGTCGTAGCGTGAGTGAAGCGAACGATTGCGACTGAATTTGAAGTCTGGCGCTTCCGCCATCCTCTCCGCTGCACCATCATCAACTGCGTCTCTGATGGCTGATGGGTCGGCACCTAGGGCGGTGACTGCGTCCCCTTCTGGCGCCTTCCCTGTCTTCTCCTCTATTCCCTCCCGCAGTCACAGCGGGAGTGTCGTGGACGCAAGTGACGAGGCGGACGCTGTTGACTGGAGTTGTTGCCGATGAGTTGTTGTAGACGTAACCATTAATGTCGAGGTAGCCGATCATGGTGATGTAGCCGTGGTCGAGGTAGTCGTGGTCAATGGTGTGGTCGTCGTGGATGATGAAGCCGCACAAAGCCGGAGGCGCAAAAAAAATGCGCTATTACGGAGCTGCAGACGTGGATGATGCACCGCGCGGATGTCGGAGGGTGTCGTCGGCGATGAGTCCACCGGTTCTGCCAAGACCGGAGGAAGCCCATCGAGCACACATCGGTTTTGCCAGAACCGTGTGGCCGTGTAGGGTCGTCACTGTAGTGACGCCGTGTCGATGCAGTCCTGTAGATGTGGATGACGCGGTCGATGCCGTCGTCGTGACGCGGTCATTGCCGTCGTCGAGGTCGCGCCTTGCAGAAAAGTCTGTCAGAGGACGCTAGGTGTCCATCTTATGGACGAGGCGGCGGCGATGTGTTGACGATGATGTTGGTGAAGACCATGTTGATGAAGACCTTGGCGATGAAGTGTCGGCTATGGCGTCACAGCGGCGTGTCGACGATGTGTCGCTTGAAGGCGTCCCTTGCGGCAACGATGTGTCGATGCCGTGCTGTGCCGGAGAAGTCCATGAAGATTGCATCTTGTTCCACACCGGCCTGGCGTGTGGACAGTGCATGTTGAGGTTGCTTCTCATAGGTGTCCTCGATGAAGTATGTTGGCTGGCAGCCGGGCTAGTCGTACAGGTCGATGAAGTGGCACAGGGTCGATGCAGAGGCGTCGATCGGTAGTGTAGATGTTGATGCAGTTGCATATCGGTCAGTGTTCGTTGTCCAGCTTGATGTAGACGGCAAGCCGGCACGCAGGAGGTCGATGGAGTCGGCTTGGTGAAGATCGCGTCCGTGCGCGTGCCTCGAAGTCAAAAACCTGCGGGCCCTCCCGGCGTCCGGCGCCGCAGTGACGTGCGGCTAGGTGTTGTGGTCGTCGGCCAGATCGGATCGCGATGGTGATTGTAGGCGATCGTGCGGCTTGACGTAGACACGTCGAGATAGCCCCAGTGAAGATGTTTGGCCCGCACCTGTTCGAATGCGGCCGCGGATGCGTGAGCTCGGAGTAGTCGATCTGCGTAGTCGCCGGATACATCGTCTTGCACCGGCCGGTTAGCGCCGAAGAAGATCGCCCGCGTGTGCTGAAGGTCATGTGGGTCGATGGAGCGGGTCGTGGGGGCGTGCAGATGGAGCCTCTTGTGGTCTTGTACACGTACGCAGCCCTGAGCCCACATGGAGCCTGGATTCCATGCATGTCGCCGTGGTGCATGCGTGGGTGCTGCTGCGCCGACGAGACGCGCTGCGTTGCCTAATTGAAGCCGCCTGCTCCAGCGCCGGGGCTCCACGCGCGGCTGCGCTCTGCATCATGCACGCGCCGCCGTACCGACCGACGGCGCCCACTTGTAGGCGTAGATCGCTCTCCCGATGTCGTTGCCTTCGTCCGCAGTGGATCGGTTGTAGATGCCGCGCTAGAGAGCCGCTGCGATACGAAGAAGCTTGAGCCGCCGGGCCGATGCTGTTGGGCCGGACGTATGCACGATCGTGGGGTTTATTTGTGGCTAAAGGAATTGATCTACGGGAATTTCGAAATTCTGATCTAATCCAAGGAATTGATCTAAGCTACAAGAACCGATCTAATCTTTGATTGATCGGGTGCCGCGCCCCCCAGGAGAGGAGGTTAATCTCCCCGGGGGCGGCGCGCTGCGGAAGTGGTTGAAGGTCCTAGGATCGGCGTCGTTAGACAAACCGCTCTAATACCATGTTAAAATTGTAGGATGGCTAGAATATTGTGTTGTTTCTATTGTATTGATCCGACCCTCATATGGGGTATATATAGAGTACAATATGTGAGAGAGACTTGAAGTAGGGGACAAGTTGTACATGATTTAAATCAATCCTATCTCTAACTCCTAATCTCTAACTTAAACATAATTATACTTCTAACAGCCATCACCTCCAATTCTATTGCGAAATCACTTTTGCATTTCATTGTGACAGCAGACTGCCAAAGCCTCTTCAAACAACTGTTTTCCCATCAGATAATGGCCCTAGTGACTGGTTACAATATTTTTAATCTATTTGATTAGCCTATATCTATTAAAAAAAGATTATTAAACTACAGGAGACCTGAAGTTGATCAATAAACATATCACACACGCAATATTGGGGATGAAATATAGGTGTGCGCACCTCCTGGCAAACGATATTGCGGCGCAAAGCGTGCAGGCAGAGCATGGCAACAGCCGCGGAATCGTCGCTCCTCGGCGACACGCACCAACGCTCGGCTGCACCGGATGATGCTGTGTCAGCGTGATTGTGATGCTAACAAAGCATATTCCTAGAAGTCAACAATTGAAGCGGGGTGGCCTCGGCACAATAACACTTACAGTTCAGAGCATGTATTGCCCATTAGAATAAACACTTGAGTCCTCGACTCCTCGTCTGTGGCGGAAGCCGCTGCTTTCCATGAGCGCGGGGTACGTGGCCGCCGGGAGGCAGATATTGGCGTACACATCGGCACCGACATTGGGCATGCCGCGCCAGCTGAGAGCGGCATGGACGGCCCGTAGCTCGATGTCCTTGACAACGCGACTTCGTGCGGGATGGCAGTGTAGAGAAACTTGGCATGCCAAGCAACCACCGCCATGTCTCCGTCTCCGATGGCCGGGCTGCATGGTCAGATCTAAAAGGAGAGATACTGGGGCAAGCTCAAAGCCAATTCCGATTTGCTAAGATCCCCTAACTACAAGCATAGCTATACAACAGGAGGGATCCTTGCCCGCTCCACTCAACTACTAAGGTCGCCGGGAAAGAGAGGCAAGGAGCCAGCGGCGGCGAGTGTCAGCAGACAT
Organism: Triticum timopheevii; assembly: GCA_963921465.1. NCBI lineage: Eukaryota > Viridiplantae > Streptophyta > Magnoliopsida > Poales > Poaceae > Triticum > Triticum timopheevii. Next base: position 245,931,833 of record OY997264.1, on the reverse strand, counting down.
AGTCTGTGTGTGTGTGAGTGTGTCACCAGCACATGTGTGCGTATGGTTGTGTTTGTAGTCAGCCATGGTAGTGGGCGTAGTGGGCGTAGTGGCAAGTGTAGTGGCACACGATCTAGCAATGGCTGCGGTCATGTAACTGTATATATACCCAGCCTCTGAGCTAATGCAATGTGTGTTGAATCTCTTCTTCCTCTAACATGGTATCAGACGCAGAGGATGCCCCTCTCGCGCACGATCTTCTTTTCGCTGCCATGAACTCCAATCCAGTTCACACCCCTCCTTCCTCCGACGCTGGCTCCGATGCCGCTCCGGTCACCGCCGCCGCGCCCACTGACGGTGCGCCCGCGGCCTTCCCACCCAATGCTCCTGCGCCTGCGCCCCCGCGGCCCCTCCGCATCGCCCCTGCCCACGGCGCCCCGGCCGCTCTCGCACGCGCGCCCCAGCCTGCACCTCCCTCGATCCTCCAGACGGTTGACATCCGCCGTCTCGTCCCGGTGGTGCTCGATCTCGCCGCCGGCAACTACGCCCAGTGGCGTCGCCACTTTGACACCGCGTTGGGCATGTTCGGGCTCCATGACCACGTCGACGCCGACGATCTGCATCGCTCCGACGACCCCGAGTGGGTGATGGCCGACCACGCCGTCGTCCATTGGCTCTCCTCCACCGTCTCGCCGGATCTCCTCGATGCGGTTATGCAGCCTGAGGACACGGCCGTTGCTGTCTGGGCCGCCGTCGACGCCATCTTCCGTGCGAACCAGCTCTCACGCGCCGTCTACATCGACGCGGAGTACCACGCCCTCGTGCAAGGCGATCTGACCGTCATGCAGTACTGCACCAAGCTCAAGGTCTTCACCGACCAACTTCGTGATCTGGGGCAGCCGGTCTCCGAGCCGCGACAGGTCTTTCATCTGCTCCGCGGCCTGAACCGCCAGTTCCATGCGGCAATCCCTCACATCACGTCACGCGATCCTCTTCCCTCCTTCCTGGAGACGCGTTCCTTTCTGCTTCTGGAGGAGCTCCGCACTGATCAGGCCGCCCGCCACCAGCCGGCCCACGCTCTCGTCGCCGCTCGTCCGGTTGCGCCTGCACCTCCCGCTGCACCCACTGATCCCGGCTCCTCCGCCGCTGGCCGTGGGCGTTGCCGGGGCCGCAAACGTGGACGCGGGCACGGGGGGGCCTCTAGCTCCGCTGGGCCGCAGCCGCCCCGTCCTCCACCGGGCTATCCTGCCCCTGCACCGGGCGCGAACTCCTGGACCGGCCTCGTCCAGGCCTGGCCGGTCGCCTGGCGTGCCCCTGGCGCCGGGGTTCTCGGGCCACGCCCTGGCACTCCGCCTCAACAGGCCATGATGCCGTGCCGACTGCACCGCCCACCTACCCCGCCTACGGTTACGGGGGGGGGGGGGGGGGGCGCTGGTGTTCCGCCGCCCTACGCCTACGCACCAGCTCTGCATCCTCCCCCATAGCCGCAGCCTGCGTGGGACATGGCATCGCTCCAGGCGGCCCTGCACAGCGCCACATCCGGGCCATCGTCGTCAGGCAGTACCTCCGACTGGTACCTTGATTCAGGCGCTGCAGCACATATGGTGCCGAACCCGGGTACACTCTCCTCTCTTCGCCCCTCCTCCTCTCACACTGCTGTCATTGTTGGTGACGGCACTCATCTTCCCATCACCCACGTCGGCACTGGTTCCCTCCCCACAACCACCACTCCCCTTGCCCTCCGTAGTGTTCTTCTTACCCCCTCTCTCATCAAAAACCTGTTGTCTGTCCGCCAGCTTTGTCGAGACAATTCAGTTTCAGTAGAATTTGATAAGTTTGGTTTTTCTGTGAAGGACCTCCGCACCCGGATGGTAATTCTCCGCAGTGATTCCGAGGGCGATCTTTATCGTGTGACCGGCGCCTCGTCTCGCCCCGCTCTCCCGTTCGCCGGTGCAGTCACCACTGATCTCTGGCATCAACGGTTGGGTCACCCCGGGCGCGCTCCGATCGCCGGCCTCGAGTTCGCCTGCAACCCGTCCTCACCACACTCCTGCAACGCATGTCGTCTGGGCAAACACACGCGCCTTCCTTTCCAGCAAGCACATAGTCGTAGTTTCTTTCCTTTTCAATTGTTGCATCTAGATGTCTGGACTTCGCCTATCACGAGTGTCTCTGGCTATCAATTCTACCTTGTAATTCTTGACGATTACACGCACTATGTATGGACTTTCCCTTTGCGCCACAAGTCTGAAGCCTTGTCCGTCCTCGTTCAGTTTTATGCATATGTGCAGACCCAATTTGAGCGACCTCTCCTTGCACTGCAAACGGATAATGGCCGCGAGTTCGACAACACTGCCACTCGCTCTCTTCTCGCCACACACGGCACCATCCTACGCCTCTCCTGTCCTTATACGAGCCGACAGAACGGCAAAGCTGAGCGGATCTTGCGCACACTCAATGATTGCGTCTGCGCTCTGCTGTTCCACTCATCCATGCCGCCACGATTCTGGGTCGAGGCCCTTAGCACGTCCACCTTCCTTCTGAATCGCCGGCCCTGTCGCGCAAGTTCACCCACGACGCCGCACGAGCTCCTTGGAGTTGCGCCTGATTACGCTCCTCTCCGCGTTTTCGGGTGCTTGTGCTACCCCAACACCTCCGCCACCTCTCGTCACAAGCTGGATCATCGCTCGATCGCCTACGTCTTCCTTGGCTACTCGTCGGATCACCGCGGCTATCGCTGTTTCGATCGCGCCTCGGGGCGCGTTCTCACCTCGCGGCACGTACGGTTTGATGAACGCACCTTCCCGTTTGCCAACGCCTCGTCCGTCGCCACGGCACCTCCTTGTCCACCTTCCATCTCACCACTTCTCGCCGGTGGGCTCTGTCCGCCTTCGCGATCCCTCGCCTCCACTGATGACGCGCACTCACCACCCGCGCTGCGTCTTGGTTCAAATGGAGCCGCTGGATTGCCATCCAGCGGTCCCGCTGCCTCCTCCGTCTGCGCGCGCTCCCCTGGTTTAAACTCCATCGTCAGATCATCATTTGACGGCCAGGGCGCTTCGCCTCGTCCCGCGCACCCCCCTGATTCAAATCCGGCGGGATCTTCTGCGCACACTTCCATATCGAGCTCGGCTGGTTCCTCGTCTGCAGGCTCCATGCTGCCCCTCGCTCCATCTCCGCCTCCTGGCATTGTCACACGCGCGCGCTGGTGTCTTCCGGCCCAACCTGCGCTATGCACGCGACTACGCCTGTGTCGTCGACACCGCGCCACCTGCCGGAGCCTCCCCTCTTCCCACATCGGTTCGCGCCGCACTCCGAGATCCCAACTGGCTCTCTGCCATGCACGAGGAGTACACTGCTCTTGTCAGTAACCGCACTTGGGAGCTGGTTCCCCGTCCGCCCCGTGCTAACCTCATCACGGGCAAATGGGTTTACCGCCACAAAACTCGCGCGGATGGCTCGATCGAATGGTACAAGGCCAGGTGGGTTGTCCGCGGTTTCCGTCAGCGCCCGGGCTTCGACTACGGCGAGACTTTTTCGCCCATCGTCAAACCAGCGACGATCTGCACCGTCCTGACGATCGCTGCATCCCGGAGCTGGCCTGTCCATCAGCTCGACGTGAAGAACGCCTTTCTTCACGGCGATCTGCGCGAGGAAGTCTATTGCCTGCAGCCTGCCGGGTTTGTTGATGCTGCCAAACCTGACCATGTCTGCAAGCTCGCCAAGTCCCTGTACGGCCTGAAACAAGCACCACGGGCCTGGTTTCTGCGCTTCGCCGGGTTCGTCAGCACGATCGGCTTTCGCGCCACGCGCTCTGACAACTCCCTGTTCGTCTACCAGAGCGGTGCGGACGCTGCGTTCTTACTGCTGTATGTCGACGATATCGTCCTTACTGCATCCAGTGCTGCGCTCCTTCGCCGCATCGTCGTCAAGCTCACTGGCGAGTTCGCCATGAAGGACCTCGGCGAGCTGCACTACTTCCTTGGCATTCGTGTCACTCGCTCGTCGTCAGGGTTCTTTCTCTCCCAGCAGCAGTACGCGGACGACATCCTCGAGCGCGCCGGCATGGATACCTTCCGGCCCGTGGCTACTCCAGTCGACACCAAGGCCAAGCTGCCCGCTGCTGATGGGCCGCCCGTTGATGACCCCACTGCCTACCGCAGTCTGGCGGGTGCTCTGCAGTACCTCACGATCACACGGCCGGAGCTGGCATATGCTGTGCAGCAAGTATGCCTGCACATGCATGATCCGCGGGCTGGGCACCTGGCTCTGCTCAAGCGTGTCCTTCGTTATGTTCGGGGCTCGCCTGGTCCCGGCCTTCATCTTCATGCCTCGACGACCCTCGACCTACGCGCCTACACCGAAGCGGACTGGGCCGGTTGCCCGGATACGTGCCGCTCCACCTCTGGATTCTGCGTATACCTCGGCGACGCTCTCGTCAGCTGGTCATCCAAGCGCCAAGCCACTGTTTCTCGCTCCAGCGCGGAAGCTGAGTACCGCGCCGTGGCGAATGCAGTTGCCGAGTGCGTCTGGCTCCGGCAGCTCCTCGGTGAGCTGCTCTGCCCAGTGCGCTCCGCCACACTGGTCTTCTGCGACAACATCTCGGCTGTCTACCTCTCCAGCAACCCCGTCCATCACCGACGCACGAAACACGTCGAGCTCGACATCCATTTCGTCCGCGAACGCGTTGCGTTGGGCGAGTTCCGCGTCCTGCATGTCCCCACGCGACAGCAGTTCGCCGACGTGATGACAAAGGGGCTGCCGTCAGACACCTTCAGAGAATTCCGCTCCAGTCTTTGCGTCTCCTCCAATGACGTCACGACTGCGGGGGGGTGTCAGCAGACATAGTCTGTGTGTGTGTGAGTGTGTCACCAGCAGATGTGTGCGTATGGTTGTGTTTGTAGTCAGCCATGGTAGTGGGCGTAGTGGCAAGTGTAGTGGCACACGATCTAGCAATGGCTGCGGTCATGTAACTGTATATATACCCAGCCTCTGAGCTAATGCAATGTGTGTTGAATCTCTTCTTCCTCTAACAGCGAGGAATTTGGCAGGGTTCTCGAAGCTCCTTTGTTTGCGTCGCGAGAGGAGGAGAAACGTCTCGACTATTGGCGTTGTGGTTCGGAACTCTGTCCATTACGGGGGTGTTCTTGCAAAAGTGTGAGTCAGGTGGCTCGGGCGCAACCCATCTCAATCTCAGCCATACATTCAGATCGGACGGTGCACATTGCGCAAAGGCAGGCACACCATCACCACCAACTGACATTTTTATAGGAGTAGAGATATATTATATATATATATATATATATATATATATATATATATATATATATATATATATTAAGGAAAATCCATCCTACCACCTAGTGGTAGTTACCACCTTAAAATCCACCGTTGATCTCATGTGATTAGATTGACCGTGCTACAGAACTCTAGATCGCCTACATAATTGTAATGGGTTAAGGGAGGTTCCACCCGACCCGTTTGGACTTGTTATTAATTATTTCGATTAGTTTATTTGGTGCTTATCCAGGACGTTCTCATCGGGAGCTCATCCAAAAATTTGATTGCAATTCGATCAGCTCGTACGTCCTTATCCATCTAGTAACGAACCAAATAATTTCATGCACGTAAAAAATAGCTTTGTCAGTATATTCTTGTTACCAACAACAGACAGATATTTTCTCTATCTACCGTTCTGCCTGGGCGAACAAATCCCTCACCGGCTGGAGATGGCGGGCAGTCATCGTCGTGAGTCTCGCCGGCATGATTCACGTATGCTTGCATCATACGGGATTCTTCCTTGTTCCGTGCTTTTCATTACATCATGCTAATTCTTTCCTTTGCCTTTAAAAGGTCACCAGCGAGCTTCTTGTTTCTTTTCACCGGTGTCTTTTTCCGGCGATCATCCGACCTGCAGCCGGGGCCGCCGGCGGGGGACGACGTCGACTAATTTAACTCTCTGTTAGCGCTGCACATGCACAATGATGTCTGCATCGACCTACCGCCAGGGAACATGCATGGTCTGATTCAACATCGAGGACGGCTGGAACATACTTCTCCATTTATTTGTCTTGCATCAATCAAACACTTAGGAATCCATGAATTCATCTATGAAGTAGGACGTGTTGACGTCCGCAACATAATTTTCATACATAATACTACTTTTTTGTACTTACCACTCCCTGTAAATGAAGACACGTATGTAGGGATCTTATGTCATGGGGAAGATATAACTTCGATTTGGCCGCATCACATGTATGTACGTGATGGGAAACTTCTATCTAATTAAGAATACGGACAAGCATGGCCAAGGCAGACATGCATATGACTCCTCAGATTTACTTGGTGGAGTATTTTTTTACAGGGCATTATTTTTTTATTTAGGAGATCCATATACTGCTATGCTAAACATTCCACTTCTCCATTCTTGAAGCGCATATATACTCCCTCCCGTACACAAACTATAAATGGCAATGCATATACTCCATAGTTTTATTAGTAGTATATATGAACTTTCATACTTGATATCACATACTACTTTTTTAGATACTCCATACTACCTTCCCGCTGAAAAAAAAAAGATACTCCATACTACCTTTCATACAAGTTAGAAGTATATATACTCCATACTCCATACACTTTGCTGTATATACACTCCCTTACTCAAAACAATTCGGTGGATATATATACTCCATAATCCATGCTCATTTAAAAAAAAGACATGCTCCATACTGCATACTACCAATGGATGTCTCTTCCAGTGCGGTGGCAAGGACGACGACGCTGTACGGCAGTGCACGGTGACTATAACGACATACAGCTGCAACAGATTTACTCACCCAACTCCATGGATAAGAGCATGCATGCATGTATGGCGGACGCCCATATGATGCATCAGTGACATCACGTTTTCATGCATCATGTACGTGTTAGATCTTCTAATTCATACCAGATAAACAAGTTAGGACTATATGTAAATATACTCTGGCTAAAATAAAGAATGTACATATCTTTTCAAAAATTAAAGGATGAACGCTAACATGTACATCATTCTGGCTGGCCGGTCGGCCGCGCGTATATACAATTCTTTTTAATGACATACTCCATACTCAATACTACATATTTTCTTTCTAAAATATATATACTCCATACTTTCTTAAGAATCACATACTCATCTTTGAAGTGTACTACATCCACACTGCCGACGTATACTCGTTACTCCATACTCTTTATTTTCAAATACAATATACTATATACACGCTTATTAAAATACTCCATACACTCTTACAATAGTATATACTACTAGGATGTTTCTACTGGCGTCTCGCACATCGCGAAAAAAAACAAGGAGACCCGTACGCCCCTTTCATAGCTAGCTTCACCGTGATTAGTTGGGAAGTTGGACGTACCGTCCCTCCTAAAACTCAGGGTTGCTTTATCCAAACAAAAGAAAAATTATCCACCTCCTATTTGCGTGCGGCTGCTCACGGGTTAAAGGGTTCTGCCCACGTTCGATAGGCCAGCACCCGGTTGCCCAGCTTCTACATTTGGGGACACGTGGAGACCATACAAGTAGGTGGTAACTACCACTGCTTGTAGATAAAATTTGTCATATATATATATATATATATATATATATATAGTGTTATTATTCATCACCCAGGGTGCAGAATAAGTTATTCTTCACCCGAGGTAATTTTACGATCATTTCATAATTAAATTACGTTTGGAATTCAAATAGTTACATTCCTATCGATTCACGACGTAAAATTTGACATAAGAAAATAAAAATATAGGTCATAAGACAAGAAAATTTACAGTTTATGTGTATTTTACACTATGTTTTTAAATTTGTAATTTTACATAACATAAAATATTTTTTCCGACGATTATATATTTTCTTACGGTCTCTTTTTACTTCAGAAATAAGGCAAAATTTACGGAACGTAAAATTACGGTCCATTGATAGTAAAATAGAGGAGGGTGAAGAATAACTATTCCTCACCCAGGGTGACGAATAGTCAATCCCTATATATATATACATATATATATATAAACATTGACCAAAGTGTAGTTACACCCATTTCTTATATACTACCATGTGGTAGTATATAATCTATTTTATTATTTTTAGTATGTTTATATACTATACCTAGATACTCCAAAGTGAATTATATGGAAAAATTGCAAGTGAGCCCATAGTTTTATTGTATTTGTGAAATACGTACTCCCTCCGTTTTTATTTACTCTGCATATTAGAGTTGACTGAAGTCAAACTTCGTAAAGTTTGACCAAGTTTATAGAAAACAATATAAATATTTATCATAATAAATCTATACGATGTGAATGTACATTCAATAATAAATCTAATGTTATTGATTTGTTATTGTATATCTTAATATTTTTGTTTATAAACTTGGTCAAAGTTTGTAAAGCTTGACTTTGAACAAAGCTAATATGCGAACTAAATAAAAACGGAGGGAGTACATATTTGTACGCAAAATGGAGTATGCACAAAATATATTACATACTACCAAAAAAGTAGTATGTATACTATCTAAACATTCTTATATACTACATACTACGCGTACATACTCTTCGATGTGATAGATACTACCTAGAGCGTACGAAACAAAAGTGGGTGTAACTACACCCGGTAGTAGGAAAGATTTGTCATATATATATATATATATATATATATATATAGGACGGCCATATGGGACACCTAGGTGCCCAGGCTCCTTGTTTGTCTACCTTTGGATTGCATTAGGATATGTGCCTTTGTGACAGGTGTAGACAGTAACGGATATAACCGTTTACCGTTTGTAGTATTTAATTTCAAAACTTATTGCAACGTACTAATTAATTCCATTTATCTACATGTTAATTAGCAGTTACTAGCTCTAATTTGGACGTAGGCATAAATTAGGATGCATGCACCAACACTTCCTAAGAAGATCCATGTACGTGTGAAACACTAGGAAAAATCTTACTCCCTCTGTTCCATAATATAGTGCCTATAGATCTTTTGAAAAATATTTACATCTAGAATGCGAAACATATATCACTAGATTCATCATAAGATGTAGTTTCACATTATATAATTTTGCTATTGTAGATATAAATATTTTTCTCTACAAATTTGGTCAAAGTTTGCAAAGTTTGACTTTTCAAAAAATCTATAGGCACTACATTATGGAACGGAGGGAGTATACAGTAGTAATTAATGCATAGACGCTGTACACCTTTCGCGTATTGCCATTGTGCTGTTTAAAAAGATTAGTGGATTTTGCCACTTTCTGTCTCCGTTGTGAGTATACGAAAAATGGTTTCTCTTTCTATGATACCCAGTTGTGTTTACGGTATATATACCCACAAATATGTGAGAATAATACATATTATTTTTAGTATATGGCCGTATTTTTTTGGTATGACTCCTCTATTATCATACGTCGGATAGATCACCATCAAGTATGTTGTATGGATGTTCATATCGATACGAATGTAACGTATCATTTGTCAAGGTATTTAGTTTACGTACATGAATTCACTCATGAAAAGGAAATAACACTTATGGGTATATACCAACAAATTTCTCATTGAGTATTTACAGATATATCTTGAGTATGCACTGTTTGTTTTTTTGCGAAAACTTAAGTATCCACTTACAAATATATCGGATACGCTTGTAGGTATCTAATACCTACAATAAATCATAGGGTATATACTGTAGTATTTAAGGAAAGACATCTAATACCTAGAATAAATCATAGGGTATATATATACGTACACAAATAAAAAAATAAAAATCATAGGGTATGTATATATATATACGTACCCAAATATGAGTTTTTCGCCATTTTTTAAATGATACTATAGTATTTAAGGAAAGAAATTGTTTATGAGAGAATCAATAACATGCCATTTTTTGGAAACCAATCTACAATCAATGGTAGTGCATGCAAGTACAAAAGGAAAGTGAATTATTTGAAAGGTACTATTGATTATTTGTAAGCAAAAAATGAATTAGCGGGTCGGATCCAAACTAGGTGCCCAGGCACCTAGGTGCCCCAAACATTTTACCTAAATGCATTGATTCGGAAGTTGTTTATTTGACAAAGTATGTGGTGGTCATCTCATGTGTAACAAATATTGATAGGTTTCCTCATATATTCATTCTGATCTAGAGCTCACAAGCATCCGAGTGTGAATAATAAATGTAGGCACAAAAGATAAAAATATATCTTTTGCAAACAAAAGCGTTCGACTGTTCAACCTGCGTCCAAAACTTAATGAATAAATAACACTTGTGGTGCTTTGCAAAAAATGATCTTTAAAAATTATCTTTGAGTATCAATTTTGTTTTATTTTTCTAGACCACCATGAATGTTATTTTTAACAAAATGCTGCACACAGCTAGAATAGTCCAATATGTTTGTTGCCCAAATGTTAAGATTTGTTTGAATTTATTAATATTATTTCAGCCCAGGAGACAAGTTCATGTCCCATCTTTCTCTGCTATTTCTGCAAAAATGTTGCGTCCCATTTCTACATGTTATCGTCAATTATCACTCCCAGGTAGAATCTTGTGCAAGTGGACGCTCTAGAGACAACTTTGCTGCATGTGCTCCTTGCTCCATTGTTCTCACAAACCTATTCCAAGCTATATATATATATATTCCTCTAAAAAGATTCAGGCTGCATCCAATCAAGTAACAACATACTTGAGTTGTCGTTTTAACTTCTAACTGGAAATGAACACTAAAAATTGAACTGTACATCTAACATATTTTTTTCTCTCAGCAAACATCACATTTCATGTTTCCGTACAAACATAGACTCAAGCTATAGTCTGAACATAACTGGAAATGAACTTGCATATCTTCATGCAAGGAGCGGTGCTTTCATCCAGCCTAGTGTTGTCTCGCTTTCATAGAACAATGAATCAACGTCTCCATGGTCAAGTATTTCTTCAAAAGAAAATAGAACAGAAAAAACTTGCTCAAGAAAAGAAATCTGAATATAAGAAAACCAAATCTTGCTTAATTAGAATCCAGTATATTGTGCACGATAAACTTAGACAACTCCCGTTTTGCAGGAAATTTAAATGCCCTAGATTTAATCCAGCGAGTATGGGCAGGGTCACGACTAACGAGCCACATCGACTTGGTCTCACCATTTGTGACAAGCCACTCATGCGCCTCAAATTATGCTATGGTGTTCTCCGACAGGCCTTTTTTTTAACCTCTCCGTCAGGGCTTTGGCAACACAGTAGGTAGTACCCACGGACCTATCTATTTTTTCTGGTGTCTTTTCTGTATTTCTTCTAGACAAATGTGTTTCTAGGATCTTTGTGTAGGCGCTGGTGAATCTTCTGAGATAGACACATCAGATGGAAGGAGAACCTGAATCGGCTAGAGGCTACGTCCATAGAACATTTCAGAGCTCTTCCAGACGAGCAAGACAACCGTGTACAATTTATTATCTCTATAGAAGATAAAATTTTGGCCATAAAATAGGTACCAAATTATGTTATCTGGCTACAAGAATTCACACCTGATAGAGTTCATCATTCAACTTCCATACTCATATTCATGCAAATCCATACGTGCAAGCACAGAAGGAGCCTCTTTTCACATAAAGTAAACTTGTCCTGATTCTGTTCTTGCTTTGAGATTTTTTTGGTAAAGTTGGACAAGTAAGAGAAAGTGGGGAAACAAAAGCAGCTCTTGTAACCATCACCAATGCCAAATTAATGGAGCTCAAGGGGATACATTTCATTGGACTGCATAGTATATTAGTATAGAAGATGCGTGACAAAACGATATAGTCTGGATTTGAACTACAAATACATCACGCATGCACACACACACAAATATATGGAAAGAAGCAGAGAGCACGTTCTTGAAAAAAAAGCAGCTAGAGAGTATACCTATTTGTTTCACTGACAATCTTCCCCCTTCCTATAGAGAACCGTCTCAGAGATGAAGTACAATGTGGACAAGGCATGCCTGTTGTGCATATAATAACATAAGCATCACAGTTCTGAAATAATCCATGAGCAACGTAATAACAACTTCATGATCAGTAATCACAATAATTTGAAAATTTTCCAAGCACACCAATTGTCCCGGTGAAACAATCTGAATCAAAAGGCTTGGAAATAAAGCAAAAGATAAATAGGTGGGGTTAACTAATAATACGAAGTAGGATGCAGCTGCGATGGTTCTCTTCACTTGAGGTATACCTGGATTCCTGCTCTGCCAGAACTAAGGGATGATGCTCAAGTGCCCGCAACCATACTTTCATACCCCCTGCCAAATCAGAAACATCTCATATTCAATCAAGAAAACCTTATGAAAAATGATCGATTGCATGTTCCCAAGGTCAAATGCATCATATATAAAATTCATAAGCCAAACCTCCTCCTTGCCCTGATCCAGTGCATAAATAAAGGAAACCCCATAAGATGTTGTAGTGACAGTAATAATGAGACCCCACAATTTCATAAACCTCAATGCACTATTAGAGAAGATAATTATCTGCACAAGTTATTGGTAAAATAATTTAACTACATAGTTGAATATGTATAACTTACAGAAAACAACAGTGTGCTGGAGTTGGTTACATCATTACAAAAAAACAATCAATTTGAGTATTTGACAACATTGCATGGTTAAGTGGAATTCGCACAGAAATAAGCTGCTTCTCTGGAAAAAGAAAATTGCCACACAATTCCAACTCATAGACACTGCCCATATGGTAGCTTATACTATCTTGAGTGCCTTTGGAATCTTAAATAAATTTTGTACTTACATACGTTTCACTTATGCTTTAAAACAAAAGGCTGCAGGTAGGTTACAGAATAAGCGATAATTGGCAAATTTGCAAACTACAAACCATAATGGCGAGAGACCAAATGGGAAAATCAGCAATCCATGAATCAAAGAGGCAACATCTCACGTGGTCAGTTCAGCCATTCTATGAATCAGAGAGAGAAATCTCATATTGGTAAGAACAACAACACTAACGTTCCTTCTTCAGCTTCTCCTCATATGGGCATGATGTAGTTTGAACAGAGAAAGTCCCATCTAATTTGGGAGGCACCACGGATGGGCATAATGATCTTTGGCACGGGGAGGCAGTAGCCGAGCAGAATACCTCTGTGTCAACCATTACAACAGAACATGCCGTGGAGCGTGTCTGCGGGGAGGGGGGAAGTAGCAGTCGATGGCGGCACCGTCGCCGAGGATGAGCAGCGCGCAACCGCCGCCGTACTTGTGGAGGTCGGCTTCGGAGGAGATGGGGGAGCGGGTGGAGGAGACGGCGATGAGGAGTGGGATGTGGTGGTGTGCCTGCTGCAGCAACTAAAGGATGAGGCAGGAGGGGCGTTGGGGCCACGGGCGCAACCGGCGGCGTGGAGGGGATGGCAAACAGGAAGGGGGTGATGGCGATAATAGGCGGAAGGACTAAGGCCACAGAGGAGGAAGCAGGAGAGGCGTCGGCGGACGGCGACAACAACGTCCTTGGCGAGGTCAACCTCGGAGCAGACGGGTGAGGGGGAAGGGGATGGTGAGGAGGAGGCGGTCGTGGTCGTGGTGGATGGCGCCGACAGCGGCCGCCGTGCTAGATCGATTCCAATCTTGCCGGCGGGTGGTTCCGCTATTTCCATGGGATGGTCGGGTCACTTGGGGCACATACTGGATTGTTCGGGAGAGATGGGTTTGCTGCAGATGTGTGACAAAGCAATGGGGGGGTTTGTGCAAATTTGCCACGGTATGCTTCGTGTGCGTTAGATGCAGATCCGACGGCCATAAACGCAGGATGGCAGACACACCATCACCACCAACTCAGGTTTTTATAGGAGTAGATAGATATATAGGACAAATTTTTCCTACTACCGGGTGTAGTTACTCCCATTTTTGTTTCATACGTTCTAGGTAGTATCTATCATATCGGAGAGTATGTACGCGTAGTATGTAGTATGTAAGAATGTTTAGGTACTATATATACTATTTTTTAGGTAGTATGTAGTATATTTTAAGCATACTCATTTTTATGTACAAATATGTACGTATTTGACAAATATTATAAAAACATGGGCTCACATGCAAATTTTTTTCACATAACTCGCTTTATATTATCTTAGATATAGTATATGAACATAGTAAAAATAGTAAAGTAGAGCAATTTTTTCACATAACTTTCCCTTTATATATATATATATATATATATATATATATATATATATATACTTTGCTAACATTAAAAAAAGATGATTAGACACTGATAATCTAGAATTGCGCAAAACGTGCAAATTTTAAGCGTCTTACATTAGTTTACAAAGGGAGTATTTGCAAATATAATAGAAACATTGCAGATAGTAGTTAAAATAAAACGAGTAAACATATGCTCCGTGAACTCATATACCAGCATCTCAAAACACCCAAAGAGATGACGAGGTAACAACACCCAAAAAGAATCTTAGCAAAACTGAAAAGAAAATTCAATATGCGTATATAACAGCAAACCAACCTTCTCAATCTGCAGGTAACACTTTTTTGGTGGTAGATGCAAATAACACATCCACAAAGCATCTCAGAAGGACGGTACGATGGAGCTCGCGACTTCGGAGCCCCCATCCCAACCCCCACCCCGCCGCCACCACTTCCTCCCCTCGTCGTACCGTCCTTAAGACGCGCTGCTAGACCGCCCGCCTCTTCTTCTCTGGTCCGGGCAAAGCTGCTGCTTCCTCGCCGGAGACTGCAGTGTGTCTTCTCCTCCACATCGCACCCCCATGCGGACGTCAGGGACGATTCTTAAGGGGGGCGAGGGGGGCTAGACCCCCCCTAACGATCTCGTCACCCCTTAATAGCGATTAGGTACCACATATAATTTTCTTCCTAAGCACAGAATTCTGGTTGTCTCGCCCCCCCTATGATCCATCTGGCCATCACACAACGTGAGGCCTATAGCCCATGTACATGGCCAGCGGCCCCAATATAGGGAAAAATAAAAATAAAAACAGACCACGTGGAAGACAAGGAGTCTGGAAGCAATACGCACGACCAGCAGCGAGTCCACGACGTACGCACGATCGTTTCGTTTCCACAATGTGCTCATTCGTCGTTCCTCGATTCCTGCGATTGGAAAAACTTCCTAGCCGCCGCCCGCCCGCCCAGTAGATCTAGATCGTCCACCTCTCCATCGAATCTCTCCATCCGCCGAGGAGGGAAGGCCTCTGTCCAACTCCGCAATGGCACGACTGCCCATCGTGCCGATCCGCAGATCGCAGGCGCAATCCGGCCGGCCGCACACACACGGATGAGGGACCAGACGATCAACAAAAGGTTAGTTTATTTTCAATATTTGATTAGTCTGTGTCTTAGAATCTAATTGTAGAAATATATGGGCATTAAAAACTAATTAGATATTCTTGTATTGTCCAATTATGTGTGTGTAGACATATAGAGGAAGAGAACTCGGTCAATTCATATTTTTCAAGTCAATTGGTTCAAGCTCTCAGTATTTGCCTTATTTTGATGTGTTCCTTGAAAACAATGGAACTAGAAACTAGAACATAGAAATAATTAGAAAAAAATTGACTGTCAAATTATGGGTTTGTAATCACGAAGAGAAAGAGTTTCGTTGAGAACATTTTCTAGCCAATTTAAACTAGTAGAATTCTAAAGAAATTATCCAATCATGATTTTCATTCAAATTAACAGATATGCAAATTATTCATATTGTAGAACCGCGGCAATTTTTTGAGTATTTAGACCCCATGATATTTACTATGCTATATGCCTATATGATTCTCTTATATAATTGTGATAGACTCTTGTAGTTCAAGCCCCCGCCCCCCCCCCCCCCTCGCTATTTTCTGGCTCCGTCCCTGCATGCGGTGCTCGACTACAGCCACCTTGCGCTCCTGTGTGGCGCTTGACTTCCGCCTCCTCGCGCCCCCATGCTCGTTTTGCTCGGACCGCGGATGGCTTGGCTTTGGCCGCCTCGGCCTAGGGCTCCACCTCTCATCACGTCAGCTGGCTGCCTCACTCGGCCTGTCGCAGGATCTAGGGGCCCCAAGTCGGCCCGTATCACATCCTCGCTAGGGATGGCAGTTTTGCCCATGGGTATGGGTACCCGCGGGTACCCTACCCGAATACAATGGGCATGGGCAAGACATGAAGAGGTTTTGTACCCATGGGTAATGGGTATCCATACCAGCAAAATATATGGGTAGGGCATGGGTATGAAACTGCGCCCATGGATAACCCAATGGATACCCACAAAAGATCAATAAATGAAAATAAGTCCTATAAGATGTGGTGTCAACATCCAACTCCCATAGCCCATCCCTAAATCTTGTATTCCCTAAACCAGCCATAGCTCATATGCTCACACACACTTTCTCGCCACTCCCCCTACATCATATATGTCTCCTCGAAAAGATGAAATCTTGAATTCTCGTTGTCGAAAACTCCTATCCATCTCTCGATCCAACGATCCCCAATTCCCACAGCTGTCTCCCACTACGTCGAGATTCCACCAACCGTTGCTCATACTTGCTTGATTCCTCCTAGTCCGCCCACCGGAGGAGTCCGCGTCGGTGCTATACTACTCGCTTATCATCACTTGAATTTTAGACTCATTTCTCTATTTTGTATAAATTTAAATATCATAGATTGTACCCATTGGATACCCATTGGGTATAGGATACCCGATGGGTATGGGCATGGGTATTGATTTATATCCATGGATATTGTAGTGGGTGGGTATAGAAGGTTTCTATGGTATGGGTTTGGGCAGAAGGAGGTTGTACCCGCCCATACCCTACCCATTGCCACCCCTAATCCTCGCGATGGAACCACGACGCGTCTGTTGTTGCACGACGCTCCGCTTCTCCCTCTTGCGCCCCACATCCTCTCTCCTGCCTGACGTCGGCGCCGCCCGGTGCGCCGGCCCTCCCTCCGATCCACGCCACACGATAGTCCCTGCTTGCTCGCTCCCCTATTGCCGGGGAGGCATGTGCCGCCGGCGGCGTCGCTAGATCTGTCGTCACCCAACGTGCCTGCCGATGCCAAGCACCCGACGCCTGCTCACACGATTGGAGGGCTGCGAAGGCCACCCTCGCGTTGGCCCTCGCCGTCCTGGTTAGATCGGTGGTGGACGTCTGCTCAACTCGGCCATCACCCAACCACTACTGAATCACCCTACCTCCTACATGCTTAGAGCATCTCCACTAGTCCCCTAAGAAGCCTCCCCAGGTCAATTTTTCACTGCGGCCAATAAAAA
The DNA here is from genome assembly GCA_963921465.1 of Triticum timopheevii. Lineage (NCBI taxonomy): Eukaryota > Viridiplantae > Streptophyta > Magnoliopsida > Poales > Poaceae > Triticum > Triticum timopheevii. The sequence continues at coordinate 245,914,559 of OY997264.1, read as the reverse complement.
AGCTCCCACTCGCACCCCCGGCCCCTTAGTTTTCGCCGGATTCGACCAAAAACGACGCCGGCTTCCCCAAGGCAAACCCAGGAAGCTGGGGGGCTTAATCTCGCCGTTTGCAGGCGCTAGCCCGCCTGCCAGCATCTCTCTGTCGTTCTTGCTCCTCCCCTCACTTCTTTGTTTCTTTCCTGGTCGACTGCACGGAGCCATGGCCGCCGAGCTCGCGCAGGAGGAGACAGTGGCCGCGGCAGTCGACGAGGATGACGCCGCAGGCGGCCGACACGGGAAGCCGAGGCCGAGCGCGACGCCCACGGTGGGGATGAACGACGGCAGCGGGGCGCGCGGGACACGACGCAGCGTCAGCGGCAGCACACCGCCGCGCACCGGCAGCCGCCTGAAGAAGTCATCGATGTACCCGCTCTTCATCTTGGCATTGAGCTGCGCGACGAACGCGGGCTTGAGCGAGACGCAATAGTCGAGGAACCTCGCCGTGATGTTGTACCCCTCATCCCACCGGTTGCCGCTCCCCGCGGCCTCCAGTGCCCAGGCGCGAGCCCGACCTTGAGCTACACGTAGGCGAGCCGTCGAACTCCTCCACGACGAGGGTGACGGCGTCCACGGGCTTGCGGTCGGCCACGGCGCCCTGGTTGAAGGTGCTCCAGATGAAGGTTGAGGCGTCGGAGAGGACCTGCTTTGAGTACGCGAGGCCGGCGGCCTGGTCGAAGCGCTGGCCGCCGGTGGTGTCCGACGCCATGTTCGACGCGTCGAACGTCACAGCCCAGGCCGACGTGGCCATGGTCACCAGGAGGAAGATGGCTACCGTGGCTACCTGAAGCTTCATCTTGTTTTGGCGTGTGCATGCCAAGGCTTTGAGCGTGCGCGGCGCGGATGGAGGACCCTGCGGCGGTGGTGACGCCCATGACCATCGACTTCCTCCGGGCGCGCCTGCTCTTGGAGCGCTCTGTCTCTCGCGCATCCAAGGAGCGCGCCGACCAGCTCGCTGCCAGGGTACGTATGATGTGCCCGCATGCACCGGAGCAGCGCCTGGTGTACGTGGCGCTCGCCGCGGGCACTCGGGGCACGAGGACGGAGCATCGACGGTCGAGCTCGGAGACCGCGGCGGTGCACGGGTCCGCAGCGCGCGCACGTCTCGGGGACGTTGGTGCCTCCGGCATTGGGAGCACGCCAAGGAAATGGGAGGGGGCACTGGTGAATGCGAGAGCTCGGAGACCGCGGCGGTGCGCTGCTCCGCCGGCTCGTTGCTGCCTGGGGGGCCAACGACTGGAAGAAATTTCAGCCCCAGAGTAAAATTCTCGCCGGCAGGCCCCCAAGCGGCGAAAAAATGCCTCCTGGGGACGGGGGGGGGGGGGGGGGGGGGGGGGCAACCGCTGGAGATGCTCTTAGGTAGTTGATCCTTCTGTTGTAGATGGTAATTGGGTTCTTTTGAGTTTTTCTGTTTCTTGCCTTGGCAGGATGTACTTGCCACTCGGGTTTGGTTTTCGATCCATTTTTTCACATAAGATGGATCAAGGTTTTTGAACAGGTTTCCCGTATAAACCAGCTCCATTTCATTGAATAGAGATCAACATTCAGGTAGGGATCCCCCAAACCCACCCGACATATTAAAAAACATCTTGAAAGCTTATCCTAACATTCCAAAATGTATAGCAAATCTCTAACACCTTCACAGGTACCAAAAAGCCAGATGCCAGTGGTCCATTCCAAAAGCACACCAACACACTTGCCACTAACATTCAACGTAACAACAACAAAAAAAGATCTACCACATGCACTCAAATCTGCGTAGCAATAGCACGTCAGCTGGCAAATGAAGATGGAACCCCAATCCATAGCCAAATTTTATCCTAGTAGAACGCATGCTGCCCTTCACAGTCCAGGAACGTAAGGGCATGTACGATGCATAGCCCCATGATGATGCCTCGCATGCCATGTAGGATCAGATATCAGGTAAAGTAGGTTCGGATAGGAAAGTGAGATGCTCTGCAGGAGGCGGGTGCTTGGAGAGAAAAAAGTGTTGTCCGGTGTCAAAAGCTGAAAAGCTGAGTCTTTATTTTCTATTTCTTAATGAGGCTCACTAGTTATAGCTTGCATTGGGAGAAGAAATAAATGTAGGTGCCTCAAACTACTTCTTGTAGCGGGGCATATGTATTGTACATGCCCTAACTCCAGACCCCACGAACACCTCACAATACCACGAATTATAGACCACGGAATATCATGTGTGCGGAGAGGGGGAGATCGCATCACCTTCGGAGCAGCGGCCCTTGGGGATGGAGGACGGCACTACGACGTGGTTGTGGTTGCCTCGGGCACCCGCCGAGCCTCTCGACATGGAGGGCGACCCAACCGCCTTCTCCAGGTGCTTATCGAGCGCGTCCCTGATGCGCTTTCGGTCCAGCCCCGCCCCTCCGGGCCGTCCCTTGCTTATACATCTGTTGCGGTGAAGACGACGAAGCCCCCCTCAACGTTGCTGCCGTGGCAGCGTCCTCTCATGCGGGAAGCGCCATCTGAGGTTAGGGTTGGGGTGGCAGGGGGAGGGGGCAGGCACGGGGAGGGAGGAGAAAATTGGCTATTTGCCACTTCCAATACGTGCCTTCTCAAAATTGCCACTTTCAAGATGGATTTCGCAAAATTGCCACTTTGCTCATTGGCTCCTTGATTACCACTTCCCTTTTTTAGTGATTTTCTTTTTTTCTTTTCCATTTATAAGCACAGGAAAAGACCAAACTACCCCTAATTCTATACACGTACGTACTATCCAATCTTGAAAGTGGCAATTTTGAGAAGCCACGTATTGGAAGTGGCAAATATCCAATTTTCTTGGGGAGGAGAAAATTGGATATTTGCCACTTTCAATACGTGGCTTCTCAAAATTGCCACTTCCAAGATGGGCTTCGCAAAATTGCCACTTTGCTCATTGGCTCCTTGATTACCATACCACTTCTCTTCTTTTAGTGATTTTCTTTTTTCCTTTTCCATTTATAAGCATGGGAAAAGACCAAATTACCCCTAATTCTACACATGTACATACTATCCACATTCTAATTGATAGTTTGATACTAATTAATACGAGAGCGCACCGGCCGCCAAGAATACTGTGTGTGTTTGCATCATTGATCTCCTCGGTGCAGGCTGCCGCAGATGGCTTAGACGTCGCGTGTCGCCGATCTTCTCAATGTCCCGTGCCGCCGATCTCGTCAACGTCGTGTGTCGCCACGTCCATGGATTTTGGACGGTATCGTATTGAGCCTTATCCCGCTTTGTTCAAAAATCTGTAGCGGTTGATCTCTAAAAGTGCAACTAATCCCTGGGTGGTTTTGATAATTCTTAACAACATATAGTTCATTGAACTAATGCTATTTCAAGATCATAATTTCAGAAAGTTCAATGATTGGCATGGCATGGACTAGAGATGTGGACCCCTCAAAATGCAAAGGACATATATTGGAAACAAGCTTAAGACTACATTTTCATTTTAGTGATCCAAGATCACATTGAGTCCATAGGAAAGCCAATACTATTAAAAGGGGATGAGGTGTCGCTTAATGGCTTACTTGCTCAAAATGCTTAGTGATATGCTCCGAAACCCTCAACCACTTTCTCATTTCCACGTAGTCCTAAACCTAAAGTCAAATTCGGCCCCACCGATTTGATCTATCCAGCGCCACTGAGTTTCATTTGACATAGCCATCACCACAAACCCTAGTTACTTTGGTCTCACCGAGATGGGATTGCAAACTCTCTGTTTCCTTTTTGTAACATTTTGGTCTCACCGAAATGAGCAAATCGGTCCCACCAAGTTTGCATTGCAAACTCCCTGTTTCCCTTTCGTAACACTTTGGTCTCACCAAAGTGAGCAAACCAGTCCCACCGAGTTCGCCTGACCAACCCTTTGTGTACCTATTGCCGAAATCGGTCCAACCGAGTTTATGAGATCGGTTACACCGAGATTACGTTATGCCCTAACCCTAGCATATCGGTCTCACCAAGATGACTATATCGGTCCCACCGAAAATCCTAACGTTCATATTTTGACCTAAATCGGTCTGACTTAGTTTGTTGATTTGGTCCCACCGGGTTTGGGAATCTGTGTGTAACGATTAGAGTTTGTGTGGAGGCTATATATACCCCTCCACCCATTCTTCATTCATGGGTAGAGCTATCAGAACAAACCTACACTTCCACTACTCATTTTCTGAGAGAGAACCACCTACTCACGTGTTGAGACCAAGATACTCCAATCCTACCATATGAATCTTGATCTCTAGCCTTCCCCAAGTTGCTTTCCACTCAAATCATCTTTCCTCCATAGCCAAATCTATGAGAGAGTTTTGAGTGTTAGGGAGACTATCATTTGAAGCACAAGAGCAAGGAGTTCATCAACAACACACCATCTAGGGATGGCAACGGGGCCCCATACCCGCCAAACCCGTGGGGATTTCATCTATTAGGGGGTAGGGGTGGGCGAAAAACATCCCCATTGGGATATTTACCAAACTAATTTATTCCCCATAGGGTACAATGGGGATGGGGACGATATCCTATTCCCCAGACCCAATACCCATCGGGGACTCGGTTAGTAACCGTGACACTGCGGTCAACGTTAAAATATTCACAAACAAACTTGCGAAAACAAAAAAAGCTCTAAAAAAACCTTAAACCTATCTCACATCCTCACCTCAGCTGCCACCATGACCAAGAAGTCAATACGACCTAGATAGGCATTAGCAGGACAAGGACAACACCATGTATTTATGTTGATCATAGGGTGTCATATTATGTATATGAGTAAGATATTCTTGATGATGAATTTGTCGGTCATCTCTTCACTTCCTAAGCCGACAATTTCATTTGTGATGAGAACAAGCCTAGAGTACATTTCGGCGACACCTTCACCATCCTTCATTTTGAACTTCGTCAAGTTGACTTTGGAGCACATCCAACTTGGATTCCTTGACGGAGTCGCTACCTTCGTGCATATCAATCAAAGTATCCCAAATTTCCTTTGCATTCTCAAGACGGCTGATTTTGTTGAATTCCTCAGGGCACAATCCATTGAAGAGGATATCGCAAGCTTGAGCATTGTATTGCAACATCTTCAATTCTTCCGTGGTAGATTCACGGTTTGGTTCTCTCCCATCAAAGATTCACCTTGCAAGCCAATACACACAATAGCCCAAATGGCGGGGTTATGTCCAAGAATATGCATTTTCATCTTATGTTTCCAACTAGCAAAATTAGTACCATCAAAGTAAGGACCTCTACGGTGGTAATTTCCCTCGCTAGACGCCATACTCTCCTAGGTTGTGAAACCAAGGTTATGATCACCAAAACTATGGAAATCAAGGCAAATGGAGACCAAAGCTCTGATACCACTTGTAGGATCAAAAGTATGTCTAGAGGGGGGTGATTAGACTACTTGACCAAACAAAAACTTAACCTTTTCCCAATTTTAGTTCTTGGCAGATTTTAGCAACTTAGCACAAGTCAAGCAATCTCAATACAATTCAAGCAAGCATGCAAAGAGTATATGAGCAGCGGAAAGTAAAGCATGCAACTTGCAAGAAAGTTAATGGGGGGAGTTTGGAGGGAGCAAACACAATGTTGACACGAAGATTTTTGGTGTGGTTCCAATAGGTGGTGCTAGTACATCCATGTTGATGGAGACTTCAACCCACGGAGGGTAACGGCTGCGCGAGTTCATGGAGGGCTCAACCCACGAAGGGTCCACGAAGAAGCAACCTTGTCTATCCCATCATGGCCATCGCCCACGAAGGACTTGCCTCACTAGGGTAGATCTTCATGAAGTAGGCGATCTCCTTGCCCTTACAAACTCCTTGGGTTCAACTCCACAATCTTGACGGAGGCTCCCAAGTGACACCTAACCAATCTAGGAGACACCACTCTCCAAAAGGTAATAGATGGTGTTGTTTATGGGGATGGGGACCCTAATGGGGCCCCGTTCCCCAGTGGGGCATGGGTATGGGGAAATTTCATCCCCAGTCATGTAAACGAGGATGGGGACGGGATGATAGGGAATTGATGGGGATGGGGATGTTGTAGGTATCCCCATAGGGGATTGTCCCCATTGCCATCCCTAATCTTGAGAGCCTTGAATGGAACATATGATACCGTGTGCACATTGATCCAAATGATGCCAAATTACAAACATCTCAAACCAACCGAAGTCATTGGAAGAATTGTTGCTCATGAGATGTCACTCAAGGACAAAGAAGAGCTTCACAACAAATCTAGTGGTGCTTACAAAGCCTCGTGTGATGCTCCTACATCATCAAATGAGAAACAAGCCTTCAATGAATAATTGAGCTTAATGGTGAAGAACTTCAACAAATTCTATAATAGTAGAAGCTAGGAAAGAAGTTCCAAGTCAAGGTCCTACAATGACAAAAGATCTTCTAGTCATGAGCGAAACTGCTACAATTGTGGAAGACCCGGACACTACTCCAATGAGTGCTCCCTACAAAAGAAGAGAACACTCACCAAAAAGACGAAGCAAAAGGGAAGAATCACCTCCAAGAGAGAGAAGGAGTAGAGATAATCGCTATGAACGAAGAACCTCTCGAAGAAGCAAGGATTCGGAAAGGAAGGACAAGTCATCAAGGAGCTACACAAAACGAAGACATCAAGCTCATGTTGGTGAATGGGTATCCGGCTCCGACTCCGACCACCACTCCGAGAGAAGTTATCACTCCGACTCCAAATATACTCAAGATGAAGGTGTTGCCGGTCTAGCACTTGTGTCAACCAACTCCTATGACATATTTGATTCACCAAATGAAGGAATTGGGAGATTCTTCATGGCTAAAGGCCCCAAGGTAGCACACCCCGAGTATGTTGATTTCAATAGTGATGAAGATGACTTGCTAGGTGATGATGATTTACTTGTTGACAACTCTAGTGATGAATACTATGATGAAACATCAACTAATCATGCTAATAAAGATAAAATGAATGAGAATGATAAGAAGGAGATTGAGCATCTAACTAAAGAACTAAACACTCTTAAGTTAGCTCATGAAACTACTTTAGAAGATCATCGAGAACTTCTAAAAACTCATGAGAAGTTATGCTTCAAAAAGCTCAATCTTGAGCAAGAGCATGAGTTCTTAAAGGCCATCAATGATGATATTCTGAAGAAAAGTTCTTCTTACATTGCCAAGTGTTTACTCTTGTCTACTTACATGCCACAAGTAAAATCTAGCAACAAGAACAAGAAAGATTCTTCTTCTAGTAGTAACAATAATCATGCTAAATCCAATATTGTTGCTTCTAGTAGTTCTCTTGATTCCACTAATGATTCTCTTAGCCAAGTTAAACTTGAGCAAGAAAATAGCTTATTGAAGGGAATTATAGAGAAAGGTGTTTACAAAAGCCTTGCCGTGAGTAAGCAATTTGAGGAAATTGTACGCAAGCAAGGAAGGCACCGGAAGAATCAAGGTGTTGGTTTTGAAAGAAAGTTCAATGCCAATGGAGTTGAGTGGGAAGAAGATCAATACCCCAAGACAAAGTTTGTTCCTCAACAAGAGAAGTATGACCCTACTTCCTTCAAGGGGACATAAGCTCAAGATGATCTTCCACCACAAGACCACAAGCTAAAAGGCAATGACAAGCTTCAAGAAGAGATTGATGCATTTGAAGATGCTCCGAAGGCCTTGGTCAAGTGGGTTCCCAAGACTACATCAAGTTCTACTTCATCAAGTACATCTACAACTCCAAGGATTTGTTGGGGAACGTTGCATAAAATGAAATTTTCCCTATGTTCACCAAGATCAATCTATGAGTTCATCCAGCAACGAGAGAGGGGAGTGCATCTACATACCCTTGTAGATCGCGAGCGGAAGCGTTCAAGAGAACGGGGTTGAGGGAGTCGTTCACGTCGTGATCCAAATCACCGGAGATCCTAGCGCCGAACGGACGGCACCTCTGCGTTCAACACACGTACGGTCAGCGCGACATCTCCTCCTTCTTGATCCAGCAAGGGGGAAGGAGAGGTTGATGAAGATCCAGCAGCACGACGGCGTGGTGGTGGATGCAGCAGGAATCCGGTAGGGCTTCGCCAAGCGTCTGCGGGAGGGAGAGGTGTAGCAAGGGGGAAGGGAGGCGCCAAGATGCAGGGTGCGGCTGCCCTTCCTCCCCTCCACTATATATAGGGGCTAGGGGGGCGCATACCCCCTTGGAGATCCCATCTAGAGGGGGGGGGGTGGCGGCCCCCGGGGCAACGACCCCCTTAGGGTTTCCAACCAGGGGGGGGCATGCCCCCACGGGGGGCAACGACCCCCTAGGGTTTCCAACCCTAGGCGCCTTGGGCCCTTGGGTGGGGCGCACCAGCCCACCAGGGGCTGGTTCCCACGCCACTTCAGCCCATGGGGCCCTCCGGGATAGGTGGCCCCACCTGGTGGACCCCCGGGACCCTTCCGGTGGTCCCGATACAATACCGGTGACCCCCAAAACTTTCCCGGTGGCCGAAACTGGACTTCCTATATATAAATCTTTACCTCCGGACCATTCCGGAACTCCTCGTGACGTCCGGGATCTCATCCGGGACTCCGAACAACTTTCGGTTTGCTGTATACTAATATCTCCACAACCCTAGCGTCACCGAACCTTAAGTGTGTAGACCCTACGGGTTCGGGAGACATGCAGACATGACCGAGATGCCTCTCTGGTCAATAACCAACAGAGGGATCTGGATACCCATGTTGGCTCCCACATACTCCTCGATGATCTCATCGGATGAACCACGATGTCGAGGATTCAATCAACCCCGAATTCAATTCCCTTTGTCAATCGGTATGTTACTTGCCCGAGACTCGATCGTCGGTATCCCAATACCTCGTTTAGTCTCGTTACCGGCAAGTCACTTTACTCGTACCGTAATGCATGATCCCGTGACCAGACACTTGGTCACATTGAGCTCATTTTGATGATGCATTATGGAGTGGGCCCAGAGATACCTCTCCGTCATACGGAGTGACAAATCACAGTCTCGATTCGTGCCAACCCAACAGACACTTTCGGAGATACCCGTAGTGCACCTTTATAGTCACCCAGTTACGTTGTGACGTTTGGTACACCCAAAGCACTCCTACGGTATCCGGGAGTTGCACAATCTCTAAGGAAATGATACTCGACAATTGGAAAAGCTCTAGCTAAACGAACTACACGATCTTTGAGCTATGTTTAGGATTGGGTCTTGTCCATCACATCATTCTCCTAATGATGTGATCTTGTTATCAATGACATCCAATGCCCATAGTCAGGAAACCATGACTATCTATTGATCAATGAGCTAGTCAACTAGAGGCTCACTAAGGACTTGTTGTGGTCTATGTATTCACACGTGTATTACGATTTCCAGATAACACAGTTATAGCATGAATAATAGAAAATTATCATCAACACAGAAATATAATAATAACCATTTTATTATTGCCTCTAGGGCATATTTCCAACAGTCTCCCACTTGCACTAGAGTCAATAATCTAGTTACATTGTGATGAATCGAACACCATTGCATTCTGGTGTTGATCATGTTTTGCCCTAGGGAGAGGTTTATTCAACGGATCTGCTACATTCAGGTCCGTATGTACTTTACAAATATCTATGTCTCCATCTTGAAAATTTTCAAGGATGGAGTTGAAGCGATGCTTGATGTGCCTGGTCTTCTTGTGAAACCTGGGCTCCTTGGCAAGTGCAATAGCTCCAGTGTTGTCACAGAAGAGTGCGATTGGCCCCGACGCATTGGGTATGACTCCTAGGTCGGTGATGAACTCCTTCACCCAGATAGCTTCATGCACTGCCTCCGAGGCTGCCATGTATTCCGCTTCACACGTAGATCCCGCCACGATGCTCTGCTTGCAACTGCACCAGCTTACTGCCCCACCATTCAAAATATACACGTATCCGGTTTGTGACTTAGAGTCATCCAGATCTGTGTCGAAGCTAGCGTCGACGTAACCCTTTACGACGAGCTCTTCGTCACCTCCATATACAAGAAACATGTCCTTAGTCCTTTTCAGGTACTTAAGGATGTTCTTGACCACTGTCCAGTGTTCCTTGCCGGGATTACTTTGGTACCTTCCTACCAAACTTACGGCAAGGTTTATATCAGGTCTGGTACAGGTCATGGCATACATGATAGACCCTATGGCTGAGGCATAGGGGATGACACTCATCTCTTCTTTATCTTCTGCCGTGGTCGGGCATTGAGCCGAGCTCAATCTTACACCTTGCAATACAGGCAAGAACCCTTTCTTGGACTGATCCATATTGATCTTCTTCAATATCTTATCAAGGTATGTGCTTTGTGAAAGACCTATGAGGCGTCTCGATCTATCTCTATAGATTTTGATGCCTAATATGTAAGCAGCTTCTCCAAGGTCCTTCATTGAAAAACACTTATTCAAGTAGGCCTTTATACTGTCCAAGAGTTCTATATCATTTCCCATCAAAAGTATGTCATCCACATATAATATGAGAAATGCTACAGAGCTCCCACTCACTTTCTTGTAAATGCAGGATTCTCCATAAGTCTGCATAAACCCAAACGCTTTAATCATCTCATTAAAGCGAATGTTCCAACTCCGAGATGCTTGCACCAGCCCATAAATGGATCGCTGGAGCTTGCATACCTTGTTAGCATTCTTAGGGTCGACAAAACCTTCCGGCTGCATCATATACAGTTCTTCCTTAAGGTGACCGTTAAGGAATGCCGTTTTGACGTCCATTTGCCATATCTCATAATCATAGTATGCGACAATTGCTAACATGATTCGGACGGACTTCAGCTTCGCTATGGGAGAGAATGTCTCATCGTAGTCAATCCCTTGAAATTGTCGATAACCCTTAGCGACAAGTCAAGCTTTATATATGGTAACATTACCATCCGCGTTCGTCTTCTTCTTAAAGATCCATTTGTTTTCTATCGCTCGCCGATCATCGGGCAAGTCTGTCAAAGTCCACACTTTGTTTTCATACATGGATCCTATCTCGGATTGCATGGCTTCAAGCCATTTGTTGGAATTTGGGCCCGCCATTGCTTCTTCATAGTTCGAAGGTTCACCGTTGTCCAACAACATGATTTCTAAGACAGGATTGCCGTACCACTCTGGTGCGGAACGTGTCCTTGTGGACCTTTGAAGTTTAGTAGGAGCTTGATCCGAAGTATCTTGATCATCATCATTAACTTCCTCTCTTGTTGGTGCTGGCACCATAGGAACATTTTCCTGAGTTGCGCTACTCACCGTTTCAAGAGGTAGTACTTCATCAAGCTCTACTTTCCTCCCACTTAATTCTTTCGAGAGAAACTCTTTCTCCAGAAAGGACCCGTTCTTGGCAACAAAGATCTTGCCTTCGGATCTTAAGTAGAAAGTATACCCTATGGTTTCCTTAGGGTATCCTATGAATACGCATTTTTCCGACTTGGGTTCGAGCTTCTCAGGTTGAAGTTTCTTGACATAAGCATCGCATCCCCAAACTTTTAGAAACGACAGCTTAGGTTTCTTCCCAAACCATAATTCATACGGTGTCGTCTCAACGGATTTAGACGGTGCCCTATTTAAAGTGAATGTAGCTGTCTCTAGAGCGTATCCCCAAAATGATAGCGGTAAATCAGTAAGTGACATCATAGATCGCACCATATCCAATAGAGTGCGATTACGACGTTCGGACACACCATTTCGCTGAGGTGTTCCAGGCAGCGTGAGTTGTGAAACGATTCCACATTTCCTTAAGTGCATACCAAATTCGTGACTTAAATATTCTCCCCCACGATATGATCGTAGGAATTTTATCTTTCGGTCACGTTGATTCTCTACCTCATTCTGAAATTCCTTGAACTTTTCAAAGGTCTCAGACTTGTGCTTCATCAAGTAGACATACCCATATCTACTCAAGTCATCAGTGAGAGTGAGAACATAACGATATCCTCCGCGAGCCTCAACGCTCATTGGACCGCACACATCAGTATGTATGATTTCCAACAAGTTGGTTGCTCGTTCCATTGTTCCGGAGAACGGAGTCTTGGTCATCTTGCCCATGAGGCATGGCTCGCATGTGTCAAATGATTCATAATCTAGAGACTCTAAAAGTCCATCAGCATGGAGCTTCTTCATGCGCTTGATACCAATGTGACCAAGGCGGCAGTGCCACAAGTATGTGGGACTATCGTTATCAACTTTACATCTTTTGGTATTCACACTATGAATATGTGTAACATTACGCTCGAGATTCATTAAGAATAAATCATTCACCAGCGGGGCATGACCATAAAACATATCACTCATATAAATAGAACAACCATTATTCTCGGATTTAAATGAGTAGCCATCTCGAATTAAACGAGATCCTGATACAATGTTCATGCTCAAAGCTGGTACTAAATAACAATTATTGAGGTTCAAAACTAATCCCGTAGGTAAATGTAGAGGTAGCGTGCCGACGGCGATCACATCGACCTTGGAACCATTCCCGACACGCATCGTCACCTCGTCCTTCGCCAGTCTCCGCTTATTCCGCAGCTCCTGCTTTGAGTTACAAATATGAGCAACTGCACCGGTATCAAATACCCAGGAGCTACTACGAGCACTGGTAAGGTACACATCAGTTACATGTATATCACATATACCTTTGGTTTTGCCGGCCTTCTTGTCCGCTAAGTACTTGGGGCAGTTCCGCTTCCAGTGACCACTTCCCTTGCAATAAAAGCACTCAATCTCAGGCTTGGGTCCATTGCTTGACTTCTTCCTAGCAACTGGCTTACCAGGCGTGGCAACTTCCTTGCCGTCCTTCTTGAAGTTCTTCTTACCCTTGCCCTTCTTGAACTTAGTGGTTTTATTCACCATCAACACTTGATGTTCCTTTTTGATCTCCACCTCCGCTGATTTCAGCATTGAATATACCTCAGGAATGGTATTTTCCATCCCCTGCATATTGAAGTTCATCACAAAGCTCTTGTAGCTCGGTGGAAGCGACTGAAGGATTCTGTCAATGACCGCGTCATCCGGGAGATTAACTCCCAGCTGAGTCAAGCGGTTGTGCAACCCAGACATCTTGAGTATGTGCTCACTGATAGAACTATTTTCCTCCATCTTACAGCTGAAGAATTTGTCGGAGACTTCATATCTCTCGACCCGGGCATGAGCTTGGAAAACCATTTTCAGCTCTTCGAACATCTCATATGCTCTGTGTTGCTCAAAACGCTTTTGGAGCCCCGGTTCTAAGCTGTAAAGCATGCCGCACTGAACGAGGGAGTAATCATCAGCACGAGACTGCCAAGCGTTCATAACGTCTTGGTTCTCTGGGATTGGTGCTTCACCTAGTGGTGCTTCTAGGACATAGTCTTTCTTGGCAGCTACGAGGATGCTCCTCAGGTTCCGGACCCAGTCCGTATAGTTGCTGCCATCGTCTTTCAGCTTGGTTTTCTCTAGGAACGCGTTGAAGTTCAGGTGGACATGAGCGTTGGCCTTTTGATCTACAAGACATATTGTAAAGATTTTAGACTAAGTTCATGATAATTAAGTTCATCTAATCAAATTATTTAATGAACTCCCACTTAGGCAGACATCCCTAGTCATCTAAGTGAAACATGATCCGAGTCAACTAGGCCGTGTCTGATCATCACGTGAGACGGACTAGTTAACATCGGTGAACATCATCATGTCGATCGTATCTTCTATACGACTCATGCTCGACCTTTCGGTCTTTCGTGTTCCGAGGCCATGCCTGTACATGCTAGGCTCGTCAAGTCAACCTAAGTGTATTGCGTGTGTAAATTTGGCTTACACCCGTTGTATTCGAACGTTAGGATCTATCACACCCGATCATCACGTGGTGCTTCGAAACAACGAACCTTCGCAATGGTGCACAGTTAGGGGGAACACTTTTCTTGAAATTATTATGAGGGATCATCTTACTTACTACCGTCGTTCTAAGTAAACAAGATGAAAAACATGATAAACATCACATGCAATCATAATAGTGACATGATATGGCCAATATCATATAGCTCCTTTGATCTCCATCTTCGGGGCTCCATGATCATCTTCGTCACCGGCATGACACCATGATCTCCATCATCGTGTCTTCATGAAGTTGTCACGCCAACGACTACTTCTACTTCTATGGCTAACGCGTTTAGCAATAAAGTAAAGTAATTTACATGGCGTTCTTCAATGACACGCAGGTCATACAAAAAATAAAGACAACTCCTATGGCTCCTGCCGGTTGTCATACTCAACGACATGCAAGTTGTGATTCCTATTACAAGAACATGATCTCATACATCACATATATATCATTCATCATTCATCACAACTTTGGCCATATCACATCACAAAACACTTGCTGCAAAAACAAGTTAGACGTCCTCTAATTGTTGTTGCAGGTTTTTACGTGGCTTCTATAGGTGATCTAGCAAGAACGTTTTCTTACCTGCGTTAAAGCCACAACCTGATTTGCCAACTTCTATTTACCCTTCATAAGGACCCTTTTCATCGAATCCGCTCCAACTAAAGTGGGAGAGACAGACACCCGCTAGCCACCTTATGCAACTAGTGCATGTCAGTCGGTGGACCCTGTCTCACGTAAGCGTACGTGTAAGGTCGGTCCGGGCTACTTCATCCCACAATACCGCTGAAGCAAAATAAGACTAGTAGTGGCAACAAAGTTGACAACATCTACGCCCACAACAAATTGTGTTCTACTCGTGCAAAGAGAACTACGCATAGACCTAGCTCTGATACCACTGTTGGGGAACGTTGCATAAAATGAAAATTTTCCTACGTTCACCAAGATCAATCTATGAGTTCATCCAGCAACGAGAGAGGGGAGTGCATCTACATACCCTTGTAGATCGCGAGTGGAAGCGTTCAAGAGAACGGGGTTGAGGGAGTCGTTCACGTCGTGATCCAAATCACCGGAGATCCTAGCGCCAAACGGACGGCACCTCTGCGTTCAACACACGTACGGTCAGCACGATGTCTCCTCCTTCTTGATCCAGCAAGGGGGAAGGAGAGGTTGATGAAGATCCAGCAGCACGACGGCGTGGTGGTGGATGCAGCAGGAATCCGGTAGGGCTTCGCCAAGCGTCTGCGGGAGGGAAAGGTGTAGCAAGGGGGAAGGGAGGCGCCAAGATGCAGGGTGCGGCTGCCCTTCCTCCCATCCACTATATATAGGGGCTAGGGGGGTGCATGCCCCCTTGGAGATCCCATCTAGAGGGGGGGGTGCCCCCTGGGGCAACGGCCCCCTTAGGGTTTCCAACCAAGGGGGGGCGCATGCCCCCTCGGGGGGCAACGGCCCCCTAGGGTTTCCAACCCTAGGTGCCTTGGGCCCTTGGATGGGGCGCACCAGCCCACCAGGGGCTGGTTCCCATGCCACTTCAGCCCATGGGGCCCTCCGGGATAGGTGGCCCCACCCGGTGGACCTCCGGGACCCTTCCGGTGGTCCCGGTACAATACCGTTGACCCCCGAAACTTTCCCGGTGGCCGAAACTGGACTTCCTATATATAAATCTTTACCTCCGGACCATTCTGGAACTCCTCGTGACGTCCGAGATATCATACGGGACTCCAAACAACTTTCGGTTTGTTGTATACTAATATCTATACAACCCTAGCGTCACCGAACCTTAAGTGTGTAGACCCTACGGGTTCGGGAGACATGCAGACATGACCGAGATGCCTCTCCGGTCAATAACAAACAGCGGGATCTGGATACCCATGTTGGCTCCCACATACTCCTCAATGATCTCATCGGATGAACCACGATGTCGAGGATTCAATCAACCCCGTATTCAATTCCCTTTGTCAATCGGTATGTTACTTGCCCGAGACTTGATCGTCGGTATCCCAATACCTCGTTTAGTCTCGTTACCGGCAAGTCACTTTACTCGTACCGTAATGCATGATCCCGTGACCAGACACTTGGTCACATTGAGCTCATTTTGGTGATGCATTACCGAGTGGGCCCAGAGATACCTCTCCGTCATACGGAGTGACAAATCCCAGTCTCGATTCGTGCCAACCCAACAGACACTTTCGGAGATACCCGTAGTGCACCTTTATAGTCACCCAGTTACGTTGTGACGTTTGGTACACCCAAAGCACTCCTACGGTATCCGGGAGTTGCACAATCTCATGGTCTAAAGAAATGATACTCGACAATTGGAAAAGCTCTAGCTAAACGAACTACATGATCTTTGAGCTATGCTTAGGATTGTGTCTTGTCCATCACATCATTCTCCTAATGATGTGATCCCGTTATCAATGACATCCAATGCCCATAGTCAGGAAACCATGACTATCTGTTGATCAACGAGCTAGTCAACTAGAGGCTCACTAGGGACTTGTTGTGGTCTATGTATTCACACGTGTATTACGATTTCCGGATAACACAATTATAGCATGAATAATAGACAATTATCATGAACACAAAAATATAATAATAACCATTTTATTATTGCCTCTAGGGCATATTTCCAACAGGATTCCCATCAAGATGATGTGGATCCCGAAGAAGAAGAACTAGAGAGTTCTTGAGGGTGACTCCGCCAACATACTTCACTCATATTTATTTTGGCAAGGACAAGTGCAAACAACTTGCACATCTTGCACTAGTTCAAGGAGTCACAAACCCTCTTGTTGGTAAGACAAGGGACAAGGGAACCTAATGCTTCCATGGACATCATCATGTATGTGCTTCACTCTATGTCTATGGATATCCTTGTTTGTTCCTTGTGGGACTAACCCATGTAGGTATTGAAAGTGCAACTCACTCCAATGGATTGCTTCAAATGATCTACATTAACAATGAGCATCCACATCTTCGATATCTACATGAAGTCACCATCGACAAAA
Source organism: Triticum timopheevii (assembly GCA_963921465.1). Classification (NCBI taxonomy): domain Eukaryota; kingdom Viridiplantae; phylum Streptophyta; class Magnoliopsida; order Poales; family Poaceae; genus Triticum; species Triticum timopheevii. The sequence goes on along the minus strand of OY997264.1, from coordinate 245,897,673 downwards.
CCCAAGGTTAGTTGATCCCTCTTAAGGAGGGATATCACATCTAGCGGGAGCTTTACTCTAAGAATTGAGATAAAGCAACTCTAATGGTGTGAACACAACAATGCTTTATGTAAAAGTGGTAACCCCACTTCTGCTTAAACGATGAGTATGACCTATGATCAAATGTTCTCATTTGACTCCTAAGTCAATATACTCATACATAGATGGCCTAGTCATCGCCAATTGCTTGATAGATGCTAGAGTGATTGTGCATGCTTTGCCAGATATTTCATTTGCTATTTTATTGTGTGAGCATATTGGTTGCATACTTTTCTCATTCGAGGATATCCATTTGTTGCTTTGATTGTCTGGAGTTTCTTCTTTTTGCCAAATGGATGGACAAGAATGCCTAAGAACTCCCTCTAGCTATCTATGCTTTTCTCTTCTCAAATTCTATTCATGCTACATCACAAAGTTTGATCTAAGTCAAACTCAAACCCTCCGTGTGAGGAGCACTTGGAGTCCCGTTTTGTCATAGACTTGAAACTTCCAAAACCTCTTTGTGTATTTTGGTCTGACCAACTCCTCCATTTCGGTCACACCGAGTTCACTAGGTTGATCAAGTTTTCAATCTCGGTGAAATCAATTAGAACATTTCGGTCTCACCGAGTTGTAGTAACCGCTTGCGATTCTGTGTCTCGGTGCCACCGAGTTGTTCCACTCGGTCACACCGACAATGTCAGGAAATATATACTAACGGGCCAGATTTTGGAAATCACTTCAAAACCTCTTCGCCCGTGCGTGTCCTGCTCTGCCTCTTGGGTCTCCGAATCGTCACCTTGTCGCCAGCGACCTCCCGCCGCTGGTCTCCACCACCGTCAACGTATTTCAATGCCGCTGTTGCCGCCATAGCAAACTCACCGCCGAGCTAGGGTATGAGTTCGAACCCTTGTGCATTCTTTTTACCTCAGATTCTGAGCACAAGGTCAATGCCATGTTCTTTACCACGTATGAGATCGATCCATCCACAGAGAACTTCCATTAGACTATATTTGATTTGAAAATTTAGGGTTAGGTTTCCGTCGGACTCATTTCGGACCGACCGGGTTGTAGGAATCGGTTCCACCAATTTGGCTTAGGCAAAGCACAAGTGATTTTCGGTCTGACCAAAAGTTGCAAATCGGTGTGACCGATACCAGGACTTTGTGAAACCCTAGCAAACTCGGAGTCACCAAACTGTGTCTTGGTCTGACCGATTCCACATGTTTAGACTCCAAAGTTGCTTCGGTATCACCGAGTTTTACAAATCGGTAGCTCCGAAATGCTTCCTGTAGAAAACTAAAACTAAGTTTTTGACTTATTCTTTTTGCAAAAACTCTGCACTTTGTGATGCTCATCTACTCTACCTCATCTACATCTATTCACAGGGTCTGCTGTCAGTTTGCTTTGCCAGAATGTCTGAGCAGAGTGATAGCCAGAACAAATCAGAAGAGCAAGTGAACATGAGTGAGGGCACTAGTCCCTCTAGTAGCTCTGATGATGGCAGCAGGAGCACTCCAAGCAATTTTCCAAAGGTTGCTACAAGGACAAGGAAGAAGAGAACCTCAGACTTAGAGGATGAGGACTATGTGGCTGCTGAGGAGGAAGTAAGCTCCAAGAACAAAGTGCTGAAAAAGGAATATGGAACTGCTGCTGCAATAAAGGCTAGTATGCACAAGAAGGCACCTGCCAAGAGAGTTCCCATGTCAAAGGCCAGAACCTCCACTCAGGAAACTATGGTCTTCACACTTGAGCCAAGAGCAGGTGAAGAAGGGAAGAAGAGGGTCAGAAAAACTATAGCTAGAGTGATTGGAAATCCATCTACGAGGAAGGATTCTGCAAGTGAGGAGGAAGAGGAAGAAGAGGTTGCTGCTCAAGCACCTCCTGCTAAGTCACAGAAGTTGATGGGGGATGCCATCAAGTCTGGGGAAGTGATAACCCGCAAGTATACGGGATAGTTGTAGCCTCTTTCGATAAGTAAGAGTGCCGAACCCAACGAGGAGATAAAGGTAGAACAAATGCTCTCTTAAGTCCTATCGGCCACTGATACGACTCTACGCATGCTTGACGTTCGCTTTACCTAGAACAAGTATGAAACTAGAAGTACTTTGTAGGTGTGATAGGATAGGTTTGCAAGATAATAAAGAACATGTAAATAAAAACTAGGGGATGTTTAGATAAAGAAGCAATAAAGTAAATATAGCGAGTGTGGAAAAGTGGTGGTAGGAGTTGCGGAATTTTCCCTAAGCAATTGACTACTTTACTAGACCGATAACAAGTTTTATGTGGGAGAGGCCACTGCTAGCATGTCATCCCTGACTTGGAATTCTATGCACTTATGATTGGAACTATTAGCAAGCATCCGCAACTACTAACGTTCATTAAGGTAAAACCCAACCATAGCATTAAGATATATTGGTCCCCCTTCAATCCCGTATGCATCAATTTCTATGCTAGGTAGAATCTTCTGTCACTCTTGCCCTCCAATACATAGTCCTATCAACATACAACTAACCCTATGGTGTGATCCACGCGCACGCGCATATGATGGGCACCAAAGGACAACAACATAACCACAAGCAAATTAAATCAATCATAGCAATTCATCAACCACCAATAGGACAACGAAAATCTACTCAGACATCATAGGATGGCAACACATCATTGGATAATAATATGAAGCATAAAGAACCATGTTCAAGTAGAGGGTACAGCGGGTTGCAGGAGAGTGGACCTCTGTAGATAGAGGGGGGAAGGTGATGGAGATGTTGGTGAAGATGGCGGAGGTGTTGGTGAAGATCGCGGTGATGATGATGGCCCCCGGCGGCGTTCTGGCGCCACCGAAAGCAAGGGGGAGAGAGCCCCCCTTCTTCTTCTTCTTCCTTGACCTTCTCCCTAGATGGGAGAAGGGTTTACCCTCTGGTCCTTGGCTCCCATGTCTTGGGAGGGGCGAGAGCCCCTCCGAGATTGGATCTATCTCTCCGTTTCTGCGTTCCCAGATTCTGCCCATTCACCATTTCTTTTATATCCGGAGATCCGTAACTCCTATTGGGGTGAATCTTTCGCCCAAATTTTTCTCATAAAATTAGCTTTCTTGCAGCAAAAGAAGAGCGTCAACCACCTTACGAGTGGCCCACGAGGGTGCCAGGCGCGCCCAGCGGGGAGGGCGCGCCCCCCTATCTCATGGCCACCTCGGGCACCGTTTCACGTTGATTCTTCCTCCGGAAAATCCCAAATATTCCAAAATAATTCTCCGTCCGTTTTTATTCCGTTTGGATTCCGTTTGATATTGGGTTTCTGCGAAACATAAAACATGCAACAAACAGGAACTGGCACTGGACACAGGATCAATATGTTAGTCCCAAAAATAGTATAAAAAGTTGCCAAAAGTATATGAAAGTTGAATAATATTGGCATGGAACAATCAAAAATTATAGATACGACGGAGACGTATCAGCATCCCCAAGCTTAATTCCTACTCGTCCTCGAGTAGGTAAATGATAAAAAATATAATTTTTGATGTGGAATGCTACCTAGCATAATCTTGATCATATGTCTAATCATGGCATGAATATTAAGACACGAGTGATTCAAAAGCAATAGTCTATCATTTGACATAAAAATAATAATACTTCGAGCGTACTAATAAAGCAATCATGTCTTTTCAAAACAACATGGCCAAAGCAAGCTTATCCCTACAAAATCATATAGTTTGGCCATGCTTCATTTTCGTCACACAAAATGCCCCCATCATGCACAACCCCGATGACAAGCCGAGCAATTGGTTCACACTTTTTAACGCGCTTCAGCTTTTTCAACCCTCACGCAATATATGAGCGCAAGCCATGGATATAGCACTATAGGTGGAATAGAATATGATGGTGGGGTTTATGTGGAGAAGACAAAAAGGGAGAAAGTCTCACATTGACGCGGCTAATCAACGGGCTATGCAGATGCCCATCAATTGATGTCAATGCGAGGAGTAGGGATTGCCATGCAACGGATGCACTAAGAGCTATAAGTGTATGAAAGCTCAAACTGAAAACTAAGTGGGTGTGCATCCAACCTGCTTGCTCATGAAGACCTAGGGCATTTGAGGAAGCCCATCGTTGGAATATACAAGCCAAGTTCTATAATGAAAATTCCCACTAGTATATGAATGTGATGACATAGGAGACTCTCTATATGAAGAACATGGTGCTACTCTAAAGCACAAGTGTGGTAAAAGGATAGTAACATTGCCCCTTTTCTTTTCTTTTTTTTCTTTTTTTCCTTTTTCATTTTTTGGGTGGGCTTCTTTGGCCCCCTTTTTTATCTAGGCTTCTTTGGCCTTTCCTTTTTTTTTCTTTTTTCTTTTTTTTCATGGGGCAATGCTCTATAATGATGATCATCACACTTTTATTTACTTACAACTCAATATTACAACTCGATACTAGAACAAAGATATGACTCTATATGAATGCCTCCGGCGGTGTACCGAGATGTGCAATGATCTAGCGTAGCAATGACATCAAAAAATGGACAAGCCATGAAAACATCATGCTAGCTATCTTACGATCATGCAAGACAATATGACAATGAATGCTCAAGTCATGTATATGATGATGATGGAAGATGCATGGCAATATATCTCGGAATGGCTATGGAAATGCCATGATAGGTAGGTATGGTGGTTGTTTTGAGGAAGATATAAGGAGGCTTATGTGTGATAGAGCGTATCATATCACGGGGTTTGGATGCACCAGCGAAGTTTGACCGACTCTCAAGGTGAGAAAGGGCAATGCACGGTACCAAAGAGGCTAGCAATGATGGAAAGGTAAAAGTGCATATAATCCATGGACTCAACATTAGTCAGAAAGAACTCACATACTTATTGCAAGAATTTATTAGCCCTCGAAGCAAAGTACTACTACGCATGCCCCTAGGGGGATAGATTGGTAGGAAAAGACCATCGCTCGTCCCCGACCGCCACTCATAAGGAAGACAATCAAAGAAACACCCCATGCTTCAAATTTGTCACACAACGGTTACCATACGTGCATGCTACGGGACTTGCAAACCTCAATACAAGTGTCTCTACAATCCACAACCACCCACTATCATGACTCTAATATCATCATCTTTATATCACAAAACTATTGCAAGGAATCAAACATATCATATTCAACCATCTACAAGTTTATGTAGGATTTTATGACTAACCATGTGAATGACCAATTCCTGTCACCTCTCTAAATAGATATAAGTGAAGCAAGAGAGTTTAATCCTTTCTACAAAAGATATACCCACACTCTAACAAATATAAGTGAAGCAAAAGTGCATTCTACAAATGGCGGTTTTCTATGTGAAGAGAAACAGGCAATCCAAACTTCAAATGATATAAGTGAAGCATATGAAGCATTCTATAAAGCCATACTCAAAAGATTTAAGTGAGGTGCAATGAGCATTCTATAAATCAACCAAGGACTATCTCATACCAGCATGGTGCATAAAAGAAAAGTGAAAACTAAATGCAAAAGACGCTCCAAGACTTGCACATATCGCATGAATGAAACAAATACGAAAACATACCGATACTTGTTGAAGAAAGAGGGGATGCCTTCCGGGGAATCCCCAAGCTTAGATGCTTGATTCTCCTTGAATATTTACTTGGGGTGCCTCGGGCATCCCCAAGCTTGAGCTCTTGCCTCTCTTCCTTTTCCTCATATCGAGAACTACTCGATTAGACACTTCATCCAGACAAAACTTCAACAGAAAACTCGGTAAGATCCGTTAGTATAATAAAGCAAATCACCACTCTAAGTGCTGTTGCAAACCAATTCATATTTTGTTTTTGCATTGTGTCTAATGTAATATAACTTTTTCATGGCTTAATCTGAAGGAAATATGCCCTAGAGGCAATAATAAAGTTATTATTTATTTCCTTATTTCATGATAAATGTTTATTATTCATGCTAGAATTGTATTAACCGGAAACATAATACATGTGTGAATACATAGACAAACATAGTGTCACTAGTATGCCTCTACTTGACTAGCTTGTTGATAAAATATGGTTGTGTTTCCTAGCCATAGACATGAGTTGTCATTTGATTAACGGGATCACATCATTAGAAGAATGATGTGATTGACTTGACCCATTCCGTTAGCTTAGCACTTGATCGTTTAGTATGTTGCTATTGCTTTCTTCATGACTTATACATGTTCCTATGACTATGAGATTATGCAACTCCCGTTTACCGGAGGAACACTTTGTGTGCTACCAAACGTCACAATGTAACTGGGTGATTATAAAGGAGCTCTACAGGTTTCTCCAAAGGTACATGTTGAGTCGGCATATTTCGAGATTAGGATCACTCCGATTGTCGGAGAGGTATCTCTGGGCCCTCTCGGTAATGCACATCACTATAAGCCTTGCAAGCAATGTGGCTAATGAGTTAGTTGCGAGATGATGCATTATGTAATGAGTAAAGAGACTTACCAGTAACGAGATTGAACTAGGTATTGAGATACCGACGATCGAATCTCGGGCAAGTAACATATCGATGACAAAGGGAACAACGTATGTTGTTATGCGGTTTGACCGATAAAGATCTTCGTAGAATATGTAGGAGCCAATATGAGCATCCAGGTTCCGCTATTGGTTATTGACCGGAAACGTGTCTCGGTCATGTCTACATAGTTCTCGAACCCGTAGGATCCGCACGCTTAAGGTTTCGATGACAGTTATATTATGAGTTTATGAGTTTTGATGTACCGAAGGTTCTTCGGAGTCCCGGATGTGATCATGGACATGACGAGGAGTCTCGAAATGGTCGAGACATGAAGATTGATATATTGGAAGCCTATATTTGGATGTCGGAAGTGTTCCGGGTGAAATCGGGATTTTACCAGAGTACCGGGGGTTACCGGAACCCCCCAGAGGGCTTAATGGGCCTACATGGGCCTTAGTGGAAATAGAGGGCAGCAAGGGGAGTGTGGGGCGCTCCCCCCAAGGCCCAAACTAAATTGGTTTAGGGCAAGGGGGCCGCCCCCCTCTTTCCTTCTCCTCCTCTCCCTTTCCTTCCCCCTCTCCTACTCCTACTAGGAAATAGGAGGAGTCCTACTCCTAGTGGGAGTAGGACTCCCCCTTGGCGCGCCTCTCCCTGGCCGGCCGCCTCCTCCCTTGCTCCTTTATATACGGGGGCAGGGGGGCACCCCATAGACATAACAATTGATCTCTTGATCTCTTAGCCGTGTGCGGTGCCCCCCTCCACCATAATCCTCCTCGATAATATTGTAGCGGTGCTTAGGTGAAGCGCTGCAACGGTAGAACATCAAGATCGTCACCATGCCATCGTGCTGACGGAACTCTCCCTCGACACTCGGCTGGATCGGAGTTCGAGGGACGTCATCGAGCTGAATGTGTGCTAGAAATCGGAGGTGTCATAGTTTCGGTGCTTGATTGGTCGGGCCGTGAAGACGTACGACTACATCAACCGCGTTGTTCTAACGCTTCCGCTTTTGGTCTACGAGGGTACGTGGACAACACTCTCCCCTCTCGTTGCTATGCATCACCATGATCTTGTGTGTGCGTAGGAATTTTTTTGAAATTACTACGTTCCCCAACAGTGGCATCCGAGCCTGGTTTTATGCATAGATGTTATATGCACGAGTAGAACACAAGTGAGTTGTGGGCGATACAAGTCATACTGCTTACCAGCATGTCATACTTTGGTTCGGCGGTATTGTTGGATGAAGCGGCCCGGACCGACATTACGCGTACGCTTAAGCGAGACTGGTTCTACCGACGTGCTTTGCACACAAGTGGCTGGCGGGTGTCAGTTTCTCCAACTTTAGTTGAACCGAGTGTGGCTACGCCCAGTCCTTGCGAAGGTTAAAACAACACTAACTTGACGAACTATCGTTGTGGTTTGATGCGTAGGTAAGAACGATTCTTGCTCAGCCCGTAGCAGCCACATAAAATTTGCAACAAAAAAGTAGAGGACGTCTAACTTGTTTTTGCAGGGCATGTTGTGATGTGATATGGTCAAGACGTGATGCTATATTTTATTGTATGAGATGATCATGTTTTGTAACCCAGTTATCGGCAACTGGCAGGAGCCATATGGTTGTCGCTTTATTGTATGAAATGCAAGCGCCCTGTAATTGCTTTACTTTATCACTAAGCGGCAGCGATAGTCGTAGAAGCAATAGATGGCGTAACGACAACGATGCTACGATGGATATCAAGGTGTCGCGCCGGTGACGATGGTGATCACGACGGTGCTTCAGAGATGGAGATCACAAGCACAAGATGATGATGGCCATATCATATCACTTATATTGATTGCATGTGATGTTTATCCTTTATGCATCTTATTTTGCTTTGATGACGGTAGCATTATAAGATGATCTCTCACTAATTATCAAGAAGTGTTCTCCCTGAGTATGCACCATTGCGAAAGTTCTTCGTGCTGAGACACCACGTGATGACCGGGTGTGATAGGCTCTACATTCAAATACAACGGGTGCAAAATAGTTGCACACGCGGAATACTCAGGTTAAACTTGACGAGCCTAGCATATACAGATATGGCCTCAGAACACGGAGACCGAAAGGTCGAGCGTGAATCACATAGTAGATATGATCAACATAGTGATGTTCACCATTGAAAACTACTCCATCTTATGTGATGATCGGACATGGTTTAGTTGATTTGGATCACGTGATCACTTAGATGACTAGAGAGATGTCTGTCTAAGTGGGAGTTCTTAAGTAATATGATTAATTGAACTTAAATTTATGATGAACTTAGTCCTGGTAGTATTTTGCAAATTATGTTGTAGATCAATAGCTCGCGTTGTTGCTTTCATATGTTTATTTTGATATGTTCCTAGAGAAAATTGTGTTGAAAGATGTTAGTAGCAATGATGCAGATTGGATCCGTGATATGAGGTTTATCCTCATTGCTGCACAGAAGAATCATGTCCTTGATGCACCGCTAGGTGATAGACCTATTACAGGAGCAGATGCAGACGTTATGAACGTTTGGCTAGCTCAATATGAGGACTACTTGATAGTTTAGTGCACCATGCTTAACGGCTTAGAATCGGCACTTCAAAGACGTTTTGAACGTCATGGACCATATGAGATGTTCCAAGAGTTGAAGTTAATATTTCAAGCAAATACCCGAGTTGAGAGATATGAAGTCTCCAACAAGTTCTATAGCTAAAAGATGGAGGAGAATCGCTCAACTAGTGAGCATGTGCTCAGATTGTCTGGGTACTACAATCGCTTGAATCAAGTGGGAGTTAATCTTCCAGATAAGATAGTGAGTTCTCTAGTCACCATCACCAAGTTACTGGAACTTTGTGATGAACTATAGTATGCAAGGGATTACGAAAACGATTCCCGAGCTCTTCGTGATGTTGAAATCGATGAAGGTAGAAATCAAGAAAGAGCATCAAAGTGTTGACGATCGACAAGACCACTAGTTTCAAGTAAAGGGCAAAGGGAAAGAAAGGGAACTTCAAGTAGAATGTCAAGCAAGTTGTCACTCCCGTGCAAGATCCCAAACCTGGACCAAAGCCTGAAACTGAGTGCTTCTACTGCAAAGGAAATGGTCACTAGAAGCGGAAATAAGTAGGATGGCAAAGTGAACAAGAGTATATTTGATATACAGGTTATTGATGTGTACTTTACTAGTATTTATAGTAGCCCCTGAGTATTTGATACTTGTTCGGTTGCTAAAAATTAGTAACTCAAAACAGGAGTTACAGAATAAACAGAGACTAGTTGAGGATGAAGTGACGATGTGTGTTGGAAGTGGTTCCAAGATTGATATGATCATCATCACACACTCCCTATATTTTCGAGATTAGGGTCAAACCTAAATAAATGTTATTTGGTGTTTGCGTTGAGCATAAATATGATAAGATCATGTTTATTGCGACACGATTATTCATCTAAGATAGAGAATAAATTGTTATTCTATTTACATGAATAAAACCTTCTATGGTCATACACCCAATGGTGATGGTTTATTGAATCTTGATCGTAGTGATACACATATTCATAATGTTGATGCCAAAAGATGCAAAGTTAATAATGATAGTGCAACTTATTTGTGGCACTGCCGTTTGGGTCATATCGGTGTAAAGCGCATGAAGAAACTCCATAAAGATGGATTTTCGGAATCACTTGGTTATGAATCATTTGATGCTTGCGAACCGTGCCTTTTGGGCAAGATGACTAAAACTCCGTTCTTCGGAAAAATGGAACGAGCTACTAACTTGTTGGAAATAATACATACCGATGTATGAAGTCCAATGAGTGTTGATGCTCGTGGCGGGTATCGTTATTTTCTGACCTTCATAGATGATTTGAGCAGATATGCGTATATCTACTTAATGAAGCACAAGTCTGAATCATTTGAAAAGTTCAAAAGAATTTCAGAGTGAAGTGGAGAATCATCGTAACAAGAAAATAAAGTTTCTACAATCTGATCGTAGAGAAGAATATTTGAGTTACGAGTTTGGCCTTCATTTTAAACAATAGTTTCACAGCTCACGCCACATGGAACACCACAACATAATGGTGTGTCCGAATGTCGTAACCGCACTTTATTGGATATGGTGCGATCTATGATGTATCTTACCGGTTTACCACTATCGTTTTGGGGTTATGCATTAGAGATAGCTGCATTCACTTTAAATAGGGCACCATCTAAATCCGTTGAGACAACACCGTATGAACTATGGTTTAGCAGTAAACCTAAGCTATCGTTTCTTAAAATTTTGGAGTTGCGATGCTTATGTGAAAAGGGTTTTAACCTGATAAGCTCGAACCCAAATCGGAGAAGTGTGTCTTCATAGAATACCTAAAGGAAACTGTTGGGTACACCTTCTATCACAGATCCGAAGGCAAAACAATCGTTGATAAGAATGGATCCTTTCTAGAGAAGGAGTTTCTCTCAAAAGAAGTGAGTGGGAGGAAAGTAGAGCTTGATAAGGTAATTTGTACCTTCTCCCGAATTGGAAAGTAGTTCATCACAGAAATCAGTTCCAGTGATTCCTACACCAACTAGTGAGGAAGCTAATGATGATGATCATGAAACTTTAGATTAAATTACTACAAAATCTCGTAGGTCTTCCAAAGTACAGTCCTCACCAGAGTGGTACGGTAATCCTGTTCTGGAAGTCATGTTACTAGACCATGATGAACCTACGAACTATGAGGAAGCGATGATGAGCCCAGATTCCGTGAAATGGCTTGAGGCCATGAAATCTGAGATGGAATCCATGTACGAGAACAAAGTGTGGACTTTGGTGGAGTTGCCCGATGATCGGCAAGCCATATTGTATAAATGGATCTTCAAGAGGAAGACAGACGCTGATAGTAGTGTTACTATCTACAAAGCTCGACTTGTCGCAAAAAGGTTTTTCGACAAGTTCAAGGTGTTGACTACAATGAGATTTTCTCAACTGTAGCGATGCTTAAGTCTGTCCGAATCATATTAGCAATTGCCACATTTTATGAAATCTGGCAAATGGATGTCAAAACTACATTCCTTAATGGTTTTCTTAAAAAAGAGTTGTATATGATGCAACCAGAAGGTTTTGTCAATCCTAAAGGTGCTAACAAAATGTGCAAGCTCCAGCGATCCATATATGGACTGGTGCAAGCATCTCAGAGTTGGAATATACACTCTGATAAGTTGATCAAAGCATATAGTTTTATACAGACTTGTGGTGAAGCCTGTATTTACAATAAAGTGAGTAGGAGCACTACCGCCTTTCTGATAAATATATGTGAGTAACATATTGTTGATCAAAAATGATGTAGAATTTTTCGAGAAAGCATGAAGGAGTATTTGAAAGGAGTTCTTTAAAAGAAAGACCTCAGTAAAGCTACTTACGTATTGAGATTCAAGATCTATTGAGATAGATCAAGACGCTTGATAAGTTTTTCAATAAGTACATACCTTGTTAAGATTTTGAAGTAGTTCAAAATGGAACAGTCAAAGAAAGAGTTCTTGCCTGTGTTGCAAAGGTGTGAAATTGAGTAAAACTCAAATCCCGACCATGGCAGAAAATAGAAAAGAGAATGAAAGTCATTCCCTATGCCTCAATCATAGGTTCTATAAAAGTATGCTATGCTATGTACCAGACCTATTGTATACCTTGCTCTGAATTTGGCAAGGGAGTACAATAGTGATCTAGGAGTAGATCACTGGACATTGGTCAAGAATATCCTTAGTGAGGACTAAGGAAATATTTCTCGATTATGGAGGTGATAAAAGAGCCCGTCGTAAAGAGTTACATTGGTGCAAACTTTTACACCGATCCAGATGACTCTAAGTCTCAATCTGGATACATATTGAAAGTGGGAGCAATTAACTAGAGTAGCTTCGTGCAGAGCATTGTAGACATAGAATATTTGCAAAATACATACGGCTCTGAATGTGATAGACCCGTTGACTAAGTTTCTCTCACGAGCAAAACATGATCACACCTTAGTACTCTTTGGGTGTTAATCACATAGCGATGTGAACTAGATTATTGACTCTAGTAAACCCTTTGGGTGTTGGTCACATGACGATGTGAACTATGGGTGTTAATCATATACAGATATGAATATTGGTGTTAAGTCACATGGCGATGTGAACTAGATTACTGACTCTAGTGCAAGTGGGAGACTGAAGGAAATATGCCCTAGAGGTAATAATAAAGTTATTATTGATTTCCTGATTTCATGATAAATGTTTATTATTCATGCTAGAATTGTATTAACCAGAAACATAATACATGTGTGAATACATAGACAAACATAGTGTCACTAGTATGTCTCTACCTGACTAGCTTGTTGATCAAAGATGGTTGTGTTTCCTAGCCATAGACATGCGTTGTCATTTGATTAACGGGATCACATCATTAGAAGAATGATGTGATTGACTTGACCCATTCCGTTAGCTTAGCACTTGATTGTTTAGTATGTTGCTATTGCTTTCTTCATGACTTATACATGTTCCTATGACTATGAGATTATGCAACTCCCGTTTACCGGAGGAACAATTTGTGTGCTACCAAACGTCACAACGTAACTGGGTGATTATAAAGGAGCTCTACAGGTGTCTCCGAAGGTACATGTTGAGTTGGCATATTTCGAGATTAGGATTTGTCACTCCGATTGTCGGAGAGGTATCTCTGGGCCCTCTCGGTAATGCACATCACTATAAGCCTTGCAAGCAACATGGCTAATGAGTTAGTTGTGGGATGATGCATTACATAACGAGTAAGGAGACTTACCGGTAACGAGATTGAACTAGGTATTGAGATATCGACGATCAAATCTCGGGCAAGTAACATACCGACGACAAAGGGAACAACGTATGTTGTTATGCGGTTTGACCGATAAAGATCTTCGTAGAATATGTAGGAGCCAATATGAGCATCCAGGTTCCGCTATTGGTTATTGACCGGAAACGTGTCTCGGTCATGTCTACATAGTTCTCGAACTCGTAGGGTCCACACGCTTAAGGTTTCGATGACAGTTATATTATGAGTTTATGAGTTTTGATGTACCGAAGGTTGTTCGGAGTCCCGGATGTGATCACGGACATGACGAGGAGTCTCGAAATGGTCGGGACATGAAGATTGATATATTGGAAGCCTATATTTGGATGTCGGAAGTGTTCCGGGTGAAATCAGGATTTTACCGGAGTACCGGGGATTACCGGAACCCTCCCGAGGGCTTAATGGGCCTACATGGGCCTTAGTGGAAATAGAGGGCAGCAAGGGGAGTGTGGGGCGCGCGCCCCCAAGGCCCAAACCGAATTGGTTTAGGGCAAGGGGGCCGGCCCCCCTCTTTCCTTCTCCTCCTCTCCCTTTCCTTCCCCCTCTCCCACTCCTACTAGGAAATAGGAGGAGTCCTACTCCTAGTGGGAGTAGGACTCCCCCTTGGCGCACCTCTCCCCGGCCGGCCGCCTCCTCCCCTTGCTCCTTTATATACGGGGGCAGGGGGCACCCCATAGACATAACAATTGATCTCTTGATCTCTTAGCCGTGTGCGGTGCCCCCCTCCACCATAGTCCTCCTCGATAATATTGTAGTGGTGCTTAGGCGAAGCGCTGCAACAGTAGAACATCAAGATCGTCACCATGTTGTTGTGCTGACGGAACTCTCCCTCGACACCCGGCTGGATCGGAGTTCAAGGGACGTCATCGAGCTGAACGTGTGCTAGAACTCGGAGGTGCCGTAGTTTCGGTGCTTGATCGGTCGGGCCGTGAAGACGTACGACTACATCAACCGCGTTGTTCTAACGCTTCCGCTTTTGGTCTACGAGGGTACGTGGACAACACTCTCCCCTCTCGTTGCTATGCATCACCATGATCTTGCGTGTGCGTAGGAATTTTTTTGAAATTACTACGTTCCCCAACAGTGGCATCCGAGCCTGGTTTTATGCGTAGATGTTATATGCACGAGTAGAACACAAGTGAGTTGTGGGCGATACAAGTCATACTGCTTACCAGCATGTCATACTTTGGTTCGACGGTATTGTTGGATGAAGCGGCCTGGACCGACATTACACGTACGCTTACGCGAGACTGGTTCTACCGACGTGCTTTGCACACATGTGGCTGACGGGTGTCAGTTTCTCCAACTTTAGTTGAAACGAGTGTGGCTATGCCCGGTCCTTGCGAAGGTTAAAACAACACTAACTTGACGAACTATCATTGTGGTTTTGATGCGTAGGTAAGAACGGTTCTTGCTCAGCCCGTAGCAGCCACGTAAAATTTGCAACAACAAAGTAGAGGACGTCTAACTTGTTTTTGCAGGGCATGTTGTGATGTGATATGGTCAAGACGTGATGCTATATTTTATTGTATGAGATGGTCGTGTTTTGTAACCGAGTTATCGGCAACTGGCAGGAGCCATATGGTTGTCGCTTTATTGTATGAAATGCAAGCGCCCTGTAATTGCTTTACTTTATCACCAAGCGGTAGCGATAGTCGTAGAAGCAATAGATGGCGTAACGACAATGATGCTATGATGGAGATCAAGGTGTCGCGCCGGTGACGATGGTGATCACGACGTTGCTTCGGAGATGGAGATCACAAGCACAAGATGATGAACGTGTGCTAGAACTCGGAGATGCCGTAGTTTCGGTGCTTGATCGGTCGGGACGTGAAGACGTACGACTACATCAACCGCGTTGTTCTAACGCTTCCGCTTTCGATCTACGAGGGTACGTGGACAACACTCTCCCCTCTTGTTGCTATGCATCACCATGATCTTGCATGTGCGTAGGAATTTTTTTGAAATTACTACGTTCCCCAACATAATCCACTAATATAAATTGATAGATTCATCAAAACAAGCAAACTATGCATCAAAAACAGAATCTGTCAAAAACAGAACAGTCTGTAGCAATATGAACATCCACCATACTTCTGTTACCCCAAAAATTCTACCAAAATTAGGAAAAATAAACAAGTTGTATATCAATACATTGCAAAAAGAATCAGAACCAATTGACGTTCGAGTTAAAAACATAAAATCGCGCACTACAACCAAAGTTTCTGTCCTGCACCGTACAAACCAACAAGCATTGTAAACATCCTAAAGGCAAACTTTAGCACATTATTTTTATAATAAAATGGAATTGTACAAGGGGATAATTATTTTTGTTGAAAAGTTTCTGTAATCAAGCTTCACAAAGTTTCCATGAGTATGAACAAAGTTCAAGGCTAGCTCCCACTTCAACAATCTTGGCTTTCTCACTTTCACTTTCCTTTTTGAAAAGTTTTGGGTTCCGCTCTTTATTTTTTTGTTTTTAAACTATACGAAAGCACTATGCATAAATAAATGACTCTTTAAAACTTCCGGGTTGTCTTCCTGGCAGCGCTCTCTTTAAAGCCATTAAGCTAGGCATATAGTGCTCAAGTAATGGATCCACCCGGATCCCAAGGTATATCAAAGCAAATTTTAATTAACAATGATTTGTAATTTAGTAGTGAGCACAAAGTAACATATATCATGCAATAATGAAGTCTAACTCTCTTCCTATGCATCGGCATGTCATAAAAGAACAATTCATGCACACATAGTAAAGGCCAATACATAGTATAAGCAGTTTCTTGCAATTTTATCATAATGGAAACATAGAGAGGTGGAGATATAGTTCCTCTCTCATAATAATTGCAAGTAGGAGCAGCAAGCACATGCATATTACATTCATAAAAATCATCATGTGCAATGGTAAAAGGCAACCCATCAATATAATCCTTAATAAGCACAAACTTCTTCGATATAGTGTAGTCGGGAGAATTTAAAAAGATAATAGGACTATCATGCGTGGGTGCAATAGCAACAATTTCATGTTTAACATAAGGAACTATAGCAAGTTCATCTCCATAAGCATAATTCATATTGGCATCTTGGCCACAAGCATAGCAAGTATCATCAAAAAGGGATATTTCAAGAGAATCAACGGGATCATAGCAGTCATCCT
The DNA here is from genome assembly GCA_963921465.1 of Triticum timopheevii. Taxonomy (NCBI): domain Eukaryota; kingdom Viridiplantae; phylum Streptophyta; class Magnoliopsida; order Poales; family Poaceae; genus Triticum; species Triticum timopheevii. The sequence goes on along the minus strand of OY997264.1, from coordinate 245,881,161 downwards.
TCGGTAAGCACGAAGGGGAATTAAACAATGTATGAGTTGAAGAGTTACTCTCATTAGAAGGTGGGCACGGGTGATCAATCCGCTCTTCCTCCTTTTGTTCTTCGCCCTCCTCATCATCTTTTTCATCCAATGAGCTCACAGTTTCATCAATTTCTTCTTCCATAGCTTCCTGCAAAATATTAGTCTCTTCTTGGACAACAGAGACTTTCTCAATAAATGCATCAATATTGTAATTGTATTCATAATTTTCATAGCAATATTTCAATATAGAAAAATTTTCAGGCCTATAAACATCATCATCTAAAGCTTCATACTTTTCAAACAAAGATTCAATTTCATAAGCAGCCTTAAAAGCAACAAATTCTTCGATTCGTTCAACATCATAGTAATCATATATACCATTAGCATAAGAAGCTAAGGTTTCATTATCATTAAATTTGCATGAAAAGGGAAGGTGTGTAGCCTTCATCCTAGAGCAACAATTATAATCATATCTCAAGCATAGATCCCGAGCATACCAACGCAACATATTAATTTGATCCCATAATAGTTTCCCTTTTTGTGTCAAACGATAATCCCTAAAGTATTCACGTTGATCCAACGTTACTCCCATTACATAATTGAATGGGGTTTTCTCAGGATTATCAAAGTAGTACATAATATTTTGAACATAGCGAGCATCAAGGGTTTTAGGAGATTCCCCATCTCCATGAGTAGCAACTACACCTAATTTTTTTTTGGTATTTCGTGTTCCATATCCATAACTAAAGATAGGGAACAACTAAGAACAGCAAATAAAATTTACTTAGTGATAAAGCAAACAAGCACACACGAGAATATTCACCCCACGCTATGACTCCCCGGCAACGACGCCAGAAAAAGGTCTTGATAACCCGCAAGTATACGGGATAGTTGTAGCCTCTTTCGCTAAGTAAGAGTGTAGAACCCAACGAGGAGCTAAAGGTAGAACAAATACTCTCTCAAGTCCTATCGGCCACTGATACGACTCTACGCACGCTTGATGTTCGCTTTACCTAGAACAAGTATGAAACTAGAAGTACTTTGTAGGTGTGATAGGATAGGTTTGCAAGATAATAAAGAACACGTAAATAAAAAGTAGGGGCTGTTTAGATAAAGATGCAATAAAGTAAATATAGAGTGTGGAAAAGTGGTGGTAGGAGTTGCGGAATTGTCCCTAAGCAATTGACTACTTTACTAGACCGATAGCAAGTTTTATGTGGGGGAGGCCACTACTAGCATGTCATCCCTGACTTGGAATTCTATGCACTTATGATTGGAACTATTAGCAAGCATCCGCAACTACTAACATTCATTAAGGTAAAACCATTAAGATATATTGGTCTCCCTTCAATCCCGTATGCATCAATTTTTATGCTAGGTAGAAGCTTCTGTCACTCTTGCCCTCTAGTACATAGTACTATCAACATAAAACTAACCCTATGGTGTGATCCACACGCGTGCTCATATGATGGGCACCAAAGGACAGCAACATAAGCACAAGCAAATTAAATCAATCATAGCAATTCATCAACCACCAATGGGACAACAAAAATCTACTCAGACATCATAGGATGGCAACACATCATTGGATAATAATCTGAAGCATAAAGCACCATGTTCAAGTAGAGGGTACAGCGGGTTGCGGGAGAGTGGACCGCTGTATATAGAGGGGGGAAGGTGATGGAGATGTTGGTGAAGATGGAAGAGGTGTTGGTGAAGATCGTGGTGATGATGATGGCCCCCAGCGGCGTTCCGGTGCCACCGGAAGCAAGGGGGAGAGAGCCCCCCTTCTTCTTCTTCTTCCTTGACCTTCTCCTTAGATGGGAGAAGGGTTTCCCCTCTGGTCCTTGGCTCCCATGGCTTGGGAGGGGCGAGAGACCCTCCGAGATTGGATCTATCTCTCTGTTTCTGCGTTCCCAGATTCTGCCCCTTCACCGTTTCTTTTATATCCGGAGATCCGTAACTCCGATTGGGGTGAATCTTTTTCCCAGATTTTTCTCATAAAATTAGCTTTCTTGTGGCAAAAGAAGAGCATCAACTGCCTTACAGGTGGCCCACGAGGGTTCCAAGCACGCCTAGGGGGGGAGGGCACGCCCCGCTGTCTCGTGGCCACCTCGGGCACTGTTTCGTGTTGATTCTTCCTCCAGAAAATCCCAAATATTCAAAATAATTCTCCGCCTGTTTTTATCCCGTTTGGATTCCATTTGATATTGGGTTTCTGCAAAACATAAAACATGCAATAAATAGGAACTGGCACTGGCACTGGATCAATATGTTAGTCCCGAAAATAGTATAAAAAGTTGCCAAAAGTATATGAAAGTTGAAAAATATTGGCATGGAACAATCAAAACATATAGATACGACGGAGACGTATCAGGAAGCTCCTTCAAAGCCCAAGACAACCGCAAAGCTCCAGCTCAAGCTCCAAAGAGAAGCGCCGGGAACATACCTGCAACAGAGAAGAACAAGGCCCCAGTGCCTGAAGCTACGAAAGAAACTGAAGCCCAAGTGCTTAGGAAGCTCAAACCCAAGATTCTAGACCACAATGACAGTCACCCAGTTGCTGAAAATATGAAGGAAAGAAAGGATGCTGGTCTCAGTAAATGGAGACAAGTAGATCCATTTGCTGTGAGGAGGAGGACTGCAGTGGACTACAGGTTCCACACCAAAGAGCAACATGATTTTTATGAGACGGTGTTGCTGGACAAGAAACCCATAGTTAGTGATATGAGATGGGTGGACTGGAAATACATTGATGCAAATGCTGATCATTTCCCAGGAGTGCATGAAAGCTTCAAAGCAAATGGTGTTGATGACTTTGTTGGTCAGAAGCTCACCAAGTGGAATGATGAGCTAATAATGCAATTCTACTCAGCAACTCACTTCTATCCAGATGGAAGGATTGTGTGGATGACAGAAGGTCAGAGGCACCAATCAACAGTTGATGAGTGAGCTAGGCTCATACATGCCCCTGAAGAAGAAGAAAATGCTATAGATGTGTATGCTGAGAAGAAGAAAGATCATAACACCATGGCCAAGATGTATAAGGAAATTCCATATAAGGCCTTGGAGACACATAAGTTTGGGTCAGTCTACTATTTGTTGCCTGGTTTGTTCACCATAAACACCATCTTGAGGCACACTCTATTGCCCAAATCTGGAGATCACAGGATGATCAGAGGCCATTCCATCAACTTTCTACAATTATTTGATGTTGTGGCATGGAAGTTCAAGGCCATGAGCTTGACTGTTGAGACAATCAAAAGGACATCAGCTGACCAGAAGAGATCTTGTGGATATGCTCCACACATCCAAGAGCTAATCAATTCCAAGATGAAGCAAGGAGTGTATCTTTTGGACAAAGAACATCTTCCTTTACTGCCGGACTTTGAGGACAACACAGTTGTCATGGATGCTGAAGATCCATCTTCAGTTGCAGCTCATGAGAAGAAGGACAAAGCCAGAGCAGAAAAAGCAACAAAGATGCCAAGTACAACAGAAGCATCAGAAGTCTTACTCAAGTCAAAGCAAGACCATCTTGGATTTATGATTCAAGCAACCCTGAGGATTGAGAAAGGACTAGCTACCCTGACTCAAAACCAGGAGAGCTTGGAAAGGATCATTGAGACAAAATTCTATGATCTGGACTTGAAGGTGACTGAGATATAGACATCTGTTGAAGAAATCTAGGAAGAAGCACAAGAGAGGAAGGGCAAAGCTACTACACAAGTGTTCCACAGAGTGCCTAGGGCACAAAGGTCTGCAGCAGTGACAATGACAGACACTAGAGCTACAACTTCAGCACCTGCAACCACAACTCCCACAGCTCCTGTTGCCCCTCCAATGGCAACCCCTCCAGATGCAACATCATCTACAGATGCATTCGTCCTTGGAGTCATCTCAACACCTCCTTTCGAAGACAAGCCTATAGAGACGCATAACATTATGCATTTTCGAGCTTTTTGGTAACTTGTTGCCAAGGGGGCGAAAGTGTATAGATCACAGGCTTCGGAGAGAGAAAGATTTGTCTCTTTTTGCTACTTATTCGCTTTGTTTGCTTTGTTTTTTTATGAGATACATTATGTCTCTGTGTGTGAGATACTTTGTATGATCATGTGCTTGAACATATCACACTTTATGCTTATGCTTGAATGATGACATTATCTACCTCTTGCATGATCATTCACTTTGCCTTGGTGATGAGTGCTTGTTCTTATTTATCATCATTTTGAGCGCTCCACCAAGATGTATGTAACATGGAAGAGTAACCCATGATCCTAACAGATTGTGCATTTGCAGTCCAAAGCAAATTTTAAACAATGCACAAATGTAGGGGGAGCTCTTGCTTATCACATACTTCTCAAAGCGACAATGTACTTCATTCTTATTTTCATTTGTCGAAGCTTTGATCTATATGTTGTCATCAATTACCAAAAAGGGGGAGATTGAAAGTGCAAATAATCCCTGGGTGGTTTTGGTAATTCTTAACAACATATAGTTCATTGAACTAATGCTATTTCAAGATGATCATTTCAGAAAGTTCAATGATTGGCATGGCATGGACTAGAGATGTGGACCCCTCAAAATGCAAAGGACATATATTGGCAACAAGCTTAAGACTCTACATTTTCATTTTAGTGATCCAAGATCACATTGAGTCCATAGGAAAGCCAATACTATTAAAAGGGGATGAGGTGTTTCTTAATGGCTTACTTGCTCAAAATGCTTAGTGATATGCTCCAAAACCCTCAACCACTTTCTCATTTCCACATATGTCCTAACCTAAAGTCAAATTCGGCCCCATCGATTTGATCTATCCGGCGCCACCAAGTTTCATTTGACATAGCCACTGCCACAAATCCTAGTTACTTATTTCTCACCAATAGGGATCTCGGTCTCACCGAGATGGGATTGCAAACTCTTTGTTTCCTTTTTATAACATTTCGGTCTCACCGAAATGAGCAAATCGGTCCCACCGAGTCTTCATTGCAAACTCCCTGTTTCCTTTTCGTAACATTTAGGTCTCAACGAAGTGAGCGAATCCGTCCCACCGAGTTTGCCTGACCAACCCTCTGTATACCTATTGCTGAAATCGGTCCAACCTAGTTTATGCGATCGGTCACACCGAGATTATGTTATGCCCTAACCTTAGGATATCGGTCTCACTGAGATGACTATATCGGTCCCACCAAAAATCCTAACGTTCATATTTTGACCTAAATCGGTCTGACCGAGGTTGTTGATTTGGTCCCACCGAGTTTGGGAATCTATGTGTAACAGTTAGATTTTGTGTGGAGGCTATATATACCCCTCCACCCACTCTTCATTCCCGGGGAGAGCTATCAGAACAAACCTACACTTCCACTACTCATTTTCTAAGAGAGAACCACCTATTCATGTGTTGAGACCAAGATACTCCAATCCTACCATATGAATCTTGATCTCTAGCCTTCCCCAAGTTGCTTTCCAGTCAAATCATCTTTCCACCATAGCCAAATCTGTGAGAGAGAGTTGAGTGTTGGGGAGACTATCATTTGAAGCACAAGAGCAGGAGTTCATCAACAACACACCATCTATTACCTTTTGGAGAGTGGTGTCTCCTAGATTGGTTAGGTGTCACTTGGAAGCCTCCGTCAAGATTGTGGACTTGAACCAAGGAGTTTGTAAGGGCAAGGAGATCGCCTACTTCGTGAAGATCTACCCTAGTGAGTCAAGTCCTTCATGGGCGATGGCCATGATGGGATAGACAAGGTTGCTTCTTCGTGGACCCTTCATGGGTGGAGCCCTCCGTGGACTCGCGCAGCCGTTACCCTCCATGGGTTGAAGTCTCCATCAACGTGGATGTACGATAGCACCATCTATCGGAACCGCGCCAAAAATCTCCGTGTCAACATTGCGTTTGCTCCCTCCAAACTCCCCCCATTTACTTTCTTGCAAGTTGCATGCTTTACTTTCCGCTACTCATATACTCTTTGCATGCTTGCTTGAATTATATTGAGATTTCTTGACTTGTGTTGTGTTGCTAAAATCTGCCAAGAACTAAAATTGGGAGAAAGTTAAGTTTTATTTGGTCAAGTAGTCTAATCACCCCCCTCTAGACATACTTTCGATTCTACAATCTCTCCTTACACGGCTCATTAACAAAGCACTGCATCATGTGAGTATGGAATCTGTGGAAACTACAATTGTGATTCCTAAACTGCTCCCTGCTAGGTGAAATGATAGCCTACACCTATAGTTTACATCTAATTCTTGATAGCCTATATCTAAATCAAGAAAGGGTGGGAAAGGTCATTGTTATCTGGCATTGATGGGCTGCCAATTTACATGTACAATTTACTATTTACCTTTGATAATTTCTAATAACATAAGTTGGTCTGGCAATGATGGGAGCAGCACTAGATATAGTAAGAATGCAAAAAAGAAAGTGATGTGTATTCGCTAAAGTAGAAAGAGCAGAGTCGTCACAACCACTAATTCAACAGAGCTGAACCTTGAAAGACTCGTTTCTTCCTGAAATCATAATGAGAGGTAAAAGTTATCCTAATTGTAAAGGCAGTAGAATTTTTAAATAGTAGAATTTCTGAATCATCATGCATCAATGAAGAAGGGAAATAGTAAACAATCTAGAGGAATTTATGTTCCTCTACATATATGCTTTGTAAAAATCTGATCGTGACTTTTGACATGTTTATGACCGCTAACCCAAACTCGTGTTCATGTTTTCTTAATTGTTTCAAGTAGGCATGACCCAGAGGCAGCACTTATTTCAGAAGTCGATTGGGATAACTTGCAGATTGTGGAGATACATGATGACAAAGGTAGAATTGAACTACTGAGTGAGGATCAGTTCTGTGAGATTTTGGGCTTGCAGGATGAAGAAGAGAAAAAAGATAAGAGTGAACCAAAGGGTCGTAGAATGGTTGGGAAGGGCAGTGATAATGATGGTGTTGCCATTCCTGTTAGTGATGCCATACCAAATGAGCTAGTGATTACATATGATAAGGACCACCTAAAAATGGACCTTGGCAAAATGTACCCATCAATAAAGGAATTTAGGTTAGAAGTGAGGGAATTTGCCATCAATGAGGAGTTTGATATAGGCACGGAGAAGTCGGATAAAAAAAGATTTAGAGGGTTCTGAAAGTCAAGTGAGGTTTTTGCTTGGAGGATTGTTGGCAGCCTGCAGGATGATAAATGTATTGTAAAGGTGAAAGATGGCTAACTATATAACCTCCATTCATTATTTAATTTTTGTATCTCTGTGTATGTCTATTTACTATATAACTTTCCTTCATTTTTAAATTCTATATGTGCAGGTCACAATTTTAGTTGGTCAACATGATTGTGTTTCAAGCAGCAGGGTGAAGATCATAAAGCCATCGCAAGACTGGGTAGCTAACAAGGCTGTGAGTATCCTTAGGAATTCACCTAAGATGGGTGCTAAATAATTACAGAAAAAGTTGCAAGAACAACACAAAGTCGCGATTCTATATGACACGGTCTGGAGGGGGAAAGAAAAAGTTGTTGCAGAGGTTTATGGTAAATGGGAAGAGAGTCTTGAGATGTTATATAAATGGAAGGCTGAGGTACTGAATAGGTCACCTGGAAGTGTTGTGGAGATTGAAGTAATGGAAATAGATGGTAATGTGTATTTTCATCGGGTTTTTTGTGCACTTAAACCATGCATTGATGGCTTTTTGGAAGGATGTAGACCACATCTAAGTATAGATTCTATTGCATTGAATGGAAGGTGGAATGGCCATTTAGCCTCAGCTACGGCATTTGATGGTCACAATTGGATGTATCCACTTGCTTTTGGGTTCATTGCATCTGAGACAGAAGACAATTGGACGTGGTTTATGAATCAACTTAAGATGGCAATGGGCGATCCTCCACTTCTTGTAGTGTGCACAGATGCTTGCAAAGGCTTGGAGAATGCGGTGAAGAATGTGTTTACCAATGCTGAACAAAGAGAATGTTTTTACCATCTTATGAAGAATTTTTCAAAATGGTTCCATGGCTTTGGAAGGATGTACCCTGCAGGAAGGGCTTATAGGGAAGATGTGTTCACTGAACATATGACAACAATCATTAAACAATCAGATGAGGTATGGAAATGGTTGAGTCAGTACCACACTCTAAAGTGGATGAGGTGTGTCTTCAATCCAGATATCAAGTGTGACTATATCACTAATAATGTAGTAGAGGTTTTTAACAACTGGATCCGAGACATTAAGGATTTACCTGTTGCTGAACTAGCTGATAAGATTAGAGAGATGATCATGCTTTCATGGAGGAAGAGGAGAAGGATTGGAGAAAGGCTACCACCTGGACGGATACTACCGGCAATTATGGTTCAACTGAGAGCAAATACTAGAGGTTTGGGGCACTTGAAAGTAGTGGAGTCTGCTAATTGGAGTGCAGAGGTGTGGGATAATAGCAAGAACTGTGAAAGGCATGTCGTGAAGCTAAATCAGTAGACCTGTACTTGTCTTGAATGGAAGCACAATGGTAAGCCATGTCAACATGTCTTCGCCTTTGTGACATCACAAAAGAGAGTAAATCGTGAACAATTTGTGCATGAGTGCTACTCTGTGGACAGATTCAAGGCTGCATATGGGAGAGAGATTGATCCAATGACAAATAAATCACAATGGTCACGTGGAGCTACCATTTTTTGTGGGGGCTCCACTTGCAAAAAGAAATAAAGGAAGACAAATGAAATTGAGGATCAAAGGATGTCTTGAAGGTGTCCACAAGAAAAAAAGGTGCCAATGATGCTCCCAAGGATGATAGCACCGCTCCCACCAATTCTAAGGGAAAAAAAAATGATTGGAGGGCCAATGACTTGCAAGATATGTGGCGAAAAGGGTCATAGGAAAGCTAGTTACAAGTGTCCACTCAATGGAACCAAAAAAAGGCAAGTGTTTTTCTTTCAGTTAAAGCTTAAATTATCACATCATGCCAAAAATAAATTGTTTTGTTGAATTGCAGGAAGAGAAAGCCTAGAAAGAACAGTACAAATGCAAGGCCAGCTGAACCTAGCACCCCAGAAAGACCTACTAGAGAACAAATATTGCAGGACAGTCCAAGCATGGTCACTAGAAGGTAAGCTGCAATGACAAATATCTCTATGTTCAGCAGTGTCCAAATGGGGAACAAAAATACTTTATCTAAATGTGATAATATATATGTGTGCAGCCGCCTTGCTATCTTGTTGGGAGAGGGTAGTTCTTCACAAACCACTAAAACTACCCCAGAGAGGATGCAACAGCAGCTCCACCATAGAAGATGACCCCAAGGAGGATGCCAACATCAGCTCCACCAAAGAAGATGACTCCAAAGAGGAAGCTATCTGTTGGATGAATGATCTGTTTGAGATTGCATTATGTCAGATGAGAACCAGTACTTTCAATATGCTTGTTATGTAGAAGTGAACTTTTTTTTTTTTGAGGGGAATGTAGAAGTGAACTTACTAGTAGTTTTATTCAGTGTGTTGCTTATGTGAGATATGAACTCACAATTTCAATGAGCTTGGAACTCAAAATTAAAGTGAGTCATGAGATGCAACAAATTATGCCCAGTTTATGTCTCATTATTATTCTTCTCATGTCGATGTACTGTGTGGATATATGGCAGATTATACTTAGTTTTTGTCGTTTATAGTATGGTTGTTCCAACATTTTGTTCTGGTCAGTACACTCATATTGTAGAAATTTGTGGTCTACTGCGTGGATATAAATATCCAACATTTAGTCAGCACAATTTTTCTCATGTTCAGATTAAGATGTAAAAAATACTTCCACTGCTCACCCTTCTCATGATCTTCACTTTCCATTCAGGGAAAACAAATGTATCTTTGCCTATGTTATTTGAGCACAAGATAGTATAGTGGTGTGTGACAGCAGTCCAAAAAGGTTCAACGATAAAATCTGGAATGCTCTACAGACATAGCTAGAGAACATCCTTCAAACAAAACGAGAGCATATCAGGTACAGTCATATAACTAGCAGTACATTTGGGAAAATCTTGCATTCTGACTAAAATTCATGACATTTGAGAACATCTTGCATTCTGACGAAAATTCAGATAGGAAAAGGGATACTGAAGCAACCCAGGGAACTGAAAAATAGTACTATATCATACATCTGGTGATATATCATCATGGTTTTAAATGCCATAAAACAATCTTGCATGAATCCTAACACAACAATCTAAAACAATTCTGTTTCTCTGCAGTCAGAACAAATGTACCCACTCTCACTCTCCAAAACAATCTAGGCAAACTTCTCTGCATAACACTACCAATTTCTCCTACTTTCTCAAACGCATGTGCACAAGCGTCCAGAGGAACTCCCGCCGGCCGACAAAAAATCCTCCATGGCCACGCGCCCATATCCCTCCACCTCCTCATCCTCCTGGGATGCGCCCTCCTGCCTCCTCGTCCTAGCCGAGCGGTGAGACCAGGACGAGAGGCTCGAGCGCCGAGCAGGCGGCCGAACTGAGCAGCTGTGGCGCGCGGGCACAAGGGCAAGCGGTGATAGCGGTCGGGCCGAGCGAGCGACGACGGCGACCGGGCAGGCAGCGTCAACAAGGTGTTTGTGTGGCTTGTTCTTTCCTCTGCTCGAATGAGAATACCAGATGCAGATAATCAGATCTCAGTACGTGTACTGTGTACATAGAATCAGGGGTAGTTTGGTCTTTTCCTGTGCTTATAAATGGAAAAGGGAAAAAGAAAATCACTAAAATGAGGGAAGTGGCATAGTAATCAAGGAGCCAACGAGCAAAGTGGCAATTTTGCGAAATCAATCTTGAAAGTGGCAATTTTGAGAAGCCACGTATTGAAAGTGACAAATATCCAATTTTCTCGAAAGAAAAAGCTCTTGCAGAGGTTTATGGTAAATGGGAAGAGAGTTTTGAGATGTTATATAAATGGAAGGCTGAGGTACTGAAGAGGTCACCTGGAAGTGTTGTGGAGATTGAAGTACTGGAAATAGATGGTAATGTGTATTTCCATCGGGTTTTCTGTGCACTTAAACCATGCATTGATGGATTTTTGGAAGGATTTAGACCACATCTGAGTATAGATTCTACTACATTAAATGGAAGGTGGAATGGACATTTAGTCTCAGCTATGTCAGTTGATGGTCACAATTGGATGTATCCACTTGCTTTTGGGTTTATTGCATCTAAGACAGAAGACAATTGGACGTGGTTTATGAATAAACTTAAGATGGCAATAGGAGATCCTCCACTTCTTGCAGTGTGCACAGATGCTTGCAAAGGCTTGGAGAATGCGGCAAAGAATGTGTTTACCAATGCTGAACAAAGGTAATGTTTTTACAATCTTATGAAGAATTTTTCAAAAAGGTTCTATGGCTTTGGAAGGATGTATCCTGCAGCAAGGGCTTATAGGGAAGATGTGTTCACTGAACATATGACATCAATAATTAAACAATCAGATGAGGTATGGAAATGGTTGAGTCAGTACCACACTCTGAAGTGGATGAGGTGTGTCGTCAATCCAGATATCAAGTGTGACTATATCACTAATAATGTAGTAGAGGTTTTTAACAACTGGATCCGAGAGATTAAGGATTTACCTATTGCTGAACTAGCTGATAAGATTAGAGAGATGATCATGCTTTTATGGAGGAAGAGGAGAAGGATTGGAGAAAGGCTACCACCTGGACGGATACTACCGGCAATTATGGTTCAGCTGAGAGCAAATACTAGAGGTTTGGGGCACTTGAAAGTAGTGGAATCTACTAATTGGAGTGCAGAGGTGTGGGATAATAGTAAGAACTGTGAAAGGCATGCCGTGAAGCTAAATCAGCAAACATGTACTTGTCTTGAATGGAAGCACACTGGTAAGCCATGTCAACATGTCTTGGCCTCTGTGACATCACAAAAGATAGTAAACCGTGAACAATTTGTGCATGAGCACTACTCTGTGGACAGATTCAAGGCTGCTTATGGGAGAGAGATTGAGCCAATGACAGATAAGTCACAATGGTCATGTGTGGAGCTACCATTTGTTGTGGGGGCACCACTTGTGAAAAGAAATAAAGGAAGACAAAGGAAATTGAGGATCAAAGGATGTCTTGAAGGTGTCCACAAGAAAAAAGGTGCCAATGATGCTCCCAAGGATGATAGCACCGCTCCCACCAATTATAAGGGAAAAAATGATTAGAGGGCCAGTGGCCTGCAAGACATGTGGTGAAAAGGGTCATGGGTAAGCTAGTTACAAGTGTCCACTCAATGGAACCAAAAAAGGCAAGTGTTTTCTTTCAGCCAAAGCTTAAATTATCACATCATGCCAAAAATATTTTTTTGTTGAATTGCAGGAAGAGGAAGCCTAGAAAGAACAGTACAAAAGCTAGGTCAGCTGAACCTAGCAACCCAGAAAGACCTACTAGAGAACAAATATTGTAGGACAATCCAAGCATGATCACTAGAAGGTAAGCTGTAATGATAAATATCTCTATGTTCAGAAATGTCCAAATGGGGAACAAAAATACTTTATCTAAATGTGATAATATGTATGTGTGCAGTCGCCTTGCTATCTTGTTGGGAGAGTGTAGTTCTTCACAAACCACTAGAACTACCCCAAAGAGGATGCCAACAGCAACTCCACCAAAGAAGATGACCCCAAGGAGGATGCCAACAACGGCTCCACCAAAGAAGATGATTCAAAGAGGAAGCTATCAGTTGGATGAATGATCTGTTTGAGATTGCATTATGTTAGATGTGAACAAGTACTTTCAATATGCTTGTTATGTAGAAGTGAACTTACTAGTAGTTTTATTCAGTGTGTTGCTTATGTGAGATATGAACTCACAATCTCAATGAGCTTGGAACTCAAAATTTAAGTGAGTCATGAGATGCAACAAATTATGCCCAGTTTATGTCTGATTATTATTATTCTCGTGTCGACGTACTGTGTGGATATATAGCAGATTATACTTAGTTTTTGTCATTTACAGTATGGTTATTCCAACATTTTTTTCTGGTCAATACACTCATATTGTAGAAATTTGTGGTCTACTATGTGGATATAAATATCCAACATTTAGTCAGCACAATTTTTCTCATGTTCAGATTAAGATGTAAAAAAAACTTCCAGTGCTCGCCCTTCTCATGATCTTCTCTTCCATTCAGGTAAAACAAATGAATCTTTGCCTATGTTATTTGAGCACAAGATAGTATAGTGGTGTGTGACAGCAGTCCAAAAAGGTTCAACAATAAAATCTAGAATGCTCTACGGACACAGCTAGAGAACATCCTTCAAACAAAACAAGAGCATATCAGGTACAGTCATATAACCAGCAGTACATTTCGAAAAATCTTGCATTTTGACTAAAATTCAAGACATTTGAGAACATCTTGCATTCTGACGAAAATTCAGATAGGAAAAGGGATACTAAAGCAACCCAGGGAACTAAAAAATAGTACTATATCATACATCTGGTGATATACCGTCATGGTTTTAAATGCCATAAAACAATCTTGCATGAATCCTAACACAACAATCTAAAACAATTCTATTTCTCTGCAGTCAGAACAAATGTATGCACTCTCACTCTCCATAACAATCAAGGCAAACTTCTCTGCATAACACTACCAATTTCTCCTACTTTCTCAAACATACGTGAACAAGCGTCCAGAGGAACTCCCGCCGGCTGACAACAACTCCTCCATGGCCACGCGCCCATCTCCCTCCACCTCCTCATCCTCTTGGGATGCGCCCTCCCGCCTCCTCATCCCAGCCGAGCGGTGAGACCAGGACGAGTGGCGCGAGCGCCGAGCAGGCGGCCGGACTGAGCGGCTATGGCGCGTAGGCACAAGGGCGAGCGGCGATAGCGGTCGGGCCGAGCGAGCGACGACGGCGACCGGGCAGGCGGCGTCAGCAAGGTGTTTGCGTGGCTTGTTTTTTCCTCTGCTCGAACGAGAATACCAGATGCAGATAATCAGATCTTAGTATATGTACTGTGTACATAGAATCAGGGGTAGTTTGGTCTTTCCTGTGCTTATAAATGGAAAAGGGAAAAAGAAAATCACTAAAACGAGGGAAGTGGCATAGTAATCAAGGAGCCAACGAGCAAAGTGGCAATTTTGCGAAACCAATCTTGAAAGTGGCAATTTTGAGAAGCCACATATTGAAAGTGGCAAATATCCGAAAATTGGATATTTGCCACTTTCAATACGTGGCTTCTCAGAATTGCCACTTCCAAGATGGGCTTGGCAAAATTGCCACTTTGATCATTGGCTTCTTGATTACCATACCACTTCTCTTCTTTTAGTGATTTTCTTTTTTCCTTTTCCATTTATAAGCACGGGAAACGACCAAACTACCCCTAATTCTATACATGTATGTACTATCCACGTTCTAATTGATAGTTTGATACTAATTGATACCAGAGCGCACCGGACGCCAAGAATACCGTGTGTGTTTGCATCATCGATCTCCTCGGCGCAGGTGTCGTAGATGGCTTAGACGTCGCTGTCACCGATCTTCACAATGTCCCATGCCACCGATCTCGTCAACGCCGTGTGCCGCCGTTCTCGTCGCCGCGTTCATGGATTCTGGACGGTATCATATTGAGCCTTATCCCGATTTGTTCAAAAATCTATAGTAGTTGATCTCTCCTTACATGGCTCATTAACAAAGCACTACATCATGTCCCTTCTTTACTGAGATTTATTCTCTTTGGTTATTTTAGCGCTCACGTACTCATAATTTTTTATTCTAGCCAAACCAACAAATTCTCTTTTATTGGCCCGAGAAAAACAATTGCTCCCTCGGACGACCCAATAGGGGAGTGCGGCTGAGGCCCAATACCGCATGTGCGACGAAGTAAATTTTTCTTGGGCCAACTGCGTGGGGGCAACTATATGATACTAGTTGCGTAAAACAGGGTGTGGAGCGCACATCAGCACACTGGTAGGCTCTAGGACGACCTGTGTATGTAAGGCACGAAAAAATCCAAAAAATGATGAGTTGAAGGATCAAAATCATGCTCTGAAAGAGTCAACTACGTGTTGCTAGCCACTCAAAGAAACGAGTTCTACCAACCAGCTCAAACCTTTAAGATCATACTCCAACGTTAGACTAGGCGCCCTGTTCAAATTTGCGACTATTTTGGATTGAGAACAAAGATTTAATGTTCTCAACATTTTTTAAAATGAAATATATTTTAAAATTCTGAACATTTTTAAAAAATCGAATTTTTTGATGTTATGAACTTTTCTGAAAATTTTTAATTTACGAAAAAAGGAGAAAGAAAATAAACTTGAAAGGAAAAAATACAAAAGAAACAGGAAAGAAAAATAGAAATATAACAGAAAAAAATTATTCAACCCAGCTTGGGCGCCCTGTGTGAATTTGCGACTATTTGACGGTCGTTGCGATAAATAGGGTTTTCTTTACTGCGTGGGCATGAAAATAACTGGGCTGGTTTTGCTGGGCCACACTGCGGGCAGCCCATGTACGAAATTTTGGAGTTTTTCCTTTTCTAATAGATGAATGGACAAAAATTTAGTACCACCTCTAATAGAAACAAATCTTTTCGATGGTGAACGGATATTTTTTTTTTGGAGAAACACACCTTGCTTTATTAGTAAGTATAGATATAGATTATTCAGGGAAACGCTTAGCCCCGCGCGCCGGCCGAAGCGTTAGCACCGGACTTGCACTGTGCGTTCTATCGTTTCGTTCGATAGCTCCAGATTCCGAGGACACACGTTTCCTCGTGGCCCCACCCCACTTTCCGTTCCCTCGCAACCTCCAACTTCTCCCTCTCTTTTTCTGTCCCCTACCTTTTACGCCATGGAATGGCAGAGGTTGCATGCTACCGGCCGCGCTGCTCACTCGTGCTCCTCCCGCGCGCCCCCACAGCACCGCCTTGAATCCGCTCCATCCATCCATCCATCTAGATCCACTCCGACGAGTGAACATCCACCCCTGGGAACTACAACCAGCTGAGCCAGAAGCTGCAACCATCCATGAATTTTTCTACTACCGACGATGGATTTGCTACATCCATCACGGCGGAGCTGCGGCCTACTATGGCGGTGGCTTTTTTTGTTGCAACCTTCCTCAGTTTTTGCTACTATTGGCAAGGGATTTTGCTACAACCAATAGAGTATGTTTGTTGCCACTGCCCAACACCGGAGCTGGAACTAGCATATTGTTTTGCTACAACCCGTGAAGCCTTGAGCTAGAAACCACATTTGTTTTTGCTACATCGACTAGAGCAGTTTCCGCGGCGGCAATGCCGGAGCCTTTATTTTTGTTTCAATCGGCAACCAGAAAAGCTTCCATCGACATGCTTTTTTTGCTACATGGGAGCTACATCCAGGGGAGAGGTGGAGGTTGCAACGGGGGGATGCATGACCGTGCCGTCGGCGAGCTGCACAAGAGACAGATATGAGGGTTGCGACGATGAGTGTAAAGTATGTCGCAACCGACGATGACAAGGGCCACGAATGGCGTGGTTTGATGTGTAGATCATGAACAGGTGGCGAGACGGTGAGTGTGGTCGATGACGGCGATGGTCGAGAAGGTGCCGGTGATGCATCGACGGTCATGGCGAGACGGCGTGTCACCGCTGACGAGTCAGCCGGTGACCACGCGGGGGGGAGTTTGTCTACAACAGGTCAATGCTGTTTTCCATCTCTCTCGATCCGATCTAAGATGAATTGGGGGGATGGAAAATATGATGTGGAGGTTCTAATCTAACAGCCACAGATGAGGTAATCCAGCAGCTGGCATGCGACCGGCCGAGACTTTCGACCGGCGCGCCGACACTGAGTAGTCGCCAATTATTTATTAGTGTGTGCCCCTGTTTGCAGCCCGCTACGGACCGCGCGATCAGACTCCATCGTGCGGCTACTATGCCAGGTGTCTCCTAGTCGAATTTTGTCTCCGCACAGTGACCGCACACCTGGTACGGTTGCATTGCTCGGTGCAGTGACCCACTTTTTGTGGTGTGCCCCCATTGTCATTGACGTTGTAGGATGAAATCAATGGTGAGCGAGGATAGAGTAGTGGGCGTCAATGGTTTCAAATTTCGTGCCACTATCATCTCCCACACATCCACCATTTGCCCCATCCTCTCCCCTCTCTCCTCTCTCCTCTCTCACTAGTAGCAACCGTAGCTGGGGACAGGGTGCAGGAAGGCGAAGGCATAGCGCGGGTGGCATCCACTGATCATCGCCGGCGTAGGTATGGTCCCTGCCCGTCCTCAAATCTTCTCCCCTTGCCATTTATCCCCTCGACGCAGTCATTCCCGGGTGGTCGTCGACGGGGAAGCAGTGGTTACCGCGGTGTCAGAGGGGCGGTGGTGCTTACCGCGGGGGCAACGAGGCAGTTTTTCGTGATCTCGAATTTTTGAGTTCTACCACATCGTTATAGAGTGATTTCCTTTGCTGTTTTGTCGGTTAGATCCCGTCTCAAACAGGCGCATCCACATCACATAGTTACGGTGAGGGATTCTAGTTCAGCGCCCTAGAAATCTAGGGTGATTTTAGGTTGTTTTTTCAAGCTGATTTTGCAGTTCCCCCTCAAACCCTAGATAGGCAATTTTGGTTCGAAATTGATGTGGTAGAGAAAATAGTAGTTGTGGTTGATCCTCTTTCTGATTTGGGGTTGTTACTTTTTATACACACTTGCAACTGAGATGTATCCAGTTGGCATTTGTAGATGTATGAGTTACACCAAACCAAAATGCAGTTGACTACCTTGGTTTGGGGATGGTGTAGTTTATGTGTAGGAGAGGAACACTCAACTTGCCTAAACTTGTTGTAACTATGCATTTTGTACCTGTGAGGGTGTGTAACTGAAACAAGTTTTGTGTGCAACTACATGCCTTTTAACGTGCAACTCGAAGAAATGATCTGTGCAACCGGAAGTTGACACTGTGCACAACATGTTTTTTTAGCAGTGAAAATGGGTGTAGAAGGAGAAACTGGTGGAAGCAAAGGAGGGATAATTTCATTACCCATGTGCTTTTCGTAGAGAAGGCTTTTTTGAGCAAGCTTGATGTGTTATGCACATTGTGTTCACTTTTTTGCAATTGTCCGTTCTTGTTGTTTTTGTCTCATGTAGGGGAATGTATCGTAGTCTAATCGGCGAAATCAGAAAAGGACTGCTGAGCGGACCCTCCGCACCTCCGCTAACGAGGGTGGTGAAGTTCGGGTAAGGATCTAGGATAACCTAAACAACCGTTTCCCGTACTTGAGGCGTTGTACGGATTTTTACTTTAGTGTGAGTAACTAGGCTCTAACATATGTTTTTTTTGTATTTTGTCTGTCTATTTTTTTATGCTCCTCCTCTTGATTTTCTTTTGTGTCATGTATGTAGGAAGATGATGGTGATCAATACCGTCTTGTAAAGCGTCAAAGACGAAAAGTGAAAGCCGTAGCACCCGATGTAGGCAGTTCTCATCTGCAGCAACTGTTGAGGTATATCTAATTGACCTTTTTTGTTGTAATCTTTTTGCAGTTGCACATTAATTTTGTAGTAGTTGGTTGCCCTTACTTCTGCTATTGCACATGAAAATGATCGAGGGTTGGCACACTATTTTACCTTTGTTGTTGTATATAAAAATGATATGATAGTTGGAGGTATTTTTTATCGAAGCTTTTTTTTTCCCTGGGTCATTCTCATGAAAATGATAGTAGTTGCATATTAAATTGGTAGTAGTTGCACATTAAATTGGTAGTAGTTGGCAACCCCTTACATTTTTGCTATTGCACATGAAATTGATTGTAGTCAGCACCCATTACCTTTGATGTTGCGTGTGAACATGATTTTAGTTGGCACACATTACCTAGCCATTTTCAACCTGGTTGTAACTATTAACATGTGCATCATATTAAAATATGTCTTATTCAAAGTTGATCATTTCTCTATGATCTACATGATGGTGTCATTTTCAACTATATTAGAATCCATCTGCCTGTTCCACACTGCGGTTGAAAAGTGCATCCTGATGTTAATTGCAGAAACTGTTAATTTTTTCCAACTTTTGCTTTTGATGACTGCCCTGAATATATAGCTAATGTGGACATGATTCTTACATTTTTTTACACTTCATCGTGTGTACTTTCATGCCATGCCCATTGATGCCATGTTAAGTTTCTGTAGCCATGAATTTGTGCCCATTGATGCCATGATTTAGTGCCAATGGAATAGAATGAACCTTGGCATGTCTACTACATGTACACATCATTTTCTTGCATACTTAAATTTGTTTTACTTGTTGTTCTCTTACTGTTGAGGGCAGGCTTAGCGCAGTGGTGAAGTCCTCCCCACTTGTGCCAAGAGGTCCTGGGTTCGAACCAGCCTCTCTGCATTGCACTTTGCAGGGGTAAGACTAGGTTCCTATAATCCCTCCCCAGACCCCACCTTGTGTGGGAGCTTCTATGCACTGGGTCTGTCCTTTGTTGTTCTCTTACTGTTAAGAGAGCATGATGATATTTCACAATGCATATCATTTTTTTCTCAGCAGAGTGAAGGTGGAGAGGAAGGAAATGAAGGAAATGAACCCCATCAACGTTCATAGGCTGGGAGGATAAGGGCCTCACCAGGGAGGTTTGTCAAGATGAATATGGATTTGGCACCCTTTCAAAGGACATTCCTATACGGGAAGATGTTGGGGGGGGGGAGGGGGGCTTAGTGAACTTAGCCGACATGCTGCCTTCGGAGTTGACTAAGTTCCTGGTCTAGTTTTATGACCCAAAGAACTTTGCTATGGTCTTTCCAGAAAGGGGCACGATCCCAGTTGACGCTGCCAGTGTACACAGAAATTTCGGTTTACCAGACAGGGGGGCACGTATGAAGTATACCATTGAAAAGGATTCGGTGAAGAGATTTAATGAGATCACCGGACCAACCAAACACCCAGGATCACCTCTTTTTGCAAAACCATCAAATCAATGAAGAGAGCAACTTATGACAAGTTCCTCATCGAGTGGCCTGCACTTGCTTTCAGCACTTTCCTAGCTCCTACCACCAGTATTTGTCTTAGCCCGCACAGCTATGGGGCTGTTCTGGAACCCGGATTGCTGTTGAAGAGTAATTTTTCTTTGTTTGTTGCTGAACACATAAATAAAGCATTCGACTGCATGGGTGAGGACAAACAAACAATATGTCGTTGCATGTACCATTTAATGGTGAGTAAAGTAAAACTATAGTTTTTGGGTAGATGTAGTTTTTTTGCACTTGCTGCTTTTTGACCATGCATTTTTTGCTCACATGTTCTTTTTTGTGTTGGTGATGGTGTGCGACATATCCTTTATATCGATATGCTCAATGTTGATGAGCGAGTAAGGGTATGTCCTGTACATGCTAATGCTTTTGATAAGAATCTGATCAGCAAGATCATCAAGAAGGACCTGAAGTCTCTTGGTGTGTTCGGCAAGCTTCAAGTGAGTTGTCATTCTAATGAAATGTTTTATCCAATGTTTATTTTTTTGCAGATTTCTCATATGATTTTGTTGCACACATGCTTTTCTATAGTTTTGTACACAAAACTGATTTTTTAGTTGTATGTAGTATATGGTAATTACACACATGCATATGATAGTTGCACACTTGTTATGTTTAGGTTGCCACAAGAACTCATTTGGAGTTTTTGCACATAGCTATATGGTAGTTGCATATAGTCACATGATAGTTGCACACTTGTGTCTAATTTAGTTGCAGCCAAATCAATTTTTTTCTTTGTGTTTTATGCTTGATTTTGTTTCTACATCAGCTCAAGGAGCAATACAGAGGAGCAGACTGATCAAAATTTTTTTGGAGGATTATTGCGGGCAGAAGCATTCCTGGCTTCAAAGGTTTCGATCAATTATAATCCACATGTGAGTTCATGTCCCTTTTTTGCAAATTAGTTTTTTACCCCTGTATTTCTGAAGTCACACACACATGCAATTTTTTTCGTAGCTTGGTTGCACCAATGAGTGTTTTTAGTTGCACCAAGTAGGGATTTCAGTTGCACCAGGGTCTATTTTTCAGTTGCAAACTAACTTTTTTCTCACTATTGATTCAATTTTCAAAAAATTAAATTATTTGCAAAAAAGGTTCAAGCAAGCAAGCATGGTCCATGATCTATGCAAATACGTAACGGAACAACTTAGCAGGTTCATTGAAGGTTTTGCCAAGCTTGATGAAGAAGAACCAGAGTTAAGTCCTCCCAAGAGGCCGCAAATAATGGGTTAGAGCTCGCATAGCGGTCACCCTAAGCGTAAAGGTGCTGCCAAGCAAACAAAAGAGAAAGAGGGCACCGAAGAAGCTGCATTTGAAGAAGAGTCTGAGTCGGAGGAAGAGGATGCTGATATTGAAGAGGATGATGAGGATGAAGATGCTGATGAGGTTGAAGATGGTGATGACTTTGAAGAGGAAGGGAATGAAGAAGATGACATGTTGAAGAGGAAGGGAACGATGAAGATGATGATGACGGGGATGAGGATGATGGCAACAATGAAAATAGAGGAGAAACCGGAGATGATACTAGTGCAACGATGTGCTATACAAAAGGTTTTTACCCCCTTTCCGCAATAGATTTTTAAGCCGTTGCCTTGCTTGTGTGTGTGATAGGGGGTCCATCCCACACGACCCAAAAACCGTCGGCGATAGGGAGTATGAATGCATACGTTTTGTAGAACTAAGCATATGCGATGCCCGCATCTATCCCAAACGCGAGTCGTCAAACAACTGTTTGTGATATATCGAATATCCCAAATGCTCCATACTAGCTACTCGTGTGGGTTGGCATTACCATCACACATGCTATTATGTGATACAACGTTTATGATGCATGCCCCATCACAAACAGTTCGCGATTGTAAAGCGTGTATGATTAGGAGACTATCACACACATTCACTTTTCCTGAACCATATGCAATATATAATTAAGAAGATAAGTTAATCGTCGTACGAGTGTCGGATGAGTTTACAAAACGTCCGACTGTCATACTAGTGTCGGATGGGATAACTATTTCACACGCTATTCTGTGGTGAAACGTTATGATGCATACGACATCACAAACAATTCATGATTGTAAATCTTGTACGATAAGGCGATTATCACAAACATTTAGTTTACTTGCACCATTTATGATATTGTGCTTTACAGACCTCGAGCGGCGTAATGACCTGTAGAGCATATTTTCTCCCTAATTTAATCATTGTAATTTAAAATTGTACAAAGTTTGAATTCTAAAGTAGGCAATACCTTTATTCATATCCATCAGGTTTAACAACCAATGCATTATTCAATTGACAGGTACATATGTTCAAGAATTACATAAAAAAAGAATTACATAAGCACCAAAAAAGACTGATGAATTAGGTTTGTATACTTGTATTGAAGACGGTAAAGAAAGATGCGAAAGACATTCTAATTGCTGCACAAGAAGAAGCGGAATGCCCATATTGTGCCCTCCTCCATGCCGAATGCACGCACGACTCTAGTACAACCCCTTGTGATGGCGGACCGCCCATCCTTCACTGTCTTCATGAGGACTTCTAGATAGTCATCGTAGTCTGGTAGAAACACTTTAACCTTTGCATGTCCAACAATCATGTCGTTTGAAAGGTAATCTTGAGTAAACTACTTTGGGAACCACTTCAAAGGAAAAAATCCCAGACATTATCATCTAACAACTCATTATGGGCAGTAAAAGAAGGCAACATAGTTCTTACTTACAATCCTGCAGTTCACTATTGTCTTGGATAATGTCGCGGTGGAACACGATCACCTATGGGGCCATCAGCCCCTTTTTGGTTCGGGGAGGGGGGATCACGTTACAGAAGAGCGGAAGCCATGGAACAACACGACAGAGGTGATGCTGGTGGTTTTTACCCAGGTTCGGGCCACTGAGAAGCGTAAAACCCTACTCCTTCTTTGGTGGATTGAAGGGAGGACCATGGTGAAAACGCAGTGCTCAAGCCTGGCAAGGTTGCCTCGGGGAGAGCAACTGCGCGCGTATGAGTGTACAAGGGTCCGAATCCTTTTTTAGGTTGCCATGGCCCACCTTTTATAGGCTAAGGGGTTACCACAGTGGCAAAATAGTCATTATCTATTGATTAAATAGCTAGCAGTGCTATCATACCTTACTCTGGCAATTAGGACAAAGTGCATTAAATGCACTGCTAGGTGTCATGCTGAGGATGCAGCTCGACAAGTTTGTCGCGTCGCTCAACCATCTTTTTCCTATCTGGATGTAACGCCTCTGGACGGGTGTTATATAGGGGGAATCTCCCTTCCACATGGCTGCCACGTGCCAAATGACAGCCACTTAATCACTTGGGGGCTCGACAGCACACTGATAAGTGACTTGCATCGCTGTGCGGTGGAGCGGTGGAGTCTTGGCGGGGAGATTCGCCCTTGGCTGCCCCGGCAAGCTTGCCGGGTAGATCTTGGGATTTGTCCTTGGGGTGGCCTCAACCTGACCAGGCTCACCTGCTTGGTAAGGGAGGCTTTCCCTTAGTGATATCTCACTTCTTTGGCTTGTCTTAGTCTTCTTGATCCACTTTTTGATTTCTCAAAGAGCTACCTCTCCGGCTTGGTCTCGTCTTGGGAGCTTGGTGTTGCTGTATCCTCGCCCTCGCGCCTGTGTACAGTCTAGGCAACATACATGAAGGTTTGTTGCACCGAAAGGAGCCCACGGGCCTGGCCCGAACGTGCTGCCCAGTGATACGTCTCCAACGTATCTACTTTTCCAAACATTTTTGCCCTTGTTTTGGACTCTAACTTGCATGATTTGAATGGAACTAACCTGGACTGATGCTATTTTCAGCAGAATTGCCATGGTGTTATTTTTGTGCAGAAATAAAAGTTCTCGGCATGACCTGAAACTTCATGGAGTCATGTTTTGGAATTAATAAAAAAATATTGGCGAAACAATCAACAGAAAGGGGCCCACACCCTAGCCACGAGGGTGGGGGGCGCCCCCTAGGGCGCGCCCCCTGCCTCATGGCCCCCTGGACCTCCACTGACCTAAACTCCAACTCCATATATTCACGTTCGGGGAGAAAAAAATCAGAGAGAAGGGTTCATCGTGTTTTATGATAGGAAGCCGCCGCCAAGCCTTGTTCTTCCTAGGGAGGGCTGATCCGACGTCCGTTCGGGGCTCCAGAGAGGGGAATCCATCGCCATCGTCATCATCAACCATCCCTCATCACCAATTTCATGATGCTCACCGCCGTGCGTAAGTAATGCCATCATAGGCTTGCTAGACGGTGATGGGTTGGATGAGATTTACCATGTAATCGATTTAGTTTTGTTAGGGTTTGATCCCTAGTATCCATTATGTTCTAAGATTGATGTTGCTATGACTTTGCCATGCTTAATACTTGTCACTAGGGCCCAAGTGCCATGATTTTAGATCTGAACCTATTATGTTTTCATGAATATATGAGTGTTCTTGATCCTATCTTGCAAGTTATAATCACCTAGCTACTACGTGTTATGATCCGGCAAACCCCGGAGTGACAATAGTTGGGACACTTCCCAGTGATGACCGTAGTTTGAGGAGTTCATGTATTCACTAAGTGCTAATGCTTTGGTCCGGCACTCTATTAAAAGGAGGCCTTAATATCTCTTAGTTTCCAATAGGACCCCGCTGCCACGGGAGGGTAGGACAAAAGATGTCATGTAAGTTCTTTTCCATAAGCACGTATGACTATATTCGGAATACATGCCTACATTACATTGATGAACTGGAGCTAGTTCTGTGTCACCCTATGTTATAACTGTTGCATGATGAATTACATCCGACATAATTATCCATCATTGATCCATTGCCTACGAGCTTTTCACATATTGATCTTTGCTTAGTTACTTCTCCGTTGTCACTGTTACGATTGCTACAAAACTGCTACTATTACTTTTGCCACTTTTACCGTTACTTCCATACTACTTTGCTACTAAATACTTTGCTACAGATTTTAAGTCTTTCAGGTGTGGTTGAATTGACAACTTAGCTGCTAATACTTGAGAATATCTTTGGATCCCCTTGTGTCAAATCAATAAATTTGGGTTGAATACTCTACCCTCAAAAACTGTTGCGATCCCCTATACTTGTGGGTTATCAAGACCTTTTTCTGGCGCCGTTGCCGGGGAGCATGGCTCTATTCTCTGAGTCAGTTGGGATTTATATCTGTTGATCACTATGAGGAATTTGAAAGATCAAAGAACCAAGATTTTTCCCTCAACTATGACGAGAGGTAAGGAGCTGCCATCTAGCTACGCACTTGATTCACCTTCCGTTTTGAGTAAACTTGCAACACCTACACCTGCTATTGATTCCGATATGTCACATGTTATTGATGATGCCACTTCTGTGCATGATGCTACTACTTATTTGCTTGATGATAATGTGCCACTAGGTGGATTTCTTGATGAACAACTTGCTAGGGTTAGAGAGAATGAAATTACTGAAACTGATGATATCATTGAATCCGATGATGAAGATTCTCCCCCTAGATATGAATTGCCTATTGTACCCGAGGGTTATGTTATGGATGAAGAAACTGCTAGAGACTTTCTTGCTTGCAATGATAGATATGATCTTAAGAAACTGTTAGCTAAGCTGAAAGAAAAGTCTTTGAATGCTAGAATGAAATATGACCCTACTTTTGCTACTTCAGCTATCTGTATTACTGATAAGGATTATGAATTCTCTGTCGATCCCGAGTTAATTACTTTGGTTGAATCTGATCCTTTCTATGGCTATGAATCTGAAACTGTTGTGGCACATCTTACTAAATTGAATGATATAGCCACCCTTTTTACTCATGAGGAAAAAGTTCGCTATTATTATATTCTTAAATTGTTTCCTTTCTCACTAAAGGGTGATGCTAAGATATGGTTTAATTCACTTGCTCCTAGTTGTGTGCGTAGTCCCCAGGATATGATTTATTACTTCTCTGCAAAATATTTCCCCGCTCATAAGAAACAAGTTGACTTAAGGGAAATATTTAATTTTGTGCAAATTGAAGAAGAGAGTCTCCCACAAGCTTGGGGGAGGCTTCTCCAATTACTTAATGCTTTATCTGATCACCCTCTTAAGAAAAATGAAATACTTGATATCTTTTATAATGGACTAACCAATGCTTCCAGAGACCACCTGGATAGTTATGCTGGTTGTGTTTTGAGGGAAAGAACTGTTGAGCAAGCTGAATTGCTATTGAATAATATATTGAGTAATGATAATGATTGGACACTTCCTGAACCAACTACCAAGCCAACTTAGAAGAAAAGGGGTATTCTATTTCTCAGTCCTGAAGATATGCAAGAGGCAAAGAAATCTATGAAAGAAAAAGGTATTAAGGCTGAAGATGTTAAGAATTTACCACTTATTGAACAAATACATGGTCTTAATAACTCGACACGGGTAGTAAAGGTAAATTCTCTCTATAGATTTGATAAGGGTGAAATCCCATCTACTAAGTTTGCTAGTCAACGCTTGGAAGAGTTTGACAATTTTATTGTTAAGCAAGAAGACTGCAACACTTATTTTGGTAGACAATTGAAATATAATGCTTACATGGTTGAACACTTGAGTGATTAGATGTCTAGAGTTCAAGGTGATCTTAAGCTTATTAGTAAACATGCTTCCATGGTTATTGAGGGAGTCCTGGATTAGGGGGTATCCGGACAGCCAGACTATATACTTTGTGCGGACTATTGGAGTGTGAAGATACAAGACTCAAGACTCTGTCCCGTGTCCGGATGGGACTCTCCTTTGCGTGGAAGAGAAGCTTGGCGATCCGGATATTATATTTCCTTGTTTGTAACCGACTCCATGTAAACCCTAGCCCTCTCCGGTGTCTATATAAACCGGAGAGTTTAGTCCTTAGAGACAGAATCATAATCATCATAGGCTAGCTTCTAGGGTTTAGCCTCTACGATCTCGTGGTAGATCAACTCTTGTACTACTCATATCATCAATATCAATCAAGCAGGAAGTTGGGTTTTACCTCCATCGAGAGGGCCCAAACCTGGGTAAACATTGTTCCCTTGCCTCCTGTTACCATCAGCCTTAGACGCACAAATTGGGACCCCCTACCCGAGATCCGCCGGTTTTGACACCGACAGTTACCACTCAAGTAGAACAAGTACTTAAGGCACAAGATGATTTGCTCAATTAGTTAAATAATAAGAATATGATAATGCTGTTAGAGTTATGACTATAGGTGGCAAAATGACCTAGGAACCTTTGTATCCTGAGGGCCATTCTAAGAGAGTTGAGCAAGACTCTTAGAGAATTAATACTGATACACCTAGTCCTTCTAATAAAAAGAAAAAGAATAATGATAGGACTTTGCATGCTTCTAGTGAACCTATTATTGACACACCTAAGAATCCCAATGCTATTTATATTTCTGATGCTGAAACAGAATCTGGTAATGAACATGAACCTAGTGATAATGTTAATGATGATGTTCATGTTGATGCTCAACCTAGTAATAATAATGATGTAGAGATTGAACCTGCGGTTGATCTTGATAACCCACAACCGAAGAATCAATGTTATGATAAGGGAGACCTCGTTGCTAGGAAGCACTGTAAAGAAAGAGAACCATGGGTTCAGAAACCCATGTCATTTCCTCCTAAGCCATCCGAGAAAAAGGATGATAAAGATTGTGAGCGCTTTGCTGAAATGATTAGACCTATCTTTTTGCGTATGCGTTTTACTGATATGCTTAAAATGAATCCCTATACTAAGTATATGAAAGATATTGTTACAAATAAAAGAAAGATATCGGAAGCTGAAATTTCCACCATGCTTGCTATTTATAATTTTAGAGGTGGAATACCAAAGAAACTAGGAGATCCAGGAGTACCAACTATACCATGCTCCATTAAAAGAAACTATGTTAAAACTGCTTTATGTGATCTTAGAGCCGGTGTTAGTGTTATGCCTTTCTCTTTGTATCGTAGACTTGATTTGAGGACATCGGTATTTGTGAGGATGTGCCTGTTGCGGTTGCAAACGTTACTATTTTAACAGACTTTGTTATTCTTGATATTCCCGAAGACGACAGTATGTCGATCATCCTTGGTAGACCTTTTCTAAATACTGCAGGGGCTGTTATTGATTGCAACAAAGGCAATGCCACTTTTCATGTTAATGGTAATGAGCATACGGTACACTTTCCGAAGAAAAAACCTCATGTTCATAGTATCAATTCTATTGGAAAAACTTCAGCTATTACTATTGAAGGTTTTAAATTCCCTCTTCCTACTGTCAAAAAGAAATATGATATTCTTATTTTTGGGGACATGCATATCCTCGTTGAGGTAACTTAGTGTTATTCAAAAATTCTCCGGTTTCATGTTATTCGGAAGAAGTTTGTTAACAAGACTTGATCAACCTTGTTAGTGGATTCCTTTTGATGAGCAAGAGATGGATGAAGTTAGAAAGCACAACTCTCTATACCATCCTTTTACTTTTTGTTGTTTAGAATAAATAAAGCAAAAATAGTATTTTCTGTCTATTTTCAGAATTACCCGTGCAATAAAAAATACCCCGAAAATAAAAGTTCTCCAAATGCCCTGAAAATTGAGTATGATTTTTTGTAGAATATTTGAGAATTTCTGGCGCTTAGAACACACCAGGGCCCCCCACCATTTGGTCACGAGGGTGGAGGGCGCGCCCTACCCCCTGGGTGTGCCCCTGCCTCATGGGCCACACGTGCCCCCCCTCCACTTATTCCAGCACCCACACACTTAGTCTTCCTCCGGAAAAAATCATCCCGTAGCTCAAACCCGTGTTCTTGCTCGTTTTGCTGCCATTTTCAATCTCCTTGCTCAAAGCTCAATTCATAAAACTGCTTTGGGGGATTGTTCTTCGGTATGTGACTCCTCCAATGGTCCAATTAGTTTTTGTTCTAGTGCTTTATTTATTGAAAATTTTTGCTGCTAAGGTGACCCTGTTCTTGAGCTTGCATGACAAATTTATATGGTCCAAAGTAGTTTTAATGCATGATATAGCCACTAGGCACTTGTGGGAGTAGTTGCTATCAATCTTGTTGAGTTTGGTTCACTTTTATTTTGAGTCACTAAAAATTTCAGGAATTTTCAGAGGAAGAAAATGTTGAAGAGACTTATTTATAACCTGGTATTTAGTAAAACCACTTGTCAGACTATTACCTTGCCTGCACCATCTTTGTTTAACATACATTCAGGCACATACCTCATCATGCTCGATGACATTTATGCATACTGTGAGCAGACATGGTCCCCAGAGCCAGAGCCAGAGCCATCTCCTGATCCATATTAGGAGTCTATTTATCAGTGGGATCCGCAGGGGCTCGCTAACCAGTGGCACCCCGAGGACCCTCCTCAGTACACTGGAGAGGACCACTTTGATCCATGGGCATAGACCAACTTAGGCCAAAAGCCTAAGCTTGGGGGAGTACGTATTTCTCACCGACATTACATTCATGTTCACACACTCATTCTAGTCATCAGTGTTCATACTTTTTCATTGTACTATCCATGCTAGTTTATTTTCTTTTCTTGCTTTCTTCTTGTGTGTTTGAAAAACTTTGAGAAAAAAAACTAGTTGTAGCTTTTAGCTAGTTTACTTTCCATGCTTGTAGTAGTAGTATTAAAGAAAACCCAAAAAGATTTCTCGTTCTTCCTTTTCTTGTTGGGAGCTTTCCTGTGTACATAGTTTTTCTCTTTCTTTGAAATTCTTTTCTTTTCTTTGGGGGTCGAGAGGAGAAGACCACGATGAAAATGATGAGTGGCTCTCATGTGCATTATTGTTGATCTAACAAAGAGCCCATATTACCTTGTCTTCTCCTTTGAATTAAATGTTTGCAGATTCCAGCTTAGTCCAATGCACGTGCACTATTATTATTATCCACACCGTTCGGTTGTGCAAGTGAAAGGCAATAATGGCGATATATGATGAAATGATTAAGATGAGGAAAAGTTGGTATGAACTCGATCTATCTTGTTTTTGTAAATATGATTAGTTCATCGCTCCTTATTCGGCCTATTATGAATGAAACATGTTTGCAATGATAATGGGAGGTTATAGTTATTCACGCCATGCTTAATTAGCTAGGAGCTTATAATGGTTTACCTTGCGTGCCAACATGCTATTAAAAGGGTTGTGATGTGGTATGATAGGGTGGTATCCTCCTTTGAATGATTCGAGTGGCTTGACTTGGCACATGTTCACGCAAGTAGTTGAAACAAAATCAACATAGCCTCGGCGATATTTATGTTCGTGGTGATTTATATCCTACTCATGCTTGCACTCATTGTTGGTTAATCGTAATGCATGTTCATGATCGCTCTTTAGTTGGTCGCTTCCCAGTCTCTTTCTAGCATTCGCTTGTACTAAGCGGGAATACTGCTGGTGCATCCACTTCCATAAACCCCAAAGTTGTTCCATATGAGTCCACCATACCTACCTATGTGCGGTATTTACCTGTCGTTCCAAGTAAATTTGTATGTGCCAAACTCTAAACCTTCAAATGAAATTCTATTTTGTATGCTCTAATAGCTCATGTATCAACTAGGGCTGTCTATATCTTCCATGCTAGGTTGGTTATTCTCACGATGAGTGGACTCCGCTCATCATTCACGATAAAATGGCCGGTAACCGGGATGCCTAGTCCCATGCTCAAATCAAATCAAAATAATTGCAAACAAAACTCCCCCAGGATTGTTGTTAGTTGGACGGTACCCGTTGTTTTGGACCAGCCGTGGAATGTGCTCGTTGGTGGTGGGGGAGTATAAACTTTACCATTCTGTTTGGGAACTGCCTATAATGTATGTAGCATGGAAGATATCGAGATCTCTTGGTTGTTATGTTGACAATGAATGTATGCCGCTCAAAATATTATTTATCTCTGCTTCAAAACTCGAGCTTTGGCACCTCTGCAAATCCCTGCTTCCCTCTGCGAAGGGCCTATCTATTTACTTTTATGTTAAGTCATCATCCTCTTATAAATAAGCACCAGTTGGAGAGCACCGCTGTCATTTGTATGCATTGTTATTAATTTATATTGATTATGACTGTGACGGGATCTCTTTTGCCATGAATTACAATGTCTAGTCAGTCCTTGATCTTCATGGGTGCTCTGCATTTACGTTTTGCGGTCTCGGAAAGGGCTAGCAAAATACCATCTTGTTATATCATATCACGATTGTTTTGAGAAAGTGCTGTCATCCAAGATTTATTATTATTACTCGCTAGTTGATTATGCCATTGATATGAGTAAACATGAGACCTAAATGTTATTGTGAATATGGTTAGTTCATGACTTTGATGAAAACTTAAATGCTGGCTTTACATATTTGCAACAACAAGATCAAACAAAGTTTGCAAAAGTTTTTCTTTATAGCTTTCAACTTGTCAACTGAATTGCTTGAGGACAAGCAAAGGTTTAAGCTTGGGGGAGTTGATACGTCTCCAACGTACCTACTTTTCCAAACACTTTTGCCCTTGTTTTGGACTCTAACTTGCATGATTTGAATGGAACTAACCCGGACTGACGCTGTTTTCTGCATAATTGCCATGGTGTTATTTTTGTGCGGAAATAAAAGTTCTCGGAATGACCTAAA
The DNA here is from genome assembly GCA_963921465.1 of Triticum timopheevii. Taxonomy (NCBI): domain Eukaryota; kingdom Viridiplantae; phylum Streptophyta; class Magnoliopsida; order Poales; family Poaceae; genus Triticum; species Triticum timopheevii. Next base: position 245,849,536 of record OY997264.1, on the reverse strand, counting down.
ACTTCACGGAGACACATTTTGGAATTAATAGAAAATATTGGCAAAAGAATCAACATAAGGGGGCCCACACCCTAGCCACGAGGGTGGGGGGCGCCCCCTAGGGCGCCCCTGCCTCGTGGCCCCCCTGGACCTCCACCGACCTCAACTACAACTCCATATATTCACGTTCGAGGAGAAAAAAATCAGAGAGAAGGATTCATCGCGTTTTACGATACGGAGCCGCTGCCAAGCCCTGTTCTTCCTCGGTAGGTGTAACACCCCAGATGTAACTTTTCATAATTGTAACTCCAACTCTTGCCATTTCCGGCTATGTGATATGTTATTTCCTCCGTGGTTGGGTTTTTGTATTTCATTTTGCATTTTGTTCATGTCATGCATTTCATCTCATGTCATCATCTGCATTGCATCCGCATGTTTTCTTAAAACTCGTAGCCGTTAGTAGTTGCCGCTTCTCTCCTTGGCTTCGTGGCATGTTGTCAGACCGTTTGTCTCCGTTGACCTTTCTCAGACCAACTGGTTTCTCGTTCCCTCTTGTTTGACCGCCTTACCTCTTTGCACAGTGCACCGACCATCTTCGCAACCTAGTCCGAAAACTTCTCCCGAACCCATCCGGGCAGTCGTTCCCGATGGGTCGGGATCATCCCCAAACATCTATAAAACATCTCTGTTTTGTTATTTGGGCTACCTAACCTATTTTCTCAGCCGTTAGATTACGATCGTAGGGACGAGATAACCCTAACCTAAATTCATCTGATATAAATATTAGTCTAACCCTAGATCCTAGGGGCATGTTCCATCCTTTCCCATCGCGCCGCCGCCACCCATTCACCATCTCCATCGGGATCCTCCCAGATCCACCTCTCCGCCCGACCACCTCCCTCATTTTCATCACCGAGCCAACCACCTTCTCCTCTCGATCCATGGTCGCCTCCTCCCTGCCTTCTTTGCCAACCAACAGATCGAAGCCCCGTGCTCCCCACCACCTCATCCTTGCAAGCACGACCACCGGAGCGCCACCTCACCGGACCTCTCACGCGCTTGAAGCTCGAGCTCCTCTGCCCGGGCATCTCGCGCGCCTCAAGCCCCAGTCGTCCTCAATCTCGTGCCTCCCCGAGCGGAGGGGCTCATCCTCGACCTCGACCGAGCCCCTCGCCCGCGAGCGTCTGAGACCCTGCCTCGTCCTCTGGCTCCAGGTCGGCCCTGTTCCCTTCTCCTTTCTTCCTTACTCTGTCCTCATCTCTCTCTTGGTTCTCTCTCTCCAGGGACCAACCATGGCGCCCTGTGAAGCTCCCCTCTGTAGCCACATTGCCGAATGCCGCCTCCAACGACGAACCTGGCCTCCTCCCGTTCCCCTCCTTCGGATCTGGTGCTCCACACCTCCCCTTGTGCTTGCGTACTCCCGTTCGACACCATGGCGCGAGCATCGGAGCTCGGCACGCCGCAAGCCGTGACCTCCCCGTCCAAACCCGCCGCTGCTGCCTCCTCGTCGTCATCTTCAAGCTCGCTGCCGGGATACCCCTCCTCGACCTCCATCGCACCCGGTTCCTCGCCCTCCGTCCTTCGCCGCCGCGCCGGAGATCCCCGATGTCGCTACTTTGCTTCTGCTCCCTGTCGAGCAGAGAATCGCGCCGTGCTTCCCTGCATCGATTGCGTTGACCGCATCGCCAAGGCCGCGCCAGGCCTGCGAGGCCTCTTCCACCGGCTAGGCCTTAGCCCACTAGGTGAGGCCACCTCCAGCGCCCGCACCCTGTGCACTTTTGGGCCTGCTAGTTTTGGCCTGTTGCATTTTTTTCTTGCCTCCACGAATTTGCCAATTAACCGGATAGATGCAGTTTTTACCGAAAACCCCCTGAAGTTCATGCATTAATAACTTCATAACCATGCATCGGAATTAAACAAACTTTACATGTAAAATGCTTAGAATTTCATCTAGTTTCATAATTTGCTACTTTCATCCATGTTAAATATGATTAACTTGCTGTTTGTTTAATTTTGCATAAATGCCATGCTAAAATGCTTTATTTCATAACTAATTAACCGTAGCTCCGAATTTAATAAACTTTATAGTAAATGGGGTGGAAAAATGCATAGATTAACTTGTTGCACTTTTTTTCCTATTTAACAACAATAAAATATGGTTTTAGGCAAAACAGTACCAAATCTAAAATATGCACATGAGGATTTTCCGGAATTGTTGTTTGTTGTTCCGGCCTCATTTAAACTTGCCTAGATAGGTAGTTTTATTATGCTTCACCTCTTGCCATGTTAACCAACATTTAATATTGATGTGTACCTAAATGAGAGTGAACTAAATACTTGCATGTTGTGTTTCGTCAATATGCAACTCGTTGCATACTGAGCTCCACTTAACTTGTACTATTGTTTGTTGCACTTTGCCATGCTTCGCCATGCTTTTAAACTGGTCATGCATCATACTTGTTTGTGCATCATGTCATGTTTATGCTTATGTGTTTACCATGTTGTTTGCTTTTTTCCGGTTTGCTTCTCTCGTCAGCTTCGGTTTCGTTCTGGAGTTGTGAGGATTCGTTCGACTACGTCCATTTGTCTTCTTCATGGACTCGTTCTTCTTCTTTGCGGGATCTCAGGCAAGATGACCATTATCCTCGATATCACTTCTATCTTTGCTTGCTAGTTGCTTCGTTCTATCGCTATGCTGCGCTACCTATCACTTGTTTACCATGCCTCCCATATTGCCATGTCAAGCCTCTAACCCACCTTCCTAGCAAATCGTTGTTTGGCTAAGTTACCGCTTTTGCTCAGTCCCTCTTATAGCGCTGTTAGTTGCAGGTAAAGTTGAAGATTGCTCCATGTTGGAACAGGATTATGTTGGGATATCACAATATCTCTTATTTTAATTAATGCACCTATATACTTGGTAAAGGGTGGAAGGCTCGACCTTATGCATGGTGTTTTGTTCCACTCTTGCTGTCCTAGTTTCTGTCATACCGGTGTTATGTTCCTTGATGTTGCGTTCCTTACGCGGCTGGGTTTATGGGAACCCATTGACAGTTCACTTTGAATAAAACTCCTCCAGCAAGGCCCAACTTTGGTTTCACATTTGCCTAACAACCTGTAACCTTCCCTTGGGCAGGCCAACCCAAGGGTCATCTTTATTTTAACCCCCCAGGCCAGTGCTTCTTTAAGTGTTGGTCCGAACTGAGCAGCCTGCGGGGCCACCTCAGGGAAACTTGAGGGCTGGTTTTACTTGTAGCTTGACTCATCCAGTGTGCCCTGAGAACGAGATATGTGCAGCTCCTATAGGGATTTGTCGGCACATTCGGGCAGTCTTGCTGGTCTTGTTTTACCATTGCTAGAATGTCTTGTAACCGGGATTCCGAGACTGACTGGGTCTTCCCGGGAGAAGGAATATCCTTCATTGGTCGTGAGAGCTTATAATGGGCTAAGTTGGGACACCCCTGCAGGGTATAAACTTTCGAGAGCCGTGCCCGCGGTTATGTGGCAGATGAGAATTTGTCAATATCCGGTTGTAGACAACTCGACACTTGACTTAATTAAAATGCATCAACCGCGTGTGTAGCCGTGATGGTCTCTTCTCGGCAGAGTCTGGGAAGTGAACACGGTTTAGGTTATGTTTGAATATAAGTAGTCTTCAAGATCACTTCTTGATCTCATCTAGATGACGACCATTGTGTAGTTTCTCTGCTTACTCTTGTACATGCCTTTAGCCACCATATTTTGCTTATCGATTGCTACAACTCCACCTCATTACACATCCTACCCATAAGCTTAAATAGTCTTGATCTCATGGGTTTTGAGATTGCTGAGTCCTCGTGACTCACAAGATACTACCAAAACAGTTGCAGGTGCCGATGATACCTGTAACGCCCCGGATACAACTTTCCATATTCGTAACTCCAACTCTTGCCTTTTCTGGAGATGTGATATATTATTTCCTTCGTGGTCGGGTTTTTGTCTTTCGTTTTGCATTTTGTTCATGTCATGCATTTCGTCTCATGTCATCATTTGCATTACATCGGCATTATTTTCTTAAAACTTGCGTCCACTCGTACTTGCCGCTCCTCACTTCTCTCCGTTGCGTTGATTGACCGTTCCGAAACCAACCGTGTTTTCGTTTCCCTTTTGTCAAACAACCAAACCCCTCTTGCGCGCGTCCGAAAACTTGCCCCAACCCAACCGCTCAGTCATCACCGTTGCATTCGGTTCATCTCCAAACATCCCCTAAATATCTTCAGTTTGTTATTTGAACTTCCTAAGCCTATTTTATCTCGACCGTCTAATTTCGATCGGATGTTCCAACTCCCCTCTTCCTTATATATATAGTCCACTCCTAGTCCATTTGTGGACAACTCTAAATTTTCTCCCCTTGTCCCATCCATCTCATCCACCGCCGCCACCCACCCTTTCTTCCTCGGGATCCCCTCATTCCCCCCGATCCAATCCCACCAACCAGACTCCACCCGAGGCCTCCCCTCGATCCAACTCGTCTTTGCTCTCCTCGTCGACCAGGGAGATGAGCTCCTCCCGAGACCAGCAGCCTCCGACCATCTCCCTCGTTTTGAGCTCCAGACCAACCCAGCGCCTCCTCTGCCTCGATCCCTCCTTGCGTGCCATCTCCTCTTCCCCCCGCAGCTCAGAGACCCCAAGCCCCCTGGATCCAGCTGTCCAGGAGGACGTCGATCCACGCAGTCGCGCCGTGCTGCCTTCCACCACCAGGCGACCCCGCGACCTCTCCTCCTCCTATGTTTCCCCCTCTCTCTCTCCAACGGTGGCCATCTCTCTCTCCTTCACAGGAACGAGCAGGAGCTCGCCCAAGCTCCATGGCGCCGCCTCCGTCGTCCTGCTTCGTCCGGCGACCCCCGAGCAGCAAGCCGGAGCCTGAGCTCTTTCTTCCACGCCCACTCTACCAAGTCCCTCGTCTGGTTCGAGCCGGAGCTTGCCTTCCCCTCGCTTGCGAGCACCTGAAGCCCTGCCTCCTCCTCGTCGTCCACGTCTTCCGTGCCCAGCCCTGTCTCCGTCTGGCCTGCAACGAGGAGTAGCTCGCCGGAGCACGAGCTCCATCGGGTCTGCCTCCCTCTGCCCGTCCCCTCCTTTTCCTATCTCTTTCCTCCCTCCCCGCCACTTCTCTGAATTTATTTTCCCTGCCATGGCCGCCTCTCTGCAGTTCACCGACGCGCCCGACGTGATCAAGCTACCGGAGATCCTGCACCAGCCCTGTCATTTCCTTCTTCCGCGCTATTCCAGACCCCGCCGACTCGAGCCGCCGTCCTGTGCCACGCCCGTGCGCCTGCGTCCTCTGCATCAAAACCCTGCTTTGGTTGCAGAGTACGAGCGCCTCCCTTCGATCTTGACCGGCCGGGCCATCCGCTTCGCTCGTTGACCGCGGCCTCGCTCGGCCTGCCTCCACCAACTGGGCCGCAGCCCTTGGTGAGCCACCGCTGCGTCCCCCTTCCACTGTTGGCCCAAGTGCAGATACGGCCCGTAGATGTTTTTTTCCAGTTCTGTGAATTTAGCATTATCCAGTGATTGACAGTTTTGCAGAAAAACCCTCTTTGTTCATGCAGTAATAACTCCACAACCGTGCATCCAAATTAAACAAACTTTGTATGTAAAATGCTTAGAATTCTGTCTAGTTTCATAATATCCATTTTCATCCATGTTTAAGATGTTTAACTTGCTGTTTCTTTAAATTTGCTTAAATGCCATGCTAAAATGCTTTATTTCATAACTAAATAACTGTAGCTCCAATCTTAATAAACTTTATATGTAAATGGGCTAGAAAAATGCATAGATTAACATGGTGCACTTTGTTTTACTGTTTAACAACATTAAAATATGGTTTAGGGCAGAACAGTACCAAATCTAAAATATGGACATGGGGATTTTCCGGAATTGTTGTTTGTGTTTCCGGCCTCATTTAAACTTGCCCAAATAGTTAGTTTTCATATGCTTCACCTCTTGTCATGTTTAACAACATTTAATGTTGTTGGGTACATAAACAAGAGTGAACTAAATAAATGGATGTGGTGTTTCATCAATATGCAACTAGTTGCATATTGAGCTCCACTGAATTTGTAGTGTTGTTTGTTGCACTTTGCCATGCCATGCATATTTAAACCGGACATGCATCATACTTGAATGTGCATCATGCCATGTTTATGCTTGTGTGTTTACCATGTTGTTTGCTTCTTTCTGATTTGCTTCTCTCGTTAGCTTTGGTTTCGTTTCGGAGTTGTGAGGATTCGTTCGACTATGTTTGTTTGTCTTCTTCTTGGACTCGTTCTTCTTCCTTGCGGAATTTCAGGAAAGATGACCATTACCCTCGATATCACTTCTATCTTTCCTTGCTAGTTGCTTCGTTCTATCGCTATGCTGCGCTACCTATCACTTGTTTACCATGCCTCCCATATTGCCATGTCAGCCTCTAACTTTTTGTCACGCCCAAGATGCGACCCTATCCTAAAGGAACTCGAAGGTCCCACCAAGGATAGCGCATCTTGAAGATGCTTTTGCAAGGTGGATATCATTACATCAACATTACATAATAGATGGGGATACATACATAAGGCATACAATGCCACACGAATACAACATCACAACATACAAGAACAACATCTGACTACGGATGAATCATAAACAGAAACTCAAACAATATCCACCCTGCTAGCCCAGGCTGCCGACCCGGAACCTATCCCCTGATCGAAGAAGAAGCAGAAGAAGAACTCAAGCAAGCAAGCATCGCTCTCGCGTCATGATCATCGTATAACCTGTACCTGCAACTGTTGTTGTAGTAATCTGTGAGCCACGAGGACTCAGCAATCCCATTACCATGGGTATCAAGACTAGCAAAGCTTAATGGGAAAGGAAGGGGTAAAGTGGTGAGGTTGCAGCAGCGGCTAAGCAAGTATGGTGGCTAACATACGCAAATGAGAGCGAGAAGAGAAGCAAAGGAACGGTCGTGAAGCTAGCAATGATCAAGAAGTGATCCTGAACTCCTACTTACGTCAAACATAACCCAGAAACCGTGTTCACTTCCCGGACTCCGCCGAGAAGAGACCATCACGGCTACACACACGGTTGATGCGTTTTAATTCAGATCTGGTGTCAAGTTATCTACAACCGGACATTAACAAATTCCCATCTGCCACATAACCGCGGGCACGGCTCTCGAAAGTTTATACCCTGCAGGTGTGTCCCAACTTAGCCCATGACAAGCTCTCGCGATCAACGAAGGAATAAAGCTTCTCCCAAGAAGACCCGATCAGTCTCGGAATCCCGGTTTACAAGACATTTCGACAATGGTAAAACAAGACCAGCAAAGCCGCCCGATGCGCCGACAATCCCGATAGGAGCTGCACATATCTTGTTCTCAGGGCAACACCGGATAAGTCAAGCTACGAGTAAAACCAGCCCTCGAGTTGCCACGAGGTGGCCCCACAGGCTGCTCGGTTCGGACCAACACTTAGACAAGCACTGGCCCGGGGGGGCTAAAATAAAGATGACCCTTGGGTTAATTACTCCCAAGGGAAAGGTAGGTGGTGGTGAGGCAAATGGTAAAACCAAGGTTGGGCCTTGCTGGACAAGTTTTATTCAAAGCGAACTGTCAGGGGGGTCCCATAAATCACCCGACCGCGTTAGGAACGCAAAATCCGGGAACATAACACCGGTATGACGGAAACTAGGGCGGCAAGAGTGGAACAAAACACCAGGCATAAGGCCGAGCCTTCCACCCTTTACCAAATATATAGATGCATTAATAATATAAGAGATATTGTGATATCCCAACCAAAATCCCCTGTCCACCATGGAGAAATCTTCAACTTCACCTGCAACTAGCAACGCTATAAGAGGGCTGAGCAAAGCGGTAACATAGCCAAACAACGGTTTGCTAGGAAGGGTGTTAAAGGTTAGAGGTTCATGGCAATTTGGGAGGCTTGAAGAGCAAATGATAGGTAACGCAGCATAGCGATGGAACGAAGCAACTAGCATAGCAATGATAGTAGTGAGATCCAGGGTAGCGGTCATCTTGCCTGAAATCCCGCAAGGAAGAAAAACGAGTCCATGAAGAAGATGAAGCCACGAAGACGAACCAAGCATAGACGAACGCATCCTCACGATCGCAACGAAACGGGAACTATCGAGAAAAAGCACACAACATGGTAAACACACCACACATAGACAAGACATGATGCACAACAAACATGATGCATGAAAAAGCTACATGAAGCTACTCATGGCGAGAGATGATGCAAACAAGAACAACACATCAAGGCAAGTTTAAATGAGGCCGGAAACAACATATAACAATTCCGGTAAGTCCTCATATGCAAATTTCGAAATTGGTCCAGAACTGAATAAACATTATGTTCACGTTGTTAAACAGCAAGTTAAGATGCACCACGATGATCTACACGAGATTCTAGTCAAGTTACATATAAAGTTCATTAGATTCGGAGCTACGGCCTAGAAGATATGAGCAAAACAAGTTAAACATGGCATTGATGCAAAATGCATACAAACATCAAGCAAACACCTCAAAACAATGATGCAACATGATAATATGAAACTACATGCAAAATCAAGCAAGTTTCATATAAAGCACACTCAAAACGGAGCAACGGTTCAACACATACACTCTATACAAGTCATAACAACAATCTGTCCAAAACAGCAACTAGGCATATTGCAAGCATCAAAACAACATGCTACAGCACCCCAACATAATAACAAAAGGCATGGGCATGAAGTATAGGTAAAGCATAACAAAACATGAACACTGAGCTATCTCCAGAAATCACTAGAACATGCTCCAAAACACATGGGAAGATTGCAAATATTAACAGTTTCAGACTTTGCAGAAATAACATCAGGTTGCAATGTTTAGAGCTATCAAACAACATGTTACAGGAACTTATCATGGCAAATAAAGGCATGGCATGAATCTACTAATTTCATAGATCAAAAGTCCCTTACTGACCATGAGCCAAAAGGGCACGGAAAATATGATGGCACCCATGTAAACATGGCAAGTTATATTACAGATTCATACATGGCAGGAACAACAATAAGTAGGCATGTTCGTGAGCTTGAACCACTCACTACAGAGCAATACATGGCATGTCAAGGCAACCAACAGTAAGAAGACATGTTTATGAAGCTAAGCATGGCAAGAACAAGGTCATAGGGTGCATGGATCACTAGAAAAGCACATGGCCAAAACTGAACTTCATGTTAACAGGTTGACAGCAACATTATCAAGCAACTTTGGAGCAAGATATGAACAATCTACAGCAGGCTATAATTGCAACCAAGGGCATGAATGGATAGAGCAAGACATGTATAACAAAACATCCTTAGTGAACAATCTCCAGATAATGCACGAAATGACTTGTAGAAGCATGTTAACATAGCAACAAAATATAACAGAATCTGTCAGGAAAACAACAACAGCAAGTATCCTCCTTAACAAGCTTGATGCACTCACTACACAACTCACAAAAATACATGGTTGGCACCACTGGAAAGATGGCATAGCATAGATCAAAACACATGTAGACATCAACCTCATAGGATGCACACATCAATCATGGCAAAAATGACAAATGAGCAAGTTATAACAGTTTCAGCAGATTAACATCAACATGCACTCTTCTAACAACATTTCGGGCATCAAGATGAGCTCAAATGAAAATGATGCAATGGAACGAAATGACGTACTCGTTGAGACGAACAATTTGACATATTATACGCACGAAATGGAGCTACGGATGCAGAGATGCGATGCGATGAACATGGCATGATTATGTCAAAAATCTGGGACTTAGACGAATTTTCACCTCCAGGAGAAGTCAACGGTGGCGCGGATTTCAAGGTTCGTCGGAGCAGGGCGGCGCGGCTGCCGGAGTTGGACGGGGAGGAGGCCGGGGAGGTCCGGGGCGGACGGATCCGACAGCTCCCGGAGCTGCGGCGCGAGATCCAGCCGGGGCGGGGCCGGAGGCGGCGGTCGGGACGACCGACGGCGAGGGCGCGATGGCCGGCGGCGGGAGGCGCCGGGGCGGCGGCTCGGCGGAGGGCGGCGGCGCGGTAGACGCCGGCGACGGGGAGCAGCGGCACGGCGGTGGCGGAGACGGTCGGCGGCGGGCGCGGCCGAGGACGGGGCGGCGGCGATGCGGGGCCGGCGACGGCGCGGATGCCGGCGATGGGGTTGTGAGGCGGCGGGCGGCGGCGCCGTGACGGAGCGGCGGCGGCGCGCCGGCGGGCGGGACGCGGCGGCGCTCGGGCGAAAGGGCGCGCTCGGGCGGCGGCGGCGGCGCGCGGGCCGCGCGGGCTTCCCGCGGGCCTGGCGGGCCGGCGACGCGGGGGAGGCTGGAGTGCCACGTGGCGGGCTCCGAGTGGCTGAGGGAGGCGGCGGCTGACGTGTCCGGCGCGGCGCGGACGCGTCCGGTGGGCGGAGGAAGAAGGGGCTAGGGTTTGGACCCGAAAATTCGGAGGGGGAGGTGTTTATATAGGTAGAGGGAGCTAGAAGAGTCCAAATGAGGAGCGGTTTTCGGCCACGCGATAGTGATCGAACGTTCGAGAGCATGGAGGGGAGTTTGCTAGGTTTTGGGCCACTTTGGAAGGGGTGTTGGGCTGCAAGTCAAAGAGGGCTTTGCAGTTACCCGGTTAACCGTTGGAGTATCAAACGGACTCCAAATGGCACGAAACTTGACAGGCGGTCTACCGGTGCTATACCAAGGCCGCTTGGCAAACCTCGGGCCATTCCGAGAAAGTTTAACACCCGCACACAACGAGAGACAAAAGGGGACGCCGGGGAACATAGGAGTGCCGGATTGCAAAACGGACAACGGGGAAAGAGCTCGGATGCATGAGACGAACACGTATGCAAAAGCGATGCACATGATGACATGATATGAAATGCAGATGATGACATGGCAAAGTGCAACACGCAAGCAAATGACATGGCAACGACGGCGAATAACTGGCGAACACCTGGCGCATCGAATCCAGGGCGTTACAACACTCCTCCACTAACAAGAGATCTCGTCCCGAGATCTTAGGACCGAGACGGAAGGGAAAAGGGATGAGGTGAAACAAGAACTCAAGAGAGGAAGCAAAGAATCGAGAGCACTCGAGAAGAAGAGAGGAACGACGAGAATGACGAGAATCGAAAGCTCACAGAATCAGATAGACTATGAAACCACTCGTTCTAACCGGAGTGGTTAGAATGAGAAAAGAAACCAATAAGAATGAAAGGATTTAGGCGGCACTCCGGCTTAAAAAAGGAAGGATTAGAACGAACTTGAGAGGATGGAATGGAACTTGATGAACTCTTGAAGAATGAATTAAATCATGACGATCCACCATAAGAATTCGGAAATGACTGACGAAAGAGAATGAATCACCGGGAAGAATTAAAAGAACCAAATATGCTAGAGGGGATTTAGATGCAAAAGAACGAAGAGATCATGAGCTGATTAAAGAACACTTGAACGAAGAACCGGAAGGATATTGAGACGAACGAAAGGGCACAGATAATAATTGGAGAACGAATCTAAAAAAACTTAGAACGACGAAATCTTCCGAAAAGATGGCCTCCGGATGATCGAGAGAGAAAGCAACTCCTGAAATACTCCGGATCGGTAAGGAAGAATATCTGAGAAATGGAATAATTAAAAGAGGATAACATGAACTAGAACCACGAATCTCTGGGAGAATGGACAAGATTTAGAGGAAAAACTCTTCTTCGGTCTTCAAATGGCGACGGAAAACAACACCAAAATTACTAAGATACTTCGGTAGAATGAAAAGTAGAGAGGTTGAGTGAACAATGAAACGAATTTGAAAGCGATCTTGAAGAAGGCATGTGACTGATGAAATTCATTCTTACGCCACACTTGAAAAGAATTGAGAATAACTCCGGAAGCATTAGAAGAGTCAGGTAAGATCCTGGGAAAAGACCTGTGGGTTAGGGCCCACTGACGAGAAAACACCGTTGGAAAGGATTGTTGAAGAGGTAGATGATGCACCGAAATGATTGAAATATTTGAATGAGGTGACAACCTCGAATTAGTTCGAACACAGACGAATCTCTTGAGATATCTTGAACACTCCGGAAAGATAAACTGGCGAGAGGCGAACGAGCAGGGAAAAACACTTGATCCAAGGGAAAGAATATAATCAACCCGAAAAACTTGAATTGAGTCCACCAGAGAAGAACGGGATGAAGAATGACGAACGAGACGAGAATTCACCGGTTGAAATGATTGAGGGAAGACTGAAAAGGCTACATATGAATGAAAATTGATGCTCGAAAGGGACTGAGGCTCCGGGAAGAAGAGGGTGGGAGGGCGGGAAAAACAAAGGCAACTTGGAAGGGGAAATCGACGAATATCTTGAAGAGAAAAAACACCAGTTGAAATCATTGAGGAGAGAGAGCAAAACTTCGCACGAGTAGGATGGATACTCGATTACGGACTCCGGTTCCAATAAGAAGAAGGGTGGGCAGGTGGGAAAAACACAACAACTGAGGATTGAACTTGGCAAAGATGAAGAGGTTCGAGTCGACTTGACGAGAAATGCACCAGATGCAAGGAGCTGAGGAACAACGATCGGAAAACCAACTGCGTGAACCTAAAGAAAAATTTGAATGGGAAGAGGAGTAATTCAAAACACCTACGTCAAGATTCCTCACCAGAGCGACGAAGGGGCTGAGGAGTAAAAAGAATTCCTAGTCTCCGATATAACTAGACTCCGAAAATAGTTTTCTTCTAGACTCAACAACGGCCAAACTACACAATCAATCAAGGGGGCTCCTAAGGTCGGTCGAGGCTCTGATACCAACTTGTCACGCCCAAGATGCGACCCTATCCTAAAGGAACTCGAAGGTCCCACCAAGGATAGAAGCGCATCTTGAAGACGCTTTTGCAAGGTGGATATCATTACATCAACATTACATAATAGATGGGGATACATACATAAGGCATACAATGCCACATGAATACAACATCACAACATACAAGAACAACATCTGACTACGGATGAATCATAAACAGAAACTCAAACAATATCCACCCTGCTAGCCCAGGCCGCCGACCCGGAACCTATCCCCTGATCGAAGAAGAAGCAGAAGAAGAACTCAAGCAAGCAAGCATCGCTCTCACGTCATGATCATCGTATAACCTGTACCTGCAACTGTTGTTGTAGTAATCTGTGAGGCACGAGGACTCAGCAATCCCATTACCGTGGGTATCAAGACTAGCAAAGCTTAATGGGAAAGGAAGGGGTAAAGTGGTGAGGTTGCAGCAGCGGCTAAGCAAGTATGGTGGCTAACATACGCAAATGAGAGCGAGAAGAGAAGCAAAGGAACGTTCGTGAAGCTAGCAATGATCAAGAAGTGATCCTGAACTCCTACTTACGTCAAACATAACCCAGAAACCGTGTTCACTTCCCGGACTCCGCCGAGAAGAGACCATCACGGCTACACACACGGTTGATGCGTTTTAATTCGGATCTGGTGTCAAGTTATCTACAACCGGACATTAACAAATTCCCATCTGCCACATAACCGCGGGCATGGCTCTCGAAAGTTTATACCCTGCAGGGGTGTCCCAACTTAGCCCATGACAAGCTCTCGCGATCAACGAAGGAATAGACCTTCTCCCAGGAAGACCCGATCAGTCTCGGAATCCCGGTTTACAAGACATTTCGACAATGATAAAACAAGACCAGCAAAGCCGCCCGATGCGCCGACAATCCCGATAGGAGCTTCACATATCTCGTTCTCAGGGCAACACCGGATAAGTCAAGCTACGAGTAAAACCAGCCCTCGAGTTGCCACGAGGTGGCCCCGCAGGCTGCTCGGTTCGGACCAACACTTAGACAAGCACTGGCCCAGGGGGGCTAAAATAAAGATGACCCTTGGGTTAATTACTCCCAAGGGAAAGGTAGGTGGTGGTTTGGCAAATGGTAAAACCAAGGTTGGGCCTTGCTGGACAAGTTTTATTCAAAGCGAACTGTCAGGGGGGTCCCATAAATCACCCGACCGCGTTAGGAACGCAAAATCCGGGAACATAACACCGGTATGACGGAAACTAGGGCGGCAAGAGTGGAACAAAACACCAGGCATAAGGCCGAGCCTTCCACCCTTTACCAAATATATAGATGCATTAATAATATAAGAGATATTGTGATATCCCAACCAAAATCCCCTGTCCACCATGGAGAAATCTTCAACTTCACCTGCAACTAGCAACGCTATAAGAGGGCTGAGCAAAGCGGTAACATAGCCAAACAACGGTTTGCTAGGAAGGGTGTCAAAGGTTAGAGGTTCATGGCAATTTGGGAGGCTTGAAGAGAAAATGATAGGTAACGCAGCATAGCGATGGAACGAAGCAACTAGCATAGCAATGATAGTAGTGAGATCCAGGGTAGCGGTCATCTTGCCTGAAATCCCGCAAGGAAGAAAAACGAGTCCATGAAGAAGATGAAGCCACAAAGACGAACCAAGCGTAGACGAACGCATCCTCACGATCGCAACGAAACGGGAACTATCGAGAAAAAGCACACAACATGGTAAACACACCACACATAGACAAGACATGATGCACAACAAACATGATGCATGACAAAGCTACATGAAGCTACTCATGGCGAGAGATGATGCAAACAAGAACAACACATCAAGGCAAGTTTAAATGAGGCCGGAAACAACATATAACAATTCCGGTAAGTCCTCATATGCAAATTTCGAAATTGGTCCAGAACTGAATAAACATTATGTTCACGTTGTTAAACAGCAAGTTAAGATGCACCACGATGATCTACACGAGATTCTAGTCAAGTTACATATAAAGTTCATTAGATTCGGAGCTACGGCCTAGAAGATATGAGCAAAACAAGTTAAACATGGCATTGATGCAAAATGCATACAAACATCAAGCAAACACCTCAAAACAATGATGCAACATGATAATATGAAACTACATGCAAAATCAAGCAAGTTTCATATAAAGCACACTCAAAACGGAGCAACGGTTCAACACATACACTCTATAAAACTCATAAAAACAATCTGTCCAAAACAGCAACTAGGCATATTGCAAGCATCAAAACAACATGCTACAGCACCCCAACATAATAAAAAAGGCATGGGCATGAAGTATAGGTAAAGCATAACAAAACATGAACACTGAGCTATCTCCAGAAATCACTAGAACATGTTCCAAAACACAGGGGAAGATTGCAAATATTAACAGTTTCAGACTTTGCAGAAATAACATCAGGTTGCAATGTTTAGAGCT
Organism: Triticum timopheevii; assembly: GCA_963921465.1. Taxonomy (NCBI): domain Eukaryota; kingdom Viridiplantae; phylum Streptophyta; class Magnoliopsida; order Poales; family Poaceae; genus Triticum; species Triticum timopheevii. The sequence goes on along the minus strand of OY997264.1, from coordinate 245,834,237 downwards.
ATCAAACAACATGTTACAGGAACTTATCATGGCAAATAAAGGCATGGCATGAATCTACTAATTTTATAGATCAAAAGTCCCTTACTGACCATGAGCCAAAAGGGCACGGAAAATATGATGGCACCCATGTAAACATGGCAAGTTATATTACAGATTCATACATGGCAGGAACAACAATAAGTAGGCATGTTCGTGAGCTTGAACCACTCACTACAGAGCAATACATGGCATGTCAAGGCAACCAACAGTAAGAAGACATGTTTATGAAGCTAATCATGGCAAGAACAAGGTCATAGGGTGCATGGATCACTAGAAAAGCACATGGCCAAAACTGAACTTCATGTTAACAGGTTGACAGTAACATTATCAAGCAACTTTGGAGCAAGATATGAACAATCTACAGCAGGCTATAATTGCAACCAAGGGCATGAATGGATAGAGCAAGACATGTATAACAAAACATCCTTAGTGAACAATCTCCAGATAATGCACGAAATGACTTGTAGAAGCATGTTAACATAGCAACAAAATATAACAGAATCTGTCAGGAAAACAACAACAGCAAGTACCCTCCTTAACAAGCTTGATGCACTCACTACACAACTCACAAAAATACATGGTTGGCACCACTGGAAAGATGGCATAGCATAGATCAAAACACATGTAGACATCAACCTCATAGGATGCACACATCAATCATGGCAAAAATGACAAATGAGCAAGTTATAACAGTTTCAGAAGATTAACATCAACATGCACTCTTCTAACAGCATTTCGGGCATCAAGATGAGCTCAAATGAAAATGATGCAATGGAATGAAATGAAGTACTCGTTGAGACGAACAATTTGACATATTATACGCATGAAACGGAGCTACGGATGCAGAGATGCGATGCGATGAACATGGCATGATTATGTCAAAAATCTGGGACTTAGACGAATTTTCACCTCCGGGAGAAGTCAACGGTGGCGCGGATTTCAAGGTTCGTCGGAGCAGGGCGGCGCGGCTGCCGGAGTTGGACGTGGAGGAGGCCGGGGAGGTCCGGGGCGGACGGATCCGGCAGCTCCCGGAGCTGCGGCGCGAGATCCGGCCGGGGCGGGGCCGGAGGCGGCGGTCGGGGCGACCGGCGGCGAGGGCGCGATGGCCGGCGGCGGGAGGCGCCGGGGCGGCGGCTCGGCGGAGGGCGGCGGCGCGGCAGACGCCGGCGACGGGGAGCAGCGGCACGGCGGCGGCGGAGACGGTCGGCGGCGGGCGCGACCGAGGACGGGGCGGCGGCGATGCGGGGCCGGCGACGGCGCGGTGGCTGGCGACGGGGTCGCGAGGCGGCGGGCGGCGGCACCGTGATGGAGCGGCGGCGGCGCGCCGGCGGGCGGGGACGCGGCGGCGCTCGGGCGAAAGGGCGCGCTCGGGCGGCGGCGGCGGCGCGCGGGCCGCGCGGGCTTCCCGCGGGCCTGGCGGGCCGGCGGCGCGGGGAAGGCCGGAGTGCCACATGGCGGGCTCCGAGTGTCTGAGGGAGGCGGCGGCGGACGTGTCCGGCGCGGCGCGGACGCGTCCGGTGGGCGGAGGAAGAAGGGGCTAGGGTTTGGACTCGAAAATTCGGAGGGGGAGGTGTTTATATAGGTAGAGGGAGCTAGGAGAGTCCAAATGAGGAGCGGTTTTCGGCCACGCAATCGTGATCGAACGACCGAGAGCATGGAGGGTAGTTTTCTAGGTTTTGAGCCACTTTGGAAGGGGTGTTGGGCTGCAAGTCAAAGAGGGCTTTGCGGTTACCCGGTTAACCGTTGGAGTATCAAACGGACTCCAAATGGCACGAAAGTTGACAGGCGGTCTACCGGTGCTATACCAAGGCCGCTTGGCAAACCTCGGGCCATTCCGAGAAAGTTTAACACCCGCACACAACGAGAGACAAAAGGGGACGCCGGGGAACATAGGAGTGCCGGATTGCAAAACGGAGAACGGGGAAAGAGCTCGGATGCATGAGACGAACACGTATGCAAAAGCGATGCACATGATGACATGATATGAAATGCAGATGATGACATGGCAAAGTGCAACACGCAAGCAAATGACATGGCAACGACGGCGAATAACTGGCGGACACCTGGCGCATCGAATCCGGGGCGTTACACTTTTTCACCCTTCCTAGCAAACCATTGTTTGGCTATGTTACCGCTTTTGCTCAGCCCCTCTTATAGTGTTGCTCATTGCAGGTGAAGTTGAAGATTGCTCCATGTTGGAACGTGATGATTTTGGGATATCACAATATCTCTTATTTAATTAATGCACCTATATACTTGGTAAAGGGTGGAAGGCCCGGCCTTATGCCTGGTGTTTTGTTCCACTCTAGCCGCCCTAGTTTTCGTCATACCGGTGTTATGTTCCTTGATTTTGCGTTCCTTACGCGGTTGGGTGATTTATGGGACCCCCTTGATAGTTTGCTTTGAATAAAACTCCTCCAGCAAGGCCCAACCTTGGTTTTTAACATTTGCCACCTAAGCCTTTTTCCCTTGGGTTCTGCAGACTCAAGGGTCATCTTTATTTTACCCCCCGGGCCAGTGCTCCTCTGAGTGTTCGTCCAAACTAGAGCACCGTCCGGGACCATCCCTTGGCAACTTGGGTTATGTTGGTACATGTACGCTTAGCTTATCCGTTGTGCCCTGAGAACGAGATATGTGCAGCTCCTATCGGGATTTGTCGGCACAGTCGGGTGGTCTTGCTGGTCTTGTTTTACCATTGTCTAAATGTCTTGTAACCGGGGTTCCAAGACTGTTCGGGTCTTCCCGGGAGAAGGAATATCTTCGTTGACCGTGAGAGCTTATGATGGGCTAAGTTGGGACACCCCTGCAAGGTATAAACTTTTGAGAGCCGTGCTCGCGGTTATGTGGCAGATGGGAATTTGTTAATATCCGGTTGTAGAGAACTTGACACCAGATTCAAAATAAAATGCATCAACCGCGTGTGTAGCCGTGATGGTCTCTTCTAGGCGCAGTCTGGGAAGTGAACATGGTTTGTGTTATGGTTGAACGTAAGTAGTTTCAGGATCACTTCTTGATCACTTCCAGCTTCATGACCATTCCGTTCCTTCTCTTCTCGCTCTTATTTGCGTATGTTAGCCACCATATTTGCTTAGTGCTTGCTGCTACTCCACCTCATTACCACTTCCTACCCATAAGCTTAAATAGTCTTGATCTCGTGGGTTTTGAGATTGCTGAGTCCTCGTGACTCACCAGATACTATCACAACAGTTGAAGGTGCCGATGATACCAGTGCAGGTAATGCAACCGAGCTCAGTTGGGAGCTCAACGAAGATCTTGGTCATTGCTATGTTTCGTTTCATGTTGATCAGTAGTGGATCCCAGTTGGGACAATCGGGGATCTAGCAGTTGGGTTATCTTCTTTTCTTTTGGCTTCGTCCGTAGTCGAACCATGTGTGTGCTCTAAATGATGTATGAATTATATGTTCATTGTGTGAAGTGGCGATTGTAAGCCAACTCTTTATCCCATTCTTGTTCATTGCATGGGATTGTGTGAAGATGACCCTTCTTGCGACAAAACCACCATGCGGTTATGCCTCTAAATCGTGCCTCGACACGTGGGAGATATAGCCGCATCGTGGGTGTTACAAGTTGGTAATCAGAGCCATCTCCAACTTAGGAGCCCCCCTGCTTGATCGAATCACTGACGTTGTTGAGTCTAGAACAAAAAATGTTTTGAGTCTTAGGATTATATACATCGGACTCCCTTCGTTGCTCTGGTGAGGTCTCCTGACGTAGATGTTTTGACTTTCCTCTTCTCAAATTTCACTATTTTTTTTAGGATCACGCGGGTATCTTGGAATCATTCCGATAGTCTTGTGACGAGAACATTGTTCTTGGTGCCTCCTGACATTTAGGGGTTGTGGCAGTGTCCCGGGGAGTTGAGCTCTGAGGTGTTGTCGTCACAATTTTATCGTTGCAGTTCTGGAATACTTGAGTTTCGCCAACATCGAAAATCTCTTTTATGCAGCTAGTGGTGAGATAACCTCGACGCCACCCAGTACTGGGGAGTTCGGGAGTATTGCCATAGCTCGTATAACGGATGCTTTTCGAAGATTGAGGTACACGATTTTTGGAGTTTTCTTGGTTATGTGTTAACGGATGGATACAGTTGGATGTAGGGATTGTTAGTTTTGGGTGAGATATATATTGCTTCCCCTGTATCCCAACACCAGATTGCATAACCAGAAAGTTTCGGGAGTTTATAAGTGGGAACTCAAGTATCTTGTAGGATATCTTTCCAACGGACACATGATACGACATGGGATCTATCATATGTTTGTTTCTGGCTTATTCTGCAAGCCAAATCCTTTGTTTTTGTTTTGGTTTGTGGTATTCGAGTTGCTTCAATGCCAAGTGTTGATTCCATACCTTCCCTAAACTGTGCTCTCATATTTCTATGTGAATACTAATCCTTCTTGATCATCGAGGTTGCCATGTTAATTCTCTTCCAACCGACGTGCTTCTCTTCAAGTGGATCCGATCATTTCAACATTCGCGTGATCAATTTAAGTTTTCTCAACGACATCTGTTTCATTCCATCCCCAAGTTGCCTTTGTTTTCCCGCCCTCCCACCCTTTTCTTCAAGGACTCAGATTTCTTAATCATGTATCCTTTTATTTGTGAGAAGTCTCTTCATTCTTTTCTTTCAATGTTCTTATCTGGTGATTCTTAGGAAGATACCAACGGAGCTACAAGTTTATTATTCTTCGTTCTTTTTTCTTCTCTGGTGGATTAATTTCAAGCTTTGGTGTTCATTATATCTCTTCCTTTTGTTTCACATATCTTCCCATGTGAATTTCTTATCCAAGGGTCTCTTATTTATTCACCTTGCCCAGTTCATATCCGGAGTGCTCAAGATATCTCAGACGATTCGTGTTTTCCATTCTTAATATGTTCAAGCCATTTGGAGATTATTATCTCATTCAAGTCATTTAATTCAACCGGTGCAATCCCCACCTTTCAATCAATCGTTCAACGGTGTATCTTTGAGTGGGCCCTAACCCACAGGTCTTTTTCCAGGATATTACCTGACTCTTCTAATTTTCCCGGAGCCATTCCCAAATTCTTTTCGAAGTTTCACGTAAGAATGAATTTCATTAGTCAGATGTTTTCCAAGATCAATTTCAAATTATTTCTCATTGTTGGCTCAACCTCTTTGTTTTTCATTCTCCCGGAGTATCTCAACAATTCATGGTGTTGTTTCTCATCGTCATTCTTTGCATTTGAAGATTTAAGAAGAGTTTCTCTCAAATCTTGGTCCGTTCTCTCAAAGATTCATGGTTCTAGCTTGATGCCTTCCTCTCATAATTGTTTTCGATTGTGAGAATTCCTTTCATACCCATCCGAAGCAATTCAGGAGTCTTTTCAGTTTGATTCTCCGGAGCCCATCACCTTAGAATTATTCATTCCAGTCTTCAGCTCTCGTTCTCCAAATCTTACTGGTATATCATTCAAGTATTCTCTAATCAACTTGTGATCTCTTCATTCTCTTGTATCTAAAATCTCTCAAGTACCTTCGTTCATTCTCTAATTCTTCCCGGTTTTTCTTTGTCCTTTCCTTTGTTCATTTTCAATTCTTACGGTGGTTCATTCAAGATTTCTCTTCCTCCGTTATCATATCAATTCATTCATTGTTTCCAAACCCCACCGGTGGTTCGTGGAAGACCTTCCCAAGTTGCGCTATTTCTCTCGTCAATGCTTTCAAGAAGAATAAGTGGCATACCAAATCTGTTGCTTGTCATCAATTTAAATTGGTGAAGGATACGCATAACATAATTCTTGTTCTTGTTTAACCCAAGTGATTAATTCCTTCTTCCGGAGTTCGTAATGGTATCAATTTCTCAGTTCTAAGTTGTTCATCTCTTCTTTCCGGAGTTTGTTCATCATATCACATTCTCGGTTTCATGTGTTTCATCTCTTCTTTTCCGGACTTCCAAGTTTTCCGCATTATCTTGTCGTGAAGCTCCATCTAAATCATCGCAAGGCTTCACCTTGTGTTTTCAACCTCTCTTTCTTTTTATCATCCTTTTATTACCGGAGTTTTTCTTGGAGGATCTACATGATGGTTCATCAAGGATTTAGGTCACTCTTGATATGTTTGTCAAGATTCTTCTTGGAGGAGCTCAAGTATTCTTCATCTTGCATCCTGAAGTGCAATTCCTTCTATCTTGTCTTTGAGATGGTGCTATGTCATCCTTGACAATTTCTCTTCATGTTTCATGATTCACATGTTGTCAAGAATGAGGTATTTTAAATCCATCAATCTCTTTGTTGGAGTTATCTTGGGTTATAGTTCACCTAAAGCCTTCCATTGGGAATGCTGCTATTTGTGGTGCTATCAATGATCCGAGTTTACTCCTATCCTCTTGGCGAAAGAAGTTTTTATCTCTTCTTTGATCTCAAGCAAGCAATTGTTTTTCGTTAGTGGCAGAATTTCACCTCAAGTGTTGAGATGTTTCAATAAGCCCACTACAAGCTTATTCGTTTCGTTGTTGGTTTTCCAACAACTCCGTTGTAACCTTCTTGGAAGGGTGCTTTCCGAGCTCATTTATGGCATTTTCTTCTCCATTCTTTTATTTCAATGATCTATCTTCTATTATTTATTTCGGAGGCATTTGTGATGTTGCTCTCTTCGTCCCATCATCTTGTTTTGCCAAGATCATGTTATTTTCTTGCTTATCCATTTTACCGGAGTGTTGTGTCATCTCTTCAAGTTCTTTTCATCTTATCAAGTCTTGCATCTCTTTTCAACCGGAGTGTTGTCTAAATTTGATCTTCCTTGTTCCTTGTTTATCTCATTTCAACCACAGTGGTCTCAATTCTTTCTTGTCCATTGTACTCGTCATTCATAGCTTTGCAACCTCCAAGGTTCACATGATGTTCCTTGTTCCTCCTTTCTAACAGATTGTTTGCAATCTCGTTCATCTCTGGTGTACTATTTCTTTTAAATTGCTCAACTTCCCAAGATTCATGGTTTCACTCGTTCGTCAAAGAAGCAACTTGGTTTTACCTCTTCCTCTTCCTTTTCCCTCTGGTAGCATCCTAGATCTTGGGACGAGATCCTCTCGTAGTGGTGGAGTGTTGTAACGCCCCAGATACAACTTTCCATATTCGTAACTCCAACTCTTGCCTTTTCCGGAGATGTGATATATTATTTCCTTCGTGGTCAGGTTTTGTCTTTCGTTTTGCATTTGTTCATGTCATGCATTTCATCTCATGTCGTCATTCGCATTACATCGGCATTGTTTTCTTAAAACTTGCATCCGCTCGTAGATGCCGCTCCTCACTTCTCTCCGTTGCGTTCGTTGATCGTTCCGAAACCAACCATGTTTTTGTTTCCCTTTTATCAAACCACCTAACCTCTCTGCACAACCACCGACCCCCTCTTGCGCGCGTCCGGAAACTTGCCACAACCCAACCGCTCAGTCATCACTGTTGCATTCGGTTCATCTCCAAACATCCCCTAAATATCTTTGGTTTCTTATTTGAACTTCCTAAGCCTATTTTATCTCGACTGTCTGATTTTGATCGGATGTCCAACTCCCCTCTTCCTTATATATATAGTCCACCCCTAGTCCATTTGTGGACAAGCCTAAATTTTCTCCCCTTGTCCCATCCATCTCTTCCACCGCCGCCACCCACCTACCTTTATTCCTCGGGATCCCCTCATTACCCCCGATCCAATCCCACCAACCAGACTCCACCCGAGGCCTCCCCACGATCCAACTCGTCTTCGCTCTCCTCGTCGACCAGGGAGACGAGCTCCTCCCGAGACCAGCAGCCTCCGACCATCTCCCTTGTTTTGAGCTCCAGACCAACCCAGCGCCTCCTCTGCCTCGATCCCTCCTCGCTTGACATCACCTCTTCCCCGCGCAGCTCGGAGACCCCAAGCCCCCTGGATCCAGCCGTCCAGGAGGACGTCGACCCACTCAACCGCGCCGTGCTGCCTTCCACCACCACCAGGCGACCCCGCGACCTCTCCTCCTCCTGTGTTTCCCCCCTCTCTCTCTCACGGTGGCCATCTCTCTCTGCTTCACAGGAATGAGCAGGAGCTCGCCCAAGCTCCATGGCATCGCCTCCTCCATCCTGCTTCGTCCGGCAACCCCCGAGCAGCAAGCCGGAGCCTGAGCTCTTTCTTCCATGCCTGCTCTGCCAAGTCCCTTGTCTGGTTCGAGTCGGAGCTTGCCTTCCCCTCGCTCGCAAGCACCCTAAGCCCTGCCTCCTCCTCGTCGTTCGCGTCTTCCGCGCCAAGCCCCGTCTCCGTCTGGCCGGCAACGAGCAGTAGCTCGCCGGAGTACGAGCTCCATCGGGTCTGCCTCCCTTTGCCCGTCCCCTCCTTCTCCTATCTCTTTCCTCCCTCCCTGCCACTTTTCTGAATTTATTTTCCCCGCCATGGCCGCCTCTCTGCAGTTCACCGACGCGCCCGACGGGATCAAGCTACCGGAGATCCTGCACCAGCCCTATCATTTCCTTCTTCTGCACTGTTCCAGACCCCGCCGACTCGCACCGCCGTCCTGCGCCACACCCGTGCGCCGGCGTCCTCTGCATCGAAACCCTGCTTCGGTTGCAGAGTACGAGCGCCTCCCTTCGATCTTGACCGGTTGGGCCATCCGCTTCGCTCGTTGACCGCGGCCTCGCTCGGCCTACCTCCACCAACTGGGCCTCAACCCATGGTGAGCCACCGCTGCGCCCCCCTTCCATTGTTGGCCCAAGTGCAGATTCGGCCCGTAGATTTTTTTCCAATTCTATGAATTTAGCATTATCCAGTGATTTGCAGTTTTGCAGAAAAACCCTCTTTGTTCATGCATTAATAACTCCACAACCGTGCATCCAAATTAAACAAACTTTATACGTAAAATGCTTAGAATTCTGTCTAGTTTCATAATATCCAACTTTCATCCATGTTTAAAATGTTTAACTTGCTGTTTGTTTAAATTTGCTTAAATTCCATGCTAAAATGCTTTATTTCATAACTAAATAACCGTAGCTCCAATCTTAATAAACTTTATATGTAAATGGGCTAGAAAAATGCATAGATTAACATGGTGCACTTTGTTTTACTGTTTAACAACATTAAAATATGGTTTAGGGCAGAACAGTACCAAATCTAAAATATGGTCATGGGGATTTTCCAAAATTGTTGTTTGTGTTTTCGGCCTCATTTAAACTTGCCCAAATAGTTTGTTTTCATATGCTTCACCTCTTGCCATGTTTAACAACATTTACTGTTGTTGGGTACACAAACGAGAGCGAACTAAATAAATGGATGTGGTATTTCATCAATATGCAACTCGTTGCATATTGAGCTCCACTGAATTTGTAGTGTTGTTTGTTGCACTTTTCCATGCCATGCATATTTAAATCGGACATTCATCATACTTGAATGTGCATCATGCCATGTTTACGCTTGTGTGTTTACCATGTTGTTTGCTTCTTTCTGGTTTGCTTCTCTCGTTAGCTTCGGTTTCGTTCCGGAGTTGTGAGGATTCGTTCGACTATGTCCGTTTGTCTTCTTCTTGGACTCATTCTTCTTCCTTGCGGAATTTCAGGCAAGATGACCATTACCCTCGATATCACTTCTATCTTTGCTTGCTAGTTGCTTCGTTCTATCACTATGCTACGCTACCTATCACTTGTTTATCATGCCTCCCATATTGCCATGTCAGCCTCTAACTTTTTCACCCTTCCTAGCAAACCATTGTTTGGCTATGTTACCGCTTTTGCTCAGCCCCTCTTATAGTGTTGCTAGTTGCAGGTGAAGTTGAAGATTGCTCCATGTTGGAACGTGATGATTTTGGGATATCACAATATCTCTTATTTAATTAATGCACCTATATACTTGGTAAAGGGTGGAAGGCTCGGCCTTATACCTGGTGTTTTGTTCCACTCTTGCCGCCCTAGTTTCCGTCATACCGGTGTTATGTTCCTTGATTTTGCGTTCCTTGACAGTTCACTTTGAATAAACCACCTCCAGCAAGGCCCAGCCCGTGTTTTTAACATTTGGCACCTAAGCCTTTTTCCCTTGGGTTCTGCAGACTCAAGGGTCATCTTTATTTTACCGCCCCCCGGGCTAGTGCTCCTCTAAGTGTTGGTCCAAACTAGAACACCGTGCGGAACTGTCCCTTGGCAACTTGGGTTATGTTGGTACCTATATGCTTAGCTTATCCGGTTGGGCCCTGAGAACGAGATATGTGCAGCTCCTATCGGGATTTGTCGGCAGTGCCGGGTGGTCTTGCTGGTCTTGTTTTACCATTGTCGAAGTGTCTTGTAACCGGGATTCCGAGACTGATCGGGTCTTCCCGGGAGAAGGAATATCCTTAGTTGACCGTGAGAGCTTATGATGGGCTAAGTTGGGACACCCCTGCAGGGTATAAACTTTCGAGAGCCGTGCCCGCGGTTATGTGGCAGATGGGAATTTGTTATTACCGGTTGTAGAGAACTTGACACCAGATTCAAATTAAAATGCATCAACCACGTGTGTAGCCGTGATGGTCTCTTCTCGGTGGAGTCCGGGAAGTGAACACGATTTGTGTTATGGTTGAACATAAGTAGTTTCAGGATCACTTCTTGATCACTTATAGCTTCATGACCATTCCGTTGCTTCTCTTCTCGCTCTTATTTGCGTATGTTAGCCACCATATTTGCTTAGTGCATGCTGCAACTCCACCTCATTACCACTTCCCACCCATAAGCTTAAATAGTCTTGATATCGCGGGTTTTGAGATTGCTGAGTCCTCGTGACTCACCAGATACTATCACAACAGTTATAGGTGCCGATGATACCAGTGCAGGTGATGCAACCGAGCTCAGTTGGGAGCACAATGAAGATCTTGGTCGTTGCTATGTTTCATTTCATGTTGATCAGTAGTGGAGCCCAGTTGGGACGATCGGGGATCTAGTAGTTGGGTTATCTTCTTTTCTTTTGGCTTCGTCCATAGTCGAACTATGTGTGTGCTCTGAATGATGTATGAATTATATGTTCATTGTGTGAAGTGGCGATTGTAAGCCAACTCTTTATCCCATTCTTGTTCATTACATGGTATTGTGTGAAGATGACCCTTCTTGCGACAAAACCACCTTGCGGTTATGCCTCTAAATCGTGCCTCGAAACGTGGGAGATATAGCCGCATCGTGGGTGTTACAATACCAGTGCAGTTGATGCTACCGAACTCAAGTGGGAGTTCGACAAGGACCTTGGTCGTTACTATGTGTCGTTTCCTGATGATCAGTAGTGGAGCCCAGTTGGGACGATCGGGAATCTAGCATTTGGGGTTATCTTCTTTTCATTTGGATTTGTCCGTAGCCGGACTATGTGTGTACTCTGAATGATGTATGAATTATTTGTTGATGGTGTGATGTGGCGATTGTAAGCCAACTCTCTTTATCCCTTTCTTGTTCATTACATGGGATTGTGTGAAGATGACCCTTCTTGCGACAAAACCACATGCGGTTATGCCTCTAAGTCGTGCCTCGACACGTGGGAGATATAGCCACATCGTGGGTGTTACAAGTTGGTAATCAGAGCCATCCCCGACTTAGGAGCCCCCTGCTTGATCGAATCACTGACATTGTTGAGTCTAGAAAAAATGTTTTGAGTCTTAGGATTATATATATCGGAGAGTAGGATTCTTTTTACTCCTCAGTCCCTTCGTCGCTCTGGTGAGGCCTCCTGACGTAGATGTTTTGTCTTTCCTCTCCTCAAATTTCACTAAATCTTTTTAGGATCACGCGGGTATCTTGGGATCGTTCCAATATTCTTGTGACGAGAACATTGTTCTTGGTGCCTCTTGACATTTAGGGGTTGTGGCAGTGTCCCGGGGAGTTGAGATCTGAGGTGTTGTCGTCACAATTTTATCATTGCAGCTCTGGAATACCTGAGTTTTTGCCGACATCGAAAATCTCTTTTATGCAGTTGTTGGTGAGATAACCTTGACGCCACCCAGTACTGGGGCGGGAGTTCGGGAGTATTTCCATAGCTCGTGTAATGGATGCTTTTCAAAGGTTGAGGTACATGATTTCCGAAGGTTTCTTGGTTATGTGTTGACGGATGGATACAGCTTGGATGTAGGTGTTATTAGTTTGGGTGAGATATTTATTGCTTCCCCTGTATCCCCAACACCAGATTGCATAACCACAAAGTTTTGGGAGTTCTATAGGTGGGAATTCAAGTAGCTCTAGTTTTTTTCTTTCCGATAGATGCATGATATGAGATTGGGGTTCGACGTCTAGTGGTCCGCCTATGCACGGTCGTTTTTACAGTGGTCTTGTTGTGTCTTAAGAGTCCTTGGCTATGCTGACTCGGGGACGCTTCGTATGTCATGTGCACTGCCTTGTACATGATGGTGCTATACGATCGAGCCCGTGTGGGCCCCACCACAAAAACTTCAGACGAAATCTCTATCATATGTTTGTTTCCGGCTTATTCTACAAGACAAATCCTTTGTTTTGTTTTGTTTTGTTTTATTTGTCGTATTCGAGTTGCTTCGAAGTCAAATGTTGAATCCATACCTTTCCTAAATGGTGTTCTCATATTGCTATGTGAACACTAATCCTTCTTGATCATCGAGATTGTCATGTCAATTCTCTTCCAACCGGCGTGCTTCTCTTCAAGTGGATCCGATCATTTCAACATTTGCGAGATCAATTCTAAGTTTTCTCAACGGTATCCATTCCATCTACCCCAAGTTGCCTTTGTTTTTCCCGCCCTCCCACCCCTTTTCTTCAAGGACTCAGATTTCTTAGCCATGTATCCTTTTATTTGTGAGAAGTCTCTTCATTCTTTTCTTTCAATGTTCTTATCCGGTGATTTCCCATGAAGATGCTCAACAGTTTCATGTTCATCATCCTTCAATTTTGTGTCTTCTCCGGTGGATCCAATTTCAAGCTTCGGTGTTGATCATATCTCTTCCTTTTGTTTCACATATCTTCCCATGTGAATTTCTTATCCAAGGCTCTCTTATTTATTCACCTCTCCCAGCTCATATCCGGAGTGTTGAAGATATCTCGGAAGATTCGTGTTCCGATTCTCAATCCATTCAAGTTATTTTGAGGTTGTTATCTCATTCAAGCCATTTAATTCAACCAGTGCAATCCCCCCTTTCAATCACTCATTCAACGGTGTTTCCTTTTGAGTGGGCCCTAACCCACAGGTCTTTTTCTAGGATCTTGCCTGACTCTTCTAATTTCCCGGAGCCATTTCCCAAATTCTTTTCGAAGTTTGACGTAAGAATGAATTTTCATCAGTCACATGCCTTCTCCAAGGTTGCTTTAAAATTCTTTTCATCTTTGGCTCAACCTTTTCCTATTTTAATTCTCCCAGAGTATCTCAACAATTCATGGTGGTGTTTCTCGTCGTCATTCTTGGATTTTGAAGACCGAAGAAGAGTTCCTCTTAAATCCTTACCCGTTCTTCCAAAGATGCGTAGTTCTAGCTTTATACCATCCTCTCATAATTGCTTTCAATTGTGAGAATTCTTTTCAACCATCCAAAGCAATTCAGGAGTCTTTTCAGTTTGATTCTCCGGAGCCCATCATCTCAGAAATATTCATTCTCAGTGTGTAGCTATCATTCTCCAAATCTTACCAGTGCATCATTCAAATACCCTCTAATCAGTTCATGATCTATTCGTTCTCATGTATCTAAATCCCCTCAAGTATCTACATTCGTTTCTAATTATTTCCGGTGAATTGTGCCTTTGCTACTTTCTTTTTCAATTCTTACAGTGGTTTGTTCAAGATTTCACTTCCTTCGTTATCATATCAATTCATTCGTTGTTTCCAAATCCCACCGGTGGTTCCATCAATACCTTCTCAAGTTTACGCTATATCTATCTTAATCCTTTCTACGAGAATAAGTAGTGTGCCAAATCCGTTGCTTGTCATCAATTTAAATTGGTGAAGGATAAGCATAACATAATTCTTATTATAGTTTCATACGAGTGATATAGTTTCTTCTTTCCAGAGTTGTTCATCATGTCACATTTCTTGGTTCGAGATGCTTCATCTTTTCTTTTTCGGAGTTCCAAGTTTTTACGCATTATCTCGTTGCGAAGCTCCATCTAAATCATCGCAAGGCTTCACCTTGTGTTCTCAACTTCTCTTTCTTTCTATCATCCTTTTATGACCGAAGTTCTCCATGGAGGCTCTACATGGTGGTTCATCAAGGATTCCTTTCATTCTTCAATTGTTCTTCAAGTTTTTCTCTCGGAGTAATGATCCGCCAAGCTATACTCAAAATTTAAATATGGTGCTCAACACATGTTTTGTTCTGAGGAGTTCAAGTATTCTTCTTTTTGCATTTCGAAGTGCAATTCTTTCTACCTTATCTCTTGAGGTGGTGTTATGCCATTCTTGACAATTCCCTTCATGTTTCATGATTCACAAGTTTTCAAGAATGACATATTTTAGACCCATCACTTTCTTCCTTGGAGTTATCTTGGTATAGGTTTCACCTATAGCCTTCCATTGGGAATGTTGCTAATTGTGGTGCTTATCAATGATCCAAGTTTCCTCCTATCCTCTCGATGAAAGAAGTTTTCATCTCTTTGGTGTTCTCAATCAATTTAATTGATTCCGTTAGTGGCTGGTCTTTACCTCATAATTTTGGGATGTTTTCCATAAGACCATTGGAAATCATATATTTAGTTGTTGATTCTTTTGACAACTTTATCCTAGCTTTCTGCGTAAGCCTGCTCTTTCCAGTTCCTTGTGGCAGAAGTTCACCTCAAATTGTTGAGGTGCTTTTCATAAGCCCACTACAAGCTTATTCGTTTCGTTGTTGGTTTTCCATCAACTCCGTTATAACCTTCTTGGAAGGGTGCTTTCCAAGCTCATTTGTGCCAGAAGTTGGCATTTTCTTCTCCATTCTTTTATTCCAATGATCTATATTCCATTACTTCTTCCGGAGGCATTGTGATGTTGCTCTTTTCACTCATCATCTCGAATTGTGAGGATCGTGTTCTTTTCGTTCTTATCCATTTAACCGGAGTGTTGTTTCATCTCTTCAAGTTCTTTTCGTCTTATCAAGTCTTGCATCTCTTTTCAACCGGAGTGCTGTCCAAATTTGTTCTTCCTTGTTCCATGTTTATCTCGTTTCAACCAGAGTTGTTCCAATTCCTTCTTGTCTATTGTACTCATCATTCATAGCTTTGCAACCTCCAAGGTTCGCACAGTGTTCCTTGTTTCTATTTTCTACCGCAGTGCTCTCAATTGTGTTCAACTCCGTTGTGTTCTCTCTTTCAACTTTTCAACCTCTCAAGGTTCTTTGGTTTCACTCATTTGTCGAAGAAGCAAGTTAGTTTTACCTCTTCTCTTGCTCTTCCGTTTCTCTCCGGTGCCATCCTAGATCTTGGGACGAGATCCTCTTGTAGTGGTGGAGTGTTGTAACACCCCGGCTGTAACATTTCAAAATTGTAACTCCAACTCTTGCCATTTCAGGCTATGTGATATGTTATTTCCTCCGTGGTTGGGTTTTTGTCTTTCCTTTTGCATTTTGTTCATGTCATGCATTTCATCTCATGTCATCATCCGCATTGCATCCGCATATTTTCTTAAAACTCGTAGCCATTAGTAGTTGCCGCTTCTCTCATTGGCTTCGTGGGATGTTGTCAGACCGTTTGTCTCCATTGACCTTTCTTAGACCAACCGGTTTCTTGTTGCCTCCTGTTTGACCGACTTACCTCTCTGCACAGTGCACCGACCATCTTCACAACCTAGTCCGAAAACTTCTCCCGTACCCATCCGGGCCGTCTTTCCCGATGGGTCCGTATCATCCCCAAACATCTATAAAACATCTCCGTTTTCTTATTTGGGCTACCTAACCTATTTTCTCAGTCGTTTGATTACGATCATAGGGACGAGATATCCCTAACCTAAATTCAACTGATATAAATATCAGTCTAACCCTAGATCCTTGGGGCATGTTCCATCCTTTCCCATCGCGCCGCCGCCACCCATTCACCATCTCCATCGGGATCCTCCCAGGTCCACCTCTCCGCCCGACCACCTCCCTCATTTTCATCATTGAGCCAACCAACTTATCCTCTCGATCCATGGTCGCCTCCTCCTTGCCTTATTTGCCAACCACCAGATCGAAGCCCCGTGCTCCCCACCACCTCGTCCTCGCGAGCACGACCACCGGAGCACCACCTCGCAGGACCTCTCGCGTTCTCGATGCTCGAGCTCCTCTGCCCGGGCATCCCGCGCACCTCAAGCCCCAGTCGTCCTCGATCTCGTGCCTCCCCAAGCGGAGGGGCTCATCCCCGAGCTCGACCGAGCCCCTCACCCGCGAGCGTCCGAGACCCTGCCTCATCCTCCAGCTCCAGGTCGCCCCTATTCCCTTCTCCTTTCTTCCTTACTCTGTCCTCATCTCTCTCTCGGTTCTCTCTCTCCAGGGACCAACCATGGCGCCCTGTGAAGCTCCCCTCTGCAGCCACATCATCGAATGCCGCCTCCAACAACGGACCTGGCCTCCTCCCGTTCCCCTCCTTGGGATCTGGTGCTCCACACCTCCCCTTGCGCTTGCGTACTCCCGTTCGACGCCATGGCGCAAGCACCGGAGCTCGGCACGCCGCAAGCCGCGACCTCCCCGTCCACACCCGCTGTTGCTGCCTCCTCATCGTCATCTTCAAGCTCACTGCCGGGATACCCCTCTTCGAGCACCATCGCGCCCGGTTCCTCGCCCTCCATCCTTCCCCGCCATGCCGGAGATCCCCGACACCGCTACTTTGCTTCTGCTCCCTGTCGAGCAGAGGACCGCGCCCTGCTTCCCTACATCGATCGCGTTGACCGCGTCACCAAGGCCGCGCCAGGCCTGCAAGGCCTCTTCCACCGGCTGGGCCTCAGCCCACTAGGTGAGGCCACCTCCAGCGCCCACACCCTGTGCACTTTTGGGCCTGCTAGTTTTGGCCTGTTGCATTTTTTTCTTGCCTCCACGAATTTGCCAATTAACCGGATAGATGCAGTTTTTACCGAAAACCCCCTGAAGTTCATGCATTAATAACTTCATAACCATGCATCGGAATTAAACAAACTTTACATGTAAAATGCTTAGAATTTCATCTAGTTTCATACTTTGCTACTTTCATCCATGTTAAATATGTTTAACTTGCTGTTTGTTTAATTTTGCATAAATGCCATGCTAAAATGCTTTATTTCATAACTAATTAACCGTAGCTCCGAATTTAATAAACTTTATATGTAAATGGGGTGGAAAAATGCATAGATTAACTTGTTGCACTTTATTTTCCTGTTTAACAACAATAAAATATGGTTTTAGGCAGAACAGTACCAAATCTAAAATATGCACTTGGGGATTTTCCAGAATTGTTGTTTGTTGTTCCGGCCTCATTTAAACTTGCCTAGATAGGTAGTTTTATTATGCTTCACCTCTTGCCATGTTAACCAACATTTGATGTGTACCTAAACGAGAGTGAACTAAATACTTGCATGTGGTGTTACGCCAATATGCAACTCGTTGCATATTGAGCTCCACTTAACTTCTAGTATTGTTTGTTGCACTTTGCCATTCTTCGCCATGCTTTTAAACTGGTCATGCATCATACTTGTTTGTGCATCATGCCATGTTTATGCTTGTGTGTTTACCATGTTGTTTGCTTCTTTCCGGTTTGCTTCTCTCGTTAGCTTCGGTTTCATTCCGGAGTTGTGAGGATTCGTTCGACTACGTCCGTTTGTCTTCTTCATGGACTCGTTCTTCTTCGTTGCGGGATCTCAGGCAAGATGACCATTACCCTCGATATCACTTCTATCTTTGCTTGCTAGTTGCTTCATTCTGTCATTATGTTGCGCTACCTATCAGTTGTTTACCATGCCTCCCATATTGCCATGTCAATCCTCTAACCCACCTTCCTCGCAAACCGTTGTTTGGCTAAGTTACCAATTTTGCTCAGCCCCTTTTATAGCGCTGTTAGTTGGAGGTGAAGTGGAAGATTGCTCCATGTTGGAACAAGATTATGTTGGGATATCACAATATCTCTTATTTTAATTAATGCATCTATACACTTGGTAAAGGGTGGAAGGCTCGGCCTTATGCCTGGTGTTTTGTTCCACTCTTGCCATCCTAGTTTCCGTCATACCGGTGTTATGTTCCTTGATTTTGCGTTCCTTACGCGGTTGGGTTTATGGGAACCCCTTGACAGTTCGCTTTGAATAAAACTCCTCCAGCAAGGCCCAACTTTGGTTTTATATTTGCCTAACAACCTATAACCTTCCCTTGGGCAGGCCAACCCAAGGGTCATCTTTATTTGAAACCCCCGGGCCAATGCTTCTCTAAGTGTTGGTCCGAACCGAGCAGCCTGCGGGGCCACCTCGGAGAAACTTGAGGGATAGTTTTACTCGTAGCTTGACTCATCCAGTGTGCCCTGAGAACGAGATATGTGCAGCTCCTATCGGGATTTGTCGGCACATTCGGGCAGTCTTGCTGGTCTTGTTTTACCATTGCCGGAATGTCTTGTAACCGGGATTCCGAGACTGATCGGGACTTCCCGGGAGAAGGAGTATCCTTCATTGGTCGTGAGAGCTTATAATGGGCTAAGTTGGGACACCCCTGCAGGGTATAAACTTTCAAGAGCCGTGCCCGCGGTTATGTGGCAGATGGGAATTTGTTAATATCCAGTTGTAGAGAACTTGACACTTGACTTAATTAAAATGCATCAATTGCGAGTGTAGCCATGATGGTCTCTTCTCGGTGGAGTCCGAAAAGTGAACATGGTTTGGGTTATGTTTGAACGTAAGTAGTCTTCAGGATCACTTCTTGATCACTTCTAGATGACGACCGTTGCGTAGTTTCTCTTCTTACTTTTGTACTCGCCTTTAGCCACCATATTTTGCTTATCAATTGCTGCAACTCCACCTCATTACCACATCCTACCCATAAGCTTAAATAGTCTTGATCTCGTGGGTTTTGAGATTGCTGAGTCCTTGTGACTCACAAGATACTACAAAAACAGTTGCAGGTGCCGATGATACCAGTGCAGGCGATGCTACCGAACTCAAGTGGGAGTTCAACAAGGACCTTGGTCATTACTATGTTTCATTTCCTGATGATCAGTAGTGGAGCCCAGTTGGGACGATCGGGGATCTAGCATTTGGGGTTATCTTCTTTTCATTTGGATTTGTCCGTAGCCGGACTATGTGTGTACTCTGAATGATGTATAAATTATTTGTTGATGGTGTGAAGTGGCAATTGTAAGCCAACTCTCTTTATCCCTTTCTTGTTCATTACATGGGATTGTGTGAAGATGACCCTTCTTGCGACAAAACCACAATGCGGTTATGCCTCTAAGTCGTGCCTCGACACGTGGGAGATATAGCCGCATCGTGGGTGTTACAGGGGGGCTGATCCGGAGTCCGTTCGGGGCTCCGGAGAGGGGAATCCGTCGCCATCGTCATCATCAACCATTCCCCATCACCAATTTCATGATGCTCACCGCCGTGCGTGAGTAATCCCATCGTAGGCTTGCTGGACGGTGATGGGTTGGATGAGATTTACCATGTAATCGAGTTAGTTTTGTTAGGGTTTGATCCCTAGTATCCATTATGTTCTAAGACTGATGTTGCTATGACTTTGCCATGCTTAATGCTTGTCACTAGGGCCTGAGTGCTATGATTTCAGATCTGAACCTATTATGTTTTCATGAATATATGAGTGTTCTTGTTCCTATCTTGCAAGTTATAGTCACCTACTACGTGTTATGATCCGGCAAACCCTGGAGTGACAATAGTCAGGACACTTCCCGGTGATGACCATAGTTTGAGGAGATAATGTATTCACTAAGTGCTAATGCTTTGGTCCGATACTCTATTAAAAGGAGGCCTTAATATCTCTTAGTTTCCAATAGGACCCTGCTGCCACAGGAGGGTAGGACAAAACATGTTAGCAAGTTATTTTCCATAAGCACGTATGACTATATTCGGAATACATGCCTACATTACATTGATGAACTATAGTTCCATGTCACCCTATGTTATAACTGTTGGATGATGAATTACATCCGAAATAATTATCCATCATTGATCCATTGCCTATGAGCTTTTCACATATTGATCTTTGCTTAGTTACTTCTCCGTTGCCTCTGTTACGATTGCTACAAAACTGCTACTATTACTTTTGCCACTGTTACCGTTACTTCCATACTACTTTGCTACTAAATACTTTGCTGCAGATATTAAGTCTTTCAGGCGTGGTTGAATTGACAACTCAGCTGCTAAAACTTGAAAATATTGTTTGGCTCTCCTTTTGTCGAATCAATAAATTTGGGTTGAATACTCTACCCTCGAAAACTATTGCGATCCCCTATACTTGTGGGCTATCACCGAGCTCCGTTGGGGTAGGCACTATCAGGTACACAGGCTGGGCGCTTGTGGTGGCTTCCCTCTTTGATATTTTCCTTGCTTCTTCATTAACATGCGCTTGACTCAATCTCTGGTTTTCCATGCGTCGCGCGGTGCCAAACACGGTGGGGCCATCTTTGTAATGGCCCATGAATGACTTTTATTCGCGGGGAGGTAACTGCCATTTCACTCTTCCCACTACGCTCTTCCTTTTCGCCACGTATGCCGCATGCATCATGCGGGGTTGGTAACTTATGTGTATGGCGCAGGGAAGAGCGTTGTGGCCGAAATCCAATTGCCCCGGAATGGTGCAAGAGGGCGGTCGACGAGTCTGGCCGCCGCCAGCGACATAAATGGGTCGGATTTGAAGGAGCCCCCCATGGGGGGAGGTGGAGAACCAGTCCCCGGTCCCAGCTCGTCTTATAGAAGGGAGCGCGAGGGAGAATGGAGACATTCATCCTCGCATCTTCTCCTTCTTCCTGCTTGCCTTCTTCTTCTTTATGATGAGGGAAAGGGGCCGGGGCCTGGCCTCGGGCCTCGGCTTGTGCGTGATGATTCCGGAGGCTCGTGCTAATACTCGGGGAGTGAGCCTGGTCCGCGGCCGCTGGAGGTGCGGTGCTTGTGGTTGGGGTAGCCGTAGTTTGTGGTAGCGCACCCACGACTGCCGAGTCGACTCCAGTATGGAAGGCGTCGCGCCTCTCCTTAGTGGAAGGGTGCTCGCACCCTCCATACGATCCATTCGTCCAAGGCAGGGGTGTCGCCTCTGCCGCATGCTGCTGGAGTTCGAAGACCGATTGGTGGAGTCTCCAGGGCTTCTGGTGCCCGCCTGTGGTGATGTGCTCGGGATCTTTAGTGATCCTGATGCAGCCCTCTCCGGCGAGGTTAGGGACGTCGCTAAAGATGGCAATGCCCTCCTGCCCACCAAGGTAGGAGGTGGTGTCCTCAAAGCACCTTGGGTGCTGCCACCTCCCTCAACAGCCTCTCCGGGGGAAGTGACGGGCCAGGGGCCGTCGTCTTCTCGGAGCGAGAGTCACGAGGAGGAAACCGGTGAAGATGAGAAAGGTGGGTGGCAGGCCATCAGATCGGAGTACGATGGCACCGACGCCTTCGTCTCGTATTGCCTGCTTGTTGTTCTGTTCCTCAATTCTTCCCTGCCCCGACACCATCATCACTAACCTCTTTTGAACGACTGTTGAGGGAAGCTCTCCTGGTGGCTTCTGCCGCGTACGCCTTGCCTAGGTGCTCCTTTTACCCTTTTCGCACTCGAGACGAACCCTGGGAGAAGGAGGGCAACAAAGGCAGTAGGAGGCTGTCGGATTTCGGGTTCCGCAAACCCTTGATAGGTTTGAAATTTGGGGTGCGTGCGGAGATCTCAACCTACCCGGCCTGCCTACTCGCGATTCCTCAAAGCCTAGCGCGTTGAGCTCAAGGGGACAAAGAGACACAACAGTTTATCCTGGTTCGGGGCACCTTGCGGTGTAATACCCTACTCCAGCTTTTGGTGGATTGCCTTGAGGGGCTGAGGATGAACTAGTATAGTGGATGAACAAGCCTCAGGAGGTGAGGTGTTCTTGAGCTCAAGAGAGCTAGTGAGGTGGTCGGATGAGAATGGATCTGATCCCTCCCTATGGTGGTGGCTAAGTCCTATTTATAGTGGCCTTGGTCCTCTTCCCAAATGTTGGCGGGAAGGGATCCTACAGTGGCCAGATTTGAAGGGGGACGAGAAGTACACCCTATCCTGAATAAAGTGGCCTTCGCCTGCAAAAGCCTCTGGTCGTTACACTGCGGTGGGCTCGGTGATGACCTCCGTCCTGCCGTCCTAGCGGTCTTGGTCTCGTTGCACCATAATAGAAATCTTTGGCTGATTCCTCGGGACTCCGTGCCTACTGCTTGCCTCCTTTGCACCAAAGAGGAAACTGGTACTCTGTGCCCGCTGGCGCCCGCCTAGACTTGGTCATCATGGCTCACGTCAGCTGAGCCTCGTGAGGTGCACCTTCCATAGAAGTCTCCTCTCCTTGGGAGCCAGCCTGAGAAGGCCGATCCCCTTAGAGGTCTTGGCGTTGTCCGCCTCGTGAGGCTTGGCCCCTTGCGAGGGTCTTGAGTTTGTTGATGCTAAAGCTAGGCCGTACCAGGCCGTCGATGGAGACATGCAGTGGGCTGCAGGCAGGCAAGTCTGGGTACCCCCGTATCTAGAACACCGACAGTAGCCCCCGGGCCCAAGGCGCGCTCAGACCTGGCTTCTAGGCAAAGCCAAAGGGTGCAGAGCACCGCGGGCCCTAACCGCCCGCAGCCTTGAATGACACGTGGCGATTGATGGGACGTGGGCGCTTCTACTTCCCCACGCTGCCTTGAAATCCGCCAAGCCTGGAGGCCGCCCGTTGCCAGAGCAGTTCGCCGCTGTAGATTGTCGCGCTTGGCCTTCGTTCCTTCTCGTCCCAGGCTTGCAATTTCTCGCGCAGATCTGGTGCCAGCACCGTTCTCCCTTTCTTGCTTCTACCATGGCTCCGTAGCACAGCAAGAAGAAGGGGAGGTTGTGCGCCCCGGCTGGGCCCCCGCCGGCCTTGGAGCTGGCTCTCGAGTAGTCGACGGTGATCAATCGGGAGGGGCTGAACAAGGTCCGCCCTGCTCTTGCAGCCGATTTCAACGAGTGGAAGGCGAAGGCCGCCCGGCCTGTGTCTTGGCTTATGGATGATATGAGTGCCACCGAGATCCCCATCTATCTTCACGCTCTCTTCGCGGTCCTAATCCCCCTTTCTCTCCTTTATTCAATGCCTTAATCTCGCACTACCAGATCCACCTGCTGCACCTGGATCCCCGCTCCATCATCTTCCTTGCTGTCTTCGCCTTCGTTTGCGAGGCCATGGTCGGCATTGCTCCTTCCGTGGCCCTGTTTTGCAATTTCTTCTTGCTCCATCTGGTCGACGCCCGCCAACGCTCAGGGTGCGTCACCTTCGAAGCGGTCGCGACGACTGCTGGGGGATCGACTTTGAGCTGTCGCCTGATGCAAAGGGGCTCCGGAAGCAGTGGTTGTTCGTAGACGCCGGTACGCATAGCCCCTGCTTCTGACCCCTTGGGTGCCTGCGGAGCCTAGCTCCGGCTAGGGGCATGTGAAGCTTGTCGACCGTCGGCTTACTCGTGTCTGGAAGAGGCTGGACAGGTTGCAGACGTTGGGAGTGAAAGCGCAGATGGTGGTGAAGGAATTCGTCCGGTGGCGCATCGCCCCGCTTCAGCGCCATTCCCGCTCGATGTGGACCTTTACTAGCGCTGAGGATTCCATGAGGCTCCAGGAGCCAACGCTGCCTTCCAAGACCCTGAGCAAGGTTCTTGAGCTTCTGACGGGCAACTCCAAGCCTTCCGATCTTCCTGGAAACGGCTGCCTCCTCTACCAATGCTTGAACAAGGTGGCCTTCATGGAGCAGACGCCCCTCTTCGATGCGTGGGGGTTTATCCCAGAGGGCCTTGAGGGACCTTGCGTGAATCCCATCCTCGTGGATCCCCTGCTACTTGATCCTGTAGCGCGCGCCCCAAGTGTGGTAGGAGGGGGGGGGTGCACGCCGCTAGCTGCTGCCGAAGAGACCTCCAGAGGTCCTGCGCCATCCAGTGCTCCAGAGGCCGAGACTCCAAGGACCTAGGAAGAGACCACTGCGGGTCAGCGCAGCCCGATGCTTCGGAGGCAGAGTCTCCTGATGCTTGGGGTGATAGTTCCGAGGTGGCTGCTGATGGGGAGGCGCCTCCTGATGCCCCTAAGGCTGCTGCCGGGGAACCCTGGCGAGCGCTCCTACTCTAGAGGCTACTACCCAGGGCGCCCTGACGAGCTCTCCTGTTCCCGAGGCTGCCGCCCAGGGCGCTCTGCCGAGCGCTCCCACTCTTGGGGACCGCCCCTCGAGGCCCGGCCGGCTTCCCCTGAATCTTGAAGCACTCCGCAAGAGGAAGGGATCTCCAAGCCGCAGTGGCGACACCCGCTGTCCACTGAAGCTAAGGAAGTACATGGCTACGGACAAGTAAGTACCTCATTTTGCAATTCCCCGCGCGCCATGCTCTTTTTTGACTAGGGCCTCGCAGGATCCCTATGACGGTGAAGCCTCAGGAGAGGCGTCCTTCCGAAGACCCTGGCTCGATCCCTACGCACAACCTCCCATGTCCAGGCTCCGCCCAAGGCACGGGGCCGACCCTGGCTGCGGGGGCACCGCAAGGGGGCCCCGGACCCGAGCCTCCTACCTCCTTCTTCTACAACTCGACCTGGGGGACGAGGGGTGCACCGACGGCTCTCCCACTGGCCACTACTGGCGGTTGGGTGCCCCATGGGCCGGCTTCGTCTTGGGGTTGTGGAGCTACATCGGCCAGCCCCCGGCCGGAGGCAGGCGAGACATACCACGCCCCTTCGACGGCTCCCGGGGCCGAAGAAGGGCTCGACCGCGCGTTGGCGTTCACGCGCGAGCGCAGTGCAGTCCGCTTCGAGTTCTTCGGCAAGGCCATGCGCGCGATGATCTGGCTTGGGGGAGAGCTGGCCGACTTCGACAACCGGCTCAAGGCGGAGGACCACCGGTTGGCACGTGAATGGCACCAGCTGAAGGTTGCCATCATTCTTGGGCACCTTCGGCGCGATCAGGCCGATGCACGTATGGCAGCCTCCCTCGCAACTTCCCTCGAGGTTTGTGCCCGTGCCCTGGAGGAGGCCGAAGCCGCCAACCGCTATTGTGAGGCAGCTGAGGAGCGAGAGCAGGAGCTCTTGTCTTTAAACGTCGCCCTTGAGCAGGAGATCGAGGCGCGGCGTGCCCTCCTGGCCGCGTTGCCAGGCGAAGAGCCTCTCGTCGAGGCGGAGCTTCTGAGGTGCCAAGACGACCTGGCACTGGAGGATGCGGAGCATAGCCTGGCGTCAGAGCGGCTGGAGGTGAGGGAGCGCCACACTACATTAAAAAGACACATCCGTGACATTTTGGGCCGAACGAATTTTTTTTCTGTCATACATATGACACTTCTATGACGATAATTGTTACAAAACCCGGTATCATCATAGATGTGGTGGGCTCCTACTTCTATGACCAAAAATCATGACAGAAAATGGGCTTTTCGTCCTGGGCGGGCCGGAGACGCAGCTGCATGACATTCTTTGGGCCGTCCATGACGGAAAAAACCGTGGTAGAAGTGAGGGGGAGGAAAATTTCGGGGAGTTGCCGGTTATGGTGGGAGGTCAGGGGCCAAGCGATGCGCGTTTCTCTCGTACACGTGCGAGGCGTTGGCTCTAACTGAACCCGAGTGAGGCATTGGGCTCTAACTGAACCCGAGCGATTGCACTGCAGGCTACGCGTTGCTGAACCCGAGCGATTGATCGATGGCTGTTAACTGAACCCGATGGAGCGATTCCTTCGCTACTGCTGCTAACTGAAGCCGATCGATTGGATGAATAGTGAGCGTTGCGGGGGGGGGGGGGGGGGTTGGATGAACAGTGAGCGGTCGCGTTGCCTCTGGATGAATAGGACCCCATGGTGTGGAGGGCTGGATGAACAGTAGAAGGTGGAGGGGTGGCCGTGGAGGGGTGGTTGAAGAGGACCCCGTGGTGTGGAGGGCTGGATGAACAGTAGACGATGGAGGGGTGCCCATGGAGGGGTGGTTGAACAGTAGCCGGTGGAGTAGCGCGCGGTGGAGGCTGGATGAACAGGATCCCGTGGAGGCTGGAGGAGGTCGACGGTAGCCCGTGGAGGCTGGAGGAGGTCGACGGTGGAGATGAAGAGTATCCTGTGGAGTCCCGTTTTGCGGTACGCCACACCCCTCCCAATGAACAGGACCCCCGTTTCGACCGTAGCACTCCAACACAAGTCTGTTTCGTCCGTTTTGCGGTACGCCACACCCCTCCCGATCAACAGGACCCCCATTTCGACCGTAGGAGGTCCGTTTCCTCCGTTTTGTGGTACGCCACACCCCTCCCGATCAACAGGACCCTCGTTTCGACCGTAGGAGGTCTGTTTCCTCCATTTTGCGGTACGCCAGGCCCCTCCCGATCAACATGACCCCGTTTCGAACGTGGCCGGTCGAACACAAGGCCGTTTCCTCCGTTGTGCGGTACGCCAGGCCTCGTTTCCATCGCCTGTTCCGTCCAAGCCCTCCCGATGAACACGACCACGCATTCCGTTCCAACCCAGCCGGTTGGCTCCCCATGAACACGACGACGATGCTGTTTCTCCATTCTGACCCAGCCATGTATGTATGCGTAAGTAGGCGTTCGTGACCCTGCCCCTATGTACGTACATGGCCGTATTTTCTTTACTGCACCCTCGTCACTGTACGCACGTGTACATGCTACGTGCGTGCCTCTACTACGACACGTGCGCGCCTCTACTATGACACGTGCACGCCTCTACATCGACCAGTATGTACGTACACGTTCGCGACCAGAATGACAACGCTACGTACGCTTCAACCAGGTGGGTCCCGACTGTCAGGCACTTCCTTGCCTGCGAAGATGTAGCTGGTGGGTCCCAGTAGTCAGGGGGACGAATCATTTTTTTTT
Organism: Triticum timopheevii; assembly: GCA_963921465.1. Classification (NCBI taxonomy): domain Eukaryota; kingdom Viridiplantae; phylum Streptophyta; class Magnoliopsida; order Poales; family Poaceae; genus Triticum; species Triticum timopheevii. The sequence continues at coordinate 245,807,341 of OY997264.1, read as the reverse complement.
GCCCGGACGCACTTCCTTCTGTGCGAAGATGTAGCTGGTGGTCCCAGCAGTCAGGGGGGCGAATCATTTTTTTTGCCCGAACGCACTTCCTTGGGTGCGAAGATGTATCTGGTGGGTCCCAGCAGTCAGGGGGGCAAATCATTTTTTTGCCCGGACGCACTTCCTTGCATGTGAAGGTGCAGCTGGTGGGTCCCAGCAGTCAGGGGGAAAACGTTTTTTCGCGAAATAGGGTGGCTCGTTCGGTGGGTCCCCGTTGTCAGGTGGAGGAATAATTATTTTCCGCGTAATAAGGAGGCACTTCCTTGCTACGGCCGTGGACCCAGCTGTCAGCCTCTCCACATACAGTCCACGTCCGATGGAAGTCGTTCCTTGACCATGTTGACCACGCCGCGCCGAGAGCACCAGGGCGGTGGACTATGGCGAGGCCTAGGAAGGGGACGACGGGGAGCTGGGGAAGACGCGGCAGTGGAAGCCTGCGCGGGGAGGAGTATGAGGGTTCACTGGTTCGGCTGTGATGTGAGGCTGGCGTCGCTGCAGGGCCTGGCCAGCGGTGGGAATAGTAGGGCGCAGTGAGGCCTCCACGGCAGCACATCCGGCCACGGGAAGCAGGAGCATGCGGCACGACCGGCGCTGCTTTGGGCGGCTGGAGCAAGAAGACCAGAGGTTGAAGAAGCACTACGGCCGTTGGATGGACATCTTACGGTCACTGGATCTAGAATCATTTATATTGACTAAGTTGACAAAGCCCTCCATCCCCGTCAACTTAGTAGGCCCACAAGTCAGCCTCCCACCAAGGTGGGTCCCAGCTAGCAGGGGGGTATTGATTTTTTTGTGCGTAATAAGGAGGCACTTCCGGTGGGTCCGAGCTGACAGTAGGGGGAACGTTTTTTTCGCGATATACGGTGGCCCGTCGGGTGGGTCTCAGCAGTCAGGGGCAAACGTTTTTTCGCGAAATACTGGTGGCCCGTCCGGTGGGTCCCTGCTGTCAGGTGGAGGAATAATTATTTTCCGCGTAATAAGGAGGCACTTCCTTGCGGCTGCCATGGACCCAGCTGTCAGCCTCTCGACGTACAGTATTCTTCCGATGGAATTCGGTCGTTGACCACATTGACCACGCCGCGCCGAGAGCACCATGGCGGTCGACGACGGCGAGGCCTAGGAAGGGGATGACGCGGAGCCGGGGAAGACGCGGCAGTGGATGCCCATACGGAGAGGAGTACGAGGGTTCACTGGTTCGGCTGCGCTGCCGTCGCTGCAGACAGGGGGTGTGGGTGAGTGGAGTGGAGGGATGGCCTGGCCAGCGGTGGGAGTAGTATGGGGGCGGTGAGGCCTCCGCGTCAGCACAGCCGGCCACGGGAGGCAGGAGCAGGCGGCACGTCCGGCGCTGCTTTGGGTGGCTGGAGCAAGAAGACCAGAGGTTGAAGAAGCACTACGGCCGTTGGATGGACATCGTATGGTCAGTCGAGCTAGAATCGTGCATATTGACTAAGTTGACAAAGCCCTTCGTCCCCGTCAACTTAGTAGGCCCCGTCAACTTAGTGGACATCATATGGGGAGTATTCTTTTTTTGGCGTAATAAGGAGGCACTTCCTTGTGTGCGAAGATATAGCTGGTGGGTCCGAGTTGTCAGCGGCGGTAACGTTTTTTCGCGAAATATAGAGGCCCTTTCGGTGGGTCCCAGATGTCAAGTGGAGGAATCATTATTTTGCACGTAATAAGGAGGCATTTCCTTGCGTGCGGCCATGGACCCAGTTGTCAGCCTCTCCACGTACAGTCCACTTCAGATGCATGTCGGTCGTTGACCACGCCACGCCGAGAGCACCAGGGCGGTGGACGACGGCGAGGCCTAGGAAGGGAACGACACGGAGGCAGGGAAGACTCGGCAGTTGTTTCCCACGCGGAGGGGAGTACGACTATATGAGGGTTTACTGGTTCGTCTGCCGTCGCGGGAGAATAACAACAGGTGTGGGACTATGGGTGAGTAGAGGAATGGCTAGGCCAGTGATGGGAGTACGATGGGGGCGGTGAGGCCTGCGCGGCGAGGAGGGAGCAGGCAGTCCCGCCGGCGCTTGTGTGAGAGGTTGGAGCAGGAAGAGTAGAGATTGAAGAAGCACGACGGCCGTTGGATGGACATCCAACAGTATACAGGCCATCTGTGGAAAGCCTCAAATCTGTGGAAAACAGTATACAACCCATCTGCCATTATTTCAAATAGTTTACAGCCCATTTGCTAATTCTTACGGTTTTTTGGAGCCCATATTCTTTTTGTTAGCATTACCACCCATATTGTGGCCACGGTTAAAAAATTATACGAAATTTTGCATATGTCGGTGCGGTCTGAACTATTTTTAATCCCGAAATTTCGAGTCACATTCATACTGATTTTAAAAATAAAAGTATATTAATATAAAATCCAATAAATTGTCCACGCATAAAAATCAATGCAATTTAAAATCTCGAAATGAAAAAAAGATATTTGAAACTAATTGCCGGTTTGATGTGTTTTAAAAATGTACAACCCATTTCTCATTACTGATAGGCCATTTTCTCGGCCAGCCGAATGAAGCTCTCCTCGTCTTGAAAGATTTGCAGCCCAATAGGCCTGATAAAGCGACTTACTTGAGAAATCACAAAAAACTGGGCTAGCCATTTTCAGAAAGAAAAAAAAACTGCTGGGCTGGTCTGTGGTAAACATAAAAGAAAAGGCTGTCTAGACAGGCCAGAGTGTCCCGCACAGCCCAGTTGACACCCTGCTTTCGTCTCAAAAACAAATTAGATAAATGCCACTCCAATTATGGCGATTCATAAAAATGCCACTGCAATTTTCAAACTTTGAAAAATGCCACTACAATTTTTGCAAACTTTGAAAAACGCCACTGCAGTTTGCAAACTTTGAAAAACGCCACTCCAGACTTCGAAAAATGCCACTAGAAATGGCATGAAATGGCATTTTTCAAAGTTTGGAAATTGCAGTGGCATTTCTCGGAGGCATTTATCAAATTAACTCAAAACAAAAATAACTGGGCAAGTTGCTGGGTCCCTGGTGTCAGCCGCTCGTTGTGCAATTCTCTCGTTTATTGACTACGTTGACAATGGCATGGGACCCAAAAGTCAGAAATCCACTAGGAGGAGCCATTTTTTATTGGCTTGAAATAAGGAGGCACTTGCTTGCGTACTGCCATGACCTTGGCGGGTCCCTGCTGTCATCCTCTCCACGTACAATCATCTCCTGATTGTGTACGCGTCAACTTGCTAGGCCCACAAGTCAGCCTCTAAACCCGTGGAGGACAAATACAAGCCATTTAAAAAAATAACAGCCCATTCCATACATTCAAATTGAAAGCTCAACATTCAGAGCAAAGTAACAGGTCTGATCCACATATAGAGTACTGAACTTCCACGTTGACAACCATCATAGCCAAGTTAGCTATCTACTCCCACTAGACAAGTACTAACTTACTCTAAGCTAACTAGACAATGCCGGCCGCCATCTGTGGTACACGCTAAACGCCGGCACCGGCGTCCTGCGCCTCGCCTCGGACTTTCCAGAGGTGTGATAGGGCACGTTGCTCGCGCGTGTTGGCCCTTTCCATGCCGGCCTAGTCCACCGAAGCTTCGGCTTTCAAGCGGGAAACCCACTTGACGAGCTGGTAGTAAAAATCGGCATCGCGAACGCGTGCATGCCCGACAGCCTCCAGGGCTATTTGCTGGGTGTCGGCCTCCACATAGTCGGCCCAGTTGTTGGTGCTCTGCTCGTGACTCAGAGCGTCGGTGCGCTGCTGCTCCAGGTCCCGCTGGGGGCGCAAATCGGCGATACGCTGCTCCTCCGCCAGGCGGTCGCGCTCCAACAACTCCTGCTCCTCCGCCATGCGGTCGTGCTCCAACAACTCCTCGATCTGCGCATTGCCATCTAAAGACAGATAGAATGCCTCCTCCCTCCGCCTGCTTTCCGGTGAAAAACCGAACACTAGTTCCGGCGGTGAACGCCTTCGGGGTCGCCTACCACGGACAGGCGGGGGCATGGCGGACGTGGCAAGCGACGTCGGGCCGGTGGGGGCTTATGAGGATATGGCGAGTTGGGTCACGGTGGCACCGGAGAAGGCCGGGAAACAGTACTTATAGGGGGAAGGTAGCGCGACGGTCATCGGAATTCAATGCATAATGGCTTAGCGTGCCAGCTTGCCGTGGAAAACTAGGGAAACTGAAATTATGACTGTGCCGTCCCGTCCCGTCTGGGTCGCACACCGGCATGGCGATCAAACGAGTGCACTCGAATCATCTCCCTCCTTGTCAATAATGATTTCACGGATTTAAAAAGCCCGCAACAATTAAAGCCTATCTTTTTTCGCATCAGTTAGCTGCCTTAATTATGGCCGGCTGCATGCAGGCACTCAGAATCGCTCGTAGGCAGTACGCGAAGCAGCATGCAACGAGTCACAGCGAAGGGCATGCATGCAGCTAGTTTAATCGCTGGAATTAATTAGGATTAAACTTCTGCATGCCGTTAATTATTTCCATGCCTTGGTCTTGCTGCTTTGCTCACGGGACTAATAAACCCGGATGGAGGGAGCACCTTGGTTGGTGAGAGGTTTGAATTAAGCCCTGCAAACCGTAAAGGAGGTACTAGTATGTGCATGATCCGCTATTTATTCGTGTAGGATCGAGTAGGTCATTTCTTGAATTGAGCCCTGCAAACCGGAAAGAAGGTAGTACGTGCGTGATCCGCTATTTATCCGTGTAGGATCGATAGTGTAGCTTGTCAGTTTCTTTAGAGGTAGGCATATTTATCCGTGTAGGATCGATAGTGCAGCTTGTCAGGTTCTTCAGAGGTAGGCATTTTTATTCAAAAAACTGCCACTTCGCATCTTGCGTCGCAAATAAAACTGCCAGGAGCGCATTTGTAGGCTAGCTAGTGATCGATCAGTAACTTGTAAAAACTGAGCGAACAGAAATAAGTAACTGTTAATGCATCTCAATGATTCATAGATCATATACAAATATGTAGCTCCAAAAGCAAAGATCAGCCACTTCGGATCTTGCGTCACAAGACTCACAACTAAAACTAACTAGTACAATTCCCATACATAAGATCAACATGTTAATGCATCTCAATGATTCACAGATCATATACAAATATGTAGCTCAAGCAAAGATCTAGAAAAAACATCTGTTCTTCCTACTAACATGGATGCTTCTCTTGGCCAACATTCTGTACAGACTGAAAGACAAATTTGTTTGTGAAGTCTACAATTCCTCTTGCAAACGTAAGTGGTTTCACCAATAGCTGGAACCATGAGAATGAACCACACATGATGGAGGAACATCCACTACAATATGATTTGGTCTTCTCTCGATCACACCGCGAGACTATTTTCGGAATACAAACTTTAGCTTAGGGAAAATGATGCCCATTGTATAATCAAACCAAAGCAATGAAGCACCTAGTTAGGGCTGGAATTCGAGCCGAGTCAAGCCAGCTTGACTCGACTCGCTAGAACTCGTTTCGTCAACGAGCTAGCTCGACTTGACTCGTTACTATAACGAGCTCAAACCCAAGATTGGCTCGACTCGTATAACTCGCGAGCTGGCTCGTTTAGCTTGTTAAGCTTGTTAAAGATATAAACATAAAGCCCTCAAATATGATAGAAATGATTATGTATATATTAAACATATATATCACTAAACAATTGTAATTTCCTTGTGACACATGAGTCTCCTAGGAGGCTAGGCCTTCAATGGCTGGGCCTTGGGTTGTGCGCCTAGGACATAGGCTGTTTAGTGGCTGATCTTTCTTTGTATTGGGAGTGGCTGATTTATTGTATCGAGCTTAACGAGTTACACGAGTACTCGTGAGATTGGCTCATTTAACTTGGTCTATAAACGATCTTAAACTAAAGCTCGGCTTGACTCGTTATTCTTCGAGTTCGAGTCGATTCGAGCTGAGTCACGAGCTACTTGTTTAGCTCGCGAGTTTCGAGCTTTTTTTCCAGCCCTACACCTAGTGTTGTCCAGTAAATAGTACAATACTACTTTTCTGCAGTCCATGAAGTGACTATCCAATCTTTGTGTCTATTTTCAAATGGCACTGCATGCAGTGACTATACTATTCTTTGTGCAGTTCAACCAAAATTGCGAACACTTTGTTTGTTTGCCAAATAGCAACGGGCAGACATCTCTGTCTGCACAAATATCAAGCAGCTAGTAAACATATACCACACCATGTTCGCAGTGATGGATGAGGTGAAATCAATACAACCGAAATTGAGCATCCAATCATTGAATCCTGTCCTGCACCTCCAATGTAGGTCCACCCTGCCAATAAATTCACATGCAAACCACTTGTATTACTATCTAATGACAGTACAAAAAGAGTAGCAAGATAGTAGCAAACCATGTACCTTCCTAATGAACAACTCATAGTGCCACCAATTGGATATAACGGTTTGGAAAAAAACATGCTCCTAATGTTGAACCAATTGGACTTTTTGTGCAGTTCCACTAAAATCGAGCATCCCTGTTTGCATAGATATTGAAAGTGCGATTACTATAAAAGTGGCACTAGTTGAAGCATAGACTCACAAATATAAGCATTCCAATTTCTTAATGGGAAAAGGTAGCAAGACTGTTTCTAACCACCCGTTTGAAGGAACAAATAAAGCAACAACGGCTGATGTCAGGAAGGCATACATAGTTTTTTTTCTGAAAAACTGAGCCATTCCTGACCTTTCCTCTTGTTTTAAGCAAATTTAGTGCAGTTCTACTAAAATAAAATGCCATCACCGCCTTGACAATTCAGTGACACTGTACAAAAGTAAATGGCTTAACATTACATCATGATGCCGGGTATGTAGTCGACAGGCATTAGAGACAAACATACAGACCTCCTCCGATAACATAATGAACATTAATTTTAACAAAGGTGTGACTAGCTTTACCGGGATAATTTGAGTGAACTCTACACCCTCTGTTCCTTAATATAAGACGTTTCCGCGGTTCAATTTAAAGTACCCAAACGTCTAGTATTTAGAAAAACAGGTAGTAGTTTTCTTGAGCACATATCCGCGAAAGCTTGCCACACTTTATTTATGTCCATACGCTAATGCAACACCATTCGAATACTACAAATATACACTAATCCAGTGGCTAGTGCAACAGTAGAGTAGTTAGTTTATTATAGGGTACAGTACAATGGTTTTACTTAACATATTTCAATAACCTCTAGCACTGGAAGGTTTCTGTAAGAATTAACAATACAAAATGTAAAGGTAACAAGTTTCAGCATTGGTATACTAGCTGTCCATGAGCATTAAACCAAATACAGAAGTTTGAAGGTAACTAGCATTATTAACTAATGATAGTATAAAAAAATTCCAAAACATGTACCTCCAAGCTAAATATCATTTTGAACTCGGGGGGACCTTAAAATTGCTATCCCAATCTTGATAATCGATCAAACATAAAAACTTGATCGAACGAATCAAGAGAACAGCCGGAGGAGGAGGTGCCCACTCTTGACCTTTCCTCTTGTCTTCGTAATTGTCTGTGCAGTTTAACCAAAATAAAATGACATCAGCGCCTTGGCATTTTGGTGACACTGTACAAAAAAATTAACTTACCTCATGAAAGTGAGGTATGTAATCTATAAGCATTAACAGTGCAAAAATCTGAAGGTAGTAACAAGTTTCATCGTTGGTATACTGGCTGTGCAACAACATTAGAATGCCTTAGCTAAAAAATCTTTAATATATCCAAAATCAACAGCTAACCCTGAAATAATCCAGTGACATTAAATGGCATTGCTTAAATTTATCGGTGGCATTAGACTGTGAGCGGCATTAGTTAAATGTGGCATCACTTTAGCAGTAGCATTGCTTGACTTGACTGCTGGCGTTATACTAACAGCAAAAAAAGTGGCAATAAGAGCATGGGAGGCTCATTCGGACAGTGGACGCACCAGTACGATGTACCTCCACGGACGCAGAGTGGTGAGGGAGGTATGGTTGCCCAGAGCAACAAATATCCAGGCAGCATATGTGGATTACGTCCCATTTTTGTTCTCTTTAGCCACCTTTTTCCTATGTGAGGACAACAAACCGATCAACCTGGTCATTCTCTATTGCGTTGTCATGCCTTTCTACCCTTCTTCAACCAAGAGACACGAGACTCATTCCTTAGCTATTGATTTCCCCCTTTTCAACCTAGATGCGGGTTCGATGCCTACTCTCTTGGACAGTACAGTCTCCCTTCCTTTCCTTATTCAACCCAGACATGGATTAATCTGCATGAAGTAGGGTTTCCTTTAATCGTGCAAATTATGGTTTTCGTCTGCGTGGCGAGCAGAGCAGAGGATAGAAAATTGGGAAGATGGTGGAGTGGAAAAAGATCCACATGCAACGACGTGCCAGATGGGGCAATAGAACAAGGGTATGGTTCGAAAAGAGGTAGCATACCTGAGGGTCGGCGAGAAGTGGCTTCACTCGTGGTCGTCGTCCTCCACACACACTATGGCAGCAAGCTTGGGGACGGAGGCCATCCCGCGCGGGTGCTAGGTCTGAGAGGACGGCCTTGTCGTCAGTGCGTGACCTCGCTCGCCGACGACGAGTGCGTCAACGATGCACGTCCTTTTCTTCCCCGGCGGATCTATGACCACCGGTGAGGAGGGAGAGAGGGGCCGTCTTTTTTAGATCTGGAGAGAGGGTGGTAATGTGAGAAGCAAGTGGGTAGCCCTTGGCAAGAAAGCGCTGAAGCTCCAGCCTATATATCTTTTTTATACTACTAGTACTGGAGGTGGAGTAGTGGTAGAGTAGTTTATGTTTTCTCTGCGTACAGTACCAGTTAGTTGTGCTTAAAAACTGAATGGCACGCCATTAAAAAAATAAAGGTCAATAACTAATGCGACACCTCGGGCCAACGCGGCCAGATCACATTTTGCACGAGAAATTACACACCATGTTTCGTTGACATGTGGTCCCGTTCCAACATATCAGTGAGACGACGGCGAGTAGTAGGAGTATTTCTGAACCTACGTGTAGGCCGGAGCGCCCCTTTGTGAACCGTGGCAAACTGGCAACCGTCCACCGACTCTTCACCTTTCCCTCTTGATTTGGAACTGTTGTCGCACGCTCTTCCTCTCCCTCCTCCATTTTCCTTTAGCCCTTCACCCTTTCTTCTGCCATTGTTCGATCGTCTTCTCCATGGAGGGAATAGGACGGAAATGACCCCGTTATTCTTGCCCCGATCTGAAAGATGACGTGGTGGAGGAACTCATTGATCGGTGCAACGTCATCACCTCGGCTAGCATGGAACATCATTACAAGGAACCCAAGAGTCAAGGAGCGGTTTGATCTCCCCTATCTTCTTCACCGTGACCCTGATGACTGGCGCCGTCACGACGGAGGCCTCACCCTGTGCAAGTTGATGCCGCTTGATAATGATACGTATGATGTTAAGATGCCATCGCTTGAGGGTAAGGCTTGGGCAGGCGCAAATGGAGATTGGGTTGTTTACATTGGGTTCAACTACGAGTGGGAACTTGTGAATGTGTACACTCATGACCGGGTTCCACTTCCAAAAATCTCAGCGGGCTGCCCAGAGGGTGAGCACACCGGTATTGTACGCATGTTCAAATACAATCATGGTGACTATCTTCTATGGAAGATAGCAATTTCTCGAGTTCCCAACCGCTCTTGGAATTACAACAACTATGAAGTTGTTGCTATCTTCGACAAGCTTGTTGCCGTCCTTGCTGGTTTTACTCGATGGATATTGCTCAAAAATAAGTTTCTATACATGGATGAGTACTGTGATGAATTGAATACGAGGGCCTTGTGTTTGCTGCCACCACTCGTGGCACTGTTTTTGCATGGAATCGTTGTTTCGGTACGTTTGTATTCCACCGTAATTATAATTGTTTCATCCACATGCATGCGGGTTAGCAAGTTTCCCTTTTCTAATTAACCTTCTTCTTGTGTTTCCAAGGTCCTGCGAACATTCCACCACCTATACTTGAAGATTTTTATAACCAAGGGGGAGATGACGATGGTGATGATCACGAGCATGAGGACGAGTAGCGCCCATATACTATTTGCCACCTGGCAACTAATTCCGATGGATCACCTCTTCTCGTGTGTATACAACCCACTTATGATGTTACTGCTAAGGAAGCATGTGTAGTCTCCCATGGTCGCACTCTCCGGACCTATTCCAACACCCGTTGCATGGTATTCGGGATGGATAATAGTGTGCTAGCGCCAACTCCTTCTCCATGGTATAGAATTGATAGTCTTGGAGAAAACTCGCTCTTCCTTGGACAAAAACTATCCAATGATGCTGAAAGGCGGTCCAACTGCTGTTGACATAATGTTACTACCATTTAGAGAAGCAACTGTGTCTATACCTCGGACATTTGGGTGGTTCCCTACCCTGGTACTGATATAGTAGGCCGCTTCAGCCTAGATGATCAGTCCTGCATGTGTCTCCAGATCGACAATGGATGGCCCGTCCCAGAGAATCACTTGTGGTTCAAAGCAAGCGTTTCCAACGCCGAGGAATGGTTGAGTTGAAGTTCATTTCATTGCTTGTTATTTGTTGTGTGGTGAAAACTTTAGTATTTATAATGTATCCTCGTTGTAGATGTGGGTTGATGACCTGTGGTATGTAATAAAATGATATGCCTGTGATAAACTTACTAAATTTATGAATGGCTTTCGAGTCGCTTCTGTGAGTGAGTGGTGCGACAAGGCAAAAAAATATTTCTCGAATACATAATTGTACGTGCATTGCAACAGGTTATCGGATGAGGCCAATCAACAATAGTAGTACACTATTTGTACTAGCTTCACATGCTTCGTGCGTCGTGCGGGTGTTTTTACTGTAGCCACATTGTACTACGTAACCAGCACCTCGAATCCTCGATACTAGTAGTACTATATAGTAAGTAGTAGGAGTAGTAGGGTGGCATGGGCCAGAACAAGCATTCACGTCCAGGAGTACGTCACACGCCACCCGCACGACTTCCATCTGACACCATATTTCTTGGAGTCCGTGATAGAGCAATCTCTTCAACCTCATCGTTTCTCTAACTCAGCCATCACGCGGTGGGCGAGGTGGGGGTTTGCCGATAGTCGGTTTCCTTAACTGTGGTCCCACTTGTAAGGCCAACTGCAACGCACGACCCCAAACGGACCTCCGTTTTGCACGAACTCCAACAATAATTTTGACTAGAAAAGCAAGACCAAAGAAAACAAGAACCACAAGAATACATTTTGCTACTCCTGTAAGTTGGATTAGTGCCTTCTCGATGCATTCATTATCGACCTGCGGAGGCTCGATCTTGCATGCTTCTTTCTTCTTCGAGTGTAAAGAAGTAGACGTTGCTTCCTCGCAACTAGTCTCATGTCTAGCCTCTATTCTAGTACTCCCTCTGGTCCGTTTTTCTCTGCGTCTAAGCAGCAACACGCATACCAAGTAGGAGTATCAACAAGTGCACTAATCTCATCTATAGCCTCTGTGCTAGCTAAAAGTGATAGAACATCTACTAAATTGCGCTCTATCAATATATGGATATACTCTTCTTCCGAATACAAAAACTTGCATCCATTCTACTCCCTCCGTTGCACAATACATGCCTTCTATTTGTCAAAATATATATGTATCTAGACATGTTTTAGTATATAGGTACATCCATTTTTGGACAAATGGAAGTCAAGTATTTTGGAACGGAGGGAGTACATAATAAAAATTTTAAGTTAGCACAACTAGTCTAATCCGAGAGCACAACCGAAGATTTGGTCGGGTTCTTCCTCCTTTTGCCGACACGTGGGACATCCAGCATCCAGGTCGTGTCATGAAAGAAAATAGAGTGGTAGTTGAAGCCACGAGATGTGCATCTTGGGTTAAACTGTAAATAGAATCTTACTACTCTTGAGTAACTCCAAAAGCGGCCACCGAAGATCTTTATTGGATTTGTTTTTCATCACCAACACGTCGAGGTGAAAGATGTGCAGGTTCAGTGGGTCCACTTGCGTTTTCACTAACATGTGGGACCGCATGTGAGCAAACAGACGATGGGCTCCGCGCGTCCGCTGGCTGGCTGAGAAGAGAGATAGAGGAGGGCTGAGCACGGATTGCAGGAAATTTGTTCCACGTACCTCGATATAGGCTCGATATGGTGGGGTGGCATGGGCCATAACTAGCATTCACCTCTAGCAGTACGGCACACGCCACCCACACGAGTCCCATCCGACGCCAATTTTCTTGGAGTCCATGCTACAACCATCTCTTCTCCCTCTCGTTTTCTCAGCCATCGTGCGGTGGGCGGGGTGGGGTATTGCTGATAGTCGGTTTACTCAACTGCGGTCCCACTTATAAGTGAAAATGCAACACCGCACGCATTCCCGCTTGAGCGGCGTGCCGGACCAACCGTGTGGGGGTGCAAGGCGAACACGGCAGGCTTTTCCTTTTGAACTCATAACTTGTAAAATTTGGTTCTGCTCCATGGCGCGATCGATAGATAGAAAATAATGATTTTGCCTAGAGTAATGAGAAGTTTGGTTCTGGCGCCGTTCATGCTTGGAGTACGTACGAAAATTATGAAGTTGATGCGAAAGGTAAGATAATTACTATAGTATCATATACTACTACATGGATTTGACGGAAAGATAAAAATACATACGGATCCATCAATGACATCCTCATGCCCTAGTGCGCCGGGTCACCAACCGATGTGTGAGGAGCAGCGGTGTTGGCGGCGAGCTCAACATGATTCTGAACAGTGCCGTCCAAGGTTGCCCTGCGGTCCAAGAAGGCCACCGTCCTATCGTCCTCCTCTTGCATGTAGTAGTCCTTGTGGACGATTTGCGCGTAGACGTGAGTGATTATGTCGATGGTGTCTTGCTGCGCCAGGCGCTGCGCGGCGAGCGCGACCTAGAGGTGGACATTCTCCGGCGCGACGGCGGGCAGTCACAGGGCCACCAGTGCATCGAAGAGGTTGTCACCATTGTGGCCATTGAGGGTGGCGAGCATCACAGAGCCTGGGCGCGTCGGCTGGAGGCTTACGTCAAAGTCGTCTGCTAGCTTCTTGACGATGGTGAACTTGTCGAGGAAACCGACGAGGACCTCGTCGAACAAGGAGACGGAGCTGTCGTCCAAGCGGCCCCTCGCCTGGCGGACTCAAGCAATACTACCTGGAGATGTTCCTCATTGCCGGGCTGCAGGCCGGCGTCATGGACCATCTGGCACAGCCGGCTGATGCTCGCGCTCATCGCCTCCATGGGTCTAGCTTAGCTTCTAGTCAACTGATCTTGCGATTCGAGTGATCACTCTTTCCCTTGGTTAGCGTGCGTAGGTGCATAGGATTTCGTACTACTCCTCGGCCCTCTACTGCACCTGCCTTTGGCTGTATGATAGGTGGGCCAGCCACCCCCTGGGCCCACGTGTCATTCACCCAAAGGCAGTTGCCGTAAGTCAATGAAGCTGCGTCCCCCTCCGTGCCGGTGCAGTATAGTCATCTCACTGGACCTCTAGTTGGGGCCAAACGAGAGAAGTTTGATGTTTACTAGTTTATTGGTCCGCTTTGCATTTTGCGCCAAGTTTTGACCTTTGATTTAACTAATAAAATGTTAATGCATGTAAACAAAAATGTTGTGTAAGTCACATTACGAAAACCAAATAATCCCAAAACACTTAGGCATGGTGCATTAACTCCCTCCTTGTTTCTTATTTCGTGACATATCAACCAATGAGAGATGTGGGCCGTGCATGCTTTCAATGACTTGAGACTACCAAACATGACATGCAGTGTTTAGTTCATTGCATGTAATCCTATTAGTACTCTACTACCTCCGTCCTGGTTTATAGGTCCCCTTTGTAGTTTGTGCCAAATTTTGACTAAAGATTTAACTAACAAAATGTTAATGCATGTCAAGAAAAATTATCTCATTGGATTCGTATTTGAACATAGTTTTCAAAAAAATAATGTTTGGTGACATGCATGAACATTTTGTTAGTTTAATCTATAGTCAAAATTTGGCACGAAATACAATGGGGACCAATAAACCCGGACGGAGGTAGTAGTTAGCAAAAAAACATTAAGTTCTCTCGCCGATAGGAATAAAACACCATGTATTTATTTACAGAGGGAGTAGTACATTTTTTATGACATGCATTACTAGATATTGCTAGTCAAATACTAAAATCCAGATGGACGTGGTAGTACTCCTAAATCCAGACGGTGGTGCTACTAGTACTAGTAGTAGTACTACTACCTCTGTCCTGGTTTATTAGCCCCCCTTGTAGTTTGGGTCAAACTTTGACCTTTGATTTAACTATTAAAAAATAAGTTGTATACCCTAAAAATGGTATAATTGAAAACCTCTTTCAAATATGAATCCAACAATATAAATTTTATGACATACAACTTATTATTTGATAGTCAAATCTATGATCAAAGTTGGGCCCAAAATACGAAGGGGACCAATAAACCCGGACGGAGGTAGTACCAATGTAGTAGTAGGAGTACTAGCACTGTACTACCCGTTGGTCAAATTATTACGTGCTGCTCCTCACAGTGAAGTGACAAGACCCTGTGCCGGAGATGACACCTGAGTATAGGCGCCGTGTTCGGCATACCATAGTCAGCCTCACCATCTGCAGTCACTATCATCATGGCTGTAGAGCTAGTCTGCTTACAACTAGCCCTGTTCAACATAATTTCCCGTGCGTAGATGCCGGTGCATTGCACGGAACACCAAGATTGGGGGTGGACGGCTTCGGCAGCGGCCATCGCGCCAGATTTTTCCACGGCCTTCCAGATGTGGTGGGGAGGAGATAAGGCTGATTGTGAGAGACAAGGAGTTGTTTGTAAATAGGGCGCAAGTGCGTGCATCTTTTTGCAGAATTGGAAAAGCTTGGTTTGTATGCGTCAGATCTAGATCCGACGGCTATTGGTGAAAGATGGGAGGCACAACATCACCACCAACTCAGGACCTGTTTGATTCGCAGGATTTTGAAAACGCAGGAATAGGACACGGCAATATTACAAGTTTCAAACTGATATTACAAATTTTAGGAGTAATGCTGCACCTAGGAAGAGGGAATTACTAGGAAGTTTACGTAAGAACTTTCGTTACTTTAGGTGGATGCAGCATTATCGTACAAACTAAAATCCACCGCCCTAACAAGTCACTAATGGGCAAATAAGTTTTCGAGTCTCTGGCCACTTGCTGTTTCAAAAACAAATTCAGCTTCTGCGGAGACTTTGTCATTTAGGCTTAGACGTTTGCGGTGATCAGCACGCCATTCATTATTGTGCTAGAGAATGCCAAACCTCATTACCTTGAGCACACTTGCCTCTAGAACAAAGAACCTGGCCAATTTAATCTCAGATGTGCTGCCTCGGTAGTCGATCAAATCAATTTCTGTAAGATGGAGATCAAGGCATTCGATGAGATTGTTATAGTGCAACACATTTTTCACTTTCGGGTCTTTTTTTATCTGCAAAAGAAGAGAACATATTAGAGCAGCTGGCTGCATAAGATTGTCGTGTCATCAAGAGGTACCAATATCATTCGCTCATACGATAGGGTTGGCTGGCTAGTGATATTTTTTCACTCTCTCTCTTTCTGTTTCCTCTCCTTTAACTAGGAGCATGTGAATAGCTTGGGCATTTGTTGCCTTCCACTATGTGGCCGATGCCATATTTCGCAAAAGTATGCCACATAATAAAAATCGATGTCAAATGAAAAGATTTTGGCACCGCTCTCGCGATGTGAGAGAGTTGGCACCGCTGTGCACATAGACCTACATGTATAAAAAAATCAACCAAACCAACTACACTAGCCTCTCACTCTCCCAAACAAGTGTTTTTTTATTGCCTTAGTCCTCTCTCTCTCCCACGCAGTGTCTTTCATTGCGTGAGTTAATTTGGCACCGGAGCAAAGTAGGTGATCCAGATTGGGGCACCAGGTGAGCAATGGAGGGGCATCGATGCCAAATGCATCACAAGTGAATTTGGCACATGTTTTGGCCTACATAGCCCACTTTTGTACTCCCTCCGTCCCAAAATTCTTGTCTTAAATTTGTCTAAATACGTATGTATCTAGTTACATTTTAGTGTTAGATACATCCGTATCTAAACAAATGTAAGACAAGAATTTTGGTACGGAGGGAATACTACCTCGTATTTAGTATAAAATTTTGACCATAGATTTACCTAAGAAAATGCCAATGCATGTCACTAAAAATTACACCATTTGAAATTATGTTCAAATACGAACCGAACGATATAGTTTTAGTGACATGCATTAACATTCTGTCAGTTAAATCTATGGTCAAATTTTGATACTACAAAATTGGAAGAGTAAACCAGGACAGAGGTAGTACTTGCTCTTAGGGTAACCATAGAGTTATTGGAGTAGTCTAAGTTACTTTCCACTATGACTAGCCTAGGCTACTATAGTGTAGTACAACATAAAAACGATGCACGCGATCACGTGAGAAAAAATACTAAAAACATTTCTTTCGGTGCAGTGCGTAGATGCAGTTTTGAACACTACACTTGACATCGTAATTTGGGAAAATTACGAAAAAATTGAGCTACGTTGTGATTACCATTTACTTATAGGAAAGAAGTTTCACCTTGATGAGTAGCTTTTCCATGCACGGAAAGCATGTAAGGAATCCAACAACTTGATCTAGATTGGGGCCGATAGATTTTAGTGCTAAGATCTTCACTGTGCGCATGGACTGGGTCAAGCTTGTGGGAATCATTTTCTGGAAGACGGTCATAAATACATCAAGAAGAAATTTAAAAATGTTAATTTCAAGAAGATGGAGAAGAAGATGAGTGCTGTACCTGAACGATTACGGATCCAATAAAGAGTTCAGAGAATTTGGCAGACGGGTACACCAACGCTATCAATTTCGGCACGTCAATGACCCTGATTTTTGTTGGACCTTCTAGATCCGATACAAGCAATCTCTCAAGGAAAGACGCATTCTCAATGACCATAACATGGAACAGTTGGAGTGATCTCTTCCCAATGGATGTCTTGTTGCGGGTCCAGCAAGACACATAAATCCATCGGAGATTCATCGAGGCGATGTGGAGGCTAATGAACCCATGGATCTGCTCAAGACGAAGGTACTCGAGCGCAGTACAACTGCGAAGCAGGTTCTCCATAGCCTTCTTCGAGATGACAATGTCGAGGAGGTCGAGCTGCTTGAGTTGAGGGAGAAGAAGGGCGGGCATGGCATTAATCTGGGGAAGATAGCAGGAGCTGAAGCTGGCGCGGCGCAGCGTTGGCGTGAGGCGGAGCGCGGACAGCGGCAGAGAGCAACATCGTCCAGCTTCAAAGCTGAGCTCCTCGCGCTGATCTAGGGCGGGGGATAAGAACCACTCGTCGAACTTGGGTTGGACCTTGCAGTTAGTACTGAACATGCGGATGTCAAGGCGTCTGGCTGGCCCAGGGTGCGATGAAAGGATCTTGGAGACTGCGGCCATGCGTTTGCAATCCCCATCGCACAGGCAGCTGTCGACGGTGAGGTTGAGGGGGACGCAGCGCCAGAGGGGGCGCCACCGCAGGGAGAGCAGGGTGGTCCGCACGGTAGATTTCATGGGGAGGAGGCCGATGATGACGAGCAGCATGTCGTCGGGGAGGCTGCTCATGAAGTCCAGGCTCGCCGGATGCGGTTTTGGCTCAAGCCACCTCCACTTGTTGGCTGCCTCGCCGTCCATCTCAACCGGCAGCGACGCCGGTGTACACATGTGCTGGTGTGTGTTGTGTGCTGGGTGTGCGTGAGTGCGTCCTTCTGTGCATGCCGCCGCGTAGTGGTGAATTGTGCGCGAGTGGGTCCTTCGCGCGCAAGAAGTTTGTCCTCAATGCGCCCGAGTGGTTTCAACTTTGTTTACTTCACCGCGTGTCAGATGGGCCTCTAGTTTACTTATTTTCACCCACTGCCACATGGGCCAGCACACCAAGATACAGAACACGAGCTGACAACGCATCATTTGGATTGGTTGACCGGTCAACTAAACAATATACGGAGCTATACGCTGACACAGTGAGCGTATAATCTGTCGGTATAGAGAGTTCGAGTGAGAGGGGAGGCCCGTGAGAGATAGCAGAGAGAGAGAGAAAGAGCTACTCCCTCCGTTCGATAATGTAGTTACAACATTTTTTTAAGTCAAACTTTTGAAACTTTGACCAAGTTTATAAAGAAATTACTTATATCTACAATACCAAAGATAAATGATAGTATGAAGTAAGTACATGTTGTGATGAATCTAATGATCATTCCATATGTAAATGTTTTTCTCCACATATACCTGGTCAAACTTTTCTGAGGTTTGACTTTTCAAAACATCCATATGCTTATGGACGTGACAGAGTCCCTAAAGAGAGAGAGAGAGAGAGAGAGAGAGAGAGAGAGAGAGAGAGAGTGAAAAAAGTGTGTGCGTGTGTGTGAAAGAGACATGGAGAACACACGATAAAAGTGGAGAAAAAGCGTGCGTGTCTTATGAAAACATATCACACATGCATCTTCGACAACAGAGGCAAGGTGAGGAGATAGTGTGTGGTTGTGTGGAACTGAGAGAGGAAGACCCCTAGCACGTGGCCAAGAGGGGTCTGACAAACAAGGGAGAGAGGTCGAGAGAGACGTACGGAGAAAATGCAGACATGGGGAGGAGTGTATGTTTGTCATAGAGAGATCCCCTGGAGATCGTGATGGGACTACATGGGTGGGAGATCGAGTGACAAGGTGTGTGCGCGATAGAAGATGTCCGGAGAGATATCGAGATAGACGTATGGATGGAAGGAGACAATACGTGTGTTCCTGATGGCTAGTAAGAGATAATCATACTTAGGAGGGGGGGGGGGGAGTGCTTGCGCCTATGGCCCTGTTTGGATACTCTAACTCAGTTAGAGGTTAGAGTTAGATTCATACCCTGGACTAACCCTGAACTAACTCTAAGTAAAGAGGTATTTGGATGGCAGGGTTAGATGGAGCACGGATACGGCGAGGCACCTTCACGGGTGGTGCTAGAGGGAGGGAGGGAGAGGACGAGAAGCTTCGAGGAAGTGGGGAGGGATCTGCTATAGGGAGAGCGAGAGAAAAAAGTGTTTATTAGTGGTCCCGAGAAGAACTAACCCAAATAAGCACCTCTTGGATGGGTTAGTTTTTTTGGATGGGTTAGATGCATCTAACCTAAACTAACCCTCCTGTTTGGATCTTTTTGGGTTAGTTGACTCCAAACTAACCCAAACTAACTCTAACCCATGGATCCAAACAGAGCCTATGATGGAGTGAGGGATTATGGTACTTAGGGGGGTGCGTATCACATGGAGAGAGAATAAGGGAGGAGAGTGTTGGATGGGTCTATATGTATAGCGCGAGCGAGACATGTGTATGTGTGAACCAGGGAGATATAAGGCCAGTTTGGCTTGCGTCTTGAGCATCTTTTGCGTGGCCTGGGGTTGTGGCTGGATTTCATGCACGCTTGTTTGGTTGCTACCCTATGAAAAAGAAAGCCCGCCTGGGCTGGGTTCCCTTGCACTTTAATTAGCCTGGCTGAACTCCAGACACTGCAAGTAGCATGGCCCAAGCGACCGATTTCGAATGCTTGGCCGTGCCTGGTCGTGCGGCCACGAGGCTAACAGCAACATGGATGGATATTAGCATTAAATAATTGATGCATGGATTGATTAATGGGACATTGATGCTTTGCCTGGCCCAGGCATGAACCAAACGCTTCAGCACCACACAAGCCTGGCCAGGCAGAAATATTTTACATCTCACGTCCACACCAGGCAGTACCGACCATCAAGGCATGAGGGTCAGGTCACGAACCAAACTAACCAATAAAGTTTGAGAGAGATTGAGGAGCCCCGATAAGGCTGAGTGGTGCGTCAGATAGCTGAGAGGGGGAAAGAGATATTCCATCCGCTCGATAATGCAGTGCATGTAAATTTTTTAGAAGTCAAACTTTGGAAACTTTGATCAGGTTTACGCAAATGTTATTTATATCTAAAATACCAAAGATACATCATACAAAACTACATCTCATGGTGAATCTAATGGTATGTGTTTGCCGTACTAGACATAATTCTTTTTCTCCACGTACATGGTCAAACTTTGTGATGTTTGACTTTTCAATAAATCTATATGCTATGGACAGAGGAGAGTGCCTCAGTCGAGAGAGATCAAGTGCGTGTGAAGGAGAATGAGTAAGTGTGCAAAAAGAGTATGTGTGTGAAAGAGAAAGTGACAACAAACGATAAATTAGAGAGAGAGTGTGTTTTTTCGTTTCTTATGCGAACATATCACGCATGCATCTCCGAGATGGAAAAGCGAGGCGAGGAGATACACGAAGATAGCTAGTGTGTGATTGTTTGCAACGGAGAGAGACACCCCTATAGCACATGTCCAATAGAGGTCTGGCCAACAAGGAAAAAAGGTCTAGAGGGACACATGGATGGCATGGACTCATGGGGAGGGAGAGAGGGTGTGTTTGTGATAGAGAGATCCCCTCGAGATCGTGAGGGGACTATATGGGCGGGAGATCGAGGGAGTGCGTGCGTGATAGAAAGATGCCCCGAGAGAAATCGAGATAGACCATGCACATGTTTGTGATGGAGACTAAGATTAGCTAGTCATATACATATAGGGGGGACTGCGTGTGCCTACAATTGAGTGAGAGACCATCATACTTGGCTAGCTGGGCATGAGTTTGTGTGTGTGTGTGCGTGTGAGATGGAGAGAGAATGAGGGAGAGAGATAGAGTTTTAGATGGGCCTATCGAGTGCGAGTGAGATATTCATGTGTATGTGTGACCCAGGTGGATGGAGAGTTTGAGAGAGGGGGGGGGGGGAGAGCTCCGAGACGACATAGTGGTGCGTGAGAGAGTTACGGGCAAAGAGCCAAGGAATTTGTGTGTGTACGATGAGTGCACCAAGATATCTAGCTTGGACTAGCTAGAGTATCATACATAGTGTGCGAGAGAGACCAATAGATGGTGTATATATGAATGCAAACTAGAAAGACCCCCCCCCACACACAAAGAGAGAGAGAGAGAGAGAGAGAGAGAGAGATGGAGAGAAAGGGAGAGGGACCAACAAGGTTTTTGTGTCGGATGCGTGCGACAAAATTGAAGATTGTCGGCGAGAGAGTGAGTGAGAGAGAGAGAACAGGAGTCCGGAGAGGGGGAGGTCGCGTTTTATGCATTAAAGACTGATATAAACCATGTTTCGATATAAACTTGCATTCAAATATTTAAATTGGAGAACATGTTGTCTGCAATCCACACATGAACGGATATATGCGTATATCAAACAAGTTCATTCATATGACTTTCAACATGTTCATGGAGTACTATAATACTGTACAACATGCTACTCGATTGAGGTGTTCAATTTTGGTTTTAGTTCACTATTTTGACCTACTGAACAAGCTAGTTCATTGAATCGAGATATTTCATTTTGGGTTTGATTCGCGTTTTTGAGTGGGTCAACTATTTGTCATATAGTAAATCGCTAGCAACGAGCATGTAAAAACACATTACTCCCGAGCATCATCTCTCCATCTATAAAAGAAGTGGCAAGCTAATATTTCAAAATTCGATTCGAATCGACTTGGTAAGGTAGACGTGGATGCTCGTTCTCCCAAAATTTGAACGAACCGTTAAACATCCTCTCTGCTCGGTGGAATTCGCCCGAGCAAATAAATGGGAGACGTGAAATTACCGTCCTATGTGGGACACGCATCAATTGGCCCGTTGTACATCGAGGGTAGGTTCGTAACTTCATCCAAGCACGCCTTCTCATCGGCCGAAATGACATGTGCCGAATAATTCATAAACCATGGTCGGCAAAACACGCTCTCCTCGCCCGAAATAGCTCGCGCCCACTATTTCAAAACACGCTCTCCTCGCCCGAAATCGTTCGCGCCCACTATAGTTCAAAACACGCCCTCCTCGCCCGAAATCGCTCGCGCCCACTATTTGGGGGGAAGCAAGGTTACTCTACTATCCCCGACCCTCAGTACACAGACCCAAGCTGAGAAGCCTATAAGCAAGGGTAGAACTATAACTCCCCCTCACATTTCAGACAAATGCGTCCGTAAGACATGGTTCCACTCCCCTCCCAATTCCCCCCCGCCTGCCCCCATTCATACCTCGCGGGCGCCAAATCACCTTCTCCCCGGGAAGCTCCCTTCTCCAGAGCCGCGAAACCTCAGCCCCACCTCCATGGCGCCCCCACCACACCAATTTCACTGCCGCCCTCCTCCCTAATGCCGGAGACGCTGTCCAATTGCCGTCGTGCATTGGGCCGTGTGCCTCTTACTCCGTGCTGCTGGTGCCGCCTCGACGACGGCCGCGTGAACCGTACCAGAGCCGACTCACCCCCGCCGTTGTTGATGGCGCCGGAGCGGCTCCAACTTCGGATCCGTCCAGAGTACTGGCGCTGCTTCGGCGTAGCCGTCGACCCTCGTGACATCGCTCTTTCCCTGCTGCCGGTTACCACCGCAACCGCGCCGGCCTCACCGACTCGGCAGCTGGACCTGCCTACTTCACCATGCCGCCAGATAGGTCACACCCTCATCTCAAATCACTTTATTTAGGCGTCAGTTGTCTAAATTTTTATTCTGGGCCAATCGATTCCCAATGGGAAGCATCACCCCTCGAGGCAGCGGAGCTCCTAGGCTGCCGGTTGGCTGGTGTCTAATGTAAGGGTGCGGGGCCGCAAGTTCACCACATAAGTAGCGCTTAGATGGCTATCTTTTAGAGTTGCATGGGTTGAAGGTACTGCCGCCGCCAGATCATGGATGACGGGGAGTCTTTGTGGATTGGCCCAGGGGCGGCGCAACCACGACAGTGCGGTGGGGCGGGGAGTAGGTTTTGGCCAGGGCCACGGACGGCGGAGGCAGGCTGCTCTGCCGTTGGTCCCTGGCTCTTCGGGGAAGATTCTGAACAGTGTCAGCCGGGAGGCACAAGACGACCATCAAGCCATCTGGCGTAGATCGGACAGTACCAAAATAAAATAAAATCGTGTGACCCCATTTTAATCTTCAGTCAACAGACGTGTGACCACTCTCGTACCTTGCTGTTGATCTCTTAGTGTATTTCTTCAGATCAAAGAGATATGTCGTTCTTAACATTATGCGTTATCTGCATCTTCAGACACACCGTCTTCCGACTCACCGCAGCTGCTCCAACAAGGGAAGCATACACCAGAAGGGAGCTACAGTCCCCACTCAACAGTTCCCTGCATCAAATGCGCGTGCCCAACATGGACAGCCACAACAACTGTAGGGCCATCGACAAGTCAGCACATGATGCTCACTCCTATGGATGGCAGCCAGATAGGTTGTATCCTCATCTTACTTGTGTGCAACATTTATGGCTTTGTTATATAGATCATCACATTTCACTGTATATTCATGCTGATCTCTTACGGGCCTTGTTCAGGAGTTCACGCTGTTCCATAGTTTAGCTAAGATACTTGTTCTTTAGGTAACGCTGTTCCATAGTTATCATCCATCAGCCAATGCTATCCCACAGGCTGGTGATTATACTATTATACGACTTCTAGTATTACCTATGTTGTTCTTTAATACTTTTGTGTGCCATCTAGTTAATCTCGAGTACAAACGATACATATTCTGTAGCTTTCATCTGTGTTCTCCCTTTAGTTTATCAGACCTGTTGCTGCTAGTTAACCCCAGTCCTACTATTTATGTCATCTCCTACAGACACTCATTTACATAAATCTAACTACTAGTTGTCTTCCATGCATGTCAGATATAATTGCACACACTGATATATCCACAAGAACCTCACGGAGCAATGTAACGGCCAATAAACTTGATGTCAATGATACCCAATATGATGGAACATGTAAAGGCAGTTCTTCAGAAGACTTGCAGAAAGATGATGAATCCTCTTCACCCCACAAGGTCCTTGCTCTAACTTGGCATGTGATATGGGTACAACATGCATATAATGTCCTAGAGTGTATCTACTCTGTTGCAATGCTATGTGCTTAGCATGCTGATCATGCATGTAAATATGTCATGCCTTCCTGTTTTTCAGTACCTATTCCATTCATGATAACATGTTTTCAAATTCAAGTACTGTCATTCTACTCTATCGCAATGCCATCTACTTAATTTGGACATCATGCTTCTGAATATCTTATGCATTGTTATTCATCAGTATGTACTTCATCTGTCTGCCATACCATGTTTTTTTACATTGAAGTGCTATTCTAGTGCTCTGTTGCAATGCCATCTTATTTTCCCAATCATACACGTGTATGTTGCCTTAGTTATTTCTGTACGTATTCCGCTAGCATATAGTTTTACATTCAACTAGTGTTTTTTTGCTGTGTTGTCCTGTCGTATCCCTAGCTCTTACACCATACTCCCTCCGTCCGGATTACATGTTGCCAAAATGGATAAAAATGATGTATCTAGAACTGAAATACGCCTAGACCCATCCATTTTTTTCCGGATGGAGGGAATACATGTCAATATGTCATGCCTTTCTATTCTTCAGTACCTATTCCATCTCTCTGCTGTCGCATGTTTTATATTAAAGCACCATTCTTCTATACAAGGCATGCAAGGGGAAGACGACTATGTTAGAATCTGAAGGGTTACAAACAAGGCCTTTGCAAAAGATCCAAACGCCAGGAGATAATAAACCAACTCCAGTTTTTATAGATACTGCTCCAGCACAGAGAAACCCAACTCCTACTTATAATAAGCAGATTCCAGCAGCCAAAGAACAAGTCCGCTCCAGTCCAGCAAAAATATGTCAACTCAATTCTAAGAAGCGTGTGCGTATCCTTGCATCATGAAATGTTATAGCACGCTGATCATATTTTCTACATGTTTCTTACTCATCTCTCTTTTAGAAAATAAGCTTAACAGATAGAAGACTTTCTGCAATGGTATCGTTTATGAGGAAAGATTCTTGCAGGAATTCTCTATGCTCCAATGTAGATGTAAGTACCTGTTGTATATCACTATATTTTTACATCAGCATGTATTTTGTTAATCGGCGTGAATCCAACCTTTATCTGATCTAAATTTAGTTGTAGCAAAATGTATGATTAAAGGCCACAATGTTGATTTTTGTAAGGAAAACTGCCTGGTAGTTTTGCATTCTGAGCTGCATGAGTGTACTATCTCATATCAGTGGGTTTGAATACTTAGGTTTTGCAGTGGGTTTTTCAGTGTTTTTTTTACTGTGTTGTCCTGTCGTATCCCTAGCTCTTACATCATACTCCCTCCGTCCGGATTAAATGTCGCAGAAATGGATAAAACTGGATGTATCTAGAACTGAAATACGCCTAGACCCGTCCATTTATTTCCCGATGGAGGGAATACATGTCAATATGTCATGGCTTTCTATTCTTCAGTACCTATTCCATCTCTGCTGTAGCATGTTTTATAACTGAATCACCATTCTTCTATATAAAGCATGCAAGGGGAAGACGACTATGTTAGAATCTGAAGGGTTACAAACCAGGTCTTTGCAAAAGATCCAAACGCCAGGAGATAATAAACCAACTCCATTTTTCATAGATACTGGTCCAGCACAGATAAAACCAACTCCCACTGATAATAAGCAGATTCCAGTGGCCAAAGAACTAGTCCGCTCCAGTCCAGCAAAAGAATGCCAACTCCATTCTAAGAAGCGTATGCGTATCCTCGCGTCATGAAATTTTATAGCATTCTGATCATATTTTCTACATGTTTCTTACCCATCTCTCTTTTAGAAAATAAGGTTAAACGATAGAAGAATTCCTCCATTGGGATCGTATTCGAGGAAAATATCTTGCGGGAATTCTTTGTGCTCCAATGCTGATGTAAGTACCTGTTGTATATCACTATATTTTTACATCAACATGTATTTTGTTAATCGGCGTGAATCTAACCTTTATCTGATCTAAAGTTAGTTGTAGCAAAATGTTAAAGGCGCCAATGTTGATTTTTGTAAGGAAAACTGCCTGGTAGTTTTGCATACTGAGCTGCATGAATGTACTATCTCATATCACGCACATTACTGAATTGTAGTGCTTCTCTGGTTGCCCATTCATTCATTGTGTCAATGTTGCTTTCGTACTACCTTACCTGGCTGATGATAGCTGTGCCATATTGTGTTAATTTGTTGTAGGCTAGTTGCCCAAACGTTCGTTGTGTCAATGTTGCTTTCCTATTATCTGACTTGGCCAATGATAGCAATGTGTCACGCCCAATATGCGACCCTATCCAAAAGGAACTCGAAGGTCCCACCAAGGATAGACCCGCATATTGGAACGCTTTTGCAAGGTGGATATCATTACATCAACATTACTTAATAGTGGGGATACATCTAATACATACAATGTCACATGAATACAACAATACAACATACAAGAACAACATCCGACTACGGATGAAACACAAACAGAAGCTCAAACGACATCCACCCTGCTAGCCCAGGCTGCCGACCTGGAACCTATCCCCTGATCGAAGAAGAAGCAAAAGATGAACTCAAGCAAGCAAACATCGCTCTCGCGTCATGATCATCACATAACCTGTACCTGCAACTATTGTTGTAGTAATCTGTGAGCCACGAGGACTCAGCAATCCCATTACCATGGGTATCAAGACTAGCAAAGCTTAATGGGAAAGGAAGGGGTAAAGTGGTGAGGTTGCAGCAGCGACTAAGCATGATATGGTGGCTAACATACGCAAATGAGAGCGAGAAGAGAAACAAGCGGAACGGTCGTGAAGCTAGCAATGATAAGGAGGTGATCCTGAACACCTACTTACGTCAAACATAACACAGAAACCGTGTTCACCTCCCGGACTCCGCCAAGAGGAGACCATCACGGCTACACACACGGTTGATGCGTTTTAATTCGGATCTGGTGTCAAGTTATCTACAACCGGACATTAACAATTTCCCATCTGCCACATAACCGCGGGCATGGCTCTCGAAAGTTTAAACCCTGCAGGGGTGTCCCAACTTAGCCCATGATAAGCTCTCGCGAACAACGAAGGAATAAAGCTTCTCCCAGGAAGACCCGATCAGTCTCGGAATCCCGGTTTACAAGACATTTCGACAATGGTAAAACAAGACCAGCAAAGCCGCCCGATGCGCCGACAATCCCGATAGGAGCTGTATATATCTCGTTCTCAGGGCAACACCGGATGAGACTAGCTACGAGTAAAACCAGACTTCGAGTTTCCCCGAGGTGGCCCCGCAGGCAGCTCAGTTCGGACCAACCCTTAGACAAGCACTGGCCCGGGGGGGGGGGGGCTAAAATAAAGATGACCCTTGGGTTGGCCGACCCAAGGGAAGGGTATAGGTGGTGGTGAGGCAAATGGTAAAACCAAGGTTGGGCCTTGCTGGACAAGTTTTATTCAAAGCGAACTGTCAGGGGGGTCCCATAAATCACCCGACCGCGTAAGGAACAAGGTCATAGGATGTATGGATCACTAGGAAAGCACATGGCCAAAACTGAACTTCATGTTAACAGGCTGACAGCAGCATCATCAAGCAACTTTGGAGCAAGATTACAACAACCTACAGCAAGCTATAATTGCAACCAAGGGCATGAATGGATAGAGCATAACATGTGTAACAAAACATGTTTATAGAACATCTCCAGATTATGCATAGAATGATTAGTAGCAACATGTTTATATAGCATCACGAAATAACAGATTCAGCCTAGCAAAACAGCAACAGCAAGTACACTACTTAACAAGCTCGATTCACTCACCACAAGTCATTGCATGACAAGATAAGCATAGCATCATCAAGAAGACATGTTTATGAACCAAACCAAGTCAATAACAAGTCCATAGCATGCAAGGATCAATTATAGCAAGCTTGGCCAAATTGAATAACACGTAAACAATCTGCCAGGAAACATTTTGAAGCAAAAGTAGAGCACCAAAATGACATGCTAGACCACTCCATAATTGCAAACAAGGGCACGAATGGATAGAAAATAACCATATGTTCAAAACACCCTTACTGAAGTATCTCAAAATATGCATGGATCTCTCTGTAGCATCAAGTTTACATGGCATCAAAATAACAGCAAAACAGGGACTAAAATCAGCAATATCACGAAGCCTAGTTTGCATGCTTGTGCTAGTCACCACATTGGTCACAAAAATACATGGCATACACCCCTGGAAAGATGGCATGGCATAGATCAAAACACATGAAGACATCAACCTCATAGGATGCACACATCAATCATGGCAAAAATGACAAATGAGCAAGTTATAACAGTTTCAGCAGATTAACATCAACATGCACTCTTCCAACAGCATTTCGGGCATCAAGATAAGCTCAAATGAAAATGATGCAGTGGAACGAAATGAAGTACTCGTTGAGACGAACAATTTGACATATTACACGCACGAAACGGAGCTACGGATGCAGAGATACGATGCGATGAACAGAGGACCAGAGTGCAAATATCTTGGGACTTGGCAGAAAACGACCTTCGGGGAAAAAGTCAACACGGGCGGCAATGGAGCTCCGGTGGATCGGGGAAGTCCGGCGAGGCGCGGGGAGGGGCGGAGGAGGCCGGGGATGGCCGGATCTGGCCGGATCCAGATCCGGGGATTCCGTTCCCAGCGAAGACCAAGGGCGAGGAGGCCGGCGACAACTAACTCCGGCGATGGGAACGGCTACCCTGTGCGAGAGAGAGAGAGAGAGAGACGGGGTCAGGGAGAGAGAGGATGCAGCCGGACGGGGGTGGCGCGACCTGGCGGGGCAGCGGCGAGGCTTACCGGTGGCGGGGGTATCCGGCGCGCGCGCGGGGCGGCGCTAGGTTTCCGGCGGCGAGGATCAGGGCGCGGGCGAGCACGCAAGGGAGCTCGGGCACGAGCGAGCGGAGGAGGCCGGCGGCGGCTCCCACGGGCTGCCCTGGGCCCCGATGGGCTCGGGCGGGCCTGTTGCGGGCCTGGCGGGCCGCGGTGAGGTAGGGCGCTGGGGAGGCACGTGGCGAAGCGGGAGTGGATTGCAGGGGCGGCTGGTGGCGGCGCAACCACTTGTGGCTTGCCAAGTGGCGGCGGTGGGTTTGCCGGCGGCGGATTCAAGGAGGGGGCGGCGGCTGGATGGTTGGGCTGGCGCGGAAATCAAGGAGGAGAAGGCTAGAGGTAGGTTTAGCCCGAAAATGGACGTGGGGGTGTCCATTTATAGGTAGGAGGAGCTAGGTTAGGGTTTAGGGGGGTTTTGAGAGCGTTTCGGAGCCTCCGATCGTGATCTGAGGGTCCGGAACAGAGGGGGAAGTTTAGGAGGGCTGCAGGTGGGTTGTGAAGAGAGGTTGGGCTGAGAGGAGAGGGAAGGAGTGCGTCCCGACAACGGTTTTCGGAGACCGAAAACGTCCGACAATTAAACCGGCCGCGATGCCGCTATATGTTTAACGGTTGGGCAGTCAACCGAACTCCGGATCCGATGAAACTTGACAAGCGCTCTGTCTACACTATAATAAGACCGCATGCCAAGTTTCAACCCATTCCGAGAACATTTTTCGGCCACTCACGAATCGAGGTAAAAGGGGGCGCCGGAGGACATAGGAGTGCCGGATTGCAAAACGGACAACGGGGAAAATGCTCGGATGCATGAGACGAACATGTATGCAAAATGAAATGCACATGATGACATGGCAATATGCAACACGCAAGCAAATGACATGGCAACAACGGCGAATAACTGGCAAACACCTGGCGCATCGAATCCGGGGCGTTACAACACTCCTCCACTAACAAGAGATCTCGTCCCGAGATCTTAGGACCGAGACAGAAGGGAAAAGGGATGAGGTGAAACAAGAACTCAAGAGAAGAAGAAAGAATCGAGAGCACTCGAGAAGAAGAGATGAACGGCGAGAATGACGAGAATCGAAAGCTCACGGAATCAGATAGACTAAGAAACTACTCGTTCTAACCGGAGTGGTTAGAATGAGAAAAGAAACGAATAAGATTGAAAGAATTTAGGCAGCACTCCAGCTGAACATGGAAGAATAGAACACGAGCTTGAGAGGACGGAATGATACTTGATGAATACTTGAAAGAATGAATTAAATCATGACGAATCACCATGAAGTACTCCGGTAAAATAAAGGATGACGAGATAGAATGAAAGATGAAAAGAATAAGATTAAATCTTACGATGATTTAGATGGAGGTTCCGACGAAATGTCTGAGGAAATTTGAACTCCGGAAAAGAAAAGATGAAAATGCTTGGAACTAGAATTTATTCATGAAGAACAAACTCCGAAGAAAAGGAAGGGAATAATCACTTGGATGAAATACGAATAAGATTTATTGTATGCTTATCCTTCATCAAATTAAATTGATGACAAGCAATGGATTTTTGCATACTACTTATTCTTCTTGGAAAAGGATTGAGAAGTGACATATCGCAAACTTGAAAAGGTCTTCATGAACCACCAGTAGAATTGAAAAGAACGACTGAATTAAAATGATAATCAAGGAAAAAGAATCTTGAACGAACCACCGTAAGAATTCGAAAATGACTGATGAAAGAGTATGAATCACCGGGAAGAATTAGAAGAACCAATATGCTTGAGGGAATTTAGATGCAAAAGAACAAAGAGATCGTGAACTGATTGAAGGACACTTGAACGAAGCACCGGAAGAATATTGAGACGAACGAAACTGAAAACTTAGAACGAAGAAATGTTCTGAAAAGATGGCCTCCGGATAATCGAGAGAGAAAGCAACTCCTGAAATGCTCCGGATGGATGGAAAAAATTTGCATGACTTGAAACAATTTGATAGGATAACATCGAGCTAGCACCGCGAATCTCCAGGAGAATGGACAAGATTTAAGAGAAACTCGACTTCAATCTTCAAATGATGACGAGAAACACCACCAAAATTACTGAGATACTCCGGGAGAATGAAAACGAAGAGGTTGAGCCAACAATGAAATGATTTGAAATCAATCTTTGAAGAGGCATGTGACTGATGAAATTCATTCTTACGTCACGATTGACAAGAATTTGAGAATAACTCCGGGGGAATAAGAAGAGTTAGGTAAGATCCTGGGAAAAGACCTGTGGGTTAGGGCCCACGGAAGAGATAACACCGTTGAAAGGATGTTGAACAGATAGATGATGCACCGGAACAATTGAAATATTTGAATGAGGTGACAACCTTGAATTAATTGGAATACAGACGAATCTCCTGAGATATCTTGAACACTCCGGAAGGATAAACTGGGAGAGGCGAACGAGCAAGAAGAACACTTGATCCAAGGAAAAGAATATGATCAACCGAAAAACTTGAATTTAGTGCACCAGAAAAAGAAAGGGATGAAGAGTTACGAACGAGACGAGAATTCACCGGTTGAAATAATTGAGGGAAGGCTGAAGAGACTCCGTACGAATGAAAATTGATGGTCAAAAGAGACACAGACTCCGGGAAGAAAAAAGGGTGGGAGGGCGGGAAAACAAAGGCAACTTGGAAAGGGAAACCGACGAATAACTGAAGGGAAAACACCGGTTAAAATCATTGAGGAAAGAAGGCAAAGACTTCGCACGAGTAGGAAGGATACTCGATTACGGAATCTGGTTCCGAGAAGAAAAAGGAAGGGCGGGTGGGAAAAGAAAACAACTGAGGATTGAACTTGGCAAGGATGAAGAGGCTCGAGTCAACTTGATGAGAAATGCACCGGATAAAAGAGCTGAGAACCAACGAACGAAAAACTAACCACGTGATCCTAAAGAAAAATTTGAACGGGAAGAGGAGCAGTTCAAAACACCTACATCAAGATTCCTCACCAGAGCGACGAAGGGGCTGAGGAGTAAAAAGAATTCCTACTCTCCGATATAACTAGACTCCCAAAAAACAGTTTTCTTCTAGACCCAACAACGGCCAAACTACACGATCAATCAAGGGGGGCTCCTAGGTTCGGTCGAGGCTCTGATACCAACTTGTCACGCCCAATATGCAACCCTATCCAAAAGGAACTCGAAGATCCCACCAAGGATAGACCCGCATATTGGAACGCTTTTGCAAGGTGGATATCATTACATCAACATTACTTAATAGTGGGGATACATCCAATACATACAATGTCACATGAATACAACAATACAACATACAAGAACAACATCCGACTACGGATGAAACACAAATAGAAGCTCAAATGACATCCACCCTGCTAGCCCAAGCTGCCGACCTGGAACCTATCCCCTGATCGAAGAAGAAGCAGAAGATGAACTCAAGCAAGCAAACATCGCTCTCGCGTCATGATCATCGCATAACCTGTACCTGCAACTGTTGTTGTAGTAATCTGTGAGCCACGAGGACTCAGCAATCCCATTACCATGGGTATCAAGACTAGCAAAGCTTAATGGGGAAGGAAGGGGTAAAGTGGTGAGGTTGCAGCAGCGACTAAGCATGATATGGTGACTAACATACGCAAATGAGAGCAAGAAGAGAAACAAGCGGAATGGTCGTGAAGCTAGAAATGATCAAGAGGTGATCCTGAACACCTACTTACGTCAAACATAACACAGAAACCGTGTTCACCTCCTAGACTCCGCCGAGAAGAGACCATCACGGCTACACACACGGTTGATGCATTTTAATTCGGATCTGCTGTCAAGTTATCTACAACCGGACATTAACAAATTCCCATCTGCCACATAACCGCAGGCACGGCTCTCAAAAGTTTAAACCCTGCAGGGGTGTCCCAACTTAGCCCATGATAAGCTCTCGCGATCAACGAAGGATATTCCATCTCCCAGGAAGACCCGATCAGTCTCGACATCCCGGTTTACAAGACATTTCGACAATGGTAAAACAAGACCAGCAAAGCCGCCCGATGCGCCGACAATCCCGATAGGAGCTATACATATCTCGTTCTCAGGGCAACACCGGATGAGACTAGCTACGAGTAAAACCAGACTTCGAGTTTCCCCGAGGTGGCCCCGCAGGCAGCTCAGTTCGGACCAACACTTAGACAAGCACTGGCCCGGGGGGGGGGGGGGGGGCTAAAATAAAGATGACCCTTGGGTTGGCCGACCCAAGGGAAGGGTATAGGTGGTGGTGAGGCAAATGGTAAAACCCAGGTTGGGCCTTGCTGGACATGTTTTATTCAAAGCGAACTGTCAGGGGGGGTCCCATAAATCACCCGACCGCGTAAGGAACGCAAAATCCGGGAACATAACACCGGTATGACGGAAACTAGGGCGGCAAGAGTGGAACAAAACACCAGGCATAAGGCCGAGCCTTCCACCCTTTACCAAATATATAGATGCATTAATAATATAAGAGATATTGTGATATCCCAACCAACATCCTGTCCACCATGGAGAAATCTTCAACTTCACCTGCAACCAGCAACGCTATAAGAGGGGCTGAGCGAAAGCGGTAACATAGCCAAACAACGGTTTGCATAGGAAAGGTGTCAAAGGTTAGAGGTTCATGGCAATATGGGATGGCTTGATAAACAGGTAATAGGTAGCGCAGCATAGCGATAGAACGAATCAACTAGCATAGCAATGATAGTAGTGAGATCCAGGGTAGCGGTCATCTTGCCTGAAATCCCGCAAGGAAGAAGAACGAGTCCATGAAGAAGATGAAGCCACGAAGGCGAACCACACATAGACGAACGCATCCTCACGATCGCAACGAAACGAGAACTATCGAGAAGAAGCACACAACATGGTAAACACACCACACATGGACAAGACATGATGCATGACCAAGCTACATGAAGCTACTCATGGCAAGAGATGATGCAAACAAGAACAACACATCAAGGCAAGTTTAAATGAGGCCGGGAACAACATATAACAATTCCGGTAAGTCCTCATATGCAAATTTCGAAATTGGTCCAGAACTGAATAAACCTTATGTTCAAGTTGTTAAATAGCGAGTTAAGATGCACCAGGATGATCTACACGAGATTCTAGTCAAGTTACATATAAAGTTCATTAGATTCGGAGCTACGGCCTAGAAGATATGAGCAAAACAAGTCAAACATGGCATTGATGCAAAATGCATACAAACATCAAGCAAACACACCAAAACAAGGATTCTACATGATAATATGGAACTACATGCAAAAACAAGCAAGTTTCATATAGAGCACACTCAAAGCGGAGCAACGGTGCAACACACACACACACTATACAAGTCATAACAACAATCTGTCCATAACAGCAACTAGGCATCTTGCAAGCATCAAAACAATAAGCTACAACACCCAAACATAATAACAAAAGGCATGGGCATGAAGTACGGGTAAAGCATAACAAAACATGAACACTGAGCTATCTCCAGAAACAAATAGAACATGCTCAAAAAGACATGGAAAGATTGCAAATAATAACAGTTTCAGACTTATCAGGAAATAACATCAGGTTGCAATGTTTAGAGCTATCAAACAACATGTTACAGGAACTTATCATGGCAAACAAAGGCATGGAATGAATCTACTAAAAGCATAGATCAAAAGTCCCTTACTGACCATGAGCATAGAAAATATGATGGCACCCATGAAAACATGGCAAGTTATATTACAGATTCAAACATGGCAGAAACAACAATAAGTAGGCATGTTGGTGAGCTTGAATCACTCACCACAGGGCAATACATGGCATGGCAAGGCAACCAACAGTAAGAAGACATGTTTATGAAGCTAAGCATGGCAAGAACAAGGTCATAGGATGTATGGATCACTAGGAAAGCACATGGCCAAAACTGAACTTCATGTTAACAGGCTAACAGCAACATCATCAAGCAACTTTGGAGCAAGATTACAACAACCTACAGCAAGCTATAATTGCAACCAAGGGCATGAATGGATAGAGCATAACACGTGTAACAAAACATGTTTATAGAACATCTCCAGATTATGCATAGAATGATTAGTAGCAACATGTTTATATAGCATCACGAAATAACAGATTCAGCCTAGCAAAACAGCAACAGCAAGTACACTAATTAACAAGCTCGATTCACTCACCACAAGTCATTGCATGACAAGATAAGCATAGCATCATCAAGAAGACATGTTTATGAACCAAACCAAGTCAATAACAAGTCCATAGCATGCAATGATCAACTATAGCAAGCTTGGCCAAATTGAATAACACGTAAACAATCTGCCAGGAAACATTTTGAAGCAAAAGTAGAGCACCAAAATGACATGCTAGACTACTCCATAATTGCAAACAAGGGCATGAATGGATATACAATAACCATATGTTCAAAACACCCTTACTGAAGTATCTCAAAATATGCATGGATCTCTCTGTAGTATCAAGTTTACATGGCATCAAAATAACAGCAGAACAGGGACTAAAATCAGCAATATCACGAAGCCTAGTTTGCATGCTTGTGCTAGTCACCACATTGATCACAAAAATACATGGCATACACCCCTGGAAAGATGGCATGGCATAGATCAAAACACATGAAGACATCAATCATGGCAAAAATGACAAATGAGCAAGTTATAACAGTTTCAGCAGATTAACATCAATATGTGCTCAAATGAAAATGATGCAATGGAATAAAATGAAGTACTCGTCGAGACGAACAATTTGACATATTACACGCACGAAATGGAGCTACGGATGCAGAGATACGATGCGATGAATAGAGGACCAGAGTGCAAATATCTTGGGACTTGGCAGAAAACGACCTTCGGGGAAAAAGTCAACACGGGCGGCAATGGAGCTCCGGTGGATCGGGGAAGTCCGGCGAGGCGCGGGGAGGGGCGGAGGAGGCCGGGGATGGCCGGATCTGGCCGGATCCGGACCCGGGGATTCCGTTCCCGGCGAAGACCAAGGGCGAGGAGGCCGGCGACGACTAACTCCAGTGATGGGAACGGCTACCCTGTGGGAGAGAGAGAGAGAGAGAGAGAGAGAGAGCGAGAGACGGGGTCAGGGAGAGAGAGGATGCAGCCGGACAGGGGCGGCGCGACCTGGCGGGGCAGCGGCGAGGCTTACCGGTGGCGGGGTCGACGAGACGGGATCCGGCGCGCGCGCGGGGCGGCGCTAGGTTTCCGGCGGCGAGGATCGGGGCGCGGGCGAGCACGCAAGGGAGCTCGGGCACGAGCGAGCGGAGGAGGCCGGCCGCGACTCCCGCGGGCTGCCCTGGGCCCCGATGGGTTCGGGCGGGCCTGTTGCTGGCCTGGCGGGCCACGGTGAGGTAGGGCGCTAGGGAGGCACGTGGCGATGCGGGAGTGGATTGCAGGGGCGGCTGGTGGCGGCGCAGCCACTTGTGGCTTGCCAAGTGGCGGCGGTGGGTTCGCCGGCGGCGGATCCAAGGAGGGGGCGGCGGCTGGATGGTTGGGCTGGCACGGAAATCACGGAGGAGAAGGCTAGAGGTAGGTTTAGCCCGAAAATGGACGTGGGGGTGTCCATTTATAGGTAGGAGGGGCTAGGTTAGGGTTTAGGGGGGTTTTGAGAGTGTTTCGGAGCCTCCGATCGCGATCTGAGGGTCCGGAACAGAGGGGGAAGTTTAGGAGGGCTGCAGGTGGGTTGTGAAGAGAGGTTGGGCTGAGAGGAGAGGGAAGGAGTGCGGCCCGACAACGGTTTTCGGAGACCGAAAACGTCCGACAATTAAACCGGCTGCGATGCCGCTATATGTTTAACGGTTGGGCAGTCAGCCGAACTCCGGATCCGATGAAACTTGACAAGCGCTCTGTCTACACTATAATAAGACCGCATGCCAAGTTTCAACCCATTCCGAGAACAATTTTTCGCCACTCATGAATCGAGGTAAAAGGGGGCGCCGGAGGACATAGGAGTGCCGGATTGCAAAACGGACAGCGGGGAAAATGCTCGGATGCATGAGACGAACACGTATGCAAAATGAAATGCACATGATGACATGGCAATACGCAACACGCAAGCAAATGACATGGCAACGACGGCGAATAACTGGCAAACACCTGGCGCATCGAATCCGGGGCATTACACAATGCTAGTGTGTTAATTTTGTGCAGGCTGCTAAATATAAGAAGACAAACTCTGAAAACAGCAAGGCAACCCCATTGTTTCTTTCCAGTAAATCTAGGCCAGGTAATATGGCAATAACTCATGATTAATCTGTTTGGTTCCCGTCCTAATTTATGTTATGATGCAGTGGTCGATACAATCTCCACTATCAATAATGCAAGCATGCAAAAATCGCCATCTGAATCTACTCAGTATCCTCTGTCTTGAATGCAACGGAATAAATGTATGTTTGTGAACCAATCAATGGCTGAAGCAATGATGGAAATGGTGGATGAATCAGAGGTGCAGAGTTGTGCGACACAACAACTGATCAATGTTTTCAGAGACAGTGTAGCAAAGAAGAAAGAACTTGCCCACATGCTTATGGGCGTCATCTGTGCTGAGGTTGCAGATTGTGACGTTGTAGATGGTTAGGTTCTGCTCATTTATTTGCACTGGCATCAATCTTTGATTGCCCAGTGGATGTAATTTCCTGTAATATATGCTGGATGTGCAACGTTATTCCCTGTATGCCCTTTGCTTGATCAGTTTTGGTCCTGTGCATAATTGCTCGTCGTAATGGGCTCAAATTATCTAATTTGGCCTAAAGACATGTACGAACTTTAGTGGGCCCAATAAGTTAATGGGCCGTTACTAGGCCGAAAGTTAATTGTCGGCCCTCTTACCTCCCGGGTCGTTAACAGGCCGACATCAAAGCGGGCAACAGGTGGCCCCAATTTATTTCACGGGCCGTTAACAGGCCGTTACTAAGTTTGGGCTACATATGGCCCAACTATACTATAGGCCTAGCAGGCCGAAAGAGACAGTGGGCTTGTACTGGACCATGAAGACCATGGGCCGCTAAGAGGCAGAAAGTCAGGTCATATTGTAAATGGCCCAACTGTGTTGTGGGCCTTTAGCAGGCCGAAAGAGAAACCGGGCTAGTATTGGACCATGAAGGGCATGGGCCGTTAAAAGGCCAAAACTAAGGTCCGACTACAAATGGCCCAACTCATTTATGGTATGTTAACAGGCCGAAAGGCACACAAGGCCGGGAATTGGCCCAACACTTAAATGGGTCGCTAAAAGGCCAAAACTCAGGTCCGACTACAAATGGCCCAACTGATTTATGGGCCGTCAACAGGCTGAAAGTGACACCGGGCCAGAAATTGGCCCAACACTTAAATGGGCCACTAAAAGGCCGAAACTCAGGTCCGACAACAAATGACACATCAGATTTATGGGCCGTCAACAGGCTGAAAGACACACCGGGCCGGAAATTAGCCCAACATTTAAATGGGTCGCTAAAAGGCCGAAAGATGTACATCCTGAAAATTGGCCCATCCATTAAATGGGCCGTTAACAGGCCGAAATCTCATCGGGCCGATATTGAGCCCAAATATATAGCGGGCTGTTAATGGGCTTGAACTGACGATGGGCTGCAATGGTGTCAAATCTTTAACGAGCCGTTGACGGGCCGAATTGGCACATCTCGTATGGGCCGTGGGCTTAAATGGACCTGACACAAGTAGGCCTTATATGGGCTGGCCTGCTAATTTTTACTGGGCCGACCTTTTCACATGAATGGGCCTCTGTTGGGCCATGCCACGTGTCGACGTATCATAAGCGCCTTCCGTCCAATGAGTGGATGACATCTGTCCCAACGATAAGCCGACACGTGTCTCGTCCAGCCAATGATGATTTTACATGTGAAAAATCCCCATTGGTCGGGGCTGTTAACGGGTTATCGGATCCAAAACCCGACCCGATAGCTTAACGGCGTTCCGTTATGGTGGATGCCACGTGTGGGTCACCCTTGATGAAAGCACTTTTGTGACGCACGATTTATCATCATGGAAGTGGACACTTCCGTGATGATAATTTTGGTGATGTCATGGAACACTTCTATGACAGCACATGTATGACTATCTTGATTATGTCATAAAATCGTCATGGATGTACACGCATGACAAAAAACGCGACCTACTGTGACAAACACGTATCATCACGGAAGTGTATTTTTTTGTAGTGCCAGCCGGTAGCGGCTGAGGACGCCATCGCCGCTCGAGAATCCCGGGTCCAGCTGGAGGTTGAGGAGAAGGTGGCGAAGGTGCGCGTTGACCTGGATGAAGGGCACCGCCTGGAGCTGGAGCTGCTCAAGGCTGAGCTTGAGGGAAGGACCACCGCCTTGAAGGCGAAGCTGGAATCTGCGGAACGACACGAGAATGCCGCCAAGGAGGCTCTGACTTCCTCTGAATCCGCCTTTGCCTCTGTCCGTGCCGAGTTATCCTCCCTTCAACAGCATGTCAAGGATACCGCATCCCTTACGGAGAGGACCGCGAATGAAGCGAACCGTCGCCTGACGCTACAACGTGAGCACGGCTTGATGCTCCAAGATCTCC
Organism: Triticum timopheevii; assembly: GCA_963921465.1. Taxonomy (NCBI): domain Eukaryota; kingdom Viridiplantae; phylum Streptophyta; class Magnoliopsida; order Poales; family Poaceae; genus Triticum; species Triticum timopheevii. The sequence continues at coordinate 245,767,941 of OY997264.1, read as the reverse complement.
GAGCGAGAGCTAACCGCGCCTTGGGCACCATATGTGATGAGAGCACTCCTCATCCGCACGAAAACGACTACGCCAGGCACCTCAACTTATTCATCGACATTGTGACCCGCCTAGAGGATCGAGCCATGAGGGCTCACAAGCTTGTCTGGGAGAGGAGCCGGGGCCTTCTTGGGCGTGCGTTCTTGCGTGTCTTCAGCAACCTCCTCAGCCGCGATTACCACTTCGACATCAATGATGTGCTAGCCCCCGTGCCCATGGCTACTCAGGATAGACTAGCCTTGTGGGTGGATGACCATGTGGACACCCTGGTGGAAGAATTTGCTCCTGAGGATGACACAGTTGTGCTTGGGGCCGGAGTAGGTGGCACATGCGGCGATGATGAAGAGAATGGCCGTGACGACGCGGCAGTGCGAGCGGCGCGGATGGAGGTGATGAAGAGGGCACACTCAGCTAGGCCCACACTTCTTTTTTGCTTTAACCTGTATGACCAAAACTTGAATGCCTCCTTGTGAGAGCATTTTGAAAAGGGGAGCCCCTTGCGATGTATATAATTATGAAATGCTTTTGAAGTAGCGCCTGTGGTGCGACCCTTCAGGTCTGCAACCTCAGGCAGGGTGTTTATTATGACTTATCTTTGGTTCCGCGGGTTTCGTGTGAGCCCTGATGCCGCAGCAACGCTTGTCTTCCCGTGGTGTGCCTGCCATAGGCTCGCGAGGGTCTAGCCCTCCTGAGGAGCCTGCTGACCTGTCTTGGAGTGCTTCGCGAGGGACTAACTTCCGGACCACGGCTAGGTACGCATGTGGTGGCCGCATCCCTGGTCCCCGGGGGGAAGCCTTTGCATGCTCGGGGACAGCCCGATCATGCTCGACGCGCGCGCACCGCACCCAGCCCCGCTCGCAAGGCACTTGGGGGAGGGGCAGCAGGCATGAGCCTTGCTCAAAAACACGAAACCGGAAAGCAAAAGAACGATGCAAGACAAGAAAACTTCCCCCCGTTTTTCTTTTGGTAAAGGCACAAGAGCCAAGTTCATTCCAAAAAGTCAGCGAATTGGGTACAAAAAGGAAGGCGAAAGCAAGCGGCCACGCCCGGCACCTAGCTAGTCTTCAGGTCTTCTCATGAGTGCGGAGCTAAGTGCTTCCACTGGGCATGGGCACAGTCATTGGGGGACAATGTCGACGACCAGTGCGGAGCATGGTGCTTCCACTTGGACGTGGGTGGGAGCCCCCGTGAGGCCCCAGGGCGGCACTCAGGAGACTCTGGGGCGTGTACAGCCCCACTCATTATTACGTGAGAGTGTCACGAGTGGAGACCTTCACAGGCCGGAGCCTTGCTTCATGTTGACTGACAAGGGCCCTGCCCTGCGCCGCCCCGACCACCGTTCGGGAGTCTGAAAACCAGGATGAGACCAAGGGGCAAGGGGGATGCTGGCAGCATCCTCGGTGACCGTAGGCCCTCTACCGGGGGGAAGGGCTCGCCGATGCCTTCCCCGGCAGGGGACCTACCTCCAAGCAGCGTCCTGCTCCGCCAGCACGGGGGAGGCCCTAGCCCCGGGCTCCCCCCACACCGCTCCCAAGGCCCTTTGTGTTCCTGCGGCTAGGCCGCCACCCTGGGAGCCCTGGCGGTGGCTGCGCCCTGGTTCACCTGCTATCCATGGTTAGCGAAAGCGTGCTCTTGAGGCATTAGCTCTACCCAGTGGTTGTTTCCGTTGAAGAGATTGGTGGAGCCCTGCAGCGGCTCGCAGAAAGCCTCGACTTCGTGTACCTCAATTGCCAGCCCGTCGTAGGGGATCGGCTGGGGCCTTCTCCTGACGCGTACCTCAGGTCCACTGCGATGGGAACGTAGGCTTCCGGGCTGGCCGCGCCTGAGTCGCTGCCTGATTGTCTCGCACTTCTGCCCCCTGCAGTCATTGTTAGATCCTGGTGACCAAGGGCTGGTGCCCCAGCACGACCCCAGGGGAGGTTGCTCGGAGTCACCCCGCACCGAGGTGGCATGGTCAAAGTAGTGCGGGCTGCACCATGAGGTAGGCCGATGCCGAGAGGCTCTTCAGGGGCCATGGGAGGGGGTGCGCGGGTGTGGCGAGGGTGAGCATGCGCCGCCGCCACAGCTTGCAACGTGGGCAGGGTGCAGAATGGTCCTACGCCCCTACATGCTGCATCCAGCAACTCGACAACTCGCTCCATCATGGTGTCGTGGCCGCTTTCTGCCAGCCTGCACCTTAGCAATTCTCGAGCCACGATGACCATGGCCCGCATGTTCGCCTGCTCCCGGCGAGTGTGTGGTGCTGTTGCCGTGGCATAGCTTTAAGATTGCGCGGCAACGCAGTTGCGGCGCGACGCTAGAGGAGGGGGCTGCGGCCCGCGCCTCACCCAGCCGGTAGCCCCAGGAGGAGCGTGGGCCGCGGGCAGTGCGGAGTGGAGGTCTTCCTCATCGGCAGGTGCTGTTGAAGAAGCCCAGACAACCCAGTGCCCAACATGAGCTCTTGAGGCGTCGGCCATGGTGTCGGTGGAGTAGCGGCGGACCGGTCGACGACAGAGAAGATCTGACGCACCCCTACCTGGCGCGCCAAATGTCGGATTTCGGGTTCCGCAAACCCTTGATAGGTTCGAACTCTGGGTTTGTGTGCGGAGATCTCAACCTACCTAGCTTGCCTACTCGCGGTTCCTCACAGCCTAGCACGTCGAGCTCAAGGGGACAAAGAGACACAACAGTTTATCCTAGTTCGGGCCACCTTGCAGTGTAATACCCTACTCCAACTTTTTGGTGGATTCACTACAGGAATCAGGCACTTTGCCGTCCGCCATGGCTGACGGCAAAGGCACGCATGGCGGACGGCAAAGGCATTTGCCGTCCGTCAGCAGACGGCAACAAGTCCGGCTGAATAGGCTACGACAAAGGGCTCTTTGCCGTCTGTTGGCGGACGACAAAGATGATATGGTCTTTGCCATCTGCCAACCCATGGCAAAGGACTTGGATGGCACACGTAGCAGCTTATGGCTGTTAGGGGGTTAACGGTGCGATTTGCCATCAGATGGCTGACAGCAAAGACCATTTCATCTTTACCGTCAATTAGCGGACGACAAAGTAACCAAATTGGTCAGCCCCCTAGGTTGCACAGGTAGCTGCCACATGGCAGCTTTGCCGTCTGCTGGCTGAAGGCAAATCTCTTTGCCATCTGCCAGCGGACGGCAAAGAGCCTATATAGCCCCTATTTTTTCTGTTTTTTCTTAGATTCATTCAATTTCAACACACAAGTTTGAACACACAAATTTCACATCAGACATATCCAATACACAAGTTTCATCATATATACATACATAACCAACACATAGTTCCATCCATACATATTACAATAGTTTCACATTGTTCATCCTACACCTATCCATCCATATAACAAGTTCCACATTGTTCATCCATATAAAATAAAAGCAGAAAGGGAAAAGAAGCACTCCATCCATGCAAGCTTTCGTGAAGTAAATGAAATCTCCAAAATGGGAAACAAGAAAGTTAGAAGAAGAATACTAGAAGAAGCAGAAGAAGACTAAAAGAAGAAGTAAGCATACTTAGGTAAAATGGAGCTAACCTAGCTAATTATGCCATTTTTGAGTGAACTCAGCATATTATGCCATTTTTGATATAAAGCAGCTAAGTATAGGTCTTTATTGAGCTAACCTAGGTAACTAACCATATTAGAGCTAACTTAGAGCTAACTTAGGTCATTTTGGAGAAGAAGAAGAAGAAGAAGACTAGAAGAAAAGAAGAAGAAGGTTTTTACCCTTTTCCTTCTCATTCTTCTTCTTGAATTCTTTCTTTTTCTTCTCATTCTTCTTCTATTCTTTCTTTTTCTCCTCTTCCTTGTTTTTCTTCTTCTCATTTCCTTATTTGTGTCATTTTAGAGCTTACATAGGTATTATGCCATTTTTTTTAGCTAACTAAGCTTATTATGTCAATTTGGAGGAAAATGAGGTAAGTATAGGTCATTTTTGAGCTAACATAAGTAATTATGCCATTTTTGAGCTAACGTAGGTAAAATGGATCATTTTGGAGCAAATCTAGCTAGAACGGATCATATTGGAGCTAACCTAGGTTAAATGTGTCATTTGAAGGAAATATGCCCTAGAGGCAATAATAAAGTTATTATTTATTTCCTCATATCATGATAAATGTTTATTATTCATGCTAGAATTGTATTAACCGGAAACATAATACATGTGTGAATATATAGACAAACAGAGTGTCACTAGTAAGCCTCTACTTGACTAGCTTGTTAATCAAAGATGGTTATGTTTCCTAACCATGAACAAGGAGTTGTTATTTGATTAACAAGGTCACATCATTAGTTGAATGATCTGATTGACATGACCCATTCCGTTAGCTCAGCACACGATCGTTTAGTATGTTGCTATTGCTTCCTTCATGACTTATACATGTTCCTATGACTATGAGATTATGCAACTCCCGTTTACCGGAGGAACACTTTGTGTGCTACCAAACGTCACAACGTAACTGGGTGATTATAAAGGTGCTCTACAGGTGTCTCCGAAGGTACTTGTTGAGTTGGCGTATTTCGAGATTAGGATTTGTCACTCCGAATGTCGGAGAGGTATCTCTGGGCCCTCTCGGTAATACACATCACTTAAGCCTTGCAAGCATTTCAACTAATGAGTTAGTTGTGGGATGATGTATTACGGAACGAGTAAAGAGACTTGCCGGTAACGAGATTGAACTAGGTATTGGATACCGATGATCGAATCTCGGGCAAGTAACATACCGATGACAAAGGGAACAACGTATGTTGTTGTGCGGTTTGACCGATAAAGATCTTCGTAGAATATGTAGGAACCAATATGGACATCCAGGTCCCGCTATTGGTTATTGACTGGAGACATGTCTTGGTCATGTCTACATTGTTCTCGAACCGTAGGGTCCGCACGCTTAAGGTTTCGATGACAGTTATATTATGAGTTTATGTATTTTGATGTACCGAAGGTTGTTCGGAGTCCCGGATATGATCACGGACATGACGAGGAGTCTCGAAATGGTCGAGACATAAAGATTGATATATTGGACGGATATATTTGGACACCGGAAAGGTTCCGGAGAAGTTTGGAGCTCCGGGAGGTTACTGGAACCCCCCGGGAGGTATATGGGCCTTATTGGGACCATGTAGGAAGAAGAGAGAAGGAGCAAGGGAGGGGGGCGCACCCCCCAAGCCCAATCCGAATTGGGGAGGGGGGCCGGCCCCCCCTTTCCTTTCTCCTTCCCCCTCTTCCTATTACTACTACTAGTACTACTTCCTAATACTAGTACTCTTTCCTTCCCCCTCCAAATAAGATAAGGAAAAGAGAGGGAAACCTACTTGGAGTAGGTTTCCCCCTCCTCATGGCGCGCCCCCCTTAGGGCCGGCCACCTCCTCCCTCCCTCCTTTATATACAGAGGTAGGGGGGCACCCTAGGACACACAAGTTGATCATTGATCGTTCCTTAGCCGTGTGCGGTGCCCCCCTCCACGATATTACACCTCGATCATATTGTAGCGGTGCTTAGGCGAAGCTCTACGACAGGAGAACATCAAGATCGTCACCACGTCGTCGTGCTGACGGAACTCCCCCTCAGAGCCTCTACTGGATTGGAGATCGAGGGTGCGTCATCGAGCTGTACGCGTGTCAAGAACTCGGAGGTGCCGGAGTAACGGTGCTTGGATCGGTTGGACCGGGAGGACGTACGACTACTTCCTCTACGTTGCGTCAACGCTTCCGCTTCGGTCTACGAGGGTACGTAGACAACACTCTCCCCTCTCGTTGCTATGCATCACCATGATCTTGCGTGTGCGTAGGAAATTTTTTGAAATTACTACGTTCCCCAACAGTGGCATCCGAGCCTAGGTTTTTATGGTTTGATGTTATATGCACGAGTAGAACACAAGTGAGTTGTGGACGATACAAGTCATGCTGCCTACCAGCATGTCATAGTTTGGTTCAGCGGTATTGTTGGATGAAGCGGCCCGGACCGACATTACGCGTACGCTTACGCGAGACTGGTTTTACCGCCGTGCTTTGCACATAGGTGACTAGCGGGTGTCAGTTTCTCCAACTTTAGTTGAACCGATTGTGGCTACGCCCGGTCCTTGTGAAGGTTAAAATGGAGTCTATTTGACAAACTATCGTTGTGGTTTTAATGCGTAGGTGAGATTGGTTCTTGCTTAAGCCCGTAGCAGCCACGTAAAACTTGCAACAACAAAGTAGAGGACGTCTAACTTGTTTTTGCAGGGCATGTTGTGATGTGATATGGCCAAGACATGATGCTATATTTTATTGTATGAGATGATCATGTTTTGTAACCGAAGTTATCGGCAACTGGCAGGAGCCATATGGTTGTCGCTTTATTGTATGAAATTCAAACGCCCTGTAATTGCTTTACTTTATCATTAAGCGCTAGCGATAGTCGTAGAAGCAATAGATGGCGTAAACGACAATGATGCTACGATGGAGATCAAGGTGTCACGCCGGTGACGATGGTGATCATGATGGTGCTTCGGAGATGGAGATCACAAGCACAAGAAGATGATGGCCATATCATATCACTTATATTGATTGCATGTGATGTTTATCCTTTATGTATCCTATCTTGCTTTGATTGACGGTAGCATTTTAAGATGATCTCACACTAAAAATTATCAAGTAGTGTTCTCCCTGAGTATGCACCGTTGCCAAAGTTCGTCGTGCCCAGACACCACGTGATGATCGGGTGTGATAAGCTCTACGTCCATCTACAACGGGTGCAAGCCAGTTTTGCACACGCAGAATACTCAGGTTAAACTTGACGAGCCTAGCATATGCAGATATGGCCTCGGAACACGGAGACCGAAAGGTCGAGCGTGAATCATATAGTAGATATGATCAACATAAGATGTTCACCATTGAAAACTAATCCATCTCACGTGATGATCGGTTATGGTTTAGTTGATTTGGGTCACGTGATCACTTAGATGACTAGAGAGATGTCTGTCTAAGTGGGAGTTCTTAAGTAATATGATTAATTGAACTTAAATTTATCATGAACTTAGTCCTGGTAGTATTTTGCAAATTATGTTGTAAGATCAATAGCTTGCGTTGTTGCTTTCATATGTTTATTTTGATATGTTCCTAGAGAAAAATGTATTGAAAGATGTTAGTAGCAATGATGCGGATTGGATCCGTGATCTGAGGTTTATCCTCATTGCTGCACAGAAGAATTATGTCCTTGATGCACCGCTAGGTGACAGACCTATTGCAGGAGCAGATGCAGACGTTATGAACGTTTGGCTAGCTCAATATGATGACTACTTGATAGTTTAAGTGCACCATGCTTAACGGCTTAGAATCGGGACTTCAAAGACATTTTGAACGTCATGGACCATATGAGATGTTCCAGGAGTTGAAGTTAATATTTCCAGCAAATACCCGAGTTGAGAGATATGAAGTCTCCAACAAGTTCTGAAGCTAAAAGATGGAGGAGAATCGCTCAACTAGTGAGCATGTGCTCAGATTGTCTGGGTACTTCAATCGCTTGAATCACGTGGGAGTTAATCTTCCAGATAAGATAGTGATTGACAGAATTCTCTAGTCACCATCACTAAGTTACTAGAACTTTGTGATGAACTATAGTATGCAAGGGATGACGAAAACGATTCCCGAGCTCTTCGTGATGTAGAAATCGACGAAGGTAGAAATCAAGAAAAGACCATCAAGTGTTGATGATTGACAAGACCACTAGTTTCAAGAGAAGGGCAAAGGGAAAGAAAGGGAACTTCAAGTGGAAAGACAAGCAAGTTGTCACTCCTGCGAAGAAACCCAAAGCTGGACCATAGCCTGAAACTGAGTGTTTACACTGCAAAGGAAATGGTCACTGGAAGCGGAAATGCCCTGAATATTTGGTGGATAAGAAGGATGGCAAAAGTGAACAAGGGTATATTTGATATACAAATTATTGATGTGTGCCTTACTAGTGTTTATAGTAGCCCCTGAGTATTTGATACTTGTTCGGTTGCTAAGATTAGTAACTCGAAACGGGAGTTGCAGAATAAACAGAAACTAGTTAAGGGTGAAGTGACGATGTGTGTTGAAAGTAGTTTCAAGATTGATATGATCATCATCGCACACTCCCTATACTTTCGGGATTAGTGTTGAACCTAAATAAATGTTGTTTGGTGTTTGCGTTGAGCATAAATATGATTTGATCATGTTTATTGCAATACGGTTATTCATTTAAGTAAGAGAATAAACTGTTGTTCTGCTTACATGAATAAAACCTTATATGGTTACACACCCAATGAAAATGGTTCATTGGATCTCGATCGTAGTGATACACATATTCATAATATTGAAACCAAAAGATGCAAAGTTAATAATGATAGTGCAACTTATTTGTGGCACTGCCGTTTAAGTCATATTGGTGTAAAGCGCATGAAGAAACTCCATGCTGATGGGATTTTGGAATCACTTGATTATGAATCACTTGATGCTTGCGAACCATGCCTCATGGGCAAGATGACTAAGACTCCGTTCTCCGGAACAGTGGAGTGAGCAACTGACTTATTGGAAATAATACATACTGATGTATGCGATCCAATGAGTGTTAAGGCTCGCGGCGGGTATCGTTATTTTCTGACCTTCACAGATGATTTGAGCAGATATGGGTATATCTACTTGATGAAACATAAGTCTGAAATAGTTGAAAGGTTCAAAGAATTTCAGAGTGAAGTGGAAAAATCATCGTGACAAGAAAATAAGGTTTCTACGATCTGATCGCGGAGACAAATATTTGAGTTACGAGTTTGGTCTTTAATTAAAACAATGTGGAATAGTTTCACAAATTCATGCCACCTGGAACACCACATCATAATGGTGTGTCCGAACGTCATAACCGTACTTTATTGGATATAGTACAATCTATGATGTTTCTTACCGATTTACCAATATCGTTTTGGGATCATGCATTAGAGACAGCTGCATTCACGTTAAATAGGGCACCATTTAAATCCGTTGAGACAACACTATATGAACTGTGGTTTAGCAAGAAACCAAAGTTGTTGTTTCTTAAAGTTTGGGGCTGTGATACTTATGTGAAAAAGTTTCATCCTGATAAGCTCAAACCCAAATCGGAGAAGTGCGTCTTCATAGAATACCCAAAGGAAATTGTTGGGTACACCTTCTATCACAGATCCGAAGGCAAAACATTTATTGCTAATAAATGGATCCTTTCTAGAGAAGGAGTTTCTCTCGAAAGAAGTGAGTGGGAGGAAAGTAAAACTTGATGAGGTAATTGTACCTTCTCCCTTATTGGAAAGTAGTTCATCACAGAAATCTGTTCCTGTGACTACTACACCAATTAGTGAGGAAGCTAATGATGATGATCATGTAACTTCAGATCAAGTTACTACCGAATCTCGTAGGTAAACCAGAGTGAGATCCGCACCAGAGTGGTACGGTAATCCTGTTCTAGAAGTCATGTAACTAGATCATGATGAACCTACGAACTATGAGGAAGCGATGATGAGCCCAGATTCCGCGAAATGGCTTGAGGCCATGAAATCTGAGATGAGATCCATGTATGAGAACAAAGTGTGGACTTTGGTGGAGTTGCCTGATGATCAGCAAGCCATAGAAAATAAATGGATCTTCAAGAGGAAGACGGACGCTGATAGTAGTGTTACTATCTACAAAGCTAGACTTGTCGAAAAAGGTTTTTGACAAAGTTCAAGATGTTGAATACAATGAGATTTTCTCACTCGTATCGATGCTTAAAAGTCTGTCCGAATCATGTTAGCAATTGCCGCATTTTATGAAATCTGGCAAATGGATAAACAAAACTGCATTCCTTAATGGAGTTATTAAAGAAGAGTTGTATATGATGCAACCAACAGGTTTTGTCGATCATAAAGGTGTTAACAAAATGTGCATCTATGGACTGGTGCAAGCATCTCGGAGTTGGAATATACGCTTTGATAAGTTGATCAAAGCATATAGTTTATACAGACTTGCAGTGAAGCCTGTATTTACTAGAAAGTGAGTGGGAGCACTACAACATTTCTGATAAGTATATGTGAATGACATATTGTAGATCGGAAATAATGTAGAATTATTCTGCAAAGCACAAAGGAGTGTTTGAAAGGAGTTTTTCAAAGAAAGACCTTGGTGAAGCTGCTTACATATTGAGCATCAAGATCTATAGAGATAGATCAAGACGCTTGATAAGTTTTTTCAATGAGTACATACCTTGACAAGATTTTGAAGTAGTTCAAAATGGAACAGTCAAAGAAAGAGTTCTTGCCTGTGTTACAAGGTGTGAAATTGAGTAAGACTCAAAAACCCGACCACGGCAGAAGATAGAAAGAGAATGAAAGTCATTCCCTATGCCTTGGCCATAGGTTCTATAAACTATGCCATGCTGTGTACCAGATCTATTGTATACCCTGCACTGAGTTTGGCAAGGGAGTACAATAGTGATCTAGGAGTAGATCACTGGACAGCGGTCAAAATTATCCTTAGTGGAATAAGGATATGTTTCTCGATTATGGAAGTGACAAAAAGGTTCGTCGTAAAGGGTTACGTCGATGCAAGTTTTGACACCGATCTGGATGACTCTAAGTCTCGATCTAGATACATATTGAAAGTGGGAGCAATTAGCTAGAGTAGCTTCGTGCAGAGCATTGTAGACATAGAAAAATTGCAAAATACATAACGGATCTGAATGTGAAAGACCCGTTGACTAAGACTCTCTCACAAGCAAAACATGATCACACCTTAGTACTCTTTGGGTGTTAATCACATAGCGATGTGAACTAGATTACTGAATCTAGTAAACCCTTTGGGTTTTGGTCACATGGCAATGTGAACTATGGGTGTTAATCACATGATGATGTGAACTATCGATGTGAATCACATGGTGATGTGATCTAGATTATTGACTCTAGTGCAAGTGGGAGACTGAAGGAAATATGCCCTAGAGGCAATAATAAAGTTATTATTTATTTCCTCATATCATGATAAATGTTTATTATTCATGCTAGAATTGTATTAACCGGAAACATAATACATGTGTGAATATATAGACAAACAGAGTGTCACTAGTACGCCTCTACTTGACTAGCTTGTTAATCAAAGATGGTTATGTTTCCTAACCATGAACAAGGAGTTGTTATTTGATTAACAAGGTCACATCATTAGTTGAATGATCTGATTGACATGACCCATTCCGTTAGCTCAGCAAACGATCGTTTAGTATGTTGCTATTGCTTCCTTCATGACTTATACATGTTCCTATGACTATGAGATTATGCAACTCCCGTTTACCGGAGGAACACTTTGTGTGCTACCAAACGTCACAATGTAACTGGGTGATTATAAAGGTGCTCTACAGGTGTCTCCGAAGGTACTTGTTGAGTTGGCGTATTTCGAGATTAGGATTTGTCACTCCGAATGTCGGAGAGGTATCTCTGGGCCCTCTCGGTAATACACATCACTTAAGCCTTGCAAGCATTTCAACTAATGAGTTAGTTGTGGGATGATGTATTAAGGAATGAGTAAAGAGACTTGCCGGTAACGAGATTGAACTAGGTATTGGATACCGACGATCGAATCTCGGGCAAGTAACATACCGATGACAAAGGGAACAACGTAAGTTGTTGTGCGGTTTGACCGATAAAGATCTTCGTAGAATATGTAGGAACCAATATGGACATCCAGGTCCCGCTATTGGTTATTGACCGGAGACATGTCTCGGTCATGTCTACATTGTTCTCGAACCGTAGGGTCCGCACGCTTAAGGTTTCGATGACAGTTATATTATGAGTTTATGTATTTTGATGTACCGAAGGTTGTTCGGAGTCCCGGATATGATCACGGACATGACGAGGAGTCTCGAAATGGCCGAGACATAAAGATTGATATATTGGACGGATATATTTGGACACCGGAAAGGTTCCGGAGAAGTTTGGAGCTCCGGGAGGTTACCGGAACCCCCCGGGAGGTATATGGGCCTTATTGGGCCCATGTAGGAGGAAGAGAGAAGGAGCAAGGGAGGGGGGCGCGCCCCCCCAAGCCCAATCTGAATTGGGGAGGGGGCCCGGCCCCCCCTTTCCTTTCTCCTCCCCCCTCTTCCTATTACTACTACTAGTACTACTTCCTAATACTAGTACTCTTTCCTTCCCCCTCCAAATAAGATAAGGAAAAGAGAGGGAAACCTACTTGGAGTAGGTTTCCCCCTCCTCATGGTGCGCCCCCCTTAGGGCTGGCCACCTCCTCCCTCCCTCCTTTATATACGGAGGTAGGGGGGCACCCTAGGACACACAAGTTGATCATTGATCGTTCCTTAGCCGTGTGCGGTGCCCCCCTCCACGATATTACACCTCGATCATATTGTAGCGGTGCTTAGGCGAAGCTCTGCGATAGGAGAACATCAAGATCGTCACCACGTCGTCGTGCTGACGGAAGTCCCCCTCGGAGCCTCTACTGGATTGGAGATCGAGGGTGTGTGATCGAGCTGTACGCGTGTCAAGAACTCGGAGGTGCCGGAGTAACGGTGGTTGGATCGGTTGGACCGGGAGGACGTACGACTACTTCCTCTATGTTGCGTCAACGCTTCCGCTTCGGTCTACGAGGGTACGTAGACAACACTCTCCCCTCTCGTTGCTATGCATCACCATGATCTTGCGTGTGCGTAGGACATTTTTTGAAATTACTACGTTCCCCAACATCATTTTGGAGCTAACTTAACTAATTATGCCATTTTTAATTAACTAAGCATAAATATGCTATTTTTTACACAAGTAAGCCAAGTGTATGTCATTATTGAGCAAACCTAGGTAACTAAGCATATTAGATATAACTTAGCATATTATAGCTAACTTAGGTCATTTCAGAGGAAACAAAGCTAAGTATAGATCATTTTGGAGATCTGACATACCTGACATAGTTCACTCCTCCTTCTTCTGCCTCTCCTTCTTCATTCTGATGCGCCTAGAGCGGCGAGGCAGTGGAGGAAGTGTGATGTAGTCTTCTACCAAAATTGGCATGGTCATGTCGCCCGACTATGGGATCGCCGGCGCCACCACCATCGCGAGGTCATTGTCAGGCACCACCACCATCGCGAGGCCATCTTCAGGCAGCACCATCGCTAGGTCATCCTTAGCCACCACCATGTCTTGCCCATCATTAGCCACGACCATCGCTAGGTCATCCTCAGCCACCACCATGTCTTGCCCATCGTCAGCCAACACCTCCTCATCCCCACTCTGCTCCTCTTCTTCCCCACTCCATTCCGGATCATCCTCGCTGCTACTTTCACTGTAGCCAGACTCGCTACTGCTAGTGTTATAGCCAGAGTCGCTCCCGCTGCTCCGATTGCCTGACCAAATGCAACAAAGTTTTTTAACAATTAGTGTGAGACAAAGCCAAATGGATAGTAAGAAGAGGTAGAGCGTACTGACATCGTTGTCGTCCTGGTAGCACATGCGACACATAGTCGTGATGGACACCTTCATGATGAGCATGGTGTCACTGTCGTACCTGAAGACAAGGAAGTACCCGTGCCTCAGGTCGTAGGCACGGATGAACTGCTCCCAGCCATGACACATGTACATGTGGTCCTTCCTGATCACCACCTCCACATCCCAATGCCTGCGAAGCCTGCTGCCGGCCTGTCATAGCGTCACATTCTTTGGCCGATGGCCGTCCAGCATCTTCATAAAAGTGTCAGGCAGCCTCTGTAACGTGGGTCAAGGAGTTATGTAGCAAACAACAGAGTTATAAAGAGATGGGTGAAGGGGAGATCTCTTCTTTTATATACCTGCCTCTTGGAGGAATTCTCAAGTATGATCGTGAAGAACTCGAAACCGTCCAACTCGTACTCCACTGTGGCAGAGCGTAGCCTGCGCTGGCGGCCTCCCCCCATCTCTGATAATCAAAAACATCAACAACACTTAATTAATTTCGTAGGTTAGTTGGCAATTGCAATTGGCACCCTTCAAAACTAGGGATTTTTAGACATGAAAGAAAACTAAAAATGTTGAAAAACAGAGCATAGTAATATAAAAAACACAACCAAAATAAATTAAGTGCTCTAAAATCAATAAAACAACAACTTATAGGAAATAGCCCCAAGTTATTTGTCTTGCCAGCTAAACTGTCATCTTTTCCATGGTGCACGTGAAAAAGTTTGTATGGGCATCCCAATCAGCCTACAATTGATCATATACAAGAAAGCCCAAGCTCAATTTCTTTGTTAACATCATGTCCAAGTTTGTACCAGTAAAATGTAGAAGTTCTAGGTATCTGCTAGCAAAGCATGCCCATTGTACCATTGAGGGCAAGCAGTCGCATATGCTTTCTCAACCCTATCTAGTTCTTAATTTTTAAATCTCCTGCTGCCTACACACACTCACCACAGCGTGTACCCGACATTGCCGGCCCCAGCCTCCGGTGAACAAACCGTACAACCTCGGGAGAAAGCACAGATCGACTGGCAATGGTTTATTTATCATAGCATTCACATCACGACTTAAATTGTTCCACTACATGATCCAATAGCTATAATTCCGTAGGTGATGTGGTTCAATGAGTATTTTGCGCTAGGGTTAATTCTAGTTCTGGTTCAACGAGTATTCTGCACTAGGCCATGCCAAACCTAAACCTAGACCTAAGCCTAAATCTAACGCTAAACCGAGAGAGAGAGAGAAGAGGGAGGGAAGAGGGAGGGGTGGTGCACCTCGGTGTTGGGGACGGCCGGGGTCGGGGGAGGGGCGGAGCTCGAGGCGGCGGGGGCGTCGGAGGGGCCGTAGCTTGGGGCGGCGGTGGTTGACGATGGGACTCGGGTGGCAAGGCAGAGGCGACGGTGTCGGAGCGGCGAGGCGCAGAGGCCTCGGGCGGTGATGCGCGGGGACAGAGCTCGGGGCGGCGGGGGCGGGGGGTCGGGGCGGCGGGCGAGGCGAGGAGGAGGCGGTGACGGGGCGGAGCAGAGCTCGGGGCCGCAACGGCGGGGGGTCGGGGCGATGGGCGAGGCGAGGAGGAGGCGGTGACGGGGCAGGGCGGAGCTCAGGGCGGCTGGGGCGAGGGGTCAGGGCGGCGGCGGGGGCGGGGGGTCAGGGGTGGGGGTGGCAGCGCGGGTGAGGTGAGGGTTGGGATAGAGAGATAGGGTCGGGTGAGGTGAGGTGGGGCACGTGGGGTGGGGCCGGGGGGGGGGGGGGAGCGGCCGTTAAAGCTGCCAAATTCTTTGCTGTCCGCTGGCTGACGACAAATGGTCTTTGCCATCGGCCAACAGACGGCAAAGAATCTGGCCGTTAGGTCATTCTTACAGTCCATCACCCATGATATTTGTCGTCTGCTAGCGGACGACAAAGATTCTATGCCGTCCGCTAGTAGACGGCAAAGAGAAGGCTGACAACAAACACCTTCTTTGCTATCAGCACTTTCTTTGTGGTCAGCTTTACTCAAGGTGATGGCAAAGAGCTTCTTTGCCGTCAGCTAGCCGACGACAAAGAGAGGGCCGACGGCAAAGATCCTGATTCAAGTAGTGATTGCCTTGAGGGGCTGAGGATGAACTAGTATAGTGGATGAACAAGCCTCAGGAGATGAGGTGTTCTTGAGCTCAAGAGAGCTGGTGAGGTGGTCAGATGAGAATGGATCCAATCCCCCCCTATGGTGGTGGCTAAGTCCTATTTATAGTGGCCTTGGTCCTCTTCCCAAATGTCGGCAGGAAGGGATCGCACAACAGCTAGATTTGAAGGGGGACAAGAAGTACACGTTATTCAGAATAAAGTGGTCTTCGCCTGCAAAAGCCTCTGGACGTGACGCTGCAGTGGACTCGGCGATGACCTCCATCTTGCTGTCCTGGCGGTCTTGGTCTCGTTGCACCAGAATGGTAACCATTGGCTAATTCCTCAGGACTCCGCACCTGCTGCTTGCCTCCTTTGCACCAAAGAGGAAACTGGTACTCTGCGTCCGCTCGCGCTTGCCTAGCCTTGGTCGTCATGGCTCACGTCAGCTGAGCCTGGTGAGGTGCACCTTGCATAGAAGTCTCCGCTCCTCGGGAGGCAGCCTGAGGAGGCCGATCCCCTTAGACGTCTTGGCGTCATCTGCCATGTGAGGCTTGGCCCCTCGCGAGGGTCTTGAGTTTGTTGATGCTGAAGCTGGGCCGTACCAGGCCGTCGATGGAGCCATGCAGTGGGCCATAGGCGGGCAAGTTTGGGTACCCCCGTATCCAGAACGCTGACAGTGGCATCTGCTCTTTTTATATTTCAAAGGATGTAGATGCTCGCCAAATTTTAGTCTTAAATATGTAATCTCTTTTATCCATGTTTGTGCTCTCTAAGGTTTGTACTTGTTTATCCGCATATCACTGAAAAAGACAAGCCTTGCTGGGTACTTGTGGATGTATCTTATCCATGCAGAGAGGGAACGCCTCTATACTTTTAAGTAAACAAGCTTTCCCGGCAAGCTATCCCGCCGGTGCCCTCCGTTTTCGCCTCGGGCTTAAAACTACAGAAGGGAACCGGCTCCTTGTCGATCCTTCTCTGCCAAATGCCACTACAACCATCTTGAGCGAAACAACGTTCGTATCAAAGGATGGGAGCACAAATGTTCCGAAGGCGACAAGGTTTCTCTATGCACAAGTTTTCTTCTGACAGAGACACGTATGGATAAAGATAAACCTATCTGCTCTGCTTGTCGGGGATCGATATGTAAGCTTATTTTCCGTCTCTTCTTCCCAAGATCAAGTCTGTGGCAAGAGCCCTGTAGTTAGTACAGGGGAAAACATAGCAGCGTATGACCTTATCTAAATGACCATGGCGAGTGCTTAAGCTAATCATGCATGCATGTTTCTAGGGCGCCAGCGCTTCGTTTTATTATCTGTGCTTAGGGTCTGCGCCTGGCTTTGTACAAAGGGTTACATGCACATTGACAAGGCTTGTACAAAAGTGTGGTTGCCGGGGCAGGGCCTGGAAACCGTGCCTTACGGGTAGAACTTGCGAAGATGCTCAATGCTCCATGAGTTTTGCATTTTGATGCCATCTTCGGTCTTGATACGTCTCCAACGTATCTATAATTTTTGATTGTTCCATGCTATTATATTATCTGATTTGGATGTTTTATGGGCATTAATATGCTATTTTATATTATTTTTGGGACTAACCTATAACCAAGGGCCCAGTTCTAGTATCTATTTTTTTTGCCTATCTTAGAGTTTTGCAAAAAAGGAATACCAAATGAAATGAAACCTTCGCGATGATCTGTGGACCGAAAGCAAACCAGAAGACTTGGAGATGAAGTTAGAGATGCAACGAGGAAGCCACAAGGCAGGAGGGTGCGCCCGGGGGGGGGGGTAGGTGTCAGTGTCAAAACCAGCGGATCTCGGGTAGGGGTCCCAAACTGTGCTTCTAAGGCTAATGGTAACAGGAGGCGAGGGACACAATGTTTACCCAGGTTCGGGACCTCTCTATGGAGGTAACGCCCTACTTCCTGCTTGATTGATCTTGATGAATATGAGGATTACAAGAGTTGATCTACCACGAGATCGTAATGGCTAAACCCTAGAAGTCTATCCTATGAGGTCATGATTGTTGTGACTAAACCCTAGAAGTCTAAACCCTCCGGTTAATATAGACACCGGGGGGGACTAGGGTTGTACAAAGTCGGTTAAAGAGGAAGGAATCTACATATACGAATCGCCAAGCTTGCCTTCCACGCAAAGGAGAGTCCCATCCGGACACGGGACGAAGTCTTCTATCTTGTATCTTCATAGTCCAACAGTCCGGACCAAGTATACGGTCCGGAAATTCGAGGACCCCTTAGTCCAGGGCTCCCTCAATAGCCCCTGAACCAGGCTTCAATGACGATGAGTCCGGCGCGCAGATTGTCTTTGGCATTGCAAGGCAGGTTCCTTCTCCGAATAATTCAAAGTAGATCTCGAACACAAGAATCATGTCCGGCTCTGCAAAACAAGTTCCACAAACAACCGTAGAGAGTATAATATTTATGAGTCCAATCCGCTGACAATTTTGGCAGCACAACATTACGCCATTGCCAACCATTATTTTGAATTGTTTTCTAGCCTGCCACTCCATGTTTCGGGAGGCGGTTTTTATTGGCATGTCTTGTCAAAGCACAGATCGTGTCCCCTTATTGCGGGATTTTTATCAACACGAGCTTCGGTAACTCAACCGTTATGTTGGCATGATTCCTCAGGAATAGGCATGTTTTAAGGCCATGGAGGGTATGCTTGATATTCGTCGCCTTTATAAAGGGGCTAAGGCCTGTCCTTTTTCTTCCACGCTAGTTCTCCCCTCTACCTCCCACCTCAAGTTCCAACACTCAAGGGTCAATCCAGTCGCTTCGACCCTCCAACCATGTCCAGACCCAGCCTTCAAGGCCGGTGGATGGCCTCTTCTATCATAGAGGAGGATATCTCAAATCTTAGGGAGGCAAGATACCTGACTGCGGAAATCCTCCACAGGCTCCAATGAGAGGGTTATGTTCATCTCTCACTTCCTCCGAGGGCTCGGGTTTGCTCTCCATCCCTTTGTTCGAGGGCTTATGTTTTATTACGGGCTGAATTTCAATGATCTAGCTCCAGACTCCTTCCTTCATATCTCAGCGTTCATCATCACGTGCG
This sequence comes from Triticum timopheevii, assembly GCA_963921465.1. NCBI lineage: Eukaryota > Viridiplantae > Streptophyta > Magnoliopsida > Poales > Poaceae > Triticum > Triticum timopheevii. Next base: position 245,749,297 of record OY997264.1, on the reverse strand, counting down.
AGGCCTTCCTCCAAATTTCCCCACACTTCTGCTTATGGCTTATAACCTTCATCTTGAGTCCAAAGGTAATCGACGAGAAACAAGCGGAGTGTGGAGGCACTTCAATAAGAAAACTTACCACTTCTCCTTGGCCAAAGGGCTCTATCACAGAATCTTCCGATTTATGGCAATGGGACTGGTTTTACATTACCGTACCCCGTGGTAGAAAGTGGGCAGCTACACCCACATTTCGATCTGGCCCTCCTTTATAGCTTGCATTGTGGATTAATAAGAGGATGGACTGGGGATCTACTGATGAAGTGCTGACGTTGCAAAGTCGTATATAGAGCCTTATTAAAAAGGACACCGGTCTCACCAATGTAATCCAAGTAATGCTAATCCGCCAGATCCTTCCGTGCCAACAGCATCCTCTCCGTTTGTGGGAGTTCAATCCAGAAGGTCCACGGACCCTTCAACACTTCTCTGGCATAATGCTTAGAGGGATTTGGAATTTATTCTTCGGTGCACGAAAACAGTGGCCGGATACTATAGAAGACCTCGGCCTTGACTGCAACCATCCGGATACTCTAGTAAGTACTTGACCACCGAACACGGTTTAGTCAAATTATTTATGACAATGTACTGATAAAACTCTACTCAGCCAGGGCTGGCTAAAGAAGGCAGAGAGAATCAGGTGTTTGGCTCCACTTCCCGAAGACTCTGCCGATTCGGTATTAACAAGGATGCTGGCTCCGGCGCCATATCAAGTGCCGGCGGGGGAAGATAAGGAGGAGGACGTAGAGGCCCAAGGCGGCCTCCATTCGGGAGGCACACCAGGCAATTTGTCCGGGGAGATTGGAACATCCACTTCCAAAGGTGGAAGGGAAGGGCGGACTGACATCCCTTCTCCTTGTGGGAAGAAAAGGGCCACCTTCGAAGACTCGAGGAGAGAAGCTTCTAAGCGAGGGAAGTATCCTAGTCAGGGGGTGATGTTGACATGTAGTCACCCAGCAAAGATAGGCCCTTAGCCGAATCGTAAGTGAATCAGGGTGTTTTTAGACATGTCCCGTTCTTTCCTGGCTGTAAGGGTATTATTTTAAACACATGTTTGCAGTCTAGCATGCAGCCCTCCTCAACAGTCCTCCTCTTCGGGGGATCTTCCTCCCGAGATGATGGAGAGCGAGATGCCTCCACAGATTTTCGTGCCTGATAAGGCAGACAACGCCGAGGTGTCGTCCCAGAGGATCTTTCCCGGTCTGCGAGTGGCACAAGGGGCAGTGAAGACCGGGGGCGAAGGTAGTACTTCAGCCGCCCAAGGTCCAGGGTGTGCGGCCCCTACAGGGAACAACAAAAGTCCCAGACTATCCAATGTACAAGGGACGATGCAACTGCTCCAGATCTGGAGGCGCCAGATACATTGATGGACATATTGCAACATGCCTCCATCTTAGAGGAACATCGTACCTTGATGGGTACGGTGGTTGAAAGAGTTCGGTACACGAAAAGTGGATTGAATGAAGCCTTTTCTAGCCTACTAAGAGGCTTCGAGGTATGTAGTGTAATTTCAATTACATTGTAAGTGCAAATTGCACCCGTGTATAGATAGTAGACCCTGAGATTCTGGTTGACATCCAAAGGGATGCGATCAGAGGATCAATAATATATGCCTAGGAAATGATCTGACTAATTGAAACACAGGTTGTTACATCCATGGTGACTGCCCAAGCTACCGAGGTAGCACATCTGAAGCAGAAGTGGCGGATGATGACATCACGCTGATAAACAGGCGGCTCCCGACGAGGCGCAGGGTATGTCTTTGGGGCATTCAGTACATGCTAGTATTATAAAATGAGCGTGATACTGAGAATTTGTATATGCATAACTGCAAATAGTGCCGCTGCAGTTGAAACCCTTCGGGCGGAACTTGCCCGGGCCAAGGAGCAAGCCAGGATGAGTAATGCAGCTGCCGAAAAGGTGGCCGCCGAATTAAAAGTCGAGCATACTACTCGGCGTCAGTGCGAGGAGAGGATATCAACTATGGCACTTGAGCTGAAGGATGCTACTAGCCGATGCCAAGTTCTTGAGAAAGATAACAAAGCCAAAGGGGCCAATCTTGACAAGGCCTTAAAAGAGGCGAAGGAAGCCCGATGTGAGTCTAGATCAGCTCGGGAGGAGATCCGACAAGCTGGGGAGATCGTGGCTGGTAAGCCCTTTTTACTGCAAACTAAGTTTGGCGATCCGAAGTATGCGTCGCTTAATCAACTGTGGAGTTCTCCAGACGTCTTTATGGACCTACCGAAGAGTGCTGCCGATGTGAATCAGTTTTTCCATGCGCAAGAAGGGCATGCGACGGAAAAGCTATTTTGGTCGCAATTTGACACGCCGAAGCATCCATTGTTGAACGAATAGATGGCCCAGTGGGCCGAGCTCCACAAGATGTCCGGCACTGCCATGAAGGACATCATAGCCCGGCTGTGGCCAACTGAACCCATTCCGAATAGTTATTTCAGTTTGGTGCGGCAACTTGTTGATGCGGTGCCGCGTATCAACGCTATGAAGCGGTCAACGTGCATAGAAGGCGCATGGATGGCCCTTTCCCGTGTCAAGATGTACTGGGCGAAGATGAAGACCACCAATATTGCAACGCAGAGTCCACCAGAAGGCAAGGACCTTAAAATGCCAGAAATTAGTTTGAAGATGTCCTAGAGGGTGCCCGCTTGATAGAGGGCCAGTGCTCGAAAAATATTATGTTCGAGTAGAGTGTATCAAAATTGTAATAACAATATTATCATATATTTAAGGCTATGTTTTTATACTTTTTGCTAGAAACTTTTGGTGCCTCCTGTGCGGCCGTCTTTTTTATATATACATTCTGAAAGTTTGCAGTCGTCGGCTTCAGCCCCCTCGCGTATAATGCTGGGGTGTTCGGAAAAGCACTTGATCACACTTGGCCCAATGTTTGGGTCCATTAAGGAGGTGTTAGTGCGGCGAACTAAGCAATTGGACTATAGAGCTTTAACACTTTCACTTAGCCATAGGAGTTTGACGGTGGGGCTACTATATAGCCCCTGGTATGTCCGCGGTTATCCGAAATACGGTGCGTGTACATACGTGAACAGAAGGACGGTCCTTCGTTTAACACGGAGGGAATCGCGAAGATTCCGATGAGTCATCGAGTGGTTGACCAGCTCTCGCTGCATCATGACAGTCAGTTTTCGGCTTTCTCTACTGTGGTGCTCATCCGAATGAGCCAGGACACAATCGCAGTAGTTCTCCCTTTACTACCGTAGCCGATATAGTGAAACGTAAGGTAGTAAGCACAGGAGCCGTGCAACCCAAATATTGACCAAAGACATGATTCGGAGCTGATGCATATAAGGCCAAACTTGCGACGCCGAACACTCCCTACAGGTGTCCAGACTTTTCAATATACACCAGGCTGAATGCAGCCCCTGGTGATAGACCCTGGTATCAAGGCACGTATGGCGATCTGATGTGGGGAAAGAGCACAGGTGGTGAGAGCATGAATCTCAAAACACAATATGAACCAAGCTTCTTCTAGAACATCCACTTTAGTACGGCGAGCCGTATATTTACATATAATGCCGATATTTTTCTTGGACATTTTACATGCCAGGAAAGTATAAAACAAAAAGAGATAATAAACGTTTACACAGGGTCTTAATCTAGAAAAGAAACCTTAATACGGGGCCCTGCTGCACGTCTGCGCCTTTGTCTCTGTTGTGAAGTGTCCTTGAAGGGTATAGTATGATGGCTATCTGTAGAAAGGAAAAAACTAGGCAAAAGAATCTGGTGTGGCCGTAAGTAAAGCTGGTTCATTTTAATGAACCGTGAAATATGGCTTTCAGAGTCCGAATAGGGTGGAGCCGAACTATGGACTTTTTGTGTGCAGTGTGCCCCTGTCGCCGCCCAAGGAGTTTTGAGTGTATATTTATGTATACGTGGCACGTGTGCTGTCTCCTTATGGAGAAGTCGATGGGGGAATAGCTGCTAATCGAGTTCAGGTTTATCTAAGCTGCCTCACTGAGGTGTGCGCCGGATATGTTTAGCTGGGTCCGCGGTCTTAAAGACCGATGAGCTGCTTGACGTGAATAGGCCGTTTTGTACTTCGACTGTTAGGGCCGCCGTGTATTCTTCTGTACAAAGAGAGCGCTCCGTATTTCCGCTGACCGTGATGATGCCACGTGGTCAAGGCATTTTGAGTTTTAGATAAGCGTAATGCGGGACTACATTACAATGGGAGAAGGCCATTCTTCCGAGTAGTGCATGATAGCCGCTTCGGAACAGAGCAATGTCGAAGATTAGTTCTTTGCTTCGAAAGTTGTCGGGGGAGCCGAATACAACATCCGATGTTAGAGAGCCCGTGCAGCTGGCTTCCACGCTCGGTATAACTCCATTAAAGGTAGTGCTGCTTGGCTTGATTCTTGATGGGTCTATCCCCATCTTGCGGACAGTGTCCTGATATATCAGATTGAGACTACTGCCACCGTCCATGAGGACTCGAGTGAGGTGGTATCTGTCGATTATTGGGTCGAGCACGAGGGCAGCCGAACCCCCGTGACGGATAGTAGTCGGATGATCCCTGTGATCAAAGGTGAATGGGTAGGCCGACCATGGGTTGAATTTGGGAGCGACGGGCTCAACGGCTGTCAGGACCCCGACTCAATGCCACATCGATCTAGCATGTAACACCTCATATCACTTTGCAGCCTCACGTACGGTATTCCCACGGGTGTCGCCTTACCTTTGCCCGGGACCGTTTGCGCCTTTTGGCACATGTATATGATAGTGTCGCTAGCGTCCATATGATAAGGAGCCCAGGCTGACATGGCTAGTCGTAAACCCAAAGTGGCACAAACTTACAGGGACAGGCATCCATGACCCAGCATCGAACATGTCGGTCATCAGCGAGTGAATCCAGGCTGTAGCACTGGGCTAGCAGGACTCCGGTGAACCGGGCTGTAGCGGGCTAATAGGACTCCGGTATTCATCGCGTGACATTTCCCCGAAGGGACAGACACAGGAATGAAGAAGGACACATGCCGGCCAGCCTAAGTGTTCCGGAGCAGTAGCAAGCTACCATGGCTCAATGGAAGCACTAGGAGACATTTCCCGGTAAGAGAGGTTACTAAGGATAAACAACTAGATAGTCATATCCCACACATACCAAGCATTTCAATAACATACACACAATATGCTCGATATGTGCAAATACAACATGGCATCACAACATGACTCTACAACTCAAGTATTTTATTCAATAGGCTCCGAGGAGCGAGATATTACAAACATGGGTCTCATGACCCAACATTCAGAGCATACAAGTCAAAGCACAAGCAGAAGCTCAAAATGTCTGAGTACAGACATCTACAACTGAAAAAGGCTGAGAAGCCTGACTATCTACTAGATCCTGCCGAGGGCACAAGATCGTAGCTGAGGTAACAAGCTAAACGTCGAAGTCCAAGCGGAACTACTAGCGAGACTGAAGTCTCTCTGCAAAAACATAAAATAGGCAAACGTGAGTACAAATGTACCCAGCAAGACTTACATCAGAACTAACTACGTATGCATCATTATGAACAAAGGGGATGGTGGGGTTTAACTGCAGCAAGCCAGCTTTGACATAGTGGCTATCCTGTACTACGACTGCAAGTAACTCTTTTGAGGTGGCGCACACGAGTCCACATATTCACCATATCAATACTCCACTATGGATCCGCTCCCGTCTCCCTACGAGAACGCCATCCATAGCACTCACGCTTATCTTGCGCATTTTAGAGTATCCAGTTTCACTTGTCTATGAACTGTATAAGCAACCCAGAAGTCCTTTTCCGCGGACACGGCTATTCGAATAGATCATATTAACCCTGCAGGGGTGTACTTCTTCACACACGCTCTCGCCACTTACCGCCATGTACACCTCGTGTATCTCGGCAACCTTCAAGCGGAAGCCTGGCGAGGGAGTCGACCACGACCTGACTAACCACACAAGTCTCTGGTCCAGGTTTATCGCCTATTCGGGTTCCATCCGCAAGGAGATCCGGCCGGCGTGTCGCTCACGGCCCTAAACGATGTGTGCAGGGTTCCCAAGTTCACCATCCGGGTGCCACTTGGTACACCGGGCCACTGTGCCTAGTCTGTCCCAAGCCCACCTGTACCGGGTGCCACTTGGTAGACTACTAACACTACCTACAAACACCAGAAACTAGTTGCAACTCCTGGACAGAGATCAGGTTGATTAATAAGTCGAGAGGGGCACTTAAGCATTCCAATGCATGGTAGTAGCTGTTCATGGATCACAAACACATAACTCGGTTCCTGAGGACGGCTTCAATGAGACAACCCACCATGTACTCCTACATGGCCTCTCACCGCTACCTTTACCAAATCGTGTTCACACACTTAGCTCACACACAGTAGGACATGTTCACCACATTCCAATTCATTCCTGATGAATCAGACCTGACACAATTCTAAGCAATAGCAGGCATGACAAACAAGCATGAATGAGTAGGCACATCAGGGCTCAAACAACTCCTACTCATGCTAGTGGGTTTCATCTATTTACTGTGGCAATGACAGGTCATGCAGAGGAAAGGGGTTCAACTAACGCAGCATGCAACAGTTGAATCGTTGTTATCCTAATGCAGTAAAAGAGAGCAGGAGCGAGAGAGTGGGATTGTATCGGAATGAACAAGGGGGTTTTGCTTGCCTGGCACTTCTGAAGATAGTATAGTTCTTCATTGGTGTCATTGATCACATTGTCGAAACACGTCTATCGAGAGGGGACAATTACCGGCAACTGAGAAAGAAACACAATCAATGCAATGCACAATATGACGCATGATCATGACATGGCAATATGCTATGATTTGAGCTGATGCAACTAAAACCAGATTAAATGAAGTTGGTTTGAATCAAAGATTCAAATTCAAACTCCATATGTGATTTATTATATGCCATTTAATTTAATTGACCTAAACAGTAGTCATAAGTTGTTCTAACATGCATGAAAATGGTACAGATGGATAAATTGGATTTTTTTGATCATTTTTCATATATAATTTATTTCATTCTAAGTTACGGTTGATTTTATATGATTTTTAGAAGTTTATAACATTTTCTGAAATAAATAAACCATTTAAGATTTATTTAAATTCCAGAAGAGCTACTGCGTCAGCATGACGTCACTATGATGTCAGCGGTCAACAGGGCCGGTCCAGGTCAAACTGACTAGTGGGGTCCACTGTCAGTGGCTAACTAAACTATCCTAGTTTAATTAGCGCTAATCTAGGTTAAACTATTTAAGTTTAAACCTAAACTAGGTTAATTAGCCAGGCGGGGCCCGCATGTCATTGACCCAGGGGAGGTCAAACCCCTGGTCAACCGGGCCTAAAACGCCGGTGGCTCGTCGCCGGCGATAGCAGGACCGGCGGGGGCTCGGGTTTCGCCCTCCGGCGACCAAAAGGAGGGCGGAGGGGCGCTGCATGCTGCTGGGAGTGCTCCGCATCTCCCTGTGCAAGCGGGATGGGTTCCGGCGGCCGGAGTTGAGTGCGGCGTCGACCTCGGCGGCGGTCGGAGTTCGGGCACACTCCGAAACGAGGCTGCGGTGGCCGTGGGGTGGCGTGCTTGGCTCCTACGGCACCTGCGCGGCACGGTGAGCACGTGGGTGTGCTCCGTTGGGAGTTGCGGTGGCTGTGGGCACGGCGGCGAGAAGCTCGGGCGGCGGCGCGATTCGGTCTCATGCAAGACGGCAACTACGACGTGCAGAACGAGACGGGGAAGAGGAGGTTCGGGGGAGGAGCTCACGGCAGAGATGAAGAGGAGGTCAGCCAGCTCGGGGGAGGCCGAAGCTGAGCAGGGTGGCGAAGCGGATCTCCGGCGACCCAAGGTTGAAGAAGACAGCATGGACGGCGTTGCAGGGTCTCCCGCGGTGCATTGCTCGGCGAGGAGGAAGAGGTGGTAGAGGTGGAGCTCGTGGGAACGTCAGAGGGGCGAGGGGGTGGTTGTTGCTACGGCAACGACGAGCGGCGGTGACGGGCGCGCTCGATGGTCGCGTGGGAGAGAAATAGAGGAGGGGAGAGAGGATGGGAGTGAGCGGTTGGGTTCGGGAACGTGCGTGGCGTCTCCAGGGAAAGCCAGGGCGTCGAGGAAGCACGCATGCAGGGAGGAGGTGGCCTGCGCGTGCCCAGCAGGCGGCGAGCACGCGCCCCTGTCCTTCTGTCCAAGGAGGAAGACGACAGGGGGCAGCGATGGTGGGCTGGGCCACCAGCTACAGTACTGGGCCTGTTGGTGGGCGCCAGGTAAGATTCTGCCAGGTAAGTCCTTCTCTCTCTCTCTTTTATATTTATTGTTTCTGTTTCCTATTTTGTTTCTCTGTTTTGGTTTAGTAATAATGCTAAACCATTTCATAAAATCCTGGAAATAATTATGGGTGCTTTCTGAATTATTCCAGTGACCCTTAACAATTTCCAACATTTTTGGAGCATCTAAAATATATATAGCATTTAAATAGCCCCAATTCAAATATGTTTGGATTAACTCAACGCCAAAAATGTCCTACAAAAATGTGAACCATTTTTGGTAGATGCTTCCACCTTGATCCAGAAATGATGAACATTTTTAAAGGGCATTTTTTTAATCATTGAAAAAATATTTTGGTTGAACCTATTTGAATTCCTTTTGATGCTAGGGTTTGAACATCCCCATTTCAAGTTTCATGAAATTAAACATGATGCAAGCATTATGCAGCACCAGGCAGTACCAGAAGCTAGGGATGTGACAACGGCATAGACATCTCGGAGTGTGCGTTTGCGCTCCTCTTTGGGATATAAGTGACATAGATCATGTTCACTATTTCGATCTCTGGTGGAAATTTCTTCTGTCCCCCCATGTTCGGCTGGCGAGGCTCGTCCTCATCTTCGCTCTGAGGTTCCTTCCCTTTGTGTTCAGTGTTGAGTTTGCCGGCATGCTTGAAGACCCAACATTCTCTGTTGGTATGATTGGTTCGTTTATCAGGAGTGCACTGGTTCTGGCAGGGCTTGTCTATAAATTCATCCAGGTTGGATCGACTGTCTTTGTTGCCTTTAAATGTCTTCTTCCATTGACCGGGTATAGAGCCCCGGAATGCGGCAGTTACCGCTATATTGTCTGGGCTTTCTTCATTATTCTAGCATTTGTTTTTGTTGCTTCGTGGTTTTCCATTGCCATCCCTGACTTCGGATGTGCCGGGGTTGCTGGTGCTGCTACGAGCTAACCAGCTGTCCTCGCCAGCGCAAAAGCGGGTCATTAATGTAGTTAAGGCTGCCATTGTTCTTGGCTTTTCTTGGCCAAGGTGCCTAGCTAACCATTCATCCCGGACACTGTGTTTGAAGGACTCTAGTGCTTCGGCGTCCTGACAGTCGATGATTTGGTTCTTCTTAGTGAGAAACCGGTTCCAAAGCTTACGGGCTGATTCTCCGGGTTGTTGGATTATGTGACTTAGATCGTCTGCACCCAGGGCCGGACATAGGTCCCTTGGAAATTGGCCCGAAAAGAGTCCTCAAGTTCTTCCTAGCTTCCGATGGAGTTTTCAGGGAGGCTTTTTAGCCAGTGCCGAGCTGGTCCTTTTAGCTTGAGGGGTAAATATTTGATGGCGTGGAGATCATCTCCGCGAGCCATGTGGATGTGAAGAATAAAGTCTTCAATCCAAATCACAGGGTCCGTCGTTCCATCATATGCCTCGATGTTTACAGGTTTGAACCCTTCTAGAAAATCGTGTTCCAGCATCTCATCGGTGAAGCACAGGGAGTGTGCGGCATCCCTGTATCTGGCTGTGTCGTGGATTGGGTCCGACGGTTGTAGTATTTGGTATTGGTTCTGAGCCGGTAAATGACCGGTATATTTGGTTTAATAATCATGATCCTGTGTAGGAGCACGTTCCCTGGATCCATAGATGGACCTGGCTTTGCCAGCCTTTTTGTCCAGGTCCTCACGTAGATCGTGTTTTTGGTCCTGGGCCGCAACCTTCCTTCCTTTAAGGGGAGGGGGTGCGGGCTTGTGTACGGCATTGCTAGCTGTTCTATCTCGACCACGAGGTGGTCGGTCCAGCCTGTCGGCCTTATTGTTTTTTAGAGGTATAGGCACAATAGCCTCCTCGTCGAATTCGAGCAACAACTTACGTTTAGGATAGCTCTTTGTTTGGCGATTACCGCCGTATTTTTCCTCAGCATCTAGCACTTCGTTCCATCTATCGTTGAGCATATCCTGTGTGGCTTTAAGCCGCTGCTTCTGCTTCTTCAGGCTCCTTCCAGTGGCGATAAGCCTTTGGTGGAGGCGTTCTTGTTCTAATGGTTCTTCTGGGATGATGAACTCGTCGTCGCCCAGGCTGCTCTCCTCTTTAGAGACAGGTTGGTAATTGCTATCTTCGGCGTCGCTATGGTCGAACAACATCTCCAGACTGTGTTCGCCGTCCTCTCGCATGCCCTGCTCCAATGCTGGTCTGCGGGGTCCTCGGCTTGGTTCAGATTGCCATCATCGTCCGTGACAATGTTGCCGTTTTTCCTTTTGCCGGATTGAGATCGGCGCTTGGGATGATGGCGCTTAGGAGGTTCATCGACAGGCATACTCTTATCGCCGTTGGCTCATTCTCCTTTGGTGTGTCCACCATGTATATATCGTATGATGATGTAGCTGTCCACTGCCCTAAAGGTGGTGGTTTTTGTGCCTCCTCCTCTCCGGCATCGTCGTTCATACTGTCGATGTCCTCGAAGCCGTAATCGAGCGTGTCGGTTAAGTCCTCAACAGTGGCAATGAAGTGGGTGGTGGGTGGGAAACGAAATTCTTCGTCGTCCGCTTTGCTACCTCTTGAGCACTGCGTTGGATTTCCCCGAAGAGGAGAGGATGATCCAGTAAAGTAGCGTAAGTATTTCCCTCAGTTTTTGAGAACCAAGGTATCAATCCAGTAGGATACCACGCACAAGTCCCTCGTACCTACACAAAATGATAGCAACTCGCAACCAATGCTTAGGGGTTGTCAATCCCTTCACGGTCACTTACGAGAGTGAGATCTAATAGAGATAATATTTTTGGTATTTTTGATAGATAGATGCAAAGTAAAAAGTAAAGGTAAAGTAAAAACAAAGCAAGTAAATAAAGTGATATAGATTGATATGATGAGAATAGACCTGGGGGCCATAGGTTTCACTAGTGGCTTCTCTCAAGAGCATAAGTATTCTACGGTTGGTGAACAAATTACTGTTGAGCAATTGACAGAATTGGGCATAGTTATGAGTATATCTAGGCAATGATCATGTATATAGGCATCACGTCCAAAACAAGTAGATCGAAATGATTCTGCATCTACTACTATTACTCCACTCATCGACCGCTATCCAACATGCATCTAGAGTATTAAGTAAAACAGAGTAACGCCGTAAGCAAGATGACATGATGTAGAGGGATAAATTCATGCAATATGATAAAAAAAACCCATCTTGTTATCCTTGATGGAAACAATACAATACGTGCCTTGCAACTCTTTCTATCACTGAGTAAGGACACCGCAAGATTGAACCCAAAGCTATGCACTTCTCCCATTGCAAGAACTACCAATCTAGTTGGCCAGACCAAAAAGATAATTCGAAGAGACTTGCTAAGATAACTCAATCATACATAAAAGAATTCAGAGAAGAATAAATTTTTTTCCATAGATAATACAAGATCATAAACCCACAATCCATCGGTCTCAACAAACACACCGCAAAAAGAAGATTACATCGAATAGATCTCCACGAGAGAGGGGGAGAACATTGTATTGAGATCCAAAAAGAGAGAAGAAGCCATCTAGCTACTAGCTATGGACCCCGAAGGTCTGAAGTAAACTACTCACACTTCATCGGAGGGGCTATGGTGATGATGTAGAAGCCCTCCGTGGTGGATGCCCCCTCCGGCGGAGCTCCGGAACAGGCCCCAAGATGGGTTCTCATGGATACAGAAGGTTGCGGCGGTGGAATTAGGTTTTTGGCTCCTGTTCTGATCGTTCGGGGATACGTAGGTATATATAGGAGGAAGGAGTACGTCGGTGGAGCTCCGAGGGGCCCACGAGGTAGGGGGGCGCACCGAGGGGGGCGCCCTCCACCCTCGTGACCTCCTCGGAGACTTCTTGGAGTAGGGTCCATGTCTCCTGGATCACGTTCGGTTGGAAAATCACGACCCCGAAGGTTTCATTCCGTTTGGACTCTGTTTGATATTTTGTTTCTTCGAAATACTGAAAAAGGCTAAAAACAACAATTCTGGGCTGGGCCTCCTGTTAATAGGTTAGTCCCAAAAGTAATATAAAAGTGGAAAATAAAGCCCAATATAGTCCAAAACAGTAGATAAAGTAGCATGGAGCAATCAAAAATTATAGATACGTTGGAGATGTATCAGGCTTCCCATTCGGGTCGGACATAGTTTGGCCGAGAGTCCCCTGACAACGAGAGGGATTTCAGTGAGTTTAACACATTGCCTAAGGGCGAGTACTATAAGATGTCCGCGGAGCTGAACTCCAAGACCGGCGCCCAATCAGGTTCGATGGACGCAGATGCACGTGGTCCGGAACCTATGGACGGAGAGGAGTTCGAGGTTCCGGTGACACAAGCCCAGCTCGATGTTGGGTTTGTGTGCGGCGCGAGTGCTGCTGAGCCTGCAGCCTCTGTGGTGGGTTTAAGCTTCCCATCTTCGGATGATGCAGTCCGCTCTGGCTCTAGGGCCAGGGCGGTCACACGCGCTATCTCCTGCACGTGGCCAGATGACAGATCTAGGTCATGTTCATCGTGGTGGTCGGGGACAGCCGTCATGGGCTTGAACCCATCGAAGATCAAGTGTCTGTGGATATCGTCCACAAAATTCAGGCTTCCAAATCTGACTCGATGGCCTGGGGCGTAGCTATCGATCTGCTCTAGATGGCCAAGCGAGTTGGCCCATAGTGCGAAGTCGCCGAATACAAAGATCTGTCCGGGGGGGGGGGGGGAAGATCCCCTCTGGACTGTGTTGTTGTAGATGATTGATGAAGCCATCAAGCCTTCTGATGACGACACAGTGGAACTCTCAATGAAAGCACCAATGTCGGTGTCAAAACCGGTGAATCTTAGGTCGGGGGTCCCGAACTGTGCGTTTAAGGCTAATGGTAACAGGAGGCGAGGGACACAACGTTTACCCAGGTTTGGGCCCTCTCTATGGAGGCAATACTCTACTTCCTGCTTGATTGATCTTGATGAATATGAGTATTACAAGAGTTGATCTACCACGAGATCGTAATGGCTAAGCCCTATAAGTCTAGCCTATGAGGTTATGATTGTTGTGACTAAACCCTAGAAGTCTAAACCCTCTGGTTTATATAGACACCGGGGGGGACTAGGGTTGTACAAAGTCGGTTACAGAGAAAGGAATCTACATATCCCAATTGCCAAGCTTGCCTTCCAGGCAAAGGAGAGTCCCATCCTGACACGGGACGAAGTCTTCTATCTTGTATCTTCATAGTCCAACAGTCTGGACCAAGTATACAATCCGGCTGTCCGAGGACCCCTTAGTCCAAGACTCCCTTAGTAGGCGCGACCCCACCCTCGTGGGCCCCTCGTGGCTCCCCTGACCTAGTTCCTTCGCCTATATATATACTCTTATACCCCAAAAACATCAGGAGGAGCCAAGAAGCCACTTTTCCACTGCCGCAACCTTCTGTACCCGTGAGATCCAATCTTGGGGCCTTTTCCAGCGTCCTGCCGGAGGGGGATTCGATCATGCAGGGCTTCTACATCAACACCATTACCTCTTCGATGAAGCATGAGTAGTTTACCACAGACCTTCGGGTCCATAGTTATTAGCTAGATGGCTTCTTCTCTCTCTTTGATTCTCAATACCATGTTCTCCTCGATGTTCTTGGAGATCTATTCGATGTAATACTCTTTTGCGGTGTGTTTGCCGAGATCCGATGAATTGTGGATTTATGATCAAGATTATCTATGAATATTATTTTGTTCTTCTCTGAATTCTTATATGCATGATTTGATATCTTTGCAAGTCTCTTAATATTATCGGTTTAGTTTGGCCTACTAGATTGATCTTTCTTGCAATGGGAGAAGTGCTTAGCTTTGGGTTCAATCTTGCGGTGTCCTTCCCAGTGACAGTAGGGGCAGCAAGGCATGTATTGTATTGTTGCCATCGAGGATAACAAGATGGGGTTTTCATCATATTGCTTGAGTTAATTCCTCTACATCATGTCATCTTGCTTAATGCGTTACTCCGTTCTTTATGAACTTAATACTCTAGATGCATGCTGGATAGCGGTCGATGTGTGGAGTAATAGTAGTAGATGCAGGAAGGAGTCGGTCTACTTGACACAGACATGATGCCTATGTTCATGATCATTGCCTTAGATGCCATCATAATTATGCGCTTTTCTATCAATTTCTTGGCAGTAATTTGTTCATCCACCGTAATATATGCTATCTTGAGAGAAGTCACTAGTGAAACCTATGGCCCCTGGGTCTCTTTTCCATTATATTGAATCTCATTTACATCTTGCTAGTTTCTGATCTACTATTTTGCAATCTTTACTTTCCAATCTATAAACCAAAAATACCAAAAATATTTACTTTACTGTTCATCTATCTCTATCAGATCTCACTTTTGCGAGTGACCGTGAAGGGATTGGCAACCCCTTTATCATGTTGGTTTCAAGTTATTGATTGTTTGTGCAGGTATTCGGTGACTTGTGTGTCGTCTCCTACTGGATTGATACCTTGGTTCTCAAACTGAGGGAAATACTTAGCTACTTTGCCGCATCACCCTTTCCTCTTCAAGGGAAAACCAACACAAGCTCAAGAGGTAGCAGGTCTACAGACGGTTTGCACCAGGTCTGGTGACTCGTACTACCCGGTAAGGGCCTTCCCACTTTGGCCTCCACTTGTTGGAACCCTTGGCGGGTTGAACACGCCTAAGGACAAGGTCGCCTTCCTCAAGGCTCCAGGCATGGACCCTGCGTCTATGATAGCGGTGCAGGGCTTGCTGGTAGCGTGCAGCACGCACAGCAGCCCAGAGACGGTTCTCCTCGAGGAGCAGGACATCGTCATGCCAGTGCTGCTCTTGCTCTACTTCATCGTAGAAAAATACGTGAGGTGACTTGTATATGAGTTCCATGGGGAGCACTGCTTTTTCCCCACAGACTAGGGAGAAGGGAGTCTGGCTGGTAACTCGATTTGGTGTCGTACGGAGGGACCAAAGAACCACATGCAGCTCGTCAATCCAGTGTCTGCTGCACTTTTGTAGCTGGTCAAAAGTTCTTGTTTGAGCCCATCCAGCACTTCAGCGTTCATCCTCTCAGCTTGTCCATTTCTCCTGGGATGGGCAACACAGGCGAATGAAACCTTGCTTCCGACGGTTTTAACGTGTTGCATGAAGGCGCGACTTGTGAATTGGGTGCCATTGTCAGTGATAACTCTTGCGGGTACTCTGAAACGACACACCAATCCCTTCAAGAACTTGATAGCTGATTGCGCGCTTACCTTCCTCATAGGCTCCACTTCCGGCCACTTTGTAAACTTGTCGATTGCAACGTACAAGAATTCAAAGTCCCTGGTAGCATGAGGGAAGGGGCCCAAGACGTCGAGCCCCTAGACCGAAAATGGCCATGACAAAGGGATCGTCTAGAGAGCTTGAGCAGGTTGATGGATATTCTTGGAGTGGAATTGGTAGGCTTCACATCGGGTGACTAGCTCAATTGCATCTTGGAGGTCCATGGGCTAGTAGAAACCTTGCCGGAAAGCTTTTCCAACCAAGGCCCTTGATCCAATATGGGAGCCGCACATGCCTTTGTGTATTTCTGCCAACAGTTCCTTCGCCTCTTCCTGGCAAATGCACTTCAATTTCACACCGTTAGGCATCCTTCTGTACAACGTGTCATCGACTAACCAATACATACTAGCCCTTTGGGTTACTCTTTCAGCTTCATCTTGCTCTTTGGTAAGTTCTCCAGTTTGGAGGTAGCAGACGACGTGACATGCCCAAGTTGGAGCTTGTGGCTCGACAACTAGGATCAATGGCACCTCCTCACTTGTGGGTGCACCTACCTTGACCGCAAGGACCCGTGGTCCTGCGGAAGAGTGTAGCTCACCAAGCGAAGTGGAGTTGTTCCCGGCAGCTTCCCCACCGGGGGCCTCTGGAGGCCCCACTTGTAAAGGCTTGCCGGAGTCCAGTTTCCTCCTTTTCCTAGCCATCATCAGTGGAGATACCGATGGCTGTGTTAAATGAAGGACAAAGGTCCCTATTTCCACAGGGAACTTTTGTGCGGCACACTTTGATAAATAATCAGCAATGCTGTTTTCTGCACACGGCACGTTCTCTATTTGCAATCCATCAAAGTGTTCCTCCAACTTGCTCACTTCTTCAACGTATGCCTACATTAATGGGATATGGTAATCCTTGTTAACCTGCCTTACCACAAGCTGCGAATCTCCAAGGATAACCAACTTCTTGATCCCCAACTCTACTGCGATCCAGAGCCCGGCAAGGAGCCCTTCATATTCCGTAGTGTTGTTGGTAGCTTTCTCCCGGGGAAAATGCATTTGGATAACGCACTTGAGGTGCTCTCCGGTGGGCGCAACGAAGAGCACGCCAGCCCCTGCACCCTGCAATGAGAAGGCACCATCAAAGTACATGGTCCACTCTTGGGGTGCCTCCTTGTCAGGGATAACTGTTTCTGGCGTCTCATCGTCAGGAGTAGGTGTCCATTCTGCAATGAACTCCACTAGTGACCTACTCTGAATTGTTGAGGTACTTTCATACTTCAGACCAAAACTTGACAACTCTAATGCCCATTCAACTATTCTGCTCGTGGCCTCAGGGTTCTTCAATATGCGTTGCAAAGTGAAACGAGTGACAACTGTGATCTCACGGGCTTGGAATTAGTGGCGCAGCTTCCTCGAGGCCATGATGAGGCCGAAGATCAATTTCTACACTCAAGAGTACCTTGACCTAGCCCTTGCAACAGGGAGCTGACAAAGTAAACTGGTGGTTGCAGTACCCTCTTCTTTGTCGTGGCCTTGGGATTGCCTTCACCACCCTACTCCTTCTCCTTATCTGTACTCAGGCTTGTTGTGACTGGTTCACTTCCTTCTCTGAGGAGGACAGTAGCTGCAGCTGCTCCTTCATCTACTTCCCGCTGCGCCACCAGTGCTGCACCAGTGCTGCACTAACCACTTGGTTGGTCGCTGCCAAATATAGCAGCAACGGCTCTTGTGGTTTAGGAGAGACCAAGGTGGGAGCAGAGGAAAGATAGGCTTTTAAGTCCCGTAGTGCTGCTTCTGCCTCCGGGTTCTACTTCATGGGCCCTGCCTTCTTCAGAATTCTGAAGAACGGCAGGGTGTGCTCGACAGACATGGAAATGAACCTACTCAGCGCGGTAAAAAATCCAGTTAAATACCTCACGTCATTGACTGTCTTCGGTGCTTGAATCTGCTCGATCGCTCTGATCTTGTTGGGGTTGGCCTCTATCCCTCGGCGAGATACAAAGAATCCAAGTAGCTTGCCAGAGGGAACGCCAAGAACACACTTCTCAGGGTTCAACTTCAAGTTGTTCTTGCACAGGTTTGCAAAGGTCTCTTCTAAGTCCTGAATATTAAACTTGTAGGCTAATTCAGAGTCTATGGACGCCGAATTGAGACAAGTCACTAATGGTTTTGACTATAAGGTCCGTTCATTTGACAAATACGACATCAACGGGTATCGCTTCCATACCTATGGCAAAGAGCTATCTATGGCCGACCGAAAGTCTACAAATTGTTGTGTATCTACTATCGGCGAAGGAGGTACCGAGTATTAAGGGAGAGTTGAAGCAATTTATGAACTTCTATTCTATGGTGAAAACCCACCGAATGTCGTAGTCTTCAAATGTTATTGGTTTCAGCCGAAGGAGACTAGAAGGACTCATGAACATATAGGGCTAGTTGAAATCAACCAAAGCACCCATTTAGATGTTCCTGATGTCTATATTAAGGCTCAACAGGCGACCCAAGTATTCTATCTACTGTGGGCCTGCCAAACTAATCCAAATCTGAAAGGTTGGGATGTCGTTTATGAAGTGCCGCCACGTGCTAGACTATCTCCCCCAAAGAAAGAGGATTATAAACCTCACATTAACCCAGACACATATGAAGGAGAATTCTTCCAAGAGACACGTCTTTCCAAAAAGCATTTCAAGAACTGCTATACTTCACCCCAAAACATTGAAGTAGACAGCGACAGTGAATCCCACATCACCCCAGAGGAGGAACAAGAAGAGCCGGAACAAGAAGAGGTTACTGCTGCGGATGACCTGTCAATGCTTGACCGATTACGTCAAGGTGGCCTTGCCACTGAACCCTATGAGCCCGTCATTGATTATAGTGATGATGATGATTATGCATTTATTGATGATACCGATCGAGATTATTAGTAGTGTTAGTTATTCAATTTTTTTATGTTGTACTTGATGATGATACACTTAGGTGATATACATATTATTATTCATGTCGGTATTTTTTTATGTTGTACTAATTTCGTTTACTCTTTGTCATTGCAGGTGTTGAAAGATGGAAGGGGAGCCGACTGAGGCCAAGGACAAACGTGCCCAAATTGAAGGTGTGCCACACCATCAAGGTAGCTCCAGCTTATATCAGTTCGGGCGGAACTGGGTATGTGGTTTGCTTCATGATTAATGCAATTCATTCATCATGCTAGCTTGAGCCCTTTAATTACTAATTTACTTTGTTTCTCTCTTTCAGGCATGCTACAATAAGACGGATAAGGTGCCAGAGGGGTACGACCTGTATGCCATGGCCCACACTGCCTCTTACAAGAAAGCCAAGGGGAAGGCGAGGAAAGGGGAGGACTTTAACCCAAGCCAGATTCCCATTGATCCAGAGCAGGTGATGATATCTGGTGGCGGGAGGTCCCGTGGCTCCATAGCCATTGATCCAGAGATTGCTCCTGAGACCATGGTGAGTTTAATTTGAATGGACGTTACTTGCTAGTCTTAACTTTTGAGTGTCATCATGCTAACGAAACATTGGAAATGATCTTTGGTGCAGCGTAACTCCAGACAAGCATCACACGATCCTTCTCCAGCTACTGGCACGAGCCAGCCCGCTCCTACACCTCCATGATCACGGTAAGTTTCTCTAGTTTTTTGCTTAACAAATGCATAAAGACCTAGACTTAGCTTTATTTCCTCCAATATGCTTACCTTAATGACCTAGAGTTAGCTTCTTTTCCTCCAAAATGACTTAATAAGCTTACTGACCTCCAAAACCAGCCATTTTACCTAAGTTAGCTCTAAAACGATCTATACTTAGTTTTGTTTCCTCCCAAATCACCTAAGTTAGTTATAATATGCTTAGTTAACTAGGTTTGCTCAATAATGACATGTACTTAGCTTACTTATGTAAAAAAGGCATAATTAGCTTAGTTAGCTCATAAACGATCCATTTTACCCAAATTAGCTCTAAAATGACCCATTTTACCTTAGTTAGCTCATAAATGATCCATTTTACCCAAGTTAGCTTTAAAATGACCCATTTTACCTAGATTATCTCCAAAATGATCCATTTTACCTAGATTATATCCAAAATGATCCATTTTACCTACGTTAGCTCTAAAATGACCCATTTTACCTACATTAGCTCCAAAATGACCCATTTTACCTAAGTTAGCTCCAAAATGACCCAATTTACCTACGTTAGCTCCAAAATGACCCATCTTACCTACGTTAGCTCTAAAATGATGCATTTTACCTAAGTTAGCTCATAAACGATCCATTTCACCTAAGTTACCTCACAAACGATGGCGTGTTTCTTCTTCTAGCCTTCTTCTTCTAGTCACCTTTTCCTAACTTTCTTATTTGCCATTTTGCAGATTTCATTCACTTCTCGGAAGCTAGCTTGCTATGATGGAGTGCTTGTTTTTTATTTCATTCTCTTCTCGTATTCTTCTAGCTTGCTACGATGGAACTTGCTATCTTGATGAAACTTTGCATTGTAATATGTATGTGCAACTTCCTAATGGTTGCAACTTATGTGTATGTGCAACTTGCTATGTATGAATGGATGGAACTATATATGTATGTACGATGAAACTTATGTGCTGGATATGTCATATGTTTGCTGTTAAATAGCCCTGTGAAATATATCTATATATGTCATATATATTTGTTGTGAAAATTGTTGGATTTAAAAAAACAGAAAAATGGAGCCAATATGCAGGCTCTTTGCCGTCTGCCACCGATGGCAACAGGCGCTTTGCCAACAGCCGCGGATGGCAAAGAAGACACGTGGCAGCCAACTTTGCTTCCTGGGAGCTGACCCATTTGGTCAGTTTGCCTACAGTGGCAGACGACAAAGAGTAAACAATTTTGCCATCAGCGGCGGACGGCAAATGCCTGCCGTGTAGTGACGTCTAGGTGAGATCATACGGCGGACAGCAAAGGCAGGACAAATTTTGCCATCAGCGGCGGATGGCAAAGGCCTGCCATTAGCCACCTAATGGACTAACAGCGCAATTTTTGCCGTCTGCTTTCTTTGCCGTCCCCTGCTGATGGCAAAGGCCCCTTTGCCGTCAGCCACCAAAAGTAGATGACAAAGTAGCTCTTTACCGGACCTTACTTTGTCGGAGCCTGTTGCCGTCCGTGGCGGACAACAAAGACCTTTGCCGTCCGCCATTCATGCCTTTGCCGTCCGCCGTGGCAGACGACAAAGTAGCTGATTCCTATAGTGGTACCAGTAACGTTGAGTTCTTCATCTGACATTTGTAACTTGATGATTACCTAGGGGGAAATCAGATTCAACCCTGCCCCGCCGTCAACCAACATCTTTGTGACCTTGAGGTTGCAGATCGTTGGTGAAACCAACAACAACAAGCACCCTACCGCGATGGTGCAGTCAGGGTGATCCTCTTCGTCAAAGATGGTGGGCACGTGGAACCATTTGAGTGGTTTCCCGGAGTCTACCGCTGGCCCTACGACATTGACCTCACGTGCCCACTATTTAAGCTGGTGGTGAGAGGAGTGCAAAGATGTGCCTCCATCAATGCATAGGGCCTTAGTGGATTTCTGGAACTCTTGCTCACTGGTTTCCTCTTCATCCCCTTCATCAGTTTTGTCATGACCTTCCTTCTTCTGATAGCCTCTTGTAGGTTTTTCTTGATGCTGGGGAATCTTGCCGCGGCGGACTCCTCTCTTTCCTCGGCCCTTCCCGCCAGCACCTTCCTGGTCTCTTTCCTTGTCATGCTTCTCATAATCAGATTTCTGCTTCTTGAGAAGTTTCTCAACTTGGTGACACTCTTGGGGGTCATGGCCATTGGTCTGGTGGATCTTGCAGTATGGTATGTCAGCCTTCCCAGCCTTTTCAGCCGCCGCAGCCTCTCGACAACATCAGTGCATGCGGCAACTTCCTTTACGGGGGCTTCAGTCTTGGCCTTCTAGTCGGTACTGGGAGTGCCAGAACACTCAACAACCAGTACTGCCTTTTCCTTGCACTTCTTGTTGTGCCTTTTATTCTTTCTTTTCGGGTTAGTGGCATCGTCGTCATCTTCTAAGTCAACTTCGATGCCATCCTCTTCTCCGGGGAGTAGCCTCCCTTCCTCTGTACAAGCACACTTATCCACCAAGGTGTACAACTCCTTCACAGTATTGGGCAACCGGACGTTCATCTTGGAACATATTCTCCTATTGCGCACATTGGACTGGAATGCGACAATCACAGCCGCCGGGTGGATATCTGGAATGTTCCTGTGCACCCGGCTAAACCTCTGCATGTACTTCCACAAACTCTCCCCTTCCTTCTGTGGAAGGAGCTCAAATCGCTGGGCCGTCCTAGTTCTTTATGGCCGCCCATAAAGGCACCAACAAACTCATTGCATAGGTCAGCCCAGTTTGAGATGGAATTCTCCGGTAGGTGCATCAGCCATGACCTCATGTTTGGCTCGAGTGCCAAAGGGAAGTAGTTGGCGAACACCTTCTCATCTCTTCCTCCAATGGCTTGAACAATGATGGTGTAGATGCTCAAGAACACTGTCGAGTTTAACCTTCCATCATACTTTTCTGGTATCTCTGGTTTGAAAACATGGGCAGATGGCCAACAGACTTGCCACAGCTCACGAGTGAAGGCAGGGCACCAAACCTTGAAAGGCAAGTATCTGCCTTCACTGGGCACAGGTTCGTCGACTTCTGGGCCATTACGCCTGTCAGATTCGCAGCTGGTTTCGCGGCGTCATTCTATAGTGATGCGCATGTCTTCCCTCCGCCGATCTTCCAGGACCTGCCACTGATCGAGACAGGCCCGAGGATCAGATGAAGCCATTGATGCCTCATCGGGCTCCTGGTCGCGTGGTTCGGGCCACAACTTTTGCGCTAGCTGTCGTGGAGAGGATTGCACCATTGGAGTGCCCCCCTCGACATGGTCACTGGCTCGGACCGCGGTTTGCTTGCGGGCGCCATGGTGGGCCTGCCTGCTATGATCCTTCCACTTCAACAAACCCGATCAAACTCTGAATGGTGGCTCTCTACTCATCCATTTGGTCAACCGCTGGAAGGAACCTCAACAAAAGTTGGGATCAAGCCATGGCTTCCGAAGCAATGCTTGGCATAGATGGCGATGCAGATCGTGACGTCGCTCAGCTCTGGATGGTGCCGATAGTGGCAACGCCCTATTCTCGTCGTCGCGAGCCAGTCGTCACGACGGTACGGTGGTGAGAAGGGTGTGCCTGGGGGTCAACGACCCTGTTTGGCACTCCGTCTTGGTTACCCTGTCTTGGGTAAGGTGCCTGCCCCGTAGCTACGCTTGTAGCAGAGATAGCTAGGGGGTCGCGACTCGCACCAGAGTGGGTGTTGTCGCAGCGGCTGAGCCCTCCAGCGCGATGTGGTTGTGGAGACTGAACATTCTCCTCGCCCGCACCCCGTGAAATATGGCCGCCGAGACGCTGTTGATGCCGCCCTCCCTGGGCTCCTTCCGCTCCCGCTTCGGCCTTAGGGGGAATGATGACAGTGCCACCTGTGCTGAGCATGTTCCCCATGGCACCCACATCCGTGAACGTGCCACAACATCCACAACGTCAGTGGCCGCATGCGACGGGGCCTTTGAGGTGGAAGGGTGGGCTTGCGCCAGACTTTTTCTTGGGCGCCATGAATGATGAAGCTAATAATGAAGAAGATGATGATGAAGATTGACGCGCTGTTCATGACCTTGGGTCCGCGCAAGTGCTCCCCCCTACCTGGCGCGCCAAAGATGTTGCGGTGGAACACGATCACCTATGGGGCCATCAACTCCTTTGTGGTTCGGCGGGGGGGGGGGGGGGGGGGGGAGATCATGATACACAAAGAGTAGAAGCCATGGAACAACACGACAGAGGTGACGCTGGTGGTTTTTACCCAGGTTCAGGCCGCCGAGAAGTGTAAATACTCCTGCTTTGGTGGATTTAAGGGAGGACCATGGTGGAAACATAGTGCTCAATCCTAGCAAGGTTGCCTCGGGGAGAGTAGCTACACGCGTATGAGTCTATGTAAGTGCGTCTACTGCCCCTTAGTGATTTTGGTGTATTGAAGACTTATAGGTTAAGGGACTGATGTGTTTGTGAGTGTACACAGGTCTATAAGTCTATGAGGAGTTTGATAATTAAAGAGAAAGTCGAGCCCTAAAAATGAAGTTCTTCAACTAAAGACTTTGGATTTCCGAAGACTTTGAAAGTGAAGTAATTGGTGTGACCTTGAAGACTTGACATTCATTCGAGGAACATGAAGCGTGAAGACTTTTGTTTTCGTATTTTCATTTTCTCTTTCTTGAGTCATAGGAAACACCATACTATTAAAGGGGGTCGAGGAAATACTAAGGAAAAATTTCCATGTGATGCTCAACTCAAAATCCTACACCTACCAATCCCTTTGAGTGAAGCCATTGGAATTCTCATACAGTTCAGTCAATTTCTTCAGTAATAGAGACGAAGTTCTTCTGGTTGCTGAGGAATTTGTTCTGACTGAGGAGTTAGGAATTCACCAGTGCGGACTGCCTACACAATGAGGAACATGATAGCCCTGAGGAATTTGAGAGTCAAAGTTCCGACCGTTGCTGTGCTATGTGCCAGCTGTCCCAAAATATCTACCCACCTAGCGGTCATATCATTGAAGGGCATGCATGTCTTATCATGTCAGGCTGCTCCCTAGGCTATAAATAGCCACCCCCTACAACCACTAGATGGTTGGCTGCTCTGAGAGAAACTAACACTTGTCATTTGAGAGCATCCCATCCTCCGAGGACTTTGAGCGAAAATCATCAAGTGAGGAAAACCCAAACCCAAACACCTTCAAACCCAAAGTGATTGAGCATCACTGAAGATATTTATCCTGCGTGCATCCGATGCTTGTTACCTTTGAAGACTGTGCTTCTTCCAGACGATTAGGCGTCATGGTCTAGAGCATCCAAGAGGAATTGTGGATCGCCGAGTGACCGAGTCTGTGAAGGTTTGGAAGTCACCTGAAGACTTACCACGAGTGATTGGGAGAGGTTTGTGTGACCTTAGCTCAAGAAGAATATGGTGAGGACTGTGTGTCCAGGACTGTGTGTCCTCAGGTTTAAATACCTATCCACTCCAACCAGACGTACAACTGAGACAACAGTTGGAATTGGTCTACCAAATCATTGTCTTCACCAAGCTTACTGGTTCTATTTCCTCAACTCATCCATTTCCTCATTTCAGTTGTGGTGTGCCTGTTCATATTTGTTTGAAGACTTTGACTGAAGACTTTCTCAATTTCCTCAGTTCAATTTCTTCAGTCTATCCGTCTTCATCACGTGTTGTCCTGTGTTTGCGTTTTCTGTACTCTGTGCTTGTCTTCATTTCATCATGATGACCATGCTTTTGTTCTGTTATGTTTACTTTTGAGTACTTATTCCGCTGCAAGTAGTTCTTCGCTAAGGAATTTCCTCACCAGCATATTCATCAGTGAAGAATTCATAAAAATCGCCTATTCACCCCTGCTCTAGTCGATATAATGCACTTTCAATTGGTATCAAAGCGAGGTACTCCCTTGTTCTGTGTGATTTTAGCTTAACCGCCTGGAGTTTTAGTTATGTCGACCGCAGGTATGATCAAGGTCTCTGCTGGGTGTCCTACCTTCGACGGGATGGACTACCCCTACTGGAAGAATAAGATGCGAATGCATCTTAAGGCAATTGATAACGATCTCTGGTATGTTGTAGAAAATGGTGTTCCCGTCACACCTTCTCTGAACGCTACTGATATGAAGAGATTCAAGCAACTCGATTCTCAAGCAAAGAACATCATATGTGGCCATCTGAGCAAAGGCCAGTATGGAAGAGTGAGTGCTTTGGAAACTGCTAAGCTTATCTGGGATAGGCTGTCCAAAGTGAATGAAGGAGTCTCAACTCAACGTGACTCTCGTGTTGATGTTCTTCACAATCTCTTCATCCGCTTCAAAAGACTCGATAATGAAAATGTTCAAAAAACCTTCGATCGCCTCACTGACATCTCAAATGAGCTTCAAGCACTTGGTGCCACTGACATCACCGACCAGGAGGTGGTGAAGAAATTGCTGAGATCGCTTGGTTCTTCATTTGATACTCTGGCACTGATGATACAAGAACATGCCGATTACAAGTCACTTGATCCTGCTGATGCCCTCGAGAGACTAAACACTCATGAGTTCCAGCTTGCTCAGAAGAGAGATCGCTATGGTTCGAGCTATGGCAGATCACGTGCTCTGCAGGCCAAGGCAGTCTCTGAGTCTGAAGATGAAGACTCTGGTAGCAGCCTTGGTGACCCCGAAGAACTGAGCCAGGAACTAGCACTGCTCATGAAGAAATTTCAGAAGTTCTCAAGCCGTGGTCGCTTTGGAAAATCCTCAAGGTGTAATGCTTCCTCATCCAGTGACTACAAGAAGAGGCTATGCCACAAATGCAAAAAACTTGGTCACTACATTCAAGATTGTCCTTAGTGGGATAAGGAATCAAAGAAGAAGAAGTACAAGGATTACAGTTCTGATGATGCGAAGAAGAAGAAATCTTCAAAGTCTTCATCATCAAAATCCTCAAAATCTACATCTCACAAGAAGAGAAGCTCCAAGAAGGCTCGGGCATTCATTGGCAAGGAAATGGACTCTGAGACTAAATCTGAGGAACATGAGGATGGGGAGGCATCTGAGGAGTCCAAGTCTGGTGTGGCGAGCCTAGCTCTCGCTACTGCATTTGTCAGCAAGTCTATTTTCAACTTTGAAGAAAATGGCATCACCAACAAGGCTGATGAAGGCAATGATGACTACGCTCCCACCTATTGCTTCATGGCAAAGGGTGCCAAGGTAACTAAATACGCCTCCTCTGAATCTAGTGAGGATGAATCTGATGAAAACGTCAAGCCTAGCTACTCTAAACTTGCTAAGATTGCTGTGAAACAACAAAAGGCTTTTGAAAAGGTTCAAAACATGCTAGAAAAAAGTGATGATATGTTGGGTGAAGAAATGGATCGCACTAAAACCTTGACTGAAAATCTTCAGAGACTTCAGTCTCGGTTTGACAACCTTCAAGGTCATCATAACACTCTCTTATCTGATCACGAGAAGCTTTCTTATGAATTTCTTCAAAGGAAGCAAGATTTTGAGAGGCTAAGAGTGAGTTTTGAAGATCTTCAGAAGGATCGCGATTCATTACTTGCTCAACAAATCAGCCCTACTCAGGAAGAATTTGTTCCTCCATGTTTGAAGTGCATTGAACGTGAATCTGCTAATTCCTCACCTGAATGTTCAAATGCTTCTAATGCTACAAATTCTTCATTTGTCTCTACTATCACTAATTCCTCATCTGAGAACATTGCTAGTATCACTGATGATGCAGGGCTGAAGGAATTGTACATGACAGACATGTACAAAAGCCTCAAAGGGCATCAGACTCTTTGTGACGTGCTTAAAAAGTAGATCCTCAATAGGAACCCTAGGAAAGAGGGTATTGCCTTTGAGAGGAAACTCAATGCTGATGGAACATATTGGAAGCCTGAGCAGTACCCCAAAACCTCATGGGTTGCTGCAAAGGGACCTCCAGTTGATCCATCCATTTTATCTGGCTTTACATGTGAATCTCCTCATTCTTCTGATGAGTCATTTTACTCCAACTATAAACTGTTCAAAAATCAGAATGATGAAGTATTTGCTAGATTTGTCAGCACTAACTGCAGGAACGGTTCCCCTATGAAGAAAATCTGGGTTCCCAAAAGGTTCCTTGAAAGTCTTCAGGTGAATCTCCTCATGACACCACCAGTCAAGAATAGGAACTCCAGATCAAATTCTTCATATGGACCGAATTCTTCATATGGATCCAAGTCCTCATACGGACCAAATTCTTCATGTGGATCAAGTTCCTCAAAAAGATCAAAATCCTCATATGATTATCATCGTGCTAACCCCTCTGTTTTGCAGGGAAGAGCTAAGGGCTATGAATATGAGCATTATTCTTCTAACCATTATGTTCATAAGTCCTCGAAGAATTTCTCTGCTTATTCATATGCTTATCCTAACTCCTCTTATGTGAAACGGAGTGGACTGGCTTCTATGCCACCTTTCTCGTATGGTGCTCGCAGAGTGATGAATTCTGTGCCACCCCTTCAGATGTGGGTGGTGAAGAAAACGAACTAATCTCTTATGTAGGGTCAGGTCTCCAGACGTGCTTAAAACGTCTGAAGAATTTGCTGGAGACCTGAAAATTGCCTGAAAGGACGCAAGCTAATCATGAAGAAATGAACTTTCATTTCTCATGTCCTCATACTGTTTTATCTGTTCTATTGCTTGATGATATTGATGTCATATTCTTCACTGATGAAGTATATGAGTTCGTAAGTGGCACTAATTCATCTGCAGGATGATCAACCCAAAGCAAATGAGTGGGTCCTCGATAGTGGATGTATGAACCACATGACTGGTAACAAGAATCTATTCATGGATGCTCCCTTATCACCATCGCATCTGAAGCATATCATCTTTGTTGACAAAGGCAAAAGTCAGGTATTGGGTCTAGGTAAGGTTGTGATCTCAAAGGATCAGCACATGGACAAAGCCATGCTTGTCGAGTCCTTAGGATACAACCTCATGCCTGTCTTGATGCTTTGTGATCTCGATATGGTTGTTGTCTTTGGCAAATATCGTTGTGTTGTGATCATGGAAGCTGACAATTCCAAAGTCTTCGAAGGCTTTAGGAGGAGACTTGTATATTGTTGATTTCTCTACAGGACCTCAACCGGTCGTATGCCTACTTGCAAAAAGCTTCAGAAGGCTGGCTATGGCATCGACGACTTGGTCATGCTGGCATGCGAAATCTACACACGCTTGCGAAGAAAAAGCATGTCATTGGCATTGAGAATGTCAAATTCCTCAAGGATCATTTGTGCGGAGCCTGTGAAGCTGGAAAGATGACCAAGGACAAACATCCAGTGAAGACTATAATGACTACCACTCGACCATTTGAATTGCTTCACATGGATCTCTTTGGTCCTAATCGTTATTCTGCAGTTACAAATGATGCATCTCTATATGGCTTTGTTATTGTTGATGATTATTCTCATTACACATGGGTGCACATTGTCACTTACAAACATGAGGTGCAGGAAGTCTTCAAATGATTTTCCTTGAGGGCTTCAACCAACTTTGGTGTGAAGATCAAGCACATCAGAAGTGATAATGGGACCGAGTTCAAGAATTCCGGTCTTGATGACTATCTTGATGAACTTGGTATTACTCATGAGTTATCTGATCCTTATACTCCTTAGCAGAATGGCGTCGTGGAGCGCAAGAACATAACTCTTGTTGAGATGGCTCGCACTATGCTTGATGAATACAAGACGCCTCGTCTTTTCTGGATTGAGGCAATTGATACTGCGAGCCACATCATCAACAGAGTATATCTTCACAAATTCTTCAAGAAGACTGCTTATGAACTCCTCACTGACAAGAAACCCAATGTGAGTTATTTCAAAGTCTTCGGTGCTAAATGTTGGATTAGAGATCCTCATCACAATTATAAATTCGCACCGAAAGAACATGAGGGTTTTATGCTTGGTTACGGAAAGGACTCGCACACCAACAGAGTCTTCAACAACGTTCTTCACAAAGTTGTTGAAACTTTAGATGTGCAGTTCGATGAAACTAATGTCTCGCAAAGAGAGCACCTACCTTCTGTGATAGATGAACCAGCACATGAGGAATCTATCAAGTTCAAGGCTACTGAGGATGTCATTCCTACCGAAGAATCTGCTGAAGAATTCATTCCAGAACGTGAAGAACATCGAGCTGGTGCACCTAAACAGAATGGTGCTGGGGAAAATGGTCCTGAAGAAAATGCGGATCAAATTCCTCGACGACAACCCGCTCATCCTCGCATTGTGAATGAAGTGCAAATTGAGAGAATCATCGATGACATTGAAGCACCAGGTCCTCTCACACGCTCAAAAGCTTCACATTTGTCTAACTTTTGTGGGCACTTTGCTTTTGTCTCTATCACTGAGCCCACTAAGGTAGATGAAGCATTTCTGGAGCCTTAGTGGATTCAAGCTATGCAAGAAGAATTACATCAGTTCGAGCTCAACAACATCTGGGAACTGGTCAAACATCCAGATCCTCGCAAGCACAATATCATTGGCACAAAGTGGATCTACCGCAACAAGCAAGATGAAAATGGCCTTGTGGTGAGGAATAAGGCACGGCTTGTAGCTCAAGGCTACACACAGGTTGAAGGAATTGATTTTGATGAAACTTTTGCACCTGTTGCTAGACTTGAGGCTATTTGCATATTACTTGCTTATTCTAACCATCATGATATCACTTTATATCAAATGGATGTGAAAAGTGCATTCCTCAATGGTAAGCTTGAGGAATAAGTATATGTTGCTCAACCCCGGGTTTTGAAGATCCAAAACATCCTGACAAAGTCTTCAGACTCAATAAGGCCCTGTATGGCCTCAAGCAGGCCCCTCGGGCGTGGTATGATACTTTGAAGGAATTCCTCATGAAGAAAGGCTTCAAACCCGGTTCAGTCGACCCAACTCTTTTCACTAAATCTTATGATGGTGAATTGTTCGTGTGCCAACTTTATGTTGATGATATCATTTTTGGCTATACTGACCAACGTTACAGTGATGAATTTGCCTATATGATGAGTGAAGAATATCAAATGTCTATGATGGGAGAATTGAAATTCTTTTAGGTCTTCAAATTCGTTAACAACGCAATGACATATTCATACCTCAGGAGAAATACCTCAAAGATGTATTGAGGAAATTCGGCATGCAAGATTGCAAAGGGGTCAAAATTCCAATGCCCACAAGTGGCCTTCTATGCACTGATGAAAATGGTATCAATTTCGATCAAAAGGTATACGGCTCAATGATTGGCTCTTTATTGTATTTATGTGCATCTAGGCTAGATATTATGCTTAGTGTTTGCATGTGTGCCCGATTTCAAGCTACACCGAAGGAATCACACCATAAGGCTGTGAAACATATTCTTCGATATCTAGCTCACACACCAACACTTGGATTATGGTACCCCAAGGGCTCACCTTTTAATCTCATTGTATATTCAGACTCTGACTATGCTGGTGATTGTGTGGATCGCAAGTCAACATTTGGCACATGCCATTTCCTCGGACGATCTTTGGTCTATTGGTCCTCGAAGAAACAGAACCGCGTATCACTATCTACAGCTGAAGCTAAGTACATTGCTGCTAGTTCTTGCTGTGCTCAGTTGCTGTGGATGAAGCAAACTCTCAAGGACTACTATGTCAACATGAAGAATGTGCCTGTCAACTGTGGCAATGAGAGTGCAATCAAGAGTGCTCACAACCCAGTTCAGCACTCGAAGACAAAGCACATCCAAATTCGTCATCATTTTCTTCGTGATCATGTGTGGAAGGGCGACATCTCTATTGAGCATGTACGGACTGAAGAACAGCTAGCCGATATCTTCACAAAGCCCTTGGATGAGAAGAGATTTAGCAAGTTGAGGTGTGAGCTAAATATCCTAGAATCTTCGAATGTTCTTTGAAAAGGACACTCATCCTAACACTTATGCAAAATTGATGACTTAGATGTGCAACACGCAAGGAAACGTTTTTCTTCAATCAATGAAGACTAACACTCTAAGTGTGAAGAAATTAACGAAGAATTTGATTCTAAGAGCCCTACGACAATTGTACGCAGTGTCTGAAATCATCATTCTTATACGGTGGGTCATGCCACCACCAAAAGTTGAAAATCTTCAATTTGAGTTTTTCCTCAGTTTTTGAAATTCCTCAGTTGTTCAAATTCTTCAACTTTGCATTGTATTCACTATCCCCGACGTTTTTATTCATTGGCTACATATATATATACACACACATATATATATATATATATATATATATATATATATATATATATGAGTTTATGTCCTCTACAACATTCACTTATTGCTATTTCTTCAAGCTGCTTTTTTTTGCTAAGTGAATGTCATCGGACCCTTCCCCCTCTATGCCAAACTCAACCCAATCTTTTCACAAATTCTTCATGTGCATTCTATTTGAAACTCGTTCAAAATCTTCACTGTGTCCTTGACAGGTGAAGAATTTGCGAACGGAACTTTTAACTTATCTTATCTAAATTTTTGGCTTTGCCGCTCAAACCGTTCCGCATCCCATGATACTTATCTATTCACCCACGATCTTACACGATCGCCACCTCTCAGTACGTGGGTGACACATGTCAACGGAATGAGAAGGGTCAGGGGCACGTTCGTCCGATTTCCTGGGGCGTATAGTTTTTCACTCCGACTAGAAATACCCCCTCCCCTTCCTCACTTCGTTTACTCCGCTCGTTCTCACTCCCGCTTGAGCTTCTCAAACCCTAGCGCCGCCGCTACTTCATCATTGCCGGTGAGGAAGAGCTTCACTGCCTCGACCTCATCACCGTCGTACTCACGCCGGCTGCGGATTTCTTCACTCCGCCGCCGCCATAGCTGTATTCCTCTGCCGAGTTAGGGCGTGGAAGATCTGAACTGACGAACTTCACATCTACACTTCCCAGTTCGTCGTGTTCTTCATCAAGGGTAATTAGAAGTTACTTTTACTGCCCTTTTTGATTCAAATGTTTTCTTAAAAATCTTCAAAGGTGTTTATTCTTCAAATCTTCACACACTAAACACCTCACATGTCATTTGCTCTTGATTCATTTCTCTAAGCAATATTTTTTCTTCAAGATTCCTCAATTGTGTGGATCTTCGATCTATACAACTCTGGAACCTAAGGCAAAGAACGCTTAGTGAAATTCTTCAAGACTCATCTGGTCAAATTCCTCAAACTTATTCTTTTTGAGAAACCTTCTGAGAACGCATATGACCTCTCCAAATTCCTCGCAACTATACTCTGTTCACAGGTACTCATGTCTACTGCTGAATCACTAGGTTCTCATCAACTTAACTCATTTGCAGCGTTCCTCGAAGAAAAATTGCACACATCTTCAAAGGATTCCATTGTTCAAATTCCTTAGCTAAAGAAAATGGCTGATGGTAAGAAGCCACAGAAGGGTGGAAAGAGGCCTGAGGTCAATACTGCTTTTGAGATACCTGATGATATATACAAGGATTATTGCACTCCTGATGAGGCCAAATTTGGCAAGGAGGACAAAAATTAGTGCAAGGTGCGCATACAAAGGATAGAGAGGAGATGGGCACGGGAATGGAGGGAGTACAGATATGTTACTCCCAATTATATGAAGAAATTCGCGCTCAACGCTCCATGCCCGAGACCTCCGTTGGCACCTGGACAATTGGCAGATCCCACCAGCCTCAAGTGCAGTGAGGATTATCCTGATGAATGGGCAAAGCGCCAGGTCAAACTGGCCAAACAGGCAAAAGAAGCAGTGAGGAAATTCAATGAAGACTCTGCTACTGCTGCTACCGCTGCTGAGGCCTTTGCAAGCAAGCCGAAGAAGGCCATGGATAAGAAGCCTGCTCACAAGCCAAGTGCTTCACCCTCAATGCCCTCACGACCAAGTTCCTCAGCAATGCCCTCACGGCCAGATTCTTCAAGGCCCTCACAGCTAACTCCTCAAACTGCTCCTACTCCTTCAAAGTCCTCAGTTCCTCCGCCAAAGTCCTCAGCTGCTCCAACTAAATCGTCTGCATCTATGCATCTCACCACGTGCCAAAGGACTACAGGCATCTCAATTGCCTCAGGAGGTTCTGCAAGTTCCTTAGCTGCACAAAATTCCTCAACTGGCCCCTCTCTGCTGAAGCAAAAGGCCACTGCTGGACGAGGCTCTCGACCAAGTCCTCACAAGAAGCAGGTCGCCTTTCAAGTGCCATCTAATGATGGCAAGGCTGATGATGAAGAACTTGTCGAAATCATCAGAAACAGGCAGGTCAAGGCCGCTAGAGCCAAAGGCAGCATGTGCCAATGTTACTGGATCCGAAGTTGATCCTAGATTTCATCGATCTATGGCACAAGGACCCGAACACACCTTTGCCGGAGATGAACCTCACACCTAGTCAAAGTCATGTTTTGAATGCCTTCATTGAAGAGGAAAAATGGAAATATGAAGAAGGAAGAAGAGTGAAGAAAATGCAGTACAAGAAAGAGCGCTTTCTGAGGGAAAATGTTCTGAAGCTTTCCCCTAAAGAACTCGTTGCCTTACAATCTGAGATCAAGCAACTAAGTGATGAATTTGATCGCTACTATGCTGACTGGCTTGGAGCCAAAGTCAGATTTGTGAAGATTATTAATAAATTCACTTCATATGTTGCAGCCCCAATGCAACAAGAAAATCCTCAGGCTGAAGCATCTGCACAGCCTACTGAAAAACATGCCAGCACCGCTGATGACAATCAGGCTGCTGAAGAAAATGAAAGTACCAGGGCTGATGACTGCATTCCAGCCGTCAGGGCATCCACTAGTGTTGCGCCTGAAGAAAATGAAGAAGACAGGGCAACTGCATCAGTTGTGCATGAAGAAAATCAAGCAAATTCCTCTGCTCCTCCTGCACCAACGCCAACTCCAGTCCTTCCATCTGCATCGGATGTGAAGAAGACCAAGGCTGTAGAGCGTGCAGCTGTGAAGAAAAGGAAGGCATCAATTTCATCAGATTCTTCAGCTCCGAAGAAGATGAAGCCTTTGACAAGCTCATTTGACAACCCAATTGATGTCGTTCCTGTCTCATTCATGCCATCAAAGGACCTTGTTCCTTTTGATGAAGATTATGTGATTCCAAGTGAATCAGATGAAGAAATTCCTTCTGCTGCTTCGTCAGAGCAGTTGGATGAAGAAATTTAAGTGGATGCAATCCCTTCAACACCAATTGTCTCCTCGCCTATGCCTCAGTTTACTGCTGAAGAGGCCAGCGTTGAAGAAATGGAAGATGCAGATGTGGACATTGGCTGTACCACACCCGTGCTGAATGATGACTTTTGGTAAAGTCAGCACCACAACTCTCCACTGTTCACCCCACTTCAACAAATTCCTCAGTCCCCTTTTGCTACTGAAGTACAAATGGGATCTGAAGAACCTCGTGCAACCCCATCTGTCCATGAAAAAAATTCCAGCCACTAGTGCTGATGAAAATGTTAATGAAGAATTGAAGACCCAGGCTTCAACTGAAGAAGAGCCTGAAATTCCTCAGCCTATTGATCCTGAGATTGCGATTCCTGAGGTGGTGATGCAATTGATTGATACTCCTCATCCCAAGCCAAAGGATCCCTTCTCGAAGAAGTAGAAATTCAAGGCTGATGATTTCTTCGGCGAGCACGTATTCTTCACTAATTTTAATCCCTATGATGCTGCTCGTCTTAGAAGGAAGCGCTTTTGGACTGCCAGCCAGGCCAGTTTCTATTCTTCACTGCTTTTCAACAAAGACAAAGTCTTCGAGCACGAGCATATTCCTCACGTGGATATGGAATCACTGCCTTGCTTCTCTCCAGTCCTTAGTGTGCTTCATGATGCAGGACTGCTCAACTTTTGCTCTGACATTGTTGATTGGAATGAAGAGCTTATTATTCAGTTCTACGCAATGCTGCACGTCACAGGTGATGCTGACGATATCAACACTTGGGTGTTGGACTGGATGACCAAAAATACTCATTACAAAGCACCGGCCTCTGAATTACTTCATGCCCTGCCAATCAGTCCTCCACCTGAAGGTGCTCGTTGTCTGTACCAAGAACCTGAACTCACTGCTCATTACATGCAAGTACTAATGAAGCCTCTGAAGCCCGGTCAAGCCCCAAGGACCAAATTCCTCGTGAAGGAATTGCTGTATGTGCCAAGAACAATCTATCGCATTCTGACGAAGACTTTGAGTCCTATCAAAGGCCATGACTCATCTGATGAGGAAATTGTTGGCATCACGAAGAATCTGCTATTCAAGATCATGCATGGCATCCCTATCAAGTATCATGATTTCTTCATGAGGACTCTGGCAAATGTTGCACTTTCTCCGTTTGAGCTGAAGCCTTATGCTCCTTCGATTATGAGATTCCTCAGAACAAGGGCTTCACTCAACTACAAAGCTGATTTTCAGAATCACCTCAGCTACTTGCCCCCGATTGAAGTCCTCAAGCGGACATATTCCTCAGCTGATGAGAAGGGCAAGGCACCGACTGTTATTGATGAAGGCATTCGTCCATTGGATGGTCAGTTTTGCAAAGCTGCATCTTATTCCACCAAGGATGACTCCACCACTCATGATTCTCCTGCCAATGCACCCAATTCAAATCCTCAAGCCACTGCTCCTCGTGTGATGACTGACTGTGAGCTGCTTCTTAGTGTTCACCAGAAGGTGGATCAAAACCACAAATGGGTTAAGTGTCAGTTTGATTCTATTATTCACAACATGACTACTACACATAATGCAGTGAAGAAAAACCATTACTACCTCCATGAAGTCTTCGGTCGGACCTGGGCTATTTTGTCACATATATATGGTGAAGAAGATCTGAAGAAAATGGGCCTCAAGGAAGATTTTGACTGGTCTGCTCCTCCACCGAAGAAATACAAGAAGGTCAAGGTTCCTTCTTTGGTAGCCAGTTCATATTCTTCATCACGCGACACGGATGAGTATGAAGACTTGGACGACACTGCGGCAGGCCCTACAACGACACACGACCCCAACAACGCTGGCGCTCCTTCATCATCATGATATTCTTCAGGGGCATTAGTCCTCATTTTCAACCCTTTTGGTCATTCGATGACAAAGGGGGAGAAACTTGAGTTAGTCTTCAAGCAGGTCTATCTTATATGGGCATTTTTTTTGCTAAGTTACAACTCTCGTTCTTCTGATGACTTTGCTGGATCGAGTTGTAAACTTAAACTCTATGGTGGCCTGATACTTTTGCTGAGTTCTTCTGCATGCGTATTCCTCATTAATGTCAATACACGCATGCTGAATTACACCAGTCACCATATTTCATCATGCATTTCAAATTATTCATATTGTATGTCAAATGCGTGTATGAATTACAAGATGTAGGGGGAGATCTCCATGATTATACTCTTCAAGTGTGCATTGCTTGAAGAGCAATGTCGTCACTGTGCACATCTTCAAGGGGAGTTCTTCTATATCTTGCAATTAAATTCCTCAATATCAGTATTTACACTTCATATGTTTATCCCCGTTGAAAACTTAACCTATATTGTCATCAATCACCAAAAAGGGGGAGATTGTAAGTGCATCTAGTGCCCCTTAGTGATTTTGGTGTATTGAAGACTTATAGGTTGAAGGAATGATGCGTTTATGAGTTTACACGGGTCTATTAGTCTATGAGGAGTTTGATAATTACAGAGAAAGTCGACCCCTAAAAATGAAGTTCTTCAACTGAAGACTTTGGATTTCTGAAGACTTTCTGAAGACTTTGAAAGTGAAGAAATTGGTGTGACCTTGAAGACTTGACATTCATTCGAGGAACATGAAGCGTGAAGACTTTTGTTTTCGTAGTTTCATTTTCTCTTTCTTGAGTCATAGGAAACACCGTACTGTTAAAGGGGGTCGAGGAAATACTAAGGAAAAATTTCCATGTGATGCTCAACTCAAAATCCTACACCTACCAATCCCTTTGAGTGAAGCCATTGGAAATCTCATACAGTTCAGTCAATTTCTTCAGTAATAGAGATGAAGTTCTTCTGGTTGCTGAGGAATTTGTTCTGACCGAGGAGTTAGGAATTCGCAAGTGCGGATAGCCTACACAGTGAGGAACATGATAGCCCTGAGGAATTTGAGAGCGAAAATTCCGACCGTTGCTGTGCTATGCGCCTGCTGTCCCAAAATATCTACCCACCTAACAGTCATATCATTGAAGGGAATTTATGTCTTATCATGTCGGGCTGCTCCCTAGGCTATAAATAGCAGCCCCCTACAACCACTAGCTTGTTGGCTGCTCCGAGAGAAACTGACACTTGTCATTTGAGAGCATCCCATCCTCCGAGGACTTTGAGCGAAAATCATCAAGTGAGGAAAACCCAAACCCAAACACCTTCAAACCCAAAGTGATTGAGCATCACTGAAGAGATTGATCCTGCGTGGATCCGACACTTGTTACCTTTGAAGACTGTGCTTCTTCCAGACGGTTAGGCATCATGGTCTAGAGCATCCAAGAGGAATTGTGGATCGCCGAGTGACCGAGTCCGTGAAGGTTTGGAAGTCACCGGAAGACTTACCACGAGTGATTGGGCGAGGTTTGTGTGACCTTAGCTCAAGGAGAATATGGTGAGAACTGTGTGTCTGGGACTGTGTGTTCTCAGGTTTAAATACCTAGCCGCTCCAACCAGACGTACAACTGAGACATCAGTTCGAACTGGTCTACCAAATCATTGTCTTCACCAAGCTTACTGGTTCTATTTCCTCAACTCATCCATTTCCTCATTTCAGTTATTGTGTGCTTGTTCATATCTGTTTGAAGACTTTGACTGAAGACTTTCTCAATTTCCTCAGCTCAATTTCTTCAGTCTGTCCGTCTTCATCCTGTGTTTACGTTTTCTATACTCTATGCTTTTCTTCATTTCATCATGATGACCATGCTTGTGTTCTGTTATGTTTACTTTTGAGTACTTATTCCGCTGCAAGTAGTTCTTCCCTAAGGAATTTTCTCACTAGCAAATTCCTAAGTGAAGAATTCATAAAAATCGCCTATTCACCCCCCTCTAGTTGATATAATGCACTTTTAGTGTACAAGGGTCCGGATCCTTTTTTAGGTTGCCATGGTCCTCCTTTTATAGGCTAAGGGGTTACCACCGTTGTAAAATAGTCATTAGCCAGCAATGCTATCATACCTAACTCTGGCAGTTAGGACAAAGTGCATTAAATGCACTGCTAGGTGTCACGCTGAGGATGCAGCCAACAAGTTTGTCGCGCCGCTCAACTATATTTTTCCTATCTGCATGACATGCCTCTGGACGGGTGTCATATAGGGGGAATCTCCCTTCCACATGGCTGCCACGTGCCAAATGACATCCACTTAATCACTTGGGGGCTCGACACCACACTGATAAGTGACTTACGTCACGGTGGAGCGGTGGAGTCTTGGCGGGGAGATTCGCCCTTGGCGGCCCCGACAAGCTTGCCAGGGAGATCTTGGGATTCGTCCTTGGGGTGGCCCCGACTTGACCAGGCTCGCCTTCCCGGTAAGGGAGGCTTTCCCTTAGTGATATCTCACTGCTTTGGCTGGTCTTGGTCTTCTTGATACGCCTTTTGATTCCTCAAAGAGCTATCTCTCCGACTTGGTCTCGTCTTGGGAGCTTGGTGCTGCTGTATCCTCGCCCTCGCGCCTGTGTATAGTTTGGGCGACATACGTGAAGGTTTGTTGCACCGACAAATAAAGTGTAAACAAATAGTTTAAGTGCCATCCTTAGACCCATTTTACTAACAATCCTTATCAGTTTTCCTCACTTGATGCTGTTCATGAATATCCCATTGCTCCATACGCAAAAAGGGTCGAAGCACGGATCTTTACCAATGACATATGTACCTATGAGCACCAAGTTAGTATTAGAAGCTAAACTACAATTGCACAATGATGTAGTGCAACACTCCCTCTGTCCCATTATATAATATCTTACTACATCCAATATACTCACGTATTGGATGAACTAACATATTATATTATGGGTTGGATGGAGTATATATAGGCCATGGGATGAAACTAACCTCAATGGAAAACAACAGTCGTTCACCATATTGTCCCATGTAAATACATCGAAAGGCATGCTAAGCACAACAGGCTAAACAGCAACCAAATATATCCATGGTAGAAAATATAATCTCCAAATGATAGCTTCAGTATGCAGGTTTAAGCATGCTAGTTAAGCAAAAAAGAAGTGGAAAGCTGTGTTAACTGCAACAGGCCTAACATTTAGCAACAACCAAATATAGTCATTCAAGCTTCAGCATCAACAACCCAATACCCTCGCTAGGGGCCATGTCTCACGAGGCAGACGACATCAAGACCTCCCAGGGGGTCGGCCTCCCCAGGCTGGCTCTCGAGGAGCAGAGATTTCTATGCAAGGCGCACCTTGCGAGGCTCAGCTGACGCGAGCCATGACAACCAAGGCCAGGCGGGCGCCAGCGGGCGCATAGTACTAGTTTCCTCTTTGGTGCAAAGGAGGCAAGCACCAGGCGCGGAGTCCCGAGGAATCAGCCAAAGGTTACCATTTTG
Organism: Triticum timopheevii; assembly: GCA_963921465.1. Classification (NCBI taxonomy): domain Eukaryota; kingdom Viridiplantae; phylum Streptophyta; class Magnoliopsida; order Poales; family Poaceae; genus Triticum; species Triticum timopheevii. The sequence goes on along the minus strand of OY997264.1, from coordinate 245,709,591 downwards.
GTGCAACAAGACCAAGACCGCCAGCATGGCAGGACGGAGGTCATCGCCGAGCCCACCACAGCGACACGACCAGAGGCTTTTGCAGGCGAAGAACACTTTAGTCAGGATAGGATGTACCTGTTGTCTCCCATAAAATTTTGCCATTGTGGGATCCCTTCTGGCCAACATTTCGGAAGAGGACCAAGTCCACTATAAATAGGACCTAGCCACCACCATGGGAGGGGGGTCGAATCCACAGAGAAGTAAGGGATAGGATAGAATCCATTCCACCCTCACCAACTCATCCGAGTCCAAGAACATGCCTATGAGGCTGTTTCCACTGTACTAGTTCTTCCTCAGACCCTGAGGAAAATCCACCACAAAGCAGGAGTAGGGTTTACAGCACAAGGTGGCCCGAACCTGGGTAAATTGTTGTGTCTTTCTTTCCTTTCGAGCTCGATGCGCTAGGCTGTGAGGTTTCGCGAGTTGGCAGGCTGGGCAGGTTGAGATCTCTACACACGCCCCAGAGTTTGAACCTCTCAAGGGTTTGTGGAACCCGAAATCTGACATTAAGCATGCCAGGTAGGGGTGCGTCGGATCTTCTCTTTCGTCAATTGTTCCATCACTACTCCGATGCTTCCATGGCTGACACACGTCGGACTCACGCTAAGCGCTGGGCCGCGGTTGCCGTCCGCGTCGCTCAGATAGCACCGACGGGTGACGGTTGTCCTCGTCGTCCTCCATCACTGGCGGCTAACGCCGCCACAGGCCCGGCTGGCCACGAGCAACAAGCTTCATCGCTGCACCTCTCCGTGCACCGTGACGGGCGCACCGCCACTCTGTTGCTTACTCCAACCACTTCGTCCTCCCACACGCGCCGTGGCCCGAAGAATGTGCAAGTTGCTCTGCTCATGACGCGGGATCTCCTGTGCAACCGCCCCATCGATGACTTCTATGAGTGGCTCGAACGCATCGCCGAGCTCCTTAGCGCCGCCGGAGACTTCGCTGCGCTGGCCCGTTCAATGCCTCAGCAGCCGCCTGCTGTGGACAATGTGGCCCACGGGCACCTCCTCCACCTCCAGTCCATGGAGCCATCATCGAGCCGAGGCAGGCAGTGCCGCGGCGTGACCCGCAGCATCAGGCGCCCGTGCGCGAAGAAGCAATTTGTCAAGTGGTGTAGCATCCCCAAGAAGATGCACGTGCGCTTGCCGCACCACCACGACAAGATTGTGCGCCGCCTATGGTGGTGGTGCTCAAGAACCAAGACCAGGCTCCACCACCCCGACGGGCTCCCGTGACCATAGCAGGGTGCCGTGCATTCACCCCGGAGCTGCGCAATGTCATCTGGCCGGGCAAGTTCAAGCCTGAGCTGCCCCCATGCTACGACGGCACCAGCGACCCCGCCGAGTTCCTGCAGCTCTACAAACTGAGCATCGAGGTGGCCAGCGGTGACGACAAGATCATGGAGAACTGGTTCCCCATGGCCCTCTAGAATGGTGCATGCTCCTGGCTCCTGAACATCACTATGGGATCGATCTCGTCCTGGAACAAGATGCGCGAGCGCTTCATTGCCAACTTCAAGGGCACGCGCGACCGCCCGCCGGCCGCAGGTGACCTGCGACGCATCAGGCAGCAACCAGGAGAGAACTTGCAGAAGTATATCCAATGCTTCAACAACGTTCACCTAAAGATCCCCAGGGTGTCGGACAAGTCTATCATCTCAGTGTTCACTGATGGCGTCCGCGATGTCAAGATGAAGGAGGAGCTCGCCATACATGAAGACCTTCGCATAGCCCTAGAAATGTTCAACATGGTGAACCAGTGCGCCAGGGCTGAGGAGGGACGCCTCTCTCTCCTTGAGCTCCCCGATGCAGACCTAGAAGAAAATAAGGCCAAGGCCAAGGACGTGAAGCGCAAGGGACTGTCGGATTTCGGGTTGCGGCAGACCCTTGAGGTTCGAACACTGGGGTGCGCGCGGAGATTTCGCCCTCTACCTACCCGTTCCTCGCCGGCTCGCTAGGATCTAAACTACGAAAGGAACAACACAAGAGACATAGAGTTTATACTGGTTCAGGCCACCATTGTGGTGTAATACCCTACTCCAGTGTGTGGTGTGGTGGATTGCCTCTTGGGCTGATGATGAACAATACAAGGAAGAACAGCCTCGCGAGGGTCTATTCTTGGCTAGGACGATGAACTGCTAGGAGAAGTTCAGCCGCCCTTCTCTTTGTCTCTCTCTCTCTCTCTCTCTTGATTCAGGTTCAGATGCCTCTCTAGATTCCTCTACCTTGGGGGTGGCTAGTCCTATTTATAGTCAAAGGCCCTGGGCCTCTTCCAGAATATTGAGCGGGAAGGGCGCCAACAATTGGACATTTTGAAGGGGAACAATGGGTACACTTATCATGACTAAAGTTGGTCCGCGCCTGTCAAAGGCTCTGGTGGTGCGCCTGCTTGGGCTCCACAATGACTTCCTCCCTACCGTTGGGCTGGTCTTGGTCTTGTTGCACCGAAATGGATGCCTTTGCTTGATGCTCTCGCCTGCGCTTGCTCCCTTTGCACCAAAGAGGAAAGGAGGACACTGCGCGGGATGGCGCCCGGCTGGCGCCCTTGGTCGTCATGGCTTGCGTCATGGGCAACTCGTGAGGTACCCCGCCTTGATCTCTCCGCCTCCTCGTGAGCCAGCCTGATGAGGCCGTGCCTGAGGAAGCTCCTGGTCGTCCGCCCCATGAGGCTTGGCCCCTCGCGAGGGTCTTGAGCTTGTGTTGATGAAGATGGGCTGTGCTGGGCCCCCCTTTGAGCCACGCCGCAGGCCGCAGGCAGGCAAGCCTGGGGACCCCCATTCCCAGAACACCGACAGTAGCCGCCGGGCCCAAGGCACGTCCGGACTTGGCCGAGCAGAGAGGCGAAAGGGCAAGTGCGAAGCGCCGCGGGCCCTAATAGCCTGCGGCCTTGGGCGCCGCGTGGCGGTTGATTGGACGTGGGCATCTCCACTTCCCCACGACGCCTCGGCAACTGCATGAATTGACAAGTCCCTGCATGCAAAGCGGGTCATGATTACCTGCAATCGTGGAGGTCGGCGGTTGGCCTCCTCTGGCTTTAAGTACGGCACGGCGCGTGCCCTTCCAGTCTATCTCTTCTTGCTTCTCCTTCTTCCCAGTCCTTGCTCCGTCTTGCTGCAATGGCTCCGATCCGCCGGTTCTCTGCGGCAGAGAAGGGAAAGGCTCCCCGAGAGGATCCTGACCCGCTTCCGCCGAAGAAGCGGCTAGCCCTCTGCCATCGGGGTGAGGGTGCCCGCCAGGAAGTGTCGAGGCCCTGGTGTGAGCGGCCACCACCAGGGTTCCCGCTTCCCTTGTACGCCCACATCGAGGGCTCTGAAGGAGTCGATGCCGAACACCACGGGCGGCGCCGCCGACGGCGCCGGCGGGTCACGAAGGTGTGCGTCTTTCCCCCTGGAGTCCACGCCGAGGGCTCCTCCCGAGATTTCGTGCTTCACGCCGCCGTGCGTCCCCAGTCTTGGATTCGCCTTCCTCCTTTCTTCGCCTCCGTCATCCTGCAGGGGCAACTCCTAGGGCTCTGGCTGCAGCACGCCGGCTGCAGCACCCTCGCGACCGGGGCAGAGGTCGCGGTCGTTGCCCCGGGCGAGGTCTTCATGACTCGAGGCTGGGGCGAGATCGCCCGGGTCTGCAGGACAATGGGCGCCCTCGCGTTCCACCTGGAGTACGATGGTGCTTCGGTGATGTTCTTCAAGGTCTTCGATGCGGAGTGTCGCTGGCTGGAGTGCTTCCCCGGGAGAGGCGGTCGGGACCCCGCTACGGCGAGGCCGAGGCCGGCTAACTGCTCCCTTGGCAGCTCCTCAGGCGATGGAGGCGCCGGAGGATCCAGCGACTCCGCCGAGCTCTTCGCGACTCCGGAGACGAGCGACGACAGCTACGAGCCCCCGAGCCTGCGCCGCTCCCGGAGCAGGGCGGGCTCGTCAGGCCGTCGCCGCCTCTTATCTGGATGGGGTTGGCGCCGGTGCCGGACAGCCCACTGTTGATGATGGCGTCTGCCGCGATGGTTCCTGTAGTTAGGACTCCTTAGGATACGCATCTTTTGTTCCTGCGAGGAGCCAAGATTATCTCCCGTGGGGGCTTGTAAGGTGTTTGTAGCTCCGTTTGTCAATATGATCCTCATCGTGAAGTAGTGCGAGATGCTTATTCCGTCTTAGCTTAGTTTCTTCCTTTCGGACCTCGTGAGGGCTTGATGCTCTGTGCCGACAGGTCCCAGTCCCAAGGCGGCTTCAGCCGTCGCTGGTATGCCAGGTCGTGATGCCGTGGTCAAGGCCAGGAGGTGAGCGGCCCGAGGTCCGGTAAGAGCCCCTGAGTCGCGATGCTCAGGAGGTCCCCCTTAGTGCTCAAGCAGCCATCATTCGGTGAGAAAGGAGAGCGACGTTGCTAACACGGGATTGCATTAGGTGCGGGGATGGTGCTGCGATAGCTAGTGTTTCCGGAGAGTGACTTATCTCGAGGGTCAGGAAACGCTTCCTGGTGCGGCGCTAGGTCCGTGCCTTGGCCGGCGAGGGGTTGCTTGGCGAGGTCCTCGCGTGCCTCTCCCCTCTCGCCTTCGCTTCCCTTTCTGCTCTACATCCTCGGGTCCCGTCCCTCGAGCGAGTCTCAGCCGTGTGCCAGGTCGCGATGCCGTGGTCAAGGCCAGAGGGTGAGGGCTGGAGAGCCAGTAGGATCCCTGAGTCGCGATGCTCAGGTACCCCCCCTTTACCGAGCAAGTGGTTTGCGCGGACGAGAGTGAAGAAGGCACCGTGCGGGCCTCGCCTGACGCTGCTCCTTGAAGAGATCCTGCAGGCTCATCATAGAAAGAACAAGAGTTCGCCGTGACAATTGACAGTCAGCCATTGGTTGCTCCGGAGAGGTGGGAGGAACTGAGGGCTTGACGAGGTAGCGCTATGCGGGGCTGCCGCGGCCAGAGCTCAGCCATTCAGGTTTGTCGGCGTTGCAGGGATGGACCCATGCACAAGCGTCGTGCCGTTTGGGAGCAGCTCCATCAGTTGGTGTCAGTTGAGCGGGCAACTAGGTCGAGCATGTTAATCGTGGAGAAGTGAATTCATTCAAATAGATGCTGGGAAGGCGGACATCGCTGGGTCTGGCCCGAGCGACTTGGGGATAGTGCAGCCCGAGGGGCACCCCCAACAAAGTAAGCTAAAAACACGAGCAAAAGGGATACACGCCGCAGGGACGGACCCACACGGCCTGGGAATAATGCAGCCCTGAGGGCGCTCCTAGCTGGAAATGAAACTTTAAAGATGTCACCTGATAGTGTTGATGACGAAGGGGTGTTGGTGTAGCAGACTTGGTGGGCTGCGGGATCTGATCCTCATGAGCCCCCAGGCCCTGGGGCCTCGGGAGGCTCCGAAGGCGCTGGTGGCTCCTCGGGGACCATCTCCATCTCCGCCAGGGCTGCGGAACGCCTGACCTCTTGAGCCTCCAGGATACCCCTCATGAGGCGCTGGTACGTGGCAGCCACGTTCAGCAAGCCGTAAGGCATGCGAACGTAGCTGTGGGGTGGACCTTCGCAGCGCCCCACTTGTGAGGGCCAGAGGCGCTCCTGAGATGCGGCTTGGTTGAGCCCTGGTATGTCGATGCAGACGCGCAGCCCACCATCCTCGCCTGGATGGGGGGCCACAGCAGGTAAGCGGCGGCTGCCTCTCATGACTCTTGACTCCTATAGCTCCTGAATGGCCTTGCTGACGAACTCCTGATGGTTTGGCCCTCCTTGCCTTGCTCCTTCTTGAGGGAAACGTGCTTCGAAACACGCCTCCAAGTGGTGCCCAAGCGCCTACCTTGTGACCTTGGCGAGGTCGGCGGCCCTCCAGGGGAGAGCCCCCGAGCCCTGCCTGAGGAGGGCGCCGGGCGCGCTTCCCTATGCGATGGAAGGAGGTCCCCCCTGAGCAGGCGTGGGCCCTGAGGGGCCTGCCTCCTGAGGGGCCGGGCCGAACGATGTCTTCTTCTTCTTGGGGGCGGCCTCGGGAAGCCTCCTGCTTCCACGATCCGGGTCTTCCAGTGATGCGGCCTGAAAGGCTCGTTCCAGGGAGCACACCGCGTCTTTCTCTTCGCAGGGCACCGTGATGACTCCGCCACTTCCTGGCATCTTGAGGACGTTGTAGCCATGGTGGGTTACGGCCATGAACTTGGCCAGTGCTGGGTACCCGAGGATGACATTGTATGGCAGGCGAATGTGGGCGACGTCGAAGTCGATGAGCTCGGTGCGGTAGTTGTCGCGTGCCCCGAAGGTGACAGGGAGGCGGACCTGCCCAATCGGGACCGTGGAGCCATCGGTGACTCTAGAGAAAGGCTTGGTTGGCTGAAGCTGATTGTAGGGCACTTGGAGATTGTTGAATGTTTCCACGGACAGGACGTTGATCCCTGCCCCGCCATCGATGAGGGTCCTGGTGACTAGCACAATGCTGATGATTGGGGAACAAAGCATTGGGAGAACTCCAGCTGTGGCTACCCTCTTGAGCTGATCCGCCGAGCTGAACGTGATGGTGCACGCCGACCACCTGAGAGGGCGCGTGGCCTCGAGCTTGGGGAGGACTGCATTTACTTCGCAGGCGAACTGCTTGAAGATGCGTTGAGAGGCTGGGGCTTGAGCTCCGCCCAGGATGCAGGCGATCGCACGTGGCTCCTGGAAGCCCCCAGCCCCCTCGTCCTGATGACGGTCCTCATTTCTCCTTGGCTGTGGCGGAAGCGGAGGGAGGCCTGCATTACCTTGTGGGCGATCCTCGCGAGGCTGATCCCTCCAGGCAACCTCGCGAGGCGGGTCCTGCCAGCGATCCTCACGAGGTTGGTCGCGCCACCCTTGGCGAGGGCCGCGGTCTTCCCAGCGTCCTGCGTTCCTTCCTCCTCCTCGGCCGTAGCCCTGGTCGCTGCGGTCGGGATGTCAGCCGTCCCTTCCTTCACGCACGGCTCGGAGCTCTTGGCATTCATTGGTGTTGTGGGTGTGGAGGTCGTGGTACACGCAGTACCAACTGCCCTTGGAAGATTCGGGCTGATCTCTGCCCCGCTTGGTGCCCGGTTCTGCCGCAAGCACGGTAGCCCCCTTGCGCTTCACGTCCTTGGCCTTGGGTTTCTTCTCTTCTGGGTCTGTGGCAGGCAGCTCGAGGAGGGAGAGACGCCCTTCCTCAGCCCTGGCGCACTTGGTCGCCAAGTTGAACAGCTCCAAGGAAGTGCACAGGTCTTCATGCATCGCCAGCTCCTCCTTCATCTTGATGTCACGCACACCGTCGGAGAAGGCTGAGATGATGTCCTCCTCGGTCACCTTGGGAATCTTGAGACGCGCGTTGTTGAAGCGCTGGATGTACTTCTGCAGGGTTTCCCCTGGTTGCTGCTTGATACGGCGCATGTCGCTCACGGCGGGTGGCCGGTCGTGAGTACCCTGGAAGTTGGCGATGAAGCTGGTGCGCATCTCGTCCCAGGAGGAGATCGTGCGTGAAACTAGGTTCAGGAGCCAGGTGCGGGCCCCGTCCTTGAGCGCCATGGGAAACCAGTTCGCCATGACCTTCTCGTCTCCATTGGCAGCCTCGATGCCCAACTCATAGAGCTGGAGGAACTCTGCAGGGTCAGCCATACTGTCGTAGCAAGGAGGCAGGTCTGGCATGAACTTGCCGGGCCACGCGACACTGCGCAGCTCGGCGGTGAAGGCGCGGCAGCCTGCTGTGGCCACGGGAGGCCTTGGGTGATGAAGAGCTTGGTCCTGCGGGTCCCCATGCGCTGCAGCTGAGAGCAGCGCGGGGTCTTGACGTGCTGGAGCAGGAGCGTGTTCGCGACGAGCTGGAGCAGGGAGCGCTCGGGCAGCTTCTCGAGGGCGAGGGACTTCTTGGCAGCTCTGCTCTTGCCGCACTGGCGCCTGACGGAGCGGATTCCGCCCAGGGGCCACGCGCCTTGGGGCCAAGGCACCTTCTTGAGGGGGAGGCGGCTGAGGCGCCCCCGAAGCTTCATTGCCCGCGCAGGGCGGGGCGCGGTGCAGCGAGAAGGACGACGCGGGGGAGCCCCCAGCGGCGCGGACGAGCTCGGCGACTCGGTCGAGCCACTCTTCATAGACGTCGTCGACTGGGCGGTATTGCAGGAGCTCGTCTGCCGCGATGAGCGCAGCTCGAGCCTCCATGGCTGCGCGGGGCGCGCGGGACGAAGAACCAGCTGGGGTGAGCGAGGGTGTAGCAGTGCGGCCGTCTCGCCTCATGGATGGATGCTGGGACGATGCTTGCTGCTTGTTCCCCGCCGGGCCGGTGGCGGCGTTGACGGCAGGCGACGAGGAACGGCGGGGGTGGCCGCCGACGGGGGCCGTCTGGGCGACGCGGGAAGCGAGAGCGGCTTGGCTCTCAGCGTGGGCCGACGAGGGTCAGACATGGATGCGACGGTCGGAGAAGAACAGGGCGATGGAAGAAGAATTCCGGCGCACCCCTACCTGGCGCGCCAAATGTCAGATTTCGGGTTCCGGCAGACCCTTGAGGTTCGAACACTGGGGTGCACGCGGAGATTTCGCCCTCTACCTACTTGTTCCTCGCCGGCTCGCTAGGATCTAAACTACGAAAGGAACAACACAAGAGACACAGAGTTTATACTGGTTCAGGCCACCATTGTGGTGCAATACCCTACTCCAGTGTGTGGTGTGGTGGATTGCCTCTTTGGCTGATGATGAACAATACAAGGAAGAACAGCCTCGTGAGGTTCTGTTCTTGGCTGGGACGATGAACTGCTAGGAGGAGTTCAGCCGCCCTTCTCTTTCTCTCTCTCTCTCTCTTGATTCAGGTTCAGATGCCTCTCTAGATGCCTCTACCCTGGGGGTGGCTAGTCCTATTTATAGGCAAAGGCCCTGGGCCTCTTCCCAAATATTGAGCGGGAAGGGCGCCAACAATTGGCCATTTTGAAGGGGCACAACGGGTACACTTATCCTGACTAAAGTTGGTCCTCGCTTGTCAAAGGCTCTGGTGGTGACGTCTGCTTGGGCTCCACAATGACTTCCTCCCTGCCGTTGGGCTGGTCTTTGTCTTGTTGCACCGAAATGGATGCCTTTGCTTGATGCTCTCGCCTGCGCTTGCTCCCTTTGCACCAAAGAGGAAAGGAGGACACTGCGCGGGCTGGCGCCCGACTGGCGCCCTTGGTCGTCATGGCTTGCGTCATGGGCACCTCGTGAGGTACCCCGCCTTGATCTCTCCGCCTCCTCGTGAGCCAGCCTGATGAGGCCGTGCCTGAGGAAGCTCCTGGTCATCCGCCCCGCGAGGCTTGGCCCCTCGTGAGGGTCTTGAGCTTGTGTTGATGAAGATGGGCCGTGTTGGGCCCCCCTTTTGAGCCATGCCACAGGCCGCAGGCAGGCAAGTCTGGGGACCCCCGTTCCCAGAACGCTAATAGGGACCGGCTGTGCTCGCAGCTGAACCAGAGATGAAGCGCGGCTGTGATCACCCTGAGTCATCCAAGGGCAGCTGACCGTACTGCTTCTTCCACAATCTGCACAGCCACAACACCAGCGACTGCCAAGAGCTCAGGGCCCTCCGCGACGGGAGCCTTGGTCGTCGCCCTGAGCACAATGATCAAGGCTACGGCCGGGGTGGAGGACACTGGGATGGACGCGACCATCGCCAGGAGTGGCGCGACCAGCCTCGGGACGACCGCTGGCAAGGCCAGCCTCACGAGGACGCCTAGAGGGATCAGCCTCGCGAGTATTGGCCTCAGGGCAACGCTGGTCATCCTCCACTTCTTCTGCCGCCAAGAAGGAATGATGACCATCACCAGGACGAGGGGGCTGGGGGCTTCCAAGAGCCTCGCGCCATCGCCTGCATCTTGGGCAGCTCCCAGGCCCCGGCGTCTCATCACGCCTTCAATAAGTCCGTGCGCGAGGTGAACACAGTCCTCCCCAAGCCTGAGGCGACACGTCCACTCAGGTGGTCCAAGTACGCCATCACCTTCAACTCCTCCGACCAGCTCAAGTGCGCGGCCACGGCTGGCGGGCTCCCAATGCTTTGCTCACCCATCATCAGCAATATGCTTGTCACCTAGACTATCATCGATGGCGGAGCGGGGCTCAACGCTCTCTCTGTCCAGACATTCAACAGGCTCCAAGTGCCATACTACCAGCTCCAGCATAGCAAGCCCTTCTCAGGAGTGACAGACGGCTCCACGCATCCAATCGGGCAAGTCTGTCTCCCTGTCACCTTCAGCAAGCGCGACATCTACCAAACCGAGCTCATCGACTTCGACGTCGCCGACATCCGCCTGTCGTACAATGCCATCCTCGGGTAACCAGCCCTAGCCAAGTTCATGGCAGCGACACACCATGGCTACAACATCCTCAAGATGCCAGGGAGGGGTGGCATCATCACCGTCGCGTGCGAGGAAAAGGACACGGTGTGCTCTCTCGAGCGCGCCTACCAAGCTGCAGCTGTCGAGAACCCTGCTGAAGAGGGTGTCGTCCTCCCTCCTGATGTCGCCCCCAAGACAAAGAAGCCGCAGCTAGGTCAACGATCTCAGGATGAGGCATCACCCGAGAATGCTACATTGAGCCTCGCGTCTGTGGATGGGGAGTCTTCACCTATCGCATAGGAAGGCGCGCCCGGCGCCCCCCTCGGGTTGGGCTTGGGGGCTCTCCTCTGGAGGGCCTCTGCCTGGCCAGCGTCAAGAGGGAAGCGCTCGGGCACCGTGTGGAGGCATGCTTCAATGCATGCTTCCAAGGAGAAAGCACAGGACGCGAGACACCAGGCACTCAAGAGTTCATCAGCAAGGCAATCAAGGAAATCCAGGAGGCCAGAGCTTTGCAGGGCGATCACTGCCAGTCACTAGGCATGGCTCCTTGCCCTAGCGAGGGCGAGGAGTTTCGCATCTGCATCGATATCCCAGGGCTCAACAGGGCCGCGTCTCAGGAGCTCTTCTGGCCGCCCCGTGGCAGCCGATGCGAGGGTCCCCCTCAAAGCTACGTTCACATGCCCTTCGGCTTGCCGAGCGCGGCTGTTGCATTTTAGCGCCACATGCGGGACATCCTAGCGGCTCGGGAGGCTAAGCACCAGACGATCTTGTCCGAGATGGAGATGGATCCTCACGAGCCCACCAGACTCCTAGAGCCTCCTGAGGCTCCGGGCCAGGGTGGTTCATGAGGAATGACTTCAGCAACACGTGCCTCCTACTACCTCGACATTTCTTCAGCAACTGTGGCAGGTGACATCTTTTAGTTCATTCAGTTTGGGGGCGCCCCTCGGGCTGCACTATCCCCAAGCCGCATGGGTCCGTCCCTGTAGCATGTATCCTTTTTGCATTTATCAGAACTAATTTACCATTCTTTATGAGTTGTCTTAAGATTATCAATTGCCTGTCCGGAGCTTCGTTGCCATGATTGTCTCACTCCCTTGCAAGCCCACCCACGACCGCCTCATGATTAAGGACTGGAACGGTGTCTGTGCTCGGGTCCGTCCCTGCAGCGTCGTTAAACCCAGGAGGCTGAGCTTTGGCTCGCCGGCCAGCTCTCGCGTACGTCACCTCCCATGGCCCTTGGTGCCTTGTTCTCGCATGAGCTAATCGCGGGCGGACGAGTGAGGGCGCGCGACCTGGTGCCTCGTCACTATGGGAGCCGCGCGCCAGTTGTTTTTCTTCAGGACCTTTGCATGACAAGACTGGGAACACGTCTGTGCTCGGGTCCATCCCTGCAACGTCGATAAACCCAACGGCTAAGCTCTGTCTGGCAGGTCGGCCCCGTTCACATCACCTCCTAGGGTCGTTGGTGTCTGGCCTTCTCATGCAATAACCTCAGGAGATTCACTCGGTGCAGGTTGCCTAACCATCTTGCAGGACTAACACAAGTGTTCCCAATCAAATTCAGGCGCAACCCACCTTGTGGTAGGGGCTCGTCGGTCCTGCGCTGGCTCACGAGTGCCCATACACACCGCCTCTAGCCCTGTCGTGCAGGCCACGTGTCAGGGCAGGGATGTACATGCCCCGGGGGCTCTCCTCAGAGCGAGCCCCCTCACATGCACCAGTGGAAGCACCATGCTCCATACTGGCAGTCGACACTGCCGAGGAGCGGCTATGGCCGTGCAAGAGCAGAAGCACCATGCTCCGCGCTGGTGATAAACAACTGAGGGTGGCCTCGCGGCTTTAGTAACCTCAGGGAGCCTCCGAGCTCAGTGCTTAGCCTCACCACGCTGCTCTCCCTCGGGAGGGTAGCGCGAGGGGGCTGGGCACGGGGGCTAGGCTCAGGTAACGCCTGGCGTACGCCACCCTGCCAGGTCCCTGATACGTCTCCAACGTATCTATATTTTTGATTGTTCCATGCTATTATATTACCCATTTAGTTTATGGGCTTTACATTACACTTTTATATCATTTTTGGGACTAACCTACTAACCGGAGGCCCAGTCCAAATTGTTGTTTTCTTGCCTATTTTAGTGTTTCGAAGAAAAGGAATATCAAAGGGAGTCCAAACGGAATGAAACCTTCGGGAGAGTTATTTTTGGAATGGAAGCAATCCAGGACAATTGGAGTAGACGTCAGGGAAGCTTCGAGGTGCCCACGAGGGTCAGGGGCATGCCCTACCACCCTGGGCGCGCCCCACCCTCGTGGGCCCCTCGTGGCTCCCCTAACCGACTTCTTTCTCCTATATATGTCCATATACCCTAAAAACATCGGGGAGCACCATAGATCGGGAGTTCCGCCGCAGCAAGCCTCTGTAGCCACCAAAAACCAATCAGGACCCTGTTCCGGCACCCTGCCGGAGGGGGATCCCTCACCGGTGGCCATCTTCATCATCCCGGCGCTCTCCATGACGAGGAGGGAGTAGTTCACCCTTGGGGCTGAGGGTATGTACTAGTAGCTATGTGTTTGATCTCTCTCTCTCTCTCTCTCGTGTTCTTGAGGTGATACGATCTTGATGTATCGTTAGCTTTGCTATTATAGTTGGATCTTATGATGTTTCTCCCCCCTACTCTGTTGTGATGAATTGAGTTTTCCCCTTGAAGTTGTCTTGTAACATTGAGTCTTTAAGGATTTGAGAACACTTGATGTATGTCTTGCCGTGCTTATCTGTGGTGACAATGGGATATTCACGTGATCTACTTGATGTATGTTTTGGTGATCAACTTGCAAGTTCAATGAACTTATGCATAGGGGTTGGCACACATTTTCGTCTTGACTCTCCGGTAGAAAGTTTGGGGCACTCTTTGAAGTACTTTGTGTTGATTGAATAGATGAATCAGAGATTGTGTGATGCATATTGTATAATCATACCCACGGATACTTGAGGTGACATTGGAGTATCTAGGTGACATTAGGGTTTTGGTTGATTTGTGTCTTAAGGTGTTATTCTAGTACGAACTCTATGATAGATCGAACGGAAAGAATATCTTCGTGTTATTTTACTACGGACTCTTGAATAGATCGATTAGAAAGGATAACTTTGAGGTGGTTTCATACCCTACAATAATCTCTTCGTTTGTTCTCTGCTATTAGTGACTTTGGAGTGACTCTTTGTTGCATGTTGAGGGATAGTTATATGATCCAGTTATGTTATTATTGTTGAGAGAACTTTCACTAGTGAAAGTATGAACCCTAGGCCTTGTTTCCTAGCATTGCAATACCGTTTACGCTCACTTTTATCACTTGTTACCTTGCTGTTTTTATAATTTCAGATTACGAAACCTATATCTACCATCCATACTGCACTTGTTTCACCATCTCTTCGCCGAACTAGTGCACCTATACAATTTACCATTGCATTGGGTGTGTTGGGGACACAAGAGACTCTTTGTTATTTGGTTGCAGGGTTGCTTGAGAGAGACCATCTTCATCCTACGCCTCCCATAGATTGATAAACCTTAGGTCATCCACTTGAGGGAAATTTGCTACTGTCCTACAAACCTCTGCACTTGGAGGCCCAACATCGTCTACAAGAAGAAGATTGTGTAGTAGACATCAAGCTCTTTTCTGACGCAGTTGCCAGGGGTTGAGTGCTTGAAGGTATATCTTTAGACCTTGCAATCAAATCTTTTAGTTCTTGTTTTATCACTAGTTTAGTTTATAAAAGAAAACTACAAAAAATGGAATTGAGTTTGCCTCATATGCTTCATCTTTTTAATATATTTCGTGAGAATGATGGAAAGGAAAATTGTCCTCAAGTGCTAGAAGAAGAATGCATTAGAATGTTTGGCACTAAATCTTTGTATGATGAGCATGATTGCAATGTTGTTCGTATGAATTCTTTGAATACCCACGATGCTAATGATGTGCAAAGCCACAAGCTTGGGGAAGTTATGTTTGATGAAAATGATATTTTTTGCCCCCAAGTTTTTATGAGCAAATTTAGTATGATGAAAGCATGCCTCCTATTTATGATGATTATTGTGATGATACATATGCCATAAAGAATAAACTTGCTTATGTGGAGAGTAGTAAAATTTCTATGCTAGTAGATCATGAAAAGAGTGCTTTATGTGCTGTTAATATTGTTGAATTCATTCATGATGGTACTGAAAATTATTATGAGGGAGGAACATATGCTTGTAGGAATTGCAATAATATCAAGTTTCCTCTCTATGTGCTTAAAGTTTTAAAGTTATGCTTGTTTTGCCTTCCTATGCTAGTTGATTATTGTTACTATAAGTTGTTAGCTCACAAAATCCCTATGCATAGGAAGTGGGTTAGACTTAAATGTGCTAGTCATATGCTTCATGATGCTCCCGTTATGTCTCAATTCTTATCTTTTATGTGAGCATCATTGTGATCATCTTGCCTCGCTAGAAAGGCATTAAAGAAAAGCGCTTGTTGGGAGATAACCCAATATTTACATTTACTGTTTTTGTGTGTCCACATGATTATCCTACTGTATTAATCATGTTTTATAGATTTTTGTTTCAATAAAGTGCCAAGTAAGATCTTTAGGACAGCTTACGGTGATAGTTGTGTTGATCCTGCTGAAAATCAGAAAATTTTGCACCCAGTAAATTAGTTTTGATAATTCATAGAGACGTGCTTCTGATCTAATTCTTTTCGATCTGGATTGGTACACAAATATCTCAAGCTTTCCTAATTCGGTGGGATTTTTGGTGTTACAGAAGTATACGTTTGATACAGATTACAATAGACTGTTCTGTTTTTGACAGATTCTGTTTTCTATGTGTTGTTTGCTTATTTTGATTAATCTATGAGTAGTATCGGAGGGTATGAACCATAGAGAAGTTGGAATACAGTAGATATTACACCAATATGAATTTAGAATGAGTTAACAACAGTACATAAGTGGTGCTTTATTTTCTTATACTAATGGAGCTTACGAGTTTTCAGTTGAGTTTTGTGTTGTGAATTTCTCAAGTTTTGGGTAAAGATTCGATGGACTATGGAATAAGGAGTGGCAAGGATCCTAAGCTTGGGGATGCCCCGGATGGCATCCCCTCTTTCGTCTTCGTTCATCGGTAACTTTACTTGGAGCTATATTTTTATTCACCACATGATATGTGTTTTGCTTGGAGCGTTCTGTATGATATTAGTCTTTGTTTGTTTGTTTGCCACAATCATCCTTGCTGTACACACCTTTTGGGAGAGACACACATGATTCAGAATTTATAAGAATACTCAATGTGCTTCACTTATATCTTTTGAACTAGACAATTTCGCTCTAGTGCTTCACTTCTATCTTTTTAGAGCAGGGCGGTGGTTTTTTTTTGTAGAAATTATTGATCTCTCATCATTCACTTATATTATTTTGATAGTCTTTTATAACAGCATGGTATTTTCTATGGTTATAAATTGGTCCTAAAATGATGGGCATCCAAGTTGGGTATAATAAAAACTATCATAGAAAGTGAATTGGATGCTATAATCATTTTGATGCTTGATAATTGTTTTGAGATATAAAGGTGGTAATGTTAGAGTCATGATAGTTGGGTAATTGTGAATTTAAGGAATACTTGTGTTAAAGTTTGTGATTCCCATAGCATGTACGTATGGTGAACCGTTATGTGATGAAGTTGAAGCATGATTTATTTAATTGATTGTCTTCCTTATGTGTGGAGGTTGGGATCGCGCGATGGTTAACTCCTACCAACCCTTCCCCTAGGAGCATGCGTGTAGTACTTTGTTTTGATTACTTGTAGATTTTTGCAATAAGTATATGACTTTTAGTGACTAATGTTCGGTCCATGGATTATACGCACTCTCATCCTTCCACCATTGCTAGCCTCTCTTGTGCCGCGCAACTTTCGCCGGTACCATACACCCACCATATACCTATTATGTCATTTCCATAGCCATTCCGAGATATATTGCCATGCAACTTTCCACTGTTCCGTTTATTATGACACGCTCCATCATTGTCATATTGCTTTTGCATGATCATGTAGTTGACATCATATTTGTGGCAAAGCCACCTTCATAATTGTTTCATACATGTCACTCTTGATTCATGGCATATCCCGGTAAACCTCCGGAGGCATCCACATAGAGTCATATTTTGTTCTAAGTATTGAGTTGTAATTCTTGAGTTTTAAGTAAATAAAAGTGTGATGATCTTCATTATTAGAGCATTGTCCCAAGTGAGGAAAGGATGATGGAGACTATGATTTCCCCACAAGTCGGGATGAGACTCCGGACTTAAAAAAAGAGAGGAGAAAGGCCATAAAAAGAGAAATGCCATAAAAAGGCCATAAAAAGAGAAAGGCCCAAAAAATGAGAGAAAAAGAGAGAAGGGACAATGTTACTATCCTTTTACCACACTTGTGCTTCAAAGTAGCACCATGATCTTCATCATAGAGAGTCTCCTATGTTGTCACTTTCATATACTAGTGGGAATTTTACATTATAGAACTTAGTTTGTATATTCCAATGATGGGCTTCCTCAAAATGCCCTAGGTCTTCGTGAGCAAGAAACTTGGATGCACACCCACTTAGTTTCTTTTGTTGAGCTTTCATACACTTATAGCTCTAGTGCATCCGTTGCATGGCAATCCCTACTCACTCACATTGATATCTATTAATGGGCATCTCCATAGCCTGTTGATATGCCTAGTTGATGTGAGACTATCTTCTCCTTTTTGTCTTCTCCACAACCACCATTCTATTCCACATATAGTGCTATGTCCACGGCTGACGCTCATGTATTGCGTGAAGATTGAAAAGGTTTGAAAATACTAAAGTATGAAACAATTGCTTGGCTAAAACAAGGGTTGTGCATGATTTAAATATTTCGTGTGATGAAGATAGAGCATAGCCACACTATATGATTTTGTAGGGATAGCTTTCTTTGGCCATTTTATTTCGAGACGACATGATTACTTTGTTAGTATGCTTGAAGTATTATTACTCTTATGTCAATATGAACTTTTATCTTGAATCATTTCGATCTGAACATTCATGCCATAATAAATAAAATTACATTGAGAATTATGCTAGGTAGCATTACACATCAAAAATGTTGTTTTTATCATTTACCTACTCGAGGACGAGCAGGAATTAAGCTTGGGGATGCTTGATACGTCTCCAACGTATCTATAATTTTTGATTGTTCCATGCTATTATATTACCCGTTTTGGATGTTTATGGGCTTTACTTTACACTTTTATATCATTTTTGGGACTAACCTACTAACTAGAGGCCCAACCCAAATTGTTATTTTCTTGCCTATTTCAGTGTGTCGAAGAAAAGGAATATCAAACGGAGTTCAAATGGAATGAAACCTTCGGGAAAATTATTTTTGGAACTGAAGCAATCTAGGAGACTTGGAGTAGACGTAAGGGAAGCTTCGAGGTGGCCACGAGGGTCAGGGCCGCGCCCTACCCCCTAGGTGCGCCCCCACCCTCGTGGGCCCCTCGTGGCTCCCCTGACCGACTTCTTTCGCCTATATATGTCCATATACCCTAAAAACATCGGGGAGCACTATAGATCGGGAGTTCTGCCGCCGCTAGCCTCTGTAGCCACCAAAAACCAATCAGGACCCTGTTTCGGCACCATAACGGAGGGGGGATGTCGGATTTAGGGTTCCGGAAAAACCCTTGAGGTTCGAACACTAGGGTGCGCATGAAGATTTCCCCCTGCCGAATCTTGCCCTCAGCCTCGCGCGATCTCTAGGCGTAGCAAAATGAACTCACAACACAAGAGACACAAGATTTATACTGGTTCGGGCCACCGTTGTGGTGTAATACCTTACTCCAGTGTGGTGGTGGATTGCCTCTTTGGCTGATGATGAACAGTACAAAGGAAGAACGGCCTCCTGAGGAGAGGTGTTCTTGTGCTTGGAGGATGCGAGGATGAACTGAGTTTGTTCCCTCCCCATCTACTGTGGTAGCTAGTCCTATTTATAGAGCCCCTGGTCCTCTCCCCAAATATTGAGCGGGAAGGGATTCAACAAAGGCCAATTTGAAAGTGGACAGCTAGTACAACCTATCCTGACTAAAGGCGGTCTTCGCCTGTCAAAGGCGCTGGTGGTGATGCCATCTTGGGCGCCACGATGACCCCCGTCATGCCGTCCTGCTGGTCTTGGTCATGTTGCACCGATATGGAAACCTTTGCCTGATGCCTCGGTGCTCCGCGTCTCTGCTTGCCCCCTTAGCACCAAAGGGGAAACGAGGACACCACGCGCGCTGGCACCCGCCTAGTGCCCTCCTAGCCTTGGTCTTCATGGCTTGCATCACGGGAACCTCAAGAGGTATCCCTTGCCTTGATCTCTGCGCTCCCTCGCGAGCCTGCCTGCTGAGGCCGCTCCTGAGGAGGCCTTGTGCCATCCGCCTCACGAGTCTTGGCCCCTCGCAATGGTCTTGAGTGTTGGTTGACGAAGGCGGGGCATACTGGGCCACTGGTGGAGCCACGCCGTGGGCTGCAGGCAGGCAACTCTGGGGACCCCCGTTCCCAGAATGCGGACAGTAGCCCCCGGGCCCAAGGCGTGCTCGGACTTGGCTTAGCGGTGAAGCCAAAGGGTAAGTGCGGAGCGCTGCGGGCCCCAACAGTCTATGGTCTTGGTCAACACGTGGAGACTGATTGGACGTGGGCGTCTCCGCTTCCCCACGCTGCTTCGGCAACCGCCCGACTTGAGGAGTCCCTGCTGCATGCAAAGAGGGTTATCATTACCTGCGATCATGGAGGTCAACGGTTGGCCTTCCTTGGGCTATAAATGAGGAGGGGTGAGATCCCCATCGCCCATCTCTTCCCATTCCGCTCGCTTCTCCTCCCTCGCTCCGTTGCTTGTAGCATCCCCCATGGTGCATGCGAAGAGGTTTTTGGCCGCGGAGAAGGGGAAGGCTCGCCGGGAAGAGCCTGGCTCTCCTCCGCCCAAGCATGGACGCGGTCGCCCTTGCAAGCACTTCACAACCGCCGCCGTGGCTCCCTGCGGCTGTGGCGGTGGCTCTTCACTTGGCGGGGGCCACCCATGTCGAGGCAGCCCGGTTGGTGGAGGAAGGCGTGCTGTGGCCGCGCGGCCTCCCTGGCCGCGCTTCCACTCGGCGGAGGTGCTGCCGGAATTCGACGTGTGGTCAGAAAACCCGGCCGACAACTGGCTTTAGCTCCCACGCTCCTTCGTCGGCAAGCTACCAACCCCTGACCCAGGCGGGCTCTGGTTGTAGGCGGACGACTGTTGTAGCAGGGCCTCCTGGGTCGCACTGGAGGTCTCCGTCACCGGCAATGCAGCCTTGGCCCAAGGCTGGCCGACGTTTGCCCGCGCGCGTGGTCTGGGCAGGCGGTGCACCCTCCACTTCAGGTACGATGGTGACGCGACCCTCTACGTGAGGGTGTTCGGAGAGGATGGCCGCCGTGTTGGGTGCTGCCCGGAAGACAACAACAGTGACAAGGTTCTCGGTCTTAGCAACGGTCGTGATGAGGGTGAAGGCGAACTTGTTCCCGGCGGCGACGATGACTCGTCAAGCTACGACGGCTCTTCCTCCGGCTACAGCTCCTCCAGCGGCCGCTACGATCAACCGCCATGCCGCCGTGCCCACCTCAAGGGCGGCAGAGGGTCATCCCGTCGCCGCGCTTCGGCGAAGCACGAGGTGGGGTCTGGCTGAGCTATGGAGGTCGCCGCAGATCCCACCTCGCGAACTGCTGCAAGGCGCGTGCTGCTTTTGTTTTGTTTTCCTTCCTTCTTGGATTGAGAGAGACAAGTATGGAGCCCCGTGGGGGCGTGCAACAAACTATGATTTCCTCGTTAACATTCTGCATTTATTGTTCCTGTGCTGTACCATGGTGTCGTTGTTGTACATCGGCGTGTAGGAACAACTTAGCTGGGCGCGTTTGAAGTAGTTTCCGCCTCGCGAGGTGCCCACTTCAGGCCCTGCCGGGCGACTTAGGAGCTGCAAAAAAACTCATTGAGAGACTATCATTTCCGAACCCTGGTCGCAAGGGCTACCGGTCGTGGCCCGGCGCTTCGTGTCGCTGTACCCGAGGGGCACGGATTGAGAGGGGTGCTCCCGCTGCGAATTCGAACGAGAGTGCCTCGTGAAAATCAGAAGAAAAAGGCTCACGAGGGCGCCCTTATAGCCCCCTCGCGGGGTATGGGAGAGAGAGCAAGTCAGAAAAATAGCTGAAGACAGAAAACGGAGGAAGAAGACGATGAAACAGAACCGGCAAAGAACAGCAGAAGGAACTATAATCAAGGTTCAATCAAAGTAGAGCGAGCCAACTACAGAAAGCAAATGAAAAGCCGCGTCCGGCACCTAGTCTAGTCTTCAAGTCTTCTCACCAGCGTGGAGCTAAGTGCTGCCACTGGGCTTGGGAGGGAGCCCCCGAGGCCCAAGGGCGGCACTCCTGAGACTCCAGGGCGTTTACAGCCCCACTCATTATTACGTGAGAGTGTCACGGGCGGGGATCTTCACCGGCACTGGGCCTTTTTCACAGGCACCGGGCCTTTCTTCAGGGGTAGAACTTCTGGAGGTGCTGGATATTCCAGGCGTTCGGGATGGGTATCCCGTCCTGGGTCTCCAGGCACCCGGCGCCAGGCCTGGAGACGTGGACGACCTTGAACGGGCCCTCCCACATGGGTGAGAGCTTATGTAGCCCTTCCCTAGAGAGCACCCGCCTCAGGACGAGGTCACCCACTTGGAGCGTCCTGGGGCGGACACTGCGACAGTGATATCGCCGCAGCGCCTGCTGGTATCTTGCCGCCAGTAGCGTGGCTTCACGGCGGCATTCCTCCCCCAGCACGAGGTCCATCCCCTGCATGGCGTCCCGCTGCACCTCATCAAACGCCAAGACCCACGTGGAGCGACACCTGACCTCGTGAGGGAGAACCGCTTCTGCTCCGTAGACGAGGAAGAACGGGGTCTCGCCCGTTGGCTTGGTGGCGGCGGTGCGGATGGACCACAACACGGACTGGAGCTCGTCGTGCCAGCCCCTGCCACAGGCCTCCAGCTTCTTCTTGAAGGTCCTGGTCTTGAGGCCCCTCAGGACCTCCGTGTTGGCGCGCTTGGCCTGGCCGTTGCTCCGGGGATGCGCCACCGAAGCATAGCAGATCTACATTCCAAGGTTAGCACAATACGTCTTGAAGAGATTGCTAGTGAACTGCGAACCGTTGTCGGTGATGATGTGGCTAGGGACCCCAAACTTGCTCACGAGGCCTTTGATGAACTTGACCGTGGAGCCGGATGGGATGGTGCGGACGGCTTCCACCTCCGCCCACTTGGTAAACTTGTCGATGGCGACGTAGAGGTAGTGGTAGCCCCAGGCGCTCGAGGGAATGGGCCCAAGATATCCAGCCCCCAGACCGCGAATGGACATGAGAGCGGGATGGTCTGTAGGCCCTAAGCTGTCTGATGGATCTGCTTGGCATGGAATTGGCAGGCCTCGCAGGACTTCACCAGCTTGGTCGCGTCGTTGATTGTCGTAGGCCAATAGAATCCGCTACGAAATGCCTTGCCGACGAGGGTCTGTGATGACGAGTGGTGCCCGCATTCTCCATTGTGTATGTCGGCCAGCAGCTCCTTCCCCTGTTCCCTGGAGATGCAACATAAGGAAACGTCATTCGGCCGCTTCCGGTATAGCTCACTGTCTTGGATGCAATAGGCCGTGGCCTGCCGGGCCGCAGGCTCTGCGTCCTCCTCTTTCTCCGGCAGCATCCCTTGCGTCAAGTATTCCTTGAATTCCTTCGTCCAGCATCCCTCCCGAGGCTCCAGCGCCAAGAGTAGGCGCGCTCCCGAGGTCGGGCCACCGGGCGAGGCTCCTGTGGCAGGTGGCTGAGGGACCTCTTCCCGAGGCTGTGCCATTCTTGAAAGTGGTGGTGCCGCCGACGGCTTGAAGAGTCGTTCCTCGAAAACGCCAGGCTCCTGGGGCAGCCATTTGGACGCCCTCCTGGCGATGTCATCAGCCTCTTGGTTGGTGTCGCGGGGCACATGTTGCAACTCCAGCCCCCAGAACTGCTTCTCCATCTTGCGTACTTCCGCGAGGTACGCTTCCATGTGCTCGTCCTTCGGCTCGTACACCTTGTTGGAGAAGTTGACGAGGAGTTGTGAGTCGCCCTTGATGACGAGGCGCTTCACTCCCAGTACTGTTGCAGCTTTCAGGCCTGCTATGAGGCCCTCGTATTCTTCTATGTTGTTGGAGACCTTCTCGCCCTGCTGGAAACAGAGCTGTACGGCGTAGTAGAGCTTGTCCTGGGTGGGTGATATAAGCACTGCACCAGCCCCCGCGCCCTGCCGTGAGAAGGAACCATCAAAATACATGACCCAACCATCTGGTGCCTCACTTAAAGGGGAGAGAGACCAATCCTCTCCCACCTTGAGCTCTAGCGCGTCCGTCCACTCGGCCACGAAATCAGCAAGTGCGTCTCCCTTGATGACCCTAGTTGTGCTGAACTCCAACTGAAACGCTTGCAGCTCGACATTCCATTTGGCGACTCTGCCAACGGAGTTGGGGCTCCTGATTACCCTTTCCAACGGGTAGGCCGTGACGACCTTGATGGGGTGACCTTGAAAGTAGTCCCGCAGCTTGCGCGAGGCCACCAAGAGCGCGAGTAAGAGCTTTTGAGGCATGGGGTACCGTTCTCTTGCATCCCGCAACACCGTGCTGACGAAGTACACCGGATGCTCGACGAGGGTGGGGCACTGACGTGGCCAGCGTCTTCTGGAGGTTGAGGCGCCTCCTGAGATAATGGAGCCCCAAGCGCGTGGTCGCCCAGTGGGGCCTCCTCAGCCCTGGGGGCATCTTTCTGCTAAACTTGGTCCCCTGCTGCCGTTGTCGTGGTCCTCGCGAGGCTTTCCTGGTGTTGTGTTTCCCCGCCTGAGGCCGTAGCTGGGCGGGATGCGGCCTTAGCCTGGCGCTCTTCCCGAACCGCCACCAGGGCTATGCTGGCAGTGCCACCATCACGGGGGGGGGGGGGGGGGGCTGGTCAGGTATTTCTTGAGGTCTTGAAATGCTTGGTCGGCCTCCTGAGTCCACTCAAGCGGGCCCTTTTTATTCATCAGCTTGAAGAAGGGTAGGGCGCGCTCCCCTTGCTTGGAGATGAAGCGTGCTAACGCGGTCACGCGACTGGCGAGCTTCTGCATTTCTCTGAGGGTTTGTGGTGGACTCATGTCTTCGATCGCCTTGACGTTCTCCGGGTTGGCCTCGATCCTCCTGTGGGACACGAGGAAGCCCAACAGCTTGCCGGAAGGGACGCCGAACATGCACTTCTCCGGGTTGAGTCGCAGGTCCACCTGGCGGAGGCTTGCGAAGGTCTCCTCCAAGTCCTGGATCAAGGTCCTTGCCTCCCGAGATTTCACCACAATATCGTCGACGTAAGCCTCGGTGTTTCTCCTGAGCTGCCGGCCCAAGGCAATGTGCATCAGCCGTTGGAAGGCCGCACCCACGTTGCGCAACCCGAACGGCATGCAAGTGTAGCAGTATACCCAACATGGGGTCAGGAAGGCTGTCTTCTCCACGTCGTCCACTGCCATCTTGATCTGGTGATAACCTGAAAACGCATCTAGGAAACACAACAGGTCTCACTCGATGGTGGAGTCAATGATATGGTTGATGCGGGGAAGTGGGAACAGATCATGGGGCTAGGCCTTGTTGAGGTTGGTGAAGTCGATGCACATGCGCTCCTTTCCCCCTTTTTTGGGCACGACAACGGGGTTTGCCAGCCATTCGGGGTAGCGAACCTCGCGAATAACACCTGCTGCCTCTAGCTTGCCGGTTTCTTGGACGATGAAGGCCTGCTTCTCCGTGGACTGCCGCCTCGCCTTCTGCTGCACAGGGCGTACATTGGGGCACACATTCAGGTGATGCTCAATCACCTCCCTTGGGACCCCCACTAGCTGCTTGGGTTCCCAGGCGAACACCTCCTTGTTCGAGCGCAAGAATTTCACCAATGCCTTCTCTTGGTCGGGGTCGAGGTCGGCAGCTAGGGTGAAGGTGGCTTCCGAGGACCCGTCTTCCTCAACTGGGACCTACTTGGTCTCTGCCTTATCCTGAGTGAACAACTGCTTCTTTTGGTTGGTGCATCTTCCTTGGCCTTGGAGGCGTCCACGTCGGCGGGCTGCACCGCCACGGTAGCCTTGAGGGCAAGCTTGAGCGCCATAAGAGCCTTCTTGGTATCTCCAGCTATGGTGAGTATGCCCTTGCTTCTGGGCATCTTCATGAGGTTGTAGGCCGGATGGGTTGCTGCCATGAACTGAGCCAAGGCAGGGTATCCGAGGATGGAGTTGTACGGGAGGCCAATGTGAGCAATGTCGAAGTTTACCAGCTCCGTGCGGTAGTTGTCGTGGGTGCCGAAGTTCACGAGAAGGCGGATCTGCCTCAGGCTACTGGAAGAACCGCCTCCGACGCCTGAGAAAGTCTTGCTGGGATGGAGCAGCTCTAGCGGTACATGGAGGAGGCTGAAGGACTCCACCGAGAGCACGTTGAGGCCGGCACCACCATCGATGAGGGTTTTGGTGACGACCACGTGGCAGATGGTGGGCGTGCAGAGCATCGGGAGCGCACCCAAGTAGGCGGTGGTGACGGGGTGATCTTCTGAGTCGAAGGTCAGGTCGGCATTGGGCGCCACCCAACCCGGGGGAGCTCCTTGCCACGGGAGGACGGTGCTGATCCGGCGAAAGAACGACTTGGCGTGGTGGGCTGAGGGTGGCGCTTGTGCGCCGCCGAGGAGGGCCGCGACCGCGTGGGGCACCGGAGCCGCGAAGTGCGCAGCAAAGAGACTGCACAGCTCCTCCCAAAATGCCACCATGGACTCGGGAAGGTTGAGCAGCCAGGTGCACGGGACGCTAGTAAGGGCCATGGGGATCCTGTTGGCCATGACCTTGTCGTCGCCCCTGGCCTTAAGGACGGCCTCCTCATACACCAGTAGGAAAACCACAGGGTTCGCTGTGCCGTCATAGCGCAGCGGCATCTTTGGCTTGAAATTGGGCGGCCATTGCACCCGCAGTAAGGCGGGGGCCAAGGCTCGGAGCCCCCTGGCCCCATCACTGGCACCGGTCACCGGAGCCGGAGGCGCGAAGTCCGCCATGATGGCGAAGCGTGGTGTTGGCAGAGTGTGGTTCGATGGAAGGAAAGCTCCGGCACACCCCTACCTGGTGCGCCAAATGTCAGATTTAGGGTTCCGGCAAAACCCTTGAGGTTCGAGCACTGGGGTGTGCACGAAGATTTCCCCCTACCGAATCTCGCACTCAGCCTCGTCGCGATCTCTAAGCATAGCACGATGAACTCACAACACAATAGACACAAGATTTATACTGGTTCGGGCCACCGTTGTGGTGTAATACCCTACTCCAGTGTGGTGGTGGATTGCCTCTTGGGCCGATGATGAACAATACAAAGGAAGAACGGTCTCCTGAGGAGAGGTGTTCTTGTGCTTGGTGGATGCGAGGATGAACCGAGTTCCCTCCCCATCTACTGTGGTGGCTAGTCAAATTTATAGAGGCCCTGGTCCTCTCCCCAAATATTGAGCATGAAGTGATCCAACAACGGCCAATATGAAAGGGGACAGCTAGTACAAGCTATCCTGACTAAAGGCGGTCTTCGCTTGTCAAAGGCGCTGGTGGTGACGCCGTCTTGGGCTCCACGATGACCTCCTTCCTGCCGTCCTGCTGGTCTTGGTCTTGTTGCACCGACATGGAAACCTTTGCCTGATGCCTTGGTGCTCCGCGCCTGCGCTTGCCCCCTTAGCACCAAAGGGGAAACGAGGACACTGCATGCGCTGGCACCCGCCTGGCCTTGGTCGTCATGGCTTGCATCACGGGAAGCTCACGAGGTATCCCTTGCCTTGATCTCTCTGCCCCCTTGCGAGCCTGCCTGGTGAGGCTGCTCCTGAGGAGGCCTTGTGCCGTCCGCCTAACGAGGCTTGGCCCCTCACGAGGGTCTTGAGTGTTGGTTGACAAAGACGGGCCGTACTGGGCCACTGGTGGAGCCACGCCATGGGCCGCAGGCAGGCAAGTCTAGGGACCCCCGTTCCCGGAACACCGACAGGGGATCCCTCACCAGTGGCCATATTCATCATCCAAGCGCTCTCCATGATGATGAGGGAGTAGTTCACCATCGGGGCTGAGAGTATGTACCAGTAGCTATGTGTTTGATCTCTCTCTCTCTCTCTCTCTCTCTCTCTCTCGTGTTCTTGAGGTGATACGATCTTGATGTATCGCGAGCTTTGCTATTATAGTTGGATCATATGATGTTTGTCTCCCTCTACTCTCTTGTGATGAATTGAGTTTTCCCCTTTAAGTTGTCTTGTCGGATAGAGTCTTCAAGGATTAGAGAACACTTGATGTATGTCTTGCCGTGCTTATCTGTGATGACAATGAGATATTCACGTGGTCTACTTGATGTATGTTTTGGTGATCAACTTGTGAGTTCAATGAACTTATGCATAGGGGTTGGCACACATTTTCATCTTGACTCTCCGGTAGAAACTTTGGGGCGCTCTTTGAAGTACTTTGTGTTGATTGAAAAAATGAATCTGAGATTGTGTGATGCATATCATACAATCATACCTACGGATACTTGAGGTGACATTGGAGTATCTAGGTGACATTATGGTTTTGGTTGATTTGTGTCTTAAGGTGTTATTCTAGTACGAACTCTATGATAGATCAAACGAAAAGAATAGCTTCATGTTATTTTACTACGAACTCTTGAATAGATCAATTAGAAAGGATAACTTTGAGGTGGTTTCATACCTTACAATAATCTCTTCGTCTGTTCTCCGCTATTAGTGACTTTGGAGTGACTCTTTGTTGCATGTTGAGGGATAGTTATATGATCCAGTTATGTTATTATTGTTGAGAGAACTTTCACTAGTGAAGGTATGAACCCTAGGGCTTGTTTCCTAGCATTGCAATACCGTTTACGCTCACTTTTATCACTTGTTACCTTGTTGTCTTTATAATTTCAGATTACAAAAACCTATATCTACCATCCATATTGCACCTGTTTCACCATGCCATCGCCGAACTAGTGTACCTGTACAATTTACCATTGTATTGGGTGTGTTGGGGACACAAGAGACTCTTTGTTATTTTGTTGCAGGGTTAATTGAGAGAGACCATCTTCATCCTATGCCTCCCATGGATTGATAAACCTTAGGTCATCCACTTAAGGGAAATTTTCTACTATCCTACAAACCTCTGCACTTGGAGGCCCGACAACGTCTACGAGAAGAATGTTGTGTAGTAGACATCAAGCTCTTTTCTGGCGCCGTTGCCGGGGAGGTGAGTGCTTGAAGGTATATCTTTAGATCTTGCAATCGAATCTTTTAGTTTCTTGTTTTACCACTAGTTTAGTTTATAAAAGAAAACTACAAAAAATGGAATTGAGTTTGCCTCATACGCTTCATCTTTTTAATATCTTTCGTGAGAATGATGGAAAGGAAAATTGTGCTCAAGTTCTAGAAGAAGAATGTATTAGAATGTTTGGCACTAAATCTTTGTATGATGCACATGATTGCAATGTTGTTAGTATGAATTCTTTGAATACCCATGTTGCTAATGATATGCAAAGCCACAAGCTTGGGGAAGCTATGTTTGATGAAGATGATATTTTTTGTCCCCCAAGTTTTGATGAGCAAATTTATTATGATGAAAGCATGCCTCCTATTTATGATGATTATTGTGATGATACGTACACCATAGAATAAACATGCTTATGTGGAGAGTAGTAAAATTTCTATGCAAGTAGATCATGAAAAGAATGCTTTATGTGCTGGTTATATTGTTGAATTCATTCATGATGCTACTGAAAATTAATATGAGGGAGGAACATATGCATGTAGGAATTGCAATAAATCAAGTTTCCTCTCTATGTGCTTAAAGTTTTAAAGTTATGCTTGTTTTGCCTTCCTATGCTAGTTGATTATTGTTCCCATAAGTTGTTTTCTCACAAAATCCCTATGAATAGGAAGTGGGTTAGACTTAAATGTACTAGTCATAGGGTTCATGATGCTCCCGTTATGTTTCAATTCTTATCTTTTATGTGAGCATCATTGTCATCATCATGCGTAGCTAGAAAGGCATTAAAGAAAAGCGCTTGTTGGGAGACAACCCAATATTTAACTTTACTGTTTTTGTGTGTCCACATGATTATGCTACTGTAGTAATCATGTTTTATAGCTTTTTGTTTCAATAAAGTGCCAAGTAAGACCTTTAGGACAGCTTACGGTGATAGTTGTGTTGATCCTGCTGAAAATCAAAAACTTTTGCACCCAGTAAATTAGTTTTGATAATTCACAGAGACCAGGTTTTGATCTGATTCTTTTTGATCTGGATTGGTACACAAATTGCTCAGGCTTCCCTAATTTGGTTGGATTTTTGGTGCTTGTCACAGCCCTAGAATCTTTTTGTAATTAGTGGCATTGCATCCATGCATCATTTTCACTTTCATTTAAACTTGAAATGGGGATGCTTAAACCCTAGCACCAAATGAATTCAACTAGGGTCAAAATAAAATCTTTTTCATTGAACTCAAAATGCCCTCTAAAAATGTTCAACATTTCTGGTTTGAGGTGGAAGCATCTACCAAAAATGGTTTATATTTTTGCAGGACATATTGGGCTCTGAATTAAATCATACTCTAGTTGCATTTGGGCATTTAAATGCTATACAATATTTTAAATGCTCAAATAATCATAAACTAAAATGTTTGCTGTTGGTTATATTCCAAACAGTGGCATTGAGCAGTTTCATGATTTCTGGATCTGTTGAAGTATCTTTAATAAAGCCATGAAGTTACAGAATAATAGAAAAACAAAAACAATTAGAAGAGAGGGAGAGAAGGACTTACCTGGCGCTAGCAACCGGCCCAGCTCCCGTGCTGGCCCACCTGCGCGGCCCACCCTGCCTGGCCCCTCCCCTGTCATATTCCTCCTTGCCAGGAGGACGGGCGCGTGCCCGGCGCACGAAGCCACGTGCCGCACCTCCTCCTGCTTCCCGCCGCTTCCCAGACGCGGCTGTGAACGCCACGACACCCCCGGACCCTCTGCACCTCTGCCCTCTCTCGCTGGACCTCCTCCCCTCCTCTAACTCTATCCCTCGCACCACCCGGATGCGCCCGCCACTGCCGACGTGCACCACCGCGGCCACCGCCTCCCCCTTGCTTCCCTGACTGGCTCAAGAGCTCCGCCTTGTCGCCCTCGTCCTCTCAGCCGAGCCACGCCGCACCGGACGCCCCCGAACGTCGTCACCGCGGTCGTCTTCTACCTCGGGCAACCAAGATCGCCGGCGCCCATCCGTCATCCACGGTGCCTACCCGAGCCTGCTGATCCCTCCATTGGAATCCATGTGAGCTTCGCCGCCTTTCCCCCTTCTCCCCGTGCTCTATTTATCTCTCTATCCACCGTTCCCATCGAGCCCGAGAGCTCGGCTCCGCCGGCCATGTTGCCGCCATGGCCACTATCACTTAGAGCTGCAACCGAGCACATAGCCGTGCTCAGCGCAACGCCAGAAGCCCCAAAACCCCTCCAGCTGCCCCTGCCGTGCTTGGCAACACCTAAACCGCCGAGACCCGAACTTCGGTTGCCGCATTCGTGCTCGCCGCCGTCGACTCAGACCACCCAAGCTCCTCCCGCTTGGCCTACCAGATGCGCGCGAGCCCCAGCTACTTGTAGGACCAAACCTCGGTCGATTTGGTCAATCATGGGCAAAATCTGAGCACCTCCGCCATCTCTGGCGTCGCCGGCGACGAGCCGTGGACCAAGTCCGGCGAGGTTGACTCGTTTGACCTGGGGTTTGACCCCCCAGGGTCACTGACACGTGGGCCATGCCCCTATTTAGTTTAGGTGTGAGTTTAATTAGCACTAATTAACTTAGTTAATTAGTTGACTCACTGACAAGTGGGCCTAGGCTCTAATTAAACTAGGTTAGTGCTAACCTAACGCTAACTAACTCTGTTAGTTAGTTGTTACACTGACATGTGGGTCCCAGCCGTCAGGTTTGAGCTGGGCTGGCGCCTTTGACCTGCTGACGTCACCCTGACGCTATGCTGACGCATTAATTCAATTACTGGAATTATTCTTATAGAGGAAATTCCAGAAAATAGTACAAACTTCTAAAAATCATAGAAAATCAACCGTAGCTCCAAATCAAATAATTTATATATGAAAAATGATCAGAAAAATCCAATCTATCCATCTGCACTGTTTTCATGCATGTTAGATCAAGCTATGGCTACTGTTTAGGACAATTCAATTAAATGGCATTTAAGAAAGCACATATGGAGTTTGAATTTGAATCTAGGTTCAAACCAACTTCATTTAACCTGCTGCTAGTTGCATTAGCTCAAATCACAGCATATTGCCATGTCATGAACATGCATCATATTGTGCACTGCATTGATTGTGTTTCTTCCTTGTTTGTCGGTGCTTGTCCCCTCTCAGTAGACGTGTACCGACGATGTGATCGATGACACCGATGAAGAACTATATTATCTTCAGAAGTGCCAGGCAAGAAAAACCTCCTTGTTCATTCCGATACAATCCTACTCTCTCGCTCCTACTCTCTTTTACCTCATTAGGACAACAACGATTCATCTGTTACTTGCTGTGGTAGCTGAACCCCTTTATCCTCTGCATGAACTGTCATTGCCACAGTAAATAGATGAAACCCACTAGCATGAGTAGGAGTTGTTTGAGCCCTGTTGTGCCTACTCATTCATGCTTGTTTGTCAGGCCTGCTACTGTTTAGAGTTGAGTCAGGTCTGATTCATCGGGGATGAATCAGAGGTGTGTGAATATGTCCTAGTGTGTGTGAGCTAAGTGTGTGAACACGATTTGGTAAAGGTAGCGGTGAGAGGCCATGTAGGAGTACATGGTGGGTTGTCTCATTGAAACCATCATCAGGAACTGAGTTCTGTGTTTCTGATCCATGAATAGCTACTACCACACATTGGAATGCTTAAGTGCCCATCTCGACTTATTAATCAACTCAATCTCTGTCCAGGAGTAGCAACTAGTTTCTGGTGTTTGAAGGTAGTGTTAGTAGTCTACCAAGTGGCACCCGGTACAGGTGGGCTTGGGACAAACTAGGCATAGTGGCATGGTGTACCAAGTGGCACCCGGATGGTGGGCTTGGGAGCCCTGCTCACATCATTTGGGGCCATGAGCGACACCCCGGCCGGATCTCCTTGCAGATGGAACCCGAATAGGCGATAAACCTGGACGAGAGACATGTGTGGTTAGTCAGGTTGTGGCCGACTCCCTCGCTAGGCTTCCGCTTGAAGGTTTCCGAGATACACGAGGTCTACATGGCGGTAAGTGGTGAGAGCGTGTGTGAAGAAGTACACCCCTGCAGGGTTAACATTATCTGTTCGAATAGCCGTGTCCGCAGAAAAGGACTTGTGGGTTGCCTGTATAGTTCATAGACAAGTGAAAGTGGATACTCCAAAATACGCAAGATAAGAGTGAGTTCTATGGATGGCGTTCTCGTAGGGAGACGGGAGTGGATCCATAGTGGTGTATTGATATGGTGAATATGTGGACTCGTGTGCGCCACCTCAAAAGAGTTACATTGCAGTCATAGTTCAGGTTAGCCACCGAGTCAAAGCTGGCTCGCTGCAGTTAAACTCCACCACCCCCTTTGTTGATAATGATGCATATGTAGTTAGTTCTGATGTAAGTCTTGCTGGGTACATTTGTACTCACGTTTGCCTATTTTATGTTTTTGTAGAGAGACTTCAATCTCACTAGTAGTGACGTGTGGACTTCGACGTTTAGCTTGTTAACTCAGCTACGATCTTGTGCCCTCGGCAGGATCTTGTAGATAGTCAGGCTTCTCAGCCTTTTTCATTTGTAGATGTCTGTACTCAGACATGTTAAGCTTCCGCATGTGCTTTGACTTGTATGCTCTGAATGTCGGGTCGTGAGACCCATGTTTGTAATATCTCGTTCCTCGGAGCCTATTGATTTAATACTTGAGTTGTAGAGTCATGTTGTGATGCCATGTTGTATTTGCACATATCAAGCATATTGTGTGTATGTTATTGAAATGCTTGGTATGTGTGGGATCTGACTATCTAGTTGTTTATCCTCAGTAGCCTCTCTTACCGGGAAATGTCTCCTAGTGCTTCCACTGAGCCATGGTAGCTTGCTACTGCTCGGGAACACTTAGGCTGGCCGGCATGTGTCCTTCTTCATTCCTGTGTCTGTCCCTTCAGGGAAATGTCACGCGATGAATACCGGAGTCCTGTTAGCCCGCCACAGCCCGGTTCACCGGAGTCCTGCTAGCCCAGTCGTACAGCCTGGATTCACTCGCTGATGACCGACACGTTTGATGCTGGGTCATGGATGCCTGTCTCTGTAAGTTTGTGCCACTTTGGGTTTACGACTAGCCATGTCAGCCCGGGCTCCTTATCATATGGATGCTAGCGTCACTATCATATACGTGTGCCAAAAGGCGCAAACGGTCCCGGGCAAAGGTAAGGCGACACCCGTGGGGATACCATGCGTGAGGCCGCAAAGTGATATGAGGTGTTACATGCTAGATCGATGTAGCATTGAGTCGGGGTCCTGACAGCTTTGGTATCAGAGCTTGACTGCCTGTAGGATTACCAAGCCAAACTGGTCGAAGTTGAGTCAAGAAATTCTTTACTTATATAAGGGAATTGATTGTGGGATGGAACGTAAGGCTCTTTTTACTCCTTATACCTTATGCCCTTCTAATCTGAGTCATCCTATCTTTCCTACGGGGTTAAGAAACTAGGCTTCTCATCTTTCTATCAGGATCACGTGTTATTAATCCGTAGACTTGTAGGATTGATGGATTCAAGTCTCAGCTCAGTTTGTATTACTTCTGTATGTTCATAGCTGGCCTCAGAACCTTGATATTGTGATGTTAAGTGGTTATGCCACCATTTTGCATGATGTCTCAAATCTTTTTTGAGCATTTACAGCCGTTATGTTGTCCGAGTCATCCCAGGTTTCTAAACAATCTGAGGCACTTGCAAATCCTTTCCCTCTGGTTTTGATGTTCCTTTGGGCCAGGTTAATCACACTAATTGCTTTGTTGAGGTACTCCATTGCCTTGACATATATGTTGGAGCTAGTATTATGACCCTAGGTGTCCTAGAGAACCACTCAGTAATCTAGCAATGCTTTGTATCCCCAGTGTGATGATTCTGGCCACCATTCTCGAAAGCATCCCGTGATGCCACCTAGTATGTAGGTATTCTACTTCTGGGTTTTGAACTCATGATTCACCCCACTTACCTCATGTTGATAGTGTTTGCTAGTTCCTTTAGGTTAGTAGTAACCTCTGTGATAGTCCTCGAGGTTTGTGGTATATCCTTCTTCCAAATACCATGAACTGCTTATGGCAAAAGTTCTTTGAACCAAAAGATCACAACAGAAGTGCTCTCGATGAGTTCTCCATTCTATATTGTGAATCTGCCAATTCTACCTTCTGCATGGGTTATCTGGAAGAAATATGTTGAGCTTTGCTCGACATACTAATCTGTGCATCCACAGTTCGGAAAATCATATGTTCTTTGAGTTGTCCCCTTTTTAGTTGTCTTCCGACCTTCATCTATCAGTTGGTAGTCAAGAGAATGCGTGCATTCGTTCATCGATGCCTATTACTCTTGTGGTCCGTCAAGCCATTCTATTTCAGAATGAATAGGAGAAACAAACTCGAGAACCTCATCCATATCTAGGATTGGGTCAAAGCAATTGTATTCCGCAGAGCAAAATGCCAATCCAGCTTCTGCTCTGCTCTACCTTGGAGTGTTACCATCTTTATGTCAAGAGTGTCATGAGAATTGCACCACCTCTTATGAATCCTTGATGCAGTAATACTTCTTGCCATCATTGATAATTTCTCGGTTCCCGTGTTATTGTAACCAGAATGCCACAAGTGAACCGTGATGTGTGAAATCAATACTCCTGGCAACTAGTTGCTTGGTAGTAAATGGACAATATTCGCATTCTTAGCGTGTTGGTTATTGAATCATCATTCTAAGATAGATTGTGGTACCTAGTCCCTATTTCTGGTGCACTCTCCGATCAATGAGTTAGGATAATGCCAATCCTTGCTTATTTGATCATATCATCTTGCCCTGAAAAGCAAGATTGTTCTCGAGCTTAGTAACATATCGGTGGTTCGTGATTTTCCGAATATCTTCTCGGAGGTATCACCAGGTTGTCACCTGACCGCTATGTTGAGTTCGTGATCAAGTTGGTTCCTTGTAACCACCCCCTTCTCCAAGAATCTGTGTTGGATACCCCTGAGCTAGTTGGTTAAGCTAAACAACAACTTGGAGAGTTGGAAGATGAAAGCTTCTCCGACTTAGTTCATTCTAAGGGATATCTTGTATGTGTGTTGAAGAAAGGTGATATCTTCATTGATTGATCCTCGCTATCAATTGCTGGACCTATCGTCCTAACCAAAACTTTGATTTGAGTGTGGGCTATCCTCAAATCTAATCAGAACAAACGATGTTCGTAATGTTGTCTTACTTGTGGTTGATTCCTCGAGCATACACCATTATGTCTTTTGGGTCTGACCAATACTATCACCTTGTTCACATAGTTATGGAATTCCATCTCCATGGGAATCTGGATGAATTGTTGTTGAGCCCATCGACAACATCCTTGTCTTCTCCATAATTTTGTTGAACATTAAACTAGTGTTGGAAACTTTTGAAAGCATTTCTTCATGCTAGATCATGAAGCATATGTTCGGATGTAATAAGTGACTTCCTCCAGTTCATGTGCATTTTATGCAAGTTGCCGCCGTGAATTCGAGAAAGTTTGTTTCGCTTCCTCTGGAATCATCCCAATTCAGTCATGCATACGTGCGAAGTATTCTATGGTCTGGAGACTTGCAACCTTCATTCTATATGAATCCCTAGCACACCAAGCCACTGATTGATTTGGTCAAGGAAAATAAGTTCTTAAGTGCTAATCCTTAAGGACCCAAAGGTACGTGCGCAGGACTTCGCTCTCCGCAATGATGGTTCCTAATCAGAACTCGGTAGTGTTTTATTGTAAGACATGCTTGTCTAGGATAGTGTGTTCACATGTTTGTAGCAGAACCAACTCATGTTTTGGAGCTTGCTATCATAGTTCATCCCCCGAGAATCTCGTAACATCATCTCATCGATTTGTGTTGCAAACTTTCATTTTTCTTTCTAGACTTGATGAGTCTGGAATATCCTGACACCAACCAGATCTGAATCTCAGGCTGATATGATGGTTGGAACGTTTCCCAAGAACTATAATATTGGTCTCACTGTAACCGGTGAAGTGGATGTCATGGCCAACACACCCAGCCGAAAGACCTATTATTATAGTATCTTGATTGAGGAAATTGGCCACCTCCCCATAAGGACTTCGTAGGATTTACGCCCTAGTTGTGCCTTATGGATTTTTGGTATTCCCGAAGTCCGACCTTTTACTTGATGTTCTAGATACCAAACCATGTAAATATGTTACGCTAGCACATCAAGGAGAACATTAGAAGCGGAGTGCTAAATGTCTCTCGGTCGATCATCCAGATTTTGTTCCCTTGGCCCCACTAAGGTGAAATCTGAGAAGGTTATCTTCCTTTGCCTCTGCATCGTCCATCGCTGTTCATCATGGTAGTATGTTGTGTTGCCAGGACCCTTGACACGGATATTGGTAAAACCTTGATGAATATGGAAATGCTCAATTCTTGAGAGCATGCACAAGCGCTATGTGTTATCATCGGCACTAACTGGGATTGCTCTCAGTTTCCTCGGTTATGCTATAACTTTTCAAATAGTGGACTCACTCTAATGTTGAGCTTCTCCCCAGTTACTAAAATCATCCCTTGTGTTGTTTTCAACAAGGTAATCCACATCATCCGTTCTAATCTGGGTATGCCATTCTACCGAACCCCTCCAAATGATCGCTCGAGAATTGCCTTAGGCTGGTATAAAGAGTTTCAATGATCTCTGAATCAAAGGTAATTCTTTTTGCCACTTAAGGGGATATTTATACGAGTCACCTTCCCTAAGGTGTCTCATTGTGGTATCATGGCAACTATTTTCCTCGCTACTTTGAAACCCTTGTCAAATTGTTTCTTCTGTCCCTCCTAATGCATGTTTGCCTCTCAGCCCCAGAGATGTTTCAATGTCTCACTCCATGAGTTGATGCAGAGTTGCTCGATCTTGAGAAGATCGACTCTTCTAGAGTTTTCCCTTTCTTCTCATTGTCATGTTAGTTGGAGTTCTCAGAGGAAGACATCGGGTCCCGAGATTCAACGTTCTGATGAAGTGCCACCTGGATCGTGAAGATTATGTTAGTTTGCGTTCCCCCTTCATCCTACCTCAGGACTTGAATCTCGGGACGAGATTCTTGTTTAGTGGGGGTGAGTTGTCACAGCCCCAGAATCTTTTTGCAATTAGTGGCATTGCATCCATGCATCATTTTCATTTTCATTTAAACTTGAAATGGGGATGCTTAAACCCTAGCACCAAATGAATTCAACTAGGGTCAAAATAAAATCTTTTTCATTGAACTCAAAATGCCCTCTAAAAATGTTCAACATTTTTGGTTTGAGGTGGAAGCATCTACCAAAAATGGTTTATATTTTTGCAGGACATATTGGGCTCTGAATTAAATCATACTCTATTTGCATTTGGGCATTTAAGTGCTATACAATATTTTAAATTATCAAATAATCATAAACTAAAATATTTGTTGTTGGTTATATTCCAAACAGTGGCATTGAGTAGTTTCATGATTTCTGGATCTGTTGAAGTATTTTTAATAAAGCCCTAAAGTTACAGAATAATAGAAATACAAAAACAATTAGAAGAGAGGGAGAGAAGGACTTACCTGGCGCCAGCAACCGGCCCAACTCCTGTGCTGGCCCACCTGCGCGGCCCAGCCCGCCTGGCCCCTCCCCTGTCGTCTTCCTCCTTGCCAGGAGGACGGGCGCGTGCCCGGCGTGCGAAGCCACGCGCCACGCCACCTCCTGCTTCCCGCCGCTTCCGCGATGCGGCTGTGAACGCCACGACACCCCCGGACCCACTGCACCTCTCCCCTCTCTCGCTAGACCTCCTCCCCTCCTCTAGCTCCCTCCCTCACACCACTCGGACGCGCCTGCCGCCGCCGACTTGCACCACCGCGGCCACCGCCTCCCCCTCGCTTCACTGACTGGCTCAAGAGCTCCGCCTCGTCGCCCTCATCCTTTTAGCCAAGCCACGCGGCACAGGATGCCCCCGAACGTCGTCACTGCGGTCGTCTTCTACCTCGGGCAACCGAGATCGCCGGCGCCCATCCGTCGTCCATGGTGCCTCCCCGAACCTGCTGATCCCTCCATTGGAATCCATGTGAGCTCCGCCGCCTTTCCCCCTTCTCCCCGTTCTCTATTTCTCTCTCTGCCACCGTTCCCTTCGAGCCCGAGAGCTCAGCTCCGCCGGCCATGTTGCCGCTGTGGCCACTGTCACTTAGAGCTGCAACCGAGCACATAGCCGTGCTCAGCGCAACACCGGAAGCCCAAAACCCCCTGCAGCTTCCCCTGCCGTGCTTCGCAACACCTAAACTGCTGAGACCCGAACTTCGGCCGCCGCATTCATGCTCAACGCCGTCGACTCAGACCACCCCAGCTCCTCTCGCTTAGCCTACCAGATGCGCACGATCTCCAGCTACTTGTAGGACCAAACCGCGGTCGATTTGGTCGACCGTGGGCAAAATCCGAGCACCTTCGCCATCTCTAGCATCGCCGGCGACGAGCCGTGGACCAAGTCCGGCGAGGTTGACTCGTTTGACCTGGGGTTTGACCCCCCAGGGTCACTGACGCATGGGCCATGCCCCTATTTAGTTTAGGTGTGAGTTTAATTAGCACTAATTAACTTAGTTAATTAGTTGACACACTGACAAGTGGGCCCAGGCTCTAATTAAACCAGGTTAGTGCTAACCTAATGCTAACCAACTCTGTTAGTTAGTTGTTACACTGACATGTGGGTCCCAGCCGTCAGGTTTGACCTGGGCTGGCGCCTTTGACCTGCTGATGTCACCCTGACGCTATGCTGACGCATTAATTCAATTACTGAAATTATTCTTATACAGGAAATTCCAAAAAATAGTACAAACTTCTAAAAATCATAGAAAATCAACCGTAGCTCCAAATCAAATAATTTATATATGAAAAATGATCAAAAAAATCCAATCTATCCATCTGCACTGTTCTCATGCATGTTAGATCAAGC
The DNA here is from genome assembly GCA_963921465.1 of Triticum timopheevii. Taxonomy (NCBI): domain Eukaryota; kingdom Viridiplantae; phylum Streptophyta; class Magnoliopsida; order Poales; family Poaceae; genus Triticum; species Triticum timopheevii. Next base: position 245,671,036 of record OY997264.1, on the reverse strand, counting down.
TATGACTATTGTTTAGGACAATTCAATTAAATGGCATTTAAGAAAGCACATATGGAGTTTGAATTTGAATCTAGGTTCAAACCAACTTCATTTAACCTGCTGCTAGTTGCATTAGCTCAAATCACAGCATATTGCCATGTCATGAACATGCATCATATTGTGCATTGCATTGATTGTGTTTCTTCCTTGTTTGTTGGTGCTTGTCCCCTCTCAGTAGACGTGTACCGACGGTGTGATCGATGACACGATGAAGAACTATATTATCTTCAGAAGTGCCAGGCAAGCAAAACCTCCTTGTTCATTCCGATACAATCCTACTCTCTCGCTCCTGCTCTCTTTTACTTCATTAGGACAACAACGATTCATCTGTTACTTGCTGCGGTAGCTGAACCCCTTTATCCTTTGCATGACCTGTCATTGCCACAGTAAATAGATGAAACCCACTAGCATGAGTAGGAGTTGTTTGAGCCCTGTTGTGCCTACTCATTCATCCTTGTTTGTCAGGCCTGCTACTGCTTAGAGTTGAGTCAGGTCTGATTCATCGGGGATGAATCAGAGGTGTGTGAACATGTCCTACTGTGTGTGAGCTAAGTGTGTGAACACGATTTGGTAAAGGTAGCGGTGAGAGGCCATGTAGGAGTACATGGTGGGTTGTCTCATTGAAACCGTCCTCAGGAACTGAGTTATGTGTTTCTGATCCATGAACAGCTACTACCACACATTGGAATGCTTAAGTGCCCCTCTCGACTTATTAATCAACTCGATCTCTGTCCAGGAGTTGCAACTAGTTTCTGGTGTTTGTAGGTAGTGTTAGTAGTCTACCAAGTGGCATCCGGTACAGGTGGGATTGGGACAGACTAGGCACAGTGGCACGGTGTACCAAGTGGCACCCGGATTGTGGGCTTGGGAACCCTGCTCACATCGTTTGTGGCCGTGAGTGACACCCCGGCCGGATCTCTGTGTGGATGGAACCTGAATAGGTGATAAACCTGGACGAGAGACTTGTGTGGTTAGTCAGGTCGTGGCCGACTCCCTCGCCAGGCTTCCACTTGAAGGTTGGCGAGATACACGAGGTGTACATGGCGGTAAGTGGCGAGAGCGTGTGTGAAGAAGTACACCCCTGCGGGGTTAACATTATCTATTCGAATAGCCGTGTCCGCGAAAAATGACTTCTGGGTTGCCTGTACAGTTCATAGACAAGTGAAAGTGGATACTCTAAAATACGCAAGATAAGTGTGAGTGCTATGGATGGCGTTCTCGTAGGGATACGGGAGCGGATCCATAGTGGTGTATTGATATGGTGAATATGTGGACTCGTGTGCACCACTTCAAAAGAGTTACATTCCAGTCGTAGCTCAGGTTAGCCACCGAGTCAAAGCTGGCTTGCTGCAGTTAAACTCCACCACCCCCTTTATTATTAATGATGCATATGTAGTTAGTTCTATGTAAGTCTTGCTGGGTACATTTGTACTCACGTTTGCCTATTTTATGTTTTTGCAGAGAGACTTCAGCCTCACTAGTAGTGACGTGTGGACTTCGATGTTTAGCTTGTTACCTCGGCTACGATCTTGTGCCCTCGGCAGGATCTTGTAGATAGTCAGGCTTCTCAGCCTTTTTCATTTGTAGATGTCTGTACTCAGACATGTTAAGCTTCCGTATGTGCTTTGACTTGTATGCTCTAAATGTCGGGTCGTGAGACCCATGTTTGTAATATCTCGCTCCTCAGAGCCTATTGATTAAATACTTGAGTTGTAGAGTCATGTTGTGATGCCATGTTGTATTTGCACATATCGAGCATATTGTGTGTATGTTATTGAAATGCTTGGTATGTGTGGGATCTGACTATCTAGTTGTTTATCCTCAGTAGCCTCTCTTACCGGGAAATGTCTCCTAGTGCTTCCACTGAGCCATGGTAGCTTGCTACTGCTCCGGAACACTTAGGCTGGCCGGCATGTGTCCTTCTTCGTTCCTATGTCTGTCCCTTCAGGGAAATGTCACGCGATGAATACCGGAGTCCTGTTAGCCCGCTACACCCCGGTTCACCGGAGTCTTGCTAGCCTAGTGCTACAGCCTGGATTCACTCGCTGATGACCGACACGTTCGATGCTGGGTCATGGATGCCTGCCCCTGTAAGTTTGTGCCACTTTGGGTTTACGACTAGCCATGTCAGCCTAGGCTCCTTATCATATGGATGCTAGCGACACTATCATATACGTGTGCCAAAAGGCGCAAGCGGTCCCGGGCAAAGGTAAGGCGACACCCATGGGGATACCGTGCGTGAGGCCGCAAAGTGATATGAAGTGTTACATGCTAGATTGATGTGGCATTGAGTCGGGGTCCTGACAGTGCTACAGAAGTATATGTTTGATACAGATTACGGCAGACTGTTCTGTTTTTGACAGATTCTGTTTTCTATGTGTTGTTTGCTTATTTTGATTAATCTATGAGTAGTATCGGAGGGTATGAACCATAGATAAGTTGGAATACAGTAGATATTACACCAATATGAATTTAAAATGAGTTAACAATAGTACATAAGTGGTGATTTATTTTCTTATACTAACAGAGCTTACGAGTTTTCTTTTGAGTTTTGTGTTGTGAAGTTTTCTTGTTTTGGGTAAAGATTCGATGGACTATGGAATAAGGAGTGGCAAGAGCCTAAGCTTGGGGATTCCCAATGCAACCTAAGGTAATATTCAAGGAAAACCAAGAGCCTAAGCTTGGAGATGCCCCAGATGGCATCCCCTCTTTCGTCTTCGTTCATCGGTAACTTTACTTGGAGCTATATTTTTATTCACCAGATGATATGTGTTTTGCCTGGAGCGTCTTGTATGATATTAGTATTTGCTTGTTAGTTTACCACCATCATCCTTGTTGTACACACCTTTTGGGAGAGACACACATGATTCAGAATTTATTAGAATACTCTATGTGCTTCACTTATATGTTGTGAGCTAGACAATTTCGCTCTAGTGCTTCACTTATATATTTTTAGAGCACGGCGGTGGTTTTATTTTGTAGAAATTATTGATCTCTCATGCTTCACTTATATTATTTTGAGAGTCTTTTAGAACAGCATGGTATTTTCTATGGTTATAAATTGGTCCTAAAATGATGGGCATCCAAGTTGGGTATAATAATAATTATCATAGAAGTGAATTGGATGCTATGATAAATTTGATGCTTGATAATTGTTTTGAGATATAAAGGTGGTAATGTTAGAGTCATGCTAGTTGGGTAATTGTGAATTTAAGGAATACTTGTGTCAAAGTTTGTGATTCCCATAGCATGCTCGTATGGTGAACCGTTATGTGATGAAGTTGGAGCATGATTTATTTATTGATTGTCTTCCTCATGTGTGGAGGCCGGGATCGCGCGATGGTTAACTCCTACCAACCCTTCCCCTAGGAGCATGCGTGTTGTACTTTGTTTTGATTACTTGTATATTTTGCAATATGTATATGAGTTCTTTATGACTAATGTTGAGTCCATGGATTATACGCACTCTCATCCTTCCACCATTGCTAGCCTCTCTTATGCCGCACAACTTTCGCCGGTACCATACACCCACCATATACCTTCCTCAAAACAGCCACCATACCTACCTATTATGGCATTTCCATAGCCATTCCGAGATATATTGCCATGCAACTTTTGACCGTTCCATTTATTATGACACGCTCCATCATTGTAATTGCTTTTGCATGATCATGTAGTTGACATTGTATTTCTGGCAAAGCCACCTTCATAATTGTTTCATACATGTCACTCTTGATTCACTGCATATCCCAGTACATCGCCGGAGGCATCCACATAGAGTCATATTTTGTTCTAAGTATTGAGTTATAATTCTTGAGTCGTAAGTAAATAAAAGTGTGATGATCTTCATTATTAGAGCATTGTCCCAAGTGAGGAAAGGATGATGGAGACTATGATTCCCCCACTAGTCGGGATGAGACTCCGGACTTAAAAAAGAAAGAGGAGAAAGGCCATAAAAAAGAGAAAGGCCATAAAAAAGGCCATAAAAAAGAGAAAGGCCCAAAAAATGAGAGAAAAAGAGAGAAGGGACAATGTTACTATCCTTTTACCACACTTGTGCTTCAAAGTAGCACCATGATCTTCATGATAGAGAGTCTCCAATGTTGTCACTTTCATAAACTAGTGGGAATTTTACATTATAGAACTTAGCTTGTATATTCCAATGATGGTCTTCCTCAAAATGCCCTAGGTCTTCGTGAGCAAGCAACTTGGATGCACACCCACTTAGTTTCTTTTGTTGAGCTTTCATACACTTATAGCTCTAGTGCATCCGTTACATGGCAATCCCTACTAACTCACATTGATATCTATTAATGGGCATCTCGATAGCCCGTTGATATGCCTAGTTGATGTGAGACTATCTTCTCCTTTTTGTCTTCTCCACAACCACCATTCTATTCCACATATAGTGCTATGTCCATGGCTCACGCTCATGTATTGCGTGAAGATTGAAAAGTTTTGAAAATACTAAAGTATGAAACAATTGCTTGGCTAAAACCGGGGTTGTGCATGATTTAAATATTTTGTGTGATGAAGATAGAGCATAGCCAGACTATATGATTTTGTAGGGATAGCTTTCTTTGACCATGTTATTTTGAGAAGACATGATTACTTTGTTAGTATGCTTGAAGTATTATTACTCTTATGTCAATATGAAATTTTATCTTGAATCATTTGGATCTGAACATTCATGCCACAATAAAGAAAATTACATTGAGAATTATGCTAGGTAGCATTCCACATCAAAAATTCTGTATTTATCATTTACCTACTCGAAGACGAGCAGGAATTAAGCTTGGGGATGCTTGATATGTCTCCAACATATCTATAATTTTGATTGTTCCATGCTATCATATTACCCGTTTTGGATGTTTATGGGCTTTAATTTACAATTTTATATGATTTTTGGGACTAACCTACTAACCGGAGGCCCAACCCAAATTGTTGTTTTCTTGCTATTTCAGTGTTTCGAAGAAAAGGAATATCAAACGGTGTCCAAACGGAATGAAACCTTCGGGAGAGTTATTTTTGGAACGGAAGCAATCCAGGAGACTTGGAGTAGACGTCATGGAAGCTTCGAGGTGGCCACAAGGGTTAGGGGCGTGCCCTACCCCCTGGGCGCCCACCCACCCTCGTGGGCCCCTCGTGGCTCCCCTGACCGACTTCTTTCCCGTATATATGTCCATATACCCTAAAAACATCGAGGAGCACCATAGATCGGGAGTTCCGCTGCCGCAAGCCTCTATAGCCAGCAAAAGCCAATCGGGACCCTGTTCTAGCACCCTGCCGGAGGGGGGATCCCTCACCGGTGGCCATCTTCATCATCCCGGCGCTCTCCGTGACAAGGAGGGAGTAGTTCACCCTCGGGGCTGAGGGTATGTACCAGTAGCTATGTGTTTGATCTCTCTCTCTCTCTCTCGTGTTCTTGAGGTGACACGATCTTGATATATCGCGAGCTTTTTTATTATAGTTGGATCTTATGATATTTCTCCCCCTCTACTCTCTTGTGCCGAATTGAGTTTTCCCCTTGAAGTTGTCTTGTCGGATTGAGTCTTTAAGGATTTGAGAACACTTGATGTTTGTCTTGCCGTGCTTATCTGTGGTGACAATCGGATATTCACGTGGTCTACTTGATGTATGTTTTGGTGATCAACTTGCGGGTTCAATGAACTTATGCATAGGGGTTGGCACACGTTTTCGTCTTGACTCTCCGGTAGAAACTTTGGGGCACTCTTTGAAGTACTTTGTGTTGATTGAAAAGATGAATCTGAGCTTGTGTGATTCATATCGTATAATCATACCCACGGATACTTGAGGTGACATTGGAGTATCTAGGTGACATTAGGGTTTTGGTTGATTTGTGTCTTAAGGTGTTATTCTAGTACGAACTCTATGATAGATCGAACTAAAAGAATAGCTTCGTGTTATTTTACTACGGACTCTTAAATAGATCGATCAGAAAGGATAACTTTGAGGTGGTTTCATACCCTACAATAATCTTTTCCTTTGTTCTCCGCTATTAGTGACTTTGGAGTGACTCTTTGTTGCATGTTGAGGGATAGTTATATGATCCAGTTATGTTATTGTTGTTGAGAGAACTTGCACTAGTGAAAATATGAACTATAGGCCTTGTTTCCTAGCATTGTAATACCGTTTACACTCACTTTTATCACTTGTTACCTTGCTGTTTTTATAATTTCATATTACCAAAACCTATATCTACCATCCATATTGCACTTGTTTCACCATCACTTCGCCGAACTAGTGCACCTATACAATTTACCATTGTATTGGGTGTGTTGGGGACACAAGAGAGTCTTTGTTATTTGGTTGCAGGGTTGCTTGAGAGAGACCATCTTCGTCCTACGCCTCCCACGGATTGATAAACCTTAGGTCATCCACTTGAGGGAAATTTGCTACTGTCCTACAAACCTCTGCACTTGGAGGCCCAACAATGTCTACAAAAAGAAGGTTGTGTAGTAGGCATCAGTCCCATGGACCTGGTCTTCGTGCGCCCCTCCCGAGCGAGATCTCGGCGTGGAAAGGTATGGTGGTCTGTTCATACATCAAGGGGGACTCCTGAGCATCGTGTCTCAGGAGCCTAATTGGCCACGTAGCCCTCACCCCTTGGTCTCGTCCTTGCGATCCTGATGACCCAATGGCGGTTTAGGTATGCGCGGTGTCGAGCCCTGTCGACGCAGAATGTCATGGCTTGCTCTTGCACCTCCTTTCCCAAGTTGTTTGCATGTCAAGGGGGACTCTTGAGCATCGTGTCTCAGGAGCCTAACTGGATGCGTGGCCCCTTACCTCTTGTGTCGGGGGAGTCGCGGTCTGTATCCGCGGCCCCGGGCACCTATGGGGCACCGGGGGCCCCTTTTTGGTTCGGCGAGGGGGCGGAGGCCGCACGCAGAGCGGATCGAGGCCCGGGCGCGCGCGCTGGAGGGGAGGACGGGCGATTTTTACCCAGCTTCGGAGCTCTCCGGAGAGATAAAACTCCTACTGCTGCTTCGTGTTTTTATTTGATCTTGCTCGAATGCGAGCGCACGGTGGTGTGGTGTGTGTGTGTGTTGAACCAAACCCTATGCTGAACCTCAAGATGAACCGAACCTCCTCTACGTGCGCATGGGCCTCCCTTTTATAGTCTAAAGGGGGCACCAACAGGTGGCAGCGTAACAAGAGGTGGTAGAAAGGTAAAAACGCAGGTTGGTGTAACAGTGACCAACAGTGTCCCCTACCTAACTCTGACGGCAGGGGACAAGGGCATTTAATGCCCGTACGGTCGCCCCGACAGTGCAGAGAAGCGACCGTCAAGTGAGCCTCGGGTTGCCACGATGGCGTCTCTGTCAGCTCCGCTTGCCACCTCGCCGCGCATGGCTGCGTAGTGCCTCGCCACGTGCCTTTGGGATGGCCTTGTGATGACACGTCGCCAGATATGCTGGAGTTTGGGTGGCAATCTTGCCGCGGCAAGTGACTTGCCGCAGTCCTCCTCTTGTCGTGCCGGCAAGCTTGCCGGCCGTCAGGCCTTGCCGGGACGCGCGGGGCGCCGCGGCAAGTCCTTTGGAGGTGCCTTGGTCGGCCTTCCTGGCAAGCTCCTCTTGCCGGGGCCTTTGTTTTCTTCCCGGTAAGCTCTTCTTGCCGGGGCCTTGGTTGGCCTTCCCGGCAAGCTCCTCTTGCCGGGGCTTTAGCTTGAGTACTCCGTTCTTGAATGGCGTCAAAGTAGCCGCGGAGGATCTTGGCGGACGCCCGGCAAGCCCTGCCGCGGGTCACTGCGACTGCCCGTGCACAAGTTCGGGGTACTAAGGTACCCCCCTACTTTAGTACACCGACAGAAGCCCCCGGGCCTGGGCCATACACGGTGCCGAGCGTTGTTGGGACAAGCCCAAAATAGTGCACGGGCATGCGTGGCCTGGGTCCACGCAAAATCGGACTCTGCTTCCACCGCGCACGCTCGGAGTGGCACGCGTCAAACGCGGCATCGTGGGCGATGTGGGCGGTGCGTGCGGGGCTGAGCCTTGCGAGCATGCATCAAGCCATGATGAAGGGGACGGCCCACGCCCTCCTACCTAAACGGAGGTAGGCGTGGGGGCGTGGTGCATTTACTGGACGGGGCCAGTGTGCGGCTTTTGAGGCGTCCACTCCCATGCTCACGGGGTGGGGCGAGACCGCCTCACCCGTCCACTCGGCGCTCCATCCCTGCCACGCGGCTCCCATGCGCTTGGGGTCACGGACGGTGAGATTGGGGAATCCGGGCCGGCGTGAGCAGAGGCAGCGGGTCGGCCCCGATTCCCCACTCTCCCGTGCCTTGATTCGCCGAGCGGGGCGGCCGGGCTCCCACCCTGCTCCTTTATAAAGGGCAGGGAGGGGGGCACAGAAGCCCACACTCCTTCATCTCCTTCTTTTCTTTTTAACTTCTTCTCCCCTTTCTCCTGCTCGCCATGGAGAAAGGGAACCCTGGCCCTTCGTCGATGGCGGCGAGGGTTGCCGCCAGACAGCGCATCCTTCCCTCTCTCACCCCTGCGGTGGCGGAGCCGGCCGCGAGGGGAAGAGGGAGGGGGCGAGGCCGAGGACGAGGTCGAGGGCGTGGCCGAGGCGCTCGGGGAAGAGGCGGCCGGGGTGGTGCGCCACCCCCGTCTCCGCCGGCGGCTCCTCTCCTCGAGGCGGTCCACATTGGGGACGACCCCTGGGAGTTCTTCGTCAAGCTGCGCCGGGCACCTCGTCGACGCCTCCGGCTTCCGGCTCCGTTTGCGAGCGCGATGGAGCCAGACCCGTCCGAGATGCTGGAGTTACGCATGAGGGGCTGCGGGATCAGCGGCACTCGAGTTAGTGTCGTATCCCCAGCCCCTGGCGTGATGTACTTCAATCGAGGGTGGAAGACGTTCGCCCGTATCCATAGCTTGACGGCGGGGTTTACCCTCCATTTTAAGTTAATGGAGGGCAACCTTCTCGCTGTCAAGGTCTTCGGTGACTCCGGCATCCGGGCGAGATGCTGCGTGGATAGCTCCTCCAATAGCGAAGGTCCCTCCTCGAGCGAGAGTGACGAGGAGGGGAGCGACAACGACGACGAGGACGGCGGGTCCGACTAGGCGTCGGACGCTGCCTCGCGCGCGCCACCGGCGACCCCATCATCCGGGCCGCCGGCTTTCTGAACTCCCCGGGGCCGTCTCCTTGGGCGGCTGGCATAAGGAGGCGGCGGAAGAGGAAGAGGGGTGGCGGCAAGGCCGTCAAGCCGGAGTACGAGGGCGAGGTGCCCTCAACAGCGTGCTGACGTCCTGCCGCCCCGTCTTCGAGCTCTGCCTCCGGTGCCTCCGTCTCCGCCAAGCTCCTGGCCGGTCCCCGGGAAGTTCTCTTGGTGTCTTCTGGCACCGTAGCTCGCCTAGGCACTTCTTTTGCCTTCCCCGACAAGCTTATCTTGCCGGGGCCTCCTTGACCTATCTCCTGAAGAGAAAAACAGGAGAGGGATTACGGGCATCTTATCTTTTAATTTATAAGCCTTCGGGCCTTAGCTGTATTTAAAGTTTGTAATCCTCTCTATCATGTTTTTCATCCTCCATGGACTTGCACTAAATTGGGATGTTTTTTAATGAAAAAGAGGGGAAAGCTTGCCAGATCAAGTCCTTTACTTGATTGTGTGCCTTGTACATTTTCACCCTACGCTTTTAGGGAACTTGCCGGCGCGGGCACCTTGCCGTGAGCGCCGAGTGCGGAACGTCGGCAACGGAACTGCAACCGACAGGAAACCTTGTCGCGGAGCTAGTCGCGGCTTACTTAAGTTGTTGAGCGGACTCGAAACGACAGTAAGGCAACTAGCTACGAGTTGGTTCTCTGCTGGCGGTGCCGCGACCGACAAGAAACCTTGTCATTGAGCTAGCCGCAGTTCACCCAATATTGTCGAGCGGACTCGAAACAACGGTCGGTGCGCGACTAGCTATGAACTGGTTCCTCCGCGCACAGGTTTTTTTCGTACAAGGCATGATCGTTCAAAGACGCGGCCTCGCTTTCCCCAGCCCATAAGAGGATGCATGACGAGGGATGAAAAACTTATCTGGTACTATAGCCCCCGGCGACTCCGGCTTGCCGGAGGTGAATCTCGATATTTGCAGCCCCCGACAACTTTGGCTCCGCCGGGACCTAGGTGCCAGTGCGCCTTGCTCTGTCCTTGCCGCCAGCGTTGTAGCCCCAGGGGACCCTGACTTGCCGCACAGGGATCTTAGCAATCGCAGCCCCCAGTGAAATCGGCTTGCCGGGGCCTCTTCGCCAGTGCGCCCTTCTGGTTTCTCCTTGTCGCTGTTATTATAGTCACAAAAATAACTAAGACAGCGCTGTAATAAGTTACTTTTGCAATGTAACTTCAGGTTGGGCAATGAGATGCCATGTTTTGCCCTTTGTATGTTTACACTCTATGCTTCTAGGGAACTTGCCGGCGCTAACACACTTGCTGAGTGCGGAACGTCAGCAGCCTGCTGGCGGTGTTGTACCCGGCAAGAAACCTCCTCGGGCCAGTTGCAGCGCACTTGCATTGTTGAGCGGACTCAAAAACAAAGCAAGGGCGCAACTTAACCACGAGTTAGCTCCTCGGCGCACAAGTTTCTCATACAAGGGACGTCCCATGTCAAGGCTTGCTACGTTACATCCTCGACTTCATTACATCCCTTGTACGTTTTTGCCCTACGCTTCTAGGGAACTTGCCGGTGCTAACACACTTGCTGAGTGCGGAATGTCAGCAGCCCGCTGGCGGTGTTGTACCCGGCAAGAAACCTTCTCGGGCCAGTTGCAGCGCGCTTGTATTGTTGAGCGGACTCGAAAACAAAGCAAGGGCGCAACTTAACCATGAGTTGGCTCCTCAGCGCACGGGTTTTTCGTACAAGGGACGAACGTTCGAGGAACATAACATAAGCGCTTAAAACTAAAGAAAAGAGCTATGCACTCAAGCTCGGGTGACTTAGCTTTTCTGTCTTCCGCGGTCCGGTGAAGCCGCGCTCCTCCCTTGACTTCCTCCCTTGTACGTTTTCATCCCCCCGCGCTTTCAGGGAACCTGCCGGCGCAAACACACTTGCTGAGTGCGGGACATCAGCAGCCTGCTGGCGGTGTTGCCTCCGGCAAGAAGAACTCGTCGGGCTAGTTGCGGCGCGCCTTCGTTGTTGAGCAGACTCGAAACGGATCAAGGGCGCAACTTAGCCACGATTCGGCCCTTCTGCGCACAGGTGCTTCGTACAAGGTACGGATTCTCAGGGAATACAATCCAAAAGCTTGAAACTGGATGCTTTCTTCGCCCTACTGGCTGGTGGAGCTCGATGGTGCGTCCTCGACGGTAGCGCAGCACTCCGGGGAGGCGTGCTTGCCGGAGCAGGTACCAGAGCTGTTCTTGCTGGGCTTGGTCTTTGGCGGATCTACCTTTGCTTTCTTGCACTTGCCGGTGGAGCTCGATGGTGCGCTCTCGACGGCAGCGCAGCACTCCGGGGAGGTGCGCTTGCCGGAGTGGGCATCAGGGCTGCACTTGCCGGGCTGCTTGCCGGAGTGGGCATCAGGGCTGCACTTGCCGGACTTGAGTTTCTTCTTCCCCCGGGGAGCTTCAGCGGCAAGTGGCTTGCGTTCTGCTGCGGCTGCTGCTTCCCGGTAGATCTTGTCGGCGCAGATGAGTGCATCCCTCTTGTCACCTTGGACAGAAATGACACTCATCGGGCCAGGCATCTTGAGCACGTTGTATGCGTAGTGAGAGGCTGCCATGAACTTGGCAAGCGCTAGTCGGTCGAGTATCCCATCGTAGGGTAATGGGATATCAGCAACATCGAAGGTTACCCTCTCTGTCCTGAAATTCAGCTCGTTGCCAAACGTCACTGGCAGCATGATCTTCCCCTTGGGCTTGCTCCTTCCCGGATTTATCCCTTGAAAGGTACCAGTTTCTTCGAGCTCGTCGTCGGGGATCTGGAGCTTCTTGAGTACTGCGGAGGAAATCAGGTTTAGGCCGGCCCCGCCGTCAACCAACATCTTTGTGACCTTGAGGTTGCAGATTGTTGGTGAGACCAACATCGGCAAGCACCCGACCGCAGTGATGCGATCAGGGTGGTCCTCAACATCGAAAATGATGGGCGTGCCAGACCATTTCAGAGGCTTGCGCGCCTCGATGGACGGCTCCGCTGCGTTCACCTCTCGCACCCACTGCTTGAGTTGGCGGTGCGAGGCGTGCAGAGAGGCGCCGCCGTCGATGCACAACACCTCTTTCGCCTTTTGAAACTCTTGGTCATCGGTCTCATCTTCTTCCATCTCATCCTCATCCTCGTCCTTGTCGCGGCTGCGGGGAGGCCTATCTCCTTGCCGCGGCTTGGCCTTGCCGCGGTGTCCTCCCCGGGCGAGAAGCTTCTTGCCGGATCCTCCGCCACCTCCCTGGGCTCTCTCCGTATCGCGGCGCTCGTACTCGGCTTTCTGCAGCTCCGCCATCTCTTCGACTTTCTTGCAGGTTTGGAGATCGTGGCCCTTGGTGCGGTGGATCTTGCAATACCGCTTGCCGGAGCCATCCTGCTTGTCGGCGGCCACCACGGCCTCACCAGAGTCATCGGCCTTGGCCTTGTCGGAGCCGCCTCCGTTGCCGGAATGCTCAACAGCTAGCACATCCTTAGTCTTTCTCTTCCTATTATTCCGTCTCCGGTTCTTCCTTGCCGGGGCGGTATCCTCACTGTCAGATCCTTCTGCTCCTGCAACCTCTCCGGGGATTTTCCTCCCCTCCTCAGCCCGTGCACACTTGTCGGCCAGAGCATAGAGCTCGCTGACATCCCTGATCTTGCACATCGCCATCTCCTCCCTCATCCTGCGGTTACGCACGTTCTGATGAAAGGCGCTGATAACTGCGGCAGGGTGGACGTCTGGGATGTTGCGTTGCACCTGGCTGAATCTCTGTATGTACTTGCGCAGGGGCTCCCCCTCCTTCTGGACGAGCAAGTGGAGGTCACTCTCCTGGCCATGAGGCTTGTGGCCACCCGTGAAGGCGCCGACAAACTGATGACACAGGTCCGCCCATGAAGAGATGGAACCGTCCGGCAAGTGCATGAGCCAAGATCTGACATTGGGCTTGAGTACCAGCGGGAAGTAGTTGGCGAGGATCTTCTCATCGCGCCCTCCGGCAGCCTGCACCGCGATGGTGTAGATGCTGAGGAACTCCGATGGATGTATCCTGCCATCGTACTTCTCGGGCACGTCTGGCTTGAAGTTCTTGGTTTTGGGCCACTGGACTTGCCGCAGCTCGCGGGTGAACGCAGGGCGACCTGCCGCGTACGGCAAGTCGCCTGGCTCCCCTAGTGCATGCATGTCGACGGTGGGCCCGGCACGCTAGTCAGATTGATGTCGCGTTTCCCTTCTGCGCTCGATGCGAGTGCGAGCGTCTTCGTGCTGCCGTTCTTGGAGAACGTGGCGCTGATCGCGTCGGGTTCGTGGGTCCGACGATGCGGTGGAGTCGCCGTCGGGGTTGATCCGACGAGCCGGCGATCTTGGCCATCGGGGCTGGGAGTGCACGGAGGTGGCCCCCCCAGCGGTCTTGTCGGCGTCGGCTTGCGCTTGGACGCCTTGCCGGGGCCTCGATGCACTCGGTTGCCGGGGTTTGTCGCCGTTGGCGAAGGCGATGAGACTGTATATGGTCATCCTCCAGTCGTCGATCTTGTGCGGCGCCGGAGGGTAGTCTAGGAGCAGCTGGGCTCGGGCCAGCGCTTCCTCGGCTGTCTTGGGTGGCGGTGGCAACGAGCGGCGCGAGGAGCGGGATGTGCTCGGACTCCCAACTGGATTGGAAGGTGCAACACCCCGTCCTAGCGACCGTACCTCGCTCGTGCCAGCATGCGGGCGAGCATGCTGACCTCGAGCGTCTGGCGACCCGCCAGCTTGGCCTTGTTCCAACGCGAGCACGGTGCTAGGAGCACCGGGGCGTTGTCGACCTTGCACTTCCTGGGAAGGGTGCGGTGTCTGCATGGTCGCCGACGCTTGCGGGGCCTTGTTTTTGGATCTGGTGACGACGTGAGTCCCACCGTCGGCGCCCGCTCTTCCGCTGGCGGCCACTCCACCGCCCGTTTGCTCCGGCGGTGGTGGAGGAATCGATGTAGAACGAGCGGCTACCTCCGAAGGCTTCTTCTTCGGTGGCATGTTGATGAAGGCGTTGATGTAGCGCGCGCGGAGACCGGATCGGATGCTCACGACCTCGACGCACCGCCTACCTGGCGCGCCAAAGATGTCGGGGAAGTCGCGGTCTGTATCCGCGGCCCCGGGCACCTATGGGGCACGGGGGCCCCTTTCTGGTTCGGCGAGGGGGCGGAGGCCGCGCGCAGAGCGGATCGAGGCCCGGGCGCGCGCGCTGGAGGGGAGGACGGGCGATTTTTACCCAGCTTCGGAGCTCTCCGGAGAGATAAAACTCCTACTGCTGCTTCGTGTTTTTATTTGATCTTGCTCGAATGCGAGCGCACGGTGGTGTGGTGTGTGTGTGTGTTGAACCGAACCCTATGCTGAACCTCCAGATGAACCGAACCTCCTCTACGTGCGCATGGGCCTCCCTTTTATAGTTTAAAGGGGGCACCAACAGGTGGCAGCGTAAGAAGAGGTGGTAGAAAGGTAAAAACGCAGGTTGGTGTAACAGTGACCAACAGTGTCCCCTACCTAACTCTGACGGCAGGGGACAAGGGCATTTAATGCCCGTCCGGTCGCCCCAACAGTGCAGAGAAGCGACCGTCAAGTGAGCCTCGGGTTGCCACGATGGCGTCTCTGTCAGCTCCGCTTGCCACCTCGCCCCGCATGGCTGCGTAGTGCCTCGCCACGTGCCTTTGGGATGGCCTTGTGATGACACGTCGCCGGATATGCTGGAGTTTGGTTGGCAATCTTGCCGCGGCAAGTGACTTGCCGCGGTCCTCCTCTTGTCGTGCCGGCAAGCTTGCCGGCCGTCGGGCCTTGCCGGGACGCGCGGGGCGCCGCGGCAAGTCCTCTGGAGGTGCCTTGGTCGGCCTTCCCGGCAAGCTCCTCTTGCCGGGGCCTTTGTTTTCTTCCCGGTAAGCTCTTCTTGCCGGGGCCTTGGTTGGCCTTCCCGGCAAGCTCCTCTTGCCGGGGCTTTAGCTTGAGTACTCCGTTCTTGAATGGCGTCAAAGTAGCCGCGGAGGATCTTGGCGGACACCCGGCAAGCCCTGCCGCGGGTCACTGCGACTGCCCGTGCACAAGTTCGGGGTACTAAGGTACCCCCCCACTTTAGTACACCGACACCTTGGTCTCGTGCTGGCGATCCGGACAACCCAATGGCGGCTGAGGTATGCGCAGGGCCGGGCCCTGCGACACAGAACACTAAAGCAAACGAAAAAGATATCGCAAAACCTTAAGCTAATTATTACAAAACACATTGTTCCAAGCATAAGTTCTTACGCCTCCGTGAGGCATGGTACATGTCGCAGAATGAAACCAGGCAAAAGCACCACCGCCGAGCCACCTCTTCAGCCTTGGACGCTGCCGTAGCCCACCTACGGAGTCCCATCATCTATGATGTCGCCGTCGCCCTTGCCCTCGGCACCCGCCGCAGGACCGACAGTGAGGAACTTCTTTAGCAAGGCCTCCACTGGACCCTTCATGGCTCGTGCTACAATGGCGCAGGAGTCAGGGTCCACATGCTCGAGCAAGGCGGTGAAGTCGTAGCTGGCGTCCCGGAGATAAAGATGGTGAAGGCACGCGTCAGGGCTGAGGAAGAGAGTATGAGGGCCTCAACTTCCACCATGGAGCCGAACCCGGTGACGACGCTCTCGAGCGCTTGCAAGCTCGGAAAGCAGAGCGGCAGGGCTCTCCTTTGGGGTCACCGCTGGCTCCATGGGCTCGCTCCTGAAGAGTTCCTACAACGCCTTTCCTCGAGGGCGACGAAGGTGTCACGCTCCATGGTAGCCGCCTTCTCAGCCTTTGCAAGGGATGCCTGGGCTGCCTCCGCCTCCTCCTTCAACTTCTCCAGGAAGCTGCGCTCCACGGCCTGCTCCTGGGCTGCCCGCTTCAGCTCAGCATCGCAATCAGCAACAACAGCCTCTTGGGCCTTCAGCTTCTCCTCTCGCTCCTAGAGCTGACTAGTCTGGATGGCCTGCTGATCCTGGAGAGTCTTCAGTTCAGCCTCCACTGCACGGGACCGCTCCTGCGCGTCCTTGGCCTCCTTCAGCGCCACGTCGCGCTCGGCAGCGGCTAAGCCGGCCACCTTCCAGGCCTCCTCCATGGATACCTTGGCTTTACCCAGGCCACTCGAACAGACATGTCAGCCAGGAGCCAGCCATAGACCAGCTCTACGCGCCCCAATGCCTTGCGCCGGTCCGGACCTCGAAGATCACCCTAGATCTAGTCCAGTGTGGAGCGGGCCTCCTCTAGGGCTCCAGACGCAGCAGAAGCACCATGGCCGGATGGCGTGGTGAGTTGAAGAAGAGGCGCTCCCGACACCAAGACTAGTGGAGCGGTAGCACCAGGAAGGACCGGTGGCTCTAGAGGCATTGCGTACTCGGCATGCGCGTCGGGGATGCGAGCAGCCAGGGTCAGCTTTGCCGTGGGAGTTGTTTGCTCTTCAGGCTGGGCTCAGAGATTCGGGGAGGCGGTGCCGCTGTAGGAGTCATAGGAGCCGCTCCGCCACTCTGCGCTGGAGCCGCGGCAGCGGCCGCAACGCGCTTGACCTCGGCGGCCCCAGCATCCCCCTTCTTCTTCTTCGCCACCGACTGCTGTGTGACATCAAATGAAGATACTCAGTACCACAACAAAATCCGAGAGCAAGGCCAAGAAGGACCACTTAATGGTCTGTGGCGACGTAGTTCCTCTTCAGGCTCATCAGCGGGGGATTCACGTGCGCAGGCCGTGCTGCGTTCTTGGGAGCAGGCGAGCACGCGGTCGGCACCGTGCTGGATGGTGGCGGCGAAGCAGGAAGGCTGCCCAGGGGAATCAGCACCGACCTGCCCCTCGTCAGGACCGCTCGCTTCGGCTTCTTCGAAGAGGCCCCCCCCCCCCCCCCCGAATCTCGTGGTGACACCGGCAGGGCGAGCCAACTCGTTGACCGGGTGTGCACCCACGTCGTCATCGTCGGACAAGTCGTGGAGGATGTCTCTCTGCCTCAGAGCAGAGGTCTCCCCCTCCCCCTCCTCGGTGGCTTCAGAGGATGGGTCGCCGGAGGACAAGTCCACCAAGGAGACAGCTGGCGGGGGAGGCTCCGTCAACATGATCCTGTGCTCGTTGAAGACAAGCATGGCGGCGGCAATCTCCTCCCCGTCTTCTCGGTGATACAGTGGGAGGAAATCATCCGGAGGGCTTCTTGGGTCCTTCCCGAGCAAGGAGTGCAAAACCTTGCTCAACTCCTCGTCGGGCAGGCTGTCTTGGCGCAGCCGGAGCTTGTCTTATGCGCCCTCGAGCTTCCACAAGGTGCGGGAGCGCTCTTGGAGTGGCTCCAGGCACTGCGTCAGGAACTCCTTGACAATCATGGCTCCCGTCAGCTTCTCCGCCTTCAAGTCAGCCTCCATCTTCTTCATCAACCGGCCTCCCCTGGGGGTCGGTAAGCTTCTTGTGAGAGCACCCCTTCTCGGATGACAGGAGCCCGGTCGGCAGCTCTAGTAGGACATGGGAACGCTTGGCGTTCATGAGGACCCATTTGTTCCGAAGGTCCTCCACCTTCTTCCCGGTGCGGGAAATTGCGTTGCTTCCATTGGCCACAATGAAGCAAGCACACCCTGTGAGCTGGTGGCTGTTCACCCGGAGGTAGAAGAAGTGGCAGAGCATTGTGAAGGAGGGCATCACCCCCACGAACGCCTCGTAGTAGAAGGCAAAGATGGATAGGAGGAGGACATAATTGGGATAAAGTTGGAGCGCATGGATACCATAATGGTAGAGGACGGCATAGAAGAATAGGGAGAAAGGAGGAATCAGCCCCGCATAAACGTTGTGCAGGAAGAAGGGGTAGAAGGTGCTGTTCGCAGATTCCAGCTCGATGGAGCCAACCTGGAGTGCAGTCTCCCCCCTTTGCTGATGGCGCTCGCTGTCAAGAGAAGCGTGGCCTGGAGCTTCTCCTCGACAACGGAGGGCACGCTCAGCACGGGCACAAACCAGGCGGCAAGGCCAGTGGCCAAGGCTGGAGCTTTAGCCTTATCGGCGTCCATCGGGCGAGAGCTTGGTGGGGAGGACCGACAGATCTGGAGGATTTTTTGGCACACGGAGATAAAGGGATCTGGCGCAAGCTGAAAGGAAGGCAATGAAAGCTCAGTAGCAGGTGTCAACCCCTTTTGTCAGCCATGAACGGTTGCTCAGGCAGCGTGGGGAAGTGGAGACGCCCACGTCCCATCAATCGCCACGTGTCGTCCAAGGCCGCAACCGGTTACGGCCCGCGGTGCTCCGCACTTGTCCTTTGGCTTCGCCTGGAAGCCAAGTCCGAGCACCCTTTGGCTTGGAGGCCATTGTCGGTGTTCTGGATACAGGGGTACCCAGACATGCCTGCCTGCGGCCCACTGCATGGCTCCATCGATGACCTGGTACAACCCAGCTTCAACATCAACAATCCTAGACCCTCGTGAGGGGCCAAGCCTTGCGAGGCGGACGACAACAAGACCTCCCAGGGGGTCGATCTCCCCAGGCTGGCTCCCGAGGAGCAGAGATTTCTATGCAAGGTGCCCTTGCGAGGCTCAACTGATGCGAGCCATGATGACCAAGGCCAGGCGGGCGCCAGCCGGCGCAGAGTACTAGTTTCCTCTTTGGTGCAAAGGAGGCAAGCAACAGGCGCGGAGTCCCGAGGAATCAACCAAAGGTTTCCATTTTGGTGCAACAAGACCAAGACCGCCAGGACGGCATGACGGAGGTTATCGCCGAGCCCACTGCAACATCACGACCGGAGGCTTTTGCAGGCGAAGACCACTTTAGTCAGGATATGATGTACCTGTTATCTCCCTTCAAATTTGGCCGTTGTGGGATCCCTTCCGGCCAACATTTGGGAAGGGGACCAAGGCCACTATAAATAGGACCATGCCCCACTATGGGAGGGGGGTCGAATCCGCAGAGAAGGAAGGGATATGATAGAATCCATTCCACCCTCACCAGCTCACCCGAGTCCAAGAACACGCCTCTGAGGTTGCTCCCACTGTACTAGTTCTTCCTCAGCCCCTCGAGGCAAATCCACCACAAAGCAGGAGTAGGATTTTACACCACAAGGTGGCCCGAACCTGGGTAAATTGCTGTGTCTTTCTTTCCCTTCAAGCTCAATGCTCTAGGCTGTGAGGTTTCACGAGTTGGTAGGCTGGGCAGCTTGAGATCTCCGCACGCACCCCCAAAGTTCGAACCTCTCAAGGGTTTGCGGAACAAAAAATCCGACAGAGTGGCGGACGAAGTACGTCCACCAGGGAGGGGCTCGCCCTGCTTCACCTTGCCTCCACCGCCTGCAGGGGTACGAGGGCTCTCTTCGTCGTCTTCGGTAGGCGGAACTAAGTCCTCACTCCTGGGCTTACTGCTGTGTTGGGGGCTCAAAGCAGGATCCCCTGCCTTGCTCCCCACCAAGGCCTAGCTCCCTGTCCCCTTCGGTGATCCAAGCGTCGGAGATTCCTTTTGGAGCGATGGATAAGGAATTCGGTCTCCTCCTACACCCCTCTACCGACGACAACAACAAACACAAGAGGTCAGTAGAAATATCAAGATATGCACAAGCCGTTCACCAGGAAATTATTCCTTACTCTTCTACGATGAGCATGGACTCCAAGTTGAACTCTACGGAAGGTGAAGGTTCCCTTCTCCTCTTCGGGGGTGTGGGAGCAGAACTCTCCAGCAGCAGCGGCGCCCGCTCCAGGGCCGGAGGGTCAGACGAAGACGAGTCCAGAGAAGGACTCGAGCTCGAGCTGGAGTCAGGGTCATCCTCTGTCGCCGCTCGCTTGGTGGAAGGGGACCTGATCTTAGAGAGGCAAGGTGATCGTCGGCATGCCGCCTCGACCTTAGAGGCCTTGGCGGTCGTCTTCTTCACCTTCCTGGCGGGCGAGCCGGCAGCGGCATGTTTGCGGGTACATTGCTCAAGGTCCTTCTCGTGGGCTTGCGGCCCGACCGCAAGCTACTCCTCTTGCTCCGCCACCTCGACAACTTCCTCCTCCTTCTCCTGAAGCTCCTTTACTGCCGCGACTAGTACATCTAGCCCGGCAAGTTACCTTCAGCAGGCTCATCGTCGACAGCCCCTTCTGCGGCTTGCTCCTCGCCTCCACCTTGGGAAGAGCTCCCATCTCCCGATTACCCCTTGCTCTTTCAGCCTTTGTATCCTTCGCCATCTCCACGAGGTAGGCCGGCTTGGCCTCCTCGACCTTCCTCAAGATATATGCGACCTCTGCAGAAGAGGTGGTCTTATACATCCTGGTTTCGACCTTGGAAGCCACCTCCACCAAAGTGCTCAACCATTCGAGCTCGTTATCCAGGGTGGGCATTTTCCAAGTACTCGTCACTCCTTCAGCATTGTAGACCAGCATCCACGATAGTATCTGGTCCCAGGAGGAATTGACATTCAGAGGGATGATAGTTACCGGAAGCTTGTACATGTCAAAACGACCGAACAGTTGGTTGCATAACCAGGCGGGGCCATACATCGACAGGTTGTTGGCCAGCCCGGGGAGCAACCTCATCCTATCTGCCGCGTCGCCATACAGCCACATAGGCCTGTCCCTTTCCTGTAACGGCGAGATTCAATGGAGGAGAAAATATGCCCCCACATGCTCGATAGTTAGCCCGGCATCCGCCAAATGGGTGACCCTTTTGATTGCCGGGCACAGTCTGTCTTCAGTGAGGCCCTTGGCGCTCCAGTCCCTACCACGTTCAACAACCTCGTTTCGGGCTTCACAGAACTCGGGGGCCTCTTTGTCGTGGATCCACCACCAATCACCTCTTCACTCATCCCACATTTCCAACTGATACCCGGGAAGGTAATCCCAAACCTTCCTCGCCACGCGTAGCATCCAGCTGATAACCCCGCAGCGATAGGTTCGGGGGCTTATGTCGGGGAAAACATACAGGGGTACATGTTTTCCCCTGACTTGTGCGTAGACAAGCCAAAGATTGGAGCACCAGAACAAGAGACAAAGAAGACTCGAAGAATCAACTAACATATCAGAAGGAACCAAGACTAAGGCAGAATGACTAGATGTTATCAAAAGAGAGGCCTCCTTTGCCGGGTAGGCGAGCCCAGGAAGGGGCGAGGCCCCCCCCAAAAAAGAGGACCAAGGTGTCCTGGCAGGGCCTGTCGGGACTCGCAGAGACCAGATCAACCCACCAACTGCTCCACCACAACCCACGTCATGGATCAGTGCGGTGTCAAGACGTAGGATGATTAAGTGTCAGCCATACACCATATGGTGGCCACTTCCTACCCACTGAACCCACAAATGACACCCATCCAGAGATGTTTCAAGTGAGCAAGCATGGAGCTGGCGAATTAGCCCGACAAGCCTTGCCAGGCAACTGACATGACACTAAGAGGCACATTAAATGCATGCTATCAGCCTGCAGAGTTAAGTATGATAGCACTGTTTGCTATCATATCAGTGTCTAATGACCAATTTGCCACTGTGGTAACCTCTTGATCTATAAAAGGAGGCCCATGGCAATGATTCGAGAGGTTAGAAGTTTAGATAACTCACACCCCCGTACGTGTGTAGTCATTGCTGCCCCGAAGCAACCCTGCTGGGCAAGTGTACTATGCACCACCACCACCTTTTCCCAATCAATCCACCAAAGCAGGAGTAGGGTTTTACGCCTCACGGCGTCCCGAACCTATGTAAAACTTCCTGTACGATCCCTGCCGTTCTGCCTTGCATTGGTCTGCTCTTTGTGCAACACGACTCCCCCTTGCCGAACCAGCAAGGGGCCGCCCTAGCCCCATAGGTGTTCATGGTTTCCCGCGACAGTTGCGAGCTGGTGTCATGATGTGAAACTATGTTGCGTTCCACATCACACGGTGGTCGAATAATCGTTCACGACACTGCGTAGACAGAGGCCGTGTGCTACTACCTCCATCTTGATCTATTACTCCCCTTTTATATTCGGTACCATATTTTGACCTTAAATTTAATTAACAAAATGTTAATGTGTGTTATGAAAATAATATAATTGGAAACTATGTTCAAATACGAATCCAACAATATAACATTTGGCGACATGCATTCGTATTTTAGTGGTTAAATCTCTAGTCAAAATTTGGCACAAAAATACAAAGAGGACTTATAAAACATGACGGAAGTAGTAGGTAATTAAATCATAAACATTTTTTATTAACTATATGTGTATGTGTCGTTTCGTCATCCTCTCGCACGTCTTGTCATGCTGATGCTATAGACGGCTTTCAGAGCAAGCTTGACCAACGCGCATGGGTGTTCTTTTGGCCAAACGTGGCTGAAGTGGTGCCAATGAATCGTCGGTGAGCCTGTTCCCGCGCAACCGCGTTGGTTCCCATGCATAGCCGCGCAAGCTTGTTGTCTGACTCGGTGAAATCCCCCAAAATCCCAATGCTTACCCGCTTGATATATAAACCGTCACGGCTGGCGAGTCCTGCATCACATTTTCCCCTCCCTCCCTGTAGCTTACCTCGTCTACTTATCCCACAATCGCTAATGGCACCGGTCCGTCGTAGTCGCTCAGCCACTCCGCCATCATCGAACGATAGCTCTAGTTGGGATGCTACACCGTCGCGGGGCACAGTCCCCGGCGTAGTGTAGTGTGTTTAGCGTCCCTATTGGGTGTGTGCGCAACATCCACCACACACTCCACCGCCGCTGCCCGTCGGCAGCTGTTGCCGGTTGCCGGTTCCGCCACCCTACATTCTGCCACCACATCACTATCGAAAGCTAGGGCCATCGCCCACTCCACCACCATGGCCAGAAGGCAGGAGGTGGCCGTCCTGGCCGCCACCCAACTGTCGGCCACCATGGCCATCACCCGCTCTACCACCACGGCCTGAACGAGGGAGGTGTCCATCGTGGCCGCCACCACACCGTCGATCGTCGTGGCTGCCAGCTCACCATCGACTGTCAGGGCCATCACCCGCTCCGCCACCACCACACGTAGGCGAGAGGTGGAGGTTGAGCCCTGCATGTGCGTCAGCGACCTTGCGCGCTACATCAAGTTCCTGCAGGAGGGGGAGGAGAGCCTGGTTGTGCATGCTAAGAGTCTTACCGCCGCCGTGGCCGCAACTATCGGATTCAGGGCTCCGCAGACCCAAGACAGGTTTGAACTCGGGGGCGTGTGCAAAGAACTCAACCTCTCCAGCCAACCTATTTCGTCACCGCCACGGCCTAGCTCAACGAACAAACAAGAAGATGGACACAGCAGTTTACCCAGGTTCGGGCCACCTTGTGGTGTAAGACCCTACTCCTGCTTTGGGGTAGATTAGCCTCATGAGGGGCTGAGGATGACTAGTACAAGGGAAGAACAACCTTAGGAGGTTTGCTCTAGTGTGGGTGGGAGCTGAAGGGATTTTACCTCGTCCCCTTGCTATGGTGGTGGCTAGCCCATATTTATAGTGGCCTTGGTCATCTTCCCCCAAAACGTAGGCGGGAAGGGATCCCACAGGGGACAATTCGAACGGGGACAAGTAGTACATCTTATCCTAACAAAAGGTGGTCTTTTCCTGCAAAGCCTCTGGTCGTGACACTGCGGTGGGCTTGGCGATGACATCCATCCAGCCGCCCTGGTGATCATGGTCTTGTTGCAGGGGAATGGAAACCTTTAGGCGATTCCTTGGGACCCCGCGCCTGCGCTTGCCTCCATACCACCAAAAAGGAAACCTACTACTATGCGCCCGCTGGCGCCCGCCTGGCCTTGGTCGTCATGGCTTGCATCACAGCAACCTCATGAGGTTCAGCACCCGCATAGAAATCTCCGGTCCACAGGAGGAGGCTGTTCCCTCCGGAGATCTTGATGTCGTTCGCCTCGCGAGGCTTGGCCCCTGGCGAGGGTCTTGTCTTGTTGGTGTCCTGTATGGGCCATACTAGGTCATGGTGGAGCCACCCCATTGGCTGCTCGCAGGCAAACTGGCTACCCTGGTTCCTAGAACACCAATAGTAGCCCCCGGGCCCAACGCGCGCTCGGTCTTAGCTTCGAGGCGAAGCCAAAGGGCAAGGGAGAACCTTCACGGGCCCCAATCGCCTATGGACCAGGTTGATGCATGGCACTTGATGGGACGTCGGCATCTCCATTTCCCCTTGCCGCCTCGGCAACTGCCCGACTTGACAACTGCGTGGTGCATGCAGAAAAACCATCATTACTGGGAATCATGAGAGGCCGGCGGTTGGCCTTCCTCCGGCTATAAATGGGGGAGGGGCAGAGCCCCCAGTCCCATCTTCATCTTCTCGCGCCCGTTTCTCCTTCTTCTTCGTCCCGTCATGTCGTCAGAGCATCCATGGTGCTAGTGAGGAGGTTCTTCGCCACGGTGAAGGGAAAGGCCCCCAAGGAGGGGCCGGACTCGTCACCCCCCAAGAGGGGATGCAGCCGTCCTCGCAAGTAGGCTGCGATGCTGATGGTGGCTTCCCAAGGGCATGGGCGCAGCCCCTCAAAAGATAGCGCCACCTCCGGCAGCCGCGGGGGTGCACTTTCCTGCGGCCGGGGCAGCCGCAACAAAGAGGGGAGGCGCATAGTGGCCGTCCGGCCTCCGCTCCCACGGTCCCACTCGGCCGACGTATCCCTGGAGTTTGTGGTGTATGCAAAGAGGCATGCAGGCGTCTGGTTCCAATTTCCACGCTTCTTTGCGGGCGCGCTACCAGCTGGGGGAGCCGGTGGCCTTTGGCTCCAGGCCGATGGCTGCTGCAGCCAAGCCTCCTGGGTGGAGGTCAAGGTCACCGCCACCGGCAATGTGTTCCTGAACCGCGGGTGCCAGCCGTTTGCCCGCGCACGCAGCCTCCAGGGGAGGCGCACCCTGCATTTTAGGTACGACGGTGCCGCGCCTGGGGTGCTGCCCGGAGAGCGACAACGACGAAGACGACGACGACAACGACGAAGGCTGGAGCGGCGTACCATCGCTCGTGGTGAGCTTGCCCTTGGCAAATAAAAGATGCAAAAGCTCCTAATTTCATTTCAAGAAGTTGCAAACCTGCTATAGAAAGAAAGCAAAAGAACAGCCGCATCCAACACCTACACTAGTCTTCTTGTCAACCACCAGCGTGGAGCATGGGGCCTCCACTAGGACATGGGTGGGAGCCCCCGTGAGGCCCAGGGTCGGCACTCAGGAGATTCTGGGGCGTGTACATCCCCAACTCATTATTACGTGAGAGTGTCACAAGCGGAGATCTTCAGGAGCCCATCACCCTGGTCATGCGTAGAATTTTCGGAGGTGCTGGATGTTCAGGCATTCTAGATGGGGACCCCGTCCTGTGTCTCCACGTGCGAGGTGCCAGGCCTGGACACACGGGTGATCCTGAGTGAGCCCTCCCACATGGGCAAGAGCTTGTGAAGCCCCTCCCTAGAGAGCACCCATCTTAGGACAAGGTCACCCACCAAGATGGTCCTGGTGTAGACGCTATGGCAGTGATACCGTCGCACCACCTCCTGGTACCTCGCTACACAAAGCGAGGCTTGGCGGCAACGCTCCTCTCCCAGCATGAGGTCCATCCCCCGTGAGGTGTCCTGGCGTGCCTCGTCAAATGCCAAGACCCATGGGGAGCTATGTTTTACCTCATGAGGGAGGACCGCTTCAGCCCCATAGATGAGGAAAAACAGGGTCTCGCCTGTAGGGTTGGTCGTGGTGGTGCGGATGGACAACAACACGGACTGGAGCTCATCGAGCTAGCCCCTGCCGCAGGCCTCAAGTTTCTTCTTGAAGCTCCTTGTCACCCTTCAGGACCTCTGAATTGGCGTGTTCAGCTTGGTCGTTGCTCCGCTGGTGCACCACCGAAGCGTAGCATATCTGCCTTCCAAGGTTAGCACAATATGTTTTGAAAAGGTTGCTTGTGAACTGAGAACATTGTCGGTAATGATATGGTTGGGGACCCCAAAGTGGCTCACGAGGCCTTTGATGAACTTGACGGCCGAGCACACCAGGATGGTGCGAACGGGCTCCACCTGCGCCCACTTGGTGAACTTGTCGATGGCGATGTAGAGGTACATAGCAGTGGCCCCCGGCTGCTCAAGGGAACAGACCGAGGATATCCAGCCCTAAGACCGCGAACGGCCTTGAGAGCGGGATGGTCTGGAGGCCCTGAGCGGGCTGGTGGATCTGTTTGGCATGGAATTGGCAAGCCTCGCAGGATCTCACTAGCTTAGTGGCATTGTTGAGCATCGTGGGCCCGTAGAACCCGTTGTGGAACGCCTCGCCCATGAGGGTGTGCGACAAAGAGTGATGCGTGCATCCCCGCTATGGATGTAAGCTAGCAGCTCACACCCCTTCTCTTGGAGATGCACCACAGAGAGACATTGTTTGGGCGCCTTCGGTAGGGCTCGCCATCCTGGATGCAGTACGCGGTGGCCTGGCGGGCCACACATTCCTCATCTTCCTCCTTCTTTGGCAAGGTGCCTCTGAGCAGGTATGCCTTGAACTCCTAGGTCCAGCACCCCTCCTGAGGTTCAAGTGCAAGAAGTAGGATAGCTCCCGAGGTCGGGCCACATGCTAGTGCGCCCGAGGAGGGTGCCATGGGCGGCTCCTACCGAGGCGGCGCCGGTCCTGCAGTGGGGGAGCCGCTCATGGTTTGAAGAGCCGCTCCTCGAAGACAGTGTGGCTCTAGAATCCTTTCTCAATTTTGTGTACCTCTTCTAGATATGCCTCCATGTGCTCGTCTTTTGTCTTGTACGCCTTGTTGGGGAAGTTGATGAGGAGATGGGAGTCACCCTTGACCGTGTGGTGCCTAACCCCCACAGCCACCACGGCCTTGAGGCCGGCGATCAGGACCTTGTACTCGGTGATGTTGTTGGATACCTTCTCACCATGCTGGAAGCAGAGCTGCACGGCTGTCGGATTTCGGGTTCCGGCAGACCCTCAAGGTTCGAACTCTGGGGTGCACGCGGAGATCACACCTCCTGCCTACCCACATCTCGTCGCCTCGCAAGGATCTAAACTACACGAAGAACAACACAAGGGGCACGAGATTTATACTGGTTCAGGCCACCATTGTGGTGTAATACCATACTCCAGTTTGTGGTGTGGTGGATTGCCTCAGGGGGCTAATGATGAACAGTACAAGGAAGAACAGCCTCGCAAGGGGCTGTTCTTGGCTGGTGTGATGAACTGCTTGGGTGAGTTCAGTCGCCTCTCTCTCTATCTCTAGTCTACCCAAAATCTCCCCTCTACTCTACGGTGGATAGCTCTATTTATAGAGGGAGGCCCTGGGCCTCTTCCCAAATATTGAGCAGGAAGGGCGCCAACAATTGGCCATTTTCAAGGGGAACATCTAGTACACTTATCCTGACTAAAGTCGGTCCTCGCCTGCCAAAGACCCTGACAGTGACGCCGGCTTGGGCTCCACGATGACCTCCATCCTGCCGTCCTGCTGGTCTTGGTCTTGTTGCACCGAAATGGTTGCATTTGCTTGATACTCTCGCCTGTGCCTATCCCCTTTGCACCAAAGAGGAAACAAGGACTCTGCACAGGCCGGTGCCCGCCTGGCGCCCGCCTGGCCTCGGTCGTCATGGCTTGCATCATGGGCACCTCGTGAGGTACCCCACCTTGACCTCTCCGCCTCCTCGCGAGCCAGCCTGACGAGGCTGTACCCGAGGAAGCCTCCTGTCGTCCGCCCCGCGAGGCTTGGCCCCTCGAGAGGGTCTTGAACTTGTGTTGATGAAGATGGGCCGTACTGGGCCACTCCCTGAGCCACGCCGCAGGCCGCAGGCAGGCAAGTCTGGGTACCCCTATTCCCAGAACACCGACAGTAGCCCCCGGGCCCAAGGCACACCCAGACTTGGCTTAGCAGAGAAGTGAAGGGGCATGTGCGAAGCGCCGCGGGCCCCATCAGCCTGCGGCCTTGGGTGCCGCGTGGCGGTTGATTGGACGTGGGCATCCTGGCTCCCCCACGGCGCCTCGGCAACTGCATGAATTGACAAATCCCTGCATGCAAAACGGTTCATGATTACCTGTGATCGTGGAGGCCGGCGGTTGGCCTCCCCCTGTTATATGTATGCAATAGCGCGGGCCTTCCCAGTCCATCTCTTCCTGCTACTCTCCGTCTTCTTCTTTGTCCTCGCTCCACCCTATGCCAATGGCACCGATCCTTTGGTTTTCCGG
Organism: Triticum timopheevii; assembly: GCA_963921465.1. Classification (NCBI taxonomy): domain Eukaryota; kingdom Viridiplantae; phylum Streptophyta; class Magnoliopsida; order Poales; family Poaceae; genus Triticum; species Triticum timopheevii. The sequence goes on along the minus strand of OY997264.1, from coordinate 245,642,826 downwards.
CGAAGAGAAGGGGAAGGCCCCCCGAGAGGGTCCTGTCCTGCTTCCTCTGAAGAAAGGGCCCGTCTCTTGCCGCGGAGAAGGGGGTGCTTGGCAGGAGGTTTCAAGGCCATTGTTTGAGCGGCCGCCGCCTGGATTCCCATTGCCCTTGTACGCCCGGATCGAGGGTCCTGAAGGCGCAGGCGCCGAGCGGCACCGCCAGAGGCGCCATCGCCGCCGGCAGATCATGGCGGTGCGTGTCGTTCCTCCTGGAGTTCGCGCTGATGGCTCCTCTTGCGAGCTCGTGCTTCACGCCGCCATGCCTCCTCGGTCCTGGATTCGCCTTCCTCCTTCCTGCGCCTTCTACATCCCGCCGAGGGGGCCTATCGAGCTTTGGCTGCAGCATGCTGACTGCAGTACCCTGCGACCGGAGCGGAGGTTGAGGTCGTTGATCCGGGCAAGGTTACATGACCCGTGGCTGGGGCGAGATCGCCCGGGTCTGCAGGACAGGTGGCGCCCTCGTAATCCACCTTGAGTACGACGGAGCCTCCCTGATGTTCTTCAAGGTCTTCGACATGGAGGGACGCCGGCTGGAGTGCTGCCCTGAGAAAGGTGGCCGGGGCCCTGCCGTGGCGAGGACTAGGCTCGCCAATCGCTCCCTCTGCAGCTCCTCAAGGAGCGGAGGTGTCGGAGGATCCAGCGACTCCGCCGAGCTCTTCGCGACTCCGGAGACAAGCGACGACAGCTACGAGCCCCCGAGCTTGCGTCGCTCTCGGAGCAGGGCAGGTTCGTCAGGCCGCCGTCGCCACTGATCTGTATGGGGTTGACGCCAGGGCCTGACGGCCCACTGTTGATGATGGCGTCTCTTTGCGGAGGCGCATGCAGTTAGCGCTCTTTAGGATTTGCTCCTTTTGTTCGCTGCAAGGAGTCGAAGAACATACCCCGTGGGGCTTTGTAAGGTGCATGCGGTTCCATTTGTTAATATGATCCTTATCGTGAAGCGGTGCGAGATGCTCGTCCCATTTTAGCTTAGTTCCTCCTTTCGAACCTCACGAGGACTTGACACTCTATGCTGATAGGTCCCAGTCCCAAGGCAGGCTTCAGCCGTCGCTGGTATGCCAGGTCGCGATGCCGTGGTCAAGGCCAGGTGGTGAGCGGCCCGGAGTCCAGTAAGAGCCCCTGAGTCACGATGCTCAGGAGGTCCCCTTTAGCGCTCAAGCAACCATTGTTCGGTGAGAAAGGAGCGCGACGTTGCCAACACGGGATAGCATTAGGTGCGAGGTCGGTGCTGCGATAGCTAGTATTTTCGGAGGATGATTTATCTCGGGGGTCAGAAGCCACTCCTTGGCGCGGCGCCGGGCCCACGCATTGGTAGCCGAGGAGTTGCCTGGCGAGGTACCCACGTGCCTCTTCCCTCTCGCCCTTGCTCCCCTTCATGCTCTACGTCCTCAGGTCCTGGCCCTCGGGCGAGCTCAGCCGTCGCTGGTATGCCAGGTCGCGATGCCGTGGACAAGGCTAGGAGGTGAGGGCTGGAGAGCCAGTAAGAGTCCATGAGTCACGATGCTCAGGTACACCCTCTTTAACGTGCAAGCGGTTTGCGCAGACGAGAGCGAAGGAGACGCTACGAAGGCCTTGCCCGACGCTGCTCCTTAAAGTGATCCTGCGAGTTCATCACAAGAAAAGCGAGAGTTTGTCGTTACAATTGCCAGCCAGCTGCTGGTTGCTCTGGGAGGGTGACGAGACACTAAAGGCTTGGTGAGGTAGCAGCCTGCAGGGTTGCCGCGGCCAGAGCTCAGCCATTCAGGTTTGTCGACGTTGCAGGGGCGGACCCATGCGCAAGCATCGTGCCGTTAGGGAGCAGCTCCATCAGTTGGTGTCAATCGAGCGGGCGATTAAGTCAAGCACATTAATCATGAAGGAGCAAATCCGTTTAGATAGGCGCAGAAAAAGGCAAACACCGCTTGGTCGGGCCCGAGTGATTTTGGGGATGATGCAGCCCGAGGGACGCGCCCGATAAAGTAAACTAAAAACATGAACCAAAGGGATACATGCCGCAGGGACGGACCCACGCGGCCTAGGAATGGTGCAGCCCTGGGGGGCGATCCTAGTAGAAAATGAAACTCGAAGGATGTCACCTGATGATGTTAAAGATGAAGGGATGCTGAAGTAGCGGACGGTGTGCGGTGCGGAAGCCGATCTTCACGAGCCCCCAGGCCCAGGAGCCTCGAGAGGCTCCGGAGGCGCTGGCGGCTCCTCGTAGACCATCTCCATCTCCGCTAGGACTGTGGAATGCCTGGCCACTTGAGCCTCCAAGATGCTCCTCATGAGGCGCTGACGCGCAGCAGCCGCGTTCGGCAGGCCGTAAGGCATGCGAACATAGCTGTGTGGTGGACCTTCGCAGCGTCCCACGCGTGAGGGCCAGAGGCGCTCCTGAGAGGCGGCTCGGTTGAGTCCTGATATGTCGATGCCAACGCGCAGCCCACGACCCTCGCCTTGGTGGGGAGCTACGGCGGGTAAGCGGTGGCTGCCACTCATGACTCTTGACTCCTGCAGCTCCCGAATGATCTCGTTGACGAACTACCGAGGGTTTGGCCCTCCTTGCCTTGCTCCTTCCTGAGGGAAACATGCTTTGAAGCACGCCTCCAAGTGGTGCCCGAGCGCCTCCCTCGTGATCCTAGCAAAGTTGATGGCCCTCCAGGAGAGAGCCCCCGAGCCTTTCTCGAGGAGGGCGCCGAGCACGCCTTCCTATGCGACAGAAGGAGGCACCCTCTGAACAGGCACGGACCCTGAGGGGCCTGCCTCCCGAGGGGTCAGACCAGGCGATGTCTTCTTCTTCTTAGGGGCAGCCTCCGGAAGCCTCCAACTCCTGTGATCTGGGTCTTCAATAGATGCGGCTTGGAAAGCACGTTCCAGAGAACACACATCGTCTCTCTCTTCACAAGGCACCATGATGACTCCACCGCTTCCTGCCATCTTGAGGACATTGTAGCCGTGATGAGTCACGACCATGAACTTGGCCAGGGCTGGATACCCGAGGATGGCATTGTACAGCAGGCGAATGTGAGCGACGTCAAAGTCAATGAGCTCGGTGCGGTAGTTGTCACGCTTCCCGAAGGTAACAGGAAGGTAGACCTGCCCTATCGGAACTGTGGAACCATCAGTGACTCCTGAGAAAGGCTTGGTTGGCTGCAGCTGGTTGTATGGCACTTGGAGATTGTTGAACGTCTCGACGGATAGGACATTGAGCCCTGCTCCGCCATCGATGAGGGTCCTGGTGACTTGCACATTGCTGATGATTGGGGAACAAAGGATCGGGAGGAGTCCGGCTGTGGCCGCGCACTTGAGGTAATCCGCTGAGCTGAACGTGATGGCGCATGCTGACCACCTGAGAGGGCATGTGGCCTTAAGCTTGGGGAGGACTGCATTCACTTCGCGAGCAAACTGCTTGAAGATGCGCTGAGAGACCGGGGCTTGAGCGCCGCCCAAGATGCAAGCGATTGCACGCGGCTCCTGGGAGCCTCCAGCCCCCTCGTCCTGATGATGGTCTTCATTCCTCCTCGGCTGTGGTGGCAGAGGAGGGAGGCCCGCGTTGCCTTGTGGGCGATCCTCGTGAGGCTGATCCCTCCAACCTCCCTCGCGAGGCGGGTCCCTCCAACCTCCCTGATGAGGCTGGTCCTGCCAGCGGTCCTCGCGAGGTCGGTCACGCCACCCTTGGCGAGGGCCAAGGTCTTCCCATCGTCCCCCACCTCTTCCTCCTCCTCAGCCATAGCCCTGGTCACTATGCTCGGGGCGTCGGCCGGCACGCACATCCCGCACGGCCCTGAGCTCTTGGCATTCGTTGGTGTTGTGGGTGTGGAGGTCGTGGTACACGCAGTACTGGCTGCCCTTGGATGACTCAGGCTGATCCCTGCCTCGCTTGGTGTCCAGCTCTGCTGCAAGCACGGCAGCCCCCTTGCGCTTCACGTCCTTGACCTTGGGCTTCTTCTCTTCTGGGTCGGCAGCTGGCAGCTCAAGGAGGGAAAGGCGCCCTTTCTCAGCCCTAGCGCACTTGGTCGCCAAATTGAACAGCTCCTGGGAGGTGCATAGGTCCTCATGGATCGCAAGCTCCTCCTTCATCTTGACGTCATGTACGCCGTCGGAGAAGGCTGAGATGATGGTCTCCTCAGACACCGTGGGGATCTTAAGGCGAACGCGGTTGAAACGCTGGATGAACTTCTGCAGGGTCTCTCCCGACTGCTGCTTGATGCGGTGCAAGTCGCTCATGGCCGGGGGCCGGCCGCGGGTGCCTTGGAAGTTGGCGATGAATCGGGTGCGCATCTCGTCCCAGGAGGAGATCGTGCCAGGAGCCAGGTTCAGGAGCCAGGTGCGGGCACCGTCATTGAGCGCCATGGGGAACCAGATCGACATGACCTTCTCGTCCCCATTGGCGGCTTCGATGCCCAGCTCATAGAGCTGGAGGAACTCCGCAGGGTCAGTCGTGCCATCGTAGCGCGGGGGCAGATCTAGCTTGAACTTGCCCGGCCAGGCCACGCTGCACAGCTTGGCGATGAAGGCACGGCAGCCTGCAGTGGCCGCGGGAGGCCTTGGGTGACGGAGAGCTTGATCTTGGAAGTCTCCGTGCGCTGCCGCCAGGAGCGGCGCAGGGTCTTGACGCGTTGGAGCAGGAGCGCGTTCGTGTCGGGCCGGTGCGGGGAGCACACGGGCAGCTTCTTGGGGGCGAGGGAACTCTTGGCAGCTCTTCTCTTGCTGTGCTGGCGCCGGACGGAGGGGGTTCCGCCCAGGAGCCACGCGCCTTGGGGCCAAGGCGCCTTCTTGAGGGGGAGGCGGCTGAGGCACCCCCGGAGCTTCGTCGCCCGCGCAGGGCGGGGCGCGGTGCAGCGAGAGGGATGGCGTAGGGGAGCCCCCAGCGGCGCTGACGATCTCGGTGATGCTAGCGAGCCACTCGTCGTAGAGGTCGTCGACGGGGCGGTTGTGCAGGAGCTCCCGTGCTAGGAGCAGCGCGGCATGCACGTCCGCATGAGTGCGACGGGCGTGGGACGAGGAACCGGCTGGAGTCAGCGATGGAGTGGCGGTGCGGCCTTCTCGTCGCACCAAAGGATGCAGGGACTACGCTTGCTGCTCGTTCCCCACTGAGCCGGTGGCGTCGTTGACGGCAGACGACGGGGAACGGCGGGGGCGCCCACCGACGGGGGCCGTCTGGGCGACACGAGTGGCGAGAGTGGCCCGGCGCTCGGCGCGGGCTCGACGAGCGTCTGAAATGGATGCGACGGGCGGCGAAACACGAGGCGACGGAAGGCGGATTCCGGCGCACCCCTACCTGGCGCGCCAAATGTCTGATTTCGGGTTCCGGTAGGCCCTCAAGGTTCGAACTCTGGGGTGCACGCGGAGATCACACCTCCTGCCTACCCATGTCTCGTCGCCTCGCAAGGATCTAAACTACACGAAGAACAACACAAGGGGCACGAGATTTATACTGGTTCAGGCCACCATTGTGGTGTAATACCCTAATCCAGTTTGTGGTGTGGTGGATTGCCTCGGAGGCTGATGATGAACAGTACAAGGAAGAACAGCCTCGCGAGGGGCTGCTCTTGGCTGGTGCGATGAACTGCTTGGGTGAGTTCAGTCGCCTCTCTCTCTCTAGTCTACCCAAAATCTCCACTCTACTCTGCGGTGGCTAGCTCTACTTATAGAGGGAGACGCTGGGCCTCTTCCCAAATATTGAGCGGGAAGGGTGCCAACAATTGTCCATTTTGAAGGGGAACATCTAGTACACTTATCCTGACTAAAGTCGCTCCTCGCCTGCCAAAGACCCTGACGGTGACGCCGGCTTGGGCTCCACAATGACCTCCATCCTGCCGTCCTGCTTGTCTTGGTCTTGTTGCACCGAGATGGTTTCCTTTGCTTGATACTCTCACCTGCGCATGCCCCCTTTGCACCAAAGAGGAAACAAGGATTCTGCGCAGGCCGGCGCCCGCCTGGCCTCGGTCGTCATGGTTTGCGTCATGGGCACCTCGTGAGGTACCCCGCCTTGATCTCTCCGCCTCCTCACGAGCCAGCCTGACGAGGCTGTGCCCGAGGAAGCCTCCTGTCATCCGCCTCGTGAGGCTTGGCCCCTCGCGAGGGTCTTGAGCATGTGTTGATGAAGATGGGCCGTACTGGGCCACTCCCTGATCCACGCCGCAGGCCGCAAGCAGGCAAGTCTGGGTACCCCCGTTCCCAGAACGCCGACAACAGCATAGTAGAGCTTGTCCTGGGTAGGTGAGATAAGCACGACTCTAGCCCCCGCACCGTGGCATGCGAATGCACCATCGAAGTACATGACCCATGTCAGGACCCCGACTCAATGCCACATCGATCTAGCATGTAACACCTCATATCACTTTGCGGCCTCACGCACGGTATTCCCACAGGTGTCGCCTTACCTTTGCCCAGGACCGTTTGCGCCTTTTGGCACAAGTATATGATAGTGTCGCTAGCATCCATATGATAAGGATCCCGGGCTGACATGGCTAGTCATAAACCCAAAGTGGCACAGACTTACAGGGACAGGCATCCATGACCCAGCATCGAACGTGTCGGTCATGAGCGAGTGAGTCCGGGCTGTAGCACTAGGCTAGCAGGACTCCGGTAAACGGGGCTGTAGCGGGCTAACAGGACTCCGGTACTCAACGCGTGACATTTCCCCAAAGGGACAGACATAGGAACGAAGAAGGACACATGCCGGCCAGCCTAAGTGTTCCGGAGCAGTAGCAAGCTACCATGGCTCAGTGGAAGCACTAGGAGACATTTCCCGGTAAGAGAGCCTACTAAAGATAAACAACTAGATAGTCAGATCCCACACATACCAAGGATTTCAATCATACACACAATATGCTCGATATGTGCAAATACAACAAGGCATCACAACATGACTCTAAAACACAAGTACTTTATTTAAAGGCTCAGAGAGCCATACATATCATACACACAAGTACGGGTCACACGACCCACATTCATGTCATACAAGCATACAAGCCAACATCGGAAGTAATTTGTCTGAGTACAGACAACTAGTAAAATAAAAGAGGCTTGGGTAAGCCTAGCTATACTACATGGTCCTTCACAAGCTCAGGGTCACCACCTGGGCCTCAGTCTACTCATCGATGTAAACGTCTACGAAGAACCCGTCAGAAGGGGTTGTAGCATCTTCTGTAAAAAGTACATTAGAGCAACATGAGTACAAAGGTACTCAGCAAGACTTACATCAGATCCTACGTACATGCACATTATCAAGAAGAGTTGGTGGGGTTATTGCAGCAAGCCAGCTTTGACTCTTGGCTAAGCTATCCTACGAGACTCCAACTTGAAATGGTTTTGCACACTCGAGTCCACTACTCACCACTTCAGTACACTACGGAGGATCCACCTCCGTCTTCCTACGGAAGAGCCATCCTCGGCACTCACGCTTATCTTGAGGCTTTTAGTAGTTTCCATTTACTTGTCTATGAACTGTATAGGCAACCAAGTAGTCCTTTACCGCGGACGCGGCTATTTGAATAGATGACGTTAACCCTGCAGGGGTGTACTTCTTCATACATGTTTCCACCACTTAGCGTCTGCACACGACATGTGCTCGGCAGACTTCAAGCGAAAGCCGACGTGGGTGTAGACCACGACCTACCTAAACACCTAAGTCTCTAGTCCAGGCTTATCGCCTATTCAGGTTCCATCCGCGGGGAGTCCGGCCGAGGTTTCCACATACGGCCCCAAACGATGTGAACAGGGTTCCCGAGATACCTAACGGGCATCTGGTACACCATGCCACGTACCTACCGCATCACAGCCCACCCCACGGTCCGCGCTGTCCACGGCCTCCAGTAGGCTACAAACACCAGAAACTACTTGCATCTCCTGGACAGAGGACTAGGGTGAATAAGAAGTCGAGCGGGGTCATATTTCGGGGCCCAATGTATGGTAGTAGCTGAATCTTAAATCACACATACAGATCTCAGTGCTTAAGGACGGCTTCAATGAAACAACCCACCATGTACTCCTACATGGCCTCTCATCGATACCTTTACCAAATCATGTTCAACACATCACTCTCATACTGACATGATCATTTCACTCTAGCCCATCACCCAGATGAACCAGACCTGACACGACTCTAAGCATAGCAGGCATAGCAAGGTAGGAACAACACATACACATGGCTCAATCAACTCCTACACATGCTAGTGGGTTTCATCTAGTTACTGTGGCAATGACAGGTCATGCATAGGAAATGGGTTCAACTACCGCAGCACACAGCAGTTTGAATCGCGTTGTCTAAATGCAGTAAAAGAGAGCAGGAGCGAGAACATGGGATTGTATCGATATGATCAAATGGTTAGTTGCTTGCCTGATGGGTCAGTGCACTGGTATTGTTCTTCGTTGGGGTAATCACGGTACTCCTCAGGGGCAGGACCTGCCGCAGAGAGCACCGATACACAATCAGCACCAAACAATATGCAACAATATGATGCATGCAAGAAACATGGCAATATGAGTGTATTGGTCTAATGCAACTAAGACCAGATGGGTTTGAGCTATTTTGAACCATAGGTTCATGTTTTCAAACTCATACGTGGCCCTTTTAAAGTGCTTAATCTTGTTCTGTACTAAACAGGAGGTTAGCTTGATTAAACATGCATGAAACCAGTACAGATGGATAGATTGGATTTTTCTAATCATTTTTCATATATAACACTTTGCATTTGGAGCTACAGATTAATTTCTATGATTTTTTTGAAGTTTGTGGTGTTTTCTCGAATTTCCTGTGTAATAATAATTCCAGTAAATAAATTACTCCGTCAGCATTACGTCAGGATGATGTCAGTGGTCAACGGAGCTGGTCCATGTCAAACTGACCAGTGGGTCCCGCGTGTCAGTAGTTATTTAAACTAACTAAATTTAGTTAGTACTAATCTAAGTTAATTAGCAGAACGGGCCCCACTTGTCATAGACTCAGAGGAGTCAACCTGGGCCCACCCAGTCAAGTCAACGGGGTCAAACCCACCGGCGTTTAGCTGCCGGCGAGGCCAGACGCGGCGGTGGAAGTGCATTTGTGCTTTCCGGCGACCAAAAGAGCGGCGGAGGGCGTCTACGCGTAGCTGGGAGCAAGCCGCAGCTCTTAGTGGTGGTGGTTGAGCTCGGGGTGGCCGAAAACGTCGCCTGCGACGACCTTGGCGGTCGCCGAAGTCTGGGTGGGGTGGAACTCGAAGCTATGGGGCACGGCGAGGCACGTGGAGAGGTGCGTTGGGCCCCTGGGGATGCAGTGTATGTGTTAGACATGGTGGGGTGGCCGGTGGTTGGCTGGCGACACGTCGGCGACGAGCTCGGCGGCGGCGCGTGCGGTGAAGCTTCATGTGCTCTCTGTGGTGCATGAGAGCGAGAAAGGAAAGGGGGAGGAGGTAGCCAGGCTCACGGCGGTCTTGAGGAAGCAGTCGGCGTGGTCGGGGACGAGCTGGTGCGGCGGCGACGGCGAAAGGGATCTCCAGTGGTGGCGGGGTCAGACGAGGTCGGTGCAGTGGCTTCGGGGCAAACGAGCGCTCAGGGCTCGGCTTGCTCGACGGAGAGGAGGGCGGCGGAGCTCCTGGACACGGTGGCGCGGCGCAGGGACGACGGAGAGCGCGACTACGGTGACGGTGCGGCTGCGGTGGCGTCGGCCATGGTGCGGGAAAGCGAGGGAGAGGAGCTGGGAAGGAGGGGGCGTGTCTATGAGCTCAAGGGAGAAGTGGGTGATCGACCTAGGGCGGCAGAACAGCGAGGGGAGAAAGCAGAGCGGCGGGCAGCTGCGTGGCACGCTCTGGTGCCGACGTCGAGCACCTCGCTGCCTGCCTGGCCGAGCCAAGCAGCTCGCTGGAGCGGTGGCTGGGCTGGGCCGGCAGGTGGGCTTGCCAGGTGGGCTGCCAGGCTAGTTCCCTCTCTCTCTTTTTTATTTCTATTTTCTATTTTTTCTGTAGGTTTGTGGATTTTCTAAAAATACCTAAGCAACTCCAAAAATCCCCAAACTGCTCATGCCCACTGTTTAGAATATAAACAACATGGAACATTTTAGTTTAGGATTATTTGGACATTCAGAATATTTTATAGATTTTAAATGTCCAAATTCAAATACTTATGATTTAATTCAAAGACCTTAGAATGACCTAGAAAATTGTGCACCACTTTTGGCAGAGGTTCTGAACCAAGACAAAAATGATGGACATTTTAGAAGGGCATTTCAGGTTCATTGAAAATATTTTTAATAAACCCTAGTTGGATTCAGAGGGGGCTGGGGGTTCTGTCATCCCCATTTCAAGTTTCTGTTGAAAGGAATAGACATGATGCAACACTCTAATGCATGAACTAGCTAGGGTGTGACAACTCACCCCCACTCAAAAGAATCTCGTCCCGAGATTTAGGATCCTCCGGGAAGAAGGCGGGATACTCGAGTCGAAGACGATCCTCCCTTTCCCAAGTTGCTTCTTTCTCAGAATGGTGCGACCATTGAACCTTGAGAAACTTGATATTATGTCGTCGAGTGGTACGCTTGGCTTGATCAAGGATACGAACGGGGTACTCTCGATACGTGAGATTATCTTGAAGATCAAGCGTTTCGTGGTCCACTCCACGGATAGGATCCGAGAAGCAAATCCTGAGTTGAGAAACGTGGAAGACATCGTGGACTCTGGAGAGATGCGGAGGTAGTTCCAATTGGTAGGCAACTTCTCCTCGTTTGGCAAGAATGCGAAAAGGTCCAATGTAGCGAGGAGCCAATTTGCCTTTGATACCGAAACGATCGGTTCCCTTCAGAGGAGTAACCCGAAGGTAAGCCTTCTCGTCAACCTCAAAAGTCATAGCCTTATGTTTCCGGTCATATTGACTCTTTTGACGAGATTGGGCTGTTTTCAACTTTTCACGAACAATGCGAACTTGCTCTTCTGCTTCCTGGATCATATCCGGGCCAAAGAATTGTCTTTCCCCGGTTTCTGACCAGTTAAGAGGCGTTCGACACCTTCGTCCATAGAGAACTTCAAAAGGGGCTTTACCCAAGCTAGATTGATAGCTGTTGTTATAAGTAAATTCGGCAAATGGAAGGCATTTCTCCCAATCCATTCCGAATGAGATAACAGAAGCTCGAAGCATGTCTTCTAGAATCTGGTTGACGCGTTCTACTTGACCACTTGATTGAGGGTGAAAGGCAGTGCTAAAGGAAAGGCGGGTTCCCATAGCATTTTGGAAACTTTCCCAAAATCAAGAGGTGAAGAGACTTCCTCGATCGGAGTTAATTTCCAGTGGAACACCATGGAGAGACACTATTCGGGAGATGTACAAGTCTGCTAACTGACTAGCGGTTATACTCTCGCGAACAGGCAAGAAATGGGCCACTTTAGAAAGACAATCGATAACGACGAAGATAGCATTATTCCCTCTCTTGGTCCTGGGAAAACCGGTGATGAAATCCATACCAATATTATCCCATTTCCATTCAGGAATAGCTAAGGGTTGAAGGATGCCAGCAGGCTATTGATGCTCTGCTTTTACACGATGACAGACGTCGCAATTAGCAACAAATTGAGCAATGTCTCTCTTCATCCTAGTCCACCAGAACCTCTGGCGTAGGTCCTGATACATCTTAGTGCTACCGGGATGAATGGTGAGAGGAGATTCATGAGCCTCCCTAAGGATCAACTGCCGTAAGTGTTGGTTCTTGGGAACCACTAGATGGTTCTCAAAGTACACAACACCATGATCATTTGTAGAGAAACATTTAGCATCTCCGCTAGCAATGTTCTCCTTGATTCGAGATATTCCTTTATCTCGTTTTTGGGCAGCGATGATTTGATCCATAAGAGTAGGTTTCGCCACCAAGGTGGAAAGGAATCCTTGAGGAACGATGTGAAGATTAAGCTTCCGAAATTCCTCATGGAGAAGTGGTTGACTTTGTTGCAACATCAGATTGTTGCAATAAGATTTACGACTTAGCGCATCAGCCATGACGTTGGCTTTTCCCGAGGTGTAAGTTATCCCTAAGTCGAAATTTGTGATCAACTCGACCCAACGTCTTTGCCTGAGATTCAAATCTGGTTGGGTGAATATGTAGTTTAGACTTTGGTGATCAGTGAAGATTTCGCAATGATTATCGAGGAGGTAATGTCGCCAAGTTTTGAGTGCATGGACTACAGCTGCAAGCTCTAGATCATGAGTAGGGTAGTTTTCCTCATGTGGGTGTAATTGCCGTGAAGCATAAGCAATTACGTGTCGATCTTGCATGAGAATGCAACCTAGTCCTTGTCGCGAGGCGTCGCAATAGATAACAAAGTCCTTGGAGAAGTCTGGTGGTATCAGTATAGGAGCAGAAGTCAGGCATCTTTTCAGTTCCTGGAAACTGTGCACACATTGTGGAGTCCACTCGAACTTTTTATCCTTCTTGAGGAGTTCAGTTAGAGGTTTAGCAACTTTGGAGAAATTCTCGACAAAGCAACGACAATAGCTCGCTAAGCCAAGGAAACTCCGAACTTGCTTGACCGATTCAGGTGGAGTCCAGTTAAGGACGGCTTGAACTCGCTCGGGATTGACAGCAATTCCTTTACCAGAGATTACATGTCCTAGATAGGTCACTTCTGGCAACCAAAATTCGCATTTAGAGAACTTGGCATAAAGGCGATGCTCTCGAAGTTTCATAAATACTAGCCTTAGATGTTCGGCATGTTCTTCCTCGTTCTTGGAGTAGATGAGTATATCATCGAGGTAAACCAAGATGAATTTATCCAAATACTGCATGAAGATTGAGTTCATTAACCGAGAGAAGGTGGCTGGAGCGTTGGTTAAACCGAAGGACATGATGGTGTACTCGTATTGGCCGTAACGAGTAACAAAGGCCGTTTTGGGAATGTCCCCGTTCCGGATTTTTATTTGATGGTAGCCCAACCTCAAATCCATCTTAGAGAAGACTGAGGATCAAGCGAGCTGATCATACAGATCATTGATCCTGGGGAGCGGATACTTGTTCTTTATTGTGACCAAGTTGACGGGTCGATAATCTACAACCATCCGGTCTGTACCATCCTTCTTCTTGACGAAGAGGACGGGGCAAGCCCATGGAGATGAACTAGGGCATATGAAACCCTTTTTCAAGGACTCATCGAGTTGTTTCTTAAGTTTGGCTAGTTCTAGTGGTGCCATATTATAGGGTCTTCTAGAAATTGGGACAGTTCCTGGAATGAGATCTATCACGAACTCGACATCTCTGTCAGGTGGGACACCTGGCAATTCTTCTGGAAAGACATCCGGAAAGTCGCGGACTACCGGAACGTCTTCGAGGTCTGGCAAGGGACTGGCATTAAGAGAATATAGCTGTCGCTTGGCTATTCGGGTCAAGACATTGACTATCTTTCCCAAAGGGTGCGTAAGTTGAACAGTCCTAGAGAAGCAATCAATCTTGGCATGATGGGCTGACATCTAGTCCATACCCAAGATGATAATAATATCTGAAGATTAGAGGGCTATCAATGATGCAAGGAAGACAAACATGTCGACCTGAATTTCATTTCCATGGCTTACTCTAGAAGTTTGCCATTTGGATCCCGGGGTTTGAATTACCATGGAGGTGGGCATATCACAGAATGTGGTGTTATGTAGACGAGCATAGCTCTCAGATATGAATGAATGAGATGCTCCAGTATCGAGAAGAACAGATGCCGGGTGGCAATTAACAAGGAGCGTACCGAGAACGACGTTGGGATCCTCTCTAGCCTCTTCAGCTGAGACACAATTCACATGGCCACGTGCAGTGGTGGCCGGCTTGGCATAGAACACCTTCCCTGCTGGCTTGCCATGGCCAACAGCCTTTCCAGACTGGTTGGGGTTGGTCTAGGGACACTCACGCATGTAGTGGCCCGATTCCCCACACTTGAAGCACGTCACGGGGCTGGTGCGTGGAGGAGCATTGTTGGTTGGCCCACCATAGGGCTTAGCTGGTGCAAGCTGCTGAGCCGGATGAGGCACTTGATAGGATGGCCTCAGTGTGAACCTGGGTGGTAGGGCAGTGTTAGGCATCCACACCCGGCGCTTCTGTGGTCCAGCACCGGATGAGGAACCCATGTCACGGCCATGCTTGCGTGTTGCTTCAAAATCAGTCTGACCCATCTCAGCACTGATGGCTTTGTTCACAAGCTTCTGAAAAGAGGTGCACTCATGCAGACGGAGATCTCGGCGAAGCTCGGGGCTAAGTCCCTTGCGGAACCTTGCCTGCTTCTTGGCATCAGTAGAGACTTCTTCAGTGGTATAGCGTGCTAGGTTACCGAACTCCCTGCTGTAAGCGTCCACAGAGAGTCGACCTTGGGTGAAACTGCAGAACTCCTCACGTTTACGGTCCATAAGACCTTCCGGAATGTGATGTTCATGGAAAGCCTCGCTAAATTCTGCCCAAGTAGTGACATGACCAGCTGGGCGCATGGCTTCATAGTTGTCCCACCAGAGACTGGCGGGGCCTTCGAGATGATATGCAGCAAAAGTGACCTTATCAGCCTCGGCTACGAGTGCAGAACGTAGCTTGTGAGTAATGCTGCATAGCCAGTCATCAGCGTCGAGAGGCTCGACGGAGTGGTGGAAGGTGGGTGGATGTAACTTGATGAAGTCGTTGAGCGACACCAAGTTATTCCTCTGATGCTGTGTTGAGTTCTTTTCGATGCGCTCCAACAAACGGTTGGTCTCCCGCTTGTTTCTCTCGGCTTCCAGCATAACCTCGGCCAGGGAAGGAGGGTGAGGCAGGTTTGTTTCCCCAACTCTGCTGCCTTCGGCCTGCTCTGGAGGAGCAGGGTTGTTGCGGGTGTTGACCATCCTAGGAAAACAAGACAATGGTTTAGTCCAGGATGATAAGATTCTGACATTGAAATGTAGAATGTAATGGATAACTCGGAATGCAAGATGATCATCCGTATGACATGGTAGATACAGAAACTGCTTCTTTTATTCCATTGTCATACACACCATACAGGGTTTAGTACAAGACCAAAGGAAGTACTACTACGGTGAAGGGAAGATTACATCTCATCAGAGTCATTCCAAGCTCCTATACATTATTTTTCCTACACCTCCGGAATTGATACACACTAAGTCATATTCCACAGGTCACGAAGGACGGTGGAAATACAACTATTACAATACTAGTGAAACTACTACTAATTCAGACATCTCCGTAGTAGTTCTCATAGAAGTCTCCTCCATAGCCTGGAAGTTCAACGTGAGCATCCGGGAACAGACGGTCCTGAGGAGCTTGTGGACCATAGGGGCTAGGGTGAGGTCTTGGACCAACAAACGGTGGCCTGCGGGGACCACAGGGTGGGGTGATGCCCCCCACATCACGCCAATCCATCATGTCTGGCAGAGCAGATCTAACAGGATACAGATATCTCATATCCATATATCCAGCTTGCACAGCCGGTGCAAACCGAGTCAAGGTGGCCCAATGATCAGCACGGGTGTTGAAAAGCTCTAGTCTCAAGGCCCGATTCTCTCGGTCCTTATCCTCGAGCATCTCGGCAGTGGTGCGAGTTAGTGAGTCCTCCTGAGTGGAGTCAGCATAGATAGCCCGGAGATACCCCTGCGCTCCAGGGAGTGAAGCTGGCATATACCGAAAGTCAGTGTTCCGAAGCAGGCCAGTCCTGACTCGCATGATGGTCATCATAGAGTAGGCAGCATCTTGCACATCCATCTCAATAGTAACCCCGAGTCCATAGGAACAGTGGAGGGGCACGGTAGATCCAGGATAAGAGGGAAATATCCTGACAGTGCAGAGATATTGGCTTTGATTAAAGTCTCGGAACTGCTCTTCGACCGTGTATTCGGGATACCATCGGTAACCCGTCTCGATCATTACTCGGACTAACATAGCCGTATGATCGGGCACATCGATGCACCGGGTCAGGCGAACCACTTGGTTTTGATCATGAGTGGCCATCTGAAAGCACAACCACAATGCAAAGGCATTAGAATTTGTAGCAGAATTTGGACAGCATAACGGCTGTAAATGCTCAAAAAGGATTTTGAGACATTTTGCAAAGAATTGCACAGACACTCAACAATATCATATCAAGGTTCTGGGTCCAACTTAACAGCATAACAGGGTAGTAGAACTGAACTAGGCTTGTAATCATCAAACCTATAAGGTACTACTGATTAGTAACACGTGAACCTGATAGAGAGAAGAGATCCTAATCCTTAACCCCCGGTGGAAGAATGGACTGACTCAGATCAGAATGCCATGAGGTAAAGGAGTAAAAAGAGCCTTACGTACCATCCCACAATCAATTCCCCTACATATAACTAAAGCATTTCTAGACTCAACATCGACCAGTTTGGCTTGGAGAACCTACAGGCAGTCCGGCTCTGATGCCAACGCTGTCCGGACCCCGACTCAATGCCACATCGATCTAGCATGTAACACCTCATATCAGTTTGCGGCCTCACGCACAGTATTCCCACGGGTGTCGCCTTACCTTTGCCTGGGACCGTTTGCGCCTTTTGGCACACGTATATGATAGTGTCGCTAGCATCCATATGATAAGGAGCCCGGGCTGACATGGCTAGTCGTAAACCCAAAGTGGCACAGACTTACAGGGACAGGCATCCATGACCCAGCATCGAACGTGTCGGTCATGAGCGAGTGAGTCCGGGCTGTAGCACTAGGCTAGCAGGACTCCGGTAAACGGGGCTGTAGCGGGCTAACAGGACTCCGGTACTCAACGCGTGACATTTCCCCAAAGGGACAGACACAGGAACGAAGAAGGACACATGCCGGCCAGCCTAAGTGTTCCGGAGCAGTAGCAAGCTACCATGGCTCAGTGGAAGCACTAGGAGACATTTCCCGGTAAGAGAGCCTACTAAAGATAAACAACTAGATAGTCAGATCCCACACATACCAAGGATTTCAATCATACACACAATATGCTCGATATGTGCAAATACAACAAGGCATCACAACATGACTCTAAAACACAAGTACTTTATTTAAAGGCTCAGAGAGCCATACATATCATACACACAAGTACGGGTCACACGACCCACATTCATGTCATACAAGCATACAAGCCAACATCGGAAGTAATTTGTCTGAGTATAGACAACTAGTAAAATAAAAGAGGCTTGGGTAAGCCTAGCTATACTACATGGTCCTTCACAAGCTCAGGGTCACCACCTGGGCCTCAGTCTACTCATCGATGTCAATGTCTACGAAGAACCCGTCAGAAGGGGTTGTAGCATCTTCTGTAAAAAGTAAATTAGAGCAACATAAGTACAAAGGTACTCAGCAAGACTTACATCAGATCCTACATACATGCACATTATCAAGAAGGGTTGGTGGGGTTATTGCAGCAAGCTAGCTTTGACTCTTGGCTAAGCTATCCTACGAGACTCCAACTTGAAATGGTTTTGCGCACTCGAGTCCACTACTCACCACTTCAATACACTACTGAGGATCCACCTCCGTCTTCCTACGGAAGAGCCATCCTCGGCACTCACGCTTATCTTGAGGCTTTTAGTAGTTTCCATTTACTTGTCTATGAACTGTATAGGCAACAAAATAGTCCTTTACCGCGGACGCGGCTATTCGAATAGATGATGTTAACCCTGCAGGGGTGTACTTCTCCATACATGTTTCGACAACTTAGCGTCTGCACACGACATGTGCTCGGTAGACTTCAAGCGAAAGCCGATGTGGGTGTAGACCACGACCTACCTAAACACCTAAGTCTCTAGTCCAGGCTTATCGCCTATTCAGGTTCCATCCGCAGGGAGTCCGGCCGAGGTTTCCACATACGGCCCTGAACGATGTGAACAGGGTTCCCGAGATACCTAACGGGCATCCGGTACACCGTGCCACGTACCTACTGATGGATTCATGTACCTGGGGTAGGGTCATAGGCCTGACCTGAATGTCCTACCAAGGGGCAGCCTTAGAAGAGATCACCTTCCAGTCGACCAACGAGGAACCCACTCGACTGACCAGAAGGACTCGACCATGGAGATTCACTCGACCATGGAGATACACTCGACCACCAGAAGGTCAGAAGGCACTCTGCACTGCAACGGCCTGTAATTGAATAGACTTAATGATAGTTAAGGCACTTTATGTGGGGCGTTACCAGTAATGCCCCAGACTTAATGTACTTTAAAACCTCCATTACGTGGGTTGGTAGGGGTCTTGGCGTACTCTATATAAGCCACCCCCCTCCACAGGCAGAAGGGTTCGCACTCTTGTAATACCTATACACATAATCCACTCGACCGCCTCAGGGCTCCGAGACGTAGGGCTTTTACTTCCTCCGAGAAGTGCCTGAAATCGTACATCGCTTGTGTTCTCAACCTCTCCATAGCTAGGACCTTGCCTCTCCATACCTACCCCCCACTCAACTGTCAGACTTAGTACCACGACAGTTGGCGCCCACCGTGGGGCAGGTGTTTTAGCGATTTTGTGGAGAAGTTGCAGTATTTCCGAATACTTTCATCATGATGACTGCTGGAGTTTTGGTCGAAGGGCGCGAGATCCGTCTTGGCGCTCTCACCTTTGTCGCCGACGACTCTGCGTGGCTCCAGGAGGCTCCACTCGACGTTGATGCGCTCCCCGTCCGCGGTGCGACGCATTTTCGCGCATGTGTCCGCGGTGTTCTGCTGCGGCAACCGTCGGCCCCCTATCTGTCGACTCCTTTATCGGCCACCCGTCTGGTCTCCCACCAGTGCAAGCGCTCTGGTCGGTCGAGGCTTCAGCGGTGGGTGAAGCACGCAGTGGCTCGTCAGACGGCCATCGCGCAAGTTGCGGCAATCGAGCCCGACGAATCCCTCTACGGCCTGTTCGATCTGTCGACTGGCTCCGTAGAGACTGCATCCGAATGCGATAGCAGTGATCCAGCGGCGGAAATTCTCATGGTCGACGGACCCCGCAGTCCTCCCGGCTTCGCCCATGGTGGCGGAGCGGGCGGTGGAGGTGGCCCCGCTCAGGACCACGAGGAGTACCAGCCCGAGACACTCGACTCTCTGCAGAGAGAAGAGCTTCGCCGCAGGAACATGGATGCCCTGCATACTCCCATTGTGGGAGAAACCCCCGAGGCTCGCGCCTTGGAGGAGGCACGTTTGGCCAATGTGGCTGAACGCGCTCGTCTGGAGAACCTTCAGCGAGCACTCGACGAGCGCGCACGGCAACGAGTCCCCGAAGCCAGTCGATGTCGACTCTTCCCGCTGACTCAGGTATACCGCACGCCAATTCAGAATTTAGCAGCTGCAACCCGTATAGCAGAGTCCATCCAGCCTTCACAGTCGGAAGTTGGGAGAGGCTTGATGCAGATCAGAGATTTGCTCCGAGCAGCCGGGGACCAGAACTCAGCCGTGTCGCAGTTACGCAACCGAATTCACAGTCGATCCGTCGCTGCGAATACGGTTCAGCCGGCTCACAGTCCCAGATCGCCTCCGCGGCGGGAAGGGCGCGACAATCAGCGAGATCAGTATGGAGACCGACTCGACCAGGATGACAGGCGTCGAGTGCCCGTTTCCCCTCCGAGGGAAGGGTCTTACGCTCCTCGGCGACAGGATGACAGGCGTCAGTTCAGTGCGGGGCGAAGAGTTCCAGTCGACCCCAGGGAACCAGGCTTTGACGCGCGATCCATTATCGTGCAAGGCTTGGTCGACCGGAACAGAGCCCATTGAGGTGGACCCGAGAGAGATGTACCCACGAGCAGTCGAGTGCATGTTTCCGGTCCAGAGTGTTTTAGTAGGGCTATCAGAGCCGCGGTGATTCCCCCCAATTTCAGGTTGGCGACAGGAGTCAGCAAGTTCACTGGGGAGTCCAAGCCTGAAACTTGGCTTGAGAACTACCGAGTGGCTGTTCAGATTGGTGGTGGGAATGACGAGGTGGCCATGAAGCATTTTCCCCTCATGCTGGAAGGTTCAGCCAGAGCGTGGTTGAATCAGTTACCTCCTAGCAGTATTTACACTTGGGAAGATTTGTTCCGAGTGTTCGTCAGAACTTTTGAAGGAACCTGCAAGCGACCAGCTGGTTTGACAGAGCTGCAAGTTTGTGTGCAGAAGCCCAATGAGACTCTCAGAGAGTACATTCAGAGGTGGATCACTCTGCACCATACTGTGGAAAATGTGTCTAATCATTAAGCAGTCTGCGCCTTCAAAGATGGCGTCAAGAACATGGAATTGAGTCTGAAGTTTGGTCGAACCGGGGACATGACCCTGTGTCGGATGATGGAGATTGCTACCAAGTACGCCAATGGCGAGGAAGAGGACCGACTCCGAAGCGGCAAGTATAAGCCAAGTCAGTCGGAGAAGGGAAATTCCAGTCAGAAACAGAAGCGGAAAGCCGAGCCAGCAGCTCCTGGAGAGGCCCTGGCCGTGACTCAGGGAAAGTTCAAAGGGAAGCCGAAAGGATCCTGGAATCCTAAGAAAGTAAAGGATAAAGAAGGAAACGACATGATGGATATGCCATGCCACATCCACACTAAGAAAGATGAAGAGGGTAACATAATTTACCCAAAGCACACCACTCGCCAGTGTCGACTCCTGATCCAGCAGTTTCAGGGAAAACAGTCTAAGGACAAGGAGAAAGAGTCAGACAAGGCCGGAGACAAAGAGGACAGTGAGGAAGAATATCCGCATATCAACTCTACTCTGATGATCTTCGCGGATGTGGAAAGCAAGAGTCGACTCAAAGCCATTAACCGTGAGGTGAATATGGTTGCCCCAGCAAAACCAAGTTATCTGAAATGGTCCCAAACACCCATCACATTCGACCAATCTGATCACCCGATTCATATTGCCACCCCTGGGAGGCAAGCTTTGGTGGTCGATCCAGTTGTCGAAGGCACTCGACTGACGAAAGTGCTGATGGATGGTGGCAGTGGGCTAAACTTGTTGTATGCTGACACACTGAAGAGAATGGGCATCCCGATGTCCAGACTGAGCACCAGCAACATGAGTTTCCACGGAGTCATACCAGGGAAGAAAGCCAACTCACTCGGCCAAATAGCCCTGGACGTGGTTTTTGGCGACTCAAAACATTTTCGCAAGGAAAAGTTGACCTTTGAGGTTGTGGATTTTCAGAGCGCGTACCACGCCATTTTGGGGAGGCCCACCTACGCACGGTTCATGGCTCGACCATGTTACGTGTACCTCAAACTGAAAATGCCAGGTCCCAAAGGGGTGATCACTGTCACTGGCGATCGGAAAAAGGCAGAAGAGTGCTTTCAGAAGGGCTCGAAGATTGCCGATTCCTAGGTGACAGTGGTCGAGTTCGAAGAATACAAGCAAAACGCAGATCCGAGTGATTTGTTGCGATCCAAGAAACCAGCCACAGAATCTGCATTTCAGTCGTCTAGTGAGACGAAGCCTGTTCACATTCACCTGACCGACCCCGATGCAGCTCCGACCCACATCTCCACGACACTCGATCTGAAATAGGAAGAAGCGCTCATCCAGTTCCTCCGTGAGAACTGGGACATCTTTGCATGGAAGCCAGCTGACATGCCAGGTGTTCCCAGGGGACTGGCTGAGCATCGCCTCAGAGTCGACAAATCAGCAAAACCAGTTAAAGAGCATCTTCGGCGGTCCGCCGTCCAGAAGAGAAAAGCTATTGGTGAGGAAGTGGCTTGACTGTTGGCGGCAGGATTTATCCGAGAGATATATCACTCCGAGTGGCTCGCCAATGTCGTCATGGTTCCCAAGAAGGACAAATCACTCCGCATGTGCATTGACTTCAAGCACATCAATCGGGCCTGCCCAAAAGATCATTTTCCTCTCCCTCGCATAGATCAAATTGTTGACTCGACCGCGGGATGTGAGAGATTGTCTTTTCTAGACGCATATTCCGGGTATCATCAGATCCGTCTGTATGGACCCGACGAAGTAAAAACAGCTTTCATCACTCCATTCGGGTGCTTTTGCTATATCACCATGCCATTCGGCCTCAAGAATGCCGGAGCCACATTTATGCGTATGATTCAGAAGTGTCTTCTCACTCAAATCATTCGGAATGTGGAAGCGTATATGGATGATATCGTCGTTAAGTCGCGAAAAGGTTCCAACCTGCTTGCTGACCTTGCCGAAACATTTGCCAACCTCAGAAGGTACGATATCAAGCTCAATCCATCGAAGTGCACATTCGGAGTTCCTGGTGGAAAGTTACTCGGTTTTCTCGTTTCCGAGCGAGGGATCGACGCTAATCCAGAGAAGATCGGCACTATTCTCCGAATGAAACGCCCTGTGCGAGTGCACGATGTCCAGAAGCTTACTGGATGCTTGGCCGCATTAAGTCGATTCATCTCACGACTCGGTGAAAAGGCATTGCCTCTTTACCGACTGATGAAGAAGGCAGACAAGTTCGAGTGGACTCCAGAAGCTGATGCAGCGTTTGCCGAGCTAAAAGCTCTGCTCTCCACCCAGCCGGTGGTTGCTGCTCCAATCAGCAAAGAGCCTTTCTTGCTTTATATTGCAGCCACAGGACAAGTCGTTAGTACAGTACTTACAGTCGAGCGGGAAGAGGAAGGAAAAGCCTTCAAAGTTCAGCGTCCGGTGTATTATTTGTCTGAAGTCTTGACTCCATCCAAGCAGTGATATCCTCATTATCAGAAGCTTGTGTATGGAATATACATGACCACGAAGAAAGTTGCTCATTATTTCTCTGATCATTCTATCACAGTCGTCAGCGACGCCCCACTATCAGAGATTCTGCACAATAGAGATGCAACTGGTCGAGTGGCGAAATGGGCGATCGAACTTCTTCCCCTTGATATCAAGTTTGAGGCAAAGAAAGCCATTAAGTCCCAGGCAATAGCAGATTTCCTCGCCGAGTGGATTGAACAACAGCAGCCGACTGAAGTTCACTCGGAGCATTGGACCATGTTCTTTGATGGCTCTAAGATGCTGAATGGTTCTGGTGCTGGGGTTGTTCTGGTTTCCCCCAGAGGAGATAAGCTTAGATATGTGCTCTAGATTCACTTTGATTCCTCCAACAATGAGGCAGAGTATGAGGCCCTTTTATATGGATTACGCATGGCCATCTCACTTGGCGTCCGTCGCCTGATGGTTTATGGCGATTCAGATTTAGTGGTCAACCAGGTGATGAAGGAGTGGGACGTGAGAAGCCCAGCCATGACTGGATACTGCAATGCAGTGAGGAAGCTGGAAAAGAAGTTCGAGGGGTTGGAGCTCCACCACATCCCCCGACTGAAAAATCAAGCAGCAGATGATCTGGCAAAGATAGGTTCCAAAAGAGAAGCCATTCCGAGTGGTGTGTTTTTGGAGCATATACACACTCTGTCAGTTAAAGAAGATCCCTTCACAGAGGAAGCTCCACAGCCCAGGAGTGCCACCGATCCGACTGAAGTTGAGGTCCCAGCAGTGGTCGACTTGGTCATGGAGGTTTTAGTGGTCACTCCCGACTGGACAATTCCCTATATCGCGTATATCCTGAGAAAAGAGCTCCCAGAGGATGAGGAAGAGGCTCGGCAGATCGTCCGTCGATCCAAAGCCTTTACCGTTATCAAAGGGCAGCTGTATAGAGAAAGCCCGACTGGGGTTGGTCAAAAATGCATAACGCCAGAAGAAGGTCGAATCATTCTCAATGATATCCACTCGGGGACCTGTGGTCACCATGCGTCCTCTCGGACCATTGTAGCCAAAGCATACCGAGCTGGATTTTACTGGCCAAGGGCGAATGAGATGGCAAAGGAAATAGTGGACAAGTGCGAAGGATGTCAGTTCTACTCCAATATGTCACACAAGCCCGTGTCAGCTCTGAAGACCATTCCACTCGTCTGGCCGTTCGCAGTATGGGGGTTGGACATGGTCGGTCCCTTGAGAACAGGTCGAAGTGGTTTCACGCACATACTGGTCGCAGTCGACAAGTTCACGGAGTGGATTGAGGCTAAACCAATCAAGAATCTTGACGCCGATACTGCAGTTACCTTCATCAGGGAGCTGACGTTCAGATATGGAGTCCCGCACAACATCATTACGGATAATGGGTCGAACTTTGACTCGGAAGAATTCAAGGATTTCTGCAACGCTCAAGGCACACGAGTCGACTACGCTTCAGTCACTCACCCCCAGTCGAATGGACTAGCAGAGCGAGCCAATGGCTTAATCCTCAGGGGTTTAAAACCCCGACTGATGCGTGATCTCAAGCACGCGGCTGGAGCATGGGTCGACGAACTTCCTTCGGTGCTTTGGGGTTTGCGGACCACACCCAATCGGTCGACCGGAAGAACTCCATTCTTTTTGGTCTATGGAGCTGAAGCAGTCTTGCCGAGTGATCTTCTTCACAATGCTCCTCGAGTTGAACTCTACAACGAAGCAGAAGCTGAGCAAGCGCGTCAGGATGCAGTCGACCTTCTAGAGGAAGAAAGGGAGATGGCTCTGATCCGATCGACCATCTATCAACAGGACCTGCGTCGCTTCCACGCCAGGAATGTGAGGGGTCGAGCCTTCCAAGAAGGAGATCTAGTTCTCCGAGTGGATCAGCAGAAACAGCATAAGCTCGCTCCTTCTTGGGAAGGACCCTTCATCATCACCAAAGTTCTCCACAACGGGGCATACCGTCTCTACAACGTCGAACACAATATCGAAGAGCCCCGAGCTTGGAATGCGGATCTGCTCCGCCCGTTTTACACTTAAAAGTTTTCCACTCGGATGAGTTGTAATAAAATACTTCTGTAGTTCATGGATTTCGAAATAATAGTGCCATAATTCCTTCATAATTTTTGTCACTTTTTCCCCAGTGGGTGGCTTAGTCGCGAATCCGTTTCGCCTAGGTTTGTACAAATCCTACCGAGTGGTAAGCCAGACTTCCACTCGGAGGCTTAGCCGCGAATCCGTTTCGCCTAAGTTATAAAAAATCCTACCGAGTGGTAAGCCAGACTTCCACTCGGGGGCTTAGCTGCAGCCTAGTGCTCGCCTAAGTTATAAAAATCCTCTGAGTGGTAAGCAAGACTTCCACTCGGGGGCTTAGCTGCAGCCCAGTGCTCGCCTAAGTTATAAAAATCCTACCAAGTGGTAAGCCAGACTTCCACTCGGGGGCTTAGCTGCAGCCCAGTGCTCGCCTAAGTTATAAAAATCCTACCGAGTGGTAAGCAAGAGTTCCGCTCGGAGGCTTAGCTGCAGTCCAAGTACTCGCCTAAGTTATAAAAAAATCCTACCGAGTGATAAGCCAGACTTCCACTCGGAGGCTTAGCTGCAGCCCAGTGCTTGCCTAAGTACAACATACGGTTGCAAGGAGGATGAGGTGCAGGTCGACTGCGACCCTCTCCTCTGAGCTACGCCATAAGTATAATGTGGGCTCGCAAGGAGGACGAGGTGCAGAGAGACTGCGACGCTCTCCTCCGAGCTTCGCCACAAATACAACGTGAAAATCCTACCGAGTGAAGAGCAAACCTCTCACTCGGGGGCTTAGCTGCAGCCCAGCGCTCGCCTAAGTTATAAAAAATCCTACCGAGTGAAGAGCAAACCTCTCACTCGGGGGCTTAGCTGCAGCCCAGCGCTCGCCTAAGTTATAAAAAATCCTACCGAGTGAAGAGCAAACCTCTCACTCGGGGGCTTAGCTGCAGCCCAGCGCTCACCTAAGTTATAAAAAATCCTACCGAGTGAAGAGCAAACCTCTCACTCGGGGGCTTAGCTGCAGCCCAGCGCTCGCCTAAGTTATAAAAAATCCTACCGAGTGAAGAGCAAACCTCTCACTCGGGGGCTTAGCTGCAGCCCAGCGCTCGCCTAAGTTATAAAAAATCCTACCGAGTGAAGAGCAAACCTCTCACTCGGAGGCTTAGCTGCAGCCCAGCGCTCGCCTAAGTTATAAAAAATCCTACCGAGTGAAGAGCAAACCTCTCACTCGGGGGCTTAGCTGCAGCCCAGCGCTCGCCTAAGTTATAAAAAATCCTACCGAGTGAAGAGCAAACCTCTCACTCGGAGGCTTAGCTGCAGCCCAGCGCTCGCCTAAGGCATAAAAATCCTACCGAGTGAAGAGCAAACCTCTCACTCGGAGGCTTAGCTGCAGCCCAGTGCTCGCCTAAGGAATAAGTCGACTGCAGTGGACATCTTGCTGTGAACCTGCAAAGGACAATTCGAACCAGGAGCAATCATATCCAAACATCAAATCCAAGTTTAGGTCGATACCTAAAGGAACCGAGAGTGCTCAGGCACTAAGCCTGTTAAGGTTTACCGGTTACAATTCCACTCGGCATACCGAGGCAAATTTAAAGTGTCGGGCTTAAAGAAAGTTTTTTACCCCTCCCGTGGAGGGCTGGAAGGAGCAACGAATTCGTCGAGGTCGATCCCGTCCGCGATCCTTGTAGCAGCAGCAATGAAAGTTTCCATGAAGGATCTGAAGTCGTGTTTCTTGGTGTTGGCCACTCGGAGAGCCGCCAGCTTCTCTTCTCGCGCGTCCTTGCAGTGGACTCGGGCCAGACACAGGGCAATATCTGCGCCGCACCGAGCCGAGGACTTCTTCCACTCTTGCACACGGTCGGGGACCGCGTTTAGTCGAGCCATCAACGACTCGAGGTCATTCTGAAGTGTTGTCCCGGGCCAAAGCGTCGAGTCGATGCGAGAAGTGGCGGCCTTCAGCCTTGCAAGATAGTCCACAACGGCTGCAACGCGGGACTCCAGTCGGAAGACATTCATAGCAACTTCATCATTCACCGGAGAATTGACAGGGTCAAGGTTCGGCTCCAACTGGCTAGTCTCATCTTCAAAGTTCCGACAGAATTCTGCAAGGACAAAACGCCGAATCAAGACAATGGTCGAATGGAAGCATCACAGTTGAAAATGTTGGTCGAGTGAAAAAGATTACCTTCGAGCATAAGGAACAATTTCTTGGCAAGACCACCCAGGAAGCCTTCCAGGTCATTCTTCTTCCCAGTCAATTGGTTGATCTTTTCAGTCAGAGCAGTCTTGTCAGCTTTCAGTCGGTCGACATCCTTGGAGGCAATCGCCAGAGCAGCTCTCAGATTGGTATTTTCCTGTTCAAGCTTGGTGACTGAAGCTAACTTCTCGTCAGCAAGCTTGGTCTTCTCAGCTAGCTCAAGGTCCTTCTTCTTCTGGGCCTCCCGCACCTTGTCTGCAAGTTACAGCAAAGTCAGATTTTGAAACAAATGGAAGGAAAAAGGAGTCGTCGAGGTCTCACCGAACATACCTTGGGTCTCCTCCTTCGCCTTCGTCAGATTCTCTTGCACCAGCTTCAGATCCAGCTCGAGCTGAATGTGCTTCTGCTCCAGTTCTGTATAGCGAGCCGCAAGGTCACAAGATTTCTACGAAGAACCAATCGACAAAATATCAAATATGATTCACTTCCGAGTGGATAGGGAAAAATCATACGTTTCTAAGACTACAGTCGAATGCAAGCATTCAACCGTAGTCTCGGGGACTACACCCAGTGGGTGCACTCAGCGTGCCCCCACTAGTTCTATTCAAGACAGAGTCGACCAGTCGACCCCAAAAAAAAAGAGACATGCTCTTCAGACTGTAGTCGACTGCAAGCAGTCGACCACAGTCTCGGGGACTACACCCAGTGGGTGCACTCAGCGTGCCCCCACCGGTTCCGGAAAACCATTTGATCCAGTCGAATGATGAACAACCCTTATTTACAAAGCCTAAGGCCGACTGCCAGCAGTCAACCTTAGCCTTGGGGACTACAACCAGCGGGTGCACTCAGCGTGCCCCCGCTAACACGGAGTTTTTTATTGACACACCCAGTGGGTGATTGCTATGGATTTCAGAAATCAGAAGAAAAAGTTTTGATAGCATATCCTAATAGAACAGGCGGTGGTCGACTGACCTGAACATTGCGTTGAAGGGCGGAGCTAGCGTCATAAGCTGCTTGGCTTGCATCCCGGACGATCTTCACCTGCTCCATCATAATCCCCGCTTGGCGTATCGCCTCCTTAGCAGCACTGGCTTGGTCCTCCGGGATATGATGTGTTGTGAAGAGCGAAGGTTGTGCAGCACTCGACGAAGTGGGATGAGCACTCGTCAACGGCACCTTGAAAGACATGGTGTGTCGAGTGAGGTTCTCCCCTTCCGTGACCACAGTCTCGGGCGCCGTCGCACTCTGGGTTGCCTTACCAGTAGACGTCTT
Organism: Triticum timopheevii; assembly: GCA_963921465.1. NCBI lineage: Eukaryota > Viridiplantae > Streptophyta > Magnoliopsida > Poales > Poaceae > Triticum > Triticum timopheevii. Next base: position 245,614,727 of record OY997264.1, on the reverse strand, counting down.
CCTGTTCAAGCTTGGTGACTGAAGCTAACTTCTCGTCAGCAAGCTTGGTCTTCTCAGCTAGCTCAAGGTCCTTCTTCTTCTGGGTCTCCCGCACTGTCATGGGGTGGAGCTTCAGAAAAAGAATCAAAGTTAGAAATCATGAGTCAGTCGACTAAGGACAGAATTGAGAGTATAGTACCAGGATTTGAGGTTGCTGCGTCCTCCATCTCATGGTCGTCAGCCTTGCCTGAGGTCTCAGAAGTTGCAGCACTGAAGTTCCAAAGAATCAGTCGACCAACTCAAGTATCAACCAGAGATAAAGCTTATACAAAACAAGAGAACTCAAGTAGCGTGTTTACCCGGATATGGTGGGGATGGACACTTTCATCTTCGGCAGGAGCTTGGTGGGTTTCGGCGGAGCCACCTTTGACTGCTTCGGAGCCCTCTCACTCGGCACCGGAGAAGCGGTCCGAGGGCGTTTGGTCGACTGCGAGGCAGTCGCCACCCCCTTACCGCGTTCAGTCGCGGGGTCATGGACAAGCTTCGACTGCCTTTCCGAGCGCGGTGGTGCAACCTCCTCCTCCTCCTCTTCGTCCTCGTCATCGTCGTCGTCGTCATCGTCATCTTCGGCAGCGTCTGAATCCCACTCCTCCTGGCTCTCGCCCCCGCTGGCTTCTCCCTCCTCAGTGGGAGCCTGAGCTCCATTGGGCATTGAATACAGGTTGGTGAGGGCCTGGAAGACGTCAAGACAGAGATCAGTCGACCGAGTCGCAAAACATGCAGAAACAAATTTGACAAATATACAATGGAAGGCAGAGCAAATATACCTTATCTGGAACGGTGTGATGGTCGAGTGGAGGAACCCTCCTGGATCCACGGGGATTATCCTTATTCCCAGTGACCGCGGCCATCCATCTTTCCACCGTGGCGTCGTCGACTGCTTTAGGGTGGACTCGGGTATCGTCTTCAGTCCCGCAGTACAACCACATGCCATGGCTCCGGAACTGAAGAGGCTGGATTCGCCGCCGAAGGAAAACCTCCAGAAGGTCCATGCCAGTCACGCCGTCCCGAACCAACTGCACCACGCGATCCATCAACATCTTCACATCTGCCCTCTCCTCCGGAACCACCTTCAGAGAGGAGGGCTTGTTCACTCGACTCATGGTGAATGGGGGGAGTCCACTCGACTGCCCCGGCGTCAGCTCGTTCTGGCAGTAGAACCAAGTCGACTGCCAGCCCCTGACCGACTCGGGAAACGTCATAGCTGGGAAGGTGCTCTTGTTCCTCACTTGAATTCCCAGACCCCCGCACATTTGGACAACTTGGGTCTTCTCATCACCTGGACTCGCCTTCTTCACGGTCTGAGAACGACACGTGAAGATGTGCTTGAACAAGCCCCAGTGCGGTCGACAGCCCAGGAAACTATCGCACATGGATACGAACGCAGCAAGATACGCGATGGAGTTCGGAGTAAAGTGGTGGAGTTGGGCTCCAAAGAAGTTCAAAAAACCACGAAAGAAAATGCTCGGTGGCAGAGAAAATCCTCGATCAATATGAGTGGCCAGGAGCACACACTCACCCTCTTCCGGCTGGGGTTGCCACTCTTTCCCTGGAAGCCTTGCGACGCCGTGGGGGATCAGCCCGTCGTCGTCCATGTCGAGGAGATCCTTCTCCCTGATGGTCGACTGGATCCAATCTCCCTGGACCCAGCCCTTCGGCAGGCGGGATCTCGACGAAGACCCACTACGGCTGGTGGATCTCCCCTTCGCCTTCTCCGCCGCCGACGCCTTCTCCGTCGCCGACGCCTTCTTTGCACGCTCCAGCGCCGCCGTCTTCTCCTTGACCATGGCTGCCGGCGAGGTGCGCGAGGAAGAGCTTTGCGGGGGCAAAAGCGAGCGCGTTGGGCAGAGACGAGGAGAGCAGAAGAATGGAGCACTATTCAGAAAACCCTCGGTGGTTGAATTTATAACATCCCTTCCGAGTGGATGACAGGTGGACCCATGCAACCTCATCATATCCCGAAACAGTTGCATCGACACGATACGTGGCGGAAAAAGCGGCGCGGAGATCGAGGCGTCTATGTCCCATCCCGTCCGAGCGCCACAGTTCGTCCCGCTTCGCGCGCTCCCCCAAATTCCGTATCCCGTGGAATCCGCGAACGGCAGATCGGTCTGTCAGACGCGAGATTTCCTGCGATCCGTCGCTCGGGAACCAGCAAAGTCTAAAAGATCACTCGATGAAAGACAAGAATGGATCGACTCGACTGAAGAAAAGTTGCTCGATTATCAACAACGAAGATCTTAATCCAGAACGACGCGTAGCCAGTATGCAAAAGTCAATCGGAAACAGCATCAACTCCTTCCTCATTCAAGCCTCAATCCATTCGGGGGCTAATGATGGATTCATGTACCTGGGGTAGGGTCATAGGCCTGACCTGAATGTCCTACCCAGGGGCAGCCTTAGAAGAGTTCACCTTCCAGTCGACCAACGAGGAACCCACTCGACTGACCAGAAGGAATCGACCATGGAGATTCACTCGACCATGGAGATACACTCGACCACCAGAAGGTCAGAAGGCACTCTGCACTGCAACGGCCTGTAATTGAATAGACTTAATGATAGTTAAGGCACTTTATGTGGGGCATTACCAGTAACGCCCCAGACTTAATGTACTTTAAACCCTCCATTACGTGGGTTGGCAGGGGTCTTGGCGTACTCTATATAAGCCACCCCCTCCACAGGCAGAAGGGTTCGCACTCTTGTAATACCTATACACATAATCCACTCGACCGCCTCAGGGCTCCGAGATGTAGGGCTTTTACTTCCTCCGAGAAGGGCCTGAACTCGTACATCGCTTGTGTTCGCAACCTCTCCATAGCTAGGACCTTGCCTCTCCATACCTACCCCCCACTCTACTGTCAGACTTAGAACCACGACACCTACCGCATCACAGCCCACCCCACGGTCAGCGCTGTACACGGCCTCCAGTAGGCTACAAACACCAGAAACTACTTGCAACTCCTGGACAGAGGACTAGGGTGAATAAGAAGTCGAGCGGGGTCATATTTCAGGGCCCAATGTATGGTAGTAGCTGAATCTTAAATCACGCATACAGATCTCAGTGCTTAAGGACGGCTTCAATGAAACAACCCGCCATGTACTCCTACATGGCCTCTCATCGATACCTTTACCAAATCGTGTTCAACACATCACTCTCATACTGACACGATCATTTCACTCTAGCCCATCACCCAGATGAACAAGAACTGACATGATTCTAAGCATAGCAGGCATAGCAAGGTAGGAACAACACATACACATGGCTCAATCAACTCCTACACATGCTAGTGGGTTTCATCTAGTTACTGTGGCAATGACAGGTCATGCAGAGCAAATGGGTTCAACTACCACAGCACACAGCAGTTTGAATCGCGTTTTCTAAATGCAGTAAAAGAGAGCAGGAGCGAGAGCATGGGATTGTATCGATATGATCAAATGGTTGGTTGCTTGCCTGATGGGTCGGTGCACTGGTATTGTTCTTCGTTGGGGTAATCACGGTACTCCTCAGGGACAGGACCTGCTGCAGAGAGCACCGATACACAATCATCACCAAACAATATGCAACAATATGATGCATGCATGAAACATGGCAATATGAGTGTATTGGGCTAATGCAACTAAGACCAGATGGGTTTGAGCTATTTTGAACCATAGGTTCAAGTTTTCAAACTCATAAGTGGCCCTTTAAAGTGCTTAATCTTGTTCTGTACTAAACATCAGGTTAGCTTGATTAAACATGCATGAAACCAGTACACATGGATAGATTGGATTTGGAGCTACAGATTAATTTCTATGATTTTTTTGAAGTTTGTGGTGTTTTCTGGAATTTCCTGTGTAATAATAATTCCAGTAAATAAATTACTGCGTCAGCATTACGTCAGGATGACGTCAGTGGTCAACGGAGCTGGTCCAGGTCAAACTGACCAGTGGGTCCCGCGTGTCAGTAGTTATTTAAACTAACTAAATTTAGTTAGTACTAATCGAAGTTAATTAGCAGAATGGGCCCCACTTGTCATAGACTCAGAGGAGTCAACCAGGGCCCACCCTGTCAAGTCAACGGGGTCAAACCCGCCGGCGTTTAGCCGCCGGCGAGGCCAGACGCGGCGGTGGAAGTGCATTTGTGCTTTTCGGCGACCAAAAGAGCGGCGGAGGGCGTCTACGCGTAGCTGGGAGCAAGCCGCAGCTCTTGATGGTGGTGGTTGAGCTCGGGATGGCCGGAAACGTCGCCGGCGATGACCTTGGCGGCGCCGGATTTCGGGTGAGGTCGAACCCGAAGCTATGGGGCACGGCGAGGCACGTGGTGAGGTGCGTTGGGCCCCTGGGGATGCGGTGAATGTGTAGACATGGTGGGGTGGCCGGTGGTTGGCCAGAGACACGTCGGCGACGAGCTCGGCGGCGGCACATGCGGTGAAGCTTCGTGTGCTCGCTGTGGTGCACGAGAGCGAGAAAGAAAAGGGGGAGGAGGTAGCCAGGCTCACGGCGGTCTTGAGGAAGCAGACGGCGTGGTCGGGGACGAGCTGGTGCGGCGGCGACGGCGAAAGGGATCTCCAGTGGTGGCGGAGTCAGACGAGGTCGGTGCAGTGGCTTCGGGGCAAACGAGCGCTCAGGGCTCGGCTTGCTCGATGGAGAGGAGGGCGGCAGAGCTCCTGGACACGGTGGCGCGGCGCAGGGACGACGGAGAGCGCGACTACAGCGACGGTGCGGCTGCGGTGGCGTCGGCCATGGTGCGGGAGAGCGAGGGAGAGGAGCTGGGAAGGAGGGGGCGTGTCTGTGAGCTCGAGGGAGAAGTGGGTGATCGACCCAGGGCGGCAGAACGGCGAGGGGAGGAAGCAAAGCGGCGGGCAGCTGCGTGGCATGCTCTGGTGCCGACGTCGAGCACCTGGCTGCCTGCCTGGCCGAGCCAAGCAGCTCGCTGGAGTGGTGGCTGGGCTGGGCCGGCAGGTGGGCTTGCCAGGTGGGCTGCCAGGTTAGTTCCCTCTCTCTCTTTTTTATTTCTGTTTTCTATTTTTATCTGTAGCTTTGTGGATTTTCTAAAAATACCTAAGCAACTCCAAAAATCCCCAAACTGCTCATGCCCACTGTTTAGAATATAAACAACATGGAACATTTTAGTTTAGGATTATTTGGACATTTAGAATATTTTATAGATTTTAAATGTCCAAATTCAAATACTTATGATTTAATTCAAAGACCTTAGAATGACCTAGAAAATTGTGCACCACTTTTGGCAGAGGTTCTGAACCAAGACAAAAATGATGGACATTTTAGAAGGGCATTTCAGGTTCATGGAAAATACTTTTAATAAACCCTAGTTGGATTCAGAGGGGGCTGGGGGTTCTGTCATCCCCATTTCAAGTTTCTGTTGAAAGGAATAGACATGATGCAACACTCTAATGCATCAACTAGCTAGGGTGTGACAACCCACCCATCTGGTGATTCATCTCCGGGCACGAGGGAACGGTCTTGCCCACCCCTCGTTTAGGGGCATCAGTCTACTCTACCACAAAATCAGCGAGGGGCATGCCCTTGATGACTCTGGTGGTGCTGACCTCCAGCTAGAACGCCTCCATCTCGATGTTCCACTCATCAACCCTTCTCGCGGTGTTGGGGCTCTGAAGCACCTTCTCCAGGGGGTATGCGGAGACGACCTTGATGGGGTGCCCCTGGAAGTAGTGGCGCAGCTTTCTAGAGGCGACGAGGAGTGCAAGTAGGAGCTTCTATGGCATGGGATAGTGTGAACATGCGTCGCACAACACCGTGCTGACGAAGTACAAGGGATGCTCGACAAGGGAGGGGGCGTCAATGGCATCCTACCACTCCTGAGACAAGGGATCCTTGGGAGGCTTGCCATCCGACGGGGCAGCCGGTGTTTCTAGGGCGTCGTCCCAAGGCTGCAGCGTCGTGGTCGGGCGCGGGGTGCTATGCCGCACACCCGCATCCGCGCGCTCTTCCCGGACCGCCACAAGTGCCGCGCTGGCCGAGTTGGGTGTGGCGACCAGGTAAAGCACCAGGGGCTCAAGAGGACTAGGTGACACCATGACCGATGAGCTGGTGAGGTACCTCTTGAGGTCCTGGAAGGCCGTCTCGACCTCCAGAGTCCATTCGAATGGGCACTTCTTCTTCATCAAATTGAAGAATGGAAGGGCGTGCTCACCTAGCTTGGAGATGAAGCGCCCCAATGAAGTCACGCAGCCTGCGAGCTTCTGCATCTCCTTCAGGGTTTGCGGCGGGCTCATCCTTTTTATTGCCTTGCTCTTCTTTGGGTCAGCCTCGATCCCTTTGTGTGGCACCAGAAAACCCAGTAGCTTGCCGGACGGGATGCCAAACATGCACTTCTCTGGATTGACCCGCAGGTTAACCTTGCGTAAGTTGGCGAATGTTTCTTACAAATAGCCGACGAGGTTCTTCACCTCCTGCGTCTTGACCACTATGTCGTCGACGTATGCCTCAACATTTCTCCCGAGCTGCCGGCCGAGGGCGATGTCCATCAATCGCTAGAAGGTCGCGCCGGCATTGCACAGCCCGAACGGCATGCATGTGTACCAGTATATCCTGCATGGGGTCAAGAAAGCCATCTTCTCAACATCCTAGACCGCCATCTTGATTTAGTGGTAGCCTGAGAAAGCATCCAGGAAGCACAGCAAGTCGCACTCGTGGGTGGAGTCAACGATCTGGTTGATGCGTGGAAGAGGGAAAGGGTCCTGAGGGCATGCCTTGTTGAGACTCGTGAAGTCGACGCACATGCGCTCCTTCCCGCCCTTCTTGGGGACAATGACTGGGTTGGCCAGCCAATCCGGATGTCGCGCCTCTTGAATGATGCCGGCCTCTTGTAGCTTGTTAAACTTCTAGACAATGATGGATTGCTTCTCCAGGGCTTGCCTCCGTGCCTTCTGCTTCACGGGGCGCGTGCCGGGGCACACCATCAGGTGGTGTTCGATCACACCTCGCGGGACGCCGACCAAGTCCATTGCCTCCCATGCAAACATGTCCTTGTTTGCACGGAGGAAGCTGACCAACGCCTCTTCTTGGTCCGGGGGAGGCCGGCGCCTATGGTGAAGGTGGGGCCTGATTCCCCGTTGTCGTCGATTGGCACCTGCTTCGTCTCAGCCTGGTCCTGGGAGCACAACTACCTTTTCTTCACTGGCGCAGCTCCGAGATCTCCAGAACGCCCTCTGCGTTCGGTCGCGCGGGCACTGCAGCCTTGAAAGCGAGCCTGAGGGCCATGAGCATGTCCTTGGTGTCCCCCACCACATTGAGGACACCACTGCTCCTAGACATCTTCATGATGTTGTAGCCGGGCTGAGGCACTTCCATGTACATGACGAGGGCCGGATATCCGAGAATGGCATTATACGGGAGGCCGATGCGGGCAACGTCAATGTCGATGAGCTCGGTGCGGTAGTTGTTCCGTTTTCCCGAAGGTGACGGGGAGGCGGACCTGCCCCAGAGGAGAGGTGGACCCATCGGCCACCCCCGAGAAAGGATTGGTGGGGAGGAGCCGGTCGTAAGGCACGTGAAGCAGACCAAAGGCTTCAACGGAGAGGATGTTCAGAACGGCACCGCTATCGATGAGGGTCCTAGTGATTGCAATGTTGTAGATGGTGGGGGTGCAAAGCATGGGGAGCGCGCCGGCATCGACCGTGGTCCGGTGGTGATCACTAGATCGAAGACGAGGTCACCTTGGGCACCGCCTAGCTCGGGGAGCTGCTTGCTGCGGTCGGACGGCGCCCACTTGCTGGAAGAGCTGCTTGGCGTGGCAGCTTGATGCCAGCGCTTGTGACCCGCCGAGGATGGCTGCAAGGACATGGGGCGCAGGTGCCGCGAAGTGTGTGATGAAGAGATCGCTCATCTCCTCCTAGGAGGTCACCGAGACTCCGGCGGGTTGAGTAACCAGGAGCGAGGCACGCCTATGAGAGCCATGGGAAGCCAATTTGCCATGACATTGTCATCGCCGCCCGCAGCCTAGATGGCCTCCGCGTACACCCGAAGGATCCCCACGGGATCCGCCGCATCGTCGTACCGCGGCGGCAACTCTGGCCTGAACTTGGGGGGCCAGTTCACCTGCCGCAAGGTGGGGGAGAAAGCTCGTAGGGCTGTGATGCCTCCAACTGTGCCTGTCGGCCCGGCGGGTACTGTAGCGCCTGCCATGGGAACCATGCGACGCGGGGCCATCGCGGCTGATGGGGAAACAGATCTTTGACACACACCCCTACCAGGTGCGCCAAATATCGGATTCAGGGCTCCGTAGACCAAAGAAAGATTTGAAGTCAGCGCGTGTGTGCGAAGAACTGAACCTCTCCAGCCAACTGATTTGTCACCCCCACGATGTAGCTCGACGAACAAACAAGAAGATGGACACGACAGTTTACCCATGTTCGGGCAACCTTGCGGTGTAAGACCCTACTCCTGCTTTGGAGTGGATTAGCCTTGCGAGGGGCTGAGGATGAACTAGTACAAGGGAAGAACACCCTCATGAGGTTTTCTCTAGTGTGGGCATGAGCTCTAAGGATTTTACCTCGTCCCCTTGCTATGGTGGTTCTCGGTGTCAAAACCAGAGGATCTCGGGTAGGGGGGCCCAAGCTGTGCGTCTAAGGATCAATGGTAACAGGAAGCCAGGGGATACAGTGTTTACCCAGGTTCGAGCCCTCTTAAGGGAGGTAAAACCCTACTCCTGCTTGATTATATTCGACGAGTATGAAGATTACACGAGTTGATCTACCTCAAGATTGTAATAGCTAACCCCAGATGTCTAGCCTATGAGGATTCCAATGATGGTAAAGAAGATCGCCTCGGCGGACTAACCCCTCTAGTTTATATACACACCGGAGGGGTCTAGAGTTTGTACAAGGTCGGTCTATTAGGGAAGAAAACTTCCGGACTCTATTCTTGTCGTCCACGTATTGAGAAGTCCCATCCGGACACGGTAGATAATCTTCATCTTGATCCTATATGGCCCATGCAGCCCGGCCCATGCTCCTGGGCCGGACACCTGAGGACCCCTGAATCCAGGACTCCCTCAGTAGCCCCCATACAAGCTTTCAAGGATGATGTAGTATGCGGGCGCAAGTCTTAGGCTTTGCAAGGTGGGTTCTCCAACATATTCCGGATTGATGATAGTCTGGTGTCGCGGCTGATGGCTGACCCACGAGCACCTATGGGACCACGGCGGACCGGAGCCCCTTTCTTGGTTCGGCGGGGGGGGGGGGGGTGGTTGCACAAAGAGCAGATCGAGGCGAGGCACACGAGCGATTTACCCAGGTTCGGGCCGCACGGATGCGTAAAACCCTACTCCTGCTTTGGTGGTTGTATTGAGTTCTTGCTCGGGGGCGACGAGTGCTACAGTACACTCAAGCAGCTGGCGAGACCGAGCGTGAGAATGGCCGTCCCCCAAGCTGCGGAACCGAAATTCCGAACCGAACCCCCTCTACGTGCGCATGGGCCTCCTTTTTATAGGCTAAAGGGGTCACCGACAGGTGGCAGCATAGAAAGAGGGGTAGAAAGGTAAAAATGCGGGTTGGTACAACTGCTACCAACAGTGTCCCCTACCTAACTCTGACGGCAGGGGACAGTGGCATTTAATGCCCGTCCGGTCGCCCCAACAGTGCAAGGAAATGACCGTTAGGGGCGCCACCGATCGCCACAATGGCCTCCTTGTCTGCTTCGCTTGCCACCTCGCACCGCCATCCTGTACAGCTACCCGCCACGTGCACCTGGAGCGATCTTGTGGCGACACGTCATCGGATGCGCTGGAGCGCGAGCGCAGAGTGGCAGCCTTGCCGCGGTAAGCGCCTTGCCGCGGCCCTTGTCTTGTCGCACCAGCAAGCTTGCCGCTCGCCGGGCCTTGCCGGGACGCGCGGGGCGTTGCGGCAAGTCTTCTTGGAATGCCTTGAGTGGCCTTCCCGGCAAGCTCCTCTTGCCGGGGTCTTGTCTTCTTCCCGGCCAGCTTCTCTTGCTGGGACCTTGGTTGGCCTTCCCGGCAAGCTCCTCTTGCCGGGGCCTTGGTTGGCCTCCCCGGCAAGCTCCTCTTGCCGGGGCCTTAGCTTGAGTACTCTGTTCTTGAATGGCATCAAAGTAGCCGTTGAGGATCTTGGCGGGCGCCCGGCAAGCCCTGCCGCGGGTCGCTGCGACTGCCCGTGCACAAGTTCGGGATACTAAGGTACCCCTACTTTAGTACACCGACATCTGGCATTCGTTTCCGTGTCTAACCTTTATGATTCCTTCCTCTCGTCGCCTCGATTTCCACACGTCTGAGTGAATGCGAACGATCCGTTACCCTTGTATATAATATTTCTGATAGGCACAGGTTGCGCCTATATAACGAGGTGAGATCTTCAACGCCATATCGCACCACTCAAAGAGCAACAGAGCAAACCACAGAAAAATTCAGACCATGGCTAGCGCCACTGGCTCCTTCTCACGTCCTCATGGCCCTCGAGAAGGGGATTGGCAAAGTTGCTCTGTATCCCATCTCCAGCTCAGTCGACTCCAGACGCAAGGATATCTCCCTCCCTCGGATCTAGTCTCCGTATGGGCGGGGCTAAGTTCTATGGGCGTTGATGCATTGGCGGAGAATTTCCCCAATCCCAGCGAAGGGGAGAGTGTGTGCTTCATCTCATTCCTCTTGAGGAGCAAGGGATTCCCAATACACCCCTTCCTTATGGGCCTATTGGAACACTACGGGATCTAGCTGCACAACCTCACACCAGGTTCTATTTTACATAACTCTGGTTTCATTGCCCTTTGCGAATTATTTTTGGGCTGCGAGGCTCACTTTGAACTATGGAAAAAGTTCTTCTGCCTTGCCCCCCACCATCAGGGCGGTGGGTCTATTTTTGAAGTGGGCGGCGCCGAAGTATGCCTCATAGCCGGATCCGGCTATCCACTCGGGACTAAAGAAAGGATCCGCTGAATGGTCTTCAGAATGGTTCTATATCAAGGATGTTCCCCTTCGGGACTGTGCTCGGCGCGGACTGCCAGATTTCTCCAGCGCCCATATGAAGAAGCTATAACTGGCGTCCCAGGTCCCCTAGTCAGGACGACAATGTGTAGGTAATGAGATTCGTAAACAAGGTCAAGCTACTAACCCATTCCGGACTCTTTGTAATTGAAGTTATGGCCATTGTGATATAGCGATGCATCCAACCACTTCAATCCAGGGTGGCTCACTTATGGAACAACAGTGGGGAGGACGACGCATCCCGCTATAGGCGAACGGGTCCGGATAGTCAAGCCGCATTGGCTGCCATGTTGACCGACAATTATAAAGGAGAAGAGGAAGAATTCCTCCATTTAAATTGTCGAGAGGGTAAGTTTTCTAACCGTTTAGTACTGTTTTACTCATTGAGATGCATTAACCAAATACCCTGGTTGCTTTCTAAATAGTCATGGAGGCAAATGATCGAGAACATTAACTGCCCCGCCCCCAAGCCAGAGGATCATGATCGCAATGAGGACCCCGGATTCCATGAGGATCCAGACATATTTGTAGAGTTTCAAGAAGGAGTCTACTATCAGGTTAGACTTGACGGCTCGGAGGTAGCTATTGCGGCCGATTACTCTGACCTCTATCCTTTCGTGAAGGTAGGCATTCAAAAATTGTATTCTCAGGGAAGAGAGATACCTCTGCTCGTTTCTTATACTCCGCATTGGACCATGCTTCGCAAGATCGGCACTCAGTGAGCAGTACCCAGGGACGGGCAACCTAGAGAAGGTCAGCACCTTCCCGGAAAGGTCATGCAAAACAAAAGTAAGTCGGAAGCACCACTGAACCTACTCCATCACCAGAAAGGTATATTCCTCCTATTTCATATTCGGGCATGAGAGCGAATTTTCATTCGCATCCTCCTTATATCATCCCAGGAGGGGTATATAGCGAACCGTGAACAAGATCCCAGCCATCTGAGTTGCAGCCAATATGGTGTCGGAGACATCAACCAGGATGGGGTCGCATGCTAGTGCGGCACAAACTCATTTGCCTCACGGAGATCCGGATGAGATGTTCGTTACTAACTCCGAAGTTGAGAGTTCAATGAATTATCGTCACATGAAAGAAGCCTCGCTCTCCCCTACATTAACAAAGCCAGAGTTTACCGCCCTATGCGATGTAGGTGCATATATCAGAGCTGCCCGGGACGGACTCACAGGGGTTGCTCGCCTGTTTTCAAAGGATATGTAGGTACAAATTTATACAAACTTACTACATAGCAGTGGTAGTAGAACCCAAGACTTAAAGCGAGTGGACAAAGCCGATTTGGGGAACGTTTTATGACCGCAGGTTCTCAAGGAGAAGAACAGTGCATTATCCCAAGAGGTCAAGACAAGCCAGACACAGCTAAATGTCGCTGTCTCCGAGCTTGATGAAACGAAGAGTGCCCCAATGTATTTTGGCAAAAATAAAAAACTAGAAGAAGAAGTGAAGAAGCAGGACGAAGAGATAAAGAGCTTAAAGGCTCAACTCTTCGAGGCACAACATGAAAACCAGAAGCTGAAGGGCGGCATATTCGGTATGACTTGTGAACTCTCTGGATTATTGATATAATCATATAATGCGGAAGGTTATAGTCCGGTTGATACAGGTATGTTGACCGGCCGCCCTGAAGAGGAAGTGTCCAACCTATAAAGTGACATTCTGAAGGAGCTAGCAAAGTTGCACGAGCATGCCCGGAAGGCTATGAAGAATATGGCCAAAGCCTTATGGCCATCTGACGTCCCTCCAGAAAGTATGGAGGGGTTAGCTGATCGATTCAAGGGTGCCTGGTGTCGCTTTGAATTGTGGAAGAGATCCGCATGCCGTGAAGGCGCTCGAGAGGCATGGGCCATGGTGAAGACATGCTATACCGGTCTTGACCCGAACCTTGTGCCCAGAGTTGGCCCATAGGGATAAGACGGTAAGGAAATTTCCGTAAGCTTGGTATACGACCAAGTAATGACGGCGGTGAAATTTTCACAACAAGATTGTAAATTAGATAGTCTACTAGATTAGGTGTTTGATTAGATGTATCCATGTACTTTATGACCGAACTTATGTCTTGCCGAATTTTATGAAAATTTTGTCATCGTGGACCTTTGGCTTCTTCCACCGAACCAAGAAGTTGGAGTGTTTTCGTATGCTATGTTTAACTAGGAAACATTTATTATTATGGGAAATGAGGCAATCCGGCCATATTGCTTGAACAGACAAAAAGTGTTCGTGGAGTTATGTTATATTACTGTTTAACGTAAGAAACATCTTCCAAGAAAAATAGTTCCATTAGGGGCCGGATAATTTGGCTCCTTTCCTTGGGCTGGGCTCGTATCTGAATTACAGGCAGCCAGTTTCATTCTTTTTTTTTCGAAAACAGTCTGTTGTATATGTGCCAACCAATTATTCCCTTAAGAACGCTAGCTTTCGGCTTCACCCGTCTGAGGTACTGGGCCGGATAACCCGGTTGTAACAATCGCACAGGTGCTCCCTTTACACCCTAGCCGAACAATCGGGAACGTAGGGTATAAGCACAGCAGCAAGGTATCCCAGCTTGGCAAAAACTTAAGTCATAGAGGTGCATAAAATGGCAGAAACAACAGATAGCACAGACAAAAGAAGCTTGTAAGCTTTTCAATAAAATGCTTCTTTTAAGAGAAGCCCCCATGTACGGTGGGGTGTACACATTTAAAGATGTTGTAACCCCAACAATGCGATCGATCCGAACATACAATTAAGAAGAAAAGGGAAAAAATTAAATGGGGAGAGAAAATAGAAAAAACCTAGTTTAAAATGAAACCTAAGGAGGCCGAACTGTGTGTAAAGCTTATGAAGGGCCCCTCCCATTTAGGTTTGAGCTTATCCTTTTTCTTCTCTGGGAGGCACAGAACAAGTTCTCCGACATTGTATGTTTTAGACCGCACTTCTCTGCTTTGGTAATGCCTAGCCTGTTGTTGATAGAACACGGAACGGGCCTCGGCAACATCACGCTCCTCTTCAAGTCCATCTAGGTCGTCCTGCCGATCTAGTTCGGCTTCTTTCTCTTTGTACATGCGCACTCTATGTGAGTCATGAATGATATCGCAGGGCAATACGGCCTTTGCGCCGTACACTATAAAGAATGGTGTGTATCCGGTCGTTCGATTGGGCATGGTTCGGAGTCCCCAGAATACGCAATCGAGTTCCTCAACCCAGTGCTTGTCTGATTCTCGTAAAGAGTGCACTAATCTGGGCTTAGTACCGCTCATGCTCAGACCATTGGCCCGTTCGACTTAGCCGTTTGTTTGAGGGTGGTATGCGGATGCATAATCGAGTTTAATGCCCAACTTTGCACACCTGGTTTTCACCTCATCAGCTATGAAGTTAGAGCCATTATTAGTGATGATACTGTGTGGAACACCATAACGGTGGATTATGTCGGATATAATGTCAATCACTGGTCCGGCCTCAGCTTTTTTTACAGGTTTGGCCTCTATCCATTTAGTGAATTTATCAACCATGACCAGCAAGTATTTCTTTTTGTGGCTCCCCCTTTAAGGGGTGCAACCATGTCATGCCCCCAGACCGTAAAGGGCCAGGTAATGGGGATTGTTCTTAATGCGGTGGGAGGCATGTGGCTTTTATTGGCAAAAAGCTGACAGCCCGCACATTGTTGGACAAGGGCTTCAGCATCATCTCGAGCCGTGGGCCAGAAAAAGCCTGTACGGGACGGCTTGCTTACAAGGGCACGGGCTGCAGCGTGAGTGTCGGGGGAAACTGATCCACGAACACCTATGGGACCGGCGGACCGAGCCCCTTTCGGTTCGGCGGGGGGCGGAGGTCGCGCGAAGAGCGGATCGAGGTGAAGCACACGAGCAGTTTACCCAGCTTCGGAGCTCTCCAAAGAGATAATACTCCTATTGCTGCATGTCTGAGTGTATTGAGTTCTTGCTCGGGAGCGCTGAGTGCTACAGTACACACTAGCTGCTAACGAGACCGAGCGCGAGTGTTTTCTGCCCTCGAACCCCCCTCTATGTTGCGCATGGGCCTCCTTTTATATGCTCAAGGGGTCACCGACAGGTGGCAACGTAGACAAGGGTAAAAATGGAAAGGAGTTGCGGTTGGTACAACTACTTGTACAGTGTACCATACCTAACCCTGACGACAGGGGACAAAGGCATTAAATGCCCGTCTGCGTCGCCCAAATAGTGTAGAAAGGGACCGTCAGGGACGCCACCGCTTGCCATGATGGCAATCTTGTCAGCGTCGCTTGCCACCGCGTACCGCTGGCTGCACAGCCTCTTGCCACGTGCACCTGGAAAGGTCCCAGGGCGACACGTTGGTGGATGTGCTGGAGCGCGGGTACAAAGTGGTAGTTTGCCGTGGCAAGTGCCTTGCCGCGATCGTTGTCTTGTCACGTCCGGAAGCTTGTCGCTCACCGGGACGCGTGGCGCGTCGCGGCAAGTTCCTTGAGATGCCTCGGTTGGCCTTCCCGGCAAGCTCCTCTTGCCGGGGCCTTGTCTCCTTGGCTTGAATACTTTGTTCTTGAATGGCTCCAAAGGAACCACGGAGGGCCTTGGCGGTCACCCGGCAAGCCTTGCCGCGGGGTGCTGCAACTGCCCGTGCACAAGTTCGGGATACTAGGGTACCCGTACTCTAGTACACCGACAGGAGCCCCCGGGCCTGGGCCACACACGGTGCCGAGCGCTGTTGGGCCAGGCCCAAAACAGGGCACGGGCACGCGCGGCCTGGGTTACGCCATATCTTACTCCGTATCCACCGCGCCCTCCCCGAACGGCACGCGTCGTATGCGGCGTCGTGGGAGAGATCGTGGGTGGTTTCTTTATTCGAAAAGACGGAACGTCCGCCCCCTCCCTCTTTATAAGAAGGGGAAACAGGGGCAGTTCGCCCATCTCGCCGGTTGCTGTTCCAATCTCAGAAACCTCCGCCGCCCCTCCCTTTCTTCCCAAAGCTGAAAGAGAGCAGCGCTCTGCCCCCCATAGCCACCAGCACCACCAACACCGTCGATCTCCCCCACCACCTCCATCATGGCTCCAAAAGCCGACAAGGGGAAGGTCGCGAAGTCGACCGAGGCGCAGCGGCTCGCGGCACTGCGAAAGGAGCAGGCAACCTTCCCCCCCAAGCTCGCCGCGAAGGAGCTGAGGGAGTATTACTACCTCTTCTGGTCGACGGAGACGCGAGCGCATCCGCGCACGAAGGTACTCTCAGCCGCCGCTTCGGAACGGGCTCCGAATGGATATCCCTTCTTCGCGTTGTTCTTCTACTGCGGGCTCTGCCCGCCTTTCTCTGAGTTTTTCTGCGACATTATGAACACCTACGGGTTCCGCCTCCTTGACTTCACCCCCAATGCCGTTCTGACCATGGCAGTTTTCGCACATCTCTGCGAAAACTTTGTCGGAGTCTATCCAAATGTAGCTCTTTTTCGCCACTTCTTTATGCCCCGAGTTGAGAGAGGGGAGCCTTTATCCGGCAAAATCGCCTGGATCTCGAGAGCTGGCAAAAAGGAAGCTTATCTGGAGGGAGAGCTCCGCGGCAAGTGGGAGGAATGGAGAGCAGACTGGTGCTGGATTGTCGAGGAGAACCCGCAGCCATTTACCGCCCGGCGACAAGCCCTAGTAGTGCGTGGCAACGATTGGAGCAACGTGGCCCCGAAAGACGATAGGCTGAAGATTGCCGTCACCCGGATCCAATGCCTCAGGTTTGCCGGGCTCACTGTAGGCGCCGTTGGCGCAGATTTTCTTCACCGCCGCATTGCCCCCCTGCAGGAGAGGAGGAGACCCGCCTGGGAGTTCCAGAATGCGGGATATCATGAGGTTGCGCCCGGGCCTCAACTTCAACTTCACTATCCTGGAACTGGACGCGATGCTCCAGGAACTGTTCAAGCACGACCCTCAACATCCCAAAGTGTTCTGGTTGCCGAAGGGTGTCGTTCCGCTGTGCAACAACTCCTCGCTCGACCGCATCCGTGCAATGATGCCGCTGTGCGATTCGCATGGAATTGTCCCAACTTGGCAAGAGCCTGCAGACGACGTCATGCAGGAGTCCTTTGACGGCTTGGTAGAAGTGCCAGTCCGCTCCGATGAACAGAAAAACCTTACTCGCGACACCACTGATGCGGAGATGCAGCGCATCGCCACTAGGCTGGAAGAGGTGGCGGCAGCCGCTGCCGCGGGCGAGTTTGGATTCACCGTGGAGGAGGCAGAGGCAGCAGAGGCGGCAAGCCTTGCCGAGTGAGAGGAGCTTGCCGGCGAGGGAGAGCTTGTCGGCCTTGAAGTCGAGTCGAGCGAGCCCGCCGAGTGTGCGAGCGGCTCGTTGAAGACCAACTCCTCTTCCTCCTCATCTTCAGACAGCTCGCCGCAAGAAGAGCCCCCAGCTCCACCAAGAAGGCGTCTCCGCAAGGCTGGGGACGTAGCGGGGCGGCAGACGAGTCAACAGCCGCCGCTCCGCGCGACACGCTCCACCGTGGCAAGCACTGTTGCCGCGGGAGCACCTCACGCCGCTGCGGCAAATGGAGCGGGGTCCTCCCAGACCACCGCTTCTGCTCCTGCCGCTCCTCATGCCGCGGCGGCGGCCGGAGCTAGGTCATCTCAGACCACCGCCACTGCCCCTGCCAAGCGGCTAAGGGAACCTACTCCTCCGCCTCGTCGCGCCGGAGGTGAGCCGGACTTCGACCTCTCCGCGCTCAGCTCCGACGAGGAAGAATAAGAGTAAGGTTCTCTGCTGTACTCGTAGTTCTTCAATTCTTGCTGTTTTGTCTTGTATCTAATTTGCTTTACTCCGAACTCATTCCTTTTCAGGACTCTGGCCCAGAGAACGGCAAAGAGAGCCAAGGTCCCGGTGATTGTCATCGAGGACGAACCCACCGCGACAGCGGGGGGTGTGTCCGAGACCTCCTTGCCGGACCCGGCAACTATTCCCCAAAGCAGCCCCCAGCGCAGCCCCCAGTGTAAGTATATGGTTGACTTCCCGCTGTTAGGCGCGCATGGGTGCTCTTTCTTTGCTGACATCTGACTATCGGTTTGCGTAGGGGCAGAGCAGCCTCACCAGGAGCGCTCGGAAGCCGCCCCCGACATGTCACCTGCTTCGACTACACCGCCAAGGGAGGGTTCCCCGGTAAGGGAGCATTCTCCGGCAAGGGAGAAGTCTCCGGCAAGGGAGAGTTCTCCGGCAAGGGACAGCACCAGCGACCCCCCGGTGGCGGAGACCACGACTGTAGAACCTAGTACAAGTAATCCTCTTGCTTGAAAACTTCCCTTGGGTTCTTCTTCTTCTGTTTTTCTTTTTAGATATTTGCTTGACTTTTCTCCCTTTTCCGGCCGTCATATCCCTCTGCCACGGAGCCGATGGAGATCGAGGTCGCCAGCAAGGAGAACGCGCGCGGCAATACCGACGACGCCGCTGCCACCGAAGAAGCAGCTGGCGCTGATGATCTCGCCGGCGAAGAGGCCGCCAAAGCTGCCGCCGCAAAAGCCGGCGAGGGGTCTGGCGATCGCACTGACGGCCCCGAGGCCGCAGGAGTGTCAGGCGCTACGCCGACCGCCGATCCCTCTGCCGCTGCCGTAGCGTCAGGCTCCGAAGAGCCTCAG
The DNA here is from genome assembly GCA_963921465.1 of Triticum timopheevii. Lineage (NCBI taxonomy): Eukaryota > Viridiplantae > Streptophyta > Magnoliopsida > Poales > Poaceae > Triticum > Triticum timopheevii. The sequence continues at coordinate 245,596,142 of OY997264.1, read as the reverse complement.
CCCGGCACCTATTTGAAGGCCGGCGATGGCGTCTTCATCAAGCTCCCCTGGGCGTCAAGCTCCAGGGCGCCGGTCGAAGGAGAAATCTTTGATGGAGAGGTGCTCGCCTCCGCTGGGCTGATGCTGGTTGATGCGCCGAGCAGCAGTAGCAGCGAGTCTGAGGAGGAGCGGCTGCTGCAGAAGCTGCTGTCGCTCTACCGCGCTCGACATGCCAAGCTGGAATCCCGAGAAGCGCTTGTTGCGAAGGCAGGAGTGGATATCAAGAAGCGCGCGGAAGAGCTCCGGGGTTTTAACCAGGAAGCTCTCCGGTCCGTGGCAGAGGAGCGGAAGCAACTTGCCAAGGAGCGGAAAGCCTTCCTTCTTGAGAGGGCTGAAGTTGAAGAGCAACAGCGGCTTGCCACCGAGAAGCTGTCTACACGGGAGGGCGAGTTGGCGCAGCGGAAGGTCAACCTTGACAGCCACGAGGAGGAGCTTGCTGCGCGCGAGCAAACATTCGACGGGGCTCTCAAGGAAGCAGAGGATGCTGCCGCAGCTGCCGAGGCCGCCAAGAAGGAGCTGGAGACGAAAGTGGCGCAGCTGGAGGCCGATCTCAAGGCGAGCGGTGAAGAGCTTGCCGTGCTCAAGCGTGAGTGCGAGAAGGACGCCTACACCCTTGGCGAGCTGCAGGGTCGTCTCGTCGAGAAGGGCAAGGAGCTTAGCGCCGCCAAGGACTCCAACGCAGATCTTGAGTTGAAGCTGACTACTTTGACCAAGACGCTGGACGGCGCCAGGGAGCAGGAGGTGGCCTTGAAGGAGAAGATCAAGGCCGACGAGGCGCTGCTGGCGAGTGCTGCTGCCGCCTAGAACACTTTTAGGGAGAATGTGGAGCACTGGACGGAGGGTCTCGTGGACGTTGCCGCAGCCATCGACAGGGAGCTGGCGCAGCTGGGGATGGAGGATTTCGGGTATCCCTCTGATGAAAACCTCCAACCCAGCGCCAAGCTCACGTTGTTCTTCAAAGGCGTGGCGACGGCCCTCCAGCGACTCCGGGAGAAGATCCCAAAGCAGCTGGCCGACGAGTCGCGCAACATCTGCGCGGGAGCTCTTCAAAAGGTGTTGGTGAAGGTGGCCTTCCGCAACCCAGGCCTCAACCTCACCAACGTCCTCAGGACCTTGCCGCCGGATGCTGATCTGGAAGCGCTCAAGACCCTTGTCGCACCCATTGTTGACAAGGTGAGCGGGATCAAGAGGGTTGAGGGCGATCGCGTAGATTAGGCCGCCCATTTTCTCCTTTTCTTATCGCTGCTGGTCATGTTATGAGAACAATCTGTTAGAGCTGCGACAAGCTATCTTGTAATATAACTCTATTTTGTGTAGCGATTGCTATGTTATTTCCTTTACTTGATTCCTTCCTTTGTATGTTTTTGCCCTACGCTTTTAGGGAACTTGCCGGTGCAGGCGCCTTAGCCACGAGCGCTGAGTGCGGGACGTCAGCAGCCTGCTGGCGGTGCCGCTACCGACAAGAAACCTTGTCGCAACTAGTCGCAGCTCACTTAAGTTGTTGAGCGGACTGGAAACAAAGTAAGGGTGCAACTAGTTATGAGTTGGTTCCTCCGCGCACAGGTTTTCCATACAAAGCACGATCGTTCGAGGAAGATAACTTAAAAACTTTAAAACTGATTGCTCAAACTTTGGCAACTTAGCTTTTCTGTCGTTTGCTTCCTGGTAAAGCGAAGCTTTCTCGAACGACGCCTGGTCCACACCATTATCTTCTCCTTTCCCCCCGGCAAACTTGTGGGCGAGGGAATCTTCCTTTCTTTGAGAAAAAGAAAGAAGAGAAAATAAAGATATGGAGCCTTTTAGCTCGTTATTGCTTACCGGGGGTAGGCGCTGCACAAGGTGTCAGATAACACATGCAAAAAATAGAAAGCATGAAATTGACAAGATGTGCGGAGAACATGAGCTTTAATTATGCACGGGGTCTGCGCCCGGCTTTGTACAAAGGATTACATGCAACAGCGGCAAGACTTGTACAAAAGGTGGTTGCCGAAACAGGTTCCGGAAACCGCGCCTTACGGGTAAAACTTACGAAGATGCTCAATGTTCCAGGAGTTGCTCACCGGAATGCCATCTTCGGTCTCAAGGCGGACAACGCCAGGCCTAGTGACTCGTTTCACCCGGTAAGGGCCTTCCCACTTTGGCGTCAACTTGTTGGAATTCTTGGCGGACTGAACGCGCCGAAGAACAAGGTCGCCTTCCTCGAGACTTCTGGCATTAACTTTGCGGCTATGGTAGCGGCGCAAAGCTTGCTGGTATCGAGCAGTTCGTACAGCGGCCTGAAGACGGTCTTCCTCAAGGAGCAGCGCGTCATCTTGTCGCAGCTGCTCTTGCTCAAGCTCATCATAAGCGAGCACTCGAGGTGACCCGTATACGAGTTCCGTGGGGAGAACTGCCTCTGCTCCATAGACTAGAGCGAAAGGTGTCTGGCCAGTGGCTCGATTTGGCGTCGTCCTGATCAACCAAAGAACCACCGGCAGCTCCTCAATCCAGTTCTTTCCGCACTTGCGCAGCCTGTCGAAATTCCTGGTCTTGAGCCCGTGCAGCACTTCAGCATTTGCCCTCTCCGCTTGACCGTTGCTTCTCGGATGAGCAACAGAAGCGAAGCAGACCTTGGCGCCAAGATCTTGGACATACTGCATGAAGGTGCGGCTCGTGAATTGCGTGCTGTTGTCAGTGATGATCCTGTTAGGGATTCCGAAGCGGCAAACAATCGACCTGAAGAACTTGACTGCTGACTGTGCTGTCACCTTCCTCACTGCTTCTACTTCCGGCCACTTTGTGAACTTGTCGATTGCAACGTACAAGTACTCAAAGCCCCCGACAGCTCGGGGAAAGGGGCCAAGGATGTCGAGCCCCCAGACCAAAAATGGCCAGGATAAAGGGATCGTCTGGAGATCTTGAGCTGGCTGGTGTATCTGCTTGGAAAGGAACTGGCACGCTTCACACTTGGTTACTTGTGCAGTTGCATCCTGGAGGGCTGTCGGCCAAAAGAAACCTTGCCGGAATGCTTTGCCGGCAAGCGCTTTTGCGCCAATGTGGTGACCACATATGCCTCCATGTATCTCTGCCAACAGCTTTTGGCCATCTTCCCGGTGAATACACTTCAATTTCACACCGTTGAGTCTCCTTCTGTACGGTGTGTTGTCGACAAACTGGTACATACTTGACTGCCGGGCTACTCTTTCCGCTTCTTCTTGTTCTTCGGGAAGTTCTCCTATCTGAAGGAAACGGACAATCTGTTGTGCCCATGCTGGAGCTTGCGGCTCGACAACAAGGACTAAAGGCACATCTACTGCTGCGGGAACATCCGCTTCTACGGCGAGAACCTGCGGCTCAGCCGAAGCTTGACGTTCCCCGGCAAGCTTGCCGGGGCAAAACTTGTCGGGAGCGTCTGCTTCAACGGAACAAACCCTAGGGCTTGCCGGAGCAGACTGCTCCTCAGCACCCTTGGTGTTGATCTTGGGGACCTTCTTGGCAGCGGCTTCGGGGAGCTTTGCCAGAAAATAGTCACCAGAAATCAACCTCCTCTTCTTGTTCTATCCAGTTGATGGCGTTACAGACGGTTGAGTCAGTTTGAGCACAAAGATCCCTGGTTCCATAGGTAACTTAAGTGTGGCGCACTTCGACAGGCCATTGGCAATGTCATTCTGAGCTCTTGGAACATGTTCCATCTGTAGGCCGTCAAAGTGCTCTTCTAACTTTCTCACTTCATCAACGGAAGCTTCCATCAACGGACTCTGATAATTCTTGTTCACTTGGCGGACGACAAGCTGCGAGTCACACCTGACAATGAGCTTCTTGATCCCAAGGTCTGCTGCGATCCTGAGACCGGCAAGCAAACCTTCATACTCTGCGGTATTGTTTGTTGCTTGCTCCTTGGGAAAGTGCATCTGGACTACGTACTTGAGGTGCTCTCCGGTGGGTGCAACAAGTAGCAGGCCCGCATCGGCGCCTTGCAGCGAGAAGGCACCATCAAAGTACATCAGCCACTCTTTGCTCGCTTCCTTGACGGGGATGCTCGTTTCTGGTGTTGGCGTCCATTCTGCTATGAATTGTGCCAATGCTCTGCTTTGGATAGTTGAAGTGCTCTCAAATTTGAGGCCAAAGCTTGACAGTTCCAGTGCCCACTCGACAATCCTGCCTGTTGCTTCTGGATTCTGCAGTATCCTCTTCAGCGGAAAACGAGTGACAACTGTGATCTCATGTGCTTGGAAGTAATGGCGCAGCTTTCTCGAGGCCATGAGAAGGCCGAAAAGCAATTTCTGCACACCAGAATACCTTGACCTAGCCCCCTGCAGAAGGGAACTAACAAAGTAAACTGGGTGATGCACCATTCTCTTCTGTATCTCCTCACGCGCCTGCGCAGATCCATCTTTGTCAGGACCAGAGCTTGTCGGTGAAGTCCGCTGCTTGTCGCTGGATGCATCTGCCGTGGTTGCTGGCTCATCATCCGCCTCCCTCTCCGCTACTAACGCAGCACTAACCACTTGATTGGTTGCCGCTATATACAGTAGCAACTTCTCTTGTGGCTTAGGTGCGACAAGTGTTGGAGTGGAGGACAGGTATCTCTTTAAGTCCTGCAGCGCAGCTTCCGCTTCCGGAGTCCATTTCATTGGACCTGCCTTTTTTAATATTTTGAAAAACGGCAGGGCGCGCTCAGCAGACCTAGAGATAAACCTGCTGAGAGCAGCCACGCAACCGGCAAGTCTTCGTACATCCTTGACGCGCTTTGGTGCTTCAATCTGCTCAATGTCCTTGATCTTGTCGGGATTGGCTTCAATTCCCTACTGAGACACGAAGAACCCGAGAAGCTTGCCGGAGGGGACTCCAAACACACACTTCTCGGGGTTAAGCTTGAGGTTGATCTTACGCAGATTTGCAAAGGTTTCGTTTAAATCCTAAATAAGAGTTGCCTTGTCCTTGCTCTTGACCACTATGTCATCCATGTAGGCTTCCACATTTCTGTGCATTTGTGGCTCAAAAGCGTCATGGACTACCCTTGCAAATGTTGAACCAACATTCTTTAATCCGAAAGGCATCCGTATGAAACAGTATGTGCCACATGGAGTGATGAATGCGGTCTTCTCCTCATCCTCTTCTGCCATGAAGATCTGATGGTATCCTGAATATGCGTCAAGAAATGAAAGCAAGTCACATCCAGCCGTGGAGTCAACAATCTGGTCAATGCGCGGTAAGGGAAATGGGTCTTTGGGACAAGCTTTATTGACATCGGTAAAGTCAATACAAAGCCTCCATTTCCCATTTGCCTTGCGCACGACCACAGGATTGGCCAACCACGTAGGATGGAGCACTCCTCTGACAAGGCCTGCTGCTTCCAATTTCTTGATTTCTTCTGCGATGAATTCTTGGCGCTCCGCTGCTTGTTTCCTGACCTTCTGCTTGACGGGCCGCGCATGAGGACAGACGGCAAGATGGTGCTCGATTACTTTCCTGGGAACACCGGGGATGTAAGACGGTTGCCATGCAAACACGTCGATGTTCGCCCACAGGAAAGCAACGAGCGCGCTTTCCTATTTAGGGTCGAGAGTGGCGCTGATGGTGAAGGTACCACCAGTGCCGTCTTCCTTGGCGGACACCTTCTTGGTCTCTGGCGGAGCTGCCATTGTCTTCTTACGCTTGCCAGTGGAGCTCGATGGTGCGTCCTCGACGGTAGCGCAACACTCCAAAGAGGTGCGCTTGCCGGAGTGGGCATCCGAACTCTTGCCGGACTTGGTCTTCTTCTTCCCCCCGGGAGCTTCAACGGCAAGTGACTTGCGATCCGTTGCGGCTGCTGCTTCCCGGTAGATCTTGTCAGCGCAGATAAGAGCATCCTTCTTGTCTCCAGGGACAAAGATGACACTTATCGGGCCTGGCATCTTCAGCATGTTGTATGCGTAGTGAGAGGCTGCCATGAATTTGGCGAGTGCTGGGCGGCCGAGTATCCCATTGTAGGGCAATGGAAAGTCAGCAACGTCAAAGGTGACCCTCTCAGTCCTGAAGTTCAACTCGCTGCCAAATGTCACCGGCAACGTGATCTTTCCCTTCGGCTTGCTCCTTCCCGGATTGATTCCTTGGAATGTGCCGGTCTCTTCGAGCTCGCTATCAGGGATCTGGAGTTTTTGGAGTACCGCAGAGGAGATCAGGTTCAAGCCGGCCCCGCCATCAACTAACATCTTAGTGACCTTGAGGTTGCGGATAGTTGGTGAAACCAACATCGGCAAGCACCCGACCGCAGTTATGCGATCAGGGTGGTCCTCAATATCAAAGATGATAGGCGTGCTGGACCATTTCAGAAGCTTGCGTGACTCGACAGGTGGTTCTACCGCATTGACTTCCCGCACCCACTGCTTGAGCTGGTGGTGTGAAGTATGCAGAGAAGCACCGCCGTCAACGCACAGGACCTCTGTGGCTTTCTGGAACTCCTGCTCACCGGTCTCGTCATCATCCATATCATCATCGTCGTCGTCGTCTTCATCCTTGTCGCGGCCGCGGGGAGGTCTGTCTCCTTGCTGCTGTTTGGCCTTGTCGCGGCGTCCTCCTCGGCCGGGGCGTTTCTTGCCGGATCCTCCAGCACCTTCTTGGGCCTTCTCCTTGTCGCGTCGCTCGTATTCAGCCTTTTGCTGCTCGACAAGCTGCTCGACCTTCTTGCAGCTCTGGAGGTCATGGCCCTTGGTGCGGTGGATCTTGCAGTACTGCTTGTTGGTGCCGTCCTGCTTGTCGGTGACCGCCACAGCCCGGCAGTTGGTGCATGCGGCAATCTCCTTGCCGGAGCTACCAGCTTTGGCCGTCTTGGCGCCACCTCCATTGCCGGACTGCTCAACGACTAGCACATCTTTGCCTTTCTTCTTCCTGTTGTTCCGCCGCCGGTTTCTCTTTGCCGGGGCAGCATCCTCGCTGTCAGATCCTCCTGCTCCTGTATTCTCTCCGGTGAGTTTCCTCCCTTCCTCAGAACGTGCACACTTGTCGGCCAGGGCATTTAGCTCACTGACGTCTTTGATCTTGCACATCGCCATCTCCTCCCGCATCCTGCGGTTTCGCACGTTCTGATGGAACGCACTGATGACCGCGGCAGGGTGGACATCTGGGATGTTGTGTTGTACACGGCTGAATCTCTGAATGTACTTGCGCAGGGGCTCTCCTTCCTTCTGGGCGAGCAGATGAAGGTCGCTCACTTGGCCATGAGGTTTGTGGCCGCCTGTCAAGGCGCCGACAAACTGATGGCATAGGTCTGCCCAGGAGGATATGGAGTTGTCCGGCAAGTGCATGAGTCAGGACCTGACATTGGGCTTGAGCACCAGCGGGAAGTAGTTGGCAAGGATCTTGTCGTCCCGCCCCCCGGCAGCTTGCACCGCGATGGTGTAGATGCTGAGGAACTCCGACGGATGCGACTTGCCGTCGTACTTCTCTGGTACGTCTGGCTTGAAATTCTTCATGCTGGGCCACTTGACTTGCCGCAGCTCACGAGTGAACGCAGGGCAACCTACTGCGTACGGCAAGTCGCCTGGTTCCCCTGGCGCATGCATGTCGACAGAGGGCCCAACGCGCTGGTCCGATTGACGCCGCGCTTCTCTTCGGCGCTCGATGCGAGTACGAGCGTCTTCTTGCTGTCGTTCGTGAAGAACTTGGCGCTGATCGTGACGAGCTCGTGGATCTGATGATGCGGTGGAGTCGCTGTCGAGGTAGATCCGGCGAGTCGGCGACCTTGGCCTTCGGGGTGGAGAGTGCACGGTGGTTGCACCCCCACCGGTTTTGTCTCCATCGGCTCGTGCCCGGCAATCTTGCCGCGGCTGCGATGTACTCGGCTGCCGTGGGGTGTCGCCGTTGGCGAAGCCAATGAGACTCTGAATGGTGGCCCTCCATTCGTTGATCTTGTCTGCCGTTGGAGGGTAATCCAGGAGCAGTTGAGCTCGCGCCAAAGCTTCTGCTGAAGTGGTGGGCGGCAGTGGCGAACGGTGCGAGGAGCGGGATATGCTCGGACTTCTAACTATGTTAGAAGGAGCAGTATCCCGTCCAGGCGACCGTGTCTCGCTCGTGCCAGCATGTTGACGTGCATGCTGGTCTTGAGCACCCCGAGATCCACCGGCTCGATCTTGGTCCAATGAACGTATGGTGGCGTGAGTACCATGACGCTGTCGGTCCCGCGCCTCCTGAGATGGGCGCGGTGCATGTACGGACGCCGAGGTCTGCACAGCCTTGTCCTTGGACCTGGTAGCACCATGAGCTCCCTCGTCGATGCCCGTTCTTTCGCCGGTGTCTACCCCACCACCCGTTTGCTCCGGTGGTGGTGGGATCGACGCCGACGGAGTAGCTGCCTCCGAAGCCTTCTTCTTCGGTGGCACGTCGATGAAGAAGATGAAGATCTAGCTCGTGTGAACGCCGGATCAGGTTCACACAGCCTCGACACCCCCTACCTGGCGCGCCAAAGATGTCGGGGGAACTGATCCACGAACACCTATGGGACCGGCGGACCGAGCCCCTTTCGGTTCGGCGGGGGGCGGAGGTCGCGCGAAGAGCGGATCGAGGCGGAGCACACGAGCAGTTTACCCAGCTTCGGAGCTCTCCGGAGAGATAATACTCCTACTGCTGCATGTCTGAGTGTATTGAGTTCTTGCTCGGGAGCGCTGAGTGCTACAGTACACACTAGCTGCTAACGAGACCGAGCGTGAGTGTTTTCTTCCCTCGAACCCCCCTCTACGTTGCGCATGGGCCTCCTTTTATATGCTCAAGGGGTCACCAACAGGTGGCAACGTAGACAAGGGTAAAAATGGAAAGGAGTTGTCGTTGGTACAACTACATGTACAGTGTACCATACCTAACCCTGACGGCAGGGGACAAAGGCATTAAATGCCCGTCTGCGTCGCCCAAATAGTGCAGAAAGGGACTGTCAGGGACGCCACCGCTTGCCATGATGGAAATCTTGTCAGCGTCGCTTGCGACCGCATACCGCTGGCTGCACAGCCTCTTGCCACGTGCGCCTGGAAAGGTCCCAGGGCGACATGTTGGTGGATGTGCTGGAGCGCAGGTACAGAGTGGTAGCTTGCCGCGGCAAGTTCCTTGCCGCGGTCGTTGTCTTGTCGCGTCCGGAAGCTTGTCGCTCACCGGGCCTCGCCGGGACGCGTGGCGCGTCGCGGCAAGTTCCTTGAGATGCCTCGGTTGGCCTTCCCGGCAAGCTCCTCTTGCCGGGGCCTTGTCTCCTTGGCTTGAATACTTTGTTCTTGAATGGCTCCAAAGGAACCACGGAGGGCCTTGGCGGTCACCCGGCAAGCCTTGCCGCGGGGTGCTGCGACTGCCCGTGCACAAGTTCGGGATACTAGGGTACCCCTACTCTAGTACACCGACAGTGATGATTGTCGAGACCGGCATATATTTCTGCCAAGAGTTGCCTTCCCTCCTCTTCGGAGATACACCTTTGAAGGACTCCGGTAGTACTTCTTTCGTACAATTCCCCCTCGTGTACTTTAAAGGCTTTAAAGCGCCGAACTATGCATCGGGCTTCATTTTGATTGTCGGGGAGCTCCTTTCTATTAAGGTAGGACAGGAAGGGGTCGGTCCAGGAGGCGATAACTGCCATGATTTTGTGGGCAGAGGGTGTTATCTCAGTATCCAGACCGCCGATGGTGTATGCGTTGTATTCGGCAGCTAGGGGTGTGATTAGGTCTGTACTTTTTCCCCGCTCTCACCCTACCACACTACGGATGGCTTAAAGGGTCATTCCACAAAGGTGTTAGGTGGCACAGGGTCGCTCTTAGCGCCCAGACAAGCGAGGATGTCGGCCACCTGATTACTTTCTCGAGCGACGTGATGGAACTCAAGCCCTTCGAACCGAGATGATATTTTTAATATGGTGTTTCTATATGCCACCATTTTTGGGTCCTTTGCATCGAACTCTCCATTAACCTTGGAAATTGTGAGGTTCGAATCGGCGCGCACCTCCAAGCGTTGTATACCCATGGAGACAACCATGCGAAGACCGTGTAGTAGCACTTCATATTCGGCTGCATTGTTAGAGTCCGTATACATAATTTGCAGTTGTAGCGGACTGTGTCCCAAGTAGGGAATTTGAGGATTACACTAACCCCCAGTCCGGCCAGCATTTTAGAGCCATCGAAGTACATAGTCCAATTGGAGTATGAGTTGTACTCTTTAGGGAGTTTGGCTTTCGTCCATTAAGCGACAAAGTCGGCCAGTACCTGGGATTTAATAGCCCGGCGTGGCTTGTATATGATTTCGAATGGTAATAGCTCGGTGGCCCATTTGGCTATGCGGCTGGTGGCGTCCCTGTTATTGATAATGTCTTTGAGTGGTACTTCAGATGCCAATGCGACCGAACACTCTTGAAAGTAGTGTCGGAGTTTGCGGGATGCCATGAAGACTGTGTAGGCTATCTTCTGATATGGGGTATCAGGATTTGCAAGGCGTAAGGACCTCCGATGCATAGTGGACTGGTTTTTGGGCGGGGAATTAATGTCCCTCCTTCCCTCGTTCAACGACGAGCACGACACTGACCACTTGGTTGGTCGCCGAAATATACTGGAGCAGCTAGGATTGGGTTGCTTGCAAGATGGGTTTTAATTTCTTCCAATCCGGCTGTGGTAGCATCCGTCCATTTGAAGCTGTCTATGCGTCATAATAGCTTGTAGAGTTGTAGCGCTTTTTCTCCCAACTTGGAGATGAAGCGGCTTAAGGCCGCAATGCAACCCGCTAACTTCTGGACTTGCTTTAGGTCTGTTGGTATGGCCAACTGTGACAATTCTCGAATCTTCGCTAGGTTTGCTTCAATTCCTCTATGGGAAATGATGAACCCAAGCAGCTTTCCGGCCGGAACTCCGAAGACATATTTTTCCGGATTAAGTCGTATGTCATATGTTCGGAGGTTGTCGAAGGTGAGGCGAAGATTGTCTACCAGGGTCTAGACATGCTTTGTCTTGATGACCACGTCATCCACGTATGCTTCGACCGTTTTGCCTATTTGCTTTTCCAGACAAGTTTGAATCATGTGTTGGTAGGTAGCCTCACCGTTTTTGAGTCCGAAGGGCGTAGTGTTGAAGCAGAAGGGACCATAAGGGGTGATGAACGCGGTTGCCGCCTGGTCCGATTCCTTCATCTTAATCTGATGGTATCCGGAGTAACTGTCAAGGAAACACAAAGAGTCGTGCCCTGCAGTTGCGTCAATAATTTGGTCAATGTGAGGCAATGGGAAGGGGTCCTTAGGGCAGGCCTTGTTCAGGTCCTTGAAATCGACACACATGCGCCAGGATTTATCGTTCTTTGGTACCATAATCAAGTTGGCTAGCCAATCCAGATGTTTTATTTCCCTTATAAACCTAGCCTCTAATAATTTGTCTAACTCTTCTCCCATGGCTTGACGCGTGGGTTCATAGAATCGCCATAGAGTCTGCTCCCGGGTTTGAATCCCTTGATTTTATTGAGACTGTGTTCGGCCAGTTTTCGTGGGATGACGGGCATGTCCAAAGGGTGCCAGGCAAAGATATCCCAATTCTCTCACAAGAGTGTGCGTAAGGCGGCGTCCACTGCTAGATCCAGCTGTGCTCCGATAATGCTATTTTACTAGGGTCCGTCGGGTGCACTTGGAATTTTACTATTTCCTCGGCTGGCTTGAAAGAGGTGGATTTGGACCTCTTATCAAGAATCACATCGTCCCTATCCATTGTGGACTCTAGGGTGGTTAATTCCTCCATCGCTAGGCCTTCAGATAGTGCCTTGAGGGCCAAGGATGTGGTTTTATTTTCAGAACGGAGGGCTTTGTCCGGGTCGCTCGAGATTGTAATAATTCCATTAGGACCGGGCGTTTTGAGTTTCATATACCCAGAAGGTCCATGCCAGTCACGCCGTCCCGAACCAACTGCACCACGTGATCCATCAACATCTTCACATCTGCCCTCTCCTCCGGAACCACCTTCAGAGAGGAGGGCTTGTTCACTCGACTCATGGTGAATGGGGGGAGTCCACTCGACTGCCCCGGCGTCAGCTCGTTCTGGCAGTAGAACCAAGTCGACTGCCAGCCCCTGACCGACTTGGGAAACGTCATAGCTGGGAAGGTGCTCTTGTTCCTCACTCGAATTCCCAGACCCCCGCACATTTGGACAACTTGGGTCTTCTCATCGCCTGGACTCGCCTTCTTCACGGTCTGAGAACGACACGTGAAGATGTGCTTGAACAAGCCCCAGTGCGGTCGACAGCCCAGGAAACTATCGCACATGGATACGAATGCAGCAAGATACGCGATGGAGTTCGGAGTAAAGTGGTGGATTTGGGCTCCAAAGAAGTTCAAAAAACCACGAAAGAAAATGCTCGGTGGCAGAGAAAATCCTCGATCAATATGAGTGGCCAGGAGCACACACTCACCCTCTTCCGGCTGGGGTTGCCACTCTTTCCCTGGAAGCCTTGCGACGCTGTGGGGGATCAGCCCGTCGTCGGCCATGTCGAGGAGATCCTTCTCCCTGATGGTCGACTGGATCCAATCTCCCTGGACCCAGCCCTTCGGCAGGCGGGATCTCGACGAAGACCCACTACGGCTGGTGGATCTCCCCTTCGCCTTCTCCGCCGCCGACGCCTTCTCCGTTGCCGACGCCTTCTTTGCACGCTCCAGCGCCGCCGTCTTCTCCTTGACCATGGCTGCCGGCGAGGTGCGCGAGGAAGAGCTTTGCGGGGGCGAAAGCGAGCACGTTGGGCAGAGACGAGGAGAGCAGAAGAATGGAGCACTGTTCAGAAAACCCCCGGTGGTTGCATTTATAACATCCCTTCCGAGTGGATGACAGGTGGACCCAGGCAACCTCATCATATCCCGAAACAGTTGCATCGACACAATACGTGGCGGAAAAAGCGGTGCGGAGATCGAGGCATCTATGTCCCGTCCCGTCCGAGCGCCACAGTTCGTCCCGCTTCGCGCGCTCCCCCAAATTCCGTATCCCGTGGAATCCGCGAACGGCAGATCGGTCTGTCAGACGCGAGATTTCCTGCGATCCGTCGCTCGGGAACCAGCAAAGTCTAAAAGATCACTCGACGAAAGACAAGAATGGATCGAGTCGACTGAAGAAAAGTTGCTCGATTATCAACAACGAAGATCTTAATCCAGAACGACGCGTAGCCAGTATGCAAAAGTCAATCGGAAACAGCATCAACTCCTTCCTCATTCAAGCCTCAATCCATTTGGGGGCTAATGATGGATTCATGTACCTGGGGTAGGGTCATAGGCCTGACCTGAATGTCCTACCCAGGGGCAGCCTTAGAAGAGATCACCTTCCAGTCGACCAACGAGGAACCCACTCGACTGACCAGAAGGACTCGACCATGGAGATTCACTCGACCATGGAGATACACTCGACCACCAGAAGGTCAGAAGGCACTCTGCACTGCAACGGCCTGTAATTGAATAGACTTAATGATAGTTAAGGCACTTTATGTGGGGCATTACCAGTAACGCCCCAGACTTAATGTACTTTAAACCCTCCATTAGGTGGGTTGGCAGGGGTCTTGGCGTACTCTATATAAGCCACCCCCCTCCACAGGCAGAAGGGTTCGCACTCTTGTAATACCTATACACATAATCCACTCGACCGCCTCAGGGCTCCGAGACGTAGGGCTTTTACTTCCTCCGAGAAGGGCCTGAACTCGTACATCGCTTGTGTTCTCAACCTCTCCATAGCTAGGACCTTGCCTCTCCATACCTACCCCCGACTCTACTGTCAGACTTAGAACCACGACACCTACCGCATCACAGCCCACCCCACGGTCAGCGCTGTACACGGCCTCCAGTAGGCTACAAACACCAGAAACTACTTGCAACTCCTGGACAGAGGACTAGGGTGAATAAGAAGTCGAGCGGGGTCATATTTCAGGGCCCAATGTATGGTAGTAGCTGAATCTTAAATCACGCATACTGATCTCAGTGCTTAAGGACGGCTTCAATGAAACAACCCGCCATGTACTCCTACATGGCCTCTCATCGATACCTTTACCAAATCGTGTTCAACACATCACTCTCATACTGACACGATCATTTCACTCTAGCCCATCACCCAGATGAACCAGACCTGACACGATTCTAAGCATAGCAGGCATAGCAAGGTAGGAACAACACATACACATGGCTCAATCAACTCCTACACATGCTAGTGGGTTTCATCTAGTTACTGTGGCAATGACAGGTCATGCAGAGCAAATGGGTTCAACTACCGCAGCACACAGCAGTTTGAATCGCGTTGTCTAAATGCAGTAAAAGAGAGCAGGAGCGAGAACATGGGATTGTATCGATATGATCAAATGGTTGGTTGCTTGCCTGATGGGTCGGTGCACTGGTATTGTTCTTCGTTGGGGTAATCACGGTACTCCTCAGGGACAGGACCTGCTGCAGAGAGCACCGATACACAATCATCACCAAACAATATGCAACAATATGATGCATGCATGAAACATGGCAATATGAGTGTATTGGGCTAATGCAACTAAGACCAGATGGGTTTGAGCTATTTTGAACCATAGGTTCAAGTTTTCAAACTCATAAGTGGCCCTTTAAAGTGCTTAATCGTGTTCTGTACTAAACATCAGGTTAGCTTGATTAAACATGCATGAAACCAGTACACATGGATAGATTGGATTTGGAGCTACAGATTAATTTCTATGATTTTTTGAAGTTTGTGGTGTTTTCTGGAATTTCCTGTGTAATAATAATTCCAGTAAATAAATTACTGCGTCAGCATTACGTCAGGATGACGTCAGTGGTCAACGGAGCTGGTCCAGGTCAAACTGACCAGTGGGTCCCGCGTGTCAGTAGTTATTTAAACTAACTAAATTTAGTTAGTACTAATCGAAGTTAACTAGAAGAATGGGCCCCACTTGTCATAGACTCAGAGGAGTCAACCTGGGCCCACCCTGTCAAGTCAACGGGGTCAAACCCGCCGGCGTTTAGCCGCCGGCGAGGCCAGACACGGCGGTGGAAGTGCATTTGTGCTTTTCGGCGACCAAAAGAGCGGCGGAGGGCGTCTACGCGTAGCTGGGAGCAAGCCGCAGCTCTTGATGGTGGTGGTTGAGCTCGGGATGGCTGCAAACATCACCGGCGACGACCTTGGCGGCGCCGGATTTCGGGTGAGGTCGAACCCGAAGCTATGGGGCACGGCGAGGCACGTGGTGAGGTGCGTTGGGCCCCTGGGGATGCGGTGAATGTGTAGACATGGTGGGGTGGCCGGTGGTTGGCCAGAGACATGTCGGCGACGAGCTCGGCGGCGGCGCATGCGGTGAAGCTTCGTGTGCTCGCTGTGGTGCACGAGAGCGAGAAAGAAAAGGGGGAGGAGGTAGCCAGGCTCACGGCGGTCTTGAGGAAGCAGACGGCGTGGTCGGGGACAAGGTGCGGCGGCGACGGCGAAAGGGATCTCCAGTGGTGGCGGGGTCAGACGAGGTCGGTGCAGTGGCTTCGGGGCAAACGAGCGCTCAGGGCTCGGCTTGCTCGACGGAGAGGAGGGCGGCAGAGCTCCTGGACACGGTGGCGCGGCGCAGGGACGACGGAGAGCGCGACTACAGCGACGGTGCGGCTGTGGTGGCGTCGGCCATGGTGCGGGAGAGCGAGGGAGAGGAGCTGGGAAGGAGGGGGCGTGTCTGTGAGCTCGAGGGAGAAGTGGGTGATCGACCCAGGGCGGCAGAACGGCGAGGGGAGGAAGCAAAGCGGCGGGCAGCTGCGTGGCACGCTCTGGTGCCGACGTCGAGCACCTGGCTGCCTGCCTGGCCGAGCCAAGCAGCTCGCTGGAGTGGTGGCTGGGCTGGGCCGGCAGGTGGGCTTGCCAGGTGGGCTGCCAGGTTAGTTCCCTCTCTCTCTTTTTTATTTCTGTTTTCTATTTTTATCTGTAGCTTTGTGGATTTTCTAAAAATACCTAAGCAACTCCAAAAATCCCCAAACTGCTCATGCCCACTGTTTAGAATATAAACAACATGGAACATTTTAGTTTAGGATTATTTGGAAATTTAGAATATTTTATAGATTTTAAATGTCCAAATTCAAATACTTATGATTTAATTCAAAGACCTTAGAATGACCTAGAAAATTGTGCACCACTTTTGGCAGAGGTTCTGAACCAAGACAAAAATGATGGAAATTTTAGAAGGGCATTTCAGGTTCATGGAAAATACTTTTAATAAACCCTAGTTGGATTCAGAGGGGGCTGGGGGTTCTGTCATCCCCATTTCAAGTTTCTGTTGAAAGGAATAGACATGATGCAACACTCTAATGCATCAACTAGCTAGGGTGTGACAACCCACCCATCTGGTGATTCATCTCCGGGCACGAGGGAATGGTCTTGCCCACCCCTCGTTTAGGGGCATCAGTCTACTCTACCACAAAATCAGCGAGGGGCATGCCCTTGATGACTCTGGTGGTGCTGACCTCCAGCTAGAACGCCTCCATCTCGATGTTCCACTCATCAACCCTTCTCGCGGTGTTGGGGCTCTGAAGCACCTTCTCCAGGGGGTATGCGGAGACGACCTTGATGGGGTGCCCCTCGAAGTAGTGGCGCAGCTTTCTAGAGGCGACGAGGAGTGCAAGTAGGAGCTTCTATGGCATGGGATAGTGTGAACATGCGTCGCACAACACCGTGCTGATGAAGTACAAGGGATGCTCGACAAGGGAGGGGGCGTCAATGGCATCCTACCACTCCTGAGACAAGGGATCCTTGGGAGGCTTGCCGCCCGACGGGGCAGCCGGTGTTTCTAGGGCGTCGTCCCAAGGCTGCAGCGTCGTGGTCGGGCGCGGGGTGCTATGCCGCACACCCGCATCCGCGCGCTCTTCCCGGACCGCCACAAGTGCCGCGCTGGCCGAGTTGGGTGTGGCGACCAGGTAAAGCACCAGGGGCTCAAGAGGACTAGGTGACACCATGACCGATGAGCTAGTGAGGTACCTCTTGAGGTCCTGGAAGGCCCTCTCGACCTCCAGAGTCCATTCGAATTGGCACTTCTTCTTCATCAAATTGAAGAATGGAAGGGCGTGCTCACCTAGCTTGGAGATGAAGCGCCCCAATGAAGTCACGCAGCCTGCGAGCTTCTGCATCTCCTTCAGGGTTTGCGGCGGGCTCATCCTTTTTATTGCCTTGATCTTCTTTGGGTCAGCCTCGATCCCTTTGTGTGGCACCAGAAAACCCAGTAGCTTGCCGGACGGGATGCCAAACATGCACTTCTCTGGATTGACCCGCAGGTTAACCTTGCGTAATTTGGCGAATGTTTCTTACAAAGAGCCGACGAGGTTCTTCACCTCCTGCGTCTTGACCACTATGTCGTCGACGTATGCCTCAGCATATCTCCCGAGCTGCCGGCCGAGGGCGATGTCCATCAATCGCTAGAAGGTCGCGCCGACATTGCACAGCCCGAACGGCATGCATGTGTACCAGTATATCCCGCATGGGGTCAAGAAAGCCATCTTCTCAACATCCTAGACCGCCATCTTGATTTGGTGGTAGCCTGAGAAAGCATCCAGGAAGCACAGCAAGTCGCACTCGTGGGTGGAGTCAACGATCTGGTTGATGCGTGGAAGAGGGAAAGGGTCCTGAGGGCATGCCTTGTTGAGACTCGTGAAGTCGACGCACATGCGCTCCTTCCCGCCCTTCTTGGGGACAATGACTGGGTTGGCCAGCCAATCCGGATGTCGCGCCTCTTGAATGATGCCGGCCTCTTGTAGCTTGTTAAACTTCTAGACAATGATGGATTGCTTCTCCAGGGCTTGCCTCCGTGCCTTCTGCTTCACGGGGCGCGTGCCGGGGCACACCATCAGGTGGTGTTCGATCACACCTCGCGGGACGCCGACCAAGTCCATTGCCTCCCATGCAAACATGTCCTTGTTTGCACGGAGGAAGCTGACCAACGCCTCTTCTTAGTCCGGGGGAGGCCGGCGCCTATGGTGAAGGTGGGGCCTGATTCCCCGTTGTCGTCGATTGGCACCTGCTTCGTCTCGGCCTGGTCCTGGGAGCACAACTACCTTTTCTTCACTGGCGCAGCTCCGAGATCTCCAGAACGCCCTCTGCATTCGGTCGCGCGGGCACTGCAGCCTTGAAAGCAAGCCTGAGGGCCATGAGCATGTCCTTGGTGTCCCCCACCACATTGAGGACACCACTGCTCCTAGACATCTTCATGATGTTGTAGCCAGGCTGAGGCACTTCCATGTACATGACGAGGGCCGGATATCCGAGAATGGCATTATACGGGAGGCCGATGCGGGCAACGTCAATGTCAATGAGCTCGGTGCGGTAGTTGTTCCGTTTTCCCGAAGGTGACGGGGAGGCGGACCTGCCCCAGAGGAGAGGTGGACCCATCGGCCACCCCCGAGAAAGGATTGGTGGGGAGGAGCCGGTCGTAAGGCACGTGAAGCAGACCAAAGGCTTCAACGGAGAGGATGTTCAGAACGGCACCGCTATCGATGAGGGTCCTAGTGATTGCAATGTTGTAGATGGTGGGGGTGCAAAGCATGGGGAGCGCGCCGGCATCGACCGTGGTCCGGTGGTGATCACTAGATCGAAGACGAGGTCACCTTGGGCACCGCCTAGCTCAGGGAGCTGCTTGCTGCGGTCGGACGGCCCCCACTTGCTGGAAGAGCTGCTTGGCGTGGCAGCTTGATGCCAGCGCTTGTGACCCGCCGAGGATGGCTGCAAGGACATGGGGCGCAGGTGCCGCGAAGTGCGTGATGAAGAGATCGCTCATCTCCTCCTAGGAGGTCACTGAGACTCCGGCGGGTTGAGTAACCAGGAGCGAGGCACGCCTATGAGAGCCATGGGAAGCCAATTTGCCATGACATTGTCGTCGCCGCCCGCAGCCTAGATGGCCTCCGCGTACACCCGAAGGATCCCCACGGGATCCGCCGCATCGTCGTACCGCGGCGGCAACTCTGGCCTGAACTTGGGGGGCCAGTTCACCTGCCGCAAGGTGGGGGAGAAAGCTCGTAGGGCTGTGATGCCTCCAACTGTGCCTGTCGGCCCGGCGGGTACTGTAGCGCCTGCCATGGGAACCATGCGACGCGGGGCCATCGCGGCTGATGGGGAAACGGATCTTTGACACACACCCCTACCTGGTGCGCCAAATATCGGATTCAGGGCTCCGTAGACCAAAGAAAGATTTGAAGTCAGCGCGTGTGTGCGAAGAACTGAACCTCTCCAGCCAACTGATTTGTCACCCCCACGATGTAGCTCGATGAACAAACAAGAAGATGGACACGACAGTTTACCCATGTTCGGGCAACCTTGCGGTGTAAGACCCTACTCCTGCTTTGGAGTGGATTAGCCTTGCGAGGGGCTGAGGATGAACTAGTACAAGGGAAGAACACCCTCATGAGGTTTTCTCTAGTGTGGGCATGAGCTCTAAGGATTTTACCTCGTCCCCTTGCTATGGTGGTTCTCGGTGTCAAAACCGGAGGATCTCGGGTAGGGGGGCCCAAGCTGTGCATCTAAGGATCAATGGTAACAGGAAGCCAGGGGATACAGTGTTTACCCAGGTTCGAGCCCTCTTAAGGGAGGTAAAACCCTACTCCTGCTTGATTATATTCGACGAGTATGAAGATTACACGAGTTGATCTACCTCAAGATCGTAATAGCTAACCCCAGATGTCTAGCCTATGAGGATTCCAATGATGGTAAAGAAGATCGGCTCGGCGGACTAACCCCTCTAGTTTATATACACACTGGAGGGGTCTAGAGTTTGTACAAGGTCGGTCTATTAGGGAAGAAAACTTCCGGACTCTATTCTTGTCGTCCACGTATTGAGAAGTCCCATCCGGACACGGTAGATAATCTTCGTCTTGATCCTATATGGCCCATGCAGCCCGGCCCATGCTCCTGGGCCGGACACCTGAGGACCCCCGAATCCAGGACTCCCTCAGTAGCCCCCATACAAGCTTTCAAGGATGATGTAGTATGCGGGCGCAAGTCTTAGGCTTTGCAAGGTGGGTTCTCCAACATATTCCGGATTGATGATAGTCTGGTGTCGGGGCTGATGGCTGACCCACGAGCACCTATGGGACCACGGCGGACCGGAGCCCCTTTCTTGGTTCGGCGGGGGGGGGGGGGGGTGGTTGCACAAAGAGCAGATCGAGGCGAGGCACACGAGCGATTTACCCAGGTTCGGGCCGCACGGATGCGTAAAACCCTACTCCTGCTTTGGTGGTTGTATTGAGTTCTTGCTCGGGGGCGACGAGTGCTACAGTACACTCAAGCAGCTGGCGAGACCGAGCGTGAGAATGGCCGTCCCCCAATCTGCGGAACCGAAATTCCGAACCGAACCTCCTCTACGTGCGCATGGGCCTCCTTTTTATAGGCTAAAGGGGTCACCGACAGGTGGCAGCGTAGAAAGAGGGGTAGAAAGGTAAAAATGCGGGTTGGTACAACTGCTACCAACAGTGTCCCCTACCTAACTCTGACGGCAAGGGACAGTGGCATTTAATGCCCGTCCGGTCGCCCCAACAGTGCAAGGAAACGACCGTTAGGGGCGCCACCGATCGCCACAATGGCCTCCTTGTCTGCTTCGCTTGCCACCTCGCACCGCCATGCTGTACAGCTACCCGCCACGTGCACCAGGAGCGATCTTGTGGCGACACGTCGTCAAAGTGGCAGCCTTGCCGCGGTAAGCACCTTGCCGCGGCCCTTGTCTTGTCGCACCAGCAAGCTTGCTGCTCGCCGGGCCTTGCCGGGACGCGCGGGGCGTTGCGGCAAGTCTTCTTGGAATGCCTTGAGTGGCCTTCCCGGCAAGCTCCTCTTGTCGGGGTCTTGTCTTCTTCCCGGCCAGCTTCTCTTGCTGGGACCTTGGTTGGCCTTCCCGGCAAGCTCCTCTTGCCGGGGCCTTGGTTGGCCTCCCCGGCAAGCTCCTCTTGCCGGGGCCTTAGCTTGAGTACTCTGTTCTTGAATGGCATCAAAGTAGCCGTTGAGGATCTTGGCGGGCGCCCGGCAAGCCCTGCCGCGGGTCGCTGCGACTGCCCGTGCACAAGTTCGGGATACTAAGGTACCCCTACTTTAGTACACCGACATCTGGCATTCGTTTCCGTGTCTAACCTTTATGATTCCTTCCTCTCGTCGCCTCGATTTCCACACGTCTGAGTGAATGCAAACGATCCGTTACCCTTGTATATAATATTTCTGATAGGCACAGGTTGCGCCTATATAACGAGGTGAGATCTTCAACGCCATATTGCACCACTCCAAGAGCAACAGAGCAAACCACAGAAAAATTCAGACCATGGCTAGCGCCCCTGGCTCCTTCTCACGTCCTCATGGCCCTCGAGAAGGGGATTGGCAAAGTTGCTCTGTATCCCATCTCCAGCTCAGTCGACTCCAGATGCAAGGATATCTCCCTCCCTCGGATCTAGTCTCCGTACGGGCGGGGCTAAGTTCTATGGGCGTTGATGCATTGGCGGAGAATTTCCCCAATCCCAACGAAGGGGAGAGTGTGTGCTTCATCTCATTCCTCTTGAGGAGCATGGGATTCCCAATACACCCCTTCCTTATGGGCCTATTGGAACACTACGGGATCTAGCTGCACAACCTCACACCAGGTTCTATTTTACATAACTCTGGTTTCATTGCCCTTTGCGAATTATTTTTGGGCTGCGAGGCTCACTTTGAACTATGGAAAAAGTTCTTCTGCCTTGCCCCCCACCATCAGGGCGGTGGGTCTATTTTTGAAGTGGGCGGCGCCGAAGTATGCCTCATAGCCGGATCCGGCTATCCACTCGGGACTAAAGAAAGGATCCGCTGAATGGTCTTCAGAATGGTTCTATATCAAGGATGTTCCCCTTTGGCACCGTGCTCGGCGCGGACTGCCAGATTTCTCCAGCGCCCATATGAAGAAGCTATAACTGGCGTCCCAGGTCCCCTAGTCAGGACGACAATGTGTAGGTAATGAGATTCGTAAACAAGGTCAAGCTACTAACCCATTCCGGACTCTTTGTAATTGAAGTTACGGCCATTGTGATATAGCGATGCATCCAACCACTTCAATCCAGGGTGGCTCACTTATGGAACAACAGTGGGGAGGACGACGCATCCCGCTATAGGCGAAAGGGTCCGGATAGTCAAGCCGCATTGGCTGCCATGTGGACCGACAATTATAAAGGAGAAGAGGAAGAATTCCTCCATTTAAATTGTCGAGAGGGTAAGTTTTCTAACCGTTTAGTACTGTTTTACTCATTGAGATGCATTAACCAAATACCCTGGTTGCTTTCTAAATAGTCATGGAGGCAAATGATCGAGAACATTAACTGCCCCGCCCCCAAGCCAGAGGATCATGATCGCAATGAGGACCCCGGATTCCATGAGGATCCGGACATATTTGTAGAGTTTCAAGAAGGAGTCTACTATCAGGTTAGACTTGACGGCTCGGAGGTAGCTATTGCAGCCGATTACTCTGACCTCTATCCTTTCGTGAAGGTAGGCATTCAAAAATTGTATTCTCAGGGAAGAGAGATACCTCTGCTCGTTTCTTATCCTCCGCATTGGACCATGCTTCGCAAGATCGGCACTCAGTGAGCAGTACCCAGGGACGGGCAACCTAGAGAAGGTCAGCACCTTCCCGGAAAGGTCATGCAAAACAAAAGGAAGTCGGAAGCACCACTGAACCTACTCCATCACCAGAAAGGTATATTCCTCCTATTTCATATTCGGGCATGAGAGCGAATTTTCATTCGCATCCTCCTTATATCATCCCAGGAGGGGTATACAGCGAACCGTGAACAAGATCCCAGCCATCTGAGTTGCAGCCAATATGGTGCCGGAGACATCAACCAGGATGGGGTCGCATGCTAGTGCGGCACAAACTCATTTGCCTCACGGAGATCCGGATGAGATGTTCGTTACTAACTCCGAAGTTGAGAGTTCAATGAATTATCGTCACATGAAAGAAGCCTCGCTCTCCCCTACATTAACAAAGCCAGAGTTTACCGCCCTATGTGATGTAGGTGCATATATCAGAGCTGCCCGGGACGGACTCACAGGGGTTGCTCGCCTGTTTTCAAAGGATATGTGGGTACAAATTTATATAAACTTACTACATAGCAGTGGTAGTAGAACCCAAGATTTAAAGCGAGTGGACAAAGCCGATTTGGGGAACGTTTTATGACCGCAGGTTCTCAAGGAGAAGAACAGTGCATTATCCCAAGAGGTCAAGACAAGCCAGACACAGCTAAATGTCGCTGTCTCCGAGCTTGATGAAACGAAGAGTGCCCCAATGTATTTTGGCAAAGATAAAAAACTAGAAGAAGAAGTGAAGAAGCAGGACGAAGAGATAAAGAGCTTAAAGGCTCAACTCTTGGAGGCACAACATGAAAACCAGAAGCTGAAGGGCGGCATATTCGGTATGACTTGTGAACTCTCTGGATTATTGATATAATCATATAATGCGGAAGGTTATAGTCCGGTTGATACAGGTATGTTGACCGGCTGCCCTGAAGAGGAAGTGTCCAACCTATAAAGTGACATTCTGAAGGAGCTAGCAAAGTTGCACGAGCATGCCCGGAAGGCTATGAAGAATATGGCCAAATCCTTATGGCCATCCGACGTCCCTCCAGAAAGTATGGAGGGGTTAGCTGATCGATTCAAGGGTGCCTGGTGTCGCTTTGAATTGTGGAAGAGATCCGCATGCCGTGAAGGCGCTCGAGAGGCATGGGCCATGGTGAAGACATGCTATACCGGTCTTGACCCGAACCTTGTGCCCAGAGTTGGCCCATAGGGATAAGACGGTAAGGAAATTTCCGTAAGCTTGGTATACGACCAAGTAATGACGGCGGTGAAATTTTCACAACAAGATTGTAAATTAGATAGTCTACTAGATTAGGTGTTTGATTAGATGTATCCATGTACTTTATGACCGAACTTATGTCTTGCCGAATTTTATGAAAATTTTGTCATCGTGGACCTTTGGCTTCTTCCACCGAACCAAGAAGTTGGAGTGTTTTCGTATGCTATGTTTAACTAGGAAACATTTATTATTATGGGAAATGAGGCAATCCGGCCATATTGCTTGAACAGACAAAAAGTGTTCGTGGAGTTATGTTATATTACTGTTTAACGTAAGAAACATCTTCCAAGAAAAATAGTTCCATTAGGGGCCGGATAATTTGGCTCCTTTCCTTGGGCTGGGCTCGTATCTGAATTACAGGCAGCCAGTTTCATTCTTTTTTTTTCGAAAACAGTCTGTTGTATATGTGCCAACCAATTATTCCCTTAAGAATGCTAGCTTTCGGCTTCACCCGTCTGAGGTACTGGGCCGGATAACCCGGTTGTAACAATCGCACAGGTGCTCCCTTTACACCCTAGCCGAACAATCGGGAACGTAGGGTATAAGCACAGCAGCAAGGTATCCCAGCTTGGCAAAAACTTAAGTCATAGAGGTGCATAAAATGGCAGAAACAACAGATAGCACAGACAAAAGAAGCTTGTAAGCTTTTCAATAAAATGCTTCTTTTAAGAGAAGCCCCCATGTACGATGGGGTGTACACATTTAAAGATGTTGTACCCCCAACAATGCGATCGATCCGAACATACAATTAAGAAGAAAAGGGAAAAAATTAAATGGGGAGAGAAAATAGAAAAAACCTAGTTTAAAATGAAACCTAAGGAGGCCGAACTGTGTGTAAAGCTTATGAAGGGCCCCTCCCATTTAGGTTTGAGCTTATCCTTTTTCTTCTCTGGGAGGCACAGAACAAGTTCTCCGACATTGTATGTTTTTGACCGCACTTCTCTGCTTTGGTAATGCCTAGCCTGTTGTTGATAGAACACGGAACGGGCCTTGGCAACATCACGCTCCTCTTCAAGTCCATCTAGGTCGTCCTACCGATCTAGTTCGGCTTCTTTCTCTTTGTACATGCGCACTCTATGTGAGTCATGAATGATATCGCAGGGCAATACGGCCTTTGTGCCATACACTATAAAGAATGGTGTGTATCCGGTCGTTCGATTGGGCATGGTTCGGAGTCCCCAGAATACGCAATCGAGTTCCTCAACCCAGTGCTTGTCTGATTCTCGTAAAGAGTGCACTAATCTGGCTTAGTACCGCTCATGCTCAAACCATTGGCCCGTTCGACTTAGCCGTTTGTTTGAGGGTGGTATGCGGATGCATAATCGAGTTTAATGCCCAACTTTGCACACCTGGTTTTCACCTCATCAGCTATGAAGTTAGAGCCATTATTAGTGATGATACTGTGTGGAACACCATAACGGTGGATTATGTCCGATATAATGTCAATCACTGGTCCGGCCTCAGCTTTTTTTACAGGTTTGGCCTCTATCCATTTAGTGAATTTATCAACCATGACCAGCAAGTATTTCTTTTTGTGGCTCCCCCTTTAAGGGGTGCAACCATGTCATGCCCCCAGACCGTAAATGGCCAGGTAATGGGGATTGTTCTTAATGCGGTGGGAGGCATGTGGCTTTTATTGGCAAAAAGCTGACAGCCCACACATTGTTGGACAAGGGCTTCAGCATCATCTCGAGCCGTGGGCCAGAAAAAGCCTGTACGGGACGGCTTGCTTACAAGGGCACGGGCTGCAGCGTGAGTGTCGGGGGAAACTGATCCACGAACACCTATGGGACCGGCAGACCGAGCCCCTTTCGGTTCGGCGGGGGGCGGAGGTCGCGCGAAGAGCGGATCGAGGCGAAGCACACGAGCAGTTTACCCAGCTTCGGAGCTCTCCAGAGAGATAATACTCCTATTGCTGCATGTCTGAGTGTATTGAGTTCTTGCTCGGGGGCGCTGAGTGCTACAGTACACACTAGCTGCTAACGAGACCGAGCGCGAGTGTTTTCTGCCCTCGAACCCCCCTCTACGTTGCGCATGGGCCTCCTTTTATATGCTCAAGGGGTCACCCATAGGTGGCAACGTAGACAAGGGTAAAAATGGAAAGGAGTTGCGGTTGGTACAACTACCTGTACAGTGTACCATAACTAACCCTGACGACAGGGGACAAAGGCATTAAATGCCCGTCTGCGTCGCCCAAATAGTGTAGAAAGGGACCGTCAGGGACGCCACCGCTTGCCATGATGGCAATCTTGTCAGCGTCGCTTGCCACCGCGTACCGCTGGCTGCACAGCCTCTTGCCACGTGCACCTGGAAAGGTCCCAGGGCGACACGTTGGTGGATGTGCTGGAGCGTGGGTACAAAGTGGTAGTTTGCCACGGCAAGTGCCTTGCCGCGATCGTTGTCTTGTCACGTCCGGAAGCTTGTCGCTCACTGGGCCTCGCCGGGACGCATGGCGCGTCGCGGCAAGTTCCTTGAGATGCCTCGGTTGGCCTTCCCGGCAAGCTCCTCTTGCCGGGGCCTTGTCTCCTTGGCTTGAATACTTTGTTCTTGAATGGCTCCAAAGGAACCACGGAGGGCCTTGGCGGTCACCCGGCAAGCCTTGCCGCGGGGTGCTGCAACTGCCCGTGCACAAGTTCGGGATACTAGGGTACCCCTACTCTAGTACACCGACAGGAGCCCCCGGGCCTGGGCCACACACGGTGCCGAGCGCTGTTGGGCCAGGCCCAAAACAGGGCACGGGCACGCGCGGCCTGGGTTACGCCATATCTTACTCCGTATCCACCGCGCCCTCCCCGAACGGCACGCGTCGAATGCGGCGTCGTGGGAGAGATCGTGGGTGGTTTCTTTATTCGGAAAGACGGAACGTCCGCCCCCTCCCTCTTTATAAGAAGGGGAAACAGGGGCAGTTCGCCCATCTCGCCGGTTGCTGTTCCAATCTCAGAAACCTCCGCCGCCCCTCCCTTTCTTCCCAAAGCTGAAAGAGAGCAGCGCTCTGCCCCCCATAGCCACCAGCACCACCAACACCGTCGATCTCCCCCACCACCTCCGCCATGGCTCCAAAAGCCGACAAGGGGAAGGTCGCGAAGTCGACCGAGGCGCAGCGGCTCGCGGCACTGCGAAAGGAGCAGGCAACCTTCCCCCCCAAGCTCGCCGCGAAGGAGCTGAGGGAGTATTACTACCTCTTCTGGTCGACGGAGACGCGAGCGCATCCGCGCACGAAGGTACTCTCAGCCGCCGCTTCGGAACGGGCTCCGAATGGATATCCCTTCTTCGCGTTGTTCTTCTACTGCGGGCTCTGCCCGCCTTTCTCTGAGTTTTTCTGCGACATTATGAACACCTACGGGTTCCGCCTCCTTGACTTCACCCCCAATGCCGTTCTGACCATGGCAGTTTTCGCACATCTCTGCGAAAACTTTATCGGAGTCTATCCAAATGTAGCTCTTTTTTGCCACTTCTTTATGCCCCGAGTTGAGAGAGGGGAGCCTTTATCCGGCAAAATCGCCTGGATCTCAAGAGCTGGCAAAAAGGAAGCTTATCTGGAGGGAGAGCTCCGCGGCAAGTGGGAGGAATGGAGAGCAGACTGGTGCTGGATTGTCGAGGAGAACCCGCAGCCATTTACCGCCCGGCGACAAGCCCCAGTAGCGCGTGGCAACGATTGGAGCAACGTAGCCCCGGAAGACGATAGGCTGAAGATTGCCGTCACCCGGATCCAACGCCTCAGGTTTGCCGGGCTCACTGTAGGCGCCGTTGGCGCAGATTTTCTTCACCGCCGCATTGCCCCCCTGCAGGAGAGGAGGAGACCCGCCTGGGAGTTCCAGAATGCGGGATATCATGAGGCTGCGCCCGGGCCTCAACTTCAACTTCACTGTCCTGGAACTGGACGCGATGCTCCAGGAACTGTTCAAGCACGACCCTTAACATCCCAAAGTGTTCTGGTTGCCGAAGGGTGTCGTTCCGCTGTGCAACAACTCCTCGCTCGACCGCATCCGTGCAATGATGCCGCTGTGCGATTCGCATGGAATTGTCCCAACTTGGCAAGAGCCTGCAGACGACGTCATGCAGGAGTCCTTTGACGGCTTGGTAGAAGTGCCAGTCCGCTCCGATGAACAGAAAAGCCTTACTCGCGACACCACTGATGCGGAGATGCAGCGCATCGCCACTAGGCTGGAAGAGGCGGCGGCAGCCGCTGCCGCGGGCGAGTTTGGATTCACCGTGGAGGAGGCAGAGGCAGCAGAGGCGGCAAGCCTTGCCGAGTGAGAGGAGCTTGCCGGCGAGGGAGAGCTTGTCGGACCTGAAGTCGAGTCGAGCGAGCCCGCCGAGTGTGCGAGCGGCTCGTTGAAGACCAACTCCTCTTGCTCCTCATCTTCAGACAGCTCGCCGCAAGCAGAGCCCCCAGCTCCACCAACAAGGCGTCTCCGCAAGGCCGGGGACGTAGCGGGGCGGCAGACGAGTCAACAGCCGCCGCGCCGCGTGACACGCTCCACCGTGGCAAGCACTGTTGCTGCGGGAGCACCTCACGCCGCTGCGGCAAATGGAGCGGGGTCCTCCCAGACCACCGCTTCTGCTCCTGCCGCTCCTCATGCCGCGGCGGCGGCCGGAGCTGGGTCATCTCAGACCACCGCCACTGCCCCTGCCAAGCGGCTAAGGGAACCTACTCCTCCGCCTCGTCGCGCCGGAGGTGAGCCGGACTTCGACCTCTCCGCGCTCAGCTCCGACGAGGAAGAAGAAGAGTAAGGTTCTCTGCTGTACTCGTAGTTCTTCAATTCTTGCTGTTTTGTCTTGTATCTAATTTGCTTTACTCCGAACTCATTCCTTTTCAGGTCTCTGGCCCAGAGAACGGCGAAGAGAGCCAAGGTCCCGGTGATTGTCATCGAGGACGAACCCACCGCGACAGCGGGGGGTGTGTCCGAGACCTCCTTGCCGGACCCGGCAACTATTCCCCAAAGCAGCCCCCAGCGCAGCCCCCAGTGTAAGTATATGGTTGACTTCCCGCTGTTAGGCGCGCATGGGTGCTCTTTCTTTGCTGACATCTGACTATCGGTTTGCGTAGGGGCAGAGCAGCCTCACCAGGAGCACTCGGAAGCCGCCCCCGACATGTCATCTGCTTCGACTACACCGCCAAGGGAGGGTTCCCCGGTAAGGGAGCGTTCTCTGGCAAGGGAGAAGTCTCCGGCAAGGGAGAGTTCTCCGGCAAGGGACAGCACCAGCGACCCCCCGGTGGCAGAGACCACGACTGTAGAACCTAGTACAGGTAATCCTCTTGCTTGAAAACTTCCCTTGGGTTCTTCTTCTTCTGTTTTTCTTTTTAGATATTTGCTTGACTTTTCTCCCTTTTCCGGCCGTCATATCCCTCTGCCACGGAGCCGATGGAGATCGAGGTCGCCAGCAAGGAGAACGCGCGTGGCAATACCGACGACGCCGCTGCCACCGAAGAAGCAGCTGGCGCTGATGATCTCGCCGGCGAAGAGGCCGCCAAAGCTGCCGCCGCAAAAGCCGGCGAGGGGTCTGGCGATCGCACTGACGGCCCCGAGGCCGCAGGAGTGTCAGGCGCTACGCCGACCGCCGGTCCCTCTGCCGCTGCCACAGCGTCAGGCTCCGAAGAGCCTCAGCCCGGCACCTATTTGAAGGCCGGCGATGGCGTCTTCATCAAGCTCCCCTGGGCGTCAAGCTCCAGGGCGCCGGTCGAAGGAGAAATCTTTGATGGAGAGGTGCTCGCCTCCGCTGGGCTGACGCTGGTTGATGCGCCGAGCAGCAGTAGCGGCGAGTCTGAGGAGGAGCGGCTGCTGCAGAAGCTGCTGTCGCTCTACCGCGCTCGACAGGCCAAGCTGGAATCCCGAGAAGCGCTTGTTGCGAAGGCGGGAGTGGATATCAAGAAGCGCGCGGAAGAGCTCCGGGGTTTTAACCAGGAAGCTCTCCGGTCCGTGGCAGAGGAGCGGAAGCAACTTGCCAAGGAGCGGAAAGCCTTCCTCCTTGAGAGGGCTGAAGTTGAAGAGCAACAGCGGCTTGTCGCCGAGAAGCTGTCTACACGGGAGGGCGAGTTGGCGCAGCGGAAGGTCAACCTTGACAGCCACGAGGAGGAGCTTGCTGTGCGCGAGCAAACATTCGACGGGGCTCTCAAGGAAGCAGAGGATTCTGCCGCAGCTGCCGAGGCCGCCAAGAAGGAGCTGGAGACGAAAGTGGCGCAGCTGGAGGCCGATCTCAAGGCGAGCGGTGAAGAGCTTGCCTTGCTCAAGCGTGAGCGCGAGAAGGATGCCTACACCCTTGGCGAGCTGCAGGGTCGTCTCGTCGAGAAGGGCAAGGAGCTTAGCGCCGCCAAGGACTCCAACGCAGATCTTGAGTTGAAGCTGACTACTTTGACCAAGACGCTGGACGGCGCCAGGGAGCAGGAGGTGGCCTTGAAGGAGAAGATCAAGGCCGACGAGGCGCTGCTGGCGAGTGCTGCTGCCGCCTAGAACACTTTTAGGGAGAATGTGGAGCACTGGACGGAGAGTCTCGTGGACGTTGCCGCAGCCATCGACAGGGAGCTGGCGCAGCTGGGGATGGAGGATTTCGGGTATCCCTCTGATGAAAACCTCCAACCCAGCGCCAAGCTCACGTTGTTCTTCAAAGGCGTGGCGACGGCCCTCCAGTGACTCCGGGAGAAGATCCCAAAGCAGCTGGCCGACGAGTCGCGCAACATCTGCGCGGGAGCTCTTCAAAAGGTGTTGGTGAAGGTGGCCTTCCGCAACCCAGGCCTCAACCTGACCAACGTCCTCAGGACCTTGCCGCCGGATGCTGATCTGGAAGCGCTCAAGACCCTTGTCGCAGCCATTGTTGACAAGGTGAGCGGGATCAAGAGGGTTGAGGGCGATCGCGTAGATTAGGCCGCCCATTTTCTCCTTTTCTTATCGCTGCTGGTCATGTTATGAGAACAATCTGTTAGAGCTGCGACAAGCTATCTTGTAATATAACTCTATTTTGTGTAGTGATTGCTATGTTATTTCCTTTACTTGATTCCTTCCTTTGTATGTTTTTGCCCTACGCTTTTAGGGAACTTGCCGGTGCAGGCGCCTTAGCCGCGAGCGCTGAGTGCGGGACGTCAGCAGCCTGCTGGCGGTGCCGCTACCGACAAGAAACCTTGTCGCAACTAGTCGCAGCTCACTTAAGTTGTTGAGCGGACTGGAAACAAAGTAAGTGTGCAACTAGTTACGAGTTGGTTCCTCCGCGCACAGGTTTTCCATACAAAGCACGATCGTTCAAGGAAGATAACTTAAAAACTTTAAAACTGATTGCTCAAACTTTGGCAACTTAGCTTTTCTGTCGTTTGCTTCCTGGTAAAGCGAAGCTTTCTCGAACGACGCCTGGTCCACACCATTATCTTCTCCTTTCCCCCCGGCAAACTTGTGGGCGAGGGAATCTTCCTTTCTTTGAGAAAAAGAAAGAAGAGAAAATAAAGATATGGAGCCTTTCAGCTCGTTATTGCTTACCGGGGGTAGGCGCTGCACAAGGTGTCAGATAACACATGCAAAAAATAGAAAGCATGAAATTGACAAGATGTGCGGAGAACATGAGCTTTAATTATGCACGGGGTCTGCGCCCGGCTTTGTACAAAGGATTACATGCAACAGTGGCAAGACTTGTACAAAAGGTGGTTGCCGGAACAGGTTCCGACAACCGCGCCTTACGGGTAAAACTTACGAAGATGCTCAATGTTCCAGGAGTTGCTCACCGGAATGCCATCTTCGGTCTCAAGGCGGACAACGCCAGGCCTAGTGACTCGTTTCACCCGGTAAGGGCCTTCCCACTTTGGCGTCAACTTGTTGGAATTCTTGGCGGACTGAACGCGCCGAAGAACAAGGTTGCCTTCCTCGAGACTTCTGGCATTAACTTTGCGGCTATGGTAGCGGCGCAAAGCTTGCTGGTATCGAGCAGCTCGTACAGCGGCCTGAAGACGGTCTTCCTCAAGGAGCAGCGCGTCATCTTGTCGCAGCTGCTCTTGCTCAAGCTCATCATAAGCGAGCACTCGAGGTGACCCGTATACGAGTTCCGTGGGGAGAACTGCCTCTGCTCCATAGACTAGAGCGAAAGGTGTCTGGCCAGTGGCTCGATTTGGCGTCGTCCTGATCAACCAAAGAACCACCAGCAGCTCCTCAATCCAGTTCTTTCCGCACTTGCGCAGCCTGTCGAAATTCCTGGTCTTGAGCCCGTGCAGCACTTCAGCATTTGCCCTCTCCGCTTGACCATTGCTTCTCGGATGAGCAACAGAAGCGAAGCAGACCTTGGCGCCAAGATCTTGGACATACTGCATGAAGGTGCGGCTCGTGAATTGCGTGTTGTTGTCAGTGATGATCCTGTTAGGGATCCCGAAGCGGCAAACAATCGACCTGAAGAACTTGACTGCTGACCGTGCTGTCACCTTCCTCACTGCTTCTACTTCCGGCCACTTTGTGAACTTGTCGATTGCAACGTACAAGTACTCAAAGCCCCCGACAGCTCAGGGAAAGGGGCCAAGGATGTCGAGCCCCCAGACCAAAAATGGCCAGGATAAAGGGATCGTCTGGAGATCTTGAGCTGGCTGGTGTATCTGCTTGGAATGGAACTGGCACGCTTCACACTTGGTTACTTGTGCAGTTGCATCCTGGAGGGCTGTCGGCCAAAAGAAACCTTGCCGGAATGCTTTGCCGGCAAGCGCTTTCGCGCCAACGTGATGACCACATATGCCTCCATGTATCTCTGCCAACAGCTTTTGGCCATCTTCCCGGTGAATACACTTCAATTTCACACCGTTGAGTCTCCTTCTGTACAGTGTGTTGTCGACAAACTGGTACATACTTGACTGCCGGGCTACTCTTTCCGCTTCTTCTTGTTCTTTGGGAAGTTCTCCTATCTGAAGGAAACGGACAATCTGCTGTGCCCATGCTGGAGCTTGCGGCTCGACAACAAGGACTAAAGGCACATCTGCTGCTGCGGGAACATCCGCTTCTACGGCGAGAACCTGCGGCTCAGCCGAAGCTTGACGTTCCCCGGCAAGCTTGCCGGGGCAAAACTTGTCGGGAGCGTCTGCTTCAATGGAACAAACCCTAGGGCTTGCCGGAGCAGACTGCTCCTCAGCACCCTTGGTGTTGATCTTGGGGACCTTCTTGGCGGCGGCTTCGGGGAGCTTTGCCAGAAAATAGTCACCAGAAATCAACCTCCTCTTCTTGCTCTATCCAGTTGATGGCGTTACAGACGGTTGAGTCAGATGGCGTTACAGATAGTCACCAGAAAATAGTCACCCGGGGTAAGCACCCGATCACTACCTTTCCCTAGACGACACTAACATGGAGTCCACTCGTTGTTCCGCATCCTCACGATGTACGTCATACAAGACTCACTCGAGATCGTAACATCCGAGAGGGGACACAACGGTGTGTCCGGTGCCCTGTAAAGACAGTCATGACCGCCCTACCTGGGACGACCCCGTCCCGAGAGAGCACACCAACAACTCTCCCGTCACTAGTAATGCGGGCTCCAAGCTAGTATCGGCCTAGGTAATCAATAATGCTCAGAAAAATGTCAACTCATTTTTGTAAAATACTAGGTTGAATACTAAGAAGGGGAAAATTCCTAGTTTCGGATTTGGTGTAGCAGAATGGGAAAAATGGATTTCCAAAGATATATTTAAATGCTAAAAACCACATTTAAATATTTATAGTGAAGGAAAGGTTGTTGGAGTAGAATGGAAGTTGCACCATTAAATAGGTTGCAATATTCTAGGAATTTAGGAATTGGAATTGTTGCATTTGGATTATTATTTAATCCTGTGGAATTTTTGGAATAATGACAGAAAAAGAAAAAGGATAAGGGCACTGTGCCACTGGGCCAGAACAGCCGCAGGGCAACAGGCCCAGCCAGCGAGGCGGCCCAGCGCACAGGTGCACGTGCGCGCGCCAGGTTTAAACCTGACGAGCGGGGCCCAGGCATCAGGGCGAGGGGCTGACAGACGGGCCCCATGGCCGTCGTCGTCAACCCTAGGCCAGAAGAGACGGCAAGCTCACCGGCGACGTTTCCGGGCTCGGCGAGGTGAGCTGATGGCACCGCTGGACTCCTCGTCGTGTCGCCGTTCGGGTGGTGCCGGAGTTGGTCGCCGGGGTGCAGGGGTTCGCCGGCGACGAGGTTCGCGGCGGAGGAGCTTCGGGTGTCGATGGCTCCGGTCGTTTCCGGCTGCAAAGGAGAGGGGAAACGGAGGGAAAATGATCAGGGAGGTGAGGAGAGTCTAGATCGAGAGAGAGAAGGGGCGGAGGGAGCCCGTACCCTGAGATCGACGGCGACCCGAGGCGGCAGAGCACCGGTCGATCCCGAGCACAGAGGCTCTCCGGGGGTGATTGGGTGGTGCGGGCGTGCTCCTGGAGGTGTGAGAAGGAGGCGAATGCCATTGGAGCGGCCCGGGGCGAGCTTATATAGCCGCACGGTGGTGCACCATGGACCTGTGCGCCAGCGAGCTCGTTGCCGTCGCCACGGGTCACGGGGGCCTACTTGGTTGTGTCTGGGGTGTTCGTGGGGGTCGACTATGCCCAGGGGAAGAAGAGAGAGAGGGAGCAGGGGGCCAGAGGCACCGCGCGCGTGAGCCGCGCCATTGGCGCGCTCGGGCGGCCGGTGTCCGTTAGTGCGGAGGTGCGGGGAGGAGGAGAGAGGAGGGGGCCGACCACGTAGCGTGTCGCGGACGCCGAGGCGCATCGGCAGGCGCGCGGGGAGGCCCGAGGTGGGCGGAGCTGCTTGGCAGGGGGCGGCTACAGTGCGGGAGCGCACTGTAGCGCGCTCCAGAGCGCCCAAATGGCCGGCATGGCATTTTCTATGCCTTGTGGGCGCGGCCAACCGTGTCCAGTAGCTCAAGGGTGGAGTAAAGAAGGAGGGAGAGGCATTGGATGCTCTGGATGGCCACTTGGGTGAGGAGAGAGGTGAGGAAGAGGGATAAAGGGGCTGTCCAGAGAGAGAAAGTGGGGATTTACCCATCCAATAAGTGAGCTATCGTTACTAGAGGTGAAAGGGGGCTAGGAGGAGCTGTGGTAAAAAATTGAGCTCTCCAAGAATAGTGGAAGGGGTCAAAATAGTGGTTTTTGCAAAATGCCAGAAGGTGTTTGATAATGGTTTGGGCTAGCATATGAACTCTCATTGCCATGATACTTAACAGGATGGAAAGATACTTAGAAATAGGGTGTGCCACCAAATTTGAGCTTATTTGGGCAAAGTTGCCAATGCAACTTTTGCAAACCCTAGAAATTAGCAGAATTGGACTTG
Source organism: Triticum timopheevii (assembly GCA_963921465.1). Lineage (NCBI taxonomy): Eukaryota > Viridiplantae > Streptophyta > Magnoliopsida > Poales > Poaceae > Triticum > Triticum timopheevii. Next base: position 245,561,078 of record OY997264.1, on the reverse strand, counting down.
AGTAGATCTAGTTGAGAAAATCACTTCTCCTTGATGCACCACTTGGTTTAGTGGCCTCATTTGGTCATGTGAACATTCTCACAAAAGTTGGGGTTAAGGGGAGAAAGTTGGTAGTACAAACTTGATCAAATATGGTTCTGGTCAGAGAGGGTTTTGGGGCATTTTGGTGAACCAAAATGACTTTAATTGGCATGAGGATTTGCAAGGTGATCACAATATTCATTTGTGACTTGCTGGATTTTTCTTGGATTTTTATGAAAATATTTCCTGTAGAAATATTTGAAATCATTGAAATGGGCAGAAATGGTTTTGGGAGGGTTTGTCCAATATTTTGAGCATGACCATATGTTGAAACTCTTATATATGGAAAATATATGTCCACTGAGTTTCCCTGATTTTTCTCAAATATTTTTGAAACAATAAAATAATTTTTCCCTATTAAAGACCATTTCTGGCCTTAAGAAAAAGCTTTTAAATAAAATAGTAAAATAGCTTTTAAAAATATATTTTTGTGGTTTCTGGGTATCCTATATCTAATAGGTTTCAAATATACCTTTTGAAAGATTTTTCACACCTCAAATCAAGTACTTGCAGTGCAAATCTTAATTCAAGGGTTTTTGGAAAACTAATTTTAGAAAATACTTTTTTGGCCAAATTATTTTTGTAAGAAAATGCTATATTGCTCTATACACATGGCATGATCATTGGACAGAAGTTTGGGGCAAGGAGGTGAAGTATATAAGGTGGAGTAGTTGACTATTAAGAGCACTTGAAAAACCACATAGAGAAAACCAACTTCAAAATAAAAGCCAAATAATGCAAAAGTTTTTGTTGGTCCAAATTTCCATGCTTTATAAATGCAAATGAAGTGTTACAAAATGCAGGGTGTGACAGACCTACCCCCTTACAAGAATCTCGTCCCCGAGATTCCTAAACTAGGCTTTAAAGAGATATGGAAACTCGGATCTAAGGTAGTCTTCACGTTCCCAGGTGGCTTCTGCTTCAATGTGGTTGCTCCACTGGACCTTGAAGTACTTGATGGTGCGGCTTCGAGTGCGCCGTTCAGCCTCATCCAAAATGCAGATAGGACTCTCACGGTAAGTCAAATCAGGGTGAAGGTCAATTGCTTGATGATTGACGTCCTTGTAGAGATCGGGCTTGTCTGGAACTTGGAGACACTTCCGGAGTTGTGATACGTGGAATACGTTGTGCACATCGGATAGTTCAGGTGGCAGTTCCAACTGGTAAGCCACTTCTCCTCATCATTCAGTGATCTTGAAGGGGCCGATGTATCTTGGTGCGAGCTTTCCTTTGACGTGGAAGCGCTGGGTTCCCTTGAGAGGGGTGACCCGGAGATAGACATGGTCTCCAACTCGGAAGGTCATGTCCCTCCGACGTGAGTCAACGTAGCTCTTCTGCCTTGACTTGGTAGTCTTCAAGCGCTCTCTGACAAGCTGGACTTGCTCTTCTGCTTCACGGAGGATATCGGGCCCAAAGACAAGTCCTTCTCCGGTCTCCGACCAATTGAGGGGTGTGCGGTACTTCCGTCCGTATAACACCTCAAATGGTGCCATCTGAAGGCTTGACTGGTAACTGTTGTTGTAGGAGAATTCGGCAAAAGGGAGGCAATCTTCCCACTTAGCTCCATATGCTAAGACACAGGCACGGAGCATGTCTTCGAGTATCTGATTCACTCGTTCTGTCTGGCCTCCGGTCTGCGGGTGGAAAGCAGTGCTGAAGGACAACTTGGTTCCCAGGGCCTCTTGGAACTTCTTCCAGAACCTTGAGGTAAACTGGGTTACTCGGTCTGACACAATCATCTTGGGAACACCATGAAGGCTTACGATTCTGTTGATGTATAGAGTTGCTAGATGATTGCCATCATGGGTAGTCTTAACAGGAATGAAATGGGCTACTTTGGTCAAGTGATCGACTATGACCCAGATGGAGTCATGTCCTTTGTTCGACCTAGGTAGTCCAGTGATGAAATCCATTCCGACTTTATCCCATTTCCACTCGGGAACCTTGAGTGGTTGGAGCAATCCAGCAGGTCGCTGATATTCAGCTTTGACCCTTTGACATACATCACACTTTGCAACATAGGTGGCAATATCCCTCTTCATGCCATGCCACCAGAATCTTTCCTTCAGGTCTTGGTACATCTTGGTTCCTCCGGGGTGAATGGAATACAGGGTGTCATGAGCTTCTTGCAAGATCAAATTCTTGAGCTCAATCTTGTTGGGTACGCAAATGCGATTCCCAAACCACACAATTCCTTGCTCATACTCTGAGAACCCGGGGGCCTTGCCTGCCTTGATCTTCCTCTTGATGCCTTCAATACTTTCGTGTCCCTTCTGAGCTTCCTTAATATCATCCATTAGGGTAGGCTTGACTTCAAGGTTGGCTAAGAATCCTGGTGCAACCGGTTCCAACCCGAAGCTTTCAAGTTCTTCATACAAGGCGGGTAGCTTTTCCTTAAGCATAGTATTCAAGGAACAAGCCTTCCTGCTTAATGCATCAGCTACCACATTAGCCTTTCCAGGGTGGTATTGAACACTGAGGTCATAATCCTTGATCAACTCTAGCCATCTTCTTTGCCTCATGTTCAATTCCTTCTGAGTGAAAATATACTTCAGACTTTTGTGATCTGTGTATATCTCACACCGCTTCCCTAGGAGGTAATGCCGCCATGTCTTCAGGGCATGAACCACTGCTGCTAACTCAACATCATGAGTAGCATAGTTCTCTTCATGAGGCCGTAGTTGCCTTGAAAGGTAAGCTACGACTCTGCCTTCTTGCATCAGAACACCTCCCAGTCCTGTTCTTGATGCATCACAATATATCACAAACTGCTTGTGTATATCTGGTGTGGCCAGAACTGGGGCGGTGGTTAGTCTCTTCTTTAGCTCCTGGAAGCTCTCTTCGCACTTCGGTGTCCATTCAAACTTCTTGTCCTTCTTCAAGAGCTGAGTCATGGGTCGGGCAATGCTTGAGAATCCTTCAACGAACTTGCGGTAATATCCCGCGAGTCTGAGGAAGCTTCTGACCTCCTTTACATTGCTTGGGGATTGCCATTCAGTCACGGCTGCAATCTTAGCGGGATCGACTGACAATCCTTCTTCGGTAAAAACGTGACCCAAGAATCCAACTTCACGCAGCCAAAATTCACACTTGCTGAACTTGGCATACAGTTGGTGCTCTCGAAGCTTGTCTAGGACCATCCTCAAGTGTTGCTCGTGCTGTTCTTCCGACTTCGAGAAGACAAGAATGTCATCTATGAAGACAACGACAAACTTGTCCAAATATTCCATGAAGACCTTATTCATGAGGTACATGAAGTAAGCTAGGGCATTGGTCAACCCAAAGGACATGACCGTGCACTCATACAGGCCATATCTGGTTACAAATGCCGTCTTCGGAATATCTTGGGGTCTGATCTTCAGCTGGTAGTTCCCAGATCTGAGCTCTATCTTGGAGAACACCTTGGCCCCGTTGAGTTGATCAAACAGATCTTCAAACTTGGGAAGTGGATACTTGTTCTTGATTGTAACTTCATTGAGGGAGCGGTAGTCAATGCATAAGCGGACGGTACCGTCCTTCTTTGCCACAAACAGAACAGGTGATCCCCAAGGGGAGGCACTAGGGCGGATGAATCCCTTCCTCAACTGCTCTTCCAGTTGCTTCTTCAGCTCTGCTAACTCTTCCGATCCCATTCTATAAGGCTTCTTATAGATGGGTCCTGCTCCGGGCATGAGCTCGATGATGAACTCAATGTCTCGGTCAGGAGGCATTCCCGGTAGCTCATCAGGAAAAACATCGGGGTATTCGCATACTACCGGCACTTGTTCCAATCCAACTTCAATCAGACAGTTGACTTGGTTGGCTTGAGCAGAGGAGGGGTTGGAGGCAAATTTAACTTCGACTCCTAGCTCATTGGTCACCGTGACAGTCCGGTTGGTGCAATCTATCAAGCCTTGGTGCTTGATGAGCCATTTCATTCCTAAGATCACATCCAAGTCTTGTGATCCTAAGATGATAAGGTCTGCTAGGAAGTCTACCCCGTTAATAATAATCCCGACTCCTCTACATCCTATCTTGGCTCTCATCTCTGCTCCGGGGGTTTGTATCACCATAGGGTTATTCAGGGGTGTAGGGGTCATGCCACTTTTTAATGCAAACTTTTGGGTGACAAATGAATGCGTGGCTCCAGAATCAAACAAGACAGTTGCAGGTGTTGAATTCACAAGGAACGTACCCAGCACGACGTCCGGGTCTTCCTGGGCTTCTTCTGCAGTGACATGATTCACACGACCCTTGCCGTTGTTGGGCAGGTTGCGGGGAGCTTGGTTCCTTGGTGGCATTCCATGGCCTTGTCTTGGGTTCTGCGCATTGGGGCGCGGGGCGTCGGGCTTCTTGTTGGGGCAATACTTGGAGTAGTGTCCTGGCTGTCCACAACCGAAGCAAGTGGCTTGGTTGGGGTTGCTGCTTTTGCCAGCATTGTTGTTGGGGTTGTTGTAAGCTGGCCTGGGGTTGGCATACTGCTGAGGTGGATAGTTGGTGCGGGGTGCAGGAGCTCGTGGCTGCTGATAGGTTGGCTTGACTGGGGTTGGCTGCCACGGGCGAGGCTTCTGGTTGCTGGAGCTACCCTTGCTGATCATCTTGCGCTTACGGGTATCATCCAAAGCACGTCGCTTGTCCTCAAGCATGAGTGCCTTGTTCACCAGATCAGGAAAGGTCGGGCAGTCACACACAACAAGCGAGTACTGCAAAGTCTGGTTAAGACCTTCCATGAAGCGCTCCTTTTTGGCAGCATCAGTGCTGACATCCTCAGGGGCATACCTTGAGAGAACACTGAACTTCTGCATGTACTCCTTGACAGTGCTACTACCTTGCTTCAGGGCTCGGTACTCACGCTTCTTGATGGCCATGATTCCAGAAGGAATGTGGGCCTTGCGGAATTCTGCCGTGAAGTCATTCCAAGTGATGTTTTGCTCAGCATGCATGGCCTTGAATCCATCCCACCAAGCTCTGGCAGTTCCCCCGAGACAGTGGGCAGCAAATGCCACCCTCTCACGGTCTTCAGTGCAGCCGACTAGGTCCAACAAGTCCTCAATGGTGCGGACCCAGTCGTCTGCATCCAGGGGTTCAGCAGTCTCGATGAAGGTGGGTGGTGCATGCTTCTTGAACTCCACCAACGTGGACCGTCCATTGCCGTGTCCCGCCGGCTGGCGATTGACAGCTTGAGCAATCACCTGAAGGGCTGTAGTGTTGGCTTGGCGTTCCTCTCGGAAGGCTTGGAGAAGCTGAGCCATGTCCATGATTGGAGGAGGTGGTGGGAGTGGAGTTTGTCCTTGGGCTTGGTCTTGGCTGACTCCTGCTTCAGCAGAACCTCCGGCTTCTTGCTGCTGGGTAGAGGTACCAGTACGTGTTACAACAGGCATCCTGTTGGAGTGGTCAAGGTCTCATGATTGGGGAAAGATGGGGAAAGCAATATAGATGGGACACCTAGTAAGGGGGTTGGTATGACACTAATTGTTTTCATGCAAGGGCCAAAAGGGCCAAACACATTCATTAAAGTCCAAATGGGTGATGTAGTCGCTTACAAGTTCTCGAAGGAAAGCACGACATCCATCAAACACAACAAAAGCAAACACAACACTACATGGTTTCATAAGAACCATTACATGGACTCGACTTCGCGTAGGGGTACACGACCTATCCTATCGTAGGGTTACTAACGGGCATATCCAAGGTGCGAATGATGCCTAAGTGGTGGAATGCTCGGTCGCGTAGTCTGGCTCTTCTGGGTCTTCCCCCTCATCATCAGTAGTTGGCTTCCTTCATTGCTTGAAGGGGTGGGGGAGTGGAGGAGCTCAACACGGCGTTGCTTTGCTGGTGGGGTGAAGAGCTTGCGGTAATCCCTTGCGCTCATGCGGTGTTGTTGTGGTGGTTCTCCATCCTTTGGGGGTCTTCCGCCTCTGTATGCGATTGCAGGCTGTCCAGGGGGAGCACCTTCCTTCTTGATCCTATCCGTCTTCTCTTGTGCTTGGCGAAGAAGTGCCTTGGTCTCATGAAGTTCCTTTCGGAGTTCCATTGATTCCGTGGCCAAGTGTTGTGCCAAACTATCGGCACAAAGGCTGAAGTAGGTCTGGAATCGGAGTGGAAGTCCTTCTTCTAATGGTGGAGCTGGTGCACTGCTCTCATCCTCACCTTCCTTCCGATAAGGCAAGAAGCGGGTTGCCAACTCGTCTGCCATCTCTAGAATAAGGTCTCGGAGGCGGGTGAGTGCCTTGAGGGTTGCCGTCTCGACGGCAAGAACTAGTGTTGCCATCTGGGGTCCCTCGAAGAACCTGCTTGTTGGAGAGTCATTGGCCTTCACGATCACTTCCACATGATACTCCGTCTCGGTGTCATTGATCCAATGCTCATGGTAGGTGAAAATGGGGGCTCGGTGGTACTGGCACTTCTTGAGGCTATCCTCGAGAAGCACGGGAAATCCGGTGGTCAGGAAGTCTTCGGGTACGGCAGCCATCTACAAAGGTTGAATGGGCGAGGTCAATAAGGGGAATATATCTTGGGTTGGGTAGGCTTTATAAAAGAAGAGAAGTATAGATGGTCTCAAGCTAACTAACGTCCATGCTAACTAAGGCTTTCTACAGTTAGGATGGCTCTGATACCAGCTCTGTGGGGACCCCGACTCATGAGTCGAGATGACCGAATGCACGTGTACAGTGATCCCAGAGATCAATGCTCACTAAACACACAAAAGCTGAATAACAAGAGTCTTACATCCATACATACCGTCTTACACAAATTATGACCATTATGGTCAAGTCTTACATTGATAAAGCCTTAAGGGCTGAACATCAAATGAAACACAAGCAGCGGAAATCTTCGTTGATAAGTAGAACCCATGCCATCTGCCTTAACCCTACAGGCATTCTGACTGGGAAACGTCCTAGTTCGCATGTTCGTCTCCAAAGAACTCTTCTTCGAACTCCGGTTCTTCCATGCCTGGTCAATTAAATAACCAGTGGCAAGCCAATGAGTACTTTGAATGTACTCGCAAGCAACCCATGTTTTGGTTCAAGATACAACAGTGCATGATATAGGTAAATTTTTGCGGAAAGCTAGTTTTGCGTGCAATAACATGTTCAACAACTTGTAAGACGTGCATCAAGTAATCATGAGGACATGTTTACAGATATCAACATAAATAGAGTGGGCACCAACCCAACTCAATCATGTCAAGTCCTTGGACTTGTCCCAAGTAGTTATGTCAACACACACACACACACACACGTTTGAAAGAATCTGGACATAGTTTAAGAAGCACCACCCAACTGTCCTTGACCGTGGACACGGCTATTCGAATAGTTTTACACACTGCAGAGGTTGCACACTTTACCCACAAGATCCGGGGAACTTCCGTGTCATCCATGACCCGCGATACCTCAAAGTACCCGGGGTAAGCACCCGATCACTACCTTTCCCTAGTCGACGCTAACATGGAGTCCACTCATTGTTCCGCATCCTCACGATGTACGTCATACGAGACTCACTCGAGATCGTAACATCCGAGAGGGGAGACAACGGTGTGTCCGGTGCCCTGTAAAGACAGTCATGGCCGCCCTACCTGGCACGACCCCGTCCCGAGAGAGCGCACCAACAACTCTCCCATCACTAGTAATGCGGGCTCCAAGCTAGTATCGGCCTAGGTAATCAATAATGCCCTTTCCCATATAAGGGTAGAGTGGTTGCGCATGTAAGGTTGGGACAGTCATCAAATCTTAAATCTAATCCGTTTTCGGAAACAACACACATACTTGCCTCAGTACACCACTTCGTCATCAAGTGGTTTCCCATCTCAACATCACCCTCGGGCATAAGTGGCACCCATCGGGGTTTTCGAAAAGTTCTTTGAAAACACTTTGCCTCCATCACCATGCATATTCCCGTCCCTATTTGCGTAGCACTACTTTAGCATCCTATCTACTCCCACCGGCATAACCCTCATAAGGAGGTAGGGTCATGCACAATGCAAGTATCAACGAGGAAGTAATAGAGGGAACCCATCAAAGTGGTTACCATCTCATCATGATTCCGATGCAACAGTAATAAAGTGCTATGTGACATGCAATAAAAAGGGCTTCATAGGTATGGTCAAAGGGCTGCTTGCCTGGCTCAACCAAGTCTTCTGGGTCTTCAAAGTCTTCCAGTCCAACTCCTTCGTCAGCAATGCAATCTATCGTCGCAAAATAATAACGAGAAAATAAGGCAACAGAAAAACCAAAGTGCTCAGAAAAATGTCAACTCATTTTTGTAAAATACTAGGTTGAAAACTAAGAAGGGGAAAATTCCTAGTTTCGGATTTGGTGTAGCAGAATGGGAGAAATGGATTTTCAAAGATATATTTAAATGCTAAAAGCCATATTTAAATATTTATAGTGAAGGAAAGGTTGTTGGACTAGAATGGAAGTTGCACCATTAAATAGGTTGCAATATTCTAGGAATTTAGGAATTGGAATTGTTGCATTTGGATTATTATTTAATCCTGTGGAATTTTTGGAATAATGACAGAAAAAGAAAAAGGAAAAGGGCACTGTGCCACTGGGCCAGAACAGCCGCAGGGTAGCAGGCCCAGCCAGCGAGGCGGCCCAGCGCACAGGTGCACGTGCGCGCGCCAGGTTTAAACCTAACGAGCGGGGCCCAGGCATTAGGGCGAGGGGCTGACAGACGGTCCCCATGGCCGTCGTCGTCAACCCTAGGCAGAGGAGACGGCGAGCTCACCGGCGACGTTTCCGGGCATGGCGAGGTGAGCTGATGGCACTGCTGGACTCCTCATCATGTCGCCGTTCGGGTGGTGCCGGAGTTGGTCGCCGGGGTGCAGGGGTTTGCCGGCGACGAGGTTCGCGGCGGAGGAGCTTCGGGTGTCGATGGCTCCGGTCGTTTCCGGCTGCAAAGGAGAGGGGAAACGGAGGGAAAATGATCAGGGAGGTGAGGAGAGTCCAAATCGAGAGAGAGAAGGGGCAGAGGGAGCCCGTACCCTGAGATCGACGGCGACCCGAGGCGGCGGAGCTCCGGTCGATCCCGAGCACAGAGGCTCTCCGGGGGTGATTGGGTGGTGCGGGCGTGCTCCTGGAGGTGTGAGAAGGAGGCGAATGCCATTGGAGCGGCCCGGGGCGAGCTTATATAGCTGCACGGTGGTCCACCATGGACCTGTGCGCCGGCGAGCTCGTTGCCGTCGCCACGGGTCACGGGGGCCTGCTTGGTTGTGTCTGGGGTGTTCGTGGGGGTCGACTATGCCCAGGGGAAGAAGAGAGAGAGGGAACAGGGGGCCAGAGGCACCGCACGTGTGAGCCGCGCCATTGGCGCGCTCGGGCGGCCGGTGTCCGTTAGCGCGGAGGCGCAGGGAGGAGGAGAGAGGAGGGGGCCGACCGCGTAGCGTGTCGCGGACACCGAGGCGCATCGGCAGGCGCGCGGGGGAGGCCCGAGGTGGCCGGAGCTACTTGGCAGGGGGCGGCTACAGTGCGGGAGCGCACTGTAGCACGCTCCAGAGCGCCCAAATGGCCGACATGGCATTTTCTATGCCTTGTGGGCGCGGCCAACCGTGTCCAGTAGCTCAAGGGTGGAGTAAAGAAGGAGGGAGAGGCATTGGATGCTCTGGATGGCCACTGGGGTGAGGAGAGAGGTGAGGAAGAGGGAGAAAGGGGCTGTCTAGAGAGAGAAAGTGGGGTTTTACCCATCCAATAAGTGAGCTATTGTTACTGGAGGTTAAAGGGGGCTAGGAGGAGTTGTGGTAAAAATTTGAGCTCTCCAAGAATAGTGGAAGGGGTCAAAATAGTGGTTTTTGCAAAATGCCAGAAGGTGTTTGATAATGGTTTGGGCTAGCATATGAACTCTCATTGCCATGATACTTAACAGGATGGAAAGATACTTAGAAACAGGGTGTGCCACCAAATTTGAGCTTATTTGGGCAAAGTTGCCAATGCAACTTTTGCAAACCCTAGAAATTAGCAGAATTGGACTTGAGTAGATCTAGTTGAGCAAATCACTTCTCCTTGATGCACCACTTGGTTTAGTGGCCTCATTTGGTCATGTGAACATTCTCACAAAAGTTGGGGTTAAGGGGAGAAAGTTGGTAGTACAAACTTGATCAAATATGGTTCTGGTCAGAGAGGGTTTTGGGGCATTTTGGTGAACCAAAATGACTTTAATTGGCATGAGGATTTGCAAGGTGATCACAATATTCATTTGTGACTTGCTGGATTTTTCTTGGATTTTTATGAAAATATTTCCTGTAGAAATATTTCAAATCATTGAAATGGGCAGAAATGGTTTTGGGAGGTTTTGTCCAATATTTTGATCATGACCATATGTTGAAACTCTTATATGTGGAAAATATATGTCCACTGAGTTTCCCTGATTTTTCTCAAATATTTTTCAAACAATAAAATAATGTTTCCCTATTAAAGACCATTTCTGGCCTTAAGAAAAAGCTTTTAAATAAAATAGTAAAATAGCTTTTAAAAATATATTTTTGTGGTTTCTGGGTATCCTATATCTAATAGGTTTTAAATATACCTTTTGAAAGATTTTTCACACCTCAAATCAAGTACTTGCAGTGCAAATCTTAATTCAAGGGTTTTTGGAAAACTAATTTTAGAAAATACTTTTTGGCCAAATTATTTTTGTAAGAAAATACTATATTGCTCTATACACATGGCATGATCATTGGACAGAAGTTTGGGGCAAGGAGGTGAAGTATAGAAGGTGGAGTAGTTGACTATTAAGAGCACTTGAAAAACCACATAGAGAAAACCAACTTCAAAATAAAAGCCAAATAATGCAAAAGTTTTTGTTGGTCCAAATTTCCATGCTTTATAAATGCAAATGAAGTGTTACAAAATGCAGGGTGTGACAGATACCCACTATTAAAGGGGACCACATGAAAGAGCAACTCTAGTTCTCAGATGTGCCGAACACCACGTCCATTTTAATTTTTCCCGTGCAATGTGCCTCTCGACAGGGGATAATACCTCGAAAGGTGGTTTTGCTTTGCTCGATGCGTGATCTATCCATGTGCATTTTGTCGAGCATGTCCTGATAGATGAGGTTAAGTCCACTACCTCCATCCATGAGCACTTTAGTAAGCCGAAAACCATCAACGATGGGGTTTAGTACTAAGGCGGCTAGTGCTTGGACTGACCGAGCCTTTGGTTCATCTTCGTCCATGAAGGTTATCACTGTGTCGTTCCATGGGCTTAGTGTGATAACTTGATGGACTTCGACGAGGTCGTGGAGCGCCCGTTTGCGCCGATTGTTAGAAGAAGAGGTCTCGAAGACTGTTAGGACGTTAGAGTTGTCCCTCTCAGGTGAGTATCTTTCTAGAGTTGTGGTGAGGATGTCCTATCCACTTTTTGCTACTTGTGGAGTACCCACCATGCTCGGAGGCTATGGGTTGGGACTGTGTGCGGAGTGGAATGAATCGGGCAGGGCTTGTTTAGCAGATCGTCAAGAATGGACCTGTGCCCCGTGAAGGGTTTGTTCTTCCTGCCCTTAGACTGGTGGTCGGGTGACCCGCCGGGATGTACTCTTTTAGCCCGGGCCGCATACTGCGTCGAGGCAATGGGCTCCAGTTGAGTTTTCTGGGCCCTCCATGTGCTTTCCATTCCACAGTACTTTTGTATGACGTGCGATAATACCGTAAAACTCTGTATGTGGCGACGGTCGAGGGCATTCAATATTCCTTCGTCGGGGCAATTACGATGGAAAACCGAAACTATGTCATCGTCTGAACTGTCTTTGATCCTGTTTTTAATAAGCAAGAATCTGGCCCAAAAGTGGTGGACTGTTTCCTGAGCGTGCTGCCGCACATACATCAGGTCGTATATAACTGGAGGACCTGAGTTGCTTGGAGAATATAGATTGTGGTGGGTGGGTTGACTAAATTTTTGATCCTGACCCATGTCTGTGTTTGGAGCCAGGATGGCTTCTAAAGTGACCGGTTCGGGTCCAGTTAAGCGCAAAGGCTCCAGCAATCCTACACTCGAACCATAGTCCAGAGGGTGTAAGGTCCCATCTAAAGGGGAAGTATCCGGCTCAGGGGATTCGGGGACTCGAACATACTTGGTTTTCAATATGGGGACGGAAGTGTTTGTGCCGGTTCCTCGATGACCTCCACGAAGTGGGTGATCGTGGGTGATTAATTTCCCTCTGGTCGGGTTTGAGCTTGAGCCGGTCATAGTCTGTTGAGACACCCAGGGCGGCGATGCGGTCTAGCAGTTCGTTTAAAGACGAGACATCCGCCGGATCCAATTTTTTGGAGTACTTAGGGCCGATGCGAGGACGTTGTCCAGTGGCCATGGGGGGAGTTGCAGGCTCGACGGCTGCGCGGGCCCTCATGGTGAAACCACCGAACTGGATGGTCTTCCCTGAATCTAGGCACCCTCCGGAAGTAATATTGTTGTTGATTACTAGGCGAGCCATAGATCGCTTTTTGCAGACAACACGATAGAGCTCTCAATGAAAGCACCATGTCGGTGTCAAAACTGGTAGATCACAGGTAGGGGGGCCTAAGCTGTGCGTCTAAGGATCGATGGTAACAGGAAGCTATGAGACACAGTGTTTACCTAGGTTTGGGCCCTCTTAATGGAGGTAAAACCCTACTCCTGCTTGATTATATTCGACTAGTATGAAGATTATAAGAGTTGATCTACCTCGAGATCGTAATAGCTAACCCCAGATGTCTAGCCTATGAGGATTCCAATGATGGTAAAGAAGATCGGTTGGGCAGACTAACCCCTCCAGTTTATACACCGGAGGGGTCTAGGGTTTGTACAAGGTCGGTTTATTATGGAAGGAAACTTCCGGACTCTGTTCTTGCCGTCCACGTATTGAGAAGTCCCATCCGGACATGGTAGATAATCTTCAGCTGATCCTGTACGGCCATGCTCCTGGGCCAGACACCTGAGGACCGCCGAATCCAGGACTCCCTTAGTGGTGGCTAGCCTATATTTATAGTGGCCTTGGTCCTCTTCCCCCAAAATGTAGGCGGGAAGGTATCCCATAGGGGCCAATTCAAACGGGGACAAGTAGTACAACTTATCCGACAAAAGGTGATCTTCTCCTACAAAGCCTCTGGTCGTGACACTGCGGTGGGCTCGGCGATGACATCCGTCCTGCCACCCTGGCGGTGTTGGTCTTGTTGCATGGGAATGGAAACCTTTGGGCGATTCCTCGGGACCCCGCGTGTCACGCCCAATATGCGACCCTATCCTAAAGGAACTCGAAGGTTCCACCAAGGATAGAAGCGTATATTGGAGACACTTTTGCAAGGTGGATATCATTACATCGTACCATTACATAATAGTTGGGGATACATACAATGGGCATACAATGCCACATGAGTACAACAACATCATACATAAGAGCAACATCCAATTACGGATGAAACACAAACATAAACTCAAATGACATCAACCCTGCTAGCCCAGGCTGCCGACCAGGAACATATCCCCTGAAAGAATAAGAAGCTGAAGAAGAACCCCAAGACAAACACGCATCACTCTCACATCATGATCATCACATTACCTGTACGTGCAGCTGTTGTTAAAGTAATCTGTGAGCCACGAGGATTCAACAATCCCGTTACCATGGGTATCAAGACTAGCAAAGCTTAATGTGTATGGAAGGGATAACTGGTGAGGTTGCAGCAAGCGACTAAGCAAAGTATGATGGCTAACTTATGAATACAAGAATGGGATGAGAAGCTACGCAAACGGTTGCAAACTAGTAATGATCAAGAAGTGATCCTGAACAACTTACGTTCAAACATAACCCTACCGTGTTCTCTTCTCGACCCACTCGAAAAGAGACCATCACGCTTACACACGCGGTTGGGTATTTTTGTTCCAATCTGGTGTCAAGTTCTCTACAACCGGATATTAAAAAGTCCCATCTGCCGCATAACCACGGGCACGGCTTTCGAGAGATCAAACCCTGAAGTGGTGTCCCAACTTAGCCCATTACAAGCTCACGTTCCGCGGAGACAATCCTCCATCATGGGACATCCAATCAAACTCGAGATCCCTGTGCAAAAGATATTTTGACAATGGTAAAACAAAACCAGCAAGACCGCCCGAATGTGCCGACAAATCCCAATAGGAGCCGCGCGTATCTCATTCTCAGGGCACACCGGATGAGAGAAGCTACGAGTAAAACCAGCCCTCGAGTTTCCCCGAGGTGACCCCGCGGGATGCTCAGTTCGGACCAACACTCAGAGGAGCACTGGCTTAGGGGGGGGGGTTGACTAAGAAATACTAGGGGTCCAAAGAAAATCCCCTATTTAAGTTTTAGTTGTTATTAGGCAAGTGGTAAAACCAAGGTTGGGCCTTGCTGGAGGAGTTCTATTCAAAGCAAACTGTCAAGAGGGCCCCATACCCATCACCATGTTAGGAACACAAAATCAAGGAACATAACACCAGTATGACGCTAACTAGGGCGGCAAGAGTGGAACAAAACACCAGGCAAAAGGCCGAGCCTTCCACCCTTTACCAAGTATATAGATGTATTAATTAAATAAGAGATATTGTGATATCCCAAAATATCCATGTCCCAACATGCAACAATTTGCTGGGAAGGGTGAAAAGGTTAGAGACTGACATGGCAATTTGGGAGGCATGATAAACAAGTGGTAGGAAGCGCGACATAGAGATAGCATTGAGTCAACTAGCATAGCAATGATAGTTGTGAGATCCAAGGTGACGGTCATCTTTCCTCAAATCCTGCTAGGAAGAAGAACGAGTCTATGAATAAGACGAACGGACGAATACGAACCAAGCGTAGTCGAATGAATCCTCATGATCGCAACAAAACAGGAACTATTGAGAAGAAGCACAACCAGAAAGAAGCAAACAACATAGTAAACCAACAACACATTAACAAGGCATGATGCACAACCAAGTATGATGCATTACAAGGCTACATGATGCTACTCATGGCAAGGGATGATGCATACAAGAACATCACATCAAAGCAAGTTTAAATGAGGTCGGAAACAACATATAACAATTCCGGTAAGTCCTCGTATGCAAATTTTGAAATTGGTCCAGATGTGAATAAAACATTATGTTCAAGTTGTTAAACAGCAAGTTAAGATGCACCATGATCATCTCGCAAAAATATAGTCAAGTTACATATAAAGTTCATTTATTTCATAGCTATGGCCTAGAAGATATGAGCCAAATAAGTTAAACATAGCATTGATGCAAAATCCATTCAAACATCAAGCAAACACACCCACAGCATGGATGCAACATGATAATATGAAACTATATGCAATTCTAAGCAAGTTCCATATAGAGCATGCTCAAAACGGAGCAACGGTTCAACGCATACACTCCAAACAAGATATAACAACAATCTGCCCAAAACAGGAACTAGGCACTTTGAAATCATCAAAAAAACATGCTACATGAATCATATGAGCACAAACTTGACATGCACTTCAAGTACAGATAATATAGTTCAAATATCATTAAGGCTCAGATTCATAGGCATTAAGATTAAACCAATATGATCAATGCAAAAAGCAACTTTATTACACAGGGGCATATACATGAGCAGAGTTAATATGATGATATGTTGGAGGCATAAAACAAAGATGCTACAGAAGCTATACATAGCAACCAAGAGTATGGCATCAAAGTACACATAACAAAGAGAAAATAACATCAAAACATCATATACATATGGCTCATGTATTAGTGGGAACCAACAAGACAAGATTGAATGTTAAAACAGTATCAGCAAGTGTAAAACAGCAACATTATGATAGCATGTTTGTAACCATGGGACAGAGGTCAGCTGAAGTCCAAAATTATCACACAGGGCATGTAGACAAATTACTCATAGCATACTTCATAACATATAATTGAAGCATCTCAAAAAGAGGCATAGATTAATTAATAACAAGCTCAGAACATGGCATCATGAAGTTAACAGAATACTAAAACATTATATAGGCATGTTCATGGCAATGCAACTATATACTATAAGACATATAGAAGGCATAAAATGGAATGGAATGATAGAGCATAACATGGACAACAAAACGTGTCAACTAAGCATCTCCAGATTATGCATCTATTAATTTGTAGAATCAAGTAAACATGGCATCATGATATGATAGAATCGGACTTAACAGAACATTAACCGCAAGTAGCCCACTTCACAAGCTTGTTGCACTCACCACAGGTCATATAAAAATACATGGATTGCCCCACTACAAATATGACATAATTATGCTACTAAAACATGTAGACACGATGGTCAAAGAAAATCACACAAAAATATATAAAAAAGACAAATAGGCAAGTTATAACAGTTTTCATCATTTAACATCAGCAAGCACTTTCGCAACAGGGATTAACATGTCAATATGCACCCTAACATGAATGCAATGCACACCAGCATGTACATCATGAAGAGCAGAACATGTGTGTATCAAGATCATCACCATAGGATCAACAAGGACAAAGTTACAACACTCACAACATGTACAACACTTAGAAGATCAACATTGTAGGCCTGTTTGCAAATTTTTACAATTCTCATATTCTAAAAGGAAAAAGAGTTATGCTCAAATTTCAGTTTTTTTTTAATTTTGGTTAAATCTGGTCAAACTATGGTCAAACTACTTATTCAAGAAGTATTAGTGGTACTAAATAATTATTCAAGAATATTAGTGTTACTAAAAAATTATTTTAGTATTTTGAATTTGGTCAAATCTGGTCAAACTGTGGTCAAACTATGGTCAAACTACTTATTGAAGAAATATTAGTGTTACTAAATAATTATTGTTTTTTAGAATATTTTTTATTAGTGTTACTAAATATTAGTGAAACGTGTGACTTCATGCTCAAGCTAAACTCCTGAGGGTTAATAGGATTGACATCTTACTATTGTCAGGAAAACAACAAGTGCAGACTTGGAAACGAGGGGGAATAGAACCCGGAAGTTAAACCTGCTCAGGCTGGAGTAGTGAGAGGATGGGTGACCGCCGGGAAGTTTGATGATTTGGAATGATGAGGGGTGATTGGAGATTAGATGTTAAATTGAGCAGTGATGAGTGGTGATTAGAGATTAAATTGTAAAATAATTTAGAATTTTGAAAATAAAAAAATAAAAATAAAAAATTCAAAAAATAAAATTTCGTAAAAAAAATCGTAAAAATAAAAAATTCCCTTTAGTCCCGGTTGGTGTTACGAACCGGGACTGAAGGTGGAGCTCCAGACAGCGGCCACGTGGAGGGCCTTTAGTCCCGGGTCGTATAAGAACCGAGACTAAAGGGGGGAGCCTTTAGTACCGACCCTTTAGTCCCGATTCCATAACCGGGACTAAAGGCCCTCTAGAACCGAGACAAATGGGCCTTTTTCTACTAGTGGCTTATTCCTCTCCTACAAATATGCATGGATGCCGATCGATCTCCCTCAATACATAAGGTAGGTCTCTCTCCTCATCCACACATACACCAGCAATTGTACCTCTATAGTTAGGTCACGGCCCCCCACCCCCCCCCCACACACACACTGATAGTCGAGCGTTGTAGGTAGATATCCAAGCCACAAAGAGAAACTGTGCATGTCCCCTCTCACGTTCCAGTAGGCCAGCCACCCCATATATTTGATGTGGGCACACACAAAATCAATGACACTCTTTATTGATCGCGCGCGCACACACACATCATCCCTCTCATCGATTCTATGGATACCTCACTCCGATGATACCTCCACTCTCTTATCCTGGATAGCCCCCTCTATATATATATATATATATATATATATATATATATATATATATATATGTGTGTGTGTGTGTGTGTGTTATATCTAGGCCTCTGTTTCACACACATTGCATATGTTACATTTTTTGATAAAATATCATTGACACATATTCCATGTCAATGTCTCACGCCCCCACCCCCCACCCCACACACCAATAGTCGAGCACTGTAGGTAGGTATCCATGCAAAAGAGACAAACTGCACATGTCCCCTCTCATGTTCCAGTAGGCCAACCACCCTATATCTTTGACATGGGCACACACAAATTCGATGGCACTCTTTATCGATCGTGCGCGCACACACACATCATACCTCTCTTCAATTCTATGGATACCTCACGCCGATGATACCTCCACTATCTTCTCGTGGATCACCCCTTCTATATATATATATATATATATATGATATATCCAGGCCTCTGTTCCACACACATTTCATAAGTTCCATTTTTTGATTGAAATATCATCGACACATATTCCCTCTCTATGTCTAACCCCCCCCCCCCCACAAAAGACACATTCACAAACCCACACACTATATCTCTCTACGTTTGTATCTCTCTCACCGAAACCCACGTAGGTGGTGTACCTACACGAAGAAAATAGGTGCAAGTACTCACGCTTCGTGCGCATCCACACGCACGCGGGTACACGGTGTAGCTCATTTCTATACGAAATGGCAGCCCACGTGCTAATTTGAGAGCGTGTAGCGGTTGTTTGCCTATGGAGGCCGTGTACCACGCGTGCACGAAACAAAGTTCGACTTGATGCATCGGCACATTATTTATAAATAACGTTATATCGCTCAATGCCACATACAGAGAATATAAAATGATTTTTATGGAGAAAAAGGTAGTCTGCTCCACTGTATACAATGGAGCCTGCCTGCCCGGATTTAATCTCTCTTCAGAGTATCTCACACAAGGCGGCGGTGGCCTCTCTCTCCCTCTCACCGTTGGCCACTGACCCGGCCGCATCCCACCCATTGGCGGAAAGGAAGGACAAGCATCCATTCTCCGCTCAACGGCGCCGAGGCAGCACGTCTCGATCTGCGGTACCCGCCGTTCTCTCTCACCAAGCTCCAGCGCGGTAGGGCCTACGCCACTTGCTCGCTGCCGTAGTATGGGCAGATCTCGCCCGCCGCTACTCTCCTAGTTACATCCCAATGACCCCCAGGTATCCCCTCCGGCCTTGCTCCACAGCCCATCTTCCCACGTCGCTGCATGTGGAAAATCTTGCATGTGGATCTTCCCTAGTTCTTTGCCCAAAACATAGCTCGTCCGGCGTACTTTCCATATTGGAATCTCGTCCTCACACCATTTTAGATGAATGCAACTGTGTTGTTATCTTCACTTAGGACAAGGAATATGCTTATTTTTTGTTGTCGTATGTGTCATCAATTGTTATTAGCCAGTAATTGTTTCCTTTCTACCTCTTTTTTGCAAACAGGGCTATCCATTTCACCTTGTTGCTATTGTGACCTTTTTGTGAACTACACAAATCACTATTTTTTAATAGTGTTTTGTGTAGTTCTACTAAAATGTCACACGGGCAACGTCTCTAGATTTTAGTGCGACTGGACAAAAGGAGATTGGTTTTGCTCTATCCTCCTCATCCAACTCCGAGCCTAATCTTCTGCAACTATTTGCTTAATATTCTCCAACTAGTTAGTCTTAAGAGAGACTGCAAAGGTGACCAGCTTCTATTTGTGTGTTTATTGTTTCATAAACAGTCATCTATTATTGTAATCACACTTAATATCTTTGGAATAGGGATGCTCAGATCTATTTTAGTGGAACTGCACAAAATGATCAGAATGTTGCATGCTCATGTCAGCTACTTTTTTTGCCAACATGCCTTGTTGATTTAGACAGAGCTGGGGGAAAGTTGCTGCCAATGAACGCATGGATCAATTTTAATTTAACACCTTCTCACAACTTTGTCTTCAGTTGTGATGTAAATATTAGCTATGATCTGCTAATCATTAGGATGCATTAGCAAGGAAGCTAGTTTTTTTTGAAAGAGCATGGATGGCAAGACACACGAAACAAAAGCCGAAAGCTCAGAGCATTGTACAATTTCATGTCATTGCAAAATTATTTGTATAGTATGTCAATTATGTTGCTGGAAGCTTGATAGCATTTCTAGAAGCCTCTTTATCATTCGGGTCCATGTGCCATGCACAAAAGTATACTCCCTCCGTTCCTAAATATTTATCATTTTAGAAATTTCAAATGGACATATTTTTTAGTGTAGATTCACTCATTTTGCTTCGTTTGTAGTCACTCGTTGAAATCTCTAGAAAGACAAATATTTAAGAACGGAGGGAGTAGTGCACAACCGCATGGGGGACTCAGCCAGTCGTTGTGCGCACCTAATAGTGAGTAATGAGCAGTCAAATCATAAGCCCCGCCTTTCCCACTCTAAGTTGCTCGGAAGAAGCAACCATCAATATGCTCTTCTTTGAATCCGCTCATACTACTCCCTTCGTCACTGTTTGCTTCAACAATCGCTGGGACCAAGGCGAATAGCGATCGGCCTGAAAAATAGCATGTCTATTACTAGAGGAAATATGCATACACACATGCATGCAGTGCTTCCACACCTGGTACACACATGCATGCACTTACTCCACTATGCGTACACACCTACATCAAGAGAAAATTGTGGACTTTATTGCGGTTACCATGCCCTAATTATTTGAGAATTAAACCAAACGCGTCTAAAATCTCTCTAGTGGTGGAAATGCATGGAGAGAAATGCATGAGAATGAAGCACGCCCTGTAAATGTGATGGAGGGAGGAGTAGTATAAAGGTGCAAAACCAAGTACGCGTATGGCAAGTCGGTCAACACATTTCCTCTTGGCATATCACTGACATGTGGGACCAAAGTTTGAGCAAACCGATCTGAATTGACGGCTAAATGGTCAACCCGCCGTTCCTTGAGAGAGATGAGGAGCAAGAACACACGGACAGTCTCGCACGGAGGCCAAGATATATTCGAGCATGGTTGGTCGATATCATTATTAAATATTAGATGTTTTTTAATAGTACTATTGGGCTGCCATTTTCCGTATTTCTCCCGAAAAAAATGTGTACTTTATCAGAGATTAAAATAAAATAACTCTAGAGACGCTCCACCATGCGGTTCACAGTACCTGTATACTAGTACTAGTAGTACTCGTACTACTAAAACTTGCGCTTGGCTCTTCGCTTCTTCGTGAAGTCGAACAATGATGTTACTATAGTGTATGCCTCTGGCAATCTGACACCGAATGAACTGCTGCATGTCCACCGCCTGGGTGAGGGTAGGTTGCATTAGTCAAAAGCTTCTCGTCATCCTACGAGCCACTAGGCTTGAGGTAGACGGAGAGGGCTTAAGCGAACTTCACCTTGTCCTGCAGGCTTCTCCTCGGTCTGTGAGTTGACGGGACACAACAAAAAGTAGTGCTAGTCCATACTCCCTTCTTTCTGCTTAATAGGGCTTTAATCGTTTTATAGTAAATGAGAGAGCTTTATTCATATATAAGCATTCTTAGGATGATCAGCCAAGAGACTGGTCACTAGGAAGCGAGGTACCCCGAAAAAAAGAAGGAAGCAAGGTGTTTCATTAAGCCAGCTCTTGGTCAGATTCAAAGTGTAGCAAGCATGGTTCGCACAAAGAGGCACCGCAAGGTTTGCTGACATGTTTACATGCTGAATACAAAAAGATAAAATATTATCGAGCGCTCCTATTTCTAACAGGACATAGGAGCCAGAATTAAGCGAGAATTGTGGCGAGTGTTCCATGCAATCAACTTCCATTATCACATGCGAGAACCCTCGAAGAGAACCAAATGTGTTGAAGATTGCTTTATCACAGATTAAAATAAAATAAGAGTGCAGACGCTCCACCATCCGGTTCCTAGTAGTAGACACCTGTATAGTAGTAGTACTAGTAGTAAACTTTGCGCTTGGCTGTTCGCCTCTTCGGGAAGTCAAACAATAATGGCACTAGTATAGTGTATGGTTCTTGCAATCTGACACCGAATTAACTATTGCACGTCAACCGCCTGAGCGAGGGAGAGCTTGCATTAGTCAAAAGTTTCTCCTTGTCCTGCGAGCCACCATGTGCAAGCTCCTCCCATCCTGCAAGCTTCTCCTCCTTCGGCAAGCTGACGGGACACAACAAAGTAATGCTAGTCCATATTGCCTCCTTTCCGGTTAATATGGCTTTATTTGAAACGAGATAAATACATAGTCTGTAACTGTATATTTGAAAAAAAACGGTCAGTGGACTTCATAATACACTCATTGTGCTCAATATATAAATTTTCCGGTGTTTATACGGTCACTAGTTCACCCTGGCTGAGTATGTGTGTGCATGCACGTGTAGGTTGAGCACTTGAGCATGACCGTGTGTGTTCCACCGTGTGCTTGGAGATGCATGCATTAGGGCATCGTGTGTGTGTTTTGCGTCCATGTATACATGTGACTATTGCATGCATGCACGAGGTTGTAGTCCCTCGCATTCACGTGTTCATAAGTCAATGCTTTGTCAAAATGTTGCATGCAAGGTTTAATCATTCGTTGTTCGCGCATGCATACCCGATATTAATACGTTGATAAAGACAATTTCTTGAGGAAAATGAGCCCATGAATTGAGTACAAAGGGGACCAATAACCAGGACGGAGGGAGTACTAGTAGTGAATCGGAAGGAGGGAGTAGGTACTAGTAGTACTACGTAACAACATGCAGTAACAAAATTCCTCTGTGTGCATCTTGTCTACCTGTCATGCAAGAAAATAGAAATAAGTACAATTGAGACTCACTAACGGTCATACACGTAGGTGGAGTACGTGTAGGGGCCACTCAGGAGCAGTCGGATCACACAGTAAGTTAGTCGGAAGAAGCAACCATCATTTCCCTCTTCAATGACATGTACGCAATATGAAATGTTTTATATGGAGAGAAAAAGAAAACTGCTCCACTATATATACACTAGAAGGAGCCTATGCTACAAGCCTGCTTGCTTGGGGTGGTCTCTTCACAAGAATAGAACGATGGTGGTCACAGATCCGGCCTGATCCTGCCGCTGGGGGAAGGGGACGATGTTCCACGTAGACGCGGTCGATAGCGGCGATGGAGAAAACCCACTGTCGGTGCGTCCCAATCAAGGGTCCCCGTGGTATAGGCTGATGCCGCCTCCCAACTGCCCTTCTAGGTACACCCCGACGTCCCATGTACAACTTCCTTTTGGAGCCGACTTGCTCCACTGTCGCAGCTCCCCACGTAGCTCTATCTCCATGTGGATCTTTCTCTACTTCTACCGGCTTCTATTTGTGATGAGTTTATGTCTCATGAACTTGTGCCAGTACTATTATTCTAATAACACTTCTTCAATATCTTTGCCAACAGGGATGCTCATCTAGATTTCAGTGGAACTGCACAAAAGCATCGTATGATCCGAGGGTGCCAGCCGTATTTTCTTCGACGGGTTCTACCTAGCCAGGAAATTAAATCTTGCTTAGGGTTTAGGTTTTATGTCGTAGTGACCCCATCAGTAGTTTTTTTGTACACACTCTCACATCTTTTGTCTTTAGTTATGAAGTAAATATTGGCTATGATCTGTGAACCATTGAGATGCATCAACATGCGTGTTAGTTTTCCTTTGTATTTGATGGAATGTTGTAACGGGGCAACCTTGGAGTAGGAATGAAAATGGAGCGGAAAGTTTTCGTTTTTGCGAAGAAAAAAAGGAAACGGAGAGAAACCAACGTTTCGTTTCGTTGGATCACGCCATCGAGCAAAACCAACGTTTAAATCACATCTGTCGCGTTCGTGTCTCACACTCCTCCACGGATCTGCCCCACACGGTCGCTCGGCATGCCACTCACAGCAAACCGACTATACGATAACTTTCCCACCTGCTTGTCGCTAGATCACCCCACGGAGTACTAGCACTACTGGAAGAGATTAACAAGGAGGGGGACAGAGAGCTGTAGCACGAACTCCCAAGAACTTTTTACATGCATGTTGTGGCCGGCCGTGGCGACCTTTGAACGTGGAGCAGTCACATGCATCGGGAATCGGTGCGGGTGGTGCTCTCTCGGCTGGGGCGCCGCTTCAATGTCAGTGCCAGTGAGAGGTCACGTCAGGTCTGGCCGAGCATGAATGCGTCATTGACCGTTTTGGGCAGGAAGCACAAGCGGATGATGAAGAGGGTCCGGGTTGGTCAGGAGTGGGCGTGGCAGCTGTCCTGACGCCCGCAAACAAGAGATGTTGTATGCAAATATTGCTGCGTATGTAATTAATAACATAAATAATGTGCTAGTTGGACAAATATTATTGGAGATGGAGATGGAGATGGAATTTTACGTAAACACGGATATGCATGTCTATGTCTATGTGTGTGTGCGCGCGACGACTCTCGCGACTACCCATAGACACCATCCATGTCTCGTTCTCCCTACACACACACAAACTTAGTACAACCTCATTTTGTTCCTAGGATAGGAATATCATAGGAGTGGGAAACAATATGAAGTGAGATAAATGGAGTACGACGTACAAGAAGAAATTTACACGCATTCACTCTGCCTCCGAGATACCCGCTAGTACATGATGGAGCGCATTTGTACACGAAGAGGTAGCTTACTACGTATATTAGATTTGCCTGAAGTCAAACTTTGTAAAGTTTGACTAAGTTTAGTCCGAACACAACAAACCATAATTATTGAGAGAGAGCAAATTGCACATACTCTCAAACCTTTCCGATAATTGAAATTAAAATTCTTTATTTGTACACACTCTCACACCTTTCCGATAATTTGGCGGGTGTGTGGTAGTTCACTTAACGGAGGGTAGTGTACCGCACATGAAGGACAGGAAGTGTGACCAAGACGCGTGGATCGTTAGTTCATCGTAAGTAGTTTTCTTCACTACTACTTTAAATAAAGAGTTTCATTTCATACTTATGCAATATAAAATGATTGTTATGGAGAGAAAAAGAAAACCACTCCACAATATATTAGTAGTATACACAAGTACTATACTAGCAAAAGGGCACGTGCATTGCAACGGGAGAAAACAATACCGCACGTTGTTCATTTACAAAAAAAAGGTCTATAATTTGAGTATTTATAGCTACGGCCCGAACAAAGATGGTCTTTGCCTACAAAAGCGCAAGTTCAAGATTCTACATGTATTCTATTTAAACATGGCTTGCATGTAGATTTGATACATACAAAGAAACAGGCAAGTGATTTTCAATTTCATCTCCAATCCTGATTTTGCTGAGATGTTTATTCACAATACGTATCAATACCGATATGAATGAAAGACGGATAATGCACTATTGATTAAGATTGCACCCTAGCTAATATCTTTTTTATGGTTAACAGGTAAAATAACATCCTACTCAGATTCTATATATTTTTCTAATCAAAATCCATATATAACATGTGAAATTTGAAGTTAAGGTTTAGAAGATACGAGTATTTTTAAAAACATTTGATATGTACTTCGGGTTTAATATCATAAACATCAAGGGGTTTGCTATAAAATAGCATTGACATACTAAGAATACCTATTTCATTTATTAGTAGGTATAGATAAGCTAGAGCATCAACTCTTGTTCGCTAGGGTTTGCACTATCCACACTCTCGCCGCACCCGCACTACATATATATATATATATATATATATATATATATATATATATATATATATATATATATATATATATATATATATATATATATAGACACATGCTGGAGGCTCAGTGTTCCTTTGCTAGGGTTTGCTATTTCATAGTCTCTCACCCTCTTCACCAGATCTAAACAGGATTGTGTTGTCCTCTGTCTCTCCCCCCCCCCCCCCACACACACACACAACTGGTGAAGGAGCCATCTGGGTCCCGTCGCTTCGGGAAGGATAGGAGGTGCAACATTCACTCTATCGCCTTCGACGAGGGAGGCAATCCACTGTCGGCTGCTCTGTTCTCTTTCCCCCAGCGCCTATGCGGGAGGGCCACCGACCCCTTCTTCCTCGCTGTCGTACGTAGTGTGGGTAGATCTAGCCTCCCACGGCACGCCTAGACACATCCCGACGACCCTAAGGTATAACTTTCTTTAAAATTGTCATTGCTCTAGCTGCATGAGGATCTTTTTCGCTTCTGTAGTTGAATCTAGGTCTTGGTTCAAAGAGGAAAGAATGGTGGGGTTGGGTGGAGCATGAATCTAGGACATGGTTCAATGAGGAAAGGAGGGAGGGAAAGTAAGCAACTATGGTACCAACGCAGATATGCTGGTCGAAAAGGGAGAATCTTAGATCATGAATCTAAGACTAGCTATCCAGCTGCTTTGTTGGTCGAAAAGGGAAAAATGGGGTAACCTAGTACACACATTTGTAAGGAACCGATCTGTTTGTTGAAAAAGGAAAGAAACTTGGGGGTCGGGTAGTTTGTCCAGGACTAGATTTGCTGCCCTCACATAGGAAAAAGATTCAAAGAGAAGAAATATGGGACCAATGCAGATATGCTTCTTGGCAAAATACTCTGCATCACCCATTTATACGTGTGGATGCACATGGTGCTGGCATGTCCCATGTCCCATATCCCATACAAATATTTTGTTGTTGTTAATCTAAGAATGCCGCTAGAAAACTGAAGCAATGCCATCGTTAAAAGTAAACTACATTTTTAACAAATGTTGTTTTAAGAGAATGTCTGTTAATATGAATCAATGCAACCCTTTTAGAAATGTTACTGTCCTACCTTGTTTTCAATCAAAATAAGTTAGATGCTTCTTTTTGGCGCCGTATGTTTCATCCTCCTTTATTGGCCAGTAATTTTTTCCTTTTTTCCTCTGTCAAAACAAGGATGTCTATTCAACTTGTTGCTGTGGCGAACTTAAATGTCACACCAGCGACTTTCCTTGATTTAGTTGATCTACACAAAACGAGATTGGATTTCCTATTCGTGTTGTCAGCGTGATTAAAGGTCAGTACCTGCCTTCATCCACATGATCATGCAGTGTGCTTTGAGATTCTGTGCTACTTGTATTGGCACTATTTTAGGAGGATGTTGTGCCTTCATCCTCCTTTATTGGCCAGTAATTGATTCCCTTTTTCCCTCTGTAAAAACATGGATATCTATTCAACTTGTTGCTATTGCGACATTTTTCTTTGCTACATGAAATACTTATGTTTTACGAGTGTTTTCTACAAAAGGAGATCGAGATTTGTTTCGAGTCTTCCTCGGGAGTTGTTTCAAATCTTGGTCTCATCCACATGATGGTGCAGTGTGCTTTGAGATGTTGTGCTACTTTTATTGGTATTGCTTTAGATAAATGTTGAATTGAAGCTGTTGAACTGTTGTATTTTACCATTAAGTGAGCAAAAATTATTCCAACACAGACGTGATTCTTGTTGCATTGTTACACAAAACTCTACAAAGCTGTCAGGACCCCGATCCTAAGTCACGCCGATCTAGCATGTAACACATCATATCGCTTCGCGGCCTCACGCACGGTATTCCCACGGGTGCCACCTTACCTGGTCCAGGACTGTTTGCGCCTTTTGGCTCACGTATATGATAGTGTCGCCAGCATCCATATGACAAAGAACCCGGGCCGACATGAGTAGTCATAAATCCAAACTGGCACTAATTAACTGGGACAGGCATACTTGACCCAGCAACGGACGTGTCGGTCTTCAGCGAGTGAATCCAGGCTGTAGGAGCTGGGCTAACATGACTCCGGAAAATCCGGGCTATAGTAGGCTAACAGGACTCCGGTAGACACCGCGTGACATTTCTCCTTAGGCTCAGACATAGGAACGAAGAAGGACACATGTCGGCCAGCCTAAGTGTTCTAGAGTAGTAGCAAGCTACCATGGCTTAGTGGAAGCACTAGGAGACATTTCCCCATAAGAGAGGCTACCAAGAATAAACAACTAGATTTTCGGATCCCACACATACCAAGCATTTCAAATCATACAAACAATATGCTCGATATGTGCGAATACAACATGGCATCACAGCATAACTCTATGACTCAACTTATTTATTCAATAGGCTCCGAGGAGCGAGATATTACAAACATGGGTCTCATGACCCAACATTCAGAGCATACAAGTCAAAACACATGCGGAAGCTTAACATGTCTGAGTACAGACATCTCCAAATGAAAAAGGCTGAGAAGCCTAACTATCTACCAGATCCTGCCGAGGGCACAAGATCGTAGTTGAGGTATCAAGCTAACGTCGAAGTCCACGCGGAACAACTAGTGAGATGGAAGTCTCTCTGCAAAACATAAAATAGGCAAACATGAGTACAAATGTACCCAGCAAGACTTACATCAGAAGTAACTATATATGCGTCATTATCAACAAAGGGGGTGGTAGGGTTTAACTGCAGCAAGCCAGCTTTGACTCAGTGGCTATCCTGAACTACGACTGCAAGTAACTCTTTTGCGGAGGCGCACACGAGTCCACATATTTACCATATCAATACACCACTATGGATCTGCTCCTGTCTGCCTACGAGAACGCCATCCATAACACTCACGCTTATCTTGTGTATTTTAGAGTATCCACTTTTCACTTATCTATGAACTGTATAGGCAACCCAGAGGTCCTTTACCGTGGACATGGCTATTCGAATAGATCATATTAACCCTACAGGGGTGTACTTGTTCGCACACCTCTCGCCACTTACCGCCATGTACACATCATGTATCTCGGCAACCTTCAAGCGGAAGCCTGGCGAGGCTGTCGGCCATGACCTGACTAACCACAGAAGTCTCTAGTACAGGTTTATCGCCTATTCAGGTTCCATCCGCAAGGATATCCGGACGGGGTGTCGCGCACGGCCCCAAACAATGTGTACTGGGTTCCAAGCCCACCAAACGGGCAACGCTTGGCATACCTGGCCACGGTGCCTAGTCTGACCCAAAGCCCACCTGTACCGGGTGCCACTTGGTAGACTACTAACACAACCTACAAACACCAGAAACTAGTTGCAACTCCTTGACAGGGATCGAGTTGATTAATAAGTCGAGAGGGGCACTTAAGCATTCCAATGTGTGGTAGTAGATGTTCATGGATCACAAACACATAACTCAGTTCCTGAGGACGGTTTCAATGAGACAACCCACCATGTACTCCTACATGGCCTCTCACCGCTACCTTTACCAAATTGTATTCACACACTTAGCTCTCAACTGTAGGGCTTGTTCACAACTTTCCAATTCATCCCCGATGAATCAGACCTGACTCAACTCTAAGCAGTAGCAGGCATGACAAACAAACAAGAATGAGTAGGCACATCAGGGCTCAAACAATTCCTACTCAAGCTAGTGGGTTTCATATATTTACTGTGGCAATGACAGGTCATGCAAAGGAAAAGGGGTTCAACTACCGCATTAAGTAACAGATGATTCATTGTTGTCCTAATGCAGTAAAAGAGAGCAGGAGCGAGAGAGTGGGATTGTATCAGAATGAGCAAGGGGGTTTTGTCTTGCCTGGCACTTCTGAAGATAGTATAGTTCTTCATCAGTGTCATCGTCGGAACACGTCTACTGAGGGGGGACAAACACCAGCAAACAAAGAAGAAACACAACCAATGCAATGCAGCAATATGATGCATGAATGTGACATGGCAATATGCTTTTGATTGAGCTAATACAACTAACAACAAGTTAAGTGGAGTTGGTTTGAACACTAGGTTGAAATTCAAACTCCATATGTGATTTGTTAAATGCCATTTAATTTAATTGTCCTAAATAGTAGTCAAAAGTTGTTCTAACATGCATGAAAATGCTACATATAGATAGATTGGATTTTTCTGATCATTTTTCATATATATAAATCTTGCATTTGGAGATACAAATTATTTTCTATGATTTATTGAAGTTTAACCCTTTTTTGGATTTTCCAAAAAAACTAGAAATAAACTAATTCCATGAAAGGACTTACTATGTCAGCATGACGTCAGCGAGTCAACGAGGCAGTCTAGGTCAAACTGACCAGTGGGTCCTGTGTGTCAGTGACTAACTATAACTAAACTTAGTTAATACTACTTAGGTTAAACTAATTAAGTTTAAACCTAAAGTAGGTTAATTAGCCAGGCAGGGCCCGTATGTCATCGACCCAGGGGAGGTCAACCCCCTAGTCAACTGAGGCTAACTCGCTGGCGGCGACGACATGCGCGGTGGAGGGGCTCGGGTTCGCTCCTCCGGCGCCCAAATCAGCTACGGAGAGCATCTACGAGCTACTGGTGATCCCGCGCATCCAACAATGCAAATGGGGGGAGCTGGGGTGGCTGCAAAAGTGGCCGGCGACGAGGTTTAGCGGCGGCAGAAGCTCGGGCATTCTCGGGGTGGAACTATAGAGCTCGGGTGGAGGCGCTGCAGGTGGCTACGGGCTCATGAGGATGTGCTGAGCACGGTGGTGTTCTTGGACACAAGCTGCGGTGGCTGTGGCCACGGCGGCAACTTGGCAGGTGGAGCCGAGCTTGTGGCTCCGGTGGAATCGGCGGCTACATGGTGAAAATAACGCGAGGAGGAGAGGGGTTAGTGGCAGGAGCTCACAAAGGTTTGAACGGGGCGGACAACGAACTTGGGGAGGCGTCAAGAAGGGCACACGGTCGCCGGCGATCTCGGCAGCCGAAGCTTGAAGAAGAGGTCGGGGAAGCCACTGCAGGGCGCGTCCGCTCGTGTGTTGGTAGAGACGGTGTAGAGGTCGATGACGGAGCCTATTGGCGCGTCAGAGAGGCGTTTGGAGCCCGGTGGCCGTGGTGGTGCCTGTCGGCAGCGGGGGGTGTGTTTGGTGGTGCCGCGCGGAGAGCAGAGGAGGGGAAGGGGTCCAGGGGAGAGGTGCAGGGGGTGCTGGGCATCTCCGTGGCGCTCGAATGGGATGGGGGGAGGAAGCAGGCAGGGAGCTGGCCACGGCGATCGTGCGCGTGTCGACACGCCCCTGCCTACTGGCAGAGGTTGAAGACAGCCGCTTCGCCTGATGGGCTGGGCCGCCTAATGGAGTTGGGCCAGGTAGGTCCAGGTAAGTGGCCCAATTGCCTTCCTTCTTTTATTTCTTTTCTGTTTTAATTTTTGTTCTGTTTTCCTTTATTTATTCATTTTCCCACTATTTTTAAATTCCAACAAATGTAAAAACAGTGACAACATTCCTCTGAATATTTTTATATTGCACAATAGGATTATCCAAAGGCACATAAATTATTTTAGAGTTATCTAAAATTATATTCCATATATTAAGAATATAAAACCAAATCCAAATACAATATTGATTTAAATTCAATGCCCAAAATAATTCCTTAAAAATGTTCATTATTTCTGGTTTGGACCAAAGGCCTTGCCAAAAATACCAAATATCTATAAAGATCATTTTTATTTCATTGAATGCAAATTTTAGTTGAACCTAGTTTGATTCAAGTGATGCTAGGGTTTGAACATCCCCATTTCAAGATTAATTGAAAATGAAAATGATGCATGGATGCAATGCCACTAATAACAAGAAGAATTCTAGGGCCGTGACAACTCACCCCCACTAAACAAGAATCTCGTCCCGAGATTCAAGACGTGAGGTAAGAAGAAAGAAGGGACACAAAACTATCACAGTCTTCACGATCCAGCTGTCCTTCTCGAAGATGTTGATTCATTGCTTCAATTGATTTTGACGTCTTTGCTTTCGTGGTCTTCATCCAACACGACAATGAGAAGAAAGGAAAACTCTAGAAGGATCGATCTTCTTGAAGATTGGGCAACTCAGGATCAACTCATGGAGTGAGACATTGAAACATCTCTTTAGCTGAGACACGAAGTATACATCCAAAGGGATGGAGTGAAACAGATGACAAAGGTTCACTAGATAGGCAACAATTCCAAACTTGAGAAGGTGGTGAACGGTTGTCAACGTAGCGAGGAGTTGAGTTGCCATGATACCTTAACAAGACATCTTAGAGGAGTGACTCGTAGAGTTATTACCTTAAGTGTCAAAAGAATTACTTTTGATACATGGATCATCGAAACTCTCTAAACCATCCTAAGGCAGTTCACCAACAATCCTTTGGCGGAGTTCAATGTAATGGCATATCCGGACTCGATCGGATGATGTGGATTACCTTGTTGAAGACAATGCAAGGGATGATTTTTGCTTATCATCGGAAATGGATGGAACCCATGGTAGAACCACTTTTGAAAATGATCCCGATCAGTAAGTACTGAGAAGGGTAATCTACAGTAGGGTGGCACAATGGCGGCACAAGCTGGGAACAAAATGCAAATAATGGGAATCATTCTAGAAACTGGGGAATAACTCAATAGACGAGAGTGATTCCACTGTTCAAAAGTTATAGCCTAACCGAAGAAAACTGGGAGCATTCCCAGTTAGTGCCGGCGATAACACCTAGTGCTTGTGCGTGCTCTCAAGAAATCGAGCATTTCCATATTCATCAAGGTTTTACCAAAATCCATGCCGAGGATCTTGGAAACACATCGTACTACCATGATGAATAGTGATGGAGGATGCAGATGCAAGGAAGGACAACATTTCCCAGATTTCACCTTAGTGAGGCCAAGAGAACGAAATCTGGATGATCGACCGAGATACATTTAGCACTCCGCTTCTAATGTTCTCCTTGCTGAGCTAGAATATCCCACTTAGAGATACGATTTGGTATCTGGAACATCAAGTAAAAGGTTGGAATTCGGGAGTGCAAGAATCCATAAGGAACAACTACCAGATTAAATCCTATGAGATCCTTATGGGGAGATGGCCAACTTCCTCAATCAAGATACTATAATAATAGGTCTTCCGGTTGGGTGTACATCCACTTTACCGGGTTACAGAGAGAACAATACAATAGTTCTTGGGAAATATTCAACCATCATATCTGTCGTGGAAACGCCACGGCAGATGTCCTAGTGTGAGGACATAGTCGTGAGGCAAACGCATCTATGTTGTAGCTTGAGAGGGGTTGATCGGGACGAGAGGCGCAACACACAAGACAAGGATATAGACAGCTTCGGGCCCCGGGAAACATCATCTGGTAATAGCCCTACATGATGTTTGTGGCTAGGTCTCATTATGCTCATGAGGGAGATGCCATCAATCTGTCTCTCCTCTAGTTGTATCTAGCTTTAATGATTATTTTCTTGCTTCTCCCTCTTGGGGTGCCTTGCCCCTCCTTATATAAGTTGAAGGGGCGGGTTACATGTGGAATCCTATTAGGATTAGGACTAGTCTATTACAAGTGGAGTACTAGTCTTGCTTCCTTTGTAAGGGGATATTCCTTACACTTTCCTCTTAAGTCGGCCCATCATAACATAAGATAGCCTTCTGGGCCTTGGGCCTTGTCATCCGTCTGACCCGCCATCGGGGCCATTAGTGAGTCGCTAGGCTTATGGATCGTCAGACTAGTGAGCCGCCAGACTCGTGAGTTGCTAATCCTCCGGCGGGTTACCAATGAAATGCCAAGTCCGGCTGGGTCATACTTCTGGCCGGGTCATACCGCGGGGTATATCCCCGACATTAGCCCCTAGTTTAATTTGGATTTGTCGATGTTAAACTAATCCTGTAAAATAAACACAAGAACAAACTTAATAGGTTGTGCTCCGGGTTAAATATTTCCCTGAACCGGTACCTGATCATCCTTAAGTCCTTGTCATTTCCTCTTGGCTGCACATTCATGATCTCATAGCAAATCTCCATTAGCAGATGTGTTCAAACATTACCAATGCAAAAAAAGGGCACTTCTTCTGAAAAATTTGGGTCAATAGGCCAGCTTCATAATTAATTTGCTGATATTGGCTCTTGTAGAAAAATATTATAAAAATAATCCATTTGAGTCGGCCTTCAATGCTCTGACTTGACAAACATATGGGTCTTGAAATATTCAATTGATATTTAGCCGGCTTAAAGATGTAGATCTTGCCGGTTTATAATTGCCAAAAATTGCTGGGTTATAAATAAATGTTGCCGGGTCATGTAATTGTTGCTGATGCCACGTCATGATTGTTGCAGACACCGGGTCAATCTGGTCTGCTCAAAACTAAGAATTTGAAGATTTTTCTCCCTTATATGCATATCACCTGTAGCCCCCAAGTGTTGGGTCGTCATGCTTGCAGCAACCTGGGACTTGTAATTGCCTTATGCTCATAAAAATTTCAACCAGTGTAGCCCCCATGGGCCGGGTCATTATGCAATAATGAGCAGGGACTTTGTAAATATCATCATGTAAACTTGAGCAGCAACGTGTAGCCCCCAAGGGCCGGCTCAGTAAAATAATACTGAGCTCGGACTTTGTATATAATTCACTGATAATAACATCATATGATGTAATCTCCACCATGGGGCTTGAACCCACGTCCATAAGGTTAAGAGCTTTGTACCTTACCAATTGAGTAGTGGATCTTTCAATATAATGGACTGAAGCTTGTGTACCTTGAATTTTTGACAGGAGCAATTCGTAGCCCCCAAGGGCCGGCTCATTATAATGTGATGAGTCAGGTCTTCAATAAAGTGAGCCAAAAATTGACTTTGCATTAGCCCCCAAGTGCCATGGTGCATGCTGGCAGTGACATGGGACTTGCATATTTGATATAATCTCAATCTGAATAGTGTAGCCCCCAAGTGCCGGGTCGTAAGCCTGCAGCAACTCGGGACTATTCCTTCCATTGTAGAATAAATCATATCCATTGATAAAATAACAGCCATTGTGCTAAAGCAACTTTGAAAACCTCAATCATAACACTTATCGGTTGACAAGTAAATCCGAAGTTTAAATACTCGGCGGCTCTTGGCCGATGGCGACTTAATGCGCATTCATTGTAAGACGGTATTTTTATAACCCGACGGCTTATAGCCTTTGAGAAAATCCAGAATGGATAATCATTTTGAAGCATCAATTTTGATAATGAGCTTGAACTTAATCATTTGTATAAGTCATATTTCTGCAAATCCTGCACAGAGTTTAAACAACATATGCCTTGGCGAATTAACGTCAAAGCCAGGGCGGGTAACAACCCAAACATAATATAGTTTTTATGCAATTATGGAAAAGACTAGGATTAAGGCCATTCAAGCCTAAACATGCTGGCGACTTAACATCAAAAGCCAGGGCAGGTTATCCAACCTCGCATATTTATATAATCAGGAAAACATACCTGTAGAAATTGGCTCATACTGCCGGCTTACATCACTGTGTCCAATAAGGGCAATAATCCAATGATTGATAAGAGTGCGATTCGAATGGCACAATCCAAAATAGACTGGCGACTTAAATTCTATAGCCAGGGCTGGTTTAAACATAATCATGTATAAATAATATCATACCTATGATATTGAATCGTACTGCCGGTTTATGCTACATGTGTAGTAAGGGTGATAACCTAAAATTTAGAAGCCAAGACTTCCAAATGTTTGATGATTGTCAAATGCTGGCAACTTATCTTCCAAAGCCAAACTGGGTTAAATAGAAACCACATATATATGCCTTAGATCTGAACAAAAAAGTCTCAAGACAAACCCAAAAGATTATTTCCAAAAAACTTTAAGCCAAACAGAGAGAAAAAGCGAGGCTTCTGATTCGAATACAATCAGTAAGCCAGACCAAAAGGGGATAAGCTAGGATTCGAATACGATCATGAAGCCCCCTAGTGGTTTTGGCATTGCGCCGATCAAGAGGGTACCGACAGCTATGTTCTCTTTGGTTCAAATACGACCTATGTTTGAACAGGAATCCCCAAATGACCTTGAGACTTTTTTAACGACTCTGATTCGAATAAGATCAAAGTCGAACCCAAAAGGGGTTAAGCTATGATTCGAATACGATCAAGAAGCCCCCTAGTGGGTTTGGCATTGCGCTGATTAGGAGGGTACCGACAGCTATGTTCTCTTTGGTTCGAATACGACCTATGTTTGAACTGGCATCCCCCAAATGACCTTGAGAATTTTTTAACAACTCTGATTCGAATACGATCAGACTCGGACCAAAAGGGGTTAAGCCATGATTCGAATACGATCAAGCCCCCAATGGTCATTGAAGTAGGGTACCTATGTTTGAGTTGTGCTTTGCAACAGACTCTCTTTGGTCCCTTTAATTTTTCTGAGAAATCGAACTTGTGAGTAATGAATTCTTATTGAGCCGGGCGTTGAGCTGGATATTGAAAGCTCCAGAGCTTTGTGGGAGACAGATTTCCCTTGAGCCGAATTTTAAGCCAGATATTGAGCTTCAATGCTTTGTAAGAGACAAATTTCCTTTGAGCCGGCACGATAAACTGCGTGGACGGGCGAGTTGATGTAAACCGGGCCACCGAGGATGGTGACTTGTGCACATTCATTCACCAGGCAGTATGACACGGACGAACCCTAGTGCAGAACATTGCCATCGCTCGCTCCATACCCACAATATAACACCTTATTCGTAATGAACAATTGTTCTGCATCAAAAGGTATTGCAAGCCAAAGTAATTGTTCTTCTAAAGAAAGCAATATGTAATATAAAAACATATTGGATGGATTTCACCTGACACGTCAGGCCAGTAGTTATCCACCGCAGAGTTGATGATCACCGCGGTGAAGCTGCAATTAATCACGGGTGAACCAACCACGGCGTTGTAAGCTAGCG
Source organism: Triticum timopheevii (assembly GCA_963921465.1). Classification (NCBI taxonomy): domain Eukaryota; kingdom Viridiplantae; phylum Streptophyta; class Magnoliopsida; order Poales; family Poaceae; genus Triticum; species Triticum timopheevii. The sequence continues at coordinate 245,524,612 of OY997264.1, read as the reverse complement.
CGGATGGGCGGGTCAATCGCAGGCGCGATAAACCGTGCGGACGGGCAAGTCAACCGCGTCATGTTGACGTAGCGGGGCGGCGATTTGCACATGTATCCATCGAGCAGCAGGGCATAGACGAGCGCTAGTGCAAAAATAATGTTGGCGCATGCCCCTTTGCAACACCTTTGTAATGAATAATGTTCCTACGAAAAAATACCACAGACCAGAGTAATTGTTTGCAAATAATTTAATATGTGCTAATAATATATATAAAAAGGATAGAACCTGGTATATTTTGTTAGATGATCATGGACGGTTGCCTTCCCCCCTTCGAGGCGCCGTCCATGGGCGGCTCAGGAGGCCATGGCTGCAACAGCAAAGTCCACCAAAAGTAGAGGTGGCTCGGAGACGACCTCCATGAAAACTGATGTGTAGCGTCTCAAACGATCACCAAGCAAAAACATACTTGACCCATCTTCCAAAGCAGGCTAGTAGCGAGTCAGTCAACTTGATTGACCGATTTCAGCTAGCCACACCATTCCTCTTCACGTAGACAACACCATAGCCCAATTGTTTTTTTTCGGAGAAATACAACGTATGCCAAAGACTTGATTGACCTTGACGGTAATATCAGTAGCCATAGCGGCTTGGAAAAAGAAGTATCGCCGCTCAAAGAGCAGCGGTGGCCGGGTGGACAGTAGTGGCGGCTCATCAAGCGCGGGAGCCGGCGGACGCGTGAACCGGGCGCACGGTTTAAAGATATACTGGCAAAGCGGCACGATCGCGTCAATGGAGGAGGCCCGACGAGGCGAACCACAGCAACCTGCTGGTCCGCGGGTGCAACAGTGGTGGGTCGACCCGGAGGCAGCTGGCGGACTCAGGCCGCGCTCGCAACCACAGTTTTAGGGGCTGATAGGTGCGTCCCTGATGACGAGGGTTGGCGGCTTGACAGGGGCCGCGGCGGTTTGTGGAGGTAGATTCAGTGGTGAAGTTGAGCCGGCAGCGGAGACCTGATCTTGCGGCCAAGTCTTCTTCCGGGTCGCAGTCTTCCTTTTTTATAGTATATGTTGTAAACGGGATTGACTTCTCTTCATGAGTTAATGGCGCGCCTCTGGCTGATTTGACTTATCCAGAGTGTGTGCACGGAGCGATGGTAGCAGCAAGAGGATCGCCCGGCTGCCATGTAAAAAATATGGATTTTTTACCGTGGTCGATCACACGCCCTGTTTGCATCTCAGTAATTTGTTTGTTTGGGAAGATTGCTTCTGCATGATGTGTCCGCCGAATATGGCCAGCAAGCAAACTTCTCGGCGTTGCAACGACCACGTCTCCGTCTCAATACATGTTTGATGCGTACTGTCTTTTGACTCTTAATATGATGGCTTGTACCTTGTGATCACGTGGGAGCTTCCTTGGAGGTCTTGCTGGCATCATACTCTCAGCAGATGTAATAATTAAAGATGAAATGTCCAAAAACTGAACTAATAGCACTCAGATTTTGGCCTTCACATGATGCGGCAGCAGCGTAACACCTCAGCTGGGATCTGATAATTTGTGTAAACATCGCACTTTCAACATGAGGCGAAGCCGAGGCAGCTCAGCGGCCATGGCAAAGGAGCACCGGTGGCTCGGCCGTGGAGGTGAGCCGGCGACAGCGGCTCAGCAACAGAGGCGCGCCGTCAAGGCACAGACGCGGCCGTGAAGGTGACGACGGGGCAGCGACTTGTGGCTCCGGGCGAATTGCGGCACAAAACCGGCTCAACTCGGAGCGGCACGAAGCTGCACAAAACAGAGGCGAGGTGGGACCGCAGCAAAGAGCGGCTGGAAGAGAAGGGCGTTGAGGCAACCAGCGGCTTAGGCCATAGCTGGAGAAGGAAAGCGTCAAGGCAGAGGTTGCGAGCACGGACAGTGGAGGTGTGTGGGTCATGGCCGGCTCTATTTTCGGGTCATAACCTTGAGGCCAGCGTTTACCAACTCGCCCGTGCTGTATCAGATTGGTCAAGGAGTGGACGCAGGACTGTTTGATGAAAAAAGATCAGCCCCACAGTTTATCAGATAATTTAATTGTTGCCGAGCTCCATTGTAACAACTGCAACGATTGATGTGGAGGAAACTTCCCTGTCCGTCTTCGGTGCATTTGACAGATTACCTAAGGCTGCCACCACAAACGCACGGACTTAGCGGACCTCCATGGCTATCGCAGCAGCTGTAAAAAACACAACCCTAAATTTTTTCATCTTAGATCTCACAAATCTTTAACTCTGGACCCATGAACTTGACACTGATGCAAATCCTTTTAATCCAACCCTTCTTCATCCGGAAATTTGCGAACATCTCAGTCCCTAGGAGATATCCCTTCAAGAACTCAACACCACCTTGCGCGAGCCCCACGATGGGCGCCAACTGTCGTGGAAACATCACGACAGATGTCCTGGTGTGAGGAATTAGTCGTGAGGCCAACGCATCTATGTGCTAGCTTGGGAGGGGTTGATCGAGATGAGAGATGCATCACATAAGACAAGGATTTAGACAGCTTCGGGCCCTGGGAAACATCATCCAGTAATAGCCCTACATGCTGTTTGTGGCTAGGTCTCATTATGCTCATGAGGGACACGCCGTAAATCCGACTCTCCTCTAGTTGTATCTAGCCTTAACGATTATTTTCTTGCTTCTCCATCTTGGGGTGCCCTGCCCCTCCTTATATAAGTTCAAGGGGCAGGTTACATGTGGAGTCCTATTAGGATTAGGACTAGTCTATTACAAGTGGTGTCCTAGTCTTGCTTCCTTTGTAAGGGAATATTCCTTATGCTATACTCTTAAGCCGGCCCATCATAACATAAGTCGGCCTTCTGGGCCTTGGGCCTTGTCATCCGTCTGACCCACCATCGGGGCCATTAGTGAGTCGCCAGGCTTATGAGTCACCAGACCAGTGAGCCGCCAGACTCGTGAGTCGCCAATCCTCCAGCGGGTTACCAATGAAATGCCAAGTCCGGCCGGGTCATACTTCCGGCCGGGTCATACCGCGGGGTATATCTCATGAGTCTAGAAGGAAAAACAAAAGTTTGCAACACAAATCAACGAGATGGCGTTGCACATGAACTAGAGGGACTCACTTCTTTCGTCAAAACATATGCTTCACGAACGAATCATGAAGAAAATGCTTAAACAAGTTTCCAATGCTAACTTAGATGTTCAACATGAATCATGCAGAGGATAAAATGCTGCTGAGGAGCTCAACAACAAGTCATCGAAATTCCCATGGAAATGGAATTCCACAACTATGTGAACAAGGTGATAGCATTGCTCCAATCGCGAGGGACAACCGCGAGTAAGATAAAATTATGAACATCGCTGGTTCTGATTTGATTTGAAAATAGCTTATACTCAAATCAAGGTTTGGACAAGATGATAGATCCAATCACTGATCACGAGGACCAATTGATGAGGATATCATCTTTCTTCAACACACACACACACACAAAAGATAACCCTTTGGGATGAACTAAGTCAAGTAAGCTTTTTTCTTCCAACTCTCCAGGTTGTTGTTTAGCTTAACCAACTAGCTCAGGGTATCCGACACAGATTCTTAGAGAAAGGGTGGTTTACAAGAAAACCAACTTGATCACAAACTCAACATAGAGGTCAGGTGACAACCTGGTGATACTTCCGAGAAGATATTCAGAAAATCACGAACCACCGACATGTTACTAAGCTTGAGAACAATCTTGCCTTTCAGGGCAAGATGATATGATCAAAAGAGCAAGGAATTGACACAATCGTTACTCATTGATCGAATAGTGCACCGAAAATAGGGACTAGGTAGCACCACCAGTCACAGAATGGTGATTCAATAACCAACACGCTATAAGAATGAAATTATTGTCCTTTAACTACCAAGCAATAGAGTTGCTAGGAGTATTGAGTTCACACATCACGATTCACTTGTCGGCACTCCGGCTGCGACAACATGGAACTGAGGAATGTATAATGATGGTGATAAGTATCACTATGTCAAGAATTCACAAGAGATGGTGCAATTCTCATGACAATCCCGACGTAAAGAAGGTAACACTCCAAGGTGGAACAGAACAAAAGCTGGATAAGTATTTGATCTGTGGAACACAACTGCTTTGACCCAATCCTGGATATGGATGAGGTACTGGAGTTTGTTTCTCCTAGTCATTCCAGAATAGAATGGCTTGACGGACTGTAACGCCCCGGATTCGATGCGCCAGGTGTCTGCCAGTTATTCGCCGTCGTTGCCATGTCATTTGCTTGCGTGTTGCACCTCGCCATGTCATCATATGCATTTCATATCATGTCATCATTGCATTTCATTTCGCATTCGTGTTCGTCTCATGCATCCGAGCATTTTCCCCGTTGTCCGTTTTGCAATCTGGCACTCCTATGTCCTCAGGCGCCCCCTTTTTGCCTCTTCTCTTGTGCGGGTGCTAAACATTCTCGGAATGGACCGAGTCTTGCCAAGCGGCCTTGGTATAGCACCGGTAGACCGTCTGTCAAGTTTCGTGTCATTTGGAGTCCGTTTGATACTCCAACGGTTAACCGGGTAACCGTAAAGCCCTCTTTTGTTGCAGCCCAACACCCCTTCCAAAGTGGCCCAAAACCCATCTAACTCCCCTCCATGCTCTCGGTCGATCGATCACGATCGCGTGGCCGAAAACCACTCCTCATTTGGACTCTCCTAGCTCCCTCTACCTATAATAAGCCTCCCCCTCCGAAATTTCGCAGTCCAAACCCCCAAACCCTAGCCTCTTCCCCTGCGCGCCGCCGGACGCATCTCCTCGGCTGACCGGACATGTCCGTCCCAGCCGGCCACCTCACTCCAGCCAATCCGGAGCCGCCACCTCAGCGCCGCTGCCTCCCTCCTCCTTTAGCGCGCCGCCATGTGGCCCCCTCGCGCGCTGCTGCCGCCGAGGCCCGCCGGGCCCATCGCGGACCCGCGGGGCCCGTCCGCCGCCGCCCGCTGGCCCGCGCGCCTCCCTGCGCCGCCGCCCGCGCCGGCGACCTGCGCCCGCCGCCGCCCGATCCGCCCCGTCGCCTGGATCGCGGCCTCGCCGGCGATCGCCGCCTTTTCGCCGCCCCAGATCTCCGCCCCGCCGCCCAGCTCCCATAGTCCCGCTTCGCCGCCGCCTCGCCCAAGTTCGCCGCCGCGCCCCGGTCCCGCTTCGTCGCCGCCGTCCTCAAGCTCCACGGCCCCCGGTGCCTCCCCGCGCCAGGAACCGGCCGGATCCGGTGGCCAGGGCCCGGATCCGCCGATCCCCTTCGTCCTCCCGTCCCCACGTCGCTCCGGCGCCGGCGCCGGCAAGCCGGTTGCCGCCGCCGCCATGACCGTGCTCGGGAGCGAGAGGAGCTGCTCCTCCCGCGCGCCACGTGGGCCACGGCCCAGCTCCTCCCTGGTGCCCCGGCCCAGCAGCGCCCGGCCCAGCCGGCCCGATCTGCCTCCTCCCCCTTCCTGGGCTAGGCCCATGGTGAGCCGCCCTCTGTTCCCTGCCCCGGGCGTCATTTAGTTCCATAGCGCCCAGTTTTCAGATCTGAAATTTTGCCTAAGTCCCCATATCTTTTGACATTATCATGCCATGTTCATCGCATTGTATCTCTGCATCCGTAGCTCCGTTTCATGCGTGTAATATGTCAAATTGTTCGTCTCAACGAGTACTTAATTTCGCTCCATTGCATCATTTTCATTTGAGCTCATCTTGATGCCCGAAATGCTGTTGGAAGTGTGCATGTTGATGTTAATCTGCTGAAACTGTTATAACTTGCTCATTTATCATTTTTGCCATGATTGATGTGTGCATCCTATGAGGTTGATGTTTACATGTGATTTAACTATGCTATGCCATCTTTCCAGTGGTGCCAACCATGTATTTTTGTGAGTTGTGTGCTGAGTGCATCAAACTTGCTAAGTAGGGTAGTTGCTGTTGCTGTTTTCCTGACAGATTCTGTTATATTTTGTTGCTATGTTAACATGCTTCTACTAATCATTCTATGCATAATCTGGAGATGTCCTATAAACATGTTTTGATCTACATGTCTTGCTCTATCCATTAATGCCCTTGGTTGCAATTATAGCCTGCTGGAACATGTTGTTATCTTGCTCTAAAGTTGCTTGATAATGTTGCTGTCAACCTGTTAACATGAAGTTCAATGTTTCCATGACTGTTTCCTAGTGATCCATGCACCCTGTGACCTTGCTCTTGCCATGCTTAGCTTCATAAACATGCCTTCTTACTGTTGGTTGCCTTGCCATGCCATGTGTTGCTCTGTGGTGAGTGGTTCAAGCTCACAAACATGCCTACTTATTGTTGTTCCTGCCATGTATGAATCTGTCATATAACTTGCCATGTTTACATGGGTGCCATCTTATTTTCTGATCCTTTTTGGCTCATGGTCAGTAAGGGACTTTTGATATGTTCATGCCATTAGTAGGTTCATGCCATTCCTTTGTTTGCCATGATATGTTCCAGTAACATGTTGTTTGATAGCTCTAAACCTTGCAACCTGATGTTATTTTCTGCCAAGCCTGAAACTGTTAATATTTGCAATCTTCCCATGTGTTTTGGAGCATGTTCTAGTGATTTCTGGAGATAGCTCAGTGTTCATGTTTTGTTGTGCTTTACCTGTACTTCATGCCCATGCCTTTTGTTATTATGTTGGGGTGCTGTAGCTTATTGTTTTGATGCTTGCAAGATGCCTAGTTGCTGTTTTGGACAGATTGTTGCTATGACTTGTATAGAGTGTATGTGTTGAACCGTTGCTCCGTTTTGAGTGTGCTCTATATGAAACTTGCTTGATTTTGCATGCAGCTTCATATTATCATGTTGCATCCTTGTTTTGGTGTGTTTGCTTGATGTTTGAGTGCATTGTGCATCAATGCCATGTTTAACTTGTTTTGCTCATATCTTCTAGGCCGTAGCTCCGAATCTAATGAACTTTATATGTAACTTGACTAGAATCTCGTGTAGATCATATTGGTGCATCTTAGCCTGCTGTTTAACAACTTGAACATAAGGTTTATTCAGATCTGGACCAATTTCGAAATTTAAATATGAGGACTTACCGAAATTGTTATATGTTGTTCCCGGCCTCATTTAAACTTGCCTTGATGTGTTGCTCTTGTTTGCATCATCTCTTGCCATGAGTAGCTTCATGTAGCTTTGTCATACATCATGCTTGTTATGCATCATGTCTTGTTCATGTGTGGTGTGTTTACTATGTTGTGTGCTTCTTCTCGATTGTTCCCGTTTCGTTGCGATCGTGAGGATTCGTTCGTCTACGTGTGGTTCGTCTTCGTGGCTTCAGCTTCTTCATGGACTCATTCTTCTTCCTTGCGGGATTTCAGGAAAGATGACCGCTACCCTGGATCTCACTACTATCATTGCTATGCTAGTTGCTTCGTTCTATCGCTATGCTGCGTTACCTATCTGTTGCTCATCAAGCCTCCCCAAATTGCCATGAACCTCTAACCTTTGACACCATTCCTAGCAAACCATTGCTTGGCTATGTTACCGCTTTGCTCAGCCCCTCTTATAGCGTTGTTAGTTGCAGGTGAAGTTGAAGATTTCTCCATGGTGGACAGGGTTATGTTGGGATATCACAATATCTCTTACACTATTAATGCATCTATATACTTGGTAAGGGTGGAAGGCTCGGCCTTATGCCTGGTGTTTTGTTCTACTCTTGCCGCCCTAGTTTCCGTCATACCGGTATTATGTTCCCGGATTTTGCGTTCCTAACGCGGTCGGGTGATTTATGGGACCCCCCTGACAGTTCGCTTTGAATAAAACTTGTCCAGCAAGGCCCAACCTTGGTTTTACCATTTGCCTCACCACCACCTACCTTTCCCTTGGGAGTAATTAACCCAAGGGTTATCTTTATTATAGCCCCCCCGGGCCAATGCTTGTCTAAGTGTTGGTCCAAACTAGAGCACCGTGCGGGACCATTCCTTGGCAACTTGGATTCGTCGATACCTGTACGCTTCGCTTATCTGGTGTTGCCCTGAGAACGAGATATGTGCAGCTCCTATCAGGATTGTCGGCGCATCGGGCGGCTTTGCTGGTCTTGTTTTACCATTGTCAAAATGTCTTGTAAACCGGGATTCCGAGACTGATCGGATCTTCCTGGGAGAACGTCTATTCCTTCGTTAATCGCGAGAGCTTGTCATGGGCTAAGTTGGGACACCCCTGCAGGGTATAAACTTTCGAGAGCCGTGCCCGCGGTTATGTGGCAGATGGGAATTTGTTAATATCCGGTTGTAGATAACTTGACACCAGATCCGAAATAAAACGCATCAACCGCGTGTGTAGCCATGATGGTCTCTTTTCGGCGGAGCCCGGGAAGTGAACACGGTTTCTGTGTTATGTTTGACGTGAGTAGGTGTTCAGGATCACCTCTTGATCATTGCTAGTTCACGACCGTTCCTTTGTTTCTCTTCTCGCTCTCATTTGCGTATGTTAGCCACCATATCATGCTTAGTCGCTGTTGCAACCTCACCACTTTACCCCTTCCTTCCCATTAAGCTTTGCTAGTCTTGATACCCATGGTAATGGGATTGCTGAGTCCTCGTGGCTCATAGATTATTACAACAACAGTTGCAGGTACATGTTATGCGATGATCATGACACGAGAGCGATGTTTGCTTGGTTGGAGTTATTCTTCTGCTTCTTCTTCGATCAGGGGATAGGTTCCAGGTCGGCAGCCTGGGCTAGCAGGGTGGATATTGTTTGAGTTTCTGTTTATGTTTCATCCGTAGTCGGATGTTGATCTTGTGCATGATGTGTTGTTGTATTCATGTGACATTGTATGTCTTGGATGTACCCCCACTATTATGTAATGTTGATGTAATGATACCCACCTTGCAAAAGCGTCTTCAAGATGCGCTTCTATCCTTGGTGGGACCTTCGAGTTCCTTTAGGATAGGGTCGCATCTTGGGCGTGACACGGACCACAAGAGTAGTGGGCATCGATGAACACGAATGCATAACAACTCCTGACTATCAATTGATAGACGAGGGCTAGAAAACAACTAAAGATGGACAACTCAAGGAACATATAATTTTTTGAGTTGTGGATGCATAGGTTAGTATGTCGAACCAAGTTCAACAGGTTTGTTCCAGATAACCCATGCAGAGAGGTAGGTTTGGCAGAAGCGTAATATAGAAGGGGGAACTCATCGAGAGCACTCTTGTTGTGATCTTTTGGTTCAACAAGGAACTTCTGCCATAAGTAGTTTGTGGTATTTGAAAGAAAGAAATACCACGGACCTCAAGGATTATCACAAATGTTACTAATATCATAAAGGAACTATCAAACAATATCAACATGAAGTTAGGGGAGTGAATCTCGGGTTCAAAACCCAGGAGTAGAATGCCTACTACCAAGTGGCATCACGGGATGCTTTCAAGAATGATGGCTAGAATCATCACACTGGGACACAAAACATGGCTAGATTACTAGGTGATGCTCTAAGACACCTAGGGTCATAATAACAACTCTAACATATATGCCGAGGCAACAGAGTACCTCAACTCAGCAGTTAGTGTGGTTAATCTGGCCAATGAAACATCGGGAACAGAAAGAAGGGATTTGCAAATGCATCAGACTATTTAGAAACCTGGGATGACTCGGACAGCATAATGGCTATAAATGCTCAAAAAGATTTGAGACATCCTGTAAAATGGTGGCATAACCACTTAGCATCACAATATCAAAGTTCCGAGATCAATTTTCAACACACGGAAGTAGTAGGAACTAAACTAGGTCTTAAATCCATCAATCCTATAGGTCTACGAATTAGTAACACGTGATCCTGGTAGAAGGAAGAGAAATCCTAGTTCCTTAACCCCGTAGGAAAGATAGGATGACTCGGATCAGAAGGTCATAAGGTATAAGGAGTAAAAAGAGCCTTGCATTCCCATCCACAATGAATTCCATTACATAACTAAAGAATTTCTAGACTGAACTTCTACCAGTTTGGCTTGGTAATCCTACAGGCAGTCAGGCTCTGATACCAAAGCTGTCAGGACCCCGATCCTAAGTCACCCCGATCTAGCATGTAACACATCATATCACTTTGCGGCCTCACGCACGATATTCCCACGGGTGCCACCTTACCTGGCCCGGGACCATTTGCACCTTTTGGCTCATGTATATGATAGTGTCGCTAGCATCCGTATGACAAAGAACTCGGGCCAACATGAATAGTTGTAAACCCAAAGTGGCACTAACTAACAGGGACAAGCACACATGACCCAGCAACGAATGTGTCGGTCATCAGCGAGTGAATCCGGGCTGTAGCAGATGGGCTAACAGGACTCCGGAGAATCTGGGTTGTAGCAGGCTAACAGGACTCCAGTAGACACCCCGTGATATTTCCCCGTAGGGACACACACAGGAATGAAGAAGGACACATGATGGCCAGCCTAAGTGTTCCGGAGCAGTAGCAAGCTACCATGGCTCAGTGGAAGCACTAGGAGACATTTTCCCGTAAGAGAGGCTACCAAGAATAAACAACTAGGTTGTCGGATCCCACACATACCAAGCATTTCAAATCATACACACAATATGCTCGATATGTGCGAATACAACATGGCATCACAACATAACTCTATGACTCAACGTATTTATTCAATAGGCTCCGAGGAGCGAGATATTACAAACATGGGTCTCATGACCCAACATTCAGAGCATACAAATCAAAACACAAGCGGAAGCTTAACATATCTGTGTACAGACATATAGAAACGAATAAGGCTGAGAAGCCTGACTATCTACCAGATCCTGCTGAGGGCACAAGATCGTAGTTGAGGTATCAAGCTAACGTCGAAGTCCACGTGGAACTACTAGTGAGTTGGAAGTCTCTTTGCAAAACATAAAATAGGAAAACGTGAGTACAAATGTACCCTGCAAGAGTTACATCAGAACTAACTACATATGCATCATTATCAACAAAGGGGGTGTTGAGGTTTAACTGCAGCAAGCCAGCTTTGACTCGGTGGCTATCCTGAACTACGACTGCAAGTAACTCTTTTGAGGTGGCACACATGAGTCCACATATTCACCATATCAATACACCACTATGGATCCGCTCCCGTCTCCCTACGAGAACGCCATCCATAACACTCACGCTTATCTTGTGTATTTTAGAGTATCCACTTTCACTTATCTATGAACTATATAGGCAACCTAGAGGTCCTTTACCACGGACGTGGCTATTCGAATAGATCATATTAACCCTGCAGGGGTGTACTTCTTCACACACGCTCTCGCCACTTACCGCCATGTACACATCATGTATCTCGGCAACCTTCAAGCAGAAGCCTGGCGAGGGTGTCGGCCATGACCTGACTAACCACACAAGTCTCCAGTCCAGGTTTATCGCCTATCACTACAAAAAAATACACTTCCGTGATGATACGTGTTTGTCACAGTAGGTCGCGTTTTTTGTCATGCATGTACATAAATGACGATTTTATGACAGAATCAAGATAGTCGTACCTGTGCTGTCATAGAAGTGTTCCATGACAATACCAAAATTATCATCACGGAAGTGTCCACTTCCATGACGATACATCACGCGTCACAGAAGTGCTTTCGTCAAGGGTGACCGACACATGGCATCCACTGTAACGTAACGCCGTTAAGCTATCGAGTCAGGTTTTGGATCCGATAACCCGTTAACACCCCCGACCAACGGGGATTTTCCACTTGGAAAATCATCATTGGATGGAGGAGACACGTGTCAGGTCCGTGCTGGCACAGGTGTCACTCATCCAATGGGCGAGACGCGCCTATGATATGTTGACACGTGGACCGGCCCATCAAGTTTAAATGGGCCGGCCAAACTAAAGGCCCACAAGATATTGCGGACCATAATGGGCCGGCCCAGCTAAAGGCCAACGAGATTTTGTGGACCATATTGGGCTGGCCCAGCTAAAGGCCCACAAGATTTTGCGGGCCATAATGGGCTGGCCCAGGTAAAGGCCCACAAGATTCTTGCGGATCATAATGGGCCGGCCCGGCAAAAGGCCCATAATATTTCGCCGACATTAATGGACCAGCCTAGATGTAGGCCCACAAGATTTTGAGATCCTAGTAGGCCGGCCCATTAACTGGCTGCCATGTTTTGGGCCAAATGGCGGCCCATATTTGATCCGGTCCATTAATGGCCTGCCACGATCCGGGCCTAATAGTGGCCCATATGAGTTCCGGCCCGTTAAAAGCCTACCACGTTCTAGGCCAAATTACGGCCCAGATCAGGTCCGGCCCTTTAAGAGGCTTTGGGCTCAATTATGGCCTATATCAGATTCGGCCCGTCAACTGGACACTATGATTTTGGGCCCATTTGCTAAAGGCCCACTTAGTAATTCGGCCTGATATTAGTTTTGGCCTCTTAAGGGCCGGTTTAACATTTCGGCCCTATATTAATTTCGGCCTGTTAAATGCCCGTCATATAGTTGGGCCTAACTACGGCTGGGTTTGCATCCGGCCTGCTCGCAGCCGATATCTGATTGGGCCAAACAAGGACCGAGACAATTTTGGTCTGTTAAAAGCCCGTGATTTGATTCGCACAATCATGGGCCGGGGTTCATTTCGGGCTGCTGCCGGCCTGTTAGCTGTTTGGTACGTTTCAGGCCCAACCAACATCGTGATTGCATGACGGCCCGATTATGTACCGTAATTTTACGGTTTGGCCGGCTTACTGCGAAGATAGGATATATATACAGTAAAATAACTACAGCATCATGAATAAGAAAGAACCTAGACTATACAATAAAGAAATTACAGCATATTACATCCACTGGGCATCAAAGTTCGCCACTATGATAATAAAGCACAAGCAGACAGCTGATTACATACACTGGGCATCAAAGATCGCCACCAGTGCAAATAAACACGCTGACAAAATAATATACAAAACCGACAACACTTCAATAGAGTTCAAGAAAGGTTAGCCCTGCTGGGGAGCTGCAGCACAAGCAGCTGAGCAAGATGATGAGATTGCGCTTGTTCAACACTTAAATCTTCCTCACTCTGAAAGATAAACAAGCAGACAGATGACAGGTTTTGCACATAAAAGTATCAGTGCTGACAATTCATCACATTTCTTACTGACGTATAAAGTGACATAGTTTAAAATTGCATTAACACAATATGGTATTGTTTAGGTCAAGACATGGAGGAAATGACATTGTGAAGGAGTTGGCAGCTTCACGACACCACTGGATTACAGATCAAGAACTCATAAGTATCAATGGTTAGTGTACTGTCAATTTATCCCATTTCAGATTGGCAAATAAAGAGACGGTTTAAATAATACTCCCTCCGTCCAAAATTACTTGCCATCACAATGGATGTGTCTAGAACTAAAATACATCTAGATACATCCATTTCAATGACAAGTATTTTCGGACGGAGGGAGTAGTAGAATGATATGATATTGTTCATAGTTTACACATTGCAGAATATGACATTGTGTTGTAGTGGGTAGGTTCACCACACCACTTGATTACGGATAAAGAACAGAAGCATACATGCATTGCAAAAGAAGATCACTTGCTCTGTATAGTTTAATTTACATGGTATGAAGAAGGAACTTGGTTGTACAAGTGAAAACTTAAATTGAGAAAGGACAAACTTTTGTTTATGAACTACATAATAAACTTTAAACATGCAATTTGATGCAAACACCAAAAATAAACAGCTGTTGCAGTCATGCCTAACCAAATATATACAACAAAGTTTGAAGGCTTGAGATGGACAAACTTACATTATTGGTGAAGACAGGCTCTATAAAGGCCTTGTCCATGCTGATGGGGGGGGGGGGAGCAATTCAAGAAGTTTACCACAGAATCTTCTTCATAAGCATTGCCTTTATTATACATTTTGTTAAGAGTAAATATAGATGTGATAATATACGAAAAAATGGAGAATATTTAAGATAAGATGAAGAGTGATGCTACATAACCAAGTAGCTATAAATGTAAGTGCAGCGATACAGGCAAAAGGTACAGCCAAGAGCAATGCACAGCTAAACTTCCTCAGTACCAACCTTATGGTAAGAGTACATATAGATCTGATGTGTAGGAAATGGAGGGAAAAGCAAAATAAGCTGCAGAGTGATGGTACATGAACAACTACCTGTAATTATAAGTACACTGATAAAGGACAGCATGTACTTACAAGAACAATGTAGAGCTAAAAAACATTGGCATTGGATATATTCTACACTAATGTAACCATTCATACAGATCAGATAACTTGGAGCGAACAATTGATAAGCAAGCTATCATGCATACTGTTGTCACATAATGAACCAGATATGTATGCAAGTACAATGATACAGGACAACAGGTACTAACAAGAGCAAATCAGCGGGCAGCATATTTGCGATATCCTGTCATTCTTTTCAAACCGGAATTCTTCTTCGAGTAGATTTCCTGCAAAAAAGATCCGTAAGGCACATGCGGAAAAGTAGAAGTTCAAATTGTGATGTGATTTCATAGATAGTACCTCATCCTGGGAACGAGACCAGTGCATAACAAGGTTTTTTCCATTCAATGTCTTCTAAATTTTGCACATGAGACTTCACTGGAAATTCGTTTATAGACTTGCCATCAAAGTGTGATTTCATCAGGTAACACCAATACTGCTACAATGCTTCCTTGAAAAGCACAAGCAAGCTTTGCTCATCATGACTATCCAGATTGACCCTCGCCTAGTTACAACAATGTAATTTAAATCATTGATGTGTTCAATCAGCAGAAAACAGGAAAATAATAACCACGAATAATAGCACTTACATGTAAGTTGGACAGGAAGATGTGAAAATGGTGTTTGTCTTCACAATAATCTTCCCATGATGGGAATATATGCACGTAGTCCCTAACAACACCGAAAGCATTGTCTTTTAAACTGGGAATAAATGGAATGGGGTTCCAATCTACAGGAATTGGTCGTCTCTACAGTTGGGATAGGTCTTCGGCCGGTGGACTTGCTGTACTTTTTGCTGGAGTGGGATTTTTCTATGGTATAGCTGGTGCTATGGCAAATGAAATCGGTATACCTTTTGCTGGAGTGCAGGTCCTGTGTGGTGGGGCTAGTGGTGTGGCCAGTGAAGTATGGGTACAGTTTGCTAGAGTCAGTCCTACGTTTTGTGTCACTGGTTGTACAGCCAATATAAGTGGGGTGCTGTCTGATTTCTCCAGCACCACCACGTTTTTCAAGGACTTTGCTGGTGCTCCTTCAGGTTCGGCAATCACCCTCTTCCTTTTTGATGTCTGATGCACACGAACAACATTTGAGTGGAAAAACATGGTATGATGACAGATGGAATATGTATTGATAATGGATGGGCATGGCATCTCAACATATATGATGAGTAAACTAAGCAGATGGCGGTGCAACAAAGTAGAAGAAATGCAATACAACATATACAAGATACCCGCAATCAATAAAACATTGCCAAATTAGAACAGGCACCTTGATGGGTGAAGAGGACAGGCCATCTTCCTTTGACTCCTCGAGGTTAGAATAGTCATTAGGATCATATTCTAAACAAGAGTCAATAGGTGGGGAGTGTATGAGTTTCATTGCATCCATAATGGAAGTCAATGCCTTGGTGCCAATTTTGTAAGTCATTGCAGTGTTTAGCTTCAAGAGTGGACTGCTGCTAGTGCGACACAAAGCAGCTACACAGATCATAGTGTAGATATAACGGGAAAACCTTAAGCATCAGAGTAAAATCAGCAAAGTGGAACTTGCCGGAATATATGTCCTAGTATTGTCGGTACGGCTAGAAAGGCTTCGGATACCATCTCTCTTCAAGTGAAGGTGCAGTACTGTTAATATCAGCGTAACTCTCAAAGGCGCCACAGCTCCATGCATTTCCTTGCTATTCTTATAGGATTCAAGTGGGCAGGCCACTACAAATCCTATTCCTATGTTTACAAGATCCTACAAATCAAAAGGCTAAAAGTGTCCATCACAACCGACCGTATAGACCTCTACACTGCAAATGTCCCTGCTCATCTTCAGTACAAGGAACATACTGTACTACTAGCATACTCCCTTCATTCCAAAATATAAGTCTTGGTAGAGATTTCCACTATGGGTCACATACAGATGTATCCAGATACATTTTAGAGTGTAGATTCACTCATTTTGCTCCATATGTAGTCCATGGTGGAATCTATACAAAGACTTGTATTTAGGAACGGAGAGAGTACATATTAAAGAAGAACGGAAGAGGAACATGGTAAAGAAGAGCAAGCAGATTTTGGATAATAAAATGTTGGTTGCACAGTGTCCACACATGATGAACCATAGCGCATTAAGAATGCAACTCCCAGCTGTGTCTCGACCATTTCAGGCGGTTGGATGAAGATCCTACGTCTCCTAACCCTTCTTCTTCCTCGTCTCTGATTCTTCCCATACAAAACACCGCACGGGCCGCCGGCCGGACCACCGGCCCCCACCGCCTGTGTTCCTCCGCCACCCCCACCCCCCACCTGTGCCCCAACCGCCACCCGCGTCGAGTTTTCTTCGTTCGGCGAGGCCCCACAACCACCTGGGCCACTTTGATCGTGCCGGCGAACTCCGGCGAGCTCTGAAAATTCGACTGACCCAATTTTGCAATTTAGTCTACTGTGATTTAACTAGTGTGGAATATAAAAGGGGAAAACCATAAGCATTGGGAGTATAGTGTTGAGCGTGCCATGGCGGATCTGAAGGTGCAAACCGGACAAAGGCAACTTCGCAACCAAGACAAGAAATCAGAGTAAAGCAGTGGCGATCTATTTTCTTGCTGCAATAAATAAGTTGAGTAGATACGAAAGAGTACCGCCTCTGGTGCGGCGCCGTGTACGCATCTGCTGAGAATTTGACGATGCTGCGGTATCGATGGCTATCGGCGGCGTGGAAGCAGATCTAGGAGGGTAGACGGTGGAGGCGGGGCGCGGTGGATGAGACGGTTGTAGGAGCGGCGCCGGCAAGGTGGACGACGGCGGGTATGAAGCGAGAGGATGGGATGCAAGGATCCCGGTCTGAAGGCGTGGATGAGAGAGGTCGATCTCTTGTAATGGACGGTGGCGTCGGGGTATCAGCTCCGGCATGGTGGAGGAGGACGGCGGTGGATGGGGTGGCGGACGGCGGCGGACGGAGGAGGGTGGGATGGAGTACGAATGGGGAAAAGGGAGGTAGAGAGGAAGGGGGGGAACCATGTATTCAGGGCGCGGTTGTCTCAAATGCGAGGAAATTTACAAACTTAGCCCCCGTTTCAAATTTCTACTACAGCACAACAACATTAGTCGGTTGGGGATAGGATGGTAATCTCGCATACACCGAATATTTGCCGACGAGAGTTTGTTTTTGGCGCCCACCATTTATGAATGTGAATCGGGGAGGGAGTCGATTTCGGCCGAGGGCACACTATGTTTTGGCGCCCATCGTGTATGAATCCGGGTGAGAGGCGATTACGTCACGTTTGGGTGAAATTACAAACCTACCCCTATCGAAACCTATAGAAATCCAGCAGATAGGCTTTGCGTGGCAGGGATAGGCAGTAGTGATTTCCATCTCGCAGATTTTGGTTTCGGGCGGTTACTGTGACTTTCCCCGCTTCGTTCAAATTTTGCAGAGTGCACGTTTACCGTGCCAACTCAATTCGAATCCCGTTTGTATTCTACTATTTTTTTCGGGCAGGATCCATTTTCAATTGGAATTACATTCTATATACATCATTTTTTTATATATACTTTCAAAAGCACAACAAAGAATTCTGCTCCTTTATATGCATAGTATGATTTACAAATAAAACGATCTTGAAATCTTAAGGTTGAATTCGAAAAAATTTAAGCAAATTATGTTCTACTAAAATGTATTGATCAGTAATATCTACATATTAAATAACATAGATGTGCGTGAATTCATATGGGTATGCATGTTTGATAGATCAATTTTGGTTCGAGTATGGATTACATGTGTCATCATCTCGAATTCAAATATTTGAATCCCTTTTTTGTTCACTCCTTTCACGCCCATCTCTCTCATATGCATGCTCCTTCAGGTAGCTATCACTCTCTTTTCTCCAGCTCACCCACACGCTCACTTCATGTTTCTCCTATCCTCGCAAACATGGTCTCTCAACGTCTCCCTTGAGAAGTGTCACACTCTCCCTATCATTATACATTACACGGTTTTCCATATCTCTCACGTCTCTACTGTTCTCTGATATCACTCGGTACCTAAGCTTTCTTTTTCACCGCCCCACACACAGTCTCCACTCGTCTTTCACTTTGTCATTCTCTCTATGGGATTCTCTCACACACCCTATATGTCTCTACATATGACTCATACCACTAAAATTACTCTCTCTGTCCTGTAGACACAACATTTGTTGCGGTCTCCTTTTCGTCTCCATCCCACACTGGCATTATTCATTTGTTTACCGATCAGACAACCCCGACTACCATCTCCTCTCTCTCTCACGCAGACACACACACACACAACTCCTGCTTCCACTCCCCTTCCCGACTACCGTCTCTCTCTCACACACACAAAACTCTCGCTTTCGCACCCTGACTCATATTTGTCTCACAAACATTTATCGACTAGCTAGCCTCTAGATAGGTTTATACACCCGCACACTCGTGCTTCCACCATCGCATACATGTCTCTCTCCCGCTCCTTGTATCTATGTAGCTTTTTCTTCCCTTCTTGAGACACGCCCTCTCGATCGTGCACACACACACTATCACCTCATTTTAAGCTGATACCTATCACACACACACTACTTGTGTCTTTGTCACACATGCACTCCGTCCTCCTCCACTCTCCCTCTCTCTCACACACACATGGGCTTTTTGCAACAACTAGCAAGATGCCCATGCGTTGCACGGAACATCAAGATGCATTTGTATGAGTAGTTTATCTTGTGGGGGAAAAGGATGAACGAGGGAAGGCCTTATTTGCAAATGTGGAGAGGGGTGTTGGTATCTTTTTGCAAAATTGCCATAGTTTCCTTCCTATCCGTCAGATATAGATCGGACGGCCTATATTGTAGGATGGCAGGCACACGATCATCACCGACAATGCTTTTTATAAGAGTATGGATAAAAAATAGAGTTGGTGATGATGGTGGGCCTCCCATCCTGCAATGTAGGTTGTCCGATTTATATCTGACGGATAGGAAGGAAAATATGGTAATTTAACCGCACTATTCACCACATTTGCAGATAAGGCCTCCCTCGTTCATCCTTTTCTCCCACAAGATCTTGATGTTCCGTGCAACGCACGGGCATCTTGCTAGTAAGATTAGAAATTAGACATATACCACTTCTCGAATCTTGAAACCAACAACATTCCTCCCTTATCTCATCAAAACCGCCAAAGGAATATATTTTGAGTGAAACATAACATATTTTTAGTGATATACGTATTTCAAAACTAGGCTTTTTTCTATCAAAACGGTGAATATGTATTAATCTACTTTGATCGTGTGGCAACACATTGGCACATTGCTAGTAGTTATTATAATTTTTTGGACACCAGACAAACGGTAGAGTACATATACGAAGAGAAGAGGCGCACACACGCAGTCGACCTCTCGCTGTCTCGCATACATGAGTGTTACGTGAAGGCAACGTTAACAAATAAACCCTAAAACCCTAGGTGCATGATTGCTGAATTCGCGGGTACCGGGTACGTGGTTGAGCACCTTTGTAGGAATAGTCAGCTCGCGTGATATTTTGATCCATAGGAGTTGATGGTCGGGACCACAGGTGAACGACTTGGAGCGCGGTGGCTCGCCAGTTGCCATAGATCGAGTAGCCATGTTTAAAATATCGTTTTTTAGCGGGGTTAAGAGTTCTGATTTTCAATGGCACATTATAAGTAGTAAGTAGTTTTTAGAACGATTGGTATGGAGCGAAAATGGAATTCATAGTACTATGTACCTCCTTGGCGTATGGTTGTATGGGTTTATGTTGCGAGATGTTGAACCTGGTAGTTCTAGGCAAATACTATGGTTTAGATTTAGATGCTGGCTTTCAGTAATCGGAAGGGGAAACCCTTCTTTGATTAAAAAAACTACTACCTCCATTCTGGTTTACTAGTCCCCTTCGTACTTTGGGTCAAAGTTTGTCCACGAATTTTACTTGTAAAATCTGAATGCAAAACGAGATTTTGTTATACCCAAACAAAAAAGGACTGGAGGGAGTGATTGCTCTGACACGGACGTTACCTCTCATAGCGCAGGCATTGAACCGACGCGCCGGCCAAGAGGGCCGCACTCGCTGCAGGCCTAGTTGAGCACGCGTCCTCGCCGTGTGCAACCAGCTTAAGACTGCCCTGCCTGCCTTCATTGAATCCGCGTGTGTGCTGGCAACATGTCCTTCCGTGAGCCGGCAGGCATTTTAGAACAGAAAAAATGACTAAAATATAATTAATTTATGCATGGTATTGACTTGTTGTGCTTGCACTGGTAGCAGGAACTAGTAGAGGTTTTTCTTTATTTATAACTCTCCTCACATTTTTTTTCTGGCTTTGAAGTGAATCATGGTTGTGGACATTATGTATGAATGTGCAGATATCTGTGAACGTGAGTTTGATGTGGAAGTTGAACTTGGAATGTCGGGCTTGCGCGTGAACTATACCATGTCCAATGCTTCGTCTGCTATTGTTTGGAAAGTAATTGCTGTTATTACATGACCCGAAAAAAAACATTTTGTGCCACATCAGTAGATGCACAGACATCACAACAGGCATGCTGACTGGATAAACATTTGAACCTAGCTATTATGAAGGAAATTTTGTATTGACAACAGTTTTAGATAGCAGGAGACGCCTAACCTGCTCTTCCTCTACTAGCTTATTTATGGCTTCTTCCATCTCTTCTTTGGCTTGGGTGAAGAGAGCATCTGATTGCTCTTTTCGCTTCTTCAGAACTCAGCTACATTCTCAAGGGCTGATGCATGCTTTCTTTCAGCCTTTACTAATGCCACGAGGACACGAACAGCTGACGACTCCACCTGGCTTATGTGCAATCCAGCATCATCTGGGAATTTGCACCTTGTTTCTAATCCAGCATCATTAGGGAACTGGCACCTTGTGTGTAATCCAGCCTCATTTTGGAAACATGTTCTCGAGGTTGCCCATACTTCCCTCCTCGCAGGAACTGCATCCTGACATGAAGTTACTTCTTTTTAGATCAATACTCACAGAAACCTAGATCCATTTAGTAGAAGCCAGGTAAACAGAACTCGGAGAAGTGAATTCAAAAGGAAAAGAAAGATAAAAACAGACTACAAGGTGAGAACACCCACTTCCTACATCAAGCTAAAAACGAAAGCATTAGGATGATTAAGACTCTTCTTATTACACATTGAAGAACACCACGCTTAAGAGAAACAGAAACTAGAACATATACACATCGAAGAACACGAGGCTAAACAAAAGTAATTGAAAGGGTGTTACTTACCAAAGCTCGTTTTACAGGTTCGGTGCAGCTCCTCTTTAACTTGCCACGCTCCTTGAAGATGTCCCGAATATCCCGTGTTTGGTCTTCATTGCTCCTCTGCATGTTCACACTCGTGGTTTTAAAATCTCAACATGGCAAGAAAAATACTACTAGTAATACCCGCGCATCTTGTGGGCAACATTAAAGCACTCGTCTGCCATATTAGAGCATCTCCAACAGAATCGCAACGCGCGACGCTTTAAAAAAGCGTTTACAGTGCTGAGATCGAGAAGTAGATACTAGAGAGTAGAGGATAGTTCTCAGCATAGATAGATAAAAAAAGATAATTCAACTACTCCTCATCGTTCGACTCCTCCTCGGTGATGTCCTCCTCCGACATCTGACTATAGCGTGAAGATACCGATCGTCATTGCATTCCTAGGGCAACGCTGCTCTTAGCCTCATGTTGAATTGAGCGTCCGCTTTTTGCCAACGCTTGTCCTCGCGATAGGCGGCTCGCTCCGCCCTCCTCTTATCCCTGTCCGCCCTCCTTTGCACGTAGAACTCGCGCTCGTTGACGATGTCCTGCGGGAAGTGTTGGCGCCACAGCGCCATGGCTTCCTCGTCCATCTCGGCGATGCCGAGATGGTGCTCCCGCCTCCGGTTGTCGCGACGATCCTCGTCGGTGCTAAGCCGCGGCAGAGGCGCAAGCTCCTGCGCCCGCTCCCACGTCAGCATGTTGGGGAAGTTCAATGTTCTATGAGGCCACCGGAGGCGCCATCCCGCCGCGTCGTATGCGTGGACGGCCTTGTTGGCGGTATCGAAATTGCCAAGGCCGAGGTGCATCCCGCGGAACCGGATCTCAGCGGAGAAGCCGCCGGAGGGGCGCGCGCGGATGCTGCGGTATCCCCAAGTTTCCCGGCGACGCAGTGGCATGGTGGCGCGGAGGTGGCGAGGCAAAAAAGAGCGGGTAGAGAGTTGTGGCGAGGCACAGAGCGATGGCAAGGCACAGAGCGGTGGGAGGGCGTTGGATTTTACAAAGCGCGCCGGATGCCGCGCACCAAAACTAGCGCATGCCCGGCCGCTTTTTCCCACGCGCGCGCGATCCTTTCCCGATGTCTCTGCTATCTCTACTCTCTTATCTACGGTTATATTTATTTTATATTTAATATTTAATATTTATCTCTACTTCCTGGACTGTCTACTTTTTTTCTCTATACTTTTTTTTCTTGCAATATAGGTCGTCCGATTTATATCTGACAGATAGGGAGGAAACAAATGGGAATTTTGCAAAAAGATACCCATACCCCTCTCCAGATTTGCAAATAAGGCCTTCCCTCGTTCATAGTTTTCTCCCACAAGATAAACTACTCATACAAATGCATCTTGATGCATGCAACGCATGGGCATCTTTTGTAACGCCCCAGATACAACTTTCCATATTAGTAACTCCAACTCTTGCTTTTTCCGGAGATGCGAGATGTTACTTCCTCCGTGGTTGGGTTTTTGTTTTTGTTTTGCATTCATGTCATGCATTTCATCATTGCATCATCCGCATTGCATCGGCATTGTTTCCATAAAGTTTGCATCCGTTCATAGTTGCCATGTTCCCCCTTGCATTCTTTATCCCTTTCGAGACCAACCGTTCATTGTTGTCCGACCGTTTGACCCTCTTTGCATAGTGCATCGACCCCTTTACGCGCGTCCGAAACTTACCCGAACCCGAACCGGTCTGTCGTTACCGATGGGTCCGGATCATCCCCGAATATCTATAAAATATCTTTGGTTTCTTATTTGGACTTCCCAAGCCTATTTTATCCCCACCATCTAATTTTGATCGGATGCTCCAAACTTCGCTCTTTTCTATATATATAGTCTACCCCTAGTCCATTTTGGACCAAACCCTAATTTTTAGGAGATCTGTCCCCTCCTCCTCGTCACCGCCGCCACACCACTTCCACATCAGGATCCCACCTGCCCAAACCACCGCCGCCATCTTCCCCTTCTTTTCAGCGCCACCCAATTAGCAGCACCCTCCTCCCTCTTCGAGCCCGAGGCCTTGCCTCCTCTGCTCGATCTCCACCGCAAGCCGCAGCCGCGCCTCCTGCTCCCTCCTAGATTCAGATCGAGAGGGGTTCGATCCCCAGCCTCCCTGTCCTCCTTCTTACCTCGTCGTTGGTGAGCGTCATCGCCGGACCAAGCCGGCCAGGCCAGTACCTCGTCGTCCTGCTGCCTTCCTTCTCCTTCCCACGAGCTCCCTCCCATCTCTCAGATCTCCCTCACCTCTGCAGGAGCTCGTCAACCGCGCCACTGCTTCGCCTCGAAGAGCTACAGCTTCGTCCCGCTCCTCTGCTTCGACAACCAGGCGCCCGAGGCCACGCTCCCCTCCCCTCGCGCAACTCCTCGTCGCCGTCCAGAGCCTCCTCGCGCCGTCGCTATCCGGCAAGTAACCGGACAGAACCCCTCGCCCGGCGGCCACCTCTTCGACCAGGAGCTTCCGTTGATGCCATGGCTCCTGGACTCAGCCTCCTCCGCGCCAAGTTCCAGCTGCGCCAGGCCGCCGCTGCATTCTCTGTTTCCCCTGCATCCTCTGCTTCGAGCAGGAGGACGAGCCGTCCCCGACCTCCCCTAGTCAGATCTGTTCCTCCTCCGCCGTCCCGGTCCCGTTCCGGCCGGTCCCCGCCGAGGCCGCCTCGTCGGAACCCCTGCATCATGCCTCTGCTCATCTCCTGCATCGCCTGAACCTACTGCTGCTTCTGTTCCTCGTTCGTCAGTAACGAGAGCAGCAGCTCGGGAATGAGCCACGCGCTCGCGTTGACCGACTCCAGCCAGATCGACCACCACCTGCCCATCTCCTTCGCCTCGTGGGCCACCAGGAACCTCCCCAACCCGGCCTGCTTCGGTCTCCCTCCACCACCGGCCCGACCTGACCCTCTGGTGAGAAGCCCAGTCCACCCGAGATGCGGCCCAGTTCCTGTTTTTTTCAGCGTATGCGAATTTGTCTAATTCTGCAGAGATTGCATATTTACAGATTACCCCTCCATGTTCATGCATTAATAACTCATTAACCGTGCATCATAATAAAATGATTTATATATGTAAAATTCTTAGAATTTTGTGTAGATTAATAATTTGCCACTTTCATCCATATTAAATATGTTCAAATTGCTGTTTGCATTAATTTGCTCAAATGCCATGCTAAAATGATTTATTTCATAACTAAATAACCGTAGCTCCAATTTTAATAAACTTTATACGTAAATGGGGTGGAAAAATGCCTAGTTTAACATGGTCCACTTTATTTTTCTGTTTAACAACTTTAAAATATGTTTTAGGGCAAAACAGTAGCAAATTCATCAATTGCATATGAGGATTTTCCGGAATTGTTGTTTGTTCTTCCGGCCTCATTTAAACTTGCCTAGTTAGGTAGTTTCATTATGCTTCACCCCTTTCCATGTTTGACAACATTTAATATTGATGAGTAGCATAACCAAGAGAGAACTAAATAATTGATGTGGTGTTTTGTCAATATGCAACTCGTTGCATATTGAGCTCCACTTAACTTGTAGTATTGTTTGTTGCACTTTGCCATGCCATGCCTCATTAAACCGGACATGCATCATACTTGTTTGTGCATCATGCCATGATTATGCTTGTGTGTTTACCATGTTGTTTGCTTCTTTCCGGTGTTGCTTCTTAGTTCCGGTAATGATGCGATTGTGAGGATTCGTTTGACTACGTCTGTTCGTATTCTTCATGGACTCGTTCTTCTTCCTAGCGGGATCTCAGGCAAGATGACCGCTACCCTGGATCTCACTACTATCATTGCTATGCTAGTTTCTTCGTTCTATCGCTATGTTGCGTTACCTATCATTTGCTCTTCAAGCCTCCCAAATTGCCATGAACCTCTAACCTTTGACACCCTTCCTAGCAAACCGTTGTTTGGCTATGTTACCGCTTTGCTCAGCCCCTCTTATAGCGTTGCTAGTTGCAGGTGAAGATGAAGATTGCTCCATGTTGGATTATGTTTATGTTGGGATATCACAATATCTCTTATATTATTAATGCATCTATATACTTGGTAAAGGGTGGAAGGCTCGGCCTTATGCCTGGTGTTTTGTTCCACTCTTGCCGCCCTAGTTTCCGTCATACCGGTGTTATGTTCCCGGATTTTGCGTTCCTTACGCGGTCGGGTGATTTATGGGACCCCCTCGATAGTTTGCTTTGAATAAAACTCCTCCAGCAAGGCCCAACCTTGGTTTTACCATTTGCCTCACCGCCACCTACTTTTCCCTTGGGAGTCGCTCTCTCGAGGGTCATCTTTATTATAGCCCCCCCGGGCCAATGCTTGTCTTAGTGTTGGTCCAAACTAGAGCACCGTGCGGGACCATCCCTTGGCAACTTGGGTTACGTTGGTACCTGTACGCTTCGCTTATCCGGTGTTGCCGTGAGAACGAGATATGTGCAGCTCCTATGGGGATGTCGGCGCATCGGGCGGTCTTGCTGGTTTTGTTTTACCATTGTCGAAATGTCTTGTAAACCGGGATTCCGAGACTGATCGGGTCTTCCTGGGAGAAGGAATATCCTTCGTTGATCGCAAGAGCTTATCATGGGCTAAGTTGGGACACCCCTGCAGGGTATTATCTTTCGAAAGCCGTGCCCGTGGTTATGTGGCAGATGGGAATTTGTTAATGTCCGGTTGTAGATAACTTGACACCAGATCCGAATTAAAATGCATCAACCGCGTGTGTAGCCGTGATGGTCTCTTCTCGGCGGAGTCCGGGAAGTGAACACGGTTTCTGTGTTATGATTGACATAAGTAGGAGTTCAGGATCACTTCTTGATCATTGCTAGCTTCACGACCGTTCCTTTGCTTCTCTTCTCGCTCTCATTTTGCGTATGTTAGCCACCATATATGCTTAGTCGCTGCTGCAACCTCACCACTTTACCCCTTCCTTTCCCTTTAAGCTTTGCTAGTCTTGATACCCATGGTAATGGGATTTCTGAGTCCTCATGGCTCACAATTTACTACAACAACAGTTGCAGGTACAAGTTATGCGATGATCATGACGCGAGTGCGATGTTTGCTTGTTTTGGAGTTCTTCTTCTGCTTCTTCTTCGATCAGGGGATAAGTTCCAGGTCGGCAGCCTGGGCTAGCAGGGTGGATGTCGTTTGAGTTTCTGTTTGTGTTTCATCCGTAGCCGGATGGTGCTCTTATGTATAATGATGTTGTATTCGTGTTGTATCATATGCCTTATGTATGTATCCCTATCTATTATGTAATTGTTGATGTAATGATATCCACCTTGCAAAAGCGTCTTCAAGATGCGCTTCTATCCTTGGTGGGACCTTCGAGTTCCTTTAGGATAGGGTCGCATCTTGGGCGTGACAAGTTGGTATCAGAGCCTCGACCGACCATAGGAGGCCCCTTGTTTGTTGGCCGTTGTTGTGTCTAGAAGAAAACTATTTTGAGTCTTAGGATTATATATATCGGAGAGTAGGATTCTTTTTACTCCTTAGCCCTCTTCGTCGCTCTGGTGAGGACTCCTGACGTAGATGTTTTGTCTTTCCTCTCCTCAAATTTCACTAAAAAAATTAGGATCACGCGGGTATCTTGGGATCGTTCTGATATTCTTATGACGAGAACATTGTTCATGGTGCCTCCTGACATTTAGGGGTTGTGGCAGTGTCCCGGGGAGTTGAGCTCTGAGGTGTTGTCGTCATAATTTTATCGTTGCAGTTCTAGAATACCTGAGTTTTGCCAACATCGAAGATCTCTTTTATGCAGTTGTTGGTGAGATAACCTCGACGTCACCCAGTACTAGGGAGTTCGGGAGTATTGCCATAACTCGTATAACGGATGCTTTTCGAAGGTTGAGGTACACAATTTCCGGAGTTTTCTTGGTTATGTGTTGACGGATGGATACAGCTGGATGTAGGGATTGTTAGTTTGGGTGAGATATATTGCTTCCCCTGTATCCCCAACACCAGATTGCATAACCAGAAAGTTTCGGGAGTTTATAGGTGGGAATTCAAGTAGCTCCTAGAATATCTTTCCGACAGATGCATGATATGGGATTGGGTAAATCTCTATCATATGTATTTGTTCCGGCTTATTCTGCAAGCCAAATCCTTTGATTTGTTTTGGTTTGTGGTATTCGAGTTGCTTCAATGTCAAGTGTTGATTCCATACCTTTTCTAAATGGTGTTCTCATATTTCTATGAGAGTACTAATCCTTTTTGATCATTGAGGTTGTCATGTCAACTCTTTTCCAACTGGTGTGCTTCTCTTCAAGTGGATCCGATCAATTCAACATCCTTTTTTGTAAGTTTTCTCAACGGTATCTGTTTCATCTGTCCCCAAGTTGCCTTTGTTTTCCCGCCCTCCCACCCTTTTTTGTAAAGGACTCAGATTTCTTAATCATGTATCCTTTTGTTCATGTGAAGTCTCTTCATTCTTTTCTTTCAATGTTCTTATCCGGTGATTTCTCATGAAGATGCTCAACAGCTTCAAGTTCATCATCCTTCGTTTTTTTTGTTCTCCGGTGGATCCAATTCAAGCTTTCAGTGTTGATCATATTCCTTTCCTCGTGTCAAATGCTTTCTCATGCCGGTGCACCTCTCAATCACTCACCTCTTGGTATTCATTTGTTCCAGAGTGTTGAAGATATCTCAGAAGATTTGTGTTTCCATTCTTAATCCGTTCAAGCTATTTGGAGATTGTTATCTCATTCAAGCCATTTAATTCTACTGGTGCAATTCTGTTTCAAGCAATCCTTCAACGATGTTTCTTTTGAGTGGGCCCTAACCCACAGGTCTTTTCCCAGGATCTTACCTGACTCTTCTAATTATTCCGGAGCGATTCTCAAATTCGTTTCCAAGTTTGACGTAAGAATGAATTTTCATCAGTCACATGCCTTCTCCAAGGTCATTTTCAAATTCTTTTCATCTTTGGCTCAACCTTTCCTCTTTTAATTTTCCCGGAGTATCTCAACAATTCATGGTGGTTCTCATCATCATTCTCAACATTTGAAGACCGAAGAAAGATTTCTCTTAAATCTTGGTCCATTCTCTTGAATATTCATGGTTCTAGCTTCATGCTATCCTCATAATTGGTTTCGATTGTGACAATTCTTTTCTTACCATCCGGATCATTTCATGAGTTGTTTCCATTTTTTTCCTCGGAAGGCCATCATGTCATAATTCTTCATTCTCAGCGCGTAGCTATCATTCTCCAAATCTTACCGGTGAATCGTTTAAATATCCTCTAATCAGTTCATGATCTCTTCGTTCTCATGTATCTAAATCCCCTCAAGTATCTTCATTCGTTTCCAATTCTTACCGGTGAATTGTGCCTTCGCTATGTTCATTTTCAATTCTTACGGTGGTTCGTTCAAGATTTCTCTTCATTTGTCATCGTATCAATTTATTCATTCATTCGTTGTTTCCAAATCCCACCGGTGGTTCCATCAATACCTTCTCAAGTTTACGCTATATCCCTCTTAATCCTTTCTATGAGAATAAGTAGTATGCCAAATCCGTTGCTTGTCATCAATTTAAATTGGTGAAGGATAGGCATAACGTAATTCTTATTATTGTTTCATCCAAGTGATTAATTGTTTCCTTTGGAGTTTGTTCTTCAGGAATAAATTCTCGGTTCTAAGATCATCTTTTCTTTTCGGAGTTCCAAGTTCTCTCGGTTATATCATCGCGAAGCTCCATCTAAATCATGGCAAGGCTTCACCTTGTGTTTTCAACTTCCCTTTCTTTTTTTATCATCCTTTTACTACCGGAGTTCTTCATGGAGGCTCTACATGGTGGTTCATCAAGGATTCTTTTCATTGTTCAATTGTTCTTCAAGATTTCTCTTGAAGTTAAGATCAGCTAAGCTATACTCAAAAATAAACATGGTGCCCAACACATGTTTTTCCTGAGGAGTTCAAGTATTCTTCTTCTTGCATTTCAAAGTGCAATTCTTTCTACCTTATCTTTTGAGATGGCATTATATCATTCTTGACAATTTCCATTCATGTTTCTCGATTCACATGTTGTCAAGAATGAGATATTTTAATTCCATCAACCACTTCGTTGGAGTTATCTTGGTACAGATTTCTCCTAAAGCCTTCCCTAAGGAATGTAGCTATTTGTGGTGCTTATCAATGATCCAATTTTCTCCTTCTCATCCCGGTGAAGAAGTTTTTCATCTCTTCGGTGCTCTCAATCAAATCAATGTTTTCCATTAGTAGCCGGTTGTCATCTCACAGTCTTGAGATGTTTTCCATAAGCCCACTACAAGCTTATCCGTTTCGTTGTTGGTTTTCCAACAATTCTGTTCTAACCTTCTTGGAAGGGTGCCTTCCAAGATAATTTGTGGCAGAAGTTGGCATTTTCTTCTCCATTCTTTTATTTCAATGATCTATCTTCTATTCTTTTTTCCGGAGGCATGGTGATGTTGCTCTCTTCACTCATCATCTCGAATTGTGAGTACCGTGTTCTTTTCATGCTTATCCATTTAACCGCAGTGTTGTGTCATCTCTTCAAGTTCTTTTCATCTTATCAAGTTTTCCTTCCATGTTCAACCGGAGTGCTGCCCTAATTCTTCCTCTCTCATCTTGTTTTAACCGGAGTGGTTTCGAATTCTATCTTGCCCATTAAACTCTTGATTCATGTCTTTGCAACCTTCAAGTTATCGTAATGTTCCTCTTTCCTCTTTTCTAACGGATTGTTTGCAATCTCATTCATCTCTGTTGTACTCTTTCTTTTAAATTGCTCAACCTCTCAAGGTTTGTGGTTTCACTCGTTCATCAAAGAAGCAACTTAGTTTTACCTCTTCTCTTCCTCTTCCGTTTCTCTCCGGTGCCTTCCTAGATCTCCGGACAAGATCCTCTCGTAGTGGTGGAGTGTTGTAACGCCCCG
Source organism: Triticum timopheevii (assembly GCA_963921465.1). Lineage (NCBI taxonomy): Eukaryota > Viridiplantae > Streptophyta > Magnoliopsida > Poales > Poaceae > Triticum > Triticum timopheevii. The sequence continues at coordinate 245,494,238 of OY997264.1, read as the reverse complement.
GATACAACTTTCCATATTCGTAACTCCAACTCTTGCTTTTTCCGGAGATGCGAGATGTTATTTCCTCCGTGGTTGGGTTTTTGTTTTTGTTTTGCATTCATGTCATGCATTTCATCATCGCATCATCCGCATTGCATCGGCATTGTTTTCATAAAGTTTGCATCCGTTCGTAGTTGCCGCATCCCCCCTTGCCTTCTTTATCCCTTTCGAGACCAACCGTTCATTGTTGTCCAACCGTTTGACCCTTTTTGCATAGTGCATCGACCCCTTTGCGCGCGTCCGAAACTTACCCGAACCCGAACCGGTCTGTCGTTACCGATGGGTCCGGATCATCCCCAAATATCTATAAAATATCTTTGGTTTCTTATTTGGACTTCCCAAGCCTATTTTATCCCCACCGTCTAATTTTGATCGGATGCTCCACGCTTCGCTCTTTTCTATATATATAGTCTACCCCTAGTCCATTTTGGACCAAACCCTAATTTTTAGGAGATCTGTCCCCTCCTCCTCGTCACCGCTGCTACTCCACTTCCACATCAGGATCCCACCTGCCCAAACCACCTCCGCCATCTTCCCCTTGTTTTCAGCGCCACCCAATCAGCAACACCCTCCTCTCTCTTCGAGCCCGAGGCCTTGCCTCCTCTGCTCGATCTCCACTGCATGCTGCAGCCACGCCTCCCGCTCCCTCCTAGATTCAGATCGAGAGGGGTTTGATCCCCAGCCTCCCCGTCCTCCTTCTTACCTCGCGCTGGTGAGCGTCGTCGCCGGACCAAGCCGGCCAGGCCAGTACCCCGTCGTCCTGCTACCTTCCTTCTCCTTCCCACGAGCTCCCTCCCGTCTCTCAGATCTCCCTCACCTCTGCAGGAGCTCGTCAACCGCGCCCCTGCTTCGCCTCGAAGAGCTATAGCTTCGTCCCGCTCCTCTGCTTCGACAACCAGGCGCTCAAGGCCACGCTCCCCTCCCCTCGCGCAACTCCTCGCCGCCGTCCAGAGCCTCCTCGCGCCGTTGTTGTCCGGCAAGTAACCGGACAGAACCCCTCGCCCGCCGGCCACCTCTTCGACCAGGAGCTTCCGTTGATGCCATGGCTCCTGGACTCAGCCTCCTCCGCGCCAAGTTCCAGCCGCACCAGGCCGCCGCTGCGTTCTCTGCTTCCCCTGCATCCTCTGCTTCGAGCAGGAGGATGAGCCATCCCCGACCTCCCCTAGTCAGATCCGTTCCTCCTCCGCCGTCCCGGTCCCGTTCCGGCCGGTCCCCGCCAAGGCCGCCTCGTCGGAACCCCTCCATCGCGCCTCTGCTCATCTCCTGCATCGCCTGAACCCGCTGCTGCTTTTGTTCCTCATTCGTCAGTAACGAGAGGAGCAGCTCGGGAACGAGCCACGCGCTCGCGTTGACCGACTCCAGCCAGATTGACCACCACCTGCCCATCTCCTTCGCCTGCTGGGCCACCAGGAACCTCCCCAACCCGGCCTGCTTCGGTCTCCCTCCACCACCGGCCCGACCTGACCCTCTGGTGAGAAGCCCAGTCCGCCCGAGATGTGGCCCAGTTCCTGTTTTTTTCAGCGTATGAGAATTTGTCTAATTATCCAGAGATTGGATATTTACAGATTACCCCTCCATGTTCATGCATTAATAACTCATTAACCGTGCATCATAATAAAATGATTTATATATGTAAAATGCTTAGAATTTTGTGTAGATTAATAATTTACCACTTTCATCCATATTAAATATGTTTAAATTGCTGTTTGCATTAATTTGCTCAAATGCCATGTTAAAATGATTTATTTCATAACTAAATAACTGTAGCTCCAATTTTAATAAACTTTATATGTAAATGGGGTGGAAAAATGCCTAGTTTAACATGGTCCACTTTATTTTTCTGTTTAACAACTTTAATATATGTTTTAGGGCAGAACAATAGCAAATTCATCAATTGCATATGAGGATTTTCCGGAATTGTTGTTTGTTCTTCCGGCCTCATTTAAACTTGCCTAGTTAGGTAGTTTCATTATGCTTCACCCCTTGCCATGTTTAACAACATTTAATATTGATGAGTAGCATAACCAAGAGAGAACTAAATAATTGATGTGGTGTTTTGTCAATAAGCAACTCGTTGCATATTGAGCTCCACTTAACTTGTAGTATTGTTTGTTGCACTTTACCATGCCATGCCTCATTAAACCGGACATGCATCATACTTGTTTGTGCATCATGCCATGATAATGCTTGTGTGTTTACCATGTTATTTGCTTCTTTCCGGTGTTGCTTCTTAGTTCCGGTAATGATGCGATTGTGAGGATTCGTTCGACTACGTACGTTCGTCTTCTTCCTAGCGGGATCTCAGGCAAGATGACCGCTACCCTGGATCTCACTACTATCATTGCTATGCTAGTTGCTTCGTTCTATCGCTATGCTGCGTTACCTATCATTTGCTCTTCAAGCCTCCCAAATTACCATGAACCTCTAACCTTTGAAACCCTTCCTAGCAAACCATTGTTTGGCTATGTTACCGCTTTGCTCAGCCCCTCTTATAGCGTTGCTAGTTGCAGGTGAAGATGAAGATTGCTCCATGTTAGATTATGTTTATGTTGGGATATCACAATATCTCTTATATTATTAATGCATCTATATATTTGCTAAAGGGTGGAAGGCTCGTGCTTATGCCTGGTGTTTTGTTCCACTCTTGGCGCCCTAGTTTCCGTCATACCGGTGTTATGTTCCCGGATTTTGCGTTCCTTACGTGGTCGGGTGATTTATGGGACCCCCTTGACAGTTCACTTGGAATAAAACTCCTCCAACAAGGCCCAACCTTGGTTTTACCATTTGCCTCACCACCACCTACTTTTCCCTTGGGAGTCGCTCTCTCGAGGGTCATCTTTATTATAGCCCCCCAGGGCCAATGCTTGTCTAAGTGTTGGTCCAAACTTGGGACCATCCCTTAGCAACTTGGGTTACGTCGGTACCTGTACGCTTCGCTTATCCGGTGTTGCACTGAGAACGAGATATGTGCAGCTCCTATCGGGATGTCGGCGCATCGGGCGGTCTTGCTGGTTTTGTTTTACCATTGTCGAAATGTCTTGTAAACCGGGATTCCGAGACTGATCTGGTCTTCCTGGGAGAAGGAATATCCTTCGTTGATTGCGAGAGCTTATCATGGGCTAAGTTGGGACACCCCTGCAGGGTATTATCTTCCGAAAGCCGTGCCCGCGGTTATGTGGCAGATGGGAATTTGTTAATGTCCGGTTGTAGATAACTTGACACCAAATCCGAATTAAAATGCATCAACCGCGTGTGTAGCCGTGATGGTCTCTTCTCGACGGAGTCCGGGAAGTGAACACGGTTTCTGTGTTATGATTGACGTAAGTAGGAGTTCAGGATCACTTCTTGATCATTGCTAGCTTCACGACCGTTCCTTTGCTTCTCTTCTCGCTCTCATTTTGCGTATGTTAGCCACCATATATGCTTAGTCGCTGCTGCAACCTCACCACTTTACCCCTTCCTTTCCCTTTAAGCTTTGCTAGTCTTGATACCCATGGTAATGGGATTGCTGAGTCCTCGTGGCTCAAGATTACTACAACAACAGTTGCAGGTACAGGTTATGCGATGATCATGACGCGAGAGCGATGTTTGCTTGTTTTGGAGTTCTTCTTCCGCTTCTTCTTCGATCAGGGGATATGTTCCAGGTCGGCAGCCTAGGCTAGCAGGGTGGAGTTCGTTTGAGTTTCTGTTTGTGTTTCATTCGTAGCCGGATGGTGCTCTTATGTATAATGATGTTGTATTCGTGTGGTATCGTATGCCTTATGTATGTATCCCTATCTATTATGTAATTGTTGATGTAATGATATCCACCTTGCAAAAGCGTCTTCAAGATGCGCTTCTATCCTTGGTGGGACCTTCGAGTTCCTTTAGGATAGGGTCGCATCATGGGCGTGACATCTTTCTAGTTCTAAAAACCTTTACATCATTTGCCACACTACTGGTTGCAAATGAAAAACCTACCCAAGCACAGCACGATACAGGAGTGACGCACAACTACAAGCTGATATTCCATTGGACAATGCAGGCTATAACCAATTACTTTTACGGAAACAATAGCACCTAGGAAAATTGAAGGGTAGGTATGAACAAAATTGGAACTGCACATGTACTGCTAAGTGATTCAATACACACATTACCAATCGAGGAGGAGAACGATGGTCACGGCGGCCTCTGTGAGTCATGGTCGGCAACGGGAGTAAGTTCATTCTCCACGACGGTGGTACTTCTGCGCTTGACGTCGGCTTCCGAGAAGCAGATCCAAGACCGTGGAATACGATGCCGGGGAAGAGGCTCCGTGTACGACGACGACGATGGACCGACTCCAGTGCGGCATACGAGGTCGTTGATGAGGCAGATGCGCTGCGGTGGACGAGTGCGCTGATGTAAAGGGGAGGAGCACGAAGGCTGCGGTGCCGTGGAGAAGTCTATTTTGCGGTGGGGATAGAAAATGGGGAGTATTCAGGTGTACTACTCTGGGTGCCGGGGTGGGGTTGGCTGGGTAGGGTGAACCTGAAGTTACGAAAATAGCACCCTACCAAGCGTCATCCGTAGGCCTGTTCCAAAGGCTATGATGGTAACTTCCCACTGCTCGAATCAGGGTCGCAGGAGATTGTCCCGCCGACCTCAAAATTTTGTGACACTGGACTCCCCATGTGGCGTGTTGAGTGATTCGGCTAAGCAACTAGCGAGTAGTAGTAGTAAACTCTGCATATTATGTTTGACCGAAGTCAAACTTCCTAAAGTTTGACCATGTTTATATAAAAATATAAACATTTACCATAACAAATATGTATGATGTGTAAGTACATTCAATAATGAATCTAATGGTATTTATTTGTTATTGTGTATGTTAATATTTTTTGGTATAAGCTTTCTGAGAGTTTACAAAACTTGACTTTGACCAATGCTAATACGCAGACTTAAATAAAAACGGAGGGAGTACACATTTGTTTTCTTAGTTTGTAGTGAACTAATCATTTGTTGAAATTGTGAAATAAATATATTAGGCTATTGACTTCAAATGTAATGGTCTATACAATTCAATAGTTACAATCATTGTCGAATCCCAAGATGTATACAAGGTCTATAGTACTTCACAACATGCTCAAACTCACATAATCCCAGTCAAATGAGAATCTAAATGTATTTCGTAGTTATTACTTTGTAGGATGCAACAAAAACAACCAAAATTCTACATCAGCCGTTATAGAAGCAACATTTTGACATATCCCAATGTGTGAATGAAACATGCAGATAGAGCTTTTGAAGATGGAGCAGATAGGGCAGGAAATATTGTATGTATGTGGACGAGAGAGTAGGAGACAAACCTAATGAGAGAGAGAGAGAGAGGAAGAAGTTAGGTCTGTGAGAAAGATGGAGACATGTAATATACGTGAGATGCGTGTGCATCCGGATTCTGTATACGTGGAAGGAGAAGAGACAACATGTTTGATGAGAGAGCTGGAAAAACATGGACGAGAGGGGAAGGATCTCATGGGTTGAGGGATTGACAATTTTGTGCTGGGGAGAGAGGGATTGGTAATTTTCTTCAAGAGAGAGAGAGGGTGGGGGAGGAGTCAGTCAGTCATTGTCACATCACCCTGCTTCCAAATGACCCTGCATTCTCTAGCTCGGGGTGGTCACCGTCTTCGATCTGCTCGATGCCCTCTTTGAAGATTGAGGTGTTGTGCATGTTGGGGTGCAAATAAGCACAAGCGAGAGTGTTCGCCGTATAACCTTGGATGGGGATGAATTGTGTGCTCGGGGGAGTGTGTGTGTGTGTGTGTGTGCGTGTGTGTGTGTGTCAAATATTGAGTGAAAACAAACCTAAGGAGAAAAATGGGTATTAACGAAGAGATTGTGCGCGCCTTGAGGTCAGCAGGGGCCGAGTGAGGGTGTCAAAATGTGCGCGTTGATGCATGTGTTGCATGCGATCGTGCGAGGGACAGACGAATCGAGAGAGATGGTTGTTGTGTTATGGATGCTCCTCTCTCTCTCTCTCACACACACACACACACACACAAGTAAACTAGAAGACCATTCTCTCATGTATACACAACGTATCGGCATCTGTCTATGTCTCACTCATGCATGATCATTTGCACATTCACACCTCTCTATGTCTGTATCACATGCACACCATCTCCACATTGCCCTTCCACCACAACACACATATGGACAGATACACACGTTCTCTCTTAGTCACACACACAAAATAAGTATTAAAAAACAACTAGGGCGCACCTAAATCGTTCAAATCGAAATAAACACAAACTGGAGTTAAATTCAAATATATGGAAATATTGCAGCGTCAAGAACTTTCCCAGGAAAAAAAAGTTGAGCAATATTCGAGGAATTTTTTCACACACACAAAAAGATTCGGTGGATTTCCTTCGAGCGTGTCACGGTGACGCACCATTCGATCGACCGTTCGATCGTGGCTGTGGTACTAACTTCAATTTTTTTAAATAAAAGTGATGCCTAAGTCTAATGTTTACGTGTAATAGTACGGTTTTCTTTTTAGTTTGACCAACCTTATATAAAACTAAAGTAAGCTCCCACATGCGTACTCATAATTATGCCGCCGCCGCCTTTGCGCATGCCGGCGCTCGCCTGCTCCGGCCAACAATTTCTCGCCCATCACTGCCGTGTCGCCGCCATCCCTGTGCCATGAAGCCGAAGGCTCGCCTACTCACGTCGTCTGCAGTCCCTCCTCGCCATGCCGCCGCGCTGCCAAGCATGCGAGCAGCTGGTGGAGCCGCGTCTATGCACGCAACGTACGAAGAGGAGGATGAGCACGTGCTCCAGCACGCCGGCGAGGAGGAACTAGCGTGTCATTGTCGTCTCCGCCCAAGCGAAGGAGGCGCGCATGGTGGCTGTCGCAGCGGAAGCTGGTCGCGCGCGCGTCGCGCCCGCAAACCGGGTGCGGACGCGGAATCTACCTTCAAGACCTTGAATGCCATGTGGATCCTGCAATCTGAAGGAGCAATTTAGGTCAGTCGACTCAGGTGAGCCGTTTGATGCAACATGGATGGCTAGAAGGGCTTCTTCCACCTCTTCTTCCGTCTTCTTCCTTCGCTCCATCGAACTTCTTTCACAAATCGACTGACCCAAATTATATTACTAGTATGAACGTATTAAGTGCAGTAGGAACACGAAGATACGAGCAGTAGTACCAACTGCAAGAAGAACAGTAGTAAGACATAGTACTACTACTACTGTACGTACTAAAGAGTTCAAATAACGAGAAAGAACATAGACATAGTTCTGCTAGGGCCTCAGCACAACACACCCTTGAAAATAAATTAAGCAACTAGTCCGCTTGACACTGCAGTAGAACCAACATGAGCGACGGCACTGCCACCTACTCGTAGTCCGAGTCCACGTCCTCGACTTCGTCCTCGTCCCTCTTCCTCTTCCTCTTCGCCGAAGCATCTTTGCTTGAACAGGACACTAGGCTCTGCTTCTTCATCCAACCCTTGTAGATATTTAAACAAAGCTAGGCATCCATTGCTGCGTACAGGATGTGATCTTCATCTAATGTCTTCGACTCCCATGCATGATGAAACTCGTGATGATGTTTCTTTAGTTTAGCATACGAAGGATCAATCATGGCTGCTGCCAGGGTCAGCATTGAAGGTTGAGAGGAGGACACCAGGCTTGCCTTCTCGAGATCGAAGGGCTGGCCTACAACGAGACCTGTCCGACGTAGGACATCCCTGTCGTTCTTAAAGCCTACAGTAACGAATTTCACTCTTTTGTCCTTGAGGAAGTTCTTAAAATCTTGGCACTCAACGTCGGCATGGCATATGTGGTAGACCAAGAAAACATTATGTAGGCAAACTTGGATCACGGCGGGCTTCTTCCTCTCTTTGTCCTTTAGATCCTTCTCTCGTCCCAGGACTGTGGTGTACTCAACATCTAGCCCAGCGACCCACTCATCCGTTGAACTGTTGAACATGCGTAGGAAGTGAGCAAGCCATGCTTTCACCGTCACAGATCCACGTGCATAGATGAAGATGAACTGATCGCCGTGATGGCTCTAACCTGGTACTCAGCGGCAACCATGGAGATTTGGGAGGCCATGGATTTTGGAGGAGGGTTAGGAGAAGTTGAACTGTTGTACCCCGCAAAAACTGGGAGCGAACTAATGTGAAAGGACGGGACGACTGGGAGCGAACTGTTGTGAGGTAGAAGACGGGGATGAGTAGGGCGTGCGAACGGCGTGGGGTTGCTGGCTTGCCCAGTGGATAAACGGCTGCAAGCCCCCAAAGAGTTCTCAAGAACTATGCGGGACTCACTAGATGTCATGTCTACTAGACCCATATCCTAGGCCTGACGGTATAGCTTCTGCCTGTTCGCACACAATGCCGGCACGTGGATGTAACTTCACTTAATTCCATCAATCGTCGCGCCTCCCATGACCTTCGCCTCCCTCGCGCGGTCGCGGCCTTTGAGACTTCGACTAGCTATAAATGAGCAATTTTTTGTGCCTACTCCGCATGCATGATACTCCCTCTGGTCCTTTTTACTCCCGTCAACCGTTTGCAAAGTGTTTGACCAAATTTATACTTTTTTTGAACACAACCTTATATTAATTAACAAGCCACACCAGTACACTCATTCGATACAATATTCACCACACAGGGCGGTACGTTATTTACAAGAATACCATCTAATCTATTTTCAAAGCTATACTTAGAGATTAAGTGTGCCACCTTATTGGTCGAACGGCTAATCTTTGACAATTGAAGATTGTTGATCAACTTCGAGATTCTCAACGCTTTCATCTTCAGGTCACTCATAGCAGACCTGTCATAGTCCCCCGATGCAAGAGACGCTACCACAAAAGCGCAATCAGTCTCTAAAATTATAGGATTATGAAGAGAAATACCTATGTAGAGACCGGCAATGCAAGCCCTAAGCTCCGTTTCCTCCACGCTTTGACAGGCATCAATGAAATCCCACGACCAAATTTATACTAAAAATATCAATATCTACAATACTGATTATAATGAGTATAAGAACTACCTTTTATAATGAGTGTAAAAATATTGATTTGACATTGTGAATGTTGATACTCCCTTCGTCTAGGTGAGTAAGTCATCTTAGGCTGTGTACCGTGACCCAGGAGGAAGGGAAAACGAGAGACATTACTGTTTATTTTCTAATTAAATAGTATTGCATGCAATGAACTAACCACTGCATGTCATGTTTGATAGTCTCAGGTCATTAAAAGCATGCACACCCTCATCTTTTATTGGTTCATATGTCAAGAAACAAGAACCGAGGTAGAAGTTAATGCACCGCGCCTACGTGTTTTGGGATTATTTGGTTTTCGTAAGATGACTTACACACCTAGCTATTAGAGTACTACTACCTACCTTCTAGTTTAAAGGGCTCGGCTCAAAAATTTCACCTACTCTTAGCAAGATAGTAGAGGCGGTGGAATAGTTTTTGAAGTCTGCAAAAGTACTCAACTAATGCTGTCGTTCTTCACAAAAAAATTAATTTACCAATGCATGCATGAACAATAGTTACTCTAACCCCTCTCTTCTTTAATTCTTTGCCACATCAGCATGATTGCTATTCCCGTGTGCATGATACCAGCTAAGATACCACCATTATGGCCAGCCTTAATCATCGCATGCAATAATTTAGTGCACCTTGAAATATGAACATGTGTTAGGCATGTATGTTTTTAATGACTTCAGACTATACCTAGACCAGCATGCAAGATGACTTATTATGCACCGTTCCCATACCTGCAGGAAGCCCGTTCATCTCCAAATCTTTTCCTCTCCATGTGTGTAAACAATATGCCTGCCAAACTCTCCTGCTCCCTCTGGCGGTCCCACCACTCCACCCCGTGTGAAAAAATCCGCATGCATGACTCTCCTCCCCCCACGCTCATCCAATCCGTTGTGACCAGCAATATTTCCATCCCTTCGCTCCCCGTTAATTTACTCCAACAAATATGCCCACATTGCTTTTACTTAACTTCAGGTGCATTGGGTCACTGACATATGGGCCCAGCAGGGTACTGGCCCACATGTCAGTGACGCAACTGGACCTGCAGTTAAGTCAGTGCTGCTCAGTCCATATCTTACGTAAGTGTGCCATTACTCGCTATATATATTGCGCCTCCCACGACATCGCTATCTCTTCCCCCTCATGTTCACATTCATCGCTATCTCCTCCCCCTCCCTCTCACGTCGACCACCATGGCATCGCCCCTCCCAAGCCCTAGGAGCCCCTCGCTGCACCGCGCGGACGGTCACGCGTCGCCGTTCCATTCCTCGCCGCCACTAGTCGAGGAGAACGCGTTGGTGTTCCGCTCCTCGCCGCTACGCGATGAGTCGCCATTCCGTTCCTCGCCGCCACTAGTCGAGGAGGACGCGTCGGCGTTTTGCTCCTCGCCGCGATGCGATGCGTCACCGTTCTGTTCCTCGCCGCCACTAGTCGAGGAGGACACGTCGGTGCTCCGCTCCTCGCCACGACGCGTCGACGTGGACGCGTCGGTGTTCCCAATCTTGCCAGCACGCGCGTCGGAGGACGCGTGGGCTCCCCACTACGAGGAGAATGCCGCGCCGCCCGCCGAGCCCCCCAGCCTTGAGGAGCTTTGGAAAGAAATGGATGTTGCCTTGTGGGAGGCTTTGCCTCCAGCAGAGCGTGCCAAAATAGAGGCGGAGAAGAAGGCCGAGGAAGAGAAGCGCACCGTGCAACAAGCTGCCTGGGAGGTCTATGTCGCGTTTGAGAGAGTCAGGCAATTGGCTCTTTGGCAGAAGGCTCATGCGAGGGCCGTGAGGGTGGTGGAGGACGCCTGTACCGACACCCTGAGTGCAGTCAGGCCCAAGCGCCTCATCTACGCTTGGAGGTACGTGGACCGGGTGCACGCTTCCAGCCACGAGGAGTACCTGTTGGCGCCGGATCACCACACCGGTGAGATCACGCTCGCCCGCCGGCAAGCCGCCAATCAGCACCTCACGAGTTGCAAGACTGAGGAAGAGGCGTTGTGTCGGCGCGCTGGGAAACAGCCGCGCACCAGGGTACTCGTGGCGCACCGCAAGCGCTCCTGTGAGCACCGTGGCTTTTACGAGGAGTATAATTTTTGTTTTGTAAGGCGATCTCATTAGTTTTGGGACGCAAATGATAAATCCCGAACATTCAGGAATTTTTAGCGTCCTTAATTAAGTATGTAAAAGGGAAAGTTTGGAAACATTGTGTATTATTACGCATTTTGCAAGTACGTGCATATAGCACAAACTTTACTATATACTATAGGACTACACGTCACTCTCGATATATGCTTGCAGACTGTGCTAGTCCCTCCGTCCAGGTCAATAAGTCATCTTTGGTTGTGCACGATGACCAAGAAGGAGGGAAGACTTGTACACCTAGACGAAGGGAGTACTACTATTACTTATGTACGTGCAAATGCACGTTTTAACATTACGATGTGGTTTTTGAAAAAGTAGAAAAACAGCACTAGTCAAGCTTGTGAAAAGATTCAATGCAAAACAAATGCAAAAATGCTCGTTTGATTGATTACTTTTAGCTTCCTTCTTTGTGGTTATTTCTCTGTCATACTTTGTACAGAGTATCTCACTGGTTGGAAAGGCATGCAAATTACCAAACCGCTCCCACACCCTGTATCAAATTTTTTGCCTAACAAGTTGTGCCGTGCAATTGGAATTCCAACTTGAGTACTACTACTAGTAGGAGTACCAGGGGCCAGTTCTTTTAGGCTTCTTGATTAGTAATCCCATAACTACTACCTCCATCCTGGTTTATTGGTCCCCATTGTAATCTATGTCAAATTTTGACCATAAATTTAACTAATGAAATGTTAGTGCATGTCACATGCACTACTCCATCCGTCTAGGTGAGTAAGTCATCTTAGGCTGTGCACCGTGACCTAGGAGGAGGAGAAAATGAGAAACGTTAATGTTTATTTGCTAATTAATAGTATTGCAAGCAATGAACTAACCACTGCATGTCGTGTTTGATATTTAAAGTCATTAAAAGCATGCACACTCTTTAACTCTTATTGGTTGATATGTCAAGAAACAAGAAATGAGGTAGAAGTTAATGCACTGCGCCTAAGTGGTTTGGGATTATTTGGTTTTCGTAAGATGACTTACACACCTAGATGCATTGCCCCTAAGTGTTTTGAGTAACATTTTATCAGTTAAATCTTTGGTCAAAATTTAGAACAAATTACAATGGTGAGGAATAAACCAGGACGGAGTAGTAGTTTAGAAGCCCAAATAAATGAGTGAGGCGCCTTATTGTTACTCTCCACTGTGACTAGTCTTGTGGGAAAAGCTGGGGAAGCTGCCAAAAGAACTGGCCCTAGGAGTAGTAGCTAGGGATCGAGTGTGGGAGATGAACTAGAGAAAGTAAATGCAGAGAGATGAAATGCAAAAAAGACGGAGGGATGTGATGGTTGCTTGTCCATTTATTTTACTAGGCCACTTATTACTGGGAGTGGTTGGGTTTTGTGATATGACGGCTTTACTTCCGCGCCACGAGCAGGGTGAGAGGTGAGACTCCCATGTAGCGCCGCCCTCTACACTTGTACTACATCGGCCGTGGTTTATTAGTCCCCTATTGAATTTGACTAAAGATTTAACTGACAAAATGTTAGTGCATGTCAACAAAAACTATATCGTTGGATTTGTATTTGAACATAGATTTGAATGATATAATTTTAGGTGACATGCATCAGTATTTATCGTACTATATATAATGTTAGTTCAATTTTTGGTCGTACAATCTATAGTAGTAAGTTGCCCGTGCGTTGCACCGAAGAGTGAATTGCATTGATCGGGGAGTTGTTTATTTTGACAAAGGATGTGGGGGTCATCTCATGTGTAACGGGTATCGATAGGTTTCTTTGGATATTATTTCATCTCTAGAGCTCACAAACATACGGGTGAAATAGATAAAAAGGTATCTTTTGCAAACAAAAGCGTTCAACTGTTCAACCTGCATCCAAAACTTGTGAAGAAATAACACTTATTGTGCTTTGCAAGAAATGATCTTTAAGAATTAGTTTTTGAGTATCGATTGTTATACATGTTGGCTACAGACGACATGGCACTTTCTCATAGTCAACAGTTGGCTATACTATTAAGTAATATTAACGATGCCCTTACACACCTAGACGGAGGGATTAAATTAGGATGACTTGCAAGGGGGCAAAGGAGATGTAAGAAATAGTTCATCGTAAGTCTTTCACCAGTACTGTAGTAAAAATTCATACATGGAAGATTCTAGACTAAACCATAAATGGATACACTTTTATTCATGCGCGATACTCCAATAGAGCAAGATCCTGCATGGAAGTCTCCACATGCTTAGACAGCGGATTACATTGAGCGAAGACTAATGATCAACATTTAACTTGATAATGCGTGATTTTTTTAGAAGAACATGGAGGCTCCTCCCCGGTTCCATTATCAAATGAAACCCAAAGTGTCTTACATCAGCTCACTGAGAGGAGCAGTTCAAAGGAAGGACTGCGGCGAAAGCCATTCAAGTTTAACGACAAGCTTACAGAATCAGAAGCGGCAAAGACACGGGCCATAACCGCCCACACACACACTACATGTTTTCTAAGTGCACTTGATAATGCGTATGTCCAGGTGAACCTCCTTGGAGTCCCCGTGCACCGCGTCGACAGGTAAAGGATGCCATGGGTTTTCCAAGTCCACATTGGCGGGATAGTCCCAGCTCCCCAGAGTCCAAGTCCGTCTGATGAGGCCGATGCCGCCGCCCAAGGGGCCCCGGAGGGGTAGTAACATTGACCACGCACCCGTACATCTGCCTCGTGTTAGTGTCAGCGTCAGCGACGCCGCCCCTGACGCACATTACAAAGATGGGGCGGCGGCCTGCGCGAGCCTCGCCGGTGCCCACGATCAAGAGGAAGACGCTGCTGTCCTCCTCCGACACTAGTAGGCGGTGGTGATCCTCCAGCGACTCCGGCATGGTGAACCGGTAGCACGTGTTGTACTTGATGTTCTCCGCCAAGGGCCAGCAGTGACCACTGCACGCATCCATGAGGTGATGCACCATGTCCGCTGGCGAGCCACAAAACGGCATCGGGCACTCATAGCAGCGGACGAAGGGCTCCTTGCAGGCATCGACCAGGCCGTCCATGAAACGGAGTGGCTATAGGGGACATTGCGCCAGTTGAATATATGAGCAAGTTACTACGAGATTTAATACGAATAAGCACAAAATAAATCATGACGGCTACAACAGAGATGAAACTAATCATGTGGACTAGCATAGTAGTAGGATACAGAGTAGAAACATGAATTCTACCACGATTTCGAACAGGAAGGACAGAAACACATACGGTGCAACGGGAGCAGCACCGTTGGCGTTGAGGTTGTCACCCATGTCGTTGAGGAAGAGGTTGCCGAGGTCGGGGAAGAAGTCGTCGTCGGTGAAGTCATGGCTGCTAGCAGTCGCGAGAGTGCGCTCCCCGGATTTCAACAGCGCCCGCCGAATGGAGCGCAGGAGTAGCACACGAAGTAGTAGATGGTGTCCTTACTAGTACTCCCTAGTCCCTATCTATCTATATCTATATATATCTACTCTTATAGAAAACCAAGTTGGTGATGATGGTATGCCTGCCATCTTGTAATATAGACCATCCGATCTATATCTGACGGATAGACAGCCAACTATGACAATTTTACAAAAGATAGCCGCACCTCTCTCCACATTTACAGATAAGGCCTTGCCTCGTTCATCCTTATCTCCCACAACCTCGTGCTCCTACCTATGTCTCTATCTCTACTACTCTTCTTTGTTTTTTATAACAAATCGAATAGTGCTGCGCCGTCCGCTGCACGCCCGGCTGAACACGCCTCCTCGCCTCCATCATCACCAATTGGGTTTTTTATAGGAGTAGGAGTAGAGAAAAAACCGAGTTGGTGATGATGGGGTGCCGTGCAATGCACGGGCATCTTGCTATTTTTTTGCATATAAGTCCAAACACCATGTAGACACAGTTTTTATGCACGGTTCGTAGTCGTTCCATGCTCGGGCATTGAAGTTTGTAACTATTTTAGATTAGAATATACTACTCCTCTGGTGCTAGTAGTAGAGCAGAGTCCTACTCTACTACTCTACTCTAGCAAGCTAGGGCATAGTACTGTAGTAGGTACTATAGGGAGTACCAGTACTGTGATCACTCAAGCAAGTTTTCTGGCATCGATATGACCCTACGCTGCTCGTATGTGTCTCGTAAGTCAAGCGGCGTGCTGTAGTCATCATCACCTGTCCACTTCCTGCAGCAAATATTCGCTTCTCCATCTTTGTCCGCACATAATATCGTCCAAGCTTCCATCCCCGCTAAGGCGCCTCCTCCCTCATCCAAAACCCAAGCACTAACAATGGCAGAACCGAGCAGCGTCCGCCAAAAGAGTGCCTGGAATTTGCTCCCCACAGAGGTAATCAAGCTCATTGTTTCGCGTGTGGACAATCTCAGTACCAAGCCGCTCGCCGCGTGCTCATCGGGGTTGTACCGTTTACTCAAAGCCCTCTGGCCGGAGCTTTTTAAGCTAGCTCCTTGCTTGCTGATGCCGCCTGGTCTTCAGAAACGGCATGTCACGTAGCATAACGATCGTAGGGTGGCGAGCATCAACCCTCTTCACTACGATCCGATCCCCGTCAGCCTCAGCTACATTAACGGTATGTACTGGGTCGGCATGAACACGTCTTGGATGGTGCTCATCGACGGTAGCGGCAGCTGGTTGCTCGTGGAGGTCTACACCCGGTGATTGATCCCCCTTCCTTCGATTAGCACTGCACTGCTTTGGCACCGCGACCCAGAATACTCGGAATATTACAGTAGCCAACATGATACCAAGTTTGATTTGCTCAAGGTTGTAATCTGCCAAGTTCCCACAAGATCTGCGAATTATAAAGATTTCAGGCTAATTGTGTTCTTCAACCGCGGTCTCGCCTATTTGACAGGTCACTGCGGTAAGTGGATAAATCTGCACGTCCATCACAGGATCATACATCATCCATGGTTCTCTGATGCCATTGAACACAAGGGCTTCATTTATGCTGTCGACTCCTTCTATGGCTGGATGTATTGCTGGCCTACTCCAGTCATCGCTACAAACGGCTGTTACAGCAGTATGTTACTTTCCTATGATATCATGATGGCTTGCTTATATTACTGTCAACATTTACTGAAAAAATATTCATGCTCATAACATGCTGTTCTTAAGATAGACTAAATCAAGAGCCCTTTTTATTTGACTCCAACTTGATATGATGTTGTAGGCCGCCTGGTGTCCCTACCCTTCCTAATCCCACAACCTTTCAAAGAAAAGCGGCATGGCAGTTGCAGGTGGTTCCTGGCTCGATCAGACGACGGCCAAAGATTCATGATCGTTCGCACGTACTGGACGTGTTGTTTCGCGGAATACAATCACAGTCACTTCAAGGTCTTTGAGCAGAATCCCAGCTTCTCTGGGCCTTCAGGAATTTTTGACTGGAGGCTGGTAAGTAGCCTTGGTACACGCTCTCTGTTTGTCAGAATGAATTATCTGATTAACCAGGAGATAACCGACAGCAAGGATCATGATGGCAGCGCGGTTTCGTTCATCAGGCAAAACTGTGTGTACACAGCGTACCGTGCGTCTCTGCATGCACCATACCCTGATATGTGCCGCCATGCTCTGCGGCCCAAAGTAGGAGAGAGGGTTGCAAGTATCAGACTTCGACCTGCTGGCTGGAGTTTCCCCCGTCAGGCACCCATCTGGTTCAAGCCGTCAGCCAATCTCCACAGCTTAATAAATAGTAACGTCTAACTGAGCCAGTTAGTTAGATGCGTACACTTGGTGTAGTAGGATCTTTATTTAGTTTGATGCATACACTTGTTCTTTTTTGGTAGCCCTTTTGTAATGATGGCTGATGTTTGGTTTGGAAGAGAGAGTTGCGTCTTCACTCTTCTGGCCTGCTTACTGCTTCTGTTGCACCCCCAGCCCTAGTTGCTACTGCTGCTGTTTTCAAAGTACAATCAGTAGTATATTTCGTCTGTTGGTTGAATAAATGTGTTGTTAGAACGACAAACACAATGTTTTGGAAGTCGTTGCATGGTTTGATCCTTTAGTGCCCCGTACTGTACGTAGCTCATACTATTTTTCGTACGGAACACATTTTCCACTTGTTGATAACATGCAGCCAACTGATGAAGGCCCAATAGAGAAGCCCATAATTAACTGGAAGGGAGGCTCTCACATGAATCCGGCCCAGGTACATGCTCATGGTCCCCTAAACATAAATAGGTAAATAAATAAATAAAGCTAAATGCTCATGCACCAGTTCTTTGGGAAAATATGTAGCCCAGTATTTCTTTTTGAAGAATACCCAAGCTAGGCCTATTTGTTTTCTCCGAATTACTGGGCTGCAAATCTTTCAAGACGAGGAGGGATGCATTCCGTCCTGGCCAAAGAGAATGGTCAACGTCTGTTAAAAGTAATATCAAAAGGGGTTGAAAATTCCAAAAAAATTATAGCAAATGGGATATTAGTTTTTTTTGGTTTTTGTTCTTCACTGATATCTTATACGTATTTCATTGGATTTAACATGACATAGTACTAATTTATTTTTAAATTTGTTTTAGTATGGCTATTAATTTTTGGATTAAGAATATTTCGTTCCCCAGCAAAAATTTGCGAATTTTCAAAATTTCCCACATATTTAGTTAATTTTTTGACCCTGGTACTGACCAGAAAATGGCCGGCAATTCTAAAAATGGAAAACGGGCTGCAATAAATTCCATATGAATTAGAAAATGAGTAAAAATTATAAAAATAATAGCAAATGGGTTGTACACGCCACATATTTCGAGGCTGACTTGTTTACACAAGGCTTTGTCAGTGAACACACGATTCTAGCAGTAGTGACTGTTGGATGTCCATCCAACGGCCGACGTGCTTCTTCAATCTCTGATCTTCCTGATCCAGCCACCTAAACTAGTGCCGGCGGGACTGCCTGCTCCCTCCTCTTGTGGCCCGCTGTGATGCCGCTCAGGCTTCCCCGCCCCACCCTACTCCCTCCGCTGGCCTGGCCGCACGCAATCAACTGCCTCCTTATTACGCGAAAAAATGATTCCTCCCACTGACATCTGGGGCGCACCGGTTGGGAGGCTGACCTGTGGGCCTACTACGTTGATGTGTATGCAGGGCTTGTCAACTTAGTCAACAAATGATTCTAGCAGCAGTAACCGTTGGATTTGAATCGAACGGTCCTGCTGCTTCTTCAATTGCTGCTCTTCTAGCACCAGCCGCCCAAACCAGCGCTGGGGAGACCGCCTGCTCCTGCCTCTAGTGGCCGGTTGTGCTGCCGTTGAGGCCTCATCGCCCCCTACTACTCCCACCGCTAGCCAGGCCTTGCGGCGATGGCAGCCTCACACCACAGCCGAACCAGTGAACCCTCGTACTCCTCTCCGCATGGGCATCCACTGCCGTGTCTTCCCCGGCTCCGCGTCGTCCCCTTCCTAGGCCTCGCCATCGTCCACCGCCTTGGTGCTCTCGGCGCGACATGGTCAATGTGGTCAACGACATTCCATCGGAAGAGTACTGTATGTGGAGAGGCTGACAGCTAGGTCCACGATCACAGCCCAGTTTTTTTGTGATTTGCCAAGTAAGTCGCTTTGTCAGGCCTGTTGGTCAGCAAATCTTTCAAGACGAGGAGAGCTTTCATTCGGCTGGCCGAGAAAATGGCCCATCAGTAATGAGAAATGGGCTGTACATTTTTAAAACACATCAAACCGGCAATTAGTTTCAAATATATTTTTTTTCATTTTGAGATTTTAAATTACATTAATTTTTATGCGTGGAGAATTTGTTAGATTTTTTATTGATATACATTTATTTTTAAAACAACTTTGAATGTGAGTCAAAATTTTGGGATTAAAAACAGTTCGGACCGCACCGAAATATGCAAAATTTCGTATAATTTTTTAACCGTGGCCACAATATGGGCTGTAATGCTAACAAAAAGAATATGGGCGCCAAAGAAACCTTAAGACTTCGCAAATGGGGTGTAAATTATTAAAAATAATGGCTGATGGGTTGTATGCTGTTTTCCAGAGATTTGAGGCTTTCCTAAAAAAAAGGTTGATGCACAAGCAGTGACTGTTGGATGGCCATCCAACGGCCGTCGTGCTTCTTCAATCTCTGCTCTTCCTGCTCCAGCCACTCAAACAAGCACCGGCGGGACTGCCTGCTCCCTCCTCCCCGCGGCCGGCTCTGACAGCTCGGACCCACCAGCTATATATTCGCACGCAAGGAAGTGCCTCCTTATTAAGCACAAAAAAAAAATGAATACTCCCCCTGTTAGCTGGGACCCAGTATAGTGGCAGGCTGACTTATGGGCCTACTAAGTTGATGGGGACAGAGGGCTTTGTCAACTTAGTCGATATGCACGATTCTAGCTCCAGTGATCATGCGATGTCCATCCAACGACCGTAGTGCTTCTTAAACCTCTGGTCTTCTTGCTCTAGCCGCCCAAACCAGCGCCGGTCGTGCCTCGTGCTCCTGCCTCCCGTGGCCAGCTTCGATGCGGCGGAGGCCTCACCGCCCCCTACTACTCCCACCGCTGACCAGGCCATCCCTCTACTCACCCACACCCCCTGTTATTCTGCGGCGATGGCAGCCTCACACCGTAGTGAACCAGTGAACCCTTGTACTCCTCTACGCGTGGGCATCCACTACCACGTCTTCCCCGGCTCCGCGTCGTCCCCTTCCTAGGCCTCGCCGTCGTCCACCGCCCTGGTGCTCTCGACGCGGCGTGGTCAACGTGGTCATGGAACGGCTTCCATCGGACGTGGACTGTACGTGGAGAGCCTGACAGCTGGGTCCACGGCCGCAGCAAGGAAGTGCCTCCTTATTACGCGCAAAATAAGTATTCCTCCACCTGACAGCGGGGACCCACCGGACGGGCCACCATATTTCATGAAAAAAAAAGTTTCCCCCCTGACTGCTAGGACCCACCAGCTACACCTTTGCACGCAAGGAAGTGCGTCCGAGCAAAAAAAAACAAAACGATTCGCCCCCCCCCCCCCTGACTGTTGGGACCCACAAGCTACATCTTCGCACGCAAGGAAGTGCGTCCGGGCAAAAAAAAAACCGATTCGCCCCCCTGACTGCTGGGACCCACCAGCTACATCTTCGCACGCAAGAAAGTGCGTCCGGGCAAAAAAACAAAACAATTCGCCCCCCTGACTGCTGGGACCCACCAGCTACATCTTTGCAGGCAAGGAAGTGCCTGACAGTCGGGACCCACCTGGTCAAAGCGTACGTAGCGTTGTCATTCTGGTCGCCAACGTGTATGTACATACTGGTCGATGTAGAGGCACGCACGTGTCGTAGTAGAGGCGCGCACGTAACATGTACACCTACGTACAGCGGCGAGGGTGCAAGAAAGAAAATACGGCCACACACGTACATATGGGCAGGGTCTCGAATGCCTACTCGTGCATACATACATGGCTGGGTCGGAACGGAGAAACAGCGTTGTCGTCGTGTTCATGGGGAGCCAACCGGCTGGGTCGGAACGGAATGCGTGGTCGTGTTCATCGAGAGGGCTTGGACGGAACAGGCGATGGAAACGAGGCCTGGCGTACTGAACAACGGACCTCCTATGTTCGGAACGGGGTCCTGTTGATCGGGAGGGGTGTAGCGTACCGCAAAACAGAGGAAACGGACCTCCTACGGTCGAAACGGGGGTCCTGTTGATCGGGAGGGGTGTGGCGTACCGCAAAACGGACGAAACGGACCTCCTACAATTGAAACGGGGGTCCTGTTGATCGGGAGGGGTGTGGCGTACCGTAAAACGGATGAAATGGACTTGTGTTGGAGCGCTACGGTTGAAACGGGGGTCCTGTTCATCGGGAGAGGTGTGGCGTACCGCAAAACGGGACTGCACGGGATAGTGTTCATCTCCACCGTCGACCTCCTCCAGCCTCCACGGTCTACAATCGACCTCCTCCAGCCTCCACGGGCTCCTGTTCATCCAGCCTCCATAGCGCGCTACTCCACCGGCTACTGTTCAACCACCCCTCCACGGGCACCCCTCCACCGTCTACTGTTCATCCAGCCCTCCACACCATGGGGTCCTGTTCAACCACCCCTCCATGGCCACCCCTCCACCGTCTACTGTTCATCCAGCCCTCCACACCATGGGGTCCTATTCATCCAGAGGCAACGCCACCGCTCACTGTTCATCAAACCCCCCCCCCCCTACCCCGCAACACTCATTGTTCATCCAATCGATCGGCTTCAATTAGCAGCAGTAGCGAAGGAATCGCTCGATCGGGTTTAGTTAACAGCCATCGATCAATCGCTCGGGTTCAGTAACACGTAGCCTGCAGTGCAATCGCTCGGGTTCAGTTAGAGCCCAACGCCTTGCTAGGGTTCAGTTAGAGCCAACGCCTCGCACACACGCGCGTATGTGTACGAGAGAAACGCGCATAGCTCGGCCCCCGACCTCCCACCGTAACCGGCAACTCCCCGAAATTTTCCTCCCCCTCACTTCTACCACGGTTTTCTCCGTCATGGACGGCCCAAAGAATGTCATGCATCTGCTTCTCCGGCCCGCCCAGGACGAAAAGCCCATTTTCTGTCATGATTTTTTGTCATAGAAGTAGGAGCCCACCACATCTATGATGATACCGGGTTTGGTCACAATAATCATCATAGAAGTGCCATATGTATGACAGAAAAAAATTTGTTCAGCCCAAAATGTCATGGATGTGTCTTTTTTTGTAGTGTATTTGGGTTCCATCCGCAAGGAGATCCGATTGGGGTGTCGCTCACAGCCCCAAGCGATGTGTACAAGGTTCCAAGCCCACCAAACGAGCGATGCTTGGCATACCCGGCCACGGTGCCTAGAATGATCCAAGCCCACCTATACCGGGTGCCACTTGGTAGACTACTAACACAACCTACAAACACAAGAAACTAGTTGCGACTCCTGGACAGAGATCGAGTTGATTAATAAGTCGAGAGGGGCAGTTAATCATTCCAATGTGTGGTAGTAGCTGTTCATGGATCACAAACACAAAACGCAGTTCCTGAGGACGGTTTCAATGAGACAACCCACCATGTACTCCTACATGGCCTCTCACCGCTACCTTTACCAAATCGTATTCACACACTTAGCCCTCAACAGTAGGACATGTTCACAACTTTCCAATTCATCCCCGATGAATCAAACCTGACTCAACCCTAAGCAGTAGCAGGCATGACAAACAAACAAGAATGAGTAGGCACATCAGGGCTCAAACAACTCCTACTCATGCTAGTGGGTTTCATCTATTTACTGTGGCAACGACAGGTCATGTAGAGGAAAAGGGGTTCAACTACCGCATCAAGTAACAGATGATTCGTTGTTGTCGTAATGCAGTAAAAGAGAGCAGGAGCAAGAGAGTGGGATTGTATCGGAATGAACAAGGGGGTTTTGCTTGCCTGGCACTTTTGAAGATAGTATAGTTCTTCATCGGTGTCATCAAACTCATCATCGGAACACGTCTACGGAGAGGGGACAAACACCGGCAAACAAAGAAGAAACACAATCAATGCAATGCAGCAATATGATGCATGAATGTGACATGGCAATATGCTTTTGATTGAGCTAATGCAACTAACAACAAGTTAAATGGAGTTTTCTTGAACACTAGGTTCAAATTCAAACTCCATATGTGATTTCTTAAATGCCATTTAACTGAATTCTCCTAAATAGTAGTCATAAGTTATTCTAACATGCATGAAAATTCTACAGATGGATAGATTGGATTTTTCTGATCATTTTTCATATATAAATCTTTGCATTTGGAGATATAGATTATTTTCTATGATTTTTTGAAGTTTAACCCTTTTTCTGGATTTTCCAAAAAAAACTAGAAATAAACTAATTCTAGGAAAGGACTTACTGCATCAGCATGACGTCAGCGAGTCAACGGGGCAGTCCAGGTCAAACTGACCAGTGGGTCCCGTGTGTCAGTGACTAACTAAACTTAGTTAACACTAACCTAGGTTAAACTAATTAAGTTTAAACCTAAACTAGGTTAATTAGCCGGGCAGGGCCCGCATGTCATCGACCCAGGGGAGGTCAACCCCCTCGTCAACTGAGGCTAACTCGCCGGCGACGACAGGTGCGGCGGAGGGGCTCGGGTTCGCTCCTCCGGCGCTCAAATCGGCGACGGAGAGCATCTACGAGCTAGTGGTGATCCCGCGCATCCGATGGTGCAAACAGGGCGAGCTGGGGAAGCTGGAAAAGTGGCCGGCGACGAGGTTCTGCGGCGGCGGCATCTCAGGCATTCTCGGGGTGGCACTGCAGAGCTGGGGAGGAGGCGCTGCGGGTGGCTACGGGCTCATGAGAACGTGCTGAGCATGGTGGTGTGCTTGGACACAAGCAGCAGTGGTTGTGGCCACGGCAGCGACTTGGCCGGCGGAGCTGAGCTTGCAGCTCCAGTGGAATCGGCGACTACGGGTGCAAATAACGCGGGGAAGAGAGGGGTTTGTGGCAAGAGCTCATGGAGGTTTGAACGGGGCGAACGACGAACTCGGCGAGGCGTTAGGAAGGGCACACGGTCGCCGGCGATCTCGGCGGTCGAAGCTTGAAGAAGAGGTCAGGGAAGCCACTGCAGGGCGCGTCCGCTCGTGTGGATTGGAGGAGAAGGTGTAGAGGTTGACGGCAGAGCTTCTCGGCGCATCCGAGAGGCGTGTGGAGGCCGGCGGCTGTGGTGATGCCCGTCGGCGGCGGCGGGTGTGTTCGGTGGTGCCACGCGGAGAGCAGAGGAGGGGACGGTGTCCAGGGGAGAGGTGCAGGGGGGTGTTGGGCGTCTCCGTGGTGCTCGAATGGGTCGGGGGGAGGAGGAACCAGGCAGGGAGCTGGCCACGGTGATCGCGCGCGCATCGACACGTCTCTACCTACTGGCAAAGGTTGAGGACAGCCGGTTCGCATGTTGGGCTGGGCCGCTCGCTGGAGTTGGGTGAGGTAGGTCCAGGTAAGTGGCCCAGTGGCCGTCCCTCTTTTATTTCTTTTCTGTTTTAATTTTTGTTCTGTTTTCCTTCATTTATTCATTTTGCCACTATTTTTAAATTCCAACAAATGTAAAAACAGTGACAATATTCCTTTGAATATTTTTATATTGCACAATGGGATTATCCAAAGGCACATAAATTATTTCAGAGTTATCTGAAATTATATTCCATATATTAAGAATATAAAACCAAATCCAAATAGAATATTTATTTAAATTCAATGCCCAAAATAATTCCTTAAAAATTATCATTATTTTTGGTTTGGACCAAAGGCCTTGCCAAAAATACCAAATATCAATAAAGATCATTTTGGTTTCATTGAATGCAAATTTTAGTTGAACCTAGTTTGATTCAATTGATGCTAGGGTTTGAACATCCCCATTTCAAGATTCATTGAAAATGAAAATGATGCATGGATGCAATGCCACTAATAACAAGCAGAATTCTAGGGCTATGACAATCACCCCCTTTATAAGTAGATGGAAGCACATGGTGTTGTTGCTCCCACTCTCCCCTGGAACTATTTATGATTTTTGTTAATCTAACGGCTCTGATAAAATTAAGAAATGACACTCTCAGAATTAACTACTAAGTACCATTTCTGTTAGGGATCCGCCGGAGTACAAGTTTAAGAAACGTATTGTTGAGATAATGTCTATGTTAATATATCAGTTACAGTGTTTTACAAATTGTACTATCCTGCTTTGTAGTTCTTTCTACATGTTTAACGAAGGTATTGTTAAGATAATGTCTTTGATAATATGAATCGGTTGCATTGTTTTAGGAATGGTACTTTTTTGCTTTGTCGTTTTTATTCATGTTGAAACAAGGCATTGTTAAGATAATGTCTCAGTTAATATGAATGAATCACATTGTTTGAGAATTACTACTCTCCTGCTTTGTTTCCCAATAAGATAAGGTAGATGTTTTGTGCTCTGGGAGTATAAGTCATCAATCGTTATTTCTCAGTAATTTTCCCTTATACCTATTGTTGCATACAGGGATATCAAGGGGCTGTTTAGTTGTTGCCTATGTGAGCCTTGCCAGTCGGTTTTATTTCGACTTTGATATTAGCTGAACTGCACAAAAGGAGCCAATGTGTTTAAGTCAAATTGTTGCATTATTGGGACCAGTTTGTATTTCCACTTTACAGAAAGAAGTTGTCACTGTTTGCACTACATTACACAAGGAATGATCGAGAAGCTTTACAGAGTATTAGTAGACGCTGGTGACAGGACTAGTCTGCTGAGAGCATTGGCAAGTCAACAACACGTGGAGTCTAAAATTCACTCCAGAGATAAAGGTATGACCAAGTCAGATGCTGACGCAGCTGTAACAAACAAGGTCAGTATCGGCCTTCATCTACATGTTCGAGGGAAAGAACCCTATCCAGCAGAATACTACCTTCAAGAAGGGTAAGAAGAAAGACAAAAGGAGAGATGGCTGGTTTACTTGTGGTTTAGAGGAACACTGGGCAAACAAGTGCCCAAACAAGTACAAGAATGCAGGACATGACTCCAAGTCTGTCAATGTCACTCTAAGCACCAATGATGGGGCATCTGGGTATGGTAATCTGTTTAACGTACTTTCAGTATGTCAGTCCACCGATTGGTGGGTTGACACTGGGGCCAATATTCATGTGTGTGCTGATGTATCTTTGTTTTCTTGCAGCATATAAATACGAAATCCATAGGGATGCTCAGCTTGATTTTAGTGAAACTGCACAAAATTTTCAGATGGTTCGTGTCCTCCATAATACTTCATCAAGCACAATACATTGAATGGTTCTCTAATCATTCGTCATCACCTTGAGCCACCGGACTATCAGCTGACAAACTGATGAAAAACCCTGCCCGTTCCACAATCATAGGCATTACATATTTTGAATGGGAAAAGCTTGTCAAAGTTTAATCATTGATGTTAGCAAGAAGACATTAGTTTAATATATCAGAATTGGAAAACCTTGTCAAATTTTGCTCATTGATGTTAGCTAGAAGACATGCACTTGATATTTTTGAGTGCGACGCCCTTTGCTGTGAGCAGCGTCGATCATTTTTTCCTATTCATGTGTTCAGTTCAGAAGTAAATAGTTACTCTGTTGAGATGCATAGTCACATGAATGTTGACTTATGTAAGGTATTTTAAGAGTTTGTTCGGAATGTTGTCTATGTAATGTGATATGTCTCCGTCGTATCTATAATGTTTGATTGTTCCATCCCAATATTATTCAACTTTCATATACTTTTGGCAACTTTTTATACTATTTTTGGGACTAACATATTAATCCAGTGCCGAGTGCCAGTTCCTATTTGCTGCATGTTTTATGTTTCATAGAAACCCAATATCAAACGAAGTCCAAATGGGATAAAAAGGACGGAGATTATTTTTTAAATATTTATGATTTTCGGGAAGAAAAATCAACCCGAGACGGTGACCGAGGGGGCCATGAGGAAGGGGGCGCCCCTGACCCTCGTGGGCATCCCTTAAGGCAGTTGATGCTCTTCTTTTGCCGCAACAAAGCTAATTTTCGGAGAAAAATCTGGGTGAAGGTTTCAATCCAATCAGAGTTACGGATCTCCGGATGTATAAGAAACGGTGAAAGGGCAGAATCAGGGAACGCAGAAACAGAGGGAGACAGAGAGAGAGATCCAATATCGGAGGGGCTCTCACCCCTCCCACGCCATGGAGACCATGGACCAAAGGGGAAACCCTTCTCCCAACTAAGGAGAAGGTCTAGGAAGAAGAAGAAGAAGGGGGGCTCTCTCCCCCTTGCTTCTGGTGGCGCCGGAACGCCGCCGGGGGCCATCATCATCACCACGATCTACACCAACACCTCCGCCATCTTCACCAACATCTCCATCACCTTCCCCCCTTCTATATTCAGCAGTCCACTCTCCCGCAACCCGCTGTACCGTCCACTTGAACATGGTGCTTTATGCTTCATATTATTATCCAATGATGCGTTGCCATCCTATGATGTCTGAGTAGATTTTCGTTGTCCTATTGGTGACTGGTGAATTTCTATGATTGATTTAATTTGCTTGTGGTTATGTTGTTGTCCTATTGTACCCTCTTTGTCGTGCAAGCGTGAGGGATTCCCGCTGTAGGGTGTTGCAATACATTCACGATTCGCTTATAGTGGGTTGCTTGAGTGACAGAAGGATAAACCAGAGTAAGGGGGTTGTGGCGTATGGGATAAAGGGCACCTGATACTTTAGTGCTATGGTTGAGTTTTACCTTAATGATCTTTAGTTGTTGCGGATGCTTGCTAGAGTTCCAATCATAAGTGCATATGATCCAAGAAGAGAAAGTATGTTAGCTTATGCCTCTCCCACATAAAATTTGCTATCGGTCTAGTAAAGTAGTCAATTGCTTAGGGACAATACCACAACTCCTACGACCAGTTTTCCACACTCGCTATATTTACTTTATTGCTTCTTTATCTAAAACAGGCCCTAGTTTATATTTATGTGCTCTTTATTATCTTCCAGACCTATCCAACAACACCTAAAAAGTCCTTCTAGTTTAATACTTGTTCTTGGTAGAGCGAACGTTAAGCGTCGTAGAGTTGTATCGGTGGTCGATAGAACTTGAGGGAATATTTGTTCTACCTTTAGCTCCTTGTTGGGTTTGACACTCTTACTTATCAAAAGAGGCTACAATTGATCCCCTATACTTGTGGGTTATCAAGACCTTTTTCTGGCGCCGTAGCCGGGGAGTCATAGCGTGGGGTGAATATTCTCGTGTGTGCTTGTTTGCTTTATCACTAAGTAATTCTTATTTCTTGTCCTTAGTTGTTTTCTATCTTTAGTTATGGGTAGGAAAGGCAAAATACCAAAAAAAATAGTTGTACCTACTGAACCAATGGTTGAAGAACCACTCAAAATCTATCACACTCTTGAAGCTTTTTACTTGGATCATCTTCGATCCCTCTATGCTCGTGCTGAATCCCCAGCTAGCTTAGTTGAGGGCAAATCTTTAGATGAGCATGCTTGTTATGTGCGACACCGTATATCTGAAAAAGGGAAACTTTTACTGGATCAAATTCATCGTTTGCAATGCTATGCTTGGAATTTGTGTGAAATACATGATATTACTTGTTCTTCTAAAAACGCTAAGAAACACCTTCCCTACCAATGTGAGTTTAGTGATAATGGAATCGTATATTCATATGCTAAGGGTGTTTATAATTTCTATGATGTTCAACAAATTGAAGAATTTGTTGCTTTTAAGGGTGCTTATGAAATTGCTTCTTTGATTGAAACGTATGATGCTACTCTTTACAAATCTAAAATGTTTGCCATACTTAAATATTGTTATGATAATTATGCTTCTAATGCCTATGTTAAACCATATATTGAGGACTCCTCCACTATCCAAAAAGAGACTAATATTTTGCAGGAGTATATGGAAGAAGAAATTGATGAAACTGTGATCTCATTGGATCAAAAAGTTGATGAGGAGAGAGAAGAACAAAAGGAGGAAGAGCGGATTAGCTACCCGTGCCCACCTTATAATGGGAGTAACTCTTAAACTCATACATTGTTTAATTTCCTTCGTGCTTACCGAAGGATGATTGGTATGATGATTGTTATGATCCCGTTGATTCTCTTGAAATACCCCTTTTTGATGATGCTTGCTATGCTTGTGGCCATGATGCCAATATGAATTATGCTTATGGAGATGAACTTGCTATACTTCCTTATGTTAAACATGAAATTGTTTCTATTGCACCCACACATGGTAGTCCTATTATCTTTTCGAATTCTCCTGACTACACTATATCGGAGAAGTTTGTGCTTATTAAGGATTATATTGATGGGTTGTGTTTTACTACTACACATGATGATTTTGATAGATATAATATGCATGTGCTTTCTGCTCCTACTTGCAATTATTATGAGAGAGGAACTATATCTCCACCTCTCTATGTTTTCAACACGATAGAATTGCAAGAAACTGCTTATACTATGCATTGGCCTTTACTTGGTGTGCATGAATTGTTCTTTTATGACATGCCGATGCATAGGAAGAGAGTTAGACTTTGTTGTTGCATGATATATGCTACTTTGAGCTCACTACTAAATTACAAATCATTGTTAATTAAAATTGGCTTTGATATACCTTGGGATCCGGGTGACTCCATTACTTGAGCACTATATGCCTAGCTTAATGGCTTTAAAGAAAGCGCTGCCAAGGAGACAACCTGGAAGTTTTTGAGAGTCATGAATTTCTGTTGAGTGCTCTTATATAGTTTAAAAACAAAAAAAATAAAGAGGGGAACCCAAAACTTTTCAAAAAGGAAAATGAAAGTGAGAAAGACAAGGGAAGTGGGAGAGCTCCTTGAACTTTGTTCATGCTCATGGAAACTTTGTGCATCTTGATTACAGAAACTTTTCAACAAAAATAATTATCCCCTTGTACAATTCCATTGTATTATAAAAATAATGTGCCAAGGTTTGCCTTTAGGATGTTTACAATGCTTGTTGGTTTGTACGGTGCAGGACAGAAACTTTGGCTGTAGTGCGCGATTTTACATTTTTTGCTGGAATGCCAAACGGTTCTGAAACTTTTTGCACTGTCTTGCTATACAAATATTTATTTTTCCTAATTTTGGTAGAATTTTTGGGGTAACAGAAGTATGGTGAATGTTCAGATTGCTACAGACTGTACTGTTTTTGACAGATTCTATTTTTGATGCATAGTTTACTTGTTTTGATGAAACTATCAATTTCTATCTATGGATTAAGCCATGGAAAAGTTATAGTACACTAGACACAATGCAAAAACAAAATATGAATTGGTTTGCAACAGTACCTAGAGTACTGGTCTGCTTTATTATACAAACGGATCTTACCGAGTTTTCTGTTTAAGTTTTGTGTCGATGAAGTGTTTGATCAAGGAGGTCTCGATATGAGGAAAAGGAGAAGAGGCAAGAGCTCAAGCTTGGGGATGCCCAAGGCACCCCAAGTAAATATTCAAGGAAACTCAAGCATCTAAGCTTGGGGATGCCCCGGAAGGCATCCCCTCTTTCTTCAACAAGTACTGGTATGTTTTCGGATTCGTTTCGTTCATGCGATATGTGCAAATCTTGGAGCATCTTTTTGTCAGGACCCCGACTCTAAGTCACGCAGATCTAGCATGTAACACCTCATATCACTTTCCGGTCTCATGCACGGTATTCCCACGGGTGTCACCTTACCATGCCCGGGACCGTTTGCGCCTTTTGGCACACGTATATGATAGTGTCGCTAGCATCCATATGACAAGAACCCGGCTGACATGGCTAGTCGTGAACCCGAAGTGGCACTAACTTACAGGGACATGCATACATGACCCAGCATCGAACGTGTCGGTCATCAGCGAGTGAATCCGGGCTGTAGCAACTGGGCTAGCAGGAATTCGGAGAATCCGGGCTATAGCAGGCTAACAGGACTCCGGTAGACACCGCGTGACATTTCCTCGAAGGGACAGACATAGGAACAAAGAAGGACACATGCCGGCCAGCCTAAGTGTTCCGGAGTAGTAGCAAGCTACCAGGGCTCAGTGGAAGTACTAGGAGACATTTCCCGGTAAGAGAGGCTACTAAGGATAAACAACTAGATAGTCAGATCCCACACATAGCAACACGCATTACACGTACGCATACCATGCAAGTATGTGATGTACAACATGGCATCACAACATAAATCAACAACTCATATAAATAAGGCTCAAAGAGCCAACATAGCATTATTACAAACAGGGGTCACATGACCCAACATTTAGAGCAGACAAGCAACAAGCAGAAGCATTACATGTCTGAGTATAGACATCTACAAATGTAAAGGGCTGAAGAGCCTGACTATCTACAACATCCTATCAAGATCGTAGCTGAGGTACAGGCTACTTGTCGAAGTCCACGAGAACACTAGTAAGACCAAAGTCTCCGCTGCAAAAACATAATTAAAGCAACATGAGTACAAAGGTACTCAGCAAGACTTACATCAGATCCTATCATATATGCATTTGCATAAAGAGGGTAATGTGAGGTTTAGTTGCAGCAAGCCAGCTTTGACTCAGTGGCTATCCTGTTCTACGACTACGAGAAACTTCTTTGAGGTGAGATGGCGCACACGAGTCCACTAACCACCACACAATACACAACTATGGATTCATCCCCGTCTCCCTACGAGAAGGCCATCCATAGCACTCACACTTGTCTTGAGCATTTTAGAGTATCCACTTCAAGTTGTCTATGTACCATGTAAGCATCCAAGAAGTCCATAACCGCAGACCCGGCTATTTGAATAGATCATGTTAACCCTGCAGGGGTGTACTTCTTCACAAACGCTCTCGCCACTTTCCGCCATGTATCTCGGCAACCTTCAAGCGGAAGCCTGGCGAGGGTGTCTGCCACGACCTAACTAACCATACAAGACTCTAGTCCAGGTTTATCGCCTATTCTGGTTCCATCCGCAAGGAGATCCAGCCGGGGTTTCACTCACGACCTCGAACGATGTGTGTAGGGTTCCCAAGCCCACCTCGCCGGATGGATCTACGCTT
The DNA here is from genome assembly GCA_963921465.1 of Triticum timopheevii. Classification (NCBI taxonomy): domain Eukaryota; kingdom Viridiplantae; phylum Streptophyta; class Magnoliopsida; order Poales; family Poaceae; genus Triticum; species Triticum timopheevii. The sequence goes on along the minus strand of OY997264.1, from coordinate 245,462,571 downwards.
GGTACACCGTGCCAATTGTACCTAGTCTGTCCCAAGCCCACCTGGCCGGGTGCCACTTGGTAGACTACTAACACTACCTACAAACACCAGAGACTAATTGCAACTCTTGGACAGAGATCAAGTTGGTTAATAAGTCTAGAGGGGCACTTAAGCATTCCAATGTGTGGTAGTTGCTAGTCATTGGACAACATACACGGAACTCAGTGCTTAAGGACGGTTCCAGTGAGACAGCCCACCATGTACTCCTACATGGCCTCTCACCGCTACCTTTACCAAATCATGTTCACACACTTAACTCTGAGCACCAGAACATATCATAACACTCCAATTCATTCCCAATGAATCAGACTTGACACAACTCTAAGCAATAGCAGGCATGGCATGGTAGGAACACAACATGGCTCAATCAACTCCTACACATGCTAGTGGGTTTCAACTATTTACTCTGGCAATGACAGGTCATGCACAAGAATGGGTTCAACTACCATAGCACAAAGTAGCAGTTGAAACGTTGTTGTCCTAATGCATTAACTGAGAGGAGGCGCGATAGAGTAGGATTGTATCGGAATGAAAAAGGGGGTTTGCTTGTCTAATAGATCAATAGGGTGGCACTGCTCCTCAGACAGGTACTCTAGAACACTCTCCGGAGCAGGACCTATCGAGAAGGAACGGTGTCGACAATCAACATGCGATCATATGCAACAACATGATGCATGAACATGGCATGTAGATGTGATGTTGTTTGAGCTAATGCAGCTAGCATTCATTAGATTGAAGTCCATTTGAACCAAAGGTTCAAATGCAACTCCAAATTAAGCTCTTATATATGCCATTTACATGTTTTCACTTGTACAGTAGGTATAAGTTGGTTTGTCATGCATGAAACTAGTACAGATGGATAGGTTGGATTTTTCTGATAATTTTTCATATATAAATTATTTCAATCTAAGATATGGTTGAATTTCTATGATTTTTTTGAAGTTTATTTCATTTCTGGAATTTCCTGATTTAATTTTAATCCAGAAAATAAATAATTGCATCAGCACTGCGTCATGCATGCATCAGCAAGTCAACAGCGCTAACTGGTCAAACCTGACGTGTGGGGTCCACATGTCAGTGACACGGGTTAAACAGGGGGGGTTAGATTGTCCTAATTATAGGATTAGTGGCGCTGGGGCCCACTGGTCAGTGTCAGGGGGTTAATTAAGCAGTGATTAGCACTAAGCTAATCACCTGATGGGCCGGACCCACGTGGCAGGGCTCAGGCGACGGGGCTCGCCGCCGGCGACCTCTGGACGCGGTAGAGTCTGCGCCACAGGCCATGGGGACGGCGTCTAAGATCATTGGGGCGTAGCCCGGGCTCTCGCGCATCTGGTGGGGAAGGTGGGAGGAGCTGGGGAGGCCGGAGCTCGCTGGAGCAGAGCTCGCGGTGGCGGCCGGAGCTCGGGTCTGCTCGAGTTTGTGGCTACGGAGCGGGAATGGACGGGAAGAAAGAGGGGAAACAGTCAAGGCCTCACAGCGATCTCGATGGAGTCCTCAGCGAGCTTGGGGAAGTACGGAAGGCGGTGTGGTGGCGAGTATGATCTCCGGCGGCCGGAGGTGAAGATGGCGACAGCGACGGCTCCACGGGGTGCTCCGGCCTGTGTGGCTCGGCGGAGAGCTTCAGAGCGAGGAGGCGGAGCTCCTGCGCGTGTCACAGAAGCGAGGGGGAGGCGGTGGCTATGGCAACAGTGTGCAGCGGCGATGGTCGCGTTCGGCCGCGAGAGAGAGAGCGAGGGGAAGAGGGAATGGGCACGGGAGAGTGAGAGGGGTACGGGGTGGCGCGTGGCATCGTCTGGTGTGAGGAGAAGGGCCTGGAGCGGCCAGGCAGGCAGCTGCGTGCCGGCGCGCATGGCGTCGGGCACTGCTTCCCCTCTGCCTACTGGCAAGAGGAGGAAGATGGCTATGCCCCTGGTGGGCTGGGCCAGAATAGGAATGGGCCTGCCAGAGGCGCCAGGTAAGAAGTGCACGTAATTTTTTCCCATTTCTTTTTCTTTTCTATTTTTCTGACATTTGTTTTGATTTAATAATAATACTAAATCATTTTATTTACTTATGCCAATTTTTGTAGGAACTAGTGGTATTATTCCAGAGCTCCTCAACAAATGGCATGATTTTTGGACATATATTATATTTATAACATTTATATATCCAATTCAAATAAGTATACATTAATTCCAAATGCCCAAAATAAATACTTATGAGCTCCCAAAAATATTGGTTTGATTTTTATCTCTGTCCAATATTTTCAGAGGGCAACATGAGCATTTTCTTGGACCTTTTTGGAGCAATTTTTATTTGGGTGATTTCCAAAAATGATTCTGAGGGTTTCACAAATCCCCATTTCAAATTTAAATGGAATTTAAACATGATGCACACATGACTAGCTAGACTTGAGCATACTAGAACTATTGATGTGACAACTCGCCCCCACTTGAAAGAATCTCGTCCCGAGATTTAAGGGTCGACGAAAAGAAGGTGGGGTACTCCAGTCAAAGACGATCTTCTCGCTCCCTAGTAGCTTCTCTCTTGGAATGATGAGACCGCTGAACCTTGAGAAACTTGATGCTCTGACGATGGGTGACACGCTCTGCTTGATCAAAAATGCGAACAAGGTACTCTCGATATGTGAGGTTATCTTGGAGATCAAGCGTTTCGTGGTCCACTCTGCGGATAGGATCCGAGAAGCAACGCCTGAGTTGAGAGACGTGGAAGACATCATGCACTCTGGAAAGATGTGGCGGTAGTTCCAACTGGTAGGCAACCTCTCCTCGTTTAGCGAGAATGCGAAAAGGACCAATATAATGAGGAGCCAACTTGCCCTTGATACCGAAACGATGGGTACCCTTCAAAGGAGTAACCCGAAGGTAAGCTTTGTCGCCAACTTCATAAGTCATATCCTTATGATGACGATCATACTGGCTCTTTTGACGAGACTGGGCTGTTTTCAAATTCTCACGAATGATGCGAACTTGCTCTTCTGCCTCCAGGATCATGTCTGGTCCAAAGAATTGTCTTTCACCGGTTTCTGACCAGTTCAAAGGTGTTCGATATCTTCGTCCATAGAGAATCTCAAAAGGAGCTTTCTTGACACTGGATTGATAGCTATTGTTATAAGCAAACTCGGCAAAAGGAAGACATTTCTCCCAATACATACCGAATGAGATAACGCAAGCTCTAAGCATGTCTTCGAGAATTTGGTTAACCCTTTCCACCTGACCACTCGACTGAGGGTGGAAAGCGGTACTGAAGGAAAGATGGGTTCCCATGGCAGTTTGGAAACTCTCCCAGAAATGAGAAGTGAAAAGACTACCACGGTCTGAATTGATCTCTAGCGGAACACCATGAAGTGACACTATTCGAGAAATATATAAGTCAGCAAGCTGGCTAGCAGTGATACTATCTCGAACAGGAAGGAAGTGAGCCACTTTGGAAAGACGATCAACGACTACGAAGATAGCATTATTCCCTCTCTTGGTCCTGGGAAAGCCGGTGATGAAGTCCATACCAACTCTGTCCCATTTCCATTCAAGAATAGCTAAAGGCTGAAGGGTGCCGGCAGGTCTTTGATGCTCTGCCTTAACATGACGACAAACGTCACAGTTAGCAATGAACTGAGCGATTTCTCTCTTCATCCTAGTCCACCAGAACCTCTGGCGTAGGTCCTGATACCTCTTAGTATTACCGGAATGAATCGTGAGAGGAGATTCACGCGCCTCCTTAAGAATCAATTGCCGCAGATGTTGATGCTTGGGAACCACCAAGCGATTCTCAAAGAAAACAACACCACGATCATCGATAGAGAAACATCCACCAACTCCCTTCTTAACGTTTCTCTTGATGCAGATAACACCCCTATCAAACTTCTGGTTAGTAATGATCTGATCCTTGAGGGTAGGTTTCGCCACCAAGGTAGAAAGGAATCCATGAGGAGCCATGTGAAGGTTAAGCTTACAGAATTCCTCATGGAGAAGTGGTTGGCCCTACTGCAACATGAGATTGTTGCAATAGGATTTACGACTTGGCGCATCAGCCATGACATTGGCTTTCCCTGGAGTGTATGTAATCCCTAGATCATAATCTGAGATCAACGCCAACCAACGTCTTTGCCTAAGGTTCAAATTTGGTTGGGTAAATATATACTCGAGACTCCGGTGATCGGTGTAGATATCGCAACGTTTACCAAGAAGGTAATGTCGCCAGGTCTTGAGTGCATAGACTACGGCTGCAAGCTCTAGATCATGTGTAGGATAACTCTCCTCTTGTGGATGCAACTGTCGAGATGCATAGGCAATCACATGACGATCCTGCATAAGAATGCAACCTAGTCCCTGTCGTGAGGCATCACAATAGATAACAAAGTCCTTAGTGAAATCCGGTGGCACAAGTATGGGAGCAGAAGTCAGCCGTCTTTTCAGTTCCTGAAAACTATACTCACACTATGGGGACCACTCAAACTTTTTATCTTTCTTGAGAAGTTCCATGAGGGGTTTGGCTAATTTAGATAAGTTTTCAACAAAGCAGCAACAATAACTGGCTAGACCAAGGAAACTCCTAACTTGTTTAACGGTTTCAGGCGGAGTCCAATCAAGAACAGCCTTAAATCTCTCAGGATTGACAGCAATGCCCTTACCAGAGATTACATGGCCTAGGTAGGTCACTTCTGGCAACCAGAATTCACACTTGGAGAACATGGCATAAAGGCAATGCTCTCTGAGTTTTTCTAACACAAGTCTAAGATGTTCGGCATGCTCTTCCTCGTTCTTTGAGTAAATAAGGATATCATCGAGGTAAACCACGACGAACTTATCTAAGTACTCCATGAAGATTGAGTACATCAAACGGGAGAATGTAGCTGGAGCATTGGTTAGACCGAAGGACATGATGGTGTGCTCGTACTGGACATAACTAGTGACAAAAGCCGTTTTAGGAATGTCCCCGTTTCTGATCTTGATTTGGTGGTATCCTAACCTCAAATCGATCTTAGAAAAGACTGAGGATCCAGCGAGCTGATCATACAGGTCATTGATCCTGGGGAGCGGATATTTGTTCTTTATCGTGACCAAATTAATGGGATGATAATCTACAACCATCCGGTTCGTACCATCCTTCTTCTTGACGAAGAGGACGAGGCAAGCCCAAGGAGAAGAACTAGGACGGATGAAACCCTTTTGCAAGGACTTATCGAGTTGTTTTTTAAGCTCGGCTAATTCTAAGGGTGCCATCTTGTAAGGTCTCCTAGAAATTGGAGCGGTTCCTAGGATAAGATCTATGACTAACTCTACATCTCTGTCAGGTGGAATGCCTGGCAGTTCTTCTGGAAAGACATCCGGAAAGTCATGGACTACCGGGATATCTTCAAGGTCTGGAAGACGGCTGGCATTAAGAGAATAGAGTTGGCTCTTTGCAACTCTAGTGGAGACAGTGACTATCTTGCCAGATGGATGTGTAAGCAGAACAGACCTGGTATAACAATCAATCTTGGCATGATGAGCTGTCATCGAGTCCATACCCAAGATGATGTTAATATCCGAAGACTGGAGAGATATCAAGGAAGCAAGGAATACAAGTCTGTCAACATAGATTTCATTTCCATAACTTATCCTATAAGTTTGCCATTTGGATCCAGGAGTTTGAATGAGTAGTGGGCAGGGCATATCACAAAATGACATGTCATGCAAGGGGGCATAACTTTCAGAAATGAAGGAATGAGACGCTCCAGTATCGAACAGAACCGATGTTGGATGACAGTTGACAAGGAGTGTACCAAAAACGACATCTGGATCATCATGAGTGTCTTTAGCTGAGACGTGATGCACACGTCCATGTTTAGGGTGAGCTGACTTGGCACTGATCATCTTGCGTGATGGCTTACCACAGCCAACAGACTTCTCGGGCTGGGGTGGAGCAACACTGGTCTGAGTGCAAATACGGGCAATGTGGCCTGGCTCTCCGCACTTGTAACAAATCTTGGAGGTAGGACGTGGACCCGCATTGGCAGGCGGTCCACCAGTAGGCCTGGGTGGAGCATACTGCTGAACTAGATGAGGTGCCACATAAGATGGCCTCGGTGTATATCCAAGTGGAAGAGCGGAGTTCGACCCAAATCCGGTGCTTTTGGGAACTAGAACCGGAGGAAGAACCCAAATCACGGTTGTGCTTACGAGACTCCTCGCAAGTGAGCTGAGCTGTCTCTGCATTAATGGCCTTGTTCACTAGAGCCTGGAATGTATTGCAATGGTACAAGTGGGGATCACGACGCAACTTGGGGTTGAGACCCTTCCGGAACCTAGCTTTCTTCTTGGCGTCTGTGGACACCTCTTCTGTGGCATAATGGGCGAGGTTCTCAAACTCTCTACTCTAAGCATTAACGGCCATCTTACTCTGGGTGAAACAATAGAACTCTTCTCTCTTGCGGTCAATGAGAGCCAGAGGAATGTGATGCTCGCGAAAAGCCTTAGTGAAATCTCTCCAGGTAGGAATCTGGCTAGCTGGAAGCATAGACTCATAGTTCTGCCACCAAAGACTAGCAGGACCTTCGAGGTGGTATGTGGCATAGGTGACCTTGTAATCTTCAGCTACGTTCACGGAATGCAGCTTATGAGTGATGCTACGGAGCCAGTCATCTGCATCGAGTGGCTCGATGGAATGATGAAAGGTAGGTGGGTGCAAGCGAATGAAGTCATGAATGGTTGCAGACCCTTTGAACTGATGTGCAGTGTTCTCCTCGATACGTGCTAACAAGCGGTTGGACTCTCACTTTTTCCTCTCCATCTCTAACATGAACTCTGTCAACGAAGGCGGGTCGGGAGGATCCTCATCCCTACCATCTCCGTGGTTCTGGCTACGAGCAACAGAACTTCGTTTAACTGATGACATCATGAGAAACGAAACCAAGGACGGATCATCATCAACTATAGACTATAGAATGTAGGACAAGGAATTTAGTATCTCTCGAACTCATAGGGCAATTCCGGCAGCATAACGGCAGTAGAATGCTCAAAATGGGACATCCTGCTAAAAATGGGGGTAGTACAATAACTCAACATCACCACTCAAGGTTCTAACATAATACTGAACAGGCTACACCGGAAGTACTCGAAACTAGGATATGACTCTGATCAACCAATCCTATGGGACTACGGAGTAGTAACACGTGATCCTGATAGACGGAAGGGACAACCTAGTTCCTTAACCCCATAGGAAAGATAGGATGACTCAGATCAGAAGGCCATGAGGTAAAGGAGTAAAAAGAGCCTTATGTTCCTTCCCACAATCAATTCCCTTACATAACTAAAGAATTTATAGACTGAACTTTGACCAGTTTGGCTTGGTAATCCTACAGGCAGTCAAGCTCTGATACCAAAGCTGTCAGGACCATGATCCTAAGTCACACTGATCTAGCATGTAACACCTCATCTCACTTTGCGGCCTCACGCACGGTATTCCACGGGTGTCGCCTTACCATGCCCGGGACCGTTTGCGCCTTTTGGCACACGTATATGATAGTGTCGCTAGCATCCATATGACAAGAAGCCAGGCTGACATGGCTAGTCGTGAACCCGAAGTGGCACTAACTTACAGGGACAGGCATACATGACCCAGCATCAAACGTGTCGGTCATCAGCAAGTAAATCCGGGTTGTAGCAACTGGGCTAGTAGGACTCCGGAGAATCCAGGCTGTAGCAGGCAAACAGGACTCCGGTAGACACCGCGTGACATTTCCCCGAAGGGACACACACAGGAAGGAAGAAGGACACATGCTGGCCAGCCTAAGTGTTCCGGAGCAGTAGCAAGCTACCATGGCTCTGTGGAAGCACTAGGAGACATTTCCCGGTAAGAGAGGCTACTAAGGATAAACAACTAGATAGTCACATCCCACACATAGCAATACACATTACACGTACACATAACATACAAGTATGTGCTGTACAACATGGCATCATAGCATAACTCAACCAACTCATATAAATAAGGCTCAAAGAGCCAACATAGCATTATTACAAACATGGGTCACATGACCCAACATTCAGAGCAGACAAGCAACAAGCAGAAGCATTACATGTTTGAGTATAGACATCTACAAATGTAAAGGGCTGAAGAGCCTGACTATCTACAACATCCTATCAAGATCGTAGCTGAGGTATAGGCTACTTGTCGAAGTCCACGAGAACACTAGTAAGACCAAAGTCTCCACTACAAAAACATAATTAAAGCAACATGAGTACAAAGGTACTCATCAAGACTTACATCAGATCCTATCATACATGCATTTGCATCAAGAGTGTAATGTGGGGTTTAGTTGCAGCAAGCCAGCTTTGACTCAGTGGCTATCCTTTTCTACGACTACGAGAAACTTCTTTGAGGTGAGATGGCGCACATGAGTCCACTAACCACCACACAATACACTACTATGGATTCATCCCCGTCTCCCTACGAGAAGGCCATCCATAGCACTCACACTTGTCTTGAGAATTTTAGAGTATCCACTTCAAGTTGTCTATATACCATGTAAGCATCCAAGAAGTCCATAACCGCGGACCTGCCTATTCGAATAGATCATGTAACCCTGCAGGGGTGTACTTCTTCACACACGCTCTTGCCACTTACTGCCATGTACACGTCATGTATCTGGGCAACCTTCAAGCGGAAGCCTGGCGAGGGTTTCGGCCACGACCTAACTAACCACACAAGACTCTAGTCCAGGTTGATCACCTATTCGGTTCCATCCGCAAGGAGATCCGGCCGGGGTTTCACTCATGGCCCCAAACGATGTGCGCAGGGTTCCCAAGCCCACCTCACCGGATGGATCTATGCTTGGTACACCGTGCCACTTGTGCCTAGTTTGTCCCAAGCCCACCTGGCCGAGTGCCACTTGGTAGACTACTAACACTACCTACAAACACCAGAGACTAATTGCAACTCCTGGACAGAGATCAAGTTGGTTTCTAAGTCAAGAGGGGCACTTAAGCATTCCAATGTGTGGTAGTAGCTAGTCATTGGACAACATACACGGAACTCAGTGCTTAAGGACGGTTCCATTTAGACAAACCACCATGTACTCCTACATGGCCTCTCACCGCTACCTTTACCAAATCGTGTTCACACACTTAACTCTCAGCACTAGTACATATCATAACACTCCAATTCATTCCCAATGAATCAGACCTGAAACAACTCTAAGCAATAGCAGGCATGGCATGGTAGGAACACAACATGGCTCAATCAACTCCTACACATGCTAGTGGGTTTCAACTATTTACTGTGGTAATGACAGGTCATGCAGAGGAATGGGTTCAACTACCGTAGCACAAAGTAGCATTTGAAACGTTGTTGTCCTAATGCATTAACTGAGAGCAGGAGCGAGAGAGTAGGATTGTATCGGAATGAACAAGGGGGTTTGCTTGCCTCGTAGATCAATAGGGTGGTACTTCTCCTCAGACAGGTACTCTGGAACACTCTCCGGAGCAGGACCTATCGAGAAGGAACGGTGTCGACAATCAATACGCGATCATATGCAAAAACATGATGCATGAACATGGCATGTAGATGTGATGTTGTTTGAGCTAATGTAGCTAGAATTCATTAGATTGAAGTCCATTTGAACCAAAGGTTCAAATGCAACTCCAAATTAAGCTCTTATATATGCCATTTACATGTTTTCACCTACACAGTAGGTATAAGTTGGTTTTTCATGCATCAAACTAGTACAGATGGATAGGTTGGATTTTTCTGATAATTTTCATATATAAATTATTTCAATCTGAGCTACGGTTGAATTTCTATGATTTTTTTGAAGTTTATATCATTTTCTAGAATTTCCTGATTTCATTTAAATCCAGAAAATAAATAATTGCGTCAGCACTGCGTCATGCTTGTGTCAGCAAGTCAACAGCGCTAACTGGTCAAACCTGACGTGTGGGGTCCACACGTCAGTGACACGGGTTAAACAGGGGGGGGGGTTAGATTATCCTAACTATAGGATTAGTGGCGCTGGGGCCCACTGGTTAGTGTCAGGGGGTTAATTTGGCGGTGATTAGCACTAAGCTAATCACCTGACGGGCCGAACCCACGTGCCAGGGCTCAGGCGATGGGGCTCACCGCCGGTGACCTCTGGACGCGGCGGAGTCCGTGCCACAGACCACGGGGACGGCGTCTGAGAGCACCAGGGCGTAGCCCAGGCTCTCGCGCATCTGGTGGGGCAGGTGGGAGGAGTTGGGGAGGTCGGAGCTCGCTGGAGTAGAGCTCGCGGCGGCGGCCGGAGCTCGAGTCCGCTCGAGTTTGTGGCTACGGTGTGGGAATCGATGGGAAGACAGAGGGGAAACGGTCAGGGCCTCACAGCGATCTCGATGGCGTCATCAGCGAGCTCGGGGAAGGCCGGACGGCAGTGTGGCGGCGAGGACGATCTCCGGCGGCCAGAGGTGAAGATGGTGACGGCGACGGCTCCACGGAGCGCTCCGGCTTGCGTGGCTCGGCGGAGAGCTTCAGAGCGAGGAGGCAGAGCTCCTGGGCGTGTCGGAGAGGCAAGGGGGAGGCGGTGGCTACGGCAACGATTTGCGGCGGCGACGGGCGCGTTCGGCCGCGAGAGAGAGAGAGAGAGAGAGAGAGAGGGAGAGAGCGAGGGGAAGAGGGAATGGGCACGGGAGAGTGAGAGGGGTATGGGGCGGCGTGTGGCATGGATGGCGTGAGGAGAAGGGCCTGGAGCGGCCTGGCAGGCAGCTGCGTGCCGGCGCGCATGGTGTCGGGCACCGCTTCCCCTCTGCCTACTGGCAAGAGGAGGAAGACGGCTATGCCCCTGGTGGGCTGGGCCAGAATAGGAATGGGCCTGCCAGAGGCGCCAGGTAAGAAGCCCACATAATTTTTTCCCATTTCTTTTTCTTTTATATTTTTCTGACATTTGTTTTGATTTAATAATAATACTAAATCATTTTATTTACTTATGCCAATTTTTGCGGAACTAGTGGTGTTATTCCAGAGCTCCTCAACAAATGGCATAATTTTTGGACATATATTATATATATAACATTTATATATCCAATGCAAATAATTATACATTAATTCCAAATTCCCAAAATAAATACTTATGAGCTCCCAAAAATATTGGTGTCCAAAATAATTATACATTAATTCCAAAATGCCCAAAATAATTATACATTTTTATCTGTGTCCAATATTTTCAGAGGGCAACATGAGCATTTTCTTGGACCTTTTTGGAGCACTTTTTATTTGGGTGATTTCCAAAAATGATTCTGAGGGTTTCACAAATCCCCATTTCAAATTTAAATGGAATTTAAACATGATGCACACGTGACTAGCAAGCCTTGAGCATACCAGAACTAGGGATGTGACATTTTTGCATTTAGTTTTCACTTTTCTTTTATGCACCATGCTGGTATGAGATAGTCCTTGGTTTATTTATAGAATGCTCATTGCACTTCACTTAAATCTTTTGAGTATGGCTTTATAGAATGCTTCATGTGCTTCACTTATATCATTTGAAGTTTGGATTGCCTATTTCTCTTCACGTAGAAAACTGCCATTTGTAGAATGCTGTTTCGCTTTACTTATATTGGTTAGAGCGTGGGCATATCTTTTGTAGAAAGAATTAAACTCTCTTGCTTCACTTATATCCATTTAGAGAGATGACAGGAATTGGTCATTCACATGGTTAGTCATAAAATCCTACATAAAACTTGTGGATCACTGAATATGATATGTTTGATTCCTTGCAATAGTTTTGCAATATAGAGATGATAATATGTGGGAGGTTCTAGTAAATGGTTGTGTTTAGTAAGGATATTGGTGTTAAGGTTTGTGATTCCCGAAGCATGCACGTATGGTCTACTAACTATGTAACCAAATTGGCGCACATTGTATTTTGTTTGTTTATCTTTGCGAGAAGGTCGGGGGCGCACAATGGTAAACTCCTACCAACCTCCCCCCTACGAGCATGAGTAGTAGTACTTTGCTTCGAGGGCTAATAAACTTTTGCAATAAGTATATGAGTTCTTTATGACTAATATGAGTCCATGGATTATACGCACTCTCACCCTTCCATCATTGCTAGCCTCTTCGGTACCATGCATTGCCCTTTCTCACCTCGAGAGTTGGTGCAAACTTCGCACGTGCATCCAAACCCCGTGATACGATACGCTATATCACACATAAGCCTCCTTATATCTTCCTCAAAACAGCAACCATACCTACCTATTATGTCATTTCCATAGCCATTCCGAGATATATTGCCATGCAACTTTCATTATCATCATATACATGACTTGAGCATTCATTGTCAAATTGCTTTGCATGATCGTAACATAGCTAGCATGATGTTCTCATGTTTTGATCTCATTGCTATGCTAGATCATTGCACACCCCGCTACACCGCCGGAGGCATTCATATAGAGTCATATCTTTATTCTAGATATCGAGTTGTGATATTGAGTTGTAAGTAAATAAAGTGTGATGATCGTCATTATTAGAGCATTGCCCCAGTGAGGAAAGGATGATGGAGACTATGATTCCCCACAAGTCGGGATGAGACTCAAGACTTTATGAAAAATAAAAGAGGCCAAAGAAGCCCAAATAATAATAAAAAAAGAGGCCAAAGAATCCCACCAAAAATATATAAAAATATATAAAAAAATAAAATAAAAATTAGAGAAAAAGAGAGAATGGGCAATGTTACTATCCTTTTACCACACTTGTGCTTCAAAGTAGCACCATGTTCTTCATAGAGAGAGTCTCCTATGCTTTCACCTTCATATACTAGTGGGAAGTTTTCATTATAGAACTTGGCTTGTATATTCCAATGATGGTCTTCCTCAAATGCTCGAGGTCTTCATGAGAAAGCAAGTTGGATGCACACCCACATAGTTTCAGTTTGAGCTTTCATAGACTTATAGCTCTAGTGCATCTGTTGCATGCCAATCCCTACTCCTCGCAATGACATCAATTCATGGGCATCTCCATAGCCTGTTGATTAGCCGCGTCGATGTGAGACTTTCTCCCTTTGTGTCTTCTCCACAGAACCTCCACCATCATACTCTATTCCACCTATAGTGCTATATCCATGGCTTGCGCTCATGTATTGCGTGAGGGTTGAAAAAGCTGAAGCGTGTTAAGAAGTATGAACCAATTGCTTGGCTGACACCGGGATAGGCATGAGGGGTACCTTGTGTTAAGAAAAGGGAGCATACAAGACTATATGATTTTGTAGGGATAGCGTTCTTTAGCATTGATATTTTGAAAGACATGATTGCTTGTTGGGATGCCCGAATTATTATTGTTTTTATGTTAAATGATAGACTATTGCCTTGAATCACTCGTGTCTTAATATTCATGCCATGATTAGATTACACGATCAAGATTATGCTAGGTAGCATTCCACATCAAAAATTATCTTTTTTTTATCATTTACCTACTCGAGGACGAGCAGGAATTAAGCTTGGGGATGCTGATACGTCTCCATCGTATCTATAATTTATGATTGTTCCATGCCAATATTATTCAACTTTCATATACTTTTGGCAACTTTTTATACTATTTTGGGACTAACATATTGATCCAGTGCCTAGTGTCAGTTAGTGTTTGTTGCATGTTTTATGTTTCGCAGAAACCCAATATCAAATGGAGTCCAAACGGGATAAGAACAGACGGATATTATTTTTGGAATATTTATAATTTTTGGGAATAAAAATCAACGCGAGACGGTGCCCGAGGGGACCACGAGGTAGGGGGGCGCCCCTGACCCTCGTGGGCACCCCGTAAGGCGGATGATGCTCTTCTTTTGCTGCAAGAAAGCTAATTTTCGGGGGAAAATCTGGGTGAAGGTTTCGATCCAATCGGAGTTACGGATCTTCGGATATATAAGAAACGGTGAAAGGGCAGAATCAGGGAACGCAGAAGCAGAGAGAGACAGACAGACAGAGCCAATCTCGGAGGGGCTCTTGCCTCTCCCACGCCATGGAGACCATGGACCAGAGGGGAAACCCTTCTCCCATCTAGGGAGAAGATCAAGGTAGAAGAAGAAGAAGAAGGGGGGCTCTCTCCCCCTTGCTTCTGGTGGCGCCGGAACGCCGCCGGGCGCCATCATCATCACCACGATCTACACCAACACCTCCGCCATCCTCACCAACATCTCCATCACCTTCCCCCCCTTCTATATTCAGCGGTGCACTCTCCTGCAACCCTCTGTACCCTCTACTTGAACATGCATGGTGCTTTATGCTTCGTATTATTATCCAATGATGTGTTGCCATCCTATGATGTCTGAGTAGATTTTCGTTGCCCTATTGGTGATTGGTGAATTGCTATGATTGATTTAATTTGCTTGTGGTGATGTTGCTTTCCTATTGTGCCCTCCGTGTCGCGCAAGCGTGAGGGATTCCCGCTGTAGGGTGTTGCAATACGTTCATGATTCTCTTATAATGGGTTGCTTGAGTGACAGGAGCATAAACCCGAGTAAGGGGGTTGTGGCGTATGGGATAAAGGGGACTTGATACTTTAGTGCTATGGTTGGGTTTTACCTTAATGATCTATAGTAGTTGTGGATTCTTTCTAGAGTTCCAATCATAAGTGCATATGATCCAAGAAGAGAAAGTATGTTAGCTTATGCCTCTCCCACATAAAACTTGCTATCGGTCTAGTAAAGTAGTCAATTTCTTATGGACAATTCCACAACTCCTACCACCACTTTTCCACACTCGCTATATTTACTTTATTGCTTCTTTATCTAAAACAGCCCCTACTTTATATTTACGTGCTCTTCATTATCTTGCAAACCTATCCAACAACACCTACAAATTCCTTCTAGTTTCATACTTGTTCTTGGTAAAGCGAATGTAAAGCGTGCGTAGAGTTGTATCAGTGGTCGATAGAACTTGAGGGAATATTTGTTCTACATTTAGCTCCTCGTTGGGTTCGACACTCTTACTTATCGAAAGAGGCTACAATTGATCCCCTATACTAGTGGGTTATCATAATGCTAGGCCTTGTGAGTTTGATTGCAAAGTTGAGCTTGGAATGTTGTGGCATGCGGCATCACGAGCTGTTCACCGTGCCTCCTGAGAATAATTCTTCGTTTTGATTTGCATGTTGATCTAATGCCAGTGATTTGCATGTTAAGAAAATCATCCTCTTCTGTTTTTTCTGTGCTTAAGAAGTTGTGGCACCCCGGCTTAGAGAAAAACGGAACGCCCCGTATTCCAGCCCAGAGATCGAGGAGAAGTCATCTGGAATACGACACTGCTTAGCATAGAACAAACCAGCTTTCTATTATTACACGAATATGAATACAAGGTCTCCGATATTACAATGAATAACATCGGTACGGCGACACTACGCCATTCTCAGTTGCTCTATGCAAGCAGCAGAACAACTCGAAGCAGCGGAATAACTCTAGCAGCGGAACAACGGTGGCGGTGGTGAACTCCACTCCGCAGGGACTCTGGCTGGAACGCTTATCCTAGCTCGCAAACTGTTCGCACACAAACACGTCACCGTGTACCCTCGGCGTCGAGCGCGATACGCAGGACACGTCGCCGAAGGAGGCTCACTAGAAGCGCGATACGCAAGACAATCCGGCGAGCTCTTTTGAAGACCCGAAACCCCACACGCCCGGGAGGGACCCCGTCTGGGCGCGTGGCGACTATGGGTTTCCCTAGGTTGACCTGATCACCCCTAGGGCCTCGATGTTCACCGCCCTGCAACAAGAAGAACAGACGAAGAACGAGGAAGAAGAAGAACTAGGGTTAAGGAGAAAAGATAAAAGATAAAAAGTGGTAGATGATTTGTTCGATTGTGTGTTGTTCAATCGGCCGTCACCCCCAACATATATAAGAGGCGGCTGGACTTCCCGTACAAGAAAAGGATTCATCTAGGCTTTCCTTACAAGAAAATTGCATCAATTCACATCCAAAACCCTAGTCAAATTCGGACTAGTTTTATCCGAACTTTCCAAAACTGTTCAGTTTAAACTGACTGTACCTTGCTGGTCCTTTTTGTGATGGCAAACAACCTCGGATGGAAATGAGTCCAAAAGAAATCTTGACCATTTCGACGAGACGAACATATTTCATGTTGAACGTTTTTTCATTAAAGGTCATCCCGAGGGTCAAATCGCTTGTGCAAAATAGCAAATTATTCACGCATCTCATCAGACACACCCACATATGTGTCTGGTTCCAGGCGTCATATTTTGCTCGCTGGAGGGTCTCGTTGTGCGGGCTCTAACTTTTGCATACGGCCTCGGATTGCGATGATCTTTATATCAAAATCGATCGGTTCGATGCGACGAAGACAACTCATGTAGATAATTCTTCCATACGAGGCCGTCTTGGGGGCTTAATCAGCCGAACAGTATTCTGAATACAAAATCCAGTACTTTGAGCACAACTTCGGCCTTAGAGATCGGGTCGGATGGCTATGACTTAAACATCAAAGTTGTTCCTCTCGGCGATGTGAAACTTTACATGCTGAAAACCCTCTCACTCGAAGCCATCCCATTTTCTTTTTATGTCATGCCAAAATCTGGTGTCAACACAAACAAGGACTCCACGGCAAACAAACAATAAAATCTGGAATGACTTGCAAGCTAGCATGACACGCCAGGTCAGTACATTGAATGTACTTGCAAGCTCGCAATAACCAGAAGCATTCAAGACAAACAACGGCATGACAATTACAGGTTAAACAGGAATTTAACATGGTATCATCAGAAAAACATGGCATGACCATCATAAACATGATACAGCTATCACAACATGAGCATATTTATCCGACAATACTAGCATGCAACATGATGACACTATCATGCACCACTTATTCTGCTCGGGTTACCTCGTAACCAACACATGCATCACTTACCAACCTCGGACATCACCCGATCATCTCAGGATCAAATCAAGCTTGGTATAAACAATACCGAAGTAATCAGTAAATGACCACAAGGAGCTTGATCTTACCCATGATTCTCGCACAAAATCACGAATATACAACGACTCGGTATCCTCGATACCACCGTGATCCTTGCGGCGATCACCACCTGACCAACACTTGGCCTCAAACTGTGATCCTTACGGCGATCACCACCCGACCAACACTTGGCCCCAAACTATGATCCTTACGGCGATCACCACCCGACCAACACTTGGCCCGTGATCCTTACAGCGATCACAACCAACTTATGTCATCGTTATTAAACACATGATTCTTATTACTGTTGACTCATGGTGTGACCTACTTTCGACCTGGGCCCTTATCTGCGGGCGCGGCTATCGATAGATTTAATATACACTCTGCAGAGGTTAGTACACTGTACCCACACTACGGAACCCATGGCCTCGCACTCCCATTCGGGAGGACCATCGGCGTTCCGACACAACCGTCCTACCGCCATGAAACTCTCCCGGCCAATCCGACTCACTCCCCTCTGGGCTAAGTCATGGGTGGCCCCATGTCTACCTCCAGACACCTCAACGACCTCCGTCGTGGCCCGTCCCACTCTGGGACCCGGATCCAAAAACTAGCTCAACAACGGGCACACAAGGCTTATGTCCGCCTACCTGATCGGGGTAGCGCACGCCCATAACCTTCCCTCATTGGAGGCACCGGCGAGAGGCACGACAATAGAACCAGTTAGGACCGTCCCATACTGGTAAGTGTGGTTGCACTGGTCAGCATCGAATCAGCGGCACCATGACTCAGCCAACAGTTGTTCAAGTTCAATTTAATCCGGTTAACTTGAATCCAAATATGCCGAGCCATGATAAAATGCATGAACATGATATCAACATAATCATGAGGGTATCACATAACTATCCACCATATCAACAATAAATCATATCCACTGAGCATGGCATACTAACGAACATGACCATCACCAACATCAACATGTACTACTATCAACCATAAACATATTAAAGGAAATACTAGCAGGTAGAACATCATAACAGAGTACAAGACAATATAGCACAAAAGTGAACATGCAACTCTAAACATCACCGGAACAACGATAACCATCTTTTCAACAGGCAAACATTTAATAAAGGTTCAAGTTGAAAACCATGGCTACTGCATGACTATCATGCAAGTGGGTATTGTGGCTTGCCTGGGGATGAAGAAGGCACCGGGGAAAAGTGCGGGAAACTCGTGGAATGAATCACCGGAAAACGTTCTCTCTCTAAGAGGGCTGAATAAGGGCAAGGGCATAATGGTCATTTTCACAGTGTCAAACCATAGTGAAAATGAAACCAACAGAACGGGCTCGACGAAACAAAGAAGTGAGCATTGGTTTCACCTTAAACGGAGCTATGGTTGAAAAAGTGAGCGTTGGTTTCAACAGAACGGGCCCGCGCATATGGCTGCTCCACCTGCCGACGGCTTCTGTGGCCTCTTGGGGGGAGCTGCGCGGCCTCTTCCTCGCCCAGTACGCTGCACCGGCGCACCCGGTCATCGCAGCTCTCCTAGGTGGCTCGCAGGAACCACCTTCAGGCCGCCACATCAAGTCATTCGTCCGCCAGATCGGTGCCGCCTCTGCGCTGCATGGGGCTCCTCCGGGCTGGGTGGTGCCTAAAGCCGATCTGGCCTTCAGCTCGGATGATCACCCCTCCAACTCAGCCTACTCGGGCGCGCTCCCAATGCTGTGCACCCCCACCATCTATCAGGTGGCCGTCACCAGGACCCTCATCAACGGCGGTGCTGGCCTCAGCGTGCTCTCGGTGGAGGCCTTCAGCCTCCTCCACGTACCGCCAGAGCGGCTGCAGCCCAGCAAGCCCTTCTTTGGCGTCGGAGGCGGCTCAACCGGCTCCCTAGGGCAGATCCGCCTTCCGGTGACCTTCGGCACCTACGACAACTTCCGCATGGAGCAAATCGACTTTGACATCGCCCCCATCGGCCTCCCATACAACGCCATCCTCGGCTACCCGGCACTAGCCCGGTTCATGGCCGCAACTCATCCAGCGTACAACCTCATGAAGATGCCCAGGAGTAGCGGCGTCCTCACCGTGTCCGGAGACACCGGGGATGCGTTGCAAGCGCTCAAGCTTACCTTCAAGGCCGCGGCAGTGGCGCAGCCCACCGGCCCAGACGCTCCCGAGCCCAAGGGGGCTGCACCGCCCAAGAAGAAGCAGCTATTCACCCAGGACAAGGCGGAAACCAAGCAGATACTAGTCGACGAGGACGGATCTACTAGCGCCACCTTCACCATAGGCACCAACCTCGAGCCCGAGCAGGAGGAGGCCCTGGTGAAGTTCCTACGCGCGAGCAAGAAGGTATTCGCATGGGAACTTGATCAGCTAGCAGGGGTCCCGAGGGGCGTAATTGAGCATCACCTCAACATGTGCCCCAACGTGCGCCCCGTGAAGCAGAAGGCGAGGCGGCAGTCCACTGAGAAGCAAGCTTTCATCGTCCAAGAGACCCGCAAGTTGGAGGCGGTAGGGGTCATTCGCGAGGTCCGCTACACAGATTGGTTGGCTAAACTGGTTGTCGTGCCAAAGAATGGGGGAAAGGAACGCATGTGTGTCGATTTCACCAACCTCAACAAGGCCTGCCCGCAGGATCCATTCCCGCTCCCTCGCATCAACCAGATTATCGACTCCACCGCTGAGTGCGACTTGTTGTGCTTCCTGGATGCCTTCTCCGGCTATCACCAGAGCAAGATGGCAGTAGAAGATGTAGAAAAGACGGCTTTCATGACCGCGTGTGGAGTG
Organism: Triticum timopheevii; assembly: GCA_963921465.1. Taxonomy (NCBI): domain Eukaryota; kingdom Viridiplantae; phylum Streptophyta; class Magnoliopsida; order Poales; family Poaceae; genus Triticum; species Triticum timopheevii. The sequence continues at coordinate 245,442,823 of OY997264.1, read as the reverse complement.
TACTGCTATACATGCATGTCATTCGGGCTGTGCAATGCAGGTGCGACCTTTCAGCGGCTAATGCACATCGCCTTGGGTCGGCAGCTCAGGAGGAATGCTGAGGCTTACGTTGATGACATTGTGGTGAAGTCTCGGGAGGCAAAAACCCTAATACAGGACTTGGAGGAAACCTTCGCGAGCCTTAACGAAGTGGACCTGTGGCTCAACCCAGAGAAGTGTGTGTTTGGAGTCCCCTCGGGCAAGCTCCTAGGCTTCCTCGTATCCCACCTGGGCATCGAGGCTACCCAGAAAAGGTAAAAGCAGTCGAGGACATGAGCCTGCCGAAGACCCTCAGAGAGATGTAGAAGCTCACCGAGCGCGTGACCGCACTAGATCGTTTCATCTCCAAGCTAGGGGAACGAGCGCTGCCCTTCTTGAAGCTGATGAAGAAGAAGGGCCCCTTTGAATGGACTGAAGAGGCCAACAGGGCGTTCCAGGATCTCAAAAGGTACTTAACCAGCCCTCCAGTGATGGTGGCTCCGCGTCCTCAAGAGCCCTTGGTGCTCTACCTTGCGGCTGTTAGGGAGGAGCGTAGGACCATGGCCGTAGCAACCATCCGGGTCAAAGCAAAGCAGGACAAGGAGGGCCTCACAGAGACCGCGACTGCGACCGAGAAGGACTAGCCACTGCAGGGAAGCACACCCCGAACGGAAGAGGCCCCTCCTCTAAGCGACCAGCCGCTGGGGGCTCCATTGTCTCGAGAGGCGCCCCAGCCTCCGGAGGGCGCTAGCAGTGCCAGCACTCCCACCTCGTCGAGCACCCTGTGTACTTTGTGAGCAAAGTGTTGTGGGACGCGAGGGCGCGGTACCCCATGACTCAGAAACTCCTCCTCGCGCTATTGGTAGCCTCGCGCAAGCTGCGACACTATTTCCAAGGCCATCCCATCAAGGTCGTCTCAGCATATCCCTTGGAAAGGGTGCTCAGGATCCCCAACTCGGCTGGAAGAGTTGTTGAGTGGAACATCGAGCTGCAAGCGTTTCAGATAGAATTCAGCACAACCAGAGTCATCAATGGGGCTGCACTTGCGGACTTCATGGCGGAGTGGGCGGAAGCGCCAGGCCTTGAGGCTGGCGAGGATCGGTCATTCTCCCCAGGAAGCGAGGCACCGGACGGTTGGGTCATGTACTTCGACGAGGCGTTCTCCCGACACGGCACGGGGGCTGGTGCGGTGCTCGTATCTCCCACTCAAGACAAGCTCTACTACGTCGTGCAACTCTGTTTCCAGCACGGAGAAAAGGTCTCCAACAACATAGCAGAATACGAAGGCCTGATAGCAGGCCTGAAAGCCGCAGTCGCCCTGGGGGTGAAGCGCCTCACCATCAAGGGTGATTCGCAGCTCCTCATCAACTTCTCCAACAAAGTATACGAGCCGAAGGACGAGCACATGGAAGCCTACCTCGCGGAAGTCCGCAGGATGGAGAAGCAGTTCTGGGGGCTGGAGTTGCAGCATGTGCCTCGCGGCACCAATCAAGAGGCTGATGACATCGTCAAAAGGGCATCCAGGCGACTACCTTAGGAGCCTGGCGTCTTCGAGTAGCGGCTCTTCAAGCCCTCGGCGACGCCATCACTATCAATCACGGCGCAGCCTCGGGAGGAGCTCCCCCAGCCACCTGCCTCGGGAGCCCTGGTCTGCGGCCCGAGATCAAGAGCGCGCCTGCTCCTGGCGCTGGAGCCTCAGGAAGGGTGCTGGATCACATAACTCAGGATCTACCTGACATGAGGCACCTTGCCAGAAAAGGAGGAGGAAGCGGAGCGTGTGGTACGGCAGGCCACGACATACTGCCTCAAGGATGGAGAGCTCTACCGGAGATGACTGAATGATGTGTCCTTACGTTGCATTTGCAGGGAGCAAGGGAAGGAGCTACTGGCAGACATACACGGAGGAGACTGTGGGCATCACTCGTCGTCACGGACTCTCGTTGGCAAGGCGTTCCGCAGCGGGTTCTATTGGCCCACGGCACTCAATGACGCTGTGGAACTGGTGAAAGCTTGCGAGGCCTGTCAGTTCCATGCCAAGCAGATCCATCAGCCGGCGGGAGGTCTACAGACTATACCCCTCTCATGGCCATTCGCAGTCTGGGGACTAGATATCCTGGGTCCGTTTCCTCGGGCGCCTGGAGGCTACCGGTACCTCTACGTCGCCGTGGACAAGTTCACCAAGTGGGCTGAGGTGGAAGCTGTCCGCACCATCCCCACAGGCTCCGCGGTCAAATTCATCAAGGGCCTCGTGAGCCGATTTGGGGTGCCGAACCGCATCATCACCGACAACGGTTCGCAGTTCACCAGTAACCTCTTCAAAACATACTATTCTAACCTTGGAACGCAGATATGCTACGCTTCGGTGGCGCACCCGCGGAGCAACGGTTAGGCTGAGCGAGCCAACGCAGAGGTCCTGAGGGGCCTCAAAACCAGGACCTTCAAGAAGAAGCTGGAGGCCTGCGGCAGGGGCTGGTACGACGAGCTGCAGTCGGTGCTGTGGTCTATCCGCACGACCGCAACCAAGCCGACTGGTGAGACCCTGTTCTTTCTGGTTTATGGAGCTGAAGTCATTCTCCCTCACGAGGTCAGACGTCGTTCCGCATGGGTCCTGGCGTTTGATGAAGCGTAGCAGGACGCCATGCGGGGGACGGATCTCGTGCTGGGGGAGGAGCATCACCGAGAAGCCGCACTGCGAGCAGCAAGGTGCCAAAAAGCACTGCGGCGATATCACTGCCGCAACATCCACCCCAGGACTCTTGAGGTAGGGGATCTCGTGCTCAGGCGGGTTCTCTATAGGGAGGGACTGCACAAGCTCTCTCCCCTGTGGGAGGGCCCGTTTAAGGTTGTTCATGTGTCCAGGCCCGGCTCCGCACGCTTGGATACCCAGGAGGGGGTGCCCATCCAGAACACGTGGAACATCCAACATCTTCGAAGATTTTACCCCTGAAAAAGGCTCGGTGCCTGTGAAGAAGGCGAATGCCTGTGAAGTAGACGCATTTTGGAAAAGGCCCGGTGCCTGTGAAGAAGGCGAATGCCTGCGAAGTAGCCGCGTTTTGGAAAAGGCCCGGTGCCTGTGAAGAAGGCGAATGCCTGTGAAGTAGCCGCGTTTTGGAAAAGGCCCGGTGCCTGTGCAGAAGGCGAATGCCTGTGAAGTAGCAGCGTTTTGGAAAAGGCCCGGTGCCTGTGAAGAAGGCGAATGCCTGTGAACGAGCCGCGTTTTGGAAAAGGCCCGGTGCCTGTGAAGAAGGCAAAAGCCTGTGAAGTAGCTGCGTTTTGGAAAAGGTCCGGTGCCTGTGAAGAAGGCAAACGCCTGTGAAGCTCGCCGCCCGTGACACTCTAACGTAATAATGAGTGGGGCTGTACACGCCCCAGAGTCTCCGGAGAGCCGCCCTTGGGCCTCGGGGCCTCCCGCCCACGCCCAGTGGCAGCACTTAGCTCCGCTCCAGTGAGAAGACGTCAGAGACTAGACTAGGTGCCGGACGCGGCTTCTTTCATTTTCTTTCCGCAGTTGGCCTGTTTGTTTCTATTCTCAGTTTTTCTAAGGCTGTTATCGTTTCGGGCTCGCGACCCTTCGTCCATTTCACTTGTTGGTTTCGTTTTCTCTCGCGCGAAGTCTCACGAGGGAGGAACATGGGCATCCTCGCGAGTGTTTTTCTGCCCGGTGGTTTGGAACTTCCCTATCCGAGTCCGCTGCGGGAGCACCCCTCCCATTCCGTGCCCACGGGCATCGCGACATGATCACGGGGCTTGGGTTGGTTGTCCTCGCCACCAAGGCCGGAGACTACCCTAACTGACTAAACCATGCACGACACAAGGCGCACGACGAGGCCCTAGCCTCGGGAGGCGAGGACCGCAACGAGCTTCCCCCCCAAGATAAGTGATTTCCACGCATAAACATGCAGAACGAAAACATAGCGCAAAAATATTAGAAACAGTGCACCAATTAAACAACGACAATTCAACATGCCCCGTGGGGCACCGGATTGCATTCTTTTTGTGCAGGAGAGAAAGGAAAGCAAAAGGGGGGCACGACTTGCCCGGCGCCGACTCTCCGCAAAGGATCATACTACCTCCGGAGCACAGCTGGATTCCGCCTCCCGCTTCACCGAAGCGCGGTGTCGGGCCGACCCGCTTCCCTCTCCGAGGCGAGCGCGACGACGAGGGGGCTGGTCGCGACCGCCACTGGAGGAGCTGCCGTCCGACTGGGAATCACCAGAGCTTGGCGGGCCTCAGGCACCGCTGCCTGTGTGCCTCCCGCCACCTTCATCCCGGCCAACACCGGGGCTGGGCGCGCGGTCGCGGTCATCATCTTCGGGGTAGCATCCAGTGCGGCGGCCGTCTTCCCCGAACACCCTCACATAGAGGGTGGCATCTCCGTCGAACTCAAAGTGTAGAGTGCGTCGTCGGCTCAGGCCGTGCGCGCGGGCAAACGTTTGCCAGCCGCGGGTCAGGGCCGCCTCCCCAGCGGTGGAGACCTCCAGAGTAGCCCAGGAGGCCCTGCTGCAGCAACCATCTGCCTGAAGCCAAAGGCCGCCCGGGGCACCAGCCGGAAGTTCACCTACAAAGAAGCAGGGGAGCTGGAGACAGGTGCCGGTCGGGTCCGCCGACCACACGACGAACTCTGGCAGCACCTCCGCCAAGCGAAAGCGTGGACTTGGGGGTCGCGCAGCCCCAACGTACCTCTCGTTGGCAGCCGAACACCAACTGCCGCGCAGAGGGCTGTTTCCATGGCCATGGGAGGCTGCAGCGGGGGCCATAGGGTGCTTGCGAGAGCGGCCCCGGCCACGCTTGGCCGGAGGAGAGCTGGGCCCTTCCTGGCAAGCCTTTCCTTTCTCCGTGGCCGAGAACCTCTTCGGCGGGCCATGGGTATGGCGAGCGGCCAAGAAGGAGAAGGGGAGTAGCAAGAAGGGATGGACTGGAAGGGCTCACACCGTTCCATACATATAGCTGAGCGAGGCCAACCGCCGGCCTCCATGATCACAGGTAATCATGACCCGTTTTGCATGCAGGGACTTGTCAATTTGTGCGGTAGCCGAGGCGTCGTGGGGGAGCCAGGACGCCCACGTCCAATCAACCGCCACGCGGCGCCCAAGGCCGCAGGCTGATGGGGCCCACGGCGCTTCGCACTTGCCCCTTCGCTTCTCTGCTAAGCCAAGTTCAGGCACGCCTTGGGCCCGGGGGCTAGTGTCTGCATTCTGGGAACGGGGGTACCAGACTTGCCTGCCTGCGGCCTGCAGCATGGCTCAGGGAGTGGCCCAGTACGGCCCATCTTCATCATCACATGCTCGAGACCCTCGCGAGGGGCCAAGCCTCGCAGGGCGAACGACAGGAGGCTTCCTCGGGCACAGCCTCGTCAGGCTGGCTCACGAGGAGGCGGAGAGATCAAGGCGGGGTACCTCACGAGGGGCCCATGATGCAAGCCATGACGACAGAGGCCAGGCGGGCGCCGGCCTGCGCAGAGTCCTTGTTTCCTCTTTGGTGCAAAGGGGGCAAGCGCAGGCAAGAGTATCAAGCAAAGGCAACCATTTTGGTGCAACAAGACCAAGACCAGCAGGACGGCAGGATGGAAGTCATCGTGGAGCCCAAGCCGGAGTCACCGTCAGGGTCTTTGGCAGGCGAGGACCAACTTTAGTCAGGATAAGTGTACTAGATGTTCCCCTTCAAAATGGCCAATTGTTGGCGTCCTTCCCGCTCAATATTTGGGAAGAGGCCCAGGGCCTCCCTCTATAAATAGAGCTAGCCACCGCAGAGTAGAGAGGCGACTGAACTCATCCAAGCAGTTCATCGCACCAGCCAAGAACAACCCCTCGCGAGGCTGTCCTTCCTTGTACTGTTCATCATCAGCCCCCGAGGCAATCCACCACACCATAAACTGGAGTAGGGTATTACACCACAATGGTGGCCTGAACCAGTATAAATCTCGTGCCCCTTGCGTTGTTCTTCGTGTAGTTTAGATCCTAGCGAGGCGACGAGACGTGGGTAGGCAGGAGGTGTGATCTCCGCGTGCACCCCAGAGTTCGAACATTGAGGGTCTGCCGGAACCCGAAATCCGACAGAAGGAGAGGGAGGAAAAGTAGGAAAGGGGGGCCGGCCCCCTAGTCCAATTCGGTTTGGGCTAGGGGGGCCGCGCGCCTGCCTCCTCTCTTCCACCACTTGGCCCATGAGGCCCATTGCTTCTTCCTCGTATTCCCGTAACTCCCCGGTACCCCCGAAAATATCCGAATCACTCGGAACCCTTTTGATGTCCGAATATAGTCGTCCAATATATCGATCTTTTCGTCTCGACCATTTCGAGACTCCTCTTCATGTCTCCGATCTCATCTCGGACTCCGAACTACCTTCGGTACATCAAAACTCATAAACTCATAATATAACTGTCATCGAAACCTTAAGCGTGCGGACCCTACGGGTTCGAGAACTATGTAGACATGACCGAGACACGTTTCCGGTCAATAACCAATAGTGGAACCTAGATGCTCATATTGGCTCCTACATATTCTACGAAGATCTTTATCGGTCAAACCACATAACAACATTACGTTGTTCCCTTTGTCATCGGTATATTACTTGCCCGAGATTCGATCGTCGGTATCTCAATACCTAGTTCAATCTCGTTATCGGCAAGTCTCTTTACTCGTTATGTAATGCATCATTCCGTAACTAACTCATTAGTTACATTGCTTGCAAGGCTTATAGTGATGTGCTTCACCGAGAGGGCCCAGAGATACCTCTCCGACAATCGGAGTGACAAATCCTAATCTCGAAATACGCCAACCCAACATGTACCTTCGGAGACACCTATAGAGCTCCTTTATAATCACCCAGTTACGTTGTGACGTTTGGTACCACACAAAGTGTTCCTCCAGTAAACGGGAGTTGCATAATCTCATAGTCATAGGAACATGTATAAGTTATGAAGAAAGCAATAGCAACATACTAAACGATCAAGTGCTAAGTTAACAGAATGGGTCAAGTTAATCACATCATTCTCCTAATGATGTGATCCCGTTAATCAAATGACAACTCATGTCTATGGTTAGGAAACTTAACCATCTTTGATTAACGAGCTAGTCAAGTAGAGACATACTAGTGACACTATGTTTGTCTATGTATTCACACATGTATTATGTTTCCGGTTAATACAATTCTAGCTTGAATAATAAACATTTATCATTAAATAAGGAAATAAATAATAACTTTATTATTGCCTCTAGGGCATATTTCCTTCAGTCTCCCACTTGCACTAGAGTCAATAATCTAGTTCACATCACCATGTGATTTAACATCAATATTCACATCTGTATGTGATTAATACCCATACTTCTCATTGTCATGTGATCAACACCCAAAGGGTTTACTAGAGTCAATAATCTAGTTCACATTGCTATGTGATTAACACCCAAAGAGTACTATGGTATGATCATGTTTTGCTCATGGGAGAAGTTTAGTCAACGGGTCTGTCACATTTAGAGCCGTATGTATTTTGCAAATATTCTATGTCTACAATGCTCTGCACGGAGGTACTCTAGCTAATTGCTCCCATTTTCAATATGTATCCAGATTGGGACTTCGAGTCATCTGGATCGGTGTAATAGCTTGCATCGTTGTAACCTTTTACGACGAGCTCTTTTATCACTTCCATTATCGAGAAATATTTCCTTAGTCCTCACTAAGGGTATTCTTGAGCGCTGTCCAGTGAGCTACTCTTATATCAAAATTGTACTCCCTTGCCAAACTCAGATCAAGGTATACAATATGTCTGGTACACAGCATAGCATACTATATAGAACCTATGACTGAGGCATAGGGAATGACTTTTCATTCTCTTTCTATTTTCTGCCATGGTCGGGTTTTGAGTCTTACTCAACTTCACACCTTGGAACATAGCCAAGAACTCCTTCTTTGACTGTTCCATTTTGAACTACTTTGAAATCTTATCAAGGTATGTACTCATTGAAATAAAAATATCAAGCGTCTTGATCTATCTCTATAGATCTTGATGCTCAATGTGTAAGCAGCTTCACCGAGGTCTTTCTTTGAAAAACTCTTATTAAAGTATCCTTTTACGCTTTCCAGAAAAATTCTACATTATTTCCGATCATCAATATGTTATTCACATATACTAATCATAAATGTTGTAGTGCTCCCACTCACTTTCTTGTAAATACAGGCTTCTCCAAAAGTGTGTATAAAACCATATGCTTTGATCAACTCATCAAAGCGTATATTCCAACTCTGAGATGCTTGCACCAGTCCCTAGATGGATCGCTGGGGCTTGCACATTTTGTTAGCACTTTTAGGATTGACAAAACCTTCTGGTTGTATCATATACAACTCTTCTTTAATAAATCCATTAAGGAACGTAGTTTTGACATCCATTTGCCAGATTTCATAAATGTGGCAATTACTAACATGATTCGAACAGACTTAAGCATCACTACAGTTGAGAAAATCTCATTGTAGTCAACACTTTGAACTTTGTCGAAAACCTTTTTGCGAAAATTTGAGCTTTGTAGATAGTAACACTACTATCAACGTCCGTCTTCCTCTTGAAGATCCATTTATACAATATGGCTTGCCGATCATCGGGCAACTCCACCAAAGTAATCACTTTGTTCTCATACATGGATCCTATCTCAGATTTCATGGCCTCAAGCCATTTCGCGGAATCTGGGCTCATCATCGCTTCCTCATAATTTGTAGGTTTATCATGGTCTAGTAACATGACTTCCAGAATAGGATTACCATACCACTCTGGTGCGGATCTTACTCTGGAAGACTTACGAGGTTCTGTAATAACTTAATCTGAAGTTTCATGATCATCATCATTAACTTCCTCACTAATTGGTGAAGGAATCAGTGGAACTGATTTCTGTGATGAACTACTTTCCAATTCGGGAGAAGGTTGTTAGGACCCCGACTCAATGCCACATTGATCTAGCATGTAACACCTCGTATCACTTTGCGGCCTCACGCACGGTATTCCCACGGGTGTCGCCTTACCTTTGCCCGGGACCGTTTGCGCCTTTTGGCACACGTATATGATAGTGTCGCTAGCATCCATATGATAAGGAGCCCGGGCTGACATGGCTAGTCGTAAACCCAAAGTGGCACAAACTTACAGGGACAGGCATCCATGACCCAGCATCGAACGTGTCGGTCATTAGCGAGTGAATCCACGCTGTAGCACTGGGCTAGCAGGACTCCGGTGAACCGGGCTGTAGCGGGCTAACAGGACTCCGGTATTCATCGCGTGACATTTCCCCGAGGGGACAGACACAGGAACGAAGAAGGACACATGCCGGCCAGCCTAAGTGTTCCGGAGCAGTACCAAGCTACCATGGCTCAGTGGAAGCACTAGGAGACATTTCCCGGTAAGAAAGGCTACTAAGGATAAACAACTAGATAGTTAGATCCCACACATACCAAGCATTTCAATAACATACACACAATATGCTCGATATGTGCAAATACAACATGGCATCACAACATGACTCTACAACTCAAGTATTTATTCATTAGGCTCCAAGGAGCAAGATATTACAAACATGGGTCTCATGACCCAACATTCAGAGCATACAAGTCAAAGCACAAGCGGAAGCTTAACATGTCTGAGTACAGACATCTACAAAAGAAAAAGGCTGAGAAGCCTAACTATCCACCAGATCCTGCCGAGGGCACAAGATCGTAGCTGAGGTAACAAGCTAAACGTCGAAGTCCACGCAGAACTACTAGCGAGACTAAAGTCTCTCTGCAAAAACATAAAATAGGCAAACGTGAGTACAAATGTACCCAGCAAGACTTACATTAGAACTATCTACATATGCATCATTATCATCAAAGGGGATGGTGGGGTTTAACTGCAGCAAGCCATCTTTGACTCGGTGGCTATCCTGAACTACGACTGCAAGTAACTCTTTTCAGGTGGCGCACACGAGTCCACATATTCACCAACCAATACACCACTATGGATCCGCTCCCGTCTCCCTACGAGAACGCCATACATAGCACACACGCTTATCTTGCGTATTTTAGGGTATCCACTTTCACTTGTCTATGAACTGTACAGGCAACCCAGAAGTCCTTTTCCGCAGACACGGCTATTCGAATAGATGATGTTAACCCTGCAGGGGTGTACTTCTTCACACACGCTCTCACCACTTACCGCCGTTTACACGACATGTACTCGGCAACCTTCAAGCGGAAGCCCAACGAGGGTGTCGGCCACGGCCTACCTAAACACTCAAGTCTCTAGTCCAGGTTTATCGCATATTCAGGTTCCATCCGCAGGGAGTTCGGCCGAGGTTTCCACATACGGCCCCGAACGATGTGTACAGGGTTCCGTGACACCAAACGGGCGCCCGGCATACCTGTCCACGTGCCTACCGCATCACAGCCCACCCCTCCGGTCAGCGTTGCGCACGGCCTCCAGCATACTACAAACACCAGAAACTACTTGCAACTCCTGGACAGAGGACAAGGGTGATTAAGAAACCGAGAGGGTCCATTGGTTTCGGGCCCAATGCGTGGTAGTATCTGTTTCATGGATCACAAACACAGAACTCAGTTCTTGAGGACGGCTTCAATGAGACAACCCACCATGTACTCCTTCATGGCCTCTCACCGCTACCTTTACCAAATTGTGTTCACACACTTAGCTCACACACAGTAGGACATGTTCACACACCTCTGATTCATCCCCGATGAATCAGACATGACTCAACTCTAAGCAGTAGCAGGCATGACAAACAAGCATGAATGAGTAGGCACATCAAGCCTCAAACAACTCCTACTCATGCTAATGGGTTTCATCTATTTACTGTGGCAATGACAGGTCATGCATAGGATAAAGGGGTTCAGCTACCGCAGCAAGTAACAGATGAATCGTTGTTGTCCTAATGCAGTAAAAGAGAGCAGGAGCGAGAGAGTAGGATTGTATCGGAATGAACAAGGGGGTTTTGCTTGCCTGGCACTTCTGAAGATAGCATTGAGTCTTCATCAGTGTCAACGATCACAACGTCGGCACAACGTCTACCAAGGGGAACAACACTGACAAACAGAGAAGAAACACGATCAATGCAATGCACAATATGATGCATGCTATTACATGTCATTATGAATGTGTTTTGGGCTAATGCAAGCTAAATCAGATTGAGATGAGTCCATTTGAACCAAAGATTCAAATGCAAACCCATTTTATGAACTCGTAAAGGTGCATTAACTTATTTCACCTAACTAGCAAGGTTAAAGTGTTCTAACATGCATGAAACATATACATATGGATAGATTGGATTTTTCTGATCATTTTTCATATATAACTTGTTTGATTTGGAGCTACGGTTGATTTTCTATGATTTTTAGAAGTTTATACTATTTTCTGGAATGTCCTGTATAAGAATAATTCCAGTAATTGAATTAATGCGTCAGCATAGCTTGAGGTTGACGTCAGCAGTCAACTGGGTCGGCAGTTCAAACCTGACCTATGGGACCCACGTGTCAGTGGTTAGTTAACTAACTAAACAGAGTTAGTTAGTGTTAGATTAAGCATTAATCTAGGTTAATTAGCGCTAAACTAACCTAACTAATAATTAACAAGGGTGGCCCACACGTCAGTGACCCAGGGGGTCAAATTGGGCCCACCCGGTCAATTGTCAGCGGGGTCAAACCCACCGGCGACTTGACGCCGGTGAGGCCCGAGACGGTGGCGCGGCTCGGAAAACGCCCACAGGGCATGGGCGAGGCTGTTCTTGGGCTCGTTGGAGAGCTCTAGCAGGCGCGCGTCTAGTGGTGGTGGGGGGCGGGCCTATGGTGGCCGGAGCCAACCGCGGCGAGCACGAAAGCGGTGGCCATCGTTCGGGTGAGTTGCGGGTTTGGTGTTGCAGCTTGCAAGTGAGCCAACTGATGCGCTGGGGCTGCTCTACGGGGTGCTACGAGCGTGTTGGAGTCGCCGGGGTGACCAAATGGTCACCGAAGCTGCGATGACGGCGAGCTCGGCCGGCGGCGTGCTGCGGGCAGCAAGGGGGCGATCGCTACGGCGAGCAAGAGGCAGCGGGGTTAGGGGGGTTAGATGTAGGTGCTCACAGCGAGTCCAACGAGCGCGAGGGCAAGGTCGGGGACGTCCGGAAGCTCCCGAATCGGCGGCGATGAGCTTCGGTGGCCGGCGACGAAAACGGTGATGGTGACGATGAAGCAGCGCGTCCGAGGCCGGGAAAATCATCGAGCAGGAAGAGGCAGATGAGGCGGAGCTCGTGGACTAGATGGTTTGGCATGGGGATGCTGGTGGCCGCGGCAAAGGCGAACGACGGCGACAGTGGTCCTCGGGCGTCGCGCGAGAGAGCGAGGGAGAGGAGGGGAATTGGCACGGGAGAGTGAGAGGGGTACGGGGTGGTCGAGGGGGAGTGTGTGGCGCTCGGGGCCGTCTCCAGCAGCGAGCAAGCAGGCAGGAGGTGGCCGCACAGCGGTGCGCGCTCGTCGGGCACGCGCCCGTCCTCCTGGTAGAGGAGGAAGATGACAGGGGAGGTGGCGGTGGTGGGCTGGGCCGGCCAGCTACAGTGCTGGACCGGTTGGTGGGCTGCACAAGTGAGGCCAGGTAGTAACTCTCTCTCTCTTTTTTATTTATTGTTTCTGTTTTCTATTATTCTTCCTCTGTTTTGATTTAGTTTAGCAACTACATCATTTTAATAAATTATGTAGTTTATTATATGGCTTGCTAAAATATATACAAGGCCACTCACAAACTTCCAGAATTATTGGAGTCATATTTAATATATATTAAATATAAATCCAAAGCAAATAGTTATTGGATTAATTCAAATGGCCAAAATAAATATTTCTGTGACTCCAAAAATATTGGTTTGAATTTTACCTCTTACCAATATTTCTATAGAATAACAGGAACATTTTCTTGGACTCATTTGATAAGATTTAAATGTTGGTTATTTTTAGAGGTTTTCTGAGGCTTTTGAAAATTCCTCAATTCAAGTTTCATTTGAATTTAAACATGATGCTCACATGGAAGCTAGCATAGGTCAGACCAGAATTAGGGATGTGACAACTCACCCCCACTAAACAAGAATCTCGTCCCGAGATTCAAGTCGTGAGGTAAGAAGACAGAGGGGGGCACAAGACCAACACAATCTTCGCGATCCAGGTTTCAGCTCATAAGGTTGTTGATTTGGTGGGCAGCAATTCCACGCTTAGAAAGATGGTGGATGGTGTCAAGGTGGCGAGGAAATAATTTCCATGATCCCGTAACGGGGCACCTTGAAAAAGGTGACTTGTAGAGTTATTACCTTAAATGGCAAAAAGAATTACTTTTGATCCATAGATCATTGAAACTCTTCATACCAGCTTAAGGCAATTTACAATTGATCGCTTGAAAGAGCTCGAAGGAATGGCATACTCGGACTAGGATGGATGATGTGGACTACCTTGTTGAAGAAAACGCAATGGATGATTTTTGCTTATCATCGGAAATGGATGGGACCCATGGTAGGACCAAAGGATGATCCTGAGCAAGAGTTACTAAGAAGGCAACCCATAGTGAAATGGCACAAAGACGGTGCAAGCTAGGAACAAAATGCAAATGTCGGAATGTTCCAACCATCATATCTGCCTGAGATTCAGATCTAGTTAGTAACAGGATACTTCAGACAACATGTCCGAAAAGGAAAGGTTGCAACACAAATCGACGAGATGATATTGCGAGATTCTTGGAAGATGAACTACGGTAGCAAGTTCCAAAACATGAGCTGGTTCTGCTACAAGCATGTGAACACACTGTCACAGACAAGCATGGTCACCTGGTAGTCTTACAACGAAACACTACCGAGTTCAGGGAGGAACCATTAACGAGGATACCGAAGTCCTTGCATAAGTCTAGCTCTTAAGAAGAAACTTCTCCTTGAACAAATCAATCAGTGGCTTGGTGTGCTACGGAATTCATATGGAATGAAGATGATCAGTCTAATAGACCATAGAATACTTCGCACGTGCATGACCGACTCGGGATGATTCCATAGGAAGTAAAAACATGCTTTCTCGAATTCATGGCAGCATCTTGCATCCAGTGCACATTAACTAGAGGAAGTCACTTCTTTCATCCAAGCATATTCTTCGTGAACGAAACACGAAGATAATGCTTATATAAGTTTCCAATACTAGCTGAATGTTCAACACGAATCATGGAGGAGATAAAAATGTTGCTAATGGGCTCAACAACAATTCATCTAGGTTTCCATATAAGTGGAAGTCCACAATTATGTGAACAAGACGATAGCATCGGTCATACCAAAGGATATAACGGTGTATACCCGAGGAAACAACCACGGGTAAGACAACATTACGAATATCATTGGTTCTGACTTGACTTGACGATAGCCCATATTCAAGTCAAAATTTTGACAAGGCAATAGATCCAACAACTGATCACAGGGACCAATCGGTGAAGATATCATCTTTCTTCAACAACCACACAAACACAAGGATATCCCTTTGAAAATGAACTAAGTCGGACAAACTTTCATCATCCAACTCTCCAAGTTGTTGTTCAGTTTACCAACTAGCTCAGGGTATCCAACACAGATTTTTGGAGAAGGGGCGGTTTATGGAAAACCAACTTGATCACGAACCCAACATAGTGGCCAGGTGACAACCGGGTAATACTTCCGAGAAGATATTCAGAAAATTACGAACCACCAATATGTTATTAAGCTCGAGAATAATCTTGCTTCCGAGGCAAGATGATGTGATCAATTAAGCAAGGGATTGAAATCCTAACTCATTGATCAAAGAGTGCACTAGAATAAGGACTACGTAGCACGATCTGTCTTAGAATGATGATTTAATAACCAACACGCTAAGTATGAGAATATTTTCCATTTACTACCAAGCAATGAGGTTGCTAGGAGTATTGATTTCACACATCACATTCCATTTGTCGGTATTCCGGTTGTAACAACACAGGGACCGAGGAATGAAAAATGATGGCGAGAGTATCACTGTATCAAGAATTCATAAGAGGTTGTACAATTCCCATGACATTCTTGACATAAGATGGCAATACTCTAGGGTGGAACAGATTAGAAGCTAGATTGGCAGTTGATCTTCGGAATACAACTGCTTTGACCCAATCCTAGAAATGGACAAGGTACTGGAGTTTGTTTCTCCTAGTCATTCTTAATAGAATGGCTTGACGGACGACAAGAGTAATAGGCATCGATGCACACGATTGCACAACTACTCCTGTCTATCAATTGATAGACGATGGTTGGAATAGAAATGAAGAGGGACAACTCAAGAAACATATAACTTTCTGAGTTGTGGATGCATAGATTAGTATGTCGAACCAAGTTCAACATGTTTATTCCGGATAACCCATGCAGAGAGGTAGGACTGGCAGAGTCACGATTATGAACGGAGAACTCCTCAAGAGTACTCTGATTGTGATCTTTTGGTTCAAATAACTTCTGCCTTAATGGTGCATGGTGTTTGGAAGAAGGAAATACCATGGACCTCGAGGACTATCGCAAGGTTACTAATATCCTAAAGGAACTAGCAAACACTATCAACATGAAGTAGGGTGAATCTCGGGTTCAAGAACCCAGGAATAGAATACCTACTACTAAGTGGCATCACGGGATGCTTTCGAGAATAAAGGCCAGAATTATCACACCGGGAACACAAAACATGCCTAGATTACCAGGTGGTTCTCCAAGACACCTAGGGTCATAATAGTAGCTCCAACATATATACCGAGGCAATAGAGTACCTCAACGCACCGGTTAGTGTGCTTATTCTGACCAAAAAGGACATCGGAATGGAAAGAAAGGATTTGCAAATGCATCAGACTATTTAGAAACCTGGGATGACTCGGACAGCATAACGGCTGTAAATGCTCAAAATGATTTGAGACATCCTGCAAACTGGTGGCATAACCACTTAACATCACAATATCAAAGTTCTGAGATCAACAGTTAACATACGGAAGTAGTAGGAACTGAAATGAAGCTTAAATCCAACAGTCTTATGAGTCTACGGATTAACACGTGATCCTAATAGATAGATGAGAAGGCCTAGTTCTTAATCCCCGTAGAAGAGAAGAGGATGACTCAGATCAGAAGGGCATAAGGTAAAGGTGTAAAAAGAGCCTTACGTTCCCTTCCACAATCAATTCCCTTACATGACTAAAGCACTTCAAGACTCAACTTCGACCAGTTTGGCTTGGTAATCCTATAGGCAGTCAGGCTCTGATACCAAAGCTGTCAGGACCCCGACTCAATGCCACATTGATCTAGCATGTAACACCTCATACCACTTTGCGGCCTCACGCACGGTATTCCCACGGGTGTCGCCTTACCTTTGCCCGAGACCGTTTGCGCCTTTTGGCACACGTATATGATAGTGTCGCTAGCATCCATATGATAAGGAGCCCGGGCTGACATGGCTAGTCGTAAACCCAAAGTGGCACAAACTTACAAGGACAGGCATCCATGACCCAGCGTCGAACGTGTCGGTCATCAGCGAGTGAATCCAGGCTGTAGCATTGGGCTAGCAGGACTCCGGTGAACCGGGATGTAGCGGGCTAACAGGACTCCAGTATTTATCGCGTGACATTTCCCTGAGGGGACAGACACAGGAACGAAGAAGGACACATGCCGGCCATCCTAAGTGTTCTGGAGCAGTAGCAAGCTACCATGGCTCAGTGGAAGCACTAGGAGACATTTCCCGGTCAGAAAGGCTACTAAGGATAAACAACTACATAGTCAGATCCCACACATACCAAGCATTTCAATAACATACACACAATATGCTCGATATGTGCAAATACAACATGGCATCACAACATGACTCTACAACTCAAGTATTTATTCATTAGGCTCCAAGGAGCAAGATATTACAAACATGGGTCTCATGACCCAACATTCAGAGCATACAAGTCAAAGCACAAGCGGAAGCTTAACATGTCTGAGTACAGACATCTACAAAAGAAAAAGGCTGAGAAGCCTGACTATCTACCAGATCCTGCGGAGGGCACAAGATCGTAGCTGAGGTAACAAGCTAAATGTCGAAGTCCACGCGGAACTACTAGCGAGACTAAAGTCTCTCTGCAAAAACATAAAATAGGCAAACGTGAGTACAAATGTACCCAGCAATACTTACATCAGAACTATCTACCTATGCATCATTATCATCAAAGGGGATGGTGGGGTTTAACTGCAGCAAGCCAGCTTTGACTCGGTGGCTATCCTGAACTACGAATGCAAGTAACTCTTTTGAGGTGGCGCACACGAGTCCACATATTCACCAACCAATACACCACTATGGATCCGCTCCCGTCTCCCTACGAGAACGCCATCCATAGCACTCACGCTTATCTTGCGTATTTTAGGGTATCCACTTTCACTTGTCTATGAACTGTACAGGCAACCCAGAAGTCCTTTTCCGCGGAAACGGCTATTCGAATAGATGATGTTAACCTTGCAGGGGTGTACTTCTTCACACACGCTCTCACCACTTACTGCCATTTACACGACATGTACTTGGCAACCTTCAAGCGGAAGCCCAACGAGGGTGTCGGCCACGGCCTACCTAAACACTCAAGTCTCTAGTCCAGGTTTATCACCTATTCAGGTTCCATCCGCAGGGAGTCCGGCCGAGGTTTCCACATACGGCCCCGAACGATGTGTACAGGGTTCCGTGACACCAAACGGGCGCCCGGCATACCCGGCCACGTGCCTACCGCATCACAGCCCACCCCTCCGGTCAGCGCTGTGCATGGCCTCCAGCATACTACAAACACCAGAAACTACTTGCAACTCCTGGACAGAGGACAAGGGTGATTAAGAAGCCGAGAGGTTCCATTGGTTTCGGGCCCAATGCATGGTAGTATCTGTTTCATGGATCACAAACACAGAACTCAGTTCCTTAGGACGGCTTCAATGAGACAACCCACCATGTACTCCTACATGGCCTCTCACCACTACCTTTACCAAATCGTGTTCACACACTTAGCTCACACACGGTAGGACATGTTCACACACCTCTGATTCATCCCCGATGAATCAGACATGACTCAACTCTAAGCAGTAGCAGGCATGACAAATAAGCATGAATGAGTAGGCACATCAGGGCTCAAACAACTCCTACTCATGCTAGTGGGTTTCATCTATTTACTGTGGCAATGACAGGTCATGCAGAGGATAAAGGGGTTCAGCTACCGCAGCAAGTAACAGATGTATTGTTGTTGTCCTAATGCAGTAAAAGAGAGCAGGAGCGAGAGAGTAGGATTGTATCGAAATGAAAAGGGGGGGGTTTGCTTGCCTGGCACTTCTGAAGATAGCATTGAGTCTTCATCAGTGTGAACGATCACAACGTCGGCTCAACGTCTACCGAGGGGGAACAACACCGGCAAACAGAGAAGAAACATGATCAATGCAATGCACAGTATGATGCATGCTATGACATGGCATTATGAATGTGTTTTGGGCTAATGCAAGCTAAATCAGATTGAGATGAGTCCATTTGAACCAAAGATTCAAATCCAAACCCATTTTATGAAGTCATAAAGGTGCATTAACTTATTTCACCTAACCAGCAAGATTAAAGTGTTCTAACATGCATGAAACCAGTATAGATGGATAGATTGAATTTTTCTGATCATTTTTCATATATAACTTGTTTGATTTGGAGCTACGGTTGATTTTCTATGATTTTTAGAATTTTATAGTATTTTCTGGAATTTCCTGTATAAGAATAATTCCAGTAATTGAATTAATGCATCAGCATAGCATCAGGGTGACGTCAGCGGTCAACTGGGTCGGCCAGGTCAAACCTGACCTATGGGACCCACGTGTCAGTGGTTAGTTAACTAAGTAAACAGAGTTAGTTAGTGTTAGATTAAGCACTAATCTAGGTTAATTAGTGCTAAGCTAACCTAACTAATAATTAACAAGGGTGGCCCACACGTCAGTCACCCAGAGGGTCAAACTGGGCCCACCCGATCAATGTTCAGTGGGATCAAACCCACCGGCGACTCGACGCCGGCGAGGCCCGAGATGGCGCGGCTCGGAAAACGCCCACAGGGCATGGGCGAGGTTGTTCTTGGGCTCATTGGAGAGCTCTAGCAGGCGCGCGTCTAGTGGTGGTGGAGGCCGGGCCTATGGTGGCCGGAGCCAACGGCGGCGATGACGAAAGCGGCGGCCGTCGTTCGGGTAAGTTGCAGGTTCGGTGTTGCAGCTCGCAAGCGAGCCAACTGATGCGCTGGGGCTGCTCTATGGGGTGCTACGAGCGTCTTGGAGTCGCCGGGGTGACCAAATGGTCATCGGAGTTGCGTTGACGGTGAGCTTGGCTGGCGGTGTGCTGCGGGCAGCAAGGGGGCGACGGCTACGACGAGCAAGAGGAAGCGGGGTTAGGGGGGTAGATGTACGTGCTCACAGCGAGTTCAACGAGCGCGAGGGCGAGGTCAGGGACGTCCGAAAGCTTCCGAATCGGCGGCGATGAGCTTCGGTGGCCGGCGACGGAAACGGTGATGGTGATGATGAAGCAGCGCGTCCGAGGCCGGGAGAATCATCAAGGAGGAAGAGGCAGATGAGGCGGAGCTCGTGCACTAGCTCGCTTGGCATGGGGATGCTGGTGGCCGCGGCATAGGGGAACAGCGGTGACAGTGGTCCTCGGGCGTCGCGCGAGAGAGCGAGGGAGAGGAGGGGAATGTGCACGGGAGAGTGAGAGGGGTACGGGGCGGTCGAGGTGGAGTGCGTGGCGCTCGGGGCCGTCTCCAGCAGCGAGCAAGCAGGCAGGAGGTGGCCGCACAGCGGTGCGCGCACGTCGGGCACGCGCCCGTCCTCCTGGCAGAGGAGGAAGACGACATGGGAGGTGGCGGTGGTGGGCTGGGCCGGCCAGCTACATAGCTGGACCGGTTGGTGGGCTGCAGAAGTGAGGCCAGGTACTAACTCTCTCTCTCTTTTTTATTTATTGTTTCTGTTTTCTATTATTCTTCCTCTGTTTTGGTTTAATTTAGCAACTAAATCATTTTAATAAAATTTGTAGGTTATTATATGGTTTGCTAAAATATATACAAGGCCACTCACAAACTTCCAGAATTATTGGAGTCATATTCAATATATATTAAATATAAATCCAAAGCAAATAGTTATTGGATTAATTCAAATGGCCAAAATTAATATTTCTGTGACTCCAAAAATATTGGTTTGAATTTTACCTCTTACCAATATTCTATAGAATAACAGGAACATTTTCTTAGACTCATTTGAGAAGATTTAAATGTTGGTTATTTTTAGAGGTTTTCTGAGGCTTTTGAAAATTCCACAATTCAAGTTTCATTTGAATTTAAACATGATGCTCACATGGAAGCTAGCATAGGTCAGACCAGAATTAGGGATGTGACAAAGGTACAATTACCTTATCAAGTTCTACTTTCCTCCCACTCACTTCCTTCAAAAGAAACTCCTTCTCTAGAAAGGATCCATTTTAGCAACGAATATCTTGCCTCCGGATCTGTGATAGAAGGTGTACCCAACAGTTTCCTTTCGGTATTCTATGAAGATGCACTTCTCCGATTTGGGTTCGAGCTTATCAGGTTGAAACCTTTTTCACATAAGCATCGCAAATCCAAACTTTAAGAAACGACAGCTTAGGTTTACTGCTAAACCATAGTTCATACGGTGTCATCTCAACGGATTTAGATGGTGCCCTATTTAAAGTGAATGCAGCTGTCTTTAATGCATAACCCCAAAACGATAGTGGTAAATCGGTAAGATATATCATAGATCGCACCATATCCAATAAAGTACGGTTATGACATTCGGACACACCATTACACTGTGGTGTTCCATGTGGCGTGAACTGTGAAACTATTCCACATTGTTTAAAATGAAGGCCAAACTCGTAACTCAAATATTCTTCTCTACGATCAGATTGTAGAAACTTTATTCTCTTGTTACGATGATTTTCCACTTCACTCTGAAATTCTTTGAACTTTTCAAATGTTTCAGACTTGTGCTTCATTAAGTAGATATACGCATATCTGCTCAAATCATCTGTGAAGGTCAGAAAATAATGATACTCGCCACGAGCATCAACACTCATTGGACCGCATACATCGGTATGTATTATTTCCAACAAGTTAGTAGCTCGTTCCATTGTTTCGGAGAACAGAGTTTTAGTCATCTTGCCAAAAAGGCATGGTTCGCAAGCATCAAATGATTCATAACCAAGTGATTCCGAAATCCATCTTTATGGAGTTTCTTCATGCGCTTTACACCGATATGACCCAAACGGCAGTGCCACAAATAAGTTGCACCATCGTTATTACCTTTTGTCGGTGTACTAAAGTAGGGGTACCTTAGTATCCCGAACTTGTGCACGGGCAGTCGCAGCGTCCCACGGCGAGGCTTGCCGGGTGTCCGCCAATATCCTTCGCTATTCCTATTACTGCCATTCAAGAACAAAGTGTTTAACTAAGAAGACAGAGTCCCGGCAAGAGGAGTTTTGCCGGGAAGGACAAGACCCCGGCAAGAGGAGCTTGCCGGGAAGGCCAACCAAGGCATTTTAAGAGACTTGCCGCGACGCACCGTGCGTCCCGGCAAGGCCCGGCGAGCGACAAGCTTGCGGGTCCGACAAGACAGCGACCGCGGCAAGGCGCTTGCCGCGGCGAAGCCACCACTCTGCGCCCTCGCTCCAGCGCATCCGACGACGTGCAGCCAAGCGGTGCAAAGTGGCAAGTGAAGATGACTAGAAGGCCATCGTGGCAATCGGTGGCGCCCCTAACGGTCGTTTCTTGCACTGTTTAGGCGACCGTACGGGCATTAAATGCCCTTGTCCCCTGCCGTCAGAGTTAGGTAGGGGGCACTGTTGATAGCGGTTGTACCAACCCCTATTTTTACTTTTTTACCCCTCTCTCTACGCTGCCACCTGTCGGTGACCCCTTTAGACTATAAAAAGGAGGCCCATGCGCACGTAGAAGGGGTTCGACTCATTCGAAACTACAACACACCCACGCTCTCGAGCAAGAACAGAATAGAAACACAAAGCAGCAGTAGGAGTTTTATCTCTCCGGAGAGCTCCGAAGCTGGGTAAAATCCCTCCCATGCTCCGCCTCGATCTGCTCTTCGTGCGCCCTCCGCTCCCTTCCCGGACCGAAAAGGGGCCCTGCCCCATAGGTGTTCATTTCCCACGACATCTTTGGCGCGCCAGGTAGGGGAGCGTCGAGGTTGCGCGAACCTGATCCGGCGTTTGTACGCACTACATCAACATTTTCATCGACATGCCACCGAAGAAGAAGGCTTCGGAGGTGGCCGCTCTGTCTACGACTATCCTACCGCCACCTGAGCAAACGGGCGGTGGGGTGGATGCCGGCGAAGGAGCGGGCGCCGACGGGGGGACTCACGTCGTCACCAACTCCAAGGACAAGGCCCCGCAAGCTTCAGCGTCTGTACATCCACTGCACCCCTCCCAGGAGGTGCAGGATCGACAACGCCACGGTGCTCCTAGAACCGTACTCGCGTTGGAACAAGGCCAAGATGGTGGGTCGCGGGACGCTCAAGGCCAAAATACACGTCAACACACTGGCACGAGCGCAGTACGGTCGCCTGGACGATATGTTGCTCCTTCTAACACTGTTAGAAGTTTGAGCATATCCCGCACCTCGCGTCGCTCGCCACCGCCACCCAAGACTCCAGAGGAAGCGCTGGCCCGAGCCCAGCTGCTTCTAGATTACCCTCCAGCGCCAGACAAGATCGACGACTGGAGGGCCACCATTCAGAGCCTCATCGGCTTCGCCAACGGCGACAAGCCCCGGCAACCGAGCACATCGATGCCCCGGCAAGATGCCCAGGCGCAAGCCGACGCTGACAAGACCGCTGGGGATGCCACCACCGTGCACTCCCCACCCCGAAGGCCAAGATCGCCGACTCGCCGGGCCAACCTCGACACCGACTCCACCGCGTCGTCGGACCCGCGAGCTCACCGCGATCAACGCCAAGTTCTCCAAGAACGACGACACGAAGACGCTCGCACTCGCATCGAGCATCGAAGAGAAGCGCGGCGTCAGTCAGACCAGCGCGCTGGGCCCGCTGTTGATATGCATGCGCCAGGGGAACCAGGCGACTTGCCGTACGCGGTAGGTTGCCCTGTGTTCACCCGTGAGCTGCGGCAGGTCCAGTGGCCCAGTACCAAGAACTTCTAGCCAGACGTGCCCGAGAAGTACGATGGCAGGATACATCCGTCGGAGTTCCTCAGCGTCTACACCATCGCGGTGCAGGCTGCCGGGGGACGCGACGAGAAGATCCTCGCCAACTACTTCCCGCTGGTGCTCAAGCCCAACGTCAGATCTTGGCTCATGCACTTGCCGGACAACTCCATATCTTCGTGGGCGGACCTGTGCCATCAGTTCGTCGGCGCCTTCACAGGCGGCCACAAGCCCCATGGCCAGGAGAGCGACCTTCATCTGCTCGCCCAGAAAGAAGGAGAACCCCTGCGCAGGTACATACAGAGATTCAGCCAGGTGCAGCGCAACATCCCAGACGTCCACCCTGCCGCGGTTATCAGCGCGTTCCATCAGAACGTACGTAACCGCAGGATGAGGGAGGAGATGGCGATGTGCAAAATCAGAGATGTCAGTGAGCTATATGCTCTGGCCGACAAGTGTGCACGTGCTGAGGAGGGGAGGAAACTCCACGGAGAGAACGCAGGAGTAGAAGGATCTGACAGTGAGGATGCCGCCCTGGCAAAGAAGAACCGGAGGCGGAATAACAGAAAGAGAAAAGCTAAGGATGTGCTAGTTGTCGAGCAGTCCGGCAACGGAGGTGGCACCGAGAAGACCAAAGCTGGTGACTCCGGCGAGGCTGTGGTGGCCGCCGACAAGCAGGACAACTCCGGCAAGCAGTACTGCAAGATCCACCGCACCAAGGGCCATGACCTCCAGGCCTGCAAGAAGGTTGAGCAGCTTGTTGAGCTACAGAAAGCTGAATACCAGCGCCGCGACAAGGAGAAGGCCCAGGAAGGTGGCAGAGGATCCGGCAAGAAGTGTCCCGCCCGGGGAGGGTGTCGCGGCAAGGCCAAGCAGCGGCAAGGAGACAGACCTCCCCGCGGCCGCGACAAGGACGAAGATGAGGACGAAGATGAAGAGATGGATGAGGATAAGGCCGACGAGCAGGAGTTTCAGAAGGCAACGGAGGTTTTGTGCGTCGACGGCGGTGCTTCTCTGCATACCTCGCACCGCCAACTCAAACAGTGGGTGCGGGAAGTAAACGCAGCAGAACCATCCGTTGAGTCGCGCAAGCCCCTGAAGTGGTCCAGCACGCCCATCATCTTTGATGTTGAGGATCACCCTGATCGCATAACTGCGGTTGGGTGCTTGCCGATGTTGGTTTCACCAACTATCCGCAACCTCAAGGTCACAAAGATGCTGGTTGACGGCGGGGCCGGCCTGAATCTGATCTCCTCAGCGGTACTCAAGAAGCTCCAGATCCCCGACAGCGAGCTCGAAGAGACCGGCACCTTTCAAGGAATCAACCCGGGAAGGAGCAAGCCGGAGGGGAAGATCACACTGCCAGTAACGTTTGGCAGCGAGCTGAATTTCAGGACAGAGAGAGTCACATTTGACGTTGCTGATTTCCCATTGCCCTACAATGGGATACTTGGCCGTCCAGCGCTTGCCAAGTTCACGGCAGCCTCTCATTACGCTTACAACGTGCTCAAGTTGCCCGGTCCGATAAGTGTCATTTCTGTCCACGGCGACAAGAAAGATGCACTTATCTGTACGGACAAGATCTACCGGGAAGCAGCAGCCGCAGCAGAACGCAAACCACTTGCCGCTGAAGCTCCCGGGGGGAAGAAGAAGACCAAGTCCGGCAAGAGTAGCTCTGATGCTCACTCTAGCAAGCGCACCTCTTCGGAGTGCTGCGCTACCGTCGAGGACGCACCATCGAGCTCCACCGGCAAGGAAAGAAGGCAAAGACAGCTTCACCAGAGACCAAGAAAGTGGCCTCCAAGGAGGACGGCACTGGTGGTACCTTCACCATCAGTGCCACGCTTGACCCTAAATAGGAAAGCGCGCTCGTTGCTTTCCTGCGGGCGAATGTCGATGTGTTTGCATGGCAACCATCTGACATCCCCGGTGTTCCCAGGAAAGTAATTGAGCACCACCTTGCCGTCTACCCTCACGCACGGCCCGTCAAGCAGAGAGTTAGGAAGCAAGCAGTGGAGCGACAAGAATTCATTGCTGAAGAGATCAAGAAGTTGGAAGCAGCAGGCCTGGTCAGAGGAGTGCTCCATCCAACGTGGCTGGCCAATCCTGTAGTCGTGCGCAAAGCAAACGGGAAGTGGAGGCTTTGTATTGACTTCACTGATGTTAATAAAGCTTGTCCCAAGGATCCATTTCCCTTGCCGCGCATTGACCAGATTGTCGACTCCACGGCAGGATGTGATCTGCTTTCATTCCTTGATGCATATTCAGGATATCATCAGATCTTCATGGCAGAAGAAGATGAAGAGAAAACCGCATTAATTACTCCATGTGGCACGTACTGCTTTGTACGGATGCCTTTCAGACTAAAGAATGCTGGTTCAACATTTGCAAGAGTAGTCAGTCATGCTTTTGAGCCACAGCTCCACAGGAATGTAGAAGCATATATGGATGACATAGTGGTCAAAAGCAGAGACAGGGCAACTTTGATCCAAGATTTGGACGAGGCTTTTGCAAATATGCACAAGATCAATCTCAAGTTGAATCCCGAGAAGTGCGTGTTTGGAGTTCCTTCCGGCAAGCTTCTCGGATTCTTTGTGTCTCAGCGGGGGATCGAAGCCAATCCCCGACAAGATCAAGGCCATTGAACAAATCGAAGCACCGAAGCGCGTCAAGGATGTGTGAAGGCTTGCCGGCTATGTTGCTGCTCTCAGTAGGTTTATCTCTAAGTCTGCTGAGTGCGCCCTGCCGTTTTTCAAAATTTTGAAAAAGGCAGGTCCAATGAAATGGACTCCGGAAGCGGAGGCTGCACTGCAGGACTTGAAGAGATACCTATCCTCCACTCCAATACTTGTCGCACCTAAGCCACAAGAGAAGTTGCTGCTATATCTGGCGGCGACCAATCAAGTGGTTAGTGCTGAATTAGTAGCGGAGAGGGAGGCGGATGATGAGCCAGCAACCACGGCAAGCGAGTCCAGCGACAAGCAGGGAGCTTCCCCGACAAGCTCTGGCCCCGACAAAGATGAATCTGTGCAGCCACAGGAAGAGAAACAAAAGAAGATGGTGCAGCGCCCAGTGTATTTTGTCAGTTCCCTCCTGCAGGGGGCTAGATCAAGTTACTCTGGAGTGCATAAGTTGCTTTTCAGCCTTCTCATGGCCTCGAGGAAGCTGCGCCATTACTTTCAAGCACATGAGATCACAGTTGTCACTCGCTTTCCGTTGAAGAGGATACTGCAAAATCCAGAAGCAACAGGCAGGATTGTCGAGTGGGCACTGGAATTGTCAAGCTTTGGCCTCAAGTTGGAGAGTACCTCGACTATCCAGAGCCGAGCATTGGCAGAATTCATAGCAGAATGGATGCCAACACCTGATGAAGAAACTCTGGAGACGAGCATCCCCATCAAGGAAGCAAACAAGGAATGGATCATGTACTTTGATGGTGCCTTCTCGCTGCAGGGCGCTGGTGCGGGCGTACTACTCGTCGCACCCACTGGAGAGCACCTCAAGTACGTGGTCTAGATGCACTTTCCCAAGGAGCAAGCAAAAAACAATACTGCAGAGTATGAAGGCTTGCTTGCCGAACTCAGAATCACCGCGGACCTTGGGATCAAGAAGCTTATTGTCAGGGGTGACTCGCAGCTTGTCGTCCGTCAAATAAACAAAGATTATCAAAGTCCGTTGATGGAAGCCTACATTGATGAAGTGAGGAAGTTGGAAGAGCATTTTGACGGCCTGCAAATGGAACATGTTTCAAGAGCTCAAAATGACATTGCAGACGGCCTGTCAAAGTGCGCCGCACTCAAGTTACCTGTGGAGCCAGGAATTTTTGTGCTCAAGCTGACTCAACCATCTGTAACACCATCAACTGGACAGAGCAAGAAGAGGAAGTTGGTTACTGGCAACTACTTTCCAGCAGAGCTCCCCGAAGCCGCCGTCAAGAAGGTCCCCAAGATCAACACAAAGAGTGCTGAGGAGCGGTCTGCTCCGACAAGCCCTAGGGTTTGTTTCGTTGAAGCAGACGCTCCCGACAAGCTGTGTCCCGACACGCTTGCCGGGGAGCATCATGCTCCAGCCGAATCGCGGATTCTTGCCATAGAAGCAGATGTTCCCGCAGCAGCATTTGCGCCTTTAGCCCTTGTCGTTGAGCCACAAGCTCCGGCATGGGCACAGCAGATCGTCCATTTCCTTCAAACAGGAGAACTTCCCGACGAGCAAGAAGAAGCGGAGAGAGTAGCCCGGCAATCAAGTATGTACCAGTTTGTCGATGACATACTGTACAGAAGAAGATTCAACAGAGTGAAATTGAAGTGCATTTCCTGGGAAGATGGATAGGAGCTGTTGGTGGAGATACATGGAGGCATATGTGGTCACCACATTGGCGCAAGGGCACTTGCCGGCAAAGCCTTCCGGCAAGGTTTCTTCTGGCCGACAGCCCTCTAGGATGCAACTGCACAAGTAACCAAGTGTGAAGCGTGCCAGTTCCACTCCAAGCAGATACATCAACCAGCTCAAGCTCTCCAAACAATCCCTTTATCCTGGCCATTTTCGGTCTGGGGGCTCGACATCCTCGGCCCCTTTCCCCGAGCTGTCGGGGGCTTTGAGTACTTGTACATTGCAATCGACAAGTTCACAAAGTGGCCTGAAGTGGAAGCAGTGAGGAAGGTGACAGCACAGTCAGCAGTCAAGTTCTTCAGGTCAATTGTTTGCCGTTTCGGAGTCCCTAACAGGATCATCACCGACAATGGCACACAATTCACGAGCCGCACCTTCATGCAGTACGTCCAAGATCTTGGCGCCAAGATCTGCTTCGCTTCTGTTGCTCACCCGAGAAGCAATGGTCAAGCGGAGAGGGCAAACGCTGAAGTGCTGCGCGGGCTCAAGACCAGAACTTTCGACAGGCTGCGCAAGTGCGGAAGAAACTGGATCGAGGAGCTATCGGTGGTTCTTTAGTCGATCAGGACGACGCCGAATCAAGCCACTGGCCAGACACCTTTTGCTCTCGTCTACGGAGTGGAGGCAGTTCTCCCCACGGAACTCGTATACAGATCGCCTCGAGTGCTCGCTTACGATGAGCTTGAGCAAGAGCAGCTGCGGCAAGATGACGCGCTGCTCCTCGAGGAAGATCGTCTTCAGGCTGCTGTACGAGCTGCTCGCTACCAGCAAGCTTTGCGTCGCTACCATAGCCGCAAAGTTAATGCCAGAAGCTTCGAGGAAGGCGACCTTGTTCTTCGGCGCGTTCAATCCGCCAAGAATTCCAACAAGTTGACGCCAAAGTGGGAAGGCCCTTATCGGGTGAAACGAGTCACTAGGCCTGGCGCTGTCCGCCTTGAGACCGAAGATGGCTTTCCGGTGAGCAACTCCTGGAACATAGAGCATCTTCGTAAGTTTTACCCATAAGGCGCGGTTGCCGGAACCTGTTCCGGCAACCACCTTTTCTACAAGCCTTGCCGCTGTTGCATGTAACCCTTTGTACAAAGCCGGGCGTAGATCCCGTGCATAAATAAAGTTTATGTGCTCCGCGCATGTTGTCAAATTTCATGCCTTCTTCTTTTTTGCATGTATTGTCTGACACTTTGTGCAGCACTTGCCCCTGGTAAGCAGTAACGAGCCTTAAGGCCCCATATCATTATTTTCTCTTCTTTCTTTTTTCTCAAAAAAGAAGGTTCCTTCGCCCACAAGTTCACGGGGGGGGGGGGGGGGGGGGGAGGAGGGGAGGAGAGGATAAAGGTATGGACCAGGCGTCGTTCAAAGGAGTCTAGCCTTGCCGGGACACAGACGACAGAAAAGCTAAGTTGCCAAAGTTTGAGCATGATCAGTTTTTAAAATTTTAAGTTATCTTCCTTGAACGACCGTACTTTGTACGGAAAACCTGTGCGCGGAGGAACCTCCTCGTAGCTAGTTGCGCCCTTACTATGTTTCGAGTCCGCTCAATAACTTAAGTGTGCTGCAACTAGTTGCGGCAAGGTTTCTTGCCGGAGCCGGCACCGCCAGCAGGCTGCTGATGTTCCGCACTCAGCACTTGCAGCAAGCGTGCCCGCGCCGGCAAGTTCTCTAAAAGCGTAGGGTAAAAACATACAAAGAAAGGAATCAAGTAAAGGAGATAGCATAGCAAGCATTGCCCAGAATAGAGTTATATTACAAAAGTAACTTGTTGCGGCACTGACTAAATTGTTCTCATGACTTAAATAAACAGTGACAAGGAAAGGAGAAGAAGGGTGGCCTAATCCACGCGCTCGCCGTCAACCCTCCTGACCTCATTCACCTGGTCCACGATGGGTGCGACAATGGCTTTGAGTTCTTCAAGATCAGCACCCGCCGGCAGCTTCTTGAGGACGCGGGTGAGGTCGAGGCCCGGATTGCGGAAGAGTATCTTAACCAACACCTTCTCCAAGACCTTGGTGCAGATTGCGCGTGACTCGTCCGCCAGCTTCTTTGGGATCCTTTCCCGGAGTTGCTGGAGGGCCGTCACCACACCCTTGAAGAAAAGAGTAAGCTTGGCGCTGGGCTGGAGGTTTTCGTCAGTGGAGTACCCGAAGCCCGCCAAGTCCAGCTCCACCAGCTCCTCGTCAATGGCTGCAGCGATGTTGACGAGGCCCTCCGTCCAGAGCTCGACCGTAGCCTTGAAGGTGTTCTGAGTCTCGGCGGCCCTCGTCAGCAGCTCCTCATTGCCCTTGATCTCTTTCTTCAGGTCATCCATGCGCTTCTTGGCGCCATCCAGCGTCTCTGTCAGTGTGGCCAGCTTCAGCTCCAGATCAGCGCTCGAGTCCTTGGCGGCGTTCAGTTCCTTGATCTTGTCGGCAAGTTGAACTTGTAGATCGCCATGGGCAAGGGCATCCTTCTCACGTTCGCGCTAGAGTGTGGCAAGCTCTTCATCTTTCCCTTTCATGTCAGCCTCCAGCTGCGTCACCCTCGCTTCCAATTCCCTCTTGGCGGCCTCGGCAGCTGCGGCAGGATCCTTCGCTTCCTTGAGCGCCCTGCCAAGTGATTGTTCCCGGGCAGCGAGATCCTCCTCGTGGCTGTCCAGATTTACCTTTCTTTACGTCAGCTCGCCTTCCCGCCTGGACATCTCCTCGGCAGCGAGCCTCTGCTGCTCCTCGGCTTCAGCCTTTTCAAGAATGAACGCATTCTTCGCCTCCACAAGTTGCGCCCTCTCCTCCGCGATGGATCGGAGGGCCTCCTGGTTGCGGCTTTTGAGCTCCTCTGCATGCTTCTCTATGTCAACTCCCGCCCCCGCGACAAGCGCTTCCCGGGACTCAAGCTTCACTTGCCGGGCGCGGTAGAGTGACACCAACTTTCGGAGCAACTGTTCCTCCTCGAACTCGCCGCTGCTACTGCTTGGCGCGTCGACCACTGCCAGCCCAGCAGAAGCGAGTACTTCCCCGTCAAACTCCTCTCCTTCAACCGGCGCCCTGGAGCTTGACGCCCAGGGAAGCTTGATGTATACGCCCTCGCCGGCCTTCAAGTAGGCGCCTAGCTGGGGCTCCTCAGAGCCCGGCGCTGCATCAGCGGCGGAGGGGTCGGCGGTCGGTGTAGCGCCTTGCGCTCCTGCGCCCTCCGGGTCGTCAGTACGATCGCCGGACCCCTCGCCAGCTCCTGCGCCAGCAGCCTTGGCGGCTTCTTTGTCGGCGGGTTCATCAGCGCCGGCCTCTCCATCGTCAGCGGCGGCATCTTCAGTGTTGCCGCGTGCGTCTTCCTCACCGGTGGCCTCAGTCTCCATCGAGTCTATGAGAGGGGGATCTGAGGACAGGAAGAGGAAGGAAAAGTCATGTAAAGATCCAAAAAGAAGATCAGAAGAAAAACCAAAGGGAAAATTTCCGACAAGGAGGGTTACCTATGCTGGGCTCCGTGACCATGGGCTCCACCACCGGAGGATCGCTGGTCCCGTCCCTCGACGGGGAACTGCCCCTTGCCGGGGACCGCTCCCTTGCCGGAGAGCGCTCCCTTGTCAGAGAATCGCCCCTTGGCGGCGTAGTCGAAGCAGACAGCACCTCCGGGGCGGCTTCTGGTTGCTCCTGATGGCCTGTTCTGCTCCTACACAAATAAATCAACGGTCAAGATGTCAGCAAAAGAAAAGCACCCATGCGCGCCCCACAACAGAAAGTGAACCAAACACTTACGCTGGGGGCTGTGCTGGGGGCTGCTGCGAGGAGAAGGAACCGGGTCCGTCAAGGTGGTCTCGGACGTGTCTTCTGCCATCACAGCAGGATCGTCCTCGATGACAACCACGGGGACCTTGGCCCTCTTCGCCGCTCTCTCGGCCAGAGTCTTGAAATGGAACAAGGATTCAGAGGGAGGCAGATCAGATGCAAGATAAGAAATAGCAAAAATCAAAGAAATACAAGTACAGCGAGGAGAAAGCCTTACTCCTCCTCCTCTTCTTCCTCCTCGTCGGAGCTCAGCGCAGAGAGGTCGAAGTCTGGTATCCTTTCTGCGCGGTGAGGCGGAGGAGTAGGCTCCCTTCGACGTTTACCGGGAGCTGGGGCAGGATCAGGCGTGGCGGCCCGGGAAGATCCCGCCTCAGTTGCCGGCACGGCCTGAGATGCTCCCGCGGCAATGGTACTTTCCGCGGTGGAGCGTGTCCCATGGTGCTGCGGCTGTTGGCCTGCCTGCCGCCCTGCTATATCTCCAGTTCGACGGAGGCGCCTTCTTGGTTGAAATTGGGGTTGTGCTGGAGGCTCCGCCTGCGGCAAGCTGCTCGAAGACGGCTGGTCGCTCGCGCCCTCGGCGGGCTCGCTCGCTTCGGCTTCGGGCTCCCCCTCGCCAACGACCCCTCCGGCAAGGTCTTCCCGGTTGGCAAGGCTTGCCGCCTCGGCCGCCTCTGCCTCCTCCAACGTGAAGCCAAACTCGCCCGCTGCGGCGGCTGCCGCCGCCTCTTCGGCCATGGTGGCGATGTATCGCATCTCGTCGTCGGTGGTGTCGCGGGTGAGGAGCCTCTGCTCGTCGGTGCGGATTGCTACCTCCGCCAAGCCATCGAAGAATTGCCGCACGACGTCGTCGGCGGGCTCCATCCAAGTTGGCCTTATCCCGTGTGAATCGCACTCCGGCATCATTGTACAGATGCGATCACGCTGGGAGTTGTTGCACAGTGGGATGACGCCCTGCGGCAGCCTGAACCACTCTGGATGGTTGGCGTCATGCTTGAACAGCTCCTTGAGCATCCCGTCAAGCTCCAGAACAATGAAATTGAAGTTGAGGCCCGGACGCAGCCTCATGATATCCGCCGGGCTGCCAAACAGCCAGGCAGGCCTCCCCCTCTTCTGCAGAGGGGCGATGCAACGACGAAGGAAATCCGCGCCAACGGCCCCTGCTGTGAGCCCGGCAGGCCTGAGCCGCAGGATTCGGGTGGTGGCGATCTTCAGCTTGGCGTCGTCCGGCGACAGAGCGCTCCAGTCGCCGCCGCGCACTACCCGGGTCTGGCGCAGGTTGGTGAATGGCTGCGGATTGGCGTCAACAATCCAGCACCACTCCGCCCTCCACTCATCCCACTTGCTGCGGAGCTTGCCCTCCAGATACACCTCCTTCATGCCGATTCGTGAGATCCAGGCGATTCCGCCAGCCAATGGCTCTCCTTTCTCGGCTCGGGGGGTGAAATAGTGGCGAAAAAGAGCAACATTTGGGTGGATGCCAACGAAGTTCTCGCAGAGGTGTGCGAAAACCGCCATTGTCAGAACGGCGTTGGGGGTGAAATCAAGAAGATGAAACCTGTAGGTATTCATGATGTCGCAGAAGAAATCAGAAAAAGGTGGGAAGAGCCCACAATAGAAGAACACCGGAAAGAAATAGTACCCTTTTGGGCACCGCTTCGAAGTAGAAGCTTCGGCGGAGAGCACCGGCGTGCGCGGATGCGCCCGCGTCTCCGTCGACCAGAAGAGGTAAAACTCCTCCCGCAGCGCCTTCGGGGTGAGCTCGGGGGGAAAAAGCACTCGCTCCTTGCGCAGCGCCTCAAGCCGCAATGCCTCGGCCGACTTCGTGCTCTTGCCGGTCTTCGGAGCCATGGCGGAAGCGGCGGGGGAGCCCGAAAGTGTTGGGGGCGACGGCAGCGACGGGCGGCGGAGTGCTGCTCTCTTTCGGCTTGGGAAGCGGAGGGGAGCGGCGGAGCTTTCAGAGGAAGATACTGCAAGTGATGAAGGTGGGGGAACGGCTCTGTTTCCTCTGCTTATAAACAGGGGAGGCGAACGTTACGCCTTTCCTGATTAAAGAATTGCCCACGATTTCTCCCACGATGCCGCGTTTGACGCGTGCCGTTACGGGAGGGCGCGGTGGATACGGAGTCAGATTTAGTGTGGACCCAGGCCGCGTGTGCCCGTGCCCTGTTTTGGGCCTGGCCCAACAGCGCTCGGCACCCTGTATGGCCTAGGCCCGGGGGCTCCTGTCAGTGTACTAAAGTAGGGGTACCTTAGTATCCCGAACTTGTGCACGGGCAGTCGCAGCGTCTCGCGGCGAGGCTTGCCGGGTGTCCGCCAAGATCCTTCTCTATTCCTATTACTACCATTCAAGAACAAAGTGTTTAACTAAGAAGACAGAGTCCCGGCAAGAGGAGTTTTGCCGGGAAGGACAAGACCCCGGCAAGAGGAGCTTGCCGGGAAGGCCAACCAAGGCATTTTAAGAGACTTGCCACGATGCACCGCGCGTCCCGGCAAGGCCCGGCGAGCGACAAGCTTGCGGGTGCGACAAGACAGCGACCACGGCAAGGCGCTTGCCGCGGCGAAGCCACCACTCTGCGCCCTCGCTCCAGCGCATCCAACGACGTGTCGCCGCAGGATCGCTCCTGGTGCACGTGGCGGGTAGCTATGCAGCCAAGCGGTGCGAGGTGGCAAGTGAAGATGACTAGAAGGCCATCGTGGCGATCGGTGGCGCCCCTAACGGTCGTTTCTTGCACTGTTTAGGCGACCGAACGGGCATTAAATGCCCTTGTCCCCTGCCGTCAGAGTTAGGTAGGGGGCACTGTTGATAGCGGTTGTACCAACCCCTGTTTTTACTTTTTTACCCCTCTCTCTATGCTGCCACCTGTCGGTGACCCCTTTAGACTATAAAAAGGAGGCCCATGCGCACGTAGAAGGGGTTCGACTCATTCGAAACTACAACACACCCACGCTCTCGAGCAAGAACAGAACAGAAACACAAAGAAGTAGTAGGAGTTTTATCTCTCCGAAGAGCTCCGAAGCTGGGTAAAATCCCTCGCGTGCTCCGCCTCGATCTGCTCTTCGTGCGCCCTCCGCTCCCTTGCCGGACCGAAAAGGGGCCCTGCCCCATAGGTGTTCGTTTCCCACGACACCTTTGCATCTTTTGGCATCAACATTATGCATATGTGTATCACTATGATCAAGATTCAATAAACCATCACCATTGGGTGTATGACCATAGAAGATTTTATTCTTGTAAATAGAATAACAATTTATTCTCTATCTTAGATGAATAATCGTATCGCAGTAAACATGATCTTATCATATTTATGCTCAATGCAAACACCAATTAACATTTATTTAGGTTTAACACTAATCTCGAAAATATAGGGAGTGTGTGATGATGATCATATCAATCTTGGAACTACTTCCAACACTCATCGTCACTTCCCCTTCAACTAGTCTCTGTTTATTCTGTAACTCCTGTTTCGAGTTACTAATCTCAGCAACCGAACAAGTATCAAATACTCAGGGGCTACTATAAACACTAGTAAGGCACACATCAATAACCTGTATATCAAATATACCCTTGTTCAATTTTCCATCCTTCTTATCCACCAAATATTCAGGGCATTTCCGCTTCCAGTGACCATTTCCTTTGAACTGTAAGCACTCAGTTTCAGGCTATGGTCCAGCTTTGGGCTTCTTCGCAGGAGTGACAACTTGCTTGTCATTCTACTTGAAGTTCCCTTTCTTTCCCTTTGCCCTTCTCTTGAAACTAGCGGTCTTGTCAATCATCAACACTTGATGTTCTTTCTTGATTTCTACCTTCGGCGATTTCAACATCACGAAGAGCTCGGGAATCGTTTTCGTCATCCGTTGCATAATATTGTTCATCACAAAGTTCTAGTAACTTACTGATGGTGACTAGAGAATTCTGTCAATCACTATCTTATCTGGAAGATTAACTCCCACTTGATTCAAGCTATTGAAGTACCCAGACAATCTGAGCACATGCTCACTAGTTGAGCGATTCTCCTCCATCTTTTAGCTATAGAACTTGTTGGAGACTTCATATCTCTCAACTCGGGTATTTGCTTGAAATATTAACTTCAATTCCTGGAACATCTCATATGGTCCAGGACGTTCAAAACGTCTTTGAAGTCCCGATTCTAAGCCGTTAAGCATGGTGCACTAAACTATCAAGTAGTCATCATATTGAGCTAGCCAAACGTTCATAACGTCTGCATCTGCTCCTGCAATAGGTCTGTCACCTAGTGGTGCATTAAAGACATAATTCTTCTATACAGCAATGAGGATAAACCTCAGATCACGGATCCAATCCACATCATTGCTACTAACATCTTCCAACACAATTTTCTCTAGGAACATATCAAAATAAACATATGAAAACAACAACTCGAGCTATTGATCTACAACATAATTTGTAAAATACTATCAGGACTAAGTTCATGATAAATTTAAGTTCAATTAATCATATTACTTAGGAACTCCCACTTAGACAGACATCTCTCTAGTCAACTAAGTGATCACGTGATCCAAATCAACTAAACCATGTCCGATCATCACGTGAGATGGAGTAGTTTTCAATGGTGAACATCACTATGTTGACCATATCTACTATATGATTCACGCTCGACCTTTCAGTCTCCGTATTTCGAGGCCATATCTGTATATGCTAGGCTTGTCAAGTTTAACCTAAGTATTCCGCGTGTGCAACTATTTTGCACTCGTTGTATTTGAATGTAGAGCCTTTCACACCCGATCATCACATGGTGTCTCAGCACAAACAACTTTCGCAACGGTGCATGCTCAGGGAGAACACTTCTTGATAATTAGTGAGAGATCATCTTAAAATGCTACCATCAATCAAAGCAAGATAAGATGCATAAAGGATAAACATCACACGCAATCAATATAAGTCATATGATATGGCCATCATCATCTTGTGCTTGTGATCTCCATCTCCGAAGCACCATCGTGATCACCATCGTCATCGGCGCGACACCTTGATCTCCATCGTAGCATCGTTGTCGTTCCGCCATCTATTGCTTCTACGACTATCGCTACCGCTTAGTGATAAAGTAAAGCAATTACAGGGCGCTTGCATTTCATACAATAAAGCGACAACCATATGGCTCCTGCCAGTTGCCGATAACTCGGTTACAAAACATGATCATCTCATACAATAAAATATAGCATCATGTCTTGAACATATCACATCACAACATGCCCTGCAAAAACAAGTTAGACGTCCTCTACTTTGTTGTTGCAAATTTTACGTGTCTGCTATGGGCTGAGCAAGAACCGTTCTTACCTACGCATCAAAACCACAACGATAGTTCGTCAAGTTAGTGTTGTTTTAACCTTCGCAAGGACCGGGCATAGCCACACACGGTTCAACTAAAGTTGGAGAAACAGACACCCGCCAGCCACCTGTGTGCAAAGCACGTCGGTAGAACCAGTCTCGCGTAAGCGTACGCGTAATGTCGGTCCGGGCCACTTCATCCAACAATACCGCCAAACCAAAGTATGACATGCTGGTAAGCAGTATGACTTGTATCGTCCACAACTCACTTGTGTTCTACTCGTGCATATAACATCTATGCATAAAACCTGGCTCTAATACCACTGCTGGGAAACGTAGTAATTTCAAAAAAATTCCTACGCACACGCAAGATCATGGTGATGCATA
The DNA here is from genome assembly GCA_963921465.1 of Triticum timopheevii. NCBI lineage: Eukaryota > Viridiplantae > Streptophyta > Magnoliopsida > Poales > Poaceae > Triticum > Triticum timopheevii. The sequence continues at coordinate 245,405,763 of OY997264.1, read as the reverse complement.
GCAACGAGAGGGGAGAGTGTTTTCCACGTACCCTCGTAGGCCGTAAGCGGAAGCGTTAGAACAACGCGGTTGATGTAGTCGTACGTCTTCACGACCCGACCGATCAAGCACCAAAACTACGGCACCTCCGAGTTCTAGCACACGTTCAGCTCGATGACGATCCCCGGACTCCGATCCAGCCGAGTGTCGAGGGAGAGTTCCGTCAGCACGACGGCATGGTGACGATCTTGATGTTCTACCATCGCAGGGCTTCGCCTATTCACCGCTACAATATTATCGAGAAGGACTATGGTGGAGGGGGCACCGCACACGGCTAGGAGATCAAGAGATCAATTATTGTTGTGTCCAGAGGTGCCCCTCTCCTCCGTATATAAAGTGGGGGAGGAGGAGAGGGCCGGCCAAGGGGAGGAGGCGCGCCTAAGGGGGGCAATCCTACTCCAAGTAGGGTTCCCCCTCTTTCCTAGTCCAAGTAGGAGAGGGGAAGGAAGGGAAGGAGAAGGAGAAGGAAGGAGAGGGAGGAAAAGGAGGAAAGGGGGGCCGGCCCCCTAGTCCAATTCGGTTTGGCTAGGGGGGCCGCGCGCCCTGCCTCCTCTCTTCCACCACTTGGCCCATGAGGCCCATTGCTTCTTCCTCGTATTCCCGTAACTCCCCGGTACCCCCAAAAATACCCGAATCACTCGGAACCCTTTCGATGTCCGAATATAGTCGTCCAATATATCGATCTTTACATCTCGACCATTTCGAGACTCCTCGACATGTAGCCGATCTCATCTGGGACTCCAAACTACCTTCGGTACATCAAAACTCATAAACTCATAATATAACTGTCATCGAAACCTTAAGCGTGCGGACCCTACGGGTTCGAGATATATGTAGACATGACCGAGACACGTTTCCGGTCAATAACCAATAGCGGAACCTGGATGCTCATATTGGCTCCTACGTATTCTATGAAGATCTTTATCGGTCAAACCGCATAACAACATATGTTGTTCCCTTTGTCATCGGTATGTTACTTGCCCGAGATTCGATCGTCGGTATCTCAATACCTAGTTCAATATCGTTACCGGCAAGTCTTTTTACTCATTATGTAATGCATCATTCCGTAACTAACTCACTAGTTACATTGCTTGCAAGGCTTATAGTCATGTGCATTACCGAGAGGGCCCAGAGATACCTCTCCGACAATCGGAGTGACAAATCCTAATCTCGAAATACGCCAACCCAACATGTACCTTCGGAGACACCTGTAGAGCTCCTTTGTAATCACCCGGTTATGTTTTGTTGTTTGGTAGCACACAAAGTGTTCCTCTGGTAAACGGGAGTTGCATAATCTCATAGTCATAGGAACATGTATAAGTTATGAAGAAAGTAATAGCAACATACTAAACGATGAAGTGCTAAGCTAACAGAATGGGTCAAGTCAATCACATCATTCTCCTAATGATGTGATCCCGTTAATCAAATGACAACTCATGTCTATGGTTAGGAAACTTAACCATCTTTGATTAATGAGCTAGTAAAGTAGAGGCATACTAGTGACACTATGTTTGTCTATGTATTCACACATGTATTATGTTTCCGGTTAATACAATTCTAGCATGAATAATAAACATTTATCATGAAATAAGGAAATAAATAATAACTTTTAATTGCCTCTAGGGCATATTTCCTTCAGTCTCCCACTTGCACTAGAGTCAATAATCTAGTTCACATCACCATGTGATTTAACACCAATATTCACATCTGTATGTGATTAATACCCATACTTCACATCGTCATGTTATCATTGCCCAAAGGGTTTACTAGAGTCAATAATCTAGTTCACATTGATAATTTGATATGTGATTAACACCCAAAGAGTACGTATGATCATGTTTTACTCATGGGAGAAGTTTAGTCAACGGGTCTGTCACATTCAGAGCAGTATGTATTTTGCAAATATTCTATGTCTACAATGCTCTGCACGGAGCTACTCTAGCTAATTGCTCCCATTTTCAATATGTATCCAGATTGAGACTTAGGGTCATCTGGATCGGTGTAAAAGCTTGCATTGTTGTAACCTTTTACGATGAGCTCTTTTATCACTTCCATTATCGAGAAATATTTCCTTAGTCCTCAATAAGGATAACTTGACCGCTGTCCAGTGATCTACTCTTAGATCAAAATTGTACTCCCTTGCCAAACTCAGAGCAAGGTATACAATAGGTCTGGTACACAACATAGCATACTTTATAGAACCTATGACTGAGGCATATGGAATGACTTTTCATTCTCTTTCTATTTTCTGCCATAGTCTAGTTTTGAGTCTTACTCAACTTCACACCTTGGAACACAGGCAAGAACTCCTTCTTTGACTGTTCCATTTTGAACTACTTCAAAATCTTATCAAGGTATGTACTCATTGAAAAAAAATTATCAAGCGTCTTGATCTATCTCTATAGATCTTGATGCTCAATGTGTAAGCAGCTTCACCGAGGTCTTTCTTTGAAAAACTCTTATTCAAGTATCCTTTTATGCTTTCCAAAAAAATTCTACATTATTTCCAATCATCAATATGTTGTTCACATATACTAATGAGAAATGTTGTAGTGCTCACATATAATAATCAGAAATGTTGTAGTGCTCCCAAAACAGTTCCACCAGGGCCAGCCGTACGTACATAAGTTCCTCCTTATTATATAGTACAACTATATTTATTTCCTTCCTCTTGGTTTCCTGAAATCACGATCCTATACAATCGTCAACCTATATAGTCAATAAATGAGTGCACAAGGAGCTGCCGAAAGCTGGGACCTAGCGGCTCTAGCAATATTTGTGTTTTTGAGGTGTGAGAAGAGTTTTTCTTGAGAGATGTTTTTTTGAGACAGTTAAGCGATGTTTTTGTTGTTGTTCAGAGGAGCAGGGTATCAACTGGGCGAGTTGTGGCCCGTCAGGACGAGGCTATTATTTTATGTCGACCAAATATCCAGCCCAGATATTAATATTTAAATGTGAAAATGGCTAGCCCAGCTATTCTTTTTTTGCGGAATACCCAACTTAGGTCAACTTGTTATTCTCCAGGCGCATTAGACTTTCCAAGAAAATGGGCTTTAAGAAATAATAAATAGGCTATAATTAAAAAAATTGGCTGTAAATATGAAAAACGCACCGAACAGGTACATTTGTTATTCATCTCAAAAAAGGTATTTTTATTTTAATTTCATTACTTGTTGCACGCACAAAATTTCATTGGATTTTTACATAATACAAATTTATTTCGAAATTATATTTGATCTGACTATAAATTTTGGGTTAAAATATATTTCGGATCCCATCAAAATGTTAGAAATTTTGTTGAATTTTTTTGAGTGGTTGGCTGAAATTATTAACAAAGTGCTAGCTAGAAAATGGGTTGTAATTTTAACAAATAGTATTTGGCAGAGTAAATTCCATTAGATGGGTTGTACATTATATAACAAATCACAAATGGGCAATATGTTCTCTGCCACAGATGTGATGGTCACTTATGGGCCTACTAAGTTGAAGGGTACGAAAGGCTTTGTCAACTTATAGTCAACACATGATTCTATTAGCAGTGGCCGTTGGATGTCCATCTAACAGCCATGGTACTTCTTCAATCTCGGTTATTCATGCTTCAGCCACCCAAACCACTGCCTGCTACCGTCTCCCGTGGCCGACTGTGCTGCCGTGCAGGCCTCATCGGCCCACCCTACTCCCATCGCCGTCCAGGCCATTCCTCTACTCAGCAACACCTCATGTTATTCTCCAGCGACGACAGCCTCACACTGTAGCCAAACCAGTGAACCTTCGTACTCCCTTCTGCGTGGGCATCCACTACTGTGTCTTCGCCTGCTCCGGGTCGTTCCCTTCCTAGGCCTCTCTATCGTCGACCACGTCGGTTCTCTCGGCGCTGCATGGTCAACTTTGTCAACAAACAACAGCCATCATAAGAGGCATGAACGTGGAGTGGCTGACAGTAGGGACCCGCATGGCCCATGGCCGCACGCGAGCAAGTCCCTCCGTATTATGCGAAAACAAATGATTTCTCCCCCTGAGAGGTTTGAGCCACCAGCTACATCTTCGCATGCAGAGAAGTGTTTCCTTTATTACATGGAAAAAAGTTACCTCTCCCTGACAGCTGGGACCCACTAGCTTTATTATGATCCATTTCACAAAAATATAGATTGTACCAAAGATGCCAAATTGTTTTGTTTTTTTTCTAACTCGAACAGAAGAAATTAAAAAACCCAGAAAACATCTTCACATGCAAGGAAGTGCCAACTTATTACGAGCAAGAAAATGATTCCCCCTGCTAGCTGGGACTCACCAGATTTGGAGGCTGACTTGTGGGCCAACTAAGTTGACGTGTACGGGCTTTGTCAACTTAGTCAAAACGATATGTAAGTAAGGAAGTGATATTTGTAAGTATGTTGCATGCTAGTATCATCATTGTTCGTGTCTTGAGTAATATGTTCATGCCATATTGATCTTGTTCTAGCTGTATCATGTTCACCTTGTAGATGCCATGTTGTTCTGGTAGTATCATGCTCATCATTGCTAAGTAACCTGTAAATGCCATGTTATTGTTTGTCTTGATTGCTTTGGTTGTTGTGAGCTTGCGAGTACATTCAAAGTACTCACCTGGCATGTCATTTTAGTTTGCAGGTCATTCCGTGTTTGCTTGATTGCCAAGGATCTCGAGTTTGCGAGCTAGGATAAGCGTTCTAGCCGGAGTCCCTACGGAGTGGAGTCCATCGCGGTCGTCGTCGTCCCGCTTCTAGAAGTTTTTTTGCTGCTAGCATAGAGCAACCTGAGCAGGCGTAGTGTCGCCGTGCCAATGTAATTCCCTATTATATTGGAACCCTTGTATCCATATAGATTGTAATAAAGAGCTAATTTGTTCTATGCCAAGTAGTGTCGTATTCCAAAAGACTTGATCTCTGGGCTGGAATATGGGGTGTTCTGGTTCCTCTGAGCTGGGGTGCCACATGACGTCCCCAAGCGCTCCAAAGGACAAGTACTTTGAGAAGGTCATCAACCCCTACCTCGCGGAGGTGCTGCAGCACACTCAAATCATTGAGATGCGTGAAAGGGTGCTGCACATCTGCGATGTTCAAGGAACAAAGAGGACCAGAAGCATGGAGACAAGGCTCGAAGCAATGGAGCAGCAAGTCCTTAAGTTCCAAGAGATCTCTATGCACGGTGCACCTCACAAGGTTCAGCTGACATGAGCCATGACGACCAAGGCCAGGAGGGCTCCAGCGGGCGCAGTGTACTAGTTTCCTCTTCGGTGCAAAGGAGGCAAACAGCAGGCATGGAGTCCGGAGGAATCAACCAAAGGTTTCCATTCTAGTGCAACGAGACCAAAACCACTAGGACGGCAGGACGGAGGTCGTCGCCGAGCCCAACGCAGCGTCACGACCAGAGGCTTTTGCAGGCGAAGACCACTTTAGTCATATTAGGACGTACTTGTTGTCTCCCTTCAAATCTGGCTATTGTGGGATCCCTTCCCGCCAACATTTGGGAAGAGGACCAAGGCCACTATAAATAGGACCTAGCCACCACCATAGAAGGGGATGGATCCGGGATCCATAGAATCCATTCCACCATCACCATCTCACCAGCTCACTTGAGCTCAAGAACACCTCACCTCCTAAGGCTGTTCGACCACTGTACTAGTTCTTCCTCAGTCCCTCGAGGCAAATCCACCACAAAGCAGGAGTGGGGATTTACACCGCAAGGTGGCCCGAACCTGGGTAAACTGTTGTGTCGTTCTTTCCTTTCGAGCTCGACACGCTAGGCTGTGAGGTTTCGCGAGTAGCAGGCTGGGTAGGGTGAGATCTCCGCACGCACCCCAGAGTTCAAACCTATCAAGGGTTTGCAGAACCCGAAATCCGACATTTGGAGCGCCAGGTAGGGCCGTGTTAGAGATTCGCTGCTTCGTCCGCACATCCCACCGCCGGCCTCGATGGCAGGTGCTCCTCCACCGATTGGGCCATCACGCACCTTTGGGGGAGCCATGGGTCTCCGCGCTTTCACCCTCACCTTATGACAGGTGCTGTGGCCACCCAAGTTTAGGCCGGAGGTGCCGCCACACTATGACGGCGCGGCGGATCCGGGTGGCTTCCTCCAAGCGTACGAGGAAGTAGTTTGGGCAGCCGGTGGAGACGACAAGGTGATGGCCAACTAGCTCCCCATGGCCCTTGTAGGTGTGCCGCGCGCCTGGCTGCTCAACTTGCCAGAGTATTCCGTGGCCTCCTGGGAGGAGTTGCACAGCCTCTTCATCGCTCACATCGGTGCCTCCCACCGTCGCAGATCTCTTGGGTGGCTCACAGGCGCCACCCTCTAACCACCACATCAAGTAGCTCGACCGCCAAGTAAGTGCCACCCAGGTACAGTCGAGGGCTCCCCCGGGCTGGGCGGCGCCCAAGGCCTGTTATGGAACATAGTAATTTCAAATTTTTCCTATGATCACGCAAGATCTATCTAGGAGATGCATAACCACGAGAGGGGAGAGTGTGTCCATGTACCCTCATAGACCGAAAGCGGAAATGTGTAGTAATGCGGTTGATGTAGTCGAACGTCTTTGCAATCCAACCGATCCAAGTACCGCACGTACGACACCTCCGCGTTCAACACACGTTCAGCTCGATGACGTCCCTCGTGCTTTTGATCCTGTTGAGTACGAGGGTGAGTTCTGTTAGCATGACGGCGTGGTGACGGTGATGATGATGCTACCGGCACAGGGCTTCGCCTAAGAACTATAAAGATATGATCGAGGTGTCTAACTTTGGAGGGGGGCACTGCACACGGCTAAGGAAAAACATGGTGTGTTCTAGGGTGGCCCCTGCCCCCGTATATAAACGAGGGAGGGGTGATACGTCTCCAACGTATCTACTTTTCCAAACACTTTTGCCCTAGTTTTGGACTCTAATTTGCATGATTTGAATGAAACTAACCTGGACTGACGCTGTTTTGAGCAAAACTGCCATGATGTTGTTTTATGTGTAGAAAAGAAAAGTTCTCCGAATGTCCTGGAAATCCACGGAGGCACTTTTTGGAATTAATAAGAATGTTTGGTGAAAGAATTAGTGCCAGGGGGCCCACGGCCTATCCATGAGACAGGGGGGCGCCCCCCTAGGGCGAGGCCCCTATCTCGTGGGCCCCCTGGACCTCCTCCGACCTCAACTCCAACTCCATATATTCTGTCTCGGGGAGAGAAAAATCAAGGAGAAAGTTTCATCGCGTTTCATGACACGGAGCCGCCGCCAAGCCCTAATCTCTCTTGGGAGGGCTGATCTGGAGTCTGTTCGGGGCTCCGGAGAGGGGGATTCGTCGCCATCGTCATCATCAACCATCCTCCATCGCCAACTTCATGATGCTCACCACCGTGCGTGAGTAATTCCATCATAGGCTTGCTGGGCGGTGATGGGTTGGATGAGATTTACCATGTAATCAAGTTAGTTTTGTTAGGGTTTGAACCCTAGTATCCACTATGTTCTGAGATTGATGTTGCTATGACTTTGCTATGCTTAATGCTTGTCACTAGGGCCCGAGTGCCATGATTTCAGATTTGAACCTATTATGTTTTCATGAATATATGTGTGTTCTTGATCCTATCTTGCAAGTCTATAGTCACCTATTATGCGTTATGATCCGACAACCCCGAAGTGACAATAATCGGGATACTCCTCGGTGATGACTGTAGTTTGAGGAGTTCATGTATTCACTATGTGCTAATGCTTTGATCCGGTTCTCTATTAAAAGGAGGTCTTAATATCCCTTAGTTTCCGCTAGGACCCTGCTGCAACGGGAGGGTAGGACAAAAGGTGTCATACAAGTTCTTTTCCATAAGCACGTATGACTATTTACGAAATACATGCCTACATTACATTGATGAATTGGAGCTAGTTCTATATCACCCTATGTTATAACTATTGCATGAGGAATCGCATCCGGCATAATTATCCATCACTGATCCATTGCCTACGAGCTTTTCACATATTGTTCTTCGCTTATTTACTTTTCCGTTGCTACTGTTACAACTACTACAAAAACCCAAAAACATTTACCTTTACTTTTGCTACCGTTACCCTTATTATCATACCACTTTTGCTACTAAACACTTTGCTGCAGATACTAAGTTATCCAGGTGTGGTTGAATTGACAACTCAACTGCTAATACTCAAGAATATTCTTTGGCTCCCCTTGTGTCGAATCAATAAATTTGGGTTGAATACTCTACCCTCGAAAGCTGTTGTGATCCCCTATACTTGTGGGTTATCAGGACTAATTTCTGGCGCCGTTGCCGGGGAGCATAGCTCTATTCTCTGAGTCACTTGGGATTTATATCTGTTGATCACTATGAAGAACTTGAAATACGATCAAACTACTATTTTGCCCTCAACTACGAGGGGAGGTAAGTAACTGCCATCAAGCCTTGCACTAGATTCTCCTTCCGTTATTAGTAAGCTTGCGACACCTAAACCTGCTACTGCTATCAATTCTGATATGTCGCATGATATTGATGATGCCACTTCTGCTATGCATGATGAAACTACCTCCGTGCTTGACACCACTGTGCCATTAGGTGAATTTCTAGATGAACAACTTGCTAGAGTTAGGAGGAATGAAATTACTGAAGATCCTACTACTGATGATAGTGATGATGAAGGTCCCCCCAATGATTATGTATTACCTGTTGTTCCTAAGGGTTATGTTATGAATGAAAAAGCTTCTATGGAAATTCTTGCTTGCAATGATAGAAATGATCTTAAGAAATTATTAGCTAAATGGAAGCAGCATTCTCTTAATGCTAGAATGAAACCCGATCCTGCTTTTGCTACTTCACCTATCTGTGTTACTGATAAGGATTATGAATTCTCTGTTGATCCTGATATTATTATTTTAGTTGAATGTGATCCTTTTTATGGCCTTGAATCTAAAACTATTGTGGCACATCTTACCAAGTTGAATGATATAGCCACCCTGTTTATTAATGATGAGAAGTCTCGCTATTTATATATCCTTAAGATATTTCCATTCTCATTAAAGGGTGATGCTAAGACTTGGTATAATTCTCTTGCTCCTGGTTGTGTGCGTAGTCCCCAAGATATGATTTATTACTTCTCTGCTAAATATTTCCCTGCTCATAAGAAACAAGCTGCCTTGCGGGAAATATATAATTTTGTGCAAATCAAAGAAGAGAGTCTCCCACAAGCTTGGGGAAGGCTTCTCCAGTTACTTAATGCTTTGCCTGATCATCCTCTTAAGAAAAATGAAATACTTGATATCTTTTATAATGGACTAACCGATGCTTCCAAGGACTACTTGGATAGTTGTGCTGGTTGTGTTTTCAGGGAAAGAACAGTCGACAAAGCCGAAATATTATTGAATATTATGTTGAGTAATGAAAATAATTGGACTCTTCCTGAGCCAATTCCTGAAGCAATTCCTGAACCAATTGAGCCAACTCCCGAGCCTATTCCTAAACCCACTCGGAAGAAGAGTGGTGTTTTATTTCTCAGTCCTGAAGATATGCAAGAGGTAAAGAAATCAATGAAAGAAAAAGGTATTAAAGCTGAAGATGTTAAGAATTTACCACCTATTGACGAAATACATGGTCTTAATATACCGCCTGAAGAACCACATTGTCTTGATAACCCAACACAGGTTGTAAAGGTAAATTCTCTCTATAGATATGATAGGGTTGAAATACCCTCTACTAAATTTGATAGCCCATGCTTAGATGAATTTGATGACTTTATGGCTAGACAAGAAAGTTTTAATGCTTATGTTGGTAGAGAGTTAAAGAATAATGCTTTCGAGATAGGACGTGTAGGTGATAATCTGGCTAGAGCTAAAGATGAACTTCACCGCGTTAGCAAATATGCTTCTATGGTTGCTACTCAAGCTAAGCAAGTACTCAAAGCTCAAAGTGGTTTGCTTGATGAATTTAATAATAAAAATGACTTTGCTATTAGAGTGGCTACTAGAACTGGTAGAATGACTCAGGAACCTTTGTATCCTGAAGGCCACCCTAAGAGAATCGAGCAAGATTCTCAGAGAAACAATTTAGAGGCACCTAGTTCTTCCAAGAAGAAGAAAAAGAAAAATGATAGAACTTTGCATGCTTCTAGTGAACCTACAGTAGACACACCTGAGAATCCCAATGATATTTCTATTTCTGATGCTGAAACACAATCAGGTGATGAACATGAACCTAGTGATAATGTTAATGATAATGTTCATGTTGATGCTCAACCTAGCAAAGACAATGATGTAGCGATTGAACCTGTTGTTGATCTTGATAGCCCACAATCAAAGAATCAACGTATGATAAGAGAGATTTTGTTGCTAGGAAGCATGGTAAAGAAAGAGAACCATGGGTTCAGAAACCCATGCCCTTTCCTTCTAAACCATCCAAGTCAAAGGATGATGAGGATTTTGAGCGCTTTGCTGAAATGATTAGACCTATTTTCTTACGTATGCGCTTAACTGGTATGCTGAAAGTAAATCCTTATGCTAAGTATATGAAGGATATCATCAGAAATAAAAGAAAGATACCGAAAGCTGAAATTTCCACCATGCTTGCTAATTACACTTTTAATGGTGGAATACCAAAGAAACTTGGAGATCCGGGTGTACCAACTATACCATGCTATATTAAAAGAAATTATGTTAGAACTGCTTTATGTGATCTTGGAGCCGGTGTTAGTGTTATGCCTCTCTCTATATATCGTAGACTTGAATTGAATAAGTTGACACCTACTGAAATATCTTTGCAAATGGCTGATAAATCAACTGCTATACCTGTCGGTATTTGTGAGGATGTGCCGGTTGTTGTTGCAAATGTCACTATCTTAACGGACTTTGTTATTCTTGATATTCCCGAGGACGATGGTATGTCTATTATCCTTGGTAGACCTTTTATTAATACTGCAGGGGCTGTTATTGATTGCAACAAAGGCAATGTCATTTTTCATGTTAATGGTAATGAGCATACGGTACACTTTCCGAGGAAACAATCTCAAGTTCATAGCATCAATTCTATTGAAAAAGTTCCAACTATCATTTTTGGAGGTTTTGAATTTCCTCTCTCTACTATCAAGAAAAAGTATGATATTCTTATTGTTGGGGATTTTCATATCCCCGTTGAGGTAACTTAGTGTTATTCGAAATTTCTCTGGTTCCGTGTTATTCGGAATGAGTTTGTTAACAAGACTTGATCAACCTTGTTAGTGGATTCATTGTGATGATCACGAGATGGATGAAACTAGAAGGCACAACCTTTTGTACCCTCTTTTTCCTTTCTGTTATTTAGAATAAATAAAGCAAGAATAGTATTATCCATCTGTTTTCTGAATTATCCGTGCATTAAAAAATAGTGCGAAAATAAAAGTGCTCCAAATACCCTGCAAATTTAGTATGATTTTTTCTGGAATATTTGAGGATTTTAGGCACTTAAAACACTGCAAGAGGGGCAAGCACCAGGCCACGAGAGAGGAGGGCGCGCCCCCCTGTAGGGCGCGCCCCCTGTCTCATGGGCCCCTGGTGGCTCCCCTCCACTTATGCCAGCACGCACACACTTCATCTTCTAGCCAAAAAAATCCCCATCCAGCTCAAGCCTGAGTTCTAGCTCGTTTTGCTGCGATTTTTAATCTCTTAGCTCAAAGCTCCATTCGCAAAACTACTTTGGGAAATTGTTGCTTGGTATGTGACTCCTCCATTGGTCCAAATAGTTTTTGTTCTAGTGCTTTATTCATTGCAAATTTTTTCTGCATAGGTGACCATGTTCTTGAGCTTGCATGTTAAATTTTTGAAGTCCCAAGCAATTCCAATGCATGATATAGGCTCTAGGCACTTGTAGGAGTAGTTGCTATCAATCTTGTTTAGTTTTATTCACTTTTATTTTGAAGTTACTAAAATTTCAGAAATTTTCAGAAAAAGAAATATGCTTAGAAGAATGTACCAAGGAGGTTCCTCGGCAAAGAAAGGGCCAAGGATTGCTATACGTGAACAAGATGTTAATTTGCCAAGGGACGCAAATGTACGGGCTTGCGAGTGGCCATCCGATGATTTTATGGTCGAAGCAGGCTTCAAGGAGGAATTTGACGTGTATGTGCGTAATGCCAAGCTGGAGGACTTCTTACAAGATAGGTGTCCTCAATATTATCAATTGACTGATTCCTTTGTGCGGAGGTTCGAATATATTTCTGCGCGTAATTCTCCTAGTGTTATGTTTGATATTTATGATACATCTTATACCATGGATTTAGAGGATTTCACAACTGCTTGCAAACTCCCGCAGTGGGGTAATATTAATGATCCTCCCAAATCTGAAGTTAGAGATTTTCTTGCTAGTATTACTGTGGGAGAATCTAGGGACGTAACACAAGCTACCATAGGGAGCATTCATTTTCCTGCTATACATTACTTTGCTCTCTTTATTGGTAGATGCATTAACGGTAAGGATGAGGTATGTCACATGTGTGCCCCTGATCTTTGTGTCCTCAAGAGTGCTGTGTCAGGTTATAAAGGTTATAATTTGGGGGAAATAGTTGCACGTAGGTTGCAGAATAATAGTACAAGGAGTGGTATCTTTGGAGGAATTTATGCAACCCGTGTGGCTAATTTTCTTAATATAGCTCCACGAGAGGGGGATATGATTGTAGCTCCTGTTTATTTGGATAAAGAAGCTATGTTTGATCATCATTTTCTTGAGAGGAATGAACAATTCCTCCATTATCGACTAACCTATACCAGACGCAACGCCGTCCCTGTTACTCTTCCTGCTCCCTACCTTTTTGATTATCAGGCAAAAGGAAGATATGTTGTCACCAGGGAAGAAGCAACTGAATATGAGAGGGGAATGGAGGCAGCTCGCCAACACACTGCTGCTCAGGAGGCGGTCGCCTCTAAATCTCAGTACTACCCCAGTTTCACTTATGGATATCAGCCAGGCGGTCACCGGTATTAAACCAACTTAGGCCAAAAGCCTAAGCTTGGGGGAGTACGTATTTCTCACCGACTTTACATTCATGTTCACACACTAGTCGTCGGTGCTCATACTTTTTCATTGTATTATCCATGCTAGTTTAAATTTCTTTTTTCTAGTTTTCTTCTTGTGTGTTTGATAATCTTTAAGAAAAACCAAAAAAAATTAGTTAGTTTAATTTCCATGCTTGTAGTAGAAATTAAAATGAAAACCCAAAAAGATTTCTCGTTCTTCTTTTACTTGTTGGGAGCTTTCCCGTGTAAATAGCTTTATTTTCTTTTCTTTCTTTTGGGGGTCGAGAAGACCATATTGAAAATGCTTAGTGGCTCTTATATGCATGATTGTTTATTTAACTTAGAGCCCATATTACTTGTCTTCTCTCTTGAGTTGAATGCTTGCAGATTCCAGCTTAGTCCAATGCACGTGCACTCTTATTATTATACACATCGTTCGGTCGTGCAAGTGAAAGGCAATAATGATGATATATGATGGACTTATTGGGATGAGAAAAGCTGGTATGAACTCGACCTCTTTTGTTTTTTTAAATATGATGATTCATCGTTCCTGAGTCAGCTATTATGAAGTAAACATATTTGCAATGATATTTAGAGATTATAGTTACTTGTGCCATGCTTGATTAGCTATGAGTTATAATGGTTTACCTTGCGTGCCAACATGCTATTAGAATGATTATGATGTGGTATGATGGGATGGTATCCTCCTTTGAGTGTATTAAGTGACTCAACTTGGCACATGTTCACGCATGTAGTTGAATTAAATCAACATAGCCTTCATGATATTTATGTGCATGGTAGATTATCTCCTACTCATGCTTGTACTCGGTGTAAATTAATTTTAATGCATGTTTACGACTGTTGTCGCTCTCTCAGTTGGTCGCTTCCCAGTATTTTGCTAGCCTTCACCTGTACTAAGCGGGAATACTGCTTGTGCATCCAAACTCCTTAAACCCCAAAGTTGTTCCATATGAGTCCACTATACCTACCTATATGCGGTATTTACCTACCGTTCCAAGTAAATTTCTATGTGCCAAACTCCAAACCTTCAAATGAAATTCTGTTTTGTATGCTCGAGCAGCTCGTGTTACAACTAGGGCTGCCTATATCTTCCATGCTAGGTGGGTTATTCTCAAGAGGAATGGACTCCGCTCCTCATTCACGAGAAAGGGCTGGTAACCAGGATGCCCAGTCCCATGATCCAAAAAGATCAAAGCAAATAAAAATAATTAAACAAAACTCCCCCAGGGATGTTGTATGTTGGAGGCACTCGTTGTTTCGAGCAAGCCATGGATTGATGCTTGTTGGTGGTTGGGGGAGTATAAACCTTTACCATTCTGTTTGGGAACTGCCTATAATGCATGTAGTATGGAAGAAACAGCCATCTCATAGTTGTTGCGTTGACAGCAAAAGTACGCCGCTCAAAATGTTATTCAATCTCTATATTAAAATCGAGCTCTGGCACCTCTACAAAACCCTGCTTCCCTCTGCGAAGGGCCTATCTATTTACTTTTATGTTGAGTCATCATCCTTCTTATTAAAAGCACCCGCTCAAGAGCACACTGTCATTTGCATTCATTACTATTGGTTTATATTGGGTATGACTTGACTAGATCTCTTTTACCATGAATTATAATGTTTAGTCAATCCTTGATATTTAAAGGTGCTCTGCATTTATGTTTTGCGGTATCAGAAAGGGCTAGCGAGATACCATTTTGTTATATCATGGTATGATTATTTTGAGAATGTGTTGTCATCCGAGTTTTATTATTATGGCTCGCTAGCTGATTATGTTATTGATATGAGTAATTGTGAGACCTATGTGTTATTGTGAGTATGGTTAGTTCATAATATTTGCTGAAACTTGAATGCTGGCTTTTCATGTTACAACAACAAGAGCAAACAGAGTTTGTAAAAGTTTTTCTTTATCACTTTCAGTTTATCAACTGAATTTCTTGAGGACAAGCAAAGGTTTAAGCTTGGGGGAGTTGATACGTCTCCAACGTATCTACTTTTCCAAACACTTTTGCCCTTGTTTTGGACTCTAATTTGCATGATTTGAATGAAACTAACCCGGACTGACGTTGTTCACCAGAACTGCCATGATGTTGTTTTATGTGTAGAAAAGAAAAGTTCTCGGAATGTCTTGGAAATCCACAGAGGCACTTTTTGGAATTAATAAGAATTTTTCGCGAAAGAATTAGTGCCAGTGGGCCCACAGCCTATCCACAAGACAGGGGGCGCCCCCCCTAGGGCGCGGCCCCCTATCTCGTGGGCCCCCTGGACCTCCTCCGACCTCAACTCCAACTCCATATATTCCGTCTTGGGGAGAAAAAAATCAAGGAGAAAGTTTCATCGCGTTTCACGACACGGAGCCGCCGCCAAGCCCTAATCTCTCTCAGGAGGGCTGATCGGGAGTCCGTTCGGGGCTCCGGAAAGGGGGATTCGTCATCATCGTCATCATCAACATCCTCCATCACCAATTTCATGATGCTCACCGCCGTGCGTGAGTAATTCCATCGTGGGCTTGCTGGACGGTGATGGGTTGGATGAGATTTACCATGTAATCAAGTTAGTTTTGTTAGGGTTTGATCCCTAGTATCCACTATGTTATGAGATTGATGTTGCTATGACTTTGCTATGCTTAATGCTTGCCACTAGGGCCCGAGTGCCATGATTTAAGATCTGAACCTATTATGTTTTCATGAATATATGTGTGTTCTTGATCCTATCTTGCAAGTCTATAGTCACCTATTATGCGTAATGATCCGACGGCCTGAAGTGACAATAATCGGGATAGTTCTTGGTGATGACCGTAGTTTGAGGAGTTCATGTATTCACTATGTGCTAGTGCTTTCATCCGGTTCTCTATTAAAAGGAGGCCTTAATATCCCTTAGTTTCTGCTAGGACCCCGCTGCAACGGGAGGGTAGGACAAAAGGTGCCATACAAGTTCTTTTCCAAAAGCACGTATGACTATTTACGGAATACATGCCTACATTACATTGATGAACTGGAGCTAGTTCTATATCACCCTATGTTATAACTATTGCATGAGGAATCGCATCCGGCATAATTATCCATCAGTGATCCATTGCCTACGAGCTTTTCACAAATTGTTCTTTGCTTATTTACTTTTCCGTTGCTACTGTTACAACTACTACAAAAACCCAAAAACATTTACCTTTACTTTTGCTACCGTTACCTTTATTATCATACCACTTTTGCTACTAAATACTTTGCTGCAGATACTAAGTTATCCAGGTGTGGTTGAATTGACAACTCAACTGCTAATACTCAAGAATATTCTTTGGCTCCCCTTGTGTCGAATCAATAAATTTGGGTTGAATACTCTACCCTCGAAAGCTGTTGTGATCCCCTATACTTGTGGGTTATCAAGGGGGAGGCCAGCCGACCAAGCTAGGCGCGCCGGGAGAAGGGGAATCCTACTAGGACTCCAACTCCTAGTACGTTTGCACCTAAAGGAGAAGGGGGAAGGAAGGGAGAGGGGGGCGCGCCCCCAACCCCTTGTCCAATTCGGACTGGGCTTGGGGGGGCACGCCCCACCTCCTGGCCGCTGCCTCTCCTTCCCACTAAGGCCCACTAAGGCCCATCACTCTCCGGGGGGTTCCGGTAACCTCCTAGTACTCTGAAAAATACCCGAACTTCTCCGGAACCATTTCGATATCCGAATATAGCCTTACGATATATCAATCTTTATGTCTCGACCATTTAGAGACACCTCGTCACGTCCGTGATCTCATCCGAGTCCCCAAACAAACTTCGATCATCAAAACACATAACTCAGAATACAAATCATCATTGAATGTTAAGCGTGCGGACCCTATGGGTTCAAGAACTATGTAGCCATGACCGAGACACATCTCTGATCAATAACCAATAGTGGAACTTGGATGCTCATATTGACTCATACATATTCTATGAAGATCTTTGTTGGTCAAACTGCATAACAACATACGTTATTCCCTTTGTCATCTGTATGTTACTTGCCCAAGATTCGATCGTCGGTATCATCATACCTAGTTCAATCTCGTTACCAGTAAGTCTCTTCACACGTTCTATAATACTTCATCCCGCAACTAACTCATTAGTCACATTGCTTGCAAGTATTATAGTGATGAGCATTACTGAGAGGGCCCAGAGATACGTCTCCGAAACACAGAGTGACAAATCCTAATATTGATCTATGCCAACCCAACAAACACCTTCGGAGACACCTGTAGAGCATCTTCATAATCACCCATTTACGTTGTGACATGTGATACCACACAAGGTGTTCCTCCGGTATTCGGGTGTTGCATAATCTCATAGTCTGAGGAACATGTATAAGTCATGAAGAAAGCAGTAGCAATGAAATTGTAACGATAATAATGCTAAGATAACGGATGGGTCATGTCCATCACATCATTCTCCTAATGATGTGATCCCATTCATCAAATGACAGTACATGTCTATGGTTAGCAAACATAACCATCTTTGATTAACTAGCTAGTCTAGTAGAGGCATACTAGAGACACTGTGTTTTGTCTATGTATTAACACATGTACTAAGTTTCCGGTTAATACAATTCTAGCATGAATAATAAACATTTATCATGATACAAGGAAATAAATAATAACTTTATTATTGCCTCTAGGGCATATTTTCTTAAGTCTCACACTTGCACCAGAGTCAATAATCTAGATTACAAAGTAATGATTCTAACACCCATGGAGTCTTGGTGTTGATCATGTTTTGCTCGTGGAGGAGGCTTAGTCAACAGGTCTGCAACATTTAGATCTGTATGTATCGTGCAAATCTCTTTGTCTCCCTCCGACACTTGATGACGGATGGAATTGAAGCGTCTCTTGATGTGCTTGGTTCTCTTGTGAAATCTGGATTCCTTCGCAAAGGCAATTGCACCAGTATTGTCACAAAAGATTTTCATTGGACTAGATGCCCTAGGTATGACAACTAGATCGGATATTAACTCCTTCATCCAGACTCCTTCATTTGCTGCTTCTGAAGAAGCTACATACTCCGCTTCACACGTAGATCCCTCCACGATGCTTTGGTTGGAACTGCACCAACTGACAGCTCCACCATTCAATAAAAATACGTATCTGGATTGCGACTTAGAGTCATCTAGATCAGTGTCAAAGCTTGCATCGACGTAACCGTTTACTTTGGTACCTCCCTGCTATACTTATAGCAAGGCACACATCAGGTCTGGTACACAGCATAGCATACATGATAGAACCTATGGCTGAAGCATAGGGAGTGACTTTCATTTTCTCTCTATCTTTTGCAGTGGTCGGGCATTGAGTTTGACTCAACTTGACACCTTGTAACACAGGCAAGAACCCTTTCTTTGACTGATCCATTTTGAACTTCCTCAAAATTTTGTCAAGGTATGTGCTTTGTGAAAGTCCAATTAGGTCTTGATCTATCTCTATAGATTTTGATGCCGAATATGTAAGCATCTTCACTAAGGTCTTTCATTGGAAAACACGTATTCAAGTATCTCTTTATGCTATCCAGAAATTCTATATCATTTCCAATCAACAATATGTCATCCACCTACAATATTAGAAATGATATAGAGCTCCCACTCACTTTCTTGTAAATACAGGCTTCTCCAAAAGTCTTTATAAAACCATATGCTTTGATCACACTATCAAAGCATTTATTCCAACTCCGAGAGGCTTGCACCAGTCCATAAATGGATCGCTGGAGCTTGCACACTTTGTTAGGACCCTTTCGATCGACAAAACCTTCTGGTTGCATCATATACAATTCTTCTTCCAGAAATCCATTCAGGAATGCAGGTTTGACGTCCATCTGCCAAATTTCATAATCATAAAATGCAGCAATTGCTAACACGATTCGGATAGACTTAAGCATCGCTACGGGTGAGAAAGTCTAATCGTAGTCAACTCCTTCAATTGGTCAAAAACCTTTCACAACAAGTTGAGCTTTGTAGACAGTAACATTACCGTCAGCGTCAGTCTTCTTCTTGAAGATCCATTTATTTTTTATGGCTAGTCGATCATCGGGCAAATTCACCAAAGTCCACACTTTGTCATACATGGATCCAGTATCCGATTTCATGGCCTCAAGCCATTTCACGGAATCTAGGCTCATCATCGCTTCCTCATAGTTCGTAGGTTCATCATTGTCTAGTAACATGACTTCTAGAATGGGATTGCCGTACCACTCTGGTGTGGACCATACTCTGGAAGACCTACGAGGTTCTGTAGTAACTTGATCTGGACTTTCATGATTATCATCATTAGCTTCCTCACTAATTGGTGTAGGAATCACCGGAACTGATTTCTGCGATGAACTACTTTCCAATTCGGGAGAAGGTACAATTACCTCATCAAGCTCTACTTTCCTCCCACTCACTTCTTTCGAGGGAAACTCCTTCTCTAGAAAGGATCCATTCTTAGCAACGAATATCTTGCCTTCGGATCTCTGATAGAAGGTGTACCCAACAGTTTCCTTTGGGTATCCTATGAAGACGCACTTCTCCGATTTGGGTTTGAGCTTATCAGGTTGAAGCTTTTTCACATAAGCATCACAGACCCAATCTTTAAGAAAGGACAACTTTGGTTTCTTTCCAAACCATAGTTCATAAGGCGTCGTCTTAATGGATTTTGATGGTGCCCTTTTTAAAGTGAATGTAGACGTCTCTAAAGCATAACCCAAAAGCGGTAGCGGCAAATCAGTAAGAGACATCATAGATCGCACCATATCCAATAAAGTACGGTTACGACGTTCAGACACACCATTTCACTGTGGTGTTCCAGGTGGTGTAAGTTGTGAAACTATTCCACATTGTTTCAAATGAAGACCAAACTCGTAACTCAAATATTCACCTCCACGATCAGATCGTAGAAACATTATTTTCTTATTACGATGATTTTTCACTTCACTCTGAAATTCTTTGAACTTTTCAAATGTTTCAGACTTATCCTTCATTAAGTAGATATACCCATATCTGCTCAAATCATCTGTCAAGGTAAGAAAATAGCGATACCTGCCATGAGCCTCAACACTCATTGGACCACATACATCGATATGTATTATTTCCAATAAGTCAGTGGCTTGTTCCATTGTTTCGGAGAACTGAGTTTTAGTCATGTTGCCCATAAGGCACGGTTCGCAAACATCAAGTGATTCCAAAAGCCCATCAGCATGGAGTTTCTTCATGCGCTTTACACCGATATGACCTAAATAGCAGTGCCACAAATAAGTTGCACTATCATTATCAACTTTGCATCTTTTGGCTTCAATATTATGAACATGTGTATCACCACGATCGAGATTCAACAAAAATAGACCACTCAGCAAGGTGCATGACCATAAAAGATATTACCCATATAAATAGAACAACCATTATTCTCTGATTTAAATGAATAACCGGCTCGCATCAAACAATATCTAGATATAATGTTCATGATCAATGTTGGCACCAAATAACAATTATTCAAGTCTAAAACTAATCCTGAAGGTAGATGTAGAGGTAGCGTGCCGACGGCGATTACATCGACCTTGGAACCATTTCCGATGTGCATCGTCACCTCGTCCTTAGCCAATCTTTGTTTAATCTGTAGCCCCTGTTTCGAGTTGCAAATATGAGCAACAGAACTAGTATCAAATACCCAGGCGCTACTATGAGCATTAGTAAGGTACACATCAATAACATGTATGTCAAATATACCTTTCACTTTGACATCCTTCTTATCCTCCGAATACTTGGGGCAGTTTCGCTTCCACTGAGTAGTCCCTTTGTAGTAGAAGCACTCAGTTTCAGGATTAGGTCCAGACTTGGGTTCCTTCTCCTGAGCAGCAACTTTCTTGCCGTTCTTCTTGAAGTTCCCCTTCTTCCCTTTGCCCTTTTTCTTGAAACTAGTGGTCTTGTTGACCATCAACACTTGATGCTCCTTTTTTATTGCTACCTCCATAGCCTTTAGCATCGCGAAGAGCTCGGGAATTGTCTTGTTCATCCCTTGCATATTATAGTTCATCACAAAGCCTTTATAGCTTGGTGGAAGTGATTGAAGAACTCTGTAAATGATACTATCATCAGGAAGATTAACTCCCAACTGAATCAAGTGGTTATGGTACCCAGACACTCTGAGTATGTGTTCACTGACAGAACTATTCTCCTCCATTTTGCAGCTGTAGAACTTGTTGGAGACATCATATCTCTCAACTCGGGTATTTGCTTAAAATATTAACTTCAACTCTTGGAACATCTCATATGCTCCATGACGTTCAAAATGTCTTTGAAGTCCCGATTCTAAGCCGTAAAGCATGGCACACTGAACTATCGAGTAGTCATCAGCTTTGCTCTGTCAGACGTTCCTAACGTCCGCAGTTGCGTCTTCAGCAGGCCTTGCACCTAGCGGTGCTTCAAGGACGCAATTCTTCTGTGCAGGAATTAGGATAATCCTCAAGTTACGGACCCAGTCCGTGTAATTGTTACCATCATCTTTCAACTTAGCTTTCTCTAGGAATGCATTAAAATTCAAATGAACGATAGCACGGGCCATTGATCTACAATAACATAGACATGCAAAATAACTATCAAGACTAAGTTCATGAAAAATTAATCATATTACTTAAGAACTCCCACTTAGATAGACATCCCTCTAGTCATCTAAATGGTCACGTGATCCAAATCAACTAAACCATGTCCGATCATCACGTGAGATGGAGTAGTATTCAATGGTGAACATCACTATGTTGATCATATCTACAATATGATTCACGTTCGACCTGTCGGTCTCAGTGTTCTGAGGCCATATCTGCATATGCTAGGCTCGTCAAGTTTAATCCAAGTATTATGTGTGTGCAAAACTGGCTTGCACCCATTGTACATGAACGTAGAGCTTATCACACCCGATCATCACATGGTGTCTCGGCACGACGAACTATAGCAATGGTGCATACTCAGGGAGAACACTTAGACCTTGAAATTTAGTAAGGGATCATCTTAACCGCCATACTAAGAAAAATAAGATGCATAAAAGATAAACATCACATGCAATCAAAATATGTGACATGATATGGTCATCATCATATTGTGCTCATGATCTCCATCACCGAAGCATTGTCATGATCTCCATCGTCACCGGCGCGACACCTTGATCTCCATCGTAGAATGATTGTCATCTCGCCAACTATTGCTTCTACGACTATCACTACAGCTTAGTGATAAAGTAAAGCAATTACATGGCCTTGCATTACATACAATAAAGCGACAACCATATGGCTCCTGCCAGTTGCCGATAACTCTGTTACAAAACATGATCATCTCATACAACAATTTATATCACATCATGTCTTGACCATATCACATCACAGCAAGCCCTGCAAAAACAAGTTAGACGTCCTCTACTTTGGTGTTGCAAATTTTACGTTGCTGCTACAAGCTTCTAGCAAGAACCATTCTTACCTACTATAGGATCGAAAGTATGTCTAGAGGGGGGGTGATTAGACTACTTAACCAAATAAAAGCTTATCCTTTTCCCAATTTTAGTCTTTGGTAGATTTTAGCTAACTTAGCACAAGTCAAGCAATCTTAAAGCAATTCAAGCAAGAATGCAAAGAGTATATGAGCAGCGGAAAGTAAAGCATGCAACTTGCAAGAATGTAAAGGAAAGGGTTTGGAGAATTCAAACGCAATTGGAGACACAGATGTTTTTGTCGTGGTTCCGATAGGTGGTGCTATCGTACATCCACGTTGATGGAGATTTTAACCCACGAAGGGTAATAGTTGCGCGAGTCCACGGAGGGCTCCACCCATGAAGGGTCCACCAAGAAGCAACCTTGTCTATCCCACCATGGTCGTCGCCCACGAAGGACTTGCCTCACTAGCGGTAGATCTTCGCGAAGTAGGCGATCTCCTTGCCCTTACAAACTCCTTGGTTCAACTGCACAATCTTGTCGGAGGCTCCCAAGTGACACCTAGCCAATCTAGGAGACACCACTCTCCAAGAAGTAACAAATGGTGTGTTGATGATGAACTCCTTGCTCTTGTGCTTCAAATGATAGCCTCCCCAACACTCAACTCTCTCTCACAGGATTTGGATTTGGTGGAAAGAAGATTTGAGTGGAAAGCAACTTGGGGAAGGCTAGAGATCAAGATTCATATGGTAGGAATGGAATATCTTGGTCTCAACACAAGTGTAAGTGGTTCTCTCTTAGAAAATGCAAGTTGGAAGTGTAGTTTCGTTCTGATGGCTCTCTCCATGAATGAAGAGGAGGTGGAGGGGTATATATAGCCTCCACACAAATTCTAACCGTTACACACAACTTGCCAATCTCGGTGGGACCGAATTGATAGACTCGGTCGGACCAATTCAGCAAATCTAGTGACCATTAGGATTTTCGGTTGGACTGACATGCAACTCGGTAGGACCGATATCGTTAGGGTTAGGGCATAACTTAATCTCGGTGAGACCGATTACACAAACTCGGTAGGACCGATTTTGGTAATAAGCTAACCAGAGAGTTGGTCAGGTAAACTCGGTGGGACTGGTTCGCTCATTTCGGTGAGACCGAAATGTTACAAAAAGGAAACAGAGAGTTTACATTGCAATCTTGGAGGGACCGATCGCTCATCTTGGTGGTATCAAAACATTACGAAGGGAAATAGAGAGATTACAATCCCATCTCGGTGAGACCGAGATCCCTATCGGTGAGACCGATTTGCCTAGGGTTTGTGGCAGTAGCTATGACATCTGAACTCGTGGCGCTGGATAGAAAGAATCGGTGGGGCCGAGTTTGACTTTTGGTTTAGGTCATATGTGGATGTGAGAAAGTATTTGAGGGCTTTGGAGCATATCACTAAGCATTTTGAGCAAGTAAGCCATTAAGCAACACCTCATCCCTCCTTGATAGTATTGGCTTTTCCTATAGACTGAATGTGATCTTGGATCACTAAAATATAAAATGTAGAGTCTTGAGCTTTGAGCTTGAGCCAATCCTTTTGTCCTTAGCATTTTGAGGGGTACACTTTTCTCATCCATGACATGCCAATCATTGAGCTTTCCTGAAATTTTCATCTTGAAATAGCATTAGCTCAATGAGCTATATGTTGTTAGGAATTACCAAAACCACCTAGGGCTAGTTGCACTTTCAATCTCCCCGTTTTTGGTAATTGATGACAACACATAGATCAAATCTTCGACCAATGATAATAAGATTGAAAAACATTGTCGCTTTGAGAAGTATGTGAAATGTAAGAGCTCCCCCTAAATTTGTGCATAGTTTAAGATTTGCTTTGGACTGCAAATGCACAATGAGTTAGGATCATGAGTTACTCTCCCATGTCACATACATCTTGGTGGTGCGCTCAAAATGATAATAATTAAATACATGCACTCCTCACCAAGCAAAGTGAATGATCATATAGAGATAAAAGGATAACGTCATCCAACAAGCATTAAGGTAGCATATGATCAAACACATCGATCATCCAAGTATCTCACAAAAGCATAAAGTATCTCAAACAAGCAAATAAAGTTCAACCACCAAAACAAGAGAGAACAAAAGCAACACTCTCTCTCGAAGCCTATGATCTATACATTTTTCTCCCCCTTTGGCAACAAGTTACCAAAAAGTTCATAGAAAATGCATAGCACTAACTCGACTCTCCGGCTTGGTCTTCAGGTGGTGGTGTAGAGATGGCTCCTTGGACGAAGACTTCAGTTGATGTAGATGGAGCTGGTGGAGTAGGTGCTGGAGCTGGATGTACAGAAGCTGTAGCTAGTGCAGATGAAGTTGCTCTGGTGTCTGGAACAGGCACTGCAGCTGATCTCTGACTCCTGGGCACTCTAGAAAAAGCATCAATAGTAGGCTTGCCCTTCCTCTCCTGCATGTCATCCTGAAGTTGCTCAACAACTGACTGTATCTCAGTGACCTTCACATCCAGGTCATAGAACTTTGGCTCCATGATCCTCTCCAGGCTCTCATGGTTTTGAGTCAGGGTGGCCAATCCCTTCTCAATCCTCAGAGTGGAGGCAATAAAGTAGCCAAGCTGATCATGCTTGCTCTTCAAGAAGTATTGAGATGCCTCATCAATGGTTGGCATCTTTGCAGCCTTTTTAGTCCTTGCCTTCTCCTTCATTTCTTGTGCTTTCACAGAAGATGGTTCATTTTCATCCATAACCACTATGTTGTCCTCAAAATCTGGATAGATCGGCATGTGTTCCTTGTCCAAGAGGTATGTGCCAGTGCCCATCTTGGAGTTGATTAGCTCCTGGATCTGTGGGGCATACCCACAACTTCTCTTTTGGGCAGCAGCTGTTCTCTTGATA
Source organism: Triticum timopheevii (assembly GCA_963921465.1). Classification (NCBI taxonomy): domain Eukaryota; kingdom Viridiplantae; phylum Streptophyta; class Magnoliopsida; order Poales; family Poaceae; genus Triticum; species Triticum timopheevii. The sequence continues at coordinate 245,380,418 of OY997264.1, read as the reverse complement.
GTTTCGACTATGAGGGTCATGACCTTGAACTTTTGAGGCACATCAAATATGTGAAGTAGGTTGATATCATGGCCTCTGATCATCTTGTGATCAGCTAACTTAGGCAAAAGAGTATGCCTGAGGATCCAGTTGATTGTTGGCAATCCTGACAGAAGATAATGTACTGAGCCAAACTTGTGTGTCTCAACAGCAGCATCTGGGATCTCTCTGTACATATGTGCCATGGAGTTGTGATCCTTCTTCTTCTTGGCATAGACATCCAAGTCATCCTCATTCTCCTTAGGTGCATTGATCAACTTTTCCCATTCTTCATCTGATGATTGGTACCTAGTACCTTCAGACATCCAGACAATCCTTCCATCTGGGTAGAAGTGAGCTGTGGAGTAGAACTGCCTAATAAGCTCATCATTCCACTTTGTGAGCTTCTGCCCAACAAAGTCATCCACTCCACAACCATTGAAACTATCATACACTCCTGGATAATGCTCTTCATTCTTCCTGATGTACTCCCAGTCCACCCATCTCATATCACAGACTATAGGCTTCTTGTCAAGCAGCACTGTCTCATAGAAGTCCTGCTATTCCTTTGTATGGAACCTGTAGTCCACAGCAGTTCTCCTCCTGACTGCATAGGGATCAGTCAATCTCCACTGTCTGAGACCTACATCCTTCCTCAGCTTCATATCCTCAGCTATAGGATGAACATCATTGTGATCTGGAATTTTGGGCTTCAACTTTCTCAAGACATGTTCCTCATCATCTTCTTCTTCAACAGCAGCTTCAGGCACTGGGGCCTTGTTCTTCTCTCCAGCAGGAATGTTCCTTGTATTCCTCTTGGGTGCAGATTTAGGCTTTGGAGCAGCTGCCTTAGGAGCTTCTTTGGGCTTTGATGAAGCAGCCCCTGACCTAATGGCATCACCCATAAGCTTTTGAGCTTTGGGTGCTGGTGCAGCAACCTCGTCCTCTTCTTCTGAGTCTCTCCTCAAAGAGGGCTTGCCAAGTACCTTGGCAATAGTGGTTCTGACTCTCTTCTTCTTCTTGTCCTGACACAAGGCTGAATTTCATGGTTTCTCCAGTGGCAACCTTCCTAGGTTTGGAAGTGGGAATCCTTCTTGCAGGTGCCTTCTTCTGCATTCCTGGCTTAGTGGCAACAGATGTCCATACTCCTTCTTGAGCACCTTCTTATTAGAAGTGGCCTCATCCTCAATAGCCACATAGTCTTCATCCTCAGAATCTGAGGTTCTCTTCTTTCTGGCCCTGGTGGCTACCTTAGGCAAGTTGCTGGGTGTGCTTCTGGTTCCATCATCATAGCTGCTAGAGGGACTAGTGCCCTCACTCATCTGAACCTACTCCTCAGACTTGTTCTGACTGTCACTTTGATCAGACATGTTGCAAACACTGACAGGAGACCCTGTGAATAGATATAGATGAGGTAAAATAGATGAGCATCAAAAAATACAGAGGTTCTTGCAAAAGAATGAGTCAAAAACTTAGTTTTAGTTTTCCACAGAAAGCATTTCGGATCTACCGATTTGTGAACTTGGTGATATCGAAGCAGCTTTTGGAACCTAAACTAGTGAACTCGGTCAGACCGAGTCACAGTTTGGTGGCAGCGAGACTGCTAGGGTTTCACAAAGGCCTGAACTCGGTCACACCGATTTGCAATTCTCGGTCAGACCGAGAATCACATGTGCAATGGCCTTAGCCGGATCGGTGGAACCGAGTTCTACAACTCGGTTGGTCCGAGATGGTTCCGGCGGAAACCTAACCCTAAATTTTCAATTCACAACTAAACTACAAAGTGTTTTCACTGGATAAGATGATCTCAATCATGGCAATATACATGGCAAAACAGTGTGCTGGGAATTCGGAGTGGGATTAGCACAAGGATCAAGTCCATACCCTAGTTCGGCGATGGACTTGCTACGGTGGCAACGGCGGAGACGATTCCCGTTGACGGCGGCTGAGACCAGCGGCGGGAGGCAGCTGGCGACGAGGAGGACGATCCGGAGACCCAAGGAGGCAGAGCAGTCTGAGCGCGGGCGAAAGAGTTCAGAGAAATTTCCAAATTTTGGCCCGTGGATATATATAGCCTGACCCTGTCGGTGTGACCGAGTGGAACAACTCGGTGGCACCGAGATGCATAACTGCAAGCAGTTACAGCAAATCGGTGTGAACGAAATGTTCAAATCTGTTGCGCCGAGATTGAAAACCTAGATCGACTTAGTGATCTCGGTATGACCGAAATGGAAGAATCCGTCAGACCAAAACGCACAAAGAAATTTTGGAAGTTCAAGTCTATGACGAATCGGGGACTCCAAGTGCTCCTCACACAGAGTTGTTCAAATCTGACTTGATCAAACTTTGTGATGTAGCATGAATAGAGTTTGAGACAAGAAAAGCATAGATAGCTAGAGAAGATCCTTAGGCATTCTTGTCCATCCACTTTGCAAAAGAAAAGAAACCAAACAATCAAAACAACAAGTGGATGTCCTCGAATGAGTAAAATATGCAACCAACATGCTCACACAATAAAATGGCAAATGAAATATGTGGCAAAGCATGGAAAACCAATTCTAGCATCTATCAAGCAATTGGCGATGACTAGGTCATCTATATATGAGTATATTGACTTAGGAGTCAAATGAGAACATTTGATCATAGGTCATACTCATCGTTTAAGCTAAAGTGGGGTTACCACTTTTACATAAAGCATTGTTGTGTTCACACCATTAGAGTTGCTTTGACTCAATTCTTAGAGTAAAGCTCCCCCTATATGTGAGATCCCCCCTAAGAGGGATGAACTAACCTTGGGTTTTGTCGATGTTGACTTCATATAGGTGTTGAAGATGTGGATGCTCAATGTTGATGTAGATCATTTGGAGCAATCCTTTGGAGTGAGTTGCACTTTCAATACCTACACGGGTTAGTCCCACAAGGAACAAACAAGGATATCCATAGACATAGAGTGATGCACACACAAGATGATGTCCATGGAAGCATTAGGTTACCTTGTCCCTTGTCTTACCAACAAGAGGGTTTGTGACTCCTTGAAGTAGTGCAAGATGTGGAAGTTGATTGCACTTGTTCTTGCCAAAATGATATGAGTGAAATATGTTGGCGGAGTCACCCTCAAGAACTCTTCTAGTTCTTCTTCTTCAGGACCCATATCATCTTGATGGGAATCCTTGGAGTTGTAGTCATACTTGATGAAGTAGAACTTGATGTAGTCTTGGGAACCCACTTGACCAAGGCCTTCGGAGCTTCTTCAAATGCATCAATATCCTCTTGAAGCTTATCCTTGCCTTTTTTGCTTGTGGTCTTGTGGTGGAAGATCATCTTGAGCTTGTGTCCCTTTGAAGGAAGTAGGATCATACTTCTCTTGTTGAGGAACAAACTTCGTCTTGGGGTATTGATCTTCTTCCCACTCAACTCCATTGGCATTGAACTTTCGTTCAAAACCAACACCTTGGTTCTTCCGGTGCCTTCCTTGCTTGCGTACAATTTCCTCGAATTTCTTACTCCCGGCAAGGCTCTTGTAAACACCTTTCTCTATAATTCCCTTCAATAAGCTATTTTCTTGCTCAAGTGTAACTTGGCTAAGAGAGTCATTAGTGGAATCAGGAGAACTACTAGAAGCAACAACATTGGATTTAGCATGATTATTGTTACTGCTAGAGGAAGAATCCTTCTTGTTCTTGTTACTAGATTTGACTTGAGGCATGTAAGTAGATAAGAGTAAATGCTTGGCAATGTAAGAAGAACTTTTCTTACGAAGATCATCATTGATTGCCTTCAAGAACTCATGCTCTTGCTCAAGGTTGAGCTTTTCAAAGCATAACTTCTCATGAGTCCTTAAAAGTTCTCGATGATCTTCTAAGATAGTTTCATGAGCTAACTTAAGAGTGTTTAGTTCTTTAGTTAGAAGGTCAATCTTCTCCTTATCATTGTCATTCGTTTTATCTTGATTAGCATGATTAATTGACGTTTCATCATAGTATTCATCACTAGAGTTGTCAACAAGTAAATCATCATCACCTAACAAGTCATCTTCATCACTATTGAAATCAACATACTCGGGATGTGATACCTTTGGGACTTTAGCCAAGAAGCATCTTCCAAGTCCTTCATTTGGTGAATCAAATATGTCGTAGGAGTTGGTTGACACAAGTGCTAGACCGGCAACACCTTCATCTTGAGGATATTCGGAGTCGGAGTGATAGCTTCTCTCGAAGTGATTGTCGGATTCGGAGCCGGATACCAATTCACCAACATGAGCTTGATGTCTTCGTTTTGTGTAGCTCCTTGATGACTTGTCCTTCCTTTCCGAATCATTGCTTCTCCGGGAGGTTCTTCATTCATAACGATCATCTATACTCCTTCTCTCTCTTAGTGGTGATTCTTCTCTTCTACTTCTCCGCTTAGGTGATTCTTCTCTTCTTTTGTAGGGAGCCGTACACTCATAGGAATAGTGTCCGGGTCTTCCACAATTGTAGCAATTACGCTCTCGACTAGAAGATCTTTTGTCATTGTAGGACCTTGACTTGGAGCTTCTATCTTTGCTTGTACTCTTGTAAAACTTGTTGAAGTTCTTCACCATTAGGCTCAATTCTTCAGGTTTGTTTCTCACTTGGTGATGTGGGCGCTTCACATGAGGCTTTGTAAGCACCACTTGACTTGTTGTGAAGTTCCTCCTTATCCTTGAGTGACATCTCTTGAGCAACAATTCTTCCAATGACTTCCCTTGGCTTGAGATCTTTGTAATTGGGCATCATTTGGATGAATGTGCACACGGTATCATATTTTCCGTCCAAAGCTCTTAGGAACTTCTTGATGATGAATTTGTCGGTCATCTCTTCACTTCCTAAGCCGGCAATCTCATTTGTGATAAGAGCAAGCCTAGAGTACATTTCAGCGACACCTTCACCATCCTTCATTTTTGAACTTGTCAAGCTGACTTTGAAACACATCCAACTTGGATTCCTTGACGGAGTCGGTACCCTCGTGCATATCAATCACATTATCCCAAATTTCCTTTGCATTCTCAAGACGGCTGATTTTGTTGAATTCTTCGGGGCACAATCCGTTGAAGAGGATATCACCAGCTTGAGCGTTGTATTGCAGCATCTTCAACTCTTCCGCGCTAGCTTCACGGTTTGGTTCTCTCCCATCAAAGAATTCACCTTGCAAGCCAATACACACAATAGCCCAAACGGCGGGGTTATGTCCAAGAATATGCATTTTCATCTTATGCTTCCAACTAGCAAAATTAGTACCATCAAAGTAAGGACCTCTACGGTGATAGTTTCCCTCGCTAGATACCATACTCTCCTAGGTTGTAAAACCAAGGCTATGACTAACAAAGGCTATGAAATCAAAGCAAATGGAGACCAAAGCTCTGATACCACTTGTAGGATCGAAAGTATGTCTAGAGGGGGGGGGTTATTAGACTACTTGACCAAATATACGATTATCCTTTTCCCAATTTTAGTCTTTTGGCGGATTTTAGCTAACTTAGCACAAGTCAAGCAATCTGAACACAATTCAAGCAAGCATGCAAAGAGTATATGAGCAACGGAAAGTAAAGCATGCAACTTGGAAGAATGTAAAGGGAAGGGTTTGGAGAATTCAAACACAATTGGAGACACGGATGTTTTTGTCGTGGTTCCGATAGGTGGTGCTATCGTACATCCACGTTCATGGAGACTTCAACCCAAGAAGGGTAACAGTTGCGCAAGTCCATGGAGGTCTCCACCCATGAAGGGTCCATGAAGAAGCAACCTTGTCTATCCCACCATGGTCGTCACCCACGAAGGACTTGCCTCACCAGCGGTAGATCTTCACGAAGTAGGCGTTCTCCTTTCCCTTACAAACTCCTTGGTTCAACTCCACAAACTTGTCGGAGGCTCTCAAGTGACACCTAGCCAATCTAGGAGACACCACTCTCCAAGAAGTAACAAATGGTGTGTTGATGATAAACTCCTTGCTCTTCTGCTTCAAATGATAGTCTCCCCAACACTCAACTCTCTCTCACAGGATTTGGATTTGGTGGAAAGAATATTTTAGTGGAAAGCAACTAGGGGAAGGCTAGAGATCAAGATTCATATGGTAGGAATGGAATATCTTGGTCTCAACACAAGTATAAGTGGTTCTCTCTCAAAAAGTGCAAGTTGGGAGTGTAGGTTCGTTCTGATGGCTCTCTCCACGAATGAAGAGGAGGTGGAGGCGTATATATAGCCTCCACACAAATTCTAACCGTTACACACAACTTGCCAATCTCAGTGGGACCGAATTGATAGACTCGGTCGGACCGATTCAGCAAATCTAGTGACTGTTAGGATTTTCGGTGGGACCGACATGCAACTCGGTAGGACAGATATGGTTAGGGTTAGGGCATAACGTAATCTCGATGAGATCGATTACATAAACTCGGTAGGACCGATTTTGGTAATAAGCTAACCAGAGAGTTGGTCAGGTAAACTCGGTGGGACCGGTTCGCTCATTTTGGTGAGACCGAAATGTTATGAAAAGGAAACAGAGAGTTTACATTGCAATCTCGGTGGGACCGATCGCTCATCTCGGTGGTACCGAAACGTTACGAAGGGAAACAGAGAGATTACAATCCCATCTCGGTGAGACCGAGATCCCTATCGGTGAGACCGATTTGCCTGGGGTTTGTGGCAGTGGCTATGACATCTGAACTCGGTGGCGCCGGATAGAAAGAATCGGTGGGGCCGAGTTTGACTTTTGGTTTAGGTCATATGTGGATGTGAGAAAGTAGTTGAGGGCTTTGGAGCATATAACTAAGCATTTTGAGCAAGTAAGCCATTAAGCAACACCTCATCCCTCCTTGATAGTATTGGCTTTTCCTATAGACTCAATGTGCTCTTGGATCACTAAAATGTAAAATGTAGAGTCTTGAGCTTTGAGCTTGAGCCAATCCGTTTATCCTTAGAATTTTGAGGGGTCCACTTTTCTCATCCATGCCATGCCAATCGTTGAGCTTTCCTGAAATATTCATCTTGAAATAGCATTAGCTCAATGAGCTATATGTTGTTAGGAATTACCAAAACCACCTAGGGATAGTTGCACTTTCACCAACGCATCAAAACCACAACGAATTTTTGTCAAGTGTGATGTTTTAACCTTCAACAAGGGCCGGCCGTAGTCAAAATCGATTCAACTAAAGTTGGAGAAACAGACACCTGCCAGCCACCTATGTACAAAAGCACGTCGGTAGAACAAGTCTCATGAACGCGGTCATGTAATGTCGGTCCGGGCCGCTTCATCCAACAGTACCGCCGAATCAAAGTAAGATGTTGGTGGTAAGAAGTATGACTATTATCGCCCACAACTCTTTGTGTTCTACTCGTGCACAAAACATCTACGCATAGACCTGTCTCGGATGCCACTGTTGGGGAACGTAGTAATTTCAAAATTTTCCTACGATCACGCAAGATCTATCTAGGAGATGCATAGCAACGAGAGGGGACAGTGTGTCCATGTACCCCCATAGACCGAAAGCAGAAGCGTTTAGTAACGCGGCTGATGTAGTCGAACGTCTTCGCGATCCAACCGATCCAAATGCCGAATGTACGGCACCTCCACATTCAGCATACGTTCATCTCGATGACATCCCTCGTGCTCTTGATCCACTTGAGGACGAGGGTGAGTTCGGTCAGCGTGACGGCATGGTGACGGTGATGATGATGTTACCGGCGCAGGGCTTCACCTAAGCACTACGGCGATATGATCGAGGCGTGTAACTTTGGAGGAGGGCACAACACACGGCTAAGGCAAAACTTGGTGTGTTATAGGGTGCCCCCTGCCCCCGTATATAAAGGAGGAGGGGGAGGCCGGCTGGCCAAGCTAGGCGCGCTGGGAGAAGGGGAATCCTACTAGGACTCCAAGTCCTAGTAGGTTTCCACCTAAAGGAGAAGGGGGAGGAAGGGAGAGGGGGGAAGTGCCACCAACCCCTTGTCCAATTTTGACTGGGCTTGGGGGTGCGCGTGCCACCTCCTGTCCGCTGCCTCTCCTTCCCACTATGGCCCACTAAGGCCCATCAACTCTCCGGGGGGTTCCCGTAACCTCCCAGTACTCTGAAAAATACCCAAACTTCTCCGGAACCATTCCGATGTCCAAATATAGCCTTCCAATATATTAGTCTTTATATCTCGACCATTTTGAGACTCCTTTTCACGTCCGTGATCTCAAGTGGTACTCCAAACAAAGTTCGGTCATCAAAACATAAAACTCATAATACAAATTGTCATCGAACATTAAGCGTGCGAACCCTATGGGTAGAGAACTATGCAGACATGACCGAGACACATCTCCGATCAATAACCAATAGCAGAACCTAAATGCTCATATTGGCTCCTACATATTCTATGAAGATCTTTATCGGTCAAACCGCATAACAACATAGTTGTTCCCTTTGTCATCGGTATGTTACTTGCCCAAGATTCGATCGTCGGTATCATCATACCTAGTTCAATCTCATTACCGGCAAGTCTCTTTACTCGTTCTGTAATACTTCATCCCGCAACTAACTCATTAGTCACATTGCTTGCAAGGCTTATAGTGATGAGCATTACCGACACGCCTAGAGATACCTCTGCGAAACACGTAGTGATAAATCCTAATCTTGATCTATGCCAACCCAACAAAAACCTTCGGAGACACCTGTAGAGCATCTTTATAATCACCCATTTTCTTTGTGACGTTTGATAGCACACAAGGTGTTCCTCCGATATTCGGGAGTTGCATAATCTCATAGTCTGAGGAACATGTATAAGTCATGAAGAAAGCAGTAGCAATGAAACTGTAACGATCATAATGCTAAGCTAACGGATGGGTCATGTACATCACATCATTCTCCTAATGATGTGATCCCGTTCATCAAATGACAACACATGTCTATGGTTAGGAAACATAATCATCTTTGATTAACGAGCTAGTCCAGTAGAGGCATACTAGGGACACTATGTTTTGTCTGTGTATTCACACATGTACTAAGTTTCCGGTTAATACAATTCTACCATGAATAATAAACATTTAACATGATATATGGAAATAAATAAAAACTTTATTATTGCCTCTATGGCATATTTCCTTCAAGGCCGACCTCACCTTCGGCCCAGAAGATCACCCTGCTATCGCAGCGGGAGCAGGCACGCTCCCGATGCTCTACACCCCCACCATCTACAACGTGGCAGTCACCAAGACCCTCATTGATAGTGGAGCCGGCCTCAACGTGCTCTCCGTGGAGGCATTTGGCTTGCTTCACGTTCCTCATGGCCGGCTCTGTCCTACCAAGCCTTTCTCCAGGTTCGGCAGCGGTTCTACCAGCCCCTCGGGGCAGATCCGCCTCCCTGCCTCCTTCGGGACTCACACAACTACCGCACCGAGCTCATCGACTTTGACATCTCCCGGATTGACCTACCATACACTGCCATCCTTGGTACCCGACCCTGGTCAAGTTCATGGTAGCAACTCATCCAGCCTACGACCTCATGAAGATGCCAAGCAGCAGCGGTGTCCTCACGGTGGCAGGAGACAACAAAGATGCTCTACATGCCCTTAACCTCGCCTTGAGGACCGTAGCGTCCGCGCAGCCAAGAAAGAAAGAGGGCCCTGAAGCCCTGGGGGCAGCACCAGCCAAGAAAAAGCAGTTGTTTTCCCAAGACCGAGCCGTGACGAAGTAGATGCCAGTTGATGAGGATGGGGCGTCAGGCGCCACCTTCACCATAGGAGTTGGCCTCCCCCCGGCCGAAGAGAGAGCGTTGGTCATCTTCTTGCGTGCCAACAAGGAAGTGTGCACATGGGAGCCCAAGGACCTGGTTGGAATCCCAAGTGGAATAATCGAGCACCACTTGAGGGTGTGCCCTAACATGCGCCCAGTGAAGCAAAAGGCCCGACGATAGTCTGCCGAGAAGCAGTTGTTCATCGTCAAACAAACTCGCAAGCTGCAGGATGCTGGTGTCATCCGAGAGGTGAGATACCCGGAGTGGCTTGCAAATCCAGTCATCGTCCCCAAGAAAGGGGGGAAGGAGCGCATGTGCGTCGACTTCACCAACCTCAACAAGGCTTGCCCTCAGGACCCCTTCCCACTTCCGCGCATCGACCAGATCGGCGACTCCACCACCCAGTGCGACCTGCTGTGCTTTTTGGATGCCTTTTTGGACTACCACCAGATCAAGATGGTTGTGCAAGATGTAGAGAAGACGGCGTTCCTGACCCCCTCTGGGGTGTACTGCTACACCTGCATGCCTTTCGGACTGTGTAACGCGGGGGCTACCTTCTAGTGGCTGATGAACATTGCTCTGGGTCGGCAGCTCGGGAGGAACGCGGAGGCTTACGTCGATGACGTAGTGGTGAAGTCTCGGGAGACGAAGACCCTGAAGGTGGACCTGCGGCTCAATCTCGAGAAGTGTGTGTTCGGGGTCCCCTCAGGAAGTTGCTGGGTTTCCTAGTGTTGCATAGAGGAATCGAGGCCAACCCGGAGGAGGTCAAGGCCATAGAAGACATGAGCCCTCCGTAGACGCTCAAGGAGATGTAGACGCTAGCGGGCTACGTGACCTCGCCGGGCGGTTCATCTCCAAGCTGGGGTAATGCGCTCTCCCATTCTTCAAGTTGATGAAGAGGCAGGGGCCGTTTGAATGGACCTTGCTGATGCGGCCTTCCAAGACCTCAAGAGATACTTAACCAGCCAGCTGGTGATGGTGGTGCCACGCCCTCTTGAGCCCTTGGTGCTCTACTTGGCCACCACCCCTCACTCCGCCAGTGCTGCATCGGTGGCGCAAAGTGTAGAGTGCCTGACAAACGGTGCCCCGCCACCAAGAAAGTCGCAGCAATCTTAGGATGGCGCTCCTAAGGCTCCAGCTGACCTGACAGTCGATATCCCTCCTGAGGCCCAAACCGACCCCTCAGTCGGAGGGGCTCCTAAGGCTGAGGCTCACGAGGCTGCAGCTAGCGTGGCAAGCGAAGGGAGCCCAAAAGGTCGGCGTTCTCAAGAAACACAAGACCTCACAAACACCTCCTCCCTCGTCGAGCATCCAGTTTACTTCGTCAGCACAGTGCTACGGGAGGCGCGAGCGCGCTACCCCTTGCCCCAAAAGCTCTTGCCCGCACTCCTCGTCGCCTCCCGAAAGCTGCACCACTATTTCCAGGGCCACCCCATCAAGGTTGTTTCAGCCTACCCACTGGAGAGGGTACTCCGGAGCCCTAACGCCGCCAGGCGGGTTGCAGAGTGGAACATCGAGCTCCAGGCGTTCCAGCTCGAGTTCACCACCACCAGGGTCATCAAGGGCGCGGCCCTTGCAGATTTCATGGCGGAGAGGACCGACGTCCCTAACCGCGGAATATGCGAGGATCGCTCCCTCCTGCCCAGGGACGAGGCACCAGACCGGTGGATCATGTACTTCGACGGCGCGTTTGCACGACAGGGCGTGGATGCTCGAGCCATCCTCATCTCACCCGACAAGGATAAGCTCTTCTACATTGTACACCTATGTTTTCAGTCGGGTGAAAAGGTCTCCAACAACATCGCAGAATACGAAGGCCTTCTCACAAGCCTCAGGGCCGAGGCGGCACTGGGAGTGAAGCGCCTCACCATCAGGGGTGATTCCTAGCTCCTCGTCAACTTCTCCAACAAAGAGTATGTCACCAAGGACGAGCACATGGAATCATACTTGGAAGAGGTACACAAAATGGAGAAACGATTCTTGGGCTTGAAATTGCAGCATGTGCCGTGAGGCACGAACAAGGAGGCAGACAACATCACCAAGAGGGCATCCAGGCGGCTACCTCAGGAGCCAGGAGTATTTGAAGAACAACTCTTCAAGCCATCGACGGCTCCCCCTAGTGCGGCACCTGCACCACCTCAGCAGGACCTACCCCAAGCACTAGCTACCGGTGCCCTGGCCTGCGGCCCATCGTCAAGGGATTGCCTGCTCCTCGCGCTCGAGCCTCAGGAGGGGTGCTGGACCGAGGAGTTCAAGATGTACCTGCTTCAGGGGACCTTGCCGGAGAAGGAGGAGGATGCTGAGCGCGTCACTCGTCAGGCCACCGCGTACCACATCCGGGACTATGAACTGTGCCGCAAAAGGCCCAATGATGTTTCTTTGCGATGCATCTCCAGGGAGCAGGGGCTCGAGCTGCTGGGAGACATACATGGTGGGGACTGCGTAAACCACTCTTCATCACGCACCCTCATGGGCAAGGCGTTCCGCAGTAGGTTATATTGGCCCATGGCACTCAACGACACCACCGAGCTGGTGCGCTCACGCGAAGCCTGCCAGTTCCATGCCAAGCTGATCCACCAGCCCGCGTAGTGACTCCAAACTATCCCACTCACGTGGCTGTTCGCGGTCTGGGGGCTGGACATCTCGGGGCCATTTTCTCGAGCACCAGGGGGCTACCACTACCTCTACGTCGCCATCGACAAGTTCACCAAGTGGGCAGAAGTAGAAGCCGTCCGCACTATCCTAGCCGGATCAGCTATCAAGTTCATCAAGGGCCTCGTGAGCCGGTTCGGGGTTCCTAACCGCATCATGACCAACAACGGCTCGCAGTTCACTAGAAACCTTTTCAAAACATATTGTGCTAACCTTGGAACGCAAATATGCTATGCCTCAGTGGCGCACTCCATGAGCAATGGCCAAGCTGAGCGTGCCAACACAAAGGTCTTGAGAGGCCTCAAGGCAAGGACCTTCGAGAAGAAGCTCAAGGCCTATGACAGGGGCTAGCTCGACGAGCTCCAGTCCGTGCTATGGTCCATCCGAACCACCGCGACCAAGCCGATGGGCGAAACACCATTCTTCCTCGTCTACAGAGCCGAAGCAGTTCCCCCACATGAGGTCAAGCATCGCTCCACACGGGTCCTGGCGTTCTACGAGGCATGTCAGGACGCCACGCGGGGGATGAATCTCGTGCCGGGGGAGGAATGCCGCCGTCAAGCTTCGCTCCAAACGGCAAGGTACCAGCAGGCGCTGCGGCGGTACCACTGCCGCAGTATATGCCCCAGGACGTTGGAGGTGTGCGATCTCGTCCTGAGGCGGGTGCTCTCCAGGGAGGGGCTGCATAAGCTCTCTCCCATGTCGGAGGGGCCGTTTAGGATTGCCCGTGTCTCCAGGCCTGGCGCCGCGCGCCTGGAGACACATGACGGGATCCCCATCCAGAACACTTAGAACATCAAGCACCTCCGAAAGTTCTACCCATGAATCAAGGCTTTGATCTATGAAGGTCTTCGCTCGTGACACTCTTAGGTAATAATGAGTGGGGCTATACACGCCTCGGAATCTCCTGAGAGCCACCCTAGGGCCTCACGGGGGATCCCTCCGACGTCCTAGTGGCAGCACTTAGCTCCGCGCTAGTTAGAAGACTAGACTAGTTGCCGGACGGGGCTGTTCATTTGCTTTTCGAAGTTGATTCGCAGTCTTTTAGTGATCTTTAATGGAATTCAGTGTTTTCGTGCATTGTTTCGCCAAGTTGGATCTTCTCTCCTCTCATTTCGTTCGTTACCTGGGTCAGGAAAGGGCGGCAGTTGCCCGTCGCTCTTCCTCGCGCTCCCTGCATGTGGGGTCTAGGCAGGTGTGTGCGCATGGGCCCACCCTTGCACAAGCACACCTCGCCAAACCCCGTTGCCCCAGTGCTTTGGCTTTATCCGCACGAGGAGCCGTCGATCAAGCTCACGGGCACCAGCACCCTCTCATGTCCGTGCCCCTCGGGCAGCGCAACGCGATGCATTATGCCACAGGTAACCTATGACAGGGGGCTCGCGCAAGGAGGAATGAGGAGCTCGATTGATTTTCTTTTTCTCTAAATAGCTCTCTAGTAGATCTACAACGTCTCCCGAGGCCTTAAACACCTCCCAAGACCAGTGTTTCCCGAGTCACCAGGAATGGGGGCTTCGCCAGGTGTCAAGGGTCTCGCCCTCATGAGGTGAGAAGCTACCGCAAACATGTCAAGATAAGTTTCCCTACCCTTGCCTATCCATAATGCAAATATCACAACACATCATTAAGATAGTAAGCAGAGCATAAAGAGGCATTACTACCATAGTTCTTTACACACCCCAGCGGGGCACCCTACTTTTTTCAAATTGCAGAAGAAAGGAAAGGTTAAACAAAAGTGGCCCGCAATGCCGCGGCAGGTCTTGAGTCCAAGTTCGCTGGCCCTGAGCTCAGGCCGGGCTCTCCTCCTGCTTCGCGGGAGCGTGGCGGCGAGACGATCCGCTGCCTCACTCGATGCAAGCTTGGCAACATGGAGTGTGATCATAGTCGCTGCTGCTCGAGCTCTCGCCCGAGGAAGAGCTTCCGCTGTGGGGGGAGGAGTGGACGTCGTCAAGGCCAAGCTCGCCCCCACCGCCAGCATAGCCGACGTCAAGGTCAAGCTCATCGTTGTTGCCATCTTCTGGGTAGCACCCCACGCGGCGGCCGTCTTCCCTGAACACCCTCATGAAGAGGGTCGCCAGGCCATCGTACTTGAAGTGGAGGGTGCACCTCCCTCTCAGGCCTCATGCACGGGCAAACGCCTGCCAGTCGCGGGTCAGGAGCAAGCTACCCGCGGCGGCGACTTCAGTCCCCACCCACGAGGCCCTGCTGCAGCGGTCATCGGCCTGCAGCCAGAGGCCAGCGAGCCCTGAGGTCGGCAACTTGCCGGTGAAGAAGCGCAGAAGCCGGAACAAGGTGCCGGCGGGCCTCTCCTACCACACCACGAACTCCGGGAGAACATCAATTGAGGAGAAGCACGACCGAGGCGGGCGAGCAACCATGGCGCGCCTCCCTTTGTCGTGGGGGCTGCCCCGTGGCCGGTGGCCCCGCCGTTGTCGGTGTCAAAACCGGCGGATCTCGGGTAGGGGGTCCCCGAACTGTGCCTCTAAGGCTAATGGTAACAGGAGGCAGGGGACACGATGTTTTACCCAGGTTCGGGCCCTCTCGATGGAGGCAATACCCTACTTCCTGCTTGATTGATCTTGATGATATGAGTATTACAAGAGTTGATCTACCACGAGATCGTAGAGGCTAAACCCTAGAAGCTAGCCTATGATTATGATTGTTGTTGTCCTACGGACTAAACCCTCCGGTTTATATAGACACCGGAGGGGGCTAGGGTTACACAGAGTCAGTTACAGAGAAAGAGATCTACATATCCGAATATCCAAGCTTGCCTTCCATGCCAAGGAGAGTCCCATCCGGACATGGGACGAAGTCTTCAATCTTGTATCTTCATAGTCCTACAGTCCAGCCAAAGTATATAGTCCGGCTGTCCGAGGACCACTTAATCCAGGATTCCCTCAGTAGCCCCTGAACCAGGCTTCAATGACGATGAGTCCGGCGCGCAGATTGTCTTCGGCATTGCAAGGCGTGTTCCTTCTCCAAATACTTCGTAAGAGATTTAGAACACAAGGATCGTGTCCGGCTCTTGCAAAACAAATTCCACATTCCACCATAGAGAGTATAATATTCCACAAATCTAATCTGCTGACAGCTTTTTATAGCATGACATCACACCACGGTTCGGTCATTTTTTGAACCATTTTTCACAACTAGCTACCGCACGCAATGCGAGGCGGTTTTCTTGACACGTCTTGTCGAAGCAAAGATTGTGTCCCCTTATCACGGGATTCTCATCAATACGGGTATGGGTAACCCAACCACGCCATCAATCGTGGCACTTGGGAAATAAGCGATCTTAACGGGCAAGTGGGGAGGCGCACAGTTTCTACAGCCTTTATAAAGAGATAAGGATTCTCCTCTTTCACCCACGCCTACTTCCTTCTTCGCTCATCCATTCTCGCATGCTCGAGCTCCAGCATGCCAGTTCTCACCTTCTCCGCACAGCCAAACATGTCCGGAGCGGGAGGCAAGTGGGTGGCCTCCTCCGTCAAGGAGGAGAACATTTCAAAGCTCCGGGCGGCCAGATACTTGGCCGCAGATATTGCGCACCGGCTCCCGGACGCAGGGCAGATCATTCCGACTCCGGGACCCCATGAGAGGGTCGTGTTCCTCGCCCACTTCGTCCGCAGACTGGGATTCCCCCTCCATCCATTTGTCCACGGGCTCTTGTTCTATTACGGGCAAGATTTTCATGATCTGGCCCCTAACTTCATCCTCAACATCTCGGCATTTATCGTCGTGTACGAGGCTTTTCTCCGCATCAGGCCCCACTTTGGCCTGTGGCTAAAGATCTTCAACATGAAGCCGAATATAGTGGTTGGCCAGCAGGCGGAGTGTGGTGGCACCATGGTGGGCTAGATGCCCAGCATCACCTGGCTCAAAGGCTCCTTTGCGGAGACCGTGAAGGGGTGGCAATCGTGGTGGTTCTACATCACCGAGCCGCGCGACGCCAACTGGGTGGCGGCCCCTGAATTCCGATCCGGCATCCCTGTGCGGCTCACTTCCTGGAAGAAGAAGGGCCTAGCCTGGGGGGCATCCGCGGAGCTGACCGGACTCCAGAACTACGTCAAGAACATGATAACCAAGAATATCAAGCTTGTCAACATGGTCCAGGTCATGCTATTTCGCTGGATTCTCCCGTGTCAAAGACGGGCATTCAACCTGTGGGAGTTCAACGCGGCCCAACACTAGACACTTCAAGAGCTTTTTGACACGATGCACAAAGAGTTCTGGAAGGTGTTGTTCAAGTCCAGCGAAGTCCCTCCTCCCACTTCCGAGGACCACTGACTCAACGTCAAGCGCCACGCCAATGCGGTAAGCATTCTACATTTTGCAAGATGTGCCTTTCCTCAGTATATTCGTGGGAGGAACTTAGGCCACCGTGCTGATCTAACAGGATTACGTGGAGACAGCGGAGCGGATCGACTGTCCGGCTCCATTGCCTGAAGATCCAGCAACCGCTCTCCTGACGGAGATGCTGGTTCCGGCGCCTTATGAGGTGCTAGAGAAGAAGGCCAAGAAGAAGGCCGTAGGGACCAGGAAAAGTCTCTGGCGCAACATGGTGCCGGACTCATCGTCCGAAGACACCGAGGCGCACTCCTACAATGACAACGAGGAGGAGGAGGAGGAGGAAAACCCTCTCCCACAAAACTTGGGGGAGAAGAAAAGGAACGCTGCCCCTTCCAGGGAGACCGAAGGTTCCAAGAAGGGACGGACCCTCCCTTCGGATCACTCCACAACCACCGCCTATAGCGAGGAGGAGTGGCTACCCAGGGCCAAGCCCCTGGAAACGTTGTAAGTATTCGTGTGCTAGGATACTTCTTGCATATTTTAGCTTTATGGCTTCTTATTATGTCAAGATTTGTTTGTGAAGTCCGCCCAAAGCCCGTATCGACTTGCCCTCCTCGGATGGGTCCTTGAGCTCGTCGGAGATGAATAGATATTCGCTCCCGACGGCTTCCACTCCCCGGCCCACGGATGACACCGAGGTGTTATCTCAGAGGATGCCGGGCCAGGAGGAGGTAGTCCTGGAGACGCCTCAAGGTGAGACTCCCGATGCCGGGCTCATGGGGGGAAAGATCCCCATGGATTTGGATGAGGGGGACCACAGAAGGCTTGGCCCCCAGCCGGATACTGCACTGGAACCTCCAGTGGTTCCGGATTCAGGCAGGAAGCCACCCGCCAAGGAGGGCGAGCCGTGTGTGCCGATGACCTCTGTCCATACAGAGGCATCGGATAACCTGGTGGAAGCGCTTTAGAGCGCTTCCCTTGGTGAAGGACACCATACTCTTATGAGTATGGTGATTGCGAAGGTTAAGTCCGCCAAGAGTGGATTGACCGAAGCCTGCACTAGCCTCCTGATAGGCTTTGAGGTAAGTAATTTAAATTATAAGAAAGTATCACGGTGTAGACAGTAGCCCCTGATGCTCTGTTTGGTGTTCGGCAAGAGAAGCCGAACAGAGGATCAAATATTATTCCCAGGGTTCTAATCATATTATGTCTATGTGAATAAGAAGGCGTCGCTGCTGGATGCCGCCGCCACTGTAGAGGTCTCTGGACTGAGGCAGAGCCTGAGGCGGGTCGAAGAAGAGCTCGGCCTCATGAAGAGGCAGCTCGAGGAGAACAAAGGTATGCAATACTCCGTCTGAATGTTATACAAATGAAAAAATCGTGGATGCTAATAGAAGCATGATAAATTTTGCTAGGGGCCACAACCCAAGTGGCGGCCCTTAAGAAGGCGTTGTCCGAGGCCTAAAACAAAGTGGCTAAGGAGCGCATTGAGCGCGAAAAACAAGAGGCGCAAGTTGATGAGGTCCAGCAAGAGCTCCAGGACTTTGTCAAAAAATTCGAGTCCTTGGAGCGTGACTCGAAGACGCAAGAGTCGGAGCTTGCGAAGGCCCGTCAGAGTCCACTAGACACTAAGGCCGAAGCCCAGAAGGCCCTCCAGGAAATTGAGGCGGCCAAAAAGATAGCTGCGGGTAAGGCTTTCATTATGCAAAGCATGCATGTGGAGGAGACTTTCCTTTTACTTACCCGAATTTGGAGCTCTCCAGGAGCATTCGCAGATCTGGCATGCACCATCTCTGATGCCGCAGAGTTCTACCGGGCTGAGGAGGGGAGCTCGACGGAGAAGCTATTTTGGTCCCAGTATATTGGGGCCGAGCACCCGATGTCCTTGAGCGACCACCTAGAGCAATTGGTCGAACTCCACAAGGCGGCCGAACTGGCCATGAAGGACTTCATAGTCTGGCTGTGGCCTGGCGAGCCCCTGCCCAGCAGCTACTTTGTCTTTGTCAAGCGGATGGTGAATGCCTGTCTACGGCTTGAAGTCGTTAAGCGGTCCATCTGTATTGAGGGTGCACGCAGGGCCTTGGCCCGTGCGAAGGTGCACTAGGGGAAGATGGACGGCGAGAAGCTGGTGACGGAGGGGCCGCCGAAGGGCAAGGAACATCGCCACCCTGAACAGTACTATGACAATGTCATTAAGGGTGCCCGCCTTGTGGCGGATGAATGTACGAAGGATGTGATATTTGAATGAATGTGATCATGTCATCCTGTATTATGAAAAACCAGTTCATATGCGCTATGTAGCGCTTGTTAATTTAAAATACTATCTTCTGTGCGACCGTTAACAAAAGAAAAATCTTGAGAGTTGGCCAGTCGTCGGCTTCCGCCCCCATGTAACTAGTACTGGGGTGTTCAGGATAAGTATAAACACTCTTTATCCAAGTTTTTGGTCCTTCTAAGGAGGTGTTTAGTGCCACGAACGAGGCAATCGGACTATATAGCTTTATCACCCTCACTTAGCCATAGAAGTCTACAATTTTAAATTTTGGCGAAGCCCCTAGTATCCGAAAAGCTGGACTTGGGGCCCTATGCACGCCTAAATCGGACGAGGCCGATTCCTCGCCTGAAGCGGAAAAAATCTTTAGAGATTTGAGACCTCTCGAACCGCGACCAGCTCTCGCCTTATCATGAAAGTCAGTTTTTGGCTTTCTCTACTGAGGTGCTCGTCCGGAAGAACCGGGACACAATCACAGTAGTTCTCCCTGCGCTACCTTAGCCGATATAGCGGAACGTAAGGTACCAAAACATAGGAGCCTGGCAAACCAAACTATTAACCCAAGACATGATTCGGAGCTGATGCATATAGTGCTATAAGTTAGGGGTGCCGCACTATCAAAAGTGTTCGGACTTGTCTTGCCAGGTTATGGGGTACTGAAGCCCCTGGCAAACTGCATGCCAAAATGCACGGGTATAATAAATGAGTAGTAAAGAAAAAGGGGCAAGTAAACTTAATAGCAAGCTGATGTTGTATACTATTTTCCCTTGTTATTCAAATGATACGTCAAAGCGTACATATACAAGTAGTGCGATAAGCGAAATAGGACTGTTTGACACATCTTGACCAGGGGCGGGCGGTTTACGGGTATGTAAAATAGGTATAACGATCGTTATCAGGGACCACCTGAGGATTCCCTCGTACGCCAAAGCTTCTTGTCCTCCTGGTGTGTCCGGCCCGCTATGTGTCCGATAGCCGGTCTTTCGGAAGAGCCTCCTGAAGATAGGGACTTGAAAGAAAAAAGGGGTGCAAAAATCCGTGTGTCCTGGGGCGGTCGAACCGCATTGTGGACCGTGTTATGGCCGTGCCTCCGCCTATGCCCAGGGTATTTTAAGTGCGTAGTTGTGTACGCGCGGCACAGATTTCGCCGTTTGACTGGGACTAGGGCGGAGGCCGGATTGCTTGTCGAGCTCTGGACGTGCCGGATGATCATGTTGTGGAGTACTCCGAACTCGCTTGACGGTATCCGGGTTCTTTATCGCCGGATTGGCTGTTTGCCTAAGAAAGCTATTTTGTACTTCCGCCGCGAGCGCCGCGGTGTGCTCCTCCGTGCGGAGCGAGCGCTCTGTGTTTCCATTAACTGTAATTACCTCGCGAGGTCCCGACATTTTGAGCTTGAGATCTGCATAATGCGGTACCGCATTGAATTTGGCAAATGCGGTTCGTCTGAGCAGTGCATGATAGCCACTGCGGAAGGGGACGATGTCGAAGATTAACTCCTAGCTTCGGAAATTGTCCAGAGATCCGAAGAC
Source organism: Triticum timopheevii (assembly GCA_963921465.1). Classification (NCBI taxonomy): domain Eukaryota; kingdom Viridiplantae; phylum Streptophyta; class Magnoliopsida; order Poales; family Poaceae; genus Triticum; species Triticum timopheevii. The sequence goes on along the minus strand of OY997264.1, from coordinate 245,359,923 downwards.
CACTTCCAGTGTGATTGAGCCTGTCCAACAGGCCTCCACGCCGGGTATGACACCCTTGAAGGTGGTTTTTGTGGGCTAGATCCTTGCGGGGTCGATGCACATTTTGCGCACTGTATCCTGATAGAGCAGGTTAAGGCTGCTGCCACTGTCCATGAGGACTCGTGTGAGGTGGAATCCATCGATGATGGGGTCAAGAACCAATGCAGCCGAACCGCCATGACGGATACTGGTAGGATGGTCCCTGCGATCGAAAGTGATCGGACAAGAGGGCCATGGGTTGAATTTTGGGGCGACTGGCTCCATCGCATAAACGTCCCTTAGTGCACGCTTCCGTTCCCGCTTGGGGATATGGGTTGTGTGTATCATATTAACTATTTTCACCTGGGGAGGGAATTTCTTCTGTCCTCCCGTGTTCGGCGATCGGGGCTCCTCATCGTCGTCGCTATGCAGCCCTTTTCCTTGTTCTCGGCATTCAACTTGCCGGCCTGTTTAAACACCTAGCATTCCCTATTTGTGTGGTTGGCTGGTTTGTCGGGGGTGCAATGAATTTGACATGAGCGATCGAGAATGCGGTCCAAGCTGGACGAGCCCGGACTGTTTATTTTGAATGGCTTTTTCCATTGTCCGGATTTAAAGCCTCTGAATCCGGCATTGACTCTCGTGTCTTCGGCGTTATCACCGTTATTGCGACGCTTGTGTCTATTCCATCGTGGCTTGCCGTTGCTATCCCTGGAGTCTGAATCACTTGAGTTTTTGGGTGTGATGTTGCTGTGAGCCAGCTAGCTATCCTCACCCGCGCAGAAGCGGGTCATGAGTGTCGTGAGGGCTGCCATGGACTTTGGCTTCTCTTGGCCGAGTTTTCGGGCCATCCATTCATCGCGGATGTTGTGCTTGAAGGCCGCTAGTGCTTCGGCATCCGGACAATCGACAATTTGGTTCTTTTTAGTTAGGAACCGAGTCCAGAATTTCCTGGCTGACTCTCCGGGTTGCTGGGTTATGTGACTTAAGTCATCAGCATCTGATGGTCGCACGTAAGTGCCCTGGATGTTATCGAGGAATGCGTCTTCCAGATCCTCCCAACTGCCAATGGAGCTTGCTGGTAGGCTATTCAACCAATGCCGAGCCGGTCCTTCAAGCTTAAGTGGTAGGTACTTTATGGCATGTAGGTCATCAGCGCGAGCCATGTGAATGTGTAGAAGAAAATCGTCGATCCATACCGCGGGGTCTATTGTGCCATCGTATGATTCAATGTTTACGGGTTTAAACCCTTCTGGGAATCCGTGATCCATAACTTCATCAGTGAAGCATAGGGGATGTGCGGCACCTCTATGCCGGGCTACGTCCCGACGTAGTTTGAAAGAATCCGGTCTATTATATTCGGCCTGGCCGGACTTTGGTTTATTGTATCCGGCGTGACGGTCCTCATCACGTCTTGTGGTGCACCCCCGTGATCCGTAGATCGATCTTGACTGTCCTGCTTTGTTTTCCAATACATCTCGCAGGTCCTTCGTGTAGCCCCGGGCCTTGCTATTATCGTTTGATTGGCGGCGGGGTGCGGTCTGGACTTCGGGCTGGTATGCCGCTTTGTCGCGGCCATGGGGTGGCCGGTCAGCCGCATCATGCGCTAGTAGCGTGGGCTTTAAAGCCTCCTCCTCGAGTTGAGGTAGCAGCCTGCACTTTGGGTAGCTTTTGTTAGGGCGCTCGAGTCCGTATTCCTCGGCAGCCAGGACCTCGGTCCATATGTCAGTTAGCAGATCTTGATAAGCTTGAAGCTGTTGCTGCTTTTTCTTCAGGCTTTTTGCAGTGGCTATAAGCCAGCGTTTGAAGCGCTCCTGCTCGACGGGATCTCCGGCACGATGAATTCTTCGTCGCCAAGGCTCACTTTGTCTTTGGAGAGAGGCATGTAATTATCGTCCTCTGATTCTCCATCAGTTTCCTGTTCTTTAGGCCTAGCTTGCCCATACTCTTGCTCGGCCATCTCGAAGCCTGGCTGGGCAGGATTGTCTTCATCTTCGGCACCATCCGGATTGTTATCTCTTGTGCCGGTATCACTATTTTTGCTATGGCGGGGCTTGGAGCGGCGCCGATGACGCCGGTGTCTAGATCGCTTCCCCAAGGGGTTATCTTCTGTTGCCTCATCGCCATTGTTTTCTTTAGGGGTGTCCACCATATAAATATCATATGATGAGGTGGCTGTCCAGCGCCCTATAGGCAGTGGTTCCTGTTCTTCTCCTGCATCGTCATCCATACCGTTGATGTCTTTGGAGTCGAAGTCATGCACGTCGGTTAAGTCATCGATAGTGGCTATAAAGTGGGTGGTGGGTGGGGGATGAATTTCTTCGTCGTCCTCACCCCACTCGAGTCGGACATAGTTCGAACAAGAATCTCCTGACAAGGAAAGAGACCTTAATGAGTTTAGCACGTCACCCAAGGGCGAGTGCTGAAAGATATCCACGGCAGTGAACTCCATGACCGGTGCCCAATCAGACTCGACAGGCACGGACGCACGCGGTTCGGATCCTATGGTCAGAGACGAGTCCGAGGGTCCAATGACACCACTTTCACAGGAGGTAGAATCGGTGTTCGGCTCCAGCGCCGATGAGTGTGCGGCCTCCGTGGCGGGGTCCATCCACCCGTCCTCGGAAGGCACGATCTGCTCCGGATTGATTCCCGGCGCCAACGAGGGTGCGATCTCCCAAATATCCGACGATAGATCAAAGTCATGTCCGTTGTGACTGTTCGGCGCACCTGTCATGGGCCCGAATCCATCGAAGATCAAGTCTCCGCGGATGTCGGCAGTACAGTTTAAGCTTCCAAACCTGACCTGATGGCCAGGGGCGTAGCTATCGATCTGCTCCAGATGGCCAAGCGGGTTGGCCCGTAGTACGAAGCCGCCGAATACGAAGATCTGTCCGGGAAGGAAAATCTCCCCCTTGACCGCATCGTTGAAGATGATCGAGGGAGCCATCAAGCCTTATCGCGACGACACAGTGGAACTCTCAATGAAAGCACCAATGTCAGTGTCAAAACCGGCGGATCTCGAGTAGGCGGTCCCGAACTGTGCGTCTAAGGCTAATGGTAACAGGAGGCAGGGGATGACGGTGTCCTGGACTAGGGGGTACTCACCACATCGTCTCCTGATCAGTTGGATTGGGCAGAGGACCCCCATGGCCGTATACTCATGGGCCAGTTCGGACAACCCTGCCGCATACAAGGAAGACTCCACAAGACTTGGTGCCCAAGACAATGACTCTCCTAAACCCTAGGCCTCTGATGTCTTATATAAACCGAGGCCAGGCTAGTCAATGGGATATCTCATATTCATGACTATCATCTCGTGGTAGATACATGTACTCTGTACTATACCCCATATGAATACAATCAAAAGCAGGACGTAGGGTTTTACCTCCATTAAGAGGGCCCGAACCTGGGTAAAATCCGTGTCCATGTTACCATCACTCCAAGACGCGTAGCTTAGGACCCCTACTATGAGATACGCCGGATATTGAACCGACATTGGTGCTTTCATTGAGAGCCTGCTAGGTGATCGACACGGATTGATGGATATTCAGGTGATATTTTTTCAGTCAGATCTATTCTGTAGTAGTTAGTTTTTATGAGAATCATCGCTCATTTTCGAGCTTTGTTCGCCGATTAGATTGAGATCAAGGTCTAAAATTTCGCTGCCAGACGCCTTGGAATCTGGCGTTCTACCTCGGTTTCAGTATTGGTAGACGACGTGGTCGAGCCAAAGATCAACTAGCAGTTGGCCGCATTGTCGGATGTAGCGCTGGATCACAGAGCCGAGGACAAATCCTTGCATGGGCAGCGGCCATCCAAGGGGAGATTCCTTTCCTTTTTTGTTTCTTTATTCCCCTTTTTAATCTGGCACCTAGGCCGTCGCTGGACGCTATTAGTATTTTTGCTATGGAAGGCCTGGGCCAAAGTACTAATGCGATGGACTCCTAGTATTTTGCATGATGCCCTAGATTTGATCGGTGGATTGTAGTAATTCAAGTACTACTACTTCATGTCTGGATCAGAAACTAGTCTATTCTTGGTACTAGCTTGTGCTAGTTGGTACATACCACTTTTTTATATGCTTCGGTCTACTACGGTCATCGCTTGTGAAACAGGTTTAAATTTTCCTGACTATTCGTTTATCACACGAAATTATTACACACAGAATATTTTTTGTCCGTTTGTACTGAATTATTTTTTGCAGAGATATTTTGTTGATGCATGTACATGCGTTTTCCATTCAAAGAGTATTCTCCGCTGGTCAGCCTTTTTGTGCTGCAGGTTCTGCACTCAGGTCTACACTTCGGCCGCCGTTTCAGGGCAATCCCATATGCTGTCGCTACCCTGTGCGCATTGCGTCCGTAACTCCGGCACCCGTGCAAATTCGGATTTTGTCACCCCGCCACGCTAATGCCCAGTGTCGACAATGGCCTCGTGCCACGCCACATATCTTTTAATAATTTATTTTACATAAAGAATTTTTTAAAGAATTTTTATTTATTTATTTTTGCTATCTGCTTTGTGCTACTTCATGCATGCAGGTAATCGGCCTCGACTACGCCACGCCGCTGGCCGCACGGCCACCTTGGCAGTGTGACGTTGTCACCCACCTCCATCGACCAAATTGTGTCATTACCTGGGAGCGCGGCCCTGTATTGGCAACCCCGCATTGTCGCTTCATCAACCTACTCGGTCGGAGATTCCAGTGTCACCCGGCAACCTGCTCCATCACCTCGGCTAGACTGGGGGCTTCACCTCTTCAGAGTGCCAAGCTCTTCGCTCGGCCACATCGGACTTGGGGGCTGAGACCTCCTGCCGCACCAAACTCGGACCGCGTCATCAATGCCAAACACATTAACCAGCTAAGTCACTTTCATGCTCAAAGTTTTAAATTTTGTTCGGTCCGACCAAGCATTATACTCTTTTTTGGAAAAAACTTGTTTGCGAAAAAATTTCTTGTCATAACTTTGTTTGTGGCGCACAAATTCAAATACCCCGTTTACTTGGGGGCTCCCTTGCTGGAGTTTTTCCTCTTGCATATGATTATACTTGTACGGCTTCGTTCCTTGTTCGTGTATTACGCCACAATATGCACCATATTGACCTAAGTGATTTGCAAGCTGGATTGCCTTGCTCCTGTGTTTACCCCTATGTTCCCGATTGTTCGGCTAGGGAGTAAAGGGAGAACCTCTGCGGTTGTCACGATCGGGTCACCCGAGCCGGACCTCAGACTGGGTGAAGCCGAAAGCTAGCGCTCTTACTGTTTTCAATAATGGTCGGCACACAACGGAACTCATGAGTACAAAAAATCTATTGCACAAGTCTCATAGTGAGCAATCGAAGAAAGGTATCGGTGGGGGTACTATTTTCTTTGAAGATGCTTCTTACACTTCATCGGTAATATAGCATAAGTTCCCTGAGCGCGCTTTGTCTGTTACAGCCTTATGGCCTGATTGCCTGGTTATCGGAAACACCATCAATATTCTCGACAGGGGGAGTACATAACACTTTTCGGTCCTTGACCGAGGAGGGAGAAGCCGACAGTCGGTTAAGACGCGTATAAAGGTCGGGTGAACACAGATATGATATAAGTACTTCAGTACATACAATCATTATACATAAAATTCTTTTACCCAAGTCACTCGGGGGTTCTTAAATTTATGTGAGCTGTTTTATAATAAGTGTTCTTCTTCTTAGTCGTTGCAAAGTCTTTTTTCTATCACTCCTTTTTTTGACGCGAGTGTGCGGTCAATAGCCAGGGAGCCTAATTTCTCTCTCAAAGCCGCTAAAGTTTGCTAAACTGGCTTTACAAGAAGTACTCCGCCTTCAGGATAGGAGGTTGAAGCCGTAGGCTGACCCGCTTGAAGTCTTGAGATAGGATGTGTCATGTTAAATCACAACAGAAGCACAATTTTTTTTCTAAGACCAATTTTCTGATTGGCACCGAACAATTGATCTAGTTCGGACGTCGAGTTTTTCCTAACGTTTTTTGGTTTTCCAAGCCTATGGCACTTTTCAACTATTTGTGTGTTTTCCGCATAAGTCTCGCAGTGCAATGCCGAACACCTTTAGAGATTTGGCAAAAAATTCTCGGATATTGCTATATATGCATCAGTTTCGAATTGTGTCTTCGGTCAATAGTTGGGTTGCCCGGCTCCTGTGCTTGCCTCCTACGCTCCGCTTTGTTCGGCTAGGTGTGCAAAGGGAGAACCACTGCGATTGTGCTTCCAGCTCGCATGATTAAGCACCTTAGTGGAGAAAGCCGAAAACTGACTGTCACAATAAGTGTAAACTGGTCAGCGGTTTGATTACTGTATTAAATGATGGGCCCTTCATAACATTGGCCGAAGTGTTTACGGCTTGACCTTGGCTGTCGCTGAACACTAACCGGGGGGGCTCCTTGTTGGCCTCCCAACTTTAAGCTCCTATGACTAAGTGAAAGTTATAAAGCCCGCATATCTGAGTGCCTCGTTTCCGCCAACACAACCGCCTTCGAGCACCGAGACGTTGGCTAAGGGTTGTTTTGTTATTTCGGAAACACCCTGCGTAGCATCTACAAGGGGGTAGAAGCCGACAATGGGCCACATTCGGATTATAAACGGTCGCAATGGAAGTAAAAATTTGGGTTCATTTATACCACAGAGTTTGGAAGCTTTCCCCGAACTAAATCCTCAGTATTTTCCTCCCACATTGATTAGAGCTGAGGTTTCATGATCATGCTTAGCATGACAACCCAAAGAAAGGAACCGATAGCGGGACTATTTTCTTTGGACGATGTTTCTTATGTTAAGCAATAATATAACATGTCTCTCTGCGTATCTTTGTTTATAAAACCGTATGGCCAGATTGCCTTGTTTGCCGTAAATATTTTCCTTCATAAAGGCTTTATAAAGTAGGACAAACACCCCTCGGCTGCTGGCCGAGGAGGTTGAAGCCGATGGTCGGTCAACAAAGTTTTGTACAATGCGGACCTGAGCATTATTGACGTAAAGTACTTGGATACATAGAGTCATTCCGTATAATTGGTGATTTTACTATGGATATCGATCCTTAATTCGGCCTCCCGTGCCCGCATTAAGGCTCGAGGGCTACTGGGCTTCGGGCTTATTATTTACAAATATTAAAGGGGTACATCGATCCCCTGATCTGGTGTTGCCACCCTACCAGTGTCTCGGGGGCTACTGCATTGACAATCCAATGCAGAAAATTTAAAGCGTAATATAGTTTTCGAGGAGATTATTATCCTCAAGTTGGTCGGCCGCACCCAACCTGAGTCTCGAGGACTTTGCACACCGCGTTTCTATTCCTAAGTATGCTGCTGAGCTAGGAATCGATCCTCAGGCTGATTTTATGAATCGACCTGAGTCTCAGGGGCTACTAGGGTCAGCGGTTTGATTTTTTCCTTCAGGTGCATCCCGAATATTAGGCCAACATGCACACTGAGGGCTACTGGCTATACATCTCGGCAGAGATTACATTGCATAATTCGAAATTAAATTCATAAAAATCAGCCCATGGCCGAGGTGGTGCACCACCTCGGATACAGTCTGGCGTTGGTGCTCAACTACAATAGACACCCCGGAAGAAGTCCGGCATAAAGCTCGGACGCCAGTGGCTGTCTCCGTAGAGGGCATTTCCAGCATTAAGATCGACTAAACTCCTTCAACTTTTTTGAACCAAGGTGATCTAGGACACCTCGAATATAGTCCGGCGTTGGAGCTTGGACATAGTCCGACGTTGGAGCTCGGATACAGTCCGGCATTGGAGCTTGGACATAGTCCGGCGTTGGGAGCTTGGACATGGTCCGGCGTTGGAGCTCGGATACATTCCTGTGTTGGAGCTCGGATACATTTTGGCGTTGGAGCTCGGAAGCGGTCTGGCGTTGGTGCTCGGCTGCTAAGCATTCAGGCTCGAGGATAGAATGTATCCGGCGGATCTCGAGTAGGGTATCCCGATATGTGTGTCTCAGGCTGATGGTAACAGGAAGCAAGGGACACAATGTTTACCCAGGTTCGGGCTCTCTCGATGGAGGTAAAACCCTACTTCCTACTTGATTAATATTGACGATATGAGTAGTACAAGAGTAGATCTACCACGAGATCGTAGAGGCTAAACCCTAGAAGCTAGCCTATGATGATTGTGATTGTAGTTGTGATCGGCCTTCTAAGGACCAACCCCTCCGGTTTATATAGACACGGAGAGGGCTAGGGTTTACGCGGAGTCAGTTACAAAGAAGTAAATACAATATCCGGATCGCCAAGCTTGTCTTCCACGCAAAGGAGAGTCCCATCCGGACACGGGACGGAGTCTTGAGTCTTGTATCTTCACGCTCCAATAGTCCGGACGATGTATATAGTCCGGCTGTCCAGATACCCCCTAATCCAGGACTCCCTCAGTAGCCCCTGAACCAGGCTTCAATGACGATGAGTCCGGCGCGCAGTCTTGTCTTCGGCATTGCAAGGCGGGTTCCATCTCCGAATACTCCAAAGTAATTATCGAACACTTAGACCGTGTCCGGATCTACGAGATGATCCTCACACACTATTTTAGGGAACATAGCATAAATATGATCTGTTGGCAATCTTCATACTTCGTGCCCTTGCATCGTGGCCTGGTCCAACACGAACCAGCGTTTCTCGCCCCACCTCGACTCACATTGCGAGGCGGTTTTATTGGCACGCCCGGCCAAAGCAGAGATCGTGTTCCTCTTATTACGGGATCTTCCATCAATATGGGCGTGCGTGACCCCACGACGACCATTGGCATGACTCCTTGTGTTTTTAGATAAGCCTCAAATAGTCATGCTGAGGACTCTTGATATTCACCCCCTTTATAAAGGGGTCGAGGCCTATGCGTCTTTTCCACCTCCCTTGCGTCTTCTCGCACCTCGAGTTCTAACACCCGAGACCTAAGCTCCAACACCCCAGATCCTCCAATATGTCCGGATCCAACCCTCAAGGCCGGTGGGTGGCCTCCTCGATCCAAGAGGAGGACATTGCGAGGCTTACAGAGGTCGGATATCTGACCGCCGACATCCAGCACAGGCTTCCTGCTCCAGGGCAGGTCATCCCTACACCGGAGCCCAATGAGAGCGTTGTGTTTGTTCCTCACTTCCTCCGCGGCTTAGGCCTCACCCTTGATCCCTTTGTGTGAGGGGGCTCATGTTCTATTACGGGTTGGATTTTCATGATCGAGCTCCAGATGCTATCCTCCATATCTCGTCGTTCATCATTGTGTGCGAGGCTTTTCTCCACGTCACTCCACACTTCGTCTTATGGCTCAATACCTTCAATGTGAAGCCGAAGATGATCGAGGGGCGACATGCGGAGTGCGGAGGTGCCATAATAAGCAGGAACACCGATGCCCCATGGCCAGAGGGCTGTTTCCCAGAAGTATCAGATGTATGGCAACGGAGGTGGTTTTATGTCACGGCTCCCAGAGGCACAAAGTGGGTGGCCGCCTGATACGTCTCCAACGTACCTATAATTTTCTATTGTTCCATGCTATTATATTACCCCTTTTGGATGTTTATGGGCTTTATTTTACACATTTTATCATTTTTGGGACTAAGCTACTAACCGGAGGCCCAGACCACATTGCTGTTTTTTTTGCCTATTTCAATATTTCCAAGAAAAGGAATATCAAATGGAGTCCAAACGGAATGAAACCTTCGGGAGCGTGATTTTTGGAACGAACATGATCCGGAGAGCTTGGAGTGCAAGTCAAGAAGCTTCCGAGGGCCCCACGAGATAGCCCCCCCTGTAGGGTGCGCCCCCTGTCTTGTGGGCCCATCGGGCGGCCACCGACGTACTTCTTCCTCCTATATATACCTACGTACCCCGAAAACATCCAGGAGCACCACGTAACACAATTTCCACCGCTGTAACCTTCTGTATCCGCGAGATCCCATCTTGGAGCCTTTGCCGGCACTCTGCCAGAGGGGGAATCAACCATGGAGGGCCTCTACATAAACATCCTTGCCCCTCCGATGAGTTGTGAGTAGTTTACCACAGACCTACGGGTCCAAAGTTATTAGCTAGATGGCTTCTTCTCTCTTTTAGGATCTCAATACAATGTTCTCCCCCTCTCTTGTGGAGATCTATTCGATGTAAACTCTTTTTGCAGTGTGTTTGTCGAGATCCGATGAATTGTGGGTTTATGATCAAGTTTATCTATGAATAATATTTGAATCTTCTCTGAATTCTTTTATGTACGATTGAGTTATCTTTGCAAGTCTCTTCAAATTATCAGTTTGGTTTGGCCTACTAGATTGGTCTTTCTTGCCATGGGAGAAGTGCTTAGCTTTGGGTTCAATCTTGTGGTGTTCTTACCCAGTGACAGAAAGGGTTGCAAGACACGTATTGTATTGTTGCCATCGAGGATAACAAGATGGGGTTTATATCATATTGCATGTGTTTATCCCTCTACATCATGTCATCTTGCTTAATGTGTTACTCTGTTCTTATGAACTTAATACTCTAGATGCAGGCAGGAGTCAGTCGATGTGTGGAGTAATAGTAGTAGATGCAGGCAGGAGTCGGTCTACTTGTTATGGACGTGATGCCTATATACATGATCATGCCTAGATAATCTCATAATTATTCGCTTTTCTATCAATTGATCGACAGTAATTTGTTCACCCACCGTAATACTTATGCTATCTTGAGAGAAGCCACTACTGAAACCTATGCCCCCCCGGGTCTATCTCTTATCATATTTGCTTTCAATCTACCTTTATTTGCATCTTTACTTTTTGCATCTATCTTATAAAATACCAAAAATATATTTATCTTATCATACTATCTTTATTAGATCTCACTTTCGCAAGTGGCCGTGAAGGGATTGACAACCCCTTTATTGTGTTGGTTGCGAGTTCTAAGTTTGTTTGTGTATGTGCGTGGGACTTTTGAGGAGCCTCCTACTGGATTGATACCTTGGTTCTCAAAACTGAGGGAAATATTTACACTACACTTTGCTGCATCACCCTCTCCTCTTCGAGGAAAACCAACGCAAGCTCAAGACGTAGCAAGAAGGATTTCTGGCGCCGTTGCCGGGGAGGTCTTCGCTCAAGTCAAGACATACCAAATACCCATCACAAACCCATCTCCCTCGCATTTACACTATTTGCCATTTGCCTATCATTTTCCTCTCCCCCACTTCACCCTTGTCGTTTTATTTGCCCTCTCTTTCCCAATCTCCTCCTCTCTTTTCGCTTGCCATTTTTTGTTTGCTTGTGTGTTGGATTACTTGTTTCCATGGCACAAGATAATACCAAGTTGTGTGACTTCTCGAATTCCAATAATAATGATTTCCTTAGTACTCCAATTGCTCCTCTTAATGATGTTGAGTCTTGTGAAATCAATATCTCCTTGCTGAATCTTGTTATGAAAGATCAATTCGCCGGCCTTCCTAGTGAAGATGCCGCTATTCATCTAAACAATTTTGTTGATTTGTGTGATATGCAAAAGAAGAAAGATACGGATAACAATATGTCAAATTGAAGTTATTTTTGTTTTCACTTAGAGATCATGCTAAAGTTTGGTTCTCGTCTTTGCCTAAAAATAGTATTGATTCTTGGAACAAGTGCAAAGATGCTTTTATCTCTAAGTATTTTCCTCCCGCTAAGATCATCACTCTTAGGAACGATATTATGAATTTTAAACAACTTGATCATGAGCATGTTGCCCAATCTTGGGAAAGAATGAAATTGATGCTTCGCAATTGCCCTACTCATGGTTTGAATTTATGGATGATCATACAAAAATTTTATGCCGGTTTGAACTTTGCTTCTAGAAATATCTTAGATTCGGCCGCATGAGGCACCTTTATGGAAATCACGTTAGGAGATGCTACAAAATTGCTTGATATTATTATGGCTAATTATTATCAATGGCACACCAAAAGATCTTCTAGTAAAAAAGTGCATGCTATAGAAGAAATTAATGTTTTGAGTGGAAAGTTGGATGAACTTATGAAGATGTTTGCTACTAAAAATACTCCACTTGATCCCAATGATATGCCTTTGTCTTCCTTGATTGAGAATAATAATGAATCCAATGATGTGAATTTCGTTTGTAGGAATAGTTTTGGAAACAACGCTTATAGAGGAAATTTTAATGCTAGACCGTTCCCTAGTAATCCCTCTAATAATTATGGAAATGCCTACAATAATTCTTATGGTAATTTTAATAAGATGCCCTCTGATTTTGAGAATACTATGAAAGAATTTATGATTTCTCAAAAGAATTTTAATGCTTTGCTTGAAGAAAAATTGCTCAAAGTTGATGATTTGGCTAGGAACGTTGATAGACTTTCGCTTGATGTTAATTCTCTTAAACTTGGATCTTCTTCTCCTAAGCATGATATCAATGAGTCTCTCAAAGTAATGAGAATCTCCATTGACGAGTGCAAGGAAAGAACCGCTAGATTGCATGCTAAAAAAGAAAGCTTTATAAAAGCGTGTTCTTCTAGTCTTCATGAAAATAATGATGAGGATCTTAAAGTTATTGATGCGTCTCCGATTAGATCTATGTTTTGCAATATGAATTTTGATGATTATGGGAGTGATGATGAATCAACTTTGCCTAGAAGGCGTCCCAAAAATTCGGAGTCTTTAGATCTTGATGCTAAATTTGGTAAAAGTGAGATTGGAGAATCCTCAACTTCTAATAATATTGAACCTACTATCTCGGATTTCAAGGAATTTGATTATGATAATTGCTCTTTAAAAGGTTGTATTTCCTTGTTGCAATCCCTTGTTAATTCTCCTCATGCTTATAGTCAAAATAAAGCTTTTACCAAACATATTGTTGATGCCTTGATGCAATCTTATGATGAAAAACTTAATTTGGAAGTTTCTATACCTAGAAAACTTAATGATGAGTGGGAACCTACTATAAAGATTAGAATTAAATATTATGAGTGTTTTGCTTTGTGTGATTTGGGTGCTAGTGTTTCCACAATTCCGAAAACTTTATGTGATATTCTAGGTTTCCATGATCTTGACGATTGCTCTTTACATTTGCACCTTGCGGATTCCACCATTAAAAAGCCTATGGGAAGGATCAATGATGTTCTTATTGTTGCAAATAGAAATTTGCTGCCCGTAGATTTTATCGTTCTTGATATAGATTGCAATCTTTCTTGCCCTATTATTCTTGGTAGACCTTTCCTTAGAACGATTGGTGCCATTATTGATATGAAGGAAGGGAACATTAGATTCCAATTTCAGTTAAAGAAAGGCAGGGAGCACTTTCCAAGAAAGAAAGTCAAATTACCTTATGAATCTATCATGTGTGCTACTTATGAATTTAGTGCCAAAGATGGCACTCGTTAGATCTATCCTTGCTTTTATGCCTAGCTAGGGGCGTTAAACGTCAGCGCTAGTTGGGAGGCAACCCAATTTTCTTTATGATTTTTGTTTTTGCTCTAGTTTAGTAATAAATCTTGCATCTACCTTCTGTTTAGATGTGTTTTTATCTTTTAATTAGTGTTTGTGCCAAGTAGAACCGATAGGATGACCTACGATGATAGTTGATTTGATTCTGCTGAAAAACAGAAACTTTGCGCACACGAATATAATTTTGTTAAATCACAGGAACGTGCTTTTGCGTTGATTCTTTTTGCTTCTGTTCAATAAACAAATTTTCCAGGATTTCCTATTTTGGTAGGATTTTTAGAGTTCCAGACGTTTGCGTTAGTTACAGATTGCTACAGACTGTTCTGTTTTTGACAGATTCTGTTTTTCGTGTGTTGTTTGCTTATTTCAATGCATCTATGGCTAGTAATTCAGTCTATGAACCATAAAGAAGTTGGAATAAAGTATGTTTAACACCAATATAAATAAAGAATGAGTTCATTGCAGTACCTTATGTGGTGGTTTTGTTTTCTTTAACTAACGGAGCTTATAAGATTTCCTGTTAAGTTTTGTGTTGTGAAGTTTTCAAGTTTTGGATAAAGCTTTTGAGGACTATGGAATAAGGAGTGGAAAGAGCCTAAGCTTGGGGATGTCCATGGAACCCCAAGATATTCAAGAATAGCCAAAAGCCTAAGCTTGGGGATGCCCCGGGAAGGCATCCCCTCTTTCGTCTTCGTTCATTGGTAACTTTAGTTGGAGCTATATTTTTATTCGCCACATGATATGTGTTTTGCTTGGCGCGTCGTGTATTATATTAGTCTTTGCTTTTTAGTTTACCACAATCATCCTTTCTGTACACACCTTTTGGGAAAAGCCTATTTGATTAGAATTTGCTAGAATACTCTATGTGCTTCGCTTATATCTTCTGAGCTTGATAGTTTTTGCTCTAGTGCTTCACTTATATCTTTTAGAGCACGGTGATGTCTTAATTTTGAAGAAATTGCTAGTCTCTCATGCTTCACTTATATTATTTTGAGAGTCTTTTAGAACAGCATGGTATTTGCTATGATCATAAAGTTGGTCCTAGAATGATGAGCATCCAAGTTGGGTATAATAAAAACTATCCTAGAAAGTGAATTGGATGCTAGGATAAATTTGATGCTTGATAATTGTTTTGAGATATGGAGGTAGTGATATTAGAGTCATGCTAGTTGGGTGATTATGAATTTAAAGGATGCTTGTGTTGAAGTTTGTGATTCCCGTAACATGCACGTATGGTGAACCGCTTTGTGATGAAGTTGGAGCACAATTTTATTTATTGATTATCTTCCTTATGAGTGGCTGTCGGGGACGAGCTATGTTCTTTTCCTACCAATCTATCCCCCTAGGAGCATGCGTGTAGTACTTTGGTTTTTGATGACTTCTAAATTTTTGCAACAAGTATATGAGTTCTTTTGATTAATGTGGAGTCCATGGATTATACGCACTCTTTCACCTTTCCACCATTGCTAGCCTCTCTTGTACCACGCAACTTTCGTCGGTACCATACACCCACCATCTACCTTCCTCAAAACAGCCACCATACCTACCTATTATGGCATTTCCATAGCCATTCCGAGATATATTGCCATGCAACTTTCCACCGCTCCGTTCATATGACACGCATTACTTTTGTCATATTGCTTTTTGCATGATCATGTATTTGATGTTGTATTTGTGGCAAGGCCACCTTCATAATTTTCATACATGTCGCTCTTGATTCATTGCATATCCCGGTACACCGCCAGAGGCATTCATATAAAGTCATATCTTGTTCTAGCTTTGAGTTGTAAATCCATAAAAGTGTGATGATCTTCATTATTAGAGCATTGTCCTAGTGAGGAAAGGATGATGAAGACTATGATTCCCCCACAAGTCGGGATGAGACTTCGGACCTTACAAAAAGAAAAAAAGAGAAAAAGAGAGAAAAAAAGAGAATGACCAAAAAGAAAAATAAGGCCAAAGAAAAAAAGAAAAATAGGAAGAAAAGAAAAAAAATAAAATGAGAGAAAAAGAGAGAAGGGACAATGCTACTATCTCTTTTTCCACACTTGTGCTTCAAAATAGCACCATGATCTTCATGATAGAGAGTCTCATATGTTGTCACTTTCATATACTAGTGGGAATTTTTCATTATAGAACTTGGCTTGTATATTCCAATGATGGGCTTCCTCAAAAGTGCCCTAGGTCTTCGTGAGCAAGCAAGTTGGATGCACCCCACTTAGTTTCTTTTATTGATCTTTCATATATTTATAGCTCTAGTGCGTCCGTTGCATGGCAATCCCTACTCACTTACATTGATATCTATTAATGGGCATCTCCATAGCCCGTTGATACGCCTAGTTGATGTGAGACTATCTTCTCCTTTTTTGTCTTCTCCACAACCACCCTTCTATTCCACATATAGTGCTATGTCCATGGCTCACGCTCATGTATTGCGTGAAAGTTGAAAAAGTTTGAGATTATTAAAGTATGAAACAATTGCTTGGCTTGTCATCGGGGTTGTGCATGATCAAATACTTTGTGTGATGAAGATAGAGCATAGCCAGACTATATGATTTTGTAGGGATAACTTTCTTTAGCCATGTTATTTTGAGAAGACATGATTACTTTGATTAGTATGCTTGAAGTATTACTATTTCTTATGTCAATATGAACTTTTATTGTGTATTCATTTGGATCTGAACATTCATGCCACAATAAATAAAATTACATTATGAATTATGCTAGGTAGCATTCCGCATCAAAAATTCTCTTTTTATCATTTACCTACTCGAGG
Organism: Triticum timopheevii; assembly: GCA_963921465.1. NCBI lineage: Eukaryota > Viridiplantae > Streptophyta > Magnoliopsida > Poales > Poaceae > Triticum > Triticum timopheevii. The sequence continues at coordinate 245,343,727 of OY997264.1, read as the reverse complement.
ACGAGCAGGAATTAAGCTTGGGGATGCTTGATACGTCTCCAACGTATCTATAATTTTTTATTGTTCCATGCTATTATATTACCCCTTTTGGATGTTTATGGGCTTTATTTTACACATTTATATAATTTTTGGGACTAACCTACTAACCGGAGGACCAGCCCATATTGCTGTTTTTTTTGCCTATTTTAGTATTTCGAAGAAAAGGAATATCAAACGGAGTCCAAATGGAATGAAACCTTCGGGAGCGTGATTTTTGGAACGAACATGATCCGGAGAGCTTGGAGTGCAAGTCAAGAAGCTTCCGAGGGCCCCACGAGATAGGGGGCCGCCCCCCTGTAGGGCGTGCCCCCTGTCTCATGGGCCCCTCGGGCGGCCACCGACGTACTTCTTCCTCCTATATATACCTACGTACCCCGAAAACATCTAGAAGCACCACGAAACACAATTTCCACCGCCGTAACCTTCTGTATCCGCGAGATCCCATCTTGGAGCCTTCGCCGGCACTCTGCCGGAGGGGGAATCAACCATGGAGGGCCTCTACATCAACATCCTTGCCCCTCCGATGAGTTGTGAGTAGTTTACCACAGACCTACGGGTCCATAGTTATTAGCTAGATGGCTTCTTCTCTCTTTTTGGATCCCAATACAATGTTCTATCCCTCTCTTGTGGAGATCTATTCGATGTAAACTCTTTTTGCGGTGTGTTTGTCGAGATCCGATGAATTGTGGGTTTATGATCAAGTTTATCTATGAATAATATTTGAGTCTTCTATGAATTCTTTTATGTATGATTGAGTTATCTTTGCAAGTCTCTTTGAATTATCAGTTTGGTTTGGCCTACTAGATTGGTCTTTCTTGCCATGGGAGAAGTGCTTAGCTTTGGGTTCAATCTTGCGGTGTTCTTACCCAGTGACAGAAAGGGTTGCAAGACACGTATTGTATTGTTGCCATCGAGGATAACAAGATGGGGTTTATATCATATTGCATGTGTTTATCCCTCTACATCATATCATCTTGCTTAATGCGTTACTCTGTTCTTATGAACTTAATACTCTAGATGCAGGCAGGAGTCGGTCGATGTGTGGAGTAATAGTAGTAGATGCAGGCAGGAGTCGGTCTACTTATTATGGACGTGATGCCTATATACATGATCATGCCTAGATAATCTCATAATTATTCGCTTTTCTATCAATTGCTCGGCAGTAATTTGTTCACCCGCCGTAATACTTATTCTATCTTGAGAGAAGCCACTAGTGAAACCTATGGCCCCCGGGTCTATCTCTTATCATATTTGCTTTCAATCTACCTTTATTTGCATCTTTACTTTTTGCATCTATCTTATAAAATACCAAAAATATATTTATCTTATCATACTATCTTTATTAGATCTCACTTTCGCAAGTGGCCGTGAAGGGATTGACAACCCCTTTATTGTGTTGGTTGCGAGTTCTCAGTTTGTTTGTGTAGGTGCGTGGAACTTTTGAGGAGCCTCCTACTGGATTGATACCTTGGTTCTCAAAACTGAGGGAAATACTTACGCTACACTTTGCTGCATCACCCTCTCCTCTTCGAGGAAAACCAACGCAAGCTCAAAACGTAGCACCGCCCCCGAGTTTCGCTCGGGCCCTCCGTCACAATTGGTGTCATGGACCGACATGGGATGGAATTGGGGGCCCGCCAGCGATGTTCCAATACTGCAGAGCCGTATCCGGGAGCTTCCTTCTCAGCATAATTCAAGTAATGCTAATCCGACGGATGTTGCCGTGCAAACGCCGGCCTCTCCGGATGTGGGAGTTCAATCCAGAGGGTCCGCGGACTATTAAGCACTTCTTCGTCCTGAAGCTCGAAGGGATGTGTAAATTATTCTTTGGACCACAAGTAAAGTGTCCGGGCACCACCGAGGATGCGGGCCTAAGCTGCAATCGCCTAGATGCCCAAGTATAACCTTAAAACCGGACACTTTGTTTTTATTTGTCATAGTCATTATTCTGAAAACCCTCCATGGCCAGGAATGGCTCAACAAGGCGGAGAGAATCAGGTGTCGGGCGCCACTTCCCGAAGGCTCGCCTGGTCCAACCGTTGCCAAGATGCTTGGCCGGGTGCTCAGCAAAATGCCCTCAGGGAAAGACGAAGGAAAGGGTAGTGAAGCCGAACTTCACACACTGCGCATCCGGACGGGGGGAATTGCTTCCTCCCCAGGGGAGGATAGTCGGGGAGGGGAATCTGAGGCCGCATCCCCGCGCGGGAAGAAAAGGGCCGCCTCCGAAGACTTGGAGACGAAGATGCCCAAACAGGGGAAGAAAGTGTCGCCGAGGGGCTCCGCCCCGGCGGGCGTCTTCACCACGTCATGCCCGCCAACGGGCCAGCCATCAACTGAGCTGTAAGTTAATCGTTAATTCAAAGGTACTGCGTTCCTCTAAGATCAATAACCAGGATTCGTCTTTTGCAATCCGGCTAGCAGCTCTGCTCAACAGTGTTCGTCTTCGGGGGATCTTCCTCCGGAGATGATGGAGAGCGAGACCCCACCCACCTCTCCGCCTCATGAAGCGGGCGACACTGAGGTGTCGTCACGGAGGAGTCTGGATCTGCCGAAGCCGGAAGCTAATACGTCAGCCGCCCTGAGCCCAGAGCATTTGGCTCCCACGAGGGGCGAGGAGAAAGGTCTGGCACAGTTTGATGTCCGGCCGGACATACTGACAGGCCTTCTGGAGTGAGTTGCGCTCTCGGAGGAGCACCGCTCATTAATGAGCACGGTGCTTAAAAAGATTTCATCCGCCACAAGCGGTTTGAATGAAGCATTTACGAGCCTGCTCAGAGGCTTTGAGGTATGTAGTGAAAAATACACTATTTTTTGACTGTGAGGCACGCGCTAGGTGTGCTCCATATGGATAGTAGCCCTTGAGACTCTGGTTGCCCGCCCTAGGCGGCAAACGGGGGATCACATAATAATGATTGCGTTGTACATATGCGCAGGTATCTAAGGGTCCGGCAGCCGACCAGTCCGTTGAAGTTGCCGAGCTAACGAGGCAGATCGGATCTATTGATGCCGATATCACGCCGGTGAACGAGCGGCTGAACGAGTCACAAGGTATGCGCTTTGCTTTCCTTATTTATGTTGTATAGGAAAATATGATAAGGGCATAATATTAATGCAATTTGTTTGCAATGCAGATGGTGCTGCTGCCGTGGAAGCCCTGAGGGCGGAACTTGCCCAGGCCAAGGAGCAAGCTCGGGTTAGCAATGCAGCTGCCCTAAAGGCGGCCGAAGAATTTAGAGCTGAATAGGCTGCTCATCGCCGAAGCGAGGAAAATATAGCCAAAATGGTTGTGGAGTTGAAAAACGCCGCCGACCGATATGAACTCCTTGAAAAGGAGAATAAGGCTAGTTCGGCCGACCCGAACAAGGCACTTAATGCCACCAAGGAGATACGGACCAAGGTCAGGGGTGTGAGGGAGGAGCTTCAACAGGCCGGTAAAATCATGGCTGGGGGCTCCTACTTACTGCGGACGAAGTTTTTGGATCTGAAGTATGCTCCCCTGGATGGACGCTAGAGTCCTACGGACGCGTATGCGGACTTGGCGAAGAGTACAGCCGATGCGGCCAAGTTTTTCGAGGATCAAGGTGATAAAAAAGTGGAGAAGCTTTTCTGGTCGCAATTCAATGCTCCCGCGTGCCCGCTGCTGTTAAGTGAGAAGATGGCTGATGTAGCGGAGCTTCATAGGCTGTCCGGGCTTGCAATGCGGTCTGTAATAGACCATCTTTGGCCGAAGGGGCCTAAGCCGGACAGTTAATTTGGTTTGGTGCAACAATTCCTTGGGGCCGTGCCTCAGAGGGACGCCATGAGACGGTCGGCGTGCATAGAGGGTACACGAATGGCTCTTGCCCGCGTTAAAGCTTATTGGATAGATATGGAGGCCACCATGGTAGCGACCCAGAATCCGGCGGGAGGCCAGTATCCGGCTGAGCACTACTTGGAGCAGGTAACAGAAGGTGCCTGCTTAATAGGGGCGCAGTGCTCGAAGAATATATTGTTCAAGTAACGAAGCGAATCATTGTAAAAATAATGTTATTTTGATTATGAGGCTATATTTATACTTTGTGCCCGAAAGTATTATTTGTGCCTCCTGTGCGGCCGTTTTTATGTCTATGTGTAATTCTGAAAGTTAGCAGTCGTTGGCTTCATCCCCCACGCATACAATGCGGGGTGTTCGTGAAAAATACGCATGATCACACTTGTTCCAACGTCTTGGTCCATTAAGGAGGTGATCGCACGTCGAACTAGGCAACTGGACTATATAGCTATAACACTTTCACTTAGCCATAGGAGTTGTACAATGGGGCTACTATGTATCCCCTAGTACTTTTGCGTGCATTAGAATATGGGCGCATATGTACATGGCCGGGAAATGGCCCTTCGTTAATGCGGAGGAATCCTAAAGATTTTGGTAAGTCTTCGAGTGGTTGAACAGTCTCGCGTTGTATCATGACACTCAGTTTTCGGCTTTCTCTACTGAGGTGCTCATCCGGAATAACCAGGGCACAACCGTGATAACCCACAAGTATAGGGGATCACAATAGTTTTCGAGGGTAGAGTATTCAACCCAAATTTATTGATTCGACACAAGGGGAGCCAAAGAATATTCTCAAGTATTAGCAGCTGAGTTGTCAATTCAACCACACCTTTAAACTTAATATCTGCAGCAAAGTGTTTAGTAGCAAAGTAATATGATAGTGATGGTAACGGTAACAAAAGTAAAGACAGCAAAAGTAATGTTTTTGGTGTTTTGTAGAGATTGTAACAGTAGCAACGGAAAAGTAAATAAGCAAGAACCAGTATATGGAAAACTCGTAGGCACCGGATTAGCGATGGATAATTATGCCGGATGTGGTTCGTCATGTAACAGTCATAACATAGGGTGACACAGAACTAGCTCCAGTTCATCAATGTAATGTAGGCATGTATTCCGTATATAGTCATACGTGCTTATGGAAAAGAACTTGCATGACATCTTTTGTCCTACCCTCCCGTGGCAGCGGGGTCCTATTGGAAACTAAGGGATATTAAGGCCTCCTTTTAATAGAGAACCGGAACAAAGCATTAGCATATAGTGAATACATGAACTCCTCAAACTACGGTCATCACCGAGAGTGGTCCCAATTATTGTCACTTCGGGGTTGTCGGATCATAACACATAGTAGGTGACTATAGACTTGCAAGATAGGATCTAGAACACACATATATTCATGAAAACAAAATAGGTTCAGATCTGAAATCATGGCACTCGGGCCCAAGTGACAAGCATTATGTAACGCCCTCGATGCGGCTATATCTCCCACGTGTCGAAGCACGACTTAGAGGCATAACCACATTGAAAGCAATGTCGCAAGTGAGGTAATCTTCACACAAACCCATGTAATACATAAGGGAAAGAGATACATAGTTGGCTTACAATCGCCACTTCACAAAATTACATGAATAAAGCATTACATCATCCAGATACAATCAAGGTCCGACTACGGAACCAAAATAAAAGAAGAACCCCAAATGCGACAAAGGTCCCCGATCAACCCCAACTGGGCTCCACTACTGATCAACTAGAACGAAACAACACAAAGGGCAAGATCTTCATCAAGCTCCTCCTTGAGCTCGGATGCGTCACCTGCACGGTTTCATCGGCACCTGCAAACTGGTTTTGGAAGTATCTGGTGAGTCACGAGGACTCAGCAATCCCATTACCATGGGTATCAAGACTAGCAAAGCTTAATGGGAAAGGAAGGGGGGTAAAGTGGTGAGGTTGCAGCAGCGGCTAAGCAAGTATGGTGGCTAACATACGCAAAAGAGAGCGAGAAGAGAAACAAAGGAACGGTCGTGAAGCTAGCAATGATCAAGAGGTGATCCTGAACACCTACTTACGTCAAACATAAACCCAGAAACCGTGTTCACTTCCCGGACTCCTCCGAGAAGATACCATCACAGCTACACACGCGGTTGATGCATTTTAATTCGGATCTGGGGTCAAGTTATCTACAACCGGACATTAACAAATTCCCATCTGCCACATAACCGCGGGCACGGCTCTCGAAAGTTTATACCCTGCAGGGGTGTCCCAACTTAGCCCATGACAAGCTCTCGCGATCAACGAAGGAATAGACCTTCTCCCAGGAAGACCCGATCAGTCTCGGAATCCCGGTTTACAAGACATTTCGACAATGGTAAAACAAGACCACAAAGCCGCCCGATGCGCCGACAATCCCGATAGGAGCTGCACATATCTCGTTCTCAGGGCAACACCGGATGAGACTAGCTACGAGTAAAACCAGACTTCGAGTTTCCCCGAGGTGGCCCCGCAGGCAGCTCAGTTCGGACCAACACTTAGGCAAGCACTGGCCCGGGGGGGCTAAAATAAAGATGACCCTTGGGTTGGCCGACCCAAGGGAAGGGTATAGGTGGTGGTGAGGCAAATGGTAAGACCAAGGTTGGGCCTTGCTGGACAAGTTTTATTCAAAGCGAACTGTCAGGGGGGTCCCATAAATCACCCGACCGCGTTAGGAACGCAAAATCCGGGAACATAACACCGGTATGACGGAAACTAGGGCGGCAAGAGTGGAACAAAACACCAGGCATAAGGCCGAGCCTTCCACCCTTTACCAAGTATATAGATGCATTAATAATATAAGAGATATTGTGATATCCCAACATAACCCTGTCCACCATGGAGAAATCTTCATCTTCACCTGCAGCTAGCAACGCTATAAGAGGGGCTGAGTAAAGTGGTAACATAGCCAAACAACGGTTTGCTGGGAATGTGTCAAAGGTTAGAGGTTCATGGCAATTTGGGAGGCTTGAAGAGCAAATGATAGGTAACGCAACATAGCGATAGAACGAAGCAACTAGCATAGCAATGATAGTAGTGAGATCCAGGGTAGCGGTCGTCTTGCCTGAAATCCCGCTAGGAAGAAGAACAAGTCCATGAAGAAGACAAACGGACGTAGTCGAACGAATCCTCACAAGCGCAACATTACCGGGACTAAGAAGCAACACCGGAAAGAAACAAACAACATGGTAAACACACAAGCATAAATATGGCATGATGCACAATCAAGTATGATGCATGTCCGGTTTAATGAGGCATGACATGGCAAAGTGCAACACACAATACTACAAGTTAAGTGGAGCTCAATATGCAACGAGTTGCATATTGACGAAACACCACATCCGAGTTATTTAGTTCGCTCTCGTTTAGGTACACAACAATGTTAAATGTTGTTAAACATGTCAAGGGGTGTAACAAAAGTAAACTAACTATTTAGGCAAGTTTAAATGAGGCCGGAATAACAAACATCAATTCCGGAAAATCCTCATGAGCCATATTCGAATTTGGTACTGTTCTGCCCTAAAACATATTTTAAAGTTGTTAAACAGGAAAATAAAGTGGACCATGTTAAACTAGGCATTTTTCCACCCCATTTACATATAAAGAACATTTAATTCCGAGCTACGGTTATTTAGTTATGAATTAAATCATTTTAGCATGGCATTAGAGCAAATTTAAACAAACATCATTTTAAACATTTTAAACATGGATGAAAGTGGCATATTATTAATCTGCACAAAATTCTAAGCAATTTACATGTATAAAACATTTTGATATGATGCACGGTTGATGAGTTATTAAATGCACGGTTGATGAGCAATATTCTAAGCAATTCACGCACGGCTGGAGAGGCCCAGGCAGCGGGGCGACGGGTCAACGACGCGGGCGAGCGGCCCAGGCGCGTGAAGCAGAGGCAATGAGCGCCGTGCTCGTTCCCGAGCAGAGGATGACGGCGAGGGGCTTGCAACGGCGACGGTCGCGGCCGGACTTGGCGACGGGGACGCGCGAGGGCGGCGCGAGAACCACCGAATCCGAGACCAGGGCGGCGTAGGAGCTCCGTTCCCGGCGACGGCAGGCTCAAGGGTGGAAGGAAGGAGCGTGGATGCGGTAGAGGACCGAGGCAGAAGCTCAGCGACGGGACTTGGGCGGAGGAAGGAGGTCCGGCGGGGCGCAGGGAAGGCCCGACAAGGTGGAGACGGGGCGGATCTGGCTGGCCGGCGGGGACGAGGTTCTCGGGGAGCCCCTGGAGAAGAACGAGAGAGAGAAGGATTCAGAGAGAGACAGAGAAGAACCAGAGGGAGGGAGAGACCACGGGGAAGGAGAGGGGCGGCGCTCATCTGCTGGACACGGGCGCGGCGACGCGGACGCTGGGGTTGGGGCCGTCGGCCGCGGGGTGTGGAAGGAGCAGGTCAGGGTGGCCTCCAGCCAAGCCGACGGGCGTGCACGGGCGGGAATGAGCAGAGGCGAAGCCTCAGGCTCGGGCCGATCCAGAGAGCGAGGGAGGCTGCGGCTCAGCTTGGAGGTCTTGGGCGGCCGGAGTGAGGCTCGGGGCTGGTCCTGGTGGAACTCGACGATGCAAGGGCCCCGGTGGAGCTGCTAGTGGCGGAGGAGCTCGGACATAAGCTCCTGCTCGGGGAAGACAACGGGAAGGTAGCAGAGGAGGCAGAGGCGTGCGAGGCCGTGGCCTCGATCCATCCTAGATCGGGCGTCGGCTGGCTGCGGGAGAGATCGAGCGTGGGGGCTTGCCGCGGAAGCTCGAGGATTGAGGAAAGAGGAGGCCGATGGAATTTTGGATCGGGCGGATGAGGCTGCTGATTGGCTCGGTGGGGAATGGGAGGATCCCGAGGGGGACTCGTGGAGTGGCGGCGGCGGCGGAGGATTTGATGGATGGGACAGCTAGGGCTAGGGTTTGTCCAGATATATATAGTAGATGGTTAAAGTGAGACTATTTGGTCCCTCCGATCATAATCGGATGGCCGAGAAAAATAGGCTAGGGAAGTCCAATTAAGAAAACGGAGATGTTTTGTAGATGTTAGTGGATGATCCGGGCCCATCGGTAACAACAGAGCGGGTCGGGTTCGGGGAAGTTTTTCGGACGCACGGAAGAGGGGGTCGGTGGTTGGTAGAGAGGTTAGGTGGTCGGACAAGAGGGAAACAAAAACCACGGTTGGTCTCGGAACGGTCAACGAAAGCAAGGGGGAATGCGGCAACTACGAACAGGTGCAAGTTTTATGAAAACATGCAGATGCAAATGATGACATGAGATGAAATGCAAAACATGAACAAAATGCAAAACGGAAGACAAAAACCCAACCACGGAGAAAATAACATATCGCATAGCCGGAAATGGCAAGAGTTGGAGTTACGATAATGGAAAGTTGTATCCGGGGCATTACAACACTCCACCACTACGAGAGGATCTCGTCCCGAGATCTAGGATGGCACCGGAGGGAAAACGGAAGAGGAAGAGAAGAGGTAAAACTAAGTTGCTTCTTTGATGAACGTGTGAAACCACGAACCTTGAGAGGTTGAGCAAAATGAAAGAAATAAAACCACGAAGATGAACAAAGCTGAAAACACTCTGTTAGAAAAGAGGAACAAGGGATACGACGAGTACCAAGAGGTTTAGTGATAAGATAGATATTGAAACCACTCCGGTTAAAACTAGATAGAGAAGGAGTAAGAATGATATAATTTGGGCAGCACTCCGACTGTAAATGGAAGGAATTGAACATGAACTTGACAAGATGAGAGGATACTTGATGAAATCAACAACACACTGCCTCCGGAATTGAAAGAATGGCACAAGGGGTAAGAATAAGAATTACATTATGCTTATCCTTCACCAATTTAAATTGATGACAAGCAACGGATTTGGCATACTACTTATTCTCGTAGAAAGGATTAAGATAGATACGGCGCAAGCTTGGGAAGGTCTTCAACGAACCACCGGTAGGATTGGAAAGAACGAATGAATTAAATGATAACGAAAGAGGTGAAATCTTGAACGAACCACTGTAAGAATTGAAAATGAACGTAGCAAAGGCACAATTCACCGGGAAGAATTGGAAAACGAATGAAGATATTTGAGGGGATTTAGATACATGAGAACGAAGAGAACATGAACTGATTAGAGGATATTTGAACGAATCACTAGTAAGATTTGGAGAACGATAGCTACACGCTGAGAATGAAGAATTATGACATGATGGCCTTCGGAGGAAAGAAATGGAAACAACTCATGAAATGCTCCGGATGGTAAGAAAAGAGTAGTCTCAATCGAAAGCAATTATGAGAGGATGGCATCAAGCTAGGACCATGAATATTTAAGAGAATGGACCAAGATTTAAGAGAAATCCTTCTTCAGTCTTCAAATGATGAGAATGACAACGAGAAACACCACCAAGAATTATTGAGGCACACCGGAAGAATCAAAAGCGAAGACGTTGAGCCAACTATGAAAAGAATTTGAAAGATCTTGGAGAAAAGCATTTGACTGATGATAACTCATTCTTACGTCAAACTTGGAGAAGAATTTAGGATAGCTCTGGGAAAATAGAAGAGTCAGGTAAGATCCTGGGAAAAGACCTGTGGGTTAGGGCCCACTCAAAAGAAAACACCGTTGAAAAGATTTAAAAGAGATGTTGCACCGGTTGAATTAAATGACTTGAATGAGATACCAATCTCGAAAGAGCTTGAACGAATGCAGAGTGGAAACACGAATCTTCGAGATATCTTGAGCACTCCGGAATAACAAATAGCGAGAAGTAGAATGATAATGAGGTGCACCGGTATGAGAAGACATTGAAATGAGAAAAAAGGTATGATCAACAAAACTTGACTTGAATCCACCGGAGAAGAGAAAGGAATGAGGAATGACGAACTAGTAGAACATCTTCTTGAGAACCACCGGGTAAGAATATTGACGGAAAAGAATGGAGAAACTTCACAAAAATAAAAGGATACTTGGTAAAGAAATCTTAGTCCTTGAGGAAAAAGGGTGGGTGGGCGGGAAAAAACAAAGGCAACTTGGAGACGCATGAAACAAACACCGTTGCGAAGAAATGATAATTAGTCTTGCTGATGTTGAAGTGATCGGATCCACTTGAAGAGAAACACGCCGGTTGAAAAGGATTGACATGACAATCTCGATTGTCGAGAAGGATTGGTATTCACATCGGAGTATGAGAACGCCATTTAGGAAAGGTATGGATCCAACATTTGACTTCGAAGCAACTCGAATACCACAAATAAAACAAAACAAAGGATTGGCTTGCAGAATAAGCCGGAACAAACATATGATAGAGATTTCGTCCGAAGTTTTCGTGGTGGGGCCTACACGGGCTCGATCGTACAGCACCATCATGTATAAGGCAGTGCACATGACATACGAAGCGTCCCCGAGTCGGCATAGCCAAGGACTCTTTAAGACACAACAAGACCACTGTAAAACCAACCATGAATAGGCGGACCACTAGACGTCGAACCCCAATTTCATATCATACATCCGTCGGAAAGATATCCTAAGAGCTACTTGAATTCCCACCTATGAAACTCCCGAAATTCTCCGGTTATGCAATCAGGTGTTGGGGATACAGGGGAAGCATAATATCTCACCCAAAACTAGCAAATCCTACATCCAGTTGTATCCATCCTTCAACACATAACCAAGAAACCTTCGGAAATCGTCTACCTCAACCTTCAAAAAGCATCCGTTATACAAGTTATGGCAATACTCCCGTACTCACCTCAGTACTGGGTTATCGGGGTTATCTCACCAACAACTGCATAAAAGAGATTTTCGATGTCGGCGTACTAAACTAAGGTATTCCAGAACTGCAACGATAAAATTATGATGACAACACCTCAGAGCTCAACTCCTGGGACACTTCCACTAAACCCCTGACAGGAGGCACCAAGACAATGTTCTCATCACAAAACCATCTGAACGATTCCAAAATACCCGCGTGATCCTAAAAAAAAATTTAGTGAAATTTGAGAAGAGAAGAGTCAAAACTCTACGTCAGGATGCCTTACCAGAGCGATGAAGAGACTGGGGAGTAAAAAGAATTCCTAACTCTCCGATATATATAATCCTAAATGACTCAAAACATTTTTCTAGACACAACTCGACCGCTAAAAACGATCAAGCAGTGGGGCTCCTAAGGTCGGGGAAGGCTCTGATACCAACTTGTAACGCCCTCGATGCGGCTATATCTCCCACGTGTCGAAGCACGACTTAGAGGCATAACCTCATTGAAAGCAATGTCGCAAGTGAGGTAATCTTCACACAAACCCATGTAATACATAAGGGAAAGAGATACATAGTTGGCTTACAATCGCCACTTCACACAATTACATGAATAAAGCATTACATCATCCAGATACAATCAAGGTCCGACTACGGAACCAAAATAAAAGAAGAACCCCAAATGCGACATAGGTCCCCGATCGACCCCAACAGGGCTCAACTACTGATCAACTAGAACGAAACAACACAAAGGGCAAGATCTTCATCAAGCTCCTCCTTGAGCTCGGATGCATCACCTGCACGGTTTCATCGGCACCTGCAAACTGGTTTTGGAAGTATCTGGTGAGTCACGAGGACTCAGCAATCCCATTACCATGGGTATCAAGACTAGCAAAGCTTAATGGGAAAGGAAGGGGGGGGTAAAGTGGTGAGGTTGCAGCAGCGGCTAAGCAAGTATGGTGGCTATCATACGCAAAAGAGAGCGAGAAGAGAAACAAAGGAATGGTCGTGAAGCTAGCAATGATCAAGAGGTGATCCTGAACACCTACTTACGTCAAACATAAACCCAGAAACCGTGTTCACTTCCCGGACTCCGCCGAGAAGAGACCATCACGGCTACACACGCGGTTGATGCATTTTAATTCGTATCTGGTGTCAAGTTATCTACAACCGGACAATAACAAATTCCCATCTGCCACATAACCACGGGCACGGCTATCGAAAGTTTATACCCTGCAGGGGTGTCCCAACTTAGCCCATGACAAGCTCTCACGATCACGAAGGAGTAGACCTTCTCCCAGGAAGACCTGAACAGTCTCGAAATCCCGGTTTACAAGACATTTCGACAATGGTAAAACAAGACCAGCAAAGCCGCCCGATGCGCCGACAATCCCGATAGGAGCTGCACATATCTCGTTCTCAGGGCAACACCGGATGAGACTAGCTACGAGTAAAACCAGACTTCGAGTTTTCCCAAGGTGGCCCCGCAGGCAGCTCAGTTCGGACCAACACTTAGACAAGCACTGGCCCGGGGGGGCTAAAATAAAGATGACCCTTCGGTTGGCCGACCCAAGGGAAGGGTATAGGTGGTGGTGAGGCAAATGGTAAGACCAAGGTTGGGCCTTGCTGGACAAGTTTTATTCAAAGCGAACTGTTAGGGGGGTCCCATAAATCACCCGATCGCGTTAGGAACGCAAAATCCGGGAACATAACACCGGTATGACGGAAACTAGGGCGGCAAGAGTGGAACAAAACACCAAGCATAAGGCCGAGCCTTCCACCCTTTACCAAGTATATAGATGCATTAATAATATAAGAGATATTGTGATATCCCAACATAACCCTGTCCACCATGGAGAAATCTTCATCTTCACCTGCAGCTAGCAACGCTATAAGAGGGGCTGAGCAAAGCGGTAACATAGCCAAACAACGGTTTGCTGGGAAGGTGTCAAAGGTTAGAGGTTCATGGCAATTTGGAAGGCTTGAAGAGCAAATGATAGGTAACGCAGCATAGCGATAGAACGAAGCCACTAGCATAGCAATGATAGTAGTGAGATCCAGGGTAGCGGTCGTCTTGCCTGAAATCCCGCTAGGAAGAAGAACAAGTCCATGAAGAAGACAAACGGACGTAGTCGAACGAATCCTCACAATCGCAACATTACCGGGAATAAGAAGCAACACCGTAAAGAAACAAACAACATGGTAAACACACAAGCATAAATATGGCATGATGCACAATCAAGTATGATGCATGTCCAGTTTAATGAGGCATGACATGGCAAGGTGCAACACACAATACTACAAGTTAAGTGGAGCTCAATATGCAACGAGTTGCATATTGACGAAACACCACATCCGAGTTATTTAGTTCGCTCTCGTTTAGGTACACAACAATGTTAAATGTTGTTAAACATGTCAAGGGGTGTAACAAAAGTAAACTAACTATTTAGGCAAGTTTAAATGAGGCCGGAATAACAAACAACAATTCCGGAAAATCCTCATGAGCAATATTCGAATTTGGTACTGTTCTGCCCTAAAACATATTTTAAAGTTGTTAAACAGGAAAATAAAGTGGACCATGTTAAACTAGGCATTTTTCCACCCCATTTACATATAAAGAACATTTAATTCCGAGCTACGGTTATTTAGTTATGAATTAAATCATTTTAGCATGGCATTAGAGCAAATTTAAACCAACATCATTTTAAACATTTTAAACATGGATGAAAGTGGCATATTATTAATCTGCACAAAATTCTAAGCAATTTACATGTATAAAACATTTTGATATGATGCACGGTTGATGAGTTATTAAATGCATGAACTCTAGGGACTTTTCTGTAAAACTGGTAACTCTGGATAAATGGCAAAATTCGCAGGATCAGGAAAAAAACATATGGGGCCGAATCTGCTGGGCCAGTAGAGAGGAGGGGCTGGGGCTTCTCACCCAGTGGGCCTTGGCCCGGTTCGGTGGAGGAGCTAGCAGGCCGCGGCTGGAGAGGCCCAGGCAGCGGGGCGACGGGTCAATGACGCGGGCGAGCGGCCCAGGCGCGTGAAGCAGAGGCGATGAGCGCCGTGCTCGTTCCCGAGCAGAGGATGACGGCGAGGGGCTTGCAGCGGCGACGGTCGCGGCCGGACTTGGCGACGGGGACGCGCGAGGGCGGCGCGAGAACCACCGAATCCGAGACCAGGGCGGCGTAGGAGCTCCGTTCCCGGCGATGGCAGGCTCGAGGGTGGAAGGAAGGAGCGCGGATGCGGTAGAGGACCGAGGCAGAAGCTCAGCAACGGGACTTGGGCGGAGGAAGGAGGTCCGGCGGGGCGCAGGGAAGGCCCGACGAGGTGGAGACGGGGCGGATCCGGCTGGCCGGCAGGGACGAGGTGCTCGGGGAGCCCCTGGAGAAGAACGAGAGAGAGAAGGATTCAGAGAGAGACAGAGAAAGAACCAGAGGGAGGGAGACACCACGGGGAAGGAGAGGGGCGGCGCTCATCTGCTGGACATGGGCGCGGCAACGCGGACGCCGGGGTTGGGGCCGTCGGCCGCGGGGTGTGGAAGGAGCAGGTCGGGGTGGCCTCCAGCCAAGCCGACGGGCGTGCACGGGCGGGAACGAGCAGAGGCGAAGCCTCAGGCTCGGGCTGATCCAGAGAGCGAGGGAGGCTGCGGCTCTACTTGGAGGTCTTGGGCGGCCGGAGTGAGGCTCGGGGCTGGTCCTGGTGGAACTCGACAATGCAAGGGCCCCGGTGGAGCTGCTAGTGGCGGAGGAGCTCGGACATAAGCTCCTGCTCGGGGAAGACGACGGGAAGGTAGCAGAGGAGGCAGAGGCGTGCGAGGCCATGGCCTCGATCCATCCTGGATCGGGCGTCGGCTGGCTGTGGGAGAGATCGAGCGTGGGGGCTGGCCGCGGAAGCTTGAGGATTGAGGAAAGAGGAGGCCGATGGAATTTTGGATCGGGCGGATGAGGCTGCTGATTGGCTCGGTGAGGAATGGGAGGATCCCGAGGGGGACTCGTGGAGTGGCGGCGGCGACAGAGGATTTGATGGATGGGACAGCTAGGGGTAGGGTTTGTCCAGATATATATAGTAGATGGTTAAAGTGAGACTATTTGGTCCCTCCGATCATAATCGGATGGCCGAGAAAAATAGGCTAGGGAAGTCCAATTAAGAAAACGGAGATGTTTTGTAGATGTTGGGGGATGATCCGGGCCCATCGGTAACAACAGAGCGGGTCGGGTTCGGGGAAGTTTTTTGGACGCATGGAAGAGGGGGTCGGTGGTTGGTAGAGAGGTTAGGTGGTCGGACAAGAGGGAAACAAAAACCACGGTTGGTCTCGGAACGGTCAATGAAAGCAAGGGGGGAACGCGGCAACTACGAACAGGTGCAAGTTTTATGAAAACATGCAGATGCAAATGATGACATGAGATCAAATGCAAGACATGAACAAAATGCAAAACGAAAGACAAAAACCCAACCACGGAGAAAATAACATATCGCATAGCCGGAAATGGCAAGAGTTGGAGTTACGATAATGGAAAGTTGTATCCGGGGCGTTACACATTAAGCATAGCAAAGTCATAGCAACATCAATCTCTGAACATAATGGATACTAGGGATCAAACCCTAACAAAATTAACTTGATTACATGATAAATCTCATCCAACCCATCACCGTCCAGCAAGCCTACGATGGAATTACTAATGCACGGCGGTGAGCATCATGAAATTGGTGATGGAGGATGGTTGATGATGACGACGGTGATGAATCCCCTCTCCGGAGCCCCAAACGGACTCTAGATCAGCCCTCCCGAGAGAGATTAGGGCTTGGCGGCGGCTCCGTATCGTAAAACGCGATGAAACTTTTTCTCTGATTTTTTCTCCCCGAAATCCAATATATGGAGTTGGAGTTGGTGTCAGAGGGCCACCAGGGGGCCCACGAGGTAGGGGGGCGTGCCCAGGGGGAGGTGCGCGCCCCCCACCCTTGTGAACAAGGTGTGGGCCCCCTGGCCTTCATCTTTGGCGAGGATTTTTTATTATTTATTCTAAGATATTCCGTGGAGTTTCAGGTCATTTCGAGAACTTTTGTTTTCTGCACATAAAACAACACCATGGCAATTCTGCTAAAAACAGCGTCAGTCCGGGTTAGTTCCATTCAAATCATACAAGTTAGAGTCCAAAACAAGGGCAAAAGTGTTTGGAAAAGTAGATACGACGGAGACGTATCAACTTCCCCAAGCTTAAACCCTTGCTTGTCCTCAAGCAATTCGTTTGATAAACTGAAAGAGAAAAAGAAAAACTTTTACAAACTCTGTTTTCTCTTGTTGTTGTAAACATGAAAAGCCAGCATTCAAGTTCAGCAATTATTATGAACTAATCATACTCACAATAACACATAGGTCTCACAATTACTCATATCAACAGCATAATCAGCTAGCGAGCCATAATAATAAAACTCGGATGACAACACTTTCTCAAAATAATCATAACATGATATAACAAAATGGTATCTCGCTAGCCCTTTCTGAGACCGCAAAACATAAATGCAGAGCACCTTTAAAGATCAAGGACTGACTAAACATTGTAATTCATGGTAAAAGAGATCCAGTCAAGTCATACCCAATATAAACCAACTATAATGAATGCAAACAACAGTGTGCTCTCCAGCGGGTGCTTTTTAATAAGAAGGGTGATGACTCAACATAAAAGTAAATAGATAGGCCCTTCGCAGAGGGAAGCAGGGATTTGTAGAGGTGCCAGAGCTCGGTTTTGAAATAGAGATAAATTATATTTTGAGCGGCATACTTTCATTGTCAACATAACAACTAAAAGATGACGATATCTTCCATGCTAAACAGATTATAGGCGGTTCCCAAACAGAATGGTAAAGGTTATACTCCCCCTCCTCCACAAGCATCAATCCATGGCTTTCTCGAAACAACGGGTACCAAGGGGAGTTTTGTTTGCAGTTATTTTGATTTAGTTTGCATAAAGCATGGGACTGGGCATCCCGGATACCAGCCATTTTCTCGTGAATGAGGAGCGGAGTCCACTCCTCTTGAGAATAACCCGCCTAACATGGAAGATAATGGCAGCTCTAGTTGACACATGAGCTATTCGAGCATGCAAAAAAAATGTTTATTTGAAGGTTTAGAGTTTGGCACATACAAATTTACTTGGAACGGCAGGTAAATACCGCATATAGGAAGGTATAGTGGACTCATATGGCATAACTTTGGGGTTTAAGGAGTTTGGATGCACAAGCAGTATTCCCGCTTAGTACAGGTGAAGGCTAGCAAAAGACTGGGAAGCGACCAACTGAGAGAGCGACAACAGTCGTAAACATGCATTAAAATTAATTCACACCGAGTACAAGCATGAGTAGGATATAATCCACCATGAACATAAATATCATGAAGGCTATGTTGATTGGATTCAACTACATGCGTGAACATGTGCCAAGTTGAGTCACTCAACGCATTTAAAGGAGGATACCACCCTATCATACCACATCATAATCATTCTAATAGCATGTTGGCACGCAAGGTAAACCATTATAACTCATAGCTAATCAAGCATGGCACAAGCAACTATAATCTCTAAATGTCATTGCAAATATGTTTACTTCATAATAGCTAAATCAAGAATGATGAATCATCATATTTACAAAAACAAGAGAGGTCGAGTTCATACCAGCTTTTCTCTTCCCAATAAGCCATCATATATCATCATTATTGCCGATGTGTATAATAATAAGAGGCACGTGCATTGGACTAAGCTTGAATCTGCAAGCATTCAACTCAAGAGAGAAGACAAGTAATATGGGCTCTAAGTTAAATAATCAATCATGCATATAAGAGCCACTAAGCATTTTCAATATGGTCTTCTCAACCCCCAAAGAAAGAAAAAGAAATAAAAACTATTTACACGGGAAAGCTCCCAACAAGCAAAAAGAAGAACGGGAAATATTTTTGGGTTTTCTTTTTAATTCTACTACAAGCATGAAAAGTAAATTGACTAATTTTTTTGGTTTTTCTTAAAGTTTATCAAACACACTAGAAGAAAGCAGGAAAAAGAAATTTAAACTATCATGGATAAAACAGTGAAAGAGTATGAGCACCGACATCTAGCAATGAGTGTGTGTGAACATAGATGTAATGTCGGTGGGAATACGTACTCCCCCAAGCTTAGGCTTTTGGCGTAAGTTGGTCTATTGCCAGGGATGACCCGGCGGATATCCGTAGGTGAAGCTGGGGTCGTACTGCGACGCAGAATAGTTGGGACATAATGTGATGAAGAGGACTCTGATTGCCACTGGCTGGCAACCGTCTCAGGATCCCAAGAATAAACCGACATGCGCGGAGGCTCCTCTTGAGGCTCCGGTTCCGGGGCTGGTGCAGGATTCCGATAGGCTTGAACGGCCGCCCACGGAACAATGTGAGGCTCTGCATACAAGTTAAACAAAGAAGGAGCAGGCAAAGTAATAGTCTCGGGGTGATATTCATCAAAGTATAATTTATATTTGAGCTCCCCATCGCGACTCTTAACAAGAAAATCATGCGCTATCATACTCTTATAATCTAAATAAGCACGGGGTAGCATTGTTTCTTCTTTCTCCGCATGCCTAATAGGTATTTCAAAATGTTCAGCTAGGCGCGAAGCATAAATGCCTCCAAAGATGGGGCCCTTAGTACGGTTCATACTTAACCGTCTAGCAACAATTCCACCCAAACTAACATGGTTATTGCGGTATAAACCATGGAGCAAAATAATAATATCAGGAATACTAAGGTTCCCACAGTTCCCGCGTCCAATCAAGCAACGACTAGCAAATATGGCAAAGTAGCGTAAAACAGGATAATGAATGCTAGTGATCCTCGCATCAGAAACCTTCATGGTTTCTCCCACCGTGATAGTGTTAATAAAAGCTTCTACTTCATTACGGTGGGGTTCATCTAAGGTGCCCTCAAAGGGCATTCTGCAGACCTCGCAGAATTCAGCTAATGTCATCCTTTTAACAACATCATATAAATGAAACTCTACTGATGGAGGTGATTTCTTAGGGAAAAAGTAGAATTTTGCACAAAAGTATTTGTGAGTAAGAGATACTGATGACGTTGGTCACGGAGGAAGTTGGTGAGGCTGGCGTTCTCAATCAATAAATAGAAATCATCATAAATCCCAGCTCTCCTCAAGAAGTCATCGGAAGGCCATTCACACGGCCGGACCTCCGCAGTGCGAGGTAAATTAAATTTGGGCTTCTCCTCTTCTTCCTTTTGTTTTCCCTTAGAGCTTCGGCTCGACGAGCCCCTCAAAAGTCTCTTCATTATTTCTGAAACAATATGAAATTTTTAGTAACCTCAAATAAAAGTGAACCAACTTCAATAAAATTGATAGCAACAACTCCCACAAGTGCCTAGGGCCTATATCAAGCATTAGAACTACTTGGAACCATATGAATTTGACATGCAAGCTCAAGAACATGGTCACCTATGCAGCACAAATTTGCAATGAATAAAGCACTAGAACAAAAACTAATTGGACTAATGGAGGAGTCACATACCAAGGAACAATCTCCCCAAGCAGTTTTGCAAAAGGTGCTTTGAGCAAGGAGATCGAAAATCACAGCCACGGGGGATGGAACTCGTCCTTGAGTTGGTTTTTCGTGTTTGTGTGAGGCAGAGGAAGAAGATGGGTGCAGGAATAAGTGGAGGAGGGCCATCGTGGGCCCATGAGGCAGGGGGTGCGCCCAGGGGGGTAGGGCGCGCCCTCCACCCTCGTGGCCAGGTGGCTGCTCCCCCCGTGGTAATTTTTGCACAGTAAATTCTCAAATAATTCCGAAAAAATCATATTAAATTGGCATGGCATTCTGAGGACTTTTATTTTCGGGATATTTTTATATTGCACGGATAAGTCAGGAAACAGACAGAAAAATACTATTTTACTTTATTTCTACTAAATAACAGAAAATATAAAGAGGGTACAGAAGGTTGTGCTTCTAGTTTCATCCATCTCGTGATCATCAAAATGAACCCACTAACAAGGTTGATCAAGTCATGTTAACAAACTCATTCCGAATAATCCCGCAACTGGAGAAATTTTGAATGACACTAAGTTAGCTCAACGGGGATATGAAAATCCCCAACAATAAGAATATCATAATTTTTCTTGACAGTAGGGAGAGGAAATTCGAAACCTCCAAATATAATCGATGGAACTTTTCCAATAGAGTTGATACTATAAACTTGAGGTTGTTTCCTCGGAAAATGTACCGTATGCTCATTACCATTAACATGAAAAGTGACATTGCCTTTGTTGCAATCAATAACAGCCCCTGCAATATTAAGGAAAGGTCTTCCAAGAATAATAGAGATACTATCATCCTCGGGAATATCAAGAATAACAAAGTCCGTTAAAATAGTAACGTTCGCAACCACAACAGGCATATCCTCACAAATACCGACAGGTATAGCAGTTGATTTATCAGCCATTTGCAAAGATATTTCAGTAGGTGTCAACTTATTCAAGTCAAGTCTATGATATAAAGAGAAAGGCATAACACTAACACTGGCTCCAAGATCACATAAAGCAGTTTTAACATAATTTCTTTTAATGGAGCATGGTATAGTAGGTACTCCTGGATCTCCAAGTTTCTTTGGTATTCCACCCTTAAAAATATAATTAGCAAGCATGGTGGAAATTTCAGCTTCAGGTATGTTTCTTTTATTAGTAATAATATCCTTCATATACTTAGCATAAGGATTTGTTTTTAGCACATCAGTTAATTGCATCCGCAAAAAGATGAGTCTAATCATTTCAGCAAAGCGCTCAAAATCCTCATCATCCTTTTTCTCGGATAGTTTCAGAGGAAAAGGCATGGGTTTCTAAACCCATGGTTCTCTTTCTTTACCATGTTTCCTAGCAACAAAGTCTCTTTTATCATAACGTTGATCCTTTGATTGTGAGTTATCAAGATCAACAGCAGGTTCAACTTCTACATCATTATCATTACTAGGTTGAGCATCAACATGAACATTATCATTAACACTATCACTAGGTTCATGTTCATCACCTGATTGTGTTTCAGCATCAGACATAGAGATATCATTTGGATTATCAGGTGGTTCAGCAATAGGTTCACTAGAAGTTTGCACAGTCCTATCATTTTTCTTTTTCTTCCTCTTAGAAGAACTAGGTATATCAATATTGTTTCTCTGAGAATCTTGCTCGATTCTCTTAGGGTGGCCTTCAGGATACAAAGGTTCCTGAGTCATTCTACCAGTTCTAGTAGCCACTCTAACAGCATAATCATTTTTCTTACTATTCATTTCATCAAGCACTTCCTTCTGAGCTTTAAGTACTTGTTCTACTTGAGTGGTAACCATAGAAGCATGTTTGCTAACAAGTTTAAGTTCACCTCTAATATCAGCCATATAATCACTCAAGCATTTAATCATAAAGGTATTTTGTTTTAATTGTCTACCAAAATAAGCATTAAATTCATCTTGCTTAAACATAAAGTCATCAAACTCATCCAAGCACTGACTAGCAATTTTAGTAGGAGGAACTTCAGCTTTATCATATCTATAGAGAGAATTTACCTTTACTACCTGTGTCGGAATATCGGGAGGTTCTTCAGTAAATAAGTAATTGAGATCATATACTTCTTCAACAGGTGGTAAATTAAGACCATGTATTTCTTCAATAGGAGGTAAATTCTTAACATCTTCAGCTTTAATACCTTTTTCTTTCATAGATTTCTTTGCCTCTTGCATATCTTCAGGACTGAGAAATAGAACACCTCTCTTCTACGGAGTTGGTTTTGGAATAGGCTCAGTAATAGGCTCAGGAGTTGGCTCAGGAGGTGCCCAATTATTTTCATTAGCCAACATATTATTCAATAGAAGTTCAGCATCATCCGGTGTTCTTTCCCTGAAAAGAGAACCAGCACAACTATCCAGGTAATCTCTAGAAGCATCAGTTAGTCCATTATAAAAGATATCAAATATTTCAAGTTTCTTAAGAGGATGATCAGGCAAAGCATTAAGTAACTTGAGAAGCCTCCCCCAAGCTTGTGGGAGACTCTCTTCTTCAATTTGCACAAAATTGTATATTTCCCTCAAAGCAGCTTGTTTCTTATGAGCTGGGAAATATTTAGCGGAGAAGTGATAAACCATATCCTGGGGACTTTGCACACAAGAAGGATCAAGAGAATTAAACCATTTCTTAGCATCACCCTTTAATGAGAACGGAAATATTTTGAGTATATAAAAGTGGCGCGATCTCAGGTTATTAGTAAACAGGGCAGCTATATCATCTAACTTACGAAGATGTGCCACAACAGTTTCAGATTCATAGTCATAAAAAGGATCAGATTCAACCAAAGTAATTATATCTGGATCGACAAAAATATCATAGTAATCATAATCAGGAACACAGATAGGTGAAGTATCAAAAGCAGGGTCGGGTCTCATACTACCTCTAAAAGATTCTTTACTCCACTTAATTAGCAACCTCTTACGTTCAAGACTATCCTGGCAAGCAACAATAGCTTCAAAAGATTCAGCACTAAAAAGATAACCCTCAGGAATAGAAGGCATAGGCTCATCATCACTAACATCATCGTGTTCAGGTTCAATAATTTCTCTTTCTCTAGACCTAGCAATTTGCTCATCAAGAAATTCACCGAGTGGCACAGTAGTATCAAGCATAGAAGTAGTTTCATCATAAGTATCATGCATAGCAGAAGTGGCATCATCAATAACATGCGACATATCAAAATCAATAGCAGTAGTAGGTTTAGGTGTCACAAACTTACTCATAACAGAAGGTGAATCAAGTGCAGAGCTAGATGGCAGTTCCTTACCTCCCCTCGTAGTTGAGAGCAAAATCTTGGTTTTAGCATCTTTCAAGTTCTTCATAGTGTCCAGCAGATATAAATCCCAGGTGACTCAAAGAATAGAGCTATGCTCCCCGGCAACGGCGCCAGAAAAAGGTCTTGATAACCCACAAGTATAGGGGATCGCAACAGTTTTCGAGGGTAGAGTATTCAACCCAAATTTATTGATTCGACACAAGGGGAGCCAAAGAATATTCTCAAGTATTAGCAGCTGAGTTGTCAATTCAACCACACCTGGAAACTTAATATCTACAGCAAAGTGTTTAGTAGCAAAGTAATATGATAGTGATGGTAACGGTAACAAAAGTAAAGACAGCAAAAGTAATGTTTTTGGTGTTTTGTAGAGATTGTAACAGTAGCAATGGAAAAGTAAGTAAGCGAGAACCAGTATATGGAAAACTCGTAGGCACCGGATTAGCGATGTATAATTATGCCAGATGTGGTTCGTCATGTAACAGTCATAACATAGGGTGACACAGAACTAGCTCCAGTTCATCAATGTAATGTAGGCATGTATTCCGTATATAGTCATACGTGCTTATGGAAAAGAACTTGCATGCCATCTTTTGTCCTACCCTCCCGTGGCAGCAGGGTCCTATTGGAAACTAAGGGATATTAAGGCCTCCTTTTAATAGAGAACCGGAACAAAGCATTAGCACATAGTGAATACATGAACTCCTCAAACTACGGTCATCACCGGGAGTGGTCCCGATTATTGTCACTTCGGGGTTGCCGGATCATAACACATAGTAGGTGACTATAGACTTGCAAGATAGGATCTAGAACACACATATATTCATGAAAACATAATAGGTTCAGATCTGAAATCATGGCACTCGGGCCCTAGTGACAAGCATTAAGCATAGCAAAGTCACAGCAACATCAATCTCAGAACATAATAAATCTCATCCAACCCATCACCATCTAGCAAGCCTACGATGGAATTACTCACGCACGGCGGTGAGCATCATGAAATTGGTGATGGAGGATGGTTGATGATGATGACGGCGACGAATCCCCCTCTCCGGAGCCCCAAACGGACTCCAGATCAGCCCTCCCGAGAGAGATTAGAGCTTGGCGGCGGCTCCGTATCATAAAACGCGATGAAACTTTTTCTCTGATTTTTTTCTCCCTGAAAGCCAATATATGGAGTTGGAGTTGGCGTTGGAGGGCCACCAGGGGGCCCACGAGGTAGGGGGCGCGCCCAGGGGGGAGGGGCGCGCCCCCCACCCTCGTGAACAGGGTGTGGGCCCCCTGGCCTTCATCTTTGGCGAGGATTTTTTATTATTTATTCTAAGATATTCTGTGGAGTTTCAGGTCATTCCGAGAACTTTTGTTTTCTACACATAAAACAACACCATGGCAATTCTGCTGAAAACAGCGTCAGTCCGGGTTAGTTCCATTCAAATCATACAAGTTAGAGTCCAAAACAAGGGCAAAAGTGTTTGGAAAAGTAGATACGACGGAGACGTATCAAACCGCAGTAGTTCTCCTTTGGCCGCCTTAGCCGTTAAGAACGGAACGTAAGGCGGCAAACCCAAGAGCCGGGAAAACCCAACATTTGACCAAAGACATGATTCGGAGCTGATGCATATAAGGCCAAACTCGTGACGCCGAACACTCCCGAAGGTATTCGGACTTTATAGCAGAAAGTGGGCTGAAGAATGCCCATTCATTATAAACCTTGTATTTCCAGGTATGTGCATTAGTCTGTCGTGGTGAAATGCCAATAACGGCAGTATCCTCTGTGGGTATGGAACCCATGGGGTGTTTAAACAACAAGAGGCAATAAAAAGGTTTACACAGGGGCTTAATCTAAAGAGAAACCTGTTGAGCGGGGCCCTGCTGCACGTCTGCGCCTTTGTCTCCGTTGTGCCGTATCCTGGAAGGGTATCGCGTGAATGTTGTCTGTAAAAAAGAAAACTCGTGTAGGAGAGTACAACGTAAGTATGCGATGGATAGCAAAAGTATAAGACGTTGGCCTGCCAATAAGGTTGAGCCAAGTGTGGGGATATATTAAGTATTTATAGACCATGGTGTCCTCTATGGGATTACATATACGGTGCCCTGGTTCAGTTTTATCCAGGCTGCCAGACTCGTCTAACCGTGTCTGTAGTCTTAATGACCAGTCAAGTTTTCTGATATTGGAGGCCGCTTATAGTCCGGCCGCTAGGGCCCTCATGTGTTCCTCTGCATGTGAAGAGCGCTCTGTGTTTCCGTTAACGGTTATGAAGCCACGTGGACCGGGCATCTTAAGTGTAAGGTAGGCATAGTGCGGTAATGCGTTGAAGCGGGCGACGGCCGTTCTTCCAAGCAATGCATGATAGCCGCTTTGAGGGTGCGATGGTGAAGAGTAGTTCTTCGCTTCTGGAGTTGCCTTGGGAGCCGAATGTTACCTCCAGTACGACGGAGCCCCTGCCGTGGGCTTCAACGCCTGGTATCACCCCTTCAAAGGTGGTGTTACTTTGGCTAATTCTGGATGGGTCTATCCCCATCTTGTGGACAGTGTCCTCGTATATTAAATTGAGACTGCTGCCGTCGTCCATGAGGACGTGGGTGAGATGGTATCCGTCAATTATTAGGTCAAGCACCAAGGCCTCTGATCCTCCGCGTCGAATACTAGTTAGGCAGTCTGTGTGATCGAAGGTGATCGGACAAGCCATCCAGTAGTTAGGTGTAGGTACGATGGGCTCTATACCGTACCCGTGTCTGAGCGCGCGTTTGTGCCTTCTCGTGGATGTGTGAGTCGCGTGGATCATGTTTACTGTTTTAACCTCTGGTGAGAATTTTTTCTGTCCCCCAGTGTTCGGCTGGCGAGGTTCATCCTCGTCTTCACTTGGTGTTTCCCTTCCATTGTGTTCGGCATTTAATTTGTCGGCCTGCTTGAAGACCCAACATTCTCTGTGTGTGTGGTTCGCAGGTTTGTCGGGGGTGCCATGAATTTGGCACAGTCCGTCCAGGACTCTGTTCAGACCGGACGGTCCCTCTTTACTGCCTTTAAATGCCTTTAAATGGCTTCTTTTGCTGATCGGGTCGAGATCCCCTGAATCCAGTGTTGACCGTTGTGTTATCCGGGCTCTCTTCCTTGTTTTGGCGTTTGTTTTTGTTGTGTCGTGGGTTCCCATTGTCGTCCCTTATTTCGGATGTGCTTGGGTCGCTGGTGCCTTTACGGGCCAACCAGCTATCTTCACCCACGCAAAAGCGGGTCATAAGGCTTGTTAAGGCTGCCATTGTCCTTGGCTTTTCTTGGCCGAGGTGTCTGGCGAGCCATTCGTCGCGGATGCTGTGTTTGAAAGCCGCTAACGCTTCGGCGTCCGGACAATCGACAATTTTATTCTTTTTAGTGAGGAATCTGTTCCAAAGCTTGCGGGCGGACTCTCCGGGCTGTTGGATTATGTGACTTAAATCGTCTACATTCGGAGGCTGGACATAAGTCCCTTGAAAATTGGCCCTGAAAAGCATCGTTGAGTTCCTCCCAACTCCCAATTGAATTTTCTGGGAGGCTCTTCAACCAGTGTCGAGCTGGTCCCTTCAACTTGAGGGGAAGGTATTTGATAGCGTGGAGATCATCCCCACGAGCCATGCGAATATGCAGGATAAAATCCTCGATCCAGACCCCTGGGTCTGTCGTTCCATCGTATGCCTCTATGTTCACAGGTTTGAAACCCTGTGGAAATTCGTGGTCCAGTACTTCTTCTGTGAAGCACAGGGGGTGAGCAGCCCCTCTGTATCTGGACATGCTGTGGCATGCCGCCGACTGTTGTTGTGTCTAGTGTTCATTCCGAACTGGTATTTGGTTGGTATGATCATTTTGGTGACCATAATCCCTTGCCGGGGTGTGTCCTTTAGATCCGTAGATGGATCTGGCCGCACCGGCTTTCTTATCCAGGTGCTCACGTAGATCGTGCGCGGCGTCAGTTGCCGCTCTGTTGCGGTTATGAAGCGGTACGTCGGGCCTCCTGGTCGTGTTATTCTTTGCAGAACGGCCTCGTCGTCGAATTCTCACAGTAGCTTGCGTTTTGGATAGCTCTTTGTATGGCGATCGTCGCCGTATCTTTCTTCAGTGTCTAGCACTTTATTCCATCTGCGATTGAGCGGTTCCTGTGTGGCTTTTAGCCGTTGCTTCTACTTCTTTAGACTTCTCGTTGTGGCCATAAGCCTTTTGTGGAGGTTATCTCGTTCCACGTGTTTTTCCGGGATGATGAATGCATCATCGTACGGACTGTGTTCTTGTCCTAGGGCGGTTTGATGAACTCGTCCCTCGGGATCATTGTGATCGAGCGTCTGCTCCGAACTGGGTTCGGCGTGACCTGGCTCAGCCTGCTCCATCACTGGGTCCAAGTGGTCATTGTTGCCTTCGGAGTTGACTGGTATGTCGATCTTTCTGGCGCTCTTGTTGCTATTTTTACTGTTGCTGGACTTTGAGCGGCGTCTGCGCTGTCATTTTGGCTTTTGCCGGGGGGGTTTATCTTCCGGATTGTCGCCGTCGTCCTCCTTGGGCATATCCACCATGTATATATCGTGCGACGAGGTAGTAGTCCAGCGCCCCAGAGACTCTGAATCTTCTCCTGCATCGTCGTCCATGCCGTCGATGCTTTCGTAGTCGAAGTCAAGCACGTCAGTTAAATCATCAACCGTGGCAATGAAGTGGGTGGTGGGTGGGCAACGAATTCCTTCGTCACCTGCTTCCCGCTCGAGCCGGACATAATTCGGCCAAGAGCCTCCTGTCAAAGAGAGAGATTTTAGCGAGTTCAGCATGTCGCCAAAAGGTGAGTGCTGGAAGATACCGCAGCGGTAAACTCCATTACCGGGCCCCAACCTGGCTCGACTGGCTCGGGAGTGCGCGGACTGGAACCAACAACCGGATACGAGTCCGGGGGTCCGAAGTCACATGTCTCCACAGAGATGAGACCTGTGTTCGGCTCCACCGCCGATGAGTGTGCGGCCTGCGGGGCACGGCCCATCCCTCCGTCCTTAGGCAATGCAGCCTACTCCGGATTTAGGTCTGGGATACTGCAGGGGTAATATCCCGAACATTATCCGACAGCAGGTCTAAGACGTGCTCATCGTGATTGTCCGGTGCTCCTGGCACAGGCCCGAATCCGTCGAAGATCAAGTCTCCGCGAATATCCGCCGTGTAGCTCAGGTTTCCGAACCTGATCTGGTAGCCAGGGGCATAGCTGTCGATCTGCTCTAGATGGCCAAGCAAATTAGCCCGCAGTGCGAAACCGCCGAACACAAGGATCTGTCCGGGGAGAAAAGTTTCACCCTGGACCGTGTTGTTGACGATTGAAGGCGCCATCAAGCCTTGCAGCAACGACACAAAGGAACTCTCCATGCAAGCACCAATGCCGGTGTCAAAACAGGTGGATCTCGGGTAGGGGGTCCCGATCTGTGTGTCTCAGGCTGATGGTAACAAGAAGAAAGGGACACAATGTTTACCAAGGTTCGGGCCCTCTCGATGGAGGTAAAACCCTACTTCCTACTTGATTAATATTGACGATATGAGTAGTACAAGAGTAGATCTACCACGAGATCGTAGAGGCTAAACCCTAGAAGCTAGCCTATGATGATTATGATTGTAGTTGTGATCGGCCTTCTAAGGACCAACCCCTCCGGTTTATGTAGACACCGGAGAGGGCTAGGGTTTACACGGAGTCGGTTACAAAGAAGTAAATACAATATCCAGATCGCCAAGTTTGTCTTCCACGCAAAGGAGTGTCCCATCCGGACACGGGACGGAGTCTTGAGTCTTGTATCTTCACACTCCAATAGTCCAGATTATGTATATAGTCCGGCTGTCCGGATAACCCCTAATCCAGGACTCCCTCATACTGACGATGTCCTGGACTAGGGGGTACTCACCATGTCGTATCCTGATCAATTGTATTGGGACGAGGACCACCATGGCCGTATACTCATGGGCCAGTTAGGACAACCCCTGCCGCATACAAGGAAGACTCCACAAGACTTGGCGCCCAAGACAAGGACTCTCCTAAACCCTAGGCCTCCGGTGTCTTATAGAAACCGAGGCCAGGCTAGTTAATGCACAATCTCATATTCATAACTACCATCTCATGGTAGATACATGTACTCCAAACTATACCCCATATGAATACAATCAAAAGCAGGACGTAGGGTTTTACCTCCATTAAGAGGGCCCAAACCTGGGTAAAATCTGTGTCCATGTTACCATCACTCCAAGACGCCTAGCTTACGACCCCTACTACGAGATACGCCGGATATTGAACCGACATTGGTGCTTTCATTGAGAGCCTGCTAGGTGATCGACACAGATTGATGGATAATCAGGTGATATTTTTTCAGTCAGATCTGTTATGTACTAGTTAGTTTTTATGAGAATCATCATGGTTTTCAAGCTTTGTTCGCCGATTAGATTGAGATCAAGGTCTAAAATTTCGCTGCCAGATGCCTTGGTATCCGGTGTTCTACCTTGGTTTCAGTATTGGTAGATGATGTGGTCTAGCCAAAGATCAACTAGCAGTTGGCCGCATTGTCGGATGTAGCGCTGGATCACAGAGTCGAGGACAAATCCTCGCACGGGCAGCGGCCATCCAAGGGGAGATTCCTTTCCTTTTTTGTTTCTTTATTCCCCTTTTTAATTCGGCACCTAGGCCGTCGCTAGACGCTAGTAGTATTTTTGCTATGGAAGGCCTGGGCCAAAGTACTAATGCGATGGACTCCTAGTATTTTGCACGATGCCCTAGATTTTATCGGTGGATTGTAGTAATTCAAGTACTACTACTTCACGTCTGGATCAGAAACTAGTCTATTCTTGGTACTAGCTTGTGCTAGTTGGTACAAACCGCTTTTTTTATATGCTTCGGTCTACTATGGTCATCGCTCATTAAACAGGTTTAAATTTTCCTGACTATTCGTTTATCACACAAAATTATTACACACAGAATATTTTCTGTCCATTTGTACTGAATTATTTTTTGTAGAGATATTTTGTTGACGCATGTACATGCGTTTTCCATTCAAAGAGTATTCTCTGCTGGTCAGCCTTTTTGTGTTGCGGGTTCTGCAATCAGGTATACACTTCGGCCACCGTTTCAGGGCGATCCCATATGCTGTCGCTACCCTGTGCGCATTGCGTCCATAACTCGGGCACCCGTGCGAATTCGGATTTTGTCACCCCGCCATGCCAACGCCCAGTGTTGACAATGGCCTCGTGCCACGCCACATCTCTTTTAATAACTTATTTTACATAAAGAATTTTTATTTATTTATTTTTGCTATCTGCTTTGTGCTACTTCATGCATGCAGATAACCGGCCTCGACTACGCTACGCCGCTGGCCGCACGGCCACCTCGGCAGGGTGACGTCATCGTCCACCTCTGTAACGCCCCGGATGTAACTTTCCATATTCGTAACTCCAACTCTTGCCTTTTTTCGGAGATGCGATATGATATTTTCTTCGTGGTTGGGTTTTTGTCTGGTGTTTTGCATTTTGTTTTTGTTATGCATCTCGTCTCATAGCATCATGCGCATTGCATCTGCATGTTTTCATAAAACTTGCATCCGCTCGTAGTTGCCGCTTCTCGCTTCTCTCCGTTGCGTTCGGTGGCCGTCCCGAGACCAACAGTGTTTTCGTTTCCCTCTTGTCCGACCATCTAACCCTCTTTCCAGCTCGCAGACCCCTCGTGTGCGTGTCCGAAACTCCCCTGAACCCGACCCGGGCAGTCATTACCATTGGGTCCGGATCATCCCCTAACGTCTAGAAAACATCTCCGTTTTGTTATTTGGGCTCCCTAACTATTTTATTCGCGACCATCTGATTTTAATCGAAGGGACCTACTACCCTAAACCAAAACCCACTTGCTATATATATTCAGCCTAACCGTATTTTCTAGGGATCCTTCCCTGTCCAGCCGCCGCCCCCCACCTGGTCTCCTCCTCGTTTTCCCCACCGAGCCAATCACCCTCATCCCACGATTTCAGATCCATCCACTACCCCAACCTCCTCTGCTCACGCCCGAGGCCTTCTCCTCGAGACCTCGACTCTCCCCGTGCGAGCACACCCACTTGCGTTTGGGCCAAGGACCCCGACGGCCACCCCGTCAGCCCCGCCGCCGGCGACCGCAAGCCACCGGAGCACCAGGAGCCCTCCAGCCTCTAGCTCCAGCACGCCTCCTACCCCGAGCTCCTCCCATGGCGCCCTCGTTCACGAGCACGTCGACCCCGCCGCCTCGAACTCCCGTGCTGAAGCATCACCTCGCGCGCCTCCTTCCTCGAGCAGGAGCTCGACCTGCTGCCCGCGACCTCGCCCTCCGATGACCTAGACTACTAGGCCGCCCCTCTGCTCCCCTCCGCCCTTCCCTTTTTCCTCTCCTTCTCCCTCTTTTCGCACTATCTCTCTCTCTCACCTTCACAGGAGGCAGGCGCCATGGACGACCTCCCCTGCGCCGATCCCCGCCTTCCTCCTCGTCGCGCCGTTCGCCACTCCCTCTGCTCGTTCCTGCCAAGTCCCGCCGCCGCGCCCTTGTTCCTTTGCCGCGGCCCGCACCATCCTCGTCGAGCAAGCCGCCAGCAGCGTCGTAGCCGTCCTCGTCCATGCGCTCGAGGCGTCCAGCGAGGACCTCGCCGGCTCGATCTCCTGCCTCCTTCACCCGCGTGTTGCCAAGGCCCCGTGCAGGCCGCATCCGCTCCTCCTCACTTCGTCTGTCCTCACCGGAGTCGCGCCAAGTTCCCCTGCATCGCGCGTGCGTTGACCGCGTCTCTGCGTCGCTCGCCTGCCTCGTCCTCCTCTGCATTGAGCGCACGAGTACCCCCCTGCGTTGACCCGTTCTAGTGCCAACGTGGACCAGATCCAGCCAGCTCCAAGGCCCGGCCTGCTTCCCCTCCAGATCCGGCCTGCTCCAGATCTGCCCAGCCACCACCACCGACCTAGGCCTCAGCCCATGGTGAGCGCCCAGAGCCCAGCCAGTTTCAGCCCGTTGTATTTTTTTTCCTGCGCTGCGATTTTGCCTATTATTCCAGTGAATTACAGTTTTACAGTTTGGACCCTAAGAATCATGCATATAAAAAACTCATTAACCATGCATCATATTTAAATAATTTATACAGGTAAAATGCTCAGAAAATTGTGTAGATTAATAATATGCTATTTTCATCCATGTTTATAATGTTTAAAATGTGGTTTGTTTAAATTTGCTAAATGCCATGCTAAAATGATTTAATTCATAACTAAATAACCGTAGCTCGGTTTTAAATGTTCTTTATATGTAAATGGGGTGGAAAAATGCATAGATTTTCATGGTCCACTTTATTTTCCTATTTAACAACTTTAAAATATGGTTTAGGACAGATCAGTAGAAAATTCATAAATTGCACATGGGGATTTTCCGGATTTCTTGTTTGTTATATCCGGCCCCATTTAAATTGCCTAAATAGTTAGTTTTATTATGCTTCACCCCTTGCCATGTTTAACAACATTTAACATTGTTTGGTAGCTTAAACGAGATTGAACTAAATAACTCGGATGTGGTGTTTTGTCAATATGCAACTCGTTGCATATTGAGCTCCACTTAATTTGTAGGATTGTTAGTTGCACTTGCCATGCCATGCCTCATTAAACCGGACATGCATCATACTTGATTGTGCATCATGCCATATTTATGCTTAAGTGTTTACCATGTTGTTTGTTTCTTTCCGGTGGTAATGTTGCGATTGTGAGGATTCGTTCGACTGCATCCGTTTGTCTTCTTCATGGACTCGTTCTTCTTCCTAGCGGGATTTTAGGCAAGATGACCGCTACCCTGGATCTCACTACTATCATTGCTATGCTAGTTGCTTTGT
Source organism: Triticum timopheevii (assembly GCA_963921465.1). NCBI lineage: Eukaryota > Viridiplantae > Streptophyta > Magnoliopsida > Poales > Poaceae > Triticum > Triticum timopheevii. The sequence continues at coordinate 245,310,395 of OY997264.1, read as the reverse complement.
TCTACTGCTATGCTGCGTTACCTATCATTTGCTCTTCAAGCCTTCCAAATTGCCATGAACCTCTAACCTTTGACACCATTCCTAGCAAACCGTTGTTTGGCTATGTTACCGCTTTGCTCAGCCCCTCTTATAGCGTTGCTAGCTGCAGGTGAAGTTGAAGATTGCTCCATGGTAGACAGGGTTATGTTGGGATATCACAATATCTCTTATATTATTAATGCATCTATATATTTGGTAAAGGGTGGAAGGCTCGGCCTTATGCCTGGTGTTTTGTTCCACTCTTGCCGCCCTAGTTTCCGTCATACCGGTGTTATGTTCCCGGATTTTGCGTTCCTAACGCGGTCGGGTGATTTATGGGACCCCCCTGACAGTTCGCTTTGAATAAAACTTGTCCAACAAGGCCCAACCTTGGTTTTACCATTTGCCTCACCACCACCTATACCCTTCCCTTGGGTCGGCCAACCCAAGGGTCATCTTTATTTTAGCCCCCCCGGGCCAGTGCTTGTCTAAGTGTTGGTCCGAACCGAGCACCCTGCGGGGCCACCTCGTGGCAACTCGAGGGCTGGTTATACTCGTAGCTTGACTTATCCGGTGTTGCCCTGAGAACGAGATATGTGCAGCTCCTATCGGGATTGTCGGCGCATCGGGCGGCTTTGCTGGTCTTGTTTTACCATCATCGAAATGTCTTGTAAACCGGGATTCCGAGACTGATCGGGTCTTCCTGGGAGAAGGTCTATTCCTTCTTTGATCGCGAGAGCTTGTCATGGGCTAAGTTGGGACACCCCTGCAGGGTATAAACTTTCGAGAGCCGTGCCCGTGGTTATGTGGCAGATGGGAATTTGTTAATGTCCAGTTGTAGATAACTTGACACCAGATCCCAATTAAAATGCATCAACCGCGTGTGTAGCCGTGATGGTCTCTTCTCGGCGGAGTCTGGGAAGTGAACACGGTTTCTGGGTTATGTTTGACGTAAGTAGGTGTTCAGGATCACCTCTTGATCATTGCTAGCTTCACGACCGCTCCTTTGTTCTCTTCTCGCTCTTATTTGCGTATGTTAGCCACCATATCATGCTTAGTCGCTGCTGCAACCTCACAACTTTACCCCTTCCTTACCCATTCAGCTTTGCTAGTCTTGATACCCATGGTAATGGGATTGCTGAGTCCTCGTGGCTCACAGATACTTCCAAAACCAGTTTGCAGGTGCCGATGAAACCGTGCAGGTGACGCATCCGAGCTCAAGGAGGAGCTCGATGAAGATCTTGCCCTTTGTGTTGTTTCGTTCTAGTAGATTAGTAGTGGAGCCCAGTTGGGGTCGATCCGGGACCTTTGTCGCATTTAGGGTTCTTCTTTTATTTTGGTTCCGTAGTCGGACCTTGATTGTATCTGGATGATGTAATGCTTTATTCTTGTAATTGTGTGAAGTGGCGATTGTAAGCCAACTATGTATCTTTTTCCATTATGTATTACATGGGTTCTGTGAAGATTACCTCACTTGCGACATTGCTTTCAATGCGGTTATGCCTCTAAGTCGTGCTTCGACACGTGGGAGATATAGCCGCATCGAGGGCGTTACAAGTTGGTAATCAGAGCCAGCCCCGACCTTAGGAGCCCCACTGCTTGATCGTTTTAGCGGCCGAGTTGTGTCTAGAAAAATGTTTTGAGTCATTTAGCATTATATATATAGGAGAGTTAGGAATTCTTTTTACTCCTCAGTCCCTTCGTCGCTCTGGTGAGGTCTCCTGACCTAGAGTTTTGACTCTTCTCTTCTCAAATTTCACTTAAAAAAATTTAGGATCACGCGGGTATCTTGGAATCGTTCCGATGGTTTTATGATGAGAACATTGTCTTGGTGCCTCCCATCAGGGGTTTAGTGGAAGTGTCCCGGGGAGTTGAGCTCTGAGGTGTTGTCGTCATAATTTTATCGTTGCAGTTCTGGAATACCTGAGTTTAGTACGCCGACATCAAAAATCTCTTTTATGCAGTTGTTGGTGAGATAACCCCGATAACCCAGTACTGAGGTGAGTACGGGAGTATTGCCATGACTCGTATAACAGATGCTTTTCGAAGGTTGAGGTAGACGATTTCCGAAGGTTTCTTGGTTATGTGTTGAAGGATGGATACAGCTGGATGTAGGATTTGCTAGTTTTGGGTGAGATATTATGCTTCCCCTGTATCCCCAACACCTGATTGCATAACCGGAGAATTTCGGGAGTTTCATAGGTGGGAATTCAAGTAGCTCTTAGGATATCTTTCCGACGGATGTATGATATGAAATTGGGGTTCGACGTCTAGTGGTCCGCCTATTCACGGTTGGTTTTATAGTGGTCTCGTTGTGTCTTAAAGAGTCCTTGGCTATGCTGACTCGGGGACGCTTCGTATGTCATGTGCACTGCCTTGTACATGATGGTGCTGTACGATCGAGCCCGTGTGGGCCCCACCACGAAAACTTCGGACGAAATCTCTATCATATGTTTGTTCCGGCTTATTCTGCAAGCCAAATCCTTTGTTTTGTTTTATTTGTGGTACTTGAGTTGCTTCAAAGTCAAATGTTGAATCCATACCTTTCCTAAACAGTGTTCTCATATTGCTATGTGAATACTAATCCTTTTGATCATTGAGGTTGTCATGTTAATTCTTTCCTACCGGCGTGCTTCTCTTCGAGATGATCCCATCATTCTCTCGATCTGCAGGATCAATTCTAAGTTTTCTCAATGGTGTTTGTTTCGTTCATCCCAAGTTGTCTTTATTTTTCCCCACCCTCCCACCCTTTTCTTCAAGGACTCATTTATTTTAATCAAGTATCCATCTTATGGATGTGAAGTTTCTTCATTCTTTTCTTTCAGTGTTCTTATCCGGTGATTTCCCATGATGATGCTCAACAGTTTCAAGTTCATCATTCTTCATTCTCGTAATCTTCTCCGGTGAATTAATTTCAAGCTTTCAGTGTTGATCATATTCCTTTACTTGTGTCAAATGCTTTCTCATGCCGGTGCACCTCTTAATCATTCACTTCTTTCTATTCATTTGTTCTGGAGTGCTGAAGATATCTCGGAAGATTTGTGTTTCCATTCTAAATCCGTTCAAGTTATTTTAAGGTTGTTATCTCATTCAAGCCATTTAATTGAACCGGTGCAATCTCTCTTCAAAATTGTTCAACGGTGTTTTCTTTTAGTGGGCCCTAACCCACAGGTCTTTTCCCAGGATCTTACCTGACTCTTCTAATTATCCCAGAGCTATTCCCAAATTCTTTTCGAAGTGTCACGTAAGAATGATTTTCATCAGTCAGATGCCACCTCCAAGATCGCTTTCAAATTCTTTTGATCTTTAGTTCAACCTTTCCTCTTTTTCATTCTCCCGAAGTATCTCAACAATTCATGGTGGTTCTCATCTTCATTCTTAATATTTGAAGACCGAAGAAGGATTTCTCTTGAATCTTGCTCCATTCTCTTCAAGATTCATGGTTCTAGCTTCATTCCATCCTCTCATAATTGTTTTCAATTGTGGGAATTCTTTTCACCCATCTAGAGCATTTCATGAGTTGTTTCCATTTCTTTCCTCCGAAGGCCATCATGTCATAATTCTTCATTCTCAGTGTGTAGCTATCGTTCTCCAAATCTTACCGGTGATTCATTCAAATATCCTCTAATCATTTCATGTTCTCTTCGTTCTCATGTATCTAAATCCCCTCAAATATCTTCATTCATTTTCCAATTCTTCCCGGTGAATTGTGCCTTTGCTACGTTCATTTTCAATTCTTACGATGGTTCGTTCAAGATTTCACCTCTTTCGTTATCATTTAATTCATTCGTTCTTTCCAATCCTACCGGTGGTTCGTTGAAGACCTTCCCAAGCTTGCGCCGTATCTATCTTAATCCTTTCTACGAGAATAAGTGGCATGCCAAATCCATTGTGGGTCATCAATTTAATTGATGATGGATAAGCATAATGTAATTCTTATTCTTGTTTCATCGAGTAAATTCAATTCCTTATTCCAGAGGTTCATCAAAAAAAATTCTTGGTTTCAATTTCTCATCCTTCTTTTTCGGAGTTCCAAGTTCTCTCGGTTATATAATCGCGAAGGTCCATCTAAATCATCGCAAGGCTTCACCTTGTGTTTTCAACTTCTCTTTCTTTCTATCATTATTTTTTTTACCGGAGTTCTTCATGGAGGCTCAAGATGGTGGTTCATCAAGGATTCTCTTCATTCTTCAATTGTTCTTCAAGATTTCTCTCGAAGTTATGACCCGCCAAGCTATACTCTAAAATAAACATGGTGCTCAACACATGTTTTGTTTTGAGGAGCTCAAGTATTCTTCATCTTGCATTCCAAAGTGCAATTCTTTCTACCTTATCTTTTGAGGTGGTGTTATGTCACTCTTGGCAATTTCCTTCATGTTTCATGATTCATATTTTGTCAAGAATGAGGTACTCTATATCCATTAATCCCTCCATTGGAGTTATCTTGGTAAAGATTTCACCTAAAGCCTTCCCTAAGGAATGATGCTATTGTGGTGCTTATCAATGATCCAATTTTCTCCTTCTCATCTTGATGAAGTTTTTCATCTCTTTGGTGCTCTCAGTCAAATCAATTGTTTCCATTAGTGGCCGGTTGTCACCTAATCATTTTGAGATGTTTGCCATAAGCCCACAACAAGCTTGTGCTTTCGTTGTTGATTTTCCAACAACTCCGTTCAATTCTTCTTTGCAAGGATGCTTTCCAAGCTCATTTGTGGCAGAAATTGCCATTTTCTTCTCCGTCCCTTTATCCCAACGGTCTAACTTCTATTCTTTCGTTACGGAGGCATTGTGATGTTGTGCTCTTCACCCATCACCTCGTTTTGTGAGGATCATGTTCTTTTCATGCTTATCCCTTTAACCGGAGTGTTGTATCATCTCTTCAATATCTTGTCATCTCATCAAGTTTTCTTCTCTTTTCTACCGGAGTGCTGTCCAAATTCTGTCATTCTTGTTCCTTGGCTATCTCATTATACCGAGGTGGTCATATTCTTTTCGTTCGTGAAGCTCTTATTTCCATGTCTTTCAACCTCTTGGTTCTCGTCGTATCCCTTGTTCCTCGTTTCTAACGGAGTGTTTTCAACTTTGTTCATCTTCTTTGTTTTCTTTCTTTCATTTTGCTCAACCTCCCAAGGTTCATGGTTTCCCTCGTTTGTCGAAGAAGCAACTTAGTTTACATCTTATCTTCCTCTTCTTTTTCCCTCCGGTGCCATCCTAGATCTCGGGACAATATCCTCTCGTAGTGGTGGAGTGTTGTAACGCCCCGGATGTAACTTTCCATATTCGTAACTCCAACTCTTGCCTTTTTCTGGAGATGCGATATGATATTTTCGTCGTGGTTGGGTTTTTGTCTGGTGTTTTGCATTTTGTTTTTGTTATGCATCTCGTCTCATAGCATCATGCGCATTGCATCTGCATGTTTTCATAAAACTTGCATCCGCTCGTAGTTGCCGCTTCTCGCTTCTCTCCATTGCGTTCGGTGGCCGTCCCGAGACCAACAGTGTTTTCGTTTCCCTCTTGTCCGACCACCTAACCCTCTTTCCAGCTCGCAGACCCCTCGTGTGCGTGTCCGAAACTCCCCTGAACCCAACCCGGGCAGTCATTAGCATTGGGTCCGGATCATCCCCTAACATCTACAAAACATCTCCGTTTTGTTATTTGGGCTCCCTAACTATTTTATTCGCGACCATCCGATTTTAATCGAAGGGACATACTACCCTAAACCAAAACCCACTTGCTATATATATTCAGCCTAACCCTATTTTCTAGGGATCCTTCCTTGTCCAGCCGCCGCCGCCCACCTGGTCTCCTCCTCGTTTTCCCCACCGAGCCAATCACCCTCATCCCACGATTTCAGATCCATCCACTACCCCAGCCTCCTCTGCTCACGCCCGAGGCCTTCTCCTCGAGACCTCGACTCTCCCCGTGTGAGCACACCCGCTTGCGTTTGGGCCAAGGACCCCGACGGCCACCCCGTCAGCCCCGTCGCCGGTGACCGCAAGCCACCGGAGCACCAGGAGCCCTCCAGCCTCTAGCTCCAGCACGCCTCCTACCCCGAGCTACTCCCATGGCACCCTCGTTCACGAGCACGTCGACCCCGCCGCCTCGAACTCCCGTGCTGAAGCACCACCTCGCGCGCCTCCTTCCTCGAGCAGGAGCTCGACCTGCTGCCGGCGACCTCGCCCTCCGACGACCTAGACTACCAGGCCGCCCCTCTGCTCCCCTCTGCCCTTCCCTTTTTCCTCTCCTTCTCCCTCTTGTCTCACTATCTCTCTCTCTCACCTTCACAGGAGGCAGGCGCCATGGACGACCTCCCCTGCGCCGATCCCCGCCTTCCTCCTCGTCGCGCCGTTCGCCAGTCCCTCTGCTCGTTCCTGCCAAGTCCCGCCGCCGCGCCCTTGTTCCTCTGCCGCGGCCCGCACCATCCTCATCGAGCAAGCCACCAGCAGCGCCGCAGCCGTCCTCGTCCACGCGCTCGAGGCGTCGAGCGAGGACCTCGCCGGCTCGATCTCCTGCCTCCTTCACCCGCGCGTCGCCAAGGCCCCGTGCAGGCCGCATCCGCTCCTCCTCACTTCGTCCGTCCTCGCCGGAGTCGCGCCAAGTTCCCCTGCATTGCGCATGCGTTGACCGCGTCTCTGCGTCGCTCGCCTGCCTCGTCCTCCTCTGCATCGAGCGCACGAGCACCCTCCTGCGTTGACCCGTTCCAGTGCCAACGTGGACCAGATCCAGTCAGCTCCAAGGCCCAGCTTGCTTCCCCTCCAGATCCGGCCTGCTCCAGATCTGCCCAGCCACCACCACCGACCTGGGCCTCAGCCCATGGTGAGCGCCCAGAGCCCAGCCAGTTTCAGCCCGTTGTATTTTTTTCCTGCGCTGCGATTTTGCCTATTATTCCAGTGAATTACAGTTTTACAGTTTGGACCCTAAGAATCATGCATATAAAAAACTCATTAACCATGCATCATATTTAAATAATTTATACAGGTAAAATGCTCAGAAAATTGTGTAGATTAATAATATGCTATTTTCATCCATGTTTATAATGTTTAAAATGTGGTTTGTTTAAATTTGCTAAATGCCATGCTAAAATGATTTAATTCATAACTAAATAACCGTAGCTCGGTTTTAACTGTTCTTTATATGTAAATGGGGTGGAAAAATGCATAGATTTTCATGGTCCACTTTATTTTCCTGTTTAACAACTTTAAAATATGGTTTAGGACAGATCAGTAGCAAATTCATAAATTGCACATGGGGATTTTCCGTATTTCTTGTTTGTTATATCCGGCCCCATTTAAATTGCCTAAATAGTTAGTTTTATTATGCTTCACCCCTTGCCATGTTTAACAACATTTAACATTGTTTGGTAGCTTAAACGAGATTGAACTAAATAACTCGGATGTGGTGTTTTGCCAATATGCAACTCGTTGCATATTGAGCTCCACTTAATTTGTAGGATTGTTTGTTGCACTTGCCATGCCATGCCTCATTAAGCCGGACATGCATCATACTTGATTGTGCATCATGCCATATTTATGCTTGTGTGTTTGCCATGTTGTTTGTTTCTTTCCGGTGGTAATGTTGCGATTGTGAGGATTCGTTCGACTGCGTCCGTTTGTCTCCTTCATGGACTCGTTCTTCTTCCTACCGGGATTTCAGGCAAGATGACCGCTACCCTGGATCTCACTACTATCATTGCTATGCTAGTTGCTTCGTTCTACCGCTATGCTGCGTTACCTATCATTTGCTCTTCAAGCCTTCCAAATTGCCATGAACCTCTAACCTTTGACACCATTCCTAGCAAACCGTTGTTTGGCTATGTTACCGCTTTGCTCAGCCCCTCTTATAGCGTTGCTAGCTGCAGGTGAAGTTGAAGATTGCTCCATGGTGGACAGGGTTATGTTGGGATATCACAATATCTCTTATATTATTAATGCATCTATATATTTGGTAAAGGGTGGAAGGCTCGGCCTTATGCCTGGTGTTTTGTTCCACTCTTGCCACCCTAGTTTTCGTCATACCGGTGTTATGTTCCCGGATTTTGCGTTCCTAACGCGGTCGGGTGATTTATGGGACCCCCCTGACAGTTCGCTTTGAATAAAACTTGTCCAGCAAGGCCCAACCTTGGTTTTACCATTTGCCACACCACCACCTATACCCTTCCCTTGGGTCGGCCAACCCAAGGGTCATCTTTATTTTAGCCCCCCCGGGCCAGTGCTTTTCTAAGTGTTGGTCCGAACCGAGCAGCCTGCGGGGCCACCTCGTGGCAACTCGAGGGCTGGTTATACTCGTAGCTTGACTTATCTGGTGTTGCCCTGAGAACGAGATATGTGCAGCTCCTATCGGGATTGTCGGCGCATCGGGCGGCTTTGCTGGTCTTGTTTTACCATCGTCAAAATGTCTTGTAAACCGGGATTCCGAGACTGATCGGGTCTTCCTGGGAGAAGGTCTATTCCTTCGTTGATCGCGAGAGCTTGTCATGGGCTAAGTTGGGACACCCCTGCAGGGTATAAACTTTCGAGAGCCGTGCCCGCGGTTATGTGGCAGATGGGAATTTGTTAATGTCCGGTTGTAGATAATTTGACACTAGATCCGAATTAAAATGCATCAACCGCGTGTGTAGCCGTGATGGTCTCTTCTCGGCGGAGTCCGGGAAGTGAACACGGTTTCTGGGTTATGTTTGATGTAAGTAGGTGTTCAGGATCACCTCTTGATCATTGCTAGCTTCACGACCGCTCCTTTGTTCTCTTCTCGCTCTTATTTGCGTATGTTAGCCACCATATCATGCTTAGTCGCTGCTGCAACCTCACCACTTTACCCCTTCCTTACCCATTCAGCTTTGCTAGTCTTGATACCCATGGTAATGGGATTGCTGAGTCCTCGTGGCTCACAGATACTTCCAAAACCAGTTTGCAGGTATCGATGAAACCGTGCAGGTGACGCATCCGAGCTCACGGAGGAGCTCGATGAAGATATTGCCCTTTGTGTTGTTTCGTTCTAGTAGATCAATAGTGGAGCCCAGTTGGGGTCGATCGGGGACCTTTGTCGCATTTAGGGTTCTTCTTTTATTTTGGTTCCGTAGTCGGACCTTGATTGTATCTGGATGATGTAATGCTTTATTCTTGTAATTGTGTGAAGTGGCGATTGTAAGCCAACTATGTATCTTTTTCCCTTATGTATTACATGGGTTGTGTGAAGATTACCTCACTTGCGACATTGCTTTCAATGCGGTTATGCCTCTAAGTCGTGCTTTGACACGTGGGAGATATAGCCGCATCGAGGGTGTTACAACCTCCACCGACCAAATTATGTCGTTACCTTGGAGCACGGCCCTGTGTTGGCAACCCCGCATTGTCGCTTCATCAACCTACTTGGTCAGAGATTCCAGTGTCACCCGGAGACCCGCTCCCTCACCTCGGCTAGACTGGGGGCTTCACCTCTTCGAAGTGCTGAGCTCTTCGCTCGGCCACATCGGGCTTGGGGGTTGAGACCTCCTCCCGCACAAACTCGGACCACGTCATCAATGCCGAACACATTAACCAGCTAAGTCACTTTCATGCTCAAAGTTTTAAATTTTTAATTTTTGTTCGGTCTGACCAAACATTATACTCTTTTTTGGCAAAAAGTTGTTTGCGAAAAAATTTCTTGTCATAACTTTGTTTGTGGCGCACAAATTCAAATACCCCGTTTACTTGGGGGCTCCCTTGCTGGAGTTCTTCCTCTTGCATATGATTATACTTGTATGGCTTCGTTCCTTGTTTGTGTATTACGCCACAATATGCACCATATTGACCTAAGTGATTTGCAAGCTGGGTTGCCTTGCTCCTGTGTTTACCCCTACGTTCCTGATTGTTCGGCTAGGGAGTAAAGGGAGCACCTCTGCGATTGTCACGATCGGGTCACCCGAGCCGAACCTCAGACTGGGTGAACCCGAAAGCTAGCGCTCTTACTGTTTTCAATAATGGTCGGCACACAACAGAACTCGTGAGTACAAAAAATCTATTGCACAAGTCTCATAGTGAGCAACCGAAGAAAGGTATCGCTGGGGGTACTATTTTCTTCGAAGATGCTTCTTACACTTCGTCGGTAATATAGCATAAGTTCCCTAAGCGCGCTTTGTCTGTTACAACCTTATGGCATGATTGCCTGGTTATCGGAAACACCGTCGATATTCTCGACAGGGGGAGTACATAACACATTTCGGTCCTTGACCGAAGAGGGAGAAGCCGACGGTCGGTTAAGACGCGTATAAAGGTCGGGTGAACACAGATATGATATATGTACTTCGGTACATACAATCATTATACATAAAATTCTTTTACCCAAGTCACTCGGGGGCTCTTAAATTTATGTGAGCTGTTTTATAATAAGTGTTCTTCTTCTTAGTCGTTGCAAAGTCTTTTTTCTATCACTCCTGTTTTTGACGCGAGTGTGCGGTCAATAGCCGGGGAGCCTAATTTCTCTCTCAGAGCCGCTAAAGTTTGCTAAACTGGCCTAAAGAGAAGTACTCCGCCTTCGGGATAGGAGGTTAAAGCCGTAGGCTGACCCGCTTGAAGTCTTGAGATAGGATGTGTCATGTTAAAGCACGACAGAAGCACAATTTTTTTTTCTAAGACCAATTTTTTGATTGGCACCAAACCATTGATCTAGTTCGGACGTCGAGTTTTTCCTGATGTTTTTTGGTTTTCCAAGCCTATGGCACTTTTCAACTATTTGTGTGTTTTCCGCATAAGTCTCGCAGTGCAACACCGGACACCTTTTGAGATTTGGCAAAAATTCTCGGATATTGCTATAAATGCATCAGCTTCGAATTGTGTCTTCGGTCAATAGTTGGGTTGCTCGGCTCCTTTGCTTGCCTCCTACGCTCCGCTTTGTTCGGCTAGGTGTGCAAAGGGAGAACCACTACGATTGTGCTTCCAGCTTGCATGATTAAGCAACTTAGTGGAGAAAGCCGAAAACTGACTGTCACAATAATCATAAACTGGTCAGCGGTTTGATTACTGTATTAAATGATGGGCCCTTCATAACATTGGTCGAAGTGTTTACGGCTTGACCTCGGCTGTCGCCGAACACTAACCGGGGGGGGGGGCTACTTGCTGGCCTTCCAACTTTAAGCTCCTATGACTAAGTGAAAGTTATAAAGCCCACATATCTGATTGCCTTGTTTTCGCCAACACAACCGCCTTCAGGCACAGAGACGTTGGCTAAGGGTTGTTTGTTATTTCGGAGACACCCTGCGTAGCATCTACAAGGGGGTAGAAACCGACAATGGGCCACTTTCAGATTATAAATAGTCGCAACGGAAGTGAAAATTTGGGTTCATTTAGACCACAGAGTTTGGAAGCTTTCCCTGAACTAAATCCTCAGTATTTTCCTCCCACATTTATCGGAGCTGAGGTTTCATGATCATGCTTAGCATGACAACCCAAAGAAAGGAACCGATAGCGGGACTATTTTCTTTGGACGATGTTTCTTATGTTAAACAATAATATAACATGTCTCTACATACCTTTGTTTATAAAACCGTATGGCCAGATTGCCTTGTTTGCCGTAAATATTTGCCCTCATAAAGGCTTTATAAAGTAGGACAAACACCCATCGGCTGCTGGCTGAGGAGGTTGAAGCCGATGGTCGGTCAACAAAGTTTTGTACAATGCGGATCCGAGCATTAATGATGTAAAGTACTTGGATACATAGAGTCATTCCATATAATTGGTTATTTTACTATGGATATTGATCCTCAATTCGGCTTCCCGTGCCCGCATTAAGGCTCGGGGGCTACTGGGCTTTGGGCTTATTATTTACAAATATTAAAGGGGTACATCGATCCCCTGATCTGGTGTTGCCACCCGACCAGTGTCTCGGGGGGTACTGCATTGACAATCCAATGCAGAAAATTTAAAGCGTAATATAGTTTTCGAGGAGATTATTATCCTTAGGTTGGTCGGCCGCACCCAACCTGAGTCTCGAGGACTTTGCACACCGCGTTTCTATTCCTAAGTATGCTACTGAGCTGGGAATTGATCCTCAGGCTGATTTTATGAATCTACCTGAGTCTCAGGGGCTACTAGGGTCAGCAGTTTGATTTTTTCCTTCAGGTGCATCCCGAATATTAGGCCAACACGCACCATGAGGGCTACTGGCTATACATCTCGGCAGAGATTACATTGCATAATTCGGAATTAAATTCATAAAAATCATCCCATGGCCGAGGTGGTGCACCACCTTGGATACAGTCCGGCGTTGATGCTCAACTACAATAGACACCCGGGAAGAAGTCCGGCATAAAGCTCGGATGCCAGTGGCTGGCTCCGTAGAGGGCATTTCCAGCATTAAGCTTGGCTAAACTCCTTCAACTTTTTTGAACCAAGGTGATCTATGACACCTCGAATATAGTCCGCCATTGGAGCTTGGACATAGTCCGACGTTGGAGCTCGGATACAGTCCAGCGTTGGAGCTTGGACATAGTCCGGCATTGGAGCTTGGACATGGTCCGGCGTTGGAGGTCTGATACATTCCGGTGTTGGAGCTCGGATACATTCTAGCGTTGGAGCTCGGAAGCGGTCCAGCGTGGGTGCTCGGCTGCTAAAGATACCTCGAATGCAGTCCGGCGTTGGAGCTCGGACGCAAGAGGACATTGCCGTTCGGGAACAACTTCAAACCCGAGGTATGGCATAAGAGTAACAAGGCATTGATAAAGGCCAGAACCTTAAAGGGGCTCCTCGGATACCCGACGTGTAAACTCTTCGGAGTCACCTCGGCGATCCTCAAGATCAGAGACGAGAAGATTTGTTGAACCAGTTTTCAAAACCAACGACCGAAGGTGAAGAATAGTTTGGAAGAATCGAGGAGCGTCCCCAACTTGAAGACCGGTTCAGGGGGCTACTGACGGTGTCCTGGACTAGGGGGTACTCACCACGTGGATTGGGCCGAGGACCCCCATGGCCGTATAGTCATGGGCCAGTTCGGACAACCCCTGTCGCATACAAGGAAGACTCCACAACACTTGGCGCCCAAGACAAGGACTCTCCTAAACCCTAGGCCTCCGGTGTCCTATATAAACCGAGGCCAGGCTAGTCAATGGACAATCTCATATTCATGACTATCATCTCGTGGTAGATACATGTACTCTGTACTATACCCCATATGAATACAATCAAAAGCAGGACGTAGGGTTTTACCTCCATTAAGAGGGCCCGAACCTGGGTAAAATCCGTGTCCATGTTACCATCACTCCAAGACGCCTAGCTTAGGACCCCTACTACGAGATACACCGGATATGGAACCGACATGGCGGTCCTGGCTATGGGCGGCCATGGCGGAGTAGTCCGGAAGGGACACCTTTCCCTTCTTGGACGTCCCAACCTCCTCCTCCGGGACGGCTTTCCTCTTTTTCTCCTCCCTAGCGTGGGGAGGTAGAGTTTCTTCTTGTTTCCCCCCGCCTCCGCGGGAGGAATCTGCCTCGTCGTCATTGGACGACGAGGGTATGACGGCTTTGCACTGGGGGCCTTTCCCGGCCCCCTGGTCCGCCTTCTCAGGCCCCTCATCCTCTCCATATGGGGTGGCCCCTTCTTCCTCTTCCTCCCCTTCGGGGGAGGAGTGTGCCTCGTCGTCTTCGAACGAGGCTTCCGGCACAACCTTACGCCGGAGGCCCTTCCTGGTCCCCGGGGCCTTCTTTTCTGCCTTCTTCTCTGGTGCCTTGTAGGGCGCCGGGACTAGCATCTCCGTTAGGAGTGCATCAGCTAGGCCTTCTGGTAGTCAGAAAACACACCGGACGAGGAAGCCACATGGCATGAAGTCCACGGTCCTCGGATGTGGGAGGAGGTACTTCGGAGGCCTTGAACAGCGCCTTCCATGCATCTTTATGCGTCATGCCGTAGAGCCTCCGAAGCGTCTGGTGTTCGGCCGGGATGAACTCCCATAGATTAAATGCCCGCCTTTGGCACGAAAGAATCCGGCGAACGAGCATTACCTGGATTACGTTGACAAGCTTGATGTTCTTGTCCTTCATGCCCTTAATGCAGTTTTGGAGTCCGGTCCGCTCTGTAGGTTCGCCCCAGGGCAGGCCCTTCTTTTCCCAGGAGGTGAGCCACATGGGGGTTCTGGATCAGAACTCGGGGGCCACCGCCCAGTTGGCACCGTGCGGCTCGGTGATGTAGAACCACCCCGATGCCACCCTTTCACGGTCTCCGCAAAGGGGCCGCTAAGCCAGGTGATGTTAGGCATCTTGCCCACCATGGCCCCTCCGCACTCCGCTTGCTGGCCGCTCACGATCTTCAACTTCACGCAGAAGATTTGTAGCCACAAGCCAAAGTGAGGCTTGATGCGGAGGAAGGCCTCACATACGACAATAAACGCCGAGATGTTGAGGACGAAATTTGGGGCTGGATCATGGAAATCTAGCCCGTAGTAGAACATGAGCCAGCGGACGAAGGGATGAAGTGGAAATCCTAGTCCACGGACGAAGTAGGCGACAAACACGACCCTCTCTTGAGGTTCCGGGATTGGAATGGCCTGCCCTTTGTCCGGTAGCCGGTGTGCGATCTCTGCGGCCAAGTATCCGGCCGCCCGAAGATTCGCGATATGCTTCTCCTTCACGGTGCAAGCCACCCACTTGCCTCCTGCTCCGGACATGTTTAGTTGTGCGGAGAAGACTTGGGCTAGGGTGCTGAAGCTCGAGGGGGCAAGAGTGGGCAAAGGAGGAAGAAGGCGTGGGTAAAAATGGGGAACTCTTATCCCTTTATAAGAGGCGACGAAAGTGGTGCTCCTCCCCACTTGCCCGTTGAGCATCGCTTACTTCCCAAGCGTCACGATTGATGGCGCGATGGGATTACCCATACCCGTATTGATGAGAATCCCGTGATAAGGGGACATGATCTCTGCTTTGACAATACGTGTCAAGGAAACCGCCTCGCAATATGTGCTATGGCTGGTTGTGGGAAAACGGTTCGAATAATGACCCGACCGTAATGACATAACACGTCGTCTAAAAAGTTGTCATCTGAAATATCATTCTCTTTACGATGGTATGTGAAGATCATTTTGCAGATCCGGACATGATTTACATGTTCGATGATTACCTTGGAGTATTCGGAGAAGGAACCCACCTTGCAATGCCGAAGACAAGACTGTGCGCCGGACTCATCGTCATTGAAGCCTGGTTCAGTGGCTACTAAGGGAGTCCTGGATTAGGGGGTCTCCAGACAGCCGGACTATATACATCGTCTGGACTATTGGAGCATGAAGATACAAGACTCAAGACTCCGTCCCGTGTCCGGATGGGACTCTCCTTTGTGTGGAAGACAAGCTTGGCGATCCGGATATTGTATTTCCTTCTTTGTAACCGACTCCATGTAAACCCTAGCCCTCTCCAGTGTCTATATAAACCGGAGAGGTTGGTCCTTAGGAGGCCGATCACAACTACAATCATAATCATCATAGGCTAGCTTCTAGGGTTTAGCCTCTACGATCTCGTGGTACATCTACTCTTGTACTACTCATATCGTCAATATTAATCAAGCAGGAAGTAGGGTTTTACCTCCATCGAGAGGGCCTGAACCGAGGTAAACATTGTGTCCCTTACTTCTTGTTACCATTAGCCTGAGACGCACAGATCGGGACCGCATACCGAGATCCGCCGGTTTTGACACCGACATCCGGCGTTGGAGCTTGGACATGGTCCGGCGTTGGAGCTCGGATACATTCTGGTGTTGGAGCTCGGATACATTCTGGCGTTGGAGATCGGAAGCGGTCCGGAGTTGGTGCTCGGCTGCTAAATTTTCCTGACTACGATTATACTTGTACGGCTTCATTCCTTGTTGGATCTCGGGTAGGGGGTCCCAAACTGTGCGTCTAAGGCTAATGGTAACAGGAGGCTGGGGACACGATGTTTTACCCAGGTTCAGGCCCTCTCGATGGAGGTAATACCCTACTTCCTGCTTGATTGATCTTGATGATATGAGTATTACAACAGTTGATCTACCACGAGATCCTAGAGGCTAAACCCTAGAAGCTAGCCTATGATTATGATTGTTGTTGTCCTATGGACAAAACCCTCCAGTTTACATAGACATCGGAGGGGGCTAGGGTTACACAGAGTCGGTTGCAGAGAAGGAGATCTACATATCCAAATATCCAAGCTTTTCTTCCATGCCAAGGAGAGTCCCATCCATACACGGGACGAAGTCTTCAATCTTGTATCTTCATAGTCCTACAGTCTGGCCAAAGTATATAGTCCGGCTATCCGAGGACCCCTTAATCCAGGACTCCCTCAGCCGTGAGAAGAAGCTTCTCCATGAGCGCCAATGAGACGTTGTCCCTTGAAGAAAAGCGCCCGCACCCGCTGGGGGCCGCCGCTGGGGTCGCTGCGTACTTGCGGGGACGGCCGCGGCCCCTCTTGGATGGTGGCTAATCTGGTCCCTCTTTGGGAGCTTTCCCCTTCTCAACAACTGAGAATCTCCTCGTCAGCGCCATGGATGCTACGGCAAGATGGAGATGGAGAAGAGACGAGGAGCAAAGATGAAGAAGGAGATGAGCCAGGGGGCTCTGCCCCTTCCCTCATTTATAGCCATAGGGAGGATAACCGCCGGCCTCCACGACTACGTGCAATGATGACTGAGGGAGTCCCGGACTAGGGGATGTCTGGATAGCCAAACTATCACGTTTGGCCGGACTCCTGGACTATGAAGATACAAGATTGAAGACTTCGTCCCGTGTCCGGATGGGACTTTCCTTGGCGTGGAAGGCAAGCTTGGCGATACGGATATGTAGATCTCCTAATATTGTAACTGACTCTGTGTAACCCTAACCCTCTTCGGTGCTTATATAAAGTGGAGGGTTTTAGTCCGTAGGGCGAACAACAATCATACCATAGGCTAGCTTCTAGGGTTTAGCCTTTACGATCTCGTGGTAGATCAACTCTTGTAGTACTCATATCATCAAGATCAATCAAGCAGGAAGTAGGGTTTTACCTCCAACGAGAGGGCCCGAACCTGGGTAAAAACATCATGTCCCTTGTCTCCTGTTACCATCCACCTAGACGCATAGTCCGGGACCCCCTACCCGAGATCCGCCGGTTTTGACACCGACATTGGTGCTTTCATTGAGAGTTCCTCTATGTCGTCATCTTTAGGCCCGATGGCTCCTCCGATCATCAACAACGATGCGGTCCAGGGTGACACTTTTCTCCCCGGACAGATCTTCGTATTCGGCGGCTTTGCACTGCGGGCCAATTCGCTTGGCCATCTGGAGCAGATTGAAAGCTACGCCCCTGGCCATCAGATTAGATTTGGAAGTTTGAACTATACGGCTAACGTCCGTGGAGACTTGATCTTCGACGGGTTCGAGCCACAGCCACGCGCGCCGCACTGTCACGATGGGCCTGATCTAGCTCTACTGCCGGACAGTGCCCTGGAGGCCGCACAAGTGTCCGCTCCGACCCTTAGCTCGGAGCCGACTGCGTCGACCGAGGATGGCTGGCTGGACACCGCCTCGGGGGCTGCTATCTCTATGGCGATTGAGCCGAACACCAACCCTGTCCTTTGCGAAGCTCGTGACTCCAAGGTGCCGGACTCCTCTCCGGACTCCAAACCTTCCGTGCCCCTGCCAATCAAATCCGATTGGGCGCCGATCATGGAGTTCACTGCTGTGGACATCTTTCAGCACTCGCCCTTTGGCGACATCCTGAATTCGCTAAAGTTTCTCTCTTTTTCAGGAGAGCCCTGGCCGGATTATGGTCAGGAAGGTTGGGATGCGGACAACGAAGAAATTCAAAGCCCACCCACGACCCACTTCGTAGCCACTGTCGATGACTTAACCGACATGCTCGACTTTGACTCCGAAGACATCGACGGTATGGACGACGACGCAGGAGACGACCAAGAACCAGCGCCTACAGGGCACTGGAAGGCCACCTCGTCATACGACATATACATGGTGGACATCCCAAATGATAGGAATGGTGATGGAACAATGGAGGATGCCCCTCCAAGAAACAGCCTAAGCGCCGGCATCAATGGCGCCGCTCTAAATCCCGCCACAGCAAAAACGGAGATTCCGGCACCGAAGACAATAACACCCCGGACAGTGCCAAAGACAACCCCCTCCAGCAGGATTCTGCGCAGGAGGATGGAGAAGCCAGCCCTCATGAGAGAGCGGTAGACAGAGAGGTAGAGGACGATAATTACATGCCTCCCTCCGAAGATGAGGCAAGCCTCGACGACGACGAATTTGTCGTGCCTGAGGATCCCGTCGAACAAGAGTGTTTCAAACGCAGGCTTATGGCCACGGCAAGCTGCCTCAAGAAAAAGCAGCAACAGCTTAGAGCTGACTAGGACTTGCTAGCCGACAGATGGACTGAAGTCCTAGCGGCCGAAGAGTATGAACTTGAACGCCCCTCCAAGAACTACCCAAAACGCAGGCTGCTACCCTGATTAGAGGAGGAAGCACCTAAACCTACATCACCAGCGCATGATACGGCCGACCGGCCACCTCGTGGTCGCGACAGAGAGGCCTCTCGCCCTCGACTCAAGCCGCACCCCGGCACCGCTCAAAAAATACCAAGGCGCGGGGAAATGCGCCAGACCTGCGGGATATATTGGAGGACAAGGCAAGACAAACAAGATCGATCTACAGATCGCGTGGGCGCCCCACGATGCGTGATGATAACTGTCACGCCGGATGTGGCAATTCCGGCCGGGCTGAACACAGTAGACAAAGCTCATTTGAGCTACGTCATGATATAGCCCAATACAGGGGTGCCGCACACCCACTATGCTTCACAGACGAAGTGATGGATCATCAAATCCCTAAGGGTTTCAAACCCGTAAACATTGAATCATACGATGGCACACAGACCCTGCGGTCTGGATGGAGGACTATCTCCTTCATATCCACATGGCCTGCGGTGACGATCTACATGCCATCAAATACCTCCCACTCAAGCTTAAAGGACCAGCTCGGCATTGGATTAACAGCAGAGTCAATTGGTTGTTGGGAAGACCTGGAAGCCGCATTCCTCGACAACTTCCAGGGCACTTACGTACGACCACCAAACGCCGATGACCTAAGCCACATAATTCAGCAGCCAGAAGAATCGGCCAGACAATTCTGGACACGGTTCCTAACCAAGAAAAATCAAATCGTCGACTGTCCGGATGCAGAGGCCCTTGCAGCCTTCAAACACAACATCCGCGACGAGTGGCTTGCCCGGCACCTAGGACAGGAAAAGCCGAAATCCATGGCAGCCCTCACAACACTCATGACCCTCTTTTGCGCGGGAGAGGACAACTGGCTAGCTCGTAGTAACAACATGACCAAGAGCCCTGGTAGTTCGGATACCAAGGACAGCAACGGCAGGTCGCGTCGCAACAAACACAAGCGCCGCATTAATGGCGATAATGCTGAAGATACGGCAGTCAATGCCGGATTCAGAGGCTCTAAACCCGGTCAGCGGAAAAAGCCATTCAAAAGAAATACTACGGGCCCGTCCAATTTGCCCGAATACTTGATCGCTCGTGCCAGATACACGGCACCCACGAAAAGCCAGCCAATCACACCAACAGGGATTGTTGGGTGTTCAAGCAGGCAAGCAAGCTAAATGCCGAAAACAATGACAAGGGGCTGCACAGCAACGACGAGGAGGAGCCCCGGCCGCCGAACAATAAAGGACAGAAGGGCTTCCCCCCACAAGTGCGGACGGTGAACATGATATACGCAACCCACATACCCAAAAGGGAGCGGAAGCGTGCACTAAGGGACGTATATGCGATGGAGCCAGTCTCCCCAAAGTTCAATCCGTGGTCCTCCTGCCCGATCACTTTTGATCGAAGGGACCACCCCACTATCATCCGCCATGGTGGATTCACCGCATTGGTTCTAGACCCAATCGTTGACGGATTTCACCTCACTAGAGTCCTAATGGACGGCCGTAGTAGCCCGAACCTGCTTTATTAGGATACAGTGAGCAAGATGGGCATAGACCCCTCAAGGATTAAACCCACAAAGACGACCTTCAAAGGCGTCATACCAGGTGTAGAGGCCAACTGTACAGGCTCAGTTACACTTGAAGTGGTCTTCGGATCACCGGATAACTTCCGAAGCGAGGAATTAATCTTCGACATAGTCCCGTTCCGCATCGGCTATCATGCACTGCTCGGACGAACCGCATTTGCAAAGTTTAATGCGGTGCCGCACTACGCATACCTCAAGCTCAAGATGTCAGGCCCTCGAGGAGTCATTACGGTCAATGGAAACACCGAACGCTCTCTCCGAACGGAGGAGCATACGGCGGCCCTAGCGGCAGAAGTACAAAGCAGCCTCTTAAGGCAATTCTCGAGTCTGGCTATTAAACGTCCGGACACCGTCAAGCGCGCCCGGAGTAACCTACAACAAGACCGCCTGGCACGCTCTGAGCACGCGTAGCAATGCGGCCCCAAACCTAGCCCTCGTGAAATTGCGAAACCAGTACTACGCGTACATAACTACGCTCTGGAAATACCATGGGCATTGGGGGTGGGGCACGACCACGACAGGCCCAGAATGCGGCTCAACCGCACCAGGGGCTCCCAATTGTGTCATTCTTCCTTTTTTTTCTTACTTTCAGGACTCCTTTATCAAGAAGGCCTGTCCGGCAGTAGAATCGCCGAACACACGATGCAACAGCCAGGGAAGCGGAAAGCTACATCGAGTGTCCAGGTGGTCTCTATAACGAGCAGTATACCTGTTTTACATAGCATCCCATAGCTCGCTTCTGGAGGGGGACATGTCAAATAACCCCGTCCCTTGCTTATCGCACTATTTGAATCATTCTGCTTTTACCGCAGCTTCCTTGAATAAACAATGCATAGCTTTTGCCTATTATTGTATTCCTTTTTTTTATTTATATGTGTTCACTTATGACATGTTGCATCCGTACGCTTTGGGACGGCCAAATACACCGGGGGCTTAAGTACCCCAAAATATGGTGTGATAAGTCCGAACACTTTCACAAGTGTGGCACCCCGAACTTATAGCATTATATGCATTGGCTCCGAATCATGTCTTGGGTCAATAGTTGGGTTTGCCCGGCTCCCATGTTTTGGTACCTTACGTTCCGTTATATCGGCTAAGGTAGCGCTGGGAGAACCACTGCGATTGTGCCCCGGTTGAGCTGGGTTGAGCACCTCAGTGGAGAAAGCTAAAACTGACCGTCATGATAGGGCGAGAGCCGGTCGCTGTTCGAGAGGTTTTCGAGTCCCTAAAGACTTATGCCGCTTAGAGCGAGGAGTCGGCTTTGTCCGACCCAGGCGTGGATAGCGCCCCGAATTCGGTCTTCCAAATACTAGGGGCTTTGCCGAAATTTAAAATTATAGAATTCTATGGCTAAGTGAGAGTGTTCAATCATTATAGTCCGGTTGCCTTATTCGTTGCGTTGAGCACCTCCCTCGAAGGACCCAAGAGGCAAAAAGAGCGCTCAAGTTTATCCCGAACACCCCAGCACTCGTGGCTTGGGGGCAGAAGCCGACGACTCTCCATCTCTCAAATGTAATAAATGGTCGCACAGAAGGTAATATTTTAAATTCACAAGCGTTGCTTAGCGCATATGAACAAGTTTTCAAGCGTACATGATAACAAATGCGAGTTTACTCAAAAATTACGTCTTTGGAGCATTCACCCGCTATAAGGCGGGCACCCTTCAGGACGCCCTGATAATACATCTCGGGCTTGCGATACTCCCTGCCTGGCGGTGGAGCGTCCGTCACAAGCTTCTCAGCGTCCATCTTGCCCCAGTGCACTTTAGCACGGGCAAGGGCCCTACGGGCACCTTCGATGCAGATGGAGCGCTTGACGACTTCAATCCATGGACAGGCGTCCACCAGCCGCCTCACCAGCCCGAAGTAGCTCTCAGGCATGGCTTCTTTAGGCCACAGCCGAACTATGAGGCCCTTCATGGCCTGTTTGGCCACCTTATGGAGCTCGACCAGCTGCTTCAGCTGGTCGCTCAAGGGCACCGGGTGTCCGGCCTCAGCATACTGAGACCAGAACACCTTCTCCGTCGAGCTCCCCTCCTCGGCCCAGTAGAATGCAGCAGCGTCGGACAAACTGCGTGGTAGATCTGCGAATGCTCCTGGAGAGCTCCGGATTCGGGTAAGTAACAAGTAATTCACTTTCACGTGCTTGCTTTGCATGAAGAATGCCTTACCCTCCGCTATCTTCTTTATTGCCTCAATTTCCTGGAGGGCTTTTTGGGCTTCGGCCTTAGCGGCTTTGGCGCTCTCAAGAGCCGAGGCGAGCTCGTACTCTCGAGTCTTTGAGTCATGCTCCAAGCTCTCGTGTTTTTTCACGAGAGGCTGGAGCTCTTGCCACACCTCCGCCACCCGCGCCTCCTGCTTCTCTCGCTCGGTGTGTTCCGCGGCCGCATTTCTTTCGGCCCTGGACACCGCTTCCTTCAGGGTCGCCACCTCGTTCGTGGCCCTTGCAATTCTCACGTTATTCCTGTTATTTTTTGCAACCACATATTTTATATACTTCCATAAGGTATTACTTACCTTCCTTGTCCTCGAGCTGCTTCTTGGAAAGGCCGAGCTCGTTCTCGGACTGCTCGAGGCTCTGCTTCAATTCATTGACCTCCGCAGTCAGTGCGGCAGAGGTCAGTAGTGCAGCCTGCATTCCCATATTGGCATGCTTATGTTAGACTCTTGCGTATATCTTTTTAGATCCTCAGTTCGGCTTTTCTTTCCGAACACCAAACTGAGCATCAGGGGCTACTGTCTATGTGGTAATATTTTTACATATCTTAACTACATACCTCAAATCCTGTTAGAAGGCTGGCACAGGCTTCGGTCAGCCCACTCTTGGCGGACTGAACTTTCTGGATCACCACACTCATAACAGTGCGGTGCTCCTCGTCGATGGAGGCACCGTTAAGTGACTCCAGCAAATTATCCGGTGCCTCCGGTTGGACGGAGGTCACCGGTGTCGTAGTGTCGGTGTACTAAAGTAGGGGTACCTTAGTATCCCGAACTTGTGCACGGGCAGTCGCAGCGCCCCGCGGCAAGGCTTGTCAGGTGACCGCCAAGATCCTCCGTAGTTCCTATTGGAGCCATTCAAGAACAAAGTGTTTTAACTGAGAAGACAAGGCCCCGGCAAGAGGAGCTTGCCGGGAAGGTCAGGGCCCCGGCAAGAGGAGCTTGCCGGGAAGGCCAACCAAGGCATTTCAAGGAACTTGCCGCGACACGCCGCGTGTCCCGGCAAGACCCGGCGAGCGACAAGCTTCCGGGCGCGACAAGACAACGACCGCGGCAAGGCGCTTGCCGCGGCGAAGCCACCACTCTGTGCCCACGCTCCAGCGCATCCGTCGACGTGTCGCCACAGGACCGTTCCAGGCGCACGTGACGAGAGGCTGTGTAGCCAAGCGGTGCGAGGTGGCAAGCGGAGATGACAAGATGGCCATCGTGGCGAACGGTGGCGCCCCTAACGGTCGCTTTTCTGCACTGTTTGGGCGACGCGGACGGGCATTAAATGCTCTTGTCCCCTACCGTCAGAGTTAGGTAGGATGCACTATAGAGGTAGCTGTACCAACCACTCTTTTTTACATCTGTACCCTTGCCTGCGTTGCTGTCACATCCCTAGTTCTGGTATGACCTAGACTAGCTAGTCATGTGTGCATCATGTTTAAATTCCATTTAAGTTTGAAATGAGGATTTGTGAAACCCTCAGAATCATTTCTGGAAATGACCCAGATAAAAATTTCTCCAAAAGGGTCCAAGAAAATGTTCATGTTGCTCTCTGAAAATATTGGTCAGAGTTAAAACTCTAAAAAATATTCTCAGGAGCTCATAAACATTTATTTTGGCCATTTGGAAATTAATTCAGTAATTATTTGCGTTGGATAAATATTTTTATATATACAAAATATTGTCCAATATTTCTAAATTTTTGGGGGGAGCTTTGGAGGGGTCCAACTAGTCCCTACAAAAATTTACAGAATAAAATAAATTGATTTAGTATTTTTATTAAATCAAAACAAATGTCAGAAAATAGAAAACAAAAACAAAATAGATAAAGGGAAGAAGCCCACCTGACTTACCTGCGGCCTGCTATCGTAGCAAAGGCCCAGCCCACCAGCGCGAGGCCGTCGTCCTCAACCTCTGCCAGTAGGCAGAGGCGTGTCGACGCACGAGCACTTGCCGTGGCCACCTCCTGCTTCTCCCTCTCGTCGCCTGGATCGTCCCGAACGTCACCACGCGCTGCCCCGGTCCTCTCCACTCTCTCTCGCTCTCCCTCCTCCCCTGGACCTCTCCCTTTCCCCGCGCCCGAAGCGCTGCCGCTGCCGCAGCTCACCGCCGACGCGCTCCCTGCCGTCCCCTCGCCCCTCCGTAGAGTCCACGAGCTCCACCACGACTCCCTCGTTCTCTCCGTCAAGCCACAAGACGCCGGACGCCCCGTGGAGCCGTCGCCGACGCCATCTTCGCCTCCGACCGCCGTGGATCCCCATCACCGCCCCGCCGTCTCCAGTGCGTCCCCGAGCCCGCTTCGACGCCTGCTGCAACCGCTGTGAGCTGCTACTCCTCCTCCCCCTCTCCGTTCTCGCCCCCGCACACCGCAGCCGCATCCCCGCTCACGCCCGACTCCGGCCGCCGCGGCGAGCTCTGCTCTGGCGAGCTCCGCCGTTCCCATGGCCTCCCCTGGGCGCGGCTGGATGCGCCCGTGCACGGGCTACCCGCCGGTGGCCTCCGTGTGCCAAACCGTGGCCTCCAGCTCGTTCCGGCGAACTTCCGCCGTGGCTCGAGGTCGTCGCCGGCGAAACTCCGGCAACTGACGTGGCGCGTGATTAGCTGCTAACCTCATCGCTTAATTAGCCCCAGGGTCACTGACGCGTGGGCCATGCCCCTGTTTAGTTTAGGTGCTAGTTTAGTTAGCGCTAATTAACTCTGTTAATTAGTTGTCTCACTAACAGGTGGGCCCAGTCCCTAACTAACCTAGGTTAGTGCTAACCTAACACTAACTAACTCTGTTAGCTAGATGTTACACTGACATGTGGGTCCCAGCCGTCAGGTTTGACCTGGGCTGGCGCCTTTGACCTGCTGACGTCATACGGACGTCAGGCTGACGCCATTATTTATTTCTGGATTTAAATTAAATCAGGAATTCCAGAAAATTAGCAAAACTTCAAAAAATCATAGAAATTCAACCGTAACTCAGATTGAAATAAGTTATATATGAAAAATTATAAGAAAAATGCAATGTTTCCATCTGTACTAGTTTCATGCATGACAAACCAACTTATACCTACTGTATAAGTGAAACACTAAAATGGCTTATATAAAGAGCTTATTTTGGAGATGCATTTGAATCTTTGATTCAAATGGACTTCATTCAAATTGAATAGTAGTTGCATTAGCTCAAACAACATCACATCTTCATGCCATGTTCATGCATCATATTGTTGCATATGCTTGTGTATTGATTGCCGACACCGTTCCTTCTCGATAGGTCCTGCTCCGGAGACCGTTCCAGAGTACCTGTCTGAGGAGCAGTGCCCCCCCTGTTGATCTACCTGGCAAGCAAACCCCCTTGTTCATTCCGATACAATCCTACTCTCTCGCTCCTGCTCTCAGTTATTGCATTAGGACAACAATGATTCATCTGCTACTTTGTGCTGCGGTAGTTGAACCCATTCCTCTGCATGACCTGTCATTGCCACAGTAAATAGTTGAAACACACTAGCATGTGTAGGAGTTGACTGAGCCATGTTGTGTTCCTACCATGCTATGCCTGCTATTGCTTAGAGTTGTGTCAGGTCTGATTCATTGGGAATGAATTGGAGTGTTATGAGTTGTTCTGGTGCTGAGAGTTAAGTGTGTGAACACGATTTGGTAAAGGTAGCGGTGAGAGGCCATGTAGGAGTACATGGTGGGTTGTCTCACTGGAACCGTCCTTAAGCACTGAGTTCTGTGTATGTTTTCCAATGACTAGCTACTACCACACATTGGAATGCTTAAGTGCCCCTCTCGACTTATTAACCAACTTGATCTCTGTCCAGGAGTCGCAACTAGTTTCTGGTGTTTGTAGGTAGTGTTAGTAGTCTACCAAGTGGCACCCGGCCAGGTGGGCTTGGGATAGACTAGGCCCAGTGGCACGGTGTACCAAGTGGCACCCGGATGGTGGGCTTGGGAACCCTGCTCACATCGCTTGGGGCCGTGAGCGACACCCCGGCCGGATCTCCTTGCGGATGGAACCCGAATAGGCGATAAACCTGGACTAGAGTCTTGTGTGGTTAGTCAGGTCGTGGCCGACTCCCTCGCCAGGCTTCCGCTTGAAGGTTGCCGAGATACATGACATGTGCATGGCGGTAAGTGGCGAGAGTGTGTGTGAAGAAGTACACCCCTGCAGGGTTAACATGATCTATTCGAATAGCCGGGTCCGCGGTTATGGACTTCTTGGATGCTTACATGGTACATAGATAACTTGAAGTGGATACTATAAAATGCTCAAGACAAGTGTGAGTGCTATGGATGGCCTTCTCGTAGGGAGACGGGGATGAATCCATAGTAGTGTATTGTGTGGTGATTAGTGGACTCGTGTGCGCCATATCACCTCAAAGAAGTTATGGTAGTCGTAGAACAGGATAGCCACAGAGTCAAAGCTGGCTTGCTGCAACTAAACCCCACATTACCCTGTTGATACAAATGCATGTATGATAGGATCTGATGTAAGTCTTGCTGAGTACCTTTGTACTCATGTTGCTTTATTTATGTTTTTGCAGCGGAGACTTCGGTCTTACTAGTGTTCTCGTGGACTTCGACAAGTAGCTTGTACCTCAGCTACGATCTTGATCGGATGTTGTAGATAGTCAGGCTCTTCAGCCTTTTTCATTTATAGATGTCTGTACTCAGACATGTAATGCTTCCGCTTGTTGCTTGTATGCCCTGTATGATGGGTCTTGTGACCCCTGTTTGCAATAAATGCTATGATGGCTCTTGAGCCTTATCTATATGAGTTGTTGAGTTATGCTGTGATGCCATGTTGTACAGCACATACTTGCATGTTATGCGTACGTGTAATGTGCATTGCTATGTGTGGGATCTGACTATCTAGTTGTTTATCCTTAGTAGCCTCTCTTACCGGGAAATGTCTCCTAGTGCTTCCACTGAGCCATGGTAGCGTGCTACTGCTCCGGAACACTTAGGCTAGCCGGCATGTGTCCTTCTTCGTTCCTGTGTCTGTCCCTTCGGGGAAATGTCACGCGATGAATACCGGAGTCCTGTTAGCCCGCTACAGCCCGGTTCACCGGAGTCCTGTTAGCCCAGTGATACAGCCTGGATTCACTTGCTGATGACCGACACGTTCGATGTTGGGTCATGGATGCCTGTCCCTGTAAGTTTGTGCCACTTTGGGTTTACGACTAGCCATGTCAGCCCAGGCTCCTTATCATATGGATGCTAGCGACACTATCATATACGTGTGCCAAAAGGCGCAAACGGTCCCGGGCAAAGGTAAGGCGACACCCGTGGGGATGCCGTGCGTGAGGCCGCAAAGTGATATGAGGTGTTACATGCTAGATCGTTGTGGCATTGAGTCGGGGTCCTGACAGCTTTGGCATCAGAGCTTGACTGCCTGTAGGATTACCAAGCCAAACTGGTCGAAGTTGAGTCTAGAAATTCTCTAGTTATGTAAGGGAATTGATTGTGGGAAGGAACGTAAGGCTCTTTTTACTCCTTATACCTCATGGCCTTCTGATCTGAGTCATCCTATCTTTCCTGCGGGGTGAAGGAACTTGGATTCTCTTCCGTCTATCAAGATCACGTGTTATTACTCCATAGTTCCATAGGATTGGTTGATCAGAGTCATACCCTAGTTTCGAGTACTTCCGGTGTAGTCTGTTTAGTACTATCTCAGAACCTTGAGTGAAGATGTTGAGTTTGTTACTACCCCATTTTAGCAGGATGTCTCATTCTGAGCATTTTACTGCCGTTATGCTGCCGGAATTGCCCTAGGAGTTCGAGAGATACTAATTTCCTTGTCCTACATTCTACAGTCTATAGTTGATGCTGATTCCGTCCTTGGTTTCGTTTCTCAGGATGTCATCAGTTAAGCGAAGTTCTGTTGCTCGTAGCCAGAACCACGGAGATGGTAGGGATGAGGATCCTCCCGACCAGCCTTCGTTGACAGAGTTCATGTTAGAGATGGAGAAGAACAAGTGTGAGTCTAACCGCTTGTTGGCACGTATCGAGGAGAACACCGCACATCGGTTCAAAGGGTCTGCAACCATTCATGACTTCATTCGCTTGCACCCACCTACCTTTCATCATTCCATCGAGCCACTTGATGCAGATGACTAGCTCCGTAGTATCACACACAAGCTCCGTTCTGCGAATGTAGATGAAGATGACAAGGTCACCTATGCTGCATATCACCTGGAAGGTCCTGCTAGTCTTTGGTGGCAGAACTATGAGGCTATGCTTCCAGCTGGCCAGATTCCTACCTGGAGGGATTTCACCAAGGCTTTTCGCGAGCATCACATTCCTAAAGCCCTCATCGATCGCAAGAGAGAAGAGTTCTATAGTTTCACCCAGAGTAAGATGGCTGTTGATGCTTACAGTAGAGAGTTTGAGAACCTCGCCCGCTATGCTTCAGAAGAGGTGTCCACGGACGCTAAGAAGCAGGCTAGGTTCTGGAAGGGTCTCAACCCCAAGTTGCGTCGTGATCTCCACTTGCACCATTGCAATACGTTCCAGGCCCTGGTGAACAAGGCCATTAATGCAGAGACAGCTCAGCTCACTTACGAGGAGTCTCGTAAGCACACCCGTGATTTGGGATCTTCCTCCGGTTCTAGTTCTCAGAAGCGCCGGATTTGGGTTCCAAACTCCGCTCTTCCTTCCAGATATGCACCGAGACCATCTTATGTGGTGCCTCCCCCAGCTCAGTCATATGCTCCACCCAGGCCTATTGGTAGACCGCTTGTCAGTGCGGGTCCACGTCCAACTTCAGGGACTTGCTTGACATGCGGGAAGCCAGGACACTATGCATGTGACTGCTCTCAGACTAGCTATGCTCCACCTCAGCCCGAGAAGTCTGTTGGCTGTGTTAAGCCACCATGCAAGATGATCAGTGTCAAGTCAGCTCCCACTGAACGTGGACGCGTGCATCACGTCTCAGCCAGAAACGCTCATGATGATCCAGATGTCGTTCTTGGTACACTCCTTGTCAACTGTCATCCAGCATTGGTTCTGTTCGATACTGGAGCGTCTCACTCCTTCATTTCTGAAAGCTATGCTAACTTGCACAACATGTCATTTTGTGATATGCCCTCTCCACTAGTCATTCAAACTCCTAGATCCAAATGGCAAACTTCTAGTGTAAGCCATGGTAACGAAATCCTTGTTGACAGACTTGTATTCCTCGCATCACTTATAGCCCTCAAGTCTACAGATATTAACATCATCTTGGGTATGGACTGGATGACAGCTCATTATGCCAAGATTGATTGTTACACCAGGTCTATTCAACTTACACACCCATCTGGCAAGATAGTCACTGTCTCCACTAGAGTTGCAAGGCGTCAGCTCTATTCTCTTAATGCCAGCCCTCTTCCAGACCTTGAAGATATCCCGGTAGTCCGTGACTTTCTGGATGTCTTTCCAGAGGAACTGCCAGGTGTTCCACCTGATAGACATGTAGAGTTCGTCATAGATCTTATCCCAAGAACCGCTCCAATCTCTAGGAGACCCTACAAGATGGCACCCTTAGAACTAGCCGAGATTAAGAAACAACTTGATGAGTCCTTGCAAAAGGGTTTCATCCGTCCTAGTTCTTCTCCTTGGGCTTGCCCCGTCCTCTTCGTTAAGAAGAAGGATGGTACGGACCGGATGGTTGTAGATTATCGTCCCGTTAATTTGGTCACGATAAAGAACAAATATCCGATCCCCAGGATCAACGACCTGTATGATTAGCTCGCTGGATCCTCAGTCTTCTCCAAGATGGATTTGAGGTTAGGCTACCACCAAATCAAAATCAGAAATGGGGACATTCCCAAAACGGCTTTTGTCACTCGTTATGGCCAGTACGAGTACACCGTCATGTCCTTCGGTCTAACCAATGCTCCAGCTACATTCTCCCGCTTGATGAACTCGATCTTCATGGAGTACTTAGATAAATTTGTCGTGGTTTATCTCGATGATATTCTTATTTACTCGAAGAACGAGGAAGAGCATGCCGAACATCTTAGACTTGTGTTAGAAAAACTCAGAGAGCATCGCCTTTATGCCAAGTTCTCCAAGTGTGAATTTTGGTTGCCAGAAATGACCTACCTAGGCCACGTAATCTCTGGTAAGGGCATTGCTATCAATCCCGAGAGAGTTAAGGCCGTTCTTGATTGGACTCCACCTGAAACCGTTAAACAAGTTAGGAGTTTCCTTGGTCTAGCCAGCTATTGTCGCCGCTTTGTTGAAAACTTCTCTAAAGTGGCCAAACCCCTCACGGAACTTCTCAAGAAAGATAAAAAGTTTGAGTGGTCCCCACAGTGTGAGTACAGTTTTCAGGAACTGAAAAGGCGCCTGACTTCCGCTCCCATACTTGTGCCACCGGATTTCACTAAAGACTTTGTTATCTACTGCGACGCCTCACGACAGGGACTAGGGTGCATTCTTATGCAGGATCGTCATGTGATTGCCTATGCATCTCGACAGTTGCATCCACACGAGGAGAATTATCCTAGACATGATCTAGAGCTTGCAGTCGTAGTCTATGCACTCAAGACCTGGCGACATTACCTTCTTGGTAAACGTTGCAAGATCTACACCGATCACCAGAGTCTCAAGTATATCTTCACACAACCAGATCTGAACCTTAGGCAAAGACGTTGGTTGGAGTTGATCTCAGATTACGACTTAGGGATTACTTACACTCCAGGCAAAGCCAATGTCATGGCTGATGCGCTAAGTCGTAAATCCTATTGCAACAATCTCATGTTGCAGCAGGGTCAACCACTTCTCCATGAGGAATTCTGTAAGCTTAATCTTCACATTGCTCCTCACGGATTCCTTTCTACATTGGTGGCGAAACCTACCCTTGAGGATCAGATCATTACTGATTAGAAGTTTGATAGGGGTGTTATCCACATCAAGAGAAACATTAAGAAGGGAGTTGGTGGATGTTTCTCTATGGATGATCGTGGTGTTGTTTTCTTTCAGAATCGCTTGGTGGTTCCCAAGAATCAACATCTGCGACAATTGATTCTTAAGGAGGCGCATGAATCCCCTCTCACGATTCATCCCGGTAGTAGTAAGATGTATCAGGACCTACGCCAGAGGTTCTGGTGGACTAGGATGAAAAGAGAAATCGCCGACTTCGTTGCTAATTGTGACGTTTGTCGTCGCGTTAAGGCAGAGCATCAAAGACCTGCTGGCACCCTTCAGCCTCTAGCCATTCCTGAGTGGAAATGGGATAAAGTTGGTATGGATTTCATCACCGGCTTTCCCAGGACCAAGAGAGGGAATAATGCTATCTTCGTAGTCATTGATCGTCTCTCCAAAGTGGCGCACTTCCTACCTGTTCGAGAGAATATCACCGCTAGTCAGCTCGCTGACTTATATATTTCTCGAATAGTATCACTTCATGGTGTTCCACTAGAGATCAATTCAGACCGTGGCAGTCTTTTCACTTCTCATTTCTGGGAGAGTTTCCAAACTGCCATGGGAACCCATCTTTCCTTCAGTACCGCTTTCCACCCTCAATCAAGTGGTCAGGTGGAACGGGTCAACCAAATTCTCGAAGACATGCTTAGAGCTTGCGTTATCTCATTCGGTATGGATTGGGAGAAATGTCTTCCTTTTGTCGAGTTTGCTTATAACAATAGCTATCAATCCAGTCTCAAGAAAGCTCCTTTTGAGATTCTCTATGGACAAAGATGTCAAACACCGTTGAACTGGTCGAAAACCGGTGAAAGACAATTCTTTGGACCGGACATGATCCAGGAGGCAGAAGAGCAAGTTCGCATCATTTGTGAGAATTTAAAAACAGCCCAGTCTCGTCAAAAGAGCCAGTATGATCGTCATCATAAGGATATGACTTATGAAGTTGGCGACAAAGCTTACCTTCGGGTTACTCCTTTGAAGGGTACCCATCATTTCGGTATCAAAGGCAAGTTGGCTCCTCGTTACATTGGTCCTTTTCGCATTCTCGCTAAACGAGGAGAGGTTGCCTATCAGTTGGAACTACCCCCACATCTTTCTCGAGTTCATGATGTCTTCCACATCTCTCAACTCAGGCGTTGCTTCTCGGATCCTATCCGCGGAGTGGACCACGCAACGCTTGATCTCCAAGATAACCTCACATATTGAGAGTATCCGGTTCGCATTCTTGATCAGGCAGAGCGTGTCACTCGACGTCATAACATCAAGTTTCTCAAGGTTCGGTGGTCTCAACATTCCGAGAGAGAAGCTACTTGGGAACGAGAAGATCGTCTTCGACTGGAGTGCCCCGCTTTCTTTCCGTCGACCCCTGAATCTCGGGACGAGATTCTTTCAAGTGGGGGCGACTTGTCACATCCCTAGTTCGGGTATGACCTAGACTAGCTAGTCATGTGTGCATCATGTTTAAATTCCATTTAAGTTTGAAATGAGGATTTGTGAAACCCTCAGAATCATTTCTGGAAATGACCCAGATAAAAATTGCTCCAAAAGGGGCCAAGAAAATGTTCATGTTGCTCTCTGAAAATATTGGTCAGAGTTAAAATTCTAAAAAATATTCTCAGGAGCTCATAAACATTTATTTTGGTCATTTGGAAATTAATTCAGTAATTATTTGCGTTGGATAAATATTTTTATATATACAAAATATTGTCCAATATTTTTGAATTTTTGGTGGGGGGCTTTGGAGGGGTCCAACTAGTCCCTACAAAAATTTACAGAATAAAATAAATTGATTTAGTATTTTTATTAAATCAAAACAAATGTCAGAAAATAGAAAACAAAAACAAAATAGATAAAGGGAAGAAGCCCACCTGACTTACCTGCGGCCTGCTATCGTAGCAAAGGCTCAGCCCACCAGTGCGAGGCGGTCGTCCTCAACCTCTGCCAGTAGGCAGAGGCGTGTCGACGCGCGAGCACTTGCCGTGGCCACCTCCTGCTTCTCCCTCTCGTCGCCTGGATCGTCCCGAACGTCGCCACGCGTCGCCCCGGTCCTCTCCCACTCTCTCTCACTCTCCCTCCTCCCCTGGACCTCTCCCTTTCCCCGCGCCCGAAGCGCTGCCGCCGCCGCAGCTCACCGCCGACGCGCTCCCTGCCGTCCCCTCGCCCCTCCGTAGAGTCCACGAGCTCCGCCACGACTCCCTCGTCCTCTCCGTCAAGCCACAAGATGCCGGACGCCCCGTGGAGCCGTCGCCGACGCCATCTTCGCCTTCGACCGCCGTGGATCCCCATCGCCGCCCCGCCGTCTCTAGTGCGTCCCCGAGCCCGCTTCGACGCCCGCTGCAACCGCTGTGAGCTGCTGCTCCTCCTCCCCCTCTCCGTTCTCGCCCCCGCACACCGCAGCCGCATCCCCGCTCGTGCCCGACTCCGGCCGCCGCCGCGAGCTCTGCTCTGGCGAGCTCCGCCGTTCCCACGGCCTCCCCTGGGCGTGGCTGGATGCGCCTGTGCACGGGCTACCTGCCGGTGGCCTCCGTGTGCCAAACCGTGGCCTCCAGCTCGTTCCGGCGAACTTCCGCCGTGGCTCGAGGTCGTCGCCGGCGAAACTCCGGCGACTGACGTGGCACGTGATTAGCTGCTAACCTCACCGCTTAATTAACCCCAGGGTCACTGACGCGTGGGCCATGCCCCTGTTTAGTTTAGGTGCTAGTTTAGTTAGCGCTAATTAACTTTGTTAATTAGTTGTCTCACTAACAGGTGGGCCCAGTCCCTAACTAACCTAGGTTAGTGCTAACCTAACACTAACTAACTCTGTTAGCTAGATGTTACACTGACATGTGGGTCCCAGCCGTCAGGTTTGACCTGGGCTGGCGCCTTTGACCTGCTGACGTCATACGGACGTCAGGCTGACGCCATTATTTATTTCTGGATTTAAATTAAATCAGGAATTCCAGAAAATTAGCAAAACTTCAAAAAATCATAGAAATTCAACCGTAACTCAGATTGAAATAAGTTATATATCAAAAATTATTAGAAAAATGCAATCTTTCCATCTGTACTAGTTTCATGCATGACAAACCAACTTATACCTACTGTATAAGTGAAACACTAAAATGGCTTATATAAAGAGCTTATTTTGGAGATGCATTTGAATCTTTGATTCAAATGGACTTCATTCAAATTGAATAGTAGTTGCATTAGCTCAAACAACATCACATCTTCATGCCATGTTCATGCATCATATTGTTGCATATGCTTGTGTATTGATTGCCGACACCGTTCCTTCTCGATAGGTCCTGCTCCGGAGACCGTTCCAGAGTACCTGTCTGAGGAGCAGTGCCCCCCTGTTGATCTACCAGGCAAGCAAACCCCCTTGTTCATTCCGATACAATCCTACTCTCTCGCTCCTGCTCTCAGTTATTGCATTAGGACAACAACGATTCATCTGCTACTTTGTGTTGCGGTAGTTGAACCCATTCCTCTGCATGACCTGTCATTGCCATAGTAAATAGTTGAAACCCACTAGCATGTGTAGGAGTTCATTGAGCCATGTTGTGTTCCTACCATGCTATGCCTGCTATTGCTTAGAGTTGTGTCAGGTCTGATTCATTGGGAATGAATTGGAGTGTTATGAGTTGTTCTGGTGCTGAGAGTTAAGTGTGTGAACACGATTTGGTAAAGGTAGCGGTGAGAGGCCATGTAGGAGTACAGGGTGGGTTGTCTCACTGGAACCGTCCTTAAGCACTGAGTTTTGTGTATGTTTTCCAATGACTAGCTACTACCACACATTGGAATGCTTAAGTGCCCCTCTCGACTTATTAACCAACTTGATCTCTGTCCAGGAGTCGCAACTAGTTTCTGGTGTTTGTAGGTAGTGTTAGTAGTCTACCAAGTGGCACCCGGCCAGGTGGGCTTGGGACAGACTAGGCACAGTGGCACGGTGTACCAAGTGGCACCCGGATGGTGGGCTTGGGAACCCTGCTCACATCGCTTGGGGCCGTGAGCGACACCCCGGCCGGATCTCCTTGCGGATGGAACCCGAATAGGCGATAAACCTGGACTAGAGTCTTGTGTGGTTAGTCAGGTCGTGGCCGACTCCCTCGCCAGGCTTCCGCTTGAAGGTTGCCGAGATACATGACGTGTGCATGGCGGTAAGTGGCGAGAGCGTGTGTGAAGATGTACACCCCTGCAGGGTTAACATGATCTATTCGAATAGCCGGGTCCGCGGTTATGGACTTCTTGGATGCTTACATGGTACATAGATAACTTGAAGTGGATACTATAAAATGCTCAAGACAAGTGTGAGTGCTATGGATGGCCTTCTCGTAGGGAGACGGGGATGAATCCATAGTAGTGTATTGTGTGGTGATTAGTGGACTCGTGTGCGCCATATCACCTCAAAGAAGTTCTGGTAGTCGTAGAACAGGATAGCCACAGAGTCAAAGCTGGCTTGCTGCAACTAAACCCCACATTACCTTGTTGATACAAATGCATGTATGATAGGATCTGATGTAAGTCTTGCTGAGTACCTTTGTACTCATGTTGCTTTATTTATGTTTTTGCAGTGGAGACTTCGGTCTTACTAGTGTTCTCGTGGACTTCGACAAGTAGCTTGTACCTCAGCTACGATCTTGATCGGATGTTTTAGATAGTCAGGCTCTTCAGCCTTTTTCATTTATAGATGTTTGTACTCAGACATGTAATGCTTCCGCTTGTTGCTTGTATGCTCTGTATGATGGGTCTTGTGACCCCTGTTTGCAATAAATGCTATGATGGCTCTTGAGCCTTATCTATATGAGTTGTTGAGTTATGCTGTGATGCCATGTTGTACAGCACATACTTGCATGTTATGCGTACGTGTAATGTGCATTGCTATGTGTGGGATCTGACTATCTAGTTGTTTATCCTTAGTAGCCTCTCTTACGGGGAAATGTCTCCTAGTGCTTCCACTGAGCCATGGTAGCGTGCTACTGCTCCGGAACACTTAGGCTGGCCGGCATGTGTCCTTCTTCGTTCTTGTGTCTGTCCCTTCGGGGAAATGTCACGCGATGAATACTGGAGTCCTGTTAGCCCGCTACAGCCCAGTTCACCGGAGTCCTGTTAGCCCAGTGCTACAGCCTGGATTCACTCGCTGATGACCGACACGTTCGATGCTGGGTCATGGATGCCTGTCCCTGTAAGTTTGTGCCACTTTGGGTTTACGACTAGCCATGTCAGCCCGGGCTCCTTATCATATGGATGCTAGCGACACTATCATATACGTGTGCCAAAAGGCGCAAACGGTCCCGGGCAAAGGTAAGGCGACACCCATGGGGATACCGTGCGTGAGGCCGCAAAGTGATATGAGGTGTTAGATGCTAGATCGATGTGGCATTGAGTCGGGGTCCTGACAGTTGCCACCTGTCGGTGACCCCTTGAGCATATAAAAGGAGGCCCATGCGCAACGTAGAGGAGGTTCGACTCATTCGAAACTAGAACACTCCCACGCTCTCGAGCAAGAACATAATACAACCATAAAGCAGCAGTAGGAGTATTATCTCTCCGGAGAGCTCCGAAGCTGGGTAAAATCGCTCGTGTGTTCCACCTTGATCCGCTCTTCGTGCGATCTCCGCCCCTCGCCGGACCGAAAGGGACCCCGGTCCCATAGGTGTTCGTTTCCCACGACATCTTTGGCGCGCCAGGTAGGGGGCGCCGAGGTTGTGTGAACCCGATCCGGCGTTCGCGCGAGCCAGATCTTCATCATCTTCATCGACATGCCGCCGAAGAAGAAGGTTTCGGAGGTGGCTGCTCTGTCCATGTCGATCCCACCGCCACCGGAGCAAACGGGTGGTGGGGTAGATGCCGGCGGAGGAACGGGCGCCGACGAGGGAGCTCACGCTGCCGCCAGGTCCAAGGACAAGGCCGCGCAAACCTCGGCGTCCGTACATGCACCGCGCCCGTCTCAGGAGGGGCGGGGTCAACAGCGTCATGGTACTCGCGGTACCATACGCTCGTTGGACCAAAATCGAGCTGGCGGATCTCGAGATGCTCAAGACCAGCATGCGCGTCAACCTGCTGGCACGAGCAAGACACGGTCGCCTGGACGGGATCCTGCTCCTTCTAACATAGTTAGAAGTCCGAGCATATCTCGCTCCTCGCACCGTTCGCCACCGCCACCGAAGACCCCAGAAGAAGCGTTGGCTCGAGCCCAACTGCTCCTGGATTACCCGCCAATGGCGGACAAGATCGACGATTGGAGGGCCACCATTCAGAGCCTCATCGGCTTCGCCAACGGCGACACTCCACGGCAGCCGAATGCATCGCAGCCGCGGCAAGATTGCCGGACGCGAGCCGATGGCGACAAGACCGGTGGAGGTGCAACCACCGTGCACTCCCCGCCCCGAAGGCGAAGATCGCCGACTCGCCGGGTCAACCTCGACACTGAGTCCACAGCGTCATCAGATCCACGGGCTCGTCGCGATCAGCGCCAAGTTCTTCAAGAGTGACAGCAAGAAGACGTTCGTACACGCAT
Source organism: Triticum timopheevii (assembly GCA_963921465.1). Taxonomy (NCBI): domain Eukaryota; kingdom Viridiplantae; phylum Streptophyta; class Magnoliopsida; order Poales; family Poaceae; genus Triticum; species Triticum timopheevii. The sequence goes on along the minus strand of OY997264.1, from coordinate 245,272,766 downwards.
CGAGTGTCGAAGAGAAGCGCGGCGTCAATCAGACCAGCGCGCTGGGCCCACTGTTGACATGCATGCGCCAGGGGAACCAGGTGACTTGCCGTACGCGGTAGGTTGCCCTGCGTTCACCCCGTGAGCTCCGGCAAGTCCAGTGGCCCAGTACAAAGAACTTCAAGCCTGACGTACCAGAGAAGTACGATGGCAGGTTGCATCCATCGAAGTTCCTCAGCATCTACACCATCGCGGTGCAAGCTGCCGGGGGGCGCGATGATAAGATCCTTGCCAACTACTTCCCGCTGGTGCTCAAGCCCAATGTCAGATCCTGGCTCATGCACTTGCCGGACAACTCCATATCCTCATGGGCGGATCTGTGCCATCAGTTTGTCGGCGCCTTTACAGGTGGCCACAAGCCTCATGGCCAAGAGAGCGATCTTCATCTGCTCGCCCAAAAGGAAGGAGAGCCTCTGCGCAAGTATATTCAGAGATTCAGCCAAGTGCAGCGCAACATCCCAGATGTCCACCCTGCCGCGGTCATCAGCGCGTTCCATCAGAACGTGTGTAACCGCAGGATGCGGGAGGAGATGGCGATGTGCAAGATAAGGGACGTCAGTGAGCTCTACGCCCTAGCCGACAAGTGTGCACGTGCTAAGGAAGGGAGAGAACTCCCCGGAGAGAACACAGGAGCAGGGGGTCTGACAGTGAGGATGCCGCCCCGGCAAGGAAAAACCGGCGGCGGAATAACAGAAAAAGGAAATGCAAAGATGTGCTAGCTGTTGAGCAGTCCGGCAACGGAGGTGGCGCCGACAAAGCCAAAGCTGGTAGCTCCGGCGAGGCTGTGGCGGCCGCCGACAAGCAGGGCGGCTCCGACAAGCAGTATTGCAAGATCCACCGCACCAAGGGTCATGATCTCCAGAGCTGCAAGAAGGTCGAGCAGCTTGTCGAGCAGCAGAAAGCTGAGTACGAGCGACGCGACAAGGAGAAGGCCCAGGAAGGTACTGGAGGATCCGGCAAGAAGCGTCCCGGTCGGGGAGGACGCCGCGGCAAGGCCAAGCAGTGGCAAGGAGACAGGCCTCCCCGCGGCCGCGACAGAGATGAATATGAAGACGACGATGAAGACATGGATGATGACGAGGCCGATGAGCAGGAGTTTCGGAAAGCCATAGAGGTTCTGTGCGTTGACGGTGGTGCTTCTCTGCATACTTCGCACCGCCAGCTCAAACAGTGGGTGCGGGAAGTTAATGCAGCAGAACCACTAGTTGAGTCACGCAAGCCTCTAAAGTGGTCCAGCACGCCTATCATCTTTGACATTGAGGACCACCCTGATCGCATAACTGCGGTCGGGTGCTTGTCGATGTTGGTTTCACCAACTATCCGCAACCTCAAGGTCACAAAGATGCTGGTTGACGGCGGGGCCGGCTTGAATCTGATCTCCTCTGCGGTACTCCAGAAGCTCCAGATCCCCGACAACGAGCTCGAAGAGACCGGTACTTTCCAAGGAATCAACCCGGGAAGGAGCAAGCCGAAGGGAAAGATCACGTTGCCAGTAACATTTGGCAGCGAGCTGAAATTCAGAATAGAGAGAGTCACTTTTGACGTTGCTGATTTCCCATTGCCCTACAATGGGATACTCGGCCGTCCAGCGCTCGCCAAGTTCATGGCAGCCTCTCATTATGCATACAATATGCTCAAGATGCCAGGTCCGATAAGTGTCATCTCTGTCCCTGGCGACAAGAAAGATGCACTTATCTGCACCGACAAGATTTACCGGGAAGCAGCAGCTGTAGCAGAATGCAAGCCACTTGCCGCTGAAGCTCCCGGGGGGAAGAAGAAGACCAAGTCCGACAAGAGCTCTGATGCCCACTCCGGCAAGCGCACCTCTTCGGAGTGCTGCTCTACCGTCGAGGACGCACCATCGAGCTCCACCGGCAAGTGTAAGAAGACAAAGACAGCTTCACCAGAGACCAAGAAAGTGGCCGCCAAGGAGGACAGCACTGGTGGTACCTTCACCATCAGTGCCACGCTTGACCCTAAATAGGAGAGCGCGCTCGTTGCTTTCCTGCGGGCGAATGTCGACATGTTTGCATGGCAATCGTTTGACATCCCCGGTGTTCCCAGGAAAGTAATTGAGCACCACCTTGCTGTCTGTCCTCACGCGCGGCCCGTCAAGCAGAAAGTCAGGAAACAAGCAGTGGAGCGCCAAGAATTCATTGCAGAAGAGATCAAGAAGTTGGAAGCAGCAGGCCTTGTCAGAGGAGTGCTCCATCCTACGTGGTTGGCCAATCCTGTAGTCGTGCGCAAGGCAAGCGGGAAATGGAGGCTTTGTATTGACTTTACTGATGTTAATAAAGCTTGTCCCAAAGACCCATCTCCCTTGCCGCGCATTGACCAGATTGTCGACTCCACGGCAGGATGTGATTTGCTTTCATTTCTTGATGCATACTCAGGATATCATCAGATCTTCATGGCAGAAGAGGATGAGGAGAAGACCGCATTCATTACTCTGTGTGGCACCTACTGTTTTGTACGGATGCCTTTCGGATTAAAGAATGCTGGTTCAACATTTGCAAGAGTAGTTCATGACGCTTTTGAGCCACAGTTGCACAGAAATGTGGAAGCCTACATGGATGACATAGTGGTCAAGAGCAAGGACAAAGTAACTCTGATTCAAGATTTGGACGAAACATTTGCAAATCTGCGCAAGATCAACCTCAAGCTCAACCCCGAGAAGTGTGTGTTTGGAGTTCCTTCCGGCAAGCTTCTCGGGTTCTTTGTGTCTCAACGGGGAATTGAAGCCAATCCCGACAAGATCAAGGCCATTGAGCAGATTGAAGCACCGAAGCGCATCAAGGATGTGCGAAGGCTTGCCGGTTGCATGGCTGCTCTCAGCAGGTTTATCTCTAAGTCTGCTGAGCGCGCCATGCCATTTTTCAAAATATTAAAAAAGGCAGGTCCAATAAAATGGACTCCGGAAGCGGAGGCTGCGCTGCAGGACTTGAAGAGATACCTGTCCTCCACTCCAATACTTGTCGCACCTAAGCCGCAAGAGAAGTTGCTGATGTATCTGGCGGCAACCAATCAAGTGGATAGTGCTGCGTTAGTAGCGGAAAGGGAGGCGGATGATGAGCCAGCGACCACGGCAAGTGCATCCAGCGACAAGCAGGTGGCGTCCCCAACAAGCTCTGGTCCCGACAAGGATGGATCTGCGCAGGCACGAGAGGAGAAACAGAAGAAAATGGTGCAGCACCCAGTTTACTTTGTCAGTTCCCTTCTGCAGGGGGCTAGGTCAAGGTACTCTGGTGTGCAGAAATTGCTTTTTGGCCTTCTCATGGCCTCGAGGAAGCTGCGCCATTACTTCCAAGCACATGAGATCACAGTTGTCACTCGCTTTCCGTTGAAGAGGATACTGCAGAATCCAGAAGCAACAGGCAGGATTGTCGAGTGGGCACTGGAACTGTCAAGCTTTAGCCTCAAGTTCGAGAGTACTTCAACTATCCAGAGCCGAGCATTGGCAGAATTCATAGCAGAGTGGACGCCAACACCTGATGAAGAAATTCCAGAGGCGAGCATCCCCGTCAAGGAAGCAAGTAAAGAGTGGATCATGTACTTTGATGGTGCCTTCTCGCTACAAGGCGCCGGTGCGGGCGTGTTACTTGTCGCACCCACCGGAGAGCACCTCAAGTACGTGGTCCAGATGCACTTTCCCAAGGAGCAAGCGACAAACAATACTGCAGAATATGAAGGCTTGCTTGCCGGTCTTAGGATCGCGGCAGACCTTGGGATTAAGAACCTTATTGTTAGGGGCGACTCACAGCTTGTCGTCCGCCAAGTAAACAAAGATTATCAGAGTCCATTGATGGAAGCTTACATTGATGAAGTGAGAAAGTTGGAAGAGCACTTTGACGGCCTACAGATGGAACATGTTCTGAGAGCTCAGAACGACATCGCTGATGGCCTGTCAAAGTGCGCTGCACTTAAGTTACCTGTGGAACCAGGGATTTTCGTGCTCAGGCTGACTCAACCATCTGTAGCACCATCGACTGGACAGGGCAAGAAGAGGAAGTTGGTTTCTGGTGACTATTTTCCGGTAGAGCTCCCCGAAGCCGCTGCCAAGAAGGTCCCCAAGATCAACACCAAGAGTGCTGAGGAGCAGTCTGCTCCGACAAACCCTAGGGTTTGTTCCATTGAAGCAGACGCTCCCGACGAGTTTTGCTCCGGCAAGCTTGCCGGGGAACATCAAGCTCCGGCTGAGCCGCGTGTTCTTGCCGTAGAAGCGGATGATCCCGCAGCAACATATGTGCCTTTGGTCCTTGTTGTTGATCCGCAAGCTCCAGCATGGGCGCAGCAGATTGTCCATTTCCTTCAGACAGGAGAGCTTCCTGAAGAGCAAGAAGAAGCGGAGAGAGTAGCCCGGCAATCAAGTATGTACCAGTTTGTTGACGACACACTGTACAGAAGAAGATTCAACGGTGTGAAATTGAAGTGTATTCCCAGGGAAGATGGACAGAAGCTGTTGGCGGAGATACATGGAGGCATATGTGGTCACCACATTGGCGCAAGAGCACTTGCCGGCAAAGCTTTCCGGCAAGGTTTCTTTTGGCCGACAGCCCTCCAGGATGCAACTGCACAAGTAACTAAGTGTGAAGCGTGCCAGTTCCATTCCAAGCAGATACACCAGCCAGCTCAAGCTCTCCAGACGATCCCTTTATCCTGGCCATTTTTGGTCTGGGGGCTCGACATCCTCGGCCCCTTTCCCCGAGCTGTACGTTGTACGTTGCTATGTCTGTACCCTTGCCTGCGTTGCCACCTGTCGGTGACCCCTTGAGCATATAAAAGGAGGCCCATGCGCAACGTAGAGGAGGTTCGACTCATTCGAAACCAGAACACTCCCACGCTCTCGAGCAAGAACATAATACAACCACAAAGCAGCAGTAGGAGTATTATCTCTCCGGAGAGCTCCGAAGCTGGGTAAAATCGCTCGTGTGTTCCGCCTCGATCCGCTCTTCGTGCGATCTCCGCCCCTCGCCGGACCGAAAGGGACCCCGGTCCCATAGGTGTTCGTTTCCCACGACACGTAGTCTCGCCCTTCTTACGAAGGGACCGCCCGCCGGACTCCGGAACCACTGAAGGTTCCGGTGCGGAGTCCGGCCCAGGGCCGAACTCAGAACCCTTCGGGGTTTGATCCCCCTTGTGCCCGAAGTCCGGGAGGTTACCTTGCGGCACCTCCGGGACCTCCTCCTCCTGGCTGGGCCCCTTTTGGGACCCCACCTCGGCGTCATCCGCAGCGCGAGGAGAGGAGACGGCCGAAAGTGAAGTTTTATTCATGTCCGACGAAGCCAGGGAGCCGCTCGTTGAAGTGTCGAGCCCGTCCTTGGGCGGGCTGCTGGATTATATTCGGTGTTAGGAGATTATATGCGACAAACGAAATGCCGTGAATTATTCTGGTGTCCGGACACTTACGATGTCGCCAGGGGCTTAGTCTTTGGTGGCCACTCCTCTTCGCTGTCGTCGGCGTTGGTGGAGTAGTCCGGAGGGAGGGTCCTTCCCTTCTTGGAACCTTCGGCCTCCCCCGTTGGGGCGACCTTCCTTTTCTTCTCTCCCCCCACTGGGGGAGAGGCCTCTTTTTCCTCCTCCTCCTCTTTGCAGGAGGAGTCTGCCTCGGAGTCATCAGACGATGAGTCCGACAACACCTGGCACCTGGAACTCCTTCGAATTCCCGTGGCCTTCTTCTTGGCCTTCTTCTCTAGCACCACATGAGGTGCCGGAACCAGCAGCCCCGTCAATCGGGTGTCCGCTGGGTCTTCTGGCAAGGGAGCCGGACAGTTAACCTGCCTGGACGTCTTTTGCCAGGCCTGTCAAAGGTAGGGGAGTTTAGATCCCGCATAGAGTCAAACTATGGAAAACAAGAGTCCAGTAAAGGGTAGAGTAGCTTACCTCGCTGGCTTGACGCTACAAGCTGTATCCGCGATCTTCGGTAGCGGATGCAGGCGCCTCGGCACCCTTGAACAGCACCTTCCAGGCATCTTCGTACGTGGTGTCAAAGAGCCTGCTCAAGGTTTGGTGTTGTGCCGGATCAAACTCCCACAAGCTGAAGGCCCGTTGTTGGCACGGGAGGATCCGGCGGATGAGCATGACCTGGACTACGTTAACAAGCTTGAGCTTCTTGTTCACCAGGCTTTGGACGCAGGATTGAAGTTCGGTCAGCTCTTCCGAATTACCCCGCGTCAAGCCCGTCTCCTTCCAGGAGGTGAGCCGTGTAGGGAAGCCAGATTGGACATTGAAGGTCTTCAGCCATAAGCCGAAGTGGGGTTGGATGCAGAGGAAGGCCTCGCACACGACAATGAACGCCGAGATGTTGAGGATGAAATTCGGGGCTAGATCGTGGAAATCCAGGCCGTAGTAGAACATGAGCCCCCGGACAAATGGGTGAAGTGGAAAACCTAGTCTGCGGAGGAAGTGGGTGAGGAACACCACCCTCTCATGGGGCCCGGGGGTGGGGATGAGCTGCCCCTTGTCGGGGAGCCGATGCGCGATGTCGCTGGACAAGTATTCGGCCTTCCGCAGCTTTTTGATGTGCCGCTCCGTGAAGGAGGAGACCATCCACTTGCCTCCCCCTCCAGACATGGCTGGGGAAGGTTGAGGCGAGATGTGCGGACTTGGGCGCTAGAGCTCGAGTGCGCGGAAATGGATGAGCAAAGGAGGAAGAAGGCGTGTGTGAAAAAGTGGATCCTTATCCCCTTATATGGACGGACGAAACTATGCGTCCCCACCAGCCTGGTAAAACTCACTCATCCCCCAAGCGCTGTAATCAATGGTGCGGTTGGGTTACCCATGCCCGTATTAATGATAATCCCGGAATAAGGGGACACGATCTCTGCTTTGACAAGACGTGCCAAGGAACCGCCTCGCTAAACGCGCTGAGGTGGGATAGTAAAAACGATTCGAATAAAGGTTTGGCCGTGGTGTGATGTCACACCACGAAAAACGTCAGCAGATTGAACTTGTGTAAATATCATTCTCTCTACGGTAGTATGTGGAACTTATTTTGCAGAGCCGGACACTATCCTTGTGTTCAAAATCTTCTATGAAGTATTCGGAGGAGGAACCCACCTTGCAATGTGGAAGACAATATGCGCGCTGGACTCGTCATCATTGAAGCCTGGTTCAGGGGCTACTGAGGGAGTCCCGGACTAGGGGGTGTTCGGATAGCCGAACTATCACGTTTGGCCGGACTCCGGGACTATGAAGATACAAGATTGAAGACTTCGTCCCGTGTCTGGATGGGACTTTCCTTGGCATGGAAGGCAAGCTTGGCGATACGGATATGTAGATCTCCTACCATTGTAACCGACTCTGTGTAACCCTAACCCTCTTCGGTGCCTATATAAACCGGAGGGTTTTAGTCCATAGGGCGAACAACAATCATACCATAGGCTAGCTTCTAGGGTTTAGCCTCTCTGATCTCGTGGTAGATCTACTCTTGTACTACCCATATCATCAATATCAATCAAGCAGGAGTAGGGTTTTACCTCCATCGAGAGGGCCCGAACCTGGGTAAAAACATCGTGTCCCTTGTCTCCTATTACCATCCGCCTAGACGCACAGTCCGGGACCCCCTACCCGAGATCCGCCAGTTTTGACACCGACAATGACCCTCTGCATGCAGCAACAACTCGTCAAGTCAGACTGATTTCAAGGTAGCGTGGGGAATAGGAGGCACCCACGTCCCATCTATCGCCACGCATCGTCCAAGGCCGCAGGCCCGCGGCGCTCCACACTTGACCTTTGGCTTCGCCCAGAAGCCAAGTCTGAGCACGCCTTGGACCCCGGGGCTACTGTCGGCATTCTGGATACTGGGGTACCCAGACCTACCTTCCTACGCCCCACCGCGTGGCTCCATTGACGGTCTTGTACAGCCCAGCTTCAGCATCAAGAACTCAAGACCCTCGCAAGGGGCCAAGCCTCGCGAGGCGGATGGCGCCAAGACCTCCAAGGGGATCGGCCTCCTAAGGCTGGCTCTAGAGGAGCAGAGATCTCTATGCAAGGTGCACCTCACGAGGCTCAGCTGACATGAGCCATGATGACCAAGGCCAAGTGGGTGCCAGCGAGCACAGTGTACCAGTTTCCTCTTTGGTGCAAAGGAGGCAAACAACAGGCGCGGAGTCCCGAGGAATCAACCAAAGGTTTCCATTTTGGTCAACAAGACCAAGACCGCCAGGACGGCAGGACGAAGGTCATCGCCGAGCCTACCGCAGCATCACGACCAGAGGTTTTTGCAGGCGAAGACCACTTTAGCCAGAATAGGATGTACTTGTTGTCTCCCTTCAAATCTGGCCATTGTGGGATCCCTTCCCGCCAACATTTGGGAAGAGGACCAAGGCCACTATAAATAGGACCTAGCCACCACCATAGAAGGGGATGGATCCGGGATCCATAGAATCCGTTCCACCCTCACCATCCCACCAGCTCACCTGAGCTCAAGAACACCTCACCTCCTGAGGTTGTTCAACCACTGTACTAGTTCTTCCTCACCTCCTCGAGTCAAATCCACCACAAAGCAGGAGTAGGGTTTTACACTGCAAGGTGGCCCGAACCTGGGTAAACTATTGTGTCGTTCTTTCCTTTCGAGCTCAACGCCCTAGGCTGTGAGGTTTCGCAAGTAGCAGGCTAGGTAGGTTGAGATCTCTACACGCACCCCAGAGTTCGAACCTCTCAAGGGTTTGCGGAACCCGAAATGAGACAGACATGTTGACCCAATGACATATATGTACCCTTTTTATACTCCTGCAACCGGTTACCGGTATGAAAAGGTTGTTCGACAATCCTTCTTTCTGATTTTTAATACATGGCATTTTCTGGCTTGCTTCCGGGGTAGTATGCTTCAAATTTCACTCATAATAGAACCAAAACTTGTGTATGAACCATACCTTTTGACTCGAGCTGTACGGTTGTTCATGCACCCAATTTTTCTTTCGGTTAATTTCATCATTATTGTTGTGAAGGGTGCACACTGAGGTACACTTGATGCAGATAATCGAGTCAGAATATCATTTGTAATCAGACCAGACATTCCCACTACAATGCAGTCGGCTTATAATTACTTAATCTTTAGTTGAGCTTCCAAATATTTGAACTCATTTCTGATTCTTCGGATTCGGTGTCGGTTGATGAGAAACTTTAATAAGGGGAAAATAAGGTAACACTGGGGGCCCAAAGAAAGAAGCAAAAGAAACGACTAAAACAAAAGCACATAAAGCATACAAATAATATCACATTCAAGCAACATCACATATTAATGCTACTCACAACAATAGTAGCATGCATACTTAAGCACATCATTCTCGGGGGAACTCCGGTACTACGATCTACCATATTGTGGCAGTGTGCACGAAAGTGAATCCATGTGTGGAAGGAGTTGGTGTAAACAAAGCTACACCAAGCGTTAACTGAACACCGGTTACATCTGGATGGGCTTAGGGGCGAGGACGAACTTGGTGATCATGTAGCGAGAAATCATCAAGCAGACGGACGAGAATCATACACGTCCAAATAATGGGTGACAGGTTAGGATAGCAGCGAAAAGCAAGTGAAAGGATCGAGAAGGGGTGTCTAGGGGGTGATTAGACCCTCAACAAGCAAAAGTACCAGTTTTTATGATTTTCATGTTCAGGTTGAAGATTAGCACAATTTTAAACATTTCCAACACAATTCAAGCAAGCATGGCAAGAGTATAAGTAGCGGAAAGAGTAAATCATATTCGTTGCAAGAAAGTAAAGGTATGGGATTGGAGTGTGCAAACGCAATGAAGACATGGAGATTTTTGGCGTGGTTCCGATAGTTGGTGCTATCGTACATCCAAGTTGGTGGAGACTTCAACCCACAAAGGGTAATGCTTGCATGAGTCTACGGAGGGCTCCACCCATGAAGGGTCCATGAAGAAGCAACCTTGTTTATCCCACCATGGCCATCGCCCACGAAGGACTTGCCTCTCTTGGGTAGATCTTCACAAAGTAGGCGATCTCCTTGCCCTTACAAAATCCTTGATTCAACTCCACAATCTAGAGAGAGGCTCCCAAGTGACACCTAACCAATCTAGGAGACACCACTCTCGAAAAGGTAATACATGGTGTGTTGATGATGAACTCCTTGCTCTTGTGCTTCAAATGATAGCCTCCCCAACACTCAGCTCTCTCACACAGATTTTGCTAGGTGGCAAGATGATTTGAGTGGAGAGCAACTTGGGGAAGGCTAGAGATCAAGATTCTTGTGTTTGGATTGGAATGTCTTGTTATCAACACATGAGTAGGTGGTTCTCTCTCAGAAAATGAGTAGAGGAAGTGTAGGCACGTTCTGATGGCTCTCCCCCAAATGGAGAAGGAGGTAGAGGGGTATATATAGCCTCCACACAAAATCCAACCATTACACATGTCAACTACAGACGATTCCACCCCAGCAACTCGAACAGTGGCTCGATCTGATAATTCCAGCAGCCCCCGACCACGGCGAAGCCGTCGTCCCGTCCAAATCGGCGGCTATTCGAGGAGCCCCCACCGTCGTCGCCGCCGCTCTTCCCCTAATTTTTTCCCCTCCTTTTCTTAAAGAGAAATAAAGTTTCTAAGGTTAATAAACTTATCTTATCAAAAAAATTTAATAAACTTACTAGTCGGCTCCACTTCTAGAACGTCCGAGTGGAGGAAAAAACTTACAAGTGGACCCAGACTATACCTGGAAGCGGCATCCGTTCGGGATAAGAAAGAAAACCCGAGGACATAATTGCAAAAAATACACAATCCCCAAACCAAACGCACTTTCCCAATTACTCTGGCGATTCCCGACATTTCTTCTGGCGATTCCTGACATTTCTTCTGGCGATTCTCTGGTTCTGCTTCAAATTCAGCTCCAAAATCCCATTCCAACCACAGATCTGCAGGTAAATTCCTTCTACCAACCTGTTTTTGAATCATTGACACGACGAACCTTAGGAGCGAGGAACTGTTGCCAGCTTCCTATAGGTCTTCTTTCTGCAAGAATATATACTATGTATTGGTCCATATTGTGTGATGCTTCCACGGAGCACTGCTCCAAACTTAGGTCATGATATTTTGGGTTTTATTTTTAATGGAGTATTGTTAAGCCTCTGCGTGCTGAAACCCAGTGTCATGTAACTGTCTGAAGAACTATCTGAAACTGTTGAATTCTGCTGCTAGAACTGTTGGTTATCTTCAGTTAGTACTTGGTAGTTGTCTGTACTCTTTGGTACTTGGGAACCCACATCAGTTGAGTTTCTATTTGATTAGGATACTGTAGTGTTTGATTTCTATTTGGATTTAGCATATTCGTAAATAATTTGAATAACTGAACACAATCAGATTGTATCCTACAGTACTTCAGTTTTCTAGGTTTTGTGCATAGGCTGTCTTCTTTGATTATTCTGCAAAGCAGTTCTCCAACGGTTGGCTTACCTGTGAAATGATGCATCAAGTAGATTCCCTACTGTCTATTCTAATTCAGTCCAGGCCGAGCTGCGCTACGTGAATGTTGCTGTAGAGTAGACAGATACCAGAACCCAGACCCCTAAAAGTCGCTTTCCTGTCCACCTCTTCAGAAGTGTCCACCTGGGACACAATGACATGAGAACTCAGAACATTTTTCGTTGAGCTATAGGTTTAGGAGGAAAACATAGGAGCTCTTATGTTTCTGCTAGCTCAACTTGATTAGCGCATGTGCAGCTCAACTTGATTAGGAAGAAACAATTTCATTTTTCTGTTCCTTCATGTTACTAACATTTTTTCGTAACAGTATGCTTGCACAGTATTTTTTTGAATTTGTATTCTCATTGATGCATTTTTCAGTCATCCAAGATTGGCACTGTTTCTTACTTGAACGTGGTTCTATTACTTGTTGGACTTCTGTTCAAGTACATCCCATTTTTTCTACATCTAATGCTACTTAGTGCATGAACTATGAAGGAGATGAAACAAGTTTTCCAACTGGATTTTATGAATAATTTTTATTTGTTCAAGTGAAACAATTGAAAGCATTGAAATTCTTAAATCAATGTTTATTTTCCACTTCCCAAGCTGTTATGCAAAAGAGAGTTATCTGTCCTAAAATGTTCTCAGTTTGCAATTAAATTTTTATTTCACAAACTAATTACTCTAAAAAGACAGTTACTCCATGTCTGCTTGTGCTCCTGTTTTACAAGTATTGTCCCGTGAATCATCAATCACTTCTTTTGAACTTTGAGAAATCATTTCTATTTCTTTTTGTGCAGCTTTTTGAAAACATTGTAACAATGGATGGCAGTGCTGGAAGAAAGAGAAACAGTCAACAACAATACCCAGATGAAAGTATTATCATGCATCCTCCTAAAAAGAAAAAGGTCAAAGACAGTTTCTTATTTTTATAGACTGTTGTTTTTATAACATGGCTACTTCAGAAGAATCAAAACTTCAAATCCAAATTAATCGATTACTAATTTCTATTTCTTTTTGTTCAGCTTTTTGAAAACATTGTAACAATGGATGGCGGTGCTGAAAGAAAGAGAAACAGTCAACAACAATGCCCAGATGAAAGTATTATCATGCATCCTCCTAAAAAGAAAAAGGTCAGACACAATTTCTTATCTTTATAGACTGTTGTTTTTATAACACGGCTACTTCAGAAGAATCAAAACTTCAAATCCAAATTAATTGATTACTAATTTCTATCTTACAATTTTTTTCTCAACCAGGGTAATCATACTGATGATTTCAAGAGTTTCTTAATTTTTATGTCTAGGCTGAATGAATTTCAGAAGAATATAGTTCAAAAACTAGGTTTTGGAGCTCTGTTGGATCTTACCTGCAGTTCAGACATTAATGACATTTCCTTATGGCTAGCAGTCCAATTCAACCCAACAAACAATTCAATTGAACTTAGAAATGGATTCAAATTCAAGTTTACCAACTCTGTTGTGCATACTATTCTTGGCATTCCCTCCGGTGGACTGCCAATTCAAACGAATCCATCTAAAGAAATTTTAGAAAGGATCCACACTCTTGTTCAATCAGCAGCTCCTAGTACAGAGCTTCTTCTCTCCCTTGTTGGTGATGACAACACACAGGAAACTTTTTCCATTCTGTTTGTACTGCTATCTGTTTCATGCTTGATTGCTCCTAACTCAAAAGGATATCCAACAAGAAAATATATAACCTTCTGGCAAATACACAATCTGTTTCCAACTACAACTGGTGTTCTTTTGCTATGTCATACTTGGCACATCAAATCAAAAAAGTCAAGCCAGACCTGCTTCAAAACAACACAGTTATGCCTGTAGGTTGTAAGTTTATTTTGGTGGTAAGAATACCAATTGTAACAAATTTTTTTCCAGAGTTTCCAAATGTTTTATAGTGCTTTCATTTTTACATTCAACTTACATTGTTACAATTGAAATGTAGATTGCCCACTTTGAATTCTTAATTACTTCTTAATTCAAGATACCAATAAACGTCAAACCAAGGCTGCCTTTGTGGTCAACAAGTTTGGTCAAATCTTTCATTACTCTGGACTCTATGCACGGTGAAAAAGATGAATTCGGCAGACTACCTGTAAGTCAAGAAAAAAACCCATGTGAACAGTAGTCATATACACAGTTTTGCATTTTACTAAACAAATAGAACCACCTATCTTTCTACTAATCATTTTTTTTCTACAAGCAGTTGAAACACATCTCGTCAACCCCTTTCAATGATTCAATGAATGATTCTACTATTGAACTACCGGAAGTTATCTTACAGTATATTGACAGCAAATTTCAGTCATTTAAGCAAAATCTGGTCAGTACATTTTTTCTCTGTTAACATCTCATTGGCATGCTCGACTCAAATATTTTCGTACTATTTTTTTCAGCAATCACAATCACCTCAATTTCCTCCGTCTTTATGTCCATTTTTTAATGAATTTTAATTTAAAAAATTATATAGTTCTAGTAGTTTTGGCCATGACAAGGAGGACAAAACTCTTCTTCAAGCAGCCAGTCAAAGATTCTGGGAAACACTTGTCACTAACTGCATCCCAACTATGAGAACATACATTGACGATGTCAACTCTTCTTTCCCCAAAAATTGTGCTAGTCCCAAATATCCCAATGAACAAGAATCAAAAAGTTTGCCAGCAAGCACTCCCCCAGCAAATAGCAGAATTAATTGTCCCAAAGTCTGTAGCAGATCTTGATGAAGCTATAAATTCTATACTGAACTCAAATGAAATCTTGCAATTGATAAACAATTCAAACAGTAGTCCACCAAACTTGAAAGACCAGTCGGAAGCAGTGTTCGAATTATTTCTGCAAGATTTCACAGATCCCAAAGAAATGAAAGAGTCAGCAAACTGGGGTGTTCTATTCCCAAAGAGCTTACCAACCTTTGAAGACCTTTTCAAGATAGAGAAGTTGCCATCTGATATCACTATTGAACAGCCAAAACCCTTGGAAGGTTATTATTTCTTCCTTTTTATTAGAAAAGTTTATATCATCACTTTTTTTCTTCAACAAAACCAATGTGCCTGTATTACTTTTAGAAAGAAACATAAAATTTTTTCATAACAAACTAAATGATGAAATTACATTTTTGCTTTTTCTATGCTGCTGGTAAAAGTCATCTCAATCTATTTTTTTTCTTAACTTGCAGTGTTACAAGATTATCTCAGAAGCCATCTTAGCACGAGAGATCTGCAAGATAAACAAAGAGAGGAATGGATAAATGAGAAGTTCAGCATTACTCAGTTCAAATTTATATCAAATGATCAAAGCTATACAGGTTCTTCTCAACAAGTAACCATTTTTTGGTCAATAATTCATGTAGAATGAACTTTCAGATTCGTAGAAAATGATCAAAGCTAGTAAAGCGTCTCGAAATGTTTTCCATATTTTTCCAATATCATTTTTCACTTTCATTTTTTAAAACAGGAAGTAAATTGTATTGCTTGCAAGAAGAAGCAGAACTGGACTCTGTTACATTCAACAAATTTTCTACCAACTGTTGTCAACCTAGCTCATCAAATAGAGCTATCAAGTCACCTAACATTCCACAAGGAGAAGCTACAACATTTGTTCGAATACAAGAGAACTACCAGTTCGAACTGCCGTCTTTCAACGCTATTACAGATGCTTTCAATTCAGTTCCTGCAAGACAAAACGATAGTTTCTACCATAGCAAACCAAGTTCTTGTGCACTGATCCCCAATACAAACTACCTTAATCTCCCAACTCCTTCACACAACAAGTCTCCATTCCTATACAGCAACATCAGAAACTGTGGAAACAACCCATCACAAGCAGCAAACAGATTTGGAACCCCTATAGCAGACCCCTTGATGTATCAATTACTAGAAAATTTCGAAGCTGAATGCTACATGAAAGACAAGGCAGAAGCAGAAATGAAATTATTTCAGAAATTCTCTTCAGCCGTAGATGTTCAAAAATCATATATGGTGCCTTCAAAGCAATTAGTATTCTCAACAACAACCCAGGCAGAATTTTACAAAATGATGATTTCAGTGCTACCACATTTAAATATCAGGTTATCTTTCTTTCTTATTAGATATGTTCGGTGTTTCATATATTTTTAAAGTTCATTGAAAAATAGTATATTCCAAACTAACCTCTTTTAATTATTGTTATGGCAGTGAAAGGGTATTCCAAATAGAAGACGTTTGGGTTGACCGAAAAACACTGACTGTTTCTATGAAACCTGGAGGTTGGTTGAATCCGCACACCGTCGACTGCTACTAAAAAATGCTAAACACGGATCAACTCATTAGAGGAAGACAAGGTCTTATACGTAACACTGAGGTCATTTCACATATAGTTGGCAAAGAAGATATGGTATTTTTTCAATGCTCTGTTTCTCTATTATACAGTCCAAAATTTACATCCTCACAATTTTTTCATATTCTATACTCACACAACTTTGTATATAACTCTCAATTTTCTGAACTGTGTTTTGACATGAGAATAATCTATTTTTTCAAAACAATGCAGGAACTACTCATGCGACCTATGCTAAATCATTCTGATCCTCTTTGTATAGATATGTTGAGTGAACAAACAGTGGGCTTCAATTTGGAGAATGCTAACTTTGTAATGCCCAAACTTTTTGATTCATGAATCCATTTGTTATACAGTTTTTTTTCTGCAAAATGCTACTCCCTTTCTATAGCCATGTTTTACGCCAAATAGAAACATTTATCTAGACTTTTTAATTTTCACACAGGTACACTTGCCATGCTTTAATGATAAGCAGTGGATTGTCATCACTACAAACTTATGAACTGGGAGGTTCTTTGATATTATGAATCCTGATGGTTCTGGAAATGACAAGTTCACAACAATCATAAGCACTGTAGCATTCAGTTTCAAACACCTTTTTGCAAGAACTTATCCCAATTGCAAATCATTCAACATAAAAGACTTCGACTATCGATTCTTTCCAGTACCAAGGACTCATTTCAGGTACAAGAGAAAGCTCATTCATCATTTCATAATTCAAACAAACCCAAATACCATATTTGTTTAAGCAAATGGGATTTTGTGTACTTCTAAATCATGTTGTCCATCCCTTTATTCTCTTTCAAATATATTTTTTCAGTACCTCTATGACTTGTTCTAAATACAATTAAATTTTTACTACTTTCTTTATATGTCAGGTATGATACAGGATTATTCCTGCTACAAATTCTGAAGACATACAGAGGAATGGGAGTTCCAGGATTCTCAACTGTAAGTCCATGTTATACAAATGAGAGATCTATTTGAAACATCTAAATACGTTTCGTTTTTTAAACCAAAAAAATACGATAAAAAGGTTATTTTGACAGGTTTTGAAACTGTTTTTAATAATTAAATTATTTTATACTTTCTTCCAGCACGATTTGCAGGCTTTACGAGAAATTTTCATGTTCGAGATAGCTACATGCTGGAATAGTCAAGTACAACTTCCTATAGTCAAGTCTTTTCTCCAAAACCATGTTAGTTGCTCTCTTTTTCTTTTTTTTAACTGCATTTCATTTCAGAAATTTACAAACAATTTTGAACTCCAACCATATATAAATTCACAGTTCTGACTTCACTTTTCCTTTTTTTATGACTCCAAATACAATTATTCAATGAACAGGGGTACCGTCTGTTTAATTAGACCAATTTTTCTTCTACTCTTTCATGCTATTTCCCTCATTCGTATGGAGCTGCCACAACATCAGTAAGCTCCCTCTTCTTGTGTTTTGTTGAAACAAGAGTAATTATTGTGTGTGACAAAATTCTTTTTTCATTCCGCAAAACTACTGTCCTAATCTAAGTACTACTTTTTTGCATTTCTAACAGATTCAAAGGTTCAAGAAACTTCACACCAGGGATTTTATTGTAGAACTATGTAATATAATTCCTAGAACCAACATTTCATCTGAATATGGATTTTGGCTTTTTTACATTTTTAAGTCCTGTCTTTGTATACAAATAACCACTTTTTTCAGTTCTCAGAACATGTGATGAAGTTCTCTTCATCCATAACATTAATGTCTTTACTAAATTTCTATCGATGAACTACTATTTTATATTTCAAAAAATATTCTCCTTTTGTTCTTCTTTTCATTTTCTTCTTACTTGAAAACTTTGAATCTTTTCTAAGTTATCTACAACACAATTTTTTCTCTAGTTTTTTCATAATTTTTTTTGTTCACAAAATACTTTTCATTCTGAATTTTACACACAACAAAACAAACCAAAAAAAACATGAAAGCAGATTTTTTTTTTCCTTTTCAAACTAATTCTTCCCACCAGATTTAACCAGACGCTAAAAATACTCTGTTGAACTACCAGTCATTAAACATTAAACAAGTTCAAATAAACCAGCGAACCAATCGTCTACTAACCAACGAACCAGTCATCGAATAACCAGCGAACTAGTCATCGAAAGAACCAGTCAACGAATAAACAACGAACCAGTCATAGAACCATTCGCTAGCTGGGCTCTACTAAATGCAGCCCACAAAAGAACTGTGTAGGCGCCCGAACTCTTAGTCGGCCCTGAAGGCGCCGACGAGGAGGTCTCGATGGCATCGGCATCCAGAGGATCACGGAACGAATCGGCGGCTGCTACCTTCCTCTACCCGAACCCTAGTTCTTCTTGTTCTTCCCCATTCGAGCGCCGCTCCTTGTAATCGATCTGTACCAGCTTTTTTCTAGAAAAGGAGGAATCACCCCCAGCCTCTGCATCCGGATGATGCATGCGACCATATTATTTATTATTCACAAAGACCTTCCAAAGTAATACAACAGTAAGCCCGAGGCCACTATTTAGACGACACCTGTCGCTACTCCTATCCCCTTGATGAAAGCGTGCCGAATGTCCGGGCCAAATACCAAACAGACATCGCACGAAAGCCTAACATCTAACGCCGGATGCCCCGTCCAGGCCACATAGGCGGGACTGGGTAACACTCCGGTCCGGCACACTCTCAGTGAGTACCACACGCGCACGCTGCAAAGGGCCGTCACCTCCATCTTCCCTCGATCCATCCTCAAAGCATGTACTGATGCATCGACCTTGTCAGGCCTCTCTGCCATCGACGCCACCACGACATCAGACAACATCGACCTCCTGCGCGTGTCCCTCACCACACATCTGACGCCAAGCCTCCACTGCTCCATGCCGTCGAGAACCGCCTCCATGAATATGGAGAAAGAAACACCGCTCCACCGCAGCTGCCATCCGCTGGTCCCTCAAGCCCGAGTGCATCTTCAAAAATGCCGCCCCCAAGGGGGTAACGACATATGAATGCCGCCGTCATCCGATCAACTGATCTAGGGTTTCCCCCGGAGGTATTGGGTGGGGTTGGGAACTTCACCTCGATGATGCCTTCATGAAGGAAACGATGATAAAGCATCGTCATCACCGGCTCCGCCCAATGACCGAAGACCAAGTTTTCACCCGGATCCATTCCAAGAAGTCCACCCGACAACCTGTGCACTGTCTCGACCGCCTTCAAAGCCCCAGACCTAGCCTCCTAGATCCGGCGACCAACCGCGACAGCAGTGCCACCGTAGGAGCCCTGGCGCACCAGCCACTGCCTGAATGTGCCACCACTGGAGCCTGGGAGGAGGGCTCCCACCCCACCTCGCCAAACCGCGAGAGCCGCCGGGATGAATCCCGCACGCTCATCACCGTCTCTGATCTGAACCAATCCGTGGCCAAACCACGAGATCGCCGATGCAGATCCGCCTTGGATAGGGACTACACCATTACTACTTCAGAGCAACACATAGATTGAATACCACTACCATATCACGGTAGGAGGGACGGCATGCGTACGGATACGTACAACTCGTGAAATTCTGCAGGGACGACCGGGGCTTGCTCCCCTGATTATGGCAACCGGCTGGAGCAGTGGCTGCGGAAACTGGCTCGGGTCGACGTCCCTGCGTTCGCTACGCTGCTCCCCTATGTGAACTAAGTGTTCACATCGATAGAGGAGATCAAGGCGAAGTCAACAGGAGCAAGAAGATAGACTGGGAACCTCCAGAGGTGATGGAATCGACCAATGAACAGCTCCTGGTGGCGGACGACCCCGGCGAGATCGCACGGGCGGTCTAGGGCACGGGAGGCTACGATTTGGCGAAAAATAGGACGAGCCGGACGTGGGGAGTATTTATATAGAGGTGAGAGTGCAAAGGATTAATCGAATCGATTGATTCGATCTCGGTTTGGGTTCGGTGGCTACAGTGTTCATGATGAACATGAGTGCGTTGGAGGAGATGACAAGTGGGGCCTGATGACAGCGGCAGAGAGCAGGTGGAAAAGGAAAAAAAACAAGATACAGGGGGAAGCTGCGGGATGGGCTGCGGTCTGCGCCGATGGGCCGGCCTGCTCGCCACTGCACGCTGCGCTGGAGCTGCTGGTGTTGCTGGGCCGCGCCTGTGCAGGCCCAGGTAAACAGTGCGCGCTGTTTTTCTTTTAAAACCTCTGCTACAGGAATTAAATAAAGTTAAACAATTAGGAATTTCAACCCTAGAAAAAGACCAGAACACAAAGTAAAACATTACTGCTACTTTACAAAATAGTGAACATTTTTAAAACACAAATACGTAAAAAAACATTTTATGCAATACAAGCATATAAAGCAACATAATAACAACAATAAAACAATTTTGAGTTTCTACAAAGCCAAAATAATTTAGGTAGACACCAGAAAATGTTCTTAGCATTTTCCAAATATAGTTGATAGGGGAGAAATCATATTATCTCCACTCCAAATATTTTGCCTTGAGTTGGAAAACACTTTGAATATTCAAAAAGTTCAAATATGCATGGAAATCATAATGATAAAAAGAATATTCGAACGTGCGCACCTGCCGGGAATTGACACGCATACACCTCTTTATACTTGCAGCGGTTCCCTTTTTTGTGTGTATGTTTTTTTTCAGAATTCTTTTTATCTTCTTTCAGATCATTGGCATTCCTCGGGCCGTACACACTGTTTGTATCATATATTGGAAAAATTATACATATGTATACATCATATATTAAAAAAAATTCAATATATATAGGATGAACGTTTTTATAATACAAAAATGTTCATCCTATATTTAAATAAGATAATTTTCTATTGAAAACTTTTCAACATATATATTAAACGATGTGATGAACATTTTTTTCCATGTACGATACGCTTTTATACTATGAACCTTTTAATATATGACGCAATGAATATCTTTTTAATTATCCGATGTGATAAAAAATTAATATCAAATAAAAAATTAATGTCATATACCATTACAAATTTTTAATCACGCAAATGCCTTCGGTTGTGCAAACAAAATCACGCAAAAAGATTTAACAGCGCATTTATACATTTTTCGTCAAAACCACTATGTCAGGTATAACATCATCAGAGCGGGCCCCACTTGTTAGTGGGATGGAAGAAACAATTCAAAACTAAAAATAGTAAGTGTATTCTTTTTTAAAATGTTCGTCATGCATTATAAAATTTGCGCGATTACAAAATATTTTTTTAATACATGTTATCACATTTTTGAGTAACTGTTCATTTAGAAAAATACAGTCAATATACATAGTAACTGTGAGTTGGGCATACAATTTGTTTAATTGTGTATTTGAAAAATATAATCAGGATGCATGATAATTGTGCATGTGTGTGGAACTAAGAGAAGACAAATATAATTTTCTTACATTTGTTTTTTGGTCCACATAAATTTTAGAAAAAAGTTCATGCTTGACACTAAATAATACTAACCCACGCAAAATCTTGCCTTTTTTTGTTGAGAACACAAAATCTTGCCGGGAGTTGGTTCTAGTCTAGTGCTTGGCACTAATTTTTTTTGAGACAATGGTGCTTCGCACTAAATAATACTAATATATAATCGCAGTATCGCAGGCCTCACTCCGCTCAGAAAAAATGTGCTAGCCTCCCCTGGGCCACGTTCGGGTTGTCCTACTGTAACACCCCAGATGTAACATGTCCAAATTTGGCAATATATCAACTTGACCTTCAACCAATTCTTGTGGGTTCTATCATGTTTGGCCTCATCTTGTTTTGTTATGTTGATTATTCTTTTCATTGCCATGCTCACCTTGTCATATTGCATTTGTGTTTGGTGTCATCTTGCATTCTCATCCTCATCATGTGCATGGTGTGATTTTCATACATGTTATGTTGTTGCATGTTCCATGCATGAGTCTTACATCATCACCACTTCTCCTTCCTTTCCTTTCTTTCATTTTCCAAGTGCACCTTTTACCTACTCCATTAATGTTCATCTTTTACCCAATATTCTAGCACCTTGCCCTCAACCTCTCTGGCAAATTTCATCACTTTTGGACTTGGTTTGGTTGGGGTAAAAATTCCCTCAAGTTTGAACCTAATTCAAACTTGGAATATTTTTTTCCTCTAAAAATGTCCAAACCATTTTTATAATTATGTGCATAATCCCAAGAGTGTAGGGATATTTTTATATCTTCCTAAATTGTCTCCTAGCTCCCTGTGCTTTTATGTTTGTTTTTCTACCTAAGGAAAAAGAATAATGGGAAAGAAATAGTAGCAGATCAGCCCAGCAGCCGCAGCAGTAAACCTGGGCCTCGGCCACCCAGGCTGGCCCAGCTCGCCCGCGCAGGCCAGCCCAGCTCGCCTGCACGCCCTCCCCCTCTCGGCTTTTCTCACCCCCCCCCCCCCCCCCCCCGCGCGCACAACCCCGCTAGCCCCTCTCCACGTGGTCGTGCCGGCCCCACCTGTCAGCGTCTCCGCCCATGCTCGCACCCACTGTCGGTGTCAAAATTGGCGGATCTCGGGTAGGGGGTCCCGAACTGTGCGTCTAGCCGGATGGTAACAGGAGACAAGGGACACGATGTTTTTACCCAGGTTCGGGCCCTCTCGATGGAGGTAAAACCCTACTCCTGCTTGATTGATATTGATGATATGGGTAGTACAAGAGTGGATCTACCACGAGATCAAAGAGGCTAAACCCTAGAAGCTAGCCTATGGTATGATTGTTGTAATGGTTATTGTGTCCTACGGACTAAAGCCTTCCGGTTTATATAGACACCGGAGAGGGCTAGGGTTACACAGAGTCGGTTACAATGGTAGGAGATCTACATATCCATATCGCCAAGCTTGCCTTCCACGCCAAGGAAAGTCCCATCCGGACACGGGACGAAGTCTTCAATCTTGTATCTTCATAGTCTTGGAGTCCGGCGGACGATGATAGTCCGGCTGTCCGGACACCCCCTAGTCCAGGACTCCCTCACCCACCTTTTTCGCCCTCCTCTCGACGACGCCACGGGGACCGCGTGGTGGAGAGCACGCGAGCTCCAGCTCGACGCCTCCGGCCCCCTTTTAAGCCTCCCTCCGTGTCCACTGAACCCCTAGGGTTCCCCTCTTCCTCCTCCCCGCCGCCAGGTGCGCTCCGGCCACCAGATCCGCCACCTGCACCTCGTCCCGAGCGCATCCAGGAGCGTGAGCTCGTCGCCGGCATGCACCCCGTCGTCCTCAGCCTCTCCGTTCGGGTCTTTCGCCTTCCCCGATGTCAACTACGTGGAGCCGAGGGCCTCGTCCGCGTCGTCTTCTTCAACTTCGGCCACCGCAGGTGTTCAATCCCCGTCGCCGCCGTCTCTGTCCACCTCTCGTCAAGCCGAGCCCACTGCTGAGCTCGTGGTGAGCATGCGCACCCCCCGGCCCTTTTTTCCTCTCGTTTGTGCGCTCTGCAGTAGGTTGCCACGCGCACCCGCGTTCATCGCCGTCGGACCTCGTCGCTGACAAGTGCTTCGACCCCTGCAGGCAGTTTGCTCGTGTCCATCTCGCTCTCCGCGCTGCATAGACTCGATCCGTGCCCTCAACGGCTCGCTTAGGCCACCGCTGCATCACGTTCGTGCTCGCCGTCGCCACCCCTTGTAGCTCATCGCCGGCGTCAATTTCGTCGTCGTCCGATGCAGCGAGTAGCACCCGTGTGTGTGTGGGTTCCCCTATTGAACCCGTTGCGCCTCTCTGCCGCGTCTTTAGGTCACCGCAGTAGCTCCGGCGGGACCCTCCGTCGCCTCTGCCGCTCGGCATGCCGTCCTCTGCTTCCCCTGTTCTGTCCCGCTGTCAAGTGGACCTGCCTCCTATTGGGGTTAGTTCACAGGAGGCCGAACCCCTCCTTTGCCAGTCAACGCCTCCTAGCCCAGTGGCCCGAGCCACGCTGCTCCACATAGGCGACCCGGGTTCGATACCCCGTGGGCGCATAACCCCCCCCCCCTTACTGTTTCACTTGGGTCACCGATAGGCCGGCCCCTCCGATCATACACACACCCAGCCACGTGGCCCACGGCCTTACCAGTCAGTCTAACGGCTGGGTACAACCTGGGTGCACCTAGCTTTCCCCACATGTCTCCTGTTTTATTCCAAATTCGGAACATGCCAGAGTTTACATAACAACCTGGGTGCACCTAGCTTTCCCCACATGTCTCCTGTTTTATTCCAAATTCGGAACATGCCAGAGTTTACATATGCTGAGGTTTCCATTTCAGGCAGCAATTGTTTTTGCATAAATGTGGGGATTTTTCTAATGCAACCTAGACATATTATATATGTTTTTGGGGTAGAAAAATCCCACCAATCCAGTGAGGGCATTAGTTTCTGCATTTGAGCAAGTTTGCACACATGTCATTTTACATCATGTTGTTGTTTTGTCTTTCATGTGTATATTTATGCAAATATGCTATGGGGTAGTTTTGCACATGAACATGCTCTTCATCATGCCTACTTGCTGCTAGAATTAATCTCATGCCATGATATGCTTTATATTAAGTTAAACATGCTTGCAAAGAAGCTATCATGCATTTGTTTCTACCATGACATTAAATTCTACTTAGTTTGGTATATGTTTATGTCACTTGCCATGTTTGCATTGATGATATCATCATTTTTGTAGATATTTGGAGCATGTTTAGTAAGTGAGTTTTGGTAAGTACATTAAGTACTAGCATGTCATTATATTGTTTGCCATGATATATTCCTGTAGCATACTTAAAACATTGCACACAAAGTGTCATGTTGCTGTTTTTTGCATTGCATTTTGCTTTGCGTGCCATTTGCACTCCGTTCATCCGTTCCACGTGTTCTTTATACCGAATTCAACCAAATTATTCCAATCTATCCAGTGGCATGCTTGGGTTACCAAGATTGTGCCATGTTCATCGTTTCTCCTTCCATCTCGTTTGCACCCCTTCCGAAGCACCTCATATGCATTGCACCTCATATCTTAGATGCCATGTCATGTCTTGCATCATGTTGCTTGCGCATTGCACCGTGATTGATTGTTGTTCCGTTGTTGTATTCTTGCTTTGGGTAGAGCCGGGAGACAAGTTCGTGAACGAGAATCCTGTTGAGTACGTTCACGAGGAGCAAGGATTCGATCCCTCTGAAAACATTGCAGGCCAGATGATCATTACCCCGATGTCACTTCTATCTTTGCTTGCTAGTTGTTCGTTCTATCACTATGTCATGCTACCTACCACTTTTTTTATCAAGCCTCCCATATTGCCATGTCAAGCCTCTAACCCACCTTCCTAGCAAACCGTTGTTTGGCTATGTTGCCGCTTTTGTGCAGCCCCTCTTGTAGCGTTGCTAGTTGTAGGTGCAGTGCAGGTTGTTCCTTGTTGTAACATGGATATGTTGGGATATCACAATATCTCTTATTTAATTAATGCACCTATATACTTGGTAAAGGGTGGAAGGCTTGGCCTTTTGCTTGGTGTTTTGTTCCACTCTTGCCGCCTTAGTTTTCGTCATACCGGTGTTATGTTCCTTGATTTTGCGTCCCTAACATGGTGAGGGTTTATGGGCCCCTCTTGACAGTTCGCTTTGAATAAAACTCTTCCAGCAAGGCCCAACATTGGTTTTACCATTTGCCTAATAACAACTAAAATTTGCATAGGGAGTAATTAACCCGAGGATTCTTAATCAACAACCCGGGCTAATGGTCTTCATGAGTGTTGGTCCAAACTAGGGCACCGTGCGGGACCGCCCTTGGAAACTTCGGGTATTTGGTACCTGTACGCTTAGCTTATCCGATTGTGGCCTGAGACGAGATACGCGCGATTACTATCAGGGTGTCGGCATGTCGGGAGGTCTTGCTGGTTTTGTTTTACTATTGTCGAACTGGGATCCCGAGTTTGATCGGGGTGTTCCGGATGGAGGATTTTCTCAGCGGATCGCGAGCTTGTCATGGGCTAAGTTGGGACACCCCTGCAGGTTATAAATTTTTGAGAGCCGTGCCCGTGGTTATGTGGCAGATGGGAGTTTTTAATATCCGGTTGTAGTGAACTTGAAACCAGACTCAGCTAAGATACACCAACCTCGTGTGTAATCGTGATGGTCTCTTTTCGACGAGGTTCGGGAAGAGAACATGGTGGGGTTATGTTTGAACGTAAGTAGTTCAAGATCACTTCTTGATCATTACTAGTTTGCGACCGTTGCGTAGTTTCCAATCTTATTCTTGTATTCGTAAGCTAGCCACCATACAATGCTTAGTGCTTGTTGCAAATCCACCATATAACCATACCTTTCCATGAGCTTAAATAGTCTTGCTATCGTGGGTTTTGAGATTGCTGAGTCCCCGTGGCTCAACAGATACTACAAACACAGTTTCACATACCGACGAGATTGATGCAGGTGATGCCACTGAACTCAAGTGGGAGTTCGACGAAGACCGTGGTCGTTACTATGTTTCCTTTCCAGACGATCTGTAGTGGTGCCCAGTATGGTCGATCAGGACTTAGCTTGGGTGGCTGTTTTTATTTGTTTGATTTCATCCGTAGCCGGACTCTGTGTTCATCTTAATTGATTGTATTACTTGATGATAATTGTGTGACATTGTGGCGACTGTAAGCCAAAGCTCGTATTCTATCTATTCAGTACATGAGATGCGCAAAGATACAACCACTCTTGTGACCATACCAATATGCGCTTATGCCCCAAGTCGTGCCTCGACACGTGTGGAGTATAGTCGCATATTGGGTGTTACAAGTTGGTAATCAGAGCCATCCCGACTTAGGACCCCCTGCTTGATCGAACCGCTAACGTTGTTGAGTCTAGAAGCAAAAACTATTTTGAGTCTTATGTGTGTGTGTGTCTATATACATCTGGGCTATTCTGTTACACGTAACAGAATATTATTCTGTTACCCTACTTGAACTGATGAAATTCGAGCGGTTGAACTGATCAAATTCGAGTGGTTGAACTGATGTTTTCTATTGCTGTTAAAAATCGTCTTCTTTAGTTCAATTTTTTTTGCAATTATTTTTGTCGAAACGGGGCGTGTAATATATCGTTGGAAAGCTCTTGACATCCACATTACAATCTTATAATTTGTTTTTGCAAAAAATTTATGATTTAAGAGCAGTTTTGAAAAAACCGTTTTTTTCAAAACCGAAAACGCAAATCGTATTTTGGACTTAATTTTCAAACGGTTTGTTGGAATTGAGCAAATGATATGGCATTGGAAAGCTTGTGAAAATCTGCATCTTCCATACATCTACTATTTTTTTTCAAATTCTATATGATTTAAAAGTAATTTGAAAAACAGTGAAATTCTGGGCGAAATGTATCTTCACTGTTTTTTGCAAACGGTTTGTCCGATTGACGCAAATGATACGGCGTTGGAAAGCTATGAAAAATGCGCAGCTTTTGCGTATAGAAAGTTTTTTCTAATTCCTTACGGTTAAAATTGGTTTTGAACGCGGTTTTTTAAAAAGTTTGTCAAAAAG
Organism: Triticum timopheevii; assembly: GCA_963921465.1. Classification (NCBI taxonomy): domain Eukaryota; kingdom Viridiplantae; phylum Streptophyta; class Magnoliopsida; order Poales; family Poaceae; genus Triticum; species Triticum timopheevii. Next base: position 245,245,488 of record OY997264.1, on the reverse strand, counting down.
GGGCAAATAATATACCGTTGGATAGCTATCAAAAATGCGAAACTTAGTCATGTTGAACATTTTCTCTACTTCGCAACCGTTTAAGAGTAATCTTGAATACGACATGACGGATCATGCTCTTTTCTCGTCTGAAAAACAGAGTAGTCTGATATATGTGTATGTTTGTACTGAGTTATTTTTTTGTAGAGTAATTTTAAATGGTTCCGAAAAAAGGTACTTGTACTGATGCTTGCAAGGGTTTGTACTAAGCGTGTTTTCAGTAACTAGACTTTGCTCTGTTTTTTTGGATAATATTTTTCTCGTAAATTTTCAACGGTTTATTGTATCCTAGCCCTAAACTTGCATGGTTTATATTGTTGAACTGAATGTTATTGTATCGTTGGCCCTATACTTGCATGGTTTATATCATCGAACTGAAGGATAAATTTTTTCAAAAAGAAAATGCTTTTTTTTGAACTAAACATTTTTTACAACGATGTTCTGGACTTCTCTTATTTTATGACTTGTACTTTTACCATTTGAATTGCATGGGGTTTCCTTTTGCTTGAACTTTTACAATCTGAAATTTTGTCATTTCTTTTATTCTGAACGGACCACCGTTTTTAACTTGTACTGATCAATATTTTTAATTAAACTAATTTTCCTTTGTAGAACGGACCACGTTTTTGTTTGTACGGATCAGTTGTAGAACTTGGACGTCAATGTCATAGAATTAATTTGTGAGCTTCTCACGTTTCTTTTTAAAGTTGTTTTTCCCTCGAACTTTATTGACACCAAATTTTCTTTCTCGTGCCTCTCGAACTGATGCAATTTTTTTCGACAAGTACGTACCAAATTTCTCTGTACTGTTATGTTTTTAACACACACACACACACACACACATTGAGTTGTTCCCACATTTCATTATGAATTTATTATATATAAAAGTTGAACTATACGACACTTTTTAAATGAATCTAACAAGTATTTTCGCTCGCTAAACTTCCAAATGTTTTTCCGTTGTAAACTCAAGTCTGAACGGTTGTAAATACTTCTAAATTGAACTAAAATAAAATATAGGAACACTTGAGTCTGAACAGTTGCAAATAGTTCTAAATTGAACTGAAATAAAATATAGGAACTGAGCTGAGTGTATTTTCAGATTTCTGCTTGCATGCATCATGGCACTTTTAGATATGTTTTTACAATAGAACATATACTGATTTTTATGTCAAGTAACCTCAAACAAAACAAAAGTGGAGCTTCATTTACAATAATAATAGAACAGAACATATGCTAGTTTCGATCCATACAAGGTTTTCTCAAATGCTTATTAAGGCATAACACACAACTCCTGTTGTGCTATAGGAAGAACACTTAAAGAGGGGAAATTGGACATAGAATAGTTAAGTAGGTGTACTAAAAAGCACACAAAACATGTACTGTAAAAGAATAAAACATTCTTAGCGTTGCATCGGCCTCCTGTGGCAGAGGTGAACGTTCTGATAGTTGCGTCATCGCACGGCCTCGTGTGACGGAGGTGAACGGCTTGTGGTGGTAAGGGTGAACGGCTTGAGCGCTGCATGTCCAAAAAAATTGCTTTTATTTGACAACTTGAAAATATAAAAAGGCCTCCTATCATCGTCGAACTGAACCCCGCAACGCCTGTCGAGCTGCTGAAATATGTTATAGTATGGGTTAGATACAGTTCCAAACTAGTACCTGAAACCATCCCCAAATATGCATGTCAAGCTTCAGAGTTGGAAGTAATAAACACCCGGATGTGCATGGGCTTATATGAGTATAGATGAACTACGGAATAAACACTCAGATATGAATTTGCTTCAAGTAAGGTTTTTTTTTAATTTGATGCATGCTTGCACTATAGAACTGCCACTGGTTTGCAAGATGGACTTGAGTACTCCCTCTGTAAAAAAAATATAAGAACATTTTAGATCACTACTTTAGTGATCTAAACGCATATTTTCTCTTGTTAATTTTTCCATAGTTTACTCCCAAAATCATCACCACAAAAGAAACACATATGCATTCCAGTGTACCTTGGCGATGCATCGGCTTGTACTGAGGGTGTAGATTAGAGTGGCTAGAAGAGGATACAGCAGAGTGGCGTTGAACGACCTGGTGATCCAGGGTGCTGCTGACAATGAACGGCATGGGGTGGTGGCGTTGAACGGCCTGGAGTGGTGGCTGTGAACGGCCAGGGTGCTTCGGCGGCAGAGCCACCGGGAGATGGCGATGCAAGCAGGAGGTTGGGAAGCAGTGGTGCCAGTGGTCGGGGTCGTCCAATGCTCATGGCACAACAGTACAGGAAGTTGATTCATCACCCATCCACAGTTTTTTTCCTTTTTGGAATCCATTGAACTGAAAAAAAAGCTGCAATGTGAGCTGAAAGTATGAAAACATCATAACGTTGACGTCCAGTGCGGGGCGGCTACTTGCTCATGCACTATTTTTTTTGTTTCTGTTTTTCAATGAACTTATAGGGTTATACATTTTGAACTTATAGATATTTTTGTTGAAAGTATGAAAACAACATAACGTTGACATCCTCAGCCAAAGAACACATCCATTAAAGAAACGCTCCAGTCACCGGACATAGAATAGCACATCCAGTTCAAGATTGACTATTGATGCATGCCTTAATAAGCAAGAGCACCAGTACAACATTAGCATAATAGTAGGTAAAGTAATAGTACGGAGTTAGCCATCGATGCAAGCTTTTGACAAAGAAACTCGATAGGCACTGTGATTTTGGATGGGCAATGGCGGCCGCACATCTCTAGTGGCCAGCGGCATGCGTTTGTGAACAGGAGAGGTCTATGAACTTTTCCGCTTTCTCAACTCTGAACTTTTTGTATTCTTGCACTTGATCCTCCCCAATATAATTCTAAACTTTTTTAGTGGCTTTTGTTGGTGAGCCCTTCTGTTTCCCTAAACCTTCACAAGGTTTCTTCTCAGTATAAAGAAAACAAGAAATAAAAGTGTTCTGTTCACATAGGCATTAGAAAAAACACCTAGCAAGCATCATTTTTGCAGACCAGGTAAACATGACTTTTGCTTCTTTTTGCACAAACTACTTTTTGCAAAAGGAGAAATTTTATGCAAGAGTAGTGTCACTAGTACATATATGTAGGAATAAACTCACTTTTTAAGAGCGCTACCTACTAGCATGTGTGTGTGTGTGATTTAATCATTCAATGACGATGGACAATATCTTGAATGCCTGATATTGTTGTTTATGCGACAGAAGTCCATCTTTAACAAATGTGAGTGGCTTGGTGGTTGATACACGGTGCAGAATTCTTTTCCTTATGTACTGTGATTTCCATTTTGTCGCTCACACTAGCCGGGTTTGTAGAAGTAATTCCATGTGTTATTATGCAAGGGAAAAGACATAATCTTCATAGATCATTTTTTGTTTGGAGGAAATGGAAGCATGATTAACTAATATTTTGACTTTTCTTGGCAGAGTAAATATAGTGGAACTAAGACAATTTAACTAGATGAACTGAGACAATTTTAACAAGTTGAAATGATACAGTCAAACTGATTATTAGCACATCTAGGTATATATACAGGCAAACGGAGATGGTGTAAAAATAAAATGCAAAAATGGAAAAAAATGTCTAGATGTAAACTGTTGCAGGCCCCAAAATCCAACCAGCGGTAGCAAAATTAACCTTTCATGATACAGACAAGATTATGCTTCACCCACGTGAATGGTGATATAAGATAAAGCACTGAAGATCTCCTACATACGCACTCCTCCTTAAACTGAACTGGCTAAACAAAACACCAATTCTCCCCCTGCCGAGATCACTAATCGCCCTCGGAATTCAGCAAGCAGCAACATCTGAGACAAGCCTTGAAAGCAAGCAGCCTCTCGCCAGCCAGACCGCTAGCGGAATTTCGACGACAGACAAGAAAGAAACGCTATGCTGCATAGAGACGGCCGGATTGGGCGGACTGGGTGCGGTGCACGTACCTGAGGAATGGAAGGGAAGTAGGGGAGCAGGGGTGAATGGCCGAGGGTGACAGTGGTGAACTGCCCGGGGTAGTGGCGGTGAACGGTCTGTGCTGGATGTTGTCCTCCTCGGGGCAGAAGTGGCTAAGGAGGAGGCCAACCTGTAAGCACGGGAAGGAGGCGATGCAGTAGCAGCACTGCATCCACGGCACCGTCGAGATGAGCACCGAGCCCTGGAGAGATGAAATGATGCATGCTGCCGTCGATAGCGCGTGGCTGCCGGGGGTGGGAGGCGCGTGGCGCCCGGGAGGTGGGAGGTGCGCGGTGGCCGGGGAAGGGAGGCGCGCGGCGGCCGGAGGTGGGAGGCGCACGGTGGCCGGGGAAGGGAGGCGCGCGGCGGCCGGAGGGTAGGAGGCGCGCGTCGGCCGGGAGCTGGGAGGCGGGGTGGAAGATGGGGTCCTGACTTGCGGTTCCCATTGGCAAACTGACGGACTGACGAACTCGGCATAGTCGGAGGGGCGGCCGCGCTCGGGGTCCAGCTAGGGAAGCCTCGTCGCCGGAGATGGGTCGCGAAGGGCCCCCGGCGCGCTGGGCAGGGGGCTAGCGACGGCGGCGGCGGCGGGCGGCGGTGGATCGGGGCTCGGGATGTGGTGCATGGTGTGTGGGCTGAATTCTTCCCGTGTGCGTATATAGGGACGGATGGTAATAGAATAATATTCTGTTACTACTAACAGAATAGTCCAGTCCTATATATATATACATCCTTTATTAAAAAATGTTCAATATATATGATGAACATTTTTATAATATGTAAAAAGTTCATTGTATATTTAAAAAATATTCATCTAATATTTAAATAAGATCATTGTATGTGATGAGCATTTTTTAATATACAATATGCTTTTATACGATAAATTTTTTAATATATGATGCAATGAAAACCTTTTTAAATATACGGTGCGATGAACATATTTTTAGTTATAAGATGCGATGAACATTTTTTCGTATCGGATAACGTTTAATACGAAATTTTTAATATTCACATTTTTTTAGTATCGTATAAAGAATGGAACGGTCCAAAGTATAAAGCGTTGTACGCGTTCTATTTGACACCGAAGGTTGCAGTAGCTTAGCGGGAGCGAGCTAGAAAATAATTAGTAATGTATGTAAAAAAGGGAACAACCCAAAGTATAAAAGGCCATACGCCTTCTACTTCATGCCAAGATGCGCGTTGTGAACCGTTCAGCTCGGGTTCGAATCCTGGCTGGCGCGAGCGCTGGTAATTTTTTTTATTTTCGGCGGGACCCCTTTTTGACAAACAAGGTATATATGCGTGATTAAATAAAAAGTAAGGGTCTTTTTCGTAAAAGAACATGCCACGTCAACACCTGACAGGCGGGCCAAATGGTCAGATACACCATCAATACACTATTATACGCAGTTTAGGCTGTTTTGTAATGTACTGCCCCAAACATGGTACTGACACATAAAAATTGCCAAAAATGGTACCAATCCGCCATCACTGCCCCAAATGTGGTACTAACGTGTAATTAACTCCTGAAAAAGCCAAAAACATGGGGAAAATAGCAATTGGGACTGGGCACTAGGTCAATAGGTTAGTCCTAAAAATGATATAAAATAGTATATTAATACATATAAAACATCCAAAACAGATAATATAATAGCATGGAACAATAAAAAATTATAGATACGTTGAAGACGTATCAACACCTGAAGCAATGTTGGGCCCAGCGACGCCAAGCTGAGAATAACACTTTACCGGATCCACAACCTCAAAACCGCTGGCTTGACCATAGAGATGGTAGGTGTAGATTGCACCCGCCACCAGATCGCACCGCTGCAGCCCAGAGGACGTCAAAGAGCATGGGAGTACGAGAACTCTGCTGATCTGATGCGCCTGCACACTGGGCCTGACAATAACTTGTTGGTATTGGAGCACTTTTTGCTCGGGTGCCAGCTTTTTAACGGAGGCTGCGAATTCCACTTGTCGTAGAAGGTGATTCCGCTCTGCAATAACTCTGCCAAGGGTGACATTCTGGCCAAGATGTCGGAATGTGATACTCGGGGTGTTGTGGAGTAGTGGACAGAGCCCTCCAAGGAGGAGCTGAATGAATGGCTTGCCGGTTTGAAGGAGGAGGCCGTCAGTGTGGAGAACGACATGGTTCACCCACCAAGAATAAAGAGGCCAAGAAGGCTACCCGCCTCCGGGAGAAATCCAAAGCCGTCGGCAAAGGAAAACATGTGGTAGAGCATACTAAAGAGCACACAGAGGAGGATGCCGAAAAGCATGCCGAAGAGGATGCTGAAGAACGTGTCGGAGAGCACACCAGCAAGACCACCAATGAAGATGAACATTCTGATGATCATGATAGTGATGATACAGAGCCTACCGGTGAAACCGAAGGGGATGATGAGGAAGAGGAGGAGAATGAACCTCATGTTCCTCCTACCCACATCAAGGTTGTCATCGCTAAGAAGCCAGGCAGGAAGAAAGCATTGTTCATTGATCCGGCAAGCAAGGAGCTTGTCGTAACAAGCGCAGCTAGCAAAGCTTCCCGGGCCCAGCCTAGTCGACAACAACTCCCCCCCCCCCCATGCAGTCCCCTCCTGGCAGCCAATTCCATCAATCACTAAAGAGATGGGTGCTTCTCAACTCCCAGCTTCCTCGGGGACAAAACGGGCTAGGAGCACTCCACCATCGCCAACCACCGGAGTAAGAAGAGTAAACACTCCATCCTTCCATTGTCATATTTTCATTATTTTTTTGTTGATTTTAACTGTCATGAATGCCTTGATCTTGTAGGGACGAGGTGCCATTGGCGAAAAGGCACCATAAGAAGGTCAGGGTTGCCGAAAAGAGTGAGGCAACAAAAAACATTGAAGAAGATCGAACTTCTTCAGATGTTGCCGGCTCCAGCCCCCAACTCCCGTTGGCAGGCTCCACCGATGAAACTTCCATCATGGAGACCGACATGGAGGCGGGGAGAAATCTCCCAGAGGGAGAGCATTAAGGAGCGGGCCCCTTAGTGACGCCCTTGACCTCTGCTCCTCCACCAAGAAGCTTGCTGACAAAGTCCACTCCTCCTCGGGAAGAGCGCCAAGAGGAGTTTGTCCGCATCGAGGTCTTGCCGGCAACTGGCGTTACTGGGGACCGAGTGATGGCAAGCCCATCAAGGTAATCCTTTGTCGAGTGCTATTTCACCCTTGTTGGTTTTCCTTTTTTTGTTTTCTTGAACTTGACCCGAATCTTGAATTCTTTCTATTCGTTCCCATATTATAAACTCGACTCTATTGTAAGAGGAGGAGCCCATCATAGATGTCCAAGAAATTGCAAAGAATACAGCTGATGACGCTACCAGAATTTCTGTTGCGGAGGCTACAGCATCAGAAGCCAAGGAAACTAGGAAGGCTACTGGGAAAGCCGACAAGGCTCCCGGCAGCACATCTGCTTCCGTCACTGTTGATGTTGAGATGGGAGATGCTAGCAATGAAGATCCAAGCACCCTCAATGACCCAGTCTTGCCTGAGGAACAACTCACAGCAATTCCATCGGTGCCTTCTCTTCAACTACAGCATTCTGAAGCCCTCGACTCATCTGAGGCCAGGAAGACTACCCCTAAGGATGCATTTGACAGGATCATCATCTCCTTGTCCCGCAGCTCCACTGAAACAGGCACCTCTGATGATAGCGCTGCTGATCTTGTCTTCCTAAAAACCATGGTTGCCAGTTTCCAGGATGTGCAAAAGAGATATAGCAAACATTGCGACAAGATCCAAGCGGAGTGGCAAGCGATGGAGTTGGCCGAACAGAAACTAGATGAGGTTCTCAGAAACCAGCAAATGGTTTGAAGAGAAGCTCCAAAGCATCAAGGGTGAAGAGGAAAGGCTCGCTGCTACCAAGCAAGGAGCAGAAGCTCTGGGCGGCAAATTATCTGAGTGAGAAGCATAGCTTGACGCAAAGGAGAAAGACCTTGCTGCCAGAGAGGAATCACTTGCCGCCCAGCTGCCTGGCAAGGACGAGGAGATCCAAACTCTGCTTGCACCGTGGACTCAGGAGCTAGAGCAAAATCACAATGAAGCCATGGAAGCTCAAGCACTAGATTAGGACAGCAAACTCGCGGATGCCGCCAAGGCGGAGTTGGACTTTAAGGTAAAGAAGCTTGAAGAAGTTCTAGCCAGCAACAACAAGGAGGTCTCGGCACTTAAAGGTGGTGCGGAGAAGGTAGCTAACACCTTGGCTGAGCTACAGACTTCCATCTCTAACAAGATCATGGAGCTCTCCACCGCCAAGAACTCAATTGCTGACCCCAAGCTCAAACTCACAACTCTGGAGCAAGATCTCGAGGACGGTAAGAAAAGGGTGAAGGACTTGCTAGTGAACTGGAACGTTGAAAAAGCTTCACTCACCAATGTTGAGATATACTTCAATGAGATGAGGAACAATGTGGAGCTCTGGACCACAGGCCTTGTCAACATTGCAGAATGCCTCAGCTCGCAACTGACCACCATGAAGATGGACAACTACGTATTCACTAACAACAAGCATGAAGTTCCAAGTGCTAGGCTGACACTCTTCTTTGAGAACCTCACCAAGGCGCTAGAGATGCATCATGAGGAGAGATCCGCCAGCTTCACCGTTGCTACTCATGAGCTACGTTGGGATTTCCCAGAAGAGGAGAGGGTGATGTAGTACAGTAGAAATAAGTATTTTCCTCAGTTAAGAACCAAGGAAATCAATCCAGCAGGAGAACCACGCAAGACCTCGTGAACAACACCTACACACAAGATAACAAATACTTGCACCCAACACAAACAAGGGGTTGTCAATCCCTTGGATGTTAATTGCAAGGATCAAATCTCATAGTGATAGATGGATAAACAAAAACACGAAATAAAATAATGGTAAATAAATTGCAGCAACATATTTTTAGTTTTTAATATATGATAAAGATAAACCCGGGGGCCATAGTTTTCAGTAGAGGCTTCTCTCTCGAACAAAAAGCATACAATGGGTAAAAAAATTACTTTTGGGCAATTGATAGAAAAGCACATAGTTATGATGATATCCAAGGCAATGATCATGTATATAGGCATAACGTCCGAGACAAGTGGACCCACTCATGCCTGCATCTACTACTATTACTCCACACATCCACCGCTATCAGCATGCATCTAGAGTATTAAGTTCATAAAGAACTGAGTAACGCCTTAAGCAAGATGGCATGATGTAGACAAAGTAAATCCAATCCATATGAATAAATCCCATTGTTTTATCCTTAATGGAAACAATACAAATACATGTATTGCCCCTTTCTATCACTGGGATATAGAGCAGCGCAAGATTGAACCTGTTACAAAGCACCTCTCCCATTGCAAGATAAATCAATCTAGTTGGCCAAACCAAACGGATAGATCAGAGAGAAATGCAAACTATAATAATCATGCATAAAAGAGTTCAAAGAAAACTCAAATAATATTCATAGACAATGTGATCATAAACCCACAATTCATCGAATCCCAACAAACACACTGGAAAACAAGATTACATCGAAAAGATCTCCAAGAACATCGAGGAGAACATTGTATCGAAGATCAAAGAGAGAGAGAAGAAGCCATCTAGCTACTAGCTATGGGCTCGTAGGTTTGTGGTAAACTACTCACATATCATCAGAAGGGCGGCAAGGTTGAAGTAGAGGCCCTCTATGATTGATTCCCCCTCCTATAGAGTACTCGAAAATGCCTCCAGATGGGATCTCACAATAATAGAAGCTTGCGGCGACGAAAAATGTATTTTGGGTGGCTCTCTATTGGTTTCCCGATTTTAGAGAATTTATAGAGTTGGGATTAGGTCAAACGGAGGAATGAGGGGCGCATAAGGAACATGGACGCGCCTACCCCCCCCCCCCCCAGGGGGGGCGTGCCCATGTGCCTTGTGTCCTACTATTCGCCTTATGGCCTCCTCCCGAAGCTTCATGTGTCTCTTATGTCCAGAAAAAAATCATCAAAAAGTTTCGTGGCATTTGGACATCGTTTGGTACTAATTTCCTGGAAAACCAAAAACAGGCAGCAATTGGCACTAAGTTAATAGGTTAGTCCCAAAAAATGATATAATATTGCATATAAAACATCCAAGATTGATACTATAATAGCATGGATTATAGATACATTGGAAATGTATCAGTCGATGAGTCTCGCAAATTCTGCCATGGCATCCTCTTCAAGGTACTCATCAAGATTGTGTACTAGAACCATGACATCGATATCTCCAAAGCCTTCAAGAGCTTGCCGAAGGGAGCAGATACCAAAGCCGCTGAAGTGCCTGTCGTGCTGCTCGCCGATGAGGTCACCGAAATCCCCATGACCGAGGGCCAGCATAGGAACTAGCTCCCTGCACTATCTTGCCGCCAATACAATTCATGTAAAAGGCAAGACTATAAGTTAGAACTGCAATTGGCTTTTGACATAATATAAAATTATGTCTAATGAATGAACGTGTGCTATCTTCCTTGTCTTATTCTGCATTTGCATGATTTTTGTACCCTATGCTTGTAGGAAACTTGCCGGTGCACACAGTCTTGTCGCGAGCGCTTGAGGAACAGGCTCTTAGCAGCCTATCGAAAGTGCCGTTGCTGGCAAGGTGACACTTGACGGTCACAACTGATACGTCTCCAACGTATCTATAATTTTTGATTGTTCCATGCTATTATATTACCTGTTTTGGATGTTTATAGGCTCTACTTTACACTTTTATATCATTTTTGGGACTAACCTACTAACCGGAGGCCCAGCCCGTATTGCTGTTTTTTTGGCCTATTTCAGTGTTTCCAAGAAAAGGCATATCAAACGCAATCCAAACGGAATGAAACCTTCGGGAGCGATCTTTTTGGAACAAACGTGGTCCAGAGGACTTGGAGTGGAAGTGAAGAAACAATCGAGGAGGCCACGAGGGTGGAGGGCGCGCCCCCCCTACTGGGCGTGCCCCCTATCTCGTGGGCCCCTCGGGAGTCCACCGACCTACCTCTTCCTCCAATATATACCCACGTACCCCGAGAACATTAGAGGCGACCATGAAAAACTATTTCTACCACTGTAACCTTTTGTATCCGCGAGATCCCATCTTGGAGCCTTCGCCGGCGCTCCGCCGGATGGGGAATCGACCACTGAGGGCCTCTACATCATCTCCAAGGCCTCTTCGATGAGTTGTGATTAGTTTACCACAGACCTTCGGGTCCATAGTTATTAGCTAGATGGCTTCTTCTCTCTCTTTGAATCTCAATACCATGTTCTCCTCGATCTTCTTGGAGATCTATTCGATGTAACTCATTCTGCGGTGTGTTTGTCGAGATCTGATGAATTGTGGGTTTATGATCAAGTTTATCTATGAGAAATATTTGAATCTCCTCTGGATTCTTTTATGTGTGATTAAGTTATCTTTGCAAGTCTCTTCGAATTATCAGTTTGGTTTGGCCTACTAGATTGATCTTTCTTGCAATGGGAGAAGTGCTTAGCTTTGGGTTCAATCTTGCGGTGTCCTTTTCCAGTGACAGCAAGGGCAGAAAGGCACATATTGTATTGTTGCCATCGAGGATAAAAAGATGGGGTTTATATCATATTGCATGAGTTTATCTCTCTACATCATGTCATCTTTCTTAATGCATTACTCCGTTCTTTATGAACTTAATACTCTAGATGCATGCTGGATAGCGGTTGATGTGTGGAGTAATAGTAGTAGGTGCAGGCAGGTCGGTCTTCTTGTCACGGACGTGATGCCTATATACATGATCATGCCTAGATAATCTCATAATTATTCACTTTTCTATCAATTGCTCGACAGTAATTTGTTCACCCACCATAATACTTATGCTATCTTGAGAGAAGCCACTAGTGAAACCTATGGCCCCCGGGTCTATCTCTTATCATATAAGCTTTCAATTTACTTTTATTTGCATCTTTACTTTTCCAATCTATATTATAAAATACCAAAAATATATTTATCTTATCATATTATCTCTATCAGATCTCACTTTCGCAAGTTCCCGTGAAGGGATTGACAACCCCTTTATTGCATTGGTTGTGAGTTCTTGTTTGTTTGTGTAGGTGCGTGGGACTTTTGAGGAGCCTCCTACTGGATTGATACCTTGGTTCTCAAAAACCGAGGGAAATACTTACTCTACTATTGCTGCATCACCCTTTCCTCTTCAAGGAAATCCAACGCAAGCTCAAGACGTAGCAAGAAGGATTTCTGGCACCGTTGCCGGGGAGGTCTTCCCTCAAGTCAAGACATACCAAGTACCCACAAACTCATCTCCCTCGCATTTACATTATTTGCCATTTGCCTCTCGTTTTCCTTTCCTCCACTTCACCCTTGCCATTTTATTCGCCCTCTCTTTCCCAATCTCCTCTCTCTTTTGCTTGCCTTTTGTTTGCTCGTCGCTATGGCTAGCCCTCCTATTATCGTTAATACTCCCGATCATGAAATTCTCAATTTTAAACAAAGGGAAGGAGAAAATTTGAAATATGCTTGGCATAGAATTTGCAATGCTCAAAATAGATCAACTAGGAAGCAATCCACTTCCGTTCTTCTTCGTAATTTTTATGTAGGCATTACTCCTTGGAATAGATATATTCTTGATACCATTATCGGAGGGAACTTCTTGGGTAGCCACACTTTTGATGCTTATAATGCCATGTTGGATTTGTTTGGTCCACCCCCTCTTTTGGTTAATGGAGCTGTTTTAACTTTGGAACATGTGATGCAAAGGCTTGAAATTATTGAAAATAAAGTTGCCACTATTGAGTTAATTGACAATTTGGATAAAAAGATCCACAATTAGAACCCAATATGGATCTAGGGTTGGAGTTAATTTGAAATTTTTTAAAGAAAAAGAACCTATAGTTAATGAAAGAATAGATCTCGATTCTACAAGAATTGGTAAACTGGAGGACATTATCACCAACTTAGGGTCTGCCGTTTCTTCTATGAAAAATACCCCAACTCCTCCTACCAAAATTGCTAAGGTCATGTATGTTCCTAAAAACTAGCAAAGGAAATGCCGATCTCAAATCGATAAGTGTTCATCCCAGTTTTCTTGCTATCATTAAGGAACCTTTTGCTACAAATGAATTTCTTGATTTCTTGCCTAAAGGCTTAATCATTACTAAAAATAAAGAAATTCCTAAGGATTATAAGTGCTCCATTGAAGAATTGAGTGCCAAAGATGGCACTACTTAGATCTATCCTCGCTTTTATGCCTAGCTAGGGGCGTTAAACGATAGCGCTAGTTGGAAGGCAACCCAATTTTTTTTGCTTCTATTTAGTAATAAATTTTGCATCTACCTTCTGTTTAGATGTGTTTTTATGTTTTAATTAGTGTTTGTGCCAAGCAGAACCTATAGGATAACCTATGGTGATAGTTAATTTGATTCTGCTGAAAAACAGAAACTTTGCATGCACGAAACTAATTTTAGTAATTCACAGAAATGTGATTTTGTGTTGACTCTTTAATGCTATAGATGAAGAGACAAATTTCCTAGGACTTCCTATTTTATTAGGATTTTTAGAGTTCCAGAAGTATTCGAGAGTTACAGATTGCTACAGACTGTTCTGTTTTTGATAGATTCTATTTTTCGTGTGTTGTTTGTTTATTTTGATGCATCTATGGCTAGTATGTAAGGATATGAACCATAGAAAAGTTCAAATACAGTAGGTTTAACACCAATATAAATAAAGAATGAGTTCATTACAGTACCTTATGTGGTGATTTTTCTTTCTTTCACTAATGGAGCTTATGAGATTTCCTGTTGAGTTTTGTGTTGTGAAGTTTTCAAGTTTTGGGTAAAGATTTGATGGAATATGGAATAAGGAGTGGCAAGAGCCTAAGCTTGGGGATGCCCATGGCACCCCAAGATATTCAAGAATAGCCAAAAGCCTAAGCTTGGGGATGCCCCGGAAGGCATCCCCTCTTTCGTCTTCGTTTATCAGTAACTTTACTTGGAGCTATATTTTTATTCACCACATGATATGTGTTTTGCTTGGAGCGTCTTGTATGATATTAGTCTTTGATTTTTAGTTTACCACAATCATCCTTGATGTACACACCTTTTGGGAGAAGTCCACTTGATTAGATTTTATTTGAATACTCTATGTGCTTCCCTTATATCTTTTGAGCTAGATAGTATTTGCTCTAGTACTTCACTTCTATCTTTTAGAGCACGGCGATGGCTTAATTTTGAAGATATTGTTGATATCTCATGCTTCACTTATATTATTTTGAGAGTCTTTTGGGACAGCATGGTATTTGCTATGGTTATGAATTTGGTCCTAGAATGATGAGCATCCAAGTTGGGTATAATAAAAACTATCATAGAAAGTGCATTAAACACTAGGATCAATTTGATGCTTGATAATTGTTTTGAGATATAAGGTGGTAATGTTAGAGTCATGCTAGTGGGTAATTATGAAATTGAGAAATACTTGTGTTGAAGTTGGCAAGTCTCGTAGCATGCACGTATGGTAAAAGTTGTGTGACAAATTTGTTGCATGAGGTGCTCTTTTGATTGTCTTCCTTATGAGTGGCAGTCGGGGACGAGCGATGGTCTTTTCCTACCAAACTATCCCTCTAGGGGCATGCATAGTAGTACTTTGCTTCGAGGGCTAAATAGACTTTTGCAATAAGTATATGAGTTCTTTATGACTAATGTGAGTCCATGGATATACGCACACTCACCCTTCCACTTTGCTAGCCTCTATTGTGCCACGCAACTTCCGCTGGTATCATGCAACCATTATTTACCTTCCTCAAAACAGCCACCATACCTACCTATTATGGCATTTTCATAGCCATTCCGAGATATATTGCCATGCAACTTTCCACCGTTCCGTTATTATGACACGCTCCATCATTGTCATATTGCTCTTTGCATGATCATGTAGTTGACATCGTATTTGTGGCAAGGCCACCCTCATAATTTTCGAACATGTCACTCTTGATTCATTGCATATCCCGGTATACCGCCGAAGGCATTGATATAGAGTCATATTTTGTTCTAAGTATTGAGTTGTAAATTAATAAAAGTGTGATGATCTTCATTATTAGAGCATTGTCCCAAGTGAGGAAAGGATGATGAAGACTATGATTCCCCCACAAGTCGGGATGAGACTTCGGACTTTAAAAAAAAAGGCCAAAGAGCCCACCAAATAAAAAAAGTAGAAATGCAAAATAAAAAAAAGAAAGGCCAAATAAAAAAATAGAAAAAATGAGAGAAAAAGAGAGAAGGGACAATACTACTATCTCTTTTCCACACTTGTGCTTCAAAATAGCACCATGATCTTCATGATAGAGAGTCTCTTGTCTTGTCAATTTCATATACTAGTGGGAATTTTTCATTATAGAACTTAGCTTGTATATTCCAATGATGGGCTTCCTCAAAATGCCCTATGTCTTCGTGAGCAAGCGAGTTGGATGCACACCCACTTAGTTTCTTTTGTTGAGCTTTCATACATTTATAGCTCTGGTGCATCCGTTGCCTGGCAATCCCTACTCACTCACATTGATATCTATTGATGGGCATCTCCATAGCCCGTTGATACGCCTAGTTGATGTGAGACTATATTCTCCCTTTTTTGTCCTCACAACCACCACCATATACCACCATAGTGCTATGTCCATGGCTTGCGCTCATGTATTGCGTAAGAGTTGAAAAAGCTGAAGCGCGTTAAAAGGTATGAACCAATTGCTCGGCTCGTCATCGGGGTTGTCATGATGGGAGTATTTTGTGTAATGAAAATGAAGCATGTCCTAACTATATGATTTTGTAGGGATAAGCTTTCTTTGGCTATGCTATTTTGATAAGACATGATTATTTGTTAGTATGCTTCGAGTATTATTATTTTTATGTTTTATAAGCTTTTATCTTGAATCATTTGGATCTGAACAATCATGCCACAATAAAGAAAATTACATTGAGAATTATGCTAGGTAGCATTCCACATCAAAAATTCTATTTTTATCATTTACCTACTCGAGGACGAGCAGGAATTAAGCTTGGGGATGCTTGATACGTCTCCAACGTATCTATAATTTTTTATTGTTCCATGCCATTATATTACCTGTTTTGGATGTTTATGGGCTTTACTTTACACTTTTATATCATTTTTGGGACTAACCTACTAATTGGAGGCCCAGCCTGTATTGCTATTTTTTTTGCCTATTTTAGTGTTTCGAAGAAAAGGAATGTCAAACGGAGTCCAAACGGAATGAAACCTTCGGGAGCGATCTTTTTGTAACAAACGTGATCCAGAGGACTTGGAGTGGAAGTCAAGAAACCATCTAGGAGGCCACGAGGGTGGAGGGCGCCCCCCCTACTGGGCGCGCCCCCTATCTTGTGGGCCCCTCGAGAGTCCACTGACCTACTTCTTCCTCCTATATACACCCACGTACCCCGAGAACATCAGAGGCGACCATGAAAAACTATTTCCACCACCATAACCTTCTATATCCGTGAGATCCCATCTTGGAGCCTTCGTCGGCGCTCCGCCGGAGGGGGAATTGACCACGGAGGGCCTCTACATCATCTCCAAGGCCTCTCCGATGAGTTGTGAGTAGTTTACCACAGACCTTCGAGTCCATAGTTATTAGCCAGATGGCTTATTCTCTCTCTTTGAATCTCAATACCATGTTCTCCTTGATCTTCTTGGAGATCTATTCGATGTAACTCTTTTTGCGGTGTGTTTGTCGAGATCCAATGAATTGTGGGTTTATGATCAAGTTTATCTATGAGAAATATTTGAATCTCCTCTGAATTCTTTTATGTGTGATTAAGTTATCTTTGCAAGTCTCTTCGAATTATCGGTTTGGTATGGCCTACTAGATTGATCTTTCTTGCAATGGGAGAAGTGCTTAGCTTTGGGTTCAATCTTGCGGTGTCCTTTCCCAGTGACAGCAGGGGCAGCAAGGCACGTATTGTATTGTTGCCATCGAGGATAAAAAGATGGGCTTTATATCATATTGCATGAGTTTATCTCTCTACATCATGTCATCTTTCTTAATGCGTTACTCCGTTCTTTATCAACTTAATACTCTAGATGCATGCTGGAGAGTGGTCGATGTGTGGAGTAATAGTAGTAGATGCAGGCAAGAGTCGGTCTACTTGTCACGTACGTGATGCCTATATACATGATCATGCCTAGATAATCTCATAATTATTCGCTTTTCTATCAATTGATCGACAATAATTTGTTCACCCACCGTAATACTTATGCTATCTTGAGAGAAACCACTAGTAAAACCTATGGCCCCCGGGTCTATCTCTTATCATACAAGTTTTCAACCTACTTTTATTTGCATATTTACTTTTCCAATCTATATTATAAAATACCAAAAATATATTTATCTTATCATATTATCTCTATCATATCTCACTTTCGCAAGTGGTCGTGAAGGGATTGACAACCCCTATTGCGTTGGTTGCGAGTTCTTATTTGTTTGTGTAGGTGCGTGGGACTTTTGAGGAGCCTCCTACTAGATTGATACCTTGGTTCTCAAAAACTAAGGGAAATACTTACGCTACTATTGCTGCATCACCCTTTCTTCTTCAAGGAAAACTAACGCAAGCTCAAGATGTAGCAACAGCACAGCTACTTAAGTTGTCGAGAGGACTCGAAAAAAAGAAAGAGTGCGGCTGTTCACGACAAGGTTCCCTAGCGTGCAGGTTTCTCATAAGAAGGCCAAAACCGTTCAAGGAAGAACTACAACTACAACAAAGAGTTTGTTTCAAAATTTTCAACTTAGCTTTTTCTTTGTTGTACTTCTTGTCATAAAATGGTAACTTGAACATCACTTGTGGTATCCATACCGTCACTTCCCCCGGGAAACTTGCACGCGAGGAACTCTTTTGTCCTTTGAGAAAACGAAAGAAGAGAACAGAGGAGGCTGAAAACCTTGAAGATTTGTTGAGCATCTCGTACTAGGCAAAATGAAGCACAACCTTGCATATAGCACATACAAATATATATGCATTTGACAAAGGGCTACGAAACACTTACATTTATTTCACTATGCACAGGGTCTGCGTACGCCTTTGTACAAAGGATTACATGTCTTGCTGACAAACTTTTACAAAATGGATTGCCGGGATGCCCGGCAACCGCACCGGGTAGAACTTGTGAAGATGCTCAATATTCCATGAGTTATGCACCGGAGTGCCGTCTTCATTCTCCAGATGGACTACACAAGGTCTGGTGACTTGTGCTACCCAGTAAGGGCCTTCCCACTTTGGTGTTAACATGTTTGATCCCTTCATGGATTGAATCCAATGAAGAACAAGGTCACCTTTCGCAAGGCTCCGGGCGTGCACTCTGCGGCTATGGAAGGAGCACAAAGCTTGTTGGTAGCATGCAACATGCACATCCTCCTAGAGACGATCTTCCAAGTGGAGCACGACATCATCTTGCCGCATTTTCTCTTACTCAGCTTCGTCGAAAGCTTGCACCCGAGGTAACCCGTATGTGAGTTCTGTGGGGAGCACCGCTTCTGCACCATAGACCAGGGAGAAGGGTGTCTCACCGATGGCTGATATGTCTCCAACGTATCTATAATTTCTTCTTGTTCCATGCTGTTATATTATCATTCTTGGATGTTTTACAACCATTTTATAGCAACTTTATATCATTTTTTGGGACTAACCTATTGGCATAGTGCCCAGTGCCAGTTGTTGGTTTTTTGCTTGTTTTTTGCTTCACAGAATACCAGTTCCAAACGGAGTCCAAACGTAACAAAACTTATTGGAGAATTATTATGGACCAGAAGACACAACTTGGGCCAAAGAAGTACCAGAGGGGAGGCCCGAGTTGGGCACAACCCACAGGGCGCTCATAGGAGCCCAGGCATGCCCAAGGGGTTGTTGCCCCCTAGGTAACCTCCCGCACCGCCTCTTTGCTATATAAATACCCCAATATTCCAGAAACCCTAGGGGAGTCGGCGGAAAACAATTCCAGCCGCCGCAAGTTCCGGAACCATGAGATACAATCTAGACACCATCACGGAGGGGTTCATCATCCTCATTGGTGCCTCTCCGATGATGTGTGAGTAGTTCATCGTAGACCTATGGGTCCGTATGTAGTAGCTAGATGGCTTCCTCTCTCTCTCTTTTGATTCTCAATACAATGCTCTCTTGGAGATCTATTTGATGTAACTCTTTTTGCGGTGTCTTTGTTGGGATCTAATGAACTTTGAGTTTATGATCACATCTATATCCATGAATATTATTTGAGCCTTCTTTTGATCTCTTATATGCATGATTACTTATAGCCTCATATTTCTTATTTGAATATTTGGTTTAGTTAGGCCAACTAGATTGATTTTTCTTGCCATCGAAGAGGTGTTTTGTGATGAGTTCGATCGTGCGGTGTTCTTTCCCAATGACAAAAGGGGCAGCAAGGCACGCATGTATCGTTGCTATTAATGATAACAAGATGGGGGCTATTCCTACACAAATAGTTCTTGTCTACATCATGTCATCGTTCTTATTGCATTACTCTGTTCTTATTGCATTACTCTGTTTCTCCATGAACTTAATACACTAGATGCATGCTGGATAGCGGTCCATGTGTGGAGTAATAGTAGTAGATGCAGGCAGGAGTCGGTCTACTAATCTTGGATGTGATGCCTCTATAATGATCATTGCCCTTGATATCATCATAATTATTCGATCTTCTATCAATTGCCCAACGGTAATTTGTTCCACCCTGTACTGTTTTCTCGAGAGAAGCCACTAGTGAAATCTACGGGCCCCGGGTCTATTCTTTATCATATTTGCTTTGAGATCTATTTTTATTTGCTTTTATTTCAGATCTATTACTCCAAAAACCCAAAAATACCTTTCTGAACTTTTTTTACTTATTTTATTTCGCATTTTATTGAGATCTATTTATCCAATCTATCACAATTTTGTCCCATCAACTTGACAATCTCTGGCGACGTTACCCGTAGAGGGATTGACGACCCCTCATAAGCGCGGGTTGCAAGTATTTGTTCTTTGTGTGCAGGTACTGTTTACATAGTGTTGCTTGGTTCTCCTACTGGATTGATACCTTGGTTTCATAACTGAGGGAAATACCTACCATAGTTGTGCTACATCATCCCTTCCTCTTTGGGGAAATACCGACGTAGTTCAAGCGACATCAAAAGGAATTTCTAATGTCGTTGCCGGGGAGACATCATCAACATCTATCAGGCTCCTAATCACAAATCTCATCCCTTGAAATTTACATTATTTTCCATTTGCCTCTCATTTTCATCTCCCCCACTTCACAAAAATTTGCCATTTTATTCGCCCTCTTTTCCGTTCGCCATTTTCTCATCTAATCTGTTTTTTGTGTGCAATCTTGTTTGCGTAGTCACGATGACTCAAGAAAACACCAAGGTGTGTGATTTTTCCAATACCAAACACAATGATTTTATTAGCACTACGTTTGCAACTCCCGCCACTAGTGCGGAATCTTGTGATATTAATGCCGCTTTATTTAATCTTGTTATGAAAGATCAATTTTCCGGTACTCCTAATGAGGATGTCACATCCCATCTAAACATATTCATAGAATTATGTGATATGCAAAAGAAAAAAGATGTGGACAATGATATTGTGAAGTTAAAATAATTTCCTTTCTCTTTGAGGGAACGTGCAAAAATTTGGTTTTATTCTTTGAATCACAATAGTATCAATTCTTGAGATACGTGCAAAGATGCTTTTATTACTAAGTATTTTCCGCCTGTAAAAATTATTTTCCTTAGAACTCAGATCATGAATTTTTAAGCAACTTGAGCATTAACATGTTGCACAATCTTGGGAAAGAATGAAGTTGAGGCTAAGAAATTGTCCTACTCATGGTTTAAATCTTTGGATGATCATACAAAAAATTTATGCAGGATTGAATTTTGTTTCTAGAAATCTTTTAGGTTCCGCTGTGGGTGGTACTTCTATGGAAATTTCTTTTGGTGAATCTACTAAATTTCTTGATAATATTATAGCAAATTATTCACAATGGCATACCGAAAGAGCGCCTACAAGTAAAAAAGTCAATTCGGTTGAAGAAAGTTAGTACTTTGAGTGAAAAAGTTGATGCTCTTATGAAATTGGTTGCTAATAAAAGTGCTCCTAATGATATTAATGATGTTCCTTTGTCTACTTTGGTTGAGCAAAATAGTAATCTCGTAGATGTGAATTTTGTCTCGCAAAACAATTTTAATAACAATGCTTATAGAGGTAATTCTAATCCTAGGCCTTTTCCTAGAAATTCCTCTAATAATTATTGTAATTCCTATGGTAATTCTTCTTACAATAATGATAGGAACACCTCTGATCTTGAGAATAATATTAAAAAAATTATAAACACTCAAAAAGTTTTCAATACTACGATAGAAGAAAAGTTGAATAAGATTGATGATATGTCTAGAAGCATTGATAGGATTTCTCATGATGTAGAAAATCTCAATTTGAAATTTTTTGTACCCAAGGTTGATGAATCAATTAAATCTTTATATGTTTCTATGGATGAAAGTAAGAAAAGAACTTCTATATTTAGAGCTCAAAGAGAATTTTTGCAAAGAGCATTTTCTAGTGATTGCTTTCATAAAAATGAACAAGTGCTAAAGTGATTGGTGTTTCTTCTATTGATTCCTTGTTTAGTAAAATTAAATTTAATGATAAACGGACTGGAGAAGAGCCAACTTTAGTTAGAATGTGTCCTGATAATTCGGAGGGTGAAAATCCTGATGAAAATATTGATAAAAGTGGATTGGGACAGGTCAAAACTTTAACTAGTGATGTGCCCACTCTTTTGGATTACAAAGACTTTAATTATGATAATTGCTCTTTGATTGATTGTATTTCTTTGTTGCAATCCTTGATAAATTCACCTCATTCTTATGAACAAAATAAAGCTTTTACTAAACATATCGTTGATGCCATGATGAAAGCTTTGGAAGAAAAATTGGAGTTAGAGATTTCAATTCCTAGAAAAATAAATGATGAACGGAACCTACTATCAAAGTCAAGATTAAAAATTATGAGTGTTTTTCTTTATGTGATTTGGGTGCTAGTGTTTCCACAATTCCAAAATCTTTATGCGATGTGCTTGATCCTACCAATATTGAAGAATGTTCTCTTAATTTGCACTTGGCGGATTCTGCTACTAAAAATCCTTTGGGAAGAATTAATGAAGTTCTTATTCTTGCAAATAGGAACTATAGGCCCATAGATTTTATTGTTCTTCATGTTGATTTCAATCCATCTTGTCCAATTATACTTGGTAGACCGTTTGTATGCACCATAGGTGTCGTGATTGATATGAAAGAAGGCAATATTAAATTTCAATTCCCACTAAGAAAGGGTACGGGACACTTCCCTAGAACAAGAATTAAGCCACCATATGAATCATTCATGGGGGCATCCTATGGATATAAAACTAAAGATGACAATACTTGAATCTATGCAGTATGCCTAGCTAGGGGCATAAAACGATAGCGCTTGTTGGGAGGCAACCCAATGAATTATTTTTTATTTTTACCTTTTTCTTTATTTTATTGAGTGTTTGCACAATTAAACTACTATTATGATTGTGTTTTATGTTTTTTAATTTGTTTCTGTGCCAAGTAAAGCCTTTGGGATCATGTTGGGTGATAGTTGATTTGATCTTGTTGAAAAACAGAAACTTTTGCATCGAGTAAAATAATTTTGTAAAAGCACAGAAGCACGATAAAATTCTGAATTTTTACACAAGATTGGTATACAAATTTCCCATGTTGTCCTAATGTTTCAGAATGTTTGGAGTTACAGAAGTATACGAAGTTTCCATATTACTACAGACTGTTCTGTTTTTGACAGATTCTATTTTCTTTGCGTTGTGGGCTTATTATGATGAATCTATGGTTTGTATTGGAGAGCATAAGCCATGGTAAAGTTGGAATATAGTAGATATAATGCAAAAATAAAATATGAATGGGTTTGCAATAGTACTTAGAGTGGTGATTTTCTTTGTTATACTAACGGATCTCATGAAGGTTTTGTTAAGTTTTGTGTGATTGAGTTTATAAGTTTTGGGTGAGATCAGGATGGATGAAGGAATGAGGAGTAAGAAGAGCCTAAGCTTGGGCATTGCCCATGGCACCCCAAGATAATACTCAAGGATAAACAAGCAACTATGCTTGGGGATGCCCCGAGTTGCATCCCCTCTTTCTTCTAACGACCATCCATATTTTAGTTGGAGCTATATTTTTATTCATCACATATCATGAGTTTTTCTTGGAGCGTCTTGTATCATGTGAGTCTTTGCTTCTTTTTATTTTTAGTTTGTGTCATCTATACTTGCTGGACACACCTGTTTGAGAGAGCCAAAATTATGCTATGATTTATTAGAATTGCTCTGCATGCTTCACTTAAATTTTTTGAGCTATGGAATTGCTCTAGTGCTTCACTTATATCTTTTCTAGCACGGTGTGCCTTAGTAATTTTTGAAGAAATTCTCTCATTCTTCACTTAGATTTATTTGAGAGTTAGTAATTTTGAATAAATTCTCTCATGCTTCACTTATATTATTTTGAGAGATGGAAAAAAGTTATGCTCATGTTCTTCACTTAGATTTGTTTGAGCTTGTCAAAAGCAATTGCAATATATGAAACTAGTCCCAAAGTGATAAATTCAAGAGGGATATAATAAAAACTTTCATGAAGATCATTGGACAAATTAAACTTGATTCTTTGTAATAGTTTTGAGATATGATGATAGTGATATGTGAGTCATGTTGGTGAGTAATTATGCTTTAGTAAGAATATTGGTGTTAAGGTTTGTGATTCCCTATGCAAACACGAAAGTCAATAGTTGTGCAATGAAATTACATCCTACTTGTGGTGCATTATTCGGTGTTAGTTATTCTTAATGCTCGCTTATGTGATTTTTCATTTCTTGGTTGGTTGCTTCTCAATCTTTTGCTAGCCTCCACTTCTACTAAGTAGAAATACTACTTGTGCATCCAACATCTTTAAACCCAGTTTTGCCACATGAGTTCACCATACCTACCTATATGCGGTATTTCCATGCCATTCTAAGCAAATTTGTATGTGCCATCTCTAATTTTCAAAATAAATTTCTTTTTTATGTGCCTGTACCGCTCATGAAGCGGCATAGGGTGGACAATATTTTTCATGCTAGATGTGTTATTCTCAAGATGAGTGTTTATTCACTTGTCATTGCACAAGAGTACGACGGTAATATGGATGCCCAGTCCCGAAATGAAAAAGAAATTTACTTTATGTTGTCAACTAATAAATTCCTTGAAAACTGTTGGTATGGAAGGCACCCGTGGATACGGCTAGCCATGGATTGTGAAAGAATGGTGGAAAAAGGAATAAAATTTATTTTCTATTTGGGAACCACCTATGATGTATCTAGCATGGAAACTGTTGGGAGTTACTCGGTCGTTTTTGTTGATGGGAAAAGTATGCCTCTAAAAAAATTATCTATCAATTGAAGCTTTGAGCTCTGGCACCTGTACAAATCCCTACTTCCCTCTGCAAAGGGCCTGTCTATTTACTTTATGCAATTTTTATTTTTATTTGATTCTCCATCTTATCTTATAAAGCACCAACTAAGGGGCACTATGATCATACTTGAACATTGGATGTAGCTAATATGCGAGTGTGTTTCATGAATGGATCAATGATTGATCATGATGGACTAGGGAGAACTTTCTTTAGTGTTGATATTCTGAAAGACATGGTTGCTTGTTGATATGCTTGAGTATTGAAATCTTCATGTCAAACTAGACTATTGCTTTGAACCATATAAAAGTCCAAATTCCATGCTACAAAAGAAAAGAATATGTGATGAACATGTTAGGCAGCATTCCACATCAAAAAATATGTTTTTACCATTTACCTACTCGAGGACGAGTAGGAATTAAGCTTGGGGCTGCTGAGTCTCCAATGTATATATAATTTTTGCTTGTTCTATGATGTTATATTTGTCGGTGTTCTGGGAACGGGGGTCCCGAGACTTGCCTGCCTGCGGCCTGCGGCGTGGCTCAATGGGGGCCCAGCGCAGCCCATCTTCATCAACACAAGCTCAAGACCCACGCGGCCGCATTAGAGTTTCGACATCTAACCAAGCTTGCGCGTTAAAGGGGGCGGGTACCTGAGCATCGCGACTCAGGGCTCCTACCGTCTCTCCAGCCCTCACCCTCTGGTCTTGTCCACGGCATTGCGACCTGGCATACCAGCGACGGCTGAGACCAGCTCGAGGGCCGGGACCCGAGGACGTAGAGTTTCGACATCTAACCAAGCTTGCACGTTAAAGGGGGGGGGGTACCTGAGCATCGCGACTCAGGGCTCCTACCGGCTCTCCAGCCCTCACCCTCTGGTTTTGTCCACGGCATCGCGACCTGGCATACCAGCGATGGCTGAGACCAGCTTGAGGGCCGGGACCCGAGGACGTAGAGCACCGGCATCTAACCAAATTTGCAGGAACACGCTCTAAGATAAGGCCCAGTGCCAGGCACAACCCGCCTTGGGGTAGGGCCTCGTGAGTCCCGCGCTGGCTCACGGGTGCCCCAATACACCTCGCCAGGCCTTTCGTGCCTCGTCGCCTCTCCAAAGCAACTAACGGCTAACTGTCGATTGTCACGGCGAACTCTCGTTCCTTCTGTGATGAGCCTGCAGGGTACCTCCAAGGAGCATCGTCAGGCGAGGCCCTCACGGTGTCTTCTTCACTCTCGTCCGGGCAAACCGCTTGCACATTAAAGGGGGGGGGGTACCTGAGCATTGTGACTCAGGGCTCCTACTGGCTCTCCAGCCCTCACCCTCTGGCCTTGTCCACGGCATCGCGACCTGGCATACCAGCGACGGCTCTTGTCCACGGCATCGCGACCTGGCATACCAGCGACGGCTCTTGTCCACGGCATCGCGACCTGGCATACCAGCGACGTCTGAGGCTCGCACGAGGGCCGGGACCCGAGGACGTAGAGCAGAAAGGGGAGCGAAGGCGAGAGGGGAGAAGCACGCGAGGACCTCGCCAAGCAACCCCTCGCCGGCCAAGGCACGGACCTAGCGCCGCACCAGGAAGCATTTCCTGACCCTCAAGATAAGTCACTCTCCGGGAACACTAGCTATCGCAGCACCATCCCAGCACCTAATGCTATCCCGTGTTAGCAACGTTGCTCTCCTTTCTCACCGAATGATGGCTGCTTGAGCGCTAAGGGGGACCTCCTGAGCATCGCGACTCAGGGGCTCTTACCGGACCTCGGGCCGCTCACCTCCTGGCCTTGAACACGACATCGCGACCTGGCATACCAGCGACGGCTGAAGCCGCCTTGGGATTGGGACCTGTCGGCGCAGAGCATCAAGCCCTCACGAGGTCTGAAAGGAACTAAGCTAAGACGGAATAAGCATCTCGCACTGCTTCACAATGAGGATCATATTGACAAACGGAGCTACAAACATATTACAAGCCCCCACGGGGTATATTCTTGGTTCCTCGCAGGAACAAAAGACGCGAATCCTAAGGAGTCCTAACTACAGGGACCATCGCGGCAGACGCCATCATCAACAGTGGGCCGTCCAGCACCGCCGCCAACCCCATCCAGATCAGGGGCGGCGATGGCCTGACGAGCCCGCCCTGCTCCGGGAATGGCGCAGGCTCGGGGGCTCGTAGTTGTCGTCGCTCGTCTCCGGAGTCGCAAAGAGCTCGGCGGAGTCGCTGGATCCTCCGGCGCCTCCATCGCCTGAGGAGCTGCCAAGGGAGCGGTTGGCCGGCCTCTGTCTCGCCGCAGCAGGGTCCCGAACGCCTCTCCCGGGGTAGCACTCTAGCCGGCGACCCTCTGCATCGAAGACCTTGAAGGACATCACCGAAGCACCGTTGTACTCCAGATGGATCGTGAGGGCGCCCCTTGTCCTGCAGACCCAGGCGATCTCGCCCCAGCCTCGAGTCATGAAGACCTCGCCCGGGGCAACGACCGCGACCTCTGTCCTGGTCGCGAGGGTGCTGCAGCCAGCGTGCTGCAGCCAAAGCCCCAGGGGTTCCCCCTGCAGGATGACGGAGGCGAAGAAAGGGGGAAGGCGAATCCAAGACTTAGGAGGCGTGGCGGCGTGAAGCACGAACTCTCGGGAGGAGCCTTCGGCGTGGACTCCAGGGGGAAAGACGCACACCTTCGTGACCCGCCGGCGCCGACGGCGGCGCCGCCCGTGGCGTTCGGCGTCGACTCCTTCAGAGCCCTCGATATGGGCGTACAAAGGAAGTGGGAACCCTGGTGGTGGCCGCTCACACCAGGGCCTCGACACTTCCTGGCGGGCGCCCTCACCCCGATGGCAAAGGGCAAGCCGTTTCTTCGGTGGAAGCGGGTCAGGGTCCTCTTGGGGAGCCTTCCCCTTCTCTGTCGCGGAGAACCGGTGGATCAGAGCCATTGCAGCAAGATGGAGCAAGGACCAGGAAGAAGGAGAAGCAAGGAGAGATAGACTGGAAGGGCACGCGCCGTTCCGTACTTATAGCCGGCGAAGGCCAACCGTCGACCTCCACGATCGCAGGTAATCATGACCCGCTTTGCATGCAGGGACTTGTCGAATCCGTGCAGTTGCCGAGGCGTCGTGGGGAAGCGGAGACGCCCACGTCCAATCAACCGCCACGCGGCGCCCAAGGCCGCATGCTATTAGGGCCCGCGACGCTTCGCACTTGCCCTTTCGCCTCTCTGCTCGGCCAAGTCCGGGCGCGCCTTGGGCCCGGGGGCTACTGTCGGTGTTCTGGGAAAGGGGGTCCCCAGACTTGCCTGCCCGCGGCGTGGCTCAAAGGGGGCCCAGCGCGGCCCATCTTCATCAACACAAGCTCAAGACCCTCATGAGGGGCCAAGCCTTGCAGGGCAGACGACAAGGAGCTTCCTCAGGCACGGCCTCATCAGGCTGGCTCACGAGGAGGCGGAGAGTTCAAGGCGGGGTACCTCGCGAGGTGCCCATGACACAAGCCATGACGACCAAGGGCGCCAGCCCGCGCAGTGTCTTCCTTTCCTCTTTGGTGCAAAGGGAGCAAGCGCAGGCGAGAGCATCAAGCAAAGGCATCCATTTCGGTGCAACAAGACCAAGACCAGCCCAACGGCAGGGAGGAAGTCATTGTGGAGCCCAAGCAGGCGTCACCACCAGAGCCTTTGACAGGCGAGGACCAACTTTAGTTAGGATAAGTGTACCCGTTGTTCCCCTTCAAAATGGCCAATTGTTGGCGCCCTTCCCGCTCAATATTTGGGAAGAGGCCCAGGGCCTTTGCCTATAAATAGGACTAGCCACCCCCAGGGTAGAGGCATCGAGTATCTGGCATACACCTAGAATCGAGAGAGAAAGAGAGAGAGAGAGAGAGAGAGAGAGAGAGAGAGAGAGAGAGAGAGCGACTGAACTCCTCCTAGCAGTTCATCGCACCAGCCAAGAACAGACCCTCGCGATGCTGTTCTTCCTTGTATAGTTCATCGTTAGCCCAAGAGGCAATCCACCACACCACACACTGGAGTAGGGTATTGCACCACAATGGTGGCCTGCACCAGTATAAACCCTGTGTCTCTTGTGTTGTTTCTTTCGTAGTTTAGATCCTAGCGATTCGGCGAGGAGCAGGTAGGTAGAAGGCGAAATCTCTATGTGCACCCAAGTGTTCGAACCTCAAGGGTCTGCCGGAACCCGAAATCCGACAATATTATCATTCTTGGATGTTTTACAATCATTTTATAGCAACTTTATATCTTTTTTGGGACTAAGCTATTGACATAGTTGAGGGAGTCCTGGACTATGGGGTCCTCGGGGGCGGCCTATGTGACATGGGCCGGACTGATGGGCCATGAAGATACGAGATAGAAGATCTTCTCCCGTGTCCGAATTGGACTCTCCTTTGCATGGACGGCAAGCTTAGCGTCCAGATGTGTAGTTTCGTTCCTCTATAAACCGACTTTGAGTAACCCTAGTCCCCTCCGGTGCTTATATAAACCGGAGGGTTTAGTCCATAGGGGCGATCATAATCATACATGCTAGGCATCTAGGGTTTAGCCATTACGATCTCGAGGTAGATCAACTCTTGTAACCCCTAAACAAATCAAAGTCAATCAAGAAGGAAGTAGGGTATTACCTCCATTAAGAGGGCCCGAACCTGGGTAAACATCGTGTCCCCTACCTCCTATTACATCCGATCCTTAGTAGCACAGTTCAGGACCCCCTACCCGAGATCTGCCGGTTTTGACACCGACATTGGTGGTGCTTTCATTGAGAGTTCCACTATGTCGTCGCTAGAAGGCTCGATGGCTCCATCAATCATCCACAACAATACCGCCCTGAGGGAGACTTTTCTCCACAGCCAAATCTTCATATTAGGCGGCTTCACACTGCGTGCCAATTCGATTAGCAATCTGGAGCAGATCGACAGCTACGCCCCTGGTCATCAGATCAGTTTTGGAAACCTAAACTATGTCACCGAATATCCGAGGAGACTTGATCTTCCAAGGGTTCGCGGCCTCAACTGCAGCTCCGGTCTTAGATCCAGAACACCTCACCGAGTCTGAAGACGGGAATTTAGAGCCTGCTGGACTCTCCGCAGCCATAGAGCTCAACACCGGAGATACAGAGGGGATCGTCTGACCGGTAGGCCCGGAGTCACACCAGTCTCCCTTCATCAACACGAAGCCGGACTCACCCCCGAACACCAGCTTTGAACTCTCGAGGTCCGTGTTACACGAGCTCGGAACTCCCGTCCCACCCTGCTCCACGGATTCTCGCTCCCCTGTCCAAACCTCACCCATAAACGAGGCCCTGGACTTAATGCGGTCTCTCGCCATTACAGAAGGATCGTTGCCGAACTATGCCCTGCCCACACTAGGGGCTAAGAGCGAGGAATTTTACGTCCCACCCGCCACCCACTTCATAGCCACTGTCGAGGACTTAACCGACATGCTCGATTACGCTTCCGAAGACATCGACGACATGGATGACGATGCCGGAGAAGAACAAAGCCAGAACCTGCCGTTTACCGGACGCTGGACGGCTAGTTCCACATATGACGTATACATGGTGGACACACCCAAAGAGGATGATGGCGAAGGTGGGAAGGATCCATTCGAGGACAAGCCTCCCGTGGCACCACCAAAGCGTTGACGTCAGTGGTGCCACTCTAAATCGCGTCGCGAAAAAGACAGCAATACCGGCACCGGAGACAACAATACTCCAGATAACGCCGAAGACCAAGAGGCCCCTATCGAACCAACATCCGAGCATGATGATTGGGAAGATGGGCAAGTCAACCCCGACGATCCCATCGGGAATGAGGGATCAAAGGATAGGAACTACCTACCGATCTCCGAAGAGGACGAGAGCCTCAGCGACGAAGAATTCATCGTGCCAGAGGAACCCCTCGAACAAGAGCGCTTTAAGCGCCGGCTAATAGCCACTGCAAGAAGCCTGAAAAAGAAGAAGCAACGGCTTCAAGCTGATCAGGATCTGCTCAATGACAGATGGACTAATGTCCTGGCAACTGAGGAATACGGCCTCGAACGCCCAACTGAGAGTTACCCGAAGCGCAAGATGCTACCTCAATTCGACGGCGAGGCCCCAGAGTCTATACCGCCAACATGTAACGCTGCCAACGGACCTGGCCGACCACCATGCGGTCAGGACAGAGCAGCAACTCAAGCCGAACACCAGCCGGCACCACCCCGCCATAAAGGAAGAGAGACAACAACTGCAGGATACACTTATGACCTATGATAGGACCTGGCTAATAGAGCCGGCCAGACCAGACCAATCTATGGATCAAGGGGGCGTGCCCTAGTGCGAGAAGACGGCCATCAAGCCTGGCGTGACAAGCACAACTTTACCTGGGCTAAAAACCGCATACGGACTCCATCTGAACTGCGTCATGACGTTGCCCGATATAGAGGCGCCGCACACCCCTTATGCTTCATTGATGAGGTAATGGAGCACCAGTTCCCAGAAGGGTTTAAACCTGTGAACATCAAATCATACGATGGCACAACAGATCCCGCAGTATGGATTGAAGATTTTCTTCTCCACATTCACATGGCTCGCGGTGACGATTTACATGCCATCAAATACCTCCCCCTCAAACTTAAGGGACCAACTCGGCACTGGTTAAACAGCCTCCTAGAAAACTCTATTGTAAGCTAGGAAGACCTGGAGGATGCCTTTAGAGACAACTTCCAGGGCACTTATATCCGGCCTCCGGACGCCGATGACCTAAGTCACATAGTCCAGCAGCCCGGAGAGTCAGCTAGAAAATTCTGGATCCTGTTCCTAATTAAAAAGAACCAAATTGTTGATTGTCCGGATGTCAAGGCTCTAGCAGTCTTTAAACACAGCATCCGCGATGAATGGCTTGCCCGACATCTCGGACAAGAAAAGCCGAAGTCCATGGCAGCCCTCACATCACTCATGACCCGCTTTTGCGCAGGCAAAGATAGCTGGCTTGCCCGTAGCAGCAACAGTACCAGCGATCCTGGCACTTCTGAAGCAAGGAGCAGAAATGGCAGGCCCCGACGCAACAAAAACAAGTGTTAGAGCAACACTGACAATGCCGAAGACACGGCGGTCAATGCCGGATTCAGTGGCTCCAAACCCGGTTTGCGGAAGAGGCCATTCAAAAGAAACAAAGACGGTTCATCCAGCCTGGACCGAATACTCGATCGACCTTGCCAAATTCACGGCACGCCGGACAAGCCCGCCAACCATACCAACAGAAGCTATTGGGTCTTTAAATAGGCTGGTAAGTTAAACACCGAGCACACGGGGAAAGGGTCGCCCATCGAGGATGACGGCGAGGAGCCTCGCCCACCGAACACAGGGGGACAGAAGAAATTTCCCCCCAAGGTCAAGACGGTGAACATGATATACGTTACTCAAATCCCCAAGAGGGAGTGCAAATGCGCATTAAGGGACGTCTATGCGATCGAGCCAGTCACCCCAAAATTCAACCCATGGTCAGCATGCCCGATCACCTTTAATCGCAGAGACCATCTGACTAGTATCCGTCATGGAGGTTCAGCCACGTTGGTCCTCGACCCAATTATTGACGGATTCCACCCCACGAGTGTCATCATGGATGGCGGCAGCAGTCTTAACCTACTCTATTAGGACACAGTCCGGAAAATGGGTATTGACTTGTCAAGAATCAAGCCCACAAAAACTACCTTTAAAGGAGTAATACCTGGTGTAGAGGCCTGCTGCACGGGCTCAATCACATTAGAAGTCGTCTTCGGTTCTCCAGACAAGTTCTGAAGCGAAGACTTGATATTTGACATCGTCCCTTTCCGCACTGGCTATCATGCACTGCTCAGACGAACTGCGTTTGCCCGCTTCAATGCGGTCCTGCACTATGCTTATCTAAAACTCAAAATGCCAGGACCACGCAGTGTTATAACAGTCCATGGAAACATGGATTGCTCCCTCCATACTGAGGAACACACCACGGACCTCGCAGCGGAAGTGCAGGTCGGCCTTATCAAGCTGAACTCCACATCGGCAGTCAAGCCCTCAGACCCTGTCAAACGAGTCCGAACTACCCCGCAGAATGGTAGTCCAGCTAGGCAGGAGCTTGATTAGCAATCCGGCCTCTGTCTTAGCCCCAACCGAACAGCGGCGTATGTACCACGTCCACATAACTACACACTAAAGATATCATGGGCGACGATGGAGGCATATCAAGGATAAAAGTCCACAATTCGGCTCGATCGTACCTGGACCCCCATATCTACCCTTTTCTTAATTTCATTTTTTCCAGGTTCCCTACAACCTACATCACCTTTTTATGATACCAAGGGCCCTTTTTTCCGGCCCCTTAGGAAAACCTATTCATTAATCCTCTCAAAGAATTACACACCAAGGCGAAAAACAGCACAGATGTACGGCGGAGTACCTAAATGATCTTTCAAGATCACCTCTTCCCCATTTTTACCTGCACATAGCTTTCCCTTTCGCTCGGCATGTAAAATAATCTCGCTGCTCCTAGCATTATCTATACCAATCGGACTATAATGGAAACAGTTTTTCCCCCAAACTATTCGGTACTGGCTTATTTCCTTATCTGGATTCCCTCTTCTCTTTCGTCTGCTTGTCATGTACACCTCGGCACGACCTAAATCGCCAGGGGCTCCATTCAGCCACGTACATTTCTTAAGTATAACATAAGTCCGAACACTTTTTACAAGTACAATTCGGCGTCCCGAATCTAGCATTATATGCATCGGCTCCGAATCATGTCTTGGGTCAATAGTTGGGTTGCCCGGCTCCCGTGGTTACTACCTTACGTTCTGATTGTTCGTCTAAGGAAGTAAAGGGATAACTACTCCGATTGTGTTTCTGGTTAGCTGGATAAACACCTCAATAGAGAAAGCCAAAAACTAGCTATCATGATGCGGCGAGAGCTGGTCAGCTATTCGGTGACTCAGTATAAATCTATTATGATTTTTTCCTTGTCAGATGAAGGACTGGTTTTTACCTGGTCAGGTGTCTACAGCAACCAAGTTCAGATCACCGAACAATACCAGGGGCTGTGCCTACAATCTTATTGTCAAACTCCTATGGCTAAGTGAGAGTGATAAAGCCACATAGTCTGATTGCCTGGTTTGCCACACTAGCACCTCCTTCAAGGACCAAGTTGTTGGGTTAAGTGTGTTTTTGTGCTGTTCCGAACACCCCCTAGTTTCTACGTGAGGGGCTGAAGCCGACGACTGGCCAACTCTCAGATTCAATAAACGGTCGCAACGGAGGATAAATAATGTCAGATGAAACAAGACTAAAATTATACAGATGCCTTGTTTTCATTATACAAAGTTTGGGTAGCACAGATACATTCATTCAAAAATGATGTCCTTCAGGCCCTCTATAATGCAGGATCCTTCAAGGACGTTGTTGAAGTATTGCTCCGGTGTACGATGCTCCTTACCTGCGGGCAGTCCCTTGGTTGCAAGACTGGTGGCATTCATCTTCGCCCACTACACCTTGACATGGGCGAAGGCCATCCAGGCACCTTCGATACAAACTGACCGCTGTATAGCATCAAGCCATGGGCAGGCATCGACTAGCCGCTTCACAAGCCCAAAGTAGCTACTAGGTATGGGTTCGGCTGGCGAAAGACGGACTATGACATCCTTCATGGCCTGTTCAGCCACCCTATGTAGCTCGGTCAGCTATTTCAGCTGAGCACTGAGGGGCATAAGATGCTCTAGTGCGAGGTACTGTGACCAGAACAGCTTCTCTGTTGAGCTCCCCTCTTCGGCTCGGAAGAAATCTGCAGCATCTGCAATACTTCAAGGAAGATCCACGAACGCTTTTGGAGAACTCCAAATGCGTGTCAGTAAGGTGTACTTTCTCCTTACGAATTTGCTCTGCATATTAAAGGCCTTAACCGCAGTGATCTGCTTGGCTTCTCGGATCTCCTGACAGGCGCCTTGGTCTTCAAGTCGGGCCTCCTTCGCACTTTGGAGCGTCGTAGCAAGTTCGGAGTCTCGATCCAGCGCCTTGCGCTCCAAGGACTCACATTTGCTTATAGCATCCGTGAGTTCTTATTGGACTTCATCCAACCTCACTTCATGTTTCCGGTGGGCGGCTCGCTCCTCGTCCGCCTCCTTCTTGGCCTCGGCCAAAGCACTCTTGAGGGCTTTGACTCAGATGTGTCACCTATGAGCGTAATCATAAAGCTCATTTAGATTAAAAAAATTGGAACTCATATCATTTCAGATATGCTTCGGTATCGCATACCTTGTTTTTCCTCCAACCTCCCCTTTAGTTTTGACACTTCGACAGCATGCGAGGTTGTTGCTAACTTCGCATCCTGTTCATCAAAAGAGACATATATGTTAGCTCCTGCAAAGTATTATTCGATCCTCTATTCAGCCTTTCTTCGCAAACGCCGAACAGAGTCTCAGGGGCTACTATCTATACATAGGCATTCCTTTTGCAAATAGCCAAAAAATATATTATGTCACATACCTCAAAGCCTGTTAAAAGGCTGGTATAAGCTTTTTCAATCCTCTCTTAGCGGACTGAACCTTTTCAACCATCGTACCCATAAGGGAATGGTGTTCCTCCACAATGGAAGCACTCTGAAGCGCTTCCACCAGAGTGTCCGGTGCCTCCGGATTGATAGAGGACGCCGGTGGAGATGGCGCGCCCCCTTCTATCGAAGGAGGCTGCCGGCCCAATTCCGGAGCCATATGGGTCTCCGGAATAATATTGGGTTGGGGACCGAATTGAGCATGGCCCCCGTCGCCGGTCTCTATGGGGGTCGATTTCCCTCTCGCTTCGGCGACAGAGGTATTACCCTCCATCGCCACCTTCATGGCCTCCCGCACCTCCCTGTGACCTGGAGAGGTTCTTCGGGACAATACTTTGGTGTTGTCTATAGTGGTGGGTGGAGAGACCTGCAGAGGCGAATCGCTCTCCATCGCGTTCGGCCCTAGCGAGTTCCCAGAGGATGACGATCGTTGGGGGAGATCGCGAGACGGGCTGCAATGCGCAATTTAGTAAGGTAAAATAACAAGGCATAAATTTGGATGTGTGTAATACAACGATCCGGCCAAGGGCTTCGGCCTGGGGTGCCACTCAGGGATGGCATCGGCATCCACTTCAGAATCATCCGAAAGGGAGGGTTTCCCCTTCTTGGTCGCCTCCGCCTCTTGATCCACGGAAGCCGCCCTTTTCTTCTTTCTCCCCTTGTGGGGAGAATTGCTCTCTTCCTCTTCAACATCTTCGTCATGAGAGGAGGAGGTCTCGGTATCTCCAGACATAACATCTGAAGCGCCCCTATGGCGGAGGCAACCTCTGGCCTCCTTGCCTTTCTTCTTGGCCTTCTTCTCCGGCGCCTAATACGGCATCGGAACCAGCATCTACGTCAACAAAGGGATGGCTGGTTCTTCGGGCAGCGGAGCTGGACATTGGATTTGCTCCGCCTTCTTTGTCCAGCCTTTGGGAGTAATGGAAAGTTCAATATACTCCTTGGATTTGCAAAATTAAAGTCATCATAAAACTTACGGGAGTAGCCGGACGAACGTAGTCGAGGCCGCGGTCCTTGGTCGTTTCCGGCCACAACTTTTGAGCCTTAAAGAGCAGCTTCCCTATGTCTTCGTGCGTCGTGCCGAAGAACTGCTGCAGGGTCCGAGGACCGGCTGGGTTGAATTCCCACATATGTTGGGTCTGACGTTGACAAGGGAGAATCCGGCGAAAAAGCATCACCTGGATCACGCTGGCAAGGCTAGTGTTCTTGCAGGAGACTCCCAATCCAGGCCCTTATTGAGCCAGGATGTAAGCCGCATTGGAGGCCCGGACTTAAACTCAGGAGCGGCGGCCCATGTGGAATCTCGGGGTTCCGTGATATAGAACCACCCTTGCTGCCATCCCTTGACGGTCTCCACAAAGGTCCCCTTTGGACAGGTGACGTTGGGGAGTTTGCTCACCATGGCACCGCCGCACTCCGCATGTTGGCCTTCAACCACCTTTGGCTTTACATTGAAGACCTTGAGCCATAGTCCAAGTGGGGAGGGACGCGAAGGAATGCCTTGCACACGACGATAAACGCCGAGATTTTGAGGAAGGAATTTGTGGCTAGATCATGATAATCTAACCCATAGTAAAACATGAGACCGCGGACTAAAGGATGAAGGGGAAACCCTAGTCCGTGAAGGAAATGGAGGATGAACACTACCCTCTCATTAGGCTTCGGAGTGGGAATGATCTGCTTTTTGGCAGGGAGCCGGTGGATTATGTCCGCGGTCAGGTACCCAGCCTCCCGGAGCTCCTTGATGTTCTCCTCTGTAATAGAGGAAGCCATCCACTTGCCCTGTGCTCCAGATCCGGACATGGCTGGGGTGTTAGGTGGTAGTCGAAAAGATTGGGACTTGGCGCTGGAGCTCGAATGGCAGATGGGATTAGGAGGAAGAAGGCGTGGGGGGAAAAGACAGATCATTATCCTCTTCTATAGGCAATGGATATGAAGCGCCCCCTCATAAGCCTTAAATCCCTCCTATTCCCAAGGGGGCGTGTGAACGGCACAGTTGGATTACCCAAACCCCTATTGATGAGAATCCCGTGATAAGGGGACACGATCCCTGCTTTGACAAGACGTGCATATAACTATGCCTCGAAACATGAAGCGAGGGCTGTAAAACGGTTCGGCATAATGACAAGGCCAGGACATAACGCCTCGCCGGAAAAATTGCTTATGGACATGACTTGCTTCGTTTCAAATATTTTTTCCCTTACAGCTTAAGGCGGTAATTATTTAACAGAGCCAGATACAGCTATTTTGTGTGAAGGACTGCATTAGAGTATTCAGAGAAGGAACCTGCATTGCAATGCCGAAGACAATCTGCGCGCCGAATACATCGTCATTGAAGCCTAGTTCAGGGGCTACTGAGGGAGTTCTGGACTGTGGGGTCCTCGGGAGGCCGGCCTATGTGACATGGG
This sequence comes from Triticum timopheevii, assembly GCA_963921465.1. NCBI lineage: Eukaryota > Viridiplantae > Streptophyta > Magnoliopsida > Poales > Poaceae > Triticum > Triticum timopheevii. The sequence goes on along the minus strand of OY997264.1, from coordinate 245,208,024 downwards.
CCGGACTGATGGGCCGTGAAGATACGAGATAGGTCTTCTCCCGTGTCCGGATGGGACCCTCCTTTGCGTGGACGGCAAGCTTGGCATCCGGATGTGTAGTTTCCTTCCTCTATAAACTGACTTTGTGTAACCCTAGTCCCCTCTGGTGCTTATATAATCTGGAGGGTTTAGTCCATAGGGGCAATCATAATCATACAGGCTAGACATCTAGGGTTTAGCCATTATGATCTCGAGGTAGATCAACTCTTGTAAGTCGTATACTCATCAAAGTCAATCAAGCAGGAAGTAGGTTATTACCTCCATTAAGAGGGCCGAACCTGGGTAAACATCGTGTCCCCTGCCTCATGTTACCTCCGATCCTTAGACGCACAGTTCGGGGCCTACTACCCTAGATTTGCCGGTTTTGACACCGACAATAGTGCCCAGTGCTAGTTGCTGCTTTTTGCTTGTTTTTTACTTCATAGAATTTCAGTACCAAATAGAGTCCAAATGTAGCAAAACTTTTTGGAGAATTTTTATGGACCAGAAGACACAACTTGGTCCAAAGAAGTACCAGAGGGGAGGCCCGAGGTGGGCACAACCCACCAGGGCACGCCCAGGGGGGTTGTGCCCCCCTCGATGACCTTCCGCGCCGCCTCTTTGTTCTATAAATGCTCCAATATTCCAGAAACCTAGGGGAGTCGACGAAAAACAATTCCATCCACCGCAAGTTTGAGAACCACGAGATCCAATCTAGACACCATCACGGAGTGGTTCATCATCCTCATTGGTGCCTCTCCTATGATGTGTGAGTAGTTGATCATAGACCTACGGGTCCGTAGGTAGTAGCTAGATGGCTTCCTCTCTCTCTCTTTTGATTCTCAATACAATGGTATCTTAGAGATCTATTTGATGTAACTCTTTTTGCGGTGTGTTTGTTGGGATCCGATGGACTTCGAGTTTATGATCAGATCTATATCTATGAATATTATTTGAGTCTTCTTTTGATCTCTTATATGCATGATTACTTATAGCCTCGTATTTCTTCTTTGAATCTTTGGTTTAGTTAGGCCAACTAGCTTGATTTTTCTTGCTATGGAAGAGGTGCTTTGTGATGGGTTCGATCATGCAGTGTTCTTTCCCAGTGACAGAAGGGGCATCAAGGCATGCATGTATTGTTGCTATTAAGGATAACAAGATGGGGGCTTTTCCTACATGAATAGTTTTTTTTTTCTAAATCATGGTATTGACAACATTGCATGAAAGCACGACTCGTGAACTGCGTGCAGTTGTCGATGATCACCCGGCTAGGCATACCAAAAGGCAAGATAATCCATTGAAGAACTTGGCGGATGACTGTGATGTCACCTTTCTCACTGGCTCTACCTCGGGCCACTTCATGAACTTGTCGATTGCTATGTACAAGAACTCAAAGCCCCTGATGGCACAGGGAAGGGGCCGAGGATGTCGAGCCCGCAGACCGAGAAGGGCTAGGACACAGGAATTGTCTGAAAAACTTGAGCTGGCTAATGAATATTCTTGGCGTGGAACTGGCATCCCTCGCATCTTGTCACCACAGCCACTGCATCTTGAAGGGATGTCGTCCAATAAAAACCTTGATGGAAAAGCTTGCCGACAAGCGCGTAGGACCCGAGATGGGAGCCACACACCCCTTCATGTATCACTGCCACCAGCTTCTGTCCATCTTCCCGGTAGATGCACTTCAATTTCAACCCATTTGGCCTCTTTCTGTGTAGAAGGCTATCAACAAGCTGATACATACTTGATTAGCGGGCTACTTTCTCAACTTCTTCTTGTTCATCGGGAATTGACCTATCTGGAGGTAATGGACTATCTGCTATGCCCATACCGGAGCCTATGGCTCGATGACAAGGACTAAAGGCATCTCTTCCACTGCAGGAATGCTTGTCTCGACAGCAAGGACCTCAGGTCCTGCTGGAGCCTGCTACTCACCAACTCGAGTTGTTTCTGGCGACCTCCTTTCCAACGGCTGTGGGAAGCTCTTCCGGAAAGTACTCGCAAGAACTCAACTTTCTTCTCTTGTTTGGCATCGCTGATTGTGTAAATCGGGGTTGATTCAAAAGGAGTACAAAGGTACCTGGTTCCATAGGTAATTTCTTGGCGGCAAACTTCGACAGGTTGTCGGCAATGTTGTTCTCAGCACGAGGAACATGCTCTACTTGCAAACCGTCAAAGTGTTCTTCCAACTTCCTCACTTCATCCACATATGCCTCCATCAATGGGCTCTGGTAGTCCTTGTTCACTTGCTTCACCACCAATTCTGAGTCGCCTCTGATGATCAACTTTCTGATACCAAGGTAGATTGCAATGCAAATTCCGGCAAGCAATCCTTCGTACTCAGCAGTGTTGTTGGTCGACTGCTCTCGGGGAAACTTCATTTGAACAACATACTTAAGATGCTCTCTGGTGGGTGCGACAAGAAGCACTTCGACACCAGCACCCTGGAGTGAAAAGGCACCATCAAAGTACATGATCCAATCTTGGCGCACTTCCTTACCGGGAAGCAAGGTCTCTGGTGTTTCTTTGTCTTGAGTTGGTGCCCATTCTGCAATGAACTCTGCCAAGGCTCTGCTTTGGATTGTTGGTGTACTTTCAAACTTCAAATCAAAGCTTTACAGCTCCAATGCCCAGTCCACTATCCTGTCAGTGGCTTCTGGATTTCTCAAGATGCGCTGCAGCAGAAAGCTAGTGACCATAGTGATCTGATGTGCTTGGAAGTAATAGCGCAGCTTCCTTGAGGCCATAAGGAGGCCAAAGCGCAACTTCTGCACACCAGAGTACCTTGAGCTAGCCACCTGGAGAAGGGAATTGGAAAAGTAAACTAGGCACTGCACCATCTTCTTCTTCTTCGCGGCTTGCTATTTTGTCTCATTTTCCTGCGTTGAAGTAAATACAAAGCCTCCACTTCCCATTTATTCTTTGTATTTACTTCATAGCTTGGCAGTATTTTTTTATGTCAGTGAAGTAAATACAAAACCCCCACTTCCCATTTGCCTTACAAATGACCACGAGATTTCTGAACCAAGTTGGTTGTCGCACTCCTCTAACCAAGCCTGCCGCTCCAAAGCCAGCTCAATCACCTTCCTACTTTTGCTGCTCCAAAGCCTGCTTTCTGACCTTCTGCTTGATCGGTCTCGCATTAGGGAAGACGGCAAGGTGGTGCTCAATCACCTCCCTGGGAATGCCGGGGATATCAGATGGTTGCCATGCAAACACATCAATATTCCCCCGCAGGAAGGCGACGAGGGTGCTTTCGTATTTGCCGTCAAGGGTAGAACTCATGGTTAAGGTACTGCCAGTGACATCCTCCCTTGCCGAGACTTGCTTCATAGTAGATGGTGAGGCCTTGGTCTTCTTGCTCTTGCCGGCAGAGGTCTTCGGCACGTCCTCAACAGGCGCATAACACTCCGAAGAGGTGTGCTTCCTGGAGTCCTTGTCAGAGTTCTTGCCTGACTTCTTCTTCTTTCTTCCCCTAAGAGCTTTGCTAGCAGGAGCAGGTGCCTTGACGGCAGATGCTTCCACTACCTCCCGATAGAGCTTGTCGTCCTAGATAAATGCCTCCTTCTTGTCGGAGTGGGCGGTGATGACGCTCAACGGGCCCGGCATTTTCAAAGTGTTATAGGCGTAATGTGACACCGCCAAAAACTTTGCCAGGGTCGGATGACCAATAATCCTATTGTAGGGCAATGGTATCTTGACGATGTCAAAAACGACCTTCTCAGTCCAGTAGTTCATTTCGGTTCCAAAAGATACCGGCAAGGTAATCTTGCCAGTGAGCTGGCTCATCCTTGGATTGATCCCTTGAAATGTTCCTGTTTCTTAGAGATCTCCATCAGGGATTTGCAGCCTCCTGATCACATCGGGTGGGATCAGGTTTAAGCTGGACCCACCATCAACCAACACTTTCATCACCTTGAGGTCGCGAGTTGTTGGAGAAACCAACAAAAGAAAACACTCGAACACAATGGTGCGGTCACGGTGGTCCTTGGTGTCGAAAATGATGGGCGTGTCGGACCACTTGAGCGGCTTCTGCGCCTCTACTATTGGTTCGGCCACATTGACCTCATGTTCCCATTGCTTGAGCTAGTGTGAGAGGAGTGCAAAGATGCACCTCCATCAACACAGACAGCCCACGCAGCCTTTTGAACTACTGTCCATCAGACTCTTCATCATTTTCATCACCATCATCTTCGCCCTCCTTCTCACGGCCACGAGCAGGCTTATCCTTCTGCTGCTGGCCCTTGACGCGTCGACCCCCATGGCCACCGCGGTTCTTGTTGCCTGATCCACCGGCACCATCTTGGCCTTTCTCCTTGTCATGCTTCTCGTACTCTTGCTTTTGCTTTTAGGCAAGTTGCTCCACTTGCTGGCAATCATTGAGATCATGGCACTTGGTGCGGTGGATCTTCCAGTATGGCTTACTGGAGCCGTCTGTCTTCTCACCTGCCGCAGCCTCCCGACAATCAGCGCATTCGGCAACCTCTTTGTCGAGGCTGTCAGTCTTGGGCTTCTCGGCGGCATCTGAATTGCTGGAACTCTCGACTACCATCACTGCCTTGCCTTTGCACTTGTGATTATGCCTGCGGCATGTCTTCTTTGGGGTGAACACGCCGTTGCCTTTGGAATCAACCTCGGTTGCGGCCTCCTCCCCAGGAAATCTCATCCCTTCCTCAGCACGTGTGCACTTGACTGCCAAGGCGTACAAGTCATTGACGGTCTTCACCTGCTCAATGTTCATCTCGGCCCGCATCCTACGATTGTGAACATTCATATGGAATGAAGCAATCACAGCAGTAAGGTGCACATCGGGTATGCTATGGTGCACACGCTGAACCTTTGGACATATTTACAAAGGGATTTAGCATCCTTCTATGGAATACAGTGGAGGTCGCTGGGCTTCCCCGGTGGCTCATGGCCCCTGATGTAGGTCCCATCAAACGCATGACACAAGTCCGACTAAGAAGAAATGGAGCCCTCAAGCAAGTTCATCAGCCAAGATCTCATGTTGGGCTTGTGCCAACAGAAACTAGTTGGCGAGAATGTTGTCGTCTTTGTCACCAGCAGCTTGCACTGCGATGGTGCAGATTTCGAGAAACTCGGTCAGATTGAGCTTGCCGTCATACTTCTCTGGCAAGTCAGGCTTGACACTTCGGGAACGGGCCACTGAACTTGCCGTAGCTTGCGGGTAAACGCTGGGCAGCCCACATCATAGGGTAGGCACCCAAGGAACTCGATGAGGCTCGTTCACCACTAGCACTTCTCACGCGTCTGGCCAGTGGCGTGCTTCCTGGTGCTGCTTGATGGTAGTTCGAGCATCCTCAACACGTCATTCGTTGATGAACTGGTGTTGATCTTGGTGGTGATCCTGGTGGCCTGGTGGATCGGACAACGCCATAGACATGTCATCACGGGTGTCGACCCGCTGTCTCTGCCATACTTATTGGGGAGGGGACTGCACCGTTGGTGCACCACCCCCGATTCATCCATCGGCCCCTCGTACTGGCCTCGTTGGCTGCCACTAAGAGAGCCCAGCTAGCCGCACCCCATCATTGTTGGCAAAGCCAACAAGCCTCTGGAAGGTGGCACGCCACTCATCCATCTTCTTCGGAGTCGGGGAAAAGTTTAGTAGTAGTTCCACCTACGCCAAGCCTCCGCCGGTGACGTGGGCATGAATGGGTACAAGGAAAGAGAGGTGGCTCGACTTCTATGCGAGCCAAAAGGAGCTCCATCTATATCCTATTGTCGCAGTCGATGCTCGCCAGCAGTTTGACGTGGTGGTAGGCCATGTGCACCATGGGATTGGCGCACATGCTCCTTGAATGGACGTTGACCATGGTCAACGTCGTTGTGGTGAAGCGCTTCATGTCCTCTTGCAATGGCCTCAGCATGCGCCCTGCTGCTCCACTATTCTTGGACCCTGCAATATCGTCCTTGGACATAGCTGCAACAACCTTGTGAGCCGCAGCGCCACCTTTCGACGTAGCGACGAGCGAATCTTGACTCCTGGCCGAGTGGCTACTCTCTTCACCAGTACGGCATGGAGAGTGCTCATCGCCACCCCGGTCCACTTGAGACGTCTCGGTCGGTAGCTTAGAGGCATAGGGTGCACCCACCGCCACGCTCTTCTTCTTGGGCGCCATGGATGAAGAATATGGTGAAACTTGCACGAGAACTACTTGAAACAAGCGATCCCCCTGCCTGGCGTGCCAAAGTTGTTAGGGTACAACAATCTATGGGACTAGTGTGGCCCCTTTGTAGTTTGGCCGGGGAGATTGACGGGCATCGAGAGCAAATTCAAAAGTTCACATGCAAGGTTTTTCCCAGGTTTGGACCACCGTGGAGGCGTAAAACCCTGCTCCTGCCTGTTTGGTGGATTTACTTGAGGCCCAAGTTACAAGCACAGCTTGCCAGAAAGCTGCGTGCAAGGTGCAGCTACTGTCTAAGAGTGAGCAAAGTATCCACCCGTGCCCAGGTAGCCATTGGCCTCCATTTATAGATGAAAAGGGGTCACCACAGTGGTAACATGGTCATTACATCTTATGGAACAGTGGCCTCAATGCTATCCAACCTAATCATGCCAGACTAGGACTAGGGCATTTAATCCACTATAAGCTGGAAATGATCATTTGGCAAAAGGCGTCTCTCCATCTATGTCGCTGATCCGGGCGAGCCTGTCATCTCGACATGTCCACTAGACGGGTGTCAATAAAGTTGACCTTTATGCGACGTGCTGACACGTGTCCTGATGACCTCCCCAAGCCGCTTGTCCGCTCGACACCTAATCTTACCAAGCCATCAGCTGGTCGATGTGGCAGAGCGGTCGAAAAGCGGCGAGAGGGTACTTCCCGGCAAGGAGCTTGTTGGGTCTTGGCTTGCCGGTGCGGAGCTTGCTGGCAACTGGAATCTTGTCCTTCAATACTAACTTAGTACTTCTTAATGACCTACTGGGAGGTCTTCTTCACGGTCTTGTATGTTGGTATCTTGTCTGTAGTACTCCTCCGGCAAGCCTTGCCGTCGGGAAGGCTACAACTGCCTGTGCACAATTCAGGGTACTAGGGCACCCATGTTTTAGTGCACCGATAAAAGCCATTTTCCATTCATCACCCTCTTGCATGAGAATTAGATAATAACCACTTTTATGATTAGTTTTTGAGAAAATGGTGGCTCCACTAATTTCATCTACCATGTCATCTAGGCATGGAATGCGGTGATGATACCGAGCGGTGATAGCATTAAGGGGATTGCAATCGGATCACGTACCGTAACTACCATATTTCCTAGGCACAATAATAACTAGAATGGCACATGGGCTTAGGCTTTTGCGTACATACCCGTTCTCGAGGAGATGTTGTACTTGCCTCTAAATCTCCATTGTTCTGTCGTGGGGTGCCTTGTTTGATAGAGGTGAGTTGGGTATGAGTTCGATGCGACGCTCAATTCCGCGCAAAGGAGGGAGTCCCGGAGGTAGCTCATCGGGGACACGTCCACGAATTCCTATAATAGGTGAGACAAAACTAAAGGAAGATGTTGTGAAGTATTAGTCCTCACCGTTTCGTCTTTGCACACAAGTACAAAGTGAAGAACCCTCGATGGGATCTCACTCACATCCCTCAAATTTCTTTTGGTGGCTAGGAAGAACTAAGTTTTTCTTGTTGCTCATCATGGGGTCATTCAATTTTGGCTTGTGGTGCTCACTCCTTTTTGGGTGGTTCACTCACTCTCTAGAATCTCCATAATGGCTCGATGCTTGCTTGTCGGCGATCACTTGAGACTTTGTGACATGGGATGAAGCACGTACTCCTTTCCCTTCATATTGAAGCTATAGTGATTGGTCTGTCCATTATGGATGACACCGCGTTCGAATTGCCAAGGGCATCCTAGTAGGAGATGGCACACGGACATAGGAACCACATCACACTCCGAGGTGTCTGTTTATGCTCCAATCTTAAAGGACACTTAAACAGCGTGCTCCACTTGAATGGTGCTGAAGTCATTTAGCCACTGCACTATGTAGGGACGAGGGTGCTTCTTCTTAACCAACTGCAGCTTGGAGCATAAGTCTTCACTTGCCAAATTGTGGCAACTTCCTCCATCGATAATCACCTTGAATTAACATCCTTGGATGCCTTCTTTGGTGTGGAAGATATGGCAATGTTGGTCTTCGTCTTGTTGCTATTGACGTGTCAAGAGCTTGGAGACAATGAGAGCGGTGCTCGGATCACTGTCGCAAAAGATTTGCACATCTTCATCTTCATTCACTTGGTGATGCATGGCCATGTGCTCTAGTGATTCCATTTCTTCCTCGCGCATGGAGTCATAGGTGTCGTAATCATTGTCAATCATGGTGCACCGTGTGGGGCCCTCATATGCATTGTGATCGCGGCCCTTGCAAGCGAAACATTGAATTGAACTTGTCTTGGCGGTAGCATCCATTGGAGTAGTTGATGAGGAAGTTCTTGGCTTGTAGTTTCTTGTTGGAGGACGACTCGAAGATGTCGTAGCTTGCTTGGAACTTGATGTTTCACCTATGTTTGGTGAAGCTTGAGTTGTAGTTGGAGGCGCCGTAGTTGTGGAAGCTTGGGAGTAGGAGCCGTAGGTCATGGAATAGTACTTGGAGTACTTGAAGTCATCTCGCACTTGTCGCTTCGCCTTGGTTGCTTTGTGCACTAGCTCGAGGAGGTTGGAGTAGGGTTCGAATCTGCATTTTTCTTGATTGGGTGGTTTAGGAAATTCAAGAAGCATGCCATAGTTTGATCCTCAACTTCCTTGACGTTGGCTCGTATCATGGCAATCTCCATCTCTTGGTAGTAATCTTCAACCAACTTCATGCCTTGCTTGAGAAGTTGCAACTTCTTGAATAGATCAGGGCTATATTGTGTAGGCACAAAACGAGCTCTCATGATATCCTTCATTTGGTTCCCAGTCGTGATGGGCGGGTCACCTTTATCCCTTTGTTGCTTCATCACTTGATCCCACCAAATGAGGACATAGTCTTGAAACTTGAGGGGGCGATGGCCATTTTCATTACCACTTCGTAATTGTGGGCCCGGAATATCTTGTCGTTGAGGGTGAGGGATTCTTGCCCAGTTCCTCCTTTCTTGGCGCTCCTCGAGATGAGCGTCTTCATCTTGTTACTCTTGGCGGAGCGCTTCTTCTTATTCATGCACTCATTAGTTGCGCTCATTGATGGAGCAAGTGGCTTCTTGGAGTGCTTCAAGTGCTTGTTCCTCATGGAATTGTTGTTCTTGCCAAAGTACGTCACCATCTTGCTTTTCTTGGCATTGGCATTGTCAAGCTTTCTCTTGGTCCATGGCATGTTGTTCTTGCCAACAATTTCCTTTGTGCTCCTGGAGGCATTCTTGCAACCCATTGCCATGGAATGGATTTTGTTGATCTTGATGGTCTCCACGAAGATGAGAACAAGCTCGTGGAAGAATTGCATCGGAAGAGGTGTTTGAAGAGTGTCGACTCGAGTGGGGCAGTCTTCATGAAGATGATGTAGATGATGCACAGTTGACCATCATGGAACGAAATTCTTCCATTTGGGTGGATAGCTTAGCATCAAGATAGTCTTGGTTCCTTGCTTCTGATTGGCATAAGTCGGTGGCGAGTTGCTCGATGCGGCCGCCCAAAGCTTCACTTTTTGATGTAGAGCTTGTTGAACGCTGAAGAGATGGCCTTTTGTGATGTAGCTGTTCATGTCATCTTGCTCCTCGAAGAGGGGGTTGGATGTGCTTGGCCAATCCAGCATGGTCAAGTAGAGGTGAGTACGGAATGAGGGAGCAATACCAAAGTTACCTTTTCCGAAGATTGAGGATATATCAAGTATCACTCAATGTAATGCCATAATAGTAGATTGGTACTAGGTTTGTTTCTCACACCTACAAAAGTAATGGATTATCGAGGAGCTTGGTTAGGATGAGTAGCATAAAATTCAAGCAAGTATTACTCAAGATATTGATAATGTTGAAGAGATTCATAAATTGCAAGTAAAACAAATAGATCAAAACCGAGCATATCACTTGGAACACACACACGAAAGATAAGTGGGATCCGCGCAACCACGGAAAATGCTCATGTTGCATGGATACTAGAGATACAAATAGTGCTCAATGGGCTAGATATGCTTGTGCACCAACCTATTCGAGTAACATGTTGTCTTTAATCCCAAGTATGCAAAATATCTCAATGCTATTGCTTACAAGCCCTTTGTTTCTCCTCTTAATTTTTTCCTCTTCTCTTTTATATGCCAAAATGCGTAATGCTCGAGCCAATATATGAGCCAAGTATGTAAGGTATGCACGTGAGAGACTTCTGGCACAATGATGATAGCAAGATGTTTGCACGCTAAAAGTAGCTATGCGGCATAAGTGTATCACTAAGGTGCACAAAGAGCATGGCCCGATAATTCTCAACTCGCTAGTCTCGATAGGAAAGGAAGGCAAAATGGCTTGCAGCTATCAATGCAATGGCAAGGAATGTACAAAGATGTCGTCGAGGTTACCTTCTTTGCTTATGGTTGGTATGAAGGTGAAGTGGTTGTTGTCGATGTTGAGTCCATGGCAATGATGGATGTTGGTAATGTTGATGTCAAACTGTCCCTAACTAGCGAAACACCTTAGGAACAGAAACCGCAACTCAAAATCTCAAACAAAATGGGTATTAGTGGAAGTGTATGTATGTGATCAAAGTGTGGTAGTGCGGAAGGCTAATGGTGGTGTATGTGATGGAAATCTGAAGAAAAATGGGAGATGAAAAACCTCTCTTGTGATACCACGTGCATGGGGTAAGTGAGGCCCATGGGCACGGGGTTGGAGGGGGCCCATGCTCACGGGGTGTTCCGCCAGCGCAAGAACACACCCAAATCCATGGTAAAAGAAACAATTTGGGGAAATTCGACTGTGGGAGAGGTTGAGAATGGAGGGGAGGGTCTGATCCACTTGCCATACCACAAATTCGTGGACCAAATCAACAAAATCTCACAAGATCTAACAAATTGCAAAAAATGGTAGGGCTATTTTTGTGGGGATTTTCGAATTGGGATAAAAAGCAACAAAATTAGGCTACAAAATGGGGGGTAGGAACTCCAGGATGTGAATCAACCTTGCTCTGATCCAAGATGATGTAGGGTGAAACCCTAGTTCGTGATCTTTTCACACTTGGAGGGGGGGAAGTGAAAGAGCAAGAAGAACACAAGAGAAATCACTCAAACAAAACCCAAATCACACATCCATTAGAATAGCATAGATGAGATCCACAAGTATAACATGAACAATCAAGGGAAAATAGCAAAAAGGTAAGGTTGTTCTCAAATCCTAAGGAGATGACGTCTTGATGATAGTCTTCTCCAAGAGAAGGTCGTGATATCCACTTGGGGATCTTCTCCTAAGAGGTCTTGATCTCCAAGAGGAGTGGTAGATGAGCAAAGCTCTCTCTAGATCATACCATATACTTTGCTAACCCTAACAAATGGCCTAGGTACGAAATATATAGGTGGCTAGAGGTGAGGAACGAGTGGAGGGGCAAAAGAGGCAATCTGTAGCCAGCTCGCTGGAGAGCTCATGCGCACGGGCTAAGTGGACCCCATGGGCACATACATGCATGTGCTCATGGGGTTCTCAGCTGCTACAACAAAGGGGGTCGTGCTCACGGGGTATGCAGAAACTCTGTGGATAGGCCGTGCGCACGGGGTCCAACATAGGCCGTTCACATGGGGATCGCCTGGATGCGTCTTCTTCTTGCTACTGGTCTCCGTCTTCCGTGCAGTCTTCTCATCCTTCTTCTTGGACTTGGCAAGGCTCCTTAGCTCCATGGTGGGCGTCATCCTCGTACCTAATGATAAACAATATTCCAAGATGAGGTAGCAACCAAGTCCCATCCATATTCATATCAAGCTCGAAGAGGAGTGAGTCCATGTCGCTTTTGATGGCACGTGTGCGTGCTCTTGTCATTGGTCCACTTGGTGCTTGAAGAGTCGGTGTGGTGTCCATGGGGATGACTGAAGGATGCTCCGAATCAGTGCTACATCTTCGGTAAGATGTGTAATGCAAAGGACTGTGAATGAGGGCCGAGCCTGGAAACAAGCAGGACTTTTGAGGGGTGATATGGATATCTTCTTTGGTAAGTGTTGAGGCAGATAAAATGCGAGGAGTAGTACTACGTGGCCCTAGATTCATGTAGAGCGGACAAGGTGTGTAATTTGCTTGAAACAACTTGAGGTGGATGGGTTCTTTACCCATATTATTTTTCATATGATATGCATGATTGTGCGTATTTGAGAAAAAAAATATGTGTACATCAAAAGTTTGTGCATATGATAGGATGAGTAATTTTGGGGGACTGCCATTAGGCCAGGGTACAATTGGGATGTATTGACAGGAAGTATGTTACAGTCAACTACGATGAAGTATAAGAAACAATTACTTTAGGAAGATCATCTGCCTCCTAGCATGTTATGAGGGGTGCTAACAGCACATATGTGTCCTAAGTATGTTACTAATCTTAGTAGCTCTGAGTGTTGGATATAAGAAAGCCTGGGCTTTCTTGTTAGCAACGCCGTGGCAGATTGGAACCAAATTTCTCTTCAGCAATAAAGATCCCAAGTTTTCGAGCCGAAAAAAGAACATCTCAATAAGGCTGCAATCCCTTGATCCGGGAGGGGGTCACTGGACCATGCACGTGTCGTGTAGTAGCAGCTGTGTAGGGCTAGTTTGCTTAGAATTTCGGCCTTCCATGGTCCCCTCTTTGATGGATATGCGATGGGGAATAAATAGTCTCCAGATCCTTCTCTGATGTAGCATCCTATATTCTCGGTGTTGGATTGGGTTGGTACCGTGTTCAAGAAAGTTTGGCATAGGGGTGGCGACTACTTTGTGGAGGCTATGTATGCTTCAATCCCTCCATCATGAGGACATCTGCTTGTTCTGGATGCTGCTAATGTCTCGCTCGACCATGATGGTAACAACCTAATCTAGAAGATTGCTGGTTCCGTACATGATGGGTGGTTGCTGGATGGCGTCTTCTGATCGAGGGAGGCAAGGCCATGGGCCGAAGAGCGTGGCGGCGATCCTCGACCAACGAGCCACCAGGTCTTGGGTCACGCAGCGGCCCGTTTCATAAACTCACGACACAACATTGTTTGCTATGGCATTTCTTTGGTTCTGACCAAGTTGGTGTCTCCTCTTTGTTAGGAAAAGCTTCGGCAATGATAAAGTACGACAACTACGATTGGTTGTCTTGCATTTGGGTTCCCCAAAGTTGTACTAATTTTTCATGGGGTCCTTTCTGCAAAATGTTGTGCAATGCTCTTCTAGTTGTCTTGGGGTGTAAATTTCTCATGGGGAGAAAACGCATAGTTGATAATGAGCCTTTACGTAGAACAAATCTTGAGCATAAACCATGGAAATAGTAGGCAGACATACGGTAAAAAAATGTTGGTGCAATGCTAGGCCCCTTATGTTTTGGAGTTTGTTGACATAAACAATATGGGACTTATGTGTTTGCTAGTGCAAACAGAGTAATAGGTCACTGATAAATCGAGGAGTTTGATGCAAACGACGAAGATAATCTCCCTGCGCAGCAGTGAAGGTTATCACCGAAGATAAAGCTATCAAGAGTGACCCCTAAAAATTGTTGAAGTCGAAGCAATTGGTTTGGTGCATGTCCAAAGCAAATGACCGTGTTCGAGGAAGAATGAAGATGAAGTGAAGAAGTAGCATTTATTTAGCTATTCTTCTTCTTTCATTGAGTCATAGGACCACCATACTATTAAGAGGGGTATAGCATTTTGAAGCTTTGATTCCCTGATGATAAACCCAAATCCTATGAAAGTTGTGACAGAAATCTCTTTGTGCTCCAAGGAAATACTTGCCAGCAAGAGACAATGATCTTCTTTGCTGCGAGAGATTTGCCTCGGACCGAGGAGTTAGCATTACTTGTTCCTCAAGTAATATTACTGTTTCTCCAAAAGCCGACCATTGTGAACGTGTCGGTTGGCCATTGGCTGGACCTCATGTCCAAAATGGTCATTTCCCGTCTGGGACGGCTGCGGCTATAAATGGCCACCCCGCGCCGGCTTTGTTTGGTGGATGATCTGTTTGATTCTGAGGAGATTGTTGAGCTACCCCCTCTCTGAGCGATTTGCGTTTAAAATTCACCGAGAGAAAAAACCTAGAGCCAAAGAATTAGATAGTGGTTCAGCATCACCAGAATCTAAGTTTAGTACGCTCCGCCTATTACTCTTGAGAGCTGCAAACTCTCTAGACGGTTAGGTGTCAATTTCTTCAGAGACCAAGAGTGATTGTGGTTCTCGAAGAAGAAGTCTGTAAAGGTTTGGAGATCGACTTCAAGTATCTACCATGATGATCAACATCGGTTGATGAATCGATTGTCAAGGAGAACAGGGTGAACTAAGTTTATCTTCCGTGTTAAGTCACAGCCCCTCCAACCAGACGTAGTCCTTTGCAGAAGGATGAATTGGTCGAACAAATACCTTGTCGCCATCAAGCATCTTTGGTTACCTCTGTCACTCATGTTTACTTTCGATGCATTCCATTCGTGTAATTTACTTTGATGCATGCTTTAGTTTCCCCTTGATACTTTGTTGTAGCTCTTCTTAGCTTGTTTATCCTTTATTCCGCTGCTGGGTTTTGAGAGATTTATGTTTACCGACAAAAATTTAAAACTCCCATTCACCCCCCCCTCTGGTAGACATACTTCATTCCTACAATTGGTATCAGAGCAAGGTACTCCTTGACTCTAATCATTTTAGTCTAACGACTTTGGAGTTTAAGTATGTCTTCAGTGAACTACAACTCGCATATCAAGATTCCCATATTCGATGGGACAGACTATCCCTTTGGGAAGGAGAAGATGAAGATCCGTCTTTGAGCTATAGATGATGATATGTGGAACGTGGGGCATATCGGGTTCACTGTTGTTATTCCTCAAGCTCCTATTGATGAAGAAAAGAAGCTCATTCAACTGGATGTTCAAGCCAACGATGAAATTGGTGGCCATCTCTCTCGAGCACAATTTCTTCGGTATCGCCAGTGTGAGACTACAAAGGAGCTCTGGGATGTCCTCGAAAAGATCAATGAAGGAGTTTCAACTCAGAAAGAAGCTCGAATTGATACTCTCCGGGCAAAGTTCAATCGCTTCAAGCGTACTAGAAATGGGAGTTGTCAGCAAACCTTTGACCGCCTCAATGACATTGCAAATGAACTTCAAGGACTCGATACCAAGGATTTCACTGACCATGAAGTTGTGAAGAAACTGCTTCGATCTCTTGACACTTCATTTGCCACACTTGTTCTGATGATTCACGAGCGTCCTGATTTCAAAAGCCTCAACTGTGCTGATGTCATGGAAAGACTGAACACTCATGAAGAGAAAGAAGAAGAGAAGAGAGATCTGTATGGATCAACTCAATGCAAAAAATCATGCTCTCAAAGTTGTGGTTGATTCCTCCTTAGAAGGAAATGCCGAAGAATATTTCGATGATCCAGAACGACTCGGCAAAGATCTCGCACTGATCAAAAAATGAATTCAATGTTTCCACAAGAAGAACCTGTTCCAGAAAAGAAGTTCAAGCAACTCTGGCGGTTCAAAATCTTCAAAACCTATCGGAGAATACACATGTTTGAAGTGCAAAAGGCAGGACACTTCATTTTGGACTGCCCTCTCTAGGAAGCTGAAATCCATGCAAGTGGGAGATATGATTCGGGCAACCATCGAGGCAAAGCAAGAGAAAGAACTACGACTCGGATGATGAGAAGAAAACTAATAAATTGTTCAAGAAGAAGGACAAATCCATGTCAAAATCTTCGTCAAGATCTTCATCAAGAAATCCTTCCAAGTCCTCCTCCAACAGCAAGAATACCTCTCGCAAGGCCAAGGCATACATCAGCAAGGAAATGGACTCTGATGAAGAAGAATCATCAGGCTCTGACGAAGAAGAAGTATCCGTTGAGGATTCTGACTCCGGCATGGCTGGCATAGCATTTGCCTCATCTCCGTCGACAAACTTCTTCAGAAATCTGCCAAGCGATGATGAATCTCCTGCCTACTGCTTCATGGACAAGGCCTCGAAAGAAAAGGTATCCTCGAAAAATCATAAGGTTCACTCCAGTGATCAATATTAGTATGATGAGGATGACCAAGCTAAGTTAATCAAAATTGCTAATATTCAACAAAATTTTGTTGAGAAAATTGAGAAAACCCTCAGGAAATCTGAAGGGTTGTTTGTTGAGGAGATGGAGCAAAATCACTCACTGGCCGAAGAGTATTCCACTCTCAAGTCACAAATGGATGAACTATCAACTTGTCATGATTGTCTCTCAGCAGACCACGAAAGATTGACCTATGATTATCTGAAAAGGAAATAGGAACTCGAGGTGCTGATAAAGGCTCATGAGGGTTTGATGAGAGAAAATGCTCTTATCACCCAACAACTTAAAGAGAAACCTGAGGTGTTTGAGGTACCATGTTTAAAATGCCTTGAACAAACCAATGCTGAATCAAATGTTGAATCACCTGTGAATTCTAACCCCTCGATCGAGGAAAATTGTTATGTTTCTGATGAGAATGCCAGGTTAAAGGATCTTCTTCAGACAGGAATGTTCAATCTCTCAAGGGGCATCAAACCCTTTGTGATGTTTTGAAGAAATTTATCCTTCACAAAAATCCCAGAAAGGTAGGTATTGGTTTCGAAAGGAAACTGAATGAAGATGGTTTTTACTGGGAACCACATAAAATCGTCAGACAGTGTGGGTTGTTACAAAGGTCAAAACGCTCGATCTAGCACTACTTTCGGGATATGACTCTCCTATCCTAGAGTATCCTAATGATGATTCTCTGAGCAACTATAAGTTATTCAACAATCAACATGGTGATGTTATTGCTCGCTATGTTGGTCCAAACAGCAGGAATGGTCCCCCAAAGAAGGCTATTTGGGTGCCTAAGAAAACAATTGATGCTTTGCGTATTTCTCCTCATGTAACCATGTAGGCAGAAAAAGTTCGACAAAATGAATATATGCATACTGGATACAACCACCATGTTCATGTGTTTGGAAAGAAATTTGATGCTTATTGTTTCAATTATGCTCGCAGGCATTGGAGATCTCCTTTGGATGATAATCTTTGTTTTTTTGCAATGAATACGTGTATGAGGATAGGTTGCACTTGTTTTTCAACTGCAATTTCAGTCGCAGAGTTTGGAGCTATCTTTGCATTGACTGGTCCAGGGGCCCATATATCCAGCAACGTGTTCAACATGCTAGATCCAGGTTCAAGCATCTTTTCTTCTTCAAAGTCATGCTCTTTACAGCTTGGAATATTTGGATCCTCAGGAATGGCAGAACATTTAGAGGGGAGAGAGCTACTTTTGGGGCCTGGAAATGTAATTTTATACATGATCTTTCTCTTCTAGCTCATAGGCTTAAGGAAGACATCAGGATCAAGCTGATTGCTTGGATTAATTCCTTAGTTTAACTCCAGGTAGGTAGATGTAGTTCTATAACCTAGCTCTTGTACATACCCTTTATTTCCTCTGTTTGTACAGTCTTTGATCTTTGATAAAGGGTTGTGGGGCTTTGCCTCACAGTAAATATTTAAAAAAAATTATGCTCGTACCTCATCGAGTAAGAACTATGCTTATCAAGAGAAATACTATCCTACTCGCTCTACTGTTCAAAGCCACCTACAAAGATGTGGGTGGTTAATAAATCCTAATTCTTCTGCAGGGCTATGTCTCCGGGTGTACAGAATGGGTAATGGATAGTGGATGCACAAGTCATATGACCGGAGACAAGTCGTTATTTGTCGACCCCAACTTTACTGCTTGTCCTCTAAAGTATATCACTTTTGGCGAGAATAACAAAGGAAAGGTAATTGGGCTAGGTAAAATTGCTATATCCAAGGACAAATCTATTGATGATGTGCTACTTGTTCAGTCCCTTGGTTACAATCTTATGTCTGTTGGCAAGTTATGTGATCTTGGCATGCTAGTCTTATTCTCTGTATCCAAATGCATTGTCTTCATGGCCTCTGACAATTCCTTTGTCTTTGAGGGAATTAGAAAGGGCGATCTTTATATTCTGGATTTCTCTAAGGGTCCCTCAGTCCAAACTTGCTTGCTTGCAAAAGCAACTGAAGGATGGTTGTGGCGTCGAAGGCTTGGTCATCCAGGTATGAGAAATTTGTAGACCCTTGTGACCAAGAATCATCTCCGTGGAATTCTTGATGTGCAATTTGACAAGGATCGTCTCTGTGTTGCTTGTGAGGCTGGTAAATTGGCTAAGAAGCATCACTCCTCCAAGATAGTCATGACCACTACAAGACCACTGGAAATTCTTCATATGGATTAATTCGGCCCTCAAAATTATGCAAGCTTTGGTGGCAGCCATTATGGTCTGGTTATTGTTGATGACTTCTCTCGATACACTTGGGTATTCTTTCTTGAAGACAAAACCTATACTTATGATATCTTCAAAAGCTTTGCCAAGAAGGCCCCGAATGAATATGATGTGTGAATTAAGCATGTCAAAAGTGGCAATAGAACCGATTTCAAAAATACTTGTATTGATGAATTTCTCGATGATCATGGTATCACTCATGAGTTCTCTGCTGCGTACACTCCCCAATAAAATGGAGTTGTTGAACAAAAGAACAGGACTCTCATTGAAATGACAAGAACAATACTTAGTGAGTATAAAACTCCCATTCGCTTCTGGGCTGATGCTATTAACACTGCTTGTCATGTTATCATTCGTATTTATCTTAACAAGTTCCTTAAGAAAAGTTCATATGAGCTTATCACTGGCAAGAAACCAAATGTTTCTTATCTACGTGTTTTTGGTGCACCTTGTTACATTCTTGATATGAATCATTCCTCCAAGTTTGCACCTAAGGCACATGAAGGTTTTCTTCTTGGTTATGGCTCAAACTCGCATATGTATCGAGTCTATAACTCTCACCACATGAAAGTTATGGAAACGGTAAATGTGCGGTTTGATGAATCTAATGGCTCTCAAAAGGAGAACCTGCCAAATGTGATTGATGAACCGCTTTTACCGGATGCTATTAGGCAAATGGCCATTGGGAGCGTCAAGTCCGTGGAAGGAAATGCACCAGAGTCATCTTATGATGATCCTCCTATGACTCGAAGAAGAACTCGTCAAGCCACCGCCAAACCAAATGCTCCTCTGAATGGAAATGGAAATCAAGATCCAAATGTCGATCAAAATGGCAATCCTGAAGGA
Organism: Triticum timopheevii; assembly: GCA_963921465.1. NCBI lineage: Eukaryota > Viridiplantae > Streptophyta > Magnoliopsida > Poales > Poaceae > Triticum > Triticum timopheevii. Next base: position 245,188,742 of record OY997264.1, on the reverse strand, counting down.
AGTGATTAATCAAATACTGATGTTGATGATAATGAAAATCATGAAGAAAATGCTCATCCTCGTGTAGCAAATCAAGTTGACCCCTCTTTAATTCTCAACGAAATTGAGAATCCAGGTTATTGACTCGCAACTCCTTCGTGCACTCATTTGGCTAACTACTATGGAAGTTTCTCCTTTGTTTCATTGGCAGAACCTACCAAGTATGAAGAAGCCATGAATGATCCAGACTAGATGAATACCATGAAAGAGATGTTGATGCAATTCGAATTGAATGATGTATGGGAACTGGTTGACAAACCGAATCCCAAGAAGTGCAATATCATCGGCACAAAATGGATCTGCCACAACAAGCAAGATGAAAATGGTATTGTGGTAAGAAACAAAGCACGACTTATTGATCAAGGGTACACATAGTTAGAAGGTATTGATTTTGGTGAAACATATGCTCCTTTTGCACGCCTTGAGGCAATTCGCATTCTTCTTGCTTATGCAAATTACAATGATATCTTGCTATATCAAATGGATGTGAAAAGTGCTTTCCTCAATGGTGAAATTGACGAGGAAGTGTATGTTAGACAGCCTCCTAGCTTTGAACACCTTGAGTATCTAGGTTGAAGAAAGCTTTATATGGGCTAAAACAAGCTCCTCCAGCTTGGTATGACACCCTGAAGAAGTCTTTGCTCGACAAGGGGTTCAAACCAGGATCCACAGATCCCACACTTTTCACTCGTGTAGTTGACAATGATTTATTTGTTTGTCAAATCTATGTGGATGATATTATCTTCGATTGTACTAACAATGCTTGTAGCTTGGAATTCAGGAAAATGATGTCCGATAAATATCAAATGCCGATGATGGCGAAGTCAAATTCTTTCTCGGACTGCAAATTCGTCAACAAGCAAATGGTATCTTCATTTCTCAGGAAAAATATCTGAAGGAATGCCTGAAGAAGTTCAAAATGCAAGATTCCAAAATGAAGGGCTATAAAACTCCAATTCCCACGAATGGTAAGCTAGATGCAGATGTGTACGGTAAGGATTATGGTCAGAAAGCCTATCGTTTGATGATTGGATCTCTTCTTTAGCTATGTGCATCCAGACCTGACATTATGTTGAGTGTTTGCATGTGTGCCCACTATCAAGCTGCACCGAAAGAATCGCATCACCAAGCGGTCAAGCGCATTCTAAGATATTTGGCTCACACCCCCACCTTAGGTTTATGGTATCCTAAGGGAGCACAGTTTGATCTTGTTGGATATTTAGACTCAGGTTGGGCTGGTGACTTGGTTGATAGGAAATCTACTTCGGGGACATGTCATTTCCTCGCTAGATCATTGGTTTGTTGGTCTTCAAGGAAGCAGAATTGCATATCATTGTCTACGGCTAAGGCCGAATATATTGCTGCTGGCTCTTGTTGCACTCAGTTATTATGGATGAAGTAGACACTAAAGGATTATGGCATCAAGGTCAAGCATATCCCTCTATATTGTGATAATGAGAGTGCCATCAAAGTTGCACAGAATCCTATGCAGCACTCTCGCACGAAGCACATTGCCATCAGACATCACTTTATTCGCGATCATGTGGCCTGAGAGGATATTGTCATCAATCATGTCAAGACCGAAGATAATCTCACTGACATTTTCACTAAGCCTCTTGACGAGAAAAGATTATGTGCATTACGATGTGAACTAAATATCCTAGACCTCGCAAACCTGCAGTAAGCTTGACTCGGCACCCGAGCTGGCACTTTAACATCTTTGAACGAATGGGTGCATAACACTCGAAGAGTCTGAAACTTTCGACAAAGTGAAAGTTCCTCTCTGAGAGATACATTAACAAAGAACTAGACTAACTAGGTGCCATGATAATTGTGCGACACTCGGGGTCACACAGTTCTTATACGGTGTGTTAGGCCACCACAATTTTATTTTGTTGAATTTCTCTTCGATTCAATGGATTTGATTTATGTCCGAATGCATTTCTCTCATAGCTATTTGTTCGTTTGCTTATGTTCTCTGCTGAGTGAAATGACTAGGACCCTGGTTTTCCTTCTAATCTATCTCTTCCAGTCTATGCTGATATGTTACAAATGCTCAAATTTATCTGGAACGAAACTTATCTGGTGTCCTCGACCACGATTATGATTCGGCCTAAACATCAATCTATTTTGGCGAAAGCTGTCCAAAATTTGGGATTTCCCGCACAAGTCAGGACCACAATCTTTGATGGTTTCCACGTGCAACACATCAACTACCAGTTCATCATATTCATTGAATCACAGTCGTCTCTGGCTAGAGACCATCTTATCAAAAACATCGGCGTGCGTTAGTTTTCTTTCGCCTATATAAATCATATTGTACCCTTCTTCCACCTTTACCTTCTTTCTCCTCGCTCTCTCTCTCTCCACTGAAACCCTTGCCAAAGTGCTCTACCTTGATCTGGACGTCGATGACTCCTTCACCACTTAGCTACTGGAAAGAGGTCACCGAAGTCATTCCATGCTGTCGTGGGACATCTTTTTCCTCGCGTCGTTGTATTTGTTGCACGTCACCGAGCTAGGGTCCGTGTAGCGTACTCGAAGTTCTTTTCTTCTGATTCAAATTCATCTACAGTTAATTTTCACCGATTTTACCGCATATCTTAGATCTAGGTTTTTACTTCTCTAGTGCGGATGTGGTTTGTAGTTATTCCTCGCATCCGAATCCGTCAAATCTAGGCTTTGTGTTATGCTTCGCTCGAATGAAATGTCTAGCTCGGTGTCTAGTATTCTTCTCCAGACCAACTAGCTCGATCTATATGTTTCATCCTTTCGAAACATCTCTCAAAATCTCCATCTGATTCCTCCTCAAAATGCTTTTTTTGTTCGAGTAAATCTTTCGCTATGAGCATTTGTGACCCTGTCCCCATTTTTTCCTCATACCTATTCTCTTTCATAGGTTAATGCAGTATGTTGAAGATTCTGCTAAGATATATAGTATGGCTGATGATGAAGAGGCTTTCATGGGAATAGCTGACGCATCTAAAGTGCCAAAGGGCCCAACGGTAGGCCCATCCACTAGCAAAAGAAAACAAGCCAAATAAAATGCAAATGAACAAGAAGCAAATGCACCAAAGAAGAGGATAGGTGGCAGGCAACCACTCAAAAATACAGCTGAGCTTGTCTCTCATGATGAGTAAAACACAGTTCTAGGATAAGATTCCAATCAGAGAAAAGGACGTGTGCAAAAGATTCAGTGTCACTGGGCAAGGAAGTGGTTAAACTACAAGATGGTTCATCCTCGATACGCCAAGAACTTTGCTTTCCATCCCACTTGGGGTGACTATTGCGAAATTGGGCTCATACGGGCAGGTGAACCCCAGCAAAGGCCTCTAGCACCTCCTAACACTCATGAGTCATCCACCAAGACTCTGGACTCTTATCCTGAAGAAAAGGCCAAGCGCCTCAAAAATGCTGAGAAGCGTGCCAAGAAGGCCGCAAAAGATCAGGCAAAGGAAGAGGAAAATCATCGTATTATCAAATCAGACGTCAAGAAGAAGAAGGCTGAAGGAAAAGACAAACGCAGAATGAAGAACAAACATGATCCAAAATCTACTACTCTGAAGAAAAAGAGCGCCCAGAGGAAAAGGCGTGCGAAGCCAGCTAAACCTGAAAGTGATTCATCTGATCAAGATGATGCACCGCTCACCCGAGAGGAAATTGTTGCAACTCTCTCCGAACAAGTGAATGTCACCACATCCATTGTTCTACCTGATCTTCGAGTCAGTGCAGTCCCTGTTGCACCTCCAAAGAAGAACCAATTGAAGAGGAAAACTCCTGGTACCACTATCATAATGGTTGACAAAGTAAATACGGAACCACATCATGATGCAATAAACTTGCAAGATTTAGTGGTTGAAGCCCCCGTTAGCACAGCTAAGCCAGGAGAAAATCTTCTGAAAGATAAGGTGAAGCAAATCAAAGGGCCAGATGTTAAGCAGAAGGTTCCCAGTTCTGATCCTGTGAAAGAAAAAGCTGCGCAATTTGCTTTGAAACCGACTCAACCTCTAGCTTCTATGCCTTCGACCGAGCAAAATGTGGCTCAGACTGCTCCCTCTCCTCCGTCTACTGCACAGTTTGCAAATGACTCTGCTGCACCACATTCTTTTGATCATCAATTCATCATGGAGCAGCTATATGGATTTTTCGAAGATTTTTTTGATGGAGAAGTGGCATCTTTGCCAATTCCCTTTGAAGTTATTTCTCAAGCGTCTGCTCTGATCCAATATATGAGAAATGGTTCAGTTGAGATCAGTGACCTCATTGGCCAACTCATGGAGCTAGACAACCATATGAAAAATAAGTCCAAGTTTGTCATCACGCAACTTGAAGAATCTTAGGATGATATTAACAAGGAGCTGAAATTTCTTCGTCATAGAAGATTGGGATTTCATTCAGATTTAGATCAAATCATTTGCAAAATTTGCCTTGGTCACCAAGCGGAAGTGACAGGCTATAATGATCTGGTCAAAGGGCACATTGATCCTTCAAAGCTGAAGAAGAAGAAGATTGTGAAGAAAATTGCTCCTCCTCCTCCAGATGCCAATACAAAGAGAGAAAATTCTCCTGTACAAGCTAGTCCTTCGGCTCCTAATGAACCAGTTGCAAACGTGTCAACTTCGCCAAGGATAACTGAAGCAGTGCCTGTGGTTTCTCCAGATCATAAAGCAAATCCCTCTCAGCACCAAGTGTCTGAAGAAGGTGAAATTCCTCCTCTGAATGACAAACTTATCATGTCCGCGCTAAACCAAACGATTCAGTTCCATCCTCTGCTCCTCCAACTACATCTGAAGTAATTCCACAATAGCCCCCAATGACTGATAAAGATTTGGTGCATGAACAAGTGTCAAATCCCTCTCCTTTGAGGATCTCACTCGGCACCGCACGAAGAATCTCAAATGTTGATCCTTCTGCAGCAAAGTCACCATCAGCTCATCATTCAGATGCCGTCATCTATGGTGATGAAGTGTTTTCTGTTGAAGATGTACTTAAGTACCCTTACCCTCGCGAGCGACTACCTTTGTTTTCCATCGGTGTTGGAGTCAAAGGGTCTCTGTTCAACAGAAATACTCATCCAGTTTTCTTTTGAGAAAGTCCATACAGCAAGCCTAGAGCATCTGAATCTCCTTGGTTATGGACTCGGGAACATGTAATATACTACTCACGCATCCTTTATGACAGCCTGAAGATTTTCCCTCGTGAGTTCCCAGACTTTGCTGGTATGAAGAACATTGGTTGTTTCAATCAAATTCTGCAAGACATTGAAGACTTTGGTCTCACGCATCTCCTAGGCTATCAGCATCCATGGAACAGTGAGATTATCCTTTGGTTTTATGCAACATTGTATATCTCCGGAGATCAGTCCGATGGCACAAAATGGATTATGGAATGGATAACAGAAGGAAAGCGAATCAAATGCTTTGCTATGGACTTCGTATCTCACTCTCATTTTCCTCGGTTTGAACATGGCAAAACTGAGATTCGGATTCATAACATTGATGCAATCACTGATGAAGATTTCTGTTGCACAATGGATGAAGACAAAATTCATGACTACAATTGTCCTCCTATGCCCGAGCACCTGACATTCGACAATCAAACATTATATCACATTCTCACTTACACCCTCTGTCCGTTGGCTGGGATGAATACTGATTCGGAACACCATCCATGCCATCTCACATGGGTATATCTTCGATGTCAAAGACATTTTTTTGCGCATACTGATGGATTCAGCTCAATGTCCAAAAACCATCAAGCTGTATGCGCCCTGGATTCGGAAGGTGATTGACTATGCAATGAAGACTGAATATCTTGCCAAAGTCAGCCATAAAAGCTTTATTCCACCTGTGCATGATACGTGAAAGTGATAGAAGATTTCAACCTCCTAATTATCATACTACCTTCAATGGACCTAAGCTACCTCAGCTTGATCGTATGTCGAACACTCAACCTGATTCACATCTAGAAGTGAGCATGCACACCCAACAATTGCTATTGAAGCATATGGCCGAAGATCATCAAGAAAAAGAACATCTGGCTGCCGATCTTAATGCTATTCACAACCGAACAAAAGTTGTACATATGATTACAACAAAAAACAAGAAGCGCTTATGGAAATTGCTTCAGAAATTTTTATCCAAGAAGCAACTCAGCAATTCTCACCTCCAAGAACTCTATCAGTACATTGACCAAGCATTTACTGCTGAAGATTATCAAGATCGCTCCACTCCATGTTTCCCAGCTCGTGAACCTACTATGAATTTACTTCAAATTCAGCTGTGTAAATTACTCGACGAATCAGAAGCAACATCGCCTATGGAAAAATCTGCTGAAGCAAATCCTTTGTCTCTCAAGACTCTCGAAGCTAATCCAAATGTGCCTTCCTCTTCTAAGACCCAAGTCAGTCTAGAAGGATCAGCTGCTATTGCCGCTGCCGCTGAAGATTAAGATGTTCCGGACACTTATGAATCAGAAACTTCTTTGGGTTGTTCATCAAGCGATGCCTCAGAGTGAATCATATTCACCATTTTCTAGCACTTGTGTTTTTCATCACCTTTTTTACACTAGTTGAAAAAAGGGGGACAATAACATCGAGATTTTGATAGATTTGCTCTGTTGGATTTGGTGTTTGTGTTTTCTCGCTCTATATTTTGAAACAATTACACCTCTTCTTGTGCTCTGATGTAAAACTTATATTATGGGCTGTAATATTAATAACCCCGCCTGCTGCACTACTCTCTCTCGAAGCTTATTATTTTGCAGGTGGAATTATTAATAGAAGTTATGAATGATTGCACTTTATTCTCATTGGATTATCTATCATGAGAGCAAATCATTACCTCATATGATTGAAAATCCTCCACACACTCGAATGAATTGCAAGGAATTTCATTGTATATCAATTGACCCTGCATACATCCAAGGGGAGTATATTTCATCATCGAGTCAAGTTACGCAAGTTCACTCTTGTTCGATTTACAATTTACTTATCTATCTTCACTTTGATGATTATCTGTTTTGTCAACAACCGTCCAAAAGGGGGGAGATTGTTGGTGCAATGACAGGCCCCTTATGTTTTGCAGTTTGTTGACATAAACAGTATGGGACTTATGTGTTTGCTAGTGCACAGAGAGTAACAGGTCCCTGATGTGTCGAGGAGTTTGATGCAAACGACGAAGATAATCTCCCTGTGCAGCAGTGAAGGTTATCACCGAAGATAAAGCTATCAAGAGTGACCCCTAAAAATTGCTGAATTCGAAGCAAATGGTTCGGTGCATGTCCGAAGCAAAGGACTGCATTCGAGGAAGAATGAAGACGAAGTGAAGATGTAGCATTTATTTTGTTGTTCTTCTTCTTTCATTGAGTCATAGGATCATCGTGCTATTAAGAGGGGTATAGCATTTCAAAGCTTTGATTCCCTGATGCTAAAACCAAATCCTATGGAAGTTGTGAGATAAATCTCTTTGTGCTCTGAGCAAATACTTGCCAGCAAGAGACAGTGATCTTCTTCACTGCGAGAGATTTGCCTCGGACCGAGGAGTTAGCATTATTTGTTCCTCAAGTAATGTTACCATTTCTCCAAAAGCTGACCGTTGTGAACGTGTCAGTTGGCCACTGGCTGGACCTCGTGTCCAAAATGGTCATTTCCCATCTAGGAAGGGTTGCGGCTATAAATAGCCACCCCGTGTCGGCTTTGTTCGGTGGCTGCTCTGTTTGATTCTGAGAAGATTGTTGAGCAACCCCCTCTCTGAGCGATTTGAGTTTAAAATCCACCAAGGAAAAACCCTAGAGCTGAAGAATTCGATAGTGGTTCAGCATCACTGGAATCTAAGTTTGGTATGCTCCGCCTATTACTCTTGAGAACTGCAAACTCTTTAGACAGCTAGGTGTCAATATCTTCAGAGACCAAGAGTGATTGTGGTTCTCGAAGAAGTCTGTAAAGGTTTGGAGATCGCCTTCAAGTATCTACGAAGAGTGATCGACACCGGTTGACGAATCGATTGTCGAGGAGAATAGGGTGAAGAGAATTTATCTTCCGTGTTAAGTCACATCCCCTCCAACCAGACGTAGTCCTTGTGCAGAAGGACGAACTGGTCGAACAAATACCTTGTCGCCATCGAGCATCTTCGGTTACCTTTGTCACCCATGTTTACTTTAAATGCATTCCATTGATGTAATTTACTTCGATGCATGCTTTAGTTTCCCCTCGGTACTTCGTTGTAGTTCTTCTTAGCTTGTTTATCCTTTATTCCGCTGCTGGGTTCTAAGAGATTTAAGTTTTTTGATGAAAATTTAAAACTCCCATTCACCACCCCACCACCCACCCCTTCGGTAGACATACTTCGTTTCTACAAAAACAAAGGAACAACTCGGTTAAACTTTGTCATCCAAAGAAAATGATGGATTTACATGTGTACCAAAACATCTATTAATGCGAGCGAACTACAAGAAAAGGTATAAGAAAATAATACTATATCTAGGGATGAAAACGAAGCGGAAACAGACAGAACTGGTTGTCACCACATTTGTTTTCATATTTTTTACAGAAGCGGAAACGAATACAGAAACCCCAGAAACAAATACGGAAATGAATACTACCGGAAACCCCAGAAACAATTCCGTTTTCGCGTCTGTTCCATTGGAAACATCGTTCCATTTTCATTTTCGCATAAAAATGCCATTTCCACTTTCGTTTTGCAAACTTCCATTTCAACTTTCATTTTTCCTCTACATTTCCATTTTTTCGCTGGAAAAGTAGAAAATTTTCATATCATTTTCATCCCTATCTAGATCATGTATTGCCAATTGTGTTTTCTAAAAAGAAAAAAGAAACATAGTTCAATGCAGTTATTCAACACAGAGGTATTGCAGTATTTTGTCACGAGACTGTAGATGGGGCAATCGCTTGATAGAGGGACTTGGTCGAGAAGCGAGCCAAAGACTCTAGACGCCACGACAAGGAGTCCTCAGCGTTGTCGACGTCGAGAGGCTGAAGGGCGATGGCCTGAAGGATGGCATGCCAAGCAACAACCTCAAGGGGACCAAACGGCCTCCGGAACACGAGGCGCCCTAAGTCAATAAGGGCCACCCCTCCATGGAGACCCAAGGGTCGGCCGTGATGGAGAAAAGCTCAGGGAAGCTAGCAGCAAGAGGGAGATCGCCAACCCACCGGTCGAACCAAAACAATGTCGAGGCACCTGAGCCCACAGAGATGGACGTGCCAATGTGGAGGACTGGAATGAGTTAGACCACAGCTTGCCAGAACTGGGATCCTCCCGAGCGCTGGCAGAAGGCAAGGTGCTGGCCCCGAAGGTATTTGGATCTGATGATGTCCAACCACAGGCGGCCCTCACAGTTGGCAATCCGCCAAAGCCAACGGGCCAGGAGAGAAATATTCATGCGCCCAGAGCCCAAGATCCCAAGACCCCCTGTTCTTTGGGTTTGCAGATGTCTTGCCAGCTAACCATGTGGTATTTCTACTTGTCCCCCTCGCCCGCCCAGAAGAATCTGGACTGGTATTTGGCAATCTCCTGATGCAAAGTCTCATGCAAGCTATAGAAGCTCATCAGGAACTAGAGGAGGCTGGAGAGGGAGGAGTTAATGAGGATCACCCAGATGGCCTTGGAGACCATCCTGCCCCTCCAAGGTTACACCCGGTGCTGCAAGTGGGTTACGGTCGGTCGCAGGTCTGCCATTGTGAGCCTGGAATCGCTAATGGGAATCCCCAAATAATTGGTGGGGAAGGCGCCCAGTCTACAGTTGAGGCGATCGGCCATCCCATGGAACTCCTCCTAGGAGTAGCCAAGAATTATCACCTCGCTCTTGTCGAAGTTGATCATGAGGCCCGACATCTGCTAGAAGCAGATGAGGAGGAACTTAAGGTTGGCGATGTCAGAATCCGAACCCTCGATCATGATGATGGTGTCATCTGCGTACTAAAGGAGGGAGACCCCTCCCCCTCCCACCAGATGGGGAACCACCCCATGTCACACCCTGATTTTCATGCCACTACACTTAAGCTAACAACCATGATAAAATGTGGTTTGAAAAAAACTTTTGAGTGTTTTGGACCTTGCCTTGATTGGTTTTTGTCTGTTGTTTGCAAGTGCTCTAAAAATAAAATAAATCCTCCAACTCTTATACTCCTTCTCCTTGATCCAAAAACCTTTCCCAATGATCATTCCATGTGTATAGGACATAAAAATAATTTCTTGCAAAAATAATTTGGCCAAATAGTATTTTCAAAAATTAGTTTTTCAAAAAACCCCTGAATTGAGGTTTGCACTGCAAGTACTTAATTAAGGGCAGTAAAAATCTTTCCAAAAATATATTTGACTCCTATTAGATATAGGATACCCAGAAACAAGAAAAATATAATTTTAAAAGTTATTTTCCTATTTTATTTAAAAGCTTTTTCTTAAGGCTAGAAATGGTCTTTAATAGGGAAAAATTATTTTATTGCTTCAAAAATATTTGACAAAATTTAGGGAAACTCATAGGAAATAGATTGTCCATATATAAGAGTTTCAATACATGGTCATGTTCAAAATATTGGATAAAACCTCCCAAAACCATTTCTGCCCATTTCATGGATTTCAAATATTTATACAGGAAATATTTTCATAAAATTCCAAGGAAAATCCAGCAAGTCACAAATGCATATTGTGATCACCTTGAAAAGCCTCATGTCAATCAAGGTCATTTTGGTTCACCAAAATGCCCCCAAAACCCTCTCTGACCACAATCTAATTTGCACAACTTTGTACTACCAACTTTCTCTCCTTGAGCCCAACTTTTGTGAGAATGTTCACATGACCAAATGAGGCTACTAATCCAAGTGGTGCATCAAGGGGAAGTGACTTGCTCAACTAGATCTACACAAGTTCATTTCTGCTAATTTCTAGGGTTTACAAAAGTTGCATTGGCAACTTTGCCCAAATAAGCTCCAAATTGGTGGAAGGCCCTAATTTTATGTGTCATTTCACCCTGTGGAGTCTCATGGCAAATGGAGATCATCTACTTGCCCAAACTAGCATCAAACACCTTCTGCATTTTAACTAAAAACCCTGTTTGGGCCTCTTCCACTAATCCAAATGAGTTCTCCTCTTTACCGCACCTCCTCCTAACCTCCCTCTACCTCTGGCATTCAGCACAAGTCAATGCTTATTGATCAAGGGGATGGAACTACCAGGTTTCTATTCTGGACAGCCCCATTTCCACTATGCTCCTTCCTCTCTCTTCACCCACTGGCCACCCAAAGCATCCAAGGCCAAGATCCCTTCCATAGCACCCCCCCAAATGCTACTGGACATGCAAGGGCATGCCCACAAGCATAGAAAATGGCCTGGACAGCCATAGAAAATGCTCTAGAGCGCGCTATAGTGCGCTCCCGCACTGTAGCCGCCCCCTGCCAACCGCCTTCGGCCACCGCGGGCCTCCCCAGCATGTCTCACGAGGCTGCCTCGGTGTCTGGGACACGGCAAGCTTCCGGCCCCCTCCTAAACTCTCTCCTCTCCCCTCCACAACCTCACCCGAGTGCGACGTAGGCTGCGTCCATGGTTCACCACGGCCCCTCTATTTAGAGGCCCTCCCGAGCTCTCCTACGGCTTCTTCCCGCTCTCCCTCTTCCCCAGCAATCTCCCAGACAAGACACCTCTACCCCTCGTAATTTTACTCATTTTTACTCATTTTTATAAAAAGGCATTCTGTAGACAACTTGCAGATCCATTAAATCCCTTGTTCCATCATATCGAAATGTTTAGAAATATCCATTGATCCACTTCCAATGAAATCACCTTGGTCATTCCTCATATGACCAGAGGCATCCTAGAAAAGTCCAACTCATATTTTTTAGAGCACTTTTATTTTTGCCTGGTCATGTTGCTTATTATGGTTGTTGTCGACGATAGTTGACGAAGTAGACGAAATGCTTGGAGTTGGACCAGAGATATTTGAAGACCTCAATGACTTTGTTAAAACAGGCAAGCAGCCCTTTGACCATGTCTATGAAACCCTTTTTATGCATGTCATATAGCACTTTTATTGCTTGCATCGGAGACATGATACTGTGATGACCACATGGGGTGGTTTGCCACCGTTACTTCCTCGTTGATACTTGCATTGTGCATGACCCTACCTTCTTATGAGGGTTATGCCGGTGGGAGTAGATAGGATGCTAAAGTAGATACTATGCAAAAAGGGACGGGTATATGCATGATGAAGGAGACAGAGTATTTTCAAAGGACTTTTCAAAAACCCCGTCGGGTGCCACTTATGCCCGAGGGAGATGATGAGATGGGTAACCACTTGATGACGAAGTGGTGTACCGAGGCAAGTGTGTGTTGTTTTCAAAAATGGATTAGATTTAAGATTTGTCGACTGTCCCAACCTTACATGCGCAACCACTCTACCCTTGTATGGGAAAGGGCATTATTGATTACCTAGGCCGATACTAGCTTGGAGCCCACATTACCAGTGACGGGGGAGAGTTGGTGCTCTCTCTCGGGACGGGGTCGTGCCAGGTAGGGCGGCCAAGAACATTTTTATGGGGCACCGGACACACCGTTGGTACCCCGTGCCAGTGGTATGTGATGAATATGGGAATGATGCTCCACAATTTTAAGATGTGAAATGTTGGGCACGGGGGTTACTACCAATCGAGTGGACTCTATGTTAGTGTCGTCTAGGGAAAGATAGTGATCGGGGTGCTTACCCCGGGTACTTGAGGTATCGCGGGTCGTGGATGACACGGAAGTTCCCCGGATCTTGTGGGTAAAGTGTGCAACCTTTGCAGAGTGTAAAACTATTCGAATAGCCGTGTCCACGGTCAAGGACAGTTGGGCGGTGCTGCTTAAACTACGTCCACATGTTTGGCAAACCAGTGTGTGTGTTTGGATAAGTGGGAAGATCTACTTGGGTCAGGTCCAAGGACTTGACATGATTGAGTTGGGTTGATGCCCACTCCATTTATGTTGATATCTGTAACCTGTCCTCATGGTTACTTGAATTCTCTTGATGCATGTCTTACAAGTTGTTGAACACGTCATTGCACTCAAAACTAGCTTTCTGCAAAAATTTACCTATATCATGCATTGTTGTATCTTGAACCAAAACATGGGTTGCTTGCGAGTACATTACTCATTGGCTTGCCACTGGTTATTTTATTGGCCAGGCATGAAAGAACAGGATATAATGAAGAGTACCTTGGTGATGAACATGCGAGCTAGGACGCTTCCCAGTCAGAATGCCTATAGGGTTAAGGCAGATGGCATGGGTCCAAGTTATTATTGAAGATTTCCGCTGCGATGATACACTCAAGACTTGACCATAATGGTCCTACTTGTGCAAAACGGTATGTATGGATGTAAGACTCTTGTTATTCGGCTTCTGTGTGTTCAGTGAGCATTGATCTCTGGGATCACTGTACATGTGCATTCGGTGATCTCGACTTATGAGTCGGGATCTCCATAGAGCTGGTATAAGAGCCATCCTAACTATAGGAAGCCTTAGTTAGCATGGTCGTTAGTTAGGGTAAAACTATTTCCAAAACTACTACTTGTTTTCAAAACTATCTATACTTCTCTTCCTTTCTCAGTTTTTCAAAAACTATGGTAGACTTTCCCCATCGATCTCTTCCCTTCAAAACTATTGCAAACTGTCGCTAGCACCCTCAAGCCCTGACCACGGGATTCCTTGTAATCCTCGTGGATAGCCTAGAAGGAGTACACCTTGCCAAACACTGACCCACCTCTTCTGAACCCAAGATTCGCGACACCACAACAAGACGATGCCAACAGAAGATACGCCTTTGAAGAATGAGGACATGAAGACCCAGAGGATCGTGACACCTTTGAATTTGCCCCAGGATGATGCAACCTTGTACTATGACGATCAGGGTGTAAGATATGGAAGACCATGATAGACATCACTAATAGAGCAATCATGTCCATACCGTTGTTGTATCGGCAACCACCGGTGGATGAGAACCTCGCCATTTGGTCTGCCTCACCATAGTGAGCAGGAAAACGGTTCTCCTCACCCCCTCCCCCCGCTCTTGGTGTCGATGTTGTCATCAACGTAACCGACATGATGGACCACTATTATGCCTTGATAATGTCACTGCATAAAGGATTGCCTACCTGGTACCATCGACGGCTTAGAAGATAAGAAGGGATCATTGTGATTAAGAAGACAATAGAAGACCAAGTCAATGCCAGTTACGAGGAGCCACCTTCACCCCATCACTTCAAAAGGCAAGAAGTTGTTGAAGAGTCTTCATGCTCAACCCGGATTGTTTCATCGAACAAGTACAAGAGACGTAGCAACACCTAAGGAAAACTCAGAAGACTGCATGAGGCACAAGGCACGACTACTGAGTCCAAGAACCCCTAGGGTAGGATGAGTCATCTACCCCCTATGCACAGTCGAGTGCGTATGATGGTTTGAATAGAACCATGACTGTGTGTTGCTTGTTTTTTATTTGTTTGTGTTTTGATATAAGTCGCACTTTTGCCCTAGGCAACAAGTACGCGACTATATCACCTTCCTTGTTTTCCTTTGTTTGCCCTTTTTGGCGCCCGTTTGTTTGCACCTGCACTATAGAACCCCCTTTAGGCATTCCCCTCCTCTATGCTACTTTTCCCTCTCATCTCTCTCCTCAACTGAAGACAAGCAAGAAAAGATGCACCAAGGGTTCTACTTCGGCGACCAACTAGCACTGAAGACTTTTGCTGCCGCCTCTTCGACCAAGTAGATCCCCGTAGAGTTATGTTTATCCCTCATGACTAGAACCCCATCCCTAGACCCTTCGAGACTTCATAATATACCCAAGCTCGAATCCTTAACCATGTGCTTAACCCACAAAATTGCAAGAGAACCTGTTAAGCCTCCGTAACCTTGCTTATCATTGGGTTCATTATGGAACTAGTGGACATAGTGAACGAGCACATTATCATCCTAAGATAGCACCAAAACTAACGATGCCATAGGGAAGACCAATTTGAGGATATAGGAATAGAGGACAAATGACTTGATGAGTTTATATCAATGACTTTGAGGAATCATCCGAGACTATTTGGTGGATTATGAGGCTATCATGTTGGTAGATGAACTTTGTGGGATCATGATTATAGAGTAGCATAGCTTTCATTACCCCTGAGTAAATTAGATTTATAGGACAATTATGATCGCAAGCTGAAACTCCTGGAAGTGCAAGGATTTGACTTGATCAGATGATATTGATAGGAGATAGTTGATATTACGTAAATAGCTTGAGGGAAACATGTAGGATTCCTTGTTGGACATGAGATTTGGATTAAATAGGTTACCCTAGTGGAGTATGGATGCAGAGTAATTTTACATGGTTCGGAGTAAATTGGCTTTAGACTGAAGATCTCGAACATGAGACCATGTTTCTCGGTGGACGATAAACTAGGAGATTGGGTTAATTGTCGGGGTTTATTTAGGGAATCTGTATGAGCTTGACCTTGGAGTTTACTTGACCATGACAATGGGAATCGGTGGACTGACTATAGCAAAAATAGCCCTTTCAAGTATCTGGGGATTATAGGAACCTTAGGAGATCATGTGGAACACCATGACCATTGGATTTGTAGAACTGAATGAATTATGTAGTGATTGATGGAAGTTAATGGGCTGTTGGAGTTGATTCATAGGAAGGAAACAAGATCTTGGAGTGGCTTACGATGTGTTTCCTTAGGATAGAGGTGCTTTATCTTAGACCTTGGAAGAATAGGCTGAGCACTTGGATTGTCACGTTCAAGCTTAGTAGCTTATGTATTCTACCCTTGTATTTTGAGGGGTAGCCATACATATGAGTTTGGGGGTCGTAGACATATATGATTTTGTTAGACCTCCCCTCAGGAGCCATGAGGATATGAATAGCATGAGTGATGATTGGAGTTGACCTATAGGAGATGATGCTATCGGTGATATGATGTGAATTGTTTAAAGGGCTAGATAGAATAATTGGCATCTCAGAAACTGTGCTCAAGGATAAGATGATAAACGTTCACTTGCACCCTAGAATCCTTGAAACCCTTAAGCCCTACCAAGCCACAACATGGTCGGATCCTGACCTTGGGCTTTGGCTCTAGATCGATAAGACCTTGCCCGATACTCAACGTGACCACCACCAATGCCTCAGCCCACTTTATGTACCCCATAGACTTCATGGAGTGCTTGGACAAGTTAGTTGTCATCTTTATTTGATGACATACTTGTCTACCCGAAGACGGAAGAAGAATCATTGAGCTGGTCAAGGAACATCTGAAGATCGTCATGTCTAGGAGGAAGAACTACACCAACCACCATCTTCAAGAAGTATACTTCTGCGTCAAAGACCATGTGTATCTGCAAGCCACTCCTCCCTAAGGAACCAAGCATTTACATGACAAGGAGACCCACACCAAGATTCATCGGCCCCCTTCGAGATCACTCCAAGATTTAACAACCCCCTCTGAGATCACTACGAGACGAAGAGAAGACAGTTACCAGCTGGAGTTGCCACCTGAGTTACCTGATGTGCACAACGCTTTCCATGCATCACAACCCCGGAAGTGTTTCCAACTTCCTAACTTGCCCGATCTCTACGAGGGCATTGACCACCGAGCCTTCGACCCCTAGCTCAATCTAACCTACCGCGAGCTACCAATTAGAAACCTGGATCAAGAAGAGCGTCATACACGAAGACACACCATCAAGTACTTCAAGCTCAATGGAGCACTACACGGAAGCAGAAGCAACATGAGGACTTGAAGACTACCCCAGATCCAAGTTTCTGTATCCCTTTCCGTGCCTAGTTTGGGAATCTCGGGGACGAGATTCTTGTAAGGGGGGTAGGTCTGTCACACCCTGATTTTCATGCCACTACACTTAAGCTAACAATCATGATAAAATGTGGTTTGACAAAAACTTTTGAATGTTTTGGACCTTGCCTTGATTGGTTTTTGTTTGTTGTTTGCAAGTGCTCTAAAAATAAAATAAATCCTCCAACTCTTATACTCCTTCTCCTTGATCCAAAAACCTTTCCCAATGATCATTCCATGTGTATAGGACATAAAAATAATTTCTTGCAAAAATAATTTGGCCAAATAGTATTTTCAAAAATTAGTTTTTCAAAAACCTGCCGGGGAAAACTAATCCACGGACACCTATGGGACCGGCGGACCGAGCCCCTTTCGGTTCGGCGGGGGGCGGAGGTCGCGCGAAGAGCGGATCGAGGCGAAGCACACGAGCGGTTTACCCAGCTTCGGAGCTCTCCGGAGAGATAATACTCCTACTGCTGCATGTCTGATTGCATTGAGTTCTTGCTCGGGAGCGCTGGATGCTACAGTACACTCGAAGCAGACCTTGGCGCCAACATCTTGGACGTACTGCATGAAGGTGCGGCTCGTGAATTGCATGCCGTTGTCGGTGATGATCCTGTTAGGGATCCCGAAGCGGCAAACAATCGACCTGAAGAACTTGACTGCTGACTGTGCTGTCACCTTCCTCACTGCTTCCACTTCCGGCCACTTTGTGAACTTGTCGATTGCAACGTACAAGTACTCAAAGCCCCCGACAGCTCGGGGAAAGGGGCCGAGGATGTCGAGCCCCCAGACCGAAAATGGCCAGGATAAAGGGATCGTCTGGAGAGCTTGAGCTGGCTGGTGTATCTGCTTGGAATGGAACTGGCACGCTTCACACTTGGTTACTTGTGCAGTTGCATCCTGGAGGGCTGTCGGCCAAAAGAAACCTTGCCGGAATGCTTTGCCAGCAAGCGCTCTTGCGCCAATGTGGTGACCACATATGCCTCCATGTATCTCTGCCAACAGCTTTTGTCCATCTTCCCGGTGAATACACTTCAATTTCACACCGTTGAGTCTTCTTCTGTACAGTGTGTTGTCAATGAACTGGTACATACTTGACTGCCGGGCTACTCTTTCCGCTTCTTCTTGCTCTTCGGGAAGTTCTCCTGTCTGAAGGAAACGGACAATCTGCTGTGCCCATGCTGGAGCTTGCAGCTCGACAACAAGGACTAAAGGCACATATGCTGCTGCGGGAACATCCGCTTCTACGGCGAGAAGCTGCGGCTCAGCCGGAGCTTGACGTTCCCCAGCAAGCTTGCTGGAGCAAAACTTGTCGGGAGAGTCTGCTTCAACGGAACAAACCCTAGGGCTTGCCGGAGCAAACTGCTCCTCAGCACCCTTGCTGTTGATCTTGGGGACCTTCTTGGCGGCGGCTTCGGGGAGCTCTGCCGGAAAATAGTCACCAGAAATCAACTTCCTCTTCTTGCTCTGTCCAGTTGATGGCGTTACAGATGGTTGAGTCAGTTTGAGCACAAAGATCCCTGGTTCCACAGGTAACTTAAGTGCGGCGCACTTCGACAGGCTATCGGCAATGTCGTTCTGAGCTCTTGGAACATGTTCCGTCTGTAGGCCGTCAAAGTGCTCTTCTAACTTTCTCACTTCATCAACGTAAGCTTCCATCAACGGACTCTGATAATTCTTGTTCAATTGGCGGACGACAAGCTGTGAGTCAGCCCCGACAATGAGCTTCTTGATCCCAAGGTCTGCCGCGATCCTGAGACCGGCTAGCAAACCTTCATACTCTGCGGTATTGTTTGTTGCTTGCTCCTTGGGAAAGTGCATCTGGACGACGTACTTGAGGTGCTCTCCGGTGGGCACAACAAGTAGCACGCCCGCACCGGCGCCTTGCAGCGAGAAGGCACCATCAAAGTACATCAGCCACTCTTTGCTTGCTTCCTTGACGGGGATGCTCGTTTCTGGAATTTCTTCATCTAGCGTTGGTGTCCACTCTGCTATGAATTCTGCCAATGCTCTGCTCTAGATAGTTGAAGTACTTTCAAACTTGAGGCCAAAGCTTGACAGTTCCAGTGCCCACTCGACAATCCTGCCTGTTGCTTCTGGATTCTGCAGTATCCTCTTTAGCGGAAAACGAGTGACAACTGTGATCTCATGTGCTTGGAAGTAATGGCGCAGCTTTCTCGAGGCCATGAGAAGGCCGAAAAGCAATTTCTGCACACCAGAGTACCTCGACCTAGCCCCCTACAGAAGGGAACTGACAAAGTAAACTGGGCGCTGCACCATTCTCTTCTGTATCTCCTCACGCGCCTGCGCAGATCCATCTTTGTCGGGACCATAGCTTGTCGGTGAAGTCCCCTGCTTGTCGCTGGATGCATCTGCCGTGGTTGCCGGCTCATCATCCGCCTCCCTCTCCGCTACTAACGCAGCACTAACCACTTGATTGGTTGCCGCTATATACAGCAGCAACTTCTCTTGTGGCTTAGGTGCGACAAGTGTTGGAGTGGAGGACAGGTATCTCTTCAAGTCCTGCAGCGCAGCCTCCGCTTCCGGAGTCCATTTCATTGGACCTGCCTTTTTCAATATTTTGAAAAACGGCAGGGTGTGCTCAGCAGACCTAGAGATAAACCTGCTGAGAGCCGCCATGCAATCGGCAAGTCTTCGTACATCCTTGACGCGCTTTGGTGCTTCAATGTGCTCAATGGCCTTGATCTTGTCGGGATTGGCTTCAATTCCCCGCTGAGACACGAAGAACCCGAGAAGCTTGCCGGAGGGGACTCCAAACACACACTTCTCGGGGTTAAGCTTGAGGTTGATCTTGCGCAGATTTGCAAAGGTTTCGTCTAAATGTTGAATCAGAGTTGCTCTGTCCTTGCTCTTGACCACTATGTCATCCATGTTGGCTTCCACATTTCTGTGCATTTGTGGCTCAAAAGCGTCATGGACTACCCTTGCAAATGTTGAACCAGCATTCTTTAAACCGAAAGGCATCCGTATGAAACAGTATGTGCCACATGGAGTGATGAATGCGGTCTTCTCCTCATCCTCTTCTGCCATCAAGATCTAATGGTATCCTGAATATGCGTCAAGAAATGAAAGCAAGTCACATCCAGCCGTGGAGTCAACAATCTGGTCAATGTGTGGTAAGGGAAATGGGTCTTTGGGACAAGCTTTATTGACATCGGTAAAGTCGATACAAACCTCCATTTCCCGTTTGCCTTATGCATGACCACAGGATTGGCCAACCACGTAGGATGGAGCACTCCTCTGACAAGGCCTGCTGCTTCCAATTTCTTGATTTCTTCTGCGATGAATTCTTGGCGCTCCACTGCCTGTTTCCTGACCTTCTGCTTGACGGGCCGCGCATGAGGACAGACGGTAAGATGGTGCTCGATTACTTTCCTGGGAACACCGGGATGTCAGACGGTTGCCACACAAACACGTCGACGTTCGCCCGCAGGAAAGCAACGAGCGCGCTTTCCTATTTAGGGTCAAGAGTAGCACTGATGGTGAAGGTACCACCAGTGTCGTCCTCCTTGGCGGACACCTTCTTGGTCTCTGGCGGAGCTGCCATTGTCTTCTTACACTTGCCGGTGGAGCTCGATGGTGCGTCCTCGACGGTAGCGCAGCACTCCGAAGAGGTGCGCTTGCCGGAGTGGGCATCAGAACTCTTGCCGGACTTGGTCTTCTTCTTCCCCCGGGGAGCTTCAACGGCAAGTGACTTGCGATCTGTTGCGGCTGCTGCTTCCTGGTAGATCTTGTTGGTGCAGATAAGAGCATCCTTCTTGTCGCCAGGGACAGAGATGACACTTATCGGGCCTGGCATCTTCAGTATGTTGTATGCGTAGTGAGAGGCTGCCATGAATTTGGCGAGTGCTGGACGGCCGAGTATCCCATTGTAAGGCAATGGAAAATCAGCAACGTCAAAAGTGACCTTCTCAGTCCTGAAGTTCAACTCGTTGCCAAATGTCACTGGCAACGTGATCTTTCCCTTCGGCTTGCTCCTTCCCGGATTGATTCCTTGGAATGTGCCCGTCTCTTCGAGCTCGCTGTCAGGGATCTGGAGTTTCTGGAGTACCGCGGAGGAGATCAGGTTCAAGCCGGCCCCGCCGTCAACTAGCATCTTAGTGACCTTGAGGTTGCGGATAGTTGGTGAAACCAACATCGGCAAGCACCCGACCGCAGTTATGCGATCAGGGTGGTCCTCAATATCAAAGATGATAGGCGTGCTGGACCATTTCAGAGGCTTGCGTGACTCGACGGGTGGTTCTGCCGCATTGACTTCCCGCACCCACTGTTTGAGCTGGCGGTGTGAAGTATGCAGAGAAGCACCGCCGTCAACGCACAGGACCTCTGTGGCTTTCTGGAACTCCTGCTCACCGGTCTCGTTATCATCCATATCTTCATCGTCGTCGTCGTCTTCATCCTTGTCACGGCCGCGGGGAGGTCTGTCTCCTTGCCGCTGCTTGGCCTTGCCGCGGCGTCCTCCTCGGCCGGGGCGTTTCTTGCCGGATCCTCCAGTACCTTCTTGGGCCTTCTCCTTGTCGCGTCGCTCGTATTCAGCCTTTTGCTGCTCGACAAGCTGCTCGACCTTCTTGCAGCTCTGGAGGTCATGGCCCTTGGTGCGGTGGATCTTGCAGTACTGCTTGTTGGTGCCGTCCTGCTTGTCGGCGACCGCCACAGCCTGGCAGTTGGTGCATGCGGCAACCTCCTTGCCGGAGCTACCAGCTTTGGCTTTGTTGGCGCCACCTCCGTTGCCGGACTACTCAACGACTAGCACATCTTTGCCTTTCTTCTTCCTGTTGTTCCGCCGCCGGTATCTCTTTGCCGGGGCAGTATCCTCGCAATCAGATCCTCCTGCTCCTGTATTCTCTCCGGGGAGTTTCCTCCCTTCCTCAGCACGTGCACACTTATCGGCCAGGGCATATAGCTCACTGACGTCTTTGATCTTGCACATCACCATCTCCTCCCGCATCCTGCGGTTTCGCACGTTCTGATGGAACGCGCTGATGACCGCGGCAGGGTGGACATCTGGGATGTTGTGCTATACACGGCTGAATCTCTGAATGTACTTGCGCAGGGGCTCTCCTTCCTTCTGGGCGAGCAGATGAAGGTCGCTCTCTTGGCCATGAGGTTTGTGGCCGCCTGTAAAGGCGCCGACAAACTGATGGCATAGGTCTGCCCAGGAGGATATGGAGTTATCCAGCAAGTGCATGAGCCAGGACCTAACATTGGGCTTGAGCACTAGCGGGAAGTAGTTGGCAAGGATCTTGTCGTCCCGCCCCCCGGTAGCTTGCACCGCGATGGTGTAGATGCTGAGGAACTCCGACGGATGCGACTTGCCGTCATACTTCTCTGGTACGTCTGGCTTGAAATTCTTTGTGCTGGGCCACTGGACTTGCCGCAGCTCACGAGTGAACGCAGGGCAACCTACCGTGTACGGCAAGTCGCCTGGTTCCCCTGGCGCATGCATGCCGACAGAGGGCCCAGCGCGCTGGTCCGATTGACGCCGCGCTTCTCTTTGGCGCTCGATGCGAGTACGAGCGTCTTCTTGCTGTCGTTCGTGAAGAACTTGGCGCTGATCGTGACGAGCTCGTGGATCTGATGATGCGGTGGAGTCGCTGTCGAGGTAGATCCAGCGAGTCGGCAATCTTGGCCTTCGGGGCGGAGAGTGCACGGTGGTTGCACCCCCACCGGTTTTGTCGCCATCGGCTCGTGCCTGGCAATCTTGTCACGGCTGCGATGTACTCGGCTGCCGTGGGGTGTCGCCGTTGGCGAAGCCGATGAGACTCTGAATGGTGGCCCTCCATTCGTCGATCTTGTCTGCCGTTGGAGGGTAATCCAGGAGCAGTTGAGCTCGCGCTAAAGCTTCTGCTGGAGTGGTGGGCGGCAGTGGCGAACGGTGCGAGGAGCGGGATATGCTCGGACTTCTAACTATGTTAGAAGGAGCAGTATCCCGTCCAAGCGACCGTGTCTTGCTCGTGCCAGCATGTTGGCACGCATGCTGGTCTTGAGCATCCCGAGATCCACCAGCTCGATCTTGGTCCAACGAACGTATGGCACCGCGAGTACCATGACGCTGTCGGTCCCGCGCCTCCTGAGATGGGCGCGGTGCATGTACGGACGCTGAGATCTGCGCAGCCTTGTCCTTGGACCTGGCAGCACCGTGAGCTCCCTCGTCGATGCCCGTTCTTCCGCCGGCGTCTACCCCACCACCCGTTTGCTCCGGTGGTGGTGGGTTCGACGCGGACGGAGCAGCCACCTCCGAAGCCTTCTTCTTCGGTGGCATGTCGATGAAGAAGATGAAGATCTAGCTCATGTGAACGCCGGATCAGGTTCACACAACCTTGACGCCCCCTACCTGGCGCGCCAAAGATGCCGGGGAAAACTGATCCACGGACACCTATGGGACCGGCGGACCGAGCCCCTTTCGGTTCGGCGAGGGGCGGAGGTCGCGCGAAGAGCGGATCGAGGCGAAGAACACGAGCGGTTTACCCAGCTTCGGAGCTCTCCGGAGAGATAATACTCCTACTGCTGCATGTCTGATTGTATTGAGTTCTTGCTCGGGAGCGCTGGATGCTACAGTACACTCTAGCTGCTAACGAGATCGAGCATGAGTGTCTTCTGCCTTCCAACCCCCTCTACGTTGCGCATGGGCCTCCTTTTATATGCTCAAGGGGTCATCGACAGGTGGCAACATAGAAAAGGGTAAAAATGGAAAAGGTGTTGCGGTTGGTACAACTACCTGTACAGTGTATCATACCTAACCCTGATGGCAGGGGACAAAGGCATTAAATGCCCGTCTGCGTCGCCCAAATAGTGCAGAAAGGGACCGTCAGGGACGCCAACGCTTGCCACGATGGCAATCTTGTCAGCGTCGCTTGCCACCGCGTACCGCTGGCTGCACAGCCTCTTGCCACGCGCGCCTGGAAAGGTCCCAAGGCGACACGTTGGTGGATGTGCTAGAGCGCAAGTACAGAGTGGTAGCTTGCCGCAGCAAGCGCCTTGCCGCGGTCGTTGTCTTGTCGCCTCCGGAAGCTTGTCGCTCACCGGGTCTTGCCGGGACGCGTCGCGCGTCGCGGCAAGTTCCTTGAGATGCCTTGATTGGCCTTCCCGGCAAGCTCCTCTTGCCGGGGTCTTGTCTCCTTAGCTTGAATACTTTGTTCTTGAATGGCTCGAAAGGAACCACGGAGGACCTTGGCGGTCACCCGGCAAGCCTTGCTGCGGGGTGCTGCGACTGCCCGTGCACAAGTTCGGGATACTAGGGTACCCCTACTCTAGTACACCGACAAAACCCCTGAATTGAGGTTTGCACTGCAAGTACTTAATTAAGGGCAGTAAAAATCTTTCCAAAAATATATTTGACTCCTATTAGATATAGGATACCCAGAAACCACAAAAAATATAATTTTAAAAGTTATTTTCCTATTTTATTTAAAAGCTTTTTCTTAAGGCCAGAAATGGTCTTTAATAGGGAAAAATTATTTTATTGCTTCAAAAATATTTGAAAAACTTTAGGGAAACTCATAGGACATATATTGTCCATATATAAGAGTTTCAACACATGGTCATGTTCAAAATATTGGACAAAACCTCCCAAAACCATTTCTACCCATTTCAAGGATTTGAAATATTTCTACAGGAAATATTTTCATAAAATTCCAAGGAAAATCCAGCAAGTCACAAATGCATATTGTGATCACCTTGCAAAGCCTCATGTCAATCAAGGTCATTTTGGTTCACCAAAATTCCCCAAAACCCTCTTTGACCAGAATCTAATTTGCACAACTTTGTACTACCAACTTTCTCTCCTTGACCCCAACTTTTGTGAGCATGTTCACATGACCAAATGAGGCTACTACACCAAGTGGTGCATCAAGGGGAAGTGATTTCCTCAACTAGATCTACACAAGTTCATTTCTGCTAATTTCTAGGGTTTACAAAAGTTGCATTGGCAACTTTGCCCAAATAAGCTCCAAATTGGTGGAAGGCCCTAATTTTATGTGTCATTTCACCCTGTGGAGTCTCATGGAAAATGGAGATCATCTACTTGCCCAAACTAGCATCAAACACCTTCTGCATTTTAACTAAAAACCCTATTAGGGCCTCTTCCACTAATCCAAATGAGTTTTCCTCTTTACCGCACCTCCTCCTAACCTCCCTCTACCTCTGGCATTCAGCACAAGTCAATGCTTATTGATCAAGGGGATAAAACCACCAATTTTCTATTCTGGACAACCCCATTTCCACTCTTCTCCTTCCTCTCTCTTCACCCACTGGCCACCCAAAGCATCCAAGGCCAAGATCCCTTCCTTAGCACCCCCCCAAATGCTACTGGACATGCAAGGGCGCGCCCACAAGCATAGAAAATGGCCTGGACAGCCATATGGCCGCTCTGGAGCGCCCTACAGTGCGCTCCCGCACTGTAGTCGCCCCGTGCCAACCGCCTCTGGCCACCTCGGGCCTCCCCAGCGTGTCTCACGAGGCCGCCCCGGCGTCTGGGACACGGAAAGCTGCTGGCCCCTCCTAAACCTCTCCCCTCTCCCCTCCACAACCTCACCCGAGTGCGCCGTAGGCCGCGTCCACGGTGCACCACGGCCCCTCTATTTAGAGGCCCTCCCAAGCTCTCTTACGACTTCTTCCCGCTCTCCCTTCTCCCCAGCAATCTCCCAGACAAGACACCTCTACCCCTCGCGCCCTCCTGCCCCCACCATGGGTGCCATGGTTGTCGTCGGCCTCCACCCGGCTTCGGCGAACCAGGGCCTCCCCACCTCTCCTTTGGCCACCAGGGGAAGCGCAGCAGGCCATGGGATCCTTCCTGCTCCTTATCTCCTCTGCTCCGGTGCCCATCGCGTCGCGCTCGTCCGCTCCCGAAGCTGCCCGCTGGCGCCAAGGTCGTCGTTGCCTCGGTCCTCCCCAGCCTGCAAGAGACCCATAAATGGGCGCGGCTCGGCCTCCCGAGTCCACCGGTACGCCGGACGCCGTCGGGGACGGCCGGAACCGTCGGGGAGCACGCCGGCGCCCCGCTCGGTCGACCTCCTCTGCTCCTGGCGCAAGGAAGGAGATGACCTGCGGGCGGGGCCCTCTCGTCGGTGGCCCAGCCTCCAAGCCAACTGGCAAGTGGACGCGTCTTCAGGGCAAACTGCCTACACCGCAGGAACGCGGACTCAGCCAGTACGCCTTCGACGTGGCCCGATCTCCCGCATAGCTGAGCTACTGGGCCGGCCCAGCAGCTATCCTACACCGGTGCGCGCTTTAGGTATAACCTAATTTATTTATTTTTCCTTTTCAGTGAGCTTCTAGAATCCATAACAAATTCATTTCAACACCAATTTTGATGATTCAAACTTCTAGTAGTTCCTAAAATCATGCCCTATCACATGATGATGTTTGCACATTTTTCCAAAAAACTTTTCTTCACACATATTTCATAAAACCCTATTTTACTATTTCTGTGATGAACTTTAGAAAATCACAGAGAGATCAAAATTGATCCAAATGCCATGATTCAAATTCCTTGATGCTTCTAAGTTGATAGCTTAGTTTATGAACATTTTTCTTAATACTTTCTGTACCCCACAAAATAATGAGCCATTTCTTCATATTAGCCAACTTTGCAAATTCATAGGAAATTCATTTGAACTCCAAATCCAGTGAAACCAATTTCTAAATGTTTCTAAAATCATGCCTGATTTAATGGGTAATTTTACTCATTTTTATAAAAAGGCATTCTGTAGACAACTTGCAGATCCATTAAATCCCTTGTTCCATCATATAGAAATGTTTAGAAATATCCATTGATCCACTTCTAATGAAATCACCTTGGTCATTCCTCATATGAGCACAGGCATCCTAGAAAAGTTCAGCTCACATTTTTTAGAGCACTTTTATTTTTGCCTGTTCGTGTTGCTTATTATGGTTGTTTTCGATGATAGTTGACGAAGTAGACGAAATGCTTGGAGTTGGACCAGAGATATTTGAAGACCTCGAAGACTTTGTTAAAACAGGCAAGCAGCCCTTTGACCATGTCTATGAAACCCTTTTTATGCATGTCATATAGCACTTTTATTGCTTGCATCGGAGACATGATACTGTGATGACCACATGGGGTGGTTTGCCACCATTACTTCCTCGTTGATACTTGCATTGTGCATGACCCTACCTTCTTATGAGGGTTATGCCCGTGGGAGTAGATAGGATGCTAAAGTAGATGCTACGCAATAAGGGACGGGTATATGCATGATGAAGGAGACAAAGTATTTTCAAAGGACTTTTCGAAACCCCATCGGGTGCCACTTATGCCCGAGGGAGATGATGAGATGGGTAACCACTTGATGATGAAGTGGTGTACCGAGGCAAGTGTGTGTTGTTTTCGAAAACGGATTAGATTTAAGATTTGTCGACTGTCCCAACCTTACATGCGCAACCACTCTACCCTTGTATGGGAAAGGGCATTATTGATTACCTAGGCCGATACTAGCTTGGATCCCGCATTACCAGTGATGGGGAAGAGTTGGTGCTCTCTCTCGGGACGGGGTCGTGCCAGGTAGGGCGGCCAAGAACATTTTTATGGGGCACCGGACACACCGTTGGTACCCCGTGCCAGTGGTATGTTATGAATATGGGAGCGATGCTCCACAATTTTAAGATGTGAAATGTTGGGCATGGGGGTTACTACCAATCGAGTGGACTCTATGTTAGTGTCGTCTAGGGAAAGATAGTGATCGGGTGCTTACCCCGGGTACTTGAGGTATCGCGGGTCGTGGATGACACGGAAGTTCCCCGGATCTTGTGGGTAAAGTGTGCAACCTCTACAGAGTGTAAAACTATTCGAATAGCCATGTCCACGGTCAAGGACAGTTGGGCGGTGCTGCTTAAACTACGTCCACATGTTTGGCAAACCAGTGTGTGTTTGGATAAGTGGGAAGATCTACTTGGGTCAGGTCCAAGGACTTGACATGATTGAGTTGGGATGATGCCCACTGCATTTATGTTCATATTTGTAACATGTCCTCATGGTTACTTGAATTCTCCTGATGCATGTCTTACAAGTTGTTGAAAATGTCATTCCACTCAAAACTAGCTTTCTGCAAAAATTTACCTATATCATGCATTGTTGTATCTTGAACCAAAACATGGGTTGCTTGCGAGTACATTCAAAGTACTCATTGGCTTGCCACTGGTTATTTTATTGGCCAGGCATGAAAGAACATGATATAATGAAGAGTACCTTGGTGATGAACAAGCGAGCTAGGACGCTTCCCAGTCAGAATGCCTGTAGGGTTAAGGCAGATGGCATGGGTCCAAGTTGTTATTGAAGATTTTCGTTGCGATGATACACTCAAGACTTGACCATAATGGTCCTACTTGTGCAAAACGGTATGTATGGATGTAAGACTCTTGTTATTCAGCTTCTGTGTGTTCAGTGAGCATTGATCTCTGGGATCACTGTACATGTGCATTCGGTGATCTCGACTTATGAGTCGGGGTCTCCACACCCCATGAATATGGCCAGCAGCCTTTGCCTTATCGAGGATAGCTGCCAGAGCATAAACCACCATGTTTAAGAGGAGCAGGGAGAAGGGGTCTCCATAGCGAACCCCGCATAGGGTGGGGAAGTAGGGGCCAATCTCGTTGTTGATGTTTATTGCGGTCCGACCGCACGAGACAAGCTGCATGACGCGGGTGACCCACCGATCATCGAAGCCCTTGCGGAGAAGGACTTCGCGAAGGAAGGACCATCGAACCATGTCATAAGCTTTATGGAAGTCCAGCTTTAAAAAGACTGCACGCTATCGCCTTGCATTGACTTCATGCAGGACTTCGTGGAACACTAAAACCTCATCGAGGATGAATCGGCCTTGGATGAAGGCGGATTGGTTGGGGCGGGTTATGGAGTTAGCAAGAAGGGTCACCCTATTGGCGTACCCCTTCACAAGAATCCGAAATATCACGTTAATCACCATGATAGGGCGGAACTGGCGGATATCCAAAGCACCCTGGACCTTAGGGATTAGCGTAATAATCCCATAGTTAAGGAGGCCCAGTTCCATAGATCCCACATGGAACGCATTGAATAGCGCCATAACCTCAAGCTTGATAGCCTGCCAGAAGGTCCGTAAGAATCTCACCGGGAGGCCATCCGGTCCCGGGGCGGAGGAAAGGTTCATGCCCTTAATCGCGGCGAGGACCTCTTCCTCCCCGAAGGGAGCCATAAGGGCCACATTGGCCACAGCTGAGACCAGCTAGCAGCCTACCCAGGTATCTATGGCTAGAGAGGCGCCACGCCTAGGGGAGGAGGAAAATAGGGCTTTATAGAAGCCGTCGATGTGAGCGTGGATCTCTGCGGGTCGGAGGAGGATGGAGTCCCCATCCCATAGGCAGTGGATGGAGTTGCAACGGCGCCTACCATTGGCGATAGCCTGGAAGTAAGTGGTGTTAGAGTCCCCACGGAGCACCCACCATTGGGTTCCCCATTGGCGCCAATAAGCCTCCTCGTCGGTGTATATGATTGAAAGCTGGTCTTTGAGATCGTAGCGCAACATCCATTCATCGGAGGAGAGCTCGGTGGAGTCTGCCTAAGCGTCTAGGGCTTGAATGGATGTAAGCAGAGTGGATTTCTGCTCCCTAAGGTCCTGTCCAAGGTTGGCCCCCCAGCCCTTGATGAGCTGCTGGGACAGTTTAGCACAAAACTGCCAGGTGTCAATCGTGGATAGGGACCTGTGGGGACGTCCCCGGGCCTCCACCCACCTAGCAGCCACCGCATCCACAAAGCCTGGTTGGCTTATCTAGAATAGCTTGAACGGAAATCAGGGAGGTGTGGTCGAGCGGTCATCAGATGTGAAAAGTAGCAAGGGGACGTGGTCCGACGCAATGCGGGTGATAGAACCCAGAGAGGCGAGGGGGCACCGGAGCTCCCATTTCAGGGATACTAGGACGTGATCCAGGAAGGATCGCGTCGGGTCGGCTTATCTGTTGGTCCAGGTAAACCTGGCCCCAGTCCGTTCCAACTCACGGAGCCCCAAATCCACGATGCAGTTGTTAAACATCTGCATCTGGGGGAGGTTCACTAAGTTGTTGTTCTTGTCCTCGGGGGATCGCAACAGACTAAAGTCCCCACTGACCAATAGGCAGCTGAGCTGTCGAGACCTTCCTCCGAAGCTTGTTAACGAAGGTCGTCGAGCGGTGGTGATCGGCAGGGCCATAGACAATCACAATCTCCCACTTAAAGTTGAGCGAGCGCTCAAACACTTCCATACTACTAACGAAGAACTCGCCCCTATCCATGCCGCCCACCTCAAAGGTGTCATCCTTTACGCCTAAAAGGATGCCACCGGAATGGCCGGCGCTCCCACTAGAAGGGAGCCAGTGCCAGGCAAACAGGTGAGAGCTCAGAAATTCAAGCTCTTGGAGGGAGAAGTCCGTCAGCATGGTTTCTTGGATGGCTACAATGTCAATGTGTTTGTATCGCATGTACTCGACTAACTGGCGACACCGGTCGTCTTGGCCAAAGCCGCGGATGTTCCAAAATAGGGTCTGCATCAAGGCGCCATTGGGTGGCTGCTTGACCCCAAGATGGTGGAGGCGCTACGGGCCCTGAGAGCAGCAATGCGGGACCGAGTGCGGCCACGAATTTCCTCGGTCGGCACCACGGGGGGGCGGCTGGGGTGCCGGCGTACCCTGGAGCCGGGCCCGGGTCTTAGCAAGTTTCCCGTCAAGGATCTCGCGGGTGCGAAGCACCTTGATCTACTCTAAGGGGGTGAGGGAGTCCTGGATTTGGGGGTCCTCAAGTGTCCGGCCCAGGAATATGGGCCGGGTTGGATGGGTCATACATGATCAAGCTGAAGATTATCCACCGTGTCCGGATGGGACTTCTCAATACGTAGACGGCAAGAATAAAGTCCGGAAGCTTCCTTCCCTGATAAACCGACCTTGTACAAAACCTAGGCCCCTCCGATGTGTGTATATAAACTAGAGGAGTCAGTCCGTAGAGGCTATCTTCACCATCATTGGAATTCTATAGGCTAGACATCTAGGGTTAGCCATTACGATCTCGAGGTAGATCAACTCTTGTAATCTTCATACTCGTCGAATATAATCAAGCATGAGTAGGGTTTTACCTCCCTTAAGAGGGCCCGAACCTGGGTAAACACTGTGTCCCCTGGCTTCCTGTTACCATTGATCCTTAGACGCACAGCTTGGACCCCCCTACCCGAGATCTGTTGGTTTTGACACCGCCATTGGTGCTTTCATTAAGAGCTCTATCGTGTTGTCTGCAAAAAGAGATCTATGGCCCGCCTAGTCATCAACAACAATATCACTTTCGGAGGGTGCCTAGCATCGGGGCAGACCCTCTAGTTCGGCGGTTTCACCATAAGGGCTCGCGCGGCCGTCGATCCCGCAACTCCCCCCATGGCCGCCGGACACTGTCCCCGCTATAACAGCCTGATTTTTGGCCCTTTCTTTTTCTTTTGTTTTTCCGAGGTTTTTGCCTGAGTTTTTCTTTTCCGTGGCTTTGTGGTCTCGAAACTGAAGGAGATGACCTCTTCTTTGCTTCCAGAGTGGCTTGCCATTCCCAAATCTTTCCCTAGACCCTGTCACTTCCATCCTAGCCCAAATCCCAATATCCTTTTTATTGGGAATATTCCTTTTCTATTAACGGAATAACTCCAATTGCCCTAGGTTGTGAAGAAATCTATATTTCCCTCACTCCAAAAATTCCCAAATAATTATCATAAATTGTTTGGGTCATATCTTGATCAAATATGGCAAAACTTTTCATTGCCATGTCCAGAAATAATCCTCCAATAATTCATTTCCTATTCTGCCCTAAATGGCACTTTGTGAAGGAAGTGTCATTTATATTTATCCCAACCTTTTTGGGCATGTTTATATGTCCAAATAATTGCCTCATGCACAAGTTCAAATTTATTTGCCTAGCCAATCTTCCTCAGTGAATTTTCAAAGTTTCTGTCAAACAAAAGGTTTTGTGAAGGAAGTACTAGCTAGGAGTACCCAAATGAGTTGAACTTTGGCACACTCCTTAATGTGCTCATATTAACCCCCTCCAACCATTTGCAGCCCTATCCAATCATCTATGTGAGCACAGGAGCCAATCTTTGTTTCTGGCAATATTTTCAGGTTGTGAAGCAAGTATATTTTATATTGCTTCAAAAATCCTGATAAATTACCAGATCATTCTTCTACCCATTAAACATCTCTCCACCCATTTTGGCATCATTCCATTGATCCATTTGACCACCATAATTATTCCATGTTTCTGGTCAGCAGAGATGTTTGTGAAGCAAGTGCTATTTTGGTTTGTCGATTTGGCATGATCTTTTTACAGCATCATCATATGACCTAATGATCAAGCTTTGCCCAATTTGAGCTCAAGTTGACACTCCATGTGAGTGCATCTTGTTGATCTTCATTTCTGGACCAAGTATGCAGTTTTGAAGCAACTGCAGTAAAACTTGATCCTTTTACCCTCAAACCCCCCAGGACTGTAGTCCCCCCATAGCTAAACCCCCCAGACAACAATTCTACCATTCAACCTCTCTGGTTTTACCTCTAGGATCTTGCCAAGTTTGCAACAGCAAACTTGTGGAGCTTGGTTTACTCCACTCTCTTTGTCTACGCCTGTCTATTTACCTTAGTAATACTCCACGCTGGAAGGACTACACGGTAGACATGATTTAGCCTCAGTAAAAACCCCAGAGCATGCCATGCCAGTGGTGACCACGAGGATAGCCAGCCAAAACGGTGGTCAAGCCACTGTTGGCCTCGGCATCATCGCTCCGGCCGGTTCTGGCTTGTCCCCAGGTGTCTACCAGCTCAGCATCATTGTCCTCTTCACCCTGGACCCCTCTCCCCCTCCGTCCGCTTCCTCGTCGGCGCTCATCGCCGTGCACCCACGGACGCGCTGTGGCTGACAAGGCTTTAATGGCGTTAGGTCATTTCTTCCTCTGCTCCCCTCGGCCCCGTGAGCTCTGTCGCTCGTCTGCACCTCCCTCGTCGCCTTGCCACCCCTCGCCGTGACCCTTGGCCGCGCGTGCCCGTCGCCGGAGCATGGACACATAGCCGCGGACGTGCCACGATCTCCCCTCCTCGCCCCGGCTATTTAAGCCATCCCCGGCCTCGTCCGAGCTCACCTCGAGCCTTGCCTCACCCCTCTAGCCCTCCCCGTCCACTCGCTCGAGCTCCAGAGCCCCTCCCCACCTCTCTCTGCCGCCATGGGTGCCGCCTCGGCCCGGCTAGATTAGCTCGAGTCCGAGCCCCTCCCTCGCTCCTTCCACCACCAGTGAGATCCACTCACTCCAGCGCCCTTGCCCATGCCCTTTCCTCCTCGCCGGAACCACCGTGGCCGCGAGCTCCATCTCCTCCTGAAGCTTCCTCCGCCGGAGTCCAAGCCCTGCCCGACCCCTTCCTCTTCGGCGTGCGCCACTGGCTCAGGCCGACGCAGCTCTCTGTGCTGAGCTCGTCGGTAGGTCGAGCATCTCCGGAGGCCTTCTGTGGCGCCGGCTATCGCCGCCCGATGTCGGCGGCCTCCCTCTGCCTCACGGGCGAGCGAGAAGAAGACGACAACGACCCAGCTGGCCGCGGGCCCTGCCAGTCAGTGGCTGGCCCTTGACCCTGCGGGCCATCGTGGATAAGTGACGGGCCCCACCCGTGGGACCCGCATGCTTCAGCCCCGCCACTGTTCCAACGGACAAGGTGAAAGCTTATTCCTCTGTTTACGTTTTCTCTTTTTCTGTTCAGGCCCCTAGTTGAAAAGTTCTCCATTACAGATAGGTCCCTGGCAGTAAAACCCTTATAACTTTTTATCCGTAACTCCAAATGAGGTGAAACCAACGCTCACTTCTTTGTTTTGTCGAGCCCGTTTTGTTGGTCATGTTTTCACTATGGTTTGACACTGTGAAAATGACCATTATGCCCTTGCACTTATTTAGCCCCCTCCGAGAGAGAACGTTTTCCGGCGAATATTTCCGCGGCTTCACCGCACTTCTCCCCGATGCCTTCTTCATCCCCAGGCAAGCCACAATACCCACTTGCATGATAGTCATGCAGTAGCCATGGTTTTCAACTTGAATCTTTATTAACTATTTGCTTGTTGAAAAGATGGTTATCGTTGTTCCGGTAATGTTCAGATTTGCATGTTCACTTTTGTGTTATGTTGTCTTATACTCTGTGATCATGTTATACCTGCTAGTATTACTTTTCATATGTTTATGCTTGCTAGTAGTACATGTTGATGTTGGAGATGGTCATGCTAGTCGGTATGCCATGTTCGGTCGATATGATTGTTGATATGGTGGAAAGTTATGTGATACTCTCATGATGATGTTGATTATCATGGTCATGTGTTATAGTTGGCATCATGTTATTTTATCATGGCTCAGCATATTTGCATTCAAGTTTAACCAGATTAAATTGAACTTGAACACCTGTTGGCTGAGTCATGGTGCTGCTGAATCGATGCTGACTAGTGCAACCATGCTTACCGGTATGGGACGGTCCTAACTGGGTCTATTGTTGTGCCTCTCGCTGGTGCCTCCAACGAGGGAAGGTTATGGGCGCGTGCTACCCTGATCAGGTAGGCGGAGCATAACCTTGTGTACCCATTGTTATTATAGCCGGCGGATCCCCGTGTGGGATCATTTATGTGTTGGGCCACGACGATGGTCGTTGTGTCTGGAGGTAGGCACGGGGCCACCCATGACTTAGCTCAATGAGGAGTGAGGCGGAGTGGCCGGGAGAGTGTCATGGCAATAGATCGGTTTTGTCGGAACGCCATTGGTCCACCCGAATGGGAGTGCGAGGCCATGGGTTCCGTAGTGTGGGTACAGTGTACTAACCTCTGCAGAGTGTATATTAATCTATCGATAGTCGTGCCCACGGATAAGGGCCCAAGTCGAGAGAAGGTCACACCATGAGTCAACAGTAATAATAATAATGTGCCTAATAATAACAAGACGGGCCAAGTGTTGGTCGGGTGGTGATCGCCGTAAGGATCACGGGCCATGTATTGGTCGGGTGATGATCGCCGTAAGGATCACGGTTTGGGACCCAGTGTTGGTCGGGTTGTGATCGCCGTAAGTATCACGGTGGTATCGAGGATACCGAGTCGTTGTATATTCATGATGTTGTACGAGAGTCGTGGGTAAAGATCAAGCTCCTTTTGTTCATTTACCTATTGCTATGATATTGTTTATACCAAGCTTGATTTGATCCTGAGATGATCGTGTGATGTCCGAGGTTGGTAAGTGATGCATGTGTTGGTTACGAGGTAACCGAGCAGAGTAAGTGGTGCATGTGGTGTCATCATGTCGTATGCTATTATTGTCGGATTAATATATTCATGTTGAGATAGTTGTATCATGTTTATGTTGTTCATGCCATGTTATTCTGATGATATCATGTTAATTCATGTTTAACCTGTAATTGCCATGTTGTTGTCTGACTTGAATGCTTCTGGTTTATTGTGAGCTTGCAAGTACATTCAATGTACTGACCTGGCGTGTCATGCCAGCTTGCAGGTCATGCCGGATTTAATTGCTTGCTTATCGTGGTTTCCGTTCGTGCGAGGTAGGATAAGCGTTCCAGCTAGAGTCCCTGCGGAATGGAGTTCACCACCATCGTCGTTGTTCCGCTGCTAGAGTTATTCCGCTGCTTCAAGATGTTTTGCTGCTTGCATAGAGCAACTGAGGATGGCGTAGTGTCGTTGTACCGATGTTATTCATTGTAATATCAGAAACCTTGTATTCATATTCGTGTAATAATAGAAAGCTGGTTTGTTCTATACTAAGCAGTGCCGTATTCCAGAAGACTTCTCCTCGATCTCTGGGCTGGAATACGGGGCGTTCCGATTTACTATAATCCGGAGTGCCACAGCGCTTGGTATCAGAGCAGGTCTGGTTGTAGGACGCCCTAGACCGCGCGAATGTTAGAAATCGGTAGTATAGAGTCTGGTTTGTTGATTGCACATGATTGCTGCATTTGTTTGTTGCATAGCATGCATATAGCCTTAGTATTTGTACTAACGATTTATCGGGTGAGTGTAGCTGGCATCGGTTCGGATCCACTACAGCTCAACCTTTGCATTTTCCCCAGTTCCTTTTCTTTTGGTATTTGGTGTCAATTCTGTCCCAGCAGAGTGATGCCAAGTGATCCCGACACTGTTTGGAAAAATGGTGCTCAGGTATCGCGCCGATGTTTTTCTTTCAGTCCTGCCTATCATTTCGGTGATGGACATTCTTCTATCCCAGATTGTTATTTTATTTCATTGTGTTGGCAACCCTTAACGATATTAGTTATCAAGAAAGGGCAATGTCAGCAGCCTTAGTTTTTTCCCCGCAATCCTATTTCTTAGACGAGTACGGATCTTTTTTCGTCCGCTTGATAATAATGCGGTTGCGACCTTCGTGTCCCACTGCTTGATTACCGAGTGTGTCCTCGCCTCCGAGCTAGTCCAGGTTGCTATCTGGCTAAGCTAGCACTTGGTGTAGCGCTGTTTACACCAATTCTTCCACACATTTATTCATCCTCGTGCACATCATCACAGCATATTAGACCGCAATACCGGAGTTTCCGCGTGATTTGTGTGCTTAGGTGTGCATGCATATTATTGTGTGAGTAGCAGTAATATGTGGTGATTGCTTGATTAATTATACTAGTAGAATGCTTGTGTGCTTTTGTTTTAGTCGTTTATGTTGTTCCTTTCTTTGGGCCTTCAGTGTTACAAATTTTTCCCCTATTAAAGTTGCTCGTCAGCCGACACTGGACCCGAAGAGTCAGCAAGAAATGCATATATTTGGAAATTCAGCTAAACAGAATGGAATTATCAGCTGACTGCAGTGAAATTGGGAATATCTTGTCTGAATGCAAAAGAAATCCTGGATGGACCGTCAGTATCAAGTTTGCATTAGCGTGCACTCATCACAACAATATGATTAAATCAGCAAGAAGGTAAATTGTGTGCAAGATTGGCAGAAGAGTATCAAAGGTATGGCTCAGATACAAGTTTAATTCTTCATTGCGGATGATTTTCGAACTCGATGTACCTGGAAGCAAACAAAACTATGGCAATATACTCAGAAAGGAGGATAGTCCAGTAAAACCCTGTTTCATACAAAAAAATCAATAGCAAAAATATTCAGATGGTTTTATATGTGGAAATTGGTCCGCATATCACAATAAGAAGCTTCTGGTGAAAGCAACACAATCTTCCCTCGCAAGATACCAGAGAAGTTTCCAAGGCAAGATTCATCTATCTTCCTCAGTATGATATATGGATGATTTCTCGCGCAAGGTACCCTGTCTTCTTCAGTAAGCAACCGCAAAAGCTTCTAGCATAAGGTACTGAGTCTTTCCCCAGCAAATTCTTTAAGGGGGTAAGCTTCTGAAGCACGATACCCAGTCTTCTTCAGCAAGCTGTCCGATGAAAGTTTCGAGCACAAGCCAGCAAATATTCCTCAGTAAGATATTGGTACAAGGTATTACGCTCTAAATTGACAGCATATGGCAGTGAATCCCAAGAATCAGATCCGCAACATTTTGGTCAGAATCAAGAATCAGTCAAAATACACATTTGTCTCGGAATCAGGCCCTCATATATATGCAATGAGCATACCATCAAGATCTTACAAGTCACTCGGATGAGGATCTGATAACCACGTGAGGATGGTTAATAGAAGAAAGCCAGTATGCACCACAGTGTGACAAAGGATTATGAGGATTGGCGACATCAATGAGCTCAATACAAGTACCCGTGAACCTGAAAAATAATCCTGATGAGCCCTTGTCCCCTTTTTCTCTAATGACGGCACCATGTCTGTGATCTGAGCTGTTTCTAGCTATCCGGGGTGGATGCCGATTTTTGTTTCTCTCTTCAACGACTGTCACGAGTCTGAGCTGCTTATCGACCGTCTCGTACAGCTGTTGAGTTTCTTTTTGTGACAGTAACCCTATAGCTGCTTTTTGGCTATTTTAGGGAGCTGCCACCTTCTTCTTATTGACCCGGTCTCATGCTCTGAGCTGCTCTTCGGCCGTCCTGAGCCGTGGTTGAGTTATTTCAGTAATGTCCCAGATCTGAGTTGTAAAGACCATTCTGATGGCTACTGACTTATTTACCGATTTCTTGCAAGGGCTTTGGATGATCATTTCCCAACGATCAGAACTTGAGAGGTGTTGAACCTGCCATATAATGGGTTACCCTATCAGAAAAATGAGGATAAGCTACGATTGCCGAAAAATTGCACCGACAGTACCTATGGTCATACGAAGAAACAATATGACCCAGCTCTTTCAGCCAAGGATCCAGACCAAGAAAACAATAATGAAGGAGCAAGACCAGTGATGCAGGTATGAAAATTGTATACGACCCCCATGGTGCAGATGCCCTAGACAGTCTAAGTCAGTATTGATCTGCATGGATATGCCTACAACATGAGTAATCGGCATGAGGAATAACAGTCTGGAAGCCTGAGTCCTCACTTATATGAATCATCATGGGTAGCCTGTCGTGAACAAAAATTTTCCGTCAGAACCACCATCAGTCAAGTCTGCAGATATTATCATACAGGCCAATTCCTTTATGCTGGCCATGACAGGAGACAATCAAATATTTGGTACAGATCCAATACCCACGACAATGAAACTAGTTAAGCTGATTCAGAAACTTCTGCGATGAGTCAGAATTTGTCAGGAAATGGATATGTTTTAACTCACTATTTGGAACCCAAAGGACCTGCATTTAGCGGAGAAACCCAATGCAATGAGTCAGAGCTTGAGTTTTCATCAAAAAAATCTGATCATCATTACATGAAAGTTTGTCAGTGCCGAGTGGCACACCTAGCGGAAATCACTTTTGGATTTGTAAGACGGACATATATTTCAGTCGTGATAATTAAATCACACTCAGCTAGTCAGCAGATCTAAAAAGAAATTGGAGCCTATATAAGAATGAGCAAGCTAGGTAAGAGCTGTCAGAATGAGGATACAGTGAATCAAACCACCCCAGGGCCAGTCAGATAAAAATTTAGTGGGAACAACCATAAAGGAAAAAGGATACCCAAGTTGGAAATGGTTTCCTTAAATCAGAATATTCATACCAGTTCCCTGAGCAACCAAATCTCGAGGACGAGATTTCTTTAAGGGGGTAACGTTTGTAACAGCCTGATATTTGGCCCTTTCTTTTTCTTTTGTTTTTCCGAGGTTTTTGCCTGAGTTTTTCTTTTCCGTGGCTTTGTGGTCTAGAAACTGAAGGAGATGACCTCTTCTTTGCTTCCAGAGTGGCTTGCCATTCCCAAATCTTTCCCTAGACCCTGTCATTTCCATCCTAGCCCAAATCCCAATATCCTTTTTATTGGGAATATTCCTTTTCTATTAAAGGAATAACTCCAATTGCCCTAGGTTGTGAAGCAACATATATTTCCCTCACTCCAAAAATACCCAAGTAATTATCATAATTTTTTGGGTCATATCTTGATAAAATATGGCAAAACTTTTCATTGCCATGTTCAGAAATAATCCTCCAATAATTCATTTCCTATTCTGCCCTAAATGGCACTTTGTGAAGGAAGTGTCATTTATATTTATCCTATTGACTCCCAACCTTTTTGGGCATGTTTATATGTCCAAATAATTTCCTCATGCACAAGTTCAAATTTATTTGCCTAGCCAATCTTCCTCAGTGAATTTTCAAAGTTTCTGTCAAACACAAGGCTTTGTGAAGGAAGTACTAGCTAGGAGTTCCCAAATGAGTTGAACTTTTGCACACTCCTTAATGTGCTCATATTAACCCCCTCCAACCATTTGCAGCCCAATCCAATCATCTATGTGAGCACAGTAGCCAATCTTTATTTCTGGCAATATTTTCAAGTTGTGGAGCAAGTATATTTTATATTGCTTCAAAAATCCTGATAAATTACCAGATCATTCTTCTACCCATAAAACATCTATCCATCCATTTTGGCATCATTCCATTGAGCCATTTGACCACCATAATTATTCCAAGTTTCTGGTCAGCAGAGATGTTTGTGAAGCAAGTGCTATTTTGGTTTGTCCATTTGGCATGATCTTTTTACAGCATCATAATATGATCAAATGATCAAGCTTTGCCCAATTTGAGCTCAAGTTGACACTCCATGTGAGTGCATCTTGCTGATCTTCATTTCTGGACCAAGTATGCAATTGTGAAGCAACTGCAGTAAAAGTTGATCCTTTTACCCTCAAACCCCCCAGGATTGTTGTCCCTCCATAGCTAAACCCCCCAAACAACAATTCTACCATTCAACCTCTCTGGTTTTACCTCTAGGATCTTGCCAAGTTTGCAACAGCAAATTGTGGACCTTGGTTTACTCCACTCTCTTTGTCTCTGCCTGTCTATTTACCTTAGTAATACTCCACGCTGGAAGGACTACACAGTAGACATGATTTAGCCTCAGCAAAACCCCAGAGCACGCCATGCCAGTGGTGACCACGAGGATAGCCAGCCAAAACGGTGGTCTAGCCACTGTTGGCCTCGGCATCTTCGCTCCGGCCGGTTCTGGATTGTCCCCAGGTGTCTACCAGCTCAGCATCGTCCTCCTCTTCACCCTGGACCCCTCTCCCCCTCCGTCCGCTTCCTCGTCGGCGCTCATCGCCGTGCACCCACGGACGCGCTGTGGCCGACAAGGCTTTAATGGCATTCGGCCGTTTATTCCTCTGCTCCCCTCGACCCCGTGAGCTTTGTCGCTCGTCCGCACCTCCCTCGTCACCTTGCCACCCGTCGCCGTGACCCTTGGCCGCGCGTGTCCGTCGCCGGAGCACGGACACGTAGCCGCGGATGTGCCACGATCTCCCCTCCCCGCCCCGACTATTTAAGCCATCCCCGGCCTCATCCGAGCTCACCTCGAGCCTTGCCTCGCCCCTCTAGCCCTCCCCGTCCACTCGCTCGAGCTCCAGAGCCCCTCCCTACCTCTCTCTGCCGCCATGGCCGCCGCCTCAGCCCAGCTAGATTAGCCCGAGTCCGAGCCCCTCCCTCGCTCCTTCCACCACCAGTGAGATCCACTCACTCCGGCACCCTCCCATGCCCTTTCCCCCTCGCCGGAACCACCGTGGCCGCGAGCTCCATCTCCTCCTGAAGCTTCCTCCGCCGGAGTCCATGCCCTGCCCGACCCCTTCCTCTTCGGCGTGCGCTACTGGCTCAGGCCGATGCAGCTCTCCACGTTGAGCTCGTCAGTAGGCGGAGCATCGCCGGAGGCCTTCTATGGCGCCGCCTATCGCCGCCCGACGCCGACGGCCTCCCTCTGCCTCGCGGGCGAGCGAGAAGAAGACAACGACGACCCAGCTGGCTGCGGGCCCCGCCAGTCAGTGGCTGGCCATTGACCCAGCGGGCCAGCGTGGATAAGTGACGGGCCCCACCCGTGGGACCCGCACGCTTCAGCCCCGCCACTGTTCCAACGGATAAGGTGAAAGCGTATTCCTCTATTTACGTTTTCTCTTTTTCTGGTCAGGCCCCTAGTTGAAAAGTTTTCCATTACAGATAGGTCCTTGGCAGTAAAACCCTTATAACTTTTTATCCGTAACTCCAAATGAGGTGAAACCAACGCTCACTTCTTCATTTCGTCGAGCCCGTTCTGTTGGCCATGTTTTCACTATGGCTTGACACTGTGAAAATGACCATTATGCCCTTGCCCTTATTCAGCCCCCTCCGAGAGAGAACGTTTTCCTGCGAATATTCCCGCGGCTTCATCGCACTTCTCCCCAGTGCCTTCTTCATCCCCAGGCAAGCCACAATGCCCACTTGCATGATAGTCATGCAGTATCCATGGTTTTCAACTTGAATCTTTATTAAATATTTGCTTGTTGAAAAGATGGTTATCGTTGTTCCGGTAATGTTCAGATTTGCATGTTCACTTTTGTGCTATGTTGCCTTATATTCTATGATCATGTTATACCTGCTAGTTTTACTTTTCATATGTTTATGCTTGCTAGTAGTACATGTTGATGTTGGAGATGGTCATGCTAGTCGGTATGCCATGTTCGGTCGATATGATTGTTGATATGGTGGAAAGTTATGTGATACTCTCATGATGATGTTGATATCATGTTCATGTGTTATAGTTGGCATCATGTTATTTTATCATGGCTCGGCATATTTGCATTCAAGTTTAACCGGATTAAATTGAACTTGAACACATGTTGGCTGAGTCATGGTGCCGCTGAATAGATGCTGACCAGTGCAACCACGCTTACCGGTATGGGACGGTCCTAAATGGGTTTATTGTTGTGCCTCTCGCCGGTGCCTCCAACGAGGGAAGGTTTTGGGCGCGTGCTACCCCGATCAGGTAGGCGGAGCATAACCTTGTGTGCCCGTAGTTATTATAGCCGGTGGATCCCCGTGTGGGATCGTTTATGTGTTGGGCCACGATGGTGGTCGTTGTGTCTGGAGGTAGGCACGGGGCCACCCATGACTTAGCTCAGTGAGGAGTTAGTCGGAGTGGCCGGGAGAGTGTCATGGAAATAGATCGGTTTTGTCGGAACACCGTTGGTCCACCCGAATGGGAGTGCGAGGCCATGGGTTCCGTAGTGTGGGTACAGTGTACTAACCTCTGCAGAGTGTATATTAATCTATCGATAGTCGTGACCACGGATAAGGGCCCATGTCGAGAGAAGGTCACACCATGAGTCAACAGTAATAATAATAATGTGCCTAATAATAACGGGACGGGCCAAGTGTTGGTCGGGTGGTGATCGTCGTAAGGATCACGGGCCATGTATTGGTCGGGTGGTGATCGCCGTAAGGGTCATGGTTTGGGGCCATGTATTGGTCAGGTGGTGATCGCCGTAAGGATCATGGTTTGGGATCCAGTGTTGGTCGGGTTGTGATCGTCGTAAGGATCACGGTGGTATTGAGGATACCGAGTCATTGTATATTCGTGATGTTGTACGAGAGTCATGGGTAAAGATCAAGCTCCTTGTGTTCATTTACTGATCGCTACGGTATTGTTTATACCAAGCTTGATTTGATCCTGAGATGATCGTGTGATGTCCGAGGTTGGTAAGTGATGCATGTGTTGGTTACGAGGTAACCGAGCAGAGTAAGTGGTGCATGTGGTGTCATCATGTTGCATGCTATTATTGTAGGATTAATATATTCATGTTGAGATAGTTGTATCATGTTTATGTTGGTCATGCCATGTTATTCTGATGATATCATGTTAATTCATGTTTAACCTGTAATTGCCATGTTGTTGTCTGTCTTGAATGCTTCTGGTTTATTGTGAGATTGCAAGTACATTCAATGTACTGACCTGGCGTGTTATGCCAGCTTGCAGGTCATGCCGGATTTGATTGCTTGCTTGTCGTGGTTTCCGTTCGTACGAGCTAGGATAAGCGTTCCAGCCAGAGTCCCTGCGGAATGGAGTTCACCACCGTCGTCGTTGTTCCGCTGCTAGAGTTATTCCGCTGCTTCGAGTTGTTCTGCTGCTTGCATAGAGCAACTAAGGATGGCGTAGTGTCGCCGTAC
This sequence comes from Triticum timopheevii, assembly GCA_963921465.1. NCBI lineage: Eukaryota > Viridiplantae > Streptophyta > Magnoliopsida > Poales > Poaceae > Triticum > Triticum timopheevii. The sequence goes on along the minus strand of OY997264.1, from coordinate 245,145,365 downwards.
CGATGTTATTCATTGTAATATCGGAGACCTTGTATTCATATTCGTGTAATAATAGAAAGCTGGTTTGTTCTATGCTAAGCAGTGTCGTATTCTAGAAGACTTCTCCTCGATCTCTGGGCTGGAATACGGGGCGTTCCGGTTTTCTCTGATCCGGGGTGCCACACCCGCATTGGCCCAAAGTACTCCGAATAATTGGATCTGGCCGATGTTTCATCTTTAAACGAACTGCTAGATCGCATCGCCGCCGTGGGGGTCTTAACAGACTATGATCGGATCGGGCTCAAGCCTGACCAGAGGGAAATTAATCACCGGCCGATCACCCACTTCGTGGTGGTCATTGAGGAACCGGCCACAGACGCTTCCCTCCCCATATTGAAAACCAAGTATGTTTGGGTCTCGGAATCCCCTAAGCTGGATACTTCCCCTTCGGACGGGACCTTACGCCCTCCAGACTCTAGTTCAAGTGTAGGATTGTCAGAGCCATTGCACTTAACCAGACCCGAACCGGTCACTTCAGAAACCATTCTGGCTCCAAACATAGATGTGGGACAGGATCCAAAATTTAATCCACCCACCCACCACAATCTATATTCTCCAAGCAACTCATGTCCTCCAGATATATACGACCTGATGTATGTGCGGCAGCAGCCTCAGGAAATGGTCCACCACTTTTGGGCCAGATTCTTGCTTGTTGAAAACAGGATCAAAGACTACCCGGACGATGACGTAGTTTCGGTTTTCCACTGTAACTACACCGACGAAGGAATATTGAATGCCCTAGACCGTCGCCACATACAGAGTTTCACGGAATTATCGCAAGTTGTACAAAAGTACTGTGCAATGGAAAGCACATGGGAGGCCCAGAAAACTCAACTGGAGCCCGCTGCCTTAACGCAGTGTGCGACCCAGGACAAACGAATACATCATGGCGGGTCACCCGACCACCAGTCTACGGGCAGGAGAACAAACCCTTCACGGGACGCAGGTCCATTCTTGACGAACTTCTGGACAAGCCCTGCCCAATTCACGCCACTCCACACACAGTCCCAACCCATAGCCTCCGAGCATGTTGGGTGCTCTGACAAGTAGCAAAAAGTGGAGAGGTCATCCTCACCACAACTCCAAAGAGATACTAAATGAAGAAGGACAACTTTAACGTCCTAACAGTCTTCGAGACCTTTTCTTTGAATGCGCTCCGTGACCTTGCCGAAGGCCATCAAGTCACCACACTGAGCCCATGGAATGACACAGCAATAACCTTTACGGCCAAAGACGAAGCAAAAGCTCGGTCAGTCCGAGCACCCGCCGCCTTAGTACTAAACCCCATCATTGATGGTTTTCGGCTTACTAAAGTACTCATGGATGGCAGCAGTGGACTTAACCTCATCTATGAGGACACGCTCGACAAAATGCAGATGGATAGATCACACATCGAGCAAAGCAATACCACCTTTCGAGGTATTATCCCCAATCGAGAGGCACACTGCTCGGGAAAAATTAAACGGGATTTGGTGTTTGGCACGCCTAAGAACTATAGGTCCGAAGAATTGCTCTTCCATGTGGTACCCTTCAATAGTGGGTATCACGCCATCCTCGGCCGGGACGCTTTCTCGTGCTTTCAAGCTATACCCCATCCTGGGTTTCAACTTCAGGAGGGCCTCATTAAACAGGAAGGGAAAATATGGGTGGGAGCTAATACTGGGCTCCAAACCAAGCTCATACAAGCCTTCCACTCCTCTCCAATAGGAGGTCACTCTGGTATGTTGTCGACTTATCACAAAGTGAAACAACTATTCAGCTGGACTGGTCTCAAGAAAGATGTGGAAAATTTTGTGAAACAATGCAATGTGTGTGAGCAAGCAAAACATGAGCACTGCAGAGTGCCTGGCCTGCTACAACCATTACTTGTACCTGATGGTCCTTGGCAAGCAATCAGTATGGATTTCATTGAGGGTTTGCCTAAATCAGAAGGGTACAATGCCATTCTGGTGGTTGTTGACCATTTTACCAAAGTAAGTCATTTCTTACCTCTGAAACATCCTTCCACAGCAGCATCAGTACCAAATGTTTTCCTCAACACTGTGTTTAGACTATATGGGCTATCGTTGTTCATAGTTTCAGATAGAGACAGAATCTTCACCAATTCCTTTTGGAAAGAATTATTCAGAATTTGGGGCATTGAGTTGCAAATGAGCACAATTTACCACCCTCAACTACCTCAAGCAGAGTTCTGGTACAACACCACTTACCCCTCTTCCCTGGGTTGCACTCCTTATAAAGCCCTATATGGATATGAGCCACATGTGGGACAGTTGTACAGTCAAACTCAGTCTCACAACACTGAAGTACAGCATTGATTGTCTATACATACTGAACCCACAGCAGCAATAAAGGAACAGTTAGCCAAAGCACAAAGCAAGTATAAGCAGTTTGAGATTGCCAGAGGACTGATAGAGTTCATAGAAGGAGAGATGGTCTATTTACGCCTACAACCGTATGCCCAGTCGATCGTCCCTGCCCTAAACTGGCCATGAAATATTTTGGTCCCTTCAAAATTCTCTGCAAGATCTGTCAAGCATCATACAGATTGGAATTGACGTGAGGAAGCTTGGTTCATCCGGTGTTTCACATCTAGGGGAGGAGCAAAACAGGGCTTTATAGCACCGTCAACGTGAGCGCGGATCTCTGCGGGTCGGAGAAGGATTGAGTCCCCATCCCATAGGCAGTGGATGGAGTTGCGACGGCGCCTACCGTTGGCGATAGCCTGGAAGTAAGCGGTGTTAGCGTCCCCACGGAGCACCCACCGTTGGGTTCCCCGTTGGCGCCAATAAGCCTCCTCATCGGTGTATATGACCGAAAGCTGGCCTTCGAGATCGTAGCGCAACATCCATTCATCGGAGGAGAGCCTGGTGGAGTCTGCCAGAGCGTCTAGGGCTTTAATGGATGTAAGAAGAGCAGATTTCCGCTCCCTAAGGTCCCATCCAAGGTTTGCCCCCCAACCCTTCATGAGCTGCCGGGACAGTTTAGCACAAAACTGCCAGGTGTCAATCGCGGATAGGGACCTGTGGGGACATCCCCAGGCCTCCACCCACCTAGCGGCCACTGCGGCCACAAAGCCCGGTTGGTTTAGCCAGAATAGCTCGAACCGAAACCGGGGAGGTGTGATCGGGCGGTCATCATATGTGGAAAGTTACAAGGAGACGTGGTCCAACCCAATGCGGGTGATAGCACGCAAAGAGGCGAGGGGGCGCCGGAGCTCCCATTCCGGGATACTAGAACGTGATCCAGGACAGATCGCGTTGGGTCGGCTTGTCTGTTGGTCCAGGTAAACCTGGCCCCAGTCTGTTCCAACTCGCAGATCCCCAAATCCGCGATGTAGTCGTTAAACATCTGCATGTGGGGAAGGTTCACTAAGTCGTTGTTCTTGTCCTCGGGGGATCGCAAGAGATTGAAGTCCCCACCGACCACTACAAGCAGTTGAGCTGTCGAGACCTTCCTCCGAAGCTCGTCAAGGAAGGTCGCCGAGCGGCGGTGATCGGCAGGGCCATAGACAATCACAATCTCCCACTTAAAGTTGAGTGAGCGCTCAAACACTTCCATACTAACGAAGAACTCGCCCCTGTCCATGCCGCCCACCTCAAAGGTGTCATCGTTTACGCTTAGAAGGATGCCACTCGAATGGCTAGTGCTCCCAGTAGAAGGAAGCCAGTGCCAGGCAAACAGGTGAGAGCTCAGACGTTCAAGCTCTTGGAGGGAGAAGTCCGTCAGCATGGTTACTTGGATGGCTACAATGTCAATGTGTTCGTATTGCATGTACTCGACTAACTGGCGACGCCGACCGTCTTGGCCGAAGCCGCGGATGTTCCAAAATAGGGTCTGCATCATGGCGCCATCGGGGGGCTGCTTGACCCCAAGACGGTGGAGGCGCTACGGGCCCTGAGAGCAGCAGTGCGGGAGCGAGTGCGGCCACGGATTTCCTCGACCGACACCACGGGGGGGAGGCTGGGGTGCCGGCGTACGCAGGAGCCGGGCCCGGGTCTCGGCAAGTTGCCCGTCAAGGATCTCGTGGGCGCGAAGCGCCTCAATCTGCTCTAAGGGGGACCTAATTCCCCCTGAAGACGATGGACGAGTCGACAGCCACCTTGGCAAGGTGGCCGAGCGGAACAGCCTCAAGTGCGGAAAACGAGCAATAGGAAGAACTGGACGGGAAATCGGTCGCACCTGGCTCGAGGTTCCGGGCCGCCGCCTGGAGCTCAGGACACTTGGGAATGGACGGCGTCGGGAAGCCGGACGGGCGGTCCGCATCGAGACAGGTACTGCGGCGGGAGGCAGTCACCGGTGTCGAGAAGGCCCGGGTCCGTCAGGCGTACGACGCCGTCCGGGCGGGTGGGAAGCGACGGGGGTGACCACATCGTCGGTGGCCCGCAGGAGCAGCAGTGTCGGTGAAGCGGGCGCATATGCCTCCGAAGGGGCGACGGTCCCCGACCGTGCTGGGAAGGGCGGGTCCGGGACCAGCGAACCGACCTCCAGCGCCACCCGAGGGGCGGAGCCTAGAGGTGTGGGGGAGGGCAGCGATGAGCAACCCCCAGGGGGCCCCGGCAGGGGGACGCCAGGGGGGATCGACCGCCGTGCGAGACGGCAACACCGGGAGGTGCTCGTCCGGAACCAGCTGTGAAGCGTCAAGCACAGGGATGGAGCAGGGGGAGCGCGGCGAAGATGCCGGGATGACGAGGAGACCCACGCTGGATATGTCGCTCATCTTGGCAGAGGAGGCGAGGGAGGCAGCCGGCAACGGGGCAGGCAACATCCCGTCAGAGAGGGCCAGCGCAAGAGACCATCCGGCTCCCGCACCCCCAAAGCTCAGAGGAGGGTCGGAGGGCTCCCGGGAGGGGGAACGGCTGTGCTCCGAGCGCTCGTCGTCGTCGTCCGGGTTGCCGTGGCGGGAGGGGCAAGGGCGGCGGTGTGGGTGTCGTCACGCTTGTCCGAACCACCCCCACCAAAGTGTCCATCGTCAGAGTATCGGGGGCTGTCGACGTGGTTGGGGGGCTCAGGGTAGATCTTGAGGTCGAATCCCTGGTCGTTGAAGAAGACTCGGACTGTGGCACAGAGCTTGGAGGAGTCCAGGCATTTGACTTTGACCCGGACGTCCTCCTCTTTGCGGAGGGAGAGCTCATCCACCACCACCACCTTGCCGAGGATCTTGGACATATTGCAAATCACCCTCTCAGAGCGGGGAATGTCGGGGAGCCCTGCTATGAAGATCCTGGCCACATGTCCAGGACGGCCACCGCCTTGGGGTCCACCTTAGGCTCAGAGATGTTGACCACGAGCTTGTTGAGGCTAGGGTGATGTCATCACTGCGGGTGTAGTAGCCCATGCGGATGGCATCCGGGAAGATCACAGTGAAGGAGTTGTCCGTGATCGGAGTCACCTGCCAGTCCCAGACGCACCGGCATAAGTGGTTGAGCTCAGCCTCAATCATCTCCGGGGACGCAACACCCACCCCGACAATGGTGACGATCGGTTGGAGCGACGGGGAGGGGGGTAGGATGTCATCCACCTCGATGTGGAAGAAGCCGAGACCCTCGATGATGTGGCCGTACATCATGAGCTCCTCCGACACCGGCCGCTCCGGGCACAAGGCCGCGGGGTGGCCCGAGTCCTTGCATAGGTAGCACATAGGAGGGTTGGGGCACTCGATTTGGTAGTGACCCGCAATCCCACATAGGAAGCACTGGTGGCGGACGTGGCCGAAGCTGCGGGTGGAGGGGCCGAGGCATTGGGGGGGCCTTCTTCTTCTTCTTCTTCTTGGCACCTTGGCGCCCCCTCGCCCCGGTGCCGCCATTGCCCGGAGGAAGACTGGGCTGGATCTGTGGCGGCTGGTACCGGCGCGGAGGGCGGCGTCTGAGCCTGGGGGCGGGGAGGGGACGGAGAGCGGGCGCAGCGATGAGTAGGGGAGGGGGCCAGCGACGGTCCGAGCGCCACGAGTCCGCTAAGGGGGAGCGGGGCCGGTCCCTACGGTCTTCCCGAGCGGGGGACCAATGTGAGTCGCGGCCTGGGGAATGGCGGTCGTCCCGCGTCGTCAAGCGGCGGGACTCGCGGGGAAGGGAGCAGCGGGCATCTCGTGAGGAGAGCTGGCGACGCTGGTCGGCTTCCCTGCGCTGGCCCTCCGAGAAGGCGCGGGCAGGAGCCCGGCGATCGTCCAGCGAGCGTTTGGAGCGGCCAGGGTCGTCGCCCCAGTCGCGCGGCATGGAAGGTGGCGGCGGGGGGCGGCGGGGAAGGGGGGAAAGTAGTTGCATGGGGTGTCGGAAGCAGGGGCGGGGTCGGAACAGGGAGACAGGGGCCCAGGGAGAGATGGCTGCTGGAGGGGAAACCCTTGCGGTAGCCATATCCCTCCATACACAGCTGGGCGAGGTCGTTGGGCCCCAACTGGGCTGTCAACAGCCGCGAGCCGCCCCGGCCCATCAATCACAGGCGGCCCAGAGGGGCCTGCAACTGATAACGACGCGGTGGGAAGGCCTAGTCGCCGGCCCGGACCAGGCTGGGGGCGGCCCAACCCAGTAGGGAGCACCATGCAACCAGCTAGGGTTTTCCCACCGATCGCCGGCGATGACGGCACGCCCGTCGACCGGCGAGGAGCACTCCATGGACGGCAGCAGCTTGGATCGGGGGAGCAGCGAAATCTAGAGGTTGAAGGGCCGGAAGGGCGATCGCCGGAGAGCCACCAGGCCCTGCCGGCGGTGAGGCGGACAATCCAGCCGGAGCACAGGTGCTAAGAAGCCTCCAAGACGAGCGGGCGGGACCGAGGTCGGCCCGACCAGCGACCCTAGCCAGCTAGGCGCCGCCGGCGGCGGGAACCCCCAGCCCTCAAGGCGTCGCCTTGCCCCGCGGCTACATGAGGTGAGCTCGGCAGCCGGCGAAGGTGCCGAGCACGCGTGCGGGCAGCCGAACTCCCACCCCTGGGAGTAAGGCCACCGGCGGCACGAGGCTCCAGCAAGCGAGCCGGAACAGGGGGGCCACGCGGTCGCGGCAGACGACCGGACGGCCCGCGGCGAGGTCGTCGGCCTCCGCCACGTCCGCCCAGACAACCCACACAGGGGCCAAGGGAGGCTGGGGGAGGGAGGGGGCGGTGGAGGCGCCGGCGAGGTCGTCGACGACCAGGGACGGGGGCGGGGATGACGGAGGAGGCGCAGGAGAAGCCACACCAGGCGCATCGCCCCGCAGGTCGCCAGGGTCGCCCGAGCACTCAACCATCCTGCTTACCTACCAAGCAGTTTCTAGTATCCTAATTTTGACTTGACGTTCTGAATCGAGAACGAGAGGTCGCCTTCTACACGATTATGAGATTATTTTTTGAAACTATGACGATTTTATAACAAATTTGGAAACTATACACCCTAATGCAGAAAAATCAAAAGTATCACCCCGTCGGCCTCCTGATGGCCGAAGAGGGACTTTTCAGCCTACTGTAGCCCGAAGAGGGACTTTTCGGCTAACCGTTGGCCAAAAAGTCCTTTTCGGCCAACAGTTGACCAAAGAGTCCCTCTTCTACCAACACATGCTCTACTATTTTAAAAAATTCATATCAATTAGGATTTTTAGTATTTTAATTTGATTCTTTTTGCATTAGATTAGAAATTTTATGAAGTTTCTGTAGATATCAAGTTTGACTAGATTTGAAAGTTCAAATTTGAATTTTCATGAATTTTCTCAAATCACTAGATTGACTATAATTTGAGCTAGGAGTATTTTTTTCAAATGATTCTTTTTGCTACTAGTTCTTTGTGACTTTGTTTATCAATAGTAATTAATTGATGAATTTTATAATTATTTAAAACTAGGATCTTATGAAAACAGTTCAGTTTTAGTGTTTTATAGGTTTTATGCTATTTCTTTTAATTTTAATTGCTTTAAATTGTTTTCTTTAGTTTTTTTTGACATATTTTTTTTGTTTCTGTTTAGTTATCAATAGCTATTTTATTTGTAGTATTTTTTTTGTCTTTTATTTCTTTTATCCTATGGTTGGCCAAAAAGTCCCTCTTCAGTCAATGGTAGGCCAAAAAGTCCCTCTTCGGCCAACAGGAGGCCGACAGGGTGATACTTTTGATTTTTCTGCATTAAAGTGTATAGTTTCCAAATTTGCTATAAAAATCATCATAGTTTCAAAAAAAATCCGATTATGATTGCATAACTAACCATTTTGAATAGCCTTAAAAAAACCACTCTGAATAGACCAAGAGGAACATTCCAGAGATAGTAGCATTACAACTTACAATTTTCAAACAGCATATCTAAATGTCCACAGATGAACACGAGATCGAGAATCAAGTACTAGACAAGGGTTTACACAATAAAATTAAACAGATCAGAACATTAGTACACAGAAAATTGACTAAGAAAACTACAAAAACGAAAGATTCTAACAGGTAAAGGGGGGTAAAGATTGCATCATATGACTATTGTATCTAGCTCCATGGATCGTCCCATCCTTTGGGTCCCTCCCTCTTAACAAAATCTACAATAACCTCGACAGCCTCTTGCACCCTGTTGGAAAGAGCATGGTTTCCCCATTTTATTTCAACTTTCTCTGAATCTCCAAGTGCACGAGAGAGTCTGCAGTGAAACATGTAACTTGATTATGTTACCATATTGGATCTGTATTTGCTCCATTTATGTTTAGGTTTTCACCTGTCTACAAGTGCCTTCTTATCGACGTATTCAGGGACATACTCATCCGCCATTGAAAAAATAACCTGCAGATAAAACACTTACAAGATGTAAAATTCAGCAGCCATAAAAAGTCAGAAACTCGAAGCTGAATTCGTAATGCAACCATGCACAACACCAACGAAAGTAAGTCATTTTGTGCACTTTGCAGCATACACTTAAATTCACAACATGCATTGAGGCAAAGAATTGAATTTTCAGAACACCGGTTCATAACCGTTTTGTCAGTACTAGCGCACTGACGATGGTCAAGAAACAGAGAGCAGGGAAAAGCATCGGCAAGAAGACAGAAGGAACGAGCGGCTGATTCAAAAGTAGTGAGTTGGGCTGTAAGCGTGGTGTGGGTGTTGGGCCATGGGCCAGCCAAGTCTTGTAATTGACCCGTGCATATATAAGCAACGGTCAACTTCTGTAAGACGGCATCGATGAAACGAACTGAGTCTGAGCCTCTCGTTCGCTCTTATATCCTCTGCTGCCTTCTTCTACCTTCCAATCTCCTTCCCCGATCTAGATCCCCTTCTCCAGCTCAGATCCGATCACCGGTGAACTCCGTCAGCCCCTAGGGCGTGACAATCTGGTATCAGAGCCGCCGCTCCGCTCGCGCTCAATTTTTTCCCCGAATCGTACCCGGCAAATCGGAGGCGACGGTGGCGGATCCCCTGGGGTTGATCTGCGTAATTCCCGACCTGATGTGGGTTTATTTGGGGAATGAGCCGCGACCACGACGACATTCAAGCCGAACCCGCAGATGCGCTTCCTCGCGGACGAGATGGAGGCGCTGCAGGAGCGGATGCTGAAGGAGTTCGCCAAGCTGCGCGCAGTGTAGGGCAAGCTCGCGGTCGTCGACGGCATCAGCACATAGCTCAAAGCTCTCGACGCCAAGCTCACCGAGCAATCCGCTCGCATCGACCAAGTCCAGATGAAGGTGAATCTCTTGTGCTACACCCTGGGAAAAGTTCAGCAAGAGCAAGCGCACGCGCAACAACTGGGGAAGCAACCGATCCCTCAAGGATTTGGAGAGAGTTCTTCTCCAACCGCATCGGAGGTGTCGAACGGCATATTGGGCGCCATGCTAGGGCTGCCACCGCGACCACCTCTGCGTTTTTCCCAGGTACAACATAGACCACCACCAATAGATACCACTGCACTGCATGGGGCTGAGGATCAGTCGAAGTCGAACAAAAGATAGTGGATGCCCAAGATGGATTTCCCTAGGTTTGATGGCACGGATGTTCGAATTTGGCTCGACAAGTGTGAGGCATTTTTTCACCTGTACCACATCCCAGACAACTTCAGAGTTATATCTGCTTCTCTGTACCTAACTAGTAATGCAGCACACTGGTATCAGGCGTTTAAACAGCAAAGTGCCTTTCACACGTGGGAGCAGTTCTGTGTTGCTGTGTTACAAGAGTTTGATGTCAATATCCATAGGGAAAGGATGAAGGAAATCATGTTGCTTAAACAAGGGGTACAGTGGTGGAGTACAAACAGCAGTTTCAACAGTTGGTGTACCATATCAGGCTCTACGAGCCCACCATCAGCAACAGTTTTCTGGTCACTCGCTTTGTCATGGGACTGAAAGAAGAGCTGCGTTCAGCTGTGGAGATGCAATTGCCAGCAACAGTTCAGTTGGCGGCTATGTATGCAGTGGTTCAGGAAGGGCTGGTCCAGCAACAGAAGTCTTTCAAGTCGACTTATACAAAATATGCAGCTACCAGAAATGACAATAAACAGCCCTTTGCTCTTGGTGAACTGTGGAAGGCCAAACAGTTGAAAGAGTATCGCCGTGCAAATGGATTATGTTTTAGATGTGGAGAGAAACATGTGCCAGGGCACGCCTGTAAACCACCAGCTGTCATGAAGTCATGAAGTGCTTAAGAAAAGCACTATGGTATACTTGTGTTGTTTATCTACCAATAAGTCCAGCTATTTGAAGTCCCAGATACTGTCACGTACATAACAAGTCAATGCCATGCAGATATTGTGTAACTTCATAGGAATACTGATAGGTTCTTTAATGAAAAAAAATCCCCAAAAAATCTTTGGGAATATGGATGGTGAAAACCATTGATCAGCATAAAATTAAGGTCAAAAAATCATGACAGAATCACAAAGCTCCCTGCCATCAGAAGAGAATGGACAACCTGAATATTATGTTTACTATCATTCTTGGCAATGAAATCACTCAAGAACTTCCTGTTTTTAAGTGATTTAACAAGGTCAAATAGTAAAGAGGAACAGTACCAGGCACTGTGTGGTTGACATATGACCAAGTCTCTGCTTCAGCTGATCTTCACTAAGATCAGAACTGAACATATCATCATCACCCATATATGCACAAAGGGAGTGGAACCTACAGATTTTGTATGTATAATTAGAATAGAAGTCAATTTAAAAATCCCTATAGAGATCACATTAACTACTGCCAGATAGATCCAAAAAGATAAAAGATATGCAACCAAAATATTTCGAGTTTGTGTCTCTCTTCCCTCTTCCGCATTGGCTTTTAGGGTCTGTCACAGGTGATGTTTCTTAAGCTAATTAGCATGTTTCTTGGTCGATGGTTGTGGATTTCTCAAGACATTACCATCGATGAGTCTTGTTGAAGTTCAAAAATGAACTTTCAACTAGGGATTCCTTCGCAACGTGGTTAGGGATGAGTCGGAGATGGTGCGTATGGCGGCCTTATAGCGAAGGTCACCATACACTCAACAAAGTGACATGACAATGTTTATTTAACTAGGTTCAGTTACCTTGTGGGAGCCCCACCTATGTCCTATGGGAGGGTCGTCGAGAGTGGTGCCCGGCGCAAGGAACACTTAGATGGGAGGGTCGTCGAGAGTGGTGCCCGACGCACGGAACGCTTGTGTCTCCGCTTCCGAGTCTCACGACTCCTGACTAATGGACCTTTGAAGGTCCCTCGAACTACGCATCTCGGCCTTCCTAACTCTCCTGAGAGAGCTAAACAGGAAGAGTGACCCTCCTCTTGAGTTTACTCAAGCCAGGAGTGACTTTTACATGCTCATGGGAGGCCATATAGAGCCTAGGAGTCCTTGACAAATGACCAAGGCTGCCCTTGAAGTAAGGAGGGTAGAACTACATAATTTTGCATCCTTTGGCCCATATGCCTCTAGTTGGGCTAGGAGGTGGATTGTAGCACACTAAGAAGAGAATCCCTACACTATTTGGAGGCTTCCTTACTTGGTGTAACGTCCCGTCCAACCCACCGGTCACCCACCGTTGCCAACCACTACGCGTGGCTACACCTAGGATATAGAGTGGCCCCACAAACCAACACTAGTCTTTCCTGCGCACTTTGCCCTCACTCGTGCGCACCCCGGATCAACTTCCCAGTTGATCACCCATCCTCAAATTGCCCCAAGCCAAGCACGCTTAACTTTGAGGTTCCTTTCGGATGGGTTCCTAGAAAAGAAGGTCCACCTTATTGATACGAGTAGTTTATCATTCCTATTAAGCTGAGATGTCACATACACCCCCACTCAAAGAAATCGACATCCCTGTCGGCCCAGTAGGAACGTTCGCTCTTGGCACACATTTGTGTGTCCAGTCCGGCACATGTGTCATGCCGTGTGCCACGACGGGCCACACACGCCATGCACCATAGGCCCGCGTAGCTGACCGCACATGCCCGTGTAACCGAGAGGGTCATCTATGATATCGGTTGTAACACCCCGGTTCCTGGTCGTTGCGCTTGGCTACCACCTAGGATCTAGACTGGCCCCACAAACCAACACTAGTCTTTCCTGCGCACTTTGTCCTTACTCTTGCGCACCCAGGATCAACTTCCCAGTTGGTCAGCCCTCAAATTGCTCCAAGCCAAGCACGCTTAACTTTAAGGTGTTGAAGTCTATATGTAGATTGCCTAGCCCTTTCCATCAGTTCGGACTTTTTTTTCGAGAAAACGCAAAGATCTTTGCGTTTCATTGCATTGAAGAGAAGGGATAGTACAATCCTCCTAGGAGGCTGGGATTACAAAGGTTGTGCTCTCGATCAGTGGACGTCCCAGGATGTGGGCAGGACTACCCTGAGCCCCTGTGCCCCGGCTTGTGCCCAACATTTGGCTTCAGTTTTAATCCTATCCACTAATGCTTCTATCGATGGTCGCGCGTTTTCGAAGACGCATTCATTCCGCTGCTTCCAGATCATCCAAGGGACTAGCATGGCTATGGACTGCAATCCTTTGCGCAGCGCGTGCGGTGTCTGCCCCTTCGTTCGCTGCCACCAGTCTGTAAGTGAGGGCTCATTGTGTGGTGGTTGTGCTGGAATGCGTGTCCAGTCCAGGATGGCATGCCAGGTTTGCCGCACGAATGGGCAGGCCAGGAGCAGGTGCTGGATGGTCTCCGGCGCTTGATTGCAGAGGAGGCATCTGGGGTGGTGTTGTAGGCCGCGTTGGGCCAGCCGTTCTGCTGTCCAGCACCGGTCCTGGCTGACTAGCCAATGGAAGAACCGGACTCTGGGTGGTGCCCAGCTCTTCCATGTCAGCTTCCATGAGGGGCATCTTGCGGATCCATGAAAGGTCGCAGCGTAGCAGGACTGCACTGTGCAAGTGTCGTTGGCCGTCCACCTCCAGAGCATTTGGTCAGGCACGTTCATGAGAGTGATGCGCTGTACGGCCTGCCAAAGCATTAGGTTTTGCCCAATTTCATGTATCCCGAGCACTCCTTGGATGTCGCGTGCCCAAGCATTGCCCGTTAGGGCCTCCGCCACCGTTCTCGCTTTGCGCCTCCTTTTGGGTATGCACTGGTAAAGCGCAGGGGCGATCTCGCGGATGGATTGCCCCTGGAGCCAACGGTCGTCCCAGAACAGGGCCGTCAATCCGTCACCGAGGACCATGGTGGTGGAGCGAAGAACAACGCGCGCTCCTCGGGAGTGAACTACAAGCCGAGCCCTTGCCATGCGCGGTTGTCGTCCGTGCAAGTGTACCATAGCCATCGCAACCTCAGTGCCAGGCCAGCACGCTCCAGGTCCCGTATCCCCAGGCCGCCATATTCCAGTGGACGGCAAACATGGCGCCAATTGACATGGCGGTGCCCACCGTTGGCAGTTGCACGTCCAGCCCATAGGAAGCCCCGTTGTATTTAGGGTCTTCTTGGGGGGGGGGGGGGGCGAATGCGAGCAGTTGGTGAACCGAGATGGCCTCGAGCACCACTTTGACCAATGCGAGTCGTCCAGCCTTGTTCATGAGCCATGCTTTCCAAGTTGGGAGCCTGGCAGCCACTGAATCTACGAGGGGCTATAGTTGGCGGCAGTGGGGCGGCACAATGTTAGCGGGATGCCGAGGTAGGTGATGGGCAGGTCGGCCGTCCTGCATCCTACATGGGCAATCGTCGCGGCCGCGTCGGGGTCGCCATGGAGGATGGTGGCCGAGCTCTTGGCGTAGTTCACCCGGAGGCCGCTAGCTTCACCGAAGAGTGTTAGGATGCCCTTGACGGCCTCCATGTCTCCAGGTGTGGCGTGGCAGAAGAGCATCACATCGTCGGCATATAAGATGGCCGGAATGGCTCGTCGGGGGTGCAGCTGTTGCAAGATGCCGGAGTCGTGGGCGCGGCGGACGAGGCGTCCGAGGGTGTCCACGGCGAGCACAAAGAGTTGTGGGGACACTGGATCACCCTGTCGCAGTCCGCATCGGTGCCATATCAGCGGCCCTAGCTCGCTGTTCAGCATGATCCCGGTGCTTGAGGTCGAAAGCAGTATCGCAAGCCACTCCCGGAACCGAGGTCCGAACCCATACTGGTCAAGCACCTCGAAGAGGAAGGGCCAGGATAGGAAGTCAAAGGCTCGCGTGAGGTCGAGTTTGAGCATGACTCTTGGGGCCCCAAGTTGGTGCAGCAGCTTCATGGATTGCCTGACCAGGACAAAATTGTCGTGGAGGCTCCGGCCTGGGATGAATGCATTCTGGTTGCAACTGACCAGGTCGCCCAACCTTGGCGCGAGGCATAGCGAGAGCACTTTCGCGAAGATTTTGGCCACGAGGTGTATCAGGCATATCGGACGGTAGTCAGTTCGGAATTTTGGTTGCGTTGGTTAGTGCATTAAGCTTAACATGGTATCAAAGCCTAAGATCTTGAGTTCAAGTCATGGCTTTCACAATTTATCAAAAAATTGTTGTTGCCCCCCCTCTCTGTCCACGTATAGGCCTCTTGAGCCATACCTCTGAGTCTATTCACGTGTTGACTTTCCCGCGTCAAACGTGAGAGGGGGTGTTGAAGTCTATATGTGGATTGCCTATCCCTTTCCATTAGTTCGGACTTTCGATTGCATTGGCTAGTGCATGAAGCTTAACATAAGGTTCCTTTTAGATGGGCTCCCGGAAAAGAAGGTGCACCTTATTGATATTAGTAGTCAATCATTCCTATTAAGCCGGGATTTTCGTGGAGATATATTCGTCCTCAAAAATATTTGTGGGAATTCGGGCCCCTTCAGCAAGTTTTATAGCCATATTTGACTAGGAAATACCTTGCAAGAATTTGTGTGCCTTACATAGTCGGATTGGATTCCCAAAACAACTTGCGAGAATTCGAGGCATCTCGGAAATTTTTATGGAGTCAAGAACGACTCCTAACATACTTTGCAAGAATTATTGACCCATCTACCACATATTCCCATCTGTGAAGAATATGCTATGGGAACATGGAGCTCTACCATGGCGAACCCGCGCTTGGCATAGTCCTGTACTATCTGGTACAGCTTGGTGATTTCCTTGCTGCCGGCTGCGGTGTACTTCAAGCTCCAGGAATTGTGCTTTCTTGGTGGAACCAGGGTGAAGGCCTCGATGAGTCAGGATACTGGCGGATTGCCGAGCTTGATGTCTGTGATGTAAAACCATTCCTCCTGCCACTTCTTGTTGGATTCGGCCAACTCTTCGTCGAGGTAACCGGATCCGGCCACCTTGGTGATGGCGGCACCCCCGCACTCGCAGGTCTATATCACAATGGTCCGGAGCTTGACCGAGGAGTAGCGGCACCAAAGACTGAAGGGTGGCTCAAAGCCGAGAAACAATTCGCACAGGGCCATGAAACATGCTATATGGAGGATGCCATTCGGGGTCAATTGGTGGAGTTGGAGGCCGTAGTAAGTGGAGAAGTTCCCTAAGAAGGGATGAAGAGGGAACTCCAAACCGCGAAGAAATGGGATAAAGCATACCCGCTCGCCGCCACGCGGGCGCAGAACAACCTCGGTGACGTCTTCCCCGTTCGCGTTGGTCGTCACAGCGAGCGACACTCAACGACTTCGGACGGCGGCAGGTGCCCAGCTCGATGAGGTGCATGAGATGCCCTTCGGTGGCAGTGGACGTCATTTGCTTGCGCTTGGTGTTGGATGCAACCTTCAACTTGTCGCGACACTCTTGTCGGCGGTTACCTTGCCCGCGGAGGTACCCCTCGGCGTCTAGTTCTTCCCTAGCTTGGGAAGCATGGGGGCAAGATTGCGTGCGTGGGCAGTGCGAGATGGAACGAGTGGAAAGCTTGGAGATTGAGCAGCAGCAGCAACGACAACAATGGACGCGGGGCGCTTAAGAGAGAGATGGAGAAGAAGAACAAGGACCAAGTGCAGAGACCCCTTGGTAGTTTTCCCTTATAAACACCAGACAAAAAGGAAGCGGTGGCGACCTTGTCGTGACACGCAGCAGGTTTAGCCTCCCCATTCCCAATTACCCCACGCTTAATGCGCGCATGAATTGAGGCATTTAATAACACCGGCGTCCGAGACATGTCATCCAGTCACGTCGTAATGACTAAGGGGACGTGGCTCAGATGGGCAGCACGATCCCACACACACGTCACGTTGACTGACGGTCAGCCTGACAATGGTGGTTCAGTTCGCCCTGTTGGACCAGCGCCTGATCTGGTCCCTCTACAGGACCCGAGCTCTGGCTTCAAAAAGATTTCATAAGTACTATACGGGAAATCGGCCTACGGAAGCCGGCTTCGTGAGAAGACTTCACCGTGGATGGCTACATACACCAACAATTCAAGAATAGGGGAGCTTCATGAACCGACTTCCACTCTGACAAGCTACTAAGACCGGCGCCAGCAGATCGACCCCAACCAAGAAGCAGTCGGATTTGAGGACTAGTTCCGGGGCTACTTACGGTGTTACGGCCTAGGGGTGCCTCACCTTACCGGAAGTCGGCCTGAGTAGGCCAGCCTAGGGCCCCCTAGGTCGGTTATGTCATGGGCTGATCAGCCCGACCCATGGCTCTACAATCGTAATGGGTCCGGAAGGCTTGGAGTACAAGACAAGGCAACCGGCATCCAGAGGACTCCTTACCGACTTAGATCATGTAACCCTAGACCATGGTACCCATATAAGCTAGGGCTAGGCTAGTCAAATAGACACAATAGAACCCTAGAGCTTTGTTCAATCCCTCGATCTTTGTAACCCCTATACACAAATAATATACGCAAGCAGGAGTAGGGTATTACCTCTTCTACAAGGGCCTGGACCTAGGTAAAACTCTTCCCTTGTTACCATCCGATCTACTCGTCTGGCCGAATACCCTATCGAGGAATCGACCGGAAAATACTCCAACAATGTTGCAGTTGCTACTTATGAGCACAGGTCTTGGACTATCAACAGGCTCTTCTCATTTATCATGCTGGGTTGTTTGTCTAGACTCGGTGCTTTGATAATGATACTCATGCTGCAATTGTTCTTGGGGCCAGTGTTCTACCTTAGTTTTCCTCCGAGTTTATGGCCTCACTAACGTCTTCAAGATGTGGACCCATCTTCGATAGTGCTATCAGCCCTCTGGTGATGCCCAATACTAGTACATGGATCGCCACGAGCATGCTCTTAAGCAGGGTGACTCCACTATTGATGATTTCTACCCGCATTACTGGTTGTGCTTCATGCAAATGCTACCAGGTCATTAGGTTAGACTTGGAGTTTCAGCCCGTCTACTAGTTCTTGTCTCGGCTCCACAAGGAGTTTGAACCAAGGCACGCTCAACTATTTGCTCATGGTCGTGTTTCTCTTATGGAGGCGCTTTCCGAGATTCGTGCTACGAAGACTCACTTTGTGTGCTCAGTACCAAGGAACCAGCCATGGAGAAGCTAAGGAACAAGGCCAAGCAATGGCGAAGGAAGATCGCGAAGGAAGAAGGAAACGGGACAAGTTTGCGCTTGCCCGGACGATTTGGACCCTGGTCCGAACAATCCGGTCAATGCCCAGACGATTCAGACCTCTGTCCGGACAATCCGGCTATGCGCCCCGAAGACACCCGAAGATCGAGCCCGAAGCCGGATCATTCGGGACCCCGCCCGGATCATCCGGAAGAAGCCCAGACATCCAGCCTAACGACTGTTGATGCGTCCCTATCCGACCATCCGGGTGACTACCTACCCACCCAGACGTCCGGCCTTGCCTGCACACAAACCGGCCATGTGACCATGTATCTCCCCACCTACCTCTCTATTTTTTCCCTAGCCTATAAATAGACCTTCCCCACCTCTTTCTAGGGTCAGCAAAGCATATGAGATGAACTAGAGGGCTTTGCTCCTTACCATACCTCTCCCATGGAGACCAAGGCCTCCTAGGAGAAGATCCCCCAAGTGGATATCAAGGCCTTCCTTTGTGGAGAAGACTACCCCTTTCAAGACCTCAACTCCCCTGGGATTGGGAAGAACTATCTCTCCTTTTAGTTTCCTCTTGTTGGGTTTGGATCTTGAACCTTGTATGTGTATCTGGATTTAGTGGATGTGTGACCTTGAATCTTGTCTCGAGTGTTCCTCTCTTTGTGTTTGCCTCTTGATTTTTCCCCTTTCCCACCTCCAAGTGTGAAGAAGATCACCACCTAAGGTTTCACCCTATAATATTTCTCCCACTAGCTACACGCAGCAGTTAGCTTTTCTCCTCGAACAGTCGCCCGCAGCAGCAATGTCCCCTTCTTCTCCCCCTGGCGAGCAGCTGCACACAACCGTAGCTCCCAACAACAGCAGCTCAAACCGCTGCCTCTGTTCCCTTCCCAATCAGCAGCAGCCAGCAGACACAGGAGCGGCACCCCTTAGTGGCAGCAGCAACAGCAGTAGCAGTGCATCCCAGCGAATTCAGCAGCAGCAGAGCCGGATCTCCTCTTCATCCTCTGCCGCGCAGCCAGAGGTACCAGCAACCAGTGGCGTAGACAGGGCCATGGCCCGGGTCGTAGCGCTCGAATTCTTTGTTGACTGTAGCAATTTTGGCACTGTTTGACACTGTACAACATGTTCCGCCTGGGGCTTGCTCGATCCTAGCTACGCCACTGCCAGCAACTGCACTTGATCACCCGTGCCAGCCGGCACTTCTCCTAGCTCCAGCACCGCTGTCCATGCAGCTCCCGTGCATACGGCCGCACCCACGACTTCCCCGCTTGCAACAAATCATCACCGACAGCCAAGTCAAAAGTACAAGAAAAAACATCTCCCCATACACTACCACAACATCCAAATTCTTCCTTACCCAACGCATCACCCTCTATGCCCCCACTACCGGTGTGGTTTTCATGATCTGCACCAAGTTCCTGAAAGATGTCAAGTGGGATGTGCTAATGCTCAGGTGGGCGCCTGCTGCTGCTCCTCCTCCTTCGTCTTCCCCGGCACTGGCCCAAGCTCACAGCAGTCGTCTGATCCAAGATGTGCTGCTCTTCTGGCCACCATCAGGACCAAAGCTTGAAGTGGTGAAGGGAGGAGGTTGTAGGCTGTAGCCTTCTTCAGGCCACACACTGCGCCCACGGGGCATTCGCTTTAGTCAGTCCTGCTGGACAAGGCCATGTGTCATGGATCAAGTGATCACAGAAGTGCCCATCCGGCTCCGGACAGAGACAATGACAGCGGCACCCCTCTCTCTAGCTGTCCCTTTCGGTCTTCATCCAACTGTGGTAGTTGGAGAGTTAAGGGTCCGGAAAGAGAAACCGTTTTCTACTGCATGTGAGCGGCCACAAGGCTAAGGTTGCCCTTTACAATAGTGGTACCTCTCGTAAACTTTCATAATTACCTACGGGTACAGAGTATTGTAACCATGAACTTGTGTAAATTGAGCATGAAAATTAGTACCTGTAGGCAGTAATTGGAGCATCTGAATTTGCTTCTCTGGGCATCAAATCCATTCCACGGCCTGCACTAATCATTTTCGCTGCTAGATCTATCATTTCTCCTGTTTCTGGAAGAGTTGCCCTATACTCCCTGTCACTTACTGGGGCCTGAATAAAAGATCATTGTAGAATTTCTATCAAGATACTATTGAGGTATTAAATTAATTACAGCAAAAGCAATTATTATCAACACTTTACAAGCTGATCAGTTGCTTCTGTCCTTAGGGGTGAGAATATCATGTGCAATACTCAGAGAACTAGAATATGGACAGGAATACTCGGAGAACAAAAATCCTTCTGTGCAATACTCGGAGAACAAGAATATGGACAGGAAAATTATACCTGCAAAATTACCCCAGAAACTGCTTTGGAACATGCAAAGTTTGTCCGCATGTAATGTATAATATCCTGGCATTCATATAAGTGTCTATGTTATCTCATACTGTAGACCATAAAATAGGGCAGTATATACTGTAACAGCATACCTGGCAACCAGTGCTGTGACCGAGCAGTATTACTCCTTCAGAATTATCTTTATTTATCAAGTAACCGATGAGCTGATCAAGTTCCAATGCATCCTTGCAAAAGAAAAAATACGATCAACACAGACTAAATCAAGCAAAGAGAAGCAAAAAGGAAAATTCAATCAAACGTTAATCCAAGCAAAACTGGTTGTATCACTACTGTCACTGATTGTCCTCATGTATTCTTATCATGCTGCATTGCACTAAAAAAGTCAAAGGTAAAATCAGAAGGTTTGATGAATAATGCAGCATGTCATCAACGCAACTGTCATATAATGCTTAGTTCATACGCCAAAATACTCTAATCGCCAATCAGCTCGCCACAACATGAAATAAAAGGCATCTTCTATTGCAAACATGACCAGGGAGCGTTCTCCCCATGATACCCGATTCCTATTTTTACAAACGTCCCACCCATGGTTCTGAACTGAAATTCATATTCAACCAAGATTCAGGAAATGGCAGGTAAGTTCCTGAGCATGCAACTACATTATACTTGCGTATACATATTACAAACATTTTTCGGTTTAAGAGAACAGCTCATAGGTAGGCTCTGACCACCTAGCCTTCCAAAACTATTTACAACTTTATACACTGAATCCGGGTTGAAAGAACATGCGGTGCCTCCATGTTTGGTTTTGGTAATTAATGACAATCTCTATGGACTAATGGTTGCCTTGAGTTATATTTGAAGGATTTGTCCATAGGCTTTTCTCAAGTCCATGTGTTGGTTTCAAGGAGTTTATGTGATGACCAAAGTGCTATTCAAGGAATTATCCAAAGATTGGTCATGTAGAAGACATGATACAAGGTTGATCAAGACCAAGTCAAAGAGTGAATCAAGTTAATCAACACATAAAGCGTACAAGATGTACCGAGAGGGATCAAGTGATCCCATGGTATGGTAAGCATTGTCCATTACGCTTTGTGTACTAACCCATGGTCTACATGAGAGTTCTATGTGGGGTTAGGCATGTTTCCATGGGCTTGCGTCAAGAGAAAGTTCTCGTACAACTCATGGAGGATGACATCAAGTGGTGATCGCCATCAAGATTGAAGTGTGCAAGTTCAAGTGGAGCATCACGAAGAGATCATGCTTGAAGATTGCCGTCCATTGTGGTGACAATGGACTTGTGAAGATGTTCCGAAGAGTGGCTCACCCATAGTGGAGTATGGGGGAGCAATCTACTAGTCTTCATCGAGCCAACGCAATCAAGAAAGGTGGTCCAACTTGAGAGAGTCAAGATCGTCATCATCTAGCTCAAGTGGACTATGTGCAAGGCAAAGGTTTGCCCGTGATAGGTTTTCTATTTTACCAGTCTCATGGTGGTATTTGGGAGACCAGGTTATAGGATCGATTGCCATACTATCAAGGGGGGCTCTCAAGTTAGTAGCTTGATCATATCGTTTATAGAGATCTCAAACCATTGCATCCTTGCATCATCGTGCTGGTTCTTCATTCATAGATGTTTCACATCTCTATATCTTAGGCATAGTCCCTCTGCCACTTCTTACTATAACCGGTCGCTGTTGGATAGTATTTGTCGTCATCTATCCAACAAGCTTGAGTTTGCTCAATTCGGAGCTCATTTGCAGAAGTTATGGCAGTTCAGGCTTTCATGCATCCATCTGTTTTGCTTAGGCCTTTTGTTGCTCTCTAGCGGTAGTACCGCCCTGGGTAGCGGTAGTACCGCTTGTGCGGAACTTCCGCGGTTCCGGTGTCGCGGGCACTACCGCTTGTTTTCAGCTTCTGGACTCTTTATCGCTTCAGCGGTAGTAGAGCAGTAGTGGCGAGCGGTAGTACTGCTCTAAGCGGTACTACCGGCCAGCCACTACCGCTGCTACTTCCGCCTATTTTATCGCCTCTGGACTCGTTTTCCTCTCCGTGGTTGTAGGGCGGCTGTAAGGGGCAGTAGTACCGCTTCTCCCCTGTATACTGCAACCTCAGCGGTAGTACCACTAGGGCGAGCGGTAGCACCGCTTCGGCGGCACTGCCGCCTCAGGATGCTTCTTCTGTGCACTATACTCCGGGTACTTCCGCTCGAGCGGTAGTACCGCTCCTTGGAGCGGTAGTACCGCTTGTGTGCGTCCAGTGCACATAACGGTTGGATTTGAGGAGGCCTATAAAGGGGGGTCTTCTTCCCCAATGATTCTTATCCTTTGAGCAGGGGGTCTTCTTCCCCAATGATTCTTATCCTTTGAGCAGGGGGTCTTCTTCCCCAATGATTCTTATCCTTTGAGCTCGTGTTCTTCCCCCATTGTTGACCTTCGAGCTTGCTATCTCTCAATCCCTCCATGGATTCTTGCTAGTTTTTGGGGAAAAGAGAGACGAGATCTAGATCCACATTTCTACCAATCACTTTCTCCTCTGTGTGAGGGGAACCCCTTGGATCTAGATTTTGGAGTTCTTGGTGTTCTCCTTCTTGTTCTTCCTCTCATTTTTCTCCATAGCTTTCGTTGCTTTGGTGGGATTCGAGAGTGAGGGACTTGGGCACTCCGTGTGCCCTTGCCATTGCATTAGTTGCATCGGTTTGAGTTCTCCATGGTGATACGTGGAAGTGAATAGTTGAGAAACTTATTACTCTTGGGTGCTTGGTACCCTAGAGCTTGTTCCTCTTGGGTGCTTGGGTGCCCTAGACGGTTGGTGGTGTCTCGGAGCTCAATCATTGTGGTGTAAAGCTCCGGGCTTGCGTCGGGGTCTCCAATTAGGTTGTGGAGATTGCCCCGAGCAATTTGTACGGGTCCCGGTGACCGCCTCCAAGGGTTGCCAAAGTGTACGGGTTCGGTGACCGCCCCCAAGGGTTGCCATTTGTACGGTTCGGTGACCGCCCTCAAGGGTCCCTTAGTGGAATCACGGCATCTTGCATTGTGTGAGGGCATGAGGAGATTACGGTGGCCCTAGTGGCTTCTTGGGGAGCATTGTGCCTCCACACCGCTCCAAACGGAGATTAGCATCCGCAAGGGTGTGAACTTCGGGATACATCGTCGTCTCCACGTGCCTCGGTTATCTCTTACCCGAGCCCTTTACTTATGCACTTTACTTTGTGATAGCCATAGTGTTTCATGTTATATATCTTGTTATCACTTAGTTGCCTATCTTGCTTAGCATAGGTTGTTGGTGCACGTAGGTGAGCCTAGTTGTTTTAGGTTTTCTGCTTGACAAATTAAACGCTAGTTTTATTCCGCATTTGTTCAAGCCTAAAAAAGGGGCAGCCCCAGTGCATGTAGCTCCCGCATTTGTTCAAGCCTAAACCGTAATTATTTTAAAGCGCCTATTCACGCCCCCCCCCCCCCCCCCTAGGCGACATCCACGATCTTTCACCGGTATGTTTCACAGTACCAATGGTACTTTGTGTTTCTACCAGTTACTTTAATGTGTGTGAATTTTGAAGGTAACAATGTGTCAGGTTGTAGAAGTGTACCATGGTGACTATGTAGTAACCTTCCCCTGTTTCTTCGTGCCAGATTTAGTTTCGACCGTCGATTGCCCATCCAGTGGCTCTCCCTTGATGATAACGGTTCGCCACTGGTGCCACTGCTCGCCCGTTGTTGCTTCATCCTACGGCTCCTACCCTTTGACCCATTGTTGTTTACTTTCCGACAAGCGCATGTGCGCAGTGTTGCTTTTCTTCGGTCTTTGTGTTGTAATGGCTATAAAGCCTCTCTTTCTCCATTTTGGACACGTCGAATGTAATCGGGTATAAACCCTAGCCTCCTGTGGCATGCTTCTCCTACTTTCCCCTTTTGCAAGGAATACAAACCCTAGCTTGATTTCCCCCAAATTCTCTCTGAAATTACTCGATTGATTGCTAAATTCAGTTAAGTCTAGTCCAGGTCTTGACACAATGAAATGTTGATACTCCTATGCATAAAATTTGTAGCTGACATTTTTTCCATGTAATAGAGTTCATACAAAAACCAAGGGGGCTTCAGAAGGCTCTCAAAGGGTCAAGTTTCAAGAAGCAAAAACAGGTTACACCTATAGAGTTGTATAACTTAAGAGCAACTCCATCACATAATTCATAATCCGATTATCAAGAATATCTGCTGTACTGAAGGAGTAAAATAAGCTTTTAAAACACAGAACCTCAGATCCTCTTTTATCATGTAATAATGAGAACACCTCAAGGATATTGGTCTATTGCATGCTTTGCTACAATTCAGAAAATGTTATTCTATTTGATACAAGGATGAACAAGCTGATGTAATTATTGACTAGTAAAGAACATACTTGCTCCAAGCTGGAAATTCCGTATCCAGTATATGATGAAGAAAGTAATGGTTGAACCAGTGACCATTTCTCAACCTCCAACGCAAGTGACAATGGTTCCAAGTAACTGTTAGGTTTCAGAAATGGATTAGTGCTATCGAATCAGACTTAATTGTTATATAAATAATCAATTAAAACAGATAAGTTTTGCAGTATGATAATATTTTTCTGAAAGCATGTTATGATCAATTTGTTTCATCAGTCCACCACCACCTCCTCGAACATGCATAAATTTGCTGACACCTTGCCGTGGTTTTGAGGCTGTCTCACTTTGAAAGATTTCTGTTCTCTGGGACCAAAACAAATTCTAATAATTATCTTTGGTTAGACTGACAGGGCATTAGGCATAAACCCCATACCACGTGTGATGCTTGGAATTTCTAGCACCTTGAGCAACACATATTTTGCCTTAAAAGTTGGGACAAGGTCAGCATTGTAAAGAGTGTTTTTAGTTGATTCTCCCTCCGTCCGAAAATAAGTGTCTCAACTTTGTACTAGCTCTAGTACAAAGTTGTACTAAGCTTGAGACACTTATTTTGGGTCGGAGGGAGTAGAAGGCAGCATTTAGATAACGCAAGGCCAGAAATAAGAAAAACCAAGAGATAAGTAAAGGACGCTAAACTTATTGAAGCATAAAATGACCAAATGAAGACATACTTTAACAGAAGCTTGCCCATTACATGCAGTAGTAGTTGAGGGCACAGTTATCAGAGATGATGATTAATACGCTAAAATGAACTACTTAGAAATAAAAAAAATGTTTCAAGTCAGCAGTACATCAAATAATGGGGCAAATACAGTTTAGCATAACATGGCTATGCTTGGTGTCAGTCTTTGATGGACAGCATGTGCCGGTAATAATTAAGAAAACAGAATCATATATTTATCACTGCCAAGACTAACAGAGGTGAACATAGTACAACACAAGGAAGAAAGAAAGTTACAAGAATAATGTTTTCAATTATAAGCATGTATCATCGATTAACGATTGGCATGGAGCCAATCATAAAATGCATAACTGCGACATGACCCTGGATGGTACCCTATACCCAATGATTGTGTTAGAAATATCTCTACTTGTAATGACCTACCCCCTTGGGCCAACAAAATGGAAGAATCTACTACTGACCTAACCCTAATTACTGAAAAGTAGATAAAAGTAAACGACAATATTCTTCTATGCTTTATTGAGGGGTCGGCCCCTTGTATAGTAGACAAGACATGACCAACAAGCCGGTAAATCTATTGATCTATTCAAACTCTAATACAATCTCTAAACTGACTGGACTCTTTCCTAACAAAGATGCTTAATCAACTAGGACTCTAATTAAGGGATAAGACTCCATGTTTGATGGGCTGGTCCACATAACATCTCTCCCTTCCTTGAAAAACAGCTTGTCTGCAAGCTGTAGGTTGTCAATTGCCTCCCAGGGGATCTTGGCCTTTGATGTAGGGTGGGCATAAAAACCAATGAACCGAACACCGAACCGAAGCCGAAACCGACAAAACCGAATTTTCAGTTTTTATCATTATTATAAATAATTTCGGTTTTTACTTCCAAAAACCTAAGTAAGTTCGGTTGATTCGATATTTATCTCGGTTAGCCCAAATCATGCCGAACTATACCTTTGACAGAACGCAGACTAACGTGGAACACTCACCCAGATCGAAGGAACGTCGCTCTCCACTTCTCCTGTACCCAACCACTTCGCTACCATCAAAGCCATGGCCCACTAACCCATGTGCGACCAGCAGAAACTAGGACCCCATTTTTTTGGATCGTGGGCTGGGCACTTTTATGAAACTGCCCCCTTGCATGAAACTGCCCACGTACAAGAATGCGAATAGCCGATCAGAAACTTTAGTCCAACCTCGCGTCGCTGAGGAGATAAGGCTGGGACTTCCTGCTATATATAAGAGGCTGCTCTCAGCAGATTTGGTAAAGCCAAGGTCTGTCAGGTAGAAACCGAAATCGCACCAAATAAGTTGGTTAACCAAACTTTCGGTTAGTTATTTTCAATTCCCATTTTCCATTTCTAACTCTGCTAACCGAATTTGAAAATAAACAGAATGGTAGAAACCGAATTTTCGGTTTATACCGGATGCCCACCCCTACTCTGATGACTATGACCAGATGTGGAACTATCTTGGTCGTAGTCATCAGCCGCGATTAAGAATAGTCGCGAGCAACGGTGACCTTTGTTAGGAAATGTGCAACTTAGTATTATCTCAAGGCCAAAGCCATCATATATACAAGTACAGGTGGAGGCCAAAGGCCAAATACAGAAAGCCAAAAGACATCATAAATATAACTCTAACACCCCCTCTCAAACTCATGGTGGATCTGCAACACTGAGTTTGGAGAGGTAAAATCCATGTTGCGCTCTAGTCTGGGCCTTCGTGAAGAAGTCCGCTAGCTGTAACTCAGAAGGAACATACTGAAGAGCAACAACATGATCCTGCACAGCAGCGCGCACAAAGAAAGCATCAACACCAATATGCTTGGTAAGCTCATGCTTCACGGGGTCCCGCGCGATACTGATAGCACCTGTACTGTCTGACAGGAGTGTAGTAGGTGTAGTAATAGAAACACCAAAATCCTCGAGTAACCAGCGTAACCAAGTCACCTCTACGGTGAGAAGAACCATAGCTCGCAACTCAGCCTCAGCACTCGAACGGGAAACTACAGTCTGTTTCTTTGTCTTCCAGGCAATGAGAGAACCACCAAGAAAAACACAATAAGCAGAAAGTGAACGACGATCCGAAGGATCACTAGCCCAGGTAGCATCCAAATAGGCCTGGAGCTGTAACGAGCTGGAACAAGGAAAGAAGAGACGGTGAGAGATCGTGCCATGAAGATATCGTAGAACACGAAGAAGGTGACTATAGTGAACCGAAGTGGGAGAAGAAACAAACTGACTCAGGATATGGACAGGATAGGAGATATCTGGACGAGTGACGGCGAGATAGACAAGACTGCCAACAAGATGACGATAACGAGTCGGATCAGACAAGGGCTCACAATCAAAAGCACGAAGGTGAACATTAAGCTCCATAGGAGTCTCAGCAGTGCGCTCATCACTAAGAGCCGCCCGAGCAAGAAGATCCTGGATATACTTTTCTTGGGAAATAAAAAAGCCATCAGAGGTGGAGGAAACCTCAATCCCAAGAAAGTAACGAAGAGGACCAAGATCAGACATAAGAAACTGCTCATTGAGACGGGCCTTGACAAAGGCAATGTACTCAAGATCGTCGCCAGTGATGATCATGTCATCAACATATAGAAGAAGAAGAGTGCGACCACGAGCGGAAAGGTGGACAAATAACGCTGGATCATGAGCACTGGGAGAAAAACCAGCTGCAGTCACCACAGAGGCAAAACGCTCAAACCAAAACCAAGTGCGAGGGGCTTGCTTGAGACCATATAGAGAGCGACGAAGACGACAAACCATGCCATCAGGAACAGAATACCCAGGTGGTGGTTGCATATAAACCTCCTCACGCAACTCACCGTTAAGAAAGGCATTCTTAACATCAAGCTGAGACACGGACCAATGGCGAACAGAGGCTACAGCGAGAAGTGTGCGGATAGTGGTCATATGGGCCACAGGAGCAAATGTCTCATCGTAATCACGACCATGCTCCTGCTGAAAACCACGAGCCACAAGACGAGCTTTATATCGCTCAAGAGAACCATCAGAGTGGGTCTTAATCTTATAGACCCACTTACAAGCGATGGGACGAACGCGGGGAGGAAGAGAAACCAGGTCCCACGTGCCGGTGCGCTCAAGGGCAGCAATCTCCTCTGCCATCGCAAACTGCCATTCAGGATGAACAATAGCATCCCGATAAGAAGTCGGCTCAAGAACGGTCGAAAGACCATAGCGAGAAGGAGAATATCGATCAGGGGGTGGACAAGGCCGAGAACGAAGACCATAAGTTGGTTGAGAGGAGTAAGATGACACATCAGAAGTAGAGGACGCATTGGTAGACTCATCCACAACATGTGCACGACGAGTATAATGGAATGGAAAGGACAGAAGAGGTGGAATCACTGGAGGTGGAGACGGGGAATCTATCGGTGATGAAGGTGGAGAAGGGAAAGGTATTGGTGATGAAGCTGGAGAAGGGGAAGGTATCGGTGATGAAGGTGGGGAGTCATGCGATGAGGGAGGAGAAGAAATCGTAGGAGAGGATGGCGTTGGATCTGCAATGGCAGGGCGGGGAGTAGGAATATTGGGCACAGAGGGAGGTGTATCCGAAAATGTAAGAAAAGAGATGTCCTCTGTCGAAAAGACCGAGGATGGACGCGGGTAGAAGGGACGAGATTCATCAAAGGTCACATCCCGGGAAATACGCATCCGGCGACCGACAGGATCCCAACACCGATAGCCCTTGTGCTCATCACTGTATCCGAGAAAGACACACTCAACAGATTGAGCGTTTAGTTTGGTGCGTTCACGAGGGGCAAGCAAAACATAGCAAACGCAGCCAAACAAACGGAGCACCGAATAATCAGGAGAACGACCAGAAAGATGCTCGAGAGGAATACCACCCTGTAGAGCAGCAGATGGCTGAATGTTGATGAGATAGGTGGAAGTAGTAACAGCCTCAACCCAGAAGTGAGGCGGAAGAGAGGCGGCGATCATCATCGCACGCGCCGTCTCAAGAAGGTGACGCTGCTTGCGCTCAGCCACACCATTTTGAGCATGAGCACCAGGGCAAGAGAACTGAGTAAGAGTACCCTACTCAGCAAGAAATCCCAGCAGCGCATGGGAGATATACTCACCAGCTGAATATGCGCGAAAAACACGAATAGGAGTGGAAAACTAGGTATGAACCATGGCAGCAAATTTTTTATATATAGATAAGACCTCACTGCAAGAAGACATGAAATAGATCCAAGTGTACCGAGAAAAATCATCTATAAAGATAATATAGTAGCAATGACCCCCTTTCGAAGCGAAGGGAGCCGAACCCCAAACATCAGAGTGAACGAGATCAAAAGGACGCTCGGAGACTGACTCACTGTGAGGGTAGGGTAGCTGAATCTGCTTACCAAGCCTACAACGCACACAATCCAACGAAGCGTTACCGGAGACAGACCCCAGAACACCGCGCTGAACCAAAGACGAGAGACGAGAACCACATAAATGGCCAAGACGATGATGCCACTGCTGAAAAGAGCTGGTAGATGCAGCAACAGGGGTTGCGAGACTGGCGGCGGTGGCAGCGGAAGGAAGACGAAGCCAGTCAAGCTCCCAGAGACCATCAGAACGCCGAGGGCCAGCACCAAGCAGGGTGCCTGTGCGACGATCCTGAACAGAACATGAATCAAAGTCGAGAATAACCCTACAATTAGAGTCAACAATCTGACCACCAAAAATGAGCTGCATGGTAAGTCGAGGAACATGAGCGACAGAGGGAACATGAAATGAAGAAGTGCTAAGAGTGCCTCAACTAGCTACAGGTAGGGGAGTGCCATCAGCTGTAAGAACACGAACAGGAGACTCGGCAGGTCGAACGGAGGTCAAAGTGGAAGAATCATAAGTCATATGAAAAGACGCTCCAGTATCAAGAATCCATGGGGATGTACCTGAATGAGTAGAAGGTGGTTTCTCAGTGCCAGAAGAGTCAGTCACGGAAACTGCAGAACCTGTCGATGAAGAATCCCAAGTAGCAAGCACGCATTGCAGCTGCGCAATCTCATGCGCAGACAGGGACAAGACGGAAGAGGTCGAGGTAGAAACACCTGCCGACGATGAGCAGTCGCCGCCACCCGTGGAAGCCGCATGTAGAGTCGATCGAGAGGAGCAAGTCGACGCAGAGCCGCATGTGGAAGCCACTTGAGGAGTCGATGTACATCGCTCACTGTCGCACATGAAAGCCGCGAAAGAAGTCGACCAATAGCGATCAGCAGAGCCTGCCGAAGACGCAGTAGGAGACGACCTCACAGAAGGACGAGCACCAAGCACTGAGCGACAACGCATGTGCGAGATGGGATTGATATAGGGAACACCATCAGAAGTCTGCGGGCAGCGAGGGAGGTGCAGGCCCGACGGAAACATCATATCAGCTTTCTCTTTTTTTCTCTCTCTCTCTTTTTTAGGATCACAGAACACAAGTCAGCCAATCCACCGGAACGACACCGAGTGAGGAGCTACGCTGCAGGCCAGCAGCCAAGTCAGGCCCAAAACAGTGGCCCAAGCTGCGACTTACTGGTCAACACACGAAGCGGCCACGGACAGATCGCAACGGCCGCGAACTTCGTGCACACAAGACCGGCTGGCGTACAGACGGCGGCCGACGGGCCGAGGCGGACAGCGGCCGGACAGCGGCGAAGGCCGGAGGACGCGGGCGTCAGCAGCGCAGGGGCCCGCACCAATCCAAGCAACAGCGTCAATCTGCAAGCAGAATCCACGGCCGGCGGCGGAGATCCGGCGAGGAACGCGGCTCGAGCCGTAATCCGGGCGGGAGCGGCGAAGATCCAGCAAAGAAAGACGGCTGGGGGTGGAATCCGAGCAGGGGCGGCGATGTTGACCTCCAATAGCTGCTGCTCCCGCGGTGCGGTGGATCGAGAGTAGCGTCCGGCGGCGTGATCAATCTGGCAACCGCAGCAGATCAGCCTGGATCGTGGGTGGGCAGCAAGGTTGAACTGCAGTGGAGGCGTAGAAAAGGAGCGCCGGAGAGGAGATCGGCGCAGCCGGCGACGACGGTGCGGGATTGGGATCGGATCGCACGAGTTGCACGTGCAAAAAAAAAACTAATGCTCTAATACCATGTTAGGAAATGTGCAACTTAATATTATCTCAAGGCCAAAGCCATCATATATACAAGTACAGGGGGAGGCCAAAGGCCAAATACAGAAAGCCAAAAGACATCATAAATATAACTCTTAACAACCTTGAACATAAATCTCATCGTTGTTGAAGCAAAGGTCCTGACGACGACGTTCTACTAACTCAGCTGGAGTGAGGCGCCGAACCAGCCGTGGCAGGGTTGGCTCTGCAGTGGTCGATGGCAAAACAGGTGCTAGTGGCGGTGGCGGTGAATGCATTGTAGCTGCATTGACCACGGAAGATCGGAGGCGCACAAGGGCCCTGTTGTTGGGGCTCTGGGACCAGGGGTACCCAGGCCCGTCTGCCTGCGGCCCATCGCGCGGCACCGTCAAAGGCCTGGTACAGCCCAGCGCCAAGACTCCACGAGCAAGACCCTCGCGAGGGCCCCCGCCTCGCGAGGCGAACTACATCAAGGCCCCCAGAAGGCCTCCCGCAGGGCGGTCTCACGAGGTTGCCTCACGAGGCCCCTCGCAGGGCGGATACTTCTAGGCTTGCTACCCAACCTCATGAGGCGCATGGTGATGTGAGCCATGACGAGCGGAGCCAGGAGGGCGCCAGCAGGCGCAGGCTAGGACACTTTACTCTTTGGTGCTAAGGAGGCAAGGACGTACGCGGGTTCCCGAGGAATCCCCCAAAGGTTGCCATTCCGGCGCAACGAGACCAAGACCACGGATTCGCCAGGACAGAGGTCATCATCGAGCCCATCAGTACGTCACGACCAGAAGCTTTGAAGGCGAAGACCACCTTTAGTCAGGATAGGGTGTACTACTGCCCCCCTTCAAAATTGGCCGTTGTGGTATCCCTTCCCGCCTAGAGCCTTGGGGGAAGAGGACCGGGCCAGTATAAATATATGCTAGCCTCCACCGTATAGAGGGGTCGAATCCATCTGATCCATTCACCCCCAGCCCTCACGAGGCAGCTCACCCTTGTACTAGTTCATAATCATCCTCCTCGCGAGGCAATCCACCACAAAGCAGGAGTAGGGTCTTACACCGCAAGGTGGCCTGAACCTGGGTAAATCATCGTGTTCCTTCCTTCTTTCGCTCGCTCAAGCACGACGGAGCAAGGCCGTGAGGCCGTGAGTAGCAAGCCATAGCCAAACAGAGTCCTTCGCACACGCCCCATAGTTCGAACCTTTCTTGGGTCTGCGAAGCCCCGATTCCGACATTTGGCGCGCCGTCCAACTTTGCTTCCAGCGTGGCGAGAAGGTCGCCAACAACATTGCGGTGTACGAGGGCCTGATCGCCGGGCTCAAGGCCGTGGCCGCTTTGGGGGTCAAGCGCCTTACCATCAAAGGCGATTCCCAGCTCCTCATCAACTTCTCCAACAAAGAGTACAAGTCGAAGGACAATCATATGGCGACATACCTTGATGTACGTAAAAATTGAAAAGCGTTTCCTGGGCTTGGAATTGCAGCACGTCCCGCGCGGCGCAAACAAGGAAGCTGACGACATCGCCAGGCGGGCATCCCGCCGCGAGCCTCAAAACCCTGGCGTCTTTGAAGAAAGGCTCTTCAAGCCATCAGCTGCACCCCCGACGGTTGGCCCGATGCTGCTCCTGGAGGAGCTACCGCCTGCACCGGCCACGGGCGCCCCGGCCTGTGGCCCGACCTCAGGAGCCCGCCTGCTTCTGGCATTGGAGCCCCAGGCAGGCAACTGGGTTGAGGAGCTCCAGGCAGGCAGTCAACTTAGTGTTGTGGATCTGCCCTGAGTTTGAGGGCGGTGTTAGAGTTATATTATGTTCCAGGTATAGCATGTGTATTTTCCCCTTTGTATGAGGGGTTTCCTGCATATTTACCACCTTTCTTTGGCACAACAACACCCACCCTGCATTATATTAAAAATAGTGGGCCACATCCTGCCCCACAAAACATTACATTGCCAGAGACTTGAAAGTCCCAGAAAACTAAAGCAAGCTTATACATGACCCTGAAAATACACATGTACACACTCCTAATAGCATAAATGTTGAGGATATCACTTATCGTTAGCATTTCACTCCGCTGGGGATTAGAGATTAATCGAAAATCGGTCGATTAATCGATTTTATCAGTTGACTACTAATCGGCCTGTTTTTGCTTGGAATTTCTAGGTTCCAAGCAATAATAAGGTAAAAATGGAAACAACCGTCACTGTGCTCTATGCTTTTAAATAGGACAACACTACATCAATGCATAACTACATATTACATGTCAAACAATGAGTCAATGACAAATAGAATAGGACAACACTACAGCACATGTCCTATCGAACGGGGGATGAAGTGTGATGTGCGGCAGGCTACTGAAGGGGAGCCCTGTTTGGGGATTTCTAACCACAGGGCCCGGCCTGATTAATCGCTAGATTCCCGATTAGTCGCTTGTCAGAGCGATAAATCGGCCCAAATGATAAATAGCAAAGATAAGGTATAATCTTAGCGGCCACCCACCGATAAGCAATAAATCGGTGAGTTGGACGATATTTTGAACATTAACACGTGTCTTGGATAACTCCACAGCTTGCCACGATACATGCACACTCGTCTGCTGACGAGCTCCTCCGTGGACCAACTCCAAGAACGGGCTCGAACGGTGGCCACCACCAGCTGGAGAAAGCATCTTGCAGACAGAAGGGCCTCCACTAGCGATTGGATATTGGAGGTTGCAGAAGTTGCTGATGCTTGAGAAGATGGGGATGCTCATGCACCAGCTGGCGGCAGTGTTGGACATGTAGAATACTGATGAAAGAGTTGAATGAGAAGGAAAAAAGCGCTCGCTAGAGGTCTGGGAGAAACCCCTAAAATGGGCAGTGAATGTCGGATGCAACGCCGTTCAATACTAAGAGCCACGCCAGCCAAATGCTCAAATCCGAAACCCAAAAAGGGGCCTCCACTTATGGAGGTTGAAGAGATCTCGAGCAGGAGACTGGCAAGAGACACAGCAGGGGCAGTCTTATGGAGATGCATAGATAGCACAAGGAAAGCATCACCCCCGCAAAGAAGATTATATGGCAAAGATTGCAAGAAAACACAGGCACCTGGCCTGATCTGGCCTGAACAGATTGCTGGACACCCATATGTGAAGCACCACAAGCAGAATTTGGACATTGGAAGAAAAGGATGGGGTTAAGCTAACCTAGTGAACTAAACAAATGGATCCGGTAGGGGCATGGGAAATTATTGAAAGGGAGAGACCACGACTTGCCGACGGCAAACCCAACTCCAAAATCCAACCGCGAGGCAAGGGGATTAAAGGAGGGTTAAATCCGGCAAAGACAGTATAAGGGAGGTTACTTGAGAGGGCTACAACCAAACGTACCATGGAAAGGCTGAAACTAAGGATAACCACGATGGCTGCAATGCCATGGACGTCAGAGAAACGAGCTCGACGGTGCCTCCAAACCACCGAAAGGAAGCCCAAACTAGCCATAAAGGATGCAAACCAAGTGGATCTACAAAGGGGAGGGTGGCACCGAGCTCCTCTCCCCTCCTCTAGTAGGACGAACCGACAAAGGAGAAAGGGAGAAGAGGCGATGGGGGAGCGAAGGTGGAAGACCGAAGCAGAGGACTTGAGGAGAGAGAAAGAAAAGAAGAGAATGAAAGCGTCATGGAGTTGTTTACATATTTACCACCTGTACATGTACTATATATATTAGCCCTTGGCCCCAATGGAATACAAGTTGCTATTTCTCTAACAATGGTATTCTTTGGAGGAAAACAATGCTATGATCAAATATTTAATGAAACTATATAGCTAATAAGAGTGGTTGACTCTGCCTGAGACTTAAAAAGAAAAGCAACTTACTCAGTTGCTAAGAGCCCATCTGCCAAACCACCAATGAAAATCACCTGACGGGTAAAATCACCAGTCCTAAACGCAACCTGAAAAAGGGATGTAAAGTTATCACACAAACGTTGCAACAATAACAATAAACATAAAACGATTCATGACGAGAATTTGTAGATGCAATCATGCAAACCACAATATGATGAGGGGAGAGGGGTGTCGAGACATCAAAATAAAAAGGGCAACCTGGTGCATGTAGCTCCCGCTTGCGCAGGGTCCAGGGAAGGGTCCGACCACTTTGGGTCTATAGTACGCAGCCTTTCCCTACATTTCTGTAAGAGGCTGTTTCCAGGACTTGAACCCATGACCTCATGGTCACAAGGCAGCAGCTTTACCACTGCGCCAAGGCTCCCCTTCATCAAAATAATATTAACAATTCATGAAGAGAATTTGTCGATGGAATCATGCAAACCATAATATGATGAGGGGTATCGAGAAATCAAAATATATTCTTTTTTTCTAAATCCCAGATAATATAATAGAAAATAAATAATGGACATGTGTATGCTAAAAAGATAAAGGCTTCTAAGAGATTTCAAGTAGACACTGCCAGATGTAAAAAGTTCCTGTGCTTGAAAAAATCTACTATGTCATATGTTTACGACCAATCCTTTGTACACTATCACACCTCTTTTGTACAGGATAACTATCAATTATGTTCTCAGAGGTTGCAATCAGCAATAATGAAAATACAGTACTGAAATGATAATCTGACCATTACATATTTTTAACAACAAAGCCTTTAGTCCCAAACAAATTGGGGTAGGCTGAAGCTGAAACCCATAAGACATAAGCTGGAGAAAACAAGAAAACGACATGCATAAAGGGTCTACATTGTATATTGAGTAGGCTTTCTTCCACAAGAAATGGCAGACACTAATGGACAAATCAACAAAAGGCATGTCCATGCAACATCAGCAAAGGAATTAGGGAATCTCCAATGTGGACCCCTACTCCGGCCTCAAATGTCTGGACCGGATTGTCCGGATACTTTGAAGCCTCCGACAAGGACCGTCAAGACGTCTTAAATCCCGCAGCCCAGCCCAAATTGAGGGGAGGAGTAGGGAGTCCGGACATCTGCCACGTCAGATCTAACAGTCCGAACCCACCCATTATGACCGCGGATCGCCGCCCCGCTTCCCAACGGGATTTCCCGTCGTCGCCTCGCCTTCCCAAAGCGATTTCCCTCCCGCACCCTCACTTCCAGACATGGTTTCATCCCCTTAAAACTGGATGTCGCTCCCCTCCCCTCGCCGCCCAGTCTCTTTGAAAGCCGCCATGGCGCCCCGCAACCATCACAATGTCAATCTCTTCATGTGTCCATCATGCCGAAGCCAAGGGAGTGTGAGCCACCCATGGCGCTCGCCGCCCATCACTTAGCCTACGCCGAGTATGAAAAGTGCAAAGTTCGTGATGCTCTCAATCAGGCGGAGCGGCACAAGACGGTCACTAGGGAGAACTGCCACAACACCCACTTATATGCCGCAGAGGAGCCTGTTGCCGCTCCCATGCCAGCCACGCCAGTCACCGCTCCAGCCACCTCCAAGGATGCCCTCTCCGATGTGTCCGAGGAGGTAGCTTCCATGGCTTTGGACGTGATGATATTCGATTAGTCGTGGTTTATTTACTATCTATTTGTATGGCAAATATGATGTTGAACATCTAACTTATATTAAAGATGTTGCATTTTGAGGAAAATATGGGTGCTAGCATTAGATGGTTGGTGCCCGCCGGACTTGATTTTTACCAATTACACCAGAGCGTTTCCAAGGGCGAATCCACTTTGTAGCAATCGGAAGGTTTATAACTCTAGTTCTAGTGTTTGTTGTTGGTTGTTCAGAGGATAAAACAGGTTCTAAGATGTTGTTCGTGAGTCCCGGGGTGACACCATCCGTTCGATGTTTTTGCCCCCTTAGGAAGGAACAAAAAGGAACATAATGGCAAGTCGGGACCGCCAAAAGCAACCGAAAGCAAAATCACTCACCCATGTGGGTCGTGAAAGATTATACAAGCTTCCTTTTTCCTACAGGAATCAAAGAACCACACGCATCAACGTAGAATCCCACGAGCTAAAAAGCAGGACGCTGCAAATCCAAACAGGAGATCCCGCATCTCGAACTCTAGGGGGAATCTCGAGTTCCAAATGCCACGCAGGTAAGAGGTACCATAGAAGCATCCAGAAATCCGATCCAAAGAATTCCCCACGCCAAAGGAATTGCGAAGCACTTAAGAGCATGCAGCCGATGAGCTGAACTGAATCCAACACCCCTGGGAAAAGGAAAAGAAAAACTCGAAACCGTCCACAGATCATTACTGCGAGCTACGATGAGAGGCTTGACGGACGAGAGAAATAGGCCCGTACCTGAGCGGACTTGGGCCCGTACTTGAACAGCGTGCCCTGGAGCTGCTTCCTGCGAGCACCTACGCCTGTGGTGGCTACAGGGGCAACGACGCCACCCTTGCCGCTCACGGCAGCAGGGGTGTCGGGAAGGGAGACGGGGGCGGAGGTGACGCCGCCGGCGGGAGGCATGGCTGAAGAAGGGGGATTGCCGGATGCTGTGCGCACGATTCCGGAGAACCAGGAAGAGGTGGAAGCCGGCGAGGTCATAGCGGCCGCCGGTGAGGTCACGGCGAGGGCATCACGGGGACGGGAGGTGCAGCGAACTTGACGACTTGGGATCGGAGAGCAAAGGGCATCTCCGAGGCATCCTATCTGTCCGGGATATCCGGTCCGGATACCTTAGGTGGCGTTTGGTTTGTTGGCCATCCATAACTGGTTGAGGGATAGCCAGATTTTCAGATGGTACCACGCGTTTGGTTGAAGGGATAGAGTGGCTAGGGATAACCAAATTGGACAGG
This sequence comes from Triticum timopheevii, assembly GCA_963921465.1. Classification (NCBI taxonomy): domain Eukaryota; kingdom Viridiplantae; phylum Streptophyta; class Magnoliopsida; order Poales; family Poaceae; genus Triticum; species Triticum timopheevii. Next base: position 245,107,237 of record OY997264.1, on the reverse strand, counting down.
TCTAGTGGGTGGCTGTTGCTCCGCTAACGCTCCGCGGTTGCTGGCCGAAAAATGAAATATTTTGTCTCCCTAATTCATATTAGGCAAAGTGAATAGGTATGCACATGTGTGAACAAAATAATTACAAAGTATCCACGTGAATAGATGTGGGACCTTGATAAGGACCGAACGTTCGTCCTGGGTAGGCGCTGGACCAAACAGAAACGTTCGATGTGGGAGCGCCCTCCACCGAACAGAATTGTTCAGTCTGGGAACGCTCCAGCCCGAACCCCTCCTTCATGAGCACAGCTTCTCCTAGCACAGCGCAGGATGGCATCCTCGCCTCCCGGCAGCCGCGCATCGGACGAGGTCAACGGCGTCCAATAGGACAGAGAAGACGAGGAGGAAGGTCTCGTCGTCCATGGACGCTGAGCTCGAAGAAAATGCGACCATGGCCGGCGCTGAGGTGTTGGACGCCCGCCGTCGCCTCTAGGTGGCCGCGCTTTACCATGATTTGGTTGGCCATCTCCGTCGCGTCGGCCCGAACGCCGCCGCCATGGAGCTCCACTGTCCTCAGATCCATCGTCGCCGCCGGGAACCATCCCCCTGCCCGGATCCGCTCCTCCACGCCCTCCCGAACTCGCCTTCGTCGCGACGCCCTTCGCCAAGTCCACTGTCGCCGACCTCTGCTTCCTCTGCATCGAACAGGAGCTTGCCTGCTCGTCCCGCTCGACGCTGCCCCGATCCGCCGCTCGCCTGGGCCACACGCAGCCGGCCCAACGCATCTCCAGCACAGCGCGCCGTCCCTGCGGCCTGATTTGGCCGGCCATCTTCAAATCCGGCGACGAAAAAGGAGAGTGGGGGAGTGGTGTCCAGGGGGAGGGGAATGGAGCTGCGAGTAGAAAACAATGAAACTCGTTCGGGCGACCCAGAATCATCCTGAATGATGCGCTCGTGATGACGTGGCATGTGGAGGTCATCGAGATTCGGGCAACAGCTAGAAGCGCGTTCGGGAGGATTTGCTAAAACCTGGCAAGTTCGGGAGTTATTGATTTCGTAGATGTGAACGCACTTAATTTGTGTTTTCAAATTTTAAAAAACCACAACTTTTGAACCTGAGGAACACTTTGTGTGCTATCAAACGTCACAACGTAACTGGGTGATTATAAAGGAGCTCTACAGGTGTCTTCGAAGGTACATGTTGGGTTGGCGTATTTCGAGATTAGGTTTTGTCACTCTGATTGTCGGAGAGGTATCTCTGGGCCCTCTCGGTAATGCACATCACTATAAGCCTTGCAAGCAATGTAGCTAATGAGTTAGTTACGGAATGATGCATTACGTAACGAGTAAAGAGACTTGCCGGTAACAAGATTGAACTAGGTATTGGATACCGATGATCGAATCTCGGGCAAGTAACATACCGATGACAAAGGGAACAACGTATGTTGTTATGCGGTTTGACCGATAAATATCTTCGTAGAATATGTAGGAGCCAATATGAGCATCCAGGTTCCGCTATTGGTTATTGACCGAGAATAGTTCTAGGTCATGTCTACATAGTTCTCGAACCCGTAGGGTCCGCACGCTTAACGTTACGATGACAGTTTTATTATGAGTTTATAAGTTTTGATGTACCTAAGGTTGTTCGGAGTCCCGGATGTGATCACGTACATGACGAGGAGTCTCTAAATGGTCGAGACATAAAGATTGATATATTGGAAGCCTATATTTGGATATCGGAATGGTTCCGGGTGAAATCGGGATTTTACCGGAGCACCGGGGGGTTACCGAAACCCTCCCGGGGGTTATTGGGCCTTCATGGGCCCTAAGGGAGAAGAGGAGAGGAAGCAAGAGGTGGGCTGCGCCTCCTCCCCTCCCTAGTCCGAATAGGACCAGGAGAGGGGGGCGGCGCCCCCCCCCCCCCCCCCCCCTTTCCTTCCCCTCTTCCTCCTCCTTCCCCCCTTCTCCTTCTCCAACTAGGAAAGAAGGGAGTCCTACTCCCCGTGGGAGTAGGACTCCCCCTTGGCGCGCCCTCCTTGGCCAGCCGCCCCCTCCCCCTTGGCTCCTTTATATACGGGGGCAGGGGGCACCCTAGGACACAAGTTGATCTACGTGATCGTTTCTTAGCCGTGTGCGGTGCCCCCCTCCACCATATTCCACCTCGGTCATATCGTTGCGGTGCTTAGGCAAGGCCCTGCGTCGGTAGAACATCATCATCGTCACCACGCCGTCGTGCTGACGGAACTCATCCCCGACACTTTGCTGGATCGGAGTTCGGGGATCGTCATCGAGTTGAACGTGTGCTGAACTCGGAGGTGCCGTACGTTCGGTACTTGGATCGGTTGGATCGTGAAGATGTACGACTACATCAAATGCGTTGTCATAACGCTTCCGCTTACGGTCTACGAGGGTACATGGACAACACTCTCCCCTCTCGTTGCTATGCATCACCATGATCTTGCGTGTGCGTAGGAATTTTTTTGAAATTACTACGTTCCCCAACAGTGGTATCAAAGCCAGGTTTTATGCGTAGATGTCATATGCACGAGTAGAACACAAGTGAGTTGTGGGCAATACAAGTCATACTGCTTACCAGCATGTCATACTTTGGTTCAGCGGTATTGTGAGATGAAGCGGTCCGGACCGACATTACGCGTACGCTTACGTGAGACTGGTTTCACCGTTACGAGCACTTGTGCTTAAAGGTGACTGGCGGGTGTATGTCTCTCTCACTTTAGTTGAACCGAGTGTGGCTACGCCCGGTCCTCGCGAAGGTTAAAACAGCACTAACTTGATGAGCTATCGTTGTGGTTTTGATGCGTAGGTAAGAACGGTTCTTGCTAAGCCCGTAGCAGCCACGTAAAATTTGCAACAAGAAAGTAGAGGACGTCTAACTTGTTTTTGCAGGGCATGTTGTGATGTGATATGGTCAAGACGTGATGCTATATTTTATTGTATGAGATGATCATGTTTTGTAACCAAAGTTATCGGCAACTGGCAGGAGCCATATGGTTGTCGCTTTATTGTATGAAATGCAAATGCCCTGTAATTGCTTTACTTTATCACTAAGCGGTAGCGATAGTCGTAGAAGCAATAGATGGCGTAACGACAACGATGCTACGATGGAGATCAAGGTGTCGCGCCGGTGACGATGGTGATCACGACGGTGCTTCGGAGATGTAGATCACAAGCACAAGATGATGATGGCCATATCATATCACTTATATTGATTGCATGTGATGTTTATCCTTTATGCATCTTATCTTGCTTTGATTGACGGTAGCATTTTAAGATGATCTCTCACTAAAATTATCAAGAAGTGCTCTCTCTGAGTATGCACCGTTGCGAAAGTTCTTCGTGCTGAGACACCACATGATGATCGGGTGTGATAGGCTCTACGTTCAAATACAACGGGTGCAAAACAGTTGCACACGCAGAATACTCAGGTTAAACTTGACGAGCCTAGCATATAACAGATATGGCCTCGGAACACGGAGACCGAAAGGTCGAACGTGAATCATATAGTAGATATGATCAACATATTGATGTTCACCGTTGAAACTACTCCATCTCACGTGACAATCGGACATGGTGTAGTTGATATGGATCACGTAATCACTTAGAGGATTAGAGGGATGTCTATCTAAGTGGGAGTTCTTAAGTAATATGATTAATTGATCTTAAATTTATCATGAACTTAGTACCTGATAGTATTTTGCTTGTCTATGTTTGTTGTAGATAGATGGCTCGTGCTGTTGTTTCGTTGAATTTTAATGCGTTCCTTGAGAAAGAAAAGTTGAAAGATGATGGTAGCAATTACACGGACTGGGTCCGTAACCTGAGGATTATCCTCATTGCTGCACAGAAGAATTACGTCCTGGAAGCACCGCTGGGTGCCAGGCCTGCTGCTGATGCAACTGACGACGTTAAGAACGTCTGGCAGAGCAAAGCTGATGACTACTCGATAGTTCAGTGTGCCATGCTTTACGGCTTAGAACCGGGTCTTCAACGACGTTTTGAACGTCATGGAGCATATGAGATGTTCCAGGAGTTGAAGTTAATATTTCAAGCAAATGCCCGGATTGAGAGATATGAAGTCTCCAATAAGTTCTATAGCTGCAAGATGGAGGAGAATAGTTCTGTCAGTGAACACGTACTCAAAATGTCTGGGTATAATAATCACTTGATTCAACTGGGAGTTAATCTTCCTGATGATAGTGTCATTGACAGAATTCTTCAATCACTGCCACCAAGCTACAAGAGCTTCGTGATGAACTATAATATGCAAGGGATGGACAAGACTATTCTCGAGCTCTTCGCAATGCTAAAAGCTGCGGAGGTAGAAATAAAAAATGAGCATCAAGTGTTGATGGTCAACAAGACCACCAGTTTTAAGAAAAAGGGCAAAGGGAAGAAGAAGGGGAACTTCAAGAAGAACAGCAAACAAGTTGCTGCTCAAGAGAAGAAACCCAAGTCTGGTCCTAAGCCTGAGACTGAGTTCTTCTACTGCAAGCAGACTGGACACTGGAAGCGGAACTGCCCCAAGTATTTGGCGGATAAGAAGGATGGCAAAGTGAACAAAGGTATATGTGATATACATGTTATTGATGTGTACCTTACTAATGGTCGCAGTAATACCTGGGTATTTGATACTGGTTCTGTTGCTAATATTTGCAACTCGAAACAGGGACTACGGATTAAGCGAAGATTGGCTAAGGACGAGGTGATGATGCGCGTGGGAAATGGTTCCAAAGTCGATGTGATCGCGGTCGGCATGCTACCTCTACATCTACCATCGGGATTAGTTTTAGACCTAAATAATTGTTATTTGTTGCCAGCGTTGAGCATGAACATTATATCTGGATCTTGTTTGATGCGAGATGGTTATTCATTTAAATCAGAGAATAATGGTTGTTCTATTTATATGAGTAATATCTTTTATGGTCATGCACCCTTGAAGAGTGGTCTATTTTTATTAAATCTCGATAGTAGTGATACACATATTCATAGGTTGAAGCCAAAAGATGCAGAGTTGATAATGATAGTGCAACTTATTTGTGGCACTACCGTTTAGGTCATATCGGTATAAAGCGCATGAAGAAGCTCCATACTGATGGACTTTTGGAATCACTTGATTATGAATCACTTGGTACTTGCGAACCGTGCCTCATGGGCAAGATGACTAAAACGCCGTTCTCCGGAACTATGGAGCGAGCAACTGATTTGTTGGAAATAATACATACTGATGTTTGTGGTCCAATGAATGTTGAGGCTCGCGGCGGGTATCGTTATTTTCTCACCTTCACAGATGATTTGAGCAGATATGGGTATATCTACTTAATGAAACGTAAGTCTGAAACATTTGAAAAGTTTAAAGAATTTCAGAGTGAAGTGCAAAATCATCGTAACAAGAAAATAAAATTTCTATGATCTGATCGTGGAGGAGAATATTTGAGTTACGAGTTTGGTTTACATTTGAAACAATGCGGAATAGTTTCGCAACTCACGCCACCCGGAACACCACAACGAAATGGTGTGTCCGAACGTCGTAATCGTACTTTACTAGATATGGTGCGATCTATGATGTCTCTTACTGATTTACCGCTATCGTCTTGGGGTTATGCTTTAGAGACGGCCGCATTCACGTTAAATAGCGCACCATCAAAATCCGTTGAGACGACGCCTCATGAATGTGGTTTGGCAAGAAACTAAAGTTGTCGTTTCTTAAAGTTTGGGGCTGCGATGCTTATGTGAAGAAACTTCAACCAGATAAGCTCGAACCCAAATCGGAGAAATGTGTCTTCATAGGATACCCAAAAGAGACTGTTGGGTACACCTTCTATCACAGATCTGCGGGCAAGATTTTTGTTGCTAAATTCGGATCCTTTCTAGAGAAGGAGATTCTCTCGAAACAAGTGAGTGGGAGGAAAGTAGAACTTGATGAGATAACTATATCTGCTCCCTTATTGGAAAGTAGTCCATCACAAGAACCGGTTCCTGTGACAACTACACCAATTAGTGAGGAAGCTAATGATATTGATCATGAAACTTCAGATCAAGTTTCTACTAAACCTTGTAGGTCTACCAGAGTAAGATCCGCACCAGAGTGGTACGGTAATCCTATTCTAGAAGTCATGTTACTTGACCATGACGAACCTACGAACTATGAGGAAGCAATGATGAGCCCAGATTCCGCAAAATGGCTAGAAGCCATGAAATCTGAGATGGGATCGCAAAATGGCTAGAAGCCATGAAATCTGAGATGGGATCCATGTATGAAAACAAAAGCATGGACTTTGGTTGACTTGCCCGATGATCGGCAAGCCATTGAGAATAAATGGATCTTTAAGAAGAAGACTGACGCTGATGGTAATGTAACTGTCTATAAAGCTCGACTTGTTGCGAAAGGTTTTCGACAAGTTCAAGGGGTTGACTACGATGAGACTTTCTCACCCGTAGCGATGCTAAAGTCTGTCTGAATCATGTTAGCAATTGCTGCATTTTATGTTTATGAAATTTAGCAAATGGATGTCAAAACTGCATTCTTGAATGGATTTCTAGAAGAAGAGTTGTATATGATGCAACCAGAAGGTTTTGTTGATCCAAAAGGTGCTAACAAAGTGTGCAAGCTCCAGCGATCCATTTATGGACTGGTGCAAGCATCTCGGAGTTGGAATAAACGCTTTGATAGTGTGATCAAAGCATATGGTTTTATACAGACTTTTGGAGAAGCCTGTATTTACAAGAAAGTGAGTGGGAGCTCTGTAGCATTTCTGATATTATATGTAGATGACATATTATTAATTGGAAATGATATAGAATTTCTGGATAGCATAAAGGGATACTTGAATAAAAGTTTTTCTATGAAAGACCTCGGTGAAGCTGCTTACATATTGGGCATCAAGATTTATAGAGATAGATCAAGATGCTTAATTGGACTTTCACAAAGCACATACCTTGATAAAGTTTTGAAAAAGTTCAAAATGGATCAGGCAAAGAAAGGGTTCTTGCATGTATTACAAGGTGTGAAGTTGAGTCAGACTCAATGCCCGACCACAGCAGAAGATAGAGAGAAAATGAAAGATGTTCCCTATGCTTCAGCCATAGGCTCTATCATGTATGCAATGCTGTGTACCAGACCTGACGTATGCTTAGCAATAAGCTTAGCAGGGAGGTACCAAAGTAATCCAGGAGTGGATCACTGGACAACGGTCATGAACATCCTGAAATACCTGAAAAGGACTAAGGATATGTTTCTCGTATATGGAGGTGACAAAGAGCTAATCGTAAATGGTTACGTCGATGCAAGCTTTGACACTGATCTAGACGATTCTAAATCGCAAACCGGATACGTATTTTTATTAAACGGTGGAGCTGTAAGTTGGTGCAGTTCTAAACAAAGCGTCGTGGCGGGATCTACATGTGAAGCGGAGTACATAGCTGCATCGAAAGCAGCAAATGAAGGAGTCTGGATGAAGGAGTTCATTTCCGATCTAGGTGTCATACCTAGTGCATCGGGACCAATGAAGATCTTCTGTGACAATACTGGTGCAATTGCCTTGGCAAAGGAATCCAGATTTCACAAGAGGATCAAACACATCAAGAGTCGCTTCAATTCCATCCTGGACCAAGTCCAGGTGGGAGACATAGAGATTTGTAAGATACATACGGATCTGAATGTTGCAGAACCGTCGACTAAGCCTCTTCCACGAGCAAAACATGATCATCACCAAGACTCCATGGGTGTTAAAATCATTACTGTGTAATCTAGATTATTGACTCTAGTGCAAGTGGGAGACTGAAGGAAATATTCCCTAGAGGCAATAATAAAGTTATTATTTATTTCCTCATATCATGATAAATGTTTATTATTCATGCTAGAATTGTATTAACCGGAAACATGATACATGTGTGAATACATAGACAAACATAACGTCACTAGTATGCCTCTACTTGACTAGCTCATTAATCAAAGATGGTTATGTTTCCTAACCATAGACATGTGTTGTCATTTGATTAACGGGATCACATCATTAGGAGAATGATGTGATTGACATGACCCATTCCGTTAGCCTAGCACTTGATCGTTTAGTATGTTGCTATTGCTTTCTTCATGACTTATACATGTTCCTGTAACTATGAGATTATGCAACTCCCGTTTACCGGAGGAACACTTTGTGTGCTACCAAATGTCACAACGTAACTGGGTGATTATAAAGGAGCTCTAAAGGTGTCTTCGAAGGTACATGTTGGGTTGGCGTATTTCGAGATTAGGTTTTGTCACTCCGATTGTCGGAGAGGTATCTCTGGGCCCTCTCGGTAATGCACATCACTATAAGCCTTGCAAGCAATGTAGCTAATGAGTTAGTTACAGAATGATGCATTACGTAACGAGTAAAGAGACTTGCCGGTAACGAGATTGAACAAGGTATTGGATACCGACGATCGAATCTCGGGCAAGTAACATACCGATGACAAAGGGAACAACATATGTTGTTATGCGGTTTGACCGATAAAGATCTTCGTAGAATATGTAGGAGCCAATATGAGCATCCTGGTTCCGCTATTGGTTATTGACCGAGAATAGTTCTGGTCATGTCTACATAGTTCTCGAACCCGTAGGGTCCACACGCTTAACGTTACGATGACAGTTTTATTATGAGTTTATAAGTTTTGATGTACCGAAGGTTGTTCGGAGTCCCGGATGTGATCACGGACATGACGAGGAGTCTCGAAATGGTCGAGACATAAAGATTGATATATTGGAAGCCTATATTTGGATATCGGAATGGTTCGGGGTGAAATCGGGATTTTACTGGAGCACCGGGGGGTTACCGGAACCCTCCCGGGGGTTATTGGGCCTTCATGGGCCCTAAGGGAGAAGAGGAGAGGAGGCAAGAGGTGGGCTGCGCCCCCTCCCCTCCCTAGTCCGAATAGGACAAGGAGAGGGGGGCGGCGCCCCCCCTTTCCTTCCCCTCTTCCTCCTCCTTCCCCCCTTCTCCTTCTCCAACTAGGAAAGAAGGGAGTCCTACTCCCGGTGGGAGTAGGACTCCCCCTTGGCGCGCTCTCCTTGGCCGGCCTCCCCCTCCCCCTTGGCCCCTTTATATACGGGGGCAGGGGGGCACCCTAGGACACAAGTTGATCTACGTGATCGTTCCTTAGCCCTGTGCGGTGCCCCCCTCCACCATATTCCACCTCGGTCATATCGTTGCGGCGCTTAGGCGAAGCCCTGCGTCGGTAGAACATCATCATCGTCACCACGCCGTTGTGCTGACGAACTCATCCCCGACACTTTGTTGGATCGGAGTCCGGGGATCGTCATCGAGCTGAACGTGTGCTGAACTCGGAGGTGCCGTACGTTCGGTACTTGGATCGGTCGGATCGTGAAGACGTACGACTACATCAACCGCGTTGTCATAACGCTTTCACTTACCGTCTACGAGGGTACGTGGACAACACTATCCCCTCTCATTGCTATGCATCACCATGATCTTGCGTGTGCGTAGGAATTTTTTTGAAATTACTACATTCCCCAACAAGGAGCGACCAACTTGGGTGGTGGATGGCCAAGCCGAACAGCGGGGGCATGCCTGGCTTGCGGCCACGAGCCCATGACCATAGCGTGGTGGTGCGAGTATGCGTTTGAGTGCGTGCATGGACAGAGCCGCGGGAGGTAGGAGAAGATGAAGGGGAATATGATGGCGTGGAGGACGACGGCGCGTTCCGGCAGCCGGTCAGCGGCGGTCGACGGACGCGACGGAAGTGGTGGACACGCGCGTCTGCCCTGCCCTAGTGGTTTGTTTGTGGTGTGATGTGAAGCAATCAGGGTAGAGCGAGGCGTTCCCTCAAAAAAAGGTAGAGCGAGGCGAGTAGCATGGATTGAACCAGACCGACGCGAACGCTGCCGACCAGATGGCACCTGAAGTGGGGACGCACACGCGCGATAGAAATCCTGCGGTTCCTAGCCGACTGATCAGTGTGGTTAAAAAGTGCGCGTGCACTTATAAGATTTTGGGAATTTTAAGAATATTTCCGTCAAAATCTAGTTGGCCTCGTCCGCGAAAATCTCGCGGATGATGGCAGCCACCCATGCTCGTCAGCTCTCGAAACGTTTTCTTGTTATCTCTCACCCTCCCTTTCTTTCTGGCCCGCGAACGGAAAGTAGGTGGCGGCGGCGATTTTCGTATCAGGCGGTGTCGCGTGAATGGAGGTCGGCGGCGCGGTGAAGTAGGTGATGCCCCTCTACTTCTCTCCTTTTTCCCTTTCTCTCGACGTGTGGGTGATCCGTCAGCGGCGGTAGTGTCTGGTGCTGCGTGCCCTCTCTTCCTGGTCTCTCTCTGTCTTCCTTGGATCAACCATGGTGGAGGACAACGATTGACGTACTCATGATGAACAAGTCATGAACACAGGAGTTCTTCGCCGCGCAACTGGCTTGCGGCTTTGGTGTTATCCTTCCCTTTTTTGCCTTGCATAACAGATGTGTGATCCGATCACCATGCCCTCTCTGAACATGCCATCCCACGTCCTATGGATCAAGGCCACACATGCAGCTATTGGCATGCTATAAAAGAAGCACGACTCTGCTCTTCTACTTCTACGCAAAGAAAAACAAACTAACGTGACACCATGGAAGGTCGTCACAAACATGCTTAGTTCTTTCTTTTCATCTTTTGTACAACGTATTCTCACCTGGGAGGTACTGAACAGCCCATCCACTTATCATCCTGCCAAGCCAAACATAAAATTGGCTATCCCCCAACCATTGTTTGTCCTCCCAACCAAACGAATGAAATTGGCTATCCTTAACCAGGCAGACAAGGATATCCTCAGCCTATCCATCCTCGCGTTCAAACCAAACGCCCCCTAGGTGGCGTTTGGTTTGCTGGATATATCCAACACAACATTTGGCAAAATCCAATGCGGATAACCACAATGAACTAATCAAATGTCCAGAGACAAGTCCGGACGTGTCCGCGGGCAGTGATAAAAACACAGCCATCCAATTATATATATATATATATATATATATATATATATATATATATATATATATATATCAAATAACCGTCCCATTTAATATTGATCATTCAAAAAAGAAGAAATTTATGCTAACTGGACAATATTTGTTAAATTTTGATATATCAACATAAAAGGGACAAAACTTAACAAATTTTCAACAAACAACAAATCTCTACTACTTAAAAAGAACGTAAAGTTCCCATTTCATCTTTCTTCCCACCACCCCTTCGTCCAACCTTCCATGTATATTGTCCGAATTGGGGCTCCGGGGACCCAAGAAAGGTTCAAACTCTGGGTGTGCTCGCTGGACCTTGCTAAGCCCTGCCTTGCGACCCACAACCTCACGACGATGCTCCGGCGTGCTCGAGTGAAGGGAAAGATGAACGACAGACACGACAGTTTACCCCAGGTTCGAGCCACCTTGCGGTGTAAGACCCGACTCCTGCTTTGTGGTTGGATTGCCTCACGAGAGAGGATGAACAAGAGTGTACAAGGGGAAGGTGAGCAGCCTCGGGAGGATGCCAGGAATCGATCGGATCAGATCAGACCCCTCTCTACAGTGGTGCCCTGCCTATACTTATACTAGTCTTGGTCCTCTTCCCCCAAAAATGCCAGGTGGGAAGGGTTGCCACAATCGCCAATTTGAAGGGGACAGGAGTACAACTTATCCTGACTAAAGATGGTCTTCGCCTGCTAAAGCTTCCTGCCATGACACGCTGGTGGGCTCGGTGATGACCTCCGTCCTGGTGAGCCCGCCGTCCTGGTCTTCTTGCACCAAATGGGTAACCTTTGGGAACTGCTTTGGGAACTGGACCGCTGGCCTTGCTCCCTTAGTGCGAAAGAGGAAAGCCTCCACATCCGCGCCTGTTGGCACCCTTCTAGCTCCGCTCGTTGCCACGCGCGTCGCCCATGTGAAGATGCAGGGCCGCGTGACTCCATTGCACGATCCTTGATCCGCATGCCTCCGTGAGGGGCCTTGGGAGGTAGCCTCAAGAAGCCACCTCGCGAGGCTACCGATGATGCCTGATGATGCACTCCTCGTGACACGAGGTCCTCACAAGGGTCTTGCTCATGAAGCCCTTGCGGCAGGCCAACTTGGGCCTTCTGGTGGTGCCGCGCCCTGGGCTGCAGGCAGACGGGCCTGGGTACCCCAAGTCCCAGTGGTCGGACAGTAGCCTCCGGGCCCACGACACGCACGACTTCGCCCGTGAAGGGAGGGGCGAAACGACGTGGGTCCCAACCTCCTGCGGGCCAGACTCGACGCGTGGCGCGCGACAGGGCACGGGACGCCCCCACTTCCTCCATGACGCCTCGACAACCCCCCAGGCTAACATAAAGCCTGGCGGGTGCTACGTGGGGCCATCATTGCTCTGAAGGCAAAGGGGCACGTTCCGGCGTAGCGCCCAAGATGCGATTCTATCTCAATCACGTGATGAATTCATGATTGGGGCACAACCGCATTTTGAGCGCATATCAAGGTGGATATCATTACAACATACCATATACTGAATAGATGAGAATATCAGATACAGGCTTACACTCGACACAAGCTACAACATGAGTACATGAATACATCAATACACATCAGTCATCATACAGAAGAGCAGGATCCGACTACGGATGAAATCAAACGAAAAAGAAGAACCACATCCACCCTGCAAATCCCAGGCTCCCAATCGGGAACCTATCCCTTGATTGAAGAAGAAGAATAAGAAGCAGAAGAAGGACTCCAAACAGATCAAGCATCGCTCTCACATCAGATCATCACATTACCTATACCTGCACCTATTGGTGTAGTAATCTGTGAGCCACGAGGAGTCGGCAAACCCATTACCATGGGTATCAAGACTAACAAAGCTTAATGGGTATGGAATGGATAAGTGGTGAGGTTGCAGCAAGCATTAAGCATTTGTATGGTGGCTAACTTACGAGCACAGATTAAGAGAAACTACGCATAACGGTCGCAATCTAGTAATGATCAAGAAGTGATCTTAAACTACTTACGAGTCATACCTAACCCCACTCTATTCTCTTCCCGAGCTCCCTCGAAAGAAGATGGTCACAATTATGCACGTGGTTGGTGTATTTTAGTTGGGCTTAGTGCCAAGTTCTCTACAACTGGATATTATAAATTTCCAAGCCATCACATAACTGCGGGCATGGTTTCCAAAAAGATTTAACCCTGCAGGAGTGCTCCAAGTAGTCCATTATAAATTACCATGCGCATTCAATCGAACATCCTCACACCATGGTAACACGATGCTTACGATAAGGAATCCCGTTGGACAAGCCACTCAAGCAAAGGCACTACTAAACCAGCAAGACCTCCCGACGTGTCGACGATCCCGATAGGAGCCGCGTATCTCGTTCTCAGGACACGACAGATTGTCCAAACTTCCGGTAGGCCAACCACAGAGTTGCCCCTAGTGGCCTCCGGCGGTTGACAGGTTTGGGCCAACACGCATGAGGAGCACTGGCCCATGTTGTTGATTAATTATCCATGTGGGCCGGCAGGTCCCTATGTAAGTTTTATTTGTTATTAGGCAAATCGTAAAACCATTGTTGGGTCGTGCTGGAACAGTGAAACCTAAGCGAATGATCAGGGGGTCCCCAATACCCACACATGTTAGGAGCGCTCGTCATGGAACATAACACCGGTATAACGGAAACTAAGGCGACATGAGTGGAACAAAAAACCAGGCAAAAGTCCGAGCCTTCCATCCATTACCAAGTATATAGATGCATTAATTTAATAGGAGATACTGTGATATCCCATGATATCCATGTCCCGACATGGAACAACCTGCACTACACCTGCAACTAGCAACGCTATAAGAGGGGCTGAGCAAGTGATAACATAGCCAAACAATGGTTTGCTGGGATGGTGGAGGTTAGAGGCTTATCATGGCAATTTGGGACGCTGACAAACAAGTGGTAGGTAGCGCGACATAGCGATAGCATCGGGACAACTAGAAACGCAAAGATAGTAGTGATATCCAGGGTAATGGTCATCTTGCCTGAAATCCCGCTAGGAAGAAGACCGAGTCCATGAAGTATACGAACCAATGTAGTTGAACAAATCCTCACAATCGCAACATTACCGGAACTATCGGGAAGAACCACAACCGGAAATAAGCAAACAACATGGTAAACCAACAAGCATAATCGTGGCATGATGCACTACCAAGTATGATGCATGCCCGGTTTAATGAGGTATGACATGGAAAAGTGCAACAATCAAATACTACAAATTAAGTGGAGCTCAATATGGAATGAGTTGCGTACCAACGAAACCCCACATTCAAATTATTTAGTTCGTTCTCGTTCATGTACATGACAAGATTAAATGCTGGTTAATATGGCAAGAGGTGAAGTATAATCAATCTACCTAACCAGGCAATTTAAATGAGATCGGAAACAACAAACAGCAAATCCGGAAAATCCTCATATGTGATTTTCGAACTTGGTACTATTCTGCCCTAAACGACAATTTTAAAGTTGCTAAACAGCAAAAAAAAGTGCAACATGTTAATCTATAAATTTTTCCACCCCATTTAAATATAAATTTTATTTAATTCGGAGCTATGATTATTTAGTTATGAATTAAACCATTTTATCAAGTCATTTATGCAAATTAGATGCAAACAACAATTTAAACATTTTTATCATGGATGAAAGTTGGATATTATGAAGTTAGATGAAAATCTAAGCATTTTACATATAAAGTTTGTTTAATTCTAGATAGGAGTAATGCAATTTAATGGCATTTTCTGTAGTTATGCATGTTTAGAAATATTTGGTAAAATGGCAAGACGAAAAAAGTGGTCTGGGCTGAATCTGTGCACTGATGGGATCAACAGAGTGAGCGTCGGTCTTTGGTCATTACAACTTGATACGTCTCCAATGTATCTATAATTTTTGATTGCTCCATGCTATTATATTACCCGTTTTGGATGTTTATGGGCTTTACTTTACACTTTTATATCATTTTTGGGACTAACCTACTAACCGGAGGCCCAGTCCAAATTGCTATTTTTTTGCCTATTTCAGTGTTTCTCGGAAAAGGAATATCAAACGGAGTCCAAACGGAATGAAACTTTTGGGAGCGATCTTTTTGGAACAAACGCAATCCAGGAGACTTGGAGTGGATGTCAAGAAGCAGCCGAGGCAACCACGAGGGTGCAAGGCGCGCCCTAGGGGGGTGGGCGTGCCCCCACCCTCGTGGGCCCCTTGTGGCTCCCCTGACCGACCTGCTTCGCCTATATATACCTCCATACCCTGAAAACATCCAGGAGCACCACGAAAACCTATTTCCACCGCCGTAACCTTTTGTACCCGTGAGATCCCATCTTGGAGCCTTTTCCGGTGTTCCGCCGGAGGGGGAATCGATCATGAAGGGCTTCTACATCATTGCCAAGGCCTCTCCAATGAGTTGTGAGTAGTTTACCATAGACCTTCGGGTTCATAGTTATTAGCTAGATGGCTTCTTCTCTCTCTTTGAATCTCAATACAAAGTTCTCCTCGATCTTCTTGGAGATCTATTCGATGTAACTCTTTGTGGTGTGTTTGTCGAGATCCGATGAATTGTGGGTTTATGATCAAGTTTATCTATGAGAAATATTTGAATCTCCTCTGAATTCTTTTATGTATGATTTGTTATCTTTGCAAGTCTCTTCGAATTATCAGTTTGGTTTGGCCTACTAGATTGATCTTTCTTGCAATGGGAGAAGTGCTTAGCTTTGGGTTCAATCTTGCGGTGTCCTTTCCCAGTGACAGCAGGGGCAACAAGGCACGTATTGTATTGTTGCCATCGAGGATAAAAAGATGGGGTTTATATCATATTGTTTGAGTTTATCCCTCTACATCATGTCATCTTGCCTAATGTGTTACTCTGTTCTTATGAACTTAATACTCTAGATGCATGCTGGATAGCGGTCGATGTGTGGAGTAATAGTAGTAGATGCAGAATCGTTTCGGTCTACTTGTCATGGACGTGATGCCTATATACATGATCATGCCTAGATAATCTCATAACTATGCACTTTTCTATCAATTGCTCGACAGTAATTTGTTCACCCACTGTAATACTTATGCTATCTTGAGAGAAACCACTAGTTAAACCTATGGCCACCGAGTCTATCTTTTATCATATAAGTTTCCGATCTACTTTATTTTACAATCTTTACTTTCCAATCTATATTATAAAAATACCAAAAATATTTATCTTATCTTATTATCTCTATCAGATCTCACTTTCGCAAGTGGCCGTGAAGGGATTGACAACCCCTTTATCGCATTGGTTGCGAGGTTCTTGTTTGTTTGTGTAGGTACGAGGGACTTGTGATGAGCCTCCTACTGGATTGATACCTTGGTTCTCAAAAACTGAGGGAAATACTTACGCTATTTTGCTGCATCACCCTTTCCTCTTCAAGGGAAAACCAATGCTGTGCTCAAGAGGTAGCAAGAAGGATTTCTGGCGCCGTTGCCGGGGAGGTCTTCGCTCAAGTCAAGACATACCAAGTACCCATCACAAACTCATCTCCCTCGCATTACATTATTTGCCATTTGCCTCTCGTTTTCCTCTCCCCCACTTCACCCTTGCCGTTTTATTCGCCCTCTCTTTTCCGTTCGACTCTTTTTTGCTTGCCTTTTGTATGCTCGTGTGTTAGATCGTATATCTCGTCATCATGGCTAGTCCTCCTATTATCGTTAGTACTCCCGATCATGAAGTTCTTAATTTTAAACAAAGGGAGGGAGAAAATTTAAAATATGCTTTGCATAGAATTTGCAATGCTCAAAATAGATCTACTAGGAAGCAATCTACTTCCATTCTTCTTTGCAATTTTTATGTAGGCATTACTCCTTTGTATGGATGTATTCTTGATGCCATTACTGGAGGGAAATTCTTGGGTAGCCACACTTTTGATGCTTATAATGCTATGTTAGATTTGTTCGGTCTGCCACCTCTCTTGGTTAATGTAACTGTCTTAACTCTAGAACATGTGATGCAAAGGCTTGAAATTATTGAAAATAAAGTTGCCACTGCTGAGTTAATTGAAAGTTTGGATAAAAATATCCACAATCAAATCACCCAATATGGATCTAAGGTTGGAGTTACTCTGAAAAGTTTTAAGGATAAAGAACCTATAGTTGACGAAAGAATAGATCAAGATTCTTCAAGAATCGGTAAATTTGAGGATATTATTACCAACTCAGGGGCTGCCTTTTCATCCGTGAAAAATAATCCAACTCCTCCTACTAAAATTTCCAAATTAATGTATGTTCCTAAAAATAAGGGTGAATCTTCTAGTAAGGAAAGTGCGGATCTCAAATCAATAAGTGGTCATCCCAAATTTTTCGCTTTCATTAAGGAACCTTTTGCTACAAATGAATCTCTTGATTTCTTTCCTAGGAGTTTAATCATTACTAAAAGGAAAGAAACTCCTAATGGTTATAAGTGTTCTATTGAAGAATTGAATATCAAAGATAGCAATACTTAGATCTATTCCCGCTTTTATGCCTAGCTAGGGGCGTTAAACGATAGCGCTTGTTGGGAGGCAACCCAATTTTATTTTTGTTCCTTGCCTTTTGCTTCTATTTAGTAATAAATAAATCATCTAGACTCTGTTTAGATGTGGTTTTATGTTTTAATTAGTGTTTGTGCCAAGTAAAACCTATAGGATCATCTTGGGTGATAGTTAATTTGATTCTGCTGAAAAACAAAAACTTTTGCGTGCACGAGAATAATTTTAATAAATCATAGAAATGTGCTTTTTAGTTGATTCTTTTTGCAGTAGATCAATAGACAAATTAGCCTAGGACTTCCTATTTTGGTAGGATTTTTAGAGTTCCAGAAGTATTCGAAAGTTACAGATTGCTACAGACTGTTCTGTTTTTGACAGATTCTGTTTTTCGTGTGTTGTTTGCTTATTTTGATGAATCTATGGCTATTATCGGGGGGTATGAACCATAGAGAAGTTGGAATACAGTAGGTTTAACACCAATATAACTAAATAATGAGTTCATTACAGTACCTTAAGTGGTGGTTTTTATTTCTTGCACTAACGGAGCTTATGAGATTTCCTGTTGAGTTTTGTGTTGTGAAGTTTTCAAGTTTTGGGTAAAGATTTGATGGACTATGGAATAAGGAGTGGCAAGAGCCTAAGCTTGGGGATGCCCATGGCAGCCTGAGATAATTCAAGGACAACCAAAGGCCTAAGCTTGGGGATGCCCCGGAAGGCATCCCCTCTTTCGTCTTCGTCTATCGGTAACTTTACTTGGAGCTATATTTTTATTCACCACATGATATGTGTTTTGCTTGGAGCGTCTTGTATGATATGAGTCTTTGCTTTTTAGTTTACCACAATCATCCTTGCGGTACACACATTTTGGGAGAGACACAACATGATTCAGAATTTATTAGAATACTCTATGTACTTCACTTATATCTTTTGAGCTAGATAATTTTGCTCTAGTGCTTCACTTATATCTTTTAGAGCACGGAGGTGGTTTTATTTTGTAGAAATTATTGATCTCTCATGATTCACTTATAATATTTTGAGAGTATTTTATAACTGCATGGTATTTGCTATGGTTATAAAATTGGTCCTAGAATGATGGGCATCCAAGTTGGGTATAATAAAAACTATCATAGGAAGTGAATTGGATGCTATGATCAATTTGATGCTTGATAATTGTTTTGAGATATAGAGGTGGTGATATTAGATTCATGCTAGTTGGGTAATTATGAAATTGAGAAATACTTGTGTTGAAGTTGGCAAGTACCGTAGCATGCACGTATGGTAAAAGTTGTGTAACAAATTTGTAGCATGGGGTGCTCTTTTGATTGCCTTCCTTATGAGTGGAGGTCGGGATCGCGCGATGGTTAACTCCTACCAACCCTTCCCCTAGGAGCATGCGTAGTAGTACTTTGCTTTGAGAGCTAATGAACTTTTGCAATAAGTATATGAGTTCTTTATGACTAATGTGAGTCCATGGATTATATGCACTCTTACCCTTCCATCATTGCTAGCCTCTTCGGTACCATGCATTGCCCTTTCTCACCTTGAGAGTTGGTGCAAACTTCACCGGTGCATCCAAACCCCGTGATACGATACGCTCTGTCACACATAAACCTCCTTATATCTTCCTCAAAACAGCCACCATACCTACCTATTATGGCATTTCCATAGCCATTCCGAGATATATTGCCATGCAAATTTCCACCATTCCGTTCATCATGACACGTTTCATCATTGTCATATTGGTTTTGCATGATCATGTAGTTGACATCGTATTTGTGGCAAAGCCACCTTCATAATTTTTCATACATGTCGCTCTTGATTCATTGCATATCCCGGTACACCGCTGGAGGCATTCATATAGAGTCATATTTTGTTCTAGTATCGAGTTGTAATTCATGAGTTGTAAATAAATAGATGTAACACCCACGATGCGGCTATATCTCCCACGTGTCGAAGCACGACTTAGAGGCATAACCGCATGGTGGTTTTGTCGCAAGAAGGGTCATCTTCACACAATCCCATGTAATGAACAAGAATGGGATAAAGAGTTGGCTTACAATCGCCACTTCACACAAGTACTTAAATAAAGCATACATCAATCAGAGTACACACATAGTCCGACTATGGACAAATCCAAAAGAAAAGAAGATAACCCAACTGCTAGATCCCCGATCGTCCCAACTGGGCTCCACTACTGATCAACATGAAACGAAACATAGCAACGAACAAGATCTTCATTGAGCACCCATCTGAGCTCGGTTGCATCACCTGCACTGGTATCATCGGCACCTGCAACTGTTGTGATAGTATCTGGTGAGTCACGAGGACTCAGCAATCTCAAAACCCGCGAGATCAAGACTATTTAAGCTTATGGGTAGGAAGTGGTAATGAGGTGGAGTTGCAGCAAGCGCTAAGCAAATATGGTGGCTAACATACGCAAATAAGAGCGAGAAGAGAAGCAACGGAACGGTCGAGAAGCTAGAAGTGATCAAGAAGTGATCTTGAAACTACTTACGCACAATCATAACACCAAGACCGTGTTCACTTTCCGGACTCCTCCAAAAAGAGACCATCACCGGCTACACACGCGGTTGATGCATTTTAATTAAGTCAAGTGTCAATTTCTCTACAACTGGATATTAACAAATTCCCATCTGCCACATAACCGCGGGCACGGCTCTCGAAAGTTTATACCTTGTAGGGGTGCCCCAACTTAGCCCATCACAAGCTCTCACGGTCAACGAAGGATATTCCTTCTCCCAGGAAGACCCGATCAGTGCCGGAATCACAATTTACAAGACATTTTGACAATGGTAAAACAAGACCAGGAAAGCCACCCGATGTGCCGACAAATCCCGATAGGAGCTACACATATCTCGTTCTCAGGGCACAACGGATAGGTCAGCCTACGAGTAAAACCAGCCCTCGAGTTGCCCCGTGGTGGCCCCGCAGTCTGCCCGGTTCGGACCAACACTCGAAGGAGCACTGGCCGGGGGGGGGGGGGGGGGTTAAATAAAGTTGACCCTTGAGTCTGCAGAACCCAATGGAAAAAGGCTTAGGTGGCAAATGTTAAAACCAAGGTTGGGCCTTGCTGGAGGAGTTTTATTCAAAGCGAACTGTCAAGGGGGTCCCATAAATCACCCAACCGCGTAAGGAACACAAAAATCAAGGAACATAACCCGGTATGACGGAAACTAGGGTGGAAAGAGTGGAACAAAACACCAAGCATAAGGCCGAGCCTTCCACCCTTTACCAAGTATATAGATGCATTAATTAAATAAGAGATATTGTGAATATCCCAACATAATCCTGTCCATCATGGAGCAATCTTTAACTTCACCTACAACTAGCAACGGTATAAGAGGGGCTAGGCAAAAGCGGTAACATAGCCAAACAACGGTTTGCTGGGAAGGGTGAAAAAGTTAGAGGCTGACATGGCAATATGGGAGGCATGGTAAACAAGTGGTAGGTAGCGCAGCATAGCGATAGAACGAAGCAACTAGCAAGCAAAGATAGGAGTGATATCGAGGATAATGGTCATCTTGCCTGCAATCCCGCAAGGAAGAAGAACGAGTCCAAGAAGACAAACGGACGTAGTCGAATGAATCCTCACAACTCCGGAACGAAACCGAAGCTAACGAGAGAAGCAAACCGGAAAGAAGCAAGCAACATGGTAAACACACAAGCATAAACATGTCATGATGCACAAACAAGTATGATGCATGTCCGGTTTAATAAGGCATGGCATGGCAAAGTGCACAAACAATACTCCAAATTAAGTGGAGCTCAATATGCAACTCGTTGCATATTGATGAAACACCACATTCAATCATTTAGTTCGCTCTCGTTTATGCTACTCATCAATATTAAATGTTGTTAAACATGGAAAGGGGTGAAGCATAATGAAACTACCTATCTAGGCAAGTTTAAATGAGGCCGGAACACCAAACAACAATTCCGGAAAATCCTCATATGCATATTTCAGAATTGGTACTGTTCTGACCTAAACCATATTTTAGAGTTGTTAAACATGCAAAGTAATGCCACCATGTTAAACTATGCATTTTTCCACCCCATTTACATATAAAGTTTATTAAATTCGGAGCTACGGTTATTTAGTTATGAAATAAAACATTTTAGCATGGCATTTAAGCAAATTTAAACAAACAACATTTTCAGCATTTCAAACATGGATGAAAGTGGCAGATTATGAAACTAGATGAAAAACTAAGCATTTTACATATATAATGTTTTTACATATGATGCACCACTTGTGAGTTATTAAATGCCTGAACTCTAGGGGTTTTTCTGCAAAACTGCACTCTCTGAAAAAAAATACTAAAATCGCAGATCTAAAAAAAATACTATATGGGCCGAAACTGTGCTGCGGGCTACACATGGGGGCGTTGGATCTGGTGCTCACCAGGCCTCATGGGCCGGTTGGCGGAGAGGGAGGCCCGTAGGGGCGCGCTGGGTCTTGAAGGTGCTGCAGCCGGCCCACGCGCACGAAGCAGGGGAGGCGAGTGAGCGCTCGAGGCAGATGACGAACTGCTGCTCACTGCAGGGGAAGCAGAGGGCGGCGACATGCACTTGGAGAAGGCGCGGAAGCAGGAACTTGGCGGGGCGAGGGCGCACTGGAACCGGCCGGATCCAGGGCCACGACGACGGAGGGGCGGCGAACGCGGCAGGAGGTTAACGCAGGCGAAGCGGCGACTTGAAGACAGGGACGAGGTCGGGGATCCTTCGGATCTCGAGCTGGACGAAGGCAGCGACCTGCAGGGATCGACACGGTCCGCTTCAGAGAGCAGAAACATGGAGGGAAAAAGAGAAACTGGTAGCAGTGTTCTGCAGGAGGAGCAGCGGCGCGAGGACTCACCGGATCCGGGGCACCAGCGTGGATCCTAGCGCGGGGTTCCATTCCCGACGCTGGAATGGAGGCGGGAGCACCAGCGTCCATGACAGGGGCCTGGCAGAGGAGGTGGCGGCTGTGGTTGGTTGGCGGCGCAAATCCCGGGAGGTGGTCGGAGGCGGGAGAGGATCTGGATCAGGTGCGGCTCTGGGTTGTCTGATGCTGAAAACGAGGGAGAGAGAGAGGCCGACTAGTTGGGGATGGATCCCGAGGGGGATTTGGTGGAGTGGCGGCGGGGTGGAGGAATTGTAGGGACTTGTTCTAGGGTTTGACTAAAATGGACTAGGGATGGACTATATATAACAGGTAGGGGCATTTAGTCCCTTCGATTAAAATCGGAGGGTCCGAGATAATTGGCTTAGGGAAGTCCAACAAATAAACGCATATGTTTTAGGGACATTTGGGGATGATTCGAATCCAACGGAGATGACTGAGCGGGTCAGGTTCGAGGTAGGTTTCGGGCGCACACGAGGGGTCTGAGAGAGGTCGACGAAGACAAGAGTCTAACAATTGGTCAACAGAGACAAAGAGAGAATCGGCAACTACGAACGGTAACGAGTTTTATAAAAACATGCGGATGCAATATGCATGATGACATGATGAAATGCAACAACAACAAAATAAAACACACGACGACAACGAAAAACATGGAAGGCGTCTGAAGCGTCGGTCTTGGGGCATTACAATAGAAGTGTGATGATCATCATTATGAGAGCATTGTCCCCTTAAAAGGCCAAAAAAGGGAAAGGCCAAAAAAGGAAAGGCCCAAAAAAAAGAAAATAAAAAAGGGGGACAATATTACTATCTTTTTCCACACCTGTGCTTCAAAGTAGCACCATGTTCTTCATATAGAGAGTCTCCTATGTTGTCACTTTCATATACTAGTGGGAATTTTTCATTATAGAACTTGGCTTGTATATTCCAACGATGGGCTTCCTCAAAATGCCCTAGGTCTTCATGAGCAAGCAAGTTGGATGCACACCCACTTAGTTTCTTTTGTTGAGCTTTCATACATTTATAGCTCTAGTGCATCCGTTGCATGGCAATCCCTACTCCTCAGGTTGACATCAATTGATGGGCATCTCCATAGCCCATTGATTAGCCTCGTCAACATGAGACTTTTTCTTTTTTTTGTCTTCTCCACACAACCTCCATCATCATATTCTATTCCACCCATAGTGCTATATCCATGGCTCGCACTCATGTATTGCGTGAGAGTGAAAAAAAGCTGAAGCGCTTTAAAAAGTATGAACCAATTGCTTGGCTGAAACCAGGGTTGTGCATGATGGGAGTATTTTGTGTGAAAAAAATGAAACATAGCTTAACTATATGATTTTGTAGGGATAAGCTTTCTTTAGCCATGTTATTTTGAGAAGACATGATTGCTTTATTAGTATGCTTAAAGTATTATTACTTTTATGTCAATATGAACTTTTATTTTGAATCATTTGGATCTGAACATTCACACCCCAATAAAGAAAATTACATTGAGAAATATGAAAGGTAGCATTCCACATCAAAAATTCTGTTTTTATCATTTATCTACTCGAGGATGAGCATGAATTAAGCTTGGGGATGCTTGAGACATCTCCAACGTATCTATAATTTTTGATTGCTCCATGCTATTATATTACCCATTTTGGATGTTTATGGGATTTACTTTACACTTTTATATCATTTTTCGGACTAACCTACTAACCGGAGGCCCAGTCCAAATTGTTGTTTTTTGCCTATTTCAGTGTTTCTCAGAAAAGGAATATCAAACGGAGTCCAAACGGAATGAAACCTTCGGGAGTGATCTTTTTGGAACAAACGCAATCCAGGAGACTTGGAGTGGACGTCAAGAAGCAGCCGAGGCGGCCACGAGGGTGCAAGGCGCGCCCTAGGGGGGTGGGTGCGCCCCCCACCCTCTATTGGAAATATGCCCTAGAGGCAATAATAAATTGGTTATTTTTATATTTCCTTGTTCATGATAATTGTCTATTGTTCACGCTATAATTGTATTGACCGGAAATCGTAATACATGTGTGAATACATAGACCACAACATGTCCCTAGTGAGCCTCTAGTTGACTAGCTCGTTGATCAATAGATGGTCATGGTTTCCTGACTATGGACATTGGATGTCATTGATAACGGGATCACATCATTAGGAGAATGATGTGATGGATAAGACCCAATCCTAAGCATAGCACAAGATCGTGTAGTTCGTTTGCTAAAGCTTTTCTAATGTCAAGTAACATTTCCTTAAACCATGAGATCGTGCAACTCCCAGATACTGTAGGAGTGCTTTGGGTGTACCAAACGTCACAACATAACTGGGTGGCTATAAAGGTGCACTACAGGTATCTCCAAAAGTGTTTGCTGGGTTGGCACGAATCGAGACTGGGATTTGTCACTCCGTATGACGGAGAGGTATCTCTGGGCCCTCTCGGTAATGCATCATCATAATGAGCTCAATGTGACTAAGTAGTTGGTCACGGGATCATGCATTACGGAGCAAGTAAAGTGACTTGCCGGTAACGAGATTGAACGAGGGATACCGACGATCGAATCTCGGGCAAGTAACATACCGATTGACAAAGGGAATTGTATATGGGATTGCTTGAATCCTCGACATCGTGGTTCATTCAATGAGATCATCGTGGAACATGTGGAAGCTAACATGGGTATCCAGATCCCGCTGTTGGTTATTGGCCGGAGAGCTGTCTCGGTCATGTCTGCATGATTCCCGAACCCGTAGGGTCTACACACTTAAGGTTTGATGACGCTAGGGTTATAGGGAAAGTTTGTATGTGGTTACCGAGTGTTGTTCGGAGTCCCGGATGAGATCCCGGATGTCACGAGGAGTTCCGGAATGGTCCGTAGGTGAAGATTTATATATGGGAAGTCATCATATGGTCACCGGAAGTATTCGGGGGTTCGCAGGTATTGTACCGGGACCATCGAAGGGGTTCCGGGGGTCCACCAGGAGGGTCCAACTGCCCCGGCGGGCCCTATGGGCTGTATATGGAAGGGAACCAGCCCCTAAGTGGGCTGGGCGCCATCCCCCCTAGGACCCATGCACCTAGGGTTGGGGGGGGGGGGGGAACCCTAAAGGGGGCTCCCCCTTGGCTTGGGGGGCAAGCGCCCTCCCCTTGGCCGCCGCCCCCCTCTAGATCTCATCTAGAGGGGCTGCCCCCTTCCCCCTTCACCCTATAAATAGAGGAGAGGAGGGAGGGCATCCGCACCACATCCAAGGCGCAGCCCTCCCCCTCTCCAACACCTCTCCTCCGTTTGAGCTTGGCGAAGCCCTGCCGGAGAACCGCTGCACCACCACCACCACGCCGTCGTGCTGCTGCTGGAGTTGTCTTCCCCAACCTCTCCCTCCTCCTTGCTGGATCAAGGCGCGGGAGATGTCACTGGGCTGCACGTGTGTTGAACGCGGAGGCGCCGTTGTTCGCCGCTAAGATCGGAATCGACCGCGATCTAAATCGCTACGTGTACGACTCCTCCAACCGCATTCTTGCAACGCTTCCGTTTCGCGATCTTCAAAGGTATGAAGATGCACTCCCCTCTCTCTCGTTGCTAGTCTCTCCATAGACTGATCTTGGTGATGCGTAGAATTTTTTTAATTTCTGCAATGATCCCCAACACCCTCATGGGCCCCTCGTGGCTCCCCTGACCAACCTCCTTCGCCTATATATACCTCCATACCCTGAAAACATCCAGGAGCACCACGAAAACATATTTCCACCGCCGCAACCTTCTGTACCTGTGAGATCCCATCTTGGAGCCTTTTCCGGCGCTCCGCTGGAGGGGGAATCGATCACGGAGGGCTTCTACATCATCGCCAAGGCCTCTCCGATGAGTTGTGAGTAGTTTACCACAGACCTTCGGGCCCATATTATTAGCTAGATGGCTTCTTCTCTCTCTTTGAATCTCAATACAAAGTTCTCGTCGATCTTCTTGGAGATCTATTCGATGTAACTCTTTTTGCGGTGTGTTTGTCGAGATCCGATGAATTGTGGGTTTATGATCAAGTTTATCTATGAGAAATATTTGAATCTCCTTTGAATTCTTTTATGTATGATTTGTTATCTTTGCAAGTCTCTTCGAATTATCAGTTTGGTTTGGCCTACTAGATTGATCTTTCTTGCAATGGGAGAAGTGCTTAGCTTTGGGTTCAATCTTGCGGTGTCCTTTCCCAGTGACAGCAGGGGCATCAAGGCACGTATTGTATTGTTGCCATCGAGGATAAAAAGATGGGGTTTATATCATATTGTTTGAGTTTATCCCTCTACATCATGTCATCTTGCCTAATGCGTTACTCTGTTCTTATGAACTTAATACTCTAGATGCATGCTGGATAGAGGTCAATGTGTGGAGTAATAGTAGTAGATGCAGAATCGTTTCGGTCTACTTGTCGCGGACGTGATGCCTATATACATGATCATGCCTAGATAATCTCATAACTATGCACTTTTCTATCAATTGCTCGACAGTAATTTGTTTAGCCACCGTAATACTTATGCTACCTTGAGAGAAGCCACTAGTGAAACCTATGCCCCTCGGGTCTATCTTTTATCATATAAGTTTTTGATTACTTTATTTTGAAATCTTTACTTTATAATCTATATTATAAAAATACCAAAAATATTTATCTTATCTTATTATCTCTATCAGATCTCACTTTTGCAAGTGGCCGTGAAGGGATTGACAACCCCTTTATCGCGTTGGTTGCGAGGTTCTTGTTTGTTTGTGTAGATACGAGGGACTTGTGAGGAGCCTCCTACTGGATTGATACCTTGGTTCTCAAAAACTGAGGGAAATAGTTATGATACTTTGCTGCATCACCCTTTCCTATTCAAGGGAAAACCAACGCAGTGCTCAAGAGGTAGCACAACTCTCCTCCACTTACAAGAGATCTCGCCCCGAGATCTATGGATGACAACGGAAGGAAGAGGTAAAACAAAGTTGCTTCTTGACAAATGAGTGAAACCAAAGACCATTCGAGGTTGTGAAGGCATGAGAAAGGGTTACAAAGACATAAAGAGTTGACAAAGGAGATGAACGAATTTAGGACCACTTCGTTAGAAAAGAGGGAACAATAAACACCATGAGAAACTTGGAGGTTGCAAGGATATGAATGGCGAGCTCAATGGACAAGGAAGAATTTGAAACCACTCCGGTTGAAACAGGATAGACAAGGAAGAGGAGAATTTGGAAGCACTCCGGTTGAAAATGGTAGGATTTGTACATGAACTTGACAAGATGGGATGATACTTGATGAAAGCAACAACACAATGCCTCTGGAAGAAAAGAAAGAATGGAATGAAAAGAACAGAGAAGACAACCACATCTTCCACCACAAGCGATCTTGAAAGAGCATCCTTAGGAGAAAGGCTTGGACGGAGTTGTTGGATGACTCAACAAGCAAAAGATATGCTCCTCATGGGCTTGTGGAAACATCGCAAAACTAGAGGTGAAATTCTGCCACTAACGGAAACAATTGCTTGCCCGAGATGAACAGGAGATGAAAAAAACTTCTTTCACTGAGAGGATAAGGGAATACTTGGATCATTGCTAAACACCATAATAGCAACATTCCCAATGGAAGGCTTTAGGTGAAATTTGCACCAAGATAACTCCAATAAAGAGATTGATGGGTTGAAAAGATCTCTTGAACAAACAGAAAAATGATGGGTTTGAATATCTCATTCATGACAACTTGTGAATCATGAAACATGAAGGGAAATTGTCAGGAATGACATAACACCACCTCAAAAGATAAGGTAGAAAGAATTGCACTTTGGAATGTACGATGAAGAATTCTTGAGCTCCTCCAACAAGAATCTTGACGAACACTTGAAGAATTAATTAAATCCTTAATAAACCACCATGTTGAGCCTTCGTGAGAACTCCAGTAATAAAAGAATGATCCAACGAAAAGAAAGTTGAAAAGAACAAGATGAAGCCTAGCACTAATTTAGAAGGGGCTTCGCGATGAGATAATTGAGAGAGCTTGGAACTCTGAAAAGAAAAAGACGAAGCATCTCAAACCGAGAATAAGATATGATGAACAAACTCTGAAGGAAAGAATTAATCACTTGTATGAAACAAGAATAAGAATTATGTTATGTGTATCCTTCACCAATTGAAATTGATGAAAAACAACAGATTTAGCATACTACTTAGTCTCATTGAAAGAAACATTGATATAGCGCAACTTAATAATGCCTTCAATGAATCGCCGGTAGTACTTTGAAAATAAGAAATGAATCAATATGATAACAAAGTAAGATGGATCCTGAACGAAACCATAAGAATTTGAAAAGAACGAAGAAAAGAATGCTTCGCCAGGAAGAATCAGAAAACGAACGAAGATATTTGATGGGATTTAGATACAAGAGAAGGAAGAGATCTCGCCCTGATTAGAGAATACTTGAATGATGCACCAGAAGAATTGGAGAACGAGAGTTGAAAGTTGAAACAAACAAATATTCTAAAATGATGGTCTATGGAGATTCAGACGAAAACACTCATGAAAAGCTTCGAATGAGTATGAAAAGAGATTCTCAATACCAGGACAATTTGAGAGGATAGCAACAAGCTTGAACCATGAATCTTCGAGGGAACGAATAAAGATATAAGAAAAACTCTTCATCGGTCTTGAATGCCGAGAATGAAGACGAGGAACACCACCAAAATTGTTGAGACACTCCAGAAGAATGAAAAGAGGAAAGGTTGAGCCAAAGATGTTGGAAAGATCTTGGAAGGGCATCTGATTGATGAAATTCATTCTTGCGTCAAACTTTGAAATGAATTGGAGAATAACTCCGGTAAAATTAGAAGAGTCGGGTAAGATCCTCAGAAAAGACATGTGGGTTAGGGTTCACTCGAAGAAACACCGTTGGACAACTTTTAAAGAGAGATTGCACTGGTTGAATTAAATGGCTCATGAGGGAGTCCTGGACTAGGGGGTCCTCGGGGTGCCAGCTCATCTCATGTGGGCCGGATTGTTGGGCCGCACCGTATCCGGACAGAAGACACTTGTGCCTTGGTGTGTACCCCAAGTAAAGATGGAAGATCTAGCGTTTCCTTGATGTAACCGACTATCTTTAGCCCCCAGTACCCCTGGTGTCTATATAAACCAGGGGGCTTGGTCCGTAGAGGCTAGGAGAACAATCACCATCCTACTAGTTAGGGTTTAGTTCCTCTGATCTTGAGGTAGATAAATTATGTAACCCCCATATACACAAGTAGTACAATCAAGCAGGACGTAGGTATTACCTCTTATAGAGGGCCCGAACCTGGGTAAATATCGTGTTCTGTGTCCCTTGTTCCCCATCGATCCAAGATCCACAGTTTAGGAGCCCCTACCCGAGATCCACCGATTTTGACATCGACATTAGTGATTTCATTGAGAGTTCCACTGTTGGATCGCCGAAGGGTTGATGGCTCGCCTAATCATCAGAGACGACATCAACACCGGGGACATCTTCATCCCCGGGCAACTTTTCTCTTTGGGCAACATTATCCTACATGTTGATTCGACCGGTCATCTCAACCAGGTTAACAGTTTCACCCATGAGTAACAGATAAGGTTTGGTAACCTCAAGTATGTCACCGACGCTTGGCGTGATTTGATCTTCACTGGCTTCTCAGCCATACCTCAAGCAACCGCGGCCTCCGATGCATTGACTTTGGGGCCTCTTCCTGGTCTGATCTCCAGATCAGCCCCTACCAAGCTTTCGGCTTCGAGATCTGAAGCACTACCTACGTCCGAAGACCAGGAGTCAATCCTGTCTGGACCCTTCCTCTCTATTGCGGGTTCGGCCTCAAGCCTTCAGGGGAGTTCGCCGTCCGGAGATGGGGAGTCAACCCCAGCCGGATTCGCCCTCCTCACTACGGATTCGGCTTTGAACCCCGACACTAGTATGGTGTCTGAAGACCAGGGTTTGGCCTTGGCCGGACTCGTGCCCTGCTCTACCATCACGACAGAGGTCAACTCCGAAGAGTCCTCATACGCAGAGCCAGTCAGCCTGGCCTTATTGAACGAGGCTCTGGACCGGATCGAGATGATGGCTATTGTTGATGGCCAGTCCTCGGCCCACGCTCAATGGAGCTTTGAGGCAGGCCACAGGGAATTTTACGTCCCACCCACCACCCACCTAATAGCCACTATCGAAGACTTAACTGACATGCTGGACTATGCCTCTGAGGAGGCTAACAACATGGATGACAACGGTGAGGGTATGGCCCTCCCGTCACTGGCCGACGGATGGCCACATCCACATACAACATCTACATGGTGGACACCCCACAGGACGACGACGATGGTGCTAATGGGGACGACACCCCCAGAAGGGATAATAAACATGGAGAGGAGCCCCTAAGCACCGGAGGTAACACCGACGCTCCAAGGGGCGCCGTAGCAGGGAAAGCAACATGGGCACCACAGACAGCGACACCCTAGACAATGCGGAAGACCTCGACGACCCCGCCCCCGAACACCAATCTGATGGCTTAGAGGGGCATGAGGGTCAGCATAATCCCGAGGACCCCAACGATTCCGAAGATAGCAATTAGACTTTATCATCCTAGAAGATCCATTGGGACAAAAGCGATTCAAGCAACAACTAATATCTACCACACGAAGCTTGAAGAAGAAGCAACAATAGATAAAAGCTGAACAAGACACTCTCAACAACAGATGCACGAAAGTCCTAGAAGCTGAAGAAGGGTACGTCTATGAAGAACAGACAAAGAGCCACCCCAAGCACAAACTGTTGCCACAGTTTGACGGTGAGGCCCTTGAGCCCGTACTGCCAAGGCGACCAGCCCGACCATCCCCCTCGAGGAAGAGATAGGCCGGCTGGAGAGCCTGAATACCCACCTGCCCCCCTCGCCATAAAGGCAATGAGGTGGCACAACTAGAATGTCAATATGATTCGCGACATGACCTGGCCGCTAGAGTGGGTCAATCAAGGTCCATTTACGGATCAAGAGACTGCCCTCCCAAAAGAAGAAATGGATACAAGCATGGCGTGACCGAAACAATAGAGTTCGCGACCAATGCCGGGCATAGATGGATTTTGAGGTTCAACGCGATGTAGCCCGAATAAGGGGCGCCGCTCACCCAATGTGCTTCATAGATGAGATGATGTAGCATCAATTCCCAGAGGGGTTTAAACCCGTAAACATCGAGCCATATGACGGATCTACGGACCCGACCATGTGGATTGAGGATTTTCTCCTCCACATTCATATGGCACGAGGAGATGACCTCCACGCCATCAAATATGTACCACTAAAGCTCAAAGGACCAGCCCGACATTGGTTGAACAACCTCCCCAAAGACTCCATATGGACCTGGGAGGAGGTCAAAGATGCTTTTCGAGCCAACTTTCAAGGCGCCTATGTTCGGCCTCCGGATACCGATGACTTGAGCCATGTGGTACAACAGCCTGGGAGTCAACCCGACAATTCTGGAATTGGTTCCTGACTAAAAATAATCAGATAGTTGACTACACGGATGCCAAAGCCATAGCCGCGCTCAGGCACAATATCCAAGACGAATGGCTGGCACGCCAGCTCAGCCCGGATAAGCCGAAGACGATGGTGGCCCTTACCACCCTTATGACCCGCTTTTGTGCGGGCGAAGATAGTTGGTTGGCTCGTAGAGTATCCAACCTAGAAGACCCTGACACTTGGGAAGTACGGGATGGCAACAGAAAGCCACGATGCAACAAAACTAAGCGTCGCCACAGCTGGGCTGAGGCCGATGACACGACAGTAATTGCTGGATTCCATAATTCCAAGTTAGGGCCGCGTAAGAAGCCCTCTAGAGGAAACCAAGATGGACCCACCAAGTTGGATGTTATCTTGGATAGGCCGTGCCAGATACATGGCACCGCAGATAAGCCTGCCAACCACACCAACCGTAATTGTTGGGTAATTAAGCAGGCCGGCAAAGCTACACCCGAAGACGCGGGCAAAAGCCCCTGCAGAGAGGATGACGAAGAACCTCGTAGGCCGAACAACGAAGGCCAAAAACAATCCCCTCCTGAGGTCAAAACATAGAATATGATCTATGCCACTCGTATACCCAAGAAGGAGAGGAAACACACACTTCGGGACGTCTACGCCATAGAACCTATAGCCCTGAAATTTAATCCATGGTCGGCATGTCCGATCACCTTCGATCGCAAGGACCACCCGACCAGTATCTGCCATGGGGGATCGGCGGCTTTGGTCCTTGACCCAATCATTGATGGCTACTGCTACGTCTTGAGCTTGCGTTGGTTTTCCTTGAAGAGGAAAGGGTGATGCAGCAATAGTCGCGTAAGTATTTCCCTTAGTTTTTGAGAACCAAGGTATCAATCCAGTAGGAGGCTCCTCAAAAGTCCCATGCACCTACACAAACAAACAAAGAACTCGCAACCAACGCAATAAAGGGGTTGTCAATTCCTTCATGACCACTTGCGAAAGTGAGATCTGATAGAGATAGTATGATAAGATAAATATATTTTTAGTATTTTATAATATAGATTGGAAAAGTAAAGATGCAAATAAAAGTAGATTGAAAGCTTATACGATAAAAGATAGATCCGGGGGCCATAGGTTTCACTAGTGACTTCTCTCAAGATAGCATAAGTATTACGGTGGTTGAACAAATTACTGTCGAGCAATTGATAGAAAAGCGAATAATTATGAGATTATCTAGGCATGATCATGTATATAGGCATCACGTCCGCGACAAGTAGACCGACTCCTACCTGCATCTACTACTATTACTCCACACATCGACCGCTATCCAGCATGCATCTAGAGTATTAAGTTCATAAGAACAGAGTAACGCATTAAGAAAGATGACATGATGTAGAGGGATAAACTCATGCAACATGATATAAACCCCATCTTTTTATCCTTGATGGCAACAATACAATACGTGCCTTGCAACCCCTGCTGTCACTGGGTAAGGACACCACAAGATTGAACCCAAAGCTAAGCACTTCTCCCATGGCAAGAAAGATCAATCTAGTAGGCCAAACCAAACTGATAATTCGAAGAGACTTGCAAAGATAACTCAATCATACATAAAAGAATTCAGAGGAGATTCAAATATTTCTCATAGATAAACTTGATCATAAACCCACAATTCATCGGATCTCGACAAACACACCACAAAAAGAGTTACATCGAATAGATCTTCAAAAGAGAGGGGGAGAACATGGTATTGAGACCAAAAAGAGAGAAGAAGCCATCTAGGTAATAACTATGGAACCGAAGGTCTGTGGTAAACTACTCACAACTCATCGGAGGGGCTATGGTGTTGATGTAGAAGCCCTCCGAGGTCGATTCCCCCTCTGACGGAGCGCCGGCGAAGGCTCCAAGATGGGATCTCGCGAATACATAAGGTTACGGTGGTGGAAATTGTTTTTCGTTGGCTCCCTGGATGTTTTCGGGGTACGTGGGTATATATAGGAGGAAGACGTAGGTCGGTGGTCGCCCGAGGGACCCACGAGATAGGGGCGCGCCCTCCACCCTCGTGGCCGCCTTGGCTGCTTCTTGGCTTGCACTCCAAGTCCTCTGGATCACGTTCGTTCCAAAAATCACGCTCCCGAAGGTTTCATTCCGTTTGGACTCCGTTTGATATTCCTTTTCTTAATTCCTGCTTAATACGGGCTGGGCCTCCGGTTAGTAGGTTAGTCCCAAAAATGATATAAATGCGTAAAATAAAGCCCATAAACATCCAAAAGGGGTAATATAATAGCATGAAACGATCAAAAATTATAGATACGTTGGAGACGTATCAAGCATCCCCAAGCTTAATTCCTGCTCGTCCTCGAGTAGGTAAATGATAAAAACAGAATTTTTGATGTGGAATGCTACCTAGCATAATTCTCAATGTAATTTTCTTTATTGTGGCATGAATGTTAAGATCCAAATGATTCAAAATAAAAGTTCATATTGACAAAAGAAATAGTAATACTTCAAGCATACTAATAAAAGCAATCATGACTTCTCAAAATAACATGGCTAAAGAAAGTTCATCCCTACAAAATCATATAGTTAGGCTATGCTTCATTTTCGTCACACTAAAATGTTCCCAAATTCTACACCCCCGATGACAAGCCAATCAATTATTTCGTACTTAAATAATCTCAAACTTTTTTAACTTTCACGCAATACATGAGCGTGAGCCGTGGATATAGCACTATGGGTGGAATAGAATATGATGATGGGGATTGTGTGGAGAAGACAAAGGAGAAAGTCTCACATTGACGAGGATAATCAACGGGCTATGGAGATGCCCATCAATTGATGTCAACATGAGGAGTAGGGATTGCCATGCAACGGATGCACTAGAGCTATAAATGAATGAAAGCTCAACAAAATAAAACTAGTGGGTGCGCATCCAACTTGCTTGCTCACAAGACCTAGGGCATTTGAGGAAGCCCATCATAGGAATATACAAGCCAAGTTCTATAATGAAAAATTCCCACTAGTATATGAAAGTGACAACACATGAGACTCTCTATATGAAGAACATGGTGCTACTTTGAAGCACAAGTGTGAAAAAAGAGATAGTAACATTGCCCCTTTTTATTTATTTTTATTTCTTTATTTCTTTTTTCTTTTTTTTTCTTTGGCCTTTTCTTTTTTTCTTTTTGGCCTTTCTTTTTTTTCCTTTTTTTCTTGGGACAATGCTCTAATAATGATGACCATCACACTTTTATTGATTACAAGACATGAATTACAACTCGAAACTAGAACAAGATATGACTCTATATGGATGCCTCCGGCGGTGTACCGGGATGGTGTAATGAATCAAGAGTCACATGTATGAAAAATTATGCATGGTGGCTTTGCCACAAATACGATGTCAACTACATGATCATGCAATGGCAATATGACAAAAGTAATGCGTGTCATGAAGATAAACGGAACGGTGGAAAGTTGCATGGCAATATATCTTGGAATGGCTAAGGAAATGCCTTAATAGGTAGGTATGATGGCCGTTTTGAGGAAGATATAAGGAGGTTTATGTGTGATAGAGTGTATTGTATCACGGGGTTTGGATGCACCGACGAAGTTTGCACCAACTCTCAAGGTGAGAAAGGGCAATGCACGGTACCGAAGAGGCTAGTAATGATGGAAAGGTAAGAGTGCGTATAATCCATGGACTAAACATTAGTCAAAAGAACTCATATACTTATTGCAAAAATTTAGAAGTCATCAAAAACCAAGCACTATGCACATGCTCCTAGAGGGATACATTGGTAGGAAAAGACCATCGCTCGTCCCCGAACGCCACTCATAAGGATGCACAATCCAAGTACACTTCATGTTTCAAATTTGTTACACAACTTTAACCATACGTGCATGCTACGGGACTTTCTAACTTCAACACAAGCATTCTTTAAATTCATAATCACCCAACTAGCATAACTTTAATATCACTACCTCCATATCTCAAAACAATTATCAAGTATCAAGTTGATCATAGCATCCAATTCACTTCCTATGATAGTTTTTATTATACCCAACTTGGATGCCTACCATTCTAGGACCAATTTTATAACCATAGCAAATACCATGCTGTTCTAAGAAACTCTCAAAATAATAGAAGTGAAGCATGAGAGACTAGCAATTTCTACAAAATTAAGCCACCGCCGTGCTCAAAAAGATATAAGTGAAGCACTAGAGCAAAAACTATCTAGCTCAAAAGATATAAGTGAAGCACATAGAGTATTCTAATAAATTTCAATCAAGCGGGCTTCTCCCAAAAGGTGTGTACAGCAAGGATGATTGTGAAAAACTAAAAAGCAAATACTAATATCATACACGACGCTCCAAGCAAAACACATATCATGTGGCGAATAAAAATATAGCTCCAAGTAAAGTTACCAATGAACGAAGACGAAAGAGGGGATGCCTTCCTGGGGCATCCCCAAGCTTAGGCTTTTGGCTACTCTTGAATATCTTGGGGTGCCATGGGCATCCCCAAGATTAGGCTTTTGCCACTGCTTATTCCATAGTCCATCAAATCTTTACCCAAAACTTTAAAACTTCACAACACAAAACTCAACAGGAAATCTCATAAACTCCGTTAGTGAAAGAAAACAAAACCACCACATAAGGTACTGTAATGAACTCATTCTTTATTTATATTGTGTTAAACCTACTGTATTTCACGTTCTCTATGGTTCATACCACTTAATACTAGCCATAGATGCATCAAAATAAGCAAACAACACACGAAAAACAGAATCTGTCAAAAACAGAACAGTCTGTAGCAATCTGTAGCTAATGCAAACTTCTGGAACTCTAAAAATCCTAAAAAAATAGGAAGTCCTGAGAAATTTGTCTATTGATCAGAAGCAAAAAGAATCAACTCAAAATCACGTTTCTGTGATTTAACAAAACTAATTTTGTGCGTGCAAAGTTTCTGTTTTTCAGCAGAATCAAATTAACTATCACCATATGTTATCCTATAGGTTCTACTTGGCACAAACACTAATTAAAGCATAAAAACACATATAAACAGAAGGTAGATGCAAAATTTATTACTAAACAGAAACAAAAGCAAAAAACACAAATAAAATTAGGTTGCCTCCCAACTAGCGCTATCGTTTAACGCCCCTAGCTAGGCATAAAAGTGAAGATAGATCTAAGTAGTGCCATCTTTGGCACTCAATTTATAAGTATCTCGCATGAGAGATTCATAAGGTAATTTAATTTTCTTTCTTGGAAAGTGCTCCATGCCCTTCCTTAATGGAAATTGGAATCTAATATTCCCTTCCTTCATATCAATAATCGCGCCAATAGTTTTAAGGAAAGGTCTACCAAGAATAATAGGGCAAGAAAGATTTTAATCTATATCAAGAACGATAAAATCTACGGGCACCAAATTTCTATTTGCAAAAATGAGAACATCATTGATCCTTCCATTGGCTTTTTAATGGTGGAATCCGCAAGGTGCAAATTTAAAGAGCAATCATCAAGATCATGGAAAGCTAGAATATCACATAAAGTTTTTGGAATCGTGGAAACACTAGCACCCAAATCACACAAAGCATAAAACTCATGATCTTAAATTTTAATCTTTGTAGTAGGTTCCCACTCATCATTAAGTTTTCTAGGTATAGAAACTTCCAAATTAAGTTTTTCATCATAAGATTGCATCAAGGCATCAACGATATGTTTGGTAAAAGCTTTATTTTGACTATAAGCATGAGGAGAGTTAACAACGGATTGCAACAAGGAAATACAACCTTCTAAATAATAATTATCATAATCAAATTCCTTGAAATCCGAGATAGTGGGTTCAATGCTATTTAAAGTCATGACCTCTCCAATCCCACTTTTTACCAAATTTAGCAGCAAGATCTAAAAACTCCGAATTATTGGGACATCTTCTAACTAAAGTTGACTCATCTCCAGTCCCATTATTATCAAGATTCATATTGTAAAACAAAGATCTAATAGGGGACACATCAATAACTTTAAGATCTTCATCATTATTTTCATGGAAACTAGAAGAACACGCCTTTACAAAGCAATCTTTCTTAGCACGCAATCTAGCGGTTCTTTCCTTGCACTCATCAATTGAAATTCTTATTGCTTTGAGAGACTCATTGATATCATGCTTAGGAGGAGTAGATCTAAGTTTAAGAGAATCAACATCAAGCGAAAGTCTATCAACGTTCCTAGCCAAATCATCAACTTAGAGCAACTTTTCTTCAAGCAAAGCATTAAAATTCTTTTGAGAAATCATAAATTCTTTCACACTATTCTAAAAATCAGAGGGCATCTTATTAAAATTACCACAAGGATTATTGTAGGAATTTCCATAATTATTAGAGGAATTACTAGGGAACAGTCTAAGATTAAAGTTTCCTCTATAAGCTTGTTTACAAAACTATTCCTACCAAAAAAATTCACATCCATAGATTCATTATTATTCTCAATCAAAGTACACAAAGGCATATCATTGGGATCAAGAGGAGTATTCTTAGTAGCAAATAATTTCATAAGTTCATCCATCTTTCCACTCAAAACATTGATTTCTTCTATATCATGCACTTTTTTGCTAGAAGATCTTTCGGTGTGCCATTGAGAATAATTAGCCATAATATTATCAAGAAGTTTTGTAGCATCTCCTAAAGTGATTTCCATAAACGTGCCTCCCGCGGCCGAATCTAAAAGATTTCTAGAAGCAAAGTTCAAACCGGCATAAAAAATTTCTATGATCATCCATAAATTCAAACCATGAGTAGGGCAATTGCGAATCATCAATTTCATTCTTTCCCAAGATTGGGCAACATGCTCATGATCAAATTGTTTAAAATTCATAATATCGTTCCTAAGAGTGATAATCTTAGCGGGAGGAAAATACTTAGAGATAAAAGCATCTTTGCACTTGTTCCAAGAATCAATACTATTTTTAGGCAAAGACGAAAACCAAACTTTAGCACGATCTCTAAGTGAAAACGGAAATAACTTCAATTTAACAATATCATTATCCGTATCTTTCTTCTTTTGCATATCACACAAATCAACAATGTTGTTTAGATGGGTAGCGGCATCTTCACTAGGAAGGCCGACGAATTGATCTTTCATAACAAGATTCAGCAAAGCAGTATTGATTTCACAAGACTCAACATCATTAAGAGGAGCAATCAGAGTACTAAGGAAATCATTCTTATTGGTATTGGAGAAATCACACAATTTGGCATTATCTTGCGCCATGGCAACAAGTAATCCAACACAGAAGCAAATAGAAAAAGGCAAGCAAAAAAGAGAGGAGAAGATTGGGAAAGAGAGGGCGAAGAAACGGCAAGGGTGAAGTGGGGGAGAGGAAAACGAGAGGCAAATGGCAAATAATGTAAATGCGAGGGAGATGAGTTTGTGATGGGTACTTGGTATGTCTTGACTTGAGCGAAGACCTCCCCGGCAACGGCGCCAGAAATCCTTCTTGCTACGTCTTGAGCTTGCATTGGTTTTCCTTGAAGAGGAAAGGGTGATGCAGCAATAGTAGCGTAAGTATTTCCCTCAGTTTTTGAGAACCAAGGTATCAATCCAGTAGGAGGCTCCTCAAAAGTCCCACACACCTACAGAAACAAACAAAGAACTCGCAACCAATGCAATAAAGGGGTTGTCAATCCCTTCACGGCCACTTGCGAAAGTGAGATCTGATAGAGATAGTATGATAAGATAAATATATTCTTGGTATTTTATAATATAGATTGGAAAAGTAAAGATGCAAATAAAAGTAGATTGAAAGCTTATATGATAAAAGATAGATCCAGGGGCCATAGGTTTCACTAGTGGCTTCTCTCAAGATAGCATAAGTAATACGGTGGGTGAACAAATTACTGTCGAGCAATTGATAGAAAAGCGAATAATTATGAGATTATCTAGGCATGATCATGTATATAGGCATCACGTCCGCGACAAGTAGACCGACTCCTGCCTGCATCTACTACTATTACTCCACACATCGACCGCTATCCAGCATGCATCTAGAGTATTAAGTTCATAAGAACAGAGTAACACATTAAGAAAGATGACATGATGTAGAGGGATAAACTCATGCAATATGATATAAACCCCATCTTTTTATCCTCGATGGCAACAATACAATACGTGCCTTGCAACCCCTGCTGTCACTGGGTAAGGACACCGCAAGATTGAACCCAAAGCTAAGCACTTCTCCCATGGCAAGAAAGATCAATCTAGTAGGCCAGACCAAATTGATAATTCGAAGAGACTTGCAAAGATAACTCAATCATACATAAAAGAATTCAGAGGAGATTCAAATATTTCTCATAGATAAACTTGATCATAGACCCACAATTCATCGGATCTCGACAAACACATCGCAAAAAGAGTTACATCGAATAGATCTCCACAAGAGAGGGGGAGAACTTGGTATTGAGATCCAAAAAGAGAGAAGAAGCCATCTAGCTATTAACCATCACTACAAAAAAAGACACATCCGTGACATTTTGGGCTGAACAATTTTTTTTCTGTCATACATATGACACTTCTATGACAATAATTGTGACAAAACCCGGTATCATCATAGATGTGGTGGGCTCCTACTTATATGACAAAAAATCATGACAGAAAATGGGCTTTTCGTCCTGGGCGGGCCGGAGACGCAGCTGCATGACATTCTTTGGGCCGTCCATGACAGAAAAAACCATGGTAGAAGCGAGGGGGAGGAAAATTTCGGGGAGTTCCCAGTTACGGTGGGAGGTCGGGGGCCGAGCGATGCGCGTTTCTCTCATACACATATGCGCGTGTGTGCGAGGCGTTGGCTCTAACTGAACCCGAGCGAGGCGTTGGGCTCTAACTGAACCCGAGCGATTGCACTGCAGGCTACGTGTTACTGAACCCGAGCGATCGATCGATGGCTGTTAACTGAACCCGATCGAGTGATTCCTTTGCTACTGCTACTAAGTGAAGCCGATCGATTGGATGGACAGAGAGCGTTGCAGGGGGGGTTGGATGAACAGTGAGCGGTGGCGTTGCCTCTCGATGAACAGGACCCCGTGGTGTGGAGGGCTGGATGAACAGTAGACGGTGGAGGGGTGCCCGTGGAGGGGTGGTTGACGTGGTGTGGAGGGCTGGATGAAAAGTAGACAGTGGAGGGGTGGTTGAACAGTAGCCGGTGGAGTAGCGCGCGGTGGAGGCTGGATGAACAGGAGCCCGTGGAGGCTGGAGGAGGTCGATGGTAGCCCGTGGAGGCTGGAGGAGGTCGACGGTGGAGATGAACAGTATGCCGTGGAGTCCCGTTTTGCGGTACGCCACACCCCTCCTGATGAACAGGACCCCCGTTTTGACCGTAGCACTCCAACACAAGTCCGTTTCATCCATTTTTTGTGGTACGCCACACCCCTCCCGATCAACAGGACCCCCGTTTCGACCATAGGAGGTCCGTTTCATCCGTTTTGCGGTTCGCCACACCCCTCCCGATCAACAGGACCCCCGTTTCGACCATAGGAGGTCCGTTTCCTCCGTTTTGCGGTAAGCCACACCCCTCCCGATCAACAGGACCCCCGTTTCGACCGTAGGAGGTCCGTTTCCTCCGTTTTGCGGTACGCTACACCCCTCCCGATAAACAGGACCCCGTTCTGAACGTAGGAGGTCCGTTTCCTCCGTTGTGCGGTACGCCAGGCCTCATTTCCATCGCATGTTCCGTCCAAGCCCTCCCGATGAACACGACCACGCATTCCGTTCCGACCCAGCCGGTTGGCTCCCCATGAACACGACGACGACGCTGTTTCTCCGTTCCGACCCAGCCATGTACGTATGCGCGAGTAGGCGTTCGAGACCCTGCCCGTATGTATGTACGTGGCCGTATTTTCTTTCTTGCACCCTCGCCGCTGTACGTACGTGTACATGCTACGTGCGCGCCTCTACTACGACACGTGCGCGCCTCTACATCGACCAGTATGTACGTACACGTTCGCGACCAGAATGACAATGCTACGTACGCTTCGACCAGGTGGGTCCTGACTGTCAGGCACTTCCTTGCCTGCGAAGATGTAGCTGGTGGGTCCCAGTAGTCAGGGAGGGGGGCGGGGTGAATCGTTTTGTTTTTTTTGCTTGGATGCACTTCCTTGTGTGCGAAGATGTAGCTGGTGGGTCCCAGCAGTCAGGGGGGCGAATCATTTTTTTGCCCGGACGCACTTCCTTGCGTGCAAAGATGTAGCTGGTGGGTCCCAGCAGTCAGGGGAGCAAATCATTTTTCTTTGACCAGACGCACTTCCTTGTGTGCGAAGGTGTAGCTGGTGGGTCCCAGCAGTTAGGGGGAAACTTCTTTTTCGTGAAATACGGTGCCCCGTCCGGTGGGTCCCCGCTGTCAGGTGGAGGAATAATTATTTTCTGCGTAATAAGGAGGCACTTCCTTGCTGCGGCCGTGGACCCAGCTATCAGCCTCTCCACATACAGTCCACGTCCGATTGAAGTCGTTCCTTTACCACGTTGACCACGCCGCGCTGAGAGCACCAGGGCGGTGGACGACGGCGAGGCCTAGGAAGGGGACGACGGGGAGCCGGGGAAGACGCGGCAGTGGAAGCCTGCATGGAGAGGAGTACGAGGGTTCACTGGTTCGGCTACCGTCGCCGCAGGGCCTGGCCAGCGGTGGGAATAGTAGGGGGCGGTGAGGCCTCCGCGGCAGCACATCCGGCCACGGGAGGCAGGAGCATGCGGCACGACCGGTGATACGTCTCCAACGTATCAATAATGTTTGATTGCTCCATGCTATTTTATCTACTGTTTTGGACTATATTGGGCTTTATTTTTCACTTTTATATTACTTTTGGGACTAACCTATTAACCGGAGGCCCAGCCCAGAATTGCTGTTTTTTGCCTTTTTCAATATTTCGAAGAAACAGAATATCAAACAGAGTCCAAACGGAATGAAACCTTCGGGATCGTGATTTTCCAACCGAACGTGATCCAGGAGACTTGGACCCTACTCCAAGAAGCTTCCGAGGAGGTCACGAGGGTGGAGGGCGCGCCCCCTGGGCGCGCCCCTACCTCGTGGGCCCCTTGAAGCTCCACCGATGTACTCCTTCCTCCTATATATACCTAGGTACCCCCAATAGACCAGACGTGGAGCCAAAAACCTAATTCCACCGTCGCAACCTTCTGTATCCACGAGATCCCATCTTGGGGCCTATTCCGGAGCTCCGCCGGAGGGGGCATCCACCATGGAGGGCTTCTACATCATCACCATAGCCCCTCCCATGAAGTGTGAGTAGTTTACTTCAGACCTTCGGGTCCATAGCTAGTAGCTAGATGGCTTCTTCTCTCTTTTTGGATCTCAATACAATGTTCTCCCCCTCTCTTGTGGAGATCTATTCGATGTAATCTTCTTTTTGCGGTGTGTTTCTTGAGACCGATGAATTGTGGGTTTATGATCCAGTATTATCTATGGAAAATATTTGATTCTTCTCTTAATTCTTTTATGTATGATTGAGTTATCTTTGCAAGTCTCTTCGAATTATCCGTTTGGTTTGGCTAACTAGATTGGTAGTTCTTGCAATGGGAGAAGTGCATGGCTTTGGGTTCAATCTTGCGGTGTCCTTACTCAGTGACAGAAAGAGTTGCAAGGCACGTATTGTATTGTTGCCATCGAGGATAACAAGATGGGGTTTTTATCATATTGCATGTTTATCCCTCTACATCATGTCATCTTGCTTAAAGCGTTACTCTGTTTTTAACTTAATACTCTAGATGTATGCTGGATAGCGGTCGATGAGTGGAGTTATAGTAGTAGATGCAGAATCGTTTCGATCTACTTGTTCTGGACGTGATGCCTATATACATGATCATTGCCTAGATATACTCATAACTATGCTCAGTTCTGTCAATTGCTCAACAATAATTTGTTCACCCACCGTGGAATACTTATGCTCTTGAGAGAAGCCACTAGTGAAACCTATGGCCCCCGGGTCTATTCTCATCATATCAATCTATATCACTTTATTTACTTGCTTTGTTTTTACTTTGACTTTACTTTTTACTTTGCATCTATCTATCAAAAATACCAAAAATATTATCTCTATCAGATCTCACTCTCGTAAGTGACTGTGAAGGGATTGACAACCCCTAAGCATTGGTTGCGAGTTGCTATCGTGTTGTGCAGGTATAAGGGACTTGCGCGTGACCTCCTACTAGATTGATACCTTGGTTCTCAAAAACTGAGGGAAATACTTACACTACTGTGCTGCATCATCCTCTCCTCTTCGGCGAAAACCAACGCAAGCTCGAGACGTAGCAAGAAGAATTTCTGGCGCCGTTGCCGGGTAGGCTTAC
The DNA here is from genome assembly GCA_963921465.1 of Triticum timopheevii. Taxonomy (NCBI): domain Eukaryota; kingdom Viridiplantae; phylum Streptophyta; class Magnoliopsida; order Poales; family Poaceae; genus Triticum; species Triticum timopheevii. The sequence goes on along the minus strand of OY997264.1, from coordinate 245,062,985 downwards.
GCAAAAGTCAACATACCAAGTACCCATCACAATCCCTATCTCTCGCATTACATTATTTGCCATTTGCCTCTCGTTTTCCTCTCCCCCACTTCACCCTTGCAATTTTATTCGCCCTCTCTTTCCCAATCTCCTCCTCTCTTTCCCGTTTGCCTTCTTCCCGTATGTATCTTTGTTTGTGTTTCCTTGTGCCTTCTATATGCTTGCATCTTCGCTTGCTGAAAATCTATTGATATGGATCCACTTAAAGTGTTCTACTTTGATCATCTTCAATCCTTATGTGCTCGTGCTAAAACCCCAACTAGCCTAGTTGATGGGAAATCTTTAGATGAGCATGCTTATTTTGTGCGTCATCGTTTGTCTGAAAAGGGGAGACTCTTATGGTATCATATAAATAGTTTGCTATGCTATGCTTTGAATCTTTGTGAAATGTGTGATTTTACTTGTTGCTCTAAGAACCCTAAAAACACCTTCCCTACCTATGTGAGTTCAATGATAGTGAAATCTTATCTTCTTATGCAAAGGGTGTTTATAGTTACTATGATATTGAACAAATTGAAGAATTTGTCGTTTTTAAGGGTGCTCATGAAGTTGCTTCTTTGATTGAAAAGTATGATTTTACTCTCAACAAATCTGAAAATTTCGTCATACTTAAATATTGCAATGAAAACCTTGCTCATAATGTCTATGTCCAAGAGTTTATTGAAAGAATGACCGTTGCTTTGGAAGAAAATAATGATATGCATGAATCTATAGATAATGATGATTCCGATGATTTGATTGAAATATCCCTTGATGAACATGATGCTTGCTATTCTTGTGGCCATGATGCCAATATTTATGAAGATGAATTTGCTATAGTTCCTTATGTTAAACATGAGATTGTTGCTATTGCACCCATACTTGGTAGTTCCTTCGATGAAAAGCATGATTGCAATGATTTTACTATAAATTCTCTTGATGTCAATTATGCTAATAATATGCAAAACCCTAACCTTGGGGATGCTAGTTTTGCTATGTCTACTACTTGTTGCAATGATCATGATTGGGGTGATTCTTCTTATGATCTTGAAAATTTATTTAATCCCCATGATGAATATGAGATTGATAATATTGTTTGCAATAATATTGAAAGTGGGTTTGGAAGAGTGTCAACTTTAGATCCCACATATGTGGAGAATATTCAATCTTATGAAATTTTTGATAAAAGTGGGTTTGGAGAGGTCATGACTTTAGTTAATGTTAATCCCACTATTTTGGAAGAGTGTCAACTTCGCATGCATGTGGATCGTGTTGAGAATATGTTATGTGATAGCTATATTGTTGAATTTTCTTATGATCCTACATGTAACTATTATGAGAGAGGAAAATATAGTCGTAAAATTTTTCATGATAATAAATTATCTCTCGTTATGTTGAGATTGCTATTGTTTCTTTCCGCTTCCTTGCATATGCTAGTTTTTGCTTGCTATGATAATTTGTTTGCCTATAAGATGCCTATGCATAGGAAATATGTTAGACTTAGATGTGTTTGTCACGTGTTTCATGATGCTCTCTTTGTGCTTTAATTCCTGTCTTTGATGTGAACATCGTTAAAATTATCAATGCCTAGCTAGGGGCGTTAAACGATAGCACTTTTTGGGAGGCAACCCAATTTTATTTTGTGTTTTTTTGTTTTTGCTTCCTTTTAGGAATAAATAATCCATCTACCTTATGTTTGGATGTGGTTTTATGTTTTAATTAGTGTTTGTGCCAAGTAAGACCTATAGGATAGCCTACGATGATAGTTGATTTGATTCTGCTGAAAAACAGAAACTTTAGCGCTCACGAAATTAGCTGCCATTTTTTACCGGAGAGTGATTTTGCGTTGATTCTTTTTGCTTCTGATAAATAAACAAACTTTCCAGGACTTCCTATTTTGGTAGAATTTTTAGAGTTCCATAAGTTTGTGTTAGTTACAGATTACTACAGACTGTTCTGTTTTTGACAGATTCTGTTTTTCGTGTGTTGTTTGCTTATTTTAATGAATCTATGGCTAGTAAATTAGTTTATAAACCATAGAGAAGTTGGAATACAGTAGGTTTAACACCAATATAAATAAATAATGATTTCATTATAGTACCTTGAAGTAGTCTTTTGTTTTCTTTCTCTAACGGAGCTCACGAGATTTCTGTTGAGTTTTGTGTTGTGAAGTTTTCAAGTTTTGGGTGAATTCTTTTGATGGATTATGGAAAAAGGAGTGGCAAGAGCCTAAGCTTGGGGATGCCCATGGCACACCCAAGATAATCCAAGGACACCAAAAATTCAAAGCTTGGGGATGCCCCGGGAGGCATCCCCTCTTTCGTCCACTTCCATCGGTAATTTACTTGGAGCTATATTTTTATTCACCAACATGATATGTGTTTTGCTTGGAGCGTCTTGTATTATTTGTGTCTTCGCTTGTTAGTGTACCACAATCATCCTTGCTGTACACACCTTTTGAGAGAGCCATACATGAATTGAAATTTGTTAGAATACTCTATGTGCTTCACTTATATCTTTTGAGCTTGATAGTTTGCTCATAGTGCTTCACTTATATCTTTTTGAGCGTGATAATTTTTGCTCTAGTGCTTCACTTAGATCTTTTTGAGCATGGTGGTGGATTTGTTTTAAAGAAATTTGATCTCTCATGCTTCACTTAGATTATTTTGAGAGTCGTTAATAGCATGGTAATTTGCTTAATGTTAATATACTTGGTATTCAAGATATGTGAAACTTTCTTTTGAGTGCGTTGAATACTAAGATAAGTTTGATGCTTGATAATTGTTTTGAGATGTGGAGGTAATAATATCAAAGTTGTGCTAGTTGGGTGATTATGAATTTGAGAAATACTTGTGTTGAAGTTTGCAAGTCCCGTAGCATGCACGCATGGTTAAAGTTATGTAACAAATTTGAAACATGAAGTGTACCTGGCTTGTGCATCCTTATGAGTGGCGGTCGGGGACGAGCGATGGTCTTTTCGTACCAATCTATCCCCCTAGGAGCATGCGCGTAGTACTTGATTTTTGATGACTTCTAAATTTTTGCAATAAGTATATGAGTTCTTTTGACTAATGTTGAGTCCATGGATTATACGCACTCTCATCTTTCCGCCTTTGCTAGCCTCTTCGGTACCGTGCATTGCCCTTTCTCACCTTGAGAGTTGGTGCAAACTTCGCCAGTGCATCCAAACCCCGTGATATGATACGCTCTATCACACATAAACCTCCTATTATGTTCCTCAAAACAGCCACCATACCTACCTATCATGGCATTTCCATAGCCATTCCGAGATATATTGCCATGCAACTTCCACCATCATCATCGTGACATGCATTACTTTTGTCATATTGCCATTGCATGATCTTGTAGTTGACATCGTATTTGTGGTAAAGCCACCTTGCATTATTTTTCATACATGTCACTCTTGATTCATTGCACCATCCCGGTACACCACCGGAGGCATTCATATAGAGTCATATCTTGTTCTAGTATCGAGTTGTAATTCATATGTTGTAATGAAAGTGTGATGATCATCATTAGAGCATTGCCCAAATTAAAAAAAAGAGAAAGGCCAAAATAAAAAAAGAGAAAGGCCCCAAAAAAATAATATAAAAAAGGGCAATGCTACTATCTCTTTTTCCACACTTGTGCTTCAAAGTAGCACCTTGTTCTTCATATAGTGAGTCTCTTAAGTTGTCTTGTTCATACTAGTGGGAATTTTTCATTATAGAACTTGGCTTGTATATTCCTACGATGGGCTTCCTCAAAATGCCCTAGGTCTTCATGAGCAAGCAATTTGGATGCACACCCACTAGTTTTCTTTTATTGAGCATTCATAGCTCTAGTGCATCCGTTGCATGGCAATCCCTACTCCTTGCATTAACATCAATTGATGGGCATCTCCATAGCTCATTGATTAGCCTCGTTGATGTGAGACTTTCTCCTTTTTTGTCTTCTCCACACAATCCCCATCATCATATTCTATTCCACCCATAGTGCTATATCCATGGCTCATGCTCATGTATTGCGTGAAGGTTGAAAAAGTTTGAGATTATTTAAGTATGAAACAATTGCTTGGCTTGTCATCGGGGGTATAGAAGTTGGGAACATCTTTATGTGACGAAAATGAAGCATAGCCTAACTATATGATTTTGTAGGGATGAACTTTCTTTTTCCATGTTATTTTGAGAAGACATGATTGCTTTGATTAGTATACTTGAAGTATTATTATTTTTGTGTCAATATGAACTTTTGTCTTGAATCTTTCGGATCTGAATATTCATATCACAATTAAGAAGATTTACATTGAAATTATGCCAAAGTATCACTCCACATCAAAAATTCTTTTTTTATCATTTACCTACTCGAGGATGAGCAGGAAATTAAGCTTGGGGATGCTTGATACGTCTCCAACGTATCTATAATTTTTGATTGCTCCATGCTACTTTATCTACTGTTTTGGACTATATTGGGCTTTATTTTTCACTTGTATATTACTTTTGGTACTAACCTATTAACCGGAGGCCCAGCCCAGAATTGCTGTTTTTTTTGCCTTTTTCAGTATTTCGATGAAACATAATATCAAACGGAGTCCAAACGGAACGAAACCTTCGGGATCGTGATTTTCCAACCGAACGTGATCCAGGAGACTTGGACCCTACTCCAAGAAGCTTCCGAGGAGGTCACGAGGGTGGAGGGCGCCCCCCTGGGGGCGCCCCCTACCTCGTGGCCCCCTCGAAGCTCCACCGACGTACTCCTTCCTCCTATATATACCTACGTATCCCCAATAGACCAGACGGGGAGCCAAAAACCTAATTCCACCGCCGCAACCTTCTGTATCCACGAGATCCCATCTTGGGGCCTGTTCCGGAGCTCCGCCGGAGGGGGCATCCACCACGGAGGGCTTCTACATCATCACCATAGCCCCTCCGATGAAGTGTGAGTAGTTTAATTCAGACCTTCGGGTCCATAGCTAGTAGCTAGATGGCTTCTTCTCTCTTTTTGGATCTCAATACAATGTTCTCCCCCTCTCTTGTGGAGATCTATTCGATGTAATCTTCTTTTTGCGGTGTGTTTGTTGAGACCGACGAATTGTGGGTTTATGATCCAGTATTATCTATGGAAAATATTTGATTCTTCTCTGAATTCTTTTATGTATGATTGAGTTATCTTTGCAAGTCTCTTCGAATTATCCGTTTGGTTTGGCCAACTTGATTGGTAGTTCTTGCAATGGGAGAAGTGCATGGCTTTGGGTTCAATCTTGCGGTGTCCTTACTCAGTGACAGAAAGAGTTGCAAGGCACGTATTGTATTGTTGCCATTGAGGATAACAAGATGGGGTTTTTATCATATTGCATGAATTTATCCCTCTACATCATGTCATCTTGCTTAAAGCGTTACTCTGTTTTTAACTTAATACTCTAGATGCATGCTAGATAGCGGTCGATGAGTGGAGTAATAGTAGTAGATGCAGAATCGTTTTGATCTACTTGTTCCGGACGTGATGCCTATATACATGATCATTGCCTAGATATACTCATAACTATGCTCAGTTCTGTCAATTGCTCAACAGTAATTTGTTCACCCACCGTAGAATACTTATGCTCTTGAGAGAAGCCACTAGTGAAACCTATGGTCCTCGGGTCTATTCTCATCATATCAATCTATATCACTTTATTTACTTGCTTTGTTTTTACTTTGCCTTTACTTTTTACTTTGCATCTATCTATCAAAAATACCAAAAATATTATCTCTATTAGATCTCACTCTCGTAAGTGACCGTGAAGGGATTGACAACCCCTATGCATTGGTTGCGAGTTGATATCATGTTGTGCAGGTACGAGGGACTTGCGCGTGACCTCCTACTCGATTGATACCTTGGTTCTCAAAACTGAGGGAAATACTTATGCTACTGTGCTGCATCATCCTCTCCTCTTCGGGGAAAACCAACGCAAGCTCGAGATGTAGCAACCGACGCTGCTTTGGGCAGCTAGAGCAAGAAGATCAGAGGTTGAAGAAGCACTACGGCCGTTGGATGGACATCATACGGTCACTGGAGCTAGAATCGTTTATTTTGACTAAGTTGACAAAGCCCTCCATCCCCGTCAACTTAGTAGGCCCACAAGTCAGCCTCCCACCAAGGTGGGTCCCAGCTAGCAGGGGGTATTCATTTTTTGTGCGTAATAAGGAGGCACTTCCAGTGGGTCCGAGCTGACAGCAGGGGGAACATTTTTTTCACGAAATACGGTGGCCCTTCGGGTGGGTCCCAACAGTCAGGGGCAAACCTTTTTCGTGAAATACTGGTGGCTCGTCCGGTGGGTCCCTGATGTCATGTGGAGGAATAATATTTTCCGCGTAATAAGGAGGCACTTCCTTGCGGCTGCCGTGGACCCAGCCGTCAACCCCTCCACATATAGTATTCTTCCGATGGAATTCGGTCGTTGACCACATTAACCACGTCGCGCCGAGAGCACCACGGCGGTGGATGACGGCGAGGCCTAGGAAGGGGACAACACGGAGCCGGGGAAGACACGACAGTGGATGCCCACGCGGAGAGGAGTACGAGGGTTCACTGGTTCGGCTGCGCTGCCGTCGCCGCAGAATAACAGGGGGTGTGGGTGAGTGGAGTGGAGGGATGGCATGGCCAGCGGTGGGAGTAGTATGGGGGTGGTGAGGCCTCCGCGGCAGCACAGCCGGCCACGGGAGGCAGGAGCAGGCGGCACGACCGGCGCTGCTTTGGGCGGCTGGAGCAAGAAGACCAGAGGTTGAAGAAGCACTACGGCTGTTGGATGGACATCGTACGGTCAGTCGAGCTAGAATCGTGCATATTGACTAAGTTGATAAAGCCCTTCGTCCCCGTCAACTTAGTAGGCCCACTATACTGGGTCCCAGCTAGCAGGGGGAGTATTCTTTTTTTTGGGCGTAATAAGGAGGCACTTCCTTGCGTGCGAAGATATAGCTGGTGGGTCCGAGCTGTCAGCGGCGGTAATGTTTTTTTTGTGAAATACAGAGGCCCTTTCGATGGGTCCCAGATGTCAGGTGGAGGAATCATTATTTTGCGTGTAATAAGGAGGAATTTCCTTGCGCGCGGCCGTGGACCCAGCTGTCAGCCTCTCCACGTACAGTCCACTTCAGATGCATGTCGGTCATTGACCACGTTGACCACGCCACATCGAGAGCACCAGGGCGGTGGACGACGGCAAGGCCTAGGAAGGGAACGACACGGAGGTAGGGAAGACTCGGCAGTTGTTTCCCATGCGGAGGGGAGTACGACTGTACGAGGGTTTACTGGTTCGTCTGCCGTCGCCGGAGAATAATAGTAGGTGTGGGACTGTGGGTGAGTAGAGGGATGGCTAGGCCAGCGATGGGAGTACGGTGGGGCGGTGAGGCCTGCGCGGCAGCACAGCCAGCCGCAGGGAGGAGGGAGCAGGCAGTCCCACTGGCACTTGTTTGAGCGGATGGAGCAGGAAGAGCAGAGATTGAAGAAGCATGACGGCCGTTGGATGCACATCCAACAGTATACAGGCCATCTGTGGAAAGCCTCAAATCTGTGGAAAACATCATACAGCCCATCTGCCATTATTTCAAATAGTTTACAGCCCATTTGCTAATTCTTACGGGTTTTTTTGGAGCCCATATTCTTTTTGTTAGCATTACAGCCCATATTGTGGCCACGGTTAAAAAATTATACGAAATTTTGCATATGTCGGTGCGGTCTGAACTGTTTTTAATCCCAAAATTTCGAGTCACATTCAGACTGATTTTAAAAATAAATGTATATCAATATAAAATCCAATAAATTGTCCACGCATAAAAATCAATGCAATTTAAAATCTCGAAATGAAAAAAAGATATTTGAAACTAATTGCCGGTTTGATGTGTTTTAAAAATGTACAACCCATTTCTCATTACTGATAGGCCATTTTCTCAGCCAGCCGAATGAAGCTCTCCTCGTCTTGAAAGATTTGCAGCCCAACAGGCCTGATAAAGCGACTTACTTGACAAATCACAAAAAAACTGGGCTAGCCATTTTCAGAAAGAAAAAAAACTACTGGGCTGGTCTGTGGTAAACATAAAAGAAAGGGACAATTGCATTTTTACCCCTAGTTGGTTCCTACCCACGGGTTTTGCCCTTACTTTTCGAGCTTGCTCAGTTTTGCCCTTACTTTTTCCATCGAGGTCCCTCGAATGCCCTTTGACCGTTTGACCAAACTTTGAAAATTCATAACTAATTCATATGAACTCGGAAAAATGCAAATAAGATATCAAAATGTTCATATAAACATTACCTTTATGGACATATCATTTGCATTCAGGACAAAAGTGTCGTTTAAACTACCCGAGGTAATTAATTTTGTTAACATTATTAAAAATAAATAGGTATAAACAATATTGTTTTCATGAAAAATTATATGCAAATGTAGGTGATGTTTTCTGAACATCCTGATACCTTATTTGCATTTTCTTGAGTTCATATCAACTTGTTATGAAGTTTTTAAATAATGGTCAAAGTCATTAGAGCATTCATAACAAGTTGATACAAACTCAAAAAAATGCAAATAAGTTATCAGGATATTCAAAAAACATCACCTACATTTGCATGTAATTTTTATTGATGAAAAAAAATATTGTTTATACCTATTTATTTTTAATAATGTTAATAACATTAATTACCACGGGTAGTTTAAATGATGCTTTTGTCCTGAATGCAAATGATATGCCCATAAAGGTAATGTTTATCTGAACATTTTGATATCTTATTTGCATTTTTCTGAGTTCTTATGAATTAGTTATGAATTTTCAAAGTTTTGGTCAAACGGTCAAAGGGCATTCGAGGGACCTCGATGGAAAAAGTAAGGGCAAAACTGAGCAAGCTCGAAAAGTAAGGGCAAAACCCGTGGGTAGGAACCAACTAGGGGTAAAAATGCAATTGTCCCTAAAAGAAAAGGCTGTCTAGACAGGCCAGAGTGTCCCGCACAGCCCAGTTGACACCCGACTTCCGTCTCAAAAACAAATTAGATAAATGCCACTCCAATTATGGCGATTCATAAAAATGCCACTGCAATTTCCAAACTTTGAAAAATACCACTGCAATTTTTGCAAACTTTGAAAAATGCCACTCCAGACTTCGAAAAATGCCACTAGAAATGGCATGAAATGGCATTTTTCAAAGTTTGGAAATTGCAGTGGCATTTCTCGGAGGCATTTATCAAATTAACCCAAAAGAAAAATAACTGGGCGAGCTGCTGGGTCCTTGGTGTCAGCCGCTCATTATGCAATTCTCTCGTTTATTGACTACGTTGACAATGGCATGGGACCCAGATCTCAGAAATCCACTAGGAGGAGCCATTTTTTATTGGCTTGAAATAAGGAGGCACTTGCTTGTGTACTGCCATGACCTTGGCAGGTCCCTGCTGTCATCCTCTCCACGTACAATCATCTCCCAATTGTGTACGCATCAACTTGCTAGGCCCACAAGTCAGCCTCTAAACCCGTGGAGGACAAATACAACCCATTTAAAAAAATAACAGCCCACTCCATACGTTCAAACGGAAAGTTCAACATTCAGAGCAAAGTAACAGGTCTGATCCACATATAGAGTACTGAACTTCCACGTTGACAACCATCATAGCCAAGTTAACTATCTACTCCCACTAGACAAGTACTAACTTACTCTTAGCTAACTAGACGATGCCGGCCGCCATCTGTGGTAAACGCTAAATGCCGGCACCGTCGTCCCGCGCCTCGCCTCGGACTTGCCAGAGGTGCGATAGGGCGCGTTGCTCGCGTGCGTTGGCCCTTTCCATGCCGGCGTGGTCCACTGAAGCTTCGGCTTCCAAGCGGGAAACCCACTTGACGAGCTGGTAGTAAAAATCGGCGTCGCGAACGCGTGCGTGCCCGACAACCTCCAGGGCTATTTTCCGGGCGCCGGCCTCCACGTAGTCGGCCCAGTTGCGGGTGCTCTGCTCGCGACTCAGAGCGTCGGTGCGCTGCTGCTCCATGTCCCGCTGGCGGCGCAAATCGGCGATACGCTGCTCCTCCGCCAGGCGGTCGCGCTCCAACAACTCCTGCTCCTCCGCCATGCGGTCACGCTCCAACAACTCCTCGATCTTCGCATTGCCATCTAAAGACAGATAAAATGCCTCCTCCCTCCGTCTGCCTTCCGGTGAAAAACCAAACACTAGTTCCGGCGGTGACCGCCTCCGGCGTCGCCTACCGCGGACGGGCGGGGGCATGGCGGACGTGGCGAGCGACATCGGGCCGGTGGGGGCTTATGAGGATATGGTGAGTTGGGTCACGGTGGCACCGGAGAAGGCCGGGAAACAGTACTTATAGGGGGGAGGTAGCGCGATGGTCATCGGAATTCAATGCATAATGGATTAGCGCGCCAGCTTGCCGTGGAAAACTAGGGAAACTAAAATTATGACTGTGCCGTCCCGTCTCGTCTGGGTCGCACGCCGGCATGGCGGTCAAATGAGTGCACTCGAATCATCTCCCTCCTTGTCAATAATGATTTCACGGATTTAAAAAGCCCGCAACAATTAAAGCATATCTTTTTTCGCATCAGTTAGCTGCCTTAATTATGGCCGGCTGCATGCAGGCACTCAGAATCGCTCGCAGGCAGTACGCGAAGCAGCATGCAACGAGTCGCAGCCAAGGGCACACATGCAGCCACTTAAATCGCTGGAATTAATTAGGCTTAAACTTCTGCATGCCGTTAATTATTGCCATGCCTTGATCTTGTTGCTTTGCTCACGGGACTAATAAACCCGGACGGAGGGAGTACCTTGGTTGGTGAGAGGTTTGAATTAAGCCCTGCAAACCGGAAAGGAGGTACTAGTATGTGTGTGATCCGCTATTTATTCGTGTAGGATCAAGTAGGTCGTTTCTTGAATTGAGCCCTACAAACTGGAAAGGAGGTAGTACGTGCGTGATCCGCTATTTATCCATGTAGGATCAATAGTGTAGCTTGTCAGTTTCTTCAGAGGTAGGCATTTTTATCCGTGTAGGATCGATAGTGTAGCTTGTCATTTTCTTCAGAGGTAGGCATTTTTATTCAAAAAACTGCCACTTCGCATCTTGCGTCACAAATAAAACTGCCAGGAGCACATTTGTAGGGTAGCTAGTAATCGATCAGTAACTTGTAAACACTGAGCAAACAGAAATAAGTAACTGTTAATGCATCTCAATGATTCACAGATCATATACAAATATGTAGCTCCAAAAGCAATGATCAGCCACTTCGGATCTTGCTCGCAAGACTCGCAACTAAAACTAACTAGTACGATTCCCATACATAAGATCAACATGTTAATGCATCTCAATGATTCACAGATCATATACAAATATGTAGCTCCAAAAGCAAAGATCCAGAAAAAACATCTGTTCTTCCTACTAACATGGATGCTTCTCCTGGCCAACATTCAGTACAGACTGAAAGACAAATTTGTTTGTGAAGTCTACAATTCCTCTTGCAAACGTAAGTGGTTTCACCAACAGCTGGAACCATGAGAATGAACCACACATGATGGAGGAACATCCACTGCAATATGATTTGGTCTTCTCTCGATCACACCGCGATACTATTTTCGGAATACAAACTTTAACTTAGGGAAAATGATGCCCAATGTATAATCAGACCAAAGCAATGAAGCACCTAGTGTCGGCCAGTAAATAGTAGAGTACTACTTTTCTGCAATCCATGAAGTGACTATCCAATCTTTGTGTCTATTTTCAAATGGCACTGCATGCAGTGACTATACTATTCTCTTGTGCAGTTCAACCAAAATTACGGACACTTTGTTTGTTTGCCAAATAGCAACGGGCAGACATCTCTGTCTGCACAAATATCAAGCAGCTAGTAAACATATACCATACCATGTTCGTAGTGATGGAAGAGGTGAAATCGATACAACCGAAATTGAGCATCCAATCATTGAATCCTGTCCTGCACCTCCAATGTAGGTTCACCCTGCCAAAAAATTCACATGCAAACCACTAGTATTACTATCTAATGACAATACAAAAAGAGTAGCAAGATAGTAGCAAACCATGTACCTTCGTAATGAACAGCTCATAGTGCCACCAATTGGATATAAAGGTTTGGAAAAAAACATGCTTCTAATGTTGAACCAGTTGGACTTTTTGTGCAGTTCCACTAAAATCGAGCATCCCTGTTTGCATAGATATTGGAAGTGTGATTACTATAAAAGTGGCACTAGTTGAAGCATAGACTCACAAATATAAGCATTCCAATTTCTTAACGGGAAAAGGTAGCAAGACTGTTTCTAACCACCTGTTTGAAGGAATAAATAAAGCAACAACGACTGATGTCAGGAAGGCATACATAGTTTTTTCTGAAAAATTGAGCCATTCCTGACCTTTCCTCTTCTTTTAAGAAAATTTTGTGCAGTTCTACTAAAATAAAATGCCATCACCGCCTTGACAATTCAGAGACACTGTACAAAAGGAAATGATTTAACATTACATCATGATGTCGGGTATGTAGTCGACAGGCATTAGAGACAAACATACAGACCTCCTCTGATAACATAATGAACATTAATTTTAACAAAGGTGGGACTAGCTTTACCGGGATAATTTGAGTGAACTCTACACCCTCTGTTCCTTAATATAAGACGTTTTCACGGTTCAATTTAAAGTACCCAAACGTCTAGTATTTAGAAAAACAGGTAGTAGTTTTCTTGAGCACATATCTGGGAAAGCTTGCCACACTTTATTTATGTCCATACGCTAATGCAACACCATTCGAATACTACTAATATACACTAATTCAGTGGCTAGTGCAACAGTAGAGTAGTTAGTTTATTACAGGGTACAGTACAATGGTTTTACTGAACAGATTTCAATAAACTCTAGCACTGGAAGGTTTCTATAAGAATTAACAATACAAAATGTAAAGGTAACAAGTTTCAGCATTGGTATACTAGCTTTCCATGAGCATTAAACCAAATACAAAAGTCTGAAGGTAACTAGCATTATTAACTAATGGCAGTATAAAAAAATTGCAAACCATGTACCTCCAAGGTAAATATCATTTCGAACTCGGGGGGACCTTAAAAATTGCTATCCCAATCTTTAAAATCGATCAAACATAAAAACTTGATCGAACGAATCAAGAGAACAGTCGGAGGAGGAGGTGCCCACTCTTGACCTTTCCTCTTGTCTTCGTAATTGTCTGTGCAGTTTAACCAAAAATAAAATGACATCAGAGCCTTGGCATTTTGGTGACACTATACAAAAAAAATTAACTTATCTCATGAAAGTGAGGTATGTAATCTATAAGCATTAACAGTGCAAAAATCTGAAGGTAGTAACAAGTTTCATTGTTGGTATACTGGCTGTGCAACAACATTAGAATGCCTTAGCTGAAAAATCTTTAATACATGCACAATCAACAGCTAACCCTGAAATAATCAGTGACATTAAATGGCATTGCTTAAATTTATCGGTGGCATTAGACTGAGAGCGGCATTAGTTAAATGTGGCATCACTTTAGCAGTAGCATTGCTTGACTTGACTGCTGGCGTTATACTAACAGCAAAAAAAGTGGCAATAAGAGCATGGGAGGCCCACTCGGATAGTGGGCGCACCAGTACGATGTACCTCCACGGACGCAGAGTGGTGAGGGAGGTATGGTTGCCCAGAGCAACAAATATCCAGGCAGCATATGTGGATTACGTATCATTTTTGTTCTCTTTAGCCACCTTTTTCCTATGTGAGGACAACAAACTGATCGACCTGGTCATTCTCTATTGCGTTGTCATGCCTTTCTACCCTTCTTCAACCAAGAGATAGGAGACTCATTCCTTAGCTACTGATTTTCCCCTTTTCAACCTAGATGCGGGTTTGATGCCTACTCTCTTGGACAGTACAGTCTCCCTTCCTTTCCTTATTCAACCCAGACATGGATTAGTCTGCATGAAGTAGGGTTTCCTTTAATAGTGCAAATTATGGTTTTCGTCTGCGTGGCCAGCAGAGTAGAGGATAGCAAATTGGGAAGATGGTGGAGTGGAAAAAGATCCACATGCAACGACGTGCCAGATGGGGCAATAGAACAAGGGTATGGTTCGAAAAGAGGTAGCATACCTGAGGGTCTGCGGGAAGTGGCTTCGCTCGTGGTCGTCATCCTCCGCACACACTACGGCAGCGAGCTTGGGGACGGAGGCCATCCAGCATGGGCGCTAGGTCTGAGAGGACGACCTTGTCGTCAGTGTGTGGCCTCGCTCGCCGACGACGACTGCGTCAACGCTGCACGTCCTTTTCTTCCCCGGCGGATCTGTGACCACCGGTGAGGAGGGAGAGAGGGGCCGTCTTTTTTAGATCTGGAGAGAGGGTGGTAGTGTGAGAAGCAAGTAGGCAGCCCTTGGCAAGAAAGCGCTGAAGCTCCAGCCTATATATCTTTTTTATACTACTAGTACTGGAGGTGGAGTAGTGGTAGAGTAGTTTATATTTTCTCTACGTACAGTACCAGTTAGTCATGCTTCAAAACTGAACGGCACGCCATTAAAAAAATAAAGGTCGATAACTAATGCGGCACCTCGGGCCAACGCGGCCATATTGCATTTTGCACGAGAAATTACACACCATGTTTCGTTGACATGTGGTCCCGTTCCAACATATCAGTGAGACGACGACGAGTAGTAGGAGTATTTCCGAACCGACGTGTAGGCCGGGGCGCCCCTTCATGAACCATGGCAAACTGGCAACCGTCCACCGACTCTTCGCCTTTCCCTCTCGATTTGGAACTGCTGTCGCACGCTCTTCCTCTCCCTCCTCCATTTTCCTTCAGCCCTTCACTCTTTCTTCTGCCATTGTTCGATCGTCTTCTCCATGGAGGAACAGGACGGAAACGACCCCGTTATTCTTGCCCTGATCTGAAAGATGACGTGGTGGAGGAACTCATTGATCGGTGCGATGTCATCACCTCGGCTAGCATGGCAGGTTCGTTCAAGCCCATTCTCGACTCAACTAATAACATCATTACAAGGAACCCAAGAGTCAAGGAGCGGTTTGATCTCCCCTATCTTCTTCGCCGTGACCCTGATGACTGGCGCCGTCACAACGGAGGCCTCGCCCTGTGCAAGTTGATGCCGCTTGATAATGATACGTATGATGTTAAGATGCCATCGCTTGAGGGCAAGGCTTGGGCAGGCGCAAATGGAGATTGGGTTGTTTACATTGGGTCCAACTGCGAGTGGGAACTTGTGAATGTGTACACTCGTGACCGGGTTCCACTTCCAAAAATCTCAGCAGACTGCCCAGAGGTTGAGCACACCGGTATTGTACGCACGTTCAAATACAATCATGGTGAGTGTCTTCTATGGAAGATAGCAATTTCTCGAGTTCCATACCGCTCTTGGAATTACAACAACTATGAAGTTGTTGCTACCTTCGACAAGATTGTTGCCGTCCTTGCTGGTTTGACTCGATGGATATTGCTCAAAAATCAGTTTCTGTACACGGATGAGTACTGTGATGCAATTCAATATGAGGGCCTTGTGTTTGCTGCCACCACTCGTGGCCCTGTTTTTGCATGGAATCGTTGTTTCGGTACATTTGTCTTCCACCGTAATTATAATTGTTTCATCCACATGCATGAGGGTTAGCAAGTTTCCCTTTACTAATTAACCTTCTTCTTCTGTTTCCAAGGTCTTGTGAACATTCCACCACCTATACTTGAAGATTTTTATAACCAAGGGGGAGATGACGATGGTGATGATCACGAGCATGAGGACGAGCAGCGCCCATTGATGTCTACTACACAACCTTCTTCTTGTAGACGTTGTTGGGCCTGCAAGTGCATAGGTTTGTAGGACAGTAGCAAATTTCCCTCAAGTGGATGACCTAAGGTTTATCAATCCGTGGGAGGCGTAGGATGAAGATGGTCTCTCTTAAGCAACCCTGCAACCAAATAACAAAGAGTCTCTTGTGTCCCCAACACACCCAATACAATGGTAAATTGTATAGGTGCACTAGTTCGGCAAAGAGATGGTGATACAAGTGCAATACGGATGGTAGATATAGGTTTTTGTAAACTGAAAATATAAAAACATCAAGGTAACTAAAGATAAAAGTGAGCAAAAACGGTATTGCAATGATAGGAAACAAGGCCTAGGGTTCATACTTTCACTAGTGCAAGTTCTCTCAACAATAATAACATAGATAGATCATATAACAATCCCTCAACATGCAACAAAGAGTCACTCCAAAGCCACTAATAGCAGAGAACAAACGTAGAGATTATGGTAGGGTACGAAACCACCTCAAAGTTATTCTTTCGGATCGATCTATTAAAGAGTTCGTACTAGAATAACACCTTAAGACACAAATCAACCAAAACCCTAATGTCACCTAGATACTCCATTGTCACCTCAAGTATCCGTGGGCATGATTATACGATATGCATCACACAATCTCAGATTCATCCAACCAACACAAAGTACTTCAAAGAGTGCCCCAGAGTTTCTACCGGAGAGTCAAGAAAACGTGTGCCAACCCCTATGCATAGGTTCATGGGCGGAACCCGCAAGTTGGTCACCAAAACATACATCAAGTGGCACGTGATATCCCATTGTCACCACAGATAAACACGGCAAGACATACATCAAGTGTTCTCAAATCAAAGACTCAATCCGATAAGATAACTTCAAGAGGGAAACTCAATTAATCACAAGAGAGTAGAGGGGGAGAAACATCATAAGATCCAACTATAATAACAAAGCTCGCGATACATCAAGATCGTGCCATAGAGAGAGAGAGATCAAACACATAACTACTAGTGCATACCTCAGCCCCGAGGGTGAACTACTCCCTCCTCGTCATGGAGAGCGCTGGGATGATGAAGATGGCCACCGGTGATGGGTTCCCCCTCCGGCAGGGTGCCGGAACGTACTCCCGAGAGGTTTTTGGTGGCTACAGAGGCTTGCGATGGTGGAACTCCTGATCTTTCTTCATATTCGATGGTTTTAGGGTACGTAGGGTTATATAGGCGAAAGAAGTCGGTCGGGGGGTGCTCGAGGGGTCCACAAGATAGGGGGGCGCGCCCTGTAGGGGGGGGGCGCCCCCTATCTCCTGGGCTCCTCAAGTATCTTCTGACTTGACCTCCAAGTCTCCAGGATGATAATCTTCCAAAAAATGACGTTGCCGAAGGTTTCATTCCGTTTGGACTCCGTTTGATATTCCTTTTCATCGAAATACTGAAACAGGCAATAAAACAGCAATATGGGCTGGGCCTCCGGTTAATAGGTTAGTCCCAAAAGTAATATAAAAGTCTATAATAAAGCCCATAATCATTCAAAACACATAGTAATATAGCATGAATGCTTCATAAATTATAGATACGTTGGAGACGTATCAGCATCCCCAAGCTTAATTCCTACTCGTCCTCGAGTAGGTAAATGATAAAGAAAGAATTTATGAAGTGTGAATGCTAGAAGGTGCACAAGTTTGATCAATGATAATTTCAATCACCTTTCCTAGCATGATAATATGTCATAACAGTAGTTCATCTCATAAAACTTCTCACGATAAAGTAACTAGCAATTCACATGTCAAAGCATAGACCATAAACTTTCTTGAAAACTAGCAAACTTCATTCTCAGTCATCAAACAATTGCAATTCATCTTATTTTCAGAAATAGAAAACTCCACATACTCAACTATCATATAGTCTTCTACAATTGCTAACACTCATGCAATACTAATGGTTATGGAGTTTCAATCGGACACTGAGAAAGATAGGGGCTTATAGTGTTGCCTCCCAACGTATTCACCTTTGGGTGATGTCAACAATAATAGTTCATGCTAACTTACATCCAATTGGATATATATATCAGGATCACCCCAACACAAAGTGCTTGCCAAAGGATAAAGTGAAAAAGGGAAAGGTGAAGATCACCTTGACTCTTGCATAAAGTAAAAGACATAAAGTAAAAGATAGGCCCTTCGCAGAGGGAAGCAGAGGTTGTCATGTGCTTTTAGGGTTGGATGCACAAAATCTTAATGTGAATGAACATCACTTTATATTGCACTTGTATATGGACCTTTTTTATGCAGTCCGTCGCTTTTATTGCTTCCATAACAAGATAGTATAAATCTATTTTCTTCACACAAAAAGATCATACATATTTAGAGAGCAATTTTATTGCTTGCACCGATGACAACTTACTTGAAGGATCTTACTCAATCCATAGGTAGGTACGTATGGTGGACTCTCATGGCAAAACTGGGTTTAAGGATATTTGGAAGCACAAGTAGTATCTCTACTTGGTGCAAGGAATTTTGGCTAGCAAGAGGGGGAAAGGCAAGCTCAACATGTTTGAATGATCCATGACAATATACTTTAACTGAGGTGTCGGAAAACATAAACCATTATGTTGTCTTCCTTGTCCAACATCAACTCTTTAGCATGTCATACTTAATGAGTGCTCCCAATTATAAAAGATGTCTAGGATAGTGTATTTATATGTGAAATCTCTCTTCCTTCAATATTCTTTCATGAATTGTTCAAATGACCAATACAATGCTTGCTAACCTTCAATAAATTTACAACCTCTACTTCTTAGATGTGAAGTCATTACTCCCCATGGGATAAGCAAATGAGGCATATATAATTTCAGATTTATGACATTCAACTCATTCAACAATTTACTCATAGGATATAAGTGAAGCACACGAGTAAATGAAAAACTACTCCAACAAGATATAAGTGAAGAACAATGAGTAGCTAAATAATTATGTAACTATATGAAAACTCTCTCTCACTTAAGAATATCAGATCTTGGTATTGTATTCAAACAGCAAGCAAAACAAAATAAAATGACATTGCAAGGATAGCACAACTCATGTGAAGAAGCAAAGACTTAGGCTCAACCGATACTAACCGATAGTTGTTGAAGAAGAAAGGTGGGATGCCTACCGGGGCATCCCCAAGCTTAGATGCTTGAGACTTCTTGAAATATTATCTTGGGGTGCCTTGGGAATCCCCAATCTTGAACTTTTGTGTCTCCTTAATTCCTCTCATATCATGGTTTCTCTTTTTATCAAAAGCTTCATCCACAACAAACTCAACGAGAACTCGTGAGATAGGTTAGTATAAACCAATGCAAAACCTTATCATTTTCTACTGTAACAAATCACTAAAATTATTATTCAACATTGCATACTAAATATCTCTGCATATTTAATACTCCTATCCTCAAATAGAATCATTAAACAAGCAAACATATGCAAACATAACAGCAATCTGTCAAAACAGTACAGTCTGTAAAGAATGCAAGAGTATCAATACTTCCCTAAGTCCAAAAATTATGAAATAAAATTCCCACTGTAGTAAATTTATCAGAGATCATTATGCAAAAAGTTTCAACATTATATCATTCTCTGACTTTTCTAGGGAATTTTTGCAACAGCGGTAAACTTTCTGTTTTTAAACAGCAACATGTATACTAGCAAAATAAGCATGGTAAAGGCTATCCTTGACATTTTTATTGAAACTAAAGATGCAAAACACTATTCTAAGTAACATCAAGCAAATTCTAACAAAAGAAAATGACGCTTAAAGCAAAACACATATCATGTGGTGAATAAAAAATATATCTCCAAGTAAAGTTACCGATGAACGAAGACGAAAGAGGGGATGCCTTCCGGGGCATCCCCAAGCTTAGGCTCTTGGTTGTCCTTGAATATTACCTTGGGGTGCCTTGGGCATCCCCAAGCTTAGGCTCTTGCCACTCCTTATTCCATAGTCCATCGAATCTTTACCCAAAACTTGAAAACTCCACAACACAAAACTCAACAGAAAACTCGTAAGCTCCGTTAGTATAAGAAAACAAAACCACCACTTAGGTACTGTAATTAACTCATTCTAAATTCATATTGGTGTAATATCTACTGTACTCCAACTTATATATGGTTCATACCCTTCGATACTACTCATAGATACATCAAAATAAGCAAACAACACATAGAAAACAGAATCTGTCAAAAACAGAACAGTCTGTAGTAATCTGTATCAAGCGTATACTTATGGAACTCCAAAAATCCTACCAAATTAGGAAGTCCTAAGAAATTTGTGTACTAATCCAGAGCAAAAAGAATAAGATCATAAGCTAGTTTCTGTGAATTAGCAAAACTAAATTACTGGGTGCAAAAGTTTCTAATTTTCAGCAGGATCAACACAGCTATCACCGTAAGCTATCCTAAAGGTCTTACTTGGCACTTTATTGAAACAAAATCTATAAAACATGATTACTACAGTAGAATAATCATGTGAACACACAAAAATAGTAAGGATAAATATTGGGTTGTCTCCCAACAAGAGCTTTTCTTTAATGCCTTTTAGCTAGGCATGATGATGGCAATGATGCTCATATAAAAGATAAGGATTGATACATAACAGGAGCATCATGAAGCATATGACTAGCACATTTAAGTCTAACCCACTTCCTAAGCATAGGGATTTTGTGAGCAAACAACTTATGGGAACAATAATCAACAAGCATAGGAAGGTAAAACAAGCATAGCTTCAAGATTTTCAACACATAGAGAGGAAACTTGACATTATTGCAATTCCTACAGGCATATATTCCTCCCTCATAGTAATTTTCAGTAGCATAATGAATGAATTCAACAATATAACCAGCACCTAAAGCATTCTTTTCATGATCTACAAGCATAGAATTTTTACTACTCTCCACATAGGCAAATTTCTTCTCATTCGGAATAGTGGGAGTATCATAAGAGACTTGAACACTAAAAATTGTTTCCACATTAAAAGAATAATGTTCAGAAAAAGGGTAATCATAATCATGACAAGATTTGTAAATATAATCATCACTACTTTTTATAGCATAAGTTTCATCACAATAATCATCATAAGTAGCAACTCCGTTCTCATCATAATTGATTGAAACCTCTCCCAAGATAGTGGAATCACAAAATAAAGTTGACACTCTTCCAAATCCACTTTCGTATTCATCACAATAAATTTTTTTTGACTGGGAACTGTGGGGCAAAACCCCCACAGCATATCAAAACTTTATTGATTTAAAAGACAGATACAACAAGTTGATTACAAGGAGTAACCAGAGTACAAAGAAGAAAGAGAGCCTTACTAGCCTAGCTTAGGGGGGGGGGGGAGGAAATAGCATCACAATAAAATTCAACATCCTCCAAAATAGTGGGATCACTACTTCCTAAAGTTGACACTCTTCCGAACCCACTTTCATCAATATAATCATCATAGGTAGGAGGCATGCTATCATCATAACAACTTCGCATATCAAAACTTGGGATGCTAAAAATATCAACTTCATTAAACATAGCATCCCCAAGCTTGTGACAAACATTAATTTCAGCAAATAAATTCTCAAATATTTCATCCTCATCAAACATAGCTTCCCCAAGCTTGGGCCCTTTCATATCATAAGCATAACCACTCTCATCATTAAAAATATGGATATCACCAATAGTAAAGCAATTATCACCATCACAATGAGTAGTAGGAGCAACATCATTTGGGAGGGATACTGAGGGAGTCCTGGACTAGGGGGTGTCCGGATAGCCGGACTATCATCGTCGGCCGGACTCCAAGACTATGAAGATACAAGATTGAAGACTTCGTCCCGTGTCCGGATGGGACTTTCCTTGGCGTGGAAGGCAAGCTTGGCAATACGGATATGTAGATCTCCTACCATTGTAACCGACTCTGTGTAACCCTAGCCCTCTCCGGTGTCTATATAAACCGGAGGGTTTTAGTCCGTAGGACGAACAACCATTACAACAATCATAGCATAGGCTAGCTTCTAGGGTTTAGCCTCCTTGATCTCGTGGTAGATCTACTCTTGTACTACCCATATCATCAATATTAATCAAGCAGGAGTAGGGTTTTACCTCCATCGAGAGGGCCCGAACCTGGGTAAAAACATCGTGTCCCTTGTCTCCTATTACCATCCGCCTAGACGCACAGTTCGGGACACCCTACCCGAGATCCGCCGGTTTTGACACCAACATTGGTGCTTTCATTGAGAGTTCCTCTGTGCCGTCGCGATCAGGAAGGATGCCTCTTCCCGTCTTTAAAGACGGTATCATCGCCAAAGGAGCGTTGGCCGCCGGCCAAACTATCCGGCTAGGTGGTTTTCTCATGACCGCCTGTTCGGCCACCGCTTCGACGATGACCTCTCGGGTCATCAAAAGCAATCTTCACGTCAACTCGGAATTCGCCGAGCAGCTGGATCCAATAGAGCTCTCGTCCGTAAACGAGCTCTTGGATCGCATCGCCGCCCTGGGAGTCGCTACAGACTACAATCAGATTGGGCTTAAAACCGATCTGAGAGAGATTAACTCTCCCCAGGTTACCCACCACGTTGCGGTGGTAGAGGAACAATGCGGCGACTCTTCTTCTATATTGAAAACTAGTTATGTCCGGACTCCCGAACCCTCCATGTCGGATTCCCGCGGAGGGACGGACATCGATCAAGCACTGAACCTAAAGTCAGGCATCGGACCAGACTCGTTGGACAACATCCAGCAATCCAAGCTTCCAAATTCGGAAACTTTTTGGCCCTTGAGCCTCGAGATGGGCAGGGTTCCGGACTCAATTCCACCCACCCACCCAAACATATGCGATCTATCTCAAATCCGGCAAGAGCCCACCGAAACAGTACATCATTACTGGGCCAGATTCCTCCTGGTTATGGACAGGATAAAGGACTGCCGTGAGGAAGACGCAATTTCAATCTTCTGTAATAATTGCACGGACAAGGGAATCTTAAACGCCGTAAGTCGTCGTGAAATTACACGCTTCGCCGACCTGGCGTCCATAGTACGAAAGTACTGTGCGATGGAGAGTTTCCGGAAAACCGAAACCAAGTTTTGGGACAATCCGGCTCCGAATACAACCCCAGTCCGAAACAAAAGGGTGCATCATGCTCAGGCACCCGGTACAAAAAACAAAAAGCAAAAACCCCATAAAGGGTACGGAACCGTACTGGAGGGATGGCTCAGCGGACCCTGTAAAATTCACAGTACAGAGGGCGCCACTCCAACACATAGCCTTCGAGCATGTTGGATACTGCGGCAGGTGGACAAAAGTGGCGAAGAGCTTCTAGCCCCAGAGAACCACTCCAACAGTACCAGTACGGTATCAACAGTCTTCGAGACTTTCGCATCAAATAATATGCGGAAACGAACGATCCGCAGCCTCACCGAAGTCTACCAAGTAGCAACAACAAATCCATGGAGCGACACGGCTATCACCTTCAACGCCAGCGACGAACCTAAATTCCGAACTGCCCGAGCACCAGCCGCATTGTTCCTCAGCCCAATAGTGGACGACTTTCGTCTTACGAAAGTACTCATGGACGGCGGCAGTGGATTAAACCTCATCTACGAGGAAACCCTTCGAAAAATGGAAATAGACAGGAGCCGTATTGAGCGAAGCAGCACAACCTTTAGAGGAATAATCCCTAGCCGGGAAGCACACTGCACAGGAAAAATCACACTTGATGTGGTGTTCGGCTCGCCGGACAAGTACAGGTCCGAGGAGGTCACGTTCCAAGTGGCCCCGTTCAGCAACGGATATCACGCTTTATTAGGACGAGAGGCATTCACAATTTTCCAATCCATACCTCATTACGGGTACATGAAGCTTAAAATGCCCGGGCCCAATGGAACCATCACCCTTGCCAGTGATCCGGACATAGTACTCCGCGCCGAAAACAAGACAGCCGCATTAGCCCTAGAGGCACTATCCGAAGCCCTAGCGGCGGAGGAACTCACTGCGCTGCGCTCTACGGTGAACAGGGATGATGTGATACTCGATAAGAGATCCGAGTCCACCTCTTTTAAACCAGCGGACGAAATAGTCAAATTCCAGGTCCATCCAACGGACCCAACAAAGACGGCCTCCATCGGGGCACAGTTGAACCCTGATGTAGACGCCGCACTATGAGAATTCCTTCGGGAAAATTGGGACATCTTTGCCTGGCACCCTTCAGATATGCCAGGAATCCCACGCAGATTGGCAGAACACAGCCTAAACATCCTAAAAGGATTCAAGCCAGTCAAACAGGCTCTTTGGCGATTTTCCGAACCCAAAAGACAGGCAATGGGAGAGGAGCTAGCCAAACTACTGGAAGCCGGATTCATCAGAGACATCAAACATCCGGACTGGCTAGCAAACCTGGTAATGGTACCAAAGAAGGACAAATCCTGGCGCCTATGTGTCGATTTTAAAGACCTCAACAAGGCTTGCCCAAAGGACCCTTTCCCCCTTCCTCGCATCGACCAAATAATCGATGCTACTGCAGGGCACGATTCATTGTGCTTCATTGACGCATACTCCGGCTACCATCAAATCAAGATAGCGGAGGCGGACCAAGCCGCAACGGCATTCATTACTCCATACGGACCATTCTGCTTCAACACGATGCCTTTCGGACTCAAAAACGCCGGCGCAACATATCAGCGCATGATTCAGACATGTCTGGCTACCCAGATCGGCAAAACAGTAGAGGCATACGTAGACGACGTGGTCGTCAAAACCAAACACGTCGAAACTCTAGTAGACGATTTGAGGCTCACATTCGACAACCTCCGAGCATATGACATTAAGCTGAACCCGGAAAAATGCGTTTTCGGCGTACCAGCCGGAAAGCTCCTGGGCTTCATTGTATCCGGTAGAGGAATTGAAGCAAACCCAGCCAAGATCCGAGCTCTGTCGCAACTGGATGTTCCAAAAGACCTCAAACAAATACAAAAATTGACTGGATGCGTGGCAGCTCTAAGCCGCTTCATCTCCCGTTTGGGAGAAAAGGCACTGCCCCTATATCGCCTCCTCAGGCGCACCGAACACTTCGAGTGGACGGATGCTTCCACTGCCGGACTCGAAGAAATAAAGGCCGTATTGGCAACAAATATGGTCCTGGCCGCGCCTAACCTGGGCGAACCAATGTTGTTATATATCGCGGCAACACATCAAGTTGTAAGCGCGGTACTCGTCGTCGAACGAGAAACAGAAGGGCATAAATTCCCTCTTAAAAAACCAGTGTACTACGTATCCACTATCTTAACTCCCTGCAAGTCCCGGTACCCGCATTATCAAAAGATAGCATACGCGGTGTTCATGGCATCCCGGAAGCTACGACACTACTTTCAAGAGTGTTCGATAACAGTGGCCTCCGAAGTACCCCTCAACGACATCATAAACAACCGCGACGCGACGGGCAGGATCGCAAAATGGGCCATTGAGCTCTTACCATTTGACATAACCTACAAACCATGGCGAGCTATAAAGTCGCAAGTCCTGGCTGACTTCGTCGCTGAATGGACCGAAGCCGAACTCCCTAAAGAGTATGGCGCATACTCCAATTGGATCATGCATTTCGACGGCTCTAAAATGTTGGCCGGCTTGGGGGCTGGCGTCGTTTTGATGTCCCCAACCGGAGACACAGTCCACTTCAAATAATGTACACAGACTCCAACAGCGCAGCCGAATACGAGGCCCTTCTACACGGTCTCCGGATGGCAATCTCCATGGGCATTCAACGCCTCGAGGTACGCGGGGATTCAAACCTCGCAATATCACAAGTAAACGGAGACTTCGATGCCAAAGATCCGAAAATGGCAGCCTACCGTAACGCTGTCTTAAAACTGTCAGCTCGGTTCGAAGGACTCGAATTTCACCACGTAGCCCGGGATAATAACCAAGCAGCCGACGTGTTGGCACGCATCAGCGCAAAACGCGACGCTGTTCCTCCAAACATCTTCCTGGAGCGGCTCTTTAAGCCATCCGTACTATGGGAAGAGGAGTCCGGAAATAACAACCCGGAAGCAACCGCACCACCCAACACAGAACAATATGACATAATCGGTGATTCAGCCGATGAAATAACACCCTCAGCCCACGAAATAATGGCAGTAATTGCCCCGTGGACAGAACCATTCCTAGCCTACTTAATTCGGCAGGAACTTCCCAAAGACCAAAATGAGGCCCGCTGCATAGTTCGGCGATCTAAAGCCTACAAGGTCCACGAGGGAGAACTTTATAAGAAAAGCACAACCGGAGTCCTTCAAAGGTGTATCTCCGAAGAGGAAGGGCGAAATCTCCTGGCTGAAATTCACGCCGGACTAGGCGGACACCACGCTGCAGCCCGGGCCCTTGTAGGCAAGGCCTTCCATATAGGATTTTATTGGCCGACGGCCCGGGCAGATGCTCATGACTTAGTCCAACGATGCGTCGGTTGTCAGCTCTTTGCTAATCAGAGCCACATGCCACCCACCACCCTCAAAACTATACCCATCACCTGGCCGTTTGCGGTCTGGGGGCTTGACATGGTTGGACCCCTTAAAGGGGGAACCCACAAGCAAAAATACCTATTGGTCATGGTGGACAAATTCACCAAATGGATAGAGGCCAAGCCAGTCAAAACGGCCGAATCCGGACCTGTGATAGACTTCATATCCGGGGTAGTACACCGCTACGGTGTCCCCCACAGCATCATCACCGATAACGGCACGAACTTCACGGCCGACGAGGCTAAACTCTGGTGCAAAAATATGGGCATTAAGCTCGACTACGCTTCAGTCTATCATTCTCAAACCAACGGTCAAGTTGAATGAGCAAATGGTCTAATCATGAGCTGCATCAAACCCAGATTAGTGCGGTCCCTTACGGAATCTAACACGCAGTGGGTAGAGGAGCTCGACTCCGTACTCTGGGGGTTGCGGACCACGCCAAACCGTACTACCGGGTTCACGCCATTTTTTATGGTATACGGCGCAGAGGCAGTTTTGCCCTGCGACATCATTCATGACTCACCTTGAGTGCGCATGTACGAAGAAAGAGAAGCCGAGTTGGATCGGCAGGACAGCTTGGACGCATTAGAGGAGGAGCGCGACGTGGTAAAGGCTCGTTCCGCATTCTATCAGCAGCAGGCTCGAAGATATCAAAGCAGAGAAGTACGGGCTAAACCTTACAATGTTGGCGAACTAGTTCTACGCCTGCCAGACAAGAAAAAGGACAAACTCAAGCCCAAATGGGAAGGTCCCTTCATCATCGACCAAGTCCTGACCGGCGGAGCATACCGTCTGCGAAACGCATCGGACAACCGACTCGAGCCGAACCCATGGAACGCAGCCCGCCTTCGAAGATTCTACGCCTAGCGCCGGACTCAGAGTTCGTCCCCTTCCCCCGTCCACATTTTATACTTCAGTTGCTTTTTATCTCTCTTTTATCCCACTTTTTTCATAAAGCCCTGGAGGGCCGATTTGCGCATTGTTCGCACACACTTGATGTGTTACCCGCACTCATTATACCTGGGGGCTTCTTTAACAGAAGCTTACTTATACGGGTTCATGCCCAACACATGTGTCAAAACTTCCGCATGTACCTTTTATTCACCATTATATGCATCGATATGACTTAAGTTTTGGCCAAGCTGGGTTGCCTGGCTCCTGTGCTTACCCCTACGTTCCCGATTGTTCGGCTAGGAGGTAAAGGGAGCACCTCTGCGATTGTTACTGTCGGGTCAGTCGGATGTGTACCTCAGACTGGGTGAAGCCGAAAGCTAGCGTTCTTAAGGGAAATATTTGGTCGGTGACTTGAAAGATGATTTTTTACCTATTTATTTATCTGCCCCCAGATGTTTTCCTGCTCTTTTCGCAGTCCGGACATGCACTTTAGGGCATGCCTCCCAGGGAAAGGAACCCTTAACGGAACTATTCTCCCTGGAAGATGTTTCTTACTAACCATGTAATATAACATAACTAGTTGGGCACTTGTCTGATAAAGCACTAATGACCCCTACGCCTGGTCTCCATGCATGCCCCGGTTTTTTCATAACCGAGAAGGTATTCGGACACACTCCGGACTCTAGGGTCCCGAGGTCGAAACGAAAAGGTCGGCAAAGAAAAATGATCTACAATCCGGCTAGAAGGCATTTTACATGTCATTTTAAATACATCGTCAAATTGACTGAATGTACTCCTCCTCAATCCCGTCTAACAAGCTGTCTAATTTACAGTCCCGTTGGGAATACTTAGCGGCCAACTCTACTTGGCCGTACGCTAAGCTCACAGGGATCTCCTTCCCATTGGGCCCCACAGGTCCGACCTCGGCCATGTGGTTCGGATCCGCCTTCTTGTACCTCGTCTTCACCATGGCCCAGGCCTCCCTGGCACCTTGACGGCAGGCCGATGTCTTCAATAAACGGAAGCGCTGCCGTACTCCCTGAAGCTTCTCCGCAAGCTCTCCAAGGCCCTCGGGTAGGGAGACGGATGGCCATAAGGCCTGGACGACGCCACTCATCGCCTGCCAAACGCGTCCGAGCAGTTGCACCAGCTCGGGAAGTTGGTCACCCGTTGAACTGGGCATTTCCTCCGCAGGGCGACCTGTGAGCACACCTACAGACATAATTCTGTCAATTGACTTCCTCACCGAACTCTTCTTTTCAAAAGAGTTTGCTCAAGCACTTACTATAGATGCCGCAACGAAGCCGCTGATTCTCCTTCACGGAGCCAGACAGCTCGGCCCGAACACCCTTTAGCTCTTCTCCCAGCTGGGTGTGGGCATCCTGGAGTTTGTTCCTCTCATGCTTCACCTTCATAAGCACCCTCTCGCCGGCCTTGAGCTAGCGCAGTAGCTGTTGCTTGTCCGGATCAAGTCTGGCAACATCTGCAATATCCTTGTCAGACTTATACGCACGCCGCACACTGCTTATCTTTTTGAAATAATGTGTTACTAGGGGGGGTCTCTGTGTCTCCTCCTGCGGCAGCTAGTGCGGCCTCAAGTTGGGCCTTGCACTCTTGTAGCTCCTAGGACAATTGGGTATTCTTCTCTGTAAGATCCTGCACATTATATGATCCTTAAATCAGTTATTTTAACTACTTTAAGTCTCGGGGGCTACTGGCATATACAACTATTATAATCCCTTACCCGTATGTCTTTTACATACTGCTCCGTGGCTCTGGTTAAACCATCTTGAGCAGCACGGAGGTGCGCGTCTCCTGCGTTAAAGGCATTCAATGTCTCAGGGGAGAAACACGCGTCACGAAGAACTGTTCGGCGGTGCCTATGGTTCATGGCGCTCTCCACCTCAGACCTGGTGGCGGACAGCCTGTCGGCATCCTCCGTTGGAGGAGTATCCGGCTCGCGCCTTGCGATCGCCTCCTCCTCCGGACCAGGTGTTGGAGCCTGGCTGGCGGAGGCTTGGTTGGCAACCTCTCCAGGCACAGTCCGGCGAGTGCTCTTTCTCCTGGAAAAGTCATGAGCATTAATACACCTCTTGGGAATCCTTTTCCTGAATAATGGTCGCGAGCTATACCGTTGCGGTGACGTTCCGATTCGCACCGCACCCCTCTTCCGCCTGCGGGGCCGGACTGACCCTTGTTGGTCAGCCGCCGCGGGTTCGGCTTCCCGCCTTGAAGGCACCTCCTGCAAGACACCATTGTATACGGTGGTCAGAAATACGCAAGGATGAAGTAATGGTGTCAGGACTCCGGTCATAATTACCTGGGAAGCCGGAGTTAGGCCGGGGTAGTCAGCCGTAATGGCGACTAGAGCATTGTCCATGCTGAGTTGGTGGAACACCCCGTCAATTAGCTCCACCTTTATGTCCGGATCCTCTTCGGAGGCCGGATCAAGGGATCTTCCCAGATCCTCGGTGTCGGTGTACTAAAGTAGGGGGGTACCTTAGTACCCCGAACTTGTGCACGGGCAGTCGTGGCAACCCACGGCAGGGCTTGCCGGGCGTCCGCCAAGGTCCTCCACGGCTACAATGATGCCGTTCAGGGACGGAGTACTCAAGCTAAAGCCCCCGGCAAGAGGAGCTTGCCGGGAAGGCCAACCAGGGCCCCGGCAAGAAGGGCTCGCCGAGAAGAGAACAAAGGCCCCGGCAAGAGGAGCTTGCCGGGAAGGCCGACCGAGGCACCTCCAGGGGACTTGCCGCGGCGCCCCGCGCGCCCCGGCAAGGCCCGAGGGCCGGCAAGCTTGCCAACACGACAAGAGGAGGACTGCGGCAAGGCGCTTGCCGCAGCAAGATTGCCAACCCAACTCCAGCACATCGAGCGACGTGTCATCACAAGACCGTCCCAAAGGCACGTGGCGAAGCACTACACAGCCATGCGGAGCGAGGTGGCAAGCGGAGATGACAGAGACGCCATCGTGGCAACCGGT
This sequence comes from Triticum timopheevii, assembly GCA_963921465.1. Classification (NCBI taxonomy): domain Eukaryota; kingdom Viridiplantae; phylum Streptophyta; class Magnoliopsida; order Poales; family Poaceae; genus Triticum; species Triticum timopheevii. The sequence continues at coordinate 245,032,772 of OY997264.1, read as the reverse complement.
GGCTCACTTGACAATCGCCTCCTTGCACTGTTGGGGCGACCGGACGGGCATTAATTGCCCTTGTCCCCTGCCGTCAGTTAGGTAGGGGCACTGTTGGTCACTGTTACACCAACCTGCGTTTTTACCTTTCTACCCCCTCTTCTTACGCTGCCACCTGTTGGTGCCCCCTTTAGACTATAAAAGGGAGGCCCATGCGCACGTAGAAGGGGTTCGGTTCATCGGAGGAACACAAGAGGTTAGGTTCATCTGAAGAACACAAGATTAGGGTTCGAGAGACACACCACACCACCGTGCGCTCGCATTCGAGCAAGATCAAATAACAACACAAGGCAGCAGTAGGAGTTTTATCTCTCCGGAGAGCTCCGAAGCTGGGTAAAAAGATCGCCCGCCGTCTCTCCCACTCCACCGCGCGCCCGGGACCTCGATCCACTCTGCGCGCGGCCTCCGCACCCCCTCTCCGAACCAGAAAAGGGGCCTCCCGTGCCCCATAGGTGCCCGGCGGCCACGGAAGTAGACCGTGCTCCCCGCCGCGACACTCGGGTTGTGGAGCCGGACTATGTATGCTCTCCACATTTCGGCGCAGTTCCTTCATCAAAACCATAAAGTAAGGTACTTAACTTTGAATGCACGGGTCGGATAAATGAACGTCCGCTTACCCAGCTCCGAGGGTTATTCATGGAGAACCCATTCAATGGGCTCGTCTGGAGGAAGTCCTCCTTCTCCCCCTTGTACAGGCCGGACAGAATCTTTACCAGATCCGCGGCCGATCCCGGCCCCTTACGGCCATGACGGGTGGCGTCATTCTCCCCATTGAAATCCCACATGGGGTGGCCCCTATATTGGAGCGGCTGCACCCCTCGCATGATGCATGTGGCCATGACTCCAATCATGGTCAATCCGGAATGGACCAGCAACCTAATACGGCCCATCAAGTAATGGACGCTCCTGTCTTCCTCCTGTTGAGGGCTCCGTGGGCGCCAACTTAGGCGCTTCTTCAGAGGAGCCTTGTTGAACTCCGGGAGGCCAATCCGAACTGGGTCCGGTAGTGGAGCGTCTTCCACATAAAACCATTCCGAGGGCCAGTCTTCGGACCCTTCTTTGGGGTTCCGGATAGATATCCGGTCCCAGCGATGCGCCATATTTCGGCTCCGCCCACTTGATATATTGACCCCTCGTGAGAACGGGGTACGAGGTAGAATAACCTCTTCCACAGCGCAAAATGGGGCTCGATGCCCAGGAACAGCTCGCAAAGAGCTACGAAACCCGCGATGTGCAAAATAGAGGCGGGCGTGAGGTGATGAAGCTGGAGTCCATAGAACTCCAGAAGCCCTCGGAGGAACGGATGAATGGGAAATCCGAGCCCCCTTATTAGATAAGGGACGAAGCACACCCGCTCCCCTTTGGAGGGACTAGGGGTGGCCTCCGCTTGCTTTCCACATTTGTAAGTGGCCAGCCCGGCTCGGACTGGGACCATAAAGGCCAGAGGAAGGTATCCCTCCGCTTGGAGCGTCACCAGCTCATTGTGCGGAACTGAACATCTCCTCCAAACTCCTAGCGGAGGGCTGGGAGCGCGAGAGGAGGAGCCGCGTCGATGGTCCATGATAGAATGGATTTTTGGTCAGAAGCGCTCCGATGAGTACTCGCGGAAGGAAGATGGTGTGATTTGGATCTGGATTCTTGCCTCTCTTATAGGCAGATTATTTGCGCAGCTAGGGGGTAAAATATAAAAGTACCCTGGCCTCTTGCATTCGTGCAACACGTGGAAGAGGGCCATTATTGGGCGTGGAAGCCAAGGAGCGCAACATTTGTAAAGGAAGCCGGACACTATCTGGCAAACACATGGAATTTGGAGGAGAACCCGCCTTGCAACGCCGAAGACAATATACGCGCTGGACTTGTCGTCATTGAAGCCTGGTTCGGGGGCTACTGAGGGAGTCCTGGACTAGGGGGTGTCCGGATAGCCGGACTATCATCGTCGGCCGGACTCCAAGACTATGAAGATACAAGATTGAAGACTTCGTCCCGTGTCCGGATGGGACTTTCCTTGGCGTGGAAGGCAAGCTTGGCAATACGGATATGTAGATCTTCTACCATTGTAACCGACTCTGTGTAACCCTAGCCCTCTCCGGTGTCTATATAAACTGGAGGGTTTTAGTCCGTAGGACGAACAACCATTACAACAATCATACCATAGGCTAGCTTCTAGGGTTTAGCCTCCTTGATCTCGTGGTAGATCTACTCTTGTACTACCCATATCATCAATATTAATCAAGCAGGAGTACGGTTTTACCTCCATCGAGAGGGCCCGAACCTGGGTAAAAACATTGTGTCCCTTGTCTCCTGTTACCATCCGCCTAGACGCACAGTTCGGGACCCCCTACCCGAGATCCGCCGGTTTTGACACCGACAGATACCTTTCTACCTTTTTTGCTCCTTCTTTTCTTTTTCTTCTTCACATTATGTGTGGGTTCAACCTTCCTCTTTGAGCTCCTTATTGACGAGATTGGTTGAATAGAAAGCTCATCCTCGTTACCTTATTCATCATAAGAAATAATAGGAGGATATTGGGAAGTCTCTTCCCGTTCATTAGTATTCTCTTCATCTTTTGTTTGCTTTCTTTTCTTTAGGTAATTGGCAATATAAGGATTTTCAATGCAATTCTCCGCACAAAACATATAAATCTTTTCTAGATCAATATCAAGGAAATGCTCAAGATTAAATTTTGGAATAGGCTTAGTTAAATGTTTCAACTCTTCATAACCCAAAAGCAAACTAAGTTCATTGTAATGAGCAAGGGAGATCAAATCATCACAATTTTTGGACACGATTCGATCATGAAACAATTTGCATTGGAGATGTAAATGACCACGTTCATTGCAAAGTTCACAAGTACGGCAAAGGAATTTTAAATTTTCAGCACTCACATCTAGTCTTTCTTGCAACCATTTAGTTTCTAAATGCTTATGCCTCTTGCAATAAATATCTTCTCTATTTGGTGTGTTCATGCAAACATGCACTCCACAAAAATCAACATGCTCATAAGAGACATTTTTATCATAAATAGTGCAATCATCATTAGTACTACGGATATTCAAGGAGTTCATACTAACAACATTGCAATCATGCTCGTCATTCAAAGATTCAGTACCAAGCATTTTAATGCATTCTTCTTCTAGCAATTGAGCACAATTTTCCTTTCCATAAAACTCACGAAAGATATTAAAAAGACGAAGCGTATGAGAAAAACTTAACTCCATTTTTTTGTAGTTTTCTTTTATAAACTAAACTAGTGATAAAACAAGAAACAAAAAGACTCAATTGCAAGATCTAAAGATATACCTTCAAGAACTCACCTCCCCGGCAACGGCGCCAGAAAAGAGCTTGATGTCTACTACACAACCTTCTTCTTGTAAACATTGTTGGGCCTGCAAGTGCACAGGTTTGTAGGACAGTAGCAAATTTCCCTCAAGTGGATGACCTAAGGTTTATCAATCCATGGGAGGCTTAGGATGAAGATGGTCTCTCTCAAGCAACCCTACAACCAAATAACAAAGAGTCTCTTGTGTCGCCAACACACCCAATACAATGGTAAATTGTATAGGTGCACTAGTTCGGCGAAGAGATGGTGATACAAGTGCAATGCGGATGGTAGATATAGGTTTTTGTAAACTGAAAATATAAAAACATCAAGGTAACTAAAGATAAAAGTGATCACAAACGGTATTGCAATGATAGGAAACAAGGCCTAGGGTTCATACTTTCACTAGTGCAAGTTCTCTCAACAATAATAACATAGATAGATCATATAACAATCCCTCAACATGCAACAACGAGTCACTCCAAAGCCACTAATAGCGGAGAACAAACGTAGAGATTATGGTGGGGTACGAAACCACCTCAAAGTTATTCTTTCGGATCGATCTATTAAAGAGTTCGTACTAGAATAACAACTTAAGACACAAATCAACCAAAACCCTAATGTCACCTAGATACTCCATTGTCACCTCAAGTATCCGTGGGCATGATTATACGATATGCATCACACAATCTCAGATTCATCCAACCAACACAAAGTACTTCAAAGAGTGCCCCAGAGTTTCTACCGGAGAGTCAAGAAAACGTGTGCCAACCCCTATGCATAGGTTCATGGGTGGAACCCGCAAGTTGGTCACCAAAACATACATCAAGTGGCACGTGATATCCCATTGTCACCACAGATAAACACGGCAAGACATACATCAAGTGTTCTCAAATCAAAGACTCATTCCGATAAGATAACTTCAAGAGGGAAACTCAATTCATCACAAGAGAGTAGAGGGGGAGAAACATCATAAGATCCAACAATAATAACAAAGCTCGTGATACATCAAGATCGTGCCATAGAGAGAACACAAGAGAGAGAGAGAGAGATCAAACACATAGCTACTGGTACATACACTCAGCCCCGAGGGTGAACTACTCCCTCCTCATCATGGAGAGCGCCGGGATGATGAAGATGGCCACCGGTGATGGGTTCCCCCTCCGGCAGGGTGCCGAAACGGACTCCCGAGAGGTTTTTGGTGGCTACAGAGGCTTGCGGCAGCGGAACTCCCGATCTATCTTCATATTCGATGGTTTTAGGGTACGTAGGGTTATATAGGCGAAAGAAGTAGGTTGGGGTGTGCTCGAGGGGTCCACGAGACAGGGGGGGCGCCCTGTAGGGGGGGGGGGCACCCCCCTATCTCCTGGCTCCTCGAGTATCTTCTGACTTGACCTCCAAGTCTCCAGGATGATAATCTTCCAAAAAATCACGTTGCCAAAGGTTTCATTCCGTTTGGACTCCTTTTGATAGTCCTTTTCTTTGAAATACTAAAACAGACAATGAAATAGCAATATGGGCTGGGCCTCCGGTTAATAGGTTAGTCCCAAAAGTAATATAAAAGTGTATAATAAAGCCCGTAATCATTCAAAACACATAGTAATATAGCATGAATTCTTCATAAATTATAGATACGTTGGGGACGTATCACCCATATACTCTTTGGCGCCTGGCAACTAATTCCGATGGATCACCTCTTCTCGTGTGTATACAGCCCACTGATGATGTTACTGCTAAGGAAGCAGGTGTAGTCTCCCATGGTCGCACTCTCCGGACCTATTCCAACACCCGTTGCATGGTATTCGGGATGGATACTAGTGTGCTAGCGCCAACTCCTTCTCCCTGGTACAGAATTGATAGTCTTGGAGAAAACTCGCTCTTCCTTGGACAAAACTATCCAATGATGGTGAAAGGCAATCCAACTGCTGTTGACACAACGTTACTACCATTTACGAGAAGCAACTGTGTCTATACCTCAGACATTTGGGTGGTTCCCTACCCTGGTACTGATATAGTAGGCCGCTTCAGCCTGGATGATCAGTCCTGCATTGGTCTCCAGATGTACAATGGATGGCCCGTCCCAGAGAATCACTTGTGGTTCAAAGCAAGCGTTTCCAACGCCGAGGAATGGTTGAGTTGAACTTCATTTCATTGCTTGTTATTTGTTGTGTGGTGAAAACTTTAGTATTTATAATGTATCCTCGTTGTCTATGTGGGTTGATGACCTGTTGTATGTAATAAAATGATATGCCTGTGATAAACTTACTAAATTTATGAATGGCTTTCGACTCACTTCTGTGAGTGAGTGGTGCGACGAGGCAAAAAAACTATTTTCCGAATACATAATTGTACGTGCATTGCAACAAGTTATCGGATGAGGCCACTCAACAATAGTAGTACACTATTTGTACTAGCTTCACATGCTTCGCGCGTCATGCGGGTGTTTTTACTGTAGCCATATTGTACTACGTAACCAGCACCTCGAATCCTCGATACTAGTAGTACTATATAGTAAGTAGTAGGAGTAGTAGGGTGGCATGGGCCAGAACAAGCATTCACGTCCAGGAGTACGGCACGCACCACCAGCACGACTTCCATCTGACACCATATTTCTTGGAGTCCATGCTAGAGCAATCTCTTCAACCTCATCGTTTCTCTAACTCAGCCATCGCGCGGCGGGCGAGATGGGGGTTTGCCGATAGTCGGTTTCCTTAACTACGGTCCCACTTGTAAGGCCAACTGCAACGCACGACCCCAAACGGACCTCCATTTTGCACGAACTCCAACGATAATTTTGACTAGAAAAGCAAGACCAAAGAAAACAGGAACCACAAGAATACATTTTACTACTCCTATAAGTTGGATTAGTGCCTTCTCGATGCATTCATTGTTGATATACGGAGGCTCGATCTTGCGTGCTTCTTTCTTCTTCGAGTGTAAAGAAGTAGACGTTGCTTCCTCGCATCTAGTCTCATGTCTAGCCTCTATTCTAGTACTCCCTCCGGTCCGTTTTTCTCTGCGTCTAAGCAGCAACACGCATACCAAGTAGGAGTATCAACAAGTGCACTAATCTCATCTATAGCCTCTGTGCTAGCTAAAAGTGATAGAACATCTACTAAATTGCGCTCTATCAATATATGGATGTACTCTTCTTCCCAATACAAAAACTTGCATCCATTCTACTCCCTCCGTTGCACAAAACATGCCTTCTATTTGTCAATATATATATATGTATCTAGACATGTTTTAGTATATAGGTACATCCATTTTTGGACAAATGGAAGTCAAGTATTTTGGAACGGAGGGAGTCGCACACTAAATATTTTAAGTTAGCACAACTAGTCTAATCCGAGAGCACATCCGAAGATTTGGTCGGGTTCTTCCTCCTTTTGCCAACACGTGGGACATCCAGCATCCAGGTCGTGTCATGAAAGAAAATAGAGCGGTAGTTGAAGCCACGAGATGTGCATCTTAGGTTAAACTGTAAATAGAATCTTACTACTCTTGAGTAACTCCAAAAGCGGCCACCGAAGATCTTTTTTGGATTTGTTTTTCATCACCAGCACGTCGAGGTGAAAGATGTGCAGGTTCAGTGGGTCCGCTTGTGTTTTCACTGACATGTGGGACCGCATGTGAGCAAACAGACGATGGGCTCCGTGCGTCTGCTGGCTGGCTGAGAAGAGAGATAGAGGAGGGCTGAGCACAGACTGCAGGAAATTTGTTCTATGTACCTCGATATAGGCTCGATATAGTGGGGTGGCATGGGCCATAACTAGCATTCACGTCTAACAGTACAACACACGCCACCCACACGAGTCCCATCTGACACCCATTTTATTGGAGTCCGTGCTACAACCATCTCTTCTCCCTCCTGTTTTCTCAGCCATCGCGCGGTGGGCGGGGTGGGGGTTTGCCGATAGTTGGTTTTCTCAACTGCGGTCCCACTTGTAAGTGAAAATGCAACACCACACGCATTCCCGCTTGAGTGGCATGCCGGACCAACCGTGTGGGTGTGTGACGCGAACACGGCAGGCTTTTCCTTTTGAACTCGTAACTTGTAAAATTTGGTTCTGCTCCATGGCGTGATCGATAGATAGAAAGTAACGATTTTGCCTAGAGTAATCAGAAGTTTGGTTCTGGCGCCGTTCATGCATGGAGTACGTACGAAAATTATGAAGTTGATGCGAAAGGTAAGATAATTACTATACTATCATATACTACTACATGGATTTGACAGAAAGATAAAAATACATACAGATCCATCAACGACATCCTCACGCCCTAGTGCGCCGGGTCACCAACCGACGTGAGGAGCATCGGCGTTGGCGGCGAGCTCAATGTGCTTCTGAACAGTGCCGTCCAAGGTTGCCTTGCGGTCCAAGAAGGCCAGCGTCCTATCGTCCTCCTCTTGCATGTAGTAGTACTTGTGGACGATTTGCGCGTAGACGTGGGTGATTATGTCGATGGTGTCTTGCTGCGCCAGGCGCTGCGCGGCAAGCGCGACCTCGAGGTGGACATTCTCTGGCGTGACGACGGGCAGTCGCAGGGCCGCCAGTGCGTCGAAGAGGTTGTCACCATAGTGGCCGTTGAGGGTGGCGGGCATCGCAGAGCCTGGGCGCGTCGGCTGGAGGCTTACGTCAAAGTCGTCCGCGAGCTTCTTGACGACGGTGAACTTGTCGAGGAAACCGACGAGGACCTCGTCGAACAAGGAGACGAAGCTGTCGTCCAAGCGGCCCCTCGCCCTGGCGGCCTCAAGCAATACCACCTGGAGACGTTCCTCGTTGCCAGGCCGCAGGCCGGCGTCGTGGACCATCTGGCACAGCCGGTTGATGCTCGCGCTCATCGCCTCCATGGGTCTAGCTTAGCTTCTAGTGAACTGATCTTGCGATTCGAGTGATCACTCTTGCCCTTGGTTAGCATGCGTAGGTGCGTAGGATTTTGTACTACTCCTCGGCCCTCTACTGCACCTGCCTTTGGCTGTATGATAGGTGGGCCAGCCACCCCTTGGGCCGACGTGTCATTCACCGAAAGGCAGTTGCCGTAAGTCAATGAAGCTGCGTCCCCCTCTGTGCCGGTGTAGTATAGTCATCTCACCGGACCTCTAGTTGGGGCCAAACAAGAGAAGTTTGATGTTTACTGGTTTATTGGTCCCCTTTGCATTTTGCACCAAGTTTTGACCTTTGATTTAACTAATAAAATGTTAATGCATGTAAACAAAAATGTTGTGTAAGTCACATTACGAAAACCAAATAATCCCAAAACACTTAGGCACGGTGCATTAACTCCCTCCTTGTTTCTTATCTCGTGACATATCAACCAATGAGAGATGTGGGCCGTGCATGCTTTCAATGACTTGAGACTACCAAACATGACATGCAGTGTTTAGTTCATTGCATGTAATCCTATTAGTACTCTAGTTAGCAAAAAAACATTAAGTTCTCTCGCCGATAGGAATAAAACACCATGTATTTATTTACAGAGGGAGTAGTACATTTTTTGTGACATGCGTTACTAGATATTGCTAGTCAAATACTAAAATCCAGATGGACGTGGTAGTACTCCTAAATCCAGACGGTAGTGCTACTAGTACTAGTAGTAGTACTACCAATGTAGTAGTAGGAGTACTAGCACTGTACTACCCGTTGGTCAAATTATTACGTGCTGCTCCTCACAGTGAAGTGACAAGACCCTGCGCCGGAGATGACACCTGAGTATAGGCGCCGTGTTCGGCATACCATAGTCAGCCTCACCGTCTGCAGTCACTATCATCATGGCTGTAGAGCTAGCCTGCTTACAACTAGCCCTGTTCGACATAATCTCCCGTGCGTAGATGCCCGTGCATTGCACGGAACACCAAGATTGGGGGTGGACGGCTCCGGCAGCGGCCATCGCGCCAGATTTTTCCACGACCTTCTAGATGTGGTGGGGAGGAGATAAGGCTGATTGTGAGAGACGAGGAGTTGTTTGTAAATAGGGAACAAGTGCGGGCATCTTTTTGCAAAAATGGAGAAGCTTGGTTTGTATGCGTCAGATCTAGATCCGACGGCTATTGGTGAAAGATGGGAGGCACAACATCATCACCAACTCAGGACCTGTTTGATTCGCAGGATTTTGAAAACGCAGGAATAGGACACGGCAATATTACAAGTTTCAAACTGATATTACAAATGTTAGGAGTAATGCTGCACCTACGAAGAGGGAATTACTAGGAAGTTTACGTAAGAACTTTCGTTACTTTAGGTGGATGCACCATTATCGTACAAACTAAAATCCACCGCCCTGACAAGTCAGTAATGGGCAAATAAGTTTTCGAGTCTCTGGCCACTTGATGTTTCAAAAACAAATTCAGCTTCTACAGAGACTTTGTCATTTAGGCTTAGACGCTTGCGGTGATCAGCACGCCATTCATTGTTGCGCCAGAGAACGCCAAACCTCATTACCTTGAGCACACTTGCCTCCAGAACAAAGAACCTGGCCAATTTAATCTCAGATGTGCTGCCTCGGTAGTCGATCAAATCAATTTCTGTAAGATGGAGATCAAGGCATTCGATGAGATTGTTATAGTGCAGCACATTTTTCACTTTTGGGTCTTTTTTTATCTGCAAAAGAAGAGAACATATTAGAGCAGCTGGCTGCATAAGATTGTCGTGTCATCAAGAGGTACCAATATCATTCACTCATACGATAGGGTTGGCTGGCTAGTGATATTTTTTCACTCTCTCTCTCTCTCTCTCTGTTTCCTCTCATTTAACTAGGAGCACATGAAGAGCTTGTGCATTTGTTGCCTTCCACTATGTGGCCGATGCCATATTTCGCAAAAGTATGCCACATAATACGCATCGATGTCAAATCAAAAGATTTTGGCACCGCTCTCGCGATGTGAGAGAGTTGGCACCGCTGTGCACACAGACCCACATGTATAAACAAATCAATTAAACCAACTACACCAGCCTCTCACTCTCCCAAACAAGTGTTTTTTATTGCCGCAGTCCTCTCTCTCTCCCACGCAGTGTTTTTTCATTGCGTGAGTTAATTTGGCACCGGAGCAAAGTAGGTGATCCAAATTGGGGCACCAAGTGAGCAATGGAGGGGCATCGATGCCAAATGCATCACAAGTGAATTTGGCACATGTTTTGGCCTACATAGCCCACTTTTGTACTCCCTCCGTCCCAAAATTCTTGTCTTAAATTTGTCTAAATACGGATGTATCTAGTTACATTTTAGTGTTAGATACATCCGTATCTAAACAACTGTAAGACAAGAATTTTGGGATGGAGGGAATACTACTTCGTATTTAGTATAAAATTTTGACCATAGATTTACCTAAGAAAATGCCAATGCATGTCACTAAAAATTACACCATTTGAAATTATCTTCAAATACGAATCCAACGATATAGTTCTTAGTGACATGCATTAACATTTTGTCAGTTAAATATATGGTCAAATTTTGATACGACAAAATTGGAAGAGTAAACCAGGACGGAGGTAGTACTTGCTCTTAGGGTAACCATAGAGTTACTGGAGTAGTCTAAGTTACTTTCCACTATGACTAGCCTAGGCTACTATAGTAGTACAGCATAAAAAGATGCAGGTGATCACGTGAGAAAAAATACTAAAAACATTATTTCGGTGCAGTGCGTAGATGCAGTTTTGAACACTACACTTGTCATCGTAGTTTGGGAAAATTACGAAAAATTGAGCTATGTTGTGATTACCGTTTACTTATAGGAAAGAAGTTTCACCTCGATGAGTAGCTTCTCCGTGCACGGAAAGCAAGTAAGGAATCCAACAACTTGATCCAGATTTGGGCCGATAGATTTTAGTGCTTAGATCTTCACTGTGCGCATGGACTGGGTCAAGCTTGTGGGAATCATTTTCTGGAAGACGGTCGTAAATACATTAATAATAAATTCAAAAATGTGAATTTCAAGAAGACGAAGAAGAAGATGAGTATTGTACCTGAACGATTACAGATCCAATAAAGAGTTCGGAGAATTTGGCAGAGGAGTACACCAATGCTGTCAATTTCGGCGCGTCAATGACCCTAATTTTTGTTGGACCTTCTAGATCCGATACAAGCAATCTCTCAAGGAAAGGCGTATTCTCAATGACCACAACATGGAACAGCTGGAGTGATCTCTTCCCAATTGATGTCTTGTTGCGGGGCCAGCAAGACACATAAATCCATCAGAATATTCGTCGAGGCGATGTGGATGCTAATGAACCCGTGGATCTGCTCAAGACGATGGTACTCGAGCACAGTACAGCTGCGGAGCAGGTGCTCCATAGCCTTCTTCAAGATGACAATGTCGAAGAGGTCGAGCTGCTTGAGTTGAGGGAGAAGAAGGGCAGGCGCAACATTAATCTGGGGAAGATAGCAGGAGCTGAAGCTAGCGCGGCGGAGCGTTGGCATGAGGCGGAGCACGGACGGCGGCAGAGAGCGACATCGTCCAGCTTCAAAGCTGAGCTCCTCGAGCTGATCTAGGGCGGGGGATAAGAACCACTCATCGAACTTGGGTTGGACCTTGCAGTTGGTACTGAACATGCGGATGTCAAGGCGTCTGGCTGGCCCAGGGTGCGATGAAAGGATCTTGGAGACTGTGGCCATGTGTTTGCAATCCCCGTCGCAGAGGCAGCTGTCGACGGTGAGGTTGAGGGGGACGCAGCACCAGAGGGGGCGCACTGCCGGGAGAGCAGGGCGGTCCGCACGGTAGATTTGGTGGGGAGGAGGCCGATGATGACGAGTAGCATGTCGTCGGGGAGGCTGCTGATGAAGTCCAGGCTCGCCGGATGCGGTTTTGGCTCGAGCCACCTTCGCTTGTTGGTTGCCTCGCCGTCCATCTCAACCAGCGGCGACGCCGGTGTACACGTGTGCTGGTGTGTGTTGTGTGCTGGGTGTGTGTGAGTGCGTCCTTCTGTGCATGCCGCCGCGCAGTGGTGAATTGTGCGCGAGTGCGTCCTTCGCACGCAAGAAGTTTGTCCTCAATGCGTCCTCAATTTACTAGCGTGCGGGGTACTACCCCGAGTGGTTTAAACTTTGTTTACTTCACCGCATGTCAGATGGGCCTCTAGTTTACTTATTTTCACCCACTGCCACATGGGCCAGCACACCAAGATACAGATCACGAGCTGACAACGCAGCATGTGGATTGGTTGACCGGTCAACTAAACTATATACGGAGCTATACGGTGACACAGTGAGCGTATAATCCGTCGGTATAGAGAGTTCGAGTGAGAGGGGAGGCCCGTGAGAGATAGCAGAGAGAGAGAGAGAAAGAGCTACTCCTTATGCAAACATATCACACATGCATCTTCGACAATGGAGGCAAGGTGTGGAGATAGTGTGTGGTTGTTTGGAACCGAGAGAGGAAGACCCCTAGAACGTGGCCAAGAGGGGTCTGACAAACAAGGGAGAGAGGTCGAGAGAGACGTACGGAGAAAATGCAGACATGGGGAGGAGAGAGAGTGTATGTTTGTCATAGAGAGATCCCCTGGAGATCATGATGGGACTACATGGGTGGGAGATCGAGTGGCAAGGTGTGTGCGCGATAGAAGATGCCCCGAGAGATATCGAGATAGACGTATGGATGGAAGGAGACAATACGTGTGTTCCTGATGGCTAGTAAGAGATAATCATACTTAGGACGGGGGGGGGGGGGGGAGTGCTTGCGCCTATGGCCCTGTTTGGGTACTCTAACTCAGTTAGAGGTTAGAGTTAGATTCTAACCCTGAACTAACTCTAAGTAAAGAGGTGTTTGGATGGCAGGGTTAGACGGAGCGCTGATATGGTGAGGCACCTTCACGGGCGGTGCAAGAGGGAGGGAGGGAGAGGATGAGAAGCTTCGAGGAATTGGGAGGGATCTGCTGCGGGGAGAGCGAGAGAAAAAAGTGTTTATTAGTGGTCCCGAGAAGAACTAACCCAAATAAGCACCTCTTGGATGGGTTAGTTTTTTTGGATGGGTTAGATGCATCTAACCCAAACTAACCCTCCTGTTTGGATCTTTTTGGGTTAGTTGACTCCAAACTAACCCAAACTAACTCTAACCCATGGATCCAAACAAAGCCTATGATGGAGTGAGGGATTATGGTACTTAGGGGGGTGCGTTTTACATGGAGAGAGAACAAGGGCGGAGAGTGTTGGATGGGTCTATATGTATAGCGCGAGCAAGACATGTGTATATGTGAACCAGGGAGATATAAGGCCAGTTTGGCTTGCGTCGTGAGCATCTTTTGCGTGGCCTGGGGTTGTGGCTGGATTTCATGCACGCTTGTTTGGTTGCTACCCTGTGAAAAGAAAGCCCACCTGGGCTGGGTTCCCTTGCACTTTAATTAGCCTGGCTGAACTCCAGGCACTACAAGTAGCCTGGTCCAAGCGACCGATTTCGAATTCCTGGCCGTGCCTGGTCGTGTGGCCACGAGGCTAACAGCAACATGGATGGATATTAGCATTAAATAATTGATGCATGGATTGATTGATGGGACGTTGATGCTTTGCCTGGCCCAGGCATGAACCAAATGCTTCAGCACTACACAAGCCTGGCCAGGCAGAAATATTTTACATCTCACATTCACACCAGGCAGTACCAGCCATCAAGGCATGAGGGTCAGGTCACGAACCAAACTGACCAATAAAGTTTGAGAGAGATTGAGGAGCCCCGATAAGGCTGAGTGGTGCGTCAGATAGCTGAGAGGGGGAAAGAGATATTCCATCCGCTCGATAATGCTGTGCATGTAAATTTTTTAGAAGTCAAACTTTGGAAACTTTGATCGGGTTTACACAAATGTTATTTATATCTACAATACCAAAGATACATCATACAAAACTACATCTCATGGTGAATCTAATGGTATATGTTTGCCGTACTAGATGTAATTCTTTTTCTCCATGTACATGGTCAAACTTTGTGATGTTTGATTTTTCAATAAATCTATATGCTATGGACGGAGGAGAGTGCCTCAGTCAAGACAGATCAAGTGCGTGTGAAGGAGAATGAGTAAGTGTGCAAAAAGAGTATGTGTGTGAAAGAGAAAGTGACAACAAACGATAAATTAGAGAGAGTGTGTGTTTTTTCGTTTCTTATGCGAACATATCACGCATGCATCTCCGAGATGGAAAAGCAAGGCGAGGAGATACACGAAGATAGCTAGTGTGTGATTGTTTGCAACGGAGAGACACCCCTGCAGCACATGTCCAATAGAGGTCTGGCCAACAAGGAAAAAAGGTCGAGAGGGACACATGGATGGCATGGACGCATGGGGAGGGAGAGAGAGGGTGTGTTTGTGATAGAGAGATCCCCTCGAGATCGTGAGGGGACTATATGAGTGGGAGATCGAGGGAGTGTGTGCACGGTAGAAAGATGCCCCGAGAGAAATGGAGATAGACCATGCACATGTTTGTGATGGAGACTAAGATTAGCTAGTCATATACATATAGGGGGGACTGCGTGTGCCTACAATTGAGTGAGAGACCATCATACTTGGCTAGCTGGGCATGAGATTGTGTGTGTGTGCGTGTGAGATGGAGAGAGAATGAGGGAGAGAGATAGTGTTTTAGCTGGGCCTATCGAGTGCGAGTGAGATATGCATGTGTATGTGTGACCCAGGTGGATGGAGAGTTTGATAGAGGGGGGAAGAGCTCCGAGACAACATAGTGGTGCATGAGAGAGTTACGGGCAAAGAGCCAAGGAATTTGTGTGCGTACGATGAGTGCACCCAAGATATCTAGCTTGGACTAGCTAGAGTATCATACATAGTGTGCGACAGAGACCTATAGATGGTGTATATATGAATGCGAACTAGAAAGACCCCCCCACACACACACACAGAGAGAGAGAGAGAGAGAGAGAGAGAGAATAGGACTCCGGGAGAGGGGGAGGTCACGTTTTATGCATCAAAGACTGATATAAACCATGTTTCGATATAAACTTGCATTCAAATATTTAAATTGGAGAACATGTTGTCTGCAATCCACACATGAACGGATATACGCGTATATCAAACAAGTTCATTAATTTGACTTTCAACATGTTCATGGAGTACTATAATACTGTACAACATGCTACTCGATTGAGGTGTTCAATTTTGGATTTAGTTCACTATTTTGACCTACTAAACGAGCTAGTTCATTGAATTGAGATATTTCATTTTGGGTTTGATTCGCGTTTTTGAGTGGGTCAACTATTTGTCATATAGTAAATCGCTAGCAACGAGCATGTAAAAACACATTACTCCCGAGCATCATCTCTCCATCTAAGAAAGAAGTGGCAAGCTAATATTTCAAAATTTAATTCGAATCAACTTGGTAAGGTAGACATGGATGCTCGTTCTCCCAAAATTTGAACGAACTGTTAAACATCCTCTCTGCTCGGTGGAATTCGCCCGAGCAAATAAATGGGAGACACGAAATTACCGTCCTATGTGGGACACACATCAATTGGCCCGTTGTACATCGAGGGTAGGTTCATAGCTTCATCCAAGCGCGCCTTCTCCTCGGCCGAAATGACATGTGCCAAATAATTCATAAACCATGGTCGGCAAAACACGCCCTCCTCGCCCGAAATAGCTCGCGCCCACTATTTCAAAACACGCTCTCCTCACCCGAAATCGCTCGCACCCACTATAGTTCAAAACACGCCCTCCTCGCTCGAAATCGCTCCCGCCCACTATTTGGGGAGAAGCAAAGTTACTCTACTATCCCCGACCCTCAATACACAGACCCAAGCCGAGAAGCCTATAGGCAAGGGTAGAACTGTAACTCCCCCTCACATTTCAAACAAATGTGTCCGTAAGACATGGTTCCATTCCCCTCCCAATTCCCCCCCGTCCTCCCCCATTCATACCTCGTGGGCACCAAATCACCTTCTCCCTGGGAAGCTCCCTTCTCCCGAGCCACGAAACCTCAGCCCCACCTCCATGGCGCCCCCACCGCACCAATTTTACAGCCGCCCTCCTTCCTATTGCTGGAGACACTGTCCAATTGCTGTCGTGCACTGGGCCGTGTGCCTCTTACTCCGTGCTGCTGGTGCTGCCTCGATGACGGCTGCGTGAACCGTACCAGAGCTGATTCACCCCCGCTGTTGTTCACAGCGCCGGAGCGGCTCCAACTTCGGATCCGTCCAGAGTCCTGGCGCTGCTTCCGTGTAGCCGTCGACCGTTGCAACATCGCTCTTTCCCTGCCGCCGGTCGCCACCGCAACTGTGCCGGCCTCACCAACTCAGCAGTTGGACCTGCCTACTTCACCATGCCACCAGATAGGTCGCACCCTCATCTCAAATCACTTTATTTAGGCATCAGTTGTCTGAATTTTTATTCTGGGCCAATCGATTCCCAATGGGAAGCAGCACCCCTCGAGGCGGCGGAGCTCCTAGGCTGCCGGTTGGCTGGTGTCTAACGTAAGGGTGCGGGGCCGCAAGTTCGCCGCGGAAGCAGCGCTTAGATGGCTATCTTTTAGAGTTGCGTGGGTTGAAGGTACTGCCGCCGCCGGATCTGGATGACGGGGAGTCTTTGTGGATTGGCCCGGGGGCGGCACAACCACGGCAGTGCGGTGGGGCGGGGAGCAGGGTTTTGGCCGGGGCCACGGACGGTGGAGGCAGGCTGCTTTGCCGTTGGTCGCTAGATCTTCGGGGAAGATTCCGAACAGTGTCAGCCGGGAGGCACAAGACGGCCATCAAGCCATCCGGCGTAGATCGGACAGTACCAAAATAAAATAAAATCGTGTGACCCCAATTTAGTCTTCAGTCAACAGACGTGTGACCACTCTCATACCTTGCTGTTGATCTCTTAGTGTATTTCTTCAGATCAAAAAGATATGTCGTTCTTAACATCATGCGTTATCTGCATCTTTACACACACCGTCTTCTGACTCACCGCAGCTGCTCCAACAAGGGAAGCATACAACAGAAGGGAGATACAGTCCCCACTCAACAGTTCCCTGCATCGAATGCGCGTGCCTGACATGGACATCCACAACAACTGTAGGGCCATCGACAAGTCAGCACATGATGCTCACTCCTATGGATGGCAGACAGATAGGTTGTACCCTCATCTTACTTGTGTGCAACATTTATGGCTTTGTTATTCATCTAAGCACGGAAAATAGATCATCACATTTCACTGTATATTCATGCCGATCTCTTACGGGTCAGTTCACGCTGTTCCATAGTTCAGCTAAGATACTTGTTCTTTAGGTAACGTTGTTCCATAGTTATCATCCATCAGCCAATGCTACCCCACAGGCTGGTGATTATAGTATTATACCACTTCTAGTATTACCTATGTTTTTCTTTAATACTTTTGTGTGCCATCTAGTTAATCTCGAGTACAAACGATACATATTATGTAGATTTCATCTGTGTTCTCCCTTTAGTTTATGAGACATGTTGCTGCTAGTTAACCCCAGTCCTACTATTTATGTCGTCTCCTACAGGCACTCATTACATAAATCTAACTACTAGTTGTCTTCCATGCATGTCAGATATAATTGCACACATTGATATATCCACAAGAACCTCACGGAGCAATGTAAAGGCCAATAAACTTGATGTCAATGATACCCAATATGATGGAACATGTAAAGGCAGTTCTTCAGAAGACTTGCAGCAAGATGATGAATCCTCTTCACCCCACAAGGTCCTTTCTCTAACTTGGCCTGTGATATGGGTACAACATGCATATAATGTCCTGGAGTGTATCTACTCTGTTGCAATGGCATGTGCTTAGCATGCTGATCATGCATGTAAATATGTCATGCCTTCCTGTTTTTCAGTACCTATTCCATTCATGATAACATGTTTTCAAATTCAAGTACTGTCATTCTACTCTATCACAATGCCATCTGCTTAATTTGAACATCATGCTTCTGAATATCTTATGCATTGTTATTCATCAGTATGTACTTCATCTGTCTGCCATACTATGTTTTTTACATTGAAGTGCTGTTCTAGTGCTCTGTTGCAATGCCATCTTATTTTCCCAATCATACACGTGTATGTTGCCTTAGTTATTTCTGTACGTATTCCGCTAGCATATAGTTTTACATTCAACTAGTGTTTTTTTTGTTGTCCTGTCGTATCCCTAGCTCTTACAACATACTCCCTCCGTCCGGATTACATGTTGCCAAAATGGATAAAAAAGGATGTATCTAGAACTGAAATACGCCTAGACCCATCCATTTTTTTTCCGGATGGAGGGAATACATGTCAATATGTCATGCCTTTCTATTCTTCAGTACCTATTCCATCTCTCTGCTGTCGCATGTTTTATAATTAAAGCACCATTCTTTTATACAAGGCATGCAAGGGGAAGACGACTATGTTAGAATCTGAAGGGTTACAAACAAGGCCTTTGCAAAAGATCCAAATGCCAGGAGATAATAAACCAACTCCAGTTTTTATAGATACTGCTCCAGCACAAAGAAACCCAACTCCTACTAATAATAAGCAGATTCCAGTGGCCAAAGAACTAGTCCGCTCCAGTCTAGCAAAAATATGTCAACTCAATTCTAAGAAGCGTGTGCGTATCCTTGCATCATGAAATTTTATATCATGCTGATCATATTTTCTACATGTTTCTTACCCATCTCTCTTTTAGAAAATAAGCTTAACAGATAGAAGAATTTCTGCAATGGTATCGTTTATGAGGAAAGATTCTTGCAGGAATTCTCTGTGCTCCAATGTAGATGTAAGTACCTGTTGTATATCACTATATTTTACATGAGCATGTATTTTGTTAATCGGCATGAATCCAACCTTTATCTGATCTAAATTTAGTTGTAGCAAAATGTATGATTAAAGGCCACAATGTTGATTTTTGTAAGGAAAACTGCCTGGTAGTTTTGCATCCTGAGCTGCATGAGTGTACTATCTCATATCAGTGGGTTTGAATACTTTGGTTCTGCAGTGGGTTTTTCAGTGTTTTTTTACTGTGTTGTTCTGTCGTATCCCTAGCTCTTACATCATACTCCCTCCGTCCGGATTAAATGTCGTAGAAATGGATAAAACTGGATGTATCTAGAACTGAAATACGCCTAGACCCATCCATTTATTTCTGGATGGAGGGAATACATGTCAATATGTCATGCCTTTCTATTCTTTAGTACCTATTCCATCTCTACTATAGCATGTTTTATAACTGAATCACCATTCTTCTATATAAGGCATGCAAGGGGAAGACGGCTATGTTAGAATCTCAAGGGTTACAAACCAGGTCTTTGCAAAAGATCCAAACACCAGGAGATAATAAACCAACTCCATTTTTCATAGATACTGCTCCAACACAGAGAAACCCAACTCCCACTGATAATAAGCAGATTCAAGTGGCCAAAGAACTAGTCCGCTCCAGTCCAGCAAAAGAATGTCAACTCCATTCTAAGAAGCGTGTGCGTATCCTCGCATCATGAAATTTATAGCATTCTGATCATATTTTCTACATGTTTCTTACCCATCTCTCTTTTAGAAAATAAGGTTAAACGATAGAAGACTTCCTCCATTGGGATCGTATTCGAGGAAAATATCTTGCGGGAATTCTCTGTGCTCCAATGCTGATGTAAGTACCTGTCGTATATCACTATATTTTTACATCAACATGTATTTTGTTAATCAGCGTGAATCTAACATTTATCTGATCTAAAATTAGTTGTAGTAAAATGTTAAAGGCGCCAATGTTGATTTTTGTAAGGAAAACTGCCTGGTAGTTTTGCATACTGAGCTACATGAATGTACTATCTCATATCACGCACATTACTGAATTGTAGTGCTTCTCTGGTTGCCCATTCATTCATTGTGTCAATGTTGCTTTCGTACTACCTTACCTGGCTAATGATAGCTGTGCCATATTGTGTTAATTTGGTGTAGGCTAGTTGCCCAAACGTTCGTTGTGTCAATGTTGCTTTCCTATTATCTGACTTGGCCAATGATAGCAATACTAGTGTGTTAATTTTGTGCAGGCTGCTGAAGATAAGAAGACAAACTCTGAAAACAGCAAGGCAACCCATTGTTTCTTTCCAGTAAATCTAGGCCAGGTAATATGGCAATAACTCATGATTAATCTGTTTTGTTCCCGTCCTAATTTATATTATGATGAAGTGGTCGAGACACTCTCCACTATCAATAATACAAGCCTGCCAAAATCGCCATCTGAATCTGTTCAGTATCCTCCGTCTCGAATGCAACGGAATAAATGTATGTTTGTGAACCAGTTAATGGCTAAAGCAATGATGGAAATGGTGGATGAATCAGAGGTGCAGAGTCGTGCGACACAACAACTGATCAATGTTTTCAGAGACAGTGTAGCAAAGCAGAAAGAACTTGCCCACATGCTTATGGGCATCATCTGTGCTGAGGTTGCAAATTGTGACATTGTAGATGGTTAGGTTCTGCTCATTTATTTGCATTGGCATCAATCTTTGATTGCCCAGTGGATGTAATTTCCTGTAATATATGCTGGATGTGCAACGTTATTCCCTGTATGCCGTACCTTTGCTTCATCGGTTTTGGTCCTATGCATAATTGCTTGTCGTAATGGGCTCAAATTATCAAATTTGGCCTAAAGACATGTACGAAGTTTAGTGGGCCCATTAAGTTAATGGGCCGTTACTTGGCCGAAAGTTAATGGTCGGCCCTCTTACCTCCCAGGTCGTTAACAGGCCGACATTGAAGCGGGCAACAGGTGGCCCCAATTTATTTCACGGGCCGTTAATAGGCCGTTACTAAGTTTGGGCTACATATGGCACAACTATACTGTAGGCCTTTAGCAGGCCGAAAGAGACAGCGGGCTTGTACTGGACCATGAAGACCATGGGCCGCTAAGAGGCCGAAAGTCAGGTCGTATTGTAAATGGCCCAACTGTGTTGTGGGCCTTTAGCAGGCCGAAAGAGATACCGGGCTGGTATTGGACCATGAAGGGCATGGGCCGTTAAAAGGCCAAAACTAAGGTCCGGCTACAAATGGCCCAACTCATTTGTGGTCCGTTAACAGGCCGAAAGGCACACAGGGTCGGGAATTGGCCCAACACTTAAATGGGTTGCTAAAAGGCCAAAACTCAGGTCCGACTACAAATGGCCCAACTGATTTATGGGCCGTCAACAGGCTGAAAGTGACACCGGGCCAGAAATTGGCCCAACACTTAAATGGGCCGCTAAAAGGCCGAAACTCAGGTCCGACAACAAATGGCCCATCAAATTTATGGGCCGTCAACAGGCTGAAAGACACACCGGGCCAGAAATTAGCCCAACATTTAAATGGGTCGCTAAAAGACTGAAAGATGTACATCCTAAAAATTGGCCCATCCATTAAATGGGCCGTTAACAGGCCGAAATCTCATCGCGCCGATATTGAGCCCAAATATATAGCGGGCTGATAACCCACAAGTGTAGGGGATCTATCGTAGTCCTTTCGATAAGTAAGAGTGTCGAACCCAACGAGGAGCAGAA
The DNA here is from genome assembly GCA_963921465.1 of Triticum timopheevii. NCBI lineage: Eukaryota > Viridiplantae > Streptophyta > Magnoliopsida > Poales > Poaceae > Triticum > Triticum timopheevii. The sequence continues at coordinate 245,010,985 of OY997264.1, read as the reverse complement.
GGAAATGATAAGCTGTTTTCAGTAAGGTTTTCTCTGCAAGCACTGAAATAGTAGGTGATAGATAGTTTTGTGATAAGATAAATAGTAACAAGCAAAAAGTAAATGAAGTAAATAACATGCAACAAGGTGGCCCAATCCTTTAGGTAGCAAAGGATAAGCCTGGACAAATACTAATAATGAAGAAGGAGCTCCCGAGGACACATTGGGAATTATCGTCAAGCTAGTTTTCATCACGTTCATAAGATTCGCGTTCGGTACTTTGATAATTTGATATGTGGGTGGACCGACACTTGGGTACTGCCCTAACTTGGACAAGCATCCCACTTATGATTAACCCCTATTGTAAGCATCCGCAACTACAAAAAGAAGTATTAAGGTAAACCTAACCAAAACATTAAGCGTATGGATCCATATCAGCCCCTAACGAAGCAACGCATAAACTAGGGTTTAAGGTTCTGTCACTCTAGCAACCCATCATCTACTTATTACTTCCCTATGCATTCCTCTAGGCCCAAATAATGGTGAAGTGTCATGTAGTCGACGTTCACATAACACCACTAGAGGAAAGACAACATACATCTCATCAAAATATCGGACGAATACCAAATTCACATGACTACTAATAGCAAGACTTCACCCATGTCCTCAGGAACAAACGTAACTACTCACAAAGCATATTCATGTTCAAAATCAGAGGAGTAATAATATGCATAAAGGATCTGAACATATGATCTTCCACCAAGTAAACCAATTAGCATCAACTACAAGGAGTAATCAACACTACTAGCAACCCACAGGTACCAATTTGTGGTTTTGATACAAGATTGGATACAAGAGATGAACTAGGGTTTTGAGAGGAGATGGTGCTGGTGAAGATGTTGATGGAGATTGACCCCCTCTCGATGAGAGGATCATTGGTGATGACGTTGGTGATGATTTCCCTCTCCCGGAGGGAAGTGTCCCCGGCAGAACAGCTCCGCCAGAGCCCTAGATTGATTCTGCCAAGGTTCCGCCTCGTGGCGGCGGAGTTTCGTCCCGTAAGCTTGCCCACCATTTTTTCCAGGGTAAAAGTGATGATATAGCAGAAGATGGATGCCGGAGGCCCACCAGGGGGCCCAGGAGATAGGAGGTCGCGCCCTACAGGGGGGCGCCCCCTGTCTCCTGGACAGGGTGTGGGCCCCCTGGTCTATTTCTTTCTCTTATAAATTCTTATTAAATCCAAAAAGTTGTTTCGTGGAGTTTCAGGACTTTTGGAGTTGTGCAGAATAGGTTTCCAATGTTTGCTCCTTTTCCAGCCAGAATTCCAGCTGCCGGCATTCCCCCTCTTCATGGTAAACCTTGTAAAATAAGAGAGAATAGCCATAAGTATTGAGATATAATGTGTAATAACAGACCATAATGCAATAAATATTGACATAAAATCATGATGCAAAATGGACGTATCAACTCCCCCAAGCTTAGACCTCGCTTGTCCTCAAGCGGAAGCCGAAATCGAAAAATATGTCCACATGTTTAGAGATAGAGGTGTCGATAAAAATAAAATACGGACATGAGGGCATCATGATCATTCTAATAACAACAACATATATAGATTTTGTCATATGATTTTGTCATATGATTTCCTATGCTCAAGTAATAAGCAATTCACAATATCAAGTATGGTTCAAAAACTTCATTGGGAACTAACAAACTATAATCTCAGTCATTGAAGCAATTGCAATTTATCGTAACATCAGAAAGAGTCAATAATAGAGTTTTTCAATAAGCTCGCATACTCAACTATCTCGTAGTCTCCCATAATTGCTAACCCTCACGCAATACTTGTGGTTATAGAGTTTCAGCCGGACACTGAGAAAGATAGGGGCTTATTGTGGTGCCTCCCAATGTATTCACCTTTAGGTGATGTCAACAATAATAGCCTATGCCAACTTACATCCAATTGGATATATGTATCATGATCTTTCAAACACGAGGAGCTTGCCAAAGGATAAAACAAAAAAGGGAAAGGTGAGCATCACCTTGACTCAAGCATAAAGTAAAAGATAGGCCCTTCGCAGAGGGAAGCAGAGGTTGTCATGCGCGTTTAGGGTTGATGCATAAAGTCTTAGTGCAAAAGAACGTCACTTTATATTGCCCCTTGTATGTGGACCTTTATTATGCAGTCCGTCGCTTTTATTACTTCCACAACAAGTTCGTACAAAGCTTATTTTCTCTGCACTAATAAGTCATGCATATTTAGAGAGCAATTTTTATTGCTTGCACCGATGACAACTTACTTGAAGGATCTTACTCAATCCATAGGTAGGTATGGTGGACTCTCATGGCAAAATTGGGTTAAAGGATATTTGGAAGCACAAGTAGTATCTCTACTTGGTGCAAGGAATTTGGCTAGCAAGAGGGGGATAGGCAAGCTCAACATGTTTGGAAGGTCAATGACAATATACTTTAACTGAGATGTCGGAAAACATAAACCATTACGTTGTCTTCCTTGTCCAACGTCAACTCTTTTGGCATGTCATACTTAATGAGTGCTTCACAATCATAAAAGATGTCCAAGATAATATATTTATATGTGAACCCCTCTTTCCTTATCACTTCCTATTAATTGCAACGATGACCAAGGCTACGTTCATAAACTCTCAACAATTTTTATGCCTCATACTTTCTATGTGTGAAGTTATCACTATCCATAAGATCAATATGAACTCTTTTGTTCTTTCTACTTTCTCAAGATCATAGCAACATAGCAAAGCCCTTGACCCAACACTAATCTTTATTATAGATAGCACACGGACTTGATTACATTAAGAGATCACAATGCAAAACTCAAAACTACTTGATAACAAAAACTTCAAACTACTAGATCAAGATACTACTAAAAGGATCGAACTAAATAAAGCGGTAAAAACAGGAGTGTGATGGTGATACGATACCGGGGCACCTCCCCCAAGCTTGGCAGTTGCCAAGGGGAGTGCCCATACCCATGTGATTATTTCTTCGGAGGTGGTGAAGTAGGAGTTGTTGCATTTTTCTTCTCTAGCTTGCGTCTGAGACTAAAATTTTCCTCCCTCAGATCCTCATTCTCGAGCTCAAGTTTCATTATCTTTTTGCATAGTGCTGCCTTGCCGTCCTGCAAAAAACGTGGTGGGATAGATTGGACCTTAGGGAGGCTTGACTTCTTGAACTCCACATGCATATCACCAGGTTGAGGTAGTGGATCGTCCTATTCATCAGAGCTTGTCTCCTCCTTCCCCTTTGGATCATAGTCTTCTTCTTCCTCTGTGGTCCAGCCATAATGTTCCACATCCCCATATACTTTTGGGTTTGCGATATAATTAGCCATGTAGCTCTCTTCCTCTGAATCTTGGGACGACATTTTGCTTTATTCTGCAACAGGAACAACTCGAAACAAAAACAGAGGATATTTGCGTGATACGGTGGTCAAAACCTTCGGGAGTATATATAATGAATTTTTATCGACCAAAATACGTAACATACAAGAAAACGGAGTCCGGGAGGCACACGAGGTGCCCACAAGAAAGGGGGGCGCGCCCAATAGGGGGTGGGGGCGGCCTCCTCTCTCGTGGGAGCCTCGTGTCCCTTTCGGACCACTTCTTTCTTTGTAAAATTCTTAAATAATCAAAACTGATAAAAATTGCCATTAGAGTTGTTTTGGAGTCAGTTTACTTACCGTACCACGTACCTATGCCTTTTCGGAGTCTGGAACGTTCTAGAAAGTGTCTCTTATGTATTCCTCAGGGGTTATGGTTTCAATAATATTAGTTTCAACATTGATAGGATTACCTGAAATATAATGTTTAATTCTTTGACCGTTTACCACCCTCGGATTTGTGCCTTCAAAATTGTTGATCTTTATAGCACCAGAACGATAGACCTCCTCGATAACGTAGGGACCTTCCCATTTTGAGAGAAGTTTTCCTGCAAAAAATCTTAAACGAGAGTTGAACAATAACACATAATCTCCTACGTTAAACTCATGCTTTTGTATCCTTTTATCATGCCAGCATTTGACTTTTTCTTTGAAAAGCTTGGCATTCTCATATGCCTGGGTTCTCCATTCATCAAGTGAGCTAATATCAAACAACCTCTTCTCACCGACAAGTTTGAAATCATAATTGAGCTCCTTAATAGCCTAATATGCTTTATGTTCAAGTTCAAGAGGTAAATGACATGCTTTTCCATAAACCATCTTATATGGAGACATACCATAGGATTTTTGTATACAGTTCTATAGGCCCATAATGCATCATCAAGTTTTTTGGACCAATTCTTTCTAGATCTATTCATAGTCTTTTGCAAAATTAATTTGAGCTCTCTATTTCTCAACTCTACTTGACCACTGGACTGCGGGTGATAAGGAGATGTGATTCTATGATTGACATCATACTTAGCGAGCATCTTACGGAAAGCACCATGAATAAAGTGTGAACCACCATTAGTCATAAGATATCTACGGACTCCAAACCTCGGAAAAATAACTTCTTTAAGCATTTTAATAGAAGTGTTACGATCAACATTACTAGTTGGAATACCTTCTACCCACTTAGTAACATAATCAACAGCAACTAGAATATGTGTATAACCATTGGAGGCAGGAAAAGGTCCCATATAATCAAAGCCCCAAACATCAAACGGCTCAATAACAAGAGAATAATTCATAGGCATTTCTTGACGTCTACTAATGTTACCTATTCTTTGACATTCATCACAAGATAAGACAAACTTACGAGCATCTTTGAAGAGAGTAGGCCAATAAAAACCAGATTGTAGTACCTTGTGTTCAGTTCTATCTCCAGCGTGGTGTCCTCCATAGGATTCAGAGTGACACTTGCGTAGGATTTGTTCTTGTTCATGCTCAGGCACACAATGTCTAATAATACCATCTACTCCTTCTTTATAAAGGTGTGGATCATCCCAAAATTAATGTCTTAAATCATAAAAGAACTTTTTCTTTTGCTGGTATGTGAAACTAGGTGGTATATATTTAGCAACAATGTAATTAGCATAATCAGCATACCAAGGAGCAGTACGAGAAGCATAGATAACCGCTAATTGTTCATTAGGAAAACTATCATTAATAGGCAGTGGGTCATCAAGAACATTCTCTAACCTAGACAAGTTGTCTGCAACGGGGTTCTCAGCTCCCTTTCTATCAATAATATGCAAGTCAAATTCTTGGAGCAAGAGAACCCATCTAATGAGTCTAGGCTTAGCATCTTTCTTTTCCATAAGATATTTAATAGCAGCATGATCAGTGTGAATATTAACTTTGGAATCAACAATATAAGGTCTAAACTTATCACATGCAAACACAACTGCTAAGAACTCTTTTTCAGTAGTAGCATAATTTCTCTGGGCAGTATCAAGAGTCTTACTAGCATACTGGATAACATTCAATTTCTTATCGACTCTTTGTCCTAAAACAGCACCTACAGCATAATCACTAGCATCGCACATAATTTCAAAAGTTAAATTCCAATCAGGTGGCTGAACAATAGGTGCAGTGATCAAAGCTTTCTTAAGTGTTTCAAATGCTTCTACACAATCATCATCAAAGACAAAAGGAATATCTTTTTGCAATAAATTAGTCAGAGGCCTAGAGATTTTAGAAAAGTCCTTAATGAACCTCCTATAAAAGCCGGCATGACCAAGGAAACTTCTTATACCTTTTATGTCCTTGGGACATGGCATCTTTTCAATAGCATCAACTTTGGCTTTATCAACTTCAATACCTCTCTCGGAGATCTTGTGCCCCAAGACAATGCCTTCATTAACCATAAAGTGACACTTTTCCCAATTCAGAACGAGACTAGTGTCTTCGCATCTCTGCAAAACTCGATCAAGGTTGCTCAAACAATCATCAAAAGAGGATCCATAGACAGAGAAGTCATCCATGAATACCTCACAAATCTTTTCACAAAAATCAGAAAATATAGCCATCATGCATCTTTGAAAGGTAGCAGGTGCATTACATAAACCAAAAGGCATACGTCTATAAGCAAAAGTACCAAAAGGGCAAGTAAAAGTAGTTTTAGATTGATGCTTCACTGACACAGGTATTTGAGAGAAACCAGAATAACAATCCAGAAAGCAAAAATGTGTGTGTTTGGATAGCCTTTCTAGCATTTGATCAATAAAAGGCAAAGGGTAATGATCTTTCTTAGTGGCTTTATTTAACTTACGGAAATCAATTACCATCCTATAGCCTGTAATAATTCTTTGCGGGATCAATTCATCTTTATCATTAAGAACAATGGTAATACCTCCCTTTTTAGGGACACAATGGACAGGGCTTACCCATTCACTATCAGCAACGGGATAAACAATACATGCCTCAAGGAGCTTTAGTATCTCCTTTCTTACCACTTCCTTCATTTTGGGATTTAATCGTCTTTGAGGATCTCTAACTGGTTTGGCATCTTTCTCCACTGAAATTTTGTGTTGACATAATGTGGGACTAATGCCCTTAAGATCATCTAGAGTATATCCAATAGCAGCTTGGTGCTTCTTCAGAGTTTTCAATAATCTTTCTTCTTCTTTCTCTGAAAGGTTAGCACTAATAATAACAAGATATATTTCTTTTTCATCAAGATAAGCATACTTAAGATTATCAGGTAAGGGTTTGAGTTTAAACACGGGATCACCCTTGGGTGGAGGCGGATCCCCAAGAATTTCAACGGGAAGGTTATGTTTTAGCATAGGTTCTTGTTTAAGGAACACTTCATCTATTTCTTCCCTTTCCTTCATAAACATATCCTTTTCATGGTCCAACAAATAATGTTCTAACCGATCAGTTGGAGGAACAGCAATGGAAGCAAGACCAATAATCTCATCCTTACTAGGTGGTTCCCTTTCACGAGGTTTTCTACTAAACTTAGCAAAATTGAACTCATGAGACATACCATCTATGCCAACAGTGACGACCTTCCTTTTACAATTAATCTTAGCACTAGCAGTATTCAAGAAGGGTCTACCAAAAATAATGGGACAAAAATCATCTTGTGGGGAAGCAAGAACAAGAAAATCAGCAGGGTATTTAATCTTCCCACACAAGACTTCAACATCTCTAACAATCCCAATAGGTTTAATGGTGTCCCTATTAGCAAGCTTAATAGTAACATCAATGTCTTCTAATTCAACAGGTGCAATATCGTGCATAATTTCTTTATAAAGATCATAAGGTATCGCACTAGCACTAGCACCCATATCACATAAGCCATGATAACAATGATCACCTATTTTAACAGAAATAACAGGCGTGCCTACAAAATGTCTACTTGTCTTAGTATCGAGTCTAGCAATATTAGCAGTTTCACCCATGAAAGAGATAACATGCCCATCTAAGTCCTCATCCAAGAGACCTTTAATCATAGCAATACCAGATTCAACATTAATTTGCTCAGGAGGTGTATAGGTCCTAGTATTGCTCTTACGAACAACAGTCGAAGCTTTAGCATGATCTTTTATCCTAACAGGAAAAGGAGGTTTTTTGACATAAGTAGTAGGAATAATAGGATCACTATATGTAATAGTCTTTTCTTCGACTGTAATAGGTGCAACTACTTTCACTTCAACAGGAGGATTATATTTAAACCACTTCTCTTTAGGGAGATCAACATGAGTAGCAAAAGTTTCACAAAAAGTAGCTACTATCTCAGAGTCAATTCCATACTTAGAGCTAAATCCATGGAAAGCATCGGTATCCATAAAAGATTTAACACAATCGAACTTAGGTGTCATACCCGACTCCTTAATATCGTCGGAACCCCAATCTTCAGAGTTGCGTTTAATTCTTTCCAATAAGTCCCATTTGAAATCAATAGACTTCAGCATATAGGAACCAGCACATGAAGTATCGAGCAAGTTGCGATTATCAAGAGAAAGCCGAGCATAAAAATTCTGAATAATCATTTCTCGAGAGAGCTCATGATTGGGGTATGAATACAACATTGACTTAAGCCTCCCCCAAGCTTGAGCGATGCTTTCTCCTTCGCGAGGCTAGAAATTATATATGTAATTACGATCACGATGAACAAGATGCATAGGATAGAACTTCTGGTGAAATTCCAACTTCAATCGCTTATAATTCCAAGATCTCGTATCATCACATAGCCTATACCATGTCATTGCATCTCCCTTCAAAGATAAAGGGAAGACCTTCCTATTGACAACATCATCAGGGATACCTGCAAGCTTAAATAATCCACAAACTTCATCCACAAAGATAAGGTGTAAATCGGGTTGCAATGTTCCGTCTCCTGCAAAAGGATTGGCTAGCAGTTTTTCTATCATACCCGAAGGAATCTCAAAGTGAATATTTTCATGAAGTTCAGTAGGTTGAGGAGCATCTCTTTGCTCTTATGGTTGGGGTGAAGATACCCCAACCAAGCCCCTCAAAGGATTTGTTTCCATAGTGACAAGTAACAGAAAATTTCAGGACACTATATAAATGTTTCCTTACCAAGTTCCGCTCACCAAAAGCGCTACGCTCCCCGACAACGGTGCCAGAAATTAGTCTTGATAACCCACAAGTGTAGGGGGTCTATTGTAGTCCTTTTGATAAATAATAGTGTCGAATCCAACGAGGAGCAGAAGGAAATGATAAGCGGTTTTCAGTAAGGTTTTTTCTGCAAGCACTGAAATAGTAGGTGATAGATAGTTTTGTGATAAGATAAATAGTAACAAGAAAAAAGTAAATAAAGTAAATAAAGTGCAGCAAGGTGGCACAATCCTTTAGGTAGCAAAGGATAAGCCTGGAGAAATTATAATAATGAAGAAGGAGCTCCCGAGGACACATTGGGAATTATCGTCAAGCTAGTTTTCATCACGTTCATAAGATTCGCGTTCGGTACTTTGATAATTTGATATGTGGGTGGACCGTCACTTGGATACTGCCCTAACTTGGACAAGCAACCCACTTATGGTTAACCCCTATTGCAAGCATCCGCAACTACAAAAAGAAGTATTAAGGTAAACCTAACCACAACATTAAGCGTATGGATCCATATTAGCCCCTAACGAAGCAACACATAAACTAGGGTTTAAGCTTCTGTCACTCTAGCAACCCATCATCTACTTATTACTTCCCTATGCCTTCCTCTAGGCCCAAATAATGGTGAAGTGTCATGTAGTCGACATTCACATAACACCACTAGAGGAAAGACAACATACATCTCATCAAAATATCGAACGAATACCAAATTCACTTTACTAATAGCAAGACTTCACCCATGTCCTCAGGAACAAACGTAACTACTCACAAAGCATATTCATGTTCAAAATCAGAGGAGTAATAATATGCATAAAGGATCTGAACATATGATCTTCCACCAAGTAAACCAATTAGCATCAACTACAAGGAGTAATCAACACTACTAGCAACCCACAGGTACCAATTTGTGGTTTTGATACAAGATTGGATACAAGAGATGAACTAGGGTTTTGAGAGGAGATGGTGCTGGTGAAGATGTTGATGGAGATTGACCCCCTCTCGATGAGAGGATCGTTGGTGATGACGTTGGTGATGATTTCCCCCTCCCGGAGGGAAGTGTCCCCGGCAGAACAGCTCCGCCAGAGCCCTAGATTGATTCCGCCAAGGTTCCGCCTCGTGGTGGCGGAGTTTCATCCCGTAAGCTTGCCCACCATTTTTTCCAGGGTAAAAGTGATGATATAGCATAAGATGGACGCTGGAGGCCCACCAGGGGGCCCAGGAGATAGGAGGCCGCGCCCTAAGGGGGGGGGGGGGGGGGCGCCCCTGTCTCCTGGACAGGGTGTGGGCCCCCTGGCCTATTTCTTTCGCTCATAAATTCTTATTAAATCCAAAAAGTTGTTTCGTGGAGTTTCAGGACTTTTGGAGTTGTGCAGAATAGGTTTCCAATGTTTGCTCCTTTTCCCCCTCTTCATGGTAAACCTTGTAAAATAAGAGAGAATAGCCATAAGTATTGATATATAATGTGTAATAACAGCCCATAATGCAATAAATATTGACATAAAAGCATGATGCAAAATGGACGTATCACGGGCTGTTAACGGGCTCGAACTGACGATGGGCTGCAATGGTGTCAAATCTTTGACGGGCCGTTGACAGGCCGAATTGGCACATCTCGTATGGGCCGTGGGCTTAAATGGACCTGACACAAGTAGGCCTTATATGGGCTGGCCTGCTAATTTTTACTCGGTCGGCCTTTTTCACCGGAATGGGCCACTGTTGGGTTGTGCCACGTGTCGACCTATCATAGGCGCCTCCTGTCTAATGAGTGGATGACATCTGTCCCAACGGTGAGGCAACACGTGTTTCCTGCGGCCAATGATGATTTTACATGTGGAAAATCCCCATTGGTCCGCGCTGTTAATGGGTTATTGGATCCAAAACCGGACCCGATAGCTTAACGGCGTTCCATTACGGTGGATGCCACATGTCGGTCACCCTTAACGAAAGCACTTTTGTGACGCACAATTTATTGTCATGGAAGTGGACACTTCCGTGATGATAATTTTGGTAATGTCATGGAACACTTCTACGACAGCACAGGTATGACTATCTTGATTCTGTCATAAAATCGTCATGGATGTACATGCATGAAAAAAAACGCGACCTACTGTGACAAACATGTATCATCACGGAAGTGTATTTTTTTGTAGTGTATGGACCCGAAGGTCTGTGGTAAACTACTCACAACTCATCGGAGGGTCTATGGTGTTGATGTAGAAGCCCTCCATGGTCGATTCCCCCTCCGGCGGAGCACCGACGAAGGCTCCAAGATGGGATCTCGCGGATACAGAAGGTTACGGTGGTGGAAATTGTTTTTCGTTGGCTCCCTGGATGTTTTCGGGGTACGTGGGTATATATAGGAGGAAGAAGTAGGTCGGTGGTCGCCCCAGGGGCCAACGAGACAGGGGCGCGCCCTGTAGGGGTGGGCGCGCCCTCCACCCTCGTGGCCGCCTCGGCTGCTTCTTGGCTTGCACTCCAAGTCCTTTGGATCACGTTCGTTCCAAAAATCATGCTCCCGAAGGTTTCATTCTGTTTGGACTCCGTTTGATATTCCTTTTCTTCGAAATACTGAAATAGGCAAAAAAACAGCAATACGGGCTGGGCCTCCGGTTAGTAGGTTAGTCCCAAAAATGATATAAATGTGTAAAATAAAGCCCATAAACAACCAAAATGGGTAATATAATAGCATGGAACAATCAAAAATTATAGATACGTTTGAGACGTATCAGCTACCACCTTACTAGAGTCCTTATGGACGGTGGCAGTAGCCTCAACCTGATCTATGAAGACACAGCTAGGAAAATGGGAATTGACCCATCAAGGATTAAACCCAGTAACACCACCTTCAAGGGGGTAATCCCCTGCATCGAAGTGCGTTGCTCGGGCACTCTCACTTTGAAGTAGTATTTGGCTCTCTGGATAACTTCCGGAGCGAAGACTTGATCTTCGACATTGCCCCCTTCCGCAGCGGGTATCACACCCTCCTGGGCCGAACGACATTCGCCTGTTTCAACACCGTCCCCCACTATGCTTACTTCAAACTGAAGATGCCCGAACCTAGAGGCTTCATCATAGTCAATGGCAACACAGAGCGCTCTCTTTGGACAGAGGAAGACACTGCATCCTTAGAAGCCGAATATGAAGGACCGAAGTGCCAGCTCGCCATTAAGGTGCGTGAGTCAACCAAGCAAGCACGGGACCTATCTCTGGCAAGGGTCCTCCCTACGTTCGACGCATATAGGAATATGCCCCCATGGCCTGCCCACCACAGTAGCACATCACGTACCTCGATACACAACTTCGCTCTCAAAATACCATGGGAAACTATGGGGTTTAACAACCAAGAGTTTGGCTCGACCGCACCTTGGAACAATACATCTTCGGACGATGAACATGTACCATCTAGGACCCATCCGGCATCAAGCCACACCAATGCAGTGACCTTTTGAAGCCTCCTTTTCAAGGACCCACCAATGGACAGTCAACCCATGGAGTTTCTCTCTTCAACAGAAGCAAAGGCGCAGACGTGCAGTAGGGCACATTTCGGGAGTTAACCCACGCATCCAGGCGCTACGTAAACCTTTCATCTGTAAATTTCTTTTCTTCCTTTTTTAAAGGGAACTTATATTTTTTGACGCTGTGTTCGGCAGTTCGAATTGTACGAGTAAATGTCATGAGCCCATGGGAAATAAAAGCAAGCCTTTTCAGGTTCTTATACAGTTGTTTACTATGCTCTTTCTTCCACGCTCTTTGATTTTGCCTTAAACCCGTCCGGCATATATCCGCCCCCACATGCAAATCGGCTAATAGACCGGGGGCTCGACCGTACCGCTCGCCCCGCATACTAAGTCCGGCACCTAACTTTCTAAACGTGTCCGGCGTCTTGGATATTGTACTATATGCATCAGTTACGAATTATGTCTTGGGTCAATAGTTTGGTTGCCTCACTCCTGTGCTTACCTTCTTATGTTCCACATGTTCAGCTAAGAAGGTAAAGGGAGAACCATAATGATTGTACTTCCGCCTAGTTCAGTTAAGTACATCAATGGAGAAAGCTGAAAACTGACTGTCGTAATAAGCGCGAACTGGTCAGCGATCCGACGACTGGTATCAAACCCCAAATCATTTGCAATTAGACTGTGTAACACGACGGATTTGTCCTTGCACAAATCACGTGGACTGATGCTTAACCTTTGGGTCCGCCTTGCATTCTCCCACACTGGGGGCTGGTCATCAGCCCCCGCAGTCAAGCTCCCACGGCTAAGTGAAAGTCATAAAGCCGCATAGTCCGATTGCCTTGTTCTCCTCCTACACTACCGCCTCCGGGCACCAAGATGTCGGCTAAGGGTTATAGTTCGGAGAATGGAACACCTCTCGTAGCATCTACGTGGGGGATGAAGCCCACGACCGGTAACTTTCAGAATAAAAAAGGCCGCACAAGAGTCAAAATTAACATAAGCACAAATAAGTATGATATAACCATACATTGACAAATGCATAGTAACACATAAAGGTTCAAATCACAGTTTAATACATCAGGAAGCAACTACTCAAGGATTACATCCTCGGAACACAATGCCTCCACGGCCCGAGCAGCGTCCATAACGGCGGAGAAGTACTGCTCCGGGCGCCTGTGCTCCTTTCCAGTTGGGGGCGGTCTAGTGGCCATCTCAACGATCTTTATCTTCGGCCAGTGCACCATGATACGTCTCCGTCGTATCTATAATTTTTTATTGTTCCATGCCAATATTCTACAACTTTCATATACTTTTGGCAACTTTTTATATTATTTTTGGGACTAACATATTGATCCAGTGCCCAGTGCCAGTTCCTGTTTATTGCATGTTTTATGTTTCGCAGAAACCCCATATCAAACGGAGTCCAAACGGGATAAAAATAGACGGAGATCATTTTTGGAATATTTTTGATTTTTGGTAAGAAAAATCAACGCGAGACGGTGCCCTAGGGGGCCACGGGGCAGGGGGCGCGCCCTGGGGGGGCAGGCGCACCCCTGACCCTCGTGGGCACCCCGTAAGGCGGTTAACACTCTTCTTTCACCGCAAGAAAGCTAATTTTCGGAGAAAAATCTGGGTGAAGGTTTCAACCCAATCGGAGTTACGGATCTCCGGATATATAAGAAACGGTGAAAGGGCAGAATCTGGGAACACAGAAACAGAGAGACAGATCCAATCACGGAGGGGCTCTCGCCCTTCCCACGCCACGGAGACCAAGGACCAGAGGGGAAACCCTTCTCCCATCTAGGGAGAAGGTCAAGGAAGAAGAAGAATAAAGGGGTCTCTCTCCCCTTGCTTCTGGTGGCGCCGGAACGCTGTCGGGGGCCATCATCATCACTGCGATCTTCACCAACACCTCCGCCATCTTCACCAACATCCCCATCACCTTTCCCCCATCTATATTCAGCGGTCCACTCTCCCGCAACCCGCTGTACCCTCTACTTGAACATGGTGCTTTATGCTTCATGTTATTATCCAATGATGTGTTGCCATCCTATGATGTCTGAGTAGATTTTCGTTGTCCTATCGGTGATTGATGAATTGCTATGATTGGTTTAATTTGCTTGTGGTTATGTTGCTGTCCTATTGTGCCCTCCGTGTCACGCAAGCGTGAGGGACTCCCGCTGTAGGGTGTTGCAATAGGTTCATGATTCGCTTATAGTGGGTTGCTTGAGTGACAGAAGCATAAACCCGAGTAAGGGGGTTGTGGCGTATGGGATAAAGCGGACTTGATGCTTTAATGCTATGGTTGGGTTTTACCTTAATGATCTTTAGTAGTTGAGGATGCTTGCTAGAGTTCCAATCATAAGTGCATATGATCCAAGAAGAGAAAGTATGTTAGCTTATGCCTCTCCCACATAAAACTTGCTATCGGTCTAGTAAAGTAGGCAATTGCTTAGGGACAATTTCACAACTCCTACCACCACTTTTACACACTTGTTATATTTACTTTATTGCTTCTTTATCTAAACAACCCCTAGTTTATATTGGTGTGCTCTTTATTATCTTGCAAACCTATCCAACAACACCTACCAAGCACTTCTAGTTTCATACTTGTTCTAGGTAAAGTGCACATCAAGCGTGCGTAGAGTTGTATCGGTGGTCAATAGAACTTGAGGGAATATTTATTCTACCTTTAGCTCCTCGTTGGGTTCGATGCTCTTACTTATCGAAAGAGGCTACAATTGATCCCCTACACTTTTGGGTTATCAAGACCTTTTTCTGGCGCCGTTGCCGGGGAGTCATAGCGTGGGGTGAATATTCTCGTGTGTCCTTGTTTGCTTTATCACTAAGTAATTTTTATTTGCTGTTCTTAGTTGTTTTGTATCTTTAGTTATGGGTAGGAAACGCAAAATACCAAAAAAAATAGTTGTACCTACTACACCAACGGTTGAAGAACCACTCAAAATCTATCACACTCCTGAAGCTTTTTACTTGGATCATCTTCGATCCCTTTGTGCTCGTGCTGAAACCCCAACTAGCTTAGTTGAGGGAAAATCTTTAGATGAGCATGCCTGTTATGTGCGACACTATATATCTGAAAATGGAAACTTTTAGTGGATCAAATTCATCGTTTGCAATGCTATGCTTGGAATTTATGTGAAATATATGATGTTACTTGTTGTTCTGAAAACCCTAAGAAACACCTTCCCTACCAATGTGAGTTTAGTGATAATGGAATCGTATCTTTGTATGCTAAGGGTGTTTATAATTACTATGATGTTCAACAAATTGAAGAATTTGTTGCTTTTAAGGGTGCTTATGAAATTGCTTCTTTGATTGAAACGTATGATGCTACTCTTTACAAATCTGAAATTTTTGCCATACTTAGATATTGGTATGATAATTATGCTTCTAATGCCTATGTTAAACCATATATTGAGGACTTCTCTGATGTCCAAGAAGAGACTAATATTTTGCAGGAATCTATGGAAGAAGAAATTGATGAAACTGTGAGCTCATTGGATGAAAAAGATGATGAGGAGAGCGAAGAACAAAAGAAGGAAGAGCGGATTAGCTACCCGTGCCCACCTTCTAATGAGAGTAAGTCTTCAACTCATACATTGTTTAATTTCCCTTCGTGCTTACCGAAGTATGATTGCTATGATGATTGGTGTGATCCCATTGATTGTCTTGAAATATCCCTTTTTGATGATGCTTGCTATGCTTGTGGCAAAGATGCCAATATGAATTATGCTTATGGAGATGAACTTGCTATAGTTCCTTATGTTAAACATGAAATTGTTGCTATTGCACCCACGCATGATAGTCCTATTATCTTTTTGAATTCTCTCAAGTACACTATATCGGAGAAGTTTGTGCTTATTAAGGATTATATTGATGGGTTGCCTTTTACTACTACACATGATGATTTTGATGAATATAATATGCATGTGATTGCTGCTCCTACTTGCAATTATTATGAGAGAGGAACTATATCTCCACCTCTCTATGTTTCCAACACGATAGAATTGCAAGAAACTGCTTATACTATGCATTGGCCTTTACTATGTGTGCATGAATTGTTCTTTTATGACATGACAATGCATAGGAAGATGTAACGTCCTCGATGCGGCTATATCTCCCACGTGTCGAAGCACGACTTAGAGGCATAACCGCATTGAAAGCAATGTCGCAAGTGAGGTAATCTTCACACAACCCATGTAATACATAAGGGAAAGAGATACATAGTTGGCTTACAATCACCACTTCACACAATACATGAGTAAAGCATTACATCATACAAATATAATCAAGGTCCGACTACGGAACCAAAATAAAAGAAGACTACCCCAAATGCTACACAGATCCCCGATCGTCCCAACTAGGCTCCACTACTGATCAACTGAAATGAAACAACACAATGAACAAGATCTTCATCGAGCTCCTCCTTGAGCTCGGATGCGTCACCTGCACGGTTTCATCGGCACCTGCAAACTGGTTTTAGAAGTATCCGTGAGTCACGAGGACTCAGCAATCTCACACCCGCGAGATCAAGACTATTTAAGCTTATAGGAAGGATGTAGTAATGAGGTGGAGCTGCAGCAAGCGACTAGCATATATGGTGGCTACAATCGCAAAAGAGAGCGAGAAGAGAAGCAAGGCACGGTCGTGAAGCTAGTAGCGATCAAGAAGTGATCCTGAAACTACTTACGTCAAATGTAACTCCAACACCGTGTTCACTTCCCGGACTCCGCCGAGAAGAGACCATCACGGTTACACACGCGGTTGATGCGTTTTAATTCGGATCTGGTGTCAAGTTATCTACAACCGGACATTAACAAATTCCCATCTGCCACATAACCGCGGGCATGGCTCTCGAAAGTTTATACCCTGCAGGGGTGTCCCAACTTAGCCCATGACAAGCTCTCGCGATCAACGAAGGAATAGACCTTCTCCCAGGAAGACCCGATCAGTCTCGGAATCCCGGTTTACAAGACATTTCGACAATGGTAAAACAAGACCAGCAAGACCACCCGCTGTGCCGACAAATCCCGATAGGAGCTGCACATATCTCGTTCTCAGGGCACATTGGATAAGCGAAGCGTACAGGTACCGACGTAATCCAAGTTGCCAAGGAATGGTCCCGCACGGTGCTCTAGTTTGGACCAACACTCGGAGGAGCACTGGCCCGGGGGGGTAAAATAAAGATGACCCTTGAGTCTGCAGAACCCAAGGGAAAAAGGCTTAGGTGGCAAATGTTAAAACCAAGGTTGGGCCTTGCTGGAGGAGTTTTATTCAAAGCGAACTGTCAAGTGGGTCCCATAAATCACCCGACCGCGTAAGGAACGCAAAATCCGGGAACATAACACCGGTATGACGGAAACTAGGGCAGCAAGAGTGGAACAAAACACCAGGCATAAGGCCGAGCCTTCCACCCTTTACCAAGTATATAGATCATTAATTAAATAAGAGATATTGTGATATCCCAACATAATCCTGTCTAACATGGAGCAATCTTCAACTTCACCTGCAACTAACAACGCTATAAGAGGGGCTGAGCAAAGCAGTAACATAGCCAAACAACGGTTTGCTAGGAAGGGTGACAAAGGTTAGAGATTCATGGCAATTTGCGAGGCTTGGTAAACAAGTGATAGGTAGCGCAGCATAGCGATAGAACGAAGCTACTAGCAAGCAATGATAGAAGTGATATCGAGGGTAATGGTCATCTTGCCTGAAATCCCGCAAGGAAGAAGAACGAGTCCATGAAGAAGACAAACGGACGTAGTCGAATGAATCCTCACAACTCCGAAACGAAACCAAAGCTAACGAGAGAAGCAAACCGGGAAGAAGCAAACAATATGGTAAACACACAAGCATAAACATGTCATGATGCACAAACAAGTATGATGCATGTCCGGTTTAATGAGGCATGACATGGCAAGGTGAAACAAACAACACTACAATTTAAGTGGAGCTCAATATGCAACGAGTTGCATATTGACGGAACACCACATCAATTATTTAGTTTCTCTCTCGGTTATGAACAAGACAAGATTAAATGTTGGTTAATATGGCAAGAGGTGAAGCATAATTAAACTACATATTTAGGCAAGTTTAAATGAGGCCGGAAACACAAACAACACTTCCGGAAAATCCTCATGTCATTTAGCAATTTAATGCAACAACAATTTTAAACATTTTAATTGTTGTTATCATGATGCGGATGACATATGCAAGTATTATGCAAATTTTATGAAAATGTTGACAAGAGCATGTTATGAAGCATTTGGTCACTATGGCGGAACAAAACGGGTGCCACGGCAACGAATCCGAAAATGATGCCACGGCAACATATCGGTTCCGGTAGCTCACGAAGATACCGGTGCAAAAGGAAGTGAGCGTGAGTGAGTCATGCAAGATGGTGGGGTGCTCCCGGTTACCGGGTTCCCACGGGTCGACGGCATGGCAAACGAGGAGGAACGTGCACGAAACAAATGGGCACGATGCAAACATACGGTTCATCTCATACAACATGCATTCGTTCACGGGCATCGTCTCGGCGTTATACCTTCGAAGCGTGCATTTCGGGCGGATCGAGTTCGTAGTGGAAGTATTCGTTCACGGTCGTCGTGGGAAGTAGTTGTTCACGTCGACGGTAGAGGTACTCGCGATCTTGGTGACGGTAGTTGAAGTAGTCGTTCTCGCGATGGTAGTCGTTCACGGGTCATAGACGTTCCCGGGTCGTGGGTAGAGGTACTTGTTGATGGTCGTCGTGGTACATGGCGAATCCACGTAGTCGTACACAACTTGACGCATCCAAACGAAGCAACACAAAAGGCCTCGGGTCTTCCTGGATACCGGGTCTTGGCAGCGACAAGAGGGGAAACAAAGCCAATTGGGCAATAAGGGGGTGGAGATCTCGTGGAAGTTTGCCGTGAAGGGGCAGCAACCGAAGACGCCGAGCGATGGAGGCGTCGGCCCTTGGTTCAAAACAGAAGCAAGGCGCTGGCCTCGAACGACGAAGGCGGCAACAGGAACTCTGGCCGGCGAGGGCGCTGCTTGGGGAGGCGGAGAGGAAGAAGGCGCGGCACGGGAGGAGAAGCAGGGAACGACAAACCATGGAGGGCGGCGGTGCCATGGTCGTGCGGCCCAGGCGAGCTCGGCGGCCTGGGCTCGCTGGCCGAAGCGGCGGCGGGGCCACCAGGTGGCGCGGGGACGGAGCAGCAGGAGAGACGGCGCGGGAGGAAGGTTGCAGGGGACGGGCCGAGGCATGGGGTCGTCGGAGCAGCGCATGGGCGACAGGGCCGCCGGAGGAGGCTCGCGTGGAGGGCGACGCTCGGCAGCGGGGCCAGCAGCAGGGCAACCGCGGGAGGCCAAGGCCGGCGGAGGTGCGGAGGCGGCGTGGCCATGGACGACGGCGAGGAGGGAGACATGGGCACGCGGCGCTCCTCTCTCTCTCTGCGACGGCGCAACGAGGGAGGAGGGGATCGAGCGCTGGGCTCTCCCTGGCGATGTGCGTGTGTGAGTGGCGGCGTGAGGGAACGAGAGGGAGAGCGGATCGAGAGATGGGGAGGCTAGGGTTAGGTAGCGGCGTGGCTGAGCCTTGGCGCAGATGGACCTTGGAGGTAGGTTGCGGGAGGTTGGGAGGCCCAGGCTGCTGGGCTCCTACTCTCTCTCTCTCTTTTCAAAACAGAAAATAAAGAGAAAGAAAAAGGGAAGAAAAGAAAGGTTAGAGAAAGAGTTGGGCACGGGGATAATTTCCACGGACTCGTAAAAAAATGTGCACGGTCCATGAAAAATAGGAGTGGCAAGATTGCAGGAATTAAATTCAAAGCCATTTGAATTTAATTCAAAAGGTTTGAGCAAGGACTAGGAATTAGAGGTTTCCAAAAATGTTGGGATTTTTGGTGGAGCTCCGGAAAATGATGAAATAATTTATTGGACAAAGTTTGAGGTCAAGAAGTGAGATAACAAAGGCATGGGGAATTATTTTGCAAGTGTGTTGCGGTTAATTCCAAACTAATGGAATATTTATTATAACTCCCTAAATATTGAGAGGATACGTTATAAAGACAAATCACCATGTGAATCCCTCGAGTTAAATAGATCAACGATCTATGCAATTTATTTAGCTAAGTTTTAAAAAGGGGTTGCATGATGACATGATGCAATGCACATGATGCAAGGATGAATGCAACGAACGAAACAAATCACACGACGAAACTCGGAGTAGCTGGAAGTCTTCTGGAGCGTCGGTCTCGGGGCGTTACAGAAGAGAGTTAGACTTTGTGGTTGCATGATATATTTTACTTTGTGCTCATTACTAAATTACAAATCATTGTTAATTAAAATTGGCTTTGATATACCTTGGGATCCGGGTGGATTCATTACTTAAGCACTATATGCCTAGCTTAATGGCTTTAAAGAAAGCGCTGATAGGGGGACAACCCGGAAGTTTTAGAGAGTCATTTATTTCTGTTGAGTGCTTTCATAAAATTTAAAAACAAAAAAATAAAGAGGGGAACCCAAAACTTTTCAAAAAGGAAAGCGAAAGTGAGAAAGACAAGCATTGTTAAAGTGGGAGCTAGCCTTGAACTTTGTTTCACAGAAACTTTGTGAATATTAATTACAGAAACTTTTCATCAAAAATAGTTATCCCCTTGTACAATTCCATTGTATTATAAAAATAATGTGCCAAGGTTTGCCTTTAGGATGTTTACAATGCTTGTTGGTTTGTACGGTGCAGGACAGAAACTTTGGATGTAGTGCGCGATTTTACATTGTTTACTGGAAGGCCAAACGGTTCTGAATCTTTTTGCACTGTCTTGATGTACAATTTTTTTATTTTTCCTAATTTTGGTAGAATTTTTGGGGTACTAGAAGTATGGTGAATGTTCAGATTGCTACAGACTGTTCTGGTTTTGACAGATTCTGTTTTTCATGCATAGTTTACTTGTTTTGATGAAACTATCAATTTCTATCTGTGGATTAAGCCATGGAAAAGTTATATTACAGTATACACAATGCAAAAATAAAATATGAATTGGTTTGCAACGGTACCTAGAGTAGTGATTTTCTTTATTATACTAACGAATCTTACCGAGTTTTCTGTTAAAGTTTTGTGTGGATGAAGTGTTTGATCGAGGAGGTCTCGATATGAGGAAATGGAAGAGAGGCAAGACCTCAAGCTTGGGGATGCCCAAGGCACCCCAAGTAAATATTCAAGGAGACTCAAGCGTCTAAGCTTGGGATGCCCCGGAAGGCATCCCCTCTTTCTTCAACAAGTATCGGTATGTTTTTGGATTTGTTTCGTTCATGCGATATGTGCAAATCTTGGAGCGTCTTTTGCATTTAGTTTTCACTTTTATTTTATGCACCATGCTGGTATGAGATAGACCTTGGTTGATTTATAGAATGCTCATTCACTTCACTTATATATTTTGAGTACGGAAGGATGCAGTGATGAGGCCTGATGCTCGTGGTTCGCGGGGCCCGTGGTGGCGTTCGCCACTGCTTACTGGGGACGGCGAGGGCAGCCATCGCCCACCGGTGCTGCCTGAGCGACACAGGTGGCAAGGGTGGCCCGACGGTCAGCGTGAGCTCGACGTGCATCAGCCATGGAAGCTGTGGAGCGTGGCGAATCACCGTCGGAAGAGCGGCTCCAACGCACCCCTACCGGGCGCACCAAATGTTAGATTTCGGGTTCCGCAAACCCTTGAGAGGTTCGAACTCTAGGGTGCGTGCGAAGAACTCAACCTCCCAGTCTTCTTACTCGCTAATCTCACAGCCTAGCTTGTCGAACTCAAGGGAAAGGGAACACAACAGTTTACCCAGGTTCGGGCCACCTTGCGGTGTAAAACCCTACTCCTACTTTGTGGTGGATTGACCTCGAGGGGCTGAGGATGAACTTGTACAGTGGAGAACCACTTCAGGAGGTGTGTTCTTGAGCTCAAGTGAGCTGGTGAGCTGGTGAGAGTGGAATGGACCCGAACCCGCTACTGTGGTGGTGGCTAGGTCCTATTTATAGTGGCCTTGGTCCTCTTCCCAAATGAAGGCGGGAAGGGATCCCATAATGGCCAAATTCTAAGGGAGACAACTAGTACATCTTATCCTGATGAAACTAGTCTTCACCTGCAAAAGCCTCTGGTCGTGACGCTATGGTGGGCTCGGTGCTGATCCCCGTCCTGCCGTCCTAGCGGTCTTGATCTTGTTGCACGGGAATGGAAACCTTTGGCTAATTCCTCGGGACTCCGCGCATGCGCTTGCCTTCCTAGCACTAAAGAGGAAATTGGTACACTGCACCCGCTGGCACCCGCCTGGCCTTGGTCGTCATGGATCACGTCACCCGAACCTCGTGAGGTGAGGCTTGCATGGAAATCTCCGCTCCTCGGGAGCCAGCCTGAGGAGGCTGCTCCCTTTGGAGGTCTTGGTGTCATCCGCCTCGCGACGCTTGGCCTCTCACGAGGGTCTTAAGTTGTCGATGTCAAAGCTGGGCCGTACCAGGCCGTTGATGGAGCCATGCCGTGGGCTGCAGGCAGGAAAGTCTGGGTACCCCCGTTCCCAGAACACTGACACACGCCTTGCATCCATTATGGGCTTCGGCGTGGTGTCGCTCACATAGCCGCTAACTAAAATTGAAGCTCCGGGCGGCCCGACAACAAGCACACCAGAGTCTCTACCTCCGATGCTACCACCATGCCGCCCGCGCGCCCCCCTGAGGCCTGTGCAGAGACATGAGAGGGGTCTGGTCCCAGCAAAGGTATGACCATGACCCTCGACTCCCTGAACATTGGCGCGAGCATTCAGCATCATCAATTCCAAGCTTAAGCCCGGGGCCTGCCCCGGCCCTTTCCTTTCAGCATAATGAGAAGAAGGGGGACGGAGGAGGAGAGGTGGGTGGATGCACACTCCTCCTCCTTCCCTGCCCCCCTTTTTTATAGGTCGATCGGGGTTGGGGGCTGATCCCTCGACGGGTAGCCGCCGCCCTCCTCCGCCAATCTAAGAAGATCGGGCCCCTGCCTTGACCCTCTCTCGCACCACATGCGTCCGTTACCTACCCCACTCAATGCATGCAGCATACATGCCCAAGGATAAGAGCGAGGTGGGAAGAGTGAATTGGCAGTTACTCACCCGTGCGTTAAAGTCATTCATGGGCCATTGCAAGGATGGCCCACTAAAATTGGCATTACGAGACGCGCGGGTGAACCGAAAACTGACCCGGCAGAGGTTAATGAAGAAGCAAAGAAGATCTCAAAGGACAAGCAGCTACTACCCTATTGCCTGTGCACTACATAGGGCCTACCCCGACGACTCCCGATAGCGAGTTCGGGCCAAGGCCGGGGGATCCTGTCGGTGCAACAAACCCTGGGTCTGTTGCCCAGACCATGCAAAGGCCAAAAGGAGCAAGGTTGCAACATCCAAGACAAGGCCAAGCTGAAGAGATCAGCTCTTTTGAAATCAGAGGGCAGATCAAGAGACCAAGTCAAGCCAAAGGTGCAAGACACCAGTAAGGAAAAACCTCCCTTACCGGGCAGGCAAGCCTGGTAAGGTCGAGGTGGCTCCAAGAGTAAGTGTCAAGACCGTCCTGACAGGCTTGCAGGGCACAACAAAGGCAAAATGCCCCACCAAGGATCAACCGCTCCACCTCGCAGTGACACAAGTCATCGATCGGTGCGTTGTCAAGCCGCCAAGTGACTAATTGGCTGTTTTCTGCCACATGGCAGCCACTTCCTATGGAAATCACCTCCAAATGACACCCGTCCAGCGACGTGTCAAGCAGACGGACAAGAAGGTGGCAGAACAACCCGGTAAGGCTTGTCGGGCATTCCATGATGTGACACTAAGCGGCGCATTTATTGCGGTCTGCCCTGTCTACAGAGTTAGGTATGATATCACTATTCGCTATCTAATCAGGGCACAATGACTGATTTGCCATTGTGGTGGCCCCTTGATCTATAAAAGGAGGCTCGTGGCAAGCATAGAAAGGATTCAGACCCCTATACACTCATACATGCATAGATGCCCTTGTCCTGAGGCAACCCTGCCAGGCTAGAGCACTATGTTTCCACCACTATCCACCATCATTCCACCAAAGTAGGAGTAGGGTTTTACGCCTCGTGGCGTACCAAACCGGGCTAAAAATTGCCTGTGTGATCTCTGTCGTGCTGCACAATGTTCTCCGCTCTTTGTGCAACGTGCTCATCTCGCCTGCCGAACCACAAGGGGCTCATGGCCCCATATGTGGACGTGGTTTCCCACGACAACACAAATCATAAATATTGTTGATCAAATAGGCTGGCAAGTTCATGACCGAGGAACCGGGAAAGGGCCCCCCCGCAGCAGGGACGATGACGAGCCTCGCGGGCTGAACAATGGAGGATAGAAGAAATTCCCTCTTAAGTAAAAATGGTGAACATGATCTATGCCACACACATACCCAAGAAGGAAAGGAAGCGCGCACTTCGAAACGTCTACGCCGTTGAGCCGATGGCCTTGAAATTCAACCCATGGTCGGCATGCCTGATCACCTTTGACCGCAGGGACCATCCGACCAGCATCTGTCATGGAGGATCGGTAGCCCTGGTACTTGACCCCATTATCAATGGGTACCACCTAACTAGTGTCCACCTAGACAGAGGCCATAGCCTCAATCTAATTTATTCGGATACAGTGAGAAAAATGGGTATCGATCTATCAAGGATCAAACCCAGCAACACCACCTTTAAAGGAGTAATCCTAGGTGTCGAAGACCGTTGCTCGGGCACCGTGACTCTCGAAGTAGTGTTCGGCTCGCCCAACAACTTCTGCAGCAAAGACTTGATCTTCGACATCGTCCCTTTCCGCAACGGCTATCATGCACTTCTTGGCCACATAGCATTTTCTTTCTTCAACTTCATCCCTCATTACACATATCTAAAGCTAAAGATGCCCGAACCCAAGGGTGTCATCATGGATAAAGGCAATAAGGAGCGCTCACTCCGGACGAATGATTATACAATGGCCCTGGCAGCCGAAGTCCAGCTTGGCAAAGTGGCGCCAAAGTCTTAGCCAGCCTTCAAGGCACGAGAGGCAAGAAAACAGGCCAGAGCTTTACCTCAGCTCTCGGAGCCTCCCCACGCTCAACGCAAAGGTGCGGACATGCGGCAGGGCACAATAGGGGCATGAAACCACTCATAAAGGCCTTGTGTAAACCTTTCCTCTTTAAATTTATTTTTAAACAATGTATCTTAACAGTTGCTTCAGCAGTTCGGATTGTACGGTTAGATGTCATGAGTTCATCAGAAATAAATACCAGTCGCAGTCATTTATGTCACATAACTTTTTTCGCTCTTTGACGCTAAAACAAACTAGTTCGTTACATATTTTCTTTAGATGCGCTTGGCTAATAGACCGGGGGCTCGATTATAAAACTCATCCCAACCATCACTCCAACACTAGTTTCTATCTTATGTGCCCGGCGTCTCGGATATTGCATTATATGAATTGGTTCCGGATTATGTCTTGGGTCAATAGTTGGGTTGCTCGGCTCCAGTGGTTGCCCTCTTATGTTCCGCATGTTCAGCTAGGAGGGCAAAGGGAGAACAATTGCGGTTGTACTTGTAGCTTGTCTTGTTAAGTACCACAGTAGAGAAAGCCGAAAACTGACTATCATAATAAGCGAGAGCTGGTCGGCGATCCGATGACAAGTGTTAAACTAAAAATTGATGGAGGTTGTGCCGTGTTATACGAAGGGTTGGTCTTTACACAAACCAAGTGATAATGGTCTCTACCTCGGTTCATCCGAATATCACAAAAAGCTAGGGCCTAATCACTAGCCCTCATAGTCAAGCTCCTATGGCTAAGTGAATGCACTAAAGCCACATAGTCTGATTGCCTTGTTTCCCTTATGCACTACCTCCTCCAGGCGCCGAGATGTCGGTAAGGGTCATAGTGTGGAGGTCGAAACACCCTTGGTAGCATCTACAAGGGGCTGAAGCAGACGACTGGTAACTTCCAGATTAAGAAATGGCCGCACGGGAGCCAAAATAAACAAAAAAAGCATGATATACCATGCAAAGCAACCGCTTCATTAAGCACAAAAGTTTAACTGGCATCTGATACATGATAGTAAGCTCATTCATAAATTACATCTTTTGAGCATTGGGCCTCTATCGCCCGAGAACCATCCATTACAATGGGAAAATACTGCTCGGGGGGGCTATGCTCCTTCCCAAGGGCACCACTGTCTTCATGAAGGCCATTCGAGCTCCCTCGATGAATATGGAGCGCTTCAAAGCATCAATCCGGGGCGCGACACTGCATAGCTTCTGGACTAAGCCGAAGTAGTTAGTCAGCAATGGCTCCAAAGGCCATAGCCAGATTCAGAGGTCCTTCATGGCCGGCTCTGCCATCCGATGCAACTCCATGAATTGCTTCATTTGGTTGCTAAGCAGGTGAGGGTGCTCGAGCGCCTGGAACTATGCCCAAAACATCCTATGCTCCAAATCACCCTCCTAGGATGCAAAATGCCTTGCCGCATCCGCCGCACTCCTTGGAGGTTCCGCAAAGGCGCCTGAGGAACACCATACTCGCATGAGCAAAGCAAACTAGTTACCACCAAAGACACTTTGCAGTAGATACGGCTTACCATCTGCAATAAGCTTAACTTGGCAATGTTCTTCTCGGGCGCCCCGCGTTTAGATCCCTCCTGGATCTCCAAATTCACCAAGGACAACTCGGTGGCCTGATCATTATTTTTCTGCTCAACATCCTCACATTAGTGATGGCATCCTTGAGCTCTTGTTGCACTTCGGCCACTCTGGCCTCATGCTTCTCACTAGCATTCATCACCGCTGTCAATTCGGCGGCAGCTTTTTGCTCTTCAGCCTCTTGCTTCTCCTTTTCCAGCTCGGCCTTGAGGTTCTCAACCACCGCGACAAGAGCTGCAGTTATAATAAGGCACTCCTCGCTTAGGGTTAACCGCAAACACCTCGCTTTATGAGGAAAAACTACGGTATTAAACAGTCTAGTCTGTACTTACCTTGTGCTTTGTCGAACCGCTTGTTGAGAAGGTAGAGATACTCATTGGAGCTCTTGAGCTTCCAATTCACCTCGGCCAAATACTCCACGTTGTCGGTTGCTGCTGAAGATGAGGCTTGCACAACAGCTAACACAAGTCAGACCCCGACCTATTGATTTTCGATCATGTGCCAGTTTTCAATCCTACCAGAGTCTCGGGTGCTATGATTCACTTTTTGCTATCACAGCCATTTTTTGACTACTCGATCTCCGCTTGAGTTTTTCAAACTCACCCAGGGATCGGGGGCTGCTATATATGAGGAATGCATGACCTTGCATAAGAAATTCTAATTATAAAGGGATATTACATGTCTTACCTCGAAGCCTGTCAGGAGCCACCAAAGGCCTCCTTCATTCCACTCTTCACGGACTGAATACTTTGTAAAACGACGCCCATCAGGGCGCGGTGTTGCTCGACAATGGAGGAGCTTTTCAAAGCCTCCTCCCTCACGTCCGGCCACCCAGCTGCGACCTGCTCTGTTGCGAACGGTGCTGGTGGCCGAGCCTCGCCGCCCATCAGTGGAGGTCGGAATGGACGACTCCAGGGGCCTGGGGGTCTCCGGGACCATCTTCGAGGATAGCTCGGACTGACCAGGCTCCCCCTCTTTGTTTGCCAAAAGGTATCCCCCCTCTTGGTCTTCGGCGACCGCGACATTGACCTCGGCCATGATATCATCACCCCGACCCTCGTGTCCCAGCCGGAAGGGGTCTTTCAGGACAACGCCTCCCCGGTTTCCTCGATGGCCGGAGGTGTAGAGCATGAAGCGGTCCCACTCTCCGCTAGCTCGACTGGCAGAGATTCCCCCTTCAATACGCGATCAGTGGGCGGTCACACAGCGGGCTGCAATATGAAGAAGGGACAATTGCATTTTTACCCCTAGTTGGTTCCTACCCACGGGTTTTGCCCTTACTTTTCAAGCTTGCTCAGTTTTGCCCTTACTTTTTCCATCGAGGTCCCTCGAATGCCCTTTGATCGTTTGACCAAAACTTTGAAAATTCATAACTAATTCATACGAACTCAGAAGAATGCAAATAAGATATCAAAATGTTCAGATAAACATTACCTTTATGGGCATATCATTTGCATTTAGGACAAAAGCATCGTTTAAACTACCCGAGGTAATTAATGTTATTAACATTATTAAAAATAAATAGGTATAGACAATATTTTTTCCATGAATAAAAATTACATTCAAGTTGACACAAACTCAGAAAAATGCAAATAAGTTATCAGGATGTTCAGAAAGCATCAGGATGTTCAGAAAACATCACCTACATTTGGATGTAATTTTTATTCATGGAAAAAATATTGTCTATACCTATTTATTTTTAATATGTTAATAACATTAATTACCTCGGGTAGTTTAAACGATGCTTTTGTCCTAAATGCAAATGATATGCCCATAAAGGTAATGTTTATCTGAACATTTTGATATCTTATTTGCATTCTTCTGAGTTCGTATGAATTAGTTATGAATTTTCAAATTTTTGGTCAATCGGTCAAAGGGCATTCGAGGGACCTCGATGGAAAAAGTAAGGGCAAAACTGAGCAAGCTCGAAAAGTAAGGGCAAAACCCGTGGGTAGGAACCAACTAGGGGTAAAAATGCAATTGTCCCTATGAAGAAACATGCGTATGGTTAGTAGTAAACCTTAAGGTGAATGGCCGGAGAGTCTTCGGATTCATACCTTTGGGATGGGGGCTTGACCGTGGGGTTCCTGTGGGGAACCTCTTTGGAAGCCTCGGACTCCTCGGTGGAGTCCGAGCTGTCGTCGGACAGGGCCACCTTGGCCCTGCAGTGCCTTTTTGGGACAGGGGGAGGGTGATCCTCCTCGGTGTCCTATGACGACGCCCTCTTCCTTGTTCGGGAGGAGTCACTCTCCTCCCCGTCCTATCCTACACTACAAGAAATACGTCAACTTACGACCATCACTATTGGTCACTGAATGGTCATTGTTTTCCATTTGCGACCTTTTTTGACCAAAAATAGATGGTCAAAAGCTGGCCGTCATAAACTGAAATTAACGACCTTCTTTGTGATAAGGTCGTGGAAGTCAATGACCAAAACAAAAGGTCATGGATTCTACGACCTTCTGTTTTGGTCACTGGCTATCTGCCCAAGCCACTTCAGATCCTACATGGCAATCTGACGTGGCAAAATTGCGACCAATTGAAAAGGTTGTTGATAAGATTTAGCCCGGTCCAATTCGGTGTTTTACATGGGCCGAGCGCAACAATTCAGCCTTTCTGTATATTTTTTCGTGTCAATTTTTGGTCGATTTCATGGGCCTAGCCCAACATTATAGCCTTTTTATTTTCAGGTCGTAGCCTTTGTTTCTCTTTTTTTAATGCACCCCAATTGTCAAATTCTGGTAAGTGGATCCCAAATGTGACGTTCTAGTTTGTGGGACCCTACTGTCAAGGTCATGTTCTTCATATTTCAATATGCAAATACAGAAAACATACACAATATTTCAAATAACAGCAGGAAGCAATCTGCTACATCATATAACATACATAAAAATGTGATCAGCATCAAGTTTACAATTAGACAACACACATACAGCCCAAGTGTATTAGCCCAAGTCTATCACCTGAGTCTATCACAGGAGCCCTACAAGTTCTGCTACATTATATAAAACACAAATAGCATCAGCATTATTCCAATGCAGTAGCTCCCGGAACTAGCAAACATACAAGTTGTGCTACAAGGACTTTGTTACTCCCAAAACTAGATCAATGTGGTAAAACTATGCTTCATCCAACTTCTTTGTCATGAATGAAAGGCCAGCATCTGCACATTATAGAACAAAATGTTTAGGAACAAAATAAAAGTAAATCTAACAGGAAAGTATCAAAAAATCCAAAGTATTAAAAATTGCAGTAATTTACTCATAGTTGGCAGGTACACAATACCATGGTTCTAATTTAATAGAGTTTTTTTAGAGTATTCAAAATATAGAGCAAGTGTTTGGCTACAACATAGAATGCTATAAAATTTGTTGACTAGCCCTTAAGCAGTCGCATCTAGCTAGCCGATCTGGTAGCAATGCAAACACGAGCTGGCTGGTTGTGTACTGTTCCTGTTATGTTAATCTGGCTAAGTAGGTTGGCTAGCCCTTGCCATTCAGGTCCATATTAACCTAAGCATACATAGACGACATATTTCGGCATGCTAGAATTCTTACTGCAAAAAAGATTGTTTGTCCAGCAAATTATTCGTTAGGAACATCTCAGGTATACAAGAAACGGGATAATGATTCATTATCCATATGAGGGTGACCTCTGTGGTGCAGTCTATTGACGGAGGGTCTAGCTTACTGCTGCTACTCCACATATCAAATTTTACTTAATAGAGCAAGATGGAGTAACCCAAAGAAATTAACTAGGAAAGCAAATGTACTCCAAATGGCAGTTCACCAGAGATTTTCAAGTTAAAAATACTCCCAGGGGTAAACAACAACGACATGGATGGAGTAAAGGATGGATGTTGTAAATTAATCAAGTAATTCTTTTTTGTTCTCATATTTTTCACCCTCTAGACACTGCCTAGAGCACTTACAAGATGACAAAGTTATTTTGGCATAACACATATGGATTCTTATCTTCTTCAGTAAGGGGGGCACATTTACAACTAGTTAAGCACAATGAAAGGGACCATCCAATTAAATTCCATTCTTATCTTCTTCAGTAAGGACAGGCAGAACATACCAGCATATCTCAAGTTGATGAATTATTCTAGCAATAACCAAATTAGAAACATCCCTCGCTGTTCCATTTAATCTTACTACAAGATAGTAGAAGAATCACTCTTGGTGAATCAAATCATAACAAATCGAGCAATAGATACAGGAGGCACATCAGGCCTGGCCATTTTCATTTCAGTAATTTAGAAAGAGGGGCGATGGGGAACAGAACCTTCAGGCCCTTTTATGGGGTTGTGTCTGATGAAGGTTGCCCTTTGGGGCGGCAGCTGTAGCTCCACCAGATGCAGCACTAGCAGCACCTCCAACCGGCACAGCAGCGGCGGCAACACCAATGGTCACCTGTGTGACATTTTAGACCATCATTACAAAATTTTATTTATTTATTTAAGACACAAGCATCAAACATCGTGTCTACCTTCGCATATATTTCAATCGCCTACTGCTATTGTCATGTGTGTTAAATATGCAAGAGGTTAAAACGACAGTTATGTACATCCAATGCAAACAGACTTATAAAGAAGAATATTTGGTCTATTTACTGATTTTACCAACAGGGTAAGTTGTGTTCTCTTCAATTTACTGATTTAATCTAACATATGAATGCTCTTCTGCACTGTTCCTAATAGAAAGAATCATAGAATGGTCTATACGGCGTGCATTGATGGAGAGTTGTAGACATGAAATGTGATTGCACTGTACATGGGAGAAGATCATGTTTCTGTCAACACTCCAGCAACAGCAATCCAGGGCCTTCTTCTCCTGCTCGTTCTTTTTCTCCTGGGCTTGCTCCTTCTTCTCCTGGGCGTGCTCCTTCTTCTCCTATAATAGTAGCAACAGCAGGTTAATGACAACAGTAGTTTGACAAGAGCAGCAGGTCAATAACAACATCATCAACTCCTGGGAATGCTTTAATTTAGTCCATTTCTTTGATCAACAACTTATCCTAAGGATGACGTGCTATCGAACTTAATATATACTACAAAAAATCATCTGTGTCAAATATAAAACAAACAAGTCACTCAGCTCTATGTCGGATATAAAATAAACTACAACAAAATCATCTGTGTACAGGAAAGAATGTGCCTCGAGACTTAATAGCATATCCATAAAAGGTGTATACATCTAATGTCAATTAAAAGAAAAAAGAATACTCATGTTCCTGATAATCAGGCTAAACTATTACAACACCAGCAACCCCATCCAAAACTCTGCATGGCACGGTCAACACTAAGCAGTCTTCTTGAAATCAGCCCAACAAGTGACTATAACTACAGTCGTAGGAAAGCAGAACTATTTCTATTGAACTTCAATCATAGCCATGACAAACTAAACTGCAATATTTATTTACAAATGTAAATAATCTAGAACCAGTAGGAGGTTCCTCGACTGATGCAGGAGGCTAATTGGTGCGGCCGGCGTGGGAGGCTGATCGGCCGGCCGGCGTGGGGCTTGTGAACAAGAGTTACTCCAGAAGTCCAGCTGAAGTAGTCAATTTTTGGATGTATGAAATATGGATACTTGCAGATATCAATAGTTGGATGCGTACTAATGATTATCTATGAGGAGCTTTCAGTCCACTAGATGTACCAGGGAGCATGCTGATACAAGGTGCAAACTATGGATCTTGGTGAAATCCCATCTTAGCACAAGCTCTTGTGAAGGAATCTGTGTATCAAGAACAGCAGTACCAAGTTAATTAAACTTTGTGGGGAACCATGAGCTTAGAATGGTTACAGAAGTATAAAAAGAACAATGAAGCAAAGGACTAGCAGTAATAGCTGTATTGTCTTACCACAGTTAATCTCTTGAGTTTTTCTGATAATTCCTTCTTCAGTTGCAAAGGCTTTTTAGCTTTCGCTAAAGCATCAAGACTTAAGTTTCTACTTGTGCCAGCGGATGAATTTGCAGTTCCATCTACACTAGATTTCCAGTAACTTCGTCAGATCTAATACTAACTCCCCCATTTTAATTAGTGGTGGTAATCGAATATAACTTCGAAGGAACGGGATCAGCAGATGGCACCGCAACAGTAGGTGCAGAATTGAGCAGCTGCCAAACACCACCCTGCAAAATATAATTAAGATGCAAAGTCAGCATATGAATGGAATCAATTAATGATGAACCTGACATCAACGTGTTAAATAGAAAACGAACTGTAGACCCTCATATATTTCACTAAATAAGCATCATATTCACCAGCAATGTAAATATCATCTTCAGTAGCATTGTGCACTATGAACTACGCAGATGCAACAAATAGCAACACTTTCTTCACAGTTTTTATAAGCAAAAAGTAGGAGGACAGGTATAATTAGGAGTTCATCAAACCAAATTGGTACTCAAGCATATGAGGAATCACTTGCGCAAACTTCAGAAACATAAATCACATGGCTATGAAGTATGAACAGTATAGTAGAGGATACTTACATTAGGCGCTGCGGCGCGCTGTGGACCTCCATTAGCTCGTGGCACCCCCTCCTCTCCGCCACCGCCCCCAGCGCCGTCGCGCCGGTGGAGGAGTCTCCCACGCCGGCCCGCTCCTACTTCTTGGAACCCTTGCTTTTCTTCTTGTGGTCGTCGTTGGTGTCGGTCTTGCGCTTCTTGCCATGGCGCTCTTTGAAGGGGTCTTCGGGGCAAGGGAGGGAGAATCTCATTCCCTCGCAGCCATGGTGCTTGCCAGTCTTGCGGCAGCGTTGGAGGAGATGATGGCGGCGACGCGCGTGGAGACGGCATTCTTGCTGCTGCGCATCCGCTTCCAGTGCACCTTCCCATGCTTCCGCGCGAGCGCGTCGTCGCCCTTTGGCATCCCGCTCGCTTGCTCCGCCCGACCTAACACACAACCGCAGGACCGTGTCGCCGCACCCACGCTAAAACCAGGGGTGGTCCGGCGGCGACGTTGGTGTGGTGACAGGAGGAAGGAGGGCTTTGATTGGATCGGGAGGGAAGAGAGGAAGGAGAAGAGAGCGAGGGGAGAAAGAGAGGAGGCCATGTTTAATGCACAATTGACCAAATGGTCGGGTGTCGGAAGTTTTGATCCACCTCTCGTGAAAAAGACAAATTTCCACCGATCCAGCTGGAAGCGGGTCAAGTTTGAACTATGGCTGCCTTATAGTTTCCTATTTATTTTTTTCAAAAATCATTTCTAGGTACATAAATATCTATTTAATCAGAGAAACACAAAAAAATTCAAAGATTCAACGAGTAGCTAGGAACGGTCATGCCCGCTGTTTTGACCGCATTTTGAAATGGGCATGAAAAATTCAAAAAATATCAAAAAATTGGAAAACCTCCCATTGTGTCATTATATGTGATCAAGTTGCTAGAAAAAATAATAAACTTGTAATATGGTATTATTTTTAAAAATTGTTCTTAGAAATGAGCTATCATGTGTGAAGATTCATGGCTTCCAAGCCAAATGATCAATCTTATGGCCCCATTCATGACATAGTTTATTCAAATGACCTCATATCGTGCACAAGGGTGCATCTTGGAATGGCCAACAATGTTGCCTAAGGAAGCTTTCATTTTCTTTGGACGAAAAATTTATTTTCCATTTTTTCGATTGCCCAAAATGAGTTTTTTGTGAAGGATCTACTATATATTTGTTGCAGAATTGGACAAAATAATTTTTATAAAATATTAGCCCATATATAATGTACAATTGACCAAACTGTTGGGTGTCAAAAGTTTTGATCCACCTCTCGTGGAAAAGACAAATTTCCGTCGATTCAGGTGGAAGCGGGTCAACTTTGAACTGCAGCTGCCTCATAGTTTGCTCTTTATTTTTTCTAAAAATCATTTCTAGGTACATAAGTATCTATTTAATCAGAGAAACACAAGAATATTTCCAAGATTCAACCACTAGCTAGGAACGGTCATTCCCGCTGTTTTGATCGCATTTTGAAACAGCCATAAAAAATTCAAAAAAAAACTAAAAATTTGGAAAACCTTCGCATTGTGTAATTACATGTGACCAAGTTACCAGGAACAATAATAAACTTGTAATACCGCAATTATTTAAAAAAGTGTTCTCAGAAACGAGCTATCAAGTGTGAAGATGCATGGCTTTCAACCCAAATGCTCAATCTTATGGCGACATTCATGGCATAGTTTGTTCAAATGATCTCATATTGTGCACAAGGGTGCATATTGGAATGACAAACAATGTTGCCTAAGGAAGTTTTCATTTTCTTTGGACGGAAATTTCATTTTCCATTTTTCGTGTGCTCAAAATGAGTTTTTTGTGAAGGACCTACCGCATATTTGTTGCAAAGTTGTACCAAATCAATTTTATAAAATCCTAGGACATATTTAATGCACAATTGACCAAATGGTTGGCTGTAAAACATTTTTATGTACCTCTCATGAAAAAGACAATTTTCCGCCGATTCAGTTGGAAGCGGGTCGGATTTGAACTATAGCTACCTCGTAGTTTGCTCTTTATTTTTTTCAAAAATCATTTCTAGGTACATAAGTATCTATTTAATCAGAGAAACATCATTTTTTTCAAGATTCAACATTTGCTAGGAACGGTCATTCCCGCCGTTTTGACTGCATTTTGAAACGGGCCTAAAAAATTCAAAAAAAAATAAAAAAAAAATTAGAAAACCTTCGCATTGTGTCATTAAATATGACCAAGCTACCAGGAAAAATAATAAACTTGTAATACAACAATTATTTTAAAAAGGTGTTCTCAGAAACGAGCTATCAAGTGTGAAGATGCATGGCTTTCAACCCAAATGATCAATCTTATGGCCACATTCATGGCATAGTTTGTTCAAATGATATTATATTGTACATAAGGGTGCATCTTGGAATGACAAACAATGTTGGCTAAGCAATTTATCATTTTCTTTGCACGAAAAAATCATTTTCCATTTTTTGAGTGCCCAAAATGAGCTTTTTTTGTGTAGGACCTACCAAATATTTGTTGCAAAATTGTACCAAATCAATTTTCTAAAATACTAGGACATATTTAATGCACAATTGACCAAATGGTTGGGTGTGAAAATCTTTGATCCACCTCTCGTGAAAAAGACAAATTTTTGTCGATTCAGCAAGAAACGGGTCAAATTTGAACTGCAGCTACCTCATAGTTTACTCTCTAAATCATTTCTAGGTACATGAGTATCTATTAAGTCAGATAAACACCAAAAAAATCCATGATTAAACCACTAGCTAGGAACGGTCATGCCCGTTGTTTTGACCGCATTTTGAAACAGGCATAACAAACTCAAAAAAAATCTAAAAATTGGAAAACCTTCGCATAGTGTCATTATATGTGACCAAGTTACCAGAAAAAGTAATAAACTTGTAATACCAATTCTTTTAGAAAAGTGTTCTTAGAAATGAGCTATCATCTGTGAAGATTCATGGCTTTCAAGCCAAATGATCAATCTTATGGCCATATTCATGGCATAGTTTGTTCAAATGATCTCATATTGTGCACAAGGGTGCATCTTGGAATGACAAACAATGTTGCCTAAGGAAGTTATCATTTTCTTTGCATGAAAAAATCATTTTCCATTTTTCTAAAAATCTTGGAATGACAAACAATGAGCTTTTTTGTGAAGGATCTACCAAATATTTGTTGCAAAATTGTTCCAAATAAATTTTCTAAAATACTAGGAAATATTTAATGCACAATTGACAAAAATGGTTGGGTGTGAAAAGCTTTGATCCACCTCTCATTAAAAAGACAATTTTTTGTCCATTTAGTCGGAAGCAGGTCAAATTTGAACTGCAGCTGCCTCATAGTTTGCTCTTTATTTTTTACAAAAATCATTTATAGGTACATAAGTATCTATTTAATTAGAAATACATGGTTTGGTGGTGATACATCGAGGTTTGGACAGTGGCCGAGGGCCCAAACTCCAGAGCGCGTAAACTCGCATGCCCGCCGCGTGGTCACCGCATGACCATGGTGTTTCCATGCCTTCTTGGCAGCCTAGGCATGTCTAGTGGGTTCAGCACTCCCCAGATAGGTGTTAACAATAAAATTGCAACATAATATTCTCATGAGGAGACCGAACTATGCTCAAACATGAATTACCAGCCAAGTGTTTGATTAGCGGTACGGGAAATGCATGTGGCTAATGGGCGTGAGTTTCGCCTGTGGATGTTCAGTTACTAAGAAGACCGTCTTCACAAATTTTCAGTTAAAAAGGAGGAGCCTAGGTGGTACTTGCTTTGCAAAGTACCACACTGGACATAAATACGAATGTTGAGCTGAAATTTGGTGGTGGGTGGTTATATGGACATAGGAAAGCACTGTAGAAAATGGATACCATTTGGACATGCCAGAGTGGTACTTCCTTCACAATGCTCTTGTCTGGATAGAAACTTCGGAAAATTAGTAAGATAAATTGGCTAAATGTAATGAGCTCAAATTTGGTGTAGGTAAGTTACATAGGCATATAGAATATGTGGCAAAAATTCAACTCACTAGGATATCCATAGCTAGTACTTCTTTCACGAAGGTTCTAGCTGGACACTTTGGAAATTTGCTGAGGAAGATTTACCGGGCAAATGGAGCTGCATTTTGTCTTGAGGTAATGATTTGGATAGGAAAGAGTGCCCAAAAATTTTGAGGGCAATCAAGAATATATAAATAGCACTTCCTTCACGATGCTCTTCTCTGGACAACAACTTTGGAAAATTGGTGAGAGAAATTGGCTAAATGAACTGAGCTCAATTTTGGTGTAGGTAAGTTACATAGGCATATAGAATATGTGGCAAAAATTCAACTCATTAGGATATGCATAGCTAGTACTTCTTTCACGAAGTTTCTAGGTGGACAAAAACTTTGGAAATTTGCCGAGGAAGATTTACTGGGCAAATGGAGCTGAATTTTGTCATGAGGCAATGATTTGGATAGGAAATAGTGCCCAAAATTTTTGAGGACAATCAAGAATATATAAATAGCACATCCTTCACAAAGTGTTGTTCTGAACGTAATAGGAAAATGAATATTGTTGAATTATTTTTGAACTAGGCAAGGAAGGTTTTTTACATATTTGACGAACATATGACCCAAAGAATTTACACTAGTGCAGAACCGGGCTATAGCCCCGGTTCGTAAGGTCCTTTAGTGTCGGTTCTGTAACCGGCACTAAAGGGTGGGGACTAAAGGTCCCCCCCTTTAGTACCGGTTCAGCATGAATCGCCGCTAAAGGGCCACCACCTGGCACGAGCCAGGGCCGGGTGTGGGGAGACCTTTAGTACCGGTTGGTGTTACCAACCGGTACTAAAAAGTTTGGGGGGTTTTGGTTTTATTTTTTATTTTTCCTTTAATTTTGTGATTTCCATTTAATTCTTTTTCATTTGCTGGTATTTTACGATACTACATATTGTACACGTTATGCATATATATAAATAGAATTTCTCGTAGAACCGATTATATCAGTTTTACGTTATTTATACATGTGAATGCACTTTGATATATACATGGATGTAATATGTGTGACAACATATTGATCCAGGGATGGCACAGATACACAGAGGCTTGATCGTTTGAGGTTAGGTTGTTACAGATACGGTATCAGAGCACATGTTGACTGTAGGACGTGACCCTAGAAATTGGAAAGCCTTAGGACAAGATATCTCTAAAACTTTGATTTCAAATAGGATAGTTTACATCTCATCTTTTTCTGATATTATCAAATGGTCCCTCTTACCTCAAATGGTTAGAATACACCCCATTCCCTTTTGACCACACGGAGGATCAACTTAAGCCACTCCAAGAAGGACAAGATATCGGACAACTAAATGGTCACTTTAGGGTAAAGAGGATATCACCATCACATTAGAAGAATTAAAGCTTCAACAGTTAAAGATTCCGAAGACTTTAAGAATTGAAGACTTTGAAGAATTATTTGAACTTTAGAAGACCAAACCCCTGTTATATACTTACGTTAGATATGATGATTGTACAAAACTCCGTAGTAAAGACTCCTGATATTCTTTTGATGTAGGAAAAATAAAACCAGTTTTTATGCAAAAACTCAAACACAGAGCCACAAAGCCATATTGCATATAGTATAGTTTTATCATCTGTTTCTCTTATTTGTGATTTTGCCGGTACATTCAATGTACTGACCTACATGGCTGCAATGTATCATGTTGCAAGATTTTCTATGACGAGTGAGCTTTGCTATAGGGTTATGGTCTACTCTCAACCTGCCGATGGCGTTGATGGGACTCCACACCCATTTGATTGTTTCCGCTGAGACTTATGAGATATATATCGGTCTTACGTTATTTATACATGTGATTGCACTTTGATATATACATTGATGTACTGTGTGTGCCAGCATGCTGATCTAGCGATGGCACAGATACACAAAGACTTTACCATTTGAGGTCGGGTCACTACACACATATTGATCTTTGCTAAGTTACTACTTTTGCTGCTATTGTCACAATTACTACAAAACCACTACTATTGTTGTTACCGTTACTGTTGCTATCGTTACTACTGCTATCAAACGATCATATTACTGTGCTACTAATCACTCTGCCATAGATATTTAGTCTCTAGGTGTGGTGGAATTGACAACTCAACTGCTAATACTTTCAAATATTCTTTGGCTCCCCTTGTGTTCAATAAATTTGGGTTGATTACTCTACCCTAGAAAACTATTGCGATCCCCTATACTTATGGGTTATTAGAGGGGCATAAGGCCCTCGATGATCATCGGTAACGGCGGCTCTTTGAGTGGGTCATCGATGATGATGCCCAGCAGCTCTGGATCTTTTGGATGGTGGATAGCAAATTGCTCATCACACTTCCATTGCAATATGTTCGTGGTGCGTTGATGTCTACTACACAACTTGTTCTTGTAGACTCGTGTTGGGCCTCCAAGCGCAGAGTTTTGTAGGACAGTAGTAATTTTCCCTCAAGTGGATGACCTAAAGTTTATCAATCGGTGGGAGGCGCACGATGAAGATGGTCTCTCTCAAACAACCCTGCAACCAAATAATGAAAAGTCTCTTGTGTCCCCAACACACCAAATACAATGGTAATTTGTATAGGTACACCAGTTCGGCGAAGAGATAGTAATAAAAGTGTAGTAATGATCGTAGATATTGATTTTTGTAATAGGAACAATAAAAACAGCAAGGTATCAATTGATAAAACGGAGCACAAACGATATTGCAATGCTTCAAAATGAGGCCTAGGGTCCGTACTTTCGCTAGTGCAATTTCTCAACAATGCTAATATAATTGGATCATATAACCATCACTCAACATGTGATGAAGAATCACTCCGAAGTTCCTATCTAGTGGAGAACATAAGAAGAAATTGTTTGTAGGGTACAAAACCACCTCAAAGCTAAATGTCACCTAGATACTCCAATGTCACCGCGAGTATCCGTGAGTTGATTATACGATATGCATCAAACAATTTCAGATTCATCATACTCAATCCAACACAAAGAACCTCAAATAGTGTCCCAAGATTTCTACCGGAGAAACAAAGACGAGAATGTGCATCAACCCCTATGCATAGATTACCCCAAGGTCACCTTGGGAATCACGAGTTGAGTACCAGAACATATATCAAGTGAATCAATATTATACCCCATTGTCACCACGGGTATTCATATGCAAGACATATATCAAGTGATCTCAAATGCATAAA
Organism: Triticum timopheevii; assembly: GCA_963921465.1. NCBI lineage: Eukaryota > Viridiplantae > Streptophyta > Magnoliopsida > Poales > Poaceae > Triticum > Triticum timopheevii. The sequence goes on along the minus strand of OY997264.1, from coordinate 244,970,609 downwards.
AGTATTCAATTCGATAAAACAAAATCTCAAAGGGAAAACTCAATTCATCAGAAAAAGATAAAGAGGGAGAAATACCATATGATCCAACTATATTAACAAAGCCCGCGATACATGAAGATTGTGCCATCTCAAGAACACGAGAGAGAGAGAGAGAGAGGGAGAGAGAGAGATTAAACACATAGCTACAGGTACAAACCCTCAGCCTCGAGGGTGGACTACTCCCTCCTCATCATGGTGGCTGCCGGGATGATGAAGATGGCCACCGGTGATAATTTTCCCCTTCGGCAAGGTGCCAGAACAGGGTCTAGATTGGTTTTTCATGGCTACAGAGGCTTGCGGCGGCGAAACTTCCGATCTAGGGTTATTTTTGATGGTTTCTCTATTTATAGGATTTTTTGGCGTTGGTTTTACACGAAGATGGGCCTCAAGGTGAGCACAACCCACCGGGACAAGCCAAGCCCCTCTGCGCACCGTGGTGGGTTGTGCCATCCTTGTGGCTCTTTTGGCCCTCCCACGAAGCTTCGGGAGTCTCTTTTGTTCCAAAAAAAATCATCAAAAAGTTTTAGCTCATTTGGAGAACTTTCATTTGTGCATAAAAAAACACCACGATAGTTCTGCTAAAAACAATGTCAGTCCGGGTTAGTTCCATGCAAATCATACCAAAACCATATAAAATTGTTGTAAACATGGCATGAATACTTCATAAATTATAGATATGTTGGAGACGTATCATGTGCCCAACGAACAACACTGCGATATCACTGGCGCCTGCACCGGCTGGTGAAGCTCTTGCTCTCCGACCTGCTCCGGCTCGTTCTCCTTGCCGAAGATGTAACACAGGAAGGGGTCAACGTCGAAGCTTTGGTTGCCTGGCATGCTTGGAATAACTAATGGTAGATAGTTGTGGACTAGATCTGCGCACAGTGTCGCGACGATGCATTGCCGCCTGGGTCATATGGAGCAAGCCACTAGCTGGTGGTGGGAAACCGATGAGGGAAGAGGCAAGAAGCATTGGCGTGGATTGCGGGACACGTGTATAATGCCATTAATTTCTGTACTGGGCATCTGTGTTGGTATAGGTACTACCTTTGTCGTGGTTTATTGGTCCCCTTCATACTTTGTACCAAATTTTGACCTTACATTTAACTAAGAAAATATTAATGCATGCCTCGAAAATAATATTGTTGGGCGGCTATTCCCTGCTATGTTCAACTACTATATGCAATAATTATGCATGTGCTTGCTCGTCGTTTAGGCTGCCACAACGCGCTCTGCTCTCGTCCCTCCGCGTGCTCTGCTCATCGTTTAGGCGATGCGGCATGCTCGGGTCACGTCCCGCCAGGCGCTCTGCTCGCCATTTAGGCGCCGAGGCGCGCTCGAGTCGCGTCCCTCCGCGCGCGCTCTGCCAGCTATTGGGGCCGGCGCACGATCACGTTGGGGAAGCTTTAGTTATTTGATCTCAGTCGGACACGGGGAACGGGCGATGGAGATTGAGGGAGTCCTGGACTAGGGGGTGTCCGGATAGCCGGACTATCATCGTCGGCCGGACTCCAAGACTATGAAGATACAAAGATTGAAGACTTCGTCCCGTGTCCGGAGGGGACTTTCCTTGGCGTGGAAGGCAAGCTTGGCAATACGGATATGTAGATCTCCTACCATTGTAACCGACTCTGTGTAACCCTAGCCATCTCCGATGTCTATATGAACCGGAGGGTTTTAGTCCGTAGGACGAACAACCATTACAACAATCATACCATAGGCTAGCTTCTAGGGTTTAGCCTCCTTGATCTCGTGGTAGATCTACTCTTGTACTACCCATATCATCAATATTAATCAAGCAGGAGTAGGGTTTTACCTCCATCGAGAGGGCCCGAACCTGGGTAAAAACATCGTGTCCCTTGTCTCCTGTTACCATCCGCCTAGACGCACAATTCGGGACCCCCTACCCGAGATCCGCCGGTTTTGACACCGACATTGGTGCTTTCATTGAGAGTTCCTCTGTGCCGTCGCGATCAGGAAGGATGCCTCTTCCCGTCTTTAAAGACGGTATCATCGCCAAAGGAGCCTTGGCCGCCGGCCAAACTATCCGGCTAGGTGGTTTTCTCATGACCGCCTGTTCGGCCACCGCTTCGACGATGACCTCTCGGGTCATCAAAAGCAATCTTCACGTCAACTCGGAATTCGCCGAGCAGCTGGATCCAATAGAGCTCTCGTCCGTAAACGAGCTCTTGGATCGCATCGCCGCCCTGGGAGTCACTACAGACTACAATCAGATTGGGCTTAAAACCGATCTGAGAGAGATTAACTCTCCCCAGGTTACCCACCACGTTGCGGTGGTAGAGGAACAACGCGGCGACTCTTCTTCTATATTGAAAACTAGTTATGTCCGGACTCCCGAACCCTCCATGCCGGATTCCCGCGGAGGGACGGACGTCGATCAAGCACTGAACCTAAAGTCAGGCATCGTACCAGACTCGTTGTACAACATCCAGCAATCCAAGCTTCCAAATTCGGAAACTTTTCGGCCCTTGAGCCTCGAGATGGGCAGGGTTCCGGACTCAATTCCACCCACCCACCCAAACATATGCGATCTATCTCAAATCCGCCAAGAGCCCGCCGAAACAGTACGTCATTACTGGGCCAGATTCCTCCTGGTTATGGACAGGATAAAGGACTACCATGAGGAAGACGCAATTTCAATCTTCTGCAATAATTGCACGGACAAGGGAATCTTGAACGCCGTAAGTCGTCATGAAATTACACGCTTCGCCGACCTGGCATCCATAGTACAAAAGTACTGTGCGATGGAGAGTTTTCAGAAAACCAAAACTAAGTTTTGGGACAATCCGGCTCCGAATACAACCCCAGTCCGAAACAAAAGGGTGCATCATGCTCAGGCACCCGGTACAAAAACCAAAAAGCAAAAACCCCATAAAGGGTACGGAACCGTACTAGAGGGATGGCTCAGCGGACCCTGTAAAATTCACAGTACAGAGGGCGCCACTCCAACACATAGCCTTCGAGCATAATGGATACTGCGGCAGGTGGCCAAAAGTGGCGAAGAGCTTCTAGCCCCAGAGAACCACTCCAATAGTACCAGTACGGTATCAACAGTCTTCGAGACTTTCGCATCAAATAATATGCGGAAACGAACGATCCGCAGCCTTTCCGAAGTCTACCAAGTAGCAACAACAAATCCACGGAGCGACACGGCTATCACCTTCAACGCCAGCGACGAACCTAAATTCTGAACTGCCCGAGCACCAGCCGCATTGGTCCTCAGCCCAATAGTGGACGGCTTTCGTCTTACGAAAGTACTCATGGACGGCAGCAGCGGATTAAACCTCATCTACGAGGAAACCCTTTGAAAAATGGAAATAGACTGGAGCCGTATTGAGCGAAGCAGCACAACCTTTAGAGGAATAATCACAAGCTGGGAAGCACGCTGCACAGGAAAAATCACACTTGATGTGGTGTTCGGCTTGCTGGACAATTACAGGTCCGAGGAGGTCATGTTCCAAGTGGCCCCGTTCAGCAGCGGATATCACGCTTTATTAGGACGAGAGGCATTCACAATTTTCCAAGCCATACCCCATTACAGGTACATGAAGCTTAAAATGCCCGGGCCCAATGGAACCATCACCCTTGCCAGTGATCCGGACAAAGCACTCTGCGCCGAAAACAAGACAGCCACATTAGCCCTAGAGGCACTATCCGAAGCTCTAGCGGCGGAGGAACTCACTACGCTGCGCTCTACGGTGAACAGGGATGATGTGATACTCGATAAGAGATCCAAGTCCACCTCTTTCAAACCAGCGGACGAAATAGTCAAATTCCAGGTCCATCCAACGGACCCAACAAAGACGGCCTCCATCGGGGCACAGTTGAACCCTGATGTAGACGCCGCACTACGAGAATTCCTTCGGGAAAATTGGGACATCTTTGCCTGGCACCCTTCAGATATGCCAGGAATCCCACGCAGATTGGCAGAACACAGCCTAAACATCCTAAAAGGATTCAAGCCAGTCAAACAGGCTCTTCGGCGATTTTCCGAACCCAAAAGACAGGCAATGGGAGAGGAGCTAGCCAAACTACTGGAAGCCGGATTCATCAGAGACATCAAATATCCAGACTGGCTAGCAAACCTGGTAATGGTACCAAAGAAGGACAAATCCTGGCGCCCATGTGTCGATTTTAAAGACCTCAATAAGGCTTGCCCAAAGGATCCTTTCCCCCTTCCTCGCATCGATCAAATAATCGATGCTACTGCAGGGCACGATTCATTGTGCTTCCTTGACGCATACTCCGGCTACCATCAAATCAATAGGGCGGAGGCGGACCAAGCCGCAACGGCATTCATTACTCCATACGGACCATTCTGCTTCAACACGATGCCTTTCAGACTCAAAAACGCCGGCGCAACATATCAGCGCATGATTCAGACATGTCTGGCTACCCAGATCGGCAAAACAGTAGAGGCATACGTAGACGACGTGGTCGTTAAAACCAAACACGTCGAAACTCTAGTAGACGATTTGAGGCTCACATTCGACAACCTCCGAGCATATGACATTAAGCTGAACCTGGAAAAATGTGTTTTCGGCGTACCAGCCGGAAAGCTCCTGGGCTTCATTGTATCCGGTAGAGGAATTGAAGCAAACCCAGCCAAGATCCGAGCTCTGTCGCAACTGGATATTCCAAAAGACCTCAAACAAATACAAAAATTGACTGGATGCGTGCCAGCTCTAAGCCGCTTCATCTCCCGTTTGGGAGAAAAGGCACTGCCCCAATATCGCCTCCTCAGGCGCACCGAACACTTCGAGTGGACGGATGCTGCCACTGCCAGACTCGAAGAAATAAAGGCCGTATTGGCAAAAAATCCGGTCCTGGCCGCGCCTAACCTGGGCGAACCAATGTTGTTATATATCACGGCAACACATCAAGTTGTAAGCGCGGTACTCGTCGTCGAACGAGAAACAGAAGGGCATAAATTCCCTCTTCAAAAACCAGTGTACTACGTATCCACTGTCTTAACTCCCTGCAAGTCCCGGTACCCGCATTATCAAAAGATAGCATCCGTAGTGTTAATGGCATCCCGGAAGCTGCGTCACTACTTTCAAGAGTGTTCGATAACAGTGGCCTCCGAAGTACCCCTCAACGACATCATAAACAACCGCAACGCGACGGGCAGGATCGCAAAATGGGCCATTGAGCTCTTACCATTTGACATAACCTACAAACCACGGCGAGCTATAAAGTCGCAAGTCCTGGCTGACTTCGTCGCTGAATGGACCGAAGCCGAACTCCCTAAAGAGTATGGCGCATACTCCAATTGGATCATGCATTTTGACGGCTCTAAAATATTGGCCAGCTTGGGGGCTGGCGTCGTTTTGATGTCCCCAACTGGAGACACAGTCCAATACGTACTTCAAATAATGTACACAGACTCCAACAACGCAACCGAATACGAGGCCCTTCTACACGGTCTCCGGATGGCAATCTCCATGGGCATTCAACGCCTCGAGGTACGCGGGGATTGAAACCTCGCAATATCACAAGTAAACGGAGACTTCGATGCCAAAGATCCGAAAATGGCAGCCTACCGTAACGTTGTCTTAAAACAGTCAGCTCGGTTCGAAGGACTCGAATTCCACCATGTAGCCCGGGATAATAACCAGGCGGCCGACGTGTTGGCACGCATCGGCGCAAAGCGCGACGCCGTCCCTCCAAACATCTTCCTGGAGTGGCTCTTTAAGCCATCCGTTGTATGGGAAGAGGAGTCCGGAAGCAACAATCCGGAACCAACCGCACCGCCCAACACCGAACATTCTGACACAACTGGTGGCTCAGCCAATGACATAACACCTTCCGCCCACGAAATAATGGCAGTCATTGCCCCGTGGACGGAACCATTCCTAGCCTACTTAATTAGGCAGGAACTCCCCGAAGACCAAAACGAGGCCCGCTGCATAGTTCAGCGATCTAAAGCCTACAAGGTCCATGAGGGGGAACTTTATAAGAAAAGCACAACCGGAGTCCTTCAAAGGTGTATCTCCGAAGAGGAAGGGCGAAATCTCCTAGCTGAAATTCACGCCGGACTAGGCGGACACCACGCTGCAGCCCGGGCCCTTGTAGGTAAGGCCTTCCGTACAGGATTTTATTGGCCGACGGCCCGGGCAGATGCTCAGGACTTAGTCCAACGATGCGTCGGTTGTCAACTCTTTGCTAATCAGAGCCACATGCCACCCACCGCCCTCAAAACTATACCCATCACCTGGCCGTTTGCGGTCTGGGGCTTGACATGGTTGGACCCCTTAAAGGGGGAACCCACAAGCAAAAATACCTATTGGTCATCATGGACAAATTCACCAAATGGATAGAGGTCAAGCCAGTCAAAACGGCCGAATCCGGACCTGTGATAGACTTCATATCCTGGGTAGTACACCGCTACGGTGTCCCCCACAGCATCATCACCGATAATGGCACGAACTTCATGGCCGACGAGGTTAAACTCTGGTGCAAAAATATGGGCATTAAGCTCGACTACGCTTCAGTCCATCACCCTCAAACCAACGGTCAAGTTGAACGAGCAAATGGTCTAATCATGAGAGACATCAAACCCAGACTAGTGCGGTCCCTTACGGAATCTAACACGCACTGGGTAGAGGAGCTCGACTCCGTACTCTGGGGGCTGCGGACCACACCAAACCGTACTACCGGGTTCACGCCATTTTTTATGGTATACGGCGCAGAGGCAGCTTTGCCCTGCGACATCATTCATGACTCACCTCGAGTGCGCATGTACGAAGAAAGAGAAGCCGAGCTGGATCGGCAGGACAGCTTGGACGCATTAGAGGAGGAGCGCGACGTGGCAAAGGCTCGTTCCGCATTCTATCAGCAACGGGCTCGAAGATATCAAAGCAGAGAAGTACGGGCTAAAACTTACAATGTTGGCGAACTAGTTCTACGCCTGCCGGACAAGAAAAAGGACAAACTCAAGCCCAAATGGGAAGGTCCCTTCATCATCGACCAAGTCCTGGCCGGCGGAGCATACCGTCTGCGAAATGCATCGGACAACCGACTCGAGCCGAACCCATGGAACGCAGCCCGCCTCCGAAGATTCTACGCCTAGCGCCGGACTCAGAGTTTGTCTCCTTCCCCCGTCCACATTTTATACTTCAATTGCCTTTTATCGCTCTTTTATCCCACTTTTTTCCTAAAGCCCTGGAGGGCCGATTTGCGCATTGTTCACACACATTTGATGTGCTACCCGCACTCATTATACCTGGGGGCTTCTTTAACAGAAGCTTACTTATACGGGCTTCATGCCCAACACATGTGTCAAACTTCTGCATGTACCTTTTATTCACCATTATATGCATCGATATGACTTAAGTTTTGGCCAAGCTGGGTTGCCTGGCTCCTGTGCTTACCCCTATGTTCCCGATTGTTCGGCTAGGAGGTAAAGGGAGCACCTCTGTGATTGTTACTGCCGGTTCAGCCGGATGTGTACCTCAGACTGGGTGAAGCCGAAAGCTAGCGTTCTTAAGGGAATATTCGGTCGGTGACTTGAAAGATGATTTTTTTACCTATTTATTTATCTGCCCCCAGATGTTTTCCTGCTCTTTTCGCAGTCCGGACATGCACTTTAGGGCATGCCTCCCAGGGAAAGGAACCCTTAACGGAACTATTCTCCCTAGAAGATGTTTCTTACTAACCATGTAATATAACATAACTAGTTGGGCACTTGTCTGATAAAGCACTAATGACCCCTACGCCTGGTCTCCATGCATGCCCCGGTTTTTTCATAACTGAGAAGGTATTCGGACACACTCCGGACTCTAGGGTCCCGAGGTCGAAACGAAAAGGTCGGCAAAGACAAACGATCTACAATCCGGCTAGAAGGCATTTTACATGTCATTTTAAATACATCGTCAAATTGACTGACTGTACTCCTCCTCAATCCCGTCTAACAGGCTGTCTAATTTACAGTCCCGTTGGGAATACTTAGCAGCCAACTCTATTTGGCCGTACACTAAGCTCACAGGGATCTCCTTCCCATCGGGCCCCACAGGTCCGACCTCGGCCATGTGGTTTGGATCCTCCTTCTTGTACCGCGTCTTCACCATGGCCCAGGCCTCCCTGCCACCTTGACGGCAGGCCGATATCTTCCATAAACGGAAGCGCTGCCGTACTCCCTGAAGCTTCACCGCAAGCTCTCCAAGGCCCTCGGGTAGGGAGACGGACGGCCATAAGGCCTGGACGACGCCACTCATCGCCTGCCGAACGCGTCCGAGCAGTTGCACCAGCTTGGGAAGTTGGTCACCCGTTGAACCGGGCATTTCCTCCGCAGGGCGACCTGTGAGCACACCTACAGACATAATTCTGCCAATTGACTTCCTCACCGAACTCTTCTTTTCAAAAGAGTTTGCTCAAGCACTTACTATAGATGCCGCGACGAAGCCGCTGATTCTCCTTCACGGAGCCAGACAGCTCGGCCCGAACACCCTTTAGCTCTTCTCCCAGCTGGGTGTGGGCATCCTGGAGTTTGTTCCTCTCCTGCTGCACCTTCATAAGCACCCTCTCGCCGGCCTTGAGCTGGCGCAGTAGCTGTTGCTTGTCCGGATCAAGTCCGGCAACATCTGCAATATCCTTGTCAGACTTATACGCACGCCGCACACCGCTTATCTTTTTGAAATAATGTGTTACCAGGGGGGTCTCTGTGTCTCCTCCTGCGGCAGCTAGTGCGGCCTCAAGTTGGGCCTTGCACTCTTGTAGCTCCTGGGACAATTGGGTATTCTTCTCTGTAAGATCCTGCACATTATATGATCCTTAAATTAGTTATCTTAACTACTTTAAGTCTCGGGGGCTATTGGCATATACAACTATTATAATCCCTTACCCGTATGTCTTTTACATACTGCTTCGTGGCTCTGGTTAAACCGTCTTGAGCAGCACGGAGGTGCGCGTCTCCCGCGTTAAATGCATTCAACGCCTCAGGGGAGAAACACGCGTCACGAAGAACTGTCCGGCGGCGCCCATGGTTCATGGAGCTCTCCACCTCAGACCTGGTGGAGACAGCCTGTCGGCATCCTCCGTTGGAGGAGTATCCGGCTCGCGCCTTGCGCTCTCCTCCCCCTCCGGACCAGGTGTTGGAGCCTGGCTGGCGGAGGCTTGGTTGGAAACCTCTCCGGGCACAGTCTGGCGAGTGCTCTTTCTCCTGGAAAAGTCATGAGCATTAATACACCTCCTGGGAATCCTTTTCCTGAATAACGGTCACGAGCTATACCATTGCGGTGACGTTTCGATTCGCACCGCACCCCTCTTCCGCCTGCGGGGCCGGACTGACCCTTGTTGGTCAGCCGCCGCAGGTTCGGCTTCCCGCCTTGAAGGCACCTCCTGCAAGACACCGTTGTATACGGTGGTCAGAAATACGCAAGGATGAAGTAATGGTGTCAGGACTCCGGTCATAATTACCTGGGAAGCCGGAGTTAGGCCGGGGTAGTCAGCCGTAATGGCGACTAGAGCATTGTCCATGCTGAGTTGGTGGAACACCCCGTCAATTAGCTCCACCTTTATGTCCGGATCCTCTTCGGAGGCTGGATCAAGGGATCTTCCCGGATCCTCGGGTTGTGGAGCCGGACTATGTATGCTCTCCACATTCCGGCGCAGTTCCTGCGTCAAAACCATAAAGTAAGGTACTTAACTTTGAATGCACGGGTCGGATAAATGAACGTCCGCTTACCCAGCTCCGAGGGTTATTCATGGAGAACCCGTTCAATGGGCTCGTTTGGAGGAAGTCCTCCTCCCCCTTGTACAGGCCGGACAGGATCTTTACCAGATCCGCGGCCGATCCCGGCCCCTTATGGCCATGATGGGTGGCGTCATTCTCCCCATTGAAATGCCACATGGGGTGGCCCCTATATTGGAGCGGCTGCACCCCTCGCATGATGCATGTGGCCATGACTCCGATCATGGTCAATCCGGAATGGGCCAGCAACCTAATCCGGCCCATCAAGTAATGGACGCTCCTGTCTTCCTCCTGTTGAGGGCTCCGTGGGCGCCAACTTAGGCGCTTCTTTAGAGGAGCCTTGTTGAACTCCGGGAGGCCGATCCGAACTGGGTCCGGCAGTGGAGCGTCTTCCACATAAAACCATTCCAAGGGCCAGTCTTCGGACGCCTTCTTTGGGGTTCTGGATAGATATCCGGTCCTAGCGATGCGCCATATTTCGGCTCCGCCCACTTGATATATTGACCCCTCGTGAGAACGGGGTACGAGGCAGAATAACCTCTTCCACAGCGCAAAATGGGGCTTGATGCCCAGGAACAGCTCGCAAAGAGCTACGAAACCCGCGATGTGCAGAATAGAGGCGGGCGTGAGGTGATGAAGCTGGAGTCCGTAGAACTCCAGAAGCCCTCGGAGGAACGGATGAATGGGAAATCCGAGCCCCCTTATTAGATAAGGGACGAAGCACACCCGCTCCCCTTTGGAGGGACTAGGGGTGGCCTCCGCTTGCTTTCCACCTTTGTAAGTGGCCAGCTCAGCTCGGACCGGGACCATAAAGGCCGGAGGAAGGTATCCCTCCGCTTGGAGCATCACCAGCTCGTTGTGCAGAACTGAACATCTCCTCCAATCTCCTGGCGGAGGTTTGGGAGCACGAGAGGAGGAGCCGCGTCAACGGTCCATGATAGAATGGATTTTTGGTCAGAAGCGCTCCGATGAGTACTCGCGGAAGGAAGATGGTGTGATTTGGATCTGGGTTCTTGCCTCTCTTATAGGCAGATTATTTGCGCAGCTAGGGGGTAAAATATAAAAGTACCCTGGCCTTTTGCATTCTTGCGACACGTGGAAGAGGGCCATTATTGGGCGTGGAAGCCAAGGAGCGCAACATTTGTAAAGGAAGCCGGACACTATCCGGCAAACACATGGAATTTGGAGGAGAACCCGCCTTGCAATGCCGAAGACAATATACGTGCTGAACTCGTCGTCATTGAAGCCTGGTTCGGGGGCTACTGAGGGAGTCCTGGAGTAGGGGGTGTCCGGATAGCCAGACTATCATCGTCGGCCGGACTCCAAGACTATGAAGATACAAAGATTGAAGACTTCGTCCCGTGTCCGGAGGGGACTTTCCTTGGCGTGGAAGGCAAGCTTGGCAATACGGATATGTAGATCTCCTACCATTGTAACCGACTCCGTGTAACCCTAGCCATCTCCGGTGTCTATATAAACCGGAGGGTTTTAGTCCGTAGGACGAACAACCATTACAACAATCATACCATAGGCTAGCTTCTAGGGTTTAGCCTCCTTGATCTCGTGGTAGATCTACTCTTGTACTACCCATATCATCAATATTAATCAAGCAGGAGTAGGGTTTTACCTCCATCAAGAGGGCCCGAACCTGGGTAAAAACATCGTGTCCCTTGTCTCCTGTTACCATCCGCCTAGACGCACAGTTCGGGACCCCCTACCCGAGATCCGCCGGTTTTGACACCGACAGAGATCATGGATTAGGTTAATTAATTACACCTCCAAAGCTGGATGATTGTCGCGTGCTCATCCGGCTCTGGAGGTATAATTAATTAACTTAAACTATGATCTCCCGCGCCCGTTCCCGTCGTGCAAATCCATCCTATCATCGGCAGATGGGGTATGCCGGTAAGTGTGGGTAACTAGCTAGCAAGTGGGTCAGTAGCGAGTCACCGCCGCCGGCCATTGTTGTGGTTATTTATAGCTAGCAGCTAGCTAGGGGATTGGGGATTTTACAGTTCACCCCCGTGGAGCACAGGAAGCCTTCGCTGGAGCACGGGAAGACTAAGTGGAGCACACAACCCAACAACCGTGCGATGTCACGTGTTATCACACACGTGTTAACATAAGGAAACATATGTGTAACTTACTAATCACAGCATAGGAGTACTCGCACCACGCATTGGTGCAATACTCCTAGCCATCGCAAGCAACTCATTTGCATTTTTCAAAGTTTATTCTACACACATAATCACACACGAATGAACTGTAGTAACCGTTTGTGTTATATTTTCTCATCGCAAATAGTTCATCCGAGTGGCCTGTTTGCGGCGGACCACACACATCTTGTTTACACGAGTCATTTTTGTTCTTCTGGCTCATCACAAACAGTTCATCTATGTGAACTATATGCCGCATATCACACATATCTTGTTAAGTTGAACCATTTCTGTTGTGTTGCCTAATCGAAAATAGTTCATCCGAGTGAACTGTATGCCATATATCGCACACACCTTGATCTAGCTGACCATTTCTGTTGCGTTCCCTAATTGAAAATAGTTCATCCGAGTGAACTGTATGTCGTATATTGCACACACCTTGTGATGGCAAATAGTTCTTATGGATTAACCATATGCCACGCATCGCCCATGCAACTATAATCGGAATCGTGTTTGATGTCTCTGCCATCGCAAACGTTTCATATCATTTTTATGACTTTTTTTACAACATCATTTGCGATTAATGCATCACAAACAGTTTCATCACAGGGTCTCTTATTGTAGTGCTGCGTTTGCAACATCCCGAAGTAGTGAAAAACCGCTCCACCACCAAGCCACCCCTTCTCTCTACACCACCACAGCAGCACACGCCAGCCTCCAATGGTGCCAATGGTGGTCGTAAAGGGGGTCAGGGGGCTCCTCTCACTCGGGCTACCCAGTGTGTGGCAACTAGGGCAGCCGCCCCCTTGTCAGTTGTGCAGCATCCCCGCTCACCTTGTGTCCCGCTACCGCAAACGCTTCAAGCGTGACTTACTTCGCATCGACAATGATGGGCGGAATGATGACCGTCAAGCAGCAATGGCGACACAAGGGCACACCCCTTCTTACCTGGTTGATCCCAACTAGTACATGGACACGAGTTACGGATCATCTGATGAGCGAGCTCAGCAAGATTGGTGCATATGAGCCCTACCAGGGCCATGATAAGGTTCATACAGTAAACAGGTCAGGTATGCATATCTCTCATGTTGGTCAATCTCTTCTCAAGTCTACATCTCGCCAACTTCAACTCTCCAAAGTTCTCCGAGTTCCAAATGTCACCCATAATCTCTTTTCTGTTCCTCGACTTACTTATGATAATAATGTCTCAATTGAATGTCACCCATTCTATTTTTTCATTAAGGACCGAGCCACACAGGACGTCCTTCTTAGAGGTCGCTATCGTGGTGGTCTTTACTGTCTGGATGTGCCACACACGTCTCAAGTCTTCAGTGGGGTTCGTGTTTCATCGTCTAAGTGGCATTGTCACCTTGGGCATCCGACTACTCCAATAGTGCATCGCGTTCTTCATCACCATGAACTCCAGTGGTGTCCAGTAATAAATGAATAGCAATGTGTGATGTCTGTCAACAGGGCAAGAGTCACCAACTTTCGTTTTCTTCGTTGAGTCAAGTTGTTAACAATCCTCTAGAGATTATGTTTACTGATGTATGGGGCCCTACCCAAACCTCTGTTAGTGGTCATAACTATTGTGTCAGTTTCATTAATGCTTATATCCACTTTACATGGCTTTATCCTCTTAAGCAGAAGCTGGTGTGTTTGCTATATGGGGACAATTGCATTTTTACCCCTAGTTGGTTCCTACCCACGGGTTTTGCCCTTACTTTTCGAGCTTGCTCAGTTTTTCCCTTACTTTTTCCATCGAGGTCCCTCGAATGCCCTTTGACTGTTTGACCAAAACTTTGAAAAATCATAACTAATTCATACAAACTTAGAAAAATGCAAATAATATATCAAAATGTTCAGATAAACATTACCTTTATGGGCATATCATTTGCATTCAGGACAAAAGCATCGTTTAAACTACCCGAGGTAATTAATATTATTAACATTATTAAAAATAAATAGGTATAAACAATATTTTTTTCATGAATAAAAATTACATGCAAATGTAGGTGATGTTTTGTGAACATCCTGATAACTTATTTGCATTTTTTGAGTTTGTATCAACTTGTTATGAATGTTCTAACGACTTTGACCATTATTTGGAAACTTCATAACAAGTTGATACGAACTCAGGAAAATGCAAATAAGGTATCAAAATGTTCAGAAAACATCACCTACATTTGCATATAATTTTTATTCATGAAAAAAATATTGTTTATACCTATTTATTTTTAATAATGTTAATAACATTAATTACCTCGGGTAGTTTAAACGATGCTTTTGTCCTGAATGCAAATGATATGCCCATAAAGGTAATGTTTATATGAACATTTTGATATCTTATTTGCATATTTTTGAGTTCATATGAATTAGTTATGAATTTTCAAAGTTTTGGTCAAACGGTCAAAGGGCATTCGAGGGACCTCGATGGAAAAAGTAAGGGCAAAACTGAGCAAGCTCGAAAAGTAAGGGCAAAACCCGTGGGTAGGAACCAACTAGGGGTAAAAATGCAATTGTCCCTTTCTAATAACTCCGACCCTGAAACCTACCGGCCCGACGTCCAAGATCTAAACTGGGGTAGGTTTGTAGCTTCATCTAGACGCCACGCAACCGCCTCCAAAAAACATTCATACACAATGGCCGCCTAAGCACACATGCACGCGGCCGAAATTGCTCCCGCCCACTATTTGGGACACCTCGGATTACCATCCTACCCCTGACCCGCAGTAGGTCCAAATTTAAGAGGGGGGCAAAGTTCATACTTTCCCCAAATTTCAAACAAGCGCGTCCCATCTTCTGTTCAAAATAGCCAAAAACAAGCGCATCCCAGACCGAAACATGGTTCTCCCCCCCGGTCCCCTCGCCCACCCGTCCGATTCCCATTCATACTCCGTCGGCGCCAAAACTACCTCTCCACCAGCCGCGAAACCTCGGCGTCCTTCGTCCGCCACCCCATCCCACCCATCAACTGCCGCCCACCTCCATCATGCCGGAGCCGATACCCCAACGTCGTTGTCCACCGCAACCTCAACTGCAACGCCCTCCACGGCTAGTAGTTGAAGCCGAGGCCGAGCCGTCCATACCCGAGACAGTTCAACCACGCCGTACTGCGCCTCACCGCTGCCACTCCAACTTCGCCACCGTCCACCGCACCGGAGTTGTTCCTGCTACGCCATCCTTCGCCGCCTCGGATCTGCTTCCCCTCCGCCGATATACGGCCACGGCAACACAGTCAACAATTTGGCCATGGGTTTGTCCAAGGATCCACGGCTCTCCAAAACATCGATTCCCCTGGGAAAAACAAGAAGATCGCCATGACATATCGACACCACACTGGCAACCGATAAGGGTACTCCTCTTCCCTTATTCTTGCAAATCTTACGTGTCTGCTTGCACGGTATTCATCCCACAGAAGACACTAGTTGACCGCTTCTTCTTCATACTAGATGTTCCTAGTAACTCGTGATGCACAAGGTTTCTCCTCATATACTATTTCACCTTAGCTAGAGGTCCGTCGCACCCCTGAATTTCAATTTCTGGCCAGTTGATTCCCAATTAACGGAAGCATTCCCCGGCGTAACAGGCGCTAGTACGCCGGGGAAGCAGCGCCTTGGTGTTTATATTAGGGGCGTGTGCGGCCTAGAGCTACTGGCGCCCGATCTGGAGGTCGGCCAGGATTAAAGCGATGGCCTGGGGGCGCTGCCAAGCACGGCGGTGGTGTGAGGTTGAGGGGAGGGCGGGGAGGCGAAGGCAGGGGTCTGGGCCGGTGGTCGCTGGTAGTTCGAGAAAGATCGTCAACAGTGACTGGCGGGAGGTAGACGAAGGCCATCTGCATGTTCCTTATAGATCGGACGGTTCATTAAAAAATCAACTGACCTATTTATTTTCAGTCGACTGTTATCTTAGATATGACCACATGTAGTGGTGTGCTGGAGGAGTACCTGCATTTCCTGTGCTCATATATTACAAAATCATACGGAGTAGAATCTAATTTTGTTTGCCATACAATGTTGTAGAGCTATCATATGTCTCCTGTCATTTATTTTTCAGCCACCTGCTATCTGCTACTTTTACAGTGCACTAGTTCTGCACACACTTCACCCATACTCTCACTATTGTGTTTTTATGCAAGGGTATTTCAGAGTCTGCCTCGAGAGAAGCAAAAAAGAGAAGAGAGAAGTGGAGCCAGCTTTCTTCGCGGTTAGGCACGACACGTTACAGCGCTATAAAGGATGCAGTGTCAGCAGATGGAGATGGTAACGTAGCTCTGGAGTTGATGACCTCGCTCACAATGAACCAGCATCCCAGGTGCTTGCTTTAACTTCACTGTGTCATATGTGGTTGCATGTTCCATATGGTGTCTAGCTTGTATTCGAAAGACCGAAGTAGGTCTTTATTAAGATAAGGAAAGATATTTTTTACATGAACCACCATCCCGTGAGCACCAGAAGACAAATAGCTAGTCAAGGCACTGGACGAGCCAGTGACAAGCCCAGCAAAGATAGACATCACCTGGAAGCTAACTAAAAAGCTGTGATGGTGGCGAAGCAGCCCGCCTCCCACCAGGCTCTCAGGTCCTAGATGATCATGCTCACCACTCCAACCGGATGTCTAGCTTGTATTGCTTCCAATTTGGTTAAATTGCATCTGCTTAGCTTACACATTATACCTTTGAATATGACATGCCTTTCTATTTTTGGTACATACTAGTACATCTGTGTATTAACCATGTTCTTACATCAAACTAATGTTCTTATGTATGCATCATCAATCACTTATGATGAGGCAGGCAGGCAAGTGCACTACTCCTCATTTAAAGAATGCAGCGTCAGCCTCCCGACATGATTCTCAAGAAACAGCAATGCTAGATGAAGATAGTGAAAGTAGCTCTGTAGTTGATTATAGCATTTCCCCTACACTAGCATCGCAGGTGCTTGCTCTAACTTGGCAGCGTGATATGTGGTTGCATGTTGCATATGGTGTCTAGATTGTGATTCTTCCAATCTGGTTAAACTGCATGTGCTAGTCTGCTTAGCTTATACATTATACCTGTTAATGTGACATGCTTTCCTGTATTTAGTACATAGTACATCTGTCTATTAAGCATGTCCTTACAAAAACTATTGTTTTTTTTTGTATCCCGCATTAATCAATATGACGAGACACCTTTAGTATATGCAGTGCGATATTAGTTGCATCTTTCATATGATTTATAGCATGTGCTGCTTCTAATTTGTTGAAATTCCATTTATGATGGGACGCTTTTAACTTGGCAGAGTTATATTGGTTGCATCTTTCATGTGGTGTCTAGCTTGCATTGCTTCTTATTTGTTGGAATGGTTTCTGCTTAGTTTACACAAACAGTTGTGAACATGCCATGCCATCCTGTTTTTCGTACATATTCCATCCTGGTATCATGTGTTTGCCTTACATCAAAGTAGTGATTGTCAGTATCATGCATGAATGAGTTCTGAAGTGAGAATTTTATTGCTTTTTCTTGTCGGTTTTACTTGACGATTCAAAATCAATAAAGCAGAAGGAAGTTAGCAAGGCAGCGGATAAAGGTGCTCCTTCCGAATGGAGGGCCTCTACAGTTTCTACTCCTCCACACCCCCAAGATGATTTCCAAGACAACACATGCATAGACACTCAACAAAGCTGTGTTTATGATGAGCATGTCTCCCCTAGTGCACCATCACCGGTGCTCCCTCTAACTTGGCACTGTTATATGTGGTTGCATGTTATGTGTGATGTCTAGCTTGTATTGCTTCTAATTTTGTTGAATTCCATCTCCTTACTTTACACATTATACTTGAATAAGACACGTGTTCCTGTTTCTAGAACATACAATATCTGTCTCACACCATGTTCTTACAGCAAATTGCTACTATTGTGTAACCTGCAACAATCACTTATCATAAGACACGTTTGACTTCGGAGTGTGATATAGGTTACATCTCGCATTCTTTTCTAGCTTGTACTACTAATTTGTTGAAATGGCACTTATGACGAGATAGTTTTAACTTGGTAGAGTGATATTCGTTGCATCTTTCATATGGTGTCTAGCTTTGATTGCTTCTAATTTGTTGAAATGCCTTCTCTTTAGTCTACACATCATAAGTTGTGAATATGCAATGGCACTAATGACGAGAGACCTCTAACATGATAGTGTGATGTTGTTTGCATCTTGCAATGTTGTTTGCATCTTGCATATGATTTATTTCTTGTACTGCTTCACATTTGTTCAAACTCCATTTATGATGATACACTGTTAACTTGGCAGAGCGATATTTGTAGCATCTTTCATATGGTGTCTACCTTCCATTGCATTGCTTCTAATTTGGTGAAATGTCTTCTTCTTAGTTTACACATCATAGTTCTGGTTATCTCTTCCGTCCTGTTTTTCATACATATTACATCCTCCTATCATGTGGTTGTCTAACATCAAAGTTCAGTTCGTCTGCATCACACATCTATTTGTTCTGAAGAACTAAATTGTTATTCGTTTTTATTGTCAGCTTGACTTAACATGGCACAGAGACAGAGGAAGAAACACATAATGGCAGGGAATGAGAAGCGGATGAATCCTGCAGATTCTGCTGGTACTGATGGTGCAATAGAAGGTCAAAGTCTAGCGGAAAATTCTACAAACACGGCATCCCATGCTACACGAGCTGCAAAAAAAGCCAAACAGAAACAAATAGTTGCCACCAAACAAGCAGAGACAGCCCTAGTTCTTGCAACACCTACCACAGTACTACCAGCTTCACGAGTTACTCGTGCGTCAACTGAGCTAGCAGCACGTTCCCAAGCTCCCTTGTCACCTGACACTACTTCCCAAGCACTCTTGACACAAGACGAGTTGGCAATTTCAGATGTACCTTGTGAGCTTCAACAGCAAGAAGGTAGTTGCTGGAGTCAAGTTACAGTTGCATGCTTCTTTATATGTAGTCTCATAGTTTGATGTACACTAACACTTCCTATGTTTGTTGTTGGACTAGCACCTAGGTGCAACAGGAAACAAACATCAGGGATAATGCTCGATAGGTTAACTAAATCTAGAGGAGGAAGAATGGAGATCCGTTTTGAGGCAGGTTTAAAAAGGCCATGTGATCCTACAGAGTCAGCCAAGTTAGTATCAGAGGCAGCGATTGCCGTTAGGTGTCATGTACGTATCCTCCCAACATGGATTCGTATAGGAATGACAAAGACGAAACCCAGTTCAACACCTTCCTCAACCATTTATCTGTAAGTATGGTTATGTATGGAAACTAGTAATATCGTCTTGCTCTATGCCATACTTTCTAGGTTGCTGATAATGAGACTCCCATAATTTTCAACAGATGAGGTTCAAGTTGGATCGCCAAGATGATGCAACCAGACAAGCTTGCACCCATGTTTTCAAGTCTGCTCTGCGACAGTATCGGTATAACTTGAGGAAAACTCGCTTTGAAGGCAAGGCTAACAGTGAACTTTCCCAAACATCTCCAGTGGAAAATATATCGGATGAATACTGGAGGGGCCTTGTTAAACACTGGCCTGATCTGAAGTATCAGGTACATTATATATATGTGATCAGATCACATGTTGAAGTCCTATTTACGCATGTGCCACACAAATATATCTTCTTGTAGGTGAACTGTTCAAAGAACAAGGCCAACTGTACGAAAGTGAAATTCCAACAAACGACAGGATCTCGTAGCTATATTGCACACTGCGAGGCTCTTGTAATTAGCTGTTGTTTCACTCTTTTCGCTGTACCATATTATTAGATCTATATTGACTTGTTCGAAATGCAGAGGAAAGCCCGCAAGGACCAAAAAGTACATGAACCAAATGTTGTGGAAATCTTCAAGGACTGTCACACCAGCAAGAAGAAGGGCATGACTACACTAGTCAAAGTCGTTGTTGTAAGTCCTTACTCCTTATGCCTTTTAACTACTACTTACTCTGACTTGTGCCTTGAACTGCATGGTTTGCAGCCAATGTCTATTACTCTTTTCAATTTTATACACAACTGTCTTAGCGTATCATTGCACCTTACAAGGTTTAAAAGAGAGGAGTGATGTTCCTTTGATCTTGACCCATAATCTAGTTCCGTGCTGGACTTGCCCACACAACGTTACTGTAGGACCTTGAAGTATGTCTAGAGGGGGGTGATTACACAACTTGACCAATAAAAACTTAACCTTTTCCCAATTTTAGAGTTTGGCAGATTTTAACTATTTTAGGACATGTCAAGCAATCATCACACTATTCAAGCAAGCATGCAAAGAGTATATAGGTAGCGGAAATTAAAGCATGCAACTTGCAAGAAAGTAAAGGGAAGGGTTTGGAGGATTCAAACGCATTTGGAGACACGGATGTTTTTGGCGTGGTTCCGATAGGTGGTGCTATCGTACATCCACGTTGATGGACACTTCAACCCACGAAGGGTAACGGTTGCGAGAGTCCATGGAGGGCTCCACCCATGAAGGGTCCACGAAGAAGCAACCTTGTATCCCACCATGGCCGTCGCCCTCGAAGGACTTGCCTCACTAGCGGTAGATCTTCACGAAGTAGGCGATCTCCTTGCTCTTACAAACTCCTTGGTTCAACTCCACAATCTTGTCGGAGGCTCCCAAGTGACACCTAGCCAATCTAGGAGACACCACTCTCCAAGAAGTAACAAATGGTGCGTTGATGATGAACTCCTTGCTCTTGTGCTTCAAATGATAGTATCCCCAACACTCAACTCTCTCTCATAGGTTTTGGATCTGGTGGAAATTTGAGTGGAAAGCAACTTGGGGAAGGCTAGAGATCAAGATTCATATGGTAGGAATGGAATATCTTGGCCTCAACACATGAGTAGGTGGTTCTCTCTCAGAAATGGTAAGTTGGAAGTGTAGGTTCGTTCTGATGGCTCTCTCCACGAATGAAGAGGAGGTGGAGGGGTATATATAGCCTCCACACAAAATCTAACCGTTACACACAATTTACCAAACTCGGTGGGACCGATTCGAGAGACTCGGTCGGACCGATTTAGTAAACCTAGTGACCGTTAGTGATTTTCGGTGGGACTGGCATGCATCTCGGTGAGACCGAATCGGTTAGGGTTAGGGCATAACGTAATCTCGGTAAGACCGATTACACAAACTCGGTGAGACCGATTTGGTAATAAGCTTTCCAGAGAGTTGGTCAGGTAAACTTGGTGGGACCGATTTGCTCTTTTCGGTGAGACCGAAATGTTACAAAAAGGAAACAGAGAGTTTACATTGCAATCTCGGTGGGACCGATCGCTCACTTCGGTTAGACCGAAACGTTACGAAGGGAAACAGAGAGATTACAACCCCATCTCGGTGAGACCGAGATCCCTATCGGTAAGACCGATTTGCTTAGGGTTTGTGGCAGTGGCTATGACTTTTGGAATCGGTGGCGCCGGGTAGGAAGAATCGGGGTGACCGATTTTGGCTTTGGGTTTAGGTCATTTGTGGATGTGGGAAAGTAGTTGAGGGTTTTGGAGCATATCACTAAGCACATGAAGCAAGAGGCTCATTAAGCAACACCTCATCCCTCCTTGATAGTATTGGCTTTTCCTATAAACTCAATGTGATCTTGGATCACTAAAATATAAAATGAAGAGTCTAGAGCTTTTGAGCTTGAGCCAATCCTTTGTCCTTAGTATTTTGAGGGATCCACTTTCATCATCCATGCCATGCCATTCATTGAGCTTTCCTGAAATAATAGTCTTGGAATAGCATTAGCTCAATGAGCTATATGTTGTTATGAATTACCAAAACCACCTAGGGATAGTTGCACTTTCAGTTACAATTGCATGTTTGTTTGTTCTCGGTTGTTTTGTGATATGAATGATGTCATACTATGCTTACCGTATTATAAACTTCGTCTCTTTATCCTTATCCCTCAATACAATGTGAAGAAATAGACAATACATTAGCGATGGTACATGGTCATATGTTTGGAACCTGGTTTTATTATGTACTTTGCAATAATACAACTAATATTTTACATGGGTTCACGAGAATAAGTTCTGTATATAGACCAAAGCTATTTTGTTTGGTTTTGCTGCCTCCTTAATATCTTTTGTTCTGGTACTACTAATGTAAAAACTCAACTTTTCAGCGAGCTATGGAAAAAATGGTGGAACCGCCACCTTCTGAAGGTGGCGAGGCAACTATAATCGCGATGTCAGCTCTTGCTGCAGTGGGTCAGTACCTGTCCACTAATAGTGCCAAAAGCACGTTCCTGCGTAATACTGGGTTAGTTGTTAAGGCAATCTCGTCCAAACTGCCTCATGATCAAGATATGCAAGCTCAAAGCAATGTTGTATCTGCGCTCCAGACACAAGTCCATTCCCTAACAGAGACCCTTTGTGAAACAAGGAGAGACATTGTTCGATGTCGTCAAGATATGCATGGTTATGAAACCAGACTATCAGAAATTTGCTATGTTGTTCAGGAGCCTAGGAGAAATTAAGGCGAGGGTTATGGTGCTCCATTGGACAATACAGAATGAAAACATAACAGTCAGGTCAAATGAACTGAGCTTCTGAACTTCTGGTGGTGCATTTATCTGCTAGATTGTTAAGTTTTATGCCAACCTTCCTTTTGTTATATAGTTGTAATTTGTTTTGGTGCGATACAAAATTTATTCTTAACGTGAGCCACTGGCTGAAGAAAACAGCAAGCCATTTTTTATAGTGTAGGGTGTTCCCTATATTTGCACTGCTGGCGATCTTTGATGCCAAGTGGATGTAATCTGTGCAATCGCCTTAATAGCCTAGCGTTAGTTTCGGCCTTATTTATTTCCTAGTCTTCTTTTTCCCTGGTTTGCTAGTGGCCGCAACCACCATGGGCCATATACGGGCCATAGGATCCATGGGTCTCCTACGGGCCGTTGATAAATGGGCCTCCAACAGGGCCGTAGAATCAGTGGGCCTCGGGCCGTTGGCTAAATGGGTCTACATGGGTCGTAAACGGGCGTAATTGGTATCGGCCCAGCACGGTAACGGGTCGTTAACAGGCCGGAGGACAGCAAAGGCTTAATTCCGTCACAGGCATAACAAGTCGTTAATGGGCCAGAATATAGGACGGGCTGGAAACGGCGCAACGCGTTAACAGGCCAGAAACGGGCTGACTCTTGCCATGGGCCAAGGAACAGGCCAGTAACGGGCCAGAAGTAATCGAGGGCCGAAAAGGAGCCCAAGAACGTATGGGCCGTCAATAGGCAGAAAGCTAACACGGGATGGAAACGTCCCATGTGAATCACGGGCCATTAACGAGTACAAAGAAAATTACTGTTCATTATGGGCTAGAGTCACTGTGGGCCTGTAAAGGGCCTAAAGATACGAAGGCCTCATATGGGCCGAAAGACATCGTGGGCCATACATGGGCCGAAAGTGAAATGGGCTGGTGTTATATTCGACGGCCCACATGACGTTGTTG
The DNA here is from genome assembly GCA_963921465.1 of Triticum timopheevii. Taxonomy (NCBI): domain Eukaryota; kingdom Viridiplantae; phylum Streptophyta; class Magnoliopsida; order Poales; family Poaceae; genus Triticum; species Triticum timopheevii. The sequence goes on along the minus strand of OY997264.1, from coordinate 244,947,252 downwards.
GGCTGATTTCCTTTAGGGCCTAACGGGTCGTGAGTTACCGGGCCGTAAAATGGGCTATTTGCAAAGAGACCGTTAACAGGCTTTTCATGGGCCAGCCCGTTAACTTTTGACCAAGTCAAACGGGCTGGCTTTGTAAGCTAAATGGGCCAGTGGTGGGTCGTGGCACGTGTCGACATATCATAGGCGCCTATCTGACCCACTAACGAGCTGACACGTGTTTCGTCCGGCCAATAAGAATTTTACACGTGGAAATTTCCCATTGGTCGGGGCGGTTAACGGGTTATCGGATCCAAAACCCGACCCGATAGCTTAACGGTGTTCTGTTACGGTGGATGCCACGTGTCAGTCACCCTTGACGAAAGCACTTCTCTGACGCGCGATTTATTGTCATGGAAGTGGACACTTTCGTGATGATATTTTTGGTAATGTCATGGAACACTTCTACGACAGCACAGGTATGACTATCTTGATTCTGTCATAAAATCGTCATGGATGTACATGCATGACAAAAAACGCGACCTACTCTGACAAACACGTATCATCACAGAAGTATATTTTTTTGTAGTGTTGTCGCATGCATGACTCATGCAGTCTCTGATCCAATGTCTGAACCCCGTCATTCTCAAGTTGCTATGAGCATTCCACACTAGCGGACTGCTATGGAATAGGAGTATCATGCTCTTCTTCATAATAAAACATGGCGTATGGTTCCTCCTCCTCCTCCTCGTGTTAATATTATTGACTCCAAGAGGTTATTTAAAGTGAAGAAGCATTTTGATGGCTCTATTGAGCGCTACAAGGCCCGCCTAGTTGCTAAAGGTTTCAAACAGTGTCACTGTCTTGACTATGAGGATTACTTTTAGCTCATTTATCAAGCCCACTACCATTCGCATCTTGTTATCTCTGGCAATTACTCGTGGCTAGTCTCTCTAATAGTTGGATGTTCAGAATGCTTTTCTTCATGGTGTGTTAGAGGAGGAAGTTTACATGAGGCAGCCACCAGGTTTTGTTGATCCTGACCATCCTCATCATCTTTGTTGCTTGGACAAAGCACTCTATGGTCTGAAGCAAGATCCTCGTGCTTGGCATGCTCGTCTTGCGACTGCTCTACATGCTCATGGTTTTGTTCCATCTATGGCTGATACATCACTGTTTCTTTTCCAGCGTTCTGATGCCACCATATATCTTTTTGTTTATGTTGATGACATCATTCTTGTCAGTTTTTTTTTGAAATAAACATCCTCTTTATTTATTAGTAATAATGGTTGCATCGTCTATAAGAAAATTTACAATATCGTTCATAGGTTCCTCAAACCAGTCCCTTGTCTCGGAAAATTTGGCTACTCTAGCAACTTCATGAGCTACTTTATTTGCCTTCCTATTACAGTGTTCAAATCTAACTAACGAAAAATCACAAACCAAAAGATAACAATCATCAAACACAGCTGCCGCCGCTCCCGCTGTATGTCCTCCATTCTTCATCGTGTCAATTACTTCCATATTATCGGAGTTAACAACAAGTCGGTTACTTCCCGCCTTTTGTGCAAGTAATAAGCCAAAACGTAGTGCCATGGCTTCTGCTGTTAAAACATCTGCACACCAATCCATCTTCCAATTCCCTCCAACAATAAATCTTCCTTTATCATCTCTAAGTACATCTCCCGCTGTGCCTCTAAGCATGTCTTGATCGAAAGAAGCATCGACGTTTAATTTCACAAAACCTAAAGGGGGTCTCGTCCATCCCTCTATTTTATTTGTTGCCTTGGAGGATTGGGCAATAACATAGTTCGTCGTTATAGCACGGGCTCCCATCGAAATTTGGTATGCATCTTGGGTCTTCCCCTGATGAACTAGCGAACGTCTTTCCCACCATAAATACCAGGCTGTTATAGCGATCAGTTCGCGAACATTCTGTGTGCCCAATGTAGATAGCTCATGTTCTGGCATAAAAATTAGAAATTCAAGTACTGCCTCTCCCGCACAATCGACCGCACAGGCTTTTTTAATGGCTTCATGCAATCCCAGTTTCTCCCACACCTCTTTTGCCTTTTGACATAAAAATAATAAGTGTTTAGTATCTTCATGCCCGTTCGAACATGATGGGCAGGTGGGCGAAACTTTCATATGTCTATTAGTAAGTGTAACACGACACGGGAGGGTTCCATGTAAGGTACGCCAAATAAAGATCTTCACTTTTGCTGGACAAGATAATTTCCAAATCTTGCTCCAAATAGAATTGACATTTATTCCTCCAATGCCATCTGAGTGTTGCAATTTCCTCCCATGTTGGGCTTTCCATTCCTCTAGATAAGCAGAACGAACCGTGAACCGTCCATTCTTTGTAAAGCTCCAAGCTATGAAATCCGACATGTCATACGTGGGGAGGGGGATCGTAAGCACTCGCTGGACATCAATTGGCCACAACGTGTGTCTTACCAAATCTTCATCCCAGCAATTGTTGATTGGATCTATAAGATCAGCAACTTTTGTTAGAAGCTGCCCTCTTCTAGGAGTGATAATTTTCCTATTTGCCCCATTCGGGATCCATGCATCTCTCCAGATATCAATATTCTGTCCATTACCAACTCTCCAAATATAACCTTTTTTGAGAGAATCCACTCCGGCCATAATGCTTTGCCACGTGAAAGAGGATCCTTTTTTTAGACTCGCATTCATTAAATCTCCATCTGGAAAAATATTTAGCTCTCAAAATTGTAGCACATAGTGAATCAGGGTTATCAAGCAGGCGCCACGCTTGTTTGGCTAATAAGGCCAGATTGAAACAATGTATGTCTCGAAAACCCATTCCTCCTTGGTCTTTTGGTACACACATCTTCCACCATGCCATCCAATGCGTTCTCTTCTGATTGTCTTTGTCACCCCACCAAAAATGCGACATCGCGTCAATGATTCCTTTACAAATCTTTTTAGGAATTTTAAATACGGACATTGCATAAGTTGGGATAGCTTGTACAACCGATTTGAGAAGGATTTCCTTTCCTCCTGCTGATAGCAACTTTTCCTTCCAACCACTGATTTTCATAACAATTCGGTCTATTAAGAATTGGAAACAATCACTTTTGTCCATACCCACATTTGAAGGCAGACCCAAATATTTGTCATTGAGAGCTTCAGTCATAATGTTCAGAATAGTACATATATGCGCCTTATCTTCCACTCTCGTGTTGGGACTAAAAAATATACTAGATTTTTCAACACTCACCATTTGTCCCGATGCAGAACAATAAGCATCCAAAACTGCTTTTAGCGCCTCCGCGTTCATTGAATTAGCTTGCATCAGGATTAATGAATCGTCCGTGAAAAGGAGATTTGAAATAGATGGGCCATTCTTGTCAGTTCCTTAGTGCCTGCTGCTGATCTTCTTTTATCAGCTCTTCATTCTAATTTTGCTATTAAGGACCTTGGCAAGCTTCATTATTTTCTGGCTTTGGAGGTTGCTCACAATTCTGATGGACCCTATCTCACTCAAAAGAAGTACTCCTTGGATCTGTTGCGTCATGCTGGTATGCTAAAGTGCAACCCCTCCTCCACACCCATGTTTGCTATTGACAAGATGTTTTTTGTTGATGGTGATCTTCTATCTCATGTGATGCTACTGAGTATCGTAGTCTTGTTGGTAGCCTGCAGTACCTCACTACCACCAGACCGGATATTGCCTTTTGTGGTCAATCGTGTTTGCTAGTATCTACATGCACCTCGGTATTCCCATCGTTAAGCGATCAAGCACATTCTTCATTATGTTCGCCTGGCAGCCTCTTATGCATTACATCTTCGGCCTACTCCCTCTATCGTTCTTTCCACTTTTTCAAATGCAGACTGGGCAGGTAATCCCGATGATCAGCGATCCACAGGGGGATATGCGGTCTTTTTCGGCCCTAACTTGATTGCCTGGAGTGCTTGGAAGCAAGCCACTGTGTCTCGCAATAGTACATAGGCTGAGTATAAGGCTGTAGCTAATGCAACCACAAAGCTTATTTGGGTACAGTCCTTGCTCTGTGAGTTGCAAGTACCTCAACAGCAGCCACCGGTTCTTTGGTGTGATAACATTGACGCTACATACCTATCTTCAAATCAGGTATTTCACGTGCGAACAAAACACATCTAAGTTGATTACCACTTTGTTAGAGAATGAGTCGCACAGAAGCTACTTCAGATCAAGTTCATCTCCTCTAAAGATCAACTTGCGAACATCTTGACAAAGCCATTGCCATTAACTTTGTTCGAGGATTGTCAGCATAATCTCAACTTGCGGAGCATGGCTGAGATTGAGGGAGGGTACTAGAGTTGTAGTTGTATATGTCTTGTATATGCCTTGTAATTGTACATGAGACTCTCTTATATATACATGCAAAGGCCCTCGTATAGGGTTGAGCTATTCTACCCTAAACATCACAAGTCTAATAAAGGGCAACAGAAGATTTTGCCCAAGCGAAAGTGGCCGCGGCACCCACTAGCGGAAGTACCGCCAAAGCGGTACTACCGTCAGGGGTAAGCGGTACTACCGCCAAATACCAACAGGCATATAGAGAACTCGGGTGAAGTATCAGAGGTACTACAGCAACAGTACCGCACCAAGCGGTACTACCGCTCTATCATGGTACTTCCGTGAGTTAGCTTCTGCCTAACACAGAGAGTGGCAGTACTGCACGCAGTACTATCAGTAGAAGTACCGCCCAAGCAGTACTACCGTCGTAGCGAGCGGTACTACTGCTAAACATCCACTTGGTAGAACCACCACAATAGAAGGATGCTCCAATATACTAGGAAGGGTATGCAGGTGCATAATGAAGGAAATATGCCCTAGAGGCAATAATAAAGTTGTTATTTTATATTTCCTTATATCCTGATAAATGTCTATTATTCATGCTAGAATTGTATTAACCGGAAACCTGGTATATGTGTGGATACATAGACAAAACACCGTGTCCCTAGTAAGCCTCTACTAGACTAGCTCGTTAATCAAAGATGGTTAAGTTTCCTGACCATAGACATGTGTTGTCATTTGATGAATGGGATCATCATTAGAGAATGATGTGATGGACAAGACCCATCCGTTAGCTTAGCATAATGATCGTTCAGTTTTATTGCTATTGCTTTCTTCATGTCAAATACATATTCCTCCAACTCTCAGATTATGCAACTCCTGGATACCGGAGGAATGCTTTTTGTGCTATCAAACGTCACAACTTAACTGGGTGATTATAAAGATGCTCTACAGGTATCTCCGAAGGTGTTTGTTGGGTTGGCATATATCAAAATTAGGATTTGTCACTTCGAGTATCGGAGAGGTATCTTTGGGCCCTCTCAGTAATGCACATCATAAGAAGCCTTAGGGAACGAGTAAAGAGACTTGCCGGTAACGAGATTGAACTAGGTATGAAGATACCGACGATCGAATCTCGGGCAAGTAACATACCGATGACAAAGGGAATAACGTATGTTGTCATTACGGTTCAACCGATAAAGATCTTCGTAGAATATGTGGGAGCCAATATGAGCATCCAGGTTCCGTTGTTGGTTATTGACCGGAGAGGTGTTTCGGTTATGTCTACATAGTTCTCGAACCCGAGGGTCCGCATGCTTAACGTTCGATGATGATTTGTATTATATGAGTTATGCGATTTGGTGACCGAATGTTGTTCGGAGTCCCGAATGATATCACGGACATGACGAGGAGTCTCGAAATGGTCGAGAGGTAAAGATTCATATATAGGATGATAGTATTCGGACACCGGAAGTGTTCCGGGGGTACCGGGTATGTATCGGGTCACCGGAAGGGGTTCCGGGCAACCCCCGACAAACTACATGGGCCTTGTCGGTGTCAAAATCGGCGGATCTCGGGTAGGGGGTCCCGAACTGTGCGTCTAGGCGGATGGTAACAGGAGACGAGGGACACGATGTTTTTACCCAGGTTCGGGCCCTCTTGATGGAGGTAAAACCCTACGTCCTGCTTGATTAATATTGATGATATGGGTAGTACAAGAGTAGATCTACCACGAGATCAAGGAGGCTAAACCCTAGAAGCTAGCCTATGGTATGATTGTTGTAATGTATGTTGTCCTACGGACTAAAGCCCTCCGGTTTATATAGACACCAGAGAAGGCTAGGGTTACACAGAGTCGGTTACAATGGTAGGAGATCTACATATCCGTATTGCCAAGCTTGCCTTCCACGCCAAGGAAAGTACCATCCGGACACGAGCCGGAGTCTTCAATCTTGTATCTTCGTAGTCTTGGAGTCCGGCGGATAATGATAGTCCGGCTGTCCGGACACCCCCTAGTCCAGGACTCCCTCAGTAGCCCCTGAACCAGTCTTCAATGACGATAAGTCCGGCGTGCATAATGTTCGGCATTGCAAGGCGGGTTCCTCTCTTGAATAATCCAGAGAAGATCATGAACACCAGGATAGTGTCCGGCTCTGCAAAATAAATTCCACATTCCACCGTAGAGAGAATAAAATGTACACTTAGTTCAATCTGCTGACGTATTATGCGGCGTGACATCACACCGCCACCAGGCCTTTGTTTGAATTATTATACCACCTCAGCATGTTTAGCGAAGCGGTTTCCTTGGCACGTCTTGTCGAAGCAGAGATCGTGTTCCCCTTATTCCGGGATTCTCATCAATACGTGCGTGGGTAACCCAACCGCGCCATTGATGGTGGCGCTTGGGAGATAAGCGAGTTTTACCAGGCTGGTGGGGGACGCATAATTTTGTCCGCCTATATATAAGGGATAAGGATTCCCCTTCTCACCTACGCCTTCTTCCTCCTTTGCTTATCCATCCCCGCGAACTCAAGCTCCACCGACCGAGCTCGCGCATCTCGCCTCGACCTTCTCCGAATATGTCCGAAGCGGGAGGCAAATGGTTAGCCTCCACCGTCAAGGAGGAGGACATCACCAAGTTGCGCAGCGCCGGATACCTTTTCGGCGATATCGCGCATCGGCTGCCCGACGAGGGGCAGCTCATCCCTACCCCCGGGCCTCATGAGAGGGTCGTCTTCCTCCCCCACTTCCTCCGCGGACTGGGCTTTCCGCTCCATCCATTTGTCCGGGGGCTCATGTTTTACTACGGCCTGGATTTCCACGATCTGGCGCCGAACTTTATCCTCAACATCTCGGCGTTTATCGTCGTGTGCGAGGCCTTCCTCTGCATCCGGCCCCACTTCGGCCTGTGGCTCAAGACCTTCAACGTCAAGCCGAAGGTTGTGAAGGGTACGCAAGCGGAATGCGGAGGCGCCATGTTGGGCAAATTGCCCAATGTCCCTTGGCTAGAAGGGACCTTCGTGGACTCCGTCAAGGGGTGGCAATCGGGGTGGTTTTACATCACCGAGCCGCGCAAATCCACATGGGCGGCGGCCCCCGAGTTTAGATCTGGCATCCCCACGCAGCTCACCTCCTGGAAAGAGAAGGGCTTGTGGTGGGGGAATCCGGTGGAGGTGACGGGACTCCGAGCATGTATCAAGAAGATGGTGAGCAATAGGCTCAGGCTCGTCGACGTGGTCCAAGTCATGCTCATCCGGCGGATCCTCCCATGCCAAGAACGGGCATTTAATTTGTGGGAGTTCAATCCGGAACAGCACCAGGCGCTAAGCGGGCTCTTCGATACAACATACGAAGGCGCCTGGAGGGTGCTGTTCAATCGCGCCGAAGCCCCCGCGTCCGCGACCGAAGACCGCGGATTCAGCTCGCAGTATCCAACTGACGAGGTAAGTGATTCAACCCCATTACGGGACACTTGTGATAATTAGATTGACTCTAGCGAGGTCTCATTCTGCCTCTTCCTTTGACAGGAATGGATGGAGAAGGCCAAGCTGCTCATCAGCCCGGCTCCCATGCCAGAAGACCCAGTGGACGCCCGCTTAACAGGGCTGCTGGTTCCGGCACCGCACGTGGTGCCGGAGAAGAAGGCCAAGAAGGTGGCCGCGGGGACTCGAAAGAGTTCCCGCAATCAGGCGTTTGACGACGACGAGGACTCCTCCCCCGAAGACGAGGAGGAGTACTCTCTCCCGGAGGAGGGAGAGAAGAAAAGGAAGGCTTCCCCCATCGGGGAGGCCGAAGGGTCCAAGAGGGGGAGAACTATCCCCCCGGACAGTTTCGCCAACATCAGCGTTGGTGAGGATGAGTGGCCTCCAAGGGCCAGGCGTCCGGCAAGATCGTAAGTATCCGGATCCTTGATGTGTAATTTCTTTTATGTCGCGTAGTATCCTTCTAACGCCGCATTCTGCCCGTAGTCCGGCCAATGATGATCTCCCCGACTCATCGAGCGGGTCATTGGCCTCGTCGGATGTGAATTTCATCCCGACTGCCTCCACCCCACGCGCCGACGAGGACGTCGAGGTGGGATCCCAGAGAGGGACCCATCAGGAGGAGGCTCCGGAGGCGCCGTCAGGCAGCCTCCCGGACTTCATGCCGGACTCTACATCGGAACCCGCAGTGGTTCCAGAGTCCGGCAAGCGGCCCCTTCGAAAGAAGGGCAGGACCGTGACGCCAGCGGCCTCCGTCCAACCGGAGGCGCCGGATAACCTGCTGGAGGCGCTTAAAGGCGCTTCCATCGAGGAAGAACACCGCACTATCATGAGTGCGGTGATTGAGAAGGTTCAGCTCGCTAAGAGCGGGCTGACCGAAGCCTGCAGCAGCATTTTAACAGGCTTTGAGGTAAGAAGTTAAAATTATGTAATGTAATACCGCATAGACAGTAGCCCCTGATGCTTAGTTCGGTGTTCGGAAAGAAAAGCCGGACTAAGGATCTTTAACAAGATATACGCAAGGTTGCCTAAAATATGTCAATATGGGTTTGCAGGCTGCGCTTCTGACCTCTGCCGCACTAACGGCGGAGGTTGACGTGCTAAAGAAGGATCTCGAGCGGTCCGAGCAAGAGCTCGGCCATGCAAAGAAGCAGCTCGAGGAAAAAGAAGGTGAGTAACACCTCTTTGAATAAGTACCTTACAGAAAAGGATTTTGGTTGCAAATAAAATTAACAAGGATAATATGTGTATTGCAGGGGCCACTAACGAGGTGGCAACCCTGAAGGATGTTGTGTCCGCGGCCGAACGCAGTGCGGCCGCGGAACGGACTGAGCGAGAAAAGCAAGAGGCACGGGTGGCGGAAGTTCGGCAAGAGCTCCAGGCTCTCATGGAAAAACATGAGAGTTTGGAGCGTGACTCCAAGACTCGAGAGTCCGAGCTTGCCTCGGCTCTCGAAAGTGCCAAGTCCGCCAAGGCCGAGGCCCGTAAGGCCCTTCAGGAGGTTGAGGACATAAAGAAGATAGCGGCGGGTAAGGCGTTTTTCATGCAAAGCAGGCATGTTAATGTGAACTACCTGACACTTACCCGCATTCGGAGCTCTCCAGGGGCGTTTGCAGATCTGCCGCGTAGTGCGTCTGATGCCGCCGCATTCTATCGTGGCGAGGAGGGGAGCTCGACGGAGAAGGTCTTCTGGTCTTAGTATACTGAGGCCGGCCATCCGGTGCCCCCAAGCGACCAGCTGAAGCAGCTGGTCGAACTCCACAAGGTAGCTGAGGAGGCCATGAAGGGCCTCATAGTCCGGCTGTGACCTGGACAGGCCATGCCTGGTAGCTACTTTGGCCTCGTGCGGCGGCTGGTGGATGCATGCCCCAGGCTGGATGTAGTCAAGCGCTCCGCCTGTATCGAAGGCGCTCGTCGGGCCCTTGCCCGCATAAAGGTGCAATGGGGCAAATTGGATGCGGAGAAGCTTCTCACGGACCCACCGCCACCGGGCAAGGAGTATCGCACGCCGGAGAAGTATTATAAAATTGTCCTGAAGGGAGCCTGCAATATTGCAGATGAGTGCTCCCGAAATGTAATCTTTGAGTGAACTCGCTGTTTATTTATCCTGTGCGCTGAAAACTTCGTTCATATGCGCCATGAGCAACGCTTGTTTAATTTAAAATATTACCTTCTGTGCGGCCGTTTGTAAAATCTGAGAGATGGCAAGTCGTTGGCTTCAGCCCCCAAGCCACAAGTGCTGGGGTGTTCGGGATAAACTTGAGCACTCTTGTTCCCATTTTTGGGTCCATCTAGGGAGGCGCTCAACACGACGAACAAGGCAACCGGACTTATAGTGCTTGAACACTCTCACTTAGCCATAGAATTCTATAATTTTAAATTTCGGCGAAGCCCCTGGTATTCGGAAGACCGAATCCGGGGCGCTATCCACGCCTTCATCGGACATTATCCGGAACTTCGCTCGAAGCGGCGTGAGTCTTTAAGGACCCGAAAAAACCTCTCGAACAGCGACCAGTCTCTCGCCTTATCATGCCAGTCAGTTTTAGCTTTCTCCACTGAGGCGTTAACCCGGCTCAACCGGGGCGCAATCGCAGTGGTTCTCCCAGTGCCACCTTAGCCGACAGAACGGAACGTAAGGCACCAAAACGTGGGAGCCGGGCAAACCCAACTATTGACCCAAGACATGATTCGGAGCCGATTCATATAATGCTATAAGTTCGGGGTGCCGCACTTGTGAAAGTGTTCGGACTTTATCACACCATAGAGTGGGGAACATAAGCCCCCGGTGTATTATGCCGTACCAAAATATACGGGTGCCAGATGTCATATAATGAGCATATATATAAAATGTGATGCAATTGCGATCATAAAGGTGCTGCATTATTAATGAAAGAAAAGTCTGCTAGTAGAGCGGACTGATACAAATAGTGCGGTAAGCAAGGGATTTGGACTAAATAAACATGTCCCCCTCCAGGGATGAGCTGCGGATTTGGTGTATATAATCGAATTTAATGCTCGTAATTGAGACCACCTGAGTGTTCGGCGCGGCCTTCTTTAGTCCCTGACTGTTGCATCATGAGTTCGGCAGGTTCGCCGCCGGACAGGGCTTCTGGTTAACAGAGTCCTGTGTACAAAAAAGAAGAAAAATAAAAAAAAGAGGGGCACATTTGCGAGCCCCCGGTGTGGTCGAACCGCACTCTGGGTCCGTTGTGATCGTGCCCCCTCCCCTGTGCCCATGGTATCTCCAAAGCGTAATGATGTACGCGGAGTGTTATTCTTGCGATCATACGCGGGCGAGGGTTGGGGCCGCATTGCTACGCGTGCTCTGATCGCGCCAGGTGGTCTTCGTTGGCATTGCTCCGGGCGCGCTTTGCTGTATCCGGCCGTTTAACAGCCGGACTCGAGAATTGCCTTAGAAGGCTGCTCTGTACTTCTGCCGCGAGAGCCGCTGTATGTTCCTCCGTTCGGAGGGAGCGTTCCGTATTCCCATTGACCGTGATGACTCCACGAGGGCCTGGCATCTGGAGCTTTAGGTATGCATAGTGCGGCACCGCGTTGAATTTGGCAAACGCGGTTCGCCCGAGCAGAGCGTGATAGCCGCTGCGAAACGGGACTATGTCGAAGATTAACTCTTCACTTCGGAAATTATCCGGGGATCCGAAGACCACTTCCAGTGTGACTGAGCCTGTGCAGTTGGCTTCCACTCCTGGTATGACACCTTTAAAGGTTGTCTTTGTAGGTTTAATCCTTGATGGGTCTATGCCCATTTTGCGCACTGTATCCTGATAAAGCAGGTTTAGGCTACTGCCGCCGTCCATCGGGACTCTCGTGAGGTGGAACCCATCGACGATTGGATCTAAGACCAATGCGGCGAATCCGCCATGGCGTATGCTGGTCGGATGGTCTCTTCGATCGAAAGTGATCGGACAAGAGGACCATGGGTTGAACTTTGGGGCGACTGGCTCCATCGCATAGACGTCCCTTAGTGCGCGTTTCCTCTCCCTCTTGGGTATGTGGGTCGCGTATATCATATTCACCGTCCGTACTTGTGGGGGAAAACCCTTCTGTCCTCTGTTGTTCGGCGGCCGGGTCTCTTCCTCGTCGTCGCTATTTAGCCCCTTGTCATTGTTTTCGGCAATTAACTTGCCAGCCTGCTTGAACACCCAGCAATCTCTATTGGTGTGGTTAGCTGGCTTTTCAGAGGTGCCATGTATCTGGCATAAGCGGTCGAGTATTCGGTCCAGATTGGACGGACCCAGAGTGGTTCTTTTAAATGGCTTCTTCCGTTGACCGGGTTTAGAGCCTCGGAATCCGGCATTGACTGTCGTATCCTCCTTATCGTCGCCGTTAATTCGACGCTTGTTTTTGTTTCGACGTGACCTGCCGTTGTTGTCCTTAGTATCCGGACAGCCAGAATTTTTACGGAGATTGTTGCTGCGGGCTAGCCAGCTGTCCTCTCCAGCACAAAAGCGGGTCATTAACGATGTGAGGGCTGCCATGGATTTCAGCTTTCCCTGCCCCAGGTGACGGGCTAGCCATTCGTCCCGGATGTTATTTTTGAAGGCTGCAAGGGCCTCTGCGTCCGGACAATCGACGATTTGATTTTTCTTCGTCAAGAACCGTGTCCAGAATTGTCTGGCCGATTCGTCTGGCTGTTGAATGATGTGGCTTAGGTCGTCGGCGTATGGTGGTCGCACATATGTGCCTTGGAAGTTATCAAGGAATGCGGCCTTCAGGTCTTCCCAACACCCAATTGACCCTGCGGGCAGGCTGTTAAGCCAATGTCGAGCTGGTCCTTTAAGCTTGAGTGGGAGGTACTTGATGGCGTGGAGATCGTCGCCGCGGGCCATATGGATGTGGAGAAGATAGTCTTCGATCCACACCGCGGGGTCTGTTGTGCCATTGTAAGATTCGATGTTTACGGGTTTAAACCCTTCGGGGATCTGATGATCCATTACTTCGTCAGTGAAGCATAACGGTGTGCGGCGCCCCTGTATTGAGCGATATCGCGACGCAGCTCGAGAGAGCGCTGTCTGCTGTGTTCGGCCCGGCCGGGGTTATTGTATCCGGCACGACGGTATTCGTCGTGGGTCGTAGCGCGCCCACGTGATCCATAGATGGATCTGGATTGCCTTGCTTTGTCCTCCAATATGTCTCGCAAGTCCGGCGCGTTCCCTCTTGGCTTCGTACTTTTGGAGCGATGCCGGGGTATGGTCTTGGCTGGGGGCCTGGATGCCTCTCTGTCACGACCACGGGGTGGTTGGTCAGCCATATCGTGCGCTGGTGATGGAGGTACGTATGCTTCCTCCTCTAATCGGGGGAGCAGCTTGCGTTTTGGGTAACTTTTGGAGGGACGTTCGAGTTTATACTCTTCGGCCGCGAGGACCTTGGTCCATCGATCGGCCAGCAGGTTCTGATCAGCTTGAAGCTGCTGCTGCTTTTTCTTTAGGCTGTTTGCTGTGGCGATGAGCCTGCGCTTGAAGCGCTCTTGTTCGACGGGGTCCTCGGGTACGACGAATTCGTCATCGTTGAGGCTTGCTTCGTCTTCGGAGGGAGGCATATAATTATGATCCTCAACCTCTTCGTCTGCCTCCCCCTCATGAGGGCTTGCTTCTGCATCCTCCTGCGCTGAGTCTTGCTGGAGGGGATTGTCTTCGGCACTCTCTGGAGTATTATTATCTCCTGTGCCGAAATCTCCATTCTTGCTGTGGCGAGATTTAGAGCGGCGCCGCTGACGCCGGCGCTTGGGCTGTTTCTTTAAGGGATCTGCCTCCGCTGTTTCTTCGCCGTCCCCATCTTTTGGGGTATCCACCATGTATACGTCGTATGACGAGGTGGCCTTCCAGTGCCCTGTGGGCGCTGGTTCCTGTTCGTCTCTGGCATCGTCGTCCATAGCGTCGATGTCTTCGGAGTCGTAGTCTAGCATGTCGGTTAGATCGTCGACAGTGGCTACAAAGTGGGTGGTGGGTGGGCTCTGAATTTCTTCATCGTCCGTATCCCAACCATCCTGGCCATAATCCGGCCAGGACTCTCCTGATAACGAGAGATGCTTTAGTGAATTCAAGATATCGCCGAAAGGCGAGCATTGGAAGACGTCCGCGGTGGTGAATTCCATAACCGGCGCCCAATCCGGATCGATTGGTAGGGGCACGGGAGGTTCGGAGTCCGGCGAGGAGTCCGGCGCCTCGGAATCACGAGTTTCGCAGGGGACAAGATTAGTGTTCGGCTCCATCGCCGTGGATGTTGGAGCCCCCAGGGCGGCGTCTATCCACCGGCCCTCGATCTGGGCGATCGGCTCCGGGCCAATGGCCGGAGCGGACCCGTGTGCGGCCACCAAGGCACTGTTCGGTGGCAGAGCTAAATCATGCCCGTCGTCACAGTGCGGCGCGCTTGGCTGTGGCTCGAGTCCGTCGAAGATCAAGTCTCCGCGGACGTCGGCCATGAAGTTTAAGCTTCCAAATCTGACCTGACGGCCAGGGGCGTGGCTTTCGATCTGCTCCAGATGGCCAAGTGAATTGGCCCGCAGGGTGAAGCCGCCGAATACGAAGATCTGTCCGGGGAGAAAAGTCTCACCCTGGACAGCGTTGCAGGTTGAAGATGCCATCAAGCCTATCGGTGACGACATAGAGGAACTCTCAATGAAAGCACCAATGTCGGTGTCAAAACCGGCGGATCTCGGGTAGGGGGTCCCGAACTGTGCGTCTAGGCGGATGGTAACAGGAGACGAGGGACACGATGTTTTTACCCAGGTTCGGGCCCTCTTGATGGAGGTAAAACCCTACGTCCTGCTTGATTAATATTGATGATATGGGTAGTACAAGAGTAGATCTACCACGAGATCAAGGAGGCTAAACCCTAGAAGCTAGCCTATGGTATGATTGTTGTAATGTATGTTGTCCTACGGACTAAAGCCCTCCGGTTTATATAGACATCGGAGAAGGCTAGGGTTACACAGAGTCGGTTACAATGGTAGGAGATCTACATATCCGTATTGCCAAGCTTGCCTTCCACGCCAAGGAAAGTACCATCCGGACACGAGCCGGAGTCTTCAATCTTGTATCTTCGTAGTCTTGGAGTCCGGCGGATAATGATAGTCCGGCTGTCCGGACACCCCCTAGTCCAGGACTCCCTCAGGCCTAATGGGCCAAGAGGGGGATAGACCAGCCCCTAAGGGGCTGGCGCGCCCCCATGTAGGCCGAATTGGGGAGGGAGGAAAGGGGAGAAGAGAGAAGGAAGGGGAGGGATTCAGCCTCCCCCTTCCTTTCCTACCCCCCCCCCTCCTTTCTTCCCCCTCCGACACTTACGGAAGGGGGGAGGCCGACTTGTGGGAGGCGCCCAAGTAGGATTACTCCTACTTGGGCCGCCCGTTGCTGCCTCTTTCCCTCTCCCACCTATATATATGTGGGGGGCACCACTAGAACAAACATCATTGATTCCTAGCCGTGTGCGGCGCCCCCCTCCACAGTTTACGCCTCCGGTCATATTCACGTAGTGCTTAGGCGAAGCCCTGTGCGGATCACTTCACCATCACCGTCACCATGCCGTTGTGCTGACGCAACTCTCACTCGACACTTTGCTGAATCAAGAGTTCGAGGGACGTCATCGAGTTGAACGTGTTTAGAACTCTGAGGTGTCGTACGTTCGGTGCTTGATCGGTCGGAACAAGAAGAAGTTCGACTGCATCAACCGCTTTAACAAACGCTTCCGCTTTCGGTCTACGAGGGTACGTAGACACACTCTCCCCCTCTCGTTGCTATAAATCTCCTAGATAGATCTTGCGTGAGCATAGGAATTTATTTGAAATTGCATGCTATGTTTCCCAACACATCTGGTTTGTGTACGTGTTGATTTCACCCATAATTTCCAATGCAGACCCCCTCTTAATAGTACGGTTTTCCTAAGATTCAGATCAAATGAAAAGAAAAATGCAGGAAATAACCATCTTTGCACTTTATACAACTCAGGGGAATAAACCGTCTTGTGCCACATATAATAATACCTAAAATGCTCAACCCACACGGTTAGTCCGCAAAGCGCATTTTCATCAACACTGAAACCAACTAGAGAGAGATATGCCCTAACAGGCAGCAAAAGAGCATCTTGTTTGCTTTGGATCCCTTGCGATGAAAGATGGGTCGGAGATTCGTTTCTGGGAGGACAAGTGGCTAGGCAATGCTAGCCTCCAAGAACAATAGCCTGATTTGTACCACATTATTCGCGATAGGAATGATACTATTGCATAGGTTATTAGTTCATCCCCAACAGCTATTTCTTTCAGACGGGATTGGATTGGCCCGTTTTTGTCATGGCAAAATCTTCTATCCTGTTGGGAGTGGATTAACCTGACACATGGATGAGATGAGTTTCATTGAAATCTCACTACATCTGGGTTCTTCACAGTCTACTCAATGTATGGTGTGCTAAGGCATTAAGAGGTTCCAGTGGATAATAAAACAAAAATTTGGAAGTAAAAAATTTCACTAAAAGTTGAAATCTTCATGTGGCATCTTCGGAGGGGAGTTGTGCTAAGCAAAGACAACCTCGTCCGTCGCAATTGACAAGAAAGCAAGAAGTGTAGCTTTTGTACTCATGATGAGACAATCAAACACTTCTTTTTTCAATGTAAGTTTGTGCATTCTATATGGCTAGTCATCCAAGTAGCATCTGATTTGTATCTGTCACAAGTCTTGCGAATATTTTTTGGCATTGGTTGAACGGTATTTCAAATGGGTTCAAAAGCTAATAAGTGTTTGAGCGTATGTCTTATTATGGTCGCTTTGACTATGTAGAAATGATTCGATTTTTAATGACAAAAAATGTTCTCCTTTGCAGGTTATTCTTTGATGCACGCGCTCAATTCATACATAGTCTACCCTACACCGAATGGAGTGCCAACCGTTGTTCAAGGCGGTGTCTATGCGGTTGGAGCAGGTGGCCATGAAGGTTTTTACCCAATATGAGTGTCAGCATAATCTCCGGGTCAGTCAACCACCTGCTTTGACATAAGCATAGTGTCAGACATATGATTATTCTGTTATCAATATGTTGGCTTATTTTATTTTCATTTGGTCAGATTGTTGGTATTGGCTATGTGCATTTTAGTTATACAGATGTTGGTGTTCCTTATCTTGATTTGTATCCGCTCGATGCTATTTGTATCCGCTCCATGCTATATTTTGAGTCGATGAAAGCGATCTATATCATAAAAGAAAAAGGAAAGTATCGACTTCCCTTTCTCCATGTTCCCATGCGGATGCTGCTGCATGCACAACAACGAGCTAATATAGCCATGAAGGAACCAACGCGACCCATTGGTCGGTGGAGCTACTTTCCCGTGGGTGAGCTCATTGCGGACGTGCCACAATCGCCACATGGTCATCAGAATCACCACACTCGTGACAAAAAGATGTTTACAGTGCTTCAAGTAAAAAGAACAGCTGAAGAACCCCATAGCATAGAGCCAAAAAGACGTTTATATGCACTGTAAGAAACTTTCACGTGTTCATTCATTTCTAGGTTCATTAATGTGATTTGATATCAGTTGATCATATGACTGCAATTGGTTAAAATACATAGAGTCAACAATAGTGTTATCTGAAACCCCACGTCGACCTTGACAGTGTGCCCTTGTCTGGAAATGAACTGGAATATATCATAGTTATAGATTAGAAATTCGGACAAAGTTACCAGCTCACTAGCAAAGTTTTGCTTTCACTTAAGCCAAAAGCCAAAAGGAATAGAAAAGTACAGTAACATCCATGTGAGATGTCACTAGTTGATTTTTGAATGGTTGCCCACTGATGTAGTTACCCTCTGCGTACTGACGTCATCTTGCAAATGCTGCATAATTAGCTGCTGCTCCCAGTGATTTCGTTATAAGTGCTCTTGATGTTGCTGATCAGAGCTTCCCTGGAACGCATAGAAGTACCAGAGGTGATAAGAACCTGACAAGAAATCTAGTTCGTTTCTGTGAAAGTATGAATCTATGATCCCGCAAAACAAAAAGTATGAATGTATGAAACGATCAATTTCCTCGCAGTAGGTTTCTATAAATAGTGTCTTTTTATTAACTCACAGTGAAGCATCAAGGATATACAAAATACAATGATAAACATCCGGCCTTTGCATAACCAAGATGCACACAGACAACACCAACACACACATCAAGATCACACCCGCAAAGCAAAGCAAAGCCAAACAAGGCTGAAGCTATGCCTAGGCGAATTGAAAAACAAAGAGAAAGGGGAAAAAAGTAGCGATGATCCACGTTGAGCAGACACTGAGCCAACGAAGATGATGAAGGAGCACACGATCCGAACGTCATAACCACGCAAACTGAAACTGTGCACACACTAGGCAATCAATTGCCGTTTACGGAGCCAGGAACATCCGTGTGGCTCCAGTCGCATCATAAACTCGTGAGAAGAGACTATGTCGTCAAAATCTCACACTAGAGACGCTGTGGCGATAACACGCCTCAAACACAAGTGAATGTCGGAAGTAAATCTAGGCATGACCACGACCGCCTAGACAAAACACCATGTATTGTCACTGCGCGCCATGGCGGCGACCTACTGCCACCTTGGAATGTCCCGGTCAACCACATCGGCACTGCCACCACCACCTCCTTCGGCTCGCCACGCCACCATGATGGATCACCAAAATCCGCCACCACACACCGCCTTCGCGCCTCAGCCACCCAAGTGAGGTCCCTAGAGAGGCCAACTGCAGTGCATGCCTCACCAACAACCACTGGTCCCACCAGCCGGCACCAACTCCAAAACGATGCCCACAAGAGGGTAGCACAACACATGTGACGCCATCGTCCGGCTCAAGGACCTAGGGTTTCCCCTAGAGCGGTATCGACTACTCCCTTTGTTTCTAAATATAAGTCCTTTTAGAGATTTCAATATGGACTACATACGGAGCAAAATAGGAACGGAGGGAGTAGAAGGAAAGAACCACAACTCTGATGCCTTCATGAAGGTAACGACGCTCGCAAGCGCCGTCGTCATCGACTTTCGCCGGCGTTCTCACCTTCCAATCCCTAAGCAGGCTAGTCCACCAAAATCACCGTCGATGTCTAGCCCCTTGCCGTTGTGAAGACTAGACGCCGTCGGCCTAATCATCACCATGGATGACCACCACAACCATCCTCTTGCACCAAGAATAGCTGAAGGACCATCACAAACGGCCGCCGCCCTAAAAACCGTGAGCCATGATGGACCTCAGCCCACTAGGCTCCCACCGCCGAGCGCACCAGGCCGATCAGGACAGCAGATCGCCCAGAGCCGCTAGAAGAGGTCGAGGTCACTGACACCCATGTCAGATCCGAGCAGGGGGGGATTGGATAGCATATGGCAATAACTTACAAACTGCTCTCCCGTGTCGCTCCGGCGAACGGTCTGGGAGCAAACCCTAGCACCGCCACACAAGCCTCTCTCAGGACTCATCCCCCTCGCCGCCACTGGTGGACGTCGCCGCGCAAAGCCCGCGAGGGGTCTCTTCCTCCTCCCGCTGAGGCTGGTCATAGTGGAGAGTAACTTAGACTAGTAACATGCATATGTTACTAGTCTATGTTATTACCTTCATAGTAGGCAGTGTCATATGTGTGGTAACATAGATGTGTTCATTTATTACTTTGTAGACTCATTTTGCATTGGAAAGCGCTATGTGATGGTAACATATTATGTTACTCTATTTGCCTCTTTCCTCATTAACTATTTTCCACCTCATCATTTTTGCTTATGTGGCATCTATGTTACTACTTATGTTACTCCCACTATGACCAGCCTGAGACGACGGTGGCGCGGGATGTTGGATCTGACGAAGGAGCGGTCCACAGGGTGGGCGCTCAGCCGTGCAGGCTCGCATGGTGTGGGATGGCGCGGTCCTGCCGCCCATGGTGTGGAGGGGAACCAAGCTATCGGGATGGGCATGAGGGCCGCCGGTGCGTGTTGACCTAGAAATGTGCAGGCGCGCATGGATCTAGTGTTACGCGGTCGCAACAGTGGGTGGGGCAGTCGGTTGGGCACGCGACGGCGTGCCAGGAATGCGCGGGAGAGTCGAGCCTGGAGTCGGGCTCTCAGGCATGGAGAGTAGGGGCCAAGCTCGATATGGTTTCTTGGCGAGCCTACTTACGCGGTACTTCGTTTGGCTTTCCTGGTGCAGATCTGTCAGGGTGGCTGGCCGACAACCTCTGGGACGCGGACTGAGAGCGAGATGTGAAGCACCGCTTGCGTTTCATGGAGGTGGTATGCCGGATGGGTTGGCTCAGTCATGGTTTTGGGCGGGCGAGGCTGCTGGTAAAAGCCACACTTCTTTTTTTTCTCGAATACGCACGAGTGTGTGTATCATTCATTAAAGAGAGGGTGGGAAAGACTCCCAAACATCCACACGGGCTACAATATTTACATGACACACGCCCAACTCCGCCAGTACACTAGGGCGTACTACTCACGATCCGTCTGCCTACTACCGTGCTCCTCAAAACCCTTACTGTCACCCTTGAACAGTCCAGCCTTGGCCCAAAGCTTCCCTTCGTCCTGGAGCCGCTCCTTAACTCTTGGCAGAGACACCGATGCCCCGTTGAAGACGATGTCATTTCGATGCTTCCAAATTATCCATAAGGCAAGGATGCATTTAGCCCTTAAAGATCTGCGATGTGTCGGGCGTTGGTCCTGCCTCAAGCACCAGGCGCTCAAAGATTCATCCTAGAGTGGCTCTATGTCATGCACCCCTGTCCTCGTTCCCATCTCGTGCCAGACCTGCCTCGCAAACACGCAGTCAAGAAGCAGATGTTGTAGTGATTCCTCGTGCTGGTCACAGAAGGGGCATGAGTCCTGGTGCGGTAGCCCTCGCTTGGCCAGCCGGTCAGACGTCCAACATCTGTTTTGAATCGCGAGCCAAAGAAAGAAGCGACAGTGGAGTGGCGCGCTTGATTTCCATGTAAACTCCGCCGTTGGTGATCTTTGCAGGCCCATGAAATTTGCCGCGTACGCAGAGCGCGCGGAGAAGTTCCCGTTTTGCTCCCACGACCAAATAGTTCTGTCCTCCTCCCCTTCCACTAGTTGCATGTCTGCCACCCTTTGCCACAGAGCCAGGAATTGTGCCATCTCATTTGCAGTGAGATTAGGTCCAATGTCTCTTCCCCATTCCCCACTTATGAGCGCGTCCGCAACTGTCCGTGAGGCTCTCGTCCGCCTTCGAACTCTGCTATAGATGGCAGGAGCTAGCTCGCCAACTCGGTAGCCCGAGAGCCACCGGTCTTCCCAGAAAAGAGCGCTTCGGCCATTACCTACGATCGTCCGAGAAGCCGCGTTGTATAATGCGTGAGAAGCAGCAGGGACGTCGATGTTGAACTCAGCCCAGGGTTTCTCGTTGTCCGTTTTCTGTAGCCATGGCCATCGGGCTTGTAGGGCCTTGTTCAACCAGCTCAGGTTGGGGATCCCAAGCCCACCCGCCCACTTGGGCCTGCACACACTATCCCATGCCACGGCACAGTGCCCTCCTGTCGCCTCTTTCTTCCCACACCAGAGGAACCCGCGGCAGATTTTTGACAGGGCCTTGATGATCTTCATCGGAATGTTCAAGGCCAGCATGGAGTGGATCGGTATTGCGCAAAGGACCGATAAGATCAGTGTTAGGCGACCACTCTTCGGAAGCATTGCCACCTTCCAATGCGGCAGGCAGTCAGCAAGTTTATCCACTAGGCATTGGAGCTGCGCTGCTGATTGTGTGTATGGTGAGCGGCAGCCCCAAGTAGGTGCAAGGGAAGGAGCTGTTCGAGCATCCAAGGATTGAGCAGACGAGCGATACCTCCTCTTGAGAGCAGTCGATGGGTATAGTGGCACTCTTGCTCATGTTGACTGACAGCCCCGAGGCGTTTCCAAACAGGTCCAAAATGGCTCCACAAGTGCGGCTCTCCAGCTCGGTTGGCTTGAAGAACAACATGACATCATCTGCGAACATCGATACTCTTTGCCGTAATCCAGTGGTAGATAGGGGGAAAGCGCCCCTAGTTGCAGGCAGTACTGGAAGAGGCCTCGTAGGGGCTCCATGCATAGGATAAAGACCATTGGGGAGAGCGGAGCCCCTTGTCGAAGACCTTGGCAGGGCAGGATCGGCTTGCCAGGAGCACCATTGATCATCACTCTCGTCGACTAAGTGGCAAGAAGACCACACATCCATGAACGCCAGCGTCTCCCAAAACCGAATCTTTCGAGCACTTCGAGCATAAAGGGCCACTTCACTGTATCAAATGCTTTCATAATATCAAGCTTGAGCATGATGGAGGGCTGACGGAGAGCATGTAGCCGCCTAGCCGTGCATTGCACGAAATGAAATTGTCATGCGGTGTTCTTCCGCGCACAAACGCACTCTGCTGCTTTCCCACAAGCCTTGGTAGGTCCTCCACCAGTCTCAAAGCGAGAGCTTTGTCAAAAATCTTGATGGCACTGTGAACTAATGCTCACTGGTCTGAAATCTTTGGTGTCAAGAGCTCCTTCCCGCTTTGGTAGTAATGACACCGAGGCCTTGTTGATCACTGCAAGACCCCGCATGTCTCCTTGGTGAAATTGATCAAGCGCCCGCATAAAATCAGTTTTGACAATCTGCCAGCACGAGGCGTAGAAACGCCCAGTAAAGCCGTCCGGGCCTGGTGCTTTGTTGAGCGGCATCACCTTGATGGCTTTCTCCACTTCCTCCACAGTGAACTGAACCTCCATGTGGGATAGGTCATACGAGGGCAGGTCGAGCAGATCCAGGTTGATGGAGGCTGTTCTGGCTTGAGAATCCCCTAGCAGATTATCATAGTACGTGTCCACCGCCGCTGAAATATTGTCCTGGCCAGATATGATCTCGTCATGTTTCCGCAAGCTCAGGATGGCGTTTTTCTGCTGTCTGTAGGCTGCATGTTTATGGAAGAACCCTGTATTCGCGTCCCCTTCCTTCAAGAATAGTAACCTGGATCTTTGGCGAGCTATGGTTCTTTCCAGAGAGCATAATCCCAGGAGTTTCTTTTTCAACAGCTTCCGGAGGTCATGTTCTACGACCGTGAGGCTCCGCTTGTCCCCAGCCGCATCTAAACGAGCAATCAGCTCCATAGCCATAGCAATCTGCAGCTTAATATTTCCAATCCAGCGATCGCTCCAACTTTGGAGTGCTTTTGTCGTCGCCCTCAGTTTGTTGTCTAGGACCCAGAACGGGTTGCCGTCTGCCGGCACCGATTGCCACGCCTGCTGGACAATGTCGTGAAAGCCAGCCACCTTTGTCCAGAAGCCCTCAAAACGGAAACGACGTCCCACATGGAATTCCGCATCCAGGTCCACCAGGACTGGGCAGTGATCTGAGATTGATGTGCCTAGGGCTGTGAGAAGGTTTGCCGGGTATATATCCTCCCAAGTGTTTGTCGCAAAAACATGGTTCATCCTCTCGCTTGACCATGTATATCTCCGCCCGTTAAGATAGAGCTCCTTCAATTCCAGTATGTTCAGGGTAGCCCTAAACCGAGCCAGCATCCGCCTATTCACATTGGCATTATTCTTGTCCTCCGTGTTGACGATAAGGTTGAAATCTCCACCTATGGCCCACGGACCCGCATGCAAGTCTTTGATGTCCTCTAGCTCCTGCAGGAAAGCGACCTTTTTTCGGCATTGCCTTGCGGCCCATATACCACTGTGAGCCACCACATGAGTGCTCCCTCTTGTTGCACTAAGGTCGTGACCGCGTTCTCCGAGATATGGCGGTTTGAGATTGAAACTACTAATGCATCCCAAGCAAGCAATACGCCCCCACACGTGCCCACCGCTGGCACGTAGTAAAAGCTTTCAAATTTGTTCCCGAGGCAATGTTTTACAATCTCCGGCGTAACCACCTCTAACTTAGTTTCCTGGAGGCATACAATGGCTACTTTAGCCACCTCCACTACTTGGAATACAACATTCCGCCGTGCCGAGGAATTCAGGCCACGTACATTCCACACAAGTATTTGGGGGGGGGGGGGGGGGGGGGGGTGTTGACATGATGAAGACCCACAACGGAGTGGACGCACAACCTACTGGCCTTCCACCATGACCACGTCCTCGCTCTCGAGCGGAAGACATGCCGCATCCCAGCCGAACAACGCCAGGATGGCCTTGACGTGGCAGTCGAGCAGTGGCTTGTCGAACAGCCGAGCGTACGCCTCAAGTTCTCCATTGCTGATCCGGCCACCCTCATTTGCCAGGCATAGTTTCTTGATGATTACTGCCTGTTGCTTGGAAGCCTTGGATCCCCTGCCCCCCTTTGCTAGCCTTACACTTCTGCGCGGAGTAGTGACTGGTGGCCGCTTTTGCCTCGGCCTCCTTTGCTGCTTGGGCACCTCTCTGCGGACAGGCTGTGAAAGCATTGGCGAAAGCGCGCGTCGCAGGTCATTGCAGAGATTGGTGACTTGGGTCTGTGGGGAAGGAGGGGTTGGAGGAGCCCGTGGTTGTGCCACCGTCCCGCCTTGGCCGGCCGAGGCAGGGGTGGCGCTTTCCTGATTTTCCGCTGATAGAAAAACCATAAACCAGCCTCCGTCTCCCGTGCATGGGGGGGTCATTTCGCCATGCAGGGTGGGCCCCGCTCTGGCCTGAACCACGTCATTTCCGCAATCCTCCTCGGTCTCCGCGTGATCCTCCAGACAAAAGTTGAGTTGCCTGTCCGTGGGTCCCGCGGCAGCAATGCGCAGATCCCATCCACCAATCCGAACCACTGGAGATTCCTCGGTCACATCGGTCGGGCTGTCTGTCCTGGAGCGCGGGGAGGTTTCCATGTCGAGTGGCGACAGAGATTTGTCTCCCTGAGACCTCATTGGGGAGCCGTTGGTTGATGTGACCACAGGGTCCAGAAGCCGTGTCTGCTCCTCGCGTCGCCCCGAGGCCTCCTCCGAAAGGACAGAAGGGCGGGCCCGGGTGCAGCTTTGCACCGGCATGGAGGCCCCAGCACTGAGATGCTGCACGACGTGTCGACGCCTGATAGGTCCGTCAACAGCTGCTGATTCCACCGTCTTGGTCTCGAGTACGTTTGCCGCCATGTCCGCCATGATGCTAGAGCTCGGCCCCACCTGCTTGCGCTGACCGGAGGCGGCCCGAGTTTGAATCTCACACCGCCGTGCCGGCGTGGGAGCAGACGCCGATGAACTCGCCGGAGAACCCTCCGAGTGCCCGTCAGGGCGCCCACCTCCACCTTGATGGCCAGAGCCCATGCCCCGCCTGGAATCCGGCCTCTCCCGGTCATCACCCTCATCAGACGCCGGCGACGGCGGCGGCGGCGGGGGGGGGGGGGGGGGGAGGGGGGAGGGGCGCCTGCCGGAGGGGTCACACGTACAGCCACAGCCACCCGGGAGATGGGGATTGGGTACCAAATGGCGTCCACATCGCCCTCAGTCTGCAGCGCACAGCTGCTCCGCCGCCCCGGCTCTTCGACGGCGAGAATTCTCCGGGACGGGACACGCGCCGGGTCGTCCGTATGCAGCCACACCCTGAAGTCTGACATGTCACTCCTAGCCGCCGTAGAAGAATCCACCTTGACGACGAAGCCAAGCCCATGAAGAAGCACGTCCGCGGTGCACCTCGTCCATGCATTCACCGACACACCACGGAGTGCCAGCGGAACCAGGAATGGCATCGCAATGCCAGTTCCATTGGCCTGGCGCAGCCAGGGCTGAAGCTGCAAGTCGAAAGTCCTGGAGCCGGCACGGCGGCGCCGGACCATCGCGTTGCGCAGCTCCGGAGAACGACAGAGCACCAGGAAATCCTCTGGGAAGAACGGCCTGATAGACATGTCTGAAGGACCCACCTCGAACTCCGCATGAATCACGGCCGCCACCGCAGCCAGATCGGCATCCTCACGCCGCCCCACCACAGAAACCACCACGGCGCGAGCCAGCTCCGCGTCCATGGCTTGGAGATCTGGCCCTGTCTCCATGAAGCAGACGTCCACCTGATCCTCCTCCAGGACCGCGGCGGCCGCCGGAGCAAAGGGGGCCGAGAACCCCGGGCCGGCGACGCTCTTGCACGACCCCGAACGCACCACCTGACTCCACAGCCTCACGAGCCGGACGGCGCCCGCAGGCGGGGGGCCTGGCGGGGGCGGGGGGAGAGCGACGCGGGCGCGCCCAGGACCCGGATCCCTCGGCGACAGCGGCGGTGGCACCGGGATGGGGGGCACCTCCGGGGCCGGCTGATGGCGAGGGCGAAGCGCGGGCGGGGCCGGGCAGGATCCACTGGAGTAGAACTGCGAGGGCGGGTGCATCCCCTGGAAATGTGATTCTGACCTCCACAGCGCACACATCTCGTCGGGTTGGTGCAGTGGCGCGACATGTGGCCATCATCTTCGCCGCAGTTGTAGCAGCATCCATGCAGCGAAGCAGGTAGGGTTGGACTCCGCGGCCGGGACGAGAGGAGCCAGACGGGCTGCCTACCAGATGTCGGCGGCCGGCGATCCTTGCGGCTCCGCACATACTGCCAGGGGGCGCCACCATCGCCCGTGGCGGGAGCAGCCGGGGAGGTCCGCGGCGGCGGGGGAGGGGGAAGAGGGGCGACGACCCGCGGCGGCGGCAGGGGCGGGGCCACGATGAGGGAGCGGAGCCGCGGGGCGGGCGGGGCCGGCGAGGGGGCGGGGAGGCCGCGGCCCGCGGGAGAGGAAGGGCCCGAGCTGGCGGAAGGGGAGCCCGAGAGCTGGACCCGGCTGGCCATGAGCGCCGGAGGGTGGGTGGCCGCCGGAGCCGGAGCGGCTACCGGCGCAGGGGACCGGGGGAGCGGGGGAGCGGGGGCCATCTTAGCTTCTTTGCCAATTGACAAAAAGATGATCATAAAAAGTCCACACTTCGGCTGCTTCCAGAGCAGTCGATGGAGGTGCCTACGGGCACCGTCTCCTTGTTGGAGGCATCAATAGTGCAGTCTTCACCTTCCCTTGCCCGACATGCTTGGGGCTTGGGGAAAACCCTGGATCCAGTCTTCTTGGTCAAACGATGAAGGCGCTATTGGCTTTGCTCGTCGCCGTGTTTCCTCTTGAGGTATCATGGAACTGGACTCGGTTAGAGAGACCCAGGGCTCGTGGAGGTGGTCGGCGGCAGCTTGTGTGACATTTTTGTGAGAGCGGCAGAAGCATCCTCAACATGCAAGTGCGTCAGGAGAGTTATAGCAGCCAACCTCGCGGGATAGTAGTGACATATGCTTGCTCTACCGGACATAGCGCCTTCGATGTCGTTGATATTCGTGGATATTCTTGTGCCGGCCCGGAATGATACACTGATATTTGGTGTGCACTCTTTTTTTTTCTCGAATATGCATGAGTGTGCGTATCATATATTGAAGAGGGGTAAAGAAACCCTATCCACAGTTTACAGAGCTCGCGTTACACCCACAAGCGCACTCCACCCGCCAAGAAGAGAAAATACATGGATTACTCCCTATCTGCCCACACACCATCTCAGCCACCCAGGGCTCTAGGTCGCTATGAATGATCCCTGCCTTCGTCCACACCGCGCACTCAGCGGGAATTTTCCGCAAAAGTGCCCGCACGTCCGGTGCCTTCCCCTCAAACATAATAGAGTTCCTGTGTTTCCACAATTCCCACATGATCAGGAGATGGAGTGCACGTAGGGATTTGGCATGCCGCCCGGCCAACGTAGGTCTAGTAGTCCAGGCTAGAAGGTCATCCGCTGCCGTTGGGGCCTCGCCAATTATGCCAATCGCCTGGCAAACCGCATCCCAGGTCTCTCTAGCAAACACACACCAGATGAGGAGGTGGTTAATGGTTTCAACGTCCTGGTCGCAAAACGGGCAGCGTTCCTGATGTGGGAGACCTCTTCTCGCCAGTCTATCTGAGGTCCACACCCAATTTTGAAGGGCCAGCCATGTGAAAAATCGACAGCGCAGGGGTGCATGCGATGACCATGTGTAAGCTGCCGTGGGGGAGACCTGAAGCGTTGCAAATCCTGCCGCATAGGCCGATCGCGCCGAGAAGACTCCGTCCTTCTCCCATGACCACGTCAACTTGTCCGGTGTGTGATCCAATAGAGTCACGCTCGCCACCTGGGGCCAAAGCCCAAGGAACTGGGCTAACGCGTGCTCGTCCCTGTCCGGGCCGATGTCTCGGGCCAAAGTGGCATCAGTTAGGGCATCCACCACAGTTCGGGATTGCCTCGTCCGTTTAGATATTCTATCATATACGACTGACGCGAGCTCCTGTATGCGGTATCCTGTCAGCCATCGGTCCTCCCAGAAAAAGGCAGTGCGCCCATCACCAATGGTCATCCTCGCAGCTGCCCGAAAGAGCCCTCTGGCCTCCTCCGGTATGTTCAACTTGAATTCCACCCATGGCCTAGAGTGATCAACGCGCTGTAGCCAGAGCCACTTGGTTTGCAAGGCAATGTTCATCCATCGCAGATTTGGAACTCCAAGTCCTCGTGCCCACCTCGGTCAACTCAACGATTCCCATGCCACGGCACACTTGCCGCCACCTGCTTCTTCCTTTCCACACCATAGGAAATCCCTACAGATTTTGATCATTGCCTTGATGGTCTTCGGCGGCAGGCCCATTGCAAGCATGGAGTGTACTGGGATAGCACTCAGAACGGATTGAACCAGCAGAAGGCGGCTGCTCTTGGGCAGCGTCGCGGCTTTCCAGGTAGGCAGGCGCGCTGCCATCTGGTCGACCATCTCCTGGAACTGCGCAGCCGTCTGCTTCCTTATCGAGAGCGGGAGGCCGAGATACCGGCAAGGAAAGGTGCCACCCGTGCAGCCCAGCAGCCCTGTCACCGTCTGCATATGCTCCTGCGTGCACCTAATTGGCAGGGCCGCACTTTTCTGCAGGTTTATCCGGAGGCCAGACGCGTGGCCTAATAGGTCCAGCACGGCAGCGCAGGCCCGCATATCTCTCACTGATGGTTTCAAGAACACCATGACGTCGTCAGCGTACATGGAGACACGTTGCTGCAGCCCAGACCTGGCGAGAGGGGTGAGCTCCGGCTGTGGACGCGCACTCGAACAGACGGTACAAAGGCTCCATGCAGACGATGAATAACATGGGAGAGAGGGGGCTGCCTTGTCTCAGGCCCTGGCAATTGTAGATAGTCTCCCCTGCTATGCCATTGATAGCGATCTTGGTGGTGGACGTCGCCAACAAACCACAAATCCAGGCGAGCCATTTTGGTCCAAAACCCAGCGCAGACAAAACCTCCACCAAAAATGGCCACTGCACGGTGTCAAAAGCTTTGGATATGTCTAGTTTGAGGAGCACCGCTGGATCCTTCAGAGCATGCAACCTGCGAGCCGTGCCTTGCACAAGCATATAGTTGTCGTGGAGTGTTCGTCCCCGGACAAAGGCGCTCTGGTGGTTCCCGATCAGGTGTGGCAGATCGTCCGCAAGCCTCGTGGCGAGGATCTTGTCGAAGATTTTGATTGCGCCATGGTTGAGGCTCACCGGTCTGAAGTCGCGAATGTCCACTGCCCCTAGCTTTTTTGGTAGCAATGAGACCATGGCTCTGTTGATCGCATGCAGTCCACGCATATCTCCACCATGGAACTCCTGCAGGGCTCTCATGAAATCATCCTTGATGATAGTCCAACAGGTAGCGTAAAATCGCCCCGTGAAACCGTCAGGCCCTGGCGCCTTGTCGAGTGGCATACTCTTGATTACCCGCGCCGCTTCCTGCTCCGAGAACGGCTCTTCCAGGTGTGCCAAGTCGCGAACAGGTAGCTGCAGCATCTCCATGTTAAGGCCATGCGTCTGTTCGGTGGTCGACCCGAGGAGCCACGTGTAGTATGCATCCATCACATGCGCAATATTCTCCTGCCCCGTGTGCACCTGGTCCTCTGAGACGATCGAGAGGATCACGTTCTTCCTCTGCCTGTGGCTCGCCTGGCGATGAACACTCTGGTAGCGGCGAAGACATTTGAGTGCCCGGCCGCATGTGTTGTGGGGTGTTGGCCTTCTGGCGTGTTGTATGTTTTGTGATGCTTTAGGCCTAGTCTTGATAGGCGTTGTTTAGGGTTTCGCCCGGTTTTCCTTGATAAACCGAGCACCCCCTTTCTTATTTTTTGGCGCTCGCTTTATGCGGTGCATTTCTCTTTTGAGGATGTTTTCGTAATGCATCTTTCTAATCAATGGATTTCGCAGCTCCCTGCCAACATTAAAGAAAAAGGTTTGGGGATTGGCATACAGCCACTCATCACTTATCACGGACTCACGGTAGGGGATACCACATCCTGGTACATAATATGACAGTTTTGGCAAATGTTGATGTATAAATGTATTGCCTAGTCTCTTCCATCAAATCGGTCTTTTGGTTGCATTGGCTAGAGCATGCACTTCTACATGGTAGCGGAACCAAGAGGTCTTGAGTTCAAAACCCGACTAGCGCAATTAAATTGCAGCCCACTTTCGGTCCACGTTTTGGCCCGAGGGAGCCACACGTGAGGGGGAGTGTTGACGTATAAACGTATTGCCTAGTCTCTTCCATCAATCGGTCTTTTGGTAGCATTGACTAGAGCATGCACTTCTACATGGTATCAGCCTAACAGATCCAAACCATAGCCGTTGTCGCCGCTCTGCGCCGCCCCCGAGGTGGTCTATCACCATGACCGCCACCAGGGGCCGTGCCGCCCGTACCTGGGGTTTGTCCGCCGGTCGTGTTGACCAGCTACCCTAGAGTCTTTTTCCCGATCCTTGATCTGGGATTTTTCTCTCTCCGCCGATCGCTTTGATCGGTTTTTTTCTTTTTGGTTTTCCGATCTCAGATCGGTTTGCGTCGCCCGCCGCCGCCGTCAACCCCCGTGCACCTATACTCCAACACTAGCGCGACCCGCCGTCTTCTTCACCGACCCGGTGGCCTCGCACGACAGGCGGACCCTCACGGCTGTCGTCCGCGCGTCTACTCGCCCTCGCCGCCCTGCTCCGACCGGGTCCTCTCCATCACCGCCTGCCTCTGTTGCGTCTGCCTCGCCGGCCTCGTCCCCGGCTGTGTCGGGCCGGCTGCCGGCTGCGTCAGCCTCGTCGGCTTCCTCGAGCTCGGGCGTCGCTGCTATGTTAGTCGCTTGGGCCTCGCTGCCTGGGCACTGGCGCTACATGGGCAGTCTAGGTGTTGGTGCTGACGCGCTCGTTCGCACGTCATCCCACGCTGCCCATCTCGGCTTCATGTCGGACTCCGTCGCTACCCCATCTCCACCGAGCGGCGTCCACGGCCTCGCATGTGATCGGATTGATCACCCACCAGCCCGCGATCCGCCTCATCTACGTCGTGCGACTGATCTAGCTTGTCGGTTGCACGCGCCTCTACAGGTCCCGTGAAGGATGTCCCCAAGTACGACGCACCCCTCCACCAATTGAGCAACGGGTTGCCGTTGCGTCGCCCCGTCAAGCCGCAGCGCCGCCGCCCAATGGTTCTTCCCGCAGCTGCACCGACTCGCGCGCTGCCGCTGCGTCGCCCCTTCGAGCTGTAGCGCCGTGGCACATGGTCCCCGCCGCCGCCTGAGGCCGTTCCCGTGGCTGCACCGACCCGCACACCGTCACTACGCCACCCCTTCGGGTCGTAACGCCGTGGCACGCGGTCCACACCGCCACCCCGAGGTCTTCCTGTCGTCGCCCCGACCCGCATGTAGCCGCTGCGTCGCCCCTTCGGGCCGTAGCGCCGCGGCCCGCGGTCCACTCCACCGCCCCCATGCGTCTACTTCCTGTGGTATGCGTCGCGCCACCTCCCTCAGCGCGGGAACCACTATCCGCGCTGGTCTTCGACGCGTTGTCGGGTTCCTCGCCTACTTCGAGCACCGCCGCCGCGCTCCTAACCTAGCCGCAGTCGCCGTCGCTCTTCTTTGGCCGCCGCCGCTGCTAACCCCGTAGCCGTCATCGCATGTCCACCAATCACGCTCTTCTTTGGTCCCCGCCGCTGCTACCCCAGTAGCTGCGGTCCCCTGTCCACACCCTTCGTCTTCGTCCAACACCAGCTCGTCGCCAACGTCGTTGTCATCTTCCCCGACCACTTCGTCTACTTCGACCCCCGTTTGTGACATCGGCCCCATGTCGATTGGTGCCACAACCGTCATCGAGTCTCCTTCTCTACTGGCCCCTTCAACTCCTCAACATGGCGTACAGCTCATGCAGGTCCCTTGTCTATGCATGCCCGATGCTGGCAATATCGATGTGTGTCTTCGTCCACGATGTGTTCCAGGGCCTAGCAAGCCTAGTGCGGCGCTTCGTCAACTTCGTTTCGTTCGTCTACGCATGCCCCATGCTGGCAACACCGACGCATGCCTTCGTCTACAGCACATCCCCGGGTTTGGCAAACCCAGCGCGACGCCTCGTCAACGTCTTCTTCCTGGCGCATCACTACTTCGACACCACTGCACACATGACTAACTCGGCACCTTCTTGCTCCCACGGCTCCACGGCGACTTCCTCGACACCGGCTACCCCGACTCAACATCGACCACGGTATTCTTCGCACGGCTTCCTCGATCACGACTACACCACCCATGCTCTCGGCTACCCCGGCAACGGCACAAAGAGCTACCGCCTTGCTTGAGCAACCTCGTCCTCGTCGGTTTCCACTCCAGTCGTGATTTCCGCACTGCATTGACCGTTAGGACTGTGGTAGGGTGTCCGTCGGCTTACCTTTGCATTCTTCTCCAGTCTCACCGTTTGTGCCGCTACCGTTGTGACTGCGGGAAGATGTTGAGTATCACGGTTATTTAGGAAACGTAGGATAGCGTAGGATTTATTCTACCTTGCCTTGTACTCCAAGATGGCCATGTACTCCTATATATATGCCCACGAAGCTCATGCAATAAATCATCGATTACACCGCTCTATCCCTTCTAACAACGAATATCTGGTAACATAGGTCCTCCAAACTCTTACGACATTTTATTGTTCGAAAATGTCTCTTACTCCATTTCAGTTATATATGGCACATAATGCTCTAATATTGTTTCACAATGTAACATATGGATGTAAACTTAATAAGAGATGTTCTCCATTGTCCCCTCTGCTGAGAGCGATGGGTATGACAGATAAAAAAAGGAAGATCACATGAACAGGATGAACTGACCTGTCTGGCTGAAAGATGAGGTTGCGATATGTGAACCACTGTGTGAACACGAAGTAGCAGCATTTGGGTGATGTTAGAGAAGATAATAACCGAACAACATATCTATGGTCTTTGTCAGAAAGACAAAAGGTACGTGGACACATGCTTGATGAACTTACTCCTGTGTACCCGATTCCAACGAGCTCCAACACACCAGGCAAGATAGGAAGCTTGTCAATGGACTAAAATGCACAAGCGAACAGAAAATGAGGAGCTATGTTTACATATCCGAGGGAGGAGAAGAAACAAATTGGTATCATGGCAGTTGCCCCGTTTGTACCTTGAGCGCCCCCACTGCTGTCCAGACCGCGACGAGCCCGGCGACGCCGATGGTGGCCACGGCGTACTTGTCCTCAACTTTTGCCCACTGCCTAGAAGCAACAGTTCTAGTCAGTCACGACGATGCACATTCCCGTGTACCGTGTAATGTTTGCGCAAGCAAGCAAAAGGTACTCTGACCGCGTCCTGCGCAGCCTTGAGGATCTCCGGCGTCTCCGCCGGGCCGTCGCCCGCCCTCACCGCGACGCTCCGTGTCCGTGGAGCTACCTTGGTGGTGCCCATCGAGAAAGCGACGCTCTTGGCGCCGGCGCAGATTCGAGGCAGCGGGGCGAGACCCAGTGGCGCGGCGAAGCGGCAGGTGGCGGCCATGGTAGGCAGTAGGTGGTGGCTCGTGGAATCACTGCCTCTGTTCTGCCTAGGAGGAGGGTAAGACCGCGGGCGTGATTTGGGACTAGGATTTTTGTGGTGGGGTGAAGCAAAGATTTTG
The DNA here is from genome assembly GCA_963921465.1 of Triticum timopheevii. Classification (NCBI taxonomy): domain Eukaryota; kingdom Viridiplantae; phylum Streptophyta; class Magnoliopsida; order Poales; family Poaceae; genus Triticum; species Triticum timopheevii. The sequence continues at coordinate 244,913,611 of OY997264.1, read as the reverse complement.
GTTGGAAAAGAAAAAAGATTTTGGTTGGATTTGGGCGCGGCGAACACCACACGTTGGCGGGCTTGAGATTGGGCTACGGATAGAGCTCCCAAGTAATACAGCGCTCGTGCTACTACCCGGATATTTGTCTACTACCGCCACTTCTTGCAAAGCCGATGAGGCCAACAAGAAATACAGATGGGCTAGATGAGATATCATGTACCAAAGAGATTAGGATGGGTTAAGGATCGAAAATTTAAAGGTAAAGAATAGATATTTGCTTAGCAAATGGCTATACAGACTATCTACTAAAACCGAAGAGATGTGAATACAAATCTTGCGGAATAAATACCTACGCACTAAGATTTTGGCCCACGTGAATGCAAGGCGTGCGAACTCATCCTTTTGAAAAGGGTTAATGAAGACAAAAGTAACTTTCTTCGAGCGGGTGAAGTTCCTAATTGGTAATACATGTATCCTAACATCCAATTTAGGAGATCCCTTATATGGGAATGTTGGAATGCCTGGTTGCACCTGGTCCGTAGGTTGATGGATGTTCAATTTTCACTAGGCGGATACAATTAGCTGGAAGTTAACCATGAATGGATTATTCTCTGTGAAATCCATGTATTTGGACTTTTCTGAGCCATTGTCGAGATCTTTGCACATATGGAAGATTAAAGTTCCACTCCGCATCAAAATCTTTATGTGGTTCGTCCGTAGAGGAGTCATTTTGACCAAAGATAACCTGATGAAAAGGAATTGGGTTGGGATGGAATTCGAACACAGCACCTGCGCCCCTAGCGGCGACGCGCCGCCTGCGCCCCGTTCGTCGTCGTCCCCGCCGCTGGAATGCCCCCTGTTGGTGAACGTAGTAATTTCAAAAAAATTCCTACGCACACGCAAGATCACGGTGATGCATAGCAACGAGAGGGAAGAGTGTTGTCCACGTACCCTCGTAGACCGAAAGCGGAAGCGTTAGCACAACGCGGTTGATGTAGTTGTACGTCTTCACGATCCGACCGATCAAGTACTGAACGTACGGCACCTCCGAGTTCAGCACACGTTCAGCTTGATGACGTCCCACGAACTTCGATGCAGCAGAGCTTTACGGGAGAGTTTCGTCAGCACGATGGCGTGATGATGATGTTGATGATGCTACCGACGCAGGGCTTCGCCACCGCTACGATATTACCGAGGTGGAATATGGTGGAGGGGGGCACCGCACACGGCTAAGAGATCAATGATCAATTGTTGTGTCTAGAGGTGCCCCCGCCCCCGTATATAAAGGAGCAAGGGGGAGGCGGCCGGCCAGGAGGAGGACGCGCCAAGGGGGGAGTCCTACTCCCACCGGAAGTAGGACTCCTCCTTTCCGTGTTGGAGTAGGGGAGGGGAAGGAAGGGAGAGAGAGAGAGAGAGGAAGGAAAGTGGGGCGCCCCCCCCCCCTCCTTGTCCTATTCGGACTAGAGGGGGAGGGGGCGCGCGGCCTGCCCTAGCCGCCCCTCCTCTTCTCCACTAGGGCCCATGAGGCCGAATAAACCCCCCGGGGGGTTTTGGTAACCCCCCGGCACTCTGAAACCTTCCGAAACTATTCCGGTGTCCGAACATAGTCATCCAATATATTGATCTTCACGTCTCGACCATTTCGAGACTCCTCGTCATGTTTGTGATCATATCCGGGACTCTGAACTACTCGGTACATCAAAACACAAAAACTCATAATACCGATCGTCACCAAACTTTAAGCGTGCGGACCCTACGGGTTTGAGAACTATGTAGACATGTCCGAGACAAGTCTTCGGTCAATAACCAATAGCGGAACCTGGATGCTCACATTGGCTCCCATATATTCTACGAAGATCTTTATCGGTCAAACCGCATAACAACATACGTTGTTCCCTTTGTCATCGGTATGTTACTTGCCCGAGATTCGATCGTCGGTACCTCAATACCTAGTTCAATCTCATTACCGGCAAGTCTCTTTACTCGTTACGTAATGCATCATCCCGCAACTAACTCATTAGCTATGTTGCTTGCAAGGCTTATAGTGATGTACATTACCGAGAGGGCCTAGAGATACCTCTCCAACAATCGGAGTGACAAACCCTAATCTCGAAATACGTCAACTCAACAAGTACCTTCGGAGACACCTGTAGAGCACCTTTATAATCACCCAGTTATGTTGTGACGTTTGGTAGCACACAAAGTGTTCCTCCGGTAAGCGGGAGTTACATAATCTCATAGTCCTAGGAACATGTATAAGTCATGAAGAAAGCAATAGCCACATACTAAACGATCATGTGCTAAGCTAACGGAATGGGTCAAGTCAATCACATCATTCTTCTAATGATGTGATCCCATTGATCAAATGATAACTCATATCTATGGTTAGGAAGCTCAACCATCTTTAATCAATGAGCTAGTCAAGTAGAGGCATACTAGTGACACTATGTTTGTCTATGTATTCACACATGTATTATGTTTCCAGTTAATACAATTCTAGCATGAATAATAAACATTTATCATGATATGAGGAAATAAATAATAACTTTATTATTGCCTCTAGGGCATATTTCCTTCAGTCTCCCACTTGCACTAGAGTCAATAATCTAGATTACACAGTAATGGTTCTAACACCCATGGAGCCTTGGTGCTGATCATGTTTTGCTCGTGGAAGAGGCTTAGTCAACGGGTCTGCAACATTCAGATCCGTATGTATCTTGTAAATCTCTATGTCTCCCACCTAGACTTGGTCTCGTAAAATTGAAGCGTCTCTTGATGTGCTCGGTTCTCTTGTGAAATCTGGATTCCTTTGCCAAGGCAATTGCACCAGTATTGTCACAAAAGATTTTCATTGGACCCGATGCACTAGGTATCATACCTAGATCGGATATGAACTCCTTTCATCCAGACTCCTTCATTTGCTGCTTCCGAAGCAGCTATGTACTCCGCTTCACACGTAGATCCCGCCACGATGCTTTGTTTAGAATTGCACCAACTGGCAGCTCCATCGTTCAATATAAACACGTATTCGTTTTGCGATTTAGAATCGTTCGGATCAGTGTCAAAGCTTGCATCGACGTAACCATTTACGACTAGCTCTTTGTCACCTCCATAAATGAGAAACATATCCTTAGTCCTTTTCAGGTATTTCAGGATGTTCTTGACCGCTGTCCAGTGATCCACTCTTGGATTACTTTGGTACCTTCCTGCTAAACTAATAGCAAGACAAACATCAGGTCTGGTACACAGCATTGCATACATGATAGAGCCTATGGCTAAAGCATAGGGAACATCTTTCATTTTCTCTCTATCTTCTGCAGTGGTCGGGCATTGAGTCTGACTCAACTTCACACCTTGTATTACAGGCAAGAACCCTTTCTTTGCTTGATCCATTTTAAACTTTTTCAAAAGTTTATCAAGGTATGTACTTTGTGAAATTCCAATTAAGCGTCTTGATCTATCTCTATAGATCTTGATGCCCAATATATAAGCAGCTTCACCAAGGTCTTTCATTGAAAAACTTTTATTTTAGTATCCTTTTATGCTATCCAGAAATTCTATATCATTTCCAATCAACAATATGTCGTCCACATATAATATTAGAAATGTTACAGAGCTCACACTCACTTTCTTGTAAATACAGGCTTCTCCAAAATTTTGTATAAAACCATACGCTTTGATCACACTACCAAAGCGTTTATTCTGACTCCGAGAGGCTTGCACCAGTCCATAAATGGATCGCTGGAGCTTGCACACTTTGTTAGCACCTTTTGGATCGATAAAACCTTCTGGTTGCATCATATACAACTCTTCTTCTAGAAATCCATTCAGGAATGCAGTTTTGACATAAAATGTGGCAATTGCTAACATGATTCGGACAGACTTAAGCATCGCTACGGGTGAGAAAGTCTCATCGTAGTCAACCCCTTGAAATTGTTGAAAACCTTTCGCAACAAGTCGAGCTTTGTAGACAGTAACATTACCATCAGCGTCAGTCTTCTTCTTGAAGATCCATTTATTCTCGATGGCTTGCCGATCATCGGGCAAGTCAACCAAAGTCCACACTTTGTTCTCATACATGGATCCCATCTCAGATTTTATGGCCTCAAGCCATTTTGCGGAATCTGGGCTCATCATCGCTTCCTCATAGTTTGTAGGTTCGCCATGGTCAAGTAACATGACCTCCAGAATAGGATTACTGTACCACTCTGGTGCGGATCTTACTCTGTTTGACCTACGAGGTTCGGTAGTAACTTGATCTGAAGTTTCATGATCAATATCATTAGCTTCCTCACTAATTGGTGTAGGCGTCACAGGAACCGGTTTCTGTGATGAACTACTTTCCAATAAGGGAGCAGGTACAGTTACCTCATCAAGTTCTACTTTCCTCCCACTCACTTATTTCGAGAGAAACTCCTTCTCTAGAAAGGATCCATTCTTGGCAACGAATGTCTTGCCTTCGGATCTGTGATAGAAGGTGTACCCAACAGTTTTCTTTGGGTATCCTATGAAGACACATTTCTCCGATTTGGGTTCGAGCTTATCAGGTTGAAGTTTTTTTTTCACATAAGCATCGCAGCCCCAAACTTTAAGAAACGGCAACTTTGGTTTCTTGCCAAACCACAGTGCATAAGGCGTCGTCTCAACGGATTTTGATGGTGCCCTATTTAACGTGAATGCAACCGTCTCTAAAGCATAACCCCAAAGCGGTAAATCAGTAAGAGACATCATAGATCGCACCATATCTAGTAAAGTACGATTACGAGGTTCGGACACACAATTACGTTGTGGTGTTCCGGGTGGCATGAGTTGCAAAACTATTCCGCATTGTTTCAAATGTAGACCAAACTCGTAACTCAAATATTCGCCTCCATGATCAGATCGTAGAAACTTTATTTTCTTGTTACGATGATTTTTCACTTCACTCTGAAATTCTTTGAACTTTTCAAATGTTTCAGACTTATGTTTCATTAAGTAGATATATCCATATCTGCTCAAATCATTTGTGAAGGTGAGAAAATAATGATACCTGCCGTGAGCCTCAATATTCATCGGACCACATACATCAGTATGTATGATTTCCAACAAATCTGTTGCTCGCTCCATAGTTCCGGAGAATGGCGTTTTAGTCATCTTGCCCATGAGGCATGGTTCGCAAGTACCAAGTGATTCATAATCAAGTGATTCCAAAAGTCCATTAGTATGGAGTTTCTTCATGCGCTTTACACCAATATGACCCAAACGGCGGTGCCACAAATAAGTTGCACTATCATTATCAGCTCTGCATCTTTTGGCTTCAACATTATGAATATGTGTATCATTACTATCGAGATTCAACAACAATAGACCACTCTTCAAGGGTGCATGACCATAAAAGATATTACTCATATAAATAGAACAACCATTATTCTCAGATTTAAATGAATAACCGTCTCGCATCAAACAAGATCCAGATATAATGTTCATGCTCAACGCTGGCACCAAATAATAATTATTCAGGTCTAAAACTGATCCGAAGGTAGATGTAGAGGTAGCGTGCCGACGGCGATCACATCGACTTTGGAACCATTTCCCACGCGCATCGTCACCTCGTCCTTAGCCAGTCTTCGCTTAATCTGTAGTCCCTGTTTCGAGTTGCAAATATTAGAAATAGAACCAGTATCAAATACCCATGTGCTACTGCGAGCTCTGGTAAGGTACACATCAATAACATGTATATCACATATACCTTTGTTCACCTTGCCATCCTTCTTATCCGCCAAATACTTGGGGCAGTTCCGCTTCCAGTGACCAGTCTGTTTGCAGTAGAAGCACTCGGTCTCAGGCTTAGGTCCAGACTTGGGTTTCTTCTCTTGAGCAGCAACTTGTTTGTCGTTCTTCTTGAAGTTCCCCTTCTTCTTCCCTTTACCCTTTTTCTTGAAACTGGTGGTCTTGTTGACCATCAACACTTGATGCTCCTTCTTGATTTCTACCTCCGCAGCCTTTAGCATTGCGAAGAGCCCGGGAATTGTTTTGTTCATCCCTTGCATATTATAGTTCATCACAAAGCTCTTGTAGCTTGGTGGCAGTGATTGAAGAATTCTGTCAATGACACTATCATCCGAAAGATTAACTCCCAGTTGAATCAAGTGATTGTTATACCCAGACATTTTGAGTATATGTTCACTGATAGAACTATTCTCCTCCATCTTGCAGCTATAGAACTTATTGGGGACTTCATATCTCTCAATCCGGGCATTTGCTTGAAATATTAACTTCAACTCCTGGAACATCTCATATGCTCCATGACGTTCAAAATATTGTTGAAGTCCCGGTTCCAAGCCGTAAAGCATGGCACACTGAACTATCGAGTAGTCATCAGCTTTGCTTTGCCAGATGTTCTTAACGTTGTCAGTTGCATCTGCAGCAGGCCTGGCACCTAGTGGTGCTTCCAGGACGTAATTCTTCTGTGCAGCAATGAGGATAATCCTCAAGTTACGGACCCAGTCCGTGTAATTGGTACCATCATCTTTCAACTTTGCTTTCTCAAGGAACGCATTAATTCAACGGAACAACAGCACGGGCCATCTATCTACAACAACATAGACAAGCAAAATACTATCAGGTACTAAGTTCATGAAAAATTTAAGTTCAATTAATCATATTACTTAAGAACTCCCAATTAGATAGACATCTCTATAATCATCTAAGTGATCACATGATCAAAATCAACGAAACCATAACCGATCATCACGTGAAATGGAGTAGTTTTCAATGGTGAACATCACTATGTTGATCATATCTACTATATGATTCACGCTCGACCTTTCGGTCTCAGTGTTCCGAGGCCATATCTGCATATGCTAGGCTCGTCAGGTTTAACCCGAGTATTCTGCGTGTGCAAAACTGGCTTGCACCCGTTGTAGATGAACGTCTAGCTTATCACACCCGATCATCACGTGGTGTCTCGGCACGACGAACTTTGGCAATGGTGCATACTCAGGGAGAACACTTTTACCTTGAAATTTAGTGAGAGATCATCTTATAATGCTACCGTCAATCAAAGCAAAATAAGATGCATAAAGGATAAACATCACATGTAATCAATATAAGTGATATGATATGGCCATCATCATCTTGTGCTTGTGATCTCCATCTCCGAAGCACAGTCATGATCACCATCGTCACCGGCGCGACACCTTGATCTCCATCGTAGCATCGTTGTCGTCTAGCCAACTATTGCTTCTACGACTATCGCTACCGCTTAGTGATAAAGTAAAGCAATTACAGGGCGATTGCATTGCATACAATAAAGGACAACCATATGGCTCCTGCCAGTTGCCGATAACTTTGTTACAAAACATGATCATCTCATACAATAAAATTTAGCATCATGTCTTGACCATATCACATCACAACATGCCCTGCAAAAACAAGTTAGACGTCCTCTACTTTGTTGTTGCAAGTTTTACGTGGCTGCTACGGGCTGAGCAAGAACCGTTCTTACCTACGCATCAAAACCACAACAATAGTTCGTCAAGTTAGTCCTGCTTTAACCTTCTCAAGGACCAGGCGTAGCCACACTCGGTTCAACTAAAGTTGGAGAAACTGACACCCGCCAGCCACCTAGGTGCAAAGCACGTCGGTAGAACCAGTCTCGCATAAGCGTACGCGTAATGTCGGTCCGGGCCGCTTCATCCAACAATACCGCCGAACCAAAGTATGACATGCTGGTAAGCAGTATGACTTGTATCGCCCACAACTCACTTGTGTTCTACTCGTGCATATAACATCTACGCATAAAACCAGGCTCAGATGCCACTGTTGGTGAACGTAGTAATTTCAAAAAAATTCCTTCGCACACGCAAGATCATGGTGATGCATAGCAACGAGAGGGGAGAGTGTTGTCCACGTACCCTCGTAGACCGAAAGCGGAAGTGTTAGCACAACACGGTTGATGTAGTCGTACGTCCTCACGATCCAACCGATCAAGTACCGAACGTACGGCACCTCCGAGTTCAGCACACGTTCAGCTCGATGATGTCCCACAAACTTCGATCCAGCAGAGCTTTGCGGGAGAGTTTCGTCAGCACGACAGCGTGATGACGGTTTTGATGATGCTACCGACGCAGGGCTTCGCCTAAGCACCACTACGATATTACCGAGGTGGAATATGGTGGAGGGGGGCACCGCACACGGCTAAGAGATCAATGATCAATTGTTGTGTCTAGAGGTGCCCCCTGCCCCGTATATAAAGGAGCAAGGGGGGAGGCGGCCGGCCAGGAGGAGGGCGCACCAAGGGGGGAGTCCTACTCCCACCGGGAGTAGGACTCCTTCTTTCCTTGTTGGAGTAGGAGAGGGGAAGGAAGGGAGAGAGAGAGGAAGGAAAGGGGGGCGCCGCCCCCGCCCTCCTTGTCCTACTCGGACTAGATGGGGAGGTGGAGCACGGCCTGCCCTAGCCACGCCTCCTCTTCTCCACTAGGGCCCATGAGGCCCAATTAACCACCCGGGGGGTTCCGGTAACCCCCCCCCCCCCCCCCCCGGCACTCCGGTATATGTCCGAAACCTTTCAAAACTATTCCGGTGTCCGAACATAGTCATCCAATATATCGATCTTCACGTCTCGACCATTTCGAGACTCCTCGTCATGTCCGTGATCATATCCGGAACTCCGAACTACCTTTGGTACATCAAAACACAAAAACTCATAATACCGATCGTCACCAAACTTTAAGCGTGCGGACCCTACGCGTTCGAGAACTATGTAGACATGACCGAGACACGTCTCCGGTCAATAACCAATAGCGGAACATGGATGCTCACATTGGCTCCCACATATTTTATGAACATCTTTATCGGTCAAACCGCATAACAACATACGTTGTTCCCTTTGTCATCGGTATGCTACTTGCCCGAGATTCGGTCGTCGGTATCTCAATACCTAGTTCAATCTTGTTACCGGCAAGTCTCTTGACTCATTACGTAATGCATCATCCCGCAACTAATGCATTAGCTACATTGCTTGCAAGGCTTATAGTGATGTGCATTACTGAGAGGGCCCAGAGATACCTCTCCGACAATCGGAGTGACAAATCCTAATCTCGAAATACGTCAACTCAACAAGTACCTTCAGAGACACCTGTAGAGCACCATTATAATCACCCAGTTATGTTGTGACGTTTGGTAGCACACAAAGTGTTCCTCTGGTAAGCGGGAGTTACATAATCTAATAGTCATAGGAACATGTATAAGTCATGAAGAAAGCAATAGCCACATACTAAACGATCAAGTGCTAAGCTAACAGAATGGGTCAAGTCAATCACATCATTCTTCTAATGATGTGATCCCATTGATCAAATGATAACTTATATCAATGGTTAGGAAACTCAACCATCTTTAATCGATGAGCTAGTTAAGTAGAGGCATACTAGTGACACTATGTTTGTCTATGTATTCACACATGTATTATGTTTCCAGTTAATACAATTCTAGCATGAATAATAAACATTTATCATGATATGAGGAAATAAATAATAACTTTATTATTGCCTCTAGGGCATATTTCCTTCACCCCCACCTGCAGAACCCTCGGCTGCGCCGGCCACTGCCCCTCCACCCACCCATGCCCTTGCTGCTATCCTCGCAGGCCGCAGCGCCGCGCTGGGCCGATGTCGCGGAGGAGGACGGCCTGGCGGTTGGCTGCCCCATCGTGCGCTGGGAGCCCCCGGCTCGTGCGGCTGTGACCAGCGCGGAGAGTGGTTGTTGCCTCAGCGTGGCAGCCCGGACACTCTCGCGGTCGCGCTTACGTCCCTCGGCGACTCTCCCGCCGACACTATGCTAAAGGCCCGCCTTAGGGTCTAGGACCGCTTTCCGCCGCAGTGCTTCGGCGTGGGGGTGTCGCGGGGTGATGACCCACAAGTATAGGGGATCTATCGTAGTTCTTTCGATAAGTAAGAGTGTCGAACCCAACGAGGAGCAGAAGGAAATGATAAGCGGTTTTCAGTAAGGTTTTCTCTGCAAGCACTGGAATAGTAGGTGATAGATAGTTTTGTGATAAGATAAATAGTAACGAGCAAAAAGTAAATAAAGTAAATAAAGTGCAGCAAGGTGGCCCAATCCTTTATGTAGCAAAGGATAAGCCTGGACAAATTCTAATAATGAAGAAGGAGCTCACGAGGACACATTGGGAATTATCGTCAAGCTAGTTTTCATCACGTTCATAAGATTCGCGTTCGGTACTTTGATAATTTGATATATGGGTGGACTGGTACTTGGGTACTGCCCTAACATGGACAAGCATCTCACTTATGATTAACCCCTATTGCAAGCATCCGCAACTACAAAAAGGAGTATTAAGGTAAACCTAACCACAACATTAAACATATGGGTCCATAACAACCCCTAACGAAGCAACGCATAAACTAGGGTTTAAGCTTCTGTCACTCTAGCAACCCATCATCTACTTATTACTTCCCTATGCCTTCCTCTAGGCCCAAATAATGGTGAAGTGTCATGAAGTCGACGTTCACATAACACCACTAGAGGAGAGACAACATACATCTCATCAAAATATCGAACGAATACCAAATTCACATGACTACTAATAGCAAGACTTCACCCATGTCCTCAGGAACAAACATAACTACTCACAAATCATATTCATGTTCATAATAAGAGGGGTAATAATATGCATAAAGGATCTGAACATATGATCTTCCACCAAGTAAACCAAATAGCATCAACTACATGGAGTAATCAACACTACTAGCAACCCACAGGTACCAATTTGTGGTTTTGATACAAGATTGGATACAAGAGATGAACTAGGGTTTTGAGATGAGATGGTGCTGGTGAAGATGTTGATGGAGATTGACCCCCTCCCGATGAGAGGATCGTTGGTGCTGACGTTGGTGATGATTTCCCCCTCCCGGAGGGAAGTGTCCCCTGCAGAACAGCTCCGCCAGAGCCCTAGATTGATTCCGCCAAGGTTCCGCCTCGTGGCGGCGGAGTTTCGTCCCGTAAGCTTGCCCACGATTTTTTCCAGGGAAAAACCCTTCATATAGCAGAAGATGGACGTCGGAGGCCCACCAGGGAGCCCAGGAGATAGGGGGGCGCGCCCTAGGGGGGGGCCCTGTCTCCTGGACAGGGTGTGGGCCCCCTGGCCTATTTCTTTTGCCCAAAAATTCTTATTAAATCTAAAAAAGTTGTTTCGTGGAGTCTCAGGTCTTTTGGAGTTGTGCAGAATATGTTTCCAACGTTTGCTCCTTTTCCAGCCAGAATTCCAGCTGCCGGCATTCCCCCTCTCCATGGTAAACCTTGTAAAATAAGGGAGAAAAGCCATAAGTATTGAGATATAATGTGTAATAACAACCATAATGCAATAAATATTGATATAAAAGCATGATGCAAAATGGACGTATCAACTCCCCCAAGCTTAGACCTCGCTTGTCCTCAAGCGGAAGCCGAAATCGAAAAATATGTCCACATGTTTAGAGATAGAGGTGTCGATAAAAATAAAATACGGACATGAGGGCATCATGATCATTCTAATAACATCAACATATATGGATTTTGTCATATGATTTCCTATGCTCAAGTAATAAGCAATTCACAATGTCAAGTATGGTTCAAAAACTTCATTGGGAACTAACAAACTATAATCTCAGTCATTGAAGCAATTGCAATTTATCGTAACATCAGACAGAGTCAATAATAGAGCTTTTCAGCAAGCTCACATACTCAACTATCCCGTAGTCCCCTATAATTGTTAACACTCACGCAATACTTGTGGTTATAGAGTTTCAGCCGGACACTAAGAAAGATAGGGGCTTATTGTGTTGCCTCCCAACATATTCACCTTTAGGTGATGTCAACAATAATAGCCTATGCCAACTTACATCCAATTGGATATATGCATCATGATCTTTCAAATACGAGGAGCTTGCCAAAGGATAAAATGAAAAAGGGAAAGGTGAGGATCACCTTGACTCAAGCATAAAGTGAAACATAAAGTAAAAGATAGGCCATTCGCAGAGGGAAGCAGAGGTTGTCATGTGCGTTTAGGGTTGATGCATGAAATCTTAATGCAAAAGAACGTCACTTTATATTGCCCCTTGTATGTGGACCTTTATTATGCAATCCGTCGCTTTTGTTACTTCCACGACAAGTTCGTACAAAGCTTATTTTCTATGCACTAATAAGTCATACATATTTAGAGAGCAATTTTTATTGCTTGCACCGATGACAACTTACTTGAAGGATCTTACTCAATCCATAGGTAGGTATGGTGGACTCTCATGGCAAAACTGGGTTTAAGGATATTTGGAAGAACAAGTAGTATCTCTACTTGGTGCAATGAATTTGGCTAGCATGAGGGAGAAAGGCAAGCTCAACATGTTTGGAAGGTCAATGACAATATACTTTAGCTGAGATGTCGGAAAACATAAACCATTACGTTGTCTTCCTTGTTCAACGTCAACTCATTTAGCATGTCATACTTAATGAGTGCTTCACAATCATAAAAGATGTCTAAGATAATATATTTATATGTGGACCCCTCTTTCCTTATAACTTCCTATTAATTGCAACGATGACCAAGGCTACGTTCATCAACTCTCAACAATTTTTATGCCTCATACTTTCTATGTGTGAAGTTATGACTATCCATAAGATCAATATGAACTCTTTTGTTCTTTCTACTTTTTCAAGATCATAGCAACATAGGAAAGCCCTTGACTCAATACTAATCTTTGTTATAGATAGCACACGGACTCGATTACAAAAAGAAATCACAACGGAAAACTCAAAACTACTTGGTATCAAAACTTCAACTACTAATAGATCAAGATACTACTAAAAGGATCGAACTAAATAAAGCGGTAAAGATAGGAGTGTGATAGTGATACGATACCGGGGCACCTCCCCCAAGCTTGGCAGTTGCGAAGGGGAGTGCCCATACCAATGTGATTATTTCTTCGGAGGTGATGGAGGTGGTGATGATGACGGTGGATAATCGCACATCGAGCGTAAAAGCTCCTCCAACTTGCGGATAATGCCCTTGAGCCCAGCAATATGATCTTTCAACAAAATATTCTCCTCTGTGAGGTACTTGTTCTGTATGCGGGCTAACTCAATCATCTTGAAAGCTTCAATCTCTGTTGGAGTGAAAAGGTTAGGTAAAGGTTGGGGGATGTCTTATTTCACCACCAGAGCTTGAGCCTCCATGGCCTTCTTGATCCCTTCATCCTTGTTGATCTCTTCTGGTTCCTCTCTTTTCAACTCTATCTTCAATAGCCAAGCATCCTTGTCTTCGTTGTTGGAGGAGGGAGAAGTCATGGTGCTCTAAATCTGCAACAAAAACAGCTCGAAACGAAAACAGAGAATAATTGCGTGATACGGTGGTCAAAATGTTCGGGAGTATATATAATGAATTTTTACCGACGAAAATACGTAACATACAAGAAAACGGAGTCCGGGAGGCACACGAGGTGCCCACGAGACAGGGGCATGCCCTACAGGGGGGGCGCGCCCTCCTCTCTCATGGGAGCCTCGTGTCCCTTTCAGACTACTTCTTTCTTCCTAAAATCCTTAAATAATCCAAAACTGATAAAAATTTCCATTAGAGTGGTTTTGGAGTCGGTTTACTTACCGTACGACATACCTATGCCTTTTCAAAGTCTGGAACGTTCTGGAAAGTGTCTCTTATGTATTCCTCAGGGGTTATGGTTTCAATAATATTAGTTTCAACATTGATAGGATTACCTGAAATATAATGTTTAATTCTTTGACCATTTACCACCCTCGGGTTTGTGCCTTCGAAGTTGTTGATTTTTATAGCACCAGAACGATAGACATCCTCGATAACGTAGGGACCTTCCCATTTTGAGAGAAGTTTTCCTGCAAAAATCTTAAACAAGAGTTGAACAATAACACATAATCTCCTACGTTAAACTCACGCTTTTGTATCCTCTTATCATGCCAGCGTTTGACTTTTTCTTTGAAAAGCTTAGCATTCTCATATGCTTGGGTTCTCCATTCATCAAGTGAGCTAATATTAAATAACCTTTTCTCACTGGCAAGTTTGAAGTCATAATTGAGCTCTTTAACAGCCCAATATGCTTTATGTTCAAGTTCAAGAGGTAAATGACATGCTTTTCCATAAACCATCTTATATGGAGACATACCCATAGGATTTTTGTATGCAGTTCTATAGGACCATAATGCATCATCAAGTTTTTTGGACCAATTCTTTCTAGATCTATTCACAGTCTTTTGCAAAATTAATTTGAGCTCTCTATTGCTCAACTCTACTTGACCACTAGACTGCGGGTGATAAGGAGATGCGATTCTATGATTGACATCATACTTAGCAATCATCTTACGGAAAGCACCATGAATAAAGTGAGAACCACCATCAGTCATAAGATATCCAGGGACTCCAAACCTCGGGAAAATAACTTCTTTAAGCATTTTAATAGAAGTGTTATGATCAGCACTACTAGTTGGAATAGCTTCTACCCACTTAGTAACGTAATCAACAACAACTAAAATATGTGTATAACCATTAGAGGCAGGAAAAGGTCCCATATAATCAAAGCCCCATACATCAAACGGTTCAATAACAAGAGAATAATTCATAGGCATTTCTTGACGTCTACTAATGTTACCTATTCTTTGACATTCATCACAAGATACGACAAACTTACGAGCATCTTTGAAAAGAGTAGGCCAATAAAAACCAGATTGTAGTACCTTGTGTGCAGTTCTATCTCCAGCGTGGTGTCCTCCATAGGATTCAGAGTGACACTTGCATAGGATTTGTTCCTGTTCATGCTCAGACACACAACGTCTAATAATACCATCTACTCCTTCTTTATAAAGGTGTGGATCATCCCAGAAGTAATGTCTTAAATCACAAAAGAACTTTTTCTTTTGCTGGTATGTGAAACTAGGCGGTATATATTTAGCAACAATGTAATTAGCATAATCAGCATACCAAGGAGCAGTACGAGAAGCATTGACAACCGCTAATTGTTCATCAGGAAAGCTATCATTAATAGGCAGTGGGTCATCAAGAACATTCTCTAACCTAGACAAGTTGTCTACAACGGGGTTCTCAGCTCCCTTTCTATCAATAATATGCAAGTCAAATTCTTGGAGCAAGAGAACCCATCTAATGAGTCTAGGCTTAGCATCTTTCTTTTCCATAAGATATTTAATAGCAGCATGATCAGTGTGGATAGTAACTTTGAAATCAACAATATAAGGTCTAAACTTATCACATGCAAACATAACTGCTAAGAATTCTTTTTCAGTGGTAGCATAATTTCTCTGGGCAGTATCAAGAGTCTTACTAGCATACTGGATAACATTCAATTTCTTATCGATTCTTTGCCCTAGAACAGCCCCTACAGCATAATCACTAGCATCGCACATAATTTCAAAAGGTAAATTCCAATCAGGTGGCTGAACAATAGGTGCAGTGATCAAAGCCTTCTTAAGTGTTTAAAATGCTTCTACACAATCATCATCAAAGAAAAAAGGAATATCTTTTTGCAATAAATTAGTCAGAGGCCTAGAGATTTTAGATAAGTCCTTAATGAACCTCCTATAAAAACCGGCATGACCAAGGAAACTTCTTATACCTTTTATGTCCTTGGGACATGGCATCTTTTCAATAGCATCAACTTTGGCTTTATCAACTTCAATACCTCTCTCGGAGATCTTGTGCCCCAAGAGAATGCCTTCATTAACCATAAAGTGACGCTTTTCCAAATTCAGGACGAGACTAGTGTCTTCGCATCTCTGCAAAACTCGATCAAGGTTGCTCAAACAATCATCAAAAGAGGATCCATAGACGGAGAAGTCATCCATGAATACCTCACAAATCTTTTCACAAAAATCAGAAAATATAGCCATCATGCATCTTTGAAAGGTAGCAGGTGCATTACATAAACCAAAATGCATATGTCTATAAGCAAAGGTACCAAAAGGGCAAGTAAAAGTAGTTTTAGATTGATCCCCCGCTGAAACAGGTATCTGAGAAAAGCCAGAATAACCATCTAGAAAGCAAAAATGTGTGTGTTTGGATAGCCTTTCTAGCATTTGATCAATAAAAGGTAAAGGGTAATGATCTTTCTTAGTGGCTTTATTTAACTTACGGAAATCAATTACCATCTGATACGTCTCCATCGTATCTACTTTTCCAAACACTTTTGCCCTTGTTTTGGACTCTAACTTGTATGATTTGAATGGAACTAACCCAGACTGACGTTGTTTTCAGCAGAATTGCCATGATGTTGTTTTTTGTGCAGAAAATAAAAGTTCTCGGAATGACCTGAAACTCCATGAAACATCTTAGAAAAAATAATAAAAAATCCTCGCCAAAGATGAAGACCAGGGGGCCCACACCCTATCCACGAGGGTGGGGGCGCCCCCCCTAGGGCGCGCCCCCTACCTCGTGGGCCCCCTGGTGGCCCTCCGATGCCAACTCCAACTCCATATATTGGCTTTCGGGGAGAAAAAAATCAGAGAGAAGAAATCATTGCGTTTTACGATATGGAGCTGCCGCCAAGCCCTAATCTCTCTCGGGAGGGCTGATCTGGAGTCCGTTCGGGGCTCCGGAGAGGGGGATTCGTCACCGTCGTCATCATGAACCATCCTCCATCACCAATTTCATGATGCTCACCACCTTGCGTGGTTAATTCCATCGTAGGCTTGCTGGACGGTGATGGGTTGGATGAGATTTATCATGTAATCGAGTTAGTTTTGTTAGGGTTTGATCCCTAGTATCCACTATGTTCTGAGATTGATGTTGCTATGACTTTGCTATGCTTAATGCTTGTCACTAGGGCCCGAGTGCCATGATTTCAGATCTGAACCTATTGTGTTTTCATGAATATATGTGTGTTCTTGATCCTATCTTGTAAGTCTATAGTCACCTACTATGTGTTATGATCCGGCAACCCCGAAGTGACAATAATCGGGACCACTCCCGGTGATGACCTTAGTTTGAGGAGTTCATGTATTCACTATGTGCTAATGCTTTGTTCCGGTTCTCTATTAAAAGGAGGCCTTAATATCCTTTAGTTTCCAATAGGACCCCGCTGCCACGGGAGGGCAGGACAAAAGATGTCATGCAAGTTCTTTTCCATAAGCACGTATGACTATATACGGAATACATGCCTACATTACATTGATGAACTGGAGCTAGTTCTGTGTCACCCTATGTTATGACTGTTACATGACGAACCGCATCCGGCATAATTATCCATCACTAATCCAGTGCCTACGAGTTTTCCATATACTTGTCTCGCTTATTTACTTTTCCGTTGCTACTGTTACAATCACTACAAAATACCAAAAACATTACTTTTGTTGTCTTTACTTTTGTTACCGTTACCACCACTATCATATTACTTTGCTACTAAACACTTTGCTGCAGATACTAAGTTTCCAGGTGTGGTTGAATTGACAACTCAGCTGCTAATACTTGAGAATATTCTTTGGCTCCCCTTGTGTCGAATCAATAAATTTGGGTTGAATACTCTACCCTCAAAAACTGTTGCGATCCCCTATACTTGTGGGTTATCAAGACCTTTTTCTGGCGCCGTTGCCGGGGAGCATAGCTCTATTCTTTGAGTCACTTGGGATTTATATCTGCTGGACACTATGAAGAACTTGAAAGACGATCGAACTACTATTTTGCCCTCAACTACGAGGGGAGGTAAGGAACTGCCATCTAGCTCTACACTTGATTCACCTTCTGTTATAAGTAAGCTTGCGACACCTAAACCTGCTACTGCTATGAATTCTGATATGTCGCATGTTATTGATGATGCCACTTCTGCTATGCATGGTACTTATGATGAAACTACTTCTATGCTTGATACTACTGTGCCCCTTGGTGAATTTCTAGATGAACAAATTGCTAGGTCTAGAGAAAGAGAAATTATTGAACCTGAATACGATGATGATAGTGATGATGAGAATATGCCTGCTATTCCTGAGGGTTATCTTTTTTATGTTGAATCTTCTGCAGCTATTTTTGCTTGCCAGGATAGATACGAACTTAAGAGGTTACTAGTTAAATGGAGTAAAGAATCTCTTAGAGATAGAATGAGACCCGACCCTGCTTTTGCTACTTCACCTATCTGTGTTCCCGATAAAGATTATTATGAATTTTCTGTTGATCCAGATATAATTACCTTGGTTGAATCTGATCCTTTCTATGGCTATGAATCTGAAACTGTTGTGGCACATCTTACTAAGTTAAATGATATAGCCGCCCTGTTTACTAATGATGAGAGATCGCGCTACCTTTATTTACTCAAAATATTTCCGTTCTCATTAAAGGGTGATGCTAAGATATGGTTTAATTCTCTTGATCCTGGTTGTGTGCGTAGTCCCCAGGATATGATTTATTACTTATCTGCTAAATATTTCCCTGCTCATAAGAAACAAGCTGCTTTGAGGGAAATATACAACTTCATGCAAATTGAAGAAGAGAGTCTCCCACAAGCTTGGGGGAGGCTTCTCAAGTTACTTAATGCTTTGCCTGATCATTCTCTTAAGAAACCTGAAATACTTGATATCTTTTATAATGGACTAACTGATGCTTCCAGAGATTACCTGGATAGTTGTGCTGGTTCTCTTTTCTGGGAAAGAACACCGGATGAAGCTGAAATTCTATTGAATAATATGTTGACAAATGAAAATAAGTGGGCACCTCCCGAGCCAGATCCAGAGCCAATTACTGAGCTTATTCCTAAACCAACTCCGAAGAAGAGAGGTATTCTATTTCTCAGCCCCGAAGATATGCAAGAGGCAAAGAAATCTATAAAAGAAAAAGGTATTAAAGCTGTAGATGTTAAGAATTTACCTCCTATTAAAGAAATACATGGTATTAATTTACCGCCTGTTGAAGAGTATATGATCTCAATTCCTTATTCACTAAAGAACCTCCTGATCCCGATATCCCGACACAGGTGATAAAGCTGAAGTCTCTCCTACTAAAATTGCTAGTCAATGCTTGGATGAGTTGGATGACTTTATGTTTAAGCAAGATGACTTTAATGCTTATTTTGGTAGACAATTAAAACAGAATATCTTTATTATTAAACGCTTGGGTGATTATATGGCTGATATTAGAGGTGAACTTAAACTTGTTAGCAAACATGCTTCTATGGTTACCACTCAAGTAGAACAAGTACTTAAAGCTCAAAAAGAAGTGCTTGATGAAATGAATAGTAAGAAAAATGATTATGCTGTTAGAGTGGCTACTAGAACTGGTAGAATGACTCAGGAACCTTTGTATCCTGAAGGCCACCCTAAGAGAATCGAGCAAGATTCTCAGAGAAATAATATTGATGTACCTAGTTCCTCTAAAAGGAAGAAAAAGAAAAATAATAGGACTTTGCAAACTTCTAGTGAACCTATTACCAAACCACCTGAGAATCCAAATGATATTTCTATGTCTGATGCTGAAACGCAATCAAGTGATGAACATGAACCTAGTAATAATGTTAATGATAATGTTCATGATGATGCTCACCCTAGTAATGATAATGATGTAGAAGTTGAACCTGCTGTTGATCTTGATAACCCACAATCAAAGAATCAGCGTTATGATAAAAGAGACTTCGTTGCTAGGAAACATGGTAAAGAAAGGGAACCGTGGGTTCAGAAACCCATGCCTTTTCCTCCAAAACCATCCAAGAAAAAGGATGATGAGGATTTTGAGCGCTTTGCTAAAATGATTAGACCCATCTTTTTGCGTATGCGATTGACTGATGTGCTCAAAACAAATCCTTATGCTAAGTATATGAAGGATATCATTACTAATAAAAGAAAGATACCGGAAGCTGAAATTTCCACCATGCTTGCCAATTATACTTTTAAGGGTGGAATACCAAAGAAACTTGGAGATCCAGGAGTACCTACTATACCATGCTCCATTAAGAGAAATTATGTTAAAAACTGCTTTATGTGATCTTGGAGCTGGTGTCAGTGTTATGCCTCTCTCTTTATATCGTAGACTTGACTTGAATAAGTTGACACCTACTAAAATATCTTTGCAAATGGATGATAAATCAACTGCTATACCTGTCGGTATTTGTGAGGATGTGCCTGTTGTAGTTGCAAACATTACTATTTTAACGGACTTTGTTATTCTTGATATTCCCGAGGATGATAGTATGTCTATTATTCTTGGAAGACCTTTCCTTAATACTGCAGGGGCTGTTATTGATTGCAACAAAGGCAATGTCACTTTCCATGTTAATGGCAATGAGCATATGGTACACTTTCCGAGGAAACAACCTCAAGTTTATAGCATCAACTCTATTGGAAAAATTCCATCGATTATATTTGGAGGTTTTGAATTTCCTCTCCCTACTGTCAAGAAAAAGTATGATATTCTTATTGTCGGGGATTTTCATATCCCCGTTGAGGTAACTTAGTGTTATTCGAAATTTCTCCGGTTCCGTGTTATTCGGAATGAGTTTGTTAACAAGACTTGATCAACCTTGTTAGTGGGTTCATTTTGATGATCACGAGATGGATGAAACTAGAAGCACAACCTTCTGTACCCTCTTTATATTTTCTGTTATTTAGTGGAAATAAAGTAAAATAGTATTTTTTCTGTCTGTTTCCTGACTTATCCGTGCAATATAAAAATATCCCGAAAATAAAAGTCCTCAGAATGCCATGCCAATTTAATATTATTTTTTCGGGAATATTTGAGGATTTACTGTGCAAAAATTACCGTGGGGCGAGCTGCCACCTGGCCACGAGGGTGGAGGGCGCGCCCTACCCCCCTAGGCGTGCCCCTGCCTCGTGGGCCCACGGTGGCCCTCCTCCACTTATCCCTGCACCCATCTTCTTCCTCTGCCTCACACAAACACGGAAAACCATTTCAAGCACGAGTTCCAGCCCCCGTTGCTGTGATTTTTGATCTCCTTGCTCAAAGCACCTCTCGCAAAACTGCTTGGGGAGATTGTTCCTTGGTATGTGACTCCTCCATTGGTCCAATTAGTTTTTGTTCTAGTGCTTTATTCATTGCAAATTTGTGTTGCATAGGTGACCATGTTCTTGAGCTTGCATGTCAAATTTATATGGTTCCAAGTACTTCTAATGCTTGATATAGGCTCTAGGCACTTGTGGGAGTTGTTGCTATCAGTTTTATTGAAGTTGGTTCACTTTTATTTGAAGTTACTAAAAATTTCAGAAATTTTCCAGAGGAAACAATATGTTTAGGAAGATGTTCCAAGGTGGTTCTTCAAGGAAGCAAGGTCCCAGGCTTGCAATGCGTGATGCTGACGAGGAACCACCAAGAGACGCTCCTGTGAGGCCCTGTGAATGCCCTTCGGAAAATTTTATGAATCAAGCAGGAATAAAAGAAGAATTTAGCGCATATTTGCGTAACGCTGGCCTTGAGGACTTTGAAGCTGACAAATGCCCCCAGTATCATGATCTCACAAGTTCATTTGTGAGGAGGTTTGAGTTTTCATCTTCGCGTAATTCTCCTTCAGTCATGTTTGACCTTTATGACAAATCGTATACCATGGACTTAGAGGATTTCACTTTTGCTTGCAAACTTCCATCTTGGGGTAGTGTCACGGACCCCCCTAAATCTGAATATAGAGACTTTCTTGCTAGAATAACTATGGGGGAATCAAGAGATATAACACAAGCCACTATAGGGAGCGTTCACTTTCCTGCTATACATTATTTTGCTCTCTTCATAGGTAGATGCATAAATGCTAAGGATGAAGCATGTCACATGTGTGCCCCTGATCTCAGCATTCTCAGAAGTGCTGTGTTAGGAGACCAATCTTATCATATGGGAGCCATTGTATCTCGTAGGTTGCATCATAATAGATATAACGGAGATTTCTTTGGAGGAATTTATGCAACCCGCTTAGCTAATTTTCTTGAGGTAGACATTCGTGAGGGTGATATGGAGTTACCCCCTGCTTATTTAGATTTTAATTCTATGGTCTCCCACCAGTTTGTTGAGAGTACTGAACTACCTCTCCAGTATCGATTAATCTTTAACAAACGACATGTTGTCCGTACTACTCTTCCTGCTCCTGCCTTCTTTGATTCTCAGACAAAAGGAAGATACATTATTACCAGAGAGGAGGCAGATGAGTACGAGAGGAGAGCAGAGGCTGCTCGACGCCACGCTACAGCTCAGGCGACGATAGCCGCTGCATCACAGTATGATCCCAGCTTCACCTACGGGTATCCGCCAGGTTATCCTTGCCAATAGACCAACTTAGGCCAAAAGCCTAAGCTTGGGGGAGTACGTATTTCCCACCGACATTACATTCATGTTCACACACACTCATTGCTAGATGTCAGTGCTCATACCCTTTCACTGTAATATCCATGCTAGTTTATTTTCTTTTTCCTGCTTTCTTCTTGTGTGTTTAATAAACCTTAAGAAAAAACAAAAAAATTAGTACTATTTTATTTCTTTGTTGTAGTAATTAAAAAGAAAACCCAAAAATATTTCCCGTTCTTCTTTTGCTTGTTGGGAGCTTTCCCGTGTAAATAGTTTTATTTTCTTTTCTTTCTTTTGGGGGTCGAGAAGACTATATTGAAATTGCTTAGTGGCTCTTATATGCATGATTGTTTATTTAACTTAGAGCCCATATTACTTGTCTTCTATCTTGAGTTGAATGCTTGCAGATTCCAGCTTAGTCCAATGCACGTGCACTCTGATTATTATACACTTCGTTCGGTCGTGCAAGTGGAAGGCAATAATGATGATATATGATGGACTTATTGGGATGAGAAAAGCTGGTATGAACTCAACCTCTCTTGTTTTTGTAAATACGATGATTCATTGTTCCTGAGTCAGCTATTATGAAATAAACATATTTGCAATGACATTTAGAGATTATAGTTGCTTGTGCCATGCTTGATTAGCTATGAGTTATAATGGTTTACCTTGCGTGCCAACATGCTATTAGAATGATTATGATGTGGTATGATGGGATGGTATCCTCCTTTAAATGAATTGAGTGACTAGACTTGGCACATGTTCACGCATGTAGTTGAATCAAATCAACATAGCCTTCATGATATTTATGTTCATGGTAGATTATATCCTACTCATGCTTGTATTCGGTGTAAATTAATTTTAATGCATGTTTACGACTGTTGTCGCTCTCTTAGTTGGTCGCTTCCCAGTCTTTTGCTAGCCTTCACTTGTACTAAGCGGGAATACTGCTTGTGCATCCAAACTCCTTAAACCCCAAAGTTGTTCCATATGAGTCCACTATACCTTCCTATATGCGGTATTTACCTGCCGTTCCAAGTAAATTTGTATGTGCCAAACTCTAAACCTTCAAATAAACATTCTGTTTTGCATGCTCGAATAGCTCATATGTCAACTAGGGCTGCCCTTATCTTCCGTGTTAGGCGGGTTATTCTCAAGAGGAGTGGACTCCACTCCTCATTCACGAGAAAATGGATGGTCTCCGGGATGCCCAGTCCCATGCTTTATGCAAACTAAATCGAAATAATTACAAACAAAGCTCCCCCTGGGACCCGTTGAATGTTGGAGGCACTCGTTGTTTCGAGCAAGCCATGGATTGATGATTGTGGAGGAGGGGGAGTATAAACTTTACCATTCTGTTTGGGAACCGCCTATAATTTGTTTAGCATGGAAGATATCATCGTCTCTTAGTTGTTATGTTGACAATCAAAGTATGCCGCTCAAAATATAATTTATCTCTATTTTCAAAATCGAGCTCTGGCACCTCTACAAATCCCTGTTTCCCGCTGCGAAGGGCCTATCCATTTACTTTTATGTTGAGTCATCATCCCTTCTTATTAAAAGCACCCGCTGGAGAGCACACTGTCGTTTGCATTCATTATAATTGGTTTATATTGGGTATGACTTGACTGGATCTCTTTTACCATGAATTACAATGTTTAGTCAGTCCTTGATCTTTAAAGGTGCTCTGCATTTATGTTTTGCGGTCTCAGAAAGGGCTAGCGAGATACCATTTTGTTATGTCATGTTATGATTATTTTGAGAAAGAGTTGTCATCCGAGTTTTGTTATGGTAGCTCGTTAGCTGATTATGCTATTGATATGAGTAATTGTGGGACCTATGTGTTATTGTGAGTATGGTTAGTTTGTAATATTTGCTGAAACTTGAATGCTGGCTTTTCATGTTACAACAACAAGAGCAAACAGAGTTTGTAAAAGTTTTTCTTTTCTCTTTCAGTTTGTCAACTGAATTGCTTGAGGACAAGCAAGGGTTTAAGCTTGGGGGAGTTGATACGTCTCCGTCATATCTACTTTTTCAAACACTTTTGCCCTTGTTTTGGACTCTAACTTGTATGATTTGAATTGAACTAACCCGGACTGACGCTGTTTTCAGCAGAACTGCCATGATGTTGTTTTTTGTGCAGAAAATAAAAGTTCTCGGAATGACCTGAAACTCCACGGAACATCTTAGAAAAAATAATAAAAAATCCTTGCCAAAGATGAAGACCAGGGGGCCGACACCCTATCCACGAGGGTGGGGGGCACGCCCCCCTACCTCGTGGGCCCCCTGGTGGCCCTCCGACGCCAACTCCAACTCCATATATTGGCTTTCGGGGAGAAAAAAAATCAGAGAGAAGAAATCATCACGTTTTACGATACGGAGCCGCCGCTAAGCCCTAATCTCTCTCGGGAGGGCTGATCTGGAGTCCGTTCGGGGCTCCGGAGAGGGGGATTCGTCGTCGTCGTCATCATCAACCATCCTCCATCACCAATTTCATGATGCTCACCGCCGTGCGTGAGTAATTCCATCGTAGGCTTGCTGGACGGTGATGGGTCGGATGAGATTTATCATGTAATTGAGTTAGTTTTGTTAGGGTTTGATCCCTAGTATCCACTATGTTCTGAGATTGATGTTGCTATGACTTTGCTATGCTTAATGCTTGTCACTAGGGCCCGAGTGCCATGATTTTAGATCTGAACCTATTATGTTTTCATGAATATATGTGTGTTCTTGATCCTATCTTGCAAGTCTATAGTCACCTACTATGTGTTATGATCCGGCAACCCCAAAGTGACAATAATCGGGACCACTCCCGGTGATGACCATAGTTTGAGGAGTTCATGTATTCACTATGTGCTAATGCTTTGTTCCGGTTCTCTACTAAAAGTAGGCCTTAATATCCCTTAGTTTCCAATAGGACCCCGCTGCCACGGGAGGGTAGGACAAAAGATGTCATGCAAGTTCTTTTCCATAAGCACGTATGACTATATACGGAATACATGCCTACATTACATTGATGAACTGGAGCTAGTTCTGTGTCACCCTATGTTATGACTGTTACATGACGAACCGCATCCGGCATAATTATCCATCACTAATCCGGTGCCTACGAGTTTTCCATATACTGGTTCTCGCTTATTTACTTTTCCGTTGCTACTGTTACAATCACTACAAAATACAAAAAACATTACTTTTGCTGTCTTTACTTTTGTTACCGTTACCACCACTAGCATATTACTTTGCTACTAAACACTTTGCTGCAGATACTAAGTTTCCAGGTGTGGTTGAATTGACAACTCAGCTGCTAATACTTGAGAATATTCTTTGGCTCCCCTTGTGCCGAATCAATAAATTTGGGTTGAATACTCTACCCTCGAAAACTGTTGCGATCCCCTATACTTGTGGGTTATCACCATCCTATAACATGTAATAATTCTTTGCGGAATCAATTCATTTTATCATTAGGAACAACGGTAATACCTCCCTTTTTGGGGACACAATGGACAGGGCTTACCCATTCACTATCAGTAACAGGATAAATAATACCTGCCTCAAGTAGTTTTAGTATCTCCTTTCTTACCACTTCCTTCATTTTGGGATTTAATCGTCTTTGAGGGTCTCTAACTGGTTTGGCATCTTTCTCCACTAAAATTTTATGTTGACATAATGTGGGACTAATGCCCATAAGATCATCCAGAGTATATCCAGTAGCGCCTCGGTGCTTCTTCAGAGTTTTCAATAATCTTTCTTCTTCTTTCTCCGAAAGGTTAGCACTAATAATAACAGGATATATTTCTTTTTCATGAAGATAAGCATACTTAAGATTATCAGGTAATGGTTTGAGTTCAAACACGGGATCACCCTTGGGTGGAGGAGGATCCCCAAGAATTTCAACGGGAAGGTTATGTTTCAGCATAGGTTCTTATTTAAGGAACACTTCATCTATTTCTTCCCTTTCCTTCATAAACATATAATTTTCATGGTCTAGCAAATATTGTTCTGACGGATCAGTTGGAGGAACAGCAATGGAAGCAAGACCAATAATTTCATCCTTACTAGATGGTTCCTCTTCACGGTGTTGTCTACGAAATTTAGAAAAGTTGAACTCATGAGACATATCACCTAGACCAATAGTAACTACATCCTTTTCGCAATCTATCCTAGCATTAACAGTGTTCATGAAGGGTCTACCAAATATAATGGGACAACAGCTATCTTGTGGGGAGCCAAAAACAAGAAAATCAGCAGGATATTTAGTTTTCCCACACAAGACTTCAACATCTCTAACAATTCCCATTGGTGAAATAGTATCTCTATTGGCAAGTTTAATTGTGACGTCAATATCTTCTAACTCAACAGGTGCAATATCGTGCTTAATTTCTTTGTATAAGTCAATAGGTATTGCACTAGCACTAGCACCCATATCACATAAGCCATGATAATAATGATCTCCTATTTTAACAGAAATAACAGGCATGCCTACCACAGGTCTATGTTTATCTTTAGCACAAGGTTTGGCAATTCTAGCAGTTTCATCACAGAAATAAATAACATGCCCGTCAATATTATCAGACAAGAGACCTTTAACAATAGCAACATTAGGTTCAACTTTGATTTGCTCAGGAGGTGTATAAGTTCTAACATTGCTCTTACGATCAACAGTCAAAGTTTTAGCATGATCTCTTATCCTAACAGGAAAAGGAGGTTTTTCAACATAAGCAGTAGGAATAATAGGATCACTATATGTAATAGTCTTCTCTTCGACTGTACTAGGTGCAACTACTTTCACTTCAACAGGAGGATTATATTTAAACCACTTCTCTTTAGGGAGATCAACGTGAGTAGCAAAAGTTTCACAAGAAGTAGCTACTATCTCAGAGCCAAGTCCATACTTAGAGCTAAATCCACAGAAAGCATCGGTATCCATAAAATATTTAACACAATCAAACTTAGGTGTCATACCTGACTCCTTACCATCGTCGGAACCCCAATCTTCAGAGTTGCGTTTAATTCTTTCCAATAAGTCCCATTTGAAATCAATAGTCTTAAGCATATAGGAACCAGCACAGGAAGTATCAAGCAGGTTGCGATTATCAAGAGAAAGCCGAGCATAAAAATTCTGAATAATCATTTCCTGAGAGAGCTCATGATTGGGGCATGAATACAACATTGACTTAAGCCTCCCCCAAGCTTGAGCGATGCTTTCTCCTTCGCGAGGCTAGAAATTATATATGTAATTACGATCACGATGAACAAGATGCATAGGATAGAACTTCTGGTGAAATTCCAACTTCAATCGCTTATAATTCCAATACCTCGTATCATCACATAGCCTATACCATGTTATCGCATCTCCCTTCAAAGATAAAGGGAAGACCTTCCTTTTGACAACATCATCGGGAATACCTGCAAGCTTAAATAATCCACAAACTTCATCCACAAAAATAAGGTGTAAGTCGGGATGCAATGTTCCGTCTCCTGCAAAATGATTAGCTAGCAGTTTTTCCATCATACCCGAAGGAATCTCAAAGTGAATATTTTCATAAGGTTCAGTAGGTTGAGGAGCATCTATTTGATCTTCTGGTTGGGGTGAAGATACCCCAAACAAGCCCCTCAAAGGATTAGTTTCCATAGTGACAAGTAATAGAAAATTTCAGCACACTATATAATTGTTTCCTTACCAAGTTCCACTCACCAAGAGCGCTACGCTCCCCGGCAACGGCGCCAGAAAAGAGTCTTGATGACCCACAAGTATAGGGGATCTATCTTAGTCCTTTCGATAAGTAAGAGTGTCGAACCCAACGAGAAGCAGAAGGAAATGATAAGCGGTTTTCAGTAAGGTTTTCTCTGCAAGCACTGGAATGGTAGGTGATAGATAGTTTTGTGATAAGATAAATAGTAACGAGCAAAAAGTAAATAAAGTAAATAAAGTGCAGCAAGGTGGCCCAATCCTTTATTAAGCAAAGGATAAGCCTGGACAAATTCTAATAATGAAGAAGGAGCTCCTGAGGACACATTGGGAATTATCGTCAAGCTAGTTTTCATCTTGTTCATAAGATTCGCATTCGGTACTTTGATAATTTGATATGTGGGTGGACCGGTACTTGGGTACTGCCCTAACATGGACAAGCATCCCACTTATGATTAACCCCTATTTTTTTTGACCTGGTACTGTAGGGTAAAGCACCCCACAGCTCTTGCAAATTTTATGAACTATACAAAGATACAAGGTATGTACATCAAAAGAAAAGGAAAAGATCTAAAGCTAAAAGAATACAATGCTCACCTCAAGGTGGCAAAAAAGGAATCTATCTAAGAAGGTCATCCTTATATTTAGCTTTAATCCTATGGGCAAGCAGAGAAATGTCATGAATAAAACATGTTCTCCACCTTCTAAAGGAAGGTTTGATGTTCCTGAAGACTCTATCATTCCTCACAGTCCAGATATTCCAACAAGCAAGAAAGACCACTTCAGCAAAAAAAGGTTTTTGGAAGTCCCTTCTTGCAGCATAGGCAATGGCAGCCATGTTATCACCATGTCGCCAGCACACTTGTAGATAATTCCAAACCCTGCAGCTGAAGTTACATGAGAAGAATAGGTGATCTCTGTCCTCTTTAGTCTGAGTGGGGCACAACACACGATGATTACAATCAGAGACATTCCAATGCCTTCTCTCCAGCATATCCTGGGTATTAAGCTGATCCATGATTAGCATCCAGGCAAAGAATTTGATTCTCATAGTACAACAGCTAGACCAGATCCATGACAGCAAAGGATTGGGGTTAATATGCATATGCAGGAAGGAGTAGTATTTTTTAGCTGTATAAGGCTTGCCATCTTCTCTCCACATCCAAACATCAGACTTAGTAATGTCAATAGAGAAATTAGACATTAGATGCTGCAAATACATCAACTCAGAATGGGCCCTCTCAGAAAGAGGAAGGTGAAATAGAGTAGTGATATCCTGAGTTGCAAAAACCTCCTTGACAGAAAGGAGTGGATCCTTAACAAAAGAGAACAATCTCTGAAACACCTGATCCAAAGGACCAGCAGAAGGGTTGAGGTTCCAATCATCACCCCAAAACAGAGCAGAATCCCCAGTCAAGACCTGCACTTTTGAAACCATTCTGAACTTATCCATCAACTTGCATAAATCTCTCCACCAGAAGGAGCCACACAAGACAGTAGCATGAGGAACCCTGTCATGGTAATAAGTGTCCCAAACCAGGCTGACCCAAGGGATGTCAGCCTTATTATAAAATTTGCTAACAAACTTCAACAACAGAGCCTCATTATGTAATCTCAGGTTTAGGACCCCCAATCCCCCTTTGTTCTTTGGCCTGCACACCAAGTCCCATGCTGCTAAGGAAGGACCATGGTCATTTCCAAACTTTCTCCAAAGACATTGCCTTTGAATTCTCTCAAGCTGCTTGAGAATGCCAATTGGAATATCCAGACTGCAGAGGAAGAAGATTGGCACAGAAGATAGAGCTGAACTGAGGTACTGTAATCTACCCCCCTGAGCAAGAAAACTAGAGCTGACAGAAAGTTTCCTTTCCATAGAGTCAACCAAAGGCATCAGATCCATTATTTTTGGCTTCATAAGACCAACAGGGAGGCCAAGAAAAGTAAAAGGTAGAGTACCCACAACACAACCAAACATTCCAGCAAGCCTAGTCATTTCCACAGAGTCAACATTAATGGACAACATTGAGGACTTATGATAGTTGACATGCAAACCAGTGGATTGAGAAAACAGAAGAAGCATGCTTTTCAGAGACAACAACTGTTGTTCATCAGCAGACAAAATAATCAAGGTATCATCAGCATACTGAATTATTGGGAAATCATTGTCATGGCAGGGTATTGGCAACTGGAGAAGGCCCTTAACATGCATATCATTAACCACAGACTGAAGCAAATCAGTAGCAATTGCAAACAGAAGAGGTGAAACAGGGTCACCCTGCCTAACACCTTTTCTGCAATAGAATTGCTTACCTGGGACTCCATTCAAGAGCACAAAAGAAGTGCCAGTAGACAAAAATTGATTAACCCAAGAGATCCACCTGTCATTAAACCCTTTGGCCCTGAGGATTTGGAAAATGGCCTCATGCTCAATGGAATCAAATGCTTACTCAAAATCTAACTTTAGATTAACCCCTATTGCAAGCATCCGCAACTACAAAAAGGAGTATTAAGGTAAACCTAACCACAACATTAAACATATGGGTCCATAACAACCCCTAACGAAGCAACGCATAAACTAGGGTTTAAGCTTCTGTCACTCTAGCAACCCATCATCTACATATTACTTCCCTATGCCTTCCTCTAGGCCCAAATAATGGTGAAGTGTCATGTAGTCGATGTTCACATAACACCACTAGAGGAGAGACAACATACATCTCATCAAAATATCGAACGAATACCAAATTCACATGACTACTAATAGCAAGACTTCACCCATGTCCCCAGGAACAAACGTAACTACTCACAAAGCATATTCATGTTCATAATCAGAGGGGTAATAATATGCATAAAGGATCTGAACATATGATCTTCCACCAAGTAAACCAAATAGCATCAACTACATGGAGTAATCAACACTACTAGCAACCCACAGGTACCAATTTGTGGTTTTGATACAAGATTGGATACAAGAGATGAACTAGGGTTTTGAGATGAGATGGTGCTCGTGAAGATGTTGATGGAGATTTACCCCCTCCCGATGAGAGGATCGTTGGTGATGACGTTGGTGATGATTTCCCCCTCCCGGAGGGAAGTGTCCCCGGCAGAACAGCTCCGCCAGAGCCCTAGATTGATTCCGCCAAGGTTCCACCTCGTGGCGGCGGAGTTTCGTCCCGTAAGCTTGCCCACAATTTTTTCCAAGGGAAAACCCTTCATATAGCAGAAGATGGACGTCAGAGGCCCACCAGGGAGCCCAGGAGATAGGGGGGCGCGCCCTAGGGGGGGCGCCCCCCTGTCTCCTGGACAGGGTGTGGGCCCCTTGGCCTATTTCTTTTGCCCAAAAATTCTTATTAAATCTAAAAAAGTTGTTTCGTGGAGTCTCAGGTCTTTTGGAGTTGTGCAGAATAGGTTTCCAACGTTTGCTCCTTTTCTAGTCAGAATTCCAGTTGCCGGCATCCCCCCTCACCATGGTAAACCTTGTAAAATAAGGGAGAAAAGCCATAAGTATTGAGTTATAATGTGTAATAACAGCCCATAACGCAATAAATATTGATATAAAAGCATGATGCAAAATGGACGTATCACGGGGCGGTCCAACCACAGGTGCGCCCGGGTGTCGTAGCGTGCCACCGCCTCCGACCGCACGTCCAGTGATCCTTCGCTCTGGCTGCCCATCTCTCCGGCGTGGCCCGCGATTTTCGACCGCCGCTCCCCCTTCCGACCCTTCATCGCCGCATTTGGATTCTCGGCGCTCCGGTTCTTCCCTAGTCACGCCCTTCACTGGTCTTGGCTCGTTGTCGCCTCCTCGCTGGCGCCGGACCCTACCGCGTATGGGGAAACCCTTGTAGCCAGCGCCCCATCCTGCTGGCTGGGCCACGCTAGTGATCGGACGGCCGCTCGCCCTAGGGTCGTGCCTCTTGCGGGCCGGACCGTTCAGTGTGGGCCATCAGGTGGGTCGGCCCGATCGCCTGGCTCCACCCCTCACACGATCTGCCCCCCTACTAGTTTCGCTCGTCCCCCACCCCCGTACCAACCCGCATTGACCACAACCCTAGCCTTCATTCGCCCCACAGCCGCTCTCCCTCGGTCTCTCCCGGCTCCACCGCCTCCCTCCTCCATGACGCGCGAATGGGAATACGATGGGGGCCGCCCCAAGCGTCGTTCTGACGATCGGCATGATCCTTCTTGCCCCTCCCCCGACGTGATTCGCCGCGAGGATGACCTCCGCCGGCAGCTTTTTGAAGGAAATATGCCCTAGTGGCAATAATAAAGTTGTTATTTTATATTTCCTTATTCATGATAAAGGTTTATTATTCATGCTAGAATTGTATTGATCGGAAACTTAAATACATGTGTTACAAATATTGTGTCCCTGGTAAGCCTCTACTAGACTAGCTCGTTGATCAAAGATGGTTAAGGTTTCCTAACCATGGACATGTGTTGTTATTTGATAACGGGAACACATCATTAGGAGAATGATATAATGGACAAGACCCATCCGTTAACTTAGATTAATGATCGTTCAGTTTTATTGCTATTGCTTTCTTCATGTCAAATACGTATTCCTTCGACTATGAGATTATGCAAGTCCCGGATACCGGAGGAATACCTTGTGTTGTATCAAACATCACAACACAACTGGGTAATCATAAAGATGCTCTATAGATATCTCCGAAGGTGTTTGTTTAGTTAACATAGATCGAGATTAGGATTTGTCACCCCGAGTATCAGAGAGGTATCTCTGGGCCCTCTCGTTAACACACATCATAAGCTTGCAAGCAAACGACTAAGGATTTAGTCACGAGGTGATGTATTACGGAACGAGTAAAGAGACTTACCGGTAAAGAGATTGAACTAGGTATGAAGATACCGAAGATCGAATTTCGGGCAAGTAACATACCGATGGACAAAGGGAATTACGTATGTTGTCATTACGGTTCGATCGATAAAGATCTTCGTAGAATATGTAGGATCCAATATGGGCATCCAGGTTCCGCTATTGGTTATTGACCAGAGAGGTGTCTCGGTCATGTCTACATAGATCTCGAACCCGTAGGGTCCGTACGCTTAATGTTTGATGACGATATAGTATTATATGAGTTATGTGATTTGGTGACCGAATGTTGTTCGGAGTCCCAGATGAGATAACGGACATGATGAGTAGTCTCGAAATGGTCAAGAGGTAAAGATTGATATATATATATATATATATATATATATATATATATATATATGGTGGGTCTATTCTAATAACACCCCTTAACAGGCTTATTCTGCTAACACTACCTTATTCCGCTAACACCCCACCCATCGACACAAACTACAGGAATAAAAAACAAAACCGCACCCCACCCCGCACCCATCCCACTTCTACCCACCTTCTTCCCCCTCCCCGCGCCCAAATCCTAGCCGGTGGCAGCCACCAGCGCCGCCCTTCTTGCTCCCCCGCTGCCTTCACCTTCCCCTCCCCTTCCCCCACCTCCACCCGCCACCAGCGCCGTCCTTCTTCCTCTCCCAGCCACCACCGCCCCCGCATCCGACGACCACCACGGCGCCCCCTACCGAGCCGGCCACCGCCTCCCACCACACCGGCCTCCGATCTGCCCCGCCGCGCTGGACGGCTACAGAAGCACCGACCCCATCCTTCCCCCTGGCCGGCCTTCTCGACGCCCGGCAAATCCATGCTCCCCTCTCGGGACCGGCGCCTCCGTCCGGCCTCCTCCCCAGTCGGCTCGCTGGATGGCCGGCGCCGTGACGTCCCCGAACAGCGCACCTCCCTCCGCCACTCACGGCGTCGTGCGCAGGTGGTGGCGCGACCGTTTCTCCGAGCCATCCTCCCCCGAGCCACCTCTGGATGGATGCGGCCCGCCCGCCGCCGGATTTGTGATAGGCCACACCTTCAACCACCGCGACATGATGGGGTGCAGGATCAGGGTGGTTTCGGGGGTCAAGAAGCCATCGACCTCGCCGAAAAATTGCTCTTCCCTCCTCCCGGATGCCTCGGGCGCTGCTACGCCAGGCGCTGAATCCCTCGGCCACCGCTGCGTCAGGGGACAGATCCGTGCTCTCTCCCCCACCGCTGCCAAACTCCTCCCACCGGCCGCGACTACATGCGCAGGCGTCAGGGAGGTTCATACCACAGACATGGCTCCCGTGCAGTGCGCCTCTGCTCTTCAAAGTTGTGGAGACGCGCATGACAGCTCTGTCTCCCTTTTGTAGTGCACACAACTCCTTTATCCTCCCCCTCTCTCCTTCCCCGACGTTCCACTGGTGACACCCGTCGGTAAGCCAGCCCTTGGCGCTCCATCTTCAGCGGTTGTCTTCGACGCGGCCGCTCTATGATGCCGGCGAACTGATTCTTTACTGCCACTATAGTTCACTGTTTAGTTTTCTTGTTTTCCTCTGTCGCCCGCGAGTAGTCAAAGACGCAAAAAGTGCAATGCATTTCGCTATGTGTTTTGACCTAAAAATAATGCAGTCCGCTATGTTGTTTGTTCTTGTGGTTCAGTGTAGTTATTTTTGCAGAGAGAAGAGGACCAGCAAAAACAAAGGAGTTGGCTGTGATGCGGACGACGACGCATCCCGACACGGTTCTGCTTGGCACGTGATGGGTTCGGGTGTGAAGATGCGATGGCTGTGTAAAGAAAAAATGAGTGTGTGTGAAAGAAATATGGTTGTGTTGTTTTTCAGGCACATGGACGAGATTTTGTTTACAAAAGCAGTTCATCTCGAGTTGTGTTGTGCCTCATTTTACTCAACCATGCGGTTCGCTATTCTTGAGGTTCAGGTTGTAGTTCCCGAGCTAGCTATTCTTGAGGTTTAGGTTGCAGTTCCTGAGCTAGCAGCATGCAGTCCACTGCTGCAGTTGACAAAAAACGTTAATTTATTTCCCAAGATATTCATTTGAAGTTCACTCATTTTTATATTTTCTTCTGGAAATCATTTGTAGTGTGCTCAGTAACTAAGAGAAGAGAACATCAATGTTCATTTGAAGTTAATTTTATTCGGAGAAAAAAGGCAGTAACACCGTTGGAAAGTATTAAATGGAAAATAGTAGAGAAACGACAAAAAAGGTAATACCGTTCACTTGACCGTTTGATGAAGTGCGGTTTTCTAACTGAAGCAGTGCGGTCGGGTGTCTGATGTCGTTCATATTGTAAGTGACCATTTGATGTAGTACGGTTTTCTAACCGAAGCAGTGCGGTCGGGTGTCTGATTATGTTCATCTTGTAAGTGACCATTTGATGCAGTGCGGTTTTCTAATTGAAGCAGTGCGGTCGGGTGTCTGATGTTGTTCATCTTGTAAGTGCAAAAAAAATGTTACCGAAACGACAAATAAAGTAATGTAGTTTACTTCTCCATACTTTTGGGGTTCACTTACGCTCGATGTGAAGT
This sequence comes from Triticum timopheevii, assembly GCA_963921465.1. Lineage (NCBI taxonomy): Eukaryota > Viridiplantae > Streptophyta > Magnoliopsida > Poales > Poaceae > Triticum > Triticum timopheevii. The sequence goes on along the minus strand of OY997264.1, from coordinate 244,878,281 downwards.
CCCGTTCACTTCCTCGCATAAAAAAAATTATGTGTAAATAAAAGAAATCAAGCAGTTCGCTTGCCCATCTAATGAGGTGCGGTTTACCGTTCGAAGCAGTGCATTTTTCTGTTCGATGCAGTTCACTCGTCGATTTTGGTGACACGAAAAACAGTGTGTCCGCATTTTGGTAAATTTAAAACTGCTCTTAAACCATAAGGAATTAGAGAGAGTGTTCTACATGAAAAAGTTACGTCTCGTCGATATCTTTCCAATGGCGTATCATTTGAATCATTTCGATCAGCGGTTTGTGAAAAATTCGCGAAAAACGGCCGCTGCCACTCATCGTCAGCCACACTATTTTCAAAATTAACTAAAAACCGTAAGGAATCTCAAAACCATTTCTATATATGAAAGTTGCGCCTTGTCCATTGGTTTCCAATGACATATTACACGCCTCATTTCGATAAACGGTTCAAAAACTCGAGCGAAAACAGTACCGGAAATTTGAAAAAAATTGAAAAATAAAATTCCGCGATTTAGTAAAATTGAAACTGCTCTTAAACCGTAATGAATTAGATAAAATGATAGATATGAAAAAGATGCGCCTCGACAATATCTTTCCAATGGTGTATCATTTGCTTTGTTCCGACGAGCGGTTTAGAAGAAATCGCGAAAAAACACTCTCTGCCACTCGTCTTGGGCCGCACCATTTTCAAAACTGCTCTTAAACCGTGTGAAATCTCGAAAAGTGTTCAACATGTCGAAGTTGCGCCTAATCCATAGCTTTTCAACGGTATATTACACGCCTCATTACGATAAACGGTTAAAAAACTAGAGCGAAAACAGTACCGAAAAACAATGCGTGCAGTTTTTTCGACGAGAAGTTCACTCGTGTGAGTACTGCAGGACACTTCGTTCAAAGAATGACATGAACTTCTTCAAGATGTTTTGGTTTTTGTTGAATTTTTTTAGTCTCATCTGGACTACATGGTCAATGTTTAGTGAGCTGCATGAAAGGGGCAAATGGGCTGCATTAAAAATTACATTGCATCAAAAGAATGTTACCTCCCACCAACATTATTTTTGATTTTTTTAAGAACAAGTGAACCGCATAAAAACACAAAGTATTGCATGATCGAGCCAACCAAACTGCACACACACTTTCTGTTTTATGCCACTGCCTATGGTCGCTGATGATGTCCATGGGCACAATACATCCATCAATTGTTTTACACATCCACACACACATACATACACACAAAATCAGCACTAGCACCTGCCAGAGCTGCAATAGAGGATCAGTAGAATTGTATTTGGGGACCAACCGAGCTGCACAAAATCAGGAACCTGCAAAACTTGCAAGAAACATACCAAAATTGTCATAATTCCGAGGATGCTTTCCTCACAGTACAGAAGTGCACTGCATGGCGACTCGATGATGGCTGCCTGCGCTTGTTGTGTGGACTACTCCAGGAGACCTTGCGCTGCTCATCCCGGAGAGGAGGAATGGAGGAGTCGCCAACGATGGGCACGAAGTGAGCTGCAGTTCAACAAAAAAAATTACCATGTGTGAAGAAATGAGCTACAGTTGTACATGCACACTAACGAACTACACGTGCATACATACTTAACTACACAACAAAGATCGGTGAACCTCGTCTCCAACTTTGGTGTAGATGTTGCCCGACAGGCATGCAGGAATGCCAGGGAGGAGGTGACTGCACGCACGCCACGTTGGGACTGCATGCAAGCCGTATTGCACTGCACCTCCAGGGGTCCGATCACACCCGTTTTTGCTCTGAATTGTACCGTGCCTCTTGCACATATTTAGCATTTATCACCGGTCCAACTGCAATTTGAGGACAAGCAAATTTTGTTATAATGAACTGTAATCCTCATGCACCACCAAATTTTGGGTTTGCCTGACTGCAAGAACCTTGCAGCAAAAAAAGGAGTCGCAAGCAGTGCGCACATGCACCACTGAATCCGCTCGACGGGGACTATAGAATCCAAAATCTGCAAAAAAAAGAGAGCAAAAAAACCTTTTTATGAAATGCACACGGGTAGCTACTACTCTTCTAGTGCATTGTCGCCGTCGTTGACCAAACCACGTCGTAGCTAGAAATACTGCACTTTCAGGGGTGTTTTCTACTGCATTGAGATTTTATTAAACTGCATTAGAGAATTTTTTTTAATACGAACGAGCTGCACGGGCTGGAAATATGTACTGCAGGGCGACCTCTGGCGACGTGGACTCTACCGATAGTTTGACGGTGGAGCAGCAGGCGGCAGACTGCAGCGTGGCGAGGTCAGCACTACGCGCAGCAGAGGAAGCACAATGGCATTGACCCGGGCAGCCTTCGTCTCCATGCTGGCCATCCCAGTTTTGTTGATGCAGACAAGAGACGGGGAGTGGCGATCTCACCTTGACCCGTTGATCCCCTCTCGGACGTTGCCGTGCAGTACAGAAGATGAGAGGCGAGGACTGCCTGGAGAGAGGAAGTTGGGCACCTGCAGGGTGACAACGCCGAGCGCCATGGACGCCCACGTCCACCACCCAGATCTAGGACGGCGGTGTGGAGAGGGATTGCCGCGATATGGATCCCCGGGGCGTATCCGATAGGGGGAGCCGGCGATGGATCTGGCGATGGATAGAGGACTACGGTGCTGGCGATGGATCGAGGATACAACAGGGGGAGCCGACGATGGATCGAGGACGGCGGTGTGGATAGGAATGGCCGTGATATGGATCCCCCTAGGCGTATCCATGAGATGCCTGAAGAATAGCATCACCGGCGGTGGCGAGCCCCAGGGCAGCTGGATCTGGCGCAGGTAGGGTCGGTGGCACTCGGAGGCAGCCGTGGATGCGCCGGTGCTAGCAAAGGAGGCGGGGTAGGTGCGGCGAGAAGGCTAGGGGGACGTGGTCTGTTGTAGTGGGTCACGACACGGGGAGGTCAGGGCATGATGCGTCGGTCGGGGGCAGCGCGTCTAGTAGGTGGGCTCTGGTTGGTTACCGGCCGGCGGTGGGGTGGCTCCTGCGGGGCTCCAACGCGCTGGTGGTGGTGCCACATGGTGGGAGGTGATGGCCCGGCGGTGGGCGACGCAGTGGGAGGTAGTAGTTGTTGGGGTCGCGCGCGGCAGGTTGGGGCAGCGGGAGAAGAAGGTGCGAGAGGTGGGCGGCGGAGTAAGAAGGTGAGGGAGGTTGGCCGCGGGGTAGTTGGTAGTTGTGTTTTGTCGAGGGAGACCCTGGGTGTTATCAGAATAAGCACGAGTGTTAGCAGAATAAGGTCTTAGAGGGTGTTATCATAATAGGCCCACCCTATATATAGGACGATGGTATTCGGACACCGGAAGTGTACCGGGTACTTCGGGTCACCGGAAAGGAGTTTCGGGCACCCCCGGCAAAGATATGGGCCTAATGGGCCAAAGGGGGAACATATCAGCCCCTGGTGCGCCATTTTTTGGATAGCAGGCCCTAAGGGAAGGGGTTTAGGACATATGTGGATATGAGAATGTGGCTGAGGGTTTTGGAGCATATCACAAAGCATTTTGAGCAAGTAAATCATTAAGCAACACCTCATCCCCTTTTAATAGTATTGGCTTTCATATGGACTCAATATGATCTTGGATCACTAAAATAAAAATGTAGAGTCTTGAGCTTGTTGCCAATATATATCCTTTGCATTTTGAGTGGTCCACATCCCTAGTCCATGTCATGCCAAACATTGAACTTTTTGAAATGATTATCTTGAAATAGCATTAGTTCAATGAACTATATGTTGTTAAGAATTACCAATACCACCCAGGGATTAGTTGCACTTTCAGTCTCCCCCTTTTTGGTAATTGATGACAACATCTAGATCAAAGCTTCGACAAATGATAATAAGAAATGAAGTACATTGTCGCTTTGAGAATTATGTGATAAGTAAGAGCTCGCCCTAAATTTGTGCATTGTTAAAATTTGCTTTGGACTGCAAATGCAAAATCTGTTAGGATCACGGGTTACTCTTCCATGTCACATACATCTTGGTGGATCGCTCAAAATGATAATAAATAAGAACAAGAACTCATCACCAAGGCAAAGTGAATGATCATACATGAGATAGATAATGTTAACATCCAAGCACAAGCATAAAGAGTGATATAATCAAGCACATGATCATACAAAGTATCTGACACAAACAGACATAATGTATCTCAAACAGGCAAGCAAAGCAAATAAGTAGCAAAAAGAGACAACTCTCTCTCTCCCTCTCTCTCTCTCCGAAGCCTATGATCTATACACTTTCTCCCCCTTTGGCAACAAGTTACCAAAAAGCTCGAAAATGCATAGTGCTATGCGTCTCTCTAGGCTTGATCTTCGGGAGGTGGTGTTGAGATGACTCCAAGGATGAATGCTTCTGTAGATGTTGTTGGAGCTGGAGGGGTTGCCACTGGAGGGGAAATAGGAGTTGCGGGAGCTGTGGCTGCAGGTGCTGAAGTTGTAGCTCTAGTGTCTGTCACTAGCACTGCTGCAGACCTCTGTGCCCTAGGCACCCTGTGGAACACCTCTGTTGTAGCTTTGCCCTTTCTCTCCTGAGCTTCTTCCTTGAGTTCTTCAACAGTTGTCTGTATCTAAGTCACCTTCAAGTCCGGGTCATAGAATTCCGTCTCTATTATCCTCTCCAAGCTCTCCTGGTTCTGAGTCAGGGTAGCTAGTCCTTTCTCAACCCTCAGGATTGACTGAATCAGAAAGACAAGCTAGTCTTGTTTTCACATGAGAAAGACTTCTAAAGCCTCTGCTGCACTTGGCATCTTTGCTGCTTTTGCTGCCCTGGCCTTCTCATTCTTCTCATGAGCTGCAACTGAAGATGGATCATTAGCATCCATGACAATTGTGTTGTCCTCAAATTCAGGCAGCAAAGGAAGGTGCTCTTTGTCCAAAAGATACACTCCTTGCTTCATCTTGGAATTGATTAGCTCTTGGATGTGTGGAGCATATCCACAAGATCTCTTCTGGTCAGTTGCTGTCCTTTTTATTGTCTCTACAATCAGGCTCATGACCTTGAATTTCTGTGGCACAACATCAAACAACTGCAGCAAGTTGATGGAATGGCCTCTCATCATCCTGTGATCTCCATATTTGGGCAACAAAGTGTGCCTCAATATAGTGTTTATAGTGGCCAAACCAGACAGCAGCTAGTAGACTGATCCAAACTTGTGTGTTTCCAAGGCCTCATCTGGAATTTCCTTACACATATTGGCCATGGTGTTGTGATCCTTCTTCTTCTCAGCATACACATCAATTTGATATTCTTCTTTTGCAGGGGCATTTATGAACCTAGCCCACTCATCAACAGTTGATTGGTGCCTCTGCCCTTCTGTCATCCACACAATCCTTCCATCTAGATAGAAATGAGTTGCTGAGTAGAATTGCATAATGAGCTCATCATTCCATTTGGTGAGCTTTTGACCAACAAAGTCATCAACACCATTAGCTTTGAAGCTTTCATGCACTCCTGAGAAATGATCAACATTAGCATCAATGAATTTCCAGTCCACCCATCTCATATCACTGACTATGGGTTTCTTGTCCAGCAATACTGTCTCATAGAAATCATGTTGCTCTTTGGTGTGGAACTTGTAGTCCACTGCAGTTCTCCTCCTCACAGTATAAGGATCAGCTTGTCTCCACTTCCTGAGACCAGCATCCTTTCTTTCCTTCATATTTTCAGCCATTGGGTGACTGTCATTGTGGTCTGGAATCTTGGGCTTGAGCTTTCTAAGCACTTGGGCTTCAGCTTCTTTAGCAGCTTCAGGCACTGGGGCCTTGTTCTTCTTTGTAGCAGGTACATTTCTGGTGAAGGAAATATGCCCTAGAGGCAATAATAAAGTTATTATTTATTTCCTCATATCATGATAAATGTTTATTATTCATGCTAGAATTGTATTAACCGGAAACATGATACATGTGTGAATACATAGACAAAACTATAGTCACTAGTATGCCTCTACTTGACTAGCTCATTAATCAAAGATGGTTATGTTTCCTAACCATAGACATGTATTGTAATTTGATTAGTGGGATCACATCATTAGGAGAATGATGTGATTGACATGACCCATTCCGTTAGCTTAGCACTTGATCGTTTAGTATACTGCTATTGCTTTCTTCATGACTTATACAAAGTTCCTGCAACTATGAGATTGTGCAACTCCTGTATACCGGAAGAACACTTTGTGTGCTACCAAACGTCACAACGTAACTGGGTGATTATAAAGGTGCTCTACAGGTGTTTCCGAAGGTACATGTTGGGTTGGCATAATTCGAGATTAGGTTTTGTCACTCCGATTGTCAGAGAGGTATCTCTGGGCCCTCTCGGTAATAATCATCACCTAAGCCTTGCAAGCATGTAACTAATGAGTTAGTTATGAGATGATGTATTACGGAATGAGTAAAGAGACTTGCCGGTAACGAGATTGAACTAGGTATTGGATACCGACGATCAAATCTCGGGCAAGTAACATACCGATGACAAAGGGAACAAAGTATGTTGTTATGCGGTTTGACCGATAAAGATCTTCGTAGAATATGTAGGAACCAATATGGGCATCCAGGTCCCGCTATTGGTTATTGACTGAGAATGGTTCTAGGTCATGTCTACATAGTTCTCGAACCCGTAGGGTCCGCACGCTTAACGTTTCGATGACAGTTTTATTATGAGTTTATAAGTTTTGATGTACCGAAGTTTGTTCGGAGTCCCGGATGTGATAACAGACATGACGAGGAGTCTCGAAATGGTCGAAACATAAAGATTGATATATTGGACGACTATATTCGGACACCGGAAAGGTTCCGGGTGATTTCGGAGAAAACCGGAGTGCCGGGGGGGTTACCGGAACCCCCCGGGAGAGTTAATGGGCCACATGGGCCTCGGTGGGAAGAGAGAGGGGCGGCTAGGGGGGCCACGCGCCTCCTCTCCCTCTCAGGTTAGCGTAACTTCTCATGAGTTTTTAAAAGTTCTCGATGATCTTCTAAAGTAGTTTCATGAGCTAACTTGAGAGTGTTTAGTTCTTTAGTTAGACGCTCAATCTTCTCCTTATCATTGTCATTCATTTTAGCATGATTAATTGAAGTTTCATCATAGTATTCATCACTAGAGTTGTCAACAAGTAAATCATCATCACCTAGCAAGTCATCTTCATCACTATTGAAATCAACATACTCGGGGTGTGTTACCTTGGGGCCTTTAGCCATGAAGCATCTCCCAATTCCTTCATTTTGTGAGTCAAATATGTCGTAGGAGTTGGTTGACACAAGTGCTAGACCGGCAACACCTTCATCTTGAGTATATTCGAAGTCGGAGTGATAACTTCTCTCGGAGTGGTGGTCGGAGTCGGAGCCGGATACCCATTCACCAACATGAGCTTGATGTCTTCATTTTGTGTAGCTCCTTGATGACTCGTCCTTCCTTTCTGAACCCTTGCTTCTTCGAGAGGTTCTTCGTTCATAACGATCGTCTCTACTCCTTCTCTCTCTTGGAGGTGATTCTTCCCTTTTGCTTCTTATATTAGGTGAGACTTCTCTTCTTTTGTAGGGAGTCGTACACTCATTGGAGTAGTGTCCGGGTCTTCCACAATTGTAGCAATTTCGCTCACGACTAGAAGATCTTTTGTCATTGTAGGACCTTGACTTGGAACTTCTTTCCTTGCTTCTACTCTTGCAGAATTTGTTGAAGTTCTTCACCATTAAGCTTAATTCTTCATTGAAGGCTTGTTTCTCACTCGATGATGTAGGAGCATCACATGCGGCTTTGTAAGCACCAGTAGAATTGTTGTGAAGCTCTTCTTTGTCCTTGAGTGACATATCATGAGCAACAATTCTTCCAATGACTTCGATTGGCTTGAGATATTTGTAATTTGGCATCATTTGGATCAATGTGCACACAGTATCATATTTTCCATCCAAGACTCTCAAGATCTTTTTGATGATGAATTTGTCTGTCATCTCTTCACTTCCTAAGCCGGCAATCTCATTTGTGATGAGAGCAAGCCTAGATTACATTTCAACGACACCTTCACCATCCTTCATTTTGAACTTGCCAAGTTGACTTTGAAGCACATCCAACTTGGATTCCTTGACGGAGTCGGTACCTTCGTGCATATCAATCAAAGTATCCCAAATTTCCTCTACATTCTCAAGATGGTTGATTTTGTTGAATTCTTCAGGGCACAATCCATTGAAGAGGATATCGCAAGCTTGAGCATTGTATTGCAACATCTTCAATTCTTCCGTGGTAGCTTTATGGTTTGGTTCTCTCCCCTCAAAGAATTCACCTTGCAAGACAATACACACAATAGCCCAAACGGTAGCGTTATGTCCAAGAATATGCACTTTTCATCTTATGTTTCCAACTAGCAAAATTAGTACCATCAAAGTAAGGACCTCTACGGTGGTAATTTCCCTCGCTAGCCGCCATACTCTCCTAGGTTGTGAAACCAAGGCTATGATCACCAAAGCTATGGAAATCAAGGCAAATGGAGACCAAAGCTCTGATACCACTTGTAGGATCGAAAGTATGTCTAGAGGGGGGTGATTAGACTACTTAACCAAATATAAACTTAACCTTTTCCCAATTTTAGTTCTTGGCAGATTTTAGCAACATAGCACAAGTCAAGCAATCACAATATAATTCAAGCAAGCATGCAAAGAGTATATGAGCAGTGGAAAGTAAATCATGCGACTTGCAAGAAGGTAAATGGGGGGAGTTTGAAGGGAGCAAACGCAATGTTGACACGGAGATTTTTGGCATGGTTCCGATAGGTGGTGCTATCGTACATCCACGTTGATGGAGACTTCAACTCACGGAGGATAATAGTTGCACGAGTCCATGGAGGGCTCAACCCACGAAGGGTCCACGAAGAAGCAACCTTGTCTATCCCATCATGGCCATCGCCCACAAAGGACTTGCCTCACTAGGGTAGATCTTCACGAAGTAGGCGATCTCCTTGCCCTTACAAACTCCTTGGTTCAACTCCACAATCTTGATGGAGGCTCCCAAGTGATACCTAACCAGTCTAGGAGACACCACTCTCCAAAAGGTAATAGATGGTGTGTTGTTGATGAACTCCTTGCTCTTGTGCTTCAAATGATAGTCTCCCCAACACTCAACTCTCTCTCACACAGATTTGGCTATGGTGGAAAGATGATTTGAGTGGAAAGCAACTTGGGGCAGGCTAGAGTTGAAGATTTATATGGTAGGATTGGAATATCTTGGCCTCAACACATGAGTAGGTGGTTCTCTCTCAGAAAATGAGTAGTGGAAGTGTATGTTTATTCTAATGGCTCTCTCCACGAATGAAGAGTGGGTGGAGGGGTATATATAGCCTCCACACAAAATCTAACCGTTACACACAGATTCCCAAACTCGGTGGGACTGAATCAGCAAACTCGGTCAGACCGATTTAGTTCAAAATGTGAACGTTAGGATTTTCGGTGGGACCGATATAGATATCTCGGTGGGACAGATATGCTAGGGTTAGGGCATAACGTAATCTTGATACGTCTCCAACGTATCTATAATTTTTGATTGTTCCATGCTATTATATTACCCCTTTTAGATGTTTATGGGCTTTATTTTACACATTTATATCATTTTTCGGACTAACCTACTAACCGGAGTCCAAACGGAATGAAACCTTCGGGAGCGTGATTTTTGGAATAAATCTGATCTAGAGAGCTTGGAGTGCAAGTCAAGAAGCTCCCGAGGGCCCCACGAGATAGGGGGCCGCGCCCCCCTGTAGGGCGCGCCCCCTGTCTCGTGGGCCCCTCTGGCGGTGTAACACCCACGATGCGGCTATATCTCCCACGTGTCGAAGCACGACTTAGAGGCATAGCCACATTGTGGTTTTGTCGCAAGAAGGGTCATCTTCACACAATCCCATGTAATGAACAAGACTGGGATAAAGAGTTGGCTTACAATCTCCACTTCACACAAGTACTTAAATAAATCACATCATTCAGAGTACACACATAGTCCGACTACGGACGAAGCCAAAAGAAAAGAAGATAACCCAACTGCTAGATCCCCGATCGTCCCAACTGGGCTCCATTGCTGATCAACAAGAAACAACACATAGCAACAACTAAGATCTTCGTTGAGCTCCCATTTGAGCTAGGTAGCATCCTCTGCACTGGTATCATCGGCACATGCAACTGTTGTGATAGTATCTGGTGAGTCACGAGGACTCAGCAATCTCAAAACCCGTGATATCAAGACTATTTAAGCTTATGGGTAAGGAATGGATAAGTGGTGAGGTTGCAGCAGCGACTAAGCATGATATGGTGGCTAACATACGCAAATGAGAGCGAGAAGAGGAGCAAAGGAACGATCGTCAACTAGAAATGATCAAGAGGTGATCCTGAACTCCTACTTACGTCAAACATAACCCAAAACCGTGTTCACTTCCCGGACTCCACCGAAAAGAGACCATCACGGCTACACATGCGGTTGATGCGTTTTAGTTAAGTCAAGTGTCAAGTTCTCTACAACCGGATATTAACAAATTCCCATCTGCCACATAACCGCGGGCACGGCTCTCGAAAGTTTTATACCCTACAGGGGTGTCCCAACTTAGCCCATCACAAGCTCTCACGGTCAACGAAGGATATTCCTTCTCCCAGGAAGACCCGATCAGTCTCGGAATCCCGGTTTACAAGACATTTCGACAATGGTAAAACAAGACCAGCAAGACCACCCGCTGTGCCGACAAATCCCGATAGGAGCTGCACATATCTCGTTCTCAGGGCACACCGGATAAGCTAAGCGTACAGGTACCGACGTAATCCAAGTTGCCAAGGAATGGTCCCGCACGGTGCTCTAGTTTGGACCAACACTCGGAGGAGCACTGGCCCGGGGGGTAAAATAAAGATGACACTTGAGTCTGCAGAACCCAAGGGAAAAAGGCTTAGGTGGAAAATGGTAAAACCAAGGTTGGGCCTTGCTGGAGGAGTTTTATTCAAAGCGAACTGTCAAGGGGGTCCCATAAATCACCCAACCGCGTAAGGAACGCAAAATCAAGGAACATAACACCGGTATGACGGAAACTAGGGCGGCAAGAGTGGAACAAAACACGAGGCATAAGGCCGAGCCTTCCACCCTTTACCAAGTATATAGATGCATTAATTAAATAAGAGATATTGTGATATCCCAAAATCATCATGTTCCAACATGGAGCAATCTTCAACTTCACCTGCAACTAACAACGCTATAAGAGGGGCTGAGCAAAGCGGTAACATAGCCAAACAACGGTTTGCTTGGAAGGGTGAAAAGGTTAGAGGCTGACATGGCAATATGGGAGGCTTGGTAAAACAAGTGATAGGTAGCGCAGCATAGCGATAGAACGGAGCAACTAGCAAGCAAAGATAGAAGTGATATCAAGGGTAATGGTCATCTTGCCTGAGATCCTGCAAGGAAGAAGAACGAGTCCATGAAGAAGACAAACGCACGTAGTCGCACGAATCCTCACAACTCCGGAACGAAACCGAAGCTAACGAGAGAAGCAAACCGGAAAGAAACAAACAACATGGTAAACACACACAAGCATAAACATTTCATGATGCACAAACAAGTATGATGCATGTCCGGTTTACTGAGGCATGACATGACAAGGTGCAACAAACAATACTACAAGTTAAGTGGAGCTCAATATGCAACGAGTTGCATATTGACAAAACACCACATCAATTATTTAGTTCTCTCTCGTTTATGATACTCGACAATTATTAAACATTAGTTAACATGGCAAGAGGTGGAGCATAATAAAACTAGCTATTTAGGCAAGTTTAAATGAGGCCGGAAACACAAACAACACTTCCGGAAAATCCCCATGTTATTTAGCAATTTAAAGCAAGCAACAATTTTAAACATTTTAATTGTTGTTATCCTGATGCGGATGACATATGCAAGTTTTATGCAATTTTTATGAAAATGTTGACATAAGTATGTTATGAAGCATTTGGTCACTATGGCGGAACAAAACGGGTGCCACGGCAACGAATCCGAAAATGATGCCACGGCAACATATCGGTTCCGGTAGCTCACGGAGATACCGGTGCAAAAGGAAGTGAGCGTGAGCGAGCCATGCAAGATGGTGGGGTGCTCCCGGTTACCGGGTTCCCACGGGTCGACGGCATGGCAAACGAGGAGGAACGTGCACGAAACAAATGGGCACGATGCAAACATATGGTTCATCTCATACAACATGCATTCGTTCACGGGCATCGTCTCGGCGTTATACCTTCGAAGCGTGCATTTCGGGCGGATCGAGTTCGTAGTGGAAGTAGTCGCTCACGGGTCGTCGTGGGAAGTAGTTGTTCATGTTTCGTAGTCGTACATGTCGGCGGTAGTGGAAGTAGTGGTACTCGGCGACGGTAGTTGTACACGTTACGTAGATGTTCGGGTCGTCGGTAGAGGTACTTGGTGAAATCCACGGGTGTCAGTAGTTGTACACGTGTCCGAGTAACTTGGGGTCGACGGCGAGGAACTTGGCGTTTCAATGCGGTGTAGAGGTACATGTTGATGGTTGTCGTGGTACTTGGCGTTTCGTATAGTACTCGGCCGAGCATCCGTGTGGTCTTGCCGGTGGTGTACTTGGCAAATCCACGTAGTCGTACACAGGTAGAAGAGGAACTTGATGCATCCAAACGAAGCAACACAAAAGGCCTCGGGTCTTGGTGGTCAATGAAGGGAGGCGGGCGGCGAAGCAGCAGCAACGTGTCGGCACTGTACAGCCACGACGGACACCATGGCCGTGAGGAGGAGGGGCCCTGGCACGAGACCAGCAGCGGGCACACGCGTGCAGGAAGGCGGAGAGGTTGACAGCTCGCCCAAGTCGCGGTGGAGCGACGGGAACAATGGTGGACGACGAAGCAGAGGGGAGGCGTCGCATGGAGGAGAGTCGACGGGGCAGCGCTCGCCGGAGTCGGGGCCGAAGGGGACGGATCGAGGGGCTCCTCCCCTGACGACGGAGTTGACGAGGCAGTGGCGCCGGGTAGACGAGGAGGCGGGTGAGGAGGTCCTGGCACGGTGGCGAGCTTGAGGCGGAGGAGGGGCACGGGCGCAGGCGACAGAGGGCCGCCGGAGTTAGCCGACGGGCACCGACTCGGGGAGCTCCTGCTCAAGCCCGACCGCGGAGGGAGGCGCGGAGCTGCAGGCTCGCGAAGACCATGGCGGCGCCGTTGCCGGCGGTGTCCTTGGCGCGAAGCAGGGGAGGCCAAGCTGAGGAGGGGGCGGAACAGAGGTAGGTCGCGGCATCGATGCGGGAAGGCGATGGCGCGCATGAAGACGACGTGGAGGCGCAGTGACGACGCGCTCGGGCTCGAGATCAAGGAGGAGGGAGGCTGAGGCCGGGCTGGAGGGAGAGATGGATCAAGGGGAGAGGGAGATCGAGCGTGGGCGAGGGCATCGGGCGCTAGCGGCGCAGGAGGAGAACGAAGGGAGAGAGGATAGATAGGTGCACGCTAGGTTAAAACAGGGAGCTGGCTGGGCTTTGGGCCAGCCTGGGCATAGGTTGCAGCTGGGCTTGCTCCTCTCTCCCTCTTACTCTTATTTCCTTTAGCAGAAAACAAATTAGAGAGAAGAAAAAGAAAGAGAGGGTTAAGGAAAGAATTTGCGCACGGGGTAATTTTCCCGGACTTGCAAAAATGCGCTGGTTCCAAGGAAATAGAAATGGCCAAGATCGAACGATAAGAATTCAAACTCATTTGAATTTAATTCAAATGGGTTTGAACTAGGACTTGATAAAAGGAAGGTCCAAAAATATTCGGATTTTTGGTGGAGCTCCGGAAAATGATGTAAGAAATTATGGGCAAGGTTGGAGACCAAGAATTGAGATAACAACGGCATGGGATATTTTGCAAGTGGGTTATGTTTAATTCCAAATAAACGGAATAATCTTATTATAGCTCCCTAATAATAGTAGGAGACTTTGAATATGTTTTAAAGAGAAATCACCATGTGAATATCCCTCGATTTAAATAGATCAACGATCTATGCAATTTATTTAGTTGAGGTTTTAAAAATTAAATGGCATGCTGGAATGATGACATGATGCAATGCAAAATAAATAGAGCAAGCACAAATAAAAACACACGGAGGTCACAAAAATATGGAAGTCTTCTAGATCGTCAGTCTTGGGGCGTTACAACACTCCACCACTACAAGAGGATCTCGTCCCGAGATCTAGGATGGCACCGGAGAGAAACGGAAGAGGAAGAGAAGAGGTAAAACTAAGTTGCTTCTTTGACCAATGAGTGAAACCAAAGAACCTTGAGAGGTTGAGCAATTTCAAAGAAAGAGCACAACTGAGAAGAACGAGATTGCAAACAATCCGTTAGAAAAGAGGAACAAGGAACATTACCAGGACTTGAAGGTTGCAAAGGCATAAATCAAGAGTTTAATGGACAAGGTAGAATTGAAACCACTCTGGTTGAAACGAGATAAACAAGGAACAAGGACGATCAAATTCGGACAGCACTCCAGTTGAAAAGAGATGCAAGACTTGATAAGATGAAAAGAACTTGAAGAGAGGACACGACACTTCGGTTAAATGGATAAGCAAGGAAGAACATGATCTTCAATTCGAGATGATGAGTGAAGAGAGAACCATCACCATGCCTCCAGAAGAAAGAATAGAAGATAGATTATTGGAATAACAGAATGGAGGGGAAAATGGCAACTTCTGCCACAATTGAGCTTGGAAAGCACCCTTCCAAGAAGGTTACAATGGAGTTGTTAGAAAACCAACAACGAAACGAATAAGCTTGTAGTGGGCTTATTGAAACATCTCAACACTTGAGGTGAAATTATGCCACTAACGAAAAACAATTGCTTGCTTGAGATCAAAAAAGAGATGAAAACTTCTTCCACCAAGATGATAAAGAGATAACTTGGATCATTCACAAGCACCACAAATAGCAACATTCACAATGGAAGGCTTTAGGTGAAATCTATACCAAGATAACTCCAACGAAGAGATTGACGGTTGAAAATATCTCTTGAACAAAGAGGAAATGATGGATTTAAATATGTCACTCTTGAAAACTTGTGAATCATGAAAGGCGAAGGGAAATTATCAAGAATGACCTAACACCACCTCAGAAGATAAGGTAGAAAGAATTGCACTTTGGAATGCAAGATGAAGAATGCTTGAAATCCTCAAAACAAGACATGTGTTGAATACCATGTTTAATTTTGAGTATAGCTTGGCGGGTCATAACTTCGAGAGAAAACTTGAAGAACAATTGAAGAATGAAAGGAATCCTTGACGAACCACCATGTAGAGCCTTCATGAAGAACTCCGGTAATAAAAGGATGATAGAAAGAAAGAGAAGTTGAAAACACAAGGTGAAGACTTGCGATGATTTAGATGGAGCTACGAAATGAGTAAACTTTGAACTCCGGACAAGAAAGATGAATAACTTGGAACCGAGAATTACTTCCTGATGAACAAACTCCGGAAGAAGGAATTAATCACCTGGATGAAACAAGAATAAGAATTATGTCATGCCTATCCTTCATCAATTTAAATTGTTGAGAAGCAACGGATTTGGCATACTACTTATTCTCGTAGAAAGGATTAAGAGAGATATAGCGTAAACTTGAGAAGGTATAAATGGAACCACTGGTGGGATTTAGAAACAACGAATGAATTGATATGATAACGAAGGAAGAGAAATCTTGAACGAACCACCGTACGAATTGAAAATGAAAGTAGCAAAGGCACAATTCACCAGGAAGAATTTGAAAATGAATGAAGATACTTGAGGGGATTTAGATACATGAGAACAAAGAGATCATGAACTGATTAGAGGGTACTTGAATGATACGCCGATAAGATTTGGAGAATGATAGCTACACGCTGAGAATGAAGAATTATGACATGATGGCCTTCAGAGGAAAGAAATAGAAATAACTCATGAAATGCTCCAGATGGTAAGAAAAGAATTGTCGCAATCAACACAATTATGAGCATGGCATCAAGCTTGAACTATGCATCTTGAAGAGAATGGAGCAAGATTTAAGAGAAATCCTTCTTCGGTCTTCAAATGTTGAGAATGATGATGAGAACCACCACCATGAATTGTTGAGATACTCCGGGAGAATGAAAAACACAGAGGTTGAGCCAACAATGAAAAAATAATTTGAAAGATCTTGGAGGAAGACATTTGACTGATGATAACTCATTCTTACATCAAACTTTGCAATGAATCTGAGAATAACTCCGGAAAGAATTAGAAGAGTCAGGTAAGATCCTGGAAAAAGACCTGTGGGTTAGGGCCCACTCAAGAGAAACACCGTTAAAATGATTTTAAAGAGAGATTGCACCGGTTGAATTAAATGGCCTGAATGATATAACAACCTCGAAATAATTTGGATGGATTGAGAATGGAAAGACGGGCCTTCTGAGATATATTCAACACTCGAGAACGAAGGAATAGCGAGAAGTGAATGATTAAGAGATACACCGGCATAAGAAAGCACTTGAAATGAGAAAAAGAATATGATCAACACTGAAAGCTTGAGTTAAATCCACCGGAAAAGAATACGAGAATGAAGAATGATGAACTTGAAGCTCGTGAGCATCTTCACGAGGATCACCGGATCAGAACATTGATTGAAAGGAGTGAATAGACTTCACATGAATAAATGGATACTTGATTAGAATATACGAGTCCTTGAAGTTAAGGGTGGGAGGGCGGGAAAACAAAAGCAACTTGGGGCAGATGGAATGGATACCATTGAGAAAACTTAGAATTGATCTCGCGGATGTTGAAATGATCGAATCCACTTGAAGAGAAGCACGCCGGTTGGAAAAGAATTAACATGACGACCTCGATGATCAAGAAGGATTAGTATTCACATAGCAATATGAGAACACCGTTTAGGAAAGGTATGGATTCAACATTTGACTTTGAAGCAACTCGAATACCACAAATCAAAACAAAACAAAGGATTTGGGTTGCAGAATAAGCCGGAACAAACATATGATAGAGATTTCGTCCGAAGTTTTCATGGTGGGGCCTACACGGGCTCGATCGTACAGCACCATCATGTACAAGGCAGTGCACATGACATACGAAGTGTCCCCGAATCGGCATAGCCAAGGATTCTTTAAGACACAACGAGACCACTGTAAAAAAACGACCGTGGATAGGCGGACCACTAGACGTCGAACCCCAATCTCATATCATGCATCTGTCGGAAAGAAAAAAAACTAGAGCTACTTGAATTCCCACCTATAAAACTCCCGAAACTTTCTGGTTATGCAATCTGGTGTTGGGGATACAGGGGAAGCAATATATATATATATATATATATCACCCAAAACTAACAATCCCTACATCCAAGCTGTATCCATCCGTCAACACATAACCAAGAAACCTTCGGAAATCGTGTACCTCAACCTTCAAAAAGCATCCGTCATACGAGCTATGGCAATACTCCCGAACTCCCTAGTACTGGGTGGCGTCGAGGTTATCTCACCAACAACTGCATAAAAGAGATTTTCGATGTCGGCAAAACTCAGGTATTCCAGAACTGCAACGATAAAATTATGACGACAACACCTCGGAGCTCAACTCCCCGGGACACTGCCATAGCCCCTAAATGTCAGGAGGCACCAAGAACAATGTTCTCATCATAAGAATATCGGAACGATCCCAAGATACCTGCGTGATCCTAAAATTTTTTTTAGTGAAATTTGAGGCGAGGAAAGACAAAACATCTACGTCAGGAGGCCTCACCAGAGCGACGAAGGGGCTGAGGAGTAAAAAGAATCCTACTCTCCGATATATATAATCCTAAGACTCAAAACATTTTTTGTTCTAGACTCAACAACGCCAGCGATTCGATCAAGCAGGGGGCTCCTAAGTCGGGGATGGCTCTGATTACCAACTTGTAACACCCACGATGCGGCTATATCTCCCACGTGTCGAAGCACGACTTAGAGGCATAGCCGCATTGTGGTTTTGTCGCAAGAAGGGTCATCTTCACACAATCCCATGTAATGAACAAGACTGGGATAAAGAGTTGGCTTACAATCGCCACTTCACACAAGTACTTAAATAAATCACATCATTCAGAGTACACACATAGTCCGACTACGGACGAAGCCAAAAGAAAAGAAGATAACCCAACTGCTAGATCCCCGATCGTCCCAACTGGGCTCCACTGCTGATCAACAAGAAACAACACATAGCAACAACTAAGATCTTTGTTGAGCTCCCATTTGAGCTAGGTAGCATCCGCTGCACTGGTATCGTCAGCACCTGCAACTGTTGTGATAGTATCTGGTGAGTCAGGAGGACTCAACAATCTCAAAACCCGCGAGATCAAGACTATTTAAGCTTATGGGTAAGGAATGGATAAGTGGTGAGATTGCAGCAGCGACTAAGCATGATATGATGGCTAACATACGCAAATGAGAGCGAGAAGAGGAGCAAAGGAACGATCGTCAACTAGAAATGATCAAGAGGTGATCCTGAACTCCTACTTAAGTCAAACATAACCCAAAACCGTGTTCACTTCCCGGACTCCGCCGAAAAGAGACCATCACGGCTACACACACGGTTGATGCGTTTTAGTTAAGTCAAGTGTCAAGTTCTCTACAACCGGATATTAACAAATTCCCATCTGCCACATAACCGCGGGCACGGCTCTCGAAAGTTTTATACCCTGCAGGGGTGTCCCAACTTAGCCCATCACAAGCTCTCACGGTCAACGAAGGATATTCCTTCTCCCAGGAAGACCCGATCAGTCTCGGAATCCCGGTTTCAAGACATTTCGACAATGGTAAAACAAGACCAGCAAGACCACCCGCTGTGCCGACAAATCCCGATAGGAGCTGCACATATCTCGTTCTCAGGGCACACCGGATAAGCTAAGCGTACAGGTACCGACGTAATCCAAGTTGCCAAGGAATGGTCCCGCACGGTGCTCTAGTTTGGACCAACACTCGGAGGAGCACTGGCCCGGGGGGTAAAATAAAGATGACCCTTGAGTCTGCAGAACCCAAGGGAAAAAGGCTTAGGTGGCAAATGGTAAAACCAAGGTTGGGCCTTGCTGGAGGAGTTTTATTCAAAGCGAACTGTCAAGGGGGTCCCATAAATCACCCAACCGCGTAAGGAACGCAAAATCAAGGAACATAACACCGGTATGACGGAAACTAGGGCGGCAAGAGTGGAACAAAACACGAGGCATAAGGCCGAGCCTTCCACCCTTTACCAAGTATATAGATGCATTAATTAAATAAGAGATATTGTGATATCCCAAAATCATCATGTTCCAACATGGAGCAATCTTCAACTTCACCTGCAACTAACAACGCTGTAAGAGGGGCTGAGCAAAGCGGTAACATAGCCAAACAACGGTTTGCTAGGAAGGGTGAAAAGGTTAGAGGCTGACATGGCAATATGGGAGGCTTGGTAAAACAAGTGATAGGTAGCGCAGCATAGCGATAGAACGGAGCAACTAGCAAGCAAAGATAGAAGTGATATCAAGGGTAATGGTCATCTTGCCTGAGATCCCGCAAGGAAGAAGAACGAGTCCATGAAGAAGACAAACGCACGTAGTCGCACGAATCCTCACAACTCCGGAACGAAACCGAAGCTAACGAGAGAAGCAAACCGGAAAGAAACAAACAACATGGTAAACACACACAAGCATAAACATTTCATGATGCACAAACAAGTATGATGCATGTCCGGTTTAATGAGGCATGACATGACAAGGTGCAACAAACAATACTACAAGTTAAGTGGAGCTCAATATGCAACGAGTTGCATATTGATAAAACACCACATCAATTATTTAGTTCTCTCTCGTTTATGATACTCAACAATTATTAAACGTTAATTAACATGGCAAGAGGTGGAGCATAATAAAACTAGCTATTTAGGCAAGTTTAAATGAGGCCGGAAACACAAACAACACTTCCGGAAAATCCCCATGTTATTTAGCAATTTAAAGCAAGCAACAATTTTAAACATTTTAATTGTTGTTATCCTGATGCGGATGACATATGCAAGTTTTATGCAATTTTTATGAAAATGTTGACATAAGTATGTTATGAAGCATTTGGTCACTATGGCGGAACAAAACGGGTGCCACGGCAACGAATCCAAAAATGATGCCACGGCAAGATATCGGTTCCGGTAGCTCACGGAGATACCGGTGCAAAAGAAAGTCAGCGTGAGCGAGTCATGCAAGATGGTGGGGTGCTCCCGGTTACCGGGTTCCCACGGGTCGACGGCATGGCAAACGAGGAGGAACGTGCACGAAACAAACGGGCACGATGCAAACATATGGTTCATCTCATACAACATGCATTCGTTCACGGGCATCGTCTCGGCGTTATACCTTCGAAGCGTGCATTTCGGGCGGATCGAGTTCGTAGTGGAAGTAGTCGTTCACGGGTCGTCGTGGGAAGTAGTTGTTCACGTTTCGTAGTCGTACATGTCGGCGGTAGTGGAAGTAGTGGTACACGGCGACGGTAGTTGTACACCGTTACGTAGATGTCCAGGTCGTCGGTAGAGGTACTTGGTAAAATCCACGGGTGTCAGTAGTTGTACACGGGTCCGAGTAACTTGGGGTCGACGGCGAGGAACTTGGCGTTTCGATGCGGTGTAGAGGTACATGTTGATGGTCGTCGTGGTACTTGGCGTTTCGTATAGTACTCGGCCGAGCATCCGTGTGGTCTTGCCGGTGGTGTACTTGGCAAATCCACGTAGTCGTACACAGGTAGAAGAGGAACTTGACGCATCCAAATGAAGCAACACAAAAGGCCTCGGGTCTTGGTGGTCAACGAAGGGAGGCGGGCGGTGAAGCAGCAGCAACGTGCCGGCACTGTACAGCCACGACAGACACCATGGCCGTGAGGAGGAGGGACCCTGGCACAAGACCAGAAGCGGGCACGCGCGTGCAGGAAGGCAGAGAGGTTGACAGCTCGCCCAAGTCGCGGTGGAGCGACGGGAACAGCGGTGGACGACGAAGCAGAGGGGAGGCGTCGCATGGAGGAGAGTCGATGGGGCAGCGCTCGCCGGAGTCGGGGCCGAAGGGGACGGATCGAGGGGCTCCTCCCCTGACGACGGAGTTGACGAGGCAGTGGCGCCGGGTAGACGAGGAGGCGGGTGAGGAGGTCCTGGCACGGTGGCGAGCTTGAGGCGGAGGAGGGGCACGGGCGCAGGCGACAGAGGGCCGCCGGAGTTAGCCAACGGGCACCGACTCGGGGAGCTCCTGCTCAAGCCCGACCGCGGAGGGAGGCGCGGAGCTGCAGGCTCGCGAAGACCATGGCGGCGCCGTTGCCGGTGGTGTTCTTGGCGCGAATCAGGGGAGGCCGAGCTGAGGAGGGGGCGGAACAGAGGTAGGTCGCGGCGTCGATGCGGGAAGGCGATGGTGCGCACGAAGACGACGTGGAGGCGCAGTGACGACGTGCTCGGGCTCGAGATCGAGGAGGAGGGAGGCTGAGGCCGGGCTGGAGGGAGAGATGGATCAAGGGGAGAGGGAGATCGAGCGTGGGCGAGGGCATCGGCGCTGGCGGCGCAGGAGGAGAACTAAGGGAGATAGGATCGATAGGTGCACGCTAGGTTAAAACAGGGAGCTGGCTGGGCTTTGGGCCGTCCTGGGCATAGGTTGCAGCTGGGCTTGCTCCTCTCTCCCTCTTACTCTTATTTCCTTTAGCAGAAAACAAATTAGAGAGAAGAAAAAGAAAGAGAGGGTTAAGGAAAGAATTTGCGCACGGGGTAATTTTCCCGGACTTGCAAAAATGCGCTGGTTCCAAGGAAATAGAAATGGCCAAGATCGAACGATAAGAATTCAAACTCATTTGAATTTAATTCAAATGGGTTTGAAATAGGACTTGATAAAAGGAAGGTCCAAAAATGTTCGAATTTTTGGTGGAGCTCCGGAAAATGATGTAAGAAATTATGGGCAAGGTTGGAGACCAAGAATTGAGATAACGACGGCATGGGATATTTTGCAAGTGGGTTATGGTTAATTCCAAATAAACGGAATAATTTTATTATAGCTCCCTAATAATAGTAGGAGACTTTGAATATGTTTTAAAGAGAAATCACCATGTGAATATCCCTCGATTTAAATAGATCAACGATCTATGCAATTTATTTAGTTGAGGTTTTAAAAATTAAATGGCATGCTGGAATGATGACATGATGCAATGCAAAATAAATAGAGCAAACACAAATAAAAACACACGGAGGTCACAAAAATATGGAAGTCTTCTAGATCGTCGGTCTTGGGGCGTTACAGGCGGCCACCGACGTACTTCTTCCTCCTATATATACTTACGTACCCCGAAAATATCCGGGGCACCATGAAACACAATTTCCACCGCCGTAACCTTCTGTATCCGCGAGATCTCATCTTGGAGCCCTCGCTGGCACTCTGCCAGAGGGGGAATCGACCATGGAGGGCTTCTACATCAACTTCCTTGCCCCTCCGATGAGTTGTGAGTAGTTTACCACAGACCTACGGGTCCATAGTTATTAGCTAGATGGCTTCTTCTCTCTTTTTGGATCTCAATACAATGTTCTCCCCCTCTCTTGTGGAGATCTATTCGATGTAAACTCTTTTTGCGGTGTGTTTGTCGAAATCCGATGAATTGTGGTTTATGATCAAGTTTATCTATGAATAATATTTGAATCTTCTCTCAATTCTTTTATATATGATTGAGTTATCTTTGCAAGTCTCTTCGAAATATTAGTTTGGTTTGGCCTACTAGATTGGTCTTTCTTGCCATGGGAGAAGTGCTTAGCTTTGGGTTCAATCTTGCGGTGTTCTTACCCAGTGACAGAAAGGGTTGCAAGACACGTATTGTATTGTTGCCATCGAGGATAACAAGATGGGGTTTATATCATATTGCATGTGTTTATCCCTCTACATCATGTCATCTTGCTTAATGCGTTACTCTGTTCTTATGAACTTAATACTCTAGATGCAGGCAGGAGTCGGTCGATGTGTGGAGTAATAGTAGTAGATGCAGGGAGGATTCGGTCTACTTGTTATGGACGTGATGCCTATATACATGATCATGCCTAGATAATCTCATAACTATGCGCTTTTCTATCAATTTCTCGACAGTAATTTGTTCACCCACCGTAATACTTATGCTATCTCGAGAGAAGCCTCTAGTGAAACCTATGGCCCCGGGTCTATCTCTTATCATATTTGCTTTCCATCTACTTTTATTTGCATCTTTACTTTTTGCATCTATATCATAAAATACCAAAAATATATTTATCTTATATACTATCTTTATTAGATCTCACTTTCGCAAGTGGCTGTGAAGGGATTGACAACCCCTTTATTGCGTTGGTTGCGAGTTCTCAGTTTGTTTGTGTAGGTGTGTGGGACTTTAGAGGAGCCTCCTACTGGATTGATATCTTGGTTCTCAAAACTGAGGGAAATACTTACGCTACACTTTGCTGCATCACCCTCTCCTCTTCGAGGAAAACCAACGCAAGCTCAAGACGTAGCAAGAAGGATTCCTGGCACCGTTGCCGGGGAGGTCTTCGCTCAAGTCAAGACATACCAAGTACCCATCACAAACCCATCTCCCTCGCATTTACATTATTTGCCATTTGCCTCTCATTTTCCTCTCCCCCACTTCACCCTTGCCGTTTTATTCGCCCTCTCTTTCCCAACCTCCTCCTCTCTTTTTCACTTGCCGTTTTTTCTGTTTGCTTGTGTGTTGGATTACTTGTTACCATGGCACAAGATAATACCAAGTTGTGTGACTTCTCAAATACCAATAATAATGATTTCCTTAGTACTCCGATTGCTCCTCTTAATGATGTTGGGTCTTGTGAAATCAATACCGCTTTGCTGAATCTTGTTATGGAAGATCAATTTGCCGGCCTTCCTAGTGAAGATGCCGCTACTCATCTAAACAATTTTGTTGATTTGTGTGATATGCAAAAGAAGAAAGATACGGATAACAATATTGTCAAATTGAAGTTATTTTCGTTTTCACTTAGAGATCGTGCTAAAGTTTGGTTCTCGTCTTTGCCTAAAAATAGTATTGATTCTTGGAACAAGTGCAAAGATGCTTTTATCTCTAAGTATTTTCCTCCTGCTAAGATCATCACTCTTAGGAACGATATTATGAATTTTAAACAACTTGATCATGAGCATGTTGCCCAATCTTGGGAAAGAATGAAATTGATGCTTCGCAATTGCCCTACTCATGGTTTGAATTTATGGATGATCATACAAAATTTTTATGCCGGTTTGAACTTTGCTTCTAGAAATCTCTTAGATTCGGCCGTGGGAGGCACGTTTATGGAAATTATGTTAGGAGATGCTACAAAATTGCTTGATAATATTATCGCTAATTATTCTCAATGGCACACCGAAAGATCTTCTAGTAAAAAAGTGCATGCTATAGAAGAAATCAATGTTTTGAGTGGAAAGATGGATGAACTTATGAAAACGTTTACTACTAAAAATACTCCCCTTGATCCCAATGATATGCCTTTGTCTTCCTTGATTGAGAATAATAATGAATCTATGGATGTGAATTTTGTTGGTAGGAATAGTTTTGGAAACAATGCTTATAGAGGAAATTTTAATGCTAGACCGTTCCCTAGTAATCCCTCTAATAATTATGGAAATTCCTACAATAATTCTTATGGTAATTTTAATAAGATGCCCTCTGATTTTGAGAATAGTGTGAAAGAATTTATGATTTCTCAAAAGAATTTTAATGCTTTGCTTGAAGAAAAATTGCTCAAAGTTGATGATTTGGCTAGGAACATTGATAGACTTTCGCTTGATGTTAATTCTCTTAAACTTAGATCTTCTTCTCCTAAGCATGATATCAGTGAGTCTCTCAAAGTAATGAGAATTTCCATTGACAAGTGCAAGGAAAGAACCGCTAGATTGCATGCTAAAAAAGAAAGCTTTATAAAAGCGTGTTCTTCTAGTCTCCGTGAAAATAATGATGAGGATCTTAAAGTTATTGATGTGTCACCGATTAGATCTATGTTTTGCAATATGAATTTTGATGATTATGGGAGTGATGATGAATCAACTTTGCCTAGAAGGCGTCCCAAAAATTCGGAATCTTTAGATGTTGATGTTAAATTTGGTAAAAGAGAGATTGGAGAATCCTCAACTTCTAATAATATTGAACCTACTATCTCGGATTTCAAGGAATTTGATTATGATAATTGCTCTTTAAAAGGTTGTATTTCCTTGTTGCAATCCGTTGTTAATTCTCCTCATGCTTATAGTCAAAATAAAGCTTTTACCAAACATATTGTTGATGCCTTGATGCAATCTTATGATGAAAAACTTAATTTGGAAGTTTCTATACCTAGAAAACTTAATGATGAGTGGGAACCCACTATAATTAGTAGAATTAAAGATTATGAGTGTTTTGCTTTGTGTGATTTTGGGTGCTAGTGTTTCCACGATTCCGAAAACTTTATGTGATATTCTAGGTTTCCATGATCTTGATGATTGCTTTTTAAATTTGCACCTTGCGGATTCCATCATTAAAAAGCCTATGGGATGGATCAATGATGTTCTTATTGTTGCAAATAGAAATTTGGTGCCCATAGATTTTATCGTTCTTGATATAGATTGCAATCTTTCTTGTCCTATTATTCTTGGTAGACCTTTCCTTAGAACGATTGGTGTGATTATTGATATGAAGGAAGGGAACATTAGATTCCAATTTCCCTTAAAGAAAGGCATGGAGCACTTTCTAAGAAAGAAATTCAAATTACCTTATGAATTTATCATGCGTGCTACTTATGAATTTAGTGCTAAAGATGGCACTTGTTAGATCTATCTTTGTTTTTATGCCTAGCTAGGGGCGTTAAACAATAGCGCTAGTTGGGAGGCAACCCAATTTTCTTTATGTTTTTTGTTTTTCCTCCTGTTTAGTAATAACTATTGCATCTACCTTCTGTTTAGATGTGTTTTTATCTTTTAATTAGTGTTTGTGCCAAGTAGAACCTATAGGATAACCTACGATGATAGTTTATTTGATTCTGCTGAAAAATAGAAACTTTGTGCGCACGAATATAATTTGGTTAAATCACAGGAACGTGATTTTGCGTTGATTCTTTTTGCTTCTGTTCAATAGACAAATTTTCCAGGACTTCCTATTTTGGTAGGATTTTTAGAGTTCCAGAAGTTGGCGTTAGTTACAGATTGCTACAGACTGTTTTGTTTTTGACAGATTCTGTTTTTCGTGTGTTGTTTGCTTATTTCAATGCATCTATGGCTAGTAATTCAGTCTATGAACCATAAAGAAGTTGGAATACAGTAGGTTTAACACCAAATTAAATAAAGAATGAGTTCATTGCAGTACCTTATGTGGTGGTTTTGTTTTCTTTCACTAACGGAGCTTATAAGATTTCCTGTTGAGTTTTGTGTTGTGAAGTTTTCAAGTTTTGGGTAAAGATTTTATGGACTATGGAATAAAGGGTGGCAAGAGCCTAATCTTGGGGATGCCCATGGCACCCCAAGATATTCAAGAATAGCCAAAAGCCTAAGCTTGGGGATGCCCCGGGAAGGCATCCCCTCTTTCGTCTTCGTTCATTGGTAACTTTACTTGGAGCTATATTTTTATTCGCCACATGATATGTGTTTTGCTTGGAGCGTTGTGTATTATATTAGTCTTTGCTTTTTAGTTTACCACAATCATCCTTGCTGTACACACCTTTTGGGAGAAGCCTATTTGATTAGAATTTGCTAGAATACTCTATGTGCTTCACTTATATCTTTTGAGCTTGATAGTTTTTGCTCTAGTGCTTCACTTATATCTTTTAGAGCACGGTGGTGTCTTAATTTTGAATAAATTGCTAGTATCTCATGCTTCACTTATATATTTTTGAGAGTCTTTTAGAACACCATGGTATTTGCTATGGTCATAAAGTTGGTCCTAGAATGATGAGCATCCAAGTTGGGGATAATAAAAACTATCATAGAAAAGTGAATTGGATGCTATGATCAACTTGATACTTGATAATTGTTTTGAGATATGGAGGTAGTGATATTAAAGTCATGCTAGTTGGGTGATTATGAATTCAAATAATGCTTGTGTTGAAGTTAGCAAATCCCGTAGCATGCACGTATGGTTAAAGTTGTGTAACAAATTTGAAACATGAAGTGTACTTGGCTTGTGCATCCTTATGAGTGGCGGTCGGGGACGAGCGATGGTCTTTTCCTACCAATCTATCCCCCTAGGAGCATGCACGTAGTACTTGATTTTTGATGACTTCTAAATTTTTGCAATAAGTATATGAGTTCTTTTGACTAACGTTGAGTCCATAGATTATACGCACTTCTACCTTTCCACCTTTGCTAGCCTCCTCGGTACCGTGCATTGCCCTTTCTCACCTTGAGAGTTGGTGCAAACTTCGCCGGTGCATCCAAACCCCGTGATACGATATGCTCTATCACACATAAACCTCCTTATATCTTCCTCAAAACAGCCACCATACCTACCTATTATGGAATTTCCATAGCCATTCCGAGATATATTGCCATGCAACTTTCCACCATTCCGTTCATCATTTTCATGACATACTTTACTTTTGTCATATTGCCATTGCATGATCATGTAGTTGGCATCGTATTTGTGGCAAAGCCACCAAGCATTATTTTTCATACATGTCACTCTTGATTCATTGCACCATCCCGGTACACCGCCGGAGGCATTCATATAGAGTCATATCTTGTTCTAGTTTTGAGTTGTAATTCTTATGTTGTAATCAATAGAAGTGTGATGATCATCATTATTAGAACATTGCCCAAAGAAAAGAAAAAAGAACGGCCAAACAAAAAGAAAGGCCCCAAGAAAAAGAAAAAAAGAAAAAAAAGAAAACAAATAAAAAGGGCAATGTTACTATCTCTTTTTCCACACTTGTGCTTCAAAGTAGCACCTTGTTCTTCATTTAGTGAGTCTCATATATTGTGCTTCAAAGTAGCACCATGTTTTTCATATAGTGAGTCTCATAAGTTGTCTTTTTCATACTAGTGGGAATTTTTCATTATAGAACTTGGCTTGTATATTCCTACGATGGGCTTCCTCAAATGCCCTAGGTCTTCGTGAGCAAGCAAGTTGGATGCACACCCACTAGTTTTCTTTTGTTGAGCATTCATTTATAGCTCTATTGCATCCGTTGCATGGCAATCCCTACTCCTCATGTTGACATCAATTGATGGGCATCTCCATAGCCCGTTGATTATCCTCGTCAATGTGAGACTTTCTCCTTTTTTTCCTTCTCCACATAATCCCCATCATCATATTCTATTCCACCTATAGTGCTATATTCATGGCTCACGCTCATGTATTGCGTGAAGGTTGAAAAAGTTTGAGATTATTTAAGTATGAAACAATTGCTTGGCTTGTCATCGGGGGTATAGAAGTTGGGAACATCTTTGTGTGACGAAAATGAAGCATAGCCTAACTATATGATTTTGTAGGGATGAACTTTCTTTTGCCATGATATTTTGAGAAGACATGATTACTTTGATTAGTATGCTTGAAGTGTTACTATTTCTTATGTCAATATGAACTTTTATTTTGTATTCATTTGGATCTGAACATTCATGCCACAATAAAGAAAATTACATTATGAATTATGCTAGGTAGCATTCCACATCAAAAATTCTCTTTTTATCATTTACCTACTCGAGGACGAGCAGGAATTAAGCTTGGGGATGCTTGATACGTCTCCAACGTATCTATAATTTTTGATTGTTCCTTGCTATTATATTACCCCTTTTAGATGTTTATGGGCTTTATTTTACACATTTATATCATTTTTGGGACTAACCTACTAACCGGAGGCCCAGCCCATATTGCTGTTCTTTTTGCCTATTTCAGTATTTCGAAGAAAAGGAATATCAAACGGAGTCCAAACGGAATGAAACCTTTGGGAGCGTGATTTTTTGAACAAATCTGATCCGGAGAGCTTGGAGTGCAAGTCAAGAAGCTCCCGAGGGCCCCACGAGATAGGGGGCCGCGCCCCCCTGTAGGGCGCGCCCCCTGTCTCGTGGGCCCCTCGGGCGACCACCGACGTACTTCTTCCTCCTATATATACCTACGTACCCCGAAAACATCCGGGGGCACCACGAAACAGAATTTCCACCGCTGTAACCTTCTGTATCCGCGAGATCTCATCTTGGAGCCCTCGCCGGCACTCTGCCGGAGGGGGAATCGACCATGAAGGGCTTCTACATCAACATCCTTGCCCCCTCGATGAGTTGTGAGTAGTTTACCACAGACCTACGGGTCCATAATTATTAGCTAGATGGCTTCTTCTCTCTTTTTGGATCTCAATACAATGTTCTCCCCCTCTCTTGTGGAGATCTATTCGATGTAAACTCTTTTTGCGGTGTGTTTGTCGAGATCCGATGAATTGTGGGTTTATGATCAAGTTTATGTATGAATAATATTTGAATCTTCTCTGAATTCTTTTATGTATGATTGAGTTATCTTTGCAAGTCTCTTCGAATTATCAGTTTGGTTTGGCCTACTAGATTGGTCTTTCTTGCCATGAGAGAAGTGCTTAGCTTTGGGTTCAATCTTGCGGTGTTCTTACCCAGTGACAGAAAGGGTTGCAAGACACGTATTGTATTGTTGCCATCGAGGATAACACGATGGAGTTTATATCATATTGCATGTGTTTATCCCTCTACATCATGTCATCTTGCTTAATGCGTTACTCTGTTCTTATGAACTTAATACTCTAGATGTAGGCAGGAGTCGGTCGATGTGTGGAGTAATAGTAGTAGATGCAGGCAGGAGTCGGTCTACTTGTTATGGACGTGATGCCTACATACATGATCATGCCTAGATAATCTCATAACTATGGGCTTTTCTATCAATTGCTCGACAGTAATTTGTTCACCCACTGTAATACTTATGCTATCTCGAGAGAAGCCTCTAGTGAAACCTATGGCCCCGGGTCTATCTCTTATCATATTTGCTTTCCACCTACTTTTATTTGCATCTTTACTTTTTGCATCTATATCATAAAATACCAAAAATATATTTATCTTATCATACTATCTTTATTAGACCTCACTTTCGCAAGTGGCCGCGAAGGGATTGACAACCCCTTTATTGCGTTGGTTGCGAGTTCTCAGTTTGTTTGTGTAGGTGTGTGGGACTTTTGAGGAGCCTCCTACTGGATTGATACCTTGGTTCTCAAAACTGAGGGAAATACTTACGCTACACTTTGCTGCATCACCCTCTCCTCTTCGAGGAAAACCAACGCAAGCTCAAGACGTAGCAAATCTCGGTGTGACCGATCGCATAAACTCGATGGGACCGATTTCAGCAAGTAGGTACACAAAGGGTTGGTCAGGCAAACTCAGTGGGACCAATTCGCTCACTCCGGTGGGACCGAAGTGTTACAAAAAGGAAATAGGGAGTTTGCAATGCAGACTCGGTGGGACCGATTTGCTCATTTCGGTGAGACCAAAATGTTACAAAAAGGAAACAGAGAGTTTGCAATCCCATCTCGGTGAGACCAAAGTAACTAGGGTTTGTGGCAGTGGCTATGTCAAGTGAAACTCGGTGGCGCTGGATATATCAAATCGGTGGGGCCAAATTTGACTTTAGGTTTAGGACATATGTGGATATGAGAATGTGGTTGAGGGTTTTGGAGCATATCAGAATTTTTTTTGAGGAAGTAACTCATTAAGCAACACCTCATCCCCTTTTAATAGTATTGGCTTTCCTATGGACTCAATGTGATCTTGGATCACTAAAATAAAAATGTAGAGTCTTGAGGTTGTTGCCAATATATATCCTTTGCATTTTGAGGGGTCCACATCTCTAGTCCATGCCATGCCAAACATTGAACTTTCTGAAATGATTATCTTGAAATAGCATTAGTTCAATAAACTATATGTTGTTAAGAATTACCAAAACCACCCAGGGATTAGTTACAATTTCATGGGGCAATCTCCACAACTTGATTGGAGGCTCCCAACAATACCATGGAGCTTCATCATAGTGGAATGTGGCTCCGAGGTGACCTCAACCGTCTAGGGTGCTCAAACACCCAGGAGTAACAAGATCCACAAGGGATTAGTGAGGGGAATCAAATTTCTCTTGGTGGAAGTGTAGATCCGGGCCTTCTCAACCTATCCCTAGAAAATCAACAAGTTTGATCGGCTAGGAAGAGAGATCGGGCGAAAAATGAGCTTTGGAGCAACAATGGAGCTTGGGGGAAAAGAGGTAGGTCAACTTGAAGAAGAAGACCTCCTTTTATAGTGGGGGAACCAGTCCAACCGTTACCCCCTCTTCAGCCCGCACAGAGCGGTACTACTACTCAGTCGAGCGGTAGTACTGCTGGTAGCAGCGGTACTACCGTGACCACCAGCGGTACTACCATGGCGACTGAGAGTAGAGGCATAAGAGGGAGAACAGGAGAGAGAAAGAGGGTTTGGGCGGCACTAGTAGCGGTGGTTGCCGCGGTACTACCGCTCATAGGCGGTACTACCGCTACTACTGCCGCACAACACGACACGAGAAGAGACGTCCTCGAATCGAGGCAGTAGTGGTGCCGAACCAGGACGGTACTGCTGCCGATGCACCCAAGCGATACTACCGCTGTAGAAGAGCGGTACCGCCGCTTGAGGACCATGGGCGGTACTACCGCTGTAGGACAGCGGTACTGCCACTTGAGGACCATGGGCGGTACTATCGTGCTGGCGTCGGTACTACCGCTATCTCCTCACAATCTCCACTTCTGTTGAAACGACAAACTCCAAGGACAGGAAAGGAGCTGGGGGTGAAAAAAAGAAGTGTATTGTTGATTCCATCCTAGCCTTTCCATTGCGGACCCCCTCTTGATAGTACGGTGTCTCCTACGACTCAAGTCCACCAAAACCGAAATGAAGGAGACTACACCGTCTTCACTTAAAGCTTCGAGGGGAAAGAATTGTCTCATGCCAATGAATGAATCTCTGAAAAACTCAACACACATGATTAGTCCGCAAAAGCATTGTCATCAATCACCAAAACTACTTAGAGAGAGATATGCCCTAACAACAGCGTCCATGAACAAAACACGTGTTGCTAGATATATATTTGTGTTTAATCATTTTAATCACAATTATGTGAATTTGCATGCCAATTTCATGCTATCAAAGGTTTTAGTGTACATTTCAGTTGTGTTTGACGAAATTAAATGAGAAATCCAAACATTTCATTGGGATTATTCAAACACATCATTTTTTTGCAATGTATCATTGATTTCATGCCAATACTTAATCGAGTCCTCCATTTTACTTAATACTTTGAGATGCATGCTGGATGGCGGTCTTGGGGTGGAGTATTAGATATTGATGAAGTCAGATGGTAGTCTAGATATTGGGGCATGCATGATGCTCATATGCTAATTATATCGTGGGTATTCATACTCATAAATACCGTAATTACTCAATACTCAACTGTAATTTGGTCACCACGCCGTGCTATCGTTTGGGAGAGAAACCACTAGTGAACCTACAGATCTCGGTCCATCTTGTTCCTATAATCTTTCAATCACAATTTACATTTTGTTTTACTTGCTGCAATTAAATCTCCATGCACTTGTGCTTTTAATTCCTTTGCATGAGATTGACAACCTCGCTAGTTTCGTTGGGGGCCAAGGTAGTGTTTTGTTTGTATGTGGAAGTGTTGAACATTAGCTATGAACACAAACTCCTGTTGGTTCGATAAACCTGGAGGTCACTTGAGGGAAACTGCTGCTTGATGCAAACCCATGCACTTGGGGGCCCAACACCTTCCTAGTTTAGAGGAGGCAAGAGGTGCCATGGGAGACGACATGGGAGAGGATTCTTTGGTGCTATAGGTGGTGTCATGGGAGGAGTCATGGCTAGTGCTATGGGTGGTGGCATGGGAGGAGGCATGAGTGGTGGCCTTGGAGGAAGCATGGGGTGCTATGGGTGGTGCATGGGAGGAGGCATAGATTATACCATACATGGCAACAAAGACAATGAAACTAATGGTGAAAAGTCAATGCAATCCATGGAGACAATGCAAGCACAAGTGGCAATGTCGGCGGTGAGAGTTTAGAAGCTATGTTCTATGCACTTTTATTTGAGTTGGTGATGCACTATGATGAGTGGTTTGCATTTGAATTTGATATGCGGATTTGAAGTTAAATTTGATATGTACATTTGTGTCTTGCAAAGTTCAAATTATATCCATAGTTCATGTTTGTGTTTCTATATTTATGCAATTTTGGAGCAAAAGATGTGGTTGAGTGCTAATAAGCACATTTCATATATACAATTTGGGCACACAAATATACCATTTATTGTGATCTGACTATTAATTCTTACTATGAACTGTTGCATATGTGCATGAAAATCATATAAAGAATCATTTACTAGTCATTTGTTTCCTTTGCAGAAAAGTGCGAGAAGGCACTATAAACTTCAAGATCCGGAATAAGTGGCTAAGAGAACCAAGAAGAGGAGGAAGAATGGACTTGTGCGAGAAGAAACGAAGTAACCAGGGGGCCAACTATAGAAGAGAGGATCATCTTGTGCCAAAAGAAGAGAAGAAGGAGGGCAAAAGTGCAAAATGGCAGATCAGGGAGGCGATCAAAATCCCTAGCACGCCTCAATTTGGATCGGGCCTGGCACACATCTCTCTCCCTCACCCCCCTCCTTCTCCACCACCGGCCGCCGGCGTGGCGGTGCGCCTACTGCTCCTCCACTCAGCCACGAGCACCATCTGCCGCACCATCCATCCATCTCAGCCGCGCCGCGCCATCCATCCACCACTCCACCAGCGCCGCATCCCCAACATCCAACACCGCCGCGCCACACCACCAGCAGCCTCCATCCGCCAAACCACCAGTACACCACCACCATCGCCAACTCCCTCTTCCTTCCTCTGCTCTCTCAACCTCCTGCTGCTGCTTCTGCTCCAATCCCCACGCTGCTCACATTACTTTTCCTTGCTGTTGTTCCTTTACTGAAGAAAACAACCTGCTGCTGTTCTGCACTTGTTGCTGTTCTGAACTCTGAACTCCTGCTGCTGCTTATTTCGTGCCCAAGCTGCTGCTCCTCTCTTTCTTGCAACACCTACTGCTGTTCTTCTCCTTCTCCTAACCTTGCTGTTGTTCTTCTCTGAACTCCTACCTCGCTGCTGCTCTGCTTCCTCACCTCTGTTGCTGCTGCTTCTCTTCTGAACCACAAACTGCTGCTGCTCTCTTTCTTTCTCTTCCTCCCTCTCTTTCTATGCATGTGTGTGTAATTTCTGTGAGTTATTAGTGGATGCTAGATCAACCATATTCAAATCAGTATCAGTTCTATATGTGTCTGTATGTCAGCTAGTTTACTATAACAAATTGTGCTTTTATTTTATATTGAGATTGATCTTTGTGAAGTCAGATGTGTGATTGTGTTTGATCTCTAGTTAATAGTTAGTTAAGTACCTGTGATATATATACATATGTGTGTGTCTGTGATGTGATACATGTATGTTCTGTCCTACAACCTTGTTTCTTCCCCCTGTTAATTATATATATTCATGTCTTTTTAATTCCCTAGCAGTTTGATGTTTGCTTGTGCTAGCATTTTATTTTTCAAGTTTAATGAAAATACCAAAAAGACAGTGATTGCAATCTTATGCTACCTATGCTAGTTTGCATTTTCTTTGTCGTCAATCCTTGTTAGTGTTAGGTTTATTTTCTGTTTTCATCACCCAATATCGTGTTACCTAGATTTAGCCGAGCGTAGTCGCCGTCGCCTAGTCCCTGTGGGGAACAACGACATCCATAGTTTGGGCGTTAAAACCCCACTATATTTACAACCGATCATTTTGGCGCCGTTGCCGGGGACTAGCGTTGAGTGACCGTGTTAGGCTATAGACTAGGTTTTTCTTCTTTTTCTATTTTGTGCCATATATTTGTGATATATCTCTTACCCCTAACCACTGCTCTAGTTATCTTCTCTTTCTTTTCTTGTTCATGTTGTATGTTGAATTGTCTTCTTGGAAATGGCATTCTCCTCAGATCATCATGCTTATGCGAGCAACACTACAAACAGCACGGAAAGTATTTAAGAACTGATAAGTAAGATTTCCCATCGATTAGATGATTTAGCTCGGCAGCGAGAAGTAGTTTTTGAGGATAGGCCGCTCTTATGATCCTTATTCCGGAGGCCATCCTTATGTTGCTCCTACTTGCCATATTTGTGGATTTCAGGGCCATTCACCCGCTGAATGTCAGCGTGGTTACTCTCACACTCCAGATTGTTTTGGCATGAGCTTCGCTCAAGAGCATAGCTCATACCAAAACAATTACTCACATGGGTGGCCTGAAAACCCAATTATGTCATATAGGAGCAACAACCCTGAGATCTCATCGTTTGCCTCTAGTTATCCAATGTAGGGATTTAGGTACAATGAGGAGAGCCACAACTATGCTCCACAACAGTCTTATTCAGCTCCTATTCATATACCTCAGCACCAAGAGATGTGTCCAATGGAGTTAAATGGTCCTCTATTTGGTCAACCAATAACTTCAGCACCTAATGAGTCGGTAGAGCAATCTCATGTGCAAGTGCCCACACAAGATGAGTTCGATGACATAGACAAGCTCACACTTTTCAGTCTTGAGTTCACTTGTAGTGCTGAGGATGATCCTATTAGGAAGGTTATACTAGAGGAAATGAAGAAGATCAAGAGTGGAAAAGAGCTAGTGGAAGAAGTAAGGAAGATTGAGAAGAACATCAACGCTGGCAGCACTATTTGTTCACAGCTAGAGCTGAGTATTTCTGGGATATCCTTTGATACATGTGAGGTTTCAACACCGTCACATCCAGCTGAGCAAGATAGCAAGAGTTCAGAGGAAGAGAGACCTCAGATTTAAGATGAACTAGAAGACAAGGAACAAGATGATCAAGAGCTGCAATTTCCATGTGATCAAGTTGAAGACTCATCATCTACTACTCCTGAAGAAGTACAAGAAGCTGCTGTAGATGAAGATGAAGAACCTGAGATTCATTGGCCTATTGTCATACATGAGTGTGATGTGTCAGGTTTACCCAATCCTCTTGATGACATGCTGCCTTGTGATTTCTTTGCTTCTAACTTGCATTGCATGATGCCATCACTTAAGGTAGATTTGAAAAACTATTTGCTTGGACATGATCATACACACCCTGTTAGTGGCATTACTCTCATTTGTGATGATCACAGTTACTTTCCTCGTGCTAGTTCTATGCTTAATGAAACATATCATTCCCATGCTAGTCTTGAGCTTAATGATAAATATCATCCTCGTGTTAGTGTTGACCTTGCTGATTTCTACCATCCTAAACATGTGCTTTCTAGCTATGCTTATGTAATTGGATATTCGATTGATGACTTGGAGGGTATTATCCCTACCGCTTGCATTGTTTCTTTTGTTGAGTGCCCTTTCAGGTTTTTGCTACTGCACCGTCCACTACATGTTGACCAGGTTCGAGGTGACATCCCTTGGGATCCTGGTGGAGTCAGAGCATGGCGATGAGGAGAAGCAAGGGGCACACACGAAGAAGAGTGAAGCTGGAGCATGCATGAGGAAGCAAAAGGAGAGGAGTCGTAATGCACGAGGATGTAAGAGTGATCGAGCGAGACCTACATCATATAAGCCCGGTGAGCTGTTTCATGACCCCAATATGAATACCATCATACATTATACATGTTGTAATCAACTGCTATTTGGGTCGCTTGAGCAATTTCTTAAATATTGTCCCACTGAATTTTACCTTCGACATAGGGTGATTGATGTGAATACGTGAATTGAGTGTTGAATGCCTTGTAAACTAGTGATCTACACAATGCTTGCTTTGCTGAAAGTAGTGAAAGCTATAGTTTTGAGTGCTCAAATCCCTAGTACACTAGAAAACTTAATCATTTTCTGCTTTTACCTTGATACACCTAGATCATTAAGTGTCAAATGCTGAGTTTGTGCCTAATGTGTTCCCATTGAGAGCAATCACCTAACCACTATGGATTAGCATGCTATGTTCCCTGGATCGGTAGCATGTGAACCAGACATGGAGAAGTGATGATTCCGATTTTTGTGCGTATGTGTTGTTCATTTAAAAAAAGTATATCTTACAATAAATAAGTATCTGATCTTACCTAACAGTAGCATGTCATGTTCCCTGGATCGGTGGCTTGTGAAATCTGGTTGGATTGGATAGGAGTTAATTATATTAAAAAAATGCTATAATTGTCGAACCAGGTGTATACCATGTTCTCTGGATCGGTGGTATGTTCCTTTCGGGAGACAAATAAAAAAACTAATAATTGGTCGAGCCGGGTGTATACCATGTTCTCGGGATCGGTGGTATGTTCCTTTGGTGAGATCGATAAAATATTATCATTGCTTCCTTCAAAATTCAATAAGTGGTTCAAACACAGTGTTGTGTTCCTGTTAATAAGTGATTTGATCACAAGTTTATGTTCTTTCCTCTTCTTTTTGTTCTCGGGATCATGCTCTCTTTAGGAACTTTTGGCACAATCATCATTCGAACTAGTTGATCTTCTTTTATCATTGTAAAAGTTTAAAATGGTCAAATCTACTAGTATCCTACCGCTTTGAAGCACTCCTAACCATTAATTTTCACTAGCTAAGTCCAAAGCATGCACTGTTTATAGATCTACTTCACTTGGCATTCTCTAGTCAGTTCTCCATTCACTATCGAGTTCGTGTCATAAGCCTTTACTAGAGGACAAGTAAAGATTTAAGTGTGGGGGAAACTTGATAAGCACATTTAATATATACAATTTGGGCACACAAATATACCATTTATTGTGATCTGACCATTAATTCTTGCTATGAACTGTTGCATATGTGCATGAAAATCATATAAGGAATCATTTACTAGTCATTTGTTTCCTTTGCAGAAAAGTGTGAGAAGACACTATAAACTTCAAGATCCGGAATAAGTGGCTAAGAGAACGAAGAAGAGGAGGAAGAATATACTTGTACGAGAAGAAACGAAGTAACCAGGGGGCCAACTATAGAAGAGAGGATCATCTTGTGCCAAAAGAAGAGAAGGAGGGCAAAAGTGCAAAATGGAACGAAGAAGAGGAGGAAGAATATACTTGTGCGAGAAGAAACGAAGTAACCAGGGGGCCAACTATAGAAGAGAGGATCATCTTGTGCCAAAAGAAGAGAAGGAGGGCAAAAGTGCAAAATGGCATATGTAGCCTCAAGTTGGCAACCAATAGATGTATATATTTTTCAAATGTATTTCAGACAATTTAATTTTCATTCGGGTGTAAAACTATGCTAAATTTATTTCAAAATCGTCGTCCGTTTGGATCGGCGCGTTGGAGTTGCTCTAAGGTTCTGGTTTAAAAATGAAATCTTTTTTTTCGAGAGTACGCCAATGGCGTACCATATTTTTATAGAAGATAGAATGTATGTCACTGGGCATCGGTAAAGACTATTTTCTACGCCGATGCTAGTTTCCAAACCGACAGAGATGATTGTCGATCACAGTCTAGATTCGTGTATGTCATGAACGGAGGAGCAATGAGCTGGATGAGTTCCAAGCAAGATACGGTGGCCGATTCTACCATAGAAGCCGAATACATTGTGGCTTGTGAAGCTGCAAAGAAAGGTGCTTAGATCCGGCATTTTCTGGATGATCTTGGTATTTTCCCAGCCTCGGTAAAACCGCTGGATCTTTATTGTGATAATTCTGGTGCCATTGCACAAGCCAAGGAGCCAAGGAATCACCACAAGGTCAGACACATAGATCGGAAATATCACCTGATACGAAAGATCGTAAAGAATGGTGATGTAGACTTATGCAAAATTTACATGGATGCAAATGTTGCAGATCCGTTGAGTAAGCCGCTTCCACAACCTAAGCATGAGGGGCACGTTAGAGCTATGGGCATTAGATGTCTATTTGATTGACTCTAGTGCAAGTGGGAGACTGTTGGAGATATGCCCTAGAGGCAATCATGTATGACGATATTTCCTTGTGTTTATGAATAAAGATAGTCCTTGGACATTATCAATGATGTATATCAGCAAGTACGTGACTTGTTTGTGGGACTATGCATTTGTATGATAATTGTCCTCGAATCCGAGTCGAGATAAGGTCCGAGTCGGACAGACCCAACTATGAGACGCAACGATATGTCAACTGTGAGTCTCTAGTACAACATACGTTCTATGTCCTAAGACCTGAGCTAGCGCATGTACTTGGGATGGTGACAGACCTGCTTTGGGCCGACCAAACGCTACTCCGTGACTGGGTAGTTACAAAGGTAGGTTTCAGTGATGAGGACATGACTACCTTGGATATGACCAAAAATATTGCATACATGCATATTTGTCAGGTGATTTCTAGTGCAAACTATTCAATAATCTATTTATGTTATCCAGAACAAAAATACTTTACACACTTTTGTGCTTTGTCTAATTGCAGGTGTATGGGACATTTGTACAATCCACATATGAAGATAAGGAAGAAAAAGATGTTTATTTGCTGTTCAAAAAGTTCTCTCACGTCACTTTTGGCCCAAGAGAAGATAGAGTCCAAGTCTCTCACGTTCTAGACTCAGATTCGGACTGCACAGACATACCTGACTCAAAACGTCAACAACTTTTTTATACGGACTCCGAATTGGGTGATTCTTTTTTTGTTGGAA
Organism: Triticum timopheevii; assembly: GCA_963921465.1. Lineage (NCBI taxonomy): Eukaryota > Viridiplantae > Streptophyta > Magnoliopsida > Poales > Poaceae > Triticum > Triticum timopheevii. Next base: position 244,838,588 of record OY997264.1, on the reverse strand, counting down.
AGTAGATTTCGTCCTTTTTCCAACCCAATTGGATTCACCTTAAAATTCGTCCGGAGAGTTGAGTGATGGAAGAAACAATCTGATGCTGCAGCAGAATCCGAGTCAAACTACAAGTCCAAAGGTGTTACGTCACCTCCAATTGGGCCCATTGGCCTTGTACGACCTAGGGTTAGTTTTAGGCTGCCTTGTAGTCGGATCGTCAAAGTCGTCTTCACCAAATCGATAGTTATTATCTCATCGAAAGATCGGGACACCCCGCCTCTATCAAGTGGTATCAGTTTTCAGGTTGCTCGGTGAGAATTTCTAGTTTTCCTAGATTACATTTATTTTCTTACCTATTGTCCAAGAAAAAGCCACAAAAAAAGTTAGATCTATTCATCCTTTGTCCTAGCCAGTCTGAATCTTTGCAATTTTCTTTTCATTGTTTGCATTATTGAATTATCGGTTGCATCGTCGTGTCGAGTTGCTGGTCTTAGTATCTAGTTCCTTTGGAGTTTCGAGTTCTGTTCACATTAGTCACGCCGCCGCTGCATCATTATCCCTTCCGCTATCCACCATCCCATCCATCAATTTCCACCACGTACTACGCACTGTTCATTGTCATAATCATAGTTGAGGTCATTCACATCTTGGCCTGATCCAATCTGCACCTTATCTAGTTTGTCTTGGAAAGAGGGAGAAAAAAAGATAGAGAAAAAAAAGAAAAAAGGGAAAGAAGAAAAAGAAAAAGAGAGAAGAAAACTAAAAAAGTGTGAGAAAAAAAGAGAGAAGAAAAAAAATTCAGATCTATCTAGAATCAATCCCGTACTTGAATTCGAATTGGAATCTGTTTTGCGCATTGTTCAGTAAAACAGGTATATCTTCCTCATACGAAATCCGTTTTGGCTCCGTGAGTACTCAAATTAAAGCTAGCGATAAGCCTCATCTAGATAGTTACAGAAGCTAGTTCAATATTTGACACCTCAAAATCGGCTTCTAAATAGGTCTTTTTGCCCTCCGAAGTTCGTTAACACAGCTTGTTCCAATTTTTCAGGCCAGTTTAGAATTCTTTGACTCCTCATATCAATTCGGAATTGAGTGATTCTTTTTGCATTGGAAAGCTTGAGTTTGTAGCATTCTTTGAAAAATTATCAGAAAATTGGCTCAAAATTTTCATGAGGAAAGTTGGAGAGAGTTGTTGTATATCCTGCTTGACAGTTGTTTTTCATCATTATCTTCACTGCCGTTGTGATCTTCACTTACATCTTGTTGTCCAGAGCTACTTAGTATCCTTGATTGATGCTAGTTGTGCTACGCCGTGACCTCATTAGTGTTCTAGGCTCGCATCTCTAGTCCGGTCTAGCCTAGGACCAGCACAGTACCGTCGTTGACCGTTTATTCAACAGTGCATCTTTGAATTGATTATTGCTAAAAAAAATTTGCTACCATATATATAGCCAACCCAGCTCCACATATTTCTACACCGTGTATATGTACGTTTCCCTAGCAATCGCTTTACACAATCTTCAGAGTTACTTGACACTGCCGGTTGCCTGTCACCACCTGCCGCATGGTAAGAACTTGTAAGATATTGATATTTGCTTTACTGTGAGCACTTTACAACCACATCCTAATAGTTAATAGGAACATTATTCTCGAATTTTGTTTCTTGTTTCTACTAATCATGACATGTTCCGGAGATAGAAGTTCTTGGATGACGGACACATCTTCACCATCACGAGAGTTGGGACAACACACACAAGCACATGGTCAGGTTATCTCTTTACCGTCATTTGAGGGTAGATTTAATCCTGTTATTTATCTAGCTTGTGAGCTTGAAGTAGAACAAGTTTTTCGTCACCATAACTTTTCTGAACTTGAGAGAGTATGAGCTGCCACTAGAGCATTTACTGGTTTTGCTTCTGTTTGGTGGAGTGTGCATTGTAAGAAAAACATTGATAACCAACCCACAATTTGGAAACATTTGAAAGATGTAATGAGACAACAATTTTTCCCTCCTTACTATCATCGTGAATTGCTTCGCAAATTTGAACAATTTAAACAAGGCAACAACACTGTTCATGCTTACTACCAAGAGTTCAAATCTTATATGCATCATTGTGACATAGAAGAATCTGAGGATGATACAATGAATAGATTTTTTGGTGGTTTGAACCATGATATTCAGGCAAGATTTCAGTATATTCCTCGTTGCATTACTGGTATGTATGTTCGTGCTTGTACCTTTGAGAGACAGTTACAGGAGGATGCATTGGGTGACTACAACAACTACTATTCCAGTTCATGCTCACCACTACCGGTTGGTTCCTCCACCGTTGCACCTACTAGAGCAGCCCCACCTCGGATTGTGAGCGCGACATCATCTCAAGAGTATGGTGCATTGTCTACGTCTGTACCTACATCAGCTACGTCTTTGCGACAAGGTAACAGTAAAGGTATTGATGATATAACTTCACATGAGAATGATGCATCCCTAGTTAACTTGAATGCATCATATGTTAAGTTACCTGGTGATATGAGCATAGCACCTATTTTAGAGAATCTTGATACTGTCATGAATGTGTCATGTGATCAAACAACTGAAATACCAACAATTTTGAGTGCACCAATTGAATTAACTGTTGATGCAATCAATGTTTAATCATTTTGATATGACCTCTAATCTTGGTGATGATTCTGTGTTGAATGACTTATTGCATGTTTGCTTATTTAAGCATGTTGTAGCATGTAAATTTGATGCAAGTAAGGTTTATTCACCAATGTTGGGATGGTTTAATGATGAATATTGTCAATCTTTTGAAATGAATAAGAGCTTCACTTATATGTGCAAACTGAGTTGCAATATTTTCATGCCTTCTACTTCTTGTGCTAATTTTTTGGCTTTAGATTTTATGAACTATGCAAGTTACTCATCTATTCATGTGTCATATATGCAAAAATCGAGGGAAGTAAAAATGGATGACATATACATATACAACATGTACACCTTGTCTCTTTTGTTAGCCACATTTCAGATTAAGCAACGCCGAGGACGGCTTTATTTTCAAGAAGGGGAGAATTATGAGGACATGACTACCTTGTATATGACCAAAAATATTGCATACATGCATATTTGTCAGGTGATTTCTAGTGCAAACTATTCAATAATCTATTTATGTTATCCAGAACAAAAATACTTCACACACTTTTATGTTTTGTCTAATTGCAGGTGTATGAGACATTTGTACAATCCACATATGAAGATAAGGAAGAAAGAGATGTTTATTTGCTGTTCAAAAAGTTCTCTCACGTCACTTTTGGCCCAAGAGAAGATAGAGTCCAAGTCTCTCACGTTCTGGACTTAGATTCGGACTGCACAGACATACATGACTCAAAACGTCAACAACTTTTTTATACGGACTCCGAATTGGGTGATTCTTTTTTTGTTGGAAAGTAGATTTCGTCCTCTTTCCAACCCAATTGGATTCACCTTAAAATTCGTCCGGAGCATTGAGTGGTGGAAGAAACAATCTGATGCTGCAGAAGAATCCGAGTCAAACTACAAGTCTAAAGGTGTTACGTCACCTCCACTTGGGCCCATTGGCCTTGTACGACCTAGGGTTAGTTTTAGGCTGCCTTGGGACGTCCTCCCACCTCCTTGGCCGACACCCCTTGCTCCTATATAAGTAGATCCATCTAGTAGCTTTTCCCTTGGGATTTGTTTAGTTAAAAGTTAGCTATTGCAACTTCGTGTACTTCGTTTGTGTCCAATGACCAGACCAAGACCGCTTACGGATCCCCACCATTATCAATACTTCATCCATATTCGCAATATTTAGATTGCTTTATCATATTCTTGCTTGTTCTTCGATTGCTGGCAGGAATAGACCTTCGTGGTCAGGCTGATCGTGCTTCCGGCATCGTTAGTAACCTCAGGAGATTGGTTTAGTGATTGCTAAGGCGCAACGTCGTGCACGTTTGTAGTCGGATCGTCAAAGTCGTCTTCACCAAATCGATAGTTATTATCTCATCGAAAGATCGGGACACCCCGCCTCTATCATTCAGGCTTGTCCAGACCCATGCTGCGAGACATGGTCGAGCAAGATGAGATTTCCCCCTCCGATCAGGAGAGATATACTCTGGGCTCCTCGTGTGATCCGACCAGAATAAGCATGGCCATGCGACAAGGATTATGAGATAATCCGGTTTGTGGTCGGTATCACTGGAACGAGAAAGAGGTCGGGCTAGCACAAGGATGACAGTCTCGCCTTGAACCCGACAACATATATCGTGAGGCAAAGGGAACAGAAGTGTGACACGTTGTACAGGTTCGCCTAACCAGCTTCCTAGTCTGCTTGGTGGTCGGCACGCCTTGCTAGAGGCCGCTACCAACCGTGCAGGTCAGAGGTGATCCGAACTGTGACCAAGCCGACTTGAACCTAAGGGGTCGCGCGCTTAAGGGAAGGAACCTACGAGATCGCTTCGGAGGACATTGGTCGGATGTGATCCGAGCTGGACTGGGAACGCGACCGAGTAGACTTTGGGCTTTAGGATCCGTGCAAGGCCCAAGTGTTGAGCCCGCGATGGATGCCTTGCATGTGTTGCGAATAGACTCCTCCACTCGCTGCCGGTTGTGTGATCGGACCTAGCAGTCCGCCGCACGACGTTCCTCCTGCACGCGCGGATACCGTTAGAGGCAGTGCACTTGCGTCGCTACGGCAAACCTGTACAAGGGATCCGACGACCGGCTGTTCGAGGGAGATACCACGAGGAGGATACGAATCACGCGGACGCGCTGCCCCAACTCTTCTTCTGCTGCACGGCACTGCGCATCTAGTGGTAACAATCTGTGATCCATTTCCGTAGCATGTTCCTGGTTGTTCTACGCGTAGGAAATTTTTTAAATTGTAGTCGACGCACCCTACCGTAGATCCCAATAGACGATTGGCTGGAACCTTGGCAAAAAGCTTGGGGATGTTGTGTATAAGGCTGATTGGCCTAAAATCTCCTACTTCCTCGGCGTCTGGCTTCTTGGGTATAAGCATAATGTGTGCCTTGTTAAGCTTCACAACTCCTCTTCCATCTCCACCAAATAGCTTCATGAAAACAGCCATAACATCATGCTTAATAATCGGACATGCCCGCTGATAGAACGCACCGATGAAACCGTCTGGACCCGGTGCACGGTTTGTTGGAAGTTCAGAGATGACCTTCCAAACTTCCTCCTCTGTGATCATCTCCTCCAGCTCACCTAACTCAGTCGGCTCCATGTCAAGGTATTGTAGATCTAGCGCATAGTCTCTTGCCTGGGCAGTCCCAAGGAGGTGCTCATACGCTTGCGAGAAGACCTCTTCCTTTCTCGCCTGGTCAGTAATCACCTCATCGCCACACTTGACGTGCGCAATGAAGTTTTTTGATCTTCTGCCATTTGCTACATCTTGGAATAGCTTGGTATTAGCGTCTCCTTCTTTAATCCATTTAAGTCGCGACAGTTGGTGCTCGATGGTCCGTTCCAGCGCAGCCATGCCGAGCAGGGCATGCTTTAAGGTGCGCCGCAACCAGCTCTCGAGATCATTCAGCAAACTGTCCGCCTGCGCAATATCTAGTTTTTAAATGACCCAAGTCGCCACCCGCATGAGCAGCTTGACATTGCCGATTTTTCTTTGCCCCCAAGACTGTAACGAACAAGCGGCGTTCCTTAGCAACGCATCCATCCTCTTGTAGGGGTCAACAATCTTCGGATCACATGTCCAAGTTTCCCGAACCGCGTCTTCAAACCCGTCAAGCTTTGTCCGGAACAGTTCAAACTCGAATCTCCTTTTGGGGCAGAAACCCACACTAGTGGAAAGGTGCAGCGGCGCGTGATCGGAAACACCAGTAGACAGTGCTTGATACTCCGCATTCTCAAGCTCCTAGTCTACCGAGATAAGAACTTTGTCGATCTTGGTCAGGGTGGGGGCCTCGCGCTCGTTAGACCAAGTGAAACGTCTTCCGTGCATATACATCTCTTTCGGTTCATGTTCGTCTACGAAGCTTCTGAATTTGCTCATCATTGCTCGGTTGAGGTTAGTGTTGTTCTTCTCCGAAGCCCGAAGGATCATGTTAAAGTGGCCCACCACCATCCAAGGCCCTGACAAAGGGTGCGCCTCATTTGTAAATCCTCCAGAAATTGTGTCTTAAGCTCATCTCCCTGTGGTCCATAGACTGCAGTAATCCACCACGGTTTCGCGACTTTCGAGTGCACTAGGCCAGTGACAAAATTCGCATTAGCCTGTATGTTGTCAAGGGAGGACTCCAAGCTATCCCAAGCGATTAGGACTCCACCTTGTGTATCCACGGCCGGTAAGTACGCAAAACCATCAAAAGGTTGTCCGAGGCATTGCATTACAATAAACAGATCAATTACATCCAGTTTGGTTTCTTGCCGACGCACTAAATTCACCTTGACCGAACCTAGGAAATCTCCAACCGACTTTCTCTTTGTTGGATTGTCGAGGCCCCTATCAAAAAAATGAAATCTTCCAACGCAACCACATGTCTCGCCCCACGCGGCCATTTGGAAATCAAATCAGGCGTCATTACCTGGAAATCAACTAAGAAAGAAATCTAAGAAATAGATCCCGATGATTCCATTAAACTCTAGCGATCAATCTAAGAAAAAGAATGCTATCATATCATTTGATTAGCTATACCAATATAAAAAGACCCAAAGGGACAGACCCAACAAATCCCCGCCGACAAATCAGGTCAATCCAACGACTCAGGCTGCTCCAATGGTGAGCGCTCAACACGTTTAGTGTGTAGTTAATATCATACCAAATATTAATGCCAATGCTAATCACATAATTGATACGCAAATAATATCCTACCTAATATTTACGTGTAATTAATATATTACCTAATATTACACATTTACTAGTTAATATAAGAAAGCCTCCGAGGAATTCAACCATGGAAACTGAAATCCAAATGGCTCCACCGTCATTTGATTAGTACCCATAAATTATCCAATGATAGACCAAATACCAATCAGTGGAAGCATCAAAACAACCTTAGCAATATCCATTACCACATCATTACATCACACACGCATTCAAATCATATCAGAGCGCCTCAGGTTGTTAGAACTTGCATTAACAAATACTCCCTCCGTCCCATAATGTAAGACGTTTTTTAACACTAGCAGTCCCATAATGTAAGACGTTTCTTAACACTATGCAAGTGTCAAAAAACGTCATATATTATGGGACATTATTTTTTTTTTACGGAATATTATGGGACATTATGGGACGGAGGGAGTAGCATGTTGAAATTAAAGACATGTAGTCTCGTAACTGAATCTCCATAGGGTCTAAAATTATATTGATCTTCCAATTGTTATGCAACTGACAAACAACACAATTGTGAAGGCCAATAAAAGCACACACCAAATAGTATCTACTCTCTGCAGATTCATCCACCAGTTTCTTGAGTCACAATGCGACTTATCAATGAGGGAAGACTTATCCAATTATGCCGCATCACCTGCCTAAAGGCCGAAGGCACGACCAAGCTAATTCAAACTATACACCTAAACTGAAAAATTCAGTGACAGCTAAACAGGGGTTTTTGTGGCTTCTTCCGACAAGACATTTTGCTTGCTTAATGAGGTTATAGCTAGACAACACTAAAGTCTTTTGAGGATTACAATAACGGTAGTCTAATTGCCATGGTCGTTACGCTCTTCTTGCAGCTTCCAAATGCTGCATCATCAATCATGTAAACTCCACAGCAGCTGGTGCTGCCACTGCAAGCTTCTTGCTACTTGAACTCTTGTCGTCAGTCTTCTTGCCTCCTTCAGTGACTTTGCCAGATGATGATTTTGACCCTGATGCGGAATCAGGCTCGTCATCCTCAACAATAACCTGTACAGGACGCTTGCGACCACGGTGCATATGGCGTTCACAATATTTCTCGTTTGGGATTGTTTTTCTCCAGCACCGCCACTTTTTTCCATCTGTTCGCCGGCACCTTCCTGGTTCTGGTTCTGGGCTCTTCCCAAAGTCCAAGCAGAGTGTTGCCAATCCCATCACTGCCCAGTCCAGCAATACAAATCAGTTAGAAAGCCTCAAATAGCTCTGAAAAATAAATGAATAAGAAATGTCAAACTTTTCAGGGGGTTCTTGATCATTCCCTTCATTTCAACAGCTATTGCATGTCGTTGGAGCTTTTTATTTGCCATAAAACCAACTAGATATGACATCCAAGGACCTTACTGCACTGCCCTAGATACCGCAATTAACTAACATGAATATTTTCTGATATCTACCAAATATTCAATAAATTCTGACATCAAGGAACATATCAACGATGACACAGATTACAAGGGCATACATGTAGGGTAATTCTGCGCGCCTTCAGAGGATGCACCGGTAACACTCTTCCAGATGGGGAAGACGAGATGGGTAGGCACAGGCACACGGGCAGCCATATACTGGTATACCCGAGACTGCTGCTCTAGCTCCTGCAGCTGCATCGCAGTAAATGATGCCCCGGCACCTTCAGGGACAGACGCCAAAAGCGCTCTCATTTCTTCCTGAAGTGCTGCAGTTGCTACCGCTGTCAACCAAACAAATACAAACAAATCAATGGGCTCAAGTAAGTATTATGTGCAGTACAGAAATCTACTCGACACTTACATAGCTCAGCCTTGTACATAAAGACAACAGTGACAGCTAAGAAATGGTAAACCCAAAATCTAATGTTTTGTGCATTGTCAGTATTAAGAAAAGCTAGCATGACAATGAATAAATCAGATTTGCCATGCTTAATGAACCCGACGTCAGATTTGTAGCGGAATCCTGAAAACATACAGTTTCTTGCTAAAGTGCAAGTCAATGTACAATGCAACGGAGTTAAGAACGACAGGAAGCAATAAAAAGAATGCCTGACTATAAACTGGAAAATAAAATATCTGACTAACAAGAAACCCCTAAAGCTTTATGTCATTTCTTTCTTCTTAGCAACTAAATAAATCTCTTCAAACAGCCATGAAGAAAAAAAAAAACTAAATCCCAAAATAACTAGCAAAAAAGAAAGGCACCCCTATGTGCGTAGTTAGATGAACAACGTACTCCCTCCGTCCCATAATGTTATACAGCGTGGAAAAACTGAAGAGACACTATTTGTCCTTGTACAACAAAGCATCCTTTGTATAGTTAATTGCTAAAGTAAAAATTAGCACCATCCGAAATCAGCTATACTGTTTCTTCTGCAACTATTCCTATGCAAAAACACCATAGAACTTCTATTGAATTATTGCATCTTACAGCTGAACACTACCAACAGTCAGCTAATAGAGCCAAATAACAGCATAGAAAAGTTTCTTGCGTAACAATGGACGGAACAAGTTCTTGCATGCGACCGCCAGAGAAGTACAGGTACCTTCCTCTGGATCCTCGACCAGGACAGGGTCCTCTACCAGGACCAGATCTTTACACCCACTATCTTCCTTCCCAGCGTCGTCGCCGTTCCCCTCTCGATCTGCGCTCTCCTCCGCCTCGCCCTCCAATTCTTGACCGGGTTCTTGCCCTACCGCCTGCAGAATCGCCTCCTCCGCCGACTCCAGGGTGTTCTCGCCGCCGCCGCCTCCAACGGAATTAGCATCCTTCTTGTCCTCCCCCTCCGCCGCCATGGTAGCGAAAGGGCCGCGCAAGAGAAGAGGGCAAAAGGTATCTTTGGGATTGGATCGGAGGGGGAGGCCGGCGATACGGAGCTCTCGCTTTGAGGGGGAAGGAGGAGAGGGACCCAAAGTTGTTATGTGCACCCGAGGGCATCTCCAACGAGCTTGCCCTAAAAAAGACACCCTATGCGAACCAAATTATGGTCGATGGCTGGAGGTACAGTGATACCCCTAGCTCACCTGGGTTTAATTATTGGTGCTCGTGTTATTTTTGGATTTATTCTAAGATTTTCGGTGATGCGCTTTCAGTGGCTGGATAGACAGTGATACCCTAGCTCATCAGGGTTCAAATCCTGGTGCTCGCATTATTCTTTGATTTATTTTAGTATTTTCGGCGATGCGCTTTCAGTGGGACGACGTTCTCGTCGATGATGAGGCGCCTATGGTGACTTCGTAAATCTCAAGATGATATGCCGGCTCAGTCTCTCGAAGGTGCTCATAGAGGTAGGGTGTGCGTGTGTGCGTTCATAGGGGTGAGTGTATGCGCGTATGTATGAGCGCTTCCGTCTGTACTGTGTTAAAAAAAAGACATGCTATGTGTCCATGGACACACATATGCAAGTCAGTCATCCAAACCTTGCACTAAATAAACCCAAATGTTGCGCCGGGGGGAAGGGGGGCGTTATCAAGCGCGCTCGGGCGGCCGCACAGGAACCATCCATCTATCGTAAGATCGTGACACGTGGAGAGGTGGACTGACCAAGCGGACAGAAACGAGACGACGTTTTGTTGCCACTTCCCCTTGGAAATTTGGGGAGACGCGCCCAACTTTTTTCCAGTCCCCTAGTTCCCCTTCCCCACTCCCTCTCTGCCCAGCGACAAGAGGGAGAGAGAAACTGTAACATCCCAAATTTTCAATTTGGAATGTTATACATTAGATCATCACGCATCACATATTTTCTTGCATTTTGTTGATCCTAGAAATTTCATGCAACTCAAGGACCCACGGAGAGAGTTGGAGATTTCGAAATTTTCATATTTGAGTTCTTTCAAATTTTGAAAAGAGGATCATTTGGATTATTTATTTTATCTTCAAATATTTTTCCAATATCAAAAATAAGAGAGGGAATAATATGACTTTCCCAAAAATTTGGAAAAATGAGGATTTAATAAATAAGTCAAATTTTGGATTTTTCTCGGAGTTTATTTGCCCTAGGAAAAATGCGTATTTTCAAAAATTGCATTTTAGGACCGAGTAAAAGTTCATTTTGTTCGACTCATTTTTAGGAGTCGGGGAAAATTTACTTTGTAATTTTTGGAGTTCGTTTAGATTTTATTTTATTCGTTTTTCTGCGTGAGATATTTATAAAAAAAAAACTGCAGCCGCAGCGCGACTGGGCCAAAGGCCCAGCCGGCCGAGCCAGCCGCCAGGCCGCCGCGCCAGGCCGCACGCGCGCGCGCCCCTCACCCGCGCCGCAGGGAGCCGCCGTCGCCCTCTTTTTCCTTTTCTTTTACAAATCCTAGTAGGATTTGGACCCGTTTCGTTATTTCGTTTTTTGTTCCTAGGATTCCTAATCCTAGTCTAATTCCTTGATCCCTCCTCCAAGCAAAACCCTTCCCCTCCTCAATATAAATACGCAAGCACCCCCCTCTAAACATCAAACCAAAACCCCTCCTCTCCGCAGCAGCAGCAGCGCAGCAACACCACCGCCGCCGCCGCCCCACGCCAGCGCCGCAGCCGCCGCTTGCCGCCGCCGCCGCCCAACGCCTCCGCCGCCGGAGCCCCTCGCCTCTTCGAGGTACTAGCCCCGCGCCGCGTCACTTTTTCCCCTCGGTTCAATTTTTCTCGTAAACCGTTCCGGTTTTCTAGATTGGTTTTTCGTTTCGGTTTTCTTTCCGAAAACCCTAGATCGGTTTTTCTCACCGGTTTTTCTTTCCGGTTTTGTTTAGCGAGCGTTCGCCGGACCGTTCGTCGTAACGAACGTGATCCTCGGTTATTCCCGGTTAACGAACGTCCGTTCGTTTAACCGTTCATCGTTCTTTCTTTTTAGTCGGATTTATTCCGCTATTTTTCTGATAGCGATTTCAGATCCGATTTTCTTTCTAGTTTATCTTCTCGCTCGTTTATCGGAATCAGGTGATTCAAGCGCCTGGAGTTTCGTTTCGAAACCGCCGTTCCGACTAATCAACTTAAACAAAGTTTTGCTACTGTAAAATTTGACCTAGTTACAACTTGCTAGAACCGAGTTGTTTTCTCTCGCCGTTTGACTTTCGTTGCTTTATGCGATTTGATTCTTTTGCAACCAGGGTTCTTAAGTTGGACTTTCTGGTTAGATCTTTTATTCGAGATTTACCTGTACATTAGATGAGTACTTATTGTATGCTTGTTGTTTGTCTGCGATAGATCACCCGGAGTGCGCCGCTTGTTACTTCGAGTCCCTAGGTTTCGCGGATCATCAGCAAGGCAAGTAACACTTGATCATATCCTTTTCTACTACCCAGTTTTTATGCATTAGATCAATCCTCACACATTGCATGATTAGGATCTAATTAAATTGTGGGATGGGAAGTAGATGAGGTGGTGCCTATTACCTGTTTTACTTATGAAACCTTTGGGAGTTACTTCTACGTTTGCTTATTATGCCATGCTATACTAGTATACGTGGATTGGGTGAGTGAATATCCATGACAGATGTGAGATTGTTAATTAATGGTTTATCTAAGGTGGTAACTTAAATACACATCTGGGTGGATTGAGGCACCTGGAGTTACCAGGACTTGCCTGTTTTTTTGGAAATCCCGGAGTTACCATGTGATTTTCCTATGGACCGCCACCCAGGCTCAAAGGGGTCATAAGATAATTTATACTAGTAACTTACGTGTGCAGCCACAAGCCATTATGGGCTCTGGCATAGTTGACTAAGTCGTGCGAACTCTTATAGTGGTGGACTAGCAGATGTAGGGGATGTAGGTGTACCGGTCTACCCATCGTAAGGTGCTAGCGCTTCTGAAAGACTATGTCTCGGTCATCCGTTTCTCAAACACCATGCAGTGCGAGAAACCAAACGGAGGCGATCGAGTCTTGTGGGGAAAAGTGCGCAAACCTCTGCAGAGTGTACAAACTAATCATGATTAGCCGTGTCCCCGATTATGGACATCTTGAGTATCTAGTACTTGAAATATCATTTGTATCTCAACATGTTACTCTAATTTAATATTGATGGGTTTGTTAATGAGTACTTTTTAATTGGGATTGAGGATGCTGTCAACCATTCTCAATGTTTAACAACCACCATGATAGTTAAATAAATTTATTCCTTTGCAGTAGGGAAAAACTGGCTTTATGCAAAAACTGTAACCATAGAGCTTACCACCAGCCATATATGCATGTAGTATAGGCTTATTGTTCATCATTCTCTATGTGTTACTTTGCCAGCATATTCCATGTGCTGACCCATTTTCGGGCTGCAACTTTCATGTTGCAGACTTTTCAGACGACGAGTAAGGTGCTTTTAGGTCGTGGCTCTATACTCAGTGATGCCGTTGGAGTTGATGGACTCACTTATCTTCCAAGTCTTCCGCTGTTATCGTTATTAGATGGCCTTAAGCCATGATTATTGTAATAAGTCCTCTTTTGGACAAACGATGTAATAAGTGTGTGATTGCTACTCTGTTATAAATCCTTCGAAGTACTGTGTGGTGTCAGCATTACTGATCCAGGGATGACACCGGAGCACAGAGACTTGACCATCTGAGGTCGGGTCGCTACAGAGATGGTACCAGAGCACACGCTGACTGTAGGACACGACCACTAAGCTAAAGCCATAGAACATTATTCTCTTCTCATTTTCTAACTCCTCATCTTTTCTACTCTTTTAGGATGACGGACGCGAAGATCAAGTACGCTCAACCGGATGAAGGCACACCTTTTGGATCCCACTTGAAGGAAGTCGCCAAGTACCTGAACATTGGACTACCAAGCTTCACCAGGACTTTCAACGCCACTCTGCCTGAAGAGGAGCGCTGGAAGATTCAAGCTCATGTTCCGAGAAGGACATTCGCGCCAATCACGAAGCCCATAGATAGTATTTTCAGTGCACCAACCTGGAGTCTGGAAAAGAGCATGGCAGCTCATATCACCATGGGACGCATTGGAGAAGTTTATCAAGAAGACCTCAAGGACACTATCTACCAGATTTGCGGACGCCGGAATGAAGATTGGGAGATAGTTAGCACCAAGAAGGATAGATCCATTGCAGCTTTCATCCAGGAGTTAAACCAACACATTCGACGCCAGGAGAACCAGATGTGCAATGATATGATAGAGTTGAAGAATGCGAAGGGAAGGATCATCGAACTTGAAGGAGAAATGAAGACTCTATGCAAGGACTACATGGACGAGATCGTAGCTGTCGTAAGGCACAACAGCGATCTTAAGTATGAGATTGGAGAACTCAAGAAGAATTTAGCGCTCAAGAATGAAGACAAGTACGTCGACTGTCCGAGCAACTACATCATCATCGACGACACTGATTCGGATCCAAGTGAACCCGATTTTGAAGATGAAGCTGGAGCAGACATCATGGAGGCTTCCACCGGTTCAAATTAATAGATGACCACCATACATTAGTAGTATTCCCTCCATGTAAACATTATAGTACACGCACTTTTGCGATAGTTTAGACCGTTGTATGCCCTTTGTTTGAATGAATGAAGTGATTTGTGTGCATTTGTCTCATGAGCATTTGGGTAGTGTTTTCTCTTTAGACCTCATTCTATTCTTAATTTCTCGTCTTTTCTAAAACCCCTCAGATGCCTCCGAGACGCGACCCCGAGTTTGTTTTCCCACTAGAGATCACTCAGTTGATTCAGCAGCAAAATACTTTGATTCAAACATTGGTGCAGAACCAAGGCAACAACAACAACAACCCACCACCACCACCACCTGCGGATCACTTGACTCGTTTCCTTAGGCTGAATCCGCCGGTGTATTCCAGTAGCACCGAGCCGATTGTAGCAGATGATTGGCTCCGCAAGATAGGAAGGGAGTTGACCACTGCAGGATGCATAGATGGTGAGAAGGTAAAGTTTGCTGCACATCAGCTTGACGGACCCGCAACAGCATGGTGGGAGAATTTCACAGCCACTTACCCAATAGACACTGTCACATGGGATCAGTTTCAGCAAGCTTTCCGCACTGCCCATGTTTCAGCAGGAGCTATGGCCATGAAGAAGCGTGAGTTTCGCAACTTACGCCAAGGAGGAAGGACTGTTGGCCAGTATGTGGATGATTTTAGTAAGTTAACACGTTATGCCCTAGATGACGTTGCTACGGATGCAGCTAAGCAGGAGAAGTTTCTGGAAGGACTGAATGATGAGTTAAGCATGCAGTTGATGGTAGCAAGATTTAATAACTACCAGGAGTTGGTAGACCGCGCCCTCATGATTGAAGGAAAACAGCAACAGATTGAGAACCGCAAGAGGAAGTATGGACAGGGGAAGTATAACTCTGGAGCCCAGCAGAAGCTCCGTTATACACCTAAACAGGGAGTTCAGTTTCAGCATACCCATGGAGGAGGTAGTTCGCACAACCATAATGGCCACAAGAATGGTAATGGGAATGGAGGAAGCAACGGCCAGAACCGGACCACACCATCAACCCCAGCCAAGAAAGACCTGAGCCATGTCACCTGTTACAAGTGTTCCAAGACCGGAAATTATGCAAGTGATTGTCCCGAAGGCCAAGGTGGAAATGGAAGCTCTGGAAAGAAGCCAAACCCTTTCAACAGGGGACAAGTGAACCACATTGATGTGGAGGAGGTTGAAGCTCAGCCCGATGCAGTAATCGGTAAGTTTTTGGTTAAGTCATTTATTGCACTTGTTCTTTTCAATACTGGTGCATCGCATTCATACATATCAAAGGGATTTGTAGAAAAGTATAGCCTGCCCACTAAGATTCTTATAACTCATATGCTAGTAAGCTCACTAGGAGCAGACTACATGGCCAGACAAGGATGTTTCGAGTGCCATTGAGTATAGGAAGGCATGTATTCCCAACGGATTTGATTGTTCTGGAATCCCAAGGATTGGATGTGATTCTCGGTATGGATTGGCTGTCGATGTATGGAGGAAACATCGATTGCGCAAGTAGGACGATTTTGCTCACGACGCCAGAAGGAAGAAGGATCAAGTATGTATCACGGCATGGACCAAATAGGAATCAAGTAAATTCCTTATCAGGAGTTGTGCAGGAAGAGGTACCAGTGGTGAAGGATTATCCTGAGGTATTTCCTGAGGAATTGCCAGGAATGCCACCGGATAGAGACATTGAGTTTTTGATTGAGCTTTTGCCAGGAACAGGCCCAATATCGAAGCGACCATACAGGATGCCCGCACAGGATTTGGCGGAAATCAAGAAGCAGATTAAGGAGCTATTGGATAAAGGGTATATACGCCCAAGTTCTTCACCTTGGGGATCACCCGTACTTTTAGTGGAGAAGAAGGATGGATCGTTAAGGATGGTTGTTGATTACCGTGGATTGAATGCAGTAACAATCAAGAACAAGTACCCACTACCAATGATAAATGATCTGTTTGATCGTTTGCAAGGCGCTAAAGTGTTTTCCAAGATCGATTTGCGATCAGGGTACCATCAGCTGAAGATTCGAGAGCAGGACATACCTAAGACAACATTCACCACAAGATATGGACTGTATGAGTATACCGTTATGTCATTTGGACTGACTAACGCACCTGCTTATTTCATGAACCTGATGAACAAAGTGTTTATGGAATTTTTGGATAAGTTCGTCATGGTGTTCATTGATGATATTTTGGTTTACTCGAAGAATGAAGAGGAACATAAGGAACATTTGCGATTGGTTTTGGAGAAACTAAGGGAACATCAGTTATATGCCAAGTTCAGCAAATGTGAGTTTTGGCTAAAGGAAGTTGGATTTCTTGGACATGTTATATCCGGAGAAGGTATAGCAGTTGACCCCACAAAGGTTGAGACCGTAACCAAATAGGAAGCACCAACGACAGTTGGAGAGATCCGGAGTTTTCTTGGACTCGCAGGATACTACCGGAGATTCATTGATAATTTCTCAAAGATTGCAAAGCCTATGACGGAGTTGCTGAAAAAGGATACTAAGTTCATATGGACTGAGGATTGTGAGGCAAGTTTTCAGGAGTTGAAGAAAAGATTGGTTACCTCACCAGTGTTAATTTTGCCAGATCAGACCAAGGATTATGAGGTGTATTGCGACGCTTCACGTCGAGGACTTGGAGCTGTGCTTATGCAGGAAGGAAGAGTTGTTTCGTATGCTTCATGACAACTAAAACCTCACGAATTAAATTATGCCACACATGATTTGGAGTTAGCAGCCGTAGTGCATGCATTGAAGACATGGAGACATTTCCTCATTGGAAATCATTGTGAGGTGTACACGGATCACAAGAGTTTGAAGTACATTTTCACGCAGAAGGAGTTAAACCTTAGACAAAGGAGATGGTTGGAACTCATCAAGGATTATGATATGAGATTGCATTATCATCCCGGAAAGGCTAATGTAGTAGCTGATGCATTGAGCCGCAAGAGCCATGTCAACATGCTGATGACGGGAGAGATACCAAAGGAGTTAGCAGAAGACCTTCGTGAGCTATGTTTGGAAATAGTTCCGAGAGGCTACGTAGCAGCATTGGAGATTCAGTCTACCTTGATGGATAAAATCAGGGAAGCCCAGAAAAAGGACAAGGAGATCGCGAATATAAAGGAGAAAATGAGCGAAGGAAAAGCAAAGGGATTTCGTGAGGATGAGCACGATACCCTATGGTTTGAGGACCGCGTATATGTGCCAAATGATCCAGAGATCAGAAAGTTGATTTTGCAAGAGGCACATGATTCACCCTATTCGATTCACCCAGGAAATACCAAGATGTATTTGGATTTGAAGGAAGCGTTCTGGTGGACCGGAATGAAGAAGGATATTGCGGAGTATGTAGCAGTTTGTGATGTATGTCAGAGAGTGAAGGCAGAACATCAGAAGCCAGCAGGATTGTTGCAACCATTGCCGATACCCGAATGGAAGTGGGATAAACTAGGCATGGATTTCATCACGGGTTTGCCGAAGACTCATTCAGGCTATGACTCGATTTGGGTTATAGTCGACCGCTTGACTAAGGTAGCTCATTTCATTCCAGTCAAGACTACCTATAGCAGTGCTAAGTTGGCAAAGATATACATGACCAGAATTGTGTGTTTGCACGGAGTTCCGAGGAGTATCGTATCAGATAGAGGAACCCAATTTACCTCAAAATTTTGGAATCAGTTGCATGAAACATTGGGAACCAGGCTGGAATTCAGTACAGTTTTTCACCCACAGACAGATGGACAGACTGAGAGAGTCAATCAGATTTTGGAGGATATGCTGAGAGCTTGTGCACTAGATTATGGATATAGTTGGGATGATAACCTGCCGTATGCGGAGTTTTCTTATAACAACAGTTACCAAACCAGCTTGAAGATGGCACCTTTCGAAGCCTTATACGGAAGAAGGTGCAGGACACCGTTGTCATGGGACGAGGTTGGAGACCGTTAGTTGTTTGGTCCAGATTTGATTAAGGAGTCTGAACAGAAAGTTAAGTTGATCCGCGACAGGCTCAAGGTAGCCCAATCCAGACAGAAAAGCTATGCGGATTCAAAATGCAAGGCGATAGAATATGAAGTTGGAGACAAAGTTTACCTTAGAGTATCCCCACTTCGAGGAGTTAAGCGTTTTGGAGTTAAAGTGAAGTTAGCACCACATTTCGTTGGACCGAATAAGATTTTGCAACGCATGGGAGAAGTCACTTATAAGTTGGAATTACCAGAAGGGCTGTCAGGAGTTCACGACGTATTCCATGTTTCTCAGCTGAAGAAATGTCACGCCGAGATGGCGGAGGTACCACTAAGAGATACAGTGCCGCTTGAAGCAATTCATTTGAAGGATGATTTAACGTATGAGGAGAAACCAGTCAAGATTCTCGAGTATGCCAGCAGAGTTACTCGCAGCAAGGTTATCAAGTTTTGCAAGGTTCAGTGGAGCCACCACACGGAGGATGAAGCCACCTGGGAGAGAGAAGAAGATTTGCTCAAGGACCACCCTCACCTATTTTCTAGCCAACCCGAATCTCGAGGGCGAGATTCATCTTAAGGGGGGTAGGTTTGTAACATCCCAAATTTTCAATTTGGAATGTTATACATTAGATCATCATGCATCACATATTTTCTTGCATTTTGTTGATCCTAGAAATTTCATGCAACTCAAGGACCCACGGAGAGAGTTGGAGATTTCGAATTTTTCATATTTGAGTTCTTTCATATTTTGAAAAGAGGATCATTTGGATTATTTATTTTATCTTCAAATATTTTTCCAATATCAAAAATAAGAGAGGAAATAGTATGACTTTCCCAAAAATTTGGAAAAATGAGGATTTAATAAATAAGTCAAATTTTGGATTTTTCTCGGAGTTTATTTGCCCTAGGAAAAATGCGTATTTTCAAAAATTGCATTTTAGGCCCGAGTAAAAGTTCATTTTGTTCGACTCATTTTTAGGAGTCGGGGAAAATTTACTTTGTAATTTTTGAAGTTCGTTTAGATTTTATTTTATTCGTTTTTCTGCGTGAGATATTTATAAAAAAAAACTGCAGCCGCAGCGCGACTGGGCCAAAGGCCCAGCCGGCCGAGCCAGCCGCCAGGCCGCCGCGCCAGGCCGCACGCGCGTGCGCCCCTCACCCGCGCTGCAGGGAGCTGCCGCCGCCGCCCTCTTTTTCCTTTTCTTTTACAAATCCTAGTAGGATTTGGACCCATTTCGTTATTCCGTCTTTTGTTCCTAGGATTCCTAATCCTAGTCTAATTCCTTGATCCCTCCTCCAAGCAAAACCCTTCCCCTCCCCAATATAAATACGCAAGCACCCCCCCTCTAAACATCAAACCAAAACCCCTCCTCTCCGCAGCAGCAGCAGCGCAACAACACCACCGCCGCCGCCGCCCCACGCCAGCGCCGCCGCCGCCGCTTGCCGCCGCCGCCGCCGCCCAACGCCGCCGCCGCCGGAGCCCCTCGCCTCTTCGAGGTACTAGCCCCGCGCCGCGTCACTTTTTCCCCTCGGTTCAGTTTTTCTCGTAAACCGTTCCGGTTTTCTAGATCGGTTTTTCGTTTTGGTTTTCTTTTCGAAAACCCTAGATCGGTTTTTCTCGCCGGTTTTTCTTTCCGGTTTTGTTTAGCGAGCGTTCGCCAGACCGTTCGTCGTAACGAACATGATCCTCGGTTATTCCCGATTAACGAACGTCCGTTCATTTGACCGTTCATCGTTCTTTCTTTTTAGTCGGATTTATTCCGCTATTTTTCTGATAGCGATTTCAGATCTGATTTTCTTTCTAGTTTATCTTCTCGCTCGTTTATCGGAATCAGGTGATTCAAGCGCCTGGAGTTTCGTTTCGAAACCGCCGTTCCGACTAATCAACTTAAACAAAGTTTTGCTACTGTAAAATTTGACCTAGTTACAACTTGCTAGAACCGAGTTGTTTTCTCTCGCCGTTTGACTTTCGTTGCTTTATGCGATTTGATTCTTTTGCAACCAGGGTTCTTAAGTTGGACTTTCTGGTTAGATCTTTTATTCGAGATTTACCTATGCATTAGATGAGTACTTATTGTATGCTTGTTGTTTGTCTGCGATAGATCACCCGGAGTGCGCCGCTTGTTACTTCGAGTCCCTAGGTTTCGCGGATCATCAGCAAGGCAAGTAACACTTGATCATATCCTTTTCTACTACCCAGTTTTTATGCATTAGATCAATCCTCACACATTGCATGATTAGGATCTAATTAAATTGTGGGATGGGAAGTAGATGAGGTAGTGCCTATTACCTGTTTTACTTATGAAACCTTTGGGAGTTACTTCTACGTTTGCTTATTATGCCATGCTATGCTAGTAGACGTGGATTGGGTGAGTGAATATCCATGACAGATGTGAGATTGTTAATTAATGGTTTATCTAAGGTGGTAACTTAAATACACATCTGGGTGGATTGAGGCACCTGGAGTTACCGGGACTTGCCTATTTTTTTGGAAATCCCGGAGTTACCGTGTGATTTTCCTATGGACCGCCACCCAGGCTCAAAGGGATCATAAGATAATTTATACTAGTAACTTACGTGTGCAGCCACAAGCCATTATGGGCTCTGGCATAGTTGACTAAGTCGTGCGAACTCTTATAGTGGTGGACTAGCAGATGTAGGGGATGTAGGTGTACCGGTCTACCCATCGTGAGGTGCTAGCGCTTCTGAAAGACTATGTCTCGGTCATCCGTTTCTCAAACACCATGCAGTGCGAGAAACCAAACGGAGGCGATCGAGTCTTGTGGGGAAAAGTGCGCAAACCTCTACAGAGTGTACAAACTAATCATGATTAGCCGTGTCCCCGGTTATGGACATCTTGAGTATCTAGTACTTGAAATATCATTTGTATCTCAACATGTTACTCTAATTTAATATTGATGGGTTTGTTAATGAGTACTTTTTAATTGGGATTGAGGATGCTGTCAACCATTCTCAATGTTTAACAACCACCATGATAGTTAAATAAATTTATTCCTTTGCAGTAGGGAAAAACTGGCTTTATGCAAAAACTGTAACCATAGAGCTTACCACCAGCCATATATGCATGTAGTATAGGCTTATTGTTCATCATTCTCTATGTGTTACTTTGCCAGCATATTCCATGTGCTGACCTGTTTTCGGGCTGCAACTTTTATGTTGCAGACTTTTCAGACGACGAGTAAGGTGCTTTTAGGTCGTGGCTCTATACTCAGTGATGCCGTTGGAGTTGATGGACTCACTTATCTTCCAAGTCTTCCGCTGTTATCGTTATTAGATGGCCTTAAGCCATGATTATTGTAATAAGTCCTCTTTTGGACAAACGATGTAATAAGTGTGTGATTGCTACTCTGTTATAAATCCTTCGAAGTACTGTGTGGTGTCAGCATTACTGATCCAGGGATGACACCGGAGCACAGAGACTTGACCATCTGAGGTCGGGTCGCTACAGAAATCCACAAATCTCTCACCCATAGAGC
Organism: Triticum timopheevii; assembly: GCA_963921465.1. Taxonomy (NCBI): domain Eukaryota; kingdom Viridiplantae; phylum Streptophyta; class Magnoliopsida; order Poales; family Poaceae; genus Triticum; species Triticum timopheevii. The sequence goes on along the minus strand of OY997264.1, from coordinate 244,816,834 downwards.
TTCACGACGAGCGTAGCTAGGGTGACGGATTAAGCAGCGGAGAAGGTAACGAACCAGCGGAGCGGCGGAGGCGGGAGGATTCCAGCAATTTTGACGGGATAGGAGTCGCGCGCGTGGACGGAAGGAGAAGGAAGTGAGCGAAGATGGTGGCTTGCACGAGGCGACGGACGACCGGAGATGAGTGATCCTGCTCCATCAACGATTTGAGGTCAGTTTCTTCGACATTTTTTCGCTCGCACATTGCATGGTTAGTGGGGTTTCTTCGCCGACGCCTCGTCGTCATCAAGGGCCACAGGAGGACGCGAGGAATGGCGGTGGATGTAGACCAGGAAGCAAATCATTTTCATAGTGGTGGATTTTCAGTTCGTAGGCTATTCGGGGATAGTTGGATTTTCACCAGAGGATCCCGGGCGGTTGGGGTGGTGGTGCTCAAGAGTTCCTCACGAGGAACTGCGGCAGCCTTTTCTCTGCATCAGTTTCTGAATAGAACCACATAGATTCCAGGACATGGGCAACAACAATTAGAGAGTCTTTTTAGGCAATCAGAGAGAGATAAGCAGGCAAAAACACTAGATAATGTTTTGCCATGTTTTATCAGTGTTCGTAGGCAATACTGTGTGTTCTTGTAGGCAAAATAATGCATAAATGTTCACCATGTTTTTGTCTGTTTTTCTTAGGCAATCCAATGTGTTTTTGTAGGCAACCAGAGAAAGATAAGTAGGCAAAAAATGCACAAATATTCGCCATGTGTTTGTAGGCAACACCGATGTGTTTTTTGAGAGATAAGTAGGGAAAAAAATGCGTAAGATGTGTTCATAGGCAATCCCGTAGGCAATATCATGTGTTTTTGTGTTTCATTAGCTGACAACACATTAAGGACAGTAAAACTGAGCCTAAATCGAGCTCTCTTAGGCCTCCAATGATTTTGGCCGTTAGATTTTGCGTTTGAACTATATCTTGTCGTCAGATCTGTGTTTCTGCGCCGATTTACCGCGATTGGGCTGGCTGTCCTTATAGGTCGCTACTCTGGGGACTTTTTTGAAGGCTTGTCATTGAGTGGGCTTATTGGTCCATTTATCTGTCTAACTCACGAAGCCACCACTCACGGCTGCCTGACAACCACACCGCCGATCACTGTGGCAGAGCTGATGGATCATACAAGCGCCACTTGGGATAAGCAGAAGATCGATGCCACTTTTTTCGCTTTTGACGCTAAGGTTGTGTTAAGTATCCCACTGTGCACGACCCCGATGCAGGATTACTGGAGCTGGGCGCATGAAAGAACAGGCCAGTTCTTGGTTCGGTCGACCTACAATATGCTAGTGTCGATCAGGCAAAGGAGAAAGGCTTGGCTGGAAGGTTCGGGGGGCTCCTCAACAACATCAGAGGCTGTCTCATGGAAGACCTTGTGGAGGACAGAAGTGCCATCGAAAGTTCGAATGTTTCTGTGGAGGCTCTCGAAGCAGTCGCTCCCGACGGAAGATGTTAGGGAACATCGTAACATGACAACGACGAGTGCGTGTGGTTTCTGTGGGGCTGCTGACTCATGGCGCCACTCTCTCCTCTAATGCACCGTCTCTAGATGCACATGGGCACTGGTTGATGAGGAACTTTGCTGCACCCTACTTGACACAACTGAAAACCGAGCCAAGAGCTGGCTTTTCAACTTAATGGGGAAGCTATCGCATGAGAAATTCACTTTGCTGGTGGTTACACTCTGGGCCATCTGGACATCGCGGCGTAAGGCCATACACGAGTCTATATTCCAGACCCCACATGCGATAAGGACATTCATAACACGTTACATCCAAGATTTGGAAGTTTTGAGAAAGCCTAGAAAGCTGCATCAACCAGCAGGCAGGGCTACATCGGGTGTCACTCGACCGAAGGCTCCACCAATGGGTTACGCCAAAATTCATGTGGATGCAGGAGTTCATCCACAGAGAGGGGGCGCGGCAGTAGCAATCTGCAGAGACAGTCAAGGCGCATACATGGGTAGTTCTGCGTTAGTGCTGTTTGGAGTCTACGACGCAGCCACTCTGGAAGCCATCGCATGCCGTGAAGCTATTGCATTGGCGGAGGATCTTAATCAACATCATTATATTGTCGCATCCGATTGCAAGTAGGTGGTCGAGGACATTGCTAAAGGTAGTCAGGGAGACTATGGAGTTATTATCAAAGAGATTAGATCCAGGTCACCACCTTCCACTAGTAGTTTTACTTTCGAAAAGCGTGAGGCTAATGTAGAAGCTCACAAGTTAGCTAAGTATGCTCTTTCTTTACTTCCGGGACGTCATGTGTGGTTAGGCCAGCCACATGACCCTATTTGTATCCCACACTCTGTGGATTTTGAGTAATAAAAGGCCTTTCCCCTCAAAAAAAAAAAAACCCGCAGCAATCGGTGAATGTCTAAAAAAAAATGCAGCGATCGGTGCTTCATTAGCCCATTTATCATTTGCATCCATCCGACACGCGGGTGAGGAGAGGACTGAGGAATTGAGGAGCCAAGGTGATGCTAGATCTAGAGCTAGAGGGGATGATGTTGACGTGACGCACGCAAGGGAACTGGCGGTCGAGGGGATCCAGCGGACTCGAGCCACAGGACGCGAGTGAGGTAACCGGCGGTCCAGGGGATCAAGTCGACGCAAGGGATCCAGCGCTCGAGGGCATCAACCATAGGCGCTGGATGCAGGTGAATCGAACGCCGGTCGATCCAGCCGGTCCGGGCGATCCGCCTACGAGGAAGAGACGAACCCGTAGTCAACTTCATGGTGTACTTCAGCGCCAACAATGCATGCTTGCCTGACCACTTGCAGGCGCACCAGGACAAGCCCCTCGAGGATACAGGCGTACGAGGTCTTGCCTTGATATGATTTCGGTGCCTTTAGTCAACTTTCTGGCCCCACGGTAGATTTTACCCACTACATGGTTCAATGGTTGGTGTTCATGTTGCTTCCTTTCATGATCTAGGTCTTTTGCATGTTTAATTAGATAAATTGGTTGAAGGGAAAAAATGGCGGCTGATGTGCCGATCCTTTCCGCTGCCAAGGGGTATAGGTACTTCTATATATGCTTCCTCACCGGCCACTCTTTGTTAACCCTCTCCACTCTCTGCAACAAAACATCTTTCAGCATGATGCTCGGGGAGGTTTTCTCCTTTCAGTTCATGTATATGATTCATTGTTGTGCCAAGCAATTGCATTATCCTCATATCCTCTCATACCAAGAATTCTACATAGAGGTGGTGTTCATGCTGGCTGTACTCAACTGATTTTGGCACATCTTGGAGCTTGGTGCTGGGAATTTTTTGTTCGGCAATTCATAATCTGAAATGGCTTTTGGACATGTAAATACTCCACGCCTTATACTTACACATTTTACCATCCATGTTTTTTGCTGCATGATTAATTCCAGTGTTATTTATTGTTGTTATAGGGAACAAATTAATTAGAAAACTATATTAGAATGTGTAAAAAACATAGTCATGTTGTCGTATAGGGAGGCGAAGCCTCAACATCTTCTGCTTCTATCCATAAGCAAGCAAAAGCCTAACATCCTATGGATAATTCCTTTCTTACTTCAATTAAATAAAATACTGTTGATACACTTTGGATGCTGCTCTATGGGGTCATGATGCAACAAGCTTTGATGCTCCTACTATTTACAACACTAGCTTGTCAAAGGTCCTTATAATTTTGCTTGAGTAAACTTAACGGAAAGATACCGCAGTATGTCCTTCGTGTGATCTATCATATAACCATTTCCTCATGCAATCAATTAATTTGACTTCTTTTTGTCGAGCAACATACTACCTACATATTCTGCAGCCCACAACACTATCAAGTACGGACAAGCTGGTTGCATATTAGCACTGATATCTTGGAGATGGAGAGTGATGCATCTCGAAGGCCTGGTGTTGTTCTGCAAAAATATCAGTCGACATTTCATAAATACATAGGTTGAATGGCACTGCTAACAGGAGCACTGAATAGCAGTCCTCATTTCCTATTAATACTTAGCAGTGTAGAACTATAGATGATGTTCATCATAAGGATTAAGTGTTTCAAATTACTACTTTGTTTTCTGGTTCTCAACTGCCAACCAATACGTTAGTGGGTCCTCATTAATCTTACTCTCTTTTAATACGTCCCTGAATCCATAATCATCAATGTGACTACCTTTCTCCTACACTAAGGTATAAGTGCAATTCTTAGCTACTGTCAGATTGTTCCTTTCAGAAATAGTGTGTGCTTCAGCTTTTTAATTACATTAAATTAATGTCCTTTATCATGTTGTTACTAGACTGTACCAGTCGGGATTGAACTGCAGAACATGTCAACAGCTCTGCGTGCCTAGGTTGTCAATTACGCCATCGAGGTTTGCTAAACTTTATATGGTACAGTAAATTTCTTTTGCTTAGTTCTTTCGTGCACTTTCCTTTCAACTTGTTTTGTGCTGACTCACGTAAGTGTAGTTATGATCTGTGTGTTGTGCAAACAGTTGATCAGGTTCACGAATGTCAACCTTATTGGAGTAATTTAATGGATTATATCTCTTTCTGCTTGTATTGTTATTTTAATTGGAGTAAGGAAAGAGCTTTCTCAAACTTTGGACTTCTCCACGGATCAAAAATTATACTAAGATTCCATTGGGAATCCCTATATTTTGTCTTATCAAAGCTTGTATTCAGTTGTCATCATTACATAAAGCTGCTCCGATCTGCATTCTTAGAACTTTCTCTATTTTTCTCCTGTTGTTCTACATAGATATATATGCTTATACAAGTTTGGACTTGCTACCTTCTATCTCGCAGCATTTTATTCGACTGAAGGCTTTGAATGGTTGTGTGGTAATTAATTTCAATCCCATGTCTCATGGAACTCCTTGGTCAATATTTCTAATTTTCTGTTCTTTCCAGTTTGTTATTGCAATTCATAGTTGAAAGGGATCGAGAAGAGGTGTCTAGAGGGGGGGGGGGGGAGGGGGGGGGGGTGATTAGACACTAAGTACCAAAAGTTGTAGTTTTTGACTTCTTTAAGATTAAGTGGAGTTTAGGCACAAGTTTAACAATCACAACACATATCAAGCAAGTATGCAAAGAGTATATGAGCAGCGGAAAGTCAAGCATGCAACTTGCAAGAATGTAAAGGGAAGAGTTTGGAGGATTCAAACGCAATTTGGAGACACGGTGATTTTTGAGCCGTGGTTCCGATAGGTGGTGCTATCGTACATCCACGTTGATGGAGACTTCAACCCACGAAGGGTAACGGTTGCGCGAGTCCACGGAGTGCTCCACCCACGAAGGGTCCACGAAGAAGCAACCTTGTCTATCCCACCATGGCCGTCACCCACGAAGGACTTGCCTCACTAGCGATAGATCTTCACGAAGTAGGCGATCTCCTTGCCCTTACAAACTCCTTGGTTCAACTCCACAATCTTGTCGGAGGCTCCCAAGTGACACCTAGCCAATCTAGGAGACACCACTCTCCAAGAAGTAACAAATGGTGTGTTGATGATGAACTCCTTGCTCTTGTGCATCAAATAATAGTCTCCCCGACACTCAACTCTCTCTCACAGGATTTGGATTTGGTGGAAAGAAGGTTTGAGTGGAAAGCAACTTGGGGAAGGCTAGAGATCAAGATTCATATGGTAGGAATGGAATATCTTGGCCTCAACACATGAGTAGGTGGTTCTCTCTCAGAAAATGTATGCTGGGGTGTAGGTTCGTTCTGATGGCTCTCTCCACAAATGAAGAGTGGGTGGAGGGGTATATATAGCCTCCACACAAAATCTAACCGTTACACACAACTTGCCAAACTCGGTGGGACCGAATTGGTAAACTCGGTCAGACCGATTCAGCAAATCTAGTGACCGTTAGGATTTTCAGTGGGACCGACATGCAACTCGGTAGGACCGATATGGTTAGGGTTTGGGCATAACGTAATCTCGGTGAGACCGATTACACAAACTCGGTGGGACCCATTTTTTTTAATAAGCTAACCAGAGAGTTGGTCAGGCAAACTCAGTTTGACCGATTACACAAACTCGGTAGGACCGATTTCGGTAATGAGTTAACTAGAGAGTTTGCATTGTAATCTCGGTAGTACTGATTGCTCAAACTCGGTGAGACCAATTTTGGTAATGGACATACACAGAGAGACTACAACCCCATCTCGGTGAGACTGAGATCCCTATCGGTGAGACCGATTTGCCTAGGGTTTGTGGCAGTGACTATGATATCTGAACTCGGTGGCGCCGGATAGAAAGAATCGGTGGGGCCGAGTTAGACTTTTGGTTTAGGACATGTGTGGATGTGAGAAGGTAGTTGAAGGCTTTGGAGCATATAACTAAGCACTTGAGCAAGCAAGCCATTAAGCAACACCTCATCCCCTCTTGATAGTATTGGCTTTTCTTATAGACTAAATGTGATCTTGGATCACTAAAATAGAAAATGTAGAGTCTTGATCTTGGAGCTTGAGCCAATCCTTTGTCCTTAGCATCTTGAAGGGGTTCCACATCCTTTAGTCCATGCCACTCCATTGTTGAACTTGTCTGAAACATACTAGGTAAAAGTGTTAGTCCAACAAGAGATATGTTGACATTAATTACCAAAATCATCCAGGGAGCACTTGTGCTTTCAATCTCCCCCTTTTTGGTAATTGATGACAACATACATCAAAGCTTTAGATAAAGTTATAGAGAATAGCAAGTAAAGCTTTGGAAAGTCATGTAACGAGCATAGGCTCCCCCTACATGTATGCAATCATGTGAATATGAAGTATATAAACATGTGAATGCATAAATATGACAGAGTAAGCAATGTGTTACATGTATCTTGGCTATATGCATCAGAGAAAATGATGTGAATATGGGAAATGTACCTTCATGCTCATGAGTCCTTCTTGCAAACAATATGTACATCAGCAAGAATTTCTCATACACATGATTGTGATGCATATACTTACCTTGTGGTCTTGAGTTGGCTTAGGATGGAATGAACCTGTGAAAATAAGGTTAGACAACACAGATGCATTTACTAGACAGAGCAAACAGAAAGAAACCACAAGAATACCAAGACTGGGATGACATGTAGAGAGTGAGTACTGAGTACCACATTTGATATAGACATGTCCCAAAGGTAAAGATGTGCAATGAATTTAAGAATTTCTTTCCCTTAGATGTCTTGCTCCCCCTGAATCTAGCATGGGATCCTAGGAGAAGATAGGGAATAGAAAATCAGAGCAAAATGCAAAATCAGAGCTCAGAGAAACAAATGAACAGAGCTAATGCAAATAAGCACATATTAACATGTCTTTCCCCTCAAGAAGACATGTGGCATCTCTCCTCTTGAACACCAAGTGTCGGTGTCAAAACCGGCGGATCTTGGGTAGGGGGTCCCGAACTGTGCGTCTAGGCGGATGGTAACGGGAGACAAGGGACACGATGTTTTTACCCAGGTTCGGGCCCTCTCGATGGAGGTAAAACCCTACTCCTGCTTGATTGATATTGATGATATGGGTAGTACAAGAGTGGATCTACCACGAGATCAAGGAGGTTAAACCCTAGAAGCTAGCCTATGGTATGATTGTTGTAATGGTTGTTCGTCCTACGGACTAAACCCCTCCGGTTTATATAGACACCGGAGAGGGCTAGGGTTACACAGAGTCGGTTACAATGGTAGGAGATCTACATATCCGTATTGCCAAGCTTGCCTTCCACGCCAAGGAAAGTCCCATCCGGACACGGGACGAAGTCTTCAATCTTGTATCTTCATAGTCTTGGAGTCCGGCCGATGATGATAGCCCAGCTATCCGGACACCCCCTAGTCCAGGACTCCCTCAGTAGCCCCTGAACCAGGCTTCAATGACGATGAGTCCGGCGCGCATATTGTTCGGCATTGCAAGGCGGGTTCCTCCTCCAAATTAATTCATAGAAGATTGGGAACACCGGGATAGTGTCCGGCTCTGCAAAATAAATTCCGCATACTACCGTAGAGAGAATAATATGTACACAAGCTCAATCTGCTGACGTATTTTGCGGCGTGACGTCACACCGCTACCAAGCCTTTACTTGAATCGTTTTTACTATACCACCTCAGCGCGTTTAGCGAAGCGGTTTTCCTTGGCACGTCTTGTCGAAGCAGAGATCGTGTTCCCCTTATTCCGGGATTCCCATCAATACGGACGTGGGTAACCCAACCGCGCCCGTTGCCACGCCCCCTCTATCGAAGGCGAGTCCCAAACGGTCACGGGGACGGCTCGTTTTCTTCAACCCTCAATCGAATCTGCCCCTCGCCCCGAGTTCCAACACCCAGAGCCTTAGATTCGAGCGCCTCGGACCTTCAACGATGTCCGGCCTCGACCAACAGGGCCGGTGGATGCCCTCCTCCGTTACGAAAGAGGACGTGCAAAAGCTGAGAGAAGCCAAGTACCTGACTTACGAGATTTCGCATAGGTTGCCCGCCAAAGGGCAAGTCATTCCCACTCCCGAGCCCGGAGAAAGCGTCGTGTTTGTGTCCCACCTCCGTCGGGGTTTAGGCTTCCCGGTGGATCCTTTTGTGAGAGGGCTTATGTTTTACTATGGGTTGGAATTCCACGACTTGGCTCCGGAGTCCATCTTCCATATCTCATCATTCATTGTCGTCTGCGAGGCCTTCCTCTGCACTACCCCCCACTTCGGTTTGTGGCTCAAGACCTTCAACGTGGAGCCGAAGATGATCGAGGGGCGTCAAGCAGAGTGCGGTGGGGCGGTTGTAAGCAGGAGGGCCGATGCTCCATGGCCCGAGGACTCTTTCCAGGAGGATCTCGGCTTGTGGCAACAGGAGTGGTTCTATATAAACCCTCCCAGGGGCAGTAGGCAGAAGCCGCTGCCCATCTTTCACTCGGGCCCTCCACAGCGGCTGATGTCATGGGTCAACCAAGGGCTCAACTGGGGGTCGTCAAAGGACGTACCCCTATTGCAGGGCCGGATTCGAGACCTCCAAGAGAGGGAGATCAATCTGGTCGTAGTGATGTAGGTTATGCTGATTCGGCGTCTCCTGCCCTGCAAGCGTCGCCCCCTCCATCTGTGGGAGTTCAATCCAGAGGGGCCACGAGCTCTTCAACACTTTATGGGTACAACACCCGTGGAGATGTATAAATCGTTCTTCGGATCACAAGAAGTGTGTCCGGAATTGACCGAGGATGCTGGTCTAAGCTGCAATCGCCCAGATGCTCAGGTAAGTAGCCCTGTGTCCGGACACACCGTTTGTTTGCGCCTTCTTGAATTTGCTTTTTAACCAATCGTCCCTTGAATAGGAGTGGATAGCGCAAGCAAAACTGATACGGTGTCCGACCCCCCTCCCGGAGACCGCGTCGGATCCCGTGCTGGTCAGGATGCTGGAGGTTGTGCCTTCAGAGGAAGGCGAAGGGGAAAACAGAGGAACTACCGCCTCTACCAAGGAGGCTTTTGAGAAAGGGGGGGATCGAGAATCCCTCCTTCCAAGGGGAGAAGAGGACCGCTTTCGAAAACCCAGAGGCCAAGGCCTCGAAGCGGGGGAAGAGATCTTCACCAGAGGGTCCTGCGTCTGGGGAGGCCCCGGCCGCACTATCTCCCCTAAGGAATCAGCCCTCCATCGAGCCGTAAGTAGAAAAAGGGGAGTTTTGTAATAAGGGACATCCCTATTTGTGCTTCTGAGGATAACCTAAGTTTTTACCTTGTAGTTCGGATCTCCGTCCTTCTCAGATGAGCTCGTCTTCGGGGGACCTTCCTCCGAAGATGATGGAGAGCGAGACGCCTCCATCTGCCGCACCGTCAAGTGGGGCGGACGACCCTGAGGTGTCATCACGGAGGGTATCCCCAAGTCCAGCAGGGCCGAAGAGTTCGGCACCAACTAGTGTACGACCGGGGGAGCTGAAGGATCTGCTTGAGAGGGCGTCTATCTTAGGCGGGCTGCATGATGCCGACAGAAGTTTGCTGGCGGGGTTTGAGGTACGTAAAAATGACATACCTTTTGACAGTTTTGCACATAAAGCGCGCCCTGTATAGATAGTAGCCCCTGAGACTCGGTATGTTGTCGAAAGCGACAGCGTGCCGAGGATCATAATCTCAGGTATTAATTTTTGCCTTTCCTACACAGGTGGCGGATAGTCCGGTGGCCAGCCGGACTGATGGAGTTGCTGAACTAAGGCGGCAACTCGACGTTGCGGATGCGGACATCGCCCTGGTCAATAAGCGACTTGACGAGTCGCAGGGTAGGTTGTTTCTCTGTGGTCACCTAGTAAGGGAGCCGAAGCTTACTCCTTACAACATGTGTGTTTGATGCAGATGGTGCCGCTGCTGTGGAGGACCTTCGAGCAGAGCTTGCTCGAGCCAAGGAGTAGGCCAAGAGGAGTGATGCGGCTGCCTCGAAGGCGGCCGAAGAGCTAGAAGCCGAAAGGGCTGCTCACTGCCGAAGCAGGGAGGAGATGGCCGAAATGGCCGTGAAGCTGAAAGATGTTACGGACCGCTATGAGGTTCTTGAAAAAGAACGCCGAGCGGAGCAAGAAAGCATGAAGAAGGCCACCGCCGAAGCCAAGGATGCCCGTTCTGCAATGAGGGCTATAAAGGAGGAGCTGCGCCAGGCCGGAGATATTGCGGCTGGCAAGCCTTTTCTGATGCGCAGGAGGTTCATAGATCCGAAGTATGCTCAGCTTGGCCAGCTGTGGGGTCCAGAGGATCCTTATATGGATTTAGCGGCGAGTGCCGCAGATGCTGTTGTGCACTTCCGAAGTCAAAAGGATCACGAGACGGAAGAGCTTTTTTGGTCTCAATTCCACAGTCCGGAGCGTTCACTTCCGCTGACCGATCGGTTGGCTGAGTGGGCTGAGCTGAATAGATTGTCCGGACTTGCCATGACGGATATCGTGGCTCATGTCTGGCCGGATAGGCCCAAGCCGAAGAGTTATTTTGGCTTATTGCAGCAATTCCTTGGGGCGGTGCCGCATATCAAGGCGATGAAGCGGTTGGCCTGCATAGAGGGTGCACGGATGGACCTCGCCCGTGTGAAGACATACTGGACGGAGATGGATGCCACCGATGTTGCAACCCGGGGTTCGGACGAGAGCTGGTTACCCGCCGAGCACTATGTTGGGGAAGTTCTGCGTGGTGCTCGTGTAATTGAGTCGCAGTGCTCAAAAAATGTCATGTTCAAATGATCTTTATGGTTTGCAAAACGATATTCATAATATAAGCGCTTTTTGATACTTGTGTGTTCAAGTATTGGGATATCTCCTGTGCGGCCGTTAATGTATACTTGTGTATAACCTGAAAGATGGCAGTCTTCGGCTTCAGCCCCCACGCACATAGTGCGGGGGTGTTTGCAAAGTAGCGCATTTTCACACTTAATCCAACGTATTGGCCCTGTGAAGGAGGTGGTAGCGTAGCAAACGAGGCAACTGGACTATAATGCTTTATCACTTTCACTTAGCCGTAGGAGTTCGAAGGTGGGGCTACGACATAGCCCCTAGGGGCACCGCGCTCTCCGAATTCGGGGCGTGTATGTGCCTGACCGGGAAACGGTCCTTCGTCAAAGCAGAGGAATTTTAAACATTCCGGTAGTTGATCGAGTGGTTGACCAGTCTCTCGCTATATCATGACAGTCAGTTTTCGGCTTTCTCTACTGAGGTGCTCGCCCGGCCGAACCGGGGCACAATCGCAGTAGTTCTCCTGGTGCCGCGTTAGCTGATGATACGGAACGTAAGGCAGTAAAACACAGGAGCCGGGCAAACCCAACATTTGACCAAAGACATGATTCGGAGCTGATGCATATAAGGCCTAACTCGAGACGCCGAACACTCCCTAAGGTATTCGGTCTTTATGATAACGGGCAGATCAATGCCTAAACCCCTAGTGTCCAGGTACAGGCGAAAATTTCTGACGCAGCTGATGCCAAAACGCCAGTCTCCTCGTCGGTTATGGTGAAAAATCGGTGGATGTGAATCAACAAGAGATAGTAAGAAAGGTTTACGCAGGGTCTTAATCTGAAAAGAATCCTTGCCACGGGTCCCTGCTGCACGTCTGCGCTTGTGTCTCCGTTGTGCCGTATCCTGGACGGGTGTACACGCTGTTCATCTGTAAAAGAGAGGAACTTAGTTTGAAAAGAAATCGTGCAAAAAATGTATTAAAAATTGAAGTATGAATGAATGAATAAAGCTGAGCTTTTATTGGCTCTTTATTGCTCATACGCACAGCCCCTTGTGAAGGGGTGTGCGGCTAGGGAGCCCCTAGTTTATTTATGCCGGACTCGCCTAGCCGTGTCCGGGGTCTTGAACGACCTTTTAATGAGATGATGCCGCGTGGACCGGGCATTTTAAGTGTGAGAGGCGCGTAGTGTGGTATTGCGTTAAAGCGGACAAAAGCTTCACGTCCCAACAATGCTTGATGGCTACTTGTGAATGGAGCGACATGAAAGATTAGCTTTTCGCGATGGAAGTTGTCGGGTGATCCGAACACAACTTCTAGTAGTACGGAGCCCGCGCACTTGGCGTAAGGGCCTGGCGTCACTCCTTTGAAGGGAGTGCGGCTATGGCGAATTTTAGTAGGGTCTATCCCCAACTTGCGGATTGTGTCCGGATATAGCAGGTTTAAATCGCTGCCGCCGTCCATTAGGACTTGTGTAAATTGTAGTCCGTCGATTATGGGATCCAATATCAGAGCAGTCCATCCTGCGTTTCGAATACTTCTGGAATAGTCTCGGTGGTCGAAAGTAATTGGTTAACATCCAATCTCGAGGTTCCGCTGGGGTGGACCGTGCGACACGTACTTTAACGGGTGCCGCACTATTGTTCTGTATTATCACATGAAGTGAGTTTACTGTTTTGACTTCTTGTGGGAAAGTCTTTTGTTTTTCGGCGCTCTGCTGGTGGGGTTCGTCGTCATCCTAGCTTGGCGCGTCGAGCCCCTTGTGTTTGGCGTTGAGTCGGCCGGACTGTTTGAAGACCCAACAATCTCGGTGGGTATGGTTTGCAGGCTTCCCGGGGGTACTGTGGATTTGACATATCCGATCCAAAATTTTGTTTAGGCTGGATAGCTTGTCACTGTTGTCCTTAAGAGGCAGTGTTTTGTTGTTCGGCCGCGAGCTTTTGAATCCGGCGTTGACCGCCGTGTTCTTTGGGCTCTTTTCTTTATTTTGGCGCTGGTCCTTTCTGCGCCGTGATTTTCCGTTTTCATCTCTGATCTCGGATGTACTCGGGTCACTGGTGCTGCAGGCTTGCTAGCCAGCTATCTTCCCCCGCGCAAAAGCGGGTCATGAGGCTTGTTAGCGCTGCCATTGTTCTTGGCTTTTCCTGGCCGAGGTGTCTGGCGAGCCATTCGTCTCGGACGTTATGTTTAAAAGCTGCTAAGGCTTCGGCGTCCGGACAGTCGACTATTTGGCTCTTTTTGGTGAGGAACCTGTTCCAGAATTTGCGCGCTGACTCTCCGGGCTGTTGGGTTATGTGACTTAAATCGTCTGCATCCGGAGGGCGAACATAAGTCCCCTGAAAATTTGCTCTAAACGCGTCCTCGAGCTCTTCCCAACTTCCAGTGGTATTTTCTGGGAGGCTTTTGAGCCAATGCCGAGCCGGCCCTTTGAGCTTGAGGGGCAGATATTTTATGGCGTGGAGATCGTCTCCTCTAGCCATATGTATGTGCAGGATGTAATCCTCAATCCAGACTCCGGGGTCTGTTGTTCCGTCGTATGCCTCTATGTTTACGGGCTTGAACCCCGCTGGAAATTCATGATCCAGTACCTCGTCGGTGAAACATAGTGGGTGTGCGGCGCCCCTGTATTTAGGTGTGCCGTTGTCTTCGAACACTCGGCATGTTGTGTTGCTTCCTGGGGCCGTCTTCTTTGGCCCATAAATGGACCTGACCGGGCCATCTGTTTTGCGAGGATCATGTGCCGACTTGTGTGCGGCGCCGCTTGTCGCTCTTGGCCTGTCATCTGGTCGTCTATCCGGCCAGGCGGCCTCTTTGCTTTTTGACTGTGGGGGCTCTACGGCCTCCTCGTCGAATTCGGGCAGCAGCTTGCGCTTCAGGTAGCTCTTTGTTTGGTGGCTGTTGCCATATTTGTCCGCGGTCTTGAGTACTTTGCTCCACCTCATCCTGAGTATGTCTTCCGCTGTTTTGAGCTTCCGTTTCTGCTTCTTCAAACTTCTTGCAGTGGCGACAAGCCTTTTGTGAAGGTTCTTATGCTCCGGTGGTGTGTCCAGCGTGAGATCGTCTGGACTGTTGTTTTCGCTGGGGATGGGTTGATTATACGATTCATCCTGTTCGGATGGTTGCTTGGTTGCATGTTCGTCGCCCATTGGTTTGCCCTGCTTTACGGCTGGGTCATTATGAGTGCTGTTGTTATCGAGGCGGGACTTGGGGCGGCGCTTGCATCGCCGTTTTGGTTGTTTCTCGGGGGAATTATCCTTCGCCGCGTCCCGTTGTTCCTCGTTATCGCTCCCTTTTGGGGTATCCACCATATATACATCATGAGTTGAGGTGGCCTTCCAGTGCTCGGTAGGCGCTAGTTCTTGGTCGTCTCCGGCATCGTCGTCCATACCGTCGATGTCTTCGGAGTCGTAGTCTAGCATGTCGGTTAGATCGTCGACAGTGGCTACAAAGTGGGTGGTGGGTGGGTTTTGAATTTCTTCGTTGTCCGCATCCCAACCGTCCTGACCGCAGTCCAGCCAGGGCTCTCCTGATAACGAGAGATGTTTTAGCGAATTCAGGATGTTGCCAAAGGGTGAGTGCTGAAAGATGTCCGCGGCGGTGAACTCCATGATCGGCGCCCAATCGGATTTGATTGGTAGGGGCGTAGGAGGTTCGGAGTCCGGCGGGGAGTCCGGCACCTCAGAGTCACGAGCTTTACGAGGGACAAGGTCAGTATTCGGCTCCATCGCCGTAGAGATTGCAGCTCCCGAGGCGGTGTCCAGCCACCTGTCCTCGATCTGCGCGGTCAGCTCCGAACTAGGGGTCAGAGCGGACTCATGTGCGGCTTCCAGGGCACTGTCCAGCGGCAGAGCTAAATCATGCCCATCGTGACAGTGCGGCGCGCTCGGCTGTGGCTCGAATCCATCGAAGATCAAGTCTCCGCGGATGTCGGCCGTGAAGTTTAGGCTTCCAAATCTGACCTGACGGCCAGGGGCATAGCTTTCGATCTACTCCAGATGGCCAAGCGAATTGGCCCGCACTGCAAAGCCGCCGAACATGAAGATCTGTCCGGGGAGAAAAGTATCACCCTGGACTGCGTGGTTGTTGATGATTGAAGGAGCCATCAAGCCTATCGGTGACGACACAGAGGAACTCTCAATGAAAGCACCAATGTCAGTGTCAAAACCGGCGGATCTCGGGTAGGGGGTCCCGAACTGTGCGTCTAGGCGGATGGTAACAAGAGACAAGGGACACGATGTTTTTACCCAGGTTCGGGCCCTCTCGATGGAGGTAAAACCCTACTCCTGCTTGATTGATATTGATGATATGGGTAGTACAAGAGTGGATCTACCACGAGATCAAGGAGGCTAAACCCTAGAAGCTAGCCTATGGTATGATTGTTGTAATGGTTGTTCGTCCTACGGACTAAAACCCTCCGGTTTATATAGACACCAGAGAGGGCTAGGGTTACACAGAGTCGGTTACAATGGTAGGAGATCTACATATCCGTATTGCCAAGCTTGCCTTCCACGCCAAGGAAAGTCCCATCCGGACACGGGACGAAGTCTTCAATCTTGTATCTTCATAGTCTTGGAGTCCGGCCGATGATGATAGTCCGGCTATCCGAACACCCCCTAGTCCAGGACTCCCTCACCAAGCATCTGGGATCCTTGAAGATTACTCTCTTCTTGAGTATTCTCTCCCCTGGAGATATCTCTCTCCCCCTGTTGAAGTGATAAGCTTTGATGTGATCTCTTTCTCCCCCTTTGACATCAATTTCCAAGAAGGGCCTTCTGGAATTTGTCGTGAATGGGTTTGGTCCTTGAGTCAGAGCACAAAGCAATGATAAAAATGTGATGCTTGTAGAGGACAAGATTCATTGAGTGGAGCTGGATCAAAAGTGAAGCAGGAATAAATGGCAAAATGTTTTTCCTGTAGTGAAATCGGTGGCACCGAGTGGTATGCTTCGGTTGCACCGAAAGGATTCAGTTGGACTGAAAGCATCAAACCGGAGAGACCGAGTTCGTCGCAGAGAAAACACTTGTCACCTTGGCTCACTAGAAAAGTAAGATCTCACAAGGATTTGCAAGGAATTAACATAAAGATTTGCAATGAATTGGATGCAGGGAATGCAGAACAAATAGAAAAGAAAAGAAATCTAGATGAAGTTTTTTTTGAAAGGGGAAACAAATATGCATGAGACAAATGCAAGAGCACAGAAAAGAACAAAAGAGAACTTCATCTAGAGATGGTCAGCGACAAAGTCACCTATGTTAGAGTATATTGACTTAGGAGTCAAGTGAGATCACTTGATCATAGGTCATACTCATCGTTTAAGCTCAAAAATGGGGTTACCATTTTTCATTTAAGCATCTTGATGTATTCACATCTTGTCGAGTTGCTTTGACTCATGACTTGGAGTAAAGCTTCTCTAAGATGGAATAACATACCTTGGGTGGTGGTGTTGATTATGTAGTTGAACTTGTGTGGGTTGCTCAAGGTTGATGTAGCTCATCAAGAGTTGGGAGCACCACTTGGAATTTGAGTTCATCTACCTATATGGGTTAGTTCTTGCAAGGAAGAGCACTTGTGTATCCAAAATGACAATCATGAAACTCAACATAGAATTTGTCAAAGGATATGTTTGAATGGTTCCGTGCTTCCTTGTCGTCAACCACCATTGTGTAGAGACTTGGTGATGTGGAGATTGCTCAAGATGTGAGTGAGTTGCAATCTCATAGAGTTAGATTCATCCAAGTACCTACAAGGGTTAGATAACATGCAAGATGCAATATATCCAAGACATAAGAGTTTCATCATAAGAGAAATATCAAGGATTAGTCATAAGCTCATGTCTTGCATGTATCCAATGGAGTTCCTACTCCAAATTTGAAGCATCAATGATGTTCAATTCTCCTCTTAACCTGCAAAACACTCTCTCATCAAGTGGTTTAGTAAATATATCCGCTAATTGCTTTTCAGTGCGAACATGCTTAAGATTAATGTCACCCTTAGCAACATGATCTCGAATGAAATGATGACGAACTTAAATATGCTTAGTTCGAGAGTGTTGCACGGGATTATGAGCAATCTTGATAGCACTCTCATTGTCACAGTAATGGAACATGTTTCACATATATCCCATAATCTTTAAGAGTTTGGGTCATCCAAAGTAATTGAGCACAACACGAACTAGCGGCAATGTATTCCGCTTCGGTAGTGGATAAGGATACCGAGTTTTGTTTCTTGGAAGACCAAGACACAAGAGATCTACCAAGAAATTGACAAGTACCCGAAGTGCACTTTCTATCAACCTTGTCACCCGCATAGTCTGAGTCGGAGTAGCCAACAAGATCGAAAGAGGCCCTCTTAGGATACCAAATGCCAAAATTTGGTGTATGGATTAAGTATCTCACTATCCTTTTCACGGCCTTAAGATGACATTCTTTAGGAGCAGCTTGATATCGTGCACACATGCACACACTTAGCATGATATCGGGACGTGAAGCACATAGATATAACAATGAACCAATCATAGAGCGATAAACCTTTTGATCGACCGGTTCACCATCTTTGGTCAAATCAAGATGTCCACTAGTAGGCATGGGTGTAGTCATACCTTTGCATTCTTGCATATTGAACTTCTTGAATAAGTCCTTGGTGTACTTCGTTTGAGAGATAAAGGTACCTTACTTAGTTTGCTTGATTTTCAAACGAAGAAAGAATTTGAGTTCACTCATCATAGACATCTCAAACTTCTCCGACATTAGCTTTCCAAACTTTTCACTAAAATGAGGGTTAGTAGAACCAAATATAATATCATCAACATAGATTTGGCACACAAATAGTTCTCCATTAACCCTTTTAGTAAAAAGAGTAGAATCTATTTTTCCAATTTCAAAGCCTTTTTCAATAAGGAACTTGGTCAAGCATTTATACCACGCTCTAGGGGCTTGTTTAAGACCATAAAGAGCTTTGTGTAGTTTGTAAACATGATCAGGTTTCTTAGGATTAACAAAGCCGGGAGGTTGTTTAACATAAACTTCCTCCTCTATTTCACCATTTAGAAAAGCACTTTTAATGTCCATTTGGTACAAGGTGATATCATGGTGATTAGCATAGGCAAGTAAGATGCGAATGGACTCAAGTCGAGCAACGGGAGCATAAGTCTCACCATAGTCCATACCTTCGACTTGTGTGTAGCCTTGGGCGACGAGACGTGCTTTGTTGCGAACTACTTGCCCATCTTCATCTTGCTTGTTGCAAAACACCCATTTGGTACCGATGATGTTGTGGTTGTTGTCGGGCTTCTCAACCAATGTCCAAACTTGATTTCTCTCAAAGTTGTGTAGCTCTTCATGCATGGCATTTATCCAATCCGGATCTTCCAATGCTTCTTCTACCTTCATAGGTTAAATGCTAGAGATGAATGTATAATGTTCACAAAAGTTAGCTAAACGAGTTTTAGAGCGAGTGATTCTCCCGGTTTGGATATAATTGTAGATTTTCTTGACGGGATGATCTTTAGCAATTCTTGCTCGAACTCGTGTCAGCTTTTGCTTGGGTCTTGGTTGAACATCTTCTTCATCTTGTTCTTCTTCTTGTTCTTCTTCATTGTTGGCGTTGTCGTTCTCTTGTCGTGGTGGAGAAGGAGGTTGTTGACGTTCGTCTTGATGCGCTTCCTCATTTCCTTCATCTTGGTGTGTCCCACTTGTGGATGCTTCTGTATCAATTCTTGGTTCACCTTGTCGTGAGGTAGAAGCTTCCACTTGGACAGACGAGGTACTCTCCTTCACCTTCGTTGGACGAATCTTGCCAATAGACAAGTCTTGGATTGCTTCCGAAGGATATTTTCTCCTACATCAATTGGCAATTGCTCTACTTGCGAGCCGTTAGATTCATCAAACTTCAGATCTACCGTTTCTTCAAACTTTCGGGTGAAATTGTTGTAGACACGGTATGTGTGAGAGTTTGAGCCATAACCAAGTAGGAAACCTTGATGAGACTTAGGAGAAAATTTAGAACGACGATGCTTATCAAGAATGTAGGACTTTGAGCCGAATACTTGAAAGTATCCAACTTGGGGTTTGTTACCAGTGAGGAGCTCGTATGCCGTCTTGCCGAGTAGCTTGTGAAGATATAAGCGATTTGTTGCATGACAAGCTATCTCTGTCGGTGTTCTGGGAACGGGGGTCCCAGACTTGCCTGCCTGCGGCCTGCGTCGTGGATCAAAGGGGGCCCAGCACGGCCCATCTTCATCAACACAAGCTCAAGACCCTCGCGAGGGGCCAAGCCTCGCGGGGCGGGCGACAAGGAGCTTCCTCAGGCACGGCCTCATTAGGCTGGCTCACGAGGAGGCGGAGAGATCAAGGCGGGGTACCTCACGAGGTGCCCATGACGCAAGCCATGACGACCAAGGGCGCCAGGCGGGTGCCAGCCCGCGCAGTGTCCTCCTTTCCTCTTTGGTGCAAAGGGAGCAAGCGCAGGCGAGAGCATCAAGCAAAGGCATCCATTTCGGTGCAACAAGACCAAGACCAGCCCAACGGCAGGAAGGAAGTCATTGTGGAGCCCAAGTAGGTGTCACCACCAGAGCCTTTGACAGGCGAGGACCAACTTTAGTCAGGATAAGTGTACCGGATGTTCCCCTTCAAAATGGCCAATTGTTGGCGCCCTTCCCGCTCAATATTTGGGAGGAGGCCCAGGGCCTTTGCCTATAAATAGGACTAGCCACCACAAGGTAGAAAAAAGGGGAAAAACAACAACAAGAGAGACATGATCCTCGCCAAGAAACCAGTAGAGAGAGCGACTGAACTCCTCCTAGCAGTTCATCGTCCCAGCCAAGAACAGACCCTCACGAGGCTGTTCTTCCTTGTATTGTTCATCATCAGCCCAAGAGGCAATCCACCTCGCCAACTTCCAGGGTACTCGCGACCGGCCACCCGCCGTGAGCGACATGCACCGAATCAAGTAGCAACCAGGGGAAACCCTGCAGAAGTACATCCAGCATTTCAACAACGCACGCCTCAAGATTCCCAAGGTGACCGAGGAGGCCATCATCTCAGCCTTCTCCGATGGCGTGCGTGACGTCAAGATGAAGGAGGAGCTGGCGATGCATGAAGACTTGTGCACTTCCTTGGAGCTGTTCAACTTGGCAACCAAGTGCGCCAGGGCTGAGGAAGGGCGTCTCTCCTTCCTCGAGCTGCCTGCCGCAGACCCAGAAGAGAAGAAACCTAAGGCCAAGGATGTGAAGCGCAAGGGGGCTGCCGTGCTCGCGGCAGAACCAGACACCAAGCGGGACAGAGATCAGCCAGAATCTTCCAAGGACAGTCGGTACTGCGTATACCACGACCTCCACACCCACAACACCAATGAATGCCAAGAGCTCCGAGCCGTGCGTGAAGGAAGGATCGGCCAACGTCCCGACCGCAGCGAAGGAAGGGGCGTAGGAGCGCCCTCCAACCTCGCCACGTCGCCCCCGACCAAAGACTGGAGGACTGCAGCCAGATCCTCGCCGGCCAAGACCGCGGGGCTCGGGTGGGGCCTCCACATCGGAAGTGAGTACTGACGAAGTGGAGCCAGCTGGTGCTCCAGGAACTCCCTCAGCAGCGATGCGCCAGTCAGCTTCGCCGCCGCCGTGTTGACCGGCCTCAGATCCGCGTCCATCTTCTCCAAAACCAGCCTCGCGCGGGGGTCCACGAGCTCCACTCGGGACCAGTCGTCGGATCTCGTGGGGTGCCCCGTGGGTAAGATCAGCCGAGGGTGGATGTGCTCAGCATCTACCAAGACCCACTTACTCCTGAAGCCCTCAATCCTCTTCCCGGGGTTCGAAATGGCGATGGAGCTACTGTACACGACGAAGCTCGCGCACGCAGAGACGGGACCACGAGAGGTCCGGAGGGAGAAGTAGTGGCACAGCAAGGCCATTGAGGGCTTCACCCCTACGTGAGTCTCGCAATAGTAGGCGAAGATTGCTAGAAGAAGGACATAGTTGGGGTGGAGATGCAGAGCTTCCAACTTGTAATGGCGGAGGACAGAGAAGAAGAACTCAGAAAAGGGAGGCACCAGACCGGCAACAATGGCGCTTACAAAGAGCGGATAGAAGGTGCTCCCTTGGCCCTCAGGAAGGGCAGAGCCGGCCTTGAACACCTTCGCCCCGTTGATGCCCTGCGCCGCCGCCATCTGGCGCACCCGGGCAAGGCTCGCCTCCGACACGTTCGGCAAGTCCAAGGCGGACGAATACCAAGCTCTGGCCGGGGCCTGGCGAGGCGCCATGTCTTGCTAGGGCGCGTGCACGGAGTAGATCTGAAGATTTCGGAGGCAGGAAGGAGGCGCAAGAAAGGGGATCTGAGCAGCAACCGGAGGAAGCAAGAGAGGCAAGGCCTAGACAGATGCCGCTCCTTTATCAACTCGCGCGGTTGCTAAGGCGCCTGCGTCCAATCAACCGCCATGCGGCGCCCAAGGCCGCAGGCTGTTAGGGCCCGCGGCGTTTCGCACTTGCCCTTTCGCCTCTCTGCTCGCCCAAGTCCGGGCGCGCCTTGGGCCCGGGGGCTACTGTCGGCGTTCTGGGAATGGGGGTCCCCAGACTTGCCTGCATGCGGCCTGCGGCGTGGCTCAAAGGGGGCCCAACACGGCCCATCTTCATCAACACAAGCTCAATACCCTCGTGAGGGGCCAAGCCTCGCGGGGCGAACGACAAGAAGCTTCCTCAGGCACGACCTCATCAGGCTGGCTCACGAGGAGGCGGAGAGATCAAGGCGGGGTACCTCACGAGGTGCCCATGACGCAAGCCATGACGACCAAGGGCGCCAGGCGGGTGCCAGCCTGCGCAGTTTCCTCCTTTCCTCTTTGGTGCAAAGGGAGCAAGCGCATGCGAGAGCATCAAGCAAAGGCATCCATTTCGGTGCAAGAAGATCAAGACCAGCCCAACGGCAGGAAGGAAGTCATTGTGGAGCCCAAGCAGGTGTCACCACCAGAGCCTTTGACAGGCGAGGACCAACTTTACTCAGGATAAGTGTACCGGATGTTCCCCTTCAAAATGGCCAATTGTTGGCGCCCTTCCTGCTCAATATTTGGGAGGAGGCCCAGGGCCTTTGCCTATAAATAGGACTAGCCACCACAAGGTAGAAAAAGGGGGAAAAACAACAACAAGAGAGACAGGATCCTCGCCAAGAAACCAGTAGAGAGAGCGACTGAACTCCTCCTAGCAGTTCATCGTCCCAGCCAAGAACAGACCCTCACGAGGCTGTTCTTCCTTGTATTGTTCATCATCAGCCCAAGAGGCAATCCACCACACCACACACTGGAGTAGGGTATTACACCGTGATGGTGGCCCGAACCAGTATAAACCTTGTGTCTCTTGTGTTGTTCCTTTCATAGTTTAGATCCTAGCGAGGCGGCGAGGAGCAGGTAGGTAGAGGGCGAAATCTCTGCGCGCACCCCAGTGATCGAACCTCAAGGGTCTGCCGGAACCCGAAATCCGATATTTGGCGCGCCAGGTAGGGGAGCTGAGCGCGCAGCATAGCGCGTTAAAGGGGGGGGGGTACCTGAGCATCGCGACTCAGGGCTCCTACCGGCTCTCCAGCCCTCACCCTCTGGCCTTGTCCACGGCATCGCGACCTGGAATACCAGTGACGGCTGAGACCAGCTCGAGGGACGGGACCCGAGGACGTAGAGCGCCGGCCTCCCGAGGACGCCCGGGCAGGAGAGGACGGTGCGTCACGATCACCTCCTTTCGGGGGCAGAGGCGCAACCCCGGATGGAACCTCAGGAGCTCCCTTCGGCTTCTTTGCCGCGGAAGCCAGCCTAGCCAGGAGATACGGACGTCAAGCCTCAGCAACAGAACAAGAAATAAGACAGGAATCAAGCACTTACAGGTTGTCACTCGCGAGCTCGAGCAGCCTCCGGCCGTACTTGAAGCCCGAGAGCCGACTGCAAGGATCAGCCTCAAGGAGCTCGGGAGCAGGAGGCGCATCCGCGGATCGCCTCGAGACCTGGGCAGACCCGCGGGGGATCAGCCCGGTCCTGTCCTTCTTCGGGATCGGGGGCAGGCTCCCGCCGCCCTGCTCGTCATCATCCTCGTCATCATCACTCAGAGAGAGGGGGAGAGCGCGGGACCTACGCCAAGGGGGGGGGGAGCCCTCGACTCTCCGCCGGTCGCCTCGTAGTCAGGCCCTTTTTCCCGCTCCCCTTCTTCCTTCTCTTTGCTGGAGTCGCCGGAGGACACGTCCACCGGGTCCTCGGGAGCCTCCGCGGGCACGGGACCGTCCCCGTTGAAGACGGGCATGGACTCCACTAGCTACTCCCAGTCGTCGCGGAGGAACAGGGCTGTAGGAGCGCCCTCCAACCTCGCCACGTCGCCCCCGACCAAAGACTGGAGGACCGCAGCCAGGTCCTCGCCGGCCAAGACCGCGAGGCTCGGGTGGGGCCTCCACATCGGAAGTGAGTACTGACGAAGCGGAGCCAGCTGGTGCTCCACGAACTCCCTCAGCAGCGATGCGCTAGTCAGCTTCGCCGCCGCCGTGTTGACCGGCCTCAGATCCACGTCCATCTTCTCCAACACCAGCCTCGCGCGGGGGTCCACGAGCTCCACTCGGGACCAGTTGTCGGAGCTCGTGGGGTGCCTCGTGGGTAAGATCAGCCGAGGGTGTATGCGCCCAGCATCTACCAAGACCCACTTGCTCCTTAAGCCCTCAATCCTCTTCCCGGGGTTCGAAATGGCGATGGAGCTACTGTACGCGACGAAGCTCGCGCACGCAGAGACGGGACCATGAGTGGTCCGGAGGGAGAAGTAGTGGCGCAGCAAGGCCACTGAGGGCTTCACCCCTACGTGAGCCTCGCAATAGTAGGCGAAGATTGCCAGAAGAAGGACAGAGTTGGGGTGGAGATGCAGAGCTTGTAGCTTGTAATGGCGGAGGACAGAGAAGAAGAACTCAGAAAAGGGAGGCACCAGACCGGCAACAATGGCGCTTACAAAGAGCGGATAGAAGGTGCTCCCTTGGCCCTCAAGAAGGGTAGAGCCGGTCTTAACCACCTTCGCCCCGTTGATGCCCTGCGCAGCCGCCATCTGGCGCACCCGGGCAAGGCTCGCCTCCGACATGTTCGGCGAGTCCAAGGCGGAGGAATACCAAGCTCTGGCCGGGGCCTGGCGAGGCGCCATGTGTTGCTAGGGCGCGCGGATGGAGTAGATCTGAAGATTTCGGAGGCAGGAAGGAGAGGCGCAAGAAAGGGGATCTGAGCAGCAACCGGAGGAAGCAAAAGAGGCAAGGCCTAGACAGATGCCGCTCCTTTATCAACTCGCGCGGTTGCTGAGGCGCCCATGTCCAATCAACCGCCACGCGGCGCCCAAGGCCGCAGGCTGTTAGGGCCCGCGGCGCTTCGCACTTGCCCTTTCGCCTCTCTGCTCGGCCATGTCCGGGCGCGCCTTGGGCCCGGGGGCTACTGTCGGCGTTCTGGGAACGGGGGTCCCCAGACTTGCCTGCCTGTGGCCTGCGGCGTGGCTCAAAGGGGGCCCAGCACGGCCCATCTTCATCAACACAAGCTCAAGACCCTCGCGAGGGGCCAAGCCTCACGGTGCGGACGACAAGGAGCTTCCTCAGGCACGGCCTGATCAGGCTGGCTCACGAGGAGGCGGAGAGATCAAGGCGGGGTACCTCACAAGGTGCCCATGACGCAAGCCATGACGACCAAGGTCGCCAGGCGGGTGCCAGCCCGCGCGGTGTCCTCCTTTCCACTTTGGTGCAAAGGGAGCAAGCGCAGGCGAGAGCATCATGCAAAGGCATCCATTTCGGTGCAACAAGACCAAGACCAGCCCAACAGCAGGAAGGAAGTCATTGTGGAGCCCAAGCAGGCATCACCACCAGAGGCTTTGACAGGCGAGGACCAACTTTAGTCAGGATAAGTGTACCGGATGTTCCCCTTCAAAATGGACAATTGTTGGTGCCCTTCCCACTCAATATTTGGGAGGAGGCCCAGGGCCTTTGCCTATAATAGGACTAGCCACCACAAGGTAGAAAAAGGGGAAAAACAACAACAAGAAAGACAGGATCCTCGCCAAGAAACCAGTAGAGAGAGCGACTGAACTCCTCCTAGCAGTTCATCGTCCCAGCCAAGAACAGACCCTCACGAGGCTATTCTTCCTTGTATTGTTCATTATCAGCCCAAGAGGCTATCCATCACACCACACACTGGAGTATGGTATTACACCGCGATGGTGGTCCGAACCAGTATAAACCTTGTGTCTCTTGTGTTGTTCCTTTCATAGTTTAGATCCTAGCGAGGCGCCGAGGAGCAGGTAGGTAGAGGGCGAAATCTCTGTGCACACCATAGTGTTCGAACCTCAAGGGTCTGCCGGAACCCGAAATCCGACATTTGGCGCGCCAGGTAGGGGATCTGAGCGCGGAGCATAGCGCGTTAAGGGGGGGGGGGTACCTGAGCATCGCGACTCAGGGCTCCTACCGGCTCTCCAGCCCTCACCCTCTGGCCTTGTCCACGGCATCGCGACTTGGCAGACCAGCGACGGCTGAGACCAGCTCGAGGGCCGGGACCCGAGGACGTAGAGCTTCGACATATAACCAAGCTTGCATGTTAAAGGGGGGGGGGTACCTAAGCATCGCGACTCAGGGATCCTACCGGCTCTCCAGCCCTCACCCTCTGGCCTTGTCGACGGCATCGCGACCTGGCATACCAGCAACGGCTGAGACCAGCTCGAGGGCCGGGACCCGAGGACGTAGAGCGTCGGCATCTAACCAAATTTGCAGGAACACATCCCAAGATAATGCCCAGTGCCAGGCGCAACCCGCCTTGAGGTAGGGCCCCGTGAGTCCCGCGCTGGCTCACGGGTGCCCAGATACACCTCGTCAGGCCCTACCGTGCCAGCCACGTGTAAGGGCGGGGCTGTACACGCCCCGGGGTTCCTCCCGGAGGGGAGCCCCTTCCCACGCACCAGTGGAAGCACCATGCTCCGTGCTGGCTGACGACACTGCCGAGGAGCGGCTATGCTCGTACACATACGGAAGGGCTATGCTCCGCGCTGGTGATAAACAACTGAGGGTGGCCCCCCGGGCCGCATCAACCTCAGGGAGCCCAGAGCTCAGTGTCTAGCCTCATCGCAACGCCTCCCCTCGGGAGTGCCGCGCGAGGGGGCTGGGCACGGGGGCTGTGCCTGGGTCACGCCCAGACGCACGCCATCCAGCCAGGCCCCCCGGGCCTGGTTCATCGCGCATCTCTCCCCGAGTGGAGCCAAGGTACGAAGGCCGTTTGAGCGTCAAGGGGGACTCCTGAACATCGCGACTCAGGAGCCTAACTGGTCACGTAGCCCCTCACTCCTTAGTTCCGAAAGGCTAACGGCAGTTGAGGTATGCGCGGGGCCGGGCTCTGCAGACATAGAACGGTAGATCCACCCACATCTCACCTTCCTAAGGAGTCACCCCGACATCTCACCTCCCTACTTGCTGTTCGAGCGCCAAGGGGGACTCCTGAGCATCGCGACTCAGGAGCCTAACTTGTCACATAGCCCCTCACTCCTTGGTCCCGTCCTGGTTTCCGATCGGGGCTAACGGCGGCTGAGGTATGCGCGGGGCCGGGCTCTGCCGGCGTAGAACATAAGCAAGTAGGAAGGAAAAGCGCAAATTTCAAGGAATTCAAAAGCAAATATTACAGTCCATACTGTTATCACAACACCAAATGCAAGTTTTAACGCCTCCCCGAGGCATGATACATGTGCAGGAATTAAAAGCAGGACGGGAGCCACAACGGAGTCACTTGTCGGTGGTGGAGCTGCGCGGAGCGGGTTCGCCTTGTGGAGCTGCAAGGCCGGCAGCGCCCCGCTTCGGCTTGGTGCTGAAGGCCCGGAACTTCCCCAGCAGAGCCTCTGCGCGACCCTTCACGGCCTCAGCGGCGGCAGCGGCAAGCTTGCCGCTCGCTGGCTCCATCAGGCTGTCGAGGTCGATGTTGGGGTTGCGAAGATAGATGTGGGTAAGGACCCGCGTCAGCACTGCAGAAGACAAGACGCGCGCCTCGGCCTCAGCCGTAGGGCCAAGGCCAAGGGTGACATCTTCAAGAGCACGAACCAGGAAGGGAAGCAGTTTGGCGGGGCCGTCCTCGGCGCCGGCCAGCGGGCTCTCCAGGTCGCTGTCATAAAGTGTCTTCAGCAAGGTGCGAGCCTTCACCTCCATCTCCGTGAAGGCCACGCGATCCTCGGCAAGAACCCGTGCCTTGCCGTCCAGCTCGACCTTCCTCGCCTCCAACTCTTGCTCCAGTGCGCCTAGGCGGTCGTGGCGCTTCTTGAGCTTGGCGTCCCGATCTTTGACGGCCGCCTCGCGAGCCTTCATGCCTTCCTCCTGCTCTTGGCGAAGGCGGGTCTCCTCGGCGAGCTGGTCCTGCAGGCCCTGCAGCTCGCTCTCCAGCGCCTTGCAGCGACCTCGGACATCAGCCACCTCCCCCAAGGCGGCGTCGCGAGCAGCCTTCGCCCCAAGGACGGCCTGCTTCTCCTCGTCGCAAGCCGTCGAGGCCTAGACCAGCGCCGCCCGAATCGAAGCATCGGAGCGAATCCAGCCAGAAGCCAGCTCCAGACGCCCGGCCACTAAACGAGGGTCGGCGCCCAGAAGATCCTGCCGCAGACGGTCCAGTTCGGCGGCAGCGCGATCCAGAACAGTAGGAGGAGTCGGAGAAGCAGCAGTCGGTGGAGTAGGAGGAGAAGACGGCAGCATGACCATAGTATCCTGAGGTGGAGCTTGCTGCGCCCCAACGGCTGTGGTGGCGGCATCAGGCAAGGGCACCTCGGGAGTCACTTGGGCCGTGGGGGCTGAGCTCGCCCCAGCCGGCTCAGCCAGGCCTCGCGAGGACGCCCGGGCAGGAGAGGCCCGTGCGTCATGGTCAC
This sequence comes from Triticum timopheevii, assembly GCA_963921465.1. Classification (NCBI taxonomy): domain Eukaryota; kingdom Viridiplantae; phylum Streptophyta; class Magnoliopsida; order Poales; family Poaceae; genus Triticum; species Triticum timopheevii. The sequence continues at coordinate 244,788,819 of OY997264.1, read as the reverse complement.
CTCCTTTCGCGGGCAGAGGCGCAGCCCCGGATGGAACCTCAGGAGCTCCCTTCGGCTTCTTTGCCGCGGGCGCCAGCCTAGCCAGGAGATACGGACGTCAACCCTCAGCAACAAAACAAGAAATAAGACAGGAATCAAGCAGTTACAGGTCTTCACTCGCGAGCTCGAGCAGCCTCCAGCCGTACTTGAAGCCCGAGAGCCGGCTGCAAGGATCAGCCTCAAGGAGCTCGGGAGCAGGAGGCGCATCCGCGGATCGCCTCGAGACCGGGGCAGACCCGCGGGGGATCAGCCTGGTCCTGTCCTTCTTCGGGATCGGGGGCAGGCTCCCGCCGCCCTGCTCGTCATCATCCTCGTCGTCATCACTCAGAGAGAGGCGGAGAGCGCGGGACCTGCGCCGAGGGGGGGGGGGAGCCCTCGACTCTCCGTCGGTCGCCTTGGAGTCAGGCCCTTTTTCCCGCTCCCCTTTTCCTTCTCTTCGCTGGAGTCGCCGGAGGACACGTCCACTGGGTCCTCGGGAGCCTCCGCGGGCACGGGCCCGTCCCCAGTGAAGACGGGCATGGACTCCACTACCTACTCCCAGTCGTCGCGGAGGAACAGGGGCGTAGGAGCACCCTCCAACCTCGCCACGTCGCCCCCGACCAAAGACTGGAGGACCGCAACCAGATCCTCGCTTGCCAAGACCGCGGGGCTCGGGTGGGGCCTCCATATCGGAAGTGAGTACTGACAAAGCGGAGCCAGCTGGTGCTCCAGCAACTCCCTCAGCAGCGGTGCGCCAGTCAGCTTCGCCGCCGCCGTGTTGACCGGCCTCAGATCCGCGTCCATCTTCTCCAACACCAGCCTCGCGCGGGGGTCCAGGAGCTCCACTCGGGACCAGTCATCGGAGCTCGTGGGGTGCCCCGTGGGTAAGATCAGCCGAGGGTGGATGCGCCCAGCATCTACCAAGACCCACTTGCTCCTGAAGCCCTCAATCCTCTTCCCGGGGTTCAAAATGGCGATGGAGCTACTGTACGCGACGAAGCTCGCGCACGTAGAGACGGGACCACGAGAGGTCCGGAGGGAGAAGTAGTGGCGCAGCAAGGCCACTGAGGGCTTCACCCCTACGTGGGCCTCGCAATAGTAGGCGAAGATTGCCAGAAGAAGGACAGAGTTGGGGTGGAGATGCATAGCTTGCAGCTTGTAATGGCGGAGGACAGAGAAGAAGAACTCAGAAAAGGGAGGCACCAGACCGGCAACAATGGCGCTTACAAAGAGCGGATAGAAGGTGCTCCCTTGGCCCTCAGGAAGGGCAGAGCCGGCCTTGAACACCTTCGCACCGTTGATGCCCTGCGCCGCCGCCATCTGGCGCACCCGGGCAAGGCTCGCCTCCGACACGTTCGGCGAGTCCAAGGCGGATGAATACCAAGCTCCGGCCGGGGCCTAGCGAGACGCCATGTCTTGCTTGGGCGCGCGGACGGAGTAGATCTGAAGATTTCGGAGGCAGGAAGGAGAGGTGCAAGAAAGGGGATCTGAGCAGCAACCGGAGGAAGCAAAAGAGGCAAGGCCTAGACAGATGCCGCTCCTTTATCAACACGCGCGGTTGCTGAGGCGCCCGCGTCCAATCAACCTCCACGCGGAGCCCAAGGCCGCAGGCTGTTAGGGCCCGTGGCGCTTCGCACTTGCCCTTTCTCCTCTCTGCTCGGCCAAGTCCGGGTGCGCCTTGGGCCCGGGGGCTACTGTCGGCGTTCTGGGAATGGGGGTCCCCAGACTTGCCTGCCTGCGGCCTGCGGCCTGCGGCGTGGCTCAAAGGGGGCCCAACACGGCCCATCTTCATCAACACAAGCTCAAGACCCTCGCGAGGGGCCAAGCCTCGCGGGGCGAACGACAAGAAGCTTCCTCAGGCACAGCCTCATCAGGCTGGCTCATGAGGAGGTGGAGGGATCAAGGCGGGGTACCTCACGAGGTGCCCATGACGCAAGCCATGACGACCAAGGGCGCCAGGCGGGTGCCAGCCTGCGCAGTGTCCTCCTTTCCTCTTTGGTGCAAAGGGAGCAAGCGCAGGCGAGAGCATCAAGCAAAGGCATCCATTTCGGTGCAAGAAGACCAAGACCAGCCCAACGGCAGGAAGGAAGTCATTGTGGAGCCCAAGCAGGTGTCACCACCAGAGCCTTTGACAGGCGAGGACCAACTTTACTCAGGATAAGTGTACCGGATGTTCCCCTTCAAAATGGCCAATTGTTGGCGCCCTTCCCGCTCAATATTTGGGAGGAGGCCCAGGGCCTTTGCCTATAAATAGGAGTAGCCACCACAAGGTAGAAAAAAGGGGAAAAACAACAACAAGAGAGACAGGATCCTCGCCAAGAAACCAGTAGAGAGAGCGACTGAACTCCTCCTAGCAGTTCATCGTCCCAGCCAAGAACAGACCCTCACGAGGCTGTTCTTCCTTGTATTGTTCATCATCAGCCCAAGAGGCAATCCACCACACCACACACTGAAGTAGGGTATTACACTGTGATGGTGGCCCGAACCAGTATAAACCTTGTGTCTCTTGTGTTGTTCCTTTCGTAGTTTAGATCCTAGCGAGGCGGCGAGGAGCAGGTAGGTAGAGGGCGAAATCTCTGCGCGCACCCCAGTGTTCGAACCTCAAGGGTCTGCCGGAACCCGAAATCTGACATTTGGCGCGCCAGGTAGGGGAGCTGAGCGCGGAGCATAGCGCGTTAAAGGGGGGGGGGGTACCTGGGCATCACGACTCAGGGCTCCTACCGGCTCTCCAGCCCTCACCCTCTGGCCTTGTCCACAGCATCGCGACCTGGCATACCAGTGACGGCTGAGACCAGCTCGAGGGACGGGACCCGAGGACGTAGAGCGCCGGCCTCCCGAGGACGCCCGGGCAGGAGAGGACGGTGCGTCACGATCACCTCTTTTTGCGGGCAGAGGCGCAACCCCGGATGGAACCTCAGGAGCTCCCTTTGGCTTCTTTGCCGCGGGCGCCAGCCTAGCCAGGAGATACGGACGTCAAGCCTCAGCAACAGAACAAGAAATAAGACAGGAATCAAGCACTAACAGGTCGTCACTCGCGAGCTCGAGCAGCCTCCGGCCGTACTTGAAGCCCGAGAGCCGGCTGCAAGGATCAGCCTCAAGGAGCTCGGCACCAGGAGGCGCATCCGCGGATCGCCTCGAGACCTGGGGAGACCCGCGGGGGATCAGCCCGGTCCTGTCCTTCTTCGGGATCGGGGGCAGGCTCCCGCCGCCCTGCTCGTCATCATCCTCGTCATCATCACTCAGAGAGAGGGGGAGAGCGCGGGACCTACGCCAAGGGGGGGGGGAGCCCTCGACTCTCCGCCGGTCGCCTCAGAGTCAGGCCCTTTTTCCCGCTCCCCTTCTTCCTTCTCTTCGCTGGAGTCGCCGAAGGACACGTCCACCGGGTCCTCGGGAGCCTCCGCGGGCACGGGACCGTCCCCGTTGAAGATGGGCATGGACTCCACTACCTACTCCCAGTCATCGCGGAGGAACAGGGGCGTAGGAGCGCCCTCCAACCTCGCCACGTCGCCCCCGACCAAAGACTGGAGGACCGCAGCCAGGTCCTCGCCGGCCAAGACCGCGAGGCTCGGGTGGGGCCTCCACATCGGAAGTGAGTACTGACGAAGCGGAGCCAGCTAGTGCTCCAGGAACTCCCTCAGCAGCGATGCGCCAGTCAGCTTCGCCGCTGCCGTGTTGACCGGCCTCAGATCCACGTCCATCTTCTCCAACACCAGCCTCGTGCGGGGGTCCACGAGCTCCACTCGGGACCAGTTGTCGGAGCTCGTGGGGTGCCCCGTGGGTAAGATCAGCCGAGGGTGGATGCGCCCAGCATCTACCAAGACCCACTTTCTCCTTAAGCCCTCAATCCTCTTCCCGAGGTTCGAAATGGCGATGGAGCTACTGTACACGACGAAGCTCGCGCACGCAGAGACGGGACCATGAGAGGTCCGGAGGGAGAAGTAGTGGCGCAGCAAGGCCACTGAGGGCTTCACCCCTACGTGAGCCTTGCAATAGTAGGCGAAGATTGCCAGAAGAAGGACATAGTTGGGGTGGAGATGCAGAGCTTGCAGCTTGTAATGGCGGAGGACAGAGAAGAATAACTCAGAAAAGGGAGGCACCAGACCGGCAACAATGGCGCTTACAAAGAGCGGATAGAAGGTGCTCCCTTGGCCCTCAGGAAGGGTAGAGCCGGCCTTGACCACCTTCGCCCCGTTGATGCCCTGTGCAGCCGCCATCTGGCGCACCCGGGCAAGGCTCGCCTCCGACACGTTCGGCGAGTCCAAGGCGGACGAATACCAAGCTCTGGCCGGGGCCTGGCGAGGCGCCATGTGTTGCTAGGGCGCGCGGATGGAGTAGATCTGAAGATTTTGGAGGTAGGAAGGAGAGGCGCAAGAAAGGGGATCTGAGCAGCAACCGGAGGAAGCAAAAGAGGCAAGGCCTAGACAGATGCCGCTCCTTTATCAACTCGCGCGGTTGCTGAGGCGCCCACGTCCAATCAACCGCCACGCGACGCCCAAGGCCGCAGGCTGTTAGGGCCGCGGCGCGTCGCACTTGCCCTTTCGCCTCTCTACTCGGCCAAGTCCGGGCGCGCCTTGGGCCCGGGGGCTACTGTCGGCGTTCTGGGAACGGGGGTCCCCAGACTTGCCTGCCTGCGGCCTGCGGCGTGGCTCAAAGGGGGCCCAACACGGCCCATCTTCATCAACACAAGCTCAAGACCCTCGCGAGGGGCCAAGCCTCACGGGGCGGACGACAAGGAGCTTCCTCAGGCACGGCCTGATCAGGCTGGCTCACGAGGAGGCGGAGAGATCAAGGCGGGGTACCTCACAAGGTGCCCATGACGCAAGCCATGAGGACCAAGGTCGCCAGGCGGGTGCCAGCCCGCGCAGTGTCCTCCTTTCCTCTTTGGTGCAAAGGGAGCAAGCGCAGGCGAGAGCATCATGCAAAGGCATCCATTTCGGTGCAACAAGACCAAGACCAGCCCAACAGCAGGAAGGAAGTCATTGTGGAGCCCAGGCAGGCATCACCACCAGAGGCTTTGACAGGCGAGGACCAACTTTAGTCAGGATAAGTGTACCGGATGTTCCCCTTCAAAATGGCCAATTGTTGGTGCCCTTCCCACTCAATATTTGGGAGGAGGCCCAGGGCCTTTGCCTATAATAGGACTAGCCACCACAAGGTAGAAAAAAGGGGAAAAACAACAACAAGAGAGACAGGATCCTCGCCAAGAAACCAGTAGAGAGAGCGACTGAACTCCTCCTAGCAGTTCATCGTCCCAGCCAAGAACAGACCCTCACGAGGCTGTTCTTCCTTGTATTGTTCATTATCAGCCCAAGAGGCAATCCATCACACCACACACTGGAGTATGGTATTACACCGCGATGGTGGCCCGAACCAGTATAAACCTTGTGTCTCTTGTGTTGTTCTTTCATAGTTTAGATCCTAGCGAGGCGGCGAGGAGCAGGTAGGTAGAGGGCGAAATCTCTGTGCGCACCATAGTGTTCGAACCTCAAGGGTCTGCCGGAACCCGAAATGCGACATTTGGCGTGCCAGGTAGGGGAGCTGAGCGCGGAGCATAGCGCGTTAAAGGGGGGGGGTACCTGAGCATCGCGACTCAGGGCTCCTACCGGCTCTCCAGCCCTCACCCTCTGGCCTTGTCCACGGCATCGCGACTTGGCAGACCAGCGACGGCTGAGACCAGCTCGAGGGCCGGGACCCGAGGACGTAGAGCTTCGACATATAACCAAGCTTGCGCGTTAAAGGGGGGTACCTGAGCATCGCGACTCAGGGATCCTACCGGCTCTCCAGCCCTCACCCTCTGGCCTTGTCCACGGCATCGCGACCTGGCATTCCAGCGACGGCTGAGACAAGCTTGAGGGCCGGGACCCGAGGACGCAGAGCGCCGGCATCTAACCAAATTTGCAGGAACACATCCCAAGATAAGGCCCAGTGCCAGGCGCAACCCGCCTTGAGGTAGGGCCCCGTGAGTCCCGCGCTGGCTCACGGGTGCCCAGATACACCTCGTCAGGCCCTACCGTGCCAGCCACGTGTTAGGGCGGGGCTGTACACGCCCCGGGGTTCCTCCCGGAGGGGAGCCCCTTCCCACGCACTAGTGGAAGCACCATGCTCCCTGCTGGCTGACGACACTGCCGAGGAGCGGCTATGCTCGTACACATACGGAAGGGCTATGCTCCGCGCTGGTGATAAACAACTGAGGGTGGCCCCCGGGATGCATCAACCTCAGGGAGCCCAGAGCTCAGTGTCTAGCCTCATCGCAACGCCTCCCCTCGGGAGTGCCGCGCGAGGGGGCTGGGCACGGGGGCTGTGCCTGGGTCACGCCCAGATGCACGCCACCCAGCCAGACCCCCCGGGCCTGGTTCGTCGCGCATCTCTCCCCGAGTGGAGCCAAGGTACGAAGGCCGTTTGAGCGTCAAGGGGGACTCCTGAACATCGCGACTCAGGAGCCTAACTGGTCACGTAGCCCCTCACTCCTTAGTTCCGAAAGGCTAACGGCAGTTGAGGTATGCGCGGGGCCGGGCTCTGCAGACATAGAACGGTAGATCCACCCACATCTCACCTTCCTAAGGAGTCACCCCGACATCTCACCTCCCTACTTGCTGTTCGAGCGCCAAGGGGGACTCCTGAGCATCGCGACTCAGGAGCCTAACTTGTCACATAGCCCCTCACTCCTTGGTCCCGTCCTGGTTTCCGGTCGCGGCTAACGGCGGCTGAGGTATGCGCGGGGCCAGGCTCTGCCAGCGTAGAACATAAGCAAGTAGGAAGGAAAAGCGCAAATTTCAAGGAATTCAAAAGCAAATATTACAGTCCATACTGTTATCACAACACCAAATGCAAGTTTTAACGCCTCCCCGAGGCATCATACATGTGTAGGAATTAAAAGCAGGACGGGAGCCACAACGGAGTCACTTGTCGGCGGTGGAGCTGCGCGGAGCGGGTTCACCTTGTGGAGCTGCAAGGCCGGCAGCGCCCCGCTTCGGCTTGGTGCTGAAGGCCCGGAACTTCCCTAGCAGAGCCTCCGCGCGACCCTTCACGACCTCAGCGGCGGCAGCGGCAAGCTTGGCGCTTGCTGGCTCCAGCAGGCTGTCGAGGTCGATGTTGGGGTCGCGAAGATAGATGTGGGTAAGGACCCGCGTCAGCACTGCAGAAGACAAGACGCGCGCCTCGGCCTCAGCCGTAGGGCCAAGGCCAAGGGTGACATCTTCAAGAGCACGAACCAGGAAGGGAAGCAGTTTGGCGGGGCCGTCCTCGGCGCCGGCCAGCGGGCTCTCCAGGTCGCTGTCATAAAGTGTCTTCAGCAAGGTGCGAGCCTTCACCTCCATCTCCGTGAAGGCCACGCGATCCTCGGCAAGAACCCGTGCCTTGCCGTCCAGCTCGACCTTCCTCGCCTCCAACTCTTGCTCCAGTGCGCCTAGGCGGTCGCGGCCCTTCTTGAGCTTGGCATCCCGATCTTTGATGGCAGCCTCGCGAGCCTTCATGCCTTCCTCCTGCTCTTGGCGAAGGCGGGTCTCCTCGGCGAGCTGGTCCTGCAGGCCCTGCAGCTCGCTCTCCAGTGCCTTGCAGCGACCTCGGACATCAGCCACCTCCCCCAAGGCGGTGTCGCGAGCAGCCTTCGCCCCAAGGACGGCCTGCTTCTCCTCGTCGCAAGCCGTCGAGGCCTAGACCAGTGCCGCCCGAATCGAAGCATCGGAGCGAATCCAGCCAGAAGCCAGCTCCAGACGCCCGGCCACTAAACGAGGGTCGGCGCCCAGAAGATCCTGCCGCAGACGGTCCAGTTCGGCGGCAGCGCGATCCAGAACAGTAGGAGGAGTCAGAGAAGCAGCAGTCGGTGGAGTAGGAGGAGAAGATGGCAGCATGACCATAGTATCCTGAGGTGGAGCTTGCTGTGCCCCAACGGCTGTGGTGGCGGCATCAGGCAAGGGCACCTCGGGAGTCGCTTGGGCCGTGGGGGCTGAGCTCGCCCCAGCCGGCTCAGCCAGGCCTCGCGAGGACGCCCGGGCAGGAGAGGCCCGTGCGTCACGATCACCTCCTTTCGCGGGCAGAGGCGCAACCCCGGATGGAACCTCAGGAGCTCCCTTCGGCTTCTTTGCCGCGGGCGCCAGCCAAGCCAGGAGATACGGACGTCAACCCTCAGCAACAGAACAAGAAATAAGACAGGAATCAAGCACTTACAGGTCTTCACTCGCGAGCTCGAGTAGCCTCCGGCCGTACTTGAAGCCCGAGAGCCGGCTGCAAGGATCAGCCTCAAGGAGCTCGGGAGCAGGAGGCGCATCCGCGGATCGCCTCGAGACCGGGGCAGACCCGCGGGGGATCAGCCTGGTCCTGTCCTTCTTCGGGATCAGGGGCAGGCTCCCGCCGCCCTGCTCGTCATCATCCTCATCGTCATCACTCAGAGAGAGGCGGAGAGCGCGGGACCTGCGCCGAGGGGGGGGGGAGCCCACGACTCTCCGTCGGTCGCCTTGGAGTCAGGCCCTTTTTCCCGCTCCCCTTCTTCCTTCTCTTCGCTGGAGTCACCGGAGGACACGTCCACTGGGTCCTCGGGAGCCTCCGCGGGCATGGGCCCGTCCCCGTTGAAGACGGGCATGGACTCCACTACCTACTCCCAGTCGTCGCGGAGGAACAGGGGCGTAGGAGCACCCTCCAACCTCGCCACATCGCCCCCGACCAAAGACTGGAGGACCGCAACCAGATCCTCGCCTGCCAAGACCGCGGGGCTCGGGTGGGGCCTCCACATCGGAAGTGAGTACTGACGAAGCGGAGCCAGCTGGTGCTCCAGCAACTCCCTCAGCAGCCGTGCGCCAGTCAGCTTCGCCGCCACCGTGTTGACCGGCCTCAGATCCGCGTCCATCTTCTCCAACACCAGCCTCGTGCGGGGGTCCAGGAGCTCCACTCGGGACCAGTCATCGGAGCTCGTGGGGTGCCCCGTGGGTAAGATCAGCCGAGGGTGGATGCGCCCAGCATCTACCAAGACCCACTTGCTCCTGAAGCCCTCAATCCTCTTCCCGGGGTTCAAAATGGCGATGGAGCTACTGTACGCGACGAAGCTCGCGCACGCAGAGACGGGACCACGAGAGGTCCGGAGGGAGAAGTAGTGGCGCAGCAAGGCCACTGAGGGCTTCACCCCTACGTGGGCCTCGCAATAGTAGGCGAAGATTGCCAGAAGAAGGACATAATGGGGGTGGAGATGCATAGCTTGCAGCTTGTAATGGCAGAGGACAGAGAAGAAGAACTCAGAAAAGGGAGGCACCAGACCGGCAACAATGGCGCTTACAAAGAGCGGATAGAAGGTGCTCCCTTGGCCCTCAGGAAGGGCAGAGCCGGCCTTGAACACCTTCGCACCGTTGATGCCCTGCGCCGCCGCCATCTGGCGCACCCGGGCAAGGCTCGCCTCCGACACGTTCGGCGAGTCCAAGGAGGATGAATACCAAGCTCCGGCCGGGGCCTAGCGAGGCGCCATGTCTTGCTTGGGCGCGCGGACGGAGTAGATCTGAAGATTTCGGAGGCAGGAAGGAGAGGAGCAAGAAAGGGGATCTGAGCAGCAACCGGAGGAAGCAAAAGAGGCAAGGCCTATACAGATGCCGCTCCTTTATCAACTCGCGCGGTTGCTGAGGCGCCCGCGTCCAATCAACCTCCACGCGGAGCCCAAGGCCGCAGGCTATTAGGGCCCGTGGCGCTTCGCACTTTCCCTTTCGCCTCTCTGCTCGGCCAAGTCCGGGTGCGCCTTGGGCCCGGGGGCTACTGTCGGCGTTCTGGGAATGGGGGTCCCCAGACTTGCCTGCCTGCGGCCTGCGGCGTGGCTCAAAGGGGGCCCAACACGGCCCATCTTCATCAACACAAGCTCAAGACCCTCGCGAGGGGCCAAGCCTCACGGGGCGGATGACAAGAAGCTTCCTCAGGCACGGCCTCATCAGGCTGGCTCACGAGGAGGTGGAGGGATCAAGGCGGGGTACCTCACGAGGTGCCCATGACGCAAGCCATGACGACCAAGGGCGCCAGGCGGGTGCCAGCCCGCGCAGTGTCCTCCTTTCCTCTTTGGTACAAAGGGAGCAAGCGCAGGCGAGAGCATCAAGCAAAGGCATCCATTTCGGTGCAAGAAGACCAAGACCAGCCCAACGGCAGGAAGTCATTGTGGAGCCCAAGCAGGTGTCACCACCAGAGCTTTTGACAGGCGAGGACCAACTTTACTCAGGATAAGTGTACCGGATGTTCCCCTTCAAAATGGCCAATTGTTGGCGCCCTTCCCGCTCAATATTTGGGAGGAGGCCCAGGGCCTTTGCCTATAAATAGGACTAGCCACCACAAGGTAGAAAAAAGGGGAAAAACAACAACAAGAGAGACAGGATCCTCGCCAAGAAACCAGTAGAGAGAGCGACTGAACTCCTCCTAGCAGTTCATCGTCCCAGCCAAGAACTGACCCTCACGAGGCTGTTCTTCCTTGTATTGTTCATCATCAGCCCAAGAGGCAATCCACCACACCACACACTGGAGTAGGGTATTACACCGTGATGGTGGCCTGAACCAGTATAAACCTTGTGTCTCTTGTGTTGTTCCTTTCGTAGTTTAGATCCTAGCGAGGCAGCGAGGAGTAGGCAGGTAGAGGGCGAAATCTCTGTGCGCACCCTGGTGTTCGAACCTCAAGGGTCTGCCGGAACCCGAAATCCGATAGTCTCAACCGCTTCCGCCCAAAAGTGCTTCGGCATCTTGTACTCATCAAGCATCGTTCTCGCCATTTCGATGAGCGTCCGGTTCTTCCTCTCAACAACTCCATTTTGTTGAGGTGTGTACGTAGCCGAGAACTCGTGTGAAATCCCTTCTTCGTCAAGAAAGGTGTCCACATTTGCGTTCTTGAATTCCGTTCCATTGTCGCTGCGAACCTTCTTGATCTTTACTTCAAATTGATTTTGGGCCTTCCTAGCGAAGTTTTTGAAGATCTTTTGAACCTTTGATTTATCATCGAGAAAGAACACCCACGTAAATCTTGAAAAATCATCAACTATAACTAGACCAAAAGAACTTCCACCGAGACTGTTGTAGGCGTTGGGACCAAAGAGATCCATGTGAAGTAGCTCGAGTAGCCTTCTTGTGGTCATGATGTTCTTCACGGGATGCCTCCCTCCAACCTGTTTACCTGCCTGACAAGCGCTGCAAAGTCTATCCTTATCAAATATGACATCGTTAACGCCAAGGATATGATTTCCTTTAATAAGCTTGTCAAGGTTTCGCATACCAACATGACCTAATCGTCTATGCCATAACCAACCTTTAGAGGATTTAGCAATAAAGAAAGTTCTAGGTTGATCATTTTTAGTGAAATCAACAATGTATAGATTACCTCTACGCACACCGGTAAAGACCATTTCATGATTATCTCTACGAAACACTTGGCAATCTACTTCAGTAAATAGGACATTGAAATCGAAATCAGCAAGTCTAGATACTGAAAGTAAGTTGTAGCCAAGAGATTCAACGAGCATGACATTTTGTATGGAGCTGTCATGTGATATGGCCACCTTACCAAGGCCAACCACCTTACCCTTTGAGTTGTCACCGAAAGTGACATACTTTCGAGGACCATCATTTTCAGCAAGCTCCCAAAACATGTTTTTATCTCCGGTCATGTGATCGGTACATCCACTATCAAGAGCCCATTCATTTCCTCCTGCCATATATCCCCGAAGATTTGCCATAAGACCAAAGTATCTCATTGCATCATCAAGATTGAAGTCACTATCATCATCCTCATCATAGTATCCATGTTCAACATCGTCATGTGGTGAATCAAATCCTAGAAAGGGTAATTCATTAGAGTGATTTTGACAATGATCTTGTTTATGAATTTTTATAGCTTCGGAAATAATATCACTAATAATTCCAACATCTCCTTTGGCACGCATAAGGTTTGTAAGCTCAAATAGACAATCACCAAACATAGGATCACTAAAATTCATACTCAAGGCAATAGACTTATGGAGAATTTCATCTAGGTTTTTCAAGGAATAATTTGGAAAGCATTCCTCAAGAAATTTCCATATAGTGTAGGCACACTTAAGAGTAGGCAAACATCCTATCAAGTTTCTAGGCAGGCCTCTAATGATAAGTTCGGCAGTTCTAAGATTGCGGATCATGTCAATTCACTCATCAAGGGTAGGATGCATAGGAACAACATGAGGTGCACAAGGGCTAGCAATGTACTTGTTCAAATGATATTGATTGAAAATCACAAGCATCTCATTTGTCCACTCATGAAAGTACTCTCCATCAAGTATAGGTACTCTATGTCTAAGACTCCCAATAGTAGACTCATCCATCTTCCTCCAATGGTGTTTAGACCAAAGCAATGGAGACCAAAGCTCTAATACCAATTGAAAGGGATCGAGAAGAGGTGTCTAGAGGGGGGGGGGTGATTAGACACTAAGTACCAAAAGTTGCAGTTTTTAACTTCTTTAAGTTTAAGTGGAGTTTAGTCACAAGTTTAACAATCACAACACATATCAAGAAAGTATGCAAAGAGTATATGAGAAGCGGAAAGTCAAGCATGCAACTTGCAAGAATGTAAAGGGAAGGGTTTGGAGGATTCAAACGCAATTTGGAGACACGGTGATTTTTGAGCCGTGGTTCCGATAGGTGGTGCTATCATACATCCACGTTGATGGAGACTTCAACCCACGAAGGGTAACGGTTGCGCGAGTCCACGGAGGGCTCCACCCATGAAGGGTCCACGAAGAAGCAACCTTGTCTATCCCACCATGGCCGTCGCCCACGAAGGACTTGCCTCACTAGAGGTAGATCTTCACGAAGTAGGCGATCTCCTTGCCCTTACAAACTCCTTGGTTCAACTCCACAATCTTGTCGGAGGCTCCCAAGTGACACCTAGCCAATCTAGGAGACACCACTCTCCAAGAAGTAACAAATGGTGTGTTGATGATGAACTCCTTGCTCTTGTGCTTCAAATGATAGTCTCCCCAACACTCAACTTTCTCTCACAGGATTTGGATTTGGTGGAAAGAAGGTTTGAGTGGAAAGCAACTTGGGGAAGGCTAGAGATCAAGATTCGTATGGTAGGAATGGAATATCTTGGCCTCAACACATGAGTAGGTGGTTCTCTCTCAGAAAATGTATGCTGGAAGTGTAGGTTCGTTCTGATGGCTCTCTCCATGAATGAAGAGTGGGTGGAGGGGTATATATAGCCTCCACACAAAATCTAACCGTTACACACAACTTGCCAAACTTGATGGGACGAATTGGTAAACTCGGTCAGACCAATTCAGCAAATCTAGTGACCGTTAGGATTTTCGGTGGGACCGACATGCAACTCGGTAGGCCCGATATGGTTAGGGTTAGGGCATAACATAATCTCGGTGAGACCGATTACACAAACTCGGTGGGACCGATTTTGGTAATAAGCTAACTAGAGAGTTGGTCAGGCAACCTCGGTTTGACCGATTACACAAACTCGGTAGGACCGATTTTGGTAATGAGTTAACCAAAGAGTTTGCATTGTAATCTCGGTAGTACCGATTGCTCAAACTCGGTGAGACCGATTTTGGTAATGGACATATACAGAGAGATTACAACCCCATCTCGGTGAGACTGAGATCCCTATCGGTGAGACCGATTTGCCTATGGTTTGTGGTAGTGGCTATGATATCAGAACTCGGTGGCACCAGATAGAAAGAATCGGTGGGGCCGAGTTAGACTTTTGGTTTAGGACATGTGTGGATGTGAGAAGGTAGTTGAAGGCTTTGGAGCATATAACTAAGCACTTGAGCAAGCAAGCCATTAAGCAACACCTCATCCCCTCTTGATAGTATTGGCTTTTCTTATAGACTCAATGTGATCTTGGATCACTAAAATAGAAAATGTAGAGTCTTGATCTTGGAGCTTGAGCCAATCCTTTGTCCTTAGCATCTTGAAGGGGTTCCACATCCTTTAGTCCATGCCACTCCATTGTTGAACTTGTCTGAAACATACTAGGTAAAAGTGTTAGTCCAACACGAGATATGTTGACATTAATTACCAAAATCATCCAGGGAGCACTTGTGCTTTCAATAGTTCATTTTCCTAGACCTCTTGTGTTTTCACAATCACTATCTTTTATGAACTTGGTAGTGAAACATGAAAATTGAGCAATCAATGTGAAATGGCAATTGACATCCATCCAGAGCATTGTAGAAAATCATGTTCACGAAACTAATTCCCCCCCCCCCACTTTCTACATGCGGCCGCGTTCTTAGAGCTTCTTATTTGTCTCTTTGCAAATGGTTTGAGCCTGCTTGGTTGCTGCCTTACGCAGGTGTAGCAAGCATGTCGATTCTCAAAGCAGGTTACTAATTCCTTGCCTTGCTTTCTTGTATCATTCTTTCTCATTATTGAACTTTTGACATGGTAGTGTCTTCCCTTTGCTACCTATGACCAGGTAAAAGATCGTGTTTATGTAATGGGTTCTGTAGCTATTCATGATATTAGTGTTCCATTGCTGTCATATATATAATGATAATCCCATGCATATTCCTACCATTATATCGTCAAATAGAAGGGCGCAGCAACACGCGCCATCAATGATCTAGTTTTCAGTAGAAAAATACAAGCAGGGGCAAAATACCCACATATATATTTTCTTGCCATGGATTTTGTGCCTTTTTAGGTTGTAAGATATGTGAGAAAACTACAAATAGTTTTGGCATGGCATGGCATGGAAGCACTAGTTGTGGTTCTAGTAGTAGTAGCAGATTTCAGAGATGGCACTAACCTTTTGGTTAGCAACTAAAACCATGCGTCATACATGGCACACATTGTAGCAGGTAGTCAGGATGAGGAAGTTTTACTATGTAGCATATACACTGTTTTTTCAGTACAAACTGAGGAAATCCCCTAATGAGAATAGATTATGAACTGACTCTTGATAACCCACAATTATAGGGGATTGCAACAATTTTTGAGAGTAGAGTATAAAACCCAAATTTATTGATTCGACACAAGGGGAGTGTCGGTGTCAAAACCGGCGGATCTCGGGTAGGGGGTCCCGAACTGTGCGTCTAGGCAGATGGTAACAGGAGACGAGGGACACGATGTTTTTACCCAGGTTCGGGCCCTCTCGATGGAGGTAAAACCCTACGTCTTGCTTGATTAATATTGATGATATGGGTAGTACAATAGTAGATCTACCACGAGATCAAGGAGGCTAAACCCTAGAAGCTAGCCTATGGTATGATTGTTGTAATGTATGTTGTCCTACGGACTAAAGCCCTCTGGTTTATATAGACACCGGAGAGGGCTAGGGTTGCACAGAGTCGGTTACAATGGTAGGAGATCTACATATCCGTATTGCCAAGCTTGCCTTCCACGCCAAGGAAAGTACCATCCGGACACGAGCCGGAGTCTTCAATCTTGTATCTTCGTAGTCTTGGAGTCCAGCGGATAATCATAGTCCGGCTGTCCGGACACCCCCTAGTCCAGGACTCCCTCAGTAGCCCCTGAACCAGTCTTCAATGATGATAAGTCCGGCGTGCATAATGTTCGGCATTGCAAGGCGGGTTCCCCTCTTGAATAATCCAGAGAAGATCATGAACACCAGGATAGTGTCCGGCTCTGCAAAATAAATTCCACATTCCACCGTAGAGAGAATAAAATGTACACTTAGTTCAATCTGCTGACGTATTATGCGGCGTGACATCACACCGCCACCAGGCCTTTGTTTGAATTACTATACCACCTCAGCATGTTTAGCGAAGCGGTTTCCTTGGCACATCTTGTCAAAGCAGAGATCGTGTTCCCCTTATTCCGGGATTCTCATCAATACGTGCATGGGTAACCCAACCGCGCCATTGATGGTGGCGCTTGGGAGATAAGCGAGTTTTACCAGGCTGGTGGGGGACGCATAGTTTTGTCTGCCTACACATAAGGGATAAGGATTCACCTTCTCACCTACGCCTTCTTCCTCCTTTGCTTATCCATCCCCGCGAACTCAAGCTCCAACGCCCGAGCTCGCGCATCTCGCCTCGACCTTCTCCGAATATGTCCGGAGCGGGAGGAAGCCGGGCCTGCGGCGGCCGACCAACAGAGGTCAGTCCGAACCAGCAGGCGGAAAAGGAGCGCAGTGCGGATGGAAACGTCACTGCAAAGGTATAGCTCGTATTTGAATTTTCAGAGCAACGTTCTGAGGAAACGTCTGAGTGCTCATGATCTTTGTAGGAGAAAACGCGCTCGCCGGACTGCGAGCGCAGGAATTGCCAATCCGACCAACACCGGCCAGGCTCCAACGCTCGGCCTAGAGGGGGAGGCAAGCGCAAGACGCGAGCCGGATCCTTCTCCAACGGAGGATACCGACAGACTGTCCGCCACAAAGTCTGAGGTGGAGAGCGCCATGAACCATAGGCGCCGCCGGACAGCATTTCAAGAAGCGTACTTTTCCCCTGAGGCATTGGATGCTTTTAACGAAGGGGACGCGCATCTCCGTGCTGCTCAAAATGGTTTTACCAGAGCCACGGAGCAGTATGTGAAAGACATACAGGTAAGGGAATTTTAATGGTTGTATATACCAGTAGCCCCCGAGACTTAAAGTAGTTATGCTAACTGATTTAAGGATCATTGAAAATTTCAGGCACTTAACGAGAAGAACGCCCAGCTATCTCGGGAGCTGCAAGATTGCAAGGCCCAACTTGAGGCCGCACTTGCTGCCGCAGGAGGAAACGGAAAGACCCCTCCTGGTAACACATTTTTATTAATAAATATAAGCGCTGTGCGGCGTGCGCGCGAGTCTAATAATGACATTTGCAGGTACTGCCAGACAAGATCCGGACAGGCAAGCATTGCTACGCCAGCTAAAGGCTGGTGAGAGTGTGCTGAATAGGGTTCAGCAAGAAAGGAACAAGCTCCAGGATGCCAACGCCAAGCTCGGAGAAGAGCTGAAAGGCGCTCAGGCCGAGCTGTCCGGCTCCGTTAAGGAGAATCAGCAGCTTCGTCGCGACATTTATAGTGAGTGCTTGAGCGAACTCTTTTGAAAAGAAGAGTTCGACGAGGAAGTATTTTGACATGATATGTCTTGTAGGTATACTCACGGGTCGTCCTGCAGAGGAGATGCCCATATCAATGGGTGATCAACTTCCCGAACTGTTGCAGCTACTCGAACGAGTTCGGCAGGCAATGAGCGGCGTCATTCAGGCTTTATGGCCAGCCCTCACCCTACCCGAGGGCCTCGGGGAGCTTGCGGAGAAGCTGCAGGGGGTGCGGCAGCGCTTCCGTTTGTGGAAGATTTCGGCTTGCCGTCAAGGTGCCAGGGAGGCTTGGGCCATGGTGAAGACGCGGTACAAGAAGGCGGATCCCAACCACATGGCTGAAGTTGGACCGGTGGGGCCCGATGGGAAGGAGATCCCTGTGAGTTTAGTGTATAGCCAAGTAGAGTTGGCTGCTAAATTTTCCCAACGGGACTGTAAACTAGACAGCCTGTTAGACGGGATTGAGGAGGAATACAATCAGTAAATTTGACAATGTATGTTATCCTTTAAAGTGACATGTGAAATGCCTTCTAGCCGGATTGTAGATCGTTTGTCTTTGCCGACCTTTTCGCTTCGACCTCGGGACCCTAGAGTCCGGAGTGTGTTCGAAAACCTTTTTGGTTAAGAAACAACCGTGGTATGCATGGAGACCAGGTGTAGGGTCATTAGTGCTTTATCAGACAAGTGCCCAACTAGTTATGTTATATTACATGGTTAGTAAGAAACATCTTCCAGGGAGAATAGTTCCGTTAAGTGTTCCTTTCCCTGGGAGGCATGCCCTAAAGTGCATGTCTGGACTGCAAAGAAAGCAGTAAAACATCTGGGGGCAAATAGGTAAATAGGTAAAAAGTCATCTTTTAAGTCACCGACCGAATATTCCCTTAAGAACGCTAGCTTTCGGCTTCACCCAGTCTGAGGTACACGTCCGGCTGACCCGACAGTAACAATCGCAGAGGTGCTCCCTTTACCTCCTAGCCGAACAATCGGGAACGTAGGGGTAAGCACAGGAGCCAGGCAACCCAGCTTGGCCAAAACTTAAGTCATATTGATGCATACAATGGCGAATAAAAGGTACATGTGGAAGCTTGACACATGTGCTGGGTATAAAACCCGTATAATTGAGCTTCTGTAAAAGAAGCCCCCAGGAATAATGAGTGCGGATGGCACATCATGCGTATGCAAAGAATGCAAAAATATGCCCGGAGCATTATTAATGGAAGAAAAGTCTGCAAGTAGAGCGGACTGATACAAATAGTGCGGTAAGAAAGGGATTTGGACTAAATAAACATGTCCCCCTCCAGGGATGAGTTGCGGATTTGGTGTATATAATCGAATTTAATGCTCGTAATTGAGACCACCTGAGTGTTCGATGCGGCCTTCTTTAGTCCCTGACTGTTACATCATGAATTCGGCAGGTTCACCGCCGGATAGGGCTTCTGGTTAACAGAGTCCTGTGTACAAAAAAGAAGAAAAATGATAATAATAAAAAAAAGAGAGGCACATTTGCGAGCCCCTAGTGTGGTCGAACCGCACTCTGGGTCCGTTGTGATCGTGCCCCCTCCCATGTGCCCATGGTATCTCCAAAGCGTAATGATGTACGCGGAGTGTTATTCTTGCGATCATACGCGGGCGAGGGTTGGGGCCGCATTGCTACGCGTGCTCTGATCGCGCTAGGTGGTCTTGGTTGATATTGATGTGGGCGCGCTTTGCTGTATCCGGCCGTTTAACGGCCGAACTCGAGAATTGCCTTAGAAGGCTGCTCTGTATTTCTGCCGCGAGAGCCGCTGTATGTTCCTCCGTTCGGAGGGAGCGTTCCGTATTCCCATTGACCGTGATGACTCCACGAGGGCCTGGCATCTTGAGCTTTAGGTATGCATAATGCGGCACCGCGTTGAATTTGGCAAACGCGGTTTGTCCGAGCAGAGCGTGATAGCCGTTGCGAAACGGGACTATATCGAAGATTAACTCTTCGCTCCGAAAATTATCCGGGGATCCGAAGACCAGTTCCAGTGTGACTGAGCCTGTGCAGTTGGCTTCCACTCCTGGTATGACACCTTTAAAGGTTGTCTTTGTAGGTTTAATCCTTGATGGGTCTATGCCCATTTTGCGCACTGTATCCTAATAAAGCAGGTTCAGGCTACTGCCGCCGTCCATCAGGACTCTCGTGAGGTGAAACCCATCGACGATTGGGTCTAAGACCAATGCGGCGAATCCGCCATGGCATATGCTGGTCGGATGGTCTCTTCGATCGAAAGTGATCGGACAAGAGAACCATGGGTTGAACTTTGGGGCGACTGGCTCCATCGCATAAACGTCCCTTAGTGCGCGTTTCCTCTCCCGCTTGGGTATATGGGTCGCGTATATCATATTCACCGTCCGTACTTGTGGGGGAAAACCCTTCTGTCCTCTGTTGTTCGACGGCCGGGTCTCTTCCTCGTCGTCGCTATTTAGCCCCTTGTCATTGTTTTCGGCAATTAACTTGCCGGCCTGCTTGAACACCCAACAATCTCTATTGGTTTGGTTAGCTGGCTTTTCAGAGGTGCCATGTATCTGGCATGAGCGGTCGAGTATTCGGTCCAGGTTGGACGGACCCGGAATGGTTCTTTTAAATGGCTTCTTCCGTTGACTGGGTTTAGAGCCTCGAAATCCGGCATTGACCGCCGTATCCTCCTTATCGTCGCCGTTAACTCGGCGCTTGTTTTTGTTTCGACGTGACCTGCCGTTGTTGTCCTTAGTATCCGGACTGCCAGAATTTTTACGGAGATTGTTGCTGCGGGCTAGCCAGCTGTCCTCTCCCGCACAAAAGCGGGTCATTAGCGATGTGAGGGCTGCCATGGATTTCGTCTTTTCCTGCCCCAGGTGCCGGGCTAGCCATTCATCCCGGATGTTATGTTTGAAGGCTGCAAGGGCCTCTGCGTCCGGACAATCGATGATTTGATTTTTCTTTGTCAAGAACCATGTCCAAAATTGTCTGGCCGATTCGTCTGGCTGTTGAATGATGTGGCTTAGGTCATCGGCGTCTGGTGGTCGCACATATGTGCCTTGGAAGTTATCAAGGAAAGCGGCCTTCAGGTCCTTCCAACACCCAATTGACTCTGCGGGCAAGCTGTTAAGCCAATGCCGAGCTGGTCCTTTAAGCTTGAGCCGGAGGTACTTTATGGCATGGAGATCGTCGCCGCGGGCCATATGGATGTGGAGAAGATAGTCTTCGATCCACACCGCGGGGTCTGTTGTGCTATCGTAAGATTCGATGTTTACGGGTTTAAACCCTTCGGGGATCTGATGATCCATTACTTCGTCAGTGAAGCATAACGGGTGTGCGGCGCCCCTGTATTGAGCGATATCGCGACGCAGCTCGAGAGAGCGCTGTCTGCTGTGTTCGGCCCGGCCGGGGTTATTGTATCCGGCACGACGGTATTCATCGTGGGTCGTAGGGCGCCCACGTGATCCATAGATGGATCGGGATTGTCTTGCTTTGTCCTCCAATATGTTTCGCAAGTCCGGCGCGTTCCCTCTTGGCTTCGTACTTTTGGAGCGATGCCGGGGTATGGTCTTGGCTGGGGGCCTGGATGCCTCTCTGTCACGACCACGGGGTGGTCGGTCAACCATATCGTGCGCTGGTGATGGATGTACGTATGCTTCCTCCTCTAATCGGGGGAGCAGCTTGCGTTTTGGGTAACTTTTGGAGGGACGTTCGAGTTTATACTCTTCGGCCGCGAGGACTTCGGTCCATCGATCGACCAGCAGGTCCTGATCAGCTTGAAGCTGCTGCTGCTTTTTCTTTAGGCTGTTTGCTGTGGCGATAAGCCTGCGCTTGAAGCGCTCTTGTTCGACGGGATCCTCGGGTACGACGAATTCGTCATTGTTGAGGCTTGCTTCGTCTTCGGAGGGAGGCATATAATTATGATCCTCAACCTCTTCATCTGCCGCCCCCTCATGAGGGCTTGCTTCTGCATCCTCCTGCGCTGAGTCTTGCTGGAGGGGATTGTCTTCGGCGCTCTCTGGAGTATTATTATCTCCTGTGCCGGAATCTCCATTCTTGCTGTGGCGAGATTTAGAGCGGCGCCGCTGACGCCGGCGCTTGGGCTGTTTCTTTAAGGGATCTGCCTCCGCTGTTTCTCTGCCGTCCCCATCTTTTGGGGTATCCACCATGTATACGTCATATGACGAGGTGGCCTTCCAGTGCCCTGTGGGCGCTGGTTCCTGTTTGTCTCCGGCATCGTCGTCCATAGCGTCGATGTCTTCGGAGTCGTAGTCTAGCATGTCGGTTAGATCGTCGACAGTGGCTACAAAGTGGGTGGTGGGTGGGCTCTGAATTTCTTCGTCGTCCGTATCCCAACCTTCCTGGCCATAATCCGGCCAGGACTCTCCTGATAACGAGAGATGCTTTAGTGAATTCAAGATATCGCCGAAAGGCGAGCATTGGTAGATGTCCGCGGCGGTGAATTCCATAACCGGCTCCCAATCCGGATCTATTGGTAGGGGCGCGGGAGGTTCGGAGTCCGGCGAGGAGTCCGGTGCCTCGGAATCACGAGTATCGCAGGGGACAAGATTAGTGTTCGGCTCCATCGCCGTGGATGTTGAAGCCCCCAGGGCGGCGTCTATCCACCGACCCTCGATCTGGGCGATCGGCTCCGGGCTAATGGCCGAAGCGGATCCGTGTGCGGCCACCAAGGCACTGTTCGGCGGCAGAGCTAGATCATGCCCATCGTCACAGTGCGGCGCGCTTGGCTGTGGCTCGAGTCCGTCGAGGATCAAGTCTCCGCGGACATCGGCCGTGAAGTTTAAGCTTCCAAATCTGACCTGACGGCCAGGGGCGTAGCCTTCGATCTGCTCCAGATGGCCAAGTGAATTGGCCCGCAGTGTGAAGCCGCCGAATACGAAGATCTGTCCGGGGAGAAAAGTCTCACCCTGGTCGGCGTTGTTGGTTGAAGATGCCATCAAGCCTATCGGTGACGACACAGAGGAACTCTCAATGAAAGCACCAATGTCGGTGTCAAAACCGGCGGATCTCGGGTAGGGGGTCCCGAACTGTGCGTCTAGGCAGATGGTAACAGGAGACGAGGGACACGATGTTTTTACCCAGGTTCGGGCCCTCTCGATGGAGGTAAAACCCTACGTCCTGCTTGATTAATATTGATGATATGGGTAGTACAAGAGTAGATCTACCACGAGATCAAGGAGGCTAAACCCTAGAAGCTAGCCTATGGTATGATTGTTGTAATGTATGTTGTCCTACGGACTAAAGCCCTCCGGTTTATATAGACACCGGAGAGGGCTAGGGTTACACAGAATCAGTTACAATGGTAGGAGATCTACATATCCGTATTGCCAAGCTTGCCTTCCACGCCAAGGAAAGTACCATCCGGACACGAGCCAGAGTCTTCAATCTTGTATCTTCGTAGTCTTGGAGTCCGGCGGATAATCATAGTCCGGCTCTCCGGACACCCCCTAGTCCAGGACTCCCTCAGGGAGCCAAAGAATATTTGCAAGTATTAGCAGGTGAGTTGTCAATTCAACCACACCTGGAGATTAATTATCTGCTGCAAAGTGATCAGTAGCAAAGTCGTATGGTAGTTTTGATAGTTGTAGCAACAACAATAGTAACAGTCACAGTGATAGCAATGGTTTTGTAGCAAGTGCAATAGTGATAGTAGCAATAGTAACTTAGCAAGAACAATATGAGAGAAATTTGTAGGCATTGGATCAGTGAATTCGTTGGATGATATTCATCACATAACAGTCATAACCTAGGGCGATACGACACTAGCTCCAGTTCACAAATATAATGTAGGCATGTCTTCTGTAAATAGTCATACGTGCTTACGGAAAGAACTTGCATGACATATTTTGTCCTACACTCCCATGGCAGCGGGGTCCTATCGGAAACTAAGGGATATTAAGGCCTCCTTTTAGTAGAAAACCGGAACAAAGCATTAACACACGGTGAATAGATGAACTCCTCAAACTACGGTCATCACTGGGAAGTGTCCTAACTTCCGTCACCCTGGGTTTGCCGAATCATTACACATAGTAGGTGACTATAACTTGCAAGATCGGATCTAGAACATAGATATAATGGTGATAACATAAACAGTTCAGATCTGAAATCATGGCACCCGAGCCCGAAGTGACAAGCATTAAGCATGGAAAAGTCATAGCAACATCAATCTCAGAACATAATGGATACTTGGGATCAAGCTCTAACAAAACTAACTCGTTTACATGATGAATCTCATCCAACTCCTCACCGACCAGCGAGCCTACGAAGGAATTACTCACTCCTGGTGGGGAGCATCATGGAATTGGCGATGGAGAAGGGTTGGTGATGACGAAGATCGAAGATCCCCCTCTCCGAAGCCCCAAACGAACTCTAGATCTGGCCTCCCGATGAAGAATAGGAGGTGGCAGCGGCTTCGTCTCGTGAAACGTTATAATTCTTTCTCCCTGATTTTTCTCTGAAAATATGACTTTATAGTATCAGGGTTGAGGTGTGCGGGGCCACCAGGTAGGGACAACCCACCTGGGCGCGCCTGGAGGGGGGGCGCCCTGGTGGGTTGTGCCCACCCAGGTGCCCCATCCGATGGTTCTTGGCTCCAGAAATTCTTATTTGTTGAATAAAAAAATCCTCACAAAGTTTCTGCCAATCCGAGAACTTTTATTTCTGCACAAAAACAATACCATGGTAGTTCTGCTGAAAACAGCGTCTGCCCGAGTTAGTTTCATTCAAATCATGCAAATTAGTGTACAAGACAAGAGGAAAAGCGTTAGGAAAAGTAGATACGTCGGAGACATATCAACTCCCCCAATCTTAAATCTTTGCTTGTCCTCAAGCAGTTCAGTTGATAAACTGAAAGTGAAAAATAAAAACTTTTATGAACTCTTTTGCTCTTGTTTACGTAAATAAGCTTAATCAGCACCCAGGTTTTCAGCCAAGATTATAACTAACCATGTCAACAATAACTCTTAGAAACTATATTAACTCATATCAATGACATAATCAACTAGCGAGCAATAATAAGATATCTCGAATAACAACACTTTGTCAAAACAACCATGATATAATATGACAATAGTGGTATCTCGCTAGCCCTTTCTGTGACCGCAAAACATAAATGCAGAGCACCTCCTGTCGGTGTCAAAACTGGTGGATCTCGGGTAGGGGGTCCCAAACTGTGCGTCTAAGGCTAATGGTAACAGGAGATGGGGGACACAATGTTTACCCAGGTTCGGGCCCTTTCTATGGAGGTAATACCCTACTTCCTGCTTGATTGATCTTGATGAATATGAGTATTACAAGAGTTGATCTACCACGATATTGTAATGGCTAAACCCAATAAGTCCAGCCTATGAGGTTATGATTGTTGTGGCTAAACCCTAGAAGCTAAACCCACTGGTTTATATAGACACCGGGGGGGGGGGGGGGCTAGGGTTGTAAAAAGTCGGTTACAGAGAAAGGAATATACATATCCAAATCGCCAACCTTGCCTTCCACGAAAAGGAGAGTCCCATCCGGACATGGGACGAAGTCTTCTATCTTGTATCTGCATAGTCCAACAGTCCAGACCAAGTATACAGTCCGGCTGTCCAAGGACCCCTTAGTCCAGGACTCCCACAGTAGCCCCTGAACCAGGCTTCAATGACGATGAGTCCGGCGCGCAGATTGTCTTCGGCATTGCAAGGCGGATTCCTTCTCCGTATACTCCAACATAACCTTCCGAACATAGAAAACGTGTCCGGCTCTGCAAAAAAAGTACCACACACAACCGTAGAGAGTATAATATTTCACGAGTCCAATCCGCTGACAACTTTTTGTAGCGTGACATCATGCCACTACCCGGTCATTATTCAAACCATGTTTTAGCTTGTCGCACCGTATTTTGTGGTGCGGTTTCACTGGCATGTCTTGTCGAAGCAGAGATCGTGTCCCCTTATCACGGGATTCTCATCAATACGGGCACGGGTAACCCAACCATGCCATCTGCATGGCGCTTGGGGAATAGGCGAATTTTAAGGCGAGCAGGGAGGCCCATGACTTTTACTGCCTTTATAAAGGGATAAGGATTCATCCTTGTTCACCCATGCCTTCTTCTTCCTCTGCCCATCCATTCTCGAGCTCCAGCGCCCAAGCTCTCGCCTTCTCCGCCCAAAAAAGCACTCCAATCATGTCCAAATCCGGAGTATGAGGCAAGTGGATGGCCTCCTCCGTTAAGAAGGACATCAAGGAGCTTTGGGAGGCCGGGTACCTGGCCAAGGACATCGCTCATCGACTTCCGGCCAAGGGACAAATCGTCCCCACCCCGGAGCTCCAAGAGAGGGTGGTGTTTCTCACAAACTTCGTCTGCGGGCTGGGATTCCCCCTCCACCCGTTCGTCCGTGGACTGATGTACTACTATGGGCTGGACTTCCATGATTTGGCCCCCAACTCTATCCTCAACATCTCGGCATTTATTTTCGTGTGCGAGGCCTTCCTCCGCATCCCACCTAACTTCGGCCTATGGCTTAAGACATTCAATGTGAAGCTGAAGGTGGTGAACGGCCAACAAACAGAGTGCGGAGGCGCCATGGTGGGCAAGATGCCCAATGTCACCTGGCCCGAAGGCTCCTTTGTGGAGACTGTCAATGGGTGGCAGTCGGGGTGGTTGTACATCACCGAGCTGCGCGACACCAATTGGGCGGCGGCCCCCGCGTTCCAATCCGGAGTCCTGATGCGGCTCACCTCCTGGCAAGAGAAAGGCCTGGCATGGGGCTCTTCGGATAATCAAGAAAGTCAAGCTCGTCAGCGTAATCTAGGTTATGCTCGTCCGCCAGATTCTTCCGTGCCAAAGCCGGACTTGCTATCTATGGGAGTTTGATCCGGCCAAGCACCATACCCTATTAGAGCTCTTCGGCATGACGCACGAAGAAATCTGGAAGGTGCTCTTTAAGGCCAACGAGGTGCCACCGACCACGGACGAGGACCGTGGGCACGACCTAACTCACCCTGCTAATCCGGTAAGTTTTCTCATGTTTTCAAGGTGTACCCTTTACTTGCATATTCGAGGACGGCATCTAAGTCTTCCTATCAATTATTTCAGGACTGGACAGAGATAGCGGAGCGGATTAATTGTTCAGCTCTGCTGCTCGAAGGCCCAGAGACTCCGCTCCTGATGAAGATGTTGTTTCCGGTGCCTTACGAGGTGCCGGAGAAGAAGGCCAAGGGGACCAGAAGTGGTCTCCGCCGCAAGGGCACTTCGGACATGACGTCTGAAGACGCCGAGGCGCACTCCTCCGCCGAAGACGAGGAGGAAGAAGAAATCCACTCCCCCTGCAAGGGAAAAAAGAAAAGGACGACCTCCACACATCCGAAGGCCGAGGCGTCCAAGAAAGGGAAAGCTTCCTTTCCGGACAGCTCCACAGTGGCCACCAACAACAGTTGGGAGTGGAAGCCCAGGGAGAAGCCCCTGGCCGAATCGTAAGTGTCCGGACATTGTAATATATCCGGCCTTTTTTACTTTATTGTTTTTAACATGCTAGATCATGCACCTGCAGTCCGGCCCAGTCCAACATCGAGCTATCCTCCTCTTTAGAGGGGTCACTGGACCCGTCGGCAATGGACAACGGGTCCCTTCCGATGGCCTCCGCACCCAAGGCCGTGGTCAACAGCGAGGTGTTGTCTCGAAGGATCCCACGACAGGGAGAGGCTTAGGAGTCCGTCTCGGTGGTGCCGGAGGGTGAGACCACGGTTGCCGAACACATGGGGGAGCAAACCCCCATGGACACCGACGATGGGGGCCGTATCCAATTCGCCCCCCAGCGGAATACAGGTCCGGAGGCCCATGCGGCTCCGGACTCAGGCAGGCCGCCTCTTTCAAAAGAGGGGGTGAGCCAACTCCACCGGTGCTCTCTGTCCATCCATAGGCACCGGATAGATTGCTGGAAGCGCTGCGAGGCGCTTCCATTGTTGAAGAACACCATACTCTTATGAGTACGGTGATTGAGAAGATCCAGTCCGCCAAAAGCGGACTGACCGAAGCCTGCACTAGCCTTCTAACAGGCTTTGAGGTAAGTAATATAATTTTAAAAAGAATGTCACAATATAGACAGTAGCCCTTGATGGTCTGTCTGGTGTTCGGAAAGAAAAGCCGAACAGAGGATCAAATAATTTTCCTAGGATTCTAATCTGGTATGTCTATGTGAATAAGCAGGCGTCGCTATTGGCTGCAACCGCTCACACTGCGGAAGTCTCCTGACTGAAGCAGAATCTAGAGCGGGCCGAGGAGGAGCTCGGACATGTGAAGAAGCAGTTGGAGGAAAGCAAAGGTATGTATTTAACCTTGTCTAAATTCAGGTGTAATGAACGATTTGTTTTGACTGAAGTGTCATAATATTTGTTTAGGGGCGTCGACCGAGGCAGAGGCTCTCAAGAGGTCACTGGCTGAGGCCGAGGACAGGGCGGTTAAGGAAAAGGCCGCGTGTGAAAAGCATGAGGCTCGGGTCAGTGAGGTCCAGCAAGAGCTCCAGGACGCCGTCAAGAAGTACGAGTCCTTGGAGCGTGATTTTAAGGATCGAGAGTACGAACTTGCCAAGGCCCGCCAAAGTGCACAAGATGCCCGAGCCGAAGCCCAGAGCGCCCTCCAGGAAATCCATGCGGCCAATAAAATCACGGCGGGTAAGGCTTTTATAATGCAGAGCAAATATGTGAAGGAAAGGTTCCTCTTACTGACCCGGATTTGGAGTTCTCCAGGGGCGTTTGCGGATCTGCCGTGCAACGTGTTAGACGCTGCAGAATTCTATCGAGCCGAAGAGGGGAGCTCTACGGAGATGCTGTTCTGGTCTCAATACCTTGGACCAGCCAGTGCCCTTTAGCGATTAGCTGAAATAGCTGGTCGAGCTGCATAAGGCGGCCGAACTAGCCATGAAGGACTTGATAATCCGGCTATTGCCTACCGAGCCCATGCCCAGCAGCTACTTCAGACTCGTGAAGCGGCTTGTCAGTGCCTGCCCACGGCTTGAAGCCATCAAGCGGTCGGTCTGTATCGAAGGCGCGTGGATGGCCTTTGCCCGCACTAAGATGCATTGGGCGTAGATGGACACCACGAAGCTGATGACCGAGGGGCCGGCTGAGGGGAAGGAGCACCGCCAAACCCAACTATATTTTGACGGTGTCCTTGAGGGATCCCGCCTTGTGGCGGAGCAATGTGCTAAGGATATCATATTCCCATGAATACATTCATGTTATCCTGTCCTATAATATAAAACAAGATCTTTATGTAATATAATGCTTGTTTGTTTAAAATTTTACCTCCTGTGTGGCCGTTTATGAAATCTAAGAGTTGGCCAGTCATCAGCTTCTGCCCCACGTAGATTGTACGAGGGTGTTCGAGATAAGTCTAAACACTCTTTACTCCAAATTTTGGTCCTTAAAGGAGGTATTTAGCGCAACGAACAAGGCAATCAGACTATACGGCTTTATCACCCTCACTTAGCCATAGGAGTTTGACAATGAAAATTTTGGCGCAACCCCTAGTGTTCGGAAGTCCGAAATTGGGGCGCTATACACGCCTAATCGTATAGAAACCGATTCCTCGCATAATGCGGAAAAAATCTCTAAGGATTTGAAAACCTCTTGAATAGCTGACCAGCTCTCGCCGCATCATGATAGTCAGTTTTCGGCTTTCTCTACTGAGGTGCTCGTCCGAAAGAACCGGGACACAATCGCAGTAGTTCTCCCTTTACTACCCTAGCTGATATAGCGGAATGTAAGGTAGTAAGCATAGGAGCTGGACAACCCAACTATTGACCAAAGACATGATTCGGAGCCGATGCATATGATGCTATAAGTTCGGGGTGCCAAACTGTACTATAAAAGTGTTCGGACTTTATTGCCATGTTATGGGGTATGATGAAGCCCCTGGCGAATTAAGGCGTACCAGAGTGTACGGGCGCAATTGATAAAAAATACAAAGACAAGGAAAAAAATCAAGTAATAAGCTGACGCCGCAAATATTGAGCCGCAAGTTATTTTCCATTGTAATTTGATTAATACGTCAAGGCGTATTTATACAAGTAATGAAATAAGAAAGTAAGGCTATTTGACATGCCATGACCAAGGGCGAGCTGCGTGCGGGTATTTAAAACAGGTAAAACGATCATTAGCAGAGACAACCTGGGGATTCCCTTGTACATCAAAGCTCCTTGCCTTCTTGGTGTATCCATCCCGTGATAGGTCCGATAATCAGGTTATCAGAAAAGCCTCGGGAAGAGAATAACCTGAAATGAAAATGAAAAAGTGAAGGTATGTAGATCCGGGAGCGGTTGAGCCGCATTACGGACCGCGGTCTAGCTGTGCCTCCGTCCATGCCCATGGTATTTTAAGTGCGTAGTTATGTACGCGCGGCACAAATGTTGCCACTTGATTGGGACTGGAAGGGAGGCCGAATTGGTAGTCAAGCCCTGGACGAGCTGGACTATCCTGCCGCAAAGTAGTTCGGACTCGCTTGACGGTGTCCGGGAGCTTTACTGCCGAATTGAGGTTCTGCCTAAAAAGGCTGCTCTGTACTTCTGCTGCAAGGGCCGTGGTGTGCTCCTCAGTTCGAAGGGAGAGTTCCGTGTTTCCATTGACTGTTATAACACCGCGTGGTCTGGGCATCTTGAGCTTGAGGTAGGCGTAGTGCGGCACCGCATTGAACCGAGCGAATGCGGTTCGTCCGAGTAGGGCATGATAGCCACTGCGGAAGGGGACGATATCGAAGATCAACTCTTCGCTTTGGAAATTATCCGGGGATCCGAAGACCACTTCCAGTGTGATTGAGCCCGTAGAACAGGCCTCTACACCTGGTATGACACCGTTGAAGGTGGTTTTTGTGGGCTTGATCCTTGAGGGATCGATACCCATTTTGCACATTGTATCCTAATAGAGCAGGTTCAGGCTGCTGCCACCATCCATGAGGACTCGCGTAAGGTGGAATCCATCAATAATTGGGTCAAGGACTAGTGCGGCTGAACCACCATGACGGATGCTGGTCGGATGGTCCCTGTGATCGAAGGTGATCGGACATGACAACCATGGGTTGAACTTTGGGGCGGCTGACTCCATCGCATAGACGTCCCTGAGTGCACGCTTGCGCTCCCTCTTGGGTATATGGGTGGCGTATATCATGTTCACCATTTTGACTTGGGGGGGGGGGGGGAGTTGGGGAATCTCTTCTATCCCCCTGTGTTCGGTGGTCGGGGTTCCTCGTCATCATCATTTGCGACCCTTTCTCCTTATTCTCGGCATTTAACTTGCCGGCCTGTTTGAAGACCCAACATTCCC
Source organism: Triticum timopheevii (assembly GCA_963921465.1). Lineage (NCBI taxonomy): Eukaryota > Viridiplantae > Streptophyta > Magnoliopsida > Poales > Poaceae > Triticum > Triticum timopheevii. Next base: position 244,758,516 of record OY997264.1, on the reverse strand, counting down.
TGTTGGTATGATTGGCTGGTTTATCAGGAGTGCCATGGATTTGGCATGGTCGATCTAGTATGCGGTCTAGACTGGACGGACCCGGATTATTTCTCTTAAATGGCTTCTTCCACTGATCGGACTTAGGGCCACTGAATCCGGCGTTGACCACCATGTCTTCGGTGTTATCACCGTTGTTTCGACGCTTATGTCTATTGCGTCAGGGCTTGCCGTTGCTGTTTCTGGCTTCAGAAGTGCCAGGTTCACTTGTATTGGTGTTGCTATGGGCTAGCCAGCTATCTTTGCCCGCACAGAAGTGGGTCATGAGTGTCGTAAGGGCTGACATTGACTTTGGTTTTTCCTAGCCAAGGTGTCTGGCCAGCCATTCATCGCGGATGCTGTACTTAAAGGCCCCTAGGGCTTCGGTGTCCAGACAATCGACGATCTGGTTCTTTTTAGTTAAGAACCTAGTTCAGAATTTCCTGGCTGACTCTCCGGGCTGTTGGATTATGTGACTTAAGTCATCGGCATCCGGAGGTTGGACATATGTGCCTTGGAAGTTGTCGAGGAAGGCGTCCTCCAAGTCCTCCTAGCTTCCAATGGAGTTTTCGAGCAGACTGTTCAACCAGTACCTAGCTGGTCCCTTGAGTTTGAGCGGGAAGTATTTGATGGCGTGAAGCTCATCACTTCGGGCCATATGAATATGGAGAAGAAAGTCCTCAATCCATACCGCGGGGTCTGTTGTGCCATCATATGATTCGATGTGCACGGGTTTAAACCCTTCTGGGAAATCGTGTCCCATTACTTTGTCAGTGAAGCAAAGGGGGTGTGCGGCGCCTCTATACACTACAAAAAAAAAGACACATCCGTGACATTTTGGGCCGAACAATTTTTTTTCTGTCATACATATGACACTTCTATGACGATAATTGTGACAAAACCCGGTATCATCATAGATGTGGTGGGCTCCAACTTCTATGACAAAAAATCATGACAAAAAATGGGCTTTTCGTCCTGGGCGGGCCGGAGACGCAGCTGCATGACATTCTTTGGGTCGTCCATGATGGAAAAAACCGTGGTAGAAGCAAGGGGCAGGAAAATTTCGGGGAGTTGCCGGTTACGGTGGGAGGTCGGGGCCGGAGCGATGCGCATTTCTCTCGTACAAGTACGCGCGTGTGTGCGAGGCGTTGGCTCTAACTGAACCCGAGCGAGGCGTTGGGCTCTAATTGAACCCGAGCGATTGCACTGCAGGCTACGCGTTACTGAACCCGAGCGATCGATCGATGGCTGTTAACTGGACCCGATGGAGCGATTCCTTCGCTACTGCTGCTAACTGAAGCCGATCGATGCTGTCTCTGGGATGAACAGTGAGCGTTGCGGGTGGGTTTGGATGAACAATGAGCGGTGGCGTTGCCTCTGGATGAACAGGAACCCGTGGTGTGGAGGGCTGGATGAACAGTAGACGGTGGAGGGGTGGCCGTGGAGGGGTGGTTGAACAAGACCCCGTGGTGTGGAGGGCTGGATGAACAGTAGACGGTGGAGGGTTGGATGAACAGTAGACGGTGGAGTAGCGCGCGGTGTGTTGACACCAGATTTTGGCACGGTCAATAACTTATTTAAGATGGCCTTAATTGGAGAAGTGATCTTCATGAAAGAGTTCTATATTGTCGATATGAACATCTTTGAAGTTTGGGTCATCGCAGTCCGATTTCATCTCGAAGGCCGAAACTATACTCAAAGTACTAAGATCTTATATTCAGAGTACAGTTTGGCTGATTAAGCCCCCAAGACGACCTCAAAGGGAAAAATTATCTACATGGATTGTCTTCGTCTCGTCGAAGCGATCGATTTTGATATAAAAATCATTCCAATCCGAGTTCGGATGCAAAAGTTAGAGCCATCGGAATACAGCCCTGTCACAAGGCAAAAACTGGCGCGCCCCACCACACACCCTGTCTGATGGGTAGCGCGAGGGATAGCCTGTTTTGCGCGACCGATTTAACCCTTGAGATGACCTCTGATCTAAAAACGTTCAACACAAAAGTTGTTCGTCTCGTCGAAACGGTCAAGAGTGCTTTTGGGCTCGTTTCCATCCGAGATCGTTTACTACCACAAAAAAGACCCGCAAGGTGCAGCCAGTTTAAATGAACAGTTTTGGAAAGTTCGGACAAAACCAATCCGAATTTGACTAGGGTTTTGGACGTGAATCCAAGCCTTTTCCTTGCACGGGAAGTCCAGCCGCCTCTTATATACCTAAGGGGTGACGGCCGATTGAACAACACACAATCGAACAAATCAATTTACTACTTTTTTGTGTTCATCTACTTTTTGTCTCTCCCTTGTATCTTTCTTCTCGTTCTTCGCTAGTTTTCCTGCTGGAGGGCTGCGGATCCACGAGGCTCTAGGGGCGAGCGAATCGACCTGGAGCAGCCCATAGCCACCGCGAGCCCTGACGGGATCCCTCCCGGGCAAGCGGGGCTTCGGATCTACAAAAGCGCCCGCCGACTGTCTTGCGTATCGCGCTGTCGGTCGGGTCTCCTTCGACGTGAGCTGCGGTGCATCACCCCGGCGTCGAGGATACACGGTGACGTGTTCGTGTGTCAACAAACTTTTTGGCGACTCCGCTGGGGACGAAGCTTTGAACGGTCTCCAGCCCGTTCTTGCTATGAAGAGATCGTCATCTAGGGTTTGCAATCTACAAAGGTAACATGAATACCCAATTCACTTATGTAGATGCAAATAATACATATGTTGTTGCTAGATCGTCTAATGAGCATATTGTATTGGCTAGCCCTAGTTTTATCAATCATGCATCTAATTATGTGCAACAACCGATTCAGAATAATCTTCATGCTTCAACTTCATATAATTTTAGCAACATGCAACATATGTATCCCAACTCCCATGCATCGGCAACCCCACAAATCTATATGCCGATGAACAACATGATGAGTTCGGTTAATCATGTTGAGACACCCCATGTAGGAACTTCCAATAGTATGCAACAAAGTGTTTCAACTTTTTATTCATCGGCAAATAACTTGCAGTATGTTAATCCAAACGTGCCGGTGGATAGGGGAATTGGCCATGCCACTACTAGTTATTCAGCCAATTACCCTCAAACATCGTATGCTACACCTCATGCTACGATTTTTTCGGCACCATACGCAATTGTTGATATTCGTGATTCGGCTCCGCACCTTCATGCTCATGGCCGAATAAGTGAGAATTCTACCAGAGCGCATGTGTCTTTACCTAGTAACATAGCATATCATGTTGCCCCTGCACAATTACAGAATTTCGGCAACACACCATTGCCGAAAGCGTCTCAAAGTATTGGGGGGCAATCCGATGAAGATTGGGCTGAAATTTGTCGAAAAAAGCTTAAAGATAGACTAGATGCAATGTTTGTTGAATTTAGACAAGAACAAGCAACCTTGCGAATCAAATAAAGAAAGAGTGGTGATTCGGATAACAAAGTTAATTCAGTTATTAAAAAAGCCGAATCAAATAGTATGTGTACCGAATCTATCAAGGAAAAAGAGGATGCCAAGGCATTGGAGAGTCATTCAAAAGTGGAACAAAGTATTATTCAAGTGATACAACCATCATGCTCTCCCAACGTAATTGAAGAGGTATGTCTAGCAAGTGACTTGCCTATCTTCCGATTTGGTCGCAACTTTATTGTCGATGCTTCTATAAGAAAAATTCTCATAAGTAATTTTGAAAGACCAATGAAGAAGAGTAATTTATTTGTTAGCAACAAAATTGTTATAGACTATATTGGTCAACCCATTGCACCATTTATAAAGACCGATAATGACTTATTGTTGTGGCCAAAGCTTTCCCCATTGCTTTATCTAAAGTTCATATCTAGTTGGGTAGCTTTGCTTATTTCTTACTTGGCTTGTACTTTGTCTCAATTGAGACATGTGTGTTCTAAATATTTTCGAATCGGAAGTTTAAAGCCAAGGTTAATTTCTTTTGAGAAATCCGATGCTAATATAATATCTTATCCAAAGACACCGGAGATAGAGTGGAAAACACAATGTATAGCCGAATGGGAAGATTCTAAATCTGAACCATTCGTTTGCTTATCTTCAAAGCCGTTCACACAGCAAGATCGGCTAGAAAGCAAGAAGTTTACCTTGAATTCAACCATGTGTGACCAAATATTTGATTTATTGCTGAAAAATAATTACATAAGAATTCTTGATCACCATGTCAAGCCATCAATTCAAGGACGAATATATTGTAGGTTGCATCATTTGTTCAAACATAATTTTGAGGATTGCAATATGTTTCGTCAAATAGTTAAATCGGCCATTGAAAAAGGACGATTAAAGTTTGTTGAAACACCAAGAGATGACCAGTCTATTCCGATTGGTCCCGATGGCAAAAAGTTTTTACATCGGCTGCTTCAAGCCGATCCATTTAAAAAGAATGTAAAAGCTGCAGGTGATGGGATCAAGCTTTCAAGTAAAGAAGTTGTTGAAGAGCATAACGAGCATAATCTTGAGGGCGGGAGTTCCATCGAAGCTACAATGGAGACGCCAAATACTGGGGGGCGACAAGCAAATCGAATGATTGGTGCAAGCACAACCAAAGGAAACAAAGGCCGAAATAAGTGCAAGTGTAAGAGATCAAAAATCAGCTTCGCTGAACTATTGGATAAATATCAAAAGAAGAGTGAAGAGAAGAATGCTTATCAGCCAAATCATGCAAAGAAACCAAGATCACCCCCAAGGCGCAAATATGAGGATTGGTGTTGGCAAAGTGATAATTTTAATGCAACATATTCATATCCTTATTTTGGGCCGCCAATGCCAATGCCGTGGATGCCTCCCTATGCTCATATAGATACATATTCATCATGGGACAGGTATGATACAAGGGCACATTCTCCATCTTATTCTATACCATCTCACCAATACTATCAGCTCCAAGGAGATCAACATTTGAACAATCACGCGTCAAAGACCGTTTCAATCATAAAGAATCGGTCTGGTGCACAAGGAAGAATAAGGAGGTGGTTGAGCAAATCTACCGCGTCAAAAGAGATGGTCGTAAGAGTGCCACTTCAGATATGATCTCAAATGAAAAAGAGCCAATTAAAATGTTGAGATTGGCTACAAAAGGCAATGAGGCAAGTCAATCAAGTGCCAAATCTGAAGGGAAGAAGTTGAGAGTGCACAAGGTAAAACAAGAATTGCCATTACTTCAAACAAAATCGCAGCTGGGATGCCCACTCGTCTTATCGTATTGGCAAAAGAAGGATTTGTAGAAGCTTAGTGCACAAGAACTTGAAAAGAGAAATATGGCATGGGTTCCCAAAGGAAATATTCAAAATAAGAATTATGTGCGAGCTTCCTTTACAAGGAGTGCGACAAAGGTGAAGAAGGAAAAGAGTGAAAGCTACGAAGGACCAAGCCGAAGGTTTCAACATCTTCGGTCCACACATTATCCATTTTCTTCAACAATGCCATTGATGCCTATGCCATGGAATTCTTCATCAGGTATGATTGGTTACCCTCAATGGGCTTATTTTAATCCATGGATAAAATATAATTTCTTACATCATGAAAGGGTATTACCAAATCATTATATGTTCGATTAGCTTCACTTTTGTTGCTAATCTAAATGGCCGATATATACTTATCGTCCAAAGCACGTACAAAATGGTCGATGGAGTGTTGACATCGCGCTTAGAACAAACTTCGTGCAAGTTATTTTTCGGCACACAAGTTTTGCCGAAAAATAGGGGGGCATGTGTTGACACCAGATTTTGGCACGGTCAATAACTTATTTAAGATGGCATCAAATGGAGAAGTGATCTTCATGAAAGAGTTCCGTATTTTCGATATGAACATCTTTGAAGTTTGGGTCATCACAGTCCGATTTCATCTCGAAGGCCAAAACTATTCTCAAAGTACTAAGATCTTATATCCAGAGTACAATTTGGCTGATTAAGCCCCCAAGACGACCTCAAATGGAAAAATTATCTACATGGATTGTCTTCGTCTCGTGAAACGATCGATTTTGATATAAAAGTCGTTCCAATCCGAGTTCGTATGCAAAAGTTAGAGCCATCAGAATACAGCCCTATCACGAGGCAAAAACTGGCGCGCCCCACCAGACACCCTGTCTGATGGGTAGCGCGAGGGATAGCCTATTTTGTGCGACCGATTTGACCCTCGAGATGACCTCTAATCAAAAAACATTCAACACAAAAGTTGTTCATCTCGTTGAAACGGTCAAGATTACTTTTGGGCTCGTTTCCATCCGAGATTGTTTACTACCACAAAAAAGACCCGCAAGGTGCAGCAGTTTAAACCGAACAGTTTTGGAAAGTTCGGACAAAACGAATCCAAATTTGACTAGGGTTTTGGACGTGAATCCAAGCCTTTTCCTTGCACGGGAAGTCCAGCCGCCTCTTATATACCTAAGGGGTGACGGCCGATTGAACAACACACAATCGAACAAATCAATCTATTACTTTTTCGTGTTCTTCTACTTTTTGTCTCTCCCTTGTATCTTTCTTCTCGTTCTTCGCTAGTTCTTCCTGCTGGAGGGCTGCGGATCCACGAGGCTCTAGGGGTGAGCGAATCGACCTGGAGCGGCCCATAGCCGCCGCGATCCCTGACGGGGTCCCTCCCGGGCAAGCGGGGCTTCGGGTCTACAAAAGCGCCCGCCGACTGTCTTGCGTATCGCGCTGTCGGTCGGGTCTCCTTCGACGTGAGCTGCGGTGCATCACCCCCGGCGTTGAGGGCACACGGTGACGTGTTCGTGTGTCAACACAGTGGAGGCTGGATGAACAGGAGCCCGTGGAGGCTGGAGGAGGTCGACGGTAGCCCGTGGAGGCTGGAGGAGGTCGTCGGTGGAGATGAACAGTATCCCGTGGAGTCCTGTTTTGCGGTACGCCACACCCCTCCCGATGAGCAGGACCTCCGTTTCGACCGTAGGAGGTCCGTTTCGTCCGTTTTGTGGTACGCCACACCCCTCCCGATCAACAGGACCCCTGTTTCGACCGTAGGAGGTCCGTTTCGTCCGTTTTGCGGTACGCCACACCCCTCCCAATCAACAGGACCCCCGTTTCGACCGTAGGAGGTCCATATCCTCCGTTTTGTGGTATGCCACACCCCTCCCGATCAACAGGACCCCGCCCCGAATGTAGGAGGTCCGTTTCCTCTGTTGTGCGGTACGCCAGGCCTCATTTCCATCACCTGTTCCGTCCAAGCCGGTTGGCTCCCACGCGTTCCTTTGCCTCCCAATGAACACGAGCATTCCGTTGCCTCCCCATGAACATGAAGCATTCCGTTGCCTCCCCATGAACACGACGATGACGCTGTTTCTCCGTTCGGACCCAGCCATGTACGTATGCGCGAGTAGGCGTTCGAGACCCTGCCCATATGTACGTACGTGGCCGTATTTTCTTTGTTGCACCCTCGCTGTTGTACGTATGTGTACATGCTACGTGCGCGCCTCTACTACGACACGTGCGCGCCTCTACATCCACCAGTATGTACGTACACGTTCGCGACCAGAATGACAACACTACGTACGCTTCGACCTGGTGGGTCCCGACTATCAGGCACTTCCTTGCCTGCGAAGATGTAGTTGGTGGGTCCCAGCAGTCAGGGGGCGAATCGTTTTTTTGCTGGGACGCACTTCCTTGCGTGCGAAGATGTAGCTGGTGGGTCCCAGCAGTCAGGGGGGTGAATCGTTTTTTTTTGCCCGGACGCACTTCCTTGCGTGCGAAGGTGTAGCTGGTGGGTCCCAGCAGTCAGGGGAAACGTTTTTTTCACAAAATACGGTGGCCCATCCGGTGGTCCCCGCTGTCAGGTGGAGGAATAATTATTTTGCGCGTAATAAGGAGGCACTTCCTTGCTGCGGCCGTGGACCCAGCTGTCAGCCTCTCCATGCATAGTACTCTTCCGATGGAAGTCGGTCGTTGACCACATTGACCACACCGCACCGAGAGCACACGACGGCGAGGTCTAGGAAGGGGATGACACGGAGGCAGGGAAGACTCGGCAGTTGTTTCCCACACAGAGGGGAGTACGACTGTACGAGGGTTTACTGGTTCGCCTGCCATCGCCGGAGAATAACATCAGGTGTGGGTGAGTAGATGGATGGCTAGACCAGTGATGGGAGTACGGTGGGGCGGTGAGGCCTGCGCGGCATCATAGCCGGCTGTGGGGAGGAGGGAGCAGGCAGTCCCGCCGGCGCTTGTTTGAGCGGCTGGAGCAGGAAGAGCAGAGATTGAAGAAGCACGACGGCCGTTGGATGGACATCCAACCGTCACTGCTTGTGCGTCAACCTTTTTTTAGGAAAGCCTCAAATCTGTGGAAAACAGCATACAACCCATCTGCCATTATTTCTAATAATTTACAGCCCATTTGCTAATTCTTAAGGTTTTTTTGGAGTCCATATTCTTTTTGTTAGCATTACAACCCATATTGTGGCCACGGTTAAAAATTATATGAAATTTTGCATATTTCGGTGCGGTCCGAACAGTTTTTAATCCCAAAATTTCGACTCACATTCAAACTGATTTTAAAAATAAATGTATATCAATATAAAATCCAACAAATTCTCCACGCATAAAAATTAATGTAATTTAAAATCTTGAAATGAAAAAAATATATTTGAAACTAATTTCCGGTTTGATGTGTTTTAAAAATGTACAACCCATTTCTCATTACTGATGGGCCATTTTCTCGGCCAGCCGAATGAAAGCTCTCCTCTCTTGAAAGATTTGCAGCCCAACAGGCCTGACAAAGCGACTTGGCAAATCACAAAAAAAACTGGGCTGTGGCCGCGGACCCAGCTGTCAGCCTCTCCACGTATAGTACTCTTCCAATGGAAGTCGTTCCTTAACCACATTGACCACGCCGCGTGGAGAGCACCACGGCGGTGGACGACGACGAGGCCTAGGAAGGGGACAATGCGGAGCCGGGGAAGACGCGGCAGTGGATGCCCGCGCGGAGAGGAGTACGAGGGTTCACTGGTTCGGCTGCGGTGTGAGGCTGCTGTCGCTGCAGGGCCTGGCCAACGGTGGGAATAGTAGGGGGCGGTGAGGCCTCCGCGGCAGCATGGCCGGCCACGGGAGGCAGGAGCATGCGGCACAATCGGCGCTGCTTTGGGTGGCTGGGGCAAGAGGACCAGAGGTTGAAGAAGCACTACGGCCGTTGGATGGATATCGTACGGTCACTGGAGCTAGAATCGTTCATATTGACTAAGTTGAGAAAGCCTTTCGTCCCCGTCAACTTAGTAGGCCCACAAGTGGGTCCCAGCTAGCCGGGGGAGTATTCATTTTTTCGTGCGTAATAAGGAGGCACTTCCGGTGGGTCCGAGCTGACAGCGGGGGGAACATTTTTTTCGTGAAATACGGTGGCCCGTTCGGTGGGTCCCAGCAGTCAGGGGCAAACAATTTTTTTCACAAAATACTGGTGGCCCGTCCGGTGGGTCCCCGCTGTCAGGTGGAGGAATAATTATTTTCCGCGTAATAAGGAGGCACTTCCTTGCGGCTGCCGTGGACCCAGCTGTCAGCCTTTCCACGTACAGTACTCTTCCGATGGAAGTCGGTCGTTGACCACATTGACCACGACGCACCGAGAGCACCGCGGCGGTGGATGACAGCGAGGCCTAGGAAGGGGACGACGCAGAGCCGGGCCACGGGAGGTAGGAGCAGGTGGCACGACCGACGCTGCTTTGGGCGGCTGGAGCAAGAAGACCAGAGGTTGAAGAAGCACTATAGCCGTTGGATGGACATCATACGGTCACTGGAGTATTGACTATGTTGACAAAGCCCTCCGTCCCTGTCAACTTAGTAGGCCCACAAGTCATCCCAACAATATGGTGGGTCCCAACTAGCACGGGATATTCATTTTTTTGGGCGTAATAAGGAGGCACTTCCTTGCGTGCGAAGATATAGATGGTGGGTCCGACCTGTCAGCGAGGGGAATGTTTTTTTCGCGAAATACAGAGGCCCTTCCTGTGGGTCCTAGCGGTCAGGTGGAGGATCATTATTTTGTGCGTAATAAGGAGGCATTTCCTTGTGTGCGGCCATGGACCCAGCTGTCAGCCTCTCCACGTACAATCCACTTCCGATGGATGTTGTTCATTGACCACGTTGACCAGGCCGCGCCGAGAGCACCAGGGCGATGGACGACGACGAGGCCTAGGAAGGGAACGACACGGAGCCAGGGAATACTCCGCAGTTGTTTCCCACGCAGAGGAGTACGAGGGTTTACTGGTTCGTCTGCAGTCGCCGGAGAATAACAGCATGTGTGGGTGAGTAGAGGGATGGCTAGGCCAGCTATGGGAGTACGGTGGGGCCGTGAGCCTGCACGGCAGCATAGCCGGCCACGGGAGGAGGGAGCAGGCAGTCCCGTCGGCGCTTGTTTGAGCGGCTGGAGCATGAAGAGCAGAGATTGAAGAAGCACGATAGCCGTTGGATGGACATCCAACAGTCACTGGTCTCGTGTGTTGACTAAGTTGACAGGGCGTTGCGTGTGCGTCAACCTTTTTTTTATGAAAACATACGCGTCAACCTGTACTAGGCACAAGTCAGCCTCAAATCTGTGGAAAACAGCATACAACCCATCTGCCATTATTTCTAATAATGTACAGCCCATTTGCTAATTCTTAAGATTTTTTGTAGCCCATCTTCTTTTTGTTAGCATTACACCCCATATTGTGGCCACGGTTAAAAAGTATACAAAATTTTGCATATTTCGGTGCGGTCAACTGTTTTTAATCTAGAAATATCGATTCACATTCAAACTATTTTGAAAAATAATTTATATATAAATATAAAATCCAAATAATTGTCCACGCATAAAAATCAATGGAATTTAAGATCTTGTAATTAAAAAAGTTGAAACTAATTCCCGGTTTGATGTGTTTTAAAAAATGTACATGCCATTTCTGGGCAAATCGAATGAAACTCTCATCGTCTTGAAAGATTTGCGGCCCAGCAGGGCCGATAAAGCAAGTAGGCCTTGTTTAGGTATTTCTTAAAAAAATAGAACTGGGCTAGCCATTTTCAGCAAGAAAAAAACACAACTGGGCTCATGATGTGGTAAACATAAATAAAACCCTGGCTAGATGGGCCACAGCCCCCGCACAGCCCCGTTGTTACCCTGATCCGTCGCTAAAACTAGTATAAATAACGACTACTTGTTCCTCAAAAAAACTGCGCGACTTGCTGGTTCCCTGGTGTCAGTCGCTCGTAGTGTAATTCTCTTGTTTATTGACTATGTTGACAATGGCGTGAGCCCCAGATGTCCAACCATTAGGAGGAACCATATTTTTGGGCTTGTACTATAGAGGCACTTGCTTGCGTACTGCTATGACGCTGGTGGGTCCCTACTGTCATCCTCTCCACGTACAGTCATCTCCTTGTTCCTCTTGGTTGTTGACGATGTTGACAACACAAGAGGGCGGCACACCGCGCATGGTGAGCGAACCAAGGCCGCAAGGAGGAGGATGACGGCGAGGCATCGGACGGAAGGAATAGGAGCCGTTGAAGATGCGCCGGTTAAGTCGCAGGCGGAGGGGAGTACGAGGGTTGACTGGTTCGGGCACGGGTGCGTGTTGGGGCTGACGTCGCCGGAGAATAACAGGACGTGTGGGGGAATAGAGGGAGGGACTGGCCAACGTTGGAGGGTACGCACGGTAGGGCGGCGGAGGCGCAGCCAGCCATGGGAGGCGGGAGCAGGCGGAGCCGACGGGGTGGTTTGGTTTGGGCGACTGGAGGAAGAAGAAGACAAGAGATAGAAGATACACGACAGATGTTAGAATCCAAATCTGTCACGGTCATGCAACCTTTCCTATGAAAATTTACAGCCCATTTGATGTGCTAGTTCGAAATAAGTTTGTGGGTGCTGGTGGGGGCTAATCACTGGGCTTCTGTAATGCACAATGAGCTCAAGCAGCCGGCGTGGGTGATGTTATTTCCCTTGGTTGTGATTTGTTATAATATTTCACTCTAAATTAAACTAATGGCAAGTCATTTGCCTTGTTTCAAAGAAAATATGACAGTCACAGCCGAGTTGAAAAGGGCAGGAACATCTAACTCCAGCTTACAAACTGTACAAAAGCACGAGGCTTGATTGTTCATCAGGTTTACAAAAAAACCAGATTGAAAAGGGCAACAACATCTAACTCCAGCACTGTTTTCGGCAGTCACAGTCAAATGGATCGGCCAGGTCCATAGAATGAACATCCCGGGTCGTAAAATTTACTGGATTATGACCACAATATGTTGTAAATAGAAGCCCGACACGTTCAAAAGCTCTTTTGCCCACCTGAAACTCCTTTTTTTTGCTCTTCGACATACCCATCCGTCAAAACCATGCTACTGATAAACTTAAGCCTGATGAACAATAGTAACCTCACATTCAGCAGGAAGAATGTGACAAATCTTGTGTTTGCACGGTTGGCTACATATCATTCTAGCATTATTGTCTTCAATCGAATCTCATGAGAAGTGAGAAAATCTCGATGCTTACGATTGGTTATAACTTTCTTACCCCGTCCTGTTGCCTAAATAGACATGAAGATTGAAAACAGTTAGGGTCAAAAAGAAGAGTGTCGAAAGAGCAACAGCTGAACGGTTAATTCTAGTACACTATATGCGGGCTTCCAATGTGCGTGAAATTATCACCTTTATATACAACTTCTCCAGACATGAAAAGCATTGCAGCAAGCCAATAATCTTGTTCAGATCAAAACTATTCATTTGGATATATAAGATCTTGACAGAATCCAGCACCATTGATAGGCCATCCATGGAGAAACTCTTCACTGAGCATAGAACATAATATTAGTACAAAATGTGTACTCCAAGATGATATATAAATTATGCGCAGAAATTTAAAATGCAGCTTATGGTTACAAGTGTAGATGATAATATAAAGTACCTGAAGAACTGTGGAGCCAAACACCATATTGAAATGAGCATAGAGATCATGTATTACACCCAAGGTCTCCAGTTTAGGCGCAGAGAGGATGGTTATTTGCAACAGTGAATAACTAGAATCAAGGATCAACCTTTGAAGTGAAGGGGCATCTTGGATGATGAGCTGCCTTCCGTCAAAAGAAATTCCAATTCTTACAAGGTTAGGCGACTTTATTTGGAGACAACCGATTCTAACTGTGAAAACAAGCACCAAGCACTCCAGCGCAGGGCAACTGGAGTGGATGATGCTGTGCAATGAGGCCTCCGATATACGAACCCGCACAAGTGAAAGTTCCTAGAGAAATGGGAGTCGAAGGTTTAGTACCAGATTGTCTGGTAGGTAGCACAGCGCAAAGGTGGCGGTGTGGAGAGAGGAGGAAAACCGCGAGATGGACATCGGTGCTGAGGGCACAAGTTCATGGCGTTTGGTATGTGGTATGTGATTTCCAGGGGAATAGTATAACTCAAGTAGCTGTAGTTCTGTGAATTCAGGGGATTTCAGCCAGGTGTCCACCGTGCAGGGCATGGTATGCTTGCTCAGGTAGCATGACGGGATGTAGAGGCTTTGAATGGAGCCCTGGTGGGAGGAGATGATGGCTCTGGGGATTTCAAAATCATTGAAGAGAGATAGCTGACGACAGTCGAGATTAAGGGGCACGGCGCGCTATAGAGGGCGCCATCGAATTGAGAGGACTTGGGTGCGGCAGCAATTCTTGTTGGGGAGAAGCGAGATGATCCCCCCAAGGACGGCGTCTGGGAGATCGCTGATGCGGTCCACCCGAGATTCTATGGGTTCCTGGGATCCGGTGGGGGCGGGGTCGCTGCTTCTCCCCGCGCTGCCGGGTGCGGGATCTACAACAGGCGTCGCCGCTGGTGGGAGCCTCATCTTCTTGGCGCTGGGGTCAGCCGACTCCATTTTCCTCGAGGGCGTCACGTCACACTCATGGATTTGAGCAGAGTAACGAATGACGAGCCTAGTTGTAGTGCGAGCGAAGAAGAAGGGGAGCTGGGGGTTTTCTGTAGGAGTGAGGAAGAAGGGGAGCTGGGGTTTTCTATAGGAGTGCGGTGAGGAATTTGGGGGTACGAGTGGAGCGAACTGACGTGAGGTGGGTGGGAGCGAGGAGGAAGAAGAGCACCCAGGTTTTTTTTTGGGGGGGGGGGGGGCGGTGTGCTGGGTGTGGGTAGCGCCTTTTGAATTGATTTTACTATTTACTAGTGTGGATTGGCTGTTTTGTCTTGGGCCCAGAGAAACAATTACTACTAGTATAGTGGAGACACTCTACAGCTACCCAGAAAAACAATTACTACTAGTGCAATGGAGACACTCTACCACTTTTGGCTCCTCCTAGGTAATTGAAACGTCTCCCTCTACTGAATGCCGTTATACTTTTGTTCACCGACATGCGGTGCATGCAGCATGCGGGCCCAAATGCATCCACCAAATTAGAAGGCAGTATGCAGGCGGAGAGTCACCCCGGTCGTAGCGCGGCAGTAACGAGCCATCGTATCACAAAACCCCACCTCCCCGCAGTCTAAGTTTGATGGACAAAGCAACCATCATTTCACTCTTCGCTGAATCCCCTTCTCCCTCACCGTCTTCAAGAAAGGCAACACTCGCATCTGCCACTGTTCTTCTCTCCCAACGAAGGGAAGGTAAGCGGATCCGTGATGTTGGTATATTTTTGTTCAGAGAAAAAAAGAACTTTTGCAAAGCAGTAACCGATGCTCACTCTCTTTTTTGTTTCATTGTCATTGCGATTGTGTTTTCCTTTCAGTGGTCTCCTAGTATTCGTCAGTTTCGTGATGGACCAAGGAGAACCAGGCAAAGATCTGTCGATATTGGAGCAGACGCGGGAGGCTGATCCCCACGAGACAGAGAGCTCCAAGAAGATGGAGGCAACCACCGAGCCGACCCCAGATACGCTCACAGTCACTACTGAGATGGTCAATGCCCCGTTTGAGGTTACAGCCCCCGTGGCACCGCAAGAGCAGTTTTCCCCTTCGAGGATGTGTCCCCCCCCGCTGAGCTGCCCAAGGTGATTTCCTTCTTTGCCGATCTCGATTGTGGTTTTTCATCTAAGTATGTGGTGATTTTTTTAGAAAAGGAAGTATGTGGTGATTAATAATGCAAAATTTTATTAGCTTCGATGCCATGCTATACATAGTGGTTTAAATAACTTGTGTTTCTTATACTGAAAAGTAATTCAGAATTTGTTTCTGTTTCAATTAGAGCCCTCATGCAGACAAGGATTGTGTTGTTGTGCATGTCACTCGCTATGAGGCGGACGACCTGAATATACGCACTGGGAAAACAGAGTTCTTAGGCTGTTGGATCCTGGAAGCCATTTGCGGTTATACCAATGACGAGTTGTATTCCAGCCTCACTGTTGTCAGGCGTGTTGTCCAGGGTGTACTAAAGCACAAGAAGTTCAAAGCTACTCCTTCGTTTGTGAGGCATACTGTTCTTGTCAACCTTACGCAGGAAGATGACGTGGCATGCCTCCACAAACAAGTTTATGAGTGGCAAGGCCACAAGGTTGTCTTCATGAAGGTTCACAGGATTGAGCTCCTGCGGGACGTCCTCGATGATGTTCATGGCAAGGTCCGTCTTGTGTCCAGCCCAAATTAGATCGAGGCATGAAATAGTTGCCCCAGCTAGTGTTTAATAGTAGTTTGGATTGTGTCTAATTATGGGACGGAGGGAGTACGAAGAAAGAGATAGAGAGGAGTACAAAAAATACACTTATAGCCAACCTTATAGCCAACCTTGTTGTAGTATGAGTGACTAAGTGATGACTATGTATGACATGCCAACATCAGATAGCCTAACGCACCGTGTTAAATCTCCAAGGGCACGACCGCACGAGCAACGCGACGGTCGTGGTAGGCGCGACCATGATACGGGCTGCTAGCAGCCCTTGGATCTGAGATCAAACGGTCGCATGCTAAGTTGCCGAAAATTTTAAGAATAATCCTCCAGGATAGGACATTCACCCATAGGTCTAGAATCACGCCATGCAACCATTCGATCTCAGATCCAAGGGCTCTCGGAAGCCCGTATCATGGGAGAATGGAAAGCCACTACCCTACCGTTCACACGCTGGCAGTTCGCTCCTACTCGTCCCCGCACGTCCTTTAATACTACGGCGGTTCGCTCCTAGTCATCCCGTCCATTCACTTTAAGGCAGTTCCACTAATCCTAACCCTCCTCCCAAATCCATGGCGTCCCAAATCTCCCCGATTGGCGGTGAGTACAAGGTTAGAACCATCACCGGCGATGAGTTCAACGTCATCTACACCCGTACTTCCGCGACGGTGAAAGGATGCCTTTCTCGCTTCAGACGCATGTTCGAAAACTCACATGATGAGTGGGTCGCTGGGCTAGATGTTGAGTACACCACAGTGGTGGGACGAGAGAAGAATCTAAAGGACGAAGAGAGGAAGAAGCCCGCCGTGATCCAGGTTTGCGTACATAACGTTTGCTTGGTCTACCACATATGCCATGCCGACGTTGAGTGCCAGGATTTTGAGAACTTCCTCGAGGACAAAACAATCAAATTCGTTACTGTAGACTTTAAGAACGACAAAGAAGTCCTGTGTCGGATAGGCCTCGTTTTAGGCAACCCCTTCGACCTCCAGAAGAATCGGCTGGTGCCCTCTCGTCAGCCTTCAATGCTGACCCTGGCAGGAGCCATCGTTCATCCTTCGTACGGTAAACTGGAGAAACCTCATTACATGTTTCATCGTCATGCATGGCAGCGGAATGTACTAGATATAGACCACATCCAGTACGCTGCAATGGATGGCTACCTTTGTTTCAATATCTACAAGGGTTGGATGAAGAGCAACAACCAAGTTGGCGGTTCAAGCAAAGAAGTATTGGCCAAGAGGAAGAGGGACAAGGACGAAGTCGAGGACGTGGACGAGGACTCCGAGTAAGGTGGCAGTGTCGTTGCTCATGGTGGTTCTAAACTTCTAATGCAGTGGCTACCAGATTAGTTGCATAGTTTAATTTCAAGTGTGCTTAGTTTAATTTGAGGGGTGTGTTGTGCTGAGCCCCCAACAGAACTATGTTATGTTTCTTCTCGTTACTTTAACTCTTTAGTATGTACATACTAGTACTAGTACTAGTCTCATTGCTCATTACTACTACTGGGCCGGTACGAGTGGGGTGTGTCCCCCCTGCTGTTCTGCACTGTTATTTGGTGCTTGACACGTCAACCCGGTTGCTATATGTCACACATGTCGGAGACAAGAAGTACATAATTCATGAAAGGGAGCGTCGACGGAGGAGTATACTATAGAATTCATTAAAAGGAGTGACTTAGTTTTGGAAAAATCTGTTTTTACGGAGTACGTACCCACTAGGGTTTATAGGGCTCATCTAAAAAACATTCATTTTTCCGTTTGATAAGTCTCAATTCTACTATACTAGTAGTAGTACCATTACATGTTGGATTTCGAGGTGCGTTAGATCACCCGATGCAAGCAGTGTCAAGAGGAAACTAACCAATGCATGTACAAGTCCATGGAAATTTAGTGGTCATTCATGCATTCGTTCTAATTAATGCCTCGGTAAACATAACTTCTTGAGAAAAATGAGCGTACTGTGCAAACTATGAAATTAATTCGACCACTCACCGTCTACCTTGGTTGGAGAGATTTTGAAATTGAGCCATAAACTGGAAAGGAGGGAGTAGTAACTTTTGTCTCGATTACTATTTGTGGCCTTGTATAGATGCAAAATGTATTTTTTTATAGTGGCCTTGTATAAGTAAATAGAGGGAGTACTAACCAAAGTACGTAGTAGGGACGAGGACTAAACGGAGGGAGTAGTAAAATTTTCTCCTCATGTTGCGAGCCACCGCGCGCGTGTGCGAGGGAGCGGACGTAAAGGCATACAATAGTAGTAAGCTTCACCTCATCCTGCGAGCCACCGCGCCCGTGGGCAGGTGAGACGGCGTACTAAGCAAGTTTCTCCTCGTTCTGCGAGTTGACGGGACACATCAAAAGTACTACAGTGTATAGAGCCTTGCCTCTAAGGTAGGCCCCACATGGTTTGCCTCTTTTTTTTAATTTAACATAACGCCTCAAGTCGCAATTTGTTTGTTCACCCGTGGTAGACGATCCTCCCTCCACCAAGTGGACAACCAGTACACGTGACAAATTACCACGTGGGCTGCCTTTTTCATACAAAAATGAGCTCCACCGTGTACCCGCGCGGGTGTGGTTGGGAAAGATACGGGAGTACGTGCGCATGCGTGCACCTCTTCTCTTCGTGCACGTCCCCCACCTACGTGGGTGTGTGCGAGAGAGATACAAACCTAGACATAATGCGCTGTCCATCCCCATGCCTCCGCCCAGTCCGACCACCAGTCACCACCATGGCACCACGCCCCACTCCTCCTCACCTTATCTCTCATATTTCTCCCTCCACTTTTATATACAAGGGGCCACTATCAAAATTAGAATTTGCAGATATACAAGGCCACTAACACTAATCAATGCAATATTAATGGTGTTTGCCTCGTGGTACTAGCAAAGGAGGACATTAATTATCCCTTGCATGCATGCGGGAGTTTGTAAAAAAATGCATCTTGATGTTCCGTGCAATGCACGGGCATCTTGCTAGTCCATGAAAACAACACATGGCAAAATTCCACGACGAACGAGGGATTTGAATCTGTTGGGAGGGGTTGTTTGGATCTTGCCCGGGGTAGCCAAAATATTGGCGACCCTTTTGTCCACCGGTGCCTTAGCCACCGATGAACGAGGAACGGCTCGGGTGCTCATGCTGTCATGCATCCTCCAGCGCGCACGTTGGAGAAGAGCTCGCACGAGCTGTGTTTTTTTGCACCACAACGCCGCCCGAGCCGCCCGCAGACCGACCGGCGACCCGCAAATTACGCCATCCAACCGTAGCCGCACACATTATGACAACAACTCAACCAACCGGACGAAATTCACGCAAACACATAGACAAACTGATATTTCATATAAACAACGACGGAAATCATATAAAATACCGGATCTTCACACAAACATGACGGATTTCATTACATCCAAATGAACTACGCGGTGCTAGTTCTAGATAGCATAGGTATATAATACCTGGCCTAAATGGTCGCCCGCCGATCGATTTGTGTTCCTCATGTCTGGCAGCATGATCACCGGACTGCCGGGAGCCTCGGAGGTATATGCTTCAGCGCAAAGGACGGCTCTCTTCCCCACTACCGAACTGATATCATTGGCTGGTGCCGAAGATGATGGTGGCCGGCACCGGTTCGAGTTCATCACCGGCCACTACTTCGCCATGGCCAGCACCGGCTCGAGTTCATCCTAACATTGACCTCTTCTGTGGAGCCCATGCGGGGTCGACGAAGGTCCCTGCAACAAAAGGATCCGGCAAGACACCTGCTGTGTACGCCAGTGTCGCCTCGCGGTGGCCTTCATGGGACCCAAGCGGCAGCGGCCTCCCGTGTTCTACTTCTCCTCGATGATGGCGGCGGACGCGGAGGCGCTGGCCACCGACTCGTCGCTCTCCACGCACCCGGCTTCTGTCACTGCTTGCATGGCGCGGCCGCCGGCATGGGAGTCTCGGCCATAGAAGCGGGAGATGCGGTACGAGGCGGCGGCATGGACGGCAGCAACGACGCCCGTGCGCCGCTCCTCATCGAGTTGGCCTAGAGCGGCGAGTTGCTGAACCGCGCGCCAGCTTGGGGCGGCAACTGGCTCCGTCGGGCGAGGGGAGGGAGGTGGATCAGCGAGCTGCATAGCTCGTATCCGGCGGGCTACCCAGCCGTCTTGGATGCGGAATAACTACTCTTTGTAAGCCATTGTAAGAGTGGACAAAATGGTGGAGGAGATAGGGGAGCGGCGGAGGTGTGCGATTCTTGGCCGGCATTTGGCCTCGTTTAAATAGGAGATTAAATAGACGGCGGACGGGAGGAGCTCGGCCGGCGTTGCGTTTAACGCCAGCCCGGTCATGAACTGATGTGTGTCCAGAGTGGGTTTCTCGGCTTCCACACGGGCGAGTTTCATGGAGGCGTTTGAATGCGGCACGGAGGCGTGTTCATCCGGGCGTGCCGCGAGTGGTGCCCTCGACTCTGAGATAGGACACCGCGCCATTCTTCCACTGATGTGTGGGCTCTTTGGGTGCATGGCCTGCATGTCAGTGACCCAACGCAGGCAGTGCACAACAGAGGAACCTTTGGTGGGCCAGGGCGGTCAGAAGCGGGCATTTCATAAACCGATGATTGTTCATTGAGTGTGATGTCATCTTTTTCATGTAGTTAAGCCTACTATGTTGATAGCCTGTTCGATACGTTGTGATTCATAAAGACCGATGCAAACATCAATGTTCTGCTTATCACAGATAAGATTGATTAATACCCGTAACAATCCATGTCCTTAACAAAGGGTGCATGCACGTATAGGTTGAGCGTGTGTCTTGCGTCGTGTGCTGTGTGCATGCAGGCGTGCGAGTGTTGCGTGCATGCAAGGGTGCGTTTCAGTGTTGCATGCATGGGTGCGTACGTGCGTGTGTTTGTGAGTGCATGTGTACGTGTCAGTGTTGCACGCCAGCATGCGTGCGTGTGTACATTATGTGTACATGTCAGTGTTGCACGCCTACATGCGTGCGTGCATGTGTACGTGCGGGGTGAGGCTACACGTCAGTCGACTGACTTTTTCATCTCTGGTCATTAGATTTTCCAGCCGTTGGATACGAAATCAAGGGCCTCCAGTTTATCATCAAACTCCACCCCCCGAGACACCAGCCACCACCGGCCGAACCGCCCGCGGCCGGCCGGCCCTCCCCGAAACCACTCCCCACCGCCCGTCCGCCGCTGCACCAGCCATCCCTCTAGCCCCCCCTCCCCCCACGCCGAGCTTTTTCTCCGGGATCCCCACCCCACTGCCCAATGAACGGCCCCAACCGCCGGTGACTGCCAACTAGAGGTCTCACGATTTCGAATACCCACCGACCACTAGTTTATTACCATTTCTGTCCTTCATATACGCGCTGACGGGTGGGCCCTATGGTAATGTGCGCTGCTGAATGTGGACCATTTGACTGGTCAATTGATCGTGTTATCAACAAATTACGGAGCTGTATGGTGAGCCAGTGACCGTATGATCACCCTAAAATGTACTCCTATTTTATTAACACAGTACAGACTCAAACTACCATTTCTTTCTTTCGTATACGGACTAATAGGTGGGCCCCACGGTTATGCGCCCCGATGGTGCAACACTAGTTGTGCCGTTTGACTGGTCAATTGATTGTGCCATCAAGAAAATACGGAGTTGTACGGGTGAGCCAGTGACTGTATAATCATGAAATGTATTTGTTTAACATGGTACAGACGCAAGGGCTCATATATACGCGCAAGCACTCACCGCTATAAGTGCACACACGCGAACCCTACCCCTATGAGCACCTTCGAGAGAGTGGGCCAGCATATATGATCTTGAGATTTTACGAAGTCACCATAGGTGCCTCGTAGTCGAGTGGAACGTCTCCTCCCACTGAATGTACATCGCCGGAAAATACTAAAATTAACACAAGATAAATGCGAGCACCGGGACTTTAACCTTGGTGGGCTCGAGAAACCACTGTCCTCCAACCATCCAACCACATGTTGGTTAGCACGACAAAATGTATGTGGTGACCGTGATGAGCTTATTCTGAAGTCCAGTGACCATATCGTGCTTTCGCTTCAAATATAATGACCGTAAGTGTCGTCAACAAAATACGGAGCACACATCAAATGCATAGTCCGTCAGTGTCATCAACAAAATATGGAGACGTATTGTGAGCTAGATACCATTGTACTATTGTATATGCTTATTTTCTTAGTGAACAATTGCGTGTGTGGTGTGGTGGGCACATCATTTCTAGTTGTGGTGGGTCAACATGAAGACTCATGGGTCGGTTCCATCCTGCGCCACATATAGGTTCGACCGAGACGTGTTATACGGAGACCCATGTGGAGGACTCGGCGTACAACACGAAGCTACCAGAGTCGCGGAGGACTCTATCCCCACTGGTGATAAGCCGACTATATATGATTTGTAACCCTAGGCCCTTAGTATGTTATACAAGCTTGGGGGCTAGTTCGTCGATAGTATACACACACGCACAATGCCTGGTATTCACGTGTACTTTGTACACACCCCTATCACTAATATACAGTACCAGGAGTAGGCTCTTTCTTCAACTGCAAGGGTCCGATCCGAACTAGGGTAAAACTTTGCCTCGTATTACCATCCAGTCTACCAGCCAGGGATATCCTACCGAATGATATGATGAAATCATATCTGCCAACTACTATTAGAGAGGTGTGTCGGGGGGGGGGGGGCAATGTGTGCGAGAGAGGCCTAAAGATAATGTGCGTGTGGGAGACACGTAGGCACATATATGTGCGTATAGAGGGCTAGTAGAGACCGTGCATGCGTATATATGCATGTGAGAGAAATAGTGTTTTCCAACTGAGATTAGTGAAAAGAGTGGTACATAGTAGTCAGAAAGAGAGAGAGAGAGAGAGAGAGAGAAATAGAGAGAGCATGTGCGTGAGACACCCCGACACCCTGAGAGAGATTGTGAGCATGTGTGAAAGAGAAATGCCGATGCATATAAAGTGTGTGCACTTATGCGTTAGATAGAGAGATATATAACACGTTTGTGAGAACGGGGCGAGGCATAGTGCATCTACGTGTAAAAGGCGGTTCTACGCATTAAATTAAAATATAAATGACATTATTATTTTTGGATGAGATCATGAATTTTGCAAAATTGCGTATGGACGAAGATCGGTCTATTAGACACCCATACTCTATTGAATTCTAGCATGTGCATGTGTTTATTTCATATTATCGATTTATAGAGTGAGAGCGGTTTGAAATATAGGCAATGGATGCTTTTGCAATTCATATATAAACATTAATTAGTGCACTCCATGTTGTTAGTGTGAAGCACTTTATACATTTGTCACTTGCATGGATACATTCCAAATTGCTAGCTACGAAATAAAATACATGTCGAATTCAACATAAAGGGGGTTTCAAAGATTCGAATTCATAGGAAGTGCATTCATCTATTTGAACCCGAGATAATGGCATTTGTAAATCAGATGTAAAAGGGGGCATCAATCTTTGTTGTGAGTTTGAACATGCTATATATATTCATACGCATATCTAACTTTTTTTTGCAACCAAGGAGATTATACCTGGAACCATGCATGAACTGAGGTACGTTGCATATTTTTTAATATATACTCATGTACAATATATATTAAAATGTACCCCCTCCATTCCAAAATAATCGTAGCTTTAGGATTTTCAAGAGTAAAGATTTGTGAAGTTTGTTAAATCCTGAAAGTTCAATTCAAGAGAACCGAAAACGTTAATGCTTCTCCTCCCAAATATTGAACGAAGCGCCAAATAGGCCTCTGGTCACACGAAACCGCGCGAGACTAATGTTTTGGTGGTAGGAAATTACTGTCCTGTCTCTGGCCTATGTAGCCTATCGGCCTGATGTCCAAAGGTCTAAACCGGGGTAGGTTTGTAACTTCACCAAGACGCCAGTCTCAACCGCCTCCGAGAAGCATTCACACGCCGTGGGCGCCTAAACACCCATGCGCTCGGCCGAAATCTATCCCGCCCACATTTGGGACACCTGACATGACTGTCCTACCCCCAACCCGCAATATGTCCAAAATTTTAGATGGGGGCAAAGTTTGTAACTTTCCCCAAATTTCAAACAAGCGCGTCTCAAACCGAAACATTGTTCCCCCTTAGTTCCCCGCCTCCCTCCATTTCCCCATTCATACTCCATGGGCGCGAAAACACCCTCTCCACCAGCCGCGAAACCCCAGCCTCCTCCGTCCTCTACCCCATAGCGGCCAATCCACCGCCGCCCTCCTCCATCACGCCAAAGCCGGTACCCCGATGTCGTCGTCCAACACAACCGCAACCGCAACGCTCTCAAGGACTTAGCAGCTAAAGCCGAGGCAGAGCTGCCTCCATGATGCCGACACCGACGTGCGCCGTACCAGAACCACTCCGACCACGCTGTCATGCGCATCACTGCTGCGGCTCCACTGTCGCAACCGTGCACCGCACCGGAGCTGTTCCCGCTATGCCATCGTTCGCCGCCTAGGATCTGCTTCCCCGCCGCCGACAGACGGCCACCGCACCACACTCAACAACTTGGCCATGGGTTCGTCCAAGGTTGCACCGTCCTCCACAACTTCTGGTTTCTGGCGAACAACAAGATCATCGGAAAAACAGAAGGAGGACACAACACTGCCAGCAGAAAGAGGTACTCCTCTTCCCTTATTCATGCAAATCTTACGTCTCCGCTCACACCGTATTCATCGCACGAAAGAAACTAGTTGAGCGCTTCTTATTGCATCTTCTTTGTGATACTAAATGCACAAGGTTTCCTCCCTTTTACTATTTCACCTTTGCTAGAGGTCAGTAGCCCGCCTGGATTTCAATTCAGGGTCAGTCGAACCGCAATTAAAAGAAGCAGCACCCGCTTAGGCGTGCAGAGCACCTAATCCGCCTGTTCCCCGGGGAAGGGGTGCATCGGTGTCTATCATAGGGGTGTGAGGCACAGGAGCTGCTTGCGCCCGATCTGGAGGTCGGCGGGGCTTGAATGGATGGCCGGGGGGGGGGGGGGTGCCAAGCACGGCGGTGCGGTGAGGTCGATGGGAGGGCGCAGGTAGGGGAGGAATACTGGGCCGGTGGTCGCTGGCATTTCGACGAAGATCATCAACGCCGACTGGCTGGAGGTAGATAAAGGCGATCTGCCCGTTCTTTGTACATCGAACGGTGCGTAAAAAATGGACTGACCTATTTGCTTTCAGTCGACTGTTATTTTCATAGAATCCTGTAGTAATTGAGTGTGCCATGCATGTTGTAGAGCTATCATATGTCTCCCATCATTTATTTCTCACCGACCTGCTATCTGCTACCTTTACACTGTACTAATTGTGCAAACACTTCACCCTTACTCACACTATTGTTTTTTATGCATGGGTATTTCAGACTCTGGCGCAGTGTTGATGAATGCAGAAAACAAAAGACAGAAGCCGCTCTAGTGTTATTCGAAGATAAGCAGTGAGCGTTTCAGCGCTCTAATGGGTGCAGTGTCAGCAGTTGGAGACAGTAAATGTAGCTCTGCAGTTAATGATCTCAATTGCCACACACAACCATCCCAGGTGCTTGCTTTAACTTCGCGCTGTCAAATGTGGTTGCATGTTTCATATGGTGTCTAGCTTGTATTGCTTCCAATTTGGTTAAATTGCATCTGCTTACTTTACACATTATACCTTTGATAATGACATGCCTTCTTGTTTTTGATACATACTACATATGTCTATTAACCATGTTCATACATCAAACTAATGCTCTTTTGTATCCCTCGTCAATCACTTATGATGGGACAGTCACCCGGGTGGGTTACTGTGAGACACCCTACTCGTTTAAAGAGTGCAGTGTCATCCTCCCCACATGATTCTCAAGAAACATCAAGGCTAAATGAAGATAGTCAACGTAGCTCTTTAGTTGATCACCGCAATTCCCCCACACCACCATCGCAGGTGCTTGCTCTTACTTGGCAGTGTGATATGTGGTTGCATGTTGCATATGGTGTCTACCTTGTAATGCTTCTAATTAGGGTAAATTGCATCTGCTTAGTCAACACATTATACCTGTGAATATGACATGCCTTCCTATTTTTGGAACATACTACGTCTTTCTATTAACCATGTTCTTACATCAAACTACTTCTCTTGTGTATCCCTCATCAATGCTCCTAATTTGTTAAATTGCATCTCCTTAGCTTACACATTATACATGTGAATATGACACGCCTTCCTGTTTTTGGTACATACTACATCTTCCTATCACACCATGTTCATACATCAAACTACTTTTCTTGTGTATCCTGCGTCTATCGCTTATGATGAGACAGTCACGCGCGTGGGCTAATATGAGAAGCAATACTCTTATAAAGAATGCAATTTCATCCTCTCCACATGATTCTCAAGAAACAACAAGCCTAAATGAAGATATTGAACGTTGCTCTGTACCTGAAGACGGCACTTCCCCTACACCACCATCACAGGTGCTTGCTCCAACTTCGCAGTGTGATATGTGGTTGCATGTTGCATATGGTGTCTAGCTTGTAATGCTTCTAATTAGTGTAAATTTCATCTGCTTAGTTTACACACTATACCTGTGAATATGACATGCCTTCCTATTTTTGGTACACACTACATCTATGTGTTAACCTTGTTCTTACATGAAACTACCTCTCTTCTGTATCCTGCATCAATCACTTTCGATGAGTCACCTTTATTCGTTGCATATTGCATATTATTTCTAGCCTGTTGCCATGTATTTCTTCTAATTTGGTCAAATACATTTCTTAGGGCACCCTTTTAATTTGGCAGAGTGATATTGGTTTCATCTTTCATATGGTTTCTAGCTTGCATCGATTCTAACAAGTTCAAGCACCTTGTGCTTAGTTTACACTTTATACATCATACATGTCAATATGTCACACCGTCCTGTTTTTCATACATATTCCATCCTCCTATCATGCGGCTGCCTTACATGAAAGTAGTGTTCGTTAGTATCATGCATCAATAAGTTCTGAAGAGCAAATTTTATTCCTTTTTCTTGTGGGTTTGACTTGATAAGGCAAAATCAAGAAAGAGGAAGGAAAAGAGTAAGGAAGGCGATGATGGTGGTCCTATGCAGCAACGTAAACGGAGCATCTGTACCGATTCTCCTTGTACTGATAGTGCATTACATGGTCCAAGTATCCGCTCCCCTACTCCACTATCCAAGGTGCTTGCTCTAACTTGGCAGTGTGATATCTGGTTGCATGTTGCATATGGTGTCTAGCTTGTATTGCTCCTAACTAGTGTAAACAGCATCTGCTTAGCTTACACATGATACATGTGAATATGACACGCTTTCCTGTTTTTGGTACATACTATATCTGTCTATCACACCATGTTCTTACATGAAACTACTCTTCTTGTGTATCCTGCATCAGTCACTTATGATGGGACACCTTTAAGTTGGTAGTGTGATATTGGTTTGCGTCTTGAATATGATTTCTAGCATGTATTGCTTCTAGTTTGATGAATGCCACCTATGACGAGACAGTTTTAACTTGGCAGAGTGATATTGATTGCACCTTCCATATGGTGTCTTGCAGTGTTTCTAATTTGTTGAAGTGCCTTCTGCTTAGTTACCACATCATAGGTGTGAATATGTCAAGCCGTCCATTTTTTCATACATATTCCATCCTCGTATCATGACTTTGCCTTTCATCAGAGTAGTGTTCGTCAGTATCATGCATGAATGAGTTCTGAAGAGCGAATGATATTCCTTTTTCTTGTCGGTATGACCTCACAATGCAAAATCAATAAAGCTGAAGGAAATTGGCAAGGCATTGGATGATGGTGGTCCTTACGAGCAACTGAAACGGAGGTTCTCTACAGATTCTACTCCACCATCCTCCCAACAAGATTCACAAGACAACGCAAGGCTAGACAGTGAACGTAGCTGTGTAGATGATGAGCATATCTCCCCTACTCCACCATCACAGGTGATTGCTCTAACTTGGCACTATTATATGTGGTTGCATGTTGCATATGATATCTAGCTTGTATTGCTTCTAACTTTGCTGAATTGCATCTGCTTACTTTACACATAATGCCTGTGAATATGACATGTGTTCCTGTTTCTACATCAGACTACTATTCTTGCATATCCCGCATCAGTCACTTATGATAAGGCACCTTTAAGTCGCCACTATGATATTGGTTGTGTCTTGCATATGATTTCTAGCATATACTGCTTCTAATTTGTTGAAACGCCATACAGTTTGAACTTGGCAGAGTGATATTGGTTGCATGTTTCATATGGTGTCTAGCTTGCAGTGCTTCTAATTTGGTGAAATGCCTTCTACTTAGTTACCACATCATAGGTGTGAATATGTCACAACATCCTGTTTTTCATACATATTCCATCCTCGCATCATGTGTTTGCCTTTCATCCGAGTAGTGTTCGTCAGTATCATGCATGAATGAGTTCTGAAGAGCGAATTTTATTCCTTTTTCTTATCGGTTTGACTTTACAATGCAAAATCATTACAGCTGAAGGAAATTAGTCCGGCAGTGGATGATGGTGGTCCTTTGGAGCAACTCAAACAGGGGGGTCTCTACAGATTCTACTCCGCCATCCTCCCAAAAAGATTCACAAGACAACACAAGGCTGGACTGTCAACGTAGCTGTGTAGATGATGAGCGCATCTCCCCTACTCCACCATCACAGGTGCTTGCTCTAACTTGACACTATTATATGTGGTTGCATGTTGCGTATGATGTCTAGCTTGTATTGCTTCTAACTTGAATTTCATCTGCTTACTTTACACATAATGCGTGTGAATACGACACGTGTTCCTGTTTCTAGAACATACGTGTACATGATGAGCACATCTCCCCTACTCCACCATCGCAGGTGCTTGCTCTTACTTGGAACTGTTATACGTGGTTGCGTTTTCCGTATGATGTCTAGTTTGTATTGCTTCTGATTATGTAGAATTGCATCCGCGTAGCTTACAACTTATACCTGCAACGATCACTTATCCATAAGACACATTTAACTTGGGACTGTGATGTAGGTTGCAGCTTGCATTGTCTTCTAGCTTGTACTGCTTCTAATTTCTTGAAATGGCACTTACGACGAGGCACTTTTTACCTGATAGAGTGATATTGGTTGCATGTTCATATGGTGCCTAGCTTTCATTTCTTCTAATTTTGTTGAAATGCCTTCCGCTTACTGTTTTTTCATACATATTCCATCCTCCTATCGTACGTGTGAATATGAAACACTGTCTTTTTTGTATATATTCCATCCTCCTATCCCGCGCTTGCCTTACATCAAAGTAGTGTTCGTCTGTATCATGCATCAACCAGTTATGCAGAGCTAATTTTATTCATCTTCTTGTGGTTTTGACTTCATAAGGCAATATCAGAAAATAGGAAGGAAACGAGTAAGTTAGGGGATGTTGGTGGTACTCCGCACCGACGCAAACAGAGACTCTCTAGATTTGCCACTGCTACTGCTAATGAAGTTGAAGTCCCAAGTCTACATGATGAGTTCATATCCCGCACTCCACCATCGCAGGTGCTTGCTCTAAGTTGATAGCGTGATAATTGGTTTCATGTTGCATATGTTGTCTAGCCTGTATTTCTTCTATTTTGATTAAATTGCACCTGCTGAGTTTATACGTTATACATGTGCATATGACATGGCTTTCTGTGTCTAGAATACACTGCATCTATCTATCATACCATGTTCTTACGTCAAAGTATTGCTGTTGTGTATCCCGCATCAGTAACTCATGATTGGACGTTTTTAACATGGCAGTTTGATAGTGGTTGCATCTTGCATTGATTTCTATGTTGTACTGCTTCTAATTTTTCGAATTGCCACTTATGACAAGACACTTTTAACTTGGCAGAGTAATATTGGTTGCATCTTTCATATGGTGTCTAGCTTGCATTACTTCTATTTTCTTGAAAACCCTTCTGCTTAGTTTGCACATCGTAGCTGTGAATATGTCATGCCGTCCTGTTTTTCTTACATATTCCATCCTCATACGGCTGTCTTACATCAAAGTATTGCTTGTCTGTATCATGCATCAATGAGTTCTGAAGAGTGATTTTATTCTTTTGTGTTGTGGGTACAGCTTGACATGGCAAAGTCAAAAAAGAGCAAGGAAAATAATATAGTAGGGAGTGCTGTTACTTGTCGGGTGAAACGGAAAAGGTTCTGCTGTCGAGATTCTGCTGGTACTTATAGTGCAGTAGAAGGTCCAAGTCCACCGGCTAAATCTACAAACACAATATCACCTGCTCCACCAGCTGCAGCATCCGGTTCAACTGTACCAGCATCTCAACCAGTTACTCGTTCATTTGCTCCAGAACTGGCCAGTTCCCAAGCTGCCTTCACACCTAACACTACTTCCGAAGCACTGCTGACACAACATGACTTGGCAAGATAAGATGAACCTCATGAGCATCAACACCAAGACGGTACCTGACCGAGTCAAGTTGCAGTTGCATGCTCCTTTATATGTACTCTCATAGTTTGATGTACACTAACACTTTCCATATTCGTTGTTGAACTAGCACCATGGCACAAGCGGAAATAGACATCAGGGATAATGCTTGACAGATTAACAAAATCTAAAGGAGGAAGAATGGAGATCCATTTTGAGGCAGGTTTAAAAAGGCCACGTGATGCTACAGAGTCAGCCAAGTTAGTATCAGAGGCAGCCATTGCCGTTAGGTGTCATGCGCGTATCCTCCCAACGTGGATCCAGTACAGGAATGAGAAAGACAATACCCAGTTTAACACCTTCCTTGACCATTTATCCGTAAGTTATGTTATTTATCGCAATTAGTAATATTCGCTTGCTCTGTCCCATACTTTCTAGCTTCCTCCTAATAAGACTCACATTCTTTTTTCAACAGATGAGGTTCAAGTTGGATCCGAAAGATGATGCAACTAAACAAGCATGCACTCATGTTTTTCAGTCTGCTCTGCGACAGTATCGGTACCACCTTAGAAAATCTCACTTTGAAGGCAAGGCTAACAATGAAATTGCCCAAACATCTCCAGTGGAATATATTACAGATGAAGACTGGACAACCCTCGTTAAACACTGGTCTGATCCAAAGTATCAGGTAGGCTATATGTATTTGATCAGACCACATATTAAACTTGTATTTATATATGTGCCTTACAAGTGTATCTTCTTCTAGGCTAACTGTTTGAAGAACAAAACCAACCGTTCTAAAGTGAAATTCCAACAGACAACAGGATCTCGTAGCTATATTGCACACTACGAGGCTCTTGTAAATAGCTGCTACTTCCTTCTTTTTTGTTTGCCATATTATCGTATCTATATTGACTTGTTCCAAATACAGAGGTAAGCCCGTGCGGACCAAAAAGAACCTGAACCGAATGTAGTGCAAATCTTCAAGGATTGCAAGATGAAGGGCATGAGCACACCAGTTCAAGCCGCTGTTGTAAGTCCTTACTCCTCCTGCCTCAAACTGATTGGTACTGTGATGTGTTCATTTAACTACTTGGTATGCAGCCAATGTCAGTTACTCTGTTCACTTTTATACACAGTTGTCTTAACGTATCATTTCACCTTACATGGTTTAAAAGAGATGAAGGATATTCTTTTGGTCTTGATCTGTAATCTAGTTGTTATGTTCATGTGCGCACACAATGATAAAATAGCCTGTTTGTTTTATATCTGTTTGCCCATGATATGAATGATGTCATACTATGTTCATCCTACTTTAAACCATGTCTCTTTATCCTTAGATGTCAACGAATGTGAGGAAATAGACAATACAGTAGGCATGCTACATGGACATATGTTCCGAAAGTGATTTTATTATGTAGTTGGCACTACAATACATGCTAATGTATTACAATAGTTCACCAAAATAAGTTATGTATAAACGTTTAACCTACTTTGTTTGTTTTTTCTCATTAGTAACTCACTGGTACACTAATCTACAAGTTCAAACTTTCAAGAAGCTATGGAACAAATGATTGAACACCACAACCACCTGAAGGTGACGAGGCTACTACAGGCACAATGTCACCTCTTGCTGCAGTGCATCAGTATCTCTCCACTAACAGTGCAAAAAGCACCTTCCTGCGTAATTCTGGGTTGGTTGTCAAGGTAACCTCGTCCAAATCGCCTACTGAACAAAATCTTCCTGCTAGACAGAGTGATATATCTGTGCTCCAGACACAAGTCCAATCCCTAATGGACGTTGTTTCGGAAACAACGATAGTGGTTGAGAAATGTCGTCAAGATATGAATGGTTTTGAAACCAGACTATCAGACATTCGCTTCGTTGTTGAAGAGCAATGGCGGAAAAAAGGTGGAGATCGTGCTGCTCCATCAGATTCTATAGCCTGAAACGTTAGCACTTAGGTCAAATGATCTGTGCTTCTATACATCTGATGGTGCTTTTATCTGGAAGGACTGTAAACTTTATGCCAACAGGCCTTTTGTTGTATGATTGGAATTTATTTTGTTGTGATACAACATTTATGATGCTGCCACAGGCTGCAGTAATTATGACGCTATTTTTGTATAGTGTAGGTTTATCTTAGTAATGTATTCGGACGAAAGCTTTGTAGGAGCCCAACATGCCAACATTCGTCGGGCCCATTCCAATTGGGCTAAAATGATTACGAGCTGAAATTGGCATGTAGCCCACTAAAAGTTCTGGCCTTAAATTAGCATAAGCTTTCAATTTTTTCTGGTAGGCCTGTGCCCATAGTGGGCCTTTAACAGGCCTAAACATAATTTGGGCCCTCAGTAAAAATAGGCCGTTTACAGGTGTAAATATCTCGAGCCCATAAAAAACATGGGCCTTTAATAGACCGAAAGTGAGATTGGGCCCTGATTGTGCCAAATAACCCACTAGACTTAGCAGGCCGAAATGGTGGCCCATTTACGATGCTGATATTTGACAGGCCAAAATTCGGACGGGCCGTAAATGCGCCGACCTAATACACGAGCCTTTAACAGGCCAGAACTTCGGTCGGGCTAGATTATCGTCATTTTTATATGGGCCGTTAATGGGCCCGATATGACGTTGGGCCACATATGGCCTATGGTTTACGTCCGGCGTTAACAGGTCGAAAGTGGCCTAAATCTATAGTGGGCCTCTAACAGGCCGAATGACAGACATGGCCGAATATGACCCAAATCCTTCACGGTCTTTTATGGGCAGAAAGTTTTGATGGCCTGTAAATGGGCCCAAATGAAGCCGGACCTTTAAGAGGCCGAAAATACACCGGGCCGTAATTTGGCCCAATTACTTAGCGGACTGTTAATGAGCCAGAAGTGACCATGGGCCGCATTGATGACAAGTTTAGACCAGGCCGTTGATGGGCCGATTTGACAGAGAATGTTGGGCCTTTAGGTGGGTCGGCCCATTATGGTCTGCAGAATCTTGTGGGCCTTTAGCTGGGCCGGCCATTGTGGTCCGCAAAATCTTGTGGGCCTTTAGCTGGGCCGGCCCATTATGGTCCGCTAAATTTTGTGGGCCTTTAGCTGGGCCAGCCCATTATGGTCCGCTAAATCTTATGATCCTTCGGTTGGGCCGGCCCATTTAAACTTTGTGGGCCACTTTTGGGCCGGTCCACGTGTCAACATATCATAGGCCCATCTCGACCGTTGGATGAGTGACACCTATGCCAACACGGAGCTGACACATGGATCCATCAGCCAATGAGAATTTTACACGTGGAAAATCGGCATTGGTCGTGGCTGTTAACGGGTTATCGGATCCAAAATCTGACCCGATAGTTTAACAGTGTTCCGTTACGGTGGATGCCACGTGTCGGTCACCCTTGACGAAAGCACTTCTGTGACGCGTGACTTATCGTCATGGAAGTGGACACTTCCGTGATGATAATTTTGGTAATATCATGAAACACTTCTATGACAGCACAGGTATGACTATCTTGATTCTGTCATAAAATCGTCATGGATGTACATGCATGACAGAAAACGCGACCTACTGTGACAAACACGTATCATCACGGAAGTGTATTTTTTTGTAGTGATATCGGGCCAAGTCGTGACGTAGCTCGGATGGAGTTCGTCTGCGGTTTTCGACCCGGACGTGATTATGTTTTTCACGTTCAGCCGGATGGCCATCATCGCGCATCGGGGCACGCCCCCGTGATCCATGGATTGATCTTGTCTGACCTGCTCTATTTTCCAAGTCATTCTGCAGGTCATGTGCATATCCCCGAGCTGTTGTATTTCTGTTTGTTCGGTGAGGCAGTGCGGGATGGTGTTTGGCTCGAGGTGCCGCTTTGTCCCGGCAACGTGGTGGTTGGTTAGCCGCATTGTACCTTGGTAGGACGGACTCCAGCGCCTCATCATCGAACTGTGGTAACAGTTTGCGCTTCGGGTAGCTTTTGATTGGGCGCTCGAGGCCATATTCCTTGGCTGCCAGGATATCAGTCCATCTTTCATTGAACAGATCTTGATCAGCTTGAAGTTGCTGCTTCTTTTTCAGGCTTCTAGCAGTGGCAATTAGCTGACGCTTAAAGCGTTCCTGTTCGGCGGGCTCTTCAGGCACGATGAAATCTTCGTCACCGAGGCTCACGTCCTCCTCGAAGAGCGGAAGGTAGTTGCTATCCTCTGAGTCTTCGTTCATGGCCTGTTCGCCAGGGCTGACTCGCCCATCCTCCCGTTCTCCTTCTTGGAGGTTGGCTCAATGGGGTCTTCATTGTCTTTGGCATCGTCCGGAGTGTTATTTTCTCCTGTGACGGTATTGCAGTTTTTACTACAGCGTGGCTTTGAGCGGCGTCGCTGACGTCGGCGCTTTGGCTGTATCTCAGGAGGTTTTTGATGTCTACTACGCAACCTTCTCCTGTAGACGTTGTTGGGCCTCCAAGTGTAGAGGTTTGTAGGACAGTAGCAAATTTCCCTCAAGTGGATGACCTAAGGTTTATCAATCCGTGGGAGTTGTAAG
The DNA here is from genome assembly GCA_963921465.1 of Triticum timopheevii. Lineage (NCBI taxonomy): Eukaryota > Viridiplantae > Streptophyta > Magnoliopsida > Poales > Poaceae > Triticum > Triticum timopheevii. Next base: position 244,723,947 of record OY997264.1, on the reverse strand, counting down.
ATGAAGATGGTCTCTCTCAAACAACCCTGCAACCAAATAACAAAGAGTCTCTTGTGTCCCTAACACACCCAATACAATGGTAAATTGTATAGGTGCACTAGTTCAGCGAAGAGATGGTGATACAAGTGCAATATGGATGGTAGATATAGGTTTTTGTAATCTGAAAATATAAAAATAGCAAGGTAACTAATGATAAAAGTGAGCGTAAACGGTATTGCAATGCTAGGAAACAAGGCCCAAGGTTCATACTTTCACTAGTGCAAGTTCTCTCAACAATAATAACATAACTGGATCATATAACTATCCCTCAACATGCAACAAAGAGTCACTCCAAAGTCACTAATAGTGGAGAACAAACGAAGAGATTATGGTAGGTACGAAACCACCTCAAAGTTATCCTTTCTGATCGATCTATTCAAGAGTCCGTAGTAAAATAACATGAAGCTATTCTTTCCGTTTGATCTATCATAGAGTTCGTACTAGAATAACACCTTAAGACACAAATCAACCAAAACCCTAATGTCACCTAGATACTCCAATGTCACCTCAAGTATCCGTGGGTATGATTATACGATATGCATCGCACAATCTCAGATTCATCTATTCAACCAACACAAAGAACTTCAAAGAGTGCCCCAAAGTTTCTACCGGAGAGTCAAGACGAAAACGTGTGCCAACCTGTGACAGTCTGGTTTTTGCCCTCTTTTCTTTGCCTGTTTTTTAGTTGAGTTGGTTTTGAATTTGGAGTTTTTTTGAATCACTTCATTTGGACTTAACCACTTGGGTACTCCTTGACTTTCACCCAAGTGCTCCCTCTCCTCCTCAAAACCATCATTTCACCTCTGGATCATCTCAAAATATTGCTTGGAATATTTTTCTTAAATGAAAATATTCATTTTGCCATCCAAAACCCTAGCTAGCCCTTTGTGCTCCAAAGCAACCCTAATTTTTCTTGCCCCAAAAATCCTAAGAAACATCCCAATTATTCTTTGAACCCTAGGGCACCTTTCTGAGCAAAAATATTTCATCACTCTTTGGAATATTTTGGCTACAGAAAATAAATTCATTTCTGGACATAAATGGTAGTTTCTACAGGAACTACCATTTTACTAGCTCCATTGTAGCTGGTTTTTCTTGTGCCTATTTACCTTAGTAAGTGTAAGCTAGCCTCCAAAGCTCATCCCTTAACTCCCAGTGGTTTGACCACAGTAAACCTCCAAAGATACTGTCCAGAAACTTGCTAGCAGTACAAATCCATTTCTACTGCACCTGGATCCAAGCCCAACCGTGGTAACACTTAAAACACCAAGGACTACACGCCAGACATCAAGTTAGCGCTTAGGGTGGCCCGATGTCACGGTTCACGCGGTGACCGCGTTCATCCGGGTGTGCTGGCATGCAAAACACGCGCTCTGCGTGCCGCCTAGCGCTCTATTGAGCGCGTGCTCGCTGCTCAGCCTGCCCGAGCATGCCAAGCCTCGCCACCATCCCCGTCTCCACTCCCTTAACTCCCCCTGGCACTCGCCGACACCGGAGCTCGCCACAGCGGTCCCAGGCACGGTCCAGCCAACGACACAGTGCGTGGCGCACTGTGCTTATCGTCTTCCCCCTCGCCCCTATGCTCGTCCGCGCCCGCCAATAGTTCCCGCGTGACCTCCGTCGTCTTCCCCCTCTCTCACTAGAGCTGTTCGTCGCCGGACACCGTGGACAGATGTCCTCCGGCCGAGCCCGAACCCCTCTCGCCGCCCGCCTATAAATGCCGCCACCCCAGCCCTCCTTGAGCACCCGCAGCTACTCCCACACCCTCCACAAACTTGTAGAAGGCGCAGCCCGGCCGGGCAGGCCGCGGGCTGCCGTCCCGAAGCCCGAGCTCGCCGACGGTCCCCTTCGGATCGTCCTCGCAGCTCTGACCCCTCCCAGGCCAGGGCGACCCTGCCAGGGCCTCCGCCACTCTTCGGTGAAGCCGTTCCGCCCCGCTGGAGCCCCTGGAGCCACCCCGAGCTGCCGTCGTCTTCGTCTCCGGCGACCTCTGCCCTTTGCTTCCGCTGGAGAGGCAGTTTCCGACGCCGTCCGGTCACCTCTAGCCACGCTACGGTTACGGGCAGGTGCGCCATCTTCTTCTCCTTCGATCCCCTCCTCTCGTTTGACCCCAAGAACCCTTGTCGCCGGCGTGTGCTCCGGCGAAGCTCTGCCTCCCTCTGTTTCCTCCCCCCTCTCTGGCCTGACAAGCGGGGCCCGCTAGTTAGCCACTCAGTATGCGCGTGAAGCGATACGAGTGGTGGAGCCCTGGGCGTTTACGCCTTTGACATCACCCCCCAGTCTGTTTATTTTTATTTTCAAATTAATTTAAATCCAGGAAACTTCAAACAACCATAACTTTTTATCTATAAGTCCAAATGCATTGATTCTTTTTGCATTGTGTTCTTTGTACAAAAATCTAACAACACCCAAAAGATGAGATTTTTCCTTGTTGTCTAGATTTTCTGGTAATTTTCAGAAAGTTTCTTGATGTTTTCTTTTTGTGGTTTTATTTATTTTCAGAAGAGCAAGCTTGTCTTGAGGATCACCAGGAGATTTGTGAACCTCAGCAGCACTAAGGCAAGCCACAACAACCTTTTCATAGTGCCACTTCAATATTTGTGATTTTCCTACTTGAACTTATGATTATTAATGTATTTAAATAATTATTATAATTATATTCTGTTAGATGCTTGTCATGTTAAATATGCTTGATTTACAGAAAGTTTGAAATGAATCTTGCTGATAAGCTAACAAGAACTTAGATATAATGATAAAATGATATGGTCATGGAGGTTAATAATTAGTTTAATTATTATTATTGCATGATGAAAAATGATGAGATTGTTAGAAATGGTTCTAGTTTAAGTGAGGTTTGATCTTAACCAGAAAAGTATCTTGAGATGATGATGGCTCCGTGGGAGCGTAGTTGACTTGGTTATTTTCATGCATATGTGATGCATATGTTGGTGACGCATGGCATGGCATTATGACACCGGTTACTTTCACCCTAAGTTGAAACTGATAAGTAACTCAACTTGAATATGTTGTTGACCGGGTCATGGTGCCGTTGAAACGAGTTTTTCCCAGTGCAACCACATTTGCCGGTATGGGACGGCCTTAATGCATTTCATTATCGTGCCTCTGGTCAGTGCCTCCATCTAGGGAAGGTTATGGGCGTGCTATACCCTGGCCCGGTAAGCAGGCATAACCTTGTGAGCCTGTTGTTAAGTTTTTTTGGTACCGGGTCCCAGAGTGGATCGTGGCCACGACGGTGGTTGAGGTGTCTTGAGGTAGGCACGGGGCCACCCAGGACTAGCCCGATGGGGATTGAGTCGAAGTGGCCGGAAGAGTGTCATGACAATGAAGTGGTTGCGTCGGAATGCCGTTGGTCCACCCGAATGGGAGTGCGAGGCCATGGGTTCCGTAGTGTGGGTCCAGTGCGCTACCTCTGCAGAGTGTATTAATCTATCGATAGCCAAGTCCACAATTACGTACACACTCGAAAGTAAGGTACACCATGGGTCAACACTTAATAAATTTGCACACTAAGTTTGCACTGAGGATGGCAGTAAGGCCATCGTGTTGAGTTGGACCAGGTGTGGTCGGGTTGTGATCGCCGTAAGGATCACGGGCCATGTATTGGTCGGGTTATGATCGCCGTAAGGATCACGGTCCATGTATTGGTTGGGTTGTGATCGCCGTAAGGATCACGGGCCATTTATTGGTCGGGTTGTGATCGCCGTAAGGATCATGGGCCATGTATTGGTCGGGTTGTGATCACCGTAAGGATCACGGGCCATGTATTGGTCGGGTTGTGATCGCCGTAAGGATCACGAGTTTGTTTTTGAGATCATCACATTCGTGGTCTGGAAATGATCACGTTCGGTAAGCCAGTCCATGGGACGAGTACCAGTTGAGCATATTCACAACATGTTGGATATATTATTGCATTCTTATTAATTGGTTAAGTATCATGATATTGTTTGTCATTATGTTTATGCTTGCTGTGAGCTTGCAAGTACATTCAATGTACTAACCTGGCGTGTCATGCCAGATTTCAGGAAAGTCTCGTTGGAAAGGAGTGCTGTCTGAGTCTAGATCGTGTCCACATCGGTGTCCCTGTGCTATGGAGTACCGCTACGACGTTGTTCCGCTGCCGCGTAGTTGTCATGATCGAGGCCCCTTTATGTTCACTAAATAATGTACATATTGTTCAGCCACACCGTGTGTGCCGCTTGGCCTCGCTAATTGTTGTAATATGAACTATGCTCCGCTAGCATAAATAAAGCAGTTGTTTTTCTGTACCAAGTTGTTGTGTGTTGCCAGAAGACAATGTCTCTGGGCTGGCAATGCAAGGTAAACCGGTTGCTCTAAGCCGGGGTGCCACACAACCCCTATGCATAAGTTCATTGAATCTGCAAGTTGATCACCAAAACATACATCAAGTAGATCACGTGAATATCCCATTGTCACCACAGATAAGCACGGAAAGACATACATCAAGTGTTCTCAAATCCTTAAAGACTCAATCCGACAAGACAACTTCAAGGGGAAAACTCAATTCATCACAAGAGAGTAGAGGGGGAGAAATATCATAAGATCCAACTATAATAGCAAAGCTCGCGATACATCAAGATCGTACCACCTCAGGAACACGAGAGAGAGAGAGATCAAACACATAGCTACTGGTACATACCCTTAGCCCTGAGGGTGAACTACTCCCTCCTCGTCATGGAGAGCGCTGGGATGATGAAGATGGCCACCGGTGAGGGATCCCCCTCCGGCAGGGTGCCGGAACAGGCTCCCGAGAGGTTTTTGGTGGCTACACAGGCTTGCGGCGGTGGAACTCCCGATCTAGGTTATTTTCTGGAGGTTTGGGTATGTATAGGAAATTTTGGCGTCGGTCTCACATCAAGGGGGTCTCCAAGTCGTCCACGAGGCATGGGGGCGCACCCAGAGGGGTAGGGCTCGCCCTCCACCCTCATGGATGGCTTGGGACTCTTCTGTCCCAACTCTTTTACTCCGGGGGCTTCTTTTGGTCCATAAAAAATCATCAAAAATTGGCACGTCAATTGGACTCCGTTTGGTATTCCTTTTCTGTAAAACTCAAAAACAAGGAAAAACAGAAACTGGCACTGGGCTCTAGGTTAATAGGTTAGTCCCAAAAGTCATATAAAATAGCATATAAATGCATATAAAACATCCTAGATGGATAATATAATAGCATGGAACAAGAAAAAATTATAGATACGTTGAAGACGTATCAAGCATCCCCAAGCTTAATTCCTGCTCGTCCTCGAGTAGGTAAATGATAAAAACGGAATTTTTGATGTGGAATGCTACCTAACATAATTCTCAATGTAATTTTATTATTTGTGGCATGAATGTTCAGATCCAAATGATTCAAGACAAAATTTCATATTGACATAAAAATAGTAATACTTCAAGCATACTAATAAGTAATGAGGTCTTATCAAAATAACATAGCCAAAGAAAGCATACTAACAAGTAATGATGTCATGGGCTCGAACCCGTCGAACATTAAGTTTCCATGGATATCGGCCACAAAATTCAGGCTTCCAAATCTGACCTGACGGCCAGGGGCGTAGCTATCGATCTGCTCTAGATGGCCAAGCGAGTTGGCCCACATTGCGAAGCCGCCGAATACGAAGATCTATCTGGGGAGGAAGACCCCTCTAGACTGTGTTGTTATAGATGATTGATGGAGCCATCAAGCCTTATGATGACGATGCAGCGGAACTCTTAATGAAATCACCAATGTCGGTGTCAAAATCGGCGGGTCTCGGGTAGGGGGTCCCGAACTGTGCGTCTAAGGCTAATGGTAACTGGAGACGGGGGACACAATGTTTACCTAGGTTCGGGCCCTCTATATGGAGGTAATACCCTACTTCCTGCTTGATTGATCTTGATGAATATGAGTATTACAAGAGTTGATCTACCATGAGATCGTAATGGCTAAACCCTAGAAGTCTAGCATATGAGGTTATGATTGTTGTGGCTAAACCCTAGAATCTAAACCCTCCGATTTATAGAGACACCTGGGGGGACTAGGGTTGTATAAAGTCGGTTACAGAGAAAGGAATCTACATATCCGAATCGCCAAGCTTGCCTTCCATGCAAAGGAGAGTTCCATCCAGACACGGGACAAAGTCTTCTATCTTGTATCTTCATAGTCCAACAGTCCGGACCAAGTATACAATCCGACTGTCCGAGGACCCCTATGTCCAGGCGCCCTCACCTCTAAAGTTCAAGCAGCGATTAAACATTGTAATTGATGGTAGAAAATATCCAGTCATGATGCACCCAACATTATCTATACACAATGCATATGATGATAATAGTGCTCTCAGGTTCTGGCGCTTATTTGAGAAGGTGATGACACAACATAAAAGTAAATAGATAGTCGCTTCATAGAGGGAAGCATGGATTTGCAGAGGTGCCAGTGCTCAAGTTTTTTAAAACAGAGGTAAATGAAATTTTGAGAAATGCACCCTTCTTGTTTACTTCGCGACCATTATTTTTTGGTATCTTCCATGCTAAACGCATTAGTGGTGGTTCCCAAGCGATAAAAGTAAAGGTTTACTCCCCCTCCACCAACAATCACACTCCACGGCTTGTCCGAAACAACAGGTTTCGTCCATACTAATAACAGTCCAGCGGGAGTTTTGTTTAATTATTTGCAATTTGAGTTTGGGACTGGGAATCCCTATTACCGCCCCTCTCGTGCAAGGACGAGTGAATACACACTGATCATGAGAATAACTCGCTTAGCATGGGAGATACTGGCTACCTCCTGTCGCTCTATGAACAATCCAGGCACACAAAAAGGACATTTATTTGAAGTTTTTAGAGGCGGCACATGTAATTTTTACTTAGGACGGCAAGGTAATACTGCATATAGGTAGGTATGATATACTCATTTGGAATAACTTGGGTTTCATGGTTTTGATGTACAAGCAGAATTCCCACTTAGTACAGGCGAAGGCTAGCAAATAGGTTGAGAAGCGGCCAGCTAGAGAGCGAAAACAGTCATGAACATGCATTATGCATAAGTAACATTGGATACTAGCATGAGTAGGGTATGAACACCATGAACATAAATATCATAGAGGCTATGTTGGTTTTGATTCAACTACATGCATTAACATGTGCCAAGTCAAGCCACTCGAACATTCAGAAGAGGATACCATATCATCATAATACATCACAATCATTTTAACTCAATGTTGACATCAAAGATAAATCATTATCCACTCCTAGCTACTTAAACATGGCATGAGGAACTATAATCTCTAATTGTTATTGCAAACATGTTTGATCATAATAGGCTGAATCACGGATACTAGGTTAAACATATTTACAAAAATAGAACAAGTTGAGTTCATAGCCGTTTCTCTCTGCCCCAGCCAGATCATCAAATATTATCATTATTGACTTTCACTTGCACGATAGAACGATATGAAAATAATAATAGTGCAAGAGTGTCGTGGACTAAGCCGGAATATGCAAAAAAAATTCAAAAAGAAGAAAACAAGGTAATATGGGCTCTCTGTTAGATCAACAACAATGCATATGAGAGCCACTCAGCATTTTCATCATGGTCTTCTCCTTGGTACGACCCAACAAAAAGAAAAATAAATTCAGAGAAACACAGTGAAACAATTTTGGAGTTTTCCGATTTTATATGGAAGGGAAACAAATTAAAGAAAGAAAAACAAAAACAAGAAAAACTATTTACACGGGAGAGCTCCCAACAAGCAAAAGAAGAACAAGGAAATATTTTTGGGTTTTCTTTTTGAATACTACAACTAACTATACTCGAAAGAAAAATAAAAAAGAAGCACAAAATATTTTTGTATTTTCTCAATGTTTTTCAAACATACAAGAAGAAGGAGAGAAAATGAATCTAGCATTGATAATACAATGAAAAAGTGTGCACACCGACAACTGGAATGAAATGTCTAAACATGAATGTAATGTCGATGGAAATACGTACTCCCCAAGCTTAGGCTTTTGGCCTAACTTGGTAATCACCACTCGAAGAAACCATGGGGTCCTACATTGAAGTGCTGGGGAGCGGGCACCTGAGGGTCCCATTGCTGAGGCTCCTGCTATGCCGTAGCCATGTAGTTCCGGTAGGCGACAATGTCCTCTGGCATAACCCTGTATCCGCCCCTGGCAATAGGATCAAACAAAGCAGGTGCGGGAAACGGAATAACATCACGGGTAATCTCGCTAAAGACCAAGTTATATGGAACATCCATAGTGGTATTCTCACTATCAATAAAGTGGTGGTGTGCCATAGCCGAGCGATATAAATAACCTTGGGTAACAGATAATCATGTTGGCATATCTGAATGTTAAAGTGACTCGCTAAGCGAGTAGCATAAATATCATCATGTATTTTACCCTTGGATCTGTTAATGTGGAGGAGACGTGCCAAAATAGCCCCCAAGCTATAAGTGTTGTCGCCGTAAAGTGCATGGCGTAAAACAGCAAAGTCTGGAGCACTGAGTGCACCTACCTTCTCTCTAGCAAGCAAACACGTTGCAATAAATAGAGCAAAATAATGCACAGTAGGAAAATGTAAGCTAGTGGAAGTGACACTCGATACCCCTCTCTCATCCCCCACTGTCAGAGTACGGTAATAACCATCAAACTCCATGGGCCTAGGCTCTACAAAACTACCATCAGAAGAGAGCAAGCATATGTCGCAAAATTCAGTAAGCGCTGTCTGATGGGTTTCAGCATATAAATTAAACTGCACCTCAGGAGGATTATTCCTACTGAAGAAATGAAAGCTTTGCACAAAGGAATTTGTGAGGAGATGATACTGTTCACATTCAGCTGCGATGAAGCCGGTGAGGTCGGCATTAGCATCATATTATGCGAACTTTTGATGGATTCCAGCTCCCTCCACGAATGGGTTATGCGGCCATTCGCACAGCCATACTTCTGCCATTCTCTGGGTGCGGATATCACTGTCAGATGACTCCCCAAAAACTCCCTTGGATTTCTTATTGGAAGCAAACTTCCTAAAGATACTCATCTTTTTCCTATGAATAAAATTCTGAAATTTTTAGTTCACAAAAATTTTCTGAACAAAACTTCACAAGATTGATAGAAACTACTCATAGGGATGCATACAGGCCATATCAAGCATGCAAACTACTTAGAACTCTAAGAATTCAACATGCAAGCTCATCTACATCAGCACCAAGATTCACTAATTATTCTAAAAACAAACCACTAGAGCAAAAACTAATTGGACCAATGGAGGAGTCACATACTAAGCAACAATCCCCCGAAATAGTTTTCGAAACGGAGCTTCGAGCAAAGAGATAGAAATCGACGGGTTTGAGAGCAAGAACACGAGAGAGAAAGCAATGGTGATTTTTTCTGGAGGTAGGTGATGATGTGGGATGAAGAGATAAGTGAGGGGCCCACGTGGGGCCCATGTGGGGACCACAACCCACCAGGACGCGCTTGGGGGTGCTGGCGCGCCCAGGTGGGTTGTGCCCTGATACGTCCATTTTGCATCGGGCTGTCATTACATGTTATATCACAATAATTATGCCTTTTCTCTCTTATTTTATAAGGTTTACATGAAGAGGGAGAATGCTGGCAGCTGGAATTCTGGACTGGAAAAGGAGCAAATATTAGAGACCTATTCTGCACAACTCCAAAAGTCCTGAAACTTCACGGAGAATTGTTTTTGAATATACAAAAAATATTTGGCGAAGAAAGTACCAGAAGGAGGCCACCAGCCAGCCACAAGGGTGGAGGGCGCGCCCCAGTCCTTGTGGGCCTCCTGGCAGGCCCCGACACCCATCTTCTGCTATATGGTGTGTTTTGACCTAGAAAAAATAGGAAGGAAGCTTTCGGGACGAAGCACCGCCATTTCGAGGCGGAACCTGGGCAGAACCAATCTAGGGCTCCGGCGGAGCTGTTCTGTTGGGGAAACTTCCCTCCGGGAGGGGAAATCGAAGCCATCGTCATCACCAACGATCCTCTCATCGAGAGGGGGTCAATCTCCATCAACATCTCCACCAGGACCATCTCCTCTCAAACCCTAGTTCATCTCTTGTATCCAATCTTTGTCTCAAAACCTCATATTGGTACCTGTGGGTTGCTAGTAGTGTTGATTACTCCTTGTAGTTGATGCTAGTTGGTTTATTCGGTGGAAGATCATATGTTCAGATCCTTAATGATAAATAATACTCCTCTGGTTTTGAACATGAATATGCTTTATGAGTAGTTACGTTTGTTCCTGAGGACATGTGAGAAGTCTTGTTATAAATAATCATGTGAATTTGGTATTCGTTAGATATTTTGATGAGATGTATGTTGTCTTTCCTCTAGTGGTGTTATGTGAACGTCAACTACATGATAGTTCACCATTGTTTGGGCCTAGGGGAAGGCATTGGGAAGTAATAAGTAGATGATGGGTTGCTAGAGTGATAGAATCTTAAACCCTAGTTCATGCGTGGCCTCGTAAGGGGCTGATTTGGACCCATATGCTTCATGCTATGGTTAGGTTTACCTTAATTTTCTTTCATAGCTGTGGATGCTTGCGAGAGGGGTTAATCATAAGTGGGAGGCTTGTCCAAGGAAGGGCATCCCCCAAGCACCGATCCACCCACATATCAAATTATCAAAGTAACGAATGTGAATCATATGAGCATCATGAAAACTAGCTTGACGATAATTCCCATGTGTGGGAGCGCTTTGCTTTATATAAGAGTTCTTCCAGGCTTGTCCTTTGCTACAAAAATGATTGGGCCTCCTTGCTGCACCTTGTTTACTTTGTTACTTGTTACTCGTTACGAATTATCTTATCACAAAACTATTTGTTATCGATAATTTTAGTGCTTGCAGAGAATACCTTGCTGAAAACCGCTTGACATTTCCTTCTGCTCCTCGTTGGATTCGACACTCTTACTTATCGAAAGGAATACGATAGATCCCCTATACTTGTGGGTCATCAAGACTCTTTTCTGGCGCCATTGCCGGGGAGTGAAGCGCCTTTGGTAAGGAATCATTTATATAGTGTGCTGAAAGTTACTGTCATTTGTTACTATGGAAAATAATCCTTTGAGGGGCTTGTTCGCGGTATCTTCACCTCGACCGGAAGAGCAAAGAGTTGCTCCTCAAACTATTGCACCTACTGAAAATATTTATTATGAAATTCCTTCGGGTATGATGGAGAAACTTCTAGCTAATCCTTATGCAGGAGATGGAATATTACATTCTAATATGCACCTAATCTATGTGGATAAAGTTTGTGGATTATTTAAGCTTGCAGGTATGCCCGAAGATGTTGTCAAGAAGAAGGTCCTCCCTTTTTCTTTGAAGGGAAATCCATTGACATGGTATAGGCTATGTTATGATATTGGATCATGGAACTACAACCGATTGAAACTGCAATTTCATCATAAGTTCTATCCTATGCATCTGGTTCATCGTGATCGGAATTATATATATAATTTTTGGCCTCGTGAAGGAGAAACTATCACTCAAGCATGGGGGAGGCTTAGTCAGTGTTATATTCATGCCCCAAGCATGAGCTCTCAAGAGAAATTATTATCCAAAAAATTTATGCTCGGCTTTCTCATAATGATCGATCCATGCTCGATACTTCTTGTACTGGTTCTTTTATGATGAAGACTATTAAATCGGACTATAAACATTAGGGTAAAACACCCCACTGCAATTTTTATAAATAAGCAAGAGCAAAAGGTTCAGAGTTATAAACAAGAAAAGACAGCAAGGGCTTGAGAAAAGCCCCCTAGAAAAGAAAAGAAGAAAAAGAAAAAGAAGAAGAGAGAAAACAAAGAAACTAGAAGAACAGAAGAAAAGACAAAGACTAAGGCTAAGGCTAAAGACCTAGGCAGAAAGCTGAGCTGCCAAAGTGAAAGAAAAAAGTTATCCTTGTAGATCCAGCCATGAGTTGAATTGATTGGCATGTTTTGGTATTAACCTATGCTTGAGTAACTTTAGCTCCATCAAATAAATGTGCTTCCATCCTTGAAATGTGGGGTGAATATGTTCAAAGATCTTGTTGTTTCTGGAAATCCAGATAGCCCAGGAGCTGAGTATTATTATGTCCATAAAGAATGGGAGTCTCTGCTTTTCCTTGATATCCTGGAAGGCCTCTAGTACAGATAAATTTGGTGACCTAGTGGGACAAATGTGATCCCAACATCTCTTAGCAAATGAGCATCCCCAAAACAAATGATACAGAGTTTCCTCCTGTTGGCACCCCCTGAGAGCATCGTTATAGTCTTCTAGCACAAATGTTTTCCTTCTCAAAAGATTTCTTGTATTGAGTCTGTCATGTAAATGCATCCAGAAGAACATTTTGTGTTTAGGTTGGCAGGATGAATCCAAATCTAGTTGAAGAGTGGTGGGGTTTGCTTGAAGCCAATCATGACATTGTAAGCCTTGGCAGAAGAAAAGTGTTCATTACCCCAGATATAGCTCCATGTGTTTGTGAAGTTCTGGTACTGTGATTGCCTCATAGAGTAGCACATTTCTTCAATCTGTAAAAATTGTTCATGGGCCTCCATTGATAATGTAAGGTGGAATAGGTCTTCCAGGTATTCTGTGGCAAGAACCTGCTGCACTGTAAGTATGTGATTAATCACGAAAGAGAAAAGATGAGGGAACTTATGCTGCAAGAGTTCCTCAGACCATAAATCAGTCAAAAAATAAGCACTTCTTCCATCTCCCAAGTTGCACCTTGCTAAGGCTTTAAACTGTTGAACTAATTGCAAGTTTGCCTTCCACCAGAAAGATCCTACTAACTCATCTCCTGGCAACTTATTTTTGGAGTAATGAGTTTACCAAATCAGTTGTACCCATGGAATGTCATGTCTGTTATAGAATTTGTGCAAGTTTTTCATAAGCAGTGCCTTGTTATGTGTGAAAATATCCATGACTCCTAGCCCTCCTTGATTCTTTGGCCTACAAACAGTGGTCCATTTCACTAGAGCTGGTCTATGATCTTCCATGTCTGGGCCTCTCCACAAGCAATGTCTGAAATATTTTAAGATATGCTGCTTAATAGTAAATGGTACATCCAAACAGCTCATGAAGAATATTGTGAGAGATGCCAGAATAGATTTAACCATTAACAATCTTCCTGCAGAGGTCTTAAATGTGGCAATGCCATCCAATCTTTTTGCAATCCTATTAACCAATGGTAAACACTGTTGCACTGTTGTTTTGTGAAGTCCTAAAGGAAGCCCAAGATATGTGAAAGGAAAGTGTCCCATTTGACAATTAAGAGTTCCAGCAAAGATTTGTGCCCTCTCCTCCTGAATATTAATAGGTACCATGATAGACTTTTGATAATTTACTTTGAGACCAGTGGCAGAAGCAAAAGTGTTCAGTAGGGCTTTAAGACAGATGAGTTGTCTAGAATCAGCTTGCATTATTAACAAGGTGTCATCTGCATACTGGACAATTGGAAAGTTAGTGCAGGAATTAATTTGCAGAGTTGCATGAAGGAGGCCTATTCCCATTGCTTTATTGATGACTGATTGAAGTAGGTCAGCAGCTATGACAAACAACAAAGGTGATAGAGGATCTCCTTGTGGTACTCCTCTTCTACAGTATTTTTTTTACCAGGCACTCCATTCAGCATCACAACAGTGGAGGCAGAGTTAAAGATCATTTCTATCCAAGAGATCCACTTATTGCCAAATCCTTTAGCTCTGAGAATGTCTATAATTGCTTGATGCTCAATGGTATCAAATGCTTTTTGAAAGTCTAATTTGAGCACAAGCAATTCTTCTCTAGATTTCACACATTGGTGAATGTATTCATAAGACCACCCCAAACAATCTTGAATAACCCTGTCTTGAAGAAATCCATATTGGTTAATGTGAATCATTTGCAGAATAACCTTTTGCAATCTATTTGCCAATAGTTTGGTGATGATATTGAGCACCCCATTAAGCAAAGAAATTGGTCTAAAATCACTAGGGGTGACAGGAGCATTATTCTTGGGGATAAGTGTGATATATGCAGCGTTGATGCTCTCAAGAGCAATATTGCCTTTATGGACGGCATGCACCAAGTTTCTTACATCAACTCCTATAATGTCCCAGCATGCTTTTAAAAACTCATTGTTGAAGCCATCTGGCCCTGGGGATTTGTCAGTAGGCAGGTCCTTAACCACATTATTTATTTCCTCATCTGAAAATGGCTGCTCAATGTCCTTGAAGATATCTGGGTTGATCTGATTAGCAAGAAGGTTTTGCAAATCAAAATGCATTATGTGTCCCTCGGATTTTCCTAATCTCTTTTTGAAGGATTCCCAAAGTAGTCCAGCCTTGCCATCATGATCAGTTATTTCAATGTGATCCTCATTAAGGAGCATAGCAATTTTATTATGCCTGTAATTAATGGATGCTCTTGTGTGGAAAAACTTTGTACTTTCATCTCCAAATTTTACTCCTTTAACTTTTCCTCTGTGATTCTAGTATATCTTCTGGTTCTTCAAAATAGTCAGCAAGTGTTCTTTGAGCGAAGCTCTACAATTCCACTCTATGGTGTCCAATCTTCTAAATTCCTCAAAGAAATCCAGGAGGAAAATACACTCATTAATGTCTGCAATCTATTTCTTAAGGCATGTCAAACTCTTTGACCATAATTTTAAAGCCCTCCTTAGGTTCTTAAATTTAGCATTGATCAACTTAGCAGGATTTGTGTAACCCAGACGAATGTCCCAAGATGCTTTGATTATGTCCTGAAAAGAGCTGTGCTTCAACCAGAAATTCTCAAATCTAAACACTTTTGCTTTTGGAATAGAGGTGCCCACTTTAATCAAACAAGGTAGATGGTCAGCAATAGGCCTTGCAAGTGGAAGAGCTATAGAATCTGGGTATGAAATCATCCAAGAAGCAGAGGTGAAGAGCCAGTCAATATTTTTTAACAGTGGGTTTTCCTGCATGTTACTCCAGCTAAATTGTCTACCTTTTAAGGGTAATTCAAGCAAACCCAAATTAGTAATAGCTTCATTAAAGAGGAGCATTTGATTGACATCCCCCTGGTTTGTTCCTGTCACTTGGGGATCTGATAAAATTGAAGTCACCCATCACTATCCAATCCACCTCAGGGAGCATTTGAATGTTACTAAACCATTGCAAAAATTCAGCTTTGTCTTCCTGGTTACTAGGACCATAGATGTTTGTAGAAATCCAAGACTGGTTGGAGATGTTACAAGTGAATTTCACTGAGAGAGAAAACCTGTTCTGGAAAAGTACTTCTCCTTGAAAAAGAGAACCAACCCAGAAGATAATAATTCCTCCATAAGCCCCAACAGAAGGAAGATACTCAAATTTATTAAATCTGTGAGGGCAGAAGTTATGAACATAAGCCAGATCAAACCCCTCTCTTTTGGTCTCCTGTAAACAGATGATCCCAGCTACATTTTCCTCAATTTTTTGCTTTACACCTAACCATTTTGCTTCTGCATTTATGCCCTAATGTTCCAGTTTAATATGTTCCAAGAGCTTTTATTATTCATTTTGTAACATGGTAGACATTATATTGCTGTCAAAGACCACCCCTTGACAGACCACAACAAAGCAAACAGAGGAGCTGGATAAATATTGGGTGCAACATAGAACTTGCATAGATCCAGTTCTCCAAATCATCATCTTACAAGTCTCCCAGAAGTGACAATCATTACAGCAAAAGCCACACAGTCTGCCTAGAAAGGTGCCAAGCAAGTACATAACAAAATGCCTCAGGCAGTACATAGAGCCCATAATCTGAAATAATAACTTAGAAACATTCTCCCCATGTATCCTGGCTTTCCAACCACGATATATATAGAATTTACTAATCATTCTGCACTAGGGTTGGAGTTGTTGTTCTCCTTGGCCTTGGAATTCTTGGCCTCCCCATCAGACTCCTTGATTTTGGCCCTCTTGGCCAGGTTCTCTTGCAGATCCTCTCCAGCCACCTTGCAAAAAGATGTTGTGAGATTTTTAACTACTTTGCTGTGCAAAACTGGGGGAACAGCATTGCAAGGAAGACATGATTTTCCTGTGCAAGAATTTCTTTTGAAACCTTTGTTTTCCTCTCTAATTCTTCCACTTCTCCTTACCCGGGTTTCAACTAGAGGTCCTTTTCCCCTCCTCTTTCTGGAGATTGCCTCACCAGCAGGTAAGAGAATAAGATTAGTTGGAGAAACCATTTTTAGAGGATTGCCTGCTCCAGAAGAAGAGTGAGCTGCTGGGCTGCATCCAGCATTATCTTTATTAAGTCAAGCAGGAGACTGTAACTTGCAAACTGGAGCCTAAGAGACAGAGCACTTGTCAGGAATACAAAAAGTCATAGAATCTTCCTCTTTACAGTTGTCAATCAAAATTTGCCATAAGGGGGATTTCAACAAGTGCAAAGTCTAGCCAAATTTGTCCGGTGTCAGAAGTAAGTGCAGAATGAAATTGAACCAACTTACCGGAATATCTGAAGAAAAAGAACTTGCCACCTGTGTGGGGGAAGGTGCAAAGTGTTTCCCCCATAGCTCAATACCTTCCTCAGACATAAGATGAGCACCATCAATAATAGAAAAAGCATGTTGTGAAGCCAACTGAAATATTTCTTGTGAACTGATCAAAGATTTAGAAGTATTATCCAAGTTAACATTGGTTATTTCTGCAGAAGGTCCAACATTTTCCCTAATAGAGCTCAATGGATCCTCATTCACTACTGGCCCTTCCTTAAGCAGGCTTTGATCTGCAACAAGCTGTAAATCATCTGAAGGATCCTGTACTTCAACTGCAACAGTAGTTTCAACAGCTCCTGAGGCTTGAAGTTGCAGAGCCTCCTGTTGAGGGATGAGGCCAATGTCATTCAAAATCTCATCTACATTGTTTAGACCTTGGGCTGCAGCTTCTTGATGTACCATTTTCTCAGCAGCACCCAATGGTTGATCCACAGGTGCAATGAATTCACCATCTTCCAAATCATTTTCAGCATCAGAGGGATAGGCTTGCAGCAAATTGTGTAGACCAACACCTAGAGGGGCCTCAATGTTTCCCAAAGCAATTTGATTGACCTCTTGGTTCTAGATATTAGGACCTCCATTGTGAGAGGATAAACCTTCAAACAAAGAAACTCTTGTGGTAATGCTGCTGTTGGGCATAACTTCATTACCATCTATCTAAACTTCTTCCTGTTGTTGCTGCTGAATTATGTGCATAGGCTGTGCTGCTGACTGAGGAAATGCCCAATGGCCCTGCTCATCCCACTCTTCCCACTCAGCATTGTCAGCAGGGGCATTGTTGAGCTGCATGTTGTGGAATCCTGGAAAGTCATTAGCATTATGAGGAATTGGATGTGGGTCAACTCCAGGAGGAGGGAATGGATCCTCATCTGCAGGCCCACCACCCTGCATTTCCTCCAGCAACCCCTCAACTAAACTTGTTAGTGATCCTTCCTCAAAATTGTCTCCTTCAGACCAATGAATGCTTTTTGGAATTTCAATCAGGTCTGTGACTCTGGCCTTGACCAGAATCTTGCCCTTTAAAGCATCTTCCTCCTCCCAGTTTATGATTCTCCCAAATTTGGATATTGCAGTGGCAATATCTTCAGTGTTACAGTGATCAAAAGGTACACCAACAATCAGCAGCCAGCATACCCAGTTAAACTGAACTCTCCTCAAGTTTCTGCCCTCGTTGTGCTTGGTAAATGTAATGAACACATCACCAAAAGCATGTGGACTGTTCCTGACCATCCTATCTCTGTCACGGATGTGCCTAAACTGAACATATGCCTCCCCAAATGGGCAAGGATGAATCTCTCAAAAACCTACTTGAGCATCTGGATCATTTTGCAGAAAATCTTCCAGAACATCGCGGACGTTGGGGAAATGTACCTCATCTGGTAGTGGTTGGATGGTGGCGATGGCCCAATCCTCATGGCGACGCGGCCGAGGCAGAAGAACCACCCTGGTAACTCCTGTTCTTCCTTCAATCTGTTGAATCTGAAACCCGTGCAGTATGAACAACAGTGGATCGATGGGTATATTGGCCATAATGGCCTCTACAGAGGATTGGAGCTCGGAGTCTGACAACAATGGCGGAGAGCGTGGACGAGCTTGCACAGAAAGGGAAGTAGGAGTGGAATGCAAGGAGTCTGTCTGCGATCTCGGTTGAAAATTTTGGAAATACCCCGAGACAAGCTCCCTAAATGAGGCAACAAATCTTGTCTCCTGGGCCGGCCCAAAGTGCCTGAACCAGTCGTTAACAAACCCCTCAGCCCAAGCCTCAATTGGTGGGCTACTAAAAGTGGCCACTTGGATGAAAGGCCAAAGCCCAGTAAGCTTGGGTTTAGGACAGAAGCGTGCCAAATGGGATTTATTGGAAAGAATTTAATGCAACTCTGAAGATTGGGAACTCGACGAAGGTAAGGAGTCAGGTATAAACCTTAAGTTTGATTGTGTTTAATCTTTTTTGGATACCGATGCTTTTCGTGACTTTAGCACTAAATATGGACTTGACTCTGAGATAGTAGCTTTTTCTGTGAATCTTTTGCTACTCGTGTTGATCTCCCTAAGGAGAAGTGGTTTAAATATCAGCCTCCCATCGAAGTGAAAGTAGTAGAACCTAGTAAAGTTGAAGAAGAAACTATTACTTATAATGTCGATCCTATTGTTCCTACTCCTTATATTGAGAAACCACTCTTTCCTGTTAGAATAAAGGATCATGCTAAAGCTTCAACTGTGGGTTGTAAGAGTTATACTAGAACACCTACACCCCCTGAACAAATTAAAGTCGAACCTACTATTGCTATGGTTAAAGATCTCTTGGTTGACAATATTGATGGGCATGTTATTTATTTCTGTGATGAAGCTGCTAGGATTGCTAAACCTGATACTAAAGATAAACATAGACCTGATGTTGGCATGCCTGTTGTTTATGTTAAAATAGGAGATCATTGTTATCATGGCTTGTGTGAGTGAATACCTTATACCTTATATAAAGAAATTATGAATGATATTGCACCTGCTGAGATAGAAGATATTGATGTTACTATTAAGCTTGCCAATAGAGATACTATTTCACCAATTGGGATTATTAGAGATGTTGGAGTCTTGTGTGGGAAAATAAAATACCCTACTGATTTTCTTGTTCTTGCTTCCCCACAAGATTACTTTTGTCCCGTTATATTTGGTATACCTTTCTTGAATACTGTTAATGCTAAGATAGACTGCGAAAAGGATATTGTTACTGTTGGTTTAGGGGATATGTCTCATGATTTTAACGTCTCTAAATTTCGAGACCACCCCATGATAAAGATGTGCCTAGTAAGGATGAAATTATTGGTCTTGCTTCTATTGCCGTGCCTCCTAATGATCCTTTAGAAAAATATTCGCTAGACCATGAAAATGATATGTTTATGAATGAAAGAAGGGAAATATATGAAGTATTCTTTAATCAAGGGCCTATTTTGAAACACAATTTGCCTGTTGAAATTCTCGGAGATCCTCCTCCACCCAAGGGTGATCCCGTGTTTGAGCTTAAACAATTACCTGATACCTTGAAATATGCTTATCTTGATGAAAAGAAGATATATCCTGTTATTATTAGTGCTAAACTCTCAGAGCATGAAGACAAGAAATTATTGAAAACTCTGGAGAAGCACCGTGCCGCTATTGGATATACTCTTGATGATCATAAGGGCATTAGTCCCACTCTATGTCCACACAAAATAAAATTGAAGAAAGATGCTAAACCAGTTGTTGATCATCAATGACGGTTAAATCCTAAGATGAAAGAAGTGGTAAGAAATGATATACTAAAGCTTCTGGAGGCAGGTATAATTTATCCTATTGCTGATAGTCTGTGGGTAAGTCCCGTTCATTGTGTCCCTAAGAAGGGAGGTATTACTGTTGTTCCTAATTGTATGAATGAATTGATCCCACAAAGAATTGTTATAGTTTATAGAATGGTAATTGATTTTTGCAAATTAAACAAAGCTACTAGAAAAGATCACTACCCTCTAACTTTTATTGATCAAATGCTAGAAAGACTATCCAAACATACACATTTCTGCTTTCTAGATGGTTATTCTGGTTTCTCCCAAATACCTGTGTCAAAAGATGATCAGGAAAAGACCACTTTTATTTGCCCTTTTGGCACTTTTTCTTATAGACGTATGCCTTTTGGTTTATGCAGTGCACCTGCTACCTTCCAAAGATGTATGAATACTATATTCTCTGACTTTTGTGAAAAGATTGTTGAGGTTTTCATGGATGATTTCTCCGTTTACGAAACTTCTTTTGATGATTGCTTTAAGCAACCTTGATCGAGTTTTGCAGAGATGTGAAGAAACTAATCTTGTCTTGAATTGGGAGAAGTGCCACTTTATGGTTAATGAAGGTATTGTCTTGGGGCATAATATTTCTGAAAGAGGTATTGAAGTTGATAAAGCTAAAGTAGACGCTATTGAAAATATGTTGTGTCCTAAAGATATCAAAGGTATAAGAAGTTTCCTTAGGCATGCTAGTTTCTATAGGAGGTTTATTAAAGACTTCTCTAAAATTTCTAGGCCTCTCACTAATCTCTTGAAAAAAGATGTTCCTTTTGTCTTTGATGATGATTGTGTAGAAGCATTTGAAATACTTAAGAAAGCCTTGCTTTCTGCACCTATTGTTCAGCCACCTGATTGGAATTTACCCTTTGAAATTATGTGTGATGCTAGTGATTATGTTGTTGGCGTTGTTCTAGGACAACGGGTTTTTAAGAAATTGAATGTTATTCATTATGCTAGTAAAACTCTAGACAGTGCTCGGAGAAATTATGCTACTACTAAAAAAGAATTTTTAGCAGTTGTGTTTGCTTGTTATAAGTTCAGATCTTATATTGATACCAAAGTTACTATAAGGAATATCACTGTCATCGAACTTTAGTAAAGAATTTAACTCTACCACCTTAGGTGGTGGTGGTGTTTCAAGGCCATGTATTTCTTCGATAGGTGGTAAATTTTTAACATCCTCTGATTTAATAACTTTTTCCTTCATGGATTTCTTTGCCTCTTGCATATCTTCAGGACTGAGATATAATATACCCCTCTTCTTTGGAGTAGGCTTAACTGGTGGTTCAGGAAGGATCAAATCATCATACTTTTTCAATATGTTATTCAGTAATTCTTCAGCTTGTTCAATAGTTCATTCCCTGAAAACACATCCAACACAACTATCTAGGAAATCCCTAGAAGCATTGGTTAGTCCATTATAGAAGATATCAAGTATTTCATTTTTCTTAAGAGGATGATCAGGAAAAGCATTGAGCAATTAGAGAAGCTTCCCCCAAGCTTGTGGGAGACTCTCTTCTTCGATTTGCGCAAAGTTAAATATTTATTGTAAGGCAGCTTGTTTCTTATGAGCAGGAAAATATTTTTCAGAGAAGTAATAAATCATATCCCGGGGACTACGCACACAACCAGGAGCAAGAGTATTATACCTAGCCTTAGCATCACCCTTTTATGAGAATGGAAATAACTTGAGAATATAATAATAGCGAATCTTCTCATCATGAGCAAAAAGGGTGGGTATATCATTCAAATTAGTAAGATGTGCCACAACAGTTTCAGTTTCATAACCATGGAAAGGATCAGATTTAACCAAAGTAATTAACTCTGGGTTGACAGAGAATTCATAATCCTTATCATCAACAAAGTTTGGTGAAGTAGCAAACCGAGGATCACATTTCATTTTAGCATTCAAAGTCTTTTCTTTATACTTGCATAATAATTTTTTCGAATCATCCCTATCCTTACAAGCAAGAATGTCTCTAGTTGTCTCCTCAACCATAACATAACCTTCCAGTACCCTTGGCAATTCATATCTAGGAGAACTAGGTGTAATAGGTGTTTCAAGATCTTCATTAGTTTCAACAGTCTCATTCTGTCTTACTCTAGCAATCTGTTCATCAAGAAATTCACCTAGTGGCACATTATCATCAAGCAAGGTACTAGCATCATCAAGAGTAGCATTAATAGTAGAAGTAGCATCATCAATAACTTGCGACATATCAGAATTGATAGCATGTAGTGGTGTTACAAGTCTACTTATAACAGAAGATGAATCTAAAGCGGAGCTGGATGGCAGTTCCTTACCTCCCCTCGTCTTAGAGGGAAAAATCTTAGTCTTAGCATCCTTAAGATTCTTCATAGTGATAATTTGATAATAACCCAAGTGACTCAACAAATATAGCTATGCTCCCCGGCAACGGCGCCATAAAAATTTCTGGATAACCCACAAGTATAGGGGATCGCAACAATTTTAGAGGGTAGAGTATTCAACCAAAATTTATCGATTCGACACAAGGCGAGCCAAAGAATATTTGCAAGTATTAGCAGCTGAGTTGTCAATTCAACCACACCTGGAGATTAATTATCTGCAGCAAAGTGATCAGTAGCAAAGTACTATGGTAGTTTTGATAGTAGTAGCAACAACAATAGTAACAGTCACAGTGATAGCAATGGTTTTGTAGCAAGTGCAATAGTGATAGCAATAGTAACTTAGCAACAACAATATGAGAGAGATTCGCAGGCATTGGATCGGTGAATTCGTTGGATTATATTCATCATATAACAGTCATAGCCTAGGGCGATATGGCACTAGCTCCAGTTCATAAATATAATGTAGGCATGTATTCTGTAAATAGTCATACGTGCTTATGGAAAGAACTTGCAAGGCATATTTGGTCCTGCCCTCCCGTGGCAGCGGGGTCCTACCGGAAACTAAGGGATATTAAGGCCTCCTTTTAATAGAGAACCGGAACAAAGCATTAACACATGGTGAATACATGAACTCCTCAAACTACGCTCATCATCGGGAAGTGTCCCGACTTTGTCACTCCGGGTTTGCCGGATCATAACACGTAGTAGTTGATTATAACTTGCAAGATCAGATCTAGAACATAGATATAATGGTGATAACATAAAAGGTTCAGATCTGAAATCATGGCACCCAGGCCCAAAATGACAAGCATTAAGCATGGAAAAGTCATAGCAACATCAATCTCAGACATAATGGATACTAGGGATCAAGCCCTAAGAAAAGTAACTCGATTACATGATGAATCTCATCCAAATCCTCACCAACCAGCGAGCCTATGAAGGAATTACTCACTCCAGGTGGGGAGTATCATGGAATTGGCAATGGAGAAGGGTTGGTGATGACAAAGATCGAAGATCCCCCTCTCTAGAGCCCCAAACGGACTCCAGATCTGACCTCCCGATAAAGAACAAGAGGTGGCCGCGGCCTCATCTCATGAAACATGATAATTATTTCTTCGTGATTTTGTCCTCCTAAAATATGACTTTATAGTATGAGGGTTGAGGTCTGCGGGGCCACTAGGTGGGGACAACTCACCTGGGCGCGCCTGGGGGGCACCCTGGTGGGTTGTGCCCACCCAGGTGCCCCCTCCGGTGGTTCTTGGATCCAAAAATTCTTATTTATTGAATAAAAAATCCACTCAAAGTTTTGTGCCAATCCGAGAACTTTTATTTCTGCACAAAAACAATAGCATGGTAGTTATGCTGAAAACAGCGTCAGTCCGGGTTAGTTTCATTCAAATCATGCAAATTAGAGTCCAAAACAAGAGGAATTTTTTTAGGAAAAGTAGATACATTGGAGACGTATCAACTCTATGTTTGCTGTAGGTAAACGTGTGACTCCCTGCATTAAGATTCAGGACTCATACTGTCGGGGTTATGATCCTTACAATGATTACTAGGAGTATGAAAGAGGGGCAGAGCCTAGCTACGACACAGGTGTAACACTTGGTGTTTACGAGTTTAAGCCCCTCTCTGAGGAGGTAACAGCCCAACGTCTCATGCCCCGAGACTTGTTTTCTCTTGGGGGGGGGGGTATGATTACAGAGAGTGCTTAACCTTTGTATAGGAGGAAGATGGTGGCTTCTATAGAGTGCGCCGCTACCTCATCACTCCCACGTCACATGGGTGGTTTAAGTGTCATAACTACGACAATTACTAGTGTTAATAGCGACAACTATAGTAGTTACAGGTAATGATAGGCTTGACTATGCTTAAAGTCCCACTTAAGGCTACTCGACCGTTGAAATTCCCACGTCGTCCCTTCACCTTTCTTGTCCGAGTGGTGATGATCGGGCTGACTGGAGGGAGGACGTTCGAGTGTCGTCGGTGCGTCCAAGTGGACTTCCTGTTATACGCATTTGAATGCTTCTATGGTCGAGAGACCTATCTATGATGGTGTGGGGCCCTAGGTGGGGCCTAGATAATAGGTCCTTGACCCTACCTGTAGTAAGTGACCTCATTATTAGCCCCCGAACCGATTGAGGTTTCGTAGGGCAAGCGAGCCAAGCTTTTCAGTTCAATTGGAGTGCTTCAGGGGCACTCGGAATATGTTTCTAAATCGTCTCTAGACTAAGAGATTATCTGAACGATCGGACGTTGTCGATCACTGAGCAAAACTTGCTGGCACTCATATGTATCTCGGGAGAGATAGACTTGAGGTCCGAGTGTGGAAATGCCATAAAAACACGAGTGACGATGCCGGCGCATGGTTTGATTCTCTGGGGAGATGCGACTCCTTATCCCAGAGGAACACCAATGTGGGCCTCTCAGAGTCCAAGTTTATGAGGCATGTGCCTTGGAGCCTAGTGGAAGGACCAAGTTAACCTGCGGAGGGGCATCAAGCTCATCTCATAGCAATCCTGAAGGCGACTCTAGTTGGGTGCTTTACGTGTCCGAGTGCACAGGTTCCCGCGGAGGGTGGTCAGTCGTACTGACAAACATCCTTTACTAAAGGAACGGTGGGCAATCAATAGGGTTGATTTGGCGCAAAAATTCTGTGATTCAAAATCGAGCGTGCGCGCACAAAAGTGGTAACATCGCGGCTTGGTGGGGAAAGTGGGGCATGATGCCTCAATTTTTGCCTGAGAAATCTCGCATGTCCCTTGGTTACCCTGTGCATGCTGCCACCGCTAGCGCCGTCGATCCAGGGATCTGCGACTAAGGATCTCAGACATGATTTCACCCATGGTATAGAAGATTTGGGGACTAGGGTAATTCCCTCAGATCCCCTTTTCTTCTCGTATCCTCCGCTTCTCTTCTCCACCTGTCAGTTCACCCTGTGCGCCAGAGAACTCGAGGCCATGGCGAAGGATTCCACGACAAAACTAGAGAAGGCGAAGAAGGTCGGGAAGGCCACGTCATTGAGCTCAGGTCCTCCGTCCAGGTCCGCCTCAGGGGATTGGCTCCCCTCGCGCATCTCGGTGAAGCGGTTGGAGGACCTTGCTGCGGAGGGGCTCATTCCAGCGGATGGGTGGAGACGTCTGAGGGCGGGCGAGGTCGAGCCGACGCCGTAGGAGGGTGAGTGCGTCCTCTTGGTGACCCACATCGAGTGAGGTTTCTCGATGCCTCGTCACCCCTTCTTTCGGGCTTTCTTGGATTATTTTGGGGCGCAATGCCACCAGCTCCCTCCAAATGCCCTCGTCTACCTCTCAGCCTTTATCTGTCTTTGCGAAAACTTCATTGGTTACCACCTGCATTGGGGTCTCTTTAAGCACATTTTCACGTGCCAGTTAATGACTGTAAAGAAGGACTCGTCGACTGGTGAGAAGTCCCACGTCACCTAGCTATGCGGAGGCTTGGGGATTCAGCTCAGGGGTAGTAGTGCTTTCCGCAAGATGAGCTTCCTCGACTCCATCAAGGGGTGGCAGATGACTTGGTTCTAGCAGGGACGTCCCTGGAGCCAATAGTCAGTCGGGCCTTCCTCGATACTCGGCGGAGAGAGTGAGGGCCCCTGTGTCCGTCACAATGATGAAGGAGGAAAAGGTGGATGTGGGCATCCTGGACAACACCATAGTTGGGGTTGTGAACACCGACGTCAATGGAATGGATCTGTTGGAGACATTCCTCACTGGGTGGATTCAACCGCTACAGGCCAGGACACACCCCATGTGGTTGTACGAGGGCCCGAATGACTCCACTCGGGTGCACCCGGAGGAGCTCACCGAGAAGGATGTGGACGCCAAGATCAGAGCCATTACTTCTGCCTGAGACAACCTGCGGGGGGCCAGGAGGGTGCCCCTGTATGAAAAGGACACTCCGCCGATTGAGGTAGCCCTTCTTCTAATCAGTCGGACCATCCGTAGGTTACTTCATGTGCATCTGAATTTTGTTTCTTTTGCATCTTTGTTTCTTCAGAGTTTCCAGTAGCTGATCTCCGAAGTGCCAGCAGTCAACTGGTCATCAGAGGATGAGAAGAGTGACACGAAGCGCCAATACTCGAAGGAGGACGACGAGGATAATGAGGAGAGCGACAAGGATGAGAGCACCAAGGAGGGGGAAGAGGCTGAGTCCTCGCCGCTGTCCGAGGGCCCCAAGGATCCCCACACCAAGGTGCAACATGATGTGAGTGGTAGGGCGGGAGGTGCTCCACAGCTGACTGCTTTAGGCCGCATGATACACAGCTCGAAGCACGGATGACCTGAGGCAGAGAGCTCCGCCAAGAAACATCCCAAGCAAGTTGCCTCCAAGCCCCGTAAAGCTGTCACGCCAAGGATCGAGGTGGGAGTGCCGGTGGTGTCGATGTAAGTGTTCTTGCTAAGTCTCCATCTATTCATATTTTCGACTCAACTAATGGCCGAGTGACATTGTGTTTTGCAGCAATGATACGACGATGACCTCGTTGGACATGAATGCTGTGAAGCAGGGTCAGATGGAAGGCGACGTCGCAGATGCTGCCACTTCAAAAGGTAGTGTCTCACCGAGTGAATTATCTTTTAGGTCCTTAGTCCAATTGAACTTTGGGCTGACTATGCGTCTTGTGAGCTCATGCAGCACCGACCGAGATCATCCAGTTGGATGATGACGACAGGACTGATCCGCCAAACCCGGAGGCCGGCAAGAGGGTGCTTAAGGACACTGACATGGTCATGCAAGAGGTTTCCCCCAGTCGGAAAGGCCGTGCTTCTCCTGCCAATGCTACTGTGAAGCCTGTCGGCCCTAGCCCTTTGGCTCAATAAAGCTCTACACTGGTGGCCACAACACTTGCGCCTCGGTCTGCACCCGTTCAACACTCGGCCCCCGTCACCACTTTCAGACTGCACAGAGTCTTGGAGGACCAAGTGAAGGCGAGCAAGGAAGATCTACTCCAGGTGTGGGTGATGAATGAGCGGCTGAAGGAGGTGTATGATGTGAGTGAACGCTACAGACCTACGTCCGAGTAAGTACCATCATAAGTACAATTTCCAGTCGGAGTCTTTGAATTTTTAGTTTTCTTCTACATGCTCCGAATGAATGGTAGTGTTCCTGCCAGTGGGTTTACGCAGGGCACACCCACTGGGTGTTTTCTTTCTAGTGGGGGCACGCTGAGTGCATCCACTGGGCATAGTCCCCCAGACTACCATCGACTGGAAGCAGTCGGTGGGAGTCTTAGAGCTTAACTTGTTTCTTTATCATCCTTTTCACTCGGATTTAGCTAGGGCGTTTCCAAGTCCTTTCGGTTCCAGTGGGGGCATGCTGAGTGCACCCTATTAGTGTAGTCCCCGAGACTACCATCGACTGGAAGCATTCCGCGAGAGTCTTAAAGTTTCTGATGTCTTTGCCCTGAGGTCGATTGCTAACTGTTATTGATGTTTTTTTTGTGAACCATTCGATTGGATGTACTATAGTGGGGGCACACTAGGTGCACCCACAAGGTGTAGTCCTCGAGAATGCCAGTGATTGTGGGCAATCAGGGGTAGTCTTTAGAACTCTACCCGTCCATAGCACTCGGGGTGCGTCATTGATACGTTTGCAATGTATCTATAATTTTTGATTGTTTCATGCTATTATATTATCTGTTTTGGATGTTTAATGGGCTTTAATATGTTCTTTTATATTATTTTTGGGACTAACCTATTAACCGAAGGCCCAGTGCCAGTTTCCGTTTTCTTGCCTATTTTAGAGTTTTGCAGAAAAGGAATACCTAATGGAATGAAACCTTTGGGATGATCTTTCTTGGACCGAAAGCAAACTAGAAGACTTGGAGATGAAGTCGGAGACGCAACGAGGTGTCCACAAGGTAGGAGGGCGCGCCCAGGGGGTAGGTGCGCCCCCACCCTCGTGGGCCCCTCGTAGCTCCACCGACCTAGTTCTTTTGCCTATATATACTCTTATACCCTAAAAGCATCAGGGGGAGCCACGAAACCACTTTTCCACTGCCGCAACCTTCTATACTCGTGAGATCCCATCTTGGGGCCTTTTCTGGCGATCTCTCTGAGGGGTATTCGATTACAGAGGGCTTCTACCACTACAAAAAAAGACACATCCGTGACATTTTGGCCGAACGATTTTTTTTCTGTCATACATATGACACTTCTATGACGATAATTGTGACAAAACCCGGTATCATCATAGATGTGGTGGGATCCTACTTCTATGACAAAAAATCATGACAGAAAATGGGCTTTTCATCCTGGGCGGGCTGGAGACCTAGCTGCATGACATTCTTTGTGCCATCCATGACGGAAAAAACCGTGGTAGAAGCGAGGGGGAGGAAAATTTCGGGGAGTTGCCGGTTACGGTGGGAGGTCGGGGGCCGAGCGATGCGCGTTTCTCTCGTACACATGTGAGGCGCTGGATCTAACTGAACCTAAGCGAGGTGTTGTGCTCTAACTGAACCCGAGCGATTGCACTGCAGGCTATGCGTTACTAAACCCGAGCGATCGATCGATGGCTGTTAACTGGACCCGATCGAGCGATTCCTTCGCTACTGCTGCTAACTGAAGCTGATCGATTGGATGAATAGTGAGCGTTGCGGGGGGGGGGGGGGGTTGGATGAACAGTGAGCGGTGGCGTTGCCTCTGTATGAACAGGACCCCGTGGTGTGGAGGGCTGGATGAAGAGTAGACGGTGGAGGGGTGCCTGTGGAGGGGTGGTTGAACAGGGCCCCGTGGTGTGTAGGGATGGATGAACAGTAGATGGTGGAGGGGTGTCTGAACAGTAGCCGGTGGAGTAGCGCGCGGTGGAGGCTGGACGAACAGGAGCCCGTGGAGGTTGGAGGAGGTCGACGGTAGCCCGTGGAGGTTGGAGGAGGTCGACGGTGGAGATGAACAGTATCCTGTGGAGTCCCGTTTTGCGGTACGCCACACCCCTCCTGATGAACAAGACCCCCCTTTCGACCGTAGCGCTCCAACACAAGTCCGTTTCGTCCGTTTTGGGGTACGCCACACCCTTCCCGATCAACAGGACCCCCGTTTCGACCGTAGCACTCCAACACAAGTCCGTTTCGTCCGTTTTGTGGTACGCCACACCCCTCCCGATCAACAGGACCCCCGTTTCAACCGTAGGAGGTCCGTTTCCTCCATTTTGTGGTACACCACACCCCTCCTGATCAACAGGACCCCGTTCCGAACGTAGGAGGTCTGTTTCCTCCGTTCTGTGGTACGCCAGGCCTTTTCCATCGCCTGTTCCGTCCAAGCCCTCCCGATGAACACGACCACGCATTCCGTTCCGACCCAGTCGGTTGGCTCCCACGCGTTTCGTTGCCTCCCGATGAATACAATGCATTCCGTTGCCTCTCCATGAACACGACGCATTCCGTTGCCTCCCCATGAACACGACACATTCCGTTGCCTCCCCATGAACACGACGATGAAGCCGTTTCTCCGTTCCGACCCAGCCATGTACACGAGCCCTGGCGTTACTTATGCGCGAGTAGGCATTCGAGACCCCGCCCGTATATACGTACGTGGCTGTATTTTCTTTCTTGCACCCTGGCCGTTGTACGTACGTGTACATGCTACATGCATGCCTCTACTACGACACGTGCGCGCCTCTACATCGACCAGTATGTACGTACATGTTCGCGACCAGAATGACAACACTACGTATGCTCTGACCAGGTGGGTCCTGACTATCAGGCACTTCCTTGCCTGCGAAGATGTAGCTGGTGGGTCCCAGCGGTCAGGGGGCGAATCGGTTTTTTTGCCAGGATGCACTTCCTTGCGTGCGAAGATGTAGCTGGTGGGTCCCAGCAGTCAGGGGGCGAATCATTTTTTTTGCCAGGACGCACTTCCTTGCATGCGAAGATGTAGCTGGTGGGTCCCAGTAGTCAGGGGGGCGAATCGTTATTTTTGCACGGACGCACTTACTTGCGTGCGAAGATGTAGCTGGTGGGTCCCAGCAGTCAGGGGGAAACGTTTTTCCCTGAAATACAGTGGCCCGTCCGGTGGGTCCCCGCTGTCAGGTGGAGGAATCATTATTTTGCGCGTAATAAGGAGTCACTTCCTTGCTGCGGCCGTGGACCCAGCTGTCAGCCTCTTCACATACAGTCCACGTCCGATGGAAGTCGTTCCTTGACCATGTTGACCACGCCGCACCGAGAGCACCACGATGGTGGACGATGGCGAGGCCTAGGAAGGGGACGACGCGGAGCCAGGGAAGACGCAGGAGTGGATGCCCATGCGGAGAGGAGTACGAGGGTTCACTTGTTCGGTTGCGGTGTGAGGCTGCCGTCGGCGCAGAATAACTGGGGGTGTGGGTGAGTAGAGGGATGGCCTAGCCAGCGGTGGGAGTAGTAGGGGGCGGTGAGGCCTCCGCGACATCACAGCCGGCCACGGGAGGCAGGAGCATGCGACACGACCGGCGCTGCTTTGGGCGGCTGGAGCACGAAGACCAGAGGTTGAAGAAGCACTACGGCCGTTGGATGGACATCGTATGGTCACTGGAGCTAGAATTATTCATATTGACTAAGTTGACAAAGCCCTCCATCCCCGTAAACTTAGTAGGCCCACAAGTCATCCTCCCACCAAGGTGAGTCCCAGCTAGCAGGGGGAGTATTCATTTTTTTGTGCGTAATAAGGAGGCATTTCCGGTGGGTCCGAGCTGACAGCGGGGGGAACTTTTTTTCGCGAAATACAGAGACCCTTCCGGTGGGTCCCAGCTATCAGGTGGAGGAATCATTATTTTGCGCGTAATAAGGAGGCATTTTCCTGTGTGGGCCCCTACTGTCAGCCTCTTCTGATGGCTGTTGTTTGTTGACCATGTTGACCTCGCCGCGCCGAGAGCACAAACACGGTGGACGAGGGCGAGGCCCAGGAAGAGAACCACCCAGAGCCGGCGAAGCCACCATAGCGGATGCCCACGCTGAGGGGAGAATGAGCGCTGACTGGTTCCCTACGGGGTGAGGCTGACGTCACCGGAAAATAATAGGATGTGTGGGTGGTTAGAGGGATGGCCTGGCGGCAGCACAGCTAGCCACGGGAGGAGGGAGCAGGCAGTCCCGCCGGCGCTGGTTTGGGCGGCTGGAGCAGGAAGATCAGAGATTGAAGAAGCACGGCGGCCGTTGGATGGACATCCAACAGTCACTGCTGTGTGTCTAAGTTGACAAAGCCTTGCGTACGCGTAAAAAAAATTAGGACATCGTCATCGTCAACCTAGTAGGCCCAAAAGTCAGCCTCCAAATCTGTGGAAAACAGCATACAGCCCATTAGCCATTATTTTCAATAATTTACAGCCCATTTGCTAATTCTTAAGGATATTTGAAGCCCATATTCTTTTTATTAGCATTACAGACCATATATTCTGGGCACTGCTAAAAAATTCAACAAAATTTTGCATATTTTGGTGGCGTCCGAACTCTTTTAATCACGAAATTTCGAGTCACGTTAAAAATAATTTTCAAAAAATTATATCAAAATAAAATTCAAAAAACAATTCTCCGCAAAAAATGAATGAAATTTAGAATCTTAACTAGCAAGATGCCCGTTCGTTGCACAGAACATGAAGATGCATTTGTATGAGTAGTTTATCTTGTGGGAGAAAAGATGATATTTTAATGTAATTGCCAGTTGGCTTTGGTTTTTATAAGAGTAGAGAGTAGAGAAATCCTGAAAAAACTGATATTTTAATGCAATTGCCGGTTGGCTTTGGTTTAAAAATTTACAGCCCATTTCTTACAACTTATAGCCCATTTTCTGGGGAAGCCCATTTCTTACTACTTACATCCCTCCTCGTCTTGAAAGATTTGCAGCCCACCAAGGCTGAGAAAAGCAAGTAGGCCTTGGTTTTGGTATTCTCCAAAAAAAAGAACTGGGCTAGCCAATTTCAGAGAGAAAAAATATATCAACTAGGCTCGTCATGTGCTTAATAAAAGCGTAAGCGTGGGCTAGACGTGCCACAGCCCCCGCACAGCGCGCAGTTGAGCTCCGTCTCTGAAACTGAAAAACAACTGGGCGAGCTGCTGGGTCCCTGGTGTTATCCACTTGTTGTGTAATTTTCTCGTTTATTGACTACATTGACAATGGCGGGGAACCTAGTTGTCAAACAATTAGGAGGAAGTATATTTTTGGCTTGTAATAACGATGCACCTGCTTGCGAAATGCAATGACCCTGGTGGGTCCCTACTGTCAGCCTCTCCACGTACAGTCATCTCCTGATTCCTCTTGGTTGTTGACCATGTTGACAACGCCAGACGGCAGCGGGCACAGCGAGCTAACCAAGGCGGAGAACAATGGCAAGGCCTCGGACGGGAACGAACATCAGCCATGGAAGATGCGGCAGTGTAGTGGCAGGTGGAGGGGAGTACGAGGGCAACAACATGGAAGTCAAGCATACAAATGGTACAAAAAGCCCAAGGATTAATTGTTCATCAAATTTTTAGACAAAACCCAGATTGAACATGACAGTAACATCTAACCCAACCACTCTTTTTTGCAGTCACAAACAAATGGATCGGTCTGATCCATAAAATCAACATCCTGTGCAAAATAATCTATTTTAGGATGTCTACAACTTATTGTAAATAGAAGCCGAGCACGTTTAGAAGCCCATTTGTCCACCTGAAACTTCTTTTTTTGCGGTTCAACATGTTCGTCCGTGAGAAATCTCTTGATGTAAAAATTAAGCCTCATGGACAATAGTAACCTCGCATTCAACAGGAAGAATGTGACAAAGCTTCTGTTTGCCTGTTTGGATGCATATCGTCCCATCGTTATTGTCCTCAAACGAATGTCATGAGAACTGAGAAAATCCTTGTGCTTATTACGCCAACGATTTGTTATATGTTTTTCTCCATGTGGTTCTGCCTAAGTAGACATGAAGATTGAAAATAGTTAAGGTCTGAAAAAAGAGTATGTCAAAAGAACGACAGCTGAACAGTTAATTGTAGTACAATATATACGGGCTTTCAATGTGCATGAAATCATCACCTCTATGTATAAATTCTCCAGAGATCAAAAGCATCGCAGCAGGCCAATAATTATGTCTAGATCAAAACTATACATTCTGATATATATGATCTTGACAAAATCCAGCAGCATTGATAGGCTATCAATGGACAAACTCTTCATTGAGCATATAGCATAATATTACTACCCAAAGTGTACTCCAAGATGATATAAAACTTATGCGCACAAATGACAAATGCAGCATATGATTACAAATGTGTAGATGATAATATACGGTACCTGAAAAAGTGAAGAGCCAAACACCAACTCCTTGTGATTATTAAATGGGTCACAAATTACACCCAAGGTCTCCAGTTTGGGCGCAGAGACGACAGTTATTTCTGAAGGTGTATAACAATTATGAAGGAGCAACCTTTCAAGTGAAGGGGCATCTTCGATGATGAGCTGCTGTCCTTTAAAACAAATTCCAATGATTGTAAGGTGAGGCGACTTTATTTGGAGACAACTGATACCGATTTATATTCCCAAAACAATCAGCAAGCGCTCCAGGGCATGGCAACTGGAGTGGATGATGCTGTGCAGTGAGGCCTCCGACAGATACACCACCACAAGCGAAAGTTTTTTTAGCAGTGGAAGTCAAAGTATTTGTACCAGATCGTCTGGCAGATGGCACCGGGCGAAGGTGGCTGTGTGGAGAGAGGAGGAAAACCATGAGATGGACAACGGTGGTGTGGGCACAAATTCTTGGTATGTTCGTGGTATGAAACTTTCGTGGTAATGGTAGAACTCAAACTGCTAAAGTTTTCCGAATTCAGGGGATGTCAGCCAAGCATCCACCTTGCCGGGTATGGACAGCAGGTAGCTTGTCGGGATGTAGAGGCATTAAACGGGGCCCTGCTGGTGAGAAGAGACGATGGCTCTGAGGAGATCAAATTCAGGAAGGACAGATATCTGACGACAGTCGAGAATGAGGGGCGTAGTGCGCCATAGAGGGCACCACCGAGTTGAGAGGACTTGTGTGCGGTAGCAATCCTTGATGGGGAGAAGCGAGTTGATCTCCTCAAGGATGACGCCCGGGAGATTGCTGATGCGGTCCACCGGAGATTCTACCGGTTCCTCTGATCCGGGTGGGGGGGGGGGCTTGCTGCTTCTCCCCGCGCTATCGGGTGCGGGATCTACAACCGGCGTCGCCGCTGGCGGGAGCCTCATCTTCTTGGTGCTGGGGCAAGCCGACTCCATTTTCCTCGTGGGCATCGCGCCGAGCTCACGGGTTTGAGAAGAGTAGCCAGAGACAAGCCTAGTGACAGTGCGAGTGGGAAAGAAGGAGGGCTGGGGATTTCTATAGGAGTGGAAGAAGAGGAGCAAGCGTTTTCTGTACGAGTGAGGAAGAAGGTGAGCGGGGTTTTCTGGACGAGTGAGGAAGATTGGGAAGTGGGGGGAATTGGGTGGGGAGACGGAAGCGGGAGAGCGAGCTGTTCGTGTTTATAAGGCCCGCTGCACTAACTACTCGCTTTTTCCAAAGAATTACTCTCTTCTTTATCGTTGCTGCATTGGAGCTGGCGCATGGGCTTGGCTGACTGGCCATGCATGCAGGATGCATGTGCCCGCCGGCCACTGCATGCGCCTGGTTTGTTACTAGGCCTATTTAATAGGGTGGTTATGGAGTAAATTAAGGAGATTTATTTTATCTTTGTGCATCCACCAAATTATAGGATGCGGTACTGGATGCAGACACTCACATTAAACTAACATTTAGAAGAACAAAAGTTCAGCATGTCGATGCATCTCAATGATTCACCATACTATAACCAATATACAAAGCTGTGAGAAGGTGTGGAAATAAAGAAAACCGGTCGATGCTTCTCTGAGCAAAGGGCCTCCCTACGCACGCATTAATTTCCTGGGCATGCTTGTTTCTTCTCAATGTTGCGAGCACTTTGAGCATGGTGGCAACTCCACAGCTAGCTAGCTGCCTCATCTTGCAATTGATGCTGACACATTTGCAGCAAACACATGAGGCAATAGAGATGACTCAACATGGGTCCATATTGTGTAGTTCCCCTGATATCATATTCATTGTCCTGAATCTGAAAAGATAGGAAAACAATAGCTATACTTAAACGGTGTTGCAAAACAGTAGCACATATCAATAGCTCGGCATGACAAAACATGATCATCTGGACAAAGGGGATACTTACCCACCTGAGGAAGATTACATATAATTTCATAAGTCCTTGGTTGATTTCCACCTTCGGCTGCACTGATTGTTTTCTCCTCCACACATGACAGGATCCTTCCGCACTGCATTCAGCAAGTCAACGTACGAATAAGCTAATTTCATCTTGCGGTGGTCATTGTACCTAGTTACGAATGTAGGAATACCTTTAGCACCATGAGGTTAGCTGACAGCAGGTAGATTCAGCCATATAAATTTTGTGCGGTGCTACCAAAATTGAGGTTTGTATCCCTTCCCGTTATGAGAATTCTTCTTGAAGTTGCTAGAATGTGACGACTTGTTCTTTGCATCAAACTTGCCTTTCCCCTGAGATTTGTTCTTGTTGTTTTGGGGCTGGTTGGGCTGGAAGTTCTTCTCGTGTACCATGTGGGCACTAGAAGCTCCCTCAGCGACCCGAGCACGTGTGTCTTTTGCTCTCGCATTCTCCTCAAAATCAAGAGTGCTAATGAGATCCAAAACAGAAAACTCATGTCTCTTGTTTTTCAGAGAAGTAACAAAATCGTTCCACGAAGGTGGAAGCTTGGCAATGATGGTCCCAACAACAAATTTGTCTGGCAACACACACTTAAAGTACTCAAGTTCCTTAGAGAGTGACTGTATCTCATGAGTCTGCTGAATAACAGTGCGCTCATTAGTCATCTTGTAGTCACAGACTTGCTCCATGACGTACAACTCGTTGCCAGCGCCCGAGGGCCCAAACGTGGCCTCGAGCGCAACCCACATGTCTTTGCCGTTGTCAAATGACATATATGAATCCACAATGGAATCGTCAAGAACACTCAGCAGGGCGGCTTTGAAGAGGGTATCCATGTTCTGAAAAGCTTCCTGCTGTGTAGGATTAAGATCGCCCTCATGCTTACCCTTAGTGGCGTCATAGCAGTACATGATCTGAAACCAATATACTGCTCTTGTGCGCCACCTTTTATATTGCACCCCCTTAAAAGTAGGCGGCTTCAAAAGCGCAGCAAAACTACTCGGAGTAAATTGCCTGTAATCAGGTTTTTGGATTGGATTGTTGAGTATATGAGCAATTTAGTATGAGATTTAATCCGAATCAATAGTAAATAGATCATGACGACAATTGCAAACATCAAAGTAACGATGCGGACTAAACCAGGAGGACAGAATCACATACTGTACAGCGGGAGCAGAATTGATGTGGTTGATGTTGTCACTCATGTCGTTGATGAAGAGGTTACCGAGGTCAGGGAAGAAGGCTGTCGTTGAGGAAGTCGTCGCTGGCAGCAGTCACAAGAGTGTGCTCCCCAAAAACCTGATCGCCCCTCTCCCGTACAGGATCATGAAAGGCGGGATTTGGAGGACTGCTGTCCCTTCTCGTGGTGCACGCCGAAAGGAGGGCTGGAGAAGAATTGCGTGGCGGCGCTAAGATCTGGAGCGGTGCGAAACCATATGATACAGCGGCGGCTAAGGTAGAGCATGTCAGGTCGGTCGTGCGAGTATAATAGTAGGCCTTTGGCCCCCAAACCCCACGTCCAAGTCAATAATAGCTCAAAAAGAAGTCAATAATAGCCCCACCAAGGTTTGTCTCAAAAAAATACGGAGTAATTAAGGCGTCCGCAGTCCCTTTAGTAATTAAGGCGTCCGCAGTCTCACAAAGTATGTTGGAGTACAACCGGCTACACATTTACAATCTGCTTCTCTTCTCTCTCCTCTTCTCTCTCTTTCAACTAAGCACAAATACTATATTTAAATCCTTATAGCCTACTTATGTCATCTAATTGTAGTACTTGCTCTAAAGTTACTATCCACTATGTAGTCTGAAATGTCGGGCGTGTAGTGGGCGGTGCCCTCGGTCGGCGCGCCGCTTCAACGGTGGAAGAAGTGAGAGGTCGCGTCGCCCTGACTTGCCATCAATGTGGAGCGGCAGGCTCAGATGGCACCGGGCGGGAAGCGTGCGCGGGAGGGGGGAGGGGTTTTTGTTGGGCCAAGAAGGTGAGAAGCCAACTTGGGATCGGTCCGGACGGGGAAATATCATGTGCTCCCATACTCTGCATATGACACTAGTCTATGTTACTACTCCCTCCTTTCCGGTTTATAGAGATGTTTAGAGTAACATAGTAATATGTTACAGTACAAGTTACTCCCCACTATGACCAGCTTGGCCTCTCCCAGTGCTCCACCATGTATAGCAGCTAAGCCTGCCACGTAGGCATAAAATATGATGTGGCACCAATAAACTAAGCACCTATGCATTGAAGACTTGAGTTACTAAGCCATTTAATGCACTTAGCACTTAGCACCTCATATTTTATAGTATAGCACTAAGAGCATTAATAGTATAGCCAGCTGCTGGCTATAAGCCAATGCCATGTCATCTACAGCCCATCTTATAGTCAACATGTACAATAGTAGATCAAAAGAGTGTACTACTACTTTTTCGTTCTGTGGCCCACCTTTCATTCTCAAAAAGTGCCTAGGAGCACGTGCTAGAGCTGGCTCTTCATGAAGAGCCCGCTTACCTTCTCTCTCCTCTTCTCTTTCCTCCAACTAAGTAGAAATATACTATAGTTTATTCCTTATAGCCCACCGACTCAGCTCGATTGTACTTACTCTAAGCACATCTAAGCACTTACTAGCACCCCCTTTACCGTGGACCTTGACGGTGTACGTCACCTTGTGTCTCATAATTTTCCTTGTCATGATCTGAGTCCTAGAAGATCTCACCCACATCATCATTAGCATGCAGCCGCCTTGATAGACAACGTGTGCAGAATGAGTAGAGGCGACTGGGGACGCACCACCACCACGTCGTGGGCACTCCGTATGTGCTTGTCTGCGTGTAGCGTGTGTGTTTTTC
Source organism: Triticum timopheevii (assembly GCA_963921465.1). Lineage (NCBI taxonomy): Eukaryota > Viridiplantae > Streptophyta > Magnoliopsida > Poales > Poaceae > Triticum > Triticum timopheevii. The sequence continues at coordinate 244,685,666 of OY997264.1, read as the reverse complement.
CATCGGTGCTAGCTCTAAGGCCGATGTTGCGGTCGTCTTCGTCTTCAACTAGTAGTTGAGCAACGATGGCAAAGAGGTGCTGCAAGAGATGCGTATGCGCCGTTGCGTGCGAGCTTCGCCGTAGCAGGATGAACCGGACGTAGCCGCAGATGGCACCCGCCTCCATGCAGCCGAGTGTGTGTGCATGCATGTGTTATTCATGTGCATTCTGTGGCCGAGTGTGTGTGCATGCACGTCTTGTATACGTGCGTTGTGTCCTCCATGTTGTGCGCGTATGTGCATGAGTTGGATCGGATGGAGTTAGTGCATTGGCTTGTGTACATGCGTGGCTGCATGCGTCCTGTACATGCGTGGCTTGTTGCGTGGTTATCAATAATTCAATATAAACTACTCCCTCCGTTCCTAAATATAAGTCTTTCTAGCCATTTCAAATAGACTACAACGTACAGATGTATGTAGACATATTTTAGAGTGTAGATTCACTCATTTTGTTTCGTATGTAGTCCCTTATTGAAATATCTAAAAAGACTTATATTTGGGAACGGAGGGAGTATAAAACATCTTCAACTTAGCATCCTAATGTACTGTTTCTAGTGGTTAGCGAAAAGTTCATGTTCTTTTAGTTGTTTATAGGTGGGCAGGCGGCAAAAAACAGGGGAAAATGCGCAAGGTTCCTTGTAGACGCACCACCGCGAGGTTCCTTGCTCCTCCTCGGTCGTCGGGAATCTATGCTCTTCAACTCTTTTCTTTTACGTGATCTTTGTTCATCCTTTTCCCAACACGCGAGACATCTAGCATGAAGGTGCACGTGTCATGCAAGAAAATGGAGATAATCAGATAAGCAGTGCGTAAGTGAGTCATGCGGGGGGGGGGGGGGGAGCGGGGGTAAACCCTTTTTCGTAAGTGAGTCGTGCACTTTGATGGCACCTACGCAATATTTTTCCTCCTCGATGGCACGTGAATAGTGCAGTACTCAATGACGGAGCACGGGATGGTAGCAATGACATGGTCAGCCCTTTTTTGGAGATAGTACATAGTACTACTAAATAACTTTGATATGTCCCGTCAACTCACAGAACGACGAGAAGCTTGATTACGCCTTCTCCCTCGCCAACGCGTGCGTGGTGGCTCTCAGCACGAGGAGAAACTTTTGCTTACAAGCGGTGGACGTGCAGCAGTTCATTTGGTGTCAGATTGCCAGAAGCACTACTGTAGAACCATCGACTTCCGGAAGAGGCGAAGAGCCAAGCGCAAGGTCACCTACTAACCTTAGGCTAGGCGTAGTGGGAGTAAAATAAGTAGGGGTACCTCCTTTTTTTTATTCTAGAAACAACCACACGTGAATATCAAGGTGCTGGTTACGTAGAACAAATTTCCTGCAGTCCGTGCTCAGCCCTCCTCTATCTCTCTTCTCAGCCAGCCAGCGGACGCGTGGAGCCCATCGTCTCTTTGCTCACATGCGGCCCCACATGTCAGTGAAAACGCAAGAGGACCCACTGAACCTGCACATCTTTCACCTCGACGTGCTGGTGATGAAAACAAATCCAAGAAAGATCTTCGGTGGCCGCTTTTGGAGTTACTCAAGAGTAGTAAGATTCTATTTACATTTTAACCCAAGATGCACATCTCGTGGCTTCAACTACCACTCTATTTTATTTAATGACACGACCTGGATGCTGGATGTCCCACGTGTCGGCAAAAGGAGGAAGAACCCGACCAAATCTTTGGTTGTGCTCTCGGATTAGACTAGTTGTGCTAACTTACAATTTTTATTGTGTACTCCCTCCATTCCAAAATACTTGACTTCCATTTGTCCAAAAATGGATGTACCTATATACTAAAACATGTCTAGATACATATATATTTTGACAAATAGAAGGCATGTATTGTGCAACGGAGGGAGTAGAATGGATGCAGGTTTTTGTATTGCGAAGAAGAGTAAATCCATATATTGATAGAGCGTTGGAGTTGGCCTTACAAGTGGGACCACAGTTGAGGAAACCGACTATCGGCAAACCCCCACCTCGCTCGCCGCGCGATGGCTGAGTTAGAGAAACGATGAGGATGAAGAGATTGCTCTAGCACGGACTCCAAGAAATATGGTGTCAGATGGAATCGTGCTGGTGGCGTGTGCCATACTCCTGGACGTGAATGCTTGTTCTGGCCCATGCCACCCTACTACTCCTACTACTTACTATATAGTACTAGCATCGAGGATTCGAGGTGCTGGTTACGTACAATATGGCTTGTAACATCCCAAATTTTCAATTTGGAATGTTATACATAGATCATCACTGCATATCATATTTTTGTTGCATTGTTGGCTCGATCCTAGAAATTCTACGCAACTCAAGGACCCACAGAGAGAGTTGGGGATTTCGTTATTTTCATATTTGAGTTTTCTCAAATTTTGAAAATAGGATCACTGATTTTATTTATTTTATCTTCAATTATTTCTACTACTAAAAATTTCAGAGGGGGAATAAAATGACTTTCCCAAAATAAAGAAATGATGAAGATTTAATAAAAAAAAATCAAATAAGATTTATTTTGGAGTTTTTCGCCTTTTATTTGAATTTAGGAAAAATGCGCGTTTTTCAAAATTGCATTTAGGCCCCAAATAAATGTTCATCTTGTCCGGCTTGATTTTAGAAGCCGGGGAAAATTTATTTCGGGATTTTTGGAGTCCGTTTAGTACTTCTTTTGTTTTTTTTTCGAGCGTAATTATTTAAGAAAAAAAACGTGAACCGCCTCTGGGCCGTGCCCGAGCGGGAGTCCGCTCGGGGGCGCACTATATAAGCGCAGCCCCGACGCTCCCCCAGGCCCGTCAGCCCCGCGCCGCCGCCAGCCCACTCGCCGCCGCCGGCCCACCCCGCGCCCAAACCCTAACCCTAGCCGCCAGCCACCGCCGCCGCCGCCGGAGTCGCCAACTTCGCCGGAGCCGCCGCCGCAGCCTCGCCGACCCGCCACCGCCTCGATCCGCGTGCCGCCGGTTTTTTTATAAAAACCGACCGGTTTTTCTTTCGTTTTTTTTCGGTTTTTCGTTAGATCGGATTTTTTTGGTTCGGTTAATTAGCGAGCGTTCGCTCGTTCGTTCGTTTTAACGAACGTGTTAGTCAGATTTGTTTAGTTAACGAATGTTCGTTCGTTAACCCGTTCGTCATTTTTCTTTTTCTCGGATTTAATCCATGATTTTTCTGATCGCGATTCCTGATCCGATTTTCGTTTTAGTATAACTTTTCGCTCGTTTATCGGAATCACGCGATTCAAGCGCTTGGAGTTTTGTCTCGACACCCTCTTTCCGAATAATCAACTTAAGCAAGTTTTTGCTTCTGTAAAATTTGACTTAGATCCAGATTAGTAGAACGAAGCTGTTCTCTTTCGCCGTTTGACTTTTGTTGCTTTGTTTGATTTGATTCCTTTTGCAAACCAGAGTTCTTAAGTTGAACAATCTGGTTAGATCTCTTGTTCGAGTTTTACCTGTGCATTAGATGAGTACTTATTGTATACCCAGAGTGTGCCGCTTGTTACTTCGAGTCTCTAGGTTTCGCGGATCATCAGCAAGGCAAGTAACACTTTGATCATACCTTTTCTACTACCCAGTTTTATGCATTAGATCAATCCTCAAACATTGCATGATTAGGATCTAATTAAATTATGGGTTAAGGGAAGTAGATGAGGTAGTACCTATTACCTGTTTTATTATCAAACCTTTGGGAGTTACTTCTACGTTTGCTTATTATGCCATGCTATGCTAGTAGACGTGGATTGGGTGAGTGTATCCATGACAGATGTGAGTTTGTTAATTAATGGTTTGTTTAAGGTGGCAACTTAAACACGCATCTAGGTGGATTGAGGCACCAGGTTTCTATCAAGACTTGGCTGTTTTTCTTCGGACCGCCACCCAGGCTCAAAGGGATCATAAGATTATTCATGCTAGAAACTTCCGTGTGCAGCCACATGCTATTATGGGCTCTAGCATAGTTGACTAAGTCGTGCGAACTCTTACAAGGTAGACTAGCAGATGTAGGGGATGTAGGTTGGTACGGTCTACCCTATACGTAAGGTGCAAGCGCTTCTGAAAGACTATGTCTCGGTCATCCGTTTCTCAAACACCATGTTGTGGAGAAACCAAACGGAGGAGATCGAGTCATGTGGGGAAAAGTGCGCAAACCTCTGCAGAGTGTATAAACTAATCATGGTTAGCCGTGTCCCCGGTTATGGACATCTTGAGTATCTAGTACTTGGACATCATGTGAATCTCATCATGTTACTTCTAAATTAATATTGTTGGGATGTTAATGAGTACTTTTTAATTGGGATTGAGAATGCTGTCAACCATTCTCAATGTTTAACAACCACCATGATAGTTAAATAAATTTATTCCTTTGCAGTAGGGAAAAATTGGCTTTATGCAAAACTGTAACCATAGAGATTTTCCACCAGCCATATATGCATGTAGTATAGCTTATTCCACTGTTATTCTCTATGTGTTACATTGCCAGCATATTCCATGTGCTGACCCGTTTTCCGGCTGCAACGTTTCATGTTGCAGACTTTTCAGACGACGAGTAAGGTGTTTTTAGTTCGTGGTTCTATACTTAGTGATGCCGTTGGAGTTGATGGACTCGCTTATCTTCTAAGCCTTCCACTGTTATCGATTTTAGATGGCCTTAAGCCATATTTATTTCAATAAGTTCTCTCTTGAGACATTCGATGTAATAAGTGTGTGATTGCTACTCTGTTATAAATCCTCCAAGTACTGTGTGGTGTCAGCATTACCGATCCAGGGATGACACTGGGCACAGAGATCAGACTGTTTGAGGTCTAGTCGCTACAAAGGTGGTATCAGAGCACACGCTGACTGTAGGACACGACCACTAAGCTAAAGCCCTAGATCACTACTCTTTCATCTCATTTCTGACTCCTCATCTTTTCTATTCTTTAGGATGGCAGATGCAAGGATCAAGTTCACAAAACCAGATGAAAACTCACCTTTTGGATATCGATTGAAGGAAGCCACTAGATACCTGAACATAGGAGTACCAAGCTTCACCGGGACCTTCAATGCCACTTTACCCGAAGAGGAGCGCTGGATGATTCAAGTCTACATTCCAGGAAGGACATTTGCACCAGCTACGGAGCCAATAGAGTTTACCTTTGATGCACCAACATGGAGCCTAGGAAAGAGCATGGCAGCTCACATCACCATGGGACGAATTGGAGAAGTTTACCAGAACGATCTCAAGAATACTATCTACCAGATTTGTGGGCGCCGAGATGAGCATTGGGAGATGATCACCACCAGGAAGGACAGATCAATCACAGCTTATATTCAGGAGTTAAACCAACACATCCGACGCCAGGAGAATCAGATGTGCACAGATATGGAGGATCTACAGAAGGCTATGACCAAGATCAATGAGCTATAAGAAGAACTCAAGGCTACACGTAAAGACTATATGGAAGAAATCATCGCGCTAGTAAGACAGAACGGCGACCTTAAGGAGAAGATTGGAGTATTCATGGGAGGATTAGCACCCAGAGGAGAAGAGGATGAACCTACTTGTCCAGATAATTATATCATCATCGACGACACCGATTCGGATCCTGACGACAATGATGATGACTATGTTGATGAAGCTGGAGCAGATTTCATGGAATCTGCATGGGAGCAGTTTTTCTAGTTGACCACCACAGTAGAATTTTCCACCATTTAATTAGTTTTAGTCCAAGCACTTTTGTAACGATAGTTAGACCGTTGTATGCCCTTGTTTGAATTGATTGGAGTGATATTGTGTGGTTTTGTCTCATGTGCATATGGGTAGTATTATCTCACTAGACCTCACTATATTCTTAACTATCGTCTCCTCTTTAAAACCCTCAGATGCCTCCAAGACGCGACTCTGAGTTTGTTTTTCCACCAGAGATCACTCAGTTGATTCAGCAGCAGAGTGCCTTGATTCAAACATTGGTACAGAACCAAGGCAACAACAACAACAACAACCCACCACCACCACCACCTGTTGACCATCTGGCACGTTTCTTAAGGCTGAATCCGCTAGTGTTTTCCAGTAGCACCGAGCCGATAGTAGCAGATGATTGGCTCCATAAGATAGGGAGGGAGTTGACCACTGCAGGATGCACAGATGGAGAAAAGGTGAAGTTTGCCGCACATCAGCTTGACGGACCCGTAGCAGCATGGTGGGAGAATTTTACAGCCACTTACCCTGCAGACACTGTCACATGGAATCAGTTTCAGCAAGCTTTCCATACTGCCCATGTTTCAGTAGGAGCTATGTCCATGAAGAAGCGTGAGTTTCGCAACTTGCGCCAAGGAGGACAGACAGTTGGCTAGTATGTGGATGATTTCAGTAAACTGGCACGTTATGCCCCAAATGACGTTGCTACAGATGCAGCTAAGCAGGAGAAGTTTCTAGAAGGACTGAATGATGAGCTGAGCATGCAGTTGATGGTAGCCACTTTCAATAACTACCAGGAGTTAGTAGATCGTGCTCTTATGATTGAGGGGAAGCAACAGCAGATTGACAATCGTAAGAGGAAGTATGGACAGGGGAAGTACAATTCTGGAGCTCAGCAGAAACCATGCTTTACCCCAAAGTCAGGAGGACACTTTCAGCAAACTCACGGAGGAGGCAGCTCACACAATCATAATGGCACAAAGAATGGAAACGGGAATGGAGGAAGCAATGGACAAAGCCGCACGAACCCGTCAACACCATCCAAGGTAGACGTGAGCCATATCACTTGTTATAAGTGCCGTAAGACTGGGCATTATGCAAATGAATGTCCAGAAGCCCAAAATGGTAATGATAATGGAAGCTCAGGAAAGAAGCCGAACCCTTTCAACAAGGGGCAAGTGAACCACGTTACCGTGGAGGAGGTTGAAGCTCAGCCAGACGCAGTAATAGGTAAGTTTTTGGTTAAGACATTTACTGCAGTTGTTCTTTTTGATATTGGTGCTTCGTATTCATACATATCAAGGGGATTTGTGGATAAATATAAACTACCAACCCAAGCACTTAGGTCACCCATGCTAGTAACCTCACCCGGAGCAGAGTATACAGCTAGTATATGGTGTGATCGACTGCCATTAAGGATTGGACACCATGTATTTCCCTCGGACCTAATAGTTTTGGAATCGCAAGGTTTGGATGTGATATTAGGCATGGATTGGTTATCAAAGTATGGAGGGAATATAGATTGCGCCAGTAAGTCGATTTTGCTTACCACCCCTAAAGGAAGAAGAATCAAGTATGTATCACAGCATGAGCCGAGAAGAGCACATGTAAATTCCTTATTAGGAGTTGTGCAGGAGGAAGTACCAGTGGTAAGGGATTTCCCCGATGTATTTCTAGAAGAGTTGCCAGGCATGCCACCAGATAGAGACATTGAGTTCTTAATTGAACTACTGCCAGGCACTGAACCGATATCCAAGAGACCATACAGGATGCCAGCCCAAGATTTGGAGGAAATTAAGAAGCAGATTAAGGAGTTGCTGGACAAAGGTTTTATTCGCCCAAGTTCTTCACATTGGGGATCGCCAGTACTTCTAGTGGAGAAGAAGGATGGATCGTTAAGAATGGTTGTTGATTATCGCGGATTGAATGAAGTAACAATAAAGAACAAGTACCCACTACCAATGATCAATGATCTGTTTGATCGGTTGCAAGGAGCCAAGGCGTTTTCCAAGATCTATTTGCGATCGGGGTACCATCAGTTGAAGATTCGGGAGCAAGATATACCGAAGATGGCTTTTACCACCAGGTACGGGCTATATGAGTACACCGTTATGTCATTTGGTCTGACTAACGGCCCAGCCTATTTTATGAACATGATGAACAAGGTGTTTATGGAGTTTTTGGATAAGTTCGTCGTGGTGTTCATTGATGATATTTTGGTTTACTCGAAGAACGAAGAGGAACATAAGGAGCACTTGCGTTTGGTACTCGAGAAGCTCAGAGAACATCAGCTATACGCCAAGTTCATCAAGTGTGAGTTTTGGCTGAAGGAAGTTGGATTTCTCGGACATGTTATATCCGGGGAAGGTATCGCAGTAGACCCCACTAAGGTTATCACTGTGACAAACTAGGAAGCACCAATAACAGTTGGAGAGATCCGAAGTTTCCTTCGACTCGCAGGATACTACCGGAGATTCATTGAAAATTTCTCGAAGATTGCGAAGCCTATGACAGAATTGTTGAAGAAGGATACCAAGTTCATTTGGAGTGAGGAGTGTGAGGCTAGTTTCCAAGAGTTGAAGAAACGTTTGGTTACCTCACCAGTATTAATTCTGCCAGATCAGACCAAGGATAATGAAGTGTATTGCGACGCTTCACGTCGAGGACTTGGAGCAGTGCTTATGCAGGAGGGAAGAGTTGTTTCGTATGCTTCACGACAGCTTAAGCTTCATTGAATTATGCTACTCATGATTTGGAGTTAGCAGCCGTAGTGCACGCACTGAAAACATGGAGACATTTTCTCATTGGAAATCATTGTGAGGTGTACATGGATCACAAGAGTTTGAAGTACATCTTCACGTAGAAGGAGTTAAATCTCAGGCAGAGGAGATGGTTGGAGCTTATTAAGGATTATGATATGAGATTGCATTATCACCCCGGGAAGGCTAACGTTGTAGCAGACGCATTGAGCCGCAAGAGCCATGTCAATACACTAATGACGGGAGAAATACCCAAGGAGTTAGCCGAGGATCTTCATGAACTATGTTTGGAAATAGTTCCGAGAGGCTTCATAGCAGCATTGGAGATTCAGTCTACTTTGATGGATAAAATCAGAGAAGCTCAAAAGGCAGATAAGGAAGTTGCTTCCATTAAGGAAAGGATGAGCAAGGGAAAGGCTAAAGGATTTCGTGAGGATGAGCACGATACCTTATGGTTTGAGGACCGTGTTTATGTGCCCAATGACCCAGAGATCAGGAAGTTGATTCTGCAAGAGGCACATGATTCACCATATTCGATTCACCCCGGAAATACCAAGATGTATTTGGATTTGAAGGAAACTTTCTGGTGGAACGGAATGAAGAAGGATATTGCAGAGTATGTAGCAGTTTGTGATGTATGTCAGAGGGTGAAGGCAGAACATCAGAAGCCAGCAGGATTGTTACAGCCATTGCCTATACCCGAATGGAAGTGGGATAAACTAGGCACGGATTTCATCATGGGATTGCCCAGGACCCGCTCAGGCTATGACTCGATTTGGGTTGTAGTCGATCGTTTGACGAAGGTAGCTCATTTCATCCCAGTAAAGACTACCTACAACAGTGCTAAATTGGCTAAGATATACATGACAAGGATTGTATGTTTGCATGGAGTTCCGAGGAGTATCGTATCAGATAGAGGAACCCAATTCACCTCCATGTTCTAGAAACAGTTGCACGAAACATTTGGAACCAGGCTGGAGTTTAGCACAGCTTCCCACCCACAGACAGATGGACAGACCGAGAGAGTCAATTAGATTTTGGAGGATATGCTTAGAGCTTGTGTTTTGGATTATGGATCAAGTTGGGATGACAACTTGCCATATGCGGAGTTTTCTTACAACAACAGTTATCAATCCAGTTTGAAGATGGCCCCTTTCGAAGCCCTGTATGGAAGGAGGTGCAGAACCCCGTTATTGTGGGATGAAGTTGGAGACCGCAGTTGTTTGGACCGGATTTGATTAAGGAGTCTGAACAAAAAGTAAAGTTAATTCGCGATAGGCTCAAGGTAGCTCAGTCAAGGCAGAAAAGCTATGCAAATTCAAAATGCAAGGGGACAGAATATGAAGTCGGAGACAGAGTTTATCTTTGAGTATCTCCGCTTCGAGGAGTTAAGCGTTTTGGAGTTAAAGGAAAGTTAGCGCCACGTTTTGTGGGGCCATACAAAGTTTTGGAACGCATGGGAGAAGTAGCGTACAAGTTGGAATTACCTGAGGGATTGTCAGGAGTTCACGATGTGTTCCATGTTTCACAGTTGAAGAAGTTTCACGCAGAGATGGCTGATATACCATTGAGAGATACAATGCCCCTGGAAGCGATTCAGTTGAAAGATGATTTGACTTATGAAGAGAAACCAGTTAAGATTCTGGAATATGCTAGCCGAGTTACCCGCAGTAAGGTTATCAAGTTTTGCAAGGTTCAGTGGAGCCACCACACCGAGGAGGAAGCCACCTGGGAGCGAGAGGAAGATCTGCACAAGGCCCACCCTCACCTATTTGCTAGCCAACCCGAATCTCGAGGGCAAGATTCATCTTAAGGGGGGTAGGTTTGTAACATCCCAAATTTTCAATTTGGAATGTTATACATAGATCATCATTGCATATCATATTTTTGTTGCATTGTTGGCTCGATCCTAGAAATTCTACGCAACTCAAGGACCCACGGAGAGAGTTGGGGATTTCGTTATTTTCATATTTGAGTTTTCTCAAATTTTGAAAATATGATCATTGATTTTATTTATTTTATCTTCAATTATTTCTACTACCCAAAATTTTAGAGAGGGAATAAAATGACTTTCCCAAAATAAAGAAATGATGAAGATTTAATAAAAAAATCAAATAAGATTTATTTTGGAGTTTTTCGCCTTTTATTTGAATTTAGGAACCCAAATAAATGTTAATCTTGTCCGGCTTGATTTTAGAAGCCGGGGAAAATTTATTTCGGGATTTTTGGAGTCCTATTAGTACTTCTTTTTTTCGAGCGTAATTATTTAAAAAAAACGCGAACCGCCTCTGGGCCGTGCCCGAGCGGGACTCCGCTCGGGGGCGCACTATATAAGCGCAGCCCCGGCGCCCCCCAGGCCCGTCAGCCCCGCGCCGCCGCCAGCCCACTCGCCGCCGCCGGCCCACCCCGCGCCCAAACCCTAACCCTAGCCGCCAGCCGCCAGCCGCCGCCGCCCGCCGCCGCCGCCAGAGTCGCCGACTTCGCCGGAGCCGCCGCCGCCGCCTCGCCGACCCGCCGCCGAGATTCGCCGCCGCCTCGATCCACGTGCCGCCGTTTTTTTATAAAAACCGAGCGGTTTTTCTTCGGTTTTTCGTTAGATCGGTTTTTTTCGGTTCGGTTAATTAGCGAGCGTTCGCTCGTTCATTCGTTTTAATGAACATGTTCATCAGATTTGTTTAGTTAACGAACGTTCGTTCGTTAACCCGTTCGTCATTTTTCTTTTTCTCGGATTAAATCCACGATTTTTCTGATCGCGATTCCTAATTCGATTTTCATTTTAGTATTACTTTTCGCTCGTTTATCGGAATCAGGTGATTCAAGCGCCTGGAGTTTCGTCTCGAAACCCTCTTTCCGAATAATCAACTTAAGCAAGTTTTTGTTTCTGTAAAATTTGACTTAGATCCATATTAGTAGAACGAAGCTATTTTCTTTCGCTGTTTGACTTTCGTTGCTTTGTTTGATTTGATTCTTTTTGCAAACCGGAGTTCTTAAGTTGAACATTCTAGTTAGATCTCTTGTTCGAGTTTTACCTGTGCATTAGATGAGTACTTATTGTATGCTTGTTTGTTTGTCTGCGATAGAATACCCGGAGTGCGCCGCCTGTTACTTCATGTTCTAGGTTTCGCGGATCATCAGCAAGGCAAGTAACACTTTGATCATACCTTTTCTACTACCCAGTTTTATGCATTAGATCAATCCTCAAACATTGCATGATTAGGACCTAATTAAATTGTGGGTTAAGGGAAGTAGATGAGGTAGTACCTATTACCTGTTTTATTATCAAACCTTTGGGAGTTACTTCTACGTTTGCTTATTATGCCATGCTATGCTAGTAGACGTGGATTGGGTGAGTGTATCCTTGACAGATGTAAGTTTTTTATTTAATGGTTTATTTAGGGTGGCAACTTAAACACACATCTGGGTGGACTGAGGCACCTGGTTTCTATCAGGACTTGCCTATTTTTCTTCGGACCGCCACCCAGACCCAAAGGGATCATAAGATTATTCATGCCAGAAACTTCCGTGTGCAGCCACATGCTATTATGGGCTCTAGCATAGTTGACTAAGTCGTGCGAACTCTTACAGGGTAGACTAGCAGATGTAGGGGATGTAGGTTGGTACGGTCTACCCTATACGTAAGGTGCAAGCGCTTCTGAAAGACTATGTCTCGGTCATCCATTTCTCAAACACCATGTAGTGCGAGAAACCAAACGGAGGAGATCGAGTCATGTGGGGAAAAGTGCGCAAACCTCTGCAGAGTGTATAAACTAATCATGGTTAGCCGTGTCCCCGGTTATGGACATCTTGAGTATCTAGTACTTGGACATCATGTGAATCTCATCATGTTACTTCTAAATTAATATTGTTGGGATGTTAATGAGTACTTTTTAATTGGGATTGAGAATGTTGTCAACCATTCTCAATGTTTAACAACCACCATGATAGTTAAATAAATTTATTCCTTTGCAGTAGGGAAAAATTGGCTTTATGCAAAACTGTAACCATAGAGCTTTTCCACCAGTCATATATGCATGTAGTATAGCTTATTCCAAAATTATTCTCTATGTGTTACATTGCCAGCATATTCCATGTGCTGACCCGTTTTCGGGCTGCAACGTTTCATGTTGCAGACTTTTCAGACGACGAGTAAGGTGTTTTTAGGTCGTGGTTCTATACTCAGTGATGCCGTTGGAGTTGATGGACTCGCTTATCTTCCAAGCCTTCCACTGTTATCAATTTTAGATGGCCTTAAGCCATATTTATTTCAATAAGTTCTCTCTTGAGACATTCGATGTAATAAGTGTGTGATTGCTACTCTGTTATAAATCCTCCAAGTACTGTGTGGTGTCAGCATTACTGATCTACGGATGACACTAAGCACAGAGATCAGACTGTTTGAGGTCTGGTCGCTACATGGCTACAGTAAAAACACCCACACGATGCGCGAAGCATGTGAAGCTAGTACAAATAGTGTACTACTATTTTTGATTGGCCTCATCCCATAACCTGTTGCAATGCACGTACAATTATGTATTCAGAAAATATTTTTTTGCCTCATCGCACCACTCACTCACAGAAGCAACTCGAAAGCCATTCATAAATTTAGTAAGTTTATCACAGGGATATCATTTTATTACTTACAACAGGTCATCAACCCACATCGACAACGAGGATACATTATAAATACTAAAGTTTTCACCACACAACAAATAACAAGCAATGAAATGAACTTCAACTCAACCATTCCTCGGCGTTGGAAACGCTTGCTTTGAACCACAAGTGATTCTCTGGGATAGGCCATCTATTGTCGATCTCGAGACCAACGCAGGACTGATCATCCAGGCTGAAGCGGCCTACTATATCAGTACCTGGGTAGGGAACCACCCTAATATCTGAGATATAGACACAATTGCTTCTCATAAATGGTGCTAGTAACGTTGTGTCAACAACAGTTGGATTGCCTTTCACCATCATCGGATAGTTTTGTCCAAGGAAGAGCAAGTTTTCTCCAAGACTATCAATTCTGTACCAGGGAGAAGGTGTTGGCGCTAGCACACTAGTATCCATCCCGAATACCATGCAACGGGTGTTGGAATAGGTCCGAAGAGTGCGACCATGGGAGACAACACGTGCTTCCTTAGTAGTAACATCATCAGTGGGCTATATACACACGAGAAGAGGTGATCCATCGGAATTAGTTGCCAGGCGCCAAAGAGTATATTGGCGCTGCTCGTCCTCATGCTCGTGATCCTCACCATCGTCATCTCCCCCTTGGTTATAAAAATTTTCAAGTATAGGTGGTGGAATGTTCACAGGACCTTGGAAACACAAGAAGGTTAATTAGTAAAGGGAAACTTGCTAACCCACATGCATGTGGATGAAACAATTATAATTACGGTGGAAGACAAATGTACCAAAATCATAAAGATTCCATGCAAAAACAGTGCCACGAGTGGTGCCAGCAAACACAAGGCCCTCGTATTGAATTGCATCACAGTACACATCCGTGTATAGAAACTGATTTTTGAGCAATATCTATCGAGTCAAACCACCAAGGACGGCAACAAGCTTGTCGAAGATAGCAACAACTTCATAGTTGTTGTAATTCCAAGAGCGGTTGGGAACTTGACAAATTGCTATCTTCCATAGAAGACAGTCGACATGATTGTATTTGAACGTGCGTACAATACCGGTGTGCTCAACCTCTGGGCAGTCTGCTGAGATTTTTGGAAGTGGAACCCGGTCACGAGTGTACACATTCACAAGTTCCCACTCGCAGTTGGACCCAATGTAAACAACTCAATCTCCATTTGCGCCTGCCCAAGCCTTGCCCTCAAGCGATGGCATCTTAACATCATATGTATCATTATCAAGCGGCATCAACTTGCACAGGGCAAGGCCTCCGTCGTGACGGCGCCAGTCATCAGGGTCACGGCGAAGAAGATAGGGGAGATCAAACCACTCCTTGACTCTTGGGTTCCTTGTAATGATGTTACTAGCCGAGGTGATGACGTCGCACCGATCAATGAGTTCCTCCACCACGTCATCTTTCAGATCGGGGCAAGAATAACAGGGTCGTTTCCGTCCTGTTCCCTCCATGGAGAATACGATCGAACAATGGCAGAAGAAAGGGTGAAGGGCTGAAGGAAAATGGAGGAGGGAGAGGAAGAGCGTGCGACAGTAGTTCCAAATCGAGAGGGAAAGGCGAAGAGTAGGTTGATGGTTGCTAGTTTGCCACAGTTCATGAAGGGGCGCCCGGCCTACACGTCGGTTCAGAAATACTCCTACTACTCGCCGTCGTCTCACTGATATGTTGGAACGGGACCACATGTCAACGAAACATGGTGTGTAATTTCTCGTGCAAAATGCGATCTGGCCGCGTTGGCCCGAGGTGCTGCATTCGTTTTTTTTTGAAAGTTTGCCGCATTAGTTATCGACCTTTATTTTTTAACATGCAATCTGAATGGATAGCTCCTGTGGTCTTCACACGTGAGCGGATATAGTGATGGTTGATTCGCCCGAGCAACTTATTACTGTGGGAATATGGGAGTACCAGCAGATTCAAGGAAAAGAGAAATGATGGTTGCTTCGTCCGAGCAACTTACTGTGGCGAAGGTGGGGCTCTGTGATTTGACTGCTCACTAGTCATTACTACTGCGACGCAACGACCAGGGTGAATCTTTCCCTGAAGTTGTGTTGTGCACTCAATATTGCTGCATGGAAGGTGGAGCCGGATGAAGGATGTCCAACATGTCAGCGAAACGAAGTTGAATTGTTTCTGGCATTGCTATCAATCCTTCAGGATTTGTTTATATGTACGCTTAATTTTGATGAAATTGTACTGTGGTGCTATGAAGGTTTCAACTTCAGTTCCCGCAGGAAAAAAAAGGTTTCAACTTAGGATTAATGTGCCTTGCCTCGAGATTATCTAGTTACAACATTCCATCAAATACAAATGAAACTACCATGGCTAATGCATCTCAATGGTTCGCAGATCAGTGCCAATATTCACATCACAACTGAAGACAAAGTTGTGAGAAGGTGTAAAAATAAAAGAAAAAAATATAATTGATCGATGCTGTTCGTAGGCATGGCTCCATTTCCTTGGCACAATGTTCATTGCTTGGCAGCTAGTTTCACCCAGCTCTGCAGCCAAAAAAGAGGTGTATGAAGGACACCACAATTCGATCATTTTGTGCATATCCACTAAAATCGAGCGGACCATCGCTGTTTGCAAAGATATCCAGTCAGTGTGATTACAATAATAGTGGAACTAGATGATGAAACATAACACACATAAATAGAAGTTGATCACCTCTACGATATCTCTTTAGGACTAACTTCTTGTTGGAGAAGATTAGGCACGGAGTTGGATGAGGAGGATAGCAAAACCAATCTCCCTTCCGCAGTCCCACAGAAATGTAAAAACGTTGCCCGTGTGACATTTTGGCGGAACTGCACAAAACACTCTTCATAAAAGTGATTTGTGGAGTTCACCAAAAGGTTGCAATAGCAACGAGGTGAAAATGGATAGCCCTGTTTGCAAAATGAGGTCGAAAGGAAACAATTACTGCCCAATAACACGAGTTGAAGACACATACGCCGACAAAAAAGAAGCATGTTCCATGTAAAAAGGGAAAGATAGCACATGGTGGTTTATCAAAAATGGTTTGAGGATGAGATTGCAAGATGGAAAGTACGCCGGCCGAGATACGATTTAAGCAAACAACTAAAGAAGATCCACATGCAGCAACATGGGAAGATGGGCAGTGGATCAAGGCCGGAGGAAGCTGTACCTGAGGGTCGTCGAGATGTTACTAGGAGGGCGCCGGCGGCCGGGATCTGTCCATACTGCGGCAGCGAGCAAGTGGCAAAGACCCTACCGCGCCGGAGCTTGGTCAGAGAGAACGACGGGTACCGCAGATCGGGATGAGCTGCCTCAACGCCGTCGAACGGAGAGATGATTCACATCCTCCCTTTCCGCCGGCGGACGGGATGCGGCCGGATCATTGACCAACGCTGAGAGAGAGAGGCCACGACGGTTTTGTGTGAGATGGTGTGACGAGAGACAAACCCATTTTTCCATTTTCCCCATGGCAATCGTTTTATATTCTAGGCGTGGTACCCGACCCTCCTTCGAGTAAACAACCGCTACACACGTCAAATTATCAGGTGGGCTGCCTTTTCGTACAGAAACGAACTCCACCATGTACCCGCGCGGGTGTGGCCGGGAACGAGACGTGAGTACGTGCATCCTGCGTGCACTTCTTCTTTAGGTGCAGGTACGTACGTGGGTGGGTGTGAGAGAGATGGTTTGTACGAAACAGAGGCAATGTGTTGATGATATCTCAATTAGAAAAACGTAGCATATGCAGTGTGTGTGAAACGGAGTCATGGACGTGAGATATCGATAGAATTGAAAACATGGATGAAGTGTGTGGCTGCGCGATCAATAAAGAGTGCCATCGAATTTGTGTTTGACCACGTCAAAGATACAGGGCGGCTGGCCTACTGGAATTTGAGAGGGCAGAGGTGCAGTTCTTCTCCGTGGCATGGATGCCTACCTACAATGTTCGACTATCGGTGTGTGTGCGTGTGTGTGTGGGGGGGGGGGGGGTAGAGACCGGTCGACTAGTATATGTGTGGGGAAGGAGAGAGACCTAGTTATGTATTGAGGGAGATCGATCGACATCCATGGATATGTGTAGCAGAGGAATAAGGTTGGGAAAAAGACAAAGGTAGAGCATCGGAGGGTTGGTGGTGTAGTGGCGTCTCACAAATGGTGGGAGAGGCCAACTAGACAAACGGAAGGTATGAGTGCAATATCAATAAGAGAGGGCAGGGGATGTTTGTCTGTCTATGCACGTGCGTGTGAGAGACGGGTCGGGAGGTATTCAAGGATGATGGGGGCAGAAGATATGGTTGTGGTAAGCATGCGTAACTACATAGGAAGATCAACCGCCGTGTGTCCGAGAAAAGGAGAGACATAACTAGTGAGGTAAGTGTATAGGTGCTTGGTGAAAATGAATTATATTCGACCTGGCTATATGTAGGGAGATCAGTTCATATGCACGCCTGCATGTGTTAGAAGCAAATAAGGTCCGAAGAGGCAGACAGGGGGAGAGGGTGTGGCTAGGAGGTAGTGCGAGAGGCCTACCATGTCGGGGGGAGGAGTGTGCGAGCATGTGATTAATGAAAAGAGGGGCGGGAGTGTGCACCTGCGTGGAATCGTATTGGACATATGGGGGCATGGACGGTGAGAAGAGAAGAGAGAAAGTATATACGTGTTTGTTGTAGGCACACGTGGCTAGAGAGGTATATCGACTGGTGTGTGCCAGAAAGAAGGAGCCGGGGGCCTACACACACCGCTGGTGGATGACCTAAAGAGATATAATGAACGTGCGCGATGGAGGGGATGCTAAGGGTGTGTGAGGGGGGCGGGCGTGTGCATGCACGATAGAAAGTTAGTGCTAGCTAGCTACAAATAAAAGAGGATCGTGATGGTGTAAAAGACGAACAAAGATCATAATTCATTATAAAAAAGTGGATACGGATACTTGAAGAAGATATCATAATGTAGAACACTGATTATAATTTGGGCTAATGTGTGGCTTTTGCAACTCAGGTCTAAATACTTGTCATAACATAGGGGGCGGGGCACTATTCTTTGTGTGATAAACACGGTGTACGTATGGAACATGGTTTAGATTATGAATATATAGTTAGTACATCAAATGTACTATTATTTGGAATCAACATCAGGTGTATTCAAAAAATAGAATTCGAGTTCATGTAGTACACATAGTTCATATCTATCTCTATAGTAATCATGTGGTGTGTTATTAAGGTAATACTCGAATAATGGTTGAAGTTGGCAACAATCATGATTGTAGATTCTTATTGAAATAGAGAAACAAATTCAAATTTAGTTCAAATTGCAGCAGTAGTATAGACATTTGGAATGCACTAAAATGTTGGTATGAGTAGGTTACCTGTATTATACAACAAGCGAAAAAATTTAATCGGACATAACATGGATTCATACTCCCTCCTACCATCTATATAGGGCGTAATGAGATTTTTAAGACCGCCTTTGAATATTGACAAGATTAATAGTACATGACACGCACAATGTGAAAATTATATCATTGAAAGAACCTTTCACAGACGAATTTAACGGTGTGCTTTGTGTAAGTTGCATGTCATATATCATTGCTCTAATATTTGGTCAATGTTAGCATCGAAAAATGCATTAGGCCCTATATATATGGAAGGAGGGAGTAGCTTTGAATAGCATTTGTATAGTAAAACGGGGCAAGACCCTCTCTTTGTGTGGTGTGAATAGTTTTATTTTTTGTTTTCTTTTTGGTTGAGGGAAGTGCGAATTGATTTGGTACGTACAAGTACAATATTACTACATGTTAGACTTGTCCCTAAAATTCAACACGCGTCTTGTTATATCCCAAAAATTCAGATATCGTGCTCTCAAAACTGGCGCCTTCACAACCCGCGCCTTGCTATCCCGAAATTACAACGCGCGCGAAAACTGCCTCCAGCAGCCAAATCCCGACACGCGAAATCCCCCTTCTGACCCTGAGCCGAAAGGGATGCTAGTTCAAATTGGTGGGGGGTACTTTTGTAACACACCCTACATTTTGGACAAGCGCGTCCCTAAGTCATGCTTCACCCTGTCCCATCGCCCCCTTTTCGCCATTCGAAATCCCAGGCCGCCATAACCTCTCCGCTCCAGCCGCGAAACCCCACCCTCCTCCATACGCCATGTCACCGCTGCCCAGCCGGAGCCTCTTCCCTGACGACGTCGTCCACCGCAACAGCTCGACGTCCCTCGTCCACCTCCCGGATGAGGATCTGTCGTCCATCTCGCCGTCCCGCCGGTTCAGCCACCCCATCCTCCACCTCCAAGGAGCTGCTCCGACGATCGCCTCGTCTATCGCGGCTGCTCCATCCCCACAGCGCTGCCTTAATCTGCTCCACCGGAACCGCAACATCCTCACCGACTCCTCGGACGAAGCCGAGGCCTACTCTGCGCCACCAAAGAGGTTGTACACTCATCGCATCGCACCTTCTCCTTAACTCGACCTCCCGACGCCGATGGTGCTCCATTCCGCACCCCCATGGAGCGGCTACCTTGAAGCCGGCACCGCGGGCGACATCTCCACGACGGCTCTCCCTAGTGCAAGGCCCCTTCAGCGGCAGCATCCATACCAGCCGGATCTGCTGCTACTGCTCCAGCTCTCGCTCGCCCGCTCGTGCTGCTGCTGCTCCGGCTCTCGCTCGATCACTCGCTCGCCCAGTTGCTGCTGCTGCTCTCCCCCTCGCTCGTGCTGCTGCTCTGCTCCGATTAAGCCACACTTCAGTCGACTGAATCGACTTTTGGGTGAGTCAATTTTCAGGGGTTGGGGGGGGGGCTCGCCAGAGTTAAGGAAGAACCACCTGCAGCGGGGACGGGGGCTCGCCAGAGAGGTACCCCACTATCTATCTTAGGGTTCAGGGTGGGGGCGGGGGGCCTAGAGGGCTTTCCGGGGCGGCGGTGGCGAGTTATTTCGGGGCGGCGAGGCGGCCCTGGGGCCGGCGGTTCGGCCGGTGGTGTCTGGCGGCTCAGGGGATGCAGGTTGAAGATGTACTGCATGCCCTCCCTAAACTACATGTCAAGTGCCTCTCTGCTACCATTGCGTTCAGTTTCGACAGTAGCATTCAGATTCCACAGTAAATTTCAGTTTCGACAGTTAAGTTCAGAGTCAACAGTTTTTACCTCATCTGTTGTAGTCAGGTGGTTTTTGGTGATGTTAATTTTACATCCATTTTACATCATCTATTGGAGATGCTATTAGAATCCCACTTGAGATTGACGATGTGTCTCTTGTGCTGCTTCAGCCTTGACGTCTTACGGCTCATCGGAGCTGCTCCAACAACAGAACGATCCATCACAACAGAGCAGTGCCCTAGACGTTGTCTATAGATTCCTCAGATCTTCCTCCACACCTCCGACAGCCACCTCTGCCTCAACTGCTTCAGCGACCAACCCAATGATGCTGAGGTCGACACGGCTACGGCAAAGAGGTTGTACACTTGTTGCATCACTTATTACTATACATTCACGTCGATCCATTAGGGCTATTTTGGTTCAACGGAAAAACATAGCAATAGGGAATTTTACAATGGCACTCTACTATTCAATTATTCATGCATTTTGTTGAATGGAATGAAGCAAAACATCCACATGGACCTACTTTTCAAAATCCTATGCATGAAAACAAGACCAAGTGAATTAGTGCCAGAATAACATTCTAACTATACACACTTTCATATGGTTTCCCTTTACTTTGGCCATGTTTCTTTGCATTCCTCTGCTCTTCCAATTCCTGTAAACCAAACACCCAAGTTGACAGAAATCCAGTGTTTACAAATGCTCTGTTTACCATGTGCATTTTCCTATCCTATTCCGGTGTTTTTCCTATCCCTGCGTTTTAAGAATCATGCAAGCCAAATGAGCCCTTACATAATTACTTCAGTTACAGGTACGTGTCGAAGGGAACTTTGTGTGGTTTGTCCTGCTCCTGCCGTGATGTCGTCCACCTCACCTGAGCTGCTCCATCAACAGATGCATCCACCAAACCAGACATCACGACTCCTGACCATCTTTCGCCGCCTCAGATCTCCTTCCCTGCCGCCGGCACCCAGCGCAACAGCATCACCATCATCGACTCAGCAGATTAACCTGAGGAGTACACGGGTCCATAAGAGAGGTCGCACTCTTTTGTTTCTACTTATGTTATGCATTGCTTAAATTTACCTGCTACTTTATCGCCCTGTTCAGCTCTTGGACTCCCAAGTCAGGTCCAGATTAATGTTCAAACTTGAGTTCTAAATTAGTTGTGGGGCACATATCGAGGCAACAATGAATAGTATGTCTGTCTAATATCTGGTTCACCTAGGGTATGCCTATGTTGTTCATCTTGGGAGGGAAACAAATAGTGATGCAATCATCATCTGTCTTTTTATTAATTTAAAGCAATCATCAGCCTGCTATCATTATTTTTGGATCCATCCACTGGTTGTTACCATCACTCTAAATTTCTGCAGGCTCTCCTTACATAATCTCACCATATTTTTTCGTATGCATGTCAGATATTGTACACAGTCATGCTAAACATGTAGAGAAAAAGAGAAGAGTTTTGCGCGGCAATACAATGTCATGCAGACATTGCTCCATGGTGGGTTCAATGGCAAACCCTCCCCACCCCTCTCCAGATTGTAATCCAGAGGAAGATATCTGTTCTGAGGCGGATTCAGACGCTGCTGACAACTGCTATGTCTTGAGCTTGTGTTGGTTTTCCTCGACGAGGAGAGGGTGATGCAGCAAGTATAGTGTAAGTATTTCCGTCAGTTGTGAGAACCAAGGTATCAATCTAGTAGGAGGCTCCTCAAAAGTCCCACGCACCTACACAAACAAACTGAGAACTCGCAACCAATGCAATAAAGGGGTTGTCAATCCCTTCACGGCCACTTGCGAAAGTGAGATCTAATAAAGATAGTATGATAAGATAAATATATTTTTGGTATTTTATAATATAGATGCAAAAAGTAAAGATGCAAATAAAAGTAGATTGAAAGCAAATATGATAAGAGATAGACCCGGGGGCCAGAAGTTTCACTAGAGGCTTCTCTCAAGATAGCATAAGAATTATGGTGGGTGAACAAATTACTGTCGAGCAATTGATAGAAAAGTGCATAGTTATGAGATTATCTAGGCATGATCATGTATATAGGCATCAGGTCCATAACAAGTAGACTGACTCCTGCCTGCATCTACTACTATTACTCCACACATCAAACGACTCCTGCCTGCATCTAGAGTATTAAGTTCATAAGAACAGAGTAATGCATTAAGCAAGATGACATGATGTAGAGGGATAAACTCATGCAATATGATATAAACCCCATCTTGTTATCCTCGATGGCAACAATACAATACGTGCCTTGCAGCCCTTTCTGTCACTAGGTAAGGACACCGCAAGATTGAACCCAAAGCTAAGCACTTCTCCCATGGCAAGAAAGATCAATCTAGTAGGCCAAACCAAACTGATAATTCGAAGAGACTTGCAAAGATAACTCAATCATACATAAAAGAATTCAGAGAAGATTCAAATATTATTGATAGATAAACTTGATCATAAACCCACAATTTATCGGATCTCGACAAACACACCGCAAAAAGAGTTTACATCGAATAGATCTCCACAAGAGAGGGGGAGAACATTGTATTGAGATCCAAAAAGAGAGGAGAAGCCATCTAGCTAATAACTATGGACCCGTAGGTCTGTGGTAAACTACTCACAAATCATCGGAGGGGCAAGGATGTTGATGTAGAGGCCCTCCAAGGTCGATTCCCCCTCCGGCAGAGTGCCAGCGAAGGCTCCAAGATGAGATCTCGCGGATACAGAAGGTTACGGCGGTGGAAATTGTGTTTCGTGGTGCTCCTAGAAGTTTTCAGGGTACGTAGGTATATATAGGAGGAAGAAGTACGTTGGTGGCCGCCCGAGGGGGCCATGAGACAAAGGGGCGCGCCCTACAGGGGGGCGGCCTCCTATCTCGTGGGGGCCTCGGGTGCTTCTTCACTTGCACTCCAAGCTCTCCGGATCACGTTCATTCCAAAAATCACGCTCCCGAAGGTTTTATTCCGTTTGTACTCCATTTGATATTCCTTTTCTTCGAAATACTGAAATAGGAAAAAAACAGCTATATGGGCTGGGCCTCCGGTTAGTAGGTTAGTCCCAAAAATGATATAAATGTGTAAAATAAAGCCCATAAACATCCAAAAGGGGTAATATAATAGCATGGAACAATCAAAAGTTATAGATACGTTGGAGACGTATCAACCACTCCTATTTACCCCCCAAGGTGTTTGCTCTACCTTGGCATGATGATGTTAGTAATATCATGCATATGTTGCCTTCAGTGCCTACTTTTGACATCATATATGTCATATGCTTAGTTTAGACATGTTCTGTAATGCCACTTGTTTAGTTTCTATATCATATATGGGAATTATGCAGTCTCATGTCTTTTAGCCAGCCATAATATATGTGAAATGTGCAATGCCATCCTGTTTAACCAGGCATCATATATTTGAATGATATCTTGCCCATCCTTTTCTTCATTACATTTCCATTTGTCGACAATGTTTGTACATTAAACTACTCTTCCTGTGAATCAGCCATTTGGGTGGGAGATGGAAAAATATGGAGTGAAAACAAGGCCTTCAGAGCAGACAGTGCTACCTGTCAAAGCAGATCTCTTGTTGTGTCCTGATAGCTCCTCAGAGATGGATTCAGAGACAGATGACCAGTCCTATTCCCCCACTAAGGTGTATGCTCTAACTTGGCACGGTTATACTGCTCATATCATGCATACGGTGTCTTGCATTGCATAGTTTAGACATCATATACACAATATTCAACACCATGTTCTTAGTTCAGACATCATATCAAATTCCCTCTGTTTAGCATATAAATCACATATGTGAATTAAATGATGCGATACTGATTACGTAGATAACATGTAGGTGAATTATGTCATGCGATCCTGTTTAGTTATTCATCATATCTTTGAATTATGTTATTGAAAGTGCAACTATCCCTATGTGGTTTTGGTAATTCATAAAAACATATAGCTCATTGAGCTAATGCTATTCCAAGACAAATATTTCAGGAACGCTCAATGAATGGCAAGGCATGCATGATGAAAGTGGATCCCTCAAAATACTAAGGACAAAGGATTGGCTCAAGCTCAAAAGCTCAAGACTCTTCATTTTACATTTTAGTGATCCAAGATCACATTGAGTCTATAGGAAAAGCCAATACTATCAAGGAGGGATGAGGTGTTGCTTAATGAGCCTCTTGCTTCAAGTGCTTAGTGATCTGCTCCAAAAACCCTCAACTACTTTCTCACATCCACATATGACCTACAAAGTCAAACTCAGCCATATCGATTCTTTCTATCCGGCGCCACCGAGTTCAAATGTCATAGCCACTTCTACAAACCCTAGGCAAATCAATCTCACCGATAGGGATCTCGGTCTGACCGAGATGGGATTGTAATCTCTCTATTTCCCTTCGTAACATTTCGGTCTAACCGAAGTGAGCGATCGGTCCCACCGAGATTGCAATGTAAACTCCCTGTTTCCCTTTCGTAACATTTCGGTCTCACCGAAATGAGCGAATCGGTCCCACCGAGTTTTCCTGACCAACTCTCTGGTTAGCTTATTACCAAAATCGGTCTCACGGAGTTTGTGTAATCGGTCTCACCGAGATTACGTTATGCCCTAACACTAATAACCATATCGGTCCTACCGAGTTGCATGTCGGTCCCACCGAAAATCCTAACGGTCACTAGATTTGCTGAATCGGTCCGACCGAGTCTATCAATTCAGTCCCACCGAGTTTGGCAAGTTGTGTGTAATGGTTAGATTTTGTGTGGAGGCTATATATACCCCTCCACCTCCTCTTCATTCGTGAAGAGAGCCAACAGAACAAACCTACAGTTCCAACTTACCATTTCTGATAGAGAACCACCTACTCATGTGTTGATGCCAAGATATTCCATTCCTACCATATGAATCTTGATCTCTAGCCTTCCCCAAGTTGCTTTCCACTCAAATCTTCTTTCCACCAGATCCAAATCCCATGAGAGAGAGTTGAGTGCTGGGGAGACTATCATTTGAAGCACAAGAGCAAGGAGTTCATCATCAACGCACCATTTGTTATTTCTTGGAGAGTGGTGTCTCCTAGATTGGCTAGGTGTCATTTGGGAGCCTCCGACAAGATTGTGGAGTTGAACCAAGGAGTTTGTAAGGGCAAGGAGATCGCCTACATCGCGAAGATCTACCACTAGTGCGGCAAGTCCTTCGTGGGTGACGGCCATGGTGGGATAGACAAGGTTGCTTCTTCGTGGACCCTTCATGGGTGGAGCCCTCCGTGGACACGTGCAACCGTTACCCTTCATGGGTTGAAGTCTCCATCAACGTGGATGTACGATAGCACCACCTATCGGAACCACGACAAAAACATCCGTGTCTCCAATTGCGTTTGGATCCTCCAAACCCTTCCCTTTACATTCTTGCAAGTTGCATGCTTTAATTTCTGCTTCTCATATACTCTTTGCATGCTTTCTTGAATTGTGTGAAGATTGCTTGACTTGTCCAAAGATAGCAAAAATCTGCCAAAGTCTAAAATTGGGAAAAGGTTAAGTTTTTAATTGGTCAAGTAGTCTAATCAACCCCCTCTAGACATACTTCAAGGTCCTACAAGTGGTATCAGAGCTTTGGTCTCCATTTGCTTTGATTTCCATAGCTTTTGTTGGTCATAGACTTGGTTTCACAACCTAGGAGAGTATGGCGTCTAGCGAGGGAAATTATCACCGTAGAGGTCCTTACTTTAATGGTACTAATTTTGCTAGTTGGAAGCATAAGATGAAAATGCATATTCTCGGACATAACCCCGCCGTTTGGGCTATTGTGTGTATTGGCTTGCAAGGTGAATTCTTTGATGGGAGAGAGCCAAACCGTGAAGCTAGCACGGATGAATTGAAGATGCTACAATACAACGCTCAAGCTTGTGATATCCTCTTCAGTGGCTTGTGCCCCGAGGAATTCAACAAAATCAGCCGTCTTGAGAATGCAAAGGAAATTTGGGATACTTTGATTGATATGCATGAAGGTACCGACTCCGTCAAGGAATTCAAGTTGAAAGTGCTCCAAAGTCAGCTTGACAAGTTCAAAATGAAGGATGGTGAAGGTGTCGCTGAAATGTACTCTAGGCTTGCTCTTATCACAAATGAGATTGCCGGCTTAGGGAGTGAAGAGATGACCGACAGATTCATCATCAAGAAGATCCTAAGAGCATTCGATGGAAAGTATGATACCGTGTGCACATTGATCCAAATGATGCCAAATTACAAAGATCTCAAGCCAACGGAAGTCATTGGAAGAATTGTTGCTCATGAGATGTCACTCAAGGATAAGGAGGAACTTCACAACAAGTCAAGTGGTGCTTACAAAGCCTCATGTGAAGCCCCCACATCATCAAGTGAGAAACAAACCGTCAATGAAGAATTGAGCTTAATGGTGAAGAACTTCAACAAATTCTACAAGAGTAGAAGCAAAGAAAGAAGCTCTAAGTCAAGGTCCTACAATGACAAAAGATCTTCTAGCCGAGAGCGCAATTGCTACAATTGTGGGTGACCCGGACACTATTCCAATGAGTGTACGACACACTACAAAAGAAGAGAAGATTCTCCAAAAAGAAGAAGTAAAAGAGAAGAATCACCTCCAAGAGAGAGGAGGAGTAGAGATGATCGTTATGAACGAAGACCCTCACGGAGAAGCAAGGATTCGGAAAGGAAGGACAAGTCATCAAGGAGCTACACAAAACGAAGACATCAAGCTCATGTTGGTGAGTGGGTATCCGGCTCCGACTCGGACAATCACCCCGAGAGACGCTATCACTCCGACTCCGAATATACTCAAGATGAAGGTGTTGCCGGTCTAGCACTTGTGTCAACCAACTCCTGCGACATATTTGATTCACCAAATGAAGGAATTGGAAGATACTTCATGGCCAAAGGTCCTAAGGTAACACATCCCGAGTATGTTGATTTTAATAGTGAAGAAGATGACTTGCTAGGTGATGATGATCTACTTATTGACAATTCTAGTAATGAATACTATGATGAAACGTCAATTAATCATGCTAATCAAGATAAAACAAATGACGATGATAAGGAGAAGATTGATCTCCTAACTAAAGAACTAAACACTCTTAAGTTAGCTCATGAAACTATCTTCGAAGATCATCGAAAACTTTTAAGGGCTCATGAGAAGTTACGCTTTGAAAAGCTCAATCTTGAGCAAGAGCATGAGTTCTTAAAGGCAATCAATGATGATCTCCGTAAGAAAAGTTCTTCTTACATTGCCAAGCGTTTACTCTTATCTACTTATATGCCTCAAGTCAAGTCTAGCAACAAGAACAAGAAAGATTCTTCCTCTAGTAGTAACAATAATAATGCTAAATCCAATATTGTTGCTTCTAGTAGTTCTCTTGATTCCACTAATGATTCTGTTGGCCAAGTCACACTTGAGCAACAAAATAGCTTATTGAAGGGAATCATAGAGAAAGGTGTATACAAGAGCCTTGCCGGGAGTAAGCAATTCGAGGAAATTGTACGCAAGCAAGGAAGGCACCGGAAGAATCAAGGTGTTGGTTTTGAACGAAAGTTCAATACCAATGGAGTTGAGTGGGAAGAAGATCAAGACCCCAAGGCGAAGTTTGTTCCTCAACAAGAGAAGTATGATCTTACTTCCTTCAAGGGAACACAAGCACAAGATGATCTTCCACCACAAGACCACAAGAACAAAGGCAAGGACAAGCTTCAAGAGGAGATTGATGCATTTGAAGAAGCACCTAAGGCCTTGGTCTAATGGGTTCCCAAGACTACGTCAAGTTCTACTTCATCAAGTACAACTACAACTCCAAGGATTCCCATCAAGATGATGTGGATCCCGAGGAAGAAGAACTAGAGAGTTCTTGAGGGTGACTGCGCCAGCATTCTTCACTCATATCATTATGGTAAGGACAAGTGCAATAGACTTATATATCTTGCACTAGTTCAAGGAGTCACAAACCCTCATGTTGGTAAGGCAAGGGACAAGGTAACCTAATGATTTCATTGACATCATCTTGTGTGTGCATCACTCTATGTCTATGGATATTCTTGTTTGTTCCTTGAGGGACTAACCCATCTAGGTATTGAAAGTGTAACTCACTCCAAAGGATTGCTCCAAATGATCTACAAAAACATTGAGCATCCACATCTTCAACACCTACATGAAGTCATCATCGACAAAACCCAAGGTTAGTTCATCCCTCTAAGGGGGGATCTCACATCTAGGGGGAGCTTAACTCTAAGAATTGAGTCAAAGCAACTCTAATGATGTGAACACATCAATGCATTATGTAAAAGTGGTAACCCCACTTGAGCTTAAACGATGAGTATGACCTATGATCAAATGTTCTCATTTGACTCCTAAGTCAATATACTCATATATAGATGACCTAGTCATCGCCAATTGTTTGATAGATGCTAGAATTGGTTGTGCATACTTTACCACATATTTCATTTGCCATTTTATTGTGTGAGCATGTTGGATGCATATTTTACTCATTCGAGGACACCCACTTATTGCTTTGATTGATTGGCTTCTTTTTCTTTGGCCAAGTGGATGGACAAGAATATCTAAGAACCTTCTCTAGCTATCTATGCTTTTCTCGTCTCAAACTCTATTCATGCTACATCACAAAATTTGATCAAGTCAGATTCGAACCACTCTGTGTGAGGAGCACTCGGAGTCCCCGATTCGTCATAGACTTAAACTTCCAAAATTTCTTTGTGATTCTCGGTCTGACTGATTCCTCCATTTCGGTCCTACCGAGATCACTAAGTCGATCTAGGTTTTCAATCTCGGTGCAACCGATTTGAACTTTTCGGTCACACCGAGTTGCTGTAACTATCAATAGTTATGCATCTCGGTACCACCGAGTCGTTCCACTCGGTCACACCGACAGTGTCGGGCTATGTATATACACACGAGCAAAATTTGGAAAACTTTCTCCAAACCTCTTCGCCCGCGCATATCTCACTCTGCATACTAGGTCTCCGGATTGTCAACTTCGTTGCCAGCCGCCTCTTGTCGCTGGTCTCCGCCGCCGTCAACGGATTTCTTCTCCGCCGTTGCCGCCGTAGCGAGTTCATCGCCGAACTAGGGTATGAACTCGATCACAGTGCTATCCTCATCTGATTCTCAACACATTGTGTTCATTATGATTCTTGCCACGATTGAAACACTCCGATCCAGTCAAAACAATCCTTAGAATAGATGCGATTTGAAAATTTAGGGTTAGGTTTCCGTTGAAACCATCTCAGACCCACCGAGTTGAAAAACACGGTCCCACCGATTCGGCTAACGCCATTGCACTAGTAACTCTCGGTCTGACCGAGAATTGCTAATCGGTGTGACCGATTTTAGAACTTTGTGAAACCCTAGCAGTCTCGGTGCCACCGAACTGTGACTCGGTCTGACCGAGTTCACTAGTTTAGGTTCCAAAACTGCTTCGGTATCACCGAGTTTGAAAATCGGTTGATCCGAAATGCTTTCTGTGGAAAACTAAAACTATGTTTTTGAATCATTCTTTTGCAAAAATCTCTGCATTTTGTGATGCTCGTCCATTCTATCTCATCTGTAACTATTCACAGGGTCAGCAGTCAGTGTTTTCAGCATGTCAGACCAAAGTGATAGTCAGAACAGGGAAGAAGAGCAGATTCACATGAGTGAGGGTACTAGTCCCTCAAGTTCTTCAGATGATGGCAGCAGAAGCACTCCTAGAAATTTTCCTAAAGCAGCCACAAGAGCCAGAAGGAAGAGAACCTCAGACTCTGAGGATGAGGACTATGTGGCAGCTGAAGATGAGGCTACTTCCAAGAAGGTAGTGCTCAATAAGGAGTATGGCTCAGCAAAGAATACAAAGCCTGGACTCAATAGGAAGGTCCCTGCCAAGAGGACACCTATGCTGAAGGTCAGAAGATCAACACAAGTACCTGAAAAGCCTGATCCCAAAGAGGCACCTACAAGAAGAATTACCACTTCCAAACCCAAGAAGGTTCCCACTGGAGAAACCATGAAGTTTACTATTGAGTCAGAAGATGAAGCTGCTGGTCAAGATAAGAAGAAGAAGAGAGCCAGAACCACTACTGCCAAGGTTCTTAGCAACCCCTCTATGAGGAGAGACTCTGAGGAGGAGGAAGGAGAGGTTGCTGCACCAGCACCCAAGGCACAAAAGCTGATGGGTGATGCTATAAAGTCAGGGGCTGCAACATCAAAGCCCAAAGAAGCACCCAAAGCTTCCCCCAAGCCCAAGATTGCACCAAAGAGGAATACCAGGAGTATACCAGCTGCTGAGAAGTACAAGGCCCCAGTGCCTGAAGTTGCTGCTGAGGAAGATGATGAAGGACAAGTCCTGAGGAAACTGAATCCATCGTCCAAGGAGCCATCTCTACACCACCACCTGAAGATCAAGCCCGAGAGTCGATCTAGCACTATACCTTTTCTATGAACTTTTTGGTAATTTGTTGCCAAAGGGGGAGAAAAATGTATAGATCATAGGCTTCGAGAGAGAGAGTGTTGCTTTTTGTTCTCTCTTGCTTTGGTGGTTAAACTTTGTTTGCTTTTGATTGCTTGAGATACTATGCTATTATCTGTGAGACATTGATGATCATTTGTTTAATCATAAGCTACACTTATGCTTGTTAGATGATATTATCTTACCTATCCTTATATGATCATTCACTTTGCTTGGTGATGAGTGCATGTATTCAATCTTTATTATTTTGAGCGCTCCAACAAGATGTATGTGACATGGAAGAGTAACCCATGAGCCTAATTCCTTGTGCATTTGCAGTCCAAAGCAAATCTTAAACTATACACAAATTTAGGGGGAGCTCTTGCTTATCACATACTTCTCAAAGCGATGATGTTTTTCAATCTTATTATCATTTGTCGAAGCTTTGATCTATATGTTGTCATGAATTACCAAAAAGGGGGAGATTGAAAGTGCAACAATCCCTAGGTGGTTTTGGTAATTCATAACAACATATAGCTCATTGAGCTAATGCTATTCCAAGACAAATATTTCAGGAAAGGTCAATGAATGGCATGGCATGGATGATGAAAGTGGATCCCTCAAAATACTAAGGACAAAGGATTGGCTCAAGCTCAAAAGCTCAAGACTCTTCATTTTACATTTTAGTGATCCAAGATCACATTGAGTCTATAGGAAAAGCCAATACTATCAAGGAGGGATGAGGTGTTGCTTAATGAGCCTCTTGCTTTAAGTGCTTAGTGATATGCTCCAAAAACCCTCAACTACTTTCTCACATCCACATATGACCTAAACCCAAAGTCAAACTCGGCCATACCAATTCTTTCTATCCGACGCCACCGAGTTCAAATGTCATAGCCACTGCTACAAACCCTAGGCAAATCGGTCTCACCGATAGGGATCTCGGTCTCACCGAGATGCGATTGTAATCTCTCTGTTTCCCTTCGTAACGTTTCGGTCTAACCGAAGTGAGCGATCGGTCCCACCGAGATTGCAATGTAAACTCCCTGTTTCCCTTTTGTAACATTTCGGTCTCACCGAAATGAGCGAATCGGTCCCACCGAGTTTACCTGACCAACTCTCTGGTTAGCTTATTACCAAAATTGGTCTCACCGAGTTTGTGTAATCGGTCTCACCGAGATTACGTTATGCCCTAACCCTAACCATATTTGTCATACCGAGTTGCATGTCAGTCCCACCGAAAATCCTAATGGTCACTAGATTTGCTGAATCGGTCCGACCGAGTCAATCAATTCGGTCCCACCGAGTTTGGCAAGTTGTGTGTAACAGTTAGATTTTGTGTGGAGGCTATATATACCCCTCCATCTCCTCTTCATTCGTGAAGAGAGCCATCAGAACAAACCTACAGTTCCAACTTACCATTTCTGAGAGAGATCCACCTACTCATGTGTTAAGGCCAAGATATTCCATTCCTACCATATGAATCTTGATCTCTAGCCTTCCCCAAGTTGCTTTCCCCTCAAATCTTCTTTCCACCAGATCCAAATCCCATGAGAGAGAGTTGATGTTGGGGAGACTATCATTTGAAGCACAAGAGCAAGGAGTTCATCATCAACACAACATTTGTTACTTCTTGGAGAGTGGTGTCTCCTAGATTGGCTAGGTGTCACTTGGGAGCCTTCGACAAGATTGTGGAGTTGAACCAAGGAGTTTGTAAGGGCAAGGAGATCGCCTACTTCGTGAAGATCTACCGCTAGTGAGGCAAGTCCTTCGTGGGCGACGGCCATGGTGGGATAGACAAGGTTGCTTCTTCGTGGACCCTTCATGGGTGGAGCCCTCCGTGGACTCGCGCAACCGTTACCCTTCGTGGGTTGAAGTCTCCATCAACGTGGATGTACGATAGCACCACCTATCGGAACCACGACAAAAACATCCATGTCTCCAATTGCGTTTGAATCCTCCAAACCCTTCCCTTTACATTCTTGCAAGTTGCATGCTTTAATTTCCGCTGCTCATATACTCTTTGCATGCTTGCTTGAATTGTGTGAAGATTGCTTGACTTGTCCAAAGATAGCTAAAATCTGCCAAAGTCTAAAATTGGGAAAAGGTTAAGTTTTTAAGTGGTCAAGTAGTCTAATCACCCCCTCTCTAGACATACTTCAAGGTCCTACAGTTATGCTATGCTATCCAGTTTAGATAGACATCATATATGTGAAATTAGGTCATGCTATACGTTTTAGTTAAACAATATACATGTCAACTATTTCATGCCCTCTTTTTTCCACACTATCTATTGCATCTGTCTCTCATACAATGTCTGTAGATTCAACTATGTTTCCTGTTTATCAGCCATTTGAATTGGAGCGGGTGATGCTAGTATCTAGCGGACTAAAAACACGGTCTTCAAATAAAACAGTGCTACCTCTTGGTGGAGATAGCACCCCGGTTGTACATGCACAAGAAGCAGCCCTACCACACATAACCCAAACTATGATTGCTTTGCTCTTGTATCACTGTATTTACTGATACAAACTTATTTTTAATTTGAAGGATCTAGTCGAAACTCCAATGGCACAGCAGGTATGTTCACGTATGTTTCTTTCACAGGTTTGCTCTTATCAATAGCTCTTTTGATTTCAATTTCAATTGTGTATACAGTTGACTTTCATATCATGCACATTACTAGCATCACAACAGAGCCAATAGTGTTGTTGTACATGTAGACTCGTGGTACCCATATGAAATCTTGTTGTGTTGTGTAGTTTCCCACGCTTTGCATTCTTTCACTGCTGCTTTGTCTTGAACTAATATGATTTGAACCGTGTCTCTATTTTGATTTGGCAAGACAAGCAGTGACCATAGGACATAGATATATGTTTGTTTGATGCTTTTATTATGTACTAGTACTTGGCAATAGAAGACTTGGTAGTTTAATCCTGTCCACCTTACAAATGAACTGGTTCACTGAAACGAGTTTCATATACTAGTACATGCTAAACTTGTTATGTGTCTGTGTGTTTCTTCTTTTAGAATGCTGACAGAATATTGGGGAAGAGTGCCTTATTAAGCAATGGTAAAGGAAGTAATGCAGATAAGGTTCAGGATAGTGACACATCCTTGTTGGTCTCCAGCAAAGCTGATAAAATAGCTAAGGAAGACTATCTTGAAGACAGCGAGACAACCCCAAAGTCTTGTCTTGGTTTAGTGTTCGAGTTACTGGCCACTACCACTTGCACAAGCTATTCAAACTCATTGTCTGAATCACTTCGGTTTCTTGAGTCTCAACTACAAGCTGAAAGACACCGATCAACTGTGATGCGACAAGAAGTGGAAGGACTGCGGAAGTCCCTGGAGCATTCAGATGCATACTTTCTGGTGCAACAACAAGCGTTGGGGGATTTTAGCGCCAAATAGGACAAAGCTAATCAGCTTGCTAAGCTTATTGCCAGCATGGTGGATACCCAGGATAACGTTTCTTGAGCTCTTCTGAAGTTGTTTCAGTTATGCTCTTGTTTTGCTGCCGTGTTTATTTGCACTGGTGGCCAATTTTGACGGCCAGTGTATGTAATATGCTGCTTTGTTCCCTATATTTGCACTGGTGGCGAACTTTGATGCTCAAGGAATGTTATATGTGTAATAGCGGTAATAGGCTAGCGTTAATTGCTTGCTTATTTATTTCCTTATTGTCCTGTTTAGTTGTTTGCTTGTAGTCACTGCAGTTCTTTTTCTGTGTTTTTCTAGTGGCCACAATAGCCTATTTTTGGTAACTAGGCCAAAATAATCATGGCAACACACGGACTGTTGTAACCATGGGCCTCCTGCAGGCCGTATGATCCATTGGCCTTCTTTCGGCCGTATGATCCATTGGCCTTCTATACGGGTCGTAGGATCCATTGGCCTTCTATACGAGCCTTAGGGTCCATGGGCCTTCTACGGGCCATAGGGTCCATGGGCCTTCTACGGGCCATACGACCCATGGACCTTCTATGGGCCGTAGATCCATGGGCCTCATACGGGCCGTAGATCCATGGGCCTTCTACGGGGTGTATCATCATTTCGCCAATCATGGGCCTTACAATTCGTGGACCATAACGGGCCGTTAATAGACCATATTTGATAACTCTATGAAAACAGCCCAACAGGTTTTTAACATGAAAACGGCCCAATGTATTAACGGTCCGCAAACGGGCCGACTGTAACGACGGGCTGAATTTGTCCCATAAGCAGAAAATGATAGTAACAGGCCGTACGTAACCGAATGCTGCAAATGAACCCAAGAATCAATAGGCCCTGAGAAGGCCGAAAGATAACTTGGGCTGGAAACGGCCCAATAGAATAACGGGCTGTTAATGGGTATAAAGTGATACACTTTTCATTACGGGCCAGTTTCACCACGAGCCGTTAATGGGCCAAGAGTTACAAAGGGCCTCATATGGGCCGAAAGAAGTCATGGGCCACACATGGCCCGGAAGTTAAAACGAGCTGGAGTCATATTGGACGACCCAGATGACGCTACTGGGCCTAATTCGGATAGGGTGTAACGGGCCCTGGGTTAGCGGGCTGTAAATGGGCTATATGCGAACATGCCGTTAACAGGCTTTCCGTGGGCCGGCCCGCCACCTTTTGACTAAGTCAAACGGGCCGGCCTTTTCACAGGAATGGGCCTCTGTTTGGCCGTGCCACGTGTCACCATATCATAGGCGCCTTCGGTCCAATGAGCAGATGACATCTGTCCCAACGGTGAGCCGACACGTGTTTCCTCCAGCCAATGATCATTTTACACGTGGAAAATCCCCATTGGTCGGGGCTGTTAATGGGTTATCGGATCCAAAACCCGACCCGATAGCTTGACGGCGTTCCGTTATGGTGGATGCCACATGTCGGTCACCCTTGACGAAAGCACTTCTGTGATGCGCGATTTATCGTCATGGAAGTGGACACTTCCGTGATGATAATTTTGGTAATGTCATGGAACACTTCTACGATAGCACATGTATGACTATCTTGATTCTGTCATAAAATCATCATTGATGTACATGCATGACAAAAAACGCGACCTACTGTGATAAACACGTATCATCACGGAAGTGTATTTTTTTGTAGTGTACTGATACGTCCATTTTGCATCATGCTTTTATGACAATATTTATTGCATTATGGGTTGTTATTTCACGTTATGTCACAATACTTATGGCTATTATCTCTTATTTTACAAGGTTTACATGAAGAGGGACAATGCCGACAGCTGGAATTCTGGGCTGGAAAAGGAGCAAATATTGAAGGACTATTCTGTGCAACTCCAAAAGTCCTGAAACTCCACGGAACACCTTAAAATAAATAAAGAAAAATCGTCGCCAAAGATGAAGTCCAGGGGGCCCACACCCTGCTCACGAGGGTGGGGGGCGCCTCCCCCCTGGGTGCGCCCCCCTACCTCGTGGGCCCCCTGGTGGCTCTCCGACACCCATCTTCTCCCATATGAAGTCTTTCAATGAGAAGAAAATAGAAGAGAACCTTTTGGGACAAGACTCCGCCGCCACGAGGCGGAACCTTGGCGGAACCAATCTAGGGCTCCGGCAGAGCTGTTCTGCCGGGGACACTTCCCTTCGGGAGGGGGAAATCATCACCATCGTCATCACCAACGCTCCTCTCATCGGGAGTGGGCAATCTCCATCAACATCTTCACCAGCACCATCTCATCTCCAAACCCTAGTTCATCTCTTGTATCCAATTCTTGTCTCCAAGTCCGGGATTGGTGCTAGTAGGTTGCTAGTAGTGTTGATTACCTCTTGTAATTGATGCTAGTTGGTTTATTTGGTGGAAGATCATATGTTCAGATCCTATATGCACATTATTACCCCTCTAATTATGAACATGAATATGCTTTGTGAGTAATTACGTTTGTTCCTGAGGACAAGGGAGAAGTCTTGCTATTAGTAGTCATGTGAATTTGGTATTCGTTCGATATTTTGATAAGATGTATGTTGTCTAACCTCTAGTGGTGTTATGTGAATGTCGACTACATAACACTTCACCATCATTTGCGCCTAGAGGAAGGCATTGGGAAGTAATAATTAGATGATGGGTTGCTAGAGTGACAGAAGCTTAAACCCTACTTTATGCGTTGCTTCGTAAGGGGCTGATTTGGATCCATATGTTTCATGCTATGGTTAGGTTTACCTTAATACTTTTGTTGTAGTTGCGGATGCTTGCAATAGAGGTTAATCATAAGTGGGATGCTTGTCCAAGTAAGGGAAGTACCCAAGCACCGGTCCACCCACATATCAAATTATCAAAGTATCGAACGCGAATCATATGAGCATGATGAAAACTAGCTTGACGATATTCCCATGTGTCATCGGGAGCGCTTTTCCTATTATAAGAGTTTGTCCAAGCTTGTCCTTTGCTACAAAAAGGATTGGGCCACCTTGCTGCACTTTATTTACTTTTGTTACTTGTTGCTCGTTACCATTTATCTTATCACAAAACTATCTGTTACCACTTACTTCAGTACTTGCAGAGAATACCTTGCTGAAAACCGCTTATCATTTCCTTCTGCTCCTCGTTGGGTTCGACACTCTTACTTAAGGACTATGATAGATCCCCTATACTTGTGGGTCATCATGTACATCAATTCCATCACCTCTCTGATGAAGCGTGAGTAGTTTACCACAGACCTACGGGTCCATAGCTAGTAGCTAGATGGCTTCTTCTCTCTCTTTGATTCTCAATACAAAGTTCTCCTCGATGTTCTTGGAGATCTATTCGATGTAATATTCTTTTGTGGTGTGTTTGCCGAGATCCAATGGATTGTGGATTTATGAACAAGATTATCTATGAATATTATTTGGTTCTTCTCTGAATTCTTATATGCATGATTTGATATCTTTGCAAGTCTCTTCGAATTTTAGTTTAGTTTGGCCTACTAGAATGATCTTTCTTGCCATGGGAGAAGTGCTTAGCTTTGGGTTCAATCTTGCGGTGTTCTTTCCCAGTGATAGTAGGGGCAGCAAAGCACGTATTGTATTGTTGCCATCGAGGATAAAAAGATGGGGTTTATATCATATTGCTTGAGTTTATCCCTCTACATGATGTCATCTTGCTTAAAGCGTTACTCCATTCTTATGAACTTAATACTCTAGATGCATGCTGGATAGCGGTCGATGTGTGGAGTAATAGTTGTAGATGCTGACAGGAGTCGGTCTACTTGACATGGACATGATGCCTATGTTCATGATCATTGACTTAGATGTCATCATAATTATGCGCTTTTCTATCAATTGCTCAGCAGTAATTTGTTCACCCACCGTAATACATGCTATCTCGAGAGAAGCCACTAGTGAACCTATGGCCCCCGGGTCTCTTTTCCATTATATTAAAGTCTCTTTTCCATATTGTTGAATCTCGTTTACTATTTTGCAATCTTTACTTTCCAATTTATACATCAAAAATACCAAAAAAAATTACTTTATTATCTCAATTAGATCTCACTTTTGTGAGTGACCGTGAAGGGGTTGACAACCCCTTTATCGCGTTGGTTGCAAGTTCTTGATTGTTTGTGCAGGTATTCGGTGACTTGTGCATTGTCTCCTACTGGATTGATACCTTGGTTCTCAAAACTGAGGGAAATACTTACGGTACTTTGCTGCATCACCCTTTCCTCTTCAAGGGAAAACGAACGCAAGCTCAAGAGGTAGCAAGAAGGATTTCTGGCGCCGTTGCCGGAGAGATCTACGCCAAGTCAAGCCATACCAAGTACCCATCACAAACTCTTCCCTCTTGCATTACATTATTTGCCATTCGCCTTTTGTTTTCCTCTCCCGCACTTCTAAAACAATTTTCAAATACCTTTGCCTTTTCTTTGCCCCTCTTCCGTTCGTCTTTTTTCGCTTGCTTCTTGTGTGCTTGTGTGTTGGATTGATTGCTTGTCACGATGGCTCAAGATAATACTAAATTGTGTGACTTTTCCAATACCAACAACAATGATTTTATTAGCATGCCGATTGCTCCTACTACCAATGCTGAATCTTTTGAAATTAATGCCGCTTTGTTGAATCTTGTTATGAAAGAGAAATTTTCTGGCCTTCCTAGTGAAGATGCCACAACCCAACTAAACAACTTCGTTGATTTGTGAGATATGCAAAAAAAAGAAAGATGTGGATAATGATATTGTTAAATTGAAGCTATTTCCGTTTTCTCTTAGAGATCATGCTAATACTTGGTTCTCATCTTTGCCTAAAAATAGTATTGATTCATGGAATAAGTGCAAAGATGCTTTTATCTCTAAGTATTTTCCTCCCGCTAAGATCATCTCCCTTAGGAATGATATTATGAATTTTAAGCAACTTGATCATGAGCATGTTGCACAAGCTTGGGAAAGGATGAAATTAATGATATGTATTTTCCCTACACATGGTTTGAATTTGTGGATGATTATACAAAAAATTTATGCCGGATTGAAATTTGCTTCTATAAATCTTTAACATTCGGCCGCGGGAGGCACTTTTATGGAAATCACTTTAGGAGAAGCCACTAAACTCCTAGATAATATTATGGTTAATTATCCTCAATGGCACACCGAAAAACTACTAGTAAAAAAGTTCATGCGATTGAAGAAATTAATGTTTTGAGTGGAAAGATGGATGAACTTATGAAATTGTTTGCTAATAGAAGTGTTTCTTCTGATCTAATGATATGCCTTTGTCCACTTTGATTGAGAATAATAATGAATCTATGGATGTGAATTTTTTTGGTACGAATAATTTTGGTAACAACGCGTAAAGCAGGAATTTTAAACCTAGGCTGTTTCCTAGTAATTCCTCTAATAATTATGGTAATTCCTACAAAAACTCTTATGGAAATTTTAATAAGTTGCCCTCTGATTTTGAGAATAGTGTTAAAGAATTTATGAGTTTGCAAAAGAATTTTAGTGCCTTGATGGAAGAAAAATTGCTTAAGATTGATGAGTTGGCTAGGAACGTGAATAGAATTTCTCTTGATGTTGATTCTTTGAAACTTAGATCTATTCCACCTAAGAATGATATCAATGAGTCTCTCAAAGCCATGATAATTTCCATTGATGAGTGCAAAGAAAGAACCGCTAGGATGCGTGGAAAAAAGGATTGGTTTGTGAAAGCGTGTCCTTCTAGTTTTCATGATAATAATGATGAAGATCTAAAAGTGATTGATGTGACTCCTATTAAATCATTGTTTTCGAATATGAATCTTG
The DNA here is from genome assembly GCA_963921465.1 of Triticum timopheevii. NCBI lineage: Eukaryota > Viridiplantae > Streptophyta > Magnoliopsida > Poales > Poaceae > Triticum > Triticum timopheevii. The sequence continues at coordinate 244,645,786 of OY997264.1, read as the reverse complement.
ATAAAAGATGGGACTGGAGATGAGTCAACTTTAGTTAAAAGGCATCCCAATGATTCGGAGATTTTAGATCTAGATGCAAAAATTGATAGGAGTGGGATTGAAGAGGTCAAGACTTTAAATAGCAATGAACCCACTATTTTGGATTTCAAGGAATTTAATTATGATAATTGCTCTTTGATAGATTGTATTTCCTTATTGCAATCCGTGTTAAATTCTCCTCATGCTTATAATCAAAATAAAGCTTTTACTAAACATATCATTGATGCTTTGATGCAATCTTATGAAGAAAAGCTTGGACTAGAAGTTTCTATCCCCAGAAAACTTTATGATGAGTGGGAATCTACTATTAAAATTATGATTCAAGATTATGAATGTTATGCTTTGTGTGATTTGGGTGCTAGTGTTTCCACTATTCCAAAAACTTTATGTGATGTGCTAGGTTTCCGTGAATTTGATGATTGTTCTTTAAATTTGCATCTTGCAGATTCCACCATTAAGAAACCTATGGGACGGATTAATGATGTTCTTATTGTTGAAAATAGGAATATGTGCCCATAGATTTCATTGTTCTTGATATAGATTGCAATCCTACATTTCCTATTATTCTTGGTAGATCTTTCCTTAGAATGATTGGTGCAATTATTGATATGAAATAAGGAAACATTATATTCCAATTTCTGTTAAGTAAAGGCATGGAACACTTTCCTAGGAAGAAAATTAAATTGCCTTATGAATCTATTATGAGGGCCACTTATGGATTGCCTACCAAAGATGGCAATACGTAAATCTATTCTTGTTTTTATGCCTAGCTAGGGGTGTTAAACGATAGCGCTTGTTGGGAGGCAACCCAATTTTTTTTGCCGTTTGCTCCTGTTTAGTAATAAATAATTCATCTAGCTTCTGTTTAGATGTGGTTTTTATGTTTTAGTTAGTGTTTGTGCCAAGTAGAACCTTTGGGAAGACTTGTGTGAAGTCTTTGCGATCTTGCTGTAAAAAACCAGAAGCTTTTACGCTCACGAGAATAGATGTCATTTTTTACAGATGAGCAATTTTAGGTTGATTATTTTTGCAGGAGATTAATATACAAATTCTTCACGTCCACCAATTTATTTCAGAATTTTTGGAGTTACAGAAGTTTTCAAAAGTTACAAATTTCTACAGATTGTTCTGTTTTTGACAGATTCTGTTTTTCCTGTGTTGTTTGCTTATTTTGATGAATCTATGAGTAGTATCGGTGGGTATATACCATAGAGAAGTTGGAGTAAAGTAGGTTTAACACCAATAGAAATAAAGAACGAGTTCATTACAGTACCTTAAAGTGGTGGTTTATTTCCTTATACGAACGGAGCTCATGAGATTTTCTGTTGAAGTTTTGTGTTGTGAAGTTTTCAAGTTTTGGGTAAAGAGTTGATGGATTTTTGAATAAGGAGTGGCAAGAGCCTAAGCTTGGGGATGCCCAAGACACCCCAAGGTAAAATTCAAGGACAACCAAAAGCCTAAGCATGGGGATGCTGTTGACACCAGATTTTGGCACAGTCAAGAATTTATTTAAGATGGCCTCAAATAGAGAAGTGATCTATATGAAAGAGTTCCGTATTATTGATATGAACATCTTTTAAGTTTGGGTCATCGCCGTACGATTTCATCTCGAAGGCCGAAACTATGCTCAAAGTACTAAGATCTTATATTCAGAGTATAGTTTGGCCGATTAAGGCCTCAGGACGACACCAAAGGGAAAAATGATCTACACGGGTTGTCTTCATCTCGTCGAAACGATTTATTTTGATATACAAATCGTCCAAATACGAGTTCGTATGAAAAAGTTAGAGCAATTGGATTGCAGCCCTGTTACGAGGGAAGATGTGGCGCGCCCCACCAGACGCATGTCTGATGGGTAGCACGAGGGAATAGCCTGTTTTGCGCAACCGATTTGACCTACAAGATGACTTCTGATCAAAAAACGTTCAACATGAAAGTTGTTCGACTCGTTGAAACAGTCAAAATTGCTTTTGGGATCGTTTTCATCCGAGGTCGTTTACCACATAAAGAATTACCCGCAAGGCGCAGCCAATTTAAATCGAACAGTTTTGGAAAGTCCGGACAAACCCAATCCGAGTTGGACTAGGCTTTTGGACGCGAATTGAAGCCTTTCCTTGCACGGGAAGTCTAGCCGCCTCTTATATACCTAAGGAGTGACGGCCGATTGAACAACACACAATCGATCAAATCATCTACCACTTTTTACATTTTATTTTTTCTCCTTAACCCTAGTTCTTCTTCTTCCTCGTTCTTCGTCTGTTCTTCTTGTTGCAGGGCAGCGAACCTCAAGGCCCTAGGGTCAGTCAGGTCGACCTAGGGAAGCCCATAGCCTCCGCCCACCCTGACGGGGTCCCTCCCGGCGTGTGGGGTTTTGGGTCTTCAAAAGCACCCGCCGGGTTGCCTGCGTACCGCGCTTTCGGCCGGGTCTCCTTCGACGCGAGCTGCGGTGCATCACCCTCGGCGTTGGAGGTACACGGTGATGTGTTCGTGTACGAACACACTTTTTGACGACTCCTCTAGGGACGAAGCATTGAACGGTCTTCAGCCCGTTCTTGCTATGAAGAGATCATCATCGAGTTGCTGCAATCTACAAAGGTAATATGAATACCCAACTCCCCTTTGTAGATGCAAATAATCCATATGTTGTTGTTGGATCACCTAATGAGCATAATGTATCGGCTAGCCCTAGTTTTATCAATCATGCATCTAATTATGCGCATGGGCCGATGCAAAACAATCTTCATGCTTCAAATTCTTATGATTTTAGCAACGTACAACATATGTATCCAAACTTTCATGCATCGGCAACCCCACAAATCCATATGCTGATGAATAACATGATGGGTTTGGTTAATCAATTTGAAACACCTCATGTTAAAATTTCCAATAGCATACAAGAAAGTGTTTCACCTTTTTATTCATCGGCAACTAATTTTCAATATGCGAATCCAACCTTGCCGATGGATGGGAGAATTGGCCATGCTACTACTAGCTATTCGACCAGTTACTCTCAACCGTCATATGCTACACCTCATGTTAGTAATTTTTTTGGCACCGTATACAACTGTAGATGCTCATAATTCGGGTACACACCCTCCTGGTTATAGCCGAATAAATATAAATTTTACAGGAGCGGTTATGCCCAATATTATAGAAGATGAGGTAGTGGTGGCTGCATTGAAGAGTTTAGCCCAAAATATGAGGATTAGTGCTCTTTGCCTTGAAGAACATGATAAGGGGCTAGTTCGTGATTATAATGCACTAAGAGCTAGAGTTTTGCAAGAAGATGAATCTTTGCCAATTGATAGAATTAGCGAGCAAAAATATGGTTCTACAACAATGCATATGCCTTCACCTAGTACAACATCATATTTTACACCCCCTACACAATTGCAAGATTTCGGCAACACCCATGTGTCATTGCTAAAAGAAACTAAAAGCATTAGGGGGCAATCGTATCCAGAGTGGGATGAAATTGAGAAAAAACTTAAAGCCAATTATGCCGCTCGCCGCCAGAAACAAATAGAAAAAGAATTGGCTCACGTAAAAGAAACATTGCCAATTGGTAGTATCAATGAAAATAAGGATAATTCGGAACATGAAAGTGCTTCGGTTGAAAAAGCCGAATCAAGTAGTATATATTCTAAATCCATCAGATCCAATGAGGCAAGTGAGGGAGTCCTGGTGTCATGCCCAATATGCGATACTATCCTAAAGAGACTCGAAGGTCCCACCAAGGATAGAACCGCATATTGATAGGCTTTTGCAAGGTGGATATCATTACATCAACATTACATAATAGATGGGGATACATACAAGGCGTACCAATGCCGCAAGGGTAAAACAATACATCATACATAAGATCAACATCCGACTACGGATGAAACACAAACAGAATATCAAACGACATCTACCCTGCTAGCCCAGGCTGCCGACCTGGAACCTATCCCCTCATCGAAAAAGAGGCAGAAGAAGAACTCCAAAACAAGCAAACATCGCTCTCGCGTCATGATCATCGCATAACCTGTACCTGCAACTGTTGTTGTAGTAAACTATGAGCCACGAGGACTCAGCAATCCCATAACCATGGGTATCAAGACTAGCAAAGCTTAAAGGGTAAGGAAGGGGTAAAGTGGTGAGGTCGCAGCAGCGACTAAGCATATATGGTGGCTAACTTACGCAAATAAGAGCGAGAAGAGAGCAAACGGAACAGTCGTGAAGCTAGCAATGATCAAGAGGTGATCCTGAACTCCTACTTACATCAAACATAACGCAAAACCGTGTTCACTTCCCGGACTCCGCCGAAAAGAGAACATCACGGTTACACACGCTATTGATGCGTTTTACTTAATTAAAGTGCCAAGTTCTCTACAACCGGACATTAACAAATTCCCATCTGCCACATAATCGCGGGTACGGCTCTTAAAAGTTTATACCCTGCAGGGGTGTCCCAACTTAGCCCATCACAAGCTCTCACGGTCAACGAAGGATATTCCTTCTACCAGGAAGACCCGATCAGTTTCGGAATCTTGGTTCACAAGACATTTCGACAATGGTAAAACAAGACTAGCAAAGCCGCCCGATGTGCCGACAAATCCCGATAGGAGTCGCACCTCGTTCTCAGGGCACACCGGATAAGTCAAGCTACAAGTAAAACCAGACCTCAAGTGTCCCCGAGGTGGCCCCGTAGGGCTGCTCGGTTCGGACCAACACTCGGACTAGCCCGGGGGGTTAAATAAAGATGACCCTCGGACTCGGGAAACCCAAGGGAAAAGGCTTTGGTAGGCAAATGGTAAAACCAAGGTTGGCCTTGCTGGAGGAGTTTTATTCAAAGCGAACTGTCAAGGGGGTCCCATAAATCACCCAACCGTGTAAGGAACGCAAAATCAAGGAAGATAACACCGGTATGACGGAAACTAGGGCGGCAAGAGTGGAACAAAACACCAGGCATAAGGCCGAGTCTTCCACCCTTTACCAGGTATATAGATGCATTAATTAAATAAGAGATATTGTGATATCCCAACATAATCATGTCCATCATGGAGCAATCTTCAACTTCACCTGCAACTAACAACACTATAAGAGGGGCTGAGCAAAAGCGGTAACATAGCCAAGCAACGGTTTGCTAGGAAGGGTGAAAAGGTTAGAGGCTGACATGGCAATTTGGGAGGCTTGAAGAGCAAGTGATAGGTAGCGAAGCATAGCGATAGAACGAAGCAACTAGCATAGCAATGATAGTAGTGAGATCCAGAGTAATGGTCATCTTGCCTGAGATCCCGCAAGGAAGAAGAACGAGTCCATGAAGAAGATGAACGGACGTAGTCGAACGAATCCTCACAACTCCGGAACGAAACCGAAGCTAACGAGAGAACCAAACCAGAAAGAAGCAAACAACATGGTAAACAACCAAGCATAATCATGGCATGATGCCCAATCAAGTATGATGCATGTCCGTTTTAAATAGCATGGCATGGCAAAGTGCAACAAGCAATACTACAAGTTAAGTGGAGCTCAATATGCAATGAGTTGCATATTGACAAAACACCACATGCAATTATTTAGTTTGATCTCGTTTAGGCACACAACAATATTAAATGTTATTAAACATGGCAAGAGGTGAAGCATAATTAAACTAACTATTTAATCATGTTTAAATGAGGCTGGAACAACAAACAACAATTCCGGAAAATCCTCATGTCCATATTTTGAATTTGGTACTAGTTCTGCCCTAAAACATAATTTTAGAGTTGTTAAACATGCAAAGTAAGTGCACCAAGTTAAACTAGGCATTTTTCCACACCATTTACATATAAAGTTTATTTAAAATGGAGCTACGGTTATTTAGTTATGAAATAAATCATTTTAACATGGCATTTAAGAAAATTTAAACAAACAGCATTTTAAACATTTTAAACATGGATGAAAGTGGCATATTATGAAACTAGATGCAATTCTAAGAATTTTACCTATTTAAAACATTTTAATCCGATGCACGGTTGAGGAGTTATTATATACATGAAGTGCAAGGGGTTTTCTGCAAAACTGTAAATCCTGGATAAATGCTAAATTCGCAAAAGGAAAAAAACAGGAGCTGGGACGAATCTGAGATCTGGCCCAGGGAGTGGGGGAGCTGCTCACATAGGGCCTTGAGGCCGGCAGGCTGGCACGCTGGGCTGGTTGGATCGAACGAGGGAGGGGGCGCGGTCAACGCAGGGCGGCTGGATCGAGCAGGCGCTCGTTGCAACGCGGTGCAGTAGCAGGAAACAGGGGCAACATCGGCGGCTATGCGCGGGACTCGGCACGGGCGACGGCTTCAGGCGATGTAGGCAGGGGAACTTGATGCTGAGGTCGTCCTCCTCGAGCGAAGCAGAGGAGGCGAGGTCGCAGGGAAGGCCGACGGCATGGGACTCGCGATGGCGGCGGGGAACTTGGCGGCAAGGGACTTGACAATCCCGTCGAGAGCTCGGGGAACTTGGCGCGAAACAGCATCATGGGCATGCGGGGAAGATTCGGGCGGCCTCCTTTAGTTTCCTGTCCAGAACGAGATAGGAAGAGAGTTTGTGAACGGGAAAAGAGAAGAGGAGGGTAGGGAGAACGAGCAGGGGCAGCGAGGACGGCCTGGTGGTGATGCTCGTCGGCGGAGGGAGCTCCGGTGGAGGCTAGCTGTAGCGGGGAACGAAGGCAGGGGCGTGATGCAGATCGGGCACCGGGCGAGACAGGGAGGAGGAGAAAGGAAGCGGGGCTTGGCGCTGGTTGGTTGGCGGCAGAAGCGAGGTGGACACAGGATGGATCGACGGCGAGAAGTGGCTAGCGCTGGTTGGCTGCAGTTGAATCGGGAGGATCCCGAGGAAGGAGGCGACAGAGTGGAGCTAGTGGCGGTGGCGCGACGGGACAAGGGAGAGGATTTTTAGGGTTTGCCAAAATGGACTAGGGGTGGATGAATATATATACATCACGAATTAAGTTAGGGGCTACCTCGTCCCTCTGATCACAATCAAACGAACGCGAATAAATAGACTAGGGAGTCTAAATAATAGAATGGAGATATTTTAGGGATGTTAGGGGATGATCCGGACCCACCGGTAACAACAATCCGGGTCGGGTTCGGGGAAGTTTTCGGATGCGCGAAAGGGGTCTATGCACTGCGCAAAGAGGGGTTAAGCGGTCAGACAAGAGGGACTTGAAAAACCTGATTGGTCTCGAAACGGTCAACGAAGGCAAGGGGGGACGCGGCTACTACAAGCAGATGCAAGTTTTAAAACATGACGACAATTGAGTGCCAATGCAAAGCAAATGATGCGATGATGAATGCAACAAACAAACAAAACACATGACAACAACGAAAAACATGGAAGCCGTCTGGAGCGTCGGTCTTGGGGCGTTACAACACTCCACCACTACAAGAGGATCTCGTCCTGAGATCTAGGACGGCACCAGAGACAAACAGAAGAGGAAGAGACGAGGTAAAACTAAGTTGCTTCTTCGACAAAAGAGTGAAACCAAAGAACCTTGAGAGGTTGGAAAGTTGAAAGAAAGAACACAACAGAGTTGAACACAATTGAGAGCACTGCAGTAGAAAATAGAAACAAGGAACACCATGTGAATCTTGGAGGTTGCAAAGCTATGAATGACGAGTACAATGGACAAGAAGGAATTGGAACCACTCTGGTTGAAACAAGATAAACAAGGAACAAGGACGATCAAATTCGGACAGCACTCCGGTTGAAAAGAGATGCAAGACTTGATAAGATGAAAAGAACTCGAATGGAGGACACGACACGCTGGTTAAATGGATAAGCATGAAAAGAACATGACCTACACAATTCGACATGATGAGTGAAAAGAGCAACATTACAATGCCTCCGGAAGAAAGAATAGCAGATAGATCATTGGAAAAACAGATGGAGGAGAAAAAACCAACTTATGCCACAAATGAGCTTGGAAAGCACGCTTCCAAGAAGGTTATAACAGAGTTGATTAAAAACCAACAACGAAACGAATAAGCTTGTAGTGGGCTTATGGAAAACTTCTCAAAATTATGAGGTGACAACCGGCCACTAACGGAAACAATTGCTTGCTTGAGATCAACGAAGAGATGAAAAACCTCTTTCCCCGAGAAGGATATGGAGAAAGCTTGGATCATTGATAAGCACCACAAATAGCAACATTCTCAAAGGAAGGCTTTAGGTGAAATATAACCCAAGATAACTCCAATGAAGAGATTGACGGGTTGCAAAGGCTCTCCTGGACGAAGAGAAAATGATGGTTTTAAATATCTCATTCTTAACAACTTGTGAACCTTGAAACATGAAGGAAAATTGTCAAAAATGACATAATACCATTTCAAAAGATAAGGTAGGAGAATTGCACTTCGGAATGCAAGATGAAGAATACTTGAACTCCTCAAAACAAAACATGTGTTGGGCACCATGTTTATTTTAGACTATAGCTTGGCGGGTCATAACTTCAAGAGAAATCTTGAAGAACAATTGAAGAATGAAGAGAATCCTTGATGAACCACAATGTAGAACCTCCATGAAGAACTCAGGTAATAAAAGGGTGATAGAAAGGAAGAGAACTTGAAAACACAAGGTGAAGCCTTGCAATAATTTAGGTGGAGCCTCGTGATGAGATAATGCAGAAAACTTGGAATTCCAGAAAAGAAAACATGAAGTATCTCGAACCGAGAAATGTGACATGATGAACAACTCTGGAAAGAAGAAACTAGATCACTTGGATGGAACAATAATAAGAATTACGTTATGTGTATCCTTCACCAATTTAAATTGATGACAAGCAAAGGATTTGGCATACTACTTATTCTTCTTGAGGGATTAAGGATAGAGATAGCACAAACTTGAGAAGGTATTGATGGAACCACCGGTGGGATTTGGAAACAATGAATGAATTGATATGATAACAAAGGAAGTGAAATCTTGAATGAACCACTGTAAAAATTGTAAATGAAAGTAGCAAAGGCACAATTCACCGGGAAGAATTGGAAAATGAATGAAGATACTTGAGGGGATTTAGATACAAGAGAACAAAGAGATCACGAACTGATTAAAGAATATTTGAACGAAGCACCAGAAGAATATGGAGACGAACGAAGAGGCATCAATTCAGAATCGAGAGATCTTCTGAAATAATGGCCTTCGGATGATCGAGAAAAGAAAGCAACCCTTGAAATGCGTCGGATGGGTGAAAAGAATTCTCACAATCGAAAACAATTATGAGAGGATGCCATGAAGGTAGAACCATGAATCTTCAAGAGAATGGAACAAGATTTTAGGAAAAATCTCTTCCCTCGATCTTCAAATGTTGAGAATGATGATGAGAACCACCATGAATTGTTGAGGCACTCCAGAATGAAGAATAGAAAGTTTGAACCAACAATCAAAAGAATTTGAAAGCGATCTTGAAGAAGACATCTGACTGATGAAAATTCATTCTTACGTCAAACTTGGAAATGAATTTAAGAATCTCTCCTGATAATTAGAAAAGTCAGGTAAGATCTTGGGAGAAGACCTGTGGGTTAGGGCCCACTAAAAGGTACACCATTGAACAATTTAAAGAGATATTGCACCGGTTGAATTAAATGGCTTGAATAATATAAGAGCCTCAAAATAACTTGAACGGATTGAGAATGAAAACACAAATCTTCCGAGATATCTTCAACACTCCGGATCAAGGTAGTTAGAATACGGACTCGACTGCTAGAATCCTATGACTTCACGACCTTACAGAAGCATGTCGATCCAAATCCCACTATGAATCCGGATCAGGTAGAATCCATGTTGAGTCGCGATCCAAATCACAGAATCCTATACAAAATGATACAATCCCGACTATGCTATGGACTATGTACGATTCTACTAATTTATCTAAGCGGTTTGTTAGGTTGTAGCAGAATAGTATGCAATCATCCAAACCCCTTTCCATATACCTCATGGACCTTTATTCTGCTCCCAATCCCAAACGCTCAGCTGCCAACACCTTTAATCTAGCTCTCAGAAATCCTAGATCGAAATTGAGGATCGGGCTTGTCAACTGATGGAATTGGCGTGAAAAGGAGGATGCTTCAAGATTTATCAAAGGAGAGGAAGATCCTTCAAGGTTTAGCACTGCTGCTCAAATAGACAAGTGACCGACTGTTCACACACTCTAAAAAGAACCTAAGTAAATTTCGTGCATTGAAGGTTTAAATGTTCTATATATTTCCCTATCATATATGTCCATACATGCTAGCTAGATGGTAGGTTAGCCATAAAAAGAAGTCGAATACAACTAGCATTGATGTGTATGTTCTTTGCTCCATATTTAGTGTCAAAACTCTATAGTACCCATATAACTTTGTTGTGTGCATAAAAAATATCTTATTTGAGTAAATCTAGTAGAATCCTCGATTCCACGACTCGATCATACGACTCGATACTGTCTGAGGAAAATCGATCCGACTCCGAATCCCGACTCTAACTACCTTGCTCCGGATATGAACTGGGAGAGGTGAATAAATAAGAGAGCCTTGGATAAGAAATTCACATGGGCAGATATGTGAAACAAAAGGAAGAGATATGATCAACATCGGAGCTTGAATTGAATCCACCGGAGAAGAAACAACAATGAAGGATGATGACCTTGAAACTGTTGAGCATATTCATGGGAAATCACCAGATAAGAACATTGACGGAAAAGAATGGAGAGACTTCCCATCAATAAAAAGGATACTTGATTAAGAAATCTGAGTCCTTGAAGAAAAAGGGTGGGAGGGCAGGAAAACAAAGGCAACTTGGGGACGGATGAAATGGATACCATTGAGAAAACTTAGAATTGATCTCACAAATGTTGAAATGATCGGATCCACTTGAAGAGAAGCACACCGGTTGGAAAGAATTGACATGACAATCTCGATGATCAAAAGGATTAGTACTCCCATAGAAATATGAGAACACCGCTTGAAAGGTATGGAATCAACACTTGACATTGAAGCAACTCAAAGACCACAACTCAAAACAAAACAAAGGATTGGCTTGCAGAATAAGCCGGAACAAATACATATGATAGAGATTTACCCAATCCCATATCAGGCATCTGTCGGAAAGATATTCTAGGATCTACTTGAATTCCCACCTATAAACTCCCAAAACTTTCTGGTTATGCAATCTAGTGTTGGGGACACAGGGGAAGCAATATATCTCACCCAAACTAACAATCCCTACATCCAGTTGTATCCATCCGTCAACACATAACCAAGAAAACTTCGGAAATCGTGTACCTCAACCTTCGAAAAGCATCCATTATACGAGCTATGGCAATACTCCTGAACTCCCCATTACTGGGTGGCGTCGAGGTTATCTCACCAACAACTGCATAAAAGAGATTTTCGATGTCGGCAAAACTCAGGTATTCCAGAACTGCAATGATAAAATTGTGATGACAACACCTCGGAGCTCAACTCCCCGGGACACTGCCACAACCCCTAAATGTCAGGAGGCACCAAGAACAATGTTCTCGTCACAAGAATATCGGAACGATCCCAAGATACCTACGTGATCCTAAATTTTTTTTGTGAAAAATTGAGGAGAGGAAAGACAAAACATCTACGTCGAGAGTCCTCACCAGAGCGACGAAGGGGGCTGAGGAGTAAAAAGAATCCTACTCTCTGATATATATAATCCTAAGACTCAAAATAGTTTTCTTCTAGACTCAACAAGGACCAACAATCAAGGGGGCTCCTATGGTCGGTCGAGGCTCTGATACCAACTTGTCACGCCCAATATGCGATACTATCCTAAAGAGACTATAATGTCCCACCTAGGATAGAACCGCTTATTGATACGCTTTTGCAAGGTGGATATCATTACATCAACATTACATAATAGATGGGGATACATACAAGGCATACCAATGCCGCAAGGGTACAACAATACATCATACATAAGATCAACATCCGACTACGGACGAAACACAAATAGAAGATCAAACGACATCCACCCTACTAGCCCAGGTTGCCGACCTGGAACCTATCCCCTCATCGAAGAAGAGGCAGAACTAGAACTCCAAAACAAGCAAACATCGCTCTCGCGTCATGATCATCGCATAACCTATACCTGCAATTGTTGTTGTAGTAATCTGTGAGCCACGAGGACTCAGCAATCCCATAACCATGGGTATCAAGACTAGCAAAGCTTAAAAGGTAAGGAAGGGGTAAAGTGGTGAGGTTGCAGCAGCGACTAAGCATATATGGTGGCTAACTTACGCAAATAAGAGCGAGAAGAGAGCAAACGGAACGGTCGTGAAGCTAGCAATGATCAAGAGGTGATCCTGAACTCCTACTTACATCAGACATAACCCAAAACCGTGTTCACTTCCCGGACTACGCCGAAAAGAGACCATCATGGTTACACACGCGGTTGATGCGTTTTACTTAATTCAAGTGCCAAGTTCTCTACAACCGGACATTAACAAATTCCCATCTCCCACATAACCGCGGGCACGGCTCTCAAAAGTTTATACCCTGCAGGGGTGTCCCAACTTAGCCCATCACAAGCTCTCACGGTCAACGAAGGATATTCCTTCTCCCCGGAAGACCCGATTAGTCTCGGAATCCCGGTTTACAAGACATTTCGACAATGGTAAAACAAGACCAGCAAAGACGCCCGATGTGCCGACAAATCCCGATAGGAGTCGCATGTACCTCATTCTCAGGGCACACCGAATAAGTCAAGCTACGAGTAAAACCGGACCTCAAGTTTCCCCGAGGTGGCCCCACAGGCTGCTCGGTTTAGACCAACACTCGAAGGAGCACTGGCCCGCAGGGTTAAATAAAGATGACCCTCGGTGAGGGAGTCCTGGACTAGGGGGTGTCCGGACAGCCGGACTATCATCGTCGGCCGGACTCCAAGACTATGAAGATACAAGATTGAATACTTCGTCCCGTGTCCGGATGGGACTTTCGTTGGCGTGGAAGGCAAGCTTGGCGATACGGATATGTAGATCTCCTACCATTGTAACTGACTCTGTGTAACCCTAGCCCTCTCCGGTGTCTATATAAACCGGAGGGTTTTAGTCCGTAGGACAGACAACCATTACAACAATCATACCATAGGCTAGCTTCTAGGGTTTAGCCTCCTTGATCTCGTGGTAGATCCACTCTTGTACTACCCATATCATCAATATCAATCAAGCAGGAGTAGGGTTTTACCTCCATCGAGAGGGCCCGAACCTGGGTAAAAACATCGTGTCCCTTGTCTCCTGTTACCATCCGCCTAGACGCACAGTTCGGGACCCCCTACCCGAGATCCGCCGGTTTTGACACCGACATTGGTGCTTTCATTGAGAGTTCCTCTGTGTCATCACCGATAGGCTTGATGGCTTCTTCAATCAACAACAACGCCGTCCATGGTGAGACTTTTCTCCCAGGACAGATCTTCGTATTCGGTGGCTTCGCACTGCGGGCCAATTCACTTGGCCATCTGGAGCAGATCGAAAGCTACGCCCCTGGCCATCAGGTCAGATTAGGAAGCCTAAACTTCACGGCTGACATCCGCGGAGATTTGATCTTTGATGGATTCGAGCCACAGCCGAGCGTGCCGCACTGTCTCGAGGGGCATGATTTAGCTCTGCCGCCGGACAGTGCCCTGGAGGCCACACACGAGTCCGCTTTGACCCATAGTTCGGAGCAGACCGTGCAGATCAAGGACGGGTGGCTAGACACTGCCTCGATAGCTGCAACTTCTACGACGATGGAGCCGAATACTGACCTTGTCCCTTATAAAACTCGTGACTCCGAGGCGCCGGACTCCTTGCCGGACTCCGAACCTCCTGCGCCCCTGCCAATCGAATCCGATTGGGCGCCGATCATGGAGTTCACCGCCGCGGACATCTTTCAGCACTCACCCTTTGGCGACATCCTAAATTCGCTAAAGCATCTCTCGTTATCAGGAGAACCCTGGCCGGACTGCGGTCAGGATGGTTGGGATGCGGACGACGAAGAAATTCAAAGCCCACCCACCACCCACTTTGTAGCCACTGTCGACGATCTAACCGACAAGCTAGACTACGACTCCGAAGACATCGACGGTATGGACGACGATGCCGAAGACTACCAAGAACCAGCGCCTACCGAGCACTGGAAGGCCTCCCCAATCCATGATGTATATATGGTGGACACCCCAAAAGGAAGCGATAACGAGGAACAACGGGACGCTGCAAAGGATAATTCCGCCGACAAACAACCAAAACGGCGATGCAGGCGCCGCCCTAAGTCCCGCCTCGACAAAAACAGCACTCCCGATGACCCAGCAATAGAGTAGGGCAAACCAGTGGACGACGAACATGCAACCAAGCAACCATCCGAACATGACGAATCGGATAATCAATCCATGCCCGGCAAAAACAACAGTCCAGACGACCTCACGCCGGACACACCACCGGAGAATAAGAACCTTCACAAAAGACTTGTCGCCACTGAAAGAAGTCTGAAAAAGGAAAAACGGAAGCTCAAAACAGCGAAAGACATACTCAGAATGAGGTGGAGCAAAGTACTCAAGACCGCGGACAAATATGGCAATAGCCACCAAACAAAGAGCTACCCGAAGCGCAAGTTGCTACCAGAATTCGACGAGGAGGCCATAGAGCCCCCACAGTCAAAAAGCAAAGAGGCCGCCTGGCCGGATAGACGACAAGATGACTGGCCAAAAGCGACAAGCGGCGCTGCACACAAGACGACACACGATCCTTGTAAAACAGATGGACCGGTCAGGTCCATTTACGGGCCAAAAAAGAGGGCCCCAGGAAGCAACACAACACGCCGAATGTTCGAAGATAACGGCACGCCTAAATACAGGGGCGCCGCACACCCACTATGTTTCACCGATGAGGTGCTGGATCATGAATTTCCAGCGGGATTCAAACCCGTAAACATAGAGGCATACGACGGGACAACAGACCCCGGAGTCTGGATTGAGGATTACATACTGCACATACACATGGCTAGAGGAGATGATCTCCATGCCATAAAATATCTACCCCTCAAACTCAAAGGGCCAGCTCGGCATTGGCTCAAAAGCCTCCCAGAAAATACTGTCGGAAGTTGGGAAGAGCTCGAGGACGCGTTTAGAGCAAATTTTCAAGGGACTTATGTCCACCCTCCGGATGCAGACGATTTAAGTCACATAACTCAATAGCCCGGAGAGTCAGCGCGCAAATTCTGGAACAGGTTTCTTACCAAAAAGAACCAAATAGTCGACTATCCGGACGCCAAAGCCTTAGCAGCTTTTAAACATAATGTCCGAGACGAATGGCTCGCCAGACACCTCGGCCAAGAGAAGCCGAGAACAATGGCCGCGCTAACAAGCCTCATGACCCGCTTTTGCGCGGGGGAAGACAGCTGGCTAGCAAGATGCAGCACCAGTGACCCGAGTACATCCGAGATCAGAGATGGAAACAGAAAATCACGGCGCAGAAAGGACCAGCACCGAAATAAAGAAAAAAGCCCAAAGAGTACGGCGATCAACGCCGGATTCAAAAGCTCGCGGCTGAACAACAAAACAGTGCTTCTTAAGGACAACAGTGAAGAGCTATCCAACTTAAACAAAATTTTGGATCGGATATGTCAAATCCACAGCACCTCCGGAAGGCCTGCAAACCACACCCACCGAAATTGTTGGGTCTTTAAACAGTCCGGCCTACTCAACGCCGAACACAAGGGGCTCGACGCGCCAAGCGAGGATGATGACGAACCCCACCAGCAGAGCGCCGGAAAATAGAAGACTTTCTTGCAAGAAGTCAAAACAGTAAACTCACTTCATGTGATAATACGGAACAACAATGCGGCACTCGCCAAAGTAGGTGTCGCACAGTCCACCCCAACGGAACCTCGAGATTGGATGTCAAAACCAATTACTTTCGACCACCTGGACTATTCCAGAAGTATTCGAAACGCAGGATGGACTGCTCTGATATTGGATCCTATAATCGACGGACTACAATTTACACAAGTCCTGATGGACGACGGCGGTGATTTAAACCTGCTGTATCCGGACACAATCCGCAAGTTGGGGATAGACCTTACTAAAATCCGACATAGCCGCACTTCCTTCAAAGGAGTGACGCCAGGCCCTTACGCCAAGTGCACGGGCTCCTTACTAGTAGAAGTTGTGTTCGGGTCTCCCGACAACTTCCGACACGAAAAGCTCATCTTTCATGTCGCAAAAGTAGCCATCAAGCACTATTGGGACGTGAAGCTTTTGTCCGCTTTAATGCAATACCACACTACGCGTCTCTTACACTTAAAATGCCCGGTCCACGTGGCATCATCTCATTAAAAGGTCGTTCAAGACCCCGGACACGGCTAGACGAGTCCGGCATAAATAAGCTAGGGGCTCCCTAGCTGCACACCCCTTTACAAGGGGCTGTGCGTATGAGCTAATATAAGCTCAACTTTATTCATTCATTCATATTTCGATTTTTAATTCATTTTTTGCATGATTACTTTTCAAACTAAGTTCCTCTCTTTTACAGATGAACAGCATGTTACACCCGTCCAGGATACAGCACAACGGAGACACAGGCGCAGACGTGCAGTAGGGACCCGTTGCAAGGATTATTTTCAAATTAAGACCTTGCGTAAAGCTTTTTTACGGTCTCTTGTTGCTATATATCCCCTGGTTTCTCATTACAACCAGAGAGGAGACTGACGTTTTGGCATCGGCCGCATCAGAGGACCTTGTGTGTACCTGGACACTAGGGGCTTAGGGCATTGTTCTGCCCGCTATCATAAAGACCGAATACCATGGGGAGTGTTCGGCATCTCGAGTTAGGCCTTATATGCATCAGCTTCGAATCATGTCTTTGGTCAAATGTTGGGTTTGCCCGGCTCCTGTGTTTTGCTACCTTACGTTCCATATCATCGGCTAACGTGGCACCAGGAGAACTAGTGCGATTGTGCCCCGGTTCGGCCGGGCGAGCACCTCAGTAGAGAAAGCCGAAAACTGACTGTCATGATACAGCGAGAGACTGGTCAACCACTCGATCGACTACCGGAATGTTTAGAATTCCTCCGCTTTGACAAAGGACCGTTTCCCGGTCAGGCACATACGCGCCCCGAACTCGGAGAGCGCGGTGCCCCTAGGGGCTATATCGTAGCCCCACCCTCGAACTCCTATGGCTAAGTGAAAGTGATAAAGCATTATAGTCCGGTTGCCTCGTTTGCTACGCTACCACCTCCTTCACAGGACCGATACGTCGGATTAAGTGTGAAAATGCGCTATTTTTGCGAACACCCCCGCACCTTGCGCAAGGGGGCTGAAGCCGACGACTGCCATCTTTCAGGTTGTACACACGTATACATAAACGGCCGCGCAGGAGATATTTCAATACTTGAACGCACAACTACAAAAAGCGCTTACATCATAAACATCGTTTTACAAACCAAAACGTTCATTTGAACGTGACATTTTTTGAACACTGCGACTCTATTACACGAGCACCATGCAGAACTTCCCCAAAATAGTGCTCGGCGGGTAACCGGCTCTCGTCCGAACCCTGGGTCACAACAGCGGTGGCATCCATCTCTGTCCAATGTGCCTTCAAACGGGCGAGGGCCATTCGTGCACCCTCTATGCAGGCCGACCGCTTCATCGCCTTGATATGCGGCACCGCCCCAAGAAATTGCTGCAATAAGCCAAAATAACTCTTCGGGTTGGGCCTATCCGGCCAGACATGAGTCACGATATCCGTCATGGCAAGTCCAGACAATCTATTCAGATCAGCCCACTCGGCCAACCGATCGGTCAGTGGAAGTGAACACTCCGGACTATGGAATTGAGACCAAAACAGCTCTTCCGTCTTGTGATCCTTCTGACTTCGGAAGTGCACAACGGCATCTGCCGCACTCGCCGCTAAGTCCATATAAGGATCCTCCGGACCCCACAGCTGGCCAAGCTGAGCATACTTTGGATCTGTAAACCTTCGACGCAGTAGGAAGGTCTTTCCAGCCACAATGTCTCCAGCCTGGCGCATCTCCTCCTTTATAGCCCGCATTGCAGAATGGGCATCCTTGGCTTCGGCGGTGGCCTTCCCCAGGTCTTCTCGCTCCGATAGGCGCTCCTTTTCAAGAACCTCATTGCGGTCGGTAGCATCCTTTAACTTCACGGCCATTTCGGCCATCTCCTCCCTGCTTCGGCAGTGTGCAGCCCTTTCGGCTTCTAGCTCTTCGGCCGCCCTCGAGGCAGCCGCATCACTCCTCCTGGCTTGCTCCTTGGCTTGAGCAAGTTCTGCCTGAAGGCGCTCCATAGCAGCGGCACCATCTGCATTTAGCACACATGTTGTAAGGAGTGGGCTTCGGCTCCCTTACTAGGTGACCACGGAGAAAAAACCTACCTTGCGACTCGTCAAGTCGTTACTGACCAGTGCGATGTCCGCATCCGCAACATCGAGCTCCCGCTTTAGTTCGGCAACTCCATCAGTCCGGCTAGCCACCGAACTATCCGCCACCTGCACAGGAAAGGCAAAAATCAGTACCTGGGATATTGATCCTCGGCACGCTGTTGCTCTCGACACCCTACTGAGTCTCAGGGGCTACTATCTATACAGGGCGCACTTTATGTGTAAAACTGTCAAAGGGTATGCCATTTTTTACGTACCTCAAACCCCGCCAGCAAACTCCTGACGGCATCATGCAATCCGCTTTCGGCGGATGAAATTCTTTCAATCACCATACTCATTAGTGTACGGTGACCTTCTGAGATAGACGCCCTCTCAAGCAGCTCCTTCAGCTCCCCCGGCCGCACACCAGTTGGTGCCGAGCTATTCGGCCCTGCCGGACTCGGGGATACCCTCCGCGATGACACTTCAGGCTTGTCCGCCCTATCCAATGGTGCGGCAGATGGAGGCGTCTCGCTCTCCATCATCTCCGGACGGAGTTCCCCTGAAGACGAGCTCATTTGAGAAGGACGGAGATCCGAACTACAAGGTAAAAACTTAAGTTATCCTCAGTAGCACAAATAGGGATGTCCCTTATTACAAAACTCCCTTTTTTCTACTTACGGCTTGCTGGAGGGCTGATCCTTTAGGGAAGACTGTGCGGCCGGAGCCTCTCCAGACGCGGGACCCTCTGGTGAAGATCTCTTCCCCCGCTTCGGGGCTTTGGCCACTGGGTTTTCGGAGGCGGTCCTCTTCTCCCCTTGGGAGGAGGGATTCTCGATCGCCCCTTCCTCAAAAGCCTGCTTGGTTGAGGCGGTAGTTCCTCTGTTCTCCCCTTCGCCTTCCTCTGAAGGCGCAACCCCCAGCATCCTGACCAGCAACGGATCCGGCGCGGTCTCTGGGAGGGGGGCCAGACACCGTATCAGTTTTTCTTGCGCTATCCACTCCTGTTTAAAGGGCAATTGGTCAAAAGGCGAATCATAGAAAGGCAAGCCAACGGTATGTCTGGACTCAGAGCTACTTACTTGTGTATCCGGGCGATTGTAGCTTAGGCCGGCGTCCTCGGTCAATTCCGGACACACCTCTTGTGATCCTAAGAACAATTTGTACATCTCCACGGGTGTTGTACCCATGAAGTGTTGGAGAATGCGTGGTCCCTCCGGATTAAATTCCCACAACCGGAGAGGACAGCGTTTGCAGGGCAGGAGACGCCTAATCAGCATGACCTGCATCACCACGACCAGATCGATCTCCCTCGCTTGGAGGTCTCGAATCCGGCCCTGCAATAGGGGCACGTCCTTTGACGGCCCCCAGCAGAGCCAAGTCGTGGAATTCCAACCCATAGTAAAACATGAGCCCTCTCACAAAAGGATCCATCGGGAAGCCTAAACCCCGACGGAGGTGGGATACAAACACGACATACTCGCCGGGCTCGGGGGTGGGAATGATTTGCCCTTTGGCGGGCAACCTATGCGAAATCTCGTAGGTCAGGTACTTGGCTTCTTGCAGCTTTAGCACATCCTCTTCCGTGACGGAGGAGGGCATCCACCGGCCCTGTGGGTCGGAGCCGGACACTGTTGAAGGTCCGAAGTGCTCGAATCTGGGGCTCTAGGTGTTGGAACTCGGGGCGAGGAGAAGATTTGATTGGGGATTGAAGAAAAGAAACAAGCCTTGGTCCCATTATAAAGGGGGAGAATACCAAGAGCCATTCCCATGACCGTTCGGGACTCGCCTCCGATAGAGGGGGCGTGGCGACGGGCGCGGTTGGGTTACCCACATCCGTATTGATGGGAATCCCGGAATAAGGGGAACACGATCTCTGCTTCGACAAGACGTGCCAAGGAAACCGCTTCGCTAAACGCACTAAGGTGGTATAACAAAAGACGATTCAAGTAAAGGCTTGGTAGTGCTGTGACGTCATGCCACAGAATACATCACCAGAATGAACTTGTGTACATATTATTCTCTCTACGGTGGAATGTGGAATTTATTTTGCAGAGCCGGACACTATCCTGGTGTTCACAATCTTCTATGAATTATTCGGAGGAGGAACCCTCCTTGCAATGCCGAACAATATGAGCGCCGGACTCATCGTCATTGAAGCCTGGTTCAGGGGCTACTTAGGGAGTCCTAGACTAGAGGGTGTCCGGACAGCCGGACTATCATCGTCGGCCGGACTGCAAGACTATGAAGATACAAGATTGAAGACTTCGTCCCGTGTCCGGATGGGACTTTCCTTGGCGTGGAAGGCAAGCTTGGCGATACGGATATGTAGATCTCCTAGCATTGTAACTGACTCTGTGTAACCCTAGCCCTCTCCGGTGTCTATATAAACCGGAGGGTTTTAGTCCGTAGGATAGACAACCATTACAACAATCGTACCATAGGCTAGCTTCTAGGGTTTAGCCTCCTTGATCTCGTGGTAGATCCACTCTTGTACTACCCATATCATCAATATCAATCAAGCAGGAGTAGGGTTTTACCTCCATCGAGAGGGCCTGAACCTGGGTAAAAACAGCGTGTCCCTTGTCTCCTGTTACCATCCGCCTAGACGCACAGTTCGGGACCCCCTACCCGAGATCCGCCGGTTTTGACACCGACACTCGGGCTCCGGAAACACAAGGGAAAAAGGCTTAGGTAGGCAAATGGTAAAACCAAGGTTGGGCCTTGCTGGAGGAGTTTTATTCAAAGCGAACTGTCAAGGGGGTTCCATAAATCACCCTACCGCGTAAGGAACGCAAAATCAAGGAACATAACACCGGTATGACGGAAACTAGGGCGGCAAGAGTGGAACAAAACACCAGGCATAAGGCCGAGTCTTCCACCCTTTACCAGGTATATAGATGCATTAATTAAATAAGAGATATTGTGATATCCCAACATAATCATGTCCATCATGGAGCAATCTTCAACTTCACCTGCAACTAAGAACACTATAAGAGGGGCTGAGCAAAAGCGGTAAGATAGCCAAGCAACGGTTTGCTAGGAAGGGTGAAAAGGTTAGAGGCTGACATGGCAATTTGGGAGGCTTGAAGAGCAAGTGATAGGTAGCGCAGCATAGCGATAGAACGAAGCAACTAGTATAGCAATGATAGTAGTGATATCCAGAGTAACGGTCATCTTACCTGAGATCCCGCAAGGAAGAAGAACGAGTCCATGAAGAAGATGAACGAACGTAGTTGAACGAATCCTCACAACTCTGGAAAGAAACCGAAGCTAATGAGAGAACCAAACCAGAAAGAAGCAAACAACATGGTAAACAACCAAGCACAATCATGGCATGATTCCCAATCAAGTATGATGCATGTCCGTTTTAAATAGCATGGCATGGCAAAGTGTAACAAGCAATACTACAAGTTAAGTGGAGCTCAATATGCAACGAATTGCATATTGAAAAAACACCACATGAAATTATTTAGTTTGATCTTGTTTAGGCACACAACAGTATTAAATGTTGTTAAACATGGCAAGAGGTGAAGCATAATTAAAATAACTATTTAGGCAAGTTTAAATAAGGTCGGAACAACAAACAACAATTCCGGAAAATCCTCATGTCCATATTTTGAATTTGGTACTGGTTCTGCCCTAAAACATAATTTTAGAGTTGTTAAACATGCAAAGTAAGTGCACCAAGTTAAACTAGGCATTTTTCCACACCATTTACATATAAAGTTTATTTAAAATGGAGCTACGGTTATTTAGTTATGAAATAAATCATTTTAACATGGCATTTAAGCAAATTTAAACAAACATCATTTTAAACATTTTAAACATGGATGAAAGTGGCATATTATGAAACTAGATGAAATTCTAAGCATTTTACCTATTTAAAACATTTTAATCCGATGCACGGTTGAGGAGTTATTATATGCATCAAGTGCAAGGGGTTTTCTGGAAAACTGTAAATCCTGGATAAATGCTAAATTCGCAAAAGGAAAAAAAAACAGGAGTTGGGACGAATCTGAGATCTGGCCCAGGGAGTGGGGGAGCTGCTCACATCGGGCCTTGAGGCCGGGAGGCTGGCGCGCCGGGCTGGTTGGATCGAACGAGGGGAGGGGGCGCGGTCAACGCAGGGCGGCTGGATCGAGCAGGCGCTCGTTGCAGAGCGGTGCAGTAGTAGGAAACAGGGGCAACGGCGGCGGCTTGGCGCTGGACTTGGCGCGGGCGACGGCTTCAGGCGATGTAGGCAGGGGAACTTGATGTTGAGGTCATCCTCCTCGAGCGAAGCAGAGGAGGCGAGGTTGCAGGGAAGGCCGACGGCATGGGACTCGCGACGGCTGCGGGGAACTTGGCGGCAAGGGACTTGACAATCCCATCGAGAGCTCAGGGAACTTGGAGCGGAACAGCGTCGTGGGCATGCGGTTAAGCTTCGGGCGTCCTCCTTCGGTTTCCTGTCCAGAACGAGACGGGAAGAGAGTTTGAGAACAGGAAAAGAGAAGAGGAGGGCAGGGAGAACGAGTAAGGGCAGCGAGGATGGCCTGCTGGTGATGCTCGTTGGCGGAGGGAGCTCCGGTGGAGGATGGCTGCAGCGGGGAACAAAGGCAGGGGCGCGATGCAGATCAGGCACCGGGCAAGATAGGGAGGAGGAGAAAGGAAGCGGGGCATGGCGCTGGTTTGTTGGCGGCAGAAGCGAGGTGGAGGCAGGATGGATCGATGGCGAGAAGTGGCTGGCACTGATTGGCTGCGGTTGAATCCGGAGGATCCCGAGGAAGGAGGCGACAGAGTGGAGCTAGTGGTGGAGGCGCGACGGGACAAGGGAGAGGATTTTTAGGGTTTGCCAAAATGGACTAGGGGTGGATGAATATATATACATCACGAATTAAGTTAGGGGCTACCTCGTCCCTCCGATCACAATCGAACGAATGTGAATAAATAGACTAGGGAGTCCAAATAAGAAAACTGAGATATTTTAGGGATGTTAGGGGACGATCCGGACCCACTGGTAACAAGAATCCGGGTCGGGTTCGGGGAAGTTTTCGGACGCGCGAAAGGGGTCTATGCACTGCGCAAAGAGGGGTTAAGCGGTCAGACAAGAGGGACTTGAAAAACCTGATTGGTCTCGAAACGGTCAACAAAGGGAAGGGGGGACGTGGCTACTACAAGCGGATGCAAGTTTTAAAACATGACGACAATTGAGTGCCGATGCAAAGCAAATGATGCGATGATGAATGCAACAAACAAACAAAACACATGACGACAACGAAAAACATGGAAGCCGTCTGGAGCGTCGGTCTTGGGGCGTTACACCTGGATTAGGGGGTCCTCGGACAGCCGAACTATATGCTTATACCGGACTGTTGGACTATGAAGATACAAGATTCAAGACTTTGTCCCGTGTCCGGGTGGGACTCTCCTTTGCGTGGAAGGCAATCTTGGCAATTCAGATATGTAGATTCCCTTCTCTATAACCGACTCTGTGTAACCCTAGCCCCCTCCACTGTCTATATAAACTGGAGGGTTTGGTCCATAGGACAACAACAATCATAATCATAGGCTAGCTTCTAGGGTTTAGCCTCTACGATGTCGTGGTAGATCAACTCTTGTAATACTCATATCATCAAGATCAATCAAGTAGGAAGTAGGGTATTACTTCCATAGAGAGGGCCCGAACCTGGGTAAACATCGTGTCCCCCGCCTCCTCTAACCATTAGCCTTAGACGCACAGTTCGGGACTGCCTACCCGAGATCCGCCGGTTTTGACACCGACATTGGTGCTTTCATTGAGAGTTCCACTGTGTCGTCACCGTAAGGCTTGATGGCCCCTTGGATCGTCCACAACGATGCGGTCCAGGGTGAGGTTTTCCTCCCCGGACAGATCTTCGTATTCGGCAGCTTCGCACTGTGGGCCAACTCGCTTAGCCATCTGGAGCAGATCGATAGCTACGTCCCTGGCCATCAGGTCAGGTTTGGAAGCATGAATTACACTACCGACATCCACGGAGACTTGATCTTCGACGGATTCAAGCCCATGACAGATGCACCCTATAGTCTGGATGAGCATGACCTAGATCTGCCGTTGGACGGTGTTCAGGAGATCATACCTGCACCTGCCCTGGCTTTAAATCCAGTGCAGATCGTGCCATCCGAGGACGGGAGGATGGACCCCGCCACGGAGGCCGCACACTCAGCGGCGATAGAGACGAACACAGATTTCATTTCCAAGGAGGTCTGTGTCATCGGACCCTCGGACTCGTCTCCGGCCATAGGTTCCGAACCGCGTGCATCCATGCCCATCGGATCTAACCGGGCACCAATCATGGAGTTTAGCTCCGCGGATATCTTTCAGCACTTGCCCTTGGGCGATGTGCTGAACTCATTAAAATCTCTCTCCCTGTCAGGAGACTCTTGGCTGAACTATGTCCGGCTTGAGTGGAAAGCGGACAACGAAGGAATTCGTTACCCACCCACCACCCACTTAATAGCCACTGTCGACGACTTAACCGACCTGCTTGATTTCGACTCCAAAGACATCGACGGTATGGACAATCATGCCGGAGAAGAACAGGAACCACCGCCAACAGGGAGCTGGACAACCACCTCATCATACGACATATATATGGTGGACACACCAAAAGAAAACAATGGCGAGGATCAAAAGGATGCAACAGAGGGTGATCCTCTTGAGAAGCAACCCAAGCGCCGACGTCAGCGGCGCCACTCTAAACTCCGCCAAAGCAAAAACGGCAATACCGGCACAAGAGACAATAGCACTCCGGATGATGCCAAAGACAAAAACAATCCCGCCCAGCCAAGCTTCGAGCAGGCCGGACGAGAGGACGGGCAAGCTAGCCCTGATGAACAGGCAATGGACGAAGACTCAGAGGATGACAATTACATGCCCCTCTCTGAAGATGAGGTGAGCCTCGGCGACGAAGAATTTACCGTGCCTGAGGATCCCGTCGAGCAGGAGCGCTTCAAGCGCCGGCTTATAGCCACTGCAAAGAGCCTTAAGAAAAAACAACAGCAGCTTCAAGCTGATCAAGATCTGCTCACTGATAGATGGACTGAGGTCTTGGCAGCCGAGGAGTACAGAATCGAGCGCCCAACCAAAAGTTACCCGAGGCGTAGGGTTTTACCTCAATTCGAGGACGAGGCAATAGAGCCTATACTACAAGCGCAGGATGCGGCTGACCGACCACCTCGTGGCCGAGACAAAGCGGCGTATCAGCCCGAACACCAGCCCGCACCTCATAGCCGAACAAATAAAAACACGAAGGCCCGGGGCTACACGCATGACCTACGAGACGAATTGGAAATCAGAGCAGGACAGTCAAGATTGATCTACGGATCGCAGGGGCGCGCCCCAACGCGTGACGATGACTGCCACGCCGGATATACTAAATACAAATCCGTCTGGGCAGAATACAGTAGACCAGACTCATCTGAACTGCGTCATGGTGTAGCCCGACATAGAGGCGCCGCACAACCCCTATGCTTCACTGACGAAGTAATGGAGCAAGAATTCCCAGAAGGGTTTAAGCCCATGAACATCGAACCGTATGATGGGACAACAGACCCCGCGGTATGGATCAAAGATTTCCTTCTCCACATTCACATGGCCCGCGGCGATGATCTACATGCCGTCAAGTACCTCCGACTAAAACTCAAGGGACCAGCTCGGCATTGGCTGAATAGTCTACTAGCAAACTCCATTGGCAGTTGGGAGAACCTAGAAGACACATTCCTTGACAACTTCCAGGGCACTTATGTGCGACCACCAGATGCTGATGACTTAAGTCACATAACCCAACAGCCCAGAGAGTCAGCCAGGAAATTCTGGACTCGGTTCTTAACTAAAAAGAACCAAATTGTCGACTGTTCGGATGTCGAAGCCCTAGCGGCCTTTATGCATAACATCCGTGACGAGTGGCTTGCCCGACACCTCGGACAAGAGAAGCCAAAATCCATGTCAGCCCTTACGACACTCATGACCCGTGTTTGTGCGGGCGAGGACAACTGGTTGGCTCATAACAACAGCAAATCAAGAAATCCTGGCACTTCTGAACCAAGAGATAAAAACGGCAAGCCTCGACGTAGCAAACACAAGCATCAAAATAATGGCGACAACGCCGAAGACACGGCCGTCAATGCCGGTCAAATAAAGAAACAATTCAAAAGAAACAGTCTGGGCACGTCCAGTCTGGACCGTATACTCGACCGTCCATGTCAAATTCACGGCACCCCAGGAAAACCAGCCAATCATACCAATAGAGAATGTTGGGTATTTAAACAAGCCGGCAAGTCAGGTGCCGAAAACAAGGAGAAGGGATCGCAAAGCGATGACGATGACGAGGGGGCCCGGCCACCGAACACAGGAGGGCAAAAGAAGTTTCCCCCACAAATTAAAATTGTGAATATGATAAACGCCACCCATATTCCCAAGTGGGAGCTGAGGCACACACTTAGGGACGTCGACGCAACCGAGCTAGTCGCCCCAAAATATAACCCATGGTCGTCCGGCCCGATCACCTTTGACCACAAGGACAGTCCGGCCAACATCCGTCAAGGCGGCTCAGCTGCACTAGTCCTTGACCCAATAATTGACGGATTCCACCTCACACGAGTCCTTATGGACGGAGGCAGCAGTCTGAACCTGCTTTATCACGATACTATACGCAAGATGGGTATCGATCCTTCAAAGATCAAACCCACTAAAACCACCTTCAAAGATGTTATACCAGGCATGGAGGCCTGCTGTACAGGCTCCGTCACTCTGGAGGTAGTCTTCGGACCCCCGGATAACTACCGTAACGAAGAGTTAATCTTTGATATTGTCCCTTTTCGCAGCAGCTCTCACGCACTGGTCGGGCGAACCGCGTTCGCTCGATTCAACGCGGTGCCACATTACGCTTATCTTAAGCTCAAGATGCCTGGTCCACGCGGTGTCATAACAGTTAATAGCAGAGTCGAACGCTCTCCCCGTACCAAAGAGCACACCGCCGCTTTGGCAATAGAAACGCAGAGTGGCATTTTTCAATCGAACCTTCATTCGCCAGCCAGGTTCTCGGACACCGTCAAAAGAGTCCGAACTACTCCGCGGTAGGATAGCCAACTCGTCAAGATCTCAATTATCCTTTCCGGCGGTAGGTGGAGGCCAAGCTAGGTTAGGCCCCACAATGCGGATTAACCGCTCCGTGGCACACAAACATTTTTTGCATTTTCTTTGCAGGTCCACTTTTGTGCAGGCCATCAATGGCGACATGGCGACCAGACCCATGAGGGGACGAACATACCAAGGGGGGAAACAGCTCGAACGCGTAAGGGAACCCTTAGATATTCCCCTTGATGATCATCCGATTAGTCCCCGGATCCGCACACAACCCCCTCTAGTCTCAGCGGGTTTCGAAGTCATATTTATTTTTATCGCACTACTTGTACTCGTACGCCTCGACGTATTATTCAATTACAACATGCGGCTTTATATGACACTTATTTGCTGTTCTTTCTTATTGATGTTTTTTGTCAAATGGCATCCGTACACTATGGTACGCCTTAATATGCTAGGGGCCTCGTTGTACCCACAATACGACAATAAAGTCCGAATACCTTCACGGTCGTTCGGCACCCCGAACTTATAGCATTATATGCATCGGCTCCGAATCATGTCTTGGGTCAATAGTTGGTTTGCCCGGCTCCTGTGCTTGCTACCATACGTTCCGTTATATCGGCTAGGGCAGTAAAGGGAGAACTACTGCAGATGTGTCCCGGTTCTTCCGGACGAGCACCTTAGTAGAGAAAGCCAAAAACTGACTGTCATGATACGGCGAGAGCTGGTCAGCTGTTTGAGAGGTTACAAAATCTTTAAGGATTTCTTCCGCATTATGCGATAACTAATGTAGCGTGCGACGGATCGGCATTTTCTTCCGATCAGGTGCTTATAGAGCCCCTAGTGCGGTCTTCCGAACACCAGGGGCCGCGCCTACCTTTCTTTTGTCAAATCCTATGGCTAAGTGAGGGCGATAAAGCCTTATAGTCCGATTGCCTGGTACGTTGCATTGAACACCTCCTTCAAGGACCCAAAACTGGGGTAAAGAGTGTTCAGGTTTATCCCGAACACCCCCGTACTTCCTATGTGGGGGCAGAAGCCGACGACTGGCCAACTCTCAGGATTAATATATAAAACAGCCGCACAGGAGGTAAAAATTTCAAATAGCAGACATTATATCGTACAAATGACCTTGTTCAACACTACATAGGATAACATGAATGTATTCATGGGAATATAATATCCTTGGCACATTGCTCAGCTACAAGGCGGGATCCTTTCAGGACACTGTCATAATATAACTTGGGCTTGCGGTCCTCCTTCCCCGCAAAGCGGTCCTTCGGTCATCAGCTTTTCGGCATCCATCTTCGCCCAGTGCACCTTTGCACGAGCGAAGGCCATTCGCGCACCTTCCATACAGACCGACCGCATGATGACTTCAAGTCGAGGGCAGGCACTTACAAGCCGCTTCACGAGCCCGAAGTAGCTGCTGGGAATCGCCTTGGCGGGCCATAGCCAGATGATTAAATCCTTCATGGCTAGTTCGTCCGTCCTATGAAGCTCGATCAACTGTTTGAGTTGATCGGCAAAAGGCACTGGATACTATGGTGCCAGATATTGCGACCAGAAGAGTTTCTCTGCAGAGCTCCTTTCTTTGGCTCGGTAGAATTGTGCGGCATCAGATACACTGCGCGGCAGTTCCACAAACACCCCTGGAGAAATCCGAATTCAAATTAGTGACGTGATTTTCTCCCTTTAAATATTTGCTTTGCATAGAAAAAGCCTTACCCGCCGCGATCTTTCTGGCCTCCTAGATTTCCTGCAGCACCTTGGGCTTCGCCTCGAGCATCGCGTGTGGCTTGACGAGCCTTGGTGAGTTCGGATTCTTTCTCCGTTAAACTCCGCTCCAAGGTCTCCCATTTCTTCAGGGCCTCTTGGAGCTCTTGCTGAACTTCAATAACCTTGGCCTCGTGCTCTTCACGAAGAGCCTGCTCTATGGCTGCCTTCTTCTCAGCCTCGACCACTGCCTTCTTAAGAGCCTCGACCTCGGCCGTCACTTCTAGAGCAAATCATGAAATTTTATCGTCATACTCAATTATTCATTCGCGCTGAACGCGAACAAGGTTTTTGCATACCTTGGTCATCCTTTAACTGCTTCTTCACTTGGCCGAGTTCTTCTTCGGCCCGCTCCAGACTCTGCTCCAGCCCGGAGACTTCCGCAGTATGAGAGGCGGCAGTCACTACAGACGCCTGCTTAGAAAAAACTAATGAGGGAGAGGTACCACAAAGTAAGTCTCCTGCGAACATATATTTGATCCTCTCTCCGGTTCTTTGTTTCGAACACCAAATAGTGTATCAGGGGCTACTATCTATACTACGACACTCTCTGAAACCTCACAACATACCTCAAAGCCCATTATAAGGCTGATGCAGGCTTCAGTCAGCCCGCTTTCAGCAGACCGAATCTTCTCAATCACCGCACCCATAAGGGCACGGTGTTCTTCAACGATGGAGGCGCTCTTCAGCGCTGCTGATAAGGTATCTGACACCTCTGGTTGGGCAAAGGTTGCCGGCGGAACAGGCGCACCCCCTTCTGCCGAGGGAAGTTGCCTGCCTGATTCCGGAGCCGTGTTGGTCTCCAGAACTGTGTCCGGCTGGGGGCTGAATTCAAGATAGCCCCCGCCATCGGTGTCCATGGGCGCCTTTCCCCCCGTATGTCCGGCCACCGAGGTTTGACCCTCTGGCGCCGCCTTGACGGTCTTCCTACCCCGTCCTCAGCCTGGGTCCCTTTGGGACGATACCTCGATGTCATTCACGTGTTTTGGGAAAGGGGCCGTCGAGGGTGTCCCGCTGTCCATAGCATCCGAATCCAGTAAATCCTCCGATGAGGATTGTTCGGCGCGGGACCTGGCCGAACTGCAAAAAAATGTGACTCAACGCGTTAAACGCTATACGATGGTGAGTCTAGATACACAAACGTGTCCGGATTTTATATACTCATGATTTCACCAGGGGCTGGACCCTAGGATCCCACTCCGGGCTGCTGTCGGTGGCGGTGACGGATTCCGCCGAAAAGGGAGTTTTTGCCTTCTTAGGCGACTCAGCCTCCAAGTGTGTGGAGGCCGTCCTTTTCTTTCTTCCCCTCACTGGGGGGGTCGGCTTTCCTCCCCTTCCTAGTCCTCTTTGGAGGAAGAGAGGGCCTCGGATTCATCGTATACTATGTCCGAAGTTCCTTGGCGATGAAGGCCGCCCCTAGTCCCTTTGGCCTCTTTTTCGGATTTTTCTTCGGCGCCTTATAAGGCGCCGGGACCAGCATCTTCATCAGAAGTGGGCCGGCTTGTTCTTCTGGTAGCGGGGACGGGCAGTAGATCCGCCCTGCTTTCTTCGTCCAGCCCTAGGAGAGTTGTGGGAAAATACATTAAGGTTTCCCTTGGATTATGCAGATAAGGCATATGACTTGCCAACATACGACTTACCGAACTCGCGGGTCGGGACAGTTGGTACCCGTAGTCCTCGGCTGAATCCAACCATGATTTACCGGACTTGAAGAGCACCTTCCAGATGTCCTTGTGCGATGAGTCGAAGAACCCTAGTAGGGTCTGGTGCTTGGCCAGGTCGAATTCCCATAAATTGCAAGCCCTGTGTTGACAAGGGAGAATCCGGTGAATTAGCATCACCTGGACGATGTTGACAAGTTTGATATTCTTGTCCTCCATACCCTTGACACGCGCCTGGAGCACCGCCAACTCATGTAACGAAGATCAGTTCAGGCCCTTCTTGGGCCAGGACGTAAGCCGCAATGGAGCTCCGTATCGGAATTCGGGAGCTGCGACCCATTTTGTGCCGCGTGGATCAATGACATAGAACCACTGTTGTTGCCACCCTTTGACAGAATCATTGAAGGTTGGGCATCTTGCTTACCATGGCTCCTCCACACTCAGCGTGCTCACCGCTCACCATCTTGGGCTTTACATTGAAAATCTTTAGACATAATCCGAAGTGTGGAGAGATGCGGAGAAAGGCCTCGCACACGACGATGAATGTCGAGATGTCAAGGAAGGAATTGGGGGATAGATCATGAAAATCGATCCCATAGTAATACATAATGCCGCGAACGAATGGGTGGAGGGGAAACCCTAGCCCGCGGACAAAGTGGGGGAGGAATACAACCCTCTCGTGGGGTTCCGGAGTAGGGACAATCTGTCCCGCCGTTGGAAGGTGGTGGACGATCTTCTTGGCCAGATATCCGGCCTCCCGAAGTTTCTTGATATCCTTCTCCTGGACGGTAGAGGCCACCCACTTGCCTGCTGCTCCAGATCCAGACGTTTTCGGAGAGCCTTTGTGGGCGGAGAAGGCGAAGGCTTGGGCGCTGGAGCTCGAGCGAGAGAGAATAGGCGGAAGAAGAGGAAGGCATGGGTGAAAAAGGAGAATCCTTGTCTCTTTATGAAGGCAGCATAAATCATGCGCCTCCCCACTTGCCCTGGAAACTCGCTTACTCCCCAGCACCATTTTAATGGCGCGGTTGGGTTACCCACACCCGTATTTATGAGAATCCCGTGATAAGGGGACACTATCTCTGCTTCGACAAGACATGCCAATAAAACCGCCTCGCAAGATGTGCAGTAGCAGGTTGAGAAAACGGTTCAAATAATGACCGGTCCACGGCGTGATGTCACACCAAGGATAAGTTGTCAGCAGATTAGACTCGTGGAATATTGTCCTTTCTACGGTGGTATGTGGAATTTCTTTTGCAGAGGCGGACACGATTCTTGTGTTCAAAATCTACTTTGGAGTATTCGGAGAAGGAACCCGCCTTGCAATGCCGAAGACAATCTGCACGCGGGACTCATCGTCTTTGAAGCCTGGTTCAGGGGCTACGGAGGGAGTCCGGGATTAGGGGGTCCTCGGACAGGCGGACTATATGCTTACGCCGAACTGTTGGACCATGAAGATACAAGATTGAAAACTTTGTCCCGTGTCCGGGTGGGACTCTCCTTTGCATGGAAGGCAAGCTTGGACCATGAAGATACAAGATTGAAAACTTTATCCCGTGTCCGGGTGGGACTCCCCTTTGCATGGAAGGCAAGCTTGGCAATTCGGATATGTAGATTCTCTTCTTTGTAACCAACTCTGTGTAAGCCTAGCCCCCTCCAGTGTCTATATAAACCGGAGGGTTTAGTCCGTATGACAACAACAATCATAATCATAGGCTAGCTTCTAGGGCTTAGCCTCTATGATCCCGTGGTAGATCAACTCTTGTAATACTCATATCATCAAGATCAATCTAACAGGAAGTAGGGTATTACCTCCATAGAGAGGGCCCGAACCTGGGTAAACATCATGTCCCCCACCTCCTGTTACCATTAGCCTTAGACGCACAGTTCGGGACCCCCTACCCGAGATCCGCCGGTTTTGACACCGACAGCAAGCATTATTGAGAAAGGGCATGGCAAGCATAGGAAAACAATGGTGCTTGATTTTTCTGAAGTTAATGGAACCTACTTCCTGCCCTATGAGTTCCGTGCCGTAGAAATTGACAAGCCTCAAGGACAATAAAAAGTAGCCGAACAAAGTTCGGTCGACAAAAATATTCAGTGTAATGATGCACGGAATCAAGAAAAAGATGATGAAGTGGTGTTGGGAAGCCATCCAAACGCGGAGCAAGATATTGTTCAAGTCACACCACCATCATGCTCTCCCAACATATTTGAAGAGGTATGTTTAGCAAGTAATTTACCTATTTTCAGATTTGGTCAAAACTTTATTGTTGATGCTTCTATTAGAAAATCCTCTTAAGTAATGTTGAAAGACCAATGAAGAAGGGTAATTTACTTGTTAGCAACAAAATCGTTACAGAACATATCGGTCAACCCATTGTACTATTTATAAAGACTGATAATGACTTGTTATTGCAGCCAAAGCTTTCCCCATTGCTTTATTTAAAGTTCGTATCTACATGGGTAGCTTTTCCTGTTTCATACTTGGCTTACTCTTGGTCTCAGTTGAGGCATGCATATTCTAACTACTTTGATTTAAGAAATTTAAAGCCAATGTTAAGTTCTTTTGAGAAATCCGATGCTCATATAATATCTTATCCAAATACATTGGAGATAGAGTGCAAAACATTATGCATAGCTGAACGGGGTGATGTAAAATCTGAACCATCCTTTTGCTTACCTCCAAAGCCGTTCTCACATCAAGACCGGCTAAGATAAAAGGTATACGTTCAATTCAAACATGTGCCATCAAATCTTTGATTTGTTGTTGAGAAATAATTATATTAGAATTCTTGATCACCATGTCAAGCCATCAGTCCAAGGACGAATGTATTGTAAGTTGCATGATTCGTCCAAGCATAATTTTGAGGATTGCAACATGTTTGGTCAAATAGTTAAATCGGCCATTGAAAAAGGACGATTGAAGTTTGTTGAAACACCAAGAGATGACTAGTCTATTCCTATTGGTCCCGATGGCAAAAAGTTTTTGCATCGGTTACTTCAAGCCGATCCATTTAAAGAGAAGGTAAAAACTGCAGGTGATGGGATCAAGCTTTCAAGTAAAGAAGTTGTTGAAGAGCATAATGAACATAATCTTGAGGGTGAGAATTCCATCGAAGCTATAATAGAGACGCCAAGGACTGGGGGCAGCAAGCAAATCCAGTGATCAATGAAAGCCAACCAAAAGAAAACAAAGGCCGAAATAAGCGCAAGTGTAAGAGATCAAAAATCACCTTCGCTGAACTATTGGATAAATATCAAAAGAAGAGTGAAGAGAAGAATGCTTATCAGCCAAATCATGCAAAGAAACCAAGATCACCCACAAGGGGCAAATATGAGGATCGGTACTGGCAAAGCGAGCATTTTAATGCAACATATTCATATCCTTATTTTGGGCCGCCAGTGCCAATGCCGTGGATGCATCCCTATGCTCATGTTGATTCATATCCATCATGGGACAAGTATGATACAAGGGAACACTCTCTATCTTTTTTTAGACCATCTCACCCATATTACGCATCTCCAAGAAGATCAGCATTTGAACAATCATATGTTAAAGACTGTTTCAATCATAAGGAATCAGTCCGGAGCTCAAAGAAGAAGAAAGAGGTGGTCAAAACAAGTGTGCCGTGTTAAAAGAGATGGTCGTAAGAGTGCTACCTCACAATTGATCTCAAATGAAAAAGAGACAATTAAAATGTTGACATTGGCTAAAGGCAATGAAATGAAGCGATCAATTGTTGAGAGTCAAAGTGCCAAATCCGAAGAAAAGATGTTGAGAGTGCACAAGGCCAAAAAAGAATTGACATTGGTCAAAACAGAATCGCAGCCGATATGCCCACTCGGCTTATCGTATTGTCAAAAGAAGGAATTACAAAATCTTAGTGCACAAGAGCTGAGAAAGAAGAACATGGCATGGGTTCCCAAGAAGTTCAATCAAAAAAAAAGTGATGTGCTTGTTTCTATTGCAACAAGTACAATAAAAGTGAAGAAGGAAAAGAATGAAAGCAACAAACAATTAAGCCGAAGGTGCGCATCACAACATCAAAATCTTCGGTTAGCACACCATCCATATTCTTCAACCATACCATTGATGCCTTTGCCATGGAATTCATCATTAGGTATGATCAATTACCCTCCCTGGATTTATTTTGATCCATGGATGCAATATAATTTCTTACATCATGAGAGGATATTGCCAAATCATTATACATTTGATTAGCTACAAGTTTTTTGCTTATCCAAAGGGCCGAAATACTTGATTTGTCATTTCATTTGTTTATTTTGGCTATATGTGCTTTGAATGAAGTTTACATGGTAATGGCCGATATTTATCTGTTGTCCTAAGATTATGTCAATGCATGGTCGGTGCAGTACTCTAACATGTCCTTAGTTTGATTGGAAATTTATATGTATGCCTACATTATTGATTGAATGGAGTTGAGACATCATGACTGATGTCATTGAATATATGTTGCATAGACGAATTCATAGTTGCAGAATTGGCTAATGGGCTTATACTTTGTTCGGATATGATTTGGCTTATGCACCTTTGAGATCTATAAGAGGCCAAATCATAGCTGATTTTATTATTGAACATCAGATTAATGACATTCATAATATTGATATTAGCCTTGTCTCTCTAGAACTATGGAGATTATGTTTTGATGGTTCAGTTAATAGCAATGGCAAAAGTGTTGGTGTTGTTTATATAGGTACTATGTTGAATCCTCATGCCGATTAGAATATTTTTTATGCATGATTAATCAAAGCCAAATATGCATTGTTATTCGGGTTGAATCTTTTACTTGCTATAGGTGCTATACATAGTGAGGCTTTCGGTGATTCGTTATGAGTAGTGCAACAAATATCCAAGGGTTATCAATGTTTTGACGAATAACTTATAGTTTATCTTGGGGTATGTCTAGATGCAAATTTTATCTTGGGTTGCTTTACAATTGATCATATATCTAGGCAGGAAAATTGGAGAGGGTTGGCATAGCAAACATACGGCTATCATGTTGGTCATGGTGTATTGCATGTCTATCAATAGCCGATGCTTATTCTTACCAACATAGGTAAGGCCGAATTGGAGCTCACCACCTCGACCACTATTGACACTCTTATGCAGGCAAAGTAAGGATTCAAGAAAGTTGATTATTGATTATCTGCAAGATTCTAGCAGAAGGGTGGACAATATGGTTGATGGATGGTCTTGACATGCATACCTATGGAACTTTATAGTCGGATTAATGAAGTTGGGAAAGTTTCACCCAAGCTTGCATCAAAATATTCACACAAGCAATGGCCGATATAAACTTATCGTCCTAAGAATATGCAAAATGGCCGATGGAGTGTTGACATTGTTCTTAGAGCAAGCTATGTGCAAGTTATTTTCTGGCACACAAGCTTTGCCTAAAAACAAGGGGGCATGTGTTGACACCAGATTTTGGCACGGTCAAGAACTTATTTAAGATGGTCTCAAATGGATAAGTGATCTATATGAAAGAGTTCCATATTGTTGATATGAACATCTTTTAAGTTTGGGTCATCGTCGTCCGATTTTATCTCGAAGGCCGAAACTATGCTCAAAGTACTAAGATCTTATATTCAGAGTACAGTTTGGCCGATTAAGGCTCCAAGACAGCCTCAAATGGAAAAATGGTCTACACGGATTGTCTTTGTCTCATTGAAACAATTGATTTTTTATATAAAAGTCATCCAAATCCGAGTTTGTATGCAAAATTTAGAGCAATCGGAGTGCAGCCCTGTCACGAGGGGAGAAGTGGCGCGCCCCACCAGCCGCATGTGTGATGGGTAGCGCGAGGGAATAGCCTGTTTTGCGTGACCGATTTGACCTTCAAGATGACTTCTGATGAAAAAACGTTCAACAATAAAGTTGTTTGCCTCGTTGAAACGGTCAAGATTGCTTTTGGGCTCATTTTCATCCGAGGTTGTTTACCACATAAAAAATTACCCGCAAGGCGCAGCCAATTTAAACCGAACAGTTTTGGAAAGTTCGGACCAACCTAGTCCGAGTTGGACTAGGGTTTTGGACGTGAATTGAAGCCTTTCCTTGCACGGGAAGTCCAGCCGCCTCTTATATACCTAAGGGGTGATGGCCGATTGAACAACACACAATCAATTAAATCATCAACCACTTTTTACCTTTTATCTTTTCTTCTTAACCCTAGTTCTTCTTCTTCCTCGTTCTTCGTCTGTTCTTCTTGTTGCAGGGCAGCGAACCTCGAGGCCCTAGGGGCGGTCAGGTCGACCTAGGGCAGCCCATAGCCTCCACGCGCCCTGACGGGGTCCCTCCCGGGCGTGTGGAGTTTCAGGTCTTCAAAAGCACCCGCCGGATTGCCTGCGTACCGCGCTGCCGGCCGGATCTCCTTTAGCGTGAGCTGCGGTGCATCACTCTCGGCATTATAGGTACACGGTGACGTGTTCGTGTGCAAACAGATGCCTTGGAAGGCATCCCCTCTTTCGTCTTCGTCTATCGGTAACTTTACTTGAGGCTATATTTTTATTCACCACATGATATGTGTTTTGCTTGGAGCGTCTTGTATGATTTGAGTCTTTGCCTTTTAGTTTACCACAATCATTCTTGCTATACACAACTTTTGGGAGAAACACGCATGAATTGGAATTTATTAGAATACTCTATGTGCTTCACTTATATCTTTTGAGCTAGACAATATTGCTCTAGTGCTTCACTTATATCTTTTTAGAGCACGTCGGTGGTTTTATTTTATAGAAATTGTTGATCTCTCATGCTTCAATTATATTATTTCGAGAGTCTTTTAGAACAACATGGTAATTTTCTTTGGTTATAAAATTAGTCCTAATATGATGGACATCCAAGATGGGTATAATAAAAACTTTCATATAAAGTGCATTGAATACTATGATAAGTTTGATACGTTATGATTGTTTTGAGATATGAAGATGGTGATACTAGAGTCATGCTAGTAGAGTAGTTGTGAATTTGAGAGATACTTGTGTTAAAGGTTGTGATTCCCGTAGCATGCACGTATGGTGAACCGTTATGTGATGAAGTTGGAGCATGATTTATTTATTGATTGTCTTCCTTATGAGTAGCGGTTGGGGACGAGCGATGGTCTTTTCCTATCAATCTATCCCCATAGGAGCATGCGCATAGTAATCCGTTTTGATAACTAATAAATTTTTGCAATAAGTATATGAGTTCTTTATGACTAATGTTGAGTCCATGGATTGTACGCACTGTCACCCTTCCACCATTGCTTGCCTCTCTAGTACCGCACAACTTTCGCCGGTACCCTACACCCACCATATACCTTCCTCAAAACAGCCACCATAATTACCTATGATGGCATTTCCATAGCCATTCCGAGATATATTTCCATGTGACTTTCCACCATTCCGTTTATTATGACACGCTCCATCATTGTCATATTGCCTTGCATGATCATGTAGTTGACATCGTATTTGTGGGAAAGCCACCGTTCATAATTTTTCATACATGTCACTCTTGAATCATTGCACATCCCGGTACACCTTTGGAGGCATTCACATAGAGTCATATTTTGTTCTAATTATTGAGTTGTAATTCTTGAGTTGTAAGTAAATAAAAGTGTGACGATCTTCATTATTAGAGCATTGTACCAGTGAGGAAAGGATGATCGAGACTATGATTCCCCCACAAGTCGGGATGAGACTCCGGACGAAAAATAAAAGAAAAGAAAAAAAGAGGCCATAAAAAAAGAGGAGAAAAGGCCCAAAAAAATGAGAAAAAGAGAGAAGGGGCAATGCTACTATCCTTTTTCCACACTTGTGCTTCAAAGTAGCACCATGATCTTGATGATAGAGAGTCTTCTATGTTGACACTTTTATATATTAGTGGGAATTTTTCATTATGGAACTTGGATTGTATATTCCACTGATGGGCTTCCTCAAAGTGCCCTAGGTCTTCGTCAGCAAGCAAGTTGGATGCACGCCCACTTAGTATCTTTTGTTGAGCTTTCATACACTTATAGCTCTAGTGCATCCATTGCATGGCAATCCCTACTCACTCACATTGATATCTATTGATGGGCATCTCCATAGCCCGTTGATACGCCTAGTTGATGTGTGACTATCTTTTCCTTTTTGCCTTCTCCACAACCACCATTCTATTCCACCTATAGTGCTATGTCGATGGCTCATGCTCATGTATTGCATGAACATTGAAAAAGTTTGAGAACATCAAAAGTATGAAACAATTGCTTGGCTTGTCATCGGGGTAGTGCATGATTAAATACTTTGTGTGATGAAGATAGAGCATAACCAGACTACATGATTTTGTAGGGATAGCTTTCTTTGCCATGTTATTTTGAGAAGACATGATTGCTTTGTTAGTATGCTTGAAGTATTATTGTTTTTATGTCAATATTAAACTTTTGTCTTGAATCTTTTGGATCTGAACATTCATGCCACAATAAAGAAAATTACATTGATAAATATGTTAGGTAGCATTCCACATCAAAAATTCTTCTTTTATCATTTACCTACTCGAGGACGAGCAGGAATTAAGCTTGGGGATGCTTGATACGTCTCCAACGTATCTATAATTTTTGATTGTTCCATGCTATTATATTATCTGTTTTGGATGTTTAATGGGCTTTAATATGCTATTTTATATTATTTTTGGGACTAACCTATTAACCGAAGGGCCAGTGCCATTTTTTTTTGCCTATTTTAGAGTTTTGTAGAAAAGGAATTCCAAAGGGAGTCCAAACGGAATGAAACCTTCGCGATGATCTTTCTTGGACCGAAAGCAAACCAGAAGACTTGGAGATGAAGTCAGAGACACAACGAGGCGTCCACGAGGCAGGAGGGCACGTCGAGGGGGGTAGGCGGGCCACCCACCCTCATGCGCCCCGCATAGCTCCACCAACCTAGTTCTTTCACCTATGTATACTCTTATAACCTAAAAACATCAGGGCCACGAAACCACTTTTCCACCGCCGCAACCTTGTGTACCCGTGAGATTCCATCTTGGGGCCTTTTCTGGCGATCTACTGGAGGGGGATTAGATCACGGAGGGCTTCTACATCAACACCATCACCTCTCCAATGAAGCATGAGTAGTTTACCATAGACCTTTGAGTCCAAAGTTATTAGGTAGATGGCTTCTTCTCTCTCTTTGATTCTCAATACAAAGTTCTCCTCGATGTTCTTGGAGATCTATTCGATGTAATGCTCTTGCAGTGTGTTTGCCGAGATCCAATGAATTGTGGATTTATGAACAAGATTATCTATGGATATTATTTGGTTCTTCTCTGAATTATTATATGCATGATTTGATATCTTTGCAAGTCTCTTCGAGTTTTTGTTTAGTTTGGCCTACTAGATTGATCTTTCTTGCCATGGGAGAAGTGCTTAGCTTTGGGTTCAATCTTGTGGTGTCCTTTCCCAGTGACAGTAGGGACAGCAAGGCACGTATTGTATCGTTGCCATCGAGGATAAAAAGATGGGATTTATATCATATTGCTTGAGTTTATCCCTCTACATCATGTCATCTTGCTTAATGTGTTACTCAGTTCTTATGAACTTAATACTGTAGATTCATGCTGGATAGCAATCGATGTGTGGAGTAATAGTAGTAGATGGAGGCAGGAGTCGGTCTACTTGACACAGACATGATGCCTATGTTCATGATCATTACCTTAGATGTCATCATAATTATGCGCTTTTCTATCAATTGCTCGGCAGTAATTTGTTCACCCATCGTAGTACATGCTATCTCGAGAGAAGCCACTAGTGAAACCTATGGCCCACGGGTCTCTTTTCCATTATATTAAAGTCTCTTTTCCATATTGTTGAATCTCGTTACGATTTTGGAATCTTTACTTTCCAATTTATACATAAAAAATACCAAAAATATTTACTTTATTATCTCTATCAAATCTCACTTTTGCGAGTGACCGTGAAGGGATTGACAACCCCTTTATCGCGTTGGTTGCAAGTTCTTGATTGTTTGTGCAGGTATTCAGTGACTTGTGCGTCGTCTCCTACTGGATTTATACCTTGGTTCTCAAAACTAAGGGAAATACTTATGCTACTTTGCTCCATCACCCTTTCCTCTTCAAGGGAAAACCAACGCATGCTCAAGAGGCAGCCATCACCACACTCGGCGACGGAGTGGGTTGTCTGATAATATGAAGACTAGTGTGTTTTTGTCCTCGATCTTATTCATCGCCGACTAGGTGATGATGATTACTAATCAAAGACTTGTGTATTGTTGTCCTCGATCTTCTTCATTGCTGCCTAGTGGCATGCTGGTAATCAAAGACCAGTGTGTTGTTGTCCTCGATCTTCTTCATTGCCAACTCAGTGGCAAGCTGGTACCTGAGGATTTGATGTTCGTATAGTTTGTTCCTTCCAACAGAGTGTCGCCCTTTCTTGTTTTTCCCATCCGACCGACCGTCTTGTTTTCCTGTAACAGAGGGCCTGCAAGTTGGGGTCTCACTATGCCACCTTGGAGAAGGAGGTGCTGTCGCTCCGCGTGGATCTAGACATCGAGGAGCACAGAGCGACCGTCTGGAGAAGGAGAAGAAAGCAATGGGAGGTTAGTTGTTTCCTCCTACTGCTCATCGTATCTCTTTTTTCTGCCTTGATCCGAGTCAATTCGCTTCGACAGATGTTCATAGCAAAAATGCCCAACTCATAAAGAGGCTCATGACATCTGTTTCTTTAGAAACCATGAGGACAAGAACAAGCAGCTGGCGTCGGTCGGCAAATAGGAGGAGATCAAGACCCTAAAGGCCGCCGCTGACGTGGAGAAAGGCGAAGCCTCCGAGTGGAAGAAGAAGTGTAGTGACCAGACTGGCACCTTCGAGCAGGAGAAGAAATCCTTAGAATAGAAGGTCGAGAAGCTCCTCGAAAAGAAGGCAACAGTCGAGCAATATATTGAGGACTTTCGCACAGAGATAAACAAGAAGCTTGAGGGTAAGCCTTTCTCCTGAGTGAATCTGTCTTGATTTTGAGTTCTGCAATTATTTATTTCAGTGATGTTTCCTTCCCGACAGAATATTGTACCAATGAGGAGCTAGAGACCGAGAGGATTGAGAGGGATCTGGATCCCACCAGGCTGCTTGTCCGGGATCGGGCGGCTTTGGCCGTCTGCGCCTGGACAAGCATTTGGACAATGCCATGGGGTACATCATCTGCCTGAAGGCCGCGATGGTGAAGATCGACGAGGAGCTGCAGCCAGACGAGACCCGTCAGAATGATCTAGAGGCTCTGCTGACTCGCCTGAACGAGATCCCTCGCTGGGTGCAGTCCTGGAAGAAGTCGGCAACCCGCAGTGGTGCCAATGTGGCCTTATCACTCGTCCGTGTCCACTTCAAGGATGTGGACGAAGAGAAGCTGAAGACTCTCCGAGTGGTCAATAAGAAGAAGGTCAAGTTTGAGGACTCGTGAAGACGTTCACTGAGGCCGCCACACAGATTGTCGATCACATTGATCTGGAGACCTTCGTTGAGCCAACCAGTCCCCGGCTTGACACATAAAAAACTTCTTTGAATGAATTTGCCACAGAATGCCGGGTGGTTGCTGTAACCGTAAACTTTGATGAGTCTT
Organism: Triticum timopheevii; assembly: GCA_963921465.1. Lineage (NCBI taxonomy): Eukaryota > Viridiplantae > Streptophyta > Magnoliopsida > Poales > Poaceae > Triticum > Triticum timopheevii. The sequence goes on along the minus strand of OY997264.1, from coordinate 244,603,235 downwards.
GGGCTCGTTTACTTTGCTTTTTCTTCAGAACACTTGAATGGATCGAAGTTTTCAATCGGGAAACTTAATCGTTATTTGCTGATGTGTTATTTACCTTATGTGATAGGTGCTTCGTAGCTAAGTCCCCGAATGTGGAGCATGTCCACACTCGGAATGTTTTTAACTTAGGTGACACTGGTTCACAGCTAAGCCCCCGAGTGTGGAGCATGCCCACACTCAGAATGTTTTTAACTTAGGTGAAGCTGGTTCATTGCTAAGGCCCCAAGTGTGGAGAAGGCCCGCACTTGAAATGTTTTTAAACTCAAGCGAAACTAGTTTGCAGCTAAGTCCCCAATTGTGGAGCATGTCCGCACTCGAAATGTTTTAAACTTAGGTAAAGCTGGTTCGAAGCTAATCCCTTGAGTGTGGAGCCTGTCCACACTTGGAATATTTTTAACTTAGGCAAAGTTCCTTCGCAGCTATGCCCCTCGAGTGTGGAGCATGTACGCACTCGGGATGTTTTTAACTTAGGCGAAGCTGGTTTGCAGCTAAGCCCATTCACCTGCTGGGGGTGTGTTGGTTTCTGAATGTTGTGAGCCATTGGAGTGAAAACATGGCACTAGGCTGAACTAGATGATATACAGGAAAACTAAGAGTTTCCTTCATCTAATTTCATTCGGAAAGCTATTACAGTGAGGGTTTTATTCTAAGTGTAGAACTTGCGGAGCAGGTCCGCATTCCAAGCTCTAGGCTCTTCTATATCCTTGCTGAAGTTGTAGCGTCAATAGGCTCCATTGTTCAGGACCTTAGAAATGGCGTAAGACCCTTGCTACGGGGGCGCCAGCTTGTGAGGCTTCTGATCCATTTAGAGGACCAGATCACCTTCCTGAAAGGCATGTCCTCTGATGTGTCCATTGTGATAACGACGCAGATCCTGCTGATACACAGTCGACCTGATGAGTGCCGACTCGCGCTCTTCCTCAAGGAGGTCGAGGCCATCCCATCGTGCTTCTTCAACTTTGGTATTCGAGTACAAATCCACTTTGAGGGAATTATCAAGTAAATCACTTGGCAAGACTGCTTCTAACACATACACCATGAAGAAGGGACTATGATCCGTGGACCGGTTTGGAGTCGTCTGCAAGCCCTAGAGGATTGATGGTAGCTCGATGACCCAAGCCCCTGTGGCATGTGTCAGGTCGCGCATGAGGCGCGGCTTCAGCCCCTGGAGTATCAACCCATTCGCCCGCTCCGCCTGGCCATTCGACTGTAGGTGAGCCACGAAGGCGTAATCGAGTCGAGTACCCTGAGAGTAGCAAAACATGCAGAATTCGCCCGAGTCAAAGTTTGACCCATTGTCCATGATGATGCTATGAGGAAATCAGAATTTGAAGATTATCTCCGTGATGAACTTGATGGCACTCGACGAGTCTAGCTTCTTTATGGGCTTCACTTCAATCCACTTAGTAAACTTATCCACTGCCACCAATAGATGAGTGAATTCGCTTGCTCCGGTCTAGAGGGAGTCGATCATGTCGAGTCCCTAGATGGAAAACGGCTAGGTGATGGGGATCGTCTACAGCATGGACGCTAGCTTGTGCGTCTGGTTCGCGTAGAACGGGCACCCGACACATAGGTCCACTCTGTCTAGGGCGGCCTCATTGGCACGAGGCCAATAGAAGCCTGCCCGGAACGACTTGGCAACCAGTGCCAAGAGGCGACCCGACCTCAGACGGTCAAGTCTCTGTGCATCAGTGTCATCCCTGGATCGGTAATGCTGACAAGCATAGTACTCGAGAAATTATAACATAGTTTCAATCACACACTTATTACATCGATTCCTCAAAAAGAGTATGAGTACAAAAATAAATCATGGCTGAAGACCATCTAAACTAGATAACTATGGAAGCTTCAAAGGTAAATGAGTCCATCAACTCCAACGACATAGCTGAGTGCAAAACAATGACTTATCGCACCTTATTCATCGTCTGAGTAGTCTACAACATAAGACGTTGCAGCCCGAAAACGGGTCAGCACATGGAATATACTGGCATAGTTACACTTTAAGCAATGATAATGGAAGAACTATATCTACATGCAATATTTGGCTGCTGGAGGCTGTAAGTTTCATAGTTTCGCATAAAGCTAGTTTTTTTCCTACAACAAAGGAATAAATTTATTTAACTACTCCCATGTTGCCCATTATTTGAGAAGGTAAACCCAACTCAAATCCCAATTAAAAGTATCATCATTAACCCAAATCAAATTTAATTAAAGTAACATGATGAGATCACATCAATAGATTCAAGTACTAGATACTCAAGATGTCCATAGCAGGGGACACGGCTAACCATGATTAGTTTATACACTCTGCAGAGGTTTGCGCACTTTTCCCCACAAGACGACGGCATCCATCATCGGATGATCGAGACATAGCCTTTCTGAAGCATTAACTCTCTACTCCGGGTAGACAGTACCACCTACAACACTCTACATCTGCTAGTCTACCTCTTCAAGAGCTCACGCAACTTACTCAACTATGCCAGAGCCCATAATGGCTTGTGGCTGCACACGGAAGTTTCTAGCATGAATAATCTTATGATCCCTTTGAGCCTGGGTGGCATTTCATAGGATAATCACATGGGTACTCCGGTATTTCCAAAAACAGGCATCACTGGGTTCCCCATGTGCCTCAACCAATCCACCCACATGTATATTAAAGTTGCCACCTTAATGTTATCCATGATTAAAATAACTCTCAAACTTCCATGTGTGAATCACGATCCAACCACCGTCTACGAGCATGGCTAAGCAATAATAAGCATAACGCATATTCCCAGGGTGATCAAAAGGTATTAGGTTCCTACCTCAAGCACTACAACCAAAACCACATGTTCCCAATCCTACCAATGCAAATATCTGTGCGGCAATACTAATTCATATTAAATCTAGGTATAAAAAGAGTATGATCAAAGTTTAACTTGCCTTGCTGACGATCTGCAAACTCTAGAGATTCGTAGTAACAAGCTTCGCACTCCGGGTAATCTAGCATAGACAAACAATAGCATACAGAAGCAATCACTCAAACGAAACACGAGAAAAACCGAGAAAAGATCCAAATCAAACACGAAACAAGCAAATGGCTTAAACTAACAAGAGTCAAAACCTAACAGCAATATTATGATGTGAATTAGATCTTAGTAGTAGGTACAAATGATTAGCTACGATTCAAAAAAAGATTCAACTCAAATGGAGCAACGAAAGTCAAAATACGAACGAAACAAGATTGTTTCCTAATCAGGACTAAAGGCAAATTTTACATTACCAAAATCTTGTTCAAGTTGGTTATCTGGAAAGAGGGGTTCGAGACGAAGATTTTGGCACTGGTTTCATCTAATTTGGATAAACGAGTAAAAAGTTATACTCGTTTAAAGATGAGGGGCTAAATCGCGATAAAAATAATCGCAGATAAGTCCCTTGCCGAAAATAAACTAAAAAGAAAAAGACTAACGAACGAAGTTTCGCTGTCTGAACTAATCCGGCGATATTGTTCGTTGAAACGAACGAACAACGAACGTCCGCTAAATAATAAAACCTAAAAAAACCTATCTGTAAAACCGAAAAAAAACCCGAGGCAAATCAGCGAACCGGGGCGGTTTTTATACCGGTCAACGGCGGTGGCTCCGATGAGATCCGGCGTGGCGGCGGCAGTGTTTGGCGACGGCGGGCGACAACGCGGGTGGTGTGGGGCGAGGCGGTGGCACGCGGCGGCTGGAGCGGGCGGCGGCGCGGCGCAGGCGAGGGCGGCGATAGGCAGCAGGCGGCGGCGCGGCTGCAAAAGCGGTGGCGGCGTCGGCTTGGGGTCCCAGGAGGCCCAAGCGTGGCTTTTAAGGGGAGGGGGCGTGAGGCGGCGACGGGGTGACTTGGGCGAGGGGGCGCCAGACTCGGGAGTCGTGCCCGAGCTGGACACGGAAGGGAAGGCGGCGGCGGGCCGGCTCGACTGGGCCTTTGGCCGAGTCGGGCGAAGGCAAACCGTTTTCTTTAAATAATTTCGCCCGAAGAAAAATCCTAATAAAATATAAAAAATTCTAAAAATGCCAAAACAAATTTTCACCGTCTAAATAAAAAATTTAGAACAGAGTGAAATTTTTTCTGGCCTAAGAATGCAATTTTCAAAAATGTATATTTTCTAATTCAAATAAAATAGCAAATAAAATACCTGAAAAATCATAATTTTATTTTAAAATTCTTTCTCCAATATTTCTCTTAATTTGAAGAAGTCACATTATCTTCCCTCATTTATTTTTAATATTGGAAATAACTGGAGAGAAAAATAATAAAACCAAATTGATCCTTTTCTTCAAATTTGAATAAAATTCACATATGAATTTTGTGAAACCTCCAACTCTCTCCTTGTGTCCTTGAGTTGCTTAAGATTTCTGGGATCTCAACCAAAATGCAAGAATAAATATGATATGCATATGATGATCTACGTATAACATCCAAATTGAAAATTGGGATGTTACAAACCTACCCCCCCTTAAGATGAATCTCGCCCTCGAGATTCGGGTTGGTCAGGAAAAAAGTTTGGGTGGTTTCTACGAAGGTCTTCTTCTCACTCCTAGGTGGCTTCCTCCTCGGTATGGTGGCTCCACTGAACTTTGCAAAACTTAATAACCTTGTTGCGAGTAACTAGGTTGGAAAACTCGAGAATCGTGACTGGCTTCTCTTCATAAGTCAAATCACTGTCTAACTGAATTGCTTCCAGTGGTTGATGGAAGTAAACCAAAAGAAAATTCCATCGAAGCTACAATGGAGACGTCAGGAACTGGGCGGCAGCAAGCAAATCCAATGGTCAATGGAAGTAAACCAAAAGAAACCAAAGGCCCAAATAAGCGCAAGTGTAATAGATCAAAAATCACCTTCGCTGAACTATTGGATAAATATCAAAAGAAGAGTGAACAGAAGAATGCTTATCAGCCAAATCATGCAAAGAAACCAAGATCACCCCCAAGGCGAAAAGATGAGGATCGGCATTGGGAAATTGAGAATATTAATGCAACATATTCATATCCTTATTTTGGGCCCCGAATGCCAATGTCGTGGATGCCTCCCTATGCTCATATAGATCCATATCCATCACGGGACAGGTATGATACAAGGGCACATTCTCCATCTTATTTTAGACCATCTCACCAATATTATGCAGCTCCGAGAAGATCAACATTTGAACAATCACATGTTAAAGACCATTTCAATCATAAGGAATCGGTCCAGAACTCAAGGAAGAAGAAAGAAGTGGTCAGGCAAATTTATCGTGTTAAAAGAGATGGTCGTAAGAGTGTAACTTCAGATTTGGTCTTAAATGAAAAAGAGCCAATTAAAGTGTTGACATTGGCAACTAAAGGCGATGAGACGAACCAACCAATTATTGAGAATCAAAGTGCCAAATCTGAAGAAGAAAAGTGGAGAGTGCACAAGGCCGAAAAGGAATTGAAATTGGTCGAAATGGAATCACCGCTGAGATGCCCACTAAGCTTATCGTATTGGCAAAAGAAGGAATTACAAAATCTTAGTGCACAAGAGCTGAGACATAAGAACATGGCATGGGTTCCCAAGAGGATCTTTCATGACAAAAATGATGTGCATGCTTCTATTGCGACAAGTGCGATGAAAGTGAAGAAAGAGAAGAATGGAAGCAACAAACAATTAAGCCGAAGGTGTGGATCACAACGGCAAAATCTTCGGTTAGCACATCATCCATTTTCTTTAACAATGCCATTGATGCCTTTTCCATGGAATTCATCCACAGGTATTATCAATTACCCTCCATGGACTTATTTTGGTCCATGGATGCAACATAATTTTCTATATCATGATAGGGTATTATCAAATCACTATACATTTGGTTAGTTACATTATTGTTGCTAATACAAAGGGGCCGAAATATTTTATTGCTATTTCATTTGTTTATTTCGGCTATACATACTTTGGTGGGTGAATTCTGCAAGGACTTTGTGGTAATGGCTGATATTTATCTATCGCCCTAAGAAGATATCTAAGAATGGCCGGTGTGGTATTCTAACATCATCCTTAGTTTGAGTAGAGATTGATATAAGTGCTTGCATAGAAATGTGTCAAATTGATGCCATTGAAGATATTATGCATAGACCAATTCACCAAAACTGTAAAGTGGATTTACGTTTTGATTAGGTGTGCTTTGGCTTATTAGTTTTCAGAATTTAAACCCAAATCATGGTTGATTTATTTATTGAGCATCATATTGACATCATGCATAATACTGATGTTAGCTTTATCTCTCTAGTACCATGGTGATTATATATTGATGATTAAATTTCTTGCAACGGCCAAGGTCTTGGTGTTGTTTATGTATCTCCTTATGGTGCTATTCTATGAAGCCCCATACCGCTTAAAATATTTATGCAGAAATGATCAAAGCCGGATATGCAATGTTATTTGGTTTGGAGCTTTTTGGTGCCATAGGTGCTAATCACATTGAGGCTTTCAGTGATTCGTTATGAGTAGTGCAACAAATATCCAAGGGTTATCAATGTTTTGACGAATCACTTATAGTTTACCTTGAGGTATGTCTAGATATAAAATTTACCTTGGGTTGCTTTAGTATTGTTCATATATTTAGACATGACAATTTGAATGAGTTGACACAACAAAAATCCGGCTACTATGTTAATCATGGTGTACTGCATTTCTCTCAATAGGCGATACTTCGTCAAGTCAAGATAGGTAAGGCCGAACCGAAGTCCACAGCTTCGGCCACTGATGAAACTTTTATGCAAATGAAGTAAGAATTGGAGGAATTTCATTCTAGATTATCTGCAAAATCCTAGCGAAAGGGAGAACAATATGGTTCGGAGGATGGTTTTGATCTATGGAACCTTATCACCGGATTGTTATAGAAGCTGGGAAGTTTTACCCAAGTTTGCATCAAGAGGTTCAAACAAGCAATGGCCGATATATACTTATCGTCCTAAGAACATGCAAAATGGTCGATGGAGTGTTGACTTCATCCTTAGAACAAGCTATGCGCAAGTTATTTTTCAGCACACAAGTTTTGGCAAAAAACAGGGGGGCATGTGTTGACACCAGATTTTGGCATGGTCAAAAGCATAATTAAGGAGACCTCAAATGGAAAAGTTCTCAATGTGACAAAGTTCCATATCGTCAAAATGAGAAACTTTGATATTTGGGCCATAGCCATTCAGTCTCATCTCTAAGTCTGAAGTTATGTTTGAAGTACTGAAATTTTGTATCCAGAACACTATTCTTCTGATTATGCCCTCAAGACTGCCTTGTATGGAAAAATGATATACACGAATTGTCTTCGTCTCGTCGAAACGATTGATTTTGATATAAAAATCATCCTAATCCAAGTTTGTGTGCAGAAGTTAAAGCTATCGGAATGCAGCTCTGTCAGGAGGCGAAATATGACGCCCCCCACCAGACGCCATGTCTGATGGGTAGCGCGAGCAAACAGATGATTTGCACGAGCTACTTGACACCCAAGATGACCTCTGATCAAAAAATGTTCAATATGAAAGTTGTCCATCTCGTCGAAACGGTCAAGACTGCTTTTGGACTCGTTTCCATCCGAGATTGTTTACCACCACAAAAAAGACCCGCAAGGTGCAGCCAGTTTAAACCGAACAGTTTTGGAAAGTTCGGACAAAACCATTCCGAATTTGACTAGGTTTTTGGACATGAATTCAAGCCTTTTCCTTGCAAGGGAAGTCCAGCCGCCTCTTATCTATAATACATAAATAGTTCATCCCCATTATGTTATTTCTCTTAACATGTAGCCTATTCACCTCAGCAGGCCTTCCACATCAGCACTTTGTTAGTGACTTACATATGGGACCAACCATTTCAATAGCTCTGCCACATAAGATTTCAGTTACTGGCTAAGGGATCCGCCACAACATTGTCTGATGATTGAGCATCTGTTTTCACTGGCTAAGGGACCCGACTCAGTTTCTTGCCTCCCGTTCACTGTTTGAACTTGGCCGTCCTGACCAAGCTTTGGTACGTGGGCTACAGTTGGCTTCCTTCATTGAACGATCCAGCCCAAAGAAAAAAAAACATAGCCCATGCTATGACATGTTGCTGTGCTTTTTTTACTTTTTCTTTGAGGGGAAGCTGTTGTGTCCCTTATTGCCAAGCGAAATGCCTAAAAAAAATATAGCCAAGCGAACGCTAGCCCTTCCGCAACGTTTATTGATGTTCCCACGGGCCACGGACGTTCGCCGCGTCGAGCCCTTTCGCCTCCACGAGCGCACTAAACTTAATTATTAGTTCGTGTGCCCTGCGGTCGCTCTTATTGCCGCCACTATCTCATCACCGGCTCTACGACGGACACGAAGCGACGTCGCTGCATCCATCGCCTCTGAGTAGCTCGCCGTCAGCGTCAGTTACCCTACAATTGTGGAACTCAGCCGTCGCCGCGTTCGCGTTATAATATATGTACGCACTTCTATCTTCATCCCACACACACACGCCAATTCACCTCTGATTTTCTGCTTCCCCTTCGTGTTTTCAACCCTCCTAATTTCACAACCCTGCATCCCTCTATCTGCTGAATTCCATCCAATTCTGCATCCACTGCTCTATCTTCTTGGTTTGCCCATCCAAATCTGCCACCAATTTGAGACGCCGCATCTGTGCTCTCAAGCCCACGCCAAATCGGCCGCCGCCCATCCGCAAGCACGCGCCTCCATCGGTGGGAATCAGTGCCCAGCGGACTGATGTTGTTGCCGATATGCTCTTCCTGTCGTTCAATGATGCAATATGGAGGACTTGATCGTTTACGTTGGAAGAAAGGACTTGATCGTTTACGTTGGAAGAAAGGACTACTTGCACGGCAACAGGGATATCGCACATTTATCTCTTCAGGATTCAGGTATGTGAGGTGGAACTATATATGTGCAATCTTTTGATTTTGCATCTGATGCACAAGCACATCGATCACATTCTTAATTCAGGCGCTTGTGACTAAAACATTTAAAAGATCCTGCAAATAGTGTGTTCTTTTTATGCACATTCTGTTAGTCTACTTGCTTATTTTTACAGAGCATCAAGCTCCCATGTCTGAATTTTATTTTTGATTCTGAGTGATCATACGCAAATTCTGTTAGTCTCCTTGCTTACTTTTACAGAGCACAAGCTCCCATATCTGAATTTTATTTTTGATACTGAGTTATCATACACACATTCCGTTAGTCTCCATACTTTATTTAGAGAGCACAAGATCCCATATCTCAATTTTACTTTTGACGCTGAGTTATCAATCACCATTGTCTATACTTATCTAGAGAGCATGGAAATATAATTCTCATGGCTTCTATCTATTACAGGCAAAAATTGTGAAACTGATATGTGATGGATGGCAAGCTTATTTTCAGAATTTGTCAGATCCCACCCGCCGCAAGTGCCAGACGATTTCCTGCTGATGGTGAGGACCTAGGACGATTTGGTGGTTCTTGCTTTATTGTATGTTGAAGCTCTCAATAATACACAAGTATCTGACGACATGAAATTTCTTGCAGGTGGTTCAGACAGGTTTGTTGGCACCCTGTCCATGCATACAATAGCATTCCCTGCCCTTCCTGTTCAATCATCTGTGTAGGTACATTTAATTTTTGAAACGGAGTCTAGGTAGATTTTGTTAAATCATTTGCATAGTTTTAAATTAAACTAACTGAACTAAGCATTTTTTTACAGTATAAGCATGGATGAGTTGATTGGCTCGATTCACTCTATTTCTCCTGCGATAGGAGCATCAAATGGTCTCAAGCATGCTTCCAGTTGCCTGGCAGTTGGTGAGAGAACTATGTGATATTATCCTCTCATGTAACCTAGTTTTAAGTACCTCAATTTAGGTACAATGTCTATAATACAGAATACACAACTCAAATCACATTGAAGGCCAATGGCTTTGTTCTTTTGGCAAGAGTGAACATATTTGGACGATGTGTATGTATAATAATGTAACTTTAATTGGTTTCTGTCATATATTTATTTGAACTTTTTTTTGAAACGGAGATATTTGAACATTTTGATTAGTACTCTAGCATAATCTCATTTGGTCGCTACTGCAGAATTCAACTATGGACACATTATCACAGTTTTCATGTGCTATCGTTGAAAGATTATTTCTTGCCCTTCAATTTTGTCAAAGTGAAGGACGCTAAATAGAGAAATTATTCGTCATTCTGTCTATTTCCCTTTCCACATAACCATTTACTTACAATTTGTGTTCACACATTTTACTTTATTGCTTCATTTTAATCAAAGCACTACCTTACTTTGGTAACTTCCCAGCATTAGCGTCCTAAATAGTACGATGAAACTCTTAAAGTTAAGCGAAGGTAAGAATTATTCTACTTATTTAACCGAATACAAGGCGCAGTCAACTTTATCAAAAAACTAGATAGAAAAGGGCAGAGTTTATTTCCCAATGGAGCAAAACAACCTATTAGCAAGTACATTTCTCTAACTATATTAGCAGGTCCATTTAGTTGTTTTCTGTTTGCAGGAAGTCTATTTAATTGTTAGTTAGTATTGTTAGAAGAAATTGTAAGAAAATATACATTCGTTATTTTTGTTAGGTTGCACATGTGTATGAAGCAATTGATTATTATAAAATGGTCCGCAGCAAGGCGCGGGGTATCATCTAGTATACCTAAAGGGTGATGGCCGATTGAACAACACACAATCGAACAAATCATCTACCACTTTTTATCTTTTATCTTTTCTCCTTTACCCTAGTTCTTCTTCTTCCTTGTTCTTCGTTCGTTCTTATTGTTGCAGGGCGGCGAACCTCGAGGCCCTAGGGGCGGTCAGGCCGACCTAGGGCAACCCATAGCCGCCGCGCGCCCTGACGGGGTCCCTCCCGGGCGTGCGGGGTTTCGGGTTTACAAAAGCGCCCACCGGATTGCCTGCATACCGCGCTTTCGGTGGGTCTCCTTCGATGTGAGGTGCGGTGCATCACCCCTGGCGTCGAGGGTACACGGTGACGTGTTCGTGTGCGAATATACTTTTTGGCGACTCCGCTGGGGACGAAGCTTTGAACGGTCTTCGGCCCGTTCTTGCTACGAAAGGATCGTCATCTAGGTTTGCAATCTACAAAGGTAATATGAATACCCAATTTTCTATTGTAGATGCAAATAATTCATGTGGTGTTACTAGATCATTTAATGAGTATACTCTATCGGCTAGGCCTAGTTTTTTGAATAATGCATCTAATTACGTGCAAGGGCCGATTCAAAGTAATTTGCATGCTTCAACTTCTTATGATACTAGTAACCTGCACCATATGTATCCCAACTCTCATGCATCGGAAACCCCACAAATTGTTATGCCGATGAACAACATGGTGAGTTCAGTTAATAAATTTGAAACACCTTATGTTAGAATTTCCAATGCCATGCAAGAAAGTGTTTCACGCTTTTATTCATCGGCAAGTAATGTGCAATATACTAATCCAACCATGCTGATGAATGAGAGAATTGGCCATGATACTACTAGCTATTCGGCTAGTTATTCCCAACCGTCATATGCTACACCTCATCACAATAATTTTTCAGCACCATACACAACTGTAGATGTTCATAATTCGGCTTCCGACCTTTCTGGTCATAGCCGAATAAATGTAAATTTTATAGGAGCGGTTGTGCCCAATATTGTAGAAGATGAGGTAGCAGTGGCTGCATTGAAGAGTTTAGCCCAAAATAAGAGGATTAGTGCTCTTTGCCTTCAAAAACATGAAAATGGGCTATTTCCTGATTATGCCAAAGTAAAAGCTACAGTTTTGCAAGAAGATGAATCTTTGCCAATTGATAAAATTGGCGAGCAAAAATATGGGTTTACAACAAAGCATATGCCTTCACCTAGTACTACATCATATTATACACCCCCTACACAATTGCAAAATTCGACAACACTCGTGTGTCATTGCCGAAAGAATCTAAAAGCATTGGGGGGCAATCATATCCGGAGTGGGCTGAAATTGATAAAAAAACTTAAAGCCAATTTTGCCACTCGCCGCCAGAAACAAATAGATAAGGAATTGGCTCAAATAAAAGAAGCATTGCTAATTGGTAGAATCAATAAAAAGAAGGATGATTAGGAACATGAAGGTGCTTTGGTTGAAAAAGCCGATTCAAGTAGTTTATATTCTGAGTCCATCAAACCCAAAGCGGCAAGCATTATTGAGAAAGGGCATGGCAAGCATAGCAAAACGACCATGCTTGATTTTTTTGAATTTAAGGGAACCTACTTCCTGCCCTATGAGTTTCATGCCGAAGAAATTGACAAGCCTCAAGCACAAGATCAAGTAGCCGAACAAAGTTCGGTTGATAAGGATCTTCAAGGTAATGATGCATGGAATAAAGAAAAAGATGAAGAAAAGGTGTGCGGGAGTCATACAAAGACGAAGCTAGATATTGTTCAAGTCACACCACCATCATGCTCTCCCAATGTATTTGAAGAGGTATGCATAGCGAGTAATTTACCTACTTTCAGATTTGGTCGCAACTTCATTATTGATGCATCTATAAGAAATATTCTCATAAGTAATTTTGAAAGACCAATGAAGAAGGGTAATTTACTTGTTAGCAATAAAATTATTATAGAACATTTCGGTCAACCCATTACGCCATTTATAAAGACTGATAATGACTTATTGTTATAGCCAAAGCTTTCCCTGTTGCTTTATCTAAAGTTCATATCTAGTTGGGTAGCTTTTCTTATTTCGTACTTGGCTTGCACTTGGTCTCAACTGAGACATGTATGTTCTAAATATCTTCGTTTCAGAAATTTAAAGCCAAGGTTAAATTCTATTGAGAAAACCGATGCTAATATAATATCTTATCCAAAGACACCGGAGATAGAGTGGAAAACACAATGCATAGCCGAATGGGGAGATTCCAAATCTGAATCATTTGTTTGCTTATCTCCAAAGCCGTTCACACAGGAAGATCGGCTAGAAAACAAGAAGTATACCTTCAATTCAAGCATGTGTAATCAAATATTTGATTTGTTGCTGAAAAATAATTACATTACAATTCTTCATCACCATGTTAAGCCATCAATCCAAGGACAAATGTATTGTAAATTGCATCATTCGTCCAAGCATAATTTTGAGGATTGTAATATATTTCGTCAAATAGTTAAATCGACCATTGAAAAAGGACGATTGAAGTTTGTTGAAACACCAAGAGATGACCAGTCTATTCCGATTGGTCCCGATGGCAAAAAGTTGTTGCATCGGCTTCTTCAAGCCGATCCATTTAAAGAGAATGTAAAAACTGTAGGTGATGGGATCAAACTTTCAAGTAAAGAAGTTATTGAAGAGCATAATGAACATAATCTTGAGGGCGAGAATTCCATCGAAGCTACAATGGAGACGCCAAGAACTGGGGGGCAGGAAGAAAATACAATGGTCGTTGGAAGTAAACCAAAAGAAAAGAAAGGCCCAAATAAGCGCAAGTGTAAGAGATCAAAAATCACCTTCGCCGAACTATTGGATAAATAACAAAAGAAGAGTGAAGAGAAGAATGCTTATCAGCCAAATCATGCAAAGAAACCAAGATCTCCCCCAAGGTGCAAATGTGAGGATCGGCATTGGCAAAGTGAGAATTTTAATGCAACATATTCATATCCTTATTTTGGGCCGCCAATGCCAATGTCGTGGATGCCTCCCTATGCTCATATAGATCCATATCCATCATGGGACAGGTATGATACAAGGGCCCATTCTCCATCTTATTTCAGGCCATCTCATCAATATTATGTAGCTCCGAGAAGATCAACATTTGAACAATCACATGTTAAATACTGTTTCAATCATAAGGAATTGGTCCAGAACTAAAGGAAGAAGAAGTGGTTAGGCAAGTTTACCGTGTTAAAAGAGATGGTCGTAAGAGTGCAACTTCATATTTGGTCTTAAATGAAAAAGAGCCAATTAATGCACAAGGCCGAAAAGGAATTTCCATTGGTCAAAACGGAATCACAGCCGAGATGCCCACTCTCTTATCGTATTGGAAAAAGAAGGAATTACAAAATCTTAGTGCATAAGAGCTGAGACATAAGAACATGGCATGGGTTCCCAAGAGGATCATTCATAACAAAAATGATGTGCATGCTTAGTGAAGAAAGAGAAGAATGAAAGCAACAAACAATTAAGCCGAAGGTGTGCATCACAACATCAAAATCTTCGGTTGGCACATCATCCATTTTCTTCAACAATGCCATTGATGCCTTTGCCATGGAATTCATCCACAGTTATCATCAATTGCCCTCCATGGACTTATTTTGGTCCATGGATGCAACATAATTTTCTATATCATGACAGGGTATTACCAAATCACTATATATTTGGTTAGTTACATTATTGTTGCTAATACAAAGGGCCGAAATATTTTATTGCTATTTCATTTGTTTATTTCGGCTATACATACTTTGGTGGATGAATTCTGCATGAAACTTGTGGTAATGGCCGATATTTATCTATTGCCCTAAGAAAATATCTAAGAATTGCCGGTGTGGTATTCTAACATCATGATTAGTTTGAGTAGAGATTGAGATAAGTGCTTGGATAGAAATGTGTCAAATTGATGCCATTGAAGATATTATGCATAGACCAATTCACCAAAACTATAAAGTGGATTTACGTTTTGATTGGGTGTGCTTTGGCTTATTAGTTTTTAGAATTTATGTAAAGCCAAATCATGGTTGATTTTATTATTGAGCATCATATTGGCATCATGCATAATACTGATGTTAGCTTTATCTCTCTAGTACCATGGCGATTATATATTGATGATTAAATTTCTAGCAACGGCCAAGGTCTTGGTGTTGTTTATATATCTCCTTATGGTGCTATCCTATGAAGCCCCATACCGCTTAAAATATTTATGCAGAAATGATCAAAGCCGGATATGCAATGTTATTTGGTTTGGAGCTTTTTGGTGCCATAGGTGCTAATCACATTGAGGCTTTCAGTGATTCGTTATGAGTAGTGACGGAGTCCTGGATTAGGGGGTCCTCGGACAGCCGGACTATATACTTTGGCCGGACTGTTGGACTATGAAGATACAAGATGGAAGACTTCGTCCCATGTCCGGGTGGGACTCTCCTTTGCGTGGAAGGCAAGCTTGGCAATTCGGATATATAGAGCTCCTTCTCTGTAACCGACTCTGTGTAACCCTAGCCCGTTTCGGTGTCTATATAACCCGGAGGGTTTAGTCCGTAGGACAACAACGATCATAATCATAGGCTAGCTTCTAGGGTTTAGCCTCTACAATCTCGTGGTAGATCAACTCTTGTAATACTCATATCATCAAGAGCAATCAAGCAGGAAGTAGGGTATTACCTCCATCGAGAGGGCCCGAACCTGGGTAAACATCATGTCCCCGCTTCCTGTTACCATTAGCCTTAGACGCACAGTTCGTGACCCCCTACCCGAGATCCGCCGGTTTTGACACCAACATTGGTGCTTTCATTGAGAGTTCCACTGTGCCGTCACGAGAAGGCTTGATTGTTCCTTCAATCATCTACAACGATGCGATCCAGGGTGAGGTTTTTCTCCCAGGACAGATCTTCATATTCGGCGGCTTTGTACTGCGGGCCAACTCGCTTGGCCATGTGGAGCAAATCGCTAGCTAAGCCCCTGGCCATCATGTCAGGTTTGAAAGCTTGAACTATAATGCCGACATCCACGGAAACTTGATCTCTGACGGATTCGAGCCCATGTCAGGTGCGCCGAACAGTCACTACGAGCATGGCCTAGATCTGCCATCGGACGGTGTTCGGGAGATCACACCTATGGCTGCCCCGGCTCTCAATCTGGAGAAAATCGTGCCATCCGAGGACGGGTGGATGGACCCCACCACGGAGGCCACACAGTCAGCGGTGATAGAGCCGAACATAGACTTCACCTCCTATGAGGCCTGTGTTATCGGACCCTCGGACTCATCTCCGGCCACAGGCTCTGAACCGCGTGCGTCCGTGCCTATCGAATCTGATTGGGCACCAATCATGTAGTTTACCTCCGCGGATATCTTTCAGCACTCGCCCTTGGGCGACGTACTAAATTCATTGAAGTGTCTTTCCCTGTCGAGAGACTCTTGGCCGAACTATGTCTGGCTGGAGTAGGAAGCGGATGACGAAGAAATTTGTTCCCCACCCACCACCCACTTGGTAGCCATTGTCGATGACTTAACCAACACGCTTGACTTCGACTCCGAAGACATCGACGATATGGACGACGATGCTGGAGAGGAACAGGAACCAT
This sequence comes from Triticum timopheevii, assembly GCA_963921465.1. NCBI lineage: Eukaryota > Viridiplantae > Streptophyta > Magnoliopsida > Poales > Poaceae > Triticum > Triticum timopheevii. The sequence goes on along the minus strand of OY997264.1, from coordinate 244,586,926 downwards.
CGCCCACGGGGCGTTGGACAGCCACCTCATCATATGATATATACATGGTGGATACACCCAAAGAAAACAACGGCGAATAACTGGAGGATGCAACGGAGGGTAACCCTCTTGAGAAGCAACCAAAGCGACGACATCGGCGCTACTCCAAATCCCGCCTCAGCAAAAACAGTGATAACAACGCAAGAAAAAATAATACCCCGGTCGACTCCGAAGGAAACGACGACCCCATGGACCCAGCGATGGAGCAGGATGAGCCAGGAGACGGCGAACATAGTCGGGAGCCACTGTCCGATCACGGCGATGCCGAGGATAAAATTCATCAACCCGTCTGTGGAGAGGAGAGCAGTCCGGACAACGATGCACACATCATCTCGGAAAGGCACTTGGAACAAGAGAACCTCCATAGAAGGCTTATTGCCACCGCGAGGAGCTTAAAGAAGCAGAATTGAAGGCTTAAGGCCGCGCAGGATATGCTCAATCGTAGATGGAACAAAGTGCTCGACACTGAAGAAAAATACGGCGGCGATCGCCACACAAAGAGCTACCCAAAGCGCAAGCTGCTACCCGAATTCGACGACGAGGCTATAGAGCCCATTCAGCCGAAAAATAAAACGACCGATTAGCCGGACCGGCCACCCCGTGGCCGCGACAGGGCGGCTAATGACGCCGCACATAAGTCAATGCACGATTTACGTGAGCACCTGGAAAAAAAAGCCGGCATGGCCAGGTCCATTTATGGATCTAGGAAACGTGCTCTGGGACAAGATCATGGCCGCCCAAACGACTATACTGACCAAATAACAGCTCGGAATCAAAACCGAACACTACAACCGTCAGAAGAAGGCCATGACACATCCAGATACAGGGGTGCCGCACACCCCCTGTGCTTCACTGATGAGGTGCTGGATCATGAATTTCTAGAGGGATTCAAACCAGTGAACCTAGAGGCATACGATGGAACGACAGACCCTGGGGTCTGGATTGAGGACTTTATCCTTCACATCCACATGGCTCGCGGAGATGATCTCCACGCCATCAAATACCTGCCCCTCAAGTTGAAAGGACCAGCTTGGCACTGGTCGAAAAGCCTCCCTGAAAACTCAATTGGAAGTTAGGAACAACTTTAGGATGCTTTTAGGGCTAATTTTCAAGGGACCTATGTCCGACCTCCGGATGTAGATGATTTAAGTCACATTACTCAACAACCCGGAGAGTCAGCCCGAAAGCTTTGGAACAGATTTCTCACTAAGAAGAATCAAATCATCGACTGCCCGGATGCCGAAGCCTTAGAGGCTTTCAAGCATAGTGTCCGGGATGAATGGCTCACCAGACACCTCGGCCAGGAAAAGTCGAGGACAACGGTAGCCCTAACAAGCCTTATGACCCGCTTTTGCGTGGGCGAGGACAGTTGGTTGGCCCGTAGCGGCACCAGCGACCCAGGCACATCCGAAGTCAGGGATGGCAACGGGAAACCGCGACGCAATAAAAACAAGCGTCAAAACAATGAAGACAACCCAGATAACACGGCGGTCAACGCCGGATTCTGGGGCTCTCGACCCAGTCAACGGAAAAAGCCATTTAAAGGCAGCAGAGATGGACCGTCCAGCCTAAACAAGATTCTACACAGATTATGTCAAATTCATGGCACCCACTAAAAACCTGCAAATCACACCAACAGAGAATGCTGGGTCTTAAAGCAGGCTGGCAAACTAAACACCAAACACAAGGGGAGGGAGACGCCAAGTGAAGACGAGGATGAGCCTCGCCAGCCGAACACTGGGGGACAGAAAAATTCCACCCAGAGGTCAAAACAGTGAACATGATTTACGCAACTCACATACCAAAGAGGAGGCGCAAGCGCGCACTCCGAGACATATACGCTGTAGAGCCCGTCGCCCCCAAGTTCAACCCTTGGTCGGCCTGCCCGATCACTTTTGACCGCAGGGATCATCCGACTAGTATTTGGCATGGAGGATCGGCTGCCCTGGTGCTCGACCCAATAATTGACGGATACCATCTCACCCGAGTCCTTATGGATGGCGGCAGTAGTCTCAATCTGATATATCAGGACACTGTCTGCAAAATGGGGATAGACCCGTCAAGAATTTGCCAAAGTAATACTACCTTTAAAAGAGTAATACCAGACGTAGAGGCCCGCTGCACGGGCTCAATAGTACTAGAGGATGTATTTGGTTCTCCCGACAACTTCCAAAGCGAAGAATTAATCTTTGACATCGCTCCATTCCGAAGCGTCTATCATGCAATACTCGAAAAACGGCCTTCGCTCGTTTCAATCCAGTACCGCATTACACTTATCTTAAACTTAAGATGCCCGGTCCACATGGCATCATCACAGTTAGCGCAAATACAGAGCGTTCCTTGCGCGCGGAAGAATATGTGGCGGCTCTAGCAGTCAAACACTGAACGGCCTCTCCAACTAGAATAAATAATCGGTCATCAAGACCACGGACACGGTTAGATGAGTCTGGCGCACCACTAGTTGTAGCAGCCCAGACAAACCTGAGCTTGGGTCGAGGGATATACCCCCACAGGTGGTGCTAGGGGCTGCCCGCATGTAAAAAGGCCCATAGTTTGGCCTAACCCTATTAATACAATAATAGATTGCATTTTCATGGTTCATTAAGAATAACCAACTTTTCGCATGAAGTCTTTCACCTGGTTTTTTTTCCTTTTACAGATGATCATCGTGCTACACCCTTCCAAGATACGGCACAACGGAGACAAGGGCGCAGACATGCAGCAGGGTCCCGCTCAAAGGTTTCTTTTTAGATTAAGACCCTGTGTAAACCTTTTTTAATGTATCTTGTTGCTTCACACCCTCCGGCCACTCAACACAACCGAGAGGGATGCTGGCATTATTGGCATTTCGTCATGCCAGCCTATGCATGTACCTGGAAATTCAGGGCTCATTATCGAGGGCGTTACTCATCCCAGTATATGTTGTAAAGTCCGAATACCTTAGGGAGTGTTCGGCTCGCGAGTTTGGCCTTATATGCATCAGCTCCGAATCATGTCTTTGGTCAATAGTTGGGTTTGCCTAGCTCCCGTGTTTTGCTACCTTACGTTCCGCTTTATCGGCTAAGGCGGCACCGCGAGAACTATTGTGATTGTGCCCTGGTTCATCTGGATGAGCACCTTAGTAGAGAAAGCAGAAAACTGACTGTCATGATAAAGCGAGAGACTGGTCAACCACTCTATGACTTAGAAGAATCGTCGCGATTCCTCCGCATTAACGAAGGACCGGTTTCCCGGTTATGTACATACGCGCACCGTATTCGGATGAACGCGGAAGTACCAGCGGCTATATAGTAGCCCCACCGTCAAACTCCTATGGCTAAGTGAAAATGCTAAAACTATATAGTCTGATTGCCTTGTTCGCCGCGTTATCACCTCCTCAATGGACCAAGACGTTGGATCAAGTGTGATTACGCGCTTTATCGAACACCCCCGCATTATATGTGTGGGGGCTAAAGCCGACGAATGCAAACTTTCAGGTTATATACATACATACATAAGTGACCGCACAAGAGGCACTATAATACTTTCGAGCAAAAGTATAAACATAGCCTTTATAATCAAAATAGCAATGTTTTTACAATTCAGATACATGTCACTCGAACATGGTACTCTTCGAGCATTGAGCCTCTATTAAATGGGCGCCTTCTAGGACTTCTTCAAAATAATGCTCGGCCGGGTCCTGGCCTCCGGCCGGACCCCGGGTTGCAATAGCGGTGGCCTCCATCCCTGCCCAACATGTTTTAACACGGGCAAGCGCCATCCGCGCACTCTCTATGCACGCCGACCTCTTTACAACATCAATATGCGGCACAACACGAAGGAATTGTTGCACTAAGCCAAAATAACTGTCCGGCCTTGGTCCCTTCGGCCAGAGATGATCCACGACAGACCTCATGGCAAGCCCGGACAACCTATGGAGCTCGGCCCACTCGGCTATTTGTTCATTTAACAGCAGTGGATGCTTTGGAGCACTGAACTGCGACTAGAACAGCCTTTCCACCTCATGATATTTCTGATCTTTGAAATATTCAGTCGCATCAGCAGCACTCTTTGCCAAGTCCAAGTATGCGTCTGCAGCACTCCATAATTGATCCAGAGGGGCATACTTTGGATCTTCAGACTTCGTCCGTAACAAAAAGGGCTTCCCAGCTATGATATATCCGGCTTGACGAAGCTCCTCCCTTGCCGCTTTGATTTCAGAGCGAGTTTCCTTGCCTGCTTCCAAGGCCTTCTTTAGGTCAGCCACTTTCGCTTGGGTTTCCTTTTCGAGGAGCTCATATTGGCCGGCGGCATCTTTCAGTTCAACAACCATCTTGGCTATTTTATCTTCGCTCTGGCGATGAGCAGCCTGTTCGGCTTTTAAAGGGCGGCCGCATCACTTATCCTGCCTTGTTCGTTGGCTCGGGCAAGTTCCGCCCGAAGGGTCTCCACGGTGGTAGCTCCATCTGCAGTCACAACATATTATATATACTAGCATCATGCTCCTCTTAATATTTGCTGATCACCCAAAAATACATACCCTGTGCCTCGTCAAGCCACTTGTTCACAAGCGTGATGTCGACATCCGCCATGTCAAGCTGACGCCTTAGTTCAGCAAAATTAGCAGTCCGGTCAGCCGCCGGACCCTCAGCCGACTGCACATGAAAGCAGCACGATCATTACCTGGGGCTATGATCCTCTGTTTGCCGCCTCTGGGCGGCCACCAGAGTCTCAGGGGATACTATCTATACAGAGCACACCTAGCGTGTACGGTACCGTCAAAAATACATACTACTTTGCGTACCTCAAAGCCTCTTAGCATTCTCGTAAAAGCTTCATTCAACCCACTTTTGGTGGATGAAATCCTCTCAACCACCGTACCCATTAAGGTAAGATGCGCCTCTGAGATAGACGCTTGCTCCAGAAGACCCATCAGTGTGTCCGGTTGTGCACCGGACAATCCCAGACTCTTTTTGTTGCTCTCCTTGGGAGCCGAATACCCCGGACTTTGGGCGGCTGAAGAGTTACCTTCTGGCCTTTGCGGATCAGGAGAAATCATCCATGACGACACCTCAGGGTCGTTCGCCCCATGAGGCGGGGAGGCAGGAGGAGGTGTTTTGCTCTCCATCATCTCCGGAAGAAGATCCCCCGAAGATGAACTTTGTCGAGAAGGGCTACGAGTCGGACTGCAAAATATACGTCTCGGTTATTATTCTCAGAGATAAAGCAGGATATATTTACCAAAGTACTTATGATCCACTTACAGCTCAGTTGAGGGCTGGCCCCCTTGCGGGCGCTATGCAGTAAGGACGCCCTTTGAGGCAGGGGCCCCTGGCGAAGGTTTCTTCCCTCATTTGGAAGCCTCCGTTTCCAAGTCTTCAGGGGCGGCCCTTTTCTTCCCTTGGGGAGAGGGGATTCTAGACTCACCTCCCTGATTATCCTCCTTCCGGAGACACTAATTCCCCCGGTTTGGATGTATAACATTGTGTCTCCCGCCTCCTATTACCATTAGCCTTAGACGCACAGCTCGGGACCCCCTACCCGAGATCCGCCGGTTTTAACACTGACAAGTAGTGCAACAAATATCCAAAGGTTATCAATGTTTTGACGAATCATTTATAGTTTACCTTGAGGTATGTCTAGATATAGAATTTACCTTGGGTTGCTTTAGTATTTTTCATATATTTAGACATGACAATTCGAATGATTTGGCACAACAAAAACATCCAGCTACTATGTTAATCATGGCATACTGCATTTCTCTCAATAGGCGATGCTTCATCAAGTTAAGATAGGTAAGGCCGAACCGAAGTCCACAGCTTCGGCCACTAATGAAACATTTATGCAAACGAAGTAAGAATTGGAGGAAGTTCATTCTCGATTATCTGCAAAATCCTAGCGAAAGGGAGAACAATATGGTTCGGAGGATGGTTTTGATCTATGGAACCTTATCACCGGATTGTTATAGAAGGTGTGAAGTTTTCACCCAAGTTTGCATCAAGAGGTTCAAACAAGCAATGACCGATATATACTTGTCATCCTAAGAACATGCAAAATGGCCGATGGAGTGTTGACATCGTCCTTAGAACAAGCTATGCACAAGTTATTTTTCGGCACAGAAGTTCTGCCGAAAAACAGGGGGGCATGTGTTGACACCAGATTTTGGCATGGTCAAAAGCATAATTAAGAAGACCTCAAATGGAAAAGTGCTCAATGTGACAAAGTTCCATATCGTCAAAATGAGAAACTTTGATATTTGGGCCATAGCCATCCGGTCTCATCTCTAAGGCTAAAGTTATGTTCGAAGTACTGAGATTTTGTATCCAGAACATTATTCGTCTGATTGTACCCTCAAGACTGCCTCATAAGGGAAAATGATCTACACGAATTGTCTTCATACGTTGAAGCGATGGATTTTGATATAAAAATCATCCCAATCCGAGTTCGTATGCAAAAGTTAGAGCTACCGGAATGCAGCTCTGTCAGTTGGCTAAATAAGGCGCGCCCCACCAGACGCCATGTCTGATGGGTAGCGTGAGCAAACAGATGTTTTGCACGTGCTAATTGACACTCAAGATTACCTCTGATCAACAAACGTTCAACATGAAAGTTTTTCGTGTCGCCGAACCGGTCAAGACTGCTTTTGGACTCGTTTCCATCCAAGGTCGTTTACCACCACAAAAAAGACCCGTAAGGTGCAGCCAGTTTACCACCACAATTTTGGAAAGTTTGGACAAAAGCAATCTGAATTTGACTAGGTTTTTGGACGTGAATTCAAGCCTTTTCCTTGCACGGGAAGTCCAGCCGCCTCTTATATACCTAAGGGGTGACGGCCGATTGAACAACACACAATCGAACAAATCATCTACCACTTTTTTCTTTAATTTTTTCTCCTTAACCCTAGTTCTTCTTCTTCCTTGTTCTTCGTTCGTTCTTCTTGTTGCAAGGCGGCGAACCTCGAGGCTCTCGGGGCGGTCAGGCTGACCTAGGGCAGCCCATAGCCACCACGCACCCTGACGGGGTCCCTCCTGGGCGTTTGGGCGAGGGAGTCCTGGATTAGGGGGTCCTCGTACAATCGGACTATATACTTTGGCCGGGCTGTTGGACTATGAAGATACAAGATTGAAGATTTTGTCCCGTGTCTGGGTGGGACTCTCCTTTGCATGGAAGGCAAGCTTGGCAATCCGGATATGTAGATCTCCTTCTCTGTAACCGACTCTGTGTAACCCTAGCCCCCTCCGGTGTCTATATAAACCGGAGGGTTTAGTCCGTAGGACAGCAATAATCATAATCATAGGCTAGCTTCTAGGGTTTAGCCTCTACGATCTCGTGGTAGATCAACTCTTGTAATACTCGTATCGTCATGATCAATTAAGCAGGAAGTAGGGTATTACCTCCATCGAGAGGACCCGAACCTGGGTAAACATTGTGTCCCCCGCCTCCTGTTACAATTAGCCTTAGACGCACAGTTCGGGACCCCCTACCCGAGATCCGCCGGTTTTGACTCCGACATTGGTGCTTTCATTGAGAGTTCCACTGTGACGTCGCTATAAGGCTTGATGGCTCCTTCGATCATCTGCAACGATGCGATCCAGGGTGAGGTTTTGCTCCCCGGACAGATCTTCGTATTCAGCTGCTTCGTACTGCGGGCCAACTCGCCTGGCCATCTGGAGCAGATCGATAGCTACGCCCTTTGCCATCAGGTCAGATTTGGAAGCTTGAACTACACTGCCGACATCCGCGGAGACTTGATCTTCGACGGATTCGAGCCCATGACAGGTGGGCCGAACAGTCACGACGAGCATGACTTAGATCTGCCATTGGACGGTGTTCGGGAGATCGCACCTGCGGCTGCCCCGGCTCTCAATCCGGAGCAGATTGTGCCATCCGAGGACGGGTGGATGGACCCCGCCACGGAGGCCGCACACTCATCGGCGCTAGAGCCAAACACAGTCTCCACCTCCAAAGAGATCTGTTTCATCGGGCCCTCGGACTCGTTTCCGGCCATAGGTTCCGAACCGCGTGCGTCCATGCCTATCGAATCTGATTGGGCACCGATCATGGAGTTTACCTCCGCAGATATCTTTCAGCACTCGCCCTTGGGCGACGTGCTAAATCATTGAGGTCTCTCTCTCTATCAGGGGACTCTTGGCTGAACTATGTCCGGCTTGAGTGGGAAGCGGACGACGAAGAAATTCGTTCCCCACCCACCACCCACTTAATAGCCACTGTCGATGACTTAACCGATATGCTTGACTTCGACTCCGAAGACATCGACGGTATGGACGACAATGCAGGAGAAGAATAGGAACCACCGCCCACAGGGCGCTGGACAGCCACCTCATCATATGATACATATATGGTGGACACCCTCAAAGAAAGCAACGGCGATGAGGCAACGGAGGATAATCCCCTTGAGAAGCAATCTAAGCACCGGCGTCATAGGCGCCACTCTAAGCCCCACCATAGCAAAAATAGCGATACCGGCACAAGGGATGATAGCAATCCGGATGGTGCCGAAGACGAAAACAATCCCGCCCAGCCAGGCTTCTAGCAGGCCGAGCGGGAGGACGGGCAAGCTAGCCCTAAGGAACAGGCAACGAGTGGAGAATCAGAGGATGACAGTTACATGCCCCTCTCCGAAGACGAAGCGAGCCTTGGCGATGAAGAATTCAATGTGCCCGAGGACCCCGTCGAGCAGGAGCACTTCAAGCGCCGGCTTATAGCCACTGCAAAAAGCCTGAAGAAAAAGCAACAGCAGCTTCAGGCTGATCAAGATCTGCTAACTGATAGATGGACTGAGGTCCTGGCAGCCGAGGAATACGGACTCGAGCGCCCTACCAAAAGTTACCCAAAGTGCAGGTTGCTACCTCAACTCGAAGAGGAGGCATTACAGCCTAGACTACTAGCGCATGACGCGGCTGACCGGCCACCTCGTGGCCGAGACAAAGCGGCTTATCAGCCCGAAGTCCAGCCCGCACCCCGTTGCCGAACAAGCAAAACATGAAGGCCCGGGGCTCCACGCATGACCTGCAAGACAAATTGAAAAACAAAGCAGGACAGTCAAGATCGATCTACGGATCACGAGGGCGCGCCCCAACGTGTGACGATGACCGTCACGCCGGATATACTAAAAACAAATCCGGCCGGGCCGAATACAATAGACCAGACTCATTTGAGCTGCGTCGCGATGTAGCCCGGCATAGAGGCGCCGCACACCCCCTATGCTTCACTGATGAAGTAATGAATCACGAATTCCCAGAAGGGTTTAAACCCGTGAACATTGAATCAGATGATGGTACTATAGACCCCGTGGTACGGATAGAAGATTTCTTCCTCCACATTCACATGGCCCGCGGGGATGATGTACACGCCATCAAGTACCTCCCACTAAAACTCAAGGGACCGGCTCGGCATTGGCTGAATAGCTTAACGACAAACTCCATCGGAAGTTGGGAGAACCTGGCAGACGCATTCCTGGATAACTTCCAGGGCACTTATGTGCGACCACTGGATGCTGATGATTTAAGTCACATAACCCAACAGCTCGGAGAGTCAGCCAGGAAATTGTGGACTCGGTTCCTAACTAAAAAGAACCAAATTGTCGACTATCCGGATGCCGAAGCCCTAGCGGCTTTTAAGCATAACATCCGTGTCGAGTGGCTTGCCTAACATCTCAGCCAAGAAAAGCCAAAGTCTATGGCAGCCCTCACGACACTCATGACCCGCTTTTGTGCGGGCGAGGATAGCTGGTTGGCCCGTAGCAACAACACAGCAAGAAACCCTGGCACATCCGAGGCCAGAGATAGCAACGGCAAGCGTCGACGCAACAAACAGAAGCGTCACAAAAACGGTGATAACGCCGAAGACACGGCAGTCAATGCCGGATTCAGTGGCTATAACTTCGGTCAGCGGAAAAAGCCATTCGAAAATAACAATTCGGGCTCGTCCAATCTGGACCGTATACTCGACCGTCAATGCCAAATTCACAGTACCCCAGAAACACCAACCAATCATACCAACAGAGAATGCTGGGTCTTCAGACAAGCCGGCAAGTCAGGTGCTGAAAACAAGGAGAAGGGGTCTCAAAGCAACGATGACGACGAGGAGCCCCGATCACCGAATATAGGAGGACAAAAGAAATTTCCCCCACAAATAAAAACGGTGAACGTGATAAACGCCACCCACATTCCCAAGCTGGAACGGACGTGCACTCTTAGGGATGTCGACTTAACGGAGCCAGTCGCCCGACAATATAAACTATGGCCGATCACTTTCGATCGTACGGATCGTCCGGCCAATACCAATCAGGGAAATTCAGCCACACTCGTCCTTGACCCAATAATTGACGGATTCCACCTCACACGAATCCTTATGGACAGAGGCAGCAGTCTAAACCTACTGTATCAGGACACAATACGCAAGATGGGTACCGATCATTCGATGATCAAGCCCACTAAAACCACCTTTAAAGGTGTTATACCAGGTGTGGAGGCCAGTAGTACAGGCTCCATCACTCTGGAGGTAATCTTCGGATCACCGCACAATTACCATACCGAAGAGTTAGTATTCGACATCATCCCTTTCCGCAGTAATTATCATGCACTGCTTGGATGGACCGCGTTTGCCTGATTTAATGCGGTGCCACACTATGCCTACCATAAGCTCAAGATGCCCGGTCCGCGTGGTGTCATAACAGTTAATGGCAAGGCCGAACTCCACCTCGGTGCCGAAGAGTATACCGCCGCTTTAACAGCAGAAGCAAAGAGTGGCACCTTCCAATCGAACCTTGAGTCAATGTCCAAGCTCCTGGACACCGACAAAGGAGTCCGAACTACCGTGCGGCAGGATAGCCCTGCTCGCCCGGGACTCAATTAAACACTCCAGCAAAAGCTAGGACAGGCCACATACTGCGGCTCAACCGCTCTGTGGCACACAAACATTTCTTGCACTTCCTTCGCAGGTTCACCTTTGTGCAGGCCAGGACTGGCGACAATGAAATAGCTCGAACGCGTAAGGGAATCTTTAGATATTTCCATCGATGACCATCCAACTACACTCCGGATCCGCACACAGCTTCCTCCCACCTGGTCTCAGCAGGTTTTGCAGTCATATTTCTTTTTATCACATTACATGTACTTATACGCATCGACGTACTGTTCAAATACAACCTGTGGCTTTATATGATGCTCATTTGCTGTTACTTATTGAGATGGCATCTATACACCGCGATATGCCTTAATGTGCCAGGGGCTTCATTGTACCCATAATACGGCAATAAAGTCCGAACACCTTCACGGCAGTTCGGCACCCCGAACTTACAGCATTATATGCATTAGCTCCGAATCATATCTTGGGTCAATAGTTGGGTTTGCCTGGATCCCATGTTTTGGTACGTTACGTTCCGCTATATCGGCTAAGGTAGCATAGGGAGAACTACTGAGATTGTGTCTCAGTTCTTCCGGACGAGCACCTCAGTAGAGAAAGCCGAAAACTGACTGTCATGATACGGCGAGAGCTGGTCAGCTGTTCGAGAGGTTGTAAAATCTTTAAGGATTTCTTCCTCATAAAGCCATAACTAATGCAACGTGCAATGGATCGGCTTTTTCCGATTAGGTGCTTATAGAGCCCCTCGTGCGGTCTTCCGAACACCAGGGGCTGCGCCTACCTTCCTTTTGTCAAACTCCTATGGCTAAGTGAGAGTGATAAAGCCCTATAGTCCGATTGTCTGGTTCGTTGTGCTGAACACCTCCTTCAAGGACCCAAAACTAGGATAAAGAGTGCTCAGGTTTATCCCGAACACCCCCGTACTTCCTACGTGGGGGCAGAAGCCGACGACTAGCCAACTCTCAGGATTAATATATAAAACGGCCGTGTAGGAGAAAAAACTTTCAAATAACAGGCAATAAACAATAGAAATGACCTTGTTCAACATTACAAAGGAAAACATGACTATATTCATGGAAATATAATGTCCTTGGCGCATTGCTCCGCTGCAAGGCGGGATCCTTTCAGGACACTATCATAATATAATTCGGGCTTGCGGTGCTCTTTACCCTCCGGCGGTCCTTCAGTCATCAGCTTTTCGGCGTCCATCTTCCCTCAGTGCACCTTCGCGCGGGCGAAGGTCATTCACGCACCCTCTATACAGACCGACCGCTTGATGACATCATGTCGAGGGCACGCACTCACCAGTCGCTTCACAAGCCCGAAGTAACTACTTGGAATCGGCTCGGCGGGCCATAGCCAGATAATCAAATCCTTCATGGGTAGCTCAGCCTCCTTATGCAGTTCGATCAGCTGTTTCTGTTGATCGGCAAAAGGCACCAGATAATTTGGTGCCAGATACTGCGACCAGAAGAGCTTATCCACAGTGTTCTTTTCTTCGGCTCGGTAGAATTGGGCGGCATCAGATATGCTGCGTGGCAGATCCGCAAATACCCCTTGAGAAATCCAATCTCAAAATTAGAAACATGATTTTCTCCCCAAATACTTGCTTTACATGGAAAAAGTCTTACCCACCACGATCTTCCTCGCCTCTTGGATCTCATGCAGAGCACCTTGGGTTTCTCCCTGGGCATCACGTGCGGTTTGATGAGCCTTGGTGAGTTCGGATTCTTTCTCTGATACACTCTGCTCCAAGGCTCGCATTTCTTCATGGCCTCTTGAAGCTGTTGCTCAACTTCGATAACCCTGGCCTCGTGCTTCTCACTAAGGGCCTGCTCTGCGGCTGCCTTATTCTTGGCCTCGGCCACAGCCTTCTTAAGAGCCTCGACTTCGTTCATCTCCCCTAGAGCAAATCATGAAACACATTTTTATACTAAAAATTCGTTCGTACTAAACACGAGCAAGGTCTGTGCATACCTTGTTTATCCTTCAACTGCCTTTTCAACTGGCCAAGTTCTTCTTTGGCCCGCTCCAGACTTTGATTTACTCTGGAGACCTCCGTAGTATGAGAAGCGGCAGTCGCTACAGACGCCTGCTTATAAAAGAAGAGAGATAGATGTCATCAACTGAGTCTCCTGCGAACATAAATTTGATCCTCTGTCCGGTTCTTTCTTTCACCGAACAGTGTATCAGGGGCTACTATCTATACTATGACACTCTTCGAAACCTCATAAAAACATACCTCAAAGCCTCTTATAAGGCTGATACAGGCTTCATTCAGTCCGCTCTCAGCGGACTGAGTCTTCTCAATCACCGCACCCATAAGGGCGCGGTGTTCATCGACAATGGAGGCGCTTTTCAGCGCTGCTGGGAAAGTATACAACACCTCTGGTTGGGCAGAGGTTGCCGGTGGAACAGGCACACCCCCTCCGGCCGAGGGAGACCGCCTGCCTGATTCTGGAGCCGTATTGGTCTCCGAAATTGCGTCCGGCCAGGGGCCGAATTCAAGATAACCCATGCCGTCGACGTCCATGGGAGCGTCCTCTCCCATGTGTCCGGCCCCTGAAGTTTGACCGCCTAGCGCCACCTTTACGATCTTTTCCCCCCTCCTTGGCCTGGGTCCTTCTGGGATGAAATCTCGATGTCATTCACATGTTTGGGGGAAGGGGCCTTCGGGGGTGTCCCGCTCTCCATAGCATCTGAACCCAGCAAATCCTCCGACGAGGATTGTTCGGTGCGGGACTTCGCCGAACTGCAAAAATGTGTGCCTCAAATTAAAATATTATGCCATGATAAGCCTGGACGCATAAACGTGTTCGGATTTTATATACTCACTAGTTCACCAGGGGATGGGCCCTGGCATCCCACTTCGGGCTACTATCGGCGGCGGTGGTGGACTCCTCTGGAAGAGGAGTTTTTCCCCTCTTAGGCGACTCGGCCTCCAAGGATGTGGAGGCCATCCTTTTCTTTCTTCCCCACACCGGGGATTCGTCTTCCTCCTCCTCCTCGTCCTCTTCGGAGGAAGAATGGGCATTGGAGAGGCGCTGCAGCGACGGAGGCCGCCCCTGGTATTTTAGGCCTCCTTCTCGGCCTTCTTCTTCGGCGCCTTGTAAGGCGCCGGGACCAGCATCTTCATCAGAAGTGGGCCAGCCGGTTCTTTTGGCAACGGGGCCGGACAGTAGATCTGCCCCGCCTTCTTCGTCCAGCTCTAGGTGAGTTGTGGAAAACACATTAAGCATTTTCCTCAGGATATGTGAATAAAACATATGAATTGCCAACATGATAGTGACTTACCGAACTTGCAGGGCGGGACAGTTGGTACCCGCGGTCCTCGGTGGAGTCCGTCCATGACTTGCCGGACTTAAAAAGCACCTTCCAGATGTCCTTGTGCGAGGAGCCGAAGAGCTCCAGTAGGGTCTGGTGCTTGGCCGGATCGAATTCCCATAAATTGCAGGCCCTGTATTGACAGGGAAGAATCCGGCGAACTAACATCACGTGGACTACATTGACGAGTTTGATATTCTTGTCTTCCATATCCTTGACGCGCGTCTGGAGCATCGATAGTTCGTCGGATGAAGACCAGTTTAGGCCCTTCTTGGGCCAGGACGTAAGCCGCAGGGGGGCTCCGGATCGGAATTCGGGAGCAGCGGCCAATTCCGTGTCGCGCGGCTCAGTGATGTAAAACCACTGCTGCTGCCACTCTTTGACAGAATCATTGAAAGTACATGTTGGCCATGTGACGTTGGGCATCTTTCTCACCATGGCGCCTCCGCACTCGGCGTGCTCGCCGCTCACTACCTTGGGCTTCACATTAAAGATCTTCAGCCATATGCCGAAGTGTGGCAAGATGCGGAGAAAGGCCTCGCACACGATGATGAATGTCGAGATGTTGAGGAAGGAATTGGGGGATAGATCGTGAAAATCGATCCCGTAGTAATACATGATGCCGCGAACGAATGGGTGGAGGGGAAACCCCAGCCCACGGACAAAATGAGGGAGGAATACAACCCTCTCGTGGGGTTCCAGAGTAGGGACGATCTGTCCCGCCGTTGGAAGACGGTGGCTGATTTTCTTGGCCAGGTACCCGGCCTCCCGAAGCTTTTTGATATCCTTCTCCCAGACGGTAGAGGCCATCCACTTGCCTCCTGCTTCGAATCCAGACATTTTCGGAAGGCCTTTGTGGACGGAGAAGATGAACGCTTGGGTGCTGGGGCTCGAGCGATGGGGAATGGATAAGCAGAGGAAGAAGAAGGCATGGGAGAAAAAGGGAGTCCTTATCCCCTTATAAATGCAGCAGGGATCCTGCGCCTCCCCACTGGCCTTGTAAACTCGCATATTCCCCAAGCGCCGTGTTGATGGCGCGGTTGGGTTACCCACACCCGTATTGATGAGAATCCCGCAATGAGGGGACACGATCTCTGCTTCGACAATACGTGCCAATAAAACCGCCTTGCGATATGTACAGTGGCAGGTTGAGAAAAACGGTTCGAATAATGACCGGGCCATGACGTGATGTCACGCTATGGAAAGTTGTCAGTAGATAAGATTTGTGGAATATTGTGCTCTCTATGGTGGTATGTGGAATTTGTTTTGCAGAGCCGAACACAATCCTCGTGTTCAAGATCTTCTATGGAATATTCGGAGAAGGAACCTGCCTTGCAATGCCGAAGACAATCTACGCGCCGGACTCATCGTCATTGAAGCCTAGTTCAGGGGCTACTGAGGGAGTCCTGGATTAGGCGGTCCTCGGACAGGCAGACTATATACTTTGTCTAGACTGTTGGACTATGAAGATACAAGATTGAAGACTTTGTCCCGTGTCCGGGTGGGACTCTCCTTTGCGTGGAAGGCAAGCTTGGCAATCCGGATATGTAGATCTCCTTCTCTGTAACCGACTCTATGTAACCCTAGCCCCCTCCGTTGTCTATATAAACCAGAGGGTTTAGTCCGTAGGACAACAACAATCATAATCATAGGCTAGCTTCTAGGGTTTAGCCTCTACGATATCGTGGTAGATCAACTCTTGTAATACTCATATCATCAAGATCAATCAAGCAGGAAGTAGGGTATTACCTCCATCAAGAGGTTCCAAACCTGGGTAAACATTGTGTCCCTCGCCTCTTGTTACCATTAGCCTTAGATGCACAGTTCGGGACCCCTTACCCGAGATCCGCCGGTTTTGACACCGACAGTGGGGTTTCGGGTTTACAAAAGCGTCCGCCGGATTGCGTGTGTACCGCGCTTCCGGTGGGTCTCCTTCGACGTGAGCTGAGGTGCATCACTCCCAGCGCTGAGGGTACATGGTGACGTGTTCGTGTGCGAACAAGAAGCAAAGGTAGAAAGGTATCCCTCTCAAATGATGAAGCTCCTATTACTCTTTGTGATGATGATAATTGCTATACTATTGGTGCTATCCATACTATTGATGATGAGAGTGATTATGCTTATGATATGAAAAGGGCCAAGCTTAGGGATTCTATGTTTGATGAGAATGACATATTTGAGAATATATTTGCTGCAATTAATATTTGTCCCAAGCTTGGGGATGCTATGTTTAATGAAGATGATATTTTTAGCCTCCCAATTTTTGATGAGAAAATTTATTATGATGATAGCACGCCTCCTATTTATGATGATTATTGTGATGACACTTATGCTATAAAAAGTAGTGATGATTATATTTATAAAACTTTTCATGATTATGATTACCCTTTTTCTGAACATTACTCTTTTAATGTGGAAAGAATTTATAGTATTCGAGTCTCTTATGATACTCCCACTATTCAAGTCTCTTATAGTATTCGAGTCTATTTTACTTATGTGGAGCTTGTTGATCATGAAAAGAATGCTTTATGTGATGGTTATATTGTTGAATTCATTCATGATACTACTGAAAATTATTATGAAGGAGGAACATATGCTTGTAGGAATTACAATAATATCAAGTTTCCTCTCTATGTGCTTAAAGTTTTAAAGTTATGCTTGTTTTGCCTTCCTATGCTTGTTGATTATTGTTTCCATAAGTTGTTTGCTCACAAAATCCCACTTCTTTAGACTTAAATGTGTTAGTAAGGTGCTTCATAATGCTCCCATTATGTTTCAGTTCTAATCTTTTATGTGAGCATCATTGTCATTTTCATGCCTAGCTAGAAAGGCATTAAAGAAAAGCGCTTGTTGGGAGACAACCCAATATTTACCCTTACTGTTTTTGTGTGTCCACATAATTATGCTACTGCATTAATCATGTCTTATAGCTTTTGTTTCAATAAAGTGCCAAGTAAGACCTTTAGGATAGCTTAAGGTGATAGTTGTGTTGATCCTGCTGAAAATTAGAAACTTTTGCACCAAATAAATTAGTTTTGGTAATTCACAGGAACGTGATTTTGATCTGATTCTTTTTGATATGGATTGGTACACAAATGGACAGGTTTTCCTAATATGGTAAGATTTTTGGAGTTCCAGAAGTATATTTTGATACATATTACTACAGACTGTTCTGTTTTTGACAGATTCTGTTTTCTATGTGTTGTTTGCTTATTTTGATGAATCTATGGGTAGTATCGAAGGGTATGAACCATAGAAAAGTTGGAATACAGTAGATATTACACCAATATGAATTTAGAATGAGTTCACAACATTACCTAAGTGGTGATTTATTTTCTTATACTAATGGAGCTTACGAGTTTTCTGTTGAGTTTTGTGTTTTGAAGTTTTCAAATTTTGGGTAAAGATTCGATGGACTATGGAACAAGGAGTGGCAAGAGCCTAAGCTTGGGGATGGCCATGGCACTCCAAGCTAATATTCAGGGACAACCAAGAGCCTAAGCTTGGGGATGCCCCGGAAGGCATCCCCTCGTTCGTCTTTGTTCATCGGTAACTTTACTTGGAGCTATATTTTTATTCACCACATAATATGTGTTTTGCTTGGAGTGTCTTGTATGACATGTGTGTCTTGGCGGCGAAGAAAATCTGTGCCAACGGCGCCTACAGTGAGCCTGGCAAGCCTGAGGCATAGGATCCGGGTGATGGCAATCTTTAGCCTATCATCTTCCGGGGCCACGCTGCTCCAATCGTTGCCGCGTGCTACTGGGGCTTGGCGCTGGGCGGTAAATGGCTTCGGGTTCTCCTCGACAATCCAGCACCACTCTGCTCTCCATTCCTCCCACTTGCCGCGGAGCTCTCCCTCCAGATAAGCTTCCTTCTTGCCGGCTCTCGAGATCCAGGCGATTCCGCTGGATAGAGGCTCCCCTCTCTCAACTCGGGGCATAAAGAAGTGGCGGAAAAGAGCTACGTTTGGGTGGACTCCGACAAAGTTTTTGCAGAGATGTGCGAAAACTGCCATGGTCAGAACGACATTGGGGGTGAAGTCAAGGAGGTGGAACCCGTAGGTGTTCATGATGTCGTAGAAGAATTCAGAGAAAGGCGGGCAGAGCCCGCAGTAGAAGAACAACGCGAAGAAGGGATATCCATTCGGAGCCCGTTCCGAAGCGGCGGCGGAGAGTACCTTTGTGCGCGGATGCGCTCGCGTCTCCGTCGACCAGAAGAGGTAGTAGTACTCCCTCAGCTCCTTCGCGACGAGCTGGGGGGGGGGGGGGGGGAAGGTTGTCCGCTCCCTTTGCAGTGCCGCGAGCCGCTGCTCCTCGGTCGTCTTCACGCCCTTCCCCTTGCCGGCTTTCGGAGCCATGGGGGAGGCGGTGGGAGAGATCGACGGCGTTGGTGGTGCTGGTGGCGATGGGGCGCGGAGCGCTGCTCTCTTTCTACTTTGGGAAGAAGGGGGGAGCGGCGGAAGTTTCTGAGATCGGATTAGCAACTGGTGAAGATGGGCGAACTGCCCCTGTTTCCCCTGCTTATGAAGAGGGACGGGGCGGACGTTCCGTCTTTCCGAATAAAGAACCACCCACGATCTCTCCCACGATGCCGCATTCAACGCGTGCCGTTCAGGGAGGGCGCGGTGGATACAGAGCAAGATACGGCGTGACCCAGGCCGCGCATGCCCGTGCCCTGTTTTGGGCCTGGCCCAACAGCGCTCGACACCGTGTGTGGCCCAGGCCCGGGGGCTCCTGTCGGTGTACTAGAGTAGGGGTACCCTAGTATCCCGAACTTGTGCACGGGCAGTCGCAGCACCCCGCGGCAAGGCTTGCCGGGTGACCGCCAAGGTCCTCCGTGGTTCCTTTGGAGCCATTCAAGAACAAACTGTTCAAGCCAAGGAGACAAGACCCCGGCAAGAGGAGCTTGCCGGGAAGGCCAACCGAGGCATTTCAAGGAACTTGCCGCGGTGCGAGGTGGCAAGCGACGCTGACAAGACTGCCATCGTGGCAAGCGGTGGCGCCCCTGACGGTCCCTGTTTGCACTGCTTGGGCGACACAGACGGGCATTTAATGCCTTTGTCCTCTGCCGTCAGGGTTAGGTATGATACACTATACAAGTAGTTGTACCAACCGCAACATCTTTCCATTTTTGCCCTTGTCAAGATTGCCACCTGTCGGTGACCCCTTAAGCATATAAAAGGAGGCCCATGCGCAACGTAGAGGGGGGTTCGAAGCCAGAAAACACTCACGCTCGGTCTTGTTAGCAGCTAGTGTGTACTGTAGCACCCCAGCGTTCCCGAGCAAGAAATTAATACAATCAGACAAGCAGCAGTAGGAGTATTATCTCTCCGGAGAGCTCCGAAGCTGGGTAAATCGCTCGTGTGCTTCGCCTCGATCTGCTCTTCGTGCGATCACCTCCCCCTGCCAAACTGAAAGGGGCTCGGTCCGCCGGTCCCATAGGTGTCCGTGGCTCAGCTTCCACGACAGCAGGCGGCGGCGGCTGCGAAAGCGGCGGCGTCGGCGTCAGCTTGGGGTCCGAGGGGCCCCGGGCGCGGCTTTTAAGGGGAGGGGGCGGAAGGCGGCAGCGGGGTGACTTGGGCGAGGGGGCGCCGGACTCGGGAGTCGTTCTCGAGCCGGACACGGTTGGGAAGGCGGCGGCGCGGCGGCGGGCCGGCTCGGCTGGGCCTTTGGCCTAGTCGGGCCAAGCGAAACCTTTTTTCTTTAAATAATTTCGGCCGAAGAAAAATCCTAATAAAATATAATTTTTTTTCTAAAAATGCCAAACAAATTCACCGTCTAAATAAAATATTTATAAAAAAATGAATATTTTTCTGGCCTAGGAATGCAATTTAAAAAATTGCATATTTTTCTATTTCGAATAAAATAGCAAATATAATACCAGAAAAATCGTAATTTGATTTTAAAATTCTTTCTACAATATTTTTCTTAATTTGAAGAAGTCATATTATCTTCCCTCATTTATTTTTAATATAGGAAATAATTGGAGAGAAAAATAATAAAACCAAATTTATCCTTTTCTTGAAATTTGAATAAAATTCAAATATGAATTTTGTGAAACCTCCAACTCTCTCCTTGGGTCCTTGAGTTGCTTAAGATTTCTAGGATCTCAACCGAAATGCAATAATAAATATGATATGCATATGATGATCTATGTATAACATCCAAATTGAAAATTGGGATGTTACAACACGTGGTGCCCGTAGTTTCCCGAGTGAATCTCTTGCAAGATCTGCCATCCTTCTTCTGGTGAAATGCAACGCCAAGTAATCCCAGAAGCGCTTTTCTTGTAGAGTCAATCACCCATGATGGTGAAGGCCTTCGATCGGCAGACGAGCCGGTGAGCCTTAACCTCATCTTCCGGGAGTTCCTGCCTGAGCAAGTACGTAATGTACGACTCAGTCCACTCGTGGGTGATCACGAGAATCTCCTGGACTAAGTTAATCACTACGGGAATGTCAACTTAAGTTGGATTAGACAGTCCGACTGGTTGCGGGGTTCTTCCATGAAAGGGCCTTCTTTGATCATGGGCTTGTGCAAGTGCTCTAGGAACACGTTCTCCGGGACTGCCTTCTGAGTGGAACCAATTTTGGTGAGGTCATCAGCTGCCTGGTTCTGAAGTCGTGGAATGTGGTGGAGCTCTAGTCTTTCAAAGTTCTTTTCCAGTTTTCTGACGGTGTTGGATTAGCTTGTCGTTGTTGGACTTCGAATATCCCACTCCTTCATGACTTGGTTCACCACTAGATCCAAGTTTCCATAGACCATCAGTCGGTGGATCCCGAGGGAGATTGCCATGTGTAGCCCATACAGAAGAGCTTCATACTCAGCCTCATTGTTGGAGGAATCAAAGTGAATCTAAAGCACATGGCTAAGTTGGTTAACTTTAGGGGACACCAAGACCACTCCAGCTCCTGAGCCATGGAGAATCTTGGAGCCATCGAAGAACATACTCCAATGCTTGGGGAGACTCGGGGTAGGCTGCTCCTTGTCCATCTACTCGGCCAAAAAATCCACTAGGGCTTGCGACTTGATGAATTTCTTGGCCTCATCTTGATATCCAAAGGGAGGAGCTGCTACTTGTGAGCTATGTTGGGATTTCCCCAAAGAGGAGAGGATGATGTAGTATAGTAGACATAAGTATTTCCCTCAGTTATGAAACCAAGGTTATCAATCCAGTAGGAGAACCAAGCAACACTATGCAAACAACACTTGCACACAAATAACAAATCCTTGCAATCCAAGGCGTAGATGGGTTGTCAATCCCTTAACGGTATTGCCAAAGATTAAATTGTATAGGTTTTGATAAATAGATATAAGAAAAACACAAAATAAAATAAATAAAACAAAATTACATCAAGGTATTTTTGGTTTCAATATATGATAGAGAATAGACCCCGGGGCCATATTTTTCACTAGAGGCTTCTCTCAAGAAAATATCATACGGTGGGTAAGCAAATTACTATTGTGAAATTGCCAAAAAAGCAAATAATTATGACGATATCCAAGGCAATGATCTTATATATAAGCATCACATCCAAGATTAGTAGACTGACTCCTGCCTGCATCTACTACTATTACTCCACACATCGACCGCCATCCAGCATGCATCTAGTGTATTAAGTTCATGACAGAACGGAGTAATGGCTTAAGCAAGATGACATGATGTAGACACGATCGAACCCCTCACAAAGAACCTCTTCCCATGTCAAGAAAAATCAATCTTGTTGGACAAACCAAACCAATAATTTAGAGAAGAAATACGATGCTATAACAATCATGCATAAAAGAGTTCAGAGAAAACTCAAATAATATTCATGGATAGATCTGATCATAATCTCACAATTCATCGGATCGTAACAAACACATGGCAAAAGTCATTACATCAAATAGATCTCCAAGAACATCAAGGAGAACATTGTATTGAAGATCAAAAAGAGAGAAGAAGGCATCTAGCTACTAACTACGGACCCGTAGGTCTGTGGTAAACTACTCACGCATCATCGGAGGGGCGGCAAGGATGATGAAGGACCCCTCCATGATCGTTCCCCCTCTAGCAGAGTCCTGGAAAAGGCCTCTAGATTGGATCTCGTGGTTTTGGAACTTGCGACGGTGGAAATAGTATTTTGGGAACTCCCCTGAGGGTTTTGGGATTTTAGAGTATTTATAAAGGCAGAGGTAGGTCAAAATGATGCATGTGGGTCCCATTACCCACCAGGGCGCGCGAGGCCCCACTTTCATTTTCTCGTGGCCTCTAGAAGCTTCCAGGGTCTCTTATCACCAGAAAAAATCTCCAAAAAGTTTCGTGGCATTTGGAAAGTAAAAAACAAGCAAAAAACAGCAACTAACATAGGGCAATAAGTTAGTAGGTTAGTCCCAAAAAATGATATAAATTTGCTTGTAAATGTGTGTAAAACATCCATGATTGATAATATAATAGCATGGAACAATAAAAAATTATAGATACGTTGGAGACGTGTCAGGAGCTCAATGGCCCATTTGGCCACTCGGCCCGTGGCGTCTCTATTGTTCATGATCTCGGGCAGAGGAGTGTCGGTTATCACCATGACCTAGTGCTCTTGAAAGTAATGAGCCACCTTCTTCACAGGCAGATAAATCATGTACACTAGCTTCTAGTACTATGGGTATCTTTGCTTGGAGGGGGTCAAAACTTTCGAGATGTGGTAGACTGGGCATTGGATCTTCATGCTATGCCTTGTTCCTCTCGCTCCATAGTGAGCACAGTGCTAACAACTTGGCTCGTTGCCGTGATGTACAAGAGCATAGGCTCTCGGCTGTTTGGAGCAACAAGCACCGGCAGGGTGGAAAAAAGTAGGACTTTGAGTTCTTCGAAAGCGACCTATGCTTCAGTCATCCACTCAAAATTGTCTGATTTTTTCATCAATTGGTAAAGCAGCAGGTCTTTTTCACCAAGTCATGAGATGAATCTACATAGGGCTGCTAGATAGCCCGTGAGTCTCTTTATGTTGTGTAGACACTCTGGCTGCTTCATTCGGACTATAGCACCGATCTTCTTGGGGTTGGCGTCGATTCCCCATTTGGAAAGAAGGAAGCCGAGTAACTTGCTAGTGGGAACCCCTCCAAAAGTGGCTCAGGTTTGTGAAGGTCTTAGCAAGGTCTGTCAAGAGGTCGGGACCTTTCCTGGACTTGACCACGATGTCATCCATGTAGGCCTCCACGTTCTGACCGATCTGCTTTTGTAAGCATTTCTGAATCATGCGTTGGAACTTTGCTCCAACATTTTTCAATCTGAATGGCATCATGATATAAAAAACACCCGAATGGGGTGATGAATGCTATTTTTATTTCATTTGGAACATACATTCGGATCTGGTGGTACCCAGAGTACACATCCATAAACGATAACCATTCACGCCCGTCAATAGAGTCTACTTTCTGATCTATGAGGGGGAGAAAAAAATGATCCTTTGGGCAGGCGCGATTGATGTTTTGAATTCAATGCACATCCGAAGGGAGTTATTATTCTTTGGCACCGTGATGACATTGGGGAGCTACTCAGAGTGGTACACCTCTCGGATGAACTCAGCGGCTAAGAGCCGCGCGATCTCCTCGCCAATCACTTTACTCTTCTCGGTGAAGAGCGTCAGAGGTGCTCTTTGAAAGGTTTATCTTCGGGTTGACATGGCGTCAATGCTCAGCCTGTTCCCTGGGAACACCTGGCATGTCAGAATGCTTCCATGCAAAAATGTCCCAATTTTCATGGAGGAACTGGATGAACTTGCCTTCCTATTTGCTGTCAACCGTGGTGGAGATGTTGGTCGGTGCAGCGTCCAACGAACGTGCACCGGCTTTGTCTCGCCAGCCGACTGGAAAACGGTTTCCATATTCGGCTTCTTGGACTTCAGTAGATCACTCCAATCTACTGCATTCTTATACTCGTCCAATTCTGCCAATGTCATTTGCTCGTGAGCAATCTGGGAGCCCTTTTGCAAGCATTCTTTGGCTAACTTCTGGTTGCCCGTGACAGTTATCACGCCATTCAACCCTGACATCTTAAATTTAAGATACATGTAGCATGGCCTGGCCATGAAAAGTGCATAGGAAAGCCTACCCTTGATGGCATGGTAATCACTCTAGAAGGCCACCACCTCGAAGGTCAGCCGCTCCTTCCTGAAGTCCTTCTCTTCCCCGAATACAACATCGAGGGTGATCTGCCCAAGTGACTTGGCCTTCTTCCCGGGGATTACCCCGTGGAACTACATGCTTCTCTGGTTGAGTCAGGACATCGGAATGCCCATTACCTCTAAAGTGTCGGCGTAGATGATGTTGAGCCTACTGCCGCTATCCATGAGGACCTTGCATAGTTGGACTCCTCCCACAACCTGATCAACCACTAGGTCCTACTGCCCGGGGTCAATATGTCGACCGGGTGATCCGACTGCTCAAAGGTGACGGGCGTCTTGGCCCAATCAAGGTACTTCATGACAATCGGGATTGCCATGTTGACCTCTCGGTTAATGACCTTGAGGCGGCTTGTACTCTCACATCGGCAGAGGTCATGAGGACCTTCTTAATGTTGGGGGTACCCAGAGGTGCTCGTCCCCATTGTCATCGTCATCACTGTCCTTGTCGCCTGAGGAGTCCCGTTGCATCTCTTGCTTGCATAGTTGGCACTCCCGAGTGGTATGCTTTGACAGAATCATGTTGCCATCTTCATTTTTCTTTGTGAGGATTTGGCAGGGATGGTCAAGGATGTCACTCTTTAGAGAGACCTTCTTCTTGCTTGCCCATTCCTTCTTCTGCTTCGGCTGACCTTTCCCTTTGCTTTTGTCGGATTTAGGGATCCGGCAACCCTTGGGAGGTTCGAACTATGGGGTGCGTGTGGAGATCTCAACCTGCCCAGCCTGCCTACTCGCGATCCTCCCCAGCCTAGCGCGTCGAGCTCGAATAGACACAAAGACATAGGGATTTATACTAGTTCGGGCCACCGTTGTGGTGTAATACCCTAAACCAGTGTGGTGTGGTGGATTGCCTCGAGGGGCTATGGATGAACTAGTACAAAGGATGAACAAGCCTCAAGAGATGAGGTGTTCTTGAGCTAGTGTGGTGCTCTACTTGTTTTGATTTCGGTCCCCTCTCTCTGGTGGTGGCTAGTCCTATATATACTGGCCTTGGTCCTCTTTCCAAATGTATGAGCGGGAAGGGATTCCACAACGGCAGGATTTGAAAGGGGACAAGTAGTACAGTCTATCCTGACAAAAGTAGTCTTTGACTGCGAAAAGCCTCTGGTCGTGACGCTGCGGTGGGCTCGGTGATGACCTCCGTCCCGCCGTCCTGCTGGTCTTGGCCTTGTTGCACCAGAATGGAAACCTTTGGCTGATTCCTTGGGACCATGCGCCTGTGGCTTGCCTCCCTTACACCAAAGAGGAAACCTGCGCTCTGTGCCCTCCTGGCCTTGGTCGTCATGGCTCATGTCAGCTGAGCCTCGTGAGGTAGCTCCATAGAACTCTCCGCCCCACAGGAGCCCTCTTGAGGAGGCCACTCCTTCAGGGGTCTTGGTGTCGTTTGCCTCGCGAGGGTCTTGCGGTGTTGGTGTTGGAGCTGGGCCATACCAGGCCGTCGATGGAGCCACGTGGTGAGCCACAGGTAGGCAGGGCTGGATACGCCCAAATCCAGGACACCGACAGTAGGCTCCGGGCCCAAGGCACGCTCGGACTTGGCCTCCTGGCGAAACCAAAAGGCAAGGGCGGAGTGCCGTGGGCCCCATCAGCCTACGGCCCTGAGGACACTTGGCGGTTGATGGGACGTGGGCGTCTCCACTTCCCCACGCCGCCTTGATATCCGTTAGACCTAGCAACCACCCGTTGTCAGTGCAACTCGCCCTTCGCAGAGTACGGTGCTCGGCTCTTGTTTCCTCCTTCCCAATCTTGCCGCCGCGTCCATAGATCTGGTGCCGACGTCTCACCCGCTCTTGGTGTTCGCCATGGCCCCCAAGCCAAGGAACAAGAAGGGGCAGCCGTGCGCACCAGCCGATCCTCTCCCGACCCTGGAGCCGGCCCTTGAGCAGTCGACAGTGATCAATAAGGAGGGGCTGGACAAGGCTCGCCACGCGCTCGTCACCGATTCCAATGAGGGGACGGCAACGACTGCTCGCCCTGCGTCTTGGCTAACTAGAGAGATGAGTGCAACAGAGAACCCTATCCATCTCCATGCTCTTCTTGCTGGGTCGGTTACTCCCTTCTCCCCTTTCTTCAATGCCGTGATGTCACATTACCAGATCCATCTGCTGCATCTGGACCCTCTCTTCGTCATCCTCCTCACCGTCTTCGCCTTCCTCTGCGAGGCCATGGTGGGCATCACCCCCTCCGTGGCCTTGTTTCTCTGTTTCTTCCTGCTTCAGTTGGTGGATGCCGCCAACGCTCTGGGTGCGTGACCTTCGAAGCCATGGCAGCGACTGCTGGCTTGCAAGCTTTCGCCTGTCGCCAATGGATTCCGGAAGCAGTGGCTCCTGATGGATGCCCGCACATTCAGCCCCCTGCTCATGATTCCTAGGTCACTGGCTTCGCCAAGCTCTGGCTGGTGGCATGAGAAGCTCATCGACCGGCGTCTTGCTTTCGTCTGGAAGAGGTTGGAGAGGCTCCAGGAACTGGGGGTGACGGTGCCAATGGTGGTGAAGGAATTCGTGAAGCAACGCATTGCTCCCCTCCAGCGCCATTCTTGCCCGATGTGGGACTTCACAGGCGCCGGAGACCCGATGAGGCTGTAGAAGCCGTCGCTTGCTGCCGATACGTTGAGTGTGGTGCTCAAGCTCCTGACTGGCGAGACCGAGCCTGCTGACCTTCCGGGGGTGGCTTCCTTCTTTATCTGTGCTCGAACAAGGAGGCCTTTGCGGGGCAGATGCCCCTGTTCGATGAGTGGGGGTTGCTTCCTGAGGGCATTGAGGGGCCCCACGAGAACCCCGTCTTTGTGGCTCCTCTCCTGATCGACACTGCCGCGTGCGGCCCGAGTGTGGAGGCAGGGGGCGCGCGCCTCCGTCAACTATGAGATCCTCCAGAGGCTCAACCTTGTTAGAGGCTCAGGAGCCTGAGGCTTCTGGGGCACGGGAAGGAGTTGCTGCAGAGCCTGCGCAACACCAGGCTTACGAGGTAGGAGTCTCTGATGCTTGGGATGGTGGCTCCAGAGTGGCTACTGGCGATGAGGAGCCCACCAATGGCCCCAGAGTCGTGAGGCAGGAAGTCTCGCCAGGTGCCCCTGCCCTTGGTACCCTTGCTCCAGATATCACGCTGTGCCTCGAGTCGCTCCTGAAGAGGAAGAGGTCCCCGTGCCGCGATGATGGCACCCATCGGCCGCTGAAGACGAGGAGATACATGGCTGCCGATGAGCAAGTACCTTCACTCTTGATCCCCAAGCGCGCCGCGTTCTCATGGCTGGGGTTTTGCAAGATCCCCGTGAAGATGAAACCTCGGGAGGCGGGCACCCCCAAGGACTCCATCTTGGCGCATGCGCGCAGCCCCCAGCGCCCCGGGCCTGCACAGGGTGTGAGTCCAACTCTATCCTGTACGACGCCGCGAGGGTGCCCCGGAGCCGGGCTCCATGTTCGCTCCCCCCGCGAGGCGAGGGGTGCACTGGTGATCCTCCCTCTTGTCGTTACTGGCAGGGGGTGTCCTCTGGTCAGCCTTCGTCTTCAAGCTGTGGGGCTAGGCTAGCCAGCCCCCGACCAGTGACTATCGGAGCACCCAGCACCCCCCGAGCTACTTCCGGAGCCGGTGAAAATTTTGGGAATGATCTCACGTTTGCTCGCGGGCATAGCGTGGTGCTCTTCGGGTTCTTCAGTGAAGCGATGCGAGCGATGGTCCATCTTGGCGGGGAGCTCGCCAACATCGACACCAGGCTTGAGGCAGAGAACCGCCGCTTGGAGGGTGAATGGCAGCGGCTGAAGGTGGCCATCAACCTTGGAAAGCTTCAGCGAGACGAAGCCGAAGCGCACGCGGAGGCCTCGCTCGCGGCTTCTCACAAAGCTTGTGCTCGCACCATGGAAGAGGCTGAGGCGTCCAACCGCCGTCGCGAGGCGGCTGATGAGCGGGAGCGAGATCTTATGTCTGTAAATGCGGCCCTACTGCGCGAAGTCGCGGAGCGTCGTGCCCTGCTGGCCTCCTCAACAGGTGAGGTGGCCCTCGCCGAGGCGGAGCTCCTGAGGTGCCATGAGGACTTAACGCTAGAGGCCGTGGAACATAGCTTGGCGCTGGAGAGGCTGGAGGTGAGTTAGGGACAGGCCGCCATGGCTGAGGACGCCGTCGCCGCCCGAGAAGCTCAGGTCCAGATGGAGGTGGAGAAGAAGGTGGCGAAGGCACGCACTGAGCTGGATGGAAGGCATCGCCTGGACTTGGAGCTGCTTAAGGCTGAGTTTGAGGGCCGGACCTTCATCCCGAAGACCGAGCTACAGGCTATGGAGCAGCACGAGGGCGCTGCCCGGGGGGCCCTGGCTTCTTCCGAATCTGCCCTGGATTCTGCCCGTGCCGAGATATACTCTCTCCGGAAGCAAGCCGAAGACACCGCCTCCCTCCTGGAGAAGGCTTCGAGTGAAAAGTGCCGCTGCCAGACACTGGAGCGTGAGCACGGTCCCATGCTCCAAGGTCTGCGCGTCAGAGCCAACAACGCCTTGGGTGCCATTTGTGATGAGAGCGCTCCTCACCCGCAAGAGAACGACTATTTCAGCCATCTCCGCTTCTTAACTAATATTGTGAACCGCCTGGAGGATCAGGCCGCATAAGCCCGCCAGCTTGTTGAGGAGAGGATCCGGGGCCTCCTTGGGTGCGCGCTCTCGCGCATCTTCACCAACCTCCTGAACCTTGACTCCCACTTCGATTTCAGCACCGTGCTAGCTCGCATGCCTGCGGCCACCAAAGACAAGCTTGCCAAGTGGTGGACGGTCATTTGGATGCTCTGGTGAAGGAGCTGACTCTTGAAGACGACACGACCGTGCTCGCAGCCAAAGGAGCTGGCGTGGGTGGAAATGACGAGGAGGATGTCAGCTTCAGCACAAGTAGAATGGATGGGAGTGACGAAGAAGGCGCGTCCATCTAGGCTTGTATTTATTTTTCTTTAACCTGTATAATGAAAACTCAAACATATTCTTGTGAGAGTATTTTGGGAAGGGGGTGCCCCTTATGATGTGTGAGATTACTAAATACTTTTGAATTGATATCCGGAGCGAGGCCCCGCAGGGCTGTTGGTCGCTGAGCAAGGTAGTTGTTTATGACTTATCTTGGGTTTCGGGGGACTTGCGTGGGGCCTGGCGTCGCGGCCGGGCCCCTTCTCCTGAGGCAAGCCTGCCGCAGGCTCGCGAGGCCCTGTGCTTCTCGAGGGGCCTGCTGGCCTTCGAGCCCCCAGGGGGAGCAATCGGTACCATCGCGTACACCTTACCCAGCCCCCGCCACTTCTACCAGGCCGTCAAAGAACTCCTGCACAACGTCGTCCGCAGGCTCTTGCCAAGTTGGGACAATTCCATGCGAATCGCACAGCGGCATCATTACACGGATGCGGTCGAGCGAGGAGTTGTTGCACAGCGGAACGACATCCTTCGGCAACCTGAACCATTCGGGATGTTGAGGTTGAACAATTCCTTGAGCATCGCGTCCAGCTCCAGGACAGTGAAGTTGAAGTTGAGGCCCGGGCGCAGCCTCATGATGTCCGTCGGACCCCCGAACTCCCAGGCGGGTCTCCTCCTCTCCTGCAGGGGGGCGATGCGGCGGCGAAGAAAATCTGCGCCAACTGCGCCTACAGTGAGCCCGGCAAGCCTGAGGCGTAGGATTCGGGTGATGGCAATCTTCAGCCTATCATCTTCCGGGGCCACGCTGCTCCAATCGTTGCTGCGCGCTACTGGGGCTTGGCGCTGGGCGGTAAATGGCTGCGGGTTCTCCTCGACAATCCAGCACCACTCTGCTCTCCATTCCTCCCACTTGCCGCGGAGCTCTCCCTCCAGATAAGCTTCCTTCTTGCCGGCTCTCGAGATCCAGGCGATTCCGCTGGATAGAGGCTCCCCTCTCTCAACTCGGGGCATAAAGAAGTGGCGGAAAAGAGCTACGTTTGGGTGGACTCCGACAAAGTTTTCGCAGAGTTGTGCGAAAATTGCCATGGTCAGAACGACATTGGGGGTGAAGTCAAGGAGGTGGAACCCGTAGGTGTTCATGATGTCGTAGAAGAATTCAGAGAAAGGCGGGCAGAGCCCGCAGTAGAAGAACAGCGCGAAGAAGGGATATCCATTCGGAGCCCGTTCCGAAGCGGCGGCGGAGAGTACCTTCGTGCGCGGATGCGCTCGCGTCTCTGTCTACCACAAGTGGTAGTAGTACTCCCGCAGCTCCTTCGCGACGAGCTGGGGGGGGGGGGGAAGGTTATCCGCTCCTTTGCAGCGCCGCGAGCCGCTGCGCCTCGGTCGTCTTCACGCCCTTCCCCTTGCCGGCTTTCGGAGCCATGGCGGAGGCGGTGGGAGAGATCGACGGCGTTGGTGGTGCTGGTGGCATGGGGGGCGGAGCGCTGCTCTCTTTCTGCTTTGGGAAGAAGGGGGGAGCGGCGGAAGTTTCTGAGATCGGATTAGCAACTAGCGAAGATGGGCGAACTGCCCCTGTTTCCCCTGCTTATAAAGAGGGACGGGGCGGACGTTCCGTCTTTCCGAATAAAGAACCACCCACAATCTCTCCCACGACGCCGCATTCAACGCGTGCCGTTCAGGGAGGGCGCGGTGGATACGGAGCAAGATACGGCGTGACCCAGGCCGCGCATGCCCGTGCCCTGTTTTGGGCCTGGCCCAACAGCGCTCGGCACCGTGTGTGGCCCAGGCCCGGGGGCTCCTGTCGGTGTACTAGAGTAGGGGTACCCTAGTATCCCGAACTTGTGCACGGGCAGTCGCAGCACCCCACGGCAAGGCTTGCCGGGTGACCGCCAAGGTCCTCGGTGGTTCCTTTGGAGCCATTCAAGAACAAACTGTTCAAGCCAAGGAGACAAGACCCCGGCAAGAGGAGCTTGCCGGGAAGGCCAACCGAGGCATTTCAAGGAACTTGCCGCGGTGCGAGGTGGCAAGCGACGCTGACAAGACTGCCATCGTGGCAAGCGGTGGCGCCCCTGACGGTCCCTGTTTGCACTGTTTGGGCGACACAGACGGGCATTTAATGCCTTTGTCCCCTACCGTCAGGGTTAGGTATGATACACTGTACAAGTAGTTGTACCAACCGCAACATCTTTCCATTTTTGCCCTTGTCAGGATTGCCACCTGTCGGTGACACCTTAAGCATATAAAAGGAGGCCCATGCGCAACGTAGAGGGGGGGTTCGAAGCCAGAAAACACTCATGCTCGGTCTC
Organism: Triticum timopheevii; assembly: GCA_963921465.1. Classification (NCBI taxonomy): domain Eukaryota; kingdom Viridiplantae; phylum Streptophyta; class Magnoliopsida; order Poales; family Poaceae; genus Triticum; species Triticum timopheevii. The sequence goes on along the minus strand of OY997264.1, from coordinate 244,555,361 downwards.
GTTAGCAGCTAGTGTGTACTGTAGCACCCCAGCGCTCCCGAGCAAGAACTTAATACAATCAGACAAGCAGCAGTAGGAGTATTATCTCTCCGGAGAGCTTCGAAGCTGGGTAAATCGCTCGTGTGCTTCGCCTCGATCTGCTCTTCGTGCGATCACCTCCCCCTGCCGAACCGAAAGGGGCTCGGTCCGCCGGTCCCATAGGTGTCCGTGGCTCAGCTTCCATGACAGCAGGCGGCGGCGGCTACGAAAGCGGCGGCGTCGGTGTCAGCTTGGGGTCCGAGGGGCCCCGGGCGCGGCTTTTAAGGGGAGGGGGCGCAAGGCGGCAGCGGGGTGACTTGGGCGAGGGGGCGCCAGACTCGGGAGTCGTTCTCGAGCCGGACATGGTTGGGAAGGCGGCGGCGCGGCGGCAGGCCGGCTCGGCTGGGCCTTTGGCCTAGTCGGGCCAAGCGAAACCTTTTTTCTTTAAATAATTTCGCCCGAAGAAAAATCCTAATAAAATATATTTTTTTTTCTAAAAATGCCAAACAAATTCACCGTCTAAATAAAATATTTATAAAAAAATGAATATTTTTCTGGCCTAAGAATGCAATTTAAAAAATTGCATATTTTTCTATTTCGAATAAAATAGCAAATATAATACCAAAAAAATCGTAATTTGATTTTAAAATTCTTTCTCCAATATTTCTCTTAATTTGAAGAAGTCATATTATCTTCCCTCATTTATTTTTAATATAGGAAATAATTGGAGAGAAAAATAATAAAACCAAATTTATCCTTTTCTTGAAATTTGAATAAAATTCAAATATGAATTTTGTGAAACCTCCAACTCTCTCCTTGGGTCCTTGAGTTGCTTAAGATTTCTAGGATCTCAACCGAAATGCAATAATAAATATGATATGCATATGATGATCTATGTATAACATCCAAATTGAAAATTGGGATGTTACAACACGTGGTGCCCGTAGTTTCCCGAGTGAATCTCTTGCAAGATCTGCCATCCTTCTTCTGGTGAAATGCAACGCCAAGTAATCCCAGAAGCGCTTTTCTTGTAGAGTCAATCACCCATGATGGTGAAGGCCTTCGATCGGCAGACGAGCCGGTGAGCCTTAACCTCATCTTCCGGGAGTTCCTTCCTGAGCAAGTACGTAATGTACGACTCAGTCCACTCGTGGGTGATCACGAGAATCTCCTGGACCAAGTTAATCACTACGGGAATGTCAACTTAAGTTGGATTAGACAGTCCAACTGGTTGCGGGGTTCTTCCATGAAAGGGCCTTCTTTGATCATGGGCTTGTGCAAGTGCTCTAGGAACACGTTCTCCGGGACTGCCTTCTGAGTGGAACCAATTTTGGTGAGGTCATCAGCTGCATGGTTCTGAAGTCGTGGAATGTGGTGGAGCTCTAGTCTTTCAAAGTTCTTTTCCAATTTTCTGACGGTGTTGGATTAGCTTGTCGTTGTTGGACTTCGAATATCCCACTCCTTCATGACTTGGTTCACCACTAGATCCAAGTTTCCATAGACCATCAGTCGGTGGATCCCGAGGGAGATTGCCATGTGTAGCCCATACAGAAAAGCTTCATACTCAGCCTCATTGTTGGAGGAATCAAAGTGAACCTAAAGCACATGGCTAAGTTGGTTAACTTTAGGGGACACCAAGACCACTCCAGCTCCTGAGCCATGGAGAATCTTGGAGCCATCGAAGAACATACTCCAATGCTTGGGGAGACTCGGGGTAGGCTGCTCCTTCTCCATCTACTCAGCCAGAAAATCCACTAGGGCTTCCGACTTGATGAATTTCTTGGCCTCATCTTGATATCCAAAGGGAGGAGCTGCTACTTGTGAGCTATGTTGGGATTTCCCCAAAGAGGAGAGGATGATGTAGTATAGTAGACATAAGTATTTCCCTCAGTTATGAAACCAAGGTTATCAATCCAGTAGGAGAACCAAGCAACACTATGCAAACAACACTTGCACACAAATAACAAATCCTTGCAATCCAAGGCGTAGATGGGTTGTCAATCCCTTAACGGTATTGCCAAAGATTAAATTGTATAGGTTTTGATAAATAGATATAAGAAAAACACAAAATAAAATAAATAAAACAAAATTACATCAAGGTATTTTTGGTTTCAATATATGATAGAGAATAGACCCCGGGGCCATATTTTTCACTAGAGGCTTCTCTCAAGAAAATATCATACGGTGGGTAAGCAAATTACTATTGGGAAATTGCCAAAAAAGCAAATAATTATGACGATATCCAAGGCAATGATCTTATATATAAGCATCACATCCAAGATTAGTAGACTGACTCCTGCCTGCATCTACTACTATTACTCCACACATCGACCGCCATCCAGCATGCATCTAGTGTATTAAGTTCATGACAGAACGGAGTAATGGCTTAAGCAAGATGACATGATGTAGACACGATCGAACCCCTCACAAAGCACCTCTTCCCATGTCAAGAAAAATCAATCTTGTTGGACAAACCAAACCAATAATTCAGAGAAGAAATACGATGCTATAACAATCATGCATAAAAGAGTTTAGAGAAAACTCAAATAATATTCATGGATAGATCTGATCATAATCTCACAATTCATCGGATCGTAACAAACACATGGCAAAAGTCATTACATCAAATAGATCTCCAAGAACATCAAGGAGAACATTGTATTGAAGATCAAAAAGAGAGAAGAGGCATCTAGCTACTAACTACGGACCCGTAGGTCTGTGGTAAACTACTCATGCATCATCGGAGGGGCGGCAAGGATGATGAAGGACCCCTCCATGATCGTTCCCCCTCTAGTAGAGTCCTGGAAAAGGCCTCTAGATTGGATCTCGTGGTTTTGGAACTTGCGACGGTGGAAATAGTATTTTGGGAACTCCCCTGAGGGTTTTGGGATTTTATAGTATTTATAAAGGCAGAGGTAGGTCAAAATGATGCATGTGGGTCCCATTACCCACCAGGGCGCGCGAGGCCCCACTTTCATTTTCTCGTGGCCTCCAGAAGCTTCCAGGGTCTCTTATCACCAGAAAAAATCTCCAAAAAGTTTCGTGGCATTTGGAAAGTAAAAAACAAGCAAAAAACAAGAACTAACATAGGGCAATAAGTTAGTAGGTTAGTCCCAAAAAATGATATAAATTTGCTTGTAAATGTGTGTAAAACATCCATGATTGATAATATAATAGCATGGAACAATAAAAAATTATAGATACGTTGGAGACGTGTCAGGAGCTCAATGGCCCATTTGGCCACTCGGCCCGTGGCGTCTCTGTTGTTCATGATCTCGGGCAGAGGAGTGTCGGTTATCACCGTGACCTAGTGCTCTTGAAAGTAATGAGCCACCTTCTTCACAGTCAGATAAATCATGTACACTAGCTTCTAGTACTATGGGTATCTTTGCTTGGAGGGGGTCAAAACTTTCAAGATGTGGTAGACTGGGCATTGGATCTTCATGCTATGCCTTGTTCCTCTCGCTCCATAGTGAGCACAGTGCTAACAACTTGGCTCGTTGCCGTGATGTACAAGAGCATAGGCTCTCGGCTGTTTGGAGCAACAAGCACCGGCAGGGTGGAAAAAAGTAGGACTTTGAGTTCTTCGAAAGCGACCTTTGCTTCAGTCGTCCACTCAAAATTGTCTGATTTTTTCATCAATTGGTAAAGCAGCAGGGCTTTTTCACCAAGTCATGAGATGAATATACATAGGGCTGCTAGATAGCCCGTGAGTCTCTTTATGTTGTGTAGACACTCTGGCTGCTTCATTCGGACAATAGCACCGATCTTCTTGGGGTTGGCGTCGATTCCCCATTTGGAAAGAAGGAAGCCGAGTAACTTGCTAGTGGGAACCCCTCCAAAAGTGGCTCAAGTTTGTGAAGGTCTTAGCAAGGTCTGTCAGGAGGTCGGGACCTTTCCTGGACTTGACCACGATGTCATCCATGTAGGCCTCCACGTTCTGACCGATCTGCTTTTGTAAGCATTTCTGAATCATGCGTTGGAACTTTGCTCCAACATTTTTCAATCTGAATGGCATCATGATATAAAAAACACCCGAATGGGGTGATGAATGCTATTTTTATTTCATTTGGAACATACATTCGGATCTGGTGGTACCCAGAGTACACATCCATAAACGATAACCATTCACGCCCGTCAATAGAGTCTACTTTCTGATCTATGCGGGGGAGAAAAAAATGATCCTTTGGGCAGGCGCGATTGATGTTTTGAATTCAATGCACATCCAAAGGGAGTTATTATTCTTTGGCACTGTGATGACATTGGGGAGCTACTCAGAGTGGTACACCTCTCGGATGAACTCAGCGGCTAAGAGCATCGCGATCTCCTCGCCAATCGCTTTACTCTTCTCGGTGAAGAGCGTCGGAGGTGCTCTTTGAAAGGTTTATCTTCGGGTTGACATGGCGTCGATGCTCAGCCAGTTCCCTGGGAACACCTGGCATGTCAGAAGGCTTCCATGCAAAAATGTCCCAATTTTCATGGAGGAACTGGATGAACTTGCCTTCCTATTTGCTGTCAACCGTGGTGGAGATGTTGGTCGGTGCAGCGTCCAACGAACGTGCACCGGCTTTGTCTCGCCAGCCGACTGGAAAGCGGTTTCCATATTCTGCTTCTTGGACTTCAGTAGATCACTCCAATCTACTGCATTCTTGTACTCGTCCAATTCTGCCAATGTCATTTGCTCGTGAGCAATCTGGGAGCCCTTTTGCAAGCATTCTTTGGCTAACTTCCGGTTGCCCGTGACAGTTATCACGCCATTCAACCCTGCCATCTTAAATTTAAGATACATGTAGCATGGCCTGGCCATGAAAAGTGCATAGGAAAGCCTACCCTTGATGGCATGGTAATCACTCTAGAAGGCCACCACCTCGAAGGTCAGCCGCTCCTTCCTGAAGTCCTTCTCTTCCCCGAATACAACATCGAGGGTGATCTGCCCAAGTGACTTGGCCTTCTTCCCGGGGATTATCCTGTGGAACTACATGCTTCTCTGGTTGAGTCAGGACATTGGAATGTCCATTACCTCTAAAGTGTCCGCTGTCCATGAGGACCTTGCATAGTTGGACTCCTCCCACAACCTGATCAACCACTAGGTCCTACTGCCCGGGGTCAATATGTCGACCGGGTGATCCGACTGCTCAAAGGTGACGGGCGTCTTGGCCCAATCAAGGTACTTCATGACAATCGGGATTGCCATGTTGACCTCTCGGTTAATGACCTTGAGGCGGCTCGTACTCTCACGTCGGCAGAGGTCATGAGGACCTTCTTAATGTTGGGGGTACCTAGAGGTGCTCGTCCCCATTGTCATCATCATCACTGTCCTTGTCGCCTGAGGAGTTCCGTTGCATCTCTTGCTTGCATAGTTGGCACTCCCGAGTGGTATGCTTTGACAGAATCATGTTGCCTTCTTCATTTTTCTTTGTGTGGATTTGGCAGGGATGGTCAAGGATGTCACTCTTTAGAGAGACCTTCTTCTTGCTTGCCCATTCCTTCTTCTGCTTCGGCTGACCTTTCCCTTTGCTTTTGTCGGATTTAGGGATCCGGCAACCCTTGAGAGGTTCGAACTCTGGGGTGCGTGCGGAGATCTCAACCTGCCCAGCCTGCCTACTCGCGATCCTCCCCAGCCTAGCGCGTCGAGCTCGAATAGACACAAAGACATAGGGATTTATACTGGTTCGGGCCACCGTTGTGGTGTAATACCCTAAACCAGTGTGGTGTGGTGGATTGCCTCGAGGGGCTATGGATGAACTAGTACAAAGGATGAATAAGCCTCAAGAGGTGAGGTGTTCTTGAGCTAGTGTGGTGCTCTACTTGTTTTGATTTCGGTCCCCTCTCTCTGGTGGTGGCTAGTCCTATATATACTGGCCTTGGTCCTCTTTCCAAATGTATGAGCGGGAAGGGATTCCACAACGGCGGGATTTGAAAGGGGACAAGTAGTACAGTCTATCCTGACAAAAGTAGTCTTTGACTGCGAAAAGCCTCTGGTCGTGACGCTGCGGTGGGCTCGGTGATGACCTCCGTCCCGCCATCCTGGTGGTCTTGGCCTTGTTGCACCAGAATGGAAACCTTTGGCTGATTCCTTGGGACCATGCGCTTGTGGCTTGCCTCCCTTACACCAAAGAGGAAACCTGCGCTATGTGCCCTCCTGTCCTTGGTCGTCATGGCTCATGTCAGCTGAGCCTTGTGAGGTAGCTCCATAGAACTCTCCGCCCCACAGGAGCCCTCTTGAGGAGGCCACTCCTTCAGGGGTCTTGCTGTCGTTCGCCTCGCGAGGGTCTTGCGGTGTTGGTGTTGGAGTTGGGCTGTACCAGGCTATCGTTGGAGCCACGTGGTGGGCCACAGGTAGGCAGGGCTGGATACCCCCAAATCCAGGACACCGACAGTAGCCCCCGGGCCCAAGGCACGGTCGGACTTGGCCTCCTGGCGAAACCAAAAGGCAAGGGCGGAGTGCCGTGGGCCCCATCAGCCTACGGCCCTGAGGACACTTGGTGGTTGATGGGACGTGGGCGTCTCCACTTCCCCACGCCGCCTTGATATCCGTTAGACCTAGCAACCACCCGTTGTCAGTGCAACTCGCCCTTCGCAGAGTACGGTGCTCGGCTCTTGTTTCCTCCTTCCCAATCTTGCCGCCGCGTCCATAGATCTGGTGCCGACGTCTCACCCGCTCTTGGTGTTCGCCATGGCCCCCAAGCCAAGGAAGAAGAAGGGGCAGCCGTGCGCACCAGCCGATCCTCTCCCGGCCCTGGAGCCGGCCCTTGAGCAGTCGACAGTGATCAATAAGGAGGGGCTGGACAAGGCTCGCCACGCGCTCGTCGCCGATTCCAATGAGGGGACGGCAACGACTGCTTGCCCTGCGTCTTGGCTAACTAGAGAGATGAGTGCAACAGAGAACCCTATCCATCTCCATGCTCTTCTTGCTGGGTCGGTTACTCCCTTCTCCCCTTTCTTCAATGCCGTGATGTCACATTACCAGATCCATCTGCTGCATCTGGACCCTCTCTTCGTCATCCTCCTCACCGTCTTCGCCTTCCTCTGCGAGGCCATGGTGGGCATCACCCCCTCCGTGGCCTTGTTTCGCTGTTTCTTCCTGCTTCAGTTGGTGGATGCCGCCAACGCTCTGGGTGCGTGACCTTCGAAGCCATGGCAGCGACTGCTGGCTTGCAAGCTTTCGCCTGTCGCCAAGGGATTCCGGAAGCAGTGGCTCCTGATGGATGCCCGCACATTCAGCCCCCTGCTGACGATTCCTAGGTCACTGGCTTCGCCAAGCTCTGGCTGGTGGCATGAGAAGCTCATCGACCGGCGTCTTGCTTTCGTCTGGAAGAGGTTGGAGAGGCTCCAGGAACTGGGGGTGACGGTGCCAATGGTGGTGAAGGAATTCGTGAAGCAACGCATTGCTCCCCTCCAGCGCCATTCTTGCCCGATGTGGGACTTCACAGGCGCCGGAGACCCGATGAGGCTGTAGAAGCCGTCGCTTGCTGCCGATACGTTGAGTGTGGTGCTCAAGCTCCTGACTGGCGAGACCGAGCCTGCTGACCTTCCGGGGGTGGCTTCCTTCTTTATCTGTGCTCGAACAAGGAGGCCTTTGCGGGGCAGATGCCCCTGTTCGATGAGTGGGGGTTGCTTCCTGAGGGCATTGAGGGGCCCCACAAGAACCCCGTCTTTGTGGCTCCTCTCCTGATCGACACTGCCGCGCGCGGCCCGAGTGTGGAGGCAGGGGGCGCGCGCCTCCGTCAACTGTGAGATCCTCCAGAGGCTCAGCCTTGTTAGAGGCTCAGGAGCCTGAGGCTTCTGGGGCACGGGAAGGAGTTGCTGCAGAGCCTGCGCAACACCAGGCTTACGAGGTAGGAGTCTCTGATGCTTGGGATGGTGGCTCCAGAGTGGCTACTGGCGATGAGGAGCCCACCAATGGCCCCAGAGTCGTGAGGCAGGAAGTCTCGCCAGGTGCCCCTGCCCTTGGTACCCTTGCTCCAGATATCACGCTGTGCCTCGAGTCGCTCCTGAAGAGGAAGAGGTCCCCGTGCCGCGATGATGGCACCCATCGGCCGCTGAAGACGAGGAGATACATGGCTGCCGATGAGCAAGTACCTTCACTCTTGATCCCCAAGCGCGCCGCGTTTTCTCATGGCTGGGGTTTTGCAAGATCCCCGTGAAGATGAAACCTCGGGAGGCGGGCACCCCCAAGGACTCCATCTTGGCGCATGCGTGCAGCCCCCAGCGCCCCGGGCCTGCACAGGGTGTGAGTCCAACTCTATCCTGTACGACGCCGCGAGGGTGCCCCGGAGCCGGGCTCCATGTTCGCTCCCCCCGCGAGGCGAGGGGTGCGCTGGTGATCCTCCCTCTTGTCGTTGCTGGCAGGGGGTGTCCTCTGGTCAGCCTTCATCTTCAAGCTGTGGGGCTAGGCTAGCCAGCCCCCGACCAGTGACTATCGGAGCACCCAGCACCTCCCGAGCTACTTCCGGAGCCGGTGAAAATTTTGGGAATGAGCTCACGTTTGCTCGAGGGCATAGCGTGGTGCTCTTCGGGTTCTTCAGTGAAGCGATGCGAGCGATGGTCCATCTTGGCGGGGAGCTCGCCAACATCGACACCAGGCTTGAGGCAGAGAACCGCCGCTTGGAGGGTGAATGGCAGCGGCTGAAGGTGGCCATCAACCTTGGAAAGCTTCAGCGAGACGAAGCCGAAGCGCACGCGGAGGCCTCGCTCGCGGCTTCTCACAAAGCTTGTGCTCGCACCATGGAAGAGGCTGAGGCAGCCAACCGCCGTCGCGAGGCGGCTGATGAGCGGGAGCGAGATCTTATGTCTGTAAATGCGGCCCTACTGCGCGAAGTCGCGGAGCGTCGTGCCCTGCTGGCCTCCTCAACAGGTGAGGTGGCCCTCGCCGAGGCGGAGCTCCTGAGGTGCCATGAGGACTTAACGCTAGAGGCCGTGGAACATAGCTTGGCGCTGGAGAGGCTGGAGGTGAGTTAGGGACAGGCCGCCATGGCTGAGGACGCCGTCGCCGCCCGAGAAGCTCAGGTCCAGATGGAGGTGGAGAAGAAGGTGGCGAAGGCACGCACTGAGCTGGATGGAAGGCATCGCCTGGACTTGGAGCTGCTTAAGGCTGAGTTTGAGGGCCGGACCTTCATCCCGAAGACCGAGCTACAGGCTATGGAGCAGCACGAGGGCGCTGCCCGGGGGGCCCTGGCTTCTTCCGAATCTGCCCTGGATTCTGCCCGTGCCGAGATATACTCTCTCCGGAAGCAAGCCGAAGACACCGCCTCCCTCCTGGAGAAGGCTTCGAGTGAAAAGTGCCGCTGCCAGACACTGGAGCGTGAGCACGGTCCCATGCTCCAAGGTCTGCGCGTCAGAGCCAACAACGCCTTGGGTGCCATTTGTGATGAGAGCGCTCCTCACCCGCAAGAGAACGACTATTTCAGCCATCTCCGCTTCTTAACTAATATTGTGACCCGCCTGGAGGATCAGGCCGCATAAGCCCGCCAGCTTGTTGAGGAGAGGATCCGGGGCCTCCTTGGGTGCGCGCTCTCGCGCATCTTCACCAACCTCCTGAACCTTGACTCCCACTTCGATTTCAGCACCGTGCTAGCTCGCATGCCTGCGGCCACCAAAGACAAGCTTGCCAAGTGGTGGACGGTCATTTGGATGCTCTGGTGAAGGAGCTGACTCTTGAAGACGACACGACCGTGCTCGCAGCCAAAGGAGCTGGCGTGGGTGGAAATGACGAGGAGGATGTCAGCTTCAGCACAAGTAGAATGGATGGGAGTGACGAAGAAGGCGCGTCCATCTAGGTTTGTATTTCTTTTTCTTTAACCTGTATAATGAAAACTCAAACATATTCTTGTGAGAGTATTTTGGGAAGGGGGTGCCCCTTATGATGTGTGAGATTACTAAATACTTTTGAATTGATATCCGGAGCGAGGCCCCACAGGGCTGTTGGTCGCTGAGCAAGGTAGTTGTTTATGACTTATCTTGGGTTTCGGGGGACTTGCGTGTGGCCTGGCGTCGCGGCCGGGCCCCTTCTCCTGAGGCAAGCCTGCCGCAGGCTCGCGAGGCCCTGTGCTTCTCGAGGGGCCTGCTGGCCTTCGAGCCCCCAGGGGGAGCAATCGGTACCATCGCGTACACCTTACCCAGCCCCCGCCACTTCTACCAGGCCGTCAAAGAACTCCTGCACAACGTCGTCCGCAGGCTCTTGCCAAGTTGGGACAATTCCATGCGAATCGCACAGCGGCATCATTGCACGGATGCGGTCGAGCGAGGAGTTGTTGCACAGCGGAACGACACCCTTCGGCAACCTGAACCATTCGGGATGTTGAGGTTGAACAATTCCTTGAGCATCGCGTCCAGCTCCAGGACAGTGAAGTTGAAGTTGAGGCCCGGGCGCAGCCTCATGATGTCCGTCGGACCCCCGAACTCCCAGGCGGGTCTCCTCCTCTCCTGCAGGGGGGCGATGCGGCGGCGAAGAAAATCTGCGCCAACGGCGCCTACAGTGAGCCCGGCAAGCCTGAGGCGTAGGATTCGGGTGATGGCAATCTTCAGCCTATCATCTTCCGGGGCCACGCTGCTCCAATCGTTGCTGCGCGCTACTGGGGCTTGGCGCTGGGCGGTAAATGGCTGCGGGTTCTCCTCGACAATCCAGCAGCACTCTGCTCTCCATTCCTCCCACTTGCCGCGGAGCTCTCCCTCCAGATAAGCTTCCTTCTTGCCGGCTCTCGAGATCCAGGCGATTCCGCTGGATAGAGGCTCCCCTCTCTCAACTCGGGGCATAAAGAAGTGGCGGAAAAGAGCTACGTTTGGGTGGACTCCGACAAAGTTTTCGCAGAGTTGTGCGAAAATTGCCATGGTCAGAACGACATTGGGGGTGAAGTCAAGGAGGTGGAACCCATAGGTGTTCATGATGTCGTAGAAGAATTCAGAGAAAGGCGGGCAGAGCCCGCAGTAGAAGAACAGCGCGAAGAAGGGATATCCATTCGGAGCCCGTTCCGAAGCGGCGGCAGAGAGTACCTTCGTGCGCGGATGCGCTCGCGTCTCTGTCGACCACAAGAGGTAGTAGTACTCCCTCAGCTCCTTCGCGACGAGCTGGGGGGGGGGGGAGGGAAGGTTGTCCGCTCCCTTTGCAGCGCCGCGAGCCGCTGCGCCTCGGTCGTCTTCACGCCCTTCCCCTTGCCGGCTTTCGGAGCCATGGCGGAGGCGGTGGGAGAGATCGACGGCGTTGGTGGTGCTGGTGGCGATGGGGGGCGGAGCGCTGCTCTCTTTCTGCTTTGGGAAGAAGGGGGGAGCGGCGGAAGTTTCTGAGATCGGATTAGCAACTAGCGAAGATGGGCGAACTGCCCCTGTTTCCCCTGCTTATAAAGAGGGACGGGGCGGACGTTCCGTCTTTCCGAATAAAGAACCACCCACGATCTCTCCCACGACGCCGTATTCAACGCGTGCTATTCAGGGAGGGCGCGGTGGATACGGAGCAAGATACGGCGTGACCCAGGCCGCGCATGCCCGTGCCCTGTTTTGGGCCTGGCCCAACAACGCTCGGCACCGTGTGTGGCCCAGGCCCGGGGGCTCCTGTCGGTGTACTAGAGTAGGGGTACCCTAGTATCCCGAACTTGTGCACGGGCAGTCGCAGCACCCCATGGCAAGGCTTGCCGGGTGACCGCCAAGGTCCTCCGTGGTTCCTTTGGAGCCATTCAAGAACAAACTGTTCAAGCCAAGGAGACAAGACCCCGGCAAGAGGAGCTTGCCGGGAAGGCCAACCGAGGCATTTCAAGGAACTTGCCGCGGTGCGAGGTGGCAAGCGACGCTGACAAGACTGCCATCGTGGCAAGCGGTGGCGCCCCTGACGGTCCCTGTTTGCACTGTTTGGGCGACACAGACGGGCATTTAATGCCTTTGTCCCCTGCCGTCAGGGTTAGGTATGATACACTGTACAAGTAGTTGTACCAACCGCAACATCTTTCCATTTTTGCCCTTGTCAGGATTGCCACCTATCGGTGGCCCCTTAAGCATATAAAAGGAGGCCCATGCGCAACGTAGAGGGGGGGTTCGAAGCCAGAAAACACTCACGCTCGGTCTCGTTAGCAGCTAGTGTGTACTGTAGCACCCCAGCGCTCCCGAGCAAGAACTTAATACAATCAGACAAGCAGCAGTAGGAGTATTATCTCTCCGGAGAGCTTCGAAGCTGGGTAAATCGCTCGTGTGCTTCGCCTCGATCTGCTCTTCGTGCGATCACCTCCCCCTGCCGAACCGAAAGGGGCTCGGTCCGCCGGTCCCATAGGTGTCCGTGGCTCAGCTTCCATGACAGCAGGCGGCGGTGGCTGCGAAAGCGGCGGCGTCGGTGTCAGCTTGGGGTCCGAGGGGCCCCGGGCGCGGCTTTTAAGGGAAGGGGGCGCAAGGCGGCAGCGGGGTGACTTGGGCGAGGGGGCGCCAGACTCGGGAGTCGTTCTCGAGCCGGACACGGTTGGGAAGGCGGCGGCGCGGCGGCAGGCCGGCTCGGCTGGGCCTTTGGCCTAGTCGGGCCAAGCGAAACCTTTTTTCTTTAAATAATTTCGCCCGAAGAAAAATCCTAATAATATATATTTTTTTTCTAAAAATTCCAAACAGATTCACCGTCTAAATAAAATATTTATAAAAAAATGAACATTTTTCTGGCCTAAGAATGCAATTTAAAAAATTGCATATTTTTCTATTTCGAATAAAATAGCAAATATAATACCAAAAAAATCGTAATTTGATTTTAAAATTCTTTCTCCAATATTTCTCTTAATTTGAAGAAGTCATATTATCTTCCCTCATTTATTTTTAATATGGGAAATAATTGGAGAGAAAAATAATAAAACCAAATTTATCCTTTTCTTGAAATTTGAATAAAATTCAAATATGAATTTTGTGAAACCTCCAACTCTCTCCTTGGGTCCTTGAGTTGCTTAAGATTTCTAGGATCTCAACCGAAATGCAATAATAAATATGATATGCATATGATGATCTATGTATGACATCCAAATTGAAAATTGGGATGTTACAACACGTGGTGCCCGTAGTTTCCCGAGTGAATCTCTTGCAAGATCTGCCATCCTTCTTCTGGTGAAATGCAACGCCAAGTAATCCCAGAAGCGCTTTTCTTGTAGAGTCAATCACCCATGATGGTGAAGGCCTTCGATCGGCAGACGAGCCGGTGAGCCTTAACCTCATCTTCCGGGAGTTCCTGCCTGAGCAAGTACGTAATGTACGACTCAGTCCACTCGTGGGTGATCACGAGAATCTCCTGGACCAAGTTAATCACTACGGGAATGTCAACTTAAGTTGGATTAGACAGTCCAACTAGTTGCGGGGTTCTTCCATGAAAGGGCCTTCTTTGATCATGGGCTTGTGCAAGTGCTCTAGGAACACGTTCTCCGGGACTGCCTTCTGAGTGGAACCAATTTTGGTGAGGTCATCAGCTGCCTGGTTCTGAAGTCGTGGAATGTGGTGGAGCTCTAGTCTTTCAAAGTTCTTTTCCAATTTTCTGACGGTGTTGGATTAGCTTGTCGTTGTTGGACTTCGAATATCCCACTCCTTCATGACTTGGTTCACCACTAGATCCAAGTTTCCATAGACCATCAGTCGGTGGATCCCGAGGGAGATTGCCATGTGTAGCCCATACAGAAAAGCTTCATACTCAGCCTCATTGTTGGAGGAATCAAAGTGAACCTAAAGCACATGGCTAAGTTGGTTAACTTTAGGGGACACCAAGACCACTCCAGCTCCTGAGCCATGGAGAATCTTGGAGCCATCGAAGAACATACTCCAATGCTTGGGGAGACTCGGGGTAGGCTGCTCCTTCTCCATCTACTCAGCCAGAAAATCCACTAGGGCTTGCGACTTGATGAATTTCTTGGCCTCATCTTGATATCCAAAGGGAGGAGCTGCTACTTGTGAGCTATGTTGGGATTTCCCCAAAGAGGAGAGGATGATGTAGTATAGTAGACATAAGTATTTCCCTCAGTTATGAAACCAAGGTTATCAATCCAGTAGGAGAACCAAGCAACACTATGCAAACAACACTTGCACACAAATAACAAATCCTTGCAATCCAAGGCGTAGATGGGTTGTCAATCCCTTAACGGTATTGCCAAAGATTAAATTGTATAGGTTTTGATAAATAGATATAAGAAAAACACAAAATAAAATAAATAAAACAAAATTACATCAAGGTATTTTTGGTTTCAATATATGATAGAGAATAGACCCCGGGGCCATATTTTTCACTAGAGGCTTCTCTCAAGAAAATATCATACGGTGGGTAAGCAAATTACTATTGGGAAATTGCCAAAAAAGCAAATAATTATGACGATATCCAAGGCAATGATCTTATATATAAGCATCACATCCAAGATTAGTAGACTGACTCCTGCCTGCATCTACTACTATTACTCCACACATCGACCGCCATCCAGCATGCATCTAGTGTATTAAGTTCATGACAGAACGGAGTAATGGCTTAAGCAAGATGACATGATGTAGACACGATCGAACCCCTCACAAAGCACCTCTTCCCATGTCAAGAAAAATCAATCTTGTTGGACAAACCAAACCAATAATTCAGAGAAGAAATACGATGCTATAACAATCATGCATAAAAGAGTTTAGAGAAAACTCAAATAATATTCATGGATAGATCTGATCATAATCTCACAATTCATCGGATCGTAACAAACACATGGCAAAAGTCATTACATCAAATAGATCTCCAAGAACATCAAGGAGAACATTGTATTGAAGATCAAAAAGAGAGAAGAGGCATCTAGCTACTAACTACGGACCCGTAGGTCTGTGGTAAACTACTCATGCATCATCGGAGGGGCGGCAAGGATGATGAAGGACCCCTCCATGATCGTTCCCCCTCTAGTAGAGTCCTGGAAAAGGCCTCTAGATTGGATCTCGTGGTTTTGGAACTTGCGACGGTGGAAATAGTATTTTGGGAACTCCCCTGAGGGTTTTGGGATTTTATAGTATTTATAAAGGCAGAGGTAGGTCAAAATGATTCATGTGGGTCCCATTACCCACCAGGGCGCGCGAGGCCCCACTTTCATTTTCTCGTGGCCTCCAGAAGCTTCCAGGGTCTCTTATCACCAGAAAAAATCTCCAAAAAGTTTCGTGGCATTTGGAAAGTAAAAAACAAGCAAAAAACAACAACTAACATAGGGCAATAAGTTAGTAGGTTAGTCCCAAAAAATGATATAAATTTGCTTGTAAATGTGTGTAAAACATCCATGATTGATAATATAATAGCATGGAACAATAAAAAATTATAGATACGTTGGAGACGTGTCAGGAGCTCAATGGCCCATTTGGCCACTCGGCCCGTGGCGTCTCTGTTGTTCATGATCTCGGGCAGAGGAGTGTCGGTTATCACCGTGACCTAGTGCTCTTGAAAGTAATGAGCCACCTTCTTCACAGTCAGATAAATCATGTACACTAGCTTCTAGTACTATGGGTATCTTTGCTTGGAGGGGGTCAAAACTTTCAAGATGTGGTAGACTGGGCATTGGATCTTCATGCTATGCCTTGTTCCTCTCGCTCCATAGTGAGCACAGTGCTAACAACTTGGCTCGTTGCCGTGATGTACAAGAGCATAGGCTCTCGGCTGTTTGGAGAAACAAGCACCGGCAGGGTGGAAAAAAGTAGGACTTTGAGTTCTTCGAAAGCGACCTTTGCTTCAGTCGTCCACTCAAAATTGTCTGATTTTTTCATCAATTGGTAAAGCAGCAGGGCTTTTTCACCAAGTCATGAGATGAATATACATAGGGCTGCTAGATAGCCTGTGAGTCTCTTTATGTTGTGTAGACACTCTGGCTGCTTCATTCGGACAATAGCACCGATCTTCTTGGGGTTGGCGTCGATTCCCCATTTGGAAAGAAGGAAGCCGAGTAACTTGCTAGTGGGAACCCCTCCAAAAGTGGCTCAGGTTTGTGAAGGTCTTAGCAAGGTCTGTCAGGAGGTCGGGACCTTTCCTGGACTTGACCACGATGTCATCCATGTAGGCCTCCACGTTCTGACCGATATGCTTTTGTAAGCATTTCTGAATCATGCGTTGGAACTTTGCTCCAACATTTTTCAATCTGAATGGCATCATGATATAAAAAACACCCGAATGGGGTGATGAATGCTATTTTTATTTCATTTGGAACATACATTCGGATCTGGTGGTACCCAGAGTACACATCCATAAACGATAACCATTCACGCCCGTCAATAGAGTCTACTTTCTGATCTATGCGGGGGAGAAAAAATGATCCTTTGGGCAGGCGCGATTGATGTTTTGAATTCAATGCACATCCAAAGGGAGTTATTATTCTTTGGCACCGTGATGACATTGGGGAGCTACTCAGAGTGGTACACCTCTCGGATGAACTCAGCGGCTAAGAGCCGCGCGATCTCCTCGCCAATCGCTTTACTCTTCTCGGTGAAGAGCGTCGGAGGTGCTCTTTGAAAGGTTTATCTTCGGGTTGACATGGCGTCGATGCTCAGCCAGTTCCCTGGGAATACCTGGCATGTCAGAAGGCTTCCATGCAAAAATGTCCCAATTTTCATGGAGGAACTGGATGAACTTGCCTTCCTATTTGCTGTCAACCGTGGTGGAGATGTTGGTCGGTGCAGCGTCCAACGAACGTGCACCGGCTTTGTCTCGCCAGCCGACTGGAAAGCGGTTTCCATATTCTGCTTCTTGGACTTCAGTAGATCACTCCAATCTACTGTATTCTTGTACTCGTCCAATTCTGCCAATGTCATTTGCTCGTGAGCAATCTGGGAGCCCTTTTGCAAGCATTCTTTGGCTAACTTCCGGTTGCCCGTGACAGTTATCATGCCATTCAACCTTGCCATCTTAAATTTAAGATACATGTAGCATGGCCTGGCCATGAAAAGTGCATAGGAAAGCCTACCCTTGATGGCATGGTAATCACTCTAGAAGGCCACCACCTCGAAGGTCAGCCGCTCCTTCCTGAAGTCCTTCTCTTCCCCGAATACAACATCGAGGGTGATCTGCCCAAGTGACTTGGCCTTCTTCCCGGGGATTACCCCGTGGAACTACATGCTTCTCTGGTTGAGTCAGGACATTGGAATGTCCATTACCTCTAAAGTGTCGGCGTAGATGATGTTGAGCCTACTGCCGCTGTCCATGAGGACCTTGCATAGTTGGACTCCTCCCACAACCTGATCAACCACTAGGTCCTACTGCCCGGGGTCAATATGTCGACCGGGTGATCCGACTGCTCAAAGGTGACGGGCGTCTTGGCCCAATCAAGGTACTTCATGACAATCGGGATTGCCATGTTGACCTCTCGGTTAATGACCTTGAGGCGGCTCGTACTCTCACGTCGGCAGAGGTCATGAGGACCTTCTTAATGTTGGGGGTACCCAGAGGTGCTCGTCCCCATTGTCATCATCATCACTGTCCTTGTCGCCTGAGGAGTTCCGTTGCATCTCTTGCTTGCATAGTTGGCACTCCCGAGTGGTATGCTTTGACAGAATCATGTTGCCTTCTTCATTTTTCTTTGTGTGGATTTGGCAGGGATGGTCAAGGATGTCACTCTTTAGAGAGACCTTCTTCTTGCTTGCCCATTCCTTCTTCTGCTTCGGCTGACCTTTCCCTTTGCTTTTGTCGGATTTAGGGATCCGGCAACCCTTGAGAGGTTCGAACTCTGGGGTGCGTGCGGAGATCTCAACCTGCCCAGCCTGCCTACTCGCGATCCTCCCCAGCCTAGCGCGTCGAGCTCGAATAGACACAAAGACATAGGGATTTATACTGGTTCGGGCCACCGTTGTGGTGTAATACCCTAAACCAGTGTGGTGTGTTGGATTGCCTCGAGGGGCTATGGATGAACTAGTACAAAGGATGAACAAGCCTCAAGAGGTGAGGTGTTCTTGAGCTAGTGTGGTGCTCTACTTGTTTTGATTTCGGTCCCCTCTCTCTGGTGGTGGCTAGTCCTATATATAGTGGCCTTGGTCCTCTTTCCAAATGTATGAGCGGGAAGGGATTCCACAACGGCGGGATTTGAAAGGGGACAAGTAGTACAGTCTATCCTGACAAAAGTAGTCTTTGACTGCGAAAAGCCTCTAGTCGTGACGCTGCGGTGGGCTCGGTGATGACCTCCGTCCCGCCATCCTGGTGGTCTTGGCCTTGTTGCACCAGAATGGAAACCTTTGGCTGATTCCTTGGGACCATGCGCCTGTGGCTTGCCTCCCTTACACCAAAGAGGAAACCTGCGCTCTGTGCCCTCCTGGCCTTGGTCATCATGGCTCATGTCAGCTGAGCCTTGTGAGGTAGCTCCATAGAACTATCCGCCCCACAGGAGCCCTCTTGAGGAGGCCACTCCTTCAGGGGTCTTGCTGTCGTTCGCCTCGCGAGGGTCTTGCGGTGTTGGTGTTGGAGCTGGTCTGTACCAGGCTATCAATGGAGCCACGTGGTGGGCCACAGGTAGGCAGGGCTGGATACCCCCAAATCCAGGACACCGACAGTAGCCCCCGGGCCCAAGGCACGGTCGGACTTGGCCTCCTGGCGAAACCAAAAGGCAAGGGCGGAGTGCCGTGGGCCCCATCAGCCTACGGCCCTGAGGACACTTGGCGGTTGATGGGACGTGGGCGTCTACACTTCCCCACACCGCCTTGATATCCGTTAGACCTAGCAACCACCCGTTGTCAGTGCAACTCGCCCTTCGCAGAGTACGGTGCTCGGCTCTTGTTTCCTGCTTCCCAATCTTGCCGCCGCGTCCATAGATCTGGTGCCGACGCCTCACCCGCTCTTGGTGTTCGCCATGGCCCCCAAGCCAAGGAAGAAGAAGGGGCAGCCGTGCGCACCAGCCGATCCTCTCCCGGCCCTGGAGCCGGCCCTTGAGCAGTCGATAGTGATCAATAAGGAGGGGCTGGACAAGGCTCACCACGCGCTCGTCGCCGATTCCCATGAGGGGAAGGCAACGACTGCTCGCCCTGCGTCTTGGCTAACTAGAGAGATGAGTGCAACAGAGAACCCTATCCATCTCCATGCTCTTCTTGCTGGGTCAGTTACTCCCTTCTCCCCTTTCTTCAATGCCGTGATGTCACATTACCAGATCCATCTGCTGCATCTGGACCCTCTCTTCGTCATCCTCCTCACCGTCTTCGCCTTCCTCTGCGAGGCCATGGTGGGCATCACCCCCTCCGTGGCCTTGTTTCGCTGTTTCTTCCTGCTTCAGTTGGTGGATGCCGCCAACGCTCTGGGTGCGTGACCTTCGAAGCCATGGCAGCGACTGCTGGGTTGCAAGCTTTCGCCTGTCGCCAAGGGATTCCGGAAGCAGTGGCTCCTGATGGATGCCCGCACATTCAGCCCCTGCTCACGATTCCTAGGTCACTGGCTTTGCCAAGCTCTGGCTGGTGGCATGAGAAGCTCATCGACCGGCGTCTTGCTTTCGTCTCGAAGAGGTTGGAGAGGCTCCAGGAACTGGGGGTGACGGTGCCAATGGTGGTGAAGGAATTCGTGAAGCAACGCATTGCTCCCCTCCAGTGCCATTCTTGCCCGATGTGGGACTTCACAGGCGCCGGAGACCCGATGAGGCTGTAGAAGCCGTCGCTTGCTGCCGATACGTTGAGTGTGGTGCTCAAGCTCCTGACTGGCAAGACCGAGCCTGCTGACCTTCCGGGGGTGGCTTCCTTCTTTATCTGTGCTCGAATAAGGAGGCCTTTGCGGGGCAGATGCCCCTGTTCGATGAGTGGGGGTTGCTTCCTGAGGGCATTGAGGGGCCCCACGAGAACCCCGTCTTTGTGGCTCCTCTCCTGATCGACACTGCCGCGCGCGGCCCGAGTGTGGAGGCAGGGGGCGCGCGCCTCCGTCAACTGTGAGATCCTCCAGAGGCTCAGCCTTGTTAGAGGCTCAGGAGCCTGAGGCTTCTGGGCCACGGGAAGGAGTTGCTGCAGAGCCTGCGCAACACCAGGCTCAGGAGGAAGGAGTCTCTGATGCTTGGGATGGTGGCTCCAGAATGGCTACTGGCGATGAGGAGCCCACCAATGGCCCCAGAGTCGTGAGCCAGGAAGTCTCGCCGGGTGCCCCTGCCCTTGGTACCCTTGCTCTAGATATCACGCTGTGCCTCGAGTCGCTCCTGAAGAGGAAGAGGTCCCCGTGCCGCGATGATGGCACCCGTCGGCCGCTGAAGCCGAGGAGATACATGGCTGCCGATGAGCAAGTACCTTCACTCTTGATCCCCAAGCGCGCCGCGTTTTCTCATGGCTGGGGTTTTGCAAGATCCCCGTGAAGATGAAACCTCGGGAGGCGGGCACCCCTAAGGACTCCATCTTGGCGCATGCACGCAGCCCCCAGCGCCCCAGGCCTGCGCAGGGTGTGAGTCCAATTCTATCCAGTACGACGCCGCGAGGGTGCCCCGGAGCCGGGCTCCATGTTCGCTCCCCCCGCGTGGCGAGGGGTGCGCTGGTGATCCTCCCTCTTGTCGTTGCTGGCAGGGGGTGTCCTCTGGTCAGCCTTCGTCTTCAAGCTGTGGGGCTAGGCTAGCCAGCCCCCGACCAGTGACTATCGGAGCACCCAGCACCTCCCGAGCTACTTCCGGAGCCGGTGAAAATTTTGGGAATGATCTCACGTTTGCTCGCGGGCATAGCATGGTGCTCTTCGGGTTCTTCAGTGAAGCGATGCGAGAGATGGTCCATCTTGGCGGGGAGCTCGCCAACATCGACACCAGGCTTGAGGCAGAGAACCGCCGCTTGGAGGGTGAATGGCAGCGGCTGAAGGTGGCCATCAACCTTGGAAAGCTTCAGCGAGACGAAGCCGAAGCGCACGCGGAGGCCTCGCTCGCGGCTTCTCACAAAGCTTGTGCTCGCACCATGGAAGAGGCTGAGGCAGCCAACCGCCGTCGCGAGGCGGCTGATGAGCGGGAGCGAGATCTTATGTCTGTAAATGCGGCCCTATTGCGCGAAGTCGCGGAGCGTCGTGCCCTGCTAGCCTCCTCAACAGGTGAGGTGGCCCTCGCCGAGGCGGAGCTCCTGAGGTGCCATGAGGACTTAACGCTAGAGGCCGTGGAACATAGCTTGGCGCTGGAGAGGCTGGAGGTGAGGGAGGGACAGGCCGCCATGGCTGAGGACGCCGTCGCCGCCCGAGAAGCTCAGGTCCAGATGGAGGTGGAGAAGAAGGTGGCGAAGGCACGCACTGAGCTGGATGGAAGGCATCGCCTGGACTTGGAGCTGCTTAAGGCTGAGTTTGAGGGCCGGACCTTCATCCCGAAGACCGAGCTACAGGCTATGGAGCAGCACGAGGGCGCTGCCCGGGGGGCCCTGGCTTCTTCCGAATCTGCCCTGGATTCTGCCCGTGCCGAGATATACTCTCTCCGGAAGCAAGCCGAAGACACCGCCTCCCTCCTGGAGAAGGCTTCGAGTGAAAAGTGCCGCTGCCTGACACTGGAGCGTGAGCACGGTCCCATGCTCCAAGGTCTGCGCGTCAGAGCCAACAACGCCTTGGGTGCCATTTGTGATGAGAGCGCTCCTCACCCGCAAGAGAACGACTATTTCAGCCATCTCCGCTTCTTAACTAATATTGTGACCCGCCTGGAGGATCAGGCCGCATAAGCCCGCCAGCTTGTTGAGGAGAGGATCTGGGGCCTTCTTGGGTGCGCGCTCTCGCGCATCTTCACCAACCTCCTGAACCTTGACTCCCACTTCGATTTCAGCACCGTGCTAGCTCGCATGCCTGCAGCCACCAAAGACAAGCTTGCCAAGTGGTGGACGGTCATTTGGATGCTCTGGTGAAGGAGCTGACTCTTGAAGACGACATGACCGTGCTCGCAGCCAAAGGAGCTGGCGCGGGTGGAAATGACGAGGAGGATGTCAGCTTCAGCACAAGCAGCATGGGTGGGAGTGACGAAGAAGGCGCGTCCATCTAGGCTTGTATTTCTTTTTCTTTAACCTGTATAATGAAAACTCAAACATATTCTTGTGAGAGCATTTTGGGAAGGGGGTGCCCCTTATGATGTGTGAGATTACTAAATACTTTTGAATTGATATCCGGAGCGAGGCCCCGCAGGGCTGTTGGTCGCTGAGCAAGGTAGTTGTTTATGACTTATCTTGGGTTTCGGGGGACTTGCGTGGGGCCTGGCGTCGCGGCCGGGCCCCTTCTCCTGAGGCAAGCCTGCCGCAGGCTCGCGAGGCCCTGTGCTTCTCGAGGGGCCTACTGGCCTTCGAGCCCCCAGGGGGAGCAATCGGTACCATCGCGTACACCTTACCTAGCCCCCGCTCATGAGGTGCTCGAGGGCAGGGCGGCGGTCACGTTCCAAGAGAAGAATGCAAGAACTGAAGGCAAGAGAGCGACACGAACGAGAAAAACTCCCACCTTTTATAAATGCACGGAAAACAAACTGCTTCAAAAAGTCGGCAAGCAAGTACAAAAAGGGACGCAAAAAGCAGGCGGCCGCGTCCGGCGCCTAACTGGTCTTCAGTCTTCGGTCTTCAATCTTCTCACCAGGGCGGAGCTAGTGCTTCCACTGGCTGGGCATAGTCATTGGGGACAGTGTCGATGGCCAGCACGGAGCATGGTGCTTCCACTAGGACGTGGGTGGGAGCCCCCATGAGGCCCCAGGGCGTCACTCAGGAGACTCCGGGGCATGTACAGCCCCACTCATTATTACGTGAGAGTGTCACGAGCGAAGACCTTCACAGGCCGGAGCCTTGCTTCATGTCGCCCGACGAGGACATGGCCGAGCGCCACCCCTGACCACCATTGGGGAGACCGGAAACTAGGACAAGACCAAGGGGCCAAGGGGATGCTGGCGCCGTCCCCGGCGACCGTAAGCCCCCCGCCGAGGGGAAGGGCTCGCCGGCACCTTCCCCGGCAGGGAACCTACCTCCAGGCTGGATCCTGCTCCATGCAGCGTGAGGAGGGCCCTGCCGCTGGGCTTCCCCCGCGCTGCTCCCAACATCCTTCACGCTCCTGAGGGGGGTCCGCCATCCTGAGGGTCCTGGTGGTCACCGCATCTTGGTTTACCTGTGATCCATGGTCAGTGTAAGCGTGCCCCTGCGGCATTAACTGGACACAGAGGCTGCCGCTGTTGGGGACGTCGGCAGGGCTTGGCGGTGGTTCGAAGGAGAACTCGACCTCGTGTATGTCCAATGCCCAGTCTGGTGTGGGGGATTGGCTGGGGCCCTCTCCTCGTGCGCGCCTTGGATCCATCGCGACGGGGATGTAGGCTTCCGGGCTGTTCGCACTAGGGGCGCCGCTTAGCTGCCTAACGTTCCCGCTCCCTTCTGGCATCCTCTGGTCTTGCTGGCTAGGGGCCGGCACTCCAGCGCGGCCCTGGTGGCGTCGCCTGAAGCAGCCCGCACGTTGAGGGGGCATGTTCGGAATGGCATGGGTTGCTCCACGAGGCTGGTCGGCATCGAGAGGCTCTCTGTGGCCCCTGGCACTATGAAAAAAATACACTTCCATGATGATACATGTTTGCCACAGTAGGTCGCATTTTTTGTCATGCATGTACATCCATGACAAATTTATGACAGAATCAGGATAGTCATACCTGTGCTGTCGTAGAAGTGTTCCATGACATTACCAAAATTATCATCACGGAAGTATCCACTTCCATGATGATAAATCGCGGTCACAGAAGTGCTTTCGTCAAGGGTGACCGACACGTGGAATCCACCATAACGGAACGTCGTTAATCTATCGGGTCGGGTTTTGGATCCGATAACCCGTTAACAGCCCTGACCAATGGGATTTTCCATGTGTAAAATCATCATTGGCTGGAGGAGACACATGTCTGGTCCGTATTGGCTCATGTGTCACTCATCCAATGGGCGAGACGCGCCTATGATATGTTGACACGTGGACCGGCCCATCAAGTTTAAATGGGCCGGCCCAACTAAAGGCCCACAAGATTTTGCGGACCATAATGGGTCGGCCCAACTGAAGGCCCATGAGATTTTGCGGACCATAATGGGCTGGCCCAGCTAAAGGCCCACAAGATTTTGCGGGCCATAATGGGCCAGCCAAGGTAAAGGCCCACAAGATTTTTGTGTGCCATAATGGGCCGGCCCAGGTAAAGGCCCACAAGATTCTTGCGGATCATAATGGGCTGGCCCAGTTAAAGGCCCACGAGATTTCGCCGACATTAATGGGCCGGCCCAGTTGTAAGCCACAAGATTTTGAGGACCCTAATAGGCCGGCCCATTAACTGGCTGCCATGTTTTGGGCCAAATGCCGGCCCATATTTGATCCGGTCAATTAATGGCCTGCCATGTTTTGGGCCTAATAGTGGCCCATATGAGATCCGGCCCGTTAAAAGCCTACCACGTTCTAGGCCAAATTACGGCCCAGATCAGGTCCGACCCTTTAAGAGGCTTTGGGCTCAGTTATGGCCCATATCAGATTCGGCCCGTCAACTGGACACTATGCTCTTGGGCCCACTTGCTAAAGGCCCACTTAGTAATTCGGCCTGATATTAGTTTTGGCCTGTTAAGGGCCCGTTTAACATTTTGGCCCTATATTAATTTCGGCCTGTTAAAAGCCCGTCATATAGTTGGGCCTAACTACGACCCGGTTTGCATCCGGCCTGCTCACAGCCGATATCTGATTGGGCCAAACAAGGACCAAGACAATTTTGGCCTTTTAAAAGCCCGTGATTTGATTCGCACAATCATGGGCCGGGATTCATTTCGGGCTGCTGCCGGCCCCTGAGCTGTTCGGCACCTTTCCGGCCCAACCTACATCATGATTGCATGACGGCCCGATTATGTACCGTAATTTTACGGTTTGGCCGGTTTACTGCGAAGACTAAGATATATATACAGTAAAATAACTGCAGCATCGTAAATAAGAAAAAACCTAGACTATACAATAAAGAAATTATGGCATATTACATCCACTGGGCATCAAAGTTCGCCACTATGATAATACAGCACAAGCAGACAGCATATTACATACACTGGGCATCAAAGATCGCCACCAGTGCAAATAAACACACCGACAAAATAATATACAAAATCGACAGCACTTCAATAGAGTTCAAGAAAGGTTAGCCCTGCTGGGGAGCTGCAGCGCAAGCAGCTGAGCAAGATGATGAGACTGCGCTTGTTCAACACTTATATCTTCCTCACTCTGAAAGATAAACAAGCAGACAGATGACAGGTTTTGCACATAAAAGTATTAGTTCTGACAATTCATCACATTTCTTACTGACGAATAAAGTGACACAGTTTAAAATTGCATTAACACAATATGGTATTGTTCAGGTCAAGACATGGCAGGAAATGACATTGTGAAGAAGTTGGCAGCTTCACGACACCACTGGATTACAGATCAAGAACTCATAAGTATCAGTGGTTAGTGTGCTGTTAATTTATCCCATTTCAGATTGGCAAATAAAGAGAAGGTTTAAATAATAGTAGAATGATATGACATTGTTCATAGTTAAGACATTGCAGAATATGACATTGTGCTGTAGGGGGTAGGTTCACAACACCACTGGATTACGGATGAAGAAAAGAAGCATACATGCAGTGCAAAAGAAGATCACTTGCTCTGTATAGTTTAATTTACATGGTATGGAGAAGGAACTTGGTTGTACAACTGAAAACTTAAATTGAGAAAGGACAAACTTTTGTTTATGAACTACATAATAAACTTTAAACAAGCAATTTGATGCAAACACCAAAAATAAACAGCTGTTGCAGTCATGCCTAACCAAATATATACAACAAAGTTTGAAGGCCTCAGATGGACAAACTTACATTATTGGTGAAGACAAGCTCTATAAAGGCCTTGTCCATGCTGATGGGGGGGGGGCAATTCAACAAGTTTACCACAAAGTCTTCTTCATAAGCATTGCCTTTATTCTACATTTTGTTAAGAGTAAATATAGATGTGATAATATACGAAAAAATGGAGAATATTTAAGATAAGATGAAGAGTGATGCTACAAAACCAAGTAGCTATAAATGTAAGAGCAGCGATACAGGCAAAAGGTACAACCAAGAGCAATAGACAGCTAAACTTCTTCAGTACCAACTTTATGGTAAGAGTAAATATAGATCTGATGTGTAGAAAATGGAGGGCAAAGGAAAATAAGCTGCAGAGTGATGGTACATGAACAACTACCTGTCATTATAAGTACACTGATAAAGGACAGCATGTACTTACAAGAACAATCACTACAAAAAAATACACTTCTGTGATGATACGTGTTTGTCACAGTAGGTCACGTTTTTTGTCATGCATGTACATCCATGACAAATTTATGACAGAATCAAGATAGTCATACCTGTGCTGTCGTAGAAGTGTTCCATGACATTACCAAAATTATCATCACGGAAGTGTCCACTTCCATGACGATAAATCGTGCGTCACAGAAGTGCTTTCGTCAAGGGTGACCGACACGTGGCATCCACCGTAACGGAACGCCGTTAAGCTATCGGGTCGGGTTTTGGATCCGATAACCCGTTAACAGCCCCGACCAATGGGGATTTTCCACGTGTAGAATCATCATTGGCTGGAGGAAACACGTGTTGGCTCACCATTGGGACATATGTCATCCACTCATTGGACAGAAGGCGCCTATGATACGTCGACATGTGGCACGGCCCAACAGAGGCCCATTCCCGTGAAAAGGCCGACCCGTTTGACTTGATCAAAAGGTGGCGGGCCGGCCCATGTAAAGCTTGTTAACGGCCTGTTCGCATATAGCCCATTTACAACACGCTAACACAAGGCCCGTTACGCCCTATCCGAATTAGGCCCAGTAGCGTCATTTGGGCCACCCAATATGATTCTAGCCCGTTTTCACTCCTGGCCCATGTATGGCCCATGACGTCTTTCGGCCCATATGAGGCCCTATGTAACTCTTGGCCTATTAATGGCCCGTGGTGAAACTGGCCCGTAATGAACAGTGTATCACTTTACACCAATTAACGGCCCGTGGTGAAACTGGCCCGTAATGAACAGTGTATCACTTTATACCCATTAAGGGCCCGTTATTCCATTGGGCCGTTTCTAGCCCATGTTATCTTTCGGCCTTCTCAGAGCCCATTTATTCTTGGGCTCATTTCCAGCATTTGTTTACTTACGGCCCGTTACTGTCATTTTCTGCTTATGGGCCAAATTCAGCCCGTGGTTACAGTCGACCCGTTTGTGGCCCGTTAACACGTTGGGCCGTTTCCATAGCGTCATGAAATACGACCTATTAACAATGGCCCGTTATGGTCGGCCCATGAACGGACGATTCCAACTCTAGCCCGTTTACGGCCATAATGCGGCCTGTTACTGGCCCATGTTTGGCCAATCGATCATACTGCCCGTATAAGGCCCATTGATGATACGGCCCGTAGAAGGCCCATTGTTTCTACGGCCCGCAGAAGTCCCATTGTTTCTACGGCCCGTAGAAGGCCCACTTTTTCTATGGTCCGTAGAAGGCCCACTGTTTCTACGGCCCGTAGGAGGCCCAGTGTCACTACAGTAAATATTAGCCCATGGTGATTGTGGCCTAGTTTTAAAAAATAGGTTATTGCAGCCACTAGCAAACCGTGGAAAAAGAACTGCAATGACTACAAGCAAACAAATAAACAAGACAACAAGGAAATAAATAAGCAAGCAACTTACGCTAGGCTATCACGGCTATCACACATATTACATCCACGGGGCATCAAAGTTCGCCACCAGTGCAAATAAACGGGCCGACAAAAGAATATACAAAACTAAGAGCACTTCAGAAGGCACTAGGCCTGGCCAGGTTGGGCCCCCCAAACAGCTGAAGAAGCTGAGTAGACCTCAGTTGTGTCAACGATAGATGCATCAACACTAGATTTAAGGCATAATGGTGCGCACGGCAGTCCTCTGACATCTTCATTGCATCTTTGACTTCAACTCAGAGCTGAGCTGAAGCAAGCCTTTTCGCTTTAAGTTGAGACTGAAGAAGTCGAACTGATTGAGGCAGCGACTGCATGGAGGTTGTCTCACACCTGTTGGTGAGTAGCTTCAACTCACTGTCTTCATCAAGACAGGACCTTGGGGTCATCTCGCTGTCCTCAAGATGGTTTGGCTCACTATCTTCCCTAAAGTTCTGCCTGGCGTAAGAGATATGACTCTGAAAGAGAAACAAGGAGACACGTAACAGGTTTCACAATTATATAAGAAAATGAATGGATCTGTTCTGCATAAGGAACATGTTTTACAACTACAATTTGAAACTGGTAGTTGTTGCAAACATCCAATCAGATGTAAATAGCAAAGCAAACAGCAGTGGAGGCAATGGTGCCTATCCAAATCTATACTAGAACAAAGTTTGAAGGGTTGAGAAGGATGAACTTATATTACATGTTAACACGGGCTGGACAAAGCCCTTCTCCCTGTTGATGGAAGGATAATTCAATAAATTCCCCAAAGAAAATTCTTTATAAGTGTTGCCATTATTCTACTTTTTGCAAAGAGTAATAGATCAAATAATATTGGAAGAAACAAAGGATAATGAAGCTCAGGTGCAGACTGATGATATATAATCAAATAGCAATTAATTAAGTACAGCGTTACAAGGCAAAAGGGAGAGAGGTACTGACAAGAGCAATGCAGAGCCCATTATTGTTTTGAGATCGTATGATCCTTTGAGCAAGGAGATTCATCTGAAATTAGTTTTCATACAAGAGAGAAGGTCAGGCACAAGCAGAAATTTAGGAGTTCAAATTTTGAATTGATATCATAGACAGTACCTGACGCTGGGCTCCCAGCAAATCTAATAGGGGTTTGGCCACTTGAGTAGGGGTAAAGTTTGGTACAGTTGGGCATGTGTTTTCTGTGGCTACTGATCTATCTGATTTAACAGGTACCACTAC
Organism: Triticum timopheevii; assembly: GCA_963921465.1. Taxonomy (NCBI): domain Eukaryota; kingdom Viridiplantae; phylum Streptophyta; class Magnoliopsida; order Poales; family Poaceae; genus Triticum; species Triticum timopheevii. The sequence goes on along the minus strand of OY997264.1, from coordinate 244,526,540 downwards.
CTTTTCCAAATACCTAGTTTGTACTCCTTGAGGATCTGCACTCACCCTCTTCCTTTTGGACATCTATCACGAAAGAACAACATTTGACTGGAAAAACATAGTGTGATGACGCATGGAATAGGTACTGAAAATGGATAGTTATGGCATATATTCATATATGATGCTTAAACTAAGCAGATGGTGTAACAAAGTAGAAGAAATGCAAGATGTCAGATGCAAAATATGTGCGACCAATACAACTTTGCAAAGTTAGAGCAAGCACCTTGATGGGTGAATAAGATAGGCCATCCTCCACCATGCCAAGTTTGTTAGCCAGTGGATCGTTCCGCAATATTCCTCTCGTGCGCCCATTCTCATATTCATTTTGATAATGTTCAATACCTGACATGCATGAAAACATAAAAACAAGTGAGATTTTCTTTGTAATGCAGAAGTGATTCTAATCCAATACTGCCTCCCTATAAACCCCTTTGTGCTATCTCTACAATTCTTTTAAAAGATGCCATGCATGCTGTAATTTGTTGTGTGCATTAATATAATGTGGCCTACTACTCAAAATATGAGAGCTCCAGAAGTGATGACACTTTGCAGATGATAGCTTCAACATATAGTAAAGAAGAACAAGTCGACCTGACCTGACAGATTCAAAATATACTAAGGGAGAACAACTCGACCTGACTAGTCGACCGCAAGAGAAGAGTATCATCTTAAAGAAGAGCAGAAGAGCAAGCAGATTGAAGATATTACAAGTGTTTCAATACAATGTCGGTTGGCCACCCATGATGAACCAGAGCGCACAGAGAAATACTATTCTTTCTGGTCTCTCCATATGTGGCTCACATGCATTTCGAAACTAAAGTAGGAACATTTAGGTAACCAATTAAACATGTCTCAGTTTTACTAATATCAGCAATAATATCAGATATGAATTTGTACAACTAAGCTTGTTTAGCTCGATGGGTGGAGCAGTGCTATTACGACACGAACCACATAGTCTGATTGTGGTCATCATAAAATGGGGAAAACATAAGCATGATGAGTACAGTGTTGACCATGGCAGTGGGATGGCAGATCTGAAGCTGCAAACCGCGCAAAGGGTAGTTAGCAACCAATGTTTGCTTTGAAATAACAACTAAGATTTGGTATGGACAAGAAAGTACTATCAATAAGTGACAAAGAAATGCAATTATGCTGTCTCTCTATATGTCGCGACATGAATTTGGAAACTCAAGTGGGACCTTTAGCTAACCAATTAAATGTGTCGGTTAACTAATATCAGTATCATATCACAATCATATTTGAACAACTAAGCTTTCAAATTCTGAGTGTTGTGTTGTTTAGCTTGAAGGGTGGAGTAATGCTAGTACGACAGAAAGCACCTACGGAGATCATAGTAGAGTAGATAAAAGGGGAAAACCCTAAGCATCAAGAGAAAAATCAGGAAAGTGGAACTAGCTGGACCAGTGGGTGGCGCACATGCTTTTCGAAACGAATATAGGAACATTAGGTGACCAATTAAACGTTCTCTGTTTTAGAGATATGAGCATCATATCAGATTCATAGTTCAACACGTAAGCTTTGGGTTGAGGTCTTGAGGAGCAGTGCTAGCATGACACGAAGCACCTACGATGATGGTAGTGAATATAAAGGGGGGAAACCATAAGCTTTACGAGTATAGTGCTCGTGCCATGGCAGATCTGAAGGTGCAAACCGGACAAAGCTACTTCGCAACCAATGTTTGCTTTCAACTAGCCACTACGATTTGGTACGGACAAGAAAAGTACAGTAAACAAATTACGATCTATTTTCCTGGTGAGATCAATAACTTAAGCACATATGGAAGAGTACCACCTCTCTTGCGACGCCGTGTAGGCCTATGCTGTGGGTGCGATGGCTGTCGGCAGCGTGGAAGAAGACTTTAGACGGCAGACGGCCGGGTCGGGGGATATATCCTGTTGCCGTGGATGAGGCGGTCGTAGGAGCGGCAACGACAAGGTGGACGACGGCGCCGATGAAGCGAGAGGAGGTGATGAAAGGATCCTGGTCCAGCGCCGTGGATGAGAGACGTCCATCTCTTGCAATGGACGACGGGGTAGGGGTAGCGGCTCCAGCAAGGTGGAGGATGGGGTGGCGGACGGAGGAGGCTGGCCGCGGTGTGGAGGTTGTCGTGCCGCTGACGGTGTATGAATGGGGAAATGGAGGGTAGGGGGGATCTCAAACTTTGGGACGCGCTTCTCTGAAATGGGGGAAAGTTACGAACTTATCCCCCGTTTAAAATTTTGGACATCGCGTCAGTTGGGGATAGGACGGTAATCTCGCATCTCCCAAATATTTGCCGGTAACTATTTCGTGCGAGGAGAGGGTGTTTTGCCGCCCACGGTTGGCGCCCACGGTGTATGAATGGGGCTGACAGGTAGGGCGATTGTGTCACGTCTGATGGAAGTTACACATCTGCCCCTATTTAAAATATTAGCCTACATCGATTTCGGACGAGGAGAGTTTGTTTTGCCGCCCACCGTGTATGAATGAGGAAATGGAGGAAGAGACACATGTCTTTCGGACGAGCTTGAATCAAATGTGTTTTGCCGCCCACGTTTGGCGCCCATCGTGTCTGAATGGGCTCAGAGGCTGTCGTGTCACATCTGATTGAAGTTACTAGTCTACCCCTATCGATAGTAGTGTAAATCCGGTCGATAAGGATAGACAGTAATTTCCATCTCGCAAACACTTGCTTCGGGCAGCCCACAAATTATAGTGAGTGTTTAGCCGCTTCGCTCAAAACTTGGGAGAATTAGCATTCATGTTTGCCCTGGGACCTGGCAAACTAAATTCAAATCCAATTTGTATTCGATTACAAATATCCATAGATAATTATACGTTTTGTTATTTATTTCTTCAAAACCACAACAAAGATTTATTCGACCTTTATATATGATTAAGATTTAGAAATGCCGTGATCTTCGAATTCAGTATGTTGGATACACTCTGATTCAAACAATTTTTTCATCCAATACAATATGCTCACATGAAAAATAGTTCACCTTATGTCAATCATACAAGTACTAAGGATTACCTCGCTCAAAAAATTTGGATCATTACAACACATGGACAACATGGAATTCCGGACAACATAGGCGGTCTTGCAACATAATCCATTCAGAGACATGGCACAACATGCAAGTAAAGTAATCTAATGACAATTTCAACTGGTATCTAAAGAAGAACCGGGATTACCTTGGGCTTCAGATAGCAGAAACAGCAGGACCTCCTCCGTCTTCAAATGCAACATTCTTACTTCCTCCAATTCTTGGGTTGCTTGCATAAAGCGTGCCGCTAATTCCGTAATTTCCAGCCTCAAGATAAAGATTACCTCATTCATGGCAGCCACACCATCTCTTTCTGCCTCTAGTAGAGCCTCAAGCACTATAATATCTGTGCTCACACTGCCCTCCGGCGGTGTTGCCTCTGAACTGCTACCATCTGGTAACATGGATGGCGCGCTGCTTCCACAAATAGATTCTGGGGTTGTACATTGTGTCCTAGTGTGAACGGCATCCTGAAAGGTTTCCGCTGGACATAAGTAAGAGATAGTTATCATATGATCCAAGCAGTAAGGTTACATGCTAAACGACGGATGAATTATTGCCGAGCATGGCAAACTATATTTAAATGGTTTGAAGTAGCATCAGCCGAAAAGAAACTAAAATGGTAAGATGAAAGTTGAAAGGGAGTGTACAACTTGTATATTTAAGTCGCCAAGGCATCTAAGCAGTTGAAATAATCTGAGAAAGCACTTATGTCACGCCCAATATGCGATACTATCCTAAAGAGACACGAAGGTCCCACCAAGGATAGAAACGCATATTGATATGCTTTTGCAAGGTGGATGTCATTACATAAACATTACATAATAGATGGGGATACATACAAAAGGCATACAATGCCACATGAATACAACATCACAATACATCAGAGAAGCATCCGTCTACGGATGAAACACAAACAGAAACTCAAAGGACATCCGCCCTGCTAGCCTAGGCTGCCGACCTGGAACCTATCCCCTGATCGAACAAGAAGCAGAAGAAGAACTCAACGCAAGCAAGCATTGCTCTCGCACCATGATCATCGCGTAACTTGCACCTACAACTGTTGTTGTAGTAATCTGTGAGCCACGAGGACTCAGCAATCCCATTACCATGGGTATCAAGACTAGCAAAGCTTAATGGGAAAGGAAGGGTTAAAGTGGTGAGGTTGTAGCAGCGACTAAGCATATATGGTGGCTAACATACGCAAATGAGAGCGAGAAGAGAAGCAAAAGGAATGGTCGTGAAGCTAGCAATGATCAAGAGGTGATCCCGAACTCCTACTTACGTCAAACATAACCCAAAACCGTGTTCACTTCCCGGACTCTGCCGAAAAGAGACCATCACGGCTACACACGTGGTTGATGCGTTTTAATTTGGATCTGGTGTCAAGTTGTCTACAACCGGATATTAACAAATTCCCATCTGCCACATAACCGCGGGCACGGCTCTCGAAAGTTTATAGCCTGCAGGGGTGTCCCAACTTAGCCCATGATAAGCTCTCGCGATCAACGAAGGATATTCCTTCTCCCAGGAAGACCCGATCAGTCTCAGAATCGCGGTTTACAAGACATTTCGACAATGGTAAAACAAGACCAGCAAAGCTGCCCGATGCGCCGACAATCCCGATAGGCACTACACATATCTCGTTCTCATGGCAACACCGGATGAGACATCCTACGAGTAAAACCAGACCTCGAGTTTCCCCGAGGGGGCCCCGCAGTCTACTCGCTTCGGACCAGCACTTAGAGAAGCACTGTCCCGGGGGTGCTAAAATAAAGAAGACCCTCGAGAGAGCGACTCCCAAGGGAAAAGTAGGTGGTGGTGAGGCAAATGGTAAAACCAAGGTTAGGCTTTGCTGGAGGATTTTTTATTCAAAGCGAACTGTCAAGGGGGTCCCATAAATCACCCAACCGCGTTAGGGACGCAAAATCCGGGAACATAATACCGATATGACGAAACTAGGGCAGCAAGAGTGGAACAAAACACCAGGCATAAGGCCGAGCCTTCCACCGTTTACCAAGTATATAGATGCATTAATTAAATAAGAGATATTGTGATATCCCAACATAATCCTGTCCACGATGGAGCAATCTTCAACTTCACTTGCAACTAACAATGCTATAAGAGGGGCTGAGCAACGCGGTAACATAGCCAAACAACGGTTTGCTAGGAAAGGTGAAAAAGGTTAGAGGCTGACATGGCAATTTGGGAGGCTTGAAGAGCAAAAGATAGGTAGCGCAGCATAGCGATAGAACGAAGCAACTAGCATAGCAATGATAGTAATGAGATCCAAGGTGACGGTCATCTTGCCTGAAATCCTGCTAGGAAGAAGAACGAGTCCATGAAGAAGATGGAGCCAGGAAGACGAACCAAGCGTAGACGAACGAATCCTCACGATCGCGACGAAATGGGAACTATCGAGAAGAAGCACACAACATGGTAAACACACCACACATATACATGACATGATGCACAAACACTCATGATGCATGACAAAGCTAGATGAGGCTACTCATGGCAAGAGATGATGCATACAAGAACAACATATCAAAGCAAGTTTAAATGACGCCGGAAACAACATATAACAATTCCGGTAAGTCCTCATATGCAAATTTAGAAATTGGACCAGAACTGAATAAACCATATGTTCAAGTTGTTAAACAACAAGTTAAGATGCACCAAGATGATCTACATGAGATTCTAGTCAAGTTACATAGAAACTTCATTTAATTCGGAGCTACGGCCTAGAAGATATGAGCAAAACAAGTAAAATATGGCATTGATGCAAAATGCATACAAACATCAAGCAAACACCTCAAAACAAGGATGCAACATAATGATATGAAACTACATGCAATTCTAAGCAAGTTTCATATAGGGCACACTCAAAACGGAGCAACGGTTCAACACATACACTCTATACAAGTATAAAGGACAAGCTGTCCAAAACAGCAACTAGGCATCTTACAAACATAAAAAAAATGCTACAGCATCTCAACGTGAAAGCAAAAAGCATGTGCATGAAGTACAGGTAAAGCATGACAAAACATGAACACTGAGCTATCTCTCGAAATCAATAGAACATGCTCAAAAGGACATGGCAAAATTGCAAATAATAACAGTTTCAGACTTAGCAGAAATAACATCACGTTGCAATGTTTAGAGCTATCAAACAACATGTTACAAGAACTTAACTTGGCAAACAAAGGCATGGCATGCTAATACTAAAGACAAAGAACAAAATTCTCTTACTGAACTAATTGCAAAGATCAACAGAAAAGATGGTAGGATCCATGCAAACATGGCAAATGATATGACAGATTCAGACATGGCAGGAACAACAATAGGTAGGCATGTTGGTTAGCTTGTACCACTCACCAAAAAGCAATACATGGCATGGCAAGGTTACCAACAGTAGGAAGGCATATTTATGAAGGTAAACATGGCAAGATCAAGTTCATAGCATGCTTGAATCACTAACAACAATCATGGCAACATTGATCTTAATGTTAACAGGCTGACAGCAACATTATTTAGCAAGTTTGAGAGCAAGGTAACAACATGTTACAGCAGGCTATAAATGCAACCAGGGTCAAGAATGGATATAGAATGACATGTGTATCAAAACATCCTTCGTGAACATCTCCAGATTATGCACAGAATGACTTGTAGCAGCAGGTTAACATAGCATCAGGATGTAGCAGATTCAGATAAGCAAAAGAGTAACAGCAAGTACCCTACTTCACGAGCCCAAAGCACTCACTACAAAACTCACAAAATTACATGGATTGCACCACTGTAAAGATGACATGATGTAGCACGAAACACATGTATAGCTCATGCTCATAGGATGCACACACAAAATGCAACGAAAAAGACAAATCATCAAGTTATAACAGTTTCAGCAGGTTAACATCATATATCACTTTTGCTACGATGATTTGGGCATCAAGATGGACTCAAACAAGCATGGCATAATGGAATTAAATGAAGATCATCTCATGGTCAACATTTCGATATATCACACATGCAAAACGGATCTACGGGCATGGACATATGGCATGATGAACATAGCAATATAAGGCAAAAATTACAGGACTTGGTGAAAAATCAACCTCCGGGAAAAACTGGACGGGGACGAGCGGGACGGAGACATCCAGGCGGGACGCGGCCGTTTGGATCACGGGATGGGTGGATCTCAATCACCCGCCCGGATCTGACCGGAGACGGATGCCGGCGGGGTCGCCGGAGTTGGTGGAGGACGAGGCGGCGCGGGCATAGCAGGCCGGTGCCGGATGCGGGCGGAGGCGGGGGCCGCTGTGGTGGGGGGGGGGGGGGGGGCTGGCGAGCGGTGGCGGAGCAGCGGAGGGCGCCGTAACTGGAGCAGGAGCTCGCCGGCGGAGCTCGGGGCTCCCGCGTGGGGCGGCGAGGTCCGGAACTCGGCGACCGAGGCGGCGGGGCGAGGACGCGGCGCACAGCGGCGGGGATGGAGGCGCGGGCAAGGCCGCGACGGCTGACGGCGGGGCACCGGCGTGGGCACGCAGGGCGCGGCGGTGGCGCGAGGTCGCCGGCGGGAGGTGCATGGCGGTGGGGGCGGCGCGCGCGGGCCTGGGCGGGCCGCGCCTGGGCATGCCGGGCCGTGGCGGCGGGAGGACAGGACGAGGACAGGTGGCGGCTCGGGAGAGGCTGCGGCGGCCGGCGCGGACGTGTCCGGCGCGGGCGGACGCGTTCGGCTACTGGAGGAAGGGGAAAGGCTAGGGTTCATCTGCGAAATTTCTGGGGAGGTGCAAATATATAGGCATAGGGAGCTAGGAGACTCCAAATGGGGTGCGGTTTTCACCCACACGATCATGATCGAATGACCGAGAGTATGGAGGGGGTTTGGATGGGTTATTGGGCAACTTTGGAGGGGTGTTTGGCTGCACACAAAAGAGGCCTTTACGGTTCCCCGGTTAACCGTTGGAGTATCAAACGGACTCCAAATGGCACGAAACTTGACAGGCGGTCTACCTACACTATAAATCCACCGCACACCAACTTTCATCCCATTCCGAGAACATTTTTATGCCACTTATAAAATAACATCTCGGAGGTGCACGGGCGCGTGCGAGTGTGTCAGGATTCGGAACGGACAACGGAGAGAACTGGCGGAACCCGAACGGATGCAAGTTTTGAAAAAAACATGCAGATGAAATGCAGATGATGACATGGCAAAATGCAACACGCAAGCAAATGACATGGCAACAAGGGCGAATAACTGGAAGACACCTGGCGCATCGGATCCGGGGCGGTACAACTCTCCTCCACTAACAAGAGATCTCGTCCCGAGATCTAAGGAATGAGACGGAAGGGAAAAGGGATGAGGTGAAACAAGAGCTCAAGAGAAGAAGCAAAGAATCAAGAGCCCTCGAGAAGAAGAGAGGGACAACGAGAATGACGAGAATCAAAAGCTCACGGAATCAGATAGACTATGAAACCACTCGGGTTAGAACGACATAAGAAATGAATAAGACTGAAAGGATTTAGGTAGCACTCCAGCTAAAAATGGAAGGAATAGAACATGAACTCCACAAGATGGGATGGCACTTGATGAGTAGAAACACGCAAAGCCTCCGAAAGAATCAAAATAGAATGAAAAGAACTTAGAAGGAAGGATTAAATGGAGTTGTTGAGAAAATCAACAACGAAAAGAATAAGCTTGTCGTGTACTTATAGATAACATATCAAAATTATGAGGTGATCTCCGACCACAAGCGAAAAATAATTAAATAGCTGAGAAGAACGAAGAAATGCAAAACTCCTCTTCAAAAGAATACAGAGATTTAATTTCACTTCGAAAAGCAAGAAGGAAAAATACTTGAGCTCCTTCGATAAGAATCTTGATGAACACTTGACGAATGAACTAAATCATGAAGAACCACCATGAAGAACTCCGGTGACAAAAGGATGATAAGATTATGCCTTGCGGTGATAGAGATTGAGGTTCCAACGAAATGTCTGAGGAAATATGAACTCCGGAAAAGAAAAGATGAAAACACTTGGACCTAGAATTTATTCACCAAGAACAAACTCTGAAGAAAGGGATTACTTGACGATGATGAAATAAGAATAAGAATTATGTTATGCTTATCCTCATCAAATTTAATTGATGACAACCGGATTTGGCATGCAACTTATTGTTGTTGAAAAAGGATTAAGGGGGATATAGCACAAAACTTGAGAAAGTCTTCATGAACCACCGGTAGGATTGGAAAGAACGAATGAATTAATATAATAAGAACGGAAAAGGAATCTTCAATGAACCACCGTGAAAATGAAAACGAACGAAGATAAGAGAATGAATCGCTGGAAAGAATTAGAGTAAGCATGAAGATACTTGAGGGAATTTAGAGACAAGAGAACGAAGAGGTCGTGAACTGATTGAAGAATACTTGAGCGAAGCACTGGAAGAATATTGAGACGACTGAAGGGGCATAGATATAGAATAATTTAGAGAACGAAGCTAAAAACTTAGAACAAAGAAATATTCCGAAAAGATGACCTCGGATGATCGAGAGGGAAAGCAACTCCTGAAATACTCCGGATGGATGAAAAATAATTGCATGACTGGAAACAATTTGAGCGGATATCATCAAGCTAGCGACATGAATCTTCGGGAGAATGGACAAGATTTAAGAGAAACTCTTCTTCGATCTTCAAATGGCGACGAGAAACACCACCAAAATTACTGTGGTACTCCGGTAGAATGTAAAAGAGGAAGGGTTGAACCAAACATGAAAAGAATTTGAAATAGATCTTGGAGAAGGCATGTGACTGATGGAATCCATTCTTACGTCACACTTTGAAAGGAAATTGGGAATAACTCTGGGAGAATTAGAAGAGTCAGGTAAGATCCTGGGAAAAGACCTGTGGGTTAGGGCCCACTAAAGAGAAAAACACCGTTGAAAAGGATTGTTGAACTAGTAGATGATGCACCGGACTAATTGAAATATTTGAATGAGGTGATAACCTCGAATTAATTGGAACACAGACAAATCTCCTGAGATGTCTTGAACACTCCGGAAGGATAAACTAGCGAGAGGCGAACGAGCAGGGAAAACACTTGAGCCGAGGAAAATAATATGATCAACACTGAAAAACTTGAATTGAGTCCACCGGAGAAGAAAGGGATGAAGAATGAAAAACGAGACAAGAATTCACCGATTGAAACAATTGAGGGAAGACTGAAGAGGCTCCGTGCGAATGAAATTGGTGGTCGAGAGAGTCAGACTCCAGGGAGAAAAAGGGTGGGAGGGCGGGAAAAACAAAGGAAACTTGGAAGGGGGAACCGACGAAAATCTTGAAGAGAAAACCCCGGTTGAAATCATTGAGGAAAGAAAGCAAAGACTTCGCACGAGTAGGATGGATAATCGATTACGGACTTCGACTTCGAGAAGAAAAGGGCTGGGCGGGTGGGAAAAACAAGGACAACTTCGGATGGGGAAACAACTTCATTGAGAGCGAACTGAGGATTGAACTTGAAAAAGATGAAGAGGCTCGAGTCAACTTGACGAGAAATGCACCGGATAAAAAGAGCTGAGGAACAACGATCGGAAAACCAACTGCGTGATCCTAAAGAAAAATTTGAAGGTGAAGAGGAGTAACTCAAAACACCTACATCAAGATTCCTCACCAGAGCGACGAAGGGCTGAGGAGTAAAAAGAATTCCTACTCTCCGATATAACTAGACTCCAAAAACATTTTCTTCTAGACTCGACAACGGCCAAACTACACGATCAAACAAGGGGGCTCCTATGGTCGGTCGAGGCTCTAATACCAACTTGTCACGCCCAATATGCGATACTATCCTAAAGAGACACGAAGGTCCCACCAAGGATAGAACCGCATATTGATACGCTTTTGCAAGGTGGATGTCATTACATCAACATTACATAATAGATGGGGATACATACAAAAGGCATACAATGCCACACGAATACAGCATCACAATACATCAGAGAACCATCCGTCTACGGATGAAACACAAACAGAAACTCAAAGGACATCCACCCTGCTAGCCTAGGCTGCCGACCTAGAACCTATCCCCTGATCGAAGAAGAAGAAGAAGAAGAACTCAACGAAAGCAAGCATCGCTCTCGCGCCATAATCATCGCGTAACCTGCACCTGCAACTGTTGTTGTAGTAATCTGTGAGCCACGAGGACTCAGCAATCCCATTACCATGGGTATCAAGACTAGCAAAGCTTAATGGGAAAGGAAGGGGTAAAGTGGTGAGGTTGCAGCAGCGACTAAGCATATATGGTGGCTAACATACGCAAATGAGAGCGAGAAGAGAAGCAAAAGGAACGGTCATGAAGCTAGCAATGATCAAGAGGTGATCCTGAACTCCTACTTACGTCAAACATAACCCAAAACCGTGTTCACTTCCCGGACTCCGCCGAAAAGCGACCATCACGGCTACACACGCGGTTGATGCGTTTTAATTCGGATCTGGTGTCAAGTTGTCTACAACCGGATATTAACAAATTCCCATCTGCCACATAACCGCGGGCACGGCTCTCGAAAGTTTATACCTTGCAGGGGTGTCCCAACTTAGCCCATGATAAGCTCTCGCGATCAACGAAGGGTATTCCTTCTCCCAGGAAGACCCGATCAGTCTCAGAATCCTGGTTTACAAGACATTTCAACAATGGTAAAACAAGACCAGCAAAGCCGCCCGATGCGCCGACAATCCCGATAGGAGCTGCACATATCTCGTTCTCAGGGCAACACCGGATGAGACATCCTACGAGTAAAACCAGACCTCGAGTTTCCCCGAGGGGGCCCCACAGTCTACTCGGTTCTGACCAACACTTAGAGAAGCACTAGCCCGGGGGGCTAAAATAAAGATGACCCTCGAGAGAGCGACTCCCGAGGGAAAAGTAGGTGGTGGTGAGGCAAATGGTAAAACCAAGGTTGGGCCTTGTGGAGGAGTTTTATTCAAAGCGAACTGTCAAGGGGGTCCCATAAATCACCCAACCGTGTTAGGGATGCAAAATCCGGGAACATAATACCGATATGAAGGAAACTAGGGCGGCAAGAGTGGAACAAAACACCAGGCATAAGGCCGAGCCTTCCACCCTTTACCAAGTATATAGATGCATTAATTAAATAAGAGATATTGTGATATCCCAACTTAATCCTGTCCACCATGGAGCAATCTTCAACTTCAGCTGCAACTAACAACGCTATAAGAGGGACTAAGCAACACGGTAACATAGCCAAACAACGGTTTGCTAGGAAAGGTGAAAAAGGTTAGAGGCTGACATGGCAATTTAGGAGGCTTGAAGAGCAAAAGATAGGTAGCGCCGCATAGCTATAGAACGAAGCAACTAGCATAGCAATGATAGTAATGAGATCCAAGGTGATGGTCATCTTGCCTGAAATCCCGCTAGGAAGAAGAACGAGTCCATGAAGAAGATGAAGCCACGAAGACGAACCAAGCGTAGACGAACGAATCCTCATGATCGCAACGAAATGGGAACTATCGAGAAGAAGCACACAACCTGGTAAACACACCACACATATACATGACATGATGCACAAACACTCATGATGCATAACAAAGCTAGATGAGGCTACTCATGGCAAGAGATGATGCATACAAGAACAACATATCAAAGCAAGTTTAGATGACGCCGGAAACAACATATAACAATTCCGGTAAGTCCTCATATGCAAATTTAGAAATTGGACCAGAACTGAATAAACCTTATGTTCAAGTTGTTAAACAGCAAGTTAAGATGCACCAAGATGATCTATAAGAGATTCTAGTCAAGTTACATATAAAGTTCATTTAATTCGAAGCTACGGCCTAGAAGATATGAGCAAAACAAGTAAAACATGGCATTGATGCAAAATGCATACAAACATCAAGCAAACACCTCAAAACAAGTATGCAACATGATGATATGAAACTACATGCAATTCTAAGCAAGTTTCATATAGGGCACACTCAAAACGGAGCAACGGTTCAACACACACTCTATACAAGTATAAAGGACAAGCTGTCCAAAACAGCAACTAGGCATCTTACAAACATAAAAAAAATGCTACAACATCTCAATGTGAACTACAGGTAAAGCATGACAAAACAACACTGAGCTATCTCTCGAAATCACTAGAACATGCTCAAAAGGACATGGCAAGATTGCAAATAATAACAGTTTCAGACTTAGCAGAAATAACATCATGTTGCAAAGTTTAGAGCTATGAAACAACATGTTACAGGAACTTAACAAGGGAAACAAAGACATGGCATGCTAATACTAAAGACAAAGATCAAAACTCTCTTACTGAACTAATTCCAAAGATCAACAGAAAAGATGGTAGGATCCATGCAAACATGGCAAATGATAGGACAGATTCAGACATGGCAGGAACAACAATAAGTAGGCATGTTGGTGAGCTTGTACCACTCACCACAGAGCAATACATGACATGGCAAGGTGACCAATAGTAGGATGGCATATTTGTGAAGCTAAACATGGCAAGAACAAGTTCATAGCATGCTTGGATCACTAACAACAATCATGGCAACATTGAACTTAACGTTAACAGGCTGACAACAACATTATTTAGCAAGTTTGAGAGCAAGATAACAACAAGTTACAGCAGGCTATAAATGCAACCAGGGGCATTAATGGATATAGAATGACATGTGTAACAAAACATCCTTAGTGAACATCTCCAGATTATGCATAGAATGACTTGTAGCAGCAGGTTAACATAGCATCAGAATGTAGTAGATTCAGACAAGCAAAACAGTAACAGCAAGTACCCTACTTCACGATCTCAAAGCACTCACTACAAGACTCACAAAAATACATAGATTGCACCAATGTAAAGATGGCATGATGTGCCACAAAACACATGTAGAGCTCATGCTCATAGGATGCACACACAAAATGCAACGAAAAAGACAAATCATCAAGTTATAACAGTTTCAGGAGGTTAACATCATATAGCACTTTTGCTACGATGATTTGGGCATCAAGATGGACTCAAAAAAGCATGGCATAATAGAATGAAATGAAGAGCATCTCATGGTGAACATTTCGATATATCACACATGCAAAATGGATCTACGGGCATGGAGATATGGCATGATGAACATAGCAATATAATGCAAAAATTACAGGACTGAAAAATCAACCTCCGGGAAAAACTGGACGGGGACGAGCGGGACGGAGAGATCCAGGCGGGAAGCGTCTGTTTGGATCACGGGACGGGTGGATCTCATCCACCCGCCCGGATCTGACCGGAGACGGACGCCAGCGGGGTCGCCGGAGTTGGTGGAGGAGGAGGCGGCGCGGGCATCGCGGGGCAGCGCCGGATGCGGGAGGAGGCGGGGGCCGCTGCGGCGGCGGGGCTGGCGAGTGGTGGCGGAGCGGCGGCGGGTGCCGGAACTAGAGCAGGAGCTCGCCGGCGGAGCTCGGGGCTCCAACGTGGGGCGGTGAGGGCCAGAGCTCGGTGACCGAGGCGGCGGGGCGAGGACGCGGCCCACAACGGCGGGTATGGAGGCGCGGGTGAGACCGCGGCGGCTGACAGCGGGGCGCCGGTGTGGGCGAGGCCGCAGAGGCTGATGGCGGGGCGCCGACGTGGGCACGCAGGGCGCGGCGGCAGCGCGAGGTCACTGGCGGGAGGCGCGAAGCAGCGGGGGTGCGCGGCGGCGCGCGCGGGCCTTGGCGGGCCGTGCCTGGGCCCGGCGGGCCGCGGCGGCGGGAGGACAGGACGGGGACAGGTGGCGGCTCGGGAGAGGCGGCGGCGGCCGGCGCGGACATGTCCGGCGCAGGCGGACGCGTCCAGTTGCGGGAGGAAGGGGAAAGGCTAGGGTTCATCCGCGAAATTTCGGGGGAGGTGCAAATATATAGGCATAGGGAGCTAGGAGACTCCAAATGGGGTGCGGTTTTCGCCCACACGATCTTGATCGAACGACCGAGAGCATGGAGGGGGTTTGGATGGGTTATTGGGCCACTTTGGAGGGGTGTTGGGCTGCACAAAAAAGAGGCCTTTACGGTTCCCCGGTTAACCGTTGGAGTATCAAACGGACTCCAAATGGCACGAAACTTGACAGGCGGTCTACCTACACTATAAAACGACCGCATGCCAACTTTTATCCCATTCCGAGAACATTTTTATGCCACTTATAAAATAACATCTCGGAGGTGCCACGGGCGCGTGCGAGTGTGTCAGGACTCGGAACGGACAATGGAGAGAACCGGCGGAACCCGAACGGATGCAAGTTTTGAAAAAAACATGCAGATGAAATGCAGATGATGAGATGGAAAAATGCAACACGCAAGCCGCAAGCAAATGACATAGCAACAACGGCGAATAACTGGAAGACACCTGGCGCATCGGATCCGGGGCGTTACAACTTAACAGTGCGGCCTCATATAAACTATGAAGACAGTCTTGTGATGAAGTTGAGAGGAAAAGTTAAGGACTCAAATGAAATAGGCATGCATTTCTTTACGATAGTACAACAGGAACTGCTGACATATTGGCCAACTCAGGTATAACTTAACAACAAACAAGCATTCAAATCAAGCAATACAGCAAAGCATACAACTAAACTATTTGTAATTTGGTAGGATTACACGTTGAGGGCACAAGCCAAGAAAGCAGCCCACTCGCGTTACATTTAACATGTACTAAAACACACTGGCTTACCATATGTTGCTGTGAAGCCTAGCTGCTATTGCAATGTTCTTTGAAGATATCGTCAGCATCCCGTGGTTGCAAATCTAGTTGTTGTAGTTTATTCTGCACCATCTATTTAGGTAAAATTAATTTTAATCGCATGCATTGGTCCAAATTGATCATCAATCGTTCATCTAAACTAATGAAAGAAGGGTGTGTGCATACACGACAATATATCTGCTTCCCTCTATTTTTATGCTTGTTCGAGGTGCCAGCCCCAAAAGAACAAATATTTTGCTTGATGTTGGCAGCTCCATAATTAATAGAAGCATCAAATTTGTCATGCAACTTGGGAAGATCAAGAACACACAAACAAGTAATGAATAGAGGCTCGGAGCAGTGATGTAATAGCTAGCATCCAAAAATGTAGGGTAAAACAAACAAAAAAGAACCACATGCTAGTTTGCTGATGTGTAATTAAGCATAGAGAACATTAAGCAGTCTGATGGAACCAACAGGTGGCATAAAAACAAAACTAAAGCATATTAACTATATGTGCACTGGTATGTAATTTAATGTAACATGTTCGCTGCCAGAAGTATGGCCCTACAAGTGCAAGCAGAATAACGCGTCTCATGAAAAACTGAATGATGCCCTGAAGAAATTCAAAGGTGCGGTGCTTATGCTAGGAAAGTGAACGTAGGCGCTGGCCGTTGGATAATAGTACCTGATTCTCGGCGGCATATCGGTATCGTTGTCATACTTGATAGCTAAGGATCGTTGATGGTGCTCGTGTTGCGGTTGAGTTTGGGCCGGCTGTCGCCGTCACTGAAGCAGCTCCGGTGCTACGGTTGCGGCACTTGTCGACATACAAGAAAGCTCATCTGTGGTAAGTGAACAGTTGCATGATAAAGAGAAAAAGCCGAAGGAGTACAAATCAAAATAACCTGATGAGGCTGCGGTGTCGGTAAAGCAGGGCCGGTGGAGTTGAATATGGCATCCGTGGAGCGGGTCCGGTGCAGTTGACGAAGGCTTCGGCGGGCACGTTGTATAGTGCTTTCGGTGAGGCAGATCTGTTGCGTCGGACGAGGGCTTGTATGAAGGGCCAGCGAAGGGGCGGACGAGGGAGTCAGTGAAGGGCCTACGCTATGGTGGAGGGCGCCGGTTAAGTGGTGAGTTGGCAGTTGGGGCTTCTAAGATGCAGAAGGTAGATCCGGCAGGGTGTGAGGTCCACTGATGCGGCGGTGGACTAGATTCGGCGGCTTGCCGTGGTTGGGGGGGGGGGTCGGGGAAGGGAAGGGGAGGGGCTCTGGGGAAGAATGTTGGGGGCAAATAGGGGGAAACAATGGAGTTACCAAAGCAGCCCTTTTCCGTTCATGTGGTAGCGGTAAAACAGGAATATCGCAGGGTAAACTTTCGGGCGCGTGATATTTCGATGTGAGCGGGAAGTTTGAAAGCATTTGGCGCCTAAAATTATAAGTATTCTGCTCTTGTACGACCGATTATGATATCATGGCCGACGATTTGTTTTTTTGCACACAAAAAAATGTGCAAGTTTTGAAAATCAATGTCTCCAACTCGAAACTTAGATTGTCCATTCAATTCAAATATGGATCATTGAGCTACTACAAGCAAATACCATCATACGGTCCAATTCAAATGAAATTCCAAATGTGTTTATCCTAAATAAGATGACAAAAGCAAAAATGTGTATGTGTATGAATAAAGTGGATGATTATAAAGTTTGAACATGCCTGTATGTGTATATCTCTAGGTTTGATATATGAATTTGAAATCATGAAATCTCAGCTTAAAAAATGTACCTCCGTTTAAATGAATTACAAAAGCTAATGACGGAGTCAAATTTCAAAATTCCAATCTTAGGTTTGTAATTCTGGTACATCAAGGTATATAACGCATGTTCAAAAGTATCGTTATCTCTTAGTACAAACTGTGAAACAAATGGATCAACCATGAGTGCACAATATCTCAATTACGCTAAAGTCCCTCAAATATAGACACCTCACTATTTATCTGAATTCAACCCCCCTACCACCACACACACACACACACACATAGAGAAGTCGTTCTCTACTTCAAACACCAACGCACGAGCACATTAACACCCCTCTCTCTTGTAAAGTCCGGACCCCAACATAGGGCTCTATCACTTTGTCTCTCGGGCATGCACACATCTCTTCCCTCACTCTCTAGGTCTCCCGCTATCTCTCTTACCCAAGCACACGCACTATGTAGAGTGTATATTTCCCAAACACACAAAACGTCGCCCCCAAATGTCTATCTCCCTAGTTATGTGGTTCTCGCGCACTCACCTCACACACCACGCCCACTGCAAACAAGCACACTTTCTCTCCTTGTGCACCACTCTCCTCTTTCTATCTCTCCCACATGCGGACCTGCCCCAGCTCCTTCCCTGCATACATATATGTCGTGACTCTTTGCATAGCTCCCTAATGTATAATCGTTCTCGATTTCGCACATTGTTCTCTACACCATCTAATCTAGATCTCTCATGAAGTCCCTATCACACACACGATGACTCGCTTCCCTTGCGTCTCCATTCATAGGCCAATTTCGGACAACATCAACATTGTCTCCCTATCTATACGCCATTTATGGACACAAACGACCCCTCTCGCCCCCTCTCTTCCTCTCTCTCTCTCGCTCCGTCGCTAGCTCTCTCTTTCTCTCGCTCTCACACCCCTCTCCCACACACACACTCGATGTCTCTTCCAAATAGTCTGCTCCCCCAGCCTGCACCCGTGCTATCACGCTACTACACATGTCACACCATTCCCCCTTCCGTTATACTAGGTTTACATCATCAGTGGTCTCTCTACCCCACATACACTCTCTCCCTCTCACACACAAACACGTGCACAAACACACACAAACACGCACAAACACCCATTTATTTGGATCCTCATCTCTCCCCATGTCCGCATGTGTATCTGACACACTCACTCTCTAATTATGTATATGTGTCTCCACGGTACACAACACAAAGCCCCATGTACATGTCTCTCTCTATCCTCCACACACATAGACACAAAGAATCTTTTATCATTGCTTCAGTCTCTAACATATCACACACGCACACTGTCTGTCTGTCTGTCTGTCTCTCTCTCTCTCTATCTCTCTCTCTATCTCTCTCCCGCTCTCGCAAACACGCTCATCAAGGGTTTCCCAGTGAATAACTTACCGTCTATTCATCAACAGTCGTGGCAGTACGGCGAACACGAGACATGAAAAAGAATAAATCTACACGTGCTTAGGCCACCTAGTATGACTACTAGGACTAGAGCAAGCCAAAAAGTGCGCCGCCGTCACCCCCTCCTTGTCGGCGACGGGAAAATCTTTGTTTTACACAGTCGAGAAGTCATTGTGCTAAGGCCCCACATGCCGAGGCGTTGAATAGAATGTAGATGCTAGTTTACGGAAGCAAGTATCGATAATACGTTTGTATCTCCATACTTATATTTCTTCTCTTATAAAAAACCGAGTTGGTGATGATGGTACGTGTGCCATCTTGCAATATAGACCGTCCGATCTATATCCGACGGATGGAAATTAAACTAAAAGATACCCGCACCACTCTCCACATTTGTAGACAAGGCCTTTCGTTGTTCATCCCTATCTCCAACAAACCTCATTGTTGAGCAATTTAGAAAGGAAGCCTCTAGAACAAATTGGCCTGGTGGCCGCTGCCGTCGTCGTCAATCCCCATGCCTCCGCTCAGTCTGACCACCAACCGCCACCACACCCCACTCCTCTTCACCTTATCTCATATTTCTCGAGATATCATTAGTTTTTACACATGGGATTACTCCCGCAAGGGTCAATCACAACAAGTGTTTTATAAAAAAATGCATCTTGATGTTCCGTGCAATGCACGGATCTTGCTAGTACTCCTACACAAGACTAAGTTGGTGATGCTGGTGTGTCTACCATCCGTCATTTCTGACCATTAGATCTACATCTAACGATTTTGAGGTAAGTTATTGCCTTTTCTCACCAACATCCCACTTATCTACAAATTTGCAGAAAAACCAATAATTAGTATCTTAAAACCAACCACATCCCTCCCTGACCTCACCAAAACAGCCCAAGGAATATATTCTAATTGAAACATAATATATCTCTAGTGACATATGTATATCAAAATTAGAGTGTTTTGTACCAAGTTTGTGAATAAGTATATTCTAATTATGATTCGTTGCAACGGACAGGAACATTGCTAGTATTTCCAACCATGCATTTTTTTCCTAGTATTCCATAGTTTCGAGTTTTCCATCAAGATATTAGTCACTCATGGTTGATATTTACTTTCAATCATGTACACATATGCACTATGTAACTAGCCTTGCTTATTGGCTTCCAACGCTTAACTTTCACTCCTACTTACAATATGTAGAGTATTTAACAAAAAACTACCACTTTAAACAAGCCCTAGGAAGAATCTATTGTACAAAAAATAGCAAAAACATACCCAAAATTTCTTAATCCACGCCAAAAACTAGTACCTAGTACTCCTGCCGATTAGGTTCGTTTAAACTCATTTATGACAGGGTTGGCCCACATGTCCATGGTGATGAGGCAGCTCAAACCAACACATTTTGTTTGACCGTTGACACGAGGGACCCACATATGACCTTCTATCTTGTTATTCCCCCTCAAATCATTATTTCTCCTGAACATTACTTCAAACAATACTGATGCGTGTTCGTCGGTGGCGCCGGTGATGAGTGAGTTGGCCGCCGCTCCGCCGGACGGGCCGGACGCCGCGCTGGCCTCCTCATGGGTTGGCAGGCTGGCCCGAGCGTGACTCACGAGCGAGCAAGCCGCTGCGTTGGCCTTCGCTCGAGCCAGATGGCTGGCCTGAGCGCGGCGCGTGCGAGCAAGCTGCCGCGCTTCCGTGCCAATCTAGCTAGCAAACCTTGCAGACAAGCAGCTGGATGGAGCTATCTTGGCTAGCTAGCGGCCGCGAGTGCCGGACGGAGCTGGCATCCGGGCTGCTGCAACATGGGCTCCGCACCATCGGCGGTTTTAACCTCGCCTTCTGCTGGCGGCGGTAGCTGCGTCCCATGGCCGAGGATGACTAGGTGGACGGGCCAGAGGTAGGACGTCACTCGAGGATTTTTATTGTTAAGAGCATGTACAATGGTTGATAAGGTAGTCTTATCTTAAGTCTGCCATGTATGCAAGTGGTAGTAGTTTCTTGGCATTTTAGTGGTTTCTTGCATTATTAGGGGTTTCTTGTAAGGAACAATGTATGTACTACTAGCGATAAAAGGCGATTCTAGGTTGCGTTGTACTCCAATGAGTACTACTAGTGGTCGCGGGAGTGTATACCTCGTTTTGTGGGTTTGATCCCGGCCGAATGCACGACAGCCTTTTTTTCAAATAGTACTACTACACTTCGCTGCGAGCCAATATTTTACACGGGTAGTTTGAGATTTGAAGTCGAACGGACGTGCGGCCCCACAATCTGGGTGCACTGGCCAGCCTAGCCACGTGAATGGGTTTTCCTTCCCAGCATCCCGTGGCTCCTGTGCTCGCCCTAGCCGCACCTTGCTTGCAGCTTCCTCATCAACTAGTAGCATATTTAAACTAGCACCTCCCAATTAAGCCCGAGGAGCCGGAAAAGCCTGGTGGGGCATTGGGAACTGTGCAATATGGCTCCGTACGTAAAGTTCTCTACTACTACTCTGTAGCTTGTGGCGTTGCACGCATGGACTTCACTCCATTATCGGCTCTATTATAAAAGAAATTCCTCTTGACGTGTTTTTTTTAAACGGAGGCAAAAGCTTTGCTTCATCTCATTCATAAAGAAGGAACTACTAACAAAGTTCGACGAGATCCATTACACCTCCACAAATGGAAGCGAAAAGCCTAGTCTCGCTGTATCAAATAACTCAAATGTTCTGCCCCCGCAGTAACCGTCGCTGATAAGCAGGCTGCTAGTGTGTGCGTGAGAGGAGCGGCTGAGTAGGCCAGCTACTCCTACGTGAGAGGAGCGTCTGAATATAGCACCGAGAGTACCCACTAGGCCACTACGCAGGTGTACTTCCCCTGCATTGATAGTGCAGCGATGGTTCTAGAGAACAGTAGTACCCTCCACTTCCAACTGTAGCTCCTTGGCCCTGAGATTCAAGAGTTCAAAACTGGTGCACTATATTAGACTAGATTAGAAGTACAGTACATCGCACTACTAGTTGAGAAAAGTAGTATTGGTACTGCTATAGTACGAGTACGTACTCCTCCGTCACAAAATGTAAGACATTTTTTGACACTAGTTGGCGTGTACAAAAAATGGCAAAAACATACCCGAAATTTCTTAATCCACGCCAAAAACTACTACCTAGTGCCAAAAATTTCTTACTAGTGCTATTATTTACAGTATAATGCAATCCCATAATGTTCCATAATGCTAGTACTAATAGTAAATAATAGCCTCACCCTTCCCTGAAGAACGATCTACAGTTGGATGGGACGAGGCCCAGCGGTTACTACGCTCTTATCTCCTCCTCGCCAGTTCCCCTCCCCCCGAAGAGAAGGCAGTTCGTCGCTGCTCCCATGGATTCGCCAGGCGGTTCTCCTCCTCGTTGGGTCTGGGAGACCTTGGACGACGATCCTCTGGGAGAAATCGCACGCTGCTCCGACGTCCTCACCGCCGCAAGACTAGATGCTTCCTGCACCAACTTTTTCAAGATGCTGCTTAAACAGGCTTGGAAAAAGGCCATGCTTGTTGGTCTTCCATGCGTCCTCGAGGAGAAGGTTCTTCTATGGGACAATCCTTCAAACAGTCCACCGCTCCCTGGCCATGGTTGCACGTTGACTCCGCTAGAGTTGCCGACGTTGAGAGGTAGTCGGATTTTGTCCGATGAGCATGTCAGTAATGGAGTTTGATCATGTAGTACTTAGTTATTCCATTTCCATCCCGTAATTTCTCCGCTGCCCACCGTCTTATATATAGGTCTGGGTCGGTGCCAATGAAGATTGGCTTGCATACCTCCGTCCGGATACCACCATCATTTTGCACAACATCCACAGCAGTGCGGCCGTTCCGGTAGACCCCTTCTCCACCATTGGGATCGGCCTTCCGGACTGGCTGGGCTTGAATACGTATCATGATGCCTACATGAGATTGAAGAAGATAGCAATTGTGGACCTGCTGACAAAGCGACGCGGCTACGATGATTACTATCTCATCGCGGTGTTCGACATAAGGATTGCCATCAATGCAAGACGCAGTAACGGTAGAGGCTAGCGCATGTTGGCGGTGGCAGATTTGTACCCCTACACGTTCGAAGACGCCATGCGCCATCTAGGCCGCATCTTCGCGGTGACAAGCCAGGGGACTTGTTTCATCTGGTTGCCATCCTACGGTACGGGAGATTACAAACGGAATGCACAAACCATCATTTTCATCCCTAACGGTACTCCATTATTTTGCAGGGACCAGTCATCCCCTGATCAAAATAAGATCGCCAGTCCTAGATGTGCATTTGCATCCGCGGTTCGGTCTAACCTGGAACCTTGTAGCTGACTTTGGCATATTGGGATCAACTATCTTAGCAGTCGTTACCCATGGTACCATTGATGTGCAACATGGTCACACAATCTACCACGATCGGACCATCACCATCTACCCAGGTATTCCATTTTTTAACCCTCTCACCTTCTCTTTCATTGTTGTACTAGTAGTATACTTAGTAGTACTAGTAGGAGTACTTTTTACCTTGGAGGACGCGTATAGCTAGCTAGGCCCTTGAAGACTTGAACCCACTAGCTGCCACCATTTTTGTTTTTCCATGTCTTACTATCTCATCCATGTAGCCAAGAGTGGCTATATATAATAAGCCGGTTATTTTACTTCCTCTATACCGGAGTAGTACTATTTGCTGCACAGTATTACTGACTGCCATATTTGAGCACAACATTATTATGCATGGACCTTGACTATGTACGTCACCATGTGTCCAGATCTGGGATGCCGCGTGTACCAGATGAACGATGCAGAGTTCGACCCCCGTGATGCTACGTGGGTGTGGGGACCCCGACTCATGAGTCGAGATCACCGAATGCACGTGTACAGTGATCCCAGAGATCAATGCTCACTGAACACACAGAAGCTGAATAACAAGAGTCTTACATCCATACATACCGTCTTACACAAATTATGACCATTATGGTCAAGTCTCACATTGATAAAGCCTTAAGGGCTGAACATCAAATGAAACACAAGCAGCGGAAATCTTCGTTGATAAGTAGAACCCATGCCATCCTCCTTAACCCTACAGGCATTCTGACTGGGAAACGTCCTAGTTCGCATGTTCGTCTCCAAAGAACTCTTCTTCGAACTCCGGTTCTTCCATGCCTGGTCAATTAAATAACCAGTGGCAAGCCAATGAGTACTTTGAATGTACTCGCAAGCAACCCATGTTTTGGTTCAAGATACAACAGTGCATGATATAGGTAAATTTTTGCGGAAAGCTAGTTTTGCGTGCAATAACGTGTTCAACAACTTGCAAGACGTGCATCAAGTAATCATGAGGACATGTTTACAGATATCAACATAAATAGAGTGGGCACCAACCCAACTCAATCATGTCAAGTCCTTGGACTTGTCCCAAATAGTTATGTCAACACACACACACGCACGTTTGTAAGAATCTGGACATAGTTTAAGCAGCACCGCCCAACTGTCCTTGACCGTGGACACGGCTACTCGAATAGTTTTACACTCTGCAGAGGTTGCACACTTTACCCACAAGATCCGGGGAACTTCCGTGTCATCCACGACCCGCGATACCTCAAAGTACCCGGGGTAAGCACCCGATCACTACCTTTCCCTAGACGACACTAACATGGAGTCCACTCGTTGTTCCGTATCCTCACGATGTACGTCATACGAGACTCACTCGAGATTGTAACATCCGAGAGGGGACACAATGGTGTGTCCGGTGCCCTGTAGAGACAGTCATGGCCGCCCTACCTGGCACGACCCCGTCCTGGGAGAGCGCACCAACAACTCTCCCGTCACTAGTAATGCGGGCTCCAAGCTAGTATCGGCCTAGGTAATCAATAATGCCCTTTCCCATATAAGGGTAGAGTGGTTGCGCATGTAAGGTTGGGACAGTCATCAAATCTTAAATCTAATCCGTTTTCGAAAACAACACACATACTTGCCTCGGTACACCACTTCGTCATCAAGTGGTTACCCATCTCAACATCTCCCTCGGGCATAAGTGGCACCCGTCGGGGTTTTCGAAAAGTTCTTTGAAAACACTTTGCCTCCATCACCATGCATATTCCCGTCCCTATTTGCGTAGCACTACTTTAGCATCCTATCTACTCCCACCGGCATAACCCTCATAAGGAGGTAGGGTCATGCACAATGCAAGTATCAACGAGGAAGTAACAGAGGCAACCCATCAAAGTGGTTACCATCTCATCATGATTCCGATGCAACACTAATAAAGTGCTATATGACATGCAATAAAAAGGGCTTCATAGGTATGGTCAAAGGGCTGCTTGCGGGGGTCGACTACGCCCAGGGGAAAGAAGAGAGGGAGGGAGCAGGGGGCCAGAGGCACCACGCGTGTGAGCCGCGCCATTGGCGCGCTCGGGCCGCCGGTGTCCGTTAGCGCGGAGGCGCGGGGAGGAGGAGAGAGGAGGGGGCCGACCGCGTAGCGTGTCGCGGACGCCGAGGCGCATCGGCAGGCGCGCGGGGGAGGCCCGAGGTGGCCGGAAGCATCGGGCAGAGGGCGGCTATAGTGCCTAGCAGCACTGTAGCGCATTCTGGAGTGCGCATTTGGCATGCCATGGCATATTATATGCCCTGTGGGCGCGGCCACTGATGACCAGTAGTGCTAGGGAGTAGTAAAGAAGAGGAGAGGGGCATTGGATGCCCTGGAGAGCCAGTAGAGTGAGGGGAGAGGAAGAAGAAGTGTGCAAATGGGCTGACCAGAGAGAGGAAGTGGGGTTTTACCCATCCAATAAGTTAGCTATGAACTTGCCATTGTTACTAGAGGTGAAAGGGGGCTAGGAGGAGCTGTGGTAAAAATTTGAGCTCTCCAAGAATAGTGGAAGGGGTCAAAATAGTGGTTTTTGCAAAATGCCAGTAGGTGTTTGATAATGGTTTGGGCTAGCATATGAACTCTCATTGCCATGATACTTAACAGGATGGAAAGATACTTAGAAATAGGGTGTGCCACCAAATTTGAGCTTATTTGGGCAAAGTTGCCAATGCAACTTTTGCAAACCCTAGAAATTAGCAGAATTGGACTTGAGTAGATCTAGTTAAGCAAATCACTTCTCCTTGATGCACCACTTGGTTTAGTGGCCTCATTTGGTCATGTGAACATTCTCACAAAAGTTGGGGTTAAGGGGAGAAAGTTGGTAGTACAAACTTGATCAAATATGGTTCTGGTCAGAGAGGGTTTTGGGGCATTTTGGTGAACCAAAATGACTTTAATTGGCATGAGGCTTTGCAAGGTGATCACAATATTCATTTGCGACTTTCTGGATTTTTCTTGGATTTTTATGAAAATATTTCCTGTAGAAATATTTCAAATCCTTGAAATGGGCAGAAATGGTTTTGGGAGGTTTTGTCCAATATTTTGATCATGACCATATGTTGAAACTCTTATATATGGAAAATATATGTCCACTGAGTTTCCCTGATTTTTCTCAAATATTTTTGAAACAATAAAATAATTTTTCCCTATTAAAGACCATTTCTGGCCTTAAGAAAAAGCTTTTAAATAAAATAGTTAAATAGCTTTTAAAAATATATTTTTGTGGCTTCTGGGTATCCTATATCTAATAGGTTTCAAATATACCTTTTGAAAGATTTTTCACACCTCAAATCAAGTACTTGCAGTGCAAATCTTAATTCAAGGGTTTTTGGAAAACTAATTTCAGAAAATACTTTTTGGCCAAATTATTTTTGTAAGAAAATACTATATTGCTCTATACACATGGCATGATCATTGGACAGAAGGTTGGGGCAAGGAGATGAAGTATAGAAGGTGGAGTAGTTGACTATTAAGAGCACTTGAAAAACCACATAGAGAAAACCAACTTCAAAATAAAAGCCAAATAATGCAAAAGTTTTTGTTGGTCCAAATTTTCATGCTTTATAAATGTAAATGAAGTGTGATAGTGGGTGCCGAGGAACACTCTTGGAGAGTACTCGCTTTTCATCGGGGACAGCTACCTGATTGTGAAGCGGATGCCACCTTCCGTGCACGACACGGAAGGCCTGCCATTCATGAAGCATGGTTGTGTCTTCATTGTGCACCGCTGGATGAACGACATGCTGGGACACGCTATCCCTGATTTATGCTGCTTCAGCTTGGATGAGTCTCCATCGTGTGGAACCGGACTAGAAACCTGCGACAATGATTCCCATTGCCCACTGCTATGGATCATGCCATCCATGAAGAACACCTTGGACTGGAACCTGGAGGAGGACATGCATGTAGCCCATCTATAACGTGTAAGTGGAGTACGGTAATTGTGAATGGTAGCGCTGTGAATATATGTAGACTAGTCGTGCACAAATTTATCACATGAATTGGAGATGAACTTGTGTGGCATACTGGCATTTGTCCTTTAGAATTTATTACTAGTAAATGTGTTATGTGTACGTGCAACTTGTGTGGTTGTTGCACGGGCTCCAACACACTCTTTGAGAAAAAAATGTGGCACAACTTTCGATATACATGACGTGGCGGCATCATACAGTAGCATCGTTTGCTATAGTTGTAGTACATTCTTACTAGGATGAAAACTCCTATAAAACCTTGCGCTTGGCTCTTTGCCTCTTCGGGAGGTTCAACAGTTCGTACTCGTGTGAACCTTGCACTTGGCTCTTCGCATCTTCGGAAGGTCCAACAATGATGATACTACAGTACAATATGCTTCTGGCGATCTGACACCGATTGAACTACTGCATGTCCACCACAAGGGCGAGGGCGAGGGCGAGGGAGAGGGAGAGGGCGCTGTAGTCAAAACCCTCTCCTCGTCCTGCGAACCATCGTGCGTGTGGGCAAGGGAGAGGCGTAGTAAGCAAGCTTCTCCTCGTTCGGCGAGTTGACGGGACACATCAAAGGAGTACTAGTACTAGTAGTAGTCCATACTTCGTCCTTTTCGATTAATATGGCTTAATTTGAATTGAGAAAAATACACTGGCGGTCAACGTATGTAACAATACGCTCTTTACGGTCACTATATATAGTTCTGCGGCGATTATACGATCACTAGCTCATCGCAGAGCACCGTATTCCACCCTACTGACCGGCCACATAGTCGACGTGGCACTTTGTTGACTTCTTAAATTGTCACCTGGTTTCTGGGTCCCACCTGTCAGCTGGCAGAGCAAAGAAATCAGTTAAACAAAACTTTACGCAGGCGTGACACGAGTGCAACCCTTGCGTGCGAACCGCCCTGGCTGTGTATGTGAGTGCATGCACATGTCCTCCCTCGGTCTTCCAACAAAGAGTGTACATCGGCTACAAAACAAAGAGTGTGTTACATAATGTACATCTACACTTCCAATGCATTTAGCCTTTAATCTAAATCGATATTGATTGACTAATGCACCAACTTGTGCTGTAGGTATAGGCTACATGTCTATCCTTAATTACAGCATGCAGCGGCCTTCATTTAATCTTCTTATCTCAATGGTCGCATGCACACATAAGTCTTCTACTTTTGGGCGTTAATTATGCCCTCGTCAATGTGTAAATCTCTAAATGTATAGTCTTTCACGGACGTAGGGAGTAGGTTGAGCACTTGAGCGTGAGCGTGTGTGTTGCGTCGTGTGTTGTGTGCCGCATGGGTGCGTGAGTGTTGTGTGCGTCCATGTGTACGTGTGTATGTTGCATGTTGCATGCATGCATGCATGGGGCTTACTCCCTGCCATTGACATGTTCATATTTCAAGCTTCCTCTGTTCCCTCCATATGGTGATACTCCCTCCGTTCCCAAATAGTACGGAGTAAAAGCCTCCCTCTGTTCCCAAATATGGAGTATTTGTCTTTCTACAGATTTCAACAAGTGACTAGGTACGGAGCAAAATGAGTGAAGTGAGCGTAGAGGCATAGGGATACTGTAGAAACGAAGTCCTCACGATCCGTTATTCCCCATCTCGGTCAGAGAGAACTATTCAACTAGTCTTCGCAGTGAAGTGACAATACACGCTGCAGCAGATGGGACACGTAATTAATAAGCTGAACCGGCGTGTTGGTGTTACTAAATCAGCCTTAACCAGTACTGCCATCATGTTTGCCAGTAGAGCACGCTTCTGCAAATACGCCTACGCACCTCTGTCCTCCATTAACTGACATATGGGCCCTCTTGTGGTAGATCCACATGTCATCGGTGTAACTATTTACACTCCAAAGGACGGTGCCTATATCCTGGTAGTAGTTCTAGTAGAATTGAGATTTAATGCACTTTCTTCCCCGTCTTCCACTCTTCTTCCTCCTCTGTTCTTCTTCCTCCTCTCTTCCCCATCGTCGGCCGCACACCATTTACCCCCGCTCACTGCTCGCCCGCCTGGGCCATCTTCCTTGGTAGCTCGCGCGTACCATATCCCCCTGCTCACTGCTCGGCCACATGAGGAGAAGCTTCTTCGCTCGCCCGCCCAAATGCACTTCCCAGCTGGCTCGCAGGCACCGAAAACCCCAATGGCAGAACCGACTGACACGCAGAGCGGCGATTGGAATTCCCTCCCTGATGTTCTCTTGGAGCAGATCTGTAGTCGTATGGACCTACTCAGCACCGTCCGTCTGGCCGCATGCTTGGTGTCTTTGTACCATCTACTCGTCTGCAACCGGCCGGCTCTTTTCAAGACACCCTGCTTGCTGATGCCCGATCCTCGCAGGTGGCCCAGACACCGACTAGACGATCCTACGGAGGTCGCCGTGGAGCCCCTCGACATGCTACCACTACCCGTCCACCTGTCCTTCATGCGCGGCCACTACTGGGGGGGCATGAAGGCCAACTGGATCGTCCTCATCCACCACACCGGTAGGCCGTGGCGTCTCATGGATATCTACACCCAGCGAGAGATCACCCTTCCATTGTTGGATACCGCCGACATCGAGCCTCGCGGCCTGCCAGACACTCCTGCCTACTATGCACGAGACGCGTCAAGCTTTTGGCTCGACCTCTGTTTGTAGAAAGTTGTAATCTGCGAAGTGCCCACACCATCAGAAGACTACATGGATTACAAGCTCATTGCCTTGTTCAACATGGGATTAGTATATCTGGAATCCGGTTGCCATACATGGTTATGGCTCATCATCAATCCTGTTGAGGCAACATTTCTGTCTGATGTTATAGTGCACGATGGCATCGTTTACGCGGTCGACGCACAGATTGACTGCCTATACTGGTGGAATCTATCGTCGTGTAATTGTTCTATCTCATCTTATCTTTACCTTATGAATACGACTGCCTGTTCATTTGTTACAAATTTAGAATGCATAGCATGTCTATAACCACATCATTGCTATGTGTTCCTCTCATTTCCTAGATTTTTATGACCACACATGTTATTGTTAGAGTTGATATGAGAAGAATTGGCATCTAATGATTGTTAGAATACATATTATAAGCATAACATCATGATTGCTATATGTTACTCTTGTTTACAAGATTTTTATCACAACACATTTTATTGCTTAGAGTTGATATGAGAACAGTAGTAGTAAGTGCTATGGTAGAATAGGAGTAGGGCTGTCATAGCTGTTTTCCTCTCATTGTTACATGAGTTTGAACCATGACATATTGCTAGAATATGAAAGCCATTAGCTTATTTTTTTTAACTTGGGGTATGATTATGACCACGGCATTGCAATTCTCTGTCTATGGTATGTGTCACTGTTATAATAATCTTAATTCCACACATACTCTGAACATGATTGTTTATTTTTGTCCTTTTGGTCTCCAATTTGAATTGTTGCAGCAGACGCAAATGTGCTGGCCTTCATGATTCCAGGACCTGGAATCATACCAGCCGATGGGTGGTGGTTTATCACTCGTTCAGCTCACGGCGGTCATTTGATGCTCATTTGCACGTACCAAATTGACCAAACCATTACATCAAACCACATGCAGTACAATGCGTGGGGCGTTCGTGACATTGATGGCTATGGCTGCTTCGTGTTCGAGAAAGATCCCAGCTCCGTTGGGCCAGGCGTATTCAACTGGAGGCGGGTTTACAGCCTCGGCGACCACTCCTTGTTCCTCGGGCTCAATTATCCGATCATCCAACCAATCATCGATCATATCACCGGCGATGATTACTGTGCTATGCAACTTCCATTCGCGAGGGGGGGGGGGCTGTGTTTACACATCATACCATGGGTTTCATGAATCACCATATCCCGAGATTCGTCGACACAGCTTGTTGCTAGGTAATCTTCAGTGTGTGAAAGGCATCAAGCTTCCATGCGATGGATGGCTTTCGCAAACCCGACATGCGGCGATGTGGTTAATGCCAGTAGCAAATATGCACAACTTGATTCATGCTGATATCTAGACTGAGCCATGTATTCTGCTGCTATAGCACGACCCTCTTTTGTTGGATATTTTGTACTGTTGTTAGTTTGAAGCACTCCTCTGGTTTAAAGGATAGATACCTTCCTGGGATCAAGCGCATCCTAACTCACCTGCGTAGAATGTACTGATAATGATGATGGAGATGCTGTGTAGAAGCCATATATATATATCAGTTAGGCTTCAAGTGCGTACTTGTTAGTTAAACCTATGTATAAATTGTGACACTAAATACGACTAGTAAGTAGTACAGTAGCAGTACTAGTATACGTCGGTCAAATTATTCATCATGTCCACACATTGAATTGACGTGACAACACACTGCGCGTGAGGTGACACAAGAATCCCGGCGGCATGTTCGGGTTTTCTGGACTTCAGATTTGGAGTACCACTTATCTGTCGAAATCTTTCATCATTCACTTAAAACAGTCGATTGATCATACATTGAGTAACATATAACTATAATTACCGATGCAAGTCGAAGAAGGATTGGCCGGTGCTTCCGGTTGGCGTCAAGTTCGATCCCACGGATCAGGAGCTGATCGAGCACCTTGACGCCAAAGTGAGTGCTGACAGCTCAAGATTTCAGTCTCTCATCGATTTGTTCATACCAACCATCGACAGCGAGCACGGCATATGCTACACCCAACCTGAGAAACTTCGAGGTAAGACACCGACCGGCCGTCTACTTGCACAAACATATTCCTTTGTTTATAGCTCTATTTTTCTTTTTAGATGTAGACCTGGTGAAGCAATTACAATTTGACAGTTAATAAAAAGTGAAACAAGTGACTGCAACATGCCAAAGATGTTATGAAAATGCCAACTAGGTACACTAAAACCTATATTCCACAATACTGCAGGTATCACACTGAGTGGCCTAAGGAAGCATTTCTTCCAGCGCAATTCCAGGGCGTTCAAAAGGGGCACGTGGACGCGTCGCAAGATACAGTCGGAGTGCGGCATGCACGCGATGTGGCATAAGACCGACAATACCTTGCCGGTGATGGTCAACAGCCGGCAGACAGGCAGCAAAAAAGGTTCTGGTGCTGCACACCAACAAGAACTTCGACCTGCAGAGGACCAATTGGGTGATGCACCAGTACCACCTTGGGAACCTAGATCAAGAGAAGGAGCGGGAATTGGTCCTCTGCAAGATTTTCTATCAGACGAACACTAGGGCCAGGAGTAAAAAGATTATAAGTTAGTTAGGTATTGGTAGTTGTACTACCTTGTCGTCCGCAAGTTGGTATTGTTGTTAACAATCTTTTGGTATGAACTTGCATTTGCTTCCAACCATCATGCCGAGGGTCGGCGTGGATATAAAGCTAAATCATTTGTTTCGAAACGAATTTTTAGGCACCTGATTTTTATTTGATGGGTAGCATAAGCACCCGCCGTTCGAATTTCCAATTCTCCAATTTTTTCGAAACAAGTGCATGCACTTATTATCACAATAAAAAACAATATCCATGCTGCATCCCAGTTATCAGTGTGTACTTGCAGAATTCTCTCGTTTATTGAGCATGTATATTGTTTTTTAGGTCGAACAAGTTTCAACTGGGCTGCAGAGTGCCCAGAGTTGGTTTTGTTTTTAACAGGCCCAGCCCATGACGACAACGGGGCACAAAGATCCAACAGGTATCTACTAGCCTCTGGCCCGTGAGCATTAGTTATATTTTGTCTTACAACATACGCAGGCAGTTTTTTATACTGAATCAAACACACAGCCCAGTTCTATTTTCCTCTTGAAACGCATGTCCTACATCTGTTTTCTAATCTCTACCTATAGTTTTACTAGTTCATATACACGTATCATTATATTGAAAACACATGAAATTCCCTTTTCATATTTACATCCTTCTTTTTGTTGTTTTTTCCCACCCAGCACTAATTTTTTTACCACCGGTTTTCCCTTAAACCAACTCAATTGTCCCACGTCTTATTTGCTTACAAAAACAAAACGATTTTTTTGGCAAATCAATAAGTTCTTAAAAAAATGTTTATCATTTCGGGATTACAACAGTTTGGACTCCACCGAAATATGCAAAATAAGGTTGAACTTTTTGACCGTGGTCCTGGGCAGAAAATGGGCTGTAATAAATTACTTAAGAATTAGCAAATGGGCTGAAATTATAAAAAATAGCAAATGGGCTTTATGTTGTCTGCCACAGATTTGGAGGCTGACTTGTGGGCCTACTAAGTTCATGCGTGTCGGTGTCAAAACCGGCGGATCTCGGGTAGGGGGTCCCGATCTGTGCGTCAAGGGTGATGGTAACAAGAAGTAAGGGACACAGATGTTTACCCAGGTTCGGGCCCTCTCGATGGAGGTAAAACCCTACTTCCTGCTTGATTAATATTTATGATATGGGTAGTACAAGAGTAGATCTACCACGAGATTGTAGAGGCTAAACCCTAGGAGCTAGCCTATGATGGTCTGAATGTAATTGTGATCGGCCTTCTAAGGACCAACCTCTCCGGTTTATATAGACACCGGAAAGGGCTAGGGTTTACATGGAGTTGGTTACAAGGAAATATAACACCCGGATCGCCAAGCTTTCCTTCCACGCCAAGGAAAGTCTCATCCGGACATGGGCCAAAGTCTTGAGTCTTGTATCTTCACGCTTCAATAGTCCGGACATTGTACACAGTCCGGCTATCCGGATACCCTCTAATCCAGGACTCGCTCAGTAGCCCCTGAACCAGGCTTCAATGACGATGAGTCCGGTGCGTAGTATTGTCTTCGGCATTGCAAGGCGAGTTCCTCCTTCGAATACTCTAGAGTGGTTTATTGAACACGTAGACTATGTCCGGATCTGCAGGATGATCTTCGTATGGTATAGATCTGATTTGCTGGCAATCTTCATGTGTCACTCCCTTGTATTGTGGCTCGGTCCAATGTGAACCGACGCTTCCCATCCCACAACGACTCGTGTTACGAGGAAGTTTTATTGGCATGTCCCGTTG
Organism: Triticum timopheevii; assembly: GCA_963921465.1. Classification (NCBI taxonomy): domain Eukaryota; kingdom Viridiplantae; phylum Streptophyta; class Magnoliopsida; order Poales; family Poaceae; genus Triticum; species Triticum timopheevii. The sequence goes on along the minus strand of OY997264.1, from coordinate 244,492,208 downwards.
AGGCAGAGATCGTGTCCCTTTTATTACCGGATTTTCCATCAATATGAGCACGCGTGACCCCACGACGGCCGTTGGTATTACCGTGTGTGTTTTTAGATAAGCCTCAAATGGTCACACTGGGGACTCTTGATATTCACCCTCTTTATAAAGGGGTTGAGACCCACACCTCTTTCTTCACATTCATCGCGCCTTCTCGCACCTCGAGTTCTAACACCCAGAACCTAAGCTCCATCCCTCCGGAATCCGCCACTATGTCGGGATCTGATCCTCAAGGCCGGTGGGTCGCCTCCTCGATCGATGAGAAGGACATTGCAAAGCTTAGGGAGGTCGAATACCTAACGGCAGATATCCAACACAGGCTTCCCGCTCCAGGGCAAGTTATCCCCACGCCGGAGCCCAACGAGTGTGTTGTTTTTGTCCCACACTTCCTCTGTGGTTTGGGTTTCACCCTCCATCCCTTTGTGAGGGGGCTCATGTCCTATTATGGGCTGGATTTTCATGATCTGGCTCCAGATGCTATCCTCCAAATCGCGTCGTTCATTATCGTGTGCAAGGCTTTTCTCCACGTCACGCCACACTTCGGCTTATGGCTCAAGACCTTCAATGTGAAGCCGAAGATGATTGAGGGGCAACACGTGGAGTGCGGAGGTGCCGTAATAAGCAGAAACACCGATGCTCCATGGCCGGAGGGTTCTTTCCTAGAAGTATCTGACATATGGCAGCGGAGGTGGATTTATGCTATGGCCCCGAGGGGCACAAAGTGGGTAGCCGCCCCTGAGTTCCGCTCGGGCCCCCAGTCGCAATTGGCATCCTGGACAGACATAGGACGTAATTGGGGGCCCGCAAGCAATGTATCAATACTGCAGAACCACATCCGGGAGCTTCTCAAGAGAGACATCAACCTTGTCAGCTTTATGCAAGTGATGTTAATCCGGCGGATGTTGCCATGCCAGCGCCGGCCTCTTCGGATGTGGGAGTTCAATCCGGAGGGTCCGCGGACGGTGAAGCACTTCTTCGGCTTAAAGCTCGAAGAGATGTGCAAATTATTCTTCGGACGGAAGGTAGTGTGTCCGGATACCATCGAGGATGCGAGCCTAAGCTGCAACCGCTTAGATACTCAAGTAAGTAGCCTTGATACCGGACACCCTGTTTTGTATTTGTCATGATTGTTTATTCTGAAATTCATCCACGTCCAGGAATGGCTCAGCAAGGTGGAGAGAATCAGGTGTCCGGCGCCACTTCCCGAAGGCTTGCCCGCGCCTACCGTGGCCAAGATGCTCGACCGGGTACTCAGCAGAATGCCCTCGGGGAAAGACTAGGGGAGGAACAAAGAAACCGAACCCCACATGTTGCGCGTCTGAGCCGGGGGAATTGTCATTTCCCCCAAGGAGGATAGTCGGGGAGGGGAGGCTGAAGCCCCCTCACCACGCGAGAAAAAGAGGGTCGCCTCTGAAGACCTGGAGACGGAGATGCCTAAAGCTGGGAAGAAGGTGTCCCCAAGGGGCTCTGCCGTGACAGGCATCCTCACCGCATTATGCCCACCAATGGGCCAGCCCTCCAACGAGCCATAAGTCAATCATTAACTTAAAGGTACTGTATTTCTCCTAGATCAATGACCAGGACTCAATTTTTGTAGTCCGGCTGGCAGCTCTTCTCAATAGGGATCGTCTTCGGGCAACCTTCCTCCGGAGATGATGGAGAGCGAGACCCCACCTGCCTCTCTGATTCTTCACGCGGGCGGCACCGAGGTGTCGTCACGGAGGAGTCCGGATCCGCCAAGGCCGAAGGCCAATGCGTCAGCCGCCCTGAGTCTGGACGTACTGATGGGCTTACTGCAGCGAGCCGCACTCTCGGAGGAGCACCACTCATTAATGAGAGCAGTGCTCAAGAAGATTTCATCCGCTACAAGTGGTTTGAATGAAGCATTCACAAGCCTGCTCAGAGGATTTGAGGTATGTAATGGAGAACTCACTATTTCTTTGGTTGTAAGGCACGCGCTAGGTGTGCTCCATATAGATAGTAGCCCCTGAGACTCTGGTTGCCCGCCCTAGGCGGCAAACGGGGGATCATAAAACAATGATAGTGTTGTAAACGTGTGCAGGTACCTGTGGTCTGGCTGCCATCTTGTCCGTTGAAGTTGCCAAATTATCGAGGCAAATTGGATCGATTGATGCCGATATTACTCTGATGAATGAGCGGCTAGATACATCACAAGGTATGTGCCCTATCTCCCATTGCATAGGAAAATATTAAGGTGGCATGTATTAATATAATTTGTTCGGACTGCAGATGGTGTTGCTGCCGTGGAGGCCCTGAGGGCGGAACTTGCTCTAGCCAAGGAACAAGCTCGGGTGAGCAATGCGGCTGCCCTAAAGGCGGCCGAGGAATTGAGAGCCGAACAGGCTGCTCATCGCCCAAGCGAGAAAAAGATAGCCGAAATGGCTGTCGAGTTAAAACATGCCGCTGACCGGTATGAGCTCCTAAAGAAGGAGCCTGAAGATAAATTGGCTGACCTGAGCAAGGCGCTGAATGCCACCAAGCAAATACGGACCGAGCTCAGGGGTGCGCGGGAGGAGCTTCAACAGGCTGGTAAAATCGCGGCTGGAGGCTCCTATTTGCTGCGGACGAAGTTCTTCGATCCGAAGTACGCTCCCCTTGATGGACGCTAGAGCTCGCCGGACGCATACCGGACCCGACGAAGAGTATGGCTGATGCTATGGAGTTCTTCAAAGATCAGGGTGAAAAGGAGGTGGAGAAGCTTTTTTAGTCGCAGTTCCATGCTCCCACTCGCCCGCTGCCGTTAAGTGATAAGATGGCTGCTGTGGCGGAGCTTCACAGGTTGTCCGGGCTTGCGATGCGGTCTGTAATAGATCATCTTTGGCCGAAGGAGCCAAAGCCGGACAACTACTTTGGTTTAGTGCAACAGTTCCTTAGGGCCATGCCCCGGATTGATGCCAGAAGGAGGTCAGCATGCATAGAGGGTGCGCGGATGGCCCTTGCACGCATTAAAGCGTATTGGACGGATATGGATGCCACTATGGTAGCGTCTCAGGATCCGGTAGGGGGGCAATATCCGGCCGGGCACTATTTGGTGCAGGTCACGGAGGGTGCCCGCCTGATAGAGGCGCAGTGCCCGAAGAATTTCCTCTTCGAGTGATGATTCAAATTATTGTAAAAACATTTTGATTAGAAGGTTATATATATATATATATATATATTTGTGTGTGTGTGTGTGTGTGTAATCCGAAAGATAGCAGTCGTTGGCTTCAGCCCCCATGCATACAATGCGGGGGTGTTCGCGAAAAAAAAATGTGCCTGATCACTCTTTATCCAACGTCTTGGTCCGGCAAGGAGGTGATCGCACGTCGAACTAGGCAACCGGACTATATAGCTATAACACTTACGCTTGGCCGCGGGATTCTAATATTGGGGCTACTATGTAGCCCCTGGTACCATCGCGTGCATCCGAATACGGGCGCATATGTACCTGGACAGGAAATGGCCCTTCGTTAATGCGGAGGAATCCTAGAGATTCCGGTGAGTCGTCGAGTGGTTGACCAGTCTCTCGCTGTATCATGACGGTCAGTTTTCTGCTTTCTCTACTGAGATGCTCGTCCGGAATAACCAGGGCACAATTGTAGTAGTTCTCCTTTGGCCACCTTAGCCGATTATAACAGAACATAAGGCGGCAAACCCAGGAGCCGGGCAATCCCAACATTTGACCAAAGACATGATTCGCAGCTGATGCATATAAGGCCAAACTCGTGACGCCGAACACTCCCGAAGGTATTCGGACTTTCTAACAGATGATGGGCTCAAGGATGCCCATTCATTATAAACCCTGTATGTCCAGGTGCGTGCATTAATCTGTCATGGCCTAATGCCAAAAACGGCAGTATCCTCTGTGGGTATGGAACCCGTGGGATGATGAAACAACAAGAGGCAATAGAAAAGGTTTACACAGGGGCTTAATCTAAAAAGAAACCTGTTGGACGGGGCCCTGCTGCACGTCTGCGCCTTTGTCTCAGTTGTGCCGCATCCTGGAAGGGTATCGCGCGAATGTTGTCTGCGAAAAAAAGGGGATCTCATAGAAGAGTGCAACGTAAGTGTGAGATGGATAGTAGAGAATGTAAAATGTTGGGCTGCCAATAAGGTTGGGCCGAGAGTGTGGGGATTTATTATTAGCCCCTGGTGTCCACTATAGGATGACATATACAATGCCCTGGTTTAATGTGGGCTGCCGGACTCGTCTAACCGTGTCGTGGCGGGCTGGGAGGCCACGAGCACCTATGGGGCAGGAGGGCCCCTTTCTCGTTCGGCAGGGGAGCGGAGGGCGCACGCAGAGCAGATCGAGGCGAGGGAGCGCGCGGGGGATTTTTACCCAGCTTCGGAGCTCTCCGGAGAGAAAAAACCCCTACTGCTACTTTGTGTGTTGTATTTGTTCTTGCTTGAGAGAGAGCAGGCGTGGCGTCGAATCAGTCGAACCGCCGAACCCCCTGGCTGTGGAACCAAAATACCCCTGAACCCCCTCTACGTGCGCATGGGCCTCCTTTTTATAGGCTAAAGGGATCACCGACAGGTGGCAGCGCAGAAAGAGAGGTAGAAAGGTAAAAACGCAGGTTGGTACAACTGCTACCAACAGTGTCCCCTACCTAACTCTGACGGCAGGGGACAGGGGCATTTAATGCCCGTCCGGTCGCCCCAACAGTGCAAGGAAACGACCGTTAGAGGCGCCACCGATCGCCACGATGGCCTCCTTGTCAGCTCCTTTTGCCACCTCGCACCGCATGGCTGCACAGCGCCTTGCCACGTGCTCCTGGGATAGTCCTGGGGTGACACGTCGTTGGATGCGCTGGAGCTCGGGTGCATGGCGGCCTTGCCGCGGCAAGTGCCTCGCCGCGGCCCTTATCTTGTCGCACCAGCAAGCTTGCTGCTCGCCGGGCCTTGCCGGGACGCGCGGGGCGTCGCGGCAAGTTTACTTGGAATGCCTTGAGTGGCCTTCCCGGCAAGATCCTCTTGCCGGGGTCTCTTCTTCTTCCCAGCAAGCTCCTCTTGCCGGGGCCTTGGTTGGCCTTCCCGGCAAGCTCCTCTTGCCGGGGCCTTGGTTGGCCTTCCCGGCAAGCTCCTCTTGCCGGGGCCTTGGTTGGCTTTCCCGGCAAGCTCCTCTTGCCGGGGCTTTTAGCTTTAGTACTCTGTTCTTGAATGGCATCTAAGCAGCCGTCGAGGATCTTGGCGGATGCCTGGCAAGCCCTGCCGCGGGTCGCTGCGACTGCCCGTGCACAAGTTCGGCGTACTAAGGTACCCCCTACTTTAGTACACCGACAGGATCCCCCGGGCCTGGGCCATACACGGTGCCGAGCGCTGTTGGGCCAGGCCCAAAACAGGGCACGGGAACGCACGGCCTAGGTCACACTGAATCTGACTCCGCATCCACCGCGCTCCCTTGCAATGGCACGCGTCAATCGCGGCGTAGTGGGAGACGTGGGTGGCGTGCGCGATTTTCGAGGCGTCCACCCCCCCCCCACCCCGCCCGTGACCGCGGGGAGAGGCGAGGTCACCTCATCTGTCGCCATGGCTCTGCATCCCCGCCACGCGGCTCCCATGCACTCGGGGTCGCGGATGGTGGAAGTGAGAAACCGAGCCGTCACGGGCGGAGGCAGCGGGTCGGCTCCGATTCCCTGCTCCTCCTGTGCCCTGATTCGCCGAGCGGGGCGGCCGAGCCCCCACCTCGCTCCTTTAAGAAGGGCGAGAGGGGAGCGCAGAAACCCGCACTTTCTCATCTTCTCCTTTCTTCAACTTCTGCTTCCCTTCCCCTCATCCGCCATGGAGGAAGGGAACCCTAGCCCTTCATCGGTAGCGGCGAGGGTTGCCGCCAGACAGCGCATTCCTCCCTATTCCACGCCCGTGGTGGCAGAGCCAGCCACAAGGGGAAGAGGGAGGGGGCGCGGTCGTGGGCGAGGCCGAGGGCGAGGTCGAGGCGCTCGGGGAAGAGGTGGCCGGGGCGATGCAGCATCTCTGCCTCCGCCGGCGGTTCCTCCCCTCGCAGCGGTCCATACGGGGGACGACCCTTGTGAGTTCTTCGTCAGGCTGCGCCGGGCGCCTCATCGTCGTCTCCGGCTCCCAGCTCCGTTGCGAGCGCGATGGAGCCAGAACCACCCGAGACGTTGAGATTGCACATGAGGGGCTGTTGGATCAGCGGCACGCGAGTCCACGTTGTATCTCCAGCCCCTGATGTGATGTATCTTGATCGTGGGTGGAAGACGTTCGCCCGCATCCACAGCTTGACGGCGGGGTTTACCCTCCATTTTAAGTTAATGGAGGGCGACCTCCTCTCCGTCAAGGTCTTCGGGGACTCCGGCATCCGGGCGAGGTGCTGCATGGACAGCTCCTCCGATAGCGAAGACTCCCCCTCGAGCGAGAGTGACGAGGAGGAGAGCGACAGCGACGACGAGGGTAATGGGCGGTGGGGTGGCGAGTCCGACTAGGTGTCGGACGCCGCTCCGCGCGTCACCGGCGACCCCATCATCCGCGTCGCCGGCACCTTGAACTCCCCGGGTCGTCTCCTTGGGCGGCTGGCGTAGGGAGGCTGCGGAAGGGGAAGAGGGCTAGCGGCAAGGCCGTCAAGTCGGAGTACGAGGGCATAGTGCCCTCGACAGCATGCTGACGTCCTGCCGCCCCGTCTTCGAGCCCTGCTTCCGGCGCCGCCATCACCACCCAGCCTTCGGACGGCCCCGGGGATGTTCTCTTGGTGTCTTCTGGCACCCGTAGTTCACCTAGACGCCCCTTTTGCCCTTCTCGCCTCCTTGACCTACCTCCTGAAGAGAGGGACAGGAAAAGGATTACGGGCACCTTATCTTTTTAATTTGTAAGCCTTCGGGCCTTAGCTGCATTTAAAACTTGTAATCCTCTCTTTCATGTTTTTCATCCTCTATGGACTGTACCCGAGTGGGATGTTTTTTTAATGAAAAAAGAAGGGGGAGCTTGCTATGCCGTATCCTTTACTTGACTCTATGCCTTGTATGTTTTTACCCTACGCTTTTAGGGAACTTGCCGGCACGGGCACGCTTGCCGCGAGTGCTGAGTGTGGAACATCAGCAGCTTGCCGGCGGTGCCGGAGCACACTTGCCGCGGGCGCTGAGTGCGGGACATCAGCAGCCTGCTGGCGGCGCCGGTCCCGGCAAGAAACCTTGCCGCAACTAGTTGCAGCGCACTTAAGTTGTTGAGCGGGCTCGAAAACAACGCAAGGGCGCTTAGCGGCTCACTTAAGTTGTTGAGCGGACTCGAAGCAAAGTAAGGGCGCTTAGCAGCTCACTTAAGTTGTTGAGCCGACTCGAAATGAAGTAAGGGCGCAACTAGCTACAAGGAGGTTCCTCCGTGCACATGTTTTTCATACAGAGTAGAATCGTTCAAGGACGCGGCTTCGCGCTCCTCAGTCCATAAGAGGATGCATGACGAGGGATGAAAAACTTATCTGATATCGCAGCCCCCGGCAACTTTGGCTTGCCGTGGATGAAACTTGGTATTCGCAGCCCCCGGCAACGCTGGCTTGCCGGGGTCCAGGTGCCGGCGCCCTTCTTCTCCTTTCTGGTCGCTGTCATTTTAGTTATGGGACAATTTAGTCAGTGCCGCAACAAGTTACTTTTGCAATATAACTCTATTCTGGGCACTATCTGCTATGTCACTTCCTTTACTTGATTCTGCCCCTTGTATGTTTTCACCCTACGCTTTGAGGGAAACTTGCCGGCGCAAGCACACTTGCTGAGTGCGGGACATCAGCAGCCCGCTGGCGGTGTTGCGTCCGGCAAGAAACCTTGTCGGGGCTAGTTGCAGCGCGCTTGTATTGTTTAGCGGACTCGAAACAAATCAAGGGCGCAACTCAGCCACGAGCCGGTTCCTCCGCGCACAGGTTTTACACACAAGGGACGATCGTTCAAGGAATATAACTTTGTCCTGGGCGACGCTTGCTATGCTATATCCTTTACTCTGTCACATCCCTTGTATGTTTTCACCCTACGCTTTGAGGGAAACTTGCCGGCGCAAGCACACTTGCTGAGTGCGGAACATCAGTAGCCCGCTGGTGGTGCTGCATCCGGCAAGAAACCTTGTCAGGGCTAGTTGCAGCGCGCTTGTATTGTTGAGCGGACTCGAAAGAAATCAAGGGTGCAATTTAGCCACGAGTCGATTCCTCCGCACACAGGCTTTCCATACAAGGAACGGACATTCAAGGAATATAACTTAGAAATTTAAAACTTGATCATGCTCAAACTTTGGCAACTTATCTGTTCTCTCGCCTGTGTTCCGGTGAGGCCATGCTCCTTTGAACGACACCCAGCCCACACCTCTATCTTCTCCTCCTCGAAGCTTCTGGCGTTAGCTTTGCGGCTATGGAAGCGGCGCAAAGCTTGCCGGTAGCGAGCAGCTCGTACCGCAGCCTGAAGACGATCTTCCTCGAGGAGCAGCGCGTCATCTTCTCCCCGGCTGCTCTCGCTTTAGCCCATCGTAATGGAGTACTCGAGGTGATCCGTACACGAGGGGAAAGGGGTCGAGAATGTCGAGCCCCCAGCCCGAAAATGGCCAGGGTAAAGGGATTGTTTGGGGAGCTTGAGTCTGGCTGATGAATCTGTTTGGAGTGGAACTGGCACGCTTCACACTTGGTTACTTGTGCAGTTGCATCCTGGAGGGCTGTCGGCCAGAAGAAACCTTGCCGGAAGGCTTTGCCGGCAAGTGCTCTTGCGCCAATGTGGTGACCACATATGCCTCCATGTATCTCCGCCAACAGCTCCTGTCCATCTTCCCGGGAAATGCACTTCAATTTCACTCTGTTGAACCTTTTTCTGTACAGTATGTCACCGACAAATTGGTACATACTTGATTGCCGGGCTACTTTCTCCGCTTCTTCTTGTTCCTCGGGAAGTTCTCCTGTCTGAAGGAAATGGACGATCTGCTGTGCCCATGCCGGAGCCTGAGGCTCGACGACAAGGACTAAAGGCGCGAATGCTGCTGCGGGAACATCCGCTTCTACGGCAAGAATCTGGGATCCTGCCGGAGCGTGATGCTCCCCGGCAAGCGTGTCGGGACACAGCTTGTCGGGAGCGTCTGCTTCAACGAAACAAGCCCTGGGGCTTGTCGGAGCAGTCTGCTCCTCAGCACTCTCTGTGTTGATCCCGGGGACATTCTTGGCGGCGGCTCCGGGGAGCTCTGCCGGAAAGTAATCGCCGGTAACCAACTTTCTTTTCTTGTTCTGTCCAGTTGATGGTGTCACAGATGGCTGAGTCAGCTTGAGCACAAAAATCCCTGGTTCCACAGGCAACTTGAGTGCGGCGCACTTTGACAGTCCATCTGCAATGTCATTCTGAGCTCTCGGAACATGCTTCATTTGCAGGCCGTCAAAATGCTCTTCTAGCTTCCTCACTTCATCGATGTAAGCTTCCATCAACGGACTCTGATAATCTTTGTTAACTTGGCGGACGACAAGCTGTGAGTCACCCCTGACAATAAGCTTCTTGATCCCAAGGTCCACCGCGATCCTGAGTCCGGCAAGCAAGCCTTCATACTCTGCAGTGTTATTTGTTGCTTGCTCCTTGGGAAAGTGCATCTGGACCACGTACTTGAGGTGCTCTCCGGTGGGTGCGACAAGTAGTACGCTCGCATCGGCGCCTTGCAGCGAGAAGGAACCATCGAACTACATGATCCATTCCTTGCTTGCTTCCTTGACGGGGATGCTCCTCTCCGGAGTTTCTTCATCAGGCGTTGGCGTCCATTCCACTATAAATTCTGCCAATGCTCGGCTCTGGATAGTTGAGGTACTCTCGAACTTGAGGCCAAAACTTGACAATTCCAGTGCCCACTCGACAATCCTGCCCGTTGCCTCTGGATTCTGCAATATCCTCTTCAACGGAAAGCGAGTGACCACTGTGATCTCATGTGCTTGAAAGTAATGGCGTAGCTTCCTCGAGGCCATTAGGAGGCCGAAAAGCAACTTCTGCACACCAGAGTACCTTGATCTAGCCCCCTGTAGAAGGGAACTGACAAAGTAAACTGGGCGTTGCACCATCTTCTTCTGTTTCTCTTCTTGTGGCTGCGCAGATCCATCTTTGCCGGAACCGGAACTTGCCGGATCAGGGCTTGTCGGGCTAGAGCTTGCCGGAGAAGCCCCATGCTTATCGCCGGGCTCGCTTGCCACGGTCGCTGGCTCATCATCTGCCTCCCTCTCTGCTATTAACGCAGCACTAACCACTTGATTGGTTGCCGCCAGATATAGCAGCAACTTCTCTTGTGGCTTAGGTGCGACAAGTGTTGGAGTAGAGGATAGGTATCTCTTCAGGTCCTGCAGCGCAGCCTCCGCTTCCGGAGTCCATTTCATTGGACCTGCCTTTTTCAAAATTTTGAAAAAGGGCAGGGCGCGCTCAGCAGACTCAGAGATGAACCTACTGAGAGCAGCAACACAGCCGCAAGCCTTCACACATCTTTAACGCGCTTTGGTGCTTCGATTTGCTCAATGGCCTTGATCTTATCGGGATTAGCCTCAATCCCCCTCTGGGACACAAAGAATCCGAGAAGCTTGCCGGAAGGAACTCCAAACACACACTTCTCGGGGTTCAGCTTGAGGTTGATCCTGCGCGGATTTGCAAAAGTCTCATCCAAGTCTTGGATCAAAGTCTCTTTGTCCTTGCTCTTGACCACTATGTCATCCATGTAAGCTTCTACATTCCTGTGCAACTGTGGCTCAAAAGCATGACTGACTACTCTTGCAAATGTCGAACCAGCATTCTTTAGTCCGAAGGGCATTCGTACGAAGCAGTACGTGCCACATGGAGTAATGAACGCTGTTTTCTCTTCATCCTCTTCTGCCATGAAGATCTGATGATATCCTGAATATGCATCAAGAAATGAAAGCAGATCACATCTTGCCATGGAGTCGACAATCTGGTCAATGCGCGGCAAGGGAAATGTATCCTTGGGACAAGCTTTATTAACATCAGTGAAGTCAATACAAAGCCTCCACTTCCCGTTTGCTTTGCGCACGACTACTGGATTGGCTAACCACGTCGGATGGAGTACTCCTCGGACCAGGCCCGCTGCTTCCAACTTCCTGATCTCTTCTGCAATGAATTCTTGACGCTCTACTACTTGCTTTCTAACTCTCTGCTTGACGGGCCGCGCGTGAGGACGGACGGCAAGGTGGTGCTCAATTACTTTCCTGGGAACACCGGGGATGTCAGATGGTTGCCATGCAAACACATAGACATTCGCCCGCAGGAAAGCAATGAGCGCGCTTTCCTATTTAGGATCGAGCGTGGCACTGATGGTGAAGGTGCCACCAGTGCCGTCCTCCTTGGCGGCCACTTTCTTGGTCTCTGGTGAAGCTATCTTTGCCTTCTTGCACTTACCGGTGGAGCTCGATGGTGCGTCCTCGACGGTAGCGCAGCACTCCGAAGAGGTGCGCTTGCCGGAGTAGGCATCAGAGCTACTCTTGCCGGACTTGGTCTTATTCTTCCCCCCGGGAGCTTCAGTGGCAAGTGGTTTGCGTTCTGCTACGGCCGCTGCTTACCGGTAGATCTTGTCGGTACAGATGAGTGCATCCTTCTTGTCGCCTTGGACAGAAATGACACTTATCGGACCAGGCATTTTGAGCACATTGTAGGCATAGTGAGAGGCTGCCATGAACTTAGCGAGCGCTGGACGGCCAAGTATCCCATTGTAGGGCAATGGGAAATTAGCAACGTCAAATGTGACTCTCTCTGTCCTGAAATTCAGCTCGCTGCCAAATGTCACTAGTAGTGTGATCTTCCCCTTCGGCTTGCTCCTTCCCAGGTTTATTCCTTGAAAGGTACCAGTCTCTTCGAGCTCGCTGTCGGGGATCTGGAGCTTCTTGAGCACTGCGGAGGAGATTAGATTCAGGCCGGCCCCGCCGTCAACCAGCATCTTCGTGACCCTGAGGTTGCGGATTGTTGGCGAAACCAACATCGGCAAGCACCCGACCGCAGTGATGCGACCAGGGTGATCTTCAATGTCGAAGATGATGGGCGTGCTGGACCACTTCAGGGGCTTGCGCGACTCAACGGACAGTTCTGCTGCGTTCACTTCACGGACCCACTGTTTGAGTTTTCGGTGCGAGGTGTGCAGAGAAGCACCGCCGTCGATGCACAACACCTCTGTTGCCTTCTGGAACTCCTGCTCGTTAGTCTCATCTTCCTCCATCTCATCATCCTCATCTTCGTCTTCGTCTTTGTCGCGGCCACGGGGAGGCCTGTCTCCTTGCCGCGGCTTGGCCTTGCCGCGGCGCCCTCCCCAGGCGGGATACTGCTTGCCGGATCCTCTGCCACCTTGCCAGGCCTTCTCCTTGTCGCGGCGCTCGTATTCAGCTTTCTGTAGCTCCGCCATCTGCTCAACTTTCTTGCAGGCTTGGAGGTCATGGCCCTTGGTGCGGTGGATCTTGCAATACTGCTTGCCGGAGCCATCCTGCTTGTCGGCGGCCACCACAGCCTCGCCGGAGTTACCAGCTCTAGCCTTCTCGGAACCGCCTCCGCTGCTGGATTGCTCAACAACTAGCACGTCCTTAACCTTCCTCTTTCTGTTATTCTTCCTCCGTTTCCTCCTCGCCGGAGGGGCGTCCTCGCTGTCAGATCCCTCTGCTCCTGCATTCTCTCCGGGGAGCCTCCTCCCCTCTTCAGCCCGTGCACACTTGTCGGCCAGAGCATATAGCTCGCTGACATCTTCGATTTTTCACATCGCCATCTCCTCTCTCATCCTGCGGTTATGCACGTTCTGATGGAACGCGCTGATAACTGCGGTAGGGTGGACGTCTGGGATGTTGCGCTGCACCTGACTGAATCTCTGTATATACTTGCGCAGGGGTTCTCCTTCTTTTTGGGCGAGCAGGTGAAGATCACTCTCCTGGCCATGGGGTTTGTGGCCGCCTGTGAAGGCGCCAACAAACTGATGGCACAGGTCCGCCCATGAAGAGATGGAGTTATCCGGCAAGTGCATGAGCCAAGATCTGACATTGGGCTTGAGCACCAGCGGGAAGTTGTTGGCGAGGATCTTCTCGTCGCGCCCCCCGGCAGCCTGCACCACGATGGTCTAGATGCTTAGGAACTCTGACGGATGTATCCTACCATCGTACTTCTCAGGCACGTCTGGCTTGAAGTTCTTGGTACTGGGCCACTGGATCTGCCGCAGCTCACGAGTGAACGCAGGGCAACCTACCGCGTACGGCAAGTCGCCTGGCTCCCCTGGCGCATGCATGTCGACAGCAGGCCCAGCGCGCCGGTCAGATTGACGTCGCGCTTCTCTTCGACGCTCGATGCGAGTGCGAGCGTCTTCGTGTCGTCGTTCTTGGAGAACTTGGCATTGATCGCGGCGAGCTCGCGGGTTCGACGAAGCGGTGGAGTCGGTGTCGAGGTTGGCCCGGCGAGTCGGCGATCCTGGCCTTCAGGGCGGGGAGCGCGCTGTGGTGGCACCCCCAGCAGTCTTGTCAGCATCGGCTTGCGCCTGGGCGTCTTGCCGGGGCTTCGAAGTGCTTGGTCGCCGGGGCTTGTCGCCGTTGGCGAAGCCAATGAGGCTATAAATGGCAGCCCTCCAGTCGTCGATCTTGTCCGGCGCTGGAGGGTAATCTAGAAGCAACTGGGCTCAGGCCAGCGCTTCCTCTGGAGTCTAGGGTGGAGGTGGCGAGCGACGCGAGGTGCGAGACATGCTCAAACTTCTAACAGTGTTAGAAGGAGTAACATCTCGCCCAGGCGACCGCACCGCGCTCGCGCCAGCGTGTTGACGTGCATGCTGGCCTTGAGCGTCCCGCGACCCACCAGCTCGGCCTTGTTCCAACGCGAGTACGGTGCTAGGAGCATCGTGGCGCTGTCGATCCTGCACCTCCTGGGAGGGGTGCGGTGGATATGTAGATGCTGAACCTTGCGGGGCCTTGTCTTTGGACCGGGTGACGATGCGCGTCCCCCCGCCGGCGCCCGCTCCTCCGCCGGCGTCCACCCACCGCCCGTTTGCTCCAGTGGCGGTAGGGAAGTCGCAGACGGAGCGGCCACCTCCGAGGTCTTCTTCTTCGGTGGCATGTCGATGAAGATGTTGATGTAGCGCGCGTAGACGCCGGATCAGATACGCACGACCTCGACGCACCCCCCACCTGGCGCGCCAGAGATGTCGTGGCGGGCTGGGAGGCCACGACCACCTATGGGGCAGGAGGGCCCCTTTCTCGTTCGGCAGGGGAGCGGAGGGCGCACGCAGAGCAGATCGAGGCGAGGGAGCGCGCGGGGGATTTTTACCCAGCTTCGGAGCTCTCCGGAGAGATAAAACCCCTACTGTTGCTTTGTGTGTTGTATTTGTTCTTGCTCGAGAGAGAGCGGGCATGGCGTCGAATCAGTTGAACCGCCGAACCCCCTGGCTGTGGAACCAAAATTCCCCCGAACCCCCTCCACGTGCGCATGGGCCTCCTTTTTATAGGCTAAAGGGGTCACCGACAGGTGGCAGCGTAGAAAGAGGGGTAGAAAGGTAAAAACGCGGGTTGGTACAACTGCTACCAACAGTGTCCTCTACCTAACTCTGATGGCAGGGGACAGGGGCATTTAATGCCCATCCGGTCGCCCCAACAGTGCAAGGAAACGACCGTTAGAGGCGCCACCGATCGCCATGGTGGCCTCCTTGTTAGCTCCTTTTGCCACCTCGCACCGCATGGCTGCACAGCACCTTGCCACGTGCTCCTGGGATAGTCCTGGGGTGACACGTCGTTGGATGCGCTGGAGCTCGGGTGCATGGCGGCCTTGCCGCGGCAAGCGTCTCGCCACGGCCCTTATCTTGTCACACCAGCAAGCTTGCCGCTCGCCGGGCCTTGCCGGGACGCGCGGGGCGTCGCGGCAAGTTTACTTGGAATGCCTTGAGTGGCCTTCCCGGCAAGATCCTCTTGCCGGGGTCTCTTCCTCTTCCCGGCAAGCTCCTCTTGCCGGGGCCTTGGTTGGCCTTCCCGGCAAGCTCCTCTTGCCGGGGCCTTGGTTGGCCTTCCCGGCAAGCTCCTCTTGCCGGGGCCTTGGTTGGCTTTCCCGGCAAGCTCCTCTTGCCGGGGCTTTTAGCTTTAGTACTCTGTTCTTGAATGGCATCTAAGCAGCCGTCGAGGATCTTGGCGGATGCCTGGCAAGCCCTGTCGCGGGTCGCTGCGACTGCCCGTGCACAAGTTCGGGGTACTAAGGTACCCCATACTTTAGTACACCGACAAACCGTGTCTATGGTCTTAACGACCTAGTATAATTTTGTTAGAGGCCGCTTATAGTCCGGCCGCTAGGGCCGTCGCGTATTCCTCTGCGCGCAAAAAGCGCTCCGTTGTTCCGTTAATGGTGGTGACGCCGCGCGGACCGGGCATCTTGAGTTTAAGGTAGCCATAATGCGGCAATGCGTTGAAGCGGGCGAAGGCCGTTCTTCCAAGCAATGCTTGATAGCTGCTTTGGAAGGGTGCGATGATGAAGACTAGTTCTTCGCTTCTGGAGTTACCTGGAGAGCCGAATGTTACCTCCAGTATGACGGAGACCTTGCTGTAGGCTTCAACGCCTGGTATCACCCCTTCAAAGGTGGTGTGAATCTTGCTGATTTTGGATGAGTCTATCCCCATCCTGCGGACAGTGTCCTCATATATTAAATTGAGACTGCTGCCACCGTCCATGAGGACATGAGTGAGATGGTATCTGTCGATTATTGGGTCAAGCACCAAGGCATTTGATCCTTCGCGCCAAATGCTAGTTCGGCCGTCCAGGTGATCGAAGGTGATCGAACAAGACATCCAGCAGTTAGGTGTGGGTATGATGGGCTCTATATTGCGTGTGTCTTTATGGGCGCGTTCGTGCCTTCCCAAGGATGTACGAGTCGCGTGGATCATGTTCACTGTTTTAACCTCTGGCGGGAATGTTTTCTATCCCCCAGTGTTCGGTTGGCGAGGTTCATCATCGTCTTCACTTGGTGTTTCCCTTCCCTTGTGTTCGGCGTTTAGTTTGCCGGCCTGCTTGAAGACCCAGCACTCTCTGTGCGTGTGGTTCGTAGGTTTGTCTAGGGTGCCATGAATTTGGCATAGTCTGTCCAGAACTCTGTTCAGACCGGACAGTCCCTCTTTACTGCCTTTGGGTTGCTTATTTTGCTGGTTAGGTCGAGAGCCTCGGAATCCGGCATTAACCGTTATGTTGTCAGGGCTCTCTTCCTTGTTTTGGCGTTTGTTTTTATTACGCCAGGGCTTCCCATTGCCATCCCTTATTTCGGATGTGCTGGGGTCGCTGGTGCCTTTACGGGCGAGCCAACTATCTTCTCCCAAACAAAAGCGGGTCATAAGACTTGTTAGGGCTGCCATTCTCCTTGGCTTTTCTTGGCTGAGGTGTCTGGCGAGCCACTCGTCCCAGATGCAGTGCTTGAATGCCGCTAAGGCTTCGGCATCCGGACAGTCAACGATTTGATTCTTCTTAGTGAGGAATCTGGTCAAAGCTTGCGGGCAGACTCTCCGGGTTGTTGGATTATGTGACTTAAATCGTCAGCATTCAGAGGCCGGACATATGTCCCTTGAAAATTGGCCTTGAAAGCGTCCTCTAGCTCTTCCCAACTCTCGATTGAATTTTTGGGGAGGCTTGTCAACCAATGCCGAGCTGGTCCCTTCAGTTTGAGGGGAAGGTATTTGATGGCATGGAGGTCATCTCCACGAGCCATGTGTATGTGGAGGATAAAGTCCTCGACTGTTGTTGTGTTCGGTGTTTGTTCCGAACTGGTGTTTGGTTGTCATAATTGTTTTGGCGACCATAGTCCTTCGCCGGGGTGTCTCTTTTAGATCCGTAGATGGACCTAGCTGCGCCAGCTTTCTTCTCCAGGTGCTCACGTAAATCATGGGCGTCTTTGGTAGCTGGTTTGTTGCGATTATGAAGTGGTATTCCTGGTCTCCTGGTCATGTTGTTCTTCGGTGGAAGAGCCTCGTCGTCAAATTCTAGCAGTAGCTTGCGTTTTGGGTAGCTCTTTGTATGCCAATCGTCGCCGTGTCTTTCTTCAGTGCCTAGCACTTTGTTCCATCTGCGATTGAGCGTTTCCTGTGCGGTTCTAAGCCGTTGCTTCTGCTTCTTCAGACTTCTCGCTGTGGCCATAAGCTTTTTGTGGAGGTTCTTTCGTTCCACGCGTTCTTCCGGAATGACGAGTGCGTCGTCATCCGGACCGTCTTCTTGTCCTGGGCCGGATTGGTGAACTCATCCCTCTGGATTGTTTTCTTCGGGCGTATGACCTGGACTATGTTCGGCGTGACCTGGTTCGTCCTGCTCCATCGCTGGTTCTGTTTGGTCGTTATTGCCTTCATAGTTGACCGGAGTATCCATTCTTCTGGCGCTCTTGCTGATATTGTTGTTGTTGCCGGATTTGGAACGGCGTCTGCGCCGTCGCTTTGGTTTTTGCCCAGGGGTGTTATCTTCCGGATTGTCACCGTCTCCTTCCTTGGGCGTATCCACCATGTATATGTCGTGTGGCGAGGCATGAATCCGGCACCTCATAGATTCCGAGTCTTCTCCTGCATCGTCGTCGATGTCTTCGGAGGCAAAGTCCAGCACGTCGGTTAAATCATCAACCGTGGCTATGAAGTGGGTGGTGGGTGGGCAACGAATGTCTTCGTCGCCTGCTTTCCACTCGAGCCGGACATAATTCGGCCCGAGATTCTCTGTCAAAGTGAGGGTTTTGAATGAGTTTAGTATGTCGCCGAAGGGCGAGTGCTGAAAGATGTCCGCCGCGGTGAACTCCATCACCGAAGCCCAACCGAGATCGGCGGGCCCGGTGACGCACGGACTGGAGCCTACAACGGGACACGAGTCCAGGGGCCTGGGGTCACAGGTTTCCTCAAAAGTGAAGCCTGTGTTCGGCTCCATCGCCGATGAGGGTACGGGCTTAGGGGCAGGGTCCAGCCCTCCGTCTTTAGGCAACGCAACCTATCCCGGATTTAGGTCCGGGGCTTCTGCCGGGATGATATCCCAAGCAACGTCTGACAGCAGGTCTAAGCCGTGCTCATCGTGACTGTTCAGCGCTTCTAGCGCTGGCCCGAATCTGCCGAAGATCAAGTCTCCTGGGGTATCCGCCGTGTGGTTCAGGTTTTCGAACCCGATTTGAGGGCCAGGGGCATAGCTATCGATCTGCTCCAATTGGCCAAGCGAATTGGCCCCCAGCGCGAAGCCCCCGAACACGAAGATCTATCCGGGGAGGAAAGTCTCACCCTGGGCAGCATCGTTAATGACGATCGAAGGAGCCATCAAGCCTGACGGCGAATTCATAGAGGAACTCTCAATGAATGCACCAATGTCCATATCAAAACCGGCGGATCTCGGGTAGGGGGTCCCGATTTGTGCGTCAAGGCTGATGGTCACAAGAAGTAAGGGAGACAGATGTTTACCTAGGTTTGGGCCCTCTCGATGGAGGTAAAACCCTACTTCCTACTTGATTAATATTGATGATATGGGTAGTACAAGAGTAGATCTACCACGAGATCATAGAGGCTAAACCCTAGGAGCTAGCCTATGATGGTATGAATGTAATTGTGATCGGCCTTCTAAGGACCAACCTCTCCGGTTTATATAGACATCGAAGAGGGCTAAGGTTTACATGGAGTTGGTTAAAAGGACGGAAATATAACACCTGGATCGCCAAGCTTGCCTTCCACGCTAAGGAAAGTCCCATCCGGACACGGGCCGAAGTCTTGAGTCTTGTATCTTCACGCTTCAATAGTCCGGATGTTGTACACAGTCCGACTGTCCGGATACCCCCCAATCCAGGACTCCCTCAATGCGTACACAAGGTTTCTCAAAAAAGCAACTTAGTCAACAATCGACTGTACCAACGTCAGACCATTAGATGTCAATCTAACGACAATCGTGCTTCTTCAGTCTCTGATCTTCCTGCCCGAGCCGCCCAAACCAGCGCCGTCGAAACCGCCTGCTCCCGCCTCCCGTGGCCAGCAGTGCTGCCGGGCAGGCCTCACGGCCCCATCATACTCGCATCCCTGGCCTGTCTATCCCTCTACTCACCCACACCTCCTTTTATTTTCCGGCGATGGCAGCCGAACCAGTCAACCCTCGTACTCTCCACCGCGTGGGTAGCCACTGCCGTGTCTTCCCCGGCTCCGTGTCGTTCCCTTCGTAGGCCTCGCCATCGTCCACCGCCCTGGTGCTCTCGGCGCGGCGTGGTCAACGTTGTCCATCCACGGCCGTAGTGCTTCTTCAACCTCTGGTCTTCTTGCCCCAGCCGCCCAAAGCAGCGCCGGTCGTGCCGCATGCTCCTGCCTCCCGTGGCCGGCTGTGCTGCCGCGGAGGCCTCATCGTCCCCATACTACTCCCATCGCTGGCCAGGCCATCCCTCCACTCACCCACTCCCGTTGTTATTCTGCGGCAACGGCAGCCTCACACTGCAGCCGAACCAGTGAACCCTCGTACTCCTCTCCGCGTGGGCACCCACTGCCGCGTCTTCCCTGGCTCCGTGTCGTTCCCTTCCTAGGCCTCGCCATCGTCCACCGCCATGGTGCTCTCGGCGCGGCATGGTCATTGTGGTCAACGGCCGACTTCCATCGGAAGAGTACTATATGTGGAGAGGCTGACAACTGGGTCCATGGCAGCCGCAAGGAAGTGCCTCCTTATTACGCGCAAAATAATTATTCCTCCACCTGGCAGTAGGGACCCACCGGACGGGCCACCAGTATTTCGCGGAAAAATGTTTTCCCCCTGACTGCTGGGACCCACCGGACGGGCCACCGTATTTTGTGAAAAGAACATTTGCCCCTGACTGCTGGGACCCACCGGACGAACCACCGTATTTCACGAAAAAAACGTTCCCCCCGCTGTCAGCTCGGACCCATCGGAAGTGCCTCCTTATTACGTACAGAAAAATGAATACTCCCCCTGCTAGCTGGGACCCACCATGGTGGGAGGCTGACTTGTGGGCATACTAAGTTGACGGGGACGGAGGGCTTTGTCAACTTAGTCAATATGAACGATTCTAGCTCTAGTGACCGTATGATGTCCATCCAACGGCCGTCGTGCTTCTTCAATCTCTGTTCTTCCTGCTCCAGCCACTCAAACAAGCGCCGGCAGGACTGCCTGCTCCCTCCTCCCCGTGGCCGGCTGTGCTGCCGCGCAGCCCTCACCGCCCTACCGTACTCCCATCACTGGCCTAGCCATCCCTCTACTCACCCACACCTGCTGTTATTCTCCGGCGATGGCAGACGAACCAGTAAACCCTCGTACGGTCGTACTCCCCTCCGCGTGGGAAACAACTGCCGAGTCTTCCCTGCCTCTGTGTCGTTCCCTTCCTAGGCCTCGCCATCGTCCACCGCCCTGGTGCTCTCGGTGCGGCCTGGTCAACGTGGTCAACAACCGACATGCATCTGAAGTGGACTGTACGTGGAGAGGCTGACAGCTGGGTCCACGGCTGCATGCAAGGAAATGCCTCCTTATTACGCGCAAAATAATGATTCCTCCACCTGACATCGGGGACCCACCGAAAGGGCCTCTGTATTTCGTGAAAAAAACGTTACCGCCACTGACCGCTCGGACCCACCAGCTATATCTTCGCACGCAAGGAAGTGCCTCCTTATTACGCACAAAAAAATGAATACTCCCCCTGTTAGCTGGGACCCAGTATAGTAGCAGGCTTACTTGTGGGCCCACTAAGTTGACGGGGACGGAGGTTTTGTCAACTTAGTCAATATTCACGATTCTAGCTCATGTGACCGTACGATGTCCATCCATCGGCCGTAGTGCTTCTTCAACCTCTGGTCTTCTTGCTCCAGCCGCCCAAACCAGCGTCGGTCGTGCCTCGTGCTCCTGCCTCCTGTGGCCGTCTACGATGCCGCGCAGGCGTCACCACCCCCTACTACTCCCACCGCTGGCCAGGCCATCCCTCTACTCACCCACACCCCCTGTTATTCTGCGGCGACGACAGCCTCACACCACAGCAAACCAGTGAACCCTCGTACTCTTCTACGCGTGGGCATCCACTGCCGCATCTTCCCCGACTGCATGTCGTCCCCTTCCTAGGCCTCGCCGTTGTCCACCGCCCTGGTGCTCTCGAAGCGGCGTGGTCAACGTGGTCAAGGAACGGCTTCCATCGGACGTGGACTATACGTGGTGAGGCTGACAGCTGTGTCCACGGCCGCAGCAAGGAAGTGCCTCCTTATTACGTGCAAAATAATTATTCCTCCACCTGACAACGAGGACCCACCGGACGGGCCACCATATTTCGCGAAAAAAACGTTTCACCCTGAGTGCTAGGACCCACCAGCTACATCTTCGCACGCAAGGAAGTGCACCCAGGCAGAAAAACGATTCGCCCCCCTGACTGCTGGGACCCACCAGCTACATCTTCGCACGCAAGGAAGTGCCTGACAGTCGTGACCCACCTGGTCGAAGCGTACGTAGCGTTGTCATTCTGGTCGCGAACGTGTACGTACATATATACTGGTGGATGTAGAGGCGCGCACGTGTCGTAGTAGAGGCGCGCACATGTCGTAGTAGAGGCACGCACGTAGCATGTACACGTACGTACAACGGCGAGGGTGCAAGAAAGAAAATACGGCCACGTACATACATACGGGCAGGGTCTCGAACGCCTATCGCGCATACGTACATTGCTGGGTCTGATACGTCTCCAACGTATCTATAATTTTTGATTACTCCATGCTCCTTTATCTACTGTTTTAGGCAATATTGGGCTTTATTATCCACTTTTACATTACTTTTGGGACTAACCTATTAACTGGAGGTCCAGCCCATATTTGCTGTTTTATGCCTATTTCAGTGTTTCGAGGAAAAGGAATATCAAACGGAGTCAAAACGGAACGAAATCAACTAGAGAAGTTAATTTTGGAAGGAAAGCCACCCGACAGACTTGGAGAGCACGTCAGGGAAGAAGGGATGTGCCCACGAGGGTGGGGGGCGCGCCCACCCCCCTGGGGCGCTCCCCCTGCCTCGTGCCCCCCCCCCCTTCGGTCGACCGACGTACTTCTTTCACCCATATGTACTCTCGTACCCTAAAACTTCCAGAGCAGAAGATAGATCGGGAGTTCCGCCGCCGCAAGCCTCTGTAGCCACCAAAAACCTCTCGGGAGCCCGTTCTGGCGCCCTGCCGGAGGGGGATCCCATCACCGGTGGCCATCTTCATCATCCCGGCGCTATCCATGACAAGGAGGGAGTAGTTCACCCTCGGGGCTGAGGGTATGTACCAGTAGCTATGTGTTTGATCTCTCTCTCTCGTGTTCTCTCTCGTGTTCCATTTATGGCACGATCTTGATGTATCTCGAGCTTTGCTATTGTAGTTGGATCTTATGATGTTTCTCCCCCTCTACTCTCTTATGATGAATTGAGTTTCCCCTTTGAAGTTATCTTATCGGATTGAGTCTTTTATGAGAATACTTGATGTATGTCTTGCCGTGATTATCTGTGGTGACAATGGGATATCATGTGCCACTTCATGTATGTTTTGGTGATCAACTTGCGGGTTTTGTCACATTGGGAACCTATGCATAGGGGTTGGCACATGTTCTTGACTCTCCGATAGAAACTTTGGGGCGCTCTTTGAAGTACTTTGTGTTGGTTGTACGAATCTGAGATTGTGTGATGCATATCCCATAATCATGCCCACGGATACTTGAGGTGACAATGGTGTATCTAGGTGACATTAGTGTTTGGTTGATTTGTGTCTTAAGGTGTTATTCTAGTATGAACTCTTTTATAGATTGATCCGAAAGAATAACTTTGAGGTGGTTTCGTACCCTACCATAATCTCTACGTTTGTTCTCCGCTATTAGTGGCTTCGGAGTGACTCTTTGTTTCATGTTGAGGGCTTGTCATATTATCTATCTATGTTATTATTGTTGAGAGAACTTGCACTAGTGAAAGTATGAATCCTAGGCCTTGTTTCCTATCATTGCAATACCGTTTACGCTCACTTTTATCATTAGTTACCTTGCTGTTTTATTATTTCAGATTACAAAAACCTATATGTACTATCTATTTCGCACTTGTATCACCATCTCTTCGCCGAACTAGTGCACCTATACAATTTACCATTGTATTGGGTGTGTTGGGGACACAAGAGACTCTTTGTTATTTGGTTGCAGGGTTGTTTGAGAGAGACCATCTTCATCCTACACCTCCTACGGATTGATAAACCTTAGGTCATCCACTTGAGGGAAATTTGCTACTGTCCTACAAACCTGTGCACTTGCAGGCCCAACAACGTCTACAAGAAGAAGGTTGTGTAGTAGACATCAAGCTCTTTTCTGGCACCGTTGCCGGGGAGGCTAGTTAAGTGAAGGTATATCTTTAGATCTTGCAATCGAATCTTTTTGTTTCTTGTTTTAGCACTAGTCTAGTTTATAAAAGAAAATTACCAAAAAATGGAATTGAGTTTGTCTCATACGCTTCACCTTTTTAATATCTTTCGTAAGTATGATGGAAAGGAAAATTGTGCCAAAGTGTTAGAATAAGAATATATTAAAATATTTGGCACTAAATATTTGAATGATGAGCATGATTGCAATGTTATTAGTATGAATTCTTTGAATATCCATGATGCTAATGATGATTGCACTAGTTATGATGAAAATGCCTCCTATAAACATGTCAATTTTTGTGGAGTGCATTGGGTTTGTAAGTACACACCAAATAGGGAAGATAGATATTGCAAGAGGCATAAGTACTTAGAAACCAAATTGTTGCAAGAAGAGCTAGATGAATGTGCTGAAAATTTATCTTTTGTGAGCCCTACTTGTGAACTTTGCAATGAACGTGATCATTTTAGTACCCGATGCAAATTGTTTCATGAGCATATCGTGTCCAAAAATTGTGATGACTTGATTTCCCTTGCACATCATAATGAACTTAGTTTGCTCTTGGGTTATGAAGAAATTAAACGTAGAATTAAGGATATTCCAAAATTTGTCCTTGATAAAGTTCTCCATTTTAATCTAGAAGAAATTTATATGTATTGTGCGGTGAATTGCATTGAAAATCCTTATATTGCCAATTACATAAAGAAAACAAAACAAATAGAGGATGAAGAGAATACAAATGAAAGGGAAGAGACTTCCCAATGTTCTCCTATTATTTCTTATGATGAATCAGGTAACGAGGAGGAGCCTTCTATCCAATCAATCTAATTAATAAGGAGCTCCAAAAAGAGGATTGAACCCACACATGAGGTGAAGAATAAGAAAAGAAATAGGAAGAGAGGTAAAAAGATATCTCTCCCAAATAAAGTTGCTCCTATTATTGTTGCGCCTCATGAAAATGAAGATGATACACTTGATAATGATCTCGTTATGCCTATTGCTTGTTGTGATGATTATGATTGGGAAGATAATGATACCCGTTATGATCTTGAAAATCTTTTTGGCACTTGCTTGGAAGAATATGATAATTGCTATACTATTGGTGCTATCCATACTATTAATGATGAGAGCGATTATGCTTATGATACGAAAAGGCACAACCTTGGGGAAGGTATGTTTGATGAAGATGATGTTTTTGAGAATATATTTGCTGCAATTAATGTTTGTCCCAAGCTCGGGGATTCTATGTTTAATAATGATGATATTTTTAGCCTCTCAAGTTTTGATATGCAAAGTTGTTATGATGATAGCATGCCTTCTACTTATGATGATTATATTGATGAAAGTGGGTTTGTTAGAGTGTCAACTTTAGGAAGTAGTGATCCCACAATATTGTAGGATGTTGAATCTTATAATGTTTATGAAAGTGGATTTGGAGAGGTCATGACTTTACTTAGTGATGTATCCACTATTTCGGAAGAGGTTTCAATCGATTATGATGAGAACAAAGTTGCTAATTATGATGATTATGGTGATAAAACTTATGCTATAAAGAGTAGTGATGATTATATTTATAAAACATGTCATGATTATGAGTACCCTTTCTCTGAACATTACTCTTTTAATGTGGAAACAATTTATAGTATTCAAGTCTCTTATGATACTGCCACTATTCCGAATGAGAAGAATTTTGCTTACGTGGAGAGTAATAAATTTTCTATGCTAGTAGATCATGAAAATAATGCTTTAGTTGCTGGTTATATTGTTGAATTCATTCATGATGCTACTGAAAATTATTATGAGGGAGGAATATATGCTTGTAGGAATTGCAATAATATCAAGTTTCCTCTCTATGTGCTTAAAGTTTTGAAGTTATGCTTGTTTTGCCTTCCTATGCTAGTTGATTATTGTTCCCATATGTTGTTTGCTCACAAAATCCCTATGCATAGAAAGAGGTTTAGGCTTAAATGTGCTAGTCATATGCTTCATGATGCTCCCGTTATGTTTCAATTCTTATCTTTTATGTGAGCATCATTGTCAGCATCATGCCTAGCTAGAAAGGCATTAAAGAAAAGCGCTTGTTGGGAGACAACCCAATATTTATCCTTACTGTTTTTGTGTGTCCACATTATTATGCTACTGTAGTAATCATGTTTTATAGCTTTTGTTTCAATAAAGTGCCAAGTAAGACCTTTAGGATAGCTTACGGTGATAGTTGTGTTGATCCTGCTGAAAATCAGAAACTTTTGCACCCAGTAAATTAGTTTTTTTAATTCACAGAAACGTGATTATGATCTAATTCTTTTTGCTCTGGCTTGGTACACAAATTTCTTAGGACTTACTAATATGGTAGGATTTTTGGAGTTCCAGAAGTATACATTTGATACATATTACTACAGACTGTTCTGTTTTTGACATATTCTGTTTTCTATGTGTTGTTTGCTTATTTTGATGAATCTATGAGTAGTATCGGAGTGTATGAACCATAGATAAGTTGAAGTACAGTATATATTACACCCATATGAATTTAGAATGAGTTCATTACAGTACCTAAGTGGTGGTTTAATTTTATTATACTAATGGAGCTTACAAGTTTTCTGTTGAGTTTTGTGTTGTGGAGTTTTCAAGTTTTGGGTAAAGATTCGATGGACTATGGAATAAGGAGTGGCAAGAGCCTAAGCTTGGGGATGCCCAAGGCACCCCAAGGTAATATTCAAGAATAGCCAAAAGCCTAAGCTTGGGGATGCCCCGGATGGCATCCCCTCTTTCGTCTTCGTTCATCGGTAACATTACTTGGAGCTATATTTTTATTCACCACATGATATGTGTTTTGCTTGGAGCATCATTTTATTTTGTTAATATTTGCTTTCTGTTACTTAGATTAATGTTTTGCATCTTTAGTTTCAATAAAAAGCCAAGGATAGCCTTTGCCATGCTTATTTTGCTACTATACATGTTGCTGTTTGAAAACAGAAAGTTTACCGCTGTTGCAAAAATTCCCTAGAAAATTCAGAGATTGGTATAATGTTGAATCTTTTTTCATACTGAGCTATGGTAAATTTATTACAGTGGGAATTTTAGTTCATAATTTTTGGAGTTAGGGAAGTATTGATACTCTTGCACTCTTTACTGACTGTACTGTTTTGGCAGATTCCTGTTATGTTTGTGTTGTTTGCATATGTTTGCTTGTTTAATGATTCTATTTCAGGATAGGAGTATTAAATATGCAGAGGCATTTAGTATTCAATGTTGAATAATAATTTTAATGTTTTGTTACAGTAGAAAATGATAAGGTTTTGCATTGATTTATACTAACCTATCTCACGAGTTCTTGTTGAGTTTGTAGTGGATGAAGCCTTTAATAAGAAGAGAAACCATGATATGAGAGGAATTAAGGAGACACCAAAGCTCAATCTTGGGGATGCCCAAGGCACCCCAAGATAATATTTCAATAAGTCTCAAGCATCTAAGCTTGGGGATGCCCCGGTAGGCATCCCACCTTTCTTCTTCAACAACTATCGGTTAGTATCGGTTGAACCTAAGTTTTTTTTGCTTCTTCACATGAGTTATGCTATCCTTGCATTGTCATTTTATTTTGTTTTGCTTGTTGTTTGAATAAGATACCAAGATCTGAAATTCTTTAATGAGAGGGCGTCTTCACATAGTTACATAATTATTTAGCTATTCATTGATCTTCACTTATATCTTTCGGAGTAGTTTTTTGTTGCTCTAGTGCTTCACTTATATTATTTTGAGAGTCTTAAATAGCATGGTAATTTGCTTAAAATCCTAATATGCTAAGCATAAAAGATTTGTAAGAATTCTTAAGAGTGTGTTGAATACTAAGAAAAGTTTGGTGCTTGATAATTGTTTTGAGATATGGAGGTAGTGATACTAAAGTCATGCTAGTTGGGTGATTATGAATTTAATGAATGCTTGTGTTGAAATTAGCAAGTCCCGTAGCATGCACGTATGGTTAAAGTTGTGTAACAAATTTTAAACATGAAGTTTACCTGGCTTGTGCATCCTTATGAGTGGCGGTCGGGGACGAGCGATAGTCTTTTCCTACCAATCTATCCCCCTAGGAGCATGCGCGTAGTACTTGGTTTTTGATGACTTCTAAATTTTTGCAATAAGTATATGGGTTATTTTGACTAATGTTGAGTCCATGGATTATACGCACTTTTACCTTTCCGCCATTGCTAGCCTCTTCGGTACCGTGCATTGCCCTTTCTCACCTTGAGAGTTGGTGCAAACTTCGCCGGTGCATCACACATAAACCTCCTTATATCTTCCTCAAAACAGCCGCCATACCTACCTATCATGGCATTTCCATAGCCATTCTGAGATATATTGCCATTCAACTTCCATCATCATATTCATGACATACATTACTTTTGTCATATTGCCATTGCATGATCATGTAGTTGACATCGTATTCGTGGCAAAGCCACCATGCATTATTTTTTGTACATGTCACTCTTGATTCATTGCACCATCCCAGTACACCGCCGGAGGCATTCATATAGAGTCATATCTTGTTCTAGTTTCGAGTTGTAATCCTTCTGCTGTAATCAATAGAAGTGTGATGATCATCATTATTAGAGCATTGCCCAATCAAAAAAAAAAGAAAGGCCAAAAAGAAAAAAAAAGAAAGGCCCAAAAAAGGGCAATGTTACTATCTCTTTTTCCACACTTGTGCTTCAAAGTAGCACCTTGTTCTTCATGTAGTGAGTCTCATATATTGTGCTTCAAAGTAGCACCATGTTTTTCATATAGCGAGTCTCATAAGTTGTCTTTTTTATACTAGTGGGAATTTTTCATTAGAGAACTTGGCTTCTATATTCCTACGATGGGCTTCCTCAAATGCCCTAGGTCTTCGTGAGCAAGCAAGTTGGATGCACACCCACTAGTTTTATTTTGTTGAGCATTTATAGCTCTAGTGCATCCATTGCATGGCAATCCCTACTCCTCATGTTGACATCAATTGATGGGCATCTCCATAGCCCGTTGATTATCCTCGTCAATGTGAGACTTTCTCCTTTTTGTCTTCTCCACACAATCCCTATCATCATATTCTATACCCATAGTGCTATATCCATGGCTCACGCTCATGTATTGCGTGAAGGTTGAAAAAGTTTGAGATTATTTAAGTATGAAACAATTGCTTGGCTTGTCATCGGGGGTATAGAAGTTGGGAACATCTTTGTGTGATGAAAGTGAAGCATGGCCTAACTATATGATTTTGTAGGGATGAACTTTCTTTTGCCATGCTATTTTGAGAAGACATGATTGCTTTGATTAGTATGCTTGAAGTATTATTATTTTTATGTCAATATGAACTTTTGTCTTGAATCTTTCGGTTCTGAATATTCATATCACAATTAAAGAAGATTTACATTAAAATTATGCCAAGTAGCACTCCGCATCAAAAATTCTTTTTTATCATTTACCTACTCGAAGACAAGCAGGAATTAAGCTTGGGGATGCTTGATACGTCTCCAACGTATCTATAATTTTTTATTACTCTATGCTACTTTATCTACTGTTTTAGGCAATATTGGCTTTATTATCCACTTTTATATTATTTTTGGGACTAACCTATTAGCCGGAGGCCCAGCCTAGATTTGCTGTTTTATGCCTATTTTAGTGTTTCGAGGAAAAGCAATATCAGACGGAGTCAAAATGAAACGGAATCAACTGGAGAAGTTAATTTTGGAAGGAAAGCCACCCGATGGACTTGAAGTGCACGTCAGGGAAGAAGGGAGGTGCCCACGAGGGTGGGGGGCGCGCCCACCCCCCGAGGCGCGCCCCCTACTTCGTGGCCCCCCCTTCGATCCACCGACGTACTTCTTTCACCCATATATACTCTCGTACCCTAAAACTTCTAGAACAGAAGATAGACCGGGAGTTCCGTCGCCGCAAGCCTCTGTAGCCACCAAAAACCTCTTGGGAGCCCGTTCCGGCGCCCAGCCGGAGGGGGATCCCATCACCGGTGGCCATCTTCATCATCCCTGCGCTATCCATGATGAGGAGGGAGTAGTTCACCCTCGGGGCTGAGGGTATGTACCAGTAGCTATGTATTTGATCTCTCTCTCTCTCGTGTTCTCTCTCGTGTTCCATCTATGGCACGATCTTGATGTATTCCGAGCTTTGCTATTGTAGTTAGATCTTATGATGTTTCTCCCCCTCTACTCTCTTGTGATGAATTGAGTTTCCCCTTTGAAGTTATCTTATCGGATTGAGTCTTTTATGAGAACACTTGATGTATGTCTTGCCGTGATTATCTGTGGTGACAATGGGATATCATGTGCCACTTGATGTATGTTTTGGTGATCAACTTGCGGGTGTCGTGACATTGGGAACCTATGCATAGGGGTTGGCACACGTTCTTGACTCTCCGATAGAAACTTTGGGGCACTCTTTGAAGTACTTTGTGTTGGTTGTATGAATCTGAGATTGTGTGATGCATATCGTATAATCATGCCCACGCATACTTGAGGTGACAATGGAGTATCTAGGTGACATTAGGGTTTTGGTTGATTTGTGTCTTAAGGTGTTATTCTAGTACGAACTCTTTTATAGATTGATCCGAAAAAATAACTTTGAGGTTGTTTCATACCCTACCATAATCTCTACGTTTGCTCTCCGCTATTAGTGGCTTCGGAGTGACTCTTTGTTGCATGTTGAGGGGTTGTCATATTATCTATCTATGTTATTATTGTTGAGAGAACTTGCACTAGTGAAAGTATGAACCCTAGGCCTTGTTTCCTATCATTGCAATACCGTTTACGCTCACTTTTATCATTAGTTACCTTGCTGTTTTTATTATTTCAGATTACAAAAACCTATATCTACTATCTATTTTGCACTTGTATCACCATCTCTTCGCCGAACTAGTGCACCTATACAATTTACCATTGTATTGGGTGTGTTGGGGACACAAGAGACTCTTTGTTATTTGGTTACAGGGTTCTTTGAGAGAGACCATCTTCATCCTACGCCTCCTACGGATTGATAAACCTTATGTCATCCACTTGAGGGAAATTTGCTACTGTCCTACAAATCTGTGCACTTGCATGACCAACAACGTCTACAAGACGAAGGTTGTGTAGTAGACATCAGGGTCGGAACGGAGAAACAGCGTCGTCGTCGTGTTCATGGGGAGCCAACCGGTTGGGTCGGAACGGAATGCGTGGTCGTGTTCATCGGGAGGCTTGTACGGAACAGGCGATGGAAACGAGGCCTGGCGTACTGCACAACGGAGGAAATGGCTTTGTGTTCGACCGGCCACGTTCAAAACGGGATCCTCTTGATTGGGAGGGGCCTAGCGTACCGCAAAACGGAGGAAACGGACCTCCTACGGTTGAAACAGGGGTCCTGTTGATCGGGAGGGGTGTGGCGTACCGCAAAACGGACGAAACGGACCTCCTACGGTCAAAACGGGGGTCCTGTTGATCGGGATGGGAGTGGCATACCGCAAAACGGACGAAACAGACCTCCTACGGTCGAAACGGGGGTCCTGTTGAGCGGGAGGGGTGTGGCGTACCGCAAAACGGACGAAACGGACTTGTGTTGGAGCGCTATGGTCGAAACGGGGGTCCTGTTCATCGGGAGGGGTGTGGCGTACCACAAAACGGGACTCCACGGGATACTGTTCATCTCCACCGTCGACCTCCTCCAGCCTCCACGGGCTCCTGTTCATCCAGCCTCCACCGCGCGCTACTCCACCGGCTACTGTTCAACCACCCCTCCACTATCTACTGTTCATCCAGCCCTCCACACCATGGGGTCCTGTTCAACCACCCCTCCACGACCACCCCTCCACCGTCTACTGTTCATCCAGCCCTCCACACCACGGGGTCCTGTTCAACCACCCCTCCACGGCCACCCCTCCACCATCTACTGTTCATACAGCCCTCCACACCACGGGGTGCTGTTCATCCAGAGGCAACGCCACCGCTCACTGTTCATCCACCCCCCCCCCCCCACCACAATGCTCACTGTTCATCCAATCGACCAGCTTCAGTTAGCAGTAGTAGCGAAGGAATCACTCCATCGGGTTCAGTTAACAGCCATCGATCGATCGCTCGGGTTTAGTAATGCGCAGCCTGCAGTGCAATCGCTCGGGTTCAGTTAGAGCCAACGCCTCGCACACACACGCGTACGTGTACGAGATAAACGCGCATCGCTCGGCCCCCGACCTCCCACTGTAACCGGCAACTCCCCGAAATTTTCCTCCCCCTCGCTTCTACCACGGCATTTTCCGTCATGGACGGCCCAAAGAATGTCATGCAGCTGCGTCTCCGGCCCACCCAGGAGGAAAAGCCCATTTTCTGTCATGATTTTTTGTCATAGAAGTAGGAGCCCACCACATCTATGATGATACCGGGTTTTGTCACAATTATCGTCATAGAAGTGTCATATGTATGACAGAAAAAAAAATTCGTTCAGCCAAAAATGTCACGGATGTGTCTTTTTTTTGTAGTGAATGCAGAGCTAAAAAAACATTGGCATTGGATATATTCTACACTAATGTAACCATTCATACAGATCAGATAATTTGGAGCGAACAATTGATAAGCAAGCGATCATGCATAGTGCTGTCACATAATGAACCAGGTATGTATGCAAGTACAGTGATACATGACAACAGGTACTAACAAGAGAAAAGCAGCGGGCAGCATATTTGCGATATCCTGTCGTTCTTTTCAAACCGGAATTCTTCTTCGAGCAGATTTCCTGCAAAAAAGATCCGTAAGGCACATGCGGAAAAGTAGAAGTTCAAATTGTCATGTGATTTCATAGACAGTACCTCATCCTGGGAACGAGACCAGTGCATAACAAGGTTTTTCCATTCAATGTCTTCTAAATTTAGCATAGGAGACTTCACCGGAAATTCGTTTATAGACTTGCCATCAAAGTGTGATTTCCTCAGGTAACACCGATACTGCTGCAATGCTTCCTTGAAAAGCACAAGCAAGCTTTGCTCATCATGACTATCCAGATTGACCCTCGCCTAGTTACAACAATGTAATGTAAATCATTGATGTGTTCAATCAGCAGAAAACTAGAAAATAATAACCATGAATAATATCACTTACACGTAAGTTGGACAGGAAGATGTGAAAAATGGTGTTTGTCTTCACAATAATCTTCCCATGATGGGAATATATGCATGTATTGTCTAACAACATTGAAAGCATTGTCTTTTAAACTGGTAATAAATGGAATGGGGTTCCAATCTGCAGGAATTGGCCATCTCTGCAGTTGAGATAGGTCTTCGGCCGGTGGACTTGCTGTACTTTTTGCTGGAGTGGGATTTTTCTGTGGTACAGCTGGTGCTATGGAAAATGAAATCGGTATACCTTTTGCTGGAGTGCAGGTCCTGTGTGGTGGGGCTAGTGGTGTGGCCAGTGAAGTATTGGTACAGTCTGATGGAGTCGGTCCTACGTTTTGTGTCACTGGTTGTACAGCCAATATAAGTGGGGTGCTGTCTGACTTCTCCGGCACCACCGCATTTTTCAAGGACTTTGCTGGTGCTCCTTCAGGTTCGGCAATCACCCTCTTCCTTTTTGATGTCTGATGCACAAGAACAACATTTGAGTGGAAAAACATGGTATGATGACAGATGGAATATGTATTGATAATGGATGGGCAGGGCATCTCAACATATATGATGAGTAAACTAAGCAGATGGCAGTGCAACAAAGTAGAAGAAATGCAAGACAACATATGCAAGATACCCACAATCAATAAAACATTGCCAAATTAGAACATGCACCTTGATGGGTGAACAGGACAGGCCATCCGCCTTTCACTCCTCGAGGTTAGAATAGTCATTAGGATCATATTCTGAACAAGAATCAACAGGTGGGGAGCGTATGAGTTTCATTGCATCCAGAATGGGACTCAATCCTTTGGTGCCAATTTTGTAAGTCATTGCAGTGTTTAGCTTCAAGAGTGCACTGCTGCTAGTGCGACACAAAGTAGCTACACAGATCATAGTGTAGATATAACGGGAAAACCCGTAAGCATCAGAGTAAAATCAGCAAAGTGGAACTTGCTGGAATATATGTGGTAGTATTGCCGGTACGGCTAGAAAGGCTTCGTATACCAGCTCTCTTCAAGTGAAGGTGTGGTACTATTAATATTAGTGTAACTCTCAAAGGCGACACAGCTCCCCGCATTTCCTTGCAATTCTTATAGGATTCAAGTGGGCAGACCACTACAAATCCTATTCCTATGTTTACAAGAACCTACGAATCAAAGAGGCTCAAAGTGTCCATCACAATCGACAGTATAGACCTCTACACTGCAAATATCGCTGCTCATCTTCGGTACAAGGAACATACTGTACTACTATCATACTCCCTTCACTCATTTTCCACTATGGATCACATACAGATGTATCCGGATACATTTTAGAGTGTAGATTCACTCATTTTGCTCCATATGTAGTCCATGGTGGAATCTATACAAAGACTTGTATTTAGGAACAGAGAGAGTACATATTAAAGAAGAACGGAAGAGAAACATGGTAAAGAAGAGAAAGCAGATTTTCGATAATAAAATGTTGGTTGCGCAGTGCCCACACATGATGAACCAGAGCGCATTAAGAATGCAACTCCCAGCTGTCTCTCGACCATTTCAGGCGGTTGGATGAAGATCCTACGTCTTCTAACCCTTCTTCTTCCTCGTCTTTGATTCTTCCCATACAGAACACCGCACGGGCCGCCGGCCGGACCACCGGCCCCCATCGCCTGTGTTCCTCCGCCACCCCCACCCCCCACCCCCGCCCAATCCCCACTCGCGTCGAGTTTTCTTTGTTTGGCAAGGCCCCACAACCACCCGAGCCCCTTCGATCACACCGGCGAACTCCGGCGAGCTCTAAAAAATCGACTGACCCAATTTTGAAATTTAGTCTACTGTGATTTAACTAGTGTGGAATATAAAAGGGGAAAACCATAAGCATTGGGAGTATAGTATTGAGCGTGCCATGGCGGATCTGAAGGTGCAAACCGAATAAAGGCAACTTCGCAACCAAGACAAGAAATCAGAGTAAAGCAATGGCGATCTATTTTCTTGCTGCGATAAATAAGTTGAGAAGATACGAAAGAGTACCGCCTCTGGTGCGGCGCCCTGTACGCATCTGCTGAGAATTTGACTGTGCTGCGGTAGCGATGGCTGTCGGTGGCATGGAAGCAGATCTAGGAGGGTAGACGATGGCGGCGGGGCGCGGTGGACGAGATGGTCGTAGGAGCGGCGCCGACAAGGTGGACGACGGTGGTGATGAAGCGAGAGGACGGGATGCAAGGATCCAGGTCCGAAGCCGTGGATGAGAGAGGTCGATCTCTTGTAATGGACGACGGCGGCGGGGTATCAGCTCCGGCATGGTGGAGGAGGACGGCGGTGGATGGGGTGGCGGACGACGGCGGACGGAGGAGGGTGGGGTGGAGAGGGTGTTTTGGCGCCCACGGAGTACGAATGGGGAAAAGGGATGTAGAGAGGAAGGGGGAACCATGTATTCAGGGCGCGCTTGTCTCAAATGCGAGGAAATTTACATACTTAGTCCCCGTTTCAAAATTCTACTACATCACAACAACATTAGTCAGTTGGGGATAGGACGGTAATCTCGCATACACCGAATATTTGTCGACGAGAGTTTGTTTTTGGCGTCCACTGTGTATGAATATGAATCAGGGAGGGAGTCGATTTCAGCCGAGGACACACTGTGTTTTGGCGCCCACCGTGTATGAATCCGGGTGAGAGGCAGTTACATCACGTTTGGGTGAAATTACAAACCTACCCCTATCGAAACCTATAGAAATCCAGCAGATAGGCTTTGCGTGGTAGGGATAGGCGATAGTAATTTCCATCTTGCAGATTTTGGTTTCGGGAGGTTCTGCGACTTTCCCCGCTTTGTTCAAATTTTGCAGAGTGCACGTTTACCATGCCAACTCAATTCGAATCCCGTTCGTATTCTATTTTTTCGGGCGGGATCCATTTTCAATTGGAATTACATTCTATATACATCATTTTTTTATATATACTTTCAAAAGCACAACAAAGAATTATGCTCCTTTATATGTATAATATGATTTACAAATACAACGATCTCGAAATCTTAAGGTTGAATTTGAAAGAATTTAACCAAATTATGTTCTACTAAAATGTATGGATCAGTAATATCTACATATTAAATAACATAGATGTGCGTGAATTCATATGAGTATGCATGTTTGATAGATCAATTTTGGTTTGAGTATGGATTACATGTATCATCATCTCGAATTCAAATATTTGAATCCCTTTTTTGTTCACTCCTTTCACGCCCATCTCTCTCGCATGCATGCTCCTTCAGGTAGCTATCACTCTCTTTTCTCCAGCTCACCCGCACGGTCACTTCATGTTTCTCCTATCCTCGCAAACATGGTCTCTCGACGTCTCCCTAGAGAAGTGTCACACTCTCCCTATCATTATACATTACACGGTTTTCATTATCTCTCACATCTCTACTATTCTCTGGTATCACTTGGTACCTAAGCTTTCTTTTTCACCGCCACACACACAGTATCCACTCATCTTTCACTTTGTCTTTCTCTCTATGGGATTCTCTCACACACCCTATATGTCTCTACATATGACTCATACCACTAAAATTACTCTCTCTCTCTCTCTCTCTCGTGTAGACACAACATTTGTTGTGATCTCCTTTTCGTCTCCATCCCAAACTGACATTATTCATTTGTTTACCGATCAGACAACCCCGACTACCGTCTCCTCTCTCTCTCTCTCAGACACACACAAAACTCTTGCTTCCACTCCCCTTCCGGACTACCGTCTCTCTCTCAGACACACAAAACTCTCACTTTCGCACCCCGACTTGTATTTCTCTCACAAACATTTATCGACTAGATAGCCTCTAGATAGGTTTATACACCCGCACACTCGTGCTTCCACCATCGCACACATGTATCTCTCCCGCTCCTTGTATTTATGTAGATTTTTCTTCCCTTCTTGAGACACGCCTCTCGATCGTGCACACACACACTATCGCCTTATTTTAAGCTGATACCTATCGCACACACACTCCTTGTGTCTTTGTCACACATGCACTCCGTCCTCCTCCACTCTCCCTCTCTATCACACACATGGGCTTTTTGCAACAACTAGCCAGATGCCCATGCGTTGCACAGAACATCAAGATGCATTTGTATGAGTAGTTTATCTTGTGGGGGAAAAGGATGAACAAGGGAAGGCCTTATTTACAAATGTGGAGAGGTGTGGGTATCTTTTTGGAAAATTGCCATAGTTTCCTTCCTATCCATCAGATATAGATCTGACAGCCTATATTGCAGGATGGCAGGCACACGATCATCATCGACAATGCTTTTTATAAGAGTAGGGATAAAAAAATAGAGTTGGTGATGATGGTGGGCCTGCCATCCTACAATGTAGGTCGTCCGATTTATAGCTGACGGATAGGAAGGGAAATATGGCAATTTACCCGCACTCTTCACCACATTTGCCGCTAAGGCCTTCCCTCGTTCATCCTTTTCTCTCGATCTTGATGTTCCGTGCAATGCACGGGCATTTTACTGGTAAGAGTAGAAATTAGACATATACCACTTCTTGAATCTTGAAACCAACAACATTCCTCCCTTATCTCATCA
The DNA here is from genome assembly GCA_963921465.1 of Triticum timopheevii. Taxonomy (NCBI): domain Eukaryota; kingdom Viridiplantae; phylum Streptophyta; class Magnoliopsida; order Poales; family Poaceae; genus Triticum; species Triticum timopheevii. The sequence goes on along the minus strand of OY997264.1, from coordinate 244,455,212 downwards.
AAACTGCCAAAGGAATACATTTTGAGTGAAACATAACATATTTTTAGCGATATACGTATTTCAAAACTAGACTTTTTTTTATCAAATCGGTGAATATGTATTAATCTACTTTGATCGTGTGGCAACGCATTGGCACATTGCTAGTAGTTATTATAATTTTTTGGACACCAGACAAAAGGTGGAGTACATATACGAAGAGAAGAGGCGCACGCACGCAGTCGGCCTCTGGCTGTCTCGCACACATGAGTGTTACATAAAGGCGATGTTAACAAATAAACCCTAAAATCCTAGGTGCACGATTGCTGCATTCGCGGGGTACCGGGTACATGGTGGAGCATCTTTGTAGGAATAGTCAGCTCGCGTGATAATTTGATCCATAGGAGTTGATGGTCGGGACCACAGGTGAACGACTTGGAGCGCGGTGGCGCGCCGGTTGCCACAAATCGAGTAGCCACGTTTAAAATATCGTTTTTAGCAGGGTTAAGAGATCCGATTTTCAATGGCTGGTTATAAGTAGTAAGTAGTTTTTATAACGATTGGTATGAAGCGAAAATGGAATTCATAGTACTACGTACCTCCTTGGCGTATGGTTGTATGGGTTTATGTTGCGAGATGTTGAACCTGGTAGTTCTAGGGCAAATGTTATGGTTTAGATTTAGATGCTGGTTTTCAGTAATGGAAATCGGAAGGGGAAACTCTTCTTTTATTAAAAAAACTACTACCTCCATTCTGGTTTACTAGTCCCCATCGTACTTTGGGTCAAAGTTTGTCCACGAATTTTACTTGTAAAATGTGAATATAAAATGAGATTTTGTTATACCCAAACAAAAAAGGACTGGAGGGAGTGATTGCTCTGACACGGACGCGACCTCTCATAGTGCAGGCATTGAACCGGCGCGCCGGCCAAGAGGGCCGCACTCGCTGCAGGCCCGGCTGAGCACGCCTCCTCGCCGCATGCAACCAGCTTAAGACTGCCCCGCCTGCCTTCATTGAATCCGCACGTGTGCCAGTAACACGTCCTTCCGCGAGCCGGCAGGCATTTTAGAACACAAAAAATGACTAAAATATAATTACTTTACGCATGTCTTGACTTGTTGTGCTCGCACTATTAGCAGGAACTAGTAGAGGTTTTTCTTTATTTATAACTCTCCTCACATTTTCTTGGGCTATGAAGTGAATCATGGTTGTGGACATTATGTATGAATGTGCAGATATCTGTGAACATGAGTTTGATGTGGAAGTTGAACTTGGAATGTCGGGCTTGCGCGTGAACTATACCATGTCCAATGCTTCGTCTGTTATTGTTTGGAAAGTAATTGCTGTTATTACATGACCCGAAAAAAACAGTTTGTGCCACAACAGTAGATGCACGGACATCACAACAGGCATGTTGACTGGATAAACATTTAAACCTAGCTATTATGAAGGAAATTTTGTATTGACAACAATTTTAGATAGCAGGAGACGCCTAGCCTGCTCTGCCTCTGCTAGCTTATTTCTGGCTTCTTCCATCTCTTCTTTGGCTTGGGTGAAGAGAGCATCTGATTGTTCTTTTCGTTTCTTCAGGAACTCAGCTACATTATCAAGGGCTGTTGCACGCTTTCTTTCAGCCTTTACTAATGCCACGAGGACACGAACAGCTGATGACTCCACCTGGCTTGTGTGTAATCCAACATCATCTAGGAATTTGCACCTTGTGTCTAATCCAGCATCATTAGGGAACTGGCACCTTGTGTGTAATCCAGCCTCATTTCGGAAACATGATCTCGAGGTTGACCATACTTCCCTCCTCGCAGGAACTACATCGTGACATGAAGTTACTTGTTTGTTAGATCAATACTCAGAGCAACCTAGATCCATCTAGTAGAAGCCAGATAAACAGAACTCGGAGAAGTGAATTCAAAAGGAAAAAAATAAATAAAAACAGACTACAAGGTGAGAACACCTACTTCCTACATCAAGCTAAAAATGAAAGCATTAGGATGATTAAGACTCTTCTTTTTACACATCGAAGAACACCACGCTTAAGAGAAATAGAAACTACAACATATACACATTGAAGAACACGAGGCTAAACGAAAGTAATTGAAAGGGTGTTACTTACCAAATCTCATTTTACAGGCTCGGTGCAGCTCCTCTTTAACTTGCCACGCTCCTTGAAGATGTCCCGAATATCCCGTGTTTGGTCTTCATTGCTCCTCTGCATGTTCGCACTCGTGGTTTTAAAATATCAACATGGCAAGAAAAATATACTACTAGTAATACTCGCGCATCTTGTGGGCAACATTAATGCACTCGTCTACCATGTTAGAGCATCTCCAACAGAATCGCAACGCGCGGCACTTCAAAAAAGCGTTTACAGTGCTGAGATCGAGAAGTAGATTCTAGAGAGTAGAGGATAGTTCTTAGCATAGATAGATAAAAAAAGATAATTCAACTACTCCTCGTTGTTCGACTCCTCCTCGGTGATGTCCTCCTCCGACATCTGACTATAGGCGTGGAGATACTGATCGTCGTCGGATTCCCAGGGCGACGCTGCTCCTAGTCTCATGGTGAATTGAGCGTCTGCTTTTTGACTACGCTTGTCCTCGCGCCCTCCTCTTATCCCTTTCCACCCTCCTTTGCGCGTATAACTCGCGCTCGTTGATGATGTCCTGCGGGAAGTGTTGGCACCACAGCGCCATGGCTTCCTCATCCATCTCGGCGATGCCGAGACGGTGCTCCCACCTCTGGTTGTCGCGACGATCCTCGTCGGTGCTAAGACGCGGCAGAGGCGCGAGCTCCTGCGCCCGCTCCCGCGTCGGCACGTTGGGGAAGTTCAATGTTCTATGAGGCCACCGGAGGCGCCACGCCGCCGTGTCGTACGTGCGAGCAGCCTCGTTGGCGGTGTCGAAATTACCAAGGCCGAGGCGTGATACGTCCATTTTGCATCATGCTTTTATATCAATATTTATTGCATTATGGGCTGTTATTTCACCTTATGTCACAATACTTATGGCTATTTTCTCTTATTTTACAAGGTTTACATGAAGAGGGAGAATGCCGACAGCTGGAATTCTGGGCTGGAAAAGGAGCAAATACTGGAGACCTATTCTGCGCAACTCCAAAAGTCCTGAAACTCCACGAAATATCTTAAAATAAAAAATAAAAATCGTTGCCAAAGATGAAGGCCAGGGGGCCCACACCCTGCTCACGAGGGTGGGGGCGCCCCCCCCCCTGGGGCGCGCCCCCCTACCTCGTGGGCCCCCTGGTGGCTCTCTGACGCCCATCTTCTCCTATATGAAGTCTTTCGATGAGAAAAAAATAGGAGGCAACCTTTCGGGGCGAGACTACGCCGCCACGAGGCGGAACCTTGGCAGAACCAATCTAGGGCTCCGGCAGAGCTGTTCTGCCGGGGACACTTCCCTCCGGGAGGGGGAAATCATCACCATCGTCATCAACATCTTCACCAGCACCATCTCATCTCCAAACCCTTGTTCATCTCTTGTATCCAATTCTTGTCTCCTAGTCCGGGATTGGTGCTAGTAGGTTGCTAGTAGTGCTGATTACTCCTTGTAGTTGATGCTAGTTGGTTTATTTGGTGGAAGATCATATGTTTAGATCCTTTATGCATATTATTACCCCTCTGATTATGAACATGAATATGCTTTGTGAGTAATTACGTTTGTTCCTGAGGACAAGGGAGAAGTCTTGCTATTAGTAGTCATGTGAATTTGGTATTCGTTCGATATTTTGATAAGATGTATGTTGTCTAGCCTCTAGTGGTGTTATGTGAACGTCGACTACATAACACTTCACCATTATTTGGGCTTAGAGGAAGGCATTGGGATGTAATAAGTAGATGATGGGTTGCTAGAGTGACAGAAGCTTAAACCCTAGTTTATGCGTTGCTTCGTAAGGGGCTGATTTGGATCCATATGTTTCATGCTATGGTTAGGTTTACCTTAATACTTTTGTTGTAGTTGCGGATGCTTGCAATAGAGGTTAATCATAAGTGGGATGCTTGTTCAAGTAAGAACAGCACCCAAGCACTGGTCCACCCACATATCAAATTATCAAAGTACCGAACGTGAATCAAATGAGCGTGATGAAAACTAGCTTGACGATATTCCCATGTGTCCTCGGGAGTGCTTTTCCTCTTATAAGAGTTTGTCCAGGATTGTCCTTTGCTACAAAAAGGATTGGGCCACCTTGCTGCACTTTATTTACTTTTGTCATTTGTTGCTCGTTACAATTTATCTTATCACAAAACTATCTGTTACCATTTATTTCAGTACTTGCAGAGAATACCTTGCTGAAAACCGCTTATCATTTCCTTCTGCTCCTCGGTGGGTTCGACACTCTTACTTATCGAAAGGACTATGATAGATCCCCTATACTTGTGGGTCATCAAGACTCTTTTCTGGCACCATTGCCGGGGAGTGTAGCGCCTTTGGTAGGTGTAATTTGGTAAGGAAAAATTTATATAGTGTGCTGAAATTTTCTGTCACTTGTTACTATGGAAAGTAATTCTCTGAGGGGCTTGTTCGGGGTATCTTCACCCCATCAAGTAGAGCAAAGAGTTGCTCCTCAACCTACTGAACCTATTGAAAATAAAACTCCTTTTGAAATTCCTTCGGGTATGATGGAAAAACTGCTAGCTAACACTTTTACAGGAGATGGAACAAAGCATCCTGATGAACATCTACTCTATGTGGATGAAGTTTGTGGACTATTTAAGGTTGCAGGTATACCCGATGATGTTGTTAAGAAGATGGCCTTCCCTTTATCTTTGAAGGGAGACGCATTGACATGGTACAGGCTATGTGATGATATGAGATAATGGAACTATAAAAGATTGAAATTGGAATTTCATCAAAAGTATTACCCTATGCATCTTGTTCATCGTGATCACAATTATATATATAATTTTTGGCCTCGCGAAGGACAAAGCATCGCTCAAGCTTGGGGGAGGATTAAATCAATGTTATATTCATGCCCCAATCATGAGCTCCAAGAGAAGTAATTATTCAATGTTTTTATGCTCGGCTTTCTGATGACAATCGCACCATGCTCGATACTTCTTGTGCTGACTCTTTTATGATGAAGACTATTGAATTTAAATGGAATTTATTGGATAGAATTAAACGCAACTCTGAAGATTGGGACCTCGACGAAGGTAAGGAGTCAGGTATGACACCTAAGTTCGATTGTGTTAAATATTTTATGGATACCGATATTTTTCGTAAGTTTAGCACTAAATATGGACTTGACTCTGAAATAGTAGCTTCTTTCTGTGAATCTTTAGCTACCTATGTTGATCTCCCCAAGGAAAAGTGGTTTAAATATCATCCTCCCGTAGAAGTAAAAGTAGTTGCACCTATTAAAGTTGAAGAAAAGACTGTCACTTATAATGATCCTATTGTTCCCACTTCTTATGTTGAGAAACCACCTTTCCCTGTTAGAATGAAGGATCATGCTAAAGCTTCAACAGTTGTTCGTAAAAGCAATATTAGAACTTATACACCTCCTGAGCAAGTTAAAGTAGAACCTAATATTGCTATTGTTAAAGATCTCTTGTCTGATAATATTGATGGGCATGTTATTCAATTCTGTGGTGAAACTGCTAGAATTGCTAAACCTTGTGCTAGAGATATACATAGACCTGTGATAGGCGTTCCTGTTATTTTTGTTAAAATAGGAGATCATTGTTATCATGGCTTATGTGATATGGGTGCTAGTGCTAGTCTAATACCCATTGACTTATACAAAGAAATTATGCATGATATTGCACCTGCTGAGTTAGAAGATATTGATGTTACAATTAAACTTGCCAATAGAGATACTATATATGCAATGGGAATTGTTAGAGATGTTGAAGTCTTGTGTGGGAAAAATAAATATCCCGCTGATTTTCTTGTTCTTGGTTCTCCACAAGATAGCTTTTGTCCCATTATATTTGGTAGACCCTTCTTGAATACTGTTAATGCTAAAATAGATTGCGAAAAGAATGTTGTTACTATTGGCTTGGATGATATGGTTCATGAGTTTAATTTCTCAAAATTTAGTAAACAACATTGTGAGGAAGAATTGCCTAGTAAAGATGAAATTATTGGTCTTGCTTCTATTGCCGTACCTCCTAGTGATCCTTTAGAACACTATTTGCTAGACCATGAAAATGATATGTTCATGAATGAAAGAAGGGAAATAGATGAAGTATTCTTTAAATAGGAACCTATTCTAGAACACAATTTTCCTGTTGAAATCCTAGGGTATCCTCCTCCACCCAAGGGTGATCCCGTGTTTGAGCTTAAACCGTTGCCTGATAATCTTAAGTATGCTTATCTTGATGAAAATAAAATATATCCTGTCATTATTAGTGATAACCTTTCAGAGCATGAAGAAGAAAGATTATTGAAAACTCTGAAGAAGCACCGTGCTGCTATTGGATATACTCTTGATGATCTTAAGGGCATCAGTCCCAGTCTATGTCAACATAAAATAAATTTGGAAGCGGATGCCAAACCAGTTCGCGATCCTCAACGACGTTTGAATCCTAAAATGAAAGAAGTGGTAAGAAAAGAAATACTCAAGCTTCTGGAGGCAGGTATAATTTATCCCGTTGCTGATAGTCAGTGGGTAAGTCCTGTCCATTGTGTCCCTAAGAAGGGAGGTATTACTGTTGTCCCTAATGATAAAGATGAATTGATTCCGCAAAGAATTATTACAGGTTATAGGATGGTAATTGATTTTCGCAAATTAAATAAGGCTACTAAGAAAGATCATTACCCCGTACCTTTTATTGATCAAATGCTAGAAAAATTATGCAAACATACACATTATTGCTTTCTAGATGGTTATGCTGGTTTTTCTCAAATACCTTTGTCGGCTAGAGATCAATCAAAGACTACTTTTACATGCCCTTTTGGTACTTTTGCTTATAGACGTATGCCTTTCAGTTTATGTAATGCACCTGCTACCTTTCAAAGATGCATGATGGCTATATTCTCTGATTTTTTTGAAAAAAATTGTGAGGTTTTCATGGAGGATTTTTCCGTCCATGGTTCCTCTTTTGATGATTGCTTGAGAAATCTTGATCGAGTTTTGCAGAGATGTGAAGAAACTAATATTGTCTTGAATTGGGAAAAGTGCCACTTTATGGTTAATGAAGGTATTGTCTTAGGGCACAAAGTTTCTGAAAGAGGTATTGAAGTTGATAAAGCCAAGGTTGATGCTATTGAAAAGATGCCATGTCCCAAGGACATTAAAGGTATAAGAAGTTTCCTTGGTCACGCCGGATTCTATAGGAGGTTCATTAAGGACTTCTCAAAAATTTCTCGGCCTCTGACTAATTTACTACAAAAAGATGTACCATTTGTCTTTGATGATGATTGTGTAGAAGCATTTGAAATACTTAAGAAAGCATTAGTCTCTGCACCTGTTGTTCAGCCACCTGATTGGAATTTACCCTTTGAAATTATGTGTGATGCTAGTGATTATGCTGTACGTGTTGTTCTAGGGCAAAGAGTTGATAATAAATTAAATGTTATCCATTATGCTAGTAAGACTCTTGACAATGCTCAAAGAAATTATGCTACTACCAAAAAGGAACTTTTAGCAGTTGTGTTTGCTTGTGATAAATTCAGACCCTATATAGTTGATTCTAAAGTAACTATTCACACTGATCATGCTGCTATTAAGTATCTTATGGAAAAGAAAGATGCAAAACCTAGACTTGTTAGATGGGTTCTCTTGCTGCAAGAATTTGATTTGCATATTGTTGATAGAAAAGGAGCTGAGAACCCCGTTGCAGATAACCTATCTAGGTTAGAGAATGTTCTTGATGACCCACTACCTATTGATGATAGCTTTCCTGATGAACAATTAAATGTCATAAGAACTTCTCGTAGCACTCCATGGTATGCTGATTATGCCAATTATATTGTTGCTAAATTTATACCACCTAGCTTCACAAACCAACTAAAGAAAAAGTTTTTCTATGATTTGCGACATTACTTTGGGATGACCCACATCTTTATAAAGAAGGAGTAGATGGTGTTATTAGACGTTGTGTACCTGAGCATGAACAGGAACAGATCCTACGCAAGTGTCACTCCGAAGCTTATGGAGGACACCACGCTGGAGATAGAACTACACATAAGGTATTACAATCCGGTTTTTATTGGCCCACTCTCTTCAAGGATGCCCGTAAGTTTGTTTTGTCTTGTGATGAATGTCAAAGAATTGGTAATATTAGTAGACGCCAAGAAATGCCTATGAATTATTCGCTTGTTATTGAACCATTTGATGTTTGGGGCTTTGATTATATGGGACCTTTTCCTGCCTCTAATGGATATACACATATTTTAGTTGCTGATGATTACATTACTAAGTGGGTAGAAGCTATTCCAACTAGTAGTGCTGATCATAACACCTCTATTAAAATGTTAAGGAAGTTATTTTTCCGAGGTTTGGAGTCCCTAGATATTTAATGACTGATGGTGGTTCACACTTTATTCATGGTGCTTTCCATAAAATGCTTGCTAAATATGACTTTAATCATATAATTGCATCTCCATATCACCCGCAGTCTAGTGGTCAAGTAGAATTGAGCAATAGAGAGCTCAAATTAATTTTGCAAAAGACTGTTAATAGGTCTAGAAAGAATTGGTCCAAGAAACTGGATGACGCATTATGGGCCTATAGAACTGCATATAAGAATCCTATGGGTATGTCTCCGTATAAAATGGTTTATGGAAAAGCATGTCACTTACCTCTCGAACTAGAACATAAGGCATATTGGGCTATTAAAGAGCTCAACTATGATTTCAAACTTGCTGGTGAGAAGAGGTTATTTGATATTAGCTCACTTGATGAATGGAGAACCCAAGCCTATGAAAATGCCAAGTTGTTTAAAGAAAAAGTTAAAAGATGGCATGACAAAAGGATACAAAAGCCTGAGTTTAATGTAAGTGATTATGTATTGCTATACAACTCTCATTTAAGATTTTTTGCCAGAAAACTTCTCTCTAAATGGGAAGGTCCTTACGTTATCGAGGAGGTCTATCGTTCCGGTGCCATAAAAAACAACAACTTTGAAGGCACAAATCCGAAGGTGGTAAACGGTCAAAGGATCAAACACTATATCTCAGGTAATCCCATAAATGTTGAAACCAATATTATTGAAACCGTAACCCCAGAGGAATACATAAGGGACACCTTCCAGACCGTTCCAGACTCCGAAAAGGAATAGGTATGTGGTACGGTAAGTAAACCGACTCCAAAAAAATTTTAAGGCAATATTTCTCCGTTTTGGAATATTTAGAAAAATAGAAAAATAAGTGGCAGTCCGGGAAGGACACGAGGCCTCCACGAGGGTGGAGGGCGGGCCCTACCCCCCTGGGCGCGCCCCCCTACCTCGTGAGCACCTCGTGTGCCCTAAGGACTCCTTTTTCTTGCATGGTACGTATTTTGGTCGGTGAAAATTCATTATATATTCTCCCGAAGGTTTTGACCACCGTATCACGCAAATATCCTTTGTTTTTGTTTCGAGCTGTTGCTGCTACAGATTGGAGCAAGATGTCTTCTCAAGAGTCAGTCGGGGAGAGCCGGGTATCTAACCCGGCACCGGAACCAAGGGCAAATAGCGACACTAACCACTTTGGGCCAGCAACTGAGGAAGAGATGGAGGCTGACCTGATGAGGGTAGATGCCATGGAAGATCAAGAAGTCACCTCTCGCCTCCGAGCTAGGTTTACGATGGGGGAACTATAGAGCTCAGCTATTCCAGACTCGGTTATCCCTTTCAATGTTAGATTTCTTTCCTATGAAAATATGAGGAGGAGTGTCTCTTGTTCTCCCGCAGCTATGCAACACCCTTGGGTGGAAGGCGCTTTAGCCGTTACAGGAAAGCTTCGCAAGGAAATAATGGACCTCAAGCAGCAAGTCAATAAGCTCGAGGAGGAGAACCGTATCTTGAGGGGAATCATCGCCAAGAATATTACACCAACAACAAAGAAAGAGACATAATCACATCGGTATGGGCACTCCCCTTGGAAACTGCCAAGCTTGGGGGAGGTGCCCTGGTATCGTATCACCATCACAACTCCTATCTTTATTGTTTTTCTTAGTTCGATCCTTTTAGTAGTATCTTGATTTAGTAGAATAAAGTCATGGCATTATCTAGTTTTGAGTTTTGCTTTATGATCCTTCTTTGTAATCGAGTCCATGAGCTATATAATAAAGATTAGTGTTGAGTCAAGGGCTTGATTATTTTGCCATGATCTTGGGTGAATAAAAGAAAAGAAGAAAAAGAATAAAAAGAATCAAAGAGTTCATATTGATCTTATTGAAAGTAATGACTACACATAGAAAGAGTATGATGATTAAAAGTTGTTGGGAGTTGGAAAATATACCTTTGGTCATCGTTGCAATTAATAGGAAGCAATAAGGAACGAGAGGTTTCACATATAGATATATTATCATTGACATCTTTTATGATTTGGAGCACTCATTAAAATATGACATGCTAAAGTGAGGTTGGACAAGGAAGACAACATAATGAGTTATGTTTTCTTACATCTGAGATAAAGTATGTTGTCATGGACCCTCTAATGTGTTGAGCTTGCCTTTCCCCCTCATGCTAGCCAAATTCTCAGCACCAAGTAGAAATACTACTTGTGCTTCTAAATACCCTTAAACCAGTTCAGCCAGGAGTGTCCACCATATCTACCTATGGATTGAGTAAGATTGTCGGAGTAATGGGCCAAGGGTAGGCTAACCCGAGCCCCAGAACCTTTCAAGACATCGGGGCAGGTCGCGCCCCTCAAGTCCCGGAGGCGACTCCAAGACGAGCCGAGTCCCAGAGGTGACTCCCAAACGAGCCGAGTCCCAGAGGCGAATCCAAGACGAGCCGAGGCCCAGAGGCGACTCCAAGACGAGCCGAGTCCCAGAGGCGACTCCCAAACGAGTCGAGTCCCAGAGGCGACTCCAAGACGAGCCGAGTCCCAGAGGCGAATCCAAGACGAGCCGAGTCCCAGAGGCGACTCCAAGATGAGCCGACTCCTGTCCAGCGACTTCCGGAGAAGCCGGCTATAGGGAGTCGGCCTGCGACTCCAACCACCCTGTTGATTAAGGGCAGGCATGGCCACAATGCGCTGTACCGATGGAGATCTCCGTCCGGTGCGGCACTGTTGCCATGCCGGCCCTGACATCAGCCCCTGGGGGCAGAGCCCTGTGCCCACGACGGCCTGTCTGTACGACCCAGAGACGGCGGGACCCACCAGTCAACGGGAGAACTGAAGACGGCAAGAGCGCCATGAGACGGACCCGTTGGGAGTCGGCCTCCGGGAGTCGGCCGGCCCCTCCGACGGGCCCCACACGCCATTAACCAGACACGACGCGGAATGGCAACAGTGATCGCCCGTTAGGCGGTGGCACTGTTGCCATGACCCCATGACCGAGCCAGCGTCATTAGAAGCACGGCAACAGTAATCAGCAGCCGGCAAGACCCGCCCGCGGCGGACACGGGCTGTCGGCCCCATACCAGGCAAGTCGGCGGGACCCACCAGTCGACGGGCCCCAGTAGTCGGCGGAGAAGACGGCAGCCTGAGAGACAGACAGCTGGGACCCGCACCCAGCCGGTTTTACCATTGTACCACTGCGGGGTAGGCCTATATAAACCCCCCAGGGCACCCATGCAAAGGGTTGGAATCCATTAGCACTAGACCAGATCATACAGGGAAAGCTAGCCTTGCCTTCTCCTACCTCTAGAAACGGCTCAAGGAGCAACCTTGTACTCACTTTGCCTTAGTGACCATGCGGAGACCCCGCAGAGCAGCAGTAGGGGTGTTATCTCCTCGGAGAGCCCTGAAGCTGGGTAAGATCCGTCGGCGTGCATGTCTTCGCCTCATCCCGTTTCCAGGCACCGGCGACGTCCTACTCGCCCCCACCATGATAAGCCATCCTTTGGCATATGTCGCACCCAACCCTCGACATTTGGCGCCCACCATGGGGCGAGGTGCACCGTCATCCGGAGATCTGTTCTGGACGGGAACCCTTTTCCTCCCTGGCGAGCGCAGCCAGCCAGGCTCGCCAGACGGAGTCTACATCGACGCGCTGTGCGGCGCTGAGGCCGCTTGCGCAGCTAGCTGCCTCACCGAACTTATCGGCGAGGTTCGCCTCTCCGATGAGCCTGCATCTGATGCAGGCACGGGCAGCCCCGAGAACCTCCTTGCGGGCCTCCTCGACCAACTCCACGTCACCGGCGAGCGTGCCATGGACCTGGAGTCCGTAGGCTCCACGGACCCGATGCTGGTCGACTCCGACGCCGTGCCGCTTGACGTGTTCCCCACCAATGTGGTGGTCTACGACGAGCCGCTCCCTCATGAGGAGAGCGGCGGAAGCACCGTCACGGAGGTGCTCGTCATCAGTCACGACGAGCGTTCCAGTGAGGGGGCTCATGACCCACTCAACGCAGCTCTGCAAGACCTGACTGCGCCTATTCCAGAAGACGCAGACGCCGAGACACTAGAGACACGCCGCCTTCAGATCATCGAAGGCGCCAAGAAGCTGGCAAGCATGAGGCGCTTGTCAGAAGCCTACCAGCGTGAGATGGATCACGCTGTGGGCGGCTCACCGGCTCCGAGTGGGCCTAGCCGCCTAGGCGCGGTCCGGCAGCGCGGCGCGACCATCGCCAACCTGTTCGGGGCCAATCGCCCCGTATATGCCACGCCTGCGGAGAACATCCGCGCTGCCTAGGCGGCGACTAACGAGCTGAAGAACTTAGAAGGCGAAGAGCTCCGCATGATGATGGAGCGAGTCCAGCAGCTCCTCAACGCACAGAGGCGCCGCAGCAACCAAACGACGACATGCCTCCCCGCCGAGATCAAGGCGCGACGTCTCGGACACCTAATGGCGGAGTCCATGAAAGGAAAGACAAGGAGCCGGCTGTCAGCCACAGTCGGACTCGCATCACCATCGAGCGCGACCAAGACGGCCGCCCAAGAGCAGTGGAACGGCAAGGCGACTATCTACCCCCTCCACCACGAAGAGAAAGGTGAGTCTCCCCACCGCCCGTTGAGCATCCGACTCTTGGTGGCCGCCTTGGCCGCCGAGAGGGAGTCGGAGAGAATGACGCCCGCCACCGGATCGACCGACTCCACCGGTCCCTGGCGCTGGAAGAAGAAGACGAGTTGGGTCCGCCCTGCTTTGGACCTCGCATCCGAGATGAGCCCTTTCCCAAAGGGTTCACGCTCCCCCGGGACACACCCAAGTATACTGGCTCCGTGAAGCCGGAAGACTGGCTAGTTGACTACTCCACGGCCGTCAACATAGCGAACGGCAACAAGCGAGTTGCCGTGAAGTATGTTCCACTCATGCTCCAGGGCACGACCCGGACATGGTTGAACAGTCTGAAGCCCCGCAGCATCAACAGCTGGGTCGACTTCACCGAGGCCTTCATCCGCAACTTCACGAGCACGTACAAGCGACCTCCCAAGCCTTGCCAGCTCTCCCTGTGCGTGCAAGGCCCAGAAGAATCAACACGCGACTACCTCACGCGCTGGGCCGACCTCCGGAACTCCTGCAAGGGCGTGCACGAGGTGCAAGCTATCGAGTACTTCACCGCCGGGTGCCGAGAAGGCACCCTTCTCAAACACAAGCTCCTCTGCGACGAGCTAGAGACCCTCGACGAGCTGCTGATCATAGCAGACAAGTACGCCACAGCCGACTCCTCCATGAAGACGGAGATTCAAGTCATAGTGACTGGAAAAACGGCCCCTCATGCTCCCAGAACTCCGGCTAGAGACGCCAGTCGGCGACAACAATAGAACGACAACAAGCGCAAGGCCTCACAGCCAACTTCCAGCAGTCGGCAGGTTGCGACGGTCGAAGACTAACAGCCGGAGGGGCAGCCTCTGACCAAGCGACAGAAAGGCGGCAAGTCCAACTGGCTGCCGGCCTTCTCTTACGAGCAGACTCTAGATGCTCCCTTCAAGTTCCACAGCGGCGCGAAGCCGTCGAACCATACCACCCGAAAGTACCACTGGCTTACCAGAATCGCCAAGGGAGACGGCCTCCTTCCTCCCCCGCCTGCTGGGCCGCCACCTCCGCCGCCGCCCCAGCAGCCGGCTGCTAGGCCAGTCGGCGCAATACGAGATGAGTACCTAGAAGAGCATGGAGCCTATGTGGTGTTCACCAGTGTGGCTGACGACCGACGCAGCAGGTGGCTGCAGCAGCAAGAGGTGAATGCGGTAGCATCAGATACTCCAGAATTTATGCATTGGTCCGAGAAGCCTATCAGTTGGAGCAGCGCTGATCACCCAGAGGTGATGCCGAATCCAGGCTCCTACGCCTTGGTTTTGAGAGCTACTCTAGCCACAGATAGGCGGGCCGCTCGCTTCTCGCGAGTGTTGATAGATGGAGGCTGTAGCATCAACATCCTGTACAAGGATACCATGGAGAAGTTGGGAATCAAGCAAAGATAGTTGTAGAGTAGCCGGACTGTGTTCCACGGCATTGTACCTGGCCTTTCCTACTCACCAATCGGCTAGATCCTGATAGACGTTCTCTTCAGGGACAAAGATCATTTCCGCCGAGAGCTAGTTTGATTTGAAGTGGTGGACCTCGAAAGCCCATACCATGTGTTGCTTGGCCGACCTGCTCTGGCCAAGTTCATGGCAGTCCCCCACTACGCCTACCTCAAGATGAAGATGTCGAGTTCCAAGGGGATTCTGACCATCGTTGGCGACTATAGAAAGTCGTCCGCTTGTGCAGCTGAGAGCAGCCGGCTGGCCGAGTTCCTGGTGGTTGCAGCTGAGAAGCGGCTTCTTGATCGGGTCGTGGCGATGGCTAGAAAGCAGCCAGAGATGTCGCCCGACCCCAAGGAGTCGGAAGCTGAGGGCTCGTTCAAGCCGGCCAAAGAAACCAAGAAGATACCCTTCGACCCGGAGCACCCAGAGAGGTACGCTGTCATAGGTGCAAACCTGGACAGCAAATAGGAAGGCGAGCTCGTCGATTTCCTCCGTGAGAATCGAGACATCTTTGCATGGTCCCCTAAAGACATGCCAGGTGTACCGACGGAATTCGCCGAGCACAAGTTACATGTCCGACCTGATGTGGAGCCCGTCAGGCAACCCTTGCACCGCCTGTCAGAAGAGAAGAGAAGAGTTGTGGGAGAAGAGATAGCCCGACTCCTGGCCGCCGGCTTCATTATGGAGGTGTTTTTTCTAGAATGGTTGGCAAACCCGGTCTTTGTGTTGAAGAAGAATAAGCAGTGGCGGATGTGTATTGACTACAGAAGCCTCAACAAAGCCTGCCCCAATTACCCGTTTGCTCTTCCAAGAATTGATCGGGTGATAGACTCCATAGCCGGATGCGAGCTGTTGAGCTTCTTAGATGCATACTCAGGGTATCACCAGATCAAATTGAGCCCGGCAGATAGACTGAAGACCGCCTTCATCACGCCATTCAGAGCCTTCTGCTACCTGACCATGACGTTCGGCTTGAGGAATGCCGGCGCCACCTTTCAGCGTTGCATGCAGAAGTGCCTCCTCAAGCAACTCGGCAGAAATGCCCACGTCTACGTGGATGATGTAGTGGTGAAGACAGAAAAGCGTGGGACGCTGATGGAAGACCTCAAAGAGACCTTTGAGAACCTGCACCGATTCCAGATCAAGCTCAACCCTGAGAAGTTTGTCTTTGGAGTACCAGCCGAACAACTCCTTGGCTTCCTGGTCTCTGAACGCGGCATAGAGTGCAACCCTGTGAAGATCAAGGCCATCGAGAGGATGGAGGTACCCAGCCGACTGTTAGATGTGCAGAAGTTCACAGGCTGTTTCGCGTCCATCAACCGATTCATCAGTCGGCTGGGCAAGAAGGCTCTCCCTTTGTACCAATTGATGAAGAAGACCACCTTTTTTGAGTGGAACCACAGGGCGGATGAAGCGTTTCTCCAGCTGAAGAAGATGTTGACTACTCCCCCTGTGCTGGCGGCTCCGACTCCTAAAGAGCCCATGCTCCTTTACATTGCCGCCACCAGCCGGGTAGTCAGCACTGTCATTGTAGTCGAGTGCAAGGAGGAAGGCAAGGCGCTCCCTGTCCAGAGACCGGTATATTACCTGAGCGAGGTACTGTCGACCTCCAAGCAGAACTACCCCCATTACCAGAAGATGTGCTACGGCGTGCACTTTGCCGCCAAGAAGTTGACGCCGTACTTTCAAGAGCATCCAATCACTGTGGTTTGCACAGCCCCGCTGGCCGAGATCATTGGGAGCCGAGATGCTTCTGGCCGAGTGGCCAAATGGGCCATAGAGTTGGCTCCCTACACCATCTACTACCAGGCCCGCACCGCCATCAAGTCGCAAGCACTGGCCGACTTCCTCGTCGACTGGGCCAAGACCCAGTACCTGCTGCTAGCGCCCGACTCCACCCATTGGCGGATGCATTTCGACGGCTCCAAGATGCGCACCGGCTTGGGAGCCGGCGTCGTCCTCACATCCCCTAAAGGCGACAAGCTCAAGTATGCGCTGTAGATCCACTTTGCCGCCTCCAACAACATAGCCGAATATGAGGCGCTCATTCACGGGCTCCGGCTTGCCAAAGAACTCGGCATTCGCCGGATCCTGTGCTATGGCGACTCCGATTTGGTGGTCCAGCAGTCATCTGGCGACTGGGACGCCAAAGACGCAAACATGGCGAGCTACCGTTTCCTGGTGCAGCAACTCAGCGGATACTTCGAGGGGTGCGAGTTCCTTCACGTGCCAATAAATGACAACGACCAAGCAGACGCCCTGGCACGAGTCGGCTCCACCCGCCAAGCGATACCATCCGGCGTCACTCAACAGCGCCTCCTTAAGCCGTCTATCAAGCCTTCGCCAGCATCATACTCCATCTTTGTGCCGGCTCCCCCCGAAGAAGTCGGATCCGACTCCAGAGCCCCAGCAGATGGCACGAGAATTCTTATAGACGGCTCCAAGAAAATCGCAGTCGAAGCCGGCCCGGGGACTTCAGAACCCGGCCCGGGGACTGCGGCAACTAGTCCAAAGACTCCAGAGCTCGGCCCGGGGACTGTGCCAGTCGGCCCAAGGACTGCGCCAGTCGGCCCGGGGACTTCAACGATTCAACAAGCGGCCGCGGACTCCATCCCGCCGCCTCCCAGCCCAGCCGCCCTCATCCAAGTCGCATTGGTGGCAATCGAAGAAGTAGCAGCACCCTCATGGGCACAGCCCATCCTCAAGTTTCTAGTAAGAAAAGAGCTGCCAACTGATGAAATCTTGGCTCGGCAAGTGCAACGCCGAGCGGCAGCCTACACCATAATCAACAGAGAGTTGGTCAGGTGCAGCGTCACTGGTGTCTACCAGCGCTGCGTTGAGCCAGAGCAAGGCCAAGCAATTCTCAGAGACATCCATCAAGGCGAGTGCGGCCACCATGCGGCTCCAAGAACACTCGTCGCCAAATCCTTTCGGCACGGTTTCTTCTGGCCAACTGCCCTGAAAGAGGCCAAGGAATTAGTCCAAAAATGCAAGGGGTGCCAGAAGTTCCGCTCCAAGCCGCTTCAGCCGGCTTCTGCACTGAAGACAATCCCCATCGCCTGGCCCTTTGCGGTTTGGTGCCTGGACATGGTGGGACCATTCAAGACGGCCCGAGGCGGCCTAACTCACTTACTCGTCACAGTGGACAATTTCACCAAGTGGATAGAAGAAAAGCCCATCAAGAAGTTGAACGGTCCGACTGCAGTGACATTCATCGCCGACATCACGGTTCGGTACGGCATACCGCACAGCATCATCACCGACAATGGCACCAATTTTTCCAAAGGCGCCTTGGCCCATTTCTGCGCGACGCAGGGCATCCGACTGGACTTAGCGTCCGTTGCCCATCCGCAGTCAAACGGCTAGGTCGAGCGAGCAAACGGCCTCATCCTATCCGGCATCAAGCCTCGACTGGTCGAACCACTCGAGCGTTTGGCCGGCTGTTGGCTTGAGGAGCTGCTAGCTGTCCTCTGGAGTCTGCGCACGACTCCAAACAAGTCAACCGGCTTCACGCCTTTCTTCCTCGTCTACGGTGCCGAAGTCGTCATCCCGACGGACATAGAGTTCGACTCTCCATGAGTCACCATGTACACCAAGGAGGAAGCAGAAGAAGCACGCCAAGATGGCGTCGATCTGCTGGAAGAGGGCCGGCTGTTGGCACTCAGCCGGTCCGGCATCTACCAGCAGAGCCTACGCCGATACTACAACAGGAAGGTCAGGTCGAGATCCTTCCAAGAGGGCGACCTTGTGCTCCGACAGATCCAGCAAACAGCCGGCCAGCACAAGTTGTCGGCGCCTTGGGAAGGCCCCTTTATCATCAGCAAAGTGCTGGGCAATGACTCCTACTACCTAATCGACACCCAGAAGCCACGAGCACGCAAGAGGGATGACTCTGGCAAAGAGTCAGAACGGCCATGGAATGCAAATCTTCTCCGAAGTTTTACAGTTGATGCAGTATGTACCACGCTATCCTTTGTATTAAAGTTCCGAGACTTTGGGCCCCCCGAGACAAGCTCAAGGACTGCCCTTTTTTGTTATCTGTATGATAAGAATTATGCCTTTGAGTATGCTACTCTTTGTTATGCCGCTCGGCACCGGGTTCGACTAGTCGGCCCGAGGACTCGCCGTCTTGTGCTATGAAATGCTTCCTGCAGTCAGACAAGTAGTGTGCGGCGCTTAAGCCATCTCCTATCAGAAGCCGCAGCTCACAGAGCGACTGTTGGTGGGCAGAGAGTAAGGAAGAATGAGCGCCCACACGAAAAAATGGCTAAGGACTCAAAGCATAAGCATAGCCCAAGCCGGCTTCCAGCCTCTCTTCGCAGAGCCAACTCTTGAATAGTCGCTTGCCGCCTTCTATCCAACTTGTTAAAAGGGCCAAGTACTTGCCTTCCCTAAGGAAGCCAAGCATTTGACCCAGCGGCAGTCCGCAGAGTGGTTGTCCGTCTGGCAAAGCGGTGACTGTGGGAAGGCGGCAAAGGAAAAAGCCAAAAGAGCGACGAGCAAGGAAAGATAGAAGTCGGATAGATATTTACATAACATAGGCCTCTGGCCAAGTTCAAAATACACCCTGCGGGTGGAATTGTGCAAATTAACAAGTTCTTTCAAAGACTACTAAAAGCAGATAAAATAAAGGCAAGACGGCAGCCTAAGAAGCGGCAGACGGATTCGGAGGGTCGGCGGAGACGGCGGTGTCAGGCGCCGGGGCGGCCAGCTGGGTAGTCTCGGCTTGATCGTCTCTGGCGGCAGCCGGCCCGGTCGGACGCGGCTCGTTGCTGGAGGCGCGGTCGAGCTGAGGCTGGTCGCCCGGTCCATCTTCTGGCACCTCCGTCTCGCCTCTGTCCCCCGCCTCGTCTTCCTCCTCGGCACTGGAGCCGATCACCTCCGCCGAGTCCTCGTCGTAGTCCGGGTTCATCCCGAACCACTCCGGCAGCACCTCCTTGCCGTTCGCGGCCCGCTCAGGAACGAAGACGCTGGTGTCGGTGTAATTGGCAATCGCCACCGCACGCTCGACGAGGGCGCCTTCCACAGCCACCAGCTCTGCCTGGGCCTCTGACCAGAACGCGGCCAGCTGGTCCAGGTCCAGCCCTGGATACCAAGCCTTGACGAATTCCAAGGCCCGACGTGCTCCAGCCCGGGCCGAGGAACCCTTCCAAGCCTCAAGACGGCCAGCTGCGACCTCCAGCCAGTCGGCAGTCCGACTAGGAGTGCGCAGAACCGGCATGCCCGGCCACAGGGCGGCAATCGCCTGAGCACCGGCGCGTTGAAGCCAGCGCAGCAGTTGATGGGCCGGCCGCAGACGAGTCCCGATGCTCAGGAGCTGCTCGTCAATGGTCAGGGGGCATTGGTGGCGATCTCCGTGCCATTTGCCCTCCGCGCCTCGCGATCAGCCTCGATGGCTCGAGTGACCGCTTGCGAGTGGCCAGGGAAGAAGTCTGCTAAAACAAAAAGAAGCAGAAGAAAGAGTCAGGAGTCGGCCTGACTTACGGTCGGCGGCTCGAAGAAAGAAAGCAAAGAAACTCACCGTCGATGATGTCTTCGATCTCATGGAAGCCGGAGGTCAGCATCGCCTCCTTGTCGGTCCAGGAGGAGCGCTCGCTTTCGAACTCGGCCAGGAGAGCGGTCTCTCTCCTCTCCGCCTCGTCCTGCGCCGCCTTAAGCAGCTCCTTTTGCTCCGCCAGCTGCGCGGCCAGCAGGTCGCGCTCCGTGGCGAGCTTGCTGCACTCCTCCTCCTTGGCGCGTAGGGCGGTGCTGGCTTCGCCCAACCGTTCCTGAAGAGCAGCATTGGCCTCTGAAGAACAAAAGGGAAAAGATGTTAAGTCATCACCAAAGAAGGTCGCCGGGAAGATCCGGCCCAATTGCTCATCAGTCGGCCCGAATCTCGGGGACTACAGCACGCGGGTGCCCCAGCGCGCCCCCGCAAAAAAGAAGGACTTACTCCGGCTGCCAGACAAGTCGGCGGTCCGCTTCCCCAGTTTCTCAACGTTGCGGTTGAAGGCAGTGTGCGGAGGTTGTGATACTCCTGTGATAAACAATTAGACAAAGTTGAATATTCGGACTCGCCAGATGGAGTTCCGGGCCGCCTGCTCAGCAGCCGGCCCGAAACTCGGGGACTACACCCAGTGGGTGCGCTGGCGCGCCCCCACAGAGAAGAACGAAAAAAGACAAAGTCAAAGAAGAAAGCATACCCGAATAGCTGTTCGCGATGCCAGATGTGCCTTGGTGCAACCCTGGATGGCCTCGCCCTTAGCTCGCAGCTTCGCCTGGACGTCCAGGAGCGCCTGGTTCAGCGAACCGTCGCCGCCTCCTCGCACCCACCCAGTAGGCGCGGCGCTTGTCGCCTCGGCATCTGGGATGGCCGAGCTGGCGGCGCCGGCCTCCAAGGGGCGTGGCACCGAAATCGCCTTCTCAAGGCGGTGGCGCGCCGGTGAGGCGCCTTGAAGAAGCAGCTTCGCCACGGCCTAATCTTCAGTCGACGGCACTGGCGGGCCTGCCGGCTGCTTGCCATGCGCACTCCTAGACGGTGGTGGAGGCGGCGGTGGCGGCGTGACCGTGCCCGACGAGGAGGCCTCTCCACCGTCCCTCTCAACGATGGGGTTCTCCCCGCCGGCTTCTCCAGTCTGCCCCGTGAACTCCGGGGGCGGCGGTGTGGAGTTCAGCGGGATGACGAGCAACGCCGACTGGCGCCGCGTGGTTTCCTCAGCTCGCCGTCTTGATGCGACGGCGGCTTCGGCCTCCTCCAATTTCTTCTGGGCGGAGGCCGCCGCTTTCTCGGCCTCCGCCTTCTCCAGGCGGTCGGCCTCCTCCTCGTCGCGCTTCTCCCGCATGTTTCGCTCCGTCGCCTCCCGGAGATCGGCGGCGGGGTCAACCCGCCGAGTGTTGGCGGACGTCTCAGCCGACCCCATGACGGAGGGGACAGCGACCCTCTCAAGGGAAAGGGGGGCCCTGAAGCAAACAAGGAATATAAAAGACCTCGGCGCACCCGCTGGGTGGAGCCCTCGAGCCCCCTGGTGCTCGAAGGGGGGTCCCGGCCGGTCAGGCTGACCGGCCAGGCGGCGAGGCGTCTTGCAAGCAATAAAAATTGCTCTTTAAATATGCATGACTTATTAGTGCAGAGAAAATAAGCTTTGTACGAACTTGTTGTGGAAGTAATAAAAGCGACAGACTGCATAATAAAGGTCCACATACAAGGGGCAATATAAAGTGACGTTCTTTTGCATTAATATTTTGTGCATCAACCTCAAACGCGCATGACAACCTCTGCTTCCCTCTGCGAAGGGCCTATCTTTTATTATTATCCTCTACCTTATGCATGAGTCACGGTGATCCTCACCTTTCCTTTTTCACTTTATCCTTTGGCAAGCTCAGCATGTTGGAAAGAACATGATATATATATCTAATTGGATGTAGGGGAGCATGAATTATTATTGTTGACATTACCCTTGAGGTAAAAGGTTGTGGGGCAAAACTATAAGCCCCTATCTTTCTCTGTGTCCAATTAAAACTCCGTAACCACAAGTATTGCGTGAGTGTTAGCAATTATGAAGGACTAAGTGATAGTTGAGTATGTGGACTTGCTTTTAAGCTCTGACATAGACTCTTTCCGATGTTATGATAAATTGCAGTTGCTTCAATGACTGAGGTTATAATTTGTTGGTGCTCGATAAGGTTTCTAATTCATAATTTTGCATTGTGAAAAGATCATCACTTGAACATAAGTATTCATATGACAAAATCCATATATGTTGCTGTTATGGAAATAATCATGGTGCCTTCATGTCCGTATTTTATTTTTATCGATGCCTCTACCTCTAAACATGAGGATATATTTATAGTTATCTGCTTTTCACTTGAGGACAAGCGAGGTCTAAGCTTGGGGGAGTTGATACGTCCATTTTGCATCATGCTTTTATATCAATATTTATTGCATTATGGGCTGTTATTCCATGTTATGTCACAATACTTATGGCTATTTTCTCTTATTTTACAAGGTTTACATGAAGAGGGAGAATGCCGACAGCTGGAATTCTGGGCTGGAAAAGGAGCAAATATTGGAGATCTATTCTACGCAACTCCAAAAGTCCTGAAACTCCATGGAATATCTTAAAATAAATAAAGAAAAATTGTCGCCAAAGATGAAGGCTAGGGGGCCCACACCCTACTCACGAGGGTGGGGGCACGCCCCCCCTGGGCGTGCCCCCCTACCTCATGGGCCCCCTGGTGGCTCTCTGACGCCCATCTTCTCCTATATGAAGTCTTTCGATGAGAAAAAAATAGGAGGCAACCTTTCGGGACGAGACTCCGCCGCCACGAGGCGGAACCTTGGCAGAACCAATCTAGGGCTCCGGCAGAGCTGTTCTGCCGGGGACACTTCCCTCCGGGAGGGGGAAATCATCACCATCGTCATCACCAACGCTCCTCTCTCTGGGAGAGGGCAATCTCCATCAACATCTTCACCAACACCATCTCATCTCCAAACCCTAGTTCATCTCTTGTATCCAATTCTTGTCTCCTAGTCCGGGATTGGTGCTAGTAGGTTGCTAGTAGTGTTGATTACTCCTTGTAGTTGATGCTAGTTGGTTTATTTGGTGGAAGATCATATGTTCAGATCCTTTATGCATATTATTACCCCTCTGATTATGAACATGAATATGCTTTGTGAGTAATTACGCTTGTTCCTGAGGACAAGGGAGAAGTCTTGCTATTAGTAGTCATGTGAATTTGGCATTCGTTCGATATTTTGATAAGATGTATGTTGTCTAGCCTCTAGTGGTGTTATGTGAACGTCGACTATGTAACACTTCACCATTATTTGGGCATAGAGGAAGGCATTGGGAAGTAATAAGTAGATGATGGGTTGCTAGAGGGACAGAAGCTTAAATCCAAGTTTATGCGTTGCTTCGTAAGGGGCTGATTTGGATCCATATTTTTCATGCTATGGTTAGGTTTACCTTAATACTTTTGTTGTGGTTGAGGATCCTTGCAATAGAGGTTAATCATAAGTGGGATGCTTGTTCAAGTAAGAACAGCACCCAAGCACCGGTCCACCCACATATCAAATTATCAAAGTACCGAACGCGAATCATATGAGCGTGATGAAAACTAGCTTGACGATATTCCCAAGTGTCCTCGGGAGCGCTTTTCCTATTATAAGAATTTTTCTAGGCTTGTCCTTTGCTACAAAAAGGAGTGGGCCACCTTGCTGCACTTTATTTACTTTTGTCATTTGTTGCTCGTTACAATTTATCTTATCACAAAACTATCTGTTACCATTTATTTCAGTACTTGCAGAGAATACCTTGCTGAAAACCGCTTATCATTTCCTTCTGCTCCTCGTTGGGTTCAACACTCTTACTTATCGAAAGGACTACGATAGATCCCCTATACTTGTGGGTTATCAAGGCGCATCCCGCAGAACCGAATCTCGGCAGAGAAGCCGCCGGAGGGGCGCGCGCGGACGCCGCGGTATCCCCAAGTTTCCCGACGACGCGGCGGCATGGTGGCGCGGCGGCGACAAGGCGAAAAAGAGCCGGGAGAGAGCGGTGGCGAGGCACAGAGCAAGGAGAGAGCGGTGGCAAGGCACAGAGCGGTGGGAGGGCGTTGGATTTTATAAAGCGCGCCGGACGCCGCGCGCCAAAACTAGCGCACGCCCGGCCGCTTTTTCCCGCGCCCGCGATCCTTTCCCGACGTCTCCGTTATCTCTACTCTCTTCTCTACTGTTATATTTATTTTATATTTAATATTTAATATTTATCTCTACTTGCTTTACTGTCTACTTTTTTTCTCCATACTTTTTTTCTTGCAATATAGGCCGTCCAATTTATATCTGACAGATAGGAAGGAAACAAATGGGAATTTTGCAAAAAGAAACCCATACCCCTCTCTAGATTTGCAAATAAGGCCTTCCCTCATTCATCCTGTTCTCCCACAAGATAAACTACTCATACTAATGCATCTTGATGCGTGCAACGCATGGGCATCTTGCTAGTTCTAAAAAGCTTTCCATCATTTGCCACACTACTGGTTGCAGATGAAAAACCTACCCAAGCACAGCGTGATACAGGAGTGACGCACAATTACAAGCTAATAATCTGTTGGACAATGGAGGCTATAACCAATTACTTTTACGGGAACAATAGCACCCAGGAAATTTGAAGGGTAGGTATGAACAAAATTGGAACTGCACATGTACTGCTAAGTGATTCAATACACACATTACCAATCGAGGAGGATAATGATGGTCGCGGCAGCCTCTGTGAGTCATGGTCGGCAACGGGAGTCAGTTCATTGTCCACGACGGTGGTACTTCTGCGCTTGGCGTTGGCTTCCGGGAAGCAGATCCGAGACCGTAGAAGACGATGCCGGGGAAGAGGCTCCGTGTACGACGACGACGGTGGACCGGCTCCAGTGCGGCATAGGAGGTCTTCGATGAGGCAGATGCGCTGCAGTGGACGAGTGCGCCAATGTAAAGGGGAGGAGCATGAAGGCTGCGGTGCCGTGGAGAATTCTATTTTGCGGTGGGGATAGAAAATGGGGAGTATTCAGGTGTACTACTCTGGGTGCCGGGGTGGGGTTGGCTGGGTAGGGTGAACCTGAAGTTAGAAAATAGCCCCTACTAAGCGTCATCCGTAGGCCTATTCCGAAGGCTATGATGGTAATTTCCCACTGCTCGAATCAGGGTCGCGGGAGATTTTCCCGCCGACCTCAAAATTTTGTGACACTGGACTCCCCGTGTGGCGTGTTGAGAGATTCGACTAAGCAAATAGCGAGTAGTAGTAGTAACCTCTGCATATTAGGTTTGACCGAAGTCAAACTTCCTAAAGTTTGACCAAGTTTATAGAAAAATATAAACATTTACCATAACAAATATGTATGATGTTAAAGTACATTCAATAATGAATCTAATGGTATTTATTTGTTATTTTATATGTTAATATTTTTTGTTATAAGCTTTCTGAGAGTTTACAAAACTTGACTTTGACCAATGCTAATACGCAGACTTAAATAAAAATGGAGGTAGGACACATTTCTTTTCTTAGTTTGTAGTGAACTAATCATTTGTTGAAATTGTGAAATAAATATATTAGGATATTGACTTCGAATGTAATGGTCTATACAATTCAATAGTTACAATCATTGTCGAATCCCAAGATGTATACAAGGTCTATAGTACTTCACAACATGCTCAAACTCACATAATCCCAGTCAAATGAGAATCTAAATGCATTTCATAGTTATTACTTTGTAGGATGCAACAAAAACAACCATAACTCTACATCAGCCATTATAGAAGCAACATTTTGACATATTCCAATGTGTGAATGAAACGTGCAGAGAGTGGTTTTGAAGATGGAGCAGATAGGGCGGGAAAGATTGTATGTATGTGGATGAGAGAGTAGGAGACAAACCTAACGAGACAGAGAGAGAGATAGAGAGAGAAAGAGAGAGAGGAGGAAGTTAGGTCTGTGAGAAAGATGGAGACATGGCATATACGTGAGATGTGTGTGCATCCGGATTCTGTATACGTGGAAGGAGAAGAGACAACATGTTTGATGAGAGAGCTGGAAAAACATGGACGAGTGGGGAAGGATCTCGTGGATTGAGGGATTGACAATTTTGTGCGGGGGAGAGAGGGATTGGTAATTTTGTGCAAGAGAGAGAGGGGGGGGAGGAGTCAGTCAGCCGTCATCACATCACCCTGCTTCCAAATGACCCCGCATTATCTAGCGTGGTGTGGTCGCCGTCTTCGATCTGCTCGATGCCCTCTTTGAAGACTGAGGTGTTGTGCATGTTGGGGTGCAAAGAAGCACAAGCGAGGGTGGTCGCCGTATAACCTTGGAAGGGGATGAATTGTGTGCTCAGGGGAGTGTGTGTGTGTGTGTGTGTGTTGTGCTGCGTGTGTCTCTCTCCGTGTGTGTGTGTGTGTGTGTGTGTGTGTGTGTCGGATATTGAGAGAAAACAAATCTAAGGAGAGAAATGGGTATTCACGAAGAGATTGTGCGGGCCTTGTGGTGGGCAGGGGCCAGGTGAGGG
Source organism: Triticum timopheevii (assembly GCA_963921465.1). Classification (NCBI taxonomy): domain Eukaryota; kingdom Viridiplantae; phylum Streptophyta; class Magnoliopsida; order Poales; family Poaceae; genus Triticum; species Triticum timopheevii. Next base: position 244,428,672 of record OY997264.1, on the reverse strand, counting down.
TGTCAAAATGTGTGCGTTGATGCATGTGTTGCATGTGATCGTGCGAGGGACAGACGAATCGAGAGAGATGGTTGTTGTGTTACGGATGCTCCTCTCTCTTTGTCTCCCTCTGTCTCTCTGTCTCTCCCTCTCTCTCTCTCTCTCTCTCACACACACACACACACACACACAAGTAAACTAGAAAACCATTCTCTCATGTATACACAATGTATCGGCATCTGTCTATGTCTCACTCATGCATGATCATTTGCACATACATCTCTCTATGTCTGTATCACATGCACACCGTCTCCACATTGCCCTTCCGCCACAACACACATATGGACACATACACACGTTCTCTCTCAGTCACACACACAAAATCAGTATTAAAAAAACTAGGGCACACCTAAAACGTCCAAATCCAAATAAACACGAACTGGAGCTAAATTCAAATATATGGAAATATTGTAGCGTCAAGAACTTTCCCAGGAAAACAAAGTTGAGAAATATTCGAGGATTGTTTTCACACACACAAAAAGGTTCAGTGGATATCCTTCGAGCGCGACACGCTGAGGCACCGTTTGATCGACCGCACGACCACAGTTCACGCGCTTGCACAGGATTCCGTATCGTGGCTGTGGTACTAACTAATAAAAGCGCTGCCTAAGTCTAATGTTTACGTGTACTAGTACGGTTTTCTTTTAAGTTTGACCAACATTATATAAAACTAAAGTAAGCTCCCACACGCGCACTCATCAATATGCCGCCGCCGCCGTTGCGCATGCCGGCGCCCGCCTGCTTCGGCCAACAATTTCTCGCCCATCACCGCCGTGTCGCCGCAATACCTGTGCCATGAAGCCGAAGGCTCGCCTGCTCACGTTGTCTGAAGTCCCTCCTCGCGATGTCGCCGCGCTGCCAAGCATGCGAGCAGCTGGTGGAGCCGCGTCTATGCACGCAACATATGAAGAGGAGGACGAGCGCATGCTCCAGCACGCCGGCGAGGAGGAACTAGCGTGTCATTGTCGTCTCCACCCGCGCGGAGGAGGCGCACATGGTGGCTGTCGCGGTGGAAGCCGGTCGGGCACGCGTCGAGCCCACAAACCAGGTGCGGACGCGGATCTACCTTCGAGACCTTGAATGCCACGTGGATCCTGCCATCTGAAGGAGCAATTTGGGTCAGTCGACTCATGTGAGCCGTTTGATGCAACACGGATGGCTAGAAGGGCTTCTTCCACCTCTTCTGCCGTCTTCTTCCTTCGCTCCGTCGAACTTCTTTCACAAATCGACTGACCCAAATTATACTACTAGTACGAACGTATTAAGTACAGTAGGAACATGAAGATACGAGCAGTAGTACCAACTACAAGAAGAACAGTAGTAAGACATAGTACTAGTACTACTGTACGTACTAAAGAGTTCAAATAACGAGAAAGAACATAAACATAGTTCTGTTGGGGCCTCAGCACCACACACCCTCGAAAATAAACTAAGCAACTAGTCCGCTTGACACTGCAGTAGAACCAGCATGAGCGATGGCACTGCCACCTACTCGGAGTCCGAGTCCACGTCCTCGACTTCGTCCTCGTCCCTCTTCCTCTTCCTCTTCGCCGACGCTTCTTTGCTTGAACCGGACACTGGGCTATGCTTCTTCATCCAACCCTTGTAGATATTTAAACAAAGGTAGGCATCCATTGCTGCTTACAGAATGTGATCTTCATCTAATGTCTTTGACTCCCATGCATGATGAAACTCATGATGAGGTTTCTTCAGTTTAGCGTACAAAGGATCAATCATGGCTGCTGCCAGGGTCAACATTCAAGGTTGAGAGGAGGACACCAGGCTTGCCTTCTGGAGTTCCAAGGGCTGTCCTACAATGATACCTATCCAACGCAGGACATCCCTGTCATTCTTAAAGCCTACAGTAACGAATTTCACTCTTTTGTCCTTGAGGAAGTTCTTAAAATCCTGTCACTCAACGTCGGCTTGGCATATGTGGTAGATCAAGCAAACACTATGTACGCAAACCTGGATCACGACGGGCTTCTTCCTCTCTTCGTCCTTTAGATCCTTCTCTCGTCCCAGGACTGTGGTGTACTCAACATCTAGCCCACCGACCCACTCGTCCATTGAACTGTTGAACATGCGTAGGAAGCGAGCAAGCCATGCTTTCACCATCGCGGATCCATGTGTGTAGATGACAATGAACTGATCACCAGTGATGGCTCTAACCTCGTACTCAGCGGCGACCATGGAGATTTGGGAGGCCATGGATTTTGGAGGAGGGTTAGGATAAGTTGAACTGTTGTACCCCAAAAAAAAACTGGGAGCAAACTAATGTGGAAGGACGGGACGACTGGGAGCGAACTGTTGTAAGCTAGAAGACGGGGACGAGTAGGGCGTGTGAACGGCGTGGGGTTGCTGGCTTGCCCGGTGGATAAATGGCTGCAAGCCCCCAAAGAGTTCTCGAGAACTATGCGGGACCCACTAGATGTCATGTCTACTAGACCCATATCGTAGGCCTGACGGTATAGCTTCTGCCTATTCGCATGCCATGCCGGCGCGTGGATGTAACTTCACTTAATTCCGTCAACCGTCGTGCCTCCCACGACCTTCGCCTCCCTCGTGCAGTCGCGCCCTTTGAGACTTCGACCGGCTATAAATGAGCAATTTTTTTGCCTACTCCGCATGGATGATACTCCCTCTGGTCCTTTTTAGTCCCGTCAACCATTTGCAAAGTGTTTGACCAAATTTATACTTGTTTTTGAACACCACCTTATGTTAATTAACCAGCCACACCAGTACACTCATTCGATACAATATTCACCACACAGGGCGGTACATTATTTGCTAGAATACCATCTAATCTATTGTCAAAACTAAACTTAGCGATTAAGTGTGCCACCTTATTGGCCGAACGGCTAATCTTTGACAATTGAAGATTGTTGATCAACTTCAAGATGCTCAGCACTTTCATCTTCAAGTCACGCATAGCAGACCTGTCATAGTCCCCCGATGCAAGAGACACTACCACAAAAGCACAATCAGTCTCTAAAATTATAGGATTATGAAGAGAAATACCTATGTAGAGACCGGCAATGCAAGCCCTAAGCTCCGCTTCCTCCACGCTTTGACAGGCATCAATGAAATCCCACGACCAAATTTATACAAAAAATATCAATATCTACAATACTGATTATAATGAGTATAAGAACTATGTTTAATAATGAGTGTAAAAATATTGATTTGACATTGTGAATGTTGATGTACATTTTTCTATAAGTCTGGTGAAAGTAGAGGTACATTGACTTCAGACATCACTTAAATGCATAATGCAGACTAGTTCCTCCATCCAGGTGCGTGCCATGTCCTATCTTGTCATCTCAACAAGGTTAGCTATTAGAGTACCACTACCTCCCTTCTAGTTTAAAGGGCTCGATTCAAAAATTTCACCTACTCTTAGCAAGATAGTAGAGGCGGTAGAATAGTTTTTGAAGTCTGCAAAAGTACTCAACTAGTGATGTCGTTCTTCACAAAGAAATGTGTTTACCAATGCATTCACGAACACTAGTTACTCTAACCCCCCTCTCTTCTTTAATTCTTTGCCACATCAGCATGTTTGTTATTCCTGCGTGCATGATACCAGCTAAGATACCACCATTATGGCCAGTTTAATCATCGCATGCAATAATTTAGTGCACCTTGAAATATGAACATGTATGGGGCGTGTATGTTTTTAAGACTTGAGACTATACCTAGCCCGGCATGCAAGATGACTTATTATGCACCATTCCCCATACCAGCAGGAAGCCCGTTCGTCTCAAAATCTTTTCCTCTTCATGTGTGGAAACAATATGCCTGCCAAACTCTCCTTCTCCCTCCGGCGGTCCCACCACTCCACCCTGTGTGAAAAAATCTGCATGCATGACTCTCCTCTCCCCACTCTCGTCCAATCCGTTGTGACCAGCAATATTTCCACCCCTTCACTCCCCCGTAATTTACTCCAACAAATATGCCCATGTAGCTGTTACTTAACTGCAGGTGCATTGGGTCACTGACATATGGGCCCAACAGGGGTCTGGCCCACATGTCACTGACGCAACTGGACCTGTAGTTAAGTTAGTGCAGCTCAGTCAATATCCTACGTAGGTGTGCCATTGCTCCCTATAAATACTGCGCCTCCCACGACATCGCTATCTCCTCTCCCTCACGTTCACGTTCATCGCTATCTCGTCCCCCTCGATCTCACATCGACCACCATGGCATCGCCCCTCCCAAGCCCTAGGAGCCCCTCGCTGCACCGCGCGGATGGTCATGCGTCACCGTTCCATTCCTCGCCACCACTAGTCGAGGAGGACGCATCGGTGTTCCGCTCCTCACCGCTATGTGATGCATCACCGTTCCATTCCTCGCCGCCACTAGTCGAGGAGGACGCGTCGGCGTTCTGCTCCTTGTCACGACGCAATGCGTCGCCATTCCATTCCTCGCCGCAATGCGTTGATGTGGACGCGTCGGCGTTCCCAATATCACCAGCACGCGTGTCGGAGGACGCGTCGGCTCCCCGCTACGAGGAGAACGACGCACCGCCCGTCGAGCCCTCCAGCCTTGATGAGCTTTGGAAAGAAATGGATGTCGCCTTGTGGGAGGCTTTGCCTCCAGCAGAGAGCGCCAAAATAGAGGCGGAGAAGAAGGCCGAGGAAGAGAAGCGCACCGCAGAACAAGCTGCCTGGGAGGCCTATATCGCGTTCGAGAGAGTCAAGCAATTGGATCATTGGCAGAAGGCTCGTGTGAGGGCCATGAGGGTGGCGGAGGACGCCCGTGCCGACGCCCTGAGTGCAGTCGGGCCGAAGCGCCTCATCTACGCTTGGCAGTACGTGGACCGGGTGCACGCTTCCAGCGAGGATGAGTACCTGTTCGCGCCAGATCACCACACCGGTTAGATCGCGCTCGCCCACCGGCAAGCCTCCAATCAGCACCTCGCGAGTTGCGAGGCTGAGGAAGAGGCGTTGTGTCGGCACGCCGGGAAACGGCTGCGCACCAGGGCACTCGTGGCGCGCCGCAAGCGCTCCTGCGAGCGCCGTGGCTTTTAGGAGGAGTATAATTTTTGTTTCATAAGGCGATCTCATTAGTTTTGGGACACAAATGATAAATCCCAAACATTCAGGAATTTTTAGCGTCCTTAATTAAGTATGTAAAAGGGAAAGTTTGGAAACCTTGTGTATTCGTACGCATTTTGCAAGTACGTGCATATAGCACAAACTTTACTATATACTATCGCACTACACGTCTCTCTATATATGCTTGCAGACTATGCTACTCCCTCCGTCCAGCTCAATAAGTCATCTTTGGTTGTGCATCGTGACCAAGAAGGAGGGAAGACTTATACACCTAGATGGAGGGAGTACTACTATTACTTATGTACGTGCAAATGCACGTTTTAACATTACGATGCGGTTTTTGTAAAAGTAGAGAAACAACACTAGTCAAGCTTGTGAAACGATTCAATGCAAAACAAATGCAAAAAAGCTCGTTTGATTGTTTACTTTTAGCTTCCTTCTGTGTGGTTATTTCTCTGTCGTACTTTGTACGGAGTATCTCACTGGTTGGAAAGGCATGCAAATTCCCAAACCGCTTCCTACACCCTGTATCGAATTTTTTGCCTAACAAGTTGTGCCGTGCAATTGGAATTCCAACTTGAGTACTACTACTAGTAGGAGTACCAGGGCCAGTTCTTTTAGGCTTCTAGATTAGTAATCCCATAACTACTACCTCCATCCTGGTTTATCGGTCCCCATTCTAATCTGTGTCAAATTTTGATCATAAATTTAACTAATGAAATGTTAGTGCATGTCACATGCACTACTCCATCCGTCTAGGTGAGTAAGTCATCTTAGGCTGTGCACCATGACCAGGGAGGAGGAGAAAACGAGAAATGTTAATGTTTATTTGCTAATTAATAGTATTGCATGCAATGAACTAATCACTGCATGTCATGTTTGATATCTCAAGTCATTAAAAGCATGCACACTCTTTATCTCTTATTGGTTGATATGTCAAGAAACAAGAAACGAGATAGAAGTTAATGCACCACGCATAAGTGTTTTGAGATTATTTGGTTTTCGTAAGATGACTTACACACCTAGACGGAGGGAGTAACATTTTATCAGTTAAATCTTTGGTCAATATTTAGCACAAATTACAATAGTGAGGAATAAAACAGGACGGAGTAGTAGTTTAGAAGCCCAAATAAATGAGTGAGGCGCCTTATTGTTACTCTCCACTGTGACTAGTCTTGTGGGAAAAGCTGGGGAAACCGCCAAAAGAACTGGCCCTAGGAGTAGTAGCTAGGGATCGAGTGTGCGAGATGAACCGGAGAAAGTAAATGCAGAGATATGAAATGCAAAAAAGACGGAGGGATGTGATGGTTGCTTATCTGTTTATTTTACCAGGCCACTTATTACTGGGAGTGGTTGGGTTTTGTGATATGATGGCTTTACTGCCGCACCACGAGTGGGGTGAGAGGTGAGACTCCCGTGCAGCACCACCCTCTACACTTGTACTACATCGGTCGTGGTTTATTAGTCCCCCATTGAATTTGACTGAAGATTTAACTAACAAAATGTTAGTGCATGTCAACAAAAACTATATCGTTGGATTCGTATTTGGACATAGTTTTGAATGATATAATTTTAGGTGACATGCATCAGCATTTATCATACTATATATAATGTTAGTTCAATTTTTGGTCATACTAATCTATAGTAGTAAGGTGCCCGTGCGTTGCACCGAAGAGCGAAATGCATTGATCGGGGAGTTGTTTATTTTGACAAAGGATGTGGGGGTCATCTCATGTGTAACGGGTATCGATAGGTTTCTTCGGATATTATTTAATCTCTAGAGCTCACAAACATCCGGGTGAAATAGATAAAAAGGTATATTTTGCAAACAAAAGCGTTCAACTATTCAACCTACATCCAAAACTTGTGAAGAAATAACACTTATTGTGCCTTGCAAGAAATCATCTTTAAGAATTAGTTTTTCAGTATCGATTGTTATACATGTTGGCTACAGATGACATGGCACTTTCTTATAGTCAATAGTTGGATATACTATTAAGTAATATTAACCATGCCCTTATACACCTAGACGGAGGGATTAAATCAGGATGACTTGCAAGGGGCAGAGGAGATGTAAGAAATGGTTCATCGTAAGTCTTTCACCAATACTGTAGTAAAAATTAATACATGGAAGATTCTAGACTAAACCATAAACGGATACACTTTTATTCATGCATGATACTCCAATAGAGCAAGATCCTACATGGAAGTCTCCACATGCTTAGACAGCGGATTACATTGAGCGAAGACTAATGATCAACATTTAACTAGATAATGCGTATGTCCAGGTGAACCTCCTTGGAGTCCCCGTGCACCGCGTCGGCGGCTAAAGGATGCCATGGGTTTTCCAAGTCCACATTGGCGGGATAGTCCCAGCTCCCCAGAGTCCAAGTCGGTTCGATGAGGCCGGTGTCGCCGCCCACGTGACCCGAAGGGGTAGTAACACTGACCACGCACCCGTACATCGGCCTCGTGTCAGTGTCAGCGTCAGCGGTGTCGCCCCTCACGCACATTACAGAGACGGGGCGGCTGCCTGCGCGGGCCTCGCCGGTGCCCACTATCAAGAGGAAGACGCTGCCGTCCTCCTCCGAGACTAGCAGGCGGCGGTGATCCTCCAGTGACTCCGGCATGGTGAACGGGTAGCACGTCTCGTACTTGATGTTCTCCGCTAAGGGCCAGCAGTGACTGCTGCACACATCTGTGAGGTGATGCACCATGTCCGCCGGCGAGCCACAAAACGGCATCGGGCACTCATAGCAGTGGACGAAGGGCTCCTTGGAGGCATCGACCAGGCCGTCCATGAAACAGGAGTGGCTGTAGGGGACATTGCGCCAGTTGAATATATGAGCAAGTTACTACGAGATTTAATCCGAATAAGCACAAAATAAATCATGACGGCTATAACAGAGATGAAACTAATAATGTGGACTAGCATAGTAGTAAGATACAGAGTAGAAACATGAATTCTACCACGATTTTGAACAGGAAGGACAGAAACACATATGGTGCAATGAGAGCAGCACCATTGGCGTTGAGGTTGTCACCCATGTCATTGAGAAAGAGGTTGCCGAGGTCGGGGGAGAAGTTGCCGTCAGTGAAGTCGTGGCTGCCAACAGTCGCGAGAGTGTGCTCCCCAAATATCAACAGCGCCCGCCGAATGGAGCGCAGGAGGGAGTGGCTGTAGGGGACGTTGCGGACGCCGAATGGAGCGCAGGAGGGAGTGGCTATAGGGGACGTTGCGGCCGCCGAATGGAGCGCAGGAGTAGAACACGAAGCAGTAGATGGTGTCCTTACTAGTACTCCCTAGTCTCTATCTATCTATATCTACTCTTATAGAAAACCGAGTTGGTGATGATGGTATGCCTGCTATCTTGTAATATAGACCGTCTGATCTATATCTGACGGATAGAAAGCCAACTATGACAATTTTACAAAAGATATGCGCACCTCTCTCCACATTTATAGATAAGGCCTTGCCTCGTTCATCCTTATCTCCCACAACCTCGTGCTCCTCCCTATGTCTCTATCTCTACTACTCTTCTTTGTTTCTAGAACAAATAGAATAGTGTTGTGCCGTCCGCTGCACGCCCGGCTGAACACGCCTCCTCGCCTCCATCATCACCAACTAAGTCTTTTATAGGAGTTGGAGTAAAGAAAAAACCGAGTGGGTGATGATGGTGTGTCGTGCAACGCACGGGCATCTTGCTATTTTTTTGCATATAAGTCCAAACACCACATAGACACGGTCTTTGAGCACGGTTCATAGTCGTTCCACGCTCGGGCATTGAAGTTTGTAACTATTTTAGATTAGAATATACTACTCCTCCGGTGCTAGTAGTAGAGCAGAGTCCTACTCTACTACTCTACTCAAGCAAGTAAGGGCATAGTACTGTAGTAGGTACTGTAGGGAGTACCAGTACTGTGATAACTCAAGCAAGTTGTCTGGCATCGATATGACCCTATGCTGCTGGTATGTGTCTCGTAATTCAAGCGGCATGCTGTAGTCATCATCACCTGTCCACTTCCTGCAGCACATATTCGCTTCTCCATCTTTGCCGCACATAATCTCGTCCAATCTTCCATCCCCGCCAAGGCGCCTCCCCCCCCCCCTCGTCCAAAACCCAAGAACTAACAATGGCAGAACCGAGGAGCGTCCGTCGAAAGAGTGGCTGGAATTCGCTCCCCACAGAGGTAATCAAGCTCATTGTTTTGCGTGTGGACAATCTCAATACCATGCCGCTCGCCGCGTGCTCTTCGAGGCTGTACCGTTTACTCAAAGCCCTCAGGCCGGAGCTTTTTAAGCCAGCTCCTTGCTTGCTGATGCCGCCTAATCTTCAGAAATGGCATGTCACACAGCATAATGATCGTATGGTGGTGAGCATCAACCCCCTTGACTGCGATCCGATCTCCATCAGCCTCAACTACATTAACAGTATGTACTGGGTCGGCATGAACACGTCTTGGATGGTGCTCGTCGAAGGTCACGGCAGCTGCATGCTCGTGGAGGTCTACACCCGGCGATTGATCCCCCTTCCTTTGATTAACACTGCACTGCTTTGGCACCGCGGCCCGGAATACTCGGAATCTTACAGTACACAACATGATACCAAGTTTGATTTGCTCAAGGTTGTAATCTGCCAAGTGCCCACAAGATCGGCGAATTATAAAGACTTCAGGCTAAGTGCGTTCTTCAACCGCGGTCTTGCCTATCTGACAGGTCACTACGGTAAGTGGATAAATCTGCACGTCCATCGCAGGATCATACATCCTCCATGGTTCTCTGATGCCATTGAACACAAGGGATTCATTTACGCTGTCGACTCCTTCTATGGCTGGACGTATTGCTGGCCTACTCCAGTCATCGCTACAAATGGCTGTTACAGCGGTATGTTACTTTCCTATGATATCATGATGGCTTGCTTATATTACTGTCAACATTTACTTAAAAAATATTTTCATTCTCATAACATGTTGTTCTTAAGATTGACTAAATCAAGAGCCCTTTTTTATTTGATATGATGTTGTAGGCCGCCTGGTGTCCCTACCCTTCCTAATCCCAGAACCTTCCAAAGAAAAGCGGCATGGCAGTTACAGGTGGTTCCTGGCTCTATCAGACGGCGAAAGATTGATGATCGTTCGCACGTATCAGACGTGTTGTTTCGGGAATACAATCATAGTCACCGCAAGGTCTTTGAGCAGGATCCCAGCTTCTCTGGGCCTTCAGGAATTTTTGACTGGAGGCTGGTAAGTAGCCTTGGTACATGCTCTCTATTTGTCGGACTGAATTATCCGATTAACCAGGAGATAACCGACGGCAAGGATCATGATGGCAGCGCGGTTTCGTTCATCAAGCCTATAATTAACTAGAAGGGATGCTCTCACATGAATCCGGCCCAGGTACATGCTCATGGTCCGCTAAACATAAATAAGTAAATAAATAAATAAAGCTAAATGCTCATGCACCAATTCTTTGGGAAAATAGGTAGCCCAGTATTTCTTTTTGAAGAATACCCAAGCTAGGCCTATTTGTTTTCTCCGAATTACTGGGCTGCAAATCTTTCAAGACGAGGAGGGATGCATTCCGTTTTGGCCAAAGAGTATGGTCAATGTCTGTTAAAAGTAATATCAAAAGGGGTTGAAAATCCCAAAAAAATCATAGCAAATGGGATATTAGTTTCTTTTTTGTTTTTGTTCTTCACTGATATCTTATACATATTTCATTGGATTTAACATGACATAGTACTAATTAATTTTTAAATTTGTTTTAGTATGGCTATTAATTTTTGGATTAAGAATATTTCGTTCCCCAGCAAAAAATTGCGAATTTTCAAAATTTCCCACATATTTAGTTAAGTTTTTTACCCTGGAACTGACCAGAAAATAGCCAACAATTCTAAAAATGGAAAACAGGCTGCAATAAATTCCATATGAATTAGAAAATGAGTAAAAATTATAAAAATACTAGTGAATGGGCTGTACACGCCACAAATTTCGAGGCTGACTTGTTTACGCAAGGCTTTGTCAGGGAACACACGATTCTAGCAGCAGTGACTGTTGGATGTCCATCCAACGGCCGACGTGCTTCTTCAATCTCTGATCTTCCTACTCCAGCTGCCTAAACTAGCGCCGGCGGGACTGCCTGCTCCCTCCTCTTGTGGCCCGCTGTGATGCCGCACAGGCTTCCCCGGCCCACCCTACTCCCTCCGCTGGCCTGGCCGCACACAATCAACTGCCTCCTTATTACGCGAAAAAAATGATTCCTCCCACTGACATCTGGGGCGCACCGGTTGGGAGGCTGACCTTGGGCCTACTAAGTTGACGCGTACGTAGGGCTTGTCAACTTAGTCAATAAACGATTCTAGCAGCAGTAACCGTTGGATTTGAATCGAACGGTCCTGCTGCTTCTTCAATCGCTGCTCTTCTTGCACCAGCCACCCAAAGTAGCGCTAGGGAGACAACCTGCTCCTGCCTCCAGTGGCCGGCTGTGCTGCCGTTGAGGCCTCATCGCCCCTACTACTCCCACCGCTAGCCAGGCCCTGCGGCGACGACAGCCTCACATCGCAGCCGAACCAGTGAACCCTCGTACTCCTCTCCGTGTGTGCATCCACTGTCGCGTCTTCCCCGGCTCCGCGTCATCCGCTTCCTAGGCCTCGCTGTCATCCACCGCTTTGGTGCTCTCGGCGCAGCGTGGTCAATGTGGTCAACGACATTCCATCGGAAGAGTACTGTACATGGAGAGGCTGACAGCTGGGTCCACGGCCACATCCCAGTTTTTTCTGATTTTCCAAGTAAGTCGCTTTGTCAGGCCTGTTGGGCTGCAAATCTTTCAAGGCAAGGAGAGCTTTTATTCGGCTGGCCGAGAAAATGGCCCACTAGTAATGAGAAATGGGCTGTATATTTATAAAACACATCAAATCGGCAATTAGTTTCAAATATCTTTTTTTTCATTTCGAGATTTTAAATTACATTAATTTTTATGCGTGGAGAATTTGTTGGATTTTATATTGATATACATTTATTTTTAAAATCAGTTTGATTGTGAGTCGAAATTTCGGGATTAAAAACAATTCAGACCGCACCACAATATGCAAAATTTCGTATAATTTTTTAACCGTGGCCACAATATGGGCTGTAATGCTAACAAAAAGAATATGGGCTCCAAAAAAACCTTAAGAATTAGCAAATGGGCTGTAAATTATTAGAAATAATGGCAGATGGGTTGTATGCTGTTTTCCACAGATTTGAGGCTTTCCTAAAAAAAATGGTTGACGCACAAGCAGTGACTGTTGGATGGCCATCCAACGGCCGTCGCGCTTCTTCAATCTCTGCTCTTCCTGCTCTAGCCGCTCAAACAAGCGCCGGTGGGACTGCCTGCTCCCTCCTCCCCGCGGCCGGCTCTGCTGCCACGCAGGCCTCACCGCCCCACCGTACTCCCATCGCTGGCCTAGCCATCCCTCTACTCACCCACACCCGTTGTTATTCTCCAGCAACTGCAGACAAACCAGTAAACCCTCGTACAGTCGCACTCCCCTCCGCGTGGGAAACAACTGTCGAGTCTTCCCTGCCTCCGTGTCGTTCCCTTCCTTGGCCTCGCCGTCGTCCACCGCCCTGGTGCTCTCGGCGCGGCCTGGTCAACTTGGTCAACGACCGACATGCATCTGAAGTGGACTGTATGTGGAGAGGCCGACAGCTGGGTCCACGGCCGCACGCAAGGAAATGCCTCCTTATTACGCGCAAAATAATGATTCCTCCACTTGACAACGGGGACCCACCGAAAGGGCCTCTGTATTTCGCGAAAAAAACGTTACCGCCGCTGACAGATCGGACCCACCAGCTATATCTTCGCACGCAAGGAAGTGCTTCCTTATTACGCACAAAAAAAAGGATTACTCCACCTGTTAGCTGGGACCCAGTATAGTGGCAGGCTGACTTGTGGGCCTACTAAGTTGACGGGGACGGAGGGCTTTGTCAACTTAGTCAATATGCACGATTCTAGCTCCAGTGACCGTTCGATGTCCATCCAACGGCCGTAGTGCTTCTTCAACCTGTGGTCTTCTTGCTCCAGCCGCCCAAACCAGCGCCGGTCGTGCCTCGTGCTCTTGCCTCCCGTGGCCGGCTACGATGCGGTGGAGGCCTCACCGCCCCTACTACTCCCACCGCTGGCTAGGCCAACCCTCTACTCACCCACACACCCTGTTATTCTGCGGGTACGGCAGCCTCACACCGCAGCGAACCAGTGAACCCTCGTACTCCTCTACACATGGGCATCCGCTGCCGCATCTTCCCTGGCTTCGCGTCGTCCCCTTCCTAGGCCTCGCCGTCATGCACCGCCCTGGTGCTCTCGGCGCGGCGTGGTCAACGTGGTAAAGGAACGGCTTCCATCGGACGTGAACTATATGTGGAGAGTCTGACAGCTGGGTCCACGGCTGTGCAAAATAATTATACCTCCACCTGACAGCGGGGACCCACTGGACGGGCCACCGTATTTCATGAAAAAATTGTTTCCCCCTGACTGCTGGGACCCAGCAGCTACACCTTCGCATGCAAGGAAGTGCGTCCGGGCAAAAAAACAAAACGATTCGCCCCCCTAACTGCTGGGACCCACCAGCTACATCTTCGCACGCAAGGAAGTGTCTGATAGTCTGGACCCACCTGGTCGAAGCGTACGTAGCATTGTCATTCTGGTCACGAACGTGTACGTACATATATACTGGTGGATGTAGAGGCGCACACGTGTCATAGTAGAGGCGCGCACGTAGCATGTACAGGTACGTACAACGGCCAGGGTGCGAGAAAGAAAATGCGGCCACATCTGTGTACATACGGGCAGGGTCTCAAACGCCTACTCGCGCATACGTATGGCGAGGGCTCGTGTACATGGCTGGGTCGGAACGGAGAAACTACGTCGTCATCGTGTTCATGGGGAGGCAACGGAATGCGCCGTGTTCATCGGGAGGCAACGGAACGCGTGGGAGCCAACCGGCTGGGTCGGAACGGAATGTGTGGTCATGTTCATCCGGAGGGCTTGGATGGAATAGGCGATGGAAACGAGGCCTGGCCTACCGCAGAACGGAGGAAACGACCTTGTGTTCGACCGGCCACGTTTGAAACAGGATCCTGTTCATCGGGAGGGGTGTGGCGTACTGCAAAACGGATGAAATGAACCTCCTACGGTCGAAACAGGGGTCCTGTTGATCAGGAGGGGTGTGGCGTACCGCAAAACGGAGGAAACGGACCTCCTACGGTCGAAATGGGGTTCCTGTCGATCGGGAGGGGTGTGGCCTACCGCAAAACGGACGAAACAGACCTCCTATGTTCGAAACGGGGGTCCTGTTGATCAGGAGGGGTGTGGCGTACCACAAAACGGAAGAAACGGACTTGTGTTGGAGCGCTATGGTCGAAATGGTGGTCCTGTTCATCGGGAGGGGTGTGGCGTACCGCAAAACGGAGGAAACGAACCTCCTATGGTCGAAACGGGGGTCCTGTTGATCGGGAGGGGTGTGGCGTACCGCCAAACGGAGGAAACGGACCTCCTACGGTCGAAACGGGAGTCCTTTCGATCGGGAGGGGTGTGGCCTACCGCAAAACGGATGAACCGGACCTCCTACGTTCGAAACGGGGGTCCTGTTGATCTGGAGGGGTGTGGCGTACCGCAAAACGGAAGAAACGGACTTGTGTTGGAGCGCTACGGTCGAAATGGGGGTCCTGTTCATCGGGAGGGGTGTGGCGTACCGCAAAACGGGACTCCACGGGATACTGTTCATCTCCACCGTCGACCTGCTCCAGCCTCCACGGGCTACCGTCGACCTCCTCCAGCCTCCACGGCCTCCTGTTCATCCAGCCTCCACCACGCACTACTCCACCGGCTACTGTTCAACCACCCCTCCACGGGCACGCTCCATCGTCTATTGTTCATCCAGCCCTCCACACCATGGGGTCCTGTTCATCCAAAGGCAATGCCACCACTGACTGTTCATCCAAACCCTCCCCGTAACACTCACTGTTCATCCAATCGACCGACTTCAGTTAGCAGCAGTAGCGAAGGAATCGCTCGATCGGGTTCAGTTAATAGCCATCGATCGATCGCTCGGGTTCAGTAACGCATAGCCTGCAGTGCAATCGCTTGGGTTCAGTTAGAGCCCAACGCCTCGCTCGGGTTCAGTTAGAGCCAATGCCTCGCACACACACGCGTACGTGTACGAGAGAAACGCGCATCGCTCGGCCCCCGACCTCCCACCGTAACCGGGAACTCCCCAAAATTTTCCTCGCCCTCTCTTCTACCACAGTTTTTTCTGTCATGGACGGCCCAGAGAATGTCACGCAGCTGCATCTCCGGCCCTCCCATGACGAAAAGCCCATTTTCTGTCATGATTTTTTGTCATAGAAGTAGGAGCCCACCACATCTATGATGATACCGGGTTTTGTCACAATTATCATCATAGAAGTGTCATATGTATGACATAATTTTCTTCGTTTGGCCCAAAATGTCACGGATGTGTCTTTTTTTGTAGTGTGGGAGGGGGCGCGTGGTTGTGTCGGGGATGAGCGCGCACCCCCACCACTGCTTGCGATGTGGGGAGGGTGCAGAACGACGCCGCCCCCTGCATGCGCATCCAGCAGCTCGGCGACCCATTCTAGCAAGGCGTCACGGCCAGTCTCAAGCATCTTGCACCGTAGGAGCTCCCGGGCCATGATGACTGCTGCCCGCATGTTTGCTTTTTCCCTGGGCGAGTGCGGAGCGGTTGCTGCAGCGTAGTTTGCAGATCGTGCGGTCACGCTGCTGTGGCGAGGCGCCAGTGGGGAAGGCTGTGTCACGCGCCCCCCGCGGCCAGTCGCCCCCGGCGGAACGCGGGCCGCGAGCAGGGCAGAGTGGAGGTATTCTTGCCGGTGGGTGCTGCCGAGGAGGTCTGGACGACCCAATGCTCGATATGGGCTCTCGGGGCATCGGCCATGGCGTCGGTGGAGCAAAGACAGATCGGATGACGGAAGAGAGGATCCGACGCACCCCTACCTGGCGCGCCAAATGTCGGATTTAGGGATCTGGCAACCCTTGAGAGGTTTGAACTCTAGGGTGCGTGCGGAGATCTCAACCTACCCAGCCTGACTACTCGCGATCCTCCCCAGCCTAGCGCATCGAGCTCGAAGAGACACAAAGACACAGGGATTTATACTGATTCGGGCCACCGTTGTGGTGTAATTACCTAATCCAGTGTGGTGTGGTGGATTTCCTCGAGGGGCTATGGATGAGCTAGTACAAAGGATGAACAAGCCTCAGGAGGTGAGGTGTTCTTGAGCTGGTGTGGTGCTCTACTTGTTCTGATTTCGGTCCACTCTCTCTGGTGGTGACTAGTCCTATATATAGTGGCCTTGGTCCTCTTCCCAAATATATGAGCGGGAAGGGATTCCACCACGGCAGGATTTGAAAGGGGACAAGTAGTACAGTCTATCCTAACAAAAGTAGTCTTTGCGTGCGAAAAGCCTCTGGTCGTGATGCTACGGTTGGTTCGGTGATGACCTCCGTCCTGCAGTCCTAGTGGTCTTGGTCTTGTTGCACCATAATGGAAACCTTTGGCTAATTCCTCAGGACCCTGCGCCAGTGGCTTGCCTCCCTTACATCAAAGAGGAAACCTGTGCTCTGCACCCGCCTGGCGCCTGCCTGGCCTTGGTCGTCATGGCTCACGTCAGCTGAGCCTCATGAGGTAGCTGCATAGAACTCTCCGCCCCACAGGAGCCCTCCTGAGGATGCCACTCCTTCAGGGGTCTTGGCGTCATTCCCCTCACGAGGCTTGGCCCCTCGTGAGGGTCTTGCAGTGTTGGTGTTGGAGCTGGGCCGTACCAGGCCGTCGACGGAGCCACGTGGTGGGCCGCAGGCAGGTTGGGCTGGATACCCCCGAATCCAGGACACCGAAAGCTTTGGCCGGCTACCGCTGTAGCCTCAGCATTCCCGGCCACCTCAGCCTTTCGCTTGTGCTTCTTGCCCTTGCCATTATCTGATTGATTAGCATCTCCCGCTCGGCTCTTGACACTTCTCAACCAATCTTTCTCCTCGACATTGGTATACAGACTAGCTATTTCCATAGCCCAACTAAGAGTGTGGATCTCTGTCCGGCCATACTTCAAAGTTAGCTCTCGGTACCTGATGCCGTCCTTAAAGGCGTAGATCACCTGGTGCTCGGTGACATTTTCCACCATGTTGTGCAAGGTAGTACACTGCTGAATGTACTCCCGGAGAGTGTCATTTTGCTTCTGGACACAATGCTACAACTCTGCCAGACCACCCGACCGCTTGTATGTGCCCTCGAAGGTCTTGACAAAGACTTGGGCCAGTTCATCCCAACAGAATATACTACCAGGAGGAAGCTGGGTGAGCCAAGCCCGAGCGGATCCCTCGAGCATCAGTGGAAAACACTTCATGGTCATGTTGTCGTTGCCGCCACCAATCTGGACCACCACTCGGTTATCTTCTAACTAGATTTCTGGCATTGACTCGCCAGTGAACTAGCTGATTCCTGTTGCCAACCTGAAGTTGTTGGGGATCTCCGTAGCCCGAATGTATCACTAAAACACTTCTGAGCAGAAGGCTCTGAGCCACTCAGAACATCAACATCGAGGCCCTCTCTGATAAGCCAACCCCAGTCGACCAGATTCTAGGTGAGAACGGATCTTGCATTGAACCCTGGGTCCCGGAGGTCTACCGTATGGTGTGGCAGACTCGGCCTCCGATCAGCACCATGCTGATGCCTGTCATGATAGGGCTGGCGCACGTATGAGACATCCCACGAGGGGGGTGTTGGGGATATGACTATTTGTGTAAGCCGCCCAGGAGGGATCGGGTTACGCAAAGAGTCTTCATCAGAGGAAGCCCAAGGCCAAGCATGAAGATGGCCGTTCAATAAAGAGCTTAAGGCCCACGGGCGGCTTAAGCCCATTGTAGTAAACCGCCATAATGGCATGACCTGTAATGTAAGGTAGATTTAACTAGTCACCGAGCCGGACTCTGTTTATAAGCCGGGCGGGACTCTGTAAGCCGCAAGGTATCAACCCGTGTATATAAGGGGACGACCTGCGAGTGGCTTAGGGCAAGAAACAACTCATTGAGATCCGGGCATAGCGTATCTCGCTCCCTTGTCATCGAAACATCAATACCAACCCAACTAGACGTAGGCCTTAACTTCACCGTAAGGGACCGAACTAGTATAAACTCTCTCGTGTCCCTTGTCCCGATTTAACCCCTTCAAGCTTCCTAGTTGCGATGGCTCCACAACTAAGTCCTTTCACAAGGACATCTGACGTGACTATTCCACGACAGTTGGCGCCCACCATCGGGCCAGCGCATGGTGGATTTGAGTTCTTGAAGGGCAACTTCAAAGATCTCAAGGGGTACGTAGTGGGCCGGATGACCAAGAGTCGTCGCAGCAAGATCTACATCGACGACGAAGGCTGGGGCCCCGACACCGGCTCAATTGAGTACGGGTACCGGGTCCCCTTCGGCGGAATCCACGTCTTCATCAGCCGGATCGGTGAGCCTGGCCCTGAGCCGGACAACTGCACCGACCTCGTCGAGACGGCTCAGTGTGCGAGGAAGACCCGGACTCAGCCGGTCATTCGGCATGCCTTCGTGGGCTGCGTCCACGGAGAGGAACTTTCCGGATCTGAAGATGGGGGTGAGACGGCCGTCCTTTCCGACGGTGACTCGTCTACCGGCTCAACAGATTCGTTGTATCAGGTTCAAGATGGTGCACTAAGGGGCTGTTCCGATGGCATCAGTATTCCAGACCTCGATGAGCCGCCAAGATGGGCCGGAATCTTCATGGCTGGAACTCAGCCCGGTTCAAATTCCACAGCGGCAGCAGCGATCACGTCCGGGTCAGGAGCAGACGGGGCAGGAGGCCCCGTGCGCCCACCGGCTCAGGTGCTGATAGATCTCATGGACAAGCTTACGGCCCTGTTAACCGCCACGGTTATTCCTGCAGATAAGGATGAGCATGATGCAGCGGTAGCTCAAGTGCGTGAGGAGATAGCTCAGACCAA
Source organism: Triticum timopheevii (assembly GCA_963921465.1). Lineage (NCBI taxonomy): Eukaryota > Viridiplantae > Streptophyta > Magnoliopsida > Poales > Poaceae > Triticum > Triticum timopheevii. The sequence goes on along the minus strand of OY997264.1, from coordinate 244,409,545 downwards.
GGAGGCTTTGGCAGCTGAGGATACCAGACTAGCCGCGGAACTGGCGGCTCTCAACGCCCGGGCACAACGCTTGCAGTCAGAAGCTTACCAGCTCACGATGAGCTTAAACGCCTCCAATGAGGTGATGAGGAGGAGACATCAGAAAACGCAGTCCTGTTTACCTCTGAATTACGACCCCCGGGTTCTCTTCGCTACACCCAAAGCCGGCCCTAGTAACTCGCCAGAGGCCGATCGGCTTATGACAGTCGGAACAGGAAGACCGGCTCAGCCTCGGGATATGGTGCCGCCTCACGTGAGCATGCCACCACCGCGTCATGTGCCGATCCCACCAGGTCACTTTTCCAACCACCGCGGCTCTCCCTATGGAAGGAGATGACCCGACGGCGGTGGAAACCCGGAGGGTTAGAGAGCTCCTCCAGACAGCCCTGGCTCAGCAGGAGACCTATTCTTACAGCCGGGACTGGATTCACTCAACTCCCCCACCCTGGGTGGCACCACCTTGCCAGAACCGGAGCCCGAGTTACAGCAGACGCATGGAGTCAGAAGCTTTGTCAAGCAATGCCCAACGATGTAACCAGCCCGGGGGCTATAACCCGGTGCAGGACCAAGTACGTCAGGAGAATGATCACCCGGAGTATCCAATGACATCTTTTGAGGCGGGAGTAGCCACTAGAACCGGCGGTGTCCCTTGCCTGGTGCCGGCTTTGCGCAATGTACGTCTGACCAAGGACTTCAAGGGACCTCGAAAGGTACCAAATTACAAGGCCGATTTACAGCCCGGGGCATGGATTGAGAGTTATGAGATGGCCATGGAGTTGCTGGAAGTCAGTGACGCGGCAATGGCTAAATATTTCACCATGATGTTAGATGGAACAGCCCGGTCGTGGCTGAAAGGCTTGCCACCCAATTCCATTAGCTCATGGGGCGAGTTAAAAGCCCGGTTCATCCAGAACTTCAAGGACACCTGTAAACAATCTATGTCGATTGTGGACTTGACGGAATGCGAGCAAGAGGAAGGAGAATCCACCACCCATTGGGTACGCCGGGTCAAAGAGATAATTCATTCCTTTGATAAGATGGATGCCGGCTCTGCAGTTCTTATGCTGGAGAAAAATTGCCGTTTTGAGCCGCTGAGGATGAAACTGGGGCGCCTTAAGCGTGACCTCAGAGATATGGGTACGCTGATGGCAGCTTTAGTCAAATACGCCGATTCTGATAGTACCAAGGATCCCGCGTCTGACGATGAGAAGACAGGGAAGGGAAAAAGGAACGGCAATGGAAAGGGTCAGCAGCATAACTCGGGGGCTCAGGGCGGCAATAAGCGTAAGGTGGAGGGTAACCCAGAGTTGGTGGCCAATGCTAATGTACGAGGTAACAATCCAAGACGTAAGGGTAAACCGCCGTGATCCGGCGGGTCAGGCCCATCACTAGAGCAACTACTCAATGAGCCCTGCCCAAGACACGGCACCCAGGAGCAGCCGGCCACACATCTATGGAAGGATTGTGCGATCATGAAGGCATTTAAGAACTCCAACACCTTCGACGGTGGTCAAGGATCTATTGGTTGACGGCTCACACTGATGCGGAAGATCTAGTCAGTAAATGTGACGGGTGTCAAAAGTTCTCACGACGAGCTCATGTGTCGGCTCAAGAGTTGAGGATGATCCCAATTACTTGGCCGTTTGCAGTATGGGGGCTTGACATGGTTGGACCTTTCAAAAGGTCTAAGGACAAAAAGACGCATCTGCTAGTGGCAGTGGATAAATTTACCAAGTGGGTTGAGGCAGAGCCGGTCAGTAAATGTGATGCAGCCATGGCGGTTCAGTTCATTAAAAAGGTGATCTTTCGTTTTGGTTTTCCACATAGCATCATAACTGATAATGGCACTAATCTCTCTACTGTGCCATGGAAGAGTTATGTCAAAGAGAACATATTCGGCTTGATGTTTCGGCTGTTTCTCATCCTCAATCCAATGGTCAAGCCGAGCGAGCTAACCAAGAGATCCTGAAAGGTATCAAGCCCCGGCTCTTGGTCCCTTTACAACGAACTCCAGGTTGTTGGGTAGAGGAGTTACCCTCCGTGTTATGGAGCATCAACACTACGCCTAACAGATCTACGGGATACACACCTTTCTTCATGGTTTATGGAGCAGAAGCGGTCCTGCTAAGTGACATCCGGCACGACTCACCCCGTGTGGCGGCTTACGTTGAGGCAGATAACGAAAAGGCTCGTCAAGATGCACTTGACTTGTTGGACGAGGAGCGAGACTTGGCAATAGCCCGCTCGGTGATTTACCAGCAAGACCTGCGCCGCTATCACAGCCGCCGGGTTAAGAGCAGAACATTTCAAGAAGGTGACTTGGTGCTCCGGCTCATCCAGGATCAGTCTGATATGCACAAGTTATCCCCGCCTTGGGAAGGGCCCTTTGTGGTCAGTAAGAATGTACACAACGGGTCATATTATCTCATCGATATTCGAGAGTGCAAGGACTCATTTAAATCAGAGGAGGAGACCCGCCGGCCGTGGAACATAGCTCATCTCCGGCCTTACTATACTTAAGTTACTTCTTAAGATACTTTCTATAATGTACATATTATATAAAGCAATAAAGCAGGAGCTCTGTCCTTTTTTCCCAAAAAGAATGTTTCATGTTTTCTTTATCAGGTGATGGACAATGCCAACAGGGGACGGATCATATCTGAATCCGGCTTTCCCTTCGGTCCGGCTTATCATCATATCTGAATCTAGCCTTGGTCACTTGGGGGCTTCCTGTTCAAACATAGGTCGTATTCGAACCAAAGAGAACATAGCTGTCGGTACCCACTTGATGGGCATATTGCCAAACCCACTTGGGGGCTTCCTGATCAAATTTGAATCATAGCCTATCCCCTTTGGGTCTGACGTGGATCGTATTCGAATCAGCGTCATTAAACAACTCTTATGTTCACTTGGGGGCTTCCTGTTCAAACATAGGTCGTATTCGAACCAAAGAGAACATAGCTGTCGATACCCACTTGATCGGCATCGCCAAAGCCACTGGGGGCTATATGATCGTATCCGAATCTTAGCTTAACCCCTTTGGAACGGTTTTCTGATCATATTCGAATCAGGAGCCTGTGAACATTTGCAAGTATGACTATTTTCACTATCATTGAAACCCTCTTGAGGAGATGGTTTTTGATCTTTCCGGTTTTATATTAGTTACTTCAGGTTTTACCAAGTGCCAGGTAAAAATTTGTATGAGCCGGAGAGGTTATCAAAAAGGGTTGCAGGTATGCTGTTATGATTATGTGTTAACTAATCATGAACCGGCTTATACACATGATTTTTTGATCATGTCCGGGTTATCAATATTCTATAACCCGCTGGTGCAGTAAACTGTCCAGGAAGCCTTGCCTGTTTTATGTGCAGATTAAAACGGAGCAAGGAGAAATATCAAGGAACCACTTGATTAACATAAGCAAGATGGAAATAGTACTGGCGGCTTATCAAAAGCAATAAGTACCAAAAGGCATGACAGGCATTAAGGAGTTTTTCTATCCTATTACAAGACTCCCCGAGTCTGAATAAGTGAAGCATTGTTCTTCGACAAGTTATAACCCAGCTGGTGGCTTACTCCTCCTGCTGGCTTGATGACTCTGGGTTATCCTTCCCCGCCTCTCCTTCGGTAGTTGTGTCTTGGAAGGTGGACGAGGCCCAGTCAATGCCGCTCAAAGCTTCAAATTCAGCTTCATCATCTATTAAACTGGCCGGGTCCACTTCAGGGGTAAAGGTATGCTTACGCGTTGGAGGGAGCAGGATGACTTGGTCATATGGGACATTTGGGATTCTCCGATTCTCGCTATCATAACCCGGCGAATACTTGGTGAGATCAGTATCCTCCCCAATGAGAGTCGCCAGAGGGCGCACGACTTTGACACAGGTAGTAAAGTCCTATTCACCAAAAGCAGTACCGTCCTCCTTAAGACTTGGATATCCAAGAGAGAGGTCAGCAAGGTCAAGCTCTGGCACCCATGCTTTTGCCCGACTCAACGCAGCCACGGCTCCGGCTCTCGCAGATGCCTGCCTTATGTCTTGAATGCGTTGAGGTAGCACCGACGGATGTCTCAACACGTCTTGCAGGAGCCGGGGAGAGGTATTTGATAAGGCCACATCGGTTAACGCACGCTGTGACCCGGAGTACAGCTGCTCTACCAAGGTATACACCGCCTTAAGCTTGACCAGCATATTTTCCTTTAGGTTGGTACTCCTGGGGCCTGCATATTCACAGGTATAACAAGTAAGGCGGATGCAATTATTATGATAACTCTTGAAAGATTACAACATTTACGAGCGGCTTACCGAAGATAGCTGAGACCATTTGGGATATGTGCCACTTTAAGTCGGACAGCTCATTTGTTGCTTCGGCAAGAGATGCCTCTGCTGTTTCAGCCTGGGTCACCAGTGAAGCCCTCTCATCAACCCAAGCCTTCTTTTCTGATTCAAAATTTTTCTTCAGCTTCTCTTGTTCAGAGATACTGAATTCAAACATGGAATTGGCTTTCTGAGCTTCGAGCTCTTGGGTTTTCAACTGGCTCTTCAAATCGGTAATCTCCGCCTCAAATTGACTTATGGTGGCCTGCATTGACATCAGGTTATGGTAATAATCTTGGTAAGATAACATTTAAGTCCCAAGTATTTTACAAGTAAAGATACTTGGCACTTGGGGGCTAATGTATGTTTAAACAATCTTTAGTCTATCTTACCAAGTTACATATATTAAGTCTCAAGCACTTTACGAGTAAAGGTACTTGACACTTGGGGGCTAATGTAACCCAAATTTAAAGTTTCATGTTATCTCTGGGTTAAACATATTCAATTTAAACCGGAAAAAACTAATGGCTAGCAGATTATTAAGTCTACAACATGTTCATTCATAAGCAATAGACTTGGGGGCTGGTACAGTAAGTAAGATTCAGAGTAAAAGCTAGAATTTCACCTCAGATTTATGCTGTATTTGCTTCACCATGTCAATTTCCAGGTCACGACTACTGTGTACTTGGTTCAGATAGCCTGAGACTATATCACCAATAATTAGGTGAGAATAGTCAGTGAGGTCTTGTTTGGACTTACGGCGCTGAGCAAACTCCTCCTTGGCGGTGCATTGGGCAAGGGCAGTAGGCCGGCCCGGTTCAACATATTGGCTCTTCACAATTTCAACCTCCGGGTCAGCCGTCTTGGCCGGGCTAGGAACCTCCGGGTCATCCGAGTTATGAATCACGTCTTCTGCAGGCGGGTCAGAAGTTGGCTCCGGAATGTCAGAGGCCGGTTCAGGTGGTGGCTGAGGAGCGGAGCTGTCTTGAACGGATGAGTCAAGCACCGGTTCAGTAACCACCAGGTCTTGGGACGGCTTATTCTTCTTTGCCCTCTTGCTGGGCTTTACTTGCAAGCTGTAAGTCAAAGTGGAAGGATAAGGATCAAAGCATAAGTATGGATAAACTCGAAGTAAGAAAGGTTATATTACCCGGGAGCCGTTTTGTAAGCCGGCATGTTCGATTGCATTGACTCGTCAGAAGAAGGGGAAGTATCCTGATAGTTGGAGTCAGATGAATTGAGAGGTTGGCGAATCAAACCCATCAAGGGTAAACAAAAATGTAAGTCGGAGATAACCTCGGTCCGACGCTTCCTGGTTGCATCGGGCAAGCCGGAGGAAAGCTCTGCGTCCTAGTTGGCCCGAGTCTGCCGCCGGTTCTCAAGCTGCTGTTGCTTCAAAAGAAATTGAGGATCTTGGTAAGCGAGAGGGTGTGAAAACCTTACTTTCCGGGTCACCCTTCAGATTCTTTGTGTTGGCAAAGGCTCTGAGTCGGAGGAAATTATAGTTACCTCTTCGCCAGCTGCTTGACTATTCCCAGTATCCTCCTTAAAGGATCTAAATGTCAGTAAGGTAACGGTGAAGGAATTAAAGAAAATTAAAAAGATTACCTCTTCCTCATCTGAATAAGAGTCGTCCAATCTCATCATATCAGAGGCGCTGGGGTTCTTCTTTTTAGAGGTACCCGTTCTGGTGGCTTTCCTTTCGGTCTTCTTGGCCGCCCGAGCCAGTTTTGCAGCCTCATGGTCATACTTGACCTTCCAGAAGTTGCCGTTGGCCTGTAGAAAAAGACAAGGAATCATAAGTACCAGAAGGTAACATATTAAAGAGTATTTGTGAAGACTAGTAACTTACTGCAGGAGCCGGATTCTTCTTGCAAAAGGGAAGCAAACTGAAAGTATTACTGGTTACAGTGCCCTCCTTCAATAGTGATTTGACTGTAGCATCTGCCACGTCATCTGGTAAGTCCTCAGGACTATGACGCATTGAGTCGTCCTTTTCGCCTGTGTAAGTACACATTAAGCCGGAGCGGCGGCTTAATGGTAGTATCCGCCAGGTGACCCAGACCCGGACCAAATCAATGCCAGTTAACCCGTTGCCCAACAGGGCCTTGATCTTTCGGATGGTGGGGTTAAGAGGCAGGCACTCAACAGCAGTTAACTTGTCCGCCAGAGGATGATTGGACTCAAGGCGCAGGGCGCGAAAGCCGGGCAGCGGCTTCTCGTTAGCCGGAGAGGTGTCTTGGTAGTAGAACCACGTCTGGTTCCAGTCTTTGGGATGACTCGGCAACTCAGCGTAAGGAAAAAGGCAGTCTCTCCGCCGCTGGATTGAGATGCCGCCAAGTTCAAGACTAGGTCTGCTGGCGTGCTCATTCTGCCGGTTTAAGTAAAACAGCTCCCTGAACAGCAGCAGACTTGGTTCCTCTCCTAAATATACCTCACAGAAGACTTGGAAATTATACAGATTGGACACGGAATTGGGTCCAATGTCTTGAGGCCTCAGGTCAAAGAAAGCCAGAACTTCCCTGAAGAATTTTGAGCCGGGAGGAGCAAATCCCCGGTTCATATGGTCTCTGAGAACGACTATGTCCCCATCTTTGGGTTGAGGTATCTCTTCAGACAGGTGAGGGGCACGATAAGACATGATCTCATTCTTTGGCAGATGGCCAGATGCCACAAACTCAGCAAGTTTGCTTTTGGTGACTGTGGATGGAACCCAACTGCAAGTCACAGGGACCTTGGCCGCCTTAGGAGCCATAACAGCAGTGGCCTACGACAAAGTAAAAAGTTCTGGTTCACATTTAACCCGGGAGAATATTCAAATTTATTTAAAATAGCGGCTTAAGCAAGGGGCCTAATGATATAAGGGTAGTTGTGCAGTAAAGTTTAAGCCGCTAAATGGATCAACAGTGATTCAAAGATTTTTAAGGTCATGAGAGGAAGGCAAGGCTTACAGTTCAGTGTCACTTGTCGGACGCCTATACAATGGTGATAAAGTAAGTTTTCCAGAAGAGAATTACCGGCTGATAGAAACAAGCTTCACAGATAACAGTTATTATTATGGATCAAACTGTTGCTCTAAAGGAGAAATTTTCTAGACCTAAAACCAGGGCAGAGAAGCTCATGAATCCAAAGGAGGCTTCTAAATAAGAAAAATGAGATCTATTTCTATACAAGATCAACGCAAACAACTACCGCAGCAGTTCTGTACAGTTTTTTACAATCTAAACAGGCTGTGGAAGTGCATCTAGCAAGGATTCGCATCGGGCGGCGATGAACCTGATGAACTTTGCGGAGCTTTAAGATAGATCTAAGGAAAGGGAGGAAAAGAACTCACGGATGAGATTGAGTAGCGGAGGCTCGCCGTAGATCTCTGGTTTCAATCAGGTTCATGCAGCGGCCTGAGTTGACGAAGACGAGGGGGTCGATGGTGACGGCGGCGGAGCTTGACCGGTAGAGAGGAGAGGAAGAAGACGACTGAAGGGGTAAAAGGGAAAGGACCCGAGTCGTGGCTATTTATAATGAGAAGATGACTGAGACGGCGCGGGAAATGAGGAGATAACAATTATTATCCAGCGGCCCCGACGCCTCGATTTCGGAGAAGTCAGTAAAGAAGAGATCCGTTGAAGGATTGGGTGGAATGAAAATGAGTTAAAGGAAGATGATGTCACGCCGAATTAAGACGGATCTAGAAGATGACGTCATGGCGGGTTAACAAAAACCCTCTATATAGTCAGAAGACTGAAGATTTAATTCTTTAAAAATATTTTTTAGATTGACATGAACAGGTTCAAATCAATCCGGGGCCTAATGTTGGGGATATGACTATTTGTGTAAGCCGCCCAGGAGGGGCCGGGTTACGCAAAGAGTCTTCATCAGAGGAAGCCCAAGGCCAAGCATGAAGATGGCAGTTCAATAAAGAGCTTAAGGCCCACGGGTGGCTTAAGCCCATTGTAGTAAACCGCCATAATGGCATGACTTGTAATGTAAGGTAGATTTAACTAGTCACCGAGCCGGACTCTGTTTATAAGCCAGCCGGGACTCTGTAAGCCGCAAGGTATCAACCCGTGTATATAAGGGAACGACCTGCGGGCGACTTAGGGCAAGAAACAACTCATTGAGAGCCAGGCATAGCGTATCTTGCTCCCTGGTCATCGAAACATAAATACCAACCCAACTAGACGTAGGCCTTACCTTCACCGTAAGGGGCCGAACTAGAATAAACTCTCTCGTGTCCCTTGTCCCGATTTAACCCCTTCAAGCTTCCTAGTTGCGATGGCTCCACAACTAAGTCCTTTCACGAGGACATCTGACGTGACTATTCCACGACAGGAGGGGAGGGGCATCTGAGTCCGTTCGTATTCGTCGTGTCGCCGGGGTGAGGCGACCCGATCACACTTCCGGTCTCCGTACTGATCTCTCGAGGAGGACAATGTCCGGTGTCTCCCAAAGCCAAGTTGACTATGCACCGACAGAATGGTCTTAGCGTGCACCAATGCGCTATGGATGCGATTTCTAGACTATGATACCCCTAATTTCTGCGACATCGCTATCTTCAGGAGCGCTTGGATATGACGAATCCCTTCTCTGGCCGTGGATTTTGAGGTTTGGATGGAATCGGCGATCCTGGTAGCCGCCGCCAGGTTTTGCAACGGGATGTTGAGTACCTGGTACTTTTGAGGTTGGTCATTCAGGAACAACCAACATTTGTGCTGACTAGAACTAGGCTAATGGGGAGCACGGTCATCTAGCACATTCTGTAGCCACTCAAGGCGATCTCGCTTGGCCATATGGGCCAAGCGCGTTGACTCCATGGTGAGAGCCTCTGGAGTCGTCCCAGTGACGGGAGTGAGCAGGGCCTGCTCATTCTTCCTATGGAGTTCTTTGCGCTGCTGCCGAGTGAGAGCCTGGGGCCGTACAACTCTTGACGGGGTGAAGGGTCATCCCCCTTGCCATCATTGGCATGCCTGCGTGATTTGCCCGCGCGGCCATCCCGGCGGCCCGTATGCCCCGAGGGTGCGTGATGCTCTGTGTTGTCGGTCATGTGGACTTCAATTGTCGACTCAATGCTCTCACACTCAGATTGGTTAGTGGATTCCTCGTGGAGCCCATCAGAAAGGTCAAGGGTGGGCTCACATGCCCGACTGCGGTCTGAAGGGCCACAATATGCTTGATCCAACGTTGCAGCCATGATTGCCAAGAGCGCTTGCAACAACGTCCAGCGGGAAGGAGGGGAGCCACTCAGTATGGGACGGATTGCTGTCGGAGTAGGACTCCGAATGAAGATGCGTGAAAGTGCGTTGTGCCACGGATGGGCATCGCTAAACCCCGGGCAAATGTCGGGCCAGGCTTGTAAAAGCCCGATCTTCATTTCTCAAGATCGATTCCAGCAAAACCTGAAATAGTCCCTGATTTCAAGCCCGAGCCCGACCTAAAATCAAGCCAGAATCCCAAGAGCCTCGCCCAAATGATGTTTTTTGTATGCGCAGGTGCCAGCCCGGCCCGAAATATAGAGAAATAGAAGCTCAAGCCTGGCCCAAACTATCTTCCGGCCTACAAAACAAAATCCGATCCTGGCCCAAATGTCAAGCCCGTCTCGGCCCAGCCTGGGTTTTTTGGGCCGGCTCGAGCCGGTTCATTGGGCCAGGGCTATCCATGCCCGGGTTTAGGCAGCACCTCCATGTCCAGCGGGGCCTCTTGGAGCCACGCTGAGTCATAGGCGATGAAGCTGAGTGCTCTGAAACGGATCTCACCACCAATTAACATGATGATGATGATGTTCCACCTGCTCCGTAAAATTGCTAGACGCATAGCCCCACGGTGGGCGCCAAATGTTCGGGTCACGATCCTGACAATGAGTACTAGGGGTACGAAAGAGGGGCAGAGCCTAGCTACGGCACAGGTGTAACACTTGATATTTACGAGTTCAGGCCCCTCTCAAAGGAGGTAACAACTCTTGTGCCCCGAAGCTTGTTTTCTCTTGGGCAATATATTTACAGAGTGATAGCTACCTAGAGGTCTTTCCTTACGACTCCTGTTCTTAATACGAAAAGCAGTTCTTGTGTGAAAATTGCCAAGATATTTCATCTATGAGAGTGAGGTCCGCGAGTACAACACAGAAGTAGAGGTTGCTCATCGAGCTGAGGAGGCTGCACCAAGGGCCTCCATGAGTTATCACTCTGACTATTAACCGGGCCGCGGGTGGTGATTACCAAGCTAGGCCAAAAGCCTAAGCTTGGGGGAGTATGTATTTCCACCGACATTATATTCATGTCCACACATTTCATTCCAGTTGTCGGTGTTACACTGGTACCATAATGTGCTATACAGACTATTTTTAACCCCTTTCCGCGATGGCATTCTGAACCATCACCAAGTGAGTGACTGTGATAGGGGGTCCTTCCCACACAACCTAGAAACTGTCGGGGATAGGCGTGCGGCTACTGACGATCGCCATAGAATAAACATATGAGAAGTCAACCCAGTCCCACACGTTACCTCTCGACATTACATTTCTAATCCGAGAGACATCCCAAACGATTACGCCACTATAGTCGTGTGAAAAAGGTCGACATCAACAATTAATCTACCAATATGTTTGCGATAGGTACGTTATCGCACACAATTCAAGAATGTAAAATGTGTGCGGTGCCTCTACTAACTCCAACGTGTCCATTTTAATTACTGTGTGCGATAGGTATTCCTATCACAGATGCACACAGGTTTGAAACCTTTGCCGTATTACCATGAATCGCACATGGATATGAGATGAAACCGTGTGTGCTTCCATCGGGCATCGCAAACGTTTCACGTCAAAGAACCGTCTGTTCTCTACTTTTCATCACACACGCTATTTTCTTTTTAACCATGTGCACATTATTTTATTCGCTTTTGTATAATTTTATTTTTCCCTATAATTTATTATTCGAATTGGAAATTTTGAAATATGAAACATGGAGTTCAAATTCTCAGCACAATGGTTCAACAACGAATATGTTCAGTACTTACAGGATTAGACAAAAATTAACTATGATGAACCACAATATTTAGAGGCAGTAAAGGTGAAGAGACAAGTGTAAATCATTTTGGCTGTCGATGGTGTTTAAGAAGCGGAATGCCCATAATGTGCCCTCCTGCATGCCATAGGCACGAACAACTTTTGTCCAACCCCTTGTGATGATCGCCCGCCAATCCTTCACTGCCTTCAGGAAAGACTTCTAAAGCATTATCATGGGAGCATGAATTATATACTTTAACCTTAGTAGCCTCCAGTCCGGTCATGTAGTTTGCAAGGTAATCATCAGTAAATAGCTTTGGGAACCACTAAAAAGAAAAATAAATTCAAATACCGAGGTCTAATAGAGTAACTTGTTATGGGAAGGGGGAAAAGGAAACACATTGCTTACCATCCTAAAGTTCACTGTTGTCTTGGACAAAGTGTAAATAAAGAGCATAATTCCCATCACCCGTTTCTTTCGCCTAACAATCTTTCTTAGTTTCCTCACTTGACGCTTGTTAATGAATATCTCATTGCCCCATACGCAAAAGAGATCGAACCGTGGATCAATACCGCTCATATATGTACCTACAAGCAACCAGTAAATGTTAGAAGCTAAAATGAGATTGCAAAAATGATGTAAAATACAACTACCTACTTTCCCAAGTACAAGTATTTTTAGATATTTCAATATGAACTATATACGGATGTATATAGAATTATAGATATAGTTTAGATTATAACCTAGATTCACTCATTTTGGTCCATATGTAGTCTATGTTCGAATACCTAAAAATAGAGTTATTTAGGAATAGATGGTGTATAAGACATGGGATGTAGCTAACCTCGATGGCAAACAACAACATCGTCCATTGTAGCCCTGTGTAAGTACATGGAAAACCAATGTTAACTACAACAGGGTTAACATCCACCAAAAATAGTAAATAGTAATAAACATGTCACGGGAAACCACGACCACGTATGGCCCCTTGCTACTTCGGCAGGAGGGCGTCGCGTTGCACAAAGAGCAGACCAACGTGGGGCAGCACATCAGAGATCACACGGGCAGTTTTACCCAGGTTCGGGCCGCCGCGAGGCGTAAAACCCTACTACTGCTTTGGTGGATTGCTGGTGGAAATGTGGTGGTGGAGCATAGTACACTTGCCCGGCAAGAGTTGCCTTAGGGCGGCAACGACTACGCACATATGGGGGTGTGAGTTATCCAAGCTTCTAACCTCTCGATCCGTTGCCATGGGCCTCCTTTTATAGGTTAAGGGGTCACCACAGTAGCAAATCAGTCATTAGACATTGATACGATAGAAAATAGTGTTATCATACCTAACTCTGCAAGCTGACATGGCGCATTTAATGCGCCACTTAATGTCATGTCATCGGTTGACCGGCAAGGCTTGTTGGGCTATCTTCCCGCTCCACGCTTGCTCGTCTGACACGTCACAGGAAGGGTGTCATCTCTAGGTCTTCTGGTAGAAAGGGGCTGCCATGTGGCTAATGGCTGCCACTTAATCACTCTGCGGCTTGACACCGCAATGATCGACGACGTTAGTCGTGGTGGAGTGCTTGGTGAGGTGTTTTAGCCTCCGCAAGCCCCGACAGGGCCTGCCGGGATGCCTTGGTCATCTTCTTCTGGAGGTGGCCTCGCCCCTTGCCGCGCTCGCCTGCCTGGCAAAGGAGGCCTCTCTCTTGACGATATCCTGCTTCTCTAGCTTGGTCTTGGTCCCTCTGATCTTCTTGTTGGTTCTTTGAATCTCTTGGTTTCTCGTACATCTTGGTTCGATCTTGGTTTGTCCGTGCACGAGTCAAGGGAAAAGATATACCCTTGTACATTTTCCCCAACATAAGCCCCCGGGCCTGAGCCACACGTGTCATGGGGCACGTTGGTTTAGGCCCCAAACCATGCACAGACACGTGGCAGGAGAGGGCTATGCGTGTTGGTTTGCCATGATGACTGGTCAATCCAACATCCACTTCACGTAATTACTACTCATTGTGGGGTCGTGCGATTGTAGCGGTGATGGTGAAACGGTAACTTTCTGAAGCATCGTGCCCCTGTTCCGCTCTTCCCCCTTAAGAGCAGGAAAAATGGAGCAGCACGATTCACCTGTTTCCTGCCTAGCTCTCCCATCTTCTTCCTTCGCAAGCCAAGCAACAATTCCTCCTCTCTCCTTACGTTGCCGCCCTTCCCATTGATTCCTTCTCCCTTCCGCATCACTGTCGCCAGAATGGGGAAGAAACCCGCGGAGAAGAAGAAGAAGACGGCTGCGGCAAAGGAGGCCGCCACCAAGGGAAGCAAGAGAGGGGCGGAACTGAGCAAGAAGCGGAGTGAAGATGTCGTCTTCACCCTGTCAAACTTGAGCGGCCCCGTCCTTGGAGCAAGGTACGGGTATTTATGGGGGTGGCCTGTTTATAAAGGGCATGGGGCGCCCATAGTTTATGTGCTGGGGAAGGAGGATCTGCAGTATTCCTATCGATTCTTCTGCGCTTGCTTCATCTGCGGTCTTTGTCCCCCCTTCTCCGAGTTCTTTGAGGCAATTATGAACATCTATGGGTTCCATCTCCTCAATTGCACGCCAAATGTAATGGCGACTATGGCTATCTTTGCGCATTTGTGCGAGAATTTCGTCGGAGTCATGCCCAATATGGATCTATTCCAGCATTACTGGGTCCCGTGAGTGGAGAGCATAATTTACCGCTCCGGAATCATTAGCTGGATGTCGCGCGTGGCGAGGGAGATCTGGGATTACTTCCCTGGGTACCGGCATAAGAGGTGGTACAAATTGAGAGGAGATTGGTGCTGGATCCAGGATAAGGAAGCCCCCGAGTTTTGCGAAGCCCGGAGGGAATGTGTCTAGTGCAGCAAGGCTTGGAGCGCCAAAGGCCTTACTAAGGACAGGCTACATCTGGCAGTTAATAGGATCACCTATTTGAGGACTGCTGGGTTAACCATCGAGCATGTGGGGGCAGATTTTCTCCTCTGCCGCATCTCGTCGTGGCAAGAAAGGGAAAGATCCGTGTGGTTGTATGGTGACGCGGCAGACAGGATGAGGTCACTTCCTGGGTTGGCCAATAACTTGTCAGTTTATGGTCATGCCTAGTTGTGCGACCAACTGTTCGGTCACTTCGAGTTGTTAAAGCTCCCGACAACCGTCATCCTTCTGAACATCAATTTTGCTTGAGATCATTTATTGAAATGGATGTCGGACTGCAATGCTGAAGGGGTAGTGAGCACTTGGCAGCTACCCACTCTAGATGAAGAGCTCGAGTGGTCGAACACCCCGGAGGCGAGGGCCACCAGGACTGAAACCAGAATGTATAAGCCCACCGCTTGTGCGGAGGTGGCGTATATCTTGAAGAGGGTCGAGGAGGACAAGGCCGCCCACCTTGTTGAGATGTGGAAGGCAGGAAATGCCGGAAAGGGAAAGGGTAAGGCCGAGGACGGGAATTCTTCCCAAGGTGGCAGCAAGGCGCAAGTCACAGAAGGAGCTGCCAGGGAAGAGCTTGCTGGGGATAACTTTGTCAGGCTAGATGCTCTAGCCACAATTGCGATGGAGCTTCAGGAGGACGAGGAGGTCGGCAAGGTGGCGGATCTCGAGGAGTGGCTCGCGGCTGGGCCACAAGCCCCCAAGCCGGACCCTAACCAGCGCACCTGTAGGCGTGCCGCCGCCAACCCAGCTGCCAAGAAGGTGAAGAAGACTACCACCAAAGCCACCAAGGCTGAGGTGGCGTGCCGCCAATCTCTTCGTCTTGCCAGGACCAAGGCCTCTTCCGGCGGGCGATCAACGGTCGTGGGAAGATGATCCCGACTTTCGCTCAAGCTCGAGTTCTTCACAGAGCTTGTCTTCACCTGACCCCCCTGCTCCACGCCAGGCGCCGCAGCAGCCGGACAGCTCTGCCCCTCCGCCCCAGAAGAGGAGGTGGGAGCCCTCTCCTCCCATGGAATTCAACTTGGAATCCATGCTCATGCAGAAGAGTAAGGAGGATTTTGTATGTGGATAGCTTGTGCATACCCAATTACCTTTGCTGACCGAACTCTTGCTTTTGTTATCATCGGCAGGGAGGTGGAGGAGGACACGGAAACCCTCGTACACCGCTCTCGGAGGAAGCTCCATCATCTTGGATCGTTGAAGGGCGTAGAGAGCGTGGCCTTGGTGGGGTGATGCAGAGGACCCGTGCCGATCCACCAGCCCAGCCCTTGGCCAGGGAGCGGAGACTTGGTTCTGCCTGCGGGGGGGCGATGGGGACGGCCTTGTTGTTCCCTTAGGTGGAGGGGGAGGTGAGATGATGCAGGGTGGGCCCCTCCTCAAGGGCCACACTTCCCCCACTGCTCGAGATGGAGAGACCCCCACAGATCCTTTCGTGGATGATGCTGCACAGAAGGCTGCTGGGAATTCCATGGCAGAGGTTGAAGTTCAGGGCCCGGCAACAGCTGTTGTCGGGGAAACAGAGGTTCCTGCCTAACAGACTTCTCCAGGTACTTCATTTGTTCCTTCCTTTTGTTCTTGCTCTGGTTGCTTCTCCTGGCTTCTCTATTTGCTTAAGACTTCCATTTTTTCGTGATTTGCTGGCTCTCCCTTATGCAACCCCTCAAGCCGATGAACCGGACCTATTGGAGGTGGTAGCTGACATAGGAAGGGCTGACGTAGATGAAGCCGTAGAGCTCACTGCTGCCGAGGGACAGGATCTTGCTACCGGGAATGCGCGGGGTTCCATGGTGGTGACGGGGCATTCTCTGGAGGACGTCCCGACAGGGGAAGCGGCCGTCGAGGTGAATATCCCTCTCTAGACCATGGGACCATTCCCCGCCACCGGGACCGTCGCTGAGATCCCGCTGTCCTCCTCGAGCACGCTAGCCATGGTGCTGTCGGCACTTGATGTGGGAGCCCCCGGCCTTTCCTTGACGACGGATGCTGAGCTTGATGAAGAGCTTCAACGTCTCCTGGCTCCACTTTATCAGGGAGCCGGAGAGGCCGACGACTAAACCGCCATTGCCATGGACTTGTCCTTCATGGAATCCATGGCGGCGGGCATGAAGGAGATGCAGGCCTAGCACAACTAGAAGTGGCTAGCGCTCAAGGAGCAGCGCGACTCCGTCGACAAGATGAACCAGAAGCTAAAGGATAAAAGCTTCGAGCGGCGTGCATGGCATGACAAGTAGTTCAAGGTGCTCTCGGGGAAGCAAGAGACGCTCCAGATGATGCGGGAGGATGTCATGTCTTGCGAGGCGCACCTGGCGGACCGCAAGGCATCTCTGGATGCTAGGGAGTGAGAGATTTCCCTCCGGGAGGAGATGCTCGAAGCCACCCTCTACGCCAAAGATGATGATATTGAGGCTCTTGTTTGCCAGTGCACTAATGATCTGGAGGACAAACATGGTGCTGCCCTGAACGCCATTGTTGCTGGCTCTGCTACCCGATTGAAGAAGCTCACTAATGACCTGGCTACTGCGTTTGCCGCCAAGACGGATCTTGACCGGCAGGTGTCTAAGCTGGTAGAAGATCTTGCCGGGAGCGCCAAGGAGTTGGAAGCTCTCAAGGAAGAAGCATGGAAGGCGGAGGCTCTCTTGGTTGACATGCAGTCGCAGCTCTCTTCCAAGACTCAGAGCCATGAAACTGCCAACGGCAACATCTCGGACATGAAGGCGAGGACCGGCACATTGGAGCACTCAGTGGAGTCATTTGAGTCATGATAGGAGTTGCTGTCCAAGGATTTAGACACCGCCAAGTGTCTTCGGCAGGATGCCGAGGACAAGCTGAAGAATCAGGTCAATCTGAGCAACCTCTGGATCAAGAGCCTGGTCGATGTGGCTGAGCGTCTCAGAGCTCAGGCTGTGGTGATGGGCATGGATGACCCAGTCTTCTCAGCTAGCAAGCTAGAGGTCCCAAGCGTTAAGCTCAGAATCTTCTTCAACAAGCTGATCGAGAAGCTGAAGGTGCATGAGGAGGGGAGGGCCGAGCGCTTCGCGACCGAGTCTGGGAAGCTTGCCCGCAACGTCCTCTTCATGGTCTTGAGCAATATTGCCTGCCGCCATCCCGACCTAGATCTTGACGACGGATTCAGGAAGCCGCCAGCGGGTGCCGACATTGCAGCTACCAAGGAAAAAGTTGCGTCACGGGCTGACAGGGTTCTTCAAGTTTGAACCGCTCCATCTGGTCGCCAAGCCAAGTATCGGGCAGCTGTTTCCCTGTAATGAAACATGGCGTATATTCTGCGTTTAGTCATTCTATCTCTGGTGTTTGTGCGAAATTGATATTCCTAGCTGAATTTTAAATGTGTGTTTATCCCTTCGAGCCATGTATGTTTGTGTTCGTATGATCGATCCCTATATATTCTTTGGATACCTGCCGGTATCATATTGTCGTGATTGTCATAAGGGTCCGGCCCTTAACAGTCATCTTGGCGTGGATGTGTCCCGACAGGTTTTTCGCAGGTAGTTCTTGCTGCAGCTTCTCGTCCTGCGAGCATGACTCTTGACAGGACAATGGTGCAACCAAAGAAACTAACTAAGGTTCCATCACACGAGGGTTTTTATAATACAAACGTTCAATAGAGTTAAGGGATAAACCAGTACAAAATTCTCTAATGCATCAATCAAGAAGTGGTAATGTAGACTTAGCTTTCATTCTGAGCTTCTTTTCCCTCTATCGGGCCGCGTGCGCCAGGCTGCCCGCTGCATCTGGTGGAGCAGAAGTCAACCAGGTGGTTTCTTCATTCCCGGCAGGGACTGATATGCACTTCATGCGGTTGGCAGGCATTGGGGTATAGTGTCGGGCTTCTCTGGTCCCCCCTTTTTCTCTTCTTCTATTGGGCCAGTGGCTGCCAGTGCATGGGCCGTGCCGATGTAGGCATCCCTGCTGAAATACACTTGCTGGAGCGTGTACCGATGGACTCATACCAGTGCTTCGCTCAGGATTACCCAAAGTAGGAGCAATACTAGACCGAGTGTCGTGCGGTAATCATCGACATCAATGATGCCGGGGCTAAAGCGATTCGACTGCTGACGAAGGGAAGGGATGGGGAGGAGGGAGCTTGTGCTTGCATGTTTCGTGCCCTTTCTCCAAATGATGCCCGAATGGTGGGTACACCATGGAGGCCACCAGGACGGGTCTCTTGCCACCAGGGGATAGCTTTGCTGTAGCCGTGGCTATGGCAAGGTGCGGAGACCAACAATGTGGTGCGGGGATGGCCCTGCTTTGCTTCTGCGTCTTCGTGGGCGCCATAGTCGGTGGCGTCGCCGAAGATGCAGGTGGCAACAAAGGTGACGTGCTGCTCACATCTTCAGGTTTGTGCAAGCGAGCCCCCTACCCGGCACACCAAAGATGTCACGGGAAACCACGACCACCTATGGGACCTGGATGGCCCCTTGCTGGTTCGGCAGAGGGGCGTCGCGTTGTACAAAGAGCAGACCAACATGGGGCAGCACAACAGAGATCACACAGGCAGTTTTACCCAGGTTCGGGCCGCTGCGAGGCATAAAACCCTACTCCTGCTTTGGTGGATTGATGGTGGAACTGTGTGGTGGAGCGTAGTACACTTTCCCGGCAAGGGTTGCCTCAGGGCGGTAGTGACTAGCGCGTATGGGGGTGTGAGTTATCCAAGCTTCTAACCTCTCTATCCATTGCCATGGGCTCCTTTTATAGGTTAAGGGGTCACCGTAGTGGCAAATCAGTCATTATACATTGATAAGATAGCCAATAGTGCTATCATACCTAACTCTACAGGAAGAAAGGGCACATTTAATGCGCCGTTTAACATCATGTTGTTGGTTGCCCGGCAAGGCTTGCCATGCTATCTTGCCAGATCCATGCTTGCTTGTCTCACACGTCATAGGACGGGTGTCATCTGCGGGTCTTCTGGTAGAACGGGGCTGCCATGTGGCGAATGGCTGCCACTTAATCACTCTCCGGCTTGACACCACACTGATCGATGACGTGAGTCATGGTGGAGTGCTTGGTGAGGTGTTTTAGCCTCCGCAAGCCCCAGTAGGCCCTGCCGGGACACCTTGGTCATCTTCTTCTGGTGGTGGCCTCGCCCCTTGCCGCGCTCGCCTGCCCGGCAAAGGAGGCCTCTCTCTTGACGATATCCTGCTTCTCTGGCTTGGTCTTGTGTCGGATATCGGGTTCCGGCAAAACCCTTAAGGTTCGAACTCTGGGGTGCGCACGAAGATCTTCTCCCTACCAAAACACGCCCACAACCTCGCCGCGAATCTAAGCTAGCACCATGAACAACAAAAGAGTCCCAAGGTTTATACTGGTTCGGGCCACCATTGTAGTGTAATACCCTAATCCAGTGTGTGGTGTGGTGGATTGCCTCTTGGGCTGATGATGAACAGTACAGAGGAAGAACAGCCTCGTGAGGGGTGTTCTTGTGGTGGTGCTGTGTTCTACTTAGGAAGGATCCGATCCCATTCAATGGTGGTGGCTAGCTCTATTTATAGAGGCCCTGGTCCTCTTCCCAAATATTGAGCGGGAAGGGAGCCAACAACGGCCATTTTGAAAGGGGACAACTAGTACAAGCTATCCTGACTAAAGGTGGTCTTCGACTGCCAAAGGCACTGGCGATGACGCCGTCTTGGGCTCCATGGTGACCTCTGTCCTGCCGTCCTGCTGGTCTTGGTCTCGTTCCACCAGTATGGAACCCTTTTCTTGATGCCTTGGTACTCCGCGCCTGCGCTTGCCCCCTTTGCAGCAAAGAGGAAACGAGGACACTATGCAGGCTGGCGCCCGCTTGGTCTTGATCGTCATGTCTTGCATCATGAGCACCTTGCGAGTTACCCCTCACCTTGATCTCTCCGCCTTCTCGCGAGCCTGCCTAGTGAGGCCGCCCCTAAAGAGGCCTTGTGTCGTCCTCCCCACGAGGCTTGGCCGCTCGCGACGGTCTTGAACTTGGGTTGATGAAGTTGGGTCATACTGGGCCTCCACTGAGCCACGCTGCAGGCCGCAGGCAGGAAAGTCTAGGGAGCCCCGTTCCCAGAACACCGACATTAGCCCCCGGGCCCAAGGAGTGATTGGATTTGGCTTAGCGGCGAAGCCAAAGGGCAAGTGCAGAGCGCTGCGGGCCCCAACAGCACGCAGCCTTTATTGTCGGGTGGCGGTTGATTGGACGTGGGCGTCTCTGCTTCCCCACGCTTCCTCGGCAACTGCCCGACTAACAAAAGGTTGGCCTGGGTAAGGCTTGCCTTCATTGCTCTCCCTTGCCTTGCTCCTAATCCCCTTCCTTGCTCTCCTGCTTCCAAAATCTCCAGATCCACTCCATCCTTCCCCTTTCAGTGAGCAATGGCGCCCCGCAAGGCCATGGCCGAGGCCCTGCCGGCTTGGTACTCGACGGCCCTGGATGCCCCCAACATGTTGGAGAAGAATCTCGTCGCTACGCGCCTGATGATGGCGGTGGAGGGCAGCGAGATGGGGGAGACGGGACAACGAGCCGTATCCGCCGAGCCGGAGGCTAAGGGAAGCACCTTCGACCCCTTCTTCATGAGCACTGTCGGTGTCAAAACCGGCGGATCTCGGGTAGGGGGTCCCGAACTGTGCATCTAGGCGGATGGCAACAGGAGACAAGGGGCACGATGTTTTTACCCAGGATCGGGCCCTCTCGATGGAGGTAAAACCCTACTCCTGCTTGATTAATATTGATGATATGGGTAGTACAAGAGTGGATCTACCACGAGATCAAGGAGGCTAAACCCTAGAAGCTAGCCTATGGTATGATTGTTGTGATTGTTGTCCTACAGTCTAAAACCCTCCGGTTTATATAGACACCGGAGAGGGCTAGGGTTACATAGAGTCGGTTACAATGGTAGGAGATCTACATATCCATATTGCCAAGCTTGCCTTCCACGCCAAGGAAAGTCCCATCCGGACACGGGACGAAGTCTTCAATCTTGTATCTTCATAGTCTTTGAGTCCGGCCGATGATGATAGTCCGGCTATCCGGACACCCCCTAGTCCAGGACTCCCTCAGTAGCCCCTGAACCAGGCTTCAATGACGACGAGTCCGGTGCATATTGTCTTCGGCATTGCAAGGCGGGTTCCTCCTCCGAATAATTCATAGAATATTGTGAACACTAGGATAGTGTCCGGCTCTGTAAAATAAATTCCACATACCACCGTAGAGAGAATAATATTTACATAGGTTCAATCTGCGGACGTATTTTGTGGCGTGACATCACACCACTACCAAGCCTTTATTGAATCGAATTTATTATACCACCTCAGCGTGTTTAGCAAAGCGGTTTCCTTGGCACATCGTGTCAAAGCAGAGATCGTGTTCCCATTATTCCGGGATTCCCATCAATACGGACGTGGGTAACCCAACCGCGCCCGTCGCCACGCCCCCTCCATCGAAGGCGGGTTCCAAATGGTCACGGAGACGGCTCTTGGTATTCCCCTTCTTTATAATGAGAACCAGGCCCGTTCCTTTTCTTCAATCCTCAATCGAATCCGCCCCTCGCCCTGAGCTCCAACACTCAGGGCTCCAGATTCGAGCGCTTCAGAACTTCGACAATGTACGGCTCCGACTTGCAGGGCCGGTGGATGCCCTCCTCCGTCACGGAGGAGGACGTGCTAAAGCTGAGAGAAGCCAGGTACTTAACCTACGAGATTTCGCATAGGCTTCCTGCCCAAGGGCAAGTCATTCCCACTCCCGATCCAGGCGAGAGCGTCGTGTTCGTGTCTCATCTCCGTCGGGGTTTAGGCTTCCCGATGGATCCCTTCATGAGGGGGCTCATGTTCTACTATGGGTTGGAATTCCACGACTTGGCTCCGGAGTCCATCCTCCACATCTCATCATTCATCATCGTCTGTGAAGCCTTCCTCCGCACTACCCCTCACTTTGGTTTGTGGCTCAAAACTTTCAACATGGAGCCAAAGATTATCGAGGGGTGTCAAGCAGAGTGCGGCGGGGCGGTTGTAAGCAAGAGGGCCGATGCTCCATGGCCCGAGGGCTCTTTCCAGGAGGAGCTCGGTTCGTGGCAACAGGAGTGGTTCTATATTACCGCTCCCAGGGGCAGCAGGTAGAAGCTGAGCTCCCGTCTTTCGCTCGGGCCATCCACAACGGCTGATGTCATGGGTCAACAAAGGGCTTAACTGGGGGCTGGCAAAGGACGTACCCCTATTGCAGGGCCGGATTCGAGACCTCCAAGAGAGGGAGATCAATCTAGTCGCAGTGATGCAGGTTATGCTGAATCGGCGTCTTCTGCCCTGCAAACGTTGCCCCCTCCGCCTGTGGGAATTCAATCCAGAGGGGCCACGAGCTCTCCAACACTTCATGGGTACGACACCCGTGGAGATGTACAAATTGTTCTTTAGATCACAAGAAGTGTGTCCGGAATTGACCGAGGACGCCGGCTTAAGCTGCAATCGCCCGGATGCTCAAGTAAGTAGCCCTGTGTCCGGACATACCTTTTGCTTGCATATTCTTGGATTTCCCTTTTAACCAATCGTCCTTTGAATAGGAGTGGATAGTGCAAGCAAAACTGATACGGTGTCCGGCCCCCCTCCCGGAGACCGCGCCGGACTCGGTGTTGGTCAAGATGCTAGAGGTTGCGCCTCTAGAGGAGGGCGAAGGGGAAAACAGAGAAACTACCGCCTCTACTAAGGAGGCTTTCGAGAAAGGGGGGATCGAGAATCCCTCCTTCCAGGGGGAGAAGAGGACCGCTTCCGAAGATCAGGAGGCTAAGGCCTCAAAGCGGGGGAAGAAATCTTCACCAGAGGGTCCTACGCCAGGGGAAACCCCGGCCGCACTATCTCCCCTAAGGAATCATCCCTCCAGCGAGCCGTAAGTAGAAAAAGGGGAGTTTTGTAGTAAGAGACATCCCTATTTTTGCTTCTGATGATAACCGAAGTTGTTATCTTGTAGTTCGGATCTCCGTCCTTCTCAGTTGAGCTCGTCTTCGGGGGACCTTCGTCCGGAGATGATGGAGAGCGAGACGCCTCCATCAGCCGCGCCATCAGGCGGGGCAGACGACCCTGAAGTGTCGTCGCAGAGAGTCTCCTCAAATCCGGCGGGGCCGGAGAGTTCGGCACCTACTGGTGTACGGCCGGGCAAGCTGAAGGATATGCTCGAGAGGGCGTTTATCTCAGAAGATCATCGTATATTAATAAATACGGTGATTGAAAGAATTTCGTCCGCTGAGGGCGGGTTGCATGATGCCGTTAGAAGTTTACTGGCGGGTTTTGAGGTACGTAAAAATAACATACCTTTTGACAGTTTTGCACATAGAGTGCGCCCTGTATAGATAGTAGCCCCTGAGACTCGGGATGTTGTCGAAAGCGACAGCGTGCCGAGGATCATAATCTCAGTTATTAATTCTCGCCTTTCCTATGTAGGTGGCGGATCGTCCGGTGGCCAGCCGGACTTATAGAGTTTCTGAGCTAAAGCGGCAACTTGACGTTGCGGATGCAGACATCGCGCTGGTCAAAAAACGACTCCATGAGTCACAAGGTGGGTTGTTTCTCCATGGTCACCTAGTAAGGGAGCTGACGCCCACTCCTTACAATATGTATGCTTGATGCAGATGGTGCCACTGCTGTGGAGAACCTTCGGGCAGAGCTTGCTCGAGCCAAAGAGCAGGCCAGAAGGAGTGATGCGGCTGCCTCGAGGACAACCGAAGAGCTAAAAGCCGAAAAGGCTGCTCACTGCTGTAGTAGGGAGGAGATGGCCGGAATGGCCGTGAAGCTAAAGGATGTTACCGACTACTATGAGGTTCTTGAAAAGGAATGCCGGGCGGAGCAAGAGGACCTGAAGAAGGCCACCGCCAAAGCCAAGGATGCTCGTTCTGCACTGAGGGATATAAAGGAGGAGCTGCGTCAGGCCGGAGACATTGCGGCTGGAAAGCCCTTTTTGCTGCGCAGGAAGTTCACAGATCCGAAGTATGCTCAGCTGGGCCAGCTGTGGGGTGCGAAGGATCCTTATCTGGATTTGGCGGCGAGTGCGGTGGATGCATTTGTGCACTTCCGAAGCCAAAAGGATCACGAGATGGAAGAGCTGTTTTGGTCTCAATTCCACAGTCCGAAGCGTCCACTTCCGTTGACCGATCGGTTGGCTGAGTGGGCTGAGCTGAATAGATTATCCGGATTTGCCATGACGGATGTGGTGGCTCATGTGTGGCCGGATAGGCCTAAGCCGAAGAGTTATTTTGGCTTATTGCAGCAGTTCCTTGGGGCGGTGCCGCATATCAAGGCGATGAAGTGGTCGGCGTGCATAGAGGGTGCACGGATGGCTCTCGCCCGCGTCAAGACATACTGGGTGGAGATGGATGCCACTGATGTTGCCTCCCGGGGTTTGGACAAAAGCCGGTTACCAGCCGAGCACTATTTTGGGGAAGTCCTGCAGGGCGCTCGTTTGATAGAGTCGCAGTGCTCGAAAAATGTTATGTTCAAATGACATGTATGATTTGTGAAACCATGTTTATAATATGAGTGCTTTTTATACTTGTGCGTTCAAGTATTGAAATATCTCCTGTGCGGCCGTTAATGTATATGTGTATATAACCTGAAAGATGGCAGTCTTCGGCTTCAGACCCCACACACATGGTGCGGGGGTGTTTGCAAAAATAGCGCATTTTCACACTTAATCCAACGTCTGGGTCCTGTGAAGGAGGTGGTAGCGTAGCAAACTAGGCAACCGGACTATAATGCTTTATCACTTTCACTTAGCCATAGGAGTTCGAAGGTGGGGCTACGATATAGCCCCTGTGGGCACCGCGCTCTCCGAATTCGGGGCGCGTGTGTGCCTGACCGGGAAATGGTCCTTCGTCAAAGCGGAGGAATTCTAGACATTCCGGTAGTCGATCGAGTGGTTGACCAGTCTCTCGCTATATCATGACAGTCAGTTTTCGGCTTTCTCTACTGAGGTGCTCGCCTGGCCGAACCGGGGCACAATCGCAGTAGTTCTCCTGGTGCCGCGTTAGCCGATGATACGGAACGTAAGGCGGCAAAACACAGGAGCCGGGCAAACCCAACATTTGACCAAAGACATGATTCGGAGCTAATGCATATAAGGCCTAACTCGAGACGCCGAACACTCCCTAAGGTATTAGGTCTTTATGATAACGGGCAGAACGATGCCCTAAGCCCCTCGTGTCCAGGTACGGGCGAAAATTTCTGACGCGGCCGATGCCAAAATGCCAGCCTCCTCCTCGGTTATGGTAAGAAACCGGGGGATGTGGATCAACGAGAGACAGTAAGAAAGGTTTACGCAGGGTCTTAATCTGAAAAGAATCCTTGCATCGGGTCCCTGCTGCACGTCTGCGCCTGTGTCTCCATTGTGCTGTATCCTGGACGGGTGTAGCACGCTGTTCATCCTGGACTGCGTTGTTGTTGATGATCGAAGGAGCCATCAAGCCTATCGGTGACGACACAGAGGAACTCTCAATGAAAGCACCAATGTCGGTGTCAAAACCAGCGGATCTCGGGTAGGGGGTCCCGAACTGTGCGTCTAGGCGGATGGTAACAGGAGACAAGGGGCACGATGTTTTTACCCAGGTTCAGGCCCTCTCGATGGAGGTAAAACCCTACTCCTGCTTGATTAATATTGATGATATGGGTAGTACAAGAGTGGATCTACCACGAGATCAAGGAGGCTAAACCCTAGAAGCTAGCCTATGGTATGATTGTTGTGATTGTTATCCTACAGACTAAAACCCTCCGGTTTATATAGACACCGGAGAGGGCTAGGGTTACACAGAGTCGGTTACAATGGTAGGAGATCTACATATCCGTATTGCCAAGCTTGCCTTCCACGCCAAGGAAAGTCCCATCCAGACACGGGACGAAGTCTTCAATCTTGTATCTTCATAGTCTTTGAGTCCGGCCGATGATGATAGTCCGGCTATCCGGACACCCCCTAGTCCAGGACTCCCTCAAGCACCATCATCGCTGGCCTGGTTCCTCCCTTCTCCGAGTTCTTCTACGCCGTCCTCCGCAATTACAGGTTGTAGGCCCTTCATCTCCATCCCAACTCCATTCTCCTTTTGTCAAATTTTGCCTACTACTGCGAGGCGCACGTTGGGGTGATGTCGTGCGTGGCTTTGTTGCGCCACTTCTTCTCCCTCTGAATCACCGGCAGTCATACTTCGGCGAGAGCTGGCTTCATCGCGTACTCCAAGGCCAACGCGATCACGAAGACCGGGAAGAGGGTCGACGGCTTCCCGAGGAAGTGGGTCATGATGGATGCTAGATGCATCCATTCTCGATTGGTGTTGCCAATGGAGCAGCCCCAGCCTGACGAGGCGTGGTCTCGTGCGAAGCTTGATGACAGATGGGCGAAGTTGGTCCTGGAGAAGATGAATGCCAACCTGAGGCCGGACAACGTGAAGTCAGCAAAGCTGACAGGCGCCACGCTCCTAAGGGAGTTCCTAACGCACCGGGTGGCTCCACTTCTCGCGCACTCGCGCCTGTTGTGGAGGCTTGGGGGTGCGGATGACGATCTTCGCCTGAATCCGGCGGCCCTGGCCGCTGAGGATCTAGTCGCAGCTCTCCACCTCTTCTTGGAGATGACCTGCAAGGTCTAGAGGGCGCTCCTGCCCCCTGTTCCTCCGCGACGACTGGCAACAGGTGGTGGCTGCCATGCCCACTTTGATGGGCGCGGCCTGGTGCCGGCGGTGCCTCCTGAGGGCAGGGGGCGATGGCGCCGGTGGAAGTGTCTTCCGGTGCTGACCGAAGGGGGAGGAGAGGAAGACGAGGAAGAAGAGGAGCGCGACTCGGAGGCGGCTACTGAGGGGACGGGGGAGACCTCCCCCTGGGGCAGGGGCAGCATCCTCCGCACCTTGCCTGACAATGACGAGGCCGACGTCGCACGAGAGGAAGAGGACTTGCCCGCAATCCCGAAGAAGGATGGGTTGGCGCTGATCTCCCGAGGGACTACTGCCGCCCAAGCACCGCCCGAAGCCGTCTCCAACCCTTCTGGCGTGTCCTCTTCTGCTCCTGGACCTCTCGAGGCTGCACCCCGGACAAAGAGGCTCTCAGGCTTTAAGCTCGGCAAGAGGTCGGTGGCCTACGCCGCGATTGACCAATAAGTGCTTGAACTCCGTCTTGTTCTTGTTTTTGCTGCCGATGCTTGACGTTCTCCATCACTTGGTTAGGCCGCAGCTTGTAGCGAAGAAGAAGGGGGACCTAGTGGCTCCGCCTGAGGCAGGCTCATCTGTTGTGGCCACGCCTTCGTCCGTGGGAAGGGGAGGCGGTGAAGTTCGCACCTCCCCTGCCCGATCTTCCTCGCGAGGCCTGGAGGAGCACTCTGGTGGTGTGCCAGCCCCCGTCGCCTCGCGAAATCTGGAGGTGCTGGTGGCTGACGCTACCGCTGAGGTGCCTGGGGCTCAGGAGCCCCCAGTCTCCCAAGCCGTGGTAACGCTGCCGCCTCCTCCTCCTGCACCATTGGTTCTGGGTTCTTCTTCCTTCTCCTCCATCTTGGACCGTGCCCTTACCGAGCTGGGTCAGCTGCGAGAGGACCTCCAGGGCGCCAACCCCCACCTGGTGGCCGGGCGCCTGGAGCTGATCTCTGGCTGGGTTCACTCTGACGCCTCTGACCGAGCGGCGTTGGAGCGGGCCGCGGCAGCTTCTGAGGGGGAGAAGCAAGTGATACGTCTCCAACGTATCTATAATTTTTGATTGCTCCATGCTACTTTATCTACTGCTTTGGACTATAGTGGGCTTTATTTTCCACTTTTATATTATTTTTGGGACTAACCTATTAACCGGAGGCCCAGCCCAGAATTGCTATTTTTTGCCTATTTCATTATTTCGAAGAAACGGAATATCAAACGGAGTCCAAATGGAATGAAACCTTTGGGAACGTGATTTTCTCACCGAACGTGATCCAGGAGACTTGGACCCTACTCGAAGAAGTAACAGAGGCGGTCACGAGGGTGGGGGGCGCCCCCCCTAGGGCGCGCCCCCTGCCTCGTGGCCCCCCTATTGCTCCACCGACATACTCCTTCCTCCTATTTATACCTACGTATCCCCAAACGATCAGAGGGGGAGCCAAAAACCTAATTCCACCGCTGCAACCATCTGTATCCACGAGATCCCATCTTGGGGCCTGTTCTGGAGCTCCGCCGGAGGGGGCATCCACCACGGAGGGCTTCTAGATCAACACCATAGCCCCTCCGATGAAGTGTGAGTAGTTTACTTCAGACCTTCAGGTCCATAGCTAGTATCTAGATGGCTTCTTCTCTCTTTTTGGATCTCAATACAATGTTCTCCCCCTCTCTCGTGGAGATCTATTCGATGTAATCTTCTTTTTGCGGTGTGTTTGTTGAGACCGATGAATTGTGGGTTTATGATCCAGCTTATCTATGAATAATATTTGAATCTACTCTGAATTCTTTTATGTATGATTGAGTTATCTTTGCAAGTCTCTTCGAATTATCCTTTTGGTTTGGCCAACTAGATTGGTAGTTCTTGCAGTGGGAGAAGTATTTAGCTTTGTGTTCAATCTTGCGGTGTCCTTTCCCAGTGACAGAAGGGGCAGCAAGGCACGTATTGTACTGTTGCCATCGAGGATAAAAAGATGGGGTTTTTATCATATTGCATGAATTTATCCCTCTACATCATGTCATCTTGCTTAAGGCGTTACTCTGTTTTTAACTTAATACTCTAGATGCATGCTGGATAGCGTCGATGAGTGGAGTAATAGTAGTAGATGTAGAATTGTTTCAATCTACTTGTCTTGGATGTGATGTCTATATACATGATCATACCTAGATATACTCATAACTATGCTCAATTCTGTCAATTGCTCAACTGTAATTTGTTCACCCACCGTAGAATATCTATGCTCTTGAGAGAAGCCACTAGTGAAACCTATGGCCCTCGGGTCTATTCTCATCATATCAATCTCTATCACTTTATTACTTGCTTTGCTTTTACTTTGCCTTTTACTTTTCACTTTGCATCTATATACCAAAAATACCAAAAATATTATTTATCATCTCTATCAGATCTCACTCTCGTATGTGACCATGAAGGGATTGACAACCCCTAATCGTGTTGGTTGCGAGGAGCTATCATTTTGTGTAGGTACGAGGGACTTGTGCGTGGTCTCCTACTTGATT
This sequence comes from Triticum timopheevii, assembly GCA_963921465.1. Classification (NCBI taxonomy): domain Eukaryota; kingdom Viridiplantae; phylum Streptophyta; class Magnoliopsida; order Poales; family Poaceae; genus Triticum; species Triticum timopheevii. The sequence goes on along the minus strand of OY997264.1, from coordinate 244,380,134 downwards.
GATACCTTGGTTCTCAAAATCTAAGGGAAATACTTACGCTACTTTACTGCATCATCCTCTCCTCTTCGGGGAAATCCAACGCAGTGCTCAAGAGGTAGCAGCAAGCCGTGATCCAGGCCGCAGCGGCCCATGATGCGACACTGAAGGATGCCACGGTCGCCCAGGACCACTGCAAGGCGCTGGAGGCCGAGCTGCAGGGCTTGCACGATGAGCTCGCCAAGGAAGCTTGCGACCGCCAGCCGTAGGAGGAAGAGATGAAGGCTCGGGAGTATACCATCGGGGACTGCGATGCCAAGCTGACCGCCGAACGCGACCGGCTAGGGACGCTGGAGCAGAAGCTGAAGACGGAGAGGGCCGAGCTAGACGCGGAGGGGAAGGTCCTGGCTGAGGACCGCGTGGCCTTTGCGGATCTTGAGGAGAGATCTCGCAAGGCGCTGAAGACGCTCTACGAGGATGGATTGGAGAAGCCGCTAGCTGGTGCCAAGGAGGGCCCTGCCCAGCTGCTTCCTTTCTTGGTCGAGACGTCCAGGAAGTTGTGACCGACATCGGCCCCATGGCCGAGGCTGAAGCTCGCATCCTTTCTTCCGCGACGCTGACGCGCGTCTTCAGCCACGTCTACCTTCGCGACCCGAGCGCCAACCTTGACGAGCTGCTGGAGCCCGTGGACGACAAGCGCTCCGCCGTTGCTGCTGAAGTTGTGAAGGGCTGAGCGGAAGCCCTGCTGGCGAAGTTCCGCGCCTTTGCCACTGTGCCCAGGGCAGGTGCTGCTGATTCAGCTGCCTCGGGAAGTGGAGCTGATGGAGGCAACACCACCACGGAGGCGGGGCTCTTGGCGAATGACGGTGTTGCCCAAGGGTGATCTTCTCGCGGCTTCTTCCCTGTTTTAACTCATGGAACATGCACCGTGCCTCGTGTAGGCGTTTAAACTTGTGTTTGATAGCATGAAGACAATTATGGTTTGTAATATTTGCTTCTGGATTTGCTTCGAGATTTTGCGGTTTCCTTCCTATTTGCTTTGTGTTCTACATCGGTAGGGCCCGGCCCCACGCATACGTCAACTGCTGTGAGCCCGAACCGGATTACCAGGATGGAACCAAGGATTGAGGGGCTACGTGAAAAGTTGGGCTCCTGAGTCACGATGCTGAGGAGTCCCCCTTTACATGCAAACAGAAAATAGGGAGGGAGTGTAGGGGTGGATCTGGCATTCTACGTCGGCAGTGCCCGGCCCTGCGCATAACTCAACCGCCATTAGCCCTGCGGTACTAAGGAGTGAGGGGCTATGTGACCAGTTAGGCTCCTGAGTCGCGATGCTCAGGAGTCCCCCTTGACATTCAAACGGTCTTCATACCTTGGCTCCGCTCGGGGAGGGGCGCGCAACTGTCAGGACCCCGACTCAATGTCACATCGATCTAGCCTGTAACACCTCATATCACTTTGCGGCCTCACGCACGGTATTCCCACGGGTGTCGCCTTACCTTTGCCCGGGACCGTTTGCGCCTTTTGGCACACGTATATGATAGTGTCGCTAGCATCCATATGAAAAGGAGCCCGGGCTGACATGGCTAGTTGTAAACCCAAAGTGGCACAGACTTACAGGGACAGGCATCCATGACCCAACATCGAACGTGTCGGTCATCAGCGAGTAAGTTTCGGGCTGTAGCACTGGGCTAGCAGGACTCCGGTGAACCGGGCTGTAGCGGGCTAACAGGACTCCGGTATTCATCGCGTGACATTTCCCCGAAGGGACAGACACAGGAACGAAGAAGGACACATGCCGGCCAGCCTAAGTGTTCCGGAGCAGTAGCAAGCTACCATGGCTCGGTGGAAACACTAGGAGACATTTCCCGGTAAGAGAGGCTACTAAGGAAAAACAACTAGATAGTCAGATCCCACACATACCAAGCATTTCAATAACATACACACAATATGCTCGATATGTGCAAATACAACATGGCATCACGTCATGACTCTACGACTCAAGTATTACTCATTAGGCTCCGAGGAGCGAGATATTACAAACAGGGGTCTCATGACCCAACATTCAGAGCATACAAATCAAACACATGCGGAAGCTAACATGTCTGAGTACAGACATCTACAAATGAAAAAGGCTTAGAAGCCTGACTATCTACCAGATCCTGCCGAGGGCACAAGATCGTAGCTGAGGTAACAAGCTAAACGTCGAAGTCCACGTGGAACTACTAGCGAGACCGAAGTCTCTCTGCAAAACATAAAATAGGCAAACGTGAGTACAAATGTACCCAGCAAGACTTACATCAGAACTAACTACATATGCATCATTATCAATAAAGGGGATGGTGGAGTTTAACTGCAGCAAGCCAGCTTTGACTCGGTGGCTATCCTAAACTACGACTGCCAGGAACTCTTTTGAGGTGGCGCACACGAGTCCACATATTCACCATATCAATACACCACTATGGATCCGCTCCCGTCTCCCTACGAGAACGCCATCCATAGCACTCACGCTTATCTTGCGTATTTTAGAGTATCCACTTTCACTTGTCTATGAACTGTTATAAGCAACCCAGAAGTCCTTTACCGCGGACACGGCTATTCGAATAGATAATGTTAACCCTGCAGGGGTGTACTTCTTCACACACGCTCTCACCACTTACCGCCGTTTACACGACATGTACTCGGCAACCTTCAAGCGGAAGCCCAACGTGGGTGTCGGCCACGACCTACCTAAACACTCAAGTCCCTAGTCCAGGTTTATCGCCTATTTGGGTTCCATCCATGAGGAGATCCGGCCGGGGTTTCGCTCACAGCCCCAAACGTTGTGAACAGGGTTCCGTGACACCAAACGGGCGCCCGGTTTACCCGGCCACGTGCCTACCGCATCACAGCCCACCCCTACGGTCAGCGCTGCGCACGGCCTCCAGCATACTACAAACGCCAGAAACTACTTGCAACTCCTGGACAGAGGACAAGGGTGATTAAGAAGCCGAGAGGGTCCATTGGTTTCGGGCCCAATGCGTGGTAGTAGCTGAATCATGGATCACAAACACAGAACTCAGTTCCTGAGGACGGCTGCAATGAGACAACCCACCATGTACTCCTACATGGCCTCTCACCGCTACCTTTACCAAATCGTGTTCACACACTTAGCTCACACACAGTAGGACATGTTCACGCACCTCTGATTCATCCCCGATGAATCAGACCTGACTCAACTCTAAGCAGTAGCAGGCATGACAAACAAGCATTAATGAGTAGGCACAACAAGGCTCAAACAACTCCTACTCATGCTAGTGGGTTTCATCTATTTACTGTGGAATGACAGGTCATGCAAAGGATAAAGGGGTTCAGCTACCGCAACAAGTAACAGTTGAATCGTTGTTGTCCTAATGCAGTAAAAGAGAGCAGGAGCGAGAGAGTGGGATTGTATCGGAATGAACAAGGGGGTTTTGCTTGCCTGGCACTTCTGAAGATAATATAGTTCTTCATCGGTGTCATCGAACTCGTCGTCGAAACCACGTCTATCGAAAGGGGACAGTTACCGGCAAATAAAGAGGGACACAATCAATGCAATGCACAATATGATGCATAATCATGACATGGCAAAATGAATGTGTTTTGAGCTAATGCAACTAGCAACAGATTAAATGAAGTTGGTTTGAATACAAGATTCAAATTCAAACTCCATATGTGATTATTTAAATGCCCTTTAATTGATTTGTGCTAAACAGCAGCTATAAGTTGTTCTAACATGCATGAAAATGGTACAGATGGATTCCTTGAATTTTTCTGATAATTTTTCATATATAATTTGTTTGATTTGGAGCTACGGTTGATTTTATATGAATTTTTGAAGTTTAAATCATTTTCTGGAATTTCCTGAATAGTATTAAATCCAGAAATGATTAATTGCGTCAGCCTGACGTCAGTGTGACGTCAGCAGGTCAATTGGGCGCCTCCAGGTCAAACCTGACCTGTGGGACCCATACGTCAGTGTCTCAGAGGGGTTAAACAGGGTTAAATTAATCCTAATTACTAATTAGTGGCGCTGGGGCCCACTGGTCAGTGTCAGGGGGTTAACTAACAGTGGTTAGCGCTGATGATGTCCACCTGGCCGACGGGGCCCACGCGTCAGTGACCCTGGGGGGTCAAACCCCAGGTCGGACAAGTCAAACCCCACCGGCGACATGACGCCGGCGAGGTCCGAGACGGCGGCGTGAAGCGGGATCGCGCTACAGGGCGCGGGCGAGGCTGTGCTTGGGCTCGTTGGAGAGCCCTTGCTCCCGCGCGTCGAACGGTGGTGGTGGCCGTGCCTGAGGTGGCCGGAGTCGACGGCGGCGAGCTCGGCTGCGGCCGCCGGAGTTCGGTCGTGCACGGAAACGGGGTTAGAGCTCGAAGGCGAGCGAAGCGAGGCGCTAGGGATGCTCTATGGAGCCTTACGAACTCGTTGGACTCGCCGGGGTGACCAAATGGTCACCGGAGCTGCGTCGACGGCGAGCTCGGCAACGGCGGAGGTTCGGCCATGGTGGGGAGGAGGCTACGGTGAGGGAACGAGGGGGAGAAGAGGGGGAAACGGTGGCGTAGCTCACCGCGGTTGCAGTGGGCGTCGAAGCGGGCTTGGGGACGCGCTGGAGACGGCGAATTCGACGGCGATGATGGTCGGAGCCCGAAGAGGGGAACGGCGACGTGGCGGCGATGCAGGGCTTCCGGAGGCCCGTGGAGCGGTGGGGAGGAAGAGGGGGTTGTGGCGGAGCTTCTGAGCTAGTCGGGGGAGCGAGGGGTGGCCGGAGACGGCTGCTAAGGCGAACGGCGGCGACGGTGGTGTTCGGCCGTGAGAGAGAGAGCGAGGGAGAGGAGGGAAGAGCCGAGGGCGAGTGAGAGAGAGCAGGGGGGGAGGCGTGGCGTCGTCCAGGGCATCGAGGCGAGGAGGGGAGGGCAGGCAGGCAGGGAGAGAGGTGGCGTGGCGCGGTGGCGCGCGCGCGCGCCGGCCACACTCCCCTCCCTCTGTCGGGACGAAGACGACAGAGGAGGGAGACGGGCTGGGCCGCCTGCTGGCTGGGCCGGCCAGCTGGATGGGCTGCACAGGTAGGCGCCAGGTAGTCCTTCTCTCTTTTATTTTTTTTGTTTTCTAATTTCTAACATTTGTTTTGATTTAAATAATATATTAAATCATTTATTTAACTTATGCCAAATTTTTCAGGGGCTAGATATATTATTCCAGAGCTCCTTTATAATTGGCATAATATTTGGACATATATCAATATATATAGAAATATATTTCCAAAGCAAATATTTATGCATTAATTCCAAATGCCCAAAATAAATGTCCATGAGCCACTAAAAATATTGGTTTGATTTTTTTATCTCTGTCCAATATTTTCAGAGATCAACATGAGCATTTTCTTGGACCCTTTTGGAGAAATTTTATTTGGGTCATTTTCAAAATGATTCTGAGGGTTTCACAGATCCCCATTTCAAGTTTCTGATGAAAGAGTAAACATGATGCAACACTCTAATGCATGACTAGCTAGGGTGTGACAACTCACCCCCACTAAACAAGAATCTCGTCCCGAGATTCAAGCGTAGGGTAAGGTAAAAGGGAAACGCAAACTAAAATAATCTTCACGATCCAGGTTGCACTTCAAATGAACGTTGATTCGATCACCATCATTGTCTCGAAGTCTTGCTCTGAGAACTCCAACTAACATGACAATGAGAGGAAAGGGAAACTCTAAAAGAATCGATCTTCTTGAAGATCAAACAACTCAGGATCAGCTCACGGGGTGAGTCATAAAAACATCTCTCAAGCTGAGATACAAAGCACACGTCTAGAGGAATGAAGTGTAGCAGATGACGAGGGTGCACTAGGTAGACAACAATTCCACACCTAAGAGGGTGGTGAACGGTTGTCAACGTAGCGAGGGTTTGAGTTGCCATGATACTATAACGGGGCACCTTAGGGAAGGTGACTCATAGAGATATCCCCTTAAGTGGCAAGAAGAATTACCTTTGATTCAGAGATCACTGAAATTCTTTATACCAGCCTAAGGCAATTCACCATCGATCATTTGAAGGAGTCCGAAAGAATGACATTCTCGGGGCAGAATGGATGATGTGGATTACCTTGTTGAAGACAACACAAGGGATGATTTTGCTTATCATCGGAAATGGAAGAGACCCATGGTAGAATGGCACATTGGCGGTACAAGCTGGGAATAAAATGCAAATGCTGGGAATGATTCTGGTAACTGGGGAAGAACCCAACAATAGAGAGTGAATTCACTGTTTGAAAGGTCATAGCATTGCCGAGGAAACTGAGAGGAATCCCAGTTAGTGCCGAAGATAACACCTAGCGCTTGTGCGTGCTCTCAAGAACTTGAGCATTTCCACAATCATCAAGGTTTTATCAACATCCGTGTCAAGGGTGCTGACACCACAACATACTACCATGATGAATAGCGATGGACGATGCAGATGCAAGGAGGATAACTCTTTCTCAGATTTCACCTTAGCGGGGCCAAGGAAACAAAATCTGGATGATCGACCGAGAGACATTTAGCACTCCGCTTCTAATGTTCTCCTTGATGTGCTAGTGTATCCCATTCATTGAAATGGTCTTGTACCTAGAACATCAAGTAACAGGTCGGACTTCGGGAGCACAAAATTCATAAGGCACACAAGTAGGGAATAATTCCTACGAAGTCCTTATGGAGAGGTGGCCAACTTCTTCAATCAAGATACTACAATAATAGGTCTTCCGGCTGGGTGTGTTGGCCACGACATCCATTTTACCGGGTTACAGAGAGACCAATATTATAGTTCTTGGAAAACGTTCCAACCATCATATCTGCCTGAGATTCAGATCTGGTTGGTGTCGGAATAAATTAGACTCATCGAGTCTTAGAAAGAAAAATGAAAGTTTACAACACAAACCGACGAGATGACGTTGCGAGATTCTCAGGAAATGAACTACGATAGCAAGCTCCAAAACATGAGCTGGTTCTGCTACAAACATGCGAACACGTTGTCCCAGACAAACATTATCCCATGGTAGTCTTATAATAAAACACTACCGAATTCAGGAGGGAAACCATCAACGAGGATAGCGAAGTCCTAACATAAGTCATATGATTAGCTCTTATGAAGGAACTTCTTCTCCTTGAACAAATCAATCAGTGGCTTGGTGTGCTCGGGACACATATGGAATGAAGGTTGCAAGTCTCCAGACCACAGAATACTTCGCACGTGTGCATGACTGACTTGGGATGATTCCAGAGGAGGTAAAATAAGACTTCTCAAACTCATGGCGGCAACTTGCATCAAATGCACATGAATTAGAGGGACTCACTTCTTTCGTCCAAACATAGGCTTCATGAACGGAACACGAAGGCATTGCTTACAAAGTTTCCAACACTAGCTTAATGTTCGACAAAATTATGGACAAGATAAAAATGTTGCTGATGGATTCAACAACAATTCATCCAGGTTTCCATAAAAGTGGAATTCCACAATTATGTGAACAAGGTGATAGCATTGGTCAGACCCAAAAGATATAATGGTGTATGCTCGAGGAAAATCCACGAGTAAGACAACATTACGACCATCGTTGGTTCTGATTTGATTTGAGAATAGCCCACACTCAAATCAAAGTTTGACAAGGCAATAGATCCAACAACTGATCACGAGGACCAATTGGTGAAGATATCATCTTTCTTCAACACACACACACAAGAAGATATCCCTTAACATGAACTAAGTCAGACAAGCTTTTATCTTCCAACTCTCCAAGTTGTTGTCTAGCTCAACAAACTAGCTCAGGGATATCCAACACAGATTCTTGGAGAAGGGGTGATTTATAAGAAAAACCAACTTGATCACGAACTCGACATAGCGGTCAGGTGACAACCTGGTGATATCTCCGAGAAGATATTCGTAAAATCACGAACCACCGATATGTTACTAAGCTCGAGAACAATCTTGCTTCCAGAGCAAGACGATATGATCAAATAAGCAAGGGACTGGATATTCCTAACTCATTGATCGAGGAGAGCACCAGAAATAAGGACTAGGTAGCACAATCAACCTTAGGGTGACGATTCAATAATCAACACGCTAAGAATGAGGTTATCGTCCATTTAACTACCAAGCAACGAAGTTGCTAGCAGTATTGATTTCACACACCACTATTCAATTGTCAGCATTCCGGTTACAATAACACGGGAACCGAGGAATGAACAATGATGGCAAGAAGTATTACTGCGTCAAGAGTTCATAAGAGGTAGTGCAATTCTCATGACAGTCCTGACATAAAGATGGTAACACTCCAGGGTAGAACAGAACAAAAGCTGGCTTGGCATTTTGATTTGTGGAATACAACTGCTTTGATCCAATCCTAGAAATGGATGAGATACTGGAGTTTGTTTCTCCTAGTCATTCCAGAATAGAATGTCTTGACGGACCACAAGAGTAATAGGCATCGATAATCGAATGCTCGCATACTCTTGACTATCAATTGGCAGACGAGGGTCAGAATACAACTAAAGGGGGACAACTCAAAGGAACATATGATTTTCTGAGTTGTGGATGCATAGATTAGTATGTCGAACCAAGTTCAACATGTTTCCTCCAGATAACCCATGCAAAAAGGTAGAACTGGCAGATTCACAATTATGAATGGAAAACTCCTCAAGAGTACTCTGATTGTGATCCTTCGGTTCAGCGAGGAACTTCTGCCATAAGCGGTTCATAGTATTTGGAAGAAGGAAATACCACGGACCTCGAGGACTAATGCAAAGGTTACTAATATCCTAAAGGAGCTAGCAAACACTATCAACACGAGGTAGGTAGGGTGAATCTCGGGTTCAAAACCCAGAAGTGGAATACCTACATACTATGTGGCATCACGGGATGCTTTCGAGAATGTTGGCCAGAATCATCACACTGGGACACAAATCATGGCTAAATTACTAGATGATCCCCTAGGACACCTACGGCCATAATAATAGTTCCAACATATATGTCGAAGCAATAGAATACCTCAACTCAGCAGTTAGCGTGATTAACCTGGCCCAAAGGAACATCAAAACCAGAGGGAAAGAATTTGCAAATGCATCAGACTATTTAGAAACCTGGGATGACTCGGACAGCATAACGGCTGTAAATGCTCAAAAAGATTTGAGACATCCTGCAAAAATGGTGGCATAGCCACTCCGAAGCACAATATCAAGGTTTCGAGATCAACAGTTATGAACATACGGAAGTAATAGGAACTGAAACGAGGCTTAAGTCCAACAATTGTATAAGTCTACGGATTAGTAACACGTCATCCTGATAGATAGATGAGGAGGCCTAGTTCTTAATCCCCGTAGAAGAGAAGAGGTTGACTCAGATCAGAAGGCATAAGGTATAAGGAGTAAAAAGAGCCTTACGTTCCAACCCACAATCAATTCCCTTACATAACTAAAGCATTTCTAGACACAACTTCGACCAGTTTGGCTTGGTAATCCTACAGGCAGTCAAGCTCTGATACCAATGCTGTCAGGACCCCGACTCAATGTCACATCGATCTAGCCTGTAACACCTCATATCACTTTGCGGCCTCACGCACGGTATTCCCACGGGTGTCGCCTTACCTTTGCCCGGGACCGTTTGCGCCTTTTGGCACACGTATATGATAGTGTCGCTAGCATCCATATGAAAAGGAGCCCGGGCTGACATGGCTAGTTGTAAACCCAAAGTGGCACAGACTTACAGGGACAGGCATCCATGACCCAACATCGAACGTGTCGGTCATCAGCGAGTAAGTTTCGGGCTGTAGCACTGGGCTAGCAGGACTCCGATGAACCGGGCTGTAGCGGGCTAACAGGACTCCGGTATTCATCGCGTGACATTTCCCCGAAGGGACAGACACAGGAACGAAGAAGGACACATGCCGGCCAGCCTAAGTGTTTCGGAGCAGTAGCAAGCTACCATGGCTCGGTGGAAACACTAGGAGACATTTCCCGGTAAGAGAGGCTACTAAGGAAAAACAACTAGATAGTCAGATCCCACACATACCAAGCATTTCAATAACATACACACAATATGCTCGATATGTGCAAATACAACATGGCATCACGTCATGACTCTACGACTCAAGTATTACTCATTAGGCTCCGAGGAGCGAGATATTACAAACAGGGGTCTCATGACCCAACATTCAGAGCATACAAATCAAACACATGCGGAAGCTAACATGTCTGAGTACAGACATCTACAAATGAAAAAGGCTTAGAAGCCTGACTATCTACCAGATCCTGCCGAGGGCACAAGATCGTAGCTGAGGTAACAAGCTAAACGTCGAAGTCCACGTGGAACTACTAGCGAGACCGAAGTCTCTCTGCAAAACATAAAATAGGCAAACGTGAGTACAAATGTACCCAGCAAGACTTACATCAGAACTAACTACATATGCATCATTATCAATAAAGGGGATGGTGGAGTTTAACTGCAGCAAGCCAGCTTTGACTCGGTGGCTATCCTAAACTACGACTGCCAGGAACTCTTTTGAGGTGGCGCACACGAGTCCACATATTCACCATATCAATACACCACTATGGATCCGCTCCCGTCTCCCTACGAGAACGCCATCCATAGCACTCACGCTTATCTTGTGTATTTTAGAGTATCCACTTTCACTTGTCTATGAACTGTTATAAGCAACCCAGAAGTCCTTTACCGCGGACACGGCTATTCGAATAGATAATGTTAACCCTGCAGGGGTGTACTTCTTCACACACGCTCTCACCACTTACCGCCGTTTACACGACATGTACTCGGCAACCTTCAAGCGGAAGCCCAACGTGGGTGTCGGCCACGACCTACCTAAACACTCAAGTCCCTAGTCCAGGTTTATCGCCTATTTGGGTTCCATCCATGAGGAGATCCGGCCGGGGTTTCGCTCACAGCCCCAAACGTTGTGAACAGGGTTCCGTGACACCAAACGGGCGCCCGGTTTACCCGGCCACGTGCCTACCGCATCACAGCCCACCCCTACGGTCAGCGCTGCGCACGGCCTCCAGCATACTACAAACACCAGAAACTACTTGCAACTCCTGGACAGAGGACAAGGGTGATTAAGAAGCCGAGAGGGTCCATTGGTTTCGGGCCCAATGCGTGGTAGTAGCTGAATCATGGATCATAAACACAGAACTCAGTTCCTGAGGACGGCTGCAATGAGACAACCCACCATGTACTCCTACATGGCCTCTCACCGCTACCTTTACCAAATCGTGTTCACACACTTAGCTCACACACAGTAGGACATGTTCACGCACCTCTGATTCATCCTCTGATTCATCCCCGATGAATCAGACCTGACTCAACTCTAAGCAGTAGCAGGCATGACAAACAAGCATTAATGAGTAGGCACAACAGGGCTCAAACAACTCCTACTCATGCTAGTGGGTTTCATCTATTTACTGTGGAATGACAGGTCATGCAAAGGATAAAGGGGTTCAGCTACCGCAACAAGTAACAGTTGAATCGTTGTTGTCCTAATGCAGTAAAAGAGAGCAGGAGCGAGAGAGTGGGATTGTATCGGAATGAACAAGGGGGTTTTGCTTGCCTGGCACTTCTGAAGATAATATAGTTCTTCATCGGTGTCATCGAACTCGTCGTCGAAACCACGTCTATCGAAAGGGGACAGTTACCGGCAAATAAAGAGGGACACAATCAATGCAATGCACAATATGATGCATGATCATGACATGGCAAAATGAATGTGTTTTGAGCTAATGCAACTAGCAACAGATTAAATGAAGTTGGTTTGAATACAAGATTCAAATTCAAACTCCATATGTGATTATTTAAATGCCCTTTAATTGATTTGTGCTAAACAGCAGCTATAAGTTGTTCTAACATGCATGAAAATGGTACAGATGGATTCCTTGAATTTTTCTGATAATTTTTCATATATAATTTGTTTGATTTGGAGCTACGGTTGATTTTATATGAATTTTTGAAGTTTAAATCATTTTCTGGAATTTCCTGAATAATATTAAATCCAGAAATGATTAATTGCGTCAGCCTGACGTCAGTGTGACGTCAGCAGGTCAACTGGGCGCCTCCAGGTCAAACCTGACCTGTGGGACCCATACGTCAGTGTCTCAGAGGGGTTAAACAGGGTTAAATTAATCCTAATTACTAATTAGTGGCGCTGGGGCCCACTGGTCAGTGTCAGGGGGTTAACTAACAGTGGTTAGCGCTGATGATGTCCACCTGGCCGACGGGGCCCACGCGTCAGTGACCCTGGGGGGTCAAACCCCAGGTCGGACAAGTCAAACCCCACCGGCGACATGACGCCGGCGAGGTCCGAGACGGCGGCGTGAAGCGGGATCGCGCTACAGGGCGCGGGCAAGGCTGTGCTTGGGCTCGTTGGAGAGCCCTTGCTCCCGCGCGTCGAACGGTGGTGGTGGCCGTGCCTGAGGTGGCCGGAGTCGACGGCGGCGAGCTCGGCTGCGGCCGCCGGAGTTCGGTCGTGCACGGAAACGGGGTTAGAGCTCGAAGGCGAGCGAAGCGATGCGCTAGGGATGCTCTATGGAGCCTTACGAACTCGTTGGACTCGCCGGGGTGACCAAATGGTCACCGGAGCTGCGTCGACGGCGAGCTCGGCAACGGCGGAGGTTCGGCCATGGTGGGGAGGAGGCTACGGTGAGGGAACGAGGGGGAGAAGAGGGGGAAACGGTGGCGTAGCTCACCGCGGTTGCAGTGGGCGTCGAAGCGGGCTTGGGGACGCGCTGGAGACGGCGAATTCGACGGCGATGATGGTCGGAGCCCGAAGAGGGGAACGGCGACGTGGCGGCGATGCAGGGCTTCCGGAGGCCCGTGGAGCGGTGGGGAGGAAGAGGGGGTTGTGGCGGAGCTTCTGAGCTAGTCGGGGGAGCGAGGGGTGGCCGGAGACGGCTGCTAAGGCGAACGGCGGCGACGGTGGTGTTCGGCCGTGAGAGAGAGAGCGAGGGAGAGGAGGGAAGAGCCGAGGGCGAGTGAGAGAGAGCAGGGGGGGAGGCGTGGCGTCGTCCAGGGCATCGAGGCGAGGAGGGGAGGGCAGGCAGGCAGGGAGAGAGGTGGCGTGGCGCGGTGGCGCGCGCGCGCGCCGGCCACACTCCCCTCCCTCTGTCGGGACGAAGACGACAGAGGAGGGAGACGGGCTGGGCCGCCTGCTGGCTGGGCCGGCCAGCTGGATGGGCTGCACAGGTAGGCGCCAGGTAGTCCTTCTCTCTTTTATTTTTTTTGTTTTCTAATTTCTGACATTTGTTTTGATTTAAATAATATATTAAATCATTTATTTAACTTATGCCAAATTTTTCAGGGGCTAGATATATTATTCCAGAGCTCCTTTATAATTGGCATAATATTTGGACATATATCAATATATATAGAAATATATTTCCAAAGCAAATATTTATGCATTAATTCCAAATGCCCAAAATAAATGTCCATGAGCCACTAAAAATATTGGTTTGATTTTTTTATCTCTGTCCAATATTTTCAGAGATCAACATGAGCATTTTCTTGGACCCTTTTGGAGAAATTTTATTTGGGTCATTTTCAAAATGATTCTGAGGGTTTCACAGATCCCCATTTCAAGTTTCTGATGAAAGAGTAAACATGATGCAACACTCTAATGCATGACTAGCTAGGGTGTGACAACTCACCCCCACTAAACAAGAATCTCTTCCCGAGATTCAAGCGTAGGGTAAGGTAAAAGGGAAACGCAAACTAAAATAATCTTCACGATCCAGGTTGCACTTCAAATGAACGTTGATTCGATCACCATCATTGTCTCGAAGTCTTGCTCTGAGAACTCCAACTAACATGACAATGAGAGGAAAGGGAAACTCTAAAAGAATCGATCTTCTTGAAGATCAAACAACTCAGGATCAGCTCACGGGGTGAGTCATAAAAACATCTCTCAAGCTGAGATACAAAGCACACGTCTAGAGGAATGAAGTGGAGCAGATGACGAGGGTGCACTAGGTAGACAACAATTCCACACCTAAGAGGGTGGTGAACGGTTGTCAACGTAGCGAGGGTTTGAGTTGCCATGATACTATAACGGGGCACCTTAGGGAAGGTGACTCATAGAGATATCCCCTTAAGTGGCAAGAAGAATTACCTTTGATTCAGAGATCACTGAAATTCTTTATACCAGCCTAAGGCAATTCACCATCGATCATTTGAAGGAGTCCGAAAGAATGACATTCTCGGGGCAGAATGGATGATGTGGATTACCTTGTTGAAGACAACACAAGGGATGATTTTGCTTATCATCGGAAATGGAAGAGACCCATGGTAGAATGGCACATTGGCGGTACAAGCTGGGAATAAAATGCAAATGCTGGGAATGATTCTGGTAACTGGGGAAGAACCCAACAATAGAGAGTGAATTCACTGTTTGAAAGGTCATAGCATTGCCGAGGAAACTGAGAGGAATCCCAGTTAGTGCCGAAGATAACACCTAGCGCTTGTGCGTGCTCTCAAGAACTTGAGCATTTCCACAATCATCAAGGTTTTATCAACATCCGTGTCAAGGGTGCTGACACCACAACATACTACCATGATGAATAGCGATGGACGATGCAGATGCAAGGAGGATAACTCTTTCTCAGATTTCACCTTAGCGGGGCCAAGGAAACAAAATCTAGATGATCGACCGAGAGACATTTAGCACTCCGCTTCTAATGTTCTCCTTGATGTGCTAGTGTATCCCATTCATTGAAATGGTCTTGTACCTAGAACATCAAGTAACAGGTCGGACTTCGGGAGCACAAAATTCATAAGGCACACAAGTAGGGAATAATTCCTACGAAGTCCTTATGGAGAGGTGGCCAACTTCTTCAATCAAGATACTACAATAATAGGTCTTCCGGCTGGGTGTGTTGGCCACGACATCCATTTTACCGGGTTACAGAGAGACCAATATTATAGTTCTTGGAAAACGTTCCAACCATCATATCTGCCTGAGATTCAGATCTGGTTGGTGTCGGAATAAATTAGACTCATCGAGTCTTAGAAAGAAAAATGAAAGTTTACAACACAAACCGACGAGATGACGTTGCGAGATTCTCAGGAAATGAACTACGATAGCAAGCTCCAAAACATGAGCTGGTTCTGCTACAAACATGCGAACACGTTGTCCCAGACAAACATTATCCCATGGTAGTCTTATAATAAAACACTACCGAATTCAGGAGGGAAACCATCAACGAGGATAGCGAAGTCCTAACATAAGTCATATGATTAGCTCTTATGAAGGAACTTCTTCTCCTTGAACAAATCAATCAGTGGCTTGGTGTGCTCGGGACACATATGGAATGAAGGTTGCAAGTCTCCAGACCACAGAATACTTCGCACGTGTGCATGACTGACTTGGGATGATTCCAGAGGAGGTAAAATAAGACTTCTCAAACTCATGGCGGCAACTTGCATCAAATGCACATGAATTAGAGGGACTCACTTCTTTCGTCCAAACATAGGCTTCATGAACGGAACACGAAGGCATTGCTTACAAAGTTTCCAACACTAGCTTAATGTTCGACAAAATTATGGACAAGATAAAAATGTTGCTGATGGATTCAACAACAATTCATCCAGGTTTCCATAAAAGTGGAATTCCACAATTATGTGAACAAGGTGATAGCATTGGTCAGACCCAAAAGATATAATGGTGTATGCTCGAGGAAAATCCACGAGTAAGACAACATTACGACCATCGTTGGTTCTGATTTGATTTGAGAATAGCCCACACTCAAATCAAAGTTTGACAAGGCAATAGATCCAACAACTGATCACGAGGACCAATTGGTGAAGATATCATCTTTCTTCAACACACACACACAAGAAGATATCCCTTAACATGAACTAAGTCAGACAAGCTTTTATCTTCCAACTCTCCAAGTTGTTGTCTAGCTCAACAAACTAGCTCAGGGATATCCAACACAGATTCTTGGAGAAGGGGTGATTTATAAGAAAAACCAACTTGATCACGAACTCGACATAGCGGTCAGGTGACAACCTGGTGATATCTCCGAGAAGATATTCGGAAAATCACGAACCACCGATATGTTACTAAGCTCGAGAACAATCTTGCTTCCAGAGCAAGACGATATGATCAAATAAGCAAGGGACTGGATATTCCTAACTCATTGATCGAGGAGAGCACCAGAAATAAGGACTAGGTAGCACAATCAACCTTAGGGTGACGATTCAATAATCAACACGCTAAGAATGAGGTTATCGTCCATTTAACTACCAAGCAACGAAGTTGCTAGCAGTATTGATTTCACACACCACTATTCAATTGTCAGCATTCCGGTTACAATAACACGGGAACCGAGGAATGAACAATGATGGCAAGAAGTATTACTGCGTCAAGAGTTCATAAGAGGTAGTGCAATTCTCATGACAGTCCTGACATAAAGATGGTAACACTCCAGGGTAGAACAGAACAAAAGCTGGCTTGGCATTTTGATTTGTGGAATACAACTGCTTTGATCCAATCCTAGAAATGGATGAGATACTGGAGTTTGTTTCTCCTAGTCATTCCAGAATAGAATGTCTTGACAGACCACAAGAGTAATAGGCATCGATAATCGAATGCTCGCATACTCTTGACTATCAATTGGCAGACGAGGGTCAGAATACAACTAAAGGGGGACAACTCAAAGGAACATATGATTTTCTGAGTTGTGGATGCATAGATTAGTATGTCGAACCAAGTTCAACATGTTTCCTCCAGATAACCCATGCAAAAAGGTAGAACTGGCAGATTCACAATTATGAATGGAAAACTCCTCAAGAGTACTCTGATTGTGATCCTTCGGTTCAGCGAGGAACTTCTGCCATAAGCGGTTCATAGTATTTGGAAGAAGGAAATACCACGGACCTCGAGGACTAATGCAAAGGTTACTAATATCCTAAAGGAGCTAGCAAACACTATCAACACGAGGTAGGTAGGGTGAATCTCGGGTTCAAAACCCAGAAGTGGAATACCTACATACTATGTGGCATCACGGGATGCTTTCGAGAATGTTGGCCAGAATCATCACACTGGGACACAAATCATGGCTAAATTACTAGATGATCCCCTAGGACACCTACGGCCATAATAATAGTTCCAACATATATGTCGAAGCAATAGAATACCTCAACTCAGCAGTTAGCGTGATTAACCTGGCCCAAAGGAACATCAAAACCAGAGGGAAAGAATTTGCAAATGCATCAGACTATTTAGAAACCTGGGATGACTCGGACAGCATAACGGCTGTAAATGCTCAAAAAGATTTGAGACATCCTGCAAAAATGGTGGCATAGCCACTCCGAAGCACAATATCAAGGTTTCGAGATCAACAGTTATGAACATACGGAAGTAATAGGAACTGAAACGAGGCTTAAGTCCAACAATTGTATAAGTCTACGGATTAGTAACACGTCCTCCTGATAGATAGATGAGAAGGCCTAGTTCTTAATCCCCGTAGAAGAGAAGAGGTTGACTCAGATGAGAAGGCATAAGGTATAAGGAGTAAAAAGAGCCTTACGTTCCAACCCACAATCAATTCCCTTACATAACTAAAGCATTTCTAGACACAACTTCGACCAGTTTGGCTTGGTAATCCTACAGGCAGTCAAGCTCTGATACCAACGCTGTCAGGACCCCGACTCAATGTCACATCGATCTAGCCTGTAACACCTCATATCACTTTGCGGCCTCACGCACGGTATTCCCACGGGTGTCGCCTTACCTTTGCCCGGGACCGTTTGCGCCTTTTGGCACACGTATATGATAGTGTCGCTAGCATCCATATGAAAAGGAGCCCGGGCTGACATGGCTAGTTGTAAACCCAAAGTGGCACAGACTTACAGGGACAGGCATCCATGACCCAACATCGAACGTGTCGGTCATCAGCGAGTAAGTTTCGGGCTGTAGCACTGGGCTAGCAGGACTCCGGTGAACCGGGCTGTAGCGGGCTAACAGGACTCCGGTATTCATCGCGTGACATTTCCCCGAAGGGACAGACACAGGAACGAAGAAGGACACATGCCGGCCAGCCTAAGTGTTCCGGAGCAGTAGCAAGCTACCATGGCTCGGTGGAAACACTAGGAGACATTTCCCGGTAAGAGAGGCTACTAAGGAAAAACAACTAGATAGTCAGATCCCACACATACCAAGCATTTCAATAACATACACACAATATGCTCGATATGTGCAAATACAACATGGCATCACGTCATGACTCTACGACTCAAGTATTACTCATTAGGCTCCGAGGAGCGAGATATTACAAACAGGGGTCTCATGACCCAACATTCAGAGCATACAAATCAAACACATGCGGAAGCTAACATGTCTGAGTACAGACATCTACAAATGAAAAAGGCTTAGAAGCCTGACTATCTACCAGATCCTGCCGAGGGCACAAGATCGTAGCTGAGGTAACAAGCTAAACGTCGAAGTCCACGTGGAACTACTAGCGAGACCGAAGTCTCTCTGCAAAACATAAAATAGGCAAACGTGAGTACAAATGTACCCAGCAAGACTTACATCAGAACTAACTACATATGCATCATTATCAATAAAGGGGATGGTGGAGTTTAACTGCAGCAAGCCAGCTTTGACTCGGTGGCTATCCTAAACTACGACTGCCAGGAACTCTTTTGAGGTGGCGCACACGAGTCCACATATTCACCATATCAATACACCACTATGGATCCGCTCCCGTCTCCCTACGAGAACGCCATCCATAGCACTCACGCTTATCTTGTGTATTTTAGAGTATCCACTTTCACTTGTCTATGAACTGTTATAAGCAACCCAGAAGTCCTTTACCGCGGACACGGCTATTCGAATAGATAATGTTAACCCTGCAGGGGTGTACTTCTTCACACACGCTCTCACCACTTACCGCCGTTTACACGACATGTACTCGGCAACCTTCAAGCGGAAGCCCAACGTGGGTGTCGGCCACGACCTACCTAAACACTCAAGTCCCTAGTCCAGGTTTATCGCCTATTTGGGTTCCATCCATGAGGAGATCCGGCCGGGGTTTCGCTCACAGCCCCAAACGTTGTGAACAGGGTTCCGTGACACCAAACGGGCGCCCGGTTTACCCGGCCACGTGCCTACCGCATCACAGCCCACCCCTACGGTCAGCGCTGCGCACGGCCTCCAGCATACTACAAACACCAGAAACTACTTGCAACTCCTGGACAGAGGACAAGGGTGATTAAGAAGCCGAGAGGGTCCATTGGTTTCGGGCCCAATGCGTGGTAGTAGCTGAATCATGGATCATAAACACAGAACTCAGTTCCTGAGGACGGCTGCAATGAGACAACCCACCATGTACTCCTACATGGCCTCTCACCGCTACCTTTACCAAATCGTGTTCACACACTTAGCTCACACACAGTAGGACATGTTCACGCACCTCTGATTCATCCCCGATGAATCAGACCTGACTCAACTCTAAGCAGTAGCAGGCATGACAAACAAGCATTAATGAGTAGGCACAACAGGGCTCAAACAACTCCTACTCATGCTAGTGGGTTTCATCTATTTACTGTGGAATGACAGGTCATGCAAAGGATAAAGGGGTTCAGCTACCGCAACAAGTAACAGTTGAATCGTTGTTGTCCTAATGCAGTAAAAGAGAGCAGGAGCGAGAGAGTGGGATTGTATCGGAATGAACAAGGGGGTTTTGCTTGCCTGGCACTTCTGAAGATAATATAGTTCTTCATCGGTGTCATCGAACTCGTCGTCGAAACCACGTCTATCGAAAGGGGACAGTTACCGGCAAATAAAGAGGGACACAATCAATGCAATGCACAATATGATGCATGATCATGACATGGCAAAATGAATGTGTTTTGAGCTAATGCAACTAGCAACAGATTAAATGAAGTTGGTTTGAATACAAGATTCAAATTCAAACTCCATATGTGATTATTTAAATGCCCTTTAATTGATTTGTGCTAAACAGCAGCTATAAGTTGTTCTAACATGCATGAAAATGGTACAGATGGATTCCTTGAATTTTTCTGATAATTTTTCATATATAATTTGTTTGATTTGGAGCTACGGTTGATTTTATATGAATTTTTGAAGTTTAAATCATTTTCTGGAATTTCCTGAATAATATTAAATCCAGAAATGATTAATTGCGTCAGCCTGACGTCAGTGTGACGTCAGCAGGTCAACTGGGCGCCTCCAGGTCAAACCTGACCTGTGGGACCCATACGTCAGTGTCTCAGAGGGGTTAAACAGGGTTAAATTAATCCTAATTACTAATTAGTGGCGCTGGGGCCCACTGGTCAGTGTCAGGGGGTTAACTAACAGTGGTTAGCGCTGATGATGTCCACCTGGCCGACGGGGCCCACGCGTCAGTGACCCTGGGGGGTCAAACCCCAGGTCGGACAAGTCAAACCCCACCGGCGACATGACGCCGGCGAGGTCCGAGACGGCGGCGTGAAGCGGGATCGCGCTACAGGGCGCGGGCAAGGCTGTGCTTGGGCTCGTTGGAGAGCCCTTGCTCCCGCGCGTCGAACGGTGGTGGTGGCCGTGCCTGAGGTGGCCGGAGTCGACGGCGGCGAGCTCGGCTGCGGCCGCCGGAGTTCGGTCGTGCACGGAAACGGGGTTAGAGCTCGAAGGCGAGCGAAGCGATGCGCTAGGGATGCTCTATGGAGCCTTACGAACTCGTTGGACTCGCCGGGGTGACCAAATGGTCACCGGAGCTGCGTCGACGGCGAGCTCGGCAACGGCGGAGGTTCGGCCATGGTGGGGAGGAGGCTACGGTGAGGGAACGAGGGGGAGAAGAGGGGGAAACGGTGGCGTAGCTCACCGCGGTTGCAGTGGGCGTCGAAGCGGGCTTGGGGACGCGCTGGAGACGGCGAATTCGACGGCGATGATGGTCGGAGCCCGAAGAGGGGAACGGCGACGTGGCGGCGATGCAGGGCTTCCGGAGGCCCGTGGAGCGGTGGGGAGGAAGAGGGGGTTGTGGCGGAGCTTCTGAGCTAGTCGGGGGAGCGAGGGGTGGCCGGAGACGGCTGCTAAGGCGAACGGCGGCGACGGTGGTGTTCGGCCGTGAGAGAGAGAGCGAGGGAGAGGAGGGAAGAGCCGAGGGCGAGTGAGAGAGAGCAGGGGGGGAGGCGTGGCGTCGTCCAGGGCATCGAGGCGAGGAGGGGAGGGCAGGCAGGCAGGGAGAGAGGTGGCGTGGCGCGGTGGCGCGCGCGCGCGCCGGCCACACTCCCCTCCCTCTGTCGGGACGAAGACGACAGAGGAGGGAGACGGGCTGGGCCGCCTGCTGGCTGGGCCGGCCAGCTGGATGGGCTGCACAGGTAGGCGCCAGGTAGTCCTTCTCTCTTTTATTTTTTTTGTTTTCTAATTTCTGACATTTGTTTTGATTTAAATAATATATTAAATCATTTATTTAACTTATGCCAAATTTTTCAGGGGCTAGATATATTATTCCAGAGCTCCTTTATAATTGGCATAATATTTGGACATATATCAATATATATAGAAATATATTTCCAAAGCAAATATTTATGCATTAATTCCAAATGCCCAAAATAAATGTCCACGAGCCACTAAAAATATTGGTTTGATTTTTTTATCTCTGTCCAATATTTTCAGAGATCAACATGAGCATTTTCTTGGACCCTTTTGGAGAAATTTTATTTGGGTCATGTTCAAAGTGATTCTGAGGGTTTCACAGATCCCCATTTCAAGTTTCTGATGAAAGAGTAAACATGATGCAACACTCTAATGCATGACTAGCTAGGGTGTGACAGCAACGACCAGGTCCGAGGGACCTGGCTGGGTGGCGTGCGCTCGGGCCCGTGTCCAGCCCCCTTGCGTGACGCTCCTGAGGGGAGGTGTTGCGATGAGGCTAGAAACACAGCTCTGGGCTCCCTAAGGTTGATACGGCCGTGGGCCGTCCTCAGTTATTTATCACCAGTGCGGAGCATAGCGCTTCTGTATGTGTACGGGCATAGACGCTCCTTGGCAGTGTCGTCAGCCAACGCGAAGCATGGTGGTTCCACTGGTACGTGGGAGGGCCCCCCTCCGGGAGGAGCCCCCGGGGCGTGTACAGCCCTGCCTTGACACGTGGCTTGCATGGCAGGCTAGACGAGGTGTATCTGGGCACCGGTTAGCCAGCGCGGGACTCACGAGGCCCTACCTCAAGGTGGGTTGCGCCTGGTCTTGAGCCTTGGACAGCTGTGTGTTCCTGCGAGATGGTTACAAATGCTCTACGTCCTCAGGTCCCGGCCCTCGCGAGCTCAGCCGCCGCTGGTATGCCCGGTCGCGATGCCATGGACAAGGCCAGGGGGTGAGGGCTAGAGAGCCAGTAGGAGCTCCTGAGTCGCGATGCTCAGGAGCCCCCCTTTTAACATGCAAGCAATTTGCATGAGGGAGAGAAGGCCCACGGTAGGCGGCAGATGATAATCATGTGCAGGTTAAGCATGAAGGGCAAATCAACTCAGGTAAATGCACGAGGGATACATGCCACTGGGTCAGGCCCGAGCGGCTTAGGGATGATGCAGCTCAAGGGGCGCCCCCAGCAAGGTAAACTAAAAACATAAGCAAAAGGGATACATGCCGCAGGTATGGACCCACGCGACCCGGGAATGATGCAGGCCTGAGGGCGCTCCCAGCTGAAATCAACTCGAAAGATGTCGCCTGGTACCATTGTAGAGGGGGTGTTGGAGTAGCTAACGATGAGCGACGAGGAAGCCGATCCTCATGAGCTGCCGGAGCCCTGAGCCTCGGGAGGCTCTGGGGGCCCAGGCGGTTCCTCGAGGACCATCTCCATCTCCACCAGGACGGCGTGGTGCCTAGCCTCCTGAGCTGCCAGAAATCTCTGCAGATGGCGCTGGTGAAAGGCATGCGAACGTAGCTGTGCGGCGGACCCTCGCAACGTCCCACGCGTGAGGGCCAGAGGCGCTCCTGAGACGCGGCTCGGTTGATTCCTAGGAAGTCGATGCAGACGCGTAGCCCGCCATCCTCGCCTGGATGGGGAGCTACGCCAGGCAGGCGGCGATCGCTGTGTATGACTCTTGATTCTTGAAGCTCCTGAGTGGCCTTGGTGACGAACTCCTCAGGGTTGGGCCTTTCTTGCCCCATTGCTTCTTGAGGGAAACATGCTGCGAAGCACGCCTCAAATTGGTGCCAGAGCGCCTCCCTCGTGATCTTGGAAAAGTATGAGGCCCTCCAGAAGAGAGCCCCCGAGCCCTGCCCGAGGAGGGCGCCGGGCACGCCTTCCTATGTGATGGAAGGAGGCGCCCCTTGCACTGGCGCAGATCCTGATGTGACTCCTCCTGAGATGCCAGCCTCCTGAGGCCTTGAGCTGGGTGATGCCTTTTCTTCTTGGGGACTGCCTCAGGAGGGTTCTCGCCCTTGCTGTCCGGGTCCTCGATTGATGCAGCTTGGAAGGCGCGCTCGAGGGAGCACACCACATCCTTCTCTTCGCAGGGGTTTGTGATAATTCCTCCGCTTTCGGGCATCTTGAGGACATTTTAGCCATGGTGGGTCACCGCCATGAACTTGGTCAGGGCTGGATATCCGAGTTGTATGGCAGGCGAATGTGGGCAACGTCAAAGTCGATGAGCTCGGTGAGGTAGTTTTTGCGCTGTTCGAAGGTGACAGGGAGGCGGACCTGCCCTATTCGGGTAGTGGAGCCATCAATAACTCCTAAGAAGGGCTTGGTAGGCTAAAGTTGGTCATATGGCACTTGAAGGTTGTTGAACATCTCGGCGGACAGAATGTTGAGTCCTGCACCGCCATCGATGAGGGTCCTGGTAACTTGCACGTTGCTGATGACTAGGGAACAAAGCATTGGGAGGACGCCAGCGGTAGCGGCACACTTGAGTTGATCCGCTGAGCTAAAAGTGATGGCGCACTTTGACCACCTGAGCGGGCGCGTGGCCTCAAGCTTGGGGAGGACTGCATTCACCTCGCAAGCAAACTGCTTGAAGATACACTGAGAAGCTAGGGCCTGGGCTCCGCTCAAGATGCAAGCGATAGCACGTGGCTCCTGGAAGCCCCCAGCCCCCTTTTCCTGGTGGTGGTCATCATTCCTTCTTGGCGGTGGCGGCAGAGGAGGAAGGCCTGCGTTGCCCTGCAGGCAATCCTCACGACGCTGATTCCTCCAAGCTCCCTTGCGAGGCTGGTCCTGCCAGCGATCCTTGCGAGGTCGGTCACGCTACTCCTGGCGAGGGCCTCAGTCCTCCCATCATCCTCCGCCTCTTCCTCCTCCTCGGCCGTAGCCCCGGTCTTTGCGCTTGGGGCATCGACTGATACGTCCTTCTCGAACGGCCCTGAGCTCCTGGCACTCGTTGGTGTTGTGGGTGTAGAGGTTGTGGTAAGCGCAAAATTGGTTGCCCTTGGACGACTCCGGCTGGTCCCTACCGTGCTTCGTGTCTATCTCTACTGCGAGCACAGCTGCTCCTTTGCGCTTCACATCCTTGGCCTTGGGCTTCTTCTCTTCTGGGTCAACAGCTGGAAGCTCGAGAAGGGAGAGGCGCCCCTCCTCAGCTCTTGCGCACTTGGTCACCAGATTGAACTGCTCCAGAGACGTGCATAGGTCCTCGTGGTTGGCGAGCTCCTCCTTCATCTTGACGTCATGGACGCCATCAGAAAACACTGAGATGATGGCCTCGTCCGTCACCTTGGGGATCTTGAGGCGAGCGCTGTTGAAACGCTAGATGTACTTCTGCAGGGTCTCTCCAAGCTGCTGCTTGATGCGGCGCAGGTCACCTGCGGCCGGACGGCGGTCACGAGTGCCCTAGAAGTTGGCAATGAAACGGCTGCGCCTCTCATCCCAAGAGGAGATCGAGCCGGGGGAAGGTTCAGGAGCCAGGTGCGGGCACCATCCTTGAGCGCCATGGGAAACCAGTTCGCCATGACCTTTTCGTCTCTGTTGGTCGCCTCGATACCCATCTTGTAGAGCTGCAGGAACTCCACGGGGTCGGCGGTGCCGTCATAGCAAGGAGGCAGATCCGGCTTGAACTTACCCGGCCAGGCAATGCTGCGCAGCTCGGTGGTGAAGGCGCGGCAGCCTGCGGTGGCCACCAGAACCTTTTGCTGACGCAGGGCTTGCTCTTGATGGTTCCCGCACGCTACCGCCAGGGACAGCGCGGGGTCTTGGCGTGTAGGTGTAGGGATGCGGTCTTGCCGTGCTGGTGCAGGGAGCACGTGAGCGCCTTCTTGAGGCTGTGGAATTTCTTGGCAGCTTCATTCTTGCCGCGCAGGCACTGGACGCGGTGGGTCATGTCCAGGGGCTACGCGCCTTGGTGCCAGGGCGCCTTCTTGGGGAGGAGGTGGCGGAGGCAATCCCTGAGCCGCGTTGCCCATGCAGGACAGAGGGCGAGGCAGCTAGAGGGACGTCGAAGGAGAGCCCCCCGCGGTGCTGATGAGCTCGGTGATGCGAGTGAGCCATTCTTCGTAGAGGTCATCGACAGGGCGGTAGTGCAGGACCTCACGTGCCAGGAGAAACGCGGCCTGCGCGTCTATGGGGTCGCGACGAGTGTGAGACGATGAACCGGCTGGGGTCAGTGATGGATTGGCCGTGCGGCCTTCCCGCCGCACCGAGGGGTGTAGCGAAGATGCTTGCTACTCATTCCCCGCCGGACCGGTGGCGGTGTTGGCGGCAGGCGATGGAGAACGATGAGGAGGCTCGCCGATGGGGGCCGTCTGGGCGAAGCGGGCGGTGAGAGCGGCCTGGCGCTCAGCGCGAGCCCGGCGAGCGTCTGCCATGGATGCGACGAAGCGATGGTACGTAGATTAGCGGAGAAAAGATTTCGGCGCACCCCTACCTGACATGCCAAATGTCGGCTATCGGGTTCCGGAAAACCCTTAAGGTTCGAACCCTGGGGTGCGCACGAAGATCTTCTCCCTACCAAAACACGCCCACAACCTCGCCGCGAATCTATGCTAGCACCATGAACAACACAAGAGATACAAGGTTTATACTGGTTCAGGCCACCGTTGTGGTGTAATACCCTAATCCAGTGTGTGGTGTGGTGGATTGCCTCTTAGGCTGATGATGAACAGTACAGAGGAAGAACAACCTCGTGAGGGGTGTTCTTGTGGTGGTGCAGTGTTCTACTTAGGAAGGATCCGATCCCATTCTATGGTGGTGGCTAGCTCTATTTATAGAGGCATTGGTCCTCTTCCCAAATATTGAGCAGGAAGGAAGCCAACAACGGCCATTTCGAAAGGGGACAACTAGTACAAGCTATCCTAACTAAAGGTAGTCTTCCACTTCCAAAGGCACTGGCGATGACGCCATTTTGGGGTCCACGGTGACCTCCGTCCTGCCTTCCTGCTAGTCTAGGTCTCGTTGCACCAATATGGAACCCTTTGCTTGATGCCTCGGTACTCCGCGCCTATGATTGCCCCCTTTGCACCAAAGAGGAAATGAGGACACTGCGCAGGCTGGCGCCCGCTTGGCGCCCGCCTGGTCTTGATCGTCATGGCTTGCATCATGAGCACCTCGCGAGGTACCCCTCACCTTGATCTCTCCACCTCCTCGCGAGCCTGCCTGGTGAGGCCGCCCCTGAAGAGGCCTTGTGTTGTCCGCCCCGCGAGGCTTGGCCCCTCACAAGGGACTTGAACTTGGGTTGATGAAGTCGGGCTGTACTGGGCCTCCGCTGAGCCAAGCTGCAGGCCGCAGGCAGGCAAGTCTGGGTACCCCCATTCCCAGAACACCGACATCTTGGTCCCTTTGATATGCTTGTTGGTTCTTCGAATCTCTTTGTTTCTGGTACATATTGGTTCGATCTTGGATTGTCCATGCATGAGTCAGGGGAAAACATATACCCCTGTACATTTTCCCCGACAAAATGACAGGATCTGTAGTGATATCTTCATTGCGAAAGAGTAGCACGGTAGCAAAGGGACAAATTAAAAAATGGATAGAATTGTTTACTTCAACAAACAACCTAGTATAGCCATTGTAACTGGTATGGATAGAAATGAATTTGTCAGAGGTAAACATCGCAAGGCAGGTGCTACTAGAGCAAATAATGGCCCTGTTGTCTATTAAAAGGTAGGGAAAATAGATAAGACGGGCTAGGTGTGTTTACTATAACATGCTTAATACATGAACCGTAGAAAACATGGCCATTGCAACTGGTATTGGTGAGATTCAACTACTGAGTTCATACTTGGTAAGTCTGAGGGGTTGTGGCTGTGGCACTTCATACGGAGAAGAGCCCGCCCCAAGTTGGCTACAGCGGAGGCGAGGTGTTCCTCCAGGTCGAAGAGTGGATCAGTGTCGCTGACATGTGTACCTCCAAGAACCAAGTAAATGTTAGAAGCCAAACTACAATTTCATAAATGATGTAAAATACTTTAAGACATGGGATGCAGCTAACCTCGACGGCAAACAACAGCATCGCCAATTATGACCCTGCGTAAGTACATGGAAAGGCATGTTAAGTAAAACGGGTTAGCATCCACTAAAAATAGCAAATAGCCAACATCTCTAGTATATCTTGATTGCGGAGAGTAGAACGGTAGCAAAGGGACAGATGAAAAAAATGGATACAACTGTTCATTGCAACATGCTTAACTGGATACAACCGTTTAAGTTTGTAGCCACTAAAATACAACTCTTTAAAACTGGATACAACTGTAAATTGAAATAGGCTTAATAGCCATTAAAATCAGTACTGATAAAAATGCAGTTGGCAGAGTTAATTATCACAGGGCAGGTGCTGCCAGAGCAGAGAATGGCCCAGTTGTCTATAAAAAGGTAGGGAAAATAGCTAAAACGTGTTAGGGATGTTTACTACAACATGCTTAATACATCTAAAAGGATCGAGAACAGGTGTCTAGAGGGGGGTGATTAGACCCTCAACAAGTAAAGGTAGCAATTTTTAAGTTTTTCAAGTTGAGGTTGAGCACAATTTCAAACATTCACAATACAATTCCAGCAAGCATGACAAGAGTATATGAGTAGCGGAAAGTAAATCATGCAACTTGCAAGAAAGTAAAGGGATGGGATTGGAGTGTGCAAACACAATTGGAGACACGAAATTTTTTGGCGTGGTTCCAATAGGTGGTGCTACATACATCCACGTTGATGGAAACTTCAACCCACGAGGGTAACGGTAGCATGAGTCCACAGAGGGCTCCACCCACGAAGGATCCACGAAGAAGCAACCTTGTCTATCCCACCATGGCCATCGCCCATGAAGGATTTGCCTTACTTGGGTAGATCTTCACGAGGTAGGCGATCTCCTTGCCCTTACAATCTCCATGGTTCAACTTCCCAATCTTGACGGAGGCTCCCAAGTGACACCTAACCAATCTAGGAGACAACACTCTCCAAAAGGTAATATATGGTGTGTTGATTATGAACTCCTTGCTCTTGTGCTTCAAATGATAGTCTCCCGAACACTCAACTCTCTCACACAGATTTGGCTATGGTGGAAAGATGATTTGAGTGGAAAGCAACTTGGGGAAGGCTAGAGATCAAGATTCTTGTGGTTGGATTGGAATGTCTTGGTCTCAACACATGAGTAGGTGGTTCTCTCTCAAAAAATTAGTAGTGGAAGTGTAGGCACGTTCTGATGGTTCTCTCCACGAATGGAGAATGGGTGCAAGGGTATATATAGCCTCCACACAAATTCTAGCCGTTACACACAATTCACCAAACTATGTGGGACCAAATAGTGAAACTCGGTCAGACCAATTCAATTCAAAATGTGAACGTTAGAGTTTTTTGTGGGACCGACAATCATCAACTCAGTGGGACCGATGTGCTAGGGTTAGGGTAAAACCTCAACTCGGTTTGAACGATTACACAAACTCGGTGAGACTAATTTTGGTAACAAGCAAACAGAGAGTTGGTCAAGCAAACTCGGCGGGACCAATTGCATATGTCAATGGGACCGAAATTATGGCAACAGGCAACAGAGAGTTTGCAAGCCCATCTCGGTGAGACCGAGATCCCATTAGTGAGATGAACTGATTAGAGTTTCTGGCAGTGCCTGTTTCAAATGAACTCGGTGGCGCCGGATGGATCAAATCGGTGGGGCCGAGTTTGACTTTTAGGTTTAGGACATATGTGGAAGTGAGATAGTGGTTGAGGGCTTTGGAGCATATCACTAAGCACTTTGAGCAAGCAAGCCATTAAGCAACATCTCACCCCCTTTTAATAGTATTGGCTTTCCCTATGGACTCAATGTGATCTTGGACCACATAATATGAAAATGTAGATTCTTGAGGTTTTGGCAATGTTTGTCCTTTGCAGCTAGAAGGGGTTCCACATCCTCTTGTCCATGCCACTCCAATGTTGAACTTACTTGAAATATACTAGATGAAAATATTAGTCTAATAAGAGATATATTGACATTAAGTACCAAAATCACCCAGGAAGCACTTGTTCTTTCAATCTCCCCCTTTTTGGTAATTGATGACAACATACATCAAAGCTTTAGATAAGGATATAAGGAAATAGTAAGTAAAGGTTTGGAAAGACATGTAACATTCATATGCCCCCCTACATGTATGCTATCATGTGATTATGGAATATGAGAGCATGAGAATGCATAAGAGTGATAGAGCAAGCAATGAGTTACATGTATCTTGGCTATATGCATAAGAGAAAATGGTGTAGATACTGGAAAGATACCTTCATGTTCATGAGTCCTTGCAAACAATATATACCTCAGCAAGATATCTTCATGCACATGAGTGTGATGCATATACTTACCTTGTGGTCTTGAACTAGCTTTGGAAGAGATGAACCTGAGTAAACAAGGTTAGATAACACACGAACACCCAGTAGACAAAGCAAGTTCAGGAAATCACAAGAGTACCAATACTGGGATGACATGTAGTGAGTGAGTACTAGGTACTCTGTTTGGATAGAGACATGTCCCCAAAGAGTAAAGATATGCAATGAATAAGAGGAAATTGTCTTCCCTTGGAACTAAGCTCTCTGTCCCTGAATATGATATTGGGTAATGGGAGAATATAGGGAAAACAAAATCAGAGCAAACAATAAAATCAGAGCAAAACAGTCATATCAATCATAACACATACTAACATGTCTTTTTCCTCTTGAAGACATGAGACATCTCTCCTCTTATGGATAAGAAGTAGCAGGAGAAGCTTTAGGTGTGCATTCTCTCTTATGTGATAAGCTTTGATGTGCTCTCTCCCCCCTTTGACATCAATTTCCAAGAAGGGATCTTCTGGAGCATGAATCAAGTAGGTTTGGTCCTTTAGTCACATTAAAAAGCAACATGTAATATAGGGTGCTGGTAGAGGACAAGAATCATTTAGTGGAGCTGGAACAAATTTGCAGGATGCAATTGGCAAAGTGTTTTCTCAGGATTGAAATCGGTAACACCGTGTTGTTATCTTCAGTGGCGCCGAGGTGGTTCGGTTTAGCCGAAAGAAACAAACCGATGAGGCCGAGTTCAACACAGAGAGAAAACAATTGTCATCTCAGATCACTTCGGCAAATAAGATCTCACAAAGATTTGCAAGGAATTAACTGAAGGATTTGCAATGAATTGGATGTAGGAATGCAGAACATAATAGAGAAAATAATATAAATCTAGATGAAGTTTTTTTGAAAGAGGAACAAGCATGCAAGAGACAAATGCAAGACCACAGAGAAACGATAGAGAACTTCATCTACAATTGGTCGGCAACAAGTTCACCTGTGTTAGAGTATATTGACTTAGGAGTCAAGTGAAGGCACTTGATAATAGGTCATACTCATCGTTTAAGCTCAAAATGGGGTTGCCATTTTTCGTTTAAGCATTTTAATGTATTCACATCTTGTTGAGCTGCTTTGACCCATGAGTTGGGGGTAAAGCTTCTCTATGATGGAATAACATACCTTGGGTGGTGGTGTTGATCTTCATCATGTAGTGGAACTTGTGTGGGATGCTCAAGGTTGATGTAGCTCATCAAGAGTAGGGAGCACCACTTGTAGTTGGATTTCATCTACCTACATGGGTTAGTCTTGCAAGGAAGAGCACTTGTGTATCCAATATGAAAATCATGAAATTTGATATAAATGAATTGCCAAAGGATATAATAAAAGGATTTATGTTTCCTTGTCTCCAACCACCATATTGTACAGACTTGGAGATGTAGAGATTGCTTAGTATGTGATTGAGTTGCAATCTCATAGAGTTGGGCTTATCCAAGTACCTACAGGGTTAGATAGCATGCAAGAGTACAAGAATATCCAAGACATATGATCATCATCATAAGAGAAATATTAAGGATTAGTCAAAGAAAGGCTCATGCCTTGAAAGCATTGAAATGGAGTTTCTACTCCAAGTTTGAGTCATCAATAATGTTCAATTCACCTCTCAAACAACAAAACACTTTATCATCAAGCGGTTTGGTGAAAATATCTACCAATTGCTTATCGGTACGAACATGATTAAGATTGATGTCACCTTTAGCAACATGATGTCGAATGAAATGATGACGAACTTCAATATGCTTAGTTCGAGAATGTTGCACGTGATTGTGAGCAATCTTAATAGCACTTTCATTGTCACAAAGCAATGGAGCATGTTTCACATATATCCCATAATCTTTAAGAGTTTGGGTCATCCAAAGTAATTGAGCAGAACATGAACCGGCAGCAATGTATTCCGCTTCGGCGGTAGATAAGGATACCGAGTTTTGTCTCTTGGAGGACCAAGACACAAGAGATCTACCAAGAAATTGACAAGTACCCAAAGTGGACTTTCTATCAACGTTGTCACCAGCATAGTTCGAATTGGAGTAGCCAGCAAGATCAAAAGAAGACCTCTTAGGATACCAAATGCCAAAATTTAGTGTATGAATTAAGTATCTCACTATCCTTTTCACAGCCTTAAGATGACATTCTTTGTGGGCCACTTGATATCGTGCACACATGCACACACTTAGCATAATATTGGGACGGGAGGCACATAAATATAACAATGAACCAATCATAGAGCAGTAAACCTTTTGGTCAACCGGTTCACCATCCTTAGTCAAGTCAAGATGTCCACTAGTAGGCATGGGTGTATTCATACCTTTGCATTCTTGCATGTTGAACTTCTAGAATAAGTCCTTGGTATAATTTTTTTGGGAAACAAAGGTAACATCCTTAGTTTGCTTGATTTGCAAACCAAGAAAGAACTTGAGTTCACTCATCATAGACATCTCAAACTTCTCCGACATTAGCTTTCCAAACTTTTCACTAAAATGAGGGTTAGTCGAACCAAATATGATATCATCCACATAAATTTGGCACACAAATAATTCACCATTAACCCTTTTAGTAAAAAGTGTAGAATCCATTTTACCAATTTCAAAGCCTTTATCAATAAGGAACTTAGTCAAGCATTTATACCACGCTCTAGGAGCTTGTTTAAGACCATAAAGAGCTTTGTGAAGTTTGTACACATGGTCGGGTTTATTAGGATTAACAAATCCGGGAGGTTGTATAAAATAAACTTCCTCCTCAATTTCACCATTAAGAAAAACACTTTTGATGTCCATTTGATATAAGGTGATATCACAATGATTGACATAAACAAGTAAGATGCGAATGGACTCAAGTCAAGCAACAACGACATATGTCTCACCATAGTCCATACCTTCACTTGAGTGTAGCCTTGAGCAACGAGGTGAGACTTCTTGCGTACAACTTGTCCATCTTCATCTTGCTTGTTCCGAAACACCCATTTGGTTCCAATGACATTGTGCTTCTCATCGGGCTTTTCAACCAAAGTCGACACTTGATTCCTCTCAAAGTTGTATAGCTCTTTGTGCATGGCATTTATCTAATCCGGATCATCAAGAGCATCTTCAACCCTCGTAGGTTCAATGCTAGAAATGAATGAGTAATGTTCACAAAAATTGTCCAAGCGAATTTTAGAGCAAGTAATTCTCCCGGTTTGAATGTCATCAAAGATTTGTTCGACGGGATGGTCTCTTGAGACTCTTGCTCTAACTCGTTAGATCTTTTGTTCGGGTCGGGGTGGAACATCTTCTTCATCATATTGTTCTTCCTCTTGGCCTTCTTCGTTTTTGGTGTTGTTGTTCTCTTGTGGAGGTGGAGAAGGAGGTTGATGAGGTTTGTCTTGGTGTACTTCCTCGTTTCCTTCATGTTGGTGTGTCCCACTCATGGATGCCTCCGAGTCGACTCGTGGTTCACCTTGTCGTGAGGTAGAAGCTTCCACTTGGACAGACGAGGTACTCTCCTTCACCTCTGTTGGACGGATCTTGCCAATAGACAAGTCTTGGATTGCTTCTGAAGGATCTTTGTCACCTACATCATTTGGCAATTGCTCTACTTGCGATCCATTAGATTCATCAAACTTCACATCTACCATCTCTTCAACCTTTTGGGAGAAATTGTTGTAGACAGACTAAGTGTGAGAGTTTGGGCCATAACCGAGTAGGAAACCTTGATGAGATTTAGGAGCAAATTTCGAACAATGATGCTTTTCAAGAATGTAGCACTTTCAGCCGAATACCCGAAAGTATCCAACTTGGGGTTTGTTACCGGTGAGAAGCTCGTATGCCGTCTTGCCGAGTAGCTTGTGAAGATATAGACGATTCGTTACACGGCGAGCTTTCTCAACCGCTTCCGCCCAATAGTGTTTTGGCGTCTTGTACTCATCAAGCATCATTCTCGCCATTTTGATGAGCGTCCGGTTCTTCCTCTCAACAACTCCTTATTGTTGAGGCGTGTACATAGTCGAGAGCTCATGTGAAATCCCTTCTTCTTCAAGAAAGGTGTCCACATTGGCGTTCTTGAACTCCATTCCATTGTCGCTGCGAACCTTCTTGATCTTCACTTAAAATTGATTTTGGGCCTTCCTAGCAAAGTTCTTGAAAATCTTTTGGACCTGCAACTTATCATCAAGAAAGAACACCCACGTAAATCTTGAAAAATCATCGACTATGACTAAACCAAAAGACTTTTATAGGCGTTTGGACTGAAAAGATCAATATGAAATAGCTCAAGCGGTCTTCTCGTGGTCATGATGTTCTTCACGGGGTGGCTTCCTCCAACCTGTGTTTCCCACTTCACAAGCACTGCACAATCTATCCTTGTAAAATATAACATCTTTTACTCCAAGGATATGATCACCTTTAATAAGCTTATCAATGTTTCGCATGCCCATGTGACCTAACCTTCTATGCCACAACAAACCTTTAGAAGATTTAGCAATTAATCAAGTTCTAGGTTGAGCCTTTTTAGTGAAATCGACAATGTATAGATCACCTCTACGTATACCGGTAAAGACCATTTTATGATTATATCTCGAAAAACTTGGCTATCTACTTCAGTAAATAGGACATTGAATCCAAAGTCATCTAGTCTAGATATAGAAAGTAAATTATAGACAAGAGATTCAACGAGCATAACATTTTGTATGGAGCTATCATGTGAGATGGCCACCTTACCAAGGCCAACCACATTACCCTTTGAGTTATCACCAAAAGTGACATACTTTCGAGGGCCATTGTTTCCAGCAAGCTCACGAAACATATCCTTGTCCCCGGCCTTGTGATCAGTACATCCACTATCAAGAACCCATTCCTTTCCTCCAACCATGTAGCCTCAGCGATTTGCCATAAGACCAAAGTGTCTCATAGAATCATCAAGATCAAACTCACTATCATCATCCTCATCATAGTGTCCATGTTCAACATCGTCTTGTAATTGATCATTTCCTAGAGAGAGTGACTCATTAGATATATGATCTTGAGAATGTTCATATTTATGAATTCTAATGACTTCGGAAATGATGTTGCTAATGATTCCAACATCTCCTTTGGCACACATAAGGTCACGAAGATCAAATAGACAATCACCAAACTTAGGATCATTGGAATTTATCTTACTTAAGTCAATTGACTTATGAAGAATCACATCTAGATTTTGAAAGGAATAGTTTGGAAATCGTTGCTCAAGAAATTTCCATATGGTGTAGGCACAATCAAGAGCACGCGAGAAAACGATCAAATTTCTAGGCAAACCTCTAGTAATAAGATTGACAGTTTTAAGATTGTGAATCATGTTAATAGACTCATTAGAGGTAGGATGCAAAGGATCAACAAGGTACAGACAAGGGCTAGTAATGTACTTGTTCAAGTGATATTCATTGAAAATCTCAAGCATCTCATTTTTCCATTCATAAAACTCTCCATCAAGTATAGGCACTCTTTGTCTAAGGCTCCCCAATGTAGACTCATCCAACTTCCTCCAATGGTGATTAAGCCAAAGCAATGGAGATAAATGCTTTGATACTAATTGAAAGGATCGAGAAGAGGTGTCTAGACGGGGGGTGATTAGACCCTCAACAAGTAAAGGTAGCAGTTTTTAAGTTTTTCAAGTTGAGGTTAGAAATTAGCACAATTTCAAACATTCACAATACAATTCAAGCAAGCATGGAAAGAGTATAAGAGCAGCGGAAAGTAAAGCATGCAACTTGCAAGAAAGTAAAGGGATGGGATTGGATTGTGCAAACTTAATTGGAGACACGGAGATTCTTGGGGTGGTTCCAATAGGTTGTGATCGTACATCCACGTTGATGGAGAGTTCAAACCACGAAGGGTAACGGTTGCGAGTCCATGGAGGGCTCCACCCACAAAGGGTCCACGAAGAAGCAACCTTGCCTATCCCACCATGGCCATCGCCCACAAAGGACTTGCCTCACTTGGATAAATCTTCACGAAGTAGGTGATCTCCTTGCCCTTAAAAACTCCTTGGTTCAACTCCACAAACTTGACAGAGGCTCCCAAGTGACACCTAACCAATCTAGGAGACACCACTTGCCAAAAGGTAATAGATGGTGTGTTGATGATGAACTCCTTGATCTTGTGCTTCAAATGATAGTCTCCCCAACACTCAACTCCCTCTCTCGGATTTGGCTATGGTGGAAAGATGATTTGAGTGGAAAGCAACTTGGGGAAGGCTAGAGATCAAGATTCTTGTGGTTGTATTGGAATGTCTTGGTCTCAACACATGAGTAAGTGGTTCTCTCTCAGAAAATGAGTAGTGGAAGTGTAGGCATGTTCTGATGGCTCTCTCCACGAATGGAGAATAGGTGGAGGGGTATATCTAGCCTCCACACAAAATCTAGTCGTTACACACAATTCACCAAACTCGGTGGGACCGAATAGTGAAAATTGGTCAGACTGATTCAATTCAAAATGTGAACGGTAGAATTTTCGGTGGGACCGACAATCATCAACTCGGTGGGACCGATGTGCTAAGGTTAGGGTAAAACCTCAACTCGGTTTAACCGATTACACAAACTCGGTGAGACCGATTTTGGTAACAAGCAAATAGAGAGTTGGTCAAGCAAACTCGGTGGAATCGATTGCATATCTCGGTGGGACCAAACTTATTGCAATAGGCAACAAAGAATTTGCAAGCCCATCTCGGTGAGACCGAGATGCCATCAGTGAGACCGAACTGATTAGGGTTTCTAGAAGTGGCTATGTGAAATGAACTCCGTGGCGCCGGATAGATCAAATTGGTGGGGCCGAGTTGACTTTTAGGGTTAGGACATATGTGGAAGTGAGAAAGTGGTTGAGGGATTTGGGGCATATCACTAAGCACTTTGAGCAAGAAAGCCATTAAGCAACATCTCATCCCCTTTTAATAGTATTGGTTTTTCCTATGGACTCAATGTGTTCTTGGACCACTTAAAATGAAAATGTAGAGTCTTGAGCTTTTGCCAATGTTTGTCCTTAGCATCTAGAAGGGGTTCCACATCCTCTTGTCCATGCCACTCCAATGTTGAACTTATCTGAAATATACTAGATGAAAATATTAGTCCAACAAGAGATATGTTGAGCTTAATTACCAAAATCACCCAGGGAGCACTTGTGCTTTCAACATCGACTGTACAAAACATAATGAAAGTGCAACTATCCTTGGGTGGTTTTGGTAATGATTAACAACATATAGCTCATTTAAAAAATGCTATTTCAAGATGAATATTTCAGGAAAGTTCAATGATTGGCATGGCCTATATTAGGAATGTGGACCCCTCAAAATGATAAGGACAAAGGATTGGCTTAAGATCTAAAGCTCAAGACTCAACATTTTACTTTTAGTGATCCAAGATGACATTGAGTCCATAGGAAAGCCAATACTATTAAAAGGGGATGAGGTGTTGCTTAATGGCATGCTTGCTCAAAGTGCTTAGTGATATGCTCCAAAAATCCTCAACCACTTTCTCATATCCACATATGTCCCAAACCAAAAGTCAAACTCGGCCCCACCGATTTGATCCATCCGACGCCAACGACTTCATTTGACATAGCCACTGCCAGAAACCCTAGTCACTTCGGTCCCACCGATAGGGATCTCGGTCTCACCGAGATGGGATTGCAAACTCTCTGTTTCCCTTCGTAACATTTCGGTCCAACCGAGATGAGCGATCGGTCCCACCGAGTTTGCAATGCAAACTCCCTGTTTCCCTTTCGTAGTGTTTCGATCTAACCGATATGAGCGAATCGGTCCCACTGAGTTTGCCTGACCAACTCTTTGGTTAGCTTATTACCAAAGTCGGTCCCACCGAGTTTGTGTAATCGGTCTCACTGACATTACATTATGCTCTAACCCTAAAGAAGTTGGTCCGACCTAGTTGACATGTCGGCCCCACCAGAACTCCTAACGGTCACATTATGAACTAAATCGGTCTGACCGAGTTTCACGATTCGGTCCCACCGAGTTTGGTAAATTGTGTGTAACGGTTAGATTTTCTGTGGAGGCTATATATACCCCTCCACCCTCTCTTCATTCGTGGAGAAAGACATCAGAACATGCCTACACTTCCAGCTTTCATTTTCTGAGAGAGAACCACCTACTCATGTGTTGAGACCAAGATATTCCATTCCAACCACATAAATCTTGATCTCTAGCCTTCCCCAAATTGCTTTCCACTCAAATCATCTTTCCACCAAATCCAATCCTATGAGAGAGAGAAAGTTGAGTGTTGGGGAGACTATCATTTGAAGCACAAGAGAAAGGAGTTCATCATCAACACACCATCTATTACCTTTCAGAGAGTGGTGTCTCCTAGATTGGTTAGGTGTCACTTGGGAGCCTCCGTCAAGATTGTGGAGTTGAACCAAGGAGTTTGTATGGGCAAGGAGATCGCCTACTTCGTGAAGATCTACCCTAGTGAGGCATGTCCTTCGTGGGTGATGGCCATGGTGGGATAGACAAGGTTGCTTCTTTGTGGACCCTTCGTGGGTGGAGCCCTGCGTGGATTCGTGCAACTATTACCTTTCGTGGGTTGAAGTCTCCATCAAAGTGGATGTACGATAGCACAACCTATCGGAACCACGCCAAAAATCTCCGTGTCAACATTGCATTTGCTCCCTCTAAACTCCTCCCCTTTACCTTCATATGCAATGATTTACATTCCGCTGCTATACTCTTTAGAATTGCATGTGTAGGTTGATTGCTTGACTTGTGCTAAGCTGCTAAAATCTGCCATGACTTAAAATTGGGAAAAGGCTAGATTTTTATTTGGTCAAGTAGTCTAATCACCCCCCTCTAGACATACTTTCGATCCTACAAGTGGTATTAGAGCTACGGTCTCCATTTTCCTTGATTTCCATAGCTTTTGGTGATCATAGCCTTGGTTTCACAACCTAGGAGAGTATGGCATCTACCGAGGGAAATTACCACCGTAGATGTCCTTACTTTGATGGTACTAATTTTGCTAGTTGGAAGCATGAGATGAAAATACATATTCTTTGACATAACCCTGCTGTTTGAGCTATCGTGTGTATTGGCTTGCAAGGTGAATTCTTCGATGGGAGAGAACCGAACCGTGAAGCTACCGTAGAAGAGTTGAAGATGCTGCAATACAACACTCAAGCTTGTGATATTCTCTTCAACGAATTGTGCCCCGAAGAATTCAACAAAATCAGTCGTCTTGAGAATGCAAAGGAAACTTGGGATACTTTGATTGAGATGCATGAAGGTACTGACTCCATCAAGGAATCCTAATTGGATGTGCTTGAAAGTCAACTTGACAAGTTCAAAATGAAGGATGGTGAAGGTGTCCCTGAAATGTACTCTAGACTTGCTCTTATCAGGAATGAGATTGCCGGCTTAGGAAGTGAAGAGATGACCGATAGATTCATCATCAAGAAGATCCTAAGAGCCTTGGATGGAAAGTACGATACTATGTGCACATTGATCCAAATGATGGCCAATTACAAAGATCTCAACCCAACGGAAGTCATTGGAAGAATTGTTGCTCGTGAGATGTCACTCAAGGATAAAGAAGGGCTTCGCAACAAGTCAAGTGGTGCTTACAAAGCCTCATGTGATGCTCCTACATCATCAAGTGAGGAACAAACCTTCAATGAAGAATTGAGCCTAATTGTGAAGAACTTCAACAAGTTCTACAAGAGTAGAAGGAAGGAAAGAAGTTCCAAGACAAGGTCCTACAATGACAAAAGATCTTCGAGTCGTGAACAAAATTGCTACAATTGTGGAAGACCCGGACAGTACTCCAAGGAGTGTACGGCTCCCTACAAAAGAAGAGAAGATTCACCTAAAAGAAGAAGTAGAACAGAAGAATCACCACCAAGAGAGAGAAGGAGTAGAGATGATCGTTATGAACGAAGAACCTCCCGGAGAAGCAAGGATTCGGAAAGGAAGGACAAATCATCAAAGAGCTACACAAAACGAAGGCATCAAGCTCACGTTGGTGAATGGGTATCCGGCTCCGACTCCGACCATCACTCCGAAAGAAGTTATCACTCCGACTCTGAATATACTCAAGATGAAGGTGTTGCCGGTCTATCACTTGTGTCAACCAACTCCAATGACATATTTGACTCACCAAATGAAGGAATTGGAAGATGCTTCAAGGCTAATGGCCCAAAGGTATCACACCCCAAGTATGTTGATTTCAATAGTGATGAAGATGATTTGCTAGGTGATGATGATTTACTTGTTGATAACTCTAGTTATGAAAACTATGGTGAATTGGCTATTAATCATGCTAATTAAGATAAAACGAATGACGATGATAAGAAGGAGATTGATCGCCTAAGTAAAGAACTAAACACTCTTAAGTTAGCTCATGAAACTACCTTGGAAGATCATCGAGAACTTTTAAAGACTCATGAGAAGTTACGCTTTGAAAAGCTCAACCTAGAGCACGAGCATGAGTTTTTAAAGGCAAACAACGATGATCTTCGCAAGAAAAGGTCTTCTTAAATTGACAAGCATTTACTCTTGTCTAATTACATGCCACAAGTTAAATCTAGCAACAAAAGTAAGAAAGATTCTTCCTCTAGTAGTTACAATAATCATGCTAAATCCAATGTTGTTCCTTCTAGTAGTTCTCTTGGTTTCACTAATGATTCTCTTAGCCAAGTTACACTTGAGCAAGAAAATAGCTTATTGAAGGGAATTATAGAGAAAGGTGTTTACAAGAGCCTTGCCGGAAGTAAGCAATTTGAGGAAATTGTGTGCAAGCAAGGAAGGCATCGGAAGAATAAAGGTGTTGGTTTTGAACGGAAGTTCAATGCCAACGCAGTTGAGTGGGAAGAAGATCAATACCCCAAGACTAAGTTTGTTCCTCAACAAGAGAAGTATTATCCTACTTCTTTCCATGGGACACAAGCTCAAGATGATCTTCCACCACAAGACCACAAGCAAAAAGGCACGGATAAGCTTCAAGACTAAGTTTGTTCCACTCGGTCACACCGACAAGGTCGGGATATATATATATATATATATATATATATATATATATATATATATATATATATATATGTATATATGTATATATATATATATATGTATATATATATCCACAGGTGAAATTTTGGAAATTTCTTCAAAACCCCTTAGCCCGCGCATATCCTGCTCTGCATCCTCGGGTCTCCGGATCATCTCCTCGCCGCCAGCGACCTCCCGCTGCTAGTTTTTGTCGCTATCAACGGGAATTTGCTCCGTCGTTGCTGCCGTAGCAAAATCCCGCCGGACTAGGGTATGAGTTTGACCCCTTGTGCTCTCATTTTACCTCCGATTCTTAGCACAAGGTCAATGCCATGATCATTGCCACGTATGAAATCAATCTATCCAGAGAAATCTTCCTTAGGTTAAGTTTGATTCGGAAATTTAGGGTTAGGTCTCCTCTGAACTCATCTCGGACCAACTGAATCGTAGAAATCGGTCTCACCGATTTTGGCTTAGGCCATTGCACATGTGCTTTTCTGTCTGACCGGAAGCTGCAAATCGGTGTGACTGAGTTCAATTCTCCGTGAAACCCTAGCAATCTCGGTGCCACCAAACTGTGACTCAGTCTGACTAAGTTCACTAGTTTAGGTTCCAAATGTTGCTTCGGTATCACCAAGTTTATCAATTCGGTAGCTCCGAAATCATTTCAGTAGAGAACTAAAACTATGTTTTGACTCATTTGTTTTGCAAAAATCTCTGCACTTTGTGATGCTCATCTACTCTACCTCAACTATATCTATTCACAGGGTTTGCTGTCTGTTTGCCTGCCAAGATGTCTGACCAGAGTGATAGCCAGAACACATCTGAAGAGAAAATGCAAATGAGTGAGGGCACTAGTCCCTCATGCAGCTATGATGAGGGCAACAGGAGCACTCCAAGCAACTTGCCAAAGGCAGCCACTAGAATAAGAAAGAAGAGATCCTCAGACTCTGAGGATGAGGACTATGTTGCTGTTGAGGATGAGGCCACCTCAAAGAAGAAAGTGCTGAAGAAAGAGTATGGCATTGCTGCTACAACAAAGCCTGGTATGAACAAGAAGGCACCAGCAAGGAGAGTCCCAACATCCAAGCCAAGGAAAGTTCCAATAGGAGAAACCATGAAATTCACAATAGAATCAGATGATGGTGAGGTAGTTGGAGATGGCAAGAAGAAGAAGAAGAGGGCAAGAACCACAACTGCAAAAGTTCTTGGAAAGTCAACTATGGTAAGAGATTCAGAAGAGGAAGAGGAAGAGGATGCTGCACCAGCACCCAAGTCACAAAAGCTTATGGGCGATGCAATCAAGTCAGGGGCTGCTACATCTAAGCCCAAACCTGCTCCCAAAGCTGCTGCTCAAACCACCAAGTCTGCACCCAAGAGAAGCACCAGAAACATTCCTGCTGAGGAGAAGAACAAGGCCCCAATGCCTGCGATGGAAGAAGAAGATGCTGAAGCCCAAGTGCTTAGAAAGCTGAAACCAAAGATTCCAGACCACAATGACACTCATCCAGTGGTAGACGACATGAACATCAGAAAGGATGCAGGTCTGAGACTTTGGAGGAAAAATGATCCTTATGCTGTGAGAAGGAGAATTGTTGTGGACTATAGATTCCACACCAAAGAACAACAAGACTTCTATGAGACCATTCTGCTTGACAAGAAGCCAATTGTTTGTGATATGAGATGGCTTGATTGGGAATATATCAAGGAGAATGAAGATCACTTTCCAGGTGTATATGACAGCTTCAAATATTTTGGAGTTGACAAGTTTGTTGGACAGAAGCTCACCAAATGGAATGATGACCTAATCATGCAATTCTACTCCACTGCTCATTTCTATCCAGATGGAAGGATAGTGTGGATTTCTGAAGGTACAAGGTACCAGTCAACTATTGAAGAATGGGCGAAGTTGATCAATGCTCCAGAAGACCATGAGGATGATTTGAATGTGTATGCCAAGAAGAAGAAAGACCACAACTCCATGGCAAGTATGTACACAGGAAATTCCTGATGAAGCCCTGGAAACTCATAAGTTGGGCTCAGTGAAATACTTGTTGTCTGGTCTGCCTACTACCAACACCATCTTGAGGCATAATCTGTTGCCCAAACCTGGAGATCATAGGATGATAAGAGGACATTCAATCAACATGCTGCACATTTTTTATGTGCCTCAAAAATTCAAGGTCATGAGTATGATTTTAGAGATAATCTAAAGGACTGTTGCTGAACGAAAAAGGTTGTGGGTATGCTCCACACATTCAGGTGTTCATCAACTCAAATATGGGCACATGCACTTACTTGTTGGACAAGGAGCATTTACCTCTCAAGCCAGAATTTGAAGACAACACAGTTGTAATGGATGAGAATGAAACTTCATTAGTGCAAGCACAAGAGAAGAGATCTAAGGCAAAGGCAGAAAAAGCTGCAAGGATGCCAACTGTTGAAGAGGCATCCCAAGTGTTCTTGAAGAGCAAACAAGATCAACTTGGATATCTGATCCAATCTACTTTGAGGATTGAGAAGGGCTTGGCCACCCTGACTCAGAATTAGGAGAGCTTGGAGAGGATCATTGAATAAAAATTCTATGATCTTGATCTGAAAGTGACTGAGATGCAGACAACAGTTGAGCAGCTCCAGGAGGAAGCAGAGGAGAAGAAAGGGAAAGCAACTACAGAAGTTTTTCAGTGAGTGCCAAGAGGTAAGAGGTCAGCTGCAGTGCCAGTACCTGATACTAGAGCTACCACATCAGCACCAGCAGCTACAACTTTAGTGCCACCTCCAGCAGCCACTCCATCAGCTCCAGCTACATCGACAGAAGCTTTCGTCCTTGGAATCATCTCTACACCACCTCATGAAGACCAAGCCTGAGAGACGCATAGCACTATGCATATTTGAACTTTTTGGTAACTTGTTGCCAAAGGAGGAGAAATATGTATAGATCATAGGCTTCAAGAGAGACTGTTGCTT
Organism: Triticum timopheevii; assembly: GCA_963921465.1. NCBI lineage: Eukaryota > Viridiplantae > Streptophyta > Magnoliopsida > Poales > Poaceae > Triticum > Triticum timopheevii. The sequence goes on along the minus strand of OY997264.1, from coordinate 244,336,419 downwards.
TTTTGTCTCTCTTGCACTTTGTTTGGTTGAACTTTCCTGTTTGATACCTTATTTCCTTCTGTGAGATACTTGTATGATCATGTGTTTGATATGCTACTTTAATGTGTGCTTGGATAATATTATCTCTTATATCCATATATGATCATTCACTTTGCTTGCTATCATTTTGAGCCCTCCACCAAGATGTATGTGACATGGAAGAGTAACCCATGATACTAATCGATTGTGCACTTGCATTCAGAAGCAAATCTTAAGTAATGCAGAAATTTAGGGGGAGCTCTTGCTTATCGCATACTTCTCAAAGCGATGATGTATTTCAATCTTATTATCATTTGTCGAAGCTTTGATCTATATGTTGTCCTCATTTACCAAAATGGCGGAGATTGAAAGTGCAACTATCCCTGGGTGGTTTTGGTAATGATTAACAACATACAGCTCATTGAACTAATGCTATTTCAAGATGAATATTTCAAAAAAGTTCAATGATTGGCATGGCATGGATTAGGAATGTGGACCCCTCAAAATGCTAAGGACAAAGGATTGGCTCGAGCTCTAAAGCTCAAGACTCTACATTTTACTTTTAGTGATCCAAGATCACATTGAGTCCATAGGAAAGCCAATACTATTAAAAGGTGATGAGGTGTTGCTTAATGGCTTGCTTGCTCAAAGTGCTTAGTGATATGCTCCAAAAACCCTCAACCACTTTCTCATATCCACATATGTCCCGAACCAAAAGTCAAACTCGGCCCCACCAATTTGATCCATCCGACGCCACCGAGTTCATTTGACATAACCACTGCCAGAAACCCTATTTGGTCTCACCGATAGGGATCTCGGTCTCACCACGATAGGATTGCAAACTCTTTGTTTCCCTTCGTAACATTTCGGTCCAACCAAGATCAGCGATTGGTCCCACTGAGTTCGCAATGCAAAATCCCTGTTTCCCTTTCGTAACGTTTCGGTCTAACCGAGATGAGCGAATCGGTCCCACCGAGTTTGCCTGACCAACTCTCTGGTTAGCTTATTACCAAAGTCGGTCCCACCGAGTTTGTATAATCGGTCTCACCGAGATTACGTTATGCTCTAACCCAAAAAAATAGGTCCCACCAAGTTGACATGACGGTCCCATCGAAACTCCTAACGGTCACATTATGAACTAAATCGGTCTGAGCGAGTTTCACGATTCGGTCCCACTAATTTTGTAAATTGTGTGTAACGGTTAGATTTTGTGTGGAGGCTATATATACCCCTCCAACCTCTCTTCATTCATGGAGAAGGCCATCGGAACGTGCCTACACTTCTAGCATTCATTTTCTGAGAGAGAACCACCTACTCATGTGTTGAGACCAAGATATTCCATTCCAACCACATAAATCTTGATCTCTAGCCTTCCCCAAGTTGCTTTCCACTCAAATAATCTTTCCACCAAATCCAATCCTATGAGAGAGAGTTGAGTGTTGGGGAGACTATCATTTGAAGCACAAGAGCAAGGAGTTCATCATCAACACACCATCTATTACCTTTTGGATAGTGGTGTCTCCTAGATTGGTTAGGTGTCACATGGGAGCCTCCGTCAAGATTGTGGAGTTGAACCAAGGAGTTTCTACGGGCAAGGAGATCGCCTACTTCGCGAAGATCTACCCTAGTGAGGCAAGTCCTTTGTGGGCGATGACCATGGTGGGATAGACAAGGTTGCTTCTTCGTGGACCCTTCGTGGGTGGAGCCCTTCGTGGACTCGCGCAGTCGTTACCCTTCGTGGGTTCAAGTCTCCATAAACGTGGATGTACGATAGCACCACCTATCGGAACCACGCCAAAAATCTCCGTGTCAACATTGCGTTTTCTCCCTCTAAACTCCTCCCCTTTACCTTCATATGCATTGACTTACATTCCGTGGCTATACACTTAGAATTGCATGTGTAGGTTGATTGTTTGACTTGTGCTAAGTTGCTAAAATCTGCCAAGACTTAAAATTGGGAAAAGGCTAGATTTTTATTTGGTCAAGTAGTGTAATCACCCCCCCCTCTAGACATACTTTCGATCCTACACATAGCCATTAATTGCAACTGGTATTGGTAAGATTGAACTGGTGAGTTCATAGTTGGTAAGTCGTGAGAGGTAGTTGACAGGGAACTTCATCTTGGCCATAGCCCTCCAAAGTCAGCGGCAGCGGAGGCAAGCTGTTCCTCTGGGTCGAAGCGTGGATTAGTGCCGCTGACATGTGTACCTACAGGCAACCAGTAAATGTTAGAAGTTAAACTACAATTGCACAAATGATTTGAAATACTGTAAGACATGGGATGCAGCTAACCTCGATGGCAAACAACAACATAGCCCGTTATGACCCTGGGTAAGTACATGGACATGCATGTTAAGTACAACAGGGTTAGCATCCACCAAAAATAGATAATGGGCAGCATATCTAGTGATATCATGAGTCATGTATTGTAAGTGTGTTGCTGGTATTGGTGAAGTTGAGCTGGACAGTTAATACTTGAAGATCACACAGTGTGCAGTACTGATTTAAACAAGGCACAAACATGCTTAATACATCAACCATACATAACATAGCCATTGCAAGTGGTATTGGTAAGATTGAGTTGGTCAGATCATACCTGGGAAGTCCTGAGAGGTAGTCGCCGGGGCACTTCATCTAGGCTGGAGCCTTCACCAAGTCAGCGGCGGCGGAGGCAGGGTGTTCCTCCGGGTCAACACGCACAATGGCCATCACGCCGTTGACCACTATCAGCTCCTCGACCTCCACATGATATGTGGTTGGGCTTGCGCGGTGATACTCTGGAGGTAGGGGCGGTAGGGATTTGGAGGCATGAGGATGTTTCGCAGGTGCCATTTAAGCAATCAGGCCGGGGCCATGATAGAGATTGGTGGGTTACCTGACTGGATCGATGATGCTCAGGCAGAACATAGATGTGGTTGAAGCTATGGTTGTGCTGGCGGCGGTGGTTTGAGCTATCGATAGAGGGAGGGGGGAGGGGGAGATACTGAGGAAACTTTATGGGTGGGGATGTGGTGGGATGAATAAATTCTAAAATCACGCACCTAATGGAAATTTCGCTGCGAAACTTGAAACTTGGCAGGGGGAACACACAATGCGGACGAAGCGTGTAAAATACTCATGTGCGAGAAAAGAGAAAATTGGCAGATCCCGTCTCCAAAAAATGTAAACGTGTTGTTGATTTTTCAGTCAATGGTACGCTTGGTTTATTAGGAAACATCGCACAGGTAACTGACTTATGGATGGTTAACGCAAAAAATTCACATGGGTACGCCATATAAACCGTGTGTTTTGTGATCTTCCAATAATTCTTATACCAATCAGCATCTGCTACTGCACCTAATTTCAAAAATCTCTTTCATTGTATCAGGATTATTCAATGTACATGAACGAGGCAAGGTGACACCCAATGAGCAATCATCATATTATGAAATGCAATCAAGTGTCAACCTGCCTCGCATAGCCATATTTGATCCTATGCAACAAGAGAGAAGCCTACTGCCATCCACTGGCGCGGCAATTTAAGCCGATGTGCGGCCAACTCACGCGACGAGGTGGGACTAAAAACTGTCTGCGGCCAGCTCTAGTCTCTGGTGGATGCGGGCGGACGTTTAGGGAGTATTTAGGGCTAGGCCGCTGGGGTGCGGCTACAAAACTTCAGTGAACACATGCTAATCAACGCTCAAAGCCCTCAAAGGATGTGCTTACCAACATTGTACGTTAATAATATATAGTACCAACTTAAAGTACTACTGGTAATCTGCTCTAAAACTATTACGTATGTAGTATTGGTAGATGCTCATAGTTAATTATACAAACTTATGGGCGACACACGCACTAACTACTTCTCACATGCTTCAATCGGGGCATGCTGGCCAGACGCCGTCATTCTCCTTCCCGGCCTTGTAGGCGGCAACCCTCTGTGCTTCGATCTCCACCGGGCTCTCCTCAGCACGGCGTGCGACCTATTCTTTCTAGCGGTGGCGGGACTCTTTTTCTGCCTCTTCCGCTCCTTTTGTGCGGCTTTGACCGCCTCTAGATCCACCGCCCATTCGGCCATGGTAGCATCAAAGTTTTCCCACGTACTCGTGCGTTCACCGGCGGTGATGAACTCGGCGTGGCGAGATGGCATCGCTTCCTTACCATGTGTGTGGTCACGGGCGGTGAGGAACGCAGCGCGGAGGGATGCCATCGCTTCCTTACCAGTTATTGTGTGCCACAGTGCCATTAACGATGCTTGGAGAGAGCTCTAGGTCAGAGTGGCCTGACAGCCATACAGTGCGGTGGTTTTTAAGAGCTCAATGACAACCGACGAAGGAAATTTGGCCTCCCTTATAATTTTGCTCGTTCATTATCGCACACGGTTCATATCCTTCGCCTCCGGAAACAGTGTGCGCTGAGCCTATTGTGTGTTGCGTTATGATTGGTTGGAACCCCAGCACGCGGATCATGCGTGTGCACCATAGGATGTACCATGATCGAAGAACAATCCACGCCCCTCACATCGCACACGTGCAGCTGTAGCTGGATTGGATTTATATACGCTGAATGCCAAGAAAATGCACATAATCCCCTAAATATGGTAAATGAGCCCGAAAAAAATGCCAAATTTGAACATGGAGATTTGCAGGGTTTATGTTTTATCATAGAAAAAACTCAAGGGCAAAGAACAAAGAAGTTTTGGATTCCCCTTCAATCTTGGTGATTTCCCTCTCGAAAGAATGGAACTTCCTTGGTGATGGTTCGATTTATGAAGGGCGTGCATGACAACATAAGCCAAACCTTCTCAAATTTTCACCAAGGCATGGTGAGGCCATACCATGGCACCATGCCAGGCGTCATGTTTTTCAAACATTTATTTCATTTTTCTATAGTTGAAAACCCAAGTAAACAAACATTTGTGGTTGACTATTGCCACACATTTCATCGAAATATCTGCCCATTCCTTGTAAAAGGCATGAGAATTTACTAAATGGCACGAGCATGGTTTTCCAGGCCATTCTTGTGCACCCTTTCATGCACTGATTCTTTGAACTTGAATTATGTTCATTAATGCCTATAAAATGCACATAACCCCCTAAATATGGTAAATGAACCCGGAAAAGTGCCAAATTTGAACACGGTGATTTGCAGGGGTGTATGTTCATCGTAGAAAAAAACTAATGGACAAAGGACAAAGGAAATTTGGATTCCACTTCAATTTTGGTAATTTTTCCCTCGAAACCATCAAACTTCCTCAGTGATGGTTTGATTTATGAAAGGCGTGGATGATGACATAAGGCAAACATTCTCATTTTTTTACCAGGGCAGGTGAGGCCATACCATAGCACCAAGCTAGGTGTCATGTTTTCCAAGCATGTATTTCATTTTTCTATAGTTGTTAACCCAGTAAATGACGTGTTTGCGGTTGACTAAATAGCACGAGCATGGTTTCCCAGACCGTTCTTGTGCACCTTTACATGCACCGATTGTTCGAATTTGAATTATGTGCATTAATGTCTAGAAAACGCACATAATCCCCTAAATATGGTAAATGAGCCCGGGAAAATGCCAAATTTGAACATGTTACATTGCAAGGGGTATGTTGATCGTTGGAAGAAAACTGAATGACAAACTAGGATGGAAATTTGGGTTCCCTTTCAATCCTGGTGATTCCTCCCTCGAAGCCATGAAACTTCCTAGGCGATGGTTTGATTTATGAAGGGTGTGCATGACGACATAAACCAAACCTTCTCATATTTTTACCATGGGACAATGAGGCCATACCATGGCACCATTCTAGGCATCATGTTTTTCAAGCACATATTTCATTTTTCTATAGTTGATAACCCAATAAACAACGCGTTTGTAGTTGACTATTGCCACACATTCCCTTGGAATCTCAGCCCGTTCCTTGTAAAAGGTATGAGAATTTACAAAATACCACGAACATGGTTTTCCAGAATGTTCTTGTGCACCTTTTCATGCATCGACTGTTCGAATTTGAATTATGTGGATTAATGCCTAGAAAATGCACATAATCCCCTAAACATGGTAAATGAGCCCGGAAAAATGCGAAATTTGTACACCTTGCATTGCAGGGGGTATGCTGATTCTACAAAAAAACTGAATGACAAACTAGTAAGGAAATTTGGATTCCCGACCCCTACAATCTTGGTGATTCCCCTCTCACAAGCATGAAACTCCTCAGTGATGGTTCGATTTATGAAGGGCATGCACGACGAAATAAGCCAAACCTTCTCAAAATTTTACCTCGGCTTGGTGAGGCCATACCATGGCACCATGCCAGCTGTCATGTTTTTCAAGCATGTAATTCATTTTTCTACAGTTGAAAAACCAATAAATGACATGTTTGTGGTTGACTATTGCCACACATTTCCGTGAAATCTCTGCCCATTCCTTGTAGAAGGCATGCGAATTTACTAAATAGCACGAGCATGGTTTTCCAGACTGTTCTCATGCACCTTTTCATTCAGCGATTGTTTGAATTTGAATTATGTGCATTAATGCCTAGAAAATGCACATAATCCCCTAAATATGGTAAATGAACCCAGAAAAGTGCCAAGTTTGAACACGGTGATTTGACGGGTTTATGTTCATCGTAGAAAAAAACTCATGGACAAAGGACAAAGGAAATTTGGTTTCCACTTCAATCTCGGTGATTTACTATCGCACACGATTCATCTCCGTCGCATCTGCAAACCATGTGTGTTCACCCACACATGAAAATGGAAAAACAAAACCCTCGCCCACTTCGTTGCACCTTACTCGCCGCGGACTCCTCCGCAACTCTGCACCTCATCAAATTCTATTGAGGCGGCCACCCTAACCTCAATGGTTGTTGTCTGCGGGCAGAGGTCGCGCTCGAAATGGCACGGGATTTCGCCCCTACCGCTTGCCGCCGCCTATCTGCACCGACTTGCACCGACATTCTAGACTCCGGTCGATTGGGGTTTCCTGAAGGGTTGGGCCAGGGATTTTTCTCAAGGAGAAGGTAATCAATTTAGCTAAATATTCACTCATCTCTTATTGCAGTCCGTCCGTCACTGTTAATCAACCGGTAGAAATCACCGTGGATTCATTTTTCTTCTAGCTGATTCGAGGATTTTCATTCATGTGTCCACAGTGCAAGCACAGACCGGGCAAGTGTGGTCGCGGGCAGTCGGGAACGAAGTTCTATATCACCATTTTGGATGAATTCAGGGAGTGCTCGGTATGTTCAATCTCACCCTACCACGGTCGACATGGCCAAAATTTGTGAACATCTACCGTCTATTGCTACATTTCGATAAAAGTTACTGTGCCATGTGCAACGAAGATCTCAAAGCCAATTTCCCCCCTATATTAGGAAAATTTATGATGTATTTTCATTCAATTACTCTCATATTTGCATCAAGTCTTTGTTACATTATCTGTTTTTATTTATATTTTTGTACTTTGCTTTCAGCTATATATTGATCTATTCTATCAGTTACTCCCATATTTACTTCAATATATCTAATTTACGATCTTAAGTTTCATTTCAAGGAGTACATCCCTTGCTTTGTAAGAACAAGATTACAAGGAAATCTTGGGATTTACTTTGTTGATGACTCCATGGATGTCATATTGACAACGCAACATGGATTTACAATGACAGTTTAGCATAAAACTTGATAAAGATGGTCACTCCAATTTTGATGCGGACCTTTGCTGAAAAATGTCTAAGTGTTATGACCTGAAAGCTGGCAATAAAATTCTAGTGCGTGCACCACAACTTGGTCTAATTAACATGGATGTTTACTTCTCCAACGTCATCAGCCGATCAAAGTCTGATTGAGGTTAGTGTCCTTTAAACTTTCTCCATGCTGGCATATTACTTAGCAAAATCGGGTATTTGTTCTGACTAATTGATCACTATTTAAGCAACCAATTGTTTTTTCATTTTCTAACTCCATTCCTAGGAAGTAACAAATTCTATTTACCAATTTATGCACACTATATATTCTTCTACCATGTTCTAAATAAATAATACCTTTCCACCTTTTAAGCAGGATATGTTGGATGCATAGTTAACGATCTGTATGTTACTAAGCGTACCAAATTTCACTGTAAGGAGTTGAAGCATGTCATAAAATTTGTTGATAATCTGACAAAGATAGCACAACGTATGAATGCCGGATTTTGGAAGGGATTAATTATACCTATGGTGCACACGTTGAACAAGACCAATTGCGTGCACAAAACGCTGGTATAAAGTCTTATTTTTCTCTCGATGCTCATAAACTATAGTTATCTTCAACAATATTGATACGTCTCAATCGTATGTACTTTTCCTCTTGTTTTGGACTCTAATTTGCATGATTTGAATGAAACAACCCCAGACTGGCGTTGTTTTCAGCAGAACTACCATAGTGTTGTTTGTGTGTAGAAATAAAAGTTCTCGGATTGGAATGAAACTTTGTCAGGAATTTTATATAATAAAAGAGAATTTCTAGAGCCAGGACCCACCGGAGGGGGCAACCTGGGTGGGCACAACCCACCAGGGGGCCCCCCTCAAGTGCGCCCAGGAGGGTTGTCCCCACCTGGTGGCCCCGCAGACTCTAACCCTGATACTATAAAATCACATAATTGGAGAAAAAATCAGGGAGGAAGAATTATCACGTTTCACGAGACGGAACTGCCGCCACCTCCTGTTCTTCATTGGGAGGCCATATTTGGAGTCCGTTTGGGGCTCCGGAGAGGGGGATCTTTGATCTTCGTTATCACCAACCCTGCTCCATCGCCAATTCCATGATGCTCTCCACCGGGAGTGATTAATTCCTTCTCAGGCTCGCTGGTCGGTTAGGAGTTGGATGAGATTCATCATGTCATTGAATCAGTTTTGTTAGGGCTTGATCTGTAGTATCCATTATTTTCTCATATTCATGTTTCGATGACTTTGCCATGCTTAATGCTTGTCACTTTGGGCCAGGGTGCCATGATTTCAGATTTGAACCGTTTATGTTATCTCCATTATATCTATATTCTAGATCCGATCTTGCAAGTTATAGTCACCCACTATGTGTTATGATCCGTAAACCCCGAAGTGATAGAAGTCAGGATACTTTCCGGTGATGACCATAGTTTGAGGAGTTCACGTATTCACTATGTGTTAATGCTTTGTTCCGGTTCTCTATTAAAAGGAGGCCTTAATATCCCTTCGGCAATTCAGGCACCGACTCATGACGCTCAAACCCTGAGTACTCATACTGCTGAGCCATCAATCCTCTGTCATCATAGGCGCCAGTATTGAGATACTGTAGAGTGTCATATTTATCCTCATCCTCATCCATGTCAACGATATCATGCATTGATTCTTTGATGACGGCGACGTCATCAGCGACTAATGGTGCCTCTTCCTCACCCCGTCCCCTATCACCCGGCATGCCAGGCGACGCTAATTGGGTAGGTGGGGTGTTGATGTTCATACCTTGCCGAGGCTGCGTGGTCGTGGGTGTGCTCCCGGCTGCCTCCAGACGAAGCAGACTCTTTGGCCACAACAGGACCCACGTCTGGCAATCGCCAAGCCGTCGCGGGGTCTCATCGTCATCTCCCCCTAGTACCTGAGGAGCCAAATTCTCGTGGCCTGGTTTGACACTGGCCACAGAAAACTTGAAGACGTTAGGGGGATCGGCTGGTTGTGCAACAATTCTTCCATCGGCTTCACTATCATTGCCTTCCCCATGTCCACCTTCTGGCCGCTGATGTCGTACAGTATGGTGCACGGGGCGTCAGCCTGCAAAGACATGTCTGCGATGTGAGACATCCCAAAGGCAATGGAAACGGGAGCTTATACATTTATTGAAGAGGGCCAGTGTGACAGGTACCATGAGGGTGTCGAGCTCAGCCAAACACATAGCATCGCTGAGCATGTCCGAGACAGAGGACATGCTGCTCTGAGCAGGTGCGGGAGCCGGTGCAGGAGCTGGTGTGGGAGCCGGTGCAGGAGAAGGTGCGGGAGTTGGTGCTAGTGCAACGCTAGTCGAGCTGCTCCCCAAGAAGTCGGAAAGGGGAAAGTTTGCATCCTCTTTATTTGGATTTTGCCTGCTCCAACTGATGACAGCCAGAACCAAGACACCATATGAAGCTGCAAACTCCTATTTTGTGGCAGCTATCGCTACTGCGACTGTCTGACCTGATTTCTTGTCAACCGCAATATTAACCTTCTTGTCAATGTTTTCTTCATTTAACCTCCGTCTTTCCTTTCTCTCCTCCGTGGTCTGACGGTAGTACTTCTTCCACGTGGCACCATCTCCGACACCGTGCATGCGTCCATACGACACCCAAGTGTCCATCGAGAGTCTTTCCAATATGTTCAAGGCCCAGTTGAATGGGTTGTCCCACATGGGCCTTCCTAACGCCTCAGACGGCGAGTCGCTTTCGGCCACAATCCTGTGCTACTCTCTCTGCAAAAGGAACAAGGATCGTTTACAAATATGACTAAACGTGTAGTCAAATTGATCAGAAGCTAAAATTACCAGCAATCTCATGAACTCCATCATGACCGCATTCATCTCGAAAATCTTCTTCATTGGGTCCCAACGGTACTGGGCCCTGAGCATGTCACGCTCCTGCGGGACGGTGAACTCCGCCAAGGGGTCTGGGATGCCAAGACTTTCGCGTTCTGCGTCCTCCTTGGCACATTTGGACCTCATCATCGCGTAACCACGGCTTCTGAGCTAGTGGCACCCAATGTTCCTCTCTTGAAGCCCCTTCATGTACCTTAACTTTTATTTGGCATCTTCTGTAACACAAGCCGCCTTGAATATTTCAAACTGCTCTTCCGTAATTGTTGGATTATCCTTTACAATCTTGGAGTAGGGTTCCTTTTTGTCGATGATCCGATTTTCACCCTTACTTTCCAGGCGGCCAACGTGTCGCTTAACTTGCTCATGGCGCATTTTTTTGTCTTCTTCATTACCGGATCTTTCTCTGGATCAGTATATTTGATTTCATCCCGGCCCGGGAACAAGAATACCTGGTGCAGCTTTGTTAGGAGGAATGCTTCATATTTGGTATCTTCTTTAGTTTCTCATCATTGATGGTGGCGGTTGTATGTACAATGCAGCCTATTTGATCGCCATAGCACGCACACGCTTCCACATGCTATTCTGGCTCAAAATTGCCATCTTCCACCTCCGTGACCACTAGTCTAGTAGTGAGGAGCTGGTTTGGGTGTTGATGTCTCCTCTTCGGTTTCAGTTCTATACCGGCTTCGCCAGTCTTGGTGCCGGTCTCGGTCTCAATGCCAGTTTCGGCGCTGGTCTCGGTGTCGGTGTCGGATGTGACAGGTGGGCCCTACAACAATTGTTGGTCGTTGAGAAGGTTCAAATAAGCATATGCCGCCTTGTAGATGTTGCAATCACTAGAACCTGTCCTTCATCGTTGCTAGCCATGTTTCCTACAATTAAATCTTGTCAATTAATTCTAGACCTAATAAAATGAATAATGACATAAAAAAGGCCTATGTTTTGTAGGAATGTTGATTCCTTCCTGGTGCGACAAATCCCGGGCACTCGATATGTCCTAGTTTGTAGCACAAGTCATGCCGAAATTCACGGAAAATTGCGGCATGACCTTTGCTAAAAAGTGGAAAAATCGAGCACCTGAAATTTACCGGAACAGAAATGAATCAACATTCTGGCAAAACATAGGCCAGTCGTGTTCATTCCTTGGAAACAACAAAAGGCCACTTGGGCACGAACCACTTCAATGTTGCATATAACAGGACCACTTAAGAACATGTACATGAGCAACTACAATAGTAGATAAACATGAGCAAACACTATCGAGGAATTTGCATATAACATGACCACTTCAAATTTGCATCCTCTAGAACTCAATTTCTGTCCTAATAAAAATTGTGAACCCTAAAACTCAAATTATGTCCTAAATTGTTTTCCTAATAAAAAATCACTAAAAATTAAGAACCTACTGGACTTGCGGCACTAATAGAAATTTATATTTTTATATTGATTTTTTCTCTAATCTAAATCCTACTACCCTAATTAACATCTAGATAAACCTTACTTTCCTAACATTTGTGGTTAAACCCTACTTCCCTAGTTAAGCATATACAAAGTTTACTAAAAGTTATATTTAGTTAACTACATTGTGTGCACAAGTACTAGTAGTACAAGTACTTAAGCACATCTACTGCCCTAACCCTACTGCCATAGTTAAGTACATAAAATTTTCTCCTAAAAATTATATTTAGTTAACTACATTGGGAGCACAAGTACTAGCATCTACAAGTACTTAAGTGCCCTAACCCTACTGCCCTAACTACTTAACTACATCTACTACCCTAACTACTTAAGCATCTACAACTACTAGCTAATTTGATGAACCCTAACTAATTAGATGAACCCTAACTAATTAGACGAACCCTAGCTACTTATGCATCTACAAGTAGGCGAGGAGTAGAGATAGGGGAGGAGAAGGAGGTGTAGGCGTGCTCACCTCGGGCGTCGGTGGAGGTAGAGGACCAGGAGGAGGCAGAGCGGCCGAGGAGGGGGCGCGCAACATCGAGGTTGGGGGAAGGCACGCAGAGGGAGGGGCACGCGGCATCGAGGTCGGGGTAGGGAATGAGGAGGGCGAGGATGACATGTGGAGGGCGGGGATGGCTCCGGTGGGGGCACGGGCGGCGACGGAGCAGGGGCGGTGAGGGAGAGGGGGGAGTTCGATCGAGGAGGAGTGTTGGGGAATTGGGGGAAGGAGTAACGCCCGCATAGGGACAAGTTAATTGTAGCATTAGCACGTTCAAGGAAAAGTGCTATAGCTACGTTAGCTATAACGCGTTTGGCAATAAATGCTGCTCCTATAGCTAAGTTAGCTATAGTGCGGTTACAAAAAACACGCTATAACTAAGTTAGTTATAGCTCTCTTCCTAAAACGCGTTGCTGCTATAGTTTTCATTTTTCCTTTGTTTTTTCTTTACTTTTCCTTTTCTTAGTTGCTTCTCCTTTTAGCTAAAATGCTCTACTACTATTTTGTTAGCAGTAGCGCTCTTCCCGTACAAGTGCTACTGCTAGCTTTTGTCTGTCTGCAATGATGGGGCATTTTAGTAGTAGCACTATTTTAATGAGTTGCGCTACTGTTATGGACATATTAGTAGAGCTTTTGCGGTGCACGCGCTTCTGCTAATTAGCAGTAGCGCCTCTTTTTAAGCAGCGCTACTATAAGCCTCTGTGTATAAGGTTTTCCCTAGTAGAGGCTTGCTGGATAGTGGTGGGTTGGACGAGATTTATCATGTAATCGAGTTACTTTTGTTAGGGCTTGATCCCTAGTATCCACTATGTTCTGAGATTGATTTTGCTATGACTTTGCTATGCTTAATACTTGTCACTAGGGACCGAGTGCCATGATTTTAGATCTAAACCGTTTATGTTTTCACCATCATATCTATGTTCTTGATCCGATCTTGCAAGTTATATGCACCTATTATGAGTTATGATTCGTAAACCCCAAGGTGACAACAATTGGGATATTTTTCGGTGATGACCGTAGTTTGAGGAGTTCATGTATTCACTATGTGTTAACGCTTTGTCCCGGTTCTCTATTAAAAGGAGGTCTTAATATCCCTTAGTTTCCTTAAGGACCACACTACCACGGGAGGGTAGGACAAAAGATGTCATGCAAGTTCTTTTTAATAAGCACATATGACTAGTTACGGAATACATGCCTACATTATATTTATGAACTGGAGCTAGTTTTGTAACTCCCTAGGTTATGACTGCTATATAATGAATATCATCCAACGAAATCACCGATCCAATGCACTACAGAAAAATACACATCCATGACATTTTGGGCCGAACGAATTTTTTTTCTGTCATACATATGACACTTCTATGGCGATAATTGTGACAAAACCCGGTATCATCATAGATGTGTTGGGCTCCTACTTCTATGACAAAAAATCATGACAGAAAATGGGCTTTTCGTCCTGGGCGGGCCGGATACGCAGCTGCATGAAATTCTTTGGGCCGTCCATGACAGAAAAAACCGTGGTAGAAGCGAGGGCGAGGAAAATTTTGGGGAGTTCCTGGTTATGGTGGGAGGTCGGGGGCCGAGCGATGCGCGTTTCTCTCGTACACGTACACGCGTGTGTGTGAGGCGTTGGCTCTAACTGAACCCGAGCGAGGCGTTGGGCTCTAACTGAACCCGAACGATTGCACTGCAGGCTACGCGTTACTGAACCCAAGCGATCGATCGATGGCTGTTAACTGAACCCGATCGAGCGATTCCTTCGCTACTGCTGGTAACTGAAGCCGATCGAAGCTCCCTCTAGGATGAACAGTGAGCGTTGCGGGGGTGGGGGGGGGGGGGGGGTTGGATGAACAGTGAGCAGTGGCATTGCCTCTAGATGAACAAGACCCCATGGTGTGGAGGGCTGGATGAATAGTAGACGGTGGAGGGTGTCCATGGAGGGGTGGTTGAACAGTAGCCGGTGGAGTAGCGCGCGGTGGAGGCTGGATGAACAGGAGCCCGTGGAGGCTGGAGGAGGTCGATGGTAGCTCGTGGAGGCTGGAGGAGGTCGACGGTGGAGATGAACAGTATCCTGTGGAGTCCCGTTTTCCGGTACGCCACACCCCTCCTGATGAACAGGACCCCCATTTCGATCGTAGCGCTCCAACACAAGTCCGTTTTGTCCGTTTTGCGGTACACCACACCCCTCCTGATCAACAGGACCCCCGTTTCGACCGTAGGAGGTCTGTTTCGTCCATTTTGCGGTACGCCACACCCCTCCCGATCAACAGGACCCCCGTTTCGACCGTAGGAGGTCCGTTTCCTCCGTTTTGCGGTACGCCAGACCCCTCCCGATTAACAGGATCCCCGTTTCGACCGTAGGAGGTCCGTTTCCTCCATTCTGCGGTACGCCAGGCCTCGTTTCCATCGTCTGTTCCGTCCAAGCCCTCCCGATGAACACGACCACACATTCCGTTCCGACCCAGCCGGTTGGCTCCCACACGTTTTGTTGCCTCCCGATGAACACGATGCATTCCGTTGCCTCCCAATGAACACGACGCATTCCGTTGCCTCCCCATGAACACGACGACGACACTGTTTCTCCGTTCGAACCCAGCCATGTACACGATCCCTCGCCATATGTATGCGCGAGTAGGCGTTCGAGACCCCGCCCGTATGTACACATACATGGCCGTATTTTTTTTCTTGCACCCTAGCCGTTGTACGTACGTGTACATGCTACGTCGCGCCTCTACATCCACCAGTATATATGTACGTACACGTTCGCGACCAGAATGACAACACTACGTACGCTTCGACCAGGTGGGTCCCGACTGTCCGGCACTTCCTTGCGTGCGAATATGTAGATGGTGGGTCCCAGCAGTCAAGGGGGCGAATTGATTTTTTATTTTTTGCCCGGACGCACTTCCTTGCATGCGAAGATGTAGCTGGTGGGTCCCAGCAGTCAAGGGGGCGAATCGTTCTTTTTTGCCCGGACGGACTTCCTTGCGTGTGAAGAAGTAGCTGGTGGGTCCCAGCAGTCAGGGGCAAATCTTTTTTTTTTGCCCGGACGCACTTCTTTGCGTGCGAAGATATAGCTGATGGGTCCCAGCAGTTAGGGGGAAATGTTTTTTCGCAAAATACAGTGGCCCGCCCGGTGGGTCCCAGCTATCAGGTGGAGGAATCATTATTTCCGCGTAATAAGGAGGCACTTCCTTGCTGCGGCCGTGGACCCAGCTGTCAGCCTCTCCACGTAGAGTCCACGTCCGATGGAAGTCGTTCCTTAACCACGTTGACCACACCGCGCCAAGAGCACCAGGGCGGTGGACGATGGCGAGGCCTAGGAAGGGCACGACGGGGAGCCGGGGAAGATGCGGCAGTGGAAGCCCGCCCGGAGAGAAGTACGAGGGTTCACTAGTTCGGCTGCGGTGTGAGAATGTTGTCGCCGCATGGCCTGGCCAGCGGTGGGAATAGTATGGGGCGGTGAGGCCTCCGCGGCAGCACATCCGGCCACGGGAGGCAGGAGCATGCGGCAGGACCGGTGCTGCTTTGGGCGGCTAGAGCAAGAAGACCAGAGGTTGAAGAAGCACTACGGCCGTTGGATGGACATCGTACAGTCACTGGAGCTAGAATCGTTTATATTGACTAAGTTGACAAAGCCAACCATCCCCGTTAACTTAGTAGGCCCAAAAGTCGGCCTCCCATCAAGGTGGGTCCCAGCTAGCACCGGGGTATTCATTTTTTTGTGCGTAATAAGGAGGCACTTCCGGTGGGTCCGAGCTGACAGCAGGGGGAATGTTTTTTTTGCGAAATACGATGGCCCGTCGGGTGGGTCCCAGCAGCCAGGGGCAAACGTTTTTTCGCGAAATACTGGTGGCCCGTCCGGTAGGTCCCTGCTGTGTGGTGGAGGAATAATTATTTTCCGCGTAATCAGGAGGCACTTCCTTGCGGCTGCCGTGGACCCAGCCGTCAGCCTCTCCACGTACAGTATTCTTTCGATGGAATTCGGTCATTGACCACATTGCCCACGCCGCGCCGAGAGCACCACGGCGGTGGACGATGGCGAGGCCTAGGAAGGGGACGACGTGGAGTCGGGGAAGATGCGGCAGTGGATGCCCATGTGGAGAGGAGTATGAGGGTTCACTGGTTCGGCTGCACTGCCGTCGCCGCAGAATAACAGGGGGTGTGGGTGAGTGGAGTGGAGGGATGGCCTGGCCAGCGGTGGGAGTAGTATGGGGGCAGTGAGGTCTCCGCGGCAGCACAGCCGGCCATGGGAGGCAGGAGCAGGCGGCATGACCGGCGCTGGTTTGGGCGGGCTAGAGCAAGAAGACCAGAGGTTGAAGAAGCACTACGGCCGTTGGATGGACATCGTATGGCCAGTCGAGCTAGAATCGTGTATATTGACTAAGTTGACAAAGCCCTTTGTCCCCGTCAACTTAGTAGGCCCACTATACTGGGTCCCAGCTAGCAGGGGGAGTATTCAATGTTTTGTGCGTAATAAGGAGGCACTTCCTTGCGTGCGAAGATATAGCTGGTGGGTCTGAGCTGTCAGCGGCGGTAATGTTTTTTTCACGAAATACAGAGGCCCTTTTGGTGGGTCACTGATGTCAGGTGGAGGAATCATTATTTTGCGCGTAATAAGGAGGCATTTCCTTGCGTGCGGCCGTGGACCCAGTTGTCAGCCTCTCCACGTATAGTCCACTTCAGATGCATGTCGGTCATTGACCACGTTGACCACGCCACGCCGAGAGCACCAGGGCGGTGGACGACGGTGAGGCCTAGGAAGGGAATGACACGGAGGCAAGGAATACTCGGCAGTTGTTTCCCACGCGGAGTGGAGTACGACTGTATGAGGGTTTACTGGTTCGTCTGCCATCGCCGGAGAATAACAGCAGGTGTGGGCCTGTGGGTGAGTAGAGGGATGGCTAGGCCAGCGATGGGAGTACGGTGGGGCGGTGAGGCCTGCGCGGCAGCACAGCCGACCGCGGGGAGGAGGGAGCAGGCAGTCCCGCTGGCGCTTGTTTGAGCGGCCAGAGCAGGAAGAGCAAAGATTAAAGAAGCACGACGTCCGTTGGATGGACATCCAACAGTATACAGGCCATCTGTGGAAAGCCTTGAATCTGTGGAAAATAGCATACAGTCCATCTGCCATTATTTCAAATAATTTACAGCCCATTTGCTAATTCTTACGGGTTTTTTTGGAGCCCATATTCTTTTTGTTAGCATTACAGCCCATATTGTGGCCCCGGTTAAAAAATTATACGAAATTTTGCATATGTCGGTGTGGTCTGAACTATTTTTAGTCCCAAAATTTCGAGTCACATTCAGGCTGATTTTAAAAAAAATGTATATCAATATAAAATCCAATAAATTGTCCACGCATAAAAATCAATGCAATTTAAAATATCAAAATGAAAAAAGAAGATATTTGAAACTAATTGCCGGTTTGACGTGTTTTAAAAATGTACAACCCATTTCTCATTACTGATAGGCCATTTTCTCGGCCAGCCGAATAAAGCTCTCCTCGTCTTGAAAGATTTGCAGCCCAACAGGCCTGATAAAGCGACTTACTTGACAAATCACAAAAAAACTGGGCTGGCCATTTTCAGAAAGAAAAAAAAACTACTGGGCTGGTCTGTGGTAAACATAAAAGAAAAGGCGGTCTATACAGGCCAGAGTGTCCTGCACAGCCCAGTTGACACCCTGCTTTTGTCTCAAAAACAAATTAGATAAATGCCACTCCAATTATGGCGATTCATAAAAATGCCACTACAATTTCCAAACTTTTAAAAATGCCACTGCAATTTTTGCAAACTTTGAAAAACGCCACTGCAGTTTGCAAACTTTGAAAAACGCCACTCCAGACTTCGAAAAATGACACTAGATATGGCATGAAATGGCATTTTTCAAAGTTTGGAAATTGTAGTGGCATTTCTCGGATACAGCAGATTTAGAGTGGCATTTATCAAATTAACCCAAAACAAAAATAATTGGGCGAGCTGCTGGGTCCCTGGTGTCAGCCGCTCGTTGTGCAATTCTCTCGTTTATTGACTACGTTGACAATGGCATGGGACCCAGATGTCAGAAATCCACTAGGAGGAGCCATTTTTTATTGGCTTGAAATAAGGAGGCACTTGCTTGCGTACTGCCATGACCTTGGCGGGTCCCTGCTGTCATCCTCTCCACGTAGAATCATCTCCAGATTGTGTACGCATCAACTTGCTAGGCCCACAAGTCAGCCTCTAAACCCGTGGAGGACAAATACAACCTATTTAAAAAAATAACAGCCCATTCCATACGCAAATGAAAAGTTCAACATTCAGAGAAAAGTAACAGGTCTGATCCACATATACAGTACTGAACTTCCACGTTGACAACCATCATAGCCAAGTTAACTATCTACTCCCACTAATACTCTAGTAGCGTACAACTACTAACTTACTCTTAGCTAACTAGACGATGCCGGCCGCCATCTGTGGTACACGCTAAACGCTGGCACCGGCGTCGTGTGCCTCGCCTCGGACTTGCAAGAGGTGCGATAGGGCGCATTACTCGCGCGCGTTGGCCCTTTCCATGCCGACGTGGTCCACCGAAGCTTCGGCTTCCAAGCGGGAAACCCACTTGACGAGCTGGTAGTAAAAATTGGCGCCGCGAACGCGTGCGTGCCCGGTAGCCTCCAGGGCTATTTGCCGGGCGCCGGCCTCCATGTAGTCGGCCCAGTTGCGGGCGCTCTGCTCGTGACTCAGAGCGTCGGTGCGCTGTTGCTCCATGTCCCGCTGGCGGCGCAAATCGGCGATACGCTGCTCCTCCGCCATGCGGTCGCACTCCAACAGCTCCTCGATCTCCGCATTGCCATTTAAAGACAGATAGAATTCCTCCTCCCTCCGTCTGCCTTCCGATGAAAAACCGAACACTCGTTCCAGCGGTGACCGCCTCTGGCGTCGCCTACCGCGGACGGGCGGGGGCATGGCGGACGTGGCGAGTGACGTCAGGCCGATGGGGGCTTATGAGGATATGGCGAGTTGGGTCACGGTGCCACCGGAGAAGGCCGGGAAACAATACTTATAGGCGGAAGGTAGCGCGATGGTCATCAGAATTCAATGCATAATGGCTTAGCGCGCCAGCTTACCGTGGAAAACTAGAGAAACTGGAATTATGACTATGCCGTCCCGTCCTGTCTGGGTCGCACACCGGCATGGCGGTCAAACGAGTGCACTCGAATCATCTCCCTCCTTGTCAATAATGATTCCACGAATTTAAAAAGCCCACAACAATTAAAGCATGTCTTCTTCGCATCAGTTAGCTGCCTTAATTATGGCCGGCTGCATTCAGGCACTCAGAATCGCTCACAGGCAGTATGCGGAGCAGCATGCAACGAGTCGCAGCTGAGGGCACGCATGTAGCCACTTAAATCACTGGAACTAATTAGTCTTAAACTTCTGCATGCCATTAATTATTGCCATGCCTTGGTCTTGCTGCTTTGCTCACGGGACTAATAAACCCGGACGGAGGGAGTACCTTGGTTGGTGAGAGGTATGAATTAAGCCCTGCAAACCGAAAAGGAGGTACTAGTACGTGCGTGATCCGCTATTTATTCGTGTAAGATCAACATCTTAATGCATCTCAATGATTCATAGATCATATACATATATGTAGCTCCAAAAGCAAAGATCTAGAAAAAACATATGTTCTTCCTACTAACATGGATGCTTCTCTTGGCCAACATTCAATACATACTGAAAGACAAATTTGTTTGTGAAGTCTACAATTCCTCTTGCAAACGTAAGTGGTTTCATGAATAGCTGGTACCATGAGAATGAGCCACACATGATGGAGGGACATCCACTGCAATATGATTTGGTATTCTCTCGATCCCACCGCGAGACTATTTTTGGAATACAAACTATAACTTAGGCAAAATGATGCCCATTGTATAATCAGACCAAACCAATGAAACACCTAGTGTTCGCCAATAAATAGTACAGTACTACTTTTCTGTAGTCCATGAAGTGACTATCCAATCTTTCTGTGCCTATTTTCAAATGGCACTGCATGCAGTGACTATACTATTCTCGTGTGCAGTTCAACCAAAATTGCGGACACTTTGTTTGTTTGCCAAATAGCAACGGGTAGACATCTCTGTCTGCACAAATATCAAGTAGCTAGTGAACATATACCACACCATGTATTTTCGGTTTAAACATGTCTCTTCCGCTTAGCATCTGTCATGTTCTGCACTGGACAATCTGATACAGTTATGTTTTGCCCTGGACAATTTCATACTGAATTGATTTCCTGGTTCAGAGTAGAAATATAGCGCCTATTCTTCATCAGACCAAGGATATCCATGTTTGCTGTGATGGAAGAGGTGAAATCGATACAACCGAAATCGAGCATCCAATCATTGAATCCTGTCCTGCACCTCCAATGTAGGTCCACCCTGCTAATGAATTCACATGCAAACCACTAGTATTACTATCTAATGACAGTACAAAAAGAGTTGCAAGATAGTACCAAACCATGTACCTTCATAATGAACAGCTCATAGGGCCACCAATTGGATATAAAAGTTTGGAAAAAAACATGCTCCTAATGTTGAACCAGTTGGACTTTTTCTGCAGTTCCACTAAAATCAAGCATCCCTGTTTGCATAGATATTGAAAGTGTGATTACTATAAAACTGGCACTAGTTGAAGCATAGACTCACAAATATAAGCATTCCAATTTGTTAATGGGAAATGGTAGCAAGACTATTTCTAACCACCTGTTTGAAGGAATAAATAAAGAAACAATGGCTGATGTCAGGAAGGCATACATAGTTTTTTCTGAAAAACTGAGCCATTCCTGACCTTTCCTCTTATTTTAAGCAAATTTTGTGCAGTTCTACTAAAATAAAATGCCATCACCACCTTGTCAATTCAGTGACACTGTACAAAAGGAAATGACTTAACATTACGTCATGATGTCAGTTATGTAGTCGACAGGCATTAGAGACAAACATACAGACCTCCTCCGATAACATAATGAACATTAATTTTAACAAAGGTGTGACTAGCTTTACCAGGATAATTTGAGTGAACTCTACACCCTCTGTTCCTTAATATAAGACGTTTTCGCGGTTCAATTTAAAGTACCCAAACGTCTATTATTTAGAAAAACAGGTAGTAGTTTTCTTGAGCACATATCTAGGAAAGCTTGCCACACTTTATTTATGTCCATATGCTAATGCAACACCATTCAAATACTACAAATATACACTAATCCAGTGGCTAGTGCAATAGTAGAGTAGTTAGTTTATTACAGGGTACAGTACAATGGTTTTACTGAACAGATTTCAATAAACTCTAGCACTGGAAGGTTTCTATAAGAATTAACAATACAAAATGTAAAGGTAACAAGTTTCAGCATTGGTATACTAGCTGTGCATGAGCATTAAACCAAATGCAAAAGTCTGAAGGTAACTAGCATTATTTACTAATGACAGTATAAAAAAATGCAAACCATGTACCTCCAAGGTAAATATCATTTCGAACTCGGGGGGGACCCTAAAAATTGCTTTCCCAATCTTGATAATCGATCAAACATTAAAACTTGATCGAACAAATCAAGAGAACAGCCGGAGGAGGAGGTGCCCACTCTTGACCTTTCCTCTTGTCTTCATAATTGTCTGCGCAGTTTAACCAAAATAAAATGACATCAGCGCCTTGGCATTTTGGTGACACTGTACAAAAAAAATTAACTTATCTCATGAAAGTGAGGTATGTAATGTATAAGCATTAACAGTGCAAAAATCTGAAGGTAGTAACAAGTTTCATCGTTGATACACTGGCTGTGTAACAGCATTAGAATGCCTTATCTGAAAAATCTTTAATACATCCACAATCAATAGGTAACCCTGAAATAATCCAGTGACATTAAATGGCATTTCTTAAATTTATCGACGGCATTAGACTGAGAGCGGCATTAGTTAAATGTGGCATCACTTTAGCAGTAGCATTACTTGACTTGACTGCTGGCGTTATACTAACAGCAAAAAAAGTGGCAATAAGAGCATGGGAGGCTCATTCGGACAGTGGACGCACCAGTACGATCGACCTACCTAGTCATTCTCTATTGCGTTGTCATGCTTTTCTACCCTTCTTCAACCAAGAGACATGAGACTCGTTCCTTAGCTACTGATTTCCCCTTCTCAACCTAGATGCGGGTTCGATGCCTACTCTCTTGGACAGTACGGTCTCCCTTCCTTTCCTTATTCAACCCAGACATGGATTAGTCTGCATGAAGTAGGGTTTCCTTTAATAGTGCAAATTATGGTTTTCGTCTGCGTGGCCAGCAGAGGAGAGGATAGCAAATTGGGAAGATGGTGGAGTGGAAAAAGATCCACATGCAACGACATGGCAGATGGGGCAATAGAACAAGGGTATGGTTCGAAAAGAGGTAGCATACCTAAGGGTCGGCTGGAAGTGGCTTCGCTCGTGGTCGTCGTCCTCCGCACACACTATGGCAGCGAGCTTGGCGACGGAGGCCATCCAGCACGGGCGCTAGGTTTGAGAGGACGGCCTTGTTGTCAGTGCGTGACCTCGCTCGTCGACGACGAGTGCGTCAACGCTGCACGTCCTTTTCTTCCCCGGCGGATCTGTGACCACCAGTGAGGAGGGAGAGAGTGGCCGTCTTTTTTAGATCTGGAGAGAGGGTGGTAGTGTGAGAAGCAAGTAGGCAGCCCTTAGCAAGAAAGCGCTGAAGCTCCAGCCTATATATCTTTTTTATACTACTAGTACTTGAGGTGGAGTAGTGGTAGAGTAGTTTATATTTTCTCTGCGTACAGTACCAGTTAGTCGTGCTTCAAAACTAAACGTCACGCCATTAAAAAAATAAAGGTCGATTACTAATGGGGCATGTCGGGCCAACGCAGCCAGATCACATTTTGCATGAGAAATTACACACCATGCTTCGTTGACATGTGGTCCCGTTCCAACATACCAGTGAGACGATGGCGAGTAGTAGTATTTCCGAACGGATGTGTAGGACGGGGCACCTCTTCGTGAACCGTGGGAAACTGGCAACCGTCCACCGACTCTTCGCCTTTCCCTCTCGATTTGGAACTGTTGTCGCATGCTCTTCCTCTCCATCCTCCATTTTCCTTCAGCCCTTCACCCTTTCTTCTGCCATTGTTCGATCGTCTTCTCCATGGAGGGAACAGGCCAGAAACGACCCCGTTATTCTTGCCCCGATCTGAAAGATGACGTGGTGGAGGAACTCATTGATCGGTGCGACGTCATCACCTCGGCTAGCATGGCAGGTTCGTTCAAGCCCATTCTCGACTCAACTAATAACATCATTACAAGGAACCCAAGAGTCAATGAGCGGTTTGATCTCCCCTATCTTCTTCGCCGTGACCCTGATGACTGGTGGTTTGACTCGATGGATATTGCTCAAAAATCAATTTTTGTACACGGATGAGTACTGTTATGCAATTCAATATGAGGGCTTTGTGTTTGCTGCCACCACTCGTGGCACTGTTTTTGCATGGCATCCTCATAGTTTCGGTACATTTCTCTTCCACTGTAATTATAATTGTTTCATCCACATGCATGCGGGTTACCAAGTTTCCCTTTACTAATTAACCTTCTTCTTGTGTTTCCATGGTCCTGTGAACATTCCACCACCTATACTTGAAAAATTTTATAACCAAGGGGGAGATGACGATGGTGATGATCACGAGCATGAGGATGAGCATCGCCCATATACTCTTTGGTGCCTGGCAACTAATTCCGATGGATCACCTCTTCTTGTGTGTATACAGCCCACTGATGATGTTACTGCTAAGGAAGCATGTGTAGTCTCCCATGGTCGCAATCTCCGGACCTATTCCAACACCCGTTGCATGGTATTCGGGATGGATACTAGTGTGCTAGCGCCAACTCCTTCTCCCTGGTACAGAATTGATAGTCTTGGAGAAAACTTGCTCTTCCTTGGACAAAACTATCCAATGATGGTGAAAGACGATCCAACTGTTGTTGACACAACGTTACTACCATTTATGAGAAGCAACTGTGCTTGTACCTTGGACATTTGGGTGGTTCCCTACCCTGGTAATGATATAGTAGGCCGCTTCAGCCTAGATGATCAGTCTTGCGTTGGTCTCCAAATCGACAATGGATGGCCCGTCCCAGAAAATCACTTGTGGTTCAAAGCAAGCGTTTCCAACGCCGAGGAATGGTTGAGTTGAAGTTCATTTCATTGCTTGTTATTTGTTGTGTGGTGAAAACTTTAGTATTTATAATGTATCCTCGTTGCCGATGTGGGTTGATGACCTATTGTATGTAATAAAATGATATGCCCGTGATAAACTTACTAAATTTATGAATGGCTTTCGAGTCGCTTCTCTGAGTGAGTGGTGCGATGAGGCAAAAAATATATTTTCTGAATACATAATTGTACGTGCATTGCAACAGGTTATCGGATGAGGCCAATCAACAATAGTAGTACACTATTTGTACTAGCTTCACATGCTTCACGCGTCGGGCGGGTGTTTTTACTGTAGCCATATGTTAATGTGTTCGCTGTACGTAACCAGCACCTCGAATCCTCGATACTAGTACTAAGTAGGAGTAAGTAGTAGGAGTAGTAGGGTGGCATGGGCCAGAACAAGCATTCACGTCCAGGAGTACGGCACACGCCACCACCACGACATCCATCTGACACCATATTATTTCTTGGAGTCCATGCTAGAGAAATCTCTTCAACCTCATCGTTTCTCTAACTTCAGCCATCATGCGGCGGGCGAGGTGGGGGTTTGCCGATAGTCGGTTTCCTTAACTGCGGTCCCACTTGTAAGGCCAACTCCAACACACGAACCCAAACGGACCTCTGTTTTGCACGAACTCCAACGATAATTTTGACTAGAAAATCAAGACCAAAGAAAACAAGAACCACAAGAATACATTTTACTACACCTGTAAGTTGGATTAGTGCCTTCTCGATGCATTCATTGTTGATCTGTGGAGGCTCGATCTTGCGTGCTTCTTTCTTCTTCGAGTGTAAAGAAGTAGACGTTGCTTCCTCGCATCTAGTCTCATGTCTAGCCTCTATTCTAGTAGGAGTATCAACAAGTGCACTAATCTCATCTCTAGCCTCTGTGCTAGCTAAAAGTGATAGAACATCTACCAAATTGCCCTCTATCAATATATGGATGAACTCTTCTTCCCAATTAAAAAACTTGCATCCATTCTACTCCCTCCGTTGCACAATACATGCCTTCTATTTGTCAAAATATATATGTATCTAGACATGTTTTAGTATATAGGTACATCCATTTTTGGACAAATGGAAGTCAAGTATTTTGGAATGGAGGGAGTACACGATAATTTTTTTAAGTTAGCACAACTAGTCTAATCCGAGAGCACAACCGAAGATTTGGTCGGGTTCTTCCTCCTTTTGCCGACACGTGGGACATCCAGCATCCAAATCGTGTCATGAAAGAAAATAGAGTGGTAGTTGAAGCCACAAGATGTGCATCTTGGGTTAAACTGTAAATAGAATCTTACTACTCTTGAGTAACTCCAAAAGCGGCCACCAAAGATCTTTATTGGATTTGTTTTTCATCACCAGCACGTCGAGGTGAAAGATGTGTAGGTTCAATGGGTCCTCTTGCGTTTTCACTGACATGTGGGACCGCATGTGAGCAAACAGATGATGGGTTCCGCGCGTCCATTGGCTGGCTGAGAAGAGAGATAGAGGAGGGCTGAGCACGGACTGCAGGAAATTTGTACTACGTACCTCGATATAGGCTCGATATAGTGGGGTGGCATGGGCCATAACTAGCATTCACGTCTAGAAGTACGGCACACGCCACCCACACGAGTCCCATCCGACACCAATTTTCTTTGAGTCCGTGCTACAACCATCTCTTCTCCCTCCTGTTTTCTCAGTCATCGCGCGGTGGGCGGGGTCAGGGTTTGTCTATAGTCGGTTTGCTTAACTGCGGTCCCACTTGTAAGTGAAAATGCAAAACCGCACGCATTCCCGCTTGAGCGGCGTGCCGGACCTACCATGTGGGGGTGCGACGCGAACACGGCAGGATTTTCCTTTTGAACTCGTAACTTGTAAAATTTGGTTCTGCTCCATGCCGCGACCGATAGATATAAAATAAAGATTTTTCCTAGAGTAATGAGAAGTTTGGTTCTGGCGCCGTTCATGCATGGAGTACGTACGAAAATTATGAAGTTGATGCGAAAGGTAAGATAATTACTGTAGTATCATATACTACTACATGGATGTGACGGAAAGATAAAAATACATACGGATCCATCAACGACATCCTCACGCCCTAGTGCGCCGGGTCACCAACCAACGTGTGAGGAGCAGCGGCGTTGGCGGCGAGCTCAACGTGCTTCTGAACAATGCCGTCCAAGGTTGCCCTGCAGTCCAAGAAGGCCAGCGTCCTATTGTCCTCCTCTTGCATGTAGTAGTCCTTGTGGATGATTTGCACGTAGACGTCGGTGATTATGTCGATGGTGTCTTGCTGCGCCAGGCGCTGCGCGGCGAGCACGACCTTGAGGTGGACATTCTCCGACACGACGGTGGGCAGTCGTAGGGCCACCAGTGCGTCGAAGAGGTTGTCACCATAGTGGGCATTGAGGGTGGCGGGCATCGTAGAGCCTGGGCGCGTCGGCTAGAGGCTTACATCAAAGTCGTCCGCGAGCATCTTGACAACGGTGAACTTGTCGAGGAAACCGATGAGGACCTTGTCGAACAAGGAGATGAAGCTGTCGTCCAAGCGGCCCCTAGCCCTGGTGGCCTCAAGCAATACTACCTGGAGATGTTCCTCGGTGTCGGGCCGCAGGCCGACGCAGTGGACCATCTGCCACAGCCGGCTGATGCTCACGCTCATCGCCTCCATGGGTCTAGCTTAGCTTCTAGTCAACTGATCTTGCAATTCGAGTGATCACTCTTGCCCTTGGTTAGCATGCGTAGGTGCGTAGGAATTCGTAATACTCCTCGGCCCTCTATAGCACCTGCCTTTGGCTGTATGATAGGTGGGCCAGCCACCCCCTGGGCCCACGTGTCATTCACCCAAAGGAAGTTGCCGTAAGTCAATGAAGCTGCGCCCCCCTCCGTGCCGGTGCAGTATAGTCATCTCACCGGATCTCTAGTTGGGGCCAAACAAGAGAAGTTTGATGTTTACTGGTTTATTGGTCCCCTTTGCATTTTGCGCCAAGTTTTGACCTTCGATTTAACTAATAAAATGTTAATGCATGTAAACAAAAATGTTGTGTAAGTCACCTTACAAAAACCAAATTATCCCAAAACACTTAGGCACGGTGCATTAACTCCCTCCTTGTTTCTTATTTCGTGACATATCAACTAATGAGAGATGTGGGCCGTGCATGCTTTCAATGACTTGAGACTACCAAGCATGACATGCAGTGTTTAGTTCATTACATGTAATCCTATTAGTACTCTAGTTAGCAAAAAAACATTAAGTTCTCTTGCCGATAGGAATAAAACAATACACCATGTATTTATTTACAGAGGGAGTAGTACATTTTTTGTGGCACGCATTACTAGATATTGCTAGTCAAATACTAAAATCCAGATGGACGTGGTGGTACTCCTAAATCTAGACGGTGGTGCTACTAGTACTAGTAGTAGTACTACCAATGTAGTAGTAGGAGTAGTAGCACTGTACTACCCGTTGGTCAAATTATTACGTGCTGCTCCTCACAGTGAAGTGACAAGACCCTGCGCCGGAGATGACAGCTGAGTATAGGTGCCGTGTTCGGCCATAGTCAGCCTCACCATATGCAGTCACTATCATCATGGTTGTAGAGCTAGCCTGCTTACAACTAGCCCTATTCAACATAATTTCCCGTGCGTAGATGCCCGTGCATTGCACGAAACACCAAGATTGGGGGTGGACGGCACCGGCAGCGGCCATCGCGCCAGATTTTTCCATGGCCTTCTAGATGTGGTGTGGAGGAGATAAGGCTGATTGTGAGAGACAAGGAGTTGTTTGTAAATAGGGAACAAGTGCGGGTATCTTTTTGCAAAAATGGAGAAGCTTGGTTTGTATGTGTCAGATCTAGATCCGATGGCTATTGGTGAAAGAGGGGAGACACAACATCATCACCAACTCAGTACCTGTTTGATTCGCAGGATTTTGAAAATGCAGGAATAGGACACGGCAATATTGAAGTTTCAAACTGATATTACAAATGTTAGGAGTAATGCTGCACCTATGGAGAGGGAATTACTAGGAAGTTTACGTAAGAAACTTTCGTTATTTTAGGTGGATGCAACATTATCATACAAACTAAAATCCACCGCCCTGACAAGTCACTAATGAGCAAATAAGTTTTCGAGTCGCTGGCCACTTGATGTTTCAAAAACAAATTCAGCTTCTGCGGAGACTTTGTCATTTAGGCTTAGACACTTGCGGTGATCAGCACGCCATTCATTGTTGCGCCAGAAAACGCCAAACCTCATTACCTTGAGCACACATGCCTCCAGAACAAAGAACCTGGCCAATTTAATCTCAGATGTGCTGCCTCGGTAGTCAATCAAATCAATTTCTATAAGATGGAGATCAAGGCATTCGATGAGATTGTTATAGTGCAGCACATTTTTCACTTTTGGGTCTTTTTTTATCTGCAAAAGAAGAGAACATATTAGAGCAGCTGGCTGTATAAGATTGTCGTGTCATCAAGAGGTACCAATATCATTCGCTCATACGATAGGGTTGGCTGGCTAGTGATATTTTTTCACTCTCTCTCTCTCTCTGTTTCCTCTCATTTAACTAGGATCATGTGAAGAGCTTGGGCATTTGTTGCCTTCCACTATGTGGCCGATGCCATATTTCGCAAAAGTATGCCACATAATACGCATCGATGTCAAATCAAAAGATTTTGGCACCGCCCTCGCGATGTGAGAGAGTTGGCACCGCTGTGCACACATACCCACATGTATAAACAAATCAATCAAACCAACTACACCAGCCTCTCACTCTCCCAAACAAGTGTTTTTTATTGCCTCAGTCCTCTCTCTCTCCCATGTAGTGTTTTTTCATTGCGTGAGTTAATTTGGCACCGGAGCAAAGTAGGTGATCCAGATTGGGGCACCAGGTGAGCAATGGAGGGGCATCGATGCCAAATGCATCACAAGTGAATTTGGCACATGTTTTGGCCTACATAGCCCACTTTTGTACTCCCTCCATCCCAAAATTCTTGTCTTAAATTTGTCTAAATACGGATGTATCTAGTTACATTTTAGTGTTAGATACATCCATATCTAAACAAATGTAAGACAAGAATTTTGGGACGCAGGTGATCACGTGAGAAAAAGTACTAAAAACATTTCTTTCGGTGCGTTGCGTAGATGCAGTTTTGAACACTACACTTGTCATCGGAATTTGGGAAAATTACGAAAAAATTGAGCTACGTTGTGATTATTGTTTACTTATAGGAAAGAAGTTTCACCGAGATGAGTAGCTTCTCCGTGCATAGAAAGCATGTAAGGAATCCAACAACTTGATCCAGATTGGGGCCGATAGATTTTAGTGTTAAGATCTTCACTGTGCGCATGGACTGGGTCAAGCTTGTGGGAATCATTTTCTGGAAGACGGTCATAAATACATCAAGAAGAAATTTAAAAATGTGAATTTCAAGAAGACGGAGAAGAAGATGAGTGCTGTACCTGAACGATTATGGATCCAATAAAGAGTTCGAATAACTTGGCAGACGAGTACACCAACACTGTCAATTTCGGCGTGTCAATGACCCTGATTTTTGTTGGACCTTCTAGATCCGATACAGGCAATCTCTCAAGGAAAGAAGCATTCTCAATGACCATGACGTGGAACAGCTGGAGTGATCTCTTCCAAATTGATGTCTTGTTGCCGGGCCAGCAAGACACATAAATTCATCACAAATTTGTCGAGGCGATGTGGAGGCTAATGAACCTGTGGATCTGCTCAAGACAAAGGTAATCGAGCACAGTACAACTGCGGAGCAGGTGCTCCATAGCCTTCTTCGAGATGACAATGTCGATGAGGTCGAGCTGCTTGAGTTGAGGGAGAAGAAGGGTGGCCGCAGCATTAATCCGGGGAAGATAGCAGGAGTTGAAGCTCGCGCGGTGCAGCGTTGGCATGAGGCGGAGCACGGACGGCGGCAGAGAGAGATATCGTCCAGCTTCAAAGATGAGCTCCTCGAGCTGATGTAGGGCGGGGGATAAGAACCACTCGTCGAACTTGGGATGGAACTTGCAGTTAGTACTGAACATGCGGATGTCAAGGCGTCTGGCTGGCCCAGGGTGCGATGAAAGGATCTTGGAGACTGCGGCCATGCATTTGCAATCCCCATCGCAGAGGCAGCTGTCGACGGTGAGGTTGAGGGGGACGCAGCGCCAGAGGGGGCGTCACCACCGGGAGAGCAGGGTGGTCCGCACAGCAGATTTGGTGGGGAGGAGGCCGCTGATGACGAGCAGCATGTCGTCGGGGAGGCTGCTGATGAAGTCCAGGCTCGCTGGATGCGGTTTTCGCTCAAGCCACCTCTGCTTGTTGGCTTCCTCGCTGCCCATCTCAACCGGCAGCGACGACAGTGTACACGTGTGCTGGTGTGTGTTGTGTGCTGGGTGTGCGCGAGTGCATCCTTCTGTGCATGCCGGCGCGCAATGGTGAATTGTGCGCGAGTGCGTCCTTCGCGTGCAAGAAGTTTGTTCTCAATGCCCTCAATTTACTAGCGTGCGGGGTGCTACTCCGAGTGGTTTCAACTTTGTTTACTTCACCGCGTGTTAGATGGGCCTCTAGTTTACTGATTTTCACCCACTGCCACATGGGCCAGCACATGAAGATACAGAACACGAGCTGACAAGGCAGCATGTGGATTGGTTGACCGGTCAACTAAACAATATACAGAGCTATACGCTGACACAGTGAGCGTATAATCTGTCGGTATAGAGAGTTCGAGTGAGAGTTGAGGCCCGTGAGAGATAGCAGAGAGAGAGAGAGTAAAAGAGCTACTCCCTCCGTTCGATAATGTAGTTTCAACATTTTTTTTAAGTCAAACTTTTGAAACTTTGACCAAGTTTATAAAGAAATTACTTATACCTACAATACCAAAGATAAATGATAGTATGAAGTAAGTACATGTTGTGATGAATCTAATGATCGTTCCAGATGTAAATGTTTTTCTCCACATATACCTGGTCAAACTTTTCTGAGATTTGACTTTTCAAAACATCCATATGCTTATGGGCGTGACAGAGTTCCTAACTAGAGAGAGAGAGAGAGAGAGAGAGAGAGAGAGAGAGAGAGAGTGTGAAAAAATTGTGTGTGCGTGTGTGAAAGAGACATGGACAACACATGATAAAAGTAGAGAAAAAGCGTGTGTGTCTTATGCAAACATGTCACACATGCATCTTCGATAATGGAGGCAAGGTGAGGAGATAGTGTGTGGTTGTTTGGAACCGAGAGAGCAAGACCCCTAGCACGTGGCCAAGAGGGGTCTGACAAACAAGGGAGAGAGGTCGAGAGAGACGTACGGAGAAAAAGCAGACATGGGGAGGAGAGAGTGTATGTTTGTCATAGAGAGATCCCCTGAAGTTCTTGATGGGACTACATGGGTGGGAGATCGAGCAACAAGGTGTGTGCGCGATAGAAGATGCCCCAAGAGATATCGAGATAGATGTATGGATGGAAGGAGACAATACGTGTGTTCCTGATGGCTAGTAAGAGATAATCATACTTAGGAGGGGGGAGGGGGAGTGCTTGCGCCTATGATGGTGTGAGGGATTATGGTACTTAGGGGGGTGAGTGTCACATGGAGAGAGAACAAGGGCGGAGAGTGTTGGATGGGTCTATATGTATAGCGCGAGCGAGACATGTGTATGTGTGAACGAGGGAGATATAAGGTCAGTTTGGCATGCGTCCTAAGAATCTTTTGCCTGGCCTGGGGTTGTGGCTGGATTTCATGCACGCTTGTTTCGTTGCTACCCTGTGAAAAAGAAAGCCCGCCTGGCCTGGGTTCCCTTGCACTTTAATTAGCCTGGCTGAACTCCAGACACTGCAAGTAGCCTTCCCCAGGCAACCGATTTCGAACGCCTGGCCGTGCCTGGTCGTGCGGCCATGAGGCTAACAGCAACATGGATGGATATTAGCATTAAATAATTGATGCATGGATTGATTGATGGGACGTTGATGCTTTGCCTGGCCCAGGCATGAACCAAACGCTTCAGCACCACACAAGCCTGGCTAGGCAGAAATATTTGACATCTCACGTCCATACCAGGCAGTACCGGCCATTAAGGCATGAGGGTCAGGTCACGAACCAAACTAAGCAATAAAGTTTGAGAGATATTGAGGAGCCCAGATAAGGCTGAGTGGTGCGTCAGATAGCTGAGAGGGGGAAAGAAATATTCCATCCACTCGATAATGCAGTGCATGTATATTTTTTAGAAGTCAAACTTTGGAAACTTTGATCAGGTTTACACAAATGTTATTTATATCTACAATACCAAAGATACATCATAGAAAACTACATCTCATGGTTAATCTAATGATATATGTTTGCCGTACTAGATGTAATTCTTTTTCTCCACGTACATGGTCAAACTTTGTGATGTTTGACTTTTCAATAAATCTATATGCTATGGACCGAGGAGAGTGCCTCAGTCGAGACAGATCAAGTGTGTGTGAAGGAGAATGAGTAAGTGTGCAAAAAGAGTATGTGTGTGAAAGAGAAAGTGACAACAAACGATAAATCAGAGAGAGTGTGTTTTTTCGTTTCTTATGCGAACATATCATGCATGCATCTCCGAGATGGAAAAGCGAGGCGAGGAGATACATGAAGATAGGTAGTGTGTGATTGTTTGCAACGGATAGAGACACCCCTGTAGCACATGTCCAATAGAGGTCTGGCCAACAAGGAACAAAGGTCGAGAGGGACACATGGATGGCATGGACGCATGGGGAGAGAGAGAGTGTGTGTTTGTGATAGAGAGATCCCCTCGAGATCGTGAGGGGACTATATGGGTGGGAGATCGAGGGAGTGCATGCGCGATAGAAAGATGCCCCGAGAGAAATCGAGATAGACCATGCACATGTTTGTGATGGAGACTAAGATTAGCTAGTCATATACATATAGGGGGGACTGTGTGTGCCTACAATTGAGTGAGAGGCCATCATACTTGGCTAGCTGGGCATGAGATTGTTTGTGTGTGCATGTGATATGGAGAGAGAACGAGCGAGAGAGATAGAGATTTAGATGGGCCTATCGAGTGCGAGTGAGATATGCATGTGTATGTGTGACCCATTTGGATGGAGAGTTTGAGAGAGGGGGGGGGGAAGAACTCCGAGACGACATAGTGGTGCGTGTGAGAGTTACGGGCAAAGAGCCAAGGAATTTGTGTGCGTACGATGAGTGCACCCCAGATATCTAGCTTGGACTAGCTAGAGTATCATACATAGTGTGCGACAGAGACCTATGGATGGTCTATATATGCATGCGAACTAGAAAGACCCCCCCCCTACACACACACAAAGAGAGAGAGAGATGGAGAGAAAGGGAGAGGGACCAACAAGGTTTTTGTGCCGGATGCGTGCGACATAATTGAAGATTGTCGGAGAGAGAGAGAGAGAGAGAGAGAGAGAGAGAGAGAGAGAGAGAGAGAGAGAGAGAGAACAGGAGTCCAGGAGAGGGGGAGGTCGCATTTTATTCATCAAAGACTGAAATAAACCATGTTTCAATATAAACTTGCATTCAAATATTTAAATTGGAGAACATGTTGTCTGCAATCCACACATGAACGGATATATGCATATATCAAACAAGTTCAATAATTTGACTTTCAACATGTTCATGGAGTACTATAATACTCTACAACATGCTACTCGATTAAGGTGTTCAATTTTGGATTTAGTTCACTATTTTGACCTACTGAATGAGCTATTTCGTTGAATCGAGATATTTCATTTTGGGTTTGATTCGTGTTTTTGAGTGGGTCAACTATTTGTCATATAGTAAATCGCTAGCAACAAGCATGTAAAAACACATTACTCCCGAGCATCATCTCTCCATCTAAAAAAGAAGTGGCAAGCTAATATTTTAAAATTTGATTCGAATCGACTTGGTAAGGTAGACGTGGATGCTCGTTCTCCCAAAATTTGAACAAACCATTAAACATCCTCTCTGCTCGGTGGAATTCACCCGAGCAAATAAATGGGAGACAAGAAAGTACTGTCCTATGTGGGACACACATCAATTGGCCCGTTGTACATCGGGGGTAGGTTCATAACTTCATCCAAGCGCGCCTTCTCCTCAGCTGAGATGACATGTGCCGAATAATTCATAAACCATGGTCGGCAAAACACGCTCTCCTCGCCCGAAATAGCTCGCGCCCACTATTTCAAAACACGCTCTCCTCGCCCGAAATCACTCGCGCCCACTATAGTTCAAAACACGCCCTCCTCGCCCGAAATCGCTCCCGCCCACTATAAAGAAAAGTTACTCTACTATCCCCGACCCTCAGTACACAGACCCAAGCCGAGAAGTCTATCGATAAGGGTAGAACTGTAACTCTCCCTCACATTTCAGACAAATGCATCTGTAAGACATGGTTCCACTCCCCTCCCAATCCCCCCCCCCACCCCCCCCGCCCGCCCCCATTCATACCTCGTGGGCGCCAAATCACCTTCTCCCCGAGAAGCTCCCTTCTCCCGAGCCACGAAACCTCAGGCCCACCTCCATGGCGCCCCCCACCGCACAAATTTCACAGCCGCCCTCCTCCCTAATGTCGGAGACGCTGTCCATTTGCCGTCGTGCACTTGGCCGTGTGCCTCTTACTTCGTGCTGCTGGTGCTGCCTCGACGACAGTCGCATGAACCGTACCGGAGCCGATTCACCCCCGCCGTTGGTCACGGCACCGAAGCAGCTCCAACTTCGGATCTGTCCAGAGTCCTGGTGATGCTTCCCCGTAGCCGTCAACCGTCGCGACATCGCCCTTTCCCTGCCGCCGGTCGCCAACGCAACCGCGCCGGCCTCACCGACTCGACAGCTGGACCTGCCTACTTCACCATGCCGCCAGATAGGTTGCAACCTAATCTCAAATCACTTTATTTAGGCGTCAGTTGTCTGAATTATTATTCTGGGCCAATTGATTCCCGACGGGAAGCAGCATCCCTCGAGGCAGCAGAGCTCCTAGGCTGCCGGTTGGCTGGTGTCTAACGTAATGGTGCGGGGCTGCAAGTTCGCCGCAGAAGCAGCGCTTAGATTGCTATCTTTTAGAGTTGCGTGGGTTGAAGGTACTACCGCCGCCGGATCTGGATGACGGGGAGTCCTTGTGGATTGGCCCGGGGGCGGCGCAACCACGACAGTGCGGTGGGGCGGGGAGCGGGGTTTTGGCCGGGGCCACCGACGGCGGAGGCAGGCTGCTCTGCCGTTGGTCGCTGGCTCTTCGGGGAAGATTCTGAACAGTGTCAGCCGGGAGGCACAAGACGGCCATCAAGCCATCCGGTGTAGATCGGTCAGTACCAAAATAAAATAAAATCGTGTGACCCCAATTTAGTCTTTAGTCAACAGACGTGTGACCACTCTCATACCTTGTTGTTGATCTCTTAGTGTATTTCTTCAGATCAGAGATATGTCATTCTTAACATTAGGCGTTATCTGCATCTTCAGACACACCGTCTTCCGACTCACCGCAGCTGCTCCAACAAGGGAAGCATACACCAGAAGGGAGCTATAGTCCCCACTCAACAGTTTCCTGCATCGAATGCGCGTGCCCGACATGGACAGCCACAACAACTGCGGGGCCATCGACAAGTCAACACATGATGCTCACTCCTATGGATGGCTGCCAGATAGGTTGTACCCTCATCTTACTTGTGTGAACATTTATGGCTTTGTTATTCATCTAATCATGGAAAATAGATCATCACATTTCACTGTATATTCATGCTGATCTCTTACGGGTCTTGTTCAGGAGTTAACGATGTTCCATAGTTCAGCTAAGATACGTGTTCTTTAGGTAACGTTGTTCCATAGTTATCATCCATCAACCAATGCTATCCCACAGGCTGGTGATTATAGTATTATACCACTTCTAGTATTACCTATGTTGTTCTTTCATACTTTTGTGTGCCATCTAGTTAATCTCGAGTACGAACGATACATATTCTGTAGCTTTCATCTGTGTTCTCCCTTTAGTTTATGAGACCTGTTACTGCTAGTTAACCCTAGTCCTACTATTTATGTCGTCTCCTACAGGTACTCATTACATAAATCTAACTACTAGTTGTCTTCCATGCATGTCAGATATAATTGCACACACTGATATATCCATAAGAACCTCACGGAGCAATGTAAAGGCCAATAAACTTGATGTCAATGATACCCTATATGATGGAACATGTAAAGGCGGTTCTTCAAAAGACTTGCAGAAGGATGATGAATCCTCTTCACCCCACAAGGTCCTTGCTCTAACTTGGCCTGTGATATGGGTACAACATGCATATAATGTCCTGGAGTATATCTACTCTGTTGCAATGCCATGTGCTTAGCATGCTGATCATGCATGTAAATATGTCATGCCTTCCTATTTTTCAGTACCTATTCCATTCATGATAACATATTTTCAAATTCAAATACTGTCATTCTACTCTATCACAATGCCATCTGCTTAATTTGGACATCACGCTTCTGAATATCTTATGCATTGTTATTCATCAGTATGTACTTCATCTATCTACCATACCATGTTTTTTTACATTGAAGTGCTGCTCTAGTTGTCTGTTGCAATGCCATCTTATTTTCCCAATCATACATGTGTATGTTGCCCTAGTTATTTCTGTACGTATTCTGCTAGCATATAGTTTTACATTCAACTGTTTTTTTGCTGTGTTGTCCTGTCGTATCCCTAGCTCTTACACCATACTCCCTCCGTCCGGATTACATGTTGCCGAAATGAATAAAAAAGGATGTATCTAGAACTGAAATACGCCTAGACCCATCCATTTTTTTCCGGATGGAGGGAATACATATCAATATTTCATGCCTTTCTATTCTTCAGTACCTATTCCATCTCTCTGCTGTCGCATGTTTTATAATTAAAGCACCATTCTTCTATACAAGGCATGCAAGGGGAAGACGACTGTGTTAGAATCTGAAGGGTTACAAACAAGGCCTTTGCAAAAGATCCAAACGCCAGGAGATAATAAACCAACTCCAGTTTTTATAGATACTACTCCAGCACAGAGAAATCCAACTCCTATTGATAATAAGCAGATTCCAGTGGCCAAAGAACTAGTCCGCTCTAGTCCAGCAAAAATATGTCAACTCCATTCTAAGAAGCCTGTGCGTATCCCTGCATCATGAAATTTTATAGCAAGGTGATCATATTTTCTACATGTTTCTTACCCATCTCTCTTTTTGAAAATAAGCTTAACAGATAGAAGAATTTCTGCAATGGTATCGTTTATGAGGAAAGATTCTTGCCGGAATTCTCTGTGTTCCAATGTAGATGTAAGTACCTGTTGTATATCACTATATTTTTACATCAGCGTGTATTTTGTTAATCGGCATGAATCCAACCTTTATCTGATCTAAATTAAGTTGTAGCAAAATGTATGATTAAAGGCCACAATGTTGATTTTTGTAAGGAAAACTGCCTGGTAGTTTTGCATCCTGAGCTGCATGAGTGTACTATCTCATATCGGTGGGTTTGAATACTTTGGTTCTGTAGTGGGGTTTTCAGTGTTTTTTTACTGTGTTGTCTTGTCGTATCCCTAGCTCTTATATCATACTCCCTCCATCCAGATTACATGTCGCAGAAATGGATAAAACTGGATGTATCTAGAAGTGAAATACACCTAGATCCATCCATTTATTTCCGGATGGAGAGAATACATGTCAATATGTCATGCCTTTCTATTCTTCAGTACCTATTCCATCTCTGTTGTAGCATGTTTTATAACTGAATCACCATTCTTCTATATAAGGCATGCAAGTGGAAGACGGCTATGTTAGAATCTGAAGGGTTACAAACCAGGTCTTTGCAAAAGATCCAAACGCCAGGAGATAATAAACCAACTCCATTTTTCATAGATACTGCTCCGACACAGAGAAACCCAACTCCCACTGATAATAAGCAGATTCTAGTGGCCAAAGAACTAGTCTGCCCCAGTCTAGCAAAAGAATGTCAACTCCATTCTAAGAAGCTTGTGCGTATCCTTGTAACATGAAGTTTTATAGCATTCTGATCATATTTTCTACATGTTTCTTACCCATCTCTCTTTTAGAAAATAAGGTTAAACGATAGAAGACTTCCTCCATTGGGATCGTATTCAAGGAAAATATCTTGTGGGAATTCTCTATGCTCCAATGCTGATGTAAGTACCTGTTGTATATCACTATATTTTTACATCAGCATGTATTTTGTTAATCGACGTGAATCTAACATTTATCTGATCTAAAATTAGTTGTAGCAAAATGTTAAAGGCGCCAATGTTGATTTTTTAAGAAAACTGCTAGATAGTTTTGCATACTGAGCTGCATGAATGTACTATCTCATATAACGCACATTACTGAATTGTAGTGCTTCTATGGTTGCCCATTCATTCATTGTGTCAATGTTGCTTTCCTATTACCTTACCTGGCTGATGATAGCTGTGCCATATTGTGTTAATTTGGTGTAGGCTAGTTGCCCAAACGTTCGTTGTGTCAATGTTGCTTTCCTATTATCTGACTTGGCCAATGATAGCAATGCTAGTGTGTTAATTTTGTGCAGGCTCCTGAAGATAAGAAGACAAACTCTGAAAACAGCAAGGCAACCCCATTGTTTCTTTCCAGTAAATCTAGGCCAGGTAATATGGCAATAACTCATGATTAATCTGTTTGGTTCCCGTCCTAATTTATGTTATGATGCAGTGGTCGAGAAACTCTCCACTATCAATAATACAAGCCTGCCAAAATCGCCATCTGAATCTGTTCAGTATCCTCTGTCTCGAATGCAACGGAATAAATGTATGTTTGTGAACCAATTAATGGCTGAAGCAATGATGGAAATGGTGGATGAATCAGAGGTGCAGAGTCGTGCAACACAACAACTGATCAGTGTTTTTAGAGACAGTGTAGCAAAGCAGCAAGAACTTGCCCACATGCTTATGGGCGTCATCTGTGCTGAGGTTGCAGATTGTGACGTTGTAGATGGTTAGGTTCTGCTCATTTATTTGCACTGGCATCAATCTTTGATTGCCCAATGGATGTAATTTCCTGTAATATATGTTGGATGTGCAACGTTATTCCGTGTATGCCGTACCTTTGATTTATCGGTTTTGGTCCTGTGCATAATTGCTCATAGTAATGGGCTCAAATTATCTAATTTGGCCTAAAGACATGTACGAACTTTAGTGGGCCCATTAAGTTAATGGGCCATTACTAGGCTGAAAGTTAATGGTCGGCCCTCTTACCTCCTGGGTCGTTAACAGGCCGACATCGAGGGCAACAGGTGGCCCCAATTTATTTCACGGGCCGTTAACAAGCCATTACTAAGTTTGGGATACATATGGCCCAACTATACTATAGGCCTTTAGCAGGCCCAAAGAGACAGCGGGCTTGTACTGGACCATGAAGAGCATGGGCCTCTAAGAGGCCGAAAGTCAGGTCGTATTGTAAATGGCCCAACTGTGTTGTGGGCCTTTAGCAGGCCGAAAGAGAAACCGGGCTGGTACTGGACCACGAAGGGCATGGGCCGTTAAAAGGCCAAAATTAAGGTCCGACTACATATGGCCCAACTCATTTATGGTCCATTAACAGGCCGAAAGGCACACAGGGCCAGGATTTGGCCCAACACTTAAATGGGTCGCTAAAAGACCAAAACTCATGTCCGACTACAAATGGCCCAACTGATTTATGGGTCGTCAATAGGCTGAAAGTGACACTGGGCCAGAAATTGGCCCAACACTTAAATGGGCTCCTAAAAGGCCGAAACTCAGGTCCGACTACAAATGGCCCGCCAGATTTATGGGCCGTCAACAGGATGAAAGACACACCGGGCCGAAAATTAGCCCAACATTTAAATGGGTTGCTAAAAGGCCGAAAGATGTACATCCTGAAAATTGGCCCATCCATTAAATGGGCCGTTAATAGGCCGAAATCTCATCGGGCCGATATTGAGCCCAAATATATAGCGGGCTGTTAACGGGCTCGAACTGACGATGGGCTGCAATGGTGTCAAGTCTTTAACGGGCCATTGATGGGCCGAATTGGCACATCTCGTACGGGTCGTGGGCTTAAATGGACCTGACACAAGTAGGCCTTATATGGGCCGGCCTGCTAATTTTTACTGGGCCGACCTTTTTCACTGGAATGGGTGACTGTTGGGCCGTGCCACGTGTCGACCTATCATAGGCGCCTCCTATCCAATGAGTGGATGACATCTATCCCAACGGTGAGGCAACACGTGTTTCTTGCGGCCAATGACGATTTTACATGTGGAAAATCCCCATTGGTTCGGGATGTTAACGGATTATCGGATCCAAAACCGGACCCGATAGCTTAATGACGTTTCGTTACGGTGGATGCCACTTGTCGGTCACCCTTGACGAAAGCACTTCTGTGACATGCGATTTATCATCATGGAAGTGGACACTTTCGTGATGATAATTTTGGTAATGTCATGGAACACTTCTACGATAGCACAGGTATGACTAGCTTGATTCTGTCATAAAATCGTCATGGATGTACATGCATGACAAAAAACACGGCCTACTGTGACAAACACGTATCATCACGGAAGTGTATTTTTTTGTACTGATGCCTATGAGCTTTTCACATGTAGTTCTTGCTAAGTTACTACTGTTTCTACTATTGTTACAACTTCTACAAAATTATCCCTACTACTGTTACTGTTACAATTACTATTATTATCACTTCTATCACTATCAACTATCATACTACTGTGCTACTGATCACTTTGGTGCAGACATTAAATCTTTAGGTGTGGTTGAATTGACAACTCAACTGCTAATACTTACAAATATTGTTTGGCTCCCCATGTGTCGAATCAATAAATTTGGGTTGAATTCTCTACCATCGATAGATGTTGCCATCCCCTATACTTGTGATTTATTGGCGTGTCGTGCCTCTTAATCTTGAATCTCATGTCCTATCTCTCTTTAATGGTTTTGAACTCCTCGTAACCATCATCTCCTCCCACCAGGGATCCATTCAAGGCCTTTGCATCCTGGCATGACATATGTGCATGCCCTGCATGACGTTTGGCTGACATCCCCTGAATTTGGAAAACTCTAGCTGCTTGAGTTCTACTATACTCACAGAAATCACATATTACATAGCAAACAACATGTACTTGTTCCCTTAGCACCGATGTCCATCTCACAGTTTTGCTCCCCTCTCCACACCACCACCTTTGCGCTGTGCAAACTACCAGACAATCTGGTACAAAAGCTTTGACTCCCACTTCTAAAATAACTTCCACTTGTGTCAGTTCGTATGTCGGAGGACTCATTGCAAAGCATCATCCACTCCAGTTGCCCTCCCCTTGAGTGCTTGGTGCTTGTTTTGACATTTAGAATCAGTTGTCTCTGAATAAAGTCACCTATCTTTGTAAGAATGGGAATATCTTTTGACGGAAGGGAGCTCATCATCGGTGATGCTCCTTCACTTCAAAGGTTGATCCTTGATTCTTGTTATTCATCTTCATAAATAGTTGTCGTCTTTGCGCCTAAACTGGAGACCTTGGGTGTAATACATGATCTCTGTGATCATTTCGAAATGGTGTTTGGCTCCATAGTTATTCAAGTATTGTATATTATAATCTACACTATAATCATAAGTTGCATTTTTAATTTGTGCGCATAAGGTCTATATCATCTTGGAGTACATGTTTTCTAATAATATTATGTTCTATATATGCTCAATGGAAAGTTTTTCCATCGATAGCCTATCAATGGTGCTGGATTCTATCAAGATCTTATATATCAATATGATTAGTTTTATCTGAACAGGTTATTGGTTTGCTGCAATGCTTTCCATGTCTGGAGAAGTTGTATATAAAGGTCATAATTTCATGCACATTGGAAGCCGTCTATAGTGTACTAGAATTAATCATTCAGATGTTGCTCTTTTGACACACTTTTTTTAGACCTTAACTGTTTTCAATCTTCATGTCTATTTAGGCACGAGGATAGGGTAAAAAAGGTATAACCAATTGGTGGTTTCATAAGCACTGGGATTTTATTAGTTCTCATGATATTTGATTGAAGATAACAACGCTGGAATGATATGTGTCCAACCCTGCAAAAGCACTAGATTTGTCACATTCTTCTCACTAAATGCAAGGTTACTATTGTCCATCAGGCTTAAGTTTGTCAGCAGCATGGTTTTGATGGATGGGTTTGTCGAAGAGCATAGTTTCAGGTAGACAAAAAAGGGCTTCTGAATGTGCCGGGCTTCTATTTAAAATATCTTGTGATCATTTTCCAGTAAATTTTGCGACCCAGAATGTTCATTGTATGGATCTGACCGATCCATTTGATTGTGACTACAGAAAACAGTCCATTTGTCTAACCCGATGAACAATTAAACCTTGTGGTTTTGTATAGTTTGTAAGATGGAGATAAATGTTGTTGCCCTTTTCAACTCAGCGACAGCTGCCATATTTTCTTTGAAACAAAGCAAACAACTTACCATTTCTTTAATTAAGAGAGAAATATTGCAAAAAAATCTTAACAAAGGGAAATAACATCACTCTCGCCATCTACTTGAGATCATTGTGCATTACAGAACCCACGTTCTTAGCGTCCGCCAACACCCACAAACATATTTTGAGCTAACACTCCAAATGGGTTGTAATTATTCATAAGAAAGGTTGCATGGCCGTGACCGATTTGGATTCTGACATTTGGGATCCACGAGGAAAAATCCTATCCAAGGTGGTGTCGACTTAGTCAACTAATGATGCTGACTTACCCGCTGTTGGATTGACATCCAACATCTATTATGTTTCTTCTATCTCTTGTCCTCTTCCTCCAGCCGCACAAACGAAACCACACCATTGGTCCCACCTGCTGCTGCCTCCCACGGATGGTTGCGCCTCCGCCGCCCTACTGCACCCTCAAACATTGGATAGTCCATCCCTCTACCCCCACACATCCTCTTATTCTCTGGCGATGTCATCCCAACCAGCACCCGCACCCGAACCAGTCAACCCTCATACTCCCCTCCACCTAGGACTACACTGCCGAATCTTCCATGGCCCTTGTTCGTTCTGTTCCTAGGTATCGGCATCGTCCTTTGCCTTGGTTTGCTTGTTGTGCACTGCCGTCTGGTGTTGTCAACATGGTCAATAATCGAGAGGAATCAGGAGATGACTGTACGTGGAGAGGATGACAGTACGGACCCACCAAGGTCATGGTTTTACACAAGCAAGTACCTTGTTATTACAAGGCAAAACAAATGCATCCTCCTAATGGTTTGACATCTGGGTCCCATGCCATTGTCAACATAGTCAATAAACGAGAGAATTACACCACGAGTGGCTGACACTAGGGACCCAACAACTCGCGTAGTTGTTTTATAGTTTTAGAGACTGAGCTGGGTATCAAATGGGCTGTGCGGGGGCTATGGCCCGTCTTGCCCAGGCTTTTATTTTATGTCTACCACATGATGAGCCAAGTTCTTTTTTTCCTTTATGAAAATGGATTGACTAGTTCTATTTTTTGCAGAATACCTAACCGAGGCCTACTTGCTTTTCTCAGCCCTGTTGGGCTCCAAATCTTTAAAGACCAGGAGGGATATATTCGCTTGCCCAGAAAGTGGGTTGTAAGTAGTAAGAAATGTGATGTAAGCTTTAAAAATATAGCAAACTGACAATTAGTTTCAAATTTAGTTTTTTAGGATTTTGAGATTTTCAATTTCACCCATTTTTTTGCAAGAAAATTACGTTGGATTTTAAATTGATAAAATTATTTTTCTAATTAGTTTGAATGTGACTTGAAATTTCGAAATTAAAAACAGTTCAGACCCCACCGAAATATGCAAAATTTCGTTGAATTTTAGAACCGGCGCCAGAATATAGGTTGTAATGCTGAAAAATAATACGGGCTTAAAAATCCTTAAGAACTAGCAAATGGGTTG
This sequence comes from Triticum timopheevii, assembly GCA_963921465.1. Taxonomy (NCBI): domain Eukaryota; kingdom Viridiplantae; phylum Streptophyta; class Magnoliopsida; order Poales; family Poaceae; genus Triticum; species Triticum timopheevii. The sequence goes on along the minus strand of OY997264.1, from coordinate 244,291,762 downwards.
TAAATTATTAAAAATAATAGCAGATTCGTTGTATGTTGTTTTCCATAGATTTGGAGGTTGACTTGTGGACCTACTTGGTTGATGCATACGCTTTCCTAAAAAAATAGGTTGACACGTACGCGAGGCTTTGTCATCTTAGTCAACACACGAGAGCATTGACTATTGGATGTCCATCCAATGGCCGTCATGCTTCTTCAACCTCTGATCTTCCTACTCCAGCCTCCCAAAACAGCTCTGGCGGGACTGCCTGCTTGCTCCTCGGGTGGCCGGCTGTGCTGCCATGCAGGCATCACTATCCCACCCTACTGCCACTACTGGCCTGGCCATCCCTCTACCCACCCGCACCTCCTCTTATTTTCAATGACAAGAGTCGAACTACTCATCCCTCGTACTCCCCTCAGCATGGGCATCCACTATTGTGGCTTCATCGGCTCCGGGTCATTCCCTTACTGGCCTCGCCGTTGTGCACCGCGTCGGTGCTCTCGGTGTGGCGTGGTCAACGCGGTCAACCAATGACACCATTGGAAAAGGGATTTATGTGGATAGGCTGATAGTAGGGACCCACATGGTCCATGACGAAATGCAGGCAAGTGCCTCCTTATCATGCTAAAAATGATTGCTCTCCCTGACATTTGGGACACACCAGCTATATCTTCGCGCAGAAGGAAGTGCCTCCTTATTACGTGAAAAAGCTATTCCTACCCATGACAGTTGGGACCCACCAAATTTGGAGGCTGACTTGTGGGCCTAGTAAGTTGACGCTTACGGAGGGTTTTTCAACTTAGTCAACAAACAATTCTAGCAATAGTGACCATTGGATGTTAATCCAACAGCCATACTGCTTCTTCCATCTCTGATCTTCTTGCTCCAGCCGCCCAAACCAGCGCTGGTGGGACCACCAGGTCCTGCCTCCCATGGCCGGCTGTGTGGCCATGCAAGCTTGGCTGCCCCACCCTACTCCCACTGCTGGCCAGGCCATCCCTCTACTCAGCCACACCTCTTGTTATTCTTCGGTGATGGCAGCCTCACGCCATAGCCGAACCAGTCAACCCTCGTACTCCCCTCCTCTTGGGCATCCACTGCCTCGTTTTCCCTGCCTTCGAGTCATTCCGTTCCTAGGCCACGCCGTCGTCCACTACCATGATGCTATCGGCATGGTGCGGTCAACAAGGTCAATGAACGACAACCATTGGAAGAGGACTTTAGGGGGAGGAATGGCTACCGGGTCCTAGCAGTTAGGTGGAGGAATTAATTTTTTAGCATAATAAGGAGGCACCTTGCTTGCGTGTGGCCTTGAAACATGTGGGTCCCTACAGTCAGCCTATCCACCTACATCCCTCTTCCATGGTGTCATTTGTTGACCGCGTTGACCAAGCTGTGTCAGAGCATCAACGCGATGCACAATAGCAAGGCCAGGAAGGGAATGACCTAGAGTTGGTGAAGCCACAATGGTGGATGTCTAGGCTGAGGGGAGTACAAGGGCTGACTGGTTCCGCTGTGGGGTGAGGCTGCTGTCGTCAAAAAATAACAGGAGGTGTGGTTGGGTAGAGGGATGGCTTGGCTAGCGGTGGCAGTAGGGTGGGCCGGTGAGTCATGCGCGACAGCATAGCCGGCCACCGGAGGAGGGAGCAGGCAATCCCGCCAGGGTCTCGAACGCGTACTCGCGCATACGTATGGCCAGGGCGTGTGTATATGGAGAGGCAATGGACTGCAGCAGCCGCGTCCTATTCATCTACAACCAACCGGCTGGTTCGGAACGGAGGAACAATGTTGTGTTCATCGCAAGGCAAACAACATTATGCGTCATGTTCATTGGAAGCCAACCGACTGCTTCAGAATGCATACTATTGATTGGGTGCCAACCGGCTTGGACGGAACTGCCAATATGGGCTCTAGCGTACCGCAAAATGGACGAAATGGCCTTTTGTTCGACCGTGTATGGTAGGAATAGTATCCTATTCATTGGGAGGAGTCTGGCATACCACAAAATAGAGGAAACATACTTCTCTCCAACCACCTACGGTCGAAATGGGGTCCTATTCATCAGGAGGGGTTTGGCGTACCGCAAAATAGAGGAAACAAACTTCTCTCCAACTACCTACGGTCGAAACGGGTCCTGTTCATTGGGAGGGGTGTGGTGTACCGCAAAACGGGACCCCATGGGCTACTGTTCATCCATAATCTACTGCCTCGCTCTAGCCTCCACGGGCTACTATTCATCCATCGTCGACGTCCTCCAGCCTACACCGGTTGCTGTTCATTCAGCCTCCATGGGTTCCTATTCATCCACCCCAACCGACTGGGCTGTGGCGGCCTCCTCGGGGTCATGTTCATCCAGCGACAACTGCCTACTACCATGGGGTCTTGTTCGTCCAGCCCCCACCAGGAACTGTTCATCCATAGCCAACCAACCGGCTTGACTCACCATGTCTTGACTCGTTCAATGAATCGTGTGCGCGGCAGCAAGGGGCACTATTCATCGAGAGGCAACCCAAACTTGGCTGGCTACATCTCGCACGGGAGCTCGATCGGCTTTAGTAAGCAGTAGCAGTGATCAATCGCTTGGGTTCAACTAGCAGCTGCACCGAAGGAATTGGCCTGGTTTAGTTAGCAGCAAAGGAATAGCTCTGGTTCAACTAGTAGCAAGGTGGTCGATCTCAATCAGCTTCTATATATAGTGGGATCGATCGCTCGTGTTCACTACATAGTTGGATAGTAGTGTGATTGCTGAGGTTTAGTAAGTGAATGCCTCACTCAGTTTTAGTTGGCCAACGCCTCGCACACACATGTGTACGAGAGAAACACGCAAACCACACTCCATCGCTCGGCCACGACCACCCATCGTGACCAGGAGCTTCCAGAAATTTTCCTCGCCCTCACTTGTACCATGATTTTTTATGTCATGGATGGCTCAAAAAATTTCATACATGTGCATCTCCGGCCCGCCTTGGACAAAAAGCCCATTTTCTGTCATATTTTTTTGTCATAGGAGTAGGAGCCTACCACACCTAGGATGATATGTGTTCTTGTCACAATTATCATCATGGAAGTGCCATAACCATGACAAAAAAGTTTTTGTTCGGCCATAATGTCACAGATGTGTCATTTTGAAGTGTGTATGTGGGGCGAGCCACTGAGGGACCTTTCCCCCGACGAGGGATCTTGGAGGTGGCTGCTCGAGGGCACCATGGATGATGCCCCACCTCTCTACCTTCAGGGGCGAATGATACGTCTCCAACGTATCTATAATTTATGAAGTATTCACGCTATTATATTATCTGTTTTGGATGTTTATGGGCTTTATTATACACTTCTATATTATTTTTGGGACTAACTATTAACCGAAGGCCCAGCCCAAATTGTTGTGTTCTTGCCTATTTTAGAGTTTCGAAGAAAAGGAATATCAAACGGAGTGCAAACGGAATGTTCTTCGAGAGAGTTATTTTTGGAACGGAAGCAATCCAGGAGACTTGGAGTAGACGTCAGGGAAGCTTCAAGGTGGCCACGAGGCAGGGAGGCACGCCCTACCCCCTGGGCGTGCCCCCCACCCTCGTGGGCCCCTCGTGGCTCTGCTGACCAACTTCTTTCGCCTATATATGTCCATATACACTAAAAACATCAAGGAGCACAATAGATAGGGAGTTCCACTGCCACAAGCCTCTGTAGCCACCAAAATCCTCTCGGGAGCCCGTTCCGGCACCCTGCCGGAGGGGGAATCCATCACCGGTGGCCATCTTCATCATCCCTGCGCTCTTCATGACGAGGATGGAGTAGTTCACCCTCGGGGCTGAGGGTATGTACGAGTAGCTATGTGTTGGATCTCTCTCTCTCGTGTTCTTGATTTGGCACGATCTTGATGTATCGCTAGCTTCGCTATTATAGTTGGATCTTATGCTATTTCTCCCCCTCTACTCTCTTGTAATGAATTGAGTTTTCCCTTTGAAGTTATCTTATCTGATTGAGTCTTTAAGGATTTGAGAACACTTGATGTATGACTTGTCGTGCTTATCTGTGGTAACAATGGGATATTCATGCGATCTACTTGATGTATGTTTTGGTGATCAACTTGCGGGTTCAATGAACTTATGCATAGGGGTTGGCACACGTTTTCATCTTGACTCTCCGGTAGAAACTTTGAGGCACTCTTTTAAGTACTTTGTGTTGGTTGAATAGATGAATCTGAGATTGTGTGATGCATATCGTATAATCATGCCCACGGATGCTTGAGGTGACATTGGATTATCTAGGTGACATTAGGGTTTTGGTTGATTTGTGTCTTAAGGTGTTATTCTAGTACGAACTCTATGACATATCAAACGGAAAGAATAGCTGCGTGTTATTTTACTACGGACACATGAATAGATCGATCAGAAAGGATAACTTTGAGGTGGTTTTGTACCCTACCATAATCTCTTTGTTTGTTCTCCGCTATTAGTGACTTTGGAGTGACTCTTTGTGGCATGTCGAGGGATAGTTATATGATCCAATTATGTTATTATTGTTGAGAGAACTTGCACTAGTGAAACTATGAATCCTAGGCCTTGTTTCCTACAATTGCAATACCGTTTGTGCTCACTTTTATCATTAGTTACCTTGCTGTTTTTATAATTTCAGATTACAAAAACATATATCTACCATCCATATTACACTTGTATCACTATCTCTTCACCGAACTAGTGCATCTATACAATTTACCATTGTATTGGGTGTGTTGGGAACACAAGAGACTCTTTGTTATTTGGTTGCAGGGTTATTTGAGAGAGACCATCTTCATCCTACGCCTCCCACGGATTGATAAACCTTAGATCATCCACTTGAGGGAAATTTTCTACTATCCCACAAACCTCTGCACTTGGAGGCCCAACAACGTCTACAAGAAGATGGTTGTGTAGTAGACATCAAGCTCTTTTCTGGCGCCGTTGCCGGGGAGGTGAGTGCTTGAAGGTATATCTTTAGATCTTGCAATCGAATCTTTTTGTCTCTTTTTTTATCACTAGTTTAGTCTATAAAAGAAAACTACAAAAAAATGGAATTGAGTTTGCCTCATACACTTCATCTTTTTAATATCTTTCGTGAAAATGATGGGAAGGAAAATTGTGCTCAAGTACTAGAAGAAGAATTACATAGAATGCTTGGCATAAAATATGTGAATGATGAGCATGATTGGAATGTTGTTAGTATGAATTCTTTGAATACCCATGATGCTAATGATATGCAAAGACACAAGCTTGGGGATGCTATGTTTGATGAAGATGATATGTTTAGTTCCCCAAGTTTTGATAAGAATATTTATTATGATGATAGCATGCCTCCTATTTATTATAATTATATTGAAAAAAGTGGGTTTGGAAGAGTGCCAACTTTAGGAAGTAATGATCCCACTATTTTTGAGGATGTTGAATATAATTGTAATAATTATGAAAGTTTATTTGGAGAGGTCATGACTTTATTAGTGATGAATGCACTATTTCGGAAGAGGTTCCAATTGATTATGAGAAAAAAGTTGCTATCTATGATGATTATTGTGATGACTTGTATGCTATTAAGAATAATGATAACCATGAAACTTGTCATCATGATTTTAGTTTTCAATTGGATTATGCCTCATATGATAATTATTTTGTTGAGTTTGCTCCCACTACTATTCATGAGAAGAAATTTGCTTCTGTGGAGAGTAGTAAAATTTCTATGCAAGTTGATCATGAAAAGAATGCTTTAGGTGCTGGTTATATGGTTGAATTCATTCATGATGCTACTGAAAATTATTATGAGAGAGGATCATATGCTTCTACATATTGCAATAATATCAAGTTTCCTCTCTATGTGCTTAAAGTTTTAAAGTTATGCCTGTTTTGCCTTCCTATGCTAGTTGATTATTGTTCCCATAAGTTGTTTGCTCACAAAATCCCTATTCATAGGAAGTGGGTTAGACTTAAATGTGTTAGCAATATTCTTCATGATGCTCTCTTTATGTTTCAATTCTTATCTTTTATGCGAGCATCATTGAAATCATCATGCCTAGCTAAAAGTCATTAAAGAAAAGCGCTTGTTGGGAGACAACCCAATATTTACCTTCACTGTTTTTTTGTGTCCACATGATTATGCTACTGTAGTAATCATGTTTTACAGCTTTTGTTTCAATAAAGTGCCAAGTAAGACCTTTAGGATAGCTTACGGTGACAGTTGTGTTGATCCTGCTGAAAATCAGAAACTTTTGCGCTAAGTAAATTAGTTTTCATAATTCACAGAAACGTGCTTTTGATCCAATTATTTTTGATATGGATTGGTACACAAATTATTCAGCTTTTACTAATTTTTTAGAATTTTTGAGTTAGAGAAGTATTCAAATGATATTGATTACTACAGACTGTTCTGTCTTTGACAGATTCTATTTTCTATGTGTTGTTTGCTTATTTTGATGAATCTATGAGTAATATCGGAGGGTATGAACCATAGAGTAGTTGGAATACAGTATATATTACACCAATATGAATTTATAATGAGTACACAACAGTACCTAACTAGTGGTTTTATTTTCTTATACTAACGGAGCTTACGAGTTTTCTGTTGAGTTTTGTGTTGTGAAGTTTTCAAGTTTTGGGTAAAGATTCAATGGACTATGGAATAAGGACTGGAAAGATCCTTAGCTTGGGGATTCCCAAGGCACCCCAAGGTAATATTCAAGGACAACCAAGAGCCTAAGCTTGGGGATGCCCCGGATGACATCCCCTCTTTCGTCTTCGTCCATCGGCAACTTTACTTGGAGCTATATTTTTATTCACCACATGATATGTGTTTTGCTTGGAGTGTCATTTTCTTTTGTTTTGTTTTTCTTGATGTTCGAATAAAATACCAAGATCTGAAATTCTTAAATGATAGAGAGTCTTCACATAGTTACATAATTATTTAACTACTCATTGATCTTCACTTATATCCTTTTGGAGTAGTTTGTCAATTACTCGTGTGCTTCACTTATATCCTATGAGTAAATGGTTGAATGATTTGAATATCATAAATCTGAAATTATATATGTTTCATATGCTTATCCCATGGGGAGTAATGACTTCACATCTAAGAAGTAGAGGTGGTAAATTTATTGAAGGTTAGCAAACATTGTATTGGTCACTTGAACAATTCATGAATATTAAAGGAAGAGAGATTTCACATATAAATATACTATCTTAGACATCTTCCATGATTGTGAGCCCCATTAATTATTTTCAAACCTGAGCAAATTAGTTGAAATTGGACAAGGAAGACGACATAATGAGTTATGCTTGGGTATATTTGTATAGAAGTTATATTGTTATAGATCCTCCAACATGTGGTGCTTGCTAAGAATCCTTTGCTAGCCAAAATATCTGTACTAAGCGGGAATACTGCTTGTGCATCCAAATTCCTTGAACCAAGTTTCTTCCGTGAGTGTCCACCATATCTACCTATATGCAGTGTTTACCTGCTGTTCCAAGTAAATTTGCATTTGCCGACCTCTAAACCTTCAAATAATAATCTGTTTTGTATACCCGAATCGCTCATGTAGCGACTAGGGGCTGTCAGTATCTTCCATGCTAGGTGGGTTATTCTCACGATGAGTGGACTCCGCTCATCATTCACGAGAAAAATGGCTGGTAACTGGGATGCCCAGTCCTATGATAAAAAAAACAAATCGCAAATAATTTAAAGAAAACTCCCCCAGGATGGTTGATAGTTGGACGACACCCGTTGTTTCGGACAAGCCGTGGAGTGTGATTGTTGGTGGAGGGGGAGTAAAATCTTTACCTTTTTGTTTGGGAACCGTCTATAATGTATCTAGTATGGAAGATATTGGGAACTCTTGGTTGTTATGTTGACAATGAAAGCATATCTGTCAAAATTATTTTCATCTCTATTTTAAAGCTTCGAGCTCTGGCACCTCTGTAAATCCCTGCTTCCCTCTGTGAAGGGCCTATATTTTACTTTTATGCAAGAGTCGGTAGTATTCCTTCTTATTCCAACCTACTCTTGAGTTGGCAAGCATCATGTGACGGGGAAAGATCTAAGCATATATGGCCATTCAAATATATTTGATCATGAATTATTATTGTTGACAATTATCTATATGATAAGTAAGTCGGGACGCGAAACATTAAGGCCCTATCTTTCTCGGTGTTCGATCGATGCTATTTGTTCTAAAAATATGCTTTGATTGGTAGCCATCATGGAAGACTATATGATAGTTGAGTATGTGGGATTTGCTAAACCAAAGCTCTTACATAGACCCTTCCTGAAAATAAGATGAATTGCAACTGTTTGATGACTGAGAACATAGTTTGCTAGTTTTCAAGAAATGTTACGGTCTATGCTTTAACATGTGAATAGCATGTTACTTGATCATGAGAACTTTTATGAGATGAGCTACTGTTATGACATATAAAGATGCTAGGAAAGGTGACTGAAATTATCATTGATCAAACTTGTGCACCTCCTAGCATTCACACTTCATAAATTATTTCATTTACCATTTACCTACTCAAGGACGAGCAGGAATTAAGCTTGGGGATTCTGATACGTCTCCAACGTATCTATCATTTATGAAGTATTCATGGTATTATATTATTTGTTTTGGATGTTTATGGGTTTTATTATACACTTTTATATTATTTTTGGGACTAACCTATTAACTGGAGGCCCGTCCAAATTGCTGTTTTCTTGCCTATTTCAGTGTTTCGAATAAAAGGAATATCAAACGGAGTCCAAACGGAATGAACCTTCGGCAGAGTTATTTTGGGAACAGAAGCAATCCAGGAGACTTGGAGTAGACGTCAGGGAAGCTTCGAGTTGGCCATGAGGCAGGGAGGCGCGCCCTACCCCCTGGGCGCACCCCCCTCCCTCATGGGCCCCTCATGGCTCCCCTGACCGACTTCTTTCGCCTATATATATCCATATACCATAAAACCGTCGAGGAGCACAATAGATCGGGAATTCTGCCGCCGCAAGCCTCTGTAGCCACCAAAAACCTCTCGGGAGCCTGTTCCGGCACCCTGCCGGAGGGGGAATCCATCACCGGTGGCCATCATCATCATCCCGGGGCTCTCCATGATGATGAGGGAGTAGTTCACCCTCAGGGCTGAGGGTATGTACTAGTAACTATGTGTTTGATCTCTCTCTCTCTCTCTCATGTTCTTGATTTGGCACGATCTTGATGTATCACAACCTTTGCTATTATAGTTGGATCTTATGATGTTTCTCCCCCTCTACTCCCTTGTAATGGATTCAGTTTTCCCTTTGAAGTTATCTTATTGGATTGAGTCTTTAAGGATTTGAGGACACATGATGTATGTCTTGCCGTTCTTATCTGTGGTGACAATGGGATATTCACGTGATCTACTTGATGTATGTTTTTGTGATCAACTTGCTGGTTCAATGAACTTATGCATACGTGTTGGCACACGTTTTCATCTTGACTCTCCGGTAGAAACATTGGGGCACTCTTTGAAGTACTTTGTATTGGTTGAATAGATGAATCTGAGATTGTGTGATGCATACCGTATAATCATGCCCACGAATACTTGAGGTGACATTGGAGTTTCTAGGTGACATTAGGGTTTTGGTTGATTTGTGTCTTAAGGTGTTATTCTAGTATGAATTGTATGATAGATCGAACGGAAAGAATAGTTGTGTGTTATTTTACTACGGACTCTTGAATAGAGTGATCAGAAAGGATAACTTTGAGGTGGTTTCGTACACTACCATAATCTCTTCGTTTGTTCTCCGCTATTAGTGACTTTGGAGCTACTCTTTGTTGCATGTTGAGGGATAGTTATATGATCCAATTATGTTATTATTGTTGAGAGAACATGCACTAGTGAAAGTATGAACCCTAGGCCTTGTTTCCTACCATTGCAATACCGTTTGTGCTCACTTTTATCATTAGTTACCTTGTTGTTTTTATAATTTCAGATTACAAAAACCTATATCTACCATCCATATTACACTTGTATTACCATCTCTTCGCCAAACTAGTGCACCTATACAATTTACCATTATGTTGGGTGTGTTGGGGACGCAAGAGAATCTTTGTTATTTGGTTGCAGGGTTGTTTGAGAGAGACCATCTTCATCCTACGCCTCCCACGGATTGATAAACCTGAGGTCATCCACTTGAGGGAAATTTGCTACTGTCCTACAAACCTCTGCACTTGGGAGGCCCAACAACGTCTACAAGAAGAAGGTTGTGTAGTAGACATCAGCGAACAGCACATCCCATGGATTGCCAGACCTGGGGTCCTTCGAACTATGAGGCGGGACACCCTCTTTTCACCAGCTGGGATGAAGCTTCTATGGACACCCAGGGTGTGAGACCCCTACCATAGGCAACCGCACCCTGCCCATCCTCGCTTGGTGGTGAAGAAGTTGACGATGATGATGGATTTTCCGTTGACCGAAATGTCAGCGGCTTTGTTGAAGAAGACCAATATGAGTGCCCCATGTCTCGCATGCCAGATGTCGGGCGGTGTGTGCAAAACATCCGCATGATACCGTAGACTGATACGTATCCAACGTATTCTATAATTTTTGATTGTTTCATGTTATTATATTATCAATCTTAGAGACTTTTATGCAGTATTATATCATTCTTGGGGACTAACCTATTAACTCAGTGCCTAGTGCCAGTTCCTGTTTTTGCATCCTTTTCGTTTTATAGAAAATCGATAGCAAAAGAAGTCCAAACACAATGAAACTTTACAATGATTTTTTTCTAGACCAGAAGGGTCCCTGGAAGCATCGGAGGGAGTCCAGAAGATGTACAAGAGGGCCACAAGCTCATTACGGCGTGCCCCAAGGAGGGTCGCGCCATCTGAGCTTGTGGGCCCCACAGAACTCTGTTTGAACTAATTCCACTTCTATAAATACCCATAAATCCCAAAACCAATAGATAGCCACCTGAAACATTGTTTCGCCGCCACAAGCTTTCGTTCTTCCAGGATCCCATATGGAGTTCTTATCCGGTACTCCGCCGGAGGGGGACTCAATCATGGAGGGCTTCTACATCATTCTTGCTGCACCTCCAATGATGTGTGGATAGTTTACCACAGACCTACGGATCCATAGTGATTAGCTAGATGGCTTCTTATCTGTCTTTCATCCTCAATACAATGTTCTCCTTGCATTCCTATCCGATGTAATCTTCTTTTGTGGTGTGTTGGGATCCGGTGAATTGTTGGTTTTTGAGTGGAATATTCATTGAAAGTAATCGAGTCTTTTTCAAACTTTATTATGCATGATTATTATTGTTTTGTATTGTCGCTGTCGGATTTCGGGTTCCGCAAACCCTTGAGAGGTTCAAACTCTGGGGTGCATGGGGAGATCTCAACCTGCCCAACCTGCCTTCCCGCGATCCTCAAAGCCTAGCGCGTCAAGCTCAAAGGGACAGAGAGACCCAACAGTTTATCTTGGTTCGGGCCACCTTGCGGTGTAATACCCTACTACAGCTTTGTGGTGGATTGCCTCGAGGGGCTGAGGATGAACTAGTCGCGACGTTGTGGTGGGCTCGGCGATGACCTCCGTGCTGCCGTCCTGGCGGTCTTGGTCTTGTTGCACCGGAACGGAAACCCTTGGGCTGATTCCTTTGGACTCCGTGCCTGCTGCTTGCCTCCTCCGCACCAAAGAGGAAACTGGTACACTGTGCCCGCTGGCGCCCGCCTGTCCTTGATCGTCATGGCTCATGTCAGCTGAGCCTCGTGAGGTGCACCTTGTATAGAAATCTGTGCTTCTCGGGAGCCAGCCTAAGGAGGCCGATCCCCTTGAAGGTCTTGGTGTTGTCCGCCTCGCGAGGCTTGGCCCCTTGTGAGGATCTTGAGCTATTGACGTTGAAACTGGGCCGTACCAGGCCATTGATGGAGCCACACTGAGGGAGTCCTGGACTAGGGGGTGTCCAGACAGCCGGACTATCATCGTCCGCCGGACTCCAAGACTACGAAGATACATGATTGAAGACTCCGTCCCGTGTCCGGATGGGACTTTCCTTGGCGTGGAAGGCAAGCTTGGCAATACGGATATGTAGATCTCCTACCATTGTAACCGACTCTGTGTAACCCTAGCCCTCTCCGGTGTCTATATAAACCGGAGGGTTTTAGTCCGTAGGACATATCATCCATTACAACAATCATACCATAGGCTAGCTTCTAGGGTTTAGCCTCCTTGATCTCGTGGTAGATCCACTCTTGTAATACACATCATCAATATTAATCAAGCAGGACGTAGGGTTTTACCTCCATCAAGAGGGCCCGAACTTGGGTAAAACATCGTGTCCCTTGTCTCCTATTACCATCCGCCTAGACGCACAGTTCGGGACCCCCTACCCGAGATCCGCCGGTTTTGACACCGACATTGGTGCTTTCATTGAGAGTTCCTCTGTGTCGTCACCGATAGGCTCGATGGCTTCTTCAATCAACAACAACGCCGTTCAGGGTGAGACTTTTCTCCCCGGACAGATCTTCGTATTCGGCGGCCTCGCACTGCGGGCCAATTCACTTGGCCATCTGGAGCAGATCGAATGCTACGCCCCTGGCCGTTAGGTCAGATTCGAAAGCCTAAACTTCACGGCCGACATCCGCGGGGACTTGATCTTCGATGGACTCGAGCCACAGCCGAGCGTGCCGCACTGTCACAATGGACATGATTTAGCTCTGCCGCCGGACAGTGCCCTGGTGGCCGCACACGAATCCGCTCCGGCCCTTAGTCCGGAGCCGATCGCCCAGATCGAGGACCGGTGGCTGGACACCGCCTCGGGGGCTGCAACTTCCGCGGCGATGGAGCCGAACATTGACCATGTCCCCTATAAAACTCGTGACTCCAAGGTGCCGGACTCCCTGCTGGACTCCGAACCTCCTGCGCCCTTGCCAATCGAACCTGATTGGGCGCCGATCATGGAGTTCACCGTTGCGGACATCTTTCAGTACTCGCCCTTTGGCGACATTCTAAATTCGCTAAAGTATCTCTCGCTATCCGGAGAGCCCTGGCCGGATTATGGCAAGGATGGTTGGGATGCGGACAACGAAGAAATTCAAAGCCCACCCACCACCCACCTTGTAGCCACTGTCGACGATCTAACCGACATGCTAGACTACGACTCCGAAGACATCGACGGTATGGACGACGATGCCAGAGACGATCAAGAACCAGCGCTCACAGAGCACTGGAGGGCCACCGCAACCCATGATGTATATATGGTGGATACCCCGAAAGGAAGCGACAACAAGGACCAACGGGGCGCGGCAAAGGATAATCCCGCCGATAAACAACCAAAACGGCGACACAGACGCCGCCCTAAGTCCCGCCTCGACAACAATAGCGCTCCTAATGACCCAGCAATAGAGCAGGGCAAACCAGTGGACGACGAACATGCAGCCAAGCAACCGTCCGAACAAGACGAGTCGATAATCAATCCATGCCCGGCAAAACCAACAGTCCAGACGACCTCACGCCGGACACACCACCGGAGAATAAGAGCCTTCACAAAAGACTCGTCGCCACTGCAAGAAGTCTGAAGAAGGAAAAACGGAAGCTCAAAACAGTGGAAGATATACTCAGAATGAGGTGGAGCAAAGTGCTCAAAACCGCAGACAAATACGGCAATGGCCATCAATCAAAGAGCTACCCGAAGCGCAAGCTGTTGCCAGAATTCGACGAGGAAGCCATAGAGCCCCCATAGCCAAAAAACAAAGATGCCGCCTGGCCGGATAGACGGCCAGATGATAGGCCAAAAACTATATGCGACGCCGCACACAAGCCGGCCCATGATCCTGGGAAAACAGATGGCCCAGCCAGGTCAATTTACGGGCCAAAAAAGAGGGCCCCAGGAAGCAACACAACACACCAAGTGTTCGAAGACAGCGGTACACCCAAATACAGGGGCGCCGCACACCAACTATGTTTCACCAATGAGGTGCTGAATCATGAATTCCCAGCAGGGTTTAAACCCATAAACATAGAGGCTTACGACGGAACAACAGACCCGGGAGTCTGGATAGAGGATTATATACTACACATACACATGGCTAGAGGAGATGACCTCCACGCCATAAAATATCTTCCCCTCAAGCTCAAAGGGCCATCTCGGCATTGGCTCAAAAGCTCCCAGAAAACACTGTTGGAAGTTGGGAAGAGCTTGAGGACGTGTTTAGAGCAAACTTTCAAGGGACTTATGTCCGCCCTCCGGATGCAGACGATCTAAGTCATATAACTCAACAGCCCGGAGAGTCAGCGCGCAAATTCTGGAACAGGTTCCGTACTAAAAAGAACCAAATAGTCGACTGTCCGGACGCCGAAGCCTTAGCATCTTTCAAACACAACGTCCGAGACGAATGGCTCGCCAGACACCTCGGCCAAGAGAAGCCGAGGACAATGTCCGTTCTAACAAGCCTTATGACCCGCTTTTGCACGGGGGAAGATAGCTGGCTAGCAAGATGCAGCACCAGCGACCCAAGTACATCCGAGATCAGAGATGGAAACAGAAAATCACGGCGCAGAAAAGATCAGCGCCGGAACAAAGAGAAAAGCCCAAAGAACACGGCGGTCAACACCGGATTCAAAAGCTCGCGGCCAAACAACAAAACACTGCCCCTTAAGGATAACAATCATGAGCTATCCAACTTAAACAAAATTTTGGATTGGATATGTCAAATCCACAGTACCTCCGGAAGGCCTGCAAACCACACCCACCGAGATTGTTGGGTTTTCAAATAGTCCGGCCGACTCAACGCCGAACACAAGGGGCTCGACGCATCAAGCAAGGACGATGATAAACCCCACCAGCAGAGCATCGGAAAACAAAAGACTTTCCCACAAGAAGTCAAAGTAGTAAAATCACTTCATGTGATAATACGGAAAAACAATGCGGCACCCGCTAAAATGTGTCTCGCACGGTCCACCCCAGTGGAACCTCGAGATTGGATATCAAAACCAATCACTTTCGACCACCTGGATTATTCCAGGAGCGTTCGAAATGCAGGATGGACTGCCCTGATATTGGATCCTATAATCGACAGACTACAATTTACACAAGTCCTGATGGACGGAGGCAGCGATTTAAACCTGCTATATCCAAACACAATCCGCAAGTTGGGGATAGACCTTACTAAAATTCGACATAGCCGCACTTCCTTTAAAGGAGTGACGCCAGGCCCTTACGCCAAGTGCACAGGCTCCTTATTACTAGAAGTTGTGTTTGGGTCACCGAACAACTTCCGACGCGAAAAACTAATCTTTCATGTCGCCCCATTCAAAAGTAGCTATCAAGCACTATTGGGACGTGAAGCTTTTGTCCGCTTCAATGCCATACCACATTACGCGTCTCTTACACTTAAAATGCCCGGTCCACGTGGCATCATTTTATTAAGTGAGTCATTTAAAGACCCCGGACACGGCTAGAGGAGTCCGGCATAAATAAGCTAGGGGCTCCCTAGCCGCACACCCCTTCACAAGGGGTTGTGCGTATAAGCAACAATGAGCTAATATAGTCTCCGCTTTACTTATTTATTAATATTTTTCATATACTTTTTTTGCACGATTTCCTTTCAAACTAAGTTCCTCTCTTTTTACAGATGAACAACGTGCACACCCGTCCAGGATAATGGCACAACGGAGACACAGGCGCAGACGTGCAGTAGGGACCCGTCGTAAGGATTCTTTTCAGATTAAGACCCTGCGTAAACCTTTTTTACTGTCTCTTGTTGCTATAATCCCCTGGTTTCTCATTATAACCAGAGTGGAGCCTGACGTTTTGGCATCGGCCGCGTCAGAGGACCTTGCCCGTACCTGGACACTAGGGGCTTAGGGCATTGTTCTGCCCATTATTATAAAGACCGAACACCTTAGGGAGTGTTCGGCGTCTCGAGTTAGGCCTTATATGCATCAGCTTCGAATCATGTCTTTGGTCAAATGTTGGGTTTGCGCGGCTCCTGTGTTTTGCTGCCTTACATTCCGTATCATGGGCTAACGCGGCACCAGGAGAACTACTACGATTGTGCCCCAGTTCGGCTGGGTGAGC
Source organism: Triticum timopheevii (assembly GCA_963921465.1). Lineage (NCBI taxonomy): Eukaryota > Viridiplantae > Streptophyta > Magnoliopsida > Poales > Poaceae > Triticum > Triticum timopheevii. Next base: position 244,275,733 of record OY997264.1, on the reverse strand, counting down.
ACCTCAGTAGAGAAAGCCGAAAACTGACTGTCATGATACAACGAGAGACTGGTCAACCACTCGATCAACCACCGGAATGTTTAGAATTCCTCCGCTTTGACGAAGGACCATTTCCCGGTCAGGCACACATGCGCCCCGAATTCGGAGAGCGCGGTGCCCCAAGGGGCTATATCGTAGCCCCACCCTCGAACTCCAATGGCTAAGTGAAAGTGATAAAGCATCATAGTCCGGTTGCCTCATTTGCTACGCTACCACCTCCTCAACAGGACCGAGACGTCGGACTAAGTGTGACAATGTGCTATTTTTGCGAACACCCCTGCACCTTGTGCGTGGGGGCTGAAGCCGAAGACTGCCATCTTTCAGGTTATACACACGTATACATAAACGGCCGCATAGGAGATATTTCAATACTTGGAACACACAAGTATAAAAAGCGATTACATCATAACCATTGTTTTGCAAAATAAAACGTTCATTTGAACGTGACATTTTTCGAGCACTGCGACTCTATTACATGAGCACCACGCATAACTTCCCCAAAATAGTGCTCGGCGGGTAACCGGCTTTCGTCCGAACCCTGGGTTGCCACAGCGGTGGCATCCATCTCTGTCCAATGTGTCTTCACATGGGCAAGGGCCATCCGCGCACCCTCTATGCAGGCCGACCGCTTCATCTCCTTGATATGCGGCACCGCCCCAAGAAATTGCTGCAATAAGCCAAAATAGCTCGTCGCCTTGGGCCTCTCCGGCTAGACATGAGTCACGATATCCGTCATGGCAAGTCCGGACAACCTATTCAGCTCAGCCCATTCGGCCAACCGATCGGTCAGCGGAAGTGAACGATCCGGACTATGGAATTGAGACCAAAGCAGCTCTTCTGTCTTGTGATCCTTCTGACTCTGGAAGTGCACAACGGCATCCGCCGCACTTGCCGCTAAGTCCATATATGGATCCTCCGGACCCCACAGCTGGCCAAGCTGGGCATAATTTGGATCCGTAAACTTGCGGCGCAGCAGAAAAGGCTTACCAGCCACAGTGTCTCCGGCTTGACGCAGCTCCTCCTTCATAGCCCGCATTGCAGAACGGGCATCCTTGGCCTCGGCAGTGGCCTTACCCAGGTCTTCTCGCTCCGATAGGCGCTCCTTTTCAAGAGCCTCATTGCGGTCGGTAGCATCCTTCAATTTAACGGCCAGTTTGGCCATCTCTTCCCTGCTTCAGCAGTATGCAGCCCTTTCGGCTTCTAACTCTTCGGCCGCCCTCGAGGCAGCCGCATCACTCCTTCTAGCTTGCTCCTTGGCTTGAGCAAGTTCTGCCCGAAGGCTCTCCACAGCAGCAGCACCATCTGCATCAAGCATAAATATTGTAAGAGGTGGGCTTTGGTTCCCCTATTAGGTGACTGCGGAGAAACAATTTACCTTGCGACTCGTCAAGTCGCTTGTTGACTAGCGCGATGTCCGCATCCGCAACATCGAGTTGCCGCATTAATTCAGCAACTCCATCAGTCCGGATAGCCCCCGGACTATCCGCCACCTGCATAGGAAAGGCGACAGTCAATACCTGCGATTTTGATCCTCGGCACGCTATCGCTTTCAACAACCTACCGAGTCTCAGGGGCTACTATCTATACAGGGCGCACTTTCATGTGCAAAACTGTCAAAAAGGTGCGTCGTTTTTACGTACCTCAAACCCTGCCAGCAAACTCCTAACGGCATTATGCAATCCACTTTCGGCGGACGAAATCCTTCCAATCACCATGCTCATCAATGCACGGTGATCTTCTGAGATGGACGCCCTCTCGAGCAGATCCTTCAGCTCCCCCGGCCGAACACTAGTCGGCGCCGAACTCTTCGGCTCTGCCGGGCTCGGGGATACCCTCCGTGATGACACTTCAGGCTCGTCCGCCCTATCCGACGGCGCAACAGACGGAGGCGTCTCGCTCTCCATCATCTCCGGACGAAGATCCCTCAAAGACGAGCTCATCTGAGAAGGTCGCAGATCCGAACTACAAGGTAAAATTTTCGGTTATCCTCAGAAGCACAAATAGGGATGTTTCTTATTAATGAACTCCCCTTTTTCTACTCACGGCTCACTGGAGGGCTGATTCTTTAGAGAAGATTGTGCGGTCGGGACCTCCCCGGACGCAGGACCCTCTAGTGAAGATTTCCACCCCCGCTTAGGGGCTTTGGCCTCCGGGTCTTCGGAGGCGGTCCTCTTCTCCCCCTGGAGGGAGGGATTCTCGATCCCCCCTTCTTCAAGCACCCCCTTGGGTGAGGCGGTAGCTCCTCTATTTTCCCCTTCGCCTTCTTCTGAAGGCGCAACCTCCAACATTCTAACTAGCACGGGCTCCGGTGCGGTCTCTGGGAGGGGGCCGGACACCGTATCAGCTTTGCTTGTGCTATCCACTCCTGTTGAAGGATAACGGGTTAAAAGGCGAATTGTAGAAAGGCAAACAAACGGTGCGTCTGAACACTGAGCTACTTACTTGAGTATCCGGGTGATTGCAGCTTAGGCCGGCATCCTCGGTTAATTCCGGACACGCCGCCTGCGGTCCGAAGAATAACTTGTACATCTCCATGGGTGTCGAACCCATAAAGTGTTGGAGAATCCATGGTCCCTCTGGATTGAACTCCCATAGCCGGAGAGGACGGCGTTTACAGGATAGAAGACGCCTGATTAGCATGACCTGCATCACCACGACCAGATCGATCTCCCTCGCTTGGAGGTCTCGAATCCGGCCCTACAATAGGGGCACGTCTTTTGACGGCCCCCAATTGAGCCCTTGGTTGACCCACGACATCAACCGTCGTGGAGGTCCCGAGTGGAATGAAGGCGGCGGCTTCTGCTTGTTGCCCTTCGGAGCGGTGATATAGAACCCCTCCTGCTGCCACAAGCCGAGCTCCTCTTGGAAGGAGCCCTCTGGCCATGGGGCATCGGCCCTCCTGCTTATGGCCGCCCCGCCGCACTCCGCTTGACGCCCCCCGATCATCTTCGGCTCCACATTGAAGGTCTTCAGCCACAGGCCGAAATGGGGGGTGACGCGGAGGAAGGCTTTGCAGACAACGATGAATGCGGAGATATGGAGGATGGACTCCGGAGCCAAGTCATGGAAATCCAGCCCGTAGTAGAACATGAGCCCTCTCACGAAAGGATCCGTCGAGAAGCCTAAACCCCGACGGAGGTGAGATAAAAAGACGGCATACTCGCCGGGCTCGGGGGTAGGAATGGCCTGCCCTTCGGCGGGCAACCTGTGCGAAATCTCGTAAGACAGGTACTTGGCCTCTCGCAGCTTTAGCACGTCCTCCTCCGTGATGGAGGAAGGCGTCCACCGGCCCTGAAGGTCGCAGCCGGACATTGTTGAAGGTCCGAAGCACTCGAATCTGGGGCTCTGGGTGTTGGAACTTGGAGCGAGGAGAGGATTCGATGGAAGATTGAAGAAAAGAGACGAGCCTTGGTCCTATTATAAAGAGGGAGAATACCAAGAGCCATCTCCGCGACCGTTTGGGACTCGCCTTCGATAGAGGAGGCGTGGCAACGGGCGTGGTTGGGTTACCCACGACTGTATTGATGAGAATCCCGGAATAAGGGGAACACGATCTCTGCTTCGACAAGACGTGCCAAGGAAACCGCTTCGCTAAACGCGCTGAGGTGGTGTAATAAAAAAATATTCAAGTAAAGGCTCGGTAGTGGTGTGACGTCATGCCGCCAAATACGTCAGCAGATTGAACCTGTGTACATATTATTCTCTCTACGGTGGAATGTGGAAATTATTTTGCAGAGCCGGACACTATCCTGGTGTTCACCGTCTTCTATGGATTTTTCAAAGGAGGAACCCGCCTTGCAATGCCGAACATTATGCGCGCCGGACTTATCGTCATTGAAGCTAGGTTCAGGGGCTACTGAGGGAGTCCTGGACTAGGGGGTGTCCGGACAGCCGGACTATCATCGTCCGCCGGACTCCAAGACAACGAAGATACAAGATTGAAGACTCCGTCCCATGTCCGGATGGGACTTTCCTTGGCATGGAAGGCAAGCTTGGCGATACGGATATGTAGGTCTCCTACCATTGTAACCGAGTCTGTGTAACCCTAGCCCTCTTCGGTGTCTATATAAACCGGAGGGTTTTAGTCCATAGGACATATCATCCATTACAACAATCATACCATAGGTTAGCTTCTAGGGTTTAGCCTCCTTGATCTCGTGGTAGATCCACTCTTGTAATACACATCATCAATATTAATCAAGCAGGACGTAGGGTTTTACCTCCATCAAGAGGGCCCGAACCTGGGTAAAACATTGTGTCCCTTGTCTCCTGTTACCATCCGCCTAGATGCACAGTTCGGTACCCCCTACCCGAGATCCGCCGGTTTTGACATCGACACATGCCAGGGCCGAAGGCAGGCAAGTATGGGTACCCCCATATCTAGAACGCCAACAGTAGCCCTCGGGCCCAAGGCATGCTCGGTCTTGGCTTCTAGGCGAAGCCAAAGGGCAAGTGCGGAGCTCCATGGGCCCTAACCACCTGCGGCCTTGAATGACACGTGGCGATTGATGGGACATGGTCGTCTCCACTTCCCCATGCTGCCTTGAAATCCGCCAAGCCTGGCGGCCGCCCATTGCGAGAGCAGTCCGCCCCTATAGATTGTTGCGCTTGGCGCTTGCTCCATCTCTCCCCAAACCTACAATTCTTCGCGTAGATCTGGTGCCGACACCATTCCCCCTTCCAACTTCCGCCATGGCCCCGCGGCATAGGAAGAAGAGAGGGAAGTCGCATGCTCCGGACGAGCCCCCGTCAGCCTTGGAGCCTGCGCTCGAGCGGTCGACGGCTGGGGAAGGTCCAACTAGCTCTTGCCGCCGACTCCAACGAGTGAAAGGCGACGATCGTACGTCCCGCATCTTGGCTCGTGAATGACATGAGCGCCACCGAGATTCCTATCCATCTTCACGCCCTCATCGCAGGCCTGATTCCTCCTTTCTCCCCTTTCTTCAATGCCATAATCTTGCATTACCAGATCCACCTGCCGCACCTGGACCCCCTCTCCATCATCCTCCTTGCCACCTCGCTTTCCTCTGCGAGGCCATGGTCGGCATTGCTCCTTCCGTGGCCTTGTTTCGTCATTTCTTCTTCCTTAGTCTGGTCGATGCCCGCCAGCGCTCGGGGTGCGTGGCCTTCAATGCTATCGTAGACACAGCCGACTCGGGGACCGACTTCGAGCTATCGCCAAATGCGAAGGGGTTCTAGAAGCAGTGGTTGTTCGTAGATGCCGGCACACACAGCCCCCTGCTTCTGACCCCTCACACGCTAGCGGTGCCCAGCTCTGGTTGGGGGCATGTGAAGCTTGTCGACCACCGGCTTGCCCGCGTCTGGAAGCGGCTGGCTGGGCTGCAGAAGCTTGGGGTGATGGCGCCAATGGTGGTGCAGGAATGTGTCTGGCGCCGCATCGCTCCCGCTCCAGCACCTTTCCCGCCTGATGTGGTCCTTCACCGGTGCCGAGGACTGCATGAGTCTCCAAGAGCCTTCGCTGCCTTCCAAGACACTGAGCGAGGTGCTCGAGCTCCTGAAGGGCGACTCCAAACCTGCCGAGCTTCCAGGAAAGGGCTGCCTCCTTTAACAATGCTCGAACAAGGTGGCCTTCGAGGAGCAGATGCCCCTCTTCGACGAGTGGGGGTTACGCCCGGCGGGCCTTGAAGGGCTGATACGTCCATTTTCCATCATGCTTTTATGTCAATATTTATTGCATTATGGGCTGTTATTTCACGTCATGTCACAATACTTATGGCTATTCTCTATTATTTTACAAGGTTTACATGAAGAGGGAGAATGCCGGCAGCTGGAATTCTGGGCTGGAAAAGGAGCAAATATTGAAGGACTATTGTGCGCAACTCCAAAAGTCTTGAAACTCCACGGAATGTCTTAAAATAAATAAAGAAAAATCCTCGCCAAAGATGAAGGCCAGGGGGCCCACACCCTGCTCACGAGGGTGGGGGCGCCCCCCCCCCCCCCCCCCCCGGGCGCGCCCCCTACCTCGTGGGCCACCTGGTGGCTCTCCGACGCCCATAATCTCCTATATGAAGTCTTTCGATGAGAAAAAAATAGCAGGCAACCTTTCAGGATGAAACTCCGCCGCCACGAGGCGGAACCTTGGCGGAACCAATCTAGGGCTCCCGCAGAGCTGTTCTGCCGGGGACACTTCCCTCTGGGAGGGGGAAATCATCACCATCATCATCACCAATGCTCCTCTCATCGGGAGTGGGCAATCTCCATCAACATCTTCACCAGCACCATCTCATCTCCAAACCCTAGTTCATCTCTTGTATCCAATTCTTGTCTCCACGTCCGGGATTGGTGCTAGTAGGTTGCTAGTAGTGTTGATTACTTCTTGTAGTTGATGCTAGTTGGTTTATTTGGTGGAAGATCATATGTTCAGATCCTTTATGCATATTATTACCCCTCTGATTATGAACATGAATATGCTTTGTGAGTAATTACGTTTGTTCCTGAGGACAAGGGAGAAGTCTTGCTATTAGTAGTCATGTGAATTTGGTATTCGTTCGATATTTTGATAAGATGTATGTTGTCTAACCTCTAGTGGTGTTATGTGAACGTCGACTACATAACACCTCACAATTATTTGGGCCTAGAGGAAGGCATTGGGAAGTAATAAGTAGATGATGGGTTGCTAGAGTGACAGAAGCTTAAACCCTAGTTTATGCGTTGCTTCGTAAGGGGCTGATTTGGATCCATATGTTTTATGCTATGGTTAGGTTACCTTAATACTTTTGTTGTAGTTGCGGATGCTTGCAATAGAGGTTAATCATAAGTGGGATGCTTGTCCAAGTAAGGGCAGTACCCAAGCACCGGTCCACCCACATATCAAATTATCAAAGTACCGAACGCGAATCATATGAGCGTGATGAAAACTAGCTTGACGATATTCCCATGTGTCCTCGGGAGCGCTTTTCCTATTATAAGAGTTTGTCCAGGCTTGTCATTTGCTACAAAAAGGATTGGGCCACCTTGCTGCACTTTATTTACTTTTCTTACTTGTTGCTCATTACCATTTATCTTATCACAAAACTATCTGTTACCACTTATTTCAGTACTTGTAGAGAATACCTTGCTGAAAACCGCTTATCATTTCCTTCTGCTCCTCGTTGGGTTCGACACTCTTACTTATAGAAAGGACTACGATAGATCCCCTATAGTTGTGGGTCATCAAGACTCTTTTCTGGCGCCGTTGCCGGGGAGTGAAGCGCCTTTGGTAGGTGGAATTTGGTAAGGAAAAATTTATTTAGTGTGCTGAAATTTTCTGTCACTTGTTACTATGGAAAGTAATTGTCTGAGGGGCTTGTTCGGGGTATCTTAACCCCATCCAGTTGAGCCAAGAGTTGCTCCTCAACCCACTCAACCCACTGAACCTACTGAACCTACTGAAAATGAAACTCCTTTTCAGATTCCTTTGGGTATGATGGAAAAACTGCTAGCTAACACTTTTGCAGGAGATGGAACAAAGCATCCTGATGAACATCTATGCTATGTGGATGATATTTGTGGACTATTTAAGCTTGCATGTATACCCGATGATGTTGTTAAGAAGAAGGCTTTCTCTTTATCTTTGGAGGGAGACGCATTGACATGGTATAGGCTATGTGATGATATGAGATCATGGAACTATAAAAGATTGAAATTGGAATTTCATCAAAAGTATTACCCTATGCATCTTGTTCATCGTGATCGCAATTATATATATAATTTTTGGCCTTGCGAAGGAGAAAGCATCGCTCAAGCTTGGGGGAGGTGTCATGGATTTGTCACGGCAGATGTCCTTGTGAAAGGACTTAGTCGTGGAGCCAAGGGGTTAAAGCGGACACAAATATGCAAGGATTTATACTAGTTCGGCCCCTTCGGTGAAGGTAAAAGCCTACGTCTAGTTGTGATGGGATTGATGTGGTTTCGATGACTAAGGAGCAAACAAGCTTCGCCTAGACCTCGAGTTGTTATTGTCTGTCCTTGAACAGCCGCCGGGTCGTCCCCTTATATACACGGGTGACGCCCGTCGGTTCATAGAGTCCCAACCGGTTCATACTCGTATCCCGGTTGGTATCTCTCTATTCCTAACTTACAATACAAGTTTACATATCAAGCCGGTTTACGGCTACAGGTTCTAAACCGACTACAGGCCTTGGGCCTTCATCTGCTTAATCACCTTTATACTACTAATGAAGTTAACCCGGCCCAGGCTGACCGGTTCACGCCCAGTTGTAATATCCCCAACATTAGGCCCCAGATTGATTTGAACTGGTTCATGTCAATCCTTCACAAAAATCTTTGTCTTCAACATCTTCTGGTAATTGGTAAAGCGCCATGTCTTCATCATCTCTGGTTGCTGTAAACCGGCATGACATCATCACGAAGTTTAACATTTATGACACCTTCTTTTATTAATAGATCTGCGATACCCAAGGCAGCAGCTCCACTTCCGAAATTTTTGGCTCCTGGATTCGCGCGCCTGACACACGTCTTTTGCCTTATAAATAGGACCGAAGGGTCATTTCCTTTCTCCCCCTTGTCCCCTTTCTCTTCGTCTTCCTCGCGTCGCCAGCCTTGGAGCTCCGCCACCACCGTTGACCTCTGCACCGTCTTGGGCCGCTGCATCAACCTGAACGCACCAGAGCATTGCGGTAGCTTTCTGCGTCTTCCTCGATTCTGGTAAGCCTTCTGTTCTTCTTAACATAGATCTATTCTAGGGTTTCGTGTTCTTGCCGTGTTCATCACTTGTACATGTTCGTACCCAGATTCCTGGATAAATCTGTGAAAACCTGCTCTGATTAGCAGCAGCTTTTTAGCATCCGCTTGTAGTTTCATGCTCAAGTCCATAGATCTCATCTACATACCTGCCCATTGATTCACTTCCGTTCCGCTTTAATCTTTTGAATATTTTCTGTTTTTCTGAACTTGCTTTAGATCCATTGCTGCAATAAGACCTTGTGAAACCTGTTTCTGCATACTTAGCCATCTGCAACCTCAATTGCTTTCAATGTTTAGATCAGGCGGTTTAACTTAATATAGAAAAAGTTAATAAACCAGTATGTACCATTAGTCCCCCTGTTGAACCGCCAGAACTCTTTATCCATATGACACCTCCTCATAGAAATCCGGTTTAAATGTACTGCCTCCGGTTTAACATTGTTCAGACCAGCACCTTCTTTTATCCAACATATTCTTGAACCGGAATCACCTGTTTCTTGTAGATCTCACCATGGCCAAACAAGTATATGAGTGCAACTGGGTTCCTTCTCGCGTCACAGAAACCCAGCTGGATAATTTAGTTTTGATAGGCGCTTTAGATAGCAAAGATACTATCCACTGGAGGGTTCCAGATCATTTAGCCCGGGGCTTCAAGCCGCCCGGTTCTAAATTTTATCGGGATGTGTTAGCCAATTTTCAGCTCTGCCCGCAAGATACTGGCCCCAATTCTGTTACCAACCTATGTCACTTCCAAGTGCTCTGTGAGGTATACCTTCAAGAGGAGCCCTCAGTTGAATTGTTTAGAGACTATTTCCACTTAAACGGCCGCACAGAATTCACTGATGGCCCCAATACCGAATTGGGCGGTATGGCAATTCAGAAAAGGAAAGAGATCACTTATCCCCACGCCAGACTACACAGTGACCCCAAGGAGTGGAATTCAACATGGTTCTACTGCAAAGATACCTCCCCTGATGATGAAAATCCTCTGCCTGGCTTTCGTCCGGAGCGGCTCAGCAACACACACCCCTTCCCGCAAAGGTTAAGTGCCAAGGAGAGAAGTAAATATGCTCCGCAACTGTCCAAGCTCCGAGCCTTCATGGCCAACGGTTTGACAGGAATAGATCTTGCACGCTGTTGGATATCCTGGAGCATACTGCCTCTGAGCCGGCGCTCCAGTTTAATGTGTACGTATACTGGTAGCGTCGATGACCCACTCCGACACACCAACATCCAGCTTTCAGATGATGAAGTCACAGAGGCTGTGAAGAAAATGTTGAACGAACCGGAACACCTCTGCGCTCAAACCGGCCTGCTCCCTTTCAGTGCTATCAACAAACCACCAGCTGTAAGATTTTGATTGCATTTTTTACTAAACCTGTTATTGCTATTTCTGTCTAACATCAACTGCTCCTTACTCAGGGTGATAATCTGTTTTGGAGCAAGAAGCTTCCACAAGAAAAACCAGAGAAAACGGAACGGTCAACCCGGCCAAAGACGAAGGTTGTCAAGAGGCCTGCTCAAAAGAGGAAAACCACCGCTTCATCTAATCCGGCTGTTGATGATGATGTGGGTAATTCGGACCTTGAGGTAGAACTCGATTCACTAGGCTTACTTTTTACATGCCTTATTGATGATGATACTTGTCAGGACGATGCTGAAGCCAGTAATGCTGATGTCGCTGAGGTAACTATTCTCTCTCCCGATTCAGATCCTTTGCCTTTGCCAAAACTTCGCCAGGCAAACCGGAAAGTTAAATTTTCTCATCCTCTTGCTTACTTGGATCCCAAATTTCTTATGAAGACTCAGCAACATGAAGCTCGCCGCACAACCCGGCACAGCGGCCAGGTAGTTACCTCCGCCGGTTTACCGAACAGTCCGGTTCGGAAATGCTGCTCAGAGGTCTCCAACCTTTTTATTTATTTCTATCCTAAAGCGGGTCTCATCCGTCAACCTCTTAATCCGTCCGACTCCGATTATCAGGTTACTTCTCATTCATCCTCTGGTGAATCATCGGCCACTCAGCTGCCACCACTGAAAACGGTTCTTGGGTATACTGTGCTATAACTTACGCTGTTCCTTGACTCCTTGTTTCTCTTTCAGGGCTAAACCCAAACCGAGCAAGAAAGCCCGTCCGGATAAAGCGGCCAAGGAAGATGTTGCCCCTAAACAGGATAAAGCACCAGATTTTGAAGCGTTCGTTTATGAAGATGTTCCCAGTGACCCTCCCTTGCAAGATGGCGCTGTTACTGAGAAGAGGCCTATTAATACTTCAGTCCCTGTTGACCAGCCTACCAGCCCTGTCCGGATTGAAAAATCCTGCAGTCCTTCAAAACCTGCCGATAAACCGATAGCACCAACGCAAACCGGCGAGTCCAAGGATGATGACGTTGTAATTACCAGCGTAGGCCGCTTTGAACCAGGGAATCATGTCGCTTTAGCTAAGCATACTGTGAAAGAAGATTCTTCTGCCATGAACAAAGGCAAATGGGATGTTGATCTGGAAAAGTATGCTGCTCTGAGTGCCCAAGATCTTCATTCTGGTTACTTGAACCGGCTATATACTAGTCGTGACTATGAAGTTGGTTTGGTAAAGATGATGAGAGATAAATTTGAGGTAACTTCCTTGTGCTTCTTCTTTCTTTAATTACTGCCACTCTATTAATCCTCCTAGCCCCCAAGGGCCGGTCTGTAACCTTCTTCAATCCGGGACTTTAATATAGTCTCAATACTTTGAAATCCATCAATGTAGCCCCCAAGGGCCGGTTCAACTTAGCATAGTTAAACCGGGACTCCAATAAAGATTCTAACATCAGAACATAATTGAGCAAATAGCCATTAGCCCCCAAGTGCCAAGTTGAATGACTGTATTGAGCTTGGGACTTTGCGATTTAGTAACAGATGAAGATTGAAAATGCATTAGCCCCCAAGTATCAAGTGTATAACTTGTTATGTGGCTGGTACTTCAAATTCTTGTACCGTTTGTTTAAAGCCAAGCACTGTCTTTATGCAGGCTGAAGTGAGGATCAAAGAGGACCGGATTACTGATCTGCAAGAAACTTTGAAAACCCAACAAGCCGAAACCAACAAAGCAAGGGAGGAATTAACCAGTCCTTTGAGCATCACGGAACAGCTGAAGGAGGGCTTCAAGAAGGAGCGGGCTGATTGGGCCACTGAGAAGGCCGCTTTAATAAAAAGAGCTGAAAACGCTGAAGCTGCCCTTAAACCGGTGGTAGATGAGCTGACCGCCATAAAGCGGCAAGTGCATGCCATGACCGCTGCTATCTTTGGTAAGTTCCTTTTGGTTTCTTTGACAACTTTGGCCGTCTTATAATAGATCCGTTTTGTGATCTTTCCTGTATTGTTGTAGGTACACGCATTGGTCACTTAGGGTCAGATGTTCGGAAGAAGTTGAAAGCTGCCTACACTTTAATTGAACAGCTGTATACCGGATCGCAGCAGATCATCACCACTGCATCTCATAACAATCCGGCACCCACTTTGATCCAAGATACTCTGAAGAGGTTGTCAATGCTTCCTGCTCGGATTGAAGAACTGAAAAAAAATCTGCTGCTCGAACCGGAGCCATTAATGCCTTGATCCGGGCAAAAGCATGGGTGCCGGATTTCGATCCTGTTGAAGAAGCTCAAGGCTATCCCAGTTTGAAGGAAGATGGTTCAGAGTTCAATGAAGATGATCTGAGGGCGATAAGCCGTGCAGTGCGCCCTCTGGCTTGTCAATTGGCTGAAGAGGCAGACTTGTCGCATTATCAAGCTCAGTATAATGATCAGAACAAACGAGTGGTTGCACCAATTCCTGAAGCGGAGAATCTGATCCCTCCAATGCGTAAGCATACTTACTCTCCTGACATTGAACCGTCTTCTCTGATCCATGAAGAGGCTATCTTTCAAGCTTTAATGGGAATCGACTGGGCCACTGTTGATTTCCAGCCAATGGATAGAGATGAGGAAACTGAAGCGGCGCGGGACGACCCACAACCATCAGACCGGGGCGATGAACAGGCTTGAACCGGAAGCCGGTTTAAATAGCTGCTTTATTATGATCCGCCAGAACAACAATGATCTTATTTGGGCACCGCGTTGCATTGTAATAGAATAGCAAATACTGTTGCTTTAAATATGCCTTCGTGCATAAGTACTGATGCTTTTGCTTGAAATCCTCAATTTATATTTCCTGCAATCAGAAAATCTTGAACTGCGATGATGGTTATACCGCCAGCCGGTTTATGACCTTTGTGTATATATCATTAATGTATTTAAGACATATAATCAAATGTGCGATACAAAATACCTGCCATCGCTGGGCATGAAGTTGGCTTAGCCATGTAAACCGTGCTGGGTCATTGTTAGCCCCCCTGCTACTCCATGATGTTAGCAAGAAGGTTAAACCGGGCATATTGTCTCCGGATTAAAAATGAACCAAATTCCGTCAGATGAACCGGTTAAAGAGTGCTGTCGGTTTATAGAAAACACAACAAAAATTGAAGAATAGTCATAAAAGAAATATGGAAGCAAAGGCAATGATAAAACCGTTTGCAAAAATATGCTTTACTGAGCTGATCAGATGGTGTTACCATGGTCGGACAGGACCAAGCTCCCCTAATAGGTGTGGCGATGGTTCAAGTCAGCCAGGTCCCCAAATGAAACCGTGGCATTTATGCCGATCAAAAGGCATGGCAATGGTTCGGGTTTGACCAAGCCCCCAAGTGATTCTATGGCCTTAGGCCGATCAAGAGGCGTGACTGGTTCAGACTTGACCATGTCCCCAAGTGATCTGGTGGCTTTCGCCTATCAAGAGGTGTTGCATTGGTTCGGACACGACCAAGCCCCCAAGTGATATCACAAAGCTTTTTTGAAAAGCAAATTTCAAGGGGTAAACCGAAGGCCGCTTTAAGACAGAACAACTCCACGTAACCACACATGATATGAAACGACAGAGACCCCGCTTTAGCTGAGGCTCCGGTTTTATTATATCAAAGATAATATATACACTGTCATAATATGTACATAGATAGAGCCAATGGCTCAGGTGTAGTAAGGCCGAAGATGAGCTATGTTCCACGGCCTGTTGGTCTCCTCCTCTGATGTGCGTGAGTCTTTATGCTCTCGAATATCAATCAGATAGTACGACCCGTTGTGCAGATTCTTGCTGACCACGAAGGGTCCCTCCCAAGGTGGGATAACTTGTGCATATCTGTCTGGTCTTGGATGAGTCGAAGCACCAAATCTCCTTCTTGAAAAGCTCTGGTTCTGACCCGGCGACTGTGATAGCGACGAAGATCCTGTTGATAAATCGCCGAGCGGGCAGCTGCTATGTAACGCTCCTCATACAATAGGTCCAAAGCATCTTGCCGTGCTGTCTCATTGTCCGCTTCAACATAAGCCGCTACACGAGGCGAGTCATGCCGGATATCACTAGGGAGAACCGCCTCTGCTCCGTAGACCATGAAAAACGGCATGTATCCTGTGGATCGGTTGGGCGTAGTATTGATACTCCATAGCACAGACGGTAGCTCTTCAACCCAACAACCCGGTGTTCTTTGCAATGGAACTAGAAGCCTGGGTTTGATACCTCGCAAGATCTCTTGATTAGCTAGTTCTGCCTGCCCATTGGACTGGGGGTGAGCCACTGACGATATGTCAAGTCGGATGTGCTCACGCTCACAGAATTCCTTCATAGCGCCCTTGGATAAATTGGTACCATTGTCAGTAATGATACTGTGTGGAAAGCCAAACCGGAAAATCACCTTTTTAATGAACTGCCCCGTTGTAGCTGCATCACACTTGTTAACAGGCTCCGCTTCAACCCACTTGGTAAATTTGTCAACTGCCACCAAAAGGTGGGTTTTCTTATCCTTGGACCTTTTAAAAGGTCCAACCATATCCAGCCCCCATGTTGCAAACGGCCAAGTAATTGGAATCATACTTAATTCTTGAGCCGGCACAGGAGCACGCCTTGAAAATTTCTGACAGCCATCACACCGTTTAACCAAGTCCTCCGCATCAGCATGAGCTGTCAACCAGTAGAACCCGTGACGAAACGCCTTAGCCACCAGAGACTTTGAACCGGCGTGGTGACCACAATCCCCGTGTTTTGGACAAGGCTGATTCAACAAATAGTTTAAGCGATCCGGGTTAGGATTCGGAGCTCCACTGCGATTCGCCGCTTTACCTCTGCGCCGCTGACCCTTGTCCTGCGCATTAGTGTTAGCCACAAAGTCCATGCTGCCATCCGCTTTACGCTTGCCTCCGTTCCCATGGCCCGCCGATTTGTGTTGATGCCCCTTGGAGTTGTTGTTCTTCTTTCCCTTCCCTGCTTCATCATCGTCAGTCTCGGGATCCTTGGTACTATCAGAATCAGCATACTTCACTAAAGCGGCCATGAGAGTTCCCATGTCGTTACAGAACCGCTTCATGCGCCCCAACTTCAACTTTAGAGGCTTAAACCGGCAGTTGCCCTCCAGGGTTAAGATCGCAGAGTCAGCATTGATCATGTCAGACGAGTGCAAAACCTTCAAAACACGGTGTACCCAATGGGTTGTTGACTCTCCGTCCTCCTGAACACAAGCCGCCAAGTCTACTATGGACTTAGGCTGCTTACACGTATCTTTGAAATTCTGGATAAACCGGGTCCGCAACTGGGCCCATGAACTGATAGAATTAGGCGGCAGGCTCTTCAACCAAGTACGGGCCGTGCCTTCAAGCATCATGGTGAAGTACTTTGCACACGCGGCCTCATCCACATCCAGCATCTCCATGGCCATCTCATAACTCTCTACCCACGCTTCTGGAGATAAGTCAGCGGTGTAATTCGGCACCTTGCACGAACCCTTGAAGTCTTTGGGCAGGCGTACATTGCGTAAAGCAGGGACTAAACAGGGCACTCCCAAGCTAGAGGCGACCCCTGGCCCGGCGGAGGTGGTAGGACGAACCGGTGTAAGCTGACCCGCCTCGTTCTGTGCTGCTAACTCGGCCTCCCTTCGTGCCCGGGCCCGGTCCACTACATCCTGAGCATCGCGAACACCACCTGCCGGATTATTGCCACGAGCTGCTTCATGGCTCCGCGCATTGCTTGATACGGCCGATTCATCCATGCACCTACTGTAGCTCCGGCTTGGACAAGGCGTGGAGTGAATCCGATCGCGGCTGTATGAATATGCCTCCTGCTGAATCAAAGCGGTTCGGAGAAGTTCCTTAACCCGGCGCGTCTCGATTGCTTGCGGAGAGTCTCCTTCGATCGGGATAGCTTCTAATCGCGCAGCGGCTGTGACAAGATTGTCCATAGGATTAGAATAATGACCCGGAGGTGTCTGGACCGGCGGAGGAATCACAACGTTCTGCCGAGGAGGTTCCATCAGGCGGGGTTGGATCGTCGCTCCTGGCCCTGGTGCCTCGACCCGGTTTGCCTCCCGGTGCCCCGGCGGATTACTGGTTCCAGCTTCCGGAGTGTGAAAGATATTTCTAGGGTCGAACCCTAACGGCAGGCGTGATCTATGTTTCCGCTTTAAGACCTCATGTGATGCATTCTGGTTGAGCATGAGCCTGTAGGCCTGGGCGTCTAAAGCGGCCCGCTCTGCGGCCATCCTGTCCTTCTCCGCTGCCAGGTCAGCTTTGGCCAGTATGATCTGCTCTCTCACCTTTGCAACCTCTGCATCATGGGGCTCCTGATCCGCCGGATTGGCCTCTGCCATAAGTACAGCTAGTGCATCAAACAGGTCAGATAGAACTTGAACCGGCGGGCGCACAAGGCCTCCTGCCCCTGCTGCCGCTGCCGCTGCTGATCCGGAGAACATTGCTGCTGCGGTCGAGGAGTGATTCGCCGCCTGCGTACCGGCCATGAATATTCCAACCCGGTTGATCTGATTAGGGGGGTCCGGAATACTGTCGCCATCGAAACAGCCCCTAATCTGGTCGTCTTGCAACTGGTACAATGATTCGGTCTCCCCAGTTGAGGACTCGTCGCCGGAATAGACGACGGTCTCGCTACCGTATTCTGACTCGTCCTCATGCTCTCCTCCGTGGATGACTCCCACGAAGGCACGCTTCACGGCCGGTTTAACCTGGGTAGATCTCGCATGCTGAGCCGTCTCGACGAGGTCGGTGCAGATGTCCGGCTCAGGCCCAGGCTCACCAATCTTGCCGATAAAAACGTGTATGCCACCAATGGGGACCCGGTACCCATTCTCGATCGAGTCGGCTTCGGGACCCCATCCTGCATCGTCGATGTAGAGTTTGCCACGACGACTCTTGGTCATCCGGCCCACAACATAGCCTTCGAGTCCTTCGAATTTTCCCTCCAAGATATTCAAACCATCGTGCGATAGCCCCACGGTGGGCGCCAACTGTAACACCCCGGTTTCGATGTGCCAGGTGTCTGCCAGTTATTCGCCGTCGTTGCCATGTCATTTGCTTGCGTGTTGCATTTTGCCATGTCATCATCTTCATTTCATATCATGTCATCATGTGCATTTCATTTTGCATACATGTTCGTCTCATGCATCCGAGCTTTTTCTCCGTTGTCCATTTTGCAATCCGGCACTCCTATGTCCCCCGGCATTCCCCTTTTGTCTCTCGTTGTGAGCGGGTGTTGAACTCTCTCGGAATGGACCGAGGTTTGCCAAGCGGCATTGGTATAGCACCGGTAGACCGCCTGTCAAGTTTCGTGCCATTTGGAGGTCGTTTGATACTCCAACGGTTAACCGGGTAACCGCAAAGGCCTCTTTTGTGTGCAACCCAACACCCCTTCCAAAGTGGCCCAAAACCCACCTAACTCCCCTCCATGCTCTCGGTCGTTCGATCACGATCGCGTGGCCGAAAACCGCTCCTCATTTGGACTCTCCTAGCTACCTCTACCTATAAATAGGCCTCTCTCCCCGAAATTTTCGTCCAAACCCTAGCCTTCTTCCTCCTCCCGCCGACGGACACGTCCACCCGCCGCCCGGACATGTCCGCCTGCGCCCGCAGCCAACCGGAGGCCGCCACATGGCGCCCCCGCGCCCACTTTGCCGCCGGCCCGCGGAGCCCATCCGGGGCCAGCGCGCCGCCGCCGTCTGGCCCGCCCGAGCCCGTCCGGCCGCGCCGCCGGCCCGCCCTCGCCTCGCCGCCCGTCCCGCGCCGGACCCCGCCGCCGCGGTCGCTGCCTCCTCCGCCCCGGCACCGCCGCCGCTGGGCCCGATCCGCCTCGCGCCTCCAGCCCCGCCGCCTCCGCGCCGCCCGCGCCGCCCGCGCCTCCCGCGCCCCTCCGGCAACCTCGTCGCCGGCCACCGAAGGGCCGCGCCGCCTCTCTCTTCCGCCCCGCGCCAAGCTCGCCGGAGCCGCGCGCGACGTCCATATCCTCCGCCACCGGCGCCGTACTCACCGGATCCGGCCGGAAGCCGCCAGATCCGGGCCCCTGCGACCCGTCCCCGACCTCATGAACCTCGCCGGCCCCGCCTAGCCGGAGCTCCGACGCCGGCACTGCCATGGCCGATCGGGAGGTGCCCCGATCCCGTCGTCGTCGCGTTGACCCCGTCCGGCCCCGTGGCCCCGCCTCGCGTCCGGCCCAGCCCAGCTCTGCCCGGCCCGCCTGCCTCACCCCCTCACCATTTTGGGCCACGGCCCGCGAGGTGAGCAGCCCCTAAATCCCACCCGAGCACCTCTTAGTTAAACTGCGCCCGTCCGTTTTTTTTTAAAATCGGCCAAGTCCTGTAAATTTGCACTTTCTGATGCATACTTTGACCTGCTGTAACTTGCTGCATACTGCTCCGTTTCGTGCGTGTAATATGTCAAATTGTTCGTCTTAACGAGTACTTCATTTCGTCCCATTACATCATTTTCATTTGAGTTCATCTTCATGCCCGAAATGCTGTTGGAAGAGTGCATGTTGATGTTAACCTGCTGAAACTGTTATAACTTGCTCATTTGTCATTTTTTCCATGAATGATGTGTGCATCCTATGAGGTTGATGTCTACATGTATGTTGATCTATGCCATGCCATCTTTCCAGTGATGCCAACCACGTATTTTTGTGACTTGTGTAGTGAGTGCATTGAGCTTGTTAAGTAGAGTACTTGCTGTTGCTGTTTTCCTGACAGATTCATTTATATTTTGTTGCTATGTTAACCTGCTGCTACAAGTCATTTTGTGCATTATTTTGGAGATGTTCACTAAGGATGAGTTGTTATACATGTCATTTCGTGCATTATTTTGGAGATGTTCACTAAGGATGAGTTGTTATACATGTCTTGCTCTATCCATTCATCCCCCTGGTTGCATTTATAGCCTGCTGTATAATGTTCATATCTTGCTCCAAATTTGCTAAATAATGTTGCTGTCAGCCTGTTAACATTAAGTTCAATGTTTCCATGATTGTTTGCTAGTGATCCATGCACCCTATGAACTTGTTTTTGCCATTCTTAGCTTCATAAACATGCCTTATTACTATTGGTTGCCTTGCCATGCCATGTCTTGCTCTGTGGTCAGTGGTTCAAGCTCACCAACATGCCTACTTATTGTTGTTCCTGCCATGTATAAATCTGTAATATAACTTGCCATGTTTACATGGGTGCCATCATATCTTCTGATCCTTTTTGGCTTATGGTTAGTAAGGGACTCTTGTTCTATGCATTTAGTAGATTCATGCCATGCCTTTGTTTGTCATGTTAAGTTCCTGTAACATGTTGTTTGATAACTCTAAACATTGCAACCTGATGTTATTTCTGCTAAAGTCTGAAACTGTTATTATTTGCAATCTTTCCATGTCTTTTTGAGCATGTTCTAGTAGTTTCTGGAGATAGCTCAGTGTTCATGTTTTGTTGTCCTTTACCTTTACTTCATGCCCATGCCTTTTGTTTTTATGTTGTGGTGCTGTAGCATATTGTTTTGATGCTTGCAATATGCCTAGTTGCTGTTATGGACAGATTGTTGCTATGACTTGTATAGAGTGCATGTGTTGAACCGTTGCTCCGTTTTGAGTGTGCTCTATATGAAACTTGCTTGATTTTGCATGTAGTTTCATATTATCATGTTGCATCCATGTTTTTAGGTGTTTGCTTGATGTTTGGGTGCATTTTGCATCAATGCCATGTTTAACTTGTTTTGCTCATATCTTCTAGGCCGTAGCTCCGAATCTAATGAACTTTATATGTAACTTGACTAGAATTTCGTGTAGATCATCTTGGTGCAACTTAACTTGATGTTTAACAACTTGAACATAAGGTTTATTCAGTTCCGGACCAATTTCGAAATATGCATATGAGGGCTTACCGGAATTGTTATATGTTGTTTCCGGCCTCATTTAAACTTGCTTTGATGTGTTGTTCTTGTTTGCATCATCTCTTGCCATGAGTAGCGTCATGTAGCTTTGTCATGCATCATGCTTGTTGTCCATCATGTCTTGTCTATGTGTGGTGTGTTTACCATGTTGTGTGCTTCTTCTCGATAGTTCCCGTTTCGTTGCGATCGTGAGGATGCGTTCGTCTACGCTTGGTTCGTCTTCGCGGCTTCATCTTCTTCATGGACTCGTTCTTCTTCGTAGCGGGATTTCAGGCAAGATGACCGCTACCCTGGATCTGACTACTATCATTGCTATGCTAGTTGCTTCGTTCTATCGCTTTGCTGCGCTGCTTGTTCTTCAAGCCTCCCAAATTGCCATGAACCTCTAACCTTTTACACCCTTCCTAGCAAACCGTTGTTTGGCTATGTTACCGCTTTGCTCAGCTCCTCTTATAGCGTTGTTAGTTGTAGGTGAAGTTGAAGATTTCTCCATGGTGGACAGGGTTATGTTGGGATATCACAATATCTCTTATATTATTAATGCATCTATATATTTGGTAAAGGGTGGAAGGCTCGGCCTTATGCCTGGTGTTTTGTTCCACTCTTGCCGCCCTAGTTTCCGTCATACCGGTGTTTTGTTCCCGGATTTTGCGTTCCTAATGCGGTCGGGTGATTTATGGGACCCCCCCTGACATTTCGCTTTGAATAAAACACCTCCAGCAAGGCCCAACCTTGGTTTTACCATTTGCCTCACCACCACCTACCTTTTCCCTTGGGAGTAATTAACCCAAGGGTCATCTTTATTTTAGCCCCCCCCCCCGGGCCAGTGCTTGTCTAAGTGTTGGTCCGAACCGAGCAACCTGCGGGGCCACCTCGGGGAAACTCGAAGTCTGGTTTTACTCGTAGCTTGACTTATCCGGTGTTGCCCTGAGAACGAGATATGTGCAGCTCCTATCGGGATGTCGGCGCATCGGGCGGCTTTGCTGGTCTTGTTTTACCATTGTCGAAATGTCTTGTAAACCGGGATTCCAAGGCTGATAGGGTCTTCCTGGGAGAAGGTATATCCTTCGTTGATCGCGAGAGCTTATCATGGACTAAGTTGGGACAACCCTGCAGGGTATAAACTTTCGAGAGCCGTGCCCACGGTTATGTGGCAGATGGGAATTTGTTAATGTCCGGTTGTAAATAACTTGACACCAGATACGAATTAAAATGCATCAACCGTGTGTGTAGCCGTGATGGTCTCTTCTCGGCGGAGTCTGGGAAGTGAACACGGTTTCTGTGTTTTGATTGACGTAAGTAGGAGTTCAGGATCACCTCTTGATCATTGCTAGCTTCACGACCGTTCCTTCGATCATCTTCTCACTCTCATTTTCGTATGTTAGCCACCATATCATGCTTAGTCGCTGCTGCAACCTCACCACTTTACCCATTCCTTTCCCATTAAGCTTTGCTAGTCTTGATACCCATGGTAATGGGATTGCTGAGTCCTCGTGGCTCACAGTTTACTACAACAACAGTTGCAGGTACAGGTTATGCGATGATCATGACGCGAGAGCTATGTTTGCTTGTTTTGGAGTTCTCCCTCTGCTTCTTCTTTGATCAGGGGATAGGTTCCAGGTCGGCAGCCTGGGCTAGCAGGGTGGATGTCGTTTGAGTTTCTGTTTGTGTTTCATCCATAGTCGGATGTTGATCTCTTGTACGATGATATTGTATTCGTGTGGCTTGTGTGCTTTATGTATGTATCCCCATCTATTATGTAATGTTGATGTAATGATTTCCACCTTGCAAAAGCGTTTCAATATGCGGGTCTATCCTTGGTGGGACCTTCGAGTTCCTTTTGGATAGGGTCGCATATTGGGTGTGACAAGTTGGCATCAGAGCCTCGACCGACCCTAGGAGCCCCCTTGATTGATCGTGTAGTTTGGCCGTTGTTGAGTCTAGAAGAAAACTATTTTCGGAGTCTAGTTATATCAGAGAGTAGGAGTTCTTTTTACTCCTCAGTCCCTTTGTCGCTCTGGCGAGGAATATTGACGTAGGAGTTTTGAATTACTCCTCTTCCCCTTCAAATTTTTCTTTAGGTTCACGCAGTTGGTTTTCCGATAGTTGTTCCTCAGCTCTTTTATCCGGTGCATTTCTCGTCAAGTCGACTCGTGCCTCTTCATCTTTGCCAAGTTCAATCCTCAGTTGTTTTCTTTTCCCACCCGCCCACCCTTTTTCTCCTTGGAGCCGGAGTCCGTAATCGAGTATCCTTCCTACTCGTGCGAAGTCTCTGCTTTCTGTCCTCATTGTTTTCAACCGGTGTTCTCTCTTCAAGATAATCGTCGGTTTTCCCCCTTCTAAGTTGCCTTTGTTTTCCCGCCCTTCCACCCCTTTTCTTCCCGGAGTCTAAGCATCTATTCGAGAAGCTATTTCAATTGTTCCGGTGCAACATCTATCTCTTCAACAATCCTTTCCAATGGAGTTATCTCTTTAGTGGGCCCTAACCCACAGGTCTTCTTCCAGGATCTTACCTGACTCTTCTAATTCCCCCGGAGTTATTCTCAATTCTTTTCAAGTGTGATGTAAGAATGGTTCACATCAGTCACATGCCTTCTCCAAGATCGCTTTCAAATTCTTCTCATTGTTGGCTCAACCTCTTCGCTTTTCGTTCTCCCAGAGTATCTCAGTAATTTTGTTGGTGTTTCTCGTCATCATTTGAAGACCGAAGAAGAGTTTTTCCTCTAAATCTTGCCCGTTCTCCCAAATATTCGTGGTTCTAGCTTCATGTTATCCTCGTAAATTATTCCTTTTGTTAGTTATTCTTTTCATCCATCCGGAGTATTTCAGGAGTTGCTTTCCCTCTCGATCATCCGGAGGTCATCATTTCGGAAGATTTCTTCGTTCTAAGTTTTCAGCTTCGTTCGTCTCAATATTCTTCCGGTGCTTCGTTCAAGTATTCTTCAACCATTTTGCGATCTCTTCGTTCTTTTGCATCTAAATTCCCTCTAGTATATTGTTCTTCGAATCCTTCCCGGTGATTCATTCTCTTTCATCAGTCATTTCCAAATTCTCATGGTGGTTCTTTAAGATTCTTTTTCCTTGTTTATCATTTTAATCCATTCATTTTTCCAATCCTACCGGTGGTTCATGAAGACCTTCTCAAGTTTGCGATATGTCACTTCTCAATCCTTTTCAAGAAGAATAAGTAGTATGCAATAATCCATTGTCATCAACTTATTTGATGAAGGATAAGCATACAATAAATCTTATTCTTATTTCATCCAAGTGAGTAATCCCTTCCTTCGGAGTTTGTTCGTAATGAATAAATTCTAGTTCCAAGTGTTCTCCATCTTTTCTTTTCCGGAGTTCAAATTTCCTCAGCCATTTCATCGGAACCTTCATCTAAATCACCGCAAGGCTCATCTTATTCTTTCATCCTTCATTCTATCTCGTCATCCTTTTGTCATCGGAGTTCTTCATGGTGGTTCTTCACGATTTAATTCATTCTTCCAGAGTTCATCAAGATTTTGTTGGTGGAGTTCAAGCATCTTTTCTTCTCGCATCTTGAAGTGCAATTAATTCTCTGTATTCTTTGAAGTGGAGTTTTGCATTTCTTCGTTCTTCTCAGATATTCAACTTCGTTTAAACCTTCCTTCTAAAGATGCTTTCAATTTCATTCGTGGCACAAGTTGTCATTTTCTTCTCCGTTCTTTTCATTCAACTCGTTCAATTCTTTCCGGAGGTTTTGTGTCATGTCTTCATCAAGTATCATTCCATCCTTTCAAGCTCGTGTTCTATTCCCCCATGTTTCAGTCGGAGTGCTGCCTAAATTCTTTCAGTCTTATTCGTTTCTTTTCTCATTCTAACCACTCCGGTTAGAACGAGTCGTTTCTTAGTCTATCTGATTCCGTGAGCTTTCGATTCTCGTCATTCTCGTCGTTCCTCTCTTCTTCTCGAGTGCTCTCGATTCTTTGCTTCTTCTCTTGATTTCTTGCTTCACATCTTCCCTTTTCCCTTCCGTCTCAGTCCTAAGATCTCGGGACAAGTCTCTTGTTAGTGGAGGAGTGTTGTAACGCGCCGGTTTCGATGCGCCAGGTGTCTGCCAGTTATTCGCCGTCGTTGCCATGTCATTTGCTTGCGTGTTTCATTTTGCCATGTCATCATGTGCATTTCATATCATGTCATCATGTGCATTTCATTTTGCATACATGTTCGTCTCATGCATCCGAGCTTTTTCCCCGTTGTCCATTTTGGAATCCGGCACTCCTATGTCCCCCGGCGTTCCCCTTTTGTCTCTCGTTGTGAGCGGGTGTTGAACTTTCTCGGAATGGAACGAGGTTTTCCAAGCGGCCTTGGTATAGCACCGGTAGACCGCCTGTCAAGTTTCGTGCCATTTGGAGTTCGTTTGATACTCCAACGGTTAACCGGGTAACCGCAAAGGCATCTTTTGTGTGCAGCCCAACACGCCTTCTAAAGTGGCCCAAAACCCACCTAACTCCCCTCCATGCTCTTGGTCGTTCGATCACGATCGCGTGGCCGAAAACCGCTCCTCATTTGGACTCTCCTAGCTCCCTCTACCTATAAATAGGCCTCTCTCCCCGAAATTTTCGTCCAAACCCTAGCCTTCTTCCTCCTCCCGCCGACGGACACGTCCACCCGCCGCCCGGACATGTCCGCCCGCGCCCGCAGCCTACCGGAGGCCGCCACATGGCGCCCCCACGCCCACTTCGCCGCCGGCCCGCGGAGCCCATCCGGGGCCCGCGCGAGCCCGTCCGGCCGCGCCGCCGGCCCGCCCTCGCCACGCCGCCCGTCCCGCGGCGGACCCCGCCGCCGCGGTCGCCGCCGCCGCGGGGCCCGATCCGCCTCGCGCCTCCAGCCCCGCCGCCTCCGTGCCGCCCGTGCCTCCCGCGCCCCTCCGGCAACCTCGTCGCCGGCCACCGGAGGGCCGCGCCGCCGCTCTCTTCCGCCCCGTGCCAAGCTCGCCGGAGCCGCGCGCGATGTCCATCTCCTCCGCCACCGACGCCGTACTCACCGGATCCGGCCGGAAGCCGCCAGATCCAGGCCCCTGCGACCCGTCCCCGACCTCATGAACCTCGCCGGAGCTCCGACGCCGGCACTGCCATGGCCGATCGGGAGGTGCCCCGATCCCGTCGTCGCCGCGTTGACCCCGTCCGGCCCCGTGGGCCTCGCCTCGCGTCCGGCCCAACCCAGCTCTGCCCGGCCCGCCTGCCTCACCCCCTCACCATTTTGGGCCACGGCCCGCAAGGTGAGCAAGCCCTAAATCCCACCCGAGCACCTCTTAGTTAAACTGCGCCCGTCCGTTTTTTTTAAATCGGCTAAGTCCTGTAAATTTGCACTTTCTGATGCATACTGTGACCTGCTGTAACTTGCTGCATACTGCTCCGTTTCGTGCATGTAATATGTCAAATTGTTCGCCTCAACGAGTACTTCATTTCATTCCATTGCATCATTTTCATTTGAGTTCATCTTGATGCCCGAAATGCTGTTGGAAGAGTGCATGTTGATGTTAACCTGCTGAAACTGTTATAACTTGCTCATTTGTCATTTTTGCCATGAATGATGTGTCCATCCTATGAGGTTGATGTCTACATGTATGTTGATCTATGCCATGCCATCTTTCCAGTGGTGCCAACCATGTATTTTTGTAACTTGTGTACTGAGTGCATTGAGCTTGTTAAGTAGGGTACTTGCTGTTGCTGTTTTCCTGACAGATTCTGTTATATTTTGTTGCTATGTTAACCTGCTGCTACAAGTCATTTCGTGCATTATTTTGGAGATTTTCACTAAGGATGTGTTGTTATACTTGTCTTTCTCTATCCATTCACGCCCCTGGTTTCACTTATAGCCTGCTGTATCATGTTCATATCTTGCTCCAAATTTGCTAAATAATGTTGCTGTCAGCCTTTTAACATTAAGTTCAATGTTTCCATGATTGTTTGCTAGTGATCCATGCACCCTATGAACTTGTTCTTGCCATGCTTAGCTTCATAAACATGCCTTCTTACTATTGGTTGCCTTGCCATGCCATGTGTTGCTCTGTGGTGAGTGGTTCAAGCTCACCAACATGCCTACTTATTGTTGTTCCTGCCATGTATAAATCTGTAATATAACTTGCCATGTTTACATGGGTGCCATCATATCTTCTGATCCTTTTTGGCTTATGTTAAGTAAGGGACTCTTGTTCTATGCATTTAGTAGATTCATGCCATGCCTTTGTTTGCCATGTTAAGTTCCTGTAACATGTTGTTTGATAACTCTAAACATTGCAACCTGATGTTATTTCTGCTAAAGTCTGAAACTGTTATTATTTGCAATTTTTCCATGTCTTTTTGAGCATGTTCTAGTAGTTTCTGGAGATAGCTCAGTGTTCATGTTTTGTTGTCCTTTACCTGTACTTCATGCTCAGGCCTTTTGGTTTTATGTTGGGGTGCTGTAGCATATTGTTTTGATGCTTGCAATATGCCTAGTTGCTGTTATGGACAGATTGTTGCTATAACTTGTATAGAGTGCATGTGTTGAACCGTTGCTCCGTTTTGAGTGTGCTCTATATGAAACTTGCTTGATTTTGCATGTAGTTTCATATTATCATGTTGCATCCATGTTTTGATGTGTTTGCTTGATGTTTCGTGCATTTTGCATCAATGCCATGTTTAACTTGTTTTGCTCATATCTTCTAGGCCGTAGCTCCGAATCTAATGAACTTCATATGTAACTTGACTAGAATTTCATGTAGATCATCTTGGTGCAACTTAACTTGATGTTTAACAACTTGAACATAAGGTTTATTCAGTTCTGGACCAATTTCGAAATATGCATATGAGGACTTACCGGAATTCTTATATGTTGTTTCCGGCCTCATTTAAACTTGCTTTGATGTGTTGTTCTTGTTTGCATCATCTCTTGCCATGAGTAGCTTCATGTAGCTTTGTCATGCATCATGCTTGTTGTGCATCATGTCTTGTCTATGTGTGGTGTGTTTACCATGTTGTGTGCTTCTTCTCGATAGTTCCCGTTTTGTTGCGATCGTGAGGATGCGTTCGTCTACGCTTGGTTCGTCTTCGTGGCTTCATCTTCTTCATGGACTCGTTCTTATTCCTAGCGGGATTTCAGGCAAGATGACCGCTACCCTGGATCTCACTACTATCATTGCTATGCTAGTTGCTTCGTTCTATCGCTTTGCTGCGCTTCCTATAACTTGTTCTTCAAGCCTCCCAAATTGCCATGAACCTCTAACCTTTGACACCCTTCCTAGCAAACCATTGTTTGGCTATGTTACCGCTTTGCTCAGCCCCTCTTATAGCGTTGTTAGTTGTAGGTGAAGTTGAAGATTTGTCCATGGTGGACAGCGTTATGTTGGGATATCACAATATCTCTTATATTATTAATGCATCTATATATTTGGTAAAGGGTGGAAGGCTCGGCCTTATGCCTGGTGTTTTGTTCCACTCTTGCCGCCCAAGTTTCCGTCATACCGGCGTTATGTTCCCGGATTTTGCGTTCCTAACGCGGTCGGGTGATTTATGGGACCCCCCGTGTCAGGGCTGATGGCTGACCCACGAGCACCTATGGGACCACGGCGGACCGGAGCCCCTTTCTTGGTTTGGCGGGGGGGCGTGGTTGCACAAAGAGTAGATCGAGGCGAGGCACACGAGCGATTTACCCAGGTTCGGGCCGCATGGATGCGTAAAACCCTACTCCTGCTTTGGTGGTTGTATTGAGTTCTTGCTCGGGGGCGACGAGTGCTACAGTACACTCAAGCAGCTGGCGAGACCGAGCGTGAGAATGGCCGTCCCCCAAGCTGCGGAACCAAAGTTCCGAACCCCTTCTACGTGCGCATGGGCCTCCTTTTTATAGGCTAAAAGGGGTCACCGACAGGTGGCAGCGTAGAAAGAGGGGTAGAAAGGTAAAAATGCGGGTTGGTACAACTGCTACCAACAGTGTCCCCTACCTAACTCTGACGGCAGGGGACAAGGGCATTTAATGCCCGTCTGGTCGCCCCAACATTGCAAGGAAACGACCGTTAGGAGCGCCACCGATCGCCACGATGGCCTCCTTGTCTGCTTCGCTTGCCACCTCGCACCGCCACGCTGCACAGCTACCCGCCACGTGCACCAGGAGCGATCTTGTGGTGACACGTCGTCGGATGCACATGAGCGTGGGCGCAGAGTGGCAGCCTTGCCGCGGCAAGCGCCTTGCCGCGGCCCTTATCTTGTCGCACCAGCAAGCTTGCTGCTCGCCGGGCCTTGCCGGGACACGCGGGGCGTCGCGGCAAGTTTTCTTGGAATGCCTTGAGTGGCCTTCCCAGCAAGCTCCTCTTGCCGGGGTCTTGTCTTATTCCCTGCAAGCTCCTCTTACCGGGGCCTTGGTTGGCCTTCCCGGCAAGCTCCTCTTGCCGGGGCCTTAGCTTGAGTACTCTGTTCTTGAATGGCATCAAAGTAGCCGTTGAGGATCTTGGCGGACGCCCGGCAAGCCCTGCCGCGGGTCGCTGCGACTGCTCGTGCACAAGTTCGGGATACTAAGGTACCCCTACTTTAGTACACCGACAGGAGCCCCCGGGCCTGGGCCATACACGGTGCCGAGCGCTGTTGGGCCAGGCCCAAAACAGTGCACGGGCACGCGCGGCCTAGGTCACTCCAAATCCGACTCTCCACTTCCACCGCGCACGCCCGGAACGGCACGCGTCAAACACGGCGTCGTGGGTGACGTGGGCGGCGTGTGCGGGGCTGAGCCCCGTGAGCATGCGCCAAGCTATGATGAAGGGGATGGCTCACGCCCTCCTACCTAAATGGAGGTAGGCGTTGGGGCGTGGTGCATTTACTGGGCGGGGCCAGCACGCGGTCTTCGAGGCGTCCACTCCCATGATTATGGGGTGGGGCGAGGCCGCCTCACCCGTCGCCTCGGCTCTGCATCCCCGCCACGCGGCTTCCATGCGCTCGGGGTCACGGACGGTGGAAGTGGGAATCTGGGCCGTCGCGAGTAGAGGCAGCGGTTCGGCCCTGACTCCCTGCTTTTCCCGGGCCTTGATTCGCTGAGTGGGGCGGCCGAGCCCCCATCCTGCTCCTTTATAAAGAGCGGGAGGGGAGCACAGAAGCCCACACTCTCCTATCTCCTCTTTTCTTCAGCTTCTTCTCCCCTTTCTTCCATTCGCCATGGAGAAAGGGAATCCTGGCCCTTCATCGATGGCGGCGAGGGTCGCCGCCAGACAGCGCACCTCTCCCTCTCTCGCGCCCTTGGTGGGAGAGCCGGCCATAAGGGGAAGAGGGAGGGGGCGAGGTCGCGGACGAGGTCGAGGACGAGGTCGAGGCGCTCGGGGAAGAGGCGGACGGGGCGACGCGCCAGCTTCGCCAACGCCGGCGGTTCCTCCCCCCACAGCGGTCCACATAGGGGACGATCCTTGCGAGTTCTTCGTCAGGCTGCGCCGGGCGCCTCGTCGTCGTCTCCGGCTCCCAGCCCCGTTTGCGAACGCGATGGAGCCGGAGCCGCCCGAGACATTGAGACTGCAGATGAGGGGCTGTGGGATTAGCGGCACGCGAGTCCGCGTTGTATTCCCAGCCCCCAGCGTGATGTATCTTGAGCGAGGGTGGAAGACGTTCGCCCGCATCCATAGCCTGACGGCGGGTTTACGATCCATTTTAAGTTAATGGAGGGCGACCTCCTCTCCGTCAAGGTCTTCGGGGACTCCGGCACCCGGTCGAGGTGCTGTGTGGACAGCTCCTCCGATAGCGAACACTCCCCCTCGAGCGAGAGTGACGAGGAGGAGAGCGACAGCGACGACGAGGGTAGCGGGCGGTGGAGTGGTGGGTCCGAATAGGTGTCAGGCGCCGCTCCGCGCGTCACCGGCGACCCCATCATCTGCGTCGCCGGCTCCTCGAACTCCCCGGGGTCGTCTCCTTGGGCGGATGGCATAGGGAGGCTGCGGAAGGGGAAGAGGGCTGGCAAGGCCGTCAGGTCGGAGTACGAGGGCGTGGTGCCCCCGACAGCGTGCTGACGTCCTGCCGCCCCGTCTTCGAGCCCCGCTTCTGGCGCTGCCATCACCGTCCAGCCTTCGGACAGCCCCCGGGCTATTCTCTTGGTGTCTTCTGGCACCCGTAGCTCGCCTAGGCGCTCCTTTTGCCCTTTTCGCCTCCTTGACCTACCTCCTGAAGAGAGGGACAGGAAAGGCATTACGGGCATCTTATCTTTTTAATTTGTAAGCCTTCGGGCCTTAGCTGTATCTAAAACATGTAATCCTCTCTTTCATGTTTTTCATCCTTTATGGACTGTACCTGAGTGGGATGTTTTTTAATGAAAAAGGGGTTGCTTGCCGGGTTATTTGTCTCGCGGGTTAAACCCACGCAAGGAGCAAATCCTTGGTATCCCTCGGACAGACAGTTCGCCTCCCGGCAACAGGCCCTGCCGCCTTCCCACATCGCTCGACCTTTCTCACGCCTTTGACGGGGGAGGGAACGAGGTCGGTGCGGCCTCCTCGTTTCATCCCTCCGTTGCCGCGACTACGACCAAACTTGCCCCGGGAACGGGCTCCAGGGCCTAGAGTTGAGGGAGCTTGGCAGTTTTTGGGAAGAAACGCGGTTTCGCATTCCCCACTCCATAAAAGGATGCATGAAGAGGGACGAAAGAGTTATCTGATATTGCAGCCCCCGGCAACTCTGGCTTGCCGGGGATGAATCTTGGCACTCGCAGCCCCCAGCGATACTGGCTTGCCGGGGCCTAGGTGCCGGCGCGCCCTTCTTCTCCTTTTCGTTCTCAAGCGGTCTGGCCAGGATGTGCGAGCCCTGCGAACGAAGGAAAAGCAAAAGGACGGACTCTCGACCTCTAAGCTAAGGGTTAGTTGCTGTTAGGCACCATCAACCCTAACCAAGGACGAGACTCGACCTAGCATGCATGCTATAACCCCGGGGTATCAGCGCTTCATTTACTGGTGCTCAGGGTCTGCGCCTGGCTCTGTACAAAGGGTTACATGCAACAGCGGCAAGGCTTGTACAGAAAGGTGGTTGCCGGACAGGGTCCGACAACCGCACCTTACGGATAAAACTTACGAAAATGCTCTATGTTCCAGGAGTTGCTCACCGGAAAGCTATCTTCGGTCTCAAGGCGGACAGCGCCAGGCCTAGTGACTCGTTTCACCCGATAAGGGCCTTCCCACTTCAGCGTCAACTTGTTGGAATTCTTGGAGGATTGAACGCGCCGAAGAACAAGGTCGCCTTCCTCGAAACTTCTGGCTTTAACTTTGCGGCTATGGTAGCGGCGCAAAGCTTGCTGGTAGCGAGCGGCTCGTACAGCAGCCTGAAGACGATCTTCCTCGAGGAGAAGCACATCATCTTGGCGCAGTTGCTCTTGCTCAAGCTCATCATAAGAGAGTACTCGAGGCGATCCGTATACGACTTCCGTGGGGAGAACTGCTTATGCTCCATATACTAGAGCAAAAGGTGTCTGGCCAGTGGCTCGATTTGGCGTTGTTCTGATCGACCAAAGAACCACCGGCAGCTCCTCAATCCAATTTCTTCCGCACTTGTGCAGCCTGTCGAAAGTTCTGGTCTTGAGCCCGCGCAGCACTTCAGCGTTTGCCCTCTCCGCTTGACCGTTGCTTCTCGGGTGAGCAACAGAAGCGAAGTAGATCTTGCCGCCAAGATCTTGGACGTACTGCATGAAGGTGTGGCTCGTGAATTGTGTGCCATTGTCGGTGATGATCCTGTTAGGGATCCCGAAACGGCAAACAATTGACCGGAAGAACTTGACTGCTGACTGTGCGGTCACCTTCCTCACTGCTTCCACTTCAGGCCACTTTGTGAACTTGTCGATTGCGATGTACAAGTACTCAAAGCCCCTGACAGCTCGGGGAAAGGGGCCGAGGATGTCGAGCCCCTAGACCGAAAATGGCCAGGATAAAGGGATTGTTTGGAGAGCTTGAGCTGGCTGATGCATTTGCTTGGAGTGGAACTGGCACGCTTCACACTTGGTTACTTGAGCAGTTGCATCCTGGAGGGCTGTCGGCCAGAAGAAACCTTGCCGGAAAGCTTTGCCGGCAAGTGCTCTTGCGCCAATGTGGTGACCACATATGCCTCCATGTATCTCCGCCAACAGCTTCTGTCCATCTTCCCGGGAAATGCACTTCAATTTCACACCGTTGAGTCTTCTTCTGTACAGTGTCTGGTCGACGAACTGGTACATACTTGACTGCCGGGCTACTCTTTCTGCTTCTTCTTGCTCTTCGGGAAGTTCTCCTGTCTGAAGGAAACGGACGATCGGCTGTGCCCATGTTGGAGCCTGTGGCTCGACAACAAGGACTAAAGGCATATCTGGTGCTGCGGGAACGCCCGCTTCTACGGCGAGAACTGACGGTTCTGCCGGAGCTTGACGTTCCCCGGCAAGTTCGCCGGAGCAGAACTTGCCGGGAGCTTCTGCTCGAACGGAATAAGGCCTAGGGCTTGCCGGAGCAGGACGTTCCCCGGATAGTTTGCCGGAGCAAAACTTGTCGGGAGCCTCTGCTCGAACGGAACAAGGCCCAGGGCTTGCCGGAGCAGACCGCTCCTCAGCGCTCTTGATGTTGATCGTGGGGACCTTCTTGGCGGCGGCTTCAGGGAGCTCTGCCGGAAGATAGTCGCTAGAAACCAACTTCCTCTTCTTGGACTGCCCGGTTGATGGAGTCACGGACGGTTGAGTCAGCTTGAGCACAAAAATCCCTGGTTCCACAGGTAATTTAAGTGCGGCGCACTTTGACAGGCCATCGGCAACGCCGTTCTCGGTTCTCGGAACGTGTTCCATTTGCAGGCCGTCAAAGTGCTCTTCTAGCTTTCTCACTTCGTCGACGTAGGCTTCCATCAACGGACTTTGATAATCTTTGTTTACTTGACGGACGACAAGCTGTGAGTCACCCCAGACAATAAGCTTCTTGATCCCAAGGTCTGCCGCGATCCTGAGTCCGGCAAGCAAGCCTTCATACTCTGCAGTATTGTTTGTTGCCTGCTCCTTGGGAAAGTGCATCTGGACCACGTACTTGAGGTGCTCTCCGGTGGGTGCGACAAGTAGGACGCCCGCACCGGCGCCTTGCAGCGAGAAGGCACCGTCAAAGTACATGATCCATTCCTTGCTTGCTTCCTTGACTGGGATGCTCCTCTCCGGAGTTTCTTCATCAGGTGTTGGCGTCCATTCTGCTATGAATTCTGCCAATGCTCGGCTCTGGATAGTTGAGGTACTCTCGAACTTGAGGCCAAAGCTTGACAACTCCAGTGCCCACTCGACAATCCTGCCCGTTGCCTCTGGATTCTGCAATATCCTCTTCAACGGAAAGCGAGTGACCACTGTGATCTCATTCGCTTGAAAGTAATGGCGCAGCTTCCTCGAGGCCATGAGAAGGCCGAAGAGCAATTTCTGCACACCGGAATACCTTGATCTAGCCCCCTGCAAAAGGGAACTGACAAAGTAAACTGGGCGCTGCACCACCTTCTTCTTCTTCCCTTCTTGCGGCTGCGCAGATCCATCCTTGCCGGAACCGGAACTTGCCGGATCAGGGCTTGTCGGACCAGAGCATGTTGGGGAAACCCCCTTCTTGTCGCTGGACTCGCTTGCCGCGGTCGCTGGCTCACCATCTGCCTCCCTCTCCGCTACTAACGCAGCACTAACCACTTGATTGGTTGCCGCCAGATATAGTAGCAACTTCTCTTGTGGCTTAGGTGCGACAAGTGTTGGAGTAGAGGATAGGTATCTCTTCAGGTCCTGCAGCGCAGCCTCCGCTTCCGTAGTCCATTTCATTGGACCTGCCTTTTTCAGAATTTGGAAAAATGGCAGGGCGCGCTCAGCAGACTTAGAGATGAACCTACTGAGAGCAGCAACGCAGCCGGCAAGCCTTCGCACATCCTTGACTCGCTTCGGTGCTTCGATTTGCTCGATGGCCTTGATCTTGTCGGGATTGGCTTCGATCCCTCGCTGGGACACAAAGAATCCGAGAAGCTTGCCGGAAGGGACTCCAAACACGCACTTCTCGGGATTCAACTTGAGATTGATCTTGCGCAGATTTGCAAAAGTCTCATCCAGATCTCGGATCAAAGTTTCTTTGTCCTTGCTCTTGACCACTATGTCATCCATGTAAGCTTCTACATTTCTGTGCAGCTGTGGCTCAAAAGCATGGCTGACTACTCTTGCAAATGTTGAACCGGCATTCTTTAGTCCGAAAGGCATCCGTACAAAGCAGTACGTGCCACATGGAGTAATGAATGCGGTTTTCTCTTCATCCTCTTCTGCCATGAAGATTTGATGATATCCTGAGTATGCATCAAGGAATGAAAGCAGATCACATCCTACCGTGGAGTCGACAATCTGGTCAATGCGCGGCAAGGGAAATGGATCCTTGGGACAAGCTTTATTAACATCAGTGAAGTCAATACAAAGCCTCCACTTCCCGCTTGCTTTGCACACGACTACTGGATTGGCTAACCACGTTGGATGGAGTACTCCTCGGACCAAGCCTACTGCTTCCAATTTCTTGATTTCCTCTGCAATGAACTCTTGGCGTTCTACTGCTTGTTTTCTGACTCTCTGCTTGACGGGCCGCGCGTGAGGGGCAGACGGCAAGGTGGTGCTCAATTACTTTCCTGGGAACACCGGGGATGTCAGATGGTTGCCATGCAAACACATCGACATTCGCCCACAGGAAAGTAACGAGCGCGCTTTCCTATTTAGGGTCAAGCGTGGCACTAATGGTGAAGGTACCACCAGTGCCGTCCTCCTTGGCGGCCACTTTCTTGGTCTGTGGTGAAGCTATCTTTGCCTTCTTGCACTTGCTGGTGGAGCTCGATGGTGCGTACTCGACGGTAGTGCAGCACTCGTAAGCATCAGAGCTACTCTTGCCGGACTTGGACTTGCCGGTGGAGCTCGATGGTGCGTCCTCGATGGTAGCGCAGCACTCCGAAGAGGTGCGCTTGCCGGAGTAGGCATCAGAGCCACTCTTGCCGGACTTGGTCTTCTTCTTCCCCCCGGGAGCTTCAGCGGCAAGTGGTTTGTGTTCCTCTGCGGCTGCTGCTTCCCGATAGATCTTGTCGGTACAGATAAGTGCATCTTTCTTGTCGCCATGGACAGAAATGACACTTATCGGACCGGGCATCTTGAGCACGTTGTAGGCGTGATGAGAGGCTTCCATGAACTTAGCAAGCGCTGGACGGCCAAGTATCCCATTGTAGGGCAATGGAAAATCGGCAACGTCGAACGTGACTCTCTCTGTCCTGAAGTTCAGCTCACTACCAAACGTTACTGGCAGCGTGATCTTCCCCTTCGGCTTGCATCTTCCCGGATTGATCCCTTGAAAGGTGTCGGTTTCTTCGAGCTCGCTGTCGGGGATCTGGAGCTTCTTGAGTACCGCGGAAGAGATCAGATTCAGGCCAGCCCCGCCGTCAACCAGCATCTTTGTGACCTTGAGGTTGCGAATCGTTGGCGAAACCAACATTGGCAAGCACCCGACCGCAGTTGTGCGGTCAAGGTGATCCTCAACGTCGAAGATGATGGGCATGCTGGACCACTTCAGGGGCTTGTGCGACTCAACGGACGGTTCTGCTGCGTTCACCTCACGCATCCACTGTTTGAGTTGGCGGTGCGAGGTGTGCAGAGAGGCACCGCCGTCAACGCACAAGACGTCTGTTGCCTTCTGATACTCCTACTCGTCGGCCTCATCTTCCTCCATCTCATCATCTTCGTCTTCGTCTTCGTCCTTGTCGCGGCCGCGGGGAGGCCTGTCTCCTTGCCGCTCCTTGGCCTTGCCGCAGCGCCCCCCCTGGGCGGGACGCTTCTTGCCGGATCCTCCGCCACCTCCCTGGGCCTTCTCCTTGTCGCGGCGCTCGTATTCAGCTTTCTGTAGCTCAACGAGCTGCTCAACCTTCTTGCAGGCCTGGAGGTCATGGCCCTTGGTGCGGTGGATCCTGCAGTACCGCTTGCCAGAGCCGTCCTGCTTGTCGGCGGCCACCACAGCCTCGCCAGAGTCCCCAGCTTTGGCCTTCTCGGCGCCACCTCCACTGCCAGACTGCTCGACGACTAGCACATCCTTAGCTCTTCTGTTTCTGTTGTTTCGCCTCTGGTTCTTCTTCACCGGGGCGGCATCCTCACTGTCAGATCCTTCTACTCCTGCATTCTCTCCGGGGAGTTTCCTCCCCTCCTCAGCACGTGCACACTTGTCGGCCAGAGCATATAGCTCGCTGACATCTCTGATTTTGCACATCGCCATCTCCTCCCTCATCCTGCGGTTACGCACGTTCTGATGGAACGCGCTGATAACCGCGGCAGGGTGGACGTCTGGGATGTTGCGCTGCACCTGGTTGAATCTCTGTATGTACTTGCGCAGGGGTTCCCCTTCCTTCTGGGCGAGCAGATGAAGATCGCTCTCCCGGCCATGAGCTTTGTGTCCGCCGGTGAAGGCGCCGACAAACTAATGACACAGGTCCGCCCACGAAGAGATGGAGTTGTCCGGCAAGTGCATTAGCCAAGATCTGACATTGGGCTTGAGCACCAGCGGGAAGTAGTTGGCGAGGATCTTCTCGTGGCGCCCTTCGGCAGCCTGCACCGCGATGGTGTAGACGCTGAGGAACTCCGACGGATGTATCCTGCCATCGTACTTCTCGGGTACATCTGGCTTGAAGTTTTTGGTGCTGGGCCACTGGACCTGCCGCAGCTCACGGGTGAACGCAGGGCAACCCTACCGCGTACGGCAAGTCGCCTGGTTCCCCCGGCGCGTGCATATCAACAGTGGGCCCAGCGCGCTGGTCTGACTGACGCTGCGCTTCTCTTCGGCGCTCGATGCGAGTACGAGCGTCTTCTTGCCGTTGTTCTTGGAGAACTTGGCGTTGACCACGGCGGGCTCGCGGGTCCGACGACGCGGTGGAATCGGCGTCGAGGTTGGTCCGGCGAGTCGGCGATCTTGGCCTTCGTGGAGGGGAGTACACGGTGGTGGCACCCCCAGCGGTCTTATCGGCGTCGGCTTGTGCCTGGGCGTCTCTCCGGGGCTTCGATGTGCTCGGTTGCTGGGGCTTGTCGCCGTTGGCGAAGCCGATAAGGCTCTGAATGGTGGCCCTCCAGTCGTCGATCTTGTCCGGCGTTGGAGGGTAATCTAGAAGCAGCTGGGCTCGGGCCAGCGCTTCTTCTAGAGTCTTGGGTGGCGGTGGCGAGCGACGCGAGGTGCGGGATATGCTCAGACTTCTAACATTGTTAGAAGGAGCAACATCCCGCCCAGGCGACCGTCCCGCGCTCGCGCCAGCATGTTGTCGCGCATGTTGGCCTTGAGCATCCCGCGACCCACCAGCTTGGCCTTGTTCTAGCGCGAGTACGGTGCTAGGAGCACCGTGGCATTGTCGATCCCGCACCTCCTAGGAGGGGTGCGGCGGATGTACAGATGCTGAAGCTTGCAGGGCTTTGTCCTTGGACCGAGTGACGATGTGAGTCCCTCCACTGGCGCCCGCTCCTCCGCCGGCGTCCTCCCCACCGCCCGTTTGCTCCGGTGGCGGTAGGATAGACGTGGACGGAGCGGCC
Organism: Triticum timopheevii; assembly: GCA_963921465.1. Classification (NCBI taxonomy): domain Eukaryota; kingdom Viridiplantae; phylum Streptophyta; class Magnoliopsida; order Poales; family Poaceae; genus Triticum; species Triticum timopheevii. Next base: position 244,238,207 of record OY997264.1, on the reverse strand, counting down.
ACCTCTGAAGCCTTCTTCTTCGGTGGCATGTCGACGAAGATGCTGATGTAGCGCGCGCAAACGCCGGATCAGGTTCGCACGACCTCGACGCACCCCCTACCTGGCGCACCAGAGATGTCGGGGCTGATGGCTGACCCACGAGCACCTATGGGACCACGGCGGACCGGAGCCCCTTTCTTGGTTCGGCGGGGGGGCGTGGTTGCACAAAGAGCATATCGAGGCGAGGCACACGAGCGATTTACCCAGGTTCGGGCCGCACGGATGCGTAAAACCCTACTCCTGCTTTGGTGGTTGTATTGAGTTCTTGCTCGGGGGCGACGAGTGCTACAGTACACTCAAGCAGCTGGCGAGACCGAGCGTGAGAATGGCCGTCCCCCAAGCTGCGGAACCAAAGTTCCGAACCCCTTCTACGTGCGCATGGGCCTCCTTTTTATAGGCTAAAAGGGGTCACCGACAGGTGGCAGCGTAGAAAGAGGGGTAGAAAGGTAAAAATGCGGGTTGGTACAACTGCTACCAACAGTGTCCCCTACCTAACTCTGACGGCAGGGGACAAGGGCATTTAATGCCCGTCCTGTCGCCCCAACATTGCAAGGAAATGACCGTTAGGAGCGCCACCGATCGCCACGATGGCCTCCTTGTCTGCTTTGCTTGCCAGCTCGCACCGCCATGCTGCACAGCTACCCGCCACGTGCACCAGGAGCGATCTTGTGGCGACACGTCGTCGGATGCGCTGGAGCGTGGGCGCAGAGTGGCAGCCTTGCCGCGGCAAGCGCCTTGCCGCGGCCCTTATCTTGTCGCACCAGCAAGCTTGCTGCTCGCCGGGCCTTGCCGGGACGCGCGGGGCGTCGCGGCAAGTTTTCTTGGAATGCCTTGAGTGGCCTTCCCGGCAAGCTCCTCTTGCTGGGGTCTTGTCTTCTTCCCGGCAAGCTCCTCTTGTCGGGGCCTTGGTTGGCCTTACCGGCAAGCTCCTCTTGTCGGGGCCTTGGTTGGCCTTCCCGGCAAGCTCCTCTTGCCGGGGCCTTAGCTTGAGTACTCTGTTCTTGAATGGCATCAAAGTAGCCGTTGAGGATCTTGGCGGACGCCCGGCAAGCCCTGCCGCGGATCGCTGCGACTGCTCGTGCACAAGTTCGGGATACTAAGGTACCCCTACTTTAGTACACCGACACCCCGACAGTTCGCTTTGAATAAAACTCCTCCAGCAAGGCCCAACCTTGGTTTTACCATTTGCCTCACCACCACCTACCTTGTCCCTTGGGAGTAATTAACCCAAGGGTCATCTTTATTTTAGCCTCCCCCCCCCGGCCAGTTCTTGTCTAAGTGTTGGTCCGAACCGAGCAACCTGTAGGGCCACCTCAGGGAAACTCGAAGTCTGGTTTTACTCGTAGCTTGACTTATCCGGTGTTGCCTTGAGAACGAGATATGTGCAGCTCCTATCGGGATGTCGGCGCATCGGTCGGCTTTGCTGGTCTTGTTTTACCATTGTCGAAATGTCTTGTAAACCGGGATTCCGAGGCTGATCGGGTCTTCCTGGGAGAAGGTATATCCTTCGTTGATCGCGAGAGCTTATCATGGGCTAAGTTGGGACACCCCTGCAGGGTATAAACTTTCGAGAGCCGTCCCCGCGGTTATGTGGCAGATGGGAATTTGTTAATGTCCGGTTGTAGATAACTTGACACCAGATCCGAATTAAAATGCATCAACCGTGTGTGTAGCCGTGATGGTCTCTTCTCGGCGGAGTCCGGGAAGTGAACATGGTTTCTGTGTTATGATTGACGTAAGTAGGAGTTCAGGATCACCTCTTGATCATTGCTAGCTTCACGACCGTTCCTTAGCTCCTCTTCTCGCTCTCATTTGCGTATGTTAGCCACCATATCATGCTTAGTCACTGTTGCAACCTCACCACTTTACCCATTCCTTTCCCATTAAGCTTTGCTAGTCTTGATACCCATGGTAATGGGATTGCTGAGTCCTCGTGGCTCACAGTTTACTACAATAATAGTTGCAGGTACAGGTTATGCGATGATCATGACGCGAGAGTGATGTTTGCTTGTTTTGGAGTTCTCCTTCTGCTTATTCTTCGATCAGGGGATAGGTTCCATGTCGGCAGCCCGGGCTAGCAGGGTGGATGTCGTTTGAGTTTCTGTTTGTGTTTCATCCGTAGTCGGATGTTGATCTCTTGTATGATGATATTGTATTCGTGTGGCTTGTGTGCTTTATGTATGTATCCCCATCTATTATGTAATGTTGATGTAATGATATCCACCTTGCAAAAGCGTTTCAATATGCGGGTCTATCCTTGGTGGGACCTTCGAGTTCCTTTTGGATAGGGTCGCATATTGGGCGTGACAAGTTGGTATCAGAGCCTCGACCGACCCTAGGAGCCCCCTTGATTGATCGTGTAGTTTGGCCGTTGTTGAGTCTAGAAGGAAACTATTTTCGGAGTCTAGTTATATCGGAGAGTAGGAATTCTTTTTACTCCTCAGTCCCTTCGTCGCTCTGGTGAGGAATATTGACGTAGGAGTTTTGAATTACTCCTCTTCCCCTTCAAATTTTACTTTAGGTTCACGCAGTTGGTTTTCCGATAGTTGTTCCTCAGCTATTTTATTCGGTGCATTTCTCGTCAAGTCAACTCGAGCCTCTTCATCTTTGCCAAGTTCAATCCTCAGTTGTTTTCTTTTCCCACCCGCCCACCCTTTTTCTCCTTGGAGCCGGAGTCCGTAATCGAGTATCCTTCCTACTCGTGCGAAATCTCTGCTTTCTGTCCTCATTGTTTTCAACCGTTGTTCTCTCTTCAAGATATTCGTCGGTTTTCCCCCTTCTAAGTTGCCTTTATTTTCCCGCCCTCCCACCCCTTTTCTTCCCGGAGTCTGAGCATCTATTCGAGAAGCTATTTCATTCATGCGGAGCCTCTTCAGTCTTTTGTCAATTATTTCAACCGGTGAATTCTCATCTCATTCGTCATTCTTCATCCCTTTCTTTTCCGGTGGATTCAATTCAAGTTTTTCGGTGCTGATTATATTCTTTCCCTCAGCTCAAGTGTTTTCCCTGCTCATTCGCCTCTCGCCAGTTTATCCTTCCGGAGTGTTCAAGATATCTCAGGAGATTCGTCTGTGTTCCAATTAATTCGAGATTGTCACCTCATTCAAATATTTCAATTGTTCCGGTGCAACATCTATCTCTTCAACAATCCTTTCCAATGGGGTTATCTCTTTAGTGGGCCCTAACCCACAGGTCTTCTTCCAGGATCTTACCTGACTCTTCTAATTCCCCCGGAGTTATTCTCAATTCTTTTCAAGTGTGATGTAAGAATGGTTCACATCAGTCACATGCCTTCTCCAAGATCGCTTTCAAATTCTTTTCATTGTTGGCTCAACCTCTTCGCTTTTCGTTCTCCCGGAGTATCTCAGTAATTTTGTTGGTGTTTCTCGTCATCATTTGAAGACTGAAGAAGAGTTTTTCCTCTAAATCTTGCCCGTTCTCCCGAATATTCGTGGTTCTAGCTTCATGTTATCCTCGTGAATTATTCCTTTTGTTAGTTATTCTTTTCATCCATCCGGAGTACTTCAGGAGTTGCTTTCCCTCTCGATCATCCGGAGGTCATCATTTCGGAAGATTTCTTCGTTCTAAGTTTTCAGCTTCGTTCGTCTCAATATTCTTCCGGTGCTTCGTTCAAGTATTCTTGAACCATTTTGCCATCTCTTCGTTCTTTTGCATCTAAATTCCCTCTAGTATATTGTTCTTTTTCGGAAGATTTCTTCGTTCTAAGTTTGAGATTCTTTTTCCTTGTTTATCATTTTAATCCATTCGTTTTTTCAATCCTACCGGTGGTTCATGAAGACCTTCTCAAGTTTGCGATATGTCACTTCTCAATCCTTTTCAAGAAGAATAAGTAGTATGCAATAATCCATTGTCATCAACTTATTTGATGAAGGATAAGCATACAATAAATCTTATTCTTATTTCATCCAAGTGAGTAATCCCTTCCTTCGGAGTTTGTTCGTAATGAATAAATTCTAGTTCCAAGTGTTCTCCATCTTTTCTTTTCCGGAGTTCAAATTTCCTCAGCCATTTCGTCGGAACCTTCATCTAAATCACCGCAAGGCTCATCTTATTCTTTCATCCTTCATTCTATCTCGTCATCCTTTTGTCACCGGAGTTCTTCATGGTGGTTCTTCACGATTTAATTCATTCTTCCAGAGTTCATCAAGATTTTGTTGGTGGAGTTCAAGCATCTTTTCTTCTCGCGTCTCGAAGTGCAATTAATTCTCCGTATTCTTTGAAGTGGAGTTTTGCATTTCTTCGTTCTTCTCAGATACTCAACTCCGTTTAAACCTTCCTTCTAAAGATGCTTTCAATTTCATTCGTGGCACAAGTTGTCATTTTCTTCTCCGTTCTTTTCATTCAACTCGTTCAATTCTTTCCGGAGGTTTTGTATCATGTCTTCATCAAGTATCATTCCATCCTCTCTAGCTCGTGTTCTATTCCCCCATGTTTCAGTCAGAGTACTGCCTAAATTCTTTCAGTCTTATTCGTTTCTTTTCTCATTCTAACCACTTCGGTTAGAACGAGTCGTTTCTTAGTCTATCTGATTCCGTGAGCTTTCGATTCTCGTCATTCTCGTCGTTCCTCTCTTCTTCTCGAGTGCTCTCGATTCTTTGCTTCTTCTCTTGATTTCTTGCTTCACCTCTTCCCTTTTCCCTTCCGTCTCGGTCCTAAGATCTCGGGACGAGATCTCTTGTTAGTGGAGGAGTGTTGTAACGCCCCGGTTTCGATGCGCCGGGTGTCTGCCAGTTATTCATCGTCGTTGCCATGTCATTTGCTTGCGTGTTGCATTTTGCCATGTCATCATCTGCATTTCATATCATGTCATCATGTGCATTTCATTTTGCATACATGTTCGTCTCATGCATCCGAGCTTTTTCCCCGTTGTCCATTTTGCAATCCGGCACTCCTATGTCCCCCGGCGTTCCCCTTTTGTCTCTCGTTTTGAGCGGGTGTTGAACATTCTCGGAATGGATCGAGGTTCGCCAAGCGGCCTTGGTATAGCACTGGTAGACCGCCTGTCAAGTTTCGAGCCATTTGGAGGTCGTTTGATACTCCAACGGTTAACCGGGTAACCGCAAAGGCCTCTTTTATTTGCGGCCCAACACCCCTTCCAAAGTGGCCCAAAACCCACCTAACTCACCTCCATGCTCTCAATCGTTCGATCACGACCGCGTGGCCGAAAACCGCTCCTCATTTGGACTCTCCTAGCTCCCTCTACCTATAAATAGGCCTCTCTACCCGAAATTTTCGTCCAAACCCTAGCCTTCTTCCTCCTCCCGCCGACGGACACGTCCACCCGCCGCCCGGACATGTCCGCCCACGCCCGCAGCCAACCGGAGGCCGCCACGTGGCGCCCCGCGCCCACTTCGTCCCCGGCCCACGAAGCCCATCAGGGGCCCGCGCGAGCCCGCGTGCCGCCGCCGTCTGGCCCGCCCGAGCCCGTCCGGCCGCGCCGCCGGCCCGCCCTTGCCTCGCCGCCCGTCCCGCGCCGGACCCCGCCGCCGCGGTCGCCGCCTCCGCCGCGCCGGCGCCGCCGCCGTGGGGCCCGATCCTCCTTGCACCTCCAGCCCCGCCGCCTCCGCGCCGCCCGCGCCTCCCGCGCCCCTCCGGTTGCCTCGTCGCCGGCCACCGGAGGGCCGCACCGCCGCTCTCTTCCGCCCTGCACCAAGCTCGATGGAGCCGCGCGCGACGTCCATCTCCTCCGCCACCGGCGCCGTACTCACCAGATCCGGCCGGAAGCCGCCAGATCCGGGCCCCTGTGACCCGTCCCCGACCTCATGAACCTCGCCGGCCCCGCCTCGCCGGAGCTCCGACGCCGGCACTGCCATGGCCGATCGGGAGGTGCCCCGATCCCGTCGTCGCCGCGTTGACCCCGTCCGGCCCCGTGGGCCTCGCCTCGCGTCCGGCCCAGCCCAGCTCTGCCCGGCCCGCCTGCCTCACCCCCTCACCATTTTGGGCCACGGCCCGCGAGGTGAGCAAGCCCTAAATCCCACCCGAGCACCTCTTAGATAAACTGCGCCCGTCCGTTTTTTTTAAAAATCGGCTAAGTCCTGTAAATTTGCACTTTCTGATGCATACTTTGACCTGTTGTAACTTGCTGCATACTGCTTCGTTTTGTGCGTGTAATATGTCAAATTGTTCGCCTCAACGACTACTTCATTTCATTCCATTGCATCATTTTCATTTGAGTTCATCTTGATGCCCGAAATGCTGTTGGAAGAGTGCATGTTGATGTTAACCTGCTGAAACTGTTATAACTTGCTCATTTGTCATTTTTGCCATGAATGATGTGTGCATCCTATGAGGTTTATGTCTACATGTATGTTGAACTATGCCATGCCATCTTTCCAGTGGTGCCAACCATGTATTTTTGTGACTTGTGTAGTGAGTGCATTGAGCTTGTTAAGTAAGGTACTTGCTGTTGCTCTTTTCCTGACAGATTCTGTTATATTTTATTGCTATGTTAACCTACTGCTACAAGTCATTTCGTGCATTATTTTGGAGATGTTCACTAAGGATGAGTTGTTATACATGTCTTGCTCTATCCATTCATCCCCCTGGTTGCATTTATAGCCTGCTGTATCATGTTCATATCTTGCTCCAAAGTTGCTAAATAATGTTGCTGTCAGCCTGTTAACATTAAGTTCAATGTTTCCATGATTGTTTGCTAGTGATCCATGCACCCTATGAACTTGTTCTTGCCATGCTTAGCTTCATAAACATGCCTTCTTACTATTGGTTGCCTTGCCATTCCATGTATTGCTCTGTGGTGATTGGTTCAAGCTCACCAACATGCCTACTTATTGTTGTTCTTGCCATGTATAAATCTGTAATATAACTTGCCATGTTTACATGGGTGCCATCATATCTTCTGATCCTTTTTGGCTTATGGTCAGTAAGGGACTCTTGTTCTATGCATTTATTAGATTTATTCCATGCCTTTGTTTGCCATGTTAAGTTCCTGTAACATGTTGTCTGATAGCTCTAAACATTGCAACCTGATGTTATTTCTGCTAAAGTCTGAAACTGTTATTATTTGCAATCTTTCCATGTCTTTTTGACCATGTTCTATTAGTATCTGGAGATAGCTCAGTGTTCATGTTTTGTTGTCCATTACCTGTACTTCATGCCCATGCCTTTTGTTTTTATGTTGGGGTGCCGTAGCATATTGTTTTGATGCTTGCAATATGCCTAGTTGCTGTTATGGACAGATTGTTGTTATAACATGTATAGAGTGCATGTGTTGAACCGTTGCTCCGTTTTGAGTGTGCTCTATATGAAACTTGCTTGATTTTGCATGTAGTTTCATATTATCATGTTGAATCCATGTTTTGAGGTGTTTGCTTGATGTTTGGGTGCATTTTGCATCAATGCCATGTTTAACTTGTTTTGCTCATATCTTCTAGGCTGTAGCTCCGAATCTAATGAACTTTATATGTAACTTGACTAGAATTTCGTGTAGATCATCTTGGTGCAACTTAACTTGATGTTTAACAACTTGAACATAATGTTTATTCAGTTCTGGACCAATTTTGAAATATGCATATGAGGACTTACCGGAATTGTTATATGTTGTTTCCGGCCTCATTTAAACTTGCTTTGATGTGTTGTTCTTGTTTGCTCTTGCCATGAGTAGCGTCATGTAGCTTTGTCATGCATCATGCTTGTTGTCCATCATGTCTTGTCTATGTGTGGTGTGTTTACCATGTTGTGTGCTTCTTCTCGATAGTTCCCGTTTCGTTGCGATCGTGAGGATGCGTTCGTCTACGCTTGGTTCGTCTTCGTGGCTTCATCTTCTTCATGGACTCATTCTTCTTCGTAGCGGGATTTCAGGCAAGATGACCGCTACCCTGGATCTCACTACTATCATTGCTATGCTAGTTGCTTCGTTCTATCGCTTTGCTGCGCTGCTTGTTCTTCAAGCCTCCCAAATTGCCATGAACCTCTAACCTTTGACACCCTTCCTCGCAAACCGTTGTTTGGCTATGTTACCGCTTTGCTCAGCCCCTCTTATAGCATTGTTAGTTGCAGGTGAAGTTGAAGATTTCTCCATGGTGGACAGGGTTATGTTGGGATATCACAATATCTCTTATATTATTAATGCATCTATATATTTGGTAAAGGGTGGAAGGCTCGGCCTTATGCCTGGTGTTTTGTTCCACTCTTGCCGCCCTAGTTTCCGTCATACCGGCGTTATGTTCCCGGATTTTGTGTTCCTAATGCGGTCGGGTGATTTATGTGACCCCCATGACAGTTCGCTTTGAATAAAACTCCCCCAGCAAGGCCCAACCTTGGTTTTACCATTTGCCTCACCACCACCTACCTTTTCCCTTGGGAGTAATTAACCCAAGGGTCATCTTTATTTTAGCCCCCCCCCCCGGGCCAGTGCTTGTCTAAGTGTTGGTCCGAACCGAGCAACTTGCGGGGCCACCTCGGGGAAACTCGAAGTCTGGTTTTACTCGTAGCTTGACTTATCCGGTGTTGCCCTGAGAACGAGATATGTGCAGCTCCTATCGGGATGTCGGCGCATCGGGCGGCTTTGCTGGTCTTGTTTTACCATTGTCGAAATGTCTTGTAAACCGGGATTCCGAGGCTGATTGGGTCTTCCTGGGAGAAGGTATATCCTTCGTTGATCGCGAGAGCTTATCATGGGCTAAGTTGGGACACCCCTGCAGGGTATAAACTTTCGAGAGCCGTGCCCGTGGTTATGTAGCAGATGGGAATTTGTTATGTCCGGTTGTAGATAACTTGACACCAGATCCGAATTAAAATGCATCAACCGTGTCTGTAGCCGTGATGGCCTCTTCTCGGCGGAGTCCGGGAAGTGAACACGGTTTCTGTGTTATGATTGGCGTAAGTAGGAGTTCAGGATCACCTCTTGATCATTGCTAGCTTCACGACCGTTCCTTTGCTCCTCTTCTCGCTCTCATTTGCGTATGTTAGCCACCATATCATGCTTAGTCGCTGCTGCAACCTCACCACTTTACCCATTCCTTTCCCATTAAGCTTTGCTAGTCTTGATACCCATGGTAATGGGATTGCTGAGTCCTCGTGGCTCACAATTTACTACAACAACAGTTACATGTACAGGTTATGCGATGATCATGACGCGAGAGCGATGTTTTCTTGTTTTGGAGTTCTCCTTCTGCTTCTTCTTCGATCAGGGGATAGGTTCCAGGTCGGCAGCCTGGGCTAGCAGGGTGGATGTCGTTTGAGTTTCTGTTTGTGTTTCATCCGTAGTCGGATGTTGATCTCTTGTATGATGATATTGTATTCGTGTGGCTTGTGTGCTTTATGTATGTATCCCCATCTATTATGTAATGTTGATGTAATGGTATCCACCTTGCAAAAGCGTTTCAATATGCGGGTCTATCCTTGGTGGGACCTTCGAGTTCCTTTTGGATAGGGTCGCATATTGGGCGTGACACCAACTGTCATGGATTTGTCACGGCAGATGTCCTTGTGAAAGGACTTAGTCGTGGAGCCATCGCTACGGGTTAACTTGAAGGGGTTAAAGAGGACACAAAGACGCAAGGATTTATACTAGTTCGGCCCCTTCGATGAAGGTAAAAGCCTACGTCTAGTTGTGATGGGATTGATGTGGTTTCGATGACTAGGGAGCAAACAAGCTTCGCCTAGGCCTCGAGTTGTTGTTGTCTATCCTTGAACCGCCGCCGGGTCGTCCCCTTATATACACAGGTGACGCCCGTTGGTTCATAGAGTCCCAACCGGTTCATACTCGTATCCCGGTTGGTATCTCTCTATTCCTAACTTACAATACAAGTTTACATATCAAGCCAGTTTACGGCTACAGGTTCTAAACCGACTACAGGCCTTGGGCCTTCTCTGCTTAATCACCTTTATACTACTAATGAAGTTATCCCGGCCCAGGCTGACCGGTTCATGCCCAGTGGTAATATCCCCAACAGGAGGCTTAAATCAATGTTATATTCATGCCCCAATCATGAGCTCGCAAAAGAAGTGATTATGCAAAGTTTTTATGCTCGGCTTTCTGGTAACAATCGCACCATGCTCGATACTTCTTGTGCTGGCTCTTTTATGATGAATCCTGTTGGAATTTATTAGATAGAATTAAATGCAACTATAAAGATTGGGACCTCGACGAAGGTCAGGAGTCAGGTATAACACTTAAACTTGATTGTCTTAAATCTTTTATGGATACCGATTTTTTCCGTAAGTTTAGCACTAAATATGGACTTGACTCTGAGATAGTAGCTTCTTTCTGTGAATCTTTTGCTACTTATGTTGATCTCCCCAAGGAGAAGTGGTTTAAATATCGTCCTCCCATAGAAGTAAAAGTAGCTGCACCTATTAAAGTTGAAGAAAAGATTGTCACTTATAATGATCCTATTGTTCCTACTTCTTATGTTGAGAAACCACCTTTCCCTGTTAGAATGAAGGATCATGCTAAAGCTTCAACTGTTGTTCGTAAAAGCAATATTAGGACTTATACACCACCTGAGCAAGTCAAAGTAGAACCCAATATTGCTATTGTTAAAGATCTCTTGTCTGATAACAATGATGGGCATGTTATTCAATTCTCTAGTGAAACTGCTAGAATTGCTAAACCCTGTGATAGAGATAAACATAGACCTGTGGTAGGCGAGCCTATTATTTCTGTTAAAATAGGAGATCATTGTTATCATGGCTTATGTGATATGGGTGCTAGTGCTAGTGTTATACCCATTGACTTATACAAAGAAATTATGCATGAGATTGCACATGCTGAGTTAGAAGAAATTTATGTCACAATTAAACTTGCCAATAGAGATACTATATCTCCAATAGGAATTGTTAGAGATGTTGAAGTCTTGTATGGGAAAACCAAATATCCCGCTGATTTTATTGTTCTTGGTTCTCCACAAGATAGCTTTTGTCCGATTATATTTGGTAGACCCTTCTTGAATACTGTTAACGCTAAGATAGACTGCGAAAAGAATGTTGTTACTATTGGCTTGGATGATATGGTTCATGAGTTTAATTTCTCTAAATTTAGTAAACAACATCGTGAGGAAGAATTGCCTCATAAGGATGAAATTATTGGTCTTGCTTCTATTGCCGTACCTCCTAGTGATCCTTTAGAACACTATTTGCTAGGCCATGAAAATGATATGTTCATGAATGAAAGAAGGGAAATAGATGAAGTATTCTTTAAACAGGAACCTATTCTGCAAGACAATTTGCCTATTGAAATCCTAGGCGATCCTCCTCCACCCAAGGGTGATCCCGTGTTTGAGCTTAAACCGTTGCCTGATAATTTTAAATATGCTTATGTTGATGAAAAGAAAATATATCCTGTCATTATTAGCGCTAACCTTTCAGAGCATGAAGAGGAAAGATTATTGAAAACTCTGAAGAAGCACCGTGCCGCTATTGGATATACTCTGGATGATCTTAAGGGCATCAGTCCCACTCTATGTCAACATAAAATAAATTTGGAAGCTGATGCCAAACCAGTTTGTGATCCTCAACGACGTTTGAATCCTAAAATGAAAGAAGTGGTAAGAAAGGAAATACTCAAGCTTCTGGAGACAGGTATAACTTATCCCGTTGCTGATAGTCAGTGGGTAAGTCCTGTGCATTGTGTCCCTAAGAAGGGAGGTATTACTATTGTCCCTAATGATAAAGATGAATTGATTCTGCAAAGAATTATCACAGGTTATAGGATGGTAATTGATTTCTGCAAATTAAATAAGGCCACTAAGAAAGATCATTACCCCTTACCTTTTATTGATCAAATGCTAGAAAGATTATGCAAACATACACATTATTGCTTTCTAGATGGTTATTCTGGTTTTTCTCAAATACCTGTGTCGGCTAAAGATCAATCGAAGACTACTTTTACATGCCCTTTTGGTACTTTTGCTTATAGACGTATGCCTTTCGGTTTATGTAATGCACCTGCTACCTTTCAAAGATGCATGATGGCTATATTCTCTGACTTTTGCGAGAAAATTTGTGAGGTTTTCATGGATGACTTTTCCGTCTATGGTTCCTCTTTTGATGATTGCTTGAGAAATCTTACTCGAGTTTTGCAGAGATGCGAAGAAACTAATCTGTCTTGAATTGGGAAAAGTGCCACTTTATGGTGAATGAAGGTATTGTCTTGGGGCACAAAGTTTCTGAAAGAGGTATTGAAGTTGATAAAGCCAAGGTTGATGCTATTGAAAAGATGCCATGTCCCAAGGACATCAAAGGTATAAGAAGTTTCCTTGGTCACGCCGGATTCTATAGGAGGTTCATTAAGGACTTCTCAAAAATCTCTCGGCCTCTGACCAATTTATTACAAAAAGATGTACCATTTGTCTTTGATGATGATTGTGTAGAAGCATTTGAAATACTTAAGAAAGCATTAGTATCCTCACCTGTTGTTCAGCCACCTGATTGGAATTTACCCTTTGAAATTATGTGTGATGCTAGTGATTATGCTGTAGGTGCTTTTATAGGGCAAAGAGTTGATAAGAAATTGAATGTTATCCATTATGCTAGTAAGACTCTAGAAAATTCTCAAAGAAATTATGCTACTACCAAAAAGGAACTTTTAGCAGTTGTATTTGCTTGTGATAAATTCAGACCCTATATTGTTGATTCTAAAGTAACTATTCACACAGATCATGGTGCTATTAAATATCTTATGGAAAAGAAAGATGCAAAACCTAGACTTATTAGATGGGTTCTCTTGTTGCAAGAATTTGATTTGCATATTGTTGATAGAAAAGGAGCTGAGAACCCCGTTGCAGACAATTTATCTAGGTTAGAGAATGTTCTTGATGACCCACTACCTATTGATGATAGCTTTCCCGATGAACAATTAAATGTCATAAGTACTTCTCGTAGCACTCCATGGTATGCTGATTATGCTAATTATATTGTTGCTAAATTTATACCACCTAGCTTCACATACCAACAAAAGAAAAAGTTTTTCTATGACTTGCGACATTACTTCTGGGATGACCCACATCTTTATAAAGAAGGAGTAGATGGTGTTATTAGACGTTGTGTACCTGAGCATGAACAGGAACAGATCCTACGCAAGTGTCACTCTGAAGCTTTTGGAGGACACCACACTGGAGATAGAACTGCACATAAGGTATTGCAATCCGGTTTTTATTGGCCTACTCTCTTCAAGGATGCCCGTAAGTTTGTTTTGCCGTGCGATGAATGTCAAAGAATTGGTAATATTAGTAGACATCAAGAAATGCCTATGAATTATTCACTTGTTATTGAACCATTTGATGTTTGGGGCTTTGATTATATAGGACCTTTTCCTGCCTCTAATGGATATACACATATTCTAGTTGCTGTTGATTACGTTACTAAGTGGGTAGAAGCTATTCCAACTAGTAGTGCTGATCATAACACTTCTATTAAAATGCTTAAGGAAGTTATTTTTCCGAGGTTTGGAGTCCCTAGATACTTAATGACTGATGGTGGTTCACACTTTATTCATGGTGCTTTCCGTAAGATGCTTGCTAAATACGATGTTAATCATAGAATTGCATCTCCATATCACCCGCAGTCTAGTGGTCAGGTAGAATTGAGCAATAGAGAGCTCAAATTAATTTTACAAAAGACTGTCAATAGGTCTAGAAAGAATTGGTCCAAGAAACTGAATGATGCATTATGGGCCTATAGAACTGCGTACAAAAATCCTATGGGTATGTCTCCGCATAAAATGGTTTATGGAAAAGCTTGTCACTTACCTCTCGAACTAGAACATAAGGCATACTGGGCTATTAAAGAGCTCACCTATGATTTCAAACTTGCCGGTGAGAAGACGTTATTTGATATTAGCTCACTTGATGAATGGAGAACCCAAGCTTATGAAAATGCCAAGTTGTTTAAAGAAAAGGTTAAAAGATGGCATGACAAAAGGATACAAAAATGTGAGTTTAATGTAGGTGATTATGTATTGCTATACAACTCTCGTTTAAGATTTTTTGCAGGAAAACTTCTCTCCAAATGGGAAGGTCCCTACGTTATCGAGGAGGTCTATCGTTCCGGTGCCATAAAAATCAACAACTTCGCAGGCACAAATCCGAAGGTGGTAAACGGTCGAAGGATCAAACACTATATCTCAGGTAATCCTATAAATGTTGAAACTAATATTATTGAAACCGTAACCCTGGAGGAATACATAAAGTTCACTTTCCAGAATGTTCCAGACTTCGAAAAGGAATAGGTATGTGGTACGGTAAGTAAACCGACTCCAAAACAATTTTTAAGGCAATATTTCTCCGTTTTGGAATATTTAGAAAAATAGAAAAATAAGTAGCAGTCCGGGGAGGACACGAGGCCTCCACGAGGGTGGAGGGCGCGCCCTACCCCCCTGGGAGTGCCCCCCTACCTAGTGAGCACCTTGTGTGCCCTCTAGACTCCGTTTCCTTGCATGATACGTATTTTGTTCGGTAAAAATTCATTATATATACTTCCGAAGGTTTTGACTCTCGTATCATGCAAATATCCTCTGTTTTTGTTTCGAGTTGTTGCTGCTGCAGATTAGAGCAAGATGTCTTGTCAAGAGTCATTCGGGGAGAGCCGGGTATCCAACCCGGCACCGAAACCATGGGCAAGTAGTGAAGCTGACCACTTTGGGCCATGTCGTGGTATTCTCACGGGGGGTGTTGCAAGACGACATATGCCACAAGGTGGCTTCATGTGAGGGCAAGACTGCTGCTGATAGGCCCGGGAGCGGGTATGCGAGTAGCACGCGGTAGTTTACCCAGGTTCGGGGCTCTCCGGAGAGATAATACCCCTACTCCTGCATGTCTGGATCTATATCTCGGTTGTACATCGGGCAGTACAAAGTGCTCCTGGAGCTGTATCTGGAATCAGTGCAGTAGGCATCTGACTTGGTAAATGCATGTATGTGGTATGCTAGTGGCCGGCTATGCTCATGGCATGTGGCCGAATGGATGGGTGTGCTCCTACGTGAGTGCCCATGAGAGTGTGTGGTGGACGGATGGATGGGTGCCTTATATAGGCATGGCTAGCTTGATATGTAAGCTATGTGGGTAGCTTAGGAAGTAAGCTAGGTAGGCATGGTGGGGTGTCATCCTTGTCCCCTGGGTCACTTCATAAATAGTGCCAGGGGACAAGTGACACTGTACATGATGGCTAGGGTGTCACGTGAACAGTGCCAGGTATGGGGTCGCGTCGGGCTGCAGTCGGCAGTCGGCCTGGTGGCGGAGTCGGCAGCCGGCAGTCGGCCTGGTGGCGGAGTCGGCAGTCGGCAGTCGGCCTGGTGGTGCAGTCGGCAGCCGGCAGTCGGCCTGGTGGCGGAGTCGGTAGTCGGCAGTCGGCCTGGTGGCCCAGTCGGCAGTCGGCAGTCAGCAGTCAGCAGCCGACCGGGAAGTCGGACTGAGGGGCTTTGCTAGCCCCGATGTCTTGAAATATCATCTCGCCGTCTTCGGGGTATCCGTGTCCAATTACTCCGACAGTAGCCCCCAAGCCTCCGGGCAACTTGGCAAAGTTGGGCGGAGGTTTTTTGGCGAGTGTTCATGGAAATGATCATGCAAAAAGATGAAGTTAGTCCATGCAGATATATCAAATGATCGCTTTTAGCATTGCAAGTGTTATGCGGAGGGTGCCGACTCGGCTTCGTTCGAGCCCCCTTAATCTTTTTCGTGTTCCCTCCGCTTTTTGGCTTGTGCTCTCGCTCGCCGGACAGCCGCTCTGCGGTCTGTGGCTGAGAGTGGGCCGTGAAGCGGAGTGTACAGTACTCAGAGTCTAGGAGCAGATTTAACCGAGCAGATACTCATAAAGGAAACGGTCGGGTCGCCCGAAGCGTTTTTCTTCCCGGACGTTTTTCACGTGGGTGGCCTCCAGCGTTCACTCTTGCTAGTCGAACAGCCGCTCTGCGATCTATGACTGAGAGTGGGCCTTTGGTACCGCGCACGCTACTAAGCCATCTGCGGGAACTAACGTCTCAGGCCAAGCGGCCAGCCCCCGGGCCAACTCTGGCTGGTGCCGGGGCGAACAGTGATGCAACTGTAATAAAATGCGGAGATAGCCCCCGAGCATCGCTCGGGGTTATCCGTGCTCTTGCGGTGCAAAAATATGCGGGTGAGGAGCTCACATTGATTTTCGTGTAGTCGCGGTCGTCGAAGACAGCCGGCGCGACTCGGCGCTCGCGGAGTGCGCCGGCGCACCCGCTGGGTGTAGCCTTCGAGCCCTCCGGTGCTCGAAGGGGGGTCCCGGCCGGTCAGGCTCGACTGGCCAGGCGGCGAGGCATCTTGCAAAGCCCTTTTTCTTCTTTTTCTCTCTCTTGCCGGCTGCTGGTAACCGAACAAATCTCTTCTCTTGTCTGTAATCTTCGCGGGGGCGCGCCAGCGCACCCGCTGGGTGTAGCCCCCGAGATTCGGGCCGACTGCTGAGCAGTTGGGCCGGATCTCCCGGCGACTATTTTGTCTTCTTCTTCGCGGGGGCACGTCAGCGCACCCGCTAGGTGTAGCCCCCGAGATCTGGGCCGACTGCTGAGCAATCGGGCCGGATCTCTCAACAACTACTTTGTCTTTTTTCTCCTTCTCTTTGTCCAGCTGCGGGCAGCCGAACGCATATTTCTTTTCCATCCGGCTGGGTAGTCGGACTCCGACTCAGCAGTCTGACTCTTTGCAGCCAGACGCACATCTCTTTCTCTTCTCTCTTTTCTTTCTCTTCTTCCAGCAGCCATCTCACCCGGTCACTTTTTTTTTGTTGCCAGTCGGCTGTGGGCAGTCGGCCCTTGGCTTTTTTAGCCGGATCTCGAGCAGCCGGCCCTTTATTTTTCTTCTTTCCCTCGCGTGGGGCAGCCGGCCCCCTTTTTTTCTGTTTCTTTCTTCATCTTTTCTCCAGTAGGCATCTCTTTCACTGCCTGAGCAGTCTGCAGGAGCGGGACGGCGACAGCCGGCGTCCGGGTCGCGGCGGAGACGGCAGGCGGCGGAGCCGGTCGTCCGTGTTGCAGGGTAGCCGGCAGGCCGGGTCGCTGGGCGGAGCCGGCCAGCGCTGGAGGACGGGTCGCGGCAGCAGCCGGCGGCCGGGACGCGGCGCGGGAGCGGAGGCGGCGGGCCGGGTTGAAGACGAGGCCGGAGCAGCTGGTCGGGGTCGAGACGACGAGCAGAGGAGGCCGGCGTGCCTCTGGAGGCAGCCAAGTTGGTGGTACTGCGGGGCGCGAGCGGGACCGGAGCCGGCCGGGATGCGGACGGAGCCGGTGCTGCGCGCGGAACCGGACGAAGGCGCGGAGCCGGCGCGGGGCGAACGGGAGTCTCCACGGGGCGTGCGGAGGCGCCGATGGGCGCGGTTGGTGAAGACGGCAACAGGGCGCAGGGCGGCTTCCCAGCCGCTGGGGTGGAGAACCCGGCCGCTGGCTGCGGGGGGCGTCCGCGGTCAGCTGCAGCGGCAAGCCGGTAGCCGAGTGGAGCGAGGCGGCGTGGCTGGGCGCCGGAGGCTCCGTCGGGGCGGAAGGAGACCGGGAAGCGCGTGGACGCGGATGGAGCCGGGGCCAACCGGTGGCGCGCGCGGCGAGAGCTGGTCGGACGGGCGCGTCCCGGCCAGGGCAGAGGCGACCCGTCTGAGGCTCGGGAGGCCAGCGGGGCGGCACGGGGCCGGCACGGGAAGGCAGCCGGTCACGGGCGGGCGGAGCGAACGCGCGGAGACGCGGAGCTGTGCGCGGGACCGGTAGGCGGCGCTTGGTGGCGGAGCAGGCGACCCGCCGCTAGGCGGACGCGCAGCCGTGCGGCGTTGGAGTAGAAAGGGCTCGGCGACGCGGATGCACGGGAAGAGCTACCGATGGGGAGATGTGCAGTGGAGGGGTACCATGGGTAGGGAGATGCCCGGCGGCACAGGCGGAGGCCAGGACGGCGCGGAGCCGGCCGCGGCAGGGACGCGTCCAGGACCGTCTGCAGCAGCAAGCCAGCGGCGCGCGGGGGCGGATCAGGCAGCTACGGGCGACGGGCGCAGGCGCGAGGGCGCTGGGCTAGCTGCAAGCGGAGATGCACGAAGAGAGGTGCAGAAAGTGCGTTGTCTGGGTGTTATCTGGATAATGCATGGTCATTGTCTGATGCGTATTTGGCTAATGGTTTGACCATGGGTTGACCTGCATCTAGCTAGCTTGCATAGATGGTATATGGAGTGGCGAATGGCGTGTTTCAGCCATAGCAAGGCGCAGCGTGGAGGGGAGTCAATGCGAGCGGCGCGTGGACGGACGCGGCCGACAAAGCGAGGCCCCGCGCACGGCGCGCGCGGACGGACAGCCGGCGTCGCAACGGTGGTGATGATGAAGGCGGCAAGGACGTGCCGTCCCGTGCGGCCGCTCTGGGGGCGGGTCGAAGTCGAGCCCCCGAGCGCTACCGGAGAGACGGCGCGACGCCGCGGCGGAGATGATGAAGATGGTCCCGCCCGGACTGCGAAACCAGCAGCAGCGTGGTAGCATAGTACCGCCCCACGGTGGGCGCCAAATGTCGTGGTATTCTCACGAGGGGTGTTGCAAGACGACATATGCCACAAGGTGGCTTCATGTGAGGGCAAGACTGCTGCTGATAGGCCCGGGAGCGAGTATGCGAGTAGCACGCGGTAGTTTACCCAGATTCGGGGCTCTCCGGAGAGATAATACCCCTACTCCTGCATGTCTGGATCTATATCTGGGTTGTACATCAGGCAGTACAAAGTGCTCCCGGAGCTGTATCTAGAATCAGTGCAGTAGGCATCTGACTTGGTAAATGCATGTATGTGGTATGCTAGTGGCCGGCTATGCTCATGGCATGTGGCCGAATGGATGGGTGTGCTCCTACGTGAGTGCCCATGAGAGTGCGTGGTGGACGGATGGATGGGTGCCTTATATAGGCATGGCTAGCTTGATATGTAAGCTATGTGGGTAGCTTAGGAAGTAAGCTAGGTAGGCATGGTGGGGTGTCATCCTTGTCCCCTGGGTCACTTCATAAATAGTGCCAGGGGACAAGTGACAATGTACATGATGGCTAGGGTGTCACGTGAACAGTGCCAGGTACAGGGTTGCGTCGGGCTGCAGTCGGCAGTCGGCCTGGTGGCGGAGTCGGCAGCCGGCAGTCGGCCTGGTGGCGGAGTCGGCAGTCGGCAGTCGGCCTGGTGGCGCAGTCGGCAGCCGGCAGTCGGCCTTGTGGCGGAGTCGGCAGTCGGCAGTCGGCCTGGTGGCCCAGTCGGCAGTCGGCAGTCAGCAGTCAGCAGCCGACCGGGAAGTCGGACTGAGGGGCTTTGCTAGCCCCGATGTCTTGAAATATCGTCTCGCCGTCTTCGGGGTATCCGTGTCCAATTACTCCGATAGGCCAGCAACGGAGGAAGAGATGGAGGCTGACCTGATGAGGGTAGATGCCATGGAAGATCAAGAAGTCACCTCTCGCCTCCGAGCCGGGTTTACGATGGGGGAACTACAGAGCTCAGCTATTCCAAACTCGGTTATCCCTTCCAATGTTAAATTTCTTTCCTATGAAAATATGAGGAGTGTCTCTTGTTCTCCCGCATCTATGCAACACCCTTGGGTGCAAGGAGCTTTAGCCATTATAGGAAAACTTCGCAAGGAAATAATGGACCTGAAGCGTCAAGTCAATAAGCTCGAGGAGGAGAACCGTATTTTAAGGGGAATCATCGCTAAGAATATTACGCCAACAACAAAGGAGAAATAATCACATGTGTATGGGCACTCCCCTTTGCAACTGCCAAGCTTGGGGGAGGTGCCCTGGTATCGTATCACCATCACAACTCCTATCTTTACCGTTTTTCTTAGTTCGATCCTACTAGTAGTATCTTGATTTAGTAGAATAAAGTCATGGCATGATCTAGTTTTGAGTTTTGCTTTATGATCCTTCTTTGTAATCGAGTCCGTGAGCTATATAATAAAGATTAGTGTTGAGTCAAGGGCTTGAGTATTTTGCCATGATCTTGGGTGATTAGAAGAAAAAGAATAAAAAGAATCAAAGAGTTCATATTGATCTTATTGAAAGTAATGACTTCACATAGAAAGAGTATGATGATTTAAAGTTGTTGGGAGTTGGCAAATATAGCTTTGGTCATCGTTGCAATTAATAGGAAGTAATAAGGAAAGAGAGGTTTCACATATAGATATATTATCATTGACATCTTTTATGATTGGGAGCACTCATTAAAATATGACATGCTAAAGAGTTGAGGTTGGACAAGGAAGACAACATAATGAGTTATGTTTTCTTACATCTGAGATAAAGTATGTTGTCATGGTTCCTCTATCGTGTTGAGTTTGCCTTTCCCCCTCATGCTAGACAAATTCTCAACACTAAGTAGAAATACTACTTGTGCTTCCAAATACCCTTAAACAAATTTTTCCATGAGAGTCCACCATATCTACCTATGGATTCAGTAAGATCCTTCAAGTAAGTTGTCATCAGTGCAAGCAATAAAAATTGCTCTCTAAATATGCATGACTTACTAGTGCGGAGAAAATAAACTTTGTACGAACTTGTTGTGGACGCAATAAAAGCGACGGACTGCATAATAAAGGTCCACATGCAAGGGGCAATATAAAGTGACGTTCTTTTGCATTAAGATTTTGTGCATCAACCCTAAACGCGCATGACAACCTCTGCTTCCCTCTGCGAAGGGCCTATCTTTTATTATTATCCTCTACCTTATGCAAGAGTCACGGTGATCTTCACCTTTCCCTTTATATTTCATCCTTTGGCAAGCTCAGCATGTTGGAAAGAACATGATATATATATCTAATTGGATGTGGGGGAGCATGAATTATTGTTGTTGACATTACCCTTGAGGTAAAAAGTTGTGGGGCAAAACTATAAGCCCCTATCTTTCTTTGTGTCTGATTAAAACTCCGTAACCACAAGTATCGCGTGAGTGTTAGAAATTATGAAGGACTAAGTGATAGTTGAGTATGTGGACTTGCTTTTAAGCTCTGACATAGACTATTTCCGATGTTATGATAAATTGCAATTGCTTCAACGACTGAGATTATAATTTGTTGGTGCTCATAAGGTTTCTGATTCATACTTTGGCTTTGTGAAAATATCATCACTTGAACATGAGTAATCATATGAAAAAATCTATATATGTTGCTGTTATGAAATAATCATGATGCCTTCGTGTCCATATTTTATTTTTATCGACACCTCTACCTCTAAACATGAGGACATATTTATTGTTATCGGCTTTTCGCTTGAGGACAAGCGACGTCTAAGCTTGGGGGAGTTGATACGTCCATTTTGCATCATGCTTTTATGTCAATATTTATTGCATTATGGGCTGTTATTTCACGTTATGTCACAATACGTATGGCTATTCTCTCTTATTTTACAAGGTTTACATGACGAGGGAGAATGCCGGCAGCTGGAATTCTGGGCTGGAAAAGGAGCAAATATCGAAGGACTATTCTGCGCAACTCCAAAAGTCCTGAAACTCCACGGAATGTCTTAAAATAAATAAAGAAAAATCGTCGCCAAAAATGAAGGCCAGGGGGGCCACACCCTGCTCACGAGGGTGGGGGGCGCACCCCCCTGGGCGTGCCCCCCTACCTCGTGGGCCCCCTGGTGGCTCTTCGACGCCCATCTTCTCTTATATGAAGTCTTTCGATGAGAAAAAAATAGAAGGCAACCTTTCGGGACGAAACTCCGCCGCCACGAGGCCGAACCTTGGCGGAACTAATCTAGGGCTCCGGCAGAGCTGTTCTGTCGGGGACACTTCCCTCCGGGAGGGGGAAATAATCACCATCGTCATCACCAACGCTCCTCTCATTGGGAGAGGGCAATCTCCATCAACATCTTCACCAGCACCATCTCATCTCCAAACCCTAGTTCATCTCTTGTATCCAATTCTTGTCTCCACGTCCGGGATTGGTGCTAGTAGGTTGCTAGTAGTGTTGATTACTTCTTGTAGTTGATGCTAGTTGGTTTATTTGGTGGAAGATCATATGTTCAGATCCTTTATGCATATTATTACCCCTCTAATTATGAACATGAATATGCTTTGTGAGTAATTATGTTTGTTCCTGAGGACAAGGGAGAAGTCTTGCTATTAGTAGTCATGTGAATTTGGTATTCGTTCGATATTTTGATATGATGTATGTTGTCTAACCTCTAGTGGTGTTATGTGAACGTCGACTACATAACACTTCACCATTATTTGGGCCTAGAGGAAGGCATTGGAAGTAATAAGTAGATGATGGGTTGCTAGAGTGACAGAAGCTTAAACCGTAGTTTATGCGTTGCTTCGTAAGGGGCGGAATTGGATCCATATGTTTCATGCTATGGTTAGGTTTACCTTAATACTTTTGTTGTAGTTGCGGATGCTTGCAATAGAGGTTAATCATAAGTGGGATGCTTGTCCAAGTAAGGGCAGTACCCAAGCACCGGTCCACCCACATATCAAATTATCAAAGTACCGAACGCGAATCATATGAGCGTGATGAAAACTAGCTTGATGATATTACCATGTGTCCTCGGGAGCGCTTTTCCTATTATAAGAGTTTGTCCAGCCTTGTCCTTTGCTACAAAAAGGATTGGTCCACCTTGCTGCACTTTATTTATTTTTGTTACTTGTTGCTCGTTACCATTTATCTTATCACAAAACTATCTGTTACCACTTATTTCAGTACTTGCAGAGAATACCTTGCTGAAAACCGCTTATCATTTCCTTCTGCTCCTCGTTGGGTTCGACACTCGTACTTATCGAAAGGACTACGATAGATCCCCTATACTTGTGGGTCATCAAGGGCGTCGTGAGAATCCTATCCTCGTGGCTCCCTTGCTCCTTGACCCTGTGACGCGCGCCCCAAGTGTGGAAGCAGGGGCACACACCACCAGATGCTGCCGAGGCGACCTCCAGAGGTCCTGCATCATTGAGTGCTCCAAAGGCCCAGGCTCCTGAGACCCCAAGGGGGCCACTACGGGGACGGCGCGACCCGGTGCTCATGAGGCAGCCACTTCCAAGGCCCGGGGAAACGACTAGGAGGTGGTTGTTGAAGGGGAGGCGCCTCCTGGCGCTCCTGAGGCTGCCGCCCAGGGAGCCCCGCCCAGCGCTCCCGCTCCTGGGGACCGTCCCTTGAAGCCCGACCAGCTTCACGAATCTTGAAGCACTCCACAAGAGGAAGGGGTCTCCGAGGTGCAATGGTGACGCCCACCAGCTGCTGAAGCTGAGGAAGTACATAGCTTTGGACGAGTAAGTACCTTATTCTAGTGACTTCCTACACGCCATGCTTTTCCCTAACCAAGGCCTCGCAGGGTCCCCGTGGTGATGAAGCCTCAGGAGACACGTCCTTCAGAGGATCCTGTCTCAATCCCGACGCATAGGCCCCCGCACCGAGCTCCCGCACAAGGCACGGGGCCAACTCTGGCTAATGGGGCGTCGCTAGGGGGGCTCGTACTTGAGCCTCCTGCCTCCTTCTTCTGCAACCTGGCCTGGGGGGCGGGGGGCGCGTCGACCGCTCTCCCACTGATCACCGCTAGCGGTCGGGTGCCCCTTGGGCCGTCTTCGTCTTCGGGCTGTGAAGCTGCATCAGCCAGAACCCAGCCGGAGGTAGGCGAGAGGTCCCACGCCCCTTCGGCAGCTCCCAGGGTCGAAGACGGGCTTGGCCGCGTGTTTGAGTTCACGCACGGGTGCACTGCTGTTCGCTTCGAGCTCTTTGGCGATGCGATGCACGCGATGATCCGGCTTGGTGGAGAACTTGCCGACGTCAACACCCACCTCGAGGCAGAGGACTGCTGGTTGCCGCGTGAATGGCACCAGCTGAAAATCGCCATCAACCTCGGGCAGCTTCAGCATGATCAGGCTGACTCACGCGCCACAGCCACCGTTACAACTTCTCGCGAGGCTTGCACCCACACCCTAGAGGAGGCCGATGCCGCCGACCGTCATCGTGAGGAAGCCAAAGAGCGAGAGCAGGAGCTCATGGCTTGAAACTCCGCCCTCGAGCGGGAGATCGAGGTGCGGCGGGCCTTCCTGGCCACGTTGCCGGTCGGAGCGCCCCTCGACGAGGCGGAGCTTTTGAGATGCCAGGAAGACCTGGCGCTGGAGGCGACGGAGCATAGTTAGGCGTCAGAATGGTTGGAGGTGAGGGAGCGCCAGGAGGCTATGGTTGAGGATGCCGTCGCTGCCCGAGAGGCCCGGGTTCAGCTGGATGTTGAGTAGAGGGTGGCGAATGCACGTGCAGATCTGGCTGATGAGCATCGCCTAGGGCTGCTCAAAGCTGAGCTCAATGGCAGGACCACTGTCCTGAAGGTGAAGCTGGAATCCGCTGAATAGCGTGAGAGGGCTGCCAAGGAAGCTCAGGTCTCTTCTGAGTCTGCCTGGGCCATTGCCCGCGACGAATTGTCTTCTCTTCAGCAGCAGGTCAAGGATACTGTGTCTGTCGGATTTAGGGTTCCGGCAAAACCCTTGAGGTTCGAACACTGGGGTGCACATGAAGATTTCCCCTACTAAATCTCGCCCTCAACCTCATCGCAATCTCTAAGCTTAGCTCGATGAACTCACAACACAAGAGGCACAGGATTTATACTGGTTCGGGCCACTGTTGTGGTGTAATACCCTACTCCAGTGTGGTGCTGGTGGATTGCCTCTTGGGCTGATGATGAACAGTACAAGAGAAGAACAGCCTCCTGAGGAGAGGCGTTCTTGTGCTTGGTGGATGCGAAGATGAACTGAGTTTGTCTCTGTGAGTCGAGATCCGTCCCCTATCCACTATGGTGGCAAGTCCTATTTATAGAGGCCCTGGTCCTCTTCCCAAATACTGAGCGGAAAGGGATCCAACAACGGCCAATTTGAAAGGGGACAGCTAGTACAAGCTATACTGACTAAAGGTGGTCTTCGCCTGTCAAAGGCGCTGGTGGTGACGCCGTCTTGGGCTCCACGATGACCTCCGTCCTGCCGTCCTGCTGGTCTTGGTCTTGTTGCACTGACATGGAAACCTTTGCCTGATGCCTCGATACTCCGCGCCTATGCTTTCCCCCTTAGCATCAAAGGGGAAACGAGGACACTGCATGCTGGCGCCCGCCTGGCGCCTGCCTGGCCATGGTCGTCATGGCTTGCATCATGGGAACCTCACGAGGTCCCCCTTGCCTTGATCTCTCCGCCTCCTCGCGAGTTTGCCTGGTGAAGCCGCTCCTGAGGAGGCCTTGCATCGTCCGCCTCGCGAGGCTTGGCCCCTCGCGAGGGTCTTGAGTGTTGGTTTGACGAAGACGGGCCGTACTGGGCCACTGGTGGAGCCACGCCGTGGGCTGCAAGCAGGCAAGGCTGGGGACCCCCATTCCCAAAACGCCGACAGTAGCCCCCGGGCCCAAGGCGCGCTTGGACTTGGCTTAGCGGTGAAGCCAACAGGCAAGTGCGGAGCGCCGCGGGCCCCAACAGCCTACGGTCTTGGTCGACGCGTGGCGACTGATTGGATGTGGGTGTCTCCCCTTCCCCACGCTGCCTCGGCAACTGCCCGACTTGACGAGTCCCTGCTGCGTGCAAAAAGGGGTTATCATTACCTGCGATCATGGAGGTCGACGGTTGGCCTCCCACCTCGCGAACTGCTGCAAGTGCGTGAAGCTTTTGTTTTGTTTTCCTTCCTGCATTGAAAGAGACAAATATGGGGCCTTGTGGGGGCATGCAACAAACTAGGATTTCCTAGTTAACATGCTGCATTTATTGTTCCTGTGCTGTGTCATGGCGCCGTTGTTGTACATCGGCGTGTAGGAACAACTTATCTTGGCACGTTTGAAGTAGTTTCCGCCTCGCGAGGTGCCCGCTTCAGGCCTTGCCGGGCGCCTTAGGAGCTGCAAAAAACTCGTTAAGAGACTATCATTTTTGGAACCCTGGTCGCAAGGGCTGCCGGTCGTGGCCCGACGGTTCGTGTCGTGGTACCCGAGGGGCACGGACATAGAGGGATGCCCTTGCTGCGAATTCGAACGAGAGTGCCTCGCAAGTGCCTTGCGGAAATCAGAAGAAAAAGGCTCACGAGGGCGCCCGTACAGCCCCCTTGCAAGGTATGCGAGAGAGATCATGTCAGACAAAGAGCTGAAGATAGAAAACGGAGGCAGAAGGCAATGGAACAGAACTGGCAAAGAATAGCAGAAGCAACTTCAATCAAGGTTCAATCAAGGAAGAGCGAGCCAACTGCAGAAAGCAAATGAAAATCCGCGTCTGGCACCTAGTCTAGTCTTCAAGTCTTCTCACCAGCACGGAGCTAAGTGCTGCCACTGGGCATGGGAGGGAGCACCCGAGGCCCAACGGCGGCACTCCTGAGACTCCGGGGCGTGTATAGCCCCACCCATTATTACGTGAGAGTGTCACGGACAGTGAGCTTCCCAGGAACTGTGCCTTCTTTACAGGCACCGGCCTTTCTTCTTGGGTAGAACTTCCGGAGGTGCTAGACGAGGTGTGTCTGGGCACTCGTGAGCCAGTGCGGGACTCACGCGGCCCTACCTCAAGGTGGGTTGCGCCTGGTCTTGGGTCTTTGATAGCTGTGTGTTCCTGCGAGACAGTTAGGTATAAATGCTCTGCGTCCTCTGGTCCCAGCCGTCGAGCGAGCTCAGCTGCCACTGGTATGCCAAGTCGCGATGCCGTGGTCAAGGCCAGGGGTGAGGGCTGGAGAGCCAGTAAGAGCTTCTGAGTCACGATGCTTAGGAGCCCCCCTTTTAACGCGCAAGCGAATTCCATGAGAGAGGGAGGGACCCGCGGTAGGTGGCAATCGAGGAGGTGATAATCACAGGTAGAGTAGGCATGAAAGGCAATCAGCTTAGGTAAATGCAGAGTGGATACATGCCACTTGGTCAGACCCAAGCGGCTTGGGGATGATGTAGCCCGAGGGGCGACCCAGCAAGGTAAGCTAAAGACATAAAAAGATATACATGCCGTAGGGACAGACCCACGCGGCCTAGGAAAGATGCAGCCCTAAGAGCGCTCCCAGCTGAAATGAACTTGGGAGGTGTCACCTGGTTCCGTTGTAGAGGGGGTGTTGGGGCAGCTGAAGATGCGTGGTGAAGGGGCCGACCCACACTAGCCATCGGGGACCTGAGCCTCAGGAGGCTCTGGGGGTCCAGGTGATTCCTGGAGGACCGTCTCCATCCCTGGTAGGATCGCGTGGTGCCCGGCCTCCTGAGCCGCCAGGATGTTCTACAGGTGACGCTGGTAGGTGGAAGCCACATTTGGCAGGCCGAAAAGCATGTGAACATAGCTGTGCGGCGGACCCTCGCAGCGTCCCACGCGCAAAGGCCAGAGGCGCTCCTGAGATGCAGCTCGGTTGAGCCCTGGGATGTTGATGCAGACGCCGAGCCCACCATCCTCACCTGGATGGGGAGCCATGCCAGGCGAGCGGCGGTCGCCACACATGACCCTTGCTTCCTGAAGCTCCTGAGTGGTCTTGGCAATGAACTCCTGAACATTGAGCTTTCCATGCCCTGTGCCTTCCTAAGGGAAACGTGCCATGAAGCACGCCTCCAAGTGGTGCCCGAGCGCCTCCCTCATGAAGTTGGCGAGGTCTGAGCCCTCCAGAAGAGAGCCCCCGAGCCCTGCCAGAGGAGGGCGTCAGGCACGCCTTCCTATGCGATGGAAGGAGGCGCCCCAGGCACGGGCGCTGATCCTGACGCGGCACCACCCGAGATGCCGACCTCCTGAGGCCTTGCTCGGAGCGGTTTCTTCTTATTCTTGTGGAGGGCCTCAGGAGGGTTCTCTCCCTTGCTGTCTAGGTCCTCGATTGCTGTGGCTTGGAAGGCACGCTCTAGGGAGCACACCACATCTCTCTCTTCGCAGGGGACCGTGATGATTCCGCCGCTTCCTGGCATCTTGGGGACGTTGTAGCCGCGGTGGGTCACTGCCATGAACTTGGCCATGGCTGGATACCCGAGGATGGCATTGTATGACAGGTGGATGTGGGCGACGTCGAACTCGATGAGCTCGGTGTGGTAGTTGTCGCGCTGTCCGGAGGTGACAGGGAGGCGGACGGGGTGGTAGAACCGTCATTAACTCCTGAGAAGGGCTTGGTAGGCTGGAGCTGATCGTATGCCACTTGAAGGTTGTCGAACATCTCAACGGACAGGACGTTAAGCCCTGCGCCACCGTCAATGAGGTCTTGGTGACTTGCACGTTGCTGATGACTGGTGAACAGAGCATTGGGAGAACGCCAGTAGTAGCCGCGCACTTGAGTAGATCTGCCGAGCTGAAGGTGATGGCGCACTTGGACCACCTGAGCGGGCACTTGGCCTCGAGCCTGGGGAGGGCTGCATTCACCTCGCGAGCAAATAATTGAAGATACGCTGAGAGGCTGGGGCCTGAGCTCCGCCCAAGATGCACGTGATAGCACGTGGCTCCTGGAAGCCCCCAGCCCCCTCGTCATGATGATGGTCATCATTCCTTTTTGGCGGCGGTGGCAGCGGACGAAGGCCTGCATTACCCTGGGGACGGTCCTCGTGAGGCTGGTCCCTCCAAGCGCCCTCGCGAGGCTGGTCCTGCCAGCGAACCTCACGAGGTCAGTCATGCCACTCCTGGTGACGGGCACGATCGTCCCATCGTCCTCCGCCACGTCCTCCTCATCGGCCGTAGCCTCGGTCGTTGCACTCGGGGCATCGACCGAAGCGTCCTTCTCTAACGGCCCTGAGCTCCTGGCAATTGTTGGTGTTGTGGTTGTGGAGGTTGTGGTAGGCGCAGAACGGTCGGCTGCCCTTGGATGACTCCGGCTGGTCCCTGCCGTGCTTCGTGTCCGGTTCCGCCGCGAGCACGGCCACTCCCTTGCGCTTCACATCCTTGGCCTTGTTCTTCTTTTCTTCCGGGTTGGCAGCTAGGAGCTCGAGGAGGGAGAGGCGTCCATCCTCAGCTCTTGCGCACTTGGTCGCCAGGTTGAACAACTCCAAGGATGTGCACAACTCCTTGTGGATGGCGAGCTCCTCCTTCATCTTGACGTCACGGACACCATTAGAGAACACTAAGATGATGGCCTCGTCTGTTACCTTGGGGATCTTGAGGCGCACGTTGTTGAAGCGCTGGATGTATTTCTATAGGGTCTCCCTGGGCTGCTGCTTGATGCGGCGCAGGTCACCCATGGACGGGGGGCGGTCGCGAGTGCCCTGGAAGTTGGCGATGAAGTTGTGGGCGGCAGGTTCATGAGCCACAAGCGGGCACCGTCCTTGAGTGCCATTGGAAACCAGTTCGCCATGATTTTCTCATCGCCTTTGGCTGCCTCGATGCTCAGCTCGTAGAGCTGCAAGAACTCCGCGGGGTCGAGGGTGCCGTCATAGCAAGGAGGCAGGTCCGGCTTGAACTGGCCCGGCCAGGCGACGCTACGCAACTCGGGGGTGAAGGCGCGGCAGTTGGCTGTGGTCACCGGGGCCCTTTGCTGACGCGGAGCTTGCTCTTGATGGTACCCGCGCACCGCTGCCATTGGCAGTACGCGGTCTTGGGGCCACGCACCTTGGCGCCAGGGAGCCGTCTTCGGGCAGAGGTGGTGGAGGCACTCCATGAGCAACATCGCCAGTACCAGGTGAAGGGTGAGGCAACGAGAGGGACGACGCAGGAGAGCTCCCTGCGGTGCTGACGAGCTCGATGATGCGAACGAGCCATTCATGTAGAGGTCATCGATGGGGTGGTAACACAAGAGCTCACGTGACATAAGAAGCGCGGCCTGCGCGTCCATGGGGGCGCGACGAGCGCGGGACGACGAGCCGGCTGGGGTCAGCAACGGAGTGGCGGTGCAGCCGTCCCGTCGCATCGACGGGTGCAGTGAGGATGCTTGCTGCTCGTTCCCCTTCGTGCTGGTGGCGCCGTTGGCGGCAGGCGACAGAGAATGACGGGGAGGCCCGCTGACAGGACCCGTCTGGGTGACGCGTGCGGCGAAAGCGGCCCGACGCTCAGCGCGGGCTCAGCGGGCGTCAAACATGAATGTGACAAAGTGATGGGACGCAGATCAGCGGAAGGAAGACTTCGGCGCACCCTACCTGGCACGCCAAATGTCGGATTTAGGGTTCCGGCAAAACCCTTGAGGTTCAAACACTAGGGTGCGCACAAAGATTTCCCCCTACCGAATCTCTCCCTCAACCTCGCCGCGATCTCTAAGCTTAGCTTGATGAACTCACAATACAAGAGACACAGGATTTATACTGGTTCAGGACACCGTTGTGGTGTAATATCCTACTCTAGTGTGGTGGTGGTGGATTGCCTCTTGGGCTGATGATGAACAGTACAAGGGAAGAACAGCCTCCTGAGGAGAGGTGTTCTTGTGCTTGGTGGATGCGAAGATGAACTGAGTTGCTCTCTGTCTGTCAAGATCCGTCCCCTCTCCACTGTGGTGGCTAGTCCTATTTATAGAGGCCCTGGTCCTCTTCGCAAATGTTGAGTAGGAAGGGATCCAACAATATCCAATTTGAAAGGGGACAGCTAGTACAAGCTATCCTGACTAAAGGTGGTATTCGCCTATCAAAGGCGCTGGTGGTGATGCCGTCTTGGGCTCCACGTTGACCTCCGTCCTACCGTCCTGCTGGTCTTGGTCTTGTTGCACCAATATGGAAACCTTTTCCTGATGCCTCGGTACTCCGCGCCTGCGCTTGCCCCCTTAGCACTAAAGGGGAAACAAGGACACTGCGCACGCTGGCGCCCGCCTGGCCATGGTCGTCATGGCTTGCATCACGAGAACCTCACGAGGTCCCCCTTGCCATGATGTCTCCGCCTCCTCGCGAGCCTGCCTGGTGAGGCCGCTGCTGAGGAGGCCCTGTGTCGTCCGCCTCGCGAGGCTTGGCCCCTCACGAGGTGATAACTCGCAAGTGTAGGGGATCACAACAACTTTCGAGGGTAAAGTATTCAACCCAAATTTATTGATTCGACACAAGGGGAGCCAAAGAATATTCTTGAGTATTAGCAGTTGAGTTGTCAATTCAACCACACCTGAATAACTTAGTATCTGCAGCAAAGTGTTTAGTAGCAAAGTAGTATGATAATAAAGGTAACGGTAGCAAAGGTAAAGATAAATGTTTTTGGGTTTTTGTAGTTGTAACAGTAGCAACGGAAAAGTAAATAAACGAAGAACAATATGTGAAAAGCTCGTAGGCAATGGATCAGTGATGGATAATTATGCCGGACGTGATTCCTCATGTAATATCTATAACATAGGGTGACACAGAACTAGCTCCAGTTCATCAATGTAACGTAGGCATGTATTCCATAAATAGACATACATGCTTATGGAAAAGAACTTGCATGACATCTTTTGCCCTACCCTCCCGTTGAAGCAGGGTCCTAGCGGAAACTAAGGGATATTAAGGCCTCCTTTTAATAGAGAATCGGAACAAAGCATTAGCACATAGTGAATACATGAACTCCTCAAACTACGGTCATCACCGAGAAGTATCCTGATTATTGTCACTTCGGGGTTGTCAGATCATAACACATAATAGGTGACTATAGACATGCAAGATAGGATCAAGAACACACATATATTCATGAAAACATAATAGGTTCAGATCTGAAATCATGGCACTCGGGCCCTAGTGACAAGCATTAAGCATAGCAAAGTCATAGCAACATCAATCTCAGAACATAGTGGATACTAGGGATCAAACCCTAACAAAACTAACTTGATTACATGGTAAATCTCATCCAACCGATCACCGTCCAACAAGCCTACGATGCAATTACTCACACACGGCAGTGAGCATCATGAAATTGGTGATGGAGGATGGTTGATGATGACGACGGCGACGAATACCCCTCTCCGGAGCCCCGAACGGACTCCAGATCAGCCCTCCCGAGAGAGATTAGGGCTTGGCGGCGGCTCCGTGTCGTAAAACGCAATGAAACTTTCTCCCTGATTTTTTTCTCCCCGAACGTGAATATATGGAGTAGGAGTTGAGGTCGGTGGAGGTCCAGGGGGCCCACAAGATAGGAGGGCGCGCCCTAGGGGGGCGTGCCCCCCTGTCTCGTGGACAGCCTGTGGGCACCCTGGTGTTGATTATTTCGCCAAAATTCTTATTAATTCCAAAAAGTGCCTCCGTGGATTTCCAGGACATTCTGAGAACTTTTCTTTTCTACACATAAAACAACATCATGGCAGTTCTGCTGAAAACAGCGTCATTCCGGGTTAGTTTCATTGAAATCATGCATGTTAGAGTCCAAAACAAGAGCAGAAGTGTTTGGAAAAGTAGATATGTTGGAGATGTATCAACTCCCCCAAGCTTAAACCTTTGCTTGTCCTCAAGCAATTCAGTTGATAAACTGAAAGTGATAAAGAAAAACTTCTACAAACTCTATTTGCTCTTGTCGTTGTAATCATGAAAAGCCAGCATTCAAGTTTCAGCAAATATTATGAACTAAACATACTCACAATAACACTTAGCTCTCACAATTACTCATATCAATAGCATATTCAGCTAGCGAGCCATAATAATAAAACTCGGATGATAACACTTTCTCAAAATAATTATAACATGATATAACAAAATGGTATCTCGCTAGCCCTTTCTGAGACCGCAAAACATAAATGCAGAGCACCTTTAAAGATCAAGGACTGACTAAACATTGTAATTCATGGTAAAAGAGATCAAGTCAAGTCATACCCAATATAAACCAATAGTAATGAATGCAAATGACAGTGTGCTCTCAAGTGGGTGCTTTTTAATAAGAAGGGTGATGACTCAACATAAAAGTAAATAGATAGGCCCTTCGCAGAGGGAAGCAGGGATTTGTAGAGGTGCCAGAGCTCGATTTTAAAATAGAGATTGAATAACATTTTGAGCGGCATACTTTCACTGTCAACGCAACAACTATGAGATGGCTGTATCTTCCATACTACATGCATTATAAGCAGTTCCCAAACAGAATGGTAAAGGTTTATACTCCTCCAACCACCAACAAGCATCAATCCATGGCTTGCTCGAAACAACGAGTGCCTCCAACATACAACAACCCTGGGGGAGTTTTGTTTAATTATTTTGATTTTCTTTGATCTTTTTGGATCATGGGACTGGGCATCCCGGTTACCGGCCTTTTCTCGTGAATGAGGAGCGGAGTCCACTCCTCTTGAGAATAACCCACATAGCATGGAAGATATAGGCAGCCCTAGTTGAAACATGAGCTGCTCGAGCATACAAAACAGAATTTCATTTGAAGGTTTAGAGTTTGGCACATACAAATTTACTTGGAACGGCAGGTAAATACCGCATATAGGAAGGTATGGTGGACTCATATGGAACAACTTTGGGGTTTATGGAGTTTGGATGCACAAGCAGTATTCCCGCTTAGTACAGGTGAAGGCTAGCAAAAGACTGGGAAGCAACCAACTGAGAGAGCGACAACAGTCGTAAACATGCATTAAAATTAATTTACACCGAGTACAAACATGAGTAGGATATAATCCACCACGAACATGAATATCGTGAAGGCTATGTTGATTTGATTCAACTACATGCGTGAACATGTGCCAAGTCGAGTCACTCAATTCATTCAAAGGAGGATACCATCCCACCATATCACATCATAATCATTCTAATAGCATGTTGGCACGCAAGGTAAACCATTATAACTCATAGCTAATCAAGCATGGCACAAGCAGCCATAATCTCTAAATGTCATTGCAAATATGTTTACTTCATAATAGCTGACTCAGAAACGATGAACTCATCATATTTACAAAAACAAGAGAGGTCGAGTTCATACCAGCTTTTCTCGTCCCGTTAAGTCCATCATATATCATTATTATTGCCTTTCACTTGCATGACCGAATGATGTGTATGATAATAAGAGTGCACGTGCATTGGACTAAGCTGGAATCTGCAAGCATTCAACTCAAGAGAGAAGACAAGTAATATGAGCTGTAAGTTAAATAAACAATCATGCATATAAGAGCCACTAATCATTTTCAATTTGGTCTTCTCGACCCCCAAAGGAAAGAAAAGAAAAGAAAACTATTTACACAGGAAAGCTCCCAACAAGTAAGAAGAAGAACTAGAAATCTTTTTGGGTTTTCATTTTAGTTTCTACTACAAGCATGGAAATTAAACTAACTAATTTTTTTGGTTTTTTTTTCTTGAGGTTTATCAAACACACAAGAAGAAAACTAGAAGAAGAAATTTAAACTAACATGGATAATACAATGAAAGAGTATGAGCACCGACGACTAGTGTGTGAACATGAATGTAAAGTCGGTGAGAAATACGTACTCCCCCAAGCTTAGGCTTTTGGCCTAAGTTGGTTTAACACCAATGACCGCCTGGCTGATATACATAAGTGAATTTGGGGTTGTACTGAGATGCAGAGGCGACCGCCTCCTGAGCAGCAGCATATTGGCGAGCTGCCTCCATTCCCCTCTCATATTCAGCTGCTTCTTCCCTGGTGACAACATATCTTCCTTTTGCCTGATAATCAAAAAGGTAGGAGGCAGGAAGAGTAACAGGGACGACGTTGCGCCCGTCATAGATTAGTCGATAATAAAGGAATTGTTCATTCCTCTCAAGAAAATGATGATCGAACATAGCTTCTTTATCCAAATAAACAGGAGGTAAAATCATATCCCCCTCTCGTGGGGCTATATTAAGAAAATTAGCCACACGGGTTGCATAAATTCCTCCAAATAAATCCCCCCTTCTACTATTATTCTGCAACCTACGTGCAACTATTGCCCCCAAGTTATAACCTTTATAACCTGACACAGCACTCTTGAGGACACAAAGATCAGGGACACACATGTGACATGCTTCATCCTTACCGTTAATGCATCTACCAATAAAAAGAGCAAAATAATGTATAGCAGGAAAATGAATGCCCCCTATGGTAGCTTGTGCTATGTCCCTAGATTCTCCCACAGTAATACTAGCAAGAAAATCTCTAAATTCAGATTTGCGAGGATCATTAATATTACCCCACTGTGGCAGTTTGCAAGCAGTTGTGAAATCCTCTAAATCCATGGTATATAATGTATCATAAATATCAAACATGACACTAGGAGAATTACGCGCACAGATATATTGGAACCTCTACACAAAGGAATCAGTGAATTGATGATATTGAGGACACTTATCTTGTAAGAAGTCCTCCAGCTCGGCATTACGCACATACGCGTCAAATTCCTCCTTGAAGCCTGCTTTCACGGCCCTAGAGTTTCTTTGCAAGTAGTTGCATAATCATCCATGCATCATGTCTAAATTTATTGGAAACTTGAAATGGGGATGCTTAAACCCTAGCACCAAATGAATTCAACTAGGGTCAAAATAAAATCTTTTTCATTGAACTCAAAATGCCCTCTAAAAATGTTCAACATTTCTGGTTTGAGGTGAAAGGATCTACCAAAAATGGTTTATATTTTTGCAAGACATATTGGGCTCTGAATTAAATCATACTCTATTTGCATTTGGGCATTTAAATGCTATAAAATATTTTAAATGCTCAAATAATCATAAGCTAAAATGTTTACTGTTGGATATATTCTAAACAGTAGCCATGATTAGTTTCATGATTTTTGGATCTATTTAAGTATTTTAAACAAAGCCCAAAAGTTACAGAAAAATAGAAAACAGAAAATAATTTAGAAAAGCGAGAGAGAGAACGCCTACCTGGGCACTCACCTGGACGCCCCAGTAGGCAGCCCACCTGGCCGGCCCAGCCCAGCGCCGCTGCCAGTCATCACCTACCTCTGCCAGTAGGCAGAGAAGGGACACTGCGATGCCGCCGCGCTCGCCACGCCACCACCCTGCCTGTCTGCCGTCGCCCGCACCAGCGCGACGCCTCGAAGCGCCTCTGCGGCACCGCCTCGACCCCGTGGACACCTCACACGCGCCCCTACCTCTCTCCCTCGCCCTCTCCCACGATGGCCGACGCTGCCGTAGTCGCGCCGTCGCCATAGCCGTGCCCTCCGTCGTCTCTGTGCCACGCCACTGTGTCAAGGAGCTTCGCCGCCCTCCTCTTCGTCGAGCAGACCAAGCCCCGAGCGCTCGCTCACCCTGGAGTTACCGCCTCGTCCTCGTCTCCGCTGATCGCCGCCGGAGATCCCTTTCGCCGTCACCACTACTTCAGCTCGTCCCCGACCTCGCCGTCTAGCTCATCGCAACCGCTGTGAGCTCAGCTACGTTCCCATCCTCTCCGTTCTTTCTGTCGTCCCCTGCATCGACTGCACGAAGCTCAACTGCACGCGCCGCCGCCCGCGTCGTCGTCGGTCATGCTCTGGGGACCATATGGTCCCGGGATTGTGTCCAACGCACTCCCCGTAACGGGTAGGAGCCGTAGATGCTAGCGCCGCCCTGCCTAGGCCACTGCAGCAACGAGCCCGAGCTCACCTGAGCTCCGGCGACCGCCAAGGTCGTCGCCGGCGTCATTCCCGGCCTCCCCGAGCTCCACTTCCACCTCCAAACGATGCGGCTCGCTTCCAGCTCCCTGTAGATGGTCTCGGCCGCCCGTTTGGTCGCCGGAGACGCAAACCCGAGCCCCTCCACCGCGTCTGGCCTCGCCGGCGTCATGTCACCGGTGGGTTTGACCCCGCTGACCGTTGACCGGTGGGCCTAGTTTGACCCTTGGGTCTATGAGAGGTGGGGCCCGCCCTACTAACTAACCCAGGATTAGCGCTAAATAAATTTAGTTAGTTTAACTAACTACTGACAGACGGGACCCCCAGGTCAGTTTGACCTGGACCAGCCCCGTTGACCGCTGACGTCACTCTGATGCACTGCTGACGCAATAAAGCATTTACTGGATTTATTCTTATATAGGAAATTCCAGAAAATGTAGCAAACTTCAAAAATTCATAGAAAATAATCTATAACTCAGATTGGAATGAATTATATATGAAAAATGATCACAAAAATCTAATCTATCCATCTGTACCATTTTCATGCATGTTTAACAACTTAAATCTGCTGTATACAACAAATTGAATAAATGGCATTTGAAATGCCTCATGTGGAGTTTGAATTTGAACCTAGGGTTCAAACCAACTTCATTTAACCTGCTGCTAGTTGCATTAGCTCAAACCACATCATATTGCCATGTCATGATCATGCATCATATTGTGCATTGCATTGATTGTGCTTCTTCTTTGTTTGTCGGTGCTTGTCCCCTCTCAGTAAGACGTGTACCGACGATGTGATCGATGACACCAATGAAGAAATATACTATCTTCAAAAGTGCCAGGCAAGCAAAACCTCCTTGTTCATTCCGATACAATCCTACTCTCTCGCTCCTGCTCTCTTTTACTGCATTAGGACAACAACGATTCATATGTTACTTGTTGCGGTAGCTGAACCCCTTTATCCTTTAAATGACCTGTCATTCCACAGTAAATAGATGAAACCCACTAGCATGAGTAGGAGTTGTTTGAGCCCTGTTGTGCCTACTCATTCATGCTTGTTTGTCATGCCTGCTACTGCTTAGAGTTGAGTCGGGTCTGATTCATCGAGGATGAATCAGAGGTGTGTGAACATGTCCTACTGTGTGTGTGAGCAAAGTGTGTGAACACGATTTGGTAAAGGTAGCGGTGAGAGGCCATGTAGGAGTACATGGTGGGTTGTCTCATTGAAGCCGTCCTCAGGAACTGAGTTCTGTGTTTGTGATCCATGAAACAGATACTACCACGCATTGGGCCCAAAACCAATGGACCCTCTCGGCTTCTTAATCACCCTTGTCCTCTGTCCAGGAGTTGCAAGTAGTTTCTGGTGTTTGTAGTATGCTGGAGGCCGTGGGCAGCGCTGACCGGAGGGGTGGGCTGTGATGCAGTAGGCACGTGGCACGGTGTACCCGGCGCCCGTTTGGTGTCTCGGGAACCCTGCACACATCGTTTGGGGCTGTGAGCGAAACTCCGGCCGGATCTCCTCGTGGATGGAACCCGAATAGGCGATAAACCTGGACTAGAGGCTTGAGTGTTTAGGTAGGTCATGGCCGACACCCTCGGTGGGCTTCCGCTTGAAGGTTGCCGAGTACATGTCGTGTAAACGGCGGTAAGTGGTGAGAGCGTGTGTGAAGAAGTACACCCCTGCAGGGTTAACATCATCTATTCGAATAGCCATGTCCACGGTAAAGGACTTCTGGGTTGCCTGTACAGTTCATAGACAAGTGAAAGTGGATACTCTAAAATGCGCAAGATAAGCGTGAGTGCTATGGATGGCGTTCTCGTAGGGAGACGGGAGCGGATCCATAGTGGTGTATTGATATGGTGAATATGTGGATTCATGTGCGCCACCTCAAAGAGTTACTTGCAGTCGTAGTTTAGGATAGCCACCGAGTCAAAGCTGGCTTGCTGCAGTTAAACCCCACCACCCCCCTTTGTTGATAATGATGCATATGTAGATAGTTCTGATGTTAGTCTTGCTGGGTACATTTGTACTCACGTTTGCCTATTTTATGTTTTTGCAGAGAGACTTCGGTCTTGCTAGTAGTTCCGCGTGGACTTCGACGTTTAGCTTGTTAGCTCAGCTACGATCTTGTGCCCTCGGCAGGATCTGGTAGATAGTCAGGCTTCTCAGCCTTTTTCTTTTGTAGATATCTGTACTCAGACATGTTAAGCTTCCGTTTGTGCTTTGACTTGTATGCTCTGGATGTTGGGTCGTGAGACCCATGTTTGTAATATCTCGCTCCTCGGAGCCTAATGAATAAATACTTGAGTCGTAGAGTCATGTTGTGATGCCATGTTGTATTTGCACATATCGAGCATATTGTGTGAATCTTATCTAAATGCTTGGTATGTGTGGGATCCGACTATCTAGTTGTTTATCATTAGTAGCCTCTCTTACCAGGAAATGTCTCCTAGTGTTTCCACCGAGCCATGGTAGCTTGCTACTGCTCCGGAACACTTAGGCTGGCCGGCATGTGTCCTTCTTCGTTCCTGTGTCTGTCCCTTCGGGGAAATGTCACGCGATGAATACCGGAGTCCTGTTAGCCCGCTACAGCCCGGTTCACCGGAGTCCTGCTAGCCCAGTGCTACAGCCTGGATTCACTCGCTGATGACCGACACGTTCGATGCTGGGTCATGGATGCCTGTCCCTGTAAGTTTGTGCCACTTTGGGTTTACGACAAGCCATGTCAGCCTGGGCTCCTTATCATATGGATGCTAGCGACACTATCATATACGTGTGCCAAAAGGCGCAAACGGTCCCGGGCAAAGGTAAGGCGACACCCGTGGGAATACCGTGCGTGAGGCCGCAAAGTGATATGAGGTGTAACATGCTAGATCGATGTGGCATTGAGTCGGGGTCCTGACAGCTTTGGTATCAGAGATTGACTGCCTGTAAGATTACCAAGCCAAACCGGTCGAAGTTGTGTCTAGAAATGCTTTAGTTATGTAAGGGAATTGATTGGGGAAGGGAACGTAAGGCTCTTTTTACTCCTTATACCTCATGGCCTTCTGATCTAAGTCATCCTGTTCTCTTCTACGGGGTTTAGGAACTAGGCTTCTCATCTATCTACTAGGATGACGA
Organism: Triticum timopheevii; assembly: GCA_963921465.1. Classification (NCBI taxonomy): domain Eukaryota; kingdom Viridiplantae; phylum Streptophyta; class Magnoliopsida; order Poales; family Poaceae; genus Triticum; species Triticum timopheevii. The sequence goes on along the minus strand of OY997264.1, from coordinate 244,198,794 downwards.
GTTACTATGTTAGAGACTTATAGGATTGATAGTTTCAAGCCTCAATTCAGTTTCTACTACTTTTAATATGTTGTTAGTTGAACCAGAACCTTGATATGATGTTGTTAAGTGACTATGCAAATCCTTGTGAATGTCTCAAATCTTTTCTGAGCATTTACAGTCGTTATGCTGTCCGAGTCATCCCAGGTCTCTAAATAGTCTGATGCATTTGCAAATCCTTTCTTTCCGTTCCCGATGTCCTTTTTGGCCAGATTAACCACACTAATCGGTGAGTTGAGGTACTTTGTTGCCTCGACATATATGTTGGAGCTATTATTATGACCCTAGGTATCTAGAGTATCACCTAGTAATTTAGCCATGCTTTTGTTCCCACTGTGATGATTCTGGCCATTATTCTCGAAAGCATCCCGTGATGCCATTTAGTTAGTAGGTATTCTACTTCTGGGTTTTGAACCCGAGACTCACCCTACTTACTTCATGATTGATAGTGTTTGCTTGTTCCTTTAGGTTATTAGTAACCTTGCGATAGTCCTCGAGGTCCGTGGTATTTCCTTCTTCCAAATACCATGAACCATTCAGGCAGAAGTTATTTGAACCAAAAGATCACAATTAGAGTACTCTTGAGGAGTTCTCCATTCATAAATCGTGACTCTGCCAGTCCTACCTCTCTGCATGGGTTATCTAGAAGAAACATGTTGAACTTGGTTCGACATACTAATCTATGCATCCACAACTCAGAAAATTATATGTTCTTTGAGTTGTCCCTCTTAGTTGTCTTCTGACCCTCGTCTATCAATTGATGGACAGGAGTAGTTGTGCAACCGTGTTCATCGATGCCTATTATTCTTGTGGTCCGTCGAGCCATTCTAATCTGGAATGACTAGGAGAAACAAACTCTAGTACCTCATCCATTTCCAGGATTGGGACAAAGCAGTTGCAATCCGCAAATCAAATGCCAATCCAGCTTTTGATTCTATTCTACCTCGGAGTATTACCCCCTTTATGTCAGGATTGTCATGAGGATTGCACCATTTCTCATGAATTCTTGACGTAGTGATACTTCTCACTATCATTATTCATTCCTCGGTCCCGTGTTGTTGCAACCGGAATGCTGACAAGTGAACTGTAATGTGTGAAATCGATACTCCTAGCAACCTTGTTGCTTGGTAGTTATTGGACAATAGTCTCATTCTTAGCGTGTTGGTTATTAAATCATCATTCTAAGATAGATCGTGCTACCTAGTCCTTATTTCTGGTGCACTTTTCGATCAATGAGTTAGGGTTTCAATCCCTTGCTTAATTGATCACATCATCTTGCCTCGGAAACAAGATTGTTCTCGAGCTTAATAACATATTGGTGGTTCGTAATTTTCTGAATATCTTCTCGGAAGTATTACCAGGGTGTCACCTGACCGCTATGTTGGATTCGTGATCAAGTTGGTTCTTCATAAACCACCCCTTCTCCAAAAATCTGTGTTGGATACCCTGAGATAGTTGGTAAACTGAACAACAACTTGGAGAGTTGGAAGATGAAAGTTTGTCCGACTTAGTTCATTTTCAAAGGGATATCCTTGTGTTTGTGTGGTTGTTGAAGAAAGATGATATCTTCACCGATTGGTCCCTGTGATCAGTTGTGGGATCTATTGCCTTGTCAAAATTTTGACTTGAGTATGGGCTATCGTCAAGTCAAGTCAGAACCAATGATATTCGTAATGTTGTCTTACCCGTGGTTGTTTCCTCGGGCATACACCGTTATATCCTTTGGTCCGACCGATGCTATCGCCTTGTTCACATAATTGTGGAATTCCACTTATATGGAAACCTAGATGAATTGTTGTTGCGCCCATCAGCAACATTTTTATCTCCCCCATGATTCGTGTTGAACATTCAGCTAATATTGGAAACTTATATAAGCATTATCTTCGTGTTTCGTTCATGAAGAATATGCTTGGATGAAAGAAGTGACTTCCACTAGTTCATGTGCATTGGATGCAAGATGCCGCCGTGAATTCGAGAAAGCATGTTTTTACTTCCTAGGGAATCATCCCGAGTCGGTCATGCACGTGCGAAGTATTCTGTGGTCTGTTAGACTGATCATCTTTGTTCCATATGAATTCCGTAGCACACCAAGCCACTGATTGATTTGTTCCAGATAAAGGAATCTGTTTTAAAGTGAATACTTTAGATTACCGCGCGGAGACTTCGATATCATTAATGATGGTTCCCCTCCGGAACTCGGTCGTGTTTTATTATAAGACTACTACGTGGCCATGCTTGTTTGGGACAACGTGTTCACATGTTTGTAGCAGAACCAGCTCATGTTTTGGAGCTTACTACCATAGTCCATTTCCCGAGAATCTCGCAACATTATCTCGTCGATTTGTGTTGCAAACTTTCATTTTACTTTCTAGACTCGATGAGTCCAGATTATTCTGACACCAACCAGATCTGAATCTTAGGCAGATACGATGGTTGGAACATCTCCCAAGAACTATAATATCGGTCTCTCTGTAACCCGGTAAGTTGATGTCGTGGGCAACACACCCAGCCAGAAGACCTATTATTGTAGTGTCTTCATTGAGGAAGTTGGCTACCTCCCCATCAGGATCTCGTAGAATTTATTCTAGTAGTTGTTCCTTGTGGATTCTTGAGCTCCCGAAGTCTGACCTGTTACTTGATGTTCTAGATACTAAACCATTTCAATGAATGGGATACACTAGCACATCAAGGAGAACATTAGAAGCGGAGTGCTAAATGTCTCTCGGTCGATCATCCAGATTTTGTTTCCCTGGCCTTGCTAAGGTGAAATTTGAGAAAGTGTTATCTTCCTTTGCATCTGCATCCTCCACCAATATCCATCATGGTAGTATGTTGTGTTGCCAGGATCCTTGGCACGGATGTTGGTAAAACCTTGATGAATATGGAATTGCTCAAGTTCTTGAGAGCACGCACAAGCACTAGGTATTATCACCGGCACTAACTGGGATTGCTCCTAGTCTCCTCGGTTATGCTATAACCATTCCAACAGTGGAATCACTCTCTACTGTTGAGCTTCTCCCCAGTTACTAAAATCATCCCTTGTGTTGTTTTCAACAAGGTAATCCACATCATCCATTCTAATCCGGGTATGCCATTCTACCGAACCCCTCCAAACAATCGCTCGAGAATTGCCCTAGGCTGGTTTAGAGAGTCTCAATGATCTCTGAATCAAAGGTAATTCTTTTTGCCACTTAAGGTAATAATCTACGAATCACCATCCTCCAGGATGACTCGCTGAGGTATCATGGCAACTCAACTACTCGCTACGTTGACAACCGTTCACCACCCTCTGAAGTGTGGAATTGTTGTCTACCTAGTGAACTTTCGCCATCCTTTCCACTCCATCCCTTTGGATGAATGCTTCGTATCTCAGCTCGAGAGATGTTCTTACCTCTCGCTCCATGAGTTGATCTTGAATACTCGGCCTTCAAGGAGATCGTCTTCTGTAGAGTCTCCTTCCGTCGTCATCGTGTTGGATGAAGACCTCACAAGAAAAGACGTCAAGATTGTTTTGAGTCAACAGATCAACACCCTCGAGAAGACAGTTGGATCTTGGAGTTCTTATTATTAGTTTGTGTCCCCTTTGTCTTCTTACCTCATGTCTTGAATCTCGGGGCGAGATTCTTGTTTAGTGGGGGTGAGTTATCATAGCCCTAGAGTTTGTTTGCAAGTAGTTGCATAATCATCCATGCATCGTGTCTAAATTTATCGGAAACTTGAAATGGGGATGCTTAAACCCTAGCACCAAATGAATTCAACTAGGGTCAAAATAAAATCTTTTTCATTGAACTCAAAATGCCCTCTAAAAATGTTCAACATTTCTGGTTTGAGGTGAAAGCATCTACCAAAAATGGTTTATATTTTTGGAGGACATATTGGGCTCTCAATTAAACCATACTCTATTTGCATTTGGGCATTTAAATGCTATAAAATATTTTAAATGCTCAAATAATCATAAACTAAAATGTTTACTGTTGGATATATTCTAAACAGTACCCATGATTAGTTTCATGATTTTTGGATCTGCTTAAGTATTTTAAACAAAGCCCAGAAGTTACATAAAAATAGAAAACAGAAAATAATTTAGAAAAGAGAGAGAGCGAACGCCTACCTGGGCACTCACCTGGACGGCCCAGTAGGCAGCCCACCTGGCCGGCCCAGCCCAGCGCCGCTGCCAGTCATCACCTACCTCTGCCTGTAGGCAGAGGAGGGACACCGCGATGCCGCCGCGCTCGCCACGCCACCACCCAGCGTGTCTGCCGTCGCCCGCGCCAGCGCGACGCCTCAAAGCACTTCTGCGGCACCGCCCCGACCCCGTGGACACCTCACACGCGCCCCTGCCTCTCTCCCTCGCCCTCTCCCACGATGGCCGACGCTGCCATAGTCGCACCGTCGCCATAGCCGTGCCCTCCATCGTCTCCGTGCACGCCACCGTGTCCAGGAGCTCCGCCGCCCTCCTCTCCGTCAAGCAGACCGAGCCCCGAGCGCTCGCTCACCCTGGAGTTACCGCCTCGTCCTCGTTTCCGCTGATCGCCACCGGAGATCCCTTTCGCCGTCACCACTGCTTCAGCTCGTCCCCGACCTCACCGTCTAGGTTGTCGCAACCGCTGTGAGCTCAGCTACATTCCCATCCTCTTCGTTCTTGCTGTCATCCCCTGCATCGACTGCAGGAAGCTCAACTGCACGCGCCGCCGCCTGCGTCGTCGCCGGTCATGCTCCGGTGACCATATGGTCCCAGGATTGTGTCCAATGCACTCCCCGCAACGGGTAGGAGTCGTAGATGCTAGTGCCGCCCTGCCTAGGCCACTGCAGCAACGAGCCCGAGCTCACCTGCGCTCCGGCGACCGCCAAGGTCGTCGCCGGCGTCATTCCCGGCTCCCCGAGCTCCACTTCCACCTCCAAACGACGCGGCTCGCTTCCAGCTCCCTGTAGATGGTCTCGGCCACCCGTTTGGTCGCCGGAGACGCAAACCCGAGCCCCTCCACCGCGTCTGGCCTCGCCGGTGTCATGTCGCCGGTGGGTTTGACCCCGCTGACCGTTGACCGGTGGGCCCAGTTTGACCCTTGGGTCTATGAGAGGTGGGGCCCGCCCTGCTAACTAACCCAGGATTAGCGCTAACTAAATTTAGTTAGTTTAACTAACTACTGACAGACGGGACCCACAGTTTAGTTTGACCTGGACCAGCCCCGTTGACCACTGACGTCACTATGATGCACTGCTGATGCAATAAAGCATTTACTGGATTTATTCTTATATAGGAAATTCCAGAAAATGTAGCAACCTTTAAAAATTCATAGAAAATAATCTATAACTCAGATTGGAATGAATTATATATGAAAAATGATCAGAAAAATCCAATCTATCCATCTGTACCATTTTCATGCATTTTTAAACAACTTAAATCTGCTGTATACAACAAATTGAATAAATGGCATTTGAAATGCCTCATGTGGAGTTTGAATTTGAACCTAGGGTTCAAACCAACTTCATTTAACCTGCTGCTAGTTGCATTAGCTCAAACCACAGCATATTGCCATGTCATGATCTTGCATCATATTGTGCATTGCATTGATTGTGCTTCTTCTTTGTTTGTCGGTGCTTGTCCCCTCTCAGTAAGACGTGTACCGACGATGCGATCGATGACACCAATGAAGAAATATACTATCTTCAGAAGTGCCAGGCAAGCAAAACCTCCTTGTTCATTTCGATACAATCCTACTCTCTCGCTCCTGCTCTGTTTTACTGCATTAGGACAACAACGATTCATCTGTTACTTGCTGCGGTAGCTGAACCCCTTTATCTTTGCATGACCTGTCATTCCACAGTAAATAGATGAAACCCACTAGCATGAGTAGGAGTTGTTTGAGCCCTGTTGTGCCTACTCATTCATGCTTGTTTGTCATGCTTGCTACTGCTTAGAGTTGAGTCGGGTCCGATTCATCGAGGATGAATCAGAGGTGTGTGAACATGTCCTACTGTGTGTGTGAGCAAAGTGTGTGAACTCGATTTGGTAAAGGTAGCGGTGAGAGGCCATGTAGGAGTACATGGTGGGTTGTCTCATTGAAGCCGTCCTCAGGAACCGAGTTCTGTGTTTGTGATCCATGAAACAGATACTACCACGCATTGGGCCTGAAACCAATGGACCCTCTCGGCTTCTTAATCACCCTTGTCCTCTGTCCAGGAGTTGCAAGTAGTTTCTGGTGTTTGTAGTATGCTAGAGGCCGTGGGCAGCGCTGACCGGAGGGGTGGGCTATGATGCGGTAGGCACGTGGCACGGTGTACCGGGCGCCCGTTTGGTGTCTCGGGAACCCTGCACACATCGTTTGGGGCTGTGAGCGAAACTCCGGCCGGATCTCCTCGCAGATGGAACCCGAATAGGCGATAAACCTAGACTAGAGGCTTGAGTGTTTAGGTAGGTCGTGGCCGACACCCTCGTTGGGCTTCCGCTTGCAGGTTGCCGAGTACATGTCGTGTAAACGGCGGTAAGTGGTGAGAGCGTGTGTGAAGAAGTACACCCCTGCAGGGTTAACATCATCTATTCGAATAGCCGTGTCCGCGGTAAAGGACTTCTGGGTTGCCTGTACAGTTCATAGACAAGTGAAAGTGGATACTCTAAAATGCGCAAGATAAGCGTGAGTGCTATGGATGGCGTTCTCGTAGGGAGACGGGAGCGGATCCACAGTGTTGTATATGTATATGGTGAATATGTGGACTCGTGTGTGCCACCTCAAAGAGTTACTTGCATTCGTAGTTTAGGATAGCCACCGAGTCAAAGCTGGCTTGCTGCAGTTAAACCCCACCACCCCCCTTTGTTGATAATGATGCATATGTAGATAGTTCTGATGTAACTCTTGCTGGGTACATTTGTACTCACGTTTGCCTATTTTATGTTTTTGTGGAGAGACTTCGGTCTCGCTAGTAGTTCCACGTGGACTTCGATGTTTAGCTTGTTACCTCAGCTACGATCTTGTGCCCTCGGCAGGATCTAGTAGATAGTCAGGCTTCTCAGCCTTTTTCTTTTGTAGATGTCTGTACTCAGACATGTTAAGCTTCCGTTTGTGCTTTGACTTGTATGCTCTGGATGTTGGGTCGTGAGACCCATGTTTGTAATATCTCGCTCCTCGGAGCCTAATGAATAAATACTTGAGTCGTAGAGTCATGTTGTGATGCCATGTTGTATTTGCACATATCGAGCATATTGTGTGAATCTTATTGAAATGCTTGGTATGTGTGGGATCCGACTATCTAGTTGTTTATCCTTAGTAGCCTCTCTTACCGGGAAATGTCTCCTAGTGTTTCCACCGAGCCATGGTAGCTTGCTACTGCTCCGGAACACTTAGGCTGGCCAGCATGTGTCCTTCTTCATTCCTGTGTTTGTCCCTTCGGGGAAATGTCACGCGATGAATACCGGAGTCTTGTTAGCCCGCTACAGCCCGGTTCATCGGAGTCCTGCTAGCCCAGTGCTACAGCCTGGATTCACTCGCTGATGACCGACATGTTCGATGCTGGGTCATGGATGCCTGTCCCTGTAAGTTTGTGCCACTTTGGGTTTACGACTAGCCATGTCAGCCCGGGCTCCTTATCATATGGATGCTAGTGACACTATCATATACGTGTGCCAAAAGGTGCAAACGGTCCTGGGCAAAGGTAAGGCGACACCCGTGGGAATACCGTGCGTGAGGCCGCAAAGTGATATGAGGTGTTACATGCTAGATCGATGTGGCATTGAGTCGGGGTCCTAACACCTGCTTCGACCATAAAATCATCGGATGGCCAGTCACAAGCCCGTACATTTGCGTCCCTCGACAATTCAACATCTTGCTCATGTATAGCAATCCTTGGCCCTTTCTTGGCCGAGGAACCACCTTGGTACATTCTTCTAAGCATATTTCTTTTTCTGAAAATTTCTAAAATTTTAGTAACTTCAAAATAAAAGTGAATAAAACTAAACAAGATTGGTAGCAACTACTCCTACACGTGCCTAGAGCCTATATCATGCATTGGAATTGCTTGGGACCTCAAAAATTTAACATGCAAGCTCAAGAACATGGTCACCTATGCAGCAAAAATTTGCAATGAATAAAGCACTAGAACAAAAACTAATTGGACCAATGGAGGAGTCACATACCAAGCAACAATCTCCCAAAGCAGTTTTGTGAATGGAGCTTTGAGCAAGGAGATCGAAAACCGCAGCAAAACGAGCTAGAACTCGTGCTTGAGCTGGATGGGGATTTTTTGGGTAGAAGATGAAGTGTGTGGGTGCTGGCATAAGTGGAGGGGGGCCACCAGGGTCCCACGAGACAGGGGGCACGCCCTATAGGGGGGCGCGCCCTCCACTCTCGTGGCCTGGTGCTTGCCCCTCCTGCAGTGATTTCAGTGCCTAAAATCCTCAAATATTCCAGAAAAAATCTTACTAAATTTGCAGGGCATTTGGAGCACTTTTATTTTCAGACTATTTTTTTGATGCACGGATAATTTAGAAAACAGACAAATAATACTATTTTTGCTTTATTTATTCTAAATAACAGAAAGTAAAAGGAGGGTACAGAAGGTTGTGCCTTCTAGGTTCATCCATCTCGTGATCATCCAAATGAATCCACTAACAAGGTTGATCAAGTCTTGTTAACAAACTCATTCCGAATAACACGGAACCGGAGAAATTTCGAATAACACTAAGTTACCTCAACGGGGATATGAAAATCCCCAACAATAAGAATATCATACTTTTTCTTGACAGTAGGGAGAGGAAATTCAAAACCTCCAAAAATGATAGTTGTAACTTTTTCAACAGAATTGTGTCTATGAACTTGAGATTGTTTCCTTGGAAAGTGTACCGTATGCTCATTACAATTAACATGAAAAGTGACATTGCCTTTGTTGCAATCAATAACAGCCCCTGCAGTATTAAGAAAAGGTCTACCAAGGATAATAGACATACTATCGTCCTCGGGAATATCAAGAATAACAAAGTCCGTTAAGATAGTGACATTTGCAACCACAACAGGCACATCCTCACAAATACCGACAGGTATAGCAGTTGATTTATTAGCCATTTGCAAAGATATTTCAGTAGGTGTCAACTTATTCAATTCAAGACTACGATATAAAGAGAGAGGCAGAACACTAACACCATCTCCAAGATCACATAAAGCAGTTCTAACATAATTTCTTTTAATGGAGCATGGTATAGTTGGTACACCTGGATCTCCAAGTTTCTTTGGTATTCCACCCTTAAAAGTGTAATTAGCAAGCATGGTGGAAATTTCAGCTTTCGGTATCTTTCTTTTATTTGTGATGATATCCTTCATGTACTTAGCATAAGGATTTACTTTAAGCATATCAGTTAAGCGCATACGTAAGAAAATAGGTCTAATCATTTCAGCAAAGCGCTCAAAATCCTCATCATCCTTTGACTTGGATAGTTTAGGAGGAAAGGGCATGGGTTTCTGAACCCATGGTTCTCTTTCTTTACCGTGCTTCCTAGCAACAATATCTCTCTTATCATAACATTGATTCTTTGATTGTGGGTTATCAAGATCAACAGCAGGTTCAATCTCTACATCATTGTTTTTGCTAGGTGGAGCATCAACATGAACATTATCGTTAACATTATCACTAGGTTCATGTTCATCACCTGATTGTGTTTCAGCATCAGAAATAAAATATCATTGGGATTCTCAGGTGTATCTATAGTAGGTTCACTAGAAGCATGCAAAGTCCTATCATCTTTCTTTTTCTTCTTTTTAGAAGAACTAGGTGCCTCTAAATTATTTCTCTGAGAATCTTGCTCGATTCTCTTAGGGTGGCCTTCAGGATACAATGGTTCCTGAGTGATTCTACCAGTTCTAGTAGCCACTCTAACAGCAAAGTCATTTTTATTATTTAATTCATCAAGCAAATCATTTTGAGCTTTAAGTACTTGCTCAGCTTGGGTAGCAACCATGGAAGCATATTTGCTAACGAGGTGAAGTTCATCTTTAACTCTAGCCAGATTATCGCTTACGCGTCCTATCTTGAAAGCATTATTCTTTAACTCTCTACCAACATAAGCATTAAAACTTTCTTGTCTAGCCATAAAGTCATCAAATTCATCTAAGCATGGGCTATGAAATTTAGTAGAGGGGATTTCAACTTTATCATATCTATAGAGAAAATTTACCTTTACTACCTGTGTCGGGTTATCAAGACAATGTGGTTCTTCAGGCGGTAAATTAAGACCATGTATTTCTACAATAGGAGGTAAATTCTTAACATCTTCAGCTTTAATACCTTTTTCTTTCATTGATTTCTTTGCCTCTTGCATATCTTCAGGACTGAGAAATAAAACGCCTCTCTTCTTTGGAGTGGGTTTAGGAATAGGCTCAGGAGTTGGCTCAATTGGTTCAGGGATTACTTCAGGAATTGGCTCGGGAAGAGTCCAATTATTTTCATTAGTCAACATATTATTCAATAATATTTCAGCTTCGTCGACTGTTCTTTCCCTGAAAACACAACCAGCACAACTATCCAAGTAGTCCTTGGAAGCATCGGTTAGTCCATTATAAAAGATATCAAGTATTTCATTTTTCTTGAGAGGATGATCAGGCAAAGCATTAAGTAACCGGAGAAGCCTCCCCCAAGCTTGTGGGAGACTCTCTTCTTTGATTTGCACAAAATTATATATCTCTCGCAAGGCAGCTTGTTTCTTATGAGCAGGAAAATATTTAGCAGAGAAGTAATAAATCATATCCTGGGGACTACGCACACAACCAGGAGCAAGATAATTATACCAAGTCTTAGCATCACCCTTTAATGAGAACGGAAATATCTTAAGGATATAAAATAGCGAGACTTCTCATCATGAGTAAACATGGTAGCGATATCATTTAACTTGGTAAGATGTGCCATAACAGTTTCAGATTCAAGGCCATAAAAAGGATCAGATTCAACTAAAGTAATAATCTAAGGATCAACTGAGAATTCATAATCCTTATCAGTAACACAAATAGGTGAAGTAGCAAAAGTAGGATCGGGTTTCATTCTAGCATTAAGAGACTGCTGCTTCCATTTAGCTAATAATTTCTTAAGATCATATCTATCATTGCAAGCAAAGATTTCTCTAGCAGCTTCTTCATTCATAACATAACCCTTAGGAACAACAGGCAATACATAGTCATTGGGAGAACCTTCATCATCACTATCATCAATAATAGGTTCTTCAGTAATTTCATTCCCCCTAACTCTAGCAAGCTGTTCATCAAGAAATGAACCTAATGGCAAAGTAGTATCAAGCACAGAAGTAGTTTCATCATGCATAGCAAAAGTGGCATCATCAATAACATGCAACATATCAGAATTCATAGTAGTAGCAGGTTTAGGTGTCGCAAGCCTACTAATAACGGAAGGAGAATCTAGTGCAGAGCTAGATGGCAGTTCCTTACCTCCCCTCGTATTTGAGGGCAAAATCTTGGTTTTAGCGTCTTTCAAGTTCTTCATAGTGATCAACAGATATAAATCCCAAGTGACTCATAGAATAGAGCTATGCTCCCCGGCAATGGCGCCAGAAATTAGTCTTGATAACCCACAAGTGTAGGGGATCACAACAGCTTTCGAGGGTAAAGTATTCAACCCAAAATTACTGATTCGACACAAGGGGAGCCAAAGAATATTATTGAGTATTAGCAGTTGAGTTGTCAATTCAACCACACCTGGATAACTTAGTATCTGCAGCAAAGTGTTTAGTAGCAAAGTAGTATGATAATAAAGGTAACGGTAGCAAAGGTAAAGATAAATGTTTTTGGGTTGTCGTGGTAGTTGCAACAGTAGCAACGGAAAAGTAAATAAACGAAGAACAATATGTGAAAAGCTCGTAGGCAATGGATCAGTGATGAATAATTATGCCGGATGCGATTCCTCATGTAATAGCTATAACATAGGGTGACATAGAACTAGCTCCAGTTCATCAACGTAATGTAGGCATGTATTCCGTAAATAGTCATACGTGCTTATGGAAAAGAACTTGCATGACATCTTTTGTCCTACCCTCCCGTTGAAGCAGGGTCCTAGCGGAAACTAAGGGATGTTAAGGCCTCCTTTTAATAGAGAACCGGAACAAAGCATTAGCACATAGTGAATACATGAACTCCTCAAACTACGGTCATCACCGAGAAGTATCCCGATTATTGTCACTTCGGGGTTGTCGGATCATAACACATAATAGGAGACTATAGACTTGCAAGATAGGATCAAGAACACACATATATTCATGAAAACATAATAGGTTCAGATCTGAAATCATGGCACTCGGGCCCTAGTGACAAGCATTAAGCATAGCAAAGTCATGCAACATCAATCTCAGAACATAGTGGATACTAGGGATCAAACCCTAACAAAACTAACTTCATTACATGGTAAATCTCATCCAACCCATCACCGTCCAGCAAGCCTACGATAGAATTGCTCACACACGATGGTGAGCATCATGAAATTGGTGATGGAGGATGGTTGATGATGACGACGGCGACAAATCCCCCTATCCGGAGCCCCGAACGGGCTCCAGATCAGCCCTCCCGGGAGAGATTAGGGCTTGGCGGCGGCTCCGTGTTGTAAACCACGATGAAACTTTCTCCCTGATTTTTTTCTACCCGAACGTGAATATATGTAGTTGGAGTTGAGGTCGGTGGAGGTCCAGGGGGCCCACGAGATAGAAGGGCGCGCCCTAGGGGGGCGCTCCCCTGTCTCGTGGACAGCCTGTGGGCTCCCTGGTGTTGATTCTTTCGCCAAAAATTCTTATTAATTCCAAAAGGTGCCTCTGTGGATTTCCAGGACATTCCGAGAACTTTTCTTTACTACACATAAAACAACATCATGGAAGTTCTGCTGAAAACAGCGTCAGTCTGGTTAGTTTCATTCAAATCATGCAAGTTAGAGTCCAAAACAAGGGAAAAAGTGTTTGGAAAAGTAGATACGTTGGAGACGTATCACGCGGGTATTGAGTGTTGGTTTGACGAAGATGGGCTGTACTGGGCCACTAGTGGAGCCACGCCGTGGGCCGCAGGCAGGCAAGCCTAGGGACCCCTGTTCCCATAACGCCGACATCATCCCTTGCAGAGAGGACCACGAACGAACTGAATCGCTGACTGGTGCTGCAGAGCGAGCACGCCTCGATGCTCCAAGATCTTAGGGCCAGGGCTAACCGCGCCCTGGGCACCATCTGCGACCAGAGCGCTCCTCACCTGCACGAAAACGACTACGCCAACCACCTCAGCTTCTTCACCAACATCGTGACCCGCCTGGAGGATCGGGCCGTGAGGGCCCGCGAGCTTGTTTCAGAGAAGTGTCGGGGTCTTCTTGGGCGCTCGTTCTCATGTGTCTTCAACCACCTTCTCAGCCGTGATTCTCACTTTGACTTCAATGCCGTGTTAGCCCCTGTGCCCACGGTTATTCAGGACAACCTGGCCTAGTGGGTGGATGACCATGTGGACACCCTAGTTTAAGAATTTGCTCCGGAGGACGACACGGTTGTGATTGCGACCGGAGCAGATGGCGCAGGTAGCGATGATGAAGAGGATGGTCGCGATGACGTGAGTAGTGTGAGCAACGCGGATGGAGGTGGTGAAGAAGGCACATCCAGCTAGGCCTGCATTTCTTTTGCTTTAACCTGTATGACCAAAACTTGAACGCATCCTCGTGAGAGCATTTTGAAAGGGGGGGGTGCTTGCAATATATGTGATTATGAAAATGCTTTTGAAGTAATGCCTGTTTTGCGACCCAGCAGGTCTATGACCCCAAGCAGGGTAGTTGATATGACTTATCTTTGGTTCCACGGGTCTCGAGTGAGCCCTGATGTCGCAGCAGTGCTTGTCTTCTCGAGGCGTGCCTGTCGTAGGCTCGCAAGGATTTGAGCGTCCCGAGTGATACGTCTCCAACGTATCTATAATTTATGAAGTATTCATGCTATTATATTATCCATCTATGATGTTTTATATGCATTTATAAGTCATTTTATATGATTTTTGGGACTAACCTATTAACCAAGAGCCCAGTGCCAGTTTCTGTTTTCTCCTTGTTTTTGTGTTTTACAGAAAAGGGAAAACAAACGGAGTCCAATGGACGTGCCAATTTTTGAGGATTTTTTATGGACCAAAAGAAGACCACGGAGCATCGGAGTTGGGCCAGAAGAGTCCTGGGCTGCCCACGAGAATGGGGGCGCCCCCCCTAGGGAGTGACCCCCTATCTCGTGGACAGCCCGGAGGCCCCCCTGACGTGAAACCAATGCCAAAAATTCCTATAAATATTGAAACTTTCGGGAATTAACCTAGATCGGAAGTTCTGCCGCCGCAAGCCTCTGTAGCCACGAGAAATCAATCTAGGCACTCTCTGGCACCCTGTCGGAGGGGGCCATCATCACCGGAGGCCATGGAGGAGGATCTCGGAGGGGCCATCATCGCCATGAAGGCCAAGGACCAGAAGGGGAAAGCCATGGAGGAGGAAGCACAAGGGAGAGAACCTCTCCTCCTCTCTCTCGGTGGCACCGGAGTGCCATCGGGAGGGGAATCATCGCCACGGTGATCGTCTTCATCATCATCACCATCCTCATCTCTTTTACGCGGTCCACTCTCCCGCACCCCACTGTAATCCCTACTTGAACATGGTGCTTTATGCCACATATTATGATTCAATGATGTGTTGCCATCCTATGATGTTTTGAGTAGATAACTTTTGTCTTTGGGTTGATTGATGATCTAGATTGGTATGAGTTGTATGTTTTACTTTGATGCTGTCCTATGGTGCCCTCTGTGTCGCGCGAGCATGAGGGATTCCCGCTGTATGGTGTTGCAATACGTTCATGATTCGCTTATAGTGGGTTGGTGAGTGACTGAAACACAAACCCGAGTAAGGGGTTTGTTGCGTATGGGAATAAAGAGGACTCGATGCTTTAATGCTATGGTTGGGTTTTACCTTAATGATCTTTAGTATTTTCGGAATCTTGCTAGAGTTCCAATCATAAGTGCATATGATCCAAGTAGAGAAAGTATGTTAGCTTTTGCCTCTCCCTCATGTGAAATTGCAATAGTGATTACCGGTCTTGTTAACAATTGCCTAGGACAATTCCGCACAACGATCCACCATTATTCCACACTCGCTATTTATATTATTTAGTAATATATTCTAACTTTATGATAACAGCACCTACTTTTATATTTTAGCTCTCCGACATCATACAAAGTTATCCTCTTTATACCCACAACACAGTTTTATTTCTTGCTTCTAGTTGGAAGCAAACGTTCGGTGCAAGTAGAGTCGTATCAGTGGCAGATAGGGCTTGAGAGAATATTGATCTTACCTTTAGCTCCTTGTGGGTTCGAAACTCCATACTTATCACTTCCACCTTTGGGATATGCTACGATGATTCCCTGCACTTCGGGATTATCAAGCTCTTTTCTGGCGCCGTTGCCGGGGAGCAATAGCGTGGGGTTGAACAACTCGTGTGTGCTTGTTTGCTTTCTTCACTAAGTAGATTTTGTTTCTGTTTAGTTGTAGGTGAAGCATACAAAAAAAATTCAAAAGAATGAAAATACCAAAAAATATTTACTTGCCTCTCATGCCTAAAAAAGTTTTTTCAAAAAGAGAAGTGATTGGAAAGTTATGCATTGAAGAAGTCAGGGTCGACCTTGAGCACTTGTGTTCATGCTCACGGAAACAATTTAGATTTTTTCATGGAAGTTTCTCTGTAAATAATTATCCCCTTTTATATAACCATTGTATTATAAAAATAATGTGCCAAGCTTTGGTTGTAGGATGGTAAGATTGCTTGCTTACTATGTGCAGAACAAAAACAGAAACTTTGGCTATAGTGCATGAATTTACATTTTTACTGGAAAGTCAAATTGGTTTGAAACTTTTTGCACATTACTTCTGTACAAATTTTTCAAATTTTCAAATTTATTTCATAATTTTTTGAGTTACAGAAGTTTACTAAACTTCCAGATTAGTACAGACTGTCCTGTTCTTAACAGATTCTGTTTTTCACGTGTTGTTTGCTTATTTTGATGCATCTATGGCTAGTATGTAGGGCATGAACCATAGAGAAGTTGGAATACAGTAGGTTTAACACCAATATAAACAAAGTTTGAGTTAATTACAGTACCTTAAAGTGGTAGTGTGCTTTATTACACTAACGGATCTCACAAGTTTTTGTTTAAGTTTTTGTGAATGAAGTATTTGAAGAACGAGGAGTTACCGATGTGAGAAGAATAAATACAGACAAGATTTCAAGCTTGGGGATGCCCAAGGCACCCCGAGTAAATATTTCAAATGATACTCAAGCATCTAAGCTTGGGGATGCCCCGGTTGGCATCCCATCTTTCTTCTTCAACAAATATCGGTATACCTCGGTTTTTGTTTTGTTCACATTGCTTGTGCCCTTTGTGTTTTTGTTTTTCTTTAAGAATCATGCTAGTATGAGATAGCTCTTAATTGATTTATAGAATACTTCATGTGCTTCACTTATATCTTTTAAGTATTATCCTATAGAATTGCTCTTTGTGTTTCACTTAAATCCTTTGAAGTATGGCTTTATAGAATGCTTTGTGTGCTTCACTTATATATTTTGAGCTTAGATATTGGCTAGTCTATATTAATTTTAGAATGCTCCAAGAACTTCACTTATATCTTTTGCAGTATGAATAATACTATAATTTAAAGTGGGTTTGGAAGAGTGTCAACTTTAGGAATTAGTGATCCCACTATCTTGGAGGGTGTTGAATCTTCGTACGATATTTATGAAAGTGCATTTGGAAGAGTGTCAACTTTAGTTAGTATTCCACTATTTCGGAAGAGGTTCCAATTGAGTATGAGAACAAATTTGCTATCTCTGATGCTACTGAAAATTATTATGAGGGAGGAATATGTGCTTGTAGGAGTTGCAATAATATCAAGTTTCCTCTCTATGTGCGTAAAGTTTTGAAGTTATACTTGTTTTGCCTTCCTATGCTAGTTGACTTTTGTTCCTACAAATTGTGTGCTCACAAAATCCCTAGGCATAGGAAGTGAGTTGGATTTAAATGTGCTAGTCATATTCTTCATGATGCTCTTTTTATGTTTCAACTCTTATCTTTTATGTGAGCATCATTGAAATCATCATGCCTAGCTAAAAGGCATTAAAGAAAAGCGCTTGTTGGGAGACAACCCAATATTTATCCTTACTGTTTTTTTGTGTGTCCACATGATTAAGCTACTGTAGTAATCATGTTTTTTCTTTTTGTTTCAATAAAGTGCCAAGTAAGACCTTTGGGAAGACTTGGGTGAACAGTTAATGTGATCTTGCTGTAAACAACAGAAACTTTGCGCTCACGAGATTAGCTGTAATTTTTACAGAAGAGTGCTTTTGAGTTGATTCTTTTTGCAGAAGATTAATAGAAAAATTCCTCACGTCAAAAAATTTATTTCATAATTTTTGGAGTAGCAGAATTATGGTTATTATTCAGATCATTACAGACTGTTCTGTTTCTAACAGATTCTGTTTTCATCGCATAGTTTGCTTGTTTTCTAGTTTCTATGGTTTATATTTCTTAATATAAATTGTAGAAATGATATGGTACAGTAGGCATTATGTGAAAACAATTATGAACCTTGTCTTTTACAGTACCAAAGTGCATGGTTTACTCTTTATCATACTAACCTATCTCACGAAGTTCCATTAAGTTTTGTGTGATTGAAGTTTTCAAGTTTTGGGTGAGATATCAATATGAGGAGAATAAGGAGTGGAAAGACCCTAAGCTTGGGGATGCCCAAGGCACCCCAAGGTAATATTCAAGGAAGACTCAAGCCCCTAAGCTTGGGGATGCCCCGGAAGGCATCCCCTTTTTTGTCTTCAAAACTATCGGTACATCTTACTCGGAGCTATATTTTTATTCGTCACATGATATGTGTTTTACTTGGAGCGTCATTTTCTTTTGTTATTATTAGCTTGCTGTTATTTAGAAAAATGTTTTGCATCTTTATTTTCAATAAAAATGTCAAGGATAGCCTTTACCATGTTTATTTTGCTAGTATACATGTTGCTGTTTGAAAACAGAAAGTTTACCGCTGTTACAAAAATTCCCTAGAAAAGTCAGAGCATGATATAATGTTGAAATTTTTGCATAATGAGATCTGATAAATATAATACAGTGGGAATTTTCTCTCATAATTTTTGGAGTTTGGGAAGTATTGATACTCTTGCATTCTTTACAGGCTGTACTGTTTTGACAGATTGCTGTTATGTTTGCATTGTTTGCATATGTTTGCTTGTTTAATGATTCTATTTGACGATAGGAGTATTAAATATGAAGAGAAATTTAGTATGCAATGTTGAATAATAATTTTAGTGTTTTGTTACAGTAGAAAACGATAAGGTTTTGCATTGGTTTATACTAACCCATCTCACGAGTTCTTGTTGAGTTTGGTGTGGATGAAGCTTTTGATAAAAAGAGAAACCACGATATGAGGAGAATTAAGGAGACACAAAAGTTCAAGCTTGGGGATGCCCAAGACACCCCAAGATAATATTCCAAGAAGTTTCGAGCATCTAAGCTTGGGGATGCCCCGTTAGGCATCCCACCTTTCTTCTTCAACAACTATCGGTTAGTATCGGTTGAACCTAAGTTTTTGCTTCTTCACATGAGTTGTGCTATCCTTGAAATGTCATTTTATTTTGTTTTACTTGCTGTTTGAATAAAATCATTGGATCTGAAATTTTGAATAGAAAAGGAACCCTCCCATGGCTAGTTAATTATTTGCCTACTCAGTGTCCTTTACTCGTATCTTTTGGAGTAGTTTGTCATTTACTCATGTGCTTCATGTATATCCTATGAGTAAATGGGGGGAATGACTTGAATGTCATAAATCTGAATTTATATATGTTTCATATGCTTATAACATGGTTAGTGATGACTTCACACATAGAAAGCATGAGGCATAAAAGTTGTTGAGAGTTGGCAAACGTAGTTTTGGTCATCGTTGCAATTAATAGGAAGTAATAACGAAAGAGAGGTTCACATACAAATATATTATCTTGGACATCTTTTATGATTGTGAAGCACTCATTAAGTATGACTTGCTAAAAGAGTTGACGTTGGACAAGGAAGACAACATAATGGTTTATGTTTTCCGACATCTCAGTTAAAGTATATTGTCATTGACCTTCCAAACATGTTGAGCCTGCCTTTCTCCCTCATGCTAGCCAAATTCCTTGCACCAAGTAGAGATACTACTTATGCTTCCAAATACCCGTACCAGTTTTGCCATGAGAGTCCACCATACCTACCTATGGATTGAGTAAGATCCTTCAAGTAAGTTGTCATCGGTGCAAGCAATAAAAATTGCTCTCTAAATATGCATGACTTATTAGTGCAGAGAAAATAAGCTTTGTACGATCTTGTTGTGGAAGTGATAAAAGCGACGGACTGCATAATAAAGGTCCACATACAAGGAGCAATATAAAGTGACGTTCTTTTGCATTAAGATTTTGTGCATCAACCCTAAACGCTCATGACAACCTCTGCTTCCCTCTGTGAAGGGCCTATCTTTTACTTTATGTTTTACTTTATGCTTGAGTGAAGGTGATCCTCACCTTTCCATTTTTCATTTTATCCTTTGGCAAGCTCCTCGTGTTTGAATTGGATGTAAGTTAGCATGGGCTATTATTGTTGATATCACCTAAAGGTGAATACGTTGGGAGGCAACACAATAAGCCCCTATTTTTCTCAGTGTCCGGCCAAAACTCCATAACCACAAGTATTGCGTGAGTGTTAGCAATTGTAGAAGACTATATGATAGTTGAGTATGTGGACTTGCTGAAAAGCTCTATTCTTGACTCTTTTTGATGTTATGATAAATTGCAATTGCTTCAATGACTGAGATTATAGTTTGTTAGTTCTCAATGAAGTTTCTGAACCATGCTTGACATTGTGAATAGATTGTTACTTGATCATGAAAAGTTTTATGAGATAAGCTATTATTATGACACATATTGATGCTAGAAAAAGTGATTGAAATTATCATTGACCAAACTGTGCACCATCTAGCATTCACACTTCATAAATTATTTCTTTTATCATTTACCTACTCGAGGACGAGCAGGAATTAAGCTTGGGGATGCTGATACGTCTCCAACGTATCTATAATTTATGAAGTATTCATGCTATTATATTATCCATCTATGATGTTTTATATGCATTTATATGTCATTTTATATGATTTTTGGGACTAACCTATTAACCTAGAGCCCAGTGCCAGTTTCTGTTTTCTCCTTGTTTTTGTGTTTTACAGAAAAGGGATACCAAACGGAGTCCAATGGACGTGCCAATTTTTGAGGATGTTTTATGGACCAAAAGAAGACCACGGAGCATCGGAGTTGGGCCAGAAGAATCCCGGGCTGCCCACGAGAGTGGGGGGCGGCCCCCCCTAGGGCGCAGCCCCCTATCTCGTGGACAGCCAAGAGGCCCCCCTGATGTGAAACCAACGCCAAAAATTCCTATAAATACTGAAACTTTCGGGAATTAACCTAGATCGGAAGTTCCGCCGCCGCAAGCCTCTATAGCCATGTGAAATCAATCTAGGCCCTCTCTAGCACCCTGCCGGAGCGGGCCATCATCATCGGAGGCCATGGAGGAGGATCTCGGAGGGGCCATTATCGCCATGAAGGCCAAGGACCAAGGGGGAAAGCCATGGAGGAGGAAGCACAAGGGGGAGAACCTCTCCTTCTCTCTCTCGATGGCACCGGAGTGCCATCGGGAGGGGAATCATCGCCATGGTGATTGTCTTCATCAACATCACCATCCTCATCTCTTTTACGCGGTCCACTCTCCCGCACCCCACTGTAATCCCTACTTGAACACGGTGCTTTATGCCACATATTATGATTCAATGATGTGTTGCCATCCTATGATGTTTTGAGTAGATAACTTTCGTCTTTGGGTTGATTGATGATCTAGATTGGTATGAGTTGTATGTTTTACTTTGATGCTATCCTATGGTGCCCTCCGTGTCGCACGAGCGTGAGGGATTCCCGCTGTAGGGTGTTGCAATACGTTCATGATTCGCTTATAGTGGGTTGGTGAGTAACTGAAACACAAACCCTAGTAAGGGGGTTGTTGCGTATGGGAATAAAGAGGACTCGATGCTTTAATGCTATGGTTGGGTTTTAACTTAATGATCTTTAGTATTTGCGGACGCTTGCTAGAGTTCCAATCATAAGTGCATATGATCAAAGTAGAGAAAGTATGTTAGCTTTTGCCTCTCCCTCATATAAAATTGCAATAGTGATTACTGGTCTTGTTAACAATTGCCTAGGACAATTCCGCACACCGATCCACCATTATTCCACACTCGCTATTTATATTATTTAGTAATATATTCTAACTTTATGATAATAACACATACTTTTATATTTTAGCTCTCCGATATCACACAAAGTTATCCTCTTTATACCCACAACACAGTTTTATTTCTTGTTTCTAGTTGGAAGCAAACGTTCGGTGCAAGTAGAGTCGTATCAGTGGCAGATAGGGCTTGAGAGAATATTGATCTAACCTTTATCTCCTTGTTGGTTCGACACTCCATACTTATCACTTCCACCTTTGGGAATTGCTACGATGATTCCCTGCACTTGGGGATTATCACCAAGGAGCGTGCTGACCTGTGTTGGAGTGCTTCGTGAGGGATTAACTGCCGGACCACGGTAGTGTGCTTGTGGTGGCCACGTCCCTGGCCCCCGGGAGCCTTTGCATGCTCAGGGCCGGCCCGATCATGCTTGACGCGCGCGCACTGCACCCAGCCCCCGCTTGCAAGGCGCTCGGGGAAGGGGCAGCAGGCAGGGGCCCAGTTCAAAAACACGAAACCAGAAAGAGAGAGAACGATGCAAGACAAGAAAACTTCCCCTGTTTTTCTTTTGGTAAACACACAAGAGTGAAGTTCATTCCAAAAAGCCGGCGAATTGGCTACAAAAAGAGAGGCGAAAGAAAACAGCCTCGTCTGGCGCCTAGCTAGTCTTATGGACTTCTCACTAGTGCGGAGCTAAGTGCTTCCACTGGGCAAGGGCATAGTCATTGGGGGACAGTGTCGACGGCCAGCGCAGGAACATGATGCTTCCAGTAGGACATGGGTGGGAGCCCCCGTGAGGTCCCAGGTCGGCACTTTGGTTACTCCGGGGCGTGTACAGTCCCACTCATTATTACATGAGAGTGTCACGAGTGGAGACATTCATAGGCCGGAGCCTTGCTTCATGTCGCCCAACAAGGACCCCGCCCTGCGCCGCCCCCGGCCACCGTTGGGGCGTCCGGAAACTAGGACGAGACCAAGGGGCAAGGAGAATGTTGGCGGCGCCCTTGGCGATCGTAGGTCCTTCGCCGGGGGGAAGGGCTCGCCGGCGCCTTCCCCGGCGGGGGATCTACCTCCGAGCGGTGCCTTGCTCCACGTAGCGTGGGGGAGGCCCTGGCCCCGGGCTTCCCCCATGCCGCTCCCAAGGCCCTTCATCCTCCTGCGACTTGGCCGCCACCCTGGGATCCCAGGCGGTGGCTGATGCCTGGTGCACCTGCAATCCATGGTTAGTGCAAGCGTGCTCCTGAGGCGTTAGCTGTACCCATTGGTTGTTGCTGTCGAAGACATTGGTGGAGCCCTACAGCGGCTCACAAAGAGCCTCGGCTTCGTGCACCTCTAACGCCAGCCTGGCGTAGGGGATCGGCTGGGGCCTTCTCTCGAAGCGTACCTCAGGTCCATTGCGACGGACACGTAGGCTTCCGAGCTGGCCGTGCCTGAGTCGCTGCCCGATTGCCTCAGGATTCCACCCCCCCGCGGCTGACATCAGGTCCTGATGACCGAGGGCTGGTGCCCTAGCACGAGCCCAGGTGAGGTTGCTCGCAGTCGCCCTGCCCCGGGATGGCATGGTCGAAGTAGTGCGGGCCACGCCGTGAGGTAAGCCGACGCCGAAAGGCTCTTTAGGGACCCTGGGAGGGGGTGCGCGCATGTGGCAAAGGTGAGCGCGCGCCCCTGCCACGGCTTGCGACATGGGCATAATGGTGTTGTGCCCCTGCATGCTGCATCCAGTAACTCGGCGACCCGTTCTAGCAGGGCATCGCAGCCGCTTTCTGCGAGCCTGCACCTTAGCAGTTCCCGAGCCACGATGACTACGGCTCACATGTTCTCCTGCTCCCGGTGAGTGTGCGGTGCTGTCACCGGGGCATAGCTTGAAGACCACGCGGCGGCGCGATTGCCACACGTCGCGAGAGGGGGGAGGTGCACCTCCTGCAGCTGACGGCACTAGGTGGAGCGTGAGGCGCGGCCAGTGTGGAGTGGAGATCCTCCTCGTCGGCAAACGCTGTAGGAGCAGTACAGATAACCCAGTGCTCAACATGGGCTCTCGGGGCGTTGGTCATGGCGTTGGTGGAGTAGCGGCGGACCGGTCGACGGAAGAGAGGCTCCAACGCACCCCTCCCGATGAACAGGACCCCCGTTTCGACAGTAGCGCTCCAACACAAGTCCGTTTCATCCGTTTTGTGGTACAGCACACCCCTCCCGATCAACAGGACCCCGTTTTGACCGTAGGAGGTCCAACACAAGTCCGTTTCCTCTGTTTTGCGGTACGCCAGACCCCTCCCGATGAACAGGATCCCGTTTCGAACGTGGCCGGTCGAACACAAGGCCGTTTCCTCCGTTCTGTGGTACGCCAGGCCTCGTTTCCATTGGCTCTTCCATCCAAGCCGCTTGGCTCCCACGCGTTCTATTGCCTCCCGATGAACAGGATGCATTCCGTTGCCTCCCTATGAACACAACGCATTCCGTTGCCTCCCGATGAACACGACGCATTCCGTTGCCTCCCCATGAACATGATGACGACGATGCAGTTTCTCCGTTCTGACCCAGCCATGTACACGAGCCCTGGCCATATGTATCCGCGAGTAGGCGTTCGGGACCTCGCCCATATGTACGTATGTTGCCGTATTTTCTTTCTTGCACACTGGCCGCTGTACGTACACGTACATGCTACATGCGCGCCTCTATTACGACACGTGCGCGCCTCTACATCAACCAGTATGTACGTACACGTTCGCGACCAGAATGACGATGCTACGTATGCTTCGACCAGGTGGGTCCCGACTGTCAGGCACTTCCTTGCGTGCGCAAATGTAGTTGGTCGGTCCCAGCAGTCAGGGTGGTGAATCGTTTTTTTGCCTGGACACACTTCCTTGCGTGCGAAGATGTAGCTGGTTGGTCCTAGCAGTCAGGGGGGAAACATTTTTTTTCACGAAAAACGGTGGCCCGTCCGATGGGTCCCTGCTGTCAGGTGGAGGAATAATTATTTTGCGCCTAATAAGGAGGCACTTCCTTGCGGCCGCCGTGGACCCAGCTGTTAGCCTCTCCATGTACAGTAGTCATCCGATGGAAGTCGTTCCATGACCACGTTGACCACGCCGCGTGGAGAGCACCAGAGCGGTGGACGATGGCGAGGCCTAGGAAGGGGACGATGCGGAGCCGGGGAAGACGCGACAATGAAAGCCCGCGCGGAGAGGAGTACGAAGGTTCACTGGTTCAGCTGCGGTGTGAGGCTACCATCGCCGCAGGGCTTGGCCAGCGGTGGGAATAGTAGGGGGCGGTGAGGCCTCCGCGACAGCACAGCCGGACACGGGAGGCAGGAGCATGCGGCATGACCGGCGCTGCTTTGGGCGGCTGGAGCACGAAGACCAGAGGTTGAAGAAGCACTACGGCCGTTGGATGGACATCGTACGGTCACTGGAGCTATAATCGTTCATATTGACTAAGTTGACAAAGCCCTCCGTCCCCATCAACTTAGTAGGCCCACAAGTCAGCCTCCCACCAAGGTGAGTCCCAGCTAGCAGGGGAGTATTCGTTTTTTTGTGTAATAAGGAGGCAGTTCCGGTGGGTCCGAGCTGATAGAGGGGGGAACGTTTTTTTCACGAAATACAGAGGCCCTTCCGGAGGTCCCAGCTATCAGGTGGATGAATCATTATTTTGCACGTAATAAGGAGGCATTTCCCTATGTGGGCCCTGAGGGAGTCCTGGATTAGGGGGTCCTCAGACAGCCGGACTATATGCTTTGGCCAGACTGTTGGACTATGAAGATACAAGATTGAAGACTTCGTCCCGTATCCGGGTGGGACTCTCCTTTGCGTGGAAGGCAAGCTTGGAAATTCGGATATGTAGATCTCCTTCTCTGTAACCGACTCTGTGTAACCCTAGCCCCCTCCGGTGTCTATATAAACCGGAGGGTTTAGTCCATAGGACAACAACAATCATAATCGTAGGCTAGCTTCTAGGGTTCAGCCTCTATGATCTTGTGGTAGATCAACTATTGTAATACTCATATCATCAAGATCAATCAAGCAGGAAGTAGGGTATTACCTCCATCAAGAGGGCCCAAACCTGGGTAAACATTGTGTCCCCCACCTCCTATACCATTAGCCTTGGACGCATAGTTCGAGACCCCCTACCGGAGATCCGCCGGTTTTGACACCGACATTGGTGCTTTCATTGAGAATTCCACTATGCCGTCGCGATAAGGCTTGATGGCTCCTTTAATCATCTGCAACAATGCGATCCAGGGTGAGGTTTTTCTCCCCGGACAGATCTTTGTATTCGGTGGCTTCGTACTGCGGGCCAACTCGCTTGGCAATTTGGAGCAGATCGATAGCTATGCACCTGGCCATCAGGTCAGGTTTGGAAGCTTGAACTATACTACCGACATCCGCAGAGACTTGAGCTTCGATGGATTCGAGCCCATGTCAGGTGCATCGAACAGTCACGATGAGCATGACCTAGATCTGCCATCGGACGGTGTTCGGGAGATCACACCTACGGCTGCCTCGGCTCTCAATCCGGAGCAAATCGTGCCATCCGAGGACGGCTGGATGGACCCCACCATGGAGGCCGCACACTCAGCGGCGATAGAGACGAACACAGACTTCACCTCCTATGAGGCCTGTGTCATCGGACCCTCGGACTCGTCTCCGGCCACAGGCTCCGAACCGCGCGCGTCCATGCCCATCGAATCTGATTGGGCATTGATCATGGAGTTTGCCACCGCGGATATCTTTCAGCACTCTCCCTTGGCCGACGTACTAAATTCATTGAAGTCTCTTTCCCTGTCGGGAGACTCTTGGCCGAACTATGTTCGGCTGGAGTGGGAAGCGGACTACGAAGAAATTTGTTCCCCACACACCACCCACTTGGTAGCCACCGTCGATGACTTAACCGACACGCTTGACTTTGACTCCGAAGACATCGACGGTATGGACGACGATGCTGGAGAGGAACAGGAACCACCGCCCACGGGGCGCTGGATAGCCACCTCATCATATGATATATACATGGTGGATACACTCAAAGAAAACAACGGCGAAGAACTGGAGGATGCAATGGAGGGTAACCCTCCTGAGAAGCAACCAAGGCTACGACGTCGGCGCCGCTCCAAATCCCGCCTCAGCAAAAACAGTGATAACAACGCAAGAAAAAAATAATACCCTGGTCGACTCCAAAGGAAACGACGACCCCATGGAGAAGGACGAGCCAGGGGACAGCGAACATAGTCCAGAGCCGCTGACCAATCACGGCGATGCCGAGGGTAAAACTCATCAACCTGTCTCTGGGGAGGAGAATAGTCCGGACGACCATGCACACATCATCCCGGAAAGGTACTTGGAACAACAGAACCTCCATAGAAGGCTTATTGCCATTGCAAGGAACTTGAAGAAGTAGAAGCAGAGGCTTAAGGCCACGCAGGATACGCTCAACCGTAGATGGAACAAAGTGCTCGACACTGAAGAAAAATACGGTGGCGATCGCCACACAAAGAGCTACCAAAAGCGCAAGCTGCTACCCGAATTCGACGACGAAGCTATAGAGCCCATTCAGCCGGAAAATAAAATGGCCAATCAGCCGGACCGGCCACCCCGTGTCCGCGTCAGGGCGGCTAATGACGCCGCACATAAGTCAGCGCACGATATACGTGAGCACCTGGACAAAAAAGCCGGCATGGCCAGGTCCATTTATGGATCTAGGAAACATGCTCCGGCACAGGATCATGGCCGCCCAAACGACTATACTGACCAAATAACAGCTCAGAATTAAAACCAAACACTACAACCGTCAGAAGAATGCCATGACAGATCCAGATATAGGGGTGCCGCACACCTCCTGCGCTTCACTGATGAGGTGCTGGATCACGAATTTCTAGAGGGATTCAAACCCGTACATAGAGGCATACGATGGAACGACAGACCTTGGGGTCTGGGTTGAGGACTTTATCCTTCACATACACATGGCTCGCGGAGATGATCTCCACGCCACCAAATACCTGCCTGTCAAGTTGAAAGGACCAGCTCGGCACTGGTTGAAAAGTCTCCCCGAAAACTCAATCGGAAGTTGGGAAGAACTTGAGGACGCTTTTAGGGATAACTTTCAAGGGGCCTATGCCCGACCTATGGATGCAGACGACTTAAGTCACATTATTCAACAACCCGGAGAGTCAGCCCGAAAGCTTTGGAACAGATTTCTCACTAAGAAGAATCAAATCGTCGACTGCCCGGATGCCGAAGCCCTAGCGGCTTTCAAGCCTAGTGTCCGGGACGAATGGCTTGCCAGACACCTCGGCCAGGAAAAGCCAAGGACAATGGCAGCCCTAACAAGCATTATGACCCGCTTTTGTGCGTGCGAGGACAGTTGGTTAGCCCGTAGCGGCACTAGCGACCCAGGCACATCCGAAGTCAGGGATGGCAACGGGAAACCACGGCGCAATAAAAACAGGCGTCGAAACAATGAAGACAGCCCAGACAACACGGCGGTCAACGCCGGATTCAGGGGCTCTCGACCCGGTCAACGGAAAAAGTCATTTAAAGGCAGTAGAGATGGACCGTCCAGCCTAAACAAGATTCTAGACAGATTATGTCAGACTCATGGCACCCCCGAAAAACCTGCAAATCACACCAACAAAGAATGCTGGCTCTTCAAGCAGGCTAGCAAACTAAATGCCGAACACAAGGGGAGGGAGACGCCAAGTGAAGACGAGGATGAGCCTCGCCAGCCGAACACTGGGGGACAGAAAAAATTCCCACCAGAGGTCAAAGCAGTGAACATGATTTACGCAACTCACATACCAAAGAGGAGGCACAAATGTGCACTTCAAGAAATGCACGCTGTAGAGCCCATCGCTCCCAAGTTCAACCCTTGGTCAGCTTGCCCGATCACTTTTGATCGCAGGGATCATCTGACTAGTATCTGGAACAGAGGATCGGCTGCCTTGGTACTCGACCCAATAATTGACGGATACCATCTCACCCGAGTCCTTATGGACGGCGGCAATAGTCTCAATCTGATATATCAGGACACTGTCCGCAAAATGGGGATAGACCCGTCAAGAATCTGCCAAAGTAATACTACCTTTAAAGGAGTAATACCAGGCGTAGAGGCCCGCTACACAGGCTCTCTAGTACTAGAGGTTGTATCCGGTTCTCCCAACAACTTCCGAAGCGAAGAATTAACCTTCGACATCGCTCCATTCCGAAGCGGCTATCACGCACTACTCGGAATAAACGGCCTTCGCTCGTTTCAATGCAGTACTGCATTACGCTTATCTTAAATTTAAGATGCCCGGTCCACGTGCCGTCATCACAGTTAGCGGAAATACAAAGTGTTGCTTACATGCAGAAGAATATGTGGCGGCTCTAGCAGCCGAACACTGAACAGCCTCTCCAACCAGAATAAATGATCGGTCGTGAAGACCACGGACACAATTAGATGAGTCTGGCGCACCACTAGTTGTAGCAGCCCAGGTAAACCTCAGCTTGGGTCGATGGATATACACCTATGGGTGGTGCGAGGGGTTGCCCGCATGTAAAAAATCCCATAGTTCGGCTTGACCCTATTAATACAATAATAGATTGCATTTTCATGGTTCATTAAGAATAACCAACTTTTTCGTCTGAAGTCTTTCACCTGGGTTTTTTCCTTTTTTACAGATGATCATCGTGCTACACCCTTCCAGGATACGCCACAACAGAGACTAAGGCGCAGACGTGCAACAGGGCCCTGCTCAAAGGTTTCTCTTTAGATTAGGACCCTGTGTAAACCTTTTTTAATGTCTCTTGTTGCTTCACACCCTCCGGGCACTCAACGCAACTGAGAGGGATGTTGGCGTTATTGGCATTTCATCACGCTAGCCTCTGCATGTACCTGGAAATTCAGGGCTCATTATCGAGGGTGTTACTCAGCCCAGTATATGTTGTAAATTCTGAATACCTTAGGGAGTGTTCGACGTCGCGAGTTTGGCCTTATATGCATCAGCTCCAAATCATGTATTTGGTCAATAGTTGGGTTTGCTCGGCTCCCGTGTTTTGCTACCTTACGTTCCGCTCTATCGGCTAAGGCAGCACCGGGAGAACTACTGCGATTGTGCCCTGGTTCATCTGGATGAGCACCACAGTAGATAAAGCTGAAAACTGACTGTCATGATAAAGCAAGAGACTGGTCAACCACTCCATGACTCAGCGGAATCTTTGCGATTCCTCTGCATTAATGAAGGACCGGTTTCCCGGTCATGTACGTACGCACACCATATTCAGATGAATGAGGAAGTACGAGGGGCTATATAGTAGCCCCACTGTGAAACTTCTATGGCTAAGTGAAAGTGTTAAAGCTATATAGTCCGATTGCCTTGTTCGCCGCGCTATCACCTCCTTAATGGACCAATACGTTGGATCAAGTGTGATTATGCGCTTTACCGAACACCCCCGCATTATATGCGTGCGGGCTGAAGCCGACGACTGCAAACTTTCAGGTTATATACATACATACATAAACGGGCGCACAGGAGGCACTATAATACTTTCGGGCAAAAGTATAAACACAGCCTTTATAATCAAAATAGCATTGTTTTTACAATTCAGATACATGTCACTCGAACATGGTACTCTTCGAGCACTGAGCGTCTATTAAATGGGCGCCTTCTAGGACTTCTTCAAAACAGTGCTCGGTTGGGTCTTGGCCTCTGGTCGGACCCCGGGTTGCAATAGTGGTGGCCTCCATCCCTACCCAATATGTTTTAACACGGGCAAGAGCCATCCGCGCACCCTCTATGCACATCGACCTCTTTACAGCATCGATATGCGGCACAACATGAAGGAATTGTTGCACTAAGCCAAAATAACTGTCCGGCCTTGGTCCCTTCAGCCGGAGATGATCCACGACAGACCTCATGGCAAGCCCAGACAACCTATAGAGCTCGGCCCACTTGGCCATCTGTTCATTTAACAGCAGCGGACGCTTTGGAGCACTGAACTGCGACCACAACAACCTTTCCACCTCATGATCTTTCTGATCTTTGAAATATTCAGTCGCATCAGCAATGCTCTTGGCCAAGTCCAATTATGTGTTTGCAGCACTACATAATTGATCCACAGGGGCACACTTCAGATCTCCAAACTTCGTCCGCAACAAAAAGGGCTTCCAGCCGTGATATCTCCGGCTTGACGAAGCTCCTCCCTTGCCGCTCTGATTTCAGAGCAAGTTTCCTTGGCTGCTTCCAAGGCCTTCTTTAGGTCAGCCGCTTTCGCTTGGTTTTCCTTTTCGAGGAGCTCATATCGGTCGGCGGCATCTTTCAGCTCAATAGCCATCTTGGCTATTTTATCTTCGCTATGGCGATGAGGAGCCTGTTCGCCTTTTAACTCTTCGGTCACCTTTAGGGCGGCCGCATCACTTATCCTGGCTTGTTCCTTGGCTCAGGCAAGTTCTGCCCGAAGGGTCTCCACAGCGGTAGCTCCATCTGTAGTCACAACATATTATAGATACTAGCATCATGCTCCTCTTAATATTTACAGACCACCAGGAAATACATACCCTGTGCCTCGTCAAGCCTAGTTCACAAGCGCGATGTCGGCATCCGCCATGTCAAGATGCCGCCTCAGTTCGGCAAAATAAGCAGTCTGGCCAACCGTCGGACCCTCAGCCGCCTGCACATGAAAGCAGCGTGATCATTACCTGGGACTATGATCCTCCGTTTGCCACCTCCGGACGACAACCAGAGTCTCAGGGGCTACTATCTATACAGAGCACACCTAGCATGTGTGGTACTGTCAAAAATACATATTACTTTGCATACCTCAAAGCCTCTTAGCAGACTCGTAAAAGCTTCATTCAAACCGCTTTTGGCGGAAGAAATCCTCTCAACTACCGTACCCATTAAGGCACGATGCACCTCTGAGATAGACGCTTGCTCCAGAAGACCCATCAATGTGTCCAGTTGTGCACCGGACAATCCCGGACTCTTTCCGTTGCTCTCCTTAGGAGCCGAATACTCCGGACTTTGGGCGGCTGAAGAATTACCTACTGGACTTTGCAGATCAGGAGAAATCCTCTGTGACGACACCTCGGGGTCGTCCGCCCCATGAGGCAGGGAGGCAGGAGGAGGCATTTCGCTCTCCATCATCTCCAGAAGAAGATCCCTCGAAGACGAACTCTGTCGAGACGGGCTACGAGCCGGACTACAAGATATATGTCTCGGTCCTTGTTCTCAGACATAGCGCAGGATATATTTACCAAAGCACTTTTGTTCACTTATAGCTCAGTTGAGGGCTGGCCCCCTTGCGGGCACTGTGCGGTAAGGACACCCTCCGGGGCAGGGCCCCCTGGTGAAGGTTTCTTCCCTCGTTTGGAAACCTCCATTTCCACGTCTTCAAAGGTGGCCCTTTTCTTCCCTTGGGGAGAGGGGATTCTAGATTTACCTCCCCGATTATCCTCCTTCGTGGAGACACTAATTCCCCCGGTTTGGATGTGTAATGTATGAAGCCCGCTTTCATCTTCTCTATTCCTCCCGTCATCTTCTCCTGATGGCACTTGATAGGGTGCATGCTCAAGCATCCTGGTTAGTATAGGATCCGGCAAGCCTTTAGGAAGGGGGGCCGAACACCTGATCCTCTCCAGTCCTGGCCGAGAGCAATTTTTCAGAATGATGTTGTAACAAATATAAAGATGGCAGGTTCAGTCATGGAATTACTTACTTGGGTATCCGGACGGTTGTAGTTGAGACCCGCATCCTCGGTGGTGTCCGGACACTTTATTCATGATCCAAAGAACAACCCATACATCCCTTCGAGTGCCACGCCGAAGAATTGTTGAATAGTTTGCGGTCCTTCAGGGTTGAACTCCCACATACGGAGAGATCGACGTTGGCATGGCAGGACCCGACGAGCTAGCATTACTTGCATTACCTTGACAAATGGACATCCCTCTTGAGGAGATCTCGGATGTAGCTTTAGAATGTCAGCACGTCATTAACTGGCCCCCAGTCTAGCCCCTTGTTGACCCATGACGCCAATTGGGGCGGAGGGCCCGAGCGGAAGGCAGGGGCGGCCGCTCACTTTGTACCTCGGGGACCAGTGATGTAAAACCACTCTCGTTGCCATAAGTTGGATACCTCCGGGAAGAAACACTTTGGCCATAGGGCGTCGGCGCCTTTGCTTATTATAGCGCCTCCGCACTCTGCGTGTCGAACGTCGATCATCTTCGGCTTCACATTGAAGGTCTTGAGCCATAAGCCAAAGTGTGGGGTGATGCGGGGGAAGGCCCCACACACGACGATAAACGACGAGATGTGAAGGATGGAATCTGGAGCTAGATGATACGTCTCCAATGTATCTATAATTTTTTATTGTTCCATGCTATTATATTACCCCTTTTGGATGTTTATGGGCTTTATTTTACACATTTATATCATTTTTGGGACTAACCTACTAACCGGAGGCCCAGCCCGTATTGCTGTTTTTTTGCCTATTTCAGTATTTCGAAGAAAAGGAATATCAAACGGAGTCCAAACGGAATAAAACCTTCGGGGGCGTGATTTTTGGAACGAACGTGATCCAGAGGACTTGGAGTGCAAGTCAAGAAGCAGCCGAGGCGGCCACAAGAGGGTAGGGCCCCCCTATAGGGTGCGCCCCCTGTCTCGTGGGCCCCTCGGGCGGCCACCGACGTACTTCTTCCTCCTATATAAGCCTATGTACCCCAAAAACATCCAGGGAGCCAATGAAACACAATTTCCACAAGCCGTAACCTTCTGTATCCGCGAGATCCCATCTTGGAGCCTTCACCGGCGCTCTGCCGGAGGGAGAGTCGACCATGGAGGGCTTCTACATCAACACCATAGCCCCCGATGAGTTGTGAGTAGTTTACCACAGACCTTCGGGTCCATAGTTATTAGCTAGATGGCTTCTTCTCTCTTTTTGGACCTCAATACAATGTTCTCCCCCTCTCTTGTGGAGATCTATTCGATGTAAACTCTTTTTGCGGTGTGTTTGTCGAGATCCGATGAATCGTGGGTTTATGATCAGGTTTATCTATGAGAAATATTTGAATCTCCTCTGAATTCTTTTATGTATGATTGAGTTATCTTTGCAAGTCTCTTCGAATTATCAGTTTGGTTTGGCCTACTAGATTGATCTTTCTTGCCATGGGAGAAGTGCTTAGCTTTGGGTTCAATCTTGCGGTGTCCTTACCCAGTGACATAAAGGGTTGCAAGGCACGTATTTTATTGTTGCCATTGAGGATAAAATGATGGGGTTTATATCATATTGCATGAGTTTATCCCTCTACATCATGTCATCTTGCTTAATGTGTTACTCTGTTCTTATGAACTTAATACTCTAGATGCAGGCAGGACTCGGTCTACTTGCTGCGGACGTGATGCCTATATACATGATCATGCCTAGATAATCTCATAATTATTCGCTTTTCTATCAATTGCTCGACAGTAATTTGTTCACCCACCGTAATACCTATGCAATCCTGAGAGAAGCCACTAGTGAAACCTATGGCCCTCGGGTCTATCTCTTATCATATTTGCTTCCAATTTACTTTTATTTGCATCTTTACTTTTCGCATCTATATTATAAAATACCAAAAATATATTTATCTTATCATACTATCTCTATTAGATCTCACTTTCGCAAGTGGCCGTGAAGGGATTGACAACCCCTTTATTACATTGGTTGCGAGTTCTTTGTTTGTTCGTGTAGGTCCGTGGGACTTTTGAGGAGCCTCCTACTGGATTGATACCTTGGTTCTCAAAAACGGATGGAAATACTTACGCTACTATTGCTACATCACCCTTTGCTCTTCAAGGAAAACCAACAAGCTCAAATTGTAGCAAGAAGGATTTCTGGCGCCGTTGCTGGGGAGGTCTTCGCTCAAGTCAAGACATACCAAGTACCCATCACAAACCCATCTCCCTCGCATTTACATTATTTGCCATTTGCCTCTCATTTTCCTCTCCCCCACTTCACCCTTGTCGTTTTATTCGCCCTCTCTTTCCCAATCTCCTTCTCTCTCTTTCGCTTGCCTTTTTCTGTTTGCTTGGGTGTTGGATTACTTGTTGCCATGGCGCAAGATAATACCAAATTGTGTGATTTCTCAAATACCAATAATAATGATTTCCTTAGTACTCCGATTGCTCCTCTTAATGATGTTTAGTCTTGTGAAATCAATACTGCTTTGCTGAATCTTGTTATGAAAGATCAATTCGCCGGCCTTCCTAGTGAAGATGCCGCTACTCATCTAAACAACTTTGTTGATTTGTGTGATATGCAAAAGAAGAAAGATACGGATAACAATATTGTTAAATTGAAGTTATTTCCGTTTTCACTTAGAGAACGTGCTAAAGTTTGGTTTTCGTCTTTGCCTAAAAATAGTATTGATTCTTGGAACAAGTGCAAAGATGCTTTTATCTCTAAGTATTTTCCTCCCGCTAAGATTATCACTCTTAGGAATGATATTATGAATTTTAAACAACTTGATCATGAGCATGTTTCCCAATCTTGGGAAAGAATGAAATTCATGATTCACAATTGCCCTAGTCATGGTTTGAATTTATGGATGATCATACATAAATTTTATGCCGGTTTGAACTTTGCTTCTAGAAATCTTTTAGATTCTCCGCGGGAGGAACGTTTACGGAAATCACGTTAGGAGATGCTACAAAACTTCATGATAATATTATGGCTAATTATTCTCAATGGCATACCCAAAGATCTTCTAGTAAAAAAGTGCATGCTATAGAAGAAATCAATGTTTTGAGTGGAAAGATGGATGAACTTATGAAATTGTTTGCTACTAAAAATACTCCTCTTGATCCCAATGATATGCCTTTGTCTACTTTGATTGAGAATAATAATGATTCTATGGATGTGAATTTTGTTGGTAGGAATAGTTTTGGAAACAATGCTTACAGAGGAAACTTTAATGCTAGACCGTTCCCTAGTAATTCCTCTAATAATTATGGAAATTCCTACAATAATTCCTATGGTAATTTTAATAAGATGCCCTCTGATTTTGAGAATAGTGTGAAAGAATTTATGATTTCTCAAAAGAATTTTAATGCCTTGCTTGAAGAAAAATTGCTCAAAGTTGATGATTTGGCTAGGAACATTGATAAACTTTCGCTTGATGTTGATTCTCTTAAACTTAGATCTTCTTCTCCTAAGCATGATATCAATGAGTCTCTGAAACCAATGAGAATTTCCATTGATGAGTGCAAGGAAAGAACCGCTAGATTGCGCGCAAAGAAAGATTGCGTTAAAAAAGCATGTTCTTCTAGTTTCCATGAAAATAATGATGAAGATCTTAAAGTTATTGATGCGTCTCCTATTACATCTTTGTTTTGCAATATGAATCTTGATAATTATGGGACTGATGATGAGTCAACTTTGCCTAGAAGGCGTCCCAAGAATTCGGAGTTTTTAGATCTTGATGCTAAATTTGGTGAAAGTAGGATTGGAGAGGTCATGACTTTAAATAGTATTGAACCCACTATCTCGGATTTCCAGGAATTTGATTATGATAATTGTTCTTTAGAAGGTTGTATTTCCTTGTTGCAATCTGTTGTTAATTCTCCACATGCTTATAGTCAAAATAAAGCTTTTACCAAACATATTGTTGATGCCTTGATGCAATATTATGATGAAAAACTTAATTTGGAAGTTTCTATACCTAGAAAACTTAATGATGAGTGGGAACCTACTATAAAGATTAGAATTAAAGATCATGAGTATTTTTCTTTGTGTGATTTGGGTCCTAGTGTTTCCACGATTCCGAAAACTTTATGTGATATTCTAGGTTTCCATGATCTTGATGATTGCTCTTTAAATTTGCACCTTGCGGATTCCACCATTAAAAAGCCAATGGGAAGGATCAATGATGTTCTCATTGTTGTAAATAGAAATTTGGTGCCCGTAGATTTTATCATTCTTGATATAGATTGCAATCTTTCTTGCCCTATTATTCTCGATAGACCTTTCCTTAGAACGATTGGCGCGAGTATTGACATGAAGGAAGGGAATATTAGATTCCAATTTACATTAAAGAAAGGCATGGAGCACTTTCCAAGAAAGAAACTCAAATTACCTTATGAATCTATCATGCGAGCTACTTATGAATTTAGTGCCAAAGATGGCACTACTTAGATCTATCTTCGCTTTTATGCCTAGCTAGGGGCGTTAAACGAGAGTGCTAGTTGGGAGGCAACCCAATTTTCTTTGTGTTTTTTGTTTTTGTTCATGTTTAGTAAAAATATTGCATCTACCTTCTGTTTAGATGTGTTTTTATCTTTTAATTAGTGTTTGTGCCAAGTAGAACCTATAGGATAACCTATGATGATAGTTGATTTGATTCTGCTGAAAAACAGAAACTTTGCGCGCACAAATTTAGTTTTGTTAAATCACAGAAATGTGCTTTTGCGTTGATTCTTTTTTCTCATGATCAATAGATAAAGTTTCCAGGACTTCCTATTTTTGTAGGAATATTAGTGTTCAAGAAGTTTGCATTAGTTACAGATTGCTACAGACTGTTCTGTTTTTGACAGATTCTGTTTTTCGTGTGTTGTTTGCTTATTTTGATGCATCTATGGCTGGTAAAATAGTTTATAAACCATAGAGAAGTTGGAATACAGTAGGTTTAACACCAAAATAAATAAAGAATGAGTTCATTACACTACCTTATGTGGTGGTTTTGTTTTCTTTCACTAACGGAGCTTATAAGATTTCCTGTTAAGTTTTGTGTTGTGAAGTTTTACTACCCAATTGCTCGACAGTAATTTGTTCACCCACCGTAATACCTATGCTATTTTGAGAGAAGCCACTAGTGAAACCTATGGCCCCCGGGTCTATCTCTTATCATATTTGCTTCCAATTTACTTTTATTTGCATCTTTACCTTTCGCATCTATATTATAAAATACCAAAAATATATTTATCTTATCATACTATCTCTATTAGATCTCACTTTGGAAAGTGGCCGTGAACGGATTGACAACCCATTTATTGTGTTGGTTGCGAGTTCTTTGTTTGTTTGTTTAGGTGCGTGGGACTTTTGAGGAGCCTCCTACTGGATTGATACCTTGGTTCTTAAAAACTGAGGGAAATACTTACGCTACTATTGCTGCATCACCCTTTCCTCTTCAAGGAAAACCAACGCAAGCTCAAGACGTAGCACTAGATCATGGAAATCTAGCCTATAATAGAACATGAGCCCTCTAACAAAGGGATCAAGACTAAAGCCTACCCCTCAGAGGAAGTGTGAAACAAATATGACACTCTCATTGGGTTCGGGAGTGGGGATGACCTGTCCTTGAGCATGCATCCTGTGCAAGATTTCGGCGGTCCGATACCTGGCCTCCCTAAGCTTCTTGAAGTCCTCCCCTATAACAGAGGAAGGCATCCACTGGCCTTGAAGGTTGGATCCGGACATGGTTGAAGGTTCGAAGCGCTTAGCCTAGAGCCTTGGGTGTTGGAACTCGAGGTGGGGGAAGGGGAGGATCGAGCGTGGGAAGAAAAGACAGACCTTGGCCCCTTTATAAAGAGGGTGAATATCAAGCGTCCTCCGAGTGGCCATTTGGAACTTGCCTAAAATCGAGGAGTGATACCAACAAGCACGGTTGGGTTACCCACGCCCGTATTGATGAGAATCCTGTGATAAGGGGAACACGATCTCTGCTTCGACAAGACGTGCCAATAAAACCGCCTCGCAATATGTGTAGTGGCAGGCTGGGAAAAACGTTTCGTAATAACCGGGCCGAGGGGTGATGTCACGCTTTGAAAAGTTGTCAGCAGATTAGATTTGTGGAATATTGTACTCTCTACGATGGTATGTGGAATTCATTTTGCAGAGCCGGACACTTCCTTGTGTTCAAAATCTTCCATGGAGTATTCGGAGAAGGAACCCGCCTTGCAATGCCGAAGACAATCTGCGCGTCGGACTCATCATCATTTAAGCCTGGTTCAGGGGCTACTGAGGGAGTCCTGGATTAGGGGGTCCTCGGACAGCCGGACTATATGCTTTGGCTGGACTGTTGGACTATGAAGATGCAAGATTGAAGACTTTGTCCCGTGCCCGGGTGGGACTCTCCTTTGCGTGGAAGGCAAGCTTGGCAATTCGGATATTTAGATCTTCTCTGTAACCGACTCTGTGTAACCCTAGCCCCCTCCGGTGTCTATATAAACCGGAGGGTTTAGTCCATAGGACAACAACAATCATAATCATAGGCTAGCTTCTAGGGTTTAGCCTCTACGATCTCGTGGTAGATCAACTCTTGTAATACTCGTATCATCAAGATCAATCAAGCAGGAAGTAGGGTATTACCTCCATCGAGAGGGCCCGAACCTGGGTAAACATTGTGTCCCCCGCCTCCTGTTTCCATTAGCCTTGGACACACAGTTCGGGACCCCCTACCCGAGATCCGCCGGTTTTGACACCGACAGGCCCCTACTGTCAGCCTCTTCTGATGGCTATTGTTTGTTGACCATGTTGACCTCGCCGCATCGATAGCACAAACACGGTGGACAAGGGAGAGGCCCAGGAAAAGAACCACCCAAAGCCAGTGAAGCCACCATAGCGGATGACCACGTTGAGGGGAGTACGAGCGCTGACTGGTCGGCTGCGGGGTGAGGCTGACATCGCCGGCAAATAACAGGATGTGTGGGTGGTTAGAGTTAGAGGGATGGCCTGGCGGCAGCATAGACAACCACGGGAGGAGGGAGCAGACAGTCCCGCCGGCACTGGTTTGGGCGGCTGGAGCAGGAAGATCAGAGATTGAAGAAGCACGGCGGCCGTTGGATGGACATCCAACAGTCACTGATGTGTGTTGACTAAGTTGACAAAGCCTTGCGTATGCGTCAAAAAAAAATTTAGGACATCATCATCATCAACCTAGTAGGCCCAGAAGTCAGCCTCCAAATCTGTGGAAAGCAGCATACAACCCATTAGCCATTATTTTCAATAATTTACAGCCCATTTGCTAATTCTTATGGATATTCGAAGCCCATATTCTATTTATTACCATTATAGAGCATATATTCTGGCATTGCTAAAAAATCAACGAAATTATGCAAATTTCAGTGGGGTTCGAACTCTTTTAATCATGAAATTTTGAGTCACATTAAAAATAATTTTCAAAAAATTATATCAAAATAAAATTCAAAAAAGAATTATCTACAAAAAAATGAATGAAATTTAGAATCTTAAGTAGCAAGATGCCCGTTCGTTGCACGGAACATGAAGATGCATTTGTATGAGTAGTTTATCTTATGGGAGAAAAGATGATATTTTAATGTAATTGCCGGTTGGCTTTGGTTTTTATAAGAGTAGAGAGTAGAGAAATCCTGAAAAAATGATATTTTAATGCAATTGCCGGTTGGCTTTGGTTTAAAAATTTACAGCCCATTTATTACAACTTATAGCCCATTTTCTGGGGAAGCCCATTTCTTACTACTTACATCCCTCCTCGTCTTGAAAGATTTGCAGCCCAGCAGGGCCGAGAAAAGTAAGTAGGCCTCGGTTTTGGTATTCTCCAAAAAAAAAAGAACTGAGCTATCCATTTTCAGAAAGAAAAAATATATCAACTGGGCTCGTCATGTGCTTAATAAAAGCGTAAGCGTGGGCTAGACGGGCCACAGCCCCCGCACAGCGCGCAGTTGAGCTGCATCTCTGAAACAAAAAAACAACTGGGCGAGCTGTTGGATCCCTGTTGTTATCCGCTCATTGTGTAATTTTCTCGTTTATTGACTACATTCACAATGGTGTGGGACCTAGTTGTCAAACAATTAGGAGGAAGTATTTATGTGGCTTGTAATAATGAGGCACTTGCTTGCAAAATGCAATGACCCTGGTGGGTCCCTACTGTCAGCCTCTCCACATACAGTCATCTCCTAATTCCTCTTGGTTGTTGACCATGTTGACAATGCCAGACGGCGGCGGGCACAACAAGCGAACCAAGGCGGAGAACGACAGTGAGGCCTCACACGGGAACGAACAGCACTCGTGGAAGATGCGACAGTGTAGTGGCAGGTTGAGGGGAGTATGAGGGTAACAACATGCAACTCAAGCATACAAATGGTACAAAAGGCCCAAGGATTAATTGTTCATCAAATTTTTAGACAAAACCCAGATTGATCATGACAGTAACATCTAACCCAACCACTCTTTTTTGCAGTCACAAACAAATGGATCGGCCTGATCCATAAAATCAACATCTTGTGCAAAAAAATTATTTCAGGATGACTACAACTTGTTGTATATAGAGGCCGAGCATGTTTAGAAGCCCATTTTTCCACTTGAAACTTCTTTTTTTTTGCTGTTCAACATGTCCTTCCGTGAGAAATCTCTTGCGGTAAAAATTATGCCTCATGGACAATAGTAACCTCGCATTCAATAGGAAGAATGTGACGAAGCTTCTGTTTGCCTGGTTGGATGCATATCGTTCCATCATTATTGCCCTCAAACGAATGTCATGAGAACTGAGAAAATCCTGGTGCTTATTACACCACGGATAGGTTATATGTTTTTCTCCATGTGGTTCTGCCTAAGTAGACATGAAGATTGAAAACAGTTAAGGTCTGAAAAAAGAGTATGTCGAAAGAACGACAGCTGAATAGTTAATTATAGTACAATATATACGGGCTTTCAATGTGCATGGAATCATCATCTCTATATATAAATTCTCCAGAGATCAAAAGCATCGCAGCAAGCCAATAATTATGTCGGGATCAAAACTAAACATTCTGATATATATGATCTTGACAGAATCCAGCAGCATTGATAGGCTATCAATGGACGAACTCTTCATCGAGCATGTAACATAATATTAGTACCCAAAGTGTACTCCAAGATGATATAAAACTTATGCGCACAAATGAAAAATGCAGCATATGATTTCAAATGTGTAGATGATAACATACGGTACCTGAAAAAGTGAGGAGCCAAACACCAACTCCTTCTGATTATTAAATGAGTCACGAATTACACCCAAGGTCTCCAGCTTGGGTGTAGAGACGACAATTATTTGTGAAGGTGTATAACAATTATCAAGGAGCAACCTTTGAAGTGAAGGGGCATCTTCAATGATGAGCTGTTGTCCTTTAAAACAAATTCCAATGCTTTTAAGGTGAGGCAACTTTATTTGTAGACAACTGATACAGATTTCTATTCCCAAAACAATCAGCAAGCTCTCCAGGGCAAGGCAACTTGAGTGGATGATCCTGTGCAGTGAGGCCTCCGGCAGATAAACCACAACAAGCGAGAGTTTTTTTAGCAGTGGGAGTCGAAGCATTTGTACCAGATCGTCTGGTAGATGGCACTGGGCAAAGGTCGCGGTGTGGAGAGAGGAGGAAAACCGTGAGATGGACAACGGTGGTGTGGGCACGAATTCTTGGTGTGTTCGTGGTATGAAACTTTTGTGGTAATGGTACAACTCAAACTGCTGGAGTTTTCCGAATTCAGGGGATGTCAGCCAAGCGTCCACCGTGGGTATGGACAGCAGGTAGCGTGTCGGGATGCAAAGGCATTGAACGGGGCCCTGCTGGTCAGAAGAGACGATGGATCTGAGGAGATCAAATTCAGGAAGGACAGATATCTGACGACAGTCGAGATTGAGGGGCGCGATGCGCCATAGAGGGCGCCACCGAGTTGAGGGGACTTGTGCGGCAGCAATCCTTGGTGGGGAGAAGCGAGATGATCTCCTCAAGGATGACGTCCGGGAGATCGCTGATGCGGTCCACCGGAGATTCTACTTGTTCCTCAGATCCGGGTGGGGGGGCGCTCGCTGCTTCTCCCCGCGCTACCGGGTGTGAGATCTACAACCGGCGTCGCCACTAGCGGGAGCCTCATATTCTTGGCTCTAGGGCCAGCCAACTCCATTTTCCTTGTGGGCGTCGCACCGAGCTCACGGGTTTGAGCAGAGTAGCCAGAGACGAGCCTAGTGGCAGTGCAAGTGGGGAAGAAGGAGGGCTGGGCATTTCTGTAGGAGTGGAAGAAGAGGAGCAGGCGTTTTCTGTACGAGTGAGGAAGAAGGTGAGCGGGGGTTTTCTGGACGAGTGAGGAAGATTGGGGAGCGGGGAGATTGGGGGGAGACGGAAGCGGGAGAGCGAGTTGTTCGTGTTTATAAGGCCCGCTGCACTAACTACTCGCTTTTTCCCAAGAACCGCTCTCTTCTTTTGCGTTGCTGCATTGGAGCTGGCGCATGGACTTGGCTGACTGGCCATGCATGCAGGATGCATGTGCCCGCCGGCCACTGCATGCGCCTGGTTTGTTACTAGGCCTATTTAATAGGGTGGTTATGGAGTAAATTAAGGAGATTTATTTTCTCTGTGTGCATCCACCAAATTAGAGGATGTGGTACTGGATGCAGACACTCACATTATACTAGGCTTCAGAAGATACAGTATGCATACTAACATTCAGAAGAACAAAAGTTCAGCATGTTTATGCATCTCAATGATTCACCATACTATAACCAATACAAAGCTGTGAGAAGGTGTGGAAATAAAGAAAATCGGTCGATGATTCTCTGAGCAAAGGGCCTCCCTGTGCACGCATTAATTTCCTGGGCATGCTTGTTTCTTATCAATGTTGCGAGCACTTTGAGCATGTTGGCAACTCCACAGCTAGCTAGCTGCCTCATCTTGTAATCGATGCTGACACATTTGCAGCGAACACATGAGGCAATAGAGATGACTCAACATGAGTCCAGATTGTGCAGTTCCCCTGAAATCATATTCATTGTCCTGAATCTGAAAAGATAGGAATACAGTAGCTATACTTAAACGGTGTTGCAAAACAGTAGCACATATCAATAGGTCGGCATGACAAAACACAATCATCTGGACGAAGGGGATACTGACCTACCTGAGGAAGATTGTATATAATTTCATAAGTCCTTGGTTGATTTCCACCTTCAGCTGCACTGCTTGTTTGCTCCTCCACACATGATAGGATCGTTCCGCACTGCATTCAGCAAGTCAACGTACGAATAAGCTAATTTCATCTTGCGGTGGTCATTGTACCTAGTTATGAATGTAGGAATACCTGGAGCACCATGAGGTTAGCTGAAAACAGGTAGAAGCAGCCATATAAATTTTGTGCGGTGCTACCAAAATTGAGTATTGTATCCCTTCTCGTTATGAGAATTCTTCTTGAAGTTGGTACAATGTGACGGCTTGTTCTTTGCATCAAACTTGCCTTTCCCCTGAGATTTGTTCTTGTTGTTTTGGGGCTGGTTGGGCTGGAAGTTCTTCTCATGTACCTTTTGGGCACTAGAAGCTCCCTCAGCGACCCGAGCACGTGTGTCTTTTGCTCTCGCCTTCTCCTCAAAATCAAGAGTGCTAATGAGATCCAAAACAGAAAACTCATGTCTCTTGTTTTTCAGAGAAGTAGCAAAATCATTCCACGAAGGTGGAAGCTTGGCAATGATGGTCCCAGCAACAAATTTGTCCGACAACACACACTTAAAGTACTCAAGTTCCTTATAGAGTGACTATATCTCATGAGTCTTTTGAACA
Source organism: Triticum timopheevii (assembly GCA_963921465.1). Classification (NCBI taxonomy): domain Eukaryota; kingdom Viridiplantae; phylum Streptophyta; class Magnoliopsida; order Poales; family Poaceae; genus Triticum; species Triticum timopheevii. The sequence goes on along the minus strand of OY997264.1, from coordinate 244,154,912 downwards.
AAAAAGCGCTCACCAGTCATCTTGTCATCACAGAATTGCTCCATGACGTACAACTCGTTGCCAGCGCCCAAGGGCCCAAACGTGGCCTCGAGCGCAGCCCACATGTCTTTGCCGCTCTCAAACGACATATATGAATCCACAATGGAATCGTAAAGAACACTCAGCAGGGCAGCTTTGAAGAGGGTATCCATGTTCTGAAAAGCTTCCTGCTGTGTAGGATTAATATCGCCCTCAGGCTTACCCTTAGTGGTGTCATAGCAGTACATGATCTGAAACCAATATACTGCTCTTGTGTGCCACCTTTTATATTGAACCCCCTTAAAAGTAGGCGACTTCAAAAGCGCAGCAAAACCACTCGGAGTAAATTGCCTATAATCAGGTTTTTGGATTAGATTGTTGAATATATGAGCAATTTACTATGAGATTTAATCCGAATCAGCAGTAAATAGATCATGACGACAATTTCAAACATCAAAGCAATGATGCGGACTAAACCATGAGGACAGAATCGCATACTGTACAGCGGGAGCAGAACCGCTGTGGTTGATGTTGTCACTCATGTCGTTGATGAAGAGGTTACCGAGGTCGGGGAAGAAGGTTGTCGTTGAGGAAGTCGTCGCTGGCACCAGTCAGAGGAGTGTGCTCCCCCAAAACCTGATTGCCCCTCACCCGTACAGGATCACGAAAGGCGTGGTTCGGAGGACTGCTGTCCCTTCTCGCGGTGCACACCAGAAGGAGGGCTGGAGAAGAATTGCTTGGCGGCGCTAAGATCTGGAACGGTGCGAAACCATATGATACGGCGGCGGCTAGGGTAGAGCATGTCAGGTCGGTCGTGCGAGTAAGACGAAGTATAATAGTAGGCCTTCGGCCCCCAAACCCCACATCCAAGTCAATAGTAGCCCCACTAAGGTTTGTCTAAAAAAAACCAGAGTAATTAAGGCGTCCATTAGTCCCTTTAGTATAAATACTATATCATTAATAATGGCCCCACCTTTTGTCTCACAAAGTATGTTGGGGCTCCTACTACAACCGGCTACAAGTTTACAATCCGCTTGTCCTCTGTCTCCTCTTCTCTCTCCTTCAACTAAGCACAAATACTATATTTAAATCCTTATAGCCTGCTCATGTCATCTAATTGTAGTACTTGCTCTAAAGTTACTCTCCACTATGCAGTCTAAAATGCCATGCATGTAGCGGGTGGTGCCCTCGGTCGGCACGCCACTTCAACGGCGGAAGCCGTGAGAGGTCGCATCGCCCTGACTTAACATCAATGTGGAGCGGCGGGCTCAGCTGGCGTCGGGCGGGAAGCACGCGCGGGAGGGGGGAGGGGATTTTGTTTGGCCAAGAAGGTGAGAAGCCAACTTGGGATCGGTCTGTACGGGGAAATATCATGTGCTCCCATACTCTGCATATGACACTAGTCTATGTTACTACTCCCTCCTTTCCGGTTTATAGAGATGTTTACAGTAACATAGTAATATGTTACAGTATAAGTTACTCCCCACTATGACCAGCCTTGGGCACTGCCAGTGCTGCACCATGTATAGCTGCTAAGCCTGCCACGTAGGCATAAAATATGATGTGGCAAGTTAATTAAGAAGAGAGAGACTAGTTTGGTGATCGCAGGAAGAAATGGTGGAAAGATAGTTTTGAGTCTATAGCTAATTAAATGAAGCAAGCTTAGCAACAATAAACTAAGAACCTATGCATTGAACACTTGAGTTACTAAGCCATTTAATTCACTTAGCACCTCATCTAAGCACATCTAAGCACTTAGCACCCCCTTGACCGTGGACCTTGACGGTGTACGTCACCTTGTGTCTCATAATTTTCCTCGTCATCATCCGAGTCCTAGAAGATCTCACCCACATCATCATTAGGCATGCAGCCGCCTTGATAGACAACGTGCGCAAAAGGAGTTCAGGCGACTGGGGACGCACTACGTCGTGGGCACTCCGTACGTGCTCATGTGCGTGCAGCGTGCGTGTTTTTCCATCGGTGCTAGCTCTAAGGCCGAGGCTGCGGTCGTCTTTGTCTCCGACCAGTCGTTGAGCAAAGACGGCAAAGAGGTGCTGCAAGAGATGCGTAGGCGCCGTTGTGTGCAAGCTTTACCGTAGCACGACAAACCGGCCGTCACCGCAGATGGCGCACACCTCCATGCAGCCGAGTGTGTGCGCATGCATGTGTTATTCACATGCATTCTATGGCCGAGTGTGTGTGCATGCACGTGCGTTGTGTGCTCCATGTTGTGCGTGTATGTGCATGAGTTGGATCGGATGGAGTTAGTACGTTGGCTTGTGTACATGCGTGGCTTGTTGCGTGGTTATCAATATAAACTATAAAACATCTTCAACTTAGCATCCTGTTGTACAGTTTCTAGTGGTTAGCGAAGAGTTCATGTTCTTTTATTTGTTTATCTGTGGGCAGGCGGCAAAAAACAGGGGAAAACGTGCAAGGTTCCTTGCAGACGCTCCACCGCGAGGTTCCTTGCTCCTTCTCGGTCGTCGGAATCTATGTTCTTCAACTCTTTTCTTTTACGTGAGCTTTGTTCATCCTTTTCCCAACACGCGAGACATCTAGCATCAAGGTGCACGTGTCATGCAAGAAAATGGAGATAATCAAATAAGCAGTGCGTAAGTAAGTCATGCACTTTGATGGCACCTACGCAATATTTTTTTCTCCTCGATGGCATGTGAATAGTGCATGTACTCAATGACAGAGCACGTGATGGTAGCAATGACATGGTCAGACCTTTTTTGGAGAGAGTACATACTAAATAACTTTGATGTGTCCCGTAAACTCGCAGAAAGACGAGAAGCTTGATTACGCCTTCTCCCTCGCCAACGCGTGCGCGGTGGCTTGCAGCACGAGGAGAAACTTTTGCTTACAAGCGATGGACGTGCATCAGTTCATTTGGTGTTAGATTGCCAGAAGTACTACTGTAGAACCATTGACTTCCGGAAGAGGCGAAGAGCCAAGCGCAAGGTCACCTACTAACCTTAGGCTAGGCGTAGTGGAAGTAACATAAGTAGGGGTACCTCCTTTTTTTATTCTAGAAACAACCACACGCGAATATCGAGGTGCTGGTTACGTACGCCAAATTTCCTGGAGTCCATGCTCAGCCCTCCTCTATCTCTCTTCTTAGCCAGCCAGCGGACGTGGGGAGCCCATCGTCTATTTGCTCATATGCGGTACCACATGTCAATGAATACGCAAGAGGACCCACTGAACCTGCACATATTTCACCTCCATGTGCTGGTGATGAAAAACAAATCCAATAAAGATCTTCGATGGCTGCTTTTGGAGTTACTCAAGAGTAGTAAGATTCTATTTACAGTTTAACCCAAGATGCACATCACGTGGCTTCAACTACCACTCTATTTTCTTGCATGACACGACCTGGATGCTTGAGGTCCCACGTGTCGGCAAAAGGAGGAAGAACCCGACCAAATCTTCGGTTGTGCTCTCGGATTAGACTAGTTGTGCTAACTTAAAATTTTGTTGTGTAGAATGGATGCAAGTTTTTGTATTGGGAAGAGTAGTACATCGATATATTGATAGAGCGCAATTTAGTAGATGTTCTAGCACTTTTAGCTAGCATAGAGGCTAGAGATGAGACTAGTGCACTTGTTGATAGAATAGAGGCTAGACATGAGACTAGATGCGAGGAAGCAACGTCTACTTCTTTACACTCAAAGAAGAAAGAAGCACGCAAGATCGAGCCTCCGCAGATCAACAACGAATGCATCGAGAAGGCACTAATCCAACTTACAGGGGCAGTTATGGAAGTTGGATATCTTCTAAAATGTATTCTTGTGGTTCTTATTTTCTTTGGTCTTGCTTTCTAGTCAAAATTATCATTGGAGTTCGTGCAAAACGGAGGTCTGTTTGGGGTCGTGGGTTGGAGTTGGCCTTACAAGTGGGACCGCACTATCAGCAAACCACCACCTCGCCCGCCGCGCGATGGCTGAGTTAGAGGAACGACGAGGTTGAAGAGATAGCTCTAGCACGGACTCCAAGAAATATGGTGTCAGATGGATGTCGTGCTGGTGGCGTGTGTCGTACTCCTAGACGTGAATGCTTGTTCTGGCTCATGCCACCCTACTACTCCTACTACTTATATAGTACTAGTAGTATCGAGGATTCGAGGTGCTGGTTACGTACAGCGAACACATTAACATATGGCTACAGTAAAAACACTCGCTCGACGCGCGAAGCATGTGAAGCTAGTACAAATAGTGTACTACTATTATTGATTGGCCTCATCTGATAACCTGTTGTAATGCACGTACAATTATGTATTCAGAAAATATTTTTTTGCCTCGTCGCAGCACTCACTAAGAGAAGCGACTCGAAAGCCATTCATAAATTTAGTAAGTTTATCACTGGCATATCATTTTATTACATACAATAGGTCATCAACCCACATCGACAACGAAGATACACTATAAATACTAAAGTTTTTATCATACAACAAATAACAAGCAATGAAATGAACTTCAACTCAACCAATCCTCGGCGTTGGAAATGCTTGCTTTGAACCACAAGTGATTCTCTAGGACGGGCCATCTATTGTCAATCTCGAGACCAACGCAGTACTGATCATCCAGGATGAAGCAGCCTATTGTATCAGTACCAAGGTAGGGAACCACCCAAATGTCCGAGGTATAGATACAGTTACTTCTCATAAATGGTAGTAACGTTGTGTCAATAGCAGTTGGATCGCCTTTCACCATCATCGGATAGTTTTGTCCAAGGAATAGCGAGTTTTCTCCAAGACTATCAATACTGTACCAGGGAGAAGGTGTTGGCGCTAGCACACTAGTATCCATGCAACGAGTGCGACCATGGGAGATAACACGTGCTCCCTCAGTAGTAATAAACTCAGTGCGCTGTATACAGACAAGAAGAGGTGATCCATCGGAATTAGTTGCCAGGCGCCACTGAGTATATAAGTTCTTCTCGTCCTCATACTCGTGATCATCACCATCATCATATCCCCCTTGGTTATACATTTTTTCATGTTTAGGTGGTGGAATGTTCATAGGACCTTGGAAACACAAGAAGAAGGTTAATTAGTAAAGGGAAACTTGCTAACCCGCATGCATGTGGATGAACAACTATAATTACGGTGGAAGACAAATGTACCAAAACTACGAGGATCCCATGCAAAAACAGTGCCATGAGTGGTGGAAGCAAACACAAGACCCTCGTATTGAATTGCATCATAGTACACATCCGTGTATGGAAATTGATTTTTGAGCAATACCCATCGAGTCGAACCACAAAGGACGGCGACAATCTTGTCGAAGATAGCAACAACTTCATAGTTCTTGTAATTCCAAGAGCCGTTGGGAACTCGATAAATTGCTATCTTCCATAGAAGACAGTCACCATGATCGTATTTGAACGTGCGTAGAATACCGGTTTGCTCAACCTCCGGGCAGTCTGCTTAGATTTTTCGAAGTGGAAGACGGTGAAGAGTGTACACATTCACAAGTTCCCACTCGCAGTTGTACCCAATATAAACAACCCAATCTCCATTTGCGCCTGCCCAGTCCTTGTCCTCAAGCGATGGCATCTTAACATCATACGTATAATTATCAAGCGGCATCAACTTGCACAAGGCGAGACCTCCGTCGTCCCCCGCCAGTCATCAGGGTCACAATGAAGAAGATAGGGGAGATCAAACCACTCCTTGACCCTTGGGTTCCTTGTAATGATGTTATTAGTTGAGTTGAGAATGGTCTTGAACGAACCTGCCATGCTAGCCAAGGTGATGACGTCGCATCGATGAATGAGTTCCTCCACCACGTAATCTTTCAGATCGGGGCAACAATAAAGGGGTCGTTTCCAGCCTGTTCCCTCCATGGAGAAGATGATCAAACAATGGCAGAAGGAAGGGTAAAGGCAAATGGAGGAGGGAGGAAGAGCGTGCGACAGCAGTTCCAAATTGAGAGGGAAATACGAGGAGTCGGTGGACGCTGCCAGTTTGCAAAGGTACACGAAGAGGCGCCCCAGCCTACACGTCCGTTCGAAAATACTAGTAGAAAAGGACTCGCCATGGTCTCACTGACATGTTGGAATGGGATCACATGTCAATGAAACAAGGTGTGTAATTTCTTGTGCAAAATGCGATCTGGCCGCATTGGCCCGAGGTGCCGCATTAGTTATTTGTTTTGAAAGTTTGCCACATTAGTTATGGACCTTTATTTTTTTTAACATACAATCTGAATGGATAGCTCCTGTGGTCATCACACATGAGCAGATATATATAGGTGGGCTAGGTGGGCAGGCGGTTGAGCAGGCGGCAACAATATGAGTGCTAAAAGAGTTGATCCAATGCTTGGTTTTGTTTGGATTTTCCAACTATGACCATTGGATAGAGTGAATCAATGGCTTACGTTCAAAGTTATTCTCATACTATAGAATTTTTGATTCAGTTGCTGTGCTGCTACCATCCAATATTCGCGTGTGGTTTGTTTATAGAGTAAAAAAAGGGAGGTACTAGTACTTACTGTGGGAAAGGTGAAGTGATGGTTGATTCGCCCGAGCAACTTATTATTGTGGGAATATGGGAGTACCAGCTGATTCAAGGAACAGAGAAATGATGGTTGCTTCGTTCGAGCAACTTACTGTGGCGAAGGTGGGGCTCTGTGATTTGACTGCTCACTAGTCATTACTACTGCGGCGCAACGACCGGGGTGAATCTTTCCCTGTAGTTGTGTTGTGCACTCAATATTGCTGCATGGCAGGTGGAGCCGGATGAAGGATGTCCAACATGTCGGCGAAACAAAGTTGAATTGTTTCTGGCATTGCTATCAATCCTTCAGGATTTGTTTATACGTACGCATAACTTTAATGAAATTGTACTGTGATGCTATGAAGGTTTCAACTTTGGTTCCCGCAGGAAAAAAAGGTTTCAACTTAGGATTTATGTGTCTTGCCTCAAGATTATCTCGTTACAACATTCCATTAAATACAAATGAAACTACCATGGCTACCATGGCTAATGCATCTCAATGGTTCGCAGATCAACGCCAATATTCACATCACAACTGAACACAAAGTTGTGAGAAGGTGTACAAATAAAGAAAAAATATATAATTGATCGATGTTGTTCCTAGGCATGGCTCCATTTCCTTGGCACAGTGTTCATTGCTTGGCACCTAGTTTCACCCAGCTCTGTAGCCAAAAAAGAGGTCTATGGAGGACACCACAATCCGATCATTTTGTGCAGCTCCACTAAAATCGAGCGGACCATCCCCGTTTGCAAAGATATCCAGTCAGTGTGATTTCAATAATAGTGGAACTAGATGATGAAACATAACACACATACATAGAAGCCGATCACATCTACGATCTCTCTTTAGGACTAACTTCTTGTTGCAGAAGATTAGGCACGGAGTTGGATGAGGAGGATAGCAAAACCAATCTCCCTTTCTGCAGTCCCATAGAAATGTAAAAACGTTGCCTGTGTGACATTTTCACGGAACTGCACAAAATACTCTTAAGAAAAAAGTGATTTGTGCAGTTCACCAAAAGGTCGCAATAGCAACGAGGTGAAAATGGATAGCCCTGTTTGCAAAAGGAGGTAGAAAGGAAACAATTACTGCCCAATAACACGAGTTGAATACACATACGCTGACAAAAAAGAAGCATATTCCATGTAATAGGGGAAAGATAGCACATGTTGGTTTATCAAAAATGGTTTGAGGATGAGATTGCAAGATGGAAAGTACGTAGGCCGAGATACGATTTAAGCACTAAAGAAGATCCACATGCAGCAACGTGGGAAGATGGGCGGTGGAGCAAGGCCGGAGGAATCTGTACCTGAGGGTCGTCGGGAAGCTACTAGGAGGGCACCGGCAGTCAGGATCTGCCCATACTGTGGCAGCGAGCAAGTGGCGAAGGCCCTACCACACCGGAGCTTGGTCAGAGAGACGGCAGGTACCGCAGATCGGGACGTGCTGCCTCAACGCCGTCGAACGGAAAGACGATGCACATCCTCCCTTTCCGCCGGCGGACGGGATGCGGCCGGATCTCTGACCAACGCTGAGAGAGAGAGAGAGGCCACTGCCGCCTTGTGTGAGATGGTGTGACGAGAGACAAACCCTTTTTTTCCATTTTCCCCACGGCAATCATTTTATATTCTGTACGTGCCATTGAGGAATATATAACTTTATTTAATACTAACGCGTCAAGTCGAACTTTGTTCTATCTAGGTGTGGTACCCGACCCTCCGAGTAAACAACCGCTACACGCGTCAAATTATCACGTGGGCTGCCTTTTCATACAGAAACGAACTCCACCGTGTACCCACGCGGGTGTGGCCGGGAACGAGACATGAGTACGTGCGTCCTGCGTGCACCTCTTCTTTAGGTGCAGGTACATACGTGGGTGGGTGTGAGAGAGATGGTTTGTGCGAAACAGAGGCAATGTGTTGATGATATCTCAAACAGAAAAACGTAACATATGCAATGTGTGTGAAATAGAGTTATGGACGGGAGATATCGATAGAATTGAAAACAGGGATGAAGTGTGTGGCTGCGCGATCGATAAAGAGTGCCATCGAATTTGTGTTTGCCCACGTCAAAGATACATGGCGGCTGGCCTACTGGAATATGAGAGGGCAGAGGTGCATTTTTTCTCCGTGGCATGGGTACCTACCTACAACGTTCGACTATTGGTGGGGGGGGGGGGGGAGGGCAGAGACCGATGACTAGTATATGTGTGGGGAAGGAGAGAGACCTAGCTATGTATTGAGGGATATCGATCGACATCCATGGATATGTGTCACACCCTGATTTTCATGGCACAACACTTAAGATGATAAATTATGATAAAATATGGTTTGACAAAAACTTTTGCATTATTTGACTTTTTATTTTGAGTTGGTTTTCTCTCTGTGTTTTTCAAGTGCTCTTTAAAGTCAACACAACTCCACCTTCTATACTTCATCTCCTTGCCCCAAGATTCTGCCCAATGATCATGCCATGTGTATAGAGCAACATAGTATTTTCTTACAAAAATAATTTGTCCAAATAGTATTTTCAAAAATTAGTTTTTCAAAAACCCCTGAGTTGAGGTTTGCACTACAAGTACTTGACTTGGGGTGTGAAAAATCATTCAAAAGGTATATTTGAATCCTATTAGATGTAGGACTCCCATAAACCACAAAAATATAATTTTAAAAGTTATTTTCCTATTTTATTTAAAAGCTTTTTCTTAAGGCCAGAAATGGTCTTTAATAGGGAAAAATCATTTTATTGTTTCAAAAATATTTGACAAAAACCTAGGGAAACTCAGTAGACATATATTGTCCATATATAAGAGTTTCAACACATGGTCATGTTCAAAATATTGGTCAAATCCCTCAAAAACCCTTTCTAGATATTTCAAGCGTTTGAAATATTTACAAAGGAAATATTCTCCAAACATTCCAAGAAAATTCTAGCATGTCACATATGACATGTTGGATAATCTAGACAAGTATCATGTCATGGAGAATAGTATAACCCCATGAAATCCCCTCAAAACCATTTCTGTCCATTTTGATGTTTGAGCAACTTTACATTGTCAAACGTGTCCAAATGCTCTCAAATCTTGTGAACATGCTCAAATGGTCTAATCATTCATCTAGACCAAATTGCACAAGTTGGAGAAAATGTTATATTGATCAAAGTGCCCCAAAACCCTCTCTGACCAGAATCTAATTTGAACAACTTCGTACTACCAACTTTCTCTCCTTGACCCCAACTTTGGTGAGCATATTCACATGACCAAATGAGGCCACTACACCAAGTGGTGCATCAAGGAGAAGTGATTTGCTCAACTAGATCTACACAAATTCATTTCTGCTAATTTCTAGGGTTTACAAAAGTTGCATTGGCAGCTTTGCCCAAATGGACTCAACCTTGGTGGAACCTATTATTATCTCATACCATTTGACCCTGTCAAGCCTCATGACAAGAGGAGTTCATCTTCTTGCCCAAACCATTATCAAACACCTTCTGACACTTTACCAAAATGCCCATTTTGACCTCTTCCACTAATCTCCAAGGGCTCAACTTTGTACCACAGCTGCTCCTGACCATCTCCTACCTCCAGTAACTCTCCCCTGGCCATCTATTATATACATAATACAGAAGTCAAACAAGCCATCATATTCATCCACATATGTTAATATTATTTCTACCATCCGATCAAAATAATAATGGCTAAGATTTAAAAGTTTTTATGTAACATATTAATGTCTGGGTCCCAATATATTGGACTATCACGTTGTCACGGATACGTGCATATGCCTAACTATGTACAGAAAGGCACGTGGACACGTGATCTAATAAGACTAGGAAAACAAACATTATCATAAAAAAAAAGGCTAGGAAGAGTACTATACATGTACGTGCGCATATATGGTAAAGAATAATTGCCGACACGTTGCATACAAAAGAAGTACCGATTGGAGACCGGAGTCAAACGCTACGAACAGGAGAGATGATGAATCCATATGCTACCGGATGCAGTGCTACTTGGATACAGCCAGGGCCGGGCGCGAACCGCAACTGGTACGTCCGTGAAGACGCCTATGCGTGCTGGAGCTGGAGGAGCAGCTGGTGTTATACCAGCTGCAGCCGCTACATCCCAAGTGGGAAAGGTTTGGCACACAAGAAGCGCGTGGACATGGAAGACGAAAAGTGCGCCAAGATGGAAAGCGTCCATCGTGGCACCGACACCGGCAGCTTGACTCGCTCAGATGGGATCCCGGCCACGCTAACTGCAGGTGGAGCCGAGCAGGAGTATGGACATATTGCCTACTTGCCAAAGATCTTGCAGCACGAGCATCAGACGGAAAAGAAAATGCTGCACCATGCATTGCATGGCGGAAGGTTGAAGCAAGCATTGCATTGTCCTTTCCTTTTCAGTTCAAACTGTCAAAAGTTGGATGAGCTCCAGTGAAAACAAAATATTTTCTAATTTCAAGACTTTGATTTGTTTAGTTATGTACATGTTTGTATTTTGTATACATGAAATTATCATAAATGATTCCTGAGATTTTAGCGATGTTTTGGAGAACGAGCTCAAGGGGTCCCTTTATTTTTTTCAGAAAAAAATCTATTTCCGCACCTCAAAAAAATCTGAACAAAATTATGCACATAAGCATATATTTGCAATACACACATACGAAATTTCATAAATATATATGTTCATATGATATGTACACAAAAAAGACAAATAAGTAGATTAAATTGAGCTTTTCTTTGTTGTATTTCGGCCAAATATTTTTCTTTTTTGTCTAGCCTGCAAATAATCGCATTAGATAATGAACCTTTTACACAGAGGTGAATAACATGTGTATATATTTTTGCAATAATTTTTTCCGAAATTTAAACGTATTTTTTGAACAGGCTCCCTCGATCCCGTCCTCTATAACACGTCACTCTCATGATAGGTTGTTTTCTAGAGCATTCCAATTTTAAGCATGAAAAACTCTTATGCAAATTTACACGTGCTTGGAACATTAATATTTACACATGCAAACAATTCATTTGGTACTATCAGCCTTTTTCTAAATTATAGAAGAACCTCTTCATTCCCTTGGTAGCTTCTATATGTCTATCAGATGTAAAGCTATATGTTTGCGACTTGCGAGACCATTTGGACATGATGATAGATGAGCAACCATACAAAAACTAAAACAAAAACTTGAGTGTTAAGGAGGGAAGAATGTCGAACAAAAGTATGGTGCATCAGTATAGACCGCAAGACTTGCATATTGTAAGCACCTATACTATGACCATACTATTAGATAGATACGGGCTTGATGTGGTGCGAGACCGGCAACATGAAATCTTATGGCAGAAAAGCTGGAGGATTCGAGAGTGCTCGGTATGGATTAAAAATCAAAGTTATACTATAAATTAGATCACGTATAATGACACATCTGGTTTCCACATAAATTAGATCATAGACAATAACACGAATAGTTTGCACACAAAGAACAATAATTCTATGCATGTAATTATATATTTTACCTTAGGTATGATATAGTACCAGAATGTATATTATGAGTTTTTCAACAAGGCAAGAGTAGTAGCGAACTCCACCTCGCTCTCAATGTAACTAACCCGAAGCGAACCAGTTTCAATGATGAAGGAGTTTGGGATTTGGAGAATCAAGAAAATCACTATTAGTGTTAAACATGTCACTCTACGTATATAGCCTCCCAGAAGAGCAAAGACGTGGGAAACCAATGTGCATGTGCTACTTCTCGGTGCTTTGTACTACTTCAGCATTTTCAATATAAAATGACGTATTTTACCCAAAAATAAAACAACATCGAGCTAGCCTTCAATGCATACATCGTGACACCGTTAAATCATTAGCTGTAAATGTACATTTCTAGCCGCGCAGATGCGCGGGTGAACCCGCTAGTTGCTCAATAATTAAGGGGTGAAACACCCCCATTTACCTCCCTGGACAGCAACTTCTCTCTCTCCCTCAACTTCCCTCCTCACTCCAGTGACTTCCCCGGGGCATCCAAGGCCATATCCCCCTTCTTTACTTCCCCTAGAGCTACCAGACACATTTGGCCGTGACCACATTGCATAGGAAATGGCCATGCCGGCCATTTGGGAGCTCTGGAGCGCGCTACAGTGCGCTCCTGCACTGTAGCCACCCCCTTCCAACCGCCTACGGCCACCTCGGGCCTCCCCAGCGCGCCCGACGATGCGCCTCAACGTCTGCGACAAGCCACGCCTCTGTCCCCCTCCTTCTTCTCCCTCCTCCCACCCCAGCTCGCACGCGCGCCGGCCGCCCGAGAGCTCCAATGGGCAGCCTCACACGCGTGACGCCTCGGACCGTCCCTGCTCCCTCTCTTCCTTCCTGGCGCCCTACTAGACTCCCACGAACGCCGTAGACAGCCCCGAGCCCCGAGCCTCACACGCGCCACGTCCACGGTGAGCCACGGCCTCGCTATATAAGGACGCCCGAGGCCTCTCTCTGGAGCCCTTTCACCCTCTCTCCCTCCCGTACGTCACCTAGACCCAGCCAATCCCTCTCGCCGAGCCCTCCATCGCTCCCCATGGCCGGAGCCGAGCCACCGGACTCCGCCTAAATTCTTTTTTTTTTGATAGAAAGACTGTAAGGGAACCCCCTACAGTATAATTGGTGCAACAAACCCAAATTGCAAGTACCATGCCTTGAACCTGGGTGGGTGGGAAGGCATCAGCCCCTTCCCACCACTAGGCTATGCCCTAGTCTGCCTCCGCCTAAATTCGCGCCCACCACTCCTCCTCCTTCCCTCTAGACCACTCCAGCGCCCCCTCACCACCACCGCCGACTCGCCCCGCACTTCATTCCCTCCTCCCCGCGCCTGCCACACAGTCCCAAACCTCATCGATGGCCTCCTCCGCGGCCACCCAAGCCATCGCTGCTGCAGCCCTCCACGGCATGCGTGCAGCACAGGGATGGGTGCGGCGTGGCCTCCTAAGCACGCCGGTGGGCGGAGCGTCGCCGGAGACGCTCTGTAGCCCGGGCAATCGCCGGCGGGAGCCGCTCCTCCCCGCGGTCGGAGCGCGCGCGGGAGGTTGAAGGCGACCTGCAGCTGGGCCCCGCGCGTCAGTGACCCAGTGAGCGGGCCCCGCCGTTTAAGTGGAGACGGCTTCGGCAATAATGCCTTCGACGTCGCACTGTCGCCCACGTGGCCGAGCCGCTGGGCCGGCCCAGTGCGCTGCCCCACTATGTCTCACGCAGTGCACATTGTCGCCGCCCAGATCCAGCCCGTTTGGGTAAAAACCTTGTTCCTTTTTCTTTTATATACAACTTGTAAAATCTCCCAAATATTCATATCACCTCCAAATTGGTTGATTCAAATTTCTGGTAACTCATAAAATCATGATCTACCTGTTGGTGCAACATGCACATTTTTCCAGAAACTTTTCTTCACAAACATTTGTCAAACCATGTTTTCCCATTTCTGTAATGAACTTTAGAAAATCACAGAGAGCCCATTTTTGATCCAAATTCCATGGTTCAAAATCCTAGATGTCTATAAGTTCAAAACTTAGTTTTTGAACATTTTTACTAATACTTTATGTACCACCTCAAATAATGGTCTATTTCTTCATGTATAGCCAACTTTGCAAATTCATAGAGAAATCATTTGAACTCCAAATCTAGTGAAACCAATTCCTAGATGCTTCTAAAATCATAATTTATTAAATGGGTGCCTCTGCTCATTTTTGGAAATAATGTTTCTGTACACTTCTTGCAAACCCATTAATCCCTTGATTCCATCATATTGAAATGTTCAGAGATATCCATTGATCAAATCCTAATGAAACCACTTTGGTCATCCCTCATATGACCAGAGGTATCCTAGAAAAGTCCAACTCATATTTTTAGAGCACTTTTATTTCCTGCCTTGTTGTGTTGCTTGTTATGGTTGCTTTCGACGATAGTTGACGAAGTAGACGAAATGCTCGGAGTTGGACCAGAGATATTTGAAGACCTCGAAGACTTTGTTAAAACAGCCAAGCAGCCCTTTGACCATGTTTGAGAAACCCTTTTTATGCATGTCATATAGCACCATGTTGTTGTTGCAACGGAATCATGATGAGGTGGTAACCACTTTGATGGTTTGCCACAGTACTTCCTCTTTGATACTTGCATTGTGCATGACCCTACCTTCTTATGAGGGTTATGCCGGTGGGTGTAGATAGGATGCTAAAGTAGTGCTACGCAAAAAGGTACGGGAATATGCATGGTGATGGAGACACAGTATTTTCAAAAGACTTTTCAAAAACCCCATCGGGTGCCACTTATGCCCGGGGGAGATGATAAGTTGGGTAGCCACTTGATGACGAAGTGGTGTACCGAGGCAAGTGTGTGTTGTTTTCAAAACGGATTAGATTTAAGATTGGTCGACTATTCCAACCTTACATGCGCAACCCGTAACGCCCCGGATGCAACTTTCCATATTCATAACTCCAACTCTTGCCTTTTCCGGAGATGCGATATGATATTTCCTTCGTGGTTGGGTTTTTGTCTTTTGTTTTGCATTTTGTTCTTGTCATGCATCTCATCTCATAGCATCATGCGCATTGCATCTGCATGTTTTCATAAAACTCGTAGCCGTTCGCAGTTGCCCTTTCTCTCTTTGCCTCCGTTGTTATTTTGGCAGGCCCTTGTCCTCGTTGACCTCTCTCAGACCCCTCGTGTGCGTGTCCGAATCTTCTCCCGGACCCGAACCGCAAGGTCATGACCGTTGGATCCGGATCATCCCCAAACATCCCTAGAACATCTCCGTTTTCTTATTTGGACTCCCTAACCTGTTTATTTTCGACCGTTTGATTCTAATCGGAGGGTCCGTTTTCCCCTAAGCTAACCAACCTACCTATTTAAGTAACCAAACCCTAGCCCCTACCTGTCCAATCCACCAAATCCCGAGCAGCCGCCGCCGCTCCTCGTTTTCAGTTCTACCCCAACCAGCAGCCTCCACCTCCTCCTCCAGATCCGCACAGTCAACTCTCCTTTTGGTCCGTCGGATCGAGGATCCAACGACCCAGATCAACCCCAGCCCTGCACGCCTCCACATCCCGCAGCGCTCAATCCGATTTGGATCGAGGCAACCGCCTCCGCTCGAGTGCCTCGCTGAGCTCTGCCCGCGCCAGCGACCTCCTCTGCGCCCCATCGACCATGCCAGCATAGCAGCGCCTCGTCCTCAATGCCTTCCCCGCCTCCAGTCGCTCAGTAGCAGCGAGCCCAGTCGCCGGTGAAGCCCCGCAGGTCGCCATGTGCCCCTACTCCTCCTTCTCCTTTCCCCTCTTCCTCCCTGACCCTTTCTCGCGCCCGTGTCCAACAGGAGCGCGTCGCGCAGCCGCCGCAGGAGCTCCCTTGCAGCCGCCTGGATCTGGTGTCTCGCCGGAGAACGTCATCCTCGCCCGGATCCCGTCGTCCTTGGCGCCCCTGCTCTTCCGCGCCAAGCTAAGCCGCCGCCGGCGGCGATGCCTCTACTTCCCGCCTCTGCATCGAGCAGTGCTCGATCCGGTCGCGCCCGTTGACCATGCGTGTGCGCCCGTCCGCGTCAAAACCCGCAGTAGCCAGCCCAGCAGCGCCCTTCGTCCGCTCCAAGGCCCAGCCCCAAGCCCAGCCGGCCTCTTCTGCTTCCAAGCGGGCCGAAGCCCATGGGTGAGGCCACACCCCGGCGCCCCCTCCTCTGTTTTTCCTACTGTTGGGCTGTTGGGCCAGTCAGTTTCGGCCCGTAGTGTTTTTTTCCTGCTGCTGCGATGTTTGCTAATTATCCAGAGAATATCAGTTCTACAGAAAAAACCCTCCATGTTCATGCATATAATATCTCATGAACCGTGCATCATATTAAAATGATTCTAATATGTAAAATGCTTAGAATTTCATCTAGTTTCACATTATGCCACTTGCATCCATGTTTGAAATGTTTAAAATGCTGTTTGATTAAATTTGCTCACATGTCATGCTAAAATGATTTATTTCATAACTAAATAACCGTAGCTCGGATTTAAATGTTCTTTATATGTAAATGGGGTGGAAAAATGCCTAGATTAACATGGTCCACCTTATTTTCCTGTTTAACAACTTTAAAATATGTTTTAGGGCAGAACAGTACCAAATTCAAATATTGCTCATGAGGATTTTCCGGAATTGTTGTTTGTTGTTCCGGCCTCATTTAAACTTGTCTAGGTAGTTAGTTTCCATATGCTTCACCTCTTGCCATGTTTAACAACATTCAACATTGCTTGATAGCTTAAACGAGATTAAACTAAATATGTCAATGTGGTGTTTTGTCAATATGCAACCCGTTGCATATGGAGCTCCACTTAATTTGTAGTATTGTTTGTTGCACTTTGCCATGCCATGCCTCTTTAAACCGGACATGCATCATACTTGATTGTGCATCATGTCATGTTTATGCTTGTTGGTTTACCATGTTGTTTGTTTCTTTCCGGTGTTGCTTCTTAGTTCCGGTAATGTTGCGATTGTGAGGATTCGTTCGACAACTCCCGTTCGTCTTCCTCATGGATTCGTTCTTCTTCCTAGCGGGATTTCAGGCAAGATGACCGCTACCCTGGATCTCACTACTATCATTGCTATGCTAGTTGTTTCGTTATATCGCTATGCTGCGCCACCTATCACTTGTTCTTCAAGCCTCCCAAATTGCCATGAACCTCTAACTTTTGACACCCTTCCTAGCAAACCGTTGCTTGGGTATGTTACCGCTTTGCTCAGCCCCTCTTATAGCGTTGCTAGTTGCAGGTGAAGTTGAAGATTGCTCCATGGTGGACAGGGTTATGTTGGGATATCACAATATCTCTTATATTATTAATGCATCTATATATTTGGTAAAGGGTGGAAGGCTCGGCCTTATGCCTGGTGTTTTGTTCCACTCTTGCCGCCCTAGTTTCCGTCATACCGGTGTTATGTTCCCAGATTTTGCGTTCCTAACGCGGTCGGGTGATTTATGGGACCCCCCTGACAGTTCGCTTTGAATAAAACTTGTCCAGCAAGGCCCAACCTTGGTTTTACCATTTGCCTCACCACCACCTATACCCTTCCCTTGGGTCGGCCAACCCAAGGGTCATCTTTATTTTAGCCCCCCCCCCGGGCCAGTGCTTCTCTAAGTGCTGGTCTGAACCGGGCAGACTGCGGGGCCCCCTCGGGGCAACTCGAGGTCTGGTGTTACTCGTAGGCTGACCTATCCGGTGTTGCCCTGAGAACGAGATATGTGCAGCTCCTATCGGGATTGTCGGCGCATCGGGCGGCTTTGTTGGTCTTGTTTTACCATTGTCGAAATGTCTTGTAAACCGGGATCCCGAGACTGATCGGGTCTTCCTGGGAGAAGGTCTATTCCTTCGTTGATCACGAGAGCTTGTCATGGGCTAAGTTGGGACACCCCTGCAGGGTATAAACTTTCGAGAGCCGTGCCCGCGGTTATGTGGCAGATGGGAATTTGTTAATGTCCGGTTGTAGATAACTTGACACCAGATCCGAATTAAAATGCATCAACCGCGTGTGTAGCCGTGATGGTCTCTTCTCGGCGGCGTCCGGGAAGTGAACACGGTCTTTGGGTTATGCTTGACGTAAGTAGGAGTTTAGGATCACCTCTTGATCATTGCTAGCTTCACGACCGTTCCTTTGTTTCTCTTCTCGCTCTCATTTGCGTATGTTAGCCACCATATATGCTTAGTCGCTACTGCAACCTCACCACTTTGCCCCTTCCTTTCCCTTTAAGCTTTGCTAGTCTTGATACCCATGGTATTGGGATTGCTGAGTCCTCGTGGCTCACAGATACTTCCAAAACCAGTTTGCAGGTGCCGATGAAACCGTGCAGGTGACGCATCCGAGCTCAAGGAGGAGCTCGATGAAGATCTTGTTCTTTGTGTTGTTTCATTTCAGTTGATCAGTGGTGGAGCCCAGTTGGGACGATTGGGGATCTGTGTAGCATTTGGGGTAGTCTTCTTTTATTTTGGTTCCGTAGTCGGACCTTGATTGTATCTGTATGATGTAATGCTTTACTCATGTATTGTGTGAAGTGGCGATTGTAAGCCAACTATGTATCTCTTTCCCTTATGTATTACATGGGTTGTGTGAAGATTACCTCACTTGCGACATTGCTTTCCATGCGATTATGCCTCTAAGTCGTGCTTCGACATGTGGGAGATATAGCCGCATCGAGGGCGTTACAAGTTGGTAATCAGAGCCTTCCCCGACCTTAGGAGCCCCACTGCTTGATCGTTTTTAGCGGCCGAGTTGTGTCTAGAAAAATGTTTTGAGTCATTTAGGATTATATATATCGGAGAGTTAGGAATTCTTTTTACTCCCCAGTCTCTTCATCGCTCTGGTAAGGCATCCTAACGTAGAGTTTTGACTCTTCTCTTCTCAAATTTCACTAAAAAAAATTTAGGATCACGCGGGTATCTTGGAATCGTTCCGATGGTTTTATGATGAGAACATTATCTTGGTGCCTCCTGTCAGGGGTTTAGTGGAAGTGTCCCGGGGAGTTGAGCTCTGAGGTGTTGTCGTCATAATTTTATCGTTGCAGTTCTGGAATACCTGAGTTTAGTACGCCGACATCGAAAATCTCTTTTATGCAGTTGTTGGTGAGATAACCCCGATAACCCAGTACTGAGGTGAGTACGGGAGTATCGCCATAACTTGTATAACGGATGCTTTTCGAAGGTTGAGGTAGACGATTTCCGAAGGTTTCTTGGTTATGTGTTGAAGGATGGATACAGCTGGATGTAGGATTTGCTAGTTTTGGGTGAGATATTATGCTTCCCCTGTATCCCCAACACCTGATTGCATAATCGGAGAATTTCGGGAGTTTCATAGGTGGGAATTCAAGTAGCTCTTAGGATATCTTTCCGACGGATGTATGATATGAAATTGGGGTTCGACGTCTAGTGGTCCGCCTATTCACGGTTGGTTTTACAGTGGTCTCGTTGTGTCTTAAAGAGTCCTTGGCTATGCCGACTCGGGGACACTTCGTATGTCATGTGAACTGCCTTGTACATGATGGTGCTGTACGATCGAGCCCGTGTAGGCCCCACCACGAAAACTTCGGACGAAATCTCTATCATATGTTTGTTCCGGCTTATTCTGCAAGCCAGTCCTTTGTTTTTGTTTTGAGTTGCAGTATTCGAGTTGCTTCAATGTCAAGTGTTGATTCCATACCTTTCCTAAATGGTGTTCTCATACTCCGATGTGAATACCAATCCTTCTCGACAATCGAGATTGTCATGTCAATCCTTTTCAACCGGCGTGTTTCTCTTCAAGTGGATCCGATCACTTCAACATCAGCAAGACCAATTATCATTTCTTCTCAACGGTGTTTGTTTCATCCGTCTCCAAGTTGCCTTTGTTTTTTCCCGCCCACCCACCCTTTTTCCTCAAGGACTAAGATTTCTTTACCAAGTATCCTTTTATTTTTGTGAAGTTTCTCCATTCTTTTCCGTCAATGTTCTTACCCGGTGGTTCTCAAGAAGATGTTCTACTAGTTCATCATCTTTCATTGTTGTTTCTTCTCCGGTGGATCCAATTCAAGCTTTCAGTGTTGATCATATTCCTTTCCTCGTTTCAAATGTTTTCCCATGCCGGTGCATCTCTTAATTAATCACCTCTTGCTATTCATTTATTCCAGAGTGTTGAAGATATCTCAGAAGATTTGTGTTTCCATTCTTAATCCGTTCAAGCTATTTGGAGATTGTTATCTCATTCAAGCCATTTAATTCAACCGGTGCAATCTCTCTTTAAAATCAATCGTTCAACGGTGTTTTCTTTTGAGTGGGCCCTAACCCACAGGTCTTTTCCCAGGATCTTACCTGACTCTTCTATTTTCCCAGAGCTATCCTAAATTCTTCTCCAAGTTTGACGTAAGGATGAGTTATCATCAGTCAAATGCTTTTCTCCAAGATCTTTCAAATTCTTTTCATAGTTGGCTCAACCTCTTCGCTTTTGATTCTTCCGGTGTGCCTCAATAATTCTTGGTGGTGTTTCTCATTGTCATTCTCATCATTTGAAGACCGAAGAAGGATTTCTCTTAAATCTTGGTCCATTCTCTTGAATATTCATGGTCCTAGCTTGATGCCATCCTCTCATAATTGCTTTCGATTGAGACAACTCTTTTCTTACCATCCGGAGCATTTCATGAGTTGTTTCCATTTCTTTCCTCCGAAGGCCATCATGTCATAATTCTTCATTCTCAGCGTGTAGCTATCATTCTCCAAATCTTACCGGTGATTCGTTCAAATATCCTCTAATCAGTTCATGTTCTCTTTGTTCTCATGTATCTAAATCCCCTCAAATATCTTCATTCGTTTTTCCAATTCTTCCCGGTGAATTGTGCCTTTGCTACGTTCATTTTCAATTCTTAGGGTGGTTTGTTCAAGATTTCACCTCTTTCGTTATCATTTAATTCATTCGTTCTTTCCAATCCTACCGGTGGTTCGTTGAAGACCTTCCCAAGCTTGCGCCATATCAATCTTAATCCTTTCTACGAGAATAAGTGGCATGCCAAATCCGTTGCTTGTCATCAATTTAAATTGGTGAAGGATACGCATAACGTAATTCTTATTATTGTTTCATCCAAGTGATCTAGTTTCTTCTTTCCAGAGTTATTCATCATGTCACATTTCCTGGTTCGAGATGCTTCATCTTTTCTTCTCCGGAGTTTTAAGTTTTCCGCATTATCTCGTCGCGAAGCTCCATCTAAATCATTGCAAGGCTTCACCTTGTGTTTTCAACTTCTCTTTCTTTTCATCATCCTTCTATTACCGGAATTCTTCATGGAGGCTCTACATGGTGGTTCATCAAGGATTCTTTTCATTCTTCAATTGTTCTTCAAGATTTCTCTCGAAGTTATGACCCGACAAGCTATACTCAAAATTAAACATGGTGCCCAACACATGTTTTTTCCGAGGAGTTCAAGTATTCTTCTTCTTGCATTTCGAAGTGCAATTCTTTCTACCTTATCTTTTGAGATGGGAATATGTCATTCTTGATAATTTCCATTCATGTTTCGTGATTCACATGTTGTCAGGAATGAGGTATTTTAAATCCATCATTTTCTCTTCGTTCAAGAGATCTTTTCGACCAATCAACTTCTTCGTTGGAGTTATCTTGTGTCAGATTTCACCTAAAGCCTTTCCTTAGGGTTGTTGCTATTTGTGGTGATTATGCATGACCCAAGCGTGCTCTTTATCCTCTTGGCGGAAGAAGTTTTCATCTCTTCGTCGATCTCAAAGCAAGCAATTCTTTTCGTTAGTGGCAGAAGCTCACCTCATAATTTTGAGATGTTTTCATAATCCCGCCACAAGCTTATTCTTTTCGTTGTTGGTTTTCCAACAACTCCGTTATAACCTTCTTGGAAGGGTGCTTTCCGAGCCCATTTGTGGCAGAAGTTTGCATTTTCTCCTACATTCTGTTATTCCAGTGATCTATCTTCTATTCTTTTGTTCCAGAGGCATTGTGATGTTACTCTCTTCGACCCATCATCTCATTTTGTCAATATCATGTAATTTTCCTTGCTTATCCGTTTAGCCGGAGTGTCGTGTTTTCATTCGAGTTCTTTTCATCTTATCAAGTTTTCTTCTCTTTTCTACTGGAGTGCTGTCCAAATTCTGTCATCCTTGTTCCTTGGCTATCTCATTATACCGAGGTGGTCATATTCTTTTCGTTCGTGAAGCTCTTATTTCCATGTCTTTCAACCTTCAAGTTCTCGTAATACTCCTTGTTCCTCTTTTCTACCAGATTGGTTGCAATCTCGTTCATCTCTTTTGTACTCTTTCTTTTAAATTGCTCAACCTCTCAAGGTTCGTGGTTTCACATGTTCGTCAAAGAAGCAACTTAGTTTACCTCTTATCTTCCTCTTACTTTTCTCTCCGGTGCCATCCTAGATCTCGGGACGAGATCCTCTCGTAGTGATGGAGTGTTGTAACGCCCCGGATGCAACTTTCCATATTCGTAACTCCAACTCTTGCCTTTTCCGGAGATGCGATATGATATTTCCTTCGTGGTTGGGTTTTTGTCTTTTGTTTTGCATTTTGTTCTTGTCATGCATCTCATCTCATAGCATCATGCGCATTGCATCTGCATGTTTTCATAAAACTCGTAGCCGTTCGCAGTTACCCTTTCTCTCTTTGCCTCCGTTGTTATTTTGGCAGGCCCTTGTCCTCGTTGACCTCTCTCAGACCCCTCGTGTGCGTGTCCGAATCTTCTCCCAGACCCGAACCGCAAGGTCATGACCGTTGGATCCGGATCATCCCCAAATATCCCTAGAACATCTCCGTTTTCTTATTTGGACTCCCTAACTTGTTTATTTTTGACCGTTCGATTCTAATCGGAGGGTCCGTTTTCCCCTAAGCTAACCAACCTACCTATTTAAGTAACCAAACCCTAGCCCCTACCTGTCCAATCCACCAAATCCCAAGCAGCCGCCGCCGCTCCTCGTTTTCAGTTCCACCCCAACCAGCAGCCTCCACCTCCTCCTCCAGATCCGGCCAGTCAACTCTCCGTTTGGTCCGTCAGATCGAGGATCCAATGACCCAGATCAACCCCAGCCCTGCACGCCTCCACCTCCCGCAGTGCTCAATCTGATCTGGATCGAGGCAACCGCCTCTGCTCGAGTGCCTCGCTGAGCTCTGCCCGCACCAGCGACCTCCTCTGCGCCCCATCGACCGTGCCAGCACAGCAGCGCCTCGTCCTCAACGCCTTCCCCGCCTCCGGTCGCTCAGTGCCGGCTAGCCTAGTCGCCGGTGAAGCCCCGCAGGTCGCCATGTGCCCCTGCTCCTCCTTCTCCTTTCCCCTCTTCCTCCCTGACCCTTTCTCGCGCCCGTGTCCAACAGGAGCGCGTCGCGCAGCCGCCGCAGGAGCTCCCTTGCAGCCGCCTGGATCTGGTGTCTCGCCGGAGAACGTCGTCCTCGCCCGGATCCCGTCGTCCTTGGCGCCCCTGCTCTTCCGCGCCAAGCTAAGCCGCCGCCGCCGGTGATGCCTCTGCATCGAGCAGTGCTCGATCCGGTCGCGCCGGTTGACCACGCGCGTGCGCCCGTCCATGTCAAAACCCGCAGTAGCCAGCCCAGCAGCGCCCTTCGTCCGCTCCAAGGCCCAGCCCCAAGCCCAGCCGGCCTCTTCTGCTTCCAAGCGGGCCGAAGCCCATGGGTGAGGCCACACCCCAGCGCCCCCTCCTCTGTTTTTCGTACTGTTGGGCCAGTCAGTTTCAGCCCGTAGTGTTTTTTTCCTGCTGCTGCGATGTTTGCTTATTATCCAGAGAATATCAGTTTTACAGAAAAAACCCTCCATGTTCATGCATATAATATCTCATGAACCGTGCATCATATTAAAATGATTCTAATATGTAAAATGCTTAGAATTTCATCTAGTTTCACATTATGCCACTTTCATCCATGTTTGAAATGTTTAAAATGCTGTTTGATTAAATTTGCTCACATGTCATGCTAAAATGATTTATTTCATAACTAAATAACCGTAGCTCGGATTTAAATGTTCTTTATATGTAAATGGGGTGGAAAAATGCCTAGATTAACATGGTCCACCTTATTTTCCTGTTTAACAACTTTAAAATATGTTTTAGGGCAGAATAGTACCAAATTCGAATATTGCTCATGAGGATTTTCCGGAATTGTTTTTTGTTGTTGCGGCCTCATTTAAACTTGTCTAGGTAGTTAGTTTCCATATGCTTCACCTCTTGCCATGTTTAACAACATTCAACATTGCTTGATAGCTTAAACGAGATTAACCTAAATATGTCAATGTGGTGTTTTGTCAATATGCAACTCGTTGCATATTGAGCTCCACTTAATTTGTAGTATTGTTTGTTGCACTTTGCCATGCCAAGCCTGTTTAAACCAGACATGCATCATACTTGATTGTGCATCATGTCATGTTTATGCTTGTTGGTTTACCATGTTGTTTGTTTCTTTCCGGTGTTGCTTCTTAGTTCCGGTAATGTTGCGATTGTGAGGATTCGTTCGACTACTCCCGTTCGTCTTCTTCATGGATTCGTTCTTCTTCCTAGCGGGATTTCAGGCAAGATGACCGCTACCCTGGATCTCACTACTATCATTGCTATGCTAGTTGTTTCGTTCTATCGCTATGCTGCGCCACCTATCACTTGTTCTTCAAGCCTCCCAAATTGCCATGAACCTCTAACTTTTGACACCCTTCCTAGCAAACCGTTGCTTGGGTATGTTACCGCTTTGCTCAGCCCCTCTTATAGCGTTGCTAGTTGCAGGTGAAGTTGAAGATTGCTCCATGGTGGACAGGGTTATGTTGGGATATCACAATATCTCTTATATTATTAATGCATCTATATATTTGGTAAAGGGTGGAAGGCTCGGCCTTATGCCTGGTGTTTTGTTCCACTCTTGCCGCCCTAGTTTCCGTCATACCGGTGTTATGTTCCCGGATTTTGCGTTCCTAACGCGGTCGGGTGATTTATGGGACCCCCCTGACAGTTCTCTTTGAATAAAACTTGTCCAGCAAGGCCCAACCTTGGTTTTACCATTTGCCTCACCACCACCTATACCCTTCCCTTGGGTCGGCCAACCCAAGGGTCATCTTTATTTTAGCCCCCCCGGGCTAGTGCTTCTCTAAGTGCTGGTCTGAACCGGGCAGACTGCGGGGCCCCCTCGGGGCAACTCGATGTCTGGTTTTACTCGTAGGATGACCTATCCGGTGTTGCCCTGAGAATGAGATATGTGCAGCTCCTATCGGGATTGTCGGCGCATCGGGAGGCTTTGCTGGTCTTGTTTTACCATTGTCGAAATGTCTTGTAAACCGGGATTCCGAGACTGATTGGGTCTTCCTGGGAGAAGGTCTATTCCTTTGTTGATCGCGAGAGCTTGTCATGGGCTAAGTTGGGACACCCCTGCAGGGTATAAACTTTCGAGAGCCGTGCCCGCGGTTATGTGGCAGATGGGAATTTGTTAATGTCCAGTTGTAGATAACTTGACACCAGATCCGAATTAAAATGCATCAACCGCGTGTGTAGCCGTGATGGTCTCTTCTCGGCGGAGTCCGGGAAGTGAACACGGTCTTTGGGTTATGCTTGACGTAAGTAGGAGTTCAGGATCACCTCTTGATCATTGCTAGCTTCACGACCGTTCCTTTGTTTCTCTTCTCGCTCTCATTTGCGTATGTTAGCCACCATATATGCTTAGTCGCTGCTGCAACCTCACCACTTTGCCCCTTCCTTTCCCTTTAAGCTTTGCTAGTCTTGATACCCATGGTATTGGGATTGCTGAGTCCTCGTGGCTCACAGATACTTCCAAAACCAGTTTGCAGGTGCCAATGAAACCGTGCAGGTGACGCATCCGAGCTCAAGGAGGAGCTCGATGAAGATCTTGTTCTTTGTGTTGTTTCATTTCAGTTGATCAGTGGTGGAGCCCAGTTGGGACGATCGGGGATCTGTGTAGCATTTGGGGTAGTCTTCTTTTATTTTGGTTCCGTAGTCGGACCTTGATTGTATCTGTATGATGTAATGCTTTACTCATGTATTGTGTGAAGTGGCGATTGTAAGCCAACTATGTATCTCTTTCCCTTATGTATTACATGGGTTGTGTGAACATTACCTCACTTGCGACATTGCTTTCCATGCGGTTATGCCTCTAAGTCGTGCTTCGACACGTGGGAGATATAGCCACATCGAGGGCGTTACACAACCACTCTACCCTTGTATGGGGAAAGGGCATTATTGATTACCTAGGCCGATGCTAGCTTGGAGCCCGCATTACTAGTGACGGGGGAGAGTTGGTGCTCTGTCTCGGGACGGGGTCGTGCCAGGTAGGGCGGCCATGACTGTTTTCACAGGGCACCGGATACACCGTTGTGCCCCCTCTCGGATGTTACGATCTCGAGTGAGTCTCGTATGATGTACATCGTGAGGATACAGAGCAATGAGTGGACTCCTTGTTAGTGTCGTCTAGGGAAAGATAGTGATCGGGTGCTTACCCTGGGTACTTGAGGTATCGCGGGTCGTGGATGACACAGAAGTTCCCCGGATCTTGTGGGTAAAGTGTGCAACCTCTACAGAGTGTAAAACTATTCGAATAGCCGTGTCCACGGTCAAGGACAGTTGGGCGGTGCTGCTTAAACTACGTCCAGAGCTTCACAAACCAGTGTGTGTGTTTGGATAATTGGGGAGAACTACTTGGGTCAAGTCAAGGGACTTGACATGATTGAGTTGGATTGATGCCTTCTCTATTTATGTTGATATCTGTAATCTGTCCTCATGGTTACTTGAATTCTCCTGATGCATGTCTTACAAGTTGTTGGACATGTCATTGCACTCAAAACTAGCTTTCTGCAAAAATTTACCTATATCATGCATTGCTGTATCTTGAACCAAAACATGGGTTGCTTGCGAGTACATTCAAAGTACTCATTGGCTTGCCACTGGTTATTTTATTGGCCAGGCATGAAAGAACAGGATATAATGAAGAGTACCTTGGTGGCGAACATGCGAGCTAGGACGCTTCCCAGTCAGAATGCCTGTAGGGTTAAGGCAGATGGCATGGGTCCAAGTTGTTATTGAATATTTCCGCTGCGATGATACACTCAAGACTTGACCATAATGGTCCTACTTGTGTAAAATGGTATGTATGGATGTAAGACTCTTGTTATTCAGCTTCTGTGTGTTCAGTGAGCATTGATCTCTGGGATCACTATACACGTGCATTCAGTGATCTCGACTTATGAGTCGGGGTCCCCACAGAGCTGGTATCGGAGCCATCCTGACTGTAGGAAGCCTTAGTTAGCATGGTCGTTAGTTAGGGTAAAACTATTTTCAAAACTACCACTAATTTTTGAAAACTATCTCTACTACTCTTCCCTTCTGAGTTTTTCAAAACTTATTGATCTCTTCCCCTTCAAAACATTTGCAAATGGTCGCTAGTACCCTTATGTCCCTGACCATTGGATTCCTTGTAATCCTCGTAAATAACCTAGAAGGACGACGCCTTGCCAGACATTCGCCCACGTCTTCTGAACACAAGTTTGGCGACACCACAAGAGGACGATAACAACGTCTCGAGGAATGAGGACATCGAGACCCATAGGATGGTGACACCTTTGAATTTGCCCCAGAATGATGCAACCTTGTCCTATGACGATCAGGGGGTAAGATATGCAAGACCATGATATACATCGCTAATAGAGCAATCCTGTCCTTACCATTGTTGTATCAGCAACCACCGGTGGATGAGAACCTCGCCATTTGGTCCGCCTCACTATAGTGAGCAGGAAAACAATTCTCCTCACCCCCCTGCTCTTGGTGTCGATGTTGTCATCAACGTAACCGACATGTTGGACCTCTATTATGCCTTGTTAATGTCATTGCATAAATAATTACCTACTTGGTACCTTCGACGCCTTAGAAGACAAAAAGGGATCGTCATGATTAAGAAGACAACAGAAGACCGAGTCAATGCCTGCTATGAGAAGCCACCTTCACCCCATCACTTCAACAGGCGAGAAGTTGTTGAAGACTCTTCAGGCTCAACCCAGATCGTTTCATCGAACAACTACAAGAGATGTAGCAACACCTGAGGAAAACTCAGAAGACTGCACGAGGCACAAGGCACGACTCTTGAGTCCGAGAACCCCTAGGGTAGGATGAGTCATGTACCCCCTATGCGCAGTCGAGTCCGTATGATGGTTCGAATAGAACCATGACTGTGTGTTGCTTGTTTTTATTTATTTGTGTTTTGATATAGGTCACACTTTTGCCCTAGGCGACAAGTATGCGACTATATCACCTTCCATACCTTGCTTCTTCTGTTTGGCCTGTTTTGCACCTGTTTGTTTGCACTTGCACTATAGAACCCACTTTAGGCATTCCCCTCCTCTATGCTACTTTTCCCTCTCATTTCTTTCCTCAACTGAAGACAAGCAAGACAATATGCACCAAGGATTCCACCTCGGCGACCAACAAGCACTGAAGACTTTTGATACAACCTCCTCGACCAAGTACAACCCCGTATGTTTACACCTCAAGACTAGAACCCTATCCCTAGACCCTACAGGACTTCACGAGATACCCCAGCTCGAAACCTTAACCATGAGCTTAACCTACGGAATCACAAGAGAACAAGTTAAGCTGCAGTAAGCCTTGCTTATCACTGGGTTCATTATGGAACTAATGGGCATAGTGAACGAGCACCTTATCTTCCTAAGATAGCACCAGAACTGACGATGCCATAGGGAGGACCAATCTAAGGATATAGGAATAGAGGACAAATGACTTGATGAGTTTATATCAATGACTTGAGGAATTATATGAGACTATTTGGTGGATTATGAGGCTTTGATGTTGGTAGATGAACTTGGTGGGATCATGAGTATAGATTAGCATAGCTTTCAGTACCCCTGAGTAAATTGGATTTAGTAGGATAATTGTGTTCCCAAGCTGGAATTCTTGGAAGTATTTGGATTTAACTTAGCCATGGGATATTGATAGGAGACAGTTGATATTACGTAAATGACTTGGGGGAACTTGTAGGAATCCTCGTTGGACAAGAGATTTGGATTTAAGTAGGTGATTCTAGTTGAATATCGATGCTGAGTATGTCTACATGGTTCGGAGTAAATTGGATTTAGACAGATGATCTTGATCATGATACCATGTTTCTCGGTGGACGATAAACTAGGAGATTGGACTAATTGTCAGAGTTGATTTAGGGTTCTATATAAGCTTGACCTTGGAGTTTACTTGACCATGATAATGGAAATTGTTGGACTGAGTAAAGTAAGGTAGCCTTCCCAGTATTTGTGGATTATAGGATATTAGAAGATCATGTGGGACACCATAGAGATTGGATTTGAAGAACTACTGGATCATGTAATGATTGGTGTAGTTAATGGGTTGTTGGAGTTGATTCATAGGAAGGAAACAAGATTTTGGAGTGGCATACGACGTGTTTCCTTAGGATAGAGGTGCTTTATCTTAGACCTTGGAAGAACAGGATGAGCACTTGGATTGTCACGTTCAAGCTTAGCAGCTTATATGTTCTACCCATGGATTTTTAGGGGTAGACATACATATGAGTTTGGGGATTGTAGACGTATATGATCTTGTTAGACCTCCTCTCGGGAGCCATGAGGATATGAATCACATGACTGATGATTGGATTTGACCTATGCAAAATGATGCTATCGGTGATATGATGTGATTTGTTTAAAGGACTAGATACACTATTGGCATCTCAGAAACCGTGCTTAAAGATAAGATGATAAATGTTCACTCGCACACAAGAATCCTTGAAACCCTTAAGCCCTACCAAGCTACAACATGGTCGGATCATGACCTTAGGGCCTTGACACCAGATCGAGAACCACCTAGACAAGATAGTTGTCATCATCATTTGGTGACCTACTTGTCCACCCAAAGATGGAAGAAGAGCCGTTCAGCTAGTCCAGGAACATTTGAAGATCGCCATGCCAAGGAGGAAGAACTACCACCATCATCAAGAAGTAAACATCCGCCTCGAAGACCAGGTGTATCTGCAAGCCACTTCTCTCTAAGGAATCAAGCATTTCCATGACAAGGAGACCCACACCAAGATTCATCGGCCCCCTTTGTGATCACTCCAAAATTTAACAACCCCTTCTGAGATCACTATGAGATGAAGAGAAGAGAGATACCAGCTGGAGTTGCCACCTGAGTTACCTGATGTGCACAACGCTTTCTATGCATCACAACCCCGGAAGTGTTTCCAACTTCCTAACTTGCCCGATCTCTACGAGGGCATTGATCACCGAGCCATCGACCTCTAGCCCAATCTAACCTACCGCGAGCTACCCATTAGCAACCTGGATCAAGAAGAGCATGAAAAGCACAAGTGCTCCCTAGGTGGTTTTGGTAATTAATGTCAACATATCTCTTGTTGGACTAACACTTTTATCTAGTATGTTTCAGATAAGTTCAACAATGGAGTGGCATGGACTAAAGGATGTGGGAACTCGTTCAAGATGCTAAGGACAAAGGATTGGCTCAAGCTCCAAGCTCGACTCTTCATTTTACATTTTAGTGATCCAAGATCACATTGAGTCTATAGGAAAAGCCAATACTATCAAGAAGGGATGAGGTGTTGCTTAATGAGTTTCTTGCTCCTCAGTGCTTAGTGATATGCTCCAAAACCCTCAACTACTTTCCCACTTCCACAAATGACCTACACCTAAAGACAAAATCGGTCACACCGATTCTTCCTATCCGGCGCCCGGTTCCAAAAGTCATAGCCACTGCCACAAACCCTAAGCAAATCGGTTCTACCGGTAGGGATCTCGGTCTCACCGAGATGAGATTGTAATCTGTCTGCGTATGTCCATTACCAAAATCGGTCTCACCGAGTTTGAGCAATCGGTACTACCGAGATTACAATGCAAGCTTCCTGGTTAACTCATTACCAAAATCGGTCTCACCGAGTTTGTGTAATCGGTCAAACCGAGTTTGCCTGACCAACTCTCTGGAAAGCTTATTACCAAAATCGGTCTCACCGAGTTTGTGTAAGTGGTCTTACCGAGATTACGTTATGCCCTAACCCTAGTCATATCGGTCCTACCGAGTTGCATTTCGGTCCCACCGAAAAACCTAACAGTCACATTATTTGCTAAATCGGTCTGACCGAGTTTAACGATTCGGTCCCACCGAGTTTGGTAGATTGTGTGTAACGGTTAGATTTTGTGTGGAGTCTATATATACCCCTCCACCTCCTCTTCATTCGTGGAGAGAGCCATCAGACTGAACCTACACTTCCAGCATACATTTTCTGAGAGAGAACTACCTACTCATGTGTTGAGGCCAAGATATTCCATTCCTACCATATGAATCTTGATCTCTAGCCTTCCCCAAGTTGCTTTCCACTCAAATCTTCTTTCCACCAGATCCAAAACCTATGAGAGAGAGTTGAGTGTTGGGGAGACTATCATTTGAAGCACAAGAGCAAGGAGTTCATCATCAACACACCATTTGTTACTTCTTGGAGAGTAGTGTCTCCTAGATTGGCTAGGTGTCACTTGAGAGACTCCGACAAGATTGTGGAGTTGAACCAAGGAGTTTGCAAGGGCAAGGAGATCGCCTACTTCGTGAAGATCTACCGCTAGTGAGGCAAGTCCTTCGTGGGCGACGGCCATGGTGGGATAGACAAGGTTGCTTCTTCGTGGACCCTTCGTGGGTGGAGCCCTCCGTGGACTCGCGCAACCTTTACCCTTCGTGGGTTGAAGTCTTCATCAACGTGGATGTACGATAGCACCACCTATCGGAACCACGCCAAAAACATCCGTGTTTCAAATTGCGTTTGAATCCTCCAAACCCTTCCCTTTACATTCTTGCAAGTTGCATGCTTTACTTTCCGCTGCTCATATACTCTTTGCATGCTTGCTTGATATGTATTGTGAATGTTAAACTTGTGCCTAAACTCCACTTAAACTTAAGGAAACTTAAAAACTGCAACTTTGGTACTTAGTGTCTAATCACCCCCCTCTAGACATCTCTTCTCAAGGTCCTACAAGTGGTATCAGAGCATTGGTCTCCATTGCTTTGGTTTAATCACCATTGGAGGAAGATGGATGACTCTACTATTGGGAGTCTTAGACATAGAGTGCCTATTCTTGATGGAGAGTACTTTCATGAGTGGAAAAATGAGATGCTTGTTATTTTCAATCAATATCATTTGAACAAGTACATTGCTAACCCTTGTGCACCTTATGTTGATCCTATGCATCCTACCCATGATGAGTAAATTCACATGATTAGGAATCTTAGAACTGCCAAACTTATCATTAGAGGATTGCCTAGAAACTTGATTGGATGTTTGCCTACTTTTAAGTGTGCCCACACTATATGAAAATTTCTTGAGGAACGATTTCCAGATTATTCCTTGAACAATCTTGATGAAATTCTTCTCATGTCCATTGCTTTGAGTAAAATGAATTCTAGTGATCCTATCTTTGGTGAAAGTCTATTTGAGCTTACAAACCTTATGCGTGCCAAAAGAAATGTTGGGATTATTAGTCATATTATTTCCGAAGCTATAAAAATTCATAAGCAAGATCATTGTCAAACTCACTCTAATGAATCACCCTCTCTAGGATTTGATCCACCACATGACGATGTTGAACATGGATACTGAGGGAGTCCTGGATTAGGGGGTGTCCGGATAGCCGAACTATCATCATTGGCCGGACTCCAAGACTATGAAGATACAAGATTGAAGACTTCGTCCCGTGTCTGGATGGGACTTTCCTTGGCGTGGAAGGCAAGCTTGGCAATACGGATATGTAGATCTCCTACCATTGTAACCGACTCTGTGTAACCCTAGCCCTCTCCGGTGTCTATATAAACCAGAGGGTTTTAGTCCGTAGGACGAACAACAATCATACCATAGGCTAGCTTCTAGGGTTTAGCCTCCTTAATCTCGTGGTAGATCTACTCTTGTACTACCCATATCATCAATATCAATCAAGCAGGAGTAGGGTTTTACCTCCATCGAGAGGGCCCGAACCTGGGTAAAAACAACGTGTCGCTTGTCTCCTGTTACCATCCGCCTAGATGCACAGTTCGGGACCCCCTACCCGAGATCCGCGGGTTTTGACACCGACATTGGTGCTTTCATTGAGAGTTCCTCTGTGTCATCGCCCATAGGCCCGATGGTTCCTTCAATCATCAACAACGACGCGGTCCAGGGTGAGACTTTTCTCCCCCGACAGATCTTTGTATTCGGCGGCTTTGTACTGCGCGCCAATTCGCTTGGCCATCTGGAGCAGATCGAAAGCTACACCCCTGGCCATCAGGTCAGATTTGGAATTTGAACTATACGCCCGACATCCGCGGAGACTTGATCTTCGACGGATTCGAGCCACAGCCGAGCATGCCGCACTATCACGATGGGCATGATTTAGCTCTGCTGCCGGACAGTGCCCTGGAGGCTGCACAAGAGTCCGCTCCGACCCTTAACTCGGAGCCGACCGTGCCGGTCGAGGATGGGTGGCTAGACACCGCCTCGGGGGCTGCTACCTCTACGGCGATGGAGCCGAATACTGACCCTGTCCCTTGTGAAGCTCGTGACTCCGAGGTGCCGGACTCCTTGCCGGACTCCGAACCTCCCGCGCCCTTTCCAATTGAATCCGATTGGGCCTCGATCATGGAGTTCACCGCTGCGGACATCTTTCAGCACTCGCCTTTTGGCGACATCCTGAATTCGCTAAAGTATCTCTCTTTATCAGGAGAGCCCTGGCCGGATTACGGTCAGGACGGTTGGGATGCGGATGACAAAGAAATTCAAAGCCCACCCACCACCCACTTTGTAGCCACTGTCGACGAATTAACCGACATGCTAGGCTTCGAGTCCGAAGATATCGATGGTATGGACAACGATGCCGGAGACGACCAAGAACCAGCGCCTACGGGGCACTAGAAAGCCACCTCGCCATACGAAATATACATGGTGGGCATCCCAAAGGATGGGAATGGCGATGGAACAGCGGAGGATGACCCCTCCAAGAAACAGCCTAAGCGTCGGCATCAGCGTTACCGCTCTAAATCCCGCCACAGCAAAAAATGGAGATTCCGGTTCCGGAGACAATAAAACCCCGGACAGTGCTGAAGACAACCCCCTCCAGCAAGATTCAGCACAGGAGGATGGAGAAGCCAGCCCTCGTGAGAGAGTGGCAGACAAAGAGGTAGAGGACGATAATTACATGCCTCCCTCCGGAGACGAGGCAAGCCTCGATGACGATGAATTTGTCATGCCTGAGGATCCCGTCGAACAAGTGCGTTTCAAACGCAGGCTTATGGCCACGGCAAGCAGCCTCAAGAAAAAGCAGTAACAGCTTAGAGCTGATCAAGATTTGCTAGTCGAAAGATGGACTGAAGTCCTTGCGGCCGAAGAGTACGAACTCGAACGCCCCTCCAAAAGCTACCCCAAATGCAAGCTGCTGCCCTGATTAGAGGAGGATGCATATAAACCTACATCACCAGCGCACAATACGGCTGACCGGCCACCTCGTGGCCGCGACATAGAGGCCTCTAGGCCCTCCACTAAAGCCGCACCCCGGCATCGCTCGAAAAGTACAAAGCCACGGGGGAATGCGCCGGACTTGCGAGACATATTGGAGGATAAGGCAAGACAAACAAGATCGATCTACGGATCGCGTGGGCACCCCACGATACGCGACGACAATCTCCACGCCGGATATAGCAATTCCGGTCGGGCCGAACACAGCAGACAAAGCTCGCTTGAGCTGCGTCGTGATATAGCCCAATACAGAGGCGCCGCACACCCACTATGCTTCACAGATGAAGTAATGGATCATCAAATCCCCGAAGGGTTCAAACCCGTGAACATTGAATCCTACGATGGCACAACAGATCCCGCGGTTTGGATCGAAGACTATCTCCTTCATATCCACATGGCCCGCGGTGATGATCTTCACGCCATCAAATACCTCCCACTCAAGCTTAAAGGACCAGCTCGGCATTGGGTCAACACCTTGCCAGCAGAATCAATTGGGTGTTGGGAAGACCTGGAAGCCGCATTCCTTGATAACTTCCAGGGCACATATGTGCGACCACCAGACGCCGATGACCTAAGCCACATAATTCAGCAGCCAGACGAATCGGCCAGATAATTCTAGACACGGTTCTTAGCCAAGAAAAATCAAATCGTCGACTGTCTGGACGCAGAGGCCCTTGCAGCCTTCAAACACAACATCCGCGACGAATGGCTTGACCGGCACCTAGGACAGGAGAAGCCGAAATCAATGGCAGCCCTCACATCGCTCATGACCCATTTCTGTGCGGGAGAAGATAGCTGGCTAGCCCGCAGTAACAACCTAACCAAAAACTTTGGTAGTTCGGATACCAAAGATAGCAATGGCAGGTCGCGTCGCAATAAGCACAAACGCCGCATTAACGGCGATAATACTGAAGATACGACAGTCAACGCCGGATTCAGAGGCTCTAAGCCCGGTCAGCGGAAAAATCCATTCAAAAGAACTACTCCGGGCCCGTCCAATTTGGACCGGATACTCGATCGCTTGTGCCAGATACATGGCACCCCCGAAAAGCCAGCTAATCACACCAACAGAGATTGTTGGGTGTTCAAGCAAGCAGGAAAGTTAATCGCCGAAAGCAACGACGAGGGGCTGCATAGCGATGACGAGGAGGAGACACGGTCGCCGAACAATAAAGGATAGAAGGGTTTGCCCCCACAAGTGCGGACGGTGAACATGATATACGCAACCCACATACCCAAAAGGGAGCGGAAGCGTGCGCTCAGGGACGTATACGCGATGGAGCCAGTCGCCCCAAAGTTCAATCCGTGGTCCTCCTGCCCGATCACTTTTGATTGAAGGGACCACCCCACTAGCATCCGCCATGGCGGATTCGCCGCATTGGTTTTAGAACCAATCGTCGACGGATTTCACCTCACTAGAGTCCTGATGGACGGCAACAGCAGCCTGAACCTGCTTTACCAGGATACAGTGCGAAAGATGGGCATAGACCCCTCAAGGATTAAACCCACAAAGACGACCTTCAAAGGTGTCATACCAGGTGTAGAGGCCAAATGTACAGGCTCAGTTACACTTGAAGTGGTCTTTGGATCCCCGGATAACTTCCGAAGCGAGGAGTTAATCTTCGACATAGTTCCGTTCCGCAGCGGCTATCATGCACTGCTCGGACGTATCGCATTTGCAAAGTTCAATGCGATGCCGCACTACGCATACCTCAAGCTCAAGATGCCAGGCCCTCGAGGAGTCATCACGGTCAACGGAAACACTGAACGCTCTCTCCGAACGAAGGAGCATACAGTGGCTCTCGCGGCAGAAGTGCAGAGCAGCCTCTTAAGGCAATTCTCGAGTCCGGCCATTAAGCGA
Organism: Triticum timopheevii; assembly: GCA_963921465.1. Classification (NCBI taxonomy): domain Eukaryota; kingdom Viridiplantae; phylum Streptophyta; class Magnoliopsida; order Poales; family Poaceae; genus Triticum; species Triticum timopheevii. Next base: position 244,118,486 of record OY997264.1, on the reverse strand, counting down.
CCGGACACCGTCAAGCGCGCCCGGAGTAACCTACAACAAGACCACCTGGCATGTTCCGAGCATGCCTAGCAATGCGGCCCCAACCCCAGCCCTCGCAAAATTGCAAGACCGTACTACACGTACATCACTACGCTCTGGAGATACCATGGGCATAGGGGGAGGGGCAGAACCACGGCAGGCCCAGAGTGCGGCTCAACCACACCAGGGGCTCCCAAATGTGCCATCATTTTTCTTTTTTTACCCTTAGGACTCCTTTTTCCAGAACCCCTGCCCAGCAGTAGACCCGCCGAATTCATGATGCAGCAGCCAGGGAAGCAGAAAAGCTACGACGAGTATCCAGGTGGTCTCCATTACGAGCATTATACCTGTTTTATACACCATTCCGCAGCCTACCCCTGGAGGGAGACATGTTAAATAGTCCCACCCCTTGCTTATCGCACTATTTGTATCATTCCGCATTCATTGCAGTACCTTTTGAATAAACAATGCAACGCTTTTTGCCTATCATTGCATTCCTTTTTATATATGTTCACTTATGACATGTTGCACCCGTACGCTTTGGTACGGCCGAATACACCAGGGACTTAAGTTCCCCAAATTATGGTGTGATAAGTCCGAACACTTCCACAAGTATGGCACCCCGAACTTATAGCATTATATGCATCGGCTCCGAATCATGTCTTGGGTCAATAGTTGGGTTTGCCCGGCTCCCATGTTTTGGTACCTTATGTTCCGTTATATCGGCTAAGGTAGCGCTGGGAGAACCACTGCGATTGTGCCCTAGTTGAGCTGGGCTGAGCACCCCAGTGGAGAAAGCTAAAACTGACCGTCATGACGGGACGAGAGCCGGTCGCTGTTCGAGAGGTTTTTTCGAGTCCCTAAAGACTTATGCCACTTAGAGCGAGGAACCGACTTTGTCCGGCCCAGGCATGGATAGCGCCCCGAATTTGGCCTTCCGAACACTAGGGGCTTCGCCAAAATTTAAAATTATAGAATTCTATGGCTAAGTGAGAGTGTTCAAGCATTATAAGTCCGGTTGCCTCATTCGTTGTGTTGAGCGCCTCCCTAGAAGGACCCAAAAATGGGAACAAGAGTGCTCAAGTTTATCCCGAACACCCCAGCACTCGCGGCATAGGGGCCGAAGCCAACGACTTGCCATCTCTCAGATTTGATAAACGGCCGCACAGAAGGTAATATTTTAAATTAACAAGCATTGCTTAGCACATATGAACAAAGTTTTCAGCGCATAGGATAACAAAATGCTAGTCTACTAAAAAATTACATCTTTGGAGCATTCACCCGCAATAATGCGGGCACCCTTCAAGACACCCTTATAATACATCTCGGGCGTGCGATACTCCTTGCCTGGCGGTGGCGCGTCCGTCACAAGCTTCTCGGCGTCCATCTTGCCCCAGTGCACCTTAGCGCGGGCAAGGGCCCGACGGGCACCTTCAATGCAGGCGGAGTGCTTGATGACGTCAACCCATGGACAGGCATCCACTAGCCGCCGCACCAGACCGAAGTAGCTCCCAGGCATGGCTTCTTTGGGCCAAAGCCGAACTATGAGGCCCTTCATGGCCTGTTCGGCCACCTTGTGGAGCTCGACCAGCTGCTTCAGCTGGTCGCTCAGGGGCACCGGATATCCGGCCTCAGCATACTGAGACCAGAACACCTTCTCCGTCGAGCTCCCCTCCTCGGCTCTGTAGAACGCGACAACATCGGACACGCTACGGGGCAGATCTGCGAACGCTCCTGGAGAGCTCCGAATTCGGGTAAGTAACAGGTAATTCACTTTTACATGCTTGCTTTGCATGAAGAATGCCTTACCCGCCGCTATCTTCTTTACTGCCTCGATTTCTTGGAGGGCCTTTTGGGCTTCGGCCTTAGCGGCTTTTGCACTCTCAACAGCCGACGCAAGCTCGGACTCTCGAGTCTTCGAGTCACGCTCCAAACTCTCGTGCTTTTCCACGAGAGCCTGGAGCTCTTGCCGTACCTCCCCCACCCGCGCCTCCTGCTTCTCTCGCTCGGCGCGTTCTGCGGCCGCATTGCGTTCGGCCACGGACCCCGCCTCCTTCAGGGTCACCACCTCATTCGTAGCCCCTGGAGTACCCATGTTATTCTTGTCATTTTTCTTTTTGCAACCAAATCCTTTTCTATAAGGTACAACTTTAATAAGGTGTTACTCACCTTCCTTGTCCTCGAGCTGCTTCTTGGCACGGCCGAGCTCGATCTCGGACCGCTCGAGGCTCTGCTTCAAGGAATTGACCTCCGCAGTCAGTACGGCAGAGGTCAGCAGCGCAGCCTGCATTCCCATATTGACATATTTGTGTTAGACTCGTGCGTATATCTTTTTAGATCCTCAGTTCGGCTTTTCTTTCCGAACACCGAACTAAGCATCAGGGGCTACTGTCTATGCGGTACTATTTTTACACATCCTAATCACATACCTCAAAGCCTGTTAGAAGGCTGGTGCAGGCTTCGGTCAGCCCGCTCTTGGCGAGCTGAACCTTCTGAATCACCGCACTCATGACAATGCGGTGTCCCTCGTCGATGGAAGCGCTGTTGAGCGCCTCCAGCAAGTTATCCGGCGCCCCCGGTTGGACGGACGCCGCCGGCATCGCCGTCTTGCCCTTCTCATGAAGGGGCTGCCCGCCGGACTCCGGAACCACCAAAGGTTCCGGTGCGGAGTCCGGTCCAAGGTCCGGGAGGTTGCCATGTGGCACCTCCGGCGCCTCCTCCTCCTGGCTGGTCCCCTTCTGGGACCCTGCCTCGGCATCGTCTGTGTCACGGGGGGAGGAGGCGGTCGAAAGTGAAGCGCTATTCACATCCGACGAACCCAGGGACCCGCTCGATGAAGCGGGGAGATCGTCCTTGGGCGGACTACATGGTTGTATTCGGCGTTAGAAGACGCTATGCGACGAAAGGAAAAACATGAGTTATTTTGGAATCCGGATACTTACGATCTCGCCAGGGGCTTGGCCCTCGCGGACCACTCCTCTTCACCGTCGTCGGCATTGGTGGAACAGTCCGGAGGAAGGGTCCTTCCCTTCTTGGACCCTTCGGCCTTCCTCGTTGGGGAAGCCTTCCTCTTCTTCTCTCCCCCCGCTGGGGGAGAGGCCTCTTTCTTCTCCTCCTCATCTTCGTGGGAGGAGTCCGCCTCGGAGTCGTCGGACGATGAGTCCGATAACACCTGGCCTTCTTCTTGGCCTTCTTCTCCTGTACCATGTAAGGCGCCGGGACCAGCAGCCCTGTCAAACGGGCATCCGCTGGGTCTTCTGGAAGGGGAGCCGGACAGTTAACCTGTCCGGACGTCTTCTGCCAGGCCTGTTAAAGGTATTGGGAGTTTAGATCCCACATAGAGTCAAACTATGGAAAGCAAGTGTCCCGTAAAGGATAATATAGCTTACCTCGCCAGCCGGACGCTGCGAGCTGAATCCGCGATCTTCGATAGCGGATGCGGGCGCCTCGACGCTCTTGAACGGCACCCTCCAGGCCTCTTCGTACGTAGTGTCGAAGAGCCTGCTCAAGGTTTGGTGCTGTGCCGGATCAAACTCCCACAGGTTGAAATCCTGCTGTTGGCACGGGAGAATCCGGCGGATGAGCATGACCTGGACCACGTTGACAAGCTTGAGCTTCTTGTTCACCAGGGTTTGGAGACAGGATTGGAGTCCGGTCAGCTCCTCCGAATCGCCCCACAACAGGCCCTTCTCTTTCCAGGAGGTGAGCCGCGTGGGGATGCCAGATCTGAATTCGGGGGCCGCTGCCCATTCAGGGTCACGCGGCTCGGTGATGTAGAACCACCCCGATTGCCACCCTTTAATGGTTTCCACGAAGGCGCCCTCGAGCCAGGTGACGTTGGGCATCTTGCCCACCATGGTGCCTCCGCACTCCGCTTGGCTACCGCCCACTACCTTCGGCTTGACATTGAAGGTCTTTAGCCATAAGCCGAATGGGGCTGGATGCAGAGGAAGGCCTCACACACGACGATAAACGCCGAGATGTTGAGGATAAAATTCGGGGCCAGATCATGGAAATCCAGGCCATAGTAGAACATGAGCCCCCGGACAAAGGGGTGGAGTGGGAAGCCCAGTCCGCGGAGGAAATGGGGAAGGAATACCACCCTCTCATGGGGCCCGGGGGTGGGGACGAGCTGCCCCTCGTCGGGGAGCCGGTGCGCGATATCGCTGGACAAATATTCGGCCTTGCGCAGCTTCTTGATGTGCCCCTCCGTGACGGAGGAGGCCATCCACTTGCCTCCCGCTCCGGACATGGTTGGAGAAGGTTGAGGTGAGATATGCGGACTTGGGCGCTGGAGCTCGAGTGCGCGGAGATGGATAAGCTAAAGAGGAAGAAGGCATAGGTAAAAAAGGTGGATCCTTATCCCCTTATATATGGGCGGACGAAACTACACGTCCCCACCAGCCCGGTAAAATTCGCTTATCTCCCAAGCGCCGCAATCAATGGCGCGGTTGGATTACCCATGTCCGTATTGATGAGGATCCCGGAATAGGGGGACACGATCTCTGCTGTGACAAGACATGCCAAGGAAACCGCTTCGCTAAACGTGCTGAGGTGGTACAATAAAAATGATTCGAGTAAAGGCTTGGCCGTGGTGTGACGTCATATCACGAAATACGTCAGCAGATTGAACTTGTGTAAATATTATTCTCTCTACGGTGGTATGTGGAATTTATTTTCACTACACCATGACACCACATTCCCTACAGACGTATGTTGGGAAAACTATTATGTATCAACGGACTGTTGGTTGGGAAAACTTGTATCAGACGGTCGGTCGGTAATACTCACATGTAGCATCCAACTGTCGGTCGGGAATAGTTTATTATCCTACGTCATATTATTGGTCGGGAATGCTTCACTTCCCTTTGGGTTGTTGGTCGGCAATGAAACGCCGACCGATTGCTTGTGGGTAAATGGGCCGGCCAGATAGCTGCGCGCGCACGGACGAAAAACTTAGCACGAAAACAGCCCACTACGCGAAAAATCCCTCCTTTTTTTCTCGTTCTGCCTCCAACCGGTGCCACAGACTGCCCCCAAATATCATTCTTCCTCCTAACCTAAATCCGCCGCCGCCGCTCGAGCTCTCTGTCGCCGTCCAGCTACGTGCTCTTCGGCCGGCGAGGCTGCGACCTCCTCTCCCGCTCGTTCCCCAGCGTCTCCACCGTCGACCCCACACCATCCTGTCACGGCCACGCGCTGAAGTTCTGTTCCTCGGTGAGTGCTCTCTCCGGTCAGGCTGCGCGCGTAAGCTTCCAGCGAGGCTGCCGCCGCCCTGCCTGGCCCGTCCTCCCCCCTCTCCACCATGGTATCCACCATGGCCGTCGGAGTACAGAAGAGATCTTGGCGGCGGTGAGAGAGGGCTCGGGATAGGGTTAATGAGGGGCTTCATATAGAGAGAAGAAAAGAGGTCCTCGGCTCCTTCCCCTTCGGCCTTCCCCAGCCGGATCTGCTCCCCTTCGGCCTTCCCCAGCCGGATCTGCTCCCCTTCGGCCTTCCCCCAGCCGGATCTGCTCCCCTTCATCCACCCTGACTCCCCGAGCTCCTCCCTCGGGTAGTTCCTCTGCTCACCCCTCTTCCCCTGTTTGTGTTGCTGCCTGCTTGCCGCTTGCTAGTACTGTGTAACCATGTGCTTGCTTGCTGCTTGCTACTGCTCCTGTGGTGCTTGCTGATTGTGTGGTTGTTGTGTGCTTGCTGCTGTTATGCTGTGTGTGCTTGCTGTGGTGTGCAGTGTGCTGCTAGCCACGGTTCTGCTGCTTGATGTGCTAGAACTGTCGTATTGCTGCTGAATGTTGATATTCTACTGCCTATTGATTGGTGATTAATCCAGTTTCTTCCCTGGAAATGAAGCATTAGACGTTATACATGGTAATGTGTTGTCCCTTGAAAAATGAAACTCTGTTATGAAATGTAATTCTGTTAAACTTTATAGGCAATGAACTGTACATTCTCTCAGACAAACTGTAGATGAAGAGAATAACAAAAATATTTTGTATACCATCAACAGGTAAGAAGTGGCATCGAGCTAAACTGACATAGTAAAAGAGAATATAGACCAGCATTGATTGTTACTAGTCAATGCACAGAGCGAGATATCGATGTTCTTCTTCTGGTTGTTGCTTATTAATTGTTTGGCACTCATCTCCCCCGAACTAACTTTCAGTGATCTGTACTCATGTCGGTATGGCACTGATTTATCTCTAGACATGGTTCTCTCTTACTGTTACAAGCAAATGTTAGTAAACAAAATAGTGTGTACCTTTCAGAAGCAATGCTAACTATAATTTGCTCAGTTTAACAAGGCGACCTGATTTTTTTAAATAGTCTAATATTTCAATGCGATGATACGATGACTTCTTCTGCATTACACCATGTTGTATTCATAAAAAATATGCTTAGCGTGTCATACATACAATCTGGTTGGACTCGTATTCGATATTGAATTTATGTGTTCCATTCCCAATTTATGGGGCTACTCCGATTTAATTTCTCAATAAAAACAATAAGACTAATAGGTAGGAACATATCCACCTTTGTACGGTTCTGAAAATTATTACAGAATTACTCAAGCACTCCATCAACTAAAAACTTAGCAACAAACTCTAACCATACACTCAAGTGCTTGGACACAAGAATCAGAAAAAAAACACTTAAAATGACATATGATGTGGTCAGCCGATTGGTGCACCGTTTAGGTATCATGACTATTCTCATCTATTCCCATATTATTGTTGTCTTGATTTGCCTGCAATTGTTATCTTGGCTATCATTTAGTCAACCACTTATATTAGGTTTGTTGGTCCGTAGTCTTCCATATAGCTATTTTCAACTAAATCTGTAGTCTTTCATATATATAGGAATTGTCTTCTAATATTCAGGTCTCACATATATTCCTTGCGGTGTATTAAATTTGTATTATAAAATAAAATGTCTGTTGAAAATAACTAATAGTATATGATCAGTCTGGACTTTCTTCTCTGCAAAAAACTATTTGAAGTGCAGTTGGCAACTCGGCATCTAACTGTTGGTATATTATTGTGTTGCTTCTTTTCCCCTCATCTTTTACATTTTACCATGCTATTCGCTGCTACCTGTTCGTCATCATCTGAGTTCTTACTCCTTCCATTTATGTAGGAATGTCTGAAGAGAGTTATCCCCTATGGGCACATGGACATTGCATAATCAGTCTTATCATGGTAATAATTTGCCTGCCTAAGAAGGCAAAGCAATCAGCCAAGCAATGAAACTGGAGTCCAGTAAAGAGAAATCTTCCAGTGACAATCAAGAGTTGAATCGTAGACATTCCAAAGGAGACAAGTCATCCAACCATCCAGCAGAAGTGTAGACAGTTTAAAGAAACCAGCACTTGATTCGGGCAATAATAGCGCATCAGTTTCATCTAGTTCTATACATAAGGTAACACACTTTTATGTTCCACTGGACATCTATTTTTACATGTCTGGCTGAATCACTACGTTTCTAGTCTTCACCGTGTACATATGTCTCTTGCGGGTGTGCTATTTGTTCCAGTGGAAGATAGGTTCCAGTTTTTATAAATGGTCCTCTACATGTGAATATGTTCTCTGTACATGAACCAAATTCATGTACTAGTTTTACTGAAAACATATACTAGCTAGTATCAGTTTACTGAAAACCTAACCAGTCTGCACGTGAATATGTTCTCTGTACATGGTCCTCTGCATGCAATTTTTTTATATATGAAAAATGGTGATGATGATGAGTACGTGCTGCTGTTCTACTAGTTCACTGCCTGCTGGTCCAGATTATATGGTCGTGAAGCTCGGCGTTGACAAGAGCATCACCCTGTAGCTATGTGTCCTTCTCTAACAAACACTCAAAGCACTACCATGCCGGGCTGTGGGTGCGTATGATTTGAATCTGCAGTAAAGACTGGTAATTTTGTTTGTATCTCGTCTTGACCATCTATGTCGTCGGGCACCAATTCGACTATTTTCACAGGTACCGCCTCATCGACCAAGGATCTACGGCGACGGCGGCACCAGCGACCCCATGGAGGCGGCACCGAAACCCTAGCCACTACTGCTCTCCCCTGAGTCCCCTCCTCATCTCCTCCCTCGTGCGGTACGTGTCGGCTCTCTTTTCTCTCGCTCTCTCAAGCTAATTTTAATCTGACTCCATCTTGCGGTGCTACTGTGCGTGCAATACATGCTCTGCTTGGTCTTATTTTCTTAGACATCCCTCGATCAGTTAAGTTGGACAAGCAAAAAATCTTACATATATCAGCTTTGTCATTGAAGCTCATTTGATTGATGTCTTTATCTTCACAAGTCTCGCTGAACCTTGAGATAGGCAAAAACATTCAATTCAGAGCCTTATAGTTTGTTGCTATAATAATAATACCTACACTTCTACATTACCAATTGCAGTCTGGAGATTCAAATTCAGATGTGAAAACTATATAGGATTTTCAATTCTTTGGGAATGTTACTACATAAATTTTTTACATGTTTCTCTCTGAGGCTAATTTTAATCTCACACCATCCTAGGTGGTACTGTGTGTGTTGTAGATGCTCTGCTTCATCTTTTCTCAAACCTCCACCAGTCAAATTTGGCCAGGAAAAAGAAACACCTACATACATATCATCGGGTAGTGGCCTGACAAAATGTTACATATATCAGTTTTGTCATTTAAGCCCATTTGATGTCGTCTTCATAACTCTGTCTATCAAGCTATGGTGTGGAATATTAACTGGGGATTTTGACACGCAGATGCTCAAGCTGGAGGATGGTGGTGATGGAATATGGATCAATGAGATGAAGAAAGGTGTAGATGTCAAGTACGAGAATGATGGAAGGATCTTGTGGTTATCTAGTTGCCCACCAGCAGTAGTCAATGTAGATGATGTGCCTCTAGGGCAAATTCTGGAAACCAAAGCGGCCCATTTTTGTTCTCAAACAGTGAACATACTTTGTACCCTATTTAATAAGTTAAATTATTTTATGGGAAATTTCGATGTGAAAATTATTGAATGTGTGTTATTATTGTTTAGTTTTGGTTTACTATTGTTGGACTAATGATTTGGGTAACTTGATTGATATTCTGTTGATAATGTGAAATCCAGCTATATGGGAGGGCTAGCTGACGTTGGTTGGCAAAACAAACCCCATCAGACAGTTGGTCGGGAAAAGCTAATGCGAGGCCCAATGGAATGTTGGTCGGGTAAGAATGCCCTATCCGATACTCGGTCGGGAAAGGCCCATGACAGCCCCAACGGATTGTTTGTCGGGAAAGAATACTCTGACTGATAGTCGGTCGGGAAAGGCCCATGGGAGCGCCAATAGACTGTTGGTCGGGAAAGGTCCATGGCAGGCCCAATAGAATGTTGGTCGGGAAAGATGCTCCATAGCCGACAAGCAGTCAGTCGGGAAAACTATGTCGGTCGGGAAAGGGCTTTCCCGTCTGGACTTACCCCAACAGACAGGGTCGGTCGGCAATAGTCTTTCCCGACCGACTGTCTGTTGGTAGACATTGTATTCCCGACCAATCTGGCTGTTAGGGATGTAGTGTTGTGGTGTAGTGTTTGCAGAGACGGACACTATCCTGGTGTTCAAAATCTTCTATGAATTATTCGTAGGAGGAACCCGCCTTGCAATGCTGAAGACAATATGCGCGCCGGACTCGTCGTCATTGAAGCCTGGTTCAGGGGCTACTAAGGGAGTCCTGGACTAGGGGGTGTCCGGATAGCCGAACTATCATCATTGGCCGGACTCCAAGACTATGAAGATACAAGATTGAAGACTTCGTCCCGTGTTCGGATGGGACTTTCCTTGGCGTGGAAGGCAAGCTTGGCAATACGGATATGTAGATCTCCTACCATTGTAACCGACTCTGTGTAACCCTAGCCCTCTCCGGTGTCTATATAAACCGGAGGGTTTTAGTCCGTAGGACGAATAACAATCATACCATAGGCTAGCTTCTAGGGTTTAGCCTCCTTGATCTCGTGGTAGATCTACTCTTGTACTACCCATATCATCAATATCAATCAAGCAGGAGTAGGGTTTTACCTCCATCGAGAGGGCCCGAACCTGGGTAAAAACATCGTGTCCCTTGTCTCCTGTTACCATCCGCCTAGACGCACAGTTCGGGACCCCCTACCCGAAATCCGCCGGTTTTGACACCGACAGATACTATGATGAGGATGATGATAGTGACTTCGATCTTGATGATGCAATGAGACACTTTGGTCTTATGGCAAATCTTCGGGGATATATGTCAGGAGGAAAGGAATGGGTTCTTGATAGTGGATGTACCGATCACATGACCGGAGATAAAGACATGTTTCATGAGCTTGCTGATAATGATAGTCCTTGAAAGTATGTCACTTTTGGTGACAACTCAAAGGGTAAGGTGGTTGGCCTCGGTAAGGTGGCCATATCACATGATAGCTCCATACAAAATGTTATGCTCATTGAATCTCTTGGATACAACTTACTTTCAGTATCTAGACTTGCTGATTTCGGTTTCAATGTTCTATTTACTGAAGTAGATTGCCAAGTGTTTCATCGAGACAATCATAAAATGGTCTTTACCGGTGTGCGTAGAGGTGATCTATACATTGTTGATTTCACTAAAAAGGCTTAACCTAAAACTTGCTTCATTGCTAAATCCTAAAAAGGTTGGTTATGGCATAGACGACTAGGTCATGTTGGTATGCGAAACCTTGACAAGCTTATTAAAGGAAATCATATCCTTGGAGTTAACGATGTCATATTTGATAAGAATAGACTTTGCAGTGCTTGTTAGGCAGGTAAACAGGTTGGAGGAAGACATCCCGTGAAGAACATCATGACTACAAGGAGGCCACTCGAGCTACTTCACATGGATCTTTTCGGTCCCAACTCTTACAAGAGTCTCAGTGGAAATTCTTTTGGTCTAGTTATAGTTGATGATTTTTCAATATTTACGTGGGTGCTCTTTCTCGATGATAAATCGCAGGTCCAAAAGATCTTCAAAAACTTCGCTAGGAAGGCCCAAAATCAATTTGAAGTGAAGATCAATAAGGTTCGCAGCGACAACGGAATAGAGTTCAAGAACGCAAATGTGGACACCTTTCTTGACGAAGAAGGGATTTCACACGAGTTCTCAGCTACGTACACACCTCAACAAAACGGAGTTGTTGAGAGGAAGAACCGGACGCTCATCGAAATGGCGAGAACGATGCTTGATGAGTACAAGACACCGAAGCACTTTTGGGCAGAAGCGGTTGAGATAGCTTGTCACGCGACAAATCGCTTGTATCTTCACAAGCTACTCGGCAAGACGGCATACGAGCTCCTCACCGGTAACAAACCCCAAGTTGGATACTTTCGAGTATTCGTCTCAAAGTGCTACATTCTTGATAAGCATCGTCGCTCTAAATTTGCTCCTAAGTCTCATGAAGGTTTCCTACTTGGCTATGGCTCAAACTCTCACACTTACCGTGTCTACAACAATTTCACCCGAATGGTTGAAGAGACGGTAGATGTGAAGTTTGATGAATCTAACGGCTCGCAAGTAGAGCAATTGCCAATTGATGTAGGAGACAAAGATCCTTCGGAAGCAATCCAAGACTTGGCTATTGGCAAGGTTCATCCAATGGAGGTGAAGGAGAGTACCTCGTCCGTCCAAGTGGAAGCTTCTACTTCAAGACAAGGTGAATCAAGAGTTGATACGGAAGCATCCACAAGTGGGACACACCAAGATGAAGAAAACGAGGAAGTGCATCAAGATGAACGTCAACAACCTCCTTCTCCACCACGACAAGAGAACGACAACGCCAACAATGAAGAAGGCCAAGAAGAGGAACAAGATGAAGAAGATGTTCAACGAAGAACCAAGCAAAAGCTTTCATGAGTTCGAGCAAGAATTGCTAAAGATCATCCCGTCGAGCAAATCTACAATGACATTCAAACTGGGAGAATCACTCGCTCTAAAACTCATTTAGCTAACTTTTGTGAAAACTATTCTTTCATCTCTAGCATTGAACCTATGAAGGTTGAAGAAGCATTGGAAGACCCGGATTGGATAAATGCTATGCATGAAGAGCTACACAACTTTGAGAGGAACCAAGTTTGGACATTGGTTGAGAAGCCCGACAACAACCACAACGTCATCGGTACCAAATGGGTGTTTCGCAACAAGCAAGATGAAGATTGACAAGTAGTTCGCAACAAAGCACGTCTCGTCGCCCAAGGCTACACATAAGTCGAAGGTATGGACTATGGTGAGACTTATGCTCCCGTTGCTAGACTTGAGTTCATTCGCATCTTACTTGCCTATGCTAATCATCATGATCACCTTGTACCAAATGGATATTAAAAGTGCTTTTCTAAATGGTGAAATAGAGGAGGAAGTTTATGTTAAGCAACCTCCCGGCTTTGTCAATCCTAAGAAACCCAATCATGTTTACAAACTTCACAAAGCTCTTTATGGTCTTAAACAAGCTCCTAGAGCATGGTATAAATGCTTGACCAAGTTCCTTATTGAAAAAGGCTTTGAAATTGGGAAAATTGATTCTACTCTTTTTACTAAAAGGGTTAATGGAGAACTATTTGTGTGCCAAATCTATGTTGATGATATTATATTTGGTTCAACTAACCCTCATTTTAGTGAAAAGTTTGGGAAGCTAATGTCGGAGAAGTTTGAGATGTCTATGATGAGTGAACTCAAATTCTTTCTTGGGTTGCAAATCAAGCAAACTATGGAAGGTACCTTTGTTTCTCAAACGAAGTACACCAAGGACTTATTCAAGAAGTTCAATATGCAAGAATGCAAAGGTATGTCTACACCCATGCCTACTAGTGGACATATTGATTTGACCAAAGATAGTGAACCAATTGATCAAAAGGTTTATCGCTCTATGATTGGTTCATTGTTATATCTATGTGCTTCACGTCCCGATATCATGCTAAGTGTGTGCATGTGTGCACGATATCAAGCTGCTCCTAAGGAATGTCATCTTAAGGCCGTGAAAAGGATAATGAGATACTTAATCCATACACCAAACTTTGGCATTTGGTATCCTAAGAGGGCCTCTTTCGATCTTGTTGGCTATTCCGACTCGGACTATGCCGGAGACAAGGTTGATAGAAAGTCCACTTCGGGTACTTGTCAATTTCTTGGTAGATCTCTTGTGTCTTGGTCCTCCAAGAAACAAAACTCAGTATCCTTATCCACCGCCAAAGCTGAATATATTGCCGCCGGTTCATGTTGTGCTCAATTACTTTGGATGACCCAAACTCTTAAAGATTATGGGATATATGTGAGACATGTTCCATTGCTTTGTGACAATGAAAGTGCTATCAAAATTGGTCATAATCCTGTGCAACATTCTCGAACTAAGCATATTGAAGTTCGTCATCATTTCATTCGAGAACATGTTGCTAAGGGTGACATTGATCTTAAGCATGTTCGCACCGAAAACCAATTAGCAGATATATTCACTAAACCTCTTGATGAGAAAGTGTTTTGCAGGTTAAGAGGAGAATTGAACATCATTGATGCTTCAAACTTGGAGTAGAAACTCCATTGGACACATGCAAGACATGAGCTTATGACTAATCCTTGATATTTCTCTTATGATGAAAATCTTATGTCTTGGATATATTTGTATCTTGCATGTTATCTAACCCATGTAGGTACTTGGTGGAATCAAATTCCATGAGATTGTAATCTACTCACATCTTGAGCAATCTCTACATCACCAAGTCTCTACACTATGGTGGTTAAAGACAAGGAAGCACGAAACCATTCAAACATATCCTTTGACAAATTCTATGTTGAGCTTCATGATTGTCATTTTTGGATACACAAGTGCTCTTCCTTGCAAGAACTAACCCATGTAGGTAGATGGACTTAAATTCCAAGTGGTGCTCCAAATTCTTGATGAGCTACATCAACCTTGAGCAACTCACACAAGTTCAACTACATGGACAACACCACCAACCAAGGTATGTTATTCCATCTTAGAGAAGCTTTACTCCAAGTCATGAGCTAAAGCAATTTGACAAGATGAGAATACATCAATATGCTTAAACGAAAAATGGCAACCCCATTTTGAGCTTAAACGATGAGTATGACCTATGATCAAGTGATCTCACTTGAGTCCTAAGTCAATATACTCTAACATAGGTGACTTTGTCGCCGACCATCTCTGGATGAAGTTCTCTTGTGTTCTTTTCTGTGTTTTTGCATTTGTCACATGCATATTTGTTTCCCCTTTCAAAAAAAAACTTCATCTAGATTTCTTTCTGTTTGCTCTGCATTTTCTGCATCAAATTCATTACACATCTTTCAGTAAATTCCTTGCAAATCTTTGTGAGATCTTACTAATATAAGTGAGCTGAGGTGACAAGTGTTTTCTCTGAGATGAACTCGGTTTCACCGATTTGTTATTTTCGGTCCAACTGAATCCTTTCGGTAGACCCGAAGCATACCACTCGGTGTCATCGATTTCACATCAGGAAAAACAGTTTGCCACATATTCTATGTTTCTACTGATCCAGCTCCAATCAATGAATCTTGTCCTCTACAGGCATCACATTTTTATCATTGCTTTGTGCTATGTCTCAAGGACCAAACCCATTCGACGGATTCCAGAAAATCCTTCTTGGAAATTGATGTCAAAGGGGGAGAGAGAGAACATCAAAGCTAATCATTTAGAAAGAGATCTCCAGAGGGAGAGAATACTTAAGTAGAAACTATTTCTCAAGGATCCTAGATGCTTGGTGTTCAAGAGGAGAGATGCTCACATGTCTTCTTGAGGGGAGAGAGATGTTCATATGATCTGTTGTGCTTATTTGCATTAGCATACATTAGCTCTGATCATCATTCATATCTTTCAGCTCTGATTTTCTATTCTCTATCTTCTCCCAGTATCCCATGATAGATTCAGGGGGAGCAAGACATCTAAGGGAAAGAAATCATTTAAATTCATTGCATATCTTTACTCTTGGGGACATGTCTAATCCAATGTGGTACTTAGTACTCACTCTCTACATGTCATCCCAGTCTTAGTATTCTTGTGGTTTCTTCTGTTTGCTCTAGCTAGTAGATGTATCTGTGTTATCTAACCTTGTTTACGCAGGTTCATCCCATCCCAAGCCAACTCAAGACTACAAGGTAAGTATATGCATCGCAATCATGTGTATGAGGAATTCTTGCTGATGTACATACTGTTTGCAAGAATGACTCATGGGCATGAGGGTATTTTCTTTAATATTCTTTGCTCTGATGCATATGGCCAAGATACATGTAACACATTGCCTGCTCTATCATGTTTATGCTGTCACATGCTTCTATATTCCATATTCACATGATTGCATACATGTAGGGGGAGCCTATGTTTGTTACATGTCTTTCCAAAGCTTTACTTGCTATTCTTTATATCTTTATCTAAAGCTTTGATGTATGTTGTCATCAATTACCAAAAAGGGGGAGATTGAAAGCACAAGTGCTCCCTAGGTGGTTTTGGTAACTAATGTCAACATATCTCTTGTTGGATTAACACTTTTATCTAGTATGTTTCAGATAAGTCCAACAATGGAGTGGCATGGACTAAAGGATGTGGGAACTCCTTCAAGATGCTAAGGACAAATGATTGGCTCAAGCTCCAAGCTCAAGACTCTTCATTTTACATTTTAGTGATCCAAGATCACATTGAGTCTATAGGAAAAGCCAATACTATCAAGAAGGAATGAGGTGTTTCTTAATGAGTTTCTTGCCCCTCAGTGCTTAGTGATATGCTCCAAAACCCTCAACTACTTTCCCACTTCCACAAACGACCTAAACCTAAAGCCAAAATCGGTCACACCGATTCTTCCTATCCAGCGCCACCGATTCCAAAAGTCATAGCCACTGCCACAAACCCTAAGCAAATCGGTTCTACCGATAGGGATCTCGGTCTCACCGAGATGGGATTGTAATCTCTCTGTGTATGTCCATTACCAAAATCGGTCTCACCGAGTTTGAGCAATCGGTACTACCGAGATTACAATGCAAGCTTCCTGGTTAACTCATTACCAAAATCGGTCTCACCGAGTTTGTGTAATCGGTCAAACCGAGTGTCGGTGTCAAAACCGACGGATCTCGGGTAGGGGGTCCCGAACTGTGCGTCTAGGCGGATGGTAACAGGAGACAAGGGACACGATGTTTTTACCCAGGTTCGGGCCCTCTCGATGGAGGTAAAACCCTACTCCTGCTTGATTGATATTGATGATATGGGTAGTACAAGAGTAGATCTACCCCGAGATCAAGGAGGCTAAACCCTAGAAGCTAGCCTATGGGATGATTGTTGTTCGTCCTACGGACTAAAACCCTCCGGTTTATATAGACACCGGAGAGGGCTAGGGTTTCACAGAGTCGGTTACAATGGTAGGGGATCTACATATCTGTATTGCCAAGCTTGCCTTCCACGCCAAGGAAAGTCCCATCCGGACACGGGACGAAGTCTTCAATCTTGTATCTTCATAGTCTTGGAGTCCGGCCAATGATGATAGTTCGGCTATCCGGACACCCCCTAGTCCAGGACTCCCTCAGTAGCCCCTGAACCAGGCTTCAGTGACGACGAGTCCGGCGCGCA
The DNA here is from genome assembly GCA_963921465.1 of Triticum timopheevii. Classification (NCBI taxonomy): domain Eukaryota; kingdom Viridiplantae; phylum Streptophyta; class Magnoliopsida; order Poales; family Poaceae; genus Triticum; species Triticum timopheevii. Next base: position 244,101,867 of record OY997264.1, on the reverse strand, counting down.
TATTGTCTTCGGCATTGCAAGGCGGGTTCCTCCTTCGAATAATTCATAGAAGATTTTGAACACCAGGATAGTGTCCGGCTCTGCAAAATAAATTCCACATACCACCATAGAGAGAATAATATTTACACAAGTTCAATCTGCTGCGTATTTCGTGGCATGACGTCACACCACGGCCAAGCCTTTACTCGAATCGTTTTTTTTGTTCCACCTCAGCGCATTTAGTGAAGCGGTTTCCTTGGCACGTCTTGTCACAGCAGAGATCGTGTCCCCTTATTCCGGGATTCTCATCAATACAGACGTGGGTAACCCAATCGTGCCCGTTGGCATGCCCCCTCCATCGAAGGCGAGTCTCAAACGGTTACGGAGTCGGCTCTTGGTATTCAGCCCCTTTATAACGAGACCAAGGCCTGTTTCTTTTCTTCAATCTTCAATCGAATCCGCCCCTCGCCCCGAGTTCCAACACCCAGGGCTCCAGATTCAGGCGCTTCGGACCTTCGACAATGTCTGGCTCCGACCTACAGGGCCGGTGGATGCCCTCTTCCGTCACGGAAGAAGACGTGCTAAAGCTGAGAGATGCCAGGTATCTTACCGGCGAGATTTCGCATAGGCTGCCCGCCCAAGGGCAAGTCATTCCCACTCCCGAGCCTGGTGAGAGCATGGTGTTCATGTCTCACTTCCGTCGGGGTTTAGGCTTCCCGATGGACCCCTTCGTAAGGGGGCTCATGTTTTATTATGGGCTGGAATTCCATGACTTGGATCCGGAGTTCATCCTCCACATCTCATGTTCATCGCCGTATGCGAAGCCTTCCTCCACACCACTCCTCACTTCGGATTGTGGCTCAAGACCTTCAACATGGAGCCGAAAATGATCGAGGAGTGGCAGGCAGAGTGCAGAGGGGCAGTTATAAGCAAGAGAGCTGACGCTCCGTGGCCCGAGGGCTTTTTTCAAAAGGAGCTCGTTTTTTGGCAACAGGATTGGTTCTACATCACCACTCCCAGGGGCACCAGATGGGTGGTGCCGCCTGCCTTTCGCTCAGGCCCTCCACAACGGCTGGCGTCATGGGTCAACAAAGGGCTTGACTGGGGGCCGTCCAAGGATGTGCCATTATTGTAGGGCCGTATTTGAGATCTCCAAGAGAGGGAGATCAATCTGGTTGTAGTGGCGCAGGTCATGCTGATTCGGGGCCTTCTGCCCTGCAAACGTCGCCCCCTCCGCCTGTGGGAATTCAATCTGAGGGACCGCGGGCTCTCCAACACTTCATGGGTGCGACGCCCGTGGAGATGTATAAACTGTTCTTCGGATCACAAGAGATGTGTCCGGACTTGACCGAGGACGCAGGCCTAAGCTGCAATCGCCCGGATACTCAAGTAAGTAATCCTGTGCCCGGACACGCTGTCCATACATTTATCATAAACTTGCCCTTTAACCAGCTATCCCTTGAACAGGAGTGGATAGCAAAAGCAAAACTGATACGGTGTCCGGCCCCCCTCCCCGAGACCACGCCGGATCCTCTGTTAATCAGGATGCTAGAGGCTGCGCCTTCGGAAGAGGGCGAAGGGGAAAATAGGAAAACTACCGCCTCCGCTAAGGAGGCTCTCAAGAAAGGGGGGATCGAGAATCCCTCCCTCCCGGGGGAGAAGAGGATCGCTTCTGAAGATCCGGAGGCCAAGGCCTCAAAGCGGGGGAAGAAATCTTCACCAGAGGGCCCTGCGCCAGGAGAAACCCCGACCGCATTATTTCCCCAAGGGAAGCAGCCCTCCAGCGAGCCGTAAGTAAAAAAGGGGAGTTTTGTAATAAGGGACATCCCTGTTTTTATTTCTGAAGATAACCGAAGTTTTACCTTGTAGTTCGGATCTCAGCCCTTCTCAGCAGAGCTCATCTTCGGGGGCTCTTCGTCCGGAGATGATGGAGAGCGAAACGCCTCCATCTTCCGTACTGCCATGCGGGGCGGACGACCCTGAGGTGTCGTCGCGGATGGTTTCCCCGACTCCGGCGGGACCGGGAGGTCCGGCGCCAACTGGTGTATGGTCGGAGGAGCTGAAGGATCTGCTCGGGCGAGCATCTATCTCAGAAGATCACCGTGCGTTAATGGGTACGGTGATTGAAAGGATTTCATCCGCTGAGAGCGGATTGCATGAAGCCGTCAGAAGTTTACTGACGGGGTTTGAGGTACGCGAAAATGATATACCTTCTGACAATTTTGCATATAGAATGCGCCCTGTATAGATAGTAGCCCCTGAGACTCGGTACGTTGTCGAAAGCGACAGCGTGCCGACGATCATAATCTCAGTTGTAAGATGTCGACCTTCCTATACAGGTGGCGGAGCGTTCAGTGGCCACCCGGGCTGATGGAGTTGCTGAACTGAAGCGGAAACTTGACGTTGCGGATGCGGACATCGCGCTGGTCAATAAACGACTTGACGAGTCACAATGTATGTGGCTTCTCCGCGGACACCTGGTAAGGGAGCTTGACGCCCGTGCCTTACGACATGTATGCTTAATGCAGATGGCGCTGCTGCTATGGAGGACCTTCGGGCGGAGCTTGCCCGAACCAAGGAGCAAGCCAGAAAAAGTAATGCGGCTGCCTTGATGGCGGCCGAAGAGATAAAAGCCGAACAGGCTGCTCACTACCGAAGCAGGGAGGAAATGGCCGAAATGGCCGTGAATCTGAAGGATGCTACCGACCACTATGAGTTTCTTGAAAGAGAACGCCGAGCGGAGCAAGAGGACCTGAAGAAGGCCACCGCCGAAGCCAAGGATGCCCGCTCCGCGATGAGGGCTATAAAGGAGGAGATCCGTCAGGCCGGGGATATTGCAGTTGGAAAGCCTTTTCTGCTGCGTAGGAAATTCATGGATCCGAAGTATGCTCAGTTGGGCCAGTTGTGGGGTGCGGAGGATGCTTATCTGAATTTGGTGGCAAGTGCCGCAGACGCAGTCGAACACTTCCGGGGCCAAAAGGATCACGGAATGGAAGAGCTTTTTTGGTCGCAATTCCATAGTCCGGAGCGTCCACTTCCATTAACCGATCATTTGGCCGAGTGGGCTGAGCTGAATAGGTTGTCCGAACTTGCCATGAAGGATGTCGTGGCTCATTTGTGGCCGAACAGGCCCGAGCCGAAGAGTTATTTTGGCTTGGTGCAGCAGTTCCTTGATGCGGTGCCGCATATCAAGGCGATGAAGCGGTCGACATGCATAGAGGGTGCACGGATGTCTCTCGCCCGTGTCAAAACATACTGGGCGGAGATGGAGGCCGCAGACGTTGCATCCCAGGATTCGGACAGAAGCCGATTACCAGCCAAGCACTATTTTGAGGAAGTCCTGCAGGGCGCTCGTTTAATAGAGTCGCAGTGCTCGAAAAACGTTATGTTCAAATGACATGTATGATTTGTGAAACCATGTTTCAAATATAATATAACGGATTTTTATACTTGAGCGTTCAAGTGTTAAAATACCTCCTGTGCGGCCGTTGACGTATATGTGTATATAACTGAAAGATGGCAGTCTTCGGCTTCAGCCCCCTACGCACATAGTGCGGGGGTGTTTGCAGAAAAAAAGGCGCATTTTCACACTTAATCCAACGTCTTGGTCCTGTGAAGGAGGTGATAGCGTAGCACACTAGGCAACCGGACTATAGTGCTTTATCACTTTCACTTAGCCAGAGGAGTTCGATGGTGGGGCTACTATATAGCCCCTAGGGGCACAGCGCTCTCCGAATTTTGGGGCGCGTATGTGCCTGACCGGGAAACGGTCCTTCGTTACAGCGGAGGAATTCTAAACATTCGATCGAGTGGTTGACCAGTCTCTCGCTATATCATGACAGTCAGTTTTCGGCTTTCTCTACTGACGTGCTCACCTGGGCGAACCGGGGCACAATCGCAGTAGTTCTCCTGGTGCCGCGTTAGCCGATAGAGCGGAACGTAAGGCAGCAAAACACAGGAGCCGGGCAAACCCAACATTTGACCAAAGACATGATTCAGAGCTGATGCATATAAGGCCTAACTCGAGACGCCAAACACTCCCTAAGGTATTCGGTCTTTATGAAAGCGGGCAGAACAATGCCCTAAGCCCCTAGTGTCCAGGTACGTGCAAAAATTTCTGACGCGGCCGATGCCAAAACGCCAGCTTCCTCCTCGGTTATGGTGGGAAACCGGGGGATGTGTATCAACAAGAGACAGTAAGAAAGGTTTATGCAGGGTCTTAATCTGAAAAGAATCCTTGCAACGGGTCCCTACTGCACATCTGCGCCTGTGTGTCCGTTGTGCCGTATCCTGGACGGGCGTAGCACGGTGTTCATCTGTAAAAGAGGAGAACTTACTTGGAAAAAGAGTTCGTGCGAAAGATGTATTTTGAAATAAACAGAGTATGATTCAAAGAATGAATAAAATTGAGCTTTATTGTCTCTTTTTGTGCATGCGTGGAGCCCCTTGTAAGGGGGTACGCGACTAGTGAGCCCCTTGTTTATTTGTACCGGACTCGCCTAACCGTGTCCGGGGTTTGAATGACCTACTTAGGGGCTTTGGTCAGCAAAGCTGGATTAGTGTGTGGCTGTCAAGGTAGTCTCACGTTCTTCCGTATTCAAGGGACACTCAAAGTTTCCCTTTAATGAAATGATGCCCCGTGGACCGGGCATTTTAATTGTAAGGGATGCATAATGCAGTATTGCATTAAAGCGGGCGAAAGCTTCGCGTCCCAATAGTGCTTGATAGCTACTTTTAAATGGGGCGATATGGAAGATTAACTTTTCGCGACGGGAGTTGTCGGATGAACCGAACACAACTTCTAGTGGTAGAGAGCCCGTACAATGGGCATATGGACCTGGCATCACTCCTTTAAAGGAAGTGTTGTTATGGCATATTTTGGTTGGGTCCATCCCCATTCTGCGGATTGTATCCTGATATAGTAGGTTTAGATCACTGCCGCCGTCCATTAGGACTTGTGTAAATTGTAGTCCGTCAATTATAGGATCTAATATCAGAGCAGTCCATCCTGCCTTCCGGATACTTCCGGAGTAGTCCTGATGGTCGAAGGTGATTAGTTTTGACATCCAGTGTCGGGACTCCGCTGGGGTGGACCGTGCGGCGCGTACCTTAGTGGGCGCTGCTCTTTTTTTGCCTGTTGTCACATGAAGTGAGTTTACTGTTTTGACCTCTTGTGGGAAGTTCCTTTGTTTGCCGGTGCTCTACTTGTGGAGTTCGTCATCGTCCTCCCTTGGTGTTTCGAGCCCCTTGTGTTCGGTATTAAGTCGGCCGGACTGTTTGAAGACCCAACAATCTCTGTGGGTATGGTTTGTAGGCTTCCCGGAGGTGCTGTGGATTTGGCATATCTTGTCCAAGATTTTGTTTAGGTTGGATAGCTCATCACTGTTGTCCTTGGGAGGTAGTGTTTTGTTGTTATGCCGAGAGCTTTTGAACCCGGCGTTGACTGCCGTGCTCTTTGGGCCATTTTCCTTAGTCCGGCGCTGGTCCTTTCTGCGTAGTGGTTTCCCATTTCCATCCCTGACCTCGGATGTACTTGGGTTGCTGGTGCTGCATCTTGCCAGCCAGCTATCCTCTCCCGCGCAAAAGCGGGTCATGAGGCTTGTTAGTGCGGCCATTATTCTTGGCTTTTCCTGGCCGAGGTGTCTGGCGAGCCATTCGTCTCGGACGTTATGTTTGAAGGCTGCTAAGGCTTCGGCGTCCGGATAGTCGACTATTTGGTTCTTTTTGGTGAGGAACCTGTTCCAGAATTTGCGGGCTGACTCTCCGGGCTGTTGAGTTATGTGACTTAAATCGTTTGCATCCGGAGGGCGGACATAAGTCCCCTGAAAATTTGCCCGAAACGCATCCGTGAGCTCTTCCCAACTTCCAATGGTATTTTCTGGGAGGCTTTTGAGCCAATGCCGGGCTGGCCCTTTGAGCTTGAGGGGTAAGTACTTTATGGCGTGGAGGTCATCTCCTCTAGCCATGTGTATGTGCAGGATGTAATCCTCAATCCAGACTTCGGGGTCTGTTGTTCCGTCGTATGCCTCTATATTTACGGGCTTGAATTCCGCTGGAAATTCATGATCCAGCACCTCATCGGTGAAACATATGGGGTGTGTGGCGCCCCTGTAGTTGGGTGTGCCGTGATTTTCGAATACTCGATGTGTTGTGTTGCTTTCTGGAGCTTGCTTTCTTGGCCCATAGATGGACCTGGCCGAGCCATCCTTTTTGCGAGGATCCTTATGTGGATCACGTGCCTCCTTGTGTGCGGCGCCGCTTGCCGCTCTTTGTTTGTCATGTGGTCGTCTATCCGACCGGGTGGCTTCTTTGTTTTTTGATTGTGGGGGCTCTACGGCCTCCTCTTCAAATTCGGACAATAGTTTGCGCTTTGGGTAGCTCTTTGCTTGGGGACTGTCGCCGTATTTGTCTGCGGTCTTGAGTACTTTGCTCCATCTCATTCTGTGTACGTCTTCCGCTATTTTGAGCTTCCGCTTCTGCTTCTTCAGACTTCGTGCAGTGGCGACGAGCCTTTTGTGGAGGTTCTTCTGGTCCAACGATGTGTCTGGCGTGAGATCATCCGGACTGTTGTTTTCGCCGGGGATGGATTGCTTATCCAATTCATCCTGTTCGGATGGTTGCTTGGCGGCATGCTCGTCGTCCACTGGTTCGCCCAGCTCTATGGCTGGGTCTGTATGGGTGATGTTGTTGTCGATGCGGGACTATGGGTGGCGCTTGCGTCGCTGTTTCGGCTGTTTTTCGGGGGAACTATCCTTCGCAGCGTCCCGTTGTTCCTCGTTATCGCTTTCTTTAGGCGTATCCACCATATATACATCGTGAGTTGAGGTGGCCTTGCAGTGCCCTGTGGGCGCTAGTTCTTGGTCGTCTCCGGCATCGTCGTCCATACCTTCGATGTCTTCGGAGTCGAAGTCTATCATATCGTTTAAGTCATCGACAGTGGCTGTAAACTGGGTGGTGGGTGGGTTTTGAATTTCTTCGTCATCCGCATCCCAACCGTGCTGACCGTAATCCGGCTAGGTCTCTCCTGATAAAGAGAGACACTTTAGCGAATTCAGGATGTCGCCAAAAGGCGGGTGCTGAAAGATGTCTTCAGCAGTGAACTCCAAGATCGGCGTCCAATCAGACTCGATTGGAAAGGGCGCGGGAGGTTCGGAGTCCGGCACCTTGGAGTCACGAGCTTTACAAGGGACAGGGTTGGTATTCGGCTCCATCGCCGTAGAGGTAGCAGCCCCCGAGGCGGTGTCTAGCCACCCATCCTCGATCGGCACGGTCGGCTCCGAGTTAAGGGTCAGAGTGGACTCTTGTGCGGCCCCCAGGGCACTGTCCGGCAGCAGAGCTAAATCATGCCCATCGTGACAGTGCGGCGCGCTCGGCTGTGGCTCGAATCTGTTGAAGATCAAGTCTCCGCGGATGTCGGCCGTATAGTTCAAACTTCCAAATCTGACCTGATGTCCAGGGGCGTAGCTTTCGATCTGCTCCAGATGGCCAACCGAATTGGCCCGCAGTGCAAAGCCGCCGAATACAAAGATCTGTCCGGGGAGAAAAGTATCACCCTGGACCGCGTCGTTGTTGATGATCAAAGGATCCATCGGGCCTATGGGCGACGACACAGAGGAACTCTCAATGAAAGCACCAATGTCGGTGTCAAAACCGGAGGATCTCGGGTAGGGGGTCCCGAACTTTGCGTCTAGGCGGATGGTAACAGGAGACAAGGGACACGATGTTTTTACCCAGGTTCGGGCCCTCTCGATGGAGGTAAAACCCTACTCCTGCTTGATTGATATTGATGATATGGGTAGTAAAAGAGTAGATCTACCACGAGATCAAGGAGGCTAAACCCTAGAAGCTAGCCTATGGTATGATTGTTGTTCGTCCTACGGACTAAAACCGTCCGGTTTATATAGAGACTGGAGAGGGCTAGGGTTACATAGAGTCGGTTACAATGGTAGGAGATCTACATATCCGTATTGCCAAGCTTGCCTTCCACGCCAAGGAAAGTCCCATCCGGACACTGGACGAAGCCTTCAATCTTGTATCTTCATAGTCTTGGAGTCCGGCCAATGATGATAGTTCGGCTATCCGGACACCCCCTAGTCCAGGACTCCCTCACCGAGTTTGCCTGACCAACTCTCTGGAAAGCTTATTACCAAAATCGGTCTCACCGAGTTTGTGTAATCGGTCTTACCGAGATTACGTTATGCCCTAACCCTAATTGTATCGGTCCTACCGAGTTGCATTTCGGTCCCACCGAAAAACCTAATGGTCACATTATTTGCTAAATCGGTCTGACCGAGTTTAATGATTCGGTCCCACCAAGTTTGGTAGATTGTGTGTAATGGTTAGATTTTGTGTGGAGGCTATATATACCCCTCCACCTCCTCTTCATTCGTGGAGAGAGCCATCAGACTGAACCTACACTTCCAGCATACATTTTCTGAGAGAGAACTACCTACTCATGTGTTGAGGCCAAGATATTCCATTCCTACCATATGAATCTTGATCTCTAACCTTCCCCAAGTTGCTTTCCACTCAAATCTTCTTTCCACCGGATCCAAAACCTATGAGAGAGAGTTGAGTGTTGGGGAGACTATCATTTGAAGCACAAGAGCAAGGAGTTCATCATCAACGCACCATTTTTTACTTCTTGGAGAGTGGTGTCTCCTAGATTGGCTAGGTGTCACTTGGGAGCCTCCGACAAGATTGTGGAGTTGAACCAAGGAGTTTGTAAGGGCAAGGAGATCGCCTACTTCGTGAAGATCTATTGCTAGTGAGGCAAGTCCTTCGTGGGCGACAGCCATGGTGGGATAGACAAGGTTGCTTCTTCGTGGAACCTTCGTGGGTGGAGCCCTCCGTGGACTCACGCAACCGTTACCCTTCGTGGGTTGAAGTCTCCATCAACGTGGATGTACGATGGCACCACCTATCGGAACCACTCCAAAAACATCCGTGTCTCCAATTGCGTTTGAATCCTCCAAACCCTTCCCTTTACATTCTTGCAAGTTGCATGCTTTACTTTCCGCTGCTCATATACTCTTTGCATGCTTGCTTGATATGTATTATGAATGTTAAACTTGTGCCTAAACTCCACTTAAACTTAAGGAAACTTAAAAGCTGCAACTTTGGTACTTAGTGTCTAATCACCCCCCCTCTAGACACCTCTTCTCGAGGTCCTACAGAGCGTCATACACGAAGCCACACCATCAAGTACTTCAAGCTCAGTGGAGCACTACACGGAAGCAGAAGCAACATGAGGACTTGAAGACTACCCCGGATCCAGTTTTCATATTCCTTTCCACGCCTAGTTTGGGAATCTCGGGGACGAGATTCTTGTAAGGGGGGTAGGTCTGTCACACTCTGATTTTCATGGCACAACACTTAAGATCATAAATCATGATAAAATATGGTTTGACAAAAACTTTTGCATTATTTGACTTTTTATTTTGAGTTGGTTTTCTCTTTGTGTTTTTCAAGTGCTCTTTAAAGTCTACACAACTCCACCTTCTATACTTCATCTCCTTGCCCCAAGCTTCTGCCCAATGATCCTGCCATGTCTATAGAGCAACATAGTATTTTCTTACAAAAATAATTTGGCCAAATAGTATTTTCAAAAATTAGTTTTTCAAAAACCCCTGAGTTGAGGTTTGCACTACAAGTACTTGACTTGGGGTGTGAAAAATCATTCAAAAGGTATATTTGAATCCTATTAGATGTAGGACTCCGACAAACCACAAAAATATAATTTTAAAAGTTATTTTCCTATTTTATTTAAAACCTTTTTCTTAAGGCCAGAAATGGTCTTTAATAGGGAAAAATCATTTTATTGTTTCAAAAATATTTGACAAAAACCTAGGGAAACTCAGTGGACATATATTGTCCATATATAAGAGTTTCAACACATGGTCATGTTCAAAATATTGGTCAAATCCCTCAAAAACCCTTTCTGGATATTTCAAGCTTTTGAAATATTTACAAAGGAAATATTCTCCAAAAATTCCAAGAAAATTCTAGCATGTCACATATGACATGTTGGATGATCTTGACAAGTATCATGTCATGGAGAATAGTATAACCCCATGAAATCCCCTCAAAACCATTTCTGTCCATTTTGAAGTTTGAGCAACTTTACATTGCCAAACATGTCCAAATGCTCTCAAATCTTGTGAACATGCTCAAATGGTCTAATCATTCATCTAGACCAAGTGCCACAAGTTGGAGAAAATGTTATATTGATCAAAGTGCCCCAAAACCCTCTCTGACCAGAATCTAATTTGAACAACTTTGTACTACCAACTTTCTCTCCTTGACCCCAACTTTGGTGAGCATATTCACATGACCAAATGAGGCCACTACACCAAGTGGTGCATCAAGGAGAAGTGATTTGCTCAACTAGATCTACACAAGTTCATTTATGCTAATTTCTAGGGTTTACAAAAGTTGCATTGGCAACTTTGCCCAAATGGACTCAACCTTGGTGGAACCTATTATTATCTCATGCCATTTGACCCTGTCAAGCGTCATAACAAGAGGAGTTCATATTCTTGCCCAAACCATTATCAAACACCTTCTGACACTTCACCATAATGCCATTTTTGACCTCTTCCACTAATCTCCATGGGCTCAACTTTGTACCACAGCTGCTCCTGACCATTTCCTACCTCCAGTAACTCTCCCCTGGCCATTGCTCAATAATTAAGGGGTGAAACACCCCCATTTACCTCCCTGGACAGCAACTTCTCTCTCTCCCTCAAGTTCCCTCCTCACTCCAGTGGCTCCCCAGGGCATCCAAGGCCATATCCCACTTCTTTACTTCCCCCTAGAGCTACCAGACACCTTTGGCCGTGACCACATTGCACCATGCCGGCCATTTGGGCACTCTGGAGCGCGCTACAGTGCACTCCTGCACTGTAGCCGCCCTCTTCCAACCGCCTCCGGCCACCTCGGGCCTCCCTAGCACGCCCGACAATGCGCCTCGACGTCTGCGACACGCCACGCCTCTGTCCCCCTCCTTCTTCTCCCTCCTCTCGCCCCATCTCGCACGCGTGCCAGCCGCCCGAGAGCCTCAATGGACAGGCTCACACGCGCGACGCCTCTGACCATCCCCGCTCCCTCTCTTCCTTCCTGGTGCCCTACTCGACTCCCACGAACACCGTAGACAGCCCCGAGCCTCCTCCCGTGGACACTGCGACCATTTCCACAGATGCCCGTAGGGCCACGTCCACGGTGAGCCATGGCCTCGCTATATAAGGCCGCTCGAGGCCCCTCTCTGGAGCCCTTTCGCCCTATCTCCCTCCCGTACGTCTCCCAGACCCAGCCAACGATCTCGCCGAGCCCTCTGTCGCTCCCCATGGCCGGAGCCGAGCCGCCGGACTCCGCCTAAATTCGCGCCCCCACTCCTCCTCCTCCCCTCTAGACCACTCCAGCGACCCCTCACCACCACCGTCGACTCGCCTCGCACTTCATTCCCTCCTCCCCGCGCCTGCCACGCAGTCCCAAACCTCACCGACGGCCTCCTCCGTGGCCACCCAAGCCATCACTGCTGCAGCCCTCCACGACATGCGTGCATCACATGGATGGGTGCGGCGTGGCCTCCTGAGCACGCCGGTGGGCGGAGCATCGCCGGAGACGCTCTGTAGCCACAGCAATCGCCGGCGGGAGCCGCTCCTCCCGGCGGCCGGAGCGCGCGGGGGAGGTTGAAGGCGACCTGCAGCTGGGCCCCACGCGTCAGCGACCCAGTGGGCGGGCCCCACCGTTTAAGTGGAGATGGCTTCGGCAATGATGCCTTCAACATCGCCCTGTCGCCCGCGTGGCCGAGCCGCTGGGCCGGCCAAGTGCGCTGCCCCGCTATGTCTCGCCCAGTGCACGCTATCGCCGCCCAGATCCAGCCCGTTTGGGTAAAAACCTTGTTCCTTTTTCTTTTCTGTACAACTTATAAAATCTCCCAAATATTCGTATCACCACCAAATTGGATGATTCAAATTTCTGGTAACTCATAAAATCATGATCTACCTGTTGGTGCAACATGCACATTTTTCCAGAAACTTTTCTTCATAAACATTTATCAAACCTTGTTTTCCCATTTCTATAATGAACTTTAGAAAATCACAGAGAGCCCATTTTTGATCCAAATTACATGGTTCAAAATCCTAGATGTCTATAAGTTCAAAACTTAGTTTTTGAACATTTTTACTAATACTTTATGTACCACCTCAAATAATGGTCTATTTCTTCATGTATAGCCAACTTTGCAAATTCATAGAGAAATCATTTGAACTCCAAATCCAGTGAAACCAATTCCTAGATGCTTCTAAAATCATCATTTATTAAATGGGTACCTCTGCTCATTTTTGGAAACAATGTTTCTGTATACTTCTTGCAAACCCATTAATCCCTTGATTCCATCATATTTAAATGTTCAGAGATGTCCATTGATCAAATCCTAATGAAACCACTTTGGTCATCCCTCATATGACCAGAGGTATCCTAGAAAAGTCCAACTCATGTTTTTAGAGCACTTTTATTTCCTGCCTTGTTGTGTTGCTTATTATGGTTGCTTTCGACAATAGTTGACGAAGTAGACGAAATGCTCGGAGTTGGACCAGAGATATTTGAAGACCTCGAAGTCTTATTTAAAACAGGCAAGCAGCCCTTTGACCATGTTTGTGAAACCCTTTTTATGCATGTCATATAGCACCATATTGTTGTTGCAACGGAATCATGATGAGGTGGAAACCACATTGATGGTTTGCCACCGTACTTCCTCGTTGATACTTGCATTGTGCATGACCCTACCTTCTTATGAGGGTTATGCCGGTGGGTGTAGATAGGATGCTAAAGTAGTGTTACGCAAAAAGGGACGGGAATAGGCATGGTGATGGAGACAAAGTATTTTCAAAAGACTTTTTGAAAACCCCATCGAGTGCCACTTATGCCCGGGGGAGATGATGAGTTGGGTAGCCACTTGATGACGAAGTGGTGTATCGAGGCAAGTGTGTGTTGTTTTCAAAATGGATTAGATTTAAGATTTGTCGAATATTCCAACCTTACATGCGCAACCACTCTACCCTTGTATGGGAAAGGGCATTATTGATTACCTAGGCCGATGCTAGCTTGGAGCCCGCATTACTAGTAACGACCGAGAGTTGGTGCTATCTCTCGGGACGGGGTCGTGCCAGGTAGGGCGACCATGACTGTTTTCACAGGGCACCAGATACACCATTGTGTCCCCTCTCGGATGTTACGATCTCGAGTGAGTCTCGTATGATGTACATCGTGAGGATACGGAACAACGAGTGGACTCCTTGTTAGTGTCGTCTAGGGAAAGATAGTGATCGGGTGCTTACCCCGGGTACTTGAGGTATCGCGGGTTGTGGATGACACGGAAGTTCCCCGGATCTTGTGGGTAAAGTGTGTAACCTCTGCAGAGTGTAAAACTATTCGAATAGCCGTGTCCACGGTCAAGGACAGTTGGGCGGTGCTGCTTAAACTATGTCCAGAGCTTCACAAACCAGTGTGTGTGTTTGGATAATTGGGGAGAACTACTTGGGTCAAGTCAAGGGACTTGACATGATTGAGTTGGGTTGATGCCCTCTCTATTTATGTTGATATCTGTAACCTGTCCTCATGGTTACTTGAATTCTCTTGATGCATGTCTTACATGTTGTTGAACATGTCATTGCACTCAAAACTAGCTTTCTGCAAAAAATTACCTATATCATGCATTGTTGTATCTTGAACCAAAACATGGGTTGCTTGCGAGTACATTCAAAGTACTCATTGGCTTGCCACTGGTTATTTTATTGGCCAGGCAAGAAAGAATAGGATATAATGAAGAGTACCTTGGTGACGAACATGCGAGCTAGGACGCTTCGCAGTCAGAATGCCTGTAGGGTTAAGGCAGATGGCATGGGTCCAAGTTGTTATTGAAGATTTCCGCTGCGATGATACACTCAAGACTTGACCATAATGGTCCTACTTGTGTAAAACGATATGTATGGATGTAAGACTCTTGTTATTCAGCTTCTGTGTGTTCAGTGAGCCTTGATCTCTGGGATCACTGTACACGTGCATTCAGTGATCTCGACTTATGAGTCGGGGTCCCCACAATATGTGTAGCAGAGGAATAAGGTTGGGAGAAAGACAAAGGTAGAGCGTCGGACGGTTGGTGGTGGAGTGGCGTCTCACAAATGGGGGGAGAGGCCTGCTAGACAAACGGATGGTACGAGTGCAATATAAATAAGAGATGGCGTGGGATGTCTGTCTGTCTATGCACGTGCATGTGTGAGATGGGTCGGGAGGTATGCAAGGATGATGAGGGGAGGCGATATGGTTGTGGTAAGCATATGTAACTACATAGGAAGATCAACCGTCGTGTGTCCGAGAAAGGGAGAGACATAACTAGCGAGGTAAGTGTATCGATGCGTGGGGAAAACGAATTATAGTCGACTTGGCTATATGTAGGGAGATCAGTACGTATACACGCCTGCATGAGTTAGAAGCAAATAAGGGGTGCGGCTAGGAGGTGGTGCGAGAGGCCTTCCATGTCGAGGGAGGAGGAGTGTGCGAGTATAAGATCAATGAAAAGAGGGGCGAGAGTGTGCACCGGCGTGGAACCGTATTGGACATAGGGGGCATGGACGGTGAGAAGAGAAGAGGGGAAGTATATATGTGTTTGTTGTAGGCACACCTGGCTAGAGAGGTATATCGACCGGTGTGTGCCGGAAAGAAGGAGCCGAGGGCCTACACACACCGCGGGTGGACGACCTAAAGAGAAATAACGAACGTGCGTGATGGAGGGGACGCTGAGGGTGGGTGAGAGGGGGGCGGGTGTGTGCATGCACGATAGAAAGTTAGCGCTAGCTAACTACAAATAGAAGAGGATCGTGAAGGTGTAAAGGACGAACAACGATCATAATTCATTATAAAAAAGTGGATACGGATACTTGAAGAAGACATCATAATGTAGAACATTGATTATAATTTGGGCTAATGTGTGGCTTTTGCAGCTCAGGTCTAAAAACTTGTCATAATGTAGGGGGCGGGGCACCATATTTGTGTGATAAACACGGTGTACGTATGGAACATGGTTTAGATTATGAATATATAGTTAGTACATCAAATGTACTATTATCTGGAATCAATATCAAGTGTATTCAAAAAATAGAATTCGAGTTCATGTAGTACATATAGTTCATATCTATCTCTATAGTAATCATGTGGTGTGTTATTAAGGTAATACACGAACGTTGGTTGAAGTTGGCAACAATCATGATTGTAGATTCTTAATGAAATAGAGAAATGAATTCAAATTCAGTTCGAATTGCAGCGGTAGTATAGACATTTGGAATGCACTAAAATGTTGGTATGAGTAGGTTACATGCATTATACAGCAAGCTAAAAAATTTAATTGGACATAACATGGATTCATACTCCCTCCTTCCATCTATATAGGGCATAATGAGTTTTTTAAGACCGCCTTTGACTATTGACAAGATTGATAGTACATGACATGCACAATGTGAAAATTATATCACTGAAAGAACCTTTAACAGACGAATTTAACGGTGGGCTTTGTGTAAGTTGCATGTCATATATTATTTCTCTAATATTTGGTCAAAGTTAGCATCGAAAAATGCATTAGGCCCTATATAGATGGAAGGAGAGAGTAGCTTTGAATAGCATTTGTATAGTAAAACGGGGCAAGACTCTCTCTTTGTGTGGTGTGAATAGTTTTATTTTTTCGTTTTCTTTTTGGTTGAGGAAAGTGCTAATTGATTTGGTATGCACAAGTATAATATTACTACATGTTAGGCTTGTCCCTAAAATTCAACCTGCGCATTGTTATATCCCGAAAATTTAGATATCGTGCTCCCAAAACTGGCGCCTTCACAACCCGCGCCGTGCTATCCCGAAATTACAACGTGCGCGAAAACTCCCTCCAGCTGCCAAATCCCGACACGTGAAATCCCCCTTCTAACCCTGAGCCGAAAGGGCCGCTAGTTCAAATCGGTGGGGGGGGGGGTACTTTTGTAACACACCCTACATTTTGGACAAGCGCGTCCCTAAGTCATGGTTCACCCCCTCCCATCGCCCCCTGAGGGAGTCCTGGACTAGGGGGTGTCCGGATAGCCGAACTATCATCGTCGGCCGGACTCCAAGACTATGAAGATACAAGATTGAAGACTTCGTCCCATGTCCGGATGGGACTTTCCTTGGCGTGGAAGGCAAGCTTGGCAATACGGATATGTAGATCTCCTACCATTGTAACCAACTCTGTGTAACCCTAGCCCTCTCCGGTGTCTATATAAACCGGAGGGTTTTAGTCCATAGGACGAACAACAATCATACCATAGGCTAGCTTCTAGGGTTTAGCCTCCTTGATCTCGTGGTAGATCCACTCTCGTACTACCCATATCATCAATATTAATCAAGCGAGAGTAGGGCTTTACCTCCATCGAGAGGGCCAAAACCTGGGTAAAAACATCGTGTCCCTTGTCTCCTGTTACCATCCGCCTAGACACACAGTTCGGGACCCCCTACCCGAGATCCGCCGGTTTTGACACCGACATTGGTGCTTTCATTGAGAGTTCCTCTGTGCCGTCACGATCAGGAAGGATGCCTCTTCCCGTCTTTAAAGACGGTACCATTGCCCAAGGAGCCTTGGCCGCCAGCCAAACTATCTGGCTAGGTGGTTTTCTTATGACCGCCTGTTCAGCCGCCGCTTCGACGATGACCTCTCGGGTCATCAAAAGCGATCTTCGCATCAGCTCGGAATTCACCGAGCAGCTGGATCCGATTGAGCTCTCTTCCGTAAACGAGCTCTTGGATCGCATCGCCGCCCTGGGGGTCTCTACAGACTACGATCAGATTGGGCTTAAAACCGATCTGAGAGAGATTAACTCCCCCCAGGTTACCCACCATGTTGCGGTGGTAGAGGAACAACGCGGCGACTCTTCTTCTGTATTAAAGACCAGTTATGTCCAGACTCCCCATCCCTCCATGCCGGATTGCCGCGGAGGGACGGACGTCGATCAAGTACTGAACCTAAAGTCAGGCAGTGGACCAGACTCGTTGGACAACGTCCAGTAATCCAAGCTTCCATATTCGGAAACTTTTCGGCCCTTAAGCCTCAAGTTGGGTAGGGTTCCGGACTCAATTCCACCCACCCACCCAAACATATGCGATCTATCTCAAATCCGGCAAGAGCCCGCTGATACAGTACATCATTACTAGGCCAGATTCCTCCTGGTTATGGATAGGATAAAGGACTGCCGTGAGGAAAACGCAATTTCGATTTTCTGCAACAATTGCACGGACAAGGGAATCTTGAACGCCGTAAGTCGTCGCGAAATTACACGCTTCGCCGACCTGGCGTCCATAGTATGAAAGTACTGTGCGATGGAGAGTGTCCGGAAAACCGAAACTAAGTTTTGGGACAATCCGGCTCTGAACACAACCCTAGTCCGAAACAAAAGGGTGCATCATGCTCAGGCACCCAGGACAGAAACCAAAAAGTAAAAACCCCATAAAGGGCACGGAACCGTACTGGAGGGATGGCTCAGCGGACCCTGTAAAATTCATAGTACAGAGGGCGCCGCTCCAACACACAGCCTTCGAGCATGTTGGATACTGCGGTAGGTGGCCAAAAGTGGCGAAGAGCTTCTAGCCCCGGAGAACCACCCCAACAGTACCAGTACGGTATTAACAGTCTTCGAGACTTTCGCATCAAATAATATGCGGAAACGAACAATCCACAGCCTCGCTGAAGTCTACCAAGTAGCAACAACAAATCCATGGAGCGACACGGCTATCACCTTCAACGCCAGCGACGAACCTAAATTCCGAACAGCCCGAGCACCAGCCGCATTAGTCCTCAGTCCAATAGTGGACGGCTTTCGTCTTACCAAGGTACTCATGGATGGCGGTAGCGGATTAAACCTCATCTACGAGGAAACCCTTCGAAAAATGAAAACAGACTGGAGCCGCATTGAGCGAAGCAGCACAACCTTTAGAGGAATAATCCCCAGTCGGGAAGCATGCAGCACAGGAGAAATCACACTTGATGTGGTGTTCGGCTCGCCGGACAATTACAGGTCCGAGGAGGTCACGTTCCAAGTGGCCCCGTTCAGCAGCAGATATCACGCTTTATTAGGACGAGAGGCATTTACAATTTTCCAAGCCATACCCCATTACGGGTATATGAAGCTTAAAATGCCCGGACCCAATGGAACCATCACCCTTGCCAGTGATACGGACATAGCACTCCGCGCCGAAAACAAGACAGCCGCATTAGCCCTAGAGGCACTATCCGATGCCCTAGCGGCGGAGGAACTCACTGCGCTGCGCTCTACGGTGAACAGGGACGATGTGATACTCGATAAGAGATCCAAGTCCACCTCTTTTAAACCAGCGGATGAAATAGTAAAATTCCAGGTCCATCCAATGGACCCCACAAAGACGGCCTCCATTGGGGCACAGTTAAACCCTGATGTAGACGCCGCACTACTAGAATTCCTTCGGGAGAATTGGGACATCTTTGCCTGGCACCCTTCAGATATGCCAGGAATCCCACGCAGATTGGCAGAACACAGCCTAAACATCCTAAAAGGATTCAAGCCAGTCAAACAGGCTCTTTGGCAATTTTCCGAACCCAAAAGACAGGCAATGGGAGAGGAGCTAGCCAAACTATTGCAAGACGGATTCATCAGAGACATCAAACATCCGGACTGGCTAGCAAACCTGGTAATGGTACCAAAAAAGGACAAATCCTGGCGCCTGTGTGTCGATTTTAAAGACCATAACAAGGCTTGTCCAAAGGATCCTTTCCCCCTTCCCCGCATAGATCAAATCATCGATGCTACCGCAGGACACGATTCATTCTGCTTCCTCGACGCATACTCCGGCTACCATCAAATCAAGATGGCGGAGGCAGACCAAGCCGCAACGACATTCATTACTCCATACGGACCATTCTGCTTCAACACAATGCCCTTCGGACTCAAAAACGCCGGCGCAACATATCAGCGCATGATTCAGACATGTCTGTCTACCCAGATCGGCAAAACAGTGGAGGCATATGTAGACGACGTGGTCGTCAAGACCAAACATGTCAAAACTCTAGTAGACGACTTGAGGCTCATGTTCGACAACCTCCGAGCATATGACATTAAGCTCAACCCCGAAAAATGCATTTTCGGCGTACCAGCCGGAAAGCTCCTGGGCTTCATTGTATCCGGTAGAGGAATTGAAGCAAACCCAGCCAAGATCCGAGCTCTGTCACAGCTGGATATCCCAAAAGACCTCAAACAAATACAAAAATTGACCGGATGCGTGGCGGCTCTAAGCCGCTTCATCTCCCGTTTGGGAGAAAAGGCATTGCCCCTCTATCGCCTCCTCAGGCGCACCGAACACTTTGAATGGACGGATGCTGCCACGGCCGGACTCGAAGAAATAAAGGCCATATTGGCAAGTAATCCGGTCCTGGCCGCGCCCAATTTGGGCGAACCAATGTTCTTATATATCGCGGCAACACATCAAGTTGTAAGCGCGGTGCTCGTCGTCGAACGAGAAACAGAAGGGCAGAAATTCCCTCTTCAAAAACCAGTGTACTACGTATCCACTATCTTAACTCCATGCAAGTCCCGGTACCCGCATTATCAAAAGATAGCATACGCGGTGTTCATGGAATCCCGGAAGCTGCTACACTACTTTCAAGAGTGTTCGATAACAGTGGCCTCCGAAGTACCCCTCAACGACATCATAAACAACCGCGACGCGATGGGCAGGATTGCAAAATGGGCCATCGAGCTCTTACCATTCGACATAACCTACAAACCATGGCGAGCTATAAAGTCGCAAGTCTTGGCTGACTTCATCGCTGAATGGACCGAAGCCGAACTCCCTAAAGAGTACGGCGCATACTCCAATTGGATCATGCATTTTGACGGCTCTAAAATGTTGGCCGGCTTGGGGGCTGGCGTAGTTTTGACGTCCCCAACCAGAGACACAGTCCAATACGTACTTCAAATAATGTACACAGACTCCAACAACGCAGCCGAATACGAGGCCCTTCTGCATGGTCTCCGGATGGCAATCTCCATGGGCATTCAACGCCTTGAGGTCCGCGGGGATTCAAACCTCGCAATATCATGGAGACTTTGATGCCAAAGATCCGAAAATGGCAGCCTACCGTAACGCCGTCTTAAAAATGTCAGTTCGGTTCGAAGGACTCGAATTCCACCATGTAGCCCGGGATAATAACCAGGCGGCTGACGTGTTGGCACGCATCAGCGCAAAGCGCGACGCCGTCCCTCCAAACATCTTCCTGGAGCGGCTCTTTAAGCCATCCGTAGTATGGGAAGAGGAGTCCGGAAACAATCCAGAACCAACCGCACCGCCCAACACCAAACATTCTGACACAACCGGCGGCTCAGCCAATGACATAACACCTTCAGCCCACGAAATAATGGCAGTCATTGCCCCGTGGATGGAACCATTCCTAGCCTACTTAATTAGGCATGAACTTCCCAAAACCAAAATGAGGCCAGATGCATAGTTCGGCGATCTAAAGCCTACAAGGTCCATGAGGGAGAACTTTATAGGAAAAGCACAACCGGAGTCCTTCAAAGGTGCATGTCCGAAGAGGAAGGGCGAAATCTTCTGGCTGAAATTCACGCCGGACTAGGCGGACACCACGCTGCAGCCCGGGCCCTTGTAGGTAAGGCCTTCCATACAGGATTTTATTGGCCGACGGCCCGGCAGATGCTCAGGACTTAGTCCAACGATGCATCGGTTGTCATCTCTTTGCTAATCAGAGCCACATGCCACCCACCGCCCTCAAAACTATACCCATCACCTGGCCGTTTGCGGTCTGGGGGCTTGACATGGTTGGACCCCTTAAAGGGGGAACCCACAAGCAAAAATACCTATTGGTCATGGTGGACAAATTCACCAAGTGGATAGAGGCCAAGCCAGTTAAAACGGCCAAATCCGGACCTGTGATAGACTTCATATCCGGGGTAGTACACCATTACGGTGTCCCCCACAGCATCATCACCGATAACGGCACGAACTTCATGGCCGACGAGGTTAAACTCTGGTGCAAAAATATGGGCATTAAGCTCGACTACGCTTCAGTCTATCACCCTCAAACCAACGGTCAAGTTGAACGAGCAAATGGTCTAATCATGCGCGGCATCAAACCCAGATTAGTGCGGTCCCTTACGGAATCTAACACACACTGGGTAGAGGAGCTCGACTCCGTACTCTGGGGGCTGCGGACCACGCCAAACCGTACTACCGGATTCACACCATTCTTCATTGCATACGGCGCCAAGGCAGTTTTGCCCTGCAATATAATTCATGAATCACCTCGAGTGTGCATGTACGAAGAAAGAGAAGCCGAGTTGGATCAGCAGGATAGCTTGGACACATTGGAGGAGGAGCGCGACGTGGCAAAGGCTCCGCATTCTATCAGCAGCAGGCTCGAAGATATCAAAGCAGAGAAGTACGGGCTAAAACTTACAATGTTGGCGAACTAGTTCTACGCCTGCCGGACAAGAAAAAGGACAAACTCAAGCCCAAATGGGAAGGTCCCTTCATCATCGACCAAGTCCTGACCAGCGGAGCATACCGTCTGCGAAACGCATCGGACAACCAACTCAAGCCGAACCCATGGAACGCAGCCGCCTCCGAAGATTCTACGCCTAGCGCCGGACTCAGAGTTCGTCTCCTTCCTCCGTCCACATTTTATACTTCAGTTGTCTTTTGTTTCTCTCTTTTCTCCCCACCATTTCATAAAGCCTTTGAGGGCTGATCTGCGCATTGTTCGCACACACTTGACGTGCCACTTGCACTCATTATACCTGGGGGCTTCTTTAACAGAAGCTTATTTATACGGGCTTCATGCCCAACACATGTGTCAAACTTCCGCATGTACCTTTTATTCACCATTATATGCATCGATATGACTTATGTTTTGGCCAAGCTGGGTTGCCTGGCTCCTGTGCTTACCCCTACGTTCCCGATTGTTCGGCTAGGAGGTAAAGGGAGCACCTCTGCGATTGTTACTGCCGGCTCAGCCGGATGTGTACCTCAGATTGGGTGAAGCCGAAAGCTAGCGTTCTTAAGGGAATATTCGGTCGATGACTTGAAAGATGATTTCTTATTTATTTATTTATCTGCCCCCAGATGCTTTTCTGCTCTTTTCGTAGTTCGGACATGCACTTTAGGGCATGCCTCCCAGGGAAAGGAACCCCTAACGGAACTATTCTCCCTGGAAGATGTTTCTTACTAACCATGTAATATAACATAACTAGTTGGGCACTTGTCTGATAAAGCACTAATGACCCCTACGCCTGGTCTCCATGCATGCCCCGGTTTTTTCATAACCGTGAGGGTATTCGGACACACTCCGGACTCTAGGGTCCCGAGGTTGAAGCGAAAAGGTCCGCAAAGACAAACGATCTACAATCCGGCTAGAAGGCATTATACATGTCATTTTAAAAAAAATACATCGTCACATTGACTGATTGTACTCCTCTTCAACCCCATCTAACAGGCTGTCTAATTTACACTCCCGTTGGGAATACTTAGTGGCCAATTCTACTTGGCCGTACACTAAGCTCACAGGGATTTCCTTCCCATCGGGCCCCACAGGTCCGACCTCGGCCATGTGGTTCGGATCCGCCTTCTTGTACCGCGTCTTCACCATGGCCCAGGCCTCCCTGGCGCCTTGACGACATGCCGATATCTTCCATAGACGGAAGCACTGCCGTGCTCCCTAAAGCTTCTCTACAAGCCCTCCAAGACCCTCGGGTAGGGAGACGGACGGCCATAAGGCCTGGGCAACGCCACTCATCGCCTGCCGAACACGTTCGTGCAGTTGCAGCAGCTCGGGAAGTTGGTCACCCGTTGAACTAGGCATTTCCTCCGCAGGGCGACCTGTGAGCACACCTACACACACATTTCTGTCCATCGACTTCCTCGCCAAACTCTTCTTTTCAAAAGAGTTTGCTCAAGCACTTACTGTAGATGCCGTGACGAAGCCGCTGATTCTCCTTCACGGAGCCAGACAGCTGGGCCCGAACACCCTTTAGCTCTTCTCCAAGATGGGTGTGGGCATCTTGGAGTTTGCTCCTCTCCTGCTGCACCTTCATAAGCACCCTCTCGCCGGCCTTCAGCTGGCGCAGTAGCTGTTGCTTGTCCGGATCCAGTCCGGCAACATCTGCAATATCATTGTCAGACTTATACGCACGCCGCACACCGCTTATCTTTTTGAAATAATGTGTTACCGGAGGGGGTCTCTGTGTCTCCTCCTGCGGCGGCTAGTGCGGCCTCAAGTTGGGCCTTGCACTCTTGTAGCTCCTGGGACAATATGGTATTCTTCTCCGTAAGATCCTGTATATCAAATGATCCTTAAATCAGTTATTTTAACTACTTTAAATCTCGGGGGCTACTGGCATATACAACTATTAAAATCTCTTACCTGTATGTCTTTCACATACTGCTCCGTGGCTCTGGTTAAACCATCTTGAGCGGCACGGAGGTGCGTGTCTCCCGCGTTAAAGGCATTCAACGCCTCCGGGGAGAAACACACGTCACGAAGAACTGTCCGGCGGCGCCTGTGATTCATGGTGCTCTCCACCTCAGACCTGGTGGCGGAGAGCCTGTCGGCATCCTCCGTTGGAGGAGCATCCGGCTCGCGCCTTGCGCTCGCCTCCCCCCTCGGACCAGGTGTTGGGGCCTGGCTGGTGGAGGCTTGGTTGGCAACCTCTCCGGGCATAGTCTGGCGAGCGCTCTTTTTCCTAGAAGAGTCATGAGCATTAACATACTTCATAGGAGTCTTTTCCTTAACAACGGTGGCGTGACGTACCTTTGCGGTGACGTTTCAATTCGCACCGCGCCCCTCTTCCGCCTGCTGGGCCGAACTGACCCTGGTTGGTCAGCCACCGCAGGATCAGCTTCCCGCGCTGAAGGCACCTCCTGCGAGACACCGTTGGTATACGGTGGTCAGAAATAAGCACGGACGAAAAAATGGTGTCAGGGCTCCGGTCATAGTTACCTGGGAAGCCGGAGATAAACCAGGGTAGTCAGCCGTAATGGCGACTAGAGCATTGTCCATGCTAAGTTGATGGAACACCCCGTCAATCAGCTCCACCTTTATGTCCGGATCCTCTTCGAAGGCCGGATCAAGGGATCTTCCCGGATCCTCAGGTTGTGGAGCCGGACTATGTATGCCCTCCACATCCCGACGCAGATCCTGCGTCAAAATCATAAAGTAAGACACTTAACTTGAAAAGCACGGATCGGATAGGTAAATATTCACTTACCCAGCTCCGAGGGTTATTCATGGAGAATCCGTTCAATGGACTCGTTAGGAGGAGGTCCTCCTTCTCCCCCTTGTACAAGCCGGACAGGATCTTCACCAGATCTGCGGCCGATCTCGGCCCCTTGCGGCCATGACGGGTGGCGTCATTCTCCCCGTTGAAATCCCACATGGGGTGGCCCCTATATTGGAGCGGCTGCACCCCTCGCATAATGCAAGTGGCCATGACTCCAATCATGGTCAATCCGGAATGAGCTAGCAACCTTATCCGGCCCATCAGATAATGGACACTCTTGTCATCCTCCAGTTGAGGGCTCCACGGGCGCCAACTCAGGCGTTTCTTCAGAGGAGCGTTGCTGAACTCCGGGAGGCCGACCCGAACTGGGTCTGGCAATGGAGCATCTTCCACATAAAACCATTCCGAAGGCCAGTCTTCGGACGCCTTCTTTGGTGTTCCGGATAGATATCCGGTCCCACTTGATATATCGACCCCTCGTGAGAACGGGGTATGAGGCAAAACAATCTCTTCCACAGCGCGAAATGGGGCTCGATGCCCAAGAACAGCTCACAAAGAGCTACGAAACCCGCAATGTGAGGAATGGAGGCGGGCGTGAGGTGATGAAGCTGGAGCCCATAGAACTCCAGAAGCCCCCGGAGAAACGGATGTATGGGAAATCCGAGCCCCCTTATTAGATAATGGACGAAGCACACCCGCTCTCCTTTGGAGGGACTGGGGGTGGTCTCCACTTGCTTTCCACCTTTGTAGGTGGCCAGCCCGGCTCGAACCGGGACCATAAAGGTATCCCTCCGCTTGGAGCGTCACCAGCTCGCTGTGCGGGACTGAACATCTCCCCCAATCTCCTGGCTGAGGGCTAGGAGCGCAAGAGGAGGAGCCACGTCAGTGGTCCATGATGGAATGGATCTTTGTCAGAAGCGTTCCGATGAGTACTCGCGGAAGGAGGATGGTGTGATTTGGATCTGGATTCTTGCCTCTCGTATAGGTAGCTTATTCGCGCAGCTAGGGGGTAAAAGGTAAAAATACCGTGGCCTTTCGCATTCGTACGACACGTGGAAGAGGGCCATTATTGGGCGTGGAAGCCAAGGAGCGCAACATTTATAAGGAACCCGGACACTATTCGGCAAGCACATGGAATTTGGAGGAGAACCCGCCTTGCAACGCCGAAGACAATATACGCGCCGGACTCGTCGTCATTGAAGCCTGGTTCAGGGGCTACTGAGGGAGTCCTGGACTAGGGGGTGTCCGGATAGCCGAACTATCATCGTCGGTCGGACTCCAAGACTATGAAGATACAAGATTGAAGACTTCGTCCCGTGTCCGGATGGGACTTTCCTTGGCGTGGAAGGCAAGCTTGGCAATACAGATATGTAGATCTCCTACCATTGTAACTGACTCTGTGTAACCCTAGCCCTCTCCGGTGTCTATATAAACCGGAGGGTTTTAGTCCATAGGACGAACAACAATCACACCATAGGCTAGCTTCTAGGGTTTAGCCTCCTTGATCTCGTGGTAGATCCACTCTTGTACTACCCATATCATCAATATTAATCAAACAGGAGTAGGGTTTTACCTCCATCGAGAGGGCCCGAACCTGGGTAAAAACATTGTGTCCCTTGTCTCCTATTACCATCCGCCTAGACGCACAGTTCGGGGCCCCCTACCCGAGATCCGCCGGTTTTGACACCGACACCCCCTTTCGCCATTTGAAATCCCAGGCCGCCATGACCTCTTCGCTCCAGCCGCGAAACCCCACCCTCCTCCGTCCGCCACCTCACCGCTACCCAGCCGGAGCCTCTTCCTCGACGACGACGTCCACCACAACAGCCCAACATCCCTCGTCCACCTCCCCGAATGAGGATCCGTCGTCCATCTCATCGTCCCGCTGGTTCAGCCGCCCCGTCCTCCACCTCCAAGGCGCTGCTCCGACGATCGCCTCGTCTATTGCGGCTGCTCCATCCCCACAGTGCTGCCTCAACCTGCTCCACCAGAACCGCAACATCCTCATCGACTGCTCGGACAAAGCCGAGGCCTACTCGGTGCCACCAAAGAGGTTGTACACTCATCGCCTCACACCTTTTCCTTAACTTGACCTCCCGGCATCGACGATGCTCCATCCCGCACCCCCATGGAGCGGCTACCTTGAAGCCGGCACTGCGGGCGACATCTCCATGGCGGCTCTCCGCCAGTGCGAGGCCCCATCGGCGGCGGCGTCCATACCAGTCGGATCTGTTGCTGCTGCTCTGACTCTCGCTTGCTCGCTCGCGCTGATGTTGCTGCTCCGACTCTCGCTCAATCGCTCGCTCGCCTAGCTATTGCTACTCCGGCTCTTGCTCGCTCGCTCGCGCTACTGCTGCTGCTCTCCCCTCGCTCGTGCTGCTGCTCGGCTCCGATTTAGCTACACTTCAGTCGACTGAATCGACTTTTGGGTCAGTCAATTTTCAGGGGGGGGGGCTCGCCGGAGTTATGGAAGAACCACCCGCAGCGGGGACGGGGCCTCGCCGGAGAGGTACCCCACTATATATCTTAGGGTTTAGGGTGGGGCGGGGGGCCTAGAGTGCTGGCCGGGGCAGTGGCGGACCGGCGATGGGGAGTTGTTTCGGGGCGGCGAGGCGGACCTGGGGCCGGTGGTTCGGTTGGTGGTGGCTGGCGGCTTAGGGTGGTGTAGGTTGAAGATGAACTGTAGGCCCTCCCTAAACTACATGTCAATTGCCTCTCTGCTACCATTGCATTCAGTTTCGACACTAACATTCAGATTCCACAGTAAATTTCAGTTTTGATAGTTAAGTTTAGAGTCAATAGTTTTTACCTCATCTGTTGTAGTCAGGTGGTTTTTGGTGATGTAAATTTTACATAAAGTTTACATCATCTATTGGAGATGCTATTAGAATCCCACTTGAGATTGACAATGTCTGTCTTGTGCTGCTTCTGCCTTGACGTCTTACGGCTCACCGGAGCTGCTCCAACGACAGAACGATCCATCACAATAGAGCAGTGCCCTGGACGCCGTCTACATATTCCTCAGATCTTCCTCCACACCTTCGACAGCCACCTCTGCCTCAACTGCTTCAGCGACCAACCCAATGATGCTGAGGTCGACACGGCTACGGCAAAGAGGTTGTACACTAGTTGCATCACTTATTACTATACATTCATGTCGATCCATTAGGGCTTTTTTGGTTCAAAGGAAAAACATAGCAATAGGGAATTTTCGAATGGCACTCTACTATTCAATTATTCATGCATTTTGCTGAAAGGAATGAAGCAAAACATCCACCTGGACCTACTTTTCAAAATCCTATGCATGAAAACAAGACCAAGTGCATTAGTGGCAGAATAACATTTTAACTGTACAAGCTTTCATATGTTTCACTTTATTTTAGCCATGTTTCTTTGCATTCCTCTGCTCTTCCAATTCCTGTAAACCAAACACCCAAGTTGACAGAAATCCTGTGTTTACGAATGCTCTGTTTACCATGTGCATTCCTATCCTATTCTGGTGTTTTTCCTATCCCTGCATTTTTAGAATCATGCAAGCCAAATGAGCCCTGACAGAATTACTTCAGTTATAGGTAGGTGTCGAAGGGAACTTTGTGTGGTTTGTCCTGCTCCTGCCGCGACGTCGTCCACCTCATCTGAGCTGCTCCATCGACAGAAGCATCCACCAAACCAGACATCATGACTCCTGACCGTCTTTCTTTGCCTTAGATCTCCTTCCCTGCCGCCGGCACCCACCGCAACGGCATCACCATCATCGCACTCAGCAGATGAAGCTGAGGAGTACACGGGTCCACAAGAGAGGTCGCACTTTGTTTCTTCTTATGTTATGCATTGCTTAAAATTACCTGCTACTTTATCGTGCTCTTCACCTCTTGGACTCCAAGTCAGGTCCAAATTAATGTTCAAACTTGAGTTCTAAATTAGTTGTGGGGCACATATCAAGGCAGCAATGAATAGTATGCCTGTCTAATATCTAGTTCACCTAGGGTATGCCTATGTTGTTCATCTTGGGTGGGAAAAATAGTAAAGCAATCATCATCTGTATTTTTATTAAATTAAAGCAATCGTCAGCCTGCTATCATTATTTTTGGATCCATCCACTGGTTGTTACCATCACTCTAAATTTCAGCATGCTCTCCTTACATAATCTCACCATATTTTTTTCGTATGCATGTCAGATATTGTACACAGTCATGCTGAACATGTAGAGAAAAAGAGAAGAGTTTTGCGCGGCAATACAATGTCATGCAGACATTGCTCCATGGTGGGTTCAATGGCAAACCCTTCCCACCCCTCTCCAGATTGTAATCCAGAGGAAGATATCTGTTCTGAGGCGGATTCAGACGCTGCTGACCACTCCTATTTACGCCCCAAGGTGTTTGCTCTACCTTGGCATGATGATGTTAGTCATATCATGCATATGTTGCCTTGCAGTGCCTACTTTTGACATCATATATGTCATCTACTTAGTTTAAACATGTTCTGTAATGTCACCTGTTTAGTTTCTATATCATATATGGAAATTATGTAGTCTCATGTCTTTTAGCCAGCCATAATATATGTGAAATGTGTAATGCCATCCTGTTTAACCAGGCATCATATATTTGAATGATATCTTGCCCATCCTTTTCTTCATTACATTTCCATTTGTCGACAATGTTTGTACACTAAACTACTCTTCCTGTGAATCAGCCATTTGGGTGGAAGATGGAAAAATCTGGAGTGAAAACAAGGCCTTCAGAGCAGACAGTGCTGCCTGTTGAAGAAGATCTCTTTTTTGGTCCCGATAGCTCCTCAGAGATGAATTCAGAGACAGATGACCAGTCCTATTCACCAACCGAGGTTTATGCTCTAACTTGGCACGGTTATACTGCTCATATCATGCATATGGTGTCTTGCATTGCATAGTTTAGACATCATATACACAAAATTCAACACCATGTTCTTAGTTCTGACATCATATCGAATGCCCTCTGTTTAGCATATAAATCACATATGTGAATTAAATGATGTGATCCTGATTACTTAGATAACATGTAGGTGAATTATGTCATGCGATCATGTTTAGTTATTCATCATATCTTTTGAATTATGTTATGCTATGCTATTCAGTTTAGATAGACATCATATATGTGAAATTATGTCATGCTATCCATTTTAGTTAAACAATATACATGTCAACTATCTCATGCCCTCTTTTTTCCACACTATCTATTGCATCTGTCTCTCATACAATGTATGTAAATTCAACTATGTTTCCTATTTATTAGCCATTTGAATTGGAGTGGGTGATGCAAGTATCTAGTGAACTAAAAACACAGACTTCAAATAAAACAAAGCTACCTCTTGGTGGAGATAGCGCCCCGGTTGTACATGCACAAGAACCATCCCTACCACACATAACCCAAACTCTCGCAGATTGTACCCCTACTGTGATGGACAGAGAACCAGCTTCACCCAATCTAACCCCAACCCCAGCAGATAGTAACCCAGTTCCTGTTGATACAACACCATCTCCACCACAGAGCTCCCAAACAAGAGTAGTTAGTAAGGCAGCTCCAGTTCCCAAAGGGCCAGTACTACCACGGCGAACCCCAACTCCACCAGTTAGTACGCCTATTCCTATGGAGGAAGCACAACCAGCTAGTCGTAGTTTAGCATCTATCGCATTTGATGTTGTTAAATCGTATCTGCGTATCTTCCCATCTTGGAAATTATACTGAAGATGAAGGAAAATGCCAGTTGTAGGTGTTTGTCCAGGAGTTATGTGTAAGTAATGTTATTCATGGCAATTACTTTGCTTTGTCCCATACATCCTACCTCCATGATGGTTATAATACAACAAATTTTCCCATTTTTCTCTATAGAGAAGGACCGATTTGGAAACTCAGGATGAGGTAACCTGTGCTAATACCTCTGCTATCTTCAAGAATGCTTGGTGGCAGTATCGGAATTACCTGAAGAAAACGTACTTCACCGGCAAAGAAACTCATCAAATTCCCTTACGTTCTCCTAAGACACATTTACTGGACGATGACTGGGAACACCTTGTTCTGTACTGGTCCCGAACCAAGAATGTGGTAAGGTCTATGAGCTCATTTTCTATTTTGAAGTACTATATTCTTGCGTCTTAGTGTACTCTGTTCATGTAGAACAAGTGCCTAAACCTGAAGAACAACTATTCTAATCTAAGATTCCATTGCTATCATAGTTCAAAAAAGTGCTAGGCGTTAATTGTGCATTTTGCCACCGCCTTGCGCTTTACTGACCAAAGCGCATGCTTATGCGCAGTTATGCACAGATTAAGTGTAGTTATGCACAATGCGTTTTGCCAATGCCTAGAGCCTAGGTGTGCCTTTTTTTAACTATAATTGCTATCGTGCATACTGCTTTGCTCTTGTATCACTGTATTTACTCATACAAACTTATTTTTAAATTGAAGGATCCAATCGAAACTCCAATGGCACAACAGGTATGTTCACGCATGCTTCTTTAATAGGTTTGCTCTTATCAATAGCTCTGTTGATTTCAATTTCAGTTGTGTATACAGTTGACTTCTCATATCATGCACATTACTAGCATCACAACAGAGACAATCGTGTTGTTGTACATGTGGACCCGTGGTACCCATCTAAAATCTTGTTGTGCCGTGTAGATTCCCACGCTTTGTATTCTTTCACTGCTGCTTTGTCTTGAATTGGTATGATTTGAACCGTGTATCTATTTTGATTTGGCAAGACAATGCAGTGACCATAGGACATAGATATATGTTTGTTTGATGCTTTTATTATGTACTAGTACTTGGCAATAGAAGACTTGGTAGTTTAATCCTATCCACCTTACTAATGAACTGGTTCACCGAAATGAGTTTCATATACTAGTACATGCTAAACCTGTTATGTGTCTGCTTGTTTCTTCTTTTAGAATGCTAACATAATATTGGGGAAGAGTGCCTTAGTAAGCAATGGTAAAGGAAGTAATGTAGATAAGGTTCAGGATAGTAAAACATCCTTGTTGGTCTCCAACAAAGCTGATAAAACAGCTAAGGAAGACTATCTTAAAGACAGTGAGACAACCCCAAAGTCTTGTCTTGGTTTAGTGTTCGAGTTACTGGCCACTACCGCTTGCACAAGCTATTCAAAGTCACTGTCTGAATCAGTTCGGTTTCTTGAGTCTCAATTACAAGCTAAAAGACATCGATCAGCTGTGCTGCGACAAGAAGCGGAAGGACTGCGGAAGTCCCTGGAGCATTCAGATGCATACTTTCTGGTTCAACAGCAAGCATTGGAAGATTTTAGCGCCAAACAGGACAAAGCTAATAAGCTTGCTAAGCTTATTGCCATCATGGTGGATACCCAGGATAACGTTTCTTGAGCTCTTCTGAAGTTGTTTCAGTTATGCTCTTGTTTTGCTGCCGCATTTATTTGCAGTGGTGGCCAATTTTGACGGCCAGTGTATGTAATATGCTACTTTGTTTCCTATATTTGCACTGGTGGCGAACTTTGATGCCCACTGGATGTAATATGTGTAATAGCGGTAATAGGCTAGCGTTAATTGCTTGCTTATTTATTTCCTAATTGTCTTGTTTAGTTATTTGCTTGTAGTCACTTCAGTTCTTTTTCTGTGTTTTCTAGAGGCCACAATAGCCTATTTTTGGTAACTAGGCCAAAATAATCATGAAAACACACAGACTGTTGTAACCATGGGCCTCCTGCGGGCCATATGATCCATGGGCCTTCTACGGGCCGTAGGATCCATTGGCCTTCTATACGGGCCATAGGATCCATGGGACTTCTACGGGCCATAGGGTCCATGGTCCTTCTATGGGTCGTACGATCCATGTGCATTCTACCGGCCGTACGATCCATGGGCCTTATACGGGCCGTAGGATCCACGGGCCTTCTACAGGGTGTATCATCATTTCGCCAATCATGGGACGTACTATTCATGGACCATAACGACCCGTTAATAGGACGTATTTGATAACTCTATGAAAATATCACAACGGTTTTTTACATGAAAACGGCCCAACGTATTAACGGTCCACAAACGGGCCGACTGTAACGATGGGCTGAATTTGGCCCACAAGCAGAAAATGATAGTAATGGGACGTAAGTAACTGAATGTTGGAAATGAGCCCAAGAATAAATGGGCCCTGAGAAGGCTGAAAGATAACTTGGGCTAGAGACGGCCCAATGGAATAACGGGCCGTTAATGGGTATAAAGTGATACACTGTTCAATACGGGCCAGTTTCACCACGGGTTGTTAATGGGCCAAGAGTTACAAAGGCCCTTATATAGGCCGAAAGAAGTCATGGGCCATACATGGGCCGGAAGTTAAAATGGGCTGGAATCATATTGGACGGCCCAGATGACGCTACTGGGACTAATTTGGAGAGGTCTTAATGGGGCCTGGGTTAGCGGGCTGTAAATGGGCTATATGTGAACATGCCGTTAACAGGCTTTCCGTGGGCCGGCCCGCCACCTTTCGACCAAGTCAAACGGGCCAACCTTTTCATAGGAATGGGCCTCTGTTGGGACGTGCCACGTGTCGACGTATGATAGGCGCCTTGGGTCCAATGAGTGGATGACATCTGTCCCAACGGTGAGCTGACACGTGTTTCCTCCAGCCAATGATGATTTTACACGTGAAAAATCCCCATTGGTCGGGGCTATTAACGGGTTATCGGATCCAAAACCGGACCCGATAGCTGAATGGCGTTCTGTCATGGTGGAAGCCACATGTCGGTCACCCTTGACGAAAGCACTTCTGTGACACGTGATTTATCGTCATGGAAGTGGACACTTCCATGATGATAATTTTGGTAATGTCATGGAACACTTCTACGACAACACAGGTATGACTATCTGGATTCTGTCATAAAATCGTCATGGATGTACATGCATGAGAGAAAACGTGACCTACTGTGACAAACGCGTATCATCATGGAAGTGTATTTTTTGTAGTGTTCCACTGAGCCATGGTAGCT
Organism: Triticum timopheevii; assembly: GCA_963921465.1. Taxonomy (NCBI): domain Eukaryota; kingdom Viridiplantae; phylum Streptophyta; class Magnoliopsida; order Poales; family Poaceae; genus Triticum; species Triticum timopheevii. The sequence continues at coordinate 244,068,560 of OY997264.1, read as the reverse complement.
TGCTACTGCTCCAGAACACTTAGGCTGTCCGGCATGTGTCCTTCATTCCCGTGTCTGTCCCTTCGGGGAAATGTCACATGTTGTTCCTTTAAGTCCATGTAGCTTGCTATGAATTGGGTTCATACGTTGTTGATCGACACATTCGTTGTTGGGTCATGTATGCTTGTCCCTGTAAGTTAGCACCACTTTGGGTCCACGACTAGTCATGCCAGCCCGGGTTCTTTGTCATATGGATGCTAGCGGCACTATCATATACGTGATCCAAAAGGCACAAATGGTCTCAGGCCAGGTAAGGTGGCACCCATGGGAATACCATGCGTGAAGCCACAAAGTGATATGATGTGTTACATGCTAGATCGGTGTGACTTAGGATCTGGGTCCTGACAATTTTATTGATATTACAAAAACCAAAAATACCTTGCTACAATCTCACTCATTTTATTTTACTTTTCAATTGATCTATCTACTACTATTGGATTTTATCCCTGCAATTAATGAGTACAAGGGACTGAGAACCCTCTTGCCCGCATTGGGTGCAAGTATTTGCTATTGCGTGTGTAGGTACTATTCACTAGGTGGTCACGTGGTTTTCCTATCGGTTTGATAACCTTGGTTCTCATAGTGGCTAATACTATCCGCTACTATATTGCTTTGCCCTTCCTCTTCCGGGAAAATCCCAATGTAGCTCACAAGTAGCATTGATGCATGACGTCCTTTTGCTAGTTCAGGGATGGGGCACAAAGGCGAGGATCTATACTACTAAAAGATGTGAAATGCACATGATGATTTACCCAGGTTTGGCCCACATGATTGCGTAATACCCTACTCCTGCTTTTTGTGTGTTTTTATAGGTGGATTAGAGCTACAAATCCTTCCCAGGGATGGGAAGTGTAGTGAGCTCCTACCGATGTTGTACTGAGTGTCTAACCTTTATCTCTATATCTTCTCTCTTTTTCCTTGTTTTTCTTCTCTCCTCTCCCTCTTCTTTCTTCTCTATCCTTTCTAGACATCTTGGTCCACCTTTTATATCTCAAGGGGTACCACAATGGCTTTGACACCAAGAAAATATCCAGAGTCAATACGGTAGGTGTGATTGGTCACGTGTTGTTATCTTCTATCTTCTAGGAATGAACCCCAGTCTTGTCATAACCAACTGTGGTGACTCCTGCCTGAAGTGTGACATGTCTCAGTATAGGTGTGCACCATGCGGCGGCGTGGGTGAGTGATTCACCACTTGCATCTTGTCCGTCGTCTGGCGCGCCTGCCCACCGGCAACGCGATGCAATGTTCCTGCGGGCACAGAACACCTGCGCCATGTGTACGTTAGGCGATAGCTTGCTATCGATGGGCTGGCTGAGTGCACCCAGCTAAGGATCACTGTTGCCAGGTGAGGTCATTCATAGGTCTTGGCCGGTGATTGATGTTGCTGGATAGCTTGACCTAGATTCTGTCTTGTCTTGGATGGCCCTGCTAGGTAGGCGTGGACGAGTTTTGAACAAAGATCTACATGCCACCACTGAGCTCAAGTTGTACCGGATGAAGTTGCTTTAGCTGTTCTTCTTCACGAAGATCTGCATACCACTACAAGAGTGAGTAGTGGCAAGCAGTCCTTCTGCCGTCTTGAGCATGGTCCAGGGGCGACCGTGGCAAGCACAGTTGCGTGCATGACACAATTGTCACATCACCGACAAGCTTACATTACAAACAAGCAGTGCAGATAATATTCTATTCTTGTGGCATCCATCAACTCACAGGCAAGAGTTGAGTATAGCATCGTAACCCTACTTCATACCTTCTCTTTGATATGATAAACCTACAACACGATACATTGCAACCACTAAGGGTCAATGTATTAAATGTATTGGCAAGTCCACAGTTCAATGGGAACCTATTCATCTACACACAGTTTGGCTGGTGAGGTTCAAGGCTCTTTATGATAAAATAGTTCCGCCCTATTATTTTATAGTTCTCTACTCAATATGACACTTCCAATAAACCCTGGTCATAGTTAGGGACACTCTAGGTAAACCCCTATCGTAGCCCCAATGGACTTGAGCTTGTGGAATTGCAGTACACCCCGGTTATCCCAAGCCTTTCTACAGAGACCATGGTCACCCCAATCCCCTGAGATTAGATCCATACTCCCCTTTGGTTCAACCATTTGATTTTATCAGAGAAGAGGTGAGGACATCAAATTGACAATTCTTGAATTAGTTGCTCAGGTTGTCCATAACCAGGGACATGGTTGGCATGATCAGTTTTGTACACTCTATAGAGGTTTGTGTACATTACCCATGATTCCTAATCACATGCTTGTTCTACTAAACTTCGTTTGTGAAGAATCTAGGTAGATTAAGACTAGACTTTTGGGAAGTAGTAGCCCACTCTGAACGACAAACCCAATCCAACCTACACACCTACATCTACTGGTCTACCCAGGAGGGTTCCCACAACTTGGTCTAGATAGAGCCCATATTATATCACAGTTACACATGGAAGGTACTCAACCTTGAACTCATGCAATGCCCTTGAGCCTAGGTGGTCGCCCACAAAACACACGGCTACGAAGCAATACCGAGGCACCGCCCATATGATTCATTAATTAAGTTGTAATTATATAGTCAACTGTAACGCCCCGAGACCGAGCTCCAGTTGTCTTCCATGTATTTCGAGTTCCGTCGTGTGTTCTATTTGCTTGTTGCATTGCATCATGTCATCATGCCATCATTCATTTAATTTTTGCAACTCATCTAAATAAATTGTATGGATCTTCGGTCCATTTAAATCGAGGGAATTCACATGGTGATTTCTCTTTATAACATATCCTCTCAATATTTTAGGGAGCTACAATAAATATTCCATTTATTTGGAATTAACCACAACCCACTTGCATTTTAAAGTTCCTTCCGTTTGCACATATCCTAAATCCATGCTCTTTCCTCTTTTGAATCCATCTGAAGTTCTGACATTTTGCAATATAGCAAACTAGCTGCATGCCAATTCTTTGTTCATTTAGAAAATATTTGCAACCCCAAATATTTTCTCTTCTCTTGCTCGCTGTCTTGTTTCTATCCTTTTTTTTTGGAAAAGCAACCGTTCAACAGTGCAGGCCAACCCATCTCTCCTTGTTCCCAATTCTCCCAGCCCAGCAGGCCACGAGGCCCAACCAGCAGGCCCAGCCGCTGGCCTCCTCTTAAACCCTAGCCTCATCCCGATCGATCCCCTCCTTCCTCCTCCAGCGCCGCCAACGCACGCCCATTGCCAGTGCCAGGAAGGGCATCGCCCCGATCCCCTCGTGCCTCGCTCGTGTTCCCCTCCACCGCCTCGACCCACTGCATCACCCGTCGCCCTTCTCCCCTCACACCAGCGATGACCGCGCCGCCCTGCCTGTCTTGCTCCGGCCATGGCCACGTCGCCCCGCGCCTCCACCTCCGTGCCACTCGTCGGAACTCCCGCAAGCCGGCCCCTTCACCTGCCTGCTCCCTCCTGCTTCTTCGACCTCGCCTCGCCCCGCGACCCCGCCGCTGCTCCGGCCGGCGAGCCCATGCTCCAGCGTCGCGCCGCTGCACCCTTGTTGCTCGCGACCGCCATGGGTGCCTGCAGGACGACACCGCCATCCTCGTGCTGCAACGCTGCCGGCAAGCCCCGCCTCTGTCACCTCCTTCCCGTGCGTGAGATGCTCTCCTCCGACAGCCACCTCCCGCTCGCCTCCTTCTCTTCCTTGTGCGCCAACGACCATGGCTGCCTCGTCAACAATCTCGCTTTTGTCTCCCTGGTGGCTGACTACCTCGAGCTCCTCTGCAAGGTGAAGCCACGGCCGTGCCAAGTTCCCTGCTCCGCCTCCACACGCCGCCCGCACACGCTACCAACCACTGCTGCTGCCTCCAGGCTACGCTCCCCGTCCATCACGAGCTCCGCCCTGCTCCTATTCGACCCTCGTTGAACCGCCAAGACGCAGCCTCGACCCGGCGTCATCCATCTTCTAGCAACCGCGTATGTGCAGCACCACCAAGTTTTGCCTCTGTACACTCATTGGGGTTGACCGTGGTCGCGTGCCTGGTGCCACTTGGAGTCACCAAGACCGCCAAGACCCGTACCCGGACCATCAAGCATCTTCTCCAAGATTTTGCCAAGTACCCCGACGATGCGCCAAGTACCTCTACCTGAACGTCTACGACCCGTGAACAACTACCGTCGCCAAGATCGCGAGTACCTCTACCATCGCCGTGAACGTCTACTTCCACTACCGAAACGTGAACCACTACTTCCACGACGATGTGTGTGCCACTACCGTCGACCTCGAAGGCCCCGTGGACGTCAAGTTCCTTGACGTGTCCCCGAACATCTACCGAGTGTGTACAACTACGAAACGTGTACGACTACTTCCCTCGACGATTTTGAACCGCCCCGAAATGCACGCTTCAAAGGTATAACCGCCGAGACGATGACTCGTGGATGAATGCATGTTGTCTGAGATGAACCGTATGTTTGCACCGTGCCCATTTGCTTCATGCACGTTCCTCCTCATTTTGCCATGCGTCGACCCGTGGGAACCCGGTAACCGGGATCACCCTCACCATCTTTTGCATGTTCTGCACATCCACACTTTCGTTCGCATCGACATCTTGATGAGTTGATGGATCATCGGAATGTTGCTGTGGCACCATTTCCATTAAGCCGCCGTGGCACCCTTTTTGTTCCGCCATGGTGATAAATGCTTCATAACATGTTCATGTCAACGTTTTCATAAAATTGCTTAAAACTTGCATATGTCATCCGCATCATGATAACAACAATTAAATTTTTTAAAATTGTTGTTTGTGTTAAATTGCTAAATAACATGGGGATTTTTCAGAATTGTTGTTTGTTGTTTCCGGCCTCATTTAAACTTGCCTAGATAGGTAGCTTGATTATGCTTCACCTCTTGCCATGTTTAACAACATTTAACATTGCTTGGTAGCTTAAACAAGATTAAAGTAAATATGTCAATGTGGTGTTTTGTCAATATGCAACTCGTTGCATATTGAGCTCCACTTAATTTGTAGTATTGTGTGTTGCACTTTGCCATGCCATGCCTCATTAAATTGGACATGCATCATACTTGTTTGTGCATCATGCCATGTTTATGCTTGTGCATTTACCATGTTGTTTGTTTCTTTCCGGTGTTGCTTCTTAGTTCTGGTAATGTTGCGATTGTGAGGATTTGTTCGACTACTCCCGTTCGTCTTCTTCATGGACTCGTTCTTCTTCCTAGCGGGATTTCAGGCAAGATGACCATCACCTTGGATCTCATTACTATCATTGCTATGCTAGTTGCTTCGTTCTATCGCTATGCTGCGCTACCTATCACTTGGTATTCAAGCCTCCCAAATTGTCATGTCAGCCTCTAACCTTTTCACCCTTTCTAGCAAACCGTTGCTTGGCTATGTTACCGCTTTGCTCAGCCCCTCTCATAGCATTGTTAGTTGTAGGTGAAGTTGAAGTTTGCTCCATGGTGGACAGGTTTATGTTGGGATATCACAATATCTCTTATTTAATTAATGCATCTATATACTTGGTAAAGGTTGGAAGGCTCGGCCTTATGCCTGGTGTTTTGTTCAACTCTTGCCGCCCTAGTTTCCATCATACCGGTGTCATGTTCCCGGATTTTGCGTTCCTTATGCGGTCAGGTGATTTATGGGACCCCCTTGACAGTTCGCTTTGAATAAAACTCCTCCAGCAAGGCCCAACCTTGGTTTTATCATTTGCCTCACCTACCCCTTTTTGCCTTGGGTTTTGGAGCCGGAGGGTCATCTTTATTTTAGCCCCCTCGGGCCAGTGCTCCTTCGAGTGTTGGTCCGAAACGGGCAGACTGCGGGGCCACCTCGGGGCAACTCGAGGTCTGGTTTTACTCGTAGGCTGACCTATCCGGTGTGCCCTGAGAACGAGATATGTGCAGCTCCTATCGGGATTTGTCGGCCAATTGGGCGGCTTTGCTGGTCTTGTTTTACAATTGTCGACATGTCTTGTAAACCGGGATTTCGAGACTGATCGGGTCTTCCTGGGAGAAGGTATATCCTTCGTTGATCGCGAGAGCTTATCATGGGCTAAGTTGGGACACCCCTGCAGGGTATAAACTTTCGAGAGGCATGCCCGCGGTTATGTGGCAGATGGGAATTTGTTAATGTCCGGTTGTAGATAACTTGATACCAGATCTGAATTAAAACGCATCAACCGCGTGTGTAGCCGTGATGGTCTCTTTTCAGCGGAGTCCGGAAAGTGAACATGGTTTTGGGTTATGTTTGACATAAGTAGGAGTTTAGGATCACCTCTTGATCATTGCTAGCTTCACGACCGTTCCTTTGCTTCTCTTCTCGCTCTTATTTGCGTATGTTAGCCACCATATATGCTTAGTCGCTGCTGCAACCTCACCACTTTACCCCTTCCTTTCCCATTAAGCTTTGCTAGTCTTGATACCCATGGTAATGGGATTGCTGAGTCCTCGTGGCTCACAGATTACTACAACAACAGTTGCAGGTACAGGTTTATGCGATGATCATGACGCGAGAGCGATGTTTACTTGTTTTGGAGTTCTTCTTCTGCTTCTTCTTTGATCAGGGGATAGGTTCCAGGTCGGCAGCCTGGGCTAGCAGGGTGGATGTCGTTTGAGTTTCTGTTTGTGTTTCATCCGTAGTCGGATGGTGCTCTTATGTATGATGATGTTGTATTTGTGTGGCATTGTATGCCTCTTGTATGTATCCCCATCTATTATGGAATGTTAATGTAACGATATCCACCTTGCAAAAGTGTTTCATTATGCGGGTCTATCCTTAGTGGGACCTTCGAGTTCCTTTTGGATAGGGTCGCATATTGGGCGTGACAAGTTGGTATCAGAGCCTCGACCGACCATAGGAGCCCCCTTGTTTGTTGGCCGTTGTTGAGTCTAGAAGAAAACTCTTTTGAGTCTTAGGATTATATATATATATATATCGGTGATTAGGATTCTTTTTACTCCTCAGTCCCTTCGTCGCTCTGGTGAGGTCTCCTGACGTAGATGTTTTGACTTTCCTCTTCTCAAATTTCACTAAATTTTTTAGGATCACGCGGGTATCTTGGAATCGTTCCGATAGTCTTGTGACGAGAACATTGTTCTTGGTGCCTCCTAACATTTAGGGGTTGTGGCAGTGTCCCGGGGAGTTGAGCTCCGAGGTGTTGTCGTCGCAATTTTATCGTTCCAGTTCTGGAATACCTGAGTTTTGCCGACATCGAAAATCTCTTTTATGCAGTTGTTGGTGAGATAACCTCGACGTCACCCAGTACTGGGGAGTTCGGGAGTATCGCCATAGCTAGTATAACAGATGCTTTTCGAAGGTTGAGGTACACGATTTCCAGAGTTTTCTTGGTTATGTGTTGACGGATGGATACAGCTGGATGTAGGGATTGTTAGTTTGGGTGAGATATATTGCTTCCCCTGTATCCCCAACACCAGATTGCATAACAAGAAAGTTTTGGGAGTTTATAGGTGGGAATTCAAGTAGCTCCTAGAATATCTTTCCGACAGATGCATGATATGGGATTGGGTAAATCTCTATCATATGTATTTGTTCTGGCTTATTCTGCAAGCCAATCCTTTCTTTTGTTTTGAGTTGTGGTATTTGAGTTGCTTCAATGTCAAGTGTTGATTCCATACCTTTCAAGCGGTGTTCTCATATTTCTATGGGAGTACTAATCCTTTTTGATCATTAAGGTTGTCATGTTAATTCTTTTCCAACCGGTGCGCTTCTCTTCGAGATGATCCCATCATTCTCCCCATCCGCAAGATCAATTCTAAGTTTTCTCAACGGTGTTTGTTTCGTTCATCCCAAGTTGTCTTTGTTTTTCCCCACCCTCCCACCCTTTTTCTTCAAGGACTCATTTATTTTAATCAAGTATCCATTTATTCATGTGAAGTCTCTTCATTCTTTTCTTTCAATGTTCTTATCCGGTGATTTCCCATGAAGATGCTCAACAGTTTCAAGTTCATCGTCCTTCATTGTTGTTTCTTCTCCGGTGGATCCAATTCAAGCTTTCAGTGTTGATCAGATTCCTTTCCTCGTGTCAAATGCTTTCTCATGCCGGTGCACCTCTCAATCACTCACCTCTTGCTATTCATTTGTTCCAGAGTGTTGAAGATATCTCAGAAGACTTGTGTTTCCATTCTCAATCCATTCAAGATATTTTGAGGTTGTTATCTCATTCAAGGCATTTAATTCAACCGGTGCAACCTCTCTTTAAAATTGTTCAACAGTGTTTTCTTTTGAGTGGGCCCTAACCCACATGTCTTTTCCCAGGATCTTACCTGACTCTTCTTATTTATCAGAAGCGATTCTCAAATTCATTTTGAAGTTTGACGTAAGAATGAATTTCATCAGTCAAATGCCTTTCCAAGATCGATTTCAAATCATTTTCATTGTTGGCTCAACTTCTTTGCTTTCCATTCTACCGGAGTATCTCAGTAATTTTGGTGGCGTTCCTCGTCGTCATTTGAAGACCGAAGAAGAGTTCCTCTTAAATCCTTACCCGTTCTTCCAAAGATGCGTAGTTCAAGTTTGATGCCATCCTCTCATAATTGTTTTCGATTGTGGAAATTCTTTTCACCCATCCGGAGCAATTCAAGAGTCTTTTCAGATTGATTCTCCATAGCCCATCATCTCAGAATTATCCATTCTCAGCTTTCAACTCTCGTTCTCGAATTCTTCCTATGCATCGTTCAAATATCCTCTAATCAGTTCATGATCTATTCGTTCTCATGTATCTAAATCCCCTCAAGTATCTTCATTCGTTTTCCAATTCGTCCCGATGATTTGTGCCTTTGCTACTTTCATTTTCAATTCTTACAGTGGTTCGTTCAAGATTTCACTTCCTTCGTTATCATATCAAATATTCGTTGTTTCCACACCAGTGGTTCCATCAATACCTTCTCAAGTTTACGTTATATCTCTCTTAATCCTTGTTCAATGGAAATAAGTAGTATGCCAAATCCATTGCTTGTCATCAATTTAATTTGATGAAAGAGAAGCATACAATAAATCTTATTCTTATTTCCTCGAGGTGATTCAATTCTTTTCTTCCGGAGATTGTTCACGATGAAGTAATTCTCGGTTCGAGATGCTTCATCTTTTCTTTTCTGGAGTTCCAAGTTTTCCGCATTATTGTCGCGAAGCTCCATCTAAATCATTGCAAGGCTTCACCTTGTGTTTTCAACTTCTCCTTCTTTTATCACCCTTTTATTACCAGAGTACTTCATGGAGGCTCTACATGGTGGTTCGTCAAGGATTCCTTTCATTCTTCATTTGTTCTTCAAGACTTCTCTCAAAGCTATGACCCGCCAAGCTATACTCTAAATTAAACATGGTGTCCAACACATGTTTTGTTTTCAGGCGTTCAAGTATTTTTCTTCTTGCATTTCGAAGTGCAATTCTTTCTACCTTAGCTTTTGAGGTGGTGTTATATCATTCTTGGCAATTTCCATTCAGGTTTCGCGATTCACATGTTGTCAAGAATGAGGTATTTTAAATCCATCATTCTCTTCTCTAGAGTTATCTTGGTATAGATTTCACCTAAAGCCTTCCCTAAGGAATGTTGCTATTGTGGTGCTTATCAATGATCCAATTTTCTCCTTCTCATCTCGATGAAGAAGTTTTTCATCTCTTTGGTGCTCTCAGTCAAATCAATTGTTTCCATTAGTGGCCAGTTGTCACCTCATAATTTTGAGAAGTTTTCCATAAGCCCACTACAAGCTTATTCATTTCGCTGTTGGTTTTCCAACAATTCCGTTCTAACCATCTTTGCAAGGATGCTTTTCAAGTTCATTTGTGGCACAAGTTGTCATTTTCTTCTCCGTCCCTTTATCCCAACAATCTAGCTTCTATACTTTCGTTCCGGAGGCAGTGTGTTGTTGATTTCATCAAGTATCATCCCATCTTCTCAAGTTCATGTTCTATTCCTTCCATGTTCAACCGGAGTGCTGCCCGAATTCTTCCTCTCTCATCTTGTTTTAACCGGAGTGGTTTCGAATTCTATCTTGTCCATTAAACTCTGGATTCATGCCTTTGCAACCTTCAAGTTCTCGTAATGTTCCTTATTCATCTTTTCTAACGGATTGTTTGCAATCTCGTTCATCTCTGTTGTACTCTTTCTTTTAAATTGCTCAACTTCTCAAGATTCATGGTTTCACTCGTTCGTCAAAGAAGCAACTTAGTTTTACCTCTTCTCTTCCTCTTTCGTTTCTCTCCGGTGCCATCCTAGATCTCGGGACGAGATCCTCTTGTAGTGGTGGAGTGTTGTAATGCCCCGAGACCGAACTCCAGTTGCCTTCCATGTATTCCGAGTTCCGTCGTGTGTTCTATTTGCTTGTTGCATTGCATCATGTCATCATGCCATCATGCCATCATTCATTTAATTTTTGCAACTCATCTAAATAAATTGTATGGATCTTCGGTCCATTTAAATCGAGGGAATTCACATGGTGATTTCTCTTTATAACATATCCTCTCAATATTTTAGGGAGCTACAATAAATATTCCATTTATTTGGAATTAACCACAACCCACTTGCATTTTAAAGTTCCTTCCGTTTGCACATATCCTAAATCCATGCTCTTTCCTCTTTTGAATCCATCTGAAGTTCTGGCATTTTGCAATATAGCAAAGTAGCTGCATGCCAATTCTCTGTTCATTTAGAAAATATTTGGAACCCCAAATATTTTCTCTTCTCTTGCTCGCTGTCTTGTTTCTATCCTTTTTTTGGAAAAGCAACCATTCAACAGTGCAGGCCAACCCATCTCTCCTTGTTCCCAATTCTCCCAGCCCAGTAGGCCATAAGGCCCAACTAGCAGGCCCAGCCGCTGGCCTCCTCTTAAACCCTAGCTTCATCCCGATCGATCCCCTCGTTCCTCCTCCAGCGCCGCCAACGCACGCCTGTTGCCAGTGCCAGGAAGGCCTTCACCCCGATCCCCTCGCACCTCGCTCATGTTCCCCTCCACCGCCTCGACCCACTGCATCACCCGTCGCCCTTCTCCCCTCGCATCAGCGATGACCGCACCGCCCTGCCTGTCTTGCTCCGGCCATGGCCACGTCGCCCCGCGCCTCCACCTCCGCGCCACTCGTCGGAGCTCCCGCAAGCCGGCCCCTTCGCCTGCCTGCTCCCTCCTACTTCTTCGACCTCACCTCGCCCCGCGACCCCGCCGCCGCTCTGGCCGGCGAGCCCATGCTCCAGCGTCGCGCCGCTGCACCCTTGTTGCTCGCGACAGCCATGGGTGCCTGCAGGACGATGCCGCCATCCTCGTGCTGCAACGCTGCAGGCAAGCCCCGCCTCTGTCACCTCCTTCCCGCGCGTGAGATGCTCTCCTCCGACAGCCACCTCCTGCTTGCCTCCTTCTTCTCTTCCTCGTGCGCCAACGACCATGGCTGCCTCGTCAACAAGCTCGCCTTTGCTCCCTGGTGGCCGACTACCTCGAGCTCCTCTGCAAGGTGAAGCCACGGCCGTGCCAAGTTCCCTGCTCCGCCTCCACATGCCGCCTGCACACGCTACCAACCACTGCTGCTTCCTCCAGGCTGCGCTCCCCGTCCATCACGAGCTCCGCCCTGCTCCTATTCGACCCTCGTTGAACCGCCAAGACGCAGCCTCGACCCGGCGTCATCCATCTTCTAGCAACCGCGTATGTGCAGCACCACCAAGTTTTGCCTCTGTACACTCATTGGGGTTGACCGTGGTCACGTGCCTGGTGCCACTTGGAGTCACCAAGACCGCCAAGACCCGTACCTGGACCATCAAGCATCTTCTCCAAGATTTTACCAAGTACCCCGACGATGCGCCAAGTACCTCTACCCGAACGTCTACGACCCGTGAACAACTACCGTCGCCAAGATCGCGAGTACCTCTACCGTCGCAGTGAACGTCTACTTCCACTACCGAAACATGAACCACTACTTCCACGACGATGTGTGTGCCACTACCGTCGACCTCGAAGGCCCCGTGGACGTCAAGTTCCTTGACGTGTCCCCGAACATCTACGGAGTGTGTACAACTACGAAACGTGTATGACTACTTCCCTCGACGATTTTGAACCGCCCCGAAATGCACGCTTCAAAGGTATAACCGCAGAGATGATGACTCGTGGATGAATGCATGTTGTCTGAGATGAACCGTATGTTTGCACCGTGCCCATTTGCTTCATGCACGTTCCTCCTCATTTTGCCATGCGTCGACCCATGGGAACCGGTAACCGGGATCACCCTCACCATCTTTTGCATGTTCTGCACATCCACACTTTCGTTCGCACCAACATCTTGGTGAGTTGACGGATCATCGGAATGTTGCCGTGGCACCACTTCCATTTCGCCGCCGTGGCACCCTTTTTGTTCCGCCATGGTGATAAATGCTTCATAACATGTTCATGTCAACGTTTTCATAAAATTGCTTAAAACTTGCATATGTCATCCGCATCATGATAACAACAATTAAAATGTTTAAAATTGTTGTTTGCGTTAAATTGCTAAATAACATGGGGATTTTTCAGAATTGTTGTTTGTTGTTTCCGGCCTCATTTAAACTTGCCTAGATAGGTAGCTTGATTATGCTTCACCTCTTGCCATGTTTAACAACATTTAACATTGCCTGGTAGCTTAAACGAGATTAAAGTAAATATGTCAATGTGGTGTTTTGTTAATATGCAACTCATTGAATATTGAGCTCCACTTAATTTCTAGTATTGTGTGTTGCACTTTGCCATGCCATGCCTCATTAAACCGGACATGCATCATACTTGTTTGTGCATCATGCCATGTTTATGCTTGTGCATTTACCATGTTGTTTGTTTCTTTCCAGTGTTGCTTCTTAGTTCTGGTAATGTTGCGATTGTGAGGATTTGTTCGACTACTCCCGTTCGTCTTCTTCATGGACTCGTTCTTCTTCCTAGCGGGATTTCAGGCAAGATGACCATCACCTTGGATCTCATTACTATCATTGCTATGCTAGTTGCTTTGTTCTATCGCTATGCTGCGCTACCTATCGCTTGTTCTTCAAGCCTCCCAAATTGCCATGTCAGCCTCTAACCTTTTCACCCTTTCTAGCAAACCGTTGCTTGGCTATGTTACCGCTTTTCTCAGCCCCTCTCATAGCGTTGTTAGTTGCAGGTGAAGTTGAAGTTTGCTCCATGGTGGACAGGTTTATGTTGGGATATCACAATATCTCTTATTTAATTAATGCATCTATATACTTGGTAAAGGGTGGAAGGCTCGGCCTTATGCCTGGTGTTTTGTTCCACTCTTGCCGCCCTAGTTTCCGTCATACCGGTGTTATGTTCCCGGATTTTGCGTTCCTTACGCGGTCGGGTGATTTATGGGACCCCCTTGACAGTTCACTTTGAATAAAACTCCTCCAGCAAGGCCCAACCTTGGTTTTATCATTTGCCTCACCTACCCCTTTTTCCCTTGGGTTTCCGGAGCCCGAGGGTCATCTTTATTTTAGCCCCCCCCGGGCCAGTGCTCCTTCGAGTGTTGGTCCGAAACGGGCAGACTGCGGGGCCACCTCGGGGCAACTCGAGGTCTAGTTTTACTCGTAGGCTGACCTATCCGGTGTGCCCTGAGAACGAAATATGTGCAGCTCCTATCGGGATTTGTCAGCACATCGGGCGGCTTTGCTGGTCTTGTTTTACCATTGTCGACATGTCTTCTAAACCGGGATTTCGAGACTGATCGGGTCTTCTCGGGAGAAGGTATATCCTTCGTTGATCGCGAGAGCTTATCATGGGCTAAGTTGGGACACCCCTGCAGGGTATAAACTTTTGAGAGCCGTGCCCGCGGTTATGTGGCAGATGGGAATTTGTTAATGTCCGGTTGTAGATAACTTGACACCAGATCCGAATTAAAACGCATCAACCGCGTGTGTAGCCGTGATGGTCTCTTTTTGGCGGAGTCCGGAAAGTGAACACGGTTTTGGGTTATTTTTGACGTAAGTAGGAGTTCAGGATCACCTCTTGATCATTGCTAGCTTCACGACCGTTCCTTTGCTTCTCTTCTCGCTCTTATTTGCGTATGTTAGCCACCATATATGCTTAGTCGCTGCTGCAACCTCACCACTTTACCCCTTCCTTTCCCATTAAGCTTTGCTAGTCTTGATACCCATGGTAATGGGATTGCTGAGTCCTCGTGGCTCACAGATTACTACAACAATAGTTGCAGGTACAGGTTTATGCGATGATCATGACGCGAGAGCGATGTTTACTTGTTTTGGAGTTCTTCTTCTGCTTCTTCTTCGATCAGGGGATAGGTTCCAGGTTGGCAGCCTGGGCTATCAGGGTGGATGTCGTTTGAGTTTCTGTTTGTGTTTCATCCGTAGTCGGATGGTGCTCTTATGTATGATGATGTTGTATTCGTGTGACATTGTATGCCTCTTGTATGTATCCACATTGATTATGTAATGTTGATGTAATGATATCCACCTTGCAAAAGCGTTTCAATGTGCGGGTCTATCCTTAGTGGGACCTTCAAGTTCCTTTTGGATAGGGTCGCATATTGGGTGTGACATCAACCATAAGGTTGTATGGTGGAACAATAATTGGTGTTTCTGAAACCACGTTATAGCAGCTAAGCATCTACTCGATGGTGTTTCAAGGTGATGGTAAGTTTGGACCTAAGTTGTCAACTACTAGGTTGTACATAATTTAGCATCCTAAAGTCACACACCTAACATAGCAAAACTACAATGCAAGTAAAATACTCGGTGACATGATCAAAGTGCAACCTTCCAGTTATTGATGATTCTTCAATCTCACAATCTTTATCACGTTACTCTTTGCTCTTTGTACAATCTAACATAAGTAATGAGCAATCATAAACAATCATGCAATACAATCAAGCATACGACAAGTGTTTGTGCATGGTGTTAGTGTCATTGTGTTGTGAGATCATGTATCAGAGTTAACTCATAAGTGTTTTGAAAACAACATAGTGGTTGTTAATCAGAATACATGGGACATGAGGGTTCACATGTGAGTTTCAAAAGGGTTCATCACATAAGGGGTATGAGATGTCAAGTTGATCTTCTCGGATCCAATCGAAGAACCTTAACAACATGAGTCATGTTCTATGAATCTTGGGAAGCCAAGTTCATGTTCAAGTGTGAATGGAAAATTCAAACTTGTTGACCTTTCATGAGCATGAATACACGAAGGTGTGAATACAAACTTTGTCTGCCTTCTGATTCAATTTGAATTAGGGTTTATCTTATTTGAATTCAAATTAAATTGAGTTCACAATTTGATTTGGCTCTACTAATTTAAACTGAACTTGTTGGACCAGTGGGAACCAGGGTACCACGACTCATCTGCCTCCGTCCCAGGGGGCGACGCTTGGCCCGGCCCATGAGGGATGGCCCTGCCTCGGCTGCTCTAAAGGGAGCTGCCTCGTGAGGCCCCTTGCCGCTAGGGTGAGCCTCGCCAAGGCCCTCAAGTACCAGGTTGCCTCATGAGCCCCCCCTCACGAGACTACCTCACGAAGAAGGCCATACGACGCCAGCCGCGAGGCTCCGAGTCCATCACATGGATGACATCCCGTTGTCAGGATAAGGACGATAGGGCGTGACCAGGACCAGTTTCCATTATGGTGATAAGGGAGCAGGAGTGTCTGCCTCCCCCAAAAGAAGGTCCCAGAGCCTTCTGCTTTGGTGTAAGGGTATTAGGACGGGTCGGTGTGCCAGGGAAGACGTCATCGCCGAGCCCACCGGCGTGTTAGGATGGCAAGTTTGGCAGGCAGATACCGCCTTTGGTCAGGATAAGCTTGGGCACCTATCCACCTTTGAATTGTGGCCCTGTGGCCACCCTTTCCTGCTCATATTTTTGGGGAAGAGGACCAAGGCATTACATAAGGGTAGTGCCACCTCCATGTAAGGGTATCAAGCCATTCTCTCCCCCAAGCACCATGCACCTTGAGCTCCAAGCGCTCCATTACACAGCAATCCCACACAAGTAGGAGCAGGGTATTACACCGCATGGTGGCCCGAACCTGGGTAGCTCGTGTGTCCCTATCGTGGTTGATGCGGGTGAGTGTGATCTTGCCGTAGTCCCCATCAGGTCGTAGGTTGCCAAGCAAAGTCCCTAGAGTTCGAACCCTAGTTCTTGGAGAGTTTCATGGACACAAATCCTAGACTTTGACATTTGGTGCGCCAGGTAGGGGGACTTCTTGTCTTCGCGCCTTCGACCTCGACATCGACATGGACAGCGACGCTGCCGCTCGCCAGGAACGCACCGCGCGTAGGGCTGCCGCTAGGGTCCATGTGGCACCCGCTGTCCGTGGTGCCCCTGGCCGCGCCCTCGCCCCGCAACAAACCCGTGGGAGAGTGGGTGGCCTCCTCCGTCCACCAGTCAATGAACGAGCAGGTGCATGGCCGCTCTACCACCGCCTCCTCGCTTGCATTTAGCAACCCTCCCATTCTGCATGTTGCGCTACTCATGGCATGGTAGTTTCCGCGCTATCGTCCCATCGAGGACGATTATGACGCCTGGCTCGGGCGCATCACCGAGGTCGTCAACGCCTCGTGCGATGGCCAGGCACCCTCCCGCTTACTACCTGCTCCGTGGTCGCACGCCAACCATGCAGGGCGCGACGCGCCTCCTCCCCCTCCTCCGGGCCACGATGTTGCCGAATAGCGCCACACAGCGCACACTCCAGAGCCGTCCTATGGCTCGTTTGCACCGGCCAGCCTTGATGGCAGCTATCAGATCGTCCATCGCGCGCCTCCGGACGGGCGCGTGATCCTAAGGAACCAGCACAACCGCTAGGACCACGTCCTCCATGTGTTGCCACAGCTAGGCACCAAAAACGCGCGGCCCTGGCCGGCGGGGGGCTGCCTCGCCCTCACCCACAAGCTGTGTTGTGGTGTGGCCCGACGAGTTGAAGCCTGAGCTTCTGCTGCGCTATGACGGCAGTGCCAACCCCACGGAGTTCCTCCTACTCTACACCATCAGCATCCAGGCCACGAAGGGCAGTGATTAGGTCATGGCGAATTGATTCCCATGGTCTTGAAGGACGCCACGCGCTTGTGGCTCATGAATCTTCTAGAGGCATCCATCTCCTTGTGGGGTGAGCTATGTACACAGTTGGTCGCCAACTTTGCAGGCACGAGCGACCGTCATCTTACGCTCAACGACATGTGAGCCGTGCGTCGGCGCCCCGACGAGACCCTTCCCAAGTTCATCCAACGCTTCAGCCAGGTGCGCAACATGATGCCAAAAGCCTCTAATGCCACGATCATCTCCGCGATCACAAATGGCATCATGAATATGAATATGTGCGAGAAGGTCTCCATCATCAACAAGCTCTACTCCATGGCAGAGCTGTTCGTCCTCGTCAATTGTTGTGCCTAGGCTGAGGATGTCCACAACTTCCTCCACAACGACCTTCATGCGCAGCGTGGTGCGGCTAAGTCCAAGGGAAAGGATGCCAAGCGCAAGGGCCCTACCATGCTTGCGGCGGAGCTGAACTGCAAGCGCGGCCGCGACCGCGGCAAGGCCAAGAAGGACAACCGTCTTTTTTGCGGCTACCACAACGTGAACTCCCACAACACTGAAGACTGATATGAACTAAAGATGCTTCACGAGGGCCACATCGAGCGCCGTGGTAGCCGCAAGGAGTGTGGAAAGGGCCACAATGGAAACAATGGAGGCGGCCACCGTCAGGGCTGGCAGAACCAGTCACGGTAGGCCGACCCTTAGGCCAATGCTGCCCCGTTGCACGCCAAGGACCCTACCCCAGCCTGAATGCTGGGGGAAACCAAGAGCCCCGCGGGGTGGCCTGCATCCTTGGGGGGGGGGGCAGGCCCCTCTATACAACTGCCACTTCATGAGGTGAAGGTGCTCCTCCCGGCGCCCGAGTCCACTAGTCACCTCAAGTGGTCTGAGTTCCCTATCGTCTTTGACACCAGCGTCCAACCGAAGTCCATGAAGGTCGTGGGTGCCATCCCACTGTTGTGCACTACTACCATCTGTAACGTGGCCATCACTAAGATGCTCATTAACGGCGACACATGCCTCAACATACTCCCAGTGGAGACCTTCGAGACGCTTCAAGTGACCTACGAGCGCCTAATGTCGACCATGCCCTTCTCGTGCGCCACCGATGGCTCGACTCTTCCCTTGGGGCAGGTCTGCCTTCCCCTCACCTTCCGCACTCACAAGAACTGCCGCACGGTGTTCATCGTCTTCGACATCGCTCACATAAGCCTGCCCTACGATGCCATCCTGGGCTACCCGGCGCTTTCCAAGTTCATGGCCGTGAGCCACCATGCCTATTGCCTCGTCAAGATGCTCGACTACAGTGGCACCGTCACCATCTATTGCAACAAGAAGGATGTGATGCGCACTCTCGAGCACGCCTCCAAGGCTACCGCCACCACATACCTGGCCGATGAGGATGTGCTGGGGCACGCCGAGCCAGCGCTCGCGAAGAAGAAGCCCCTGCTCTCCCAACAGCGGGCCGAGGCCAAGAAGGCGTCACTGGAAGGGTGCAAGGCAGGCCCCTCCCCCACCGTCAACGATGACCCTTCCCCCAAGTAGGAAGGCGAGCTCGTCACCTCCCTCTAGGAAAGCCTTGACGTGTTGTCCTTGATAGCATCAGGCGTGCCCGTTGTACCAAGGGAGGTGGTCAAGCACCATTTAGCTGCGTGCTAGAGAGCGCGGCCCGTCAAGCAGAAGGTACGACGTCAGGCACTTAAGAAGCAATATCCAAGAAGTCAAGAAGCTCCAAGATGCTAGAATCACCCGCGAAGCCCCCCCACCCAAAGTGGATCGCCAACTCCACCGTCGTTGCCAAGCCACGCAGCGATAGGCGCATGTACATCAACTTCACCGCCCTCAAAAAGGCTCATCCCGAGAGCCACTTCCTTCCTCCATGGACCGACCAGACCATGGGCTCGCCCTGCCTCATGTGCATGCCTTTCATCCTGGAGGGTGCTGAAGCCTCCTTCGCGAGGCTGATGCAGAGTCCCACATCAAAAGAAATTCGGAGGTGGTTAAGACCCATCTCTCAGCCCGACGCGGCATCGCTCGTAATGGAGGAGGGTGTTCAGGTACAAAACACATGGAACACCCGACATCTCCATAAGTTTGATCCGTGACCCCACAAATACAAGCGACATGGAGTTGTATAAGCTCCAGGGCTCTCTCTACCAGCGCTGGCACCGCCACGCATGAGCTCCTTCTCACTCTCATGGAAGGCCCATGCTCTGTGCTTGCGAAAACCCCATGCTCAGTGCTGGCGATTACTTACCCGAGGGGCCCCTGTCCATCACATCCTCAAGTTGACCTATGTCAAGCACAACATCATGTATTTTTATGTTATGTAATGAATCTACTTCATGCATGAGTAAAGTTTATTTCCTAAAAAACATGTGTACATGTAGCTGAGTGCGCCTCAGAAGCGGAACGCGTGTTCGCGATCTCCCCATGTGTATCACGCGAGTGGGGCTGGGGACGGTGCTTGTGCTCAGGTCAGTCCCAGTAGCACCGCCAAACCCAAGCGACTAAGATCTGGCTCGCGGGCCTACTCCAGTGCACTTCAACTTACCAGGTCCATGGTGCCCCTGTCTCCTCGCGTAGCACCCATAGGCAACCTTGCGAGCGTGCCCCGCTGCATTAATTGCAAAAAATTGGCAATCTCACTAATGTAGGATACAGATGGCCTTAGGAGCTCCCCCTCGAGACGCCTCACAAGAAGTGCCCCACGGGTAGAAGGCTTCACGAGCGACTACGCCTCACAAGCCATGCCTTGCAAGGGACGCATGCTGACCTACACGCCTTGAAAGAGCTAACTCTAAAGTGCCTCTTGAACCTTTGTTAACACCCCTTGGGTTCCCTTCCTCTCATTTCCCTCTCGAGGCATCTTGATTTGCTTGGCACGAGCTGCTTGCACGTCAAGGGAGGACCCTAAGCATCGCGTGTCAGGGCCTCCTATGTCAAGGCCACTAGCAGGAGGGCTCCATCAACTGACAGCCTCCCGGACCTGTATGCCCCACGGCCCAACCGCCAGCAACGGCCCAACCCAAAGGTGCATGGGCCAGAGTGGGTGTGATCTGCCAACCGCTCCCTGTACCTACATGCTGGCGCAGAAGGGAAGACTCATCCAGTGGATCACGACAACGGCGGCGGCGGCACCTGTTCCTGTCTATCCCTCGATCCCCTTCTTCCAGTTCTTGTACCAGCTACTGTAATTGCTACTTGAGACTCGAATTCGTGAGCCAGTGTAATAGATCGAGAGATATACTACTGGGTTCTTAACATCTGGTATCAGAGCCTCTGATCCGCGTCATGGCGCACTTGATCGAGACTAGGCTGCAGAAATCGATCAAGGACCGGATCTCTGCCATGGAGTCGTCTTTCAAGGACTACTTCGACAAGCTCACGGGTTCCCTCGACGCGATCCATGCCGACATCCGCGGCCACACCGCCAAGCTCGACGATCTGGCCCAGTGGCGGCCTGATCTGGAGAAGCGCGTGGACCAGCTCGCGGTCGCGGTCGCCGAGCTTCAACAGGCGCGACCGGCTCCAACTGTAGAAGGGCAGTCCGCGGTGGCACATGCACCGCCACCACCTACTCCACCGGCGCCTCTGCGTGACCACGTCGGCACCAGCAAGAGCGCGGAGGGCGACGCCCTCGGGTCAATCGATCACGACATCTACGTCATACCTCGGGGCCTGGCACCGACGTTCGCGTCGGTGGCCACCCCGGCCAACGGTCAGTTTCCGTTGATCTCACCTTCCATCACGTCTCCTTATGCGCACGCTAGTCAGTTGCTTGCGGGGATCGGGCAGGCCCATCCTTCGATCGGGTTTCCCCAGTTCACCGGAGAGAACCCCTGATTGTGGAAGACACTGTGTGAACAATACTTCCACATGTTTGGAATTCAGGAGAGGTACTGGGTTCCTATGGCGTCTCTGAACTTCACGGGAGCTACGTCCGTGTGGTTGCAATCAGTTTACACGATCTACGGGTGTGCAATCAGTCCACATGTTAGGTACCAGATATCACTCACACGATCCGGCGACCACTTCACGGATGTGCAATCAGTCTGTATGTTAGGTACCGGATATCACTCACACGATCTACGGGATACAAGCTTGATTACACACGAATTGGATTACAGGAGGGTAGTGGAAGAGCAGAGGAAGGAGAAGGAGGTAGCCGCCGCCGGTTTCGTCCGTGTGGTTGCAATCAGTTCAGAAAAAACTTTCTGAATTTGATTGGGAGTCGTTTTCGTCGCTGTTGTGTACGCATTTTGGACGTGATCGACACCAGTTACTGATTCGTCAGTTTTATTCCCTGACGCAGAAAACTACCGTAGCTGAGTATATTGAGTAATTTGAGTTGATTATCAGCCATTTGTCTGCTTATTCCGAATCAATTCACCCTTACTATTATCTCACTCATTTTGTGGAGGGACTTCGCGCTGACATCCGTGCAGTGGTGCTGGTTCAGCGACCACCGGACCTCGACACGGCCTGCGCTCTGGCGCTACTTCATGAGGAGGTGGCGGACGGAGTGGCTCGGGAGCGTGTGCGCACTCCACCAGCGAGGCAGAACACCACCGACTGGGCGGGGCGGGGCAACGCAAGCACACCCATGGTATTGCCCCCGCCTCCACCTCAAGGGCGCCCGCCTACTCCAACGACAGCCACCGACCGGAGGGCGATCGACGCCAGCCGCGCCGAGGGAACCAAGCTCAAGGCCCTGTGTCGGTGTCAAAACCGGCGGATCTCGGGTAGGGGGTCCCGAACTGTGCGTCTAGGCGGATGGTAACAGGAGACGAGGGACACGATGTTTTTACCCAGGTTCGGGCCCTCTCGATGGAG
The DNA here is from genome assembly GCA_963921465.1 of Triticum timopheevii. NCBI lineage: Eukaryota > Viridiplantae > Streptophyta > Magnoliopsida > Poales > Poaceae > Triticum > Triticum timopheevii. The sequence continues at coordinate 244,046,698 of OY997264.1, read as the reverse complement.
GTAAAACCCTACGTCCTGCTTGATTAATATTGATGATATGGGTAGTACAAGAGTAGATCTACCACGAGATCAAGGAGGCTAAACCCTAGAAGCTAGCCTATGGTATGATTGTTGTAATGTATGTTGTCCTACGGACTAAAGCCCTCCGGTTTATATAGACACCGGAGAGGGCTAGGGTTACACAGAGTCGGTTACAATGGTAGGAGATCTACATATCCGTATTGCCAAGCTTGCCTTCCACGCCAAGGAAAGTACCATCCGGACACGAGCCGGAGTCTTCTATCTTGTATCTTCGTAGTCTTGGAGTCCGGCGGACAATGATAGTCCGGCTGTCCGGACACCCCCTAGTCCAGGACTCCCTCAGTAGCCCCTGAACCAGTCTTCAATAACAATAAGTCCGGCGTGCATAATGTTCGGCATTGCAAGGCGGGTTCCTCCCTTGAATAATCCAGAGAAGATCATGAACACCAGGATAGTGTCCGGCTCTGCAAAATAAATTCCACATTCCACCGTAGAGAGAATAAAATGTACACTTAGTTCAATCTGCTGACGTATTATGCGGCGTGACATCACACCGGCACAAGGCCTTTGTTTGAATTACTATACCACCTCAGCACATTTAGCGAAGCGGTTTCCTTGGCACGTCTTATCGAAGCAGAGATCGTGTTTCCCTTATTCCGGGATTCTCATCAATACGTGCGTGGGTAACCCAACCGCTCCCGTCGCCACGCCTCCTCTATCGGAGGGGAATCCCAAACGGTCACGGAGACGGCCCTCGGTATTTCTTCCCCTTTATAAGAGGACCAAGGCTCGCCATTGTTCTTCAATCTCGCATCGAATCTCTTCCCCGCTCCCAGTTCCAACACCCAGAGCCTCAGATTCGAGCGCTTCGGATCCTCAATCATGTCCGGCTCCGACCTCCAGGGCCGGTGGATGCCCTCCTCCGTCAAGGAGGAGCACATATTGAAGTTGCGTGAGGCCAAGTACCTGGCCTACGAGGTTTCGCACAGGTTGCCTGCCCAAGGGCAGGCCGTGCCAGCCCCCGAGCCCGGTGAATACGTCATTTTCGTATCCCACCTCCGTCAGGGTTTAGGATTCCCGACGGATCCCTTCGTGAGGGGGCTCCTGTTCTACTATGGGCTGGACTTTCACGACTTGGCTCCGGAGTCCATCCTCCATATCTCCGCATTCATTATCGTCTGCGAAGCCTTCCTCCGCGTCATTCCCCACTTCGGCCTATGGCTGAAGACCTTCAAGTTGGAGCCGAAGATGATCGGGGGGCGTCAAGCGGAGTGCGGCGGGGCGACCATAAGCAAAAAGGTCAATGCCCCGTGGCCCAAGGGTTCCTTCCAAGAGGAACTTGGACTGTGGCAGCAGGAGTGGTTCTATATCACCGCTCCAAGGGGCAGCAGGCAAAAGCCGCCACCCTTATTCCGCCCGGGACCTCCACGCCAACTGATGTCGTGGGTCAACCAAGGGCTCAATTGGGGGCCATCCAAAGACGTGCCTTCACTGCAGGGCCAGATTCGAGATCTCCAAGTGAGGGAGATCGACCTGATCAAGGTGATGCAGGTTATGCTAATCAGGCATCTTCTGCCCTGCAAACGCCGTCGTCTCCGTCTATGGGAGTTCAACCCGGAGGGACCTCGGATTCTCCAACACTTCATGGGTGCGACACCCATGGAGATGTACAAGTTGTTCTTCGGACCACAGGTGGCGTGTCCGGATTTAGCCGAGGATGCAGGTCTAAGCCGCGGTCGCCCGGATACTCAGGTAAGTAGCTCAGAGTCCGGACATTCTGTTTATGCGCCTTTCTAGAGTTCGCCTCCTGACCCTTTGTTCTTTACAGGAATGGGTGGCGCGATCAAGGCTGATAAGGTGTCCGGCCCCCCTCCCAGAGACCGCACAGGAGCCTGTGCTGGTCAGAATGTTGGAGGTTGCGCCCACAGAAGGGGGCGACGGGGAAAATAGAGGAGCTAATATTTCGCCCAAAGGGGCGACTGAAGAGGGGGGAACTAAGAACCCCTCCCTTTAGGGGGAGAAGAGGACTGCCTCCGAAGATCCGGAGGCCACAGCCCCTAAGCGTGGGAAGAGATCTTCCCCGGGGGGTCCGGCGCCCGGAAAGAATCCGGACGCACAATCATCATCAAAGGATCGGCCCTCCAGCGAGCCGTGAGTATGAAAGAGGGAGTTAATTTGTAAGGAAATACCTTCGTTCGTGCTTCTGTAGATAACCGAAATATTTATATTGCAGTTCGGATCTGCAGCCTTCTCAGATGAGTTCATCTTCGGGGGACCTTCTTCCGGAGATGATGGAGAGCGATACGCCTCCGTCTGCAGTGCCGCCAGATGAGGCAGGCAAACCCGAAGTGTCATCACGGAGGGTATCCCCGAGTCCAGAGGGGCCAGAGAGTTCGGCACCTACTAGTGTCCGGCTGGGAGAACTGAAGAATCTGCTTGAGAGGGCATCCATTTCAGAAGATCACCGCGCGTTAATGCGTATGGTGATTGGAAGGATTTCGTTCGCTGAGAGCAAATTGCATAATGCCGCCATGAGTTTGCTGGCGGGATTTGAGGTATGCGAGAATGACGCACCCCTTTGTCTTTTAACAGTTTTGCATATAAAAAATGCGCCCTGTATAGATAGTAGCCCCTGAGACTCGGTAGGTTGTCGAAAACGACGGCGTACTGAGGATCGAAATCTAAAGGAATGAATTCCGTCGTTCCTATGCAGGTGGCGGATAGTCCGGGGGCTAGCCGGACTACTGAGTTTGCTGAGTTAAATCGGCAAGTTGACTTGGCAGATGCGGACATCGCACTTGTCAACAGGCGACTTGACGAGTCGCAAGGTAAAAGAGTTCTCCGCAGTCACTTTATTAAGGGGGTCAAAGCCCTCCTCTGATAAATTATATGCTGTTTGTACAGACGGTGCTGCTGCTGTGGAGGGCCTTCGGGCCGAACTTGCTCGAGCTAAGGAGCAAGCCCGAAGGAGTGAAGCGGCTGCCTCGAGGGCGGCCGAGGAGTTCAAAGCCGAAAAGGCTGCGCACTGCCTAAGCAGGGCCGAGGTGGCCGAATTGGCCATAAAAGTAAAGGATGCTGCCGACCGCAATGAGGCTCTTGAAAAGGAGCGCTTATCAGAGCGGGAAGACCTGAAGAAGGCCACCGCCGAAGCCAAGGATGCCCGCTCTGCAATGCGGGCTATGAAGGAGGAACTGTGCCAGGCCGGAGAGATCATGGCTGGCAAGCCTTTTCTGCTGCGTCGCCGGTTTATGGATGGGAAGTATGCTCAATTTGAGCGGCTGTGGAGTCCGGAGGATCCGTATATGGACTTAGCCGCAAGTGCGGCCGATGCCATTAAGCACTTCCGGAGCCAGAAGGATCACGAGACGGAAGAGCTATATTGGTCTCAATTCCACAGTCCGGATCGCCCACTTCCATTGACAGACCGGTTGGCCGAATGGGCCGAGCTAAATAGATTATCCGGACTTGCCATGACTGAGATCGTGGCACATGTCTGGCCAGAGAGGTCCAAGGCGACGAGCTACTTTGGCTTACTACAGCAATTCCTTGGAGCGGTGCCGCATATAAAGGAGATGAAGCGGTCGGCTTGCATAGAGGGTGCGCGGATGGCTCTTGCCCGTGTGAAGGCGCATTGTCCAGAGATGGACGCCACCGCTATTGCTGCCCAGGGTTCAGATGAAAACCGGCTCCCTGCCGAGCACTATTTCGGGGAAGTTATGCGTGGCGCTCGTGTAATAGAGTCGCAGTGCTCGAAGAATGTAACGTTCAAATGAACGCGTTAGCTTGTAAATCGATGATTATGTTATAACTGCTTTTTATACTTGTGCGTCCAAGTAGTAAAACTTCTCTTGTGCAGCCGTTTACGTATACTTGTGTATAACTTGAAAGATGGCAGTCTTTGGCTTCAGCCCCCACGCACAAGGTGCTGGGGTGTTCGCAAAAATAGCGCATTTTCACACTTAATCCGACGTCTCGGTCCTGTTATAAGGAGGTGGTAGCGCAGCGAACGAGGCAATCCGGGCTATAATGCTTTATCACTTTCACATAGCGCGTGGAGCTCGAGGGTGGGGCTACGATATAGCCCCTGGTGGCATCGCCCTTCTCCGAAGTCGGAGCGTGTGTGCCTGACCGGGAAATGGCCCTTCGTCAAAGCGGGGAATTCTAAACATTCCGATAGTCGATCGAGTGGCTGACCAGTCTCTCGCTGTATCATGACAGTCAGTTTCGGCTTTCTCTACTGAGGTGCTCGCCCAGCCGAACTGGGGCACAATCGCAGTAGTTCTCCTGGTGCCGCGTTAGCCGATGATATGGAACGTAAGGCAGCAAAACACAGGAGCCGGGCAAACACAACATTTGACCAAAGACATGATTCGGAGCTGGTGCATATAATGCCTAACTCGAGACGCCGAACACTCCCCTAAGGTGTTCGGTCTTTGTAATAATGGGCAGAATGATGCCCTAAGCCCCTAGTGTCCAGGTACAGGCATGGTCTTCTGACGCGGCCGATGCCAAAGCGTCAGGCTCCGCTTTGGCTATAGGAAGAAACCAAGGGAGAATAACAACAAGAGACAGTAAAAAAGGTCTACGCAGGGTCTTAATCTGAAAAGAATCCTCACAACGGGTCCCTACTGCACATCTGCGCCTGTGTCTCCGTTGCGCCGTTATCCTGGACGGGTATGCATGTTGTTCATCCGCGGTTATTTGTGCGCGCAGCCCCCTGTGAAGGGGTATGCGGCTAGGGAGCCCCTAGCCTACTGACGCCAGATTCGTCTATCCAAGTCCGGGGTCTTTAAGTGACCCTCGCACTAAAATTACGCCACGCGGTCCGGGCATCTTGAGTGTAAGAGACGCATAATGCGGTATGGCGTTGAAGCGGACAAAAGCCTTTCGTCCCAAGAGTGCTTGATATTCACTTTCAAATGGAACGATGTGAAAAAGTAATTTTTCGCGTCGAGAATTGTTCGGCGATCCGAACACGACTTCTAGTAATATGGAGCCTGTGCACTTGGCGTAATGGCCTGGCGTCACTCCTTTGAAGGAAGTGCGGCTGTGTCGAATTTTGGTAGGGTCTATCCCCATCCTACGGATTGTGTTTGAATATAGTAGGTTTAAGTCACTGCCTCCGTCCATTAGGACGTTAGTAAATTGCAATCTGTCTATTGTGGGATTCAATATCAGGGGAGTCCGTCCTGCATTTCGAACGCTTCTGGAATAGTCCAGGTGGTCGAAAGTGATTGGTTTTGATATCCAATCTCTACGGTCTGCTGGGTTGGACCGCGCGAAGCTCTTTTTAGAAAGTGCCGCACTATTTTTCCGTATTATCACATGAAGTGAGTTTACTACTTTGACCCCTTGTGGGAAAGTCTTTTGTTTTCCGGTGCTCTGCTGGTGGGGTTTATATTCTTTGCTTGACGCATCGAGCCCCTTGTGTTCGGCATTTAGTCGGCCGGACTGTTTGAAAACCCAACAATCCATGTGGGTGTGATTTGCAGGCCTTCCGGGGGTACTATGGATTTGACATATCCGACCCAAGATTTTATTTAAGTTGGACAATTCGTCACTGCCATCCTTAAGAGGCTGTGTTTTATTATTGGGCCGCGAGGTTTTGAATCCGGCGTTCACTGCCGCGCTCTTTGGGCTTTTCTCTTTATTCCGGCGCTGCTCTTTTCTGCGCCGTGATTTTCCGTTTCCATCTCTTATCTCTGATGTACTTGGGTCGCTGGTGCTGCATCATGCTAACCAGCTATCCTCGCCCGCACAGAAGCGGGTCATGAGGCTTGTTAGTGCGGACATTGTCCTCGGTTTCTCTTGACCGAGGTGCCTGGCGAGCCATTCGTCTCGGACATTGTGCTTGAAAGCTGCTAAGGCTTCGGCATCCGGACAGTCGACTATTTGGTTATTTTTTGTAAGGAACCTGTTCCAGAATTTCCGCGCTGACTCTCCGGGCTGTTGAGTTATATGAATTAGATCATCTGCATCCGGAGGGCGGACATAAGTCCCTTGAAAATTTGCTCTAAACGCGTCCTCGAGCTCTTCCCAACTTCCAACAGTATTTTCTGGGAGGCTTTTAAGCCAATGACAGGCTGGCCCTTTGAGCTTGAGGGGTAGGTATTTTATGGTGTGGAGATCATCTCCTCTGGCCATATGTATGTGTAGTATATAATCTTCTATCCAGACTCCAGGGTCTGTTGTTCCATCATAGGCCTCTATGTTTATGGGTTTAAATCCTGCTGGGAATTCATGGTCCAGCACCTCGTCAGTGAAACATAGTGGGTGTGCGGCGCCCCTGTATTTGTGTGTGCCGCTATCATCGGACACTTGACGTGTTGCCTTGCTTCCTGGGGCCTTCTTCTTTGGCCCGTAGATGGATCTGGCTGGGCCATCTATCCTTCCAAGTTCATTGGTTGGTTTATGTGTGGCGCCGCTGTCAGAATTTGGCCTATCATCTGGCCGTCTATCCAGCCAGGCAACCCCTTTATTTTTAGACGGTGGGGGCTCTATGGCCTCCTCGTCGAATTCTGGTAGCAGCTTGCGCTTCGGGTAGCTCTTTGATTGGTGGCCATTGCCGTACTTTGTCTGCGGTTTTGAGCACTTTGCTCCATCTCATTCTGAGTCTGTCTTCCGCTATTTTGAGCCTCCGTTTTTCCTTCTTCAGGCTATTTGCAGTACTGACGAGTCTTTTCCAAAGGTTCTTGCTCTCCGGCGGTGTGTCCGGCGTGAGGTCGTCCGGACTGTTGTTTTCATCTGGCCTGGACTGATTATCTGACTCGTCATGGTCGGACGGTTGCTTATCTGCGTGTTCGTCATCCGTTTGTGAGCCCTGCCGTATCGCGGGCTCTTTGGGAGCGTTGTTGTCGAGGCGGGACTTAGGACGGCGCCTGCGCCGCCGTTTTGGTAGTTTATCGGCGTGGTCATCTTCTGCCGCGGCCCGTTGATCCTCGTTATCGCTCTCCTTTGGGGTGTCTACCATATATATGTCATGTGACGAGGTAGTCCTCCCGTGCCTTATAGGCTCTGTTTCTTGTTCGTCTCCAGCATTGTCGTCCATTCCGTCAATGTCTTCGGAGTCAAGGTCTAGCATGTTGGTTAGATCGTCGACAGTGGCTACAAAGTGGGTGGTGGGTGGGCTCTGAATTTCTTCGTCGTCCGTATCCCAACCATCCTGGCCATAATCCTGCCAGGACTCTCCTGATAACGAGAGATGCTTTAGTGAATTCAAGATATCGCCGAAAGGCGAGCATTGGAAGATGTCCGCGGCGGTGAATTCCATAACCGGCGCCCAATCCGGATCGATTGGTAGGGGCGCGGGAGGTTCGGAGTCCGGGGAGGAGTCCGGCGCCTCGGAATCACGAGTTTCGCAGGGGACAAGATAAGTGTTCGGCTCCATCGCCGTGGATGTTGAAGCCCCCAGGGCGGCGTCTATCCACTGGCCCTCGATCTGGGCGATCGGCTCCAGGCTAATGGCCAAAGCGGATCCGTGTGCGGCCACCAAGGCACTGTTCGGCGGCAGAGCTAGATCATGCCCATCGTCACAGTGCGGCGCGCTTGGCTGTGGCTCGAGTCCGTCGAGGATCAAGTCTCCGCGGACATCGGCCGTGAAGTTTAAGCTTCCAAATCTGACCTGACGGCCAGGGGCGTAGCTTTCGATCTGCTCCAGATGGCCAAGTGAATTGGCCCGCAGTGCGAAGCCGCCGAATATGAAGATCTTTCTGGGGAGAAAACTCTCACCCTGGACAGCATTGTTGGTCGAAGATGCCATCAAGCCTATCGGTGACGACACAGAGGAACTCTCAATGAAAGCACCAATGTCGGTGTCAAAACCGGCGGATCTCGGGTAGGGGGTCCCGAACTGTGCGTCTAGGCGGATGGTAACAGGAGACGAGGGACACGATGTTTTTACCCAGGTTCGGGCCCTCTCGATGGAGGTAAAACCCTACGTCCTGCTTGATTAATATTGATGATATGGGTAGTACAAGAGTAGATCTACCACGAGATCAAGGAGGCTAAACCCTAGAAGCTAGCCTATGGTATGATTGTTGTAATGTATGTTGTCCTACGGACTAAAGCCCTCCGGTTTATATAGACACCGGAGAGGGCTAGGGTTACACAGAGTCGGTTACAATGGTAGGAGATCTACATATCCGTATCGCCAAGCTTGCCTTCCACGCCAAGGAAAGTACCATCCGGACACGAGCCGGAGTCTTCAATCTTGTATCTTCGTAGTCTTGGAGTCCGGCGGACAATGATAGTCCGGCTGTCCGGACACCCCCTAGTCCAGGACTCCCTCACCCTGCGTGAGTTTCGGCGTGCTTGCAGTCTATGCTTCAAGTGTGGTGAGCGCTGGGGGCAAGTGCATACCTGTCCTATCAGCGTTCAACTTCACGTGGTGGAGGAGCTCCTGGAACTCTTCAGCATTGACAGCCCGGACGGTCCACCCACTCCAAGACGCGAAGAACAACATACAGAGACAGCAATGGCAATTTCCCGTCACGCTCTCGCTAGAAGTTCAGCCCCGGAGGCAATTCGCCTACACGCGTGGCTGCAAGGGCACGAGGTCCTCGTTCTGGTGAACTCGGGGAGTTCAACTTCCTTCCTCGATGCGGGCCTCGCTTCCTCACTGTCAAGCGTGGTACACTTGCGTCGGCCCTGCCGTGTCAAGGTAGCCGACGGAGGCGAACTCTGCTGTGTATCTCACATTCCCAAGTGCTGTTGGACAACATAGGGCCAAGAATTTACAACCGATATGAAGATATTACCACTTGGAGCTTATGATGCCATTGTGGGCATGGACTGGCTAGAAGAACACAGCCCCATGAACGTGGACTGGCGTGGCAAGCATATGTTGATTACCACACTGCGAGGGCCTGCTCATTTGCAAGGTCACTCAGATGGCGTTGCTCCATGTTCAGAAATCAACGGCCTGCAACTGTACTCTCTTCAGCGACAGGGTGCTTTGTCCCAGGTCATTCAGCTATGCCAAATCACACAGGGGGATGAAATTTATGCACCAACTCCTGACAACATCCAGGCCGTCATCGACCAGTTTTTCAGATGTCTTTGGTGAGCCTACGGAGCTGCCCCCGCGCCGCGCGTGCGATCATCGGATACCTCTCATGCCCGGCGCGCAACCCGTGAACTTGCGGCCGTATCGGCACAAGCCAGAGCACAAGGATGAGATAGAAAAACAAGTGCGAGAGATGCTGAAGGCTGGAATTATACAATGCAGTCATAGCCATTTCTCTTCGCCGGTGATCCTAGTCAAGAAAAAAGATGGAACGTGGCGACTGTGCGTCGACTACAGACACCTTAACGCAATGACAATAGTGGGCAAGTACCCGGTGCTAGTGATTGAGGAGCTGCTTGATGAACTACACGGTGCCCAGTGGTTTTCCAAACTAGACTTGCGCGCCGGGTACCACCAGATAAGATTGGCAGAGGGAGAGGAATTCAAAACAGCTTTCCAAACGCACTCGGGGCACTTTGAGTTCAAGGTGCTGTCATTCGGGCTCGCAGGTGGGCCAACCACTTTCATCGGAGCCGTGACTGATACTCTATAGCCACTACTGCGTGAGTGTGTGTTGTCATTCTTCGACGACATATTAGTGTTCAGCAAAACATTGGAGGCACATGCAGAACACCTCCGACAAGTCTTCACCCTCTTGCGCCGTGATCAATGGAAGGTGAAGCTGAGCAAGTGCGCTTTTGGGCAGCAGCGGATCTCTTATCTGGGGCATGTTATCAGCGCGGAAGGCGTTGCCACGGATCCAAGCAAAATGAAAGATGTGGCAGCTTGGTGGACGCCGACCAATGTCAAAGAAGTGAGACAGTTCTTGGCTCTAGCTGGGTACTATCGCCGCTTTGTCAGGCAATTCGGTATTTTGGCATGTCCCATTTTCAATCTCCTCAAAAAAGGGACACCATTTGTGTGGACGGATAACACTGAGCAGAGCTTTCAACTCCTCAAGACGAGCCTGACATCCGCCCCAGTCCTTGCCTTACCCAATTTCCAGAAACAGTTTACAGTGGAGATGGATGCGTGCGATACAGGAATCGGCGCAGTATTGCAGCAAGAGGGGCACCCTATCGCGTACATGAGCAAAGCACTCTGCCCAAAATACCGAGGCTTATCTACCTATGAGAAAGAATACTTGGCTATTATCGCTGCAATTGATCAATGGAGACCGTACCTACAGTATGCAGAGTTTGTGATCAAGACGGATCGGCGCAGCTTGGTGTATCTGCAAGAACAGCGACTCAGCACACCGTGGCAACAACGTGCATTTACAAAACTATTGGGACTCCAATACAAGATCAGCAACAAGAAGGGAAGCGAGAACAGCGTGGCAGACGCCTTTTCTCGCCTTCAGCAAACAGAACAAGTCTTGGGCATCTCAAGTTGTCAGCCATCCTGGCTTGACGACATTGTGGCCAGTTACAATGCCAATCCACAAGCACAATGCCTACTCGAACAGCTAGCTGTTAAGCCAGACCCCAAGGGGCGTTTCGCTTTGTCCCAGGGAGTGATGCGATTTCGCGACCGCATCTGGCTTGGCGGGAGCACCTCTATACAACAACGAATCATCTCTGCTTTTCATAACAGTCCCGTTGGCGGGCACTCGGGTTTCCCTGTCACCTACAAACGCATCCGGTGGCTCTTTGCTTGGCCCAAGATGAAGCATCACATACTCTAGTACGTCCAGTGTTGCACAATCTGCCAACAAGCGAAATCTGAACGGGTTGCTTCCCCGGGGCTGCTACAACCTCTCCCAGTTCCTTATGCACCATGGGATATGATTAGAATGGATTACATTGACGGACTTCCCCAATCAGGTCAGGCAAACTGCATTTGGGTTTTTGTCGACAAAATGACCAAATTTGCTCATTTCCTTCCACTCACCCACCCATATACTGCTTCTCGAGTGGCTCTTCTCTACATGCAACGCATCTATCCCATCCATGGGTTCCCTCAGTCCATTGTTTCCGACCGTGATCCGGTCTTCACAAGCCATTTTTGGCAAGAACTTTTCCGCCATGCTGGTACTGAGCTTCGGATGAGCACTGCCAACCACCCACAGACCGACAGGCAATCCGAGCGCGTCAATCAATGTCTTGAAACTTTCCTTCGGTGCTTCACTCACTCATGTCCAAAAAGATGGAGCCACTGGCTTCCTTTGGCGCAATTTTGGTATAATGCTGCTCCACACTCGGCCATCCAAATGACTCCATTCAGAGCCATGTTTGGCCATGAACCACGCCATTGGGGAATTACTGCTACCAATGCTTGCTCCGTCCCAGCACTACAGACTTGGCTGGACGAGGGCACTCTTATTCAAGAATTGCTCCAGCAACATCTTCAACGAGCGCGCCTGCGCATGAAACAGCAAGCAGACAAGAGGAGGTCTGAACGAACCTTTGGGGTCGGCGACAAGGTTTTTCTAAAACTCCAACCATATGTTCAGACTTCAGTGGCCAAACGAGCAAACCACAAGCTCTCGTTTCGCTACTATGGATCGTATGAGATTGTCGCCAAGATCAATGAGGTGGCGTATAAGCTTGCGCTGCCAGCGCACGCCTCCGTACACCCTGTCTTCCACGTATCCATGCTCCAACGAGCTGTTCTACCAGGTACGCAAGTTCAACAAACACTGCCAACACCTTCTGATGTACCTGCAGTTCCAGCTGCTGTCCTAGATACACGTTGGTGCCACAAGAGAGGAGCAATGGTGGAACAGGTACTGGTTAGGTGGTCGGACCCTCCTGCGATCGCCGAAACTTGGGAAGACAAGCAAGAACTTCAAGCCCGCTTTCCAGAAGCTGAGGCTTGGGGGCAAGCCTCATCACAAGAAGGAGGGGGTGTCAAGGCCACTAGCAGGAGGGCTCCATCAACTGACAGCCTCCCGGACCCGTATGCACCTCGGCCCAACCGCCAGCAACGGCCCAACCCAAAGGTGCATGGGCCAGAGTGGGTGTGATCTGCCAACCGCTCCCTATACCTACACGCTGGCGCAAAAGGGAAGACTCATCCAGTGGATCACGGCAACGGCGGTGGCGGCACCTGTTCCTCTCTATCCCTCGATCCCCTTCTTCCAGTTCTTGTACCAGCTACTGTAATTGCTACTTGAGACTCGAATTCGTGAGCCAGTGTAATAGATCGAGAGATATACTATTGGGTTCTTAATATCGTACCATCCCTAGGAGCCATACACCCTCTGGCCTTGCTGATCGAATGCTCCAGGCATACCAGCAATGGTCGTAGCCCGCTTAGGGGGCTGGGCCCCAGTGACGTAGGGCACAAAGGCAATGTAAGGAGGAAACATAAATCTTGTGAAGAAAACAAAAACACATAAAACATCAAGTGCTTAAACAAAAGTGCCATGCAAGTGTTTTCACGCCCCCACGGGGCCGCATCTACTCTGTCACAGGCGTAAGTCTAGGGGGAGGGGGCACCGCCGTCGTCTCCCTCGCCGTCTTCATTAGGGGTTCACTGGCCTCGTCCTCTAAAGTGTACCGTCAAACAAATCCCTCCACGTGCCCCCTCACTGCCTCCTCGAGGCCTTCACAGAGCTTCCTAGGGGCGGGAGTCACCACCTGCTCGAAGTTGACGGGGTCGTCAAGGTGGAGAAGAGTGCTGATGAGCCGCGTCGTTGCCTGAGTCAGCAGGTCGCTGCACGCCTCCTCGACAGTGGAGTCCATGTCTAGTAGCCACTTCTAGAGGTCATCGACTTCGGCTTGGAGCTCGTCCCACTTTGCAACATGGCTCCTTTGCTCATTGTGAGTAGCCTAGGCAATTTCCATCTCACGCCCCTTTGCCAGTAAGCGCTCCCACTCTAACTCCTGCTCGGACGCAGACGAGCGATCTCTCGCTCTTGGATCTCGGTGTTCGCCTCGTGAGTGGTGACCGTCTCTCGGGCCTCCATGGCCTCCTCCCGCATTTTGAGCTGGCGCTCGCGGGAGCTAGCCTGCTCCTGGAGCATCTTCGCATAGGCCTCGGCCTCCTCCCCCGCCGCTTGGCCTCCTGGGTGTCCTCGGCGCTTCCTCGCCATGCTGGTGGTCGAGCTCCGTCGCCGCCTGAAGCTGGCTCCGTTCCTTGTCCAGGCACTGATGCTCTTCCGTACAGAGATCTGCCTCCTCCCCGAGCTTTCCCTCGAGGGCATCGAGAGCTACCCTGACGCTGTTTATGGCCCCGTCCTAGGGCACGGTGCTGTTCTTCCCCAGCACCAGGGCGCGGCCCCAGGACCCTTCGGCAGCTCCACACTCACGCACCCGGGAAGGGTCGTGCCCACCGTCTGGCCCGGGGGACTCAGGATGGCCGCCTCCATCGCGGGTGGCGTCACCATGCGCATTAGATCTGCCTCGGGCACTTCGGGGGCTAGGTGCACAGCCCCGGAGACAGCTCCCGTAGCGGCGGCGGGGACCTCCCCGGAGCAGGCGCTACATGCTGAGAGGAGGTCGGCGCGTAGCCTCCTTTCTCCACCATGTTGACCCCCGCAACAGAGGCCACCTCGGGGGTACCACCTTATGGGTCTTGGGAGCCGCCATCCCGCTCGGGGGGGTCTCCTCGGTGTGCCCTTTGACAAGCACCTCCTGACCATCCGCCACCTCGCTCTCAGGGTGGAGCTCGCCCTCCTCACGCCCCCCTCATCGGTTTCATCGGCAGGCGCATCGACATGGCGGGCTATGTGGCCTTCTAGGGAGGTGAGGCCCTCTCAACCTCGGCCTTTTCTTCTTTGTCTTCTTCTTGTCCTCGGCGTCCAGCTCGGAGTTCCTATGTGGGCTAAAACTCATCAGGGTCGTAGTAGGCAGGAAGCAAGAATCAAGAGGGATAGCAACTTACTCATCCTTGGGGTTCCAACTTCTCCTTTTTCTCCCCCTGATAGCACCACTACTACCGCTACCTTGCTCGTGAAGCATGCCTCGACTACCGCCCGAGGGTGTGGCGCGGGTCCCATCAGCGTCGGCAGGCGCGATGGTCTCCTCAACCCACACCTCGAGAGACTCGCTGGCCTCCACGGCACCCTCTCCTCTACCTCTGACCTGCATGGGCCTGGAGGGGACAACATGGAATGCGGCCTTGTCGTCATCGTCCTCCTCGCCCAGTCGCAGCCAGCGGTGCACTGGTGGGGACGATTCCTCGCTACCCTCCTCTTTGGAGTCTGTGGCACAGCGGTAAACCGAGGTAGACTCCGCCTACGGAGAATCCTCGTGAAGCTCCTCCTCGATCTTCTGAAGCTCTATCCGGATCAGACCCCACTAGTAGAATCGGGGCATTGCCACGACAAGCTCATCATTGTCAGCCCAGCGATGCATCGGGTGTGTGTCGTAGGGCATCTCCTCCACCTCCCCTAGGAACAAGACCTCCCAGGCTTCGATTACCACTCCGATCAGAAGGCGTCCCTGTCCAAGTCGGATCTGGTCTTCGGCTCCCGTGATATCCCACATCGGGTGCGAGCGCCTCCGTGGGGGCGCGGTGTGGTGGGAGATGAACTCTTTGGCGACCATGCCCGCCATGAGCCCGGCGTCCCACACCTTCGCCAACCTCTCCAATATCGGCCCCAAGGCAACATGACTGAGCTTTTGTGCTTCCAGTGGGGGTCTTCTCTGTCGGCTCGGTCGGGATTGCCAGGAGAGGGCTAGCCCCCATGGCACCGTCATATACCCAGTGCGACCTGAAGTTCTCCACCTTCTTCAGGATCTTCATGTTGATGAGGAACTTGCGCCTCTCACCGTTGGTGCAAAAGGAGGCACCTCCAGAGTGGTGGTTTCCCGAGGAGAAAACCCGTAGGTTGTAAAAAGTCTGGAAGAGACCACAAACGGCATCACTCCGAGGAAGGCCTTGCAGAGCTACGCGAAGATGGCGAGGACAAGGATGGAATTGGGATGAAGGTGGAGCAGACGGATCTCATAGTGCTTCAGGATGCAATGAGGAAATCAAAGAAGGGCGGCACCAGCCTAGCAAAGAGCGAGTGGAAGAAGATGGGAGCCCCATGGGCCCGTGGTCACGTCGCAGGCGCGAGCCCAGCAGATCTTGGTGGCTCCTCCCTCATAATGTCTGGTGGCCACCAAGGGGCGGGCCTTGGCCATTCCGCCCTGGCTAATTGTAGGATCGAATGTATGTCCATAAGGTGGGTCATTAGACTATTTGACATAGTAAAAATCTAGCCTTTTCCCAATTTTAAGTCTTGGCAGATTTTAGCAACTTAGTACTAATCAAGCAACCAACCTACACATGAAATTCTAAGAGTATAGCAGCGGAATGTAAATCATTGCATATGAAGGCAAAGGGGAGGAGTTTGGTGGGAGCAAATGCAATGTAGACATGCAAATTTTTGGCATGGTTCCGATAGGTGGTGCTATCGTACATCCACGTTGATGGAGACTTCAACCCATGAAGGGTAACGGTTGCGCGAGTCCACGGAGGGCTCCACCCATGAAGGGTTCACGAAGAAGCAACCTTGTCTATCCCACCATGGCCATCGCCCACGAAGGACTTGCCTCACTTGGGTAGATCTTCATGAAGTAGCCGATCTCCTTGCCCTTACAAACTCCTTGGTTCAACTCCACAATCATGACGGAGGCTCCCAAGTGATACCTAACCAATCTAGGAGACACCACTCTACAAAGGTAATAGATGGTGTGTTGATGATGAATTCCTTGCTCTTGTGCTTCAAAAGATAGTATCCCCAACACTCAACTCTCTCTCACAGATTTGGCTATGGTGGAAAGATGATTTGAGTGGAAAGAAACTTGGGGAAGGCTAGAGATCAAGATTCTTGTGGTTGGATTGGAATGTCTTGGTCTCAACACATGAGTAGGTGGTTCTCTCTCAGAAAATGAGTAGTGGAAGTGTAGGCACATTCTAATGGCTCTCTCCATGAATGAAGAATGTATGGAGGGTATATATAGCCTCCACACAAAATCTAACCATTACACACAAATTCCCATACTCGGTGAGACTGAATAGTGAAACTCGGTCAGACTGATTAGGCTTTTCGGTGGGACCAACAACATCAACTCGGTGGGACCGATGTGCTAGGGTTAGGGCATAACTTGATCTCGGTGAGACCGACCACATGAACTCGGTGGGACCGTTTTCAGTAATAGGCAAATAGAGACTTGGTCAGCAAACTCGGTGGGACCGATCACTCATTTCGGTGAGACCGAAACGTTACGAAAAGGAAACAGAGAGTTTGCATTGCAAACTCGGTGGGACCGATCGCTCCTTTCGGTGAGACTGAAATATTACAAAGGGAAACAGAGAGTTTGCAATCCCATCTCAGTGAGACCGAGATCCCTATCGGTGAGACCGAAGTGATTAGGTTTTATGGAAGTGGCTATGTCAAATGAACTCGGTGGTGCCAGATAGATCAAATCGGTTGGGCCGAGTTTGACTTTAGGTTTAGGACATATGTGAAAATGAGAAGTGGTTGAGGGCTTTTGGAGCATATCACTAAGCATTTTGAGCAAGTAATCCATTAAGCAACACCTCATCCCCTTTTAACAGTATTGGCTTTTCCTATGGACTCAATGTGATCTTGGATTAGTAAAATGAAAATGTATAGTCTTGAGCTTTTGCCAATATGTGTCCTTAGCATTTTGAGGGGTCCACATATCTAGTCCATGCCATGCCAATCATTGAACTTGTTGAAATGATCATCTTGAAAGAGTATTAGTTCAATGAGCTATATGTTGTTAAGAATTACTAAAACCACCTAGGGATTAGTTGCACTTTCAATCTCCCCCTTTTGGTAATTGATGACAACATATAGATCAAAGCTTCGACAAATGATAATAAGAATGAAATACATCGTCACTTTGAGAAGTATGTGATAAGCAAGAGCTCCCCCTAAATTTGAGAAATATTTAAAATTTGCTTTTGAATGCAAATGCACAATCGATTAGGACCATGCGTTTCTCTTCTATGTCACATACATCTTGGTGGAGCGCTCAAAATGATAGGATGTGGAATATGCACTCATCACCAAGGCAAAGTGTGAATGATCATACATAAGAGATAGAAAATATTATCATCCAAGCACAAACATTTAAGTATTATATGATCAAACACATGACCATACAAGTATCTCACACACATAACCATAAATTATCATCCAAGCAAGAAAGCAAATAAGTAGCAAAAGATCCAAAAAGAAGCAAAGCTCTCTCTCTCTCTCACCCTATGATCTATACACTTTCTCCCACTTTGGCAAAAAGTTACCAAAAAGCTTGAAAATGCATAGTGCTATGAGGCTCTCTAAGCTTGATATTCGGGAGGAGGAGTTGAGAGGGGTACTGCAACAAATGCTTCTGAAGAGGTTGTAGGCACTGGAGGAGTTGCAACCGGAGGGGCAACTGAAGCTGTTGCTGCAGGAGCTAAAGTTGTAGCTCTAGTATCTTTCACCGGTACTGCTGCAGACCTCTATCTTCTGGGCACCCTTTGATACACATTAGTGGTGGTCTTGTCACTCCTATACTCAAGCTCTTCTTGGATTTTCTCCACAGAAGTCTGAACCTCTATCACCTTGACATCCAAGTCATGAAGTTTTGTCTCAAAAATTCTTTCAAGACTCTCTTGATTCTGAGTCAGGGTGGCCAATCCCGTCTCAATCCTCAAACTTGCCTGAATGAGATAGCCAAGTTGATCATGTTTGGACTTGAGAAAAACTTGAGATGCCTCTTCAACACTTGACATCTTGGCTGCCTTCTCTGCTTTTGCTTTTGCTCTCTTCTCCTGAGCCTCTATTGAAGTAGGATCTGAAGCATCCATAACAAATGTGTTGTCCTCAAGGTCAGGTCTCAAGGGAAGGTGCTCTTTATCCATCAGATACAAACCTTTGCTCATTTTGGAGTTGATGATCATCTGCATGTGTGGAGCATACCCACATGATCTCTTTTGGAATGTTGTTGTTCTCTTGATGGTTTCAACTATCAAGCACACCACCTTGAATTTTGGGGGCAAATCAAATAGTTGAAGCAAGTTGATGGAGTGGCCCATTGAGGGAGTCCTGGACTAGGGGGTGTCCGGACAGCCGGACTATCATTATCCGCCGGACTCCAAGACTACGAAGATACAAGATTGAAGACTCCGTCCCGTGTCCGGATGGGACTTTCCTTGGTGTGGAAGGAAAGCTTGGCGATACGGATATGTAGATCTCCTACCATTGTAACCGAATCTGTGTAACCCTAGCCCTCTCCGGTGTCTATATAAACCGGAGGGCTTTAGTCCGTAGGACACAACATACATTACAACAATCATACCATAGGCTAGCTTCTAGGGTTTAGCCTCCTTGATCTCGTGGTAGATCCACTCTTGTACTACCCATATCATCAATATTAATCAAGCAGGACGTAGGGTTTTACCTCCATCGAGAGGGGCCGAACCTGGGTAAAAACATCGTGTCCCTCGTCTCCTGTAACCATCCGCCTAGACGCACAGTTCGGGACCCCCTACCCGAGATCCGCCGGTTTTGACACCGACATTGGTGCTTTCATTGAGAGTTCCTCTGTGCCGTCACCGATAGGCCCGATGGCATCTTCAACCAGCAACGCTGTCCAGGGTGAGACTTTTCTCCCCGGGCAGATCTTCGTATTCGGCAGCTTCGCACTGCAGGCTAATTCACTTGGCCATCTGGAGCAGATCGAAAGCTACGCCCCTGGCCGTCAGGTAAGATTAGGAAGCCTAAACTTCACGACCGATGTCCGCGGAGACTTGATCTTCGACGGAGAATGGAGATTCCGGCACAGGAGATAATAATACTCCAGAGAGTGCCGAAGACAATCCCCTCCAGCAAGACTCAGCGCAGGAGGATGCAGAAGCAAGCCCTCACGAGAGGGCGGCAGACGAAGAGGTTGAGGATCATAACTATATGCCTCCCTCCGAAGACGAAGCAAGCCTCAACGATGATGAATTCGTCGTACCTGAGGATCCCGTCGAACAAGAGCGCTTCAAGCGCAGGCTTATCGCCACAGCAAATAGCCTAAAGAAAAAGCAGCAACAGCTTCAAGCTGATCAGGACCTGCTGGCCGATCGATGGACCGAGGTCCTCGCGGCCGAAGAGTATTAACTCGAACGCCCCTCCAAAAGTTACCCAAGACGCAAGCTGCTCCCCCGATTAAAGGAGGAAGCATACATACCTCCATCACTAGCGCACGATATGGCTGACCGACCACCCCGTGGTCATGACAGAGAGGCATCCAGGCCCCCAGCCAAGACCGTACCCCGGCATCGCTCCAAAAGTACGAAGCCAAGAGGGAACGCGCCGGACTTGTGAGACATATTGGAGGACAAAGCAAGGCAATCCAGATCCATCTACAGATCACGTGGGCGCCCCACGACCCATGACGAATACCATCGCGCCGGATACAATAACCCCGGCCGGGCCGAACACAGCAGACAGCGCTCTCTCGAGCTGCATCACGATATTGCTCAATACAGAGGCGCCGCACACCCGCTATGCTTCACTGACGAAGTAATGGATCATCAAATCCCCGAAGGGTTTAAACCCGTAAACATCGAATCTTACGATGGCACAACAGACCCCGCGGTTTGGATCGAAGACTATCTTCTCCACATCCATATGGCCCGCGGCGACGATCTCCATGCCATCAAGTATCTCCCACTCAAGCTTAAAGGACCAGCTCGGCATTGGCTAAATAGCTTGCCCGCAGAGTCAATTGGGTGCTGGGAAGACCTGGAAGCCGCATTCCTCGACAACTTCCAGGGCACGTATGTGCGACCACCAGACGCCGATGACCTAAGCCACATCATTCAGCAGCCAGACGAATCGGCCAGACAATTCTGGACACGGTTCTTGACGAAGAAAAACCAAATCGTCGACTGTCCGGATGCAGAGGCCCTTGCAGCCTTCAAACGTAACATCCGGGACGAATGGCTAGCCCGGCACCTGGGGCAGGAAAAGCCAAAATCCATGGCAGCCCTCACATCATTAATGACCCGCTTTTGCGCGGGAGAGGATAGCTGGCTAGCTCGCAGAAACAATCTCCGTAAAAATTCTGGCAGTCCAGATACTAAGGACAACAAGGGCAGGTCACGTCGAAACAAAAACAAACGCCGCATTAACGGCGACGATAAGGAGGATACGGCAGTCAACGCCGGATTCCGAGGCTCTAAACCCGGTCAGCGGAAGAAGCCATTTAAAAGAACCACTCCGGGTCCGTCCAATCTAGACCGAATACTCGACCGCTTATGCCAGATACATGGCACCTCTGAAAAGCCAGCTAACCACACTAATAGAGATTGCTGGGTGTTCAAGCAGGCTGGCAAGTTAATTGCCGAAAACAATGACAAGGGGCTAAACAGCGACGACAAGGAAGAGACCCGACCGCCGAACAATAGAGGACAGAAGGGTTTTCCCCCACAAGTGCGGATGGTGAATATGATTTACAAAACCCATATACCCAAGAGGAATAGGAAGCGCGCACTAAGGGACGTCTATGCGATGGAGCCAGTCGCCCCGAAGTTCAATCCATGGTCCTCTTGTCCGATCACTTTCGATCGAAGAGACCATCCGACCAGCATACGCCATGGCGGATTCGCCGCATTGGTTTTAGACCCAATCGTTGATGGATTTCACCTCACGAGAGTCCTAATGGACGGCGACAGTAGCCTGAACCTGCTTTATCAGGATACAGTGCGCAAAATGGGCATAGACCCCTCAAGGATTAAACCTACAAAGACAACCTTTAAAGGTGTCATACCAGGAGTGGAAGCCAACTATACAGGCTCAGTCACACTGGAAGTGGTCTTCGGATCCCCGGATAATTTCTGGAGCGAGGAGTTAATCTTCAACATAGTCCCATTTCGCGCGGGCTATCACGCCCTGCTCGGACGAACCGCGTATGCAAAATTCAACGCGGTGCCGCATTATGCATACCTAAAGCTCAAGATGCCAGGCCCTCATGGAGTAATCACGGTCAATGGGAATATGGAACGCTCCCTCCGAATGGAGGAATATACAGCGGCTCTCGCGGCAGAAGTACAGAGCAGCCTTTTAAGGCAATTCTCGAGTCCGGCCGTTAAAAGGCCGGATACAGCAAAACGCGCCTGGAGTAATG
Organism: Triticum timopheevii; assembly: GCA_963921465.1. Classification (NCBI taxonomy): domain Eukaryota; kingdom Viridiplantae; phylum Streptophyta; class Magnoliopsida; order Poales; family Poaceae; genus Triticum; species Triticum timopheevii. The sequence goes on along the minus strand of OY997264.1, from coordinate 244,025,605 downwards.
CCAACCAAGACCACCTGGCGCGATCAGAGGACGCGTAGCAATGCGGCCCCAACTCTCGCCCGCGCATGATCGCAAGAATAAAACTCCGCGTACATCATTACGCTTTGGAGATACCATGGGCACAGGGGAAGGGGCACGATCGCAACGAACCCAGAGTGCGGTTCGACCACACCGGGGGCTCGCAAGTGTGCCCCCTTTCTTTATTTATTTATTTCCCTTCTTTGTGTACACAAGACTCCGTTAACCAGAGGCCCTGTCCAGCGATGAACCTGCCGAACTCATGATGCAACAGTCAGGGACGAAAGAAGGCTGCGACGAACACTCAGGTGGTCTCAATTACGAGCATTAAATTTGATTATATACACCAAGTCCGCAGCTCACCCCTGAAGGGGGACATGTTTACTTAGTCCAAATCCCTTGCTTACCGCACTATTTGTATCAGTCCGCACTCATAGCAGATTTCCTTTAATAAATAATGCAGCACTTTTCAACTGCAATGACATCACCTTTTTATATATATGTTCATTACTTGACATCTTGCACCCGTATATTTTGGTACGGCCGAATACGCCAGGGGCTTTTGTTTCCCACATTATGGTGTGATAAGTCCGAACACTTTCATAAGTGCGGCACCCCGAACTTATAGCATTATATGAATCGGCTCCGACTCATGTCTTGGGTCAATAGTTGGGTTTGCTCGGCTCCCACGTTTTGGTGCCTTACGTTCCGTTCTGTCGGCTAAGGTGGCACTGGGAGAACCATTGCGATTGCGCCCCGGTTAAGCCGGGCGAGCGCCTCAGTGGAGAAAGCTAAAACTGACTGGCATGATAAGGCGAGAGACTGGTTGCTGTTCGAGAGGTTTTTTCGGGTCCTTAAAGACTCACGCCGCTTCGAGCGAAGTTCCGGACAATGTCTGACGAAGGCGTGGATAGCGCCCCGGATTCGGTCTTCCGAATACCAGGGGCTTCGCCGAAATTTAAAATTATAGAATTCTATGGCTAAGTGAGAGTGTTCAAGCATTATAAGTCCGGTTGCCTTGTTCGTTGTGTTGAGCGCCTCCCTAGATGGACCCAAAAATGGGAACAAGAGTGCTCAAGTTTATCCCGAACACCCCAGCACTCGTCGCTTGGGGGCTGAAGCCAACGACTTGCCATCTCTCAGATTTTATAAACGGCCGCACAAAAGGTAATATTTTAAATTAAACAAGCGTTGCTTAACGCACACATGAACAAAGTTTCAGCGCGCAGGATAATACATAACGAGTTTACTCAAAGATTACATTTCTGGGGCACTCATCCACAATATCGCGGGCTCCCTTTAGGACAGTTTTATAATACATCTCGGGCGTGCGATACTCCTTGCCCGGTGGCAGTGGGTCCGTGAGAAGCTTCTCCGCATCCAACTTGCCCCAATGCACCTTTGTGCGGGCAAGGGCCCGACGAGCACCTTCAATACAGGCGGAGCGCTTGATAACCTCCACCCAGGGGCACGCATCCACCAGCCGCCGCACGAGGACGAAGTAGCTTCCAGGCATGGCCTGTCCAGGCCACAGCCGGACTATAAGGCCCTTCATGGCCTCCTCAGCTACCTTGTGGAGTTCGACCAGCTGCTTCAGCTGGTCGCTTGGGGGCACCGGATGGCCGGCCTCAGCGTACTGAGACCAGAAGACCTTCTCCGTCGATCTCCCCTCCTCGCCATGATAGAATGCGGCGGCATCAGACGCACTACGCGGCAAATCTGCAAACACCCCTGGAGAGCTCCGAATGCGGGTAAGTGTCAGGTAGTTTACATTAACATGCCTGCTTTGCATGAAAAATGCCTTACCCGCCGCTATCTTCTTTATATCCTCAACCTCCTGAAGGGCCTTATGGGCCTCGGCCTTGGCGGACTTGGCACTTTCGAGAGCCGAGGCAAGCTCGGACTCTCGAGTCTTGGAGTGACGCTCCAAACTCTCATGCCTCTCCATGAGATCCTGGAGCTCTTGCCGTACTTCCGCCACCCGTGCCTCCTGCTTCTCTCACTCCTCCCGCTCCGCGGCCGCACTGCGTTCGGCCGCGGACACGGCCTCCTTCAGGGCTGCCACCTCGTTCGTGGCCCCTGCAATACCCATATTATCCTTGTTAATTTTATTGCAACCAAAATCCTTTTTTATAAGGTAACTATTCAAAGTGGTGTTACTCACCTTCTTTGTCCTCAAGCTGCTTCTTCGCATGGCCGAGCTCTCGCTCGGACCGCTCGAGATCCTGCTTTAGCACATCGACCTCCGCTGTTAGTGCGGCAGAGGTCAGCAGCGCAGCCTGCAAACCCATATTGACATATTTTAAGCAACCCTGCGTATATCTTGTTAGATCCTCAGTCCGGCTTTTTCTTTCCGAACACCGAACTGAGCATCAGGGGCTACTGTCTATGCGGTATTACATTACATAATTTTAACTTCTTACCTCAAAGCCTGTTAGAAGGCTGCTGCAGGCTTCGGTCAGCCCGCTTTTGGCGAGCTGAACCTTTTGAATCACCGCACTCATGATAGTGCGGTGTTCTTCCTCGATGGAAGTGCCTTTAAGCGCCTCCAACAAGTTATCTGGCGCCTCCGGTTGGACGGAGGCCGCCGGTGTCACGGTCTTGCCCTTCTTTTGAAGGGGCCCCTTGCCGGACTCTGTAACCACTGCAGGCTCCGATGTAGAGTCCGGCACAAAGTCCGGGAGGCTGCCTGACGGCGCCTCCGGAGCCTCCTCCTGATGGGTTCCTCTCTGGGATCCCACCTCGGCGTCCTCATCGGCGCGTGGGGTAGAGGCAGTCGGAAGTGAATCCACATCCGACGGGGCCAACGACCCGCTCGATGAGTCGAGGAGATCGTCATTGGCCGGACTACGGACAGAATGCGGCGTTAGAAGGACACTACGCGACGTAAAAAATATTGCATATCAAGGATCCGGATACTTATGATCTCGCCGGACGCCTGGCCCTTGGAGGCCACTCATCCTCGCCAACGGTGGTATTGGCGAAACTGTCCGGGGGGATAGTTCTCCCCCTCTTGGACCCTTCGGCCTCCCCTATTGGGGAAGCCTTCCTCTTCTTCTCTCCCTCCTCCGGGAGAGAGTACTCCTCCTCCTCCTCGTCTTCGGGGGAGGAGTACACCTCGTCGTCAGACGCCTGATTGCGGGAACTCTTTCGAGTCCCCGCGGCCACCTTCTTGGCCTTCTTCTCCGGCACCACGTGTGGTGCCGGAACCAGCAGCCCTGCTAAACGGGCGTCCACTGGGTCTTCTGGCATGGGAGCCGGGCTGATAAGCTGCTTGGCCTTCTCCATCCATTCCTGTCAAAGGAAAGGAAAGAATGAAACCCTCTTATAATCAATTCGATTGCTACAAAGTGTCCCGTAATGGGGTTGAATCACTTACCTCGTCAGTTGGATGCTGCGAGCTGAATCCGCGGTCTTCCGTCGCGGATGCGGGGGCTTCGGCACCCTTAAACAGCACCCTCCAGGCGCCTTCGTACTTCGTATCGAAGAGCCCGCTCAGCGCCTGGTGCTGTTCCGGATTGAACTCCCACAGATTGAATGCCCGTTCTTGGCATGGGAGAATCCGGCGGATGAGCATGACTTGGACCACGTCGACGAGCCTGAGCTTATTGCTCACCAGCTTCTGGATGCAGGCTCGGAGTCCCGTCACCTCCTTCGGATCGCCCCACAACAAGACCTTCTCTTTCCAGGAGGTGAGCTGCGTGGGGACGCCAGATCTAAACTCGGGGGCCGCCGCCCATGTGGGCTTGCGCGGCTCGGTGATGTAGAACCACCCCGATTGCCACCCCTTGACGGAGTCCACGAAGGCCCCTTCGAGCCAAAGGATGTTGGGTAATTTACCCAACATGGCGCCTCCACATTCCGCTTGCGTGCCCTTCACAACCTTCGGCTTGATGTTGAAGGTCTTGAGCCACAGGCCGAAGTGGGGCCGGATGCAGAGGAAGGCCTCGCACACAACGATGAACGCTGAGATGTTGAGGATGAAGTTCGGCGCCAGATCGTGGAAATCCAGGCCGTAATAGAACATGAGCCCCCAGACGAATGGATGGAGCAGAAAGCCCAGTCCGCGGAGGAAGTGGGGAAGGAAGACGACCCTCTCGTGAGTCCCAGGGGTAGGGATGAGCTGCCCCTCGTCGGGCAGCCGATGCGCGATATCGCCGGAAAGATATCCGGCGCTGCGCAGTTTGGTGACGTGCTCCTCCTTAACGGTGGAGGCCAACCATTTGCCTCCCGCTCCGGACATATTCGGAGAAGGTCGAGGCGAGATGCGCGAGCTTGGGCGTTGGAGCTTGAGTGCGCGGAGATGGATAAGCAAAGGAGGAAGAAGGCCTAGGTGAGAAGGTAAATCCTTATCCCTTATATATAGGTGGACGAAAACTATGTGTCCCGCTGGCCTGATAAAACTCGCTTATCTCCCAAGCGCCACCATCAATGGCGCGGTTGGGTTACCCACGTCCGTATTGATGAGAATCCCGGAATAAGGGGAACACGATCTCTGCTTCGACAAGACGTGCCAAGGGAACCGCTTCGCTAAACGTGCTGAGGTGGTATAAAGTAAAAAACGATTCAAACAAAGACTTGGTAGCGGTGTGATGTCACGCCGCATAATACGTCAGCAGATTGAACTGGTGTACATTTTATTCTCTCTACGGTGGAATGTGGAATTTATTTTGCAGAGCCGGACACTATCCTGGTGTTCATGATCTTCTCTGGATTATTCAAGGGAGGAACCCGCCTTGCAATGCCGAACATTATGCGCGCCGGACTAATCATAACTGAAGCCTGGTTCAGGGGCTACTGAGGGAGTCCTGGACTAGGGGGTGTCCGGACAGCCGAACTATCATTATCCGCCAGACTCCAAGACTACGAAGATACAAGATTGAAGAATCTGTCCCATGTCCGGATGGGATTTTCCTTGGCGTGGAAGGCAAGCTTGGCGATACGGATATGTAGATCTCCTACCATTGTAACCGACTCTGTGTAACCCTAGCCCTCTCCGGTGTCTATATAAACCGGAGGGCTTTAGTCCGTAGGACACAACATACATTACAACAATCATACCATAGGCTAGCTTCTAGGGTTTAGCCTCCTTGATCTCGTGGTAGATCCACTCTTGTACTACCCATATCATCAATATTAATCAAGCAGGACATAGGGTTTTACCTCCATCGAGAGGGCCCGAACCTGGGTAAAAACATCATGTCCCTCGTCTCCTGTAACCATCCGCCTAGACGCACAGTTCGGGACCCCCTACCCGAGATCCGCCGGTTTTGACACCGACACCCATAATCATCCTGTGATCTCCTGATTTTGGCAACAAGGTATGCCTCAAAATGGTGTTCATGGTGGCTAGTCTAGACATCAGATAGTATACTTAGCCTACCTTGTGTGTCTCCAAGGCCTTGTCAGGTATCTCCTTGTACATGTTGGCCATGGAGTTGTGATCTTTCTTGCGCTCATCATAGACATCAATATCAACCTCAGCTTCTTCAGGGGCATTGATAAGCTTGGCCCACTCAGCAAAACTAGACTGGTACGTAGTACCTCCAGACATCCAAATAATTTTCCCATCTGGGTAGAAGTGAGCTGTTGAATAGAACTGCACGATAAGCTCTTCATTCCACTTGGTCAATTTCTGACCCACAAAAGTGTCAACTCCATTGGGTCTGAAGCACTCATGTACTCCAGGAAAGTGATCTTCATTTTTATCAATGTACATCCAATCTACCCATTTCATGTCACACACAATGGGCTTCTTAGCCAAGAGCACAGTCTCACAGAAGTTTTGTTGTTCCATAGTGTGAAATCTGTAGTCCACATCAGTTCTTCTCCTCACAGCATAAGGGTATGAATGTCTCCACAATCTGAGACCTGCATCCTTTCTCTCCTTCATATTTTCATCCATTGGATGACTATCATCATGATCAGGATTTTTTGGCTTCAACTTTCTGAGCACTTGGGCTTCCTCTTCTTCTTCCATTTCAGGCACTGGGGCCTTGTTATTTTCTGGAGCAGGAATGTTTTTGGTGCTTCTCTTGGGTGCAGACTTTCAAGCTTGAGCTGTAGCTTTGGGGCCAGGCTTGGGCTTTGATGGAGCAGCCCCAGATTTGATGGCATCCCCCATTAGCTTTTGAGTCTTTGGTGCTGGTGCGGCATCTTCATCTTCATCTTCTTCCACATCCTTAGTTGGGTCTCTTATCATATAGGATCTGCCAATTACTCTGGCAATGCTCTTCCTGAACCTTTCCTTTCTCTTCTTACCCTCAACAGCCTCCTTTGGTTCAAGAGTGAACTCATGGTTTCCCGTGTTGAGGCTCTGGCTTTGGACATTGGCACTCTCTTGGCTGGAGCTTTCTTGTGCAGACCAGGCTTGGTTGAAGCTGTTGTGCCAAACTCTTTCTTGACAACTTTCTTTTTGGAGCTGTCCTCCACCTCAGCAGCAATGCAATCTTCATCCTCAGAGTCTGAGTTTCTTTTCCTCCTCTGCCTAGTAGCAGCCTTAGGCAGGTTGCTAGGAGTACTTCTGCTTCCATATTCATAGCTATCAAAGGGACTTGTGCCCTCACTCATGTTGACTTGTTCCTCAGACTTGTTCTTGCTATCACTTTGATCTGACATAGCGGACACTGCAAGCTGACCCTGTGAATAGATATAGATGAGATAGAGTGGATGAGCATCACAAAGTGCAGAGTTTTTGCAAAACAATTGAGTCAAAAATTTAGTTTTAGTTTTCTACAAAGAGCATTTCGGAGCTACCGATTTGTTAAACTCGGTGACACCGAAGCAACATTCCGTGTCTAAACTAGTGATCTCGGTCAGACTGAGGCATGGTTCGGTGACACTGATATTGCTAGGGTTTCACAAAGTTCTGAACTTGGTCACACCGATTTGTAAGTTTCGGCCAGACCGAAAGTCACAAGTGCAATGACCTAAGCCAAATCAGTGAGACCGATTTCTACAACTCGGTCGGTCTGAGATGAGTTCGGTGGAAACGTAAACCTAAATTTTCGTACCAATTCTAAACTAAAGGAAGTTTTTGTTGGATAGGATAGTCTCAAATTTGTCAAGAATCATGGCATTTTCTTTGTGCTAAGAATCGGAGTGAGAAAGCACAAAGGATCAAACTCATACCCTAATTTGGTGATGAGCTCGCTATAGCGGCAACATCGACGGAGAATTCCATTGACGGCGGTGGAAACCAGTGGCGGGAGGTTGCTGGTGATGAGGAGACGATCCAGAGACCTGAGGCGACAGAGCATGATACCGGAGGGCGAAAGGTTCTCGGAGGAATTTCCGAAATTTGACCCGTGGTTATATATATCCTGACCTTGTCGGTGTGACCGAGTGGAACAACTCGGTGGCACCTGCAGAATCGCAAGCAATTACTGCAACTCGGTGTGACCGAATTGTTCAAATCGGTTGCACCGAGATTGAAAACCTACATAAACTCAATGAACTCGGTTTGACCAAAAGGAATGAATCGGTCAGACCAAAATGCATAGAGAGGTTGTTGAAGCTTAAGTCTATGACGAATCGGTGACTCCAAGTGCTCCTCACCGAGAGGGTTCAAATCTGACTTGATCAAACTTTGTGATGTATCATGAAAAGAGTTTGAGACGAGAAAATCATAGATAGCTAGAGGGAGTTCTTAGGCATTCTTGTCCATCCATTTGGCAAAAGAAAAAGAGCCAAACAATCAAAGGAACAAATGGATGTCCTCGAATGAGAAAAATATGCAATGCATGCTCACACAATAAAATGGCAAATGAAATATGTGGCAAAGCATGCACAAGCACTCTAGCATCTATCAAGCAATTAGCGATGACTAGGTCATCTATATATGAGTATATTGACTTAGGAGTCAAATGAGAACATTTGATCATAGGTCATACTCATCGTTTAAGCACAAGTGGGTTACCACTTTTACATAAAGCATTGTTGCGTTCACACCATTAGAGTTACTTTAGCCCAATACTTAGAGTAAAGCTCCCCCTAGATGTGATATCCCCCCTAAGAGGGATGAACTAACCTTGGGTTTTGTCGATGATGACTTCATGTAGGTGTGGAAGATGTGGATGCTCATTGTTGATGTAGATCATTTGGAGCAATCCTTTGGAGTGTGTTGCACTTTCAATACCTACATTGGTTAGTCCCACAAGAAACAAACAAGGATATACATAGACATAGAGTGAAGCACACACAAGATGATGTCCATGAAAGCATTAGATTACCTTGTCCCTTGTCTTACCAACAAGAGGGTTTGTGACGCCTTGAACTAGTGCAAGATGTGGAAATTGTTTGCACTTGTCTTTGCCAAAATGAATATGAGTGAAAATATTGGCGGAGTAACCCTCAAGAACTCTCTAGTTCTTCTTCTTTGGTATCCACATCAACTTGATGGGAATCCTAGGGGTTGTAGTCGTACTTGATGAGGTTGAACTTGATGTAGACATGGGAACCCACCTTACGAAGGACTTTGGAGCTTCTTCAAATGCACCAATCTCCTCTTGAAGTTTGTCCTTGCCTTTTAGCTTGTGGTCTTGTGGTGGAAGATCATCTTGAGTTTGTGTCCCCTTGAAGGAAGTAGGATCATACTTCTCTTGTTGAGGAACAAACTTCGTCTTGGGGTATTGATCTTCTTCCCACTCAACTCCATTGGCATTGAGCTTTCGTTCAAAACCAACACCTTGATTCTTTCGCTGCCTTCCTTGCTTGTGTACTATTTCCTCACATTGCTTACTCCCGGCAAGGCTCTTGTAAACACATTTCTCTATAATTCCCTTCAATAAGCTATTTTCTTGCTCAAGTGTAACTTGTCTAAGAGAATCATTAGTGGAATCAAGAGAATTACTAGAAGCAACAATATTGGATTTAGCATGATTATTGTTACTACTAGAAGAAGAATCTTTCTTACTCTTGTTGCTAGATCTTACTTGTGGCATGTAAGTAGACAAGAGTGAACGCTTGGCAATGTAAGAAGAACTTTTCTTCTGAAGATCATCATTGGGGCTTTTAACAACCCATGTTCTTGCTCTAGGTTGAGCTTCTCGAAGCGTAGCTTGTCATGTGTTTTGAAAAGTTCTCGATGATATTCTAAAGTAGTTTCATGGGCTAACTTAAGAGTGTTTAGTTCTTTAGTTAGATGCTCAATCTCCTTCTTATCATTGTCATTCATTTCATCATGATTAGCATGATTAATACCAATTTCATCATAGTATTCATCACTAGAGTTGTCAACAAGTAAATCATAATCACCTAGCAAATCATCTTCATCACTATTGAAATCAACATACTCGGGGTGTGATACCTTGGGGCCTTTAGCCATGAAGCATCTTCCAATTCCTTCATTTGGTGATTAAAATATGTCATAGGAGTTGGTTGACACAATTGCTAGACCGGCAACACCTTCATCTTAAGTATATTCGGAGTCGGAGTGATAACTTCTCTCGGAGTAGTGATCGGAGTCGGAACCGGATATCCATTCACCAACATGAGCTTCATGTCTTTGTTTTGTGTAGCTCCTTGATGACTTGTTCTTCCTTTCCTAATCCTTGCTTATGCGAGAGGTTCTTCGTTCATAGCGATCATCTCTACTCCTTCTCTCCCTTGGAGGTGATTCTATCCTTTTAGGTGAGTCTTCTCTTCTTTTGTAGGGACTCGTACACTCATAGGAGTAGTGTCCGGGCCATCCGCAATTGTAGCAATTTTGCTCACGACTAGAAGATCTTTTCTCATTGTAGGACCTTGACTTGGAACTCCTTTCCTTGCTTCTACTCTTGTAAAACTTGTTGAAGTTCTTCACCATTAATCTCAATTCCTTATTGAAGTCTTGTTTCTCACTTTATGATGTAGGGGCATCACATGAGGCTTTGTAAGCACCACTAGACTTGTTGTTAAGTTGTTCTTTATCCTTGAGTGACATCTCATGAGCAACAATTCTTCCAATGACTTCGGTTGGCTTGAGATCTTTGTAATTTGGCATCATTTGGATCAAAGTGCACACAGTTCATATTCTCCAGCCAAGGCTCTTACGATCTTCTTGATGATGAATCTGTCAGTCATCTCTTCACTTCCTAAGTCGGCAATCTCATTTGTGATGAGAGCAAGCCTAGAGTACATTTTAGCGACACCTTCACCATCCTTCATTTTGAACTTGTCAAGTTGACTTTCAAGAACATCCAACTTGGATTCATTGACGGAGTTAGTACCTTCATGCATGTCAATCAAAGTATCCCAAATTTCCTTTGCATTCTCAAGACGGTTGATTTTGTTGAATTCTTCGGGGCACAATCCGTTGAAGAGGATATCGCAAACTTGAGCATTGTATTGTAGCATCTTCAATTCTTCCGCGGTAGCTTCACGATTTGGTTCTCTCCCATCAAAGAATTCACCTTGCAAGCCAATACACACAATGGCCCAAACGGCGGGGTTATGTCCAATAATATGCATTTTCATCTTATGTTTCCAACTAGCAAAATTATTACCATCAAAGTAAGGACCTCTATAGTGGTAATTTTCCTCGCTAGATGCCACACTCTCCTAGGTTGTGAAACCAAGGCTATGATCACCAAAGCTATGGAAATCAAGCAAATGGATACCAAAGCTTGGATACCACTTGTAGGATCGAAAGTATGTCTAGAGGGGGGGGGGGGTGATTAGACTACTTGACCAAATAAAAATCTAGCCTTTTCCCAATTTGAAGTCTTGGCAGATTTTAGCAACTTAGTACTTGTCAAGCAACCAACCTACACATGCAATTCTAAGAGTATAGCAGCAGAATGTAAATCATTGCATCCGAAGGTAAAGGGGATGAGTTTGGAGGGAGCAAAAGCAATGTAGACATGGAGCTTTTTGGCGTGGTTCCGATAGGTGGTGTTGAAAGGATCGAGAAGAGGTGTCTAGAGGGGGGGTGATTAGACACCAAGTACCAAAAGTTACAGTTTTTAATTTCTTTAAGTTGGAGTGGAGATTTTGGCACAAGTTTAACAATCACAATACATAACAAGCAAGCATGCAAAGAGTATATGAGCAGCGGAAAGTAAAGCATGCAACTTGCAAGAATGTAAAGGGATGGGATTGGAGAATTCAAACGCAATTGGAGACACGGATGTTTTTGTCATGGTTCTGATAGGTGGTGCTATCGTACATCCACATTGATGGAGACTTCAACCCACGAAGGGTAACGGTTGCGCGAGTCCACGGAGGGCTCCACCACGAAGGGTCCACGAAGAAGCAACCTTGTCTATCCCACCATGGCCGTCGCCCACGAAGGACATGCCTCACTAGCGGTAGATCTTCATGAAGTAGGCGATCTCTTTGCCCTTACAAACTCCTTGGTTCAACTCCACAATCTTGTCGGAGGCTCCCAAGTGACACCTAGCCAATCTAGGAGACACCACTCTCCAAGAAGTAACAAATGGTGTGTTGATGATGAAGTCCTTGCTCTTGTGCTTCAAATGATAGTCTCCCAAACGCTCAACTCTCTCTCATAGTATTTGGATTTGGTGGAAAGAAGATTTGAGTGGAAAGCAACTTGGGGAAGGCTAGAGATCAAGATTCATAAGGTAGGAATGGAATATCTTGGTCTCAACACAAGTGTAGGTGGTTCTCTCTCAGAAAATGTATGCTGGAAGTGTAGGTTCGTTCTGATGGCTCTCTCCACAAATTAAGAGTGGGTGGAGGGGTATATATAGCCTCCACACAAAATCTAACTGTTACACACAACTTGCCAATTTCGGTGGGACCGAATTGAGAAACTCGGTCGGACCGATTCAGCAAATCTAGTGACCGTTAGTATTTTCGGTGGGACCGACATGCAACTCGGTAGGACCGGTATGGTTAGGGTTTGGGCATAATGTAATCTCGGTGAGACCGATCACACAAAATCGGTAGGACCAATTTTGGTAATAAGCTAACCAGAGACTTGGTCAGGTAAACTCAGTGGGACCGGTTCGCTTATTTCGGTGAGATCGAAAAGTTACGAAAAGGAAAAAGAGAATTTACGTTGCAATCTCGGTGGGATCGATCGCTCATCTCGGTGGTACCGAAACATTATGAAGGAAAACAGAGAGATTACAATCCCATCTCGGTGAGACCGAGATTGCTATCGGTGAGACTGATTTGCCTAGGGTTTGTGGCAGTGGCTATGACATCTGAACTCGGTGGCGCCGAATAGAAAGAATCGGTGGGGCCGAGTTTGACTTTTGGTTTAGGTCATATGTGGATGTGAGAAAGTAGTTGAGGGCTTTGGAGCATATCACTAAGCACTTTGATCAAGTAAGCCATTAATCAACACCTCATCCCACCTTGATAGTATTAGCTTTTCCTATAGACTCAATGTGATCTTGGATCACTAAAATATAAAATGTAGAGTCTTGTGCTTGAAGCTTAAGCCAATCCTTTGTCCTTAGCATCTTGAAGGGGTTCCACATCCTTTAGTCCATGCCACTTCATTGTTGAACTTATTTGAAACATACTAGGTAAAAGTGTTAGTCCAACAAGAGATATGTTGACATTAATTACCAAAATCACCCAGGGAGCACTTGTGCTTTCAATCTCCCCCTTTTGGTAATTGATGACAACATACATCAAAGCTTTAGATAAATATATAGAGAATAGCAAGTAAAGCTTTGGAAAGACATGTAACAAGCATAGGCTCCCCCTACATGTATGCAATCATGTGAATATGGTATATAGAAGAATTTGAGAGCATAACCATGAAAGAGTAGGCAATGTGTTACATGTATCTTGGCTATATGCATCAGAGCAAAATATGTAAATGTGGGAAATGTACCTTCATGCTCATGAGGTCCTTCTTGCAAACAGTATGTACATCAGCAAGAATTCCTCATACACATGATTGTGATGCATATACTTACCTTGTGGTCTTGAGTTGGCTTAGGATGGAATGAACCTGTGAAAATAAAGTTAGATAACACTGATGCACTTACTGGCCAGAGCAAACAGAAAGAACCACAAGAGTACCAAGACTGGGATGACATGTAGAGAGTGAGTATTGAGTACCACATTGGATATAGACATGTCCCCAAAGGTAAAGATGTGCAATGAATTTAAAGAATTTCTTTCCCTTAGATGTCTTGCTCCCCCTGAATCTAGCATGGGATACTGGGAGAAGATAGGGAACAGAAAATCAGAGCTCAAAGAAACAAATGAACAGAGCTAATGCAAATAAGCACATATGAACATGTCTTTCCCCTCAAGAAGACATGTGGCATCTCTCCTCGTGAACACCAAGCATCTGGGATCCTTGAAGATTACTCTCTCCATGAGTATTTTCTCCCCATAGAGATATGATTAAGCTTTGATGTGATCTCTCTCTCCCCCTTTGACATCAATTTCTAAGAAGGTCTTCTGGAATTTGTCGTGAATGGGTTTGGTCCTTAAGTCACAGCACAAAGCACTAAGGTAAATGGGATGCTTGTAGAGGACAAGATTCATTGCGTGGAGCTGGATCAAAAGTAATGCAGGAACGAATGGCAAAATGTCTTTCCTGTAGTGAAATCGGTGGCACCAAGTGGTATGCTTGGGTTGCACTAAAAGAATTCGGTTGGTCCAAAAACAAGAGAACGGTGTGAACGAGTTCATCAGAGAGAAAACACTTGTCACCTCAGCTCACTAGACAAGTAAGATCTCACAAGGATTTGCAAGGAATTAACTGAAAGATTTGCAATGAATTGGATGCAGGGAATGCAGAACAAATAGAAAAGAAATCTAGATGAGGTTTTTTTTGAATGAAAAAGGGAAACAAATATGCATGAGATAAATGCAAGAGCACCGAAAGGATCACAAGAAAACTTCATCTAGAGATGGTCGGCGACAAAGTCACCTATGTTAGAGTATATTGACTTAGGAGTCAAGTGAGATCACTTGATCATAGGTCATACTCATCATTTAAGCTCAAAATGGGGTTACCATTTTTTGTTTAAGCATCTTGATGTATTCACATCTTGTCGAGTTGCTTTGACTCATGACTTGGAGTAAAGCTTCTCTAAGATGGAATAACATACCTTGGGTGGTGGTGTTGACGTGATCATGTAGTTGAACTTATGTGGGTTGCTCAAAGTTGATGTATCTCATCAAGAGTTGGGAGCACCACTTGGAATTTGAGTTCATCTATGGGTTAGTTTTTTTTGCAAGGAAGAGCACTTGTGTGTCCAAAATGACAATCATGAAGTTCAATAATAAATTTGTCAAAGGATATGTTTGAATGGTTCCATGCTTCCTTGTCTTCAACCACCTTGTGTAGAGACTTGGTGATGTAGAGATTGCTCAAGATGTGAGTGTGTTGCAATCTCATAGACTTAGATTCATCCAAGTACCTACAAGGGTTAGATAACATGCAAGGTGCAAATATATCGAAGACATAAGATAGTCTTCATATGGGAAATGTCAAGGATTAGTCATAGGCTCATGCCTTGCATGTATCAAATGAAGTTCCTACTCCAAGTTTGAGGCATCAATGATGTTCAATTCACCTCTTAACCTGCAAAACACTTTCTCATCAAGTGGTTTAGTGAAAATATCTGCTAATTGCTTTTCGGTGCGAACATGCTTAAGATTAATGTCCCCTTTGGCAACATGATCTTGAATGAAATGATGACGAACTTGAATATGCTTCGTTCGAGAATGTTGCACGGGATTGTGAGCAATCTTGATAGCACTTTCATTGTCACAAAGTAATGGAACATGTTTCACATATATCCCATAATCTTTAAGAGTTTGGGTCATCCAAAGTAATTGAGCACAACATGAACCAGCAGCAATGTATTCCGCTTCGGCGGTGGATAAGGATACCGAGTTTTGTTTCTTGGAGCACCAAGACACAAGAGATCTACCAAGAAATTGACAAGTACCTAAACTGGACTTTCTATCAACCTTGTCACCGGCATTGTCCGAGTCGGAGTAGCCAACAAGATCAATAGAGGCCCTCTTTGGATACCAAATGCCAAAGTTTGGTGTATGGATTAAGTATCTCACTATCCTTTTGACGGCCTTAAGATGACATTCTTTAGGAGAAGCTTGATATCGTGCACACATGCACACACTTAGCATAATATCGGGACGTGAAGCACATAGATATAACAATGAACCAATCATAGAGCGATAAACTTTTTGATCAACCGGTTCACCATCTTTGGTCAAATCAAGATGTCCACTAGTAGGCATGGGTGTAGTCATACCTTTGCATTCTTGCATATTGAACTTCTTAAATAAGTCCTTGGTGTATTTCGTTTGAGAGACAAAGGTACCTTCCTTAGTTTGCTTGATTTGCAAACCAAGAAAGAATTTGAGTTCACTCATCATAGACATCTCAAACTTCTCCGACATTAGCTTTCCAAACTTTTCACTAAAGTGAGGGTTAGTAGAACCAAATATAATATCATCAACATAGATTTGGCATACAAATAGTTCTCCGTTGACCCTCTTAGTAAAAAGAGTAGAATCTATTTTTCCAATTTCAAAGACTTTTTCAATAAGGAACTTGGTCAAGAATTTATACCATGCTTTAGGAGCTTGTCTAAGACCATAAAGAGCTTTGTGAAGTTTGTAAACATGATCAGGTTTCTTAGGATTAACAAAGCCTGGAGGTTGCTTAACATAAACTTCCTCCTCTATTTCACCATTTGGAAAGGCACTTTTAACGTCCATTTGGTACAAGGTGATATCATGGTGATTAACATAGGCAAGTAAGATGCGAATGGACTCAAGTCTAGAAACGGGAGCATAAGTCTCACAATAGTCCATACCTTCGACTCGTGTGTAGCCTTGGGCGACGAGATGTGCTTTGTTGCAAACTACTTGCCCATCTTCATCTTTCTTGTTGCGAAACACCCATTTGGTACCGATGATGTTGTGGTTGTTGTCTGGCTTCTCAACCAATGTCCAAACTTGATTTCTCGCAAAGTTGTGTAGCTCTTCATGCATAGCGTTTATCCAATCTGGATCTTCCAATGCTACTTCAACCTTCATAGGTTTAAGGCTAGAGATGAATGAATAGTGTTCACAAAAGTTAGCTAAACGAGTTTTAGAGCGAGTGATTCCCCTGGTTTGGATATCATTGTAGATTTGCTCTATTGGATGGTCTTTAGCAATTCTTGCTCGAACTCGTGAAAGCTTTTTCTTGGGTCTTGGTTGAACATCTTCTTCATCTTGTTCTTCTTCTTGGCCTTCTTCGTTTTTGACGTTGTCGTTCTCTTGTCGTGGTGGAGAAGGAGGTTGTTGGCGCTCGTCTTGGTGCACTTCCTTGTTTTCTTCATCTTGGTGTGTCCCACTTGTGGATGCTTCCGTATCAACTTTTGGTTCACCTTGTCATGAGGTACAAGCTTCCACTCGGACAGACGAGGTACTCTCCTTCACCTCCGTTGGACGAATCTTGCCAATAGACAAGTCTTGGATTGCTTCCGAGGGGTCTTTTTCTCCTACATCAATTGGCAATTGCTCTACTTGCGAGCCGTTAGATTCATCAAACTTCACATCTACCATTTCTTCAACCTTTGGGGTGAAATTGTTGTAGACACGATATGTGTGAGAGTTTGAGCCATAACCAAGTAGGAAACCTTCATGAGACTTAGGAGCAAATTTAGAATGACGATGCTTATCAAGAATGTAGCACTTTGAGCCGAATACTCGAAAGTATCCAACTTGGGGTTTGTTACCGGTGAGAACCTCGTATGCCGTCTTGCCGAGTAGCTTGTGAAGATACAAGAGATTTGTTGCATGACAAGCTGTCTCAACCGCTTCCGCCCAAAAGGGCTTCGACTTCTTGTACTCATCAAGCATCGTTCTCGCCATTTCGATGAGCGTTCGGTTCTTCCTCTCAACAACTCCATTTTGTTGAGGTGTGTACGTAGCTGATAACTCGTGTGAAATACCTTCTTCTTCAAGAAAGGTATCCACATTTGCGTTCTTGAACTCCGTTCTGTTGTCGCTGCGAACCTTCTTGATCTTCACTTCAAATTTATTTTGGGCCTTCCTAGCGAAGTTTTTGAAGATCTTTTGAACCTGTAATTTATCATCGAGAAAGAACACCCACGTAAATCTTGAAAAATCATCAACTATAACTAGACCAAAAGAATTTCTACCGAGACTTTTGTAAGCGTTGGGACCAAAAATATCCATGTGATGTAGCTCGAGTGGCCTCCTTGTGGTCATGATGTTCTTTACGGGATGCCTCCCTCCAACTTGTTTACCTGCTTGACAAGCGCTGCAAAGTCTATCTTTATCAAATATGACATTGTTAACACCAAGGATATGATTTCCCTTAACAATCTTGTGAAGGTTTCGCGTACCAACATGACCTAATCGTCTATGCCATAACCAACCTTTAGAGGATTTGGCAATAAAGCAAGTTCTAGGTTGAGCCTTTTTAGTGAAATCAACAATGTATAGATCACCTCTACGTACACCGGTAAAGACCATTTTATGATTATCTCTACGAAACACTTGGCAATCTACTTCAGTAAATAGGACATTGAAACCGAAATCAGCAAGTCTAGATACTGAAAGTAAGTTGTAGCCAAGAGATTCAACGCGCATGACATTTTGTATGGAGCTATCATGTGATATGGCCACCTTACCGAGGCCAACCACCTTACCCTTTGAGTTATCACCAAAAGTGACATACTTTCGAGGACCATCGTTTTCAGCAAGCTCACGAAACATATCTTTATCTCCGGTCATGTGATCGGTACATCCACTATTAAGAACCCATTCCTTTCCTCCTGCCATATATCCCCGAAGATTTGCCATAAGACCAAAGTGTCTCATTGCATCATCAAGATCAAAGTCACTATCATCATCCTCGTTATAGTATCCATGTTCAACATCGTCATGTGGTGGATCAAATCCTAGGGAGGGTGATTCGTTAGAGTGAGTTTGACAATGATCTTATTTATGAATTTTAATAGTTTCGGAAATAATATCACTAATAATTCCAACATCTCCTTTGGCACGCATAAGGTTTGTAAGCTCAAATAGACAATCACCAAACATAGGATCATTGGAATTCATCTTACTCAAGGCAATAGACTTATGGAGAATTTCATCTAGATTTTTCAAGGAATAATTTGGAAAACGTTCCTCAAGAACCATATGGTGTAGGCACACTTAAGAGTAGGCAAACAACCAATCAAGTTTCTAGGCAAGCCTCTAGTTATAGGTTCAACAGTTCTAAGATTGCGAATCAAGTCAATTGACTCATCAAGGGTAGGATGCATAGGATCAACATGAGGTGCACAAGGGCTAGCAATGTACTTCTTCAAATGGTATTCATTGAAAATCACAAGCATCTCATTTTTCCACTCATGAAAGTACTCTCCACCAATTATAGGCACTCTATGTCTAAGACTCCCAATAGTAGACTCATCCATCTTCCTCCAATGGTGTTTAAACCAAAGCAATGGAGACCAAAGCTCTGATACCAATTGAAAGGATCGAGAAGAGGTGTCTAGAGGGGGGTGATTAGACACTAAGTACCAAAAGTTGAAGTTTTTAATTTCTTTAAGTTGGACTGGAGCTTTTGGCACAAGTTTAACAATCACAATACATAACAAGCAAGCATGCAAAGAGTATATGAGCAGCGGAAAGTAAAGCATGCAACTTGCAAGAATGTAAAGGGATGGGATTGGAGAATTGAAACGCAATTGGAGACACAGATGTTTTTGTCGTGGTTCCGATAGGTGGTGCTATCATACATCCACGTTGATGGAGACTTCAACCCACGAAGGGTAATGGTTGCGCGAGTCCACGGAGGGTTCCACCCACGAAGGGTCCACGAAAAAGCAACCTTGTCTATCCCACCATGGTCGTCGCCCACGAAGGACTTGCCTCACTAGCGGTAGATCTTCACGAAGTAGGCGATCTCCTTGCCCTTACAAACTCCTTGGTTCAACTCCACAATCTTGTCGGAGGCTCCCAAGTGACAGCTAGCCAATCTAGGAGACACCACTCTCCAAGAAGTAACAAATGGTGTGTTTATGATGAACTCCTTGCTCTTGTGCTTCAACTGATAGTCTCCCAAACACTCAGCTCTCTCTCACAGGATTTGGATTTGGTGGAAAGAAGATTTGAGTGGAAAGCAACTTGGGGAAGGCTAGAGATCAAGATTCATATGGTAGGAATGGAATATCTTGGTCTCAACACAAGTGTAGGTGGTTCTCTCTCAGAAAAAGTATGCTGGAAGTGTAGGTTCGTTCTGATGGCTCTCTCCACAAATGAAGAGTGGGTGGAGGGTTATATATAGCGTCCACACAAAATCTAACTGTTACACACAACTTGCCAATCTCGGTGGGACCGAATTGAGAAACTCGGTCAGACCGATTCAGCAAATCTAGTGACCGGTAGGATTTTCGGTGGGACCGACATGCAACTCTGTAGGACCAATATGGTTAGGGTTAGGGCATAACTTAATCTCGGTGAGACCTATTACACAAACTCGATAGGACCAATTTTGGTAATAAGCTAACCAAAGAGTTGGTCAGGTAAACTCGGTGGGACCGGTTCGATCATTTCGGTGAGACCGAAATGTTACGAAAAGGAAACAGAGAGTTTACATTGCAATCTCGGTGGGACCGATCGCTCATCTCGGTGGTACCGAAACGTTACGAAGGAAAACAGAGAGATTACAATCCCATCTCGGTGAGACCGAGATCCCTATCGATGAGACTGATTTGCCTAGGGTTTGTGGCAGTGGCTATGACATCTGAACTCGGTTGCGCCGGATAGAAAGAATCGGTGGGGACGAGTTTGACTTTTGGTTTAGGTCATATGTGGATGTGAGAAAGTAGTTGAGGGCTTTGGAGCATATCACTAAGCACTTTGAGCAAGTAAGCCATTAAGCAACACCTCATCCCTCCTTGATAGTATTGGCTTTTCCTATAGACTCAATGTGATCTTGGGTCACTAAAATATAAAATGTAGAGTCTTGTGCTTGAAGCTTGAGCCAATCCTTTGTCCTTAGCATCTTGAAGGGGTTCCACATCCTTTATTCCATGCCACTTCATTGTTGAACTTATCTGAAACATACTAGGTAAAAGTGTTAGTCCAACAAGAGATATGTTGACATTAATTACCAAAATCACCCAGGGAGCACTTGTGCTTTCATACATCCACATTGATGGAGACTTCAACCCATGAAGGGTAACGGTTGCTCGAGTCCACGGAGGGCTCCACCCACGAAGGGTCCATGAAGAAGCAACATTGTCTATCCCACCATGGCCATCGCCCACGAAGGACTTGCCTCAGTTGGGTATATCTTCACGAAGTAGGCGATCTCCTTGCCCTTAAAATCTCCTTGGTTCAACTCCACAATCTTGAGGGAGGCTCTCAAGAGACACCTAACCAATCTAGGAGACACCACTCTCCAAAAGGTAATAGATGGTGTATTAATGATGAACTCCTTGCTCTTGTGGTTCAATTGGTAGTCTCCCTAAAACTCAACTCTCTCTCACAGATTTCGTTATGGTGGAAAGATTATTTGAGTAGAAAGCAACTTGGGGAAGGCTAGAGATCAAGATTATTGTGGTTGGATTTGAATGTCTTGGTCTCAACACATGAGTAGGTGGTTCTCTCGTAGAAAATGAGTAGTGGAAGTGTAGCACTACAAAAAAAAGACACATCCGTGACATTTTGGGCCGAACGAATTTTTTTCTGTCATACATATGACACTTATATTACGATAATTGTGACAGAACCCGGTATCATCGTAGATGTGGTGGGCTCCTACTTCTATGACAAAAAATCATGACAGAAAATGTGCTTTTCGTCCTGGGCGGGCCGGAGATGCAGCTGCATGACATTCTTTGGGCCATCCATGACGGAAAAAACCATGGTAGAAGCAAGGGGGAGGAAAATTTCGAGGAGTTGCCAGTTATGGTGGGAGAGCGATGCGTGTTTCTCTCGTACAGGTACGCGCGTATGTGCGAGGCGTTGGCTCTAACTGAACCCGAGCGAGGTGTTGGGCTCTAACCGAACCTGAGCGATTGCACTGCAGGCGACGCGTTACTGAACCCAAGCGATCGATCGATGGCTGTTAACTGAACCTGATGGAGCGGTTCCTTTGCTACTGCTGCTAGCTGAAGCCGATCGATTGGATGAACAGTGAGCGTTGCGGGGGGGTTTGGATGAACAGTGAGCGGTGGCGTTGCCTCTGGATGAACAGGACCCCGTGGTGCGGAGGGCTGGATGAACAGTAGACGATGGAGGGGTGGCCGTGGAGGGGTGGTTGAACAGGACCCCGTGGTGTGGAGGGCTGGATGAACAGTAGACGGTGGAGGGGTGCCCGTGGAGGGTTAGTTGAACAGTAGCCGGTGGAGTAGCGCGCGGTGGAGGCTGGATGAACAGGAGCCCGTGGAGGCTGGAGGAGGTCGACATTAGCCCGTGGAGGCTGGAGGAGGTCGACGGTGGAGATGAACAGTATCCCGTAGAGTCCCGTTTTGCGGTACGCCACACCCCTCCCGATGAACAGGACCCCCGTTTTGACCGTAGGAGGTCTGTTTCGTCCGTTTTGCGATACGCCATACCCCTCCCGATCAACAGGACCCCCGTTTCGACCGTAGGAGGTCCGTTTCGTCCGTTTTGCAGTATGCCACACCCCTCCCGATCAACAGGACCCCTGTTTCGACCGTAGGAGGTCCGTTTCCTCCGTTTTGCGGTACGCCACACCCCTACCGATCAACAGGACCCCGTTCCGAACATGGATGGTCGAACACAAGGCCGTTTCCTCTGTTCTGCGGTACGCCAGGCCTCGTTTCCATCGCCTGTTCCGGCCAAGCCAATTGGCTCCCACGCGTTCCGTTGCCTCCCGATGAACACGACACATTCCATTGCCTCCCCATGAACACGACGCATTCCGTTGCCTCCCCATGAACACAACGCATTCCGTTTCCTCCCCATGAACACGATGACGATGCTGTTTCTCCGTTCCGACCGAGCCATGTACGTATGCGCGAGTAGGCATTCGAGACCCTGCCCGTATGTATGTACATGGCCGTATTTTCTTTCTTGCACCCTCGCCGCCGTACGTACGTGTACATGCTACGTGCGCGCCTCTACTACGACACGTGCGCGCCTCTACTATGACACGTGCGCGCCTCTACATCGACCAGTATGTACGTACACGTTCACGTCCAGAATGACAACGGTACGTACGCTTCGACCAGGTGGGTCCCAACTGTCAGGCACTTCCTTGCCTGCGAAGATGTAGCTGGTGGGTCCCAGCAGTCAGGGGGGCGATCGTTTTGTTTGTGTTTTTTTGCCCGGACGCACTTCCTTGCATGCGAAGATGTAGCTGGTGGGTCCCAGCAGTCAGGGGGGCGAATCGTTTTTTTTGCCCGGACGCACTTCCTTGCGTGCGAAGATGTAGCTGGTGGGTCCCAGCAGTCAGGGGCGAATCGTTTTTTTTGCCCGGACGCACTTCCTTGCGTGCAAAGGTGCAGCTGGTGGGTCCCAGCAGTCAGGGGGGAAACGTTTTTTTCGCGAAATATGGTGGCCCGTCCGGTGGGTCCCCGCTGTCAGGTGGAGGAATAATTATTTTCCGCGTAATAAGGAGGCAGTTCCTTGCTGCGGCCGTGGACCCAGCTGTCAGCCTCTCCACATACAATCCACGTCCGATGGAAGTCGTTCCTTTACCACGTTGACCACGCCGCGTCGAGAGCACCAGGGTGGTGGACGACGGCGAGGCCTAGGAAGGGGACGACGGGGAGCCGGTGATGACACGGCAGTGGAAGCCCGCACGGAGAGGAGTACGAGGGTTCACTGGTTCGGCTGCGGTGTGAAGTTGTCGTCGCGGCAGGACCTGGCCAGCGATGGGAATGGTAGGGGCGGTGAGGCCTCCACGGCAGCACATCCGGGCACGAGAAGCAGGAGCATGCGGCACGACCGGCGCTGCTTTGGGCGGCTGGAGCAAGAAGACCAGAGGTTGAAGAAGCACTACGGCCGTTGGATGGACATCTTACGGTCACTAGAGCTAGAATCGTTTATATTGACTAATTTGACAAAGCCCTCCGTCCCTGTCAACTTAGTAGGCCCACAAGTTAGCCTCCCACCAAGGTGGGTCCCAGCTAGCAGGGGGTATTCATTTTTTTGTGCGTAAGAAGGAGGCACTTCCGGTGGGTCCGAGCTGACAGCAGGGGGAACATTTTTTTCCTGAAATACGGTGGCCCATTGGGTGGGTCCCAGCCGTCAGGGGCAAACCTTTTTTCCTGAAATACTGGTGATCCGTTCGGTGGGTCAATGCTGTCAGGTGGAGGAATAATTATTTTCTGCGTAATAAGGAGGCACTTCCTTGCGGCTGTCGTGGACCCAGCTGTGAGCCTTTTCACGTACAGTATTCTTCCGATGGAATTCGTTCGTTGACCACATTGACCACGCCGCGCCGAGAGCACCACAGCGGTGGACGACGGCGAGGCCTAGGAAGGGGACGACACGGAGCCGGGGAAGACGCGAGAGTGGATGCCCACGCGGAGAGGAGTACGAGGGTTTGCTGGTTCAGCTGCGCTGCTATCACCGCAGAATAACAGGGGGTGTGGGTGAGTGGAGTGGAGGGATGGCCTGGCCAGCGGTGGGAGTAGTATGGAGGCGATGAGGACTCCGCGGCAGCACAGCTTGCCACGGGAGGCAGGAGCAGGCGGCACGACCGACGCTGCTTTGGGCGGCTGGAGCAAGAAGACCAGAGGTTGAAGAAGCACTATGGCCATTGGATGGACATCGTACGGTCACTGGAGCTAGAATCATTCATATTGACTAAGTTGAAAAAGCCCTCCGTGCCGGTCAACTTAGTAGGCCCACAAGTCAGCTTCCCACCAAGGTGAGTCCCAGCTAGCTGGGGGAGTATTCATTTTTTGTGCGTAATAAAGAGGCACTTCCGGTGGGTCCGAGCTGACAGCGGGGGAACGTTTTTTTTCACGAAATACGGTGGCCCGTCTGGTGGGTACCAGCAGTCAGGGGGGAAACGCTTTTTTCGTGAAATAAGCTGGCCCGTCTGGTGGGTCCCTGCTGTCAGGTGGAGGAATAATTATTTTGCGCGTAATAAGGAGGCACTTCCTTGCGGCCGCCGTGGACCCAGCTGTCAGCCTCTTCACGTATAGTACTCTTCTGATGGAAGTCGGTCGTTGACCATGTTGACCACGCCGCGCCGAGAGCGCCAGGGCAGTGGACGACGGCGACGCCTAGGAAGGGGACCACGCGTAGCCAGGGAAGACGCAGCAGTGGAAGCCCGCGCGGAAAGGAGTACGAGGGTTCACCGGTTCGGCTGCGGTGTGAGGCTGCCGTCGCCGCAGAATAACAGGGGGTGTGGGTGAGTGGAGGGATGGCCTGGCCAGCGGTGGGAGTAGTATGGGGGCGGTGAGGCCTCCACAGCAGCACAGCCGGCCATGGGAGGCAGGAGCAGGTGGCACGACCGGCGCTGCTTTGGGCGGCTGGACCAAGAAGACCAGAGGTTGAAGAAGCACTATGGCCGTTGGATGGACATCGTACGGTCACTGAAGCTTTATATTGACTAAGTTGACAAAGCCCTTGGTACGCTCCAACTTAGTAGGCCCACAGGTCAGCCTCCGAAATAGTGCGCCCTAGATGTCGGGGGGGAGGAATCATTTTTTGGGCGGCCGAAGCTAAGAATATCCGAGATTGAAGAAGAAGCACGACATCCGTTGGATAGACATCCAACGGCCACTGCTGCTAGAACCGTGTGTTGACTATAATAAGTTGACAAAGCCTTGCATACGCGTCAACTTATTTTTTTAGGGGACGCGTCACTTAGTAGGCTCCACAAGTGTGTGGCAGAGAACTTATAGCCCATTTGCGTTTTGTAAGAATGTACAGCCCATTTTTGAATTCTAATGGAATTTACAACAGCCCATTTACAGTTTGTTAAAAGTACAACCCATTTTCTAGCTAGGACAATGATTAATAATTTCAACCAACCGTTGAAGACAGAATTCAATAAAATTTCCCACATTTTGATGGGATCCGAAATATTTTTATCCCGAAATTTCTAGTCAGATTAAATATAAATTTGTATTACGTAAAAATCCAACGAAACATTGCGCGCGCAACAATGAAAAATTAAGATTTTCAAAATCCATAAATAATATTTTATAAACTAATTTCGTGTTTAGTGCATTTTTTTTATAGTTACTGCCCAGTTTTTATAATTGCATCCCATTTATTATTTTTAAAGCCCATTTTCCTGTTAAGCCTAATGCATCCCTCCTAGGAAAGATTTGCAGCCCAGCGGGGCGGAGAATAACAAGTTGACCTTGCGGGTATTCCTCAAAAAGACGTATAGCTGGGCTAGCCATTTTCATCTTGAAAAAAGTAGTATCTGGGCTGGATATCTGGCCTGGGCTAGATGGGCCACAACCCGCCTAGTTAGCACCCTGCTCTCCTCTAAACAACAACGAAATCATCACCAAGAAAAACTCTGCAGTGCTCACACCTCAAAAACACAAATACTGCTCGAGCTGCTTGGTCCCAGCTGTCGGCCGCACCTTGTGCAATTCTCTCGTTTATATTGACTGCATAGGTTAACAATGGTGTGGGACCGTGATGTTAGGAAACCAAGAGAAAGCAAAAAAATATAGTTGTACATAATAAGGAGGCACTTGCGTACGTATGGCTATGGCCCCAGTGGGTCCCTAGTGTCATCCAGTCAAAATAAAGTCATCTCCTGAATCCTCATGTTCGTTGACCATGTTAACAATACTCGACGCCACGGCGAGCGCAACAACTCGAAGGACAATGAAGAGGGCCTCGCGGGCCCTACGGAGGTCTGATACAGCGCCCGCTTCTCATTCAGGAAGCTAGGATCATCGGACACCTATGAGCACCTTCGAGAAACTGAGACGGCATGAAACGGTAAGGCCGCGCCTGGGAGCTCTGGTTTATTTCAAACCTGTATTAACATACAAGTGTAATTTACTCGTCATCGGAAGGCCCGAGGTCTGTAAGTAAAACTGGCGGGTTACGCGTGTAATTTGAGAGACTAGTGTATATTTTACGAGCATTGCTATATGGACGACATTACCAGACGATACATGCACGACGTGCGTATCATGCCATCCATGGGCAAGCCTGAAACAGCAGCTAACAGCTGGATTAGCAATCGTTCGAGTGTCGTTCAGCGTTTTTGTCGTGTGTTAAGTACTTTCGATATTTTACTAGTCGAAATCAACCAACCAAGCGCCTTTGCCCGAGACCATCTGCTTTAATTTACAAGCGTCAGTTTTACAAGCGGTTTTGGTTGGAAAACGACGATCCAATCACGGCCTAATATCATGAGTTGGTCGGAAGATCATATGGTTTCACGTCTAACCTACCCGACATGTCGTATAGGCTATGAATGAAACATTAGACGATGAACTTCTTACGCACGGAAACAACAGAAGAGGATGATCTTCTTAACAAGCAAATCACTGGCATTAGATCGACATGCAAAACAATACGAAGCATTATTCTTAGAAGGCACGGTGAACAACTCATGATGCCACATGCCACAACATTCCAAGCTCAACTTTGCAATCAAACACAAGGCCTGGCATTACATAGACAATATTCAGAACAAACTCTTAACACAGGAATATCTCAGCAGAGTAACTATTTACTTCTAAACTGAACACAAGAATAGGAAAAAACACTCGACTCTGCTCACAGCAAGGGCGTCCCACTCAAAAATATCAAATGCATGTCTTCTGGCTAACATCAATGAGCAAATTTTGACAAGGTTTTCCAATTCCAATATATTAAACTAACGTCTTCTTGCTAACATCAATGAGCAAATTTTGACAAGGTTTTCCAATTCTAATATATTAAACTAATGTCTTCTTCCTAACATCAATGATTAAACTTCCACAAGCTTTTCCCATTCAAAATATATAATGCCTATGATCATGTCCTGTCTTAGCTTCTTGTACTTGTTTGGGCACCTTTTGCCAGGGCACTCCACGTGTTGTTAAATTGCCAATGGTCTCTGCAGACTAGTCATGTTACCGGTGTCTAATAATACTCTGTAAAGCTTCTCTGTCATTCCTTCTGTAATGTACCACATCCAGTGACTGCTTCTTTCTGCAAAGTGGAACGACCAACTGGACCCAGTAACGCAGCAGTTTGCCTTGGACACATTGGCTCCTTTTGTGCAGTTCAACTAAAATCAAAGTCGGAATAAAACCGAGCTTTAATTTTGATATCCCTGTAAGCAACAATAGGTATAAGGGAAACAATTACTAAGAAATAACGGTTGATGACTTGTCTTAATGGGAAACAAAGTAGGAGAGGAGCAATTCTCCATCAATGTGATTCATTCATATTGACTGAGACATTATCTTAACAATGCCTTGGTTCAACATGTATAAAGAACGACAAAGCAGAAAAGTACCATTCCTAAAACAATGCAACTGATTCATGTTTAAAGAGACATTATCTTAACAATACCTTGGTTAAACATGTAGAAAGAACTACAAAGCAGGATAGTACCATTACTAACAAGTGTTACAGTTTTGAACTAAGATTCAGTAGTTAATTAATTCTGAGAGTGGCATTGCTTAATTTTACCAGCGGCATTAGATTAACGAAAAGCATAAACAGTTCCAGGGGAGAGTGGGCGCAATAACAATATGTGCTTCCATCTACTTATAAAGGGGGTGATGCAGAGTTTGTTGTAACAAAGCAACAAGCATCATGTCTGGGTTGGTCCCATTTTTGTTCACTACTTAATGGGAAAAGACATCAATACAATAGCTTCAATTCAACATTTATTTAAAACAGTACCAATACAAGTAGCACAACATCTCAAAGCACACTACACAATCATGTGGATGAAGGCCTGTACTGACCTTTCATGATAACACCAGGATAAAATACGAATCTGGTAACACGAATAGGAAATCCAATCTCATTTTGTGCAGTTGCACTGAAATCAAGCAAAGTGTTTCGCGTAGTGAAGCAAAATGTCGCAATAGCAACAAGTTGAATAGATATCATGTGGTTGAGACCAAGATTTGAAACAACTCGACAGGAACACTGGAAACAAATCTCGATCTCCTTTTGTGTAGTTCCACCAAAATTAAGCAAAGTCACCGGTGTGACATTCAAGTTGAACTGCACAAAACACTCTTAAAACATAAGTGTTTCGAGTAGCGAAGCAAAATGTCGCAATAGCAACAAGTTGAATCGATACCCCTGTTTTAACAGAGGCAAAAAAAGGAAACAACTACTTGCCAATAAAGGAGGATGAAACAAACGGTGACAGGAAGAAGCATCTAACTTATCTTGGATGGAAAACAAAGTAGGATAGTAGCATTTCTAAAACGGTTGCATTGATTCATATTAACAGAGACACTCTCTTGAAACAACATTCGTTAAAAATGTAATTTACTTTTAACAATGGCATTGCTTCAATTTTCCGGTGGCTTTCTTAGATTAACAACAGCAAAATAGCTGTATGGGACATGCTAGCACCATGTGCGTCTACACGTATAAATGGGTGATGCAGAGTATGTATCCAAGCAGCATATCTGTGTTGGTCCCATATTTGTTTTCTTTGAACTTTTTTCCTATGCGAGGGCAGCAAATCTAGTCCTGCACAAACTACCCGACCCCCCCCCCGGTTTCTTTCCCTTCTCAAGAAAGAGATCGGTTCCTTAACAGATGTGTGTACTGGGTTACCCCCTTTTTCCCTTTCGACCAACAAAGCGGCTGGATAGCCAGTCTATACTACTTTTCCTCCCTTCTTTCCTCATTGAGCCACGTCCAAGATTCATGCTCCACCCCACCGCACCTTTCTTTCCTTTTTGAACCAAGACCTAGATTCGACTACAGATCAAAAAAGATCCACATGCAGCTAGAGCAACGACGGTTTCAAAGAAACTTATACCTTAGGGTCGTCGGGATGTGGCAAGGCGTGTGGCGGGAGGCCGGATCTGCCCACACTACGTACGGCAGCGAGGAAGAAGGGGTCGGTGGCCCTCCCGCACAGGCGCTGGGTGAAAGAGAACAGCGCAGCCGGCAGTGGATTGCCTCCCTCGCCGAAGGCGATAGAGTTAACGCTGCACCTCCTCCCCTTCCCGGTGCGACGGGATACGGACGCCTCCTTCACCAGCTGTGAGGGGGGAGAGAGACAAGAGGCCAACGCAATCTTGTTTAGATCTGGTGAAGAGAGGGTGAGAGACTGTGAATATGGCAAACCCTAGCAAATGAATGCTGAGCCTCCACCGTGTAACATATATGTATTGCGGCGAGCGTGTGGAGAGTGCAAACCCTAACGAACAAGCGCTGAGGCTCCCGCTTATATATATACTAATGTAGTACGGACTGAGCTCCGGTGCCTTCACTCCATCTGCTTTTGGCTGTATGACAGGTGAGCCAGCCACATTTTGGGCCCACCTGTCATAAACCCAAAGGCAGGTGCACTAAGTCAATGAAGCTGCGTCCAATAGTACTCTCGTGTGTATACGACTAATATATAGTGGAATGGTTTTCTTATTCTCTCCATAACAATCGTTTTAAATTGTGTAAGTACAAAACGAAACTCTTTATTTAATGTACAGAGGGAGTACTACTTCCGATGAACTAACGATCCACGCCCACGCGTCCTGGTCCCACTTCCTGTCCTTCACATGTGGTACACTACCCTCCCTTAAGTGAACAACCACACATGCGCCAAATTATCGGAAACGTGTGAGAGTGTGTACAAATAAAGAATTTTAATTTCAATTATCGGAAAGGTTTGAGAGTATTACAAAGTTTGACTTCAGTCGAATCTAATATGCGGAGTAAATAAAAATGGAGGGCTACTATGTCCATCCAGGTTTTTAGTCCACACCATTTTTTAAATCAAAGTTAATAGCTGGACAAATAAAATTACAGGGGAGCTGGAGACAAAGTTGTGAGATGGCTTAGAAATCAATACAAAACTTATGCTCTTAGTACCAACATCGATCCTTCTTCGAGGAAACATTTGGTTCATAGCCAATTGTGTGATAAAATTGCACCAACGTGAAAGACGACTGCGTCTCCAACGCAACCAAGGTGAACTAACGAAGGATATCATCTTTGTGCGTAACAAGCAAAGAGCACTGATGGAAGACAGCTTGTTTTTCATTGAAAATCGATCAGCTTCACCAGCCGACGCAACCATGAGGCACGACCATGAGCATCGATAGGTCATCGTGGTGATGCATCATCCATTTGGCATCAAGTTTGGGTGAGGCACCTATGAAGTTCGACAAATCCTCACTGTGGTCTATTTCTTCTCAGTAATCAAGCTCGAGGAAGGAAGAACCACGTGGTAGAGGACAGTGAGGCAGAACAACAATGGCCATCCAATTTTTTGCAGTTCCACTAAAATTGAGGAAGACATGCCCGGGTATGGAGACACGCATCGCTATTTCCAAAAATATAAAAAAGGGTTAATGAAAAGTACACCAACAAACAGAAGCATCATAATTACTCCCTCCTTTCTGCTTTATAGGGCTTATCTCAAAATTTTAGTTTTTCCATTTTATGAGGCTCAATTTGGTTGTTTCTCATCACATGTTCAGATTCCAAGGTGCATTAAATCATTGCATGCAAGTATTAAGAGAAAATTGACAAATGCATGTAATTTATGCATGCATGCATTGCAATTAATGCATTGGTAAACATACTTTTTTGAGGAAAACAAGAGCATTAATTGGGTGCTTTTGCAAAATACAAAAAGTATTCCACCACTCACCATCTACCTTTTTGGTGAGATTTTTGAATTGAGCCTTATAAACCGGAAATGAGGGAGTATATCTTGATGGGAACTAGACCAGGATACGCGAGAAAAAAAGCATTTCTTCATTTAACCAGTGATAGTACTACCACCATATGGACAATCACCGCACAACCACCACGTACTTTTTGTCGAAACAACATGTATACCTCCACCGAGGCATAAATCATGACAACTTTTCGAGTGGCATTTCCTCTATAATAGTACTAGTAGGTGATGTTGGACCAGCCGACGAACCCTAGCTACTATGCATGGGGAGCTGGGGAGTAGTCGCATAGAAGAAAACCCGCACGCAGCGACCTGGGGAGCTGGACCAGTACAAGAAGTTATACCTCAGGTGGGCGAGATGTTGTTTAGGCGGGCAGGCGGGATCTGCCCACACGACGGCAGCGAAAAAGGGCGCGGAGGATCTTCGTCCGCGCCAGCGCCGACTCTGAGAGGACGGTGCGCATCGGCTCCCCCCATCGCCGACGGCGACAACGTCAACGCTGCACCTCCTCACCTCCCGCAGCGGACGGGATTCGGCCGAATCTGTGACCATCGGTGAGGAGAGAGATAGACTGGACACTGTCATCTTGTTTTGATATGGAGAAGGTGAGAGAGTGAGACGCGAGAAACTCTATCAAACAAGAGGCAAAAATGGAGTAAAAAAATCTCTCCATAGCAGTGGTTTTAAATAGAATACGCACGTTCTCGGAAAAAAGAAACGAAAACTGGCGGACAATTTTTTAAGGGTCTGTCTAGGACACATCTAAGTTGATGTCCCTCTGTTTGTGGTCTATGTTTTTGTCCTAGTTTTTTTGTTTCTTGTTGCTACATTATATACTTGTGGGAGCTTAGATGTGATATCCTTAAATAACATCTAGATGTGAATTGGACAAACTGATTTTCAAATGTACCAAGAAAGAAAACTCGATCAAAAACACGCCCCCGCTTCTAGGTCGCGAGAGTCGTCGCGCACACACACATAGACATAGACATGCATATCCGTGTTTACATAAAATTCCATTTCCATCTCCATCTCCAATCATATTTGTCGAACTGGCACATTATTTACGTTGTTAATTATATACGCAGCAATATTAACGTACAACATCTCTTGTTTGCGCACGTCCGGACCGCTGCCACGGCCGGTCCTGACCAACCCGAACCCTCTTCATCACCCGCGCGTGCTTCCCGCCCGAAACGGTCAGTGCCGCATTCATGCCCGGCTAGAGTGGACGCGACCTCTCACCGGCGACGACATTGAAGCGGCGCGCCGGCCGAGAGAGCATCGCCCGCGCCGCTTCCGGGTTCACGCGGCTGCTCCGCGTTCAAAGGTCGCAATAGCCGGCTACAACATGCTTGTAAAAAGTTTTTGGGAGTCCGTGCTACAGCTAGCTATCCTCCCCCAACTTGTCAATCTCTTCCAGTAGTGCTAGTAGTACTCCATGGCGTGATCCATCGACAAGCAGGCGGGAAAGTTATCGTATAGTCGGTTTGCGGTCAGTGGCATGCCGAGCGACCATGTGGGGTCGAGCCGTGGAGGAGGGTGAGACACGAACATGACAGACGTGATTTAAACGTTGGTTTTGCTCGATGGCGCGATCCAACAAAACGAAACGTTGGTTTCTCTCTGTTTCCATTTTTTCTCCGAAAAAACAGAAACTTTCCACTCCATTTTCATTCCTATTCCAAGCTGCCCCTTACAACATTCCATCAAATACAAAGGAAAACTAACACACATGCTGATGCATCTCAATGATTCACAGATCATAGCCAATATTTACTTCACAACTAAAGAAAAAAGTTGTGAGAGCGTGTACGAAAGAAAAACTGCTGATGGGGTCACTACGACTTAAACCCTAAACCCTAAACATGATTTAATTCCCTGGCCAGGTAGAACCTGTCGAAGGAAAGACGGCTGGCACCCTCGGATCATACGATGCTCTTGTGCAGTTCCACTAAAATCGACCTAAGCATCCCTCATGGCAAAGATATTGAAGAAGTGTGATTAGAATAATAGTACTGGCACTAGTTCATGAGACATAAACTCATCACAAGTAAAAGCCGGTAGAAGTAGAGAAAGATCGACATGGAGATGGAGCTACGGAAGTGGAGCAAGCCGGCTCCAAAAGGAAGATGGACTACCTGGGACGTCGGGCTGTAGCTAGAAGGGCGGTTGGGACGCGGCATCGGCCCAAACAGCGGTGAGCCCCGATTGGGACGCACCGACTGTGGATTTTCTCCCTCGCCGATGTCAACTGCGTCTACGCAGAACATTGTTCCTATCGGATTTCGGGTTCCGGCAGACCCTCGAGGTTCGAACACTGGGGTGCGCGCGGAGATTCAACCCTCTACCGGCTCCCTCCTCGCCGAATCGCTAGGTCCTAAACTACCAAACTGAACAGCATAAGAGACACAAGATTTATACTGGTTCAGGCCACCATTGTGGTGTAATACCCTACTCCAGTGTGTGGTGTGGTGGATTGCCTCTTGGGCTTGATGATGAACAATACAAAGGGAGAACAGCCTCGCGAGGGTCTGTTCTTGGCTGGCGCGATGAACTGCTAGGGGGAGTTCAGTCGCCTCTCTCTCTCTTTCTATGTCTTTCTATCCTTGTTTTCTCGATGACCTACCTTGTGGGTGGCTAGTCCTATTTATAGGCAAAGGCCCTGGGCCTCTTCCCAAATATTGAGCGGGAAGGGCGCCAACAATTGGCCATTTTGAAGGGGAACAGCGGGCACACTTATCCTGACTAAAGTAGGTCCTCGCTTGTCAAAGGCTCTGGTGACGACGCCGGCTTGGGCTCCACAATGACTTCCTTCCGGCCGTTGGGCTGGTCTTGGTCTTGTTGCACCGAAATGGACGCCTTTGCTTGATGCTCTCGCCTGCGCTTGCTCCCTTTGCACCAAAGAGGAAAGGTGGACACTGCGCGGGCTGGTGCCCGACTGGCGCCCTTGGTCGTCATGGCTTGCGTCATGGGCACCTCGCGAGGTAACCTACCTTGAACTCTCCGCCTCCTCATGATCCAGCCTGACGAGGCCGTGCCTGAGGAAGCTCCTTGTCATCCGCCCCGCGAGGCTTGGCCCCTCGCGAGGGTCTTGAGCTTGCGTTGATGAAGATGGGCTGTGTTGGGCCTCCTTTGAGCCACGCCGCAGGCCGCAGGCAGGTAAGTCTGGGGACCCCCATTCCCAGAACGCCGACAGTAGCCCCTGGGCCCACGGCGCGCCCAAACTTGGCTGAGTAGAGAGGCGAAAGGGAAAGTGCGAAGCGCCGCGGGCCCTAACAGCCTGCAGCCTTGGGCGCCGCGTGGTGGTTGTTTGGACGTGGGCGCCACCGCTTCCCCACGACGCCCCGGTAACCGCTCGGATTCGACAAGTCCCTGCATGCAAAGTGGGTCATGATTTACCTGTGATCATGGAGGCCGACGGTTGGCCTTCGCAGGTGTAACACCCCGGATTTGTTGCGCCAGGTGTCCGTCAGTTATTCGCCGTCATTGCCATGTCATTTGCTTGCGTGTTGCACTTTGCCATGTCATCATCTACATCTCATATCATGTCATCATGTGCACCTCATTTTGCATACATGTTCGTCTCATGCATCCGAGCATTTTCCCCGTTGTCCGCTTTGCAATCCGGCACTCCTATGCCCTCCGGCGTTCCCTTCTCGCCTCTCTTTGTGTGCGGGTGTTAAACTTTCTCGGAATGGTCCGAGGTTTTCCAAGCGGCCTTGGTATAGCACCGGTAGACCGCCTGTCAAGTTTCGTGCCATTTGGAGGTCGTTTGGTACCCCAACGGTTAACCGGGTAACTGTAAAGCCTCTTTTGTGTGCAGCCCAACACCCCTTCCAAAGTGGCCCAAAACCCATCTAACTCCCCTCCATTCTCTCGTTCGTTCGATCACGATCGCGTGGCCGAAAACCGCTCCTCATTTGGACTCTCCTAGCTCCCTCTACCTATAAATATGTGCTCTCCCCGAAATTTCGCAGTCCAAACCCCCGAAACCCTAGCGTCTTCCTCCTCGCGCCGCCGGACACGTCCGTCCGCGCCGGACGTGTCCGCCGGACACGTCGCTCCGGCCAATGAGGATACGCCACGTCGCCTCCGCCGCCGTCTCCTCCAACCCGCAGCCGCCACGTCGCCTCCCAGCCGCGGTGGCCCGCCCAAGCCCGCGCGCAGCCCGCGGGGCCCAACCCGCGCCGCCGCCCGGCCCGCGCGTCCCCGCCCCGTCGCCAGATCTCGCTGGCCGCCGCCGTCCCTCGGCCGGCGCCGCCCACCGTTGCCCGGATTCGCCAGAGCTCCACGACGCCGGACCCCGCCGCCCGCTCCTCCATCCTCGCCACCTCGGCGTCCGCGCCGCCCAGCGCCTCGTTCCGCCGGCGACCCCGCACCGCCGCCGCCCTGCGTCGCCCGACCCCGCGCCTCCGGTCTCCCACGCTGGAGCGTCGCCGCCCCTCGCCGCCGCGCCTCGCCGGCGTGCCTCCCGCGCCGTGCGCCGCCGCCTCACCACGGATCCGGTCGGGCCGGACCGGATCCGGCCGGCCCCGAGCATCTCCGGCCTCCTCCGTCATCGGCGAGCTCGCCTCGCGCCTGCAACCGCCGCCGGCCGGCATTGACCCACCGCTGGGACAGCCTCGTCCCAGATCCCCGATGACCCCCGAACCAAACGGCACGCCTGCACCGCCCCGTCCCCGAACCTCACCGTCCAACTTTCTCCGGGGTGAGATTTTCACTAAGTCCCCGAAATACCTGACATTATCATGCCATGTTCATCATGCTGCATCTCTGCATCCGTAGCTCGGTTTCGTGCGTATAATATGTCAAATTGTTCGCCTCGACGAGTACTTCATTTCATTCCATTGCATCATTTTCATTTGAGCTCATCATGATGCCCGAAATGCTGTTGGAAGAGTGCATGTTGATGTTAATCTGCTGAAACTGTTATAACTTGCTCATTTGTCATTTTTGCCATGATTGATGTGTGCATCCTATGAGGTTGATGTCTTCATGTGTTTTGATCTATTCCATGCCATCTTTCCAGGGGTGTATGCCATGTATTTTTGTGATCAATGTGGTGACTAGCACAAGCATGCAAACTAGGCTTCGTGATATTGTTGATTTTAGTCCCTGTTCTGCTATTATTTTGATGCCATGTAAACTTGATGCTACAGAGAGATCCATGCATATTTTGAGATACTTTAGTAAGGGTGTTTTGAACATATGGTTATTGTCTATACATTCATGCCCTTGTTTGCAATTATGGAGTAGTCTAGCATGTCATTTTGGAGCTCTACTTTTGCTTCAAAATGTATCCTGGCAGATTGTTTACTTGTTTTTCAATTTGGCCAAGGTTGCTATAGTTCATCCTTCCATGCTATGGACTTGTTCTTGCCTTGGTTTGTTTCACAAACATGTCTTCTTGATGATGCTATGCTTATATTGTCATGCAATGACTTGTGGTGAGTGAATCGAGCTTGTTAAGTAGTGTACTTGCTGTTACTGTTTTGCTAGGCTGAATCTGTTATTTCGTGATGCTATATAAACATGTTGCTACTAATCATTCTATGCATAATATGGAGATTTTCTATAAACATGTGTTGATCTACATGTCATGTTCTATCCATCCATGCCCTTGGTTGCATTTATAGCTTGCGGTAGATTGTTCATATCTTGCTCCAAAGTTGCTTGATAATGTTGCTATCAGCCTGTTAACATTAAGTTCACTAGTTCCCATGTGTTTTGCTAGTGTTCCATGCACCCTATGAACTTGTTCTTACCATGCTTAGCTTCACAAACATGTCTTCTTACTGTTGGTTGCCTTGCCATGCCATGTATTGCTCTGTAGTGAGTGGTTCAAGCTCACCGACGTGCCTACTTATTGTTGTTCCTGCCATGTATGAATCTGTAATATAACTTGCCATGTTTACATGGGTGCCATCATATTTTCTATGCCTTTTTGGCTCATGGTCAGTAAGGGACTTTTGATCTATGCAATTAGTAGATTCATTCCATGCCTTTGTTTGCCATGATAAGTTCCTTTAACATGTTGTTTGATATCTCTAAACATTGCAACCTGATGTTATTTCTGCAAAGTCTAAAACTTTTATTATTTGCAATCTTCCCATGTCATTTTGAGCATGTTCTAGTTGTTTCTGGAGATAGCTCAGTGTTCATGTTTCGTTGTGCTTTACCTGTAATTCATGCTCATGCCTTTTGTTATTATGTTGGGGTGCTGTAGCATATTGTTTTGATGCTTGCGATATGCCTAGTTGCTGTTATGGGCAGATTGTTGCTATGACTTGTATAGTGTGCATGTGGAACCGTTGCTCCGTTTTGAGTGTGCTCTATATGAAACTTGCTTGATTTTGCATGTTGTTTCATATTATCATGTTGCATCCTTGTTTTGAGGTGTTTGCTTGATGTTTGTATGCATTTTGCATCAATGCCATGTTTAACTTGTTTTACTCATATCTTCTAGGCCGTAGCTCGGAATCTAATGAACTTTATATGTATCTTGACTAGAATTTCATGTAGATCCTCTTGGTGCTCTTTAACTTGCTGTTTAACAACTTGAACATAAGGTTTATTCAGTTCTGGAACAATTTCGAAATTTGCATATGAGGACTTACCGGAATTGTTATATGTTGTTCCCGGCCTCATTTAAACTTGACTTGATGTGTTGTTCTTGTTTGCAACATCCTCTTGTCATGAGTAGCTTCATGTAGCCTTTTCATGCATCATGTTTGTTGTGCATCATGTCTTGTCTATGTGTGGTGTGTTTACCATGTTGTGTGCTTCTTCTCGATAGTTCCCGTTTCGTTGCGATCGTGAGGATTCGTTCGTCTACGCTTGGTTCGTCTTCGTGGATTCATCTTCTTCATGGACTCGTTCTTCTTCCTTGCGGGATTTCAGGCAAGATGACCGTACCCTGGATCTCACTACTATCATTGCTATGCTAGTTGCTTCGTTCTATCGCTATGT
The DNA here is from genome assembly GCA_963921465.1 of Triticum timopheevii. Taxonomy (NCBI): domain Eukaryota; kingdom Viridiplantae; phylum Streptophyta; class Magnoliopsida; order Poales; family Poaceae; genus Triticum; species Triticum timopheevii. The sequence continues at coordinate 243,987,860 of OY997264.1, read as the reverse complement.
TGCGCTACCTATTACCTGTTTATCAAGCCATCCCATATTGCCATGAACCTCTAACCTTTGACACCATTCCTATGCAAACCGTTGTTTGGCTATGTTACCGCTTTTGCTCAGCCCCTCTTATAGCGTTGCTAGTTGCAGGTGAAGTTGAAGATTTCTCCATGGTGGACAGGATTTTGGTTGGGATATCACAATATCTCTTATATTATTAATGCATCTATATACTTGGTAAAGGGTGGAAGGCTCGGCCTTATGCCTGGTGTTTTGTTCCACTCTTGCCGCCCTAGTTTCTGTCATACCAGTGTTATGTTCCCGGATTTTGCGTTCCTAACGCGGTCGGGTGATTTATGGGACCCCCCTGACAGTTCGCTTTGAATAAAACTTGTCCAGCAAGGCCCAACCTTGGTTTTACCATTTGCCTCACCACCACCTATACCCTTCCCTTGGGTCGGCCAACCCAAGGGTCATCTTTATTTTAGCCCCCCCGGGCCAGTGCTTGTCTAAGTGTTGGTCCGAAACGAGCAACCTATGGGGCCACCTCAGGGAAACTCGATGTCTGGTTTTACTCGTAGCTTGACTTATCCGGTGTTGCCCTGAGAACGAGATATGTGCAGCTCCTATCGGGATTGTCGGTGCATCGGGCGGCTTTGCTGGTCTTGTTTTACCATTGTCGAAATGTCTTGTAAACCGGGATTCCGAGACTGATCAGGTCTTCCTGGGAGAAGGTCTATTCCTTCGTTGATCGCGAGAGCTTGTCATGGGCTAAGTTGGGACACCCCTGCAGGGTATAAACTTTCGAGAGCCGTGCCCGCGGTTATGTGGCAGATGGGAATTTGTTAATATCCGGTTGTAGATAATTTGACACCTGATCCGAATTAAAACGCATCAACCGTGTGTGTAGCCGTGATGGTCTCTTCTCGGCGGAGTCCGGGAAGTGAACACGGTTTCTGTGTTATGTTTGACGTAAGTAGGAGTTCAGGATCACCTCTTGATCATTGCTAGCTTCACGACCGTTCCGCTTGTTTCTCTTCTCGCTCTCTTTTGCGTATGTTAGCCACCATATCATGCTTAGTTGCTGCTGCAACCTCACCACTTTACCCCTTCCTTACCCATTAAGCCTTGCTAGTCTTGATACCCATGGTAATGGGATTGCTGAGTCCTCGTGGCTCACAGATTACTACAACAACAGTTGCACGTACAGGTTATGCGATGATCATGACGCGAGAGCGATGCTTGCTTGCGTTGAGTTCTTCTTCTGCTTCTTCTTCGATCAGGGGTTAGGTTCCAGGTCGGCAGCCTGGGCTAGCAGGGTGGATATTGTTTGAGTTTCTGTTTATGATTCATCCGTAGTCGGATGTTGTTCTTGTATGTTGTATTGTTGTATTAATGTGACATTGTATGTATTGGATGTATCCCCACTATTATGTAATGTTGATGTAATGATATCCACCTTGCAAAAGCGTCTTCAAGATGCGCTTCTATCCTTGGTGGGACCTTCGAGTTCCTTTAGGATAGGGTCGCATCTTGGGCGTGACAGCAGGTTATAAGTACGGAACGGCGCGCGCCCTTCTAGTCTATCCTTCTGCTTCTCCTCCTTCTTGCTCCGTCTTGCTGCAATGGCTCCGATTCGCCGGTTCTCTGCGGAAGAGAAGGGAAAGGCTCCCCAAGAGGATCCTGACCCCGCTTCCCCCGAAGAAACGGCTTGCCCTCTGGTGTCAGGGCGAGGGCGCTCGCCAGGAAGCGTCAAGACCCTGGTGTGAGCGGCCGCCGCCAGGGTTCCCTCTTCCCTTGTACGCGCACATTAGTGGCTCTGAAGGAGTCGACGCCGAATGCCACGAGCGGCGCCGCCGCCGACGCCGGCGGGTCACGAAGGTGTGCGTCTTCCCCCCTGGAGTCCACGCAGAGGGCTCCTGCCGAGAGTTCGTGCTTCACGCCGCCACGCCTCCTAAGTCTTGGATTCGTCTCCCCTCTTTCTTCGCCTCCGTCGTTCGGCAGGGGGAACCCCTAGGGCTCTGGCTATAGCACGCCGGTTGCGGCACCCTCGCGACCAGGGCAGAGGTCGTGGTCGTTGCCCCGGGCGAGGTCTTCATGACTCGAGGCTGGGGCGAGGTCGCCCGGGTCTGCAAGACGAGGGGCGCCCTCACGATCCATCTGGAGTACGACGGTGCTTCGGTGATGTCCTTCAAGGTCTTTGATGCGGAGGGTCGTCGGCTGGAGTGCTGTCTCGGGAGAGGCGGTCGGGACCCTGCTGCGGCGAGACAGAGGCCGGCCGTCTGCTCCCTTGGCCGCTCCTCAGGCGACGAAGGCGCCGGAGGATCCAGTGACTCCGCCGAGCTCTTTGTGACGCCGGAGTCGAGCGACGACAGCTACGAGCCCCCGAGCTTGCGCCATTCTCGGAGCAGGGCGGGCTCGTCAGGTCGTCGCCGCCCCTGATCTGGATGGGGTTGGCGTCGGTGCTGGGCGGCCCACTATTGATGATGGCGTCTGCCGCGATGCCCCCTGTAGTTAGGACTCCTTAGGATTCGTGCCTTTTGTTCCTGCGAGGGGCCAAGAATATACCCCACGGGGGCTTGTAAGATGTTTGTAGCTCTGTCTGTCAATATAATCCCTATTGTGGAGTGGTGCGAGATGCTTATTCCGTTTTAGCTTAGTTTCTTCCTTCCAGACCTCACGAGGGCATGATGCTCTGCGCCGATAGGTCCTAGTCCCAAGGCGGCTTCAGCCGTCGTTGCTATGCCAGGTCGCGATGCCGTGGTCAAGGCCAGGAGGTGAGCGGCCCGAGGTCCGATAAGAGCCCCTGAGTCGCGATGCTCAGGAGGTCCCCCTTAGCACTCAAGCAGCCATCATTCGGTGAGAAAGGAGAGTGACGTTGCTAACACGGGATTGCATTGGGTGCGGTGATGGTGCTGCGGTAACTAGTGTGTCCGGAGGGTGACTTATCTCGAGGGTCAGGAGACGCTTCATGGGGAGGCGCTAGGTCCGTGCCTTGGCCGGCAAGGGATTTCTTGGCGAGGTCCTTGCGTGCTCCTCCCCTCTCACCTTCGCTCCCCTTTCTGCTCTACGTCCTCGGGTCCCGGCCCTCGAGCAAGTCTCAGCCGTTGCTGGTATGCCAGGTCGCGATGCCGTGGTCAAGGCCAGAGGGTGAGGGCTGGAAAGCCGGTAGGAGCCCTGAGTCGCGATGCTCAGGCACCCCCCCTTTTAACGTGCAAGCGGGTTGCGCGGACGAGAGTGAAGAAGGCACCGTGAGGGCTTCGCCTGGCGGTGCTCCTTGGAGGGACCCTGCAGGCTCATCACAAAAGGAACGAGAGTTCACCGTGGCAATCGAAAGTTAGCCGTTAGTTGCTTTGGAGAGGCGTGAGAGGCCTGGCGAGGTGTATCTGGGCACCCGTGAGCTAGCACAGGACTCACGAGGACCTACCTCAAGGCGGGTTGCGCCTGGACCTGGGCCTTGTCTTCGAGTGTGTTCCTGCAAATTTGGCCAGATGCCGGTGCTCTACATCTTGGGGTCCCGGCTCTCGGGCTGGTCTTAGCCGTCGCTGGCATGCCAGGTTGCGATGCCATGGACAAGACCAGAGGGTGAGGGCCGGAGAGCCGGTAGGAGCCCTGAGTCGCGATGCTCAGGCACCCCCCCTTTAACGCGCAAGCTGGGTTAGATGACGAAACTCTACGTCCTCGGGTCCCGGCTCTCGGGCTGGTCTCAGCCATCGCTGGCATGCCAGGTCGTGATGCCATGGACAAAACCAGAGGGTGAGGGCCGGAGAGCCGGTAGGAGCCCTGAGTCGCAATGCTCAGGCACCCCCCCTTTAACGCCCAAGATTCCGACACCCAGGAGAAAAAGGCACCAACTAACAAGCATGGTGGATCAAAAGCATAGCCCTAAGATAAATGCAAGAGGGATACATGCCACTGGGACAGGCCCGAGCGGCTCGGGGATGATGCAGCCTGAGGGGCGCCCCCAATAAGGTAAGCCAGGAACATGAAATAAAAGGGATACATGCCGCAGGGATGGACCCACACAGCCTGGGAATAATGCGTCCCTGAGGGCGCTCCCAGCCAGAAATGCAACTTAAAAGATGTCACCTGATGACGTTGGGGTCGAAGGGGTGTTGGTGTAGCAGACTCGGTGGGCTGCGGGAGCCGATCCTCACGAGCCCCCAGGCCCAGGGACCTCGGGAGGCTCCGAAGGCGCTGGCGGCTCCTCGCGGACCATCTCCATCTCCGCCAGGGATGCGGCACGCCTGACCTCTTGAGCCTCCAAGATGGCCCTCATGAGACGCTGGTGCGCAGCAGCCGCGTTTGGTAGGCCGTAAGGCATGCACACGTAGATGTGGGGCAGACCCTCGCAACGTCCCACTCGCGAGGGCCAGAGGCGCTCTTGAGACGCGGCTCGGTTGAGCCTTGGTATGTCGATGCAGACGCACAGCCCACCATCCTCACCTGGATGTGGGGCCACAGCGGGTAGGCGGCGGCTGCCTCTCATGACCCTTGACTCCTGTAACTCCTGAATGGCCTTGCTGACGAACTCCTGACGTTTTGGCCCTCCTTGCCCTCCTCCTTCTTGAGGGAAACGTGCTTCGAAGCACGCCTCCACGTGATGCCCAAGCGCCTCCCTCATGACCTTGGCGAGGTCGGCGGACCTCCAGGGGAGAGCCCCCGAGCCCTGCCTGAGGAGGGCGCCGGGCGCGCTTCCCTATGCGATGGAAGGAGGCTCCTCTTGGCCAGGCGCGGGCCCTGAGGGGCCTTCCTCCCGAGGGGCCGGGCCGGTTGATGTCTTCTTCTTCTTGGGGGCGGCCTCGGGAAGCCTCCTGCCTCCGCGGTCTGGGTCTTCCAGTGATGCGGCCTGAAAGGCTCGCTCCAGGGAGCACACTGCGTCTCTCTCTTCGCAGGGCACCATGATGACCCTGCCGCTTCCTGGAATCTTGAGGATGTTGTAGCCGTGGTGGGTTATGGCCATGAACTTGGCCAGCACTGGGTACCCGAGGATGGCATTGTACGGCAGGCGAATGTGGGCGACGTCGAAGTCGATGAGCTCGGTGCGGTAGTTGTCGCGAGCCCTGAAGGTGACAGGAAGGCGGACCTGCCCTATCGGGACCGTGGAGCCGTCGGTGACTCCGGTGAAGGGCTTGGTTGGCTGAAGCTGACTGTAAGACACTTGAAGATTGTTGAATGTTTCTACGGACAGGATGTTGAGCCCTGCCCCGCCGTCGATGAGGGTCCGGTGCGGTGCAGGGCGGGGTGCGGTGCAGCGAGAAGGACGGTGCGGGGACGCCTCCAGCGGCACGGACGAGCTCGGTGACTCGGTCGAGCCATTCTTTGTAGACGTCATCGACGGGGCGGTAGCGCAGGAGCTTGTTTGCCATGATGAGTGCAGCTCGGGCCTCCATGGCCGCGTGGGGCGCACGTGACGAAGAACCAGCAGGGGTGAGCGAGGGCGTGGCAGTGCGGCCGTCCCCCCTCATGGACGGATGCTGGGACGATGCTTGCTGCTCGTTCCCCGCCGGGCCGGTGGCGGCGTTGACGGCAGGTGATGGGGAACGACGAGGGCGCCCGCCGACGGGTGCCGTCTGGGCGACATGGGAAGCGAGGGCGGCTCGGCGCTCGGCGCGGGCCCGACGAGCGTCAGACATGGTTGCGGTGGTCGGGGAAGAACAAGACGGCGGAAGGCAAATTCCGGCGCACCCCTACCTGGCGCGCCAAATGTCGTATTTCTGGTTCCGGCAGACCCTCGAGGTTCGAACAGTAGGGTGCGCGCGCAGATTCAACCCTCTACCGGCTCAACCTACACGACGGAACACACATGGTCACGCTAAGTGCTCAACCTACACGTGCATGCACACACATACTCAGTCAGGGTGAGCTAGTGACCGTATAAACACCGGAAAATATATATATTGAGTGCAATGAGCGTATTATGAAGTCCACTGACCGTATTTTTACAAATATACAATGACAAACAGTGTATTTATCTCGTTCGAAATTAATCCATATTAACCGAAGAGGAGGCATTATGGACTAGCATTACTTGCGCGCGGTGGCTTGCAGGACAAGGAGAAACTTTTGACTAATGCAAGCTCTCCCTCGCTCAGGCGGTGGACGTGCAACAGTTAATTCGGTGTCAGATTGCCAGAAGCATACACTATACTACTAGTGCTACTATAGTTTGACTTCCCGAATAGGCGAACAACCAAGCGCAAAGTTTACTAATATAGTCTATAAAGGTACGTACTATACTAGTACTAGGAACCGGATGGAGGAGCGTCTGCACTCTTATTATAATTTTAAAATGTGATAAAGCAATCTTCAACACATTTGGTTCTCTTCGAGGGTTCTTGCATGTGATAATGGAAGTTGATTGCATGGAACACTCGCCACAATTCTCGCTTAATTCTGGCTCATATCCTGTTACAAATAGTAGCGCTCGGTAATATTTCCTCTTTTTTTGTTATTCAGCATGTAAACAGGTCAGCAAACATTGCGGCGCATCTTCGTGCGAACTGTGCTTGCTGCACTTTGAATGTGACCGAGAGCTGGCTTGATGAAACACCTCGCTTCCTACCTCTTTTTTTGCGGGGTACCTCGCTTCCTAGTGACCAGTGTCTTGGCTGATCGTCCTAAGAATGCTTATATATGAATAAAGCTCTCTCATTTATCCGCAAAAAAGATTGAGCCATATTAACCGGAAAGGAGGGAGTATGGACTAGCACTACTTTTTGGTGTGTCCCGTCAACTCGCAGAACGAGGAGAACCTTGCAGGACAAGGTGAAGCTCGCTTACGCCTTTTGACTAATGCAACCTACCCTCGGTGGACATGCATCAGTCCATTCGGTGTTAGATTGTCAGAGGCATACACTATAGTACCCAACATGCGGAGTACCATCATTGTTCGACTTCACGAAGAGGCGAAGAGCCAAGCGCAGTAGTACGAGTAGTACTACTACTAGAACCGCATGGTGGAGCGTTTCTACTCTTATTTCTTTTTATCTCTGATAAAGTACACGTTTATTCTGGAGAAGGGTGGAAAACGGCAGCCCAACATGTAAAGAATGATATCGATCAACCAACCATGCTCGAATATATCTTGGCCTCCATGCAAACCCGTCTGTGTGTTCTCTCTCCTCGTCTCTCTCAAGGAATGGCGGGTTGCCTCTTTGCCGTCAATTGAGATAGGTTTGCTCACACTCCTGTCCCACATGTCAGTGATATGCCAAGAGGAGGTGCGTCGACCGACTGGCCATACGCGTACTTGGTTTTGAACCTTCATACTACTCCTCCCTCCATCACAGTTTAAAGGGCGCGCTTCATTATGATGCATTTCTCTCAATGCATTTCCACCACCAGAGAGACTTTAGATGCATTTGGTTTAATGCTAAATTAATTAGGGCATGGTAACCGCAATTAAGTCCACAATTTTCTCTCCATGTAAATACGGAGTGGAGTAAGTGCATGCATGTGTGTACCCGAGGTGGAAGCACTGCATGCATGTGTGTACGCATTATTCCCTCTACTCCCTCCGTCTAGGTGTGTAAGTCACCTTACGAAAATCAAATAATCCCAAAACACTTAGGCACGGTACATTAACTCACTCCTCGTTTCTTGTTTCGTGACATATCAACCAATAAGAGATGTGGGTCGTGCATGCTTTGAATGACTTGAGACTACCAAACATAACATGCAGTCGTTAGTTCATTGCGTGCAATGCTATTAATTAGCAAAAATGCATTTAGTTCTCTCGTTTTCCCATCCGTCTTGGTCACGATGCACAACCTAAGATGACTTACACACCTAGATGGAGGGAGTAGTAATAGACGCCATGCTATAACTACCAATGCTATTTTTTAGGCCGATCGCTAGTCGCCTTGGTCCCACAGATCTTTTTTCTTTTTTTTTGAAGCGCGCTGTATAAACAGTGACGGATGGAGTAGTATGAGCGGATTCAAAGAAGTGCGTATTGATGGTTGCTTCTTCAGAGCAACTTACAGTGGGAAAGGTGTGGCTTATGATTTGACTGCTCATTACTCACTATTAATGCGGCGCAACGAGCGGGCTGAGTCTCCCATGCAGTTGTGCACTACCCCCTCGGTTCTTAAATATACTCTGGAGTATATTTGTCTTTCTAGAGATTTCAACGAGTGACTACTCAAATATTTGTCTTTTTAGAGATTTCAAATGGACTGGCACATATGGATGTATATACATATTTTAGAGTGTAGATTCTCTCATTTTGCTCCGTATGTAGTCACTTGTTGAAATCTCTAGAAAGACGAATAGAATATTTAGGAACGGAGGGAGTACACATACGAAGCAAAATGAGTGAATCTACACTCTAAAATATGCCCGTTTGAAATTTGTAAAAAGACAAATATTTAGGAACGAATGAGTATAATTTTGTGCATGGCACATGGACCCGGATGATGAAGAGGCTTCTGGCAATGCTATCAAGCTTCCATCATTTGTTTACATAATTGACATATATACAAATAATTTTCCCGCGAGACATGAAATTGTACAATGGTGTGAGCTTTTAGCTTTTGTTTCGCGTGTCTTGCCACCGATGCTCTTTCGGAAACAATAAAAAACTAACTTCCTTGCTAATGCATGTCAATTATTAGCATATCAGAGCTAATAATTACATCACGACTGAAGACAGAGTTGTGAGAAGGTGTTAAATTAAAATTGATCCATGCTTTCATTGGCAACAACGTCACCCCAGCTCTGTCTAAATCAACAAGGCATGTTGGGAAAAAAGTAGCTGTCTGGAGCATGCAACATTCCGATCATTTTGTGCAGTTCCACTAAAATAGAGCTGAGCATCCCTGTTCCAAAGATATTAAGTGTGATTACGATAATAGAGGACTAGTGATGAAACAATAAACACATAAATAGAAGCAGGTCACCTTTGCAGTCTCTCTTAAGACTAACTAGTTGGAGAAGATAGGCTCGGAGTTGGATGAGGAGGATAGAGCAATACCAATCTCCCTTTGTGCATCCGCACTGAAATGTAGAGACGTTGCCCATGTGACATTTTAGTACAACTACACAAAACACTCTTAAGGAAAAAGTGATTTGTGTAGTTCACCAAAAGGTCGCAATAGCAACGAGGTGAAATGGATAGCCCTGTTTGCAAAAAAGTGGTAGAAAGGAAACAATTACTGGCCAATAACAGTTGATGACACATGCGACGACAAAATAGAAGCATATTCCTTGCCCTAAGGGAAGATAAAAAAACGGTTGTGTTTGTCTAAAACGGTGTGAGGACGAGAATGCAATATGGAAAGTACGCTAGATGAGCTACGTTTTGGGCAAAGAACTATGGAAGATCCAGATGCAGTGACGTAGGAAGACGGGCAGTGGAGCAACGCCGGAGGGGATACTTGGAGGTCGTAGGGATGTAACTAGGAGAGCGGCGGCAGGTGGAATCTGCGAGCAGGTGGCGTAGGCCCTGCCGCGCTGGAGCTTGGTCAGAGAGAACGGCATGTACCGCAGATCAGGACGTGCTGCCTCGGAGCCGTCGAACAGAGAAACGATGCACTTCCTCCCTTTCCCCCGCCGGACGGGATGCGGCCGGATCAGTGACCAACGGTGAGAGAGAGAGAGGCCACCGCACTCCCTTTCCCCCGGCGGATGGGATGCGGCCGGATCAGTGACCAATGGTGAGAGAGAGAGAGAGAGGCCACCGCAGCCTTGTGTCAGATACTCTGAAGAGCGACAAACCAGGCACGCAAGGCTCCATTGTATATAGTGAGCGGACTACCTTTTTCTCCATAAAAATTGTTTAATATTCTGCGTACGTGCCATTGAGTGCTATAACTTTATTTAAAAATAACGCGGCAACGCGTCAAGTCGAACTTTGTTTCGTGGAGGCATGGTACACGACCTCCCTAGGAAACAACCGCTACAGGCGTTCAAATTAGCACGTGGGCTGCCATTTCGTAAAGAAATGAGCTCCACTGTGTACCCACGCGGGTGTGGCTGTGTAGGAAGCGTGAGTACGTGCATGGTGCACCTATTCTCTTCTTGTATACGTACACCACCTACATGGGGCTGTGTGAGAGAGATACAAACCTAGAGAGATATAGTGTATGGGTTCTTGAGAGTTTTTTTTGTGTGTGGGGGGGGGGGGGTTCAATCAAAAAATGTAACATATGCAATATGTTTGAAATAGAGTCCTGGATATAACATATATAGAGAGAGGGTGATCCACGAGAAGAGAGTGGAGGTATCACCGGCTTGAGGTGTCCATAGAATCGAAAAGAGGGATGATGTGTGTGTGCGCGCGCGTGATCGATAAAGAATGCCATCGAATTTGTGTGTGCCCACGTCAAAGATATAGAGTGGCTGGCCTACTAGAACGTGAGGGGGGACATGTGCAGTTTGTCTCTGTGGCATGGATAACTACCTGCAGCGCTCGACTATCGGTGTGTGGTGGGGGAAGAGGGATGCCCAATTAACTATAGAGGTACAATGGCTGGTATATGTGTGGAGGAGAGAGGCCTACCTCATGTATTAAGGAGATCGATCTGCCTCATGTATTAAGGGAGATCGATCAACATCCATGCATATGTGCAGGAGAGGAATAAGGTTGGTAGAGAGATAGAGCTAGAGTGTTGGAGGGGGTGGTAGTGGAGTTGCTTCTAACAAATGGTGGGATAGGCTTGCTAGATAAATAGAGGGCACACCCACAATATCAATAAGAGAGGAGATGGCTGCTTGTTGTCTGTGCACGTGCGTGTGAGAGACGGGTCAGGAGGCATGCACGAATGATGAGGGGGGACGATGTGGCTGTGGTAAGCAGACATAACTACGTAGGAAGATCAATTTCCCTTTGTTAGAGAAAGGAGAGACATAACTTGTGAGGTACGTTGATCGATGGGGGGTAGTTAAAGTCGATCCAGGTATATGTTGGGAGATCGATCGGTATACATGCATGTGTGTGTTAGAAGCAAACGAGGCACGAGGAGAAGGATAGAGATAATGGGATGCATGTAGGAGGTGGTACGAGAGGCATACTATATCAAGCGGGGAGGAGTGTGTGAGTACGAGAATGATGAAAAGAGTGGTGGGAGTGAGGCATGGACGATGACAAGAGAAGAGGGGAAGCTTGTGTTTGTGCTAGACACACCTGGCTAGAGAGGCATATCGATCGATGTGTACCATAAAGAAGGAGCTGGGGGGCCTACACACACCGTGGGTGAACGACCTAAAGTGAAAAGATGAATTTGTGCGATGGAGCTAGAGAATGCTGAGGGAGGGTGAGGGAGTCCTGGACTAGGGGGTGTCCGGATAAACGAACTATCATCTTTGGCCGGACTCCAAGACTATGAAGATACAAGGTTGAAGACAACGTCCCGTGTCCGGATGGGACTTTCCTTAGCGTGGAAGGCAAGCTTGGCAATACGGATATGTAGATCTCCTACCATTTTAATCGACTCTGTGTAACCCGAGCCCTCTCCGATGTCTATATGAACCGGAGGGTTTTAGTCCGTAGGACGAACAACAGTCATACCATAGGCTAGCTTCTAGGGTTTAGCCTCATTGATCTCGTGGTAGATCTACTCTTGTACTACCCATATCATCAATATTAATCAAGCAAGAGTAGGGTTTTACCTCCACCGAGAAGGACCGAACCTGGGTAAAAACATCATGTCCCCTATCTCCTGTTACCATCCGCCTAGATGCACAGTTCGGGACCCCCTACCCGAGATCCGCCGGTTTTGACACCGACATTGGTGCTTTCATTGAGAGTTCTCTGTGCCGTCGCCATCAGGAAGGATGCCTCGTCCCGTCTTTAAAGACGGCACCGTTGCTAAAGGAGCTTTGGCCGTCGGCCAAACTCTCCAAGTAGGCGGTTTTCTTATGACCGCCTGTTCGGCCGCCACGCCAACGATGACTTCTTGGGTCATCGAAAGCAATCCTCACGTTAACTCGGAACTTGTCGAGCAGCTAGATCCGATGGAGCTCTCCTCCTTAAACGAGCTCTTGGATCGCATCGCCGCCCTGGGAGTCGCTACAGGCTACGATCAGATTGGGCCTAAAACCGATCTGAGAGAGATCAACTCTCCTCAGGCTACCTACCACATTGCTGTGGTAGAGGAACAGTACAGCGACCCTTCTTCTATATAAAGGACTAGCTATGTCCGGATTCCCGACCCCTCCATGCCGGATTCCCGCGGAGGGACGGACTTCGATCAAGTCCTGAACCTAAAGTCAGGCAGCGGGCTGGATTCATTGGACAATATCCAAAAACCCAAGCTTCCAAGTTCAGAAACTTTTCGGCCCTTGAGTCTTAGATTGGACGGGATTCCGAACTTTATTCCACCCGCCCACCCAAACATAAGCGATCTATCCCGAATCCGGCAAGAGCCCGCAGAAACAGTACACCATTACTGGGCCAGATTCCTCCTGGTTATGGACAGGATAAAGGACTGCCGCGAGGAAGACACAGTTTCACTTTTCTGCAATAATTGCATGGACAAGGGAATACTAAACAACATAAGTCGTCGTGAAATTACACGCTTCGCCGACTTGGCGTCCATAGTGCGAAAGTACTGTGCGATGGAGAGCGCCTGGAAAATCGAAAGCAAATTTTGGGATAATCCGGCCCCGAATACAACCCTAGTCCGAAATCAGAGGGTGCATCATCGCCAAGCACCTGGGTTAAATACCAAAAAGCAAAAAACCCCTCAAGGGCACGGAACCGTACTGGAGGGATGGCTCAATGGACCCTGCAAAATTCATAGTACAGAGGGCGCCACTCCAACTCATAGCCTTCGAGCATGTTGGATACTACGGCAGGTGGCCAAAAGTGGCGAAGAGCTTCTAGCCCCAGAGAACCAGCCCAGCAACACCAGTACGGTATTAACAGTCTTTGAGACTTTCGCATCAAATAATATGCAGAAACGAACACTCTGCAGCCTTCCCAAACTCTACCAAGTAGCAACAATAAATCCATGGAGTGACATGGCTATTACCTTTAACGCCAGTGACGAACCTAAATTCCGAACAGCCCGAGCGCCAGCCGCATTGGTCCTCAGTCCAATAGTGGATGGCTTTCGCCTTACCAAGGTACTCATGGATGGCGGCAGTGGATTAAACCTCATTTACGAGGAAACCCTTCGAAAAATGGAAATAGACTGGAGCCGCATTGAGCGAAGCAGCACAACCTTTAGAGGAATAATCCCTAGTTGGGAAGCACGCTGCACAGGAAAAACTACACAGGATGTCTTGTTCGGCTCGCCAGACAATTACAGGTCCGAGGAGGTCACGTTCCAAGTGGCCTCATTCAGCAGCAGATATCACACTTTATTAGGGCAATAGGCATTCACAATTTTTCAAGCTATACCCCATTACGGGTACATGAAGCTCAAAATGCCCGGGCCCAACAGAATCATCACTCTTGCCAGTGATCCGGACATAGCACTCCGTGCTGAAAATAAGACAGCCGCACTAGCCCTCGAGGCACTATCCGAAGCCCTAGCGGCCGAGGAACTCACTGCGCTGCGCTCCACGGTGAACAAGGATGATGTGATACTCGACAAGAGATCCATGTCCACCTCTTTTAAGCCAGCGGACGAAATAGTCAAATTCCAAGTCCATCCAACGGACCCTACAAAGACGGCATCCATTGGGGCACAGTTAAACCCCGACGTAGACGCCGCACTACGAGAATTCCTACGGGAAAATTGGGACATTTTTGCCTGGCAGCCTTTAGACATGCCAGGAATCCCATGCCGGCTGGTCGAGCACAGCCTAAATATCCTAAAAGGATTCAAGCTAGTCAAACAGGCTCTTCGGCGATTTTTTCCGAACCCAAGAGACAGGCAATGGGAGAGGAGCTAGCCAAACTATTGGAAGCCGGATTCATCAGAGATATAAAACATCTGGACTGGCTAGCAAACCAGGTGATGGTACCAAAGAAGAATAAATCCTGGCGCCTATGTGTCGACTTCAAGGACCTTAACAAGGCTTGCCCAAAGGATCCATTCCCCCTCCCCCGCATCGATCAAATTATCGATGCTACCGCTGGGCACGATTCATTGTGCTTCCTCGACGCATACTCCGGCTACCTCCAAATCAAGATGGCGAAGCCAGACCAAGCCGCAACGGCATTCATCACTACATACGTCCCATTCTGCTTCAACACAATGCCCTTCGGGCTCAAAAACACCGCCGCAACATATCAGCGCATGATTCAGACATGTCTGGCAAACCAGATCGGCAAAACAGTGGAGGCATACGTAGATGATGTGGTCGTCAAATCCAAGCATGTCGAAACTCTAGTAGACGACTTGAGACTCACATTCGACAATCTCCGAACATACGACATTAAGCTGAATCCGGAAAAATGCGTCTTCGACGTACCAGCCGGAAAGCTCTTGGGCTTCATTGTATCCTGTAGAGGAATTGAAGCAAACCCAGCCAAGATCCGAGCTCTGTCACAATTGGATATCCCAAAAGACCTCAAACAAATTCAAAAATTGATAGGATGCATGGCGGCTTTAAGCCGCTTTATCTCCCATTTGGGTGAAAAGGCATTACCCCTTTATCGCCTCCGCCGGCGCACCGAACACTTCGAGTGGACGGATGCCGCCACGGCCGGACTCGAAGAAATAAAAGCCATATTGGCAACAAATCCGGTCCTAGCCGCGCCCAATATGGGCGAACCAATGTTATTATATATCGCGGCAACACATCAAGTTGTAAGCGCGGTGCTCATCGTCGAACGAGAAACGGACGGACACAAGTTCCCCCTTCAAAAACCAGTTTACTACGTGTCCACTGTCCTAACTCCATGCAAGTCCCGGTATCCACATTATCAAAAGATAGCGTGCGCGGTGTTCATGGCATCCCAGAAGCTGCGACACTACTTTCAAGAGTGTTCGATAACAGTAGCCTCCGAAGTACCTCTTAATGATATTATAAACAACCGCGACGCAACTGGCCGGATTCCAAAATGGGCCATTGAGCTCCTCCCATTTGACATAACCTATAAACCACCGCGAGCTATCAAGTCGCAAGTTTTGGCTGACTTCGTCGCCGAATGGACTGAAGCCGAACTCCCTAAAGAGTACGGCGCATATTCCAATTGGATCATGCACTTCGACGGCTCCAAAATGTTGGCCGGCCTGGGGGCTGGCGTCGTCCTGACATCCCCAACCGGAGATACAGTTCAATACGTACTCCAGATAATGTACACGGACTCCAACAACGCAGCCGAATACGAGGCCCTTCTACATGGCCTCCGGATGGCGGTCTCCATGGGCATTAAACGCCTAGAGGTGCGCGGAGATTCGAACCTCGCAATATCCCAAATAAATGGAGGCTTTGACGCCAAGGATCCAAAAATGGCATCTTACCGTAACGCCGTCCTAAAAATGTCAGCTTGGTTTGAAGGGCTCGAATTTCACCATATGGCCCGGGATAATAACCAGGCGGCGGACGTATTGGCACGCATCGGCGCAAAGCGCGATGCTGTCCCTCCCAACATCTTCCTGGAACGGCTTTTCAAGCCATCCGTACAACAATCCGGACCCAACCGCACCGCCCGACACCGAACATTCTGACACAATCGGTGGTTCTGCCAATGAAATAACACATTTAGCCGACGAAATAATGGTAGTCATTGCCCCGTGGACGGAACCATTCCTAGCCTACTTAACTAGGCAGGAACTTCTCGAGGACCAAAACGAGGCCCGCTACATAGTACGGCGATCTAAAGCCTATAAGGTCCATGAGGGAGAGCTTTATAAGAAAAGCACAACCGGAGTCCTTCAAAGGTGTATCTCCGAAGAGGAAGGGCGAAATCTTCTGGCTGAAATCCATGCCGAACTCGGTGGGAACCACGCCGCAGCCCGGGCCCTTGTAGGCAAGGCCTTCCATATAGAATTTTATTGGCTGACGGCCCGGGCAGATGCTCAGGACTTAGTCCAACGATGCGTCAGTTGCCAGCTCTTTGCTAATCAAAGCCACATGCCACCCACCACCCTCAAAACTATACCCATCACCTGGCCGTTTGCGGTCTGGGGGCTTGACATGGTTGGACCCCTTAAAGGAGGAACCCACAAGCAAAAATACCTATTGGTCATGGTGGATAAATTCACCCAATGGATAGAGGCCAAGCCAGTTAAGAGGGCCGAATCCGGACCCGTGATAGACTTCATATCAGGGGTAGTACACCGTTACGGCGTCCCCCATAGCATCATCACTGATAACGACACGAACTTCATGGCCGACGAGGTTAAACTCTGGTGCAAAAACATGGGCATCAAGCTCGACTACGCTTCAGTCTATCACCCTCAAACTAATGGTCAAGTCGAGCGAGCAAATGGTCTAATCATGAGCGGCATTAAACCCATACTAGTGCGGTCCCTCATGGAATCTAACACGCACTGGGTAGAGGAGCTCGACTTCGTACTCTGGGGGCTGCGGACCACGCCGAATCGCACCACCGGATTCACACCATTTTTTATGGTATACGGCGCAGAGGCAGTTTTGCCCTGCGACATAATTCATGACTCACCTCACGTGTGCATGTACGAAGAAAGAGAAGCCGAGTTGGATCGGCAGGACAGTTTGGATGCCTTAGAGGAGGAGCGCGACATGGCAAAAGCTCGTTCCGCATTCTATCAACAGCAGGCTCGAAGATATCAAAGCAGAGAAGTGCGGGCCAAAGCTTACAATGTTGGCGAACTAGTTCTACGCCTGCCGGACAAGAAAAAGGACAAACTCAAGCCCAAATGGGAAGGTCCCTTCATCATCGATCAAGTCCTGACCGGCGGAGCGTACCGTCTGTGAAACGCATCGGATAACCGACTCGAGCCGAATCCATGGAACGCAGCCCGTCTCCGAAGATTCTACGCCTAGCGCCGGATTCTGAGTTTGTCTTCTTCCTCCGTCTACATTTTATACTTTAGCTGTCTTTTTATTTCTCTCCTTCCCCCTCCTTTTTCTTAAAGCCTTTGGAGGCTTGTCTGCGCATTGTTCGCACACACTTAACGTGCCACCCGCGCTCATTATACCTGGGGGCTTCTTTAACAGAAGCTTATTTATACGGGCCTTATGCCCAACACATGCGTCAAACTTCCGCATGTACCTTTTATTCGCCATTATATGCATCGATATGACTTAAGTTTTGGCCAAGCTGGGTTGCCTGGCTCCTGTGCTTATCCCTACGTTCCCGATTGTTCGGCTAGGTGGTAAAGGGAGCACCTCTGCGATTGTTTCTGCCGGGTCAGCCGGATGTGTACCTCAGACTGGGTGAAGCCGAAAGCTAGCGTTCTTAAGGGAATATTCAGTCAGTGAACTAAAAGACGATTTCTTACCTATTCATTTATCTGCCCCCAGATGCTTTTCTGCTTTTTTCGCAGTCCGGACATGCACTTTAGGGCATGCCTCCCAGGGAAAGGAACCCCTAACGGAACTATTCTCCCTGGAAGATGTTTCTTACTAACCATGTAATATAACATAACTAGTTGGGCACTTGTCTGATAAAGCACTAATGACCCCTGCGCCTAGTCTCCATGCATGCCCCGGTTCTTACATAACCGCGAGGGTATTCAGACACACTCCGGACTGTCGGGTCCCGAGGTTGAAGCGAAAAGGTCCGCTACGACAAACGATTAACAATCCGGCTAGAAGGCATTTTACATGTCATTTTAAATTACATAGTCAAATTGACTGATCGTATTCCTCTTCAATATCATCTAACAGGCTGTCTAGTTTACAGTCCCGCTGGGAATACTTTGCGGCCAACTCTACTTGGCCGTATACTAAGCTCACAGGGATCTCCTTCCCATCGGGCCCCACGGGTCCGACCTCGGCCATGTGGTTTGCGTCAGCCTTCGTGTACCGCGTCTTCACCATGGCCCAAGCCTCCCTGGCGCCTTGACGGCAGGCCGATATCTTCCATAGCTAGAAGCGCTGCCGTGCTCCCTGAAGCTTCTCTGCAAGCTCTCCAAGGCCTTCGGGTAGGGAGATGGATGGCCACAAGGCCTGGGTGACAGCTCTCATCGCCTGCCGAACTCATTCGTGCAGTTGCAGTAGCTCGGGAAGAAGGTCACCCATTGAACCGGGCATTTCCTCTATAGGACGACCTGTGAGCATACCTACAGACATATTTCTGTTAGTCGACTTCCTCACCGAACTCTTTTTTAATGTTCGTTCAAGAACTTACTAAAAATGCCGCGGCGAAGTCGCCGATTCTCCTTAATGGAGTCAGACAGCTGGGTACAAACATCTTTTAGTTCCTCGCCCAGTTGGGTGTTGGCATCTTGGAGGTTATTTTTCTCTTGCCGCACCCTTGTAAGCACTTTCTCGCCGGCTTTTAACTGGCGTAGGAGCTGTTGCTTGTCCGGATCTAGTCCGGCGCCATCTGCAATATTATTGTCAGACTTATACACATGCCGCATTTAGCAAATTACTTCTCTTTAGAAGCATATATTACCAGAGGGGGTCTCTGTGGCTTCCCCTGCCACGGCTAGCACGGCCTCAAGTTGGGATTGCACTCTTGAAGCTCCTGGGAAAATTGGGTATAATTTTCTGTAAGATCCTGCATAACAAATGATCCTTAAATCAGCTATTCTAACTATTTTAAGTCTCGGGGGCTACTGGCATATATAACTGTCAAAATTCCTCACCCGTATGTCTTTCACATACTGCTCCGTGGCTCTGGCTAGACCATCTTGAGCGGCACGGAGGTGCGCATCTCCCAAATTAAAGGCATTCAATGCCTCGGGGGAGAAACACGCGTCACGAAGAACTGTCCGGCGGCGCCTGTGATTCATGGCGCTCTCCACCTCAGATCGGGTGGAGGACAACCTGTCGGCATCCTCCGTTGGAGGAGCATCCTACGCGTGCCTTGTGTTAGCCTCCCCCTCCGTACCTGGCGTTGGAGCCTGGCTGGCGGAGGCTCGATTGGCAACCTCTCCGGACACAGTCCGGCAAGCGCTCTTTTTCCTGAAAAGGTCATGAATGTTAGTATGCCTTCCAAGAATCTTTCCTTGAAACATGGTGGCACGCCATACTGTTGCAGCGACATCTCGATCCGCACCGCACTTCTTTTCCGCCTGCTGGGCCGAGCTGCCCCTTGTTGGACAGCCGCCGCGGGCTCGACTTCCCGCCTTAAAGGCACCTCCTAGGAACACCATGGGTATGCGGTGATCTGAAATAAGCACGGATGGGTCATGGTATCAGGACTTCGGTCACAGTTACCTGGGAAGATGGAAATGTTCCGGGGTAGTCGGCCGTAATGGCGACCAAAGCATAGTCGATGCTAAGTTGGTGGAACACCCCATCGATCAGCTCCACCTTTATGTCCGGATCCTCTTCGGAAGCCGGATCGAGGGACCGTTCCGGATCCTTGGGTTGTGGAGGCGGGCTGTGTATATCCTCTACGGCCCGGCGCAGTTCCTGCGTTGAAATCACAAAATGAGATATTTAACCATGGGAATGTGGAACGGATAGGCAAAAGAAATGTCCGCTTACCCAGCTTCGAGGATTGTTCATAGAAAACCCGTTCAGTGGACTGACATGGAGAAAATCCTCCTTTCCCCTTTGTACAGGGCGGACAAGATCTTCACCAGTCGGCCATGACGGGTGGCATCATCCTCCCCGTTGAAATCCCACATGGTGTGGCCCCTATACTGGAGCGGCTGCACCCCCCTCATAATACATGTGGCCATGACTCCGATCATGGTCAATCCGGAATGAGCCAATAATCTTATTCGGCCCATCAGGTAAAGGACGTCCCTGTCATTCTCCCATTGAGGGCTCCGCGGACGCCAACTTAGGCATTTCTTCACAGGAGCGTTACTGAACTCCGGGAGGCCGATCCGAACTGGGTCCGGAAGTGGGGCGTCCTCTATATAAAACCATTCCGAAGGCCAGTCTTCGGAAGCCTTCTTCGGGGTTGCGGATAGATATCCGGTCCCGGCGATGCGCCATAGTTCGGCTCCGCCTACTTGATATATTGACCCCTCATGAGAACGGGGTACGAGGCAGAATAATCTCTTCCACAGCGCAAAATGAGCCTCGACGCCCAGGAACAGTTCGCAAAGGGCCACGAAGCCCGCGATGTGCAGAATGGAGGCAGGCGTAAGGTGGTGCAGCTGGAGGCCGTAGAACTCCAGGAGCCCCCGGAGAAATGGATGTATTGGAAATCCAAGTCCTCTTATTAGATAAGAGACAAAGCATACCCGCTCTCCTTTGGAGGGATTGGGGACGCTCTCCGCCTGCTTTCCGCCCTTGTAGGTGGCGAGTCCGGCTCGAACCGGAACCATAAAGGCTGGGGGAACAAATCCCTTGGCTTGGAGCATCACTAACTCACTGTGCGGGACTGAGCATCTCTCCCAATCTCCAGGCTGAGGGCTAGGAGCGCGAGAGGAGGAGCCGCGTCGACTGTCCATGATGGAATGATTTTTGTCAGAGACGCTCCGATGAATGCTCGCGGAGGGAGGGTGGTGTGATTCGGATCAAGATCCTCGTCTCTTTTTATAGACAGCTCATTTGCGCAGCTAGGGGGGGTATAAAAATACCCTGGCTTTTCGCATTCGTTCGACATGTGGAAGATGGCCATTATTGAGCATGGAAGCCAAGGAGCGCAGCATTTATAAGAAGCCGGACACTATTCGACAGGTACATGGAATTTGGAGAAGAACCTGCCTCGCAATGCCGAAGACAATCTACGCGTCGGACTCATCGTCATTGAAGCCTGGTTCGGGGGCTACTGAGGGAGTCCTGGACTATGGGGTGTCCGAATAGCCAAACTATCATCTTTGGCCGGACTCCAAGACTATGAAGATACAAGGTTGAAGACTTCGTCCCGTGTCCGGATGGGACTTTCCTTGGCGTGGAAGGCAAGCTTGGCAATATGGATATGTAGATCTCCTACCATTGTAACCGACTCTGTGTAACCCTAGCCCTCTCCAGTGTCTATATAAACCGGAGGGTTTTAGTCCGTAGGATGAACAACAATCATACCATAGGCTAGCTTCTAGGGTTTAGCGTCATTGATCTCGTGGTAGATCTACTCTTGTACTACCCATATCATCAATATTAATCAAGCAGGAGTAGGGTTTTACCTCCACCGAGAGGGCCCGAACCTGGGTAAAAACATCGTGTCCCCTGTCTCCTGTTACCATCCGCCTAGACGCACAGTTCGGGACCCCCTACCCGAGATCCGCCGGTTTTGACACCGACAGAGGGTAAGAGGGATGCGGGTGTGTGCATGCACAAGAGAAAGTTAGCGCTAGCTACAAAGATAAGAGGGTTGTGTGGGTGTAAAAGACGAATAGAGATCATATATACTTCATTATAAAAAGCGAATTCCGATATTTGAAGAATTTATCATAGTGTTTTAAACCGACGTATGTGTGAATATATATAACGGTGATACACATGGTGTGTTTATGAACATGTTATACTACATTTAATATATTTTATCTCTACTCTTATAAAAAAATGGAGTTGTTGATGATGGTGTGTCTGCCATCCTGCATTATAGGCCGTCCGATTTATATATGGTGGATAGCAAGGAAACTATGACGGTTGAAGTGGGCAACAATCATGATTGTAGATTCTTATTGAAATAGAGAAACGAATTCAAATTTAGTTCGAATTGCAGCGGTAGTATAGACATTTGGAATGCACTAAAATGTTGGTATGAGTAGGTTACATGCATTATACAGCAAAGTGAAAAAAATTAATCGGACATAACATGGATTCATACTCCCTCCTTCCATCTATATAGGGCGTAATGAGATTTTCAAGACCGCCTTTGACTATTGACAAGATTAATAGTACATGACATGCACAACGTGAAAATTATATCATTGAAAGAACCTTTCACGGACGAAGTTAACGGTGTGCTTTGTGTAAGTTGCATGTCATATATCATTGCTCTAATATTTGGTCAAAGTTAGCATCGAAAAACGCATTAGGCCCTATATAGATGGAAGGAGGGAGTAGCTTTGAATAGCATTTGTATAGTAAAACGGGGCAAGACTCTCTCTTTGTGTGGTGTGAATAGTTTTATTTTTTTTTGTTTTCTTTTTGGTTGAGGGAAGTGCGAATTGATTTGGTACGTACAAGTACAATATTACTACACGTTAGGCTTGTCCCTAAAATTCAACCCGCGTCTTGTTATATCTCAAAAATTCAGATATCGTGCTCCCAAAACTGGTGCCTTCACAACCCGGGCCTTGCTATCCCGAAATTACAATGCGCGCGAAAACTCCCTCCAGCTGCCAAATCCCGACACGCGAAATCCCCCTTCTAAATCTGAGCCGAAAGGGCCGCTAGTTCCAATCGGTGGGGGGCACTTTTGTAATGCACCCTACATTTTGGACAAGCGCGTCCCTAAGTCATGCTTCACCCCCTCCCATCGCCCCCGTTTCGCCATTCAAAATCCCAGGCCGCCATAACCTCTCCGCTCCAGCCGTGAAACCCCACCCTCCTCCGTCCGCCACATCACCGCTGCCCAGCCGGAGCCTCTTCCCCGATGATGTCGTCCACTGCAGCAGGTCGACGTCCCTCGTCCACCTCCCCGGATGAGGATCCGTCGTCCATCTCACCGTCCCGCCGATTCAGCCGCCCCATCCTCCACCTCCAAGGAGTTGCTCCGATGATCGCCTCGTCTATCGCGGCTGCTCCATCCCCACAGCGCCGCCTTAACCTGCTCCATCGGAACCGCAACATCCTCACCGACTCCTCGGACGAAGCCGAGGCCTACTCAGCGCCACCAAAGAGGTTGTACACTCATCGCATCACACCTTCTCCTTAACTCGACCTCCCGCCGCTGACAGTGCTCCATCCCGCACCCCCATGGAGCGGCTACCTTGAAGCTGGCGCCGCGGGCGACATCTCCACGGCGGCTCTTCCCCAGTGCGAGGCCCCTTCGGCGGCGGCGTCCATACCAGCCGGATCTGCAGCTGCTTCTCCAGCTCTCGCTCGCGCTGCTGCTGCTGATCCGGCTGTCGCTTGATCGCTTGCTCGTCCAGCTGCTGCTGCTGCTCTCCCCCTCGCTCGTGCTGCTGCTTTGCTCCGAATAAGCCACACTTCAGTTGACTGAATCGACTTTTGGGTCAGTCAATTTTCAGGGGTTGGGGGGGGGGGGGGGGGCTCGCCGGAGTTAAGGAAGAACCACCCGTTGAGGGGACGGGGGCTCGCCGGAGAGGTACCCTACTATCTATCTTAGGGTTCAGGGTGGGGGGGCTGGGCGCCTAGAGGGCTGGCCGGGGCGGTGGTGGCGAGTTGTTTTGGGGCGGCGAGGCAGCGCTGGGGCCGGCGGTTCGGACGGTGGTGGCTGGCGGCTCAGGGGGGTGCAGGTTGAAGATGAACTGCATGCCCTCCCTAAATTACATGTCAAGTGCCTCTCTGCTACCATTGCGTTCAGTTCCAACAGTAGCATTCAGATTCCATAGTTAATTTCAGTTTCGACAGTTAAGTTCAGAGTCAATAGTTTTTATCTCATCTGTTGTAGTCAGGTGGTTTTTGGTGATGTTAATTTTACATCCATTTTACATCATATATTGGAGATGCTATTAGAATCCCACTTGAGATTGACGATGTCTGTCTTGTGCTGCTTAAGCCTTGACGTCTTACAGCTCACCGGAGTTGCTCCAACGACAGAACAATCCATCACAACAGAGCAGTGCCCTGGACGCCGTCTACAGATTCCTCAGATCTTCCTCCACACCTCTGACAACCACCTCTACCTCAACTGCTTCAGCGACCAACCCAATGATGCTGAGGTTGACACGGCTACGGCAAAGAGGTTGTACACTTGTTGCATCACTTATTACTATACATTCACGTCGATCCATTAGGGCTATTTTGGTTCAAGGAAAAACGTCGATCCACTGGTTGTTACCATCACTCTAAATTTCTGCATGCTCTCCTTACATAATCTCATCATATTTTTTTGGTATGCATGTCAGATATTGTACACAGTCATGTTGAACATGTAGAGAAAAAGAGAAGAGTTTTGCGCGGCAATACAATGTCATGCAGACATCGCTCCATGGTGGGTTCAATGGCAAACCGTCCCCACCCCTCTCCAGATTGTAATCCTGAGGAAGATATCTGTTTTGAGGTGTATTCAGACACCGCTGACCGCTCCTATTTACCCCCCAAGGTGTTTGCTCTACCTTGGCATGATGATGTTAGTCATATCATGCATGTGTTGCCTTGCATTGCCTACTTTTGACAACATATATGTCATCTGCTTAGTTTAGACATGTTCTGTAATGCCACCTGTTTAGTTTCTATATCATATATGGGAATTATGCAGTCACATGTCTTTTAGCCAGCCATATTATATGTGAAATGTGCAATGACATCCTGTTTAACCAGGCATCATATATTTGAATGATATCTTGCCCATCCTTTTCTTCATTACATTTCCATTTGTCGACAATGTTTGTACATTAAACTACTCTTCCTGTGAATCAGCCATTTGGGTGGGAGATGGAAAAATCTGGAGTGAAAACAAGGCCTTCAGAGCAGACAGTGCTACCTGTCGAAGAAGATCTCTTGTTGGGTCCCGATAGCTCCTCATAGATGGATTCAGAGACAGATGACCAGTCCTATTCCCCCACTGAGGTGTATGCTCTAACTTGGCACGGTTATACTGCTCATATCAGGCATACGGTGTCTTGCATTGCATAGTTTAGACATCATATACACAATATTCAACACCATGTTCTTAGTTCAGACATCATATCGAATGCCCTCTGTTTAGCATATAAATCGCATATGTGAATTAAATGATGCGATCCTGATTACTTAGATAACATGTAGGTGAATTATGTCATGCGATCCTGTTTAGTTATTCATCATATCTTTGAATTATGTTATGCTATGCTATCCAGTTTAGATAGACATCATATATGTGAAATTATGTCATGCTATCCATTTTAGTTAAACAATATACATGTCAACTATTTCATTCCCTCTTTTTTTCCACACTATCTATTGCATTTGTCTCTCATACAATGTCTGTACATTCAACTATGTTTCCTGTTTATCAGCCATTTGAATTGGAGTGGGTGATGCCAGTATCTAGCGGAATAAAACACGGTCTTCAATTAAAACAGTGCTACCTCTTGGTGGAGATAGCACCTCGGTTGGACATGCACAAGAACCAGCCCTACCACACATAACCCAAACTCTCGCAGATTGTACCCCTACTGCGATGGACAGAGAACCAGCTTCACCCAATCTAACCCCAACCCCAGCCGATAGTAACCCAGTTCTTGTTGACACAGCACCATCTCCACCACAGAGCTCCCAAACAACAGCAGTTAGTAAGGCAGCTCCAGTGCCCAAAGGGCCAGTACTATCACGGCGGACCCCAACTCCACCAGTTAGTACGCCTATTCCTATGGAGGAAGCACAACCAGCTAGTCGTAGTTTAGCATCTATTGCATTTGATGTTGTTAAATCGTATGTGCGTATCTTCCCATCTTGGAAATATTATACTAAAGATGAAGGAAAATGCCAGTTGTAGGTGTTTGTCCAGGAGTTATGTGTAAGCAATGTTATTCATGGCAATTACTTTGCTTCGTCCCATACATCCTACCTCCATGATTGTTATAATACAGCAAATTTTCCCATTTTTCTCTATAGAGAAGGACGGATTTGGAAACTCAGGATAAGGTAACCTGTGCTAATACCTCTGCTATCTTCAAGAATGCTTGGTGGCAGTATCGGCATTACCTGAAGAAAATGTACTTCACTGGCAAAGAAACTCATCAAATTCCCTTACGTTCTCCTGAGACACATTTACTAGACGATGACTGGGAACGCCTTGTTCTGTACTGGTCCCGAACCAAGAATGTGGTAAGGCCTATGAGCTCATTTTCTATTTTTAAGTATTTTATTCTTGCGTCTTACTGTACTCTGTTCATGTAGAACAAATGCCTAAACCTGAAGAACAAATGTTCTAATTTAAGATTCCATTGCCATCATAGTTCAAAAAAGCGCTAGGCGTTAATTGTGCGTTTTGCCACCGCCTTGTGCTTTACTGACCAAAGCGCATGCTTATGCATAGTTATGCGCAATGCGTTTTGCCAACGCCTAGAGCCTAGGCGCGCTTAAGCGCTTGCTTAGGCGCGCCATTTTTAACTATGATTGCTTTGCTCTTGTATCACTGTATTTACTAACACAAACTTATTTTTAAATTGAAGGATCCAATCGAAACTCCAATGGCACATCAGGTATGTTCACGCATGTTTCTTTAACAGGTTTGCTCTTATCAATAGCTCTGTTGATTTCAATTTCAATTGTGTATACAGTTGACTTTCATATCATGCACATTACTAGCATCACAACAGAGCCAATAGTGTTGTTGTACATGTAGACCCGTGGTACCCATCTGAAATCTTGTTGTGCCGTGTAGTTCCCCACGCTTTGTATTCTTTCACTGCTGCTTTGTCTTGAACTGATATGATTTGAACCGTGTCTCTATTTTGATTTGGCAAGACAATGCAGTGACCATAGGACATAGATATATGTTTGTTTGATGCTTTTATGATGTAATAGTACTTGGCAATAGAAGATTTGGTAGTTTAATCCTGCCCACCTTACTAATGAACTGGTTCACCGAAATGAGTTTCATATACTAGTACATGCTAAACTTGTTATGTGTCTCCTTGTTTCTTCTTTAAGAATGCTGACAGAATATTGGGGAAGAGTGCCTTATTAAGCAAGGGTAAAGGAAGTAATGCAGATAAGGTTCAGGATAGTGACACATCCTTGTTGGTCTCCAACAAAGCTGATAAAACAGCTAAGGAAGACTATCTTGAAGACAGCGAGACAACCCCAAAGTCCTGTCTTGGTTTAGTGTTCGAGTTACTGGCCACTACCGCATGCACAAGCTATTCAAACTCACTATCTGAATCAGTTCGGTTTCTTGAGTCTCAACTACAAGCTGAAAGACATCGATCAGCTGTGCTGCGACAAGAAGCGGAAGGACTGCGGAAGTCCCTGGAGCATTTAGATGCATACTTTCTGGTGCAACAACAAGCGTTGGAGGATTTTAGCGCCAAACAGGACAAAGCTAATCAGCTTGTTGAGCTTATTGCCCGCATGGTGGATACCTAGGATAACATTTCTTGAGCTCTTCTGAAGTTGTTTCAGTTATGCTCATGTTTTGCTGCCGCGTTTATTTGCGGTGGTGGCCAATTTTGACGGCCAAGTGTATGCAATATGCTGCTTTGTTCCCTATATTTTCACTGGTGGCGAACTTTGATGCCCAGTGGATGTAATATGTGTAATAGCGATAATAGGCTAGCCTTAATTACTTGCTTATTTATTTCCTTATTGTCTTGTTTAGTTGTTTTCTTGTAGTCACTGCAGTTCTTTTTCTGTGTTTTTCTAGTGGCCACAATAGCCTATTTTTGGTAACTAGGCCAAAATAATCCTAGCAACACACGGACTGTTGTAACCATGGGCCTCCTGCAGGCCGTATGATCCATGGGCCTTCGTTCGGCCGTAGGACCATTGGCCTTCTATACGGGCCGTAGGATCCATCGGCCTTCTATACGGGCCTTAGGGATCCATGGGCCTTCTACGGGCCGTACTATCCATGGGCCTCATACGGGCAGTAGGATCCATGGGCCTTCTACGGGGCATATCATCATTTCGCCAATCATGGGCCGTACTATTTGTGGACCATAACGGGCCGTTAATAGGCCGTATTTGATAACTCTATGAAAACAGACCAACGGGTTTTTTTGACATGAAAACGGCCCAATGTATTAACGGTCCGCAAACGGGCCGACTGTAACGACGGGCTGAATTTGGCCCACAAGCAGAAAATGACAGTAACGGGCCGTATGTAACCGAATGCTGCAAATGAGCCCAAGAATCAATGGGCCCTGAGAAGGACAAAAGATAACTTGGGCTGGAAACGGCCCAATGGAATAACGGGCCATTAATGGGTATAAAGTGATACACTTTTCATTACATGCCAGTTTCACCACGGGCCGTTAATGGGCAAAGAGTTACAAAGGTCCTCATATGGGCCGAAAGAAGTCATGGGCCACACATGGGCCGAAAGTTAAAACAGGTTGAATCATATTGGATGGCCCAGATGATGCTACTAGGCCTAATTCGGATAGGGCCTATCGGGCCCTGGGTTAGCGGGCTGTAAATGGGCTATATGCGAATAGGCCGTTAACAGGCTTTCCGTGGGCCGGCCCGCCACCTTTTGACCAAGTCAAATGGGCCGGCCTTTTCACAGGAATGGGCCTCTATTGGGACGTGCCACGTGTCACCGTATCATAGGCGCCTTCGGTCCAATGAGTGGATGACATCTGTCCCAACGGTGAGCCGACACGTGTTTCCTCCAGCCAATGATGATTTTACACGTGGAAAATCCCCATTAGTCGGGGCTGTTAACGGGTTATCAGATCCAAAACCCGACCCGATAGCTTAACGGCGTTCCGTTACGGTGGATGCCACGTGTCGGTCACCCTTGACGAAAGCAGTTCTGTGACGCGCGATTTATTGTCATGGAAGTGGACACTTCCGTGATGATAATTTTGGTAATGTCATGGAACACTTCTATGACAACACAGGTATGACTATCTTGATTCTGTCACAAATTTGTCAAGGATGTACATGCATGACAAAAAACGCGACCTACTATGACAAACACGTATCATCACGGAAGTGTATTTTTTTTGTAGTTTAGGCACGTTCTGATGGCTCTCTCCATGAATGGATAATGAGTGGAGGGGTATATATATCCTCCACACAAAATCTAGCCGTTACACACAAATTCCCAAACTCGGTGAGACCCAATAGTGAAACTCGGTCAGACCGATGTAGTTCAAAATGTGAATCTTAGGCTTTTCAGAGGGACCGACAACATCAACTCGGAGGGACCAATGTGCTAGGGTTAGGGCATAACTTGATCTCGGTGAGACCAATCACATGAATTCGGTGGGACCAATTTCAGTAATAGGCAAACAGAGAGTTGGTTAAGCAAACTAGGTGGGACCGATCGCTCATTTCGGTGAGACCGAAATGTTACGTAAATGAAACAGAGAGTTTGCATTGCAAACTTGGTGGGGCCGATCGCTCATTTCAGTGAGACCGAAACATTACAAAGGCAAACAAAGAGTTTGCAATCCCATCTCGGTGAGACCGAGATCCCTATAGGTGAGACCAAAGTGATTACGGTTTATGGCAATGGCTATGTCAAATGAACTCGGTGGCGCTAGATAGATCAAATCGATGGGGCCGAGTTTGACTTTAGGTTTAGGACATATTTGGAAATGAGAAAGTGGTTGAGGGCTTTTGGAGCATATCACTAAGCATTTTGAGCAAGTAAGCCATTAAGAAATACCTCATCCCCTTTTAATAGTATTGGCTTTTTGTATGGACTCAATGTGATCTTGGATCACTAAAATGAAAATGTAGAGGGGATCTATCATAGTCCTTTCGATAAGTAAGAGTGTTGAACCCAACGAGGAGCATAAGGAAATGATAAGCGGTCTTCATTAAGGTTTTCTCTGCAAGCACTGAAATTGTAGGTAATAGATAGTTTTCTGATAAGATAAATTGTAATGAGTCACAAGCAATGAAAGTAAATAAAGTGCAGCCAGGTGGCCCAATCCTTTTTGTAGCAAAGGACAAGCCTGGACAATTTCTTATAATGAGAAAAGAGCTCCCGAGGACACATGGGAATTATTGTCAAGCTAGTTTTCATCACGCTCATATGATTCGCGTTCGGTACTTTGATAATTCGGTATGTGGGTGGACAAGTGCTTGGGTACTGCCCTTACTTGGACAAGCATCCCACTTATGATTAAGCTCTATTGCAAGCATCCGCAACTACAAAAGAAGTATTAAGGTAAACCTAACCACAACATTAAACATATGGATCCAAATCAGCCCCTTACGAAGCAACGCATAAACTAGGGTTTAAGCTTCTGTCACTCTAACAACCCATCATCTACTTATTACTTCCCAATGCCTTCCTCTAGGCCCAAATAATGGTGAAGTGTCATGTAGTCGACATTCACATAGCACCACTAGAGGAAAGACAACATACATCTCATCAAAATATCGAACGAATACCAAATTCACATGACTACTAATAGCAAGACTTCACCCATGTCATCAGGAACAAACGTAACTATGCACAAAGCATATTCATGTTCATAATCAAAGGAGTAATAATATGCATTAAGGATCCGAACATATGATCTTCCACCAAGTAAACCAATTAGCATCAACTACAAGGAGTAATCAACACTACTAGCAACCCACATGTACCAATTTGTGGTTTTGATACAAGATTGGATACAAGAGATGAACTAGGGTTTTGAGAGGAGATGGTGTTGGTGAAGATGTTCATGGAGATTAACCCCCTCCTGATGAGAGGATTGTTTGTTATGATGATGGTGATGATTTCCCCCTCCTGGAGGGAAGTTTCCCCGGCAGAACGGCTCTTCCGGAGCTCTAGATTGGTTCCGCTAAGGTTCCGCCTCGTGGCGGCGGAGTTTCGTCCCGTAAGCTTGCCTCTGGTTTTTTCCAGGGCAAAAGCCTTCATATAGTAGAAGATGGGCACCGGAGGGCCACCAGTGGGCCCAGGAGACCGGGGGCGCGCCCAGTAGGGGTGGGCACGCCCCCCACCCACCTGGCCTAGGTGTGGGCCCCCTCTGGTAGTTTCTTCGCTCAATAATTCTTATTAATTCCAAAAATAGGTTCCGTGGAGTTTCAGGATTTTTGGAGCTGTGCAGAATAGGTTTCCAATGTTTGCTCCTTTTCCAGCCAGAATTCCAGCTGCTGGCATTCCCCCTCTTCATGGTAAACCTTGTAAAATAAGAGAGAATAGCCATAAGTATTGAGATATAATGTGTAATAACAGCCCATAATGCAATAAATATTGATATGAAAGTATGATGCAAAATGGACGTATCAACTCCCCCAAGCTTAGACCTTGCTTGTCCTCAAGCGGAAGACAATATCGAAACATAAGTCCACATGTTTAGAGATAGAGGTGTCGATAAAAGAAAATACGGACATGAGGGCATCATGATAATTCTTATAACAACAACATAAATAGATTTTGTCATATGATTTCTTATGTTCAAGTAACGATAATTCACAATGTCAAGTATGGTTCAGAAACTTCATTGAGAGCTAACAAACTATAATCTCAGTCCCTGAAGCAATTGCAATTTATCATAACATCAAAAAGAGTCAACAATAGAGCTTTTCAGCAAGTCCACATACTCAACTATCATGTAGTCTCCTACAATTGCTAACACTCACGCAATACTTGTGGTTATGGAGTTTCAGCCGGACACTGAGAAAGGTAGGGGCTTATTGTGATGCCTCTCAACGTATTCACCTTTGGGTGATGTCAACAATAATAATTCATGCTAACTTACATCCAATTGGATATATATATATATCAAGATCTTTCAAACACGAGGAGCTTGCCAAAGGATAAAATGAAAAAGGGAAAGGTGAAGATCACCTTGACTCAAGCATAAAGTAAAAACATAAAGTAAAAGATAGGCCCTTCGCAGAGGGAATCAGAGGTTGTCATGTGCTTTTAGGGTTGGATGCATAAAATCTTAATGCAAAAGAACGTCACTTTATATTGCCACTTGTATGTAGACCTTTATTATGCAGTCCGTCGGTTTTATTGCTTCCACAACAAGATCGTATAAAGCTTATTTTCTCTGCACTAATAAGTCATACATATTTAGATAGCAATTTTTATTGCCTGCAACATGACAACTTACTTGAAGGATCTTACTCAATCCATAGATAGGTATGGTGGACTCTCATGGCAAAACTAGGTTTAAGGATATTGGAAGCACAAGTAGTATCTCTACTTGGTGCAAGGAATTTGGCTAGCATGAGGGGGAAAGGCAAGCTCAACATGTTTGTAAGGTCAATGACAATATACTTTAATTGAGATGTGCGAAAACATAAACCATTACATTGTCTTCCTTGTCCAACATCAACTCTTTTAGCATGTCATACTTAATGAGTGCTTCACAATCATAAAAGATGTCCAAGATAATATATTTGTATGTGAAACCTCTCTTTCCTTATTACTTCCTATTAATTGCAACAATGACTAAAACTACGTTTGTCAACTCTCAACAACTTTTATGCCTCATACTTTCTATGTGTGAAGTCATCACTATCCATAAGATCAATATGAACTCTTTTATTCTTTTTATTCTTTCTACTTCCTTAAGATCATAGCAAGATAGCAAAGCCCTTGACTCAACACTAATCTTTATTATAGATAGCTCACGTACTCGATTACATAATGGGATCACAAGGCAAAACTCAAAACTAATTGATACTAAAACTTCAATCTACTAGATCAAGATACTACTAAAAGGATCGAACTAAATAAAACGGTAAAGATAGGAGTGTGATGCTGATACGATACCGGGGCACCTCCCTCAAGCTTGGTAGTTCCCAAGGGGAGTGCCCATACCCATTGATTATGTCCTCGGAGGTGGTGAAGTGGGGGTTGTTGATGATGTAGGCTTGTCGTCCATCTTCCAAGGCATAGGCTCACCATCATAGAAGGATGATCAAGTCTCCGGGATCCTTAAATCTGCAACCAAACTCATCCTCTTGAATCTATATTCATACTCATAGTTTTTGTTTTGCAGGTCATAGATCTGGGCTTGGAGGTGCTCGATTTTCTCTTGCAGCTTGAAGATGGTCTCCTCAATGCCCTTGGCATCTAGCTTGTGGTTGTTGGTGAACTCCGTGATCGCCATCTGGTTGGCGTTGAGTCCACGCTCCACCATCCCTTGGCACTTGAAAACTTGTTGCTCTATAGCTTCGAGCTTTGTCTCCACACTTCCGGTACGCCTTGGTCCCTCCACATCGCGGATGTGCAGCACCCCCTCACGCATCTCAATGGTTTGAGGGTGTTGCAGCACCTCCGCGAGATAGGGGTTGATAACCCTCTCGAAAAACTTGTCCTTGGGAGCGCTTGGAGACGTCATGATGCTCTAGATCTATCAGAAAAACAGCTCGAAACGAAAATAGAGGATATTTGCGTGATACGGTGGTCAAAGCCTTCGGGATATTATATAATGAATTTTTACCGACCAAAATACGTAACATACAAGAAAACAGATTCCGGGAGGCACACGAGGTGGCCACGAGACAGGGGGCTCGCCCAGGAAGGGTGGGCGCACCCTCCACCCTCGTGGAGGCCTCGTGTCCTTCCCGGACTACTTCTTTCTTTCTAAAATCCTTAAATATTCCAAAACGGATAAAAATTGCAATTAGAATTGTTTTGGAGTCGGTTTACTTACCGTACCACATACCTATTCCTTTTCGGAGTCTGGAACATTCTGGAAAGTGTTCCTTATGTATTCTTCTGGGGTTACGGTTTCAATAATATTAGTTTCAACATTGATAGGATTACTTGAGATGTAATGTTTAATTCTTTGACCGTTCACCAACCTCGGAATTGTGCCTTCAAAGTTGTTGATTTTTATGGCACCAGAATGATAGACCTCCTCGATAACGTAAGGACCTTCCCATTTAGAGAGAAGTTTTCCTGCAAAAAATCTTAGACGAGAGTTGAATAATAATACATAATCACCTACGTTAAACTCACGCTTTTGTATCCTTTTATCATGCCAGCGTTTGGCTTTTTCTTTGAATAGCTTGGCATTTTCATAGGCTTGGGTTCTCCATTCATCAAGTGAGCTAATATCAAATAACCTTTTCTCACTGGCAAGTTTGAAGTCATAGTTGAGGTCTTTAATAGCCCAATATGCTTTATGTTCAAGTTCAAGAGGTAAGTGACATGCTTTTCCATAAACCATCTTATACGGAGACATACCCATAGGATTTTTGTATGCAGTTCCATAGGCCCATAATGCATCATCAAGTTTCTTGGACCAATTCTTTCTAGATCTATTCACAGTCTTTTGCAAAATTAATTTGAGCTTTATGTTGCTCAACTCTACTTGACCACTAGACTGCGGGTGATAGGGAGATGCGATTCTATGATTAACATCATACTTAGCAAGCATCTTACGGAAAGCACCATGAATAAAATGTGAACCACCGTCAGTTATAAGATATCTAGGGACTCCAAACCTCGGAAAAATAACTTCTTTAAGCATTTTAATAGAAGTGTTATGATCAGCACTACTAGTTGGAATAGCTTCTAACCACTTTGTAACCTAATCAACAGAAACTAAAATATGTGTGTAACCATTAGAGGCAGGAAAAGGTCCCATATAATCAAAGCCCCAAACATCCAACGGTTCAATAACAAGAGAATAATTCATAGGCATTTCTTGACGTCTACTAATATTACCAATTCTTTGACATTCATCACAAGATAGGACAAACTTACGAGCATCTTTGAAGAGAGTAGGCCAATAAAAACCAGATTGCAATACCTTACGTGCAGTTCTGTCTCCAGCGTTGTGTCCTCCATATGATTCAGAGTGACACTTGCGTAGGATCTGTTCCTATTCATGCTCAGGTACACAACGTCTAAAAACACCATCTACTCCTTTATAAAGGTGTGGGTCATCCTAGAAGTAATGTCTTAAATCATAAAAGAACTTTTTCTTTTGCTGGTATGTGAAACTAGGTGGTATAAATTTAGCAACAATGTAATGAGCATAATCAGCATACCAAGGAGCAGTACGAGAAGCATTAACGACCGCTGATTGTTCATCAGGAAAGCTATCATCAATAGGCAGTGGGTCATCAAGAACATTCTCTAACCTAGTCAAGTTGTCTGCAATGGGGTTCTCAGCTCCCTTTCTATCAATAATATGCAAATCAAATTCTTGGAGAAAGAGAACCCATCTAATGAGTCTAGGCTTAGCATCTTTCTTTTCCATAAGATATTTAATAGCAGCATGATCAGTGTGAATAGTAACTTTGGAATCAACAATATAAGGTCTAAACTTATCACATGCAAACACAACTCCTAAGAATTCTTTTTCAATAGTAGCATAATTTCTCTGGGCAGTATCAAGAGTCTTACTAGCATACTGGATAACATTCAATTTCTTATCAACTCTTTGCCCTAGAACAGCATCTACAGCATAATCACTAGCATCACACATAATTTCAAAGGGTAAATTCCAATCAGGTGGCTGAACAATAGGTGCAGTGATCAAAGCTTTCTTAAGTATTTCAAATGCTTCTACACAATCATCATCAAAGACAAAAGGGATATCTTTTTGCAATAAATTAGTCAAAGGCCTAGGGATTTCAGAAAAGTCCTTAATGAACCTCCTATAAAAACTGGCATGACCAAGGAAACTTCTTATACCTTTTATGTCCTTGGGACATGGCATCTTTTCAATAGCATCAACTTTGGCTTTATCAACTTCAATACCTCTCTCGGAAATCTTATGCCCCAAGAGAATGCCTTCATTAACCATAAAGTGGCAATTTTCCCAATTCAAGACAAGACTAGTGTCTTCACATCTCTGCAAAACTCGATCAAGGTTGCTCAAGCAATCATCAAAAGAGGATTCATAAACGGAGAAATCATCCATGAATACCTCACAAATCTTTTCACAAAAGTCAGAGAATATAGCCATCATACATCTTTGAAAGGTAGCAGGTGCATTACATAAACCAAAAGGCATACGTCTATAAGCAAAAGTACCGAAAGGGCAAGTAAAAGTAGTTTTTGATTGATCCTTCGCTGACACAGGTATTTCAGAGAAACCGGAATAACCATCTAGAAAGCATAAATGTGTGTGTTTGGATAGTCTTTCTAGCATTTGATTGATAAAAGGTAAAGGGTAATGATCTTTCTTAGTAGCTTTATTTAATTTACGGAAATCAATGACCATCCTATAACTTGTAATAATTCTTTGCGGGATCAATTCATCCTTATCATTAGGAACGACAGTAATACCTCCCTTTTTAGGAACACAATGGACAGGGCTTACCCAATCACTATCAGCAACGGGAAAGATTATACTTGCCTCAAGGAGCTTTAGTATCTCCTTTCTTACCACTTCTTTCATCTTAGGATTCAATT
Source organism: Triticum timopheevii (assembly GCA_963921465.1). Taxonomy (NCBI): domain Eukaryota; kingdom Viridiplantae; phylum Streptophyta; class Magnoliopsida; order Poales; family Poaceae; genus Triticum; species Triticum timopheevii. Next base: position 243,951,835 of record OY997264.1, on the reverse strand, counting down.
GTCGTTGAGGATCTCTAACTGGTTTGGCATCGTCCTCCAAATTAATTTTGTGTTGGCATAACATGGGACTAATGCCCTTGAGATCATCTAGAGTATATCCAATAGCAGCACGGCGCTTCTTCAGAGTTTTCAATAATCTTTCTCCTTCTTGCTCTAAAAGGTTAGCACTAATAATAATAGGATATATTTTCTTTTCATCAAGATAAGCATACTTAAGATTATCAGGTAATGGTTTGAGTTCAAACACGGGATCACCCTTGGGTGGAGGGGGATCCCATAGAATTTCAATGCGTAGGTTGTGTTTCAGCATAGGTTCCTGTTGAAGGAACACTTCATCTATTTCCCTTCTTTCCTTCATAAACATATCATTTTCATGGTCTAGCAAATATTGTTCTGACGGATCAGTAGGAGGCATGGCAATAGAAGCAAGACCAATAATCTCATCCTTACTACGTGATTCTCTATCACGAGGTTGTCTACGAAACTTAGCAAAATTAAACTCATGAGACATACCCTCTAAGCCAATTGTAATAGTATCCTTTTCACAATCAATCTTAGCATTAACTGTATTCAAGAAGGGTCTACCAAAAATAATGGGATAAAAGTCATCTTGTGGGGAACCAAGAACAAGAAAATCAGCAGGGTATTTAACCTTCCCACAGAAGACCTCAACATCTCTAACTATCCCAACTGGTTTAATGGTATCCCTATTGGCAAGCTTAATAGTAACATCAATATCTTCTATTTCAGCGGGTGCAATATCATGCATAATTTCTTTATATAAGTCACAAGGTATCGCACTAGCACTAGCACCCATATCACATAAGCCATGATAACAATGATCTCCTATCTTAACAGAAATAACAGGCATGCCTACAGCAGGTCTATGTATCTTAGCATCTGGTCTAACAATATTAGTAGTCTCACCACAGAAATAAATAACATGCCCATCTAAATCATCATCCAAGAGATCTTTAACCATAGCAATACTAGGTTCAACTTTGATTTTCTCAGGAGGTGTATAAGTCCTAGTATTACTCTTACGAACAACATTCAAAGTTTTAGCATGATCCTTTATCCTAACAGGAAAAGGAGGTTTCTCAACATAAGTAGTAGGAACAATAGGATCACTATAAGTGACAGTCTTTTCTTCAACTGTAATAGGTGCAACTACTTTTACTTCAACGGGAGGATTATATTTAAACCACTTCTCCTTAGGGAGATCAATGTGAGTAGCAAAAGATTCATACAAAGAAGCTACTATCTCAGAGTCAAGTCCATATTTAGCGCTAAATCCACGAAAGGCATTGGTATCTGAGGGAGTCCTGGACTAGGGGGTGTCCGGATAGCCGAACTATCATCATCGGCCGGACTCCAAGACTATGAAGATACAAGATCGAAGACTTCGTCCCGTGTCCGGATGGGACTTTCCTTGGCGTGGAAGGCAAGCTTGGCAATACGGATATGTAGATCTCCTACCATTGTAACCGACTCTGTGTAACCCTAGCCCTCTCCGGTGCTTATATAAACCGGAGGGTTTTAGTCCATGGGACGAACAACAATCATACCATAGGCTAGCTTCTAGGGTTTAGCCTCCTTGATCTCGTGGTAGATCCACTCTTGTACTACCCATATCATCAATATTAATCAAGCAGGAGTAGGGTTTTACCTCCATCGAGAGGGCCCGAACCTGGGTAAAAACATCGTGTCCCTTGTCTCCTGTTACCATCCGCCTAGACGCACAGTTCGGGACCCCCTACCCGAGATCCGCCGGTTTTGACATCGACATTGGTGCTTTCATTGAGAGTTCCTCTGTGTCGTCACCGATAGGCTTGATGGGTCCTTCGATCATCATCAACAACACAGTCCAGGGTGAGACTTTTGTCCCCGGACAGATCTTTGTATTCGGCGGCTTTGCACTGCGGGCCAATTCGCTTGGCCATCTGGGGCAGATCGAAAGCTACGCCCCTGGCCATCAGGTCAGATTTGGAAGTCTAAACTTCACGGCTGACATTCGCGGAGACTTGATCTTCGATGGATTCGAGCCAGAGCCGAGTGCGCCACACTGTCTCGATGTGTAGGATTTAGCTCTGCTGCCGGACAGTACCCTGGAGGCCGCACATGAGTCCGCTCTGACCGTTAATTCGGAGCCGACCGCGCAGATCGAGGATGGGTGGCTAGACACCGCCTCGGGGGCTGCAACCTCTACGGCGATGGAGCCGAATACCGACCTTGTCCCTTGCGACGCTCGTGACTCCGAGGTGCCGGACTCCTCGCCGGACTCCGAACCTCCTGCACCCCCTCCAATCGAATCCGATTGGGCGCCGATCATGGAGTTCACCGCCGCGGACATCTTTCAACACTCACCTTTTGGCGACATCCTGAATTCGCTAAAGTATCTCTCGCTATCAGGAGAGCCCTGGCCATTGCGGTCAGGATGGTTGGGACGCGGACGATGAAGAAATTCAAAGCCCACCCACCACCCACTTTGTAGCCACTGTCGACGATCTAACCGACATGCTAGACTACGACTCCGAAGACATCGATGGTATGGACGATGATGCCGGAGACGACCAAGAACCAGCACCTACGGGGCACTGGAAGACTACCTCGTCATACGACATATATATGGTGGACATCCCAAAGGATGGGAATGGCGAGGAAAAAGCGGAGGAATACGCCTCCAAGAAACAGCCCAAGCGCCGGCGTCAGCGGCGCTGTTCGAGAGGTTTTTTCGAGTCCCTAAAGACTTATGCCGCTTAGAGCGAGGAACCGGCTTTGTCCAGCCCAGGCGTGGATAGCGCCCCGAACTCGGTCTTCCGAACACTAGGGGCTTCGCCGAAATTTAATATTATAGAATTCTATGGCTAAGTGAGAGTGTTCAAGCATTATAAGTCCGGTTGCCTTGTTCGTTGTGTTGTGCGCCTCCCTAGATGGACCCAAACATGGGAACAAGAGCGCTCAAGTTTATCCCGAACACCCCAGCACTAGTGGCATGGGGGCTGAAGCCGACGACTTGCCATCTCTCAGATTTGATAAACGGCCGCACAGAAGGTAATATTTTAAATTAACAAGCATTGCTTAGCGCATATGAACAAAGTTTTCAGCGCACAGGATAACAAAATGCGAGTCTACTCAAATATTACATCTTTGGAGTACTCACCCGCAATCATGCGGGCACCCTTCAGGACACTCTTATAATACATTTCGGGCGTGCGATACTCCTTGCCCGCCGGTGGCACGTCCGTCACAAGCTTCTCTGCGTCCATCCTGCCAAGGTGCACCTTTGCACGGGAAAGGGCCTGATGGGCACCTTCAATGCAGGCGGAGTGCTTGACGACTTCAACCCAGGGACACGCATCCACCAGCCGCCGCACAAGGCCGAAGTAGATCCCAGGCATGGCCTCCCCAGGCCACAGCTGAACAATGAGGCCCTTCATGGCCTGTTCGGCCACCTTGTGGAGCTCGACCAGCTGCTTCAGCTAGTCGCTAAGGGGCACCGGATGTTCGGCCTCAACATACTGAGACCAGAAGACCTTCTCCGTCGAGCTCCCCTCCTCGGCCCGGTAGAAAGCGGTAGCGTCGGACACGCTGCGGGGCAGATCTACGAACGCTCCTGGAGAGCTCCGAATTCGGGTAAGTAATAGGTAATTCACATTCACATGCTTGCTTTGCATGAAAAATGCCTTACCCGCTGCTATTTTCTTCAAATCCTCGATTTCCCGGAGGGCCTTGTGGGCTTCGGCCTTAGCGGCTTTGGCACTCTCAAGAGTCGACACAAGCTCGGACTCTCGAGTCTTCGAGTCATGCTCCAAACTCTCGTGCTTTTCCACGAGAGCCTGGAGCTCTTGCTGTACCGCCGCCACCCGCGCCTCCTGCTTCTCTCGCTCGACTCGTTCTGCGGCCGCATTGCGTTTGGCCGCGGACACCGCCTCCTTCAGGGTCGCCACCTCGTTTGTGGCCCCTATAGTACCCATGTTATCCTTGTTATTTCTCTTGCAACCAAATCCTCTTCTGTAAGGTACAAATTTAATACGGTGTTACTCACCTTCCTTGTCCTCGAGCTGCTTCGTGGCATGGCTGAGCTCGCTCTCGGACCGCTCGAGGTTCTGCTTCAAAGCATTGACCTCCGCAGTCAGTGCGGCAGAGGTCAGCAGCGCAGCCTACAATCCCATATTGACATATTTTTTAGAACTCCTACGTATATGTTTTTAGATCCTCAGTCCGGCTTTTCTTTTCGAACACCGAACCGAGCATTAGGGGCTACTGTCTATGCGGTATTATATTACATATCTTACAATTCTTACCTCAAAGCCTGTTAGAAGGCTGCTGCAGGCTTCGGTCAGCCCGCTCTTGGCGAGCTGAACCTTCTGAGTCACCGCACTCATAACAGTGCGGTGTTCTTCTTCGATGGAAGCACCGTTGAGCGCCTCCAGCAAGTTATCCAGCGCCTCCAGTTGGATAGAGGCCGCCAGTGTCACAGTCTTGCCCTTCTTATGAAGGGGCCGCTCGCCGGACTCCGGAACCACTGCAGGTTCTGGTGCGGAGTCCGGTGCAGAGTCCGGGAGGTTGCCTTGTGGCACCTCCGAGACCTTCTCCTCCTGGCGGGTCCCTTCCCGGGATCCCACCTCAGCGTCGTCAGCGTCATGGGGGTGGAGGCGGTCGGAAGAGAATCCATATCCGACGTGCCCAAGGAACCGCTCGACGAAGCGGGAAGATCGTCCTTGGCCGGACTACAGGTTGTATGCGGCATTAGAAAGACACCGTGTGGCAAAAAGGAAAATTATAAATTATCTAGGAGTCTGGATACTTACGATCTCTCCAGGGGCTTGGCCCTTGAGGGCCACTCCTCGTTGCCGTCGCCAACGTTGGCGGAGTAGTCCGGGGGAAGGGTCCTTCCCTTCTTGGACCCTTCGGCCTCCCTCGTTGGGGAGGCCTTCCTCTTCTTCTCTCCCCCTGCTAGGGGAGAGGCCTCTTTCTTCTCGTCCTCGTCTTCAAGGGAGGAGTCCGCCTCGGAGTCATCGGACGATGAGTCTGATATCACCTGACGCCGGGAACTCCTTCGGGTTCCCGTGGCCTTCTTCTTTGCCTTCTTCTCCGGCACCACGTAAAGTGTCGGGACCAGCAACCCCGTCAAACGGGTGTCCGTTGGGTCTTCTGGAAGGGGAGCCGGACAGTTAACCTGTCCGGACGTCTTCTGCCAGGCCTGCTAAAGGTATCGGGAGTTTAGATCCCGCATAGAGTCAAACTATGAAAAAATGAGTGTCCCATAAAGGATGACATAGCTTACCTCGCCGGCCGGGCGCTGCGTGCTGAATCCGCGATCTTCGGTCGCGGATGCGGGAACTTTGGTGCCCTTGAACAGCACCCTCCAGGAAGCTTCGTACGTCGTGTCGAAGAGCCCGCTCAAGGTCCGGTGCTATGCCGGATCAAATTCCCACAAATGGAAGGCCCGTTGCTGGCAGGGGAGAATCCGGCGGACGAGCATGACCTGGATCACATTGACAAGCTTAAGCTTCTTGTTCACCAGGGTCTGAAGACAGGACTGGAGTCCGGTCAGCTCCTCCGAACTACCCCATAGCAAGCCCTTCTCTTTCCAGGAGGTGAGCTGCATGGGGATGCCAGATCTGAACTCGGGTGCCGCTGCCCATTTAGGGTCACGCGGCTCGGTGATGTAGAACCACACCGATTGCCACCCTTTGATGGATTCCACGAAGGCACCCTCAAGCCAAGTAACATTGGGCATTTTGCCCACCATGGCGCCTCCGCACTCCGCTTGCTGCCCTTCACAACCTTCGGCTTGACATTGAAGGTCTTTAGCCTCAAGCCGAAGTGGGGCTGGATGCAGAGGAAGGCCTCGCACACGATGATAAACGCCGAGATGTTGAGGATTAAGTTTGGGGCCAGATCATGGAAGTCCAGGCCGTAGTAGTACATGGGCCCCCGGACAAAGGGGTGAAGTGGGAAGCCCAGTCCGCGGAGGGAGTGGGGAAGAAATACGACCCTCTCATGGGGCCTGGGGGTGGGGATGAGCTGCCCCTCATCGGGCAGCCGGTGCGCGATGTTGCTGGACAGATATCCGGCGCTGCGCAGCTTCTCAATGTGCCCCTCCGTAACGGAGGAGGCCATCCACTTGCCTCTCGCTCCGGACATGGCTGGAAAGGGTCGAGGTGAGATGTGCGGACTTGGGCACTGGAGCTCGAGTGCGCGGAGATGGATAAGCAAAGGAGGAAGAAGGCGTAGGTAAAGGAGGTGGATCCTTATCCCCTTATATATGGGCGGATGAAACCATGCGTCCCTACTAGCCTGGTAAAACTTGCTTATCTCCCAAGTCCCGCAATCAATGGCACGGTTGGGTTACCCACGTCCGTATTGATGGGACTCCCGGAATAAGGGGAACACGATCTCTGCTTCAACAAGACGTGCCAAGGAAACCGCTTCGCTAAATGCGCTAAGGTGGTATAATAAAAACGATTCAAGTAAAGGCTTGGTAGTGGCGTGACGTCATGCCACAAAGTATGTCAGCAGATTGAACTTGTGTAAATATTATTCTCACTACGGTGGTACGTGGAATTTATTTTGCAGAGTCGGACACTATCCTGGCGTTCACAATCTTCTATGAATTATTCGAAGGAGGTACCCGCCTTGCAATGCCGAAGACAATATGCACGCCGGACTTGTCGTCATTGAAGCCTGGTTCAGGGGCTACTGAGGGAGTCCTGGACTAGGGGGTGTCCGCATAGCCGAACTATCATCATTGGCCGGACTCCAAGACTATGAAGATACAAGATTGAAGACTTCGTCCCGTGTCTGGATGGGACTTTCCTTGGCGTGGAAAGCAAGCTTGGCAATACGGATATGTAGATCTCCTACCATTGTAACCGACTCTGTGTAACCCTAGCCCTCTCAGGTGCCTATATAAACCAGAGGGTTTTAGTCCATGGGACGAACAACAATCATACCATAGGCTAGCTTCTAGGTTTTAGCCTCCTTGATCTCGTGGTAGATCCACTCTTGTACTACCCATATCATCAATATTAATTAAGCGGGAGTAGGGTTTTACCTCCATCGAGAGGGCCCGAACCTGGGTAAAAACATCGTGTCCCTTGTCTCCTGTTACCATCCACCTAGACGCACAGTTCGGGACCCCCTACCTGAGATCGCCGGTTTGACACCGACAATATCCATAAAAGATTTAACACAATCAAACTTAGGTGTCATACATGACTCCTTACCATCGTCGGAACCCCAATCTTCAGAGCTGCGTTTAATTCTTTCCAATAAGTCCCATTTGAATTTAATAGTCTTCAGCATATAAGAACCAGCACAGGAAGTATCAAGCATTTTGAGATCATTGAGAGAAAGCCGAGCATAAAAATTTTGAATAATCATTTCTCTGGAGAGCTCATGATTGGGGCATGAATATAACATTGACTTAAGCCTCCCCCAAGCTTGAGCGATGCTTTCTCCTTCGCGAGGCCAAAAATTATATATGTAATTACGATCATGATGAACAAGATGCATAGCATAGAACTTCTGGTGAAATTCCAACTTCAATCGTTTATAATTCCAAGATCCCGTATCATCACATAGCCTATACCATGTCAATGCATCTACCTTCAAAGATAAAGGGAAGACCTTCCTTTTGACAACATCATCGGGAATACCTGCAAGCTTAAATAATCCACAAACTTCATCCACAAAGTTAAGGTGTAAATCGGGATGCAATGTTCCATCTCCTGCAAATGGATTAGCCAGCAGTTTCTCTATCATACCCGAAGGAATCTCAAAAGTAAATATTTTCAGTAGGTTCAGTAGGTTGAGGAGAAACTCTTTGCTCTTCTGGTCGGGGTGAAGATACCCTGGACAAGCCCCTCAAAGGATTAGTTTCCATAGTAACAGGTGACAGAAAATTTCAGCACACTTATAAATGTTTCCTTACCAAGTTCCACTCACCAAAGGCGCTTCACTCCCCGGCAACGGCGCCAGAAAAGAGTCTTGATGACCCACAAGTATAGGGGATCTATCGTAGTCCTTTCAATAAGTAAGAGTGTCGAACCCAACGAGGAGCAGAAGGAAATGATAAGCGGTCTTCAGTAAGGTTTTCTCTGCAAGCACTGAAATTGTAGGTAATAGATAGTTTTGTGATAAAATAAATTGTAATGATTAACAAGAAATTAAAGTAAATAAAGTGCAGAAAGGTGGCCCAATCCATTTTGTAGCAAAGGACAAGCCTGGACAATTTCTTATAAGGAGAAAAGAGCTCCCGAGGACACATGGGAATTATCGTCAAGCTAGTTTTCATCACGCTCCTATGATTCGCGTTCGGTACATTGATAATTTGGTATGTGGGTGGACCAGTGCTTGGGTACTTCCCTTACTTGGACAAGCATCCCATTTATGACTAACCCCTATTGCAAGCATCCGCAACTACAAAGAAGTATTAAGGTAAACCTAACCACAAAATTAAACATATGGATCCAAATCAGCCCCTTACGAAGCAACGCATAAACTAGGATTTAAGCTTCTGTCACTCTAGCAACCCATCATCTACTTATTACTTCCCAATGCCTGCCTCTAGGCTCAAATAATGATGAAGTGTCATGTAGTCGACGTTCACATAACACCACTAGAGGAAAGACAACATACATCTCATCAAAATATCGAACGAATACCAAATTCACATGACTACTAATAGCAAGACTTCACCCATGTCCTCAAGAACAAACGTAACTACTCACAAAGCATATTCATGTTCATAATCAGACGAGTAATAATATGCATTAAGGATATGAACATATGATCTTCCACCAAGTAAACCAATTAGCATCAACTACAAGGAGTAATCAACACTACTAGCAAACCACAGGTACCAATTTGTGGTTTTGATACAAGATTGTATACAAGAGATGAACTAGGGTTTTGACAGGAGATGGTGCTGGTGAAGATGTTGATGGAGATTGACCCCCTCCCGGGTAAAAGCCTTCATATAGCAGAAGATGGGCACCGGAGGGCCACCAGCGGGCCCAGGAGACAGGGGCGCGCCTAGTAGGGGTGGGCGCGCCCCCACCCTCCTGGCCTGGGTTTGGGCCCCCTCTGTTAGTTTCTTTGCTCAATAATTCTTATTAATTCCAAAAATAAGTTCCGTGGAGTTTCAGGATTTTTGGAGCTGTGCAGAATAGGTTTCCAATGTTTGCTCCTTTTCCAGCCAGAATTCCAACTGCCGACATTCCCCCTCTTCATGGTAAACCTTGTAAAATAAGAGAGAATAGCCATAATTATTGAGATATAATGTGTAATAACAGCCCATAATGCAATAAATATTGATATGAAAGCATGATGCAAAATGGACATATCAGTGTCCTTACCATTTTGAGGGGTCCACATCTCTTGTCCATGCCATGCCAATCACTGAACTTGTTGAAATGATCATCTTGAAAGAGTATTAGTTCAATGAGCTATATATTGTTAAGAATTACCAAAACCACCCAGGGATTAGTTTCACTTTAAATAATGATGGTGGAAGGTAGAAGGGCCAGAAGCCCCCCCCCCCCCCCCCCCGCGTGCTGGAGTATTCTTGCTGGAGGAGGCCTCAGCAGTCATGGGTTTCTTACTGGGGGCCATGGTTGCCGAGAGATATTGGGAGTTAGAGGAAGAAGAAACATGGGAGCAGCTCATGCGCAAGACGGAGGGCGAGATTTATATTGGGAAGATATGATGTGCCTGCGCCCTACGCGGGCAGGCTTTATCGCCAAGATAATGGTTACCTACGCATCGTAGGGAGTTCGGGAGTCCCACCCCGTAAAAGCCGCCACACATCACCTATAGGCCCAACAGCTCAATGGGCTCTGCGTCATTTCCATCCCGACGGGCAGAACATGCATGCCACGGGCCCAGGGGCTAGTGTCGGCCTAGTGGGAATCGGGGTACTATGGCACGTCGGCCACCAGCCCAGGGGCAACACTTGGGCTGGCGCATGAAGGATGGTCTTACCTCGGCCGCTCCGGAGGGAGTCACCTCGCGACGCCCCTTGCCTCCACGCTAAGCCTCACCAAGGCCGTCAAGTATACTAGGTTGCCTCGTGAGGCTACCTCACAAAGCAGGTCGTACGGCGCCAGCCGCGGGGCTCCGAGTCCATCACATGGATTACGTCCCTCTATTAGGATAAGGATGACATGGCCTGACCAAGACCAGTTTCCATTCTGGTGATAAGGGAGCAGGAGAGTTTGCCTCCCCCAAAAGCAGGTCCCAAAGCCTTCCGGTTTGGTCTAAGGAGATCAGGTTGGATCCGCGGTAGGTCAGAGGTCATCACCGAGCCCACCAGCGTGTCAGGATGGCAACTTTGGCACGATGAAACCGCGTTTAGTCAGGATAAGCCTGGGCGGATGTCCCAGTTTGAATTGCCGCCCTGTGGCCACCCTTTCCCGCTCATATTTTCTGGGAACAGGACCAAGCCACTACAAAAGGGGCAGGCACGCCTCCATGTAAGGGGATCGAGCCATTCTCTTCCCCACACACCGTGTCCGTTGAGCTCCAAGCGCTCCATTACATAGATAACCCACATAAGCAGGAGTAGGGTATTACACCGCACGGTGGCCTAAACCTGGGTAGCTCGCGTGTCCCCGTCGTGTCCGGTGCGAGTGTGCATGATCTCGCCGTATGATAATCAAGAAGTATATGTGATCAATTGTAGCTTTTCGGATAAATAAGAGTGTCAAACCCAGCGAGGAGCTAAAGGTAGGATTTATATTCCCTTCAAGTTCTATCGACCATCGATAGAACTCTACACACACTTAACGTTCGCTTTACCTAGAATAAGTATGAAACTATTTTGTACATTTTGTGGTAGAACTACTTTGCAAGAATAAAACTAGGAGTACTTTGCAAGATAATAATAGTTAGCTGTTTAGTAGAAAGATTTTTAAAACACATGAAAATGATTTGTCCTTATGTATTGATAACTAGACTAGTAATCATTATTGCAATTTTATATGAGGGAGAGGCATGAGCTAACATACTTTCAATACTTGGATCATACGTACTTATGATTGGAACTCTAGCAAGCATCTATAACTACTAAAGATCATTAAGGTAAAACCAAACCATAGCCTTAAGTGACAAGTCCTCTTTACTCCCAGACGCAACAACCCCCTTTCTTGGGAGTAAGCTTCTGTCACTCTAGCCACCCACGATAAGCGAATTATGAATGTATTGCAACACCCTACAACAGTAATCCCACACACTTGCGTGACACTGTGGGCACCATAGGACAACACCAAAATAAAACATACAACTCAAACGAATCACGATTATCAATCAACCAATAGGATAAACAAATCTACTCAAACATCATAGGATGACCATACATCATTGGATAATCACATATAGCATTAAGCTCCAAGTTTAAGTAGAGAATTACAGTGGGGAGTTTCGTGGTTCTAAGCCTGACAGTAGAATAGGGGGGTAGGTATGGAGAGGCAAGATCCTAGCTATGGAGTAGTTGTATACGCAAGGGATTTACGAGTTCAGGCCCTTCTCGGAGGAAGTAACAGCCCTACGTCTCGGAGCCCGGAGGCGGTCGACTGTATTATATGCGTATGAGTTACAGAGGTGCAAACCCTTGTACCTGTGGAGGGGGGTGGCTTATATAGAGTGCGCCAGGACCCCAGCCGGCCCATGTTACAAGGGATTTAAGGTACATAAAGGCCTGGCGTTACTGGTAACACCCTACATAAAGTGCTATCATGACCATTGAGACTACTTAATAACAGCTGTTTGGGTGCAGAGTGACTCTTGATCTCCTGGTGGTCGAGTGAGGCTTCATGGTCGAGTGTGTTTGAGTCCGTCGAGAGGAATCCTTCCAGGTCGACCGAAAGGAAGTTTCTTCTAGAGATGTCCTTGGGGAGGGTATCTTGGACAGGTCCATGACCCTACCGTAGATACATGGCTTCATCATTAGCCCCCGAATGGGTCGAGGTTTGAGTGAGGAAGGAGTTGAGAATTCTTCCGACCTATTTTTCGTGCTATGAGTGTGTCTTGTTCTAGATCAATGACTTTCAGTGATGGCATCAACTTCTTTTTCAGTCGCCTTGATCCATTCTTTGTATCTGTCGAGTGACTTCTATGAGCTTGGAGATTTCCGAGTGACAGATCGAAGGAAATCCCTGGTCTGACAAGTTGCTCTGTTGTTCGCGGATTTAGCGGGATCCGAATTTCAAGAAGCGCGCGAGGCGGAGGAAACCGCAGTACTCGGACGGGATAAGGCAGGGATGCCTCAATCTTTGCGCCACCTTTTTCGCCACGTATCGCGCGCGCGGCTGTTGCGGGATTTGACAGGATCGTCCGGGCATACCAGTGGGCCACTCGGAAGGGACTTCATATAAGGTGCCGGACGGGGTTTTTTTGAATAGTGCACCCTCATTTCCCCCTCCCTCTTTCTCAGATTCACCTGCCGCGTTCGACACCATCCTAGCGCCGCTGCCCTGTGCGTACTTCGCCGGCGACGATGGTGAAGGAGAAGACGACGGCTTTGGAGCGGGTGAAGAAGGCGACGACGAAGGCGAAGGGGAGGGCGACTAGTCGGGGTGGATCCTCGTCGCGGGTTGGTATGCCGCAAGGCTGGATCCAGGGAGACTGGATCCGCTCGACCATCCGCCAGAAAGACCTCGACGACCTGGCTAATGAGGGACTGATCCCTCATGGAGCAGCGAGGCTCCCGGGGAAGGAGTGGCAGCCGCAGCCTCAGGAGGGTGAGTGCGTCCTCTTAGCTACCCATGTCGACCGCGGGTTTCTCTGCCGCCCAACCCTTTTTTCCGGGGATTTCTGAACTTCTTTGGGACACAACTCCACCACTTCACACCCAACTCTATCGTCTATCTTGCCGGGTTGTCGGCCGCATTGGGGCCTTTTCAAACACATTTTCACCTGTCGCTCTCAGACGGTGAAAAAGGCTAATTCGAGTGATGAGAAAACCCAAGTAATCCAGATGTGTGGGGGTCTTGGGGTTCAAATGAGGAGTAAAAGTGCTTTTCCAGCCATGATCCTTCCCAAGTCAGTCCGCGGATGGCAGTCGACATGGTTCTACTGCCAAGACCAGCCGATGCCAGGGCAGTCGACTGGACTCCCTCCATTATCTATGGACCGAGTGAACAAGCCGTCCTCTCTGAAGGTGCTTCCGGAGGAGAAGGCTCAGGTTAAGGTGTTGGTAGAGCGTGTAGTCCAGCTCATCCGTGATGGGGTGAATGGCATGGATCTTCTGGAGGTTTTCCTTCGACGGTGCATTCAACCACTTCAATATCGAGGCCACCCGATGTGGATGTACTCTGGTATCGAAGACACCACTCGGGTCCACCCGGAGGAGGTCGACGACGCCTCACTGGAAAGGTGGATGACTACCATCACAGGGAACAAAGATAACCCCCATGGAGCCAGGAGGATCCCGCCACTCGACCAGTCTTACGAACCAGACAAGGTCTGACCACGTATCTCCGACTGTGATCCTGTTTCCTTCATTCTGTTTTGCTATAATTCGGTCGATTGACTTTTGTCTTGTGCGTTGTCTTTCAGATCACTACCGAGATGAATTCGATGCCCAACGGGGTGCAAGAACAGACCGAAGAAGAGGAAGGGAGCGGGGGTGAAAGTCAGGAGGAGTGGGAATCGGATGGCGAGGAGGGCGAAGAAGATGTTGGCTCTGATGAGGAAGAGGAGGAGGAAGAGGAGGAGGAAGTCCAACCTCCCCGTACTGAAAGGCGATCCAAGCTCGTCCATGACCCTGCAGTCGAGCGCGGCAAGGCGGCCGTGCCTATTGGGCAGTCGACCAAACGTCCTCGGACGACCTCTCCGGCGCCGACTGAGAAAGCACCAAAGCAACCCCGAGCGGCGTCATCAAAACCGATGAAGGCCCTGCCAAAGATGAGGATGGTGATTCCCACTATTTCCGGGTAATGGCATAACTTGTGTTTTCTTGTTTAACATGGATACACTCTTGGTCGACTCGTTCGCTGACCGACTGATTTCTGAAATCGCAGTACTGCTACTTCTGAGACCTCAACCAGACATGAAGATCAAGAAATGGAGGATGCTGTCACTTCCAACCCTGGTATGATCTCTGTAGTTTTGCTTTCGGTCGATAGAATCTTCATTTTTAACTTTGAATCTTTTCTGTAGCTCCACCTAATATCATCATTGATCTCCCTGATGATGACGATGAGGAGCCATTGAGGCAGAGGAGGAATAGGAAGACGTCTGCTGGAAAGACTGCTCAGGTCGTTTCGGCACCTGAGACGCTGGTTCCGGAGGGGGGCAACGTCACTCGGACCACCCTGTCCTTTGCCGTGCCGCTGACGAGTGCTCGCCCCTTGTCGTCGAGTGTTGATCTGCCTTCCCTTTTCTCCACCCACCACGTCCCGGAGGACCAAGCGGGCGCTGCTAAAGAAGCTATACGCCAGGCGGGGGTCAAGATGGAGCAGGTGAAGGCGATCCGAGACGCCAGCCAAGCAGCTTATGATGCAAGTTCAGCCCTTCAGAGCAATGTCCAGGTTAGTTGATCACCGCCTGTTCTGTTAGGATATGGTACCTGAAAACTTTTCTTTCTGAAGATCTTAGTATCTGTACACCCACTGGGTGTGTCGATTGAATATCTGGATTGGTGGGGGCATGCTGAGTGCACCCACTGGGTGCAGTCCCCGAGACTATGGTGGACTGCTGGCAGTCGACTATAGTCTTTATACCTTGAACTTTTTCTCTTTACTTTCTCCACTCGATCTGGTCGAACGGAATCATGGAACCAGTGGGGGCACGCTGAGTGCACCCACTGGGTGTAGTCCCTGAGACCGTGGTCGACTGCTGGCAGTCGACTATGGTCTTGAGAACTCTTTTTTTTTTGCTGTGGTTAACTGCTGGTAGTTAGCCTTTTTGTCTCTTTTAGTCGACTGATCGACCCGAGCCGATAGAACTAGTGGGGGCACGCTGAGTGCACCCACTGGGTGTAGTCCCTGAGACTACAGTTGAATATTTTGATTCGGTTGTAGTCTTAGAAATACTACGATCTTTCTCTTAGTCACTCGGAAGTGACCTATATTTGACGTTTGTCGATTGATCTTTCGCAGAAATCTTGCAAGCTTGTGGCTCGTTATACTGAGTTGGAGAACAAGCATATACAGCTCGAACTTGATCTGAAGCTTGTCCCAGAGAACTTCACGAAGGCGAAGGAGGAGGCAAAAGGTATGTTTGGTGAGAACCTTGACGACTGCCCTTATTTCTTGTCCACTCCCGAGTCTGATCTCACTGTCATTTTGCAGATAAACTGAGGGATGCTCTGATGAAGAAGGACCTTGACCTTGCCGAGGCGCAGAAAGCGGCTTCGGACAAGATGAAACTCGTAGAAGAAAAGCTGGCTTCAATCAGCAAACTTGAAGAGGAGAATACCAATCTGAAAGCTGCTCTCGACGCGGCCAACAAGGAGGTCTGTCGACTTAAGAATGACAAGATAGCCCTAAGCGACAAGGCTAGCGAACTGGCGGGAAAGAAGAATGATCTAGAGGTTTACCTGGGAGGTCTTGCCAAGAAGTTACTCCTCATGCTTGAAGGTAATCCCTTGTATCCGACAGGCTTGTAATTATGGACTTACCACAAAACTGCTGGCTTATCTTTGGGTTGTGTCTACAGAGTTCTGCCAAAACTTTGAGGAAGAGACTGGTCGATTGGAGACAAGCCTGGATCCCATCAAATCTCCTGTGAAGGATGAAGCCACCATGAACGTGCTCCGACTGGAGTCTTGTGTTGCTGTTGTGGTCGACTATCTTGCTAGACTGAATGTTGCAACGTCGCGCATCGACACAACACTCTGGCCGGGGGAAACACTTCAGAATGACCTCGAGTCTCTGATGACTCGACTGAATGAAGTTCCAAGTCGAGTGCAAGAATGGAAGAAGTCTTCTGCCAGGTGTGGTGCTGATGTTGCTCTGTCTCTGGTCCGTGTTCACTGCAAGGGCGCGCGGGAGGACAAGCTGGCATCTCTCAAGGTGGCCAATACCAAGAAGCGTGACTTCCAATCTTTCAAGGAGACCTTCATTGCTGCTGCCACTCGGATTGCAGATGGAATCGACCTGGATGAGTTTGTCGCACCTTCTAGTCCTCCATAGGAGGAGTAAAAAACTTCTATGCTTGATGCCTTAAATTTGCCTTGGAATGCCGAGTGGTTTTTGTAACTGGTAAACTTTAACACGCTTGGTGCCTGAGAACTTCTGGATCCGTAGGATGCTATCTGAACTTGAGTTTGCCGTTGAATATGTTTGCATTTGTCTTCGAACGAACATTGTTCTTCACTCGGAATATATGCTAGTGCTTGTGATGCACTCTTGCAGGTAGGAATGAAGCACAGATTGCAGTCGACTTGCGTCCTTGCGGATCGGGATGGAGTGCACATTGTATTTGTGGCGGAGCTCTGAAGCGGAAGGTAGCAGGCGAGTTGCACCTCGTCATCCTTGCAGAGCGGAATGAATTTCATACTTAGGCTAGCACTGGGCTGCAGCTAAGCCTTCGAGTGGGAGGCCCCCGAGTGGGAGGTTTGCTCTCCACTCGGTAGGATTTTCAAAGACTTAGGCGAGCACTGGGCTGCAGCTAAGCCTCCGAGTGGGAGGTTTGCTCTCCACTTGGTAGGATTTTCATAAACTTAGGCTAGCACTGGGCTGCAACTAAGCCCCCGAGTGGGATGTTTGCTCTCCACTCGGTAGGATTTTCAAAACTTAGGCGAGCACTGGGCTGCAGCTAAGCCACCGAGTGGGCGGTTTGCTCTCCACTCGGTAGGATTTTCAAAACTTAGGCAAGCACTTGGCTGCAGCTAAGCCCCCGAGTGGGAGGTTTACTCTTCACTCGGTAGGATTTTTTGTGACGTACCTCTGAAGGAGAAGGTAACAGTCGACCTGCACCTCGTCCTCCTTGCGGGTCGCACGTTGTATTTGTGGCGTAGCTCGGAAGGAGAAGGTAGCAGTCGACCTGCGCCTCGTCCTCCTTGCGGAGCGCACATTGTATTTGTGGCGTAGCTCGGAAGAAGAAGGTAGCAGTCGACCTGCGCCTCGTCCTCCTTGCGGAACGCACATTGTATTTGTGGCGTAGCTCGGAAGAAGAAGGTAGCAGTCGACCTGCGCCTCGTCCTCCTTGCGGAGCGCACATTGTATTTGTGGCGTAGCTCAGAAGAAGAAGGTAGCAGTCGACCTGCGCCTCGTCCTCCTTGCGGAGCGCACATTGTATTTGTGGCGTAGCTCGGAAGAAGAAGGTAGCATTCGACCTACGCCTCGTCCTCCTTGCAGAGCGCACATCATATTTGTGGCATAGCTCGGAAGAAGAAGGTAGCAGTCGACCTGCACCTCGTCCTCCTTGCTAAGCGCACATTGTATTTGTACTTAGGCGAGCGCTGGGTTGTAGCTAAGCCTCCGAGTGGGAGGCTGGCTCACCACTCGGCAGGATTTTGTTAAACTTAGGCGAGTACTTGGACTGCAACTAAGCCTTCGAGTGGGAGGCTGGCTCACCACTTGGCAGGATTTTGTTAAACTTAGGCGAGTACTTGGACTGCAGCTAAGCCTCCGAGTGGGAGGCTGGCTCACCACTCGGCAGGATTTTGTGAAACTTAGGCGAGTACTTGGACTGCAGCTAAGCCCCCGAGTGGGAGGCTGGCTCACCACTCGGTAGGATTTGAAAGTACTTAGGCGAAACGGATTCGCAGCTAAGCCCCCGAGTGGGAGACTGGCTCACCACTCGGCAAGGATTTTTTTTACAAACTTAGGCAAAACGGATTCGCAGCTAAGCCACCCATTGGGGGACTGCTCATGTAAACAAAAGTAACAACAATCACTGGGAAAATTATAACACTCTTGTCTTTGATAAATAAACTACAGAAGTACTTTTATTACATCTCATCTGAGTGAATACTTAAGTATAAAAGGGGTGGAGCAGCTCCGCATTCCAAGCTCGGGGCTCGTCAATCTGGTGACCGACATTGTAAAGGCGGTACGCCCCGTTGTGGAGAACTTTGGTGACGATGAAGGGACCTTCCCAAGTAGGAGCGAGCTTGTGTGGCTTCTGCTGGTCCACTCGGAGAACCAAATCTCCTTATTGGAAGGCTCGACTCTTCACGTTTTGGCATGGAAGCGACGTAAGTCCTGCTGATAAATGGTCGATCGGATCATGGCCATCTCTCTTTCTTCTTCTAGAAGATCGACTGCATCTTGTCGGGCTTGCTCTGCTTCATCTTCAGTGTAGAGTTCGACTCGGGGTGCATTGTGAAGCAAGTCACTCGACAAGACTGCTTTAGCTCCGTAGACCAAGAAGAACGGAGTTCTCCCAGTCGACCAATTAGGTGTGGTCCTTAATCCCCGAAGCACTGACAGAAGTTCGTCGACCCATGGACCAGCCGTGTGCTTGAGATCGCGCATCAGTCGGGGTTTCAGCCCATTGAGAATTAAACCATTTGCTCGTTCTGCCTGTCCATTCGACTGGGGGTGAGCGAATGAAGCATAGTCGACTCGTGTGCCCTGGGATGTGCAAAAGGCTCTGAATACCTCAGAATTGAAGTTTCACCCATTGTCAGTGATGATGCTATGTGGAACTCCATATCTGAATATCAACTCCCTGATGAAGCTGACAGCAGTGCCGGCATCAAGATTCTTGATGGGTTTAGCTTCAATCCACTTAGTGAACTTGTCGACTGCCACCAGCACATGGGTGAAGCCGCTTCTGCCTGTTCTCAGTGGCCCAACCATATCCAATCCCCATACAGTGAAAGGCCAGATGAGTGGAATGGTCTTCAAGGCTGAGGCAGGCTTGTGTGACATATTGGAGTAAAATTGACATCCTTCACACTTGTTGACTATCTCCTTTGCCATTTCCTTTCCTCATGGCCAGTAAAATCCCGCTCGGTATGCTTTAGCCACAATGGTTTGAGAGGACGCATGATGGCCACAGGTCCCCCAGTGGATATCGTCAAGGATTATCCGACCTTCTTCTGGCGTTATACATTTTTGACCGACTCCAGTCGCGCTTTCTCTGTACAACTGTCCCTTTATCACGGTAAAGGCTTTGGATCGGCTGGTGATCTGTCGAGCCTCTTCTTCATCCTCTGGGAGCTCTTTCCTTAAGATATACGCAATGTACGGCACTGTCCAATCGGGAGTGATGACCAACGCTTCCATGATCAGGTCGACCACCGCTGGAACTTCGACTTCAGTCGGATCTGTGACACTTTTTGGCTGCGGAGCTTCTTCGGTAAAAGGATCTTCCTGAACTGATGGAGTATGGACATGTTCGAAAAACACATTACTGGGAATGGCTTCTCTCTTGGAACCTATCTTTTCCAAATCATCAGCCACTTGATTCTTCAGTCGGGGTATATGATGGAGCTCTAACCCTTCAAATTTCTTCTCAAGCTTTCTTACTGCATTGTAGTGACCAGTCATGGCTGGGCTTCTGACGTCCCACTCTTTCATCACCTGATTGACCACCAAATCTGAGTCGCCATAAAACATAAGGCGACAGACACCGAGTGAAATGGCCATGCGCAACCCATACAAAAGTGCTTCGTATTCTGCTTCATTGTTGGGGGAATCAAAGTGGATCTGGAGCACATATCTGATCTTATCTCCTCGGGGGGAAACCAATACTACCCTAGCACCGGAACCATTCAGAATCTTAGAACCGTCAAAGAACATGGTCCAGTGCTCTCAGTGAACTTGAGTCGGTAGTTGCTGTTCAATCCACTCGGCGATGAAATCTGCTACTGCTTGGGACTTAATGGCTTTCTTTGCCTCAAACTTGATATCAAGGGGAAGGAGTTCAATCGCCCATTTTGCCACTCGACCAGTTGCATCTCTGTTGTGCAGAATCTCTGACAATCGGGCATCGCTGACGACTGTAATGGAATGATCAGAGAAATAATGAGCAACCTTCTTCGAGGTCATGTAAATCCCATATACAAGCTTCTGATAATGAGGGTATCTTTGCTTCGATGGGGTCAACACTTCGGAAAGATAATATACTGGGCGCTGAACTTTGAAGGCTTTCCCTTCTTCTTCCCGCTCGACCGTAGTACTATACTAACGACTTGTCCTGTGGCTGTAATGTAAATCAACAAAGGCTCTTTGCTGATTGGAGCAGCAAGCACCGGCTGGGTGGAGAGCAGAGCTTTTAGCTCTGCAAACGCTGCATCAGCTTCTGGAGTCCACTCGAACTTGTCTGACTTCTTCATCAGTTGGTAAAGAGGCAATGCCTTTTCACCGAGGCGAGAGATGAATCGACTTAACGCGGCCAAGCATCCAGTAAGCTTCTGGACATCATGCACACGCACGGGGCGTTTCATTCGGAGTATAGTGCCAACTTTTTCTGGGTTGGCGTCGATTCCTCGTTCGGAAATGAGAAAACTAAGTAACTTTCCGCCAGGAACTCTGAATGTGCACTTTGATGGATTAAGCTTGATATCATACCTCCTGAGATTGGCAAATGTTTCAGCGAGGTTGGTCAACAGGTCGGAACCCTTCCGTGATTTGACCATAATATCATCCATGTATGCTTCCACATTTCAACTGATTTGAGTGAGTAAACACTTCTAAATCATCCTCATGAACGTGGCTCCGGCATTCTTGAGGCCGAATGGCATGGTGACATAGCAGAAGCACCTGAATGGAGTGATGAAAGCTGTTTTGATCTCATCGGGTCCATACAGACGGATCTGATGGTAACCGGAATAAGCGTCTAAAAAAGACAGGCGCTCACATCCCGCAGTCGAGTCGACTATTTGGTCGATGCGGGGAAGAGGAAAATGATCTTTCGGGCAGGCCCAATTGATATGTTTGAAATCAATGCACATGTGAAGTGACTTGTCCTTCTTGGGGACCATGAAAACATTGGCGAGCCACTCGGAGTGGTAAATTTCTCGGATAAACTCTGCTGCTAGGAGCCGAGCCACCTCCTCGCCAATGGCCTTTCTCTTCTGGACGGCAGATCGTTGAAGATGTTCTTTGACAGGTTTCACCTTTGAGTCAACTCGTAGACGATGCTCAGCCAGTCCCCTGGGAACACCCGGCATGTCAGCAGGCTTCCATGCAAAGATGTCCGAGTTCTCATGAAGGAACTGGATGAGCGCTTCTTCCTATTTAGAGTCGAGTGTTGTGGAGATATGAGTCGGAGCAGCACTGGGGTCGGTCGGATGAATGTGAACGGGCTTCGTCTCACCAGACGACTGGAAGGCTAACTCTGTGGCGGGCTTCTTGGCCCGAAATAAATCACTCGGATCTACATTTTCCTGGTATTCTTGCAGCTCCACCACTGTTATCTGAGCATCGGCAATCTTTGAGCCCTTCTGAAAGCACTCTTCTGCCATTTTCCGATTGCCAGTGATGGTGATCACACCCTTGGGACCAGGCATCTTCAATTTGAGGTACACATAACATGGTCGAGCCATGAATCGTGCATAAGCTAGCCTGCCTAAAATAGCGTGATAACCACTCTGGAAATCCACAACTTCAAATGTTAACTTTTCTTTTCGGAAATGCTTTGAATCGCTGAAAACCACATCAAGAGCAATTTGGCCGAGTGACTCAGCCTTCTTCCCAGGAATGACTCCATGGAAACTCATGTTGCTGGAACTGAGTCTGGACATCGGAATGCCCATTCCCTTCAGCGTCTCTGCATCAGAACCTTAGTCAGTCGAGTGCCTTCTACGACTGGGTCGACCACCAAAGCTTGCCTCCCAGGGGTGGCTGTGTGTGTCGGATGATCATACTGGTCGAACGTGATGGCGGTCTGAGACCATTTCAGATAACTGGGTGTCGCCGGAGCAACCATATTCACCTCACGGTTGATAACTTTCAATCGACTTTTGCTCTCAACATCAGCAAATATCATCAGGGTGGAATTGACATGGGGGTAGGCCCCATCACTGTCCTCTTTGTCCTCAACCTTGTCCAACTCCTTTTCCGTATCCTTGGGTTGTTTTCCCTGAAACTGCTGGATTAAGAGCCGGCACTGGCGAGTGGTATGTTTCGGGTAAATGAAGTTACCCTCCTCGTCTTTCTTCTTGTGGATGTGGCATGGAAAATCCATCACGTCGTTTCCTTCCTTGTCCTTCACTTTCTTGGGGTTCCAAGATCCTTTGGGCTTTCCCTTAAACTTGCCCTGAGTCACGGCCAAGGCTTCTCCAGGAGCAGCTGGCTCGGCTTTCTGTTTCTGCTTCCGACTGGAGTTCCCTCCTCCGGTTTCATGAGCAGTCGGCTTGTACTTGCTGCTCCGGAGCCGATCCTCTTCTTCACCATTGGCATATTTGGTGGCAATCTCCATCATTCGACTCAGAGTCATGTCTCCAGTCCGACCGAACTTCAAACTTAACTCTCTGTTCTTAACGCCTTCCTTGAAGGCACAGACTGCTTGGTGATCAGATACATTCTCCATCGTGTGATGCAATGTGATCCACCTCTGGATGTAATCCCTCAGAGTCTCATTGAAAGTGCGTTATATCGACTAGAGGGGGGGTGAATAGACGATTTTTATGAATTCTTCACTGAGGAATTTGCTGGTGAGGAAATTCCTTAGCGAAGAACTACTTGCAGCGGAATAAGTACTCAGAAGTAAGCATAACAGAATACAAGCATGGTCATCATGATGAAATGAAGACAAGAACAGAGTACAGAAAGCGTAATCACAGGATAACACAAGATGAAGACAAACAGACTGAAGAAATTGAACCGAGGAAATTGAGAAAGTCTTCACTCAAAGTCTTCAAGCAAAGATATGAACAAACATTCAACATAGTAATGAGGAAATGAAAGGGTTGAGGAGATAGAACCAGTTAGTTGGTGAAGACAATGATTTGGTAAACCAGTTCCAACTGCTGTCTCAGTTGTACGTCTGGTTGGAGCGGCTGAGTATTTAAACTCGAGGACACGCAGTCCCGGACACCCAGTCTCTGAGCCGCAACTCACGACACCCAGTCCTCACCGTATTCTCCTTGAACTAAGACCATGCAGGCCTCGTCCAATCACTCGTGGTAAGTATTCAGGTGACTTCCAAACCTTCACAGACTTGGTCACTCGACGATCCACAATTCCTCTTGGATGCTCTAGACCTTGACGCCTAACCGTCTGGAAGAAGCACAGTCTTCAAAGGTAACAAGCGTCGGATCCACGCAGGATCAATTTCTTCAGTGATGCTCAATCACTTTGGGTTTGTGGGGGTTTGGTTTTGGGATTTTCCTCACTTGATGATTTTCGCTCAAAGTCCTTGGAGGATGGGTTGCTCTCAAATGACAAGTGTCAAGTTCTCTCGGAGCAGCCAACCAACTAGTGGTTGTAGGGGGGGGGGGGCTATTTATAGCCTAGGGAGCAGCCCGACATGATAAGACATAAATGCCCTTCAATGATATGACCGTTAGGTGGATAAGATATTTTGGGACAGCCGGCACGCAGCACAGCAACGGTCGGAAATTTGACTCTCAAATTCCTCAGGGCTATCATGTTCCTCACTGTGTAGGCAATTCGCACTGGTGAATTCCTAACTCCTTAGTTAGAGCAAAGTCCTCAGTGACCAGAAGAACTGCGTCTCTGTCACTGAAGAAAATGACTGAACTGTATGAGATTTCCAATGGCTTCACTCGAAGGGATTGGTAGGTGTAGGATTTTGAGTTGAGCATCACATGGAAAATTTTCCTTAGTATTTCCTCGACCCCCTTTAACAGTACGGTGTTTCCTATGACTCAAGAAAGAGAAAAACAAAACTACGAAAACAAAAGTCTTCACGCTTCATGTTCCTCAAATGAATACCAAGTCTTCAAGGTCACACCTATTTTCTTCACTTTCAAAGTCTTCAGAAAGTCTTCAGAATATCAAGGTCTTCAGTCGAAGAACTTCATTTTTAGGGGTCGACGTTCTCTGTAAATATCAAACTCCTCATAGACTTATAGACCTGTGTACACTCACAAACGCATCAGTCCCTTAACCTATAAGTCTTCAATACACCAAAATCACTAAGGGGCACTAGATGCACTTACAATCTCCCCCTTTTTGGTGATTAATGACAACATAGGTTAAGTTTTCAATGGGGATAAACATATGAAGTGTAAATATTGATATTGAGGAATTTGATTGCAAGATATAGAAGAACTCCCCCTGAAGTTGTGCATAGTGAGGAATTTGCTTTTGAAGCAATGCACACTTGAAGAGATGAATCATGGAGATCTCCCCCTATATCTTGTAATTCATACACGCATTTGATATATAATATGAAGAATTTGAAATGCATGATGAAATATGGTGCCTGATGAAATTCAGCATGCGTGCAATAATATTAACGAGGAATAGACCTGCCGAAAGCATCAGAGGTATCGGAGCATAGTGCAACAAAAGTATTAGAGCACCATCCAAAAGTATCAGAGCACCATCGGGTTTAAGATTACAACTCGATCCAATAAAAAGTTTCGGAAGAACGAGAGTTTTAACTTAACAAAAACGCCCATAATATAAACCCGCTTGAAGACTAACTCAGATTTCTCCCCCTTTGTCATCAAATGACCAAAAGGATTGAAACTGAGGACTAACGCCCCTGAAGAATTTCAAGTTGATGGAGGAGCGCCAGCGTTGTCGGGGTTGTTTGTTGTAGCAGGGCCTGCCACAGTGTCGTCCAAATCTTCATATTCATCAGTGTCACGCGATGAAGAATAAGAGCTGGCCACCAGATCAGGAACTTTGACCCTCTTGAATTTCTTCGGAGGAGGTGCAGACCAGTCAAATGCTTCCTGGAGACCCATAGTCTTTAGTTCTTCCGCGCTATAGACATGTGTGAGGACAGCCCAGGTCCGGTTGAGGGTTTCATGAAGGTGATAATGATTTTTCTTCACTGCATTATGGGTTATAGTCAGTGAAGAACACATGCTCGGAAAAGAAGTCTTCAGCCTTGAACTTCTGTTTGCTTGAGAACGGATTCTTTGGCTTCGGCAGAGGAATGTCAGTGATTTGCAGTACCACCTCAGGAATCGCGAGCTCAGGTGCTTCAGGCTGAGGAATTTTTGGTTCCTCTTCTTGTGCAATCAGTGGATCAGCAGTAGCAGGTTCTTCAGCACTAGTGGCTGGAATTTCTTCATGAACAGAGGAAGTGGGATGAGTTTCTTCAGAGCCCAGTTGAACTATTGTTGCCGGAGACTGAGGAATCTGTAGAATAGGAGTGAAGAGAGGAGTATTGGGATGCTGACTTTCCCAGAAGTCATCGTTCATCACTGGTGTGGAGCATCCAATATCCACATCTTCATATTCAATTTCCTCAACACCTGCCTCTTCAGCTGTGAACTGAGGCATAGGTGAGGAATTGACAGTCGTTGAAGGGATTGTATCCACTTCAATTTCTTCATCAATCTGCTCTGACGAAGCGGCAGAATGATTTTCTTCATCAGATCCGCTTGGAATCTTGTAGTCTTCTCCAAAAGGAACAATTTCCTTTGATGACATGGAGGAAATCGGAACCGCATCAATTGGATGTTCAAGTGAGCTGGTCATTGGCTTCATTTTCTTCGCAGCCGAAGAATTTGACGCAGCTGATGCCTTCTTTTTCTTTACTGCAGCTTGCTCTGCAGCCTTGGTCTTCTTCACTTCATAGGCAGAAGGGAGAATTGGAGTTGGTGTAGGCGCGGGAGGAGCTGAGGACTTTGGTTGATTTTCTTCAGGCGCAACTGATGCAGTTGCCCTGATCTCTTCAGCTTCTTCAGGCGCACCACTAGTGGATGCCCTGGCAATTTCTTCAGCGGCTGGAATGGAGTCATCAGCCCTAGAACTTACATTTTCTTCAGCAGGCTGAAAGTCATCAGCGGTGCTGGCATGTTCTTCAGCAGGCTGAGCAGAGTCTGCAGCCTGAGGATTTTCTTGTTGCGATGGGGCTACAACAGTTGACATTTTCTTCGTCAGGTTGATGAATCTCACTTTGGCTCCTTGCCAATCAGCATAGTATGCATCGAAGTCTTTGCTGAGGGCTTGGATTTCAGATTGAGCCTGGAGAAGTTCCTCAGGTGTCATTCTGACCACGTTTTTCTTTAGGAGCTTCTCCTTCCTGTATTGAGCTTTCTTGATCTCAAGTGCCTTTTCAAACTTCCATTTCTCTTGAGTGATGAAATGGGTCAGCATGTGACTTTGACCAGGAGTCAGTTGAAAGTCAGGCATGGGGGTCTTTGGATCCTTGTGCCAGAGGTCAATGTAGTCGAGGATTTTCCTCGGATCCAAAAGTAGTGGCACCGATGTGCCTTTGGCTCTAGCGGCCTTGACTTGTCTGTCTCTGATGATTTCTGCAAGTTCTTCATTAGAAGCTTCATCATCAGAGGGCACTTGAAATGCAACCTATTTTTTCCTTGGACTTGGCCGAGGACCGCGTCCAGCTGTTGCTTTAGTCTTCAACAGTGTGGGGCCTGATGAGGACATTGGTGCAGCTAAGGAACTCGCTGAGACACCAGAAGCAATAGAAAAACCCGTAGTCCTTTGACATGTAGCCAGATGCACATGAGTTGAGGACTTTGGTGGAGCAGTAGCGGTCTGAGGAATTTGCCGTGAGGGCATAGCTGAGGAACTTGGCCGTGAGGGCGCTGTTGGTGAAGCACTTGGCTTACGAGCAGGCTTCTTTGGCATTGATTTCCTCGGCTTGACCGAGGTCTTAGCAGTAGCAGCAGCAGAATCCTCATTGAATTTCCTCACTGCCTCCTTGGCTTGTCTTGCCAATTTTGCTTGGTGCCTAGCCCATTCTTCAGGAAAGTCCTCACCACGCTTGATGCTGGTGGGATCAGCTACTTGTCCAGGTGCTAATGGAGCTCTTGGGCATGGAGGATTTAAAGCGAATTTCTTCATGTACTTCGGAGTTACATATCTGTACTCCCTCCATTCTCTTGCCCATCTTCGTTCAATCCTCTGAATGCGTACCTTGCGCTGATTTTTGTTCTCTTTGCTAAATTTGGCTTCATCAGGTGTGCAATAATCCTTGTATATGTCATCAGGGATTTTGAAAGCAGTCATGACCTCAGGTTTCTTTCCTCCTTTCTGCGGTCTCTTTCCTTCAGCCATATTCTTCAGATGAGGAATTTGAACAATTGAACACTCTGAAGAAGTATGCAGTTTTTCTTCGAGGAACGCTGCAAATGAGTTAAGTTGATGAGAACCTAGTGATTCAGCAGCGGACATGAGTACCTGTGAACAGAGTGTAGGTGCGAGGAATTTGGAGAGGTCATATGCGTTCTCAGAAGGTTTTTCAAAAAGACAAGTTTCGAGGAATTTGACCAGTTGAGCCTTGAGGAATTTCACTAAGCGTTCTTGTCTTAGGTTCCAGAGTTGTACAGATCGAAGATCCACACAATTGAGGAATCTTGAAGAAAATGAGTGCTTAGAGAAATGGATCAAGAGCATACAGTGTGTGAGGTGTTCATATGTGTGAACATTTGAAGAATAAAAACACCTTTGAAGATTTTTAGGAAGGCTTGAGAATCAAAGTGAGTAATAAAAGTAACTTTTAATTACCCGAACTAAAGAACACGACGAACTGTGATGAACAAAGGTGAAGTTCGTCAAGTTAGATCTCCCAGGCCCTAACTTGGCAGAGGGAGACAGCTACGGCGGCGGCGGAGTGAAGATTTCCGCAACCGGCGCGAGTACGACGGCGACGAGGTCGAGGCAGTGAAGCTCTTCCTCACCGGCGACGATGGAGTAGCGGCGGTGCTAGGGTTTTGAGGAGCTCGAGCGAGAGACAGCGACCGAGCGGAGTAAATGAAGTGAGGAAGGGGAGAGGGGTATTTATAGCCACGGTGAAAACTGTTCGCCCGAAGATTTTGGGACGAACATGCCCCTGCCCTTTCTCCTTCACGCGACATGTGTCACCCACATACTGTGCAGATGAGATCGTGTAAGATCGTGGGTGATTATAATAATGCATCGTGGGATGCAGAACGGTTTGAGCGAAAAAACCGAAAATCTAGATAAGATTTGTTTTAAGGTTTCGTTCGCAATTTCTTCAGCTGACAAGGACACAGTGAAGATTTTGAACGAGTTTCAATTAGAACGCACATGAAGAATTTGTGAATAGATTGGGTTGAGTATAGCATAGAGGGGGAAGGGTACGATCACATTCACTTAGCAGAAAACGCAACTTGAAGAAATAGCCATAAGTGAATGCTGTAGAGGACATAAACTCATATATATATATATATATATATATATATATATATATATATATATATATATATATATATAGCCAATGAAGAAAAACGACGGAAACAGTGAAGATTTTGCAAAGTTGAAGAATTTGAAAAACTGAAGAATTTCAAAACTGAGGAAAAACTCAAATTGAAGATTTTCAACTTTTTGTGGTGGCGTGGCCCACCATATAAGAATGATGATTTCAGACACCGCGTACAATTGTCGTAGGGTTCTGTGAATCAAATTCTTCATTAATTTCTTCACACTTAGAGTGTTATTCTTCATTGATTGAAGAAAAACGTTTCTTCATGTGTTGCACATCTAAGTCAGCAATTTTGCATAAGTGTTAGGATGTGTGTCCTTTTCAAAGAACATTCGAAGACTCTAAGATATTTAACTCACACCGCAACTTGCTAAATCTCTTCTCATCCAAGGGCTTAGTGAAGATATCAGCTAGCTGTTCTTCAGTCTTCACATGCTCGATGGAGATGTCGCCCTTCAACACATGATCACGAAGAAAATGATGACGAATCTGAATGTGCTTTGTCTTCGAGTGCTGAACTGGGTTGTGAGCAATTTTGATGGCACTCTCATTGTCGCAGAGGAGAGGCACATTCTTCAGGTTGACGCCATAGTCCTTGAGGGTTTGCTTCATCCAAAGCAGTTGAGCACAGCATGAGCCAGCAGCAATGTATTTAGCTTCAGCAGTAGACAGTGATACGCAATTCTGTTTCTTCGAGGACCAACAGACCAAAGATCGTCCGAGGAAATGACAAGTACCAGATGTTGACTTGCGGTCCACACGATCACCAGCATAGTCAGAGTCAGAATATCCAATGAGATCAAAAGCAGAGCCCTTGGGGTACCATAATCCTAGTGTTGGTGCATGAGCTAGATAACGAAGAATATGCTTCACAGCCTTATGGTGTGATTCCTTCGGTGCAGCTTGAAATCGGGCACACATGCAAACACTAAGCATTATATCTGGCCTAGATGCACATAAGTACAGTAAAGAACCAATCATGGAGCGGTATACCTTGTGATCAAAGTCAATACCATTTTCATCAGTGCATAGATGGCCATTTGTGGGCATAGGAATTTTGACGCCTTTGCAATCTTGCATGCCGAATTTCCTCAGTACATCTTTGAGGTATTTCTCCTGAGATACGAATATGCCATTGCGCTGCTGACGAATTTGAAGACCTAAGAAGAATTTCAACTCTCCCATCATAGACATTTGATATTCTTCACTCATCATATAGGCAAATTCATCACTATAACATTGGTCAGTACAACCAAAGATAATATCATCAACATATATTTGGCACACAAACAGTTCACCATCATAAGATTTAGTAAAGAGAGTAGGGTCGAGTGAACCGGGTGTGAAGCCATTCTTCACGAAGAATTCCTTCAATGTATCATACCACGCCCGAGGGGCTTGCTTGAGGCCATAGAGAGCCTTGTTGAGTCTGAAGACTTTGTCAGGATTCTTTGGATCTTCAAAACCTGGGGGTTGAGCAACATATACTTCTTCCTCAAGCTTACCATTGAGGAATGCACTTTTCACATCCATTTGATATAAGATGATATCATGATGGTTAGCGTAAGCAAGTAATATGCGAATAGCCTCAAGTCTAGCAACAGGTGCAAAAGTTTCATCGAAATCAATTCCTTCAACCTATGTGTAGCCTTGACCTACTAGTCGTGCCTTATTCCTCACCACAAGGCCATTTTCATCTTGCTTGTTGCGGTAGATCCACTTTGTGCCAATGATATTATGCTTGCGAGGATCTGGGCGATTGACCAATTCCCAGACATTGTTAAGCTCGAACTAATGTAATTCTTCTTGCATAGCCTGAATCCACTCCGGCTCCAGAAATGCTTCATCTACCTTAGTGGGCTCTGTGATAGAGACAAAAGCATAGTGCCCACAAAAGTTAGATAAATGTGAAGCTTTTGAGCGTGTGAGAGGACCTGGTGCGCTAATGTCATCGATGATCTTCTCCACTTGTACTTCTTTTGCAACGCGAGGATGAGCTGGTTGTCACTGAGGAATTTGATCAGCATTTTCGTCAGCACCATTTTCCTCAGCATTTTCTTCAGGTGCATCAGCCCGATGTTCTTCATGAATAGGAATGAATTCTTCAGTAGATTCTTCAGTAGGGATGGCATCCTCAGTTGCCTTGAGCTTGATAGAATCCTCAGGTGTTGGTTCATCTAACACAGAAGGTAGGTGCTCTCTTTGCGAGCCATTAGTTTCATCGAACCGCACATCTACAGTGTCAACAATCTTGTGAAGAACAATGTTGAAGACTCTGTAGGTGTGCGAGTCCTTTCCGTAACCAAGCATAAAACCTTCATGTGCTTTCGGTGCAAATTTAGAGTTGTGGTGAGGATCTCTAATCCAACATTTTGCACTGAAGACTTTGAAATAACTCACATTGGGTTTCTTGTCAGTGAGGAGTTCATAGGCCGTCTTCTTGAAGAATTTGTGAAGATATACTCTGTTGATGATGTGGCATGCAGTATCAATTGCATCAATCCAAAAACGCTGAGGCATTTTGTATTCATCAAGCATAGTGCGAGCCATCTCAACAAGAGTTCTGTTCTTGCGCTCCACGACGCCATTTTGCTGAGGAGTGTAAGGAGCAGATAACTCATGAGTAATACCAAGTTCATCAAGATAGGCATCAAGACCGGAATTCTTGAACTCAGTTCCATTGTCACTTCTGATATGCTTGATCTTCACACCAAAGTTGGTTGAAGCCCTCGAGGAAAATCGTTTGAAGACTTCCTGCACTTCATGTTTGTAAGTAACAATGTGTACCCATGTATATCGAGAGTAATCATCAACAATGACAAAACCATATGGAGATGCATCATTAGTGACTGCTGAGTAATGATTAGGTCCAAAGCGGTCCATGTGAAGCAATTCGAATGGACGAGTAGTGGTCATGATAGTCTTCGCTGGATGCTTGGCCTTGGTCATTTTTCTAGCTTCACAGTCTCCACATAAGTGATCCTTGAGGAATTTGACATTCTCAATGCCAATGACATGCTTCTTCTTTGCAAGCGTGTGCAAATTCCTCATGCCTGCGTGACCAAGTCGTCGATGCCATAGCCAGCCTTCTGAAGCTTTTGCAAGTAGACACACGGCTGGTTGTGGTCCTGTAGAGAAATTAACAATATACAGATCTCCTCTTCTAAAGCCTTCGAAGACTTTGGAATTGTTAGCTTCCATAATCACAACACAGCGATACTTGCTGAAGACAACAACCATATCAAGATCACAAAGCATTGAGACTGACATGAGATTGTATCCTAAGGACTCAACAAGCATGACTTTGTCCATGTGTTTATCCTTAGAAATAGCAACCTTACCAAGACCCAATACCTGACTTTTGCCTTTGTCAGCAAAGATGATATGCTTCAGAGGTGATGGTGATAAAGGAGCAGCCATCAATAGATTCTTGTCACCAGTCATGTGATTCGTACATCCACCATCGAGGACCCATTCAGTAGTTTTGGGTTGATCATCCTGCAGATGAATTAGTGTAGCTTACAATCTCATATGCTTCATCAGTGAAGAATATGATATCAAATTCATCAGATGAATTTCATCAAGCAGTAAACAGATATAGCAGTATGAGGACATGTGAAATTAAAGTTCATTTCATCATGATTCGCCTGCGTCCTTTCAGGCAATTTTGTCAGGTCCCCAGTAAATTCTTCAGACATTAAAGCATGTCTGGAGACCTGACCCTACAGAAGAGATTAGTTCTTTTTCTTCACCACCCACATCTGGAGGGGTGGCAAAGAATTCATCACTCTGCGAGCACCATATGAGAATGGTGGCAAAGATGCCAATCCATTTCGTTTCACATAAGAGGGGTTAGGGTAAGATATGAATAAGCAGAGTAATTCTTTGAGGACTTATGAACATAATGGTTTGAAGAATAATGCACATATTCATAGCCCTTAGCTCTACCCTGCGAGACAGAATTGTTAGCACGATGATAATCATATGAGGACTTTGATCCTTTTAAGGAATTAGATCCATATGAAGAATTTGGTCCATATGAAGAATTCCATCTGGGGTTCCTGTTCTTCACAGGTGGTGTTATGAGGACATTCACCTGAAGACTTTCAACATAACTTTTGGGAACCCAGATTTTCTTCATAGAGGAACCGTTCCTGCAGTTAGTGCCAACATATCTAGCAAATACTTCACCATTCTGGTTTTTGAACAGTTTATAGTTGGAGTCAAATGACTCATCAGAAGAATGAGGAGATTCACATGTAAAGCCAGATAAGTTAGATGGATCAACTGGAGGTCCCTTTGCAGCAACCCATGAGGTTTTGGGGTACTGCTCAGGCTTCCAATATGTTCCATCAGCATTGAGTTTCCTCTCAAAGGCAATACCCTCTTTCCTAGGGTTTCTATTGAGGATCTGCTTTTTAAGCACATCACAAAGTGTCTGATGCCCTTTGAGGCTTTTGTACATGCCTGTCATGTACAATTCCTTCAGCCCTGCATTGTCAGTGATACTAGCAATGTCGTCAGATGAGGAATTAGTGATTGCAGAGGCAGGTGAAGAATTTGTAACAATTGAAGCATTTGAACATTCAGGTGAAGAATTAGCAGATTCACGTTCAATGCACTTTAAGCATGGAGGAACAAATTCTTCCTGAGAAGTGCTGATTTGTTGAGCTAGTAATGAATCGCGCTCCTTCTGAAGATCTTCAGAACACACTCTTAGCTTTCCAAGATCTTCCTTTCTTTGAAGAGATTCAGAGGAAAGCTTTTCATGGTCTTGCTTTTCTTGAAGAAATTCATAAGAAAGTTTCTCATGATCAGATAAGAGAGTGTTATGATGACTTTGAAGGTTGTCAAACCTAGACTGAAGTCTCTGAAGATTTTCAGTCAGGACTTTAGTGCGATCCATTTCTTCACTCAACATATCATCACTTTTGTCTAGCATGTTTTGAACCTTTTCAAAAGCCCGTTCTTGTTTCACAGCAATCTTAGCAAGTTTAAAGTAGTTGGGCTTGAGATCCTCATCAGATTCATTTTCACTAGATTCAGAGGAGTTGTATTTGAGTACCTTTGCACCTTTTGCCATGAATCAATAGGTGGGAGCGTAGTCATCATTATCTTCATCAGGCTTGTCGGTTGAGTCAGTTTCTTCAGCGTTGAAGATGGACTTGCTGACGAAAGCAGTAGCGAAGGCCAGACTCGCCACACCAGATTCGGATTCTTCAGACGCCTCCTCTTCATCATTTTCCTCAGATTCAGCTTCAGAGTCCATTTCCTTGCCAATGAATGCCCGAGCCTTCTTGGAGCTGCTCTTCTTGTGAGATGAAGACTTCGAGGATTTTGATGACGAAGATTTTGACGATTTCTTCTTCTTCTTTGCATCATCAGAACTATAATCCTTGTATTTCTTCTTCTTCATTTCCTTTTCCCACTGAGGACAATCTTGGATATAGTGACCAGGTTTCTTGCATTTGTGGCACAACCTTCTCTTATAGTCACTGGATGAGGAATCACTGCTTCTTGAGGATTTTCCAAAGCGACCACGTCTTGAGAACTTCTGGAATTTCTTCACGAGCAGTGCTAGCTCCTGGCTCAATTCTTCAGGATCACCAAGTCTACTACCAGAATCCTCATATTCAGAATCAGACATAGCCTTGGCCTTCAGGGCATGTGGTTTGCCATAGTTTGAACCATAGAGATCTCTCTTTTCAGCAAGCTGGAACTCATGAGTATTTAGCCTTTCGAGGATATCGGCAGGATCAAGAGACTTGTAGTCAGCACGTTCTTGTATCATCAGTCCCAGAGTATCAAATGAGGAATCAAGCGATCTCAACAGTTTCTTCACCACTTCATGATCAGTGATGTCAGTGGCACCGAGGGCTTCAAGCTCATTTGAGATGTCAGTGAGGCGATGAAAGGTTTGTTGGACATTTTCATTGTCGAGTCTTTTGAAGCGGTTGAAGAGATTCCGAAGAACATCAACTCGAGAGTCACGCTGAGTTGAAACTCCTTCATTTACTTTGGACAGCCTATCCCAGATAAGCTTAGCAGTTTCCAAAGCACTCACTCTTCCATACTGTCCTTTGCTCAGATGGCCACATATGATATTCTTCGCTTGAGAATCAAGTTGCTTGAATCTCTTCACATCGGTAGCGTTCAGTGAGGGTGAGACAGAGGGAACACCATTTTCCACAACATACCAGAGATCGTTATCAATTGCCTCAAGATGCATTCGCATCTTGTTCTTCCAGTAGGGATTGTCCGTCCCATCAAAGGTAGGACACCCAGCCAAGACCTTGATCATACCTGCGGTCGACATAACTAAAACTCCAGGCGGTTAAACCAAAATCACACAGAACAAGGGAGTACCTTGCTCTGATACCAATTGAAAGTGCGTTATATCGACTAGAGGGGGGGTGAATAGGCGATTTTTATGAATTCTTCACTGAGGAATTTGCTGGTGAGGAAATTCCTTAGCGAAGAACTACTTGCAGCGGAATAAGTACTCAGAAGTAAGCATAACAGAATACAAGCATGGTCATCATGATGAAATGAAGACAAGCACAGAGTACAGAAAGCGTAATCACAGGATAACACAAGATGAAGACAAACAGACTGAAGAAATTCAACTGAGGAAATTGAGAAAGTCTTCAGTCAAAGTCTTCAAGCACAGATATGAACAAACATTCAACACAGTAATGAGGAAATGAAAGGGTTGAGGAGATAGAACCAGTTAGTTTGTGAAGACAATGATTTGGTAAACCAGTTCCAACTGTTGTCTCAGTTGTACGTCTGGTTGGAGCGGTTGAGTATTTAAACTCGAGGACACGCAGTCCCGGACACCCAATCTCCGAGCCGCAACTCAGGACACCCAGTCCTCACCGTATTCTCCTTGAACTAAGACCACGCAGGCCTCGTCCAATCACTCGTGGTAAGTCTTCAGGTGACTTCCAAACCTTCACAGACTTGGTCACTCGGCAATCCACAATTCCTCTTGGATGCTCTAGACCTTGACGCCTAGCCGTCTGGAAGAAGCACAGTCTTCAAAGGTAACAAGCATCGGATCCACGCAGGATCAATTTCTTTAGTGATGCTCAATCACTTTGGGTTTGTGGGGGTTTGGTTTTGCGATTTTCCTCACTTGATGATTTTCGCTCAAAGTCCTCGGAGGATGGGTTGCTCTCAAATGACAAGTGTCAAGTTCTCTTGGAGTAGCCAACCAACTAGTGGTTGTAGGGGGCGGCTATTTATAGCCTAGGGAGCAGCCTGACATGATAAGACATAAATTCCCTTCAATGATATGACCGTTAGGTGGATAAGATATTTTGGGACAGCCGGCGCGCAGCACAGCAACGGTCAGAAATTTGACTCTCAAATTCCTTTGGGCTATCATGTTCCTCAGTGTGTAGGCAATTCGCACTGGCGAATTCCTAACTCCTCAGTTAGAGCAAAGTTCTCAGTGACCAGAAGAACTGCGTCTCTGTCACTGAAGAAAATGACTGAACTGTATGAGATTTCAAATGGCTTCACTCGAAGGGATTGGTAGGTGTAGGATTTTGAGTTGAGCATCACATGGAAATTTTTCCTTAGTATTTCCTCGACCCCCTTTAACAGTACGGTGTTTCCTATGACTCAAGAAAGAGAAAAACGAAACTACGAAAACAAAAGTCTTCATGCTTCATGTTTCTCAAATGAATACCAAGTCTTCAAGGTCACACCATTTTCTTCACTTTCAAAGTCTTCAGAAAGTCTTCAGAATATCAAGGTCTTCAGTCGAAGAACTTCATTTTTTGGGGTCGACTTCCTCTGTAAATATCAAACTCCTCATAGACTTATAGACCTGTGTACACTCACAAATGCATCAGTCCCTTAACCTATAAGTCTTCAATACACCAAAATCACTAAGGGGCACTAGATGCACTTACACTCATTCGACTTTTGCACACAAACCTGTAGCTCTATCAACCCTGCTGTTCGCTTGCAAGTTCCTTCAAATGTCCTGACAAACACTCGGGCAAGATCCTCCCAATTGTAAATGCTGCTAGGTGCCAACTGATTCAGCCATGCTCTAGTCAAGCCCTCCAACATAAGAGGTAGGTGTTTCATGGCCACCTCATCATTGCCGCCGCCAATCTGAACAGCCACTCGGTAGTCCTCAAGCCAAGTATAGGGCTTGGACTCACCAGTGAACTTACTAACTCCAGTCGCCAACCTTAAGTTGGGAGGAATCACCGCGGCCCTGATGGCTCTGCTAAAACACTCTGGTCCTGAGACATGAACTCTGCTGCTGGTGGGCGTATCTCTGTCATGGCCTTCTCGGTGAGCTCTGTTCTGGTCGACCAAACCCTGAACGATAATGGATCTCGCATCAAAGCCTGGTTCTCTGGGGTCGATTGGAACCCTTCGCCCAACACTGTGCTGGCGTCTGTCATCTTGCTGTCGAGGGGCGTACGACCCACCCCTTGGGGGAGGAGTGGGCACTCCACGCCGATCATCGCGATTGAATCGGTCATCATACTGATCACGCCGACCTCCACGTCCCTCACGCCGTGGGGGCGATCTTGGGCTATGGGCTGAATGGACTGTATTCGCAGCGACAGATCTGCTGTGAATCCGGTTTTGCGACTGCGATACAGCTGAATTCTGATCTCCTGCTGCCCGGAGAAAATCTCTGATCTGCATCAAGCCTCTGCCGGCCTCTGACTGGGAGGGCTGAATCGACTCTGCTATTCGGGCTGCAGCCGCTAAATTCTCAATCGGAGTTTGATATACCTAAGTCGGTGTTGGAAAGAGTTGACGTCGACTGGAGTCTGGAACTCGTTGCCGCGCGTGCTCGTCGAGTGCTCGCTGGAGATTCTCCAGTCGAGTGCGCTCAGCCAAGTTGGCCAAACGCGCGTCCTCCAAAGCACGAGCCTCGGGGGTTTCTCCTACGATAGGAGTATGTAGAGCATCCATGTTCCAGCGGCGAAGATCTTCCCTTTGCAGCGAAGTGAGTGGCTCGGGTTGATACTCCTCGTGGACCTGCGCTGGGTCGCCTCCGCCGTCCCCTCCGTCGGCGCGGGGGAAGCCGGGAGGACAACGCGGTCCATTGACCATCAGGACCTCCGCCGCTGGATCACTGCTATCGCACTCGGATGCAGTCTCTATGGAGCCAGTCGACAGATCGAACAGGTCGTTGAGAGATTCGTCGGGCTCGATCGCCGCGACTTGGGGGGTGGCCGACTGGCGGGCCGCTGCGTGCCTCACCCACCGCTGAAGCCTCGACCGACCGGAACGCTTGCGCTGGCGAGAGACAGGTAGGGAGGACGACGCAGGGGTCGACCGATACGGGGCCGACGGTTGCCGCAGCAGGACGCCGTGGACACATATGCGAAAGTGTGTCGCCCCGCGGACTAGAAGCGCGTCGATGTCGAGTGGAGCCTCCTGGAGCCAAGCAGAGTCGTCGGCAATGAACGTGAGCGCGCCGAGACGGATCTCGCGGCCCTCAACCAAAACTCCGCCAGAAACCATGATGAAGGTGATCGGAACAATCGCAACTTCTCCAATAAGTCGCTAAGACACCTGCCCCACGGTGGGCGCCAACTGTCGTGGTTCTAAGCCTGACAGTAGAATAGGGGGGTAGGTATGGAGAGGCAAGATCCTAGCTATGGAGTAGTTGTATACGCAAGTGATTTACGAGTTCAGGCCCTTCTCGGAGGAAGTAATAGCCCTACGTCTCGGAGCCCAGAGGCGGTCGACTGTATTATATGCGTATGAGTTACAGAGGTGCGAACCCTTGTGCCTGTGGAGGGGGGGTGGCTTATATAGAGTGCGCCAGGACCCCAGCCGACCCATGTTACAAGGGATTTAAGGTACATAAAGGCCTGGCATTACTGGTAATGCCCTACATAAAGTGCTATCATGACCATTAAGACTACTTAATAACAGACCGTTTGGGTGCAGAATGACTCTTGATCTCCTGGTGGTCGAGTGAGGCTTCATGGTCGAGTGTCTTCGAGTCCGTCGAGTGGAATCCTTCCAGGTCGACCGAAAGGCAGTTTCTTCTAGAGATATCCTTGGGGAGGGTATCTTGGATAGGTCCATGACCCTACCCTAGGTACATGGCTTCATCAGGGAGAAGAGGTGTTACACCACTGCATCACTACAAAAAAAAGACACATCCGTGACATTTTGGGCCGAACGATTTTTTTTCATGTCATACTTATGACACTTCTATGACGATAATTGTGACAAAACCCGGTATCATCATTGATGTGGTGGGCTTCTACTTCTATGATAAAAAATCATGAAAGAAACTGGGCTTTTCGTCCTGGGCGGGCCGGAGACGCAGCTGCATGACATTCTTTGGGTCGTCCATGACGGAAACAACCGTGGTAGAAGCGAGGGCGAGGAAAATTTCGGGGAGTTCCCGGTTACGGTGGCTGGTCGGGGGCCGAGCGATGCGCGTTTCTCTCATACACGTACATGCGCGTGTGCGAGGCGTTGGGCTCTAACTGAACCCGAATGAAGCATTCGCCTAACTGAACCCGAGCGATTGTACTGCAGGCTACGCGTTACTTAACCCGAGCGATCGAGCGATTCCTTCGCAGCTGCTGCTAACTAAAGCCAATCGAGGCTGCCTCTGGATGAATAGTGAGCATTGTTGGGGGGTGGATGAATAGTTCCCGGTGGGGGTTGGATGAACAGGACCCTGTGGTGTTGCCGCTGGATGAACAGGACCCCAATCGATCAAGCCTATTGGGCATGGATGAACATGACCCCTTGGAGGGCTGGACGAACAGGACCCCATGGAGGGAAGGTTGAACAGTAGCTGGTGGAGGGCTGGTTGAATAGTAGCCGGTGGAGTCCTGGATGAATAGTAGCCCGTGGAGGGGTGGTTGAACAGGAACCCGTGGAGAGGGCTGGTTGAACAGTAGCCGGTGGAGGAGCGCGCGGTGGAGGATAGACGAACAGGAGCCCGTGGATGAACAGTCGCAGGTGGAGGCTGGAAGAGGTCGATGGTGGATGAACAGTACCCAGTGGAGGCTGGAGGAGGTCGACGGTGGAGATGAACAGTATCCCGTGGAGTCCCGTTTTGCGGTATGCCACACCCCTCCCAATGAACAGGACCCCCATTTCGACTGTAGCGCTCAAACACAAGTCAATTTCCTCCGTTTTGTGGTACGCCACACCCCTCCCGATCAACAGGACCCCGTTTCGACCGTAGGAGGTCCAACAGAAGTCCGTTTCCTCCGTTTCGCAGTACGGCAGAGCCCTCCCGATGAACAGGATCCCATTTCGCTCGTGGCCGGTCGAACACAAGGTCGTTTCCTCCGTTCTGCGGTACGCCAGGCCTCGTTTCCATCGGTTGTTCTATCCAAGACCTCCCGATGAACACGATGACACATTCCGTTCCGACCCAGCCGGTTGGCTCCCCATGAACACGACGATGATGCAGTTTCTCCGTTCTGACCCAGCCATGTACACGAGCCCTTGCCGTACATATGCGTGAATAGGCGTCCGAGACCCCGCCCGTATGTACGTACGTGGCCGTATTTACTTTCTTGCACCCTGGCCGTTGTACGTACGTGTACATGCTATGTGCATGCCTCTAATATGACACGTGCGCGCCTCTACATCAACCAGTATGTACGTACACATACACGATCAGAATGAAAATGCTACGTACGCTTCGACCAGGTGGGTCCCGACTGTCAGGATGTCAGGACCCCGATTCCAAGACACACCGATCTAGCATGTAACACACCATATCACTTTGCAGCCTCACACACGGTATTCCCACGGGTGCCACCTTACCTGGCCCGGGACCGTTTGCACCTTTAAGCTCACGTATATGATAGTGTCGCTAGCATCCATATGTAAAAGAACCCGGGCCAACATGACTAGTCGTAAACCCAAGGTGGCACTAACTTACAGGGACAGGCATACATGACCCAGCAACGAACGTGCCGATCAAAAACGTATGAACCCAAGTCGTAGCAAGCTATAGGGACTTAAAGAACAACGCGTGACATTTCCCCGAAGGGACAGACACAGGAACGAAGAAGGACACATGCCGGCCAGCCTAAGTGTTCCGGAGCAGTACCAAGCTACCAAGGCTCAGTGGAAGCACTAGGAGGCATTTCTCAGTAAGAGAGGCTACCAAGAATAAACCACTAGGTTGTCAGATCCCACACAAACAAAGCATTTCAATAACATACACACAATATGCTCGATATGTGCAAATACAACATGGCATCACAACTAAACTCTACGATTCAAAGAATTTATTCAATAGGCTCCAAGGAGACAATTATTACAAACATGGGTCTCATGACCCAAAATTCAGAGCATACAAACAACAGAAGCACAACATATGTCTGAGTACAGACAACTACAAAGAAAAGGGCTGAGAAGCATGACTAACTACGAGATCCTCCCAAGGTACAAGATCATAGCTGAGGTATCAAGCTAAACGTCGAAGTCCACGCGGAACTACTAGCGAGACTGAAGTCTCTCTGCAAAAACATAAATTAAGCAAACGTGAGTACAAATGTACCCAGCAAGACTTACGTCCGAACTAGCTACATATGCATCAATATCAACAAAGGGGTGGTGGAGTTTGACTGTAGCAAGCCAGCTTTGACTGTGGCTATTCTGAACTACGACTACAAGTAATTCTTTTGAGGTGGCGCACATGAGTATACTTATTCACCAAATCAATTCACCACTATGGATCCGCT
Source organism: Triticum timopheevii (assembly GCA_963921465.1). Lineage (NCBI taxonomy): Eukaryota > Viridiplantae > Streptophyta > Magnoliopsida > Poales > Poaceae > Triticum > Triticum timopheevii. The sequence continues at coordinate 243,910,871 of OY997264.1, read as the reverse complement.
CCCGTCTCCCTATGAGAACGCCATCCATAACACTCACGCTTATCTTGCACATTTTAGAGTAACCACTTTCACTTGTCTATGAACAGCACAAGCAACCCAGTAGTCCTTTACCACAGAAGCGGCTATTCAAATAGATCATGTTAAACCTGAAGGGGTGTACTTCTTCACACACAATCTCGCCACTTACCGCCATGAACACGTCATGTATCTCAGCAACCTTCAAGCGGAATCCTGACGAGGGTGTCAGCCATGACCTGACTAACCACACAAGTCTCTAGTCCAGGTTTATCGCCTGTTCGGGTTCCATCCGCAAGGAGATCCGGCAGGGGTGTCGCTCATGGCCCCAAACGATGTATACAGGGTTCCAAGCCCACCAAACGGGTGACGCTTGGTGAGGGAGTCCTGGACTAAGGGGTGTCCGGATAGCCGAACTATCATCATCGGCCGGACTCCAAGACTATGAAGATACAAGATTGAAGACTTCGTCCCGTGTCTGGATGGGACTTTCTTTGGCGTGGAAGGCAAGCTTGGCGATACGGATATGTAGATCTCCTACCATTGTAACCGACTCTGTGTAACCCTAGCCCTCTCCCGTGTCCATATAAACTGGAGGGTTTTAGTCCGTAGGACACACAACCATCACAACAATCATACCATAGGCTAGCTTCTAGGGTTTAGCCTCCATGATCTCGTGGTAGATCCACTCTTGTACTACCCATATCATCAATATCAATCAAGCAGGAGTAGGGTTTTACCTCCATCGAGAGGGCCCGAACCTGGGTAAAAACATTGTGTCCCTTGTCTCCTGTTACCATCCGCCTAGACGCACAGTTCAGGACCCACTACCCGAGATCCGCCAGTTTTGACACTGACATTGGTGCTTTCATTGAGAGTTCCTCTGTGTCGTCACCGATAGGCTTGATGGCTTCTTCAATCGACAACAACGCCGTCCAGGGTGAGACTTTTCTCCCGGGACAGATCTTCGTCTTCGGCGGCTTTGCACTGCGGGCCAATTCACTTGGCCATCTGGAGTAGATCGAAAGCTACGCCCCTGGCCATCAGGTCAGATTTGGAAGCCTAAACTTCACGGCTGACATCCGCGGACACTTGATCTTCGATGGATTCGAGCCACAGCCGAGCGTGCTGCACTGTCACGATGGGCATGATCTAGCTCTGCCGCCGGATAGTACCTTGGAGGCCGCACACGAATTCGCTCCAACCCATAGTTTGGAGCCGACCATGCAGATCGAGGACCGGTGACTAGACACCGCCTCGGGAGCTGCAACTGCTACGGCGATGGTGCAGAATACTGACCTTGTCCTTTGCAAAGCTCATGACTCCGAGGTGCCGGACTCCTTGCCGGACTCCGAATCTCCTGCGCCCCTACCAATCGAATCCGATTGGGCGCCGGTCATGGAGTTCACCGCTGCGGACATCTTTCAGCACTCGCCCTTTGGGGACATTCTGAACTCGCTAAAGTATCTCTCGTTATCAGGAGAGCCCTGGCCGGACTGCGGTCAGGATGGTTGGGATGCGGACGACGAAGAAATTCAAAGCCCACCCACCACCCACTTTGTAGCCACTGTCGACGATCTAACCGACATGCTAGACTACGACTCCGAAGATATCGACGGTATGGACGACGATGCCGGAGACGATCAAGAACCAGCGCCTACAGGGCACTGGAAGACCACCTCGTCATACGACATATACATGGTGGACACCCCAAAGGATGGGGATGGCAAAGAAGCAGCGGACGCAGATTCCTCTAAGAAACAGCCCAAGCGCCAACGTCAGCGGCGCCGCTCTAAATCCCGCCATAGCAAGAATGGAGATTCCGGCACTGGAGATAATAACACCCCAGAGAGTGCCGAAGACAACCCCCTCCAGCAAGATTCAGCACAGGAGGACGGGTTAGGGAGTCCTGGACTAGGGGGTGTCCGGACAGCCGGACTATCATTATCCGTGGGACTCCAAGACTACAAAGATACAAGATTGAATACTCCAGCTCGTGTCCGGATGGTACTTTCCTTGGCGTGGAAGGCAAGCTAGGCAATACGGATATGTAGATCTCCTACCATTGTAACCGACTCTGTGTAACCCTATCCCTCTCCGGTGTCTATATAAACCGGAGGGCTTTAGTCCGTAGGACAACATACATTACAACAATAATACCATAGGCTAGCTTCTAGGGTTTAGCCTCCTTGATCTCGTGGTAGATCTACTCTTGTACTACCCATATCATCAATATTAATCAAGCAGGACGTAGGGTTTTACCTCCATCGAGAGGGCCCGAACCTAGGTAAAACATTGTGTCCCTCTGTCGGTGTACTAAAGTAGGGGGTACCTTAGTACCCCGAACTTGTGCACGGGCAGTTGCAGCGACCCGCGGCAGGGCTTGCCGGGTGTCCGCCAAGATCCTCCACGGCTACTTTGATGCCACTCAAGAACAAAGTACTCAAGCTAAAAGCCCCGGCAAGAGGAGCTTGCCGGGAAAGCCAACCAAGACCCCGGCAAGAGGAGCTTGCCGGGAAGGCCAACCAACGCCCCGGCAAGAGGAGCTTGCCGGGAAGGCCAACCAAGGCCCCGGCAAGAGGAGTTTGCCGGGAAGAAGACAAGACCCCGGCAAGAGAATCTTGCCGGGAAGGCCACTCAAGGCATTCCAAGTAAACTTGTCGCGATGCCCCACGCATCCCGGCAAGGCCCAGCGAGCGGCAAGCTTGCTGGTGCGACAAGATAAGGGTCGCGGCAAGGCGCTTGCCATGGCAAGGCTGCCACTATGCACCCGAGCTCCAGCGCATCCAACGACGTGTCACCCCAGGACTATCCCAGGAGCACGTGGCAAGGCGCTGTGCAGCCATGCGGTGCGAGGTGGCAAGAGGAGCTGACAAGGAGGCCATCGTGGCGATTGGTGGCGCCTCTAGCGGTCGTTTCCTTGCACTGTTGGGCGACCGGACGGGCATTAAATGCCCCTGTCCCCTACCGTCAGAGTTAGGTAGGGGACACTGTTGGTAGTAGTTGCACCAACCCGCGTTTTTACCTTTCTACCCCTCTTTCTACGCTGCCACCTGTCGGTGACCCCTTTAGCCTATAAAAAGGAGGCCCATGCGCACGTAGAGGAGGTTCGGAAGTTCGGAATTTTGGTTCCACAGCTTGGCGATTCGACGCCACTCCCGCTCTCTCGAGCAAGAACAGAATACAAACACAAAGCAGCAGTAGGAGTTTTATCTCTCCGGAGAGCTCCGAAGCTGGGTAAAAATCCGTCCCCCGCGCGCTCTCTCGCCTCGATCTGCACTGCGTGCGCCCTCCGCTCCCTTGCCGGACAAGAAGGGGCCCTCCTTCCCCATAGGTGCTCGTGCTCCCAGCCACAACGACATCTCCGGCGCGCCAGGTAGGGGGGCGTCGAAGTCGTGCGTATCTGATCCGGCGTCTGCGCGCGCTACATCCACATCTTCATCAACATGCCACCAAAGAAGAAGACTTCGGAGGTGGCCGCTCCGTCTGCGACTTCCCTACCACCACCGGAGCAAACTGGCGGTGGGGCGGACGCCGGCGGAGGAGCGGGCGCTGGTGGGGGACGCGCGTCGTCACCCGGTCCAAGGACAAGGCCCCGCAAGGTTCAGCTTCTGCATATCCACCGCACCCCTCCCAGGAGGTGCAGGATCGACAACGCCACGATGCTCCTAGCACCGTACTCGCGTTGGAACAAGGCCGAGCTGGTGGGTCGCGGGACGCTCAAGGCCAACATGCGCGTCAACACGCTGGCGCGAGCGCAGTGCGGTCGCCTGGGCGAGATGTTACTCCTTCTAACACTGTTAGAAGTTTCAGCATGTCTCGCACCTCGCGTCGCTCGCCACCGCCGCCCAAGACTCCAGAGGAAGCGCTGGCCCGAGCCCAGCTGCTTCTAGATTACCCTCCAGCGCCGGACAAGATCGACGACTGGAGGGCCGCCATTTATAGCCTCATTGGCTTCGCCAACGGCGACAAGCCCCGGCAACCGAGCACATCGAAGCCCCGGTGAGACGCCCAGGCGCAAGCCGATGCCGACAAGACCGCTGGGGGTGCCACCACTGCGCACTCCCCGCCCCGAAGGCCAAGATCGCCGACTCGCCGGGCCAACCTCGACACCGACTCCACCGCGTCGTCGGACCCGCGAGCTCCCCGCGATCAACGCCAAGTTCTCCAAGAACGACGACACGAAGACGCTCGCACTCGCATCGAGCGTCGAAGAGAAGCGTGACGCCAATCTGACTGGCGCGCTGGGCCCACTGTCGACATGCATGCGCCAGGGGAGCCAAGCGACTTGCCGTACGCGGCAGGTTTCCCTGCGTTCACTCGTGAGCTGCGGCAGGTCCAGTGGCCCAGTACCAAGAACTTCAAGCCAGACGTGACCGAGAAGTACGATGGCAGGATACATCCGTCAGAGTTGCTCAGCATCTACACCATCGCGGTGCAGGCTGCCGGGGGGCGCGACGAGAAGATCCTCGCCAACTACTTCCCGCTGGTGCTCAAGCCCAACGTTAGATCTTGGCTCATGCACTTGCCGGACAACTCCATCTCTTCGTCGGTGGACCTGTGCCATCAGTTTGTTGGCGCTTTCACAGGCGGACACAAACCCCATGGCCAGGAGAGTGATCTTCACCTGCTCGCCCAGAAGGAAGGAGAACCCCTGCGCAAGTATATACAGAGATTCAGTCAGGTGCAGCGCAACATCCCAGACATCCACCCTGCCGCGGTTATCAGCGCTTTCCATCAGAACGTGCGTAACCGCAGGATGAGGGAGGAGATGGCGATGTGCAAAATCAGAGATGTCAGCGAGCTATATGCTCTGGCCGACAAGTGTGCACGGGCTGAAGAGGGGAGGAGGCTCCCCGGAGAGAATGCAGGAGCAGAGGGATCTGACAGCGAGGACGCCCCTCCGGCAAAGAGGAAATGGAGGCGGAATAACAGAAAGAGGAAGGTTAAGGACGTGCTAGTTGTTGAGCAATCCAGCAGCGGAGGCGGTTCCGAGAAGGCTAGAGCTGGTAACTCCGGCGAGGCTGTGGTGGTCGCCGACAAGCAGGATGGCTCCGGCAAGCAGTATTGCAAGATCCACCGCACCAAGGGCCATGACCTCCAAGCCTGCAAGAAAGTTGAGCAGATGGCGGAGCTACAGAAAGCAGAATACGAGCGCCGTGACAAGGAGAAGGCCCGACAAGGTGGCAGAGGATCCGGCAAGCAGTATCCCGCCCGGGGAGGGCGCCGCGGCAAGGCCAAGCCGCGGCAAGGAGACAGGCCTCCCCGCGGCCGCGACAAAGACGAAGATGAAGATGAGGATGATGAGATGGAGGAAGATGAGACTGACGAGCAGGAGTTCCAGAAGGCAATAGAGGTGTTGTGCCTCGACGGCGGTGCTTCTCTGCACACCTCGCACCGCCAACTCAAACAGTGGGTCCAGGAAGTGAACGCAGCAGAACCATCCGTTGAGTCGCGCAAGCCCCTGAAGTGGTCCATCACGCCCATCATCTTCGACATTGAGGATCACCCTGATCGCATGACTGCGGTCGGGTGCTTGCCGATGTTGGTTTCCCCAACAATCCGCAACCTCAAGGTTACGAAGATGCTGGTTGACGGTGGGGCCGGCCTGAATCTGATCTCCTCCGAAGTGCTCAAGAAGCTCCAGATCCCCGACAGCGAGCTCGAAGAGACTGGTACCTTTCAAGGAATAAACCCGGGAAGGAGCAGGCCGAAGGGGAAGATCACACTGCTAGTGACATTTGGCAGCGAGCTGAATTTCAGGACAGAGAGAGTCACATTTGACGTTGCTGATTTCCCATTGCCCTACAATGGGATACTTGGCCGTCCAGCGCTCGCTAAGTTCATGGCAGCCTCTCACTATGCCTATAATGTGCTCAGGATGCCTGGTCCGATAAGTGTCATTTCTGTCCAAGGCGACAAGAAGGATGCACTCATCTGTACCGGCAAGATCTACCGGGAAGCAGCAGCCGCAGCAGAACGCAAACCACTTGCCACTGAGGCTCCCGGGGGGAAGAAGAAGACCAAGTCCGGCAAGAGTAGCTCTGATGCCCACTCCGGCAAGCGCACCTCTTCGGAGTGCTGCGCTACTGTCAAGGACGCACCATCGAGCTCCAGCGGCAAGTGCAAGAAGGCAAAGACAGCTTCACCGTCAGTGCCACGCTTGATCCTAAATAGGAAAGCGCGCTTGTTGCTTTCCTGCGGGCGAATGTCGATGTGTTTGCATGGCAACCATCTGACATCCCCGGTGTTCCCAGGAAAGTAATTGAGCACCACCTTGCCGTCTGTCCTCACGCGCGGCCCGTCAAGCAGAGAGTTAGGAAGCAAGCAGTGGAGAGACAAGAGTTCATTGCAGAGGAGATCAAGAAGTTGGAAGCAGCGGGCCTGGTCCGAGGAGTACTCCATCTGACGTGGTTAGCCAACCCAGTAGTACTCCATCCTGGTCCAAGGCAAACGGGAAATGGAGGCTTTGTATTGACTTCACTGATGTTAATAAAGCTTGTCCCAAAGATCCATTTCCCTTGCCGCGCATTGACCAGATTGTCGACTCCACCGCAGGATGTGATCTGCTTTCATTCCTTGATGCATATTCAGGATATCATCAGATCTTCATGGCAGAAGAGGATGAAGAGAAAACCGCATTCATTACTCCATGTGGCACGTACTACTTTGTACGAATGCCCTTCGGGCTAAAGAATGCTGGTTCAACATTTGCAAGAATAGTCAGTCATGCTTTTGGGCCACAGTTGCACAGGAATGTAGAAGCTTACATGGATGACATAGTGGTCAAGAGCAAGGACAAAGAGACTTTGATCCAAGACTTGGACGAGACTTTTGCAAATCTGCGCAGGATGAACCTCAAGTTGAATCCCGAGAAGTGTGTGTTTGGAGTTCCTTCCGGCAAGCTTCTCGGATTCTTTGTGTCCCAGAGGGGGATTGAAGCTAATCCCGACAAGATCAAGGCCATTGAGCAAATCGAAGCACCAAAGCGCGTTAAAGATGTGCGAAGGCTTGCCGGTTGTGTTGCTGCTCTCAGTAGGTTCATCTCTAAGTCTGCTGAGCGCGCCCTGCCCTTTTTCAAAATTTTGAAAAAGGCAGGTCCAATGAAATGGACTCCGGAAGCGGAGGCTGCGCTGCAGGACCTGAAGAGGTACCTATCCTCTACTCCAACACTTGTCACACCTAAGCCACAAGAGAAGTTGCTGCTATATCTGGCGGCAACCAATCAAGTGGTTAGTGCTGCGTTAGTAGCGGAGAGGGAGGCAGACGATGAGCCAGCAACCGTGGCAAGCGAGCCCAGCGACAAGCAGGGGGCTTCTCCGACAAGCTCTGGCCCGACAAGCCCCGATCCGGCAAGTTCTGGTTTCGGCAAGAATGGATCTGCGCAGCCACAGGAAGAGAAACAGAAGAAGATGGTGCAGCGCCCAGTTTACTTTGTCAGTTCCCTTCTGCAGGGGGCTAGATCAAGGTACTCTGGTGTGCAGAAGTTGCTCTTCGGCCTCCTAATGGCCACGAGGAAGCTGCGCCATTACTTTCAAGCACATGAGATCACAGTGGTCACTCGCTTTCCGTTGAAAAGGATATTGCAAAATCCGGAAGCAACAGGCAGGATTGTCGAGTGGGCACTGGAGTTGTCAAGCTTCGACCTCCAGTTTGAAAGTACCTCAACTATTCAGAGCCGAGCCTTGGCAGAATTCATAGCGGAATGGACGCCAACGCCTGATGAAGAAACTCCGGAGAGGAGCATCCTCGTCAAGGAAGCAAGCATGGAATGGATCATGTACTTCGATGGTGCCTTCTCGCTGCAAGGCGCCGGCGCGGGCGTACTACTTGTCGCACCCACCGGAGAGCACCTCAAGTACGTGGTCCAGATGCACTTTCCCAAGGAGCAAGCAACAAATAATACTACAGAGTATGAAGGCTTGCTTGCCGGACTCAGGATCGCAGCAGAACTTGGGATCAAGAAGCTCATTGTCAGGGGTGACTCACAGCTTGTCGTCCGGCAAGTTAACAAAGATTATCAGAGTCCGTTGATGGAAGCCTACATCGATGAAGTGAGGAAGCTAGAAGAGCATTTTGACGGCCTGCAAATGGAGCATGTTCCGAGAGCTCAGAATGACATTGCAGATGGACTGTCAAAGTGCGCCGCACTCAAGTTGCCTGTGGAACCAGGGATTTTTGTGCTCAAGTTGACTCAGCCATCTGTGACACCATCAACTGGACAGAACAAGAAGAGAAAGTTGTTTGCCGGCGACTACTTTCCGGCAGAGCTCCCCGGAGCCGCCGCCAAGAAGGTCCCCGGGATCGACACAGAGAGTGCTGAGGAGCGGACTGCTCCGACAAGCCCCAGGGCTTGTTTCGTTGAAGCAGGCGCTCCCGACAAGCTATGTCCCGACACGCTTGCCGGGGAGCATCATGCTACGGCAGGATCCCAGATTCTCGCCGTAGAAGTGGATGTTCCCGCAGCAGCATTCGCGCCTTTAGTCTTTGTCGTCGAGCCACAAGCTCCGGCATGGGCACAGCAGATCGTCCATTTCCTTCAGACAGGAGAACTTCCCGAGGAACAAGAAGAAGCGGAGAAAGTAGCCCGGCAATCAAGTATGTACCAGTTTGTCGATGACATACTGTACAGAAAAAGATTCAACGGAGTGAAATTGAGGTGCATTTCCCGGGAAGATGGACAGGAGCTGTTGGCGGAGATACATGGAGGCATATGTGGTCACCACATTGGCGCAAGAGCACTTGCCGGCAAAGCCTTCCGGCAATGTTTCTTCTGGCCAACAGCCCTCCAGGATGCAACTGCACAAGTAACCAAGTGTGAAGCGTGCCAGTTCCACTCCAAACAGATTCATCAGCCAGCTCAAGCTCTCCAAACAATCCCTTTATCCTGGCCATTTTCGATCTGGGGGCTCGATATACTCGGCCCCTTCCCCCGAGCTGTCGGGGGCTTTGATTACTTGTACGTTGCAATTAACAAGTTCACAAAGTGGCCGGAAGTGGAGGCGGTGAGGAAGGTGACAGCACAGTCAGCAGTCAAGTTCTTCAGGTCAATTGTTTGCCGTTTCGGAATCCCTAACAGGATCATCACCGACAAGGGCACGCAATTCACGAGCCGCCCCTTCATGCAGTACGTCCAAGATCTTGGCACCAAGATCTGCTTCACTTCTGTTGCTCATCCAAGAAGCAACGGTCAAGCGGAGAGGGCGAACGCTGAAGTGCTGCGCGGGCTCAAGACCAGAACTTTCGATAGGCTGCACAAGTGCGAAAGAAACTGGATCGAGGAGCTGCCGGTGGTTCTTTGGTCGATCAGAACGACGCCAAATCGAGCCACTGGCCAGACACCTTTCGCTCTTGTCTATGGAGCAGAAGCAGTTCTCCCCACGGAACTCGTATACGGATCACCTCGAGTGCTCGCTTATGATGAGCTTGAGCAAGAGCAGCTGCGGCAAGATGACGCACTGCTCCTCGAGGAAGATCGTCTTCAGGCTGCTATGCGAGCTGCTCGCTACCAGCAAGCTTTGCGTCGCTATCATAGCCGCAAAGTTAAAGCCAGAAGCTTCGAGGAAGGCGACCTTGTTCTTGGGCGTGTTCAATCCGCCAAGAATTCCAGCAAGTTGACGCCGAAGTGGGAAGGCCCTTATCGGGTGAAACGAGTCACTAGACCCGGCGCTGTCCGCCTTGAGACCGAAGACGGCTTTCCGGTGAGCAATTCCTGGAACATAGAGCATCTTCGCAAGTTTTACCCATAAGGCGCGGTTGCCGGAATCCGTTCCGGCAACCAACTTTTGTACAAGCCTTGCCGCCGCTGCATGTAACCCTTTGTACAAAGCCGGGCGCAGATCCCGTGCACAAATAAAGTTCATGTGCTCCGCACATCTTGTCAAATTTCATGCATTCTTTCTTTCTTGCATGTTTTACCTGACACTTTGTGCAGCACTTACCCTGGTAAGAAATAACGAGCCTTAAGGCCCCATACCATTATTTTCTCTCCTTTCTTTTTCTCAAAAGGGAGGTCCCTTCGCCCACAAGTTCACGGGGGGGGGGGGAGGAGAGGATGAAGGTGTGGACCGAGCGTCGTTCAAAGGAGTACAACCTTGCCGGGGCACAGACGACAGAAAAGATAAGTTGCCAAAGTTTGAGCACGATCATTTTCTTAAAATTTTAAGCTATCTTCCTTGAATGATTCTGCTTTGTATGGAGAACCTGTGCGCGGAGGAGCCTCCTCATAGCTAGTTGCGCCCTTACTTCGTTTCGAGTCGGCTCAACAACTTAAGTGAGCTGCTAAGCGCCCTTACTTTGCTTCGAGTCCGCTCAGCAACTTAAGTGAGCCGCTAAGCACCCTTACGTTGTTTTCGAGCCCGCTCAACAACTTAAGTGCGCTGCAACTAGTTGCGGCAAGGTATCTTGCCGGAACCGGCACCGCCAGCAGGCTGCTGATGTCCCGCACTCAGCGCCCGCGGCAAGCGTGCTCCGGCACCGCCAGCAAGCTGCTGATGTCCCGCACTCAGCACTCGCGACAAGCGTGCCCGTGCCGGCAAGTTCCCTAAAAAGCGTAGGGTAAGAACATACAAAGAAAGGACCAAGTAAAGGAGATAGCATAGCAAGCATTGCCCGGAATAAAGTTATATTACAAAAGTAACTTATTGCGGCACTGGCTAAGATGTTCTCATGACTAAAGTGACAGCGACCAGGAAGAAGAAGAAGGGCGCGCCGGCACCTGGACCCCGGCAAGCCAATGTTGCCGGGGGCCGCGAATACCAAGATTCATCCGCGGCAAGCCAGGGTTGCCGGGGGCTGCGATATCAGATAAGTTTATCATCCCTCATCATGCATCCTCTTATGGACTGGGGAGTGCGAAGCCGCGTCCTTGAACGACTGTGCCTTGTATGGAAAACCCGCGCGCGGAGGAACCTCCTCGTAGCTAGTTGCGCCCTTCGTTTCGAGTCGGCTCAGCAACTTAAGTGAGCTGCTAAGCGCCCTTACTTTGCTTCGAGTCCGCTCAGCAACTTAAGTGAGCCGCTAAGCGCCCTTACGTTGTTTTCGAGCCCGCTCGACAACTTAAGTGCGCTGCAACTAGTCGCGGCAAGGTTTCTTGCCGGAACCAGCACCACCAGCAGGCTGCTGATGTCCTGCACTCAGCGCCCGCGGCAAGCGTGCTCCGGCACCGCCAGCAAGCCGCTGATGTTCCGCACTCAGCACTCGCGGCAAGCGTGCCTGTGCCGGCAAGTTCCCTAAAAGCGTAGGGTAAGAACATACAAGGCATAGAGTCAAGTAAAGGATACGACATAGCAAGCTCCCCCTTTTTTCATTAAAAAACATCCCACTCGTGTACAGTCCATAGAGGATGAAAAACATGAAAGAGAGGATTACAAGTTTGAAATGCAGCTAAGGCCCGAAGGCTTACAAATTAAAAAGATAACATGCCCGTAATCCTTTTCATGTCCCTCTCTTCAGGAGGTAGATCAAGGAGGCGAGGAGCAAAAGGGGCGCCTAGGCGAACTACGGGTGCCAGAAGACACCAAGAGAACATCCAAGGGGCCGTCCGAAGGCTGGATGGTGATGGCGGCGCCGGAAGCAGAGCTCGAAGACGGGGCGGCAGGACGTCAGCACGCTGTCGAGGGCACCACGCCCTCGTACTCCGACTTGACGGCCCTGCCGCCAGCCCTCTTCCTCTTCCGCAGCCTCCCTACACCAGCCGCCCAAGGAGACGACCCCGGGGAGTTCAAGGTGCCGGCGACAGGGATGATGGGGTCGCCGGTGACGCGCGGAGCGGCGCCCGACACCTAGTCGGACTCGCCACCCCGCCGCCCGCTACCCTCGTCGTCGCTGTCGCTCTCCTCCTCGTCACTCTCGCTCGAGGGGGAGTCTTCGCTATCGGAGGAGCTGTCCACGCAGCACCGCGCCCGGATGCCGGAGTCCCCGAAGACCTTGACGGAGAGGAGGTCGCCCTCCATTAACTTAAAATGGAGGGTAAACCCCGCCGTCAAGCTATGGATACGGGCGAACGTCTTCCACCCTCGATCAAGATACATCACATTAGGGGCTGGGGATACAACGTGGACTCGCGTGCCACTGATCCCACAGCCCCTCATGTGCAATCTCAATGTCTCGGGTGGTTCCGGCTCCATCGCGTTCGCAAACGGAGCTGGAAGCCGGAGGCGACGACGAGGCGCCCGGCGCAGCTTGACGAAGAACTCACAAGGGTCGTCCCCCGTATGGACTGCCGCGGGGGGAGGAACCGCCGGCGGAGGCGGAGACGCTGCGTCGCCCCGGTCGCCTCTTCCCCGAGCGCCTTGACCTCGTCCTCGGCCTCGTCCACGATCGCGCCCCCTCCCTCTTCCCCTTGTGGCTGGCTCTGCCACCATGGGCGTGGAATAGGGAGGGATGCGCAGTCTGGCGGCGACCCTCGCCGCCACCGACGAAGGACCGGGGTTCCCTTTCTCCATGGCGGATGGGAGAAAGGGGAACAGAAGCTGAAGAAAGGAGGAGATGAGAAAGTGCGGGTTTCTGCGCTCCCCTCTCGCCCTTCTTAAAGGAGCGAGGTGGGGGCTCGGCCGCCCCGCTCGGCGAATCAGGGCACAGGAGGAGCAGGGAATCGGAGCCGACCCGCTGCCTCCGCCCGTGACGGCTCGGTTTACCACTTCCACCGTCCGCGACCCCGAGTGCATGGGAGCCGCGTGGCGGGGATGTAGAGCCAAGGCGACAGATGAGGTGACCTCGCCTCTCCCCGCGGTCACGGGCGGGGTGGGGGAGTGGACGCCTCGAAAATCGCGCACGCCACCCACGTCTCCCACTACGCCGCGATTGACGCGTGCCGTTGCGAGGGAGCGCGGTGGGTACGGAGTCGGATTCAGTGTGGATCCAGGCCGCGCGTGCCCGTGCCCTATTTTGGGCCTGGCCCAACAGCGCTCGACACCGTGTATGGCCCAGGCCCGGGGGCTCCTGTCGGTGTACTAAAGTAGGGGGTACCTTAGTACCCCGAACTTGTGCACGGGCAGTTGCAGCGACCCGCGGCAGGGCTTGCCGGGTGTCCGCCAAGATCCTCCACGGCTACTTTGATGCCACTCAAGAACAAAGTACTCAAGCTAAAAGCCCCGGCAAGAGGAGCTTGCCGGGAAAGCCAACCAAGACCCCGGCAAGAGGAGCTTGCCGGGAAGGCCAACCAAGGCCCCGGCAAGAGGAGCTTGCCGGGAAGGCCAACCAAGGCCTCGGCAAGAGGAGCTTGCCGGGAAGAAGACAAGACCCCGGCAAGAGAATCTTGCCGGGAAGGCCACTCAAGGCATTCCAAGTAAACTTGTCGCGACGCCCCACGCATCCCGGCAAGGCCCGGCGAGCGGCAAGCTTGCTGGTGCGACAAGATAAGGGCCGCGGCAAGGCGCTTGCCGCGGCAAGGCTGCCACTATGCACCCGAGCTCCAGCGCATCCAACGACGTGTCACCCCAGGACTATCCCAGGAGCACGTGGCAAGGCGCTGTGCAGCCATGCGGTGCGAGGTGGCAAGAGGAGCTGACAAGGAGACCATCGTGGCGATCGGTGGCGCCTCTAGCGGTCGTTTCCTTGCACTGTTGGGGCGACCGGACGGGCATTAAATGCCCCTGTCCCCTGCCATCAGAGTTAGGTAGGGGACACTGTTGGTAGTAGTTGCACCAACCCGCATTTTTACCTTTCTACCCCTCTTTCTACGCTGCCACCTGTCGGTGACCCCTTTAGCCTATAAAAAGGAGGCCCATGCGCACGTAGAGGAGGTTCGGAAGTTCGGAATTTTGGTTCCACAGCTTGGCGATTCGACGCCACTCCCGCTCTCTCGAGCAAGAACAGAATACAAACACAAAGCAGCAGTAGGAGTTTTATCTCTCCGGAGAGCTCCGAAGCTGGGTAAAAATCCGTCCCCCGCTCGCTCTCTCGCCTCGATCTGCTCTGCGTGCGCCCTCCGCTCCCTTGCCGGACAAGAAGGGGCCCTCCTGCCCCATAGGTGCTCGTGCTCCTAGCCACCACGACACCCTCGTCTCCTGTTACCATCCGCCTAGACGCACAGTTCGGGACCCCCTACCCGAGATCCGCCGGTTTTGACACTGGCAACGGGGAAGCCAGCCCTCAAGAGAGAGCGGCGGACGAGGAGGATGAAAATTACATGCCTCCCTCTGGAGACGAGGCAAGCCTCAACGATGACGAATCCATCGTGCCCGAGGATCCCCTCGAACAAGAGCGTTTTAAATGCAGGCTAATGGCCACGGCGAACAGCCTAAAGAAAAAGCAGCAACAGCTTCGAGCTGATCAAGACCTGCTGGCCGACAGGTGGACCGAGGTCCTCGCGGCCGAAGAGTATGAACTCGAACGCCCCTCCAAAAGCTACCCAAAACGCAAGTTGCTCCCCCGATTAGAGGAGGAAGCATACAAACCTTCATCACCAGCGCACAATACGGCAGACCGACCACCTCGTGGCCTCGACAGAGAGGCATCTAGGCCCTCCGCCAGAACCGTACCCCGACACCGCTCGAAAAGCGCGAAGCCACGGGGGAATGCGCCGGACTTGAGGGATATATTGGAGGACAAGGCAAGACAATCCAGATCTATCTACGGATCACGTGGGCGCCCCACGACCCACGACGACTACCGTCGCGCCGGATACAGCAACTCCGGCCGGGCCAAACACAGCAGACAAAGCTCTCTTGAGCTACGTCGTGATATTCCTCAATATAGAGGCGCCGCACACCCACTATGCTTCACACACGAAGTAATGGATCATCAAATCCCTGAAGGGTTTAAACCCGTGAACAATGAATCCTACGATGGCACAATAGACCCCGAGGTTTGGATCGAAGATTATCTCCTTCATATCCATATGGCCTGCGGTGACGATCTCCACGCCATCAAGTATCTCCCACTCAAGCTTAAGGGGCCAGCTCGGCATTGGCTTAATGGCTTGCCAGCAGAATCAATTGGGTGTTGGGAGGACCTGGAAGCCGCATTCCTTGACAACTTCCAGGTCACATATGTGCGACCACCAGACGCCGATGACCTAAGCCACATAATTCAGCAGCCAGACGAATCGGCCAGACAATTCTGGACACGGTTCCTCACAAATAAAAATCAAATCGTCGATTGTCCGGATGCAGAGGCCCTCGCAGCCTTCAAACATAACATCCGCGACGAGTGGCTGGCCCGGCACCTAGGACAGGAAAAGCCGAAATCCATGGCAGCCCTCACATCACTCATGACCCGCTTCTGTGCGGGAGAGGACAGATGGCTAGCTCGCAGTAACAACCTCAGCAAAATTTGTGGCAGTCCGGACAGCAAGGACCGCAATGGCAGGTCGCGTCGCAACAAAAACAAACGCCGCGTTAACAGCGATAACACTGAGGATACGGCAATCAATGCCGGATTTAGAGGCTCTAAACCCGGTCAGCGGAAAAAGCCATTCAAAAGAACTACCCCGGGTCCGTCCAATTTGGACCGAATACTCGATCGCTCTTGCCAGATACATGGCACCCCTGAAAAGCCAGCTAACCACACCAACAGGGATTGTTGGGTATTCAAGCAGGCAGGCAAGTTAATTGCAGAAAACAATGACAAGGGGCTGCATAGCAATGACGAGGAAGAGACCCGGCCGCCGAACAGTAGAGGACAGAAGGGTTTCCCCCCACAAGTGCAGACAGTAAACATGATATACGCAACCCACATACACAAGAGGGAGCGAAAGCGTGCACTTAGGGACGTATATGCGATGGAGCCAGTCGCCCCGAAGTTCAACTCATGGTCCTCCTGCCCGATCACTTTCGATCGAAGGGACCACCCCACCAGTATCCGCCATGGCGGATTCGCCGCATTGGTTCTAGACCCAATCATCGATGGATTTCACCTCACTAGAGTCCTGATGGACGGCAGCAGCAGCCTGAACCTGCTTTATCAGGATACAGTGCGCAAGATGGGCATAGACCCCTCAAGGATTAAACCTACAAAGACGACCTTCAAAGGCGTCATACCAAGTGTTGAGGCCAATTGTACAGGCTCAGTCACACTGGAAGTGGTCTTCGGATCCCCGGATAATTTCCGAAGTGAGGAGTTAATCTTCGACATAGTCCCATTCCGCAGTGGCTATCACGCTCTGCTCGGACGAACCGCGTTTGCAAAGTTCAACGCGGTGCCGCATTATGCATACCTCAAGCTCAAGATGCCAGGCCCTCGTGGAGTCATCATGGTTAACGGAAACACTGAACGCTCCCTCCGAACGGAGGAACACACAGCGGCTCTCGTGGCAGAAGTACAGAGCAGCCTCTTAAGGTAATTCTCGAGTTCGGCCGTTAAACGACCGGACATGACTAAACGCGCCCGGAGTAACATACATCAAGACCACCTGGCACGTTCCGAGCACGCGTAGCAATGCGGCCCCAACCCCAGCCCTTGCATGATTGCAAGACGAGCTCTTCGTGTACATCATTACGCTCTGAAGATACCATGGGCATAGGGGGAGGGGCACGACCACGTAGGCCCAGAGTGCGGCTCAACCACACCAGGGGCTCCCACGTGTGTCACTTTCTTTTTTTTTCTTTTTTTTCCCACAGGACTCCGTTTACTAGAGGCCCTGTCCGGTAGTAGATCTGCCGAACTCACGATGCAACAACCAGGGAGGGACAATGGCTACGACGAACGCTCAGGTGGTCTCCATTATGAGCATTAAATCTGTTTAATACACCATTCCGCAGCCTACCCCTGGAGGGGGACATGTCTAATAGTCCAAACCCTTGCTTACAGCACTATTTGTATCGTTCGTTCTGCACTCATAGAAGAATTCCTTGAATAAACAATACATCACTTTTTATAATTGCATTCCTTTTTTTATATGTTCATTTATGACATCTTGCATCTGTACACTTTGGTACAACCGAATACACCAGGGGCTTATGTTCCCTGCATTATGGTGTGATAAGTCCGAACACTTTCACAAGTGTGGCACCCCGAACTTATAGCATTATATGCATCGGCTCCGAATCATGTCTTGGATCAATAGTTGGGTTTGCCCGGCTCCCATGTTTTGGTACCTTACGTTCCGTTCTATCAGCTAAGGTAGCACTGGGAGAACCACTGTGATTGCGCCCTGGTTGAGCTGGGCGAGCGCCTCAGTGGAGAAAGCTAAAACTGACCGTCATGATAAGGCGAGAGCTGGTCGCTGTTCGAGAGGACTTTTCGAGTCCCTAAAGACTTATGCCGCTTAGAGCGAGGAACCGGCTGTGTCCGGCCCAGGCGTGGATAGCGCCCCGAATTCGGTCTTCCGAACACTAGGGGCTTCGCCAAAATTTAAAATTATAGAATTCTATGGCTAAGTGAGAGTGTTCAAGCATTATAAGTCCGGTTGCCTTGTTCGTTGTGTTGAGCGCCTCCCTAGATGGACCCAAAAATGGGAACAAGAGCGCTCAAGTTTATCCCGAACACCCCAGCACTTGTGGCATGGGGGCTGAAGCCGACGACTTGCCATCTCTCAAATTTGATAAACGGCCGCACAGAAGGTAATATTTTAAATCATTAAGCGTTGCTTAGCGCATATGAACAAAGTTTTCAGCGCACAGGATAACACATTGCGAGTCTACTCAAAAATTACATCTTTGGGGCACTCATCCGGAATCTTGCGGGCACCCTTCAGGACACTCTTATAGTACATTTCGGGCGTACGATACTCCTTGCCCGCCAGCGGCGCGTCCGTTATAAGCCTCTCAGCATCCAGCCTGCCCCAGTGCACCTTTGCGCGGGCAAGGGCCCGACGGGCACCTTCAATGCAGGCGGAGCGCTTGATGACTTCCACCCAGGGGCACGCATCCACCAGCCGCCGCACGAGGCCGAAGTAGCTCCCAGGCATGGCCTCTTCAGGCCACAGCCGGACTATGAGGCCCTTCATGGCCTGCTCGGCTACCTTGTGGAGCTCGACCAGCTGCTTCAGCTGGTCGCTAAGGGGCACCGGATGTCCGGCCTCAGCATACTGAGACCAGAAGACCTTCTCCATTGAGCTCCCCTCCTCGGCCCTGTAGAATGCGGCGGCATCGGACACGCTGCGAGGCAGATCTACAAACGCCCCTGGAGAGCTCCGAATTCGGGTAAGTAACAGGTAATTTACATTCACATGCTTGCTTTGCATGAAAAATGCCTTACCCACCGCTATTTTCTTCACCGCCTCAATCTCCTGGAGGGCCTTATGGGCCTCGGCCTTAGCGGCTTTGGCTCTTTCAAGAGCCGAGGCAAGCTCGGACTCTCGAGTCTTTGAGTCGCGCTCCAAACTCTCATGCTTTTCCATGAGAGCCTGGAGCTCTTGCCGCACCTCCGCCACCCGCGCCTCCTGCTTCTCTCGCTCCGCTCGTTTCGCGGCCGCATTACGTTCTGCCGCGGACACGGCCTCCTTCAGGGTCGCCACCTCATTTGTGGCCCCTGCAGTACCCACGTTATCCTTGTTATTTCTATTGCAACCAAAATCCTTTTCTGTAAGGTACAAATTTAATGCGATGGTACTCACCTTCTTTGTCCTCGAGCTGCTTCTTGGCAAGGCCGAGCTCGTGCTCGGACCGCTCGAGGTCCTGCTTCAAAGCACCAACCTCCGCATTCAGTGCGGCAGAGGTCAGCAGCACAGCCTGCAACCCCATATTGACATAATTTTTAGAACTCCTGCGTATATCTTTTTAGATCCTCAGTCCGGCTTTTCTTTCCGAACACCGAACCGAGCATCAGGGGCTACTGTCTATGCGGTATTACATTGCATATTTTAAAAAAAAACTTCTTACCTCAAAGCCTGTTAGAAGGCTGCTGCAGGCTTCGGTCAGCCCGCTCTTGGCGAGCCAAACCTTCTGAATCACTGCACTCATGATAGTGCAGTGTTTTTCCTCGATGGAAGCGCCGTTGAGCGCCTCCAACAAGTTGTCCGGCGCCTCCGATTGGACGGAGGCTGCCAGTGTCATGGTCTTGCCCTTCTTACGAAGGGGCCGCCTGCCGGACTCCGGAACCACTGCGGGTTCCGGCGCGGAGTCCGGCACGAAGTCCGAGAGGTTGCCCTATGGCACCTCCGGAGCCTCCCCCTCCTGGGATCCCACCTCGGCATCCTCAGCATCGCGAGGGGTGGAGGCGGACGGAATGGAATCTACATCCGACGGAGCCAAGGACCCGCTTGATGAAGCGGGAAGATCATCCTCGGCCGGACTACAGGTAGTGTGCGGCATTAGAAGAACACTATGTGGCACAAAAGAGAAATTATAAATCATTCAGGAATCCGGATACTTACGATCTTGCCGGAGGCTTGGCCCTTGAGGGCCACCCTTCGTCGCCAACGTTGGCGTTGGCGGAGCTGTCCGGAGGAAGGGTCCTTCCTCTCTTGGACCCTTCGGCCTCCCCTGTTGGGGAAGCCTTCCTCTTCCTCTGTCCCCCCTCCTGGGGAGAGTCCCCTTTCTCCTCCTCGTCTTCGGGGGAGGAGTCCGCCTCGGAGCCATCGGACGATGAGCCCGATACCACCTGGCGCCGGGAACTCCTTCGGGTTCCCGTGGCCTTCTTCTTGGCCTTCTTCTCCGGCACCACATAAAGTGCCGGTACTAGCAGCCCCATTAAACCGGTATCCGTTGGGTCTTCGGGGAGGGGAACCGGACAGTTAACCTGTCCGGACATCCTCTGCCAGTCCTGTTAAAGGCATTGGGAATTTCAGATCCCTCAATAGAGTCAAACTATGAAAGAAATAAATGTCCCATAAAGGATAACATATCTTACCACACCGGCCGGGCGTTTCATGCTGAATCCATGATCTTCAGTTGCGGATGCGGGGGCTTCTCCCCCCTTGAACAGCACCCTCCAGGCAGCTTCGTATGTTGTGTCGAAGAGCCCGCTAAGGGTCCGGTGCTGTGCCGGATCAAACTCCCACAGATTGAAGGCCCGTTGTTGGCAGGGGAGAATCCAGCGGACGAGCATGACCTGGATCACGTTGACAAGCTTGAGCTTCTTGTTCACCAGGGTCTAGAGACAGGACTGGAGTCCGGTCAACTCCTCCGAACTGCCCCATAGCAAGCCCTTCTCTTTCCAGTAGGTGAGCTGCATGGGGGTACCAGATCTGAACTCGGGGGCCGCTGCCCATTTAGGGTCCCGCGGATCAGTGATGTAGAACCACCCCGATTGCCACCCTGTGGTGGTTTCCACGAAGGCGCCCTCGAGCTAGAGGACATTGGGCATTTTGCCCACCATGGCGCCTCCGCACTCCGCTTGGAAGCCCTTCACTACCTTCGGCTTGACATTAAAGGTTTTTAGCCACAAGACGAAGTGGGGCTGGATGAAGAGGAAGGCCTCACACACGACGATGAACGCCGAGATGTTGAGGATGAAGTTTGGCGCCAGATCGTGGAAGTCCAGGCCGTAGTAGTACATGAGCCCCCGGACGAAGGGATGAAGTGGCAAGCCCACTCCGCGGAGGAAGTGGGGAAGGAATACGACCCTCTCATGGAGCCTGGGGGTGGGGATGAGCTGCCCCTTGTCGGGCAGCCGGTGCGCGATGTCGCTGGACAGGTATCCGACGCCGCGCAGTTTTTCGATGTGCCCCTCCGTAACGGAGGAGGCCATCCACTTGCCTCCCGCTCCGGACATGGCTGGAGAAGGTTGAGGCGAGATGTGCGAACTTGGGCGCTGGAGCTCGAGTGCGCGGAGATGGATAAGCAAAGGAGGAAGAAGGCGTAGGTAAAAAAGGTGGATCCTTATCCCCTTATATATATGGGCGGACGAAGACTATGCGTCCCCACCGGCCTGGTAGAACTCGCTTATCTCCCAAGCGCCACCATCAATGGCGCGGTTGGATTACCCACGTCCGTATTGATGGGAATCCCGGAATAAGGGGAACACGATCTCTCCTTCGACAAGACGTGCCAAGGAAACCGCTTCACTAAAAGCGCTGAGGTGGTATAATAAGAAACGATTCAAGTAAAGGCTTCGTGGTGGTATGACGTCATGCCACAAAATACGTCAGCAGATTGAACTTGTGTAAATATTATTCTCTCTACGGTGGAATGTGGAATTTGTTTTGCAGAGCCGGACACTATCCTGGTGTTCACAATCTTCTATGAATTATTCGGAGGAGGAACCCGCCTTGCAATGCCGAACAATATGCACGCCGGACTCATCATCATTGAAGCCTGGTTCAGGGGCTACTGAGGGAGTCCTGGACTAAGGGGTGTCCGGATAGCCAGACTATCATCATCGGCCGGACTCCAAGACTATGAAGATACAAGATTGAAGACTTCGTCCCATGTCCGGATGGTACTTTCCTTGGCGTGGAAGGCAAGCTTGGCGATACGGATATGTAGATCTCCTACCATTGTAACCGACTCTGTGTAACCCTAGCCCTCTCCGGTGTCTATATAAACTGGAGGGTTTTAGTCCGTAGGACACACAACCATCACAACAATCATACCATAGGCTAGCTTCTAGGGTTTAGCCTCCTTGATCTCGTGGTAGATCCACTCTTGTACTACCCATATCATCAATATCAATCAAGCAGGAGTAGGGTTTTACCTCCATCGAGAGGGCCCGAACCTGGGTAAAAACATCATGTCCCTTGTCTCCTGTTACCATCCGCCTAGGCGCACAGTTCGGGACCCCCTACCCGAGATCCGCCGGTTTTGACACCGACACTTGGAATACCCGACCACAGTGCCTAGTCTGACCCAAGCCCACCTGTACCGGGTGCCACTTGGTAGACTAGTAGTTGCAACTCCTTGACAGAGATCGATTTGATTAATAAGTCGAGAGAGCTTGGAGTGCCAAGAGCCCAATGTGTGGTAGTAACTATCTTGGATCACAGACACAGAACTCAGTTCCTGAGGATGGTTTCAATGAGACAACCCACCAAGTACTCCTACATGGCCGCTCACCGCAACCTTTACCAAATCGTGTTCACACACTTAGCTCTCAACAGTAGGGCGTGTTTCAAAACATTCCAATTCATTCCTGATGAATCAGACCTGACACAACTCTAAGCAATAGCAGGCATGACAAACAAGCATGAATGAGTAGGCACATGATGGCTCAAACAAATCCTACTCATGCTAGTGGGTTTCATCTATTTACTATGGCAATGACAGGTCATGCAGAGGAAAGGGGTTCAACTACCGCATAATTAAACAGTTGAATTGTTGTTGTCCTAATGCAGTAAAAGAGAGTAGGAGCGAGAGAGTGGGTTTGTATCAGAACGAACAAGGGGTTTTGCTTGCCTGGCACTTCTGAAGATAGTATAGCTCTTCATCGGTGTCATCAAACTCATCGCCAGAAAACGTCTATCGAGATGGAAAAACCACAGGCAAACACAAGAAGGAACAACATTCACTACAATGCACAATCAAATGAATGACATGTCATGTTAAGGAACTAAATTGATCTAATGCAGTAGTAAGCCAAGTTAATTGAAGTGGAATTCAAACAAGGTTAAACTCCAGCTCAAAATGTTAGTTCATAAATTGCCCTAATCATGATTTATCCTATTCAGTGAGGTTAACTTGTTCAAACATGCATGAAAGTGTCATAAACAGATTCTTTGGATTTTTCTAATAATTTTTCATATATAACTTATTTCATTTGGAGTTACGGTTGACTTTATATGAATTTTTGAAATTTAAACTAATTTTTGGAATTTCTAAACCTTTTCTGATTTATTTTAATTCCAGAAAGGCATTACTGCGTCATCATGACCGTGGCATGATGTCAGCAGGTCAACCGGGATTTACAAAGGTCAGACCTGATGTTCGGGACGCACATATCAGCTGCACAGCGGTTTAATAGAGTTTAATTAACCTAATTAATTAGTTAGCCGAGTTAATTAAACAGTAGGGCCCACCTGTCAGTGACCCTAAGTGTGGGTTAGCAGGGTGGTTAGGCCCTAATGACCTGCCACGCTGGCGGTTAGCCGCCGGTGGCCACTAGGCATGGCGGAGATGCGCCAAAAGGCCACGGGAGCGGCGGGGAAGGGCAACGGGGCGTAGCCCAGGGTCGGGCGCATCCAGAGGAGGCCACGGGAGGCTTGAGCTCGTCGAAAGCAAGCTCGCGGCGGTAGACGGAGTGCAGCCTCGAGCGGCATGGGAATGTAGGGCATGGGGAGGCCGGATGTGGTGTCCTACGGCCTCCTGGGTCCACTTGGAGCTCGTCTACGAGCTCGGATGCGATGGCGCTGAGCAGAATGACGGCAGCGAAGAGTGGTGCGGCTGCGAGGCTCGGCCATGGTGGCGAATGAGGCTAGAGTATGCGAACGTGAGAGGAAGAAGAGGGGTTCGGGGCAGGGTCTCACAGCGAGTCCAATGAGCGCGAGGGCGAGGTCGGGGACGGCCGGGTTGCTACGAATCGACGATGGCGGTGGTCAGCTTCCGAGGGCGAGGACGATGATGATGGCAAGGCTGATTGGCTCCGGGCTTGTTTTGTTCTTCTGGTCAACGTGCAGCGTCACAGCAGAGGCTAGGTTCACAGTGGGGAAGACGGGCGGGCTCAGTGGTCACCGTGGCACCGCGCGGCGGCGACGATGCGCTTCGGTAGCTCTCGGTGGAGCTCGAAATCAAGAGGGGCAGAGTGCTGGAGCAAGCAAAGAGAAAAAGGGAGAAGTGAGAGGGGCTCGGCGTCTCTAGACGCAAACCAGAGCGAGGGAGGGGAAAAGCAGGAGGTGGCCGCGGCTGCGTGTTTGCTCGACAGCAAGTTGTCTGCCTGCTCTGGTAAGAGGAGGAAGACGACAGGGGAGAAGTGGGCTTGGCCTAGCAGGCTGGCCACTGTAGCAGGTAGGCCAGGTAAGTTTCAGCCTTTCATTTAGGAACAATTGTATTGGTGCCCCTAGTTGGCTCACGCTCGACTGATTTGCCCCTAGTTTTTCAATAATTGCGGTTTTGCCCAGCTCACTTGACTCACCATGTGTTTTTGCCCTTCCGGGGCGGTTTTGACCAATGAGCAGTCGCCACATGGCGAACCGTGATTGGTTGGAACCGCCCCGGAAGGGCAAAAACACAAGGCGAGTGAAGTGAGCTGGGCAAAACCGCAATCACTAAAAAACTAGGGGCAAATCAGTTGAGCGTGACCCAACTAGGGGCACGAATGCAAAAATCCCTTCTATTTATTTCTGTTTTTTGCTTTTTGCAATTTGTTTGAATTTGGTTTTCAAGACCAAACTATTTTATATACTTCTGGAAATCCATATGTGGACTGTTAGGATATATCTAAAGCCATTCATAGGTTTCCAGAATTATTGGACTTGTAATTCTATTATAGAAGAATTAAATCCAACTTAAATATTTATGAAATTAAATCCAAACTGCCAAAATAATTCCTTGAAAAATGTTCCATATTTTTGGTTTGTATAAAAACCCTTCCCAAAATTATCAAACATCATTGAAGACCATTTTGGAACATTGGATGCATTTTCCAGGGTTATGAGCCCTTCTTTTATTTAAGTGTTTTGAGGCTTTCAAATTTCCTCAGTTCAACTTTCACAAATTAGACATGATGCATAGATGCAATGCCACTATTTACAACATTATTCTAGGGCTGTGACAACTCACCCCCACTAAACAAGAATCTCGTCCCGAGATTCAAGATGTGAGGTAGGAAGACAGAGGGGACCCAAAGCCACACAATCTTCACGATCCGGATTGCACTTCCTGAAGATGTTGATTCCTTGCATCATATTGATCTTGACGTCCTTGATTTTGAGGTCTTCACCAAAGCACTACGACCAAAGGAACCGGAAAATCTACAAGGATCTATCTTCTCCAAGATCGAGCAACTCGCGGAATGAGATGTTGAAACATCTCTTGAGATGAGACACAAAACACACATCAGAATGGATGGAAAGAAACAGATGACGGATATTCAATTTGGTAAGCAACAATTCCACGTTTAAAATAAGATGGTGCAAGGTTTCAGAGTAGCGGGGAGTTGATTGCCATGATTGCTTAACGGGGCAACTTAGAGAAGGTGACTCATATAATTGTTCTTGGCAAAAAGAATTACTTTTGATACAACGATCATTTAAACTCTCTATACCAGCCTAAGGCGAACACAATCGATCTTTTGAAGGAGTTCCAAAGAATGACATAGGATGGATGATGTGGACTACCTTGTTGAAGACAATGCAATGGTTGATTTTTGCTTATCATCGGAAATGGATGGGACCCATGGTAGGACCTCCTTTGAAGATGATCCTGGACAATAACTGCTGAGAAGGGCAGCCCATGGGAAATTGGCACAAAGGCGATGCAAGCTGGAAACAAAATGGAAATGTTGGGAATGTTCCAACCATCATATCTGCCTAAGATTCAGATTTGGTTGGTAACAGGATATTTCAGACTCATCAAGTCTAGAAAGAAAAATGAAAGTTTGCAACACAAATCGACGAGATGGCGTTGCGGGATTCTCGGGGAATGAACTACGATAGCAAGCTCCAAAACATGAGCTGGTTCTGCTACACACATGTGAACACGCTGTCCTGGACAAGCATGACATGTAGTGCTCTTATAATAAAGCACTACCGAGTTCAGGTTGGGAAGCCATCATTGCGGATAACGAAGTCCTTGCATAAGTCATATAATTAGCTCTTATGAAGAACCTTCTCCCCCTTGAACAAGTCAATCAGGGGCTTGGTGTGCTAGGAAACACATATGGAATGGAGGCGGTCAACCTATCAAACCATAGAGTACTTCGCACATATGTGTGACTAACTTGGCATGATTCCAGAGGAAGCAATAACAATCTTTCTCAAACTCACAGCGACAACTTGCATCAAATGCACATGAATTAGAGGAGGTCACTTCTTCCATCCGAACATATGCTTCATGAGCTAGCACAAAGAAAATGCTTTCAAAAGTTTTCCAACTCTAGCTTAGATGTTCAACATGGATCATGGACAAGATGAAAATGTTGTCAATGGGCTCAACAACAATCCATCCAGGTTTCCATATAGATGGAAATCCATAATTATGTGAAAAATCCAATAGTATTGGTCAGACCCAAAAGATATAATGGTGTATGTTCGAGGGACATCCATGAGTAAGACAACATTACGAACATCATTGGTTCTGGTTTGATTTGGGAACAGCCCACACTCAAATCAAAGTTTGGACAAGATAATAGATCCAATAACTGATCACGAGATACAATTGATGAGGATATCATCTTTCTTCGACACACACACACACACGCACACGCACACTCACACTCACACACACACACACACAGGAGATATCCCTTAGAAATGAACTAAGTCGGACAAGCTTTTATCTTCCAACTCTCCAAGTTGTTATTTAGCTTAACCAACTAGCTCAAGGGTATCCAACACAGGTTCTTGGAGAAGAGGTGGTTACAGGAAACTAGCTTGATCACGAGCTCAACATAACAGTCAGGGGACAACCTGGTGATACTTCTGAGAATATATTCGGAAAATCACGGAGCACCGATACGTTATTAAGCTCGAGAACAATCATGCTTTTCAGGGCAAGACGATGTGATCAAATAAGCAAGGGGTTGACACAATCCTAACTCATTGATCGAGGAGTGCACGAGTGTAAATGGACTAGGTGGCACGATTAATCTTAGAAAATGATGATTTAGGAACCAACACGCTAAGAATGAATTTAACGTCCTTTAACTACTAAGCAACGGAGTTTCTAGGAGTATTGATTTCACACATCAGAATTTACTTGTCGGCATTCCGGTTACAATAACACGGGAACCGAGGAATGAACAATGATGGAAAGAAGTATCACTGCGTCAAGAATTCATAAGAGGTGGTGCGATTCTCATGCCAATCCTGATATAAAGAGGGCAACACTCCAAGGTAGAAGAGAACAAAGTTGGATTGGCATTTGATCTGCGGAATACAACTACTTTGACCCAATCCTGGAGATGGATAAGGTACTGGAGTTTGCTTCTTCTATCATTCCAAAACAGAATGGCTTGACGGACCATAAGAATAGTAGGCATCGATGAACATGCTGCACAACTACTACTGACTATCAACTGATAGACGAAGGTCGGGATATAACTAAAGAGGGACAACTCAAAGGAACATATGATTATCTGAGTTGTGGATGCATAGATTAGTATGTCGAACAAGTTCAACATATTTCTTCCAGATAACCCATGCAGAAAGATAGAACTGGCAGGGAGACAACACAGAATCGAGAACTCATCAAGAGCACTCTGGTTGTGATCTTTTGGTTCAAAAGAACTTCTGCCATATTGGTTCATGGTATTGGAAGAATGATATGCCACGGACCTCGAGGACTATCGCAAAGGTTACTAATATCCTAAAGGAACGAGCAAACACTATCAACACGAAATAGGTAGGGTGAATCTCGGGTTCAAAAACCCAGGAATGGAATGCCTACTAACTAAATGGCATCACGAGATGCTTTCAAGAATGATGGCCAGAGTCATCACACTAGAAACACAAAACATGGCTAGATTACTAGGTGATTCTATAAGACACCTAGAGTCATAATAATAGTTCCAACATATATGTCGAGGCAATGGAGTACCTCAAATCACCGATTTAGTGTGATTAATCTGGCCCAAAGGAACATCAGGAATGGAAAGAAAGGATTTGCAAATGCATCAGACTATTTAGAAAATCTGGGATGACTCAGAAAGCATAACAGCTGTAAATGCTCAAAAAGATTGGAGACATCCGGCAAAATGGTGGCACAACCACTTAGCATCACAACATCAAGTTTTCGAAATCAACAGTCAACATACGGAAGTAGTAGGAACTGAAATGAGGCTTAAAACCATAAATCCTATATGTCTTCGGATTAGTAACACGTGATCCTGATAGAAAGATGAGAAGCCTAGTTCTTAAACCCCGTAGAAAAGATAGTATGACTCGGACCAGGAGGGCATGATGTATAAGGAGTAAAAAGAGCCTTACGTTCCCATCCATAATCAATTCCCTTAAATAACTAAAGAATTTCTAGACCCAATTTTGACCAATTTGGCTTGGTAATCCTATAGGTAGTCAAGCTCTGATACCAAAGCTGTCAGGACCCTGATTCCAGGTCACACCAATCTAGCATGTAACACATCATATCACTTTGCGTCCTCACGCACGGTATTCCCACGGGTGCCACCTTACCTGGCCTGGGACCATTTGCGCCTTTTGGCTCACGTATATGATAGTGTCTCTAGCATCCATATGACAAAGAACCCTGGCCGACATGACTAGTTGTAAACCCAAGGTGGCGCTAACTTAGAGGGACAAGCATACATGACCTAGCAACGAATGTGTCGATCAACAACGTATGAACCCAAGTTGTAGCAAGCTACAACGACTTAAAGGAACAACGAGTGACATTTCCCCGAAGGGACAGCCATAGGAACGAAGAAGGACACATGTCAGCCAGCCTAAGTGTTCCGGAGCAGTAGAAAGCTACCAAGGCTCAGTGGAAGCACTAGGAGGCATTTCCCGGTAAGAGAGGCTACCAAGAATAAACAACTAGGTTGTCAGATCCCACACATACTAAGCATTTCAATAACATACACACAATATGCTTGCTATGTGCAAATACAACATGGCATCACAACAGAACTCTACGACTCAAAGAATTTATTCAATAGGCTCCGAGGAGCCAAGTATTACAAACATGGGTCTCATGACCCAACATTCAGAGCATACAAACAACGGAAGCATAACATATGTTTGAGTACAAACAACTACAAAGAAAAGGGCTGGGAAGCCTAACTAACTACAAGATCCTCCCAAGGTACAAGATCATAGCTGAGGTATCAAGCTAAACGTCGAGTCCACGTGGAACTACTAGCGAGACTGAAGTCTCTCTGCAAAAACATAAATTAAGCAAATGTGAGTACAAATGT
Organism: Triticum timopheevii; assembly: GCA_963921465.1. NCBI lineage: Eukaryota > Viridiplantae > Streptophyta > Magnoliopsida > Poales > Poaceae > Triticum > Triticum timopheevii. The sequence continues at coordinate 243,882,011 of OY997264.1, read as the reverse complement.
ACCCAGCAAGACTTACATCAGAACTAGCTACATATGCATCAGTACCAACAAAGGGGTGGTGGAGTTTGACTGCAGCAAGCCAGCTTTGACTGTGGCTATCCTGAACTACAACTTCAAGTAACTCTTTTGAGGTGGCGCACATGAGTCCACATATTCACCAAATCAATACACCACTATGGATCCACTCCCGTCTCCCTACGAGAACGCCATCCATAACACTCACATTTATCTTGCGCATTTTAAAGTATCCACTTTCACTTGTCTATGAACTGCACAAGCAACCCAGTAGTCCTTTACCGCGGACGCGGCTATTCGAATAGATCATGTTAACCCTATAGGGGTGTACTTCTTCACACACGCTCTCGCCACTTACCGCTATGTACATGTCATGTATCTCGGCAACCTTCAAGCGGAAGCCTGGAGAGGGTGTCAACCACGACCTGACTAACCACACAAGTCTCTTGTCCAGGTTTATCACCTATTCGGTTTCCGTTCGCAAGGAGATCCAGCCGGGGTGTCGCTCACGGCCCCAAACGATGTGTACAGGGTTCCAAGCCCACCAAACAAGCGATGCTTCACATACCCGGCGACGGTGCCTAGTCTGACCCAAGCCCACCCGTACTGGGTCCCACTTGGTAGACTACTAACACAACCTACAAACACCAGAAACTAGTTGCAACTCCTGGACAGAGCTCGAGTTGATTAATAAGTCAAGAGAGCTTGGAGTGCACGGAGCCCAATGTGTGGTAGTAATTGTCTTGGATCACAGACACACAACTCAGTTCTTGGGGACGGTTCCAATGAGACAACCCACCATGTACTCCTACATGGCCTCTCACCGCTACCTTTACCAAATCGTGTTCACACACTTAGCTCTCGATAGTAGGACATGTTTCACAACATTCCAATTAATTCCTGTTGAATCAGACCCGACACAACACTAAGCAGTAGCAGGCATGACAAACAAGCATGAATGATTAGGCACATCATGACTCAAACAAATCCTACTCATGATAGTGGGTTTCATCTATTTACTATGGCAATGACTGGTCATCCAGAGGAAAGGGGTTCAACTACTACAACATGTAACAGTTGAATCGTTGTTGTCCTAATGCAGTAAAAGGGAGCAGGAGTGAGAGAGTGGGTTTGTATCAGAATGAACAAGGGTTTTTCTCTTGCCTGGCACTTCTGAAAATAGTATAGCTCTTCATCGGTGTCATCGAACTCATCGCCGGAAAACGTCTATCGAGAGGGAACAACTACCGGCAAACACAAGAAGGAACAACATTCACTACAATGCACAATCAAATGAATGACATGTCATGTTAAGGAATTGAATTGACCTAATGCAGGAGTAAGCCAAGTTAATTGAAGTGGAATTCAAACAAGGTTAAACTCCAGCTCCAAATGCTAGTTCATAAATTGCCCTAATCATGATTTATCCTATTTAGTGAGGTTTACTTGTTCAAACATGCATGAAAGTGCCATAAACAGATTCTTTTGGATTTTTCTGATAATTTTCATATATAACTTATTTCATTTGGAGTTACAGTTGATTTTATAAGAATTTTTGAAATTTAAACTAATTGCTGAAATTCTAATCCTTTTCTGATTTATTTTAATTCCAGAAAGGCTTTACTGCGTCAGCATGACCGTGGCATGATGTCAGCAGGTCAACCGGAGTTGACCAAGGTCAAACCTCACGATCGGGACCCACATGTCAGCTGCACAACGATTTAACAAAGTTTGTTTAACCTATTTAATTAGTTAGCCGGGTTAATTAAATAGTAGGGCCCACGTGTCAGTGGCCCTAAGTGTGGGTGAGTATGGTAGTTAGGCCCTAATGATCAGCCACGCCGGCGGTTAACCGCCAGTGGCCACTAGGCACGGCGGAGACGCGCCAAAAGGCCACGGGAGCGGCAGGGAAGGGCACCGGGGCGTAGCCTAGGGTCGGGCGCATCCGGAGGAGGCCACGGGAGGGCGCGGGGAGGCTTGAGCTCACCGGAAGCAAGCTCGCGGCTGCGGCCGGAGAGCGGCCTCGAGCAGCCCAGGGATGTAGGGCACTGGGAGGCTGGGTGTGGTGTGCTACGGCCTCCTGGGTCCACTTGGAGCTCATCTACGAGCTCGGATACGATGGTGTTGAGCAGAATGACGGCGGCGAAGAGGTGCGGTGGTGGCGAGCCTCGGCCATGGCGGGGAATGAGGCTAGCGCATGCAAACGCGAGAGGAAGAAGAGGGGTTCGGGGGAGGGGCTCACAGCGAGTACAACGAGCGCAAGGGCGAGGTCGGGGACGGGCGGGTTGCTGTGAATCGACGACGGCAGTGGTCGGCTTCCGAGGACGAGGACGACGGTGATGGTGAGGCTGAGGGGCCCCTGGGCTTGTTTTGTTCTTTTGGTCGACGTGCAGCGTCGCAGCGGAGGCTAGCTTCACGGTTGGGAGGACGGGCTGGCTCAGTGGTCACGGTGGCAGCGTGCGGCGGTGACGACGCGCTTCAATGGCTCTCGGTGGAGCGAGAAATCGAGAGGGGCAGAGTGCTGGAGCAAGAAGAGAGTGAAGGGAAGAAGTGAGAGGGGCTCGGCGTCTCCAGACGCAAACCATGGCGAGGGAGGGGAAAAGCAGGAGGTGGCCGCGGCTGCGTGTGTGCTCGACAGCAAGCTGTCTACCTGCTCTGGCAAGAGGAGGAAGACGACAGGGGAGAAGTGGGATGGGCCTAGCAGGCCGGCCACTGTAGCAGGTAGGCCAGGTAAGTTTCGGCCTTTCTATTTATTTCTGTTTTTTTCTTTTTGCAATTTGTTTGAATTTGGTTTTCAAGACCAAACTATTTTATATACTTCTGGAAATCCATATGTGAATTCTTAGGATATATCTAAAGCCACTCATAGGTTTCCAGAATTATTGGACCTGTAGTTCTTTTATTGAAGAATTAAATCCAAGTTAAATATTTATTAAATTAAATACAAATGGCCAAAATAATTCCTCAAAAAATGTTCCATATTTTTGGTTTGTATGAAAACCCTTTCGAAATTATCAAACATCATTGAAGACCATTTTGGAATATCGGATGCATTTTCCAGGGTTATTAGCCCTTCTTTTATTTAAATGTTTTGAGGCTTTCAAATTTCCTCAGTTCAACTTTCAGAAATTAGACATGGTGCATAGATGCAATGCCAGTATTTACAAACTTTATTCTTGGGCTGTAACAAGGCACTTCCTTGCGTGCGAAGATGTAGCTGGTGGGTCCCAGCAGTCAGGGGGCGAATCATTTTTTTTCCCGTAATATGGACGCACTTGCTTGCGTGAAAAGATGTAGCTGGTAGGTCCCAGAAGTCAGGGGAGAAAACATTATTTTTCAGGGTAAAAAGGATGCAGTTTCATGCATGCGTCCATGGGCATGGTGCGTCCCCACTATCAGCCTCTCATGTACAGTCATCTTCCGATGACTCTCGTTTGTTGACCATGTTGACCACACCATGCGGAGCGCACCAAGGCCTGTGGACGACGGCGAGGCCCCAGATTGGAACGACCGGGAGATGGGGAAGACGCGGTAGTGGAGTCACAGATGGAGAGGAGTGGGAAACTTGACTGGTTCGGGTGCGCGGCAGCACTGCCGCCCACAGGAGACACGAGCAAGAACAGAGGTTGAAGAAGGAGCACGGCTGTTGGATTAACATCCAACGTACTAGCTGCTAGAATCATTTGTTTATTAAGATGACAATGCCCTGTGTACATGTCTGCTTAGTAGGCCCACAAGTCAGCCACCAAATCTACCGGGACCCAGCTGTCATCGGGAGGAATAGTTTTTTCGCATAACAAGGAGGCACTTCCTTCCGTGCAAAGATACAGCCGGTGGTTCCCAGCTGTCAGGGGGAGAAAACAACTTAATAAGGAGGAACTTTCCTTGCATGCGACCATGGACCTCGTGGGTCCTAGCCGTCAGGCTCTGATGTGCAGTCCTCTTCTGATTACTCTCGTTTGTGGACCATGCCGCGCCGAGCGCAGCGAGGCGGTGGACGACGGTGAGGCCCCAGACTAGAACGACCCGGAGATGGGGAAGAGGAGGCAGTGGAGTCGTAGACGAAGAGGAGTGGGAAACTTGACTGGTTTGGGTGCGGGGTGGGCCTACACTCGACAGAGAATAACAGGAGGTGCGGAGTGGAGGGATGGCCTGGCCGTCGGTGGGGTAGCGTTTCACTGCGAGGCACGCAAAACAACGCCGCTGGACGCTAGAGGCTGGAGCAGGCGGTCTCGGCAGCACTGGGGTAAGACGACGAGAGATTGAAGAAGAATGACGGCCGTTGGATGTAAATCCAACGCCTTGCTTAGGCATCGACCTACTGGTCCACATGTTAGCCAGTCCATTTTTTTAGTCCATTTGGTGGGCTGGGTGAAACAATGATGTAGCATCTATGCAACCCATTTATATGTAGCATCTGTGTAGCCCATTTGCATTTTTCTTGAAATCAGCGATCTTGCTGGGCTGGGTGAAAATATCATGTAGGGCTGGACGGAGAAATGTTATAAAAACATAAACACATGATTGCACGTCTATTATTGCATTGGTTAGTAAAATCTTTACAAGCTTATGTACGCAATCACTAGGAGTTCACTTCCCAAGTTATATCTAAATGATTATTGTTATTATTTTGTAAGAACGTTCAATTTATGAAATAAAATATCATTTTAATTTGATGAGTTAATAGGACGTGGGGTATTATTAATTTTTAGGCTAGACGTGGGACAGTTGAGTTGGTTCTAGGAAAAAGTACTAGAAGAAAACTCAGTTTACATTGAAAAAAAAGTGAAAGAAAATTTAGATATAGGATTAATGAAAACATAAAATAGAGGAAGTGGGAAGGTCTATAAAATGGTTTGACGAACGACAGGTTTAACGGAACCTTATATATTTCCCTAATCTCTCCCTAATAATAAAGCACGGATTGGGTCTCCGGGTTCACCGTCATCTTCCTTTTTTTTCGAGTTGGCTTTGCCTAAGAGAAAAATATGTTTCGGTCCACGAAAAAGAAAGAAATGTTTTCTCTTGCCGTCTGTAAGACGCCCGTCTCCAAAGTCCAAACACAACTCCTCCTTCCCCCGCCGTCTTTTATGCCAACGAATCCTACCCTCCTCTTGAAACAAGCCCGCACAAATCCTTCCTCCCTCGCATGTCCGTCGTTGCCGCTAGCACCGGCCACCTCGTCCCAGGCGCGGGACAGATCTAGGAATCAGGAGGGGATGGACGGAGTATAGCAAACAGGCCGACGGGGATGTGCTCTCTCCTCCCACTTCCAAGGCCCATGGGCGGGGCGCCCGACCTGTAGACGACGGCGGCGATAATCAAGGGCGGATGTGCATCCTGGCATCTCAACTCAACATGCGGCCGATTCATCTCTCTGTGAAGAGGATTAGCTCCACGACGCCCGCGCCGAGCGGCCGATCAGGAAACCAACACCGCCTCCCTGCTTCTTCCCTTCTCTCTGGTTATCCTGAGATGGCCTGGCTGGGTGCCGTCCCGACGACAGCTCCGGCGCCCAGGCCCTCCACCGGCTCAAGATCCGGGGCCCTCTGCTCCTCGACGCCCCACATAGAGCGCTAAATCCAGCAAAACAGCCCCGCCGCGTTGCCGCTCCCATCTCCCTGCATCTTCCCGAGATGGTCCGGCTGGGCGCTGCCCCATCGACCAAGCGTGTGCTGTCCACAGAAGCTAGCTCCTCTACCCAAGCCTTCCTCTGCAAGGTCGGTGAGGACACCCTTCGTCTGAACCGATCGTGATAATCATGCGCAGGTACACACATACATGTTTTCCCCACTGATTTAATTCGAATTCAGTTGTCCGTCTCCATCTCCAAACGGAGCAGAGCCGTCCAGCACACAACGTGATTAGCAGATCCAAGGAGGAGGGTGAGGAAGCCGCCGGCGGATAGGATGAACATCGCAGGGTACAAGCATGCTAGCCGCCCGTCTCGACGTTAAGGATCTGGTAATCTTCTTTTGGTTTTCTTATGTCCGCAGCGGCACTATGTTGGATTGGAATCACGCCATGCAGCAGAAGAAGAGGAGGTCCGTTCGCCATCAAGCCAACCTTGCACTATTGCACCGCGTCTCGCAAAAGTTCCCGACCCCCGCTGCCTCTTCCGCACATGTCTATCCCCTTGAATCAGCGTATCTGTTTTGTTTTCTTAAGAAAAAGACTGATTCATCTACAACTTGGATCAGAGCAAATTATTTGTCTACGAACCAGAGAAGAGGTTCCAGTGATAGATTCTTTCAGATTTGGCTTCGACCCAAACTGGCCGCAGGCTTTCAAGTCTTGGGGCTCGGCTCGGTAGATCTAGGTCGAGAGAGGAGTGACCTGGGAGAGCAGTCAGACGGCGGTGATGTATAGGTGAAGGTGACACGAGTGTGATGGCGGCTGGGCATCGTCCGCATTGAGCCGAAGACAAAGCGACTGCTCAGCTGTTAATTCACCGTTTGTCTCAGCACCATTATATTTTTGTGATTCTCAATTTGTCTCATGATTGATCCATTCATAATTAGTAGTACACTTTATCTTCTGTTTCATGTGTTTTATGGGTACTATTCAAAGGATGGAGAACTAATATCTTAACTTTTTAAGAGGACCTAACGAGTTAGTATCTGACTAAATGACTTTACATTAGCTACTATTTTTTAAAAAGGATGCCATGTTAAAATAGAGGCTGTAGACCCGTGAGAAGGTGTGTGATATTTTTTTTCTCTGGTTGAACGCATGGGCATGTTTTCTAGGCGGAAGAAGATATAAGGTACTATTCGAAGGATGAAGAACTAATATCTTTAATTTTTTAAGAGGAACTAATGAGTTAGTACCTAACTAAATGACTTTAGATTAGCTACTATTTTTTAAAAAGATGTCATTTTGAAATAGTGGTTGTAGACCCGTGGGAAGGTGTGTGATATTTTTTTCTCCCATTGCAACGCACGGGCCCTTAATAATAAAGCACGGATTGAGTCTCCGGATTCACCGTCACAATATGCTTCTTCCCACGAATTTACTCTTTCAGTTTTTTCAGTTATATTATTTTCTACGGCCGAGGTGGTACTATTTTATCTATATAGCTGCCCATACATTAAAAAAAATCATGTTTGATGTGTTCCTACCGACTTGGGCCTGCAGGCTGGGCCATTGGCCCAGCTTCAGTGCAACCCGACAAGTCAAAAAAATACTTGCGCGTGCACTAGGAATCAAACTCGCCACCTTCCGTCCTATAGGATAGACACCAACCAACTAAACCAGGCCAACCTATGTTAATTGTTGGCGGTTGGTATTTTTGTCAAATAGTACCACCTCGCCCTTTTAAAAGAAGAACTATCAATTTATATATATACGTGTTGAAATTACCTATCATCAATCACCTTAATAAGCCGGCTCGAAAATTGGTGATCGAAGAATGAGGAATTGGTGCCCAGAAAGAAAGTAAGGATTCTCGGAAAAAAAAAGGAAGGATTATGGGCACTCGAATCGGGCAAAAAGGAATGTGGGATAATTAAGGAAAAATAAGGAACGAGATTCCTAATGCATGCTTGACAAATATGGTGGGTAATTAATTATAAAATAGATTCCTTCCTAAGACACGCTTGCATGCGTGCTACATAATAAAAGGATTCCTATGAAATATGGTGGGCAATTTAAACATAGGAAATTAAGAGAGATTCCTCATATACGTTGCATGCGCACTGCATATGGGATAATTAAGAAAGGGATTCAATGCATGCATACTTACTTGCATTGCACGTTGTAGATGGGATTCATGTTAATTTCCTAATGCATCCATCATACTTGCATTGCTAAGTGGAGTAAACGGGATTCAGCCAAGAGGGCAATTAAAGAGGAATCCTGAGAGATACACTACTACATGCTTGCTGCATAATAAATATTCAGAAAAAAGTAACTTAATGCATGGCTTCTATTTGATGTTACTAAAACATACTCTCAATATCTTTCTCCACACCATCTTATGCATGCAATAACCACGGCAGCTATGTGCTCTACTTTCGTTTTCAGCTCCGCTTGCTCGAGAATTGCCACAAGCGCAAATCCCGCTTTTTATGGGTCCAACAATACATCTTTTTCTAGTTATTGGTTATCCCGTCTGAGCAGGTAACATACACAACGAAACATCACATTCCAACGGAAGGATGCATTTATTAATGCGAAGAAGCTCAATGCTTGGGTATACATGATAGTCCACCAAAGGCAAGGAGGAGGACAGTGGGGCTTAGGATATGTTGATAACAGACATGGATGAGGAGATGAGGACAGGCAGGAATAGGTCAAGGGATGAGATAGGTAGCACTACAGGAATCAGCTAATTTGCCGTCTGTGGATGTTTTTGCCGTCATTTTTTTGTCGGGCCAGACGGCAAAGACAAATTTTGCCGTCAGCTGCAGACGGCAAAGAAATACTGACGGCAAACAGCTCATTTTGCCGTCTGCCAAAAATATACTGACGGCAAAATAGACTTTGCCGTCTGCTAAAAAAATACAGACAGCAAACAGCTAATATTGTTGTCTGTTAAAAATATACTGACGGCAAAATAGGCTTTGCCGTCTGCAAAAAAATACAGACGGCAAAATAGGCTATTTGCCGTCTGTATTTTATTAGACAGACGGCAAAGAGAAAACACACCACGCGGATCGCTGACGTGGCAAGATCTAAAACGCACATCCCACCCACCGCGATCGTTAGACGCACGCATGCCCTCACCCACCCACGAGCACACCACGCACGCGTCCCCACGACCCGTCCCCACCCCCACGCACCTGTCTCCATCTCCCCCCGAACTGCCTCGATCCTCTCCATCTCCCCCGAACGGACGAACTCCCTCGATCCTCTCTCTCCTTCTCCCGAGCAAAGGCTCACCGGCCGGCAGCACCCTCCTCTCTCCTCCCCCGAGCAGCCGACCACCGCCGGCCAGTGCCCGCCCGCCCGTCCGGCGACTCCGAGCTGCAGCGCGCCCGTGGCCAGCACCCGCCCGCCCGTCCGGCGCCCTCGAGCAGCCACGCGCCGCTGGTCAGCGCCCGCCCGCCCACCCGCCCGTCCGGCGACCCGGAGCTGCCGCGCGCCACTGGCCAGCGCCCGCCCGTCCACCCGCCCGTCCGGCGACCCGGAGCTGCCGCGCGGCGCTGGTCAGCGCCCGCCCGTCCGGCTACCCGAGCTGCCGCACGCAGCTGCCCTGCGCCCGCCTGCTCGCCCCTCCGGCGCCCCTGGCCTGCGCCCGCCCGCTCACCTGTCCGACGCCCCCGAGTCGCCGCGCGCACGTCCAGCGGACCCGAGCGGCCAGACTCCGCGCCCCTCGCCGTCCGTCCGGCGCCGCACCCGCCCGTCCCCGAGCTGCCGGACTCCGCATCCCTTGTCCGTCCGGCCGGCGCCGTTGCCCTCGCCCGCGTGCAGGAGTGCCATCGTCGCCGCGTGAAGATCTGCCAACTCGCCAGCGCCACGTGAAGCTCTTTTTGTTAGCTGATGATGCGTGCACAGTGTAGTGTGTGCAACTATTTTTTTTAAACAAAAAATTTCTTTGCCGTCTGTACTTTAGTCCGGTTGACAGCAAAGAGCACATTTGACTGACGGCAAAGGACACGATCTTTGCCGTCTGTTACTGTTTCGGCTGACGGCAAAGTTATAGTTTGGCTGACGGCAAAGACTTTGCCGTCTACCCGATAAAAAGCTGACGGCAAAGTACTCTTTGCCGACTTTGGCTTTGCCGTCACACTTTGCCGTCAGCAGCTGACGGCAAAGTCTTTGCCATCTGTATTTCAGCCTTTGCCGTCTGTACTTGCCAGACGGCAAACTGTCTGATTCCTGTAGTGTAGCAATGTCCCCCGTTGCAACGCACGGGCATTTGTGCTAGTAATAAAGCACGGATTGACTCCGTGGGTTCACCGTCACAATACGCTTTTTTCTCATCTCATAATACGCTTCTACAATTTGTATGGATAAAATCGTAATATAAACAAGGCGGTACTAATAAAGCACGCATTGGTCGAGTTCACTATCATCGAAATTACCCTTCAAGTAAAAAAAAAACTTTCGTAAAGATACTAGCGTCGGTCACGTGGCCATCTCTCTATTTTCCTAAAAAAATAGATCAAACGAAAAGAACTATTAGAAGACAGACTGGAACACGTCCCTCCTCTCCGCCAGAACGTGTGTGTTCGTCTCTCATCTTCCGCCCCGCAAGAAAAAAAAAGCCGACCTTCGCTGATCCATCGCCGCCATCGCACCAAGATAGGGCGAGGTAGCCACCAAGATAGGGCGAGGTAGCGGTCATCCTGGACATTGGCGACCTTCCGGCGGCACACGGATCTGCCGATGAAAAGGCTCAGTGTCATGGAGGGCGAGGTCCAGGTCCACTTCATCGGCCACGTTCTCGACTTGCGCTTGTCGAGGAGGACGTTGTGCGAGCTGCTGCGGCGCCTTATGCAGCTCCAGTGCCAAAGATAGATGGTATCCCACAGGATTGGCCTTTGCCGTCGACACGCTGCTGTCAGAGTGCGCGGCCGTGATGGACTAGCTCTATAGGGCGGCCGAAGGGAGAGCTGCAGAAGCTTGTGTAGCCATGCCTGTGATCGATAGCGGCGATTGCAATTTGGAATTCTTCTCCTATCTCGCTTTGACTTGCTGGAGGCTAGATGTGGGTCAATGAATCAATCGGACCAGGATTCGACGAGGAAGAGCGGAAAACCACTATACTTTTTTAGTATTGGATGGTGTCGTGCACTATGTATCCATGAAGTATCCAAAGAAACTGGTGGTGATGGACTCCGTGCGTGTGACTGTGCCCCTGCCTGCTCGACGATTTTTTGGATTCCACCGTGACTGTAAGGTAAGAGACTCTTGGTCCTGTTCTGAATTCTAATGATGTTGATCAGCTGGGAGAGATCGGCAGAGGGATGGAAGGCATGGCGGCAGCTTTTTCAAGATGTATATTCGAACGGAATAACACTGAAATATCTTGCTGTTGCTCCCTGTCAGAGTGCATAATCATGATGTAAATTACTCGGCACCGCGTGTTATTTTCCAAGTCGCCATATAGCCTCAACTTGCTGAATTGCCAAACTTGACAGTTGCTTAAACCTTCTGTGGACAAGATACACAAACATACAATTGCATGATAAGTTAACAACTTCTGGTGGATTTTGTTTGCCATCTTTAACAAGAAGAATATAACTATTTGCTAATGTTAATTGCTTATAGTTTATCAAAGGTAAACTGTCCGCTACATGCCAAGTATGTGAATTGATTTCACGTGGACTAACTTAGATGGTTTTATATATTTCTGAAAGCTTCACTCAAATAGTTCTCCTAAGATTTTTGGGTAATTCTTCTCTTACAATAGTTGTTAGTCTTTTTCGTTATTCCAAACAATTGATCAGTTTGGAAAAGAAATCTTGTGATAGTTTTTTTGTTATTCCGAAAGAATGGAAAAAATTATCCGTTAGTTTAAATTTTGAATTGTTATGTCATTTTATTTGGGGGCAAATCCATATATTTATGGATTGCAAAATTTTGGAACAAATCTAAACATGTGAATTTCAGGGATAGAGACGATGCAATCAATGCATCAATAAAGTGAGAGTTACTAGAAGGAGAAGGAATAAAAGACAGACATGATTAAAGAAGATTGGACCGAGGAGGCATCGGTGGTAGGGCCCAGGATGGACGAGGAAGCTATCAGAAGAGGTCAAGAAACAACTATCAAGGCGAATACATTAGTCGGGATAGCCGTATATCAGGTGGTTGTTCATATGAGATTGAGCCACTAGCTAGGTTTATGTACGGCCTCCACTATTATTTTCCACCTGCTTCCACGGGACATTTCCCTCACCGGTGTCCTGACGTACACGGCCCTCATGCACCTGTATGGGTCTCGAGCAATGCTTATTGTGCTAGGGGCAATATTATTATTTTTCTCATGTTGCAATATATTTCGCCACTTATCACAATTGCTCCGTCTCCTCATTGTCATCAACCTATTCATCCTTTTGCCCTTTTGCAAATTTTATTATGTACACGAGCTTATAGTTTTCATCATCATACTGAGCAAATGCCCGTTAGAAAGGAGAGGTGGAGGTCAAGGGCTACTTTAAGTGCCATCTTAATAACTAGAGCCTCGATTTGTTTTACTCTGAGTGCCTTACTCGAATGAATGCGACGTAAAAAATTAGTCCGTTGAAAGAATTTTTCAAGTATGCGTGTATATATATTTAAAAGTTATACACATTTTTTCTCAGGAATTTTTCATATATAACATGTTATATTTTGAGTTAGTGTCTGACAGATAACTATTTTGAAGAGTATTTTAATCTGTCAGAAAAAAGATTAAACAGGAAAAGGATGTATATATCTAGAGTCATATGTCCACGTTCAACAGATTCAGATAGAATATCGGAGGGAGATGAGCGAAAAAACCGTGCGTCGTTTGTGCCTGACTCGGACGAATGCGACGTAAAAAATTAGTTCGAGTACGTAAAAAATTAGGCCGACGAAAGGATATTTCAGGTATGTATGTATATTTAAAATTTATACACATTTTTCTCATGATTTTGTCATAGATAACATGTTATATTTTGAGTTAGTGTTTGAAAGATAAATTCTATTTCGATCATGTGTTTGTTTATTCGTCAAGCCACTTGTTGACATTCCAAGGAACCTGCCAGCATATATAAATTGATGGGAATTGGTATGAGATAGCAATTCGGGACTATTCTCTTATTTGTAGTAAAGTTTTTTTAGGTAAATTTGTAGTACAGTTTTTTTTAGGGAATTTGTAGTACAGCTGAAAAAGGCACCCCACCCCCCTCTCTTTTTTTTTCTACCGAGCCTACTTGCCAGGAAATTTTAAAAGTTTGCTAACCGCCCGTAAGAGAAGGCCCATAATAAAAGGATCAATAGCCCATAGCTAGCAATTTGATTTTGTACGAGCGAGGCTTGCTTTGCTAAAAAAACGAGCAAGGCTAGCGTGCGACAATGGAGGTCCTGGCTAGCGAGGCTACCGTGCAGCGTATCAAATTTTATTAGTACCACCTTGCGTATACGTTTTAAATTTAAACTGAAAGCGTAAATTCACGAAAAGAAGCGTATTGTGACGGTGAACCTGTCGGGGCTGATGGCTGACCCACGAGCACCTATGGGACCATGGCGGACCGGAGCCCCTTTCTTGGTTCGGCGGGGGGGGGGGGGGGGGGCGTGGTTGGACAAATAGCAGATCGAGGCGAGGCACACGAGCGATTTACCCAGGTTCGGGCCGCACGGATGCTTAAAACCCTACTCCTGCTTTGGTGGTTGTATTGAGTTCTTGCTCGGGGGCGACGAGTGCTACAGTACACTCAAGCAGCTGGCGAGACCGAGCGTGAGAATGGCCGTCCCCCAAGCTGCGGAACCAAAGTTCCGAACCGAACCCCAAGCTGCGGAACCAAAGTTCCGAACCGAACCCCCTCTACGTGCGCATGGGCCTCCTTTTTATAGGCTAAAAGGGTCACCGACAGGTGGCAGCGTAGAAAGAGGTGTAGAAAGGTAAAAACGCGGGTTGGTACAACTGCTACTAACAGTGTCCCCTACCTAACTCTGACGGCAGGGGACAAGGGCATTTAATGCCCGTCCGGTCGCCCCAACAGTGCAAGGAAACGACCGTTAGGAGCGCCACCGATCGCCACGATGGCCTCCTTGTCTGCTTCGCTTGCCACCTCGCACCGCCATGCCGCACAGCTACCCGCCACGTGCACCAGGAGCGATCTTGTGGCGACACGTCGTCGAATGCGCTGGAGCGTGGGCGCAGAGTGACAGCCTTGCCGCGGCAAGCGCCTTGCCGCGGCCCTTATCTCGTCACACCAGCAAGCTTGCCGCTCGCCGGACCTTGCTGGGACGCGCGGGGCGTCGCGGCAAGTTTTCTTGGAATGCCTTGAGTGGCCTTCCCGACAAGCTCCTCTTGCCGGGGTCTTGTCTTCTTCCCGGCCAGCTTCTCTTGCCGGGACCTTGGTTGGCCTTCCCGGCAAGCTCATCTTGCCGGGGCCTTGGTTGGCCTCCGCGGCAAGCTCCTCTTGCCGGGGCCTTAGCTTGAGTACTCTGTTCTTGAATGGCATCAAAGTAGCCATTGAGGATCTTGGCGGGCGCCCGGCAAGCCCCGCCGCGGGTCGCTGCGACTGCCCGTGCACAAGTTCGGGATACTAAGGTACCCCCTACTTTAGTACACCGACAGGAGCCCCCGGGCCTGGGCCATACACGGTGCCGAGCGCTGTTGGGCCAGGCCCAAAACAGTGCACGGGCACGCGCGGCTTAGGTCACACCGCATATCTCTCCGCTTCCACCGCGCACGCCCAGAGCGGCAGGCGTTAAACGCGGCATCGTGGGTGACGTGGGCGGCGTGTGCGGGGCTGAGCCTCGTGAGTATGCATCAAGCTATGATGAAGGGGACGGCTCACGCCCTCCTACCTAAACGGAGGTAGGCGTGGGGGCGTGGTGCATTTACTAGACAGGGCCAGTGCGTGGTTTTCGAGGCGTCCAATCCCACGATCACGGGGTGGGGCGAGGCTGCCTCGCCCGTCACCTCGGCTCTGCATCCCCGCCACGCGGCTCCCATGCGCTTGGGGTCACGGACGGTGGGAGTGGGAATCTGGGCCGTCGCGAGCAGAGGCAGCGGGTCGGTCCTGATTCCCTGCTCTTCCCGTGCCTTGGTTCGCCGAGCGGGGCGGCCGGGCCCCCACCCTGCTCCTTTATAAAGAGCAGGAGGGGGGGGCACAGAAGCCCGCACTCCCGTATGCCTCGGGCCTCCTTTTATAGGAAAAAAGGGGATGCCACAGTGGAACACATGAGGTGGAAAGCGCATACGGTGGCTGAGTCTATCCTCTGGCAGCGTCGGACAAACGCATTTAATGCATTACCGATGTGCCCTTCTAGCTGTCGCCCCTTCGCCTCACTTCGACACACGTCCAGGCCAGCGTGATGTGTAGTGCCATGTAGGCTGGCAGGCTGCTGAGCTGGTGCGATGGCAGCGTATTCACGAAGATCTGCATGCCACCACATAGGTGCAGGTGCCGCACGTCGCCATGCAGGTGCTCGCCTGGCTGGCTGGGCTGGCAGTTGCATGGGAACGGCAGTGGAGCCTTGGCGGGCGCGGGCCTCACCGCGGCCCCTCTGATGTCCTCGGCAAGGGTCTTGTCGGGGGCCCGGCAAGGGTCTTGCCGTGGCACTGTGGTCGTCCCCGGCAAGGATCTTGCCGGAGGTCTCGTGGATTTCCTAGGCAGGGATCTTGCCAAGGATCGTCGTCTTCTGGTCCTTATCTGATCTTGCGTGTTTATGATCTTCGCAAAGATCTGCATGCCACCCTGAAGGTGCCTCCCGAGCCTTGGTTCCAATGTGGTTGACAGCGTTGGAACCCTTGGTCTCAAGGGTGGCCCGCTCTGTTGGCGTTGGGCAAGTTGCCCTGGCAAAGCTCTTGTCGGGGCTGCTGAGGCTGCCCCAGCAAGGGTCTTGCCGGGGGAGCCTACCTCGCCCTTTTTGCTCGTTGTGTTTTTGGTCTTGATGTTGCTCGATTGTCTCGTGGCTTGGGCTTTCCTCCCCTGCCCTGCTGAGTGTGGCCGTGGGCGCGGCTCTGACTGCTCGTGCACAAGTAAAGGGGTACAAAGGAGAGCACCTACTTTTGTACACTGACAGGAGCCCCCGTGCCTGGGCCACACATAAACGCGACGCGTTGTTGGGCTAGGCCCAGAACGGTGCGCAGGCAGGTGGGGTCGGATTTTTAACGCGGTAACTTTTCCGCCTGCTGCGCTTCCCCATGACCCGCGTTGAATGCACAATGTGGAGGATCGTGCGTGACGTGGGGGGCATGCATGGGGCGCCTGCTGCACGCAGGTGTCATGTCCTAGTAAATGGTAAAGAGGCGGCCTGCGTCTTCCACATAAAATAGGAATAACCGCAGGCACGGTGCTCATTTACCCTCTGTGCTTTCTACAATCACAGAACCGCTGCCCCCATCTTCTTTCTCCTCGAGCTCTCTCTTCTGCTTGTCGATGCTGCGCCCCTATTGCTTTCGATCCTTTTGCCTCCTCGCAGCTGCCATGGCGCTCAAGACTGGCAAGGGCAAGGGGGTGGCCAAGGATGTCGTGGAGTGGGAGGCGCCGGAGAACGAGGCGGCGGTGCCGCGGGCGCAGTTCGCCTACTTCTCCCTGTCGACGGTCGATGTATTTTACCTCAAGGACTTCTTCAGGCCTTTGTGGGGGGCGGAGACGATGGGTGTAACGCCCCGGATTTGTTGCACCAGGTGTCTGCAGGTTATTCGCCGTCATTGCCATGTCTTTTGCTTGCGTGTTGCACTTTGCCATGTCATCATATGCATTTCATATCACGTCATCATGTGCATTTCATTGTGCATACATGTTCGTCTCATGCATCCGAGCCTTTTCCCCGTCGTCCGTTTTGCAATCCGGCACTCCTATGTCCTCCGGCGTCCCCTTCTTCTCTCCTGTTGTGAGTGGGTGTTAAACTTTCTCGGAATGGCCCGAGGTTTGCCAAGCGGCCTTGGTATAGCACCGGTAGACCGCCTGTCAAGTTTCGTGCCATTGGGAGGTCGTTTGATACTCCAACGGTTAACCGGGTAACCGCAAAAGCCTCTTTGTGTTGCAGCCCAACACCCCTTTCAAAGTGGCCCAAAACCCAGCAAACTCCCCTCCATGCTCTCGGTCGTTCGATCACGATCGCGTGGCTGAAAACCGCTCCTCATTTGGACTCTCCTAGCTCCCTCTACCTATAAATAGGCCCTCTCCCCGAAATTTTTCGTCCAAACCCTAATTTTCTCCTGCGCGCCGCGCCGGACATGTCCGGACCCGACCGGACACGTCCGCCGCGCCGCCCGCGCCCAATCCGAGCTCGCCACGTGGCGCGCCGCCGCCGCCCACCGCCGCCGGCCCGCGCGGCCCGCGCGCCGCCGCCGCCTCCCGCGCGCCGTCCGGCTCCCGCCAGCGCCGCCTGCCGCGTGTCCTCGCCGGCGCCACCCGCCGCCCGCCGGCGTGCCCGCCGCCTCGCCGGCGCCGGACCCCGCCGCCTCGCCGCCCGCGCTCAGCGCGCCCCGCGCCCTCCGCCCGCGGCCGCCGCTGGCGCGCCTCCGGCCCCGCTGCCGAGCCGCCATCCGGCCGGGTCTCCGCCGCCTCCGACGCGCCGCCCGAGCGCCGGCCGCCGGCCGCCGCTGCTCCTCCGCCGCCGCCGCCTTTCCCGCCTCGCCGGCGCCTCCTCCGGCCGGATCCGTGGCCGGGCCGGCCGGATCCGCCGCTCCCCGCGCCCCCCGGGTCACCTCCGGCCCTCCCCGTCAACTTCTCCGGTGAGCAACTCCGGCGACCCGCGCCGCTTTGAAATCCGTGCAAGGTTGACTTCCCCCCGAAATTCTCTGTCCCTGAGATTTTAACATAATCATGCTATGTTCATGCCATCACATCTCTGCATCAGTAGCTCCGTTTCGTGCATATAATATGTCAAATTGTTCGTCTCGACGAGTAGATCATTTAATTCCATTGCATCATTTTCATTTGAGCTCATCTTGATGCCCGAAATGCTGTTGGAAGAGTGTATGTTGATGTTAATCTGCTGAAACTGTTATAACTTGCTGTTTTATCATTTTTGCCATGATTGATGTGTGCATCCTATGAGGTTGAGCTCTACATGAATGTTTAACTATGCCATGCCATCTTTCCAGGGGTGCCAACCATGTATTTTTGTGAGTTGTGTGCCGAGTGCATCGAGCTTGTTAAGTAGGGCACTTGCTGTTGCTGTTTTGCTTGGCAGATTCTGTTATAATTTGTTGCTATGTTAACATGCTTCTACTAATCATTCTATGCATAATCTGGAGATGTCCTATAAACATGTTTTGATCTACCTGTCATGCTCTATCCATTCATGCCCTTGGTTGAAATTTTAGCCTGCTGGAACATGTTGTAATCTTGCTCCAAAGTTGCTTGAAAATGTTGCTGTGAGCCTGTTTACATTAAGTTCAATGTTTCCATGATTGTTTCCTAGTGATCCATGCATCCTATGACCTTGCTATTGCCATGCTTAGCTTCACAAACATTCCTTCTTACTGTTGGGTGCCTTGCCATGCCATGTGTTGCTCTGTGGTGAGTGGTTCAAGCTCATGAACGTGCCTACTTATCGTTGTTCCTGCCATGTATGAATCTGTAATATAACTTGCCATGTTTACATGAGTGCCATCATATTTTCTATGCCTTTTTGGCTCATGGTCAGTAAGGGACTTTTGATCTATGCATTTAGTAGATTCATGCCATGCCTTTGTTTGCCATGATAGCTTCCTGTAACATGTTGTTTGATAGCTCTAAACATTGCAACCTGATGTTATTTCTGCTAAAACCTGAAACTGTTATCATTTGCAATATCTCCATGTCTTTTTGAGCATGTTCTAGTGATTTCTGGAGATAGCTCAGTGTTCATGTTTTGTTGTGCTTTACGTGTACTTTATGCCCATGCCTTTTGTTATTATGTTGGGGTGCTGTAGCTTGTTGTTTTGATGCTTGTAAGATGCCTAGTTGCTGTTATGGACAGATTGTTGCTATGACTTGTATAGTGTGTGTGTGTTGCACCGTTGCTCCGTTTTGAGTGTGCTCTATATGAAACTTGCTTGTTTTTGCATGTAGCTTCATATTATCATGTTGCATCCATGTTTTGAGGTGTTTGCTTGATGTTTGTATGCATTTTGCATCAATGCCATGTTTAACTTGTTTTGCTCATATCTTCTAGGCCGTAGCTCCGAATCTAATGAACTTTATATGTAATTTGACTAGATTTTCGTGTAGATCATCTTGGTGCATATTAACTTGCTGTTTAACTACTTGAACTTAAGGTTTATTCAGATCTGGACCAATTTCAAAATATGCATATGAGGACTTACCGGAATTGTTATATGTTGTTTCCGGCCTCATTTAAACTTGCCTTGATGTGTTGTTCTTGTTTGCATCATCTCTTGCCATGAGTAGCCTCATATAGCTTTGTAATGCATCATGCTTGTTGTGCATCATGCCTTGTTTATGTGTGGTGTGTTTACTATGTTGTGTGCTTCTTCTCGATAGTTCCCGTTTCATTGCGATCGTGAGGATGCGTTCGTCCACGTGTGGTTCGTCTTCGTGGCTTCATCTTCTTCATGGACTCGTTCTTCTTCCTTGCGGGATTTCAGGCAAGATGAATGCTACCCTGGATCTCACTACTATCATTGCTTTGCTAGTTGCTTCGTTCTATCGCTATGCTGCGCTACCTATTACCTGTTTATCAAGCCATCCCAAATTGCCATGAACCTCTAACCTTTGACACCATTCCTAGCAAACCATTGTTTGGCTATGTTACCGCTTTTGCTCAGCCCCTCTTATAGCGTTGCTAGTTGTAGGTGAAGTTGAAGATTTCTCCATGGTGGACAGGGTTATGTTGGGATATCACAATATCTCTTATATTATTAATGCATCTATATACTTGGTAAAGGGTGGAAGGCTCGGCCTTATGCCTGGTGTTTTGTCCCACTCTTGCCGCCCTAGTTTCCGTCATACCGGTGTTATGTTCCCGGATTTTGCGTTCCTAACGCGGTCGGGTGATTTATGGGACCCCCTGACAGTTCGCTTTGAATAAAACTTGTCCATCAAGGCCCAACCTTGGTTTTACCATTTGCCTCACCACCACCTACCTTTCCCTTGGGAGTAATTAACCCAAGGGCCATCTTTATTTTAGCCCCCCCGGGCCAGTGCTTGTCTAAGCGTTGGTCCAAACTAGAGCACCGTGCGGGACCATCCCTTGGCAAATTGGGTTACGTCGGTACCTGTACGCTTAGCTTATCCGGTGTTGCCCTGAGAACGAGATATGTGCAGCTCCTATCGGGATTGTCGGCGCATCGGGCGGCTTTGCTGGTCTTGTTTTACCATTGTTGAAATGTCTTGTAAACCGGGATTCCAAGACTGATCGGGTCTTCCTGGGAGAAGGTCTATTCCTTCGTTGATCGCGAGAGCTTGTCATGGGCTAAGTTGGGACACCCCTGCAGGGTATAAACTTTCGAGAGCAGTGCCCGCGATTATGTGTGTTATGTTTGACGTAAGTAGGTGTTCAGGATCACCTCTTGATCATTGCTAGCTTCACGACCGTTTCGCTTGTTTCTCTTCTCGCTCTCATTTGCGTATGTTAGCCACCATATATGCTTAGTCGTTGTTGCAACCTCACCACTTTACCCCTTCCTTTCCCTTTAAGCTTTGCTAGACTTGATACCCATGGTAATGGGATTGCTGAGTCCTCGTGGCTCACAGATTACTACAACAATAGTTGCAGGTACAGGTTATGTGATGATCATGACGCGAGAGCGATGCTTGCTTTGCATGGCGTTCTTTGGCCACCTCTATGAGCGCTTTGCTGGGGTACTTCCCAGCATGGCACTCTTCCGCCACTACTTCTATCCTCGCCTCCAGCCATGGGGCGCCCTATCCGGAAGCATCTCCTAGATCCCGAGGGTCCTAGAGAAAGGCACGTATGCGGAGGGGGCCCACAAGGAGAGGTTGTAGGAGTGGTAGGGTTGGTGCTGCTGGATCGAGGATAAAAACCCGCCGGAGTTCTGCAAGGTTCGTCAGAGCCCGCCGACCCGCGGCGAGGACCGGAGCGACCTCGGCGCCAACAACGCGAAGCTTTCGATCGCCACCACTAGAATCCATCGCCTCACCATGGCCCTGATCACCTGTACGATCGAAAGTATGTCTAGAGGGGGGTGATTAAACTACTTAACCAAATAAAAACTTATCCTTTTCTCAATTTTAGTCTTTGGCAGAGTTTAGCTAAGTTAGCACAAGTCAAGCAATCTTAACACAATTCAAGCAGGCATGAAAAGAGTATATGAGCAGCGGAAAGTAAAGCATGCAACTTGCAAGAATGTAAAGGGAAGGGTTTGGAGAATTTAAACGCAATTGGAGACACGGATGTTTTGTCGTGGTTCCGATAGGTGGTCCTATCGTACATCCACGTTGATGGAGACATCAACCCACGAAGGGTAACGGTTGCGCGAGTCCATGGAGGGCTCTACCCATGAAGGGTCCACGAAGAAGCAACCTTGTCTATCCCACCATGGTTGTCGCCCACGAAGGACTTGCCTCACTAGCGGTAGATCTTCACCAAGTAGGCAATCTCCTTGCCCTTACAAACTCCTTGGTTCAACTCCACAATCTTGTCGGAGGCTCCCAAGTGACACCTAGCCAATCTAGGAGACACCACTCTCCAAGAAGTAACAAATGGTGTGTTGATGATGAACTCCTTGCTCTTGTGCTTCAAATGATAGTCTCCCCAACACTCAACTCTCTCTCACAGGATTTGGATTTGGTGGAAAGAAGATTTGAGTGGAGAGCAACTTGGGGAAGGCTAGAGATCAAGATTCATATGGTAGGAATGGAATATCTTGGTCTCAACACAAGTGTAGGTGGTTTTCTCTCAAAAAATGGAAGTTGGAAATGTAGGTTCGTTCTGATGGCTCTCTCTATGAATGAAGAGGAGGTGGAGGGGTATATATAGCCTCCACACAAAATCTAACCGTTACACACTGATAACCCGCAAGTATACGGGATAGTTGTAGCCTCTTTCGATAAGTAAGAGTGTCGAACCCAACGAGGAGCTTAAGGTAGAACAAATACTCTCTCAAGTCCTATCGGCCACTAATACGACTCTACGCACGCTTGACGTTCGCTTTACCTAGAACAAGTATGAAACTAGAGGTACTTCGTAGGTGTGATAGGATAGGTTTGCAAGATAATAAAGAACACGTAAATAAAAGTAGGGGCTGTTTAGATAAAGATGCAATAAAGTAAATATAGTGAGTGTGGAAAAGTGGTGGTAGGAGTTGTGGAATTGTCCCTAAGCAATTGACTACTTTACTAGACCGATAGCAAGTTTTATCACTACTAGGAAAATGCCTACTAATGGCGCACCTAATTTGGCCATTAATGGTGCATTAGTGGTGCGCCATTAGTGCCACGCCATTAGTATCTGGTATACTAATGGCGCACCTCTTGTGCGCCATTAGTGTATACAGAAGTGCACCATTAGTATGCCTCCCAGGGGGCCATGTATACCCAGGTGCTCTGGCATACTAATGGCGCACAACAACAAGATGCGCCATTAGTAACCTCGGCATACTAATGGCGCACTGTTTAATGATGCGCCATTAGTATACTTTGTCATACTAATGGCGCACTGTGATGTGATGTGCCATTAGTATGAATATTAGTTTTTTTATTTTTTATTTTCTGTTTTTTGCACAGGTTACAAAATGTATAATTGGACAAAATATAGACAGCACACATCAACAACAGATTCTTCGAATACAATAGAAGATTAGTCTTTGAATACAATTCATCATATTAGTCTCCGAATACAATTCAACATATTAGTCTCCGAATTGAAAAGACTGAACAAAGATAAAACATTATATTACAAGTCTCGAGACCGCGAGTAGCGAGTTTGTCTTCACATTACAAGTCGATATCGATCATCTAAACTACCATCACATAGAAGAGAGGCTGCGGTCATCACGATGAGCATCATCACGATGAAACTCATCTTCATCCGGTTCCTCCAACGCTCCCTCCCCTCTCCCGCTAGATAGCGGGCGTATCTAGATTCGGCCTCGGCCCTAGTGGTGTACCCTTTGTAACTGTTACCGCTGAATCGGTGAACCTGTCTCCAACACTCCTCCCAGTCGTCGTAGACTCCGGGAACCTTACCCTTGTACAAGACATACGACGGCACCGCTATGCACTAGCCAAACGAAACGTTAGTAACAATTCACAGACAATACATAAGCAATATATAAGTATGCAACAGAACGATCAGAAGAGAAAAGCAAGACATTAATAGCATCGATTACATCTAAGTTGAATGACTCTCGAAACCATAGAGACATACTACAAGTTCATTAAAGTTTAATTACAACATGAGACAATCGATGTTTCAGAACTAGACACAACATCACTGCTTTCGACTCGACTCAAGGGACCGGAGCGTGGATGAAGCCGCCGTCTATCGTGGGAGTCATGAAATAACGGTCGTTGTCAGCCTGCATTTGTAGCATTGTGTCGATGTCACTGTTGGATGGTTGATTGTTGAGGTAGAACTACCCCGAGGTACGAAGGACATCTTGATGGATGATTTCCGCAAACTCTGACTGGATGCGAAAGAATTCTTGTCGGAGGTCCGTGTCCTGGATTGCCGACACGCTCTTTGCCCAATCTTTGAGTTTACTCGGTAGCAGAAGTTGATGATGGTCCCGTACGATCGCCCGCATGTGATGGATGGCGTAGTAGGCACCCTTCTGACCGCCAGGCGGCTACTTGACGCAGCAGAACGTCGTATTGTGGGAGAACACGTGCTTGCCATACTTACGAATACGCTTGGTGAAGGTGCCTCCAGATTTGGCGTAGCCGGGGAGAACATCATCAAGAAGCTTCTTGACATTTGTGTAGTCTACGTTCGACTGACGGTCCGGGTCGAAATACGTGGCCATGGAATATTTGGGGCTTAGGAGGATGAGCGTGCAATGTGTGTCACTGCAGAAAAAACGGAATGTTAAAAGAAAAACGATCGAAATCTAAGAATTAATATGTTACGGGCCGGTTGAGGGGAGGACTTACTCGGGAAAGTAAGGCACGAGGAAGTTATCCTTATCTTGGTTTGCCAGAATGACGCCTTCGTGGTAAGAACTCGCGACTTGCCGGTCCCCAGCGCTGCCCAAGATCTTGGCACGCATGTAGAAGGGGTCGACTATCACGATGTCCGGGGTCTTGTTGCGAATGATCCGCATCTCCATACTCAGCGAAAATAGCCGAACGAAGGTGTAGTGCAGCGGATGAAGGTTCAACATAGCGTGGATTTCATCAAACCGAAGGACGATCGTACGCCCGATGGAGTTATCCACAAAGCCCTTGCCCTCTGGCACCTTGGCCACGAAAACCGGGTATGCCACATCCTTCTCTCTGAGACGTCGCTTCTCCAAAGAAAGAACACTGTCATGCAGACTCCGCATAGCACCGGTTGCAGCACTGAGCATATTTGTCGGTAGCATCGCCCTACCCGCCACATGCACCCTCCTCGAGATATCCTTAGGTGAAGGTGGCCCGTCCTGAGCACGGATCGTACTCGGTGCCGGCTGGCTCGCACCCTTCTTAGTATTTCTTTTGCATGCCTTCTTCTTCTCCTGTAATGGGACCGAGTTCTACTCACAGACCGCCTTCTTGAGTGTGTTGGGGTTGATAATATTTCACACCTCGCCTATCTGAGGCTCCGTGAAGTCGGCAGCTAGAGGCGTCTCCTGAGAGCTGAACGCCAGACGACGCCTGTTGCAACTTGGCTTCTCCGCGGTACCAGCTAGATCACACACGTCTTTTGTTGGGTTGGGTTCTTGAGAAGGAGGCCCCATGAAGTCGCCATCGTACCCATGATCGGCAAAGTACTGATCGACGTTGCCAAATGTATCGTCGTCGTCGTCGTTCTAATCCTGTGCCATATGCATGTTTGGATCCAGTGGCATAGGGATGTCCGGCACCGTTGCGGCGGTCTTGCCATGGGGCCGACTTGGCGTCGGCACGACTGGCTGTGTTGTCTTTGGGGTGGTGTCCCCCGCCCCCAAACGAATCTGGCTCTTCGGCCAAAGCAGGGGCTAGCTCAGGCAGGCGCTGAGGGTCATCACATCATCATCGTCGGCACTGACGGGTCGAATCGGAGGTAACAACTCGTCGCTGCCTGGCAGCACCTGAACCAGTTGAACCCTAAACAAGTTGGGTGGCATCTGGGTACCATGGAACAAGGGGTTGCCCGGTTGAACAATTTTGCCCTTGGCGACATCGACCAACTCGTTGTTCACGAAGTGCAGGAGAGTGCACGGAACGTCGGCAGCGCCCTGCGAAAACATGTAGGGCGTCAGGGATGCCCAGTCAAAGGCAAGGAGATGAAGTCCTCGGCCGAGAGAGGCTTAATTAGTTACCGTGATGATGGTGTGGAGCTCGGCTAATGTCGAGGCACCGCCAATGGCGGGCGTGTAGTTGACGGAGGGGCCGCTTGCTGCAGAGGTGTCGGCCGGCGTACACCCGGGTGCATTAAGCTCCCGTGCCGGCGTCGGAGACACCAATGCCGCCTCCGCCGAAGGCACCAATGTCCCCGCCATCACATTATGCGAGTTGCTGGCCGTGAAGCTAGGAATCGGGGGCGGCCCCTGTTGGCCGCCCGCAATCCACGCACTCAACCCCTCGATCAAGGTAGGCACAATGGCGGTGATCGTCACTCCGAGTTGTTGTTGCACTTGCTCTGGGACAATCTCCGGAATCGCGCCACCTGTGCCTTGAGTTCTTGAACCTCGCGCGCCTGGCTTTCCGAGCTGGTCTTTTTCTCCTTCCGCACACCAGCGGTATAGTATGACCCCCATTTTGTCGACAAGCCTTTGCCGGCCACACGACCAGCTGACGTCGGCTTACTGAGCTTATCCTTGTTCTTCATTACATTCAACGCCCTATTTAGAGTGGTGTCCCAAGGGTTGCTCTTAGTCGACCCCGCGCTACTGCTTTCAGTCGCCTACGGAAGGAATGTGAACCATTTAGAAATTTGGCTTCATTAATTAGAATGCAACCATATGGAGCTAATTACGCGGGGGTGTATTCCTTACCAGAACAAGCTCAAGCTTCCTGGTCTTCGGATCCGTGGTAAGCTCCTTTGTTTTCGGGTCCTTCTTGTACTGGGCCCTAACAAAGTTCCTGGTCTTCTTGTCACTGTATTTATCGAAGAGGGGGGGTAGGCCTTGCTCGGCACGATCCGCCTCCTCCTTGTCCCATATAGGCTCCTCCACTCTGTAACCGCCGGGACCGAGTGTGTGTTCCCCTATGTTCAGCTCCCGCATTTCTTACCCCCACTGACTTGATTGGGAGTTTGCGGTGCTCGAGCAATTGATCTTGAAGTCGTTGTAGTCATCTTCGGTGATCGAAGGATTTTTCTCCTTGATCTTCTCATAACTCTCATGTTTCTCGATCATTCTCTTCACATTGCTTTTCCAAGTAGACAGGGCCTTGCTCATCTTCGTGAGGGCAGCATTGTTCACTTTATTCCCTTTGAGGCTTGTGTTTGCAAATTCAGCGGGGAACTTGTATCGTTCGTGCAGCTTCGTGAAGAGGAGGTTGCGCAAATTCCCTCGGTCAGGATGCCTCAGGTTCTCGGTGTTGATCGAGACGGTGCTCCGGAGAAAGCACCCGAGTTGAAGTGAGTACCCCTTGACTATTCGTTCGGGCACCGTTGGATTCCTGTTGGAGTCCACTTCAGTAACTTCCTCCTTGAGGGTGAGGAGCACGATCGGGTGCCGGTCCTTCCGTTGCCTCATCGGTTGGCTGCCATCTGTGCGTGCGCCGCCATCATCAGTGGTGGCATCCTTGGTGGCACCATCAGTGGTGGCATCAGTGGGGTCATCCTCGGCGGTACCATTAGTGGTCTCAGGATCGGTGGGGAAGGCGGCGTCCTCATACAACTGAGGTTGGTCCTCCATCTCCTGGGACAGCTCCCAGAATGCCTTGCCGCCCAAACCCCCGGCCTCATCGTTGTTGGCCATGTTTCTCTCTAAATAGGAACAAAGTTTGGTCAAAAAGTTGGTTATTGTTTAGGGTTTGTCGACACCGAGGCATCCAAAAAGCTAAGCTTTTATCATTGAGGGTTTTTCGACGCCGAGGCACCCTAAAAGCCTAAGCTTTAATCATTAGTCACAAGTACCCCATATGTCCTATTTTTAGCAAAGTCATGCTAAAATTCACGGAAAATTTCAGCATGACCTTTGCTGAAAATAGGACATATGGAGTACCCGAATTTGCTGGAACGGAAGTTAATCAACATTCCAGCAAACTCAAGGGCCTCTCGGGTGGACAAGGCAAAAAAGGCCTCCATCACAACATGGAAAATACATTGGCATGTGAAGAGGTGAAACAATATATGCATCTCCAAGTGAACCACCACAACATCTAAAAGCTAACAATTGTTTTTGCTTATATAATCAGACTTTTTGTGCTAAAAAACCATAGAACAAAGCTTAATGATAGGAGAATAAGAACTAGGCTCAAAGAAAATCATTGCATGGGCATACAGATGCTGAAGTAAGAACGCCAGAAGTAGCATTAAACCATTTCCTTAGTACTATGGTGATTTGAGATCATCTATTTATGTTCGCAAAGAGTAGTTTATGATCTAAGACTAAAAGGAAATGCACCAGCAGTACTAAATTGTCGGTCAGTCTCCAAAACTGATCCCAACATTTTAAACAGTCCCTAGCAAGAACACAAATGTGGAAGCAAGTCAACGCAAAGCTATCTTTTCTTGTTTATCAGAAATGCACCCTAATTAGGCATTCACAAAATTAGGAGCAAAGTCTAGCTTGCAAACCACAAAATTAAGAGCAAATTAAGAGTAATTTTTTTTCAATTTTCATTGATGTTTCAAATTATATCGGTGCACATGTGGCTGCAATTTCTATTGGTCATCCAAGATGGGTGTTCATAGTAAAGTACTATATAGTGGCACTAACATAACCAAGGATTGCTTTAAAAAAAACATAACCAAGAATCACCTTCCACGTGGCTTCTTCTCTTTAGCCTGGCTTCCTTCTGCAAAGTGGGCAAATACTTCTGTCTGCTGCAGTAGGTACTTCAGTCGCCCTTTCCCTTCTTGTTCTGTGATCAAAACCACGATGAGAATGCAATACACACCAAAGAATATCATATACAAGAATTGCAGAAATTAAACATGGTCAGACCCACACTATCTATTCTTTCTTCATGATAAAATCAGGACCCCCATATAAACAGTCTAAACAGCACATGTGTGACCAACATCAACAAAGTCAGGTTGTCCTAAGAGGCTAAGATATTTGTATCAACTGGCATAGCTCCATGAAAATTACAGAATTAGTACATCAAAAACAAAAATAACCAGCATGTTGCCAACAGTCTAGACAGCACAGCATGACCAACACCAACGAAGTCAAGTTGTCCAAAGAGGGTAAGATATTTGAATGTTCCATGCACACAAAACAACCAGCAAGTTCACAAGGGATGGTGAAGATGAGTAGACTAAACTTTTGGGGCAACTCCTGTTCAGGTGTCCAAACGACAACAGATGTCTACTCTAGTTTTAGGGCACACAGCCATTTACTCTTGATCAGGTGCTAAGTCAAGGCATAATGACAAACTCATATTTGATTATTACAACTACCGACAGTGAATATCACATCTCAAGGAGATGGATCAGAAATATTGTGCATACAACATTAGTATACACAATCTGATAGGAAAACTTACAATGAAGATAGCATGCTGACAAATCAACTGTCTAGAACAGAGAAAAAAAGATAACAATATCTACTCCTTTTAAGTGCTCACCAACAAAATAAGTAACTGTGACTAGGGACAATCTCTACTATTGCATGTAGACACAGTTTAAGTACAAACTGACAACAAAATAAACAGAGCAGTCGCACACGTGACATTCATCTAACCTTGCCTCACGATATTACCCTAAACTTGATGTATCAGCTGGTGCTCTAGCAACTAACAAGACGAAATCAAGAACAGAGATGTACCCACAACAGAGAAACTGATACACAAAAGCACAGATTGTTCTAGAACATCGAAATATGGATGCTAATTCGGCATGTGAAGTCACAAACAACTAGGCATATGCCACCATCAATCAGTGCACACAGAATACGATTGTAAATTTGTGATGCCCACCCACCCACCCGCCCGCAAACATGTCGTTCGCCAGAGTTGATAGTTGGAATCTATCTACTTGTGTGTTTGCATCGCACCGTGGCTTACCAACAAAATAAGATCGGAGGGGAGGCAGGGCGGCGGGGCGGCAGCGTCGGGAGAGGAGAGGGCGGCGTCGCGGCGTCGGGGCGTCGGGGTGGAGACGAGGACGACGAGGTGGCGGGGCGGCGGCGTCGGGAGAGGAGAGGGCGGCGTCGCGGTGTCGGGGCGTCGGGGCAGCGGCGTCGCGGCGTCGTCGAGGCGGCGCCGCAGCGGCGTCGGTAGAGGAGAGGGGAAGGGGATCGAGGGTGAGGGCGAGGGAGAGAGATAGGTTTGGGCCACCGGGGAGGAAATATCGATGGGGGCGGCACAATACTAATGGCGCACCACCCCTCGGTCCGCCATAAGTACATCCATACTAATGGCGCACCTCACCCTGGTGCGCCATTAGTATTTTTTTTATTTCTGCTCGAGCCAACAGGTTATCTTCCACCTGACCTGATCCACACCAAGTTCCCTCTACTAGCTCGACTGGTCAACAGCCAATTCTCACACCAGGAGGTCCTGGGTTCAATTCCCGGCCTCCACAATTTTTTTATGCATTTAAAATGCTGTTTGATACTTATTTGTGTTTAAATATGTTCAAACTTGTTTAAATCATAACAGTAATATTTTTTTATAAGACAGTAATAATTTTTTTAAAATATCATCAAACAATAATGCCGGTGGAGCGGGGGAGGGTGCGCAGGGTGCGGGGGGTCGGCGGCGGCGGTTGAGTAGGGGAGGGGTGCGGGGGGTCGGCGACGGCGGTTGAGTAGGGGAATCGAGGGTGCGGGCGGTCGGCGGCGGCGGCCGGTGGACCGGGGGGTGCTCGGCAGCGAGGGGGACCGGATCTGGCGAGGTGGGATAGCGATCGAGATGGAGGGTGATCGAGATCGAGTGTCCATGAAATTGAAAAATATTCATGATAGTTCAAAAAGTGCCCATGAAATACAATCAAGAAATGAAGGCTACGATTTATATACAATTGATCTTAGCTAGCTATCTGTTCACATTCTTCTTGCCCTTCTTTTTCGCAAATGGAGTTCTTCTGTGGAACGGACGTCCTTTAGGTAGGGTGGTCCTGCTTCTTCTTGTGGTGTATGCTGCTACTTCATCATCGTCGTCATGTTCGATCCTCGGGTCGCCGTACTTGTCGAAGTCTTGCTCATTGGCTACTCCATCCATTCTGATGATCTTCCTTTTGCCTCTCCTCACGACAACACGACTGGGCTTTGACGGGTCGGTAATTAAGAAGCATTGGTCCACTTGGGAAGCCAGTACCAATGGCTCATTTTTCGCGGTGACGTTTGCGCCCGCGGTCTTGGATTTGGCTTCAGGTATAACCATGTTGGTGAAATACCTGTCTTCTTTTAGGACGCTCTTCGCCCATCTGACATGGAACATCGGGACCTTCTCTCCAGCATAGCTCAGCTCCCAGATCTCCTCGATCCTTCCGTAGTATCTGTCCTTGTCATTACTGGTGTAGGATTCCATCGTTACCCTGGAGTTCTGATAACCATCGCTCTTCATGTCCTTGGCCTCTGTGTAGAATGTGTAGCCGTTGATATTGTATGCCTCATAGGTCATCAGGTTGTGCTCGGCGCCCTGTGACAAGGCGAATATGAGTTGTTCTTCCGCGGAAGAATCCTCATGTAAAGGGTACCACAGAAGCTTCTGCTTGAACCAACGCGTGAAACATGAGTTATGCTCTTTGATTATATCTCCGTCCGTCCTCTGTTGGCCCCGGTCATTGTACGTCTTCTTAATAAAGGTTTTGTGCTCTACCACCCAAGGATCGACCATGTCTATGTGTTGTAGCGCGACTAGGTTTGCTCTTTCAAAGTCGGCGAGTCGACCCTCTAAGTCGACATGCATTTCGCGGTGACCCTCACGGTGACCCCATCCAGCGAGCCTGCCGAGGTGCCTGTTGACGGGCAGACCAACGGGGTTCTCGATGCCTAGATAATTCGTGCAGTAGGAGATGCACTCTTCGGTCAGAAAGCCCCTGGCTATACTTCCCTCTGGACGTGACATGTTGCGAACGTATCCTTTGATGACACCATTCATCCTTTCGAACGACATCATGCTGTGCAGGAACGTCGGCCCGAGTTGGATGATATCCTCCACTATATGGACCAGCAGATGCACCATAACGTCGAAGAATGCTGGCGGGAAGTCATCTCAAGCTCGCATAGTATCACCACGATCTCTTCCTGTAGCCTTCTTATTTGCCTCACGCCAATCGACTTCCGAGAGATGACGTCGAAAAAGTTGCATAGGCCAAATAGCATTTCACGAACGTGCGCGTCCATGATCCTGCGGATTGCAACTGGAAGTATCTGCGTCATCAGCACGTGACAGTCATGAGACTTCATCCCACTGAACTTCTGCTTCGCTGGGTCTAGGTATCTGCTTATCTTCCCCGCGTAACCGTAAGGAAGTTTTACTCCTAGGAGGCAAGTGAAAAACTGCTCGATCTCCTCCTGACTTAGAGTGAAGCACGCGGGAGGGTAGTCATTTCCGGTCTTCTTGGCCTTTTTGCCTTTGCGACGACTTTCTGTGTCCTGCTTCGCCTCATCATCATCATCATCATCATCATCATCATCATCATCATCATCATCATCATCATCATTAGCGTGAAGCTCCTGCCTGATGCCCATTGATTTCAAGTCTGCCCTTGCTTTCGGCCCATCTTTGGTCCTCTCTGGCATGTTGAGCAGGGTACCAAGCAGACTCTCGCACACGTTCTTTGTGATATGCATGACATCAAGGCTGTGAGGCACACGGTGGATCTTCTAGTACGGCATCCCAGAAAATAGACCTCGTTTTCCATACCTTCAGCAGCGTCTCTGGCGCCTTTCGCTTCTTTCCCAGCTATGGCGCCTTTTGCTTCTTTCCCGGCAGTGGGCAGTCTTTCCAATTTTTCAACAGCTTGTCTATTTCCTCGCTGCTCCTCGTACACGGGCGTTTTCGGGGTTCAGTTTCACCATCGAACAGATCCTTGCATTTCCTCCACGGGTCATCGTCGCGAAGCCACCTTCGATGTCCCGTGAACACGGTTTTCGAAGACCCAGGATCTCTATCTAGCTGGCGATACGTTGTGTCATCCATGCACCTTATGCATCCAGAAAATACGTGGACTACCTGCCCCGCGAGATATCCGTAATCGAGATAGTCGTGCACCGTCGTGAGCAGTGCGGCTCTCATAGGGAAATATTCTTTCTCTACGGCGTCCCACGTATTGGCTGGCGTTTTCCATAGCGTGTCAAGCTCCTCTTTCAGCAGCCCCAGATACAGATTGATGTCGTTCCCTGGTTGTTTCGGCCCTTCAATTAGCATACTCATGTGAATGTACTTCCTCTTCATGCACAACCAGGGGGGAAGGTTGTACATCCACACAAACACAGGCCAGGTGCTATGTGTGCTTCTCTGGCTGCCAAACGAATTGACTCCATCGGTGCTCGTGCCCAGCACGATGTTCCTTGGATCGTTCCCAAATTCTGGGTCTTCGAAGTTCAACGCTTGCCACTGGCTCGCATCCTTAGGGTGACTCAGCATCTTGTCTTTTTTATCTATCTTCAGATCATTTGCGTCATCTTCTCGCTTCTTCTCCTCCCTATCCGCGTGCCAACGCAGGAGCTTTGCTACCTTAGGGTCCGTGAAATACCGCTGCAGACGAGGAGTGATCGGAAAGTACCACACCACTTTTCGAGGAGCTTTCTTCCTCTTCTTGTATCGAGTGACGCCGCACACCGGACATATGGTAGACTCCGCGTGCTCGTCCCGATAAATGATGCAATTGTTCATGCACACATGGTATTTCACGTGCGGTAAATCCAGAGGACACACGATTTTCTTCGCCTCCTCCGAACTGGTCGGGCACTTGTTCCCCTTGGGAAGACGTTCCTGCCAGAATGACATGTTCTCGTCGAAGCATGCGTCGGTCATTTTGTGTTTTACCTTCATCTCCAGAGCCATGAGCGTTACTTTCAGGCGGGTATCCTCGGGCCTGCATCCTTCATACAATGGAGTAACCGCATCTAACTCAAGTTGATCCATCTTGGCTTTCTCTCGGGCGGCAGCTCTTGCATTATTCGTCTGGGAAGAATAGCCTCGTTAGAGGTGTTCTTGAGCTGGTGCGATGAACTGCTTGGGTGAGTTCGATCGCCTCTCTCTCTCTCTCTAGTCTTCCCAAAATCTGGATCCTTCCCTACTGCAGTGGCTAGTCCTATTTATAGAGGCCCTGGGCCTCTTCCCAAATATTGAGCGGGAAGGGCGCCAACAACGGCCATTTTGAAGGGGAATATCCAGTACAAGTTATCCTGACTAATGTTGGTCTTCGACTGCCAAAAGCACTGACAATGACACTGTCTTGCGCACCACGGTGACATCCATCCTGCCGCCCCACTGGTCTTGGTATTGTTGCACTGAAATGGCAACCTTTCCCAGATGCCTCGGTGCTCCACGTCCGTGCTCGCCCAATTTGCACCAAAGAGGAAACAAGGACACTACGCAGGCCGGCGCCCGCCTAGTCTCAATCATCATGGCTTGCGTCACGAGCAGCACGCGAGGCACCCTGCCTTGATCTCTCTGCCTCCTCACGAGCCTGCCTGACAAGGCCGTCCCTGAGGAAGCCTTGCGTCGTCTGCCCCGCGAGGCTTGGACCCTCACGAGGGTCTTGAGTCTTGTGCTGATGAAGACGGGCCGTACTGGGCCACCACTTGAGCCATGCCGCAGGCCGCAGGCAGGCAAGTCTGGGGACCCCCGTTCCCAGAACGCCGACAGTAGCCCCCGGGCCCAAGGCGGGCTTGGACTTGGCTTAGCAGAGAAGCGAAGGGGCAAGTGCGGAGCGCTGCTGGCCCCATCATCCTGCGGCCTTGGGCGCCACGTGCCGGTTGATTGGACGTGGGCGTCTCTGCTTCCCCACGCTCCCTCATTATGCGCCTGGCTAGGCGGCCAAGATTTGTACAGAGTTATCCTCCCTTCGCAGCCTGCGTACTTCTTGTTCCTCTTTCCTCCTTGAGCATCTGCTTCCACTTCCAATCCATCTCAAGCTCTTCCCCTGTCCCATTTCCATGGTGCCGATGAAAAAGGATAAGGGGAAGAAACCTGCACCCTCGACCAGCACGCCCCCGACGGCTGCTCCCGCCGTCAACAAATCGGTCATACTCAACCTGGAGGCTCTAGAGAAGGTCTGCTCCGCGCTTGCCTCCAGCTTCAATGAGTGCGGGAAGACAGCGGTCTGGACCGCGTCCCATGCCTCCTTCGACAGGGTTGTCACGGAGGTCCGATTCTTTGCTGACGCCTTGTGGGCAGGCCTGGTTCCCCCTTTTCCCGCCTTCTTCAATGCGGTGCTTTCCCATTACCAGATCCACGTGATGCATCTCGGCCCCCAATCCGTTGCTCTGCTTGCTGTCTTCGCCTTCGTCTGTGAGGCCATGGTGGGGATTCCTCCTTCCATTGCCCTTCTGCACCACTTCTTCTTGCTGCGCTTGTCCGATCCTTCCCAGTGTTCGGGGTGTGTGAGCTTCCAGGCCGTGTCGGAGATGGCCGCCTCGGGGATCGATTTCAGCCTCCCACCTTCTGCGAGCGGGTTCCGGGAGCGGTGGCTATATGTAGATGGTGGGGTGCCCAGCCCCCTGCTCGCGCACCCGACGCTGCCTGCTATTCCAAATCCTGGTTGGGATCATGAAGAACTCACGAGCTCCCAACTTGCCTTCACCTGGCTTCGTTTCGAGAGGTTGAGGGAGCTCGAAGTGACGTCGCCCAAGGTGGTGAAGGAGTTCCTCCGTCGCTGCATCGCTCCTCTCCAGCACCATTCCCGCCCAATGTGGACTTATACCGGTCGCCAGGATCATATGAGGCTCCAAGAAGGGGATCTCGCACCGGAGACGTTGAAGAAGGTGCTGCTGGTTCTGACGGGCGACCCCTCTCCTAGCAGCGTTGGCCATGGGCGCGCCCTGCTGTATCTTTGCAAGAACAAGGTCGACTTCGTGAGGCAGATGCCCCGCTTCGACGAATGGGGGCTGCGCCTAGCCAACCTTGTGGGACCTCGCGAGAATCCGGTCACCATGGTCCTTCCCCCGGCTGCCCGCGGTGACCCCGCCTTAGGAGTCGTTGCAGGGAAGCAAGGATTGGCGGGGGCCGAGGGGCTGGACGTCGAGGTGCTGATGTCGCGTGGGGCTCCCGAGGCGCCATTACTCGGGGCTGATGGTACTCCTCGCGAGGTGGTGGCTGGCGAGGGAGCGCGGCCTACCGCTCCCGAGGCGGAAGCCCCCGAGGCCCCGGCAGGCCGCCAAGAGGTGGTGTATGATCACTCCCCTCAGGCCGGTGCCCCTGATGCAGGCCAGCGTGATGCTCCGGCTCCTATGCCGCGCGCCGGCCCTCACGTCGCGAGCTTGGGCCAGTTCCACATAGATTTTGAGGCCCTTCGCAAGAGGAAGGAGGCTTCCGGTGGTGATGAGCACCCGCACCGCCCATTGAAGCATAGGAAGTACTTCGCCATGGACGAGTAAGTCTCTCCACCTTATGGTTCCTTGCCTACCTCTCTTTTTGCTGACCGTGGCCTTTCAGGATTCCCTCCGACGAGCCCGCGGAGCCAGCCGAGGAGCCGCTCCCTCAGGCTCCTCTTCCGTCACCAACCTTGACTGCCTCGGGTTCGCGCGCCGCCTTGGGTGCAAGTTTGGCTGGAGAGGCAGGCCACTCTTCGGCGCATCTTGATCCTGTCGTCGCGCCGCTCTTCCCTCGCGAGCTCTCCCTGGGCACATCTAGCTTGCCCAGAGCTCCTACATTGATCATTGGCGGCGAGTGGCCGAAGCCGATCCTTGGGTCCTCGGCGGGAGGTGGATCGATGCCAGGCTGGGTCCCCCGCAGGACCCACCCGGCAATCGCAGGGGCACCAGCCCCCAGCCCCCTCCGAGAGGGGGTGAACCGCTCCAACGCCCTCCGCCGGTGTCGACGGTAGAGGATGGTGTTGACGATGTGCTTGGGCGTGCGTGGGAGCGCGGAGTTCTCCGCCAAGAGTTCCTCCGAAGGGCAGTCGATGCAGTGGGCTAGCTCGGCGCAGAGCTGGCAGCTGAAGACGCGTGTCTCGAAGCTGAAGGCTTGAGGCTGGTTGAGGAGCGGCGCAAGCTGAAGGCGACTGTTGGTCTCGCGCGCCACCAGCGTGGCCTCGAGAATGCCAAGGCCGAAGTGTCCTTGGCGGCCTCTCAGGAGGCCTGTTCTCGGGCTTTGGAGGAAGCTCAGGAGGCTGACAAGCGACGCGAAGCTATGGAGGAGCGCGTGTAGGAGCTCCAGGACTGGGGCAACTCCCTGGAGCAGCAGGTGGAGCTGCGCCGATCCGCCCTTGCACTGCTGAAGGGAGGGCCCGCTGAAGAGGAGGAACTCCGGAGGCGTGAGGAAGCGCTGACGCAGGAGACTGCTGAGCACAACCTCGATCTGGAGCGGTTGGATACGAGGGAGCGCCAGGTTGCCCAGGTGGAGGATGACGTAGGCGCGCGGGAGGCCCGGATCTAGGAGGAGATCGACCATTGCATGGTGGAGGCTCGCGCCGGCCTTGAGCGCGAGCATGAAGAGCAGCTGGAGTTGGTTAGGGCTGAAGCCACGGGCAGGACTGCTGCCCTCAGGACCAGGTTGAGTGAAGACACACAGAGAGCTGAGGCCACTACTGCCGCGCTAAGCTCGGCGCAGGCCGAGCTGGCCTCCTCCCACGCCAAACTGCTCCTTCTTCAACGGCGGGTTGATGACGCCGAGGCCATCGCGGAGCGGAATGCGGACGAGATCTGCCAGCGGAAAATGTTGGAGCACATGCATGGCCCCATGCTCCTCACGCTTAGGGAAAGGGCTAACACGGCCTCGGGCAACATCTGTGAGGCTGCCGCCGAGGAGCCGCACGTAACCAACTACGCCAGCAACCTCCAGTTCTTCACTAACGTGGTGACGCATCTGGAGAACCGCTCTGAGAGGTCTCGCCAGCTGGTGGAGGAACGGAGCCGCGGCCTGCTCGCGTGGGCATTCTCCCGCGTCTTCACCCATCTTCAGAACCTCGATCCCCTCTTCGACTTCGATGCTGCCATCGCCCCAGTGCCTGAGGCCGTTCGAGGCGACCTAGCGCGATGGGTGGAGGACAAGTTGATGTGCTCGTCCGGGCCTTTA
Organism: Triticum timopheevii; assembly: GCA_963921465.1. Classification (NCBI taxonomy): domain Eukaryota; kingdom Viridiplantae; phylum Streptophyta; class Magnoliopsida; order Poales; family Poaceae; genus Triticum; species Triticum timopheevii. The sequence goes on along the minus strand of OY997264.1, from coordinate 243,845,001 downwards.
CTTCCGATGATGACGGGTGGTCGTTTGCTGCAGATAAAGGCGTCATAGTGAACGATGGTGGAGACGGTGCCAACAGCAGTGATGAAGAGGCTGGCGACGACGATGGTTGTGCCAGCAACGCCTCCAGGGACACCCTGGGAGATGTGGCGAGTGATTTGTCTGATTGACCCCGCACTTCCTCCCGCTGCTTGCCCTGCGCAGAAAGAGACTTGGGCTTGGCCCTGAAGGTTGTGAGAGCATTTTGGGAGTGGAGCCCCTCATGTAAGAAGATTGTTGCCTATGTGTTGTCAAGATTTGCACCGGATGAGTGTCTGCATGACGCCGTGATTGTCGTGATGAATAGGTTGTTATGGTTTTACCTTTGTCTTGGCGAGCCTTGAGTGGGCTTGTGGTGTACATTCGAGGGCCCACGGGGGTCCCGTTTGACCATGCGGCGAGAGCCTGGCTGGAGCGAACACCGGCCGTGGGACGGTGGGCACACGTGCATGGCCCTGCCCTATTCGCGAGGGGCCCGTGAGAGGGAGGCAGCTAGTGTGAATTCCAACTTGAGCGAAAACAGGAGCACAAGAATGCACACGAATAAGACACAACACCCCTTCCCGCATACGCAAACACAAATTCAACTTCAACTTAGATCTGAGGCGAGAAAGCTTTTTCGCATGAAAGGAGAAAACAAGAGCAAATGGCCACGTCCGGCACCTAGTCTAGTCTTCGACGTCTCCTCACCAGCGCGGAGCTAAGTGCTGCCACTAGGCGTGGGAGGGAGCCCCCGAGGCCCGAGGGCAGCTCTCCGGAGACTCCGGGGCGTGTACAGCCCTAACTCATTATTATGTGAGAGTGTCACGGGCGGCGAGCTTCACAGGCACTGGGCCTTCTTCACAGGTACCAGCCTTGCTTCATATCGCCAGATGGGGCCCCGCCTTGCGCCACCCTTGACCCCACCGACGGCGACCAGGAACTAGGACGACGCCAATGGGGAAAAGGGGACGCCAGCGGTTCCCCCGATGACCACGGGTCCTCTGCCGGGGGCAGGCCCGGGGGCACCTCCCCGACAGAGGGCCTACCTCCGAAGAACACCTTGCTCCGTGCGCCGCGGGGAGGAGCCTGGCTCCCGACTCCTCTCCTGCTGCCCCCAGTGCCCTCCTCCTGAGGGGAAGGAGATCGCCACACTAGGGCAGCTATCCGCTGCGGTGATCTGAACCTCCTGCGGCCCATGGTTAGCATAATCCTGCTCCTGAGGAATTAGCGGTACCCGGTAGTTGTCGAGGCTCCCATGAGGCTCCTGAAAGAGCTCGGCTTATGGTGCTTCTTCCTCCCAGCCTGACCCGAGGAACGAGCCGTGGTCTTCCTCCAGCGCGTACCCTTGATCCACCATGAGGGGCACGTAGGCTTCCGTGGCCACCACCCCAAAGGCCTCGCCGTGGTGCTCCGCATGCCATGTAGCTCGACTTGAAGCTCCATCTTGGGGGCGGTAGGATGGCGGCCCGCTGGGACCAAAGGCACCGCTGTGCATGCCCTCGCTTACCAGGGGCGGTGCCGGCGCAGCCTGCTGCTTGGCGCTGATGGCCAAGCTGGTGTTGATGAAGCCTTGAAGCGCACTCAGGGGCGTGTGGGCGCAGATCGGCCCACCTCGTGATCCCCCTGGGGCCTGGGGTGGAAGTTGGACGCAGAACGGGGGAGCCCCTGACGCAGCGGCATCTAGGAGCTTGGCGACGCGCTCTAGCAGCACGTCGCGGCCGCTTTCTTGCAGTCTGCACCACAGCAGCTCTCGCGCCACCGTGAGCGCGGCCTTAATGTTTGCCTGCTCCCGTCGGGTGTGAGGCGCTGTAGTCGCAGCATCGCTTGAGGCCCTTGCTGCCGATCGTACTTGTCGTGGAGTGAGGGCAGGGGACGCCTGACAGCGCCGCCCGCGTCCTGCAGCGTTCTGCGGAGCGCGGGCTGCCTGAGGCGCGGGATTGAGGTCACCTTGGGCAGGCGGCATGGCATGGGCAGGCGATGTCGCCCAGCGGTCGGAGTTGGCCGTCGGGTCGCCGGACATGGAGGCGGTGACGCGGTGGAACATGGGACGGAGGAAAGAAGATCCCGGCGCACCCCTACCTGGTACGCCAAATGTCGGATGTTGGGTTTCGGCAGACCCTTAAGGTTCGAACGCTGGGGTGCGCAGGAAGATCTCTCCCCTACCGATCTACGTCCGTTCACCTCGAGAGATCTAAGCTAAAAACAATGAATGACACAAGGGACACAAGATTTATACTGGTTCGGGCCACCGTTGTGGTGTAATACCCTACTCCAGTGTGTGGTGCGGTGGATTGCCTCAGGGGCTGATGATGAACAGTACATGGGAAGAACAGCCTCGCGAGGGGTGTTCTTGAGCTGGTGCGATGAACTGCTTGGGTGAGTTCGATCGCCTCTCTCTCTCTCTAGTCTTCCCAAAATCTGGGTCCTTCTCTACTGCGGTGGCTAGTCCTATTTATAGAGGCCCTGGGCCTCTTCCCAAATATTGAGAGGGAAGGGCGCCAACAACGGCCATTTTGAAGGGGAACATCCAGTACAAGTTATCCTGACTAAAGTTGGTCTTCGGCTGCCAAAAGCACTGACGATGACGCTGTCTTGGGCTCCACGGTGACATCCATCCTGCCGCCCCGCTGGTCTTGGTCTCGTTGCACTGAAATGGCAACCTTTGCCTGATGCCTCGGTACTCCACGTCCGTGCTTGCTCCCTTTGCACCAAAGAGGAAACAAGGACACTGCGCGGGCCGTCGCCCGCCTGGCGCCCGCCTGGTCTTGATCGTCATGGCTTGCGTCACGAGCACCTCGCGAGGCACCCTGCCTTGATCTCTCCGCCTCCTCGTGAGCCTGCGTGGCAAGGCCGTCCCTGAGGAAGGCTTGCGTCGTCCACCCCATGAGGCTTTGCCCCTCGCGAGGGTCTTGAGTCTTGTGCAGATGAAGACGGGCCGTACTGGGCCACCACTTGAGCCACGCCGGAGGCCGCAGGCAGGCAAGTCTGGGGACCCCCGTTCCCAGCACGCCGACAGAGGACACTGCTAGCATGTCAACCTTGATTTGGAATTCTATGCACTTATGATTGGAACTATTAGCAAGCATCCGCAACTACTAACATTCATTAAGGTAAAACCCAACCATAGCATTAAGATATATTGGCCCCCCTTCAATCCCGTATGCATCAATTTCTATGCTAGGTTGAAGCTTCTGTCACTCTAGCCCTCCAATACATCGTCCTATCAACATACAACTAACCCTATGGTGTGATCCACGCGCGCGCTCATATGATGGGCACCAAAGGACAACAACATCACCACAAGCAAATTAAATCAATCATAGCAATTCATCAATCACCAATAGGACAACGAAAATCTACTCAGACATCATAGGATGGCAACACATCATTGGATAATAATATGAAGCATAAAGCACCATGTTCAAGTAGAGGGTACAACGGGTTGCGGGAGAGTGGAGCGCTGTAGATAGAGGGGGGAAGGTGATGGAGATGTTGGTGAATATGGCGGCGGTGTTGGTGAAGATCGAGGTGATGATGATGGCCCCCGGCGGTGTTCCGGCGCCACCGAAAGCAAGGGGGAGAGAGCCCCCTTCTTCTTCTTCCTTGACCTTCTCCCTAGATGGGAGAATGGTCTCCCCTCTGGTCCTTGGCTCCCATGGCTTGGGAGGGGTGAGAGCCCCTCCGAGATTGGATCTATCTCTCTGTTTCTGCGTTCTCAGATTCTGCCCCTTCACCGTTTCTTTTATATCTGGAGATCCGGAACTCCGATTGGGGTGAATCTTTCGCCCAGAACTCTCTCATAAAATTAGATTTCTTGCGGCAAAAGAAGAGCACCAACCGCCTTACGCGTGGCCCATGAGAGTGCCAGGCGCGCCCCCTGTCTCGTGGCCACCCCGGACACCGGTTCACGTTGATTCTTCCTCCGGAAAATCCCAAATGTTCAAAATAATTCTCCGTCCGTTTTTATCCCGTTTGGATTCCATTTGATATTGGGTTTCTGCGAAACATAAAACATGCAACAAACAGGAACTGGCACTGGGCACTGGATCAATATGTTAGTCCCAAAAATTGTATAAAAAGTTGCCAAAAGTATATGAAAGTTGAAGAATATTGGCATGGAACAATAAAAAATTATAGATACGACGGAGACGTATCAGCATCCCCAAGCTTAATTCCGGCTCGTCCTCGGGTAGGTAAATGATAAAAAGATAATTTTTGATGTGGAATGCTACCTAGCATAATCTTGATCATATGTCTAATCATGGCATGAATATTAAGATACGAGTGATTCAAAGCAATGGTCTATCATTTGACATAAAAACAATAATACTTCAAGCGTACCAATAAATCAATCATGTCTTGTCAAAACAATATGGCCAAACAAAGTTATCCCTACAAAATCATATAGTCTAGCTGTTGCTCTATCTTCATCACACAAAGTATTTAATCATGCACAACCCTGATGAAAGGCCAAGCAATTGTTTCATACTTTAATAATCTCAAACTTTTTCAACTTTCACGCAATACATGAGCTTGAACCATGGATATAGCACTATAGGTGGAATGGAATATGATGGTGGAGTTTATGTGGAGAAGACAAAAAGGGAGAAAGTCTCACATTGACGCGACTAATAACCGGGCTATGGAGATGCCCATCAATTGATGTCAATGTGAGGAGTACGAATTGCCATGCAATGGATGCACCAAGAGCTATAAGTGTATGAAAGCTCAAACTGAAACTAAGTGGGTGTGCATCCAACTTGCTTGCTCATGAAGACCTCGGGCATTTGAGGAAGCCCATCATCGGAATATACAAGCCAAGTTCCTTAATGAAAATTCCCACTAGTATATGAAAGTTAAAGCATAGGAGACTCTCTCTATGAAGAACATGGTGCTACTTTGAAGAACAAGTGTGGTAAAAGGATAGTAGCATTGCCCCTTCTCTCTTTTTCTCTCATTTTTTTATTTTCTCTTTTTTTTTCTTCCTTTTTTTATTTTTTTGGTGGGCCTCTTTGGCCTCCTTTTTTTATTTGGGCTTCTTTGGCCTCTTTTATTTTTCATAAAGTCCGGAATCTCATCCCAACTTGTGGGGGAATCATAGTCTCCTTCATCCTTTCCTCACTGGGGCAATGCTCTAATAATGATGATCATCACACTTTTATTTACTTACAACTCAATATCTAGAACAAAGATATGACTCTATATGAATGCCTTAGCGTAGCAATGACATAAAAAAACGGACAAGCCATGAAAACATCATGCTAGCTATCTTACGATCATGCAAAGCAATATGACAATGAATGCTCAAATCATGTATATGATGATGATGATGAAAGTTGCATGGAAATATATCTCGGAATGGCTATGGAAATGCCATGATAGGTAGGTATGGTGGCTGTTTTGAGGAAGATATAAGGAGGCTTATGTGTGATAGAGTGTATCGTATCACGGGGTTTGGACGCACCGGTGAAGTTTGCACCAACTCTCAAGGTGAGAAAGGGCAATGCATGGTACCGAAGAGGCTAGCAATGATGGAAGGGTGAGAGTGCTTATAATCCATGGACTCAACATTAGTCATAAAGAACTCGTATACTTAATGCAAAAGTTTATTAGCCCTCGAAGCAAAGTACTACTACACATGCCCCTAGGGGGATAGATTGGTAGGAAAAGACCATCGCTTGTCCCCGACCGCCACTCATAAGGAAGACAATCAAAGAAACACCCCATGCTTCAAATTTGTCACACAACGGTTACCATACTTGCATGCTACGAGACTTGCAAACCTCAACACAAGTGTCTCTACAATCCACAACCACCCACTAGCATGACTCTAATATCACCATCTTTATATCGCAAAACTATTGCAAGGAATCAAACATATCATATTCAGCGATCTACAAGTTTATGTAGGATTTTATGACTGACCATGTGAATGACCAATTCCTGTCATCTCTCTAAATAGATATAAGTGAAGCAAGAGAGTTTAATTCTTTCTACAAAAGATATGCCCACACTCTAACAATTATAAGTGAAGAAAAATAGCAATCTACAAATGGCGGTTTTCTATGCGAAGAGAAACAGGCAATCCAAACTTCAAATGATATAAGTGAAGCACATGAAGCATTCTATAAAGCCATGTTCAAAAGATTTAAGTGAAGTGCAATGAGCATTCTATAAAGCCATGCTCAAAAGATTTAAGTGAAGTGCAATGAGCATTCCATAAATCAACCAAGGACTATCTCATACCAGCATAGTGCATAAAAGAAAAATGAAAACTAAATGCAAAACATGCTCCCAGACTTGCACATAATGCATGAACGAAACGAATACGAAAACATACCAATACTTGTTGAAAAAAGAGGGGATGCCTTCCGGGGCATCCCCAAGCTTATACGCTTTAGTCTCCTTGAATATTTACTTGGGGTGCCTTGGGCATCCCCAAGCTTGAGCTCTTGCCTCTCTTCCTTTTTCTCATATCTTGACATCCTCGATTAGACACTTCATCCACACAAAACTTCAACAGAAAATTGGGTAAGATCTGTTAGTATAAAAAAGCAAATCACCACTCTAAGTACTGTTGCAAACCAATTCATATTTTGTTTTTGCAATGTAGCTACTGTAATATAACTTTTTCATGGCTTAATCCACTAATAGAAATTGATAGTTTCATCAAAACAAGCAAACTATGCATCAAAAACAGAATCTGTCAAAAACCGAACAATCTGTAGCAATCTGCACATCCACCATACTTATGTACCCCAAAAATTCTACCAAAATTAGGAAAAATAAAAAAGTTGTATATAAAGACAGTGAAGAAAGAATCAGAACCAATTGACGTTCCAGTTAACAAACAGTGAAGAAAGAATCAGAACCAATTGACGTTCCAGTTAACAATGTAAAATCAGGCACTACAGCCAAAGTGTCTACCCTGCACCGTACAAACCAACAAGCATTGTAAACATCCTAAAGGCAAAAATTTGCACATTATTTTTATAATAAAATGGAATTATACAAGGGGATAACTATTTTTGATGAAAAAATTTTGTAATCAAGATTCACAAATTTTCCGTGAGCATGAACAAAGTTCAAGGCTAGCTCCCACTTCAACAATGCTTGTCTCTCTCACTTTCACTTTCCTTTTTGAAAAGTTTTTAGGTTCCCCTCTTTATTTTTGTGTTTTTAAACTATATAAAAGCACTCCACAGAAATAAATGACTCTCTAAAACTTCCGTGTTATCTCCCTGGCAGCGCTTTCTTTAAAGCCATTAAGCTAGGCATTTAGTGCTCAAGTAATGAATCCACCCGGATCCCAAGGTATATCAAAGCCAATTTTAATTAACAATGATTTGTAATTTAGTAGTGAGCACAAAGTAACATATATCATGCAACAACGAACTCTAACTCTCTTCCTATGCATCGGCATGTCATAAAAGAACAATTCATGCACACATAGTAAAGGCCAATGCATAGTATAAACAGTTTCTTGCAATTTTAACATATTGGAAACATAGAGAGGTGGAGATATAGTTCCTCTCTCATAATAATTGCAAGTAGGAGCATCAAGCACATTCATATTACATTCATCAAAATCATTATGTGCAATGGTAAAAGGCAACCCATCAATATAATCCTTAATAAGCACAAACTTCTCCGATATAGTGTAGTCGGGAGAATTCAAAAAGATAATAGGACTATCATGCGTGGGTGCAATAGCAACAATTTAATGTTTAACATAAGGAACTATAGCAAGTTCATCTCCATAAGCATAATTCATATTGGCATCTTGGCCACAAGCATAGGAAGCATCATCAAAAAGGGGTATTTCAAGAGAATCAACGGGATCATAGCAATCATCATAGCAGTCATCCTTCGGTATGCATGAAGGGGAATTAAACAATGTATGAGTTGAAGAGTTACTCTCATTAGAAGGTGGGCACGGGTGATCAATCTGCTCTTCCTCCTTTCGTTCTTCGCTCTCCTCATCATCTTTTTCATCCAATGAGCTCACAGTTTTATCAATTTCTTCTTCTAGCTTCCTGCAAAATATTAGTCTCTTCTTGGACAGCGGAGACTTCCTTAATAAATGCATTAATATTGTAATTGTATTCATAATTTTCATAGCAATATCTAAGTATAGAAAGATTTTCAGGCCTATAAACATCATCATCTAAAGCTTCATACTTACCAAACAAAGATTCAATTTCATAAGCAGCCTTAAAAGCAAAAAATTCTTCAATTTGTTCAATATCATTGTAATCATATATACCATTAGAATAAGAAGCTAAGGTTTCATTATCATTAAATTTGAATAAAAAGGGAAGGTGTGGAGCCTTCATCCTAGAGCAACAAGTAATATCATATCTCAAGCATACTTGACGAGCATAGCAACGCAACTTATTAATTTGATCCCATAATAGTTTCCCTTTTTGTGTCAAGCAATAATCCCTAAAGTATTCTCGTTGATCCAATGTGTCTCCCATTATAAAGTTGAGTTGGGTTTTCTCAGGATTATCAAAGTAGTACAAAATATTTCTCACATGATGATCATCAAGGGTTTTAGGAGTTACCCCATCTCCATGAGTAGCAAGTACACCTAATTTTTTTGGTAGTTCGTGTTCCATATCCATAACTAAAGATAGAGAACAACTTAGAACAGCAAATAAAAATTACTTAGTGATAAAGCAAATAAGCACACACGAGAATATTCACCCCATGCTATGACTCCCCGGCAACGGCACCAAAAAAGGTCTTGATAACCCGCAAGTATACGGGATAGTTGTAGCCTCTTTCGATAAGTAAGAGTGTCGAACCCAACGAGGATCTAAGGGTAGAACAAACACTCTCTCATGTCCTATCGGCCACTGATATGACTCTACGCACGCTTGATGTTCGCTTTCCCTAGAACAAGTATGAAACTAGAGGTACTTTGTAGGTGTGATAGGATATGTTTGCAAGATAATAAAGAACATGTAAATAAAATTAGGGGCTGTTTAGATAAAGATGCAATAAAGTAAATATAGCGAGTGTGGAAAAGTGGTGGTAGGAGTTGTGGAATTGTCCCTAAGCAATTGACTACTTTACTAGACCGATTGCAAGTTTTATGTGGGAGGGGCCACTGCTAGCATGTCATCCCTGACATGGAATTCTATGCACTTATGATTGGAACTATTAGCAAGCATCTGCAACTAGTAACATTCATTAAGTTAAAACCCAACCATAGCATTAAGATATACTGGTCCCCTTCATTCCCGTATGCATCAATTTCTATGCTAGGTTGAAGCTTCTGTCACTCTAGCCCTCCAATACATAGTCCTATCAACATACAACTAACCCTATGGTGTGATCCACGCGTGCGCTCATATGATGGGCACCAAAGGACAGCAACATAACCACAAGCAAATTAAATCAATCATAGCAATTCATCAATCACCAATAGGACACCGAAAATCTACTCAGACATCATAGGATGTCAACACATCATTGGACAATAATATGAAGCATAAAGCACCATGTTCAAGTAGAGTGTACAGAGGGTTGCGGGAGAGTGGACCACTGTAGATACAGGGGGGAAGGTGATGGAGATGTTGGTGAAGATGGCGGCGGTGTTGGTGAAGATCGCTGTGATGATGATGGGCCCCGGCGGCGTTCCGGCGCCACCGGAAGCAAGGGGGAGAGAGCCCCCCTTCTTCTTCCTTGACCTTCTCCCTACATGGGGGAAGGGTTTCCCCTCTGGTCCTTGACTCCCATGGCTTGGAAGGGGCGAGAGCCCCTCCGAGATTGGATCTATCTCTCTGTTTCTTCGTTCTCACATTCTGCCCCTTCACCGTTTCTTTTATATCTGGAGATCCTTAACTCCGATTGGGGTGAATCTTTCGCCCAGATTTTTCTCATAAAATTAGCTTTCTTGCGGCAAAAGAAGAGCGTCAACCGCCTTACAGGTGGCCCATGAGAGTGCCAGGCGCGCACAGGGGGGAGGGCGCGCCCCCTGTCTCGTGGCCACCTCGGACACCGTTTCGCATTGATTCTTCCTCCGGAAAATCCCAAATATTCCAAAATAATTCTCCGTCCATTTTTATCCCGTTTGTATTCCGTTTGATATTGGATTTCTGTGAAACATAAAATATGCAACAAACAGGAACTGGCACTGGGCACTGGATCAATATGTTAGTCCCAAAAATAGTATAAAAAGTTGCCAAAAGTATATGAAAGTTGAAGAATACTGGCATGGAATAATAAAAAATTATAGATAAGACGGAGACGTATCACACACAACTTGCCAATCTCGGTGGGACCGAATTGAGAAACTCAGTCGGACCGATTCAGCAAATCTAGTGACCGTTAGGATTTTCGGTGGGACCGACATGCAACTCGGTGGGACCGATATGGTTAGGGTTAGGGCATAACGTAATCTCGGTGAGACCAATTACACAAACTCGGTGGGAACAATTTTGGTAATAATCTAACCAGAGAGTTGGTCAGGTAAACTCGGTGGGACCGGTTCGCTTTTTTTGGTGAGACCGAAATGTTACGAAAAGGAAACAGGGAGTTTACATTGCAATCTCGGTGGGACCGATCGCTCATCTCGGTGGTACCGAAATGTTACAAAGGAAAACAGAGAGATTACAATCCCATCTCGGTGAGATCGAGATCCCTATCGGTGAGACCGATTTGCCTAGGGTTCGTGGCAGTGGCTATTATATTTGAAATCGGTGGCGCCGGATAGAAAGAATCGGTGGGGCCGAGTTTGACTTTTGGTTTAGGTCATATGTGGATGTGAGAAAGTAGTTGAGGGCTTTGGAGCATATCACTAAGCACTATGAGGAAGTAAGCCATTAAGCAACACCTCATCCCCTCTTGACAGTATTGGCTTTTCTTATAGACTCAATGTGATCTTGGATCACTAAAATATAAAATGTAGAGTCTTGAGCTTTGAGCTTGAGCCAATCCTTTTGTCCTTAGCATTTTGAGGGGTCCACTTTTCTCACCCATGCCATGCCAATCATTGAGCTTTTCCTGAAATATTCAGTTTTAAATAGCATTAGCTCAATGAGCTATATATTGTTAGGAATTACCAAAACCATCTAGGGATAGTTGCACTTTCAATCTCCCCCCTTTTGGTAATTGATGACAACATATAGATCAAAGCTTCAACAAATGATAATAAGATTGAAAAAACATTGTCACTTTGAGAAGTATGTGAAATGTAAGAGCTCCCCCTACATGTGTGCATAGTTTAAGATTCGCTTTGGACTGCAAATGCACAATGACTTAGGATCATGGGTTACCCTTCCATGTCACATACATCATGGTGGAGCGCTCAAAATGATAATAATTAAATACATGCAATCATCACCAAGCAAAGTGAATGATCATATAGAGATAAAAGGATAATGTCATCCAACAAGCATTAAGGTAGCATATGATCAAAGACATGATCATCCAAGTATCTCACAAAAGCATAAAGTATCTCAAACAAGCAAATAAAGTTCAACCACCAAAACAAGAGAAAATAAAGGCAACACTCTCTCTCGAAGCCTATGATCTATACATTTTTCTCCCCATTTGGCAACAAGTTACCAAAAAGTTCTTAGAAAATGCATAGTACTAAATCGACTCTCAGGCTTGGTCTTCAGGTGGTGGTGTAGAGATGGCTCCTTGGACGAAGACTTCTGTTGATGTAGATAGAGCAGGTGGAGTAGGTGCTGGAGCTGGATGTACAGAAGCTGTAGCTGGTGCAAATGAAATTGCTCTGGTGTCTGGAACAGGCACTGCAGGTGATCTCTGACTCCTGGGCACTCTAGCTAAAGCATCAGTGGTAGTCTTGCCCTTCCTCTCTTGCATGTCATCCTGAAGTTGCTCGACAACTGACTGTATCTCAGTGACCTTCACATCCAAGTCTTATAACTTCTGCTCCATGATCCTCTCCACGCTCTCCTGGTTTGGAGTCAGGGTGGCCAATCCATTCTCAATCCTCAGAGTGGAGGCAATCAAGCAGCCAAGCTAATCCTGCTTTGTCACATCCCCAGTTCTGGTAATGCTTAGTGCTTGCATTAGAGTGTTGCATCATGTTTACTTTTCCAGAAAACTTGAAATGGGGATGACAGAACCCCCAGCACCCCCTGGAAACAACTAGGGTTTATTAAAATTATTTTCAATGAACCTGAAATGCCCTTCTAAAAAGTCTACCCTTTTTGTTTTGGGTTAGTACCTCTGACAAAATGGGTTCACCTTTTTCCAGGACACATAAGGTCATTGGATTAAATCATACTATTTGCATTTGGGCATATAAATGCTATAAAATATTCTAAATGCCCAAATAATTCTGAAAATAAGTGTGGGCTGTTGGAAATAATCTAGACACAGCCCTTGATTATTTTCAGGATTTTTAAAGATGCCTAAGTATTTCTAATAAAGCCACACAGTTACAGAAAATTAGAAAAACAATTAAAGTGACAAGAGAGAGAGAGAAAGGCCAGTGGCCAGTTACCTGCACTGGGCCGGCCCACCTGGCCCGTGCCAGTCACCATCCACCTTTGCCAGTAGGCAGAGGAGGGACACCGCGACGTGCCCGAGCTCGCCACGCAGCTGCCTGGCCGCCTGCCTCGCTTGGACAGCACGACGCCGCCTTGAAGCCACTCCTCGGCGCCGCCCCAACCCCGCCGACACCCCATTCTTCCCCCTTGCTCTCTCCCTCGCTCCTTGGATGCCATGGCCGACGCAGCCGCGCCCACGCCGTCTTAAAGCCCGCAACCACGGCCGTCCACTCGTCGCCTCTCCGTGCCCAAAAGCTTCACCGTCGTCCGCTGCTTTGCCTCGACCGAGCCCCGAGCGCTCGCTCGCCCCGGAGACGCTGCACCGAGCCGTCCCGATCCGCCATCGCCGGAGATCCCCCTCGCCGCCGTGACCACTCCAGCTCTTCCCCGACCTCTCTGACCCGCCCGTCGAGACCACTGTGAGCTGCTGCCCGTCCTCCCCCTCTCCGTTCCCTCTCTCGTGCACCGTACGCACCACACCGAGCTCATCGCACCCGCCGCCGCCTGTGCTCACCGCCGGCGTGACTCCGGCCATGCAATGGCTCAGCCGTCACGTCCAACTTGCTCACCACGCCGCTTAGAGAACATAGGTGCCCCATACGAGCTACCCCGACCGCCTCAGCGTCGACCCCGAGCTCACCCGAGCTCCGGCGACCGCCAAGGTAGACGCCGGCGACGACTCCAGCCACCCCAGGCCCAACCACTGCCACTATCCGACGCGGACGAGTGCCCGCGTCACGTAGATACCCTCTGATGGCCATTTGGTTGCCGGAGGAGGAATTCCGAGCCCCTCCGCCGTCTCTGGCCCTGCCGGCGACGAGCCCCGGGTCAACTCTAGTGAGTTGACCCGGATTTGACCCCTGTTTGACCCTCCCCTAGGTCCTTGACATGTGGGGCCAGCCCCTGCTAATTACCAAGGTTTAAGATTAGTTTAGCGTTAACAAACTCTGTTAATTAGACTAGACACTGACACGCGGGACCCACTGGTCAGTTTGACCTGGACCGCCCCGTTGACCTGCTGACGTCACATGACGTAGTGCTGACGCAGTTAATCATTTACTGGATTTATTCTTATTCAGGAAATTCCAGAAAATAGTGCTAACTTCTAAAATTCATAGAAATTGAACCGTAACTCAGAATGAAATAATTTATATATGAAAAATGATCAGAAAAATCCAATCTATCCATCTGTATTGTTTTCGTGCATGTTTGAGCAAGCTAACCTCACTGTTTAGGATGAAACATGATTAGGACAAATTTGATAATAGTTTTGGAGTTGGAATTTGGTGTAGCTTTGAATTCCACTTCAATCAAAATGACTTTCTGTTGCATTAGCTCAAACCACAGCATATTGCCATGTCATGATCATGCATCATATTGTGCATTGCATTGATTGTGTTCCTTCTCTATTGCTGGTAATTGTCCCCTTTCGGTAGACGTGTTCCGACGATGTGATCGATGACACCGATGAAGAGCTATACTATCTTTAGAAGTGCCAGGCAAGCAAAACCCCCTTGTTCATTCCGATACAATCCCACTCTCTCACTCCTGCTCTATTTTACTACATTAGGACAACAACGATACAACTATTACTTGCTGCGGTAGTTGAACCCCTTTATCCTCTGCATGACCTATCATTGCCACAGTAAATAGATGAAACCCACTAGCATGAGTAGGAGTTGTTTGAGCCCTGATGTGCCTACTCATTCATGCTTGTTTGTCATGCCTGCTATTGCTTAGAGTTGTGTCGGGTCTGATTCATCTGGGATGAATTGGAGGTATGTGAACATGTCCTACTGTTGAGAGCTAAGTGTGTGAACACGATTTGGTAAAGGTAGCGGTGAGAGGCCATGTAGGAGTACATGGTCGGTTGTCTCAGTGAAGCCGTCCTTAGGATCTGAGTTCTGTGTTTGTGATCCATGAACAGTTACTACCACACATTGGGCTCCAGGCGCTCCAAGCTCTCTCGACTTATTAATCAACTCGATCTCTGTCCAGGAGTTGCAACTAGTTTCTGGTGTTTGTAGGTAGTGTTAGTAGTCTACCAAGTGGCACCCGGTACAGTTGGGCTTGGGACAGACTAGGAACAGTGGCCCGGTGTACCAAGTGGCACCCGGATGGTGGACTTGGGAACCCTGCACACATCGTTTGGGGCCATGAGCGACACCCCGGCCAGATCTCCTTGCGGATGGAACCCGAATAGGCGATAAACCTGGATGAGAGACTTGTGTGGTTAGTCAGGTCGTGGCTGACTCCCTCCCCAGGCTTCCGCTTGAAGGTTGCCGAGATACACGAGGTGTACATGGGGGTAAGTGGCGAGAGCGTGTGTGAAGAAGTACACCACTGCAGGCTTAATATGATCTATTCGAATAGCCGTGTCCGCAGAAAAGGACTTCTGGGTTGCCTGTACAGTTCATAGACAAATGAAATTGGATACTCTAAAATGCGCAAGATAAGCGTGAGTGCTATGGATGGCGTTCTCGTAGGTAGACGGGAGCGGATCCATAGTGGTGTATTGATATGGTGAATATGTGGACTCGTGTGCGCCACCTCAAAAGGGTTACTTGCAGTCGTAGTTCAGGATAGCCACCGAGTCAAAGCTGGCTTGCTGCAGTCAACTCCACCATCCCCTTTGTTGATAATGATGCATATGTAGATAGTTCTGATGTAAGTCCTGCTGGGTACATTTGTACTCACGTTTGCCTATTTTATGTTTTTGCAGAGAGACTTCAGTCTTGCTAGTAGTTCCGCTTGGACTTCGACGTTTAGCTTGTTACCTCAGCTACGATCTTGTGCCCTCGGCAGGATCTGGTGGATAGTCAGGCTTCTAAGCCTTCTTCATTTGTAGATGTCTATACTCAGACATGATAAGCTTCCTCTTGTGCTTGACTTGTATGCTCTGAATGTTGGGTCGTGAGACCCATGTTTGTAATATCTCGCTCCTCGGAGCCTAATGAATAAATACTTGAGTCATAGAGTCATGTTGTGATGCCATGTTGTATTCAGACATATCGAGCATATTGTGTGTATGCTATTTAAATGCTTGGTATGTGTGGGATCTGACTATCTAGTTGTTCATCCTTAGTAGCCTCTCTTACCGGGAAATGTCTCCTAGTGTTTCCACCGAGCCATGGTAGCTTGCTGCTGCTCCGGAACACTTAGGCTGGCCGGCATGTGTCCTTCTTCGTTCCTGTGTCTGTCCCCTCGGGGAAATGTCACGCGATGAATACCGGAGTCCTGTTAGCCCACTACAGCCCGGTTCACCGGAGTCCTGCTAGCCCAGTGCTACAACCTGGATTCACTCGCTGATGACCGACACGTTCGATGCTGGGTCATGGATGCCTGTCCCTGTAAGTTTGTGCCACTTTGGGTTTACGACTAGCCATGTCAGCCCGGGCTCCTTATCATATGGATGCTAGCGACACTATCATATACGTGTGCCAAAAGGCGCAAACGGTCCCGGGCAAAGGTAAGGTGACACCCGTGGGGATACCGTGCATGACGCCGCAAAGTGATATGAGGTGTTACATGCTAGATCGATGTGGCATTGAGTCGGGGTCCTGACATGCTTGCTATTCAGGAAGTACTGAGATGCCTCATCAATGGTTGGCATCTTTGCAGCCTTTTCAGTCCTTGCCTTCTCCTTCTTTGCTTGTGCTTGCACAGAAGATGGTTCATTTTCATCCATAACCACTGTGTTGTCCTCAAAATCTAGATAGATGGTGTAACGCCCACGATGCGGCTATATCTCCCACGTGTCGAAGCACGACTTAGAGGCATAACCGCATGGTGGTTTTGTCGCAAGAAGGGTCATCTTCACACAATCCCATGTAATGAACAAGAATGGGATAAAGAGAGTTGGCTTACAATCGCCACTTCACACAATACATAATTTAGATCATACATCATTCAAATACACTCATAGACCGGGTACGGTCAAAATCCAAATGAAAAGAAGACAACCCCAAATGCTAGATCCCCGATCGTCCCGACTGGGCTCCGCTACTGATCATCTAGAAATGAAAAATAGTAACCACCAAGGGCCTCATCAAACTCCCACTTGAGCTCGGTCGCGCCATCTGCGCTGGTATCCTCGGCACCTGCATCTGTTTTGGTAGAATCTGTGAGTCACGGGGACTCAGCAATCTCACACCCGCGAGATCAAGACTATTTAAGCTCATAGGTAGGAAAGGGTAATATGGTGGAGCTGCAGCAAGCACTAAGCATATATGGTGGCTAACATACGCAAGTGAGAGCGAGAACAGAAGCAACGCATTGGTCGAGAAGCTAGAAGCGATCAAGAAGTGATCCTGAAACTACTCACGTCAAACATAACCCAAACCGTGTTCACTTCCCGGACTCCGCCGAGAAGAGACCATCACGGCTACACACACGGTTGATGCGGTATAAAGAAGTCAAGTGTCAAGTTATCTACAACCGGACATTAACAAATTCCCATCTGCCTCATAACCGCGGGCACGGTTTTCGAAAGATAATATACCCTGTAGGGGTGTCCCAACTTAGCCCATCATAAGCTCTCACGGTCAACGAAGGATATACCTTCTCCCGGGAAGACCCGATCAGTCTCGGAATCCCGGTTCGCAAGACATTTCGACAATGGTAAAACAAGACCAGCAAGACCGCCCGATGCGCCGACAAATCCCGATAGGAGCTCCACATATCTCGTTCTCAGGGCACACGGGATGAGCCAGACGTCGGGTTGGCATAGACCCTGGTTGCCCAAGGGGCGCCGGAGATCACTCAGGTTGGACCAACACTCGAAGGAGCACTAGCCCGGGGGGGTAAATAAAGATGACCCTCGGGCTCGCAAAAACCCAAGGGAAAAAGGCTTAGGTGGCAAATGGTAAAACCAAGTTTGGGCCTTGCTGTAGGAGTTTTATTCAAAGCGAACTGTCAAGGGGGTCCCATAAATCACCCAACCGCGTAAGGAACGCAAAATCAAGGAACATAACACCGGTATGACGGAAACTAGGGCGGCAAGAGTGGAACAAAACACCAGGCATAAGGCTGAGCCTTCCACCCTTTACCAAGTATATAAGGTTCATTAATTAAACAGGAGATATTGTGATATCCCAAAGTATCCATGTTCCGACAAGGAACAAACTTCATCTTCACCTGCAACTAGCAACGCTATAAGAGGGGTTGAGCAAAAGCGGTGACATAGCCAAACAAAGGTTTGCTAGGACAGGATGGTTAGAGGCTTGGCATGGCAATATGGGAGACATGATAAACAAGGGCAGGTAGAGCTAACATAACGATAGAGCGAGCAACTAGCAAAAACAAAGATAGAAGTGATATCGAAGGTATGGTCATTTTGCCTGCAAAGTTCTCAGAGTTGTCAAAGGCTTGATCCTCGTAGGCGTTCTCAATAGGTTCCTCGTTCACGTACTCGTCTCCCGGCTCTACCCAAAGCAACAACACAAGCAATGGAACCACAATCAAACATGGAGCAATGCACAAGCAACATGATGCAATACATGACATGATATGCGAGATGTGATATGCAATGCAAATGCGGGCTCCGGAAGGGAAAATGGTGAACAAGGCATCAACTTGGCAAACCAAGTATGCCACTGGAAAGATGAGATGATTTCGGTTGAAATCGATATAAAGATCACCGGAATCGGATGCACGGTTTGCAAATGGCAAGCAAAACAAGAATGACATAAATCTGCGATTAACAGCACGATGCTACTTAGCATGCAACAAGAAACTATGCTACAGCACCCCAACATAAAAACAAAGCATATGGCAGTGATCTATAGGAGATGCTTGACAAAAGAGGAACACTGAGCTACGGCTAAATCACACCATAACAGGTTCAAACAAGCATAGGAAAAGTGCAAAAGATATCAGGTTTGACATGGCATAAACAGCATCAGGTAGCAATGTTCAGATCAAGGAATCAACATGCTACAGGAACTTATACTAGCAAAAACAAGGCATGACATGATTCTACTCAAAGCATAGAACAAAAGTCTCTTACTGACCATGAGCCAAAAAGGATCAGAAGAAATGATGGCATGCATGTAAACATAGCAAGTTTCGTTAACAGATTCAGCAAATAGGGCATGACATTGACAGAATTACGAAGGCACCTTCGTGAGCTCGATGCACTCACTACAGAGCATTTCATGATAAACTAAGCATACATCCATCAAGAAGACATGGCATAGAAGCTATACATGGCAAGAACAACATCATAGCATACACGGATCAACTACAACAACCTTGGCAAAATTGAATAACATGTAAACAATCTGCCAGGAAACATTTTGTAGCAAAAGTAGAGAACTAAAATGGCATGCTAGACTACTCCATAATTTCAAATAGGGGCATGAATGGATAGAGCATAACCATATGTTCAAAACACCCTTACTGAAGTATCTCAAAATAAGCATGGATCTCTCTGTAGCATCAAGTTTACATGGCATAAAAATAACAGCAGAACAGGGACTAAAATCAGCAACATCACGAGGCCTAGTTTGCATGCTTGTGCTAGTCACCACAGAGATCACAAAAATACATGGCATACATCCCTATAAAGATGGCATGGCATAGAACAAAACACCTGTAGGGCTCAAGTTCATAAGATGCACACATCAATCATGGCAAAAATGACAAAAGTGCATGCTCTGATAAGAATCTGAAACTAACATCACATAGCCCTCTTCCAACAGCATTTCGGGCATCAAGATGAGCTCAGATGAAAATTATGCAATGAGATAAAATGATGTACTCGTCGAGTCAAACAAATCGGTATGCTACACGCCCAAAACGGAGCCACGGGTGCAAAGTTATAACACGATGAACAGGGCATGATAATATCAAAACATTCGGGGACGGGCGAAATACGGGGTCAACCTCTCAGATCTGGATCCGGGCGCGGACGCCGAGGCACGCCGGATCCTCGCCGGAGCTGGAGAGGAAGAAGGCCGCTGGAGTCGAGGCTGGCCGGATCCGGCGGAGGCGGGGCCGACCGGAGCTGGGGGAGGCGGCGGCGCGGAGCGATGGGGCGCGGCGGCCGGATCTGGGCCGGGAGGAGGCGGCGGCTGGCGGCGGCTGCCGGCGGAGGATGGCGCCGGGCGGCGGCGAGGCGGAGGGCGGGCGCGGCCGCGGGAGCGGGCGGCGGCGGCGGGCCGCGGGGGCCCCGCACGGGCCGAGCGGGCCGGCGGCGACGCGCGTTGGCGGGGGCCACGTGGCGGTGGCGGGGCGACCCGGACGTGTCCGGCTGCGGCCGGACGTGTCCGGTGGCGGCGGGGACGAATCTGCTAGGGTTAGGGGTGGAATGACCCGAAATTTCGGGAGGAGGGGTGTTTTTATAGGTAGGAGGAGCTAGGAAGCTCCAAATGAGGTGCGGTTTTCGCCCACACGATCGTGATCCGACGACAGAGAGCATGGAAGTGACTTAGATGGGTTTTGGGCTGTCTTGGAGGGGTGTTGGGCTGCAACCCAAAAGTGGCCTTAGCGGTTACCTGGTTAACCGTTGGAGTATCAAACGACCTCCAAATGGCACGAAACTTGATAGGTGGTCTACCGGTGGTGTACCAAGGCCACTTGGCAAGCCACGGTCCATTCTGAGAATGTTTAACACCCGCACACGAAAAGAGACAACAGGGGTGCGCCGGTGCACGTGGGAGTGTGGGATAGCAAAACGGACAACGGGGAAAATGCTCGGATGCATGAGACGAACACGTATGCAAATGAGATGCACATGATGACATGATATGAGATGCATGACATGAACAAAATGCAAAACAAAAGACAAAACCCAACCACGGAGGGAAAATTACAACACCTAGCCGAAAATGGCAAGAGTTGGAGTTACAAAGATGGAAAGTTACATCCGGGGTGTTACAGATGGGCATTTGTTCCTTGTCCAAGAGGTATGTGCCAGTGCCCATCTTGGAGTTGATTAGCTCCTGGATCTATGGGGCATACCCACAACTTCTCTTTTGGTCAGCAGCTGTTCTCTTGATACTTTCCACTATGAGGCTCATGACCTTGAACTTTTGAGGCACATCAAATATGTGAATTATGTTGATAGCATGGCCTCTGATCATCTTGTGACCACCTAACTTTGGCAAAATAGCATGCCTGAGGATCCGGTTGATTGTTGGCAATCCTGACAGAAGGTAATGTATTGATCCAAACTTGTGTGTCTCAACAGCAGCATCTTGGATCTCTCTGTACATATGTGCCATGGAGTTGTGATCCTTCTTCTTCTTGGCATAGACATCCAAGTCATCCTTATTCTCCTTAGGAGCATTGCTCAATTTTGCTGTCACACCCTGATTTTCATGCCACTACACTTAAGCTAATAATCATGATAAAATATGGTTTACCAAAAACTTTTGAGTGTTTCTGACTTTGCTTGATTTGATTTTTGTCTGCTGTTTGCAAGTGCTCTAAAAATCAAATAAATCCTCCAACTCTTATACTTCATCCCCTTGCTCCAAACTTCTGCCCAATGACCATATCATGTGTATAGAACAGTATAGTTTTTTGTTACAAAAATAATTTGGCCAAATAGTATTTTCAAAAATTAGTTTTCCAAAAACCCCTGAATTGAGATTTGCACTGCAAGTACTTGATTTGAGGCGTGAAAAATCTTTCAAAAGGTATATTTGAAACCTATTAGGTATAGGACTTCCAAAAACCACAAAAATATAATTTTAAAAGTTATTTTCCTAGTTTATTTAAAGGATTTTTCTTTAGGCCAGAAATGGTCTTTAATAGGTTAAAATTATTTTATTGATTTAAGAATATTTGGGAAAAACCTAGGGAAACTCAGTGGACATATATTGTCCATATATAAGAGTTTCAACACATGGTCATGTTCAAAATATTGGTTAAATCCCTCAAAAACCCTTTCTGGATATTTCAAGCTTTTGAAATATTTACAAAGGAAATATTCTCCAAAAATTCCAAGAAAATTCTAGCATGTCACATATGACATGTTTGATGATCTTGGCAAGTATCATGTCATGGAGAATAGTATAACCCCATGAAATCCCCTCAAACCCATTTCTGTCCATTTTGAAGTTTGAGCAACTTTACATTGCCAAAAATGTCCAAATGTTCTCAAACGTTGTGAACATGCTCAAATGGTCTAATCATTCATCTAGACCAAATGGCAAAAGTTGGAGAAAATGTTATATTGATCAAAGTGCCCCAAAACCCTTCCTATATAAAACCAAATTTGAACAAGTCTACATTGCCAAGTGTGTCCTTTTGATCAGAATTTTTGTGGACATTTTCAAATCCTCAAATGATGACACTACACCAAGTGGTGCATCAAGGAGAATGGTTTTGCATGACTAGATCTTGGAAAACCCATTTCTGTTGATTTCTAGGGTTTACAAAAGTTGCATTGGCAGCTTTGCCCAAATAAGCTCCAAATTGGTGGAAGGCCCTAATTATATGTGTCATTTCACCCTGTGGAGTCTCATGGCAGTTGGAAATCATCTACTGGCCCAAACCATTATCAAACACCTTCTCACACTTTTCAAAAATCACCATTTTTACCACTAACACTATTCTCCTTGAGCTCAGCTTTTTACCACAGCTCCTCCTAGTCCTCTCCTACCTCCAGTAACTTTCCCCTGGCCATTGCTCAATGATTAAGGGGTGAAACACCCCCATTTACCTCCCTGGACAACAACTTCTCTCTCTCCCTTAACCTCCCTCCTCACTCCAGTGGCTCCCCAGGGCATCCAAAACCGCAGCCCACTTCTTTACTTCCCCCTAGAGCTCCCAGACACTTTTGGCCGCGCCCACATCGCCTAGAAAATTGCCATGCCGGCCATATGGACACTTTGGAGCGCGCTACAGTGCGCCCTCGCACTGTAGCCGCTCTCTGCCCAAGCCAACCGACGACCTAGGGCCTCCCCCTCATGTCCCCCGAGGCCGCCTCGGCGTCCGGGACACGGAAAGCTGCCGGCCCCCTCCCGAGCCTCTCTTCTCACTCCTCCTAGAGCTCACCCGAGCGTGGCATGGACCGCGTCCATGATGCACCGGTGCCCCCCTATATATAGAGCCTTCCCCCGAGCTCTTCTTCGCCTCTGTTGGACCCAAATCACTCCCGTGAACTTCTCGAACATGCCCAATCTCTCCCTTGCGCCCTCTTCCCACCTCCATGACCGGAGTGCCGCCGTCGTGCCCTGGGGCGTAGCCGAGCCATCGTTACTTTCCCGCTCCCACTGACTCACCCCGAGGACTCCCACGACACCAAGAAGCCTCTCCCGCACACTAGGACCTCCTCCCCATGCCTGCCTCATCGTGCCCATATTCGCCGTCGCCGGTCTCCGCCATGGCCGACGCTCCGCCCAAGACTGGCGCTCCCTGTGTCCAGCGTGACTGAGGGAGTCCTGGACTAGGGGGTGTCCGGACAGCCGGACTATCATCGTCCGCCAGACTCCAAGACCACGAAGATACAAGATTGAAGACTCCGTCCCGTGTCCGGATGGGACTTTCCTTGGCGTGGAAGGCAAGCTTGGCGATACCGATATGTAGATCTCCTACCATTGTAACCGACTCTGTGTAACCCTAGCTTCCCCCGGTGTCTATATAAACCGGAGGGCTTTAGTCCGTAGGACAACGTACATTACAACAATCATACCATAGGCTAGCTTTAGGGTTTAGCCTCCTTGATCTCGTGGTAGATCCACTCTTGTACTACCCATATCATCAATATTAATCAAGTAGGACGTAGGGTTTTAACTCCATCGAGAGGGCCCGAACCTGGGTAAAACATCGTGTCCCTCGTCTCCTGTTACCATCCGCCTAGACGCACAGTTCGGGACCCCCTACCCGAGATCCGCCGGTTTTGACACCGACATTGGTGCTTTCATTGAGAGTTCCTCTGCGTCGTCACCGATAGGCTTGATGGCATCTGAAACCAACGATGTTGTCCAGGGTGAGACTTTTCTCCCTGGATAGATCTTCGTATTCGGCAGCTTCGCACTGCGGGCTAATTTGCCTGGCCATCTGGAGCAGATCGAAAGCTACTCCCCTGGCCGTCAGGTCAGATTCGGAAGCCTAAACTTCATGGATGATGTCCGCGGAGACTTGATCTTCGACGGACTCGAGCCACAGCCAAGCGCGCCGCACTGTTGCGATGGGCATGATCTAGCTCTGCTGCCGAACAGTGCCTTGGTGGCCGCACACGAAGCCGCTCCAGTCATTAGCGCGGAGCCGATTGCCCAGATAGAGGATGGGTGGATGGGCACCGCCTCAGGGGCTTCAACTTCCACGGCGATGGAGCCGAACACTAATCTTGTCCCTCGCAAAACTCGTGATTCCAAGGTGCCGGACTCCCTGCCGGACTCTGAACCTCCCGCGCCCCTGCCAACCAAATCGGATTGGGCGCCGGCTATGGAATTCACCGCCGCGGACATCTTCCAATACTCGCCTTTTGGCGACATCCTGAATTCACAAAAGCGTCTCTCGTTATCAGGAGAGCCCTGGCCGGACTATGGCCAGGATGGTTGGGATACGGACGACGAAGCAATTCAGAGCCCACCCACCACCCACTTTGTAGCCACTGTCGACGGTCTAACCAACATGCTAGACTACGACTCCGAAGACATCGACGCTATGGACGACGACGCCGGAGACAAACAGGAACCAGCGCCTACAGGGCACTGGAAGACCACCTCGTCATATGACATATACATGGTGGATACCCCGAAAACGGGGACGGCGAAAAAACAGCGGAGGCAGATCCTTTAAAGAAACAGCCCAAGCGCCGGCGTCAGCGGCGCTGCTCTAAATCCCGCCACAGCAAGAATGGAGATTCCGGCACAGGAGATAATAATACCCCCAAAAAGTGCCGAAGACAACCCCCTCCAGCAAGACTCAGCGCAGGAGGACGCCGAAGCAAGCCCTCACGAGAGGGCGGCAGACGAAGAGGTTGAGGACTACAACTATATGCCTCCCTCCGAAGACGAGACAAGCCTCAACAATGACGAATTCGTCATGCCCGAGGATCCCGTCGAACAAGAGAGTTTTAAACGCAGGCTTATCGCCACGGCAAACAGCCTAAAGAAAAAGCAGCAGCAGCTTCAAGCTGATCAGGACCTGCTGGCCGATCGATGAACCGAGGTCCTCGCGGCCGAAGAGTATAAACTCGAACACCCCTCAAAAAGCTATCCAAGACGCAAGCTGCTCCCCCGATTAGAGGAGGAAGCATACATACCTCCATCACCAGCGCACGATACGACTGACCGACCACCCCGTGGTCGTGACAGAGAGGCATCCAGGCCCCTAGCCAAGACCGTACCCCGACATCACTCCAAAAGTACGAAGCCAAGAGGGAACGCGCCGGACTTGCGAGATATGCTGGAGGACAAAGCAAGGCAATCCAGATCCATCTACGGATCACGCGGGCGCCCCACGACCCATGACGAATACCGTCGTACCAGATATAATAACCCCGGCCGAGCCGAACACGGCAGACAACGCTCTCTCGAGCTACGTCGTGATATTGCTCAATACAGAGGCGCCGCACACCCACTATGCTTCACTGACGAAGTAATGGATCATCAAATCCCTGAAGGGTTTAAACCCGTAAACATTGAATCCTACGATGGCACAACAGACCCCGCGGTTTCGATAGAAGATTATCTTTTGCACATCCATATGGCCCGCGGCGACGATCTCCACGCCATCAAATATCTCCCACTCAAGCTTAAAGGACCAGCTCGGCATTGGCTTAATAGCTTGCCCGCCGAGTCAATTGAGTGTTCGGGACCTGGAAGCGGCATTCCTTGATAACTTCCAGGGCACGTATGTGCGACCACCAGACGCTGATGACCTAAGCCACATCATTCAGCAGCCAGACGAATCGGCCAGACAATTCTGGACACGGTTCTTGACGAAGAAAAATCAAATCGTCGACTGTCCGGATGCAGAGGCCCTTGCAGCCTTCAAGCATAACATCCACGACGAATGGCTAGCCCGGCACCTGCGACAGGAAAAGCCGAAATCTATGGCAGCCCTCACATCATTAATGACCCGCTTCAGCGCGGGAGAGGATAGCTGGCTAGCTCGCAGTAACAATCTCCGCAAAAATTCTGGCAGTCCGGATACTAAGGACAACAACGGCAGGTCACGTCGAAACAAAAACAAACGCCGCATTAACGGCGACGACAAGGAGGATACGGCAGTTAACGCCGGATTCTGAGGCTCTAAACCCGGTCAACGGAAGAAGCCATTCAAAAGAACCACTCCGGGTCCGTCCAATTTGGACCGAATACTCGACCGCTTATGCCAGATACATGGCACCCCTGAAAAACCAGCAAATCACACTAATAGAGATTGCTGGGTGTTCAAGCAGGCAGGCAAGTTAATTGCCGAAAATAACGACAAGGGGCTAAACAGTGACGACGAGGAGGAGACCCGACCGCCGAACAATAGAGGACAGAAGGGTTTTCCCCCACAAGTGCGGACGGTGAACACGATTTATGCGACCCATATACCCAAGAGGGAGAGGAAGCGCGCACTAAGGGACGTCTACGCGATGGAGCCAGTCGCCCCGAAGTTCAATCCATGGTCCTCTTGTCCGATCACTTTCGATCGAAGAGACCATCCGACCAGCATACGCCATGGCGGATTCGCCGCATTGGTTTTAGACCCAATCGTCGATGGATTTCACCTCACGAGAGTCCTGATGGACGGCGGTAGTAGCCTGAACCTGCTTTATCAGGATACAGTGCACAAAATGGGCATAGACCCCTCAAGGATTAAACGAACAAAGACAACCTTTAAAGGTGTCATACCAGGTGTGGAAGCCAACTGTATAGGCTCAGTAACACTGGAAGTGGTCTTCGGATCCCCGGACAATTTCCGGAGCGAGGAGTTAATCTTCGACATAGTCCCCTTTCGCAGCGGCTATCACGCTCTGCTCGGACGAACCGCGTTTGCAAAATTCAACACGGTCCTCGAGGAGTCATCACGGTCCTCGAGGAGTCATCACGGTCAACGGGAATACGGAACGCTCCCTCCGAACGGAGGAACATACAGCGGCTCTCGCGGCAGAAGTAGAGAGCAGCCTCTTAAGGCAATTCTCGAGTACGGCCGTTAAACGGCCGGATACAGCAAAACGCGCCCGAAGCAATACCAACCAAGACCACCTGGCGCGATCAGAGCATGCGTAGCAATGCGGTCCCAACCCCCGCCCGCGCATGATCGCAAGAATAGCACTCCGCGTACATCATTACGCTTTGGAGATCCCACGGGCGCAGGGGAAGGGGCACGATCGCAATGGACCCAGAGTGCGGTTCGACCACACCAGGGGCTCGCAAGTGTGCCCCCCCTTTTTTTTTGTTGTTTTCATTTATTATTTTCCTTTTTTGTACATAGGACTCCGGTAGCCAGAGGCCCTGTCCGGCAGCGAACCTGCCGAACTCATGATGCAACAGTCAGGGATGAAAGAAGGCTGCGACGAACACTCAGGTGGTCTCAATTACGAGCATTAAATTCGATTATATACACCAAGTCCGCAGCTCACCCCTGGAGGGGGACATGTTTACTTAGTCCAAATCCCTTGCTTCCGCACTATTTGTATCAGTCCGCACTCACAGCAGACTTTCTTTAATAAATAACGCAGCACTTTCTGACTGCAATTACATTACCTTTTATATATGTTCATTACATGACATCTTGCACCCGTATATTCTGGTACGGCCTAATACACCAGGGGCTTATGTTCCCCACATTGTGGTGTGATAAGTCCGAACACTTTCATAAGTGCGGCACCCCGAACTTATAGCATTATATGAATCAGCTCCGAATCATGTCTTGGGTCAACAGTTTGGTTTGCCCGGCTCCCACGTTTTGGTGCCTTATGTTCCGTTCTGTCGGCTAAGGTGGCACTGGGAGAACCACTGCGATTGCGCCCCGGTTGAGCCGGGCGAGCGCCTCAGTGGAGAAAGCTAAAACTGACCGGCATGATAAGGCGAGAGACTGGTCGCTGTTCAAGAGGTTTCTTCGGGTCCTTAAAGACTCACGCCGCTTCGAGCGAAGTTCCAGACCATGTACGACGAAGGCGTGGATAGCGCCCCAGATTCGGCCTTCCGAATACCAGGGGCTTCGCCGAAATTTAAAATTATAGAATTCTATGGCTATGTGAGAGTGTTCAAGCATTATAAGTCCGGTCGCCTTGTTCGTTGTGTTGAGCGCCTCCCTAGATGGACCCAAAAATGGGAACAAGAGTGCTCAAGGTTATCCCGAACACCCCAGCACTCGCGGCTCGGGGGCTGAAGCCAATGACTTGCCATCTCTCAGATTTTATAAACGGCCGAACAGAAGGTAATATTTTAAATTAAAAAAAGTGTTGCTCAAGGCGCATATGAACGCAGTTTTCAGCGCACAGGATAATACACAGCGAGTTTACTCAAAGATTACATTTCTGGGGCACTCATCCGCAATATCGCGGGCTCCCTTCAGGACAGTTTTATAATACATTTCAGGTGTGCGATATTCCTTGCCCGGTGGCGATGGGTCCGTGAGAAGCTTCTCCGCATCCAACTTGCCCCAATGCACCTTTGTGCGGGCAAGGGCCCGGCGAGCACCTTCAATATAGGCGGAGTGCTGGACGACCTCCACCCAGGGGCATGCATCCACTAGCCGCCGCACGAGGCCAAAGTAGCTCCCAGGCATGGCCTGTCCAGGCCACAGCCGGACTATAAGGCCCTTCATGGCCTCCTCAGCTACCTTGTGGAGTTCGACCAGCTGCTTCAGCTGGTCGCTTGGAGGCACCGGGTGTCCGGCCTCAGCGTACTGAAACCAGAAAACTTTCTCCGTCGAGCTCCCCTCCTCCCCACGATAGAATGCGGCCGCATCGGACGCACTACGCGGCAGATCTGCAAACGCCCCTGGAGAGCTCCGAATGCGGGTAAGTGTCAGGTATTTTACATTAACATGCTTGCTTTGCATGAAAAATGCCTTACCCGCCGCTATCTTCTTCACATCTTCAACCTCCTGAAGGGCCTTATGGGCCTCGGCCTTGGCGGACTTGGCACTTTCGAGAGCCAAGGCAAGCTCGGACTCTCGAGTCTTGGAGTCACGCTCCAAACTCTCATGCTTCTCCATGAGAGCCTGGAGCTCTTGCCGCACTTCCGCCACCCATGCCTCCTGCTTCTCTCGCTCCTCCCACTCCGTGGCCGCACTGCGTTCGGCCGCGGACACAGCCTCCTTCAGTGCCGCCACCTCGTTCGTGGCCCCAGCAATTCCAATATTATCCTTGATAATTTCATCGCAACCAAAATCCTTTTCTGTAAGGTAACTATTCAAAGTGGTGTAACATACCTTCTTTGTCCTCGAGCTGCTTCTTGGCATGGCCGAGCTCTTGCTCGGACCGCTCGAGATCCTTCTTCAACACATCGACCTCCGCTGATAGTGCGGTAGAGGTCAGCAGCGCAGCCTGCAAACCCATATTGACATATTTTAAGCAACCCTGCGTATATCTTGTTAGATCCTCAGTCTGGCTTTTCTTTCCGAACACCGAACTGAGCATCAAGGGCTACTGTCTATGCGGTATTACATTACATAATTTTAAACTCTTACCTCAAAGCCTGTTAGAAGGCTGCTGCAGGCTTCGGTCAGCCCGCTTTTGGCGAGCTAAACCTTTTGAATCACCGCACTCATGATAGTGCGGTGTTCTTCCTCGATGGAAGCGCCTTTAAGCGCCTCCAGCAAGTTATCCGGCGCCTCCAGTTGGACGGAGGTCGCCGGTGTCACGGCCTTGCCCTTCTTTCGAAGGGGCCGCCCGCCGGACTCTGGAACCACTGCGGGTTCCAATGTAGAGTCCAGCACAAAGTCCGGGAGGCGGCCTGACGGCGCCTCCGGAGCCTCCTCCTGATGGGTCCTTCTCTGGGATCCCACCTCGGCGTCCTCGTTGGCGCGGGGGGTAGACGCGGTCGGAAGTGAATCCACATCCGACGGGGCCAACGACCCGCTCGATGAATCGGGGAGATCATCATCGGCCGGGCTACGGACAGAACGCGGCGTTAGAAGGACACTACGCGACACGAAAGAAATTACATATCAAAGATCCGGATACTTACGATCTTGCTGGATGCCTGGCCCTTGGAGGCCACTCATCCTCGCCAATGGTGGTGTTGGCGAAACTGTCCCGGGGGATAGTCCTCCCCCTCTTGGACCCTTCGGCCTCCCCTATTGGGGAAGCCTTCCTCTTCTTCTCTCCCTCCTCCGAGAGAGAGTCCTCCTCCACCTCGTCTTCGGGGGAGGAATCCGCCTCATCGTCGGACGCCTGATTGCGGGAACTCTTTCGAGTCCCCGCGGCCACCTTCTTGGCCTTCTTCTCCGGCACCACGTGCGGTGCCGGAACCAGCAACCCTGCTAAACGGGCATTCTCTGGGTCTTCTGGCATGGGAGCCGGGCTGATGACCTGCCTGGCCTTCTCCATCCATTCCTGTCAAAGGAAAAGAGAAGATTGAAACCCTCTTAAAATCGGTTGAATTACCACAAGTGTCCCGTAACGGGGTTGAATCACTTACCTCGTCAGCTGGATGCTGCGAGCGTAATCCGCGATCCTCCGTCACAGATACGGGGGCTTCGGCGCCCTTAAACAGCACCCTCCAGGCGCCTTCATATGTCGTATCGAAGAGCCCGCTCAGCGCCTGGTGCTGTTCCGGATTGAACTCCCACAGGTTGAATGCCCGTTCTTGGCATGGGAGAATCCGGCGGATGAGCATGACTTGGACCACGTCGACGAGCCTGAGCTTATTGCTCACCAGCTTCTGGATGCAGGCTCGGAGTCCCATCACCTCCTTCGGATTGCCCCACTGCAAGCCCTTCTCTTTCCAGGAGGTGAGCTGTGTGGGGACGCCAGATCTAAATTCGGGGGCCGCCGCCCATGTGGGCTTGCGCGGCTCGGTGATGTAGAACCACCCCGATTGCCACCCCTTGACGGAGTCCACGAAGGCCCCTTCGAGCCAAAGGACGTTGGGCAACTTGCCCAACATGGCGCCTCCGCATTCCGCTTGCGTGCCCTTCACAACCTTCGGCTTGACGTTGAAGGTCTTGAGCCACAGACCGAAGTGGGGCCGGATGCAGAGGAAGGCCTCGCACACGACGATAAACGCCGAGATGTTGAGGTTGAAGTTCGGCGCCAGATCGTGGAAATCCAGGCCGTAGTAAAACATGATCCCTCGGACAAATGGGTGCAGTGGAAAGCCTAGTCCGCAGAGGAAGTGGGGAAGGAAGACGACCCTCTCATGGGGCCCAGGGGTAGGGATGAGCTGCCCCTCGTCGGGCAGCCGATGCGCGATATCGCCGGAAAGGTATCCGGCGCTGCGTAGTTTTGTGATGTGCTCCTCCTTAATGGTGGAGGCCAACCATTTGCTTCCCGCTCCGGACATATTCGGAGAAGGTCGAGGCGAGATGCGCGGGGCGTTGGAGCTTGAGTACGCGGAGATGGATAAGCAAAGGAGGAAGAAGGCGTAGGTGAGAAGGTAAATCCTTATCCCTTATATATAGGCGGACGAAAACTATGCGTCCCCACCGGCCTGATAAAACTCGCTTATCTCCCAAGCGCCACCATCAATGGCGGTTGGGTTACCCACGTCCGTATTGATGAGAATCCCGGAATAAGGGGAACACGATCTCTGCTTTGACAAGACGTGCCAAGGAAACCGCTTCGCTAAACGTGCTGAGGTGGTATAGTAAAAAACGATTCAAACAAAGGCTTGGTGGCGGTGTGATGTCATGCCGCATAATACGTCAGCAGATTGGACCGGTGTATATTTTATTCTCTCTACGGTGGAATGTGGAATTTATTTTGCAGAGCCGGACACTATCCTGGTGTTCATGATCTTCTCTGGATTATTCAAGGGAGGAACCCTCCTTGCAATGCCGAATATTATGCGCGCGGGACTTATCGTCATTGAAGCCTGGTTCAGGGGCTACTGAGAGAGTCCTGGACTAGGGGGTGTCCGGACAGCCGGACTATCATCGTCCGCCGGAATCCAAGACTATGAAGATACAAGATTGAAGACTCCGTCCCGTGTCCGGATGGGACTTTCCTTGGCGTGGAAGGCAAGCTTGGCGATACGGATGTGTAGATCTCCTACCATTGTAACCGACTCTGTGTAACCCTAGCTTCCCCCGGTGTCTATATAAACCGGAGGGCTTTAGTCCGTAGGACAACATACATTACAACAATCATACCATAGGCTAGCTTTAGGGTTTAGCCTCCTTGATCTCGTGGTAGATACACTCTTGTACTACCCACATCATCAATATTAATCAAGCAGGACGTAGGGTTTTACCTCCATCGAGAGGGCCCGAACCTGGGTAAAACATTGTGTCCCTCGTCTCCTGTTACCATCCGCCTAGACGCACAGTTCGGGACCCCCTACCCGAGATCCGACGGTTTTGACACCGACAGCGACCACCTCTGGGCGCAGCGTGGAATGGGGCATCCGCCCAGACCACCGGCCTAGCCCCGGGCGCAGCAGAGCGGCCGCAATCATCGCCTGCGTGCTCGCCGTCTGGCCCCTGCCTCTGCCCGTCGGGAGGAAGAAGGAGGAGGCGGGAGTAGAGAGAGAGTTGGCATGGGACCCGCAGGTCAGTGACCCCGTCAGCGGGCCCCTCCATTTAAGTGGAGACGCACTAGGCAAATACGCCTCCGACGTGGACCCTCCGCGCGTGCGGCTGAGCCGATGGGCCGGCCCAGTTGCGCCTCGGCGCTAAACCCCGCCCGGTGCGCGCTGCCGCCGCTGGACTTGGCCCATTTAGGTAAATCCCTTTTCTTTTTCTGTTTCTGTAGACTTGTAAAATCCATAAATAATTCAAATTAAATCGAAATTTGATAATCCAATTTTCTAGTAGTTCCTAAATTCATGATCTATCACATGGTGCTATTTGCACATTTTTCCAGAAACATTTTCTTCACAAATGTTTATGAAACCCCACTTTTCCATTTCTGCGATAAACTTTAGAAAATCACAGAGATCCCATTTTTGATCCCAATTCAATTATTCAAATTCCTAGATATTTCTAGGTTCATAAATTTGGTTTGGAACATTTTTCCCTATACCTTCTGTGCCATATAAAATATTGGTCCATTTCTCAATGTATAGCCAAGTTTGCAAATTCATAGAAAAATCATTTGAACTCCAAATCCAGTGAAACCAACTCCTAGGTGCTTCTAAAATTATTCCTTGTTAAATGAGTGTCTTTGCTCATTTTTCAAAATAATATTTCTTTACACTTCTTGCAAATCCACAAATCCCTTGATTCCATCATATTGAAATGTTCAGAGATATCCATTCATCAAATCCCAATGAAACCACTTTGGTCACTCCTCATATGATCAGAGGCATCCTAGAAAAGTCCAACTCACGTTTTTAGAGCACTTTTACTTTTGCCTTGTTGTGTTGCTTACTGTGTTTGTTTCCGACGTTAGTTGGCGAAGTAGACGGAGTACTTGGAGAAGGACCAGAAGATTTCAAGACTCTGATGAACTAGGCAAGCAGCCCTTTGACCATGTCTATGAAACCATTTTTATGCATGTCATATAGCGCCATATTGTTGTTGCAACGGAATCATGATGAGGTGGTAACCACTTTGATGGTTTGCCACCGTACTTCCTCGTTGATACTTGCATGGTGCATGACCCTACCTCCTTATGAGGGTTATGCCTGTGGGAGTAGATAGGATGCTATGGTAGCTGCTACGCCTATGGGATGGGTATATGCATGGTGAAGGAGGCAGAGTACTTTCAAAAGAATTTTTGAAAACCTTGTCGGGTGCCACTTATGCCCGAAGGAGATGATGAGTTGGGTAACCACTTGATGACGAAGTGGTGTACCGAGGCCAGTGTGTGTTGTTTTCAATACAGATTGGTTTAAGTTGTGACCGTTATTCCAACCTTACATGCTAAGGGAGTCCTGGACTAGGGGGTGTCCGGACAGCCGGACTATCATCGTCAGCCGGACTCCAAGACTATGAAGATACAAGATTGAAGACTTCGTCCCGTGTCCGGATGGGACTTTCCTTGGCGTGGAAGGCAAGCTTGGCAATACGGATATGTAGATCTCCTACCATTGTAACCGACTCTGTGTAACCCTAGCCCTCTCCGGTGTCTATATAAACCGGAGGGTTTTAGTCCGTAGGACACAACCATTACAACAATCATACCATAGGCTAGCTTCTAGGGTTTAGCCTCCTTGATCTCGTGGTAGACCCACTCTTGTACTACCCATATCATCAATATGAATCAAGCAGGAGTAGGGTTTTACCTCCATTGAGAGGGCCCGAACCTGGGTAAAAACATCGTGTCCCTTGTCTCCTGTTACCATCCGCCTAGACGCACAGTTCGGGACCCCCTACCCGAGATCCGCCGGTTTTGACACCGACATTGGTGCTTTCAATGAGAGTTCCTCTGTGCCATCGCCGATAGGAAGGATGCCTCTTCCCGTCTTTAAAGACGGTATCTTTGCCAAAGGAGCCTTGGCCGCTGGCCAAACTATCCGACTGGGTGGTTTTCTCATGACCACCAGTTTGGCCACCGCTTCGACGACGACCTCCCAAGTCGTCAAAAGCAATCTTCGCGTCAACTCGGAATTTGCCGAGCAGTTGGTTCCAATAGAGCTCTCGTCCGTAAACGAGCTCTTGGATCGCATCGCCGCCCTGGGAGTCGCTATAGACTACAATCAGATTGGGCTTAAAACCGATCTGAGAGAGATTAACTCTCCCCAGGTTACCCACCACGTTGAGGTGGTAGAGGAACAACGCGGCGACTCTTCTCCTAGATTGAAAACTAGTCATGTCCGGGCTTCCGAACCCTCCATGCTGGATTCCCGCTGGGGGACGAACTTCGATCAAGCACTGAAGCTAAAGTCAGGCGTCGGACCGGACTCGTTGGACAACGTCCAACGATCCAAGCTTCCAAATTCGGAAACTTCTCGGCCCTTGAGCCTCGAGATGGGTAGTATTCCGGACTTAATTCCACCCACCCACCCAGACATATGTGATCTATCTCAAATCCGGCAAGAGCCCACTGAAACAGTACATCATTACTGGGCCAGATTCCTCCTGGTTATGGACAGGATAAAGGACCGCCGAGAGGAAAACGCAATTTCAATTTTTTGCAATAATTGCACGGACGAGGGAATCTTGAATGCCGTCAGTCGCCGTGAAATTACACGCTTCTCCGACCTGGCGTCCATAGTATGAAAGTACTATGCGATGGAGAGTTTCCAGAAAACCGAAACTAAGTTTTGGGACAATCCGGCCCCGAATACAACCCTAGTCCGAAACAAAAGGGTGCAACACACTCAGGCACCAGGTACAAAAACCAAAAGGCAAAAACCCCATAAAGGGCAAGGAACCGTACTGGAGGGATGGCTCAGCGGACCCTGTAAAATTCACAGTGTAGAAGGCGCCACCCCAACACATAGCCTTCGAGCATGTTGGATATTGCGGCAGGTGGCCAAAAGTGGCGAGGAGCTTCTAGCCCCGGAAAACCACTCCAATAGTACCAGTACGGTGTCAACAGTCTTCGAGACTTTTGCATCAAATAATATGTGAAAACGAACAATCCGCAGCCTCGCCGAAGTCTACCAAGTAGCAACAACAAATCCATGGAGCGACACGGCCATCACCTTCAACACCAGTGACGAACCTAAATTCCGAACAGCCTGAGCACCAGCCGCATTGGTCCTTAGTCCAATAGTGGACGGCTTTCGTCTTACCAATGTACTCATGGATGGCGGCAGCGGACTAAACCTCATCTACGAGGAAACCCTTCAAAAAATGGAAATAGACCGGAGCCGCATTGACCGAAGCAGCACAACCTTTAGAGGAATAATCCCTAGCCGGGAAGCGCGCTGCACAGGAAAAATCACACTTGATGTGGTGTTCGGCTCGCCGGACAATTATAGGTCCGAAGAGGTCACGTTCCAAGTGGCCCCGTTCAGCAGCGGATATCACGCTATATTAGGACGGGAGGCACTCACAATTTTTCAAGCCATACCCCATTACGGGTACATGAAGCTTAAGATGCCTAGGCCCGGCGGAAGAATCACTCTCGCTAGTGATCCGGACATAGCACTCCGCCCCGAAAACAAGACAGCCGCATTAGCCCTGGAGGCACTATCCGAAGCCCTAGCGGCAGAAGAACTCACTGCGCTGCGCTCTACGGTGAATAGGGACGATGTGATACTCGATAAGAGATCCAAGTCCACCTCTTTCAAACCAGCGGACGAAATAGTCAAATTCCAGGTCCACCCAACGGACCCAACAAAGACGGCCTCCATCGGGGCACAGTTAAGCGTTGACGTAGATGCCGCACTGCGAGAATTCCGTCGGGAAAATTGGGACATCTTCTCCTGGCACCCTTCAGATATGCCAGCAATCCCACGCAGATTGGCAGAACACAGCCTAAACATCCTAAAAGGATTCAAGCCATTCAAACAGGCTCTTCCGCGATTCTCCGAACCCAAAAGACAGGCAATGGGAGAAGAGCTAGCCAAACTACTGGAAGTCGGATTCATCAGAGACATCAAACATCCGGACTGACTAGCAAACCTGGTAATGGTACCAAAGAAGGACAAATCCTGGCGCCTATGTGTCGATTTTAAAGACCTCAACAAGGCCTGCCCAAAGGATCCCTTCCCCCTCCCCCGCGTCGATGAAATAATCGATGCTACTGCAGGGCACGATTCATTGTGCTTCCTTGACGCATATTCCTTCTACCATCAAATCAAGATGGCGGAAGCGGACCAAGCCGCAACGGCATTCATTACTCCATATGGACCATTCTGCTTCAACATGATGCCCTTCGGGCTCAAAAACGCCGGCACAACATATCAGCGCATGATTCAGACATGTCTGGCTACCCAGATCGGCAAAATAGTAGAAGCATACGTAGACGACGTAGTCGTCAAAACCAAACACGTCGAAACTCTAGTAGACGATTTAAGGCTCACATTCGACAACCTCCGAGCATATGACATCAAGCTGAATCCGGAAAAATGCGTTTTCGGCGTACCAGCCGGAAAGCTCCTACGCTTCATTGTATCCGGTAGAGGAATTGAAGCAAACCCAGCCAAGATCCGAGCTCTGTCACAGCTAGATATTCCAAAAGACCTCAAACAAATAAAAAACTAACCGGATGCATGGCGGCCCTAAGCCGCTTTATCTCCCGTTTGGGAGAAAAGGCATTGCCCCTCTATCGCCTCCTCAGGCGCACGGAACACTTCGACTGGACGGATGCTGCCACCGCCGGACTCGAAGAAATCAAAGCCATATTGGCAACAAATCCGGTCCTGGCTGCGCCTAACCTGGGCGAACCAATGTTGTTATACATCGCGGCAACACATCAAGTGGTAAGCGCGGTACTCGGCGTCGAACGAGAAACAGAAGGGCACAAATTCCCTCTTCAGAAACCAGTGTACTACGTATCGACTGTCTTAACTCCCTGCAAGTCCCGTTACCCGCACTATCAAAAGATAGCCTATGCGATGTTCATGGCATCCCGGAAGCTCCGACACTACTTTCAAGAGTGTTCGATAACAGTGGCCTCCGAAGTGCCCCTCAACGACATTATAAACAACCGCGACACAACGGGCAGGATTGCAAAATGGGCCATTGAGCTCTTACCATTCGATATAACTTACAAACCTCGGCGAGCTATAAAGTCGCAAGTCTTAGCTGACTTTGTCGCCGAATGGACTGAAGCCGAACTACCTAAAGAGTACGGCGCATACTCCAATTGGATTATGCATTTTGACGGCTCCAAAATGTTGGCCGGCTTGGGGGCTGGCGTCGTATTGACGTCCCCAACCGGGGATACAGCCCAATATGTATTTCAGATAGTGTACACGGACTCCAACAATGCGGCCGAATATGAGGCCCTCCTACATGGCCTCCGGATGGCAATCTCCATGGGCATTCAACGCCTAGAGGTGCGCGGGGATTCAAACCTCGAAATATCCCAAGTAAATGGAGACTTTGATGCCAAGGATCCGAAGATGGCAGCCTATCGTAATGCTGCCCTAAAAATGTCAGCCCGGTTAGAAGGACTTGAATTCCACCACGTAGCCCGGGATAATAACCAAGCAGCCGACGTATTGGCACGCATTGGTGCGAAACGCGACGCTGTCCCTCCAAACATCTTCCTGGAACGGCTCTTTAAGCCATCCGTACTATGGGAAGAGGAGTCCGGAAATAACAACACGGAAGCAGCCGCACCACCCAGCACAGAACAATCTGACATAATCGGCGACTCAGCCGACGAAATAACACCTTCAACCCACGAAATAATGGCAGTAATCGCCCCGTGGACAGAGCCATTCCTAGCCTACTTACTCAGGCAGGAACTCCCCGAAGACCAAAATGAGGCCCGCTGCATAGTCCGGCGATCTAAAGCCTACAAGGTCCACGAGGGAGAACTCTATAAGAAAAGCACAACCGGAGTCCTTCAACGATGTATCTCCAAAGAGGAAGGGCGAAACCTTCTGGCTGAAATTCATGCCGGACTAGGCGGACACCACGCCGCAGCTCGGGCCCTTGTAGGCAAAGCATTCCGTACATGATATTATTGGCCGACGGCCCGGGCAGATGCTCAGGACTTAGTCCAAAGATGCGTCGGTTGTCAGCTCTTTGCTAATCAGAGCCATATGCCACCCACCGCCCTCAAAACTATACCCATTAGCTGGCCGTTCGCGGTCTGGGGGCTTGACATGGTCGGACCCCTTAAAGGGGGAACCCACAAGCAAAGGTACCTATTGGTCATGGTGGAAAAATTCACCAAATGGATAGAGGCCAAGCCAGTTAAAACGACAGAGTCCGGACCAGTGATAGACTTCATATTCGGGGTAGTACACCGTTATGGTGTCCCCCATAGCCTCATTACCGACAACGGCACGAACTTCACGGCCGACGAGGTTAAATTATGGTGCAAAAATATGGGCATTAAGCTCGATTACGCTTCAGTCTATCATCCTCAAACCAACGGTCAAGTGGAACGAGCAAATGGTCTAATAATGAGCGGCATCAAACCCAGACTAGTGCGGTCCCTTATGAAATCTGACACACACTGGTTAGAGGAGCTTGACTCCGTACTTTGGGGGCTGCGGACAACGCCCAACCGTACTACCGGATTCACACCATTTTTTATGGTATACGGCGCAGAGGCAGTTTTGCCCTACGACATCATTCATGACTCACCTCGAGTGCGCATGTACGAAGAAAGAGAAGCCGAGCTGGATCAGCAGGACAGCTTGGACACATTGGAGGAAGAACACAACGTCGCCAAGGCTCGTTCCACATTCTATCAGCAGCAGGCTCGAAGATATCAAAGCAGAGAAGTACGGGCCAATACTTACAATGTTGGCAAACTAGTTCTACGCCTGCCGGACAAGAAGAAGGACAAGCTCAAGCCCAAATGGGAAGGACCCTTCATTATCGATCAAGTCCTGACTGGCAGAGCGTATCATCTGCTAAATGCGTCGGACAACAGACTCGAGCCGAACCCATGGAACGCAGCCCGCCTCCGAAGATTCTATGCCTAGCGCCGGACTAAGAGTTCATCCCCTTCCCCCGTCCAAATTTTTACACTTCAGCTGTCTTTCGTGTCTCTTTTTTTTTCTCTCACCCTTTTCATAAAAGCCCTTAACGGCCTACTTGCGCATTGTTCGCACACACTTGATGTGCTATCCGCACTCATTATACCTAGGGGCTTCTTTACCAGAAGCTTACTTATAAGGGCTTCATGCCCAGCACATGTGTCAAACTTCCACATGTACCTTTTATTCACCAATATATGCATCGATATGACTTAAGTTTTGGCCAAGATTGGTTGCCTGGCTCCTGTGCTTACCCCTACGTTCTCGATTGTTCGGCTAGGAGGTAAAGGGAGCACCTCTGCGATTGTTACTGCCGGGTCAGACGGATGTGTACCTCAGACTGGGTGAAGCCGAAAGCTAGCGTTCTTAAGGGAATATTCGGCTGGTGACTTGAAAGATGATTTTTTACCTATTTATTTATCTGCCCCCAGATGTTTTCCTGCTCATTTCGCAGTCCGGTCATGCACTTTAGGGCATGCCTCCCAGGGAAAGGAACCCTTAACGGAACTATTCTCCCTGGAAGATGTTTCTTACTAACCATGTAATATAACATTACTAGTTGGGCACTTGTCTGATAAAGCACTAATGACCCCTACGCCTGGTCTCCATGCATGCCCCAGTTGTTTCTTAACCGAGAAGGTATTCGGATACACTCCGGACTCTAGGGTCCAGAGGTTGAAGCGAAAAGGTCGGCAAAGACAAACGATCTACAATCCGGCTAGAAGGCATTTTACATGTCATTTTAAAATACATTGTCAAATCGACTGACTGTATTCCTCCTCAATCCCGTCTAACAGGCTGTCTAATTTACAGTCCCGTTGGGAATATTTAGCGGCCAACTCTACTTGGCCGTACACTAAACTCACAGGGATCTCCTTCCCATCGGGCCCCACCGGTCCAACCTCGGCCATATGGTTGGGATCCGCCTTCTTGTACCGCGTCTTCACCATGGCCCAGGCCTCCCTGGCACCTTGGCGGCAGGCCGAAATCTTCCATAAACAGAAGCGCTGCCGCGCTCCCTGAAGCTTCTCCGCAAGCTCTCCAAGGCCCTCGGGTAGGGAGAGGGACGGCCATAAAGCCTGGACGACGCCGCACATCGCCTGCCGGACTCGTTCGAGTAGTTGCACCAGCTCGAGAAGTTGATCACCCGTTGATACGGGCATCTCCTCCGCAGGGCGACCTGTGAGCACACCTACAGACATATTTTTGTCAATTGACTTCCTCGCCGAACTCTTCTTTTCAAAGGAGTTCGCTCAAGCACTTACTATAGATGCCGCGACGAAGCCGCTGATTCTCCTTCATGGAGCTAGACAGCTCGGCCCGAACACCTTTCAGCTCCTCTACAAGCTGGGCGTGGGCATCCTGGAGCTTGTTCCTTTCCTGCTGCACCTTCATCAGCACCCTCTCGTCGGCCTTCAGCTGGCGCAGTAGTTGTTGTTTGTCCGGATCCAGTCCGGCGACATCTGCAATGTCATTGTCAGACTTACACACATGCCTCACACCGATGATCTTTTTGAAATAATGTGTTACCAGGAGGGGTCTCTGTGTTTCCTCCTGCGGCAGCGAGCGCGGCCTCAAGTTGGGCCTTGCACTCTTGTAGCTCCTGGGACAATTGGGTATTCTTCTCTGTAAGATCCTGAATATCAAATGATCCTTAAATTAGTTACTCTAACTACTTTATGTCTCGGGGGCTACTGGCATATACAACTATTAAAATCTCTTACCCATATGTCCTTTACATACTGCTCCGCGGCTCTGGTCAAACCATCTTGAGCAGCACGGAGGTGCGCGTCCCCCGCGTTAAAGGCGTTCAACGCCTCAGGTGAGAAGCACGCGTCACGAAAAGCTGTCCGGCGGCGCCTATGGTTCATGGCGCTCTCCACCTCAGACCTGGTGGCGGACAGTCTGTCGGCATCCTCCATTGGAGGAGCATCCGGCTCGCGCCTTGCGCTCGCCTCCCCCTCCAGACCAGGTGTTGGAGCCTGGCTGGCAGAGGCTGGGTTGGCCACCTCTACGCCCACAGTCTGGCGGGCACTCTTTCTCCTGCAAAGGATATGAGCATTCAAACACTTCCTAGGAACCTCGTCCTAAAATAAAACCGCGAGCTATACCGTTGCGGCGACGTTTTGATCCGCGCCGCACTCCTCTTCCGCCTGCTGGGCCTGACTAACCCTTGTTGGCCAGCCGCCGCGGGTTCGGCTTCCTGCCTTGAAGGTACCCCCTGCGAGACACCATTGTATACGGTGGTCAGAAATACGCAAGGACGAAAATAATGGTGTCAGGACTTCGGTCACAATCACCTGGGGAGCCAGAGATAGGCCGGGGTAGTCAGCCGTAATGGCGACTAGAACATTGTCCATGCTGAGCTGGTGAAACACCCCGTCAATTAGCTCCTCCTTTATGTCCGGATCCTCTTCGGAGGACGGATCAAGGGATCTTTCTGGATCCTCGGGCTGTGGAGCCGGGCTAGCTATGTACACTCTCCACAGTCCGGCGCAGATCCTGCGTAAAAACCATAAAGTAAGGTACTTAACTTTGAAAGTGTGGGTCGGATAAATGAACGTCCGCTTACCCAGCTTCGAGGGTTGTTCATGGAGAACCCATTCAATGGGCTCGTTTGGAGAAAGTCCTCCTTCTTCCCCTTGTACAGGCCAGACAGAATCTTCACCAGATCTTCGGCCGATCCCGGCCCTTGGCGGCCATGACGAGTGGCATCATTCTCTCTGTTGAAATCCCACATGGGTTGGCCCCTGTATTACCGCGGCTGCACCCCCCGCATGATGCACGTGGCCATGACTCCAATCATGGTCAGTCCGGAATGGGCCAGTAACCTTATCCGGCCCATCAAATAATGGACGCTCTTGTCCTCCTCCAGCTGGGGGCTCTGCGGACGCCAACTCAGGCGTTTCTTCAGAGGAGCATTGCTGAACTCTGGGAGGCCGATCCGAACAGGGTCCGGCAGCGGAGCGTCTTCAACATAAAACCATTCTAAAGGCCAGTCTTCGGATGCCTTCTTAGGGGTCCCGGATGGATATCTGGTCCCGGCGATGCACCATATTTCGGCACCGCCCATTTGATATATAGACCCCTTATGAGAACGGGGTACGAGGCAGAATAACCTCTTCCACAGTGCGAAATGGGGCTCGATGCCCAGGAATAGCTCGCAAAGAGCTACGAAGCCCGCAAGATGCAGAATTGAGGCGGGCGTGAGGTGATGGAGCTGGAGTCCGTAGAACTCCAGGAGCCCGCGGAGGAACGGATGTACAGGAAATCCGAGCCCCCTTATCAGATAGGGGACGAAGCATACCCGCTCCCCTTTA
Organism: Triticum timopheevii; assembly: GCA_963921465.1. Classification (NCBI taxonomy): domain Eukaryota; kingdom Viridiplantae; phylum Streptophyta; class Magnoliopsida; order Poales; family Poaceae; genus Triticum; species Triticum timopheevii. Next base: position 243,802,509 of record OY997264.1, on the reverse strand, counting down.
TTGGGACTTGGGGTGGCCTCCGCTTGCTTCCCACCTTTGTAGGTGGCCAGCCCGGTTGGAACCGGGACCATAAAGGCCGGAGGAAGATATCCCTTCGCTTGGAGCGTCACCAGCTCGTTGTGCGGGACAGAACACTTCCTCCAATCTCCTGGCAGAGGGCTGGGAGCGCGAGAGGTAGTCCACGGCAGTTCTCCTCCTGACTGCATAGGGATCTATCAATCTCCACCGTCTGAGTCCTGCATCCTTCCTCAGCTTCATATCCTCAGCTACAGGATGAACATCATTGTGATCTGGAATTTTGGGCTTCAACTTTCTCAAGACATGTTCCTCCTCATCTTCTTCTTCAAAAGCAACTTCAGGCACTTGGGCCTTGTTTTTCTCTCCAGCAGGAATGTTCCTTGTATTCCTCTTGGGTGCGGATTTGGGCTTGGGAGCAACTGCCTTGGGAGCTTCTTTGGGCTTTGATGAAGCAACCCTTGACCTGATGGCATCACCCACAAGGTTTTGAGCTTTGGGTGCTGGTGCAGCAACCTCTTCCTCTTCTTCTTCCATCATGGAAGGCTTTCCAACAACCCTGGCCATCGTCTTCTTGACCCTTTGTTTCCTCTTCTTCCCTTCTGCAGCAGCCTCTTTGGGTTCAGATTCCAAAGATACTTGAGTGGAGGCTCTGGCTTTAGACATGGGAACTCTTCTTGCAGGTGCTTTGGTCCTCATTCCAGGCTTAGTGGCAGCAGCTGTGGCATACTCCTTCTTGAGCACCTTCTTCTTGGAAGTGGCCTCATCCTCAACAGCCACATAGTCTTCATCCTCACACTCTGAGGTTCTCTTCTTTCTGGCCCTGGTGGCTGCCTTGGGTAAGTTGCTGGGTGTGCTCCTGCTTCCATCATCATAGCCGCTAGAGGGACTAGTGCCCTCACTCATCTGAATCTGCTCCTCAGACTTGTTCTTGCTGTCACTTTGATCAGACATGCTGCAAACGCTGACAGCAGACCCTGTGAATTGATATAGATGAGGTAGAGTAGATGAGCATCACAAAATACAGAGGTTTTTGCAAAAGAATGAGTCAAAAACTTAGTTTTAGTGTTCCACAGAAAGCATTTCGGATCTACCGATATGTGAACTCAGTGATACCGAAGTAGGTTTTGGAACCTAAACTAGTGAACTCGGTCAGACTGAGTCACCGTTCGGTGGCACCGAGACTACTAGGGTTTCACAAAGTCCTGAACTCGGTCACACCGATTTGCAATTCTCGGTCAAACTGAGAATCACATGTGCAATGGCCTTAGCCGAATCGGTGGAACCGAGTTCTACAACTCGGTTGGTCCGAGATGGTTTCGGCGGAAACCTAACCCTAAATTTCAATTCACAACTAAACTACGGAGTGTATTCGCTGGATAAGATGATCTCAATCGTGGAAAGATACATGGAAAAACAATGTGCTAGGAATTCAGAGTGGGATTAGCACAAGGATCAAGTCCATACCCTAGTTCGGCGATGGACTTGCTACGGTGGCAATGGCGGAGACGATTCCCGTTGATGGCGGCGGACACCAGCGGTGGGAGGTAGCTGGCGACGAGGAGGATGATCCAGAGACCCAGGGAGGAAGAGCAGGCTGAGCACGTGTGAAAGAGTTCGGAGAAATTTCCAAATTTTGGCCGTGGATATATATAGCCCGACCCTGTCAGTGTGACCTAGTGGAACAACTCGGTGGCACCGAGATGCATAACTGCAAGCAGTTACAACAACTCAGTGTGACTGAAAAGTTCAACTCGGTTGCACCGAGATTGAAAACCTAGATTGACTTAGTGATCTCGGTATGACCGAAATGGAAGAATCGGTCAGACCGAAACGCACAAAGAGGTTTTGGAAGTTTAAGTCTATGACGAATCGGGGACTCCGAGTGCTCCTCACACAGAGTGGTTTGAATCTGACTTGATCAAACTTTGTGATGTAGCATGAATAGAGTTTGAGACAAGAAAAGGATATATAGCTAGAGAGGGTTCTTAGGCATTCTTGTCCATCCATTTGGCAAAAGAAAAGAAACCAAACAAACAAAACAACAAGTGGATATCCTCGAATGAGTAAAATATGCAACCAACATGCTCACACAATAAAATGGCAAATGAAATATGTGGCAAAGCATGCACAACCAATTCTAGCATCTATCAAGCAATTGGCGATGACTAGGTCATTTATATATGAGTATAGTGACTTAGGAGTCAAATGAGAACATTTGATAATAGGTCATGCATACTCATCGTTTAAGCTCAAGTGGGGTTGCCACTTTTATATAATGCATTGTTGTGTTCACACCATTAGAGTTGCTTTAGCTCATTCTTAGAGTAAAGCTCCCCCTAGATGTGAGATCCCCCCTAAGAGGGATGAACTAACCTTGGGTTTTGTCGATGATGACTTCATGTAGGTGTTGAAGATGGGGATGCTCAATGTTAATGTAGATCGTTAGGAGCAATCCTTTGGAGTGAGTTGCACTTTCAATACCTACACGGGTTAGTCCCACAAGGAACAAACAAGGATATCCATAGACATAGTGTGATGCACACACAAGATGATGTCTATGAAAGCATTAGGTTACCTTGTCCCTTGTCTTACCAACAAGAGGGTTTGTGACTCCTTGAACTAGTGCAAGATGTGGAAGTTTATTGCACTTATTCTTGCCGAAATGATATGTGTCAAGTACGATGGTGGAGTCACCCTCAAGAACTCTCTAGTTCTTCTTCTTCGGGATCCACATCATCTTGATGGGAATCCTTGGAGTTGTAGTCGTACTTGATGAAGTAGATGTCACATCCCTAGCTTCTGGCAATGCACTAGGCTAGCTTCATGTGTGCGTCATGTTTAAATTTGAAAGAAACTTGAAATGGGGGTTATCAAACCCTAGCACGTGAAATCCAAATAGGTCAAACTTAATAAATGCATTCATTGTTTTCCAAAATGTTCTTATAAATGTTTGATATTTTTGGCAAAAGATTTGATCCAAACCAAAAATAATGAACATTTTTAAGGATTTATTTTGGGCACTGAATTTAAATCATTATTGTATTTGAATTTGGAAGTATATTCATAATACATAGAATATATTTTCAAATAACCCTAAATTATTTTATGTGCATTTGTCTAGGTCCAAATGTGCACCATAAAATATTTCAGAAGCTTTGGCATAATTTTTGAATTCATTTTGAATTTAAAATAGTGGCAAAGTAATAAAATAAAACAGAAAAACAAAAAATAGAAAAGAGAAATAAGAGAGAGAGAGAGGGAGAGAGAGAGAGAGAGAGAGACTACCTGTCTTACCTAGAGCTGGCCCAGTTGGCCCAGCCCACCAACCCACCTTGCCAGTAATCTCCTAGCTTCTGCCAGGAGGACGACGCCGTGTCGACGCGCGCGCAATCGAGCTCCACCTCCTGCTTCCACCTCCTGCTTCTCCCCCACCCTCGTTCAAGCGCCTCGAGACGCCCAGCACATTCTCCCTCACTCCCCCGCCTCTCTGGTGCCTCTCTCCCTCTGTAGCCCCTGCTCCCCACGACCACCCGAGAGCCCTGTCGGACATCGCTGCCGCCCGCGTGGCCATCGCAATCCCCTCGCCCCCCTGCCATGTCCAACTGAACCGCGTCAATGCCGCGCCTCTCCAAGAAGAAGATCGGGACCACGGAAGCTCTACGTCATCGGCATCAAGCTCATCCCCGCCGCCTCTGGTCGAAGCTCGCTGGTGTTGAAAGTGCGTTATATCGACTAGAGGGGGGGGGGTGAATAGGCGATTTTTATGAATTCTTCACTGAGGAATTTGCTGGTGAGGAAATTCCTTAGCGAAGAACTACTTGCAGCGGAATAAGTACTCAGAAGTAAGCACAACAGAATACAAGCATGGTCATCATGATGAAATGAAGACAAGCACAGAGTACAGAAAGCGTAGTCATAGGATAACACAAGATGAAGACAAACAGACTGAAGAAATTGAACTGAGGAAATTGAGAAAGTCTTCAGTCAATGTCTTCAAGCACAGATATGAACAAACACTCAACACAGTAATGAGGAAATGAAAGGGTTGAGGAAATAGAACCAGTTAGTTGGTGAAGACAATGATTTGGTAAACCAGTTCCAACTGCTGTCTCAGTTGTACGTCTGGTTGGAGCGGCTGAGTATTTAAACTCGAGGACACGCAGTCCCGGACACCTAGTCACTGAGCACGCAGCTCAGGACACCCAGTCCTCACCGTATTCTCCTTGAACTAAGGCCACGCAGACCTCATCCAATCACTCGTGGTAAGTCTTCAGGTGACTTCCAAACCTTCACAGACTTGGTCACTCGACGATCCACAATTCCTCTTGGATGCTCTAGATCTTGACGCCTAACCGTCTAGAAGAAGCACAGTCTTCAAAGGTAACAAGCATTGGATCCACGTAGGATCAATTTATTCAGTGATGCTCAGTCACTTTGGGTTTGTGGGGGTTTGGTTTTGGGATTTTCCTCACTTGATGATTTTCGCTCAAAGTCCTCGGAGGATGGTTGCTCTCAAATGAAAAGTGTCAAGTTCTCTCGGAGCAGCCAACCAGCTAGTGGTTGTAGGGGGTGGCTATTTATAGCCTAGGGAGCAGCCCGACATGATAATACATAAATGCCCTTCAATGATATGACCGTTAGGTGGATAAGATATTTTGGGACAGCTGGCGCGCAACACAACAACGGTCGGAAATTTGACTCTCAAATTCCTCAGGGCTATCATGTTCCTCACCGTGTAGGCAATTCGCACTGGCGAATTCCTAACTCCTCAGTCAGAGCAAAGTCCTCAGTGAACAGAAGAACTGCATCTCTGTCATTGAAGAAATTGACTGAACTGTATGAGATTTCCAATGGCTTCACTCGAAGGGATTGGTAGGTGTAGGATTTTGAGTTGAGCATCACATGGAAATTTTTCCTTCGTATTTCCTTGACCCCCTTTAATAGTACGGTGTTTCCTATGACTCAAGAAAGAGAAAATGAAACTAAAAAAACAAAAGTCTTCACGCTTCATGTTCCTCAAATGAATATCAAGTCTTCAAGGTCACACCAATTTCTTCACTTTCAAAGTCTTCAGAAAGTGTTCAGAATATCAAAGTCTTCAGTCGAAGAACTTCATTTTTAGGGGTCGACTTTCTCTGTAAATATCAAACTCCTCATAGACTTATAGACCTGTGTACACTCACAAACACATCAGTCCCTTAACCTATAAGTCTTCAATACACCAAAATCACTAAGGGGCACTAGATGCACTTACAATCTCCCCCTTTTTGGTGATTGATGACAATATAGGTTAAGTTTTCAACGGGGATAAACATATGAAGTGTAAATACTGATATTGAGGAATTTGATTGCACGATATAGAAGAACTCCCCCTGAAGATGTGCATAGTGAGGAATTTGCATTTGAGGCAATGCACATTTGAAGAGTTGAATCATGGAGAACTCCCCCTATATCTTGTAATTCATACACGCATTTGATATATAATATGAAGAATTTGAAATGCATGATGAAATATGGTGCCTGATGAAATTCAGCATGCGTGCAATAATATTAACGAGGAATAAGCATGCCGAAAGCATCAAAAGTATCGGAGCATAGTGCAACAAAAGTATCAGAGCACCATCCAAAAGTATCAGAGCACCATCGGTTTCAAGATTACAACTCGATCCAATAAAAGTTTCGGAAGAACGAGAGTTGTAACTTAAAAAAACGCCCTTAATATAGACCCGCTTGAAGACTAACTCAGATTTCTCCCCCTTTGTCATCAAATGACCAAAAGGATTGAAACTGAGGACTAACGCCCCTGAAGAATTTCAAGTTGATGGAGGAGCGCCAGCGTTGTCGGGGTTGTTTGTTGTAGCAGGGCCTGCCGCAGTGTCGTCCAAATCTTCATACTCATCAGTGTCACGCAATGAAGAATATGAGCTGGCCACCAGATCAGGAACTTTGTCCCTCTTGAATTTCTTCGGAGGAGGTGCAGACCAGTCAAATTCTTCCTTGAGAACCATAGTCTTCAGTTCTTCAGCGCTATAGACATGAGTGAGGACAGCCCAGGTGCGGTTGAGGGTTTCATGAAGGTAGTAGTGGTTTTTCTTCACAACATTGTGCGTTGAGGTCATATTGTGAAGAAGTGCACCAAACTGACGCTTTACCCATTTGTGATTGCGATCAACCTTCTGATGAAGACTGAGGAGTAACTCACGGTCAGTCATCACCCTGGGTGCTGTGGCTTGAGAATTTTGCTTAGCTGAGGTATTTGCGGCAGTGTCATGTGTGGCAGAGTCGTCATTGGTAGAGTAAGATGTAGCCAGGCGAAATTGACCATCCAATGGACGAATGCCTTCATCGATCACAACAGCTGCCTTGCCTTTATCATCAGATGATGAAACTGGCCGTTTGAGGACTTCAATGGGAGGCAAGTAGCTATCGTGGTTCAGAGTGTCAGCTTTGTAATTCAGTGAAGATCTTGCCCTTATGAATCTCATAATCCTAGGTGCATAGGGCTTCAGCTCAAAAGGTGACATAGCAACATTTGCCAGAGTCCTCACGAAGAAATTATGGAAGTTGACGGGAACGCCATGAATGATGTTGAAAAGCATATTCTTCATGATGCCAACGACATCTTCATCATTTGAGTCGTGGCCTTTGACAGGACTCATTGTCTTCGTCAGAATGTGATATACAGTCCGAGGCACACAGAGCAATTCCTTGACGAGGAATTTGGTTCATGGGGCCTGCCCAGGCTTCAAAGGCTTCATGAGCACTTGCATATAGTGATTTGTCAGTTCAGGATCATTGTAGATGCAACGTGCACTGTCATGGGGAGGATCGAGAGGAAGGACACGAAGCAATTCAGTTGCCGGTGCCTTGTAGTGAGTGTTTTCGGTCATCCAATCCAACACCCATGAATTGACATCTTCAGCGTTTCCAGTGATATGCAGTGTAGCGTAGAACTAAAGAATGAGTTCTTCATTCCAATCTGTAAGTGCATCTAGTGCCCCTTAGTGATTGTGGAGTATTGAAGACTTATAGGTTAAGGAACTGATGCGTTTGTGAGTGTACACATGTCTATAAGTCTATGAGGAGTTTGATATTTACAGAGAAAGTCGACCCCTAAAAATGAAGTTCTTCGACTGAAGACTTTGATATTATGAAGACTTTCTGAAGACTTTGAAAGTGAAGAAATTGGTGTGACCTTGAAGACTTGATATTCATTTGAGGAACATGAAGCGTGAAGACTTTTGTTTTCGTAGTTTCATTTTCTCTTTCTTGAGTCATAGGAAACACCGTACTGTTAAAGGGGGTCGAGGAAATACTAAGGAAAAATTTCCATGTGATGCTCAACTCAAAATCCTACACCTACCAATCCCTTCGAGTGAAGCCATTGGAAATCTCATACAGTTCAGTCAATTTCTTCTGTGACAGAGACGCAATTCTTCTGGTCACTGAGGACTTTGCTCTGACTGAGGAGTTAGGAATTCGCCAGTGTGAATCGCCTACACAGTGAGGAACATGATAGCCCTGAGGAATTTGAGAGCCAAATTTCCGACCGTTGCTGTGCTGCGCGCTGGCTGTCCCAAAATATCCTATCCACCTAACGGTCATATCATTGGAGGGCATTTATGTCTTATCATGTCGGGCTGCTCCATAGGCTATAAATAGCCGCCCCCTACAACCACTAGTTGGTTGGCTGCTCCGAGAGAACTAGACACTTGTCATTTGAGAGCAACCCATCCTCCGAGGACTTTGAGCGAAAATCATCAAGTGAGGAAAATCCCAAAACCAAACCCCCACAAACCCGAAGTGATTGAGCATCACTGAAGAAATTGATCCTGCATGGATTCGACGCTTGTTACCTTTGAAGACTGTGCTTCTTCCAGACGGTTAGGCGTCAAGGTCTAGAGCATCCAATAGGAATTGTGGATCGCCGAGTGACCAAGTCTGTGAAGGTTTGGAAGTCACCTGAAGACTTACCACAAGTGATTGGACGAGGCCTGCGTGGTCTTAGTTCAAGGAGAATATGGTGAGGACTGGGTGTCCTGAGCTGCGGCTCAATGACTGGGTGTCCGGCACTGCGTGTCCTCGAGTTTAAATACTCAGCCGCTCCAACCAGACGTACAACTGAGACAGCAGTTGGAACTGGTTTACCAAATCATTGTCTTCACCAACTAACTGGTTCTATTTCCTCAACCCTTTCATTTCCTCATTACTGTGTTGAGTGTTTGTTCATATCTGTGCTTGAAGACATTGACTGAAGACTTTCTCAATTTCCTCAGTTCAATTTCTTCAGTCTGTTTGTCTTCATCTTGTGTTATCCTGTGGTTACGCTTTCTGTACTCTGTGCTAGTCTTCATTTCATCATGATGACCATGCTTGTATTCTGTTATGCTTACTTCTGAGTACTTATTCCGCTGCAAGTAGTTCTTCGCTAAGGAATTTCCTCACCAGCAAATTCCTCAGTGAAGAATTCATAAAAATCGCCTGTTCACCCCCCCTCTAGTCGATATAACGCACTTTCAATTGGTATCAGAGCAAGGTACTCCCTTGTTCTGTGTGATTTTGGTTTAACCGCCTGGAGTTTTAGTTATGTCGACTGCAGGTATGATAAAGGTCTCGGCTGGGTGTCCTACCTTTGATGTGACGGACTACCCCTACTAGAAGAACAAGATGCGAATGCATCTTGAGGCAATTGATAAAGATCTCTGGTATGTTGTGGAAAATGGTGTTCCCTCTGTCTCACCCTCACTGAACGCTACCGATGTGAAGAGATTCAAGCAACTCGATTCTCAAGCGAAGAATATCATATGTGGCCATCTGAGTAAAGGACAGTATGGAAGAGTGAGTGCTTTGGAAACTGCTAAGCTTATCTGGGATAGGCTGTCCAAAGTGAATGAAGGAGTCTCAACTCAGCGTGACTCTCGAGTTGATGTTCTTCGGAATCTCTTCAACCGCTTCAAAAGACTCGACAATGAAAATGTCCAAAAAACCTTTGATCGCCTCACTGACATCTCAAATGAGCTTCAAGCCCTCAGTGCCACTGACATCACTGATCATGAAGTGGTGAAGAAACTGTTGAGATCGCTTGATTCATCATTTGATACTCTGGGACTGATGATACAAGAACGTGCTGATTACAAGTCTCTTGATCCTGCCGATATCCTCGAAAGGCTAAATACTAACGAGTTTCAACTTGCTGAAAAGAGAGATCTCTATGGTTCAAACTATGGCAAACCACGTGCCCTGAAGGCCAAGGCTGTGTCTGACTCTAAATGTGAGGATTCTGGTAGTAGCCTTGGCGATCCTGAAGAACTGAGCCAGGAGCTAGCACTGCTCGTGAAGAAATTCCAGAAGTTCTGAAGACGTGGTCGCTTCGGAAAATCCTCAAGAAGCAGTGATTCCTCATCCAGTGACTATAAGAGAAGACTGTGCCACAAATGCAAGAAACCTGGTCACTATATCCAAGATTGTCCTCAGTGGGAAAAGGAAATGAAGAAGAAGAAATACAAGGATTACAGTTCTGATGATGCAAAGAAGAAGAACAAATCGTCAAAATCTTCATCATCAAAATCCTCGAAGTCTTCATCTCACAAGAAGAGCAGCTCCAAGAAGGCTCGGGCATTCATTGGCAAAGAAATGGACTCTGAAGCTGAATCTGAGGAAAATGAGGAAGAGGAGGTGTCTGAAGAATCCGAATCTGGTATGGCGAGTCTAGCTTTCGCTACTGCTTTCGTCAGCAAGTCCATCTTCAACACTGAAGAAACTGACCCCACCGACAAGCCTGATGAAGATAATGATGGCTACGCTCCCACCTATTGCTTCATGGCGAAAGGTGCAAAGGTACTCAAATACAACTCCTCTGAATCTAGTGAAAATGAATCTGATGAGGATCTCAAGCCCAGCTACTCTAAACTTGCTAAGATTGCTGTAAAACAACAACGGGCTTTTGAAAAGGTTCAAAACATGCTAGACAAAAGTGATGATATGTTGGGTGAAGAAATGGATATCACTAAAGCCCTGACTGAAAATCTTCAAAGACTTCAGTCTAGGTTTGATAACCTTCAAAGTCATCATAACACTCTCTTATCTGATCATGAGAAACTTTCTTATGAATTTCTTCAAGATAAGCAAGATCACGAGAAGCTTTCTTCTAAATCTCTTCAAAGAAAGGAAGATCTTGAAAAGCTAAGAGTGTGTTATGAAGATCTTTAGAAGGAGCGCGATTCATTACTAGCTCAACAAATCAGCGCTTCTCAGGAAGAATTTGTTCCTCCATGCTTAAAGTGCATTGAACGTGAATCTGCTAATTCTTCACCTGAATGTTCAAATGCTTCAACTGTTACAAAATCTTCATCTGCCTCTGCTATCACTAATTCCTCATCTGAGGACATTGCTAGTATCACTGACAATGCAGGGCTGAAGGAATTGTACATGACAGGCATGTACAAAAGCCTCAAAGGGAATCAGACTCTATGTGATGTTCTTAAAAAGCAGATCCTCAACAGAAACCCTAGGAAAGAGGGTATTGCCTTTGAGAGGAAACTCAATGCTGATGGAACATATTGGAAGCCTAAGCAGTACCCCAAATCCTCATGGGTTGCTGCAAAGGGACCTCCAGTTGATCCATCTAACTTATCTGGCTTTACATGTGAATCTCCTCATTCTTCTGATGAGTCATTTGACTCCAACTATAAACTATTCAAAAATCAGAATGGTGAAGTATTTGCTAGATATGTTGGCACTAACTGCAGGAACGGTTCCCCTATGAAGAAAATCTGGGTTCCCAAAAGTTATGTTGAAAGTCTTCAGGTGAATGTCCTCATGACACCACCTGTGAAGAACAGGAACTCCAGATCGAATTCTTCATATGGACCAAATTCTTCATATGGATCCAAGTCCTCATATGGACCAAATCACTCACATGGATCAAATTCCTCAAAAGGATCAAAGTCCTCATATGACTATCATCGTGCTAACAACTCTGTCTCGCAGGGTAGAGCTAAGGGCTATGAATATGTGCATTATTATTCAAACCATTATGTTCATAAGTCCTCGAAGAATTTCTCTGCTTATTCATATGCTTACCCTAACCCCTCTTATGTGAAACAAAATGGTTTGGCATCTTTGCCACCATTCTCATATGGTGCTCGCAGAGTGATGAACTCTTTGCCACCCCTTCAAATGTGGGTGGTGAAGAAAAAGAACTAATCTCTTCTGCAGGGTCAGGTCTCCAGACGTGCTTTAACGTCTGAAGAATTTGCTGGGGACCTGACAAAATTGCCTGAAAGGACGCAGGCGAATCATGATGAATTGAACTTTCATTTCACACGTCCTCATACTGCTATATCTGTTTACTGCTTGATGAAATTCATCTGATGAACTTGATATCATATTCTTCACTGATGAAGCATATGAGATTGTAAGCTACACTAATTCATCTGCAGGATGATCAACCCAAAACTACTGAATGGGTCCTCGATAGTGGATGTATGAATCATATGACTGGTGACAAGAATCTATTGATGGATGCTCCCTTATCACCATCACCTCTGAAGCATATCATCTTTGCTGACAAAGGCAAAAGTCAGGTATTGGGTCTTGGTAAGGTTGCAATCTCTAAGGATAAACACATGGACAAAGTCATGCTTATTGAGTCCTTAGGATACAATCTCATGTCAGTCTCAATGCTTTGTGATCTTGATATGGTTGTTGTCTTTGGCAAGTATCGCTGTGTTGTGATTATGGAAGCTGACAATTCCAAAGTCTTCGAAGGCTTTAGGAGAGGAGATTTGTATATTGTTGATTTCTCTACAGGACCACAACCAGCCGTGTGTCTACTTGCAAAAGCTCCAGAAGGCTGGCTATGGCATCGATGACTTGGTCACGCAGGCATGAGGAATTTGCACATGCTTGCGAAGAAGAAGCATGTCATTGGCATTAAGAATGTCAAATTCCTCAAGGATCACTTATGCGGAGCCTGTGAAGCTGGAAAAATGACCAAGGCCAAGCATCCAGCGAAGACTATCATGACCACTACCCGTCCATTCGAATTGCTTCACATGGACCTCTTCGGACCTAATCATTACTCAGCAGTCACCAATGATGCATCTCTATATGGTTTTGTCATTGTTGATGATTACTCTCGATATACATGGTTACACATTGTTACTTACAAACATGAAGTGCAGGAAGTCTTCAAACGATTTTCCTTGAGGGCTTCAACCAACTTTGGTGTGAAGATCAAGCAGATCAGAAGTGACAATGGAACCGAGTTCATGGTATTACTCATGAGTTATCTGCTCCCTATACTCCTCAGCAAAATGGCTTCGTGGAGCGCAAGAATAGAACTCTTGTTGAGATGGCTCGCACTATGCTTGATGAATACAAAATGCCTCAGCGTTTTTGGATTGATGCAATTGATACTATGTGCCACATCATCAATAGAGTATATCTTCACAAATTCTTCAAGAAGACGGCCTATGAACTCCTCACTGACAAGAAACCCAATGTGAGTTATTTCAAAGTCTTCGGTGCTAAATGTTGGATTAGAGATCCTCACCACAACTCTAAATTTGCACCGAAAGCACATGAAGGTTTTATGCTTGGTTACGGAAAGGACTCGCACACCTACAGAGTCTTCAACATTGTTATTCACAAGATTGTTGACACTGTAGATGTGCGGTTCGATGAAACTAATGGCTCGCAAAGAGAGCACCTACCTTCTGTGTTAGATGAACCAGCACCTGAGGATTCTATCAAGTTCAAGGCAACTGAGGATGTCATTCCTACTGAAGAATCTGCTGAAGAATTCATTCCTGTTCATGAAGAACGTCGAGCTGATGCACCTGAAGAACATGATGAGGAAAATTGTGCTGAAGAAATTGCTGATCAAATTCCTCAACGACAACCAGCTCATCCTCGCGTTGCAAAAGAAGTGCAAGTGGAGAAGATCATCGATGACATTAGCGCACCAGGTCCTCTCACACGCTCAAAAGCTTCACATTTATCTAACTTTTGTGGGCACTATGCTTTTGTCTCTATCACAGAGCCCACTAAGGTAGATGAAGCATTTCTGGAGCCGGAGTGGATTCAGGCTATGCAAGAAGAATTACATCAGTTTGAGCTTAACAATGTCTGGGAACTGGTCAATCGCCCAGATCCTCGCAAGCATAATATCATTGGCACAAAGTGGATCTACCGCAACAAGCAAGATGAAAATGGCCTTGTGGTGAGGAATAAGGCATGACTAGTAGCTCAAGGCTACACACAGGTTGAAGGAATTGATTTTGATGAAACTTTTGCACTTGTTGCTAGACTTGAGGCTATTCGCATATTACTTGCTTATGCTAACCATCATGATATCATCTTATATCAAATGGATGTGAAAAGTGCATTCCTCAATGGTAAGCTTGAGGAAGAAGTATATGTTTCTCAACCCCCAGGTTTTGAAGATCCAAAGAATCCTGACAAAGTCTTCAGACTCAATAAGGCCCTGTATGGCCTCAAGCAAGCCCCTCGGGCGTGGTATGATACATTGAAGGAATTCTTCGTGAGGAATGGCTTCACACCCGGTTCACTCGACCCTACTCTCTTTACTAAATCTTATGATGGTGAACTGTTTGTGTGCCAAATATATGTTGATGATATTATCTTTGGTTGTACTGACCAATGTTATAGTGATGAATTTGCCTATATGATGAGTGAAGAATATCAAATGTCTATGATGGGAGAGTTGAAATTCTTCTTAGGTCTTCAAATTCGTCAGCAGCGCAATGGCATATTCATATCTCAGGAGAAATACCTCAAAGATGTACTAAGGAAATTCGGCATGCAAGATTGCAAAGGCGTCAAAATTCCTATGCCCACAAATGGCCATCTATGCACTGATGAAAATGGTATTGACTTCGATCACAAGGTATACCGCCCCATGATTGGTTCTTTATTGTACTTATGTGCATCTAGGCCAGATATAATGCTTAGTGTTTGCATGTGTGCCCGATTTCAAGATGCACCGAAGGAATCACACCATAAGGCTGTGAAGCATATTCTTCGATATCTAGCTCACACACCAACACTAGGATTATGGTACCCCAAGGGCTCTGCTTTTGATCTCGTTGGATATTCTGACTCTGACTATGCTGGTGATCGTGTGGACCGCAAGTCAACATCTGGCACTTGTCATTTCCTCGGACGATCTTTGGTCTGTTGGTCCTCGAAGAAACAGAACTACGTATAACTGTCTACTGCTGAAGCTGAGTACATTGCTGCTGGCTCTTGCTGTGCTCAACTGCTCTGGATGAAGCAAACCCTCAAGGACTATGGCGTCAACGTGAAGAATGTGCCTCTCCTCTGCGACAATGAGAGTGCCATCAAGATTGCTCACAAGCCAGTTCAGCACTCGAAGACCAAGCACATTCAGATTCGTCATCATTTTCTTCGTGATCATGTGTTGAAGGGCGACATCTCCATTGAACATGTGAAGACTGAAGAACAGCTAGCTGATATCTTCACTAAGCCCTTGGATGAGAAGAGATTTAGCAAGTTGTGGTGTGAGCTAAATATCTTAGAATCTTCGAATGTTCTTTGAAAAGGACACACATCCTAACACTTATGCAAAATTGATGACTTAGATGTGCAACACATGAAGAAACGTTTTTCTTCAATCAATGAAGAATAACACTCTAAGTGTGAAGAAATTAATGAAGAATTTGATTCTCGGAACCCTACGGCAATTGTACGCGGTGTCTGAAATCATCATTCTTATACGGTGGGTCACGCCACCACAAAATTTGAAAATCTTCAATTTGAGTTTTTCCTCAGTATTTGAAATTCTTCAATCTTTCAAATTCTTCAACTTTGCAAAATCTTCACTGTTTCTGTCGTTTTTCTTCATTGGCTATATTATATATATATATATATATATATATATATATATATATATATATATATATATATGAGTTTATGTCCTCTACAGCATTCACTTATGGCTATTTCTTCATGTTGCATTTTTCTGCTAAGTGAATGTGATCGGACCCTTCCCCCTCTATGCTATACTCAACCCAATCTATTCATAAATTCTTCATGTGCGTTCTATTTGAAACTCGTTCAAAGTCTTCACTGTGTCCTTGTCAGCTGAAGAAATTGCGAACAAAACTTTAAAACAAATCTTATCCAGATTTTCGGTTTTACCACTCAAACCGTTCTGCATCCCACGATGCATTATTATATTCACCCACAATCTTACACGATCTCATCTGCACAGTACGTTGGTGATACATGTCGCGTGAAGGAGAAAGGGCAGGGGCATGTTTGTCCCAAAATCTTCGGGCGAACAGTTTTTCACCGTGGCTATAAATACCCCTCTCCCCTTCCTCACTTCATTTACTCTGCTCAGTCGCTGTCTCTTGCTCGAGCTCCTCAAACCCTAGCGCTGCCGCTACTCCATCGTCGTCGGTGAGGAAGAGCTTCACTGCCTCGACCTCGTCGCCGTCGTACTCGCGCCGGTTGCGGAAATCTTCACTCCGCCACCGCCGTAGCTGTTTCCCTCTGCCGAGTTAGGGCGTGGGAGATCTAACTTGACGAACTTCCCCTATGTTCATCTCAGTTCGTCGTGTTCTTCAGTTCGGGTAATTAAAAGTTACTTTTATTACTCGCTTTGATTCTCAAACTTTCTTGAAAATCTTCAAAGGTGTTTTATTCTTCAAATCTTCACACATATGAACACCTCACACACTGTATGTTCTTGATCCATTTCTCTAAGCAATCATTTTCTTCAAGATTCCTCAAATGTGTGGATTTTCGATCTGTACAACTCTGGAACCTAAAACAAAGAACGCTTAGTGAAATTCCTCAAGGCTCAACTGGTCAAATTCCTGAAAACTTGTCTTTTCGAAAAACCTTCTGAGAACGCATATGACCTCTCCAAATTCCTCGCACCTACACTCTGTTCACAGGTACTCATGTCCACTACTGAATCACTAGGTTCTCATCAACTTAACTCATTTGCAGCGTTCCTCGAAGAAAAACTGCATACTTCCTCAGAGTGTTCAATTGTTCAAATTCCTCATCTGAAGAATATGGCTGAAGGAAAGAGACCGCAGAAAGGAGGAAAGAAGCCTGAGGTCATGACTGCTTTCGAGATTCCTGATGACATATACAAGGATTATTGCACACCTGATGAAGCCAAATTTGGCAAAGAGAACAAAAATCAACGCAAGGTGCGCATTCAGAGGATTGAACGGAGATGGGCAAGAGAATGGAGGGAGTACAGATATGTAATTCCGAAGTACATGAAGAAATTCGCTTTAAATCCTCCATGCCCAAGAGCTCCATTGGCAGCTAGCCAAGTAGCTGATCCCACCAGCATCAAGCGTGGTGAGGACTTTCCTGAAGAATGGGCTAGGCGCCAAGCAAAATTGGCACGACAAGCCAAGGAGGTAGTGAGGAAATTCAATGAGGATTATGCTGCTGCTGCTGCTACTGAGGCCTCGGTCAAGCCGAGGAAATCAATGCTAAAGAAGCCTGCTCGCAAGCCAAGTGCTTCACCAATAGCGCCCTCACGGCCAAGTTCCTCAGCTATGCCCTCACGGCAAATTCCTCAGGCCGCTACTGCTCCCTCAAAGTCCTCAACTCCCGTGCATCTAGCTACATGTCAATGGACTACGGGTTTCTTAATTGCTTCTGGTGTCTCAGCAAGTTCCTCAGCTGCACCAATGTCCTCATCAGGCCCCACACTGTTGAAGACTAGAGAAACAGCTGGACGCGGTCCTCGGCCAAGTCCAAGGAAGAAACAGGTCGCATTCCAAGTACCCTCTGATGATGAAGCTTCTGATGATGAACTTGCAGAAATCATCAGAGATAGGCAAGTGAAGGCCGCTAGAGCCAAAGGCATATCGGTGCCACTGCTTTTGGATCCGAGGAAAATCCTCGACTACATTGACCTCTGGCACAAGGATCCAAACACCCCCATGCCTGATTTTCAACTGACTCCTGGTCAAAGTCACATGCTGACCCATTTCATCACTCAAGAGAAATGGAAATTTGAAAAGGCAAGAGAGATCAAGAAAGCTCAATACAGGAAGGAGAAGCTCCTGAAGAAAAATGTTGTCAGAATGACACCTGAGGAACTTCTCTAGGCTCAGTTTGAAATCCAAGCCCTCAGCAAAGACTTCGATGCATACTATGCTGATTGGCAAGGAGCCAAAGTGAGATTCGTCAACCTGACGAAGAAAATGACAACTGTTGCAGCCCCATCGCAACAAGAAAATCTTCAGGCTGCAGACTCTGTTCAGCCTGCTGAAGAAAATGTAAGTTCCAGGGCTGATGACTCCATTCCAGCCACTGATGAAATTGCCAGGGCATCCACTAGTGGTGTGCCTGAAGAAACTGAAGAGATCAGGGCAACTGCATCAGTTGCGCCTGAAGAAAATCAACCAGATTCCTCAGGTCCTCCCACGCCTACACCAACTCCAATTCTTCCTTCTGCCTATGAAGTGAAGAAGACCAAGGCTGCAGAGCGAGCTGCGGTGAAGAAAAGGAAGGCATCAGCTGCGTCAAATTCTTCGACTGCGAAGAAAATGAAGCCAATGACCAGCTCACTTGAACATCCAATTGATGCTGTTCCAATTTCCTCCATGTCATCAAAGTAAATTGTTCCTTTTGGAGAAGACTATAAGATCCCAAGCGGATCGGATGAAGAAAATCATTATGATGCTTCGTCAGAGCAGATTGATGAAGAAATTGAAGTGGATACAATCCCTTCAGTGACAGTCATTTCCTGACCTATGCCTAAGTTCACAGCTGAAGAGGCTGGTGTTGAGGAAATTGAAGATGAAGATGTGGATATTGGATGCACCACACCTGTGATGAATGATGACTTCTGGAAAAGTCAGCATCCCAATACTCCTCTCTTCACTCCTATTCAACAGATTCCTCAGTCCCCGGCAACAATAGTACAAATGGGCTCTGAAGAAACTCATCCCACTCCCTTTGTTCATGAAGATATTCCAGCCGCTAGTGCTGAAGAACCTGTTGATGCTGATCATAAGGTTGCACAAGAAGAGGAACCAGAAATTCCTCAGCCTGAAGAACCTGAGATCGTGATTCTTGAGGTGGTACTGCAAATCACTGACATTCCTCTGCCGAAGCCAAAGAATCCGTTCTCAAGCAAACAGAAGTTCAAGGCTGAAGACTTCTATTCCGAGCATGTGTTCTTCACTGATTACAACCCCTTTGACTCTGCTCGCATAAGGAAGAGGCGTTTCTGGACTGCTAGTCAAGCCAATTTCTATTCCTCAGTGCTGTTTGACAAGGACAAAATCTTCGATCATGAACATATTCCTCACGTGGATATGGAATCTCTGCCATGCTTCGAGCCAGTCCTCAGTGTTATTCATGATGCAGGATTATTGAATTTCTGCACTGACATTTGCGATTGGAATGAAGAACTCATTCTTCAGTTCTACGCGACACTGCATATCACTGGAGACGCTGAAGATGTCAATTCATGGGTGTTGGATTGGATGACCGAAAACACTCACTACAAGGCACCGGCAACTGAATTGCTTCGTGTCCTTCCTCTCGATCCTGCCCATGACAGTGCACGTTGCATCTACAATGACCCTGAACTGACAAATCACTATATGCAAGTGCTCATGAAGCCTTTGAAGACTGGGCAGGCCCCATGAACCAAATTCCTCGTCAAGGAATTGTTGTATGTGCCTCGGACTGTCTATCGCATTCTGACGAAGACAATGAGTCCTATCAAAGGCCACGACTCAAATGATGAAGATGTCATTGGCATCATGAGGAATATGCTTTTCAACATCATTCATGGCGGTCCCGTCAACTTCCATGATTTCTTCATGAGGACTCTGGCAAATGTTGCTATGTCACCATTCGAGCTAAAGCCCTATGCACCTTGGATTATGAGATTCATAAGGGCAAGATCTTCACTGAATTATAAAGCTGATACTCTGAACCACGATAGCTACTTGCCTCCCATTGAAGTCCTCAAACGGCCAGTTTCATCATCTGATGATAAAGGCAAGGCAGCTGCTGTGATCGATGAAGGCATTCGTCCATTGGATGGTCAATTTCACCTGGCTACATCTTACTCTACCAATGACGACTCTGCCACACATGACACTGCCACAAATACCTCAGCTAAGCAAAATCCTCAAGCCACAGCACCCAGGGTGATGACTGACCATGAGTTACTCCTTAGTCTTCATCAGAAGGTTGATCGCAATCACAAATGGGTAAAGCGTCAGTTTGGTGCACTTCTTCACAACATGACCTAAACACATAATGCAGTGAAGAAAAACCATTACTACCTTCATGAAACCCTCAACCGTACCTGGGCTGTCCTCACTCATGTCTATAGCGCTGAAGAACTGAAGACTATGGGTCTCAAGGAAGAATTTGACTGGTCTGCACCTCCTCCGAAGAAATTCAAGAGGGTCAAAGTTCCTGATCTAGTGGCCAGCTCTTATTCTTCATCGCGTGACACTGATGAGTATGAAGATTTGGACGACACTGCGGCATGCCCTGCTACAACAAACAAACCCGAAAATGCTGGCGCTCCTCCATCAACTTGAAATTCTTCAGGGGCGTTAGTCCTCAGTTTCGATCCTTTTGGTCATTTGATGACAAAGGGGGAGAAATCTGAGTTAGTCTTCAAGCGGGTCTATATTATGGGCGTTTTTTTTAAGTTGCAACTCCCGTTCTTCCGAAAACTTTTATTGGATCGAGTTGTAATCTTAAACCCAATGGTGCTCTGATACTTTTGGATGGTGCTCTGATACTTTTGTTGCACCATACTCTGATACTTTTGATGCTTTCAGCATGCTTATTCCTCATTAATGTTATTGCACGCATGCCGAATTTCATCAGGCACCATATTTCATCATGCATTTCAAATTCTTCATATTATATATCAAATGCGTGTATGAATTACAAGGTATAGGGGGAGTTCTCCATGATTCAACTCTTCAAATGTGCATTGCCTCAAAATCAAATTCCTCACCATGCACATCTTCAGGGGGAGTCCTTCTATATCTTGCAATCAAATTCCTCAATATCAGTATTTACACTTCATATGTTTACCCCCGTTGAAAACTTAATCTATGTTGTCATCAATCACCAAAAAGGGGGAGATTTTAAGTGCATCTAGTGCCCCTTAGTAATTTTGGTGTATTGAAGACTTATAGGTTAAGGGACTGATGCGTTTGTGAGTGTACATAGGTCTATAAGTCTATGAGGAGTTTGATATTTACAGAGAAAGTCGACCCCTAAAAATGAAGTTCTTCGACTGAAGACTTTGATATTCTGAACACTTTCTGAAGACTTTGAAAGTGAAGAAATTGGTGTGACCTTGAAGACTTGATATTCATTTGAGGAACATGAAGCGTGAAGACTTTTGTTTTCATAGTTTCATTTTCTCTTTCTTGAGTCATAGGAAACACCGTACTATTAAAGGGGGTCGAGGAAATACTAAGGAAAAATTTCCATGTGATGCTCAACTCAAAATCCTACACCTACCAATCCCTTCGAGTGAAGCCATTGGAAATCTCATACAGTTCAGTCAATTTCTTCAGTGACAGAGACGCAGTTCTTCTGGTCACTGAGGACTTTGCTCTGACTGAGGAGTTAGGAATTCGCCAGTGCGAATTGCCTACACAGTGAGGAACATGATAGCCCTAAGGAAGTTGAGAGCCAAATTTCCGACCGTTGCTGTGCTGCGCGCCAGCTGTCCCAAAATATCCTATCCACCTAACGGTCATATCATTGGAGGGCATTTATGTCTTATCATGTCCGGCTGCTCCCTAGGCTATAAATAGCCGCCCCCTACAACCACTAGTTGGTTGGCTGCTCCGAGAGAACTAGACACTTGTCATTTGAGAGCAACCCATCCTCCGAGGACTTTGAGCGAAAATCATCAAGTGAGGAAAATCCCAAAACCAAACCCCCACAAACCCAAAGTGATTGAGCATCACTGAAGAAATTGATCCTGCGTGGATCCGATGCTTGTTACCTTTGAAGATTGTGCTTCTTCCAGACGGTTAGGCGTCAAGGTCTAGAGCATCCAAGAGGAATTGTGGATCGCCGAGTGACCAAGTCTATGAAGGTTTGGAAGTCACTTGAAGACTTACCACAAGTGATTGGACGAGGCCTGTGTGGTCTTAGTTCAAGGAGACAGCAGTTGGTACTGGTTTACCAAATCATTGTCTTCACCAACTAACTGGTTCTATTTCCTCAACCCTTTCATTTCCTCATTACTGTGTTGAGTGTTTGTTCATATCTGTGCTTGAAGACATTGACTGAAGACTTTCTCAATTTCCTCAGTTCAATTTCTTCAGTCTGTTTGTCTTCATCTTGTGTTATCCTGTGATTACGCTTTCTGTACGCTGTGCTAGTCTTCATTTCATCATGATGACCATGCTTGTATTCTGTTATGCTTACTTCTGAGTACTTATTCCGCTGCAAGTAGTTCTTCACTAAGGAATTTCCTCACCAGCAAATTCCTCGGTGAAGAATTCATAAAAATCGCCTATTCACCCCCCTCTAGTCGATATAACGCACTTTCACAATCGCAGATGTCAGTGCAGAAATTCAGTAATCCTGCATCGTGAATAACACTGAGGACTGGCTCGAAGCATGGCAGAGATTCCATATCCACATGAGGAATATGTTCATGATCGAAGATTTTGTCCTTGTCAAACAGCACTGAGGAATAGAAGTGGGCTTGACTAGCAGTCCAGAAACGCCTCTTCCTTATGCGAGCAGAGTCATAGGGGTTGTAGTCAGTGAAGAATACATGCTCGGAAAAGAAGTCTTCAGCCTTGAACTTCTGTTTGCTTGAGAACGGATTCTTCGGCTTTAGCAAAGGGGTATCAGTGAGTTGAAGTACCACCTCAGGAATCACGAGCTCAAGTACTTCAGGCTGAGGAATTTCTAGTTCCTCCTCTTGTGCAACTTGATGATCATCAGTAGCAGGTTCTTTAGCACTAGTGGCTGGAATATCTTCATGAACAGAGGGAGTGGGATGAGTTTCTTCAGAGCCCATTTGAACTGTTGTTGCCGGGGACTGAGGAATCTGTTGAATAGGAGTGAAGAGAGGACTATTGGGATGCTGACTTTCCCAGAAGTCATCGTTCATCACAGGTGTGGTGCATCCAATATCCACATCTTCATCTTCAATTTCCTCAACACCAGCCTCTTCAGCTGTGAACTGAGCCATAGGTGAGGAATTGACTGTCGTTGAAGGGATTGTATCCACTTCAATTTCTTCATCAATCTGCTCTGACGAAGTAGCAGAATGATTTTCTTCATCAGATCCGCTTGGGATCTTATAGTCTTCTCCAAAAGGAACAATTTCCTTTGATGACATGGAGGAAATTGGAACAGCATCAATTGGATGTTCAAGAGAGCTAGTCATTGGCTTCATTTTCTTCGCAGCCGAAGAATTTGACGCAGCTGATGCCTTCCTTCTCTTCACTGGAGCTCGCTCTGTAGCCTTGGTCTTCTTCACTTCATAGGCAGAAGGAAGAATTGGAGTTGGTGTAGGCGCGGGAGGAGCTGAGGAATCTGGTTGATTTTGTTCAGGCGCAACTGATGCAGTTGCCCTGATCTCTTCAGTTTCTTCAGGCGCACCACTAGTGGATGCCCTGGCAATTTCTTCAGCGGCTGGAATGGAGTCATCAGCCCTGGAACTTGTATTTTCTTCAGCAGGCTAAAAGTCATCAGCGATGCTGGCATGTTCTTCAGCAGGCTGAGCAGAGTCTGCAGGCTGAGCAGAGTCTGCAGGCTGAAGATTTTCTTGTTGCGATGGGGCTGCAACAGTTGTCATTTTCTTCGTCAGGTTGACGAATCTCACTTTGGCTCCTTGCCAATCAGCATAGTATGCATCGAAGTCTTTTCTGAGGGCTTGGATTTCAGACTGAGCCTTGAGAAGTTCCTCAGGTGTCATTCTGACAACATTTTTCTTCAGGAGCTTCTCCTTTCTGTATTGAGCCTTCTTGATCTCTCTTGCCTTTTCAAATTTCCATTTCTCTTGAGTGATGAAATGGGTCAGCATGTGACTTTGACCAGGAGTCAGTTGAAAATCAGGAATTGGGGTGTTTGGATCCTTGTGCCAGAGGTCAATGTAGTCGAGGATTTTCCTCAGATCCAAAAGCAGTGGCATCGATGTGACTTTGGCTCTAGCGGCCTTCACTTGCCTGTCTCTGGTGATTTCTGCAAGTTCATCATCAGAAGCTTCATCATCAAAGGGCACTTGGAATGCGACCTGTTTCTTCCTTGGACTTGGCCGAGGACCGCGTCCAGCTGTTGCTTTAGTCTTCAACGGTGTGGGGCCTGATGAGGACATTGGTGCAGCTAAGGAACTTGCTGAGACACCAGAAGCAATTGAGAAACCCGTAGTCCTTTGACATGTAGCCAGATGCACAGGAGCTGAGGATTTTGAGGGAGCAGTAGCGGTCTGAGGAATTTGCCGTGAGGGCATAGCTGAGGAACTTGGCCATGAGGGCGCTGTTGGTGAAGCACTTGGCTTGCGAGCAGGCTTCTTTGGCATGGATTTCCTCGGCTTGACCGAGGCCTCAGTAGCAGCAGCAGGAGCAGAATCCTCATTGAATTTCCTCACTGCCTCCTTGGCTTGTCTTCCCAATTTAGCTTGGCGCCTAGCCCATTCTTCAGGAAAGTCCTCACCACGCTTGATGCTCGTGGGATCAGCTACTTGGCCAGGTGCCAATGGAGCTCTTGGGCATGGAGGATTGAGGGCGAATTTCTTCATGTACTTTGGAGTAACATATCTGTACTCCCTCCATTCTCTTGCCCATCTCTGTTCAATCCTCTGAAAGCGCACCTTGCGCTGATTTTTGTTTTCTTTGCCGAACTTGGCTTCATCAGGTGTGCAATAGTCCTTGTATATGTCATCAGGGATTTCAAAAGCAGTCATGACCTCAGGCTTCTTTCCTCCTTTCTGCGGTCTCTTTCCTTTAGCCATATTCTTCAGATGTGGAATTTGAACAATTGAACACTCTGAAGAAGTATGCAGTTTTTCTTCGAGGAACGCTGCAAATGAGTTAAGTTGATGAGAACCTAGTGATTCAGCAGCGGACTTGAGTACCTGTGAACAGAGTGTAGGTGCGAGGAATTTGGAGAGGTCATATGCGTTCTTAGAAGGTTTTTCGAAAAGACAAGTTTTGAGGAATTTGACCAGTTGAGCCTTGATTAATTTCACTAAGCGTTCTTGTCTTAGGTTCCAGAGTTGTACAGATCGAAGATCCACACAATTGAGGAATCTTGAAGAAAATGATTGCTTAGAGAAATGGATCAAGAGCATACAGTGTGTGAGGTGTTCATATGTGTGAAGATTTGGAGAATAAAAGACCTTTGAAGATTTTTAGGAAAGCTTGAGAATCAAAGTGAGTAATAAAAGTAACTTTTAATTAACCGAACTGAAGAACACGACGAACTGAGATGAACAGAGGTGAAGTTCGTCAAGTTAGATCTCCCACGCCCTAACTTGGCAGAGGGAGACAGCTACGGCGGCAGCGGAGTGAAGATTTTCGCAACCGGCGCGAGTACGACGGCGACGAGGTCGAGGCAGCGAAGCTCTTCCTCACCGGCGACGATGGAGTAGCGGCGGCGCTAGGGTTTGAGGAGCTCGAGCGAGAGACAGCGATCGAGCGGAGTAAATGAAGTGAGGAAGGGGAGAGGGGTATTTATAGCCACGGTGGAAAACTGTTCGCCCGAAGATTTTGGGATGAACATGCCCCTGCCCTTTCTCCTTCACGCGACATGTGTCACCCACGTACTGTGTAGATGAGATCATGTAAGATCGTGGGTGAATGTAATAACGCATCGTGGGATGCGGAACGGTTTGAGCGGAAAAACCGAAAATCTGGATAAGATTTGTTTTAAAGTTTCGTTCGCAATTTCTTCAGCTGACGAGGACACAGTGAAGACTTTGAACGAGTTTCAAATAGAACGCACATGAAGAATTTGTGAATAGATTGGGTTGAGTATAGCATAGAGGGGGAAGGGTCCGATCACATTCACTTAGCAGAAAAAGCAACTTGAAGAAATAGCCATAAGTGAATGCTGTAGAGGACATAAACTCATATATATATATATAGCCAATGAAGAAAAACGACGGAAACAGTGAAGATTTTGCAAAGTTGAAGAATTTGAAAAACTGAAGAATTTCAAAAATGAAAAAAAAAACTCAAATTAAAGATTTTCAACTTTTTGTGGTGGCGTGGCCCACCGTATAAGAATGATGATTTCAGACACCGCGTACAATTGTCGTAGGGTTCTGAGAATCAAATTCTTCATTAATTTCTTCACACTTAGAGTGTTATTCTTCATTGATTGAAGAAAAACGTTTCTTCATGTGTTGCACATCTAAGTCATCAATTTTGCATAAGTGTTAGGATGTGTGTGCTTTTCAAAGAACATTCGAAGATTCTAAGATATTTAGCTCACACCGCAACTTGCCAAATCTCTTCTCATCCTAGGGCTTAGTGAAGATATCAGCTAGTTGTTCTTCAGTCTTCACATGTTCAATGGAGATGTCGCCCTTCAACACATCATCACGAAGAAAATGATGACGAATTTGAATGTGCTTTGTCTTCGAGTGCTGAACTGGGTTGTGAGCAATCTTGATGGCACTCTCATTGTCGTAGAGGAGAGGCACATTCTTCACGTTGACGCCATAGTCCTTGAGGGTTTGCTTCATCCAAAGCTGTTGAGCACAGCAAGAGCCAGCAGCAATGTATTCAGCTTCAGCAGTAGACAGTGATACGCAGTTCTGTTTCTTCGAGGACCAACGGATGAAAGATCGTCCGAGGAAATGACAAGTGCTAGATGTTGACTTGCGGTCCACACAATCACCAGCATAATCAGAGTCAGAATATCCAATGAGATCAAAAGCAGAGCCCTTGGGGTACCATAATCCTAGTGTTGGTGTGTGAGCTAGATATCGAAGAATATGCTTCACAGCCTTATGGTGTGATTCCTTCGGTGCAGTTTGAAATCGGGCACACATGCAAACACTAAGCATTATGTCTGGCCTAGATGCACATAAGTACAATAAAGAACCAATCATGGAGCGGTATACCTTGTGATCGAAGTCAATACCATTTTCATCAGTGCATAGATGGCCATTTGTGGGCATAGGAATTTTGACGCCTTTGCAATCTTGCATGCCGAATTTCCTCAGTACATCTTTGAGGTATTTCTCCTGAGATATGAATATGCCATTGCGCTGTTGACGAATTTGAAGACCTAAGAAGAATTTCAACTCTCCCATCATAGACATTTGATATTCTTCACTCATCATATAAGCAAATTCATCACTATAACATTGGTCAGTACAGCCAAAGATAATATCATCAACATATATTTGGCACACAAACAGTTCACCATCATAAGATTTAGTAAAGAGAGTAGGGTCGAGTGAACCGGGTGTGAAGCCATTCTTCACAAAGAATTCCTTCAATGTATCATACCACGCCCGAGGGGCTTGCTTGAGGCCATAGAGGGCCTTATTGAGTCTGAAGACTTTGTCAGGATTCTTTGGATCTTCAAAACCTGGGGGTTGAGCAACATATACTTCTTCCTCAAGCTTACCATTGAGGAATGCACTTTTCACATCCATTTGATATAAGATGATATCATGATGGTTAGTATAAGCAAGTAATATGCGAATAGCCTCAAGTCTAGCAACAGGTGCAAAAGTTTCATCGAAATCAATTCCTTCAACCTGTGTGTAGCCTTGAGCTACTAGTCATGCCTTATTCCTCACCACAAGGCCATTTTCATCTTGCTTGTTGCGGTAGATCCACTTTGTGCCAATGATATTATGCTTGTGAGGATCTGGGCGATTGACCAGTTCCCAGACATTGTTAAGCTCGAACTGATGTAATTCTTCTTGCATAGCCTGAATCCACTCTGGCTCCAGAAATGCTTCATCTACCTTAGTGGGCTCTGTGATAGAGACAAAAGCATAGTGCCCACAAAAGTTAGATAAATGTGAAACTTTTGAGCGTGTGAGAGGACCTGGTGTGCTAATGTCATCGATGATCTTCTCCACTTGCACTTCTTTTGCAACGCGAGGATGAGCTGGTTGTCGCTAAGGAATTTGATCAGCATTTTCTTCAGCACCATTTTCCTCAGCATTTTCTTCAGGTACATCTGCTCGACGTTCTTCATGAACTAGAATGAATTCTTCAGCAGATTCTTCAGTAGGAATGACATCCTCAGTTGCCTTGAACTTGATAGAATCCTCAGGTGCTGGTTCATCTAACACAGGAGGTAGGTGCTCTCTTTGCGAGCCATTAGTTTCATCGAACCGCACATCTCAGTGTCAACAATCTTGTGAAGAACAATGTTGAAGACTCTGTAGGTGTGCGAGTCCTTTCCGTAACCAAGCATAAAACCTTCATGTGCTTTCGGTGCAAATTTAGAGTTGTGGTGAGGATCTCTAATCCAACATTTAGCACCGAAGACTTTGAAATAACTCACATTGGGTTTCTTGTCAGTGAGGAGTTCATAGGCCGTCTTCTTGAAGAATTTGTGAAGATATACTCTATTGATGATGTGGCACGCAGTATCAATTGCATCAATCCAAAAACGTTGACGCGTTTTATATTCATCAAGCATAGTGCGAGCCATCTCAACAAGAGTTCTATTCTTGCGCTCCACGACGCCATTTTGCTGAGGAGTATAGGGAGCAGATAACTCATGATTAATACCAAGTTCATCAAGATAGGCATCAAGACCGGAATTCTTGAACTTAGTTCCATTGTCACTTCTGATGTGCTTGATCTTCACACCAAAGTTGGTTGAAGCCCTCGAGGAAAATCCTTTGAAGACTTCCTGCACTTCATGCTTGTAAGTAACAATGTGTACCCATGTATATCAAGAGTAATCATCAACAATGACAAAACCGTATAGAGATGCATCATTAGTGACTGCTGAGTAATGATTAGGTCCGAAGAGGTCCATGTGAAGCAATTCGAATGGACGAGTAGTGGTCATGATAGTCTTCGCTGGATGCTTGGCCTTGGTCATTTTTCCAGCTTCACAGGCTCCGCATAAGTGATCCTTGAGGAATTTGACATTCTCAATGCCAATGACATGCTTCTTCTTCGCAAGCGTGTGCAAATTCCTCATGCCTGCATGACCAAGTCGTCGATGCCATAGCCAGCCTTCTGAAGCTTTTGCAAGTAGGCACACGGCTGGTTGTGGTCCTGTAGAGAAATCAACAATATACAAATCTCCTCTCCTAAAGCCTTCGAAGACTTTGGAATTGTCAGCTTCCATAATCACAACACAGCGATACTTGCCAAAGACAACAACCATATCAAGATCACAAAGCATTGAGACTGACATGAGATTGTATCCTAAGGACTCAACAAGCATGACTTTGTCCATGTGTTTATCCTTAGAGATTGCAACCTTACGAAGACCCAATACCTGACTTTTGCCTTTGTCAGCAAAGATGATATGCTTCAGAGGTGACGGTGACAAGGGAGCATCCATCAATAGATTCTTGTCACCAGTCATGTGATTTGTACATCCACTATCGAGGACCCATTCAGTAGTTTTGGGTTGATCATCCTGCAGATGAATTAGTGTAGCTTACAATCTCATATGCTTCATCAGTGAAGAATATGATATCAAGTTCATCAGATGAATTTCATCAAGCAGTAAACAGATATAGCAGTATGAGGACGTGTGAAATGAAAGTTCATTTCATCATGATTCGCCTGCGTCCTTTCAGGCAATTTCGTCAGGTCCCCAGCAAATTATTCAGACATCAAAGCACGTTTGGAGACCTGACCCTGCAGAAGAGATTAGTTCTTTTTCTTCACCACCCACATCTGGAGGGGTGGCAAAGAATTCATCACTCTGCGAGCACCATATGAGAAAGGTGGCAAAGATGCCAAACCGTTTTGTTTCACATAAGAAGGGTTAGGGTAAGCATATGAATAAGCAGAGAAATTATTCGAGGACTTATGAACATAATTGTTTGAAGAATAATGCACATATTCATAGCCCTTAGCTCTACCCTGCGAGACAGAGTTGTTAGCATGATGATAATCATATGAGGACTTTGATACTTTTGAGGAATTTGATCCATATGAGGAATTTGGTCCGTATGAGGACTTGGATCCATATGAAGAATTTGGTCCATATGAAGAATTGGATCTAGGGTTCCTGTTCTTCACAGGTGGTGTCATGAGGACATTCACCTGAAGACTTTCAACATAACTTTTGGGAACCCAGATTTTCTTCATAGGGGAACTGTTCCTGCAGTTAGTGCCAACATATCTAGCAAATACTTCACCATTCTGATTTTTGAACAGTTTATAGTTGGAGTCTAGTGACTCATCAGAAGAATGAGGAGATTCACATGTAAAGCCAGATAAGTTAGATGGATCAACTGGAGGTCCCTTTGCAGCAACCCATGAGGTTTTGGGGTACTGCTCAGGCTTCCAGTATGTTCCATCAGCATTGAGTTTCCTCTCAAAGGCAATACCCTCTTTCCTAGGGTTTCTGTTTAGGATCTGCTTTTTAAGCACATCACATAGAGTCTGATGCCCTTTGAGGCTTTTGTACATGCCTGTCATGTACAATTCCTTCAGCCCTGCATTGTCAGTGATACTACCAATGTCCTCAGATGGGGAATTAGTGATAGCAGAGGCAGATGAAGAATTTGTAACAGTTGAAGCATTTGAACATTCAGGTGAAGAATTAGCAGATTCACGTTCAATGCACTTTAAGCATGGCGGAACAAATTCTTCCTGAGAAGCGCTGATCTGTTGAGCTAGTAATGAATCACGCTCCTTCTGAAGATCTTCATAACACACTCTTAGCTTTTCAAGATCTTCCTTTCTTTGAAGAGATTCAGAAGAAAGCTTCTCGTGATCTGTCAAGAGGGTATTATGTTGATCTTGAAGGGCGTCAAACTTGGAGTGAATTCTCTGAAGACATTCACCCAATGCTTTTGACTGATCCATTTCTTTACGCAACATATCATCACTTTTGTCTAGCATGTTTTGAACTTGTTCCAAAGCCGTTTGTTGTTTAGTGGCAATGCAAACAAGTTTGGTATAACAAGATTCAATATCATCATCCGATTCATCATTATCAGATTCATCATTATCAGATTCATCGTCACAAAACTCGGATGAGGGGCATTCGGTTACCTCAGCACCGTCTGCCATGAGACATGATGCAGAAGATGATGATTCTGGCTCGAAAGTCATCGTTTTGAGAGATTCCTTGAAGTCCTCAAACCAGGGATGATGACGGGTTCGATGACCTTCATAGACATCAGAGATTCGGTCCCAAATAAGCTTTGAATTGCCAAGATGCATAATGCGCCCGAATTGATCTCTGGATAGGCAGGAACAGATGATATCCTTCGCCATGATGTCAAGTCGAGTGTACTTGCGAATATCATCAGCGTCCGCCATCTTGCATAGATCAGTAAGACCAATCTCAGTGATGGTCCACAGCTCGCTGTTCATTGCCATGAGGCGCTTCCTCATCATGGCCTTCCACTTGGGATAGTCATGACCGTCAAAGATAGGGCATGTCACTTTCTTCATACCTGCGGTCGACATAACTAAAACTCCAGGCAGTTAAACCAAAATCACACAGAACAAGGGAGTACCTTGCTCTGATACCAATTGAAAGTGCGTTATATCGACTAGAGGGGGGTGAATAGGCAATTTTTATGAATTCTTCACTGAGGAATTTGCTGGTGAGGAAATTCCTTAGCGAAGAACTACTTGCAGCGGAATAAGTACTCAGAAGTAAGCACAACAGAATACAAGCATGGTCATCATGATGAAATGAAGACAAGCATAGAGTACAGAAAGCGTAGTCACAGGATAACACAAGATGAAGACAAACAGACTGAAGAAATTGAACTGAGGAAATTGAGAAAGTCTTCAGTCAATGTCTTCAAGCACAGATATGAACAAACACTCAACACAGTAATGAGGAAATGAAAGGGTTGAGGAAATAGAACCAGTTAGTTGGTGAAGACAATGATTTGGTAAACCAGTTCCAACTGCTGTCTCAGTTGTACATCTGGTTGGAGGGGCCGAGTATTTAAACTCGAGGACACGCAGTCCCGAACACCCAGTCACTGAGCACGCAGCTCAGGACACCCAGTCCTCACCGTATTCTCCTTGAACTAAGGCCACGCAGACCTCGTCCAATCACTCGTGGTATGTCTTCAGGTGACTTCCAAACCTTCACAGACTTGGTCACTCGGCGATCCACAATTCCTCTTGGATGCTCTAGACCTCGACGCCAAACCGTCTAGAAGAAGCACAGTCTTCAAAGGTAACAAGCGTCGGATCCACGCAGGATCAATTTCTTCAGTGATGCTCAATCACTTTGGGTTTGTGGGGGTTTGGTTTTGGGATTTTCCTCACTTGATGATTTTCGCTCAAAGTCCTCGGAGGATGGGTTGCTCTCAAATGACAAGTGTCAAGTTCTCTTGGAGCAGCCAAACAGCTAGTGGTTGTAGGGGGCGGCTATTTATAGCCTAGGGAGCAGCCCGACATGATAAGACATAAATTCCCTTCAATGATATGACCGTTAGGTGGATAAGATATTTTGGGACAGCCGGCGCGCAGCACAGCAACAGTCGGAAATTTGACACTCAAATTCCTCAGGGCTATCATGTTCCTCACTGTGTAGGCAATTCGCACTGGCGAATTCCTAACTCCTCAGTCAGAGCAAAGTCCTCAGTGAACAGAAGAACTGCGTCTCTGTCACTGAAGAAAATGACTGAACTGTATGAGATTTCCAATGGCTTCACTCGAAGGGATTGGTAGGTGTAGGATTTTGAGTTGAGCATCACATGGAAATTTTTCCTTAGTATTTCCTCGACCCCCTTTAACAGTACGGTGTTTCCTATGACTCAAGAAAGAGAAAATGAAACTACGAAAACAAAAGTCTTCACGCTTCATGTTCCTCAAATGAATATCAAGTCTTCAAGGTCACACCAATTTCTTCACTTTCAAAGTCTCCAGAAAGTGTTCAGAATATCAAAGTCTTCAGTCGAAGAACTTCATTTTTAGGGGTCGACTTTCTTTGTAAATATCAAACTCCTCATAGACTTATAGACCTGTGTACACTCACAAACGCATCAGTCCCTTAACCTATAAGTCTTCAATACACCAAAATCACTAAGGGGCACTAGATGCACTTACAGGCGTCGATCCATCGTCTCCGGAGCGTTCCTGGCCACACCAAGCTTCTCCTCGTCATCGCCGTGAGGCTCTCTCCCATCTCCCCTCTGTCCCCTGCTCAAACTCATGCCGTAGCCGTTGTTCCACCACAACGGAAGCTCGCCGCCACTGTGGCTCCTCGCTGCCATGGCCAGGGCACCCAAAGCTTGCGTCTGAGGACATGGTTGTGCTCCTACTGGTCCGTAGCTGCCTCCCCGCTGCTTAAACTGATCCTCCACATGCTCTAGCCGCAGCTGCCGCACACACCGAACTCCGGTGGCCGCCCAAGTGCTCGTCATCGGCGAACCAGGCCACCCCGCGACCATCTGACACCTCCCGTGGATGCGGGAGACCACGAGCTTGCCTCCCGTGCCCTCGGTGCATCCAGCCATGGACGGAAACGGCCGGCCAACGATCGCTGCCGTGCCGGATTGGCACCGCAGGTTAGCCGCTGGTTAACTCCACCATTAGCACTAACTAACCCCCCCTCACTGACATTGACAGCGGGCCCCAAGATAAGTCAAAGCTGAGTCAACGCGGGGTTAAACCGTAGTTTATCACTGTCTCAATGACTTGCTGGTCCCACGCATAAGGTTTGACCGTGTTGACTTGCTGATGTCATTGTAATGTCATGCTGACGCAGTGAACTCTTTTCTGGAATTAGTTTAATTCTAAATAATCCAGGAAATTCTAGAAAATGTTATAAACTTTTAAAATTCATAGAAATTCAACCGTAACTCCAAATGAAATAAGTTATATATGAAAAATGAACAAAAAAATACAATCTATCCATATGTACAATTTTGATGCATGTTTGAACAACTTAAAGCTGATGTATACAAAAATTTGAATAAATGACATTTGAAATGCCGTATGTGGAGTTTGAATTTGAACCTAGGGTTCAAACCAACTTCAGTTAACCTGTTGTTAGTTGCATTAGCTCAAATCACAACATTTTGACATGTCATGATCATGCATCATATTGTGCATTGCATTGATTGTGTTTCCTTCTCTGTTGCCGGAATTTGTCCCCTCTCGATAGGCGTGGTCTCGACGATGAGTTCGATGACACCGATGAAGAACTATACTATCTTCAGAAGTGCCAGGCAAGCAAAACCCCCTTGTTCATTCTGATACAATCCCACTCTCTCGCTCCTGCTCTCTTTTACTGCATTAGGACAACAACGATTCAACTGTTACATGCTGCGGTAGTTGAACCCCTTTCCTCTGCATGACCTGTCATTGCCACAGTAAATAGATGAAACCCACTAGCATGAGTAGGAGTTGTTTGAGCCCTGATGTGCCTACTCATTCATGCTTGTTTGTCATGCCTTCTACTGCTTAGAGTTGAGTCAGGTCTGATTCATCGGGGATGAATTGGAGGTGTGTGAACATGTCCTACTGTGTGTGAGCTAAGTGTGTGAGCACGATTTGGTAAAGGTAGCAGTGAGAGGCCATGTATGAGTACATGGTGGGTTGTCTCATTGAAGCCGTCCTCAGGAACTGAGTTCTGTGTTTGTGATCCATGATCAGTTACTACCACACATTGGGTTCCGGTAACTCGACCCCTCTCGACTTATTAATCAGCCTGATCTCTGTCCAGGAGTTGCAACAGTTTCTGGTGTTTGTAGGTAGTGCTAGTAGTCTACCAAGTGGCACCCGGTACATGTGGGCTTGGGACAGACTAGGTGTAGTGGCACGGTGTACCAAGTGGCACCATGATGGTGGGCTTGGGAACCCTACTCACATTGTTTGGGGCCATGAGCGACACCCTGGACGGATCTCCTTCTGGATGGAACCCGAATAGGTGATAAACCTGGACTAGAGACTTGCGTGGTTAGTCAGGTCGTGGCCGACACCCTTGCCAGGATTCCGCTTGAAGGTTGTCGAGATACATGACGTGTACATGGCGGTAAGTGGCGAGAGCGTGTGTGAAGAAGTACACCCCTGCAGGGTTAATATGATCTATTCGAATAGCCGCGTCCGCGGTAAAGGACCTCTGGGTTGCCTATACAGTTCATAGACAAGTGAAAGTGGATACTCTAAAATGCGCAAGATAAGCATGAGTGCTATGGATGGCGTTCTCGTAGTGTGACGGGAGCTGATCCATAGTGGTGTATTGATATAGTGAATATGTTGACTCGTGTGCGCCACCTCAAAAGAGTTACTTGCAGTCGTAGTTTAGGATAGCCACCGATTCAAAGTTGGCTTGCTGCAGTTAAACCCCACCATCCCTTTGTTCATAATGATGCATATGTAGTTAGTTCTGATGTAAGTCTTGCTGGGTACATTTGTACTCACGTTTGCCTATTATATGTTTTTGCAGAGAGACTTCAGTCTCACTAGTAGTTAAACATGGACTTCGCCATTTAGTTTGTTACCTCAGCTACGATCTTGTGCCCTCGGCAGGATCTGGTAGATAGTCAGGCTTCTCAGCCCTTTTCATTTGTAGTTGTCTGTACTCAGACATGTTAAGCTTCCGCTTGTGCTTTGACTTGTATGTTCTGAATGTCGGGTCATGAGACCCATGTTTGTAATATCTCGCTCCTCGTAGCCTATTGCATAAATACTTTGAGTCGTAGAGTTATGTTGTGCTGCCATGTTGTATTTGCACATATCGGCCATATTGTGTGTATGATTTGAAATGCTTGGTATGTGTGGGATCTGACAACCTAGTTGTTTATCCTTGGTAGCCTCTCTTACCGGGAAATGTCTCCTAGTGCTTCCACCGAGCCATGGTAGCTTGCCACTACTCCGGAACACTTAGGCTGGCCGGCATGTGTCCCTCTTCGTTCCTGTGTCTGTGCCTTCGGGGGAAATGTCACGCGGTGTCTACTGGAGTCCTGTTAGCCTGCTACAGCCCGGATTCACTCGCTGATGACCGACACGTTTGTTGCTGGGTCACTTATGCCTGTCCCTGTAAGTTAGTGCCACTTTGCGTTTACGACTAGCCATGTCAGCCCGGGTTCTTTGTCATATGGATGCTAGCAACACTATCACATACATGACCCAAAAGGCGCAAACGGTCCCGGTCCTGGTAAGGCGACACCCGTGGGAATACCGTGCCTGAGGCCGCAAAGTGATATGAGGTGTTACATGCTAGATTGGTGTGGCATAGGATTGGGGTTCTGACAGTAGAACTTGATGTAGTCTTGGGAACCCACTTGACCGAGGCCTTAGGAGCTTCTTCAAATGCATCAATCTCCTCTTGAAGCTTATCCTTGCCTTTTCGCTTGTGGTCTTGTGGTGGAAGATCATTTTGAGCTTGTGTCCCTTTGAAGGAAGTAGGATCATACTTCTCTTGTTGAGGAACAAACTTCGCCTTGGGGTATTGATCTTCTTCCCACTCAACTCCATTGGCATTGAACTTTCATTCAAGACGAACACCTTGGTTCTTCCGGTGCCTTCCTTGCTTGCGTACAATTTCCTCGAATTGCTTACTCCCGGCAAGGCTCTTGTAAACACCTTTCTCTATAATTCCCTTCAATAAGCTATTTTCTTGCTCAAGTTTAACTTGGCTAAGAGAATCATTAGTGGAATCAAGAGAACTACTAGAAGCAACAATATTGGATTTAACATGATTATTGTTACTACTAGAGGAAGAATCCTTCTTGTTCTTGTTACTAGATTTGACTTGAGGCATGTAAGTAGATAAGAGTAAACGCTTGGCAATGTAAGAAGAACTTTTCTTACGAAGATCATCATTGATTGCCTTTAAGAACTCATGCTCTTGCTCAAGGTTGAGCTTTTCAAAGCATAACTTCTCATGAGTCCTTAAAAGTTCTCGATGATCTTCTAACATAGTTTCATGAGCTAACTTAAGAGTGTTTAGTTCTTTAGTTAGAAGCTCAATCTTCTCCTTATCATTGTCATTCGTTTTATCTTGATTAGCATGATTAATTGACGTTTCATCATAGTATTCATCACTAGAGTTGTTAACAAGTAAATCATCATCACCTAAAAGTCATTTTCATCACTATTGAAATCAACATACTCGGGATGTGATACCAGCCATGAAGCATCTTCCAAGTCCTTCATTTGGTGAGTCAAATATGTCATAGGAGTTGGTTTACACAAGTGCTAGACCGACAACACCTTCATCTTGAGTATATTCGGAGTCGGAGTGATAGCTTCTCTCGGAGTGATTGTCGGAGTCGGAGCCGGATACCCATTCACCAACATGAGACTGATGTCTTTGTTTTGTGTAGCTCCTTGATGACTTGTCCTTCCTTTTCGATTCCTTGCTTCTTCGGGATGTTCTTCGTTCATAACGATCATCTCTACTACTCTCTCTTGGTGGTGATTCTTACCTTCTACTTCTCCTCTTAGGTGATTCTTCTCTTCTTTTGTAGGGAGTCGTACACTCATTGGAATAGTGTCCGGGTCTTCCACAATTGTAGCAATTGCGCTCTCGACTATAAGATCTTTTGTCATTGTAGGACCTTGACTTGGAGCTTCTCTCTTTGCTTCTACTCTTGTAAAACTTGTTGAAGTTCTACACTATTAGGCTCAATTCTTCATTGAAGGTTTGTTTCTCACTTGATGATGTGGGAGCTTCACATGAGCCTTTGTAAGCACCACTTGACTTGTTGTGGAGTTCGTCCTTATCCTTGAGTAACAGATCATGAGCAACAATTCTTCCAATGACTTCCATTGGCTTGAGATCTTTGTAATTGGGCATCATTTGGACCAATGTGCACACGGTATCATATTTTCCGTCCAAAGCTCTTAGGATCTTCTTGATGATGAATTTGTTGGTGATCTCTTCACTTCCTAAGCCGGCAATCTCATTTGTGATAAGAGCAAGCCTAGAGTACATTTTAGCGATACCTTCACCATCCTTCATTTTGAACTTGTCAAGCTGACTTTGAAGCACATCCAACTTGGATTCCTTGACGGAGTCGGTACCTTCGTGCATATCAGTCAAAGTATCCCAAATTTCCTTTGCATTCTCAAGACGACTGATTTTGTTGAATTCTTCGGGGCACAATCCGTTGAAGAGGATATCACAAGCTTGAGCGTTGTATTGCCGCATCTTCAACTCTTCCGCGCTAGCTTCACGGTTCGGTTCTCTCCCATCAAAGAATTCACCTTGCAAGACAATACACACAATAGCCCAAACGGCGGGGTTATGTCCAAGAATATGCATTTTCATGTTATGCTTCCAACTAGCAAAATTAGTACCATCAAAGTAAGGACCTCTACGGTGATAGTTTCCCTCGCTAGACGCCATACTAACCTAGGTTGTGAAACCAAGGCTATGACTACCAAAAGCTATGGAAACCAAAGCAAATGGAGACCAAAGCTCTGATACCACTTTTAGGATCGAAAGTATGTCTAGAGGGGGGGGGGGTGATTAGACTACTTAACCAAATAAAAACTTATCCTTTTCCCAATTTTAGTCTTTGGCAGATTTTAGCTAACATAGCACAAGTCAAGCAATATTAACACAATTCAAGCAAGCATGCAAAGAGTATATGAGCAGCGGAAAGCAAAGCATGCGACTTGCAAGAATGTAAAGGGAATGGTTTGGAGAATTCAAACGCAATTGGAGACACGGATTTTTTTGTCGTGGTTCTGATAGGTGGTGCTATCGTACATACACGTTGATGGAGACTTCAACACGAAGGGTAATGGTTGCGCGAGTCCACAGAGGGCTCCACCCATGAAGGGTCCATGAAGAAGCAACCTTGTCTATCCCACCATTGCCGTCACCCACAAAGGACTTGCCTCACTAGCGGTAGATCTTCACGAAGTAGGCGATCTCCTTGCCCTTGCAAACTCCTTGGTTCAACTCCACAATCTTGTCGGAGGCTCCCAAGTGACACCTAGCCAATCGAGGAGACACCACTCTCCAAGAAGTAACAAATGGTGTGTTGATGATGAACTCCTTGCTCTTATGCTTCAAATGATAGTCTCCCCAACACTCAACTCTCTCTCACAGGATTTGGATTTGGTGGTAAGAAGATTTTAGTGGAAAGCAACTTGGGGAAGGCTACAGATCAAGATTCATATGGTAGGAATGGAATATCTTGCTCTCAACACAAGTGTAGGTGGTTCTCTCTAAGAAAATGCAAGTTGGAAGTGTAGGTTCGTTCTGATGGCTCTCTCTACGAATGAAGAGGAGGTGGAGGGGTATATATAGCCTCCACACAAAATCTAACCATTACACACAACTTGCCAATCTCGGTGGGACCGAATTGAGAAACTCGGTCGGACCGATTCAGTAAATCTAGTGACCGTTACAATTATCGGTGGGACCGACATGCAACTCGGTAGGACCGATATGGTTAGGGTTAGGGCATAACGTAATCTCGGTGAGACCGACTACACAAACTCGGTAGTACCAATTTTGGTAATAAGCTAACCAGAGAGTTGGTCAGGTAAACTCAGTGGGACCGGTTTGCTCATTTCGGTGAGACCGAAATGTTACGAAAAGGAAACAGAGAGTTCACATTGCCATCTCGGTGGGACCGATCGCTCATCTCGGTGGTACCGAAATGTTACGAAGGAAAACAGAGAGATTACAATCCCATCTCTGTGAGACCGAGATCCCTATCGGTGAGACCGATTTGCCTAGGGTTTGTGGAAGTGGCTATGACATCTGAACTCGGTGGCGCCCGATAGAAAGAATAGGTGGGGCCGAGTTTGCCTTTTGGTTTAGGTTATATGTGGATGTGAGAAAGTAGTTGAGGGCTTTGGAGCATATCACTAAGCACTTTGAGCAAGTAAACCATTAAGCAACACCTCATCCCCTTTTGATAGTATTGGCTTTTCTTATAGACTCAATGTGATCTTGGATCACTAAAATATAAAATGTAGATTCTTGAGCTTTGAGCTTGAGCCAATCCTTTTGTCCTTAGCATAATGGGGGGTCCACTTTTCTCACCCATGCCATTCCAATCATTGAGCTTTTCCTAAAACATTCATTTTGAAATAGCATTAGATCGATGAGCTATATGTTGTTAGGAATTACCAAAACCACCTAGGGATAGTTGCACTTTCATCACCCTTGAGATGATTGGGGCGGACCTCATCCGCCACCGAATTGCCCCGCTGCATAACAAGGGCAGGCCGGCCTGGGACTTCAGGAATGCAGCCGACATCATGAGGCTCCGCCCCGGCTTGAAGCATAATTTCATGATGATGGGAAACGCCCACTTCTGCCAGAGGCTCTTGCAGCTTGATGTGTTCAGCGACGACAGGATGGAGAGGACCGGCAGGGCCGCGAAGGCCGGCAAGGTCATCAAGGGGCCCCTGTTTGGGTTGCCACCTGGTGTGTTCCCGCTAAGAAACAACTCTTGCCAGTCTGCCACCCTCGACATGATGCCGGTCTTCAACGCGCACGTCCTCGACCTATCTTGGGCTGAGCCCCCAGCGCGCGGGGTGCTGGAGTTCTTCGACAACTTGTCGGAGGGATATGACCATGACGAGACGCTGCTCATCGAGGACACCACCCAGGCGGAGCTGGACTACATCGCTGGC
Organism: Triticum timopheevii; assembly: GCA_963921465.1. Taxonomy (NCBI): domain Eukaryota; kingdom Viridiplantae; phylum Streptophyta; class Magnoliopsida; order Poales; family Poaceae; genus Triticum; species Triticum timopheevii. The sequence goes on along the minus strand of OY997264.1, from coordinate 243,762,748 downwards.
AGGGTGGCGGAGGTGCAGATCGCCATGGAGGTTGGCAGCGCTAGCGGCATGGAGGATGAGGCCGACATGGCCGCGGAGGAGAGGGAGCTCGCCTAGTGGGCGGGGTCTGCCGGGGAGGCCAGCGGTGTCAACACCGAGGCTCCCCTTGTTGAGGAGGTGGTCGAGGAGTTGGCCGAGGTCGACAGCCCTCCGGCCATGGGAAGAGGACGTGTCCTGTGGTGGGCCAGCTCTGGCAAGCCGGTCCGGCCTGGCAGGACCGAACTGCGGCAAGGGGCCCAGGGGGAGTCCGTGCACTAGAGGAGGGCCGTGACGGCAAAGAAGGCAGCGAAGACCGCGGTGGCGAAGAAGAAAGCGACTGCCTCTTCTTCGTCCAAGCGTTGCCGGACTCCATCCCCTTCTCCTCCTCCCGCGGATGTCGACACAAAGGTCGTCTTCGATTTTGGGTCTCTCAGCCCAAGGAGGAAAATGAAGGCAGCGGGAGAGGAGGCGGAGAACAAGTAAGCATCTGCCCTTCTTCATCTTCATCTTTCTAGATCACGCCGCTTATCTTGATTTGCTTTCATCTTTGTAGGGACAGGGAGACACTGGCCCAGAGGATGGCGAAGAGGGCTAGGGCCTCGTCGGGCGGCCAGCCCCAGGCGGGTGCTTTGCGCACGCCGGTGGTGGAGATCAGCCCGGACAGCAGCCCCCGGCTCAGCCCCCAGCGTGCGTTCACCACTCACTCCTCATCAATGTTCGTCGGGGTACGATCTTTTGGCACTGACCTTGCCGTGGGTGCAGGAGGAGGACGACAGCAGGAGGAGCCACCGAGGGCCACGCCCAACAGGCCGCCCCCATCAACCACGCCGCCCCGACGGGCGTCCCTGGCAAGGGCATCAAACACCATGCCCATGTGCACGGAGGAGGAGGTGAACTTGGGCGCTGGTGGCTCTGTCCCGGCAATAGATGTTGGCGGGGAGGGGGCCACTTCATCTCACCCCGGCACGGGTAAGTCACCTGCTTTTCCTTCTCTCTTTTTGAACCTTGGTCTTGGCTTTGCCTCATTCCCCTTCTCGGTATCCAGATCCCACCTCGGGGGACCGGGAGGACATCGGCACCGTCATCAAGGAGGTCACCAAGGACGCCGAGGCCGAGTCTGACAAGATTGCCGCCGAGGAGGCCGCCGAGACTGTTGCCGAGGACACCTCCAAGGGGCCCACCGGACGGACCGGCGAGGCTGCTGCCGAGGAGGCCGACAAGGGCGCTGCCGAGGAGGCCGGCAAGGGGCCTGCCGAGGAAGCCGGCAAGGCTCCTACCATGGAGGGGGTGGTCGACGACCAACCCTCTTCCTCCGCTGCCTCTAGTTGGGGCAGGTACTTGAAGGTGGGCGACGACCTGTTCCTCCACCTTCCAGGGTCGGCGGGCGCCAGGGCGCCGGCCAAGGGGGAGGTGTTCGATGATGAGGTGCTCGCCGCCGCCGGGCTCGAGGTTGTCGATGAACCGGGCGTCGGTGGCGGTGGTTCCCAGGAGGAGCAGCTTCTTCGGGCCATGACCGCCAGCTTCTAGAAGCTACAGGCGCTCCATCGCGCCCGTCTGGACAAGGCGAACTCTAGGGTGGCGGAGGCGGGCAAGGTGGCGGGAGATCTCGAGGAGTGTGTCGCCGAGACGTAGGCCTGGTTCCGCCAGGCCCATGAAGAGCTGAAAGCTTCCCAGGATCAGCTGGCCGAGCATAAGCAGGAGCTCATCTTGAAGCAGACCGACGTCGAGAAGGCCCAGAAGGCGGTGAAGGAATAGGCCGCCAGGGCCGAGGCCGCCCGGTACCAGCATCAGGCCGAGCTGAACTCCCAGGAGGAGGACCCCGCCACTCGTGAGGCGGCGCTCGCGTCCACACTCCACGGCATGCCCGAGGAGGTCGAGAATCTTGTCACGCAGCGGATCCGGGAGCTGGAGCAAAAGCGCATGGAAGCGCTCGATACTCAAGATCTGGTCCATGGAGACAAGGTGAAGGAGCTGGAGGTGGAGCAGGATGGCCTGAAGAACGAGGCCTAGGAGCTGGCGAAGGCGAAGGACATGATCAGCTGCGCCTTGATGGAGGCGCAGGCCGAAGCCCTCAGCAAGGGCAAGCTACTCACCCGCGCCAACGACTCCATCAAGGACCTGAAGCTGAAGCTGGAGAACCTTGAGGGGACGCTTTCGGACGTCAGGGCCGGGGAAGAGACCCTGACCATGAATCTGGAGAAGGAGAGGCAGCTGTAGAAGAATGACGCCGCCAAACACGTGGATTTCATGAAGGGCAAAACGTCTGGATCAGCCGCCTCGCCGACATCGCCAACAAGATCACCAAGAAGCTGGTTGCCATGGGGATGGCGAATGTGAGGTACGCCCCAGAGCCGAACGTGAGCCCCAACGCCAAGCTGACCCTGTTCTACAAGGGCGTTCTTCAAGCCCTGGAGCAGTTTCTCTCTAATAGAGTGAGCTCTCTGGCCAGCGAGGCCCGGCAACATTTTCGGGGTGCCCTGACCAAGTTCCTCACCCAGATGGCGTACTGGAACCCCGACCTCGACTGCGATGCTGTGCTAGAGAGCTTGCCGGAGGATGCAGACCTCGCGCCGCTCGAGGAGCGTATCAAGCCCATCATCAGCCGCATTGACGGAATCGAGAGGATGGAGGGCCAGTGCCGGGACTAGGCACCCCGTTTCTCATCAGCGCTGCAGGTTCACGACCAAGAAATTTTTTTATCTTTAGTTAGAACCGCAGCAACAATTGATGTAATATAACTCTGCAGTACTTTTGAAACGATGCATGTTATTTTCCAATTTGATCCCTCTTTGTATGTCCACCCAACGTTAATTGGGTAGGCTTGCCGATGCGTAAACCCAAGCCGTGGCGCCTCGAGGACGGATCCCCAATAGCCTGCCAGGTGTGCTTGCTGCCAGGTGAACCACCTTACCATTCTCAGCGCGGCCGCTCGAACTGTTGAGTGGACTCGAAACAAAAACGAGAGCGTTGCCAACAACGGAAGGCCACCCTACCGTTCTTGATGCAGCCGCTTGAACTATTGAGCAGACTCGAAACAGAACAAGGGCGTTGCCAATAGCGGGAGGGCCCCAACGTGTGCAGGTTTCTCATACAGAGGGAAAGATATCCAAGGAGAATAATCTCACATAAAAAGGATTACTCAAAGTTTCGCGTGACTTAGCTTTTCCGTTGCCACGCAAGCGTTCGCTGCATCCGGATGATGCCGCCACTTCGATCACCTTCTTCCTTGGAAGCCATGGCGATGAAGGACTGCTAGACTAGCTGGTAGACCAGATTTTCACAACTGCGTGCCCCCTGCCTGGCGCGCCAAAGATGTCCTATGGGATCATTGGAATCCCTACTAGGATCGGCGGGCGCGAGGTTGTGGAAAGACCAGGTCTAGGAGCCAGCACAAGGATCGTTTACCCAGGTTTGGGCCGCAAGGATCGCGTAATACCCTAGTCCTGCTTTGGTGTATATTTGCGTGTTCTAGAGCTAGATACGATGCGTGACTTGTTCAAAAGAGCCAAATCCCTCTCGAGTACGCCTCAGGCCTCCTTTTATAGGAAAAAAGGGGATACCACAGTGAGGGCAGAAAATCTAATCCTGGACATACGCTGTTTACTTGTCCACCAGCCGCCACTTTCTATCCTTTTTTCAACCAATAATAGATCTGTTCCTTATCCAGTTTGTACTGAGTTTTCCCATTATTTCCCTTTTCAACCAAGAGACCGGTTGGGTATCCGGTCTCTACTACTTTCCCCCTGTTATTTCCTCTTTGAATCAAGTCCTAGATTCATGCTACGATTCCCCCCTTTCTTCATTGTTTGAACCAAGTCCTAGATTCGAATGCATGAAGTAGCTTTACCTCTAATAATAGTAAAATTTAAGGTGGATTTGGAAGAGCTGATGGAAGTAGAAAAAGATGCACATGTAGACACGTTGAGAGCTGGGGAAGTAGAGCAAGGCCGCTTTTGAAGAACTTGTACCTAACGTTCGTCGGTATGTCGACGGCAGTAGGTCCGATCTGTGCACAATACGGCAGGGAGGAAGAAGGGTCAGAGGACCTCCCGAGCCGGTGCTGTGTCAGAGAGAACGACACAGGCAGATGATCGGGCCTCGCGGGAAGCTGTGGGTTTCCACCCTCGGCGGTGATGACTGCGTGAACAATGCACCTTTTAGTCCTCTACACACACCGGCCGAAGGGATCCGGCCGGATCTGTGACCAGCGGTGAGCAGAGAGAAAATGTCGCTACCACTGTCTTGTTTAGATCTAGTGAGCATGCACTACCAGAATCAGCTTCTTTGCCGTCCGCCATGGCAGACGGCAAAGGCATGGATCACGGACGGCAAAAGGCTTTGCCGTTAGCCAGCGGACGGCAAACCGTCCGGCTGAACACGTGCCAGCAAAGGCCTTCTTTGCCGTCTGCTTCGTAGAAACGAACGTCAAAGGATTGTGCCGTCAGCCATCCGAGGCCAGCAGACAGCAATGACGACGGACGACAACAGTGTGAGGTGAGAGCCGTTAGGGGTTAACGGCATTCTTTGCCGTCCGCCAGCCAATGGCAAAGAGGCAAAGCTCTTTGCCGCCCGCTGACGGACGACAAAGAGCTTAGCTAGGGCAGCACTGGGATGCTTCCACATGGCTAGCTATGCCGTCGGCCAGCAAACAGCATAGATGGCCCTGTTTGCCAGGCCTATTTGATCACTTTGCCGGACGGCAAAGTGACCAAATAGGTAGCCAGTGTTGCCAGTTTGCACAGGTAACTGCCACGTGTCCTCTTTGCCGTCTGCTAGCGGATGGCAAAGAGCTTTGTCGTCCGCTAGCATACGGCAAAGATCCTGTATAGCCCTTGTTTTTTCTGTTTTTTTATCAAATTCATTCAATTTTACATATATATACTTTCGACAAGCATACCATCACATATGCATACTTTCGACAAGCATACCAACACATATACATACAAAATCATATCCCTGCCATATGGATATGATCATCCAACACATATACTGTCACACCCTGCATTTTGTAACACTTCATTTGCATTAATAAAGCATAAAAATTTGGACCAACAAAAACTTTTGCATTATTTGGCTTTTATTTTGAAGTTGGTTTTCTCTATGTGGTTTTTCAAGTGCTCTTAATAGTCAACTACTCCACCTTCTATACTTCATCTCCTTGCCCAAACTTCTGTCCAATGATCATGACATGTGTATAGAGCAATATAGTATTTTCTTACAAAAATAATTTGGCCAAAAAGTATTTTCAAAAATTAGTTTTCCAAAAACCCCTAAATTGAGGTTTGCACTGCAAGTACTTGATTTGGGTTATGAAAAATATTTCAAAAGGTATATTTGAATCCTATTAGATGTAGGACTCCTATAAACCACAAAAATATAATTTTAAAAACTATTTTACTATTTTATTTAAAGGCTTTTTCTTAAGGCCAGAAATGGTCTTTAATAGGGAAAAATTATTTTTTTTATTTGAAAAATATTTTACAAAAATCAGGGAAACTCAGTGGACATATATTTTCCATATATAAGAGTTTCAACATATGGTCATGATCAAAATATTGGACAAAACCTCCCAAAACCATTTCTGCCCATTTCAAGGATTTGAAATATTTCTACAGGAAATATTTTCATAAAAATCCAGGAAAAATCCAGCAAGTCACAAATGCATATTGTGATGATCTTGCAAAGCCTCATGTCAATCAAAGTCATTTTTGCTTCACCAAAAGGCCCCAAAACCCTCTCTGACCAGAATCAAATTTGAGCAACTTTGTACTACCAACTTTCTCCCCTTGACCCCAACTTTTGTGAGCATGTTCACATGACGAAATGAGGCCACTACACCAAGTGGTGCATCAAGGAGAAGTGTTATGCTCAACTAGATCTACACAAGTCTATTTCTGCTCATTTCTAGTGTTTACAAAAGTTGCATTGGCAACTTTGCCCTAATAATCTCCAAATTGGTGGAAGGCCATATTTATATGAGTCATTTCACCCTGTGGAGTCTCATGGCAATTGGAGTTCATTTGCTTGCCCAAAACATTATCAAGCACCTTCTGACATTTTGCAAAAACCACTGTTTTGACCCCTTCCACTATTCTTGGGGAGCTCAAATTTTTACCACAGCTCCTCCTAGACCCCTTTCTCCTTCAGAAACAATGGCAAGTCCCCAGCTCAATAATTGAGGGGTGAAGCCCCCCTCTTTCTCTCTCTGGACAGCTCACTTCTCCCTCTTCCTCACCTCCCTCCTCACTCCAATGGCCATCCATGGCATCCAATGCACCACCCCACTTCTTTACTCCCTCCTAGACCTGCTAGACACTAGTGGGCACGCCCCTGCCCTTTAAACAATGCCATGGCAGCCATTTGCACGCTCTGGAGCGCGCTACAGTGCGCCCCCGCACTGTAGCTGCCCCCTTCCAGCCGCTTCCGGCCACCTCGGGCCTTCCCCGCGCGCCTGCCGATGCGCCTCGGCGTCCGCGGCACGCTACGCGGTCGGCCCCCTCATCTCTCCTCCTCCCCGCGCCTCCGCGCTAGTGAACAAGGGCCGCCCGAGCGCACCAGTGAGCGTGCTCACACGCGCGGTGCCTCTAGCCCACTGCTCCCTCTCTCTCTTCTTCCCCTGGGCGTAGTCGACCCCCACGAACACCCCAGACACAACCAAGCAGGCCCCCGTGACCCGTGGCGACGGCAACGAGCTCGCCGGCGCATAGGTCCACGGTGGACCACCGTGCGGCTATATAAGCTCGCCCCGGGCCGCTCCAGTGGCATTCGCCTCCTTCTCAGACCTCCAGGAGCACGCCCGCACCACCCAATCACCCCCGGAGAGCCTCTGTGCTCGAGATCAACCGGAGCTCCGCCGCCTCGGTTCGCCGTCGATCTCAGGGTACGGGCTCCCTCCGCCCCTTCTCTCCCTCGATCTGGACTCTCCTCACCTCCCTGATCATTTTCCCTCTGTTTCACCTCTCCTTTGCAGCTGGAAATGACCGGAGCCATCGACACCCGAAGCTCCTCCGCCGCGAACCTTGTCGTCGGCGAACCCCTGCACCCCGGCGACCAACTCCTGCACCACCCGAACGGCGACATGACGAGGAGTCCAGCGGTGCCATCAGCTCACCTCGCCGTGCCCGGAAACGTCGCCGGTGAGCTCGCCGCCCCTCTGACCCAGGGTTGACGACGATGGCCGTGGGGCCCGTCTGTCAGCCCCTCGCCCTGACGCCTGGGCCCCGCCCGTCAGGTTTGAACCTGGCACGCGCGCGTGCACCGGCGCGCTGGGCCGCCTCGCTGGCTGGGCCTGCTGCCCTGCGGCTGTTCTGGCCCAGTGGCACAGTGCCCTTTTCCTTTTTTCTTTTTCTGTCATTATTCCAAAAATTCCATAGGATTAAATTATAATCCAAATGCAACAATTCCAATTCCTAAATTCCTAGAATATTGCAACCTATTTAACGGTGCAGCTTTCATTCAAATCCAACCAACTTTTATCTACTGTTCAAATTTAAATTCAAATTTGAGCAGTTTGATCTCTGTTTGGAAATTCATATCCCCTCTTGTATAACTCCAAATCCAAAACTAAGAATTCCTCCCTTCTTAGTTTTCAGCCTAGTATTTTACAAAAATGAGTTGACATTTTTCTGAGCATTTTGGTTTTTCTGTTTTACTATTGCCTTATTTTCTCGTTATTATTTTGCGACGATAGATTGCGTTGCTGACGAAGGAGTTGGACCAGAAGACTTTGTTGAGCCAAGCAAGCAGCCCTTTGACCATGTCTATGAAACCTTTTTATGCATGTCATATATTACTTTATCGTTGTTGCAACGGAATCATGATGGGGTGATAACCACTTCGATGGTTGCCACCGTACTTCCTCGTTGATACCTGCATTGTGCATGACCCTACCTTCTTATGAGGGTTATGCCAGTGGGAGTAGTTAGGATGCTAAAGTAGTTGCTACGCAAAAAGGGACGGGTATATGCATGGTGAAGGAGGCAAAGTATTTTCAAAAGACTTTTTTGAAAACCCCGTCGGGTGCCACTTATGCCCGAGGGAGATGATGAAATGGGTAACCACTTGATGACGAAGTGGTGTACCGAGGCAATTGTGTGTGTTGTTTTCAAAAACGGATTAGATTTAAGATTTGTCGACTGTCCCAACCTTACATGCGCAACCACTCTACCCTTATATGGGAAAGGACATTATTGATTACCTAGGCCGATACTAGCTTGGAGCCCGCATTACCAGTGACGGGGGAGAGTTGGTGCTCTCTCTCGGGACGGGGTCGTGCCAGGTAGGGCGGCCATGACTGTTTTCACAGGGCACCGAACACACCGTTGGTACCCCGTGCTTGTGGTATATGATGAATATGGGAGCGAGGCTCCACAACTTTATGATGTGAAATGTTAGGCACGGGGGTTACTACCAATCGAGTGGACTCCATGTTAGTGTCGTCTAGGGAAAGGTAGTGATCGGGTGCTTACCCCGGGTACTTGAGGTACCGCGGGTCGTGGATGACATGGAAGTTCCCCGGATCTTGTGGGTACAGTGTGCAACCTCTGCAGAGTGTAAAACTATTCGAATAGCCGTGTCCACGGTCAAGGACAGTTGGGCGGTGCTGCTTAAACTACGTCCAGAGTTTCACAACTGTGTGTGTGTGTTGATAAAATGAATTGGGTCAAGTCAAGGGACTTGACATCTTTGAGATGGGTTGGTGCCCACTCTATTTATGTTGGGTTGGTGCCCACTCTATTTATGTTGATATTTGTAACCTATTCTCATGGTTACTTGATTTCTCCTGATGCATGTCTTACAAGTTGTTGAACATGTCATTGCACTCAAAACTAGCTTTCCGCAAAAATTTACCTATATCATGCATTGTTGTGCCTTGAACCAAAACATGGGTTGCTTGCGAGTACATTCAAAGTACTCATTGGCTTGCCACTGGTTATTTAATTGACCAGGCATGGAAGAACCGGAGTTCGAAGAAGAGTTCTTTGGAGACGAACATGCGAACTAGGACGTTTCCCAGTCAGAATGCCTGTAGGGTTAAGGCAGATGGCATGAGTTCTACTTATCCACGAAGATTTCCGCTGCTTTGTGTTTCATTTGATGTTCAGCCCTTAAGGCTTTATCAATGTAAGACTTGACCATAATGGTCATAATTTGTGTAAGACGGTATGTATGGATGTAAGACTCTTGTTATTCAGCTTCTGTGTGTTCAGTGAGCATTGATCTCTGGGATCACTGTACACGTGCATTCGGTGATCTCGAATCATGAGTCGGGGTCCCCACAGAGCTGGTATCAGAGCCATCCTGACTGTAGGAAGCCTTAGTTAGCATGGACGTTAGTTAGCTTGAGACCATCTAAACTTCTCTTCTTTTCTAAAGCCTACCCAACCGAAGATATATTCCCTTATTAACCTCGCCCATTCAACCTTTGTAGATGGCTGCCGTACCCGAAGACTTCCTGACCACCAGATTTTCCGTGCTTCTCGAGGACAGCCTCAAGAAGTGCCAGTTCCACTGAGCCCCCATTTTCACCTACCATGAGCATTGGATCAATGACACGAGACGGAGTATCATGTGGAAGTGATCATGAAGGCCAATGACTCTCCAGCAAGCTGGTTCTTCGAGGGACCCCAGATGGCAACACTAGTTCTTGCTGTCGAGACGGCAACCCTCAAGGCACTCACCCTCCTCCGAGACCTTCTTCCAGAGATGGTAGATGAGTTGGCAACCCGCTTCTTGCCTTATCGGAAGGAAGGTGAGGATGAGAGCAGTGCACCAGCTCCACCATTAGAAGAAGGACTTCCACTCCGATTCCAGACCTACTTCAGCCTTTGTGCCGATAGTTTGGCACAACACTTGGCCACGGAATCAATGGAACTCCGAAAGGAGCTTCATGAGACCAAGGCACTTCTTCGCCAAGCCCAAGAGAAGACGGATAGGATCAAGAATGAAGGTGCTCCCCCTGGACAACCCGCAATCGCATACAGAGGCGGCAGACCCCTAGAAGATGGAGAACCACCACAGCAACACCGCATGAGCGCAAAGGAATACCGCAAGCTCTTCGCACCACCGGCAAAGCAACACCGTGTTGAACTCCTCCACTCCCCCACCCCTTCAAGCAATGAAGAAAGCCGCGCTACTGATGATGAGGAGGAAGACCGAGAAGAGCCAGACTACGCGACCGAGCATTCCACCACTTAGGCATCATTCACAACTTGGATATGCCCGTTAGCAACCCCTACGGTAGGAAAGGTCGTGTACCCCTATGCGAAGTCGAGTCCATGTAATGGTTCATATGAAACCATGTAGTGTTGTGTTTGCTTTTGTTGTGTTTGATGGATGTCGTGCTTTCCTTCGGGAACTTGTAAGCGATTACATCACCCATTTGGACTTTAATGAATGTGTTTGGCCCTTTTGGCCCTTGCATGAATCAATTAGTGTCATACCAACCCCCTTACTAGGCATCCCATCTATATTGCTTTCCCCATCTTTCCCCAGTCATGAAACCTTGACCACTCCGACAGGATGCCCGTTGTAGCACGTACTGGTACCTCTACCCAGCAGCAAGAAGCCGGAGGTTCTGCTGAAGTAGGAGTCAGCCAGGACCAAGCCCAAGGACAGACTGCACCCCCACCACCTCCTCCAATCATGGACATGGCTTAGCTTCTCCAAGCCTTCCGAGAGGAACGCCAAGCCAACACTGCAGCCCTTCAGGTGATTGCTCAAGCTGTCAATCGCCAGCTGGCGGGACACGGCAATGGACGGTCCACGTTGGTGGAGTTCAAGAAGCATGGACCACCCACCTTCATCGAGACTGCTGAACCCCTAGATGCAGACGACTGGGTCCGCACCATTGAGGACTTATTGGACCTAGTCGGTTGCACTGAAGATCGTGAGAGGGTGGCATATGCTACCCACTGTCTCGGCGGAACTGCTAGAGCTTGGTGGGATGGATTCAAGGCCATGCATGCTGAGCAAAACATCACTTGGAATGACTTCAAGGCAGAATTCCGCAAGGCCCACATTCCTTCTGGAATCATGGCCATCAAGAAGCGTGAGTTCCGAGCCCTGAAGCAAGGAAGTAGCACTGTCAAGGAGTACATGCAGAAGTTTAGTGTTCTCTCAAGGTATGCCCCTGAGGAAGTCAGCACTGATGCTGCCAAAAAGGAGCGCTTCATGGAATGCCTTAACCAGACTCTGCAGTACTCGCTTGTTGTGTGTGACTGCCCGACCTTTTCTGATCTGGTGAACAAGGCACTCATGCTTGAGGACAAGCGACGTGCTTTGGATGATACCCGTAAGCGCAAGATGATCAGCAAGGGTAGCTCCAGCAACCAGAAGCCTCGCCCGTGGCAGCCAGCCCCGGTCAAGCCAACCTATCAGCGGCCAAGAGCTCCTGCACCCCGCACCAACTATCCACCTCAGCAGTATGCCAACCCCAGGCCAGCTTACAAGAACCCCAATAACAATGCTGGCAGGAGCAGCAACCCCAACCAAGTCACTTGCTTTGGATGTGGACAGCCAGGACATTACTCCAAGAATTGCCCCAACAAGAAGCCCGACGCCCCGCGCCCCAATGTGCAGAACCCAGGACAAGGCCGTGGAATGCCACCAAGGAACCAAGCTCCCCTCAACCTGCCCAACAACGGCAAGGGTCGTGTGAATCATGTCACTACAGAAGAAGCCCAGGAAGACCCGGACGTCATGCTGGGTACGTTCCTTGTCAATTCAGCACCTGCAACTGTCTTGTTTGATTCTGGAGCCACGCATTCATTTGTCACCCAAAAGTTTGCATTAAAAAGTGGCATGACCCCTACACCCCTGAATAACCCTATGGTGGTACAAACCCCCGGAGCAGAGATGAGAGCCAAGATAGGATGTAAAGGAGTCGGGATTGTTATTGAAGGGGTAGACTTCTTAGCAGACCTCATCATCTTAAGATCGCAAGGCTTGGCTGTGATCTTAGGAATGGATTGGCTCATCAAGCACCAAGGCTTGTTAGATTGTGCCAACCGGTCTGTCACTGTGACTAATGACCAAGGAGTCGAAGTTAAATTTTCCTCCAACCCCTCCTCTGCACAAGCCACCCAAGTCAATTGTCTGACTGAAGTTGGATTGGAGCAAGTGCCAGTAGTATGCGAATACCCCGATGTTTTTCCTAATGAGCTACCGGGAATGCCTCCTGACCGAGACATCGAGTTCAACATCGAGCTCATACCCGGAGCGGGACCCATCTATAAGAAGCCTTATAGAATGGGATCAGAGGAGTTAGCAGAGCTGAAGAAGCAACTGGAAGAGCAGTTGAGGAAGGGATTTATCCGCCCTAGTGCCTCTCCTTGGGGATCGCCTGTTCTGTTTGTGGCAAAGAAGGACGGTACCATCCGCTTGTGCAATGACTACCGCTCCCTCTATGAAGTTACAATTAAGAACAAGTATCCACTTCCCAAGATTGAAGATCTATTTGATCAACTCAATGGGGCCAAGGTGTTCTCCAAGATCGACCTCAGATCTGGGTACTACCAGCTGAAAATCAGACCCCAAGATATTTCGAAGACGGCATTTGTAACCAGATATGGCCTGTATGAGTGCACGGTCATGTCCTTTGGATTGACCAATGCCCTAGCTTACTTCATGTATCTCATGAATAAGGTCTTCATGGAATATTTGGACAAGTTTGTTGTTGTCTTCATTGACGACATTCTTGTCTTCTCGAAGACGGAAGAAGAGCACGAGCAACACTTGAGGATGGTCCTAGACAAGCTTCGAGAGCACCAACTGTATGCCAAGTTCACCAAGTGTGAATTTTGGCTGCATGAAGTTGGATTCTTGGGTCATGTTTTGACCGAAGAAGGATTGTCAGTCGATCCCGCTAAGATTGAATCTGTGACTGAATGGCAATCCCCAAGCAATGTGAAGGAAGTCAGAAGCTTCCTCAGACTCGCAGGATATTACCGCAAGTTCGTTGAAGGATTCTCAAGCATTGCCCGACCCATGACTCAGCTCCTGAAGAAGGACAAGAAGTTTGAATGGACGCCGAAGTGCGAAGAGAGCTTTCAGGAGCTGAAGAAGAGATTGACCACCACCCCAGTTCTGGCCACACCAGATATACACAAGGAGTTTGTGATATATTGTGATGCGTCAAGGACCGGACTGGGAGGTGTTCTGATGCAAGAGGGCAGAGTCGTAGCTTACCTTTCAAGGCAACTACGGCCTCATGAAGAGAACTATGCTACTCATGATCTTGAGTTAGCAGTTGTGGTTCATGCCCTGAAGACGTGGCGACATTACCTCCTAGGGAAGCGGTGTGAGATATACATAGATCACGAAAGTCTGAAGTATATTTTCACTCAAAAGGAATTGAACATGAGGCAAAGAAGATGGCTAGAGTTGATCAAGGATTATGACCTTAGTGTTCAATACCACCCTGGGAAGGCTAATGTGGTAGCAGATGCATTAAGCAGGAAGGCTTGTTCCTTGAATGCTATGCTTAAGGGAAGGCTACCCGCCTTGTATGAGGAACTTGAAAGCTTCGGGTTGGAACTAGTTGCACCAGGATTCCTGGCCAACCTCGAAGTTAGGCCTACCTTGATGGATGATATTAAGGAAGCTCAGAAGGGACACGAAAGTATTGAAGGCATCAAGAGGAAGATCAAGGCAGGTAAGGCCCCAGGATTCTCAGAGGATGAGCAAGGAATTGTGTGGTTTGGGAATCGCATTTGCGTGCCCAACAAGGTTGAGCTCAAGAATCTGATCTTGCAAGAAACTCATGACACCCTGTATTCCATCCATCCTGGAGGAACCAAGATGTATCAAGACCTGAAGGAAAGATTTTGGTGGCATGGGATGAAAAGGGAGATTGCCACCTATGTTGCAAAGTGTGATGTATGCCAAAGAGTCAAGGCTGAATATCAGCGACCCGCTGGATTGCTCCAACCACTCAAGGTTCCCGAGTGTAAATGGGATAAAGTCGGAATGGATTTCATCACTGGACTACCTAGGTCAAACAACAGACATGACTCCATCTGGGTCATAGTCGATCATTTGACGAAAGTAGCCCACTTCATTCCTGTTAAGACTACCTATAGTGGCAACCAGCTAGCAACTCTATACATCAACAGAATCGTAAGCCTTCATGGTGTTCCCAAGGAGATTGTGTCTGATCAAGGAACCCAGTTCACCTCAAGGTTCTGTAAGAAGTTCCAAGAGGCCATGGGGACCAAGTTGTCCTTCAGCACTGCTTTCCACCCATAGACCGGAGGACAGACGGAACGAGTGAATCAGATACTCGAAGACATGCTCCGAGCCTGTGCCTTAACATATGGAGCAAAGTGGGAATATTGCCTCCCTTTTGCCGAATTCTCCTACAACAACAGTTATTAGTCAAGCCTTCAGATGGTACCATTTGAGGTGTTATATGGACGGAAGTGCCGCACACCCCTCAACTGGTCGGAGACCGGAGAAGGACTTGTCTTTGGGCCCGATATCCTCCGTGAAGCAGAAGAGCAAGTTCAGCTAGTCAGAGAGCGATTGAAGACCGCCAAGTCAAGGCAGAAGAGCTATGCTGACGCTCGTCGCCCACTAGTAGACTTCCAAGTCGGAGACCATGTATACCTGCGAGTAACTCCTCTTAAGGGAACAAAGCGTTTCCACGTTAAGGGAAAGCTCGCACCAAGGTTTATTGGTCCCTTCGAGATCACCGCACGACGAGGAGAAGTGGCTTACCAGTTAGAACTGCCACCTGAACTATCCGATGTGCACAACGTATTCCACGTGTCACAACTCCGGAAGTGTCTCCAAGTTCCAGACAAGCCTGATCTTTTCAAGGACGTCAATCACCAAGCCATTGACCTTCAGCCTGACTTGACCTACCGTGAAAGGCCCATCTGCATTCTGGATGAGGCCGAGCGACACACTCGAAGCCGCACCATCAAGTATTTCAAGGTCCAGTGGAGCAACCACACTGAGGCCGAAGCCACCTAGGAACGTGAAGACTACCTTAGATCCGAGTTTCCGTATCTCTTTAAAGCCTAGTTTAGGAATCTCGGGGACGAGATTCTTGTAAGGGGGGTAGGTCTGTCACACCCTGCATTTTGTAACACTTCATTTGCATTAATAAAGCATAAAAATTTGTACCAACAAAAACTTTTGCATTATTTGGCTTTTATTTTGAAGTTGGTTTTCTCTATGTGGTTTCTCAAGTGCTCTTAATAGTCAACTACTCCACCTTCTATACTTCATCTCCTTTCCCAAACTTCTGTCCAATGATCATGACATGTGTATAGAGCAATATAGTATTTTCTTACAAAAATAATTTGGCCAAAAAGTATTTTCAAAAATTAGTTTTCCAAAAACCCCTAAATTGAGGTTTGCACTGCAAGTACTTGATTTGGGTTATGAAAAATATTTCAAAAGGTATATTTGAATCCTATTAGATGTAGGACTCCTATAAACCACAAAAATATAATTTTAAAAACTATTTTACTATTTTATTTAAAGGCTTTTTCTTAAGGCCGGAAATGGTCT
This sequence comes from Triticum timopheevii, assembly GCA_963921465.1. NCBI lineage: Eukaryota > Viridiplantae > Streptophyta > Magnoliopsida > Poales > Poaceae > Triticum > Triticum timopheevii. The sequence continues at coordinate 243,747,211 of OY997264.1, read as the reverse complement.
TTAATAGGGAAAAATTATTTTTTTTTATTTCAAAAATATTTTACAAAAATCAGGGAAACTCAGTGGACATATATTTTCCATATATAAGAGTTTCAACATATGGTCATGATCAAAATATTGGACAAAACCTCCCAAAACCATTTCTGCCCATTTCAAGGATTTGAAATATTTCTACAGGAAATATTTTCATAAAAATCCAAGAAAAATCCAGCAAGTCACAAATGCATATTGTGATGATCTTGCAAAGCCTCATGTCAATCAGAGTCATTTTTGCTTCACGAAAAGGCCCCAAAACCCTCTCTGACCAGAATCAAATTTGAGAAACTTTGTACTACCAACTTTCTCCCCTTGACCCCATCTTTTGTGAGCATGTTCACATGACCAAATGAGGCCACTACACGAAGTGGTGCATCAAGGAGAAGTGTTATGCTCAACTAGATCTACACACGTCTATTTCTGCTCATTTCTAGGGTTTACAAAAGTTGCATTGGCAACTTTGCCCTAATAATCTCCAAATTGGTGGAAGGCCATATTTATATGAGTCATTTCACCCTGTGGAGTCTCATGGCAATTGGAGTTCATTTGCTTGCCCAAAACATTATCAAGCACCTTCTGACATTTTGCAAAAACCACTGTTTTGACACCTTCCACTATTCTTGGCGAGCTCAAATTTTTACCACAGCTCCTCCTAGACCCCTTTCTCCTTCAGAAACAATGGCAAGTCCCCAGCTCAATAATTGAGGGGTGAAACCCCCCTCTTTCTCTCTCTCTAGACAGCTCACTTCTCCCTCTTCCTCACCTCCCTCCTCACTCCAATGGCCATCCATGGCATCCAATGCACCACCCCACTTCTTTACTCCCTCCTAGACCTGCTAGACACTAGTGGGCATGCCCCTGCCCTTTAAACAATGCCATGGCAGCCATTTGCACGCTCTGGAGCGCCCTACAGTGCGCCCCCGCACTGTAGCCGCCCCCTTCCAGCCGCTTCCGGCCACCTCGGGCCTTCCCTGCGCGCCTGCCGATGCGCCTCGGCCCCCTCCGCGCGCCTGCCGATGCGCCTGCTGTATGGGGCTGTATGGGGCTGTCATCTGACCAAACACACTGAACCCATCTGTGCTGATGGCGACTCGAGGATGCCTTGGATCTGCCATTTTTTTCTGATGTAATGCATCAAAGCGCTTCCACGCTTCACCATAGGATGTGTGCACCATCATCACATTCCCATCTGCATCTTTTGCCCGTTTTGTGCCATGTCATCTTTCTGGCCGTCTCTTCAACCATGAAAATACGTTGAAGTCTTGGTGCGATAGGCATATACCGAAGAACACTAATGGGTATTTTTGGTCTGCATCTTCTCACCCATACCGTCGTCTACCATAACATACCTCGAAGAATTGCAAATGGGACAATAGTTCAAGTCCTCATACTGAAGCCTAAATAAGACACATCCTTTCTCACAGGCATGTGTCTTCTCATAGGGCATCTTAAGAGCACAGAGGATTTTGTCTGACTGGTACAGGTTTGGAGGTAGCACATGGCCTTTGGGTAGAAATCGTCCGAAAACTGTCATCATTGCGTCGTAGCATTCTCTACCCAAGTTGAACTGAGCCTTCAAAGCTATTTTTTGTGAGATGGCATCTAGCTGACAAAGCTCAGTGTGCTCGTGGAGAGGACGTTTTGAGGACTCCAACATTTCAAGAAAGGCCTTTGTAGATTCCTCCATCTCCTCGTCCGAGGCCCGAGCATTGTCAAAGTCTTGCACCATGTCTGCGGTCCAGGTACCATGCTCGTCGGTGCGACGACGAACCACCTTGGCTCTGGCATGTTGGGCAGACTCACCATGTAATGTCCAGACCGTGTAACCAGGCGTAAAACCAAACTTCTGCAGGTGTTTACTCATTTGAAGCTCGTCCCTCTGATTATAGTTGTCGCACCGGACACAGGGGCACCAGCTAAATTTCTGGCCATTTGCAAATGCGGCTCTAACAAGCCCCTTAGTTTTTGTTAACCATTCCTCAGTCCAAACATACTGACTAGTATAACCGGTGTACATCCATGCACAATCACTCATATTGACTTCCTACTGGACATACAAGAAATATATACATAATTAGGCAAACCATATCCATCAGTTAATGGAGTTTGTTAGTTTTATTACGTGCATGCAACCTACACGCTAATAGGTAAGGATAGGTCCTAATCCCACCTGAGTATGTGTAGATCGGGTGCGTTTTCCCATGCTTTGCTCCGGATCCGACGCAAAATTTCAGCAACAACTCCCCGCAGTTCTCCTGATACATGTCTCGGCAATAAGCAGAGAGGATGTGTACCCGTAGAACAATAGAGAGGCACTAACGAAATTCTGCATCGGATCCGAAGCTGAGCATATGGTAAAACGAACCCAATCTACACATACTCGAGCTGTCCATGGATAACGTTGGACAATTCAAAAGAGTCATGATTATAAATATGCAAATGCATACATATTTATAGATGTAACCCTTTCGAACTGGAGACACATAGTGGTTACGCATACTATTGATTGACACCTATAGCTAGCAAGTTTCATCGGCACGAAGACCAGAATAGAGCAAATGAAGGGGGGAGGAGGAGATGTCATTTGTGCTCACCAACGAATTCAGGGGCGGAGCTCGTAGAACACTAGACCCTCGCAACGACGAAATAACTTCATATTTAAATCAAAAGATGAGTAACATAACAAGTATTCGACACCGACGGCCACATGTACCTCGCACTGTCGATACTTGCTATTTACGGTACAATCAACACCGAGGAACCCTGTAACCCGCTTGTCCCGGGGTATACTAAATATCAACTACCATGGGTGCAATGTACATGAGGCCATCGGCGTTGAACACTAGATCTGCATCCCACAAGTGAAGCCGGCGCCCGGCGTCCCACAACAATAGTTTTGGTGGCCGATGATGGTCGAACACCTTGGCGAATTTGTATGGTAGCCTCTGCGATGAGGATTAAAGCCAAGTTTTGAAATTTTCAAACAACCAAACCTACTTGAGTTAGTTTGGGTGTTTCAAGTTTCAACACAGGTTTCAAACGTCATATCTGAGGCTGCCAGACAAATTTGCAATGGTGTTCGACCGCCATCGACGCCGAGAACTGTTGCTGCTGGACGCAGGATCCCTGTGTCACTTGTTGGACGTGGATGTAGTATTCAACACCGACGGCCACATGTACCTCGCACCGACGATACTTGCTATTTACGGTACCATCGACACCGAGGAACCCTCTAACCCGCTCGTCCCCGGGTAAACTAAATAGCAACTACCATGGATGCAAGGTACATGAGGCCGTCGGTGTTGAACACTAGATCCACATCCCACAAATGAAGCCGGTGCCCGGCGTCCCGCAACAATAGTTCTGGTGGTCGATGACGGCCGAACACCTTGGCAAATTTATCTGGCAGCCTCTGCGATGAGGATTGAAGCCAAGTATTGAAATTTTCAAACAACCAAACGGACTTGAGTTAGTTTGGGTGTTTCAAGTTTCAACACTTAGCTTTCAATTGTCATCTCTGAGGCTGCCAGACAAATTTGCAATGGTGTTTGACCGCCATTGACGCCGAGAACTGTTGATGCTAGACCCCTGTGTCACTTGTGGGACGTGGATGTAGTATTCAACACCGACGGCCACATGTACCTCGCACTGATGATACTTACTATTTAGAGTACCATCGACACCGAGGAACCCCCCAATTAACCCCCTAATTCGCAATGGTGTTCGACCACCATCGACGCCGAGAATAGTCGACGCACGGTCGACGGGTCAGAACTCGAACCGGGGGTTCTCGGCATGGGCGTTGGGACCGGCGGGACCCACTGGCTCCACCATCTATCCCCTCGGCAACCCTTTTCCTTTTTCCCTTTTTCCTCTTCTTGTACTTATATTTCTTTTTTCAATTATTTTCTTCTTCTAACTATCTAAACCTAAATCTGGCAGTAACCTAACTATCTACCACTCAAACCTAAACCTAAACACAAAAACCTCTTCTTCTAACTATCTACTACTAAAACATAAACCTAATAATAAAAAATAGTAAAAAATCACCTTGGGCGCGAGGCCGGGGCGCCGCCGGGGCGGCAAGCCTTGGGCGGCTCAGCGGTGGTGGAGGAGGCAGCGGGGGCGGGGCGCCACCGCAGGACAGGGGGTGGTGCGGGGTGGGGCGGCGGGCCGGGCGCCGCGGCGGGGGCACCAGCCGGTGGTGGCGACGGGGCCGCAGGGCTCCGGGGCGGTGGGTTGGTTCTGCGGCGGGGTGGGGCGGCGGCAGCGTCCGGGCAGTGGTGGAGCAGCGATAGCCAAGCGGAGGGGGCGCCGGGCGGTGGTGGCGATGGGGCCGCAGGGCTCCGGGGTGGCGGGGTGGGGTGACGGCGGTGCTCGACGGCGGCGGTGCGGGCGCGGGTGAGTGGGGGCGCGGGGTGGGGAGAGGGATGAGAGAGAGGGGAGAGAGCAGTGGGGTGGGTCCGGAGAGACAGAGAGGGGGCGGCCGTTACTAATTAGTGGGGGCATGTTCTTTGTAGTCCGCTAGAGGACGGCAAAGGGCACGCATAGCAGAAGGGGAGACAACCGTTAGCTGGGCCCTGTTTTTTCCGTCCGCCAGCGGATGGCAAAGGTCCCGTAGGCAGACAACAAAGATTAGGCTGACGGCAAATAGGCTGACCTAGCCACGCCGTGCCCTGTGGGGCCCACCTGGCTCTTTGTCGTCTGCCTTGTAGCTATTTGTCGTCAGCTGGCTGACGGCAAAGATCCTTTTTGCCATCAGCCCTTTTTTGCCGTCAGCTTTGTGGAAGCGGACGGCAAAAAGCCTCTTTCCCGTCAGCTGGCTGACGGCAAAGAGGAGGCAGACGGCAAAATGCCAGATTCTAGTAGTGATGAGAGAATGAAGAGAGCAACCCTAGTAAAGCAAGCACTCAGGACCCTACGTACATATATAGTGGAGTGATTATCTTTTTCTTTCCACAACAAGCGTTTCAATTTGTGTACGTTGCATTGAAGAAAAGAAACTCTCTATTTAAGGTGACTAATTAACTGCATGACTCCTACTTACTACTAGTAGTACTAGTATTGTTCACTTGTGCACCCCGGCCCTCCATTCATTAAACAACCCCACGGGTGAATAAACATACAGTACTAGTATTCATATAGAACGAACAAGCTTGAACTATTTTCGCGTAGTTAAAAGTTGAGGGCAGGGCTTTTCCCATACAGTACGCGTGGCAGTTTTCGGGTTGGCGGTTTGACAGAGATGCGAGGAGGGTGAGGGAGTGGCGGATTCAAACTTACTGCTGGAATGGTCGGGCTGTGTGATTTGACAGCGCGTTACTACTAGATAGACTTGTGATATGACTACTCACTATAGTCATGAATTACTGGTGCTACGACCAGGATGATGCCCCCCTTCCGTTCTGCACTCCAATCTGGTGCATGACATGTCGACCCGGATGCTGGCTCTCCCACATGTTGGCGAAGTACGTAGTAAGAAGGAGCAAAGAGTGATTCGGTATATACTACTACTACTACTCACGTTGGAGGAGTGTGATCCACGACAGCCTAGTGAACGAGCAGTGCGACTCACGGCAGCCCAGCGAACTAGCAGTAGAAAACAATGTGGTGATATGGCCATAAAAATACACTGTGCTATGGTCCAGACTGTAGCAAGTACAGTACTACTCCACTTTGTTTGGATCCCTGAGTTAGAGCTAGTTTGGGTTGAAATAGCCTCAAATTATTGAAACAGGAGGGGTTAGTTTGAGCTAGTTTGCTCTAACCCAGCTAAAAAACTAGCTCGGTGGAAAGGTTCTAATTGGGTTAGTTATCCTCGGGCCCACTAAAAGAGAATTAAAAAACTCTCCCCTGCCCGCACCAGATCGCTCCCTCCGCCCCCACCCCTCGCACGACTCCTCTCTGTTCCCCATCGGGCTACCCGCCCAAGCGCCGCTCTGCCGCTCGCCCTCTCTCTCCTCCAGCCGTCCTCTCCCTTCGGCCTCCGCCGCACTACTGCGGCCGCCCTCTCCCTCCGGCCTTCGAAGGTCGCCCCGCTCCCCCTTCACCTGTCGTTTTTCTCCATCTGTCGTGCGCGGCGGCGGTGCATCTACCAGGGAGGTCGTGAGAGGGTTGAGTTTGTTCGTTCCTTCTCTGTCTCATAGCCATATCATTGATCTTGCTCGCTCTAGCACTAATTCTGATTTGGAAAAGTAGATCCTGAGCAAACTTGGTATAGATTTGTGATGCACGCATGGAATTGTTTGATGCTGCTTGAGGAGGTAATAAATCTTTCAAGAGGCCCAAAGATTCATTTCACCTTTCTAGGTATTTCAGTTTCAGGCTTGCATTATTTCTAGAGGCCCAAAGTTCCAGTTCACCTTTCTAGGTATTTCAATTTCAGGCTTGCATTATTTCTAGAGGCCTAAAGATTTAGATCACCTTTCTAGGTATTTCAGTTTCAGACTTGCATTATTTATAGAGGCCCAAAGATTCAGTTCACCTTTCTAGGTATTGCAGTTTCAGGCTTGCATTATTTCTAGAGGCCCAAAGATTCAGTTCACCTTTCTAAGTATTTCAGTTTCAGGCTTGCACTATTTCTAGAGGTGCAGAGATTCAGTTTACCTTTCTAGGTATTTCGATTTCAGGCTTGCATTATTTCTAGAGGCCCAAAGATTAAGTTCACAGTCGGCAGCAAGCTGCCCTTCTTCCCATGCCGGTGTCGACGTCAACTTGCAAGCACCGACGTTGGAGGGGTTCCCGGGGCTTGGGCTCTATAGAGCATTCTTCCAGAGCGACGATGACGAGCTCCTCCCTGGGTGCATGAGGGGCTCCGGGCTCCCAACCTATCGTGAATGACTTCCATGATGAGTTAGCTCATGCTTTGTTTCATGGAGTGTATTTTTTTGTGAAGCTTGATTGACGACTTGTATGTTTAAGTGGGATATCTCATTTGTATGGACAAAGTAAAATTTATCATGGTTTGCATGCTTGATTTGTAAAGATGGTTCGTTTATGTCAATTGTGAGCGGGAGGAGGCCACACAAGAGCCGGCCACACCAAATCCAGTTGGAAATAGGGTCCGAAGTAGTCAAATGATTGAGAAAGAGCATTTATTGTCAATCTAACCCTACCATCCATACACGTTTTGGTTTAGAGTTCGTTCAGGGTTAGAATCTAACTCTAACCTCTAACTGAGTTAGAGTTCTCCTCGTCTTGGTTCATCGCCATCATGCTTTCCCCATTCATGTGTTTTCAGTATCCTGCAAATAAAAGAGGCCTTTTTTTGCGGGAAAAATCAAAGAGGCCCTTAGACTGGTGTAGGTCCGGTCATTTTTTTATAAACGTGTTATGTCCAAAATTTAATGAACGTGCTCCAATTTCTATGAAAATAATCCGGTTTCATGTAGTAATTCATTTATTTATTTATTCTTCTGCTGGGGTTTTTGCATGTAATTCGCGAGGTCTGAAATGTAAAGTACCCCGGCATATGCTCTGAGTGTAAAGCAAATGCAGTGCCGAAAGCACGAAGACCACCATAGCTAACCCCAACTCCACATTTAAAGCAGAAGAGCAACTGTTCTCAGGTCAGATTCCGTAGCTATGGTCCATATTCCTTTACTGTTGCATCACTGTATTTACTCATACCAACTACTTTCGAATTTGAAGGATCCAATTGAAACTCCAATGGCGCAACAGGTAGGTTTTAAACCTATTTCTTTAACTGGATTGTTGTTCTAACTTCTTGCTCTATGTTGATTTCAGTTTTAGTTGTATAAACAGTTATGTTCTCATGTGATGCACATTACAAGTGTTGCCAATGTTGTGTAGTTTCTCACACATATATTCTGTCTATGCTGTTGTGTCTTAAAAATATATGAGTTGAACTGTATCTCTATCTTGATTAGGAAACATAAACTAGAATGACATGGACAATACAGTGACCATAGTACATAGATATATTGGCATGAAACAATCAAAAATTATAGATACGATGGAGACGTCTCAGCACCCCCAAGCTTATTTCTTGCTTGTCCTCGAGTAGGTAAATGATAAAAAGGATATTTTTTGATGTGGAATGCTACCTAGCATAATCTTGATCATGTAATCTAATCATGGCATGAATATTAAGACACAAGTGATTCAAGGCAATAGCCTATAATTTTACATAAAGACATCAATACTCAGGCATCCAACAAACAATCATGTCTTTCAAAATATCAATGCTAAACAACATTACCCCTACAAAATCATATAGCCTTGTCATGCCCCATCTTCTTAACACAAAGTATTTATCACATACTACCCCAGTGTCAGCCAAGAAATTGGTTCATACTTCTTAACGCGCTTCAGCTTTTTCAACCCCATGCAATACATGAGCACAAGCCATGGATATAGCACTACAGGTGGAATAGAAAGGGGTGGTAGAGATTAATATGGAGAAGACAAAAAAGGAAGAATGTCTCACATCAATGCTACTAATTAATGGTCTATGAAGATGCCCATCAATTGATGTCAATGCGAGGAGTAGGGATTATCATGCAATGGATGCACTAAGAGCTATAAGTGTACGAAAGCTCAACATGAAACTAAGTGGGTGTGCATACAACTTGCTTGCACGAAGACCTCGGGCATTTCAGGATGCCCATCACCAGAATATATAATCCAAGTTCTATAATGAAAAATTCCCACTAGTATAAGAAAGTGACAACATAGGAGACTCTCTATATGAAAAACATGGTGCTACTTTGAAGCACAAGTGTGAAAAGGATAGTAACATTGTTCCTTTTCTTTTTTTTCTCTCATTTTTTCTCTTTTCTTTTTTTGATGGGCTCTTTTTGGCCTCCAAACTTGTGGGGGAATCATAGTCTCCATCATCCTTTCCTCCCTGGGAGAATGCTCTAATAATGAATAATAATTATCTTCACACTTCTATTTACTTACAACTCAAAAAATTACAACTCAATATCTAGAACAATATATGACTCTATATGAATGCCTCTTGCGGCGTACCAGTATGTGCATTGATCTAGCATAGCAAGGATATCAAAAAATGGACACGCCATGAAGATATCATGCTAGCTATCTTACGATCATGCAAAGTAATATGAGAATGAATGCTCAAGTCATGTATATGATCATGATGGAAGTTGCATGGCAATATATCTTGGAATGGCTATGGAAATGTCATAATAGGTAGGTAAGGTGGCTGTTTTGAGGAAGATATAAGGAGGCTTATGTTGATAGAGCGTATCATATCACGGGGTTCGGATGCACCAGTGAAGTTTGCACCAACTCTCGTGGTGAGAAAGGGCAATGCACTGTACCGAAGATCCTAGAAAATTCTGGAAAGGTAAGGGTGTGTATAATCCATGGACTCACATTAGTCATAAAGAACTCACCTACTTATTATGAAAGTTTATTATCCCTCAAAGCAATTTACTACTACGCATGCCCCTAGGGGGGAGGTTGGTAGGAGTTAACCATTGCACGCCCCCGACCTCCACGCAAAGGAAGACAATCAATAATAAATCATGTTCCAACATCTTAGCATAAGAAAGACTATACGTGCATGCTTCGGGAATCACAAACCTTAACATCAATATTCCTACTAAACCACAATCATTCACTAGTACCTCCACATATTACCATCTCTATATCGCAAAACTATTGCAAGATATCAAACATATCATATTCAGTGATGTACACGTTTTATGTAGGGTGAATGACCAATTCCTGTTGACTCTCTAAATAAGATATAAGTGAAGCAAGAGAGTTTAAATCTTTCTACAAAAGACCATGCTCAAGCTCTAATAAATATTAGTGAAGCAAAAGAGCATCCTACAAATGACGGTTTTCCAATGTAGAGAAACAAGCATCCAACACTACTAGAAAAATGGCTATAGCTAATATGGACATTAATGGCGCACTATACATGTGGTGCGCACCATGTGTAGGTGCGCCATTAATAACCAAAACAGTAATGGCGCATCAGGTGGAAAGTGTGCCATTACTAAGTTTGACAAGGTTTGACCCAGTCATATACAGAGTAATGGCGCACTTTGCAAAGGTGCGCCATTACTAAGTTGACATAGTAATGATGCACCTCTACAAAGTGCGCCATTACTATGTGACTGGGTCAAACCTTGGTTAAACCCTGTTGAAGATTTTTAGAATTCCCCAAAACCTAACAGAATAAAAGATACGGGGTTTTATGATCTAGAGGGGGGGAAATGAAAAAAAAATTCAAACTTAGTAATGGCACACCATTTGCTAGGTGCGCTACTAGTAACAGAAAAAAGATTGGTTTCGATTTAAAGAAAAATGTTCAAAAATATGATACGTAATATGACCGGGAAGTTTGAAATATTTTTTCAAAATTTCATCACACTCATGAACATGAACAAAGTCCTAAACATCAATAAGGTTTAATAGGATTGATACGATAGATATATCAACAAGTGCCTGTTAAGTGAGCTGGTGCTGGGGTTGGATAGAACTGAGAAGTTAAGCGTGCCTGGGCTAGAGTAGTGTGAGGATGGGTGACCTTCCGGGAAGTTCGACCATGGGGTGCGATTTGACTTGAGATTAAGCATATTGACCTGAAATTAATAAAAAAACAAAAAACAATTTTTTAAAAAAAAATGAAAAACAAAAAATTGAAAAAAAAATTGTTAGTAATGGTTCACTTCTATGAGGTGCGCCATTACTAAGTCACATAGTAATGGCGCACTGTTGGACATAGTAATGGCAAAAATAGGTGCGCCACTAACAGGCCTTTTTCTACTAGTGCAAACTTCAAATGATATAAGTGAAGCACATGTAGCATTCTATAAAGCCATACTCAAAAGATATATGTGAAGAGTCTCATACCAGCATGGTACATCACTAAAATGAAAATAAAAAGCACATGACGCTCCAAGAATTCACGCATATCATGTGAGCAAAACAAAAAGTGAAACATATATACTGATACTTGTTGAAGAAAGATGGCATACCTTTCTAGGGCATCCCCAAGCTTGAACTCTTGCATCTCCTAACTCTCCTCATATCGATACCTCCTACATCTTCGAGCACTTCATCCACACAAAACTTAACCAAACTTTTTATTAGCGGGGTTAGTACATATAACATCAAATCCCATCATGTCCTGCCATAACATTATTGTATAATTACAATCAAACATTACCGACTGTATGGTATCACAATCTTATGGCTCCCAAGCCAACGGGGCTCAACAAGATTTCAAACATATGCAAATAATGAAACTATAACAGAAATCTATGAAAATAGGACAATCTGTAAAGATGCAGATGCTAGATATACTTCTATAACTCAAAATATTTTTGAAAATTAAGACAAAAAAACAATTTGCATAGCAGTACTCTTTAAAAGTTTCAATTTTTTTTGCATGTTCCAATAAAAAATGTAAATTCACGCACTACAGCAAAAGTTTCTGTTTTTGCATCGCACACACAAAACAAGCAATTTAAACATCCCAAAGGTAAATCTTGGCACTATATTTTTATAGTACAGTATTTGAACAACAGGATAATTATTTTTTTGAAAAGTTTCTGTAATCAAGGTTCAAAAAGTTTCCATCAGCATGAACAAGTTCAAGGATACACCCCACTTCCATGGTGCTTGTCTTTCTCACTTTCACTTTTTGAGGGAGTCCTGGACTAGGGGGTGTCCGGATAGCTGGATTATCATCATCGACCGGACTCCAAGACTATGAAGATACAAGATTGAAGACTTCGTCCCGTGTCCGGATGGGACTTTCCTTGGCGTGGAAGGCAAGCTTGGCAATACGGATATGTAGATCTCCTACCATTGTAACCGACTCTGTGTAACCCTAGCCCTCTCCGGTGTCTATATAAACCGGAGGGTTTTAGTCCATAGGACGAACAACAATCATACCATAGGCTAGCTTCTAGGGTTTAGCCTCCTTGATCTCGTGGTAGATCCACTCTTGTACTACCCATATCATCAATATCAATCAAGTAGGAGTAGGGTTTTACCTCCATCGAGAGGGCCCGAACCTAGGTAAAAACATCGTGTCCCTTGTCTCCTGTTACCATCCGCCTAGACGCACAGTTCGGGACCCCCTACCCGAGATCTACCGGTTTTGACACTGACATTGGTGCTTTCATTGAGAGTTCTTCTGTGTCGTCACCGATAGGCTTGATGGCTCCTTCGATCATCATCAACAACGCAGTCCAGGGTGAGACTTTTCTTCCCAGACAGTTCTTCGTATTCGGCGACTTTGCACTGCGGGCCCATTCGCTTGGCCATCTGGAGCAGATCGAAAGCTACGCCCCTGGCCATTAGGTCAGATTTGGAAGTCTAAACTTCACGGCTGACATTCGCGAAGACTTGATCTTCGATGGATTCGAGCCACAGCCGAGCGTGCCGCACTGTCTCGATGTGCAGGATTTAGCTCTGCCGCCGGACAGTACCCTGGAGGCCGCACATGAGTCCGCTCCGACCCTTAATTCGGAGCCGACCGCGTAGAACGAGGATGGGTGGCTAGATACCGCCTCGGGGGCTGCAACCTCTACGGCGATGGAGCCGAATACTGACCTTGTCCCTTGCGACGCTCGTGACTCCGAGGTGCTGTACTCCTCGCCGGACTCCGAACCTCCTGCGCCCCCTCCAATCGAATCCGATTGGGCGCCGATCATGGAGTTCACCGCCGCGGACATCTTTCAACACTCACCTTTTGGTGACATCCTGAATTCGCTAAAGTACCTCTCGATATCAGGAGAGCCCTGGTCGAATTGCGGTCAGGATGGTTGGGATGCGGACGACGAAGAAATTCAAAGCCCACCCACCACCCACTTTCTAGCCACTGTCGACAATCTAACCGACATGCTAGACTATGACTCCGAAGACATCGACAGTATGGACGACGATGCCGGAGACGACCAAGAACCAGCGCCTATGGGGCACTGGAAGACCACCTCAACTCATGACATATACATGGTGGATACACCAAAAGGAAGCGATAACGAGGAACAACGGGACGCGGCGAAGGATAATCCCCCCGAAAACAACCAAAACGGCGACGCAAGCGTCGCCCGAAGTCCTGCCTCGATAACAACATCACCCATAATGACCCACCGTAGAGCAGGGCAAACCAGTGGACGACAAACATGCAACCAAGCAACCATCCGAACAGGATGAATTGGACAAGCAACCCATCCCCGGCGAAAACAACAGTCTAGATGATCTCACGCCGGACACATCGCCGGAGCATAAGAACCTTCACAAAAGGCTCGTCGCCACTGCAAGAAGTTTGAAGAAACAGAAGCGGAAGCTCAAAACAGCAAAATACGTACTCAAAATGAGATGGAGCAAAGTACTCAAGACCGCAAATAAATACGGCAATAGTCACCAGGCAAAGAGCTACCCGAAACGCAAACTGTTGCTCAAATTCGACGAGGAGGCCGTAGAGCCACCACAATCAAAAAGCAAAGAAGCCGCCTGGCCGGATAGACGACCAGATGACAGGCTAAGAGCGGCAAACGGCGCCGCACACAAGCTGGCACACAATCGATATAAAGACCCTCACAAAAAGGATGGCCCGGTCAGGTCCATTTATGGACCAAAAAAGAGGGCTCCAGGAAGCAACACAACACGTCAAGTGTTCGAAGATATTGGCACACCTAAATACAGGGGCACCGCACACCCACTATGTTTCACCGATGATGTACTGGATCATGAATTTCCAGCGGGATTCAAACCCGTAAACATAGAGGCATACGACGGAACAACAGACCCCGGAGTCTGGATTGAGGATTATATCCTACACATACACATGGCTAGAGGAGATGATCTCCACGCCATAAAATACCTACCCTTCAAGCTCAAAGGGCCAGCTCGGCATTGGCTCAAAAGCCTTCCAGAAAATACAATTGGAAGTTGGGAAGAGCTCGAGGACGCGTTTCGAGCAAATTTCCAGGGGACTTATGTCCGCCCTCCGGATGCAGACGACCTAAGTCACATAACTCAACAGCCCGGAGAGTGAGCACACAAATTCTGGAACAGGTTCCTCACCAAAAAGAACCAACTAGTCGACTGTCCGGACGCCGAAGCCTTAGCAGCTTTTAAACATAACGTCCGAGATGAATGGCTTGCCAGGGACCACGGCCAGGAAAAACCAAGAACAATGGCCGCGCTAACAAGCCTCATGACCCGCTTTTGCGTGGGGGAAGATAGCTGGCTAGCAAGATGCAGCACCAGCGACCCGAGTACATCCGAAGTTAGGGATGGAAATGGGAAATCATGACGCAGAAAAGATCAGCGCCGGAATAAGGAAAATGGCCCAAAGAGCACGGCGGTCAACGCCGGGTTCAAAAGCTCTCGGCCGAACAACAAAACACTGCCTCTTAAGGAAAATAGTGACGAGCTATCCAACCTAAACAAAATCTTGGATAGGGTATGTCAAATACACAGTACCCCCGGGAAGCCTGCAAACCACACCCACCGAGACTGTTGGGTCTTCAAGTAGTCCTGCCGACTGAACACCGAACACAAGGGGCTCGACACGCCAAGCGAGGACGATGACGAACCCCACAAGTAGAGCGCCGGAAAACAAAAGAACTTCCCACAAGAAGTAAAAACAGTGAATTCACTTCAAGTGATAACAAGGAAAAATATGGCGGCGTCTATCAAAGCACATGCCGCACGGTCCACCCCAGCGGAATCCCGAGATTGGATGTCAAAACCAATTACTTTCGACCATCTGGATTACTCCAGAAGTATTGGAAATGCAGGATGGACTGCTTTGATATTGGATCCTATAATCGACGGACTACAATTTACACAAGTCCTAATGGATGGCGGTAGCGATTTAAACTGCTATATCCAGACACAATCCGCATGATGGGGATAGACCCTACCAAAATTCGCCATAGCAGCACTTCCTTCAAAGGAGTGACGCTAGGCACTTACGCCAATTGCACAGGTTCCTTACTATTAGAAGTTATGTTCGGTTCATCCGACAACTTCCGTCACGAAAAGCTAATCTTCCATATCGCCCCATTTAAAAGTAGCCACCAAGCAATATTGGGACGTGATGCTTTCGCCCGCTTTAACGCAATACCGCATTACGCGTCTCTTACACTTAAAATGCCCGGTCCACGTGGCATTATCTCTTTGAAAGGTCGCTCAAGACCCCGGACACGGCTAGGCGAGTCCGGCATAAATAAACTAGGGGCTTCCTAGCCGCATACCCCTTTACAAGGGGTTGTGAGCATGAACAATGAGAGCCACTAAAGCTCAACTTTATTCATTTTTTAAAATCATACTCTGTTTTAAATGCATTTTTTGCACGGTATTTTCCCAAGCTAAGTTCTTCTCTCTTACAGATGAACAGCGTGCTACACCCGTCCAGGATACAGCACAATGGAGACACAGGCGCAGACGTGCAGCAGGGACCCGTTGCAAGGATTCTTTTCAGATTAAGACCCTGCGTAAACCTTTCTTACTGTCTCTTGTTGATACACATCCCCCGGTTTTCTATATAACCAAGGAGGAGGCTGGCATTTTGGCATCGGCCGCGCCAGAAGTTTTCGCCCGTACCTGGACAATAGGGGCTTAGGGCATCGTTCTGCCCGTTTTCATAAAGACCGAATACCTCAGGGAGTATTCGGCGTCTCGAGTTAGGCCTTATATGCATCAGCTCCGAATCATGTCTTTGGTCAAATGTTGGGTTTGCCCGGCTCCTGTGTTTTGCTGCCTTACGTTCCGTATCATCGGCTAACGCGGCACCCGGAGAACTACTGCGATTGTGCCCCGGTTCGGCCGGGCGAGCACCTCAGTAGAGAAAGCCGAAAACTGACTGTCATGATATAGCAAGAGACTGGTCAACCACTCGATCGACTACTGGAATGTCTAGAATTCCTCCGCTTTGACGAAGGACCGTTTCCCGGTCAGGCACATACACGCCCCGAATTCGGAGAGCGCGGTTCCCCTAGGGGCTATATCGTAGCCCCACCTTCGAACTCCTATGGCTAAGTGAAAGTGATAAAGCATTATAGTCCAGTTGCCTAGTTTGCTACGCTACCACCTCCTTCACAGGACCAAGACGTTGGATTAAGTGTGAAAATGCGCTATTTTGCAAACACCCCCACACCATGTGCGTGGGGGCTGAATCCGAAGACTGCCATCTTTCAGGTTATACACACGTATACATTAATGGCCGCACAGGAGATATTTCAGTACTTGAACGCACAAGTATAAAAAGCACTTATATTATATGGTTCTACAAATCATACATGTCATTTGAACATAAAATTTTTCGAGCACTGCGACTTTATTAAACGAGCGCCCTGTAGGACTTCCCCAAAATAGTGCTCGGCGGGTAATCGGCTCTCGTCCGAACCCCGGGATGCAACATTGGTGGCATCCATCTCTGCCCAGCATGCCGACCACTTCATCGCCTTGATATGCGGCACCGCCACAAGGAATTGCTACAATAAGCCAAAATAACTCTTCGGCTTGGGCCTATCCAGCCACAGATGAGCCACTACATCCATCATGGCAAATCCGGACAATCTATTCAGCTCAGCCCACTCAGCTAACCGATCGGTCAACGGAAGTGAATGCTCCGGACTATGGAATTGAGACCAAAAAAGCTCTTCCATCTCGTGATCCTTTTGGCTTCGGAAGTGCACAACAAAATTTGCCGCACTCGCCGCCAAATCCAGATAAGGATCCTCCGCACCCCACAGCTGGCCAAGCTGAGCATACTTCTGCTCTATGAACTTCCTGCGCAGCAGAAAGGGCTTCCCAGCCGCAATGTCTCCGGCCTGACGCAGCTCCTCCTTTATAGCCCTCATTGCAGAACGAGCATCCTTGGCTTCCGCGGTGGCCTTCTTTAGGTCCTCTTGCTCCGCTCGGCATTCTTTTTCAAGAACCTCATAGCGGTCGGTAACATCCTTCAGCTTCATGGCCATTCCGGCCATCTCCCCCCTGCTTTGGCAGTGAGCAGCCTTTTCGGCTTTTAGCTCTTCGGCCGCCTTCAAGGCAGCCGCATCACTCCTTCTGGCCTGCTCCTTGGCTCGAGTAAGCTCTGCCCGAAGGTCCTCCACAGCAGCGGCACCATCTGCATTAAGCATATATGTTGCAAGGAGTGGGCATCAGTTCCCTTACTTGGTGACCGTGGAGAAACAGCCTACCTTGTGACTCGTCAAGTCGTTTATTGACCAGCGCGATGTCCGCATCCGCAACGTCGAGTTGCCACTTTAGCTCGGCAACTCTATCAGTCCGGCTGGCCACCGGACGATCCGCCACCTGCATAGGAAAGGCGAGAATTAATAACTGAGATTATGATCCTCGGCATGCTGTCGCTTTCGACAACATACTGAGTCTCAGGGGCTACTATCTATACAGGGCGCACTCTATGTGCAAAACTGTCCAAAGGTATGTCATTTTTACGTACCTCAAACCCCGCCAGTAAACTTCTGATGGCATCATGCAACCCGCCCTCAGGGGATGAAATTCTTTCAATCAACATACCCATTAATGCATGGTGATCTTCTGAGATAGACGCCCTCTCGAGCAGATCCTTCAGCTCCCCCGCCCTCAGGGGCACCCTCCGCGACGACACCTCAGGGTCGTCCGCCCTGACTAACGGTGCGGAAGATGGAGGTGTCTCGCTCTCCATCATCTCCGGACGAAGGTCCCCCGAAGACGAGCTCAGCTGAGAAGGACGGAGATCCGAACTACAAGATAAAAACTTCGGTTATCCTCAGAAGCAAAAATAGGGATGTCCCTTATTACAAAACTCCCCTTTTCCTACTTACGGCTCGCTGGAGGGCCGATTCCTTGGGGGAGATAGTGCGGCCGGGGCTTCCCCTGGCGTAGGACCCTCTGGTGAAGATTTCTTCCCCCGCTTTGAGGCCTTAGCCTCTGGGTCTTCGGAAGCGGTCCTCTTCTCCCCTTGGAGGGAGGGATTCTCGATCCCCCCTTTCTCCAAAGCCTCCTTAGTAGAGGCGGTAGTTTCTCTGTTTTCCCCTTCGCCCTCCTCTGAAGGCGCAACCTCCAGCATCTTGACCAACACTGGATCCGGCGCGGTCTCTGGGAGGGGGGCCGGACACCGTATCAGTTTTGCTTGCGCTATCCACTCCTGTTCAAAGGACGATTGGTTAAAAGGCAAATCCAAGAATATGCAAACAAACGGTATGTCCGGACACAGGGCTACTTACTTGAGCATCCGGGCGATTGCAGCTTAAGCCGGCATCCTCGGTCAATTCCGGACACACTTCTTGTGATCCGAAGAACAATTTGTACATCTCCACGGGTGTCGTACCCATGAAGTGTTAGAGAGCTCGTGGTCCCTCCGGATTGAATTCCCACAGGCAGAGGGGGCGAATTTTGCAGGGCAGAAGACGCCGAATCAGCATAACCTGCATCACTACGACCAGATTGATCTCCCTCTCCAGGAGGTCTCGAATCCGGCCCTGCAATAGGGGTACGTCCATGGACAGCCCCCAGTCAAGCCCTTTGTTGACCCATGACGTCAGCCGTTGTGGAGGGCCAGAGCGAAAGACGGGCGGCGGCCTCTACATGCTGCCCCTGGGAGCAGTAATATAGAACCACTCCTGTTGCCATAAACCGAGCTCCTCCTGAAAAGAGCCCTCGGGCCATGGAGCATCGACCCTGTTGCTTACAACCGCCCCGCCGCACTCTGCCTGACACCCCTCAATCATCTTCGGCTCCACGTTGAAGGTTTTGAGCCACAAACCGAAGTGAGGGGTGGTGCGGAGGAAGGCTTCGCAGACGACAATGAATGATGAGATGTGGAGGATGGACTCCGGAGCCAAGTCATGGAATTCCAACCCATAGTAAAACATGAGCCCCCTCATGAAGGGATCCATCGGGAAGCCTAAACCCCGACGGAGGTGAGACACGAACACGACGCTCTCGCCTGGCTCGGCAGTGGGAATGACTTGCCCTTGGGCAGGAAGCCTATGCAAAATCTCGTAGGTTCAGTACCTGGCTTCTCTCAGCTTTAGCACGTCCTCCTCCGTGACGGAGGAGGGCATCCACCGGCCCTGCAAGTCAGAGCCGGACATTGTCGAAGTTTCGAAGCGCTCGAATCTGGAGCCCTGAGTGTTGGAGCTCGGGGCGGATTCGATTGAGGATTGAAGAAAAAGAATGAGCCCGGTTCTCATTATAAAGAAGGAGAATACCAAGAGCCGTCTCCGTGACCGTTTGGAACCCGCCTTCGATGGAGGGGGTGTAGCGACGGGCGCGGTTGGTTTACCCACGTCCGTATTGATGGGAATCCCGGAATAAGGGGAACACGACCTCTTCCTCGACAGGACTTGCCAAGGAAACCGTTTCGCTAAACGCGCTGAGGTGGTATAATAAAAACGATTTAAGTAAAGGCTTGGTAGTGGTGTGACGTCACGCCACAAAATGCATCAGCAGATTGAACTTGTGTAAATATTATTCTCTCTACGGTGGTATGTGGAATTTATTTTACAGAGCCGGACACTATCCTGGCATTCACAATCTTCTATGGATTATTCGGAGGAGGAACCCGCCTTGCAATGCCGAAGACAATATGCGTGCCGGACTCGTCATCATTGAAGCCTGGTTCAGGGGCTACTGAGGGAGTCCTGGACTAGGGGGTGTCTGGATAGCCGGATTGTCATCATTGGCCGGACTCCAAGACTATGAAGATACAAGATTGAAGACTTCGTCCCGTGTCCGGGTGGGACTTTCCTTGGCGTGGAAGGCAAGCTTGGCAATACGGATATGTAGATCTCCTACCATTGTAACCGACTCTGTGTAACCCTAGCCCTCTCCGGTGTCTATATAAACCGGAGGGTTTTAGTCTATAGGATGAACAACAATCATACCATAGGCTAGTTTCTAGGGTTTAGCCTCCTTGATCTCGTGGTAGATCCACTCTTGTACTACCCATATCATCAATATCAATCAAGCAGGAGTAGGGTTTTACCTCAATCGAGAGGGCCCGAACCTGGGTAAAAACATCGTGTCCCTTGTCTCCTGTTACCATCCGCCTAGACGCACAGTTCGGAACCCCCTACCCGAGATCTGCCGGTTTTGACACCGACACTTTTCTTTTTGTAAAGTTTTAGGTTCCCCTTTTTTTCTTTGTTTTTAAACTTTATAAAAGCACATAGCAGAAGTAAACGACTCTCTAAAACTTCCGGGTTGTCTCCATGGCAGCGCTTACTTTAAAGCCATTAAGCTAGGTATATAGTGCTCAAGTAATTGATCCACCCGGATCCCAAGGTATATTAAATCCAGTTTTAATAACAATGATTTGTAATTTAGTAGTGAGGACAAAGCAACATATATCATGTAAAAACAAAATTTAACTTTCCTCCTATGCATTGGCAAGTCATAAAAGAACAATCCATGCACACATAATAAAGGCCGATACATAGCATACACAGTTTCTTGCAATTTTATCGTATTGGAAACATAGAGAGGTGAAGATGTGGTTCCTCTATCATAATAATTACAAGTGGGAGAAGGAAGCACATGCATATTATGTTCATCAAAATCATCATGGGCAATAGTAAAACGACACCCATCAATATAGTCCTTAATAAGGACAAACTTCTCCAGTATAGTGTAGTTGGGAGAATTCAAAAAGATAATAGTACTATCATGTATGGGTCCAATAGCAACAATTTCATTCTTAACATAAGGAAATATAACAAGTTCATCTCCATAAGCATAAATTATTCAAATTTGCATCAAGGCCAGAAGCATAACAAGCATTAATTTCATCAAAAAGGGATATTTCAAATGAATCCAAGGGATCATTGCAATCATCATAGCATTCATCCTTCTGTAAGCATGAAGGGAAATTAAACAATGTATGAGTTGCAGAGTTACTCTCATTAGAGGGTGGGCATGGGTAGCTAATCCACTCTTCATCCTTTTGTTCTTCGCTCTTCTCCTCATCTTTTTCATCTAATGAGCTCACAGTTTCAACAATTTCTCCTTACATAGATTCATGAAAAATATTAGTCTCTTCTTGGACAACGGGGACTTTCTTAATAAATTCTTTAACATAAGCATTAGAAGCATAGTTTTCATAGCAACGATTATGTATGACAAAATTTTGATCTCTGTAAATAGTAATATCATACTTTTCAATCAAAGAAGCAACTTCATAGGCACCCTTAAAAGAAACAAATTCTTCAATTTGTTCAATATCATACTAATTATAGTCACCTTTGGCATAAGAAGATAAGATTACATTATCCTTAAACTCACATTGGAAGGGAAGGTGTCTTTTAGGGTCTTCAGAACAACAAGTAAGATCATGTATTTCACATTAATTCCAAGCATCACTATGTAAATTATTAATATGATGCCATAAAAGTTTCCCTTTTTGAGATAAGCAGTGTTGCACAAAATAAGCATGCTCATTTAATGATTTTCCCTCAACTAAGCTAGTTGGGTTTTCAGCACGAGCAAATAGCGATCGAAGGTGATCCAAGTAAAAAGCTTCAGCAGTATGATAGATTTTGGGTGGTGCTTCAACCATTGGTTTAGCAAGTACAAGTATTTTTTTGGTATTTTATGTTTCCTACCCATAACTAAAGATAGAAAAGAAGAGCACAAAATAAAATCTACTTAGTGATAAAGCAAACAAGCACACACGAGAATATTCACCCCACGCTATTGCTCCCCGACAATGGCGCCAGAAAAACATCATGATAACCCACAAGTATATAGGATCAATTGTAGCTTTTTCGGTAAATAGGAGTGTCGAACCCAACAAGGAGCGAAAGGTAGGATTTATATTCCCTTCAAGTTCTATCAACCACCGATACAACTCTATCCGCACTTAACGATCGCTTTTCCTAGAACAAGTATGAAACTATTTTGCTGGTTTTGTGCTAGAACTACATTGCAAGAATAAAACTTGGATTACTTTGCAAGATAAACATAGTTATTTGTTTAGTAGAAAGATTTTTATAACACATGAAAATGATTTGTCCTTAGGAAATCGACAACTAGAACTGTAATCATTATTGCAATTTTATATGAGGGAGAGCCATGAGCTAACATACTTTCCATACTTGGATCATATGCACTCATGATTGGAAATCTAGCAAGCATCCGCAACTACTAAAGATCATTAAGATAAAACCCAACCATAGCCATAAGTGACAAGTCCTCTTTACTCCCATATGCAACAACCCCCTTACTCGGGTGTAAGCTTCTGTCTCTCTAGCCACCCACTATAAGAGAATTATGAACGTACTGCAACACCCTACAACGGTAACCCACCACGCTTGCCCAACACAGATAGCAACATAGGACACTATGAAAATAAAACATACAACTCAAACCAATCACGATCATCAATCAATCAATTGGACAAAATGAATCTACTCAAACGTCATAGGATGGCCATACAACATGGGATAATAATATATAACATTAAGCACCATGTTTAAGTAGAGAATTACAGTGGGGAGAAGAGATGTTACACCACTGTATAGAGTGGGAGAGAGTTTGTGATGACGGCATCGAAGTTGTTGGTATAGATCTTTGTCATGATGATTGCCCCGGCAGCGTTCCAGCGCCACCGGGAGAGAGGGGGTGACAACCCCCTCCTTCTTCTTCCATGGCCTCCCCCCTAGATGGGAGGAGAGTTTCCCCTCTGGTCCACGGCTGCCATGGCAACGGAGGGGCAGGAGCCCCTCTGAGATTGGATCTCTTTCCATTCTCATCTCTTTCATGTTGTTGTTTCTAGACGAAAATGCTTTGTTAAATTCTGAGAGATCTGTAACTCCGTTTGGGATGAAATTCTGACACGATTTTTTCCTGGATATTAGGTTTCTAGCGGACAAATAAGGTCACCAACCAACTTATGAGGGGTTCATGAGGTACCACGGCACGCTCTGGTGCCTTGTGGCGCCCATGAGGACCCTCTTGCGTTGATTCTTTTTCCAAAAAATCACATGTATTCCAAAATAAATCTCCGTAAATTTTTATCGCATTTGGACTTTGTTTGATATGGATATTCTGTGAAACAAAAAACATGCAACAAATAGGAACTGGCACTGGGCACTGGCTCAATATGGTAGTCCCAAAAATAATATAAAATGGTGCCAAAAGTATATGGAAGTTGTAGAATATTGGCATGAAACAGTCAAAATTATTGATACGACGGAGACGTATCACCGTAGTCCCCATCGGGTCGTAGGTTGCCAAGCAAAGCCCCCAGAGTGTTCTTGGAGAGTTTCCTGGACGCAAATCCTAGACTCCAATATAATTATGAATCATTTCAAAACTGACTTCATTGGTTGCATTCAACTCAACATAATTAATGCTTCTGTAATGTCAAGTATCAATCCAATTTAATTGCTAATGTTTATTTCTTTGGTTCAAGTTCAGCTCAAGTCAAATGTGAATCCAATACATTTTCTATAGTTTTATTTGCTTTTAGTTAAGACTAAAGTCAAATATATATCCAACCTTATGACTAAATTTATTTAGTCAATTTGAACCAAAGTCAAATATGAATCCAAAATGTTTTACCATGTGCAAATAGTGTTCAACTTCATTAGAATTTAGTTTGAACCTTTCCCTAAAGTCAACTATTAATTCCAAAGATATTTTTTGGGTTTAATTAAATTTATTAAACCATATTCTAAAAGTTTTCTCTCAAATTGAACTTAGGTTTTTAGAGTATAACCAAACTATGAAATGGATTCAAATATCATTTGAATTTACTAAAGTCCATGTTATAGTCTCTGAACTCATTTGTATCATAATTCTTTTATTAAAAAAAATTGATTTCAAAGTTAAACCAATTTAGGTTTAGTTTCTATTTGAATTATGGCCTCTACTGTATTATGTTTAAGGTTAATTAGATAAATGCCACTCCAATTATGGTGATTCATAAAAATGCCACTTTAATTTCAAAACTTTGAAAAATGCCACTACAAATTTTGCAAACTTTGAAAAATGCCACTTTAGACTTCAAAAAATGCCACTAGAAATGGCATGAAATGGCGTTTTTCAAACTTTGGAAATTGCAGTGGCATTTCCCGAAATCGCCAAATTTGGAGTGGCATTTATCAAATTAACCCGATGTTTAAAATGTTTTTTGACATTATTCAAATTTTAACTAAAGTGTTCTCAGTTGAAAATATTTTTGACTAGGTTCATTTTGTAGAAAGAATCAATTTATTTGGATATATAATTGTGAGTTATGCCCTGTTTGAATTTCTGGACAGAGTGAAAGTACATTTCATAAGGGTCATTTTGCAAAAGAATCATCCAATTTGGGCCTGTAGATAATTAGTTATGGAGGTTTTAATTTTAGGGTCTTTTATGCAAAATTGCCAAATGAATTTAATAAGACGAATATCTAGTGGATAAGGTTATGCATATGGTTGTGATGTGGCAGCATGGGATTGGACGGTACCGATTCATTAAGAAAACAAGTCATGGCCATTGTATCTGAGATGGATGAGTTCATGACCCCTTCGCTGCGTTAAGTGATCTAATCTCGTGTGTGCGTGCATGATCGGATGGATGAGAATAGACATGGCTCATCGGTCGGAGCATCTCACTAGAGCGAAGACGACATTGATGGCTCTCAAGTTCAATGCGGGCGAGGTCTTCGGTGGTCACCGGCGTCAACAAAGGGCATGACGGGTCCGGCACGATGCGGCGAGTCCGGTGGTGGTCACGTGGCGCTTGGGGATGATGGAAACAATGATGACGGGTTCTTCGGAGATTGCATGAGCATTGGTGCTCTCAGGTCCTCAACTGTGTGCTCTTCTCGTGGCTCCTTAGCGGCAGCGGAATGACCCGCCGGAACAGAGCAGAGGCGGTCACAATGTGAGCTCGAGCTCGGGTAGCCTGGTGGCGAAGAGGCGCGGGAGAGATGGGGAATGGAGAGAGGGGCTCCGAATGTTTAAATAGGAGCCGGCGGTTGTGTGAGATGTGTGGGGAGGTTGTGGGTGTGAGGTTGGGGAAGATCCTCACATTCGGATGTCGGTGCTAAAACTGGCGGATCTTTGGTAGGGGGTCCCGAGCTGGTTATTTAGGAGCTATGGTAATTGGGGAAAAATAGGAGATGATTACCCAGGTTTGGGCCCTCTCAAAGAGGTAAAATCCTACATCCTACTTGATTATGTTGATTTTATGGAGTATCAAGTACAAGATGATCTACCTTGAGATCGTATGTTGTATTCTCAACCCTAAGGCTGGTAATTGTGTCTTTAGAAACTAAACCCCATGGCTTATATACACACCAGGGGTACATAGGTTACACATCTGGTCGGTGTCCACTCATACTAGCTAATGAGCTATCCTTGAACTACACACAAATTCTTCGGAGGTTTCCATCTTGATCACGCCGAGGTTCGTAGCTTCTGGAGTCCTTCCTTATGGAGATCTGTGGGCCGCAAGTTCGGCGCATGGACTATGGATCATACAGGGAAGTACTCTTTAGTCCAGGATACTGTTAGTAGACCCTGAACATGTCTTCTAAGCCGAGGATGATAGCTCTATCCTCAGACTAATGTCTTCGGCTTGGTTGGTGTGTTCCTCCGCTATCAGTTATTGCACAAATCTGAAGCTTATAAATTATCGAGTCTGCTTTCACAGTTGAACCTTCCGACCTAATTCTCGAAACCTTATCCTCTGTGTGGGAAGTAACGGGTCCCTTTTTTTACAAAGGTATCCCCCTATACCTGGCATCCAAGGTAGCTTAGCCTCAAAGACTTGTCACATAGGTGTGAATAGTGGTTTTTATGTGACAACTTTTACCGGACCATCGCCACCCATAATTCTAGTTGACCCAGTTATTGCGAATCAAATTGTGGCCAAAGGTAGCTTTCTCATTGGCATGTCCTATCAGTGTAGGGATCGTGCTATGTTTTTCAAGGGATATCATCATTGAATTGTTTTTATAGATGCCCATCTAACAACACGAAGGCATGGAAGGTGGTGTTTCATGCATCACAGTAAGGGGACTCTTGGTTTTTCATCGACCTATAAAAGAAAAGGGTGGTAATTTACTTTCCCCCATGCTCCCATCTCCTGTGCCATCGCCTGCAGCTTTAAGATCTCTAGCACCCTAGATCCATTCCAAAGCCTCTCCACTTCACATGTGCCCCGATTTTGGCATCAAAAATGGCCGATGGTGAGCTGAAGGGGAACTGGGTGTCCTCAAATTTCACGGAGGACACCGTCATGGAGCAACGCAGTAAATACCCACCAAGGCCAATTGTCGGGTACCGGAGCTTGATTGTCCCACCTAATGTTGGGTCCCGGAGCAAGATGCTAAATTGTGCGAGTGACAGTCTGATCTTTCACGCTACTAGATGAAACAAGACGAATGATAGCAGATGCAGTTGTAGATAATTAATAGTGAAGAAGCCTTTAGATCTTACTGCAGAGAAGAAACCAAAAGAAAAGTACTTGCGCCAAAATAAAGCCAAGGTTAATCACGGCGGTGCAGCAGCAACAAATCCCTGATCATCAAGGATCGCAAAACTCATAGTATTGGCGTCCCCCAATCTGGGACATTTTCTTTTGTAACTCTCAATTAAAAAGATCAATCTAAAACAACTCCCGTACAAAACTCATGACGTTGCCTTTTATATCCTGTCCGCACCAGCTGTAGGGGCCTAAACTACTAACCAACTCGATGTCTCAAACTAACATGGCGATCCTCTCCTTTTACATATCGGGGAGAGGAAAAACAAGCTAACACAACTTGTACATGGACCCTCATATTCTAAAGTAGTTTTCTTTAATTAAGAAGCTATGTGAGCACCCTGTCAGCCACTAGTGTACCTATAGTGGCAGCACGCCCACCGGAAGCGCTCTAATGCTACATTTTTAGTAGTAGCGCATTTTGCAGACCCGCCGTTGCTATTAACATAGCACCGTTTTCTCACGAGCGCTACTACTAAGACGCAGGTGCCACCTTTTCAACCCTGTCCCCCTCCCCTTCATCTCCCCCTTCACTTTGCCCTCCCCCTCATCTCTCCCTCACTTTGCTTCTTCCTCACCTTGCTTCTCTCCCCATTACTCGCTTTCTTATCCTACCTCTCCTTTTCTATCTTTAATACCCCTAACTACACCACACCTCCATTAATGCAACCACTTTCTCTTTTCCTCTCTTTTCATTACTCCACTAGTTAGAGCCATCTCCTTCCCCAACTAGCTATGTAGATTCACCCATTTAATGAAGTGACCTTTCTACCTCCCCAACTAGATCTATCCATTTAATTGAAGAAGTAATATTTGTCCTCTTTCGATCACTAGATAGCTAGGTGTGTGGTGACACTGACCTCATCAATGTGCTCGATCTATCTCTAGATAGCTAGGTGAGTATAAATTTGTTCTTTGCAAGAATGGAAATATGTTTGTGTTATATGACCTCATCACTGCCGGGCGATATGATGGAAATTGTGCGTGTGGCATGAGTTTCCACTCAATTGTGCGTGAGCTGCCTATGTTTTGCCGAAATGTCGATTCATTTCCGTTTCGGCGAATTGAAGGCAAATCTTTGTGCCCTATTTTTAGGGAAGGTCATGCCAAATTTTTGTATGACTTTGATGCATGCATGCATTTTTATAATCATTTTTCTTATTATTACCACGCAGGTGATCATGATGGCGAGTGGAATGATGGTGGAAAGGTTGTTGCGATCGGCGGTGCAGGACATGTATGATAATAACCGGACGGGGATTTTATGTCCGTGTCGAAGATGCAAAGGAGGAGTTTGGTTTGACACCTATAAGGATGGTCGTCTGAAGGCGCACCTGATCATACTGGTTTCATGAATGGCTATACTCGATGGATAAGTGAAGATGATGGTGATCAGGATGCCAATGGGGAAGCCAATGTTGACACGGGGCTAGACGAAGAGATGATCAATAATGGTAGCGGAGAAGAGGCCGGAAGGCAGCGAATACGAGGCCGGACATGGCAGCGGATAAGATGTGGATACGCCACAGCCTTCATAGCTACTAAGTTCAATCGTGCGGGACCCTCATGTTGTTCACCTGCTTCACAACAAGACGAGTAGCAACAGAGCTGCTTTTAGAGAGAAGGTCAAGCTGGAGCAATTGGAGGTAGACTCAAAGACTCCATTGTATGATGGTTGCGATCCCGAGGTGACCCACTTGAGTTTCACTCTTAAACTTCTACAGACGAAGGCTAAAAATAAATGGACCGACATAAGCCTCGATGAGCTTCTCAAGTGCCTAAAGAAGGTTCTTCCCGCTGGGAACATGTGTCCTACTAGTGTGGATGAGGCCAAAAAGATCGCGTGCCCTCTTGATATGCTGCACATTAGATACCATGCATGCATCAATGATTGCATCATTTATCGGAAGGAGCACGCGAAAAAAACCAACTGTCCGGTGTGCAATGCTTCTCGATATAAGAAGGCCCGAAAGAAATCTCCCCAGAAAGTTGAATGGTACTTACCGATCACTCCCCATCTGCAACATTATTTCGTAGATCCTAAGAAAGCAAATGTCATGCGTTGGCACGCGGAGAGGAAAAAGCCCGGCGATGGAGATGATCCGAAGCTAAGACACCTTGCGGATGCAAGCCAGTTGAGAGCGTTCAACGTCGAATATCGATATTTCATAGGTGATGCAAGGAACATCGTGCTTGGCGTGAATACCCATGGCATGAATCCGTTTGGAAACCAGAACACCAACCATAGCACATGGCCCATGTTTGTATGGATGTACAACCTCCCCCTAGTTGTGCATGATGTCAAAGTACATACACATGAGCATGCTGATTCAAGGGCCAAAACAACCAGGAAATAATATTAATCTGTATCTGGGGTGTAATGCCCAATATGTGATCCTGTCCGAGAGGAACTTGAAGGTCCCACCAAGGATAGAGCCGCATATTGAGACGCTTTTGCATGGTGGATATCATTACATCATACCTTTACATAATAGATGGGGATACATACAAAAGGCATACAATGTCACATGGATACAACATCATACACAAGAGCAACATCCGACTATGGATGAAACACAACTAGAAACTCAAACGACATCCACCCTGCTAGCCCAGGCTACCGACTAGGAACCTATCCCCTGAATGAAGAAGAAGCAGAAGAAGAACTCCAACAAGTAAACATCACTCTCACGTCATGATAATCGCATTGCATGTACCTACAACTATTGTTGTAGTAATTTGTGATCCACGAGGACTCAACAATCCCATTACCAGAATAAGTGGTGAGGTTGCAGCAAGCGACTAAGCATTGTATATTGGCTAAATTACGAATACCAGAATAAGAAGAGAAGCTACACAAACGGTTGCTACTACTAACGATCAAGAAGTGATCCTGAACTACTTACGTTCAAACATAACCCCACCATATTCGCTTCTCGACTCACTCGAAAAGGGACAAACATGGTTACACACGGGGTTGGTGTATTTTAATTTGGATCTGGTGTCAAGTTCTCTACAACCGGATATTAAAAACCCCCATCTGCCACATAAGCGCGGGCATGACTCTCCAAAGTTTAAACCCTGCAGGGGTGTCCCAACTTAGCCCATGAAAAGCTCACGATCTGCGGAGACAATCCTGCATCGCGGGACATCCGATCAAACTCGGTGTCCTGGTGCACAAGACATTTCGACGATGGTAAAAAAACCCAGCAAGACCTCCCGACGTGCCGACACCCTGATAGTAGCCGCGTGTATCTCGTCTCAGGCCACAATCGGATGGGTCAAGCTACGAGTAAAACCAGTCCTCAAGTTTCCCCGTGGTGGCCCTGCAGGTTGCCTGGTTTGGACCAACACTCATGAGGACCACTTGCCCGGGTTGTTGATTAATTATCATCGGGGTCCGGAAAGTCCCTATGCAAGTTTTAGCTGTTATTAGGCAAATGGTAAAACCAATGTTGGGCCTTGTTGGAAGAGTTTTATTCAAAGCGAACTGTCAAGATGGGCCCATAAACCCTCACCATGTTACGGACACAAAATCAAGGAATCTAACAATGGTATAACGGGAACTAGGGCGGCAAGAGTGGAACAAAACACCAGGCAAAATATCGAGCCTTCCACCCTATACCAAGTATATAGTTGCATTAATTAAATAAAGGATATTATGATATCCCAAGATATCCATGTCCCAACATGGAACAACCTGCACTGCACCTGCAACTAGCAATGCTATAAGAGGGGTATGAGCAACGCGGTAACATAGCCAAACAATGATTTACTATGGCCGTTAAAAATGTTAGAGGTTGTTTCCTGGCAATTTGGGAGGCTTGACAAACAAGTGGTAGGAAGCGCGACATCGCGATAGCATCGAGACCACTAGCATATCAAAGATAGTAGTGAGATCCAAGGTGATGGTCATATTGCTTGAACTCCCACTAGGAAGAAGAATGAGTCCATGAATAAGACGAACGTGCATAGACGAACCAAGTGTAGTCGAACGAATCCTCACGATGGCAACGAAACAGGAACTATTGAGAAGAAGCACAACTGGAAAGAAGCAAACAACATGGTAAACACACAACACATAAGCATGGCATGATGCTCAACCAAGTATGCTGCATGACATGGCTACATGATGCTACTCATGGCAAGAGGTGATGCATAGAAGAACACACATCAAAGCAAGTTTAAATGAGTCGGGAAACAACATATAACAATTCCGGTAAGTCCTCATATACAAATTTCGAAATTGGCCCAGATCTGAATAACACATTATGTTGAAGTTGTTAATTAGCAAGTTAAAGTGCACCATGATGATCTACACATCTTTCTAGCCAAGTTACCTATAAAGTTCATTTAATTCGGAGCTACGGCCTAGAAGATATGAGCAACACAAGTTAAACATGGCATTGATGCAGATGCATACAATCATCAAGCACACATGCTCAAAACATGGATTCAACAAGATAATATGAAACTGCATGCAATTCTAAGCAAGTTTCATGTAGAACACAATCACAACGGAGCAGCGGATCAACACATACACCCAAAGCAAGTTTCCACAACAATCTGCCCAAAACAGCAAATAGACACTTTGCAATCATCACAACAATATCCTACAGAAATCGTATGAGCACAACTTGATATGAACTCAAAGCACATATAACATGCTTCAAATATTATTAAGGTTCGGGTTCATAGGCATCAAGATTAAACCAACATGATCAATGCAAAAAAGCAACTTTATAACTCAAATTCATGACTTAGTGAAAAACTGGGCATACATGTGAGCAGAGTTAATAAGATGGCATGTTGGAGGCATGAAACAAAGATACTACAGTGCATGATCATGGCAAGCAAAAGCATACAATGCTAGCGCATATCATGGAGCTCAAACCATGGAACATGGGATATATATATGAGCAACAGGTTCATGGGAATCATCAAGGTGAGATGCAAACATGAAATAGCAGATTCTCAGATGGTGAAAATATGGGAAAGCAAAACAGTAACATCAAGATGCTGATTTGGAGGCACATAACAACAAGCTTAGAAATTTCAATAATTATTCAAAGGACATGGGCATGTAGTAGACATGATATACTTCAACTTACTCCATGGGAACAATTTCGTATGATGAACATATAAATTACTATGATTTTTTTCAAAATGCTACATGTTGTTAACAGATTGACAGATTTATCATGATGGCAACTTGGGAGCAATCATAAGACAAGATACAGCAAGTCTATATGGCAACCAAGGGCATGGCATCAAAGTACACATGACAAAGAGAAAATAACATCCAGACATCATATGCATATGGCTCACGGATTAGTGGGAACCATCAAGACGAGTTTGAATGTTGTAACAGTTTCAGGAAGTATAAAACAAAAACATTATCATAGCATGTTTGCAATCTTGGAACAGAGATCATGTGAAGTCTAAAATCATCAAACATGGCATGTGAAAAAATTACTCATAACATACTTCAATTCATGTAATTAAATCATCTCCAAAGAGGCATAGATTAATTAATAACAAGCTCACAACATGGCATCATAAAGTTAACAGAAAACTGGAACATCATTTAGGCAAGTTCATAGCAACAACAACATATGTTACTGGATATTTATATGGTATCAAATGGCCTGTCATGATAGATAATAACATGGACATCCAAACATGACAACTAAGCATCTCCATATTATGCATGCATTTGATGGTAGAATCAAGCAAACCTGGCATCATGATATGTTGGTGTACCAAAATAGGGGTGCTATTTTGTACCCCTTATTTGTGCACGGGCAGTCAGAGCCGCGCCCACGACCACACTTAAGCAGGGCAGAGACAGGAAATCAGAGCCGCGGGACGGCCAAAGCAACGCCAAGACAGAGGCATAAAGAGCAAGAAGGCAAAGTGGTTTCCCCTGGCAAGGGCGGCCTCCACGGCCCCGACAAGGATCTTGCCAGGGCAGCCAACCCGACGCCAGCAGGGCGCTCCACCCTTGGGCCCCAGTCTCTCCAGCGTCACCAGCCGCGTTGGGACATAGGCTCGGGAGGCGCCTCCATGGTGGCATGCAGATCTTTGTGAAGACAAGGAACACTTCAAATCAGAAGAGTAGAAGACAACGAACCTCGGCGAGATCCTCGCCGAGGAAACCCACAAGACCACCGGCAAGACCCTTGCCGGTGGCGACTGAAACACCGCGGCAAGACCCTTGCCGGTCCCACGGCAAGGCCCTTGCCGAGGACGTCCGTGAGGCCACGGCCGGGCCCGCACCTGTCAAGCTTCTTCCACTGCTCGCATGCAGCTGCCAGCCCACCAGCTGGGCTTGCACCTGCGTGTCGGCATGAGGCTTCTCGGCTAACTCAACACATGCCTACATGGTAGCATGCAAATCTTCATGAAGGCCCTACCACCGTGCCACCTCAGCAGCCTGCCAGCCTACATGGCGCTGACCGCCTCGCTGGCCCAGGCGCGTGTCAAGGTAGGGCGAGGCGGCGGTAAAGTGAAGGGGACATGTCAGAGGCGCATTAAATGCGTCTTGTCCCGTAATAGCTAGTAATAGGCTTAACCATAGTACCCCGATGCCACCTCCTGTGTGCCATTGTGGCGATCCCCTTGCATATAAAAGGAGGCCCGAGGCATCCAGGAGAAGGATTCAGACTTTGGGACAAGTTATGCTCATTGTAGCTAGTTCAAGAACCTCAAGAACACAAATACACAAATCAAAGCAGGACTAGGGTATCACGCATCCCTGTGGCTCGAACCTGGGTAAATGACCCGCGTGCTCGTGCTGACTGCTGATCCTTCACTCCTCACAACCCAGCGCCCTGCATTCGTAGTAGGGATTCTTGTGATACCATAGGTGCCTTTCCCACCGACATCTTTGACTCCACGGCCGAGTGTGACCTTCTATCATTCCTTGACGCCTACTCAGGGTAATATAAGATCTTCATGACAGGAGAAGATGAGAAGAAGACAACATTCATCACCCCATGTGGTATGTATTGCTTTTTACGAATGCCTTTCGGGTTGAAGAGTGTTGGCTCGACCTTTGCAAGAGCAGTCCAATTTGGTTTTGAGCCCCAGCTACATAGAAATACGGAAGCTTCTATTGATGACATAGTGGTCAAAACCAAGGACAAAGCAACACTTGTGCAAGATCTGGAGGAAACATTTGCAAACCTGCGCAAGATCAACCTCAAGTTGAACCCTGAGAAGTGTGTCTTCGTTGTCCCGTCCAGCAAGCTTCTCGGTTCTTTGTTTCGCAGCTTGGGATGGAGGAAAACCTAGACAAGATCAAGGCCATCGAGCAGATTGAGGCACCTGAGCGGATGAAGGACGTGCGTCGGCTAAGTGGCTGCATTGCCGCCTTGAGCAGATTCATCTCCAAGTCCGCGGAGCATGCCCTTCCCTTTTTCAAGATCTTGAAGAAGGCGGGCCCAATGGAGTGGGCCCCGGAGGCCGAGGCAGTGCTGTAGGATTTGAAGAAATACCTCTCCTCTACCCCAGTGTTGGTTGCGCCTAAACCACAAGAACCATCGCTGCTGTACCTAGCGGCGACAAATCAGGTGGTTAGTGCCGCACGGGTGGCGCAGAGAGAGGTCAACGAAGAGGCACCATCAATGGTAGAATCAATGGATGGCGATCCGGGACCCTCCCCGGCAGGGCTTGGTCTCGGCAAGACTGAGTCCCCGGCAAGGGCTAATGCTAGTGAAACATGGCCCATGCGACTAGGTGAAGTGGTGCAGAAGAAGAAAATGGTGCAGCACCCAGTTTACTTCGTCAGCTCCCTCTTGCAGGGGGCTAGATCGAGGTACTCTGGTGTGCAAAAATTGCTCTTCGGCCTCCTTATGGCCTCGAGGAAGCTCGGTCATTACTTCCAAGCGCACGGGATCACCGTTGTCACCCTCCTCCCTTTGCAACGGATACTGCACAACCCAGATGCAATGGGGGGGGGATTGTGGAATGGGCCCTGGAGCTGTCAAGTTTTGGCTTGAAGTTCGAAAGCACGTCGATGATTCAGAGCGGAGTCTTGGCGGAGTTCATTGCTGAATGGACCTCGATGCCCTACGAAGAGATCCAGGAGACCACTCTCCCCGGCGAGGAAATGATTCGCAATTGGATCATGTATTTTGATGGAGCCTTCTCGCTACAAGGCGCCAGCGCTGGTGTGCTGCTCAACGCACTCACCGGAGAGCACCTCAAGCATGTAATACAAATGCACTTTCCCAGGGAGATGTCGACAAACAACACTGCCGAGTACGAGGGATTGCTTGCCGGTCTCAGGATCGCAGCAGAGCTTGGTGTCAAGAAGCTCATCGTCAGGTGTGACTCACAGCTTGTCGTCAGGCAGATCAACAAAGATTATCAGAGCCCGTTGATGGAAGCTTACGTAGATGAAGTGAGAAGACTGGAGTAGCGCTTTGACGGTATACAGGTAGAGCATGTCCCCCGGATGGAGAACGACATCGCCGACTACCTGTCAAAGCGTGCTGCCCTCAAGTTACCTATGGAACCAGGTACTTTTGTTCTTCGATTAACTCAACCATCCGTCGAACCATCAAGAGAATAGAACAAGCGGAACAAGCGAAGGAGTTGCCATGGACGCTGTCAGGGATATGCCCCACGGTATGACCCGACCGGAGTTATAACCCGGCTGGGACCTAGTAAACCAGCAGGTGTTAAGTCAGATGATAACCCGGCAGGTGTTAAGTCAGATGATAACCCGGTAGGTTTTAAGTCAGATGATAACTCGGCAGGTGTTAAGTCAGATGATAACTAGGCAGGTGTTAA
Organism: Triticum timopheevii; assembly: GCA_963921465.1. NCBI lineage: Eukaryota > Viridiplantae > Streptophyta > Magnoliopsida > Poales > Poaceae > Triticum > Triticum timopheevii. The sequence continues at coordinate 243,711,928 of OY997264.1, read as the reverse complement.
GTCATATGATAACCCGGCAGATGTTAAGTCAGATCATAAACCGGCAGGAAGTCATAACCAGGCAGACCATCATAAACCGGCAGACAGTGATAACTGGTTGATAGTGATAACCCGGCAGATAGAGTCGCCTGGGGTTATGAAGCCCGAGACGTTATGAAGCCCGAGACATTATGAAGCTCAAAATGTTAAGAAGCCCATTAAGAGATGTCAGCATAGTTTAAGTCTTAATCCAAGTTGGAGTCTACATGTAACCTGCCCCTTCAACATATATAAGGAGGGGCAGGGCATCCGAAGAGGGGGAGAGAAAACAATCTTTAGGGCTAGACATAACGGGGAGAGCCGGTTTATAGCGACTCCCTTGTGATGATAAGGAGATCTAGCCACAAACAACATGTAGGGCTATTACCACATGATGTTTCCCGGGGCCAGAAGCTGTCTAAATCCTTGTCTTGTGTGTTGATCCGTCCCGTGTCGCTCGTCCCGGTCAACCCCTTTCAAGCTACAACATAGATGCGTTGGCCTCACGACTAAGTCCTCACACTAGGACATCTACCGTTACAATTCCACGACAGTTGGCGTCCACCGTGGGGCTCGGCACACTGTAGTGTTGAGTTCTTGGAGGGATTTTTTTCTCAGGGATCGAGAAGTTCATCATTTTTTGGTGAAGAAGAGCCGGTCAAAATCTACATCAACTCCAAGTTCATTGATCAAGATTTAAAAAAGTTTGAATCGGCCTTCCCGGTCGAGAAGTTTGGAGATCAAAAGAAACTAGGGTTCTGTGAGCGACATCACACATGGCTGGTCGATCTGCCTATCTGAGTGGGGTTCAATTCCATCAAACAGCCAATACAATCCAGCGAGACCGAGACCGACTCAGAGTACGCCGCTATACAATTGTCGTTTCCTACTGCGAGGGCCGGTGTGTGTGATGCAAATCAAATCCGAGGCTGCTACCTCGTTGCTATGGCTATGTGCTACGTCCAAACATCAAATCAGAGTCAGTACTAGTGGCCGGTTTAGTACTCACGTGAAGGCATTGGATTTTTTTGTTACACCAACCATTTGGTAACAAGCCTTCGTAATTGGAGGGAGGACTCGTCCACGGCTCAGAACATATCGTTTTCGAGCGAACGTGAACTCCCTGGCTTACCATGCCGCCGGATTACCGCGCCTCGTTCCAGCACCCTGCCCTGGCCGCTCCGCCGGCTGCACGCGAGCCACGCAGCTGTGACTTGCTCCGCCTCGAACACCACCGGAGCGCGTCCGCCGTTCTCCGTGCTAAACCGCCCTCGAGACGCCCCACGCCCGCTGCTGGTTCACCGCATGGCCAGCCGCCGTTGAATCACCGGCCCTGAGCCGCCATGTGTAGCATCAAGTCACTGCGGCCTTTTCCGATCCGGCCTTACCTTCTGCTTTGGTAGATCTGCCGTGAACCGCCGTTGGGCCTTGTTTCCATGTTGAGTCGTCATCGCGTCTCGTTTCCTCCGAATGTCCATCGGGCCTTGACTTGTCTCTGGTTCAAGTCGACATCAGGCGCGGCTCGCCTCGCCGTTTCTACAAAATCACCAGAGCTGCCCTCCAAGTCGCCTTCCACTTCGGCCTCAGTGTCGGCCACCGCCGAGCCGCCCATGCCCAAATTTCTCTTCCTCATCGCTGGGTTGCGCCTGAGCCGTAGCGGCCTTGGCTTACCTTTGCTCCAACTCGAGCCGACAACCGCCTTGCCATGGCTACACCTTCTGTGTTAATCCGCCACCGGGGACCTTCAAACCACCGTCTCGCATGGCTGGATGCCTCCTCAATAACAAACGCGCCAAGCTAACCCGGCGTTGCAGCCTCCAAGCAGTTTCGGCGAATCATCATCACCACCGATTCACCTGATTGACGGTGAAATACCAGCCTCCATGGCGCATCTGCCTCCGCCTTGTCAAGCCACCGGCCTTGCCTTGGTTGCCTTCGACGCGGCAGTTCCAAAACACGATCCGGCTACGCTCGAGAAATGGGCCTCCGCCGCTACGCTCAAGGAACGGAGAGTCGTTGGCAAGTCGCAGCCTCCCATCTATGGAAGCGACGAACCGCCGGGCAAGTTGCTTCGCCGACTCGCCGGTGTTGCCGCGATCGTTTTCCTTTATCTCGCGTCTCATTAAGTCACCACTGGGGCCGAGCTATGCTGGGACTCGCATTCTCTGTGTCAGAGCCACGCCGGTTCAAGTGCCCGCACGCCAGACCCGCTGAGCCCCTCCGCTCTGTGCCAGTTCAGCCCGCGTCTCCCTCGGCAGCAACATCGGGTTCAGTCTACTACTGCGGTGATAACCCTGAGCCAACCTTGTGCCCTCGCAAATCGCCGCCGTCTTGCGTCTAAGTCGCCTCGTGTATGACCTGTCGTGTTGTACTTGACCCGCCGCGTCGAGCATAAGCCGGCCGCACCCTCCGCCTCCCTCCTGTGAGCTCACTTGGCCTGTTTACAAATCACCACCATCTTCATCATCGGGCCGGTGAACGGTTCAGTTGTTCGTCAAGCCATCCTATTGTAAGGCGTTGAGTTGTTACCGCTGAAACCTGGCGCAGCTCCTCCCACGCGCACATGCTGCCGCGGATAAACCGCCAGCTACCTCTATTGCCACCACTGAGCCATCTTCAAGTCGCCGCGGCGGACGTGGATGCGGCCTCCACTGGGGCTCCACCGCTGCACCTCTAAGCCGCCGCTGCTAGCTACGGCTACAACCGGCGGGTCACAACCGCTGTTTTGAGCCGGCCCTGATGAGTCGCCGGCCTCGCTTCCGTGCCTCACTAAGCCGCCCGTAAACTGCTCCGGATTGTTTCCGCCTCATCACTGAACTTCTACGACTACGACTCCGCTTCTGCTTCGATGCTCAAGGCTCTGCCTCGAGCCTTCGAGCCGCCCCTCTGGTTTGACTCTAAATCGCCGTTGAGGCCTTGTTTCCACCTTACTCCACTGCTGCGGCCGCCCTGTCAAATCGATCCCGCTCACCGGCCGCTCCAAGTCTACATTAACATGTTGAATACTGCACCAAGCTTTACCGAGGGACGCGCACGCATAGCCCCGTCGCTCGATAGTTCGGTTTTCATCAAATGGATGGAGATTGCACCAACGCCTACGCCGGATTGTCATACGCATATGCGTCTAGCGCGTAGTCAGTCATTATTCAAAGAAAGGAAAAAGTGATATTTCAGGCAGATCAGTCCAACAAAAGAAAAATCGAAAGCAGTTTTGGCTGGTGCAACTATTGCCTTTGCTGCCGTATCGAAGAGAAAGCACGTGGATAACAAGCGAGATTGAAAGGACGCAGCCTCGTGAGGCCTCTGGTCCGCTTGATAAGGCCTCACATCAGTTGGAATATGTGCAAGTAAATCACCCTTGCGAGAGGAACAAGACCATGGATCGAGTCCCAAGGGCAACCAGCGTCTGCGTGAAAATATCAGGTGCTATTTACCTTAGTTATTTTTAAGTATATCTTAATTCATCCAAGCAAAACTACTTTGCCCTGCTATATTTTATATGTAGGGGAATATTCATTAAATGTGGCATTATACCATGGAGATGGACGCGCGCCAACATCATTCGGCACCAGTGATTGTCATTACTTAACAGACTCCCGCACCGGCTTACAATGCCATGGCCTTCTCTCGCGACCGCACAGGCTTACAAAGCCACAAATGACTCGCCCATCCGCTATTGCGGCCGGTTCACGCGTCCGCGCCAGTTTACAACAAGGAGGAAACATGCTCGTCCGCGCGGCTTACAATGCCGCGGCTGACTTACAAATCCACTCCATCTTGAGCCACCTTGATCGGCACATTTTGAGGATTATCTATCGCTGGGACAAATCAGGCGAATCCTGTCCATTCTATTTTTATTTAAACAACAAGTACTCGGGCTTGTGATAATTTTTGATGCATGACAATTGCTCACGGCAAAAGATGACTGTCATGTCACGGAGTTTATTTAATGTCTCATACGAGGAATATACAAGAGTGTTGCGAAGATCATCAACTCGCCGCCTTGCCTACACCGGACGGCGCAATGCCAAAAATTATATGGTGACTTAGGGGCTTCCTGCTCATGGAGCATAGCTATGACTACCATTTTATTTGGGCTATCAAGCCAATATTATCATAAGAGCACAACTCTAGTTACTTCTGTAATCCGGCTATCAAGTCAATATTATCATAAGAGCATAGCTCTAGTTACTTCAGTAATCCGGCTATCAAGCCAATATTATCATAAGGGGCCAAAGAGAGTCTGCTGCACAACACAACTAAAACATGGGTATCCCTTGAGCACAGCTCACAATATCACTTGGGCGCTATGTTCGAACCATAGTCACACCTCTTGATAGGCATAAGGGCACCAGGGAAATCACTTGTGGGCTTGGTCATATCTGAACCATAGCTACACCTCTTGATAGGCTTAAGGCCACCAGGGAAATCACTTGTGGGCTATGGGTTCGAACCATAGTTACACCTCTTGATAGGCATAAGGGCACCAGGGGAATCACTTGGGGGCTTGGTCGTATTTGAACCATAGCTACACCTTCTTGATCGGCGCAATGCCACAATTATGACTACTTGTGTGCTCTGGTCATATCCGAACCATAGCTTAAACCATCTTGATCATACACATACATCATCATATATTGCGTCATACATTGCATCATCATTACATCATCATAGCATGTATCATATGGGCACGAATATAGTGGTTTATATGGCAGGAATCGGTTTTCAAACCAGATTATATTATTCAAATCTTTAATAGCCAACACGGCTGGATTTTTATGATGGTTATCAATAACCAATATTATGATTGAGGTTTTCAAAGTCGCTTCAGCACAATGGATATAATTTATTCTACAATGGAAGGAATAGTCCTGAGTTGCTGTAGGCTTACGACACGGCAATTGGGGGCTACATTATTCAAGTTGGGATTACATCAAATACACAAGTCTCATGTCGCTACAAGCATGCACCATGACACTTGGGGGCTAATGCAAAGTCCTTGTTTGCTCACCTTATTGAAGACCCGACTCATCACATTGTAATAAGCCGGCCCTTGGGGGCTACCAATTGCTCTTGTCAACAATTCAAGGTACAAAGCTTTTAATCCATTATATTGAAAGATCCACTACTCAGTTGGTAGAGTACAAAGCTCTTAACCTTATCGACGTGGGTTCAAGCCCCATGGTGGAGATTACATCATATGATGCTATCATCAATGAATTATATACAAAGTCCCAGCTCAATATTATCTTACTGAGCCGGCCCTTGGGGGTTACACGTTGCTGCTCAAGTTTACATGATCATATTTACAAAGTCCCTGCTCATTATTTCATAATGACCCGACAATTGGGGGTTACAAGTGATATGATAAACCAGCAAGTTCTACATCCTTAAACCGGCTAAAGATCAGATGAGTATTTAAAGGACCAATATTTTTGTTAAGCACTGGGAGCTGAGTCAAATGAATTATCCTTCATAATATTTTTCTGTGACAAACCAATTGATTATGAAGCTGGCCTATTGACCCGAATTTTCTAGAAGGAAATGACAAGGACTTAAGGATGGTCATGATCAGTTTAACATGGATAAATCCAAATTAAACTTGGGGCTAATGTTGGGGATATGCCCCGCGGTATGACCCGGACGGAGATATAACCTGGCTGGGACCTGGTAAACTGGCAGGTGTTAAGTTAGATGATAACCCGATAGGTGTAAGTCAGATGATAACCCGATAGGTGTTAAGTCAGATGATAACCCGGAAGGTGTTAAGTTAGATGATAACCTAGCAGATGTTAAGTCAGATCATAAACCGGCAGGAAGTCATAACCCGGCAGACCATCATAACTCGGTAGACCATCATAAACCGGCAGACAGTGATAACTGGTTGACAGTCATACCCGGTAGATAGAGTCGGCTAGGGTTATGAAGCCCGAGACGTTATGAAGCCCGAGACGTTATGAAGCCTAAAACGTTAAGAAGCCCATGAAGAGAAGTCAGAATAGTTTAAGTCTTAATCTGAGTTGGAGTCTACATGTAACCTGCCCCTTCAACACATATACCGGATGATGTTTCCCGGGGCCCGAAGCTGTCTAAATCCTTATCTTGTGTGTTGATTCGTCCCGCGTCTCTCGTCCTGATCAACCAATTTCAAGCTACCACATAGATGCGTTGGCCTCACGACTAAGTCCTCACACTAGGACATCTACCGTGACAATTCCACGACACCAGCGACAGTTGAGGTGCGCACGGGGTTGGGCCCTGTCGACACGGAGCAAAAAGGCAAGTAAAAAGAAAAACAAGAATGTAAAGGAAACCCACAGATCACAAACAGTTCTTACAAGCATCAAGCATCTCACAAATTAAACCATTGTCTAACACCTCCGCGAGGCAGAGTCAGTCTACTGCAGGATGATAAAGGGAGCTTCAGGAAGCTGGGTTGTCGCTGCCCACCTCGGTCTCGCCTGGTATGTAACAGCCTGGTTTTTTGCCCTTTTCTTTTCCTTTTGATTTATTTGGTTTTTGCTCTGTTTTTCTTTTTGGAGTGGTTCTGTGGCCTTGCCACCTAGGAAATCATCCTCATTTCCCCTCCCTAGTTGCTAATAATTCTCAAAACCTTGCCAAGATCTTGTCACTTGACTCCTTGACCAAACCCTAAAATTCTTTTCTAGGGAAAATTCCTTTTTCATTAAAGAAATAACCGTATCTGCCCTAGGTTGTGAAGCAACCTATATTTCCGTCCATCCAAAAATCCCCAAATAATTCTCATAAGTCCTTTGGGTCATATATAGCTCAAATATGCCCAAACATTTCCTTGGCCAGTTCAAAAATAATTCCCCAATATTCCTATCAGAGTAATGGGCCACGGGTAGCCTCACCCAAGCCCCCGAACCTTCCAAGACTTTGGGCCGGCTTCGCCCCACGAAATCTCATAGTGAAGCACCGCCTTCCGGTGGCCGGCTGGCTTAACGATCGGCTGCCCGAAGATGGCCAAGCACCAGGAGACGACACCAATACCAACCGGCTCCTAGCGGACGACCTCCGGAGAGGCTGGTGTCTGGCAGGCGGCCACCCAGCACCCTCAGAGTCTGCGCCCTCATCAAAAGGACAAGACAAGGTGAGGCTACATCGTTGCCCCTCACCCCCGAATCTTGGGCTTAGCATGGCTACAGCGCCCTGTACAGGTGGAGATCTCCGCACGGTGCAGTACTATAGCCACTACCCCCTTGACGTCACTCCTGACAGGCGGAGTCCTATTCCCCATGACGACCTGTCGGTGCAGCCTGCAGGCGGCGGGCCCTACCAGGCAACGAGAGCCCGGAAGACGGCAGAAGCCAGATCAACAGGACCTGAGGGAGGCAGGCCTCCAGCAGGCGCCCAGTTCCTCCCTCGGGACCTGTGCGCCATCAACCAGATAAGACATGGTGTGGCTACAGTGGTCTCCCACTAGGCGGCAGGACTGTAGCCACACTCCGCCGACCAAGCTTGCGTCATTAGCAACACGGCTACAGTGATCAGCCACCAACCAGACCCGCCAGTGGCGGGAGAGGCCTGTCGGTTCCGTACCAGACCAGTCGTCGAGGCCCACCAGGCGGTGGGCCCCAACAGCCGGCGGAGAAGCCAGCGGCTAGAGACCCTGACAGCCGGGTCCAGCACTCAGCCAGATTACCATTGTACCCCTGGGGGGTAGGCCTATATAAACCCCCCAGGGCACCCATGAAAACGGTACCCACCCCATTAGAACTAGCTACTACCCTAGAGGAAGAAGAGAGCTAGCCCTGCCTCGTTCTACCTATAGCACACAGCTCAAGGAGCAACATTGTATCACTTGTGCCTTAGTGATCATGCGGAGACCTCACAGAGCAGGACTAGGGGTGTTATCTCCTAGGAGAGCCCTGAACCTGGGTAAAGTACGCCGACATTCGTGTCTACGCCTTATCCCGCTTCCAGGCACCGGCGATGTTCTACTCGCTCCCACCATGATAAGCCATCCGTTGGCATGTGTCGCACCCAACCCCCGACAAGGACCGATCTTGACCGAGCTGTCGGAAGCACGCCGGCTCCTGAGGGGCCTAGCCGCCTTGGCTTGATCCGGCAGCGTGGCGCGACCATCGCCAGCATGTTCAAGACGGGTCGCCCCGTCTACGCCACGCCTGGAGAGAACATCCGCGCCGCCCAAGCGGTGACGGATGAGCTGCACAAGTATGAGGGCGACGAGCGTCGCCACATCACGGAGCGAGTCCAGCAGCTCCTAGACGCGGCCGCCGCGCAGCACGAAGCCAGCTACCGCGCCGAAGAGCCCGTCCAGCGGAATGATGAACCGCCCCTTTGCTAGGACCATGGTGCAACATCCCGTACGCCGACTGGCGGTGCCCGCGGAAGAAGAGGCAATGAGCCAGCTGCCAACCACAGTCTGACTCAACTCTCCATCGAGCGTGACGTCGACGGCCGCCCTCGAGCAGTGGAGCAGCGAGGCGACCTGCCTCCCCCTCCCCCTCGTGGAGAAAGGCATCCCACTCTGCCGCATGTCACGCACGCGACTCTCGGCGACCGCCTTGGTTGCCAAGAGGGAGTCAGAGAGAACGACGTCCGCCATCGAATCGACCACCTCGACCTATCCCTGGCGCTAGAAGAAGAAGATGCATTGGGCCCGCCTTGTTTCGGCCCACGAATCCGAGATGAGCCCTTCCCCAAATGGTTCACACTCCCAAGAGATACGCCCAAGTACACCGGCTCCGTGAAGCCGAAGGACTGGTTGGTCGACTACTCCGTGGCCGTCAGCATAGCGAACGGCAACAAGCGCGTTGCTATGAAGTACGTCCTGCTCATGCTCCAAGGCACGTCCCGGACGTGGCTTAACATCCTGAAGCCCCGCAGCATCAACAGCTGGGTTGATTTCACTGAAGCCTTCATCCGCAACTTCACCAGCACCTACAAGCGGCCTGCGAAGGCCCGTCAGCTCACCTTGTGCGTCCAAGGGCCCAACGAATCAACTCGCGACTATCTCATGCGTTGGGCCGAGCTGCACAACTCCTGCGAAGGCATGCACGAGGTGCAGTCAATCAAGTACTTCACCGTCGGGTGCCAAGAAGGCACCCTCCTCAAACATTGACTTCTCTGCGACAAGCCTGCGACTCTCGACGAACTGCTAATCATCGCCGACAAGCACGCCACGGCCGTCTCCTCTATGAACGTGGAGATCCTAGTTGATGCGTCCGGCAAGGTGGCTCCCCAGGCTCCTCGTACTCCGGCTGGTGACACCAGTCGGCGACAACAAACAAGCGACAACAAGCACAAGGCCACCCTGCTGGCTTCCACCAGCCGGCAGATGGCGATAGTTGAAGACCAGCAGACGGAAGGGCAGCCAGCGCCCAAGCGTCAGAAGGGCGGCAACCCCAATTGGTTGCCTGCCTTCTCTTATGAGCAGACCCTTGATGCACCCTTCAAGTTCCATAGTGGTGCGAAGCCATCCAATCACACCACTCGGAAGTGCCATTGGCTCACCAGAATTGCCAAGGGAGATGGGCTCCTGCCTCCTCCGCCTGTCGGCCCACCGCCTCCTCCACCCCGGCAGCCGGCGGCTCGGCCAGTGAGCGCCATACAAGATGAGTATCCTGAGCAGCACGGATCCTACGTTGTGTTCATCAGTGTGGCCGATGACAGGTGCATCAGACGGCTGCAACATCAAGAAGTACAAGCGGTGGCATCGGATACTCCAGAATTCATGCATTGGTCTGAAAAGCCCATCAGTTGGAGCAGGGCAGACCACCTGGAGGTGATGCCCTCCCCTGGTTCCTACGCCCTGGTCCTAGATGCTACCTTTGCAATAGAAAGGCAGGCAACTCATTTCTTCGGAGTCCTGATAGACGGCGGGAGCATCATCATTATACTGTACCGTGACACAATGGAGAAGTTGGGAATCAAGCAGAAGCAGCTCCACCTCAGTCGGACTGTGTTCCATGGCATAGTCCCTGGCCTTTCCTTCTCACCAATCGGCAAGACCCAGATTGATGTTCTCTTCAAAGAAAAGAATCATTTCCGTCGAGAGCCAGTGTGATTTGAAGTGGTGGACCTAGAGAGCCCCTACCATGCACTGCTTGGCTGGCCTGCTCTGGGCCAGTTCATGGCGGTCCCCCACTATGCTTACCTCAAGATGAAGATGTCGAGTACCAAGGGGATCCTGACCGTAGTCGGAGACTACAAGAAGTCATCTGCCTGCATCACGGACAGCAGCCAGCTGGCCGAGTCCCTTGTGATTGCAGCTGAGAAGCGGTTCCTTGACCGGGTTGTGGTGATGGCAGGCGAGAAGCCGGAAATGTCACCCATCCCCAAGGAGTCGGAAGTTGAGGGCCCGTTCAAGCCGGCGAAGGAAACAAAAAGGATACCCTTGGACCTGGAGCACCCGGAGAGGCACGCTGTCATAGGTGCAAACCTTGACAGCAAATAGGAAAGCGAGCTCATCGATTTCCTCCGTGAGAATCAGGACATCTTTGCATGGTCTCCCAAAGACATGCCGGGTGTTCCGACGGATTTCGCGGAGCACAAGTTACATGTCTGACCTGACGCCAAGCCGGTCAGGCAGCCCCTGTGCCGCCGGTCAGAAGACAAGAGAAGAGTTGTCATAGAAGAGATAGCCCGGCTTCTAATAGCCGGTTTCATCATGGAAGTATTCTTTCCATAATGGTTGGCCAACCCAGTTCTTGTGCTAAAGAAGAATAAGCAGTGGCGCATGTGCATTGATTATACCAGCCTCAACAAAGCTTGCCCCAAAGATCCCTTTGCTCTGCCAAGAATTGACCAAGTGATAGACTCCACATCCGAATGCGAGCTGCTGAGTTTTTTGGATGTGTACAGGGTACCACCAGATCAAACTAAACCCGGCCAACAGGCTGAAGACCGCCTTCATCACACCATTTGGAGCCTTCTGTTACCTGACCATGATGTTTGGCTTGTGAAATGCCGGTGCGACGTTTCAGGGTTGCATGCAGAAGTGCCTCCACAAGCAACTTGGCAGAAACTCCCATGTCTATGTGGATGATGTGGTGGTGAAGATGGAGAAGTATGGCACGCTGGTGGAAGACCTCAAGGAGACTTTTGAGAACCTGCGCCGATTCCAGATCGAGCTCAACCCGGAGAAATGCGTCTTTGGATTACCAGCCGGCGAGCTTCTCGGCTTTCTTGTCTCAGAGCATGGCATAGAGTGCAACCCTGTGAAGGTCAAGGCCATTGAGAAGATGGAGGTGCCCACCCGACTGCTGGACGTGCAGAAATTCACTGGCTGCCTGGCATCAATCAGCCGTTTCATTAGTCGGCTGGGTGAGAAGGCTCTTCCCCTGTACCAGCTCATGAAGAAGACCACTTTTTTCGAGTGGAACGACAAGGCAGATGAGGCTTTTCTCCAGCTCAAGAAGATATTGACCACCCCGCCTATCTTGGGGGCTCCGACTGATAAAGAGCCCATGCTCCTCTACGTCGCCTCCACCAGTCGGGTGGTCAGCACAGTCATAGTGGTGGAACGCAAGGAGGAGGGCAGAGCATTGCCAGTCCAGAGGCCGGTGTATTATTTGAGTGAAGTACTGTCCGCCTCCAGGCAAAACTACCCCCACTATCAGAAGATGTGTTATGGCGTGCACTTTGCCGCCAAGAAGCTGAAGCCCTATTTCCAAGAGCACCCAATTACTTTTGTCTGCACTGCTCCGCTTGCTGAGATCATTGGAAGCCGAGATGCTTCAGGCCGAGTGGCCAAATGGGCCATTGATCTAGCCCCTTACACCATCTACTACCAGCCTCGCACCGCCATCAAGTCACAAGATCTTGCCGACTTCCTTGTCGACTGGGCCGAGACCTAGTACCTGCCACCAGCGCCAGACTCTACCCATTGGCGGATGCATATTGATGGTTCAAAAATGCGCACCGGTCTGGGAGCCGACATCGTCCTCACCTCACCCAAAGGAGACAAGCTCAAATATGTGTTGCAAATCCACTTTGCCGCCTCCAACCACTTCCGGGATGAAGACGCTGGTGTCAGTGTAGTCGGCGATCGCCGCCGACCTGCTGACAAGGTCGGCCTCCACCGCCACCAGCTCCTCCCGTGCCTCTAGTCGAAACATGGTCAGCTGGGCTAGATCCAGCCCAGGGTACCACGCCTTGACGAACTCCAGGGCTCGGCGCGCCCCAGCCCGGGCCGCAGAACCCTTCCAGGCCTCCACGCGGCCGGCCGCCACCTCCAGCCAGTCGGCAGTCCATCTGGAGTGCGCGGAGCCTGCACGCCTAGCCAGAGGGCAGAGATCACCTGGGCCCCGATGCGCTGAAGGCGGTGCAACATCTGATGGGCAGGCCGAAGGCGGCCCTGGATGCTGAGGAGCTGCTCGTTGAGGGTCCGGGGGGCCTTGGCGGCAATCTGCATGCCTTCCACTCTCTGCTCCTGGCGTTGGGCCTTGATGATCTGGTTCGCAGCGACGGAGTGGCCTAGATAGAAATCTGTTTGAAAGAGGGGCAAGAAAAGCCAAAGGTGAGAGGCTAGCAGTCGGCCTAAGTAAGGGCTGGCATCTCAAAGCAAGAAAGAAAAGAAGAATAGGCTTACCGTCGACCAAGTCCTCAATGTTGCTGAAGCAAGCAGTTAGCTGCGCCTCCTTGTCAGCCCAGGCGGAGCGCCCGATCTCGAACTCAGCAAGGTGGTCGGTCTCCTTCGTTTTTGCCTCCCTCTGAGCCATCTTGAGGGCCTTCGACTGCTCCGCGAGCTGAGTGACCAGTCGGTCACGCCCCTCGGCCAGCTTGTTGCACTCCGCCTGCTTGCCGCGCAGTGCGGTGTTGGCTTCGCCCAGCTGCTGCTGCAAGGCGGTGTTGGCCTCTGCAAAAAGAGAAGAAGAAAGAACGTCAATCAATCAACAAAGAAGGGACGCATTTGCTGGGGAGATCCGGCCCAACTGCTCAGCAGTTGGCCCCGAATCTCGGGGACTACAGCCCGTGGGTGCGCTATCGCGCCCCCGCAAAGAAAAAAGTTATCAAGAGAAATAAAGTCACTGGAAAGATCGAGACCGACTGCTTTGTAGTCGGCCTGAATCTCGAGGACTGCAGCCCATGGGTGCGCCAGCGCGCCCCTGCGAAGGAAGGAAGTCAAAACTTACTTCGGCTCTCGGATAAGTGGGCGGTCTGCTTCTCCAGCTCCCGGACCCCGGAGTTGTAGGTGGCCGCGCGAAGGTTGTGATAATCCTGCAAGAGGGATGTCAGATGAAGTTAACGTTCGACACTTACAAGTTAAAGTTCTAGACCGCCTGCTCAGCTGTTGGCCCGAAACTTGGGGACTACACCCAGTGGGTGTGCTGGCGCGCCCCCACGAAGGAAGCAAGAAGACCAAAAATAAAAGAGAAGTAAGAAACTTACTCGGATGGCTACTTGCGAATCAAGGGACGCCTAGTTGCATCGCTTGACGGCTTACGCTTCAGCCCGGAGCTTGGCCTGGACGTCGAGGGCCACCTGGTTCAAGGCTCCCGTCCCGCATCCGCGTACCCAGTCGGCGCGCACGGCGCTGGTCGCCTCAGTTTCAGGGACCGACGAACTCGCGGCACCGGCCTCCAGCGGCTGCGGTGCCGAGGGCGCCTTCGAAAGACGGCGGCACACGGGTGTGCGGACCTCAGGAGTCAGGTCCGTCACCACCTCGTTCCCGGCTGGTGGCACCGGCGGGGCGGCCAGCTGCCCGTCTTGCACTCCGCCGGTCGGCGGTGGCGGCGGCATGATGATGTAAGGCATGGCCATGTCACTGCCCTCCCTATCCATGACCAGCTACTCGTCGCCGGCTCCCCCAGTCGTCGCCACAAATTCTGGTGGACGCGGCGTGGTGTGCAGGGGAGTCACGAGCAGCGGCTCTTGGCGGTGCACGGCCTCTGCAAGCCGCTCCTTTGCCGCGGAATCAGCCTCCGCCTGCGCCAGCTTCCTCACCATAGACGTCGCCGACTTGTCAGCCTCCGCCTTCGCCAAGTGGTCGGCTTCCTGTTCCTCGCGCACCTCCCGCGCATTTCGCTCCTGCGCTTCCCAGAGGTCGGCGGCCGGATCGATTCGCCGGGTGGTGGTGGAGGTCTCCGCCGACCTGATGACCGAGACGGCGGCCGACTTCTCGAGGGTGAACGGGGCCCTGAGATAAGAAAGCAAGATAAAGAAGTTTTTAGGCCAGATCGGCAAAGAAGTGGAAGCATAAGAGAAATACTTACGCTGACACCATGGGCGGCACCTTCGGTTGCCTCTGGAACATGGCCACCATCACCGCGGCCTCTTTCTGCCTAGTCACCGCAGCCGGGTTCTTGGGCTTCTTTAGCGCGCTGCCGAACAGGGCGGCGCCCTGCTTCCGCTTGCGCTTGCTGCCTCAAACGGACGGCCCGGCGGAGAGACCTACGCCGGTGTTAGCGGTGCTCCGGGAGGGGCGCGGCTCGTCTTTGTCATCGTCATGATCGGGCCAGGTCTCCACGCCCCCGCCCTCTTCGGAGCTGCCTGCTCCGTCGCTGCCGCCTGCTGCCTTGTCCTCCTAGGCGGCCGCCCCCAAGTTGGGGTCGTCCTCATCGCTCACCTCCCGGTTCGGCTGACAGTCACCACCCGGCCCCATGATGGCGGCCATCTCCGCAGACATATAAATCTGCGCGCCGGAGAAGGAATTGTTTCACACCAGGAACAAGACTAAAGCCAGAGCCAAAAGAAGAAATTAAGAGACTTACGGCAGGTGGCAGGTTGTCGTAGGAGTACGGCCGCTTCCCGAACCACCAGGCTCCCTCCGACACCTTGAGGTTGGAGATCTCGTTCACCATCCTCGCCACCTCGGCAGTCGGCATCTCCTTCGTGCACATCCTGCTTGGGTCGTGATGCCCGCTCATCCGACATATCAGATGAGGGCGGCCTTGAAGCGGGAGAACCCAATGCTCGACAAAGGCGATGAGCAGGTCGGACGCCACGAGACCCTCCAACTCCTGGAGCACCCGGAGCCGGCCGATGGCGGTAGCCGCGTCCGCCGACACCGGCTTTGGCTTCTAGCCCCAGTTGGGCCGAAGCCCGACCGGGGGGGGGGGGGTGGGGGGGCGGCCTCGTAGGCCGGCAGGTTGATGAAGTCGACTGCCAGGTCGACGTTCTCAACGTATAAGTAAGATTGCTGCCACAGTTTCACCGACTATGACCGCTTGATGACTGGGAAGGCGTTCCTCTTTGCCGGTCGGCGCATGGCGATGAAGCCGCTGCACTCGGCTGCCGTCTCCTTGGTGGAGGTACCCAGCTTGCCGTAGAAGAAATCTCCCCACAGCTCGATGGTGGGGAGGATGCCGAGGTAGCCCTCGCATGCCGTGACGAAGGTGAAGAGCAGCGTCACGGTGTTGGGCATCATGTGATGCGGCTAGAGGTGGTTGAAGTCCATGAACGAGCGGAGAAATCCGCTCGCCGGGAGGCCGAAGCCGCGGAGGTAGTGCGAATGGAAGACGACCCGCTCGTCCCCCTATGGCGCCGGTGAGATCTCCTCAAGCGGCGGCACCCGCACCTTGACGAATGCCGCGTTGGGCATCCGGCGTGTGTTCCAGAGGAAAGTGAAGTGATCCTCGATCACCATCGAGCCATCCCAGTCGCCACCCTTCTTGCGCGCCATGGCTTCAAGCGGAGCTTCGTGGGGAGGTGAAGCACAAGCCAGCACTATGGTGAGCACTAAGCAGCGGCAGCAGCGACAGAGAGAGAGAGAGAGGAGGAAGAGAGTGTGGGGAGGAGGGCGCGCGTGCTCCGTCGCTCCCCTGCCCCCCTACTTATAGCCCTCGGGCTGCGAAGCCGAGATGGTGGGGCGTAGGATCGTGGGATTAACTGCGCCCACGACCCCACGCCCCCCCGATTACTACATGGAGTTACAGCGCCATAACGCCCACAGGAATCGCAACCGCCCGCCCCGGCTGCAGCGGATCCGCCCGCATGTCAAGGTCCGGTAGTGGAGGGCCTGGCCCAGTGTCACGTCCCATCGGGAACGTGGGGTGGCAGGCTAGATGGGCTGATGTACGCCGCGTGGCGTGCTTGTGGCGGGCGGCGGGCCTGGGAAGCTTAGCAGGCACGCCACCTGTTTCCCGCCTTGATTTTCGAAATTGGCGGATAATCCCGCCTTTTCAAATCAACTCCAGGAGTCGGCGCGTCGCAAGGAGGATCAAGCATTCTCTCAGAGCACGGTGAGAGGGGAAGCTGCTGAGACTTCACGACCCTTCGGCCGCAACGCCTCACCAGCTTCGGGGACTACTCTCGGTGTAATGGGCCACGAGTAGCCTCACCCGAGCCCCCGAACATTTCAAGACTTTGGGACGGCTTCACCCCACAAAATCACATAGTGAAGCACCGCCTTCCGGTGGCCGGCTAGCTTAACGGCCGGCTGCCTAAAGATGGACAAGCACCAGCAGATGGCATCAATATTGGTCGGCTCCTAGCGGATGGCCTCCGGAGAGGCCGACGTTTGGTAGGCGGCCACCTAGCGCCTTCAGAGTTTGCGCCCTCATAAAAAGGACAAGACAGGGTGAGGCTACAGTGTTGCACCTCACCCCCGAATCTTGGGCTTAGCCTGGCTACAGCACCCTATACAGGCGAAGATCTCCGCATGGCGCAGTACTGTAGCCACTCCCCCTTGACGTCACTCCTGATAGGCGGAGTCCTGTTTCCCACGACGACCTGTCGGTACGGCCTGCAGGCGGCGGGCCCTACCAGGCAGCGAGAGCCCGGAAGACGACACAAGCTAGACCAGCTGGACCTGAGGGAGGCGGGCCTCCAGCAGGCGGCCAGTTCCTCCCTCGGGACCTATGCGCCATCAACCAGATAAGACATGGTGTGGCTACAGTGATCTCCCACAAGATGGCGGGACTGTAGCCACACTCCGTTGACCAAGCCTGCGTCATTAGCAACACGGCTACAGTGATCAGCCACCAACAAGACCCGCCAGCGGCGGGAGCGGCCTGTCGGTTCCGTACCAGACCAGTCGGCGGGGCCCACTAGGCGGCGACCCAAGCAGCCGGCGGAGAGGCCGGCAGCCAGAGACCCTGACAGCCGGGACTAGCCCCCGGCCAGATTACCATTGTACCCCTGGGGGGTAGGCCTATATAAACCCCTCAGGGCACCCATGCAAACGGTTCCCACCCCATTAGAACTAGCCACTATCCTAGAGGAAGAAGAGATCTAGCCTTGCCTCCTTCTACCTATAGCACATAGCTCAAGGAGCACCATTGTATCACTTTTGCCTTAGTGATCATGCGGAGACCCGGCAGAGCAGGACTAGGGGTGTTATCACCTAGGAGAGCCCCGAAGCTGGGTAAAGTATGCCAGCGTTCGTGTCTATGCCTTATCCCGCTTCCAGGAACCGGCGACGTTCTACTCGCTCCCACCATGACAAGCCATCCGTTGGCATATTTCGTACCCAACCCCCGACAATTCCTTTTTCTATTTTGCGCTAAATGGCACTTTGTGAAGGAAGTGTCATTTATATTTCTCCTAGTGGCTCCCAACCTTTTTGGGCATGTTTATATGTCCAAATAATTTCCTCATCCACAAGTTCAACTTTATTTGCCTAGCCAATCTTCCTCAGTGAATTTTGAAAGTGTCTGTCAGGCAGAAGGCTTTGTGAAGGAAGTGCTATCTAGGAGTATCCAAATGAGTTGAACTTTTGCACACTCCTTAATGTGCTCATATTAACCCCCTCCACCCTTTTTGTAGCCCCATCCAATCATCTATGTTTGCACATGAGCCAATCTTTGATTCTGGCAATATTTTCAGGTTGTGAAGCAAGTGTATTTTACATTGCTTCAAAAATCCTGATAAATTACCAGATTGTTCTTATACCCAGAAAACCTTTCTCCACCTAATTTAGCATCATTTCAATGAGCCATTTGATCACCAAAATTATTCCATGTTTCTGTTCAGAAATGATGTTTGTGAAGCAAGTGCCATCTTGGCTTGTCCATTTGGCATGAGCTTTTTACAGCATCTTCAAATGTCCAAATAATCAAGCTTTGCCCATTCTTAGCCCAAGTTGCTACTCTATGTGAGAGCATCATCATGATCTTCATTTCTGGACAAAAAATGCAGTTGTGAAGCAACTATATTAAATCTTGGTTCATATCCCCTCAAAACCTCCAGGACTGTAGTCCTCGATAGCTAAACACCCCAGACAACTTATTTGGCTTCAAGCAATTCCCTGTTGATCACCAGTGCACGGCTAAGTTTACTGCAGTAAACTTCGGAGCTCCATTCCAACCCAACCACAGTGCCTTAGATCAAGCCAATGCTTCATAAATGCTCCACACTGGAAGGACTAGCTCCTAGACATAGTTTGCCATCCTCTACAGCCCTCCCTGTGCCATGTCGTGTGGTGACCGCGCAGTTGGCATGCCTGTGCATGCGCTCTGTGCGTTGTGGCGTGTCCAGAGCACTATTTGTGCTTCGGCACCACTCCCTCTCGTCGTCTTAGAGCTTGTGAGCATGTCCAGTGGCTGCATCTTATCATCGCCGTTCCAATGGACCCCTCTCCCCCTTTGGTAGCTTCTTCACCGACGCAAACCGCCGCATGCCCACGGACGTACGATGGCATTTTGGCTCGGTTCATCGCCGTCGTCTTCCTCCCTACGTCCCTTGGTCGTCTCCTCCCCGTGAGAACCTCCACTGCTCCTCCTGCATCGTCTACCTCCGAGCTTGCGAGCGTGGGAATGCGTCTGCGGCGCCGTACACGTGTCTGCGGTGGTGCCAGCTCGACCTCCTACCCTGCTGGCTATTTAAGCCCACCCCCAAGCTATCCGAGTTCACCACTGGCCTCCTGCACTCCACCACGACTCCTTGATGACTTCCCCGAGCTCGAGTCACCTTCCACAACCACCATTGCCGACATGGCCTCCGCCTCGGCTCGACTAAATTAGCCCGAAGCCGAGCCTCCTCCTCCTCTTCTCCACCACCAGCGACCTCCAGGACCACCTCGAAGCCACCCCAACACCTCATCCCCTCCTCCGGTGGCCTCTAGCCGCAAGCCAATCACCACCCAGAGCCGTCGTCCGCTACAGCCGCGGCCTTGTTCGACGCCGTCCTCCCCGTGGTGTGTAGATGCTCCAGGCTGATGCGGCTCATCTCCCTGAGCACGTCGATGTGCTGCACGGCTTGGGGGATGGCCGGAGTTGGCCAGGCGAGCGCCGGCGCCGGCGGCCTCTCTCTGGACCACCGACGAGCACGGGGAGAAGACCAAGACAATTCCCTTCCCTGCCAGCTGGCCGCGGTCCCCACTCGTCAGCCCCCTCGGCGTTAACCCTGCCCGGTCCAGCTAGATAAGTGACGGGCCCCGCAACTCGTGGGACCCGCGTGTCAGCGAGACCAGTCCCGGCCCCGCCCCTGCTAACGTGGATAAGTGGACACGGCTTTTGCCCGTGTACGCTTTTATCCAACGAAAGCGTATTACCCAGAGTGCACATTCTGTTGTTCTGTTAAGGGCCTGTTTGTGATGATTTTTATTACAAAGAGGTTCCTGACCGAAAAACAGCTACAACTTTTCAACCGTAACTCCAAATGAGGTGAATCCAAAGCCCACTTCTTTGTTTCGTCGAGCCCATTCTGTTGGTGACCCTTTCACCATGTTTTGATATTCTGAAAATGACCATTATGCCCTTGCCCTTATTCATCCCCCCTCCGAGAGAGTACGATTTCCGGTAATTCGTTCCGCGAGTTTCTCGCACTTTCTCCCGGTGATTTCTTCCACCCCAGGCAAGCCACACCCTCCATTTGCATGATTGCAATGCAGTGACATGGTTTAATCTATTTAAACTTGTTTAAAATATTGTTTTAGCTACTTGTGATCTGTGCATGGCATTTTCTCGGAGTATTATTTTGATCTTGTTGTTGCCATGCTATTGTTTGGATTACTAGGAGTTATGTTTGGAGTTGATGAGTAATCATGTTGCCATTGGAGTATTGGTGGATGATATTATGGTTGTTTCATGATGATATTTGTTAGTATATTTTGGAGAATTACTTTGGAGTCATGCTGCCTTTGGATTATTAGTGGCTAGTATGATTATTTTCATGATGCTAGTTGATGTTCTGTTGCTTGGAGTATTATTTTTGGAGATGGTGTTTGCATGTGGTTCTTAGCAGTATAGCTTCATTATGGTTATTGGAGTAGTAAAGTTATTGTTTTCTGATTCATCATGATAGAAATATTATGCTATCTTTGGAGTATTTTGATATCAGGATATTATGCTCGGATTATTTGTTGGATATTTCTATGACTTGGATTATAGTTTGATAGTTGATATCAAAGTATCAGTTATCACAATTCTATTTTTGGGGATAAATTATGTCATTAAGTTGGTCAGGTGCCACCGAACCGGGCTTTCTCCAATGCAACCACATTTGCCTTTATGGGAAGACCCTAATGTGATGCTATTACCGTGTCTCTCGCAGGTTCCTCCAACGAGGGAAGGTTATGGGTGCGCGCTACCCTGATCAGGTAGGCGGACATAAGCCTTGTGTGCCCGTTGTTGTTATTATGTGCACATCTCCCCGTTTGGGATGGTTTATTGTTTTGGCCACGACGGTGGCCGTTGGTGTCTTTGGTAGACATGGGGCCACCGAGGACTAGCCTAGTGGGGACTTAGTCGGAGTGGCCGGGAGAGTGTCATGGCAGTAGATCGGTTTTGTTGGAACGCCGTTGGTCCACCCGAATGGGAGTGCGAGGCCATGGGTTCCGTGGTGTGGGTAAAGTGCGCTACCTCTATAGAGTGTGTTTGTTTGAACTATTGGTAGCCGCATCCTCGGTCATGGGCATGGATTCGTACTAGGTCACACCGTTCGATCAACACTCACATGACGGAATGACTTATAGGTGATTTATATGTTGATATTTTGAGTAGTACAGATTGGCAGGATGTTGATGATGATGTTGGGGACCAAGTGTTGGTCATGGTAGTGATCGCCGGAAAGATCACCGTTTGAGACCAAGTTTTGGTCATGGTTGTCATCACCGGAAAGATCACCCTTTAGTTAGAAGGTAACCTGATCCAAGATCACGAGGTTCGTCCGTTTGTGATCCGTGAATGATCACCATTTGGTTTTGATCACGAGGTGATCGAGATGGTATACTACTTGGCTGGTTAGCCATGAGAGATATGGTTATGGAGATCTGAGATGGTGATTTATCAGTATTGTATGAGTTTCATATCATGCTGAGTAGTTGTTGTTGTATCATGGTAGCTGTTAATTTAATTAACCTGCTTAATGCTATGTTGTTGTCTTGCCTTGATGTTTTTGGTTGTTGTGAGCTTGCAAGTACATTCAATGTACTAACCTGGCGTGTCATGCCATATTGCAGGTGATGCCGTAATTTCTTGATTGCTTGTCGTGGTTTCCGTTCGTGCGATCTAGGTCGTGTCCCAGCCAGAGTCCCTGCGGAGTGGAGTTCACTACCTTCATCGTTGTTCCACTGCTAGAAGATTTCTGCTACTACGAGTTGTTCTGTTGCTAGCATAGAGCAAGTGTAGTATCGCAGGCGTAGTGTCATTATGCTGATGTGATTCTTTGTAACATTAGACCCGTGTATTATTATTCTTGTAATAAGAGCTGATTTGTTCTATGTCAAGCAGTGTCGTATTCCAGAGACTTCTCCTTGATCTCTGGGATGGAATACGGGGCGTTCCGGATTCTCTGAGCCGGGGTGCAACATGGTACCCCGTCGCGGCTTTAGGAGAACTTCCCAAGCAGCAAGGTCATGTGGCTTCCCAGAGCTTCCGCCAGATCATTGTGAGATTCTTCAGGGATGGAGACTATCACGCCACCGAAGTTGAAGCGGGGATCACGAAGGAGGAGGTGGCTGAAGATGCATGTTGCTGCCACGGAGAAGAGGTCGCGGCATTCCTCCTCCAGGATGGTGTCCACCTTCCGAGCTGCACCATCGAGCTCTTCTACCATCTTAGAGGAAAGATCGACGTAGCCGGCACCATGGGCTACAAGAGGAGCGTCAAACCTCTCCCTGCATATGGAACTCACAGCTCGATGGGCCCTGAGCTTGAGGGAAGAGAAGGTGGCGTGGTCTGCCGTGGTCTTCACGTCGACGTCGACTTAGATCTTCTTCTCCCTAGCCTCTAGCTTGGCATTTGTCTCGGAGACGTTCTTCGCATAAGCTTCTTGGGCCTCGGAGATGTTTTTCGCCAACTCAAAGTCATGATCCGTGAGCTTCGCTTCACGGGCCTTGAGGTCGTCTTCCTGCAGCTGGAGCCGCTGGGCCTGCATAGCCTGTTCGTCCCGAAGCACCTTATGGCTGGCTTCCGCCCATTCACAACGCTTGGTGGCCGCCCCCGCCTCAGCGAGAGCGCTTTGACGATCCGCCTTCGCCCCGGTGGCCTCTTCCTTTCTCTTCGTGATGGTGGCCTCAGCCGGGCCTGGGCTTCATTCGTCGAGGTTTCAAGATGGCGCCACCCTGTGGCGAGCCTCAGGCGCTCATTGGCGAGGCGCACATTGGTGTCTTGGAGGTATGCCCCGAGCCCGTCGAGCATGGCCCAATAATCAATGAAGGACCTATGCTTGAGCAATCCACAGCAGTTTATGAGGGCAAGAGTCTAACAGGAGGGCAGCGTCTCAGCGCTCGTTTTCACCATGATTGAAGAAGCCCTGGTGTCCTCTGCCTGAGGCACGGGAGGCTAAGACTCCTTCCCGTGCTCGGCTCCCGCGGCGCATCTAGGAGGACTGCCACATCGGCCCATCGGTCTTGGGAGTGGGCATAGCTTGAGGCTACCCCGTGGCTTGACCTGCGTTGTGCTCGACCGGGGGGGCTGAGATGCCCCCTCCTTCTCCATGGGCCGAGTCTCGGTGGCTTTGGCAATCGGAGCCGGCGGCACCACAGGCATTTGCATTTGGGCCTTGGCATTTGGGCCCTCTCACCGTGTCGAGGAGGCGTTACGCATCGCTGCGGTGCCGACGCACCCATGTGTAGCTGAGGGAGTCCTAGATTAAGGGGTCCTCAGACAGCTAGACTATTAACATGGGCCGGACTATCGGGCTATGAAGATACAAGACAGAAGACTTCTTACCGTGTCCGGATGGGATTGTCCTTTGCGTGGAGGGCAAGCTTAGCGATTCGGATGTGTATATTCCTTTCTCTGTAATCAACTTTGTGTAACCCTAGCCCCCTCCGGTGTCTATATAAACTGGAGGGTTTAGTCCATAGAACAACAATCATAATCCTAGGCTAGACTTCTAGGGTTTGGCCATTACGATCTCATGGTAGATCAACTCTTGTAATACTCATATTGATCAACATCAATCAAGGAGGAAGTAGGGTATTACCTCCATAGAGAGGGCCCAAACCTGGGTAAACATCGTGTACCCCGCCTCCTGTTACCAGTAGCCTTAGAGGAACAGTTCGGGAGCCCCTACCCGAGATCTGCCGGTTTTGACACTGACATTGGTGCTTTCATTGAGAGTTCCTTTGTGACGTCGAAGATAGGCTTGATGACTCACCTTGTTGTCAAGGACAACATCACCTCCGGAGCAACCCTGGCCTCAGGCCAAACGCTCCGGCTGGGCGGCTTCACTTTGACCGCCCATTCGGCCGTCGGGCCGGCGATGACTTCTCGGGTCATCGAAAACCGCCTACGCGTCAGCTTAGAATACTCCGAACAGATGGATCCAACGGAGTTGTCGTCTTTAAACGAACTCCTGGATCGCGTCGCTGCTTTGAGAGTCGCTATGGAGTATGATCGGATTGGGCATAAACCCGATCGGAGAGAAATTGAATCTCCACCGATCACCCATCAGATAGCGGTAGTGGAGGAGCAATACGACAACTCTTCCTCTATATTGAGGACGAACTATGTTTTGATTTCTGAGCTCACAGAGCCGAATACCCGCTCGCGGGAAGACGTGCCCCGTACTCTGAACCTAGAGTCCGACTGCGGGCCTGAAAATTTGGTTGATATCCCGGAGCCCAAACTTTTAAGCTCGAAAGTATCTCAAACTCTGGATCCCAGATTGGATCAGTGTTCGGACTTTAATCCACCCACCCACCCAGATACACGTGATCTTATCCACATTAGTCAGCAATCTCAAGAAACGGTCCATCACTTTTGGGCTAGATTCCTCCTTGTCAAAGGTAGGATCAAAGACTGCCGCGATGAAGACGCAATCTCATTATTCTGCAAAAATTGCATGGACTAGGGAATCCTTAATGAAATCAACCACCATCACGTATCACATTTCGCTGACTTGGCAACCATAGTACAGAAGTACTGCGCAATGGAAAGCGCCTGGAAAACTCAGGCAGCCTCTTGGGAGCCACCAATTTCCACTCAACTCCTCGTCCGGACAAAAAGGATGCACCCTCGTCAGTCGCCGGATCCAATAACAAAAAAATTGAACCCCATAACGAGGCGCGGAACCGTTCTAGAGGGATGGCTCAATAGGTCATGCATAATACACACAACACTGGATACCATACCAACCCACAGCCTTAGAGCATGTTGGATACTCCGGCAAGTGGCCAAGAGCGGGGAGGATCTCCTCACCAAAAATACCGCAGAACAACATCCCAACAACCCTATAGTGTTGATTGTCTTTGAGACTTTCTCCTCAAACAATAGGCGCAAAAGGGCACTTCGCGGCCTCGCCGAAGTCTGCCAAGTCGCAGCAATAAACCCGTGGAACAACACGGCCTTAACTTTTAATGCTAGTGACGAACCAAAATTCAAAACAGTCCGGGCACCAGCCGCATTGGTCCTCAGTCCTATCGTGGATGGCTTTCGGCTTACCAAAGTGCTGATGGAGGGCGGCAGCAGACTAAACCTCATTTACGAGGAAACTCTCCACAAAATTGAAATAGATAGGAGCCGCATTGAGAAAAGTAGCACGACCTTCCGAGGAATTATTCCTAGTCGGGAGGCGCGATGTGCGGGAAAAATCACACTTGATGTGGTATTCGGCACGCCCGAGAACTATCGGTCCGAAGAGATAACCTTTCAAGTGGCCCCTTTAAACAGTGGATATCACGCCTTATTGGGGCGAGATGCATTTGCAAGCTTCCAAGCTATACCCCATTACAGGTACATGATGCTCAAGATGCCCGAGCCCAATGGTATAATCACTCTTGCCAGCGATCCGGACATAGCACTCCGTGCCGAAAATAAAACTGCAGCCTTGGCCCTAGAGGCGTTGTCTGAAGGCCTCGCGGTCGAAGAATTAACCGCATTTCGCTCCACGGTGGATTGGGACGATGTGATCCTCGATAAGCGACTCAAATCCACCTCCTTCAAACCAGTAGATGAAATAGTCAAATTCCAGGTCCACCCAACGGACTCCATGAAGACAGCATCCGTTGGGGCACAACTGGACCCCACAGTCGACACTGTAGTACGGGCATTCCTACGTGAAAACTGGGACATATTCGCCTGACACCCTTCTGATATGCCAAGGATCCCACGCATGCTAGCCGAACACAGCCTAAACATACTAAAGGGATATAAGACGGTCAAGCAAACATTACGGCGCTTTTCCGAACCCAAACGACAAGCCATGGGAGAGGAGCTAGCCAAGTTACTCGAGCCCGGATTCATCAGAGAGATAAAACACCCGGATTGGCTAGCAAACCTGGTGATGGTACCAAAGAAGGATAAATCATGGCGCCTATGTGTTGATTTCAAAGACCTCAACAAGGTCTGCCCTAAGGATCCCTTTCCCCTCCCCCGCATTGATCAGATTATTGATGCTACTGCAGGACACGACTCACTGTGTTTCCTCGACACATACTTCGGATACCATCAAATCAAGATGAAGGAGTCCGATCAAGCCGCAACGGCATTTATCACCCCATATGGGCCTTTCTGCTTCAACACTATGCCTTTCGGCCTAAAGAACGCCAGTGCCACCTATCAACACCTGATTCAAACATTCCTAGAGAGACAAATCGGCAAGACAGTTGAAGCATATGTGGATGACGTAGTCATCAACACCAGACACGTCGAGTCCTTGATAGATGATATGCGTCTCACATTCGACAACCTCCGAACATATGACATCAAGCTCGATCCGGAAATGTGTGTTTTCGGCATTCCCGCCGGAAAGCTTCTGGGCTTCATTGTTTCCATTAGAGGAATTGAGGTAAATCTAGCTAAAATCCGAGCTTTGTCATAGTGGGCTATTCCAACAGACCTTAAACAAGTCCAAAAACTATCTGGCTGTGTGGCAGCTTTAAGCCGCTTTATCTCCAGACTAGGAGAAAAGGCGCTGCCACTCTATCGCCTTCTTCGATGCATCGATCACTTCGAGTGGCCGAACGCAACAATGGGTGGACTGGAAGAAATAAAGGCTCTTCTCGCAAGTAAACCAATCCTAGCCGCGCCGAACATCGGCGAACCTATGTTATTATACATATCGGCCACACACCAAGTCATAAGCATGGTGCTCGTCGTCGAATGAGAGGAGGACGGACACAAATTCCCGCTTTAGAAGTCAGTATACTACGTATCCACTATCCTCACACCTTGCAAATCTCGGTACCCTCATTACCAAAAAATAGCATTTGCGGTCTTCATGGCATCTCGGAAGCTACGACACTACTTTCAAGAGTGCTCAATAATGGTGGCCTCTGAAGTACCACTCAATGACATAATAAACAACCGCGACGCTACGAGCCGGATTGCCAAGTGGGCCATTGAGCTCCTCCCCTTCTAAATATCATACAAACCTTGCTGGGCCATCAAATCTCAAGTACTGGCCGACTTTGTCGTCGATTGTTCAGAGGCCGAACTCCCCAAAGAGTACGGCACATATTCAAACTGGGTCATGCACTTCGATGGCTCCAAAATGCTGGCAGGCCTAGGATCAAGCGTTGTCTTAACATCCCCCACTGGGGATACAGTTCAGTACATCCTCCAAATATTATTCACAGACTCCAACAATGCAGCCGAATACGAGGCCTTGCTGCATGGTCTTTGGATGGCTGTCTCCATGGGCATACAACGCTTAGAAGTGCGCGGGGATTCAAACCTCGCAATATCCAAAATAAATGGAGATTTTGATGCCAAAGACCCGAAGATGGCGGCTTAGCGCAACGCTGTTCTCAAAATGTAGGCTCGGTTCGAGGGGCTCGAGTTTCACAATGTGTCTCGAGAAAGTAATCAAGCTGTGGATGTCCTTGCTCGCATCGGCGCCAAACGCGCCCCGTCCCACCTAACATCTTCTTGGAAAGGCTTTTCAAGCCATCCGTGGTGTGGCAAGGGGAGAGCAGCAACACCAATCTGGATCCGACCACAACCCCAGATTCCAAGCTCACTGACGTCACCGGGGGCTCAACCACCGAAATTACACCATTGACCCATCTCATCATGGCAGTCATTTGTAACGCCCCGGATTCGTTGCGCCAGGTGTCCGCCAGTTATTCGCCGTCATTGCCATGTCATGTGCTTGCGTGTTGCACTTTGCCATGTCATCATATGCATTTCATATCATGTCATCATGTCCATTTTCCCCGTTGTCCGTTCTGCAATCCGGCACTCCTATGTCCTCCGGCGTCCCCTTCTTGTCTCCTGTTGTGAGCGGGTGTTAAACATTCTCGGAATGGACCGAGGTTTGCCAAGCGGCCTTGGTATACCACCGGTAGACCGCCTGTCAAGTTTCATGCCATTTGGAGTCCGTTTGATACTCCAACGGTTAACTGGGTAACCGCAAAAGCCTCCTTCTCTTTGCAGCCCAACACCGCTCCAAAGTGTCCCAAAACCCAGCAAACTCCCCTCTATGCTCTCGGTCGTTCGATCACGATCGTGTGGGCGAAAACCGCACCTCATTTGGACTCTCCTAGCTACCTCTACCTATAAATATGTCTTCCTCCCCCGAAATTCGCGGATGAATTCCCCCCGAAACCCTAGCCTCCTTCTTCCTCCGCGCCCGGACATGTTCGGCCTGAACCGGACGCGTCCGCCGCCGTGCCCCAGCCAATGGCGCGCCGCCACGTGCCTCCCGACGTCGCTCCGCGCCGCCGGCCCGGCGAGGCCCGGATCGGGCCCCCCGAGCCCATCTCCTCGCAGCCGCCTTCCTCATCCACCGGAGCCGCCGCGCGCGCCCGGAGCGGAGCTCCTCCGGCGCCTCGTCTCCCTTCGCCACCCTCCGCCGTGGACCACGCCGGCCGACCGCGCCCCGGCCGGATCCGGCACCCCCTCGCCGGCGCAGCCCCGTCCCCGGTCGTCGTCCTCTTCTCCGGCCCCGCCTCGATCTGTGTGCCACGATCCAGATCCAGATCCATTTCGGAGGTTGACCCCGTTTATTTCCCCAAGTCCTCGAATATTTTGCATAATCATGCCATGTTCATCGCATCATAGCTCTGCATCCGTAGCTCCGTTTCATGCGTGTAATATGTCAAATTGGTCGTATCGAGGAGTACTTAATTTCATTCCATTCCATCATTTTCATTTGAGCTCATCTTGATGCCCTAAATGCTGTTGGAAGAGTGCATGTTGCTGTTAATCTGCTGAAACTGTTATAACATGCTCATTTCTCATTTTTGCCATGTTTGATGTGTGCATCCTATGAGGTTGATGTCTACATGTGTTTTGATCTATGCTATGCCATCTTTCCAGTGGTGCAATCCATGTATTTTTGTGAGTTGTGTGTTGAGTGCATCGAGCTCGTGAAGTAGTGTACTTGCTGTTACTGTTTTGCTAGGCTAATTCTGTTACATTTTGTTGCTATGTAAACCTGCTGCTACAAGTCATTACGTGCATAATCTGGAGATGTTCACTAAGGATGAATTGTTATACATGTCATGCTCTATCCATTCGTGACCCTAGTTGCATTTATAGCCTGACGTGTCATGTTGTTATCTTTCTCCAAAGTTTGCTAAATAATGTTACTCTCAACCTGTTAACATGAAGTTCAGTTTTGGCCATGTGCTTTTCTAGTGATCCATGTACCCTATGAACTTGCTCTTGCCATGCTTAGCTTCATAAACATGTATTCTTACTGTTGGTTGCCTTGCCATGCCATGCATTGCTCTGTGGTGAGTGGTTCAAACTCACCAACATGCCTACTTATTGTTGTTCCTGCCATGTATGAATCTGTCATATCTTTTGCCATGTTTACATGGGTGCCATCATATTTTCTGATCCTTTTTCGCTCATGGTCAGTAAGGGACTTTTGTTCTATGAAATTAGTAGATTCATGCCATGCCTTTGTTTGCCATGATAAGTTCCTGTAACATGCTGTTTGATAGCTCTAAACATTGCAACCTGATGTTATTTCTGCAAAGTCTAAAACTGTTATTATTTGCAATTTTACCATGTCCTTTTGAGCATGTTCTAGTTGTTTCTGGAGATAGCTCAGTGTTCATGTTTTGTTATGATTTACCTGTACTTCATTCCCATGCCTTTTGTTCTCACGTTGAGATGCTGTAGTATGTTTTTTTGGTGCTTGCAATATGCCTAGTTGCTGTTATGGGCAGATTGTTGTTATGTCTTCTATAGAGTGTATGTGTTGAACTGTTGCTCCGTTTTGAGTGTGCTCTATATGAAACTTGCTTGACTTTGCATGTAGTTTCATATTATCATGTTGCATCCTTGTTTTGGTGTGTTTGCTTGATGTTTGTATGCATTTTGCATCAATGCCATGCTTAACTTGTTTTGCTCATATCTTCTTGGCCGTAGCTCCAAATCTAATGAACTTTATTTGTAACTTGACTAGAATCTCGTGTAGATCATCTTGGTGCATCTTAACTTTTTGTTTAACAACTTGAACGTAATGTTTATTGAGATCTGGACCAACTTTGAAACTTGCATATGAGGACTTACCGGAATTATTATATGTTGTTCCCGACCTCATTTAAACTTGCTTTGATGTGTTACTCTTGTATGCATCTTCTCTTGCCATGAGTAGCTTCATGTAGCTTTGTCATGCATCATGCTTGTTGTGCATCATGTCTTGTCTATGTGTGGTGTGTTTACCATGTTGTGTGCTTCTTCTCGATAGTTCCCGTTTCGTTGCGATCGTGAGGATTCGTTCGTCTACGCTTGATTCGTCTTCGTGGCTTCATCTTCTTCATGGACTCGTTATTCTTCCTTGCGGGATTTCAGGCAAGATGACCGCTACCCTGGATCTCACTACTATCATTGCTATGCTAGTTGCTTCGTTCTATCGCTATGCTGCGTTACCTATCACTTGTTCTTCAAGCCTCCCCAAATTGCCATGAACCTCTAACCTTTGACACCCTTCCTAGCAAACCGTTGTTTGGCTATGTTACCGCTTTGCTCAGCCCCTCTTATAGCGTTGTTAGTTGTAGGTGAAGTTGAAGATTTCTCTATGGTGGACAGGATTTTGGTTGGGATATCACAATATCTCTTATATTATTAATGCATCTATATATTTGGTAAAGGGTGGAAGGCTCGGCTTTATGCCTGGTGTTTTGTTCCACTCTTGCCGCCCTATTTTCCGTCATACCGGTGTTATGTTCCCGGATTTTGCGTTCCTAACACGGTCGGGTGATTTATGGGACCCCCTTGACAGTTCGCTTTGAATAAAACTTGTCCAGCAAGGCCCAACCTTGGTTTTACCATTTGCCTCACCACCACCTACCTTTCCCTTGGGAGTAATTAACCCAAGGGTCATCTTTAGTTTAGCCCCCCCCCCCGGGCCAGTGCTTGTCTAAGTGTTGGTCCGAACCGAGCAACCTGCGGGGCCACCTCGGGGCAACTCGAGGTCTGGTTTTACTCGTAGCTTGACTTATCCGGTGTTGCCCTGAGAACGAGATATGTGCAGCTCCTATCGGGATTGTCGGCGCATCTGGCGGCTTTGCTGGTCTTGTTTTACCATTGTCGAAATGTCTTGTAAACCGGGATTCCGAGACTGATCGGGTCTTCCTGGGAGAAGGTATATCCTTCGTTGATCGCGAGAGCTTATCATGGGCTAAGTTGGGACACCCCTGTAGAGTTTAAACTTTCGAGAGCCGTGCCCGTGGTTATGTGGCAGATGGGAATTTGTTAATGTCCGGTTGTAGATAACTTGACACCAGATCCGAACTAAAACGCATCAACCGCGTGTGTAGCCGTGATGGTCTCTTCTCGGCGGAGTCCGGGAAGTGAACATGGTATTTGGGTTATGTTTGACGTAATTAGGAGTTCAGGATCACCTCTTGATCATTACTAGTTGACGACCGTTCCTTTTGCTTCTCTTCTCGCTCTTATTTGCGTATGTTAGCCACCATACTATGCTTAGACGCTGCTGCAACCTCACCACTTTACCCCTTCCTTTCCCATTAAGCTTTGGTAGTCTTGATACCCATGGTAATGGGATTGCTGAGTCCTCATGGCTCACAGATTACTACAACAACAGTTGCAGGTACAGGTTATGTGATGACCATGACGCGAGAGCGATGTTTGCTTGTTTTCGAGTTCTTCTTCTGCTTCTTCTTCGATCAGGGGATAGGTTCCAGGTCGGCATCCCGGGCTAGCAGGCTGGATGTCGTTTGAGTTTCTGTTTGTGTTTCTTCCGTAGTCGGATGGTGCTATCATGTAAGATGATGTTGTATTCATGTGGCATTGTATGCCTTTTGTATGTATCCCCATCTATTATGTAATGTTGATGTAATGATATCCACCTTGCAAAAGCGTTTCAATATGCGGGTCTATCCTTGGTGGGACCTTCGAGTTCCTTTTGGATTGGGTCACATATTGGGCGTGACATCATTACCCCATGGACCAAACCCTTCTTGGCCTACCTTAATAGGCGAGAACTCCCTGAGGATCAAAATGAGGCACGCTGCATTGTGCGGCGCTCTAAAGCCTACAAGGTTCATGAGGTGGAACTCTACAAGAAAAGTGCTACTGGAATACTTCAAGATGTATCTCCGAGGAACAAGGGCGGCAGCTCTTGGCCAAAATTCATGCCGGTCTCAGTGGTCACCACGCTGCAGCTCGGGCCCTTGTAAGCAAGGCCTTCCGTACAAGTTTATATTGGCGGACGACCCGAGCAGATGCACAAGACCTTGTCCAGCATTGCGTCGGATGCCAGCTTTTCACCAACCAAAGCCATATGCCACCCACTGCTTTACAAACAATCCCCATCACTTGGCCTTTTGCAATCTGGGGGCTAGATATGGTCGGACCTCTTAAAGGAGGAAGCCATAAGAAAAAAATACCTGTTGGTCATGGTGGATAAATTCACCAAGTGGATAGAAGCCAAACCAGTTAAAACGGCCGAAGCAGGGCCAGCGATAGACTTTATATCCGGTGTTGTGCACCGTTATGGTGTTCCACACAGCATCATCACTGACAATGGCTCCAATTTCACAGCCGATGAGGTGAAAGCCTGGTGTGCTAATCTGGGCATCAAGCTCGACTACCCTCCGTCTATCACCCACAAACCAACGGTCAAGTCGAACGAGCCAATGGTCTTATTATGAGCGGCATTAAACCCAGATTAGTGCAGTCTTTGAAAGAATCAGACAAGCATTGGGTGGAGGAGCTCGACTCCATACTCTGGGGGCTGCGGACCATGCCCAATCATTCTACCGGATATACACCTTCTTCATGGTGTACGGCGCAGAGGCTGTGTTACCCTACGATATTATTCATGACTCACCTCGAGTGCGCATGTATGAAGAGAGAGAAGCCGAGTTGGATCGGCCGGACAACTTAGATGCCCTAGAGGAGGAGCGCGACGTCGCAAAAGCCCATTCCATATTTTATCAACAACAGGCCCGCAGGTATCAAAGCAGAGAAGTACGGGCCAAGACTTATAATGTTGGTGAACTCGTTCTACGCTTGCCGGAGAAGAAAAAGGACAAGCACAAGCCCAAGTGGGAGGGTCCTTTCATCAGTGATGAAGTCCTCACCGGAGGGGCGTACCGCCTGCGTGATGTATCAGAAAATCACCTAGAGCCGAACCCATGGAACGCGGCCAGACTCCGAAGATTCTATGCCTAGCGCCAGACTCTTCGTTCGTCTCCTTTTTCCCTGTTGTTTCCATTATTTATTTTTCCTCTCTTTTCATATTTCCTTTTTTTAAGCCATCAAGCTCTCGTGCGGCTAAGCCATACAACTACGACGCGCACATTCTCAAAAATGTACGTCAATTATAACTGGGGGCTTCTTGTACATAAGCTTATTATTATTATTATTATTCGAGCGTCAAGCTCACCACATATGTGTGTTTTCCGCATATGTACCTTTTCTTCGCATTTATATGCATCGATATGACTTAAGTTTTGGCCAAGCTGGGTTGCCTGGCTCCTGTGCTTATGCCCTACGTTCCCGTTAGTTTGTCTAGGGCATAAAGGGAGCACCTCTGCGATTGTTACTGCCGGGTCATCCGGATGTGTACCTCAGACTGGGTGAAGCCAAAAGCTAGCGTTCTTAAGGAATATTCCTTCGGCGGACTAAAGATGTTCTTTACTTGTTACACTATGAACCCCTAGATGTTAAGTATGCTGCGATTTTTTCAATCATAGTACGGACGTGCACATTCAATGCATGTCGACCCAGGGAAAGAAACCCTTAACGGAAGTATTCTCTTTGGAAGATGTTAATTACGATCAAAATGTAATATAACATAGCAAGCCGGATACTTGTCTGTTCAAGCAACTATGACCCCTACGCCTGGTTTCCACACATACCCCGGTTTACATTACCGAGCGGGTATCCGGAAGCACTCCGCACATTCGGGTCCAAAGGTCGAAGCGAAAAGGTCTACCATGACAATCGTTTTACAATTCAGCTAGAGACATAGTTTGTCAATTGAAGTACATAGTCACTTAGACTCAAAAACTTCTTCCTCTATCCCATCCAACATGCTATCTAACCTACAATCCTGTTGGGAATACTTGGCGGCTACTTGTACCTGGTCATATACCAAACTAACAGGAATTTCTTTTCCATATGACCCTAAAGGTCTGACCCGGGCCATGTGAATCGGGTCGAGCTTGGTATACCGCGTTTCCACCATGGCCCAGGCCTCTCGCGCACCTTCCCGGCAGGCCGATTTCTTCCATAATCGGAAGCGCCACTGCGCTCCC
Organism: Triticum timopheevii; assembly: GCA_963921465.1. Classification (NCBI taxonomy): domain Eukaryota; kingdom Viridiplantae; phylum Streptophyta; class Magnoliopsida; order Poales; family Poaceae; genus Triticum; species Triticum timopheevii. The sequence continues at coordinate 243,677,907 of OY997264.1, read as the reverse complement.
TTGAATAGCTGTACAAGCTCCTCCGTACTTCCTGGAGGGGTGTCGGATAGCCATAAGGCCTTGGGAATACTTTGCATCATCTGCCGAGCTCTCTCGTGCATTTTGCGATAGCTCTTTTAGTAGATCACCCAAAGATCCGGGTATCTCCTCTTTGGGATGGCCGGTCAGGATACCTACAGATTTAACTCTGTTAGTTCCTTTCCTTGCCGAACTATGTAAAGGTAAGTTCAAACACAGACTAAATATGCCGCCCCGCAGCCTCTTATTCTCCTTCACGAAGTCAGCCAACTGGGCCTGCACACCTTTCAGTTCCAACGCCCAGCTCGGTGTTGGCATCTTGGAGTTTGTTCTTCTCCCCCCGGACCCGTGTCAATATACGTTCGCCCACTGCCAGCAGCCTTTGAGCTCTTGCCTGTGCAACTTCCGGTACCTCTCCCGGATGATCTGACGACTCTGCCATAAGATGTGCACCTACATTAATAATTCTGGTATATGATTATGTTTTCTCAATAGAGGGGAATATTACCAGACACTAGCTTCTTGGATTTTTCCAGTTCGGCGGTGGCAGCAGCTAGCTGGGCCTGACACTTTTTCAGCTCTTGAGACAACAAGTTGTTCTTCTCTGTGAGCACCTGGTTGTACAATGATCCTTAAATAAGTTGTACCAACCGTTTCAAGTCTCAGGGTCTACTGGTATATGATTATCAGAATTGTACAAATGTGTACCTACCTGTATATCTTTCAAATACTGGCATGTGGCTCTAGTAAGCCCATATCGAGAAGCTCGGATGTACGCATCACCCGAGTTGAAGGCGTTGAAAACCTCTTCTGAAAAACCAGGGTCACGAAGAGCAGCCCACCGGCACCGATGATTCATGGCGCTTTCCGCTTCGGAGTTTGTGACGGATACTTTATCCGTACCCTCCACAGAAGGAGAATCCGGTGTCACTTCCACCTTAGCCTCAGTCCTCGAGACAGGGTTCGAAATCCAGATAGTAGAGGCATGACCGGCAGGATCCCCGGACACAGTCTGGCAAATGTTTTTCCTGATAAGACACAATGGATATTGTCATACTCCAAGATGACAGCCATGGAGCATATTTAGAACCATACCTTTTCGATGAAGGCTTGGCCATATTTCTATTTTCCTTCCTCTTCGAAGGCCTGCCCGGTGTAGGCGCCGCTTTCTTGCGAGTCGCTTCAGGTGCAGTGTGGCGCGCCGGTCGCCTTCCCTTCAGAGCATATGATAGTGCGGTGGGTAAGGCGGAAAGAGGAAATTCCTTCAAATTATAAGTCTCCTGATTACTTACATGCGACACAGGGAGAAGGCCAGGATAGTCAGCGATGATGGCCACTTCTGTGCCGTCATAGCTCGCCTAGTAAAACAATCCTTCCGCGAGCTCCATGAATATATCCAGATCCTCTTCGAATCCGGGGTCAAGGGCCTGGTTGTTGTCCTCTGACTGTGGTGTGGGGTTGTGGATCTCCTTGGTGATTTTCCGCCATTCCTGTTACAAATGGATGTATTAATATTTATGGAAAAGGACTCAGGGAGTTAATGGAGTAGAGTAGTGGATGGAAATTCACCTAGATGGGAGGGTTGTACATGGAAAATCCATCTCTGGGCTTAATGCGGATGAACTTCTCTTTCTCCCCTTTGTATAATCTGGACAATATTTTCGCCAAAGCAGCGGGAGTGTTCGGACCCTTCCGACCGCAGCTGGTGGCATCATCTTCTCCACTGAAGTGCCACATAGGACGCCCTCAGTATTGGAGTGGCTGAACCCCTCGCATTATGGATATCGCCATAACCTCGACTATTGACAATCCGGATTGAGCGAGCATCTTTACCTTGCTCATCGATTGGTGGACTTCCGTGCTATCTACCTCCCTAAGGCTTCGGAGACGCCAGCTGAGGCGTTTCTTCATGGAGCACTTGAAAATTCAGGAAGACCCATCCGGACTAGGTCGGGAAGGGAGACGTCCTCAACATATAACCATTCGGAAGGCCACTCTTCCGATGCCTTCTTCGGCGTGCCGGACAGGTATCCGGTCCCGGCGATGCGCCATATCTTGGCTCCTCCCACTTGGAATATTGATCCCTCTTGATTATGAGGGATGAGGCAAAACAACTTCTTCCATAACTCAAAATGGGCCTCGCAACCCAGAAATAGCTCACAAAGAGCAACGTAACCCGTGATGTGCAGGATAGAGGCAGGAGTAAATTGTGCAGTTGGAGGCTATAGTACTCCATAAGCCCTCGGAGGAACAGATAGATTGGAAATCCGATGCCTCTCAACAACTAGGGAACAAAGCATACTCGTTCCCCCCTGGATGGGTTGGGGAACTTCTTCACATGCTCCCCACCATCGAAAGAAGCCAATTCGTCTCGAACGGGGACTACATCTGCGTGGGGAAGAAACCCATGTGTCTACAGCTTCACCAGTTGGTCGTGGGATATGGAACACTTTTTCCAATCACCCTATTTGGGGCCGTGAGGGTGGGTGGAAGAGCTGGGAGCACTAGCCATGTTTGCGGATTCCCCGCTTGGTGTGGGCTAGATCTGAAGATCCCCATCTCTTTAAATAGATGATTTTCTTGTATGGTCAGGGTGGTAAGTGCAAAAATGCCCTTACCTCTCGTATTCGCTTAACATGTGGAAGCTGAAATCATGAAGGTGCAGAAGCTGATGAGTGCGACATTAAATGGAAAGTCGGATACTGCTCTTTAAGTCAGGTACTTTCAAGTATTCGGAGAAGGAACCCGCCTTGCAATGCCAAAGACAATCTGCGCCGGACTCATCGTCATTGAAGCCTGGTTCGGGGACTACTGAGGGAGTCCTAGATTAAGGGGTCCTCGGACAGCCGGACTATTAACATGGGCTGGACTATTGGGCTATGAAGATACTAGACGGAAGACTTCTTCCCATGTCCGGATGGGACACTCCTTTGCGTGGAGGGCATGCTTGGTGATTCGGATGTGTAGATTCTTTTCTCTATAACCGACTTTGTGTAACCCTAGCCCCCTCTAGTGTCTATATAAATCGGAGGGTTTAATCCATAGAACAACAATCATAATCATAGGCTAGACTTCTAGGGTTTGGCCATTACGATCTCGTGGTAGATCAACTCTTGTAATACTCATATTCATCAAGATCAATCAAGCAGGAAGTAGGGTATTACCTCCACAGAGAGGGCCCGAACCAGGGTAAACATCATGTCCCCTGCCTCCTGTTACCATTAGCCTTAAACGCACAGTTCGGGATCCCCTACCCGAGATCTGTCGGTTTTGACGCTGATAGTAGCGGCGCCCGTGCGCCCAAGCATGGCACCGGGCCGGCCCAAGGCACCCACACGCCTGACAAAACTTCGGCCAAGTGCCGATGCCACTTTCAGGACAGAGGACACCTTCTCCCCAGTAGCCACCTTCCTCATCTTCTCCTCGCCGCTGCCCTGGCTCCTGCATGAAAGAGGAGTTATCATGGACGCACGGATCATGGGTGCGTAGCGTAAGGATGGAAGAGGGCGCTTACTCATCCTGGGTGCCCCATTTCATCTTCCTCTTGGCGGTAGACAGTGCATCATCGCCATCCTACAGCGCCTGTGAGGGAGTGTCGGTGTCAAAACCGGCGGATCTCGGGTAGGGGGTCCCGAACTGTGCGTCTAGGCGGATGGTAACAGGAGACGAGGGACACAATGTTTTTACCCAGGTTCGGGCCCTCTCGATGGAGGTAAAACCCTACGTCCTGCTTGATTAATATTGATGATATGGGTAGTACAAGAGTGGATCTACCACGAGATCAAGGAGGCTAAACCCTAGAAGCTAGCCTATGGTATGATTGTTGTAATGTATGTTGTCCTACGGTCTAAAGCCCTCCGGTTTATATAGACACCGGAGGAGGCTAGGGTTACACAGAGTCGGTTACAATGGTAGGAGATTTACATATCTGTATCGCCAAGCTTGCCTTCCACGCCAAGGAAAGTCCCATTCGGACACGGGACAGAGTCTTCAATCTTGTATCTTCGTAGTCTTGGAGTCCGGCGGATAATGATAGTCTGGCTGTCCGGACACCTAGTCCAGGACTCCCTCAGTAGCCCCAGAACCAGGCTTCAATGACGATTAGTCCGGCGCGCATAATGTTCGGCATTGCAAGGCAGGTTCCTCCCTTGAATAATCCAGAGAGGATCATGAACACCAGGATAGTGTCCGGCTCTGCAAAATAAATTCCACATTCCACCGTAGAGAGAATAAAATGTACACTAGCTCAATCTGCTGACGTATTATGCAGCGTGACATCACACCGTTACCAAGCCACTGTTTGAATTGTTTTTTACTACACCACCTCAGCACGTTTAGCGAAGCGGTTTCCTTGGCACGTCTTGTCGAAGCAGAGATCGTGTTCCCCTTATTCCGGGATTCTCATCAATACGTGCGTGGGTAACCCAACCGTTTCCGTCGCCACGCCTCCTCCATCGAAGGTGAATCCCAAACAGTCACGGAGACGGCTCTTGGTATTTTTTCCCCTTTATAAGAGGACCAAGCCTTGTCCTTGTTCTTCAATCTCGCATCGAATCTCCTCCTCGCTCCCAGTTCCAACACCCAGAGCCGCAGATTCGAGCGCTTCGGATTCTCAGCCATGTCCGGCTCCGACCTCCAGGGCCGGTGGATGCCTTCCTCCGTCACGGAGGAGGACATATTGAAGTTACGTGAGGCCAAGTACCTGGCCTACGAGGTTTCGCACAGGTTGCCCACCCAAGGGCAGGCCGTGCCCGCCCCCGAGCCCGGTGAGTTCGTTGTCTTCGTATCCCACCTCCGTCGGGGCTTAGGCTTCCCGACGGACCCCTTTGTGACAGGACTCATGTTCTACTATGGGCTGGACTTTCACAACTTGGCTCCGGAGTCCATCCTCCACATCTCCGCATTCATTATCGTCTGCGAAGCCTTCCTCCGCGTCACTCCCCACTTCGGCCTGTGGCTGAAGACCTTCAAGGTGGAACCGAAGATGATCGGGGGGCGTCAAGCGGAGTGCGGCGGGGCGGCCATAAGTAAAAAGGCCGATGCCCCATGGCCCGAGGGTTCCTTCCAAGATGAACTCGAACTGTGGCAGCAGGAGTGGTTCTATATCACCGCTCCGAGGGGCAGCAAACAAAAGCCGCTGCCTCTATTCCGCCTGGGACCTCCACGCCAACTGATGTCGTGGGTCAACCAAGGGCTCAATTGGGGGCCGTCCGAAGACGTGCCCTCTCTGCAGGGCCGGATTCGAGACCTCCAAGAGAGGGAGATCGACCTGATCGTGGTGATGCAGGTTATGCTAATCAGGCATCTTCTGCCCTGCAAATGTCGTCCTCTCCGTCTATGGGAGTTCAACCCGGAGGGACCTCGGATTCTCCAACACTTCATGGGTGCAACACCCGTGGAGATGTACAAGTTGTTCTTCGGACCGCAGGTGGCGTGTCCGGAATTAGCCGAGGACGCAGGCCTAAGCCGCAATCGCCCGGATACTCAGCTAAATAGCTGAGAGTCCGGACATTCTATTTATATGCCTTTCTATAGTTCGCCTCCTGACCCATTACTCTTCGCAGGAATGGGTGGCGCGATCAAGGCTGATAAGGTGTCCGGCCCCCCTCCCAGAGACCGCACTGGAGCCCGTGCTGGTAAGAATGTTGGAGGTCGCGCCCACAGAAGGGGGTGAAGGGGAAAATAGAGGAGCTAATAATTCACCCAAAGGGGCGTCTGAAGAGGGGGGAATCAAGAACCCCTCCCTCCAGGGGGAGAAGAGGACCGCCTCCAAAGATCCGGAGGCCAAAGCCCCTAAGCGTGGGAAGAGATCTTCACCGGGGGGTCCGGCGTCCGGAGAGAATCCGGACGCACAATCATCGCCAAAGGATCAGCCCTCCAGCGAGCCGTGAGTATGAAAAAAGGGAGTTAATTAGTAAGGAAATACCTTCATTTATGCTTCTATGGGTAACCGAAATATTTATATTGTAGTTCAGATCTGCAGCCTTCTCAGATGAGTTCATCTTCGGGGGACCTTCTTCCGAAGATGATGGAGAGTGAAACGCCTCCGTCTGCAGCGCCGTTAGATAAGGCAGGCGAGCCTGAAGTGTCGTCACGGAGGGTATTCCCGAGTCCGGAGGGGCCAGAGAGTTCGGCACCCACTAGTATCCGGTCGGGAGAACTGAAGAATCTGCTTGAGAGGGCGCCCATTTCAGAAGATCACCGTGCGTTGATGCGTATGGTGATTGGAAGGATTTCGTCCGCCGAAAGCGGATTGCACAATGCCGCTATGAGTTTGCTGGCGGGGTTTGAGGTACGCGAGAATGACGCATCTCTTTGTTTATTGACAGGCTTGCACATGAAAATGCGCCCTGTATAGATAGTAGCCCCTGAGACTCGGTAGGTTGTCGAAAACGACAGCGTGCCGAGGATCGAAATCGAAAGTAATAAATTCCGACGTTCCCATGCAGGTGGTGGATAGTCCGAGGGCTAGCCGGACTAGTGGGTTTGCCGAGTTAAATCGGCAACTTGACTTGGCGGATGCGGACATCGCACTTGTCAACCGTCGACTTGATGAGTCGCAAGGTAAATGAGTTCTCCGCAGTCGCTTTATTAAGGGGGTCGAAGCCCTCCTCTAATAAATTATATGCTGTTGTACAGACGGGGCTGCTGCTGTGGAGAGCCTTCGGGCCAAACTTGCTCGAGCTAAGGAGCAAGCCCGAAGGAGTGACGCAGCTGCCTCGAGGGCGGCCGAGGAGTTGAAAGCCGAAAGGGCTGCGCACTGCCTAAGCAGGGCAGAGGTGGCCGAATTGGCCATGAAAGTAAAAGATGCTGCCGACCGCAATGAGGCTCTTGAAAAGGAGCGCTTATCGGAGCGGGAAGACCTGAAGAAGGCCACCGCCGAAGCCAAGGATGCCCACTCTGCAATGCGGGCTATGAAGGAGGAACTGCGCCAGGCCGGAGATATCGTGGCTGGCAAGCCTTTTTTGCTGCGTCGCCGGTTTATGGATAAAAAGTATGCTCAATTTGAGCGGCTGTGGAGTCCGGAGGATCCGTATATGGACTTAGCTGCAAGTGCGGCTGATGCCATTGAGCACTTCCGGAGCCAGGAGGATCACAAGACGGAAGAGCTATATTGGTCTCAATTCCATAGTCCGGATCGCTCACTTCCGTTGACAGACCGGTTGGCCGAATGGGCCGAGCTAAATAGATTGTCCGGACTTGCCATGGCCGACATCGTGGCCCATGTCTGGCCAGAGAGGCCCAAGGCGACGAGCTACTTCGGCTTACTGCAGCAATTCCTTGGAGCAGTGCCGCACATAAAGGAGATGAAGCGGTCGGCCTGCATCGAGGGTGCGCGGATGGCTCTTGCCCGTGTGAAGGCGCATTGTCCGGAGATGGATGCCACCGCTCTTGCCGCCCAGGGTTCGGATGAAAGCCGGCTCCCCGCCGAGCACTATTTCGGGGAAGTTATGCGTGGCGCTCGTGTAATAGAGTCGCAGTGCTCGAAAAATGTCACGTTCAAATGAACGTATTAGATTGTAAAATGATGGTTATGCTATAACTGCTTTTTATACTTGTGCGTCCCAAGTAGTAAAACTTCACCTGTGCGGCCATTTACGTATATATTTGTATAGCTTGAAAGATTGCAGTCTTCGGCTTCAGCCCCCACGCACATGGTGCGGGGGTGTTCGCAAAAATAGCACGTTTTCACACTTAATCCGACGTCTCGGTCCCGTTTAAGGAGGTGGTAGCGTAGCGAACGAGGCAATCCGGACTATAATGCTTTATCACTTTCACTTAGCCAGCGGAGCTCGAGGGTGGGGCTACGATATAGCCCCTGGTGGCACCGCACTTCTCCGAATTCGGGACGCGTATGTGCCTGACCGGGAAATGGTCCTTCGTCAAAGCGGGGAATTCTAAACATTCCGGTAGTCGATCGAGTGGTTGACCAGTCTCTCGCTGTATCATGACAGTCAGTTTTCGGCTTTCTCTACTGAGGTGCTCGCCCAGCCGAACTGGGGCACAATCGCAGTAGTTCTCCTGGTGCCGCATTAGCCGATGATACGGAACGTAAGGCAGCAAAACACAGGAGCCGGGCAAAACCCAACATTTGACCAAAGACATGATTCGGAGCTGATGCATATAATGCCTAACTCGAGACGCCGAACACTCCCTAAGGTATTCGGTCTTTATAATAATGGGCAGAACGATGCCCTAAGCCCCTAGTGTCCAGATATGGGCATGGTCTTCTGACGCGGGCGATGCCAAAACGTCAGGCTCCGCTCTGGCTATAGGAAGAAACCGCAGGGTATTAATCTGAAAAGAATCCTCACAACGGGTCCCTACTGCACGTCTGCGCCTGTGTCTCTGTTGCGCCATTATCCTGGACGGGTATGCACGTTGTTCATCTGTAGAAAGTGAGGAACGTTTAGTTTGAAAACAATTCATGCGAAAAATATGTTTAAAATAAGAAATATAAATAATTAAAGCGGGGTTTGTATGAACCCGCGGTTGTTTGTGCGCGCAGCCCCCTGTGAAGAGGTATGCGGCTAGGGAGCCACTAGCCTGCTGAAGCCGGATTTGTCTATCCGAGTCCGGGGTCTTTAAGTGACCCTCGCACTGAAATGACGCCACGCGGACCAGGCATCCTGAGTGTAAGAGACGCGTAATGCGGTATGGCGTTGAAGCGGACAAAAGCCTTTCGTCCCAAGAGTGCTTGATATCCACTTTCAAATGGGACAATGTGAAAAATTAATTTTTCGCGTCGAAAATTGTTCGGCGATCCGAACACGACGTCTAGTAATATAGAGCCTGTGCACTAGGCGTAAGGGCCTGGCGTCACTCCTTTGAAGGAAGTGCGGCTGTGTTGGATTTTGGAAGGGTCTATCCCCATCCTACGGATTGTGTTTGAATACAGAAGGTTTAAGTCGCTGCCTCCGTCCATTAGGATGTTAGTAAATTGTAATCCGTCTATTATGGAATTCAATATCAAGGGAGTCCGTCCCGCGTTTCGAACGCTTCTGGAATAGTCCAGGTGGTCGAAAGTGATTGGTTTTGATATCCAATCTCTATGGTCTGCTGGGTTGGACCGCGCGAAGCTCTTTTTAGAAAGTGCCACACTATTTTTCTGTATTATCACATGAAGTGAGTTTACTGCTTTGACCCCTTGTGGGAAAGTCTTTTGTTTTCCGGTGCTCTGCTGGTGGGGTTTATCTTCTTCGCTTGACGCGTCGAGCCCCTTGTGTTCGGCATTTAGTTGGCCGGACTGTTTAAAAACCTAACAATCCATGTGGGTGTGATTTGCAGGCCTTCCGGGGGTACTGTGGATTTGACATATCCGACCCAAAATCTTGTTTAAGTTGGACAATTCATCGCTATCATCCTTAAGAGGCTATGTTTTGTTGTTGGGCCGCGAGATTTTGAATCCGGCGTTGACTGCCGTGCTCTTTGGGCTTTTCTCTTTATTCCGTAGATGGACCTGGCTGGGCCATCTATCCTTCCAAGTTCGTTCGTTGGTTTATGTGTTGCGCCGCTGTCAGAATTTGGCCTATCATCTGGCTGTCTATCCAACCAGGCAGCCTCTTTATTTTTGGACGGTGGAGGCTCTATGGCCTCCTCGTCGAATTCTGGTAGCAGCTTGCGCTTCGGGTAGCTCTTTGATTGGTGGCCATTGCCGTACTTATCTGCGGTTTTGAGCACTTTGCTCCATATCATTCTGAGTGTGTCTTCCGCTGTTTTGAGCCTCCGTTTCTCCTTCTTCAGGCTTGTTGCAGTAGTGACGAGTCTTTTCCGAAGGTTCTTGCTCTCCGTCGGTGTGTTCGGCATGAGGTCGTCCGGACTGTTGTTTTCACCGGGCCTGGACTGATTATCTGACTCGTCATGTTCGGACGGTTGCTTATCTGCATGTTCATTGTCCACTTGTGAGCCCTGCCATATTGCGGGCTCCTTGGGGGCGTTGTTGTCGTCGAGGCGGGACTTAGGGCGGCGTCTGCGCCGCCGTTTTGGTCGTTTATCGGCGGGGTCATCTTCTGCCGCGGCCCGTTGGTCCTCGTTATCGCTCTCCTTTGGGGTGACCACCATATATATGTCATGTGACGAGGTGGTCCTCCCGTGCTTTATAGGCTCTGTTTCTTGTTCGTCTCCGACATCGTCGTCCATTCTGTCGATGTCTTCGGAGTCATAGTCTAGAAGGTCGGTTAGATCGTCGACAGTGGCTACAAAGTGGGCGGTGGGTGGGCTCTGAATTTCTTCGTCGTCCATACCCCAGCCATCCTGGCCATAGTCCGGCCAGGACTCTCCTGATAACGAGAGATGCTTTAGTGAATTCAGGATATCGCCAAAAGGCGAGTATTGGAAGATGTCCGCGGCGGTGAATTCCATAACCGGCGCCCAATCCGAATCGATTGGTAGGGGCACGGGAGGTTCGGAGTCTGGCAAGGAGTCCGGCGCCTCGGAATCACGAGTTTCGCAGGGGACAAGATTAGTGTTCGGCTCCATCGCCGTGGATGTTGAAGCCCCCAGGGCGGCATCTATCTATCGGCCCTCGATCTGGGCGATCGGCTCCGGACTAATGGCCGGAATGGATTCGTGTGCGGCCACCAAGGCACTGTTCGGCGGCAGGGCTAGATCATGCCCATCGCAACAGTGCGGCGCGCTTGGCTGTGGCTCGGGTTCGTCGAACATCAAGTCTCCGTGGGCATCGGCCATGAAGTTTAGGCTTCCGAATCTGACCTGACGGCCAGGGGCGTAGCTTTCGATCTGCTCCAGATGGCCAAGCGAATTAGCCCGTAGTGCGAAGCCGCCGAATACGAAGATCTGTCCGGGGAGAAAAGTCTCACCCTAGACAGTGTTGTTGGTTGAAGATGCCATCAAGCCTATCGGTGACGACACAGAGGAACTCTCAATGAAAGCACCAATGTCGGTGTCAAAACCGGTGGATCTCGGGTAGGGGGTCCCGAACTGTGCGTCTAGGCGGATGGTAACAGGAGACGAGGGACACAATGTTTTTACCCAGGTTCGGGCCCTCTCGATGGAGGTAAAACCCTACGTCCTGCTTGATTAATATTGATGATATGGGTAGTACAAGAGTGGATCTACCACGAGATCAAGGAGGCTAAACCCTAGAAGCTAGCCTATGGTATGATTGTTGTAATGTATGTTGTCCTATGGACTAAAGCCCTCCAGTTTATATAGACACCGGAGGAGGCTAGGGTTACACAGAGTCGGTTACAATGGTAGGAGATCTACATATCCGTATCGCCAAGCTTGGCTTCCACGCCAAGGAAAGTCCCATCCGGACACGGGACAGAGTCTTCAATCTTGTATCTTCGTAGTCTTGGACTAGGGGGTGTCCGGACAGCCGGACTATCATCGTCAGCCGGACTCCAAGACTACGAAGATACAAGATTGAAGACTCTATCCCGTGTCCGGATGGGACTTTCCTTGGCGTGGAAGGCAAGCTTGGCGATACGGATATGTAGATCTCCTACCATTGTAACCGACTCTGTGTAACCCTAGCCCTCTCCGGTGTCTATATAAACCGGAGGGTTTTAGTCCGCAGGACACACAACCATTACAGCAATCATACCATAGGCTAGCTTCTAGGGTTTAGCCTCCTTGATCTCGTGGTAGATCCACTCTTGTACTACCCATATCATCAATATCAATCAAGCAGGAGTAGGGTTTTACCTCCATCGAGAGGGCCCGAATCTGGGTAAAAACATCGTGTCCCTTGTCTCCTGTTACCATCCGCCTAGACGCACAGTTCGGGACCCCCTACCTGAGATCCGCCGGTTTTGGCACCGACATTGGTGCTTTCATCGAGAGTTCCTCTGTGTCATCACCGATAGGCTTGATGGCTGCTTCGATCAACAACAACGCCGTCCAGGGTGAGACTTTTCTCCCCGGACAGATCTTCCTATTCGGCGGCTTCGCACTGCGGGCCAATTCGCTTGGCCATCTGGAGCAGATCGAGAGCTATGCCCCTGGCCATCAGGTCAGGTTTGGAAGCCTAAACTTCACGGCCGACATCTACGGAGACTTGATCTTCGACGGATTCGAGCCACAGCCGAGCGTGCCGCACTGTCACGACGGGCATGATTTTGCTCTGCAGCCGGACAGTACCTTGGAGGCCGCACACGGATCCGCTCCGACCCATAGTTCGGAGCCGACCGCGCAGATCGAGGACAGGTGGCTGGACACCGCCTCGGGAGTTGCAACTTCTACGGCGATGGAGCCGAATACTAACCTTGTCCCTTATAAAGCTCGTTACTCTGAGGTGCCGGACTCCGAACCTCCTACGCCCCTGCCAATCGAATCCGATTGGGCGCCGATCATGGAGTTCACCGCCGCGGACATCTTTCAGCACTCACCCTTTGGCGACATCCTAAATTCGCTAAAGCATCTCTCGTTATCAGGAGAACCCTGTCCGGACTGCGGTCAGGATGGTTGGGATGCGAACGGCGAAGAAATTCAAAGCCCACCCACCACCCACTTTGTAGCCACCGTCGATGATCTAACCGACATGCTAGACTACGACTCCGAAGACATCGACGGTATGGACGACGATGCCGGAGACGATCAAGAACCAGCGCCTACAGGGCACTGGAAGACCACCTCGTCATACGACATATACATGGTGGACACCCCAAAGGATGGGGACGGCAAAGAAGCAGCGGAGGCAGATTCTGCTAAGAAACAGCCCAAGCGCCGACGTCAGCAGTGCCGCTCTAAATCCCGCCACAGTAAGAATGGAGATTCCGGCACCGGAGATAATAACACCCCAGAGAGTGCCGAAGACAACCCCCTCCAGCAAGATTCAGCACAGGAGGACAGGGAAGCCAGCCCTCGAGAGAGAGCGGCAGACGAGGAGGATGAAAACTACATGCCTCCCTCCGGAGACGAGGCAAGCCTCAACGACGACGAATTCGTCGTGCCAGAGGATCCCATCGAACAAGAGCGTTTTAAAAGCAGGCTTATTGCCACGGCAAATCGCCTAAAGAAAAAACAGCAACAGCTTCAGAGCTGATCAAGACCTGCTGGCCGACAGATGGACCGAGGTCCTCGCGGCCGAAGAGTATGAACTCGAACGCCCCTCCAAAAGTTATCCAAAACGCAAGTTGCTCCCCCGACTAGAGGAGGAAGCATACAAACCTTCATCACCAGCGCACAATACGGCAGATCGACCACCCCGTGGCCGCGACAAAGAGGCATCTAGGCCCTCCATCAGGACCGTACCCCGGCATCGCTCGAAAAGTACGAAGCCACGAGGGAATGCACCGGACTTGCGAGACATATTGGAGGACAAGGCAATACAATCGAGATCTATCTACGGATCACGCGGGCGCCCCACGACCCACGACGACTACCGTCGTGCCGGATACAGCAACTCCGGTCGGGCCGATCATAGCAGACAACGCTCTCTTGAGCTACGTCGTGATATTGCTCAATATATGGGCGCCGCACACCCACTATGCTTCACTGACGAAGTAATGGATCATCAAATCCCTGAAGGGTTTAAACCCATGAACATTGAATCCTACGATGGCACAACAGACCCCGCGGTTTCGATCGAATATTATCTCCTTCATATCCATATGGCCCGCGGCGACGATCTCCACGCCATCAAGTACCTCCCACTCAAGCTTAAATGACCAGCTCGGCATTGGCTTAACAGCTTGCCCGCAGAGTCAATTGGGTGTTGGGAGGACCTGGAAGCCGCATTCCTCGACAACTTCCAGGGCACATATGTGCGACCACCAGACGCCGATGACCTAAGCCACATAATTCAGCAGCCAGTCGAATCGGCCAGACAGTTCTGGACAAGGTTCTTAACAAAGAAAAACCAAATCGTCGATTGTCCAGATGCAGAGGCCCTCGCAGCCTTCAAGCATAACATCCGCGACGAGTGGCTGGCCCGGCACCTAGGACAGGAAAAGCCGAAATCCATGGGAGCCCTCACATCACTCATGACCCGCTTCTGTGCGGGGGAGGACAGCTGGCTAGCTTGCAGCAACAACGTCAGCAAAAATGCTGGTAGTCGGGATACTAAGGACCACAATGGCAGGTCGCGTCGAAACAAAACCAAACGCCGCGTTAACGGCGATAACAATGAGGATACGGCAGTCAACGCCGGATTCAGAGGCTCTAAACCAGGTCAGCGGAAGAAGCCATTCAAAAGAACTACTCTGAGTCCGTCCAATTTGGACCGAATACTCGACCGCTCTTGCCAGATACATGGCACCCCCGAAAAGCCAGCTAATCACACCAACAGAGATTGTTGGGTATTCAAGCAGGCAGGCAAACTAATTACCGAAAACAATGACAAGGGGCTACACAGCGATGACGAGGAAGAGACCCAGCCGCTAAACAGTAGAGGATAGAAGGGTTTCCCCCCACAAGTGCGGACGGTAAACATGATATACGCAACACATATACCCAAGAGGGAGCGGAAGCATGCACTTAGGGACGTATACGCGATGGAGCCAGTCGCCCCGAAGTTCAATCCATGGTCCTCTTGCCCGATCACTTTCGATTGAAGGGACCACCCTACCAGTATCCGTCATGGTGGGATTCTGCAATAATTGCACGGACAAGGGAATATTAAACGCCATTGATCGTTGCAAAATTACACGTTTCGCCGATCTGGCGTCCATAGTACGAAAGTACTGTGCGATGGAGAGTTTTCGGAAAAACGAAAACCAATTTTGGGATAATCCGGCCCCAACCCCAGTCCGCAACAACAGGGTGCCTCACACTCAGGCCCTAGATGCAAAAAAGAAAAAGCAAACACCCAATAAGGGGCACAGAACCGTACTGGAGGGATGGCTTAATGGACCCTGTAAGCTTCATAGTACAGGAGGAGCCGTCCCAACACATAGCCTTCGAGCATGTTGGGTATTACGGCAGGTGGCCAAAAATGGCAAGGAGCTTCTAGCCCCGGAAAACCACCCCAAGAACACCAGTACGGTATCAACAGTCTTCGAGACCTTCGCATCAAACAATATGCGAAAGCGAACAATCCGCGGACTCGCCGAAGTCTACCGAGTAGCAACAGCAAATCCATGGAGCGACACAGCTATTACCTTCAACGCCAGCGACGAGCCTAAAGTCCAAACAGCCAGAGCACCAGCCGCACTGGTGCTTAGTCCCATAGTGGACGGCTTTCGACTGACAAAAGTCCTCATGGATGGCGGCAGCGGACTAAACCTCATTTACGAGGAAACTCTGCGAAAAATGGAAATCGATTGGAGCCGTATCGAGCGAAGCAGCACAACCTTCAGAGGAATAATCCCTAGCCGGGAAGTGCGCTGCACCGGGAAAATCACACTCGATGTGGTGTTCGGCTCGCCGGACAATTACAGATCCGAAGAAGTCACGTTCCAAGTGGCCCCTTTCAGCAGCGGATATCACGCTATATTAGGACGAGAGGCATTCACAATTTTTCAAGCAGTACCTCATTACGGGTACATGAAGCTCAAAATGCCTGGGCCTAGCGGAATAATCACTCTCCTTAGTTATCCGGACATAGCACTCCGCGCCGAAAACAAGACAGCCGCACTAGCCCTCGAGGCACTATCCGAAGCCTTAGCGGCAGAAGAACTCACCGCGCTGCGCTCTACGGTGAACAGGGACAATGTGATACTCGATAAAAGATCCAAGTCCACCTCCTTCAAACCAGCAGATGAAATAACAAAATTCCAGGTCCATCCAACGGACCCAACAAAGACGGCTTCCATTGGGGCACAATTGAACCCCGAAGTAGACGCCGCACTGCGCGAATTTCTTCGCGAAAATTGGGACATTTTCGCCTGGCATCCTTCGGATATGCCCGGAATCCCACGCAGATTGGAAGAACACAGCCTAAACATCCTAAAAGGATTCAAGCCAGTCAAACAGGCTCTTCGACGATTTTCCGAACCCAAAAGACAGGC
Organism: Triticum timopheevii; assembly: GCA_963921465.1. Lineage (NCBI taxonomy): Eukaryota > Viridiplantae > Streptophyta > Magnoliopsida > Poales > Poaceae > Triticum > Triticum timopheevii. The sequence goes on along the minus strand of OY997264.1, from coordinate 243,661,975 downwards.
AATGGGAGAAGAGCTAGCCAAACTGTTGGAAGCCGGATTCATCAGAGATATCAAACATCCAGATTGGCTAGCAAATCAGGTAATGGTACCAAAGAAGGACAAATCCTAGCGCCTTTGTGTCGATTTTAAAGACCTCAATAAGGCTTGCCCAACGGATCCCTTCCCTCTCCCCCGCATCGACCAAATTATCGATGCTACCGCAGGGCACGATTCATTGTGTTTCCTCGACGCATACTCTGGCTACCATCAAATCAAGATGGCGGAAGCAGACCAAGCCGCCACGGCATTCATCACCCCTTACGGACCATTCTGCTTCAACACGATGCCCTTCGGACTTAAAAATGCCGGTGCAACATAGCAGCGCATGATTCAAACATGTCTGGCTACCCAGATCGGCAAAACAGTCGAGGCATACGTAGACGACGTAGTCGTCAAAACAAAACACGTCGAAACTCTATTAGACGATTTAAGGCTCACGTTCGACAACCTCAGAGCATATGACATCAAGTTGAATCCGGAAAAATGTGTTTTCGGCATACCAGCCAGAAAGCTGCTGGGCTTCATCGTGTCCGGTAGAGGAATCGAAGCAAACCCGGCTAAAATCCAAGCTCTGTCACAGTTGGACATTCCAAAAGACCTCAAACAAATACAAAAATTAACAGGATGCGCGGTAGCTCTAAGCCGCTTTATCTCCCGTCTAGGAGAAAAGGCGTTGCCCCTCTATCGCCTCCTTAGGCGCACCGAACACTTCGAAGCCACTGCCAGACTCGAAGAAATAAAGGCCATATTGGCAACAAATCCGGTCCTGGCTGCGCCCAATCTGGGCGAACCAATGTTGTTATACATCGCAGCAACGCATCAAGTTGTAAGCGCGGTCCTCGTCGTCGAACGAGAGACAGAAGGGCACAAATTCCCTCTTCAAAAACCAGTGTATTATGTATCCACTGTGTTAACCCCCTGCAAGTCCCGTTACCCGCACTATCAGAAGATAGCATATGCGGTGTTCATGGCGTCCCGGAAGCTCCGGCACTACTTTCAAGAGTGTTCGATAATAGTGGCCTCTGAAGTACCACTCAATGACATTATAAATAACCGCGACGCAACGGGCAGGATTGCAAAATGGGCCATTGAGCTCTTACCATTCGATATAACTTACAAACCTCGGCGAGCTATAAAGTCACAAGTTTTGGCTGACTTTGTCGCCGAATGGACCGAAGCCGAACTCCCTAAAGAGTACGGCGCATACTCCAATTGGACTATGCATTTCGACGACTCTAAAATGTTGGCCGGACTGGGGGCTGGCGTCGTATTGACGTCCCCAACCGGAGACACAGTCCAGTATGTACTTCAAATAATGTACACGGACTCCAACAATGCAGCCGAATACGAGGCCCTGTTACATGGTCTCCGAATGGCAGTCTCCATGGGCATTCAACACCTAGAGGTGCGCGGGGATTCAAACCTTGCAATATCCCAAATAAACGGAGACTTTGATGCCAAGGATCCAAAAATGGCAGCATATCACAATGCTGTCCTAAAAATGTCAGCTCGGTTTGAAGGACTCGAATTCCATCACATAGCCCGAGATAATAACCAAGCGGCCGACGTACTGGCACGCATCGGTGCCAAACGTGATGCTGTCCCTCCAAATATCTTCTTGGAACGGCTCTTCAAGCCATCCGTACTACGGGAAGAGGAGGCCGGAAGTGACAAACCGGAAAAAACCACGCCAATTGGCGATCCAGCCAATGACATAACACCTTCAGCCCACGTCATAATGGCAGTAATCGCCCCGTGGACAGAACCATTCCTAGCCTGCTTGCTTAGGCAGGAACTTCCCGAAGACCAAAACGAGGCCCGCTGCATAGTCCGGCGATCGAAAGCCTACAAGGTCCATGAGGGAGAACTTTATAAGAAAAGTACAACCGGAGTCCTTCAAAGGTGTATCTCCGTAGAGCAAGGGCGAAACCTCCTGGCTGAAATTCATGCCGGACTAGGCGGACACCACGCCGCAGCCTGGGCCCTTGTAGGAAAGGCATTCCGTACAAGATTTTATTGGCCGACGGCCCGGGCAGATGCCCAGGACTTAGTCCAGAAATGCGTTGGTTGTCAGCTCTTTGCTAATCAGAGCCACATGCCGCCCACCGCCCTCAAAACTATACCCATTACCTGGCCGTTCGCGGTCTGGGGGCTTGATATGGTTGGACCCCTAAAGGGGAAACCCACAAGCAAAGATACCTATTGGTCTTGGTGGATAAATTCACCAAATGGATAGAGACCAAACCGGTCAAAACGGCAGAGTCCGGACCAGTGATAGACTTTATATCCGGGGTAGTACACCGTTACGGAGTCCCCCACAGCATCATCACCGACAGCGGCACGATCTTCACAGCCGAAGAGGTTAAGTCATGGTGCAAGAATATGGGCATCAAGCTCGACTACGCTTCAGTCTATCACCCTCAAACCAACGGTCAAGTGGAACAAGCAAATGGTCTAATAATGAGCGGCATTAAACCCAGACTAGTGCGGTCACTTACTAAATCTGACACGCACCAGGTCGAGGAGCTCGACTCTGTACTCTGGGGGCTGCGGACTACGCCTAACTGCACTATCGGATTCACACCATTTTTTATGGTATACGGCACAGAGGCAGTCTTGCCCTGCGACATTATTCATGACTCACCTCGAGTGCGCATGTACGAGGAAAGAGAGGCCGAGCTTGATCGGCAAGACAGCTTGGAAACATTGGAGGAAGAACGCGACGTCGCCAAGGCTTGTTCCGCATTCTATCAGCAGCAGGCCCGAAGATATCAAAGCAGAGAAGTACGGGCCAAGACTTACAACGTTGGTGAACTAGTTCTACGCTTGCCGGACAAGAAAAAGGACAAGCTCAAGCCCAAATGGGAGGGTCCCTTCATTATCGGCGGAGCATACCGTCTACGAAATGCGTTGGATAACCGACTCAAGCCGAACCCATGGAACGGAGCCCGCCTCCGACGATTCTATGCCTAGCGCCGGACTAAGAGTCCGTCCCCTTCCCCCGTCCAAACTTTCTGTCTTTTGTTTCTCTTTTCATACCTTTTTATTCACAAGCCCTTATGGGCCTATTTTAGCATTTTTCGCATACACGTGATGTGCCATCCACACTCATTATTCCTGGGGGCTTCTTTTACAGAAGCTCAATTATAAGGGTTTCATACCCAGCACATGTGTCAAGCTTCCACATGTACCTTTTACTCACCATTATATGCATCGATATGACTTAAGTTTTGGCCAAGCTGGGTTGCCTGGCTCCTGTGCTTACCCCTACATTCCCGATTGTTCGGCTAGGAGGTAAAGGGAGCACCTCTGCGATTGTTACTGCCGGGTCAGCTGGATGTGTACCTCAGACTGGGTGAAGCCGAAAGCTAGCGTTCTTAAGGGAATATTCGGTCAGTGACTTAAAAGATGACTTTTTACCTATTTATTTATCCGCCCCCAGATTTTTTTCTGCTTCCTTTGCAGTCCGGACATGCACTTTAGGGCATGCCTCCCAGGGAAAGGAACCCTTAATGGAACTATTCTCCCTGGAAGATGTTTCTTACTAACCATGTAATATAACATAACTAGTTGGGCACTTGTCTGATAAAGCACTAATGACCCCTACGCCTGGTCTCCATGCATACCACGGTTGTTTCTTAACCAAAGAGGTATTCGGACACACTCCGGAATCTAGGGTCCCGAGGTTGAAGCGAAAAGGTCGGCAAAGACAAACGATCTACAATCCGGCTAGAAGGCATTTCACATGTCACTTTAAAGGAAAACATACATTGTCAAATTTACTGATTGTATTCCTCCTCAATCCCGTCTAACAGGCTGTCTAACTTACAGTCCCGTTGGGAAAATTTAGCAGCCAACTCTACTTGGCAGTATACTAAACTCACAGGGATCTCCTTCCCATCGGGCCCCACCGGTCCAACTTCGGCCATGTGGTTGGGATCCGCCTTCTTGTAACGCGTCTTCACCATGGCCCAAGCCTCACTGGCACCTTGACGGCAAGCCAAAATCTTCCATAAATGGAAGCGCTGCCGCACTCCTCGAAGCTTCTCCGCAAGCTCCCCAAGGCCCTCAGGTAGGGAGAGGGCTAGCCATAAAGCCTGGACGACGCCGCTCATTGCCTGCCGAACTCGTTCGAGCAGTTGCAACAGCTCGGGAAGTTGATCACCCATTGATATGGGCATCTCCTCCGCAGGGCGACCTGTGAGTATACCTACAAGACATATTATGTCAATTGACTTCCTCGCCGAACTCTTCTTTTCAAAAGAGTCCGCTTAACCACTTACTATAATGCCGCGACGAAGCCGCAGATTCTCCTTAACAGAGCTGGACAGCCCGGCTTGAGCGCCTTTCAGCTCTTCTCTGAGCTTGGCGTTGGCATCTTGGAGCTTGTTCCTTTCTTGCTGCACCCTATTCAGCACCCTCTCACCAGCCTTTAGCTGGCGCAGTAACTCTTGCCTGTCCGGATCTTGTCCGGCGGCACCTGCAATGTCACTATTAGACTTGCGCGCAGGCCGCACAGTGCTTATATTTATTAATAAAATTGTGTTACCAGGAGGGGTCTCTGCGTCTCCTCCTACGGCAGCAAGTGCGGCCTCCAGTTGGGCCTTGCATTCTTGCAGCTCCTGAGACAGCTGGGCATTCTTCTCGGTAAGATCCTGCGTTTCAAATGATCCTTAAATCAGTTAACATAACTACTTTAAGTCTCGGGGGCTACTGGTATATATAACCATTACAAATCTTTTACCCGTATGTCTTTCACATACTGCTCCGTGGCTCTGGTAAAACCATCTTGAGCCGCACGGACATGTGCGTCCCCTGCGTTAAAGGTGTCAAATGCCTCAGGGTAGAAGCACGCTTCATGAAATATTGTCCGGCGGCGCCTATGGTTCATGGCGCTCTCCACCTCAGACTTGGTGGCGGACAGTCTGTCGGTGTCCTCCGTTGGAGAAGGATCCGGCCCGCGTCTTGCGCTTGCCTCCCCCTCCAGGCCGGGCGCTGGAGCCCGGCCGGTGTAGGTTGGGTCAGCAACTTCCGCGCCCGCAGTCCGGCGAGCGCTTTTTCTCCTATAAAGATCATGAGCACTCAGACGCTTCCTAGGAACGTTGCTCTGAAAATTCAAATACGAGCTATACCTTTGCGGCGATGTTTCCGTCCGCACCGTGCTCCTTTTCCGCTTGCTGGTCCGGACTGACCTCTGTTGGTCAGCCGCCGCGGGCTCGGCTTCCCGCTGTAAAGGTGCTTCCTGTAAAAAACCATCATTCGCGAAGGTTAGAAATGGGCAAGGAACAGATAATGGTGTCCAGACCTCGGTCACAGTCACCTGGGAAGCCGGATATAGTCTGGGGTAGTCCGCCGTAATGGCAACCAAAGCATTATCCATGCTGAGTTGGTGAAATACCCCGTCGATCAGCTCCACCTTGATGTCCGGATCCTCTTCGGAGGCCGGATCCAGGGATCTTTCTGGATCCTCGGGTTGCGGAGCAGGACTTACCATGTCCTCCACAGTCCGGCGTAGATCCTGCGCCGAAGACATAATGTAAGAAGCCTAAGCTTCGAAAGCATGGGTTGAGCCCTTAGAAGTGTTCTCTTACCCATCCTCTAGGGTTGTTCATGGAAAACCCATTTAAAGGGTTCGTTCGAAGGAAGTCCTCCTTCTCCCCCTTGTACAGACTGGACAGGATCTTTACCAGGTCCTCGGTCGAATCCGGACCTTTGCGGCCATGACGGGTAGCATCGTCTTCCCCGTTGAAATCCCACATAGGGTGGCCTCTATATTGCAATGGCTGTACCCCCCACGTGATGCATATCGCCATGACTCCAATCATGGTCAACCCAGAATGGGCCAGTAATCTTATTCGGCCCATCAAGTAATGGACGCTCTTGTCTTCCTCCAAACGGGGGCTCCGTGGGCGCCAGCTGAGGCGTTTCTTCAGAGGAGCAGCACTAAACTCCGGGAGGCCAATCCGGACTGGGTCCGGCAGCGGAGCGTCTCCTATGTAAAACCACTCTGAAGGCCAATCTTCGGACACCTTCTTGGGAGTACCGGATGGGTATCCGGTCCCGGCGATGCGCCATATTTTGGCGCCACCCACTTGATATATGGACCCCTTGTGAGAACGGGGTACGAGGCAGAACAGCCTCTTCCACAATGCAAAATGGGGCTCAATGCCCAGGAACAACTCGCAAAGAGCTACGTAGCCCGCGATATGCAGGACCGAGGCGGGTGTGAGGTGGTGGAGCTGGAGTCCGTAGAACTCCAGGAACCCGCGGAGGAACGGATGTATTGGGAATCCGAGTCCCCTTATCAGATAAGGGACGAAGCATACTCGCTCCCCCTTATTGGGGCTTGGGGTAGCCTCCGCTTGCCTCCCACCTTGACAAGTGACCAGCCCGGCTCGAACCAGGACCATGAAGGCCGGAGGGAGGTATCCCCCCACTTGGAGCTTCACTAGCTCGTCTCCTCCAATCCCCTGGCGGTGGGCTAGGAGCGCGAGAAGAGGAGCCGCGTCGACAGTCCATGATGGAATGGGTTTTTAGGTCAAAGGCGCTCCGATGAAGTATTCGCGGGAGGAAGATGGTGTGGTTTGGATCTGGATTTTCGCCTCTTTTGTAGGCGGGTGACTCGCACGACTAGGGGGTGAAATGTAAAAGACACCCTGGCTTTTCGCATTCGTGCGATGCGTGGTAAAGGGCCATTATTTGGTGAAGAAGCAGAGGAACACAATATTTATGATGAAGCCGGACACTGTTCGGCAGGTACATGGAACTTGAAGGGAGAACCCGCCTTGCAACGCCGAAGACTATATACGCGCTGGATTTATCGTCATTGAAGCCCAGTTCGGGGGCTACTGAGGGAGTCCTGGACTAGGGGATGTCCGGACAGCCGGACTATCATTATCCGCCGGACTCCAAGACTACGAAGATACAAGATTGAAGACTCCGTCCCATGTCCGGATGGGACTTTCCTTGGCGTGGAAGGCAAGCTTGGCGATACGGATATGTAGATCTCCTACCATTGTAACTGACTCTGTGTAACCCTAGCCTCCTCCGGTGTCTATATAAACCGGAGGGCTTTAGTCCGTAGGATAAAATACATTACAACAATCATACCATAGGCTAGCTTTAGGGTTTAGCCTCCTTGATCTCGTGGTAGATCCACTCTTGTACTACCCATATCATCAATATTAATCGAGCAGGACATGGGTTTTACCTCTATCAAGAGGGCCCGAACCTGGGTAAAACATCGTGTCCCTCGTCTCCTGTTACCATCCGCCTAGACGCACAGTTCGGGACCCCCTACCCGAGATCCGCCGGTTTTGACACCGACAGTGATGATGAAGATTCTCCCAATGATTATGAATTGCCTGTCGTTCTTGAGGGTTATGTTATGAATGAGGAAGATGCTAGAGCTATCTTTGCTTGCAATGATAGATATGATCTTAAGAAATTATTAGCTAAATGGAAGCAGCAGTCTCTTAATGCTAGAATGAAACCTAACCCTGCTGTTGCTATTTCACCTATTTGTGTTACTGATAAGGATTATGAATTCTCTATTGATCCGGAAATTATTACTTTAGTTGAATCTGATCCTTTTTATGGCCTTGAATCTAAAACTGTTGTGGCACATCTTACCAAGTTGAATGATATAGCTACCCTGTTTACTCATGATGATAAATCTCGCTATTATTATATCCTTAAGATATTTCATTTCTTGTTAAAGGGTGATGCTAAGACTTGGTATAATTCTCTTGCTCCTGGTTGTGTGCGTAGTCCCCAGGATATGATTTATTACTTCTCTGCTAAATATTTCCCTGCTCATAAGAAACAAGCTGCCTTGCGGGAAATATATAATTTTGTGCAAATCAAAGAAGAGAGTCTCCCACAAGCTTGGGGGAGGCTTCTCTGATTACTTAATGCTTTGCCTGATCATCCTGTCAAGAAAAATGAAATACTTGATATCTTTTATAATGGACTAACCGATGCTTCCAAGGATTACTTGGATAGTTGTGCTGGTTGTGTTTTCAGGGAAAGAATAGTCGATGAAGCTGAATTACTATTGAATAATATGTTGACTAATGAAAATAATTGGACTCTTCCCGAGCCAATTCCTGAGGCAATTCCTGAACCAATTAAGCCAACTCCTGATCCTATTCCTAAACCCACTCCAAAGAAGAGAGGTGTTTTATTTCTCAGTCCTGAAGATATGCAAGAAGCAAAGATATCAATGAAAGAAAAAGGTATTAAAGCTGAAGAAGTTAAGAATTTACCACCTATTGAAGAAATACACGGTCTTAATATACCGCCTGTTGAAGAACCACATTGTCTTGATAACCCGACACAGGTAGTAAAGGTAAATTCTCTCTATAGATATGATAAAGTGGAAATCCCCTCTACTGAATTTCATAGCCCATGCTTAGATGAATTTGATGACTTTATGGCTAGGCAAGAAAGTTTTAATGCTTATGTTGGTAGAGAGTTAAAGAATAATGCTTTCAAGATAGGACACATGAGCGATAATATGGCTAGAATTAAAGGTGAACTCAAACTCATTACCAAATATACTTCTATGGTTGCTACCCAAGCTGAGCAAGTACTTAAAGCTCAAAATGATTTGCTTGATGAATTAAATATTAAAAATGACTTTTCTATTAGAGTGGCTACTAGAACTGGTAGAATGACTTAGGAACCTTTGTATCCTGAAGGCCACCCTAAGAGAATTGAGCAAGATTCTCAAAGAAACAATTTAGAAGCACCTACTTCTTCTAAAAAGAAGAAAAAGAAAAATGATAGGACTTTGCATGCTTCTAGTGAACCTACTGTAGACACACCTGAGAATCCCAATGATATTTTTATTTCTGATGTTGAAACACAATCAGGTGATGAACATGAACCTAGTGATAATGTTAATGATAATGTTCACGTTGATACTCAACCTAGCAAAAACAATGATGTAGAGATTGAACCTACTATTGATCTTGATAACCCACAATCAAAGAATCAACATTATGATAAGAGAGATTTTGTTGCTAGGAAGCATGGTAGAGAAAGAGAACCATGGGTTTAGAAACCCATGCCATTTCCTCCCAAACCATACAAGACAAAGGATGATGAGGATTTTGAGCGCTTTGCTGAAATGATTAGACCTATTTTCTTACGTATGCGCTTAACTGATATGCTTAAAGTAAATCCTTATGCTAAGTATATGAAGGATATCATCACAAACAAAAGAAAGATACCGGAAGCTGAAATTTCCACCATGCTTGCTAATTATACTTTTAAGGGTGGAATACCAAAGAAACTTGGAGATCCGGGGGTACCAACTATACCATGCTCCATTAAAAGAAATTATGTTAGAACTGCTTTACGTGATCTTGGCGCCGGTGTTAGTGTCATGCCTCTCTCTTTATATCGTAGACTTGAATTGAATAAGTTGACACCTACTGAAATATCTTTGCAAATGGCTGATAAATCAACTGCTATACCGGTTGGTATTTGTGAGGATGTGCCTGTTGTGGTTGCAGATGTCACTATCTTAACGGACTTTGTTATTCTAGATATTCCCGAGGACGATAGTATATCGATTATCCTTGGTAGACCTTTTTTGAATACTGCAGGGGCTGTTATTGATTAGAACAAAGGCAATGTCACTTTTCATGTTAATGGTAATGAACGTATGGTACACTTTCCGAGGAAACAATCTCAAGTTCATAGCATCAATTCTATTGGAAAAGTTCCAACTATCATTATGGAGGTTTTGAATTTCCTCTCCCTACTGTCAAGAAAAAGTATGATATTCTTATCGTTGGGGATTTTCATATCCCCGTTGAGGTTACTTAGTGTTATTCGAAATTTCTCTGGTTCCGTGTTATTCGGAATGAGTTTGTTAACAAGACTTGATCAACCTTGTTAGTGGATTCATTTTGATGATCATGAGGTGGATGAAACTAGAAGGCACAATCTTCTGTACCCTCTTTTTACTTTATATTATTTAGAATAAATAAATGAAAAATAGTATTATATGTCTGTTTTCTGAATTATCCGTGCATTAAAAAATATCCCGAAAATAAAAGTGCTCCAAATGCCCTCCAAATTTAGTATGATTTTTTATGGAATATTTGAGGATTTTAGGCACTGAAATCATTGGAGGAGGGGCATGCACCTGGCGACGAGAGTGGAGGGTGCACCCACCCCCTGGGCGCGCCCCATGTCTCGTGGGCCCTTGGTGGCCCCCCTCCACTTATGCCAGCACCAACACACTTCATCTTCTACCCAAAAAAATCACCATCCAGCTCAACCATGAGTTCTAGATCATTTTGCTGCGATTTTCGATCTCCTTGCTCAAAGATCCATTCACAAACTCCTTTGGGAGATTGTTGCTTGGTATGTGACTCCTCCATTGGTCCAATTAGTTTTTGTTCTAGTGCTTTATTCATTGCGAATTTTTGCTGCATAGGTGACCATGTTCTCGAGCTTGCATGTTAAATTTATGAGGTCCCAAGCAATTCTAATGCATGATATAGGCTCTAGGCACTTGTAGGAGTAGTTGCTACCAATCTTGGTTAGTTTTATTCACTTTTATTTTGAAGTTACTAAAATTTCAGAAATTTTCAGAAAATATTAAGGAAATTTTTGAGGGGCTCCTCTAGCCAAGGCTCTCTGGAAAAACAAGCTAAAGAGAAGGAAAAAGGCAAGTATAATCTTCCTCACTTAGTGGAAGTGCGGTCGTGTGAATGTCCATGCGATGATTTCTTGAAAGAAGCTGGAATTCATGAAGATTTTTATTCTTTGATCGAGAATGCAGGCCTCACCGGTTTCATCAATGACCCGATCGATCAGTATCTCTTACTCACCAATACTTTTGTGCAAAACTTTTATTATTATCCTAAGAATTCACCGCATTCAGTATCATTTCATTTATAGGATGAATTCAGAGAAATGTCTTTACATAATTTTTGCGCGGTATGTAGGATACCCTACGAGGGAGAATTAGAGGAACCCCATCGTAAAGATGTGGATGGCTTTGTTAACACTATAGCTGTAGAGGAGCCAAAAAGGGGTTCCGAGGCGAAAATCTCTAGCATACATTTTCCTGTTTTATGCTACTTTGCCATATTTGCTAGTAGATGCTTGATTGGTCATGGAAATAGTGGAAACTTTAGTGTTCCTGACATTATCATCCTTCAACATGCCTTGCTTGGAGATAATAGTTTTAGTATGGGTGCCGTCATTGCTAAACGGCTAGGCTTGAATCGTACAAAAGGTCCCATATTTGGAGGTATCTATGCTTCACGTCTTGCTAGACATTTTTAGATACCTATTAGGCACCATGGGAAAGAGGAGACAAAATGGACTCCTCACATTTTAGATTACAAGAGCATGGTAGCCCACAAGTTTATCGTTGACAACAAAGAAAGGATGCTTTTGTATAACCTTAGATTTAATAAGAAACACAATGAGACTATTATTTTGCCTGCGCCTTTGTGGTTTGATTTGACCGCAGATAATTTTCTTGTTACACCTGAAGCGGTGTACACTCATCGAGCCCAAGCTTTCACTCCAGAACCTAATCCTGAGCCGCAACCTGAACTCGACCCTTATCGTGCATCATCTTTCCAGTGGTATCCGGAGATGACCAGCCAGTGGTATCCTGATTACACCTCCCAGTATACCGAGGAGAGTAGCAGAGGCCCTTGGTATTAGACTAACTTAGGCCAAAAGCCTAAGCGTGGGGGAGTACGTATTTCTTATGGACTTTACATTCATGTTCACACATTGGTCGTCGGTGCTCATACTCTTTCATTGTATTATCCATGCTAGTTTAAATTTCTTTTTGTAGTTTTCTTCTTGTGTGTTTGATAAACCTTAAGAAAAACCAAAAAAATTAGTTAGTTTAATTTCCATGCTTGTAGTAGAAATCAAAATGAAAACCTAAAAAGATTTCTTGTTCTTCTTTTTACTTGTTGGGAGCTTTCCCATGTAAATAGTTTTATTTTCTTTTATTTCCTTTGGGGGTCGAGAAAACCATATTAAAAATGCTTAGTGGCTCTTATATGCATGATTGTTTATTTAACTTAGAGCCCATATTAGGTTGTCTTCTCTTTTGAGTTGAATGCTTGCAGATTCCAGCTTAGTGCAATGCACGTGCACTATTATTATTATACACATCGTTCGGTTGTGCAAGTGAAAGGCAATAATGATGATATATGATGGACTTATTGAGATGAGAAAAGCCGACCTCTCTTGTTTTTGTAAATATGATGAGTTCATCGTTTCTGATTCAGCTTATTATGAAGTAAACATATTTGCAATGACATTTAGAGATTATAGTTGCTTGTGCCATGCTTGATTAGCTATGAGTTATAATTGTTTACCTTGCGTGCCAACATGCTATTAGATTGATTATGATGTGGTATGATGGGATGGTATCCTCCTTTGAATGAATTGAGTGACTCGACTTGGCACATGTTCACGCATGTAGTTGTAACAAATCCACATAGCCTTCATGATATTTATGTTCATGGTAGATTATATCCTACTCATGCTTGTACTCAGTGTAAATTAATTTTAATGCATGTCTATGACTGTTGTCGCTCTCTGAGTTGGTCGCTTCCCAGTCTTTTGCTAGCCTTCAACTGTACTGAGCGGGAATACTGCTTGTGCATCCAAACTCCTTAAACCCCAAAGTTGTTCCATATGAGTCCACTATACCTTCCTATATGCGGTATTTACCTGCCGTTCCAAGTAAATTTGTATGTGCCAAACTCCAAACCTTCAAATGAAATTCTCTTTTGTATGCTCGAGCAGTTCATGTTTCAACTTGGGCTGCCTATATCTTCCATGCTAGGTGGGTTATTGTCAAGAGGAGTGGACTCCGCTCCTCATTCACGAGAAAGGGCCCGTAACCGGGATGCCCACTCCCATGAGCCAAAAAGATCAAAGCAAATCAAAATAATTAAACAAAACTCCCCCAGGGTTGTTGTTAGTTGGAGGCACTCGTTGTTTCGAGCAAGCCCTGGATTGATGCTTGTTGGTGGTTGGGGGAGTATAAACCTTTACCATTCTGTTTGGGAACTGCCTATAATGCATGTAGGATGGAAGATACAGCCATCTCATAGTTGTTGCGTTGATAGTGAAAGTATGCCGCTCAAAATATTATTCAATCTCTATTTTAAAATCGAGCTCTAGCACCTTTACAAATGCCTGCTTCCCTCTGCGAAGGGCCTATCTATTTACTTTTATGTTGAGTCATCACCCTTCTTATTAAAAAGCACCCGCTGGAGAGCACACTGTCATTTGAATTCATTACTATTTATTTATATTGGGTATGACTTGACTGGATCTCTTTTACCATGAATTACAATGTTTAGTCAGTCCTTGATCTCTAAAGGTGCTCTGCATTTATGTTTTGCGGTCTCAGAAAGGGCTAGCGAGATACCATTTTGTTATATCATGTTATGATTGTTTTGAGAAAGTGTTGTCATCCGAGTTTTATTATTATAGCTCGCTAGCTGATTATGCCATTGATATGAGTAATTGTGAGACCTAAGAGTTATTGTGAGTATGCTTAGTTCATAATATTTGCTGAAACCTGAATGATGGCTTTGCATGTTTACAACAAGAGCAAATAGAGTTTGTAAAAGTTTTTCTTTATCACCTTCAGTTTATCAACTGAATTGCTTGAGGACAAGCAAAGGTTTAAGCTTGGGGGAGTTGATACGTCTCCAACGTATCTACTTTTCCAAACACTTTTGCCCTTGTTTTGGACTCTAACTTGCATGATTTGAATGAAACTAACCAGGACTGACGCTGTTTTCAGCAGAACTGCCATGATGTTGTTTTATGTGTAGAAAAGAAAAGTTCTCGGAATGTCCTGAAAATCCACGGAGGCACTTTTTGGAAAATATAAAAAATACTGGAGAAAGAATCAAGACCAGGGGCCCACACCCTGTCCACGAGGGTGGGGGGCGTGCCCCCTCCCCCTGGGTGCGCCCCCCTGTCTCGTGGGCCCCCTGTACCTCCACCGACCTCAACTCCAACTCCATATATTCACGTTCAGGGAGAAAAAAATCAGAGAGAAAGTTTCATCGCGTTTTATGACACGTAGCCGCTGCCAAGCCCTAATCTCTCTCGGGAGGGCTGATCTGGAGTCCGTTCGGGGCTCTGCAGAGGGGGATTCGTCACCGTCGTCATCATCAACCATCCTCCATCACCAATTTCATGATGCTCACCGCCGTGCGTGAGTAATTCCATCGTAGGCTTGCTAGACGGTGATGGGTTGGATGAGATTTACCATGTAATGAAGTTAGTTTTGTTAGGTTTGTTCCCTAGTATCCACTATGTTCTGAGATTGATGTTGCTATGACTTTGCTATGCTTAATGCTTGTCACTAGGGCACGAGTGCCATGATTTCAGATCTGAACCTATTATGTTTTCATGAATATATGTGTGTTCTTGATCCTATCTTGCAAGTCTATAGTCACCTATTATGTGTTATGATCCAACAGCCCCGAAGTGACAATAATCGAGATACTTCTCGGTGATGACCATAGTTTGCGGAGTTCATGTATTCACTATGTGCTAATGCTTTGTTCCAGTTCTCTATTAAAAGGAGGCCTTAATATCCCTTAGTTTCCGCTAGGACCCCGCTACCACGGGAGGGTAGGACAAAAGATGTCATGCAAGTTCTTTTCCATAAGCACGTATGACTATATACGGAATACATGCCAACATTACATTGATGAACTGGAGCTAGTTCTGTGTCACCCTATGTTATAGCTATTACATGAGGAATCGCATCCGGAATAATTATCCATCACTGATCCATTGCCTACGAGCTTTTCACATCTTGTTCATCGCTTATTTACTTTTCCGTTACTATTGTTACAATCACTACAAAAACCCAAAACATTACTTTTGCTACCGTTACCTTTATTATCATACTACTTTGCTACTAAATACTTTGCTGCAGATACTAAGTTATCCAGGCGTGGTTGAATTGACAACTCAACTTCTAATACTCAAGAATATTCTTTGGCTCCCCTTGAGTCGAATCAATAAATTTGGGTTGAATACTTTACCCTCGAAAGCTGTTGCGGTCCCCTACACTTGTGGGTTATCAGGGGGATCAGACTGGTCACTTTATAATGAGCCATTGGAATTCTCCGGTTCTCTGCGTCATAACCCGCCTGGTACTTGGTGAGATCCACTTCGTCAGCTATCAGGGTGGCCACGGGGCGTACCTCCTTCACACAAGCGGTAAAGTCTTCCTGTTCAAAGGAAGTACCATCCTCCTTCAGGCTTGGATAGCCAATGGCGATATTAGCCGGGTCTAACTCCAGTAGCCAAGATTTTTCCCGGCTTAAAGCATTCACCGCTCCGGCTCTTGCAGCTGACCGCCTTAGTTCATTGAGCCATTGGGGTAGAACGGAAAGCTTCTTTAATACCTCCGCCAGGAGGATAGGCACTTCATTTGACAAAGCCAACGTGGCTAAGGCACGCTGAGACCCGGTCTACAGTTGCTCCACCAATGTATAAACCGCCTTCAGCTTGATCAACATATCTTGGTTCAGATTTGAACTCCTGGGGCCTGCATAAACATGATCAGGTGAGTTAATTCCAAATATTTGATCAATTGAAAGGTTCAAGTATTTAAGACTTGCAGGGCGACTTACCAAAGATCGCTGAGACCATCTGAGAGACATGGCGTTTTAAGCAGGTTAATAAACTGATTGCTTCTTCAAGAGCCGCCTCTGCCTTCTCGGCTCGATTAATCAATGCAATTTTTTCATCAGCCCAGGCCTTTTTCTCCATTTAAAATTCTTTCTTCAGTTTTTCTTGTTTAGAAATGCTGAATTTAAACTTGGAGTCGGCTCTTTGGGTTTCCGTCTCTTGGGCCTCAAGGCGGTTCTTCAGGTCAGTCACTTCTAATTTGAGTTGACTCGTGGCGGCCTATACAAATACAGGGTCAAAATCAAGACAATCCTGATGCAATATTAATGTCCCAAGCATTTTGCAAGCAACAACACTTGGCACTTGGGGACTAATGTCTACCGAAGAATTTTACTTAAAGTGGCGGTTCATGACAATAAGTCCCAAGCACTTTGCAAGCAATAGTACTTGGCACTTGGGGGCTAATGCATATTGTTGTTCAAAGCTTTTTAAGTATTTTATTTTATACAACCAGATGAAGGACCGGTTCAACTATGTTGGTTAAGCCGCCCCTTGGGGATTACGGAGTAAGCCGGACTTCTTGCATATTTTATCCATCTATGTTACTAATGTCACTAAATTTGTTTCTAAGTCTATAGAATATTCATCATAAGCAATAGACTTGGGGGCTGGCATCGTAATGATAAATTAATACAGAGAAAGGGTTGTACCTCAAATTGTTGGTGCATCTGCTTCACCATGTCAATCTCGAGGTTACGACTGCTGTGCACTTGGCTCATGTAGCCAGAAAAGACTTCTCCAATACTCATGTGAGTATAGTCCGCAACGTCAAGCTTGACCCAGCGGTGTTCCAGAAGTTCCTCCTTGACGGAACACTTGGCCAGCACGGTTGTCCTTCCCGGCTCAGCAAAGCCGGTTCTGGTGATCTCAACATCAGTATTTTGAGGATCATCCATCCTAACTGGGCTAGGAGCTTTCGGGTTTTCAGAGCCATCAGCGGCTCGCTCATCAGTTGGGTCAGCAGTTGGAGTTGGTATATCTTGAGCTGGTTCAGGCGGTGGCTCATGAGTTGATGATTCAGGCGCGGCTGTTCCAAGTACTGGCTCGGTTACAATCGTTTCTTCAGCCGGCTTGTTCTTCTTGACCCTTTTCCTGGGCCTGGCTTGTCCACTACATAAAATCAAAAGGTTAGTGCAAATGCAATGAATTGAAATGAATATAGGACAAGCAGGTTATTATTACCCTGGTGCAGTCTTGAAAGCCGGCAAGTTGGACTGCATTGAGTCGCTGGAGGAAGGGAAAGTTTCCTGATAATCCGAGTCAGAAGAATTGAGTGGTTGACGAGTGAGACTCGCCAAAGGATGAAAGAGATTTATATCAGAGGTGACCTTGTTCCGGCGCTTCTTTGGGGTGTTTGGCAAGCTGGAGGAGAGCTCCGCATACTTGTTAGTCTGGGTCTGCCTCCGGCTCTCATGAATCTGTCGCTTCAAAAGAAATTGAGGATCTTGATAAGCTAAGGGATGTGAAAATCTTACCTTCCGGGTTACTTTGCGGATTTTCTGTCTTGGCAAAGGCTCGGAGTCGGAGGAAATGATAGTTACCTCTTCAGCCTTGTTACAGCTGGCTCCTGTGTCCTCCTACTGATAATTAGTGTCAATAAGATGATTAAAAAAGGAGACAAGAGAGTCGAGGGCTACCTCCGACTTAGAAGAATCTTCTAGCCGAAGCAAGTCGGAGATGGTGGCTTTCTTGCCCTTCTTCTTGGCAGCCTCTTTCCTGGCGGATTTCTTGGCCTTCCTGGCTCTCTTTGCAGCTTCATGGTCGTATTTGACCTTCCAGAATTGGTCACCCGCCTGTGAGAGTTAGCATAGGTATGAGTATGGGAAAAACATCGAAAAATCAAAGTAATTTGTTCAGATGAACGACTTACCTTTGGAGCTGGGTTAGCTTCGCAGAAGGGGGCTAGGCCCACCTTACCACAATCTGCTAGGCTCTTGTTCAAAATGGATTTTGTCATATCATTGATGACATCTTTAGGCAAGTCATCAGGGCTGTGCCGCAGAGGGTCATCCTTTTTGCCGGTGTAGGAGCACATTAAGCCGGGGCGGCAGCTCAATGGAATGAATCGCCAGGCGAGCGAAACCCGGACTAAATCAATGCCAGTTCACCCGTTCCCTAGAAGAGCCTTGATCTTAGCTAGGGTAGGGGCGAGTGTTTTGCGCTCGATGGCTGTGATCTTGTCAGGAAGCTGATGGTTGGACCCAGGACGTAGAGCGCGAAACCCGGGCAGAGGGTTCTCACCAGCCGGAGAGGTGTCCTGGCAATAAAACCATGTCTGACTCCAGTCTTTGGGATGACTCGGTGGGTTGGCATAAGGAAAGATTACGTCCCTACGACGTTGGATCGAGACACCGCCAAGTTCTAAGCTCTGGCCGCTAGCGCACTCATTCTGGCGGTTCAAGCAGAATAGCTCTCTGAAGAGTAAAATGTTGGGCTCTTCTCCAAGATATACTTCGCCGAATACTTGGAAGTTGCAGATGCTAGACATGTAATTGGGTCCGATGTCTTGTGGGCGAAGGTCAAAGAAGTGCAACACATCTTTGAAGAATTTTTAGCCTGGTGGAGAGAAACCTCAGTTCACGTGATCCGTGAAAACAATAACTTCCCCCGTTTTGGGCTGAGAAAATTCCTCCTCCGGGTTAGGAGAATGATAAAACATGATTTCCTTCTTCGGCAGATAGCCGGTCTTCACAAAGTCATCAAGTGTGCTGTTTGTGACAATGGATTTGACCCAGTTGCAGGAAGTGGGTGCTTTCGGTGCCATTGTAATGAAAGCCTAAGACAGAGTAAAAGTACCGGTTCAAATTTAAGCCGGAGAGGAAAAAACATTACATTGCATATTCAAGATGGTGGCTTATGAAGGGGCCTAATGGTGTAAGTATAATTATGTCAAGATTATTTAAGCTGCCATAGGCTCTATAAGCCGTTAAAGCTGTTTGAACCGCCATGGGTGGTCAAGGTTATCAATTGAGAATTGCCTCTTTAAAGCTGGTAATAAGATTCGCCGCGGCTAGATGGATCTAACAAATTCAGATTTTTGCCTAAGTGTTGCATAAACAAGTTTCACAAACTGCAGCTACTATTTTGGATCAAATGGCTGTTCAAAAAAGAAAAATTTCTAAACCTAAAAACATGGTACAAAGGAGTTCATGCATTCTAGTAAGGCTTCCTTACAAAGAAAAAGGATATGCTAGTGCCTAAAATGGATGCGAAACAGCTACTGCATGAGTTCTATGCGGTTGTTGGATCAAAAGAGGCCGTGGCAGAAGAAACATGAAGAAACCGAGATGAACTGCGTATTGTACAGAAGAACATGCGAATCCTAGAATTGGATCTGAGATGCAGAAATGGGAATACTTACAGCGGCAGGTCTGTTGCGGAGGGGCGCCGCCGTTCTCTGGTCGGATTCAGGTTGATGCAGTGGCCAAGGTTGTCGGAGACGAGGTGCACTGCAGCGGCGGCAGAGCTCGAGTGACAGTTGGGGGCAAGAGGAAGAAGACCAAGAAAGGGAATAATGAAGAAAGACCTGGTCGGGTCTATTTATAAGGAAGGACCACTAAAAGAGCGTAAAAAATGAGGAAGTTGAAAACATAAGTTATCCAACTACAAGGATGCCTCGATTTTCGGGATGGTCCTTAAGATAAAGATTCGTTGGGATACATTGAACAAAATGTGCATTTATGGCAGGTGACGTCATGGCGGATTACCACAAATCCAGAGGATGACGTCATGGCGGGTTACCACAAATCCAGATGATGACATCATGGCGGGTTACGAAAATTTCATAAGTAAAGGGCAGAAGATTTTTCTTAAGTGTTGAAGATTGACATGAACCAGTCAAAATCAATCTGGGGTCTAATGTTGGGGATATAACTATTGGTATGACTTTCCCAGGATGGGACGGGTTATACTTACAAGTATTCTTGAAGCCCAAGACCGAGGTTGGAGATGGCGGTTCAGTTAAGGGCCCAAAGCCCAGAGGCGACTTAAGGCCCATAGTGATAAACTGCCATATGTACGTGACTTGTATTGTAAGGCAAGAATAGTTAAGAGATCGAGCCGGACACTGTTTATGAGCCTTCCGGGACTTTGTGAGCCGCTGGGTGTCGGCCTCTGTATATAAAGGGACGACCCGACGACAAGTAACATCAGATCGAGAGTTAGGTCAAGCGATTCCGCTCCCTAGTTATCGAGTCATAAGTAATCCCACTCCAAACTGGATCGTAGGCTTTTACCTTCACCGTATGGGGCCGAACCAGTATGAACCTCGTGTCCTTTGTCCCGATTAACCCGTTTAAGCTTCCTAGTTGCGATGGCTCCACGAGTAAGTCCTTTCAATAGGACATCTGACATGACAATTCCACGACAGAGGTCATCATCGACCCCACCAGCGTGTCATGGCAGGGAGCTTTGGCAGGAGAAGACCATCTTTAGTCAGGATAAGTTGTAATCTTGTCCCCCTTCAAAATTGTCCGTTGTGGCAACACTCCCCGCCTATAGTTTTCGGGGGAAGAGGACCAAGGCCAGTATAATTATAGGCTAGACTCCATCGTAGAGAGGGGTTGAGACCGAGGGATCCCTAGAGCCATCTAAGCCCCCATAGGCAGTTCGTTTTCCTCGAACACACATACTCATCCTCCCTCATGAGGAAATCCAACCACAAAGTAGGAGTAGGGTCTTACACCGCAAGGTGTCCCGGACATGGGTAAACTGTCATGTTTGTGTTCTTCATTCATTTGGCTCAAGCACACTGGAGCATTGCAGTGAGGTAGTGGGAAGCGAGCCGGAGCTTAGTGAAATTCTGTAAGCACACCCCATAGTTTGAACCTTTCTAGGGTCCCCGGAACCCTGATTCTGACACCGTCGTCATCAGAGTGGCTCTCATATAGAAATACTCGCCTTTGTTGGCCTCCCATATCTTGGTCGGTGTTTTCCATAATGTGTCTAAATCTTTTTGATATAACCCGATGTAACGCCCCAAGGCAGATGCGCTAGATATCTTCCAGTTATTCGCCATCATTGCCATGTCATTCGCTTACATGTTGCACTTTGCCTTGTCATCATGTGCATTTCATCTGCATGTTTTCAAAACATGCATTCGTTCGGGTCTCCCAGTTCTCTCCGTTCTCCGTTCCAAGCCTTTCACAGTCGCACACACCACCGCACCTCCTAGATCTTGTTCCGTGAGCGGGATAAAAACTTTTTCGGAATGGCCCGAGAGTTGACGAGCGGTCTTGGTATATCACCGGTAGATCGCATGTCAAATTTTGTTCCATTTGGAGGTCGTTTGATGCCCCAACGGTTAACCACGTTAACCACCGGACTCCTTTCTCTTTGCAGCCCAACAACTCTCCACAACAGCCCACTAGCCCATCTAAATCCCCTACATGCTCTTCGACGTCGAATCACGATCATGTGGGCGAAAACCTCACCTCAATACCCCTCTCCTAGCTCCCTCTACCTATAAATAAGCCTCCCCCTCCACAAATTGCAGATCAAACCCTAGCCTACCTCCTCCTCCCGCTGCTTGACGGGTCCGCCCGGCACCGGACATGTCCGCTCCGCCGCCCACGCCCAATCACAGGACGCCATGTCACCTGGCCGCCATCCCACCACCGCAGGCCCGCCAAAGCCCAGATCCGGCCCGCCTGGCCCGGATCCCGTGCCACCGCTCCCCGCCACACGACCGAGCGCCCCCGCGTGCCCCTCTGTGCCCTGCCACCCGCGCCTCCTGCAGGCGAACCTCATCGCGCCCCCCGCTGACGAACTCGATCCCCAGGAAGGCACTGTCGCCTCGCCCCGCGCCGCCCCCTTCGCCGCATCGCGCCTTGCCGCCTTAGCACCTCACCGTTGGCACCGCCGCCTCGCGCCACCCCTACCTCGGGTACGGATCCGGCGGGATCCAACCTCCCCACGGCGGATCTGCCATCTCCCGCCTCGGATCAGCCACCTGCCCCCATCCTCGCCTCGCCGGTGCCGGACCGGCCCATGCTCAAGTCGCCATGGCCTCAAGCTCCGGCTGGGATGGTCCCGTCCATCCTCGTATCTGGATGACGACGATCTCCCAAACAAACGCGGCTCGCGTCCGCGCCGTCCCACGCCGCTTCGTCCTGCTCGGCTTCGTCCACGTGCTTGCGGCGACCCTAGACGTCCTCAACCCTCAATCCAAATGGTTTCCCGCACCGGATCACTCCGTCCCGGGTCCTCCTCGTCCCGTTTTCTCGAGGGTATATTCTGTCCCAAATTTCAAACTTTATGCGTGCATCTTCATCATAGCATAACTTTGTGCATGTTGCAAAAGTGCATGTTGCTATTAACTATTGAAAAGTGTTGTAACGTCATTTTGTCTTTTTATATGTTTTTGAGTGATTTTCTTTTGAGCATCATGTCAACATGTTTTAGGAGCACAATGATGTCATTTTCCATGATAAGCCTCGTGGTGATTGGAGCAAGCTTGTGAAGTGGGCTACTTGCTGTTACCATTTTGCCTACTCTGAGTCTATCACATCATGATGCCATGTTTGCTTGTTCTACCATCAAATCCATGGATAATACGAAGATGCTTTGTTTTCATGTTTTGATGTCCATGTTATTACCTATCATGCTAGGCCATTTGATGCCATATAAAAATCCGGTAACATATGATTTTGTTGCTATGAACTTGCCTAAATAATGTTCCAGTTTTTTGTTAACTTCATGATGCCATGTTGTGAGCTTCTTTTTAGTTAATCTATGCATCTTTGGAGATGTTCCAGTTACATGAATTGAATTATGTTATGAATACTTTGTTCACATGCCATATTTGATAATTGTAGACTTCACATGACCTCTATTCCATGCTTGCAAACATGCTATGATAATGTTGCTATTTTACACCTACTGAAACTATTATAACATTCAAATTTGTTTTGATGGTTCTCACTAATCCATGAGCCATATGCATATGATGTCTTGAAGTTATTTGCTATTTTTCATGCATACTTTGTTGCAAAGCCCTTGGTTGCCATATAAACTTGTCGTAGCTTGTTTTTTTCTTGCTCCCAAGTTGCCATCATGATAAATTTGTAAATTTGTTAACATCATGTACCATTTTGCAAAAATCATAGTAATTAATATATTCATCATTTTTCCACTGAAGCAAGTTGAAGAATATCATGTCTACTACATGCCCATGTCCTTTGCATAATTATTAAAATGTTATGCTTGTTGTTATGTGCCTCGAAAGTCAGCATCATGATGTTACTGTTTTGCTTTCCTAGATTTTTACCGTCTGAGAATCTGCTATTTCATGTTTGCATCTCTCCTTGATGATTCCCATGAACCTGTTGCTCATATATATACATATATATGTCATGTTGTGTGTTTTGAACTCCATGATATGCGCTAGCATTCCATGCTTTTGCTTGCCATGATCTTGCACCGTAGTATCTTTGTTTCATGCCTCCAACATGCCATCTTATTAACTCTGCTCACATGTATGCCCAGTTTCTCACCGAGTCATGAATCTCAGTTATAAAGTTGCTTTTGCATTGATCATGTTGGTTTAATCTTGATGCCTATGAATCTGAACCTTAATAATATTTGAAGCATGTTATCTGTACTTTGCGTTCATATCAAGTTGTGCTCATATGATTTCTGTAGCATGTTGTTCTGATGATTGCAAAGTTCCTATTTGCTGTTTTGGGTAGATTGTTGTTGAAACTTGCTTTGGCTGTATGTGTTGATCTGCTGCTCCGTTGTGATCGTGTTCTATATGAAACTTTCTTAGAATTGCATGTAGTTTCATATTATCTTGTTGCATCCATGTTTTGAACATGTGTGTTTGATGATTGTATGCATTTTGCACCAATGCCATGTTTAAGTTGTGTTGCTCATATCTTCTAGGCCGTAGCTCGGCATTAAATGAACTTTATATGTAACTTGGCTAGAAAGACGTAGATCAGCATGGTGCAGTTTAACTTGTTGTTTAACCACTTCAACACAATGTGTTATTCATAGATGAACCAATTTTTAAATTTGCATATGAGGACTTACTAGAAGTGTTATAAGTTGTTTCCGGACTCATTTAAACTTGCTTTGATGTGTGTTCTGGTATGCATCATCTCTTGCCATGAGTAGCATCACGTAGCCTTGTCATGCATCATACTTGATTGAGCATCGTGCCATGTTTATGTTTACCATGTTGTTTTCTTCTTTCCGGTTGTGCTTCTTCTCAACAGTTCCTGTTTCGTTGCGATCGTGAGGATTCGTTCAACTATGCTTGGTTCGCCCACGCCTGTTCATATTCTTCATGGACTCATTCTTCTTCCTAGCAGGATTTCAGGCAAGATGATAGTCACCTTGGATCTCACTACTATATTTGCTATGCTAGTTGTCTTAATGCTATCGCTATGTTGCGCTTCCTACCACTTGTTTATCAAGCCTCCCAAATTGCCATGAAACATCCTCTAACCTTTTTCACCATCCCAGTAAATTGTTGTTTGGCTATGTTACCACATTTGTCAACCCCTCTTATAGCGTTGCTAGTTGCAGGTGCAGTCCAGGTTGTTCCATGTTGGGACATGGATATCTTGGGATATCACAATATCTCTTATTTAATTAATTAATGCATCTATATACTTCGTAAAGGGTGGAAGGCTAGCCTTTTTCCTGGTGTTTTGTTTCACTCTTGCCGCCCTAGTTTCTTTCATACCGGTGTTATGTTCCTTGATTTTGCATCCCTAACATGATGAGGGTTTATGGGCCCCTTCTAACAATTTGCTTTGAATAAAACTCTTCCAACAAGGCCCAACATTGGTTTTTCCATTTGCATAATAACAACTAAAACTTGCATAGGAACTTTTTGGACCCCGAGGAAAATTAATCAACAACCTGGGCCAGTGCTCCTCATGAGTGTTGGCCCAAACCAGGCAACCTGCGGGGCCACCGCTGGGAAACTCGAGGACTATTTTTACTCGTAGCTTGACCCATCCGATTGTGGCCTGAGGCGAGACACGCGGGCTACTATCATGGTGTCGGTACGTCGGGAGGTATTGCTGGTTTTATTTTACGATTGTAGAAATGACTTGTGCACCGGGACCCCGAGTTTGATTGGATGTCCCGCGATGGAGGATTGTCTCTGCAGATCGTGAGCTTGTCATGGGCTAAGTTGGGACGCCTACAGGGTTTAAACTTTTGAGAGTCGTGCCCGTGGTTATGTAGCAGCTCGGAGTTTTTAATATCCGGTTGTAGAGAACTTGACACCATATCTGAATTAAAATACTCCAACCGCGTGTGTAACCATGTCTGTCCCTTTTTGAGTGAGTCGAGAAGAGAACACGGTGGGGTTATGTTTGAACGTAAGTAGTTCATGATCACTTCTTGATCATTACTAGTTGCGACCATTTGCATAGCTTCTCATCTTATTCTGGTATTTGTAGATTAGCCACCATACAATGCTTAGCCGCTTGCTTCAACCTTACCACTTATCCTTTCAATTTCCGTTAAGCATTGCTAGTCTTGATACCCAAGGTAATGGGATTGCTGAGTCTTCATGGATCACAGATTACTACAACAACAGCTACAAGTATAGGTAATGTGATGATCATGACGTGAGAGAGATGTTTACTTGTGGGAGTTCTTCTTCTGCTTCTTCTTTGTTTAGCGGATAGGTTCCGAGTTGGCAGCCTGGGCTAGCAGGGTTGTCAGTGTACTAGAGTAGGGGTACCCTAGTATCCCGAACTTGCGCACGGGCAGTCACAGAGCCCCGCGGCAAGGCTTGCCGGGCGACCGCCAAGATCCTCCATGGTTCCTTTGGAGCCATTCAAGAACAAAGTGTTCAAGCTATGGAGTCAAGGTCCCAGCAAGAGGAGCTTGCCGGGAAGGCCAACCAAGGCACCTCAAGAAACTTGCCGCGACGCGCCACGCGTCCCGGCAAGGCCCGGTGAGCGACAAGCTTCCGGACGCGGCAAGGCAACGACCGCGGTAAGGCGCTTGCCGCGGCAAGCTACCACTCTGTACCCGCGCTCCAGCACATCCACCAACGTGTCGCCCTGGGATCTTTCCAGGCGCACGTGGCAAGAGGCTATGCAGCCAGCGGTGCGAGGTGGCGAGCGACGCTGACAAGATTGCCATCATGGCAAGCGGTGGCACCCCTGATGGTCCCTTTTTGCACTGTTTGGGCGACGTAGACGGGCATTTAATGCCTTTGTCCCCTGCCGTCAGGGTTAGGTATGATGCACTGTACAAGTAGTTGTACCAACCGCAAGACTTGTACATTTTTGCCCTTATCTACGTTGCCACCTGTCGGTGACCCCTTGAGCATATAAAAGGAGGCTCATGCGCAACGTAGAGAGGGGTTCGAAGCCAGAAAAACACTCAAGCTCGGTCTTGTTAGCAGTTGGTGTGTACTGTAGCACCCCAGCGCTCCCGAGCAAAAACTGAATACCATCAGACAAGCAGCAGTAGGAGTATTATCTCTCCGGAGAGCTCCGAAGCTGGGTAAATCGCTCGTGTGCTTCGCCTCGATCTGCTCTTCGTGCGATCTCCGGCCCCCACCGAACCGAAAGGGGCTCGGTCCGCCGGCCCCATAGGTGTCCGTGGATCAGCATCCTCCCACGACATCTTTGGCACGCCAGGTAGGGGGCATCGAGGCTGTGTGAACCCGATCCGGCGTTCACACGAGCTAGATCTTCATCATCTTCATCGACATGCCGCCAAAGAAGAAGGCTTCGGAGGTAGCTGCTCCGTCCACGTTGATCCCACCGCCACCGGAGCAAACGGGTGGTGGGGTAGACGCGGGCGGAAGAACGGGCGTCGACGAGGGAGCCCACGGTGCTGCCAGTTCCAAGGACAAGGTTGCGCAGACCTCGGCGTCCGTACATGCACCGCGCCCATCTCAGGAGGCACGGGACCGACAGCGTCTTGGTACTCGCAGTACCATACGCTCGTTGGACCAAGATCGAGCTGGTGGATCTCAGGGTGCTCAAGACCAGCATGCACGCCAACATGCTGGCACGAGCAAGACACGGTCGCCTGGACGGGATACTGCTCCTTCTAACATAGTTAGAAGTACGAGCATATCCCGAGCATATCGCCACTGCCACCCAGCACTCCAGCAGAAGCTTTGGCACGAGCTCAACTGCTCCTGGATTACCCCACAACGGCGGACAAGATCGACGAATGGAGGGCCACCATTCAGAGTCTCATCGGCTTCACCAACGGCGACACTCCACGGCAGCCGACTACAGCGCAGCCGCGGCAAGATTGCCAGGCACGAGCCGATGGCGACAAAACCAGTGTGGGTGCAACCACCGTGCACTCTCCGCCCCGAAGGCGCCGGTGCGGGCGTGCTACTTATTGCGCCCACCGGAGAGCACCTCAAGTACGTAGTCCGGATGCACTTTCCCAAGGAGCAAGCAACGAACAATACCGCAGAGTATGAAGGTTTGCTTGCCGGTCTCAGGATCGCAGCAGACCTTGGGATCAAGAAGCTCATTGTCAGGGGTGACTCGCAGCTTGTCGTCCGCCAAGTGAACAAGAATTATCAGAGTCCGTTGATGGAAGCTTACGTTGATGAAGTGAGAAAGTTAGAAGAGCACTTTGATGGCCTACAGATGGAACATGTTCCAAGAGCTCAGAACGACATTGCAGATGGCCTGTCAAAGTGCACCGCACTTAAGTTACCTGTGGAACTAGGGATCTTTGTGTTCAAACTGACTCAACCATCTGTAACGCCATCAACTGGATAGAGCAAGAAGAGGAAGTTGATTTCTGGTGACTATTTTCCGGCAGAGCTCCCCGAAGCCGCCGCCAAGAAGGTCCCCAAGATCAACACCAAAGGTGCTGAGGAGCAGTCTACTGCGGCAAGCCCTAGGGTTTGTTCCGTTGAAGCAGACGCTCCTGACAAGTTTTGCTCTAGCAAGCTTGCCGGAGAACATCAAGCTCCGGCTGAGACGCAGGTTCTTGCCTTATAAGCGGATGTTCTCGCAGCAGCATATGTGCCTTTAGCCCTTGTTGTCGAGCCGCAAGCTCCAGCATGGGCACAACAGATTGTCCGTTTCCTTCAGACAGGAGAACTTCCTGAAGAGCAAGAAGAAGCGGAAAGAGTAGCCCGGCAGTCAAGTATGTACCAGTTTGTCGACAACACACTGTACAGAAGAAGACTCAACGGTGTGAAATTGAAGTGTATTCACCGGGAAGATGGACAGAAACTGTTGGCAGAGATACACGGAGGCATATGTGGTCACCACATTGGCGCAAGAGCACTTGCTGGCAAAGCATTCCGACAAGGTTTCTTATGGCCGACAGCCCTCCAGGATGCAACTGCACAAGTAACCAAGTGTGAAGCGTGCCAGTTCCATTCCAAGCAGATACACCAGCCAGCTCAAGCTCTCCAGACGATCCCATTATCCTGGCCATTTTCGGTCTGGGGGCTCAACATCCTCGGCCCCTTTCCCAGAGCTGTCGGGGGCTTTGAGTACATGTACGTTACAACCGACAAGTTCACAAAGTGACCGGAAGTGGAAGCAGTGAGGAAGGTGACAGCACCGTCAGCAGTCAAGTTCTTCAAGTCGATTGTTTGCCGTTTTGGGACCCCTAACAGGATCATCACCGACAACGGCACGCAATTCACGAGCCGCACCTTCATGCAGTACGTCCAGGATCTTGGCGCCAAGGCCTGCTTCGCTTCTGTTGCTCACCCGAGAAGCGACGGTCAAGCGGAGAGGGCAAATTCCGAAGTGCTGCGCGGGCTCAAGACCAGGACTTTCGACAGGCTGCACAAGTGCGGAAAGAACTGGATTGAGGAGCTACTGGTGGTTCTTTGGTCGATCAGGACGACGCCAAATCGAGCCACTGGCCAGACACCTTTCGCTCTAGTCTATGGAGCAGAGGCAGTTCTCCCCACGGAACTCGTATACGGGTCGCCTCGATGCTCGCTTATGATGAGCTTGAGCAAGAGCAGCTGCGACAAGATGACGCGCTGCTCCTTGAGGAAGACAGTCTTCAGGCCACGGTACGAGCTGCTCGCTACCAGCAAGCTTTGTGCTGCTACCATAGCTGCAAAGTTAATGCCAGAAGTCTCGAGGAAGGCGACCTTGTTCTTCGGCGCATTCAGTCCGCCAAGAATTCCAACAAGTTGACGCCGAAGTGGGAAGGCCCTTACCGGGTGAAACGAGTCACTAGGCCTGGCGCTGTCCGCCTTGAGACCGAAGATGGCACTCCGGTGAGCAACTCCTGGAACATTGAGCATCTTCGTAACTTTTACCCGTAGGGCACGGTTGCCGGAACCTGTTCCGACAACCACCTTTTGTACAAGTCTTGCCGCTGTTGCATGTAATCCTTTGTACAAAGCCGGGCGCAGACCTCGTGCATCAGTAAAGTTTATGTGCTCCGCACATCTTGTCAATTTCATGCTCTCTATTCTTTGCATGTGTTATCTGACATTTTGTGCAGCGCCTACCTCCGGCAAGCAATAACGAGCCGTAAGGCTCCATATCTTTATTTTCTCTTCTTTCTTTTTCTCAAAAGAAGGAAGGTTCCCTCGCCCACAAGTTTGCCGGGGGGGGGGGGGGGAAGGAGAAGATAATGGTGTGGACCCGGCGTCGTTCAAGAAAGTTTCGCCTTAAGATAATGGTGTGGACCAGGCGTCGTTCAAGAAAGTTTCGCCTTACCGGGACGCAAATGACAGAAAAGCTAAGTTGCCAAAGTTTGAGCAATTAGTTTTAAAATTTTTAAGTTATCTTCCTCAAACGACCGTGCTTTGTATGGAAAACCTGTGCGCGGAGGAACCAACTCGTAGCTAGTTGCGCCCTTACTTTGTTTCGAGTCCGCTCAACAACTTAATTGAGCTGCGACTAGTTGCAACAAGGTTTCTTGTCGGTGGCGGCACCGCCAGCAGGCTGCTGACGTCCCGCACTCAGCGCTCGCGGCTAAGGTGCCTGCACCGGCATGTTCCCTAAAAGCGTAGGGCAAAAACATACAAAGGAAGGAATCAAGTGAAGGAAATAACATAGCAATTGATACCCAAAATAAAGTTATATTACAAGATAGCTTGTCGCAGCTCTAATAGATTGTTCCCGTAACATGACCAATAGCGACAAGAAAAGGAGGGAACGGGCGGCTTAATCTACGCGATCTCCATCAACCCTCTTGACCTCGTTCACCTTGTCCACAATGGGTGCGACAAGGGCCTTAAGCGCTTCCAGATCAGCATTCGCCGGCAGCTTCTTGAGGATGTTGGTGAGGTTGAGGCCTGGGTTGCGGAAGGCCACCTTCACCAACACCTTTTGAAGAACTCCGGCGCAGATCTGGCGCGACTCGTCGGCCAGCTGCTTTGGGATCCTCTCCCGGAGTCACTGCTGGGCCGTCGCCACGCCTTTGAAGAACAAGGTGAGCTTGGCGCTGGGCTGGAGGTTCTCATCGGAGGAATACCCGAAATCCTCCATCACCAGCTGCGCCAGCTCCCCGTCGATGGCTGCGGCAACATTCACGAGACCCTCCGTCCAGTGCTCCACATTCTCCCAAATAGTGTTCTGGGTGGCGGAAGCACTCGCCAGCAGCGCCTCGTTGGCCTTGATCTCCTCCTTCAAGGCCACCTCCTGCTTCCTGGCGCCGTCTAGCGTCTTGGTCAAACTGGTCAGCTTCAACTCAAGATCTGCGTTGGAGTCCTTGGCGGCGCTAAGCTCCTTTCCCTTCTCGATGAGACGACCCTGCAGCTCGCCATGGGCGTAGGCGTCCTTCTCGTGCTCATGCTTGAGCGCGGCAAGCTCTTCACCCCTCGCTTTGAGATCGGCTTCCAGCTGCGCCACCTTCGTCTCCAGCTCTTTCTTGGCAGCCTCGGCAGCTGCGGCAGCATCCTCTACTTCCTTGAGAGCCCCGCCGAATGTTTGCTCGTGCGCAGCAAGCTCCTCCTCGTGGCTGTCAAGGTTGACCTTCCGCTGCGCCAACTCACCCTCCCGCGCAAACAGCTCCTCAGCAGCAAGCCGCTGTTGCTCTTCAGCTTCGGCCTTCTCGAGGAGGAAGGCTTTCCGCTCCTCGATGAGTTGCGCCCGCTTCTCTGCCAAGGACCGGAGAGCTTCCTGGTTGCGATCCCGGAGCTCCTCCACCCGCTTCTCGATGTCCACTCCCGCCTTCGCGACAAGCGCTTCTCGGGATTCCACCTTGGCTTGCCGGGCGCGGTAGAGCGACACCAGCTTCCGCAGCAGCTGTTCCTCCTCAGACTCGCCGCTGCTGCTGCTCGGCGCATCAACCAGCGTCAGCCCAACGGAGGCGAGCACCTCTCCATCAAAGGTTTCTCCTTCGACCGGCGCCCTGGAGCTTGACGCCCAGGGGAGCTTGATGAAGATGCCATCGCCGGCCTTCAAGTAGGCACCGGGCTGGGGCTCTTCGGAGCCTGACGCTGCAGCAGCGGCGGAGGGATCGGCGATCGGCGTAGCGCCTTGCGCTCCTGCGGCCTCGGGGTCGTCAGTGCGATCGCCAGACCCCTCGCCAGCTCCTTTGGCGGCAGCTTTGGCAGCCTCTTCGCCGGCGGGATCCTCAGCGCCAGCTTCTCCTTCGGTGGCAGCGGCGTCGTTGGTGTTGCCGCGCGCGTTCTCCTCGCCGGCAACCTCGGTCTCCATCGGCTCCATGACAGGTGGATCTGAAAGCCGGAAGAGGGAGAAAAGTGAAGCAAATATCCAAAAAGAAAATTAGAAGAAGAAGAACCCAAGGGAAGTTTTCAAGCAAGAGGATTACCTGTACTGGGCTCTTCAGTCGTGGTCTCCATCACCCGGGGGTCGCTGGTGCCGTCCCTTGCCAGAGAATGCTCCCTTGCCAGGGAACCATCCCTTGGCGGTGTAGTCGAAGCAGATGACATGCCGGGGGCGGCTTCCGGGTGCTCCTGGTGAGGCTGCTCTGCTCCTACACACAAATCAAGAATCAGATATTAGCAAATAAAAAGCACCCATGCGCGCCTAACAGCGGGAAGTAAAACCATATACTTACGCTGGGGGCTGCGCTGGGGGCTGCTTTGGGGAATGATGGACGGGTCCGGCAAGGTAGTCTCGGGCGCACCCCTTGCTGTCGCGGTGGGTTCGTCCTCGATAACAATCACCGGGACCTTGGCTCTCTTCGCCGCTCTCTGGGCCAGCGTCCTGAAAAGGAATGAGTTCAGAGTAAAGCAAATCAGATACAAGACAAAAACAACAAGAATTGAAGGACTACAAGTACAGCAAAGAATCTTACTCTTCTTCTTCCTCGTCGGAGCTGAGCGCAGAGAAGTCGAAGTCTGGCCCACCTTCGGCGCGACGAGGCGGAGGAGTGGGTTCCCTTGACCGCTTGGCAGGGGCAGCAGCAGGAGCAGAAGCGGCGGTCCGGGAGGACCCCGCTCCAATTGCCGCAGCGGCGTGAGGCGCTCCCGCGGCAACAGTGCTTGTCATGGTGGAGCGTGTCGCGCGGCGCAGCGGCTTTTGACTCATCTGCCGCCCCGCTACATCCCCAACCTTGCGGAGATGCCTTCTTGGTGGGGCTGGGGGCTCTGCTTGCGGCGGGCTGTCTGAAGACGAGGAGGAAGAGGAGTCGGACTCCGACGAGCCGCTCGCGCCCTCGGCAGGCTCGCTCGACTCGGCTTCAGGCTCGGCAAGCTCTCCCTCGCCGGCAAGCTCTCCCTCGCCGACAAGCTCATCTCGATCGGCAAGACTTGCCGCCTCTGATGCCTCTGCCTCCTCCACGGTAAAACCGAACTCGCCCGCGGCAGCGGCTGCCGCCGCCTCTTCCGCCCTAGTGGCGATGTGCTGCATCTCCGCATCGGTGGTGTCGCGGGTGAGGCTCTTTTGTTCATCGAAGCGGACCGCCACCTCTACCAGGCCGTCGAAGAACTCCCGCACGACGTCGTCCATAGGCTCTTGCCAAGTTGGGACAATTCCATGCGAATCGCACAGCGGCGTCATTGCACGGATGCGGTCGAGCGAGGAGTTGTTGCACAGCGGAACGACACCCTTCGGCCACCTGAACCATTCGGGATGTTGAGGGTCGTTCTTGAACAATTCCTTGAGCATCGCGTCCACCTCCAGGACGGTTAAGTTGATGTTGAGGCACAGGCGCAGCCTCATGATGTCCGCCGGACCCCCGAACTCCCAGGCGGGTCTCCTCCTCTCCTGCAGGGGGGCGATGCGGCGGCGAAGAAAATCTGTGCCAACGGCGCCTACAGTGAGCCCGGCAAGCCTGAGGCGTAGGATCCGGGTGATGGCAATCTTCAGCCTATCATCTTCCGGGGCCACGCTGCTCCAATCGTTGCCGCGTGCTACTGGGGCTTGGCGCTGGGCGGTAAATGGCTGCGGGTTCTCCTCGACAATCCAGCACCACTTTGCTCTCCATTCCTCCCACTTACCGCAGAGCTCTCCCTCCAGATAAGCTTCCTTCTTGCCGGCTCTCGAGATCCAGGCGATTCCGCTGGATAAAGGCTCTCCTCTCTCGACCCGGGGCATAAAGAAGTGGCGGAAAAGAGCCACATTTGGGTGGACTCCGACAAAGTTTACGCAGAGATGTGCGAAAACTGCCATGGTCAGAACGGCATTGGGGGTGAAGTCAAGGAGGTGGAACCCGTAGGTGTTCATGATATCGCAGAAGAATTCAGAGAAAGGCGGGCAGAGCCCGCAGTAGAAGAACAACGCGAAGAAGGGATAACCATATGGAGCCCATTCCGAAGCGGCGGCGGAGAGTACCTTCATGCGCGGATGCGCTCGCGTCTCTGTCGACCAGAAGAGGTAGTAGTACTCCCTCAGCTCCTTCGCGGCGAGCTGGGGGGGAAGGTTGTCCGCTCCCTTCGCAGCGCCACGAGCCGCTGCGCCTCGGTCGTCTTCACGGCCTTCCCCTTGCCGGTTTTCGGAGCCATGGCGGAGGTGGTGGGAGAGATCGACGGCGTTGGTGGTGCTGCTGGCGATGGGGGGTGGAGCGCTGCTCTCTTTCAGCCTTGGGGAGCGGCGGAGTTTTCCGAGATTGGAGTAGCAACGGGCGAGATGGGCGAACTGCCCCTGTTTCCCCTGCTTATAAAGAGGGAGGGGGCGGACGTTCCGTTTTTCCAAATAAAGAAGCCACCCACGATCTCTCCCACGATGCCGCTTCAACGCGTGCCGTTCGGGGAGGGCGCGGTGGATACAGAGTAAGATACGGCGTAACCCAGGCCGCGCGTGCCCGTGCCCTGTTTTGGGCCTGGCCCAACAGCGCTCGGCACCGTGTGTGGCCCAGGCCCGGGGCTCCTGTCGGTGTACTAGAGTAGGGGTACCCTAGTATCCCGAACTTGTGCACGGGCAGTCGCAGCGCCTCGCGGCAAGGCTTGCCGGGCGACCGCCAAGATCCTCCGTGGTTCCTTTGGAGCCATTCAAGAACAAAGTGTTCAAGCTAAGGAGTCAAGGTCCCGGCAAGAGGAGCTTGCCGGGAAGGCCAACCAAGGCACCTCAAGAAACTTGCCGCGACGCGCCACGCGTCCCGGCAAGGCCCGGTGAGCGACAAGCTTCCAGACGCGGCAAGGCAACGACCGCGGTAAGGCGCTTGCCGCGGCAAGCTACCACTCTGTACCCGCGCTCCAGCACATCCACCAACGTGTCGCCCTGGTATCTTTCCAGGCACGCGTGGCAAGAGGCTGTGCAGCCAGCGGTGCGAGGTGGCGAGCGACGCTGACAAGATTGCCATCGTGGCAAGCGGTGGCACCCCTGACGGTCCCTTTTTGCACTGTTTGGGCGACGCAGACGGGCATTTAATGCCTTTGTCCCCTGCCGTCAGGGTTAGGTATGATGCACTGTACAAGTAGTTGTACCAACCGCAAGACTTGTCCATTTTTGCCCTTATCTATGTTGCCACCTGTCGGTGACCCCTTGAGCATATAAAAGGAGGCCCATGCGCAACGTAGAGAGGGGTTCGAAGCCAGAAAAACACTCACGCTCGGTCTCGTTAGCTGCTGGTGTGTACTGTAGCACCCCAGCGCTCCCGAGCAAGAACTGAATACCATCAGACAAGCAGCAGTAGGAGTATTATCTCTCCGGAGAGCTCCGAAGGTGGGTAAATCACTCGTGTGCTTCGCCTCGATCTGCTCTTCGTGCGATCTCCGCCCCCCGCCGAACAGAAAGGGGCTCGGTCCACCGGCCCCATAGGTGTCCGTGGATGAGCATCCTCCCACGACAAGGGTGGATGTCATTTGAGTTTCTATTTGTGTTTCATCCGTAGTTGGATGTTCTATGTATGATGTTGTTGTATTCATGTGGCATTGTATGCCTTTTGTATGTATCCCCATCTATTATGTAAAGGTACGATGTAATGATATCCACCTTCCAAAAGCATGTTCAATGTGCGGCTCTATCCTTGGTGGGACCTTCAAGTTCCTCTCTGACATGATTGCATATTGGGCGTGAAAAGTTGGTATTAGAGCCTCCGCCGACCATAGGAGCCCCCTTGTGTTTGGCCGTTGTCCAGTCTAGAGGAAAACTTTTTTTCTGGAGGCTAGTTATATCGGAGAGTAGGACTTCTTTTACTCCTCAGTCCCCTTCGTCGCTCTGGTGAGGAATCTTGACGTAGGTATTTTGAATTACTCCTCTTCCCCTTCAAATTTTCTTTAGGATCATAGAGTTCGTTTTCCGATCGTTGTGTTGTCAACTCTTTTTAGCCGGCGGACTTCTCTTTGAGTCATTCGATCCTCTTCATCTTATGCAAGATCAGTCGTCCGTTCTTTCTCAACGAGGTTCTTTCCTTGTCTGAAGTTGTCTTCTTTTTCCCACCCGCCCACCTTTTCTTTGTCAGAGCCGGAGTCGCTAATCGAGTATCCATTTTATTCATGCAAAGTCTCTTCATTCTTCCTCAATTATTTCAACCATGAATTCTCAACTAGTTCGACATTCTTCATCACTTTTCTTGTCTGGTGGATTCAATTCAGGTATTCTGTGTTCATCATATTCTTCTTCATGACTTCAATGTTTTCCCCTTGCTCGTTCACCTCTCGCTATTTAATCGTTCTGGAGTCCGGAAGACATCTCGGGAGATTCGTCTTTGTTCCAATTAACTGGAGGTTGTCACCTCATTCGAGTCTTTCAGTCATTCTGGTGCATCATTTCTCATTCAACAATCCTTTTCAATGGTGTTTTCTCTTTAGTAGGCCCTAAGCCACATGTCTTTTCCCAGGATCTTACCTGACTCTTCTAATATGTTTAGAGTTATTCCCATATTCTTTTCAAAGTGTGACATAAGGATGGATTCCATCAGTCATATGCCTTCTCCAAGAGAACTTTCAAATTATTTTCATTGTTGGTTCAACCTTTCCTCTTTTCATTCGTCTGGATTATCTCAACAGTTTTGGTGTTGTTTCTCGTCATCATTCTCAGCATTGAAGACCAAAGAAGTATTTCTCTTAAATCTTGTAAGTTCTCTCGAAGACTCAGGGTTCTAGCTTCTTGTTATCCTCTCAAATTATTCCGTTTTTTAGAAATTCTTTTCTTACCTATCCGGAGTATTTCAGAAGTTGTTTTCTATTTCGATTCATCCAGAGGCCATCATTCCAGAAGATTCTTCATACTCAAATTCCCTCTATCATTTTCCAATTAACCCAGCCCATCTTTCAACTAATCTTTAATCAGTTCGCGATCTCCTCGTTCTCTTGTCTCTATATTCCTTAAAGTATCTTCGTGTTTTTTTTCTAATTCTTCCCGGTGAGGAATTCTCTTTCTTTATTCATTTTCAAATTCTTACGGTGGTTTGTTCAACATTCCTCTTCCTTTGTCGTCATATCAATTCATTCATTCTTTCTAATCCTACCAGTGGTTCAGGAAGACCTCCCCAAGTTTTGCGCTATATCTCCCCTTAATCTTTTCCATCGCGAATAAGTAGTATGCAATCCATTGCTTCCCATCGATTTAATTGGTGGAGGATAAGCACAACATAAATCTGATTCTCATTTCATCGTGGTCAAGTAATTCTTTCTTTGGAGATTGTTCATGATGAATAATTTCTCGGTTCTAAGTTGTTCATCTTTTCTTTCCGGAGTTCCAAATTTCCTCGGCCATCTTGTCGGAACCTCAATCTAAGTCACTACAAGGCTCTAAACTTATTCTTTTCGTCCTTCAATTCTATCTCATCATCCTTTTGTTACTGGAGTTGTTCATGGTGGTTCTTCATGATCTAATTCATTCTTCAAGTGTTCATTAAAATTCTTGTGGATCAGCTCAAGTATCTTTTCTTATTGCGTCTCGCAGTGCAATTAATTCTCCAGATTCTTTTGGAGTGGAGTTTTGCATTTCTTTGTTCTTCCCAGCTATTCGGGCATTTGGTTGTGGCATAATTTCACCTCAAGTTTAGAGAGTTTTCCATAAGTCCACAACAATCTTATTCTTTTATTGTTGATGTTCTCAACAACTCCATTCAACCCTTCTTCGTAAGCATGCTTTTCAAACTGAATTGTGGTAGAACTTGTAATTTTCTTCTCCGTACTTTCATTCCACTCTTTCAATTCTTCCGGAGGCATTGTGTTGTTCCTCTCGTCAAGTATCGTTCCATTTTTTCAAGCTCAAGTTCTATTCCTTCCATGTTCAACTGGAGTGTTGTCCAAATTCATTCATTCTTGCCCCTTGGCTATCTCGGTATACTAGTGTTGTTTCATATTCAATTGGTTCGTTAAACTCTCGATTCATGCCTTTCAACATACAAGGTTCTTGTAACGTTCCTTGTTCCTCTTTCGTAATGGAGGTTCTCATTCTCGTTCATCTCCATTGTGTTCTTTCTTTCAAGTTGTTCAACATCTCAAGATTCTTTGGTTTCACTCTTTTATCCAAGAAGAAGTTTGCTCTTCCTATTCCTCTTCCTTCTCGTTCCTAAGATCTCGGGACGAGATCTTCTGTTAGTGGAGGAGAGTTGTAACGCCCCAAGACCAATGCGCCAGATGTATTCCAGTTATTCATCGTCGTTCCCATGTCATTCGCTTGGTATATCACCGGTAGACTGCCTGTCAAATTTCATTCCATTTGGAGGTAGTTTGATGCCCTAATGGTTAACCGCGTTAACCGTCAGACCCCTTTCTATTTGCATCCCAGCACCTCTCCACAACAGCACACTAGCACATCCAAACCCCCTCCATGCTCTTCTCTGTCAGATCACGATCGTGTGGGCAAAAACCGCACATCAATAGCCCTCTCCTAGCTCCCTCTACCTATAAATAAGCCTCCCCCTCCATGAATTGCGGATCAAACCCTAGCCCACCTCCTCCTCCCGCCGCCATATGAATTCGCCCAGCGCCAAACATGTCCGCGCCGCCACCCGCTCCCAATCGCAGCGTGCCACATCACCCGGACGCCCTCCCACCACCGCAGGCCCACCCAAGCTCAGATCCGCCCAGCCTAGCCCGGATCCAGCGCCGCCGCTCCCCGCCCCAGGACCGAGCGCCCTCGCGCACCCCTCTGTGCCCTGCTACCCGCGCCTCCTGCTGGTGAGCCGCATCGCGCCGCCTGCCGGAGACCTCGACCCCCAGGCAGGCGCTGTCGCCTCGCACTGCGCCACCTCCCTTTGCTGGATCGCGCCCCACCGCCTCGGCTCCTCGCCGCTGGCCCTGCCGCGTCGCGCCACCCCTACCCCAGGCAAGGATCCAACGGGATCCAACCTCCCCGCGGCGGACATGTCGTCCTTCGCCTTGGATCCACCACCTCCGCCCCATCCTCGCCTCACCGGCGCCGGACCTACCCATGCCCGAGCCACCATGGCCTCAAGCTCCGTCCGAGATGGTCGCGTCCATCCTCATCCCTGGACGTTGACTACCTCCCAACGAAACGAGGCTCACATTCGTGACGTCCCGCATCGCTTCGTCCTGCTCGGTTTCGTCCATGTGCTCATGACGACCCTAGACATCCTCGACCCTACATCCAAACGTTGTCCCGCACCAAATCTCTCCGTCCCAAGTCCTTCTCGTCCCATTTTCGCAAGGGTATATTCCTCCATGTCCCAGATTTCAAACTTTATGTGTCCTTCTTCATCATATCATAACTTTGTGCATGTTGCTCCATTATGCGTGCATGATATGTCAAAATGTTAATCTCTGAATGCTCTACATGATGGTTATTGTAGCATACTTTTATGAGTGCTTCTAGTTACTGTAATCTCTGATGCAAAAGTGCATGTTGTTGTTAACTTGCTTAGCATTGCATGTAGTTTCATATTATTTTGTTGAATCCATGTTTTGAGCATGTGTGCTTGATGATTGTATGCGTTTTGCATCAATGCCATGTTTAACTTGTGTTGCTCATATCTTCTAGGTCGTACCTCAGAATTAAATGGACTTTATATGTAACTTGGCTAGAAAGACGTGTAGATCATCATGGTGCACTTTAACTTGCTGTTTAAAAACTTCAACACAATGTGTTATTCAGATCTGGACCAATTTCGAAATTTGCATATGAGAACTTACCAGAATAGTTATATGCTATTTCCGGCCTCATTTAAACTTGCTTTGATGTGTGTTCTTCTATGCATCATTTCTTGCCATGAGTAGCATCATGTATCCTTGTCATGCATCATACTTGGTTGAGCATCATGTCATGTTTATGTGTTCTGTGTTTACCATGTTGTTTACTTTTTTCGGTTGTGCTTCTTCTCGATCTGTTTTGTTGCGATCGTGGGGATTCGTTCGACTACGCTTGGTTCGTCTACGCCCGTTCGTCTTCTTCATGGACTTGTTCTTCTTCCTAGAGGAATTTCAGGCAAGATGATCGTCACCTTGGATCTCACTACTATCTTTGCTATGCTAGTCGTCTTGATGCTATCACTCTGTCACGCTTCCTACCACTTGTTTATCAAGCCTCCAAAATTTCCATTAAATAGCCTCTAACCCTTTTCACCATCCCAGTAAACCGTTGTTTGGCTATGTTACCAGTTTTCTCAGCCCCTCTTATAGCGTTGCTTGTAGCAGGTGCAGTGTAGGCTGTTCCATGTTGGGACATGGATATCTTCGGATATCACAATATTTCGTATTTAATTAATGCATCTATATCCTTGATACCGGTGTTTTGTTCCACTCTTGCCGCCCTAGTTTCTGTCATACCGGTGTTATGTTCCTTGATTTTGCGTGGCTAACACGGTGAGGGTTTATTGGCCCCTCTTGAGAGTTTGCTTTGAATAAAACTCTTCCAACAAGGCCCAACATTGGTTTTACCATTTGCCTAATAACAACTAAAACTTGCATAGGGACTTTTGGACCCCAAGGATAATTAATCAACAGCCCGGGCCAGTGCTCCTCATGAGTGTTGGTCCAAACCGGGCAACCTGTGGGGCCACCACGGGGAAACTCGAGGAGTGGTTTTACTCGTAGCTCTACCCATTCGATTGTGGCATGAGACGAGATATGCGAGCTACTATCAGCGTGTCGGCACGTCGGGAGGTATTGCTGGCTTTGTTTTACTATTGTCAAAATGTCTTGTGCATCGTGACCCTGAGTTTGATCGGATGTCCCGCGATGGAGGATTGTCTCCGTGGATCGTGAGCTTCTCATTGGCTAAGTTGGTACCCCTGCAGGGTCTGAACTTTCGAAAACCATGCCCGCGGTTATGTGGCAGAGGGGATTTTTTAATATCTGGCTGTAGAGAACTTGACACCAGATCCGAATTAAAATACACCAACCATGTGTGTAACAGTGACTGTCCCTTTTTGAGTGAGTCGAGAAGAGAACATGGTGGGGTAATGTTTGAACGTAAGTAGTTCAGGATCACTTCTTGATCATTACTAGTTGCGACTGTTTGCATAGCTTCTCATCTTATTCTGGTATTCGTAAGTTAGCCACCATACAATGCTTAGTCGCTTGTTGCAACCTCACCACTTATCCTTTCAATTCCCATTAAGCTTTGCTAGTCTTGATGGCTCACAGATTACTACAACAACAGTTGCAGGTATAGGTAATGCGATGATCATGACGTGAGAGCGATGTTTACTTGTTGGAGTTCTTCTTGTGCTTCTTCTTTGTTCAGAAGATAGGTTCCGTCGTTTGAGTTTCTGTTTTATTTCATCCGTAATCGGACGCTGCTCTTATGTATGATGTCATTGTATTCATGTGGCATTGTATGCCTTTTGTATGTATACCCATTTATTACGTAAAGGTACGATGTAATGATATCCAGCTTGTAAAACCATCTTCAATATGCGGCTCTATGCATGGTGGGACCTTTGAGTTCCTCTCGGAGAGGATTGCATATTGGGCATGACAAGTTGGTATTAGAGCCTCGACCGACCATAGGATCCCCCTTGATTGTTCATAGTTTGGCCGTTGTCGAGTCTAGAAGAAAACTATTTTTTGGAGTCTAGTTATATCAGAGAGTAGGACTTCTTTTACTCCTCAATCCCCTTCATCGCTCTGGTGAGGAATCTTGACGTAGGTGTTTTGAATTACTCCTCTTCCCCTTCAAATTTTCTTTAGGATCACGCAGTTACTTTTCCGACTGTTGTGTTGTCAGCTCTTTTCATCCGGCGGACTTCTCTTTGAGTCATTCAATCCTCTTCATCTTATGCATGATCAGTTCTTAGTTCTTTCTCAACGACGTTGTTTCCTCATATGAAATTGTCTACTTTTTCCTAGTCACCCACCTTTTTTATTCTCGGAGCCAAAGTCGCTAATCGAGTATCCGTTTTGTTCGTTCAAAGTCTGTTCATTCCTTCCTCAATTATTCCCTCGGTGAACTGGTGAATTCTCATTTAGTTCAGCATTCTTCATCTCTTTTCTTCTCCGGTGGATTCAATTGAAGTATTCGGTGTTTATCATATTCTTTTTCATGACTCAAATGTTTTCCCCTTGCTCGTTCGCCTCTTGCTATTTAATCATTTCGGATTGCGGAAGACATCTCAGGAGATTCGTCTGTGTTCCAATTAACTCGTGGTTGTCACCTCATTCGAGTCTTTCAATCGTTCTGGTGCATCATTTCTCATTCAACAATCCTTTTTCAACGGTGTTTTCTCTTCACTAGGCCCTAACCCATATGTCTTTTCCCAGGATCTTACCTGACTCTTCTAATATATTCGGAGTTATTACCAAATTCTTTTCAAAGTGTGACATAAGTATGGATTCCATCAGTCATATGCCTTCTCCAAGAGAGTTTCAAATTCTTTTCATTGTTGGTTCAACCTTTCCTCTTTTCATTCGTCTGGAGTATCTCAACAATTTTGGTGGTTTTTCTCATCAACATTCTCAGCGTTGAAGACCGAAGAAGTATTTCACTTAAATCGTGTCCGTTCTCTCGAAGATTCATGGTTCTAGCTTCTTATTATCTGCTCAAATTATTTTGTTTTTCATAAATTGTTTTCTTACCCATCTAGAGCATTTCAGAAGTTGTTTTCTATTTCGATTCATCTGGAGGCCATCATTCCAGAAGAATTATTCATACTCACATCCATCTATCGTTCTCCAATTTTCCCGACGCATCTGTCAAGTATTCTTTAATCATTTCGCGATCTCTTCGTTCCCTTTTCTCTAAATTACCTCAATAATCTTCGTGTTTTTTTCTAATTCTTCCCGGTGAGGAATTCTCCTTCTTTATTCATTTTCAAATTCTTACGGTGGTTCGTTCAGCACTCCTCTTCCATTGTTGTCATATCAATTCATTTGTTCTTTACAATCCTACAGGTGGTTCAAGAAGACCTCCCCAAGTTTTCCGCTATATGCCCCTTTAATCTTTTCCAACGCAAATAAGTAGTATGCAATCCATTGCTTCCCATCGATTTAATTGGTGGAGGATAAGAAGAACATAAATCTTATTCTCATGTCATCGTGCTCAAGTAATTCTTTTCTTCAGAGATTGTTCATGATGAATAATGTCACGGTTCTAAGTTGTTCATATTTTCTTTCTAGAGTTCCAAATTTCCTTGGCCATCTTGTCGGAACCTCCATCTAAACCTCTACAAGGCTTTAATCTTATTCTTTCCATCCTTAAATTCAATCTCATCATCCTTTTGTTACCTGAGTTATTCATGGTGGTTCTTCATGATTTAATTCATTCTTGAAGTGTTCATCCAAATTCTTGTGGAGCATCTCAGGTACATTTTCTTTTTGATTCTCGAAGTGCAATTAATTCTCAGTATTCTTTTGAAGTGGAGTTTTGCATTTCTTTGTTCTTCTCAACTATTCAGGCATTTGGTTGTGGCACAATTTCACCTCAAGTTTTGAGAAGTTTTTTCCTAAGTCCACAACAAGCTTATTCTTTTGTTGTTGATGTTCTCAACAACTCCATTCAACCCTTCTTCGTAAGTGAAAGGATCAAGAAGAGGTTTATAGAGGGGGGTGATTAGACCCTCAACAAATAAAGGTGGCAGTTTTAAAGTTTTTCAAGTTGAGGTTGACAATTAGCACAATGTCAAACATTCACAATACAATTCAAGCAAGCATGCAAATAGTATATGAGCAGCGGAAAGTAAAGCATGCAACTTGCAAGAAAGTAATGGGATGGGATTGGAGTGTGCAAACGCGACTAGAGACATGAAGATTTTTGGCATGGCTCTGATAGGTGGTGCTATCATACATCCACGTTGGTGGAGGCTTCAACCGACGAAGGGTAACAGTTGCGCGAGTCCATGGAGGGCTCCACCCATGAAGGGTCCACGAAGAAGCAACCTTGTCTATCCCACCATGGCCATCACCCACGAAGGACTTGCCTCAGTAGGGTAGATCTTCACGAAGTAGGCGATCTCCTTGCACTTACAAACTCCTTGGTTCAATTCCACAATTTTGACAGAGGCTCCCAAGTGACACCTAACCAATCTAGGGCACAACACTCTCCAAAAGGTAATAGATGGTGTGTTGATGATGAACTCCTTGCTCTTGTGCTTCAAATGATAGTCTCCCAAAGACTCAACTCTCTCTCACAGATTTGGCTATGGTGGAAAGATTATTTGAGTGGAAAGCAACTTGGGGAAAGCTAGAGATCAAGATTGTTGTAGTTGGATTGGAATATCTTGGTCTCAACACATGAGTAGGTGGTTCTCTCTCAAAAAATGAATGCTGGAAGTGTAGGCATGTTCTGATGGCTCTACTTACGAAGGAAGAAGGTGTGGAGGGGTATATATAGCCTCCACACAAAATCTAGCTGTTACACATAGATTCCCAAACTCTGTGGGACCGAATAGTGAAACTCGGTAAGACCGATTCGACTCAAAATGTGAACGTTAGAGTTTTCGGTGGGACCGACAAGGTCACCTCGGTGGGACCGTTGTGCAGGGGTTAGGGTAAAACCTCATCTTAGTTTGACCAATTATACAAACTTGGTGGGACCAATTTTGGTAATAAGCAAACTATGTATTGGTCAAGCAAACTCGGTGGGACCGACTGAACAAACTCGGTGAGACCGAAAATTTTGCAATAGATCATAGAGAATTTGCAAGCCCATCTTGGTGAGACCGAGATACCATCGGTAAGACAGAACTTATTAGGGTTTGGCAGTGGCTGTATCAGATGAACTCAATGGCGCCGGATAGATCAAATCAGTGGGGCCAAGTTTGACATTTAGGTTTAGGACATATGTGGATGTGAGAAAGTGGCTGAGGGTTTTTGAGCATAGCACTAAGCACTTTAAGCAAGCAAGCCATTAAGCAACACCTCATCCCCTTTTAATTGTATTGGCTTTCCTATGGACTCAATGTGATCTTGGATCACTAAAATGAAAAATGTAGAGTCTTGAGCTTCTGCTAATGTCTGTCCTTAGCATCTTGAAG
The DNA here is from genome assembly GCA_963921465.1 of Triticum timopheevii. NCBI lineage: Eukaryota > Viridiplantae > Streptophyta > Magnoliopsida > Poales > Poaceae > Triticum > Triticum timopheevii. The sequence goes on along the minus strand of OY997264.1, from coordinate 243,617,536 downwards.
GGGTTCCACATCCTCTTGTCCAAGTTGATGCCACTTCAATGTTGAAATTATCTGATAAATACTCAGTGGAAATATAAGTCCAACAAGAGACATGTTGACATCAATTACCAAAATCACCCAGGGAGCACTTGTGCTTTCAATCTCCCTGAGGGAGTCCTGGACTAGGGGGTGTCCGGACAGCCGGACTATCAATGCCCGCTGGACTCCAAGACTACGAAGATACAAGATTGAAGACTCCGTCCCGTGTCCGGATGGGACTTTCCTTGGCGTGGAAGGCAAGCTTGGCAATACGGATATGTAGATCTCCTACCATTGTAACCGACTCTGTGTAACCCTAGCCCTCTCCGGTGTCTATATAAACCGGAGGGCTTTAGTCTGTAGGACGACATACATTACAACAATCATACCATAGGCTAGCTTCTAGGGTTTAGCCTCCTTGATCTCGTGGTAGATCTACTCTTGTACTACCCATATCATCAATATTAATCAAGCAGGACGTAGGGTTTTACCTCCATCGAGAGGGCCCAAACCTGGGTAAAAACATCGTGTCCCTCGTCTCCTGTTACCATCCGCCTAGACACACAGTTCGGGACCCCCTACCCGAGATCCGCCTGTTTTGACACTGACATTAGTGCTTTCATTGAGAGTTCCTCTGTGTCGTCACCGATAGAGCGGATGCCTCCACCCGTCTTCAAAGACGGTATTTTCGCCGGAGGGGCCTTGGCCGCTGGCCAAACTATCCGGCTTGGTGGTTTTCTCATGACCGCCTGTCCGACCGCCGCTTCGGCAATGACTTCTCAAGTCGTCGAAAGCAATCTTCGCGTCAACCCTAAAGCTGCCGAACAGTTAGATACAATAGAGCTCTCGTCTTTTAACAAGCTCTTGGATCGCATCGCTGCCCTGGGAGTCGCTACGGACTACAACTAGATTGGGCTTAAAACTGATCTGAGAGAGATTAACTCTCCCCAGGCCACCCACCACGTCGCAGTGGTGGAAGAGCAATACGGCAACTCTTTGCCAGTGTTGAAAACAATTCATGTCTGGATTCCCGAACCCTCCATGCCAGATTCCCGCGGGGGGACGGACTTCGATCAAGCATCGAACTTAAAATCATGCATCGCCCCGGACTCGCTGGATTGTCCCCAGCAAACCACACTTCCGAATTCGGAAACCCCTTGTCCTTTGAGCCTCAAGATGGGCAGGGATCCGGGTTTTATTCCACCCACCCACCCAGACATATGCGATCTATCTCTAATACGGCAAGAGCCTACAGAAACAGTACATCACTACTGGGCCAGATTCCTCCTGGTTATGGACAGGATAAAGGACTGCCGAGAGGAAAACGCAATATCAACCTTCCGCAATAACTACACGGACAAGGGAATACTAAACGCCATTGATCGTCGCAAAATTACGCGCTTCACCGATATGGCATCCATTGTACGAAAGTACTGTGTGATGGAGAGTTTCCGAAAAACCGAAAATCAATTTTGGGATAATCCGGCCCCAAACCCAGTCCGCAGCAAAAGGGCGCCTTACACTCAGGCCTCAGATGCAAAAACGAAAAAACAAAAACCCAATAAGGGAAACGGAACCGTACTGGAGGGATGGCTCAATGGACCCTGTAAGCTTCATAATATAGAGGGAGCCGTCCCAACACATAGCCTTCGAGCATGTTGGATATTACGGCAGGTGGCCAAAAGTGGCGAAGAGCTTCTAGCTCCGGGAAACCACTCCAACAATACCAGCACGGCCTCCATTGGGGCACAGTTGAACCCCGAAGTAGACGCTGCACTGCGCGAATTCCTTCGGGAAAATTGGGATATCTTCGCCTGGCATCCTTCAGACATGCCCGGAATCCCTCGCAGGTTGTCAGAACACAGCCTCAACATCCTAAAAGGATTCAAGCCAGTCAAACAGGCTCTTCGACGATTTTCCAAGCCCAATAGACAGGCAATGGGAGAAGAGCTAGCCAAGCTATTGGAAGCCGGATTCATTAGAGATATCAAACATCCGGACTGGCTAGCAAATTTGGTGATGGTACCAAAGAAGGATAAATCCTGGGCCTCTGTGTCGATTTTAAAGACCTCAATAAAGCTTGCCCAAAGGATCCCTTCCCTCTCCCCCGCATCGATCAAATTATCGATGCCACAGCAGGGCATGATTCGTTGTGCTTCCTGGACGCATACTCTGGCTATCATCAAATCAAGATGGCAGAAGCAGACCAAGCCGCAACGGCATTTATCACTCCATATGGACCATTCTGCTTCAACACGATGCCCTTCGGACTCAAAAACGCCGGCGCAACATATCAGCGCATGATTCAAACATGTCTGGCCACCCAAATCGGCAAAACAGCCGAGGCATACGTAGACGACGTAGTCGTCAAAACAAAACACATCGAAGCTTTAGTAGACGATTTGAGGCTCACATTCGACAACCTCAGAGCATATGACATCAAGCTGAATCCGGAAAAATGCGTTTTCGGCGTACCAGCCGGAAAGCTGCTGGGCTTCATCGTATCCGGTAGAGGAATTGAAGCAAATCCGGCCAAAATCCGAGCTCTGTCACAGTTGGATATTCCAAAAGACCTCAAACAAATACAAAAATTAACAGGATGCGTGGCAGCCTTAAGCCGCTTTATCTCCCATTTAGGAGAAAAGGCGTTGCCCCTCTATCGCCTCCTCAGGCGCACCGAACACTTCGAGTGGACGGATGCTGCCACTGCCAGACTCGAAGAAATAAAGGCCATACTGGCAACAAATCCGGTCCTGGCTGCACCCACTCTGGGCGAACCAATGTTGTTATACATCGCAGCAACACATCAAGTTGTGAGTGCAGTCCTCGTCGTCGAACGAGTGACAGAAGGGCATAAATTCCCTCTTCAAAAACCAGTGTATTATGTATCCACTGTGTTAACCCCCTGCAAATCCCGTTACCCGCACTATCAGAAGATAGCATATGCGGTGTTCATGGCGTCTCGAAAGCTCCGGCACTACTTTCAAGAGTGCTCGATAACAGTGGCCTCTGAAGTACCACTCAATGACATTATAAATAACCGTGACGCAACGGGCAGGATAGCAAAATGGGCCATTGAGCTCCTACCATTCGACATCACTTACAAACCTCGACGAGCTATAAAGTCACAAGTTTTGGCCGACTTCGTCGCCGAATGGACTGAAGCCGAACTCCCTAAAGAGTACGACGCATACTCCAATTGGACTATGCATTTCGACGGCTCCAAAATGTTGGCTGGACTAGGGGCTGGCGTCGTACTGACGTCCCCCACCGGAGATACAGTCTAGTATGTACATCAAATAATGTACACGGACTCCAACAATGCAGCCGAATACGAGGCCCTGTTACATGGTCTCCGGATGGCGGTCTCCATGGGCATTCAACGCCTAGAGGTGCGCGGGGACTGAAACCTTGCAATATCCCAAATAAATGGAGACTTTGACGCCAAGCATCCGAAAATGGCAGCATATCGCAATGCTGTCCTAAAAATGTCAGCTCGGTTTGAAGGACTCGAATTCCATCACATAGCCCGAGATAATAACCAAGCGGCCGACGTCCTGGCACGCATCGGTGCGAAACGTGATGCTGTCCCTCCAAATATCTTCCTGGAACGGCTCTTCAAGCCATCCGTACTATGGGAAGAGGAGCCCAGTAGCCACAAACCGAAGAAAACCGCACCAACTGGTGATTCGGCAGACGACATAACACCCTCCGCCCACGTCATAATGGCAGTAATCGCCGCGTGGACAGAACCTTTCCTAGCCTACTTACTTAGGCAGGAACTTCCCAAAGACCAAAATGAGGCCCGTTGCATAGTCCGGCGATCGAAGGCCTACAAGGTCCATGAGGGAGAACTTTATAAGAAAAGTACCACCGGAGTCCTTCAAAGGTGTATCTCCGAAGAAGAAGGGCGAAACCTCCCGGCTGAAATTCATGCCGGACTAGGCGGACACCACGCAGCAGCCCGGGCCCTTGTAGGATAGGCATTCCGTACAAGATTTTATTGGCCGACGGCTCGGGCAGACGCACAGGACTTGGTCCAGCGATGCGTTGGTTGTCAGCTCTTTGCTAATCAGAGCCATATGCCACCCACCGCCCTCAAAACCATACCCATTACCTGGCCGTTCGCGGTCTGGGGGCTTGACATGGTTGGACCCCTTAAAGGGGGAACCCACAAGAAAAAATACCTATTAGTCATGGTGGATAAATTCACCAAATGGATAGAGGCCAAACCGGTCAAAACGGCAGAGTCCGGACCAGTGATAGACTTTATATCAGGGGTGGTACACCGTTACGGAGTCCCCCACAGCATCATCACCGACAACGGCACGAACTTCACAGCCGACAAGGTTAAGTCATGGTGCAAAAATATGGGCATCAAGCTCGACTATGCGTCAATCTATCACCCTCAAACCAACGGTCAAGTGGAAAGAGAAAATGGTCTAATAATGAACGGCATTAAACCCAGACTAGTGAGGTCACTCACCAAGTCTGACACACAATGGGTCGAGGAGCTCGACTCCGTACTCTGGGGGCTGCGGACAACGCCTAACCATACTACCGGATTCACACCATTTTTTATGGTATACGGCGCAGAGGCAGTCTTGCCCTGTGACATTATTCATGACTCACATCGAGTGCGCATGTATGAGGAAAGAGAGGCCGAGCTTGATCGGCAGGACAGCTTGGACACATTGGAGGAAGAACGTGACGTCGCGAAGGCTCGTTCCGCATTCTATGAGCAGCAGGCCCGAAGATATCAAAGCAGAGAAGTACGGGCCAAGACTTACAATGTTGGCGAACTAGTTCTACGCCTGCCAGACAAGAAAAAGGACAAGCTCAAGCCCAAATGGGAGGGCCCCTTCATTATCGATCAAGTACTGACCGGCGGAGCATACCGTCTACGAAATGCGTCGGATCACCGACTCGAGCCGAACCCATGGAACGCAGCCCGCCTCCGACGATTCTATGCCTAGCGCCGGACTAAGAGTTCGTCCCCTTCCCCCGTCCAAACTTTTACACTTTGGCTGTCTTTTGTTTCTCTTTTTATCCTTTTCACTTAAAAGCCCTTCCAGGCCTATTTTTGCATTCTTTGCATACGCATGATGTGCCATCCGCACTCATTATTCCTGGGGGCTTCTTTTACAGAAGCTCAATTATATGCATGATGTGCCATCCGCACTCATTATTCCTGGGGGCTTCTTTTACAGAAGCTCAATTATACGGGTTTTATGCCTAGCACATGTGTCAAGCTTCCACATGTACCTTTTACTCGCCATTATATGCATCAATATGACTTAAGTTTTGGCCAAGCTGGGTTGTCTGGCTCCTGTGCTTACCCCTACGTTCCCGATTGTTCGGCTAGGAGGTAAAGGGAGCACCTCTGCGATTGTTACTGCCGGGTCAGCCGGATGTGTACCTCAGACTGGGTGAAGCCGAAAGCTAGCGTTCTTAAGGGAATATTCGGTCGGTGACTTAAAAGAGGACTTTTTACCTATTTATCTATTTGCCCCCAGATGTTTTACTGCTTTCTTTGTAGTCCGGACATTCACTTTAGGGCATGCCTCCCAGGGAAAGGAACCCTTAACGGAACTATTCTCCCTGGAAGATGTTTCTTACTAACCATGTAATATAACATAACTAGTTGGGCACTTGTCTGATAAAGCACTAATGACCCCTACGCCTGGTCTCCATGCATACCACGGTTGTTTCTTAACCAAAAAGGTATTCGGACACACTCCGGACTCTAGGGTCCCGAGGTCGAAGCGAAAAGGTCGGCAAAGACAAACGATCTACAATCCGGCTAGAAGGCATTTCACATGTCAATTTAAAGGATAACATACATTGTCAAATTTACTGATTGTATTCCTCCTCAATCCCGTCTAACAGGCTGTCTAGTTTACAGTCCTGTTGGGAAAATTTAGCAGCCAACTCTACTTGGCTATACACTAAACTCACAGGGATCTCCTTCCCATCGGGCTCCACCGGTCCAACTTCGGCCATGTGGTTGGGATCCGCCTTCTTGTACCGCGTCTTCACCATGGCCCAAGCCTCCCTGGCACCTTGACGGCAAGCCGAAATCTTCCACAAACGGAAGCGCTGCCGCACTCCCTGCAGCTTCTCCGCAAGCTCCCCGAGGCCCTCGGGTAGGGTGAGGGCTGGCCATAAAGCCTGAACGACGCCGCTCATTGCCTGCCAAACTCGTTCGAGTAGCTGCAACAGTTCGGGAAGTTGATCACCCATTGATATGGGCATCTCCTCTGCAGGACGACCCGTGAGTATACCTACAAGACATATCATGTCAAAATACTTCCTCGCCGAACTCTTCTGTTCAAAAGAGTTCGCTCAAGCACTTACTATAAATGCTGCGACGAAGCCGCTGATTCTCCTTAACGGAGCCGGACAGCTCGGCCTGAGCGCCTTTCAGCTCTTCTCCGAGCTTGGCGTTGGCATCCTGGAGCTTGTTCCTTTCTTGCTGAACCCTATTCAGCACACTCTCGCCGGCCTTTAGCTGGCGTAGCAATGCTTGCCTGTCCGGATCTTGTCCGGCGGTACCTGCAAATGTCATTATTAGACTCGCGTGCACGCCGCACAGCGCTTATATTTATTAATAAAAATGTGTTACCAGCAGGGGTCTTTCCGTCTCCTCCTGCGACAGCAAGTGCGGCCTCAAGTTGGGCCTTGCACTCTTGCAGCTCCCGAGACAGCTGGGCGTTCTTCTCGTTAAGTGCCTGAAATTTTCAATGATCCTTAAATCAGTTAACATAACTACTTTAAGTCTCGGGGGCTACTGGTATATACAACCATTAAAATTCCCTTACCCGTATGTCTTTCACATACTGCTCCGTGGCTCTGGTAAAACCATTTTGAGCAGCACGGAGATGCGCGTCCCCTGCGTTAAAAGCATCCAATGCCTCAGGGGAAAATCACGCTTCTTGAAATACTGTCCGGCGGCGCCTATGGTTCATGGCGCTCTCCACCTCAGACCTGGTGGCGGACAGTCTGTCAGTATCCTCCGTTGGAGAAGGATCCGGCTCGCGTCTTGCGCTTGCCTCCCCCTCCAGGCCGGGCGCTGGAGCCTGGCCGGTGTTGGTCGGATTGGCAATTCCTGCGCTCGCAGTCCGGCGAGCGCTTTTTCTCTTACAAAGATCATGAGCACTCAGACGTTTCCTCGGAACGTTGCTCTAAAAATTCAAATACGAGCTATACCTTTGCGGCGTTTCCATCCGCACTGCGCTCCTTTTCCGCCTGCTGGTTCGGACCGACCTCTGTTGGTCGGCCGCCGCGGCCTCGGCTTCCTGCCGTAAAGGCGCTTCCTGCAAAATACCATCGTTCGCGAAGGTCAGAAATGGGCAGGGATGAGATAATGGTGTTCGGACTTCGGTCGCGGTCACCTGGGAAGCCGGACTTAGCCCGGGGTAGTCCGCCGTAATGGCGACCAAAGCATTGTCTATGCTGAGCTGGTGATACACCCCGTCGATCAATTCCACCTCGATATCCGGGTCCTCTTCGAAGGCCGGATCCAGGGATCCTTTTGGATCCTCGGGTTGTGGAGCAGGACTCACCATGTCCTCCACAGTCCGGCGTAGACCCTGCGCCGAAGACATAATGTAAGAAGCTTAAACTTCGAAAGCGTGGGTTGGGCCCTTCAAGGTGCTCACTTACCCATCCTCTGGGGTTGATCATGGAAAACCCATTCAAAGGGTCCGTTCGAAGGAAATCCTCCTTCTCCCCCTTGTACAGGCTGGACAGGATCTTCACCAGATCCTCGGCCGAATCCGGCCCTTTGCGGCCGTGCCGGGTAGCATCGTCTTCCCCGTTGAAATACCACATGGGTTGGCCTCTGTATTGCAGTGGCTGTACCCCTCGCTTGATGCATGTCGCCATGACTCCGATCATGGTCAAGCCGGAATGAGCCATTAATCTTATCCGGCCCATCAAGTAGTGGACGCTCTTGTCTTCCTCCAATCGGGGGCTCCGCGGGCGCCAACTGAGGCGTTTCTTCAAGGGAGCAGCATTAAACTCCGGGAGGCCGATCCGAACTGGGTCTGGCAGCGGGGCGTCTTCTATATAAAACCACTCCGAGGGCCAGTCTTCGGATGCCTTCTTGGGAGTGCCGGATAGGTATCCGGTCCCGGCGATGCGCCATATTTCGGCGCCACCCACTTGATATATGGACCCTTGGTAAGAACGGGGTACGAGGCAAAACAGCCTCTTCCATAATGCGAAATGGGGCTCAATGCCCAGGAATAGCTCGCAAAGAGCTACGTAGCCCGCGATATGCAAGATAGAGGCGGGTGTGAGGTGGTGGAGCTGGAGTCCGTAGAACTTCAGGAGCCCGCGGAGGAACGGATGTATTGGAAATCCGAGTCCCCTTGTCAGATAAGGGACAAAACATACTCGCTCCACCTTATTGGGGCTTGGAGTGTCCTCCGCCTGTCTCCCACCTTGATATGTAACCAGTCCGGCCCGGACTGGGATCATGAAGGCCGGAGGGAGGAATCCCCCCATTTGGAGCTTCACAAGCTCGTTGTGCGAAATAGAGCACCTCCTCCAATTCCCCGGCGGTGGGCTGGGAGCGCGTGAAGGAGAGCCGCGCTGACGATCCATGATGGAATGGATTTCTAGGTCAAAGGCGCTTCGATGGAGTATTCGCGGGAGGAAGACGGTGTGGTTTGGATCTGGATTCTTGCCTCTTTTATAGGCAGGCTACTTGCACAATTGGGGGGTGAAATCCAAAAGACACCCTGGCTTTTCGCATACGTGCGACGCGTGGAAGAGGGCCATTATTTGGCATAGAAGCCGAGGAACACAGTATTCAAGATGAAGCCGGACACTGTTCGGCAGGTACATGGTATTTGAAGGGAGAACCCGCCTTGCAACGCCGAAGACTATAAACGCACTAGACTTATCGTCATTGAAGCCTGGTTCGGGGGCTACTGAGGGAGTCCTGGACTAGGGGGTGTCCGGACAGCCGGACTATCAATGTCCGCCTGACTCCAAGTCTACGAAGATACAAGATTGAAGACTCCGTCCCGTGTCCGGATGGGACTTTCCTTGGCGTGGAAGGCAAGCTTGGCAATACGGATATGTAGATCTCCTACCATTGTAACCGACTCTGTGTAACCCTAGCCCTCTCCGGTGTCTATATAAACCGGAGGGCTTTAGTCCGTAGGACGACATACATTACAACAATCATACCATAGGCTAGCTTCTAGGGTTTAGCCTCCTTGATCTCGTGGTAGATCTACTCTTGTACTACCCATATCATCAATATTAATCAAGCAGGACGTAGGGTTTTACCTCCATCGAGAGGGCCCGAACCTGGGTAAAAACATCGTGTCCCTCGTCTCCTGTTACCATCCGCCTAGACGCACAGTTCGGGACCCCCTACCCGAGATCCACCGGTTTTGACACCGACACTCCACCCTTTGGGTAATTGATGACAACATACATCAAAGGTTTAGATAAAGATATAAGGAAATGGCAAGTAAAGCTTTGGAAAGACAAGCAGCATACATTAACTCCCCCTACATGTATGCAATCATGTGATTATGAATCATAAGAGTATGAGAATGCATAAAAATGATAGAGCAAGCAATGAGTTACATGTCTATTGGATATATGCATCAGAGCAATTGATGTAGATGCTGGAAATATACCTTCATGTTCATGAATTTTTCTTAAAAACAATATGTACACTGATACGTCTCCAACGTATCTATAATTTTAGATTATTCCATGCTATTATATTACCCCTTTTGGATGTTTATTGGCTTTATTTTACACATTTATATCATTTTTGGGACTAACCTGCTAACCGGAGGCCCAGCCCATATTGCTGTTTTTTTGCCTATTTCAGTAGTTCGAAGAAAAGGAATATCAAACGGAGTCCAAACGGAATGAAACCTTCGGGAGCCTTATTTTTGGAACAAATCTGATCTGAAGAGCCTGGAGTGCAAGTCAACAAAGCTCCGAGGCCCCCACGAGATAGGAGGGCGCCCCCCTGTAGGGCGCGCCCCCCTGTCTCGTGGGCCCCTCGGGCATCCACCGACGTACTTCTTCCTCCTATATATACCTACGTACCCCGAAAACATCCAGGAGCACCACGAAACACAATTTCAATCGCCGTAACCTTCTGTATCCGTGAGATCCCATCTTGGAGCCATTACCGGCACTCTGCCCGAGGGGGAAGCAACCATGGAGGGCCTCTACATCAACATCCTTCCCCCTCCGATGAGTTGTGAGTAGTTTACCACAGACCTACGGGTCCGTAGTTATTAGCTAGATGGCTTCTTCTCTCTTTTTGGATCTCAATACAATGTTCTCCCCCTCTCTTGTGGAGATCTATTCGATGTAAACTCTTTTTGCGGTGTGTTTGTCGAGATCCGATGAATTGTGGGTTTATGATCAAGTTTATCTATGAATAATATTTGAATCTTTCTCTGAATTCTTTTGTGTATGACTGAGTTATCTTTGCAAGTCTCTTCGAATTATCAGCTTGGTTTGGCCTACTAGATTGATCTTTCTTGACATGGGAGAAGTGCTTAGCTTTGGGTTCAATCTTGCGGTGTTCTTACCCAGTGACAGAAAGGGTTGCAAGATACGTATTGTAATGTTGCCATCGAGGATAACAAGATGGGGTTTATATCATATTGCATGTGTTTATCCCTCTACATCATGTCATCTTACTTAATGTGTTGCTCTGTTCTTATGAACTTAATACTCTAGATGCATGCTGGATAGCGGTCGATGTGTGGAGTAATAGTAGTAGATGCAGGTAGGAGTCGGTCTACTTGTTATGGACGTGATGCCTATATACATGATCATGCCTAGATAATCTCATAACTATGCGATTTTCTATCAATTGCTCGACAGTAATTTGTTCACCCACCATAATACTTATGCTATCTTGAAAGAAGCCTCTAGTGAAACCTATGGCCCCCGGGTCTATCTCTTATCATATTTGCTTTCCATCTACTTTATTTGCATCTTTACTTTTTGCATCTATCTTACAAAAATACCAAAAATATATTTATCTTATCATACTATGTTTATTAGATCTCACTTTCGCAAGTGGCCGTGAAGGGATTGACAACCCCTTTATTGCATTGGTTGCGAGTTCTCAGTTTGTTTGTGTAGGGACGTGGGACTTTTGAGGAGCCTCCTACTGGATTGATACCTTGGTTCTCAAAACTGAGGGAAATACTTACGCTACACTTTGCTGCATCACACTCTCCTCTTCGAGGAAAACCAACGCAAGCTCAAGACGTAGCAAGAAGGATTTCTGGCGCCGTTGCCGGGGAGGTCTTGACTCAAGTCAAGACATACCAAGTACCCATCACAAACCCATCTCCCTCGCATTTACATTATTTGCCATTTGCCTCTCGTTTTCCTCTCCCCCACTTCACCCTTGCCATTTTATTCGCCATCTCTTTCCCAATCTCCTCCTCTCTTTTTGCTTGCCTTCTTTTGTGTGCTTGTTTGCTTGTTTGACCTCACTGCTGCGCCCAATGGTCCTGACCACCTTCTCAGAAGGATGGATGAGATTGAATCAAATATTATAAGCTTTATGAATTTGCAATTTGAGCATAATAATTTCTTTAGAAATGAGCTTAAGGAACAAAAGAGTTTTCTGGGTTTTATGAATAAAGAGCTTGATGATATGAACACAGAATTCTATGGAGTTAACGCTCAAATTACCCGGCTTGAAAATGCTATAGCCAAAATTTCTGACAAGCAAGCCACCTTAGTCAATAAGATGGCCGCTAAACCAGAAAAATTACGTGAAAATAATGACGAGGATCTTAAAGTTATTGATGCGTCTCCGATTAGATCTATGTTTTGCAATATGAATTTTGATGATTATGGGAGTGATGATGAATCAACTTTGCCTAGAAGGCGTCCCAAAAATTCGGAGTCTTTAGATCTTGATGCTAAAATTGGTAAAAGTGAGATTGGAGAATCCTCTACTTCTAATAATATTGAATTTAGTATCTCGGATTTCAAGGAATTTGATTATGATAATTTCTCTTTAAAAGGTTGTATTTCATTGTTGCAATCCGTTGTTAATTCTCCTCATGCTTATAGTCAAAATAAATCTTTTACCAAACATATTGTTGATTCCTTGATGCAATCTTATGATAAAAAAGTTAATTTGGAATTTTCTATACCTAGAAAACTTAATGATGAGTGGGAACCTACTATAAAGATTAGAATTAAAGATTTTGAGTGTTTTGCTTTGTGTGATTTGGGTGCTAGTGTTTCCACGATTCCAAAAACTTTATGTGATATTCTAGGTTTCCATGATCTTGATGAATGCTCTTTAAATTTGCACCTTGCGGATTCCACCATTAAAAAGCCTATGGGAAGGATCAATGATGTTCTTATCACTGCAAATAGAAATTTGGTGCCCATGGATTTTATCGTTCTTGATATAGATTGAAATCTTTCTTGCCCTATTATTCTTGGTAGACCTTTCCTTAGAACGATTGGCGCGATTATTGATATGAAGGAAGGGAACATTAGATTCCAATTTCCATTAAAGAAAGGCACGGAGCACTTTCCAAGAAATAAAGTCAAATTACCTTATGAATCTATCATGCGTGCTACTTATGAACCTAGTGCCAAAGATGGCACTCGTTAGATCTATCTTTGTTTTTATGCCTAGCTAGGGGCGTTAAATGATAGCGCTAGTTGGGAGGCAACCCAATTTTTATTTACGTTTTTTGTTTTTGCTCCTGTTTAGTTATAAATCTTGCATCTACCTTCTGGATAGATGTGTTTTTATCTTTTAATTAGTGTTTGTGCCAAGTAGAACCTATAGGATAACCTACGATGATAGTTGATTTGATTCTGCTGAAAAACACAAACTTTGCATGCACGAATATAATTTTGTTAAATCACAGGAAAGTGTTTTTGTGTTGATTCTTTTTGCTGCTGCTCAATAGACAAATTCTCCAGGTCTTCCTATTTTCGTAGGATTTTTAGAATTCCAGAAGTTTGCGTTAGTTACATATTGCTACAGACTGTTCTGTTTTTGACAGATTCTGTTTTTCGTGTGTTGTTTGCTTATTTCAATGCATCTATGGTTAGTAAATTAGTTTATAAACCATAAAGAAGTTGGAATACAGTAGGTTTAACACCAATATAAATAAAGAATGAGTTCATTGCAGTACCTTATGTGGTGGTTTTGTTTACTTTCACTAACGGAACTTATAAGATTTCCTGTTGAGTTTTGTGTTGTAAAGTTTTCAAGTTTTGGGTAAAGCTTTTATGGACTATGGAATAAAGGGTGGAAAGAGCTAAGCTTGGGGATGCCCATGTCACCCCAAGATATTCAAGAATAGCCAAAAGCCTAAGCTTGGGGATGCCCCTGGAAGGCATCCCCTCTTTCGTCTTCGTTCATTGGTAACTTTACTTGGAGCTATATTTTAATTCACCACATGATATGTGTTTTGCTTGGAGCGTTGTGTATTATATTAGTCTTTGCTTTTTAGTTTACCACAATCAACCTTACTGTACACACCTTTTGGGAGAAGCCTATTTGATTAGAATTTGCTTGAATACTCTATGTGCTTCACTTCTATCTTTTCAGCTTGATAGTTTTTGCTCTAATGCTTCACTTATATCTTTTAGACCACGGTGGCGTCTTAATTTTGAAGAAATTGCTAGTCTATCATGCTTCACTTATATTATTTTGAGAGTCTTTTAGAACAGCATGGTATTTTCTATGATCATAAAGTTGGTCCTAGAGTGATGAGCATCCAAGTTGGGTATAATAAAAACTATCATAGAAAGTGAATTGGATGATATGATCAATTTGATGCTTGACAATTGTTTTGAGATATGAAGGTAGTGATATTAATGTCATGCTAGTTGGGTGATTATGAATTTAAAGAATGCTTGTGTTGAAGCTTGTGATTCCCGTAGCATGCATGTATGGTGAACCGCTTTGTGATGAAGTTGGAGCACAATTTTATTTATTGATTGTCTTCCTTATGAGTGGCGGTCGGGGACGAGCGATGGTCTTTTCCTACCAATCTATCCCCCTAGTAGCATGTGCGTATTACTTTGGTTTTTTATGACTTCTAAATTTTTGCAACAAGTATATGAGTTCTTTTGATTAATGTTGAGTCCATGGATTATACACACTCTCTCACCCTTCCACCATTGCTAGCCTCTCTTGTACCGCGCAACTTTCGCCGGTACCATACACCCACCATTTACCTTCCTCAAAACAGCCACAATACCTACCTATTATGGCATTTCCATGGCCATTCCGAGATATATTGCCATGCAACTTTCCACCGTTCCGTTCATATGACATGCATCACTTTTGTCATATTGCTTTTTGCATGATCATGTAGTTGACATTTTATTTGTGGCAAGGCTACCCTCATAATTTTCATACATGTCGCTCTTGATTCATTGCATATCCCGGTACACCACCGGAAGCATTCATATAGAGTCATATCTTGTTATAGGTTTGAGTTGTAAATCCATAAAAGTGTGATGATCTTCATTATTAGAGCATTGTCCTAGTGAGAAAAGGATGATGAAGACTATGATTCCCCCACAAGTCGGGATGAGACTTCGGACTTTACAAAAGGAAAAAAAAGAAAAGAAAAAAAGGGAAGAAAGGCCAAAAAAAGAAGGCCAAAGAAAAAAAAGAAAAAAAAAGAGAAAAAAAATAAAATGAGAGAAAAATAGAGAAGGGAAAATGCTACTATCTCTTTTTTCACACTTGTGCTTCAAAATAGAACCATGATCTTCATAATTGAGAGTCTCATATGTTGTCACTTTCATGTACTAGTGGGAATTTTTCATTATAGAACTTGGCTTGTATATTCCAATGATGGGCTTCCTCAACAGTTCCCTAGGTCTTCGTGAGCAAGCAAGTTGGATGCACCCCACTTAGTTTCTTTTATTGAGCTTTCATATATTTATAGCTCTAGTGCATCCGTTGCATGGCAATCCCTACTCACTCACATTGATATCTATTAATGGGCATCTCGATAGCCCGTTGATACGCCTAGTTGATGTGAGACTATCTTCTCCTTTTTTGTCTTCTCCACAACCACCATTCTATTCCACATATAGTGCTATGTCCATGGCTCACGCTCATGTATTGAGTGAAAGTTGAAAATGTTTGAGATTATTAAAGTATGAAACAATTGCTTGTCTTGTCATCGGGGTTGTGCATGATTAAATACTTTGTGTGATGAAGATAGAGCATAGCCAGACTCTATGATTTTGTAGGGATAACTTTCTTTAGCCATGTTATTTTGAGAAGACATGATTACTTTGATTAGTATGCTTGAAGTATTACTATTTTTTATGTCAATATGAACTTTTATTTTGTATTCATTTGGATCTGAACATTTATGCGACAATAAAGAAAATTACATTATGAATTATGCTAGATAGCATTCCACATCAAAAATTTATTTTTTATCATTTACCTACTCGAGGACGAGCTGGAATTAAGCTTGGGGATGCTTGATACGTCTCCAACGTATCTATAATTTTTTATTGTTCCATGCTGTTATATTACCCCTTTCGGATGCTTATGGGCATTATTTTACACATTTATATCATTTTTGGGACTAACCTACTAACCGGAGGCCCAACCCATATTGCTGTTTTTTTGCCTATTTTAGTATTTCGAAGAAAAGGAATATCAAAGGAGTCCAAACGGAATGAAACCTTCGGGAGCGTTATTTTTGGAACAAATCTGATCCGGAGAGCCTGGAGTGCAAGTCAGGAAAGCTCCGAGGGCCCCACGATATAGGAGGCCCCCCCTGTAGGGCGCGCCCCCTATCTCGTGGGCCCCTCGGGCATCCACTGACGTACTTTTTCCTCCTATATGTACCTACGTACCCTGAAAACATCCAGGAGCACCACGAAACACAATTTCCACCGCCGTAACCTACTGTATCCGCGAGATCCCATCTTGGAGCCCTTGCCGGCACTCTGCCGGAGGGGGAAGCAACCACGGAGGGCCTCTACATCAACATCCTTGCCCCTCGGATGAGTTGTGAGTAGTTTACCACAGACCTACGGGTCCATAGTTATTAGCTAGATGGCTTCTTCTCTCTTTTTGGATCTCAACACAATGTTCTCCCCCTCTCTTGTGGAGATCTATTTGATGTAAACTCTTTTTGCGGTGTGTTTGTCGAGATCCGATGAATTTTGGGTTTATGATCAAGTTTATGTATGAATAATATTTGAATCTTCTCTGAATTCTTTTATGTATGATTGAGTTATCTTTGCAAGTCTCTTCGAATTATCAGTTTGGTTTGGCCTACTAGATTGATTTTTCTTTCCATGGGAGAAGTGCTTAGCTTTGGGTTCAATCTTGTGGTGTTCTTACCCAGTGACAGAAAGGGTTGCAAGACACGTATTGTATTGTTGCCATCGAGGATAACAAGATGGGGTTTATATCATATTGCATGTGTTTATCCCTCTACATCATGTCATCTTACTTAATGCGTTGCTCTGTTCTTATGAACTTAATACTCTAGATGCATGCTGGATAGCGGTCGATGTGTGGAGTAATAGTAGTAAATGCGGGAAGGAGTCGGTCTACTTGTTATGGACGTGATGCCTATATTGCATTGGTTGCAAGTTCTCAGTTAGTTTGTGTAGGTGCATGGGACTTTTGAGGAGCCTCCTACTGGATTGATACCTTGGTTCTCAAAACTGAGGGAAATAATTACGCTACACTTTGCTGCATCACCCTCTCCTCTTCGACGAAAACCAACGCAAGCTCAATACATAGCATACACCAGCAAGAGGTCTTCATGAACATGAGTGTGATGCATATACTTACCTTGTGGTCTTGAGCTAGCTTTGAAAGAGATGCACCTAGGTAAACAGGGTTAGATAAAACAAGAACATCAACTAGATAGAGCAAGAACTGGAGAACACAAGAATACCAAGACTGGGATGACATGTAGAGAGTGAGTACTAGGTACTCTATTTGGTTATTGACATGTCCCGAAGAATAAAGATATGCAATGAATTCCGAAGATTTTCTTCCCTTAGGTGTCTTTCTCCCCCTGAATCTGACATTGGATAATGGGAGAAGATAGGGTAAAAGAAAATCAGAGCAAACAAGAAAACCAGAGTAAGATAAAATTATAACATATACTATCATGTCTTTCCCTTATTGAAGACATGAGACAACTTTCCTCTAAAGAATGGAAGCATTGGGAGAAGCTTTAGGAGTGCATTCTCTCTTATGTGATAAGCTTTTATGTTCTCTCTCTCCCCCTTTGACACCAATTTCCAAGAAGGGACTTCTGGAGCTTGAGTCAAGTAGGTTTGGTCCTTGAGTCACATTACAAAGCAACATGTAGTAGGATGCTGTTAGAGGAAAATTTCATTGAGTGGAGCTAGGACAAATATGCAGGATGCAAGTGACACTGTTTTTATCTCAGAATTGACATCTGCAGCACCGAGTTGTTTTTGTCGGTGACACCGAGATGGTCTGGTTCTACCGAAGAAAACAATCCGGTGAGACCGAGTTCAACCCAGAGAGTAAATACTTGTCGCCTCAGCTTACTTAGGCAATTAAGATCTCACATGGATATGCAAGGAATTAACTGAAGGATTTGCAATGAATTTGATGCAGGGAAATGCAGAAAATGACAGGGAAAAGAAGAAAATGAATCTAGATGAAGTTTATTTTGAAAGGGGAAATAGCATGCAAGAGCACAAAGAAACAATGGAGAACTTCATCTAGAAATGGTCGGCGACAAAGTCACCTATGTTAGAGTATATTGACTTAGGAGTCAAGTGAGGACACTTGATCATAGGTCATACTCATTGTTTAAGCTCAAAATGGGGTTGCCATTTATCGTTTAAGCATTTTGATGTATTCACATCTTGTTGAGTTGCCTTGACCCATGTCTTGGGGTAAATCTTCTCTAAGATGGAATGACATACCTTGGGTGGTGGTGTTGAACTTGGTCATGTAGTTGAATTTGTGTAGGGTGCTCAAGTTGATCTAGATCATCAAGAGTTGGGAGCACCACTTGTAGTTGAAGTTCATCTTCCTACATGGGTTAGTCTTGCAAGGAAAAGCACTTGTGTATCCAAAGTGACAATCATGAAATTTATTACCAATTGAAATGGGATACAAGGAATTTGTCAAAGGATATATTGAAAGGATCCATGCCTCCTTGTCTTCATCCACCATTTTGTAGAGACTTGGAGATGTAGACATTGCTTAGAATGTGATTGCGTTGCAATCTCCTAGAATTGGGTTCGTCCAAGTACCTACAAGGGTTAGATAGCATGCAAGAGTACAAGAATATCCAAGACATATGATCATCGTCATAAGAGAATTGTCAAGGATTAGTCATAGTAAGGCTCATGCCTTGCATGCACCCACATGGAGTTTCTACTCCAAATTTGAAGCATCAATGATGTTCAATTCACCTCTCAACCTGCAAAACACTTTCTCATCAAGTGGTTTGGTGAATATATCCGCCAATTGCTTATTGGTACGAACATGCTTAAGTTCCATATCTCCCTTAGCAACATGATCCTGAATGAAATGATGACGAACTTCAATATGCTTAGTTCAAGAATGTTGCACGGTATTATGAGCAATATTAATAGCACTCTCATTGTCGCAAAGCAATGTAACATGTTTCACATATATTCCATAATCTTTAAGAGTTTGGATCATCCAAAGTAATTGAGCACAACAAGAACCGGCAGAAATGTATTCCGCTTTGCCGGTGGATAAGGATACCGAGTTTTGTTTCTTGGAGGACCAAGACACAAGAGATCTACCAAGAAATTGACAAGTACCCGAAGTGGACTTTCTATCAACCTTGTCACTGGCATAGTCCGAGTCGGAGTAGCCAACAAGATTAAAAGAAGACCTATTAGGATACCAAATGCCAAAATTTGGTGTATGTATTAAGTATCTCACTATCCTTTTCACAGCCTTAAGTTGACACTCTTTAGGGGCCGCTTGATGTCGTGCACACATGCACACACTTAGCATGATATCAGGATGGGAGGCACATAGATATAACAATGAACCAATCATAGAGCGGTAAACCTTTTGGTCAACCGGTTCGCCATCCTTTGTCAAGTCAAGATGTCCACTAGTAGGCATGGGGGTATTCATACCTTTGCATTCTTGCAGGTTGAACTTCTTGAATAAGTCATTGGTATACTTGGTTTGTGAGATAAAGGTTCCCTCCTTAGTTTGGTTGATTCTTAAACCAAGAAAGAACTTGAGTTCACTCATCATAGACATCTCAAACTTCTCCGGCATAAGCTTTCCAAACTTTTCACTAAAATGAGGGTTAGTTGAACCAAATATGATATCATGAACACAAATTTGGCACACATATAATTCTCCATTAATCCTTTTAGTAAAGAGTGTAGAATCAATTTTACCAATTTCAAACCCTTTTTCAAGAAGAAACTTAGTCAAGCATTTATATCAAGCTCTAGGAGCTTGCTTAAGACCATAAAGAGCTTTGTGGAGTTTGTAAACATGGTCGGGTTTCTGAGGATTAACAAAGCCGGGAGGTTGTTTAACATAAACTTCCTCCTCAATTTCA
This sequence comes from Triticum timopheevii, assembly GCA_963921465.1. Taxonomy (NCBI): domain Eukaryota; kingdom Viridiplantae; phylum Streptophyta; class Magnoliopsida; order Poales; family Poaceae; genus Triticum; species Triticum timopheevii. Next base: position 243,597,926 of record OY997264.1, on the reverse strand, counting down.
CCATTAAGAAAAGCACTTTTGATGTCCATTTGATATAAGGTAATGTCATGATGATTGGCATAGGCAAGTAATATGCGAATGGACTCAAGTCTAGCAACGGGGGCATAAGTCTCACCATTGTCCATACCTTCGACTTGAGTGTAGACTTGAGCGACGAGACGAGCCTTGTTTCATAAAACTTGTCCATCTTCATCTTGCTTGTTCTGAAACACCCATTTGGTTCCAATGACATTGTTCTTCTCATCGGGCATTTCAACCAACGTCCGCACTTGGTTCCTCTCAAAGATGTGTAGCTCTTTGTGCGTGGCAACAACTACATTTTGTTGAGGTGTGTACGTAGCCAGAACTCATGTGAAATCCCTTCTTCATCAAGAAAGGTGTCCACATTAGCATTCTTGAACTCCGTTCCGTTGTCGCTGCGGACCTTCTCGATCTTCACTCTAAATTGATTTTGGGCCTTCCTAGCGAAGTTTTTGAAGATCTTTTGGACCTACGATTTATCATCAAGAAAGAACACCCACGTAAATCTTGAAAAATCATCAACAATGAGTAGTCCAAACGAGTTACCACTGAGACTCTTATAGGGGTTGGGACCGAAAAGATCCATGTGAAGTAGCTCGAGCGGTCTCCTCGTGGTCATGATGTTCTTCATGGGGTGGCTTCCTCCAACCTGTTTTCCTGCTTGGCAAGCATTGCAAAGTCTATCCTATTCAAATATGACATCTTTAATAGCAAGGATACGATCACCTTTAATAAGCTTGTCAAGGTTTTGCATGCCCACATGACCTAACCGTCTATGCCACAACCAACCTTTGGAAGATTTAGCAATTAAGCAAGTTCTAGGGTGAGCCTTTTTAGTGAAATCAACAATGTATAGATCACCTCTATGTATGCCTCTAAAGACCATTTTATGATTATCTCTTCGAAACACTTGGCAATCTACTTTAGTAAATAGGACTTTGACTCCGAAGTTAGCTATTCTGATACAGAAAGTAGATTATAGCCAAGGGATTCAACGAGCATAACATTTTGTATGGAGCTGTCATGTGAGATGGCCACCTTACCCAGGCCAACCACCTTACCCTTTGAGTTATCACCAAAAGTGACATACTTTCGAGGGCCATCATTTTCAGCAAGCTCATGAAACATATCTTTGTCTCCGGTCATGTGATCGGTACATCCACTATCAAGGACCCATTCCTTTCCTTCAGCCATGTAGCTGGGAAGGTTAGCCATAAGACCAAAGTGTCTCATAGACTCTTCAAGATCAAAGTCATTATTATCATCCTCATCATAGTATCCATGTTCAACATCATCTTGCAAATGATCATTTCCTAGAGAGAGTGATTCATTAGATATATGATTTTGACAATGTTCATCTCTATGAATTTTAATAGCTTCGGAAATAATATTGCTAAGTATTTCAACATCTCCTTTCGCACGCATAAGATTGGTAACCTCAAATAAACAATCTCCAAACTTAGGATCATTGGGATTCATCTTATTGAAAGAAATAGACTTGTTAAGAATCTCTTCTAAGTTTTTCAAGGAATAGTCCAGAAATCGTTCCTCAAGAAATCTCCATATAGTATAAGCACAATCAAAAGTTGGCAAAATACCAATCAAATTTCTAGGCAAGCCTCTAGTGATAAGATTGATAGTTCTAAGATTGTGAATCATGTCAAGAGACTCATCATGGGTAGAATTCAAGGGATCAACAAGGGGTTCTCAAGGAGTAGTAATGTGCTTGTTTAAGTTATATTCATGAAAAAATTTAGGCATCTAATTTTTCCACTCACTAAAGAACTCTCCATCATGCATAGGCACTCTACATCTAAGACTCCCCAACGTAGACTCATCCATCTTCTTCCAATGGTGATTAAAACAAAGCAATGGAGACCAAATCCCTGATACCAATTGAAAGAATCGAGAATAGGTTTCTAGAGGGGGTGGTGATTAGACCCTCAACAAATAAATGTGGCAGTTTTAAAGTTTTTCAAGTTGACGCTGACAACTAGCACAATTTCAAACATTCACAATACCATTCAAGCAACCATGCGAAGAGTATATGAGCAGCAGAAAGCAAAGCATGCAACTTGCAAGAAAGTAAAGGGATGGGATTGGAGTGTGCAAACGCGATTGGGTACACAAAGATTTTTGGCGTGGTTCTGATAGGTGGTGCTATCGTACATCCACGTTGGTAGAGACTTCAACCCACGAAGGGTAACGGTTGCATGAGTCCATGGAGGGCTGCACCCACAAAGAGTCCACGAAGAAGCAACCTTGTCTATCCCACCATGGCCATCACCCACGAAGGACTTGCCTCACTAGGGTAGATCTTCATGAAGTAGGCGATCTCCTTGCCCTTACAAACTCCTTGGTTTAACTAAACAATCTTGACGGAGGCTCCTAAGTGACACCTAACCAATCTAGGAGACACCACCCTCCAAAAGGTAATAGATGGTGTGTTGATGATGAACTGCTTGCTGTTGTGCTTCAAATGATAGTCTCCCCAACACTCAACTCTCTCTCATAGATATGGCTATGGTGGAAAGATGATTTGAGTGGAAAGCAACATGGGGAAGGCTAAAGAACAAGATTCTTGTGGTTGGATTGGAATATCTTGGTCTCAACACATGAGTAGATGGTTCTCTCTCAGAAATGAATGTTGGAAGTGTAGGCACATTCTGATGGCTCTACTTTCAAATTAAGAAGGGGTGGAGGGGTATATATAGCCTCCACACAACATCTAGACGTTACACAAAGATTCCCAAACTCGGTGGGCCGAATGGTGAAACTCGGTCAGCCGATTCAGGTCAAAATGTGAACTTTGGAGTTTTTGGTGGGACCGACAAGGTCAACTTGGTGGGACCAATGTGTAGGGGTTAGGGTAAAACCTCATCTCGGTTTGACCGATTACACAAACTCGGGGGGACCGATTTTGGTAATGGGCAAACTAAGTATTGGTCAAGCAAACTCGGTGGGACCGACTGAATTAACTCGGTGAGACCGAAAATGTTGCAATAGATCACTGAGAATTTGCAAGCCCATCTCAGTGGGACTGAGATCCATCGATAAGACTGAACTGATTAGGGTTGGGTAGTGGCTATATCAGATGAACTCGGCGGCGCCGGATAGATCAAATCGGTGGGGCCGAGTTTGACATTTAGGTTTAGGACATATTTGGATGTGAGAAAGTGGCTGAGGGTTTTGGATCATAGCACTAAGTACTTTGAGCAAGCAAGGCATTAAGCAACACCTCATCCCTTTTAAATAGTGTTGGCTTTCCTATGGACTCAATGTGATCTTGGATCACTAAAATGAAAAATGTAGAGCCTTGAGCTTCTGCAAATGTTTGTCCTTATCATCTTGAAGGGGTTCCACATCCTTTGTCCATGTCCATGCCACTCCAATGTTGAACTTATCTGAAATATACTCAGTAGAAATATTAGTCCAACAAGAGATATGTTGACATCAATTCCAGAATCACCCAGGGAGCACTTGTGCTTTCAGTAAGGATGCTATTCAAACTCAATTGTGGTAGAAGCTTCCATTATCTTCTGCATTCTTTTCATTCTACTCTTTCCGTTCTTTCGGAGGCATTGTGTTGTTCCTATCATCAAGTATCGTTCAATTTTGTCAAGCTCATGTTCTATTCCTTCCATGTTCAACCAGAGTGTTGTCCAAATTCTTTCATTCTTGCCCCTTGGCTATCTTGGGTATACCGGTATGATTTCACATTCGTTAGGTTCGTTAAACGCTCATTTCATGCCTTTCAACCTAGAAGGTTCTCGTAATGTTCCTTGTTCCTCTTTGTTAACGGAGCTTCTCAATCTCGTTCGTCTCCATTGTGTTCTTTCTTTCAAGTTGTTCAACCTCTCATGATTCTTCGATTTCACTCTTTTATCCAAGAAGAACTTTTTTCTTCCTATTCCTCTTCCCTCTCGTTCCTAAGATCTCCGGATGAGATCTTCTGTTAGTGGAGGAGAGTTGTAACGCCCCAAGACCGATGCGCGAGATGTCTCTTCCAGTTACTCGCCATCGTTGCCATGTCATTCGCTTGCGTGTTGCACTTTGCCTTGTCACCATGTGCATTTCATCTGCATGTTTTCAAAACTTGCATCCGTTCGGGTCCCTAGTTCTCTCTGTTGTCCGTTCCGAGCCCTTTCACACTCGCACGCGCCCGCCGCACCTTCCAGATCTAGTTTCGTGAGTGGGCGAAAAACGTTCTCAGAATAGTCCGAGAGTTGACAAGCGGTCTTGATATATCACCGATAGACCGCCTATCAAATTTCGTTCCATTTGGAGGTCATTTGATGCCCCAAAGGTTAACCGCGTTAACCTTCGGACCACTGTCTCCTTGCAGCCCGTAACCTCTCCACAACATCCCACTAGCCCATCTAAACCCCCTCCATGCTCTTCGCCATCGGATCATGATTGTGTGGGCGAAAACTGCACCTCAATAGCCCTCTCCTAGCTCCCTCTACCTATACACTACTAGGGAAAAGCCTATACACAGAATCTTAGCAGCAGCGCGGCTCAAAAAGGAGCGCTGCTGCTAATTAGTAGTAGCGCGTGTGCGGGAAACTCGCTACTGATAAGTTTTTAGCGGTAGCATGCTCGGCGTAAACCGTGCTGCTATAAATATCGACCGGCGGTGTCCACCGAACTCCATTTAGCAGTAGCACGGTGGCGCGAACTGCGCTACTGCTACGGATGTAGTAGTAGCGCGCTTTTTCTGAGATCGCTGCTGCTAAATTTCAAATTGGCACACTTTTTTGTCCCTGTTAGCAGTAGTGCCCTCGCCAAAAGCACGCTGCTGCTAATTCCTTAGCAGCAGCGCGTTTTAGCTCCCGCGCTACTGCTAACCCGCACCGACCCACCACCTTTTCCCCACCCATCCCTCCCCTCCCCCTCCTCTCTTCCCTTTCCCCTACCTCCCCCACATGCTCCCACTCTCACTCTTCTTCTTCCTCAATACTTCTCCCCCATTACTCTCTCTCTTCTATCCACCTTTCTCTCTCTTCATTAGTCCTACCGAACTACACCACCTCCATTAATGCATCTCATTTCTCTTTTTCCCTTCCCCTCCACTAGTTGAAGTTGTCTCCACCCAAATTAGGTAGCTAGGTAGATGTAGGATTTAGTTAAGTGACCTATTTGGCCCCTAACAAGATCTATCTTTGTCAAGAAGAGCTTTGTGCACTTTTGATCTCCCTACAACATCATCTCCACCGTGTGCTCGATCTCGAGATAGAGGTGATGAAAATTTCATGCTTTTGCAAAATGGAAATATGTTTATGTGTGTTTGATATGTTTGTGGAAATTGTGTGTGTGTCATAAGTTGACACCAAATTGTGCTTTTGAGTTTCCTATGTTTTGCCGAAATGTCGATTTATTTCCGTTTCGGGAAATTCCGGGCAAACTCTAGATCCATATATGTCCTATTTTTAGGGAAGGTCATGCCAAATTTTTGTATGACTTTGATGCATGCATGCATTTTTATAATCAATTTGTTTATTATTACCGTGCAGAGTTGACGATGGTCAGTGGAACGATGGTGGACAGGTGGTTGCGGTCGGCGGTGCAGGACATGAAAGAAAATAACCGGACAGAGGTTTTATGTCCGTGTTGAAAATGCAAAGGAATAGTTTGGCTCGACCCCCATGACAATGGTCGTGTCGAAGCGCACCTGCTCATGACTGGTTTCATGGATGGCTATACTCGGTGGATAATTGAAGATGAGGATGACGATGTTGAGGATGCCGACAGGGCAGGCAATGATGACACGGGGCAAGACGAAGAGATGATCGATAATGGCGGTGGGGAAGAGGCCGGACATGGCGGCAGAGAAGGGGCCGGACATGGCGGTTGAAGTGGCCGGACATGTTGGCGGAGAGAACGACATGGACTCGACGCAGCAGAGTTCGTCGGTACTAAGTTCAATCGTGCGGGACCCTCATGTTCAAGCATTGCTTCACAAGGAGACGAGTACTGAGAGAGCTGCTTCTAGAGAGGAGGCTAAGCTCGAGCAACTGGTGGTAGACTCGAACACTCCATTGTATGATGGTTGCAATCCTGAGGTGATCCGCTTGAGTTTCACGCTCCAACTCCTGAAGACGAAGGCTAAAAACAAATGGACCGACACTAGCCTCGATGAGCATCTCAAGTACCTAAAGGATGTTCTTCCTGCAGGTAATATTTGTCCTACTAGTGTTGATGAGGCCAAGAAGATCGTGTGCCCTCTTGATCTGCCACACGTTAGATACCATGCATGCGTCAACAATTGCATAATTTATCGGATGGAGCACGTGGAAAAAACAAGCTGTCCAGTGTGCAATGCTTCTTGATATAAGAAGGCCAGGAAGAAATGTCCCCAGAAAGTTGTATGGTACATACCGATCACTCCCCATCTCTAGAGGTATTTTGTAGATCCCAAGGAAGAAAAGCTAATGCACTGGCATGCGGAGAGGAAGAAGCCCGACGATGGAGATGATCCGAAGCTGAGACACGTGAAGGATGGAAGCCAGTGGAGAGCGTTGAACAGCTTCTATCGGTATTTTGAATGTGATGCAAGGAACATCATGCTCGGCGCGTGTACCGATCGCATGAATCTGTTTGGCAGCCAGAACACCAACCATAGCACATGGCCCGTGTTTGTATGGATGTACAACCTCCCCCCTGGTTGTGCATGAAATCGAAGTACATTCACATGAGCATGCTTATTCAAGGGCCAAAACAACCAGGAAATAATATTAATTTGTATCTGGGGCTACTTCAAGAGGAGTTAGACACGTTATGGAAAACACCGGCCAAGACATGGGACGCCAGCAAAGGCGAGTATTTCAACATGAGAGCCACGCTGATCATGATAGTGCAGGACTATCTCGGTTACGGATATGTGGCAGGCCAGGTGTGCCATGGATATTGCGGATGCATGCGGTGCATGGATGATACGATGTCTCAGCAGTTAACGTCAAGGAAAGATGGCGGGCTGGGAAAATCATGTACATGGGGCATTGAAGTTGGCTTGAACAGGACGACCCGTGGAGAAACCGTGGAGATCTATTCAATGGTCACGCTGAGCATTGAGGACCTCCACGTAAGCGGAGCAGTGCCGAAATCGATGAGCTTTTGAAAAACTGGAAGGAGTGCCCCGCGCCGGGAAAGATGATGAGAAAGGCGCCGGAGCCGCTGCTGAAGGTATGGAAGACGAGGTCTGTGTTCTGGGACTTGGAGTACTGGCACAAACTCGATACACCTCATTGCCTTGATCAAATGCATATCTGTAAGAATGTCCTTGAGAGCTTGCTCGCAACACTGATGAACATGCTGGATGAGACCAAAGATGGGCCAGAGGCAAGAAAAGACTTGCAAGATTTGAAAATCAAGGAAGATCCGCACATGCCGCCCCGTAAAATTTCAGACGAGACAGAGACAGAGATAGAGGCACGGGAGAAGAAGGGCAAGAAAATAAAGAAAGTGGATTATTGCCCCCCTTCTTGCTTCACCTTAAGTCAGGCTGAGATCAATCAATTCTTTAAGTGCCTTACCGGAGTCAAAGTTTGTTCCGGTTACTGTGGCAAGATAAGCAGATATCCAGACACGGACAAGAAAAGGTTCAGCGGGATGAAGTCTCATGACTGTCATGTGATGATGACGCAGATACTACCTATTTCCCTTAGAGGGATAATGGACAAGCACGTACGTGACACGCTTATTGGTCTCTGCAACTTTTTCGATGTCATCTCTCGAAAGTCGATCAGTGTCAAGCAGCTCCGAAGGCTACAGGAAGAGATCGTTGTGATACTGAACAAGCTTGAGATGTACTTCCCGCCCGTGTTCTTTGACATGATGGTGCATCTGTGTGTCCATATTGTGGATGACATAATAGACCTGGGGCCGTCATTCCTGCACAACATGATGCCGTTTGAGAGGATGAATGGGATCATCAAAGGATTCGTTCGGAACATGTCCCGTCCGAATGGAAGCATCGTCCAGGGCTATTTGGCACAAGAGTGCATCTCTTTCTGTGAGAATTTTCTATATGGCGCAGACCAGCCGCCTGGTGTTAGTGTTGGTTTGCCCGTTAACAAGCACGATGGGAGGCTCGAAGGAGATGGTCACTGCAACGGTCGCAGGGAACTGCACATGGCATACTCAGATCGATGCCGCGACTTTGACAGAGCAAACTTGGTAGTGCTACAACACCTAGACGAGGTAGATCCTTTCGTGGCACTGCACAAAGAAATTATCGCAAAGAAGTATCGTGACCGGGGGGTATGCAGGACGGACGCCGATGCTACTAGAGAGCACAACTCCACTTTCCTGCATTGGTTCAAAGAGCATATTATTGCTAATCCCCTTGAGGAGGGCTCTAAGGACGGATTGCTCATATACGCCTTAGCACATGGCCCCTCGCCCAACCTCGTAACCTATCAGGCATATGATATCAACGGAAACACGTTCTACACGGAGGCCAAAGATATGGACAGTGATGATCAGAACTCAGGGGTAACGATGGAATGCACGACCGGCAGCGACAACAGCGCAACTGAACGATTTTATGGAAGGGTGGAGGAGATCTGGGAGCTTGACTACTCTGGACTGCACAACACGATGATGTTCCGTGTCAGATGGGCTAAGAATGTCGAAAGAGAAAGCTGGATTTTCACTACCATGACTATACCCGATGCCAAGAGCGCTACCGTGAACGCTGTCGCAAAAAACAAGACATCGGTACACGCTAAGCACGTGACACAATGGTTCTTCATAACTGACCCGCGCAATCCCAGCCGTGTTGTCATGAGGAGAGGCAAAAGGAACATCATTGGAATGGATGGAGTCGCCAACGAGGAAGACTATGATTAGTACGGCAACCCAATGAGGGAAGATGACGATGATGATGAAGTATACGTCAAAAGAAGAATCAATACTACATTACCTAAGAAAAATCGTACTCCATGGAAAAGGAAAATTCACAATGAGGGGCTCAATTATTCTTTGACGAACAAGAAGGGAAAGAAGCTTACTCAAAAACGAAAACGTCAGCACTGAGGAAACATATGTTATCGGTCAAATGATGTAATATATATATATATATATATATATATATATATATATATATATATATATATATTCCTATTTTGTATACACACTTAGCCATTATTATGCATGGGTCCAATGATGTGTAATATATATGTTCCTATTTTGCATACATATTTAACCGTCAAATGATGCAATATATATCGCCCTCCCTTCATTCACTTCCCTCGGGAAATAAAAGTGGGATAAAATAAAGGAAAAGAAAAAGGAAAACTAGCAGTAGCGAAGGTAGTAGCAGCGCATTTTGCCTAAACCGCTACAGCTACTGAAGTTAGTAGTAGCGCATTTCGTGTAAAGCGTTACAACTACTGATGGTAGTAGCAGCGCGTTTTGTTCAAATGCAGTACTGCTACGTCCACTTAACCCAAAATTCTCACTCGCCCTGCTTCATCCCACCTTTTCCCCCCAAATCCCCACTCTCTCTTCCCCCGTCGCACCGCCGCGCCCGACCCGGCCCCGGCGCTCGCCCCCGACTCCGGCGCCGGCACTAGCCCCCGACCCCGGCGCTCGCCCCCGACCCGGCCCTCGCCCCCAACCCCGACCCCGACCCCGACCCCGTCGCTCGCCCCTGACCCGGCCCTCGCCCCTGACCCCGGCGCCGGCGCTCGCCCCCGACCCCGGCGCGCTCGCCCACGACCCGTCGGCCCTTGCCTCCCTCCTCTCCCCTCCCAGCCGTCGTCGGGCCTGCCTCCTCGCCCCTGCACCCTCTGTAAACCCCCCCTCTCTCTCTGCTAGGGTTCTTCGGTTAATTTACTTAGGTTTTAGTTAGGGAACTATGTTAATTAGGTTATCTATTTATATGCAAATTTGAACTGGACATGTGACATGTGATGTTTGGAAAATGATCCGAGTTGCCTATGTTACGCCGGAATGTTGATTCATTTTCGTTCCGGTGAATTTCAGGCGCTCGATATGTCCATTTTTTAGCAAAGGTCATGCCGAAATTTCCCGTGAATAAAGGCATGATTTGTGCTACATAGTTGGCATATCGAGTGCTAGCACATAGATTTCTTTTTATGTCATTTCTCATTTATTCATACTTTTAGAAATAAATGAGGACACTTAATCATAGGAAACATGTCGAACAACAAAGAAACTGGGCCTTCTAACCAAGATGTAGACGAGATGGATTATGAGGGTGAACAAGAGTACCTCGACTATTTGACTGCTAAGCAAGGTTTGCAGGTCAGCCTCGATGATGGCACTGACGCCGACATCGACACCGACGGCGCCGGCACCGATGGCGGCACCGAGACTGGTGGGGAAGGTACCGGTCCCGATGCCGCAATCGAAAAGAGGAAGCAACAAAGCAGAGGATACGAAAACCTAACAAACTAGGGATTGGACGACTTGTGATCACAAAGATGGCACCTGGCAAGTTAGAGCCGTTAGAGCCGGAAGAACCTCGCAAGTGCTATGGGAACCAAGTAGGTTGCATCCTACGGGAATGCGCGAGCATCAACGGCGATGACTTAAGGAGTAAAGAACATTTGACGTAGTTGCTCCTAACGAAGTTGCACAAGAGTTTCAAGTTCCCCGACCGGGATGATAACATAGAACAACCGTGGGATGATCCGGAGATGAAAAAGATTAATAATCACGCCATGGGCATGTTCAGCAATGATTTGGCCTCCTGGAAAGGGAGGGTGAAACGAGCTATTGAGGCTGATGAACCCCTGTCCAAGATTCTGGAGGAAAATCCGACACTTACGAAAGAGGAGTTCGAAAAGTTCAAGGACACTTGCGCTACCGAGGAAGCCAAGGATAAGGCTGCGAAATTCAAGAGCCTTCAGCAAAGGAACACGGGGAAGCATTGCCTCGGAAGCCGTGGCTACCTTTGTAAAAGGCCCATATGGGAGAAGGAGGACGCGGAACATGAAGCCGCGGGTCTCCTAGACTCCTTGTGAAGTGGTCTACTTGTTGTTACTATTTTGCCTACACTGAATCTGTCATATCATGTCGGTGGGAAAAGACACCTATGGGATCACAAGAATCCCTACTATGGTTGCGGGGTGCTGGGCTGTGAGGAGAGCAGGATCAGCAGTCAGTATGAGCACCGAGGTCGTTTACCCAGGTTCGGGCCGCAGGGATGCGTAATACCCTAGTCCTGCTTTGATGTGTGTATGTGTGTTCTTGAGGTTCTTGAACTAGCTACAATGAGCGTAACTTGACCCAAAGTCCAAATCCTTCTCCTGGATGCCTCGGGCCTCCTTTTATAGGCAAGGGGATCGCCACAGTGGCACACAAGAGGTGGCATCGGGGTATTGTGGTTAAGCCCATCGCTAGCTATTATGGGACAAGACGCATTTAATGCGCCTCTGACGTGTCCCCTTCACTTTACCGCTGCCTCGCCCTGCCTCGACATGCGCCTGGGCCAGCGAGGCAGTCAGCGCCATGTAGGCTGGCAGGCTGCTGAGGTGGCGCGGTGGTAGGGCCTTCACGAAGATTTGCATGGCACCACGTACCTAGGCATGCGTTGAGTTGGCCGAGAAGCCTCGTGCCGACACGTAGGCGCCTACCCAGCTAGTGGCTGGTAGCTGCATGGGAGCGGTGGCAGAAGCTTGGCGGGTGCGGGCCTGGCCGTGGCCTTGCGGACGTCCTCGGCAAGGGCCTTGCCGGGGCCCCGGCAAGGGTCTTGCCGCGGCGTTGCAGTCGCCCCCGGCAAGGGTCTTGCCGGGGGTCTTTTGGGTTTCCTCGGCGAGGATCTCACCGAGGTTCGTCGTCTTCTACTCTTCTGATTTGAAGTGTTCCCTGTCTTCACAAAGATCTGCATGCCACCATGAAGGCGCCTCCCGAGCCTATGTCCCAACGCGGCTGGTGACGCTAGAGAGACTGGGGCCCAAGGGTGGCGCTCCCTGCTGGCGTCGGGTTGGCTGCCCCGGCAAGGTCCTTGCCGGGGCCGTGGAGGCCGCCCCGGCAAGGGTCTTGCCGGCGGAAACCACTTCACCTTCTTGCTCTTTATGCCTCTGTCTTGGAGTTGCTTTGGCTGTCCCGTGGCTTTGATTTCCTGTCTCTGCCCTGCTTAAGTGTTGTCGTGGGCGCGGCTCTGACTGCCCGTGCACAAATAAGGGGTACAAAAGAGCGCCCCTCTTTTAGTACACCGACCGGAGCCCCCGGGCCTGGGCCACACATAAGAGCGACACATTGTTGGACCAGGCCAAGAATGGTGCGTGGGCAGGCGGGGCGGTTTTTACCGCGGTAGCTTTCCGTCTGCTGCGCTTCCCCATGACCAGCGTTGAATGCATGACATGGGGGTCGCGCGCGCACGTGATCGAAGCACGCTTGCGTCATCTTGCGGTGAACAGTAAAGAGGCGGCTTGCATGTCCCTTCAAGACCGCAGGGCCGCGGCTCATTTACTGTCCTTACCTGGGAACCATTGCTCCACGCGTCCCATTACGCCAGTCTCTCGCGCCACGTACGCCGCATGCACGACGCAGAGCGAATGACAGGTGCGCGGGATGCAGGAAGTCGTGCGCGCGTGGGTCGATTCCCACATGCCTTCAATTGGGCGGGGACGGCAATCGACTGACTCGCCCGCTGTCACCTTAATGAGCCGGATTGGCTGAAAGGGGCGGCCGAGCCCCCACCCCGTTATTTATATGGAGGGGAGCTTGAGGAACGGTGCCTGTCAGTCCTTCGTCATCCGCCTCTCCCCATCCCTCCTCCTTCCTCCCTTCTGTCATGGCGAGAGGGCGTGATGATGCTTCATCGGTGGCGGTGAGGGTGTCTGCTAGACAACGTATCGCTGCTCCCCAAGAGCTCGTGGCGACGGAGCCAGCCGTTAGAGGAAGGGGGAGGGGGCGAGGTCGATGCCGTCGTGGTACTCGGGGAAGAGGAGGACGGGGTGGCGCGTCGGCCTCGCCTCCGCCAGCGGCCCCTCCCCCAGTGGAGGGCTACATCAGGAACAACCCCTACGAGTTCTTCATCAGGCTGCGCCGGCCGGCGCACTGTCGTCTTCGTCTCCCGACCCCATTTGCTCGGGAGATGGAGCTGGATCCGCCGCAGGCGCTGAGGGTGCACATGAGGGGCTGTGGGAACAGCGGCACATGGGCCGACGTCGAGTTCCCAGCCCCTCACGTCATGTACCTCCGCCGTGGGTGGAAGACCTTCACTCGCATCCACAGCCTCACGGAGGGGCTCACTCTCTATTTCAAATTAATGGAGAGTGGCCTCCTATCCGTCAAGGTCTTTGGACACTTCGGGACTCGCGTAAGGTGTTGTGTGGAGAGCTCCTCTGATAATCTAGACTCTTCCTCGAGCGGGAGTGGCGAGGAGGACAGCGGTAGCGACGACGAGGGTAACGGACGGCAGGATGATGGGTCCGACTAGGCGTCGGGCGCGCCGCTCCTGGGCGACACCGGTGACCCCATCATCTGTGTTGCCGGCTCCTTGAACTTCTCGGGGTCGCCTCCTTGGGTGGCTGTCGTGGGGAGGCCAGAGAAGGCGAATAAGGCGGGTGGCGGGCCGTCAAGTCAGAGCACGATGGCACCGACGCCTTCGTAGCATATTGACAGACCGCTGCCTCGTCTTCCACCTCTTCCTCCAGTGCCACCATGTGGGGACCCCGACTCATAAGTCGTGATCACCGAATGCACGTGTACAGTGATCCCAGAGATCAATGCTCACTGAACACACAGAAGCTGAATAACAAGAGTCTTACATCCATACATACCGTATTACACAAGTAGGACCATTATGGTCGAGTCTTGAGTATAACATCGCAGCGGAAATCTTCGTCGATAACTTGGACCCATGCCATCTGCCTTAACCCTACAGGCATTCTGACTGGGAAGCGTCCTAGCTCGCATGCTCGTCGCCGAAGTATTCTTCATCATATCCTGTTCTTTCAAGCCTGGCCAAGTAAATAGCCAGGGACAAGCCAGTGAGTACGTTTGAATGTACTCGCAAGCAACCCATGTTTTGGTTCAAGATACAACAATGCTTGATATAGGTAAATTTTGCAGAAAGCTAATTTTGAGTGCAATGACATGTTCAACAACTTTGTAAGGCATGCATCAAGAGAATTCAAGTAACCATGAGGACAGGTTACAGATATCAACATAAATAGAGTGGGCACCAACCCATCTAACATAAATAGAGTGGGCACCAACCCATCTAACATAAATAGAGTGGGCACCAACCCATCTCAATCATGTCTAGTCCCTTGACTTGACCCAAGTCCTTTTATCAACACACACACTTTGTTTGTAAACAAGTGGACGTAGCCCAAGAGCGGTTACCCAACTGTCCTTGACCGTGGACACGGCTATTCGAATAGTTTTACACTCTGCAGAGGTTGCACACTGTACCCACAAGATCCAGGGAACTTTCGTGTCAGCCACGACCCGCGGTACCTCAAGTACCCGTGGTAAGCACCCGATCACTACGTTTCCCTAGACGACACTAACATGGAGTCCACTCGATTGGTAGTGACCCCCGTGCCCAACATTTCACATCTTAAAATCGTGGAGCATCGCTCTGATATTTATCACATACCACTGGCACGGGGTACCAACGGTGTGTCCGGTGCCCCATAAAAATGTTCTTGGCCGCCCTACCTGGCACGACCCCGTCCCGAGAGAGCGCACCAACAACTCTCCCGTCACTAGTAATGCGGGCGCCAAGTTAGTATCGGTCTAGGTAATCAATAATGCCCTTTCCCATATAAGGGTAGAGTGGTTGCGCATGTAAGGTTGGAATAACAGTCGCAACTTAAACCAATCCGTTTTTGAAAACAACACACACTTGCCTCGGTACACCACTTCGTCATCAAGTGGCGACCCAACTCATCATCTCCCTCGGGCATAAGTGGCACCCGTCGGGGTTTTTGAAAAGTCCTTTGAAAATACTTTGTCTCCATCACATGCATATTCCTGTCCCTTTTTGCGTAGCAACTACTTAGCATCCTATCTACTCCCACCGGCATAACCCTCATAAGAAGGTATGGTCATGCACAATGCAAGTATCAACGAGGAAGTAACAGAGGCAACCAACCTATGTGGTTCACCCTCTCATCATGATTCCGATGCAACAATAATAAAGAGCTATATGACATGGATAAAAAGGGTTTCATAGACATGGTCAAAGGGTTGCTTGCCTGGTTCTTCAGAGTCTTGAAATCTTTTGGTCCTTCTCCAAGTACTCCATCTACTTCGTCAACTAACGTTGGAAACAAACACAATAAGCAACACAACAAGGCAAGAAATAAAAGTGCTCTAAAAATATGAGTTGGACTTTTCTAGGATACCTCTGGTCATATGAGGGATGACCAAAGTGGTTTCATTGGGATTTGATGAATGGATATCTCTAAACATTTTGATATGGTGGAATCAAGGGGTTTATGGATTTGCAAGAAGTGTACATAAATATATTTTTGGAAAATGAGCAAAGGCACCCATTTAACAAAGGATGATTTTAGAAGCACCTAGGAATTGGTTTCACTAGATTTGGAGTTGAGACGATTTTCCTATGAATTTGCAAAGTTGTAAAATATGAAGAAATGGCTCATTATTTGAGGTGATACAGAAAGTATTAGCAAAAATGTTCAAAAATTAAGTTTTGAACTTATAGACATCTAGAATTTTGAATCATGGAATTTGGCTAAAAAATGGGCTCTCTGTGATTTCCTAAAGTTCATCACAGAAATAGAAAAATGGGATTTTGATACATATTTGTGAAGGAAATGATTCTAGAAAAATGTGCAAATAGCACCATGTGATAGGGAATGATTTTAGAAACTACTAGAAATTTGAATCATCAAATTTGGGTATGAAATGAATGAACTATAGATTTTAGAAACTCACTGGAAAAGAATAAAAAGAAATATAGGGTATTACCCTTATCTTGCGCACATGCGAGAAATAGCCGTGGGCCGGCCCAGCTGCTCGGCCGCGTGGGCGACAGGGGCAACGTCGAAGGCGGCTTTCCGGAGGTGCGCCTTCGCGTAGGGGAGGCGGATCCGGCCGAAGCCGTTTCCACTTAAACGGACGGGCCCGCCTGCTGGGTCGCTGACGTGCGGGCCCCAGCAGCAGGTCGTCTTCCTCCTCCCGCGCGCGCTCTGGCCGCGAGGAGGAGCGGCTCCCGCCGGCGATTGCCGGGGCTACAGAGCGTCTCCGGTGACGCTCCGCCCACCGGCGTACTCAGGAGTCCACGCCGCACCCATCCATGTGTTGCATGCACGTCGTGGAGGGCTGCAGCAGCGATGGCCCGGGGTGGCCGCGGAGGAGGCTGTCGGCCATCTTTGGCCACGAGCGCATGGCGTTCCTGGGGATGAACGACGTTGATGGAGGGCCTCGAGGTGGTGGTATGAGGGTACTGGAGTGGCTAGGGAGAGAGGAGAGGCTCGGGATAGGCCGGATTTAGGTGGAGCCCGACGGCGGAGCTCCGGCCATTGCGGTGGATGGAGGGCACGGGGAGAGGAGCTGGCTGCTCGAGGAGGTCTCTGGGAGGAAGATAGAGCGAATGGCGCCCAGAGGAGGGGCTCGGGATGGTCGTTTAAGGCGGGGTGACGGTGCACCATGGACGGCGTCCATGGCCATGGCCTAGGCAATGCCGGAGGCCGAATTGGCACACTCGGCCATGTCCGAGGTGTTCGTGGGCGTGGACTACGCCCAGGAGGAGAAGAGAGGGAGCGGGAAACGCGGCAAAGCGGGTCCCCGCCGTGGCCAGCAACTGGCGCGCTCGGGCGGCGCTCTGTCCGCACGCGAGGAGAGTCGGAGAGGGAGAGAGAGGAGGGGGACGACAACGTAGCGTGTTGAGGACGTCGAGGTGACCTCGGGGGACACAAGGGGGAGGCCCTAGGTGGCCGGAGGCGGTTGGAAGGGGGCGGCTACAGTGCGGGAACGCACTGTAGCGCGCTCCAGAGCATGCATATGGCCGGCATGGCCATTTTCCCAGCGCTCTGGGCTTGGCCTCTAGTGTCTGGGGGCTCTAGGGGGAAGTAAACAAATGGGGAGGGGCATTGGATGCCCTGGAGAGCCAGTACAGCGAGGGGAGAGGAAGAAGAAGTGTGCAAATGGGCTGACCAGAGAGAGGAAGTGGGGTTTTACCCATCCAATAAGTGAGCTATGGACTTGCCATTGTTACTAGAGGTGAAAGAGGGCTAGGAGGAGCTGTGGTAAAAATTTGAGCTCTCCAAGAATAGTGGAAGGGGTCAAAATAGTGGTTTTTGCAAAATGCCAGAAGGTGTTTGATAATGGTTGGGCAAGAAGATGATTTCCATTTGTCACGAGGCTCCACAGGGTGAAATGGCACACATAATTAGGGCCTTCCACCCATTTTGAGCTCATTTGGGCAAAGTTGCCAATGCAACTTTTGTAAACCCTAGAAATCAGCAGAAATGGACTCTCCAAGATTTGGTCATGCAAATCTGTTCTCCTTGATGCACCACTTGGTGTAGTGTCATCATTTGAGGATTTGAACATGTCCACAAAAATTCAGATCAAAAGGACACACTTGGCAATGTAGAGTTGTTCAAATTTGGTTCTGGACAGGAAGGGTTTTGGGGCACTTTGATCAAGTTAACTTGTTCTCCAACTTGTTCCATTTGGTCTATATGAGTTATTATACCATTTGAGCATGTTCACAAGGTTTGAGAACATTTGGACATGTTTGGCAATGTAAAGTTGCTCAAACTTCAAAATGGACAGAAATAGTTTTGAGGGGGTTTCATGGAGTTACACTATTCTCCATGACATGATACTTGTCAATATCATCAAACATGTCACATGTGACATGATAGAATTTTCTTGGAATTTTTGGAGAATATTTCCTTTGTAAACATTTCAAAATCTTGAAATATCCAGAAAGGGTTTTTGAGGGGTTTGACCAATATTTTGAACATGACCATGTGTTGAAACTCTTATATATGGACAATATATGTCCTATGAGTTTCCCTAAATTTTGTCAAATATTTTTGAAGCAATAAAAATAATTTTTCCCTATTAAAGACCATTTCTGACCTTAAGAAAAAGCTTTTAAATAAAATAGGAAAATAACTTTTAAAATTATATTTTTGTGGTTTCTGGGTATCCTATATCTAATAGGAGTCAAAAATATTTTTGGAAAGATTTTACTGCCCTCAATTAAGTACTTGCAGTGCAAACCTCAATTCAGGGGGTTTTGAAAAACTAATTTTTGTAAATACTATTTGGCCAAATTATTTTTGTAAGAAAATATTTTTATGTCCTATACACATGGCAAGATCATTGGTTCAAGAGTTTGGAGCAAGGAGATGAAGTATAGGAGTTGGAGGATTTATTTGATTTTTTAGAGCACTTGCAAACAGCAGACAAACATTCAATCAAAGCAAAGACAAAACACTCAAAAGTTTTTGTCAAACCACATTTTAGCATGATTTATTGACTTAAGTGTTGTGGCATGAAAATCAGGGTGTGACAGACCTACCCCCCTTACAAGAACCTCGTCCCCGAGATTCCCAAACTAGGCGCAGAAAGGGATACAGAAACTTGGATTCGGGGTAGTCTTCACGTCCTCATACTGCTTCTGCTTCTGTTTGGTGCTCCATTGAACTTGAAGTACTTGATGGTGTGGCTTCGTGTATGACGCTCTTCTAGATCCATGTTGCTAATGTGTAGCTCGCGGTAGGTTAAATTGGGCTAGGGGTGGATGGTTCGGTGGTTAATGCCCTCGTAGAGATCGGGCAAGTTGGGAAGTTGGAAACACTTCCGAGGTTGTGATGCATGGAAAGCGTTGTGCACAATGGGTAACTCAGGTGGTAACTCTAGCTGGTAGAGTCTACTCTTCATCTTGAAGTGATCTCGGAGGGGGTTGTTAAATCCTGGTGTGAGCTTCCCTTTGACACGAAAATGCTAGGTTCCTTTGAGAGAAGTGGCTTGCAGATATGCCTGGTCTTCAATGTGGAGCTTTACTTCATGTCAATGATGGTTGGTGTAGTTCTTCCTCCTGGACATGGCGATCTTCAGATGTTCCCTAACTAGCTGAACGGTTCTTCTTCCGCCTTCGGGTGGACAAGTAGGTCACCAAATGATGATGACAACTATATTGTCTAAGCACTCCATGAAGTCTATGGGGTACGTAATGTGGGCTAAGGCATTAGTGATGGTCACGGTTGAGTATTGGCCAAGGTCTTATCGATCTAGAGCCAAAGCCCAAGGTCAGGATCTGACCATGTTGTGGCTTGGTAGGGCTTAAGGGTTTTAAGGATCCTAGTGTGCAAGCGAACGTTTGTCACCTCATCCTTAAGCACGGTTCCTGAGATGCCAATTGTTCTATCTAGTCCTTTGAAGAAATAACCTTATACCATTGAAAGCATCATTCGTATAGGTCAACTCCAATCATCACTCATGCTATTCATATCCTCATGACTACCAAGAGGAGGTCTAACAAGATCATATACGTCTACGATCCCCAAACTCGTATGTATGGCTACCCCTAAAAATCCATGGGTAGAGCATATAAGTTGCTAAGCTTGAATTTAATCACCACAATCCAAGTGCTCAGTCTATTGATCCAAGGTCCATGATAAAGCATCTCTATCCTAAGGAAACACGTCGTAAGCCACTCCAAGATCTTGTTTCCTTCCTATGAATCAACTCCAATAGCCCATTAACTTCCATTAATCGCTACATAATCCATTAATTCTACAAATCCAATGTCTATGGTGTTCCACATGATCTCCTAATGTTCCTATAATCCCCAGATACTTGAAAGGGCTATTTTTGCTATAGTCAGTCCACCGATTCCCGTTATTATGATCTAGTAATACTCCAAGGTCAAGCTCATAAAGATGCCTAATTAAACTCCGACAATTAATCCAATCTCTTAGTTTATTGTCCACCGAGAAACATGGTATCATGATCGAGATCATCAGTCTAAATCCAATTTACTCCGAACCATGTAGACATACTCAGCATCTATATTCAACTAGAATCATTTACTTAAATCCAAATCTCTTGTCCAACGAGAATTTCCACACTTTCCCCCAAGTCATTGACGTAATATCAACTATCACCTATGAATATCCCCTGCCTAAGACAAATCCAAATACTTCCAAGAATTTCAGCTTGCGGTCATAATTGTCCTATTAAATCCAATTTACTCAGGGATAATGAAAGCTATGCTATTCTATAATCATGATCCCACTAAGTTCATCTACCAACATCAAAGCCTCATAATCCACCAAATAGTCTCATATAATTCCTCAAGTCATTGATATAAACTCATCAAGTCATTTGTCCTCTATTCCTATACCCTTAAATTGGTCTTCCCAATGGCATCGTCAGTTTTGGTGCTGTCTTAGGATGATAATGTGCTCGTTCACTTTGTCCACTAGTTCCCTAATGAACCCAGTGATAAGCAAGGTTACGGAGGCTTAACAGGTTCTCTTGCAATTCCGTAGGTTAATCTCATGGTTAAGGTTTCGAGCTGGGGTATCTCGTGAAGCCTCGAAGGGTCTAGGAATGGGTCTCTAATCTTGAGGGGAAACCATAACTCTAAGGGGTTGCTCTTGGTCGAGGAGGTTGTAGCAAAAGTCTTCAGTGCTTGTTGGTCGCCAAGGTGGAATCCTTGGTGCATATTGTCTTGCTTGTCTTCAGTTGAGGAAAGAGATGAGAGGGAAAACTAGCATAGAGGAGGGGAATGCCTAAAGGGGGTTATATTGTGCAAGTGCAAACAAACAGGTGCAAAAAGGGCCAAACAAAAGAAACAAGGTAAGGAAGGTGATATAGTCGCATACTTGTCGCCTAGGGCAAAAGTGCGACCTATATCAAAACACAAACATATCAAAACAAGCAGCACACAATCATGGTTCTATTCGAACTATCATATGGCTCGACTGCTCTTAGGGGGTACACGACTCATCCTACCCTAGGGGTTCTCGGACTCCATAGTCGTGCCTTGTGCCTCGTGCAGTCTTCTGAGTTTTCCTCAGGTGTTGCTACGTCTCTTGTAGTTTTTCGATGAAACAATCCGGGTTGAGCCTGAAGATTCTTTAACGACTTCTCGCCTCCTGAAGTGATGGGGTGAAGGTGGCTCCTCGTATCTGGCATTGACTTGGTCTTCTATTGTCTTCTTATCACGACGATCCCTTTTTCTCTTCTAAGCCGTCGATGGTACCAGGTAGGTAATCCTTTATGCAATTACATTATCGAGGCGTAATAGAGGTCCATTATGTCGGTTACGTTGGTGACAACATCGACACCAAGAGCGGGGGATGAAGAGAACCGTTTTCCTGCTCACTATCGTGAGGCGGAGCAAATGGCGAGGTTCTCATCCACCGGTGGTTGTCGATACAACAACGGTAGTGACAAGGTTACTCTATTAGCGATGTATATGATTATCTTGCATATCCTATGCCCTGATCATCGTAGGCTAAGGTTGCATCATCTTGGGGCAGTGTCAAGGGTGTCACCATCTCCTATGTCTTCAGGTCCTCATTCCTCGAGGATGTATCTTCTGTTGGTATCGTCTTGTTGTGATGTCGCCAATCTTGTGTTCGGGAGATGTGGGTGAACGTCTGGCAAGGCATCTTCCTTCTAGATTATCCACGAGGATTACAAGGAATCCAGTGGTCAGGGGCATAAGGGTTCTAGTGACCAAAGGTTTGAAGGGGAAGAGATTAATAAGGAAAGTATACCTTAGTTTTCGAAAAACAGAGAAGGGAAGAGAAGTACAGATAGTTTTGAATACTAGTAGTAGTTTTGGAAATAGTTTTACCCTAACTAACGACCATGCTAACTAAGGCTTCCTACAGTCAGGATGGCTCTGATACCAGCTCTGTGGGGACCCCGACTCATAAGTCGTGATCACCGAATGCGCGTGTACAGTGATCCCAGAGATCAATGCTCATTGAACACACAGAAGCTGAATAACAAGAGTCTTACATCCATACATACCGTATTACACAAGTAGGACCATTATGGTCGAGTCTTGAGTATAACATCGCAGCAGAAATCTTCGTCGATAACTTGGACCCATGCCATCTGCCTTAACCCTACAGGCATTCTGACTGGGAAGCGTCCTAGCTTGCATGCTCGTCGCCGAAGTATTCTTCATCATATCCTGTTCTTTCAAGCCTGGCCAAGTAAATAGCCAGGGACAAGCTAGTGAGTACGTTTGAATGTACTCGCAAGCAACCCATGTTTTGGTTCAAGATACAACAATGCTTGATATAGGTAAATTTTGCAGAAAGCTAGTTTTGAGTGCAATGACATGTTCAACAACTTTGTAAGGCATGCATCAAGAGAATTCAAGTAACCATGAGGACAGGTTACAGATATCAACATAAATAGAGTGGGCACCAACCCATCTAACATAAATAGAGTGGGCACCAACCCATCTAACATAAATAGAGTGGGCACCAACCCATCTCAATCATGTCAAGTCCCTTGACTTGACCCAAGTCATTTTATCAACACACACACTTGGTTTGTAAACAAGTGGACGTAGCCCAAGAGCGGTTACCCAACTGTCCTTGACCGTGGACACGGCAATTCGAATAGTTTTACACTCTGCAGAGGTTGCACACTGTACCCACAAGATCCGGGGAACTTCCGTGTCAGCCACGACCCGCGGTACCTGAAGTACCCGAGGTAAGCACCCGATCAATACCTTTCCCTAGACGACACTAACATGGAGTCCACTCGATTAGTAGTGACCCCCATGCCCAACATTTCACATCTTAAAATCGTGGAGCATCGCTAAGATATTTATCACATACCACTGGCACGGGGTACCAACGGTGTGTCCGGTGCGCCATAAAAATGTTGTTGGCCGCCCTACCTGGAACAGCCCCGTCCCGAGAGAGCGCACCAACAACTCTCCCGTCACTAGTAATGCGGGCTCCAAGCTAGTATCGGTCTAGGTAATCAATAATGCCCTTTCCCATATAAGGGTAGAGTGGTTGCGCATGTAAGGTTGGAATAACGGTCGCAACTTAAACCAATCCGTTTTTGAAAACAACACACACACTTGCCTCGGTACACCACTTCGTCATCAAGTGGCTACCCAGCTCATCATCTCCCTTGGGCATAAGTGGCACCCGTCGGGGTTTTTGAAAAGTCCTTTGAAAATACTTTGTCTCCATCACATGCATATTCCCGTCCCTTTTTGCGTAGCAACTACTTAGCATCCTATCTACTCCCGCCGGCATAACCCTCATAAGAAGGTAGGGTCATACACAATGCAAGTATCAACGAGGAAGTAACAGAGGCAACCAACCTACGTGGTTCACCCTCTCATCATGATTCCGATGCAACAATAATAAAGAGCTATATGACAAGCATAAAAAGGGTTTCATAGACATGGTCAAAGGGTTGCTTGCCTGGTTCATCAGAGTCTTGAAATCTTCTGGTCCTTCTCCAAGTACTCCATCTACTTCGTCAACTAACGTCAGAAACAAACACAATAAGCAACACAACAAGGCAAGAAATAAAAGTGCTCTAAAAATATGAGTTGGACTTTTCTAGGATACCTCTGGTCATATGAGGGATGACCAAAGTGGTTTCATTGGGATTTGATGAATGGATATCTCTGAACATTTTGATATGGTGGAATCAAGGGGTTTATGGATTTGCAAGAAGTGTACAGAAATATATTTTTGGAAAATGAGCAAAGGCACCCATTTAACAAAGGATGATTTTAGAATCATCTAGGAATTGGTTTCACTGGATTTGGAGTTGAGACGATTTTCCTATGAATTTGCAAAGTTGTAAAATATGAAGAAATGGCTCATTATTTGAGGTGATACAGAAGGTATTAGCAAAAATGTTCGAAAACTAAGTTTTGAACTTATAGACATCTAGAATTTTGAATCGTGGAATTTGGATAAAAAATGGGCTCTCTGTGATTTCCTAAAGTTCATCACAGAAATAGAAAAATGGGATTTTGATACATATTTGTGAAGGAAATGATTCTGGAAAAATTTGCAAATAGCACCATGTGATAGGGAATGATTTTAGAAACTACTAGAAATTTGAATCATCAAATTTGGGTATGAAATGAATGAACTATAGATTTTAGAAACTCACTGGAAAAGAATAAAAAGAAATATAGGGCATTACCTTTATCCTGCGCACAGGCGAGAGATAGCCGTGGGCTGGCCCAGCTGCTCAGCCGCGTGGGTGACAGGGGCAACGTCGAAGGCGGCTTTCTGGGTGTGCGCCTTCGCGCAGGGGAGGTGGATCCTGCCGAAGCCGTTTCCACTTAAACGGACGGGCCCACCTGCTGGGTCGCTGACGTGCGGGCCCCAGCGGCAGGTCGTCTTCCTCCTCCTGCGCGCGCTCTGGCCGCGAGGAGGAGCGGCTCCCGCCGGCGATTGTCGGGGCTACAGAGCGTCTCCGGCGATGCTCCACCCACCGGCGTACTCAGGAGTCCACGCCGCACCCATCCATGTGTTGCACGCACGCCGCGGAGGGCTGCAGCAGCGATGGCCCGGGGTGGCTGCGGAGGAGGCTGTCGGCCTTCTTTGGCCACGAGCGCGTGGCATTCCCGGGGATGAACGACGTTGATGGAGGGCCTCGAGGTGGTGGTATGAGGGTACTGGAGTGGCTAGGGAGAGAGGAGAGGCTCGGGATAGCCCGGATTTAGGCGGAGCCCGACGGCGGAGCTCCGTCCATTGCGGTGATGGAGGGCACGGGGAGAGGAGCTGGCTGCTCGAGGAGGTCTGGGAGAAGATAGAGCGAATGGCGCCCAGAGGAGGGGCTCGGGATGGTCGTTTAAGGCGGGGTGACGGTGCAGCGTGGACAGCATCCATGGCCATGGCCTAGGCAATGTCGGAGGCCGAATTGGCACACTCGGCCATGTCCGGGGTGTTCGTGGGCGTGGACTACGCCCAGGAGGAGAAGAGAGGGAGCGGGAAACGTGGCAAAGCGGGTCCCCACCGTGGCCAGCAACTGGTGCGCTCGGGCGGCGCTCTGTCCGCACGCGAGGAGAGTCGGAGAGGGAGAGAGAGGAGGGGGACGACAACGTAGCGTGTTGAGGATGTCGAGGTGACCTCGGGGGACACGAGGGGGAGGCCCTAGGTGGCTGGAGGCAGTTGGAAGGGGGCGGCTACAGTGCGGGAGCGCACTGTAGCGCGCTCCAGAGCGTGCATATGGCCGGCATGGCCATTTTCCCAGCGCTCTGGGCTTGGCTTCTAGTATCTGGGGGCTCTAGGGGGAAGTAAACAAATGGGGAGGGGCATTGGATGCCCTGGAGAGCCAGTAGAGCGAGGGGAGAGGAAGAAGAAGTGTGCAAATGGGCTGACCAGAGAGAGGAAGTGGGGTTTTACCCATCCAATAAGTGAGCTATGGACTTGCCATTGTTACTAGAGGTGAAAGGGGGCTAGGAGGAGCTGTGGTAAAAATTTGAGCTCTCCAAGAATAGTGGAAGGGGTCAAAATAGTGGTTTTTGCAAATGCCAGAAGGTGTTTGATAATGGTTTGGGAAAGAAGATGATTTCCATTTGTCATGAGGCTCCACAGGGTGAAATGGCACACATAATTAGGGCCTTCCACCCATTTTGAGCTCATTTGGGCAAGGTTGCCAATGCAACTTTTGTAAACCCTAGAAATCAGCAGAAATGGACTCTCCAAGATTTGGTCATGCAAATCTGTTATCCAGGATGCACCAATTGGTGTAGTGTCATCATTTGAGGATTTGAACATGTCCAGAAAAATTCAGATCAAAAGGACACACTTGGCAATGTAGAGTTGTTCAAATTTGTTTCTGGACAGGAAGGGTTTTGGGGCACTTTGATCAAGTTAACTTGTTCTCCAACTTGTGCCATTTGGTCTATATGAGTTATTAGACCATTTGAGCATGTTCACAAGGTTTGAGAACATTTGGACATGTTTGGCAATGTAAAGTTGCTCAAACTTCAAAATGGACAGAAATGGTTTTGAGGTTTCATGGAGTTATACTATTCTCCATGACATGATACTTGTCAAGATCATCAAACATGTCACATGTGACATGATAGAATTTTCTTGGAATTTTTCGAGAATATTTCCGTTGTAAATATTTCAAAAGCTTGAAATATCCAGAAAGGTTTTTTGAGGGGTTTGACCAATATTTTGAACATGACCATGTGTTGAAACTCTTATATATGGACAATATATGTCCTATGAGTTTCCCTAAATTTTGTCAAATACTTTTGAAGCAATACAAATAATTTTTCCCTATTAAAGACCATTTCTGGCCTTAAGAAAAAGCTTTTAAATAAAAAAGGAAAATATCTTTTAAAATTATATTTTTGTGGTTTCTGGGTATCCTATATCTAATAGGAGTCAAAAATATTTTTGGAAAGATTTTACTGCCCTTAATTAAGTACTTGCAGTGCAAACCTCAATTCAGGGTTTTTTGAAAAACTAATTTTTAAAATACTATTTGGCCAAATTATTTTTGTAAGAAAATATTTTTATGTCCTATACACATGGCATGATCATTGGTTCAAGAGTTTGGAGCAAGGAGATGAAGTATAGGAGTTGGAGGATTTATTTGATTTTTTTAGAACACTTGCAAACAGCAGACAAACATTCAATCAAAGCAAAGACAAAACACTCAAAAGTTTTTGTCAAACCACATTTTAGCATGATTTATTGACTTAAGTGTTGTGACATGAAAATCAGGGTGTGACACACCACCACCAACCTTCTCCTAGGCGACCGCCAGCATGTTCTCTTTGCGCCTTCTGCTGCTCGTGCCTCGCCTAGGCGCTCCTTCTGCCCTTTTGCCTTCTTGTTTCATTTCCTGAGGAGAGGGACAACAAAGGGATTACGTGCACCTTATCTTTTTTCAGTTCGTAAGCCTACGGGCCTTAGTTAGATTTAAAACATGTAACCTCCCTATTCATGTGTACATTCCATACAAACTGTACCTGTATGGAACGTATTAATGGAAAATGGGAGCTTGCCGGGTCTTGTGTGTGTGTGAGCGAAGCCCATACCAAGAAATAAATCCTTGTTATTTTCAATATAAACACCGTTGCCCGGCAGCAGGCGTTGTCATTCCCCCACTCCGTTCGTCCATACTCACGCCTTTGGTGGAGGCAGGGACGATGTGGGGGTGGGCCCTACGCTTGCTTCCTTGCCGCCGTGGCTACAACCATCCGAACCAAGAAGTTCTTGAGTGGTAGGAATAAAGGGAGCACGACAGCCTTGGAACAAAGCGAGGTTCGATACATTCCAAGCTTCATACGAAAATGTGTAACAGGGGATGGGAAAACTTATCTGGATCTGCAGCACCCGGCATCCCTTGCTTGCCGTGGGTGGACCTTCGTGTCTTCAGCCCCCGGCAAGCTTGGCTTGCCGGGTCCGGAGCGCCAGCTTGTTCTCTTCCTTCCACTGGTCTTGGCGGAAACATTTATGTACCCTGCCAACCAAAGAGGATGGATAGGAACAAAGAGACGAAAACTCAACCTCTATGCTAGGGGTTAGTCGCCGCTAAGCTCTGTCAAACCCTAACCAAGTTAGAGACTCAATCTAGCATGCATGCTATAACTTAGGGTGCCATCGCTTCATTTATTTATGCTCAGGGTCTGCGCTTAGCTTTGTACAGAGAGTTACATGCCTTGCCGTCAAGGCTTGTACAAAAGGGTGGCTTCCCGGGGGGGCCGGAAGCTGCGCCTTATGGGTAGAACTTGCGAAGATGCTCGATGTTCCAGGAGTTGCTCACTGGAATGGAATCTTCGGTCTCTAGGCGGACAGCGCCAGCCCTAGTGACTCGTGTTACCCAATAAGGGCCTTCCCACTTCGGCGTCAACTTGTTATAATTCTTGGCCGATTGAACGCGCCGAAGAACAAGGTTACCTTCCTCAAAGCTCCGGGCATGAACCTTGTGGCTATGGTAGCGGCGCAAGGCTTGCTGGTAGCGCGCTGCTCTCACAGCCGCCCGAAGACGATCTTCCTCGAGGAATGTTGCGTCATCTTGCCGCAATCGCTCTTGCTCCAGCTCATCATAAGTGAGCACTTGAGGCGACCCATATATGAGTTCCATGGGGAGAACTGCTTCTGCCCCTTAAACTAGGGCAAAGGGTGTCTGGCCGGTGGCTCGATTTGGCATCGTTCTGGTCGACCAAAGAACCACCGGCAACTCATCAATCCAGCGCCTCTTGCTTTTGTGCAGCCTGTCAAAAGTCTTTGTCCTCAGGCCACGTAGCACTTCTGCATTCTCCCTCTCTGGTTGGCTGTTGCTCCGTGGGTGTGCCACGGAAGCAAAACATACCTTGCTTCCGAGGTCCTCGATATACTGCATGAAGGCGTGGCGTTGTCGGTGATGAATCTATTCGGCACACCAAAGCGGCAAACTGGTCCTTTGAAGAATTTGACGGCCAACTGTGCAGTCATCTTCCTCACTGCTTCCACCTCCGGCCACTTTGTGAACTTGTCGATGGCAACGTACAAGTACTCAAAGCCCCCGACGGCGCGAGGAAAAGGGCCAAATATGTCGAGCCCCCAGACCGAGAACGACCAGGAGAGAGGGATTGTCTACAAGGCTTGAGCTAGCTGATGAAGTTTCTTCAAATGGAACTGGCATGCTTCACACTTGGTTACTACTGTCGTCGCATCCTGGAGGGCAGTGGGCCAGAAGAAACCTTGCCGGAAAGCCTTGCCAGCAAGGGCCCTTGACCCTATGTGGGAGCTGCATATGCCTCCATGTATCTCCGCCAACAGCTCCAGTCCTTCCTCCCGGGAGATGCACTTCAATTTCACCCCACACGATCTTTTTCTGTACAAGACGTTGTCAATGAATTGGTACAGAGCAGACTGGCGGGCTACTCTCTTCGCTTCTTCCTGCTCCTCAGGAAGCTCTCCTATTTGGAGGAATCGTACGGTGTGCTGCGCCCATGGTGGAGCCTGTGGCTCGACGGCAAGGACCAAAGCATTTCTTCTGCCGCGGGAATGGTTGCCTCCGCGGCAAGGGCCTGGTGCCCCACTGGAGTCGGTTGTCCCACGGCAGGCTCGGCGTCTGTCATGGAATTGTCATGGCAGATGTCCTAGTGTGAGGACTTAGTCGTGAGGCCAACGCATCTATGTGGTAGCTTGAAAGGAGTTGATAGGGATGAGAGACGCGGGACGGATCAACACACAAGACAAGGATTTAGACAGCTTCAGGCCCCGGGAAACATCATCCGGTAATAGCCCTACATGCTGTTTGTGGCTAGATCTCATTATCATCATGAGGGAGTCGCCGTAAACCGGCTCACCCAGTTATGTCTAGCCCTAAAGAATGTTTCTTGGCGTGCCCTGCCCCTCCTTATATATGTTGAAGGGGCGGGTTACATGTAGAGTCCAACTCGGATTAAGACATAAACTATTCTGACTTCTCTTCATGGGCTTCTTAACGTTTTGGGCTTCATAACGTCTCGGGCTTCATAACCCCAGGCGACTCTATCTGCCGGGTTATGACTATCAAGCAGTTATCACTGTCTGCCAGTTTATGATGGTCTGCCGGGTTATGATGGTCTGCCGGGTTATTACTTCCTGCAGGTTTATGATCTGACTTAACATCTGCAGGTTTATCATCTGACTTAACACCTGCCCGTTTATCATCTGACTTAACACCTACCGAGTTATAATCTGACTTCACACCTGTCGGGTTATCATCTAACTTAACACCTGCCGGGTTATCATCTGACTTAACACCTGCAGGGTTTTCATCTGACATAACACCTGCGGGGTTATCAACTGACTTAACACCTGTCGGGTTATCATCTGACTTAACACCTGCCGGTTAACCAGGTCCCAGCCGGGTTATTACTCCAGCCAGGTCATACCGCGGGGCATATCCCTGACATTAGCCCCCAAGTGTCATGGTGCATGCTTGCAGCGACATGAGACTTGTGTATTTGATGTAATCCCAACTTGAATAATGTAGCCCCCAAGTGTCAGGTCATAAGCCTGCAGTGACTCGGGACTATTCCTTCCATTGTAGAATAAATTATATCCATTGTGCTGAAGCGACTTTGAAAACCTCAATCATAATATTGGTTATTTATAACCATAATAAAAATCCAGCCATGTTGGCTATTAAAGATTTGAATAATATAATCTGGTTTGAAAACCGATTCCTGCCATAGAAACCGGTATATCCGTGCCCATGTGATACATGCTATGATGATGCAATGTATGACGCAATATATGATGATATATGTGTATGATCAAGAGGGTTTAAGCTATGGTTCAGATATGACCAGAGCCCCCAAGTAGTCATAATTGTGGCATTGCGCCGATCAAGAAGGTGTAGCTATGGTTCAAATACAAACAAGCCCCCAAGTGATTTCCCTGGTGCCCTTATGCCTATCAAGAGCTGTAACTATGGTTGGAACCCATAGCCCCCAAGTGATTTACCTGGTGGCCTTAAGCCTATCATGAGGTGTAGCTATGGTTTGGATATGACCAAGCCCCCAAGTGATTTCCCTTGTGCCCTTATGCATATCAAGAGGTGTGACTATGGTTCGAACATAGCCCCCAAGTGATATTGTGAGCTGTGCTCAAGGGATACCCATGTTTGAGCTGTGTTGTGCAGCAGACTCTCTTTGGCCCCTTATGGTAAGATTGGCTTGATAGCCGGATTACCGAGATAACCAAAGCTATGCTCTTATGATAATATTGGCTTGATAGCCGGATTACAGAAGTAACCAGAGCTGTGCTCTTATGATAATATTGGATTGATAGCCGGATCAAAAGGGTAGTTATAGCTATGCTCCGTGAGCAGGAAGCCCCTAAGTGACCATATAAGTTTTGGCATTGCACCGTCCGGTGTAGGCAAGGCGGCAAGTTGATGATCTTCGCAACACTCATTGTATACTCCTGGTATGAGTCATTAAATAAACTCCGTGACATGATAGTCATCTTTTGCAGTGAGCAATTTTCCTGCATCATAAAATATCACAAGCCCGAGTACTTGTTGTTTAAATAAAAATTAATTGGACGGGATTCACCTGATTTGTCCCAGCGATAGATAAT
The DNA here is from genome assembly GCA_963921465.1 of Triticum timopheevii. NCBI lineage: Eukaryota > Viridiplantae > Streptophyta > Magnoliopsida > Poales > Poaceae > Triticum > Triticum timopheevii. The sequence goes on along the minus strand of OY997264.1, from coordinate 243,566,895 downwards.
CCTCAGAATGTCCCAATCAAGGTGGCTGAAGATGGAGCGGATGTGTGAGTCGGCCGCGGCATTGTAAGCCGTGTGGACAAGCAAGTTGTCCTCCTCGTTGTAAACTGGCGCGGACACATGAACCGGCAGCAAGAGCAGACGAGAGAGTCGTCTGTGGCTTTGTAAGCTGGTGCGGTCGCGAGAGAGGTTGTAAGTGCATCTAGTGCCCCTTAGTGATTTTGGTGTATTGAAGACTTATAGGTTAAGGGACTAATGTGTTTATGAGTGTACACAGGTCTATAAGTCTACGAGGAGTTTTGATATTTACAGAGAAAGTCGACCCCTAAAAATGAATATCTTCGACTGAAGTTTTTGGTATTCCTGAAGACTTTCATGAAGACTTTGAAAGTGAAGAAATTGGTGTGTCTGTGAAGACTTGATATTCATGCAAGGAATATGAAGCTTGAAGACTTTCGTTTTCATAGTTTTGTTTTTCTCTTTCTTGAGTCATAGGAAACACCGTACTGTTAAAGGGGGTCGAGGAAATACTAAGGAAAATTTTCCATTTGATGCTCAACTCAAAATCCTACACCTACCAATCCCTTCGAGTGAAGCCATTGGAAATCTCATACAGTTCAGTCAATTTCTTCACTGACAGAGACGAAGTTCTTCTGGTCGCTGAGGAATTTGTTCTGACTGAGGAGTTAGGAATTTGCCAGTGCGGATTGCCTACACAGTGTGGAACATGATAGCCCTGAGGAATTTGAGAGTCAAATTTCCGACCGTTGCTGTGCTAAGCGCCAGCTGTCCCAAAATATCTTATCCACATAACGGTCATATCATTGAAGGGCATTTATGTCTTATCATGTCGGGCTGCTCCCTAGGCTATAAATAGCCGCCCCCTACAACCACTAGCTGATTGGCTGCTGTCGTGGTTCTAAGTCTGACAGTAGAGTGGGGGGTAGGTATGGAGAGGCAAGGTCCTAGCTATGGAGAGGTTGTAAACACAAGCGCTGTACGAGTTCAGGCCCTTCTCGGAGGAAGTAAAAGCCCTACGTCTCGGAGCCCTGAGGCGGTCGAGTGGATTATGTGTATAGGTATTACAAGAGTGCGAACCCTTCCGCCTGTGGAGGGGGTGGCTTATATAGAGTATGCCAAGACCCCTGCCAACCCACGTAATGGAGGGTTTAAAGTACATTAAGTCTGGGGCGTTACTGGTAACGCCCCACATAAAGTGCCTTAACTATCATTAAGTCTATTCAATTACAGGCCGTTGCAGTGCAGAGTGCCTTCTGACCTTCTGGTGGTCGAGTGTATCTCCATGGTCGAGTGAATCTCCATGGTCGAGTCCTTATGGTCAGTCGAGTGGGTTGCTCGTTGGTCGACTGGAAGGTGATCTCTTCTAAGGCTGCCCCTGGGTAGGACATTCAGGTCAGGCCTATGACCCTACCCCAGGTACATGAATCCATCATTAGCCCCCGAATGGATTGAGGCTTGAATGAGGAAGGAGTTGATGCTGTTTCCGATTGACTTTTGCATACTGGCTATGCGTCGTTCTGGATTAAGATCTTCGTTGTTGATAATCGAGCAACTTTTCTTCAGTCGACTCAATCCATTCTTGTCTTTCGTCGAGTGATCTTTCAGACTTTGCTGGTTCCCGAGCGACGGATCGCAGGAAATCTCGCGTCTGACAGACCGATCTGCCGTTCACGGATTCCATGGGATACGGAATTTGGGGGAGCGCGCGAAGCGGGACGAACCGTGGCGCTCGGACGGGACGGGACATAGACGCCTCGATCTCCGTGCCGCTTTTTCCGCCACGTATCGTGTCGATGCAACTGTTTCGGGATATGATTAGGTTGCCTGGGTCCACCTGTCATCCACTCGGAAGGGATGTTATAAATGCAACCACCAAGGGTTTTCTGAACAGTGCTCCATTCTTCTGCTCTCCTCGTCTCTGCCCAACGCGCTCGCTTTCGCCCCCGCAAAGCTCTTCCTCGCGCACCTCGCCGGCAGCCATGGTCAAGGAGAAGACGGCGGCACTGGAGCACGCAAAGAAGGCGTCGGCGACGGAGAAGGCGTCGGCGGCGGAGAAGGCGAAGGGGAGATCCACCAGCTGTGGGTCTTCGTCGAGATCCCGCCTGCCGAAGGGCTGGGTCCAGGGAGATTGGATCCAGTCGACCATCAGGGAGAAGGATGTCCTCGACATGGCCGACGACGGGCTGATCCCCCACGGCGTCGCAAGGCTTCCAGGGAAAGAGTGGCAACCCCAGCCGGAAGAGGGTGAGTGTGTGCTCCTGGCCACTCATATTGATCGAGGATTTTCTCTGCCACTGAGCATTTTCTTTCGTGGTTTTTTGAACTTCTTTGGAGCCCAACTCCACCACTTTACTCCGAACTCCATCGCGTATCTTGCTGCGTTCGTATCCATGTGCGAGAGTTTCCTGGGCTGTCGACCGCACTGGGGCTTGTTCAAGAACATCTTCACGTGTTGTTCTCAGACCGTGAAGAAGGCGAGTCCAGGCGATGAGAAGACCCAAGTTGTCCAAATGTGCGGGGGTCTGGGAATTCAAGTGAGGAACAAGAGCACCTTCCCACCTATGACATTTCCCGAGTCGGTCAGGGGCTGGCAGTCGACTTGGTTCTACTGCCAGAACGAGCTGACGCCGGGGCAGTCGAGTGGACTCCCCCCATTCACCATGAGTCGAATGAACAGGCCCTCCTCTCTGAAGGTGGTTCCGGAGGAGAGGGCAGATGTGAAGATGTTGATGGATCGCGTGGTGCAGTTGGTTCGGGATGGCGTGACTGGCATGGACCTTCTGGAGGTTTTCCTTCGGCAGCGAATCCAGCCTCTTCAGTTCCTGAGCCATGGCATGTGGTTGTACTGCGGGACTGAAGACGATACCCGAGTCCACCCTGAAGCAGTCGACGACGCCACGGTGGAAAGATGGATGGCCGCGGTCACTGGGAATAAGGATAATCCCCGTGGATCCAGGAGGGTTCCTCCACTCGACCATCACACCGTTCCAGATAAGGTATATTTGCTCTGCCTTCCATTGTATATTTGTCAAATTTGTTTCTGCATGTTCTGCGACTCGGTCGACTGATCTCTGTCTTGACGTCTTCCAGGCCCTCACCGACCTGTATTCAATGCCCAATGGAGCTCAGGCTCCGACTGAGGAGGGAGAAGCCAGCGGGGGCGAGAGCCAGGAGGAGTGGGATTCAGACGCTGCCGAAGATGACGATGACGATGACGACGATGACGAGGACGAAGAGGAGGAGGAGGAGGAGGAGGTTGCACCACCGCGCTCGGAAAGGCGGTCGAAGCTTGTCCATGACCCCGCGACTGAACGCGGTAAGGGGGTGGCGACTGCCTCGCAGTCGACCAAACGCCCTCGGACCGCTTCTCCGGTGCCGAGTGAGAGGGCTCCGAAGCAGTCGAAGGTGGCTCCGCCGAAACCCACCAAGCTCCTGCCGAAGATGAAAGTGTCCATCCCCACCATGTCCGGGTAAACACGCTACTTGAGTTCTCTTGTTTTGTATAAGCTTTATCTCTGGTTTGATACTTGAGTTGGTCGACTGATTCTTTGGAACTTCAGTGCTGCAACTTCTGAGACCTTAGGCAAGGCTGACGACCATGAGATGGAGGACGCAGCAACCTCAAATCCTGGTACTATACTCTCAATTCTGTCCTTAGTCGACTGACTCATGATTTCTAACTTTGATTCTTTTTCTGAAGCTCCACCCCATGACATTATCACCCTTCCTGAAGATGATGATGAGGATGAAGAACCGCTGAGGCACAGGATGAGCAGGAAGACTTCTACTGGTAAGGCAACCCAGAGTGCGACGGCGCCCGAGACTGTGGTCACAGAAGGGGAGAACCTCACTCGACACACCGTGTCTTTCGCGGTGCCATTGACGAGTGCTCATCCCACTTCGTCGAGTGCTGCACAACCTTTGCTCTTCACAACACATCATGTCCCAGAGGACCAAGCCAGTGCTGCTAAGGAGGCGATACGCCAAGCGGTGATTATGATGGAGCAGGTGAAGATCGTCCGGGATGCAAGCCAAGCAGCTTATGACGCTAGCTCCGCCCTTCAATGCAATGTTCAGGTCAGTCGACCACCGCCTATTCTGTTAGGATATGCTATCAAAACTTTTTCTTTCTGATTTCTGAAACCCATAGCAATCACCCACTGGGTGTGTCGATAAAAAACTCCGTGTTAGCGGGGGCACGCTGAGTGCACCCGCTGGGTGTAGTCCCCAAGGCTAAGGTCGACTGCTGGCAGTCGGCCTTAGGCTTTGTAAATAAAGGTTGTTCATCATTCGACTGGATCGAATGGTTTTCCGGAACCGATGGGGGCACGCTGAGTGCACCCACTGGGTGTTGTCCCCGAGACTGTGGTCGATTGCTTGCAGTCGACTACAGTCTGAAGAGCACGTCTCTTTTTTTGTGGGTCGACTGGTCGACTCTGTCTTGAACAGAACTAGTGGGGGCACACTGAGTGCACCCACTGGGTGTAGTCCCCGAGACTACGGTTGAATGCTTGCATTCGACTGTAGTCTTAGAAACGTATGATTTTTCCCTATCCACTCGGAAGTGAATCATCTTTGATATTTTGTCGATTGGTTCTTCGTAGAAATCTTGTGACCTTGCGGCTCGCTATACGGAACTGGAGCAGAAGCACATTCAGCTCGAGCTGGATCTGAAGCTGGTGCAAGAGAATCTGACGAAGGCGAAGGAGGAGACCAAAGGTATGTTCGGTGAGACCTCGACGACTCCTTTTTCCTGCCATTTGTTTCAAAATCTGAATTTGCTGTAACTTGCAAACAAGGTGCGGGAGGCCCAGAAGAAGAAGGACCTTGAGCTAGCTGAGAAGACCAAGCTTGCTGACGAGAAGTTAGCTTCAGTCACCAAGCTTGAATAGGAAAATACCAATCTGAGAGCTGCTCTGGCGATTGCCTCCAAGGATGTCGACCGACTGAAAGCTGACAAGACTGCTCTGACTGAAAAGATCAACCAATTGTCTGGGAAGAAGAATGACCTGGAAGGCTTCCTGGGTGGTCTTGCCAAGAAATTGTTCCTTATGCTCGAAGGTAATCTTTTTCACCCGACCAACATTTTCAACTGTGATGCTTCCATTCGACCATTGTCTTGATTCGGCGTTTTTTCCTTGCAGAATTCTGTCGGAACTTTGAAGATGAGACTAGCCAGTTGGAGCCGAACCTTGACCCTGTCAATTCTCCGGTGAATGATGAAGTTGCTATGAATGTCTTCCGACTGGAGTCCCGCATTGCAGCCGTTGTGGACTATCTTGCAAGGCTGAAGGCCGCCACTTCTCGCATCGACTCCATGCTTTGGCCCAGGGCAACACTTCAGAATGACCTCGAGTCGTTGATGGCTCGACTAAACGCGGTCCCCGACCGTGTGCAAGAGTGGAAGAAGTCCTCGGCTCGGTGCGGCGCAGATGTTGCCCTGTGTCTGGCCCGAGTCCACTGCAAGGACGCGCGAGAAGAGAAGCTGGCGGCTCTCCGAGTGGCCAACACCAAGAAACACGACTTCAGATCCTTCATGGAAACTTTCATTGCTGCTGCTACAAGGATCGAGGACGGGATCGACCTCGACGAATTTGTTGCTCCTTCCAGCCCTCCACGGGAGGGGTAAAAAACTTTCTTTAAGCCCGACACTTTAAATTTGCCTCGATATGCCGAGTGGAATTGTAACCGGTAAACCTTAATAGGCTTAGTGCCTGAGCACTCTCGGTTCCTTTAGGTATCGACCTAAACTTGGATTTGATGTTTGGATATGATTGCTCCTGGTTCGAATTGTCCTTTGCAGGTTCATAGCAAGATGTCCACTGCAGTCGACTTATTCCTTAGGCGAGCACTGGGCTGCAGCTAAGCCTCCGAGTGAGAGGTTTGCTCTTCACTCGGTAGGATTTTTATGCCTTAGGCGAGCGCTGGGCTGCAGCTAAGCCTCCGAGTGAGAGGTTTTCTCTTCACTCGGTAGGATTTTTTATAACTTAGGCGAGCGCTGGGCTGCAGCTAAGCCCCCGAGTGAGAGGTTTGCTCTTCACTCGGTAGGATTTTTTATAACTTAGGCGAGCGCTGGGCTGCAGCTAAGCCTCCGAGTGAGAGGTTTGCTCTTCACTCAGTAGGATTTTTTATAACTTAGGCGAGCGCTGGGCTGCAGCTAAGCCCCCGAGTGAGAGGTTTGCTCTTCACTCGGTAGGATTTTTTATAACTTAGGCGAGCGCTGGGCTGCAGCTAAGCCCCCGAGTGAGAGGTTTGCTCTTCACTCGGTAGGATTTTTTATAACTTAGGCGAGCGCTGGGCTGCAGCTAAGCCCCCGAGTGAGAGGTTTGCTCTTCACTCGGTAGGATTTTTTATAACTTAGGCGAGCGCTGGGCTGCAGCTAAGCCCCCGAGTGAGAGGTTTGCTCTTCACTCGGTAGGATTTTTTATAACTTAGGCGAGCGCTGGGCTGCAGCTAAGCCCCCGAGTGAGAGGTTTGCTCTTCACTCGGTAGGATTTTCACGCTGTATTTGTGGCGAAGCTCGGAGGAGAGAGTCGCAGTCTATCTGCACCTCGTCCTCCTTGCGAGCCCACATTATACTTATGGCGTAGCTCAGAGGAGAGGGTCGCAGTCGACCTGCACCTCATCCTCCTTGCAAGTGTATGTTGTACTTAGGCGAGCACTGGGCTGCAGCTAAGCCTCCGAGTGGAAGTCTGGCTTATCACTCGGTAGGATTTTTTTATAACTTAGGCGAGTACTTGGACTGCAGCTAAGCCTCCGAGTGGAAGTCTTGCTTACCACTCGGTAGTATTTTGTTAACTTAGGCGAGCACTGGGCTGCAGCTAAGCCCCCGAGTGGAAGTCTGGCTTACCACTCGGTAGGATTTTTATAAATTAGGCGAGCACTGGGCTGCAGCTAAGCCCCCGAGTGGAAGTCTTGCTTACCACTCGGTAGGATTTTTATAACTTAGGCGAGCACTGGGCTGCAGCTAAGCCCCCGAGTGGAAGTCTGGCTTACCACTCGGTAGGATTTTTTATAACTTAGGCGAAACGGATTCGCGGCTAAGCCTCCGAGTGGAAGTCTGGCTTACCACTCGATAGGATTTGTACAAACTTAGGCGAAACGGATTCGCGACTAAGCCACCGACTGGGGAAAAAGTGACAAAAATTATGAAGGAATTATGGCACTATTATTTCGAAATCCATGAACTACAGAAGTATTTTATTACAACTCATCCGAGTGGAAAACTTTTAAGTGTAAAACGGGCGGAGCAGATCCGCATTCCAAGCTCGGGGCTCTTCGATATTGTGTTCGACGTTGTAGAGACGGTATGCCCCGTTGTGGAGAACTTTGGTGACGATGAAGGGTCCTTCCCAAGAAGGAGCGAGCTTATGCTATTTCTGCTGATCCACTCGGAGAACTAGATCTCCTTCTTGGAAGGCTCGACCCCTCACATTCCTGGCGTGGAAGCGACGCAGGTCCTGTTGATAGATGGTCGATCGGATCAGAGCCATCTCCCTTTCTTCCTCTAGAAGGTCGACTGCGTCCTGACGCACTTGCTCAGCTTCTGCTTCGTTGTAGAGTTCAACTCGAGGAGCATTGTGAAGAAGATCACTCGGCAAGACTGCTTCAGCTCCATAGACCAAAAAGAATGGAGTTCTTCCGGTCGACCGATTGGGTGTGGTCCGCAAACCCCAAAGCACCGAAGGAAGTTCGTCGACCCATGCTCCAGCCGCGTGCTTGAGATCACGCATCAGTCGGGGTTTTAAACCCTTGAGGATTAAGCCATTGGCTCACTCCGCTTGTCCATTCGACTGGGGGTGAGCGACTGAAGCATAGTCGACTCGTGTGCCTTGAGCGTTGCAGAAATCCTTGAATTCTTCCGAGTCAAAGTTCGACCCATTATCCGTAATGATGTTGTGCGGGACTCCATATCTGAACGTCAGCTCCCTGATGAAGGTAACTGCAGTACCGGCGTCAAGATTCTTGATTGGTTTAGCCTCAATCCACTTCGTGAACTTGTCGACTGCGACCAGTACGTGCGTGAAACCACTTCGACCTGTTCTCAAGGGACCGACCATGTCCAACCCCCATACTACGAACGGCCAGACGAGTGGAATGGTCTTCAGAGCTGACGTGGGCTTGTGTGACATATTGGAGTAGAACTGACATCCTTCGCACTTGTCCACTCTTTCCTTTGCCATCTCATTCGCCCTTGGCCAGTAAAATCCAGCTCGGTATGCTTTGGCTACAATGGTCCGAGAGGACGCATGGTGACCACAGGTCCCCGAGTGGATATCATTGAGAATGATTCGACCTTCTTCTGGCGTTATGCATTTTTGACCAACCCCAGTCGGGCTTTCTCTATACAGCTGCCCTTTGATAACGGTAAAGGCTTTGGATCGACGGACGATCTGCCGAGCCTCTTCCTCATCCTCTGGGAGCTCTTTTCTCAGGATATACGCGATATAGGGAATTGTCTAGTCAGGAGTGACCACTAAAACCTCCATGACCAAGTCGACCACTGCTGGGACCTCAACTTCAGTCGGATCGGTGGCACTCTTGGGCTGTGGAGCTTCCTCTGTGAAGGGATCTTCTTTAACTGATGGAGTGTGTATATGCTCCAAAAACACACCACTCTGAATGGCTTCTCTTTTAGAACCTATCTTTGCCAGATCATCTGCTGCTTGATTTTTCAGTCGGGGGATGTGGTGGAGCTCCAACCCCTCGAACTTCTTTTCCAGCTTCCTCACTGCATTGCAGTATCCAGTCATGGCTGGGCTTCTCACGTCCCACTCCTTCATCACCTGGTTGACCACTAAATCTGAATCGCCATAAACCATCAGGCGACGGACGCCGAGTGAGATGGCCATGCGTAATCCATATAAAAGGGCCTCATACTCTGCCTCATTGTTGGAGGAATCAAAGTGAATCTGGAGCACATATCTAAGCTTATCTCCTCTGGGGGAAACCAGAACAACCCCAGCACCAGAACCATTCAGCATCTTAGAGCCATCGAAGAACATGGTCCAATGCTCCGAGTGAACTTCAGTCGGCTGCTGTTGTTCAATCCACTCGGCGAGGAAATCTGCTATTGCCTGGGACTTAATGGCTTTCTTTGCCTATAACTTGATATCAAGGGGAAGAAGTTCGATCGCCCATTTCGCCACTCAACCAGTTGCATCTCTGTTGTGCAGAATCTCTGATAGTGGGGCGTCGCTGACGACTGTGATAGAATGATCAGAGAAATAATGAGCAACTTTCTTCGTGGTCATGTATATTCCATACACAAGATTCTGATAATGAGGATATCTCTGCTTGGATGGAGTCAAGACTTCAGACAAATAATACACCGGACGCTGAACTTTGAAGGCTTTTCCTTCCTCTTCCCGCTCGACCGTAAGTACTGTACTGACGACTTGTCCTGTGGCTGCAATATAAAGCAACAAAGGCTCTTTGCTGATTGGAGCAGTAAGCACCGGCTGGGTGGACAGCAGAGCTTTTAGCTCGGCAAACGCTGCATCAGCTTCTGGAGTCCACTCGAACTTGTCTGCCTTCTTCATCAGTCGGTAAAGAGGCAATGCCTTTTCACCGAGTCGTGAGATGAATCGACTTAATGCGGCCAAGCATCCAGTAAGCTTCTGGACATCGTGCACTCGCACAGGGTGTTTCATTCGGAGAATAGTGCCGATCTTCTCTGGATTAGCGTCGATCCCTCGCTCGGAAACGAGAAAACCGAGTAACTTTCCACCAGGAACTCCGAATGTGCACTTCGATGGATTGAGCTTGATATCGTACCTTCTGAGGTTGGCAAATGTTTCGGCGAGGTCAGCAAGCAGGTCGGAACCTTTTCGCGACTTAACGACGATATCACCCATATACGCTTCCACATTCCGACTGATTTGAGTGAGAAGACACTTCTGAATCATACGCGTAAATGTGGCTCCGGCATTCTTGAGGCCGAATGGCATGGTGATATAGCAGAAGCACCCGAATGGAGTGATGAAAGCTGTTTTTACTTCGTCGGGTCCATACAGACGGATCTGATGATACCCGGAATATGCGTCTAGAAAAGACAATATCTCACATCCCGCGGTCGAGTCAACAATTTGATCTATGCGAGGGAGAGGAAAATGATCTTTTGGGCAGGCCCAATTGATGTGCTTGAAGTCAATGCACATGCGGAGTGATTTGTCCTTCTTGGGAACCATGACGACATTGGCGAGCCACTCGGAGTGATATATCTCTCGGATAAATCTTGCCGCCAACAGTCGAGCCACTTACTCACCAATAGCTTTTCTCTTCTGGACGGCGGACCGCTGAAGATGCTCTTTGACTGGTTTTGCTGATTTGTCGACTCTGAGGCGATGCTCAGCCAGTCCCCTGGGAACACCTGGCATGTCAGCTGGCTTCCATGCAAAGATGTCCCAGTTCTCACGGAGGAACTGGATGAGCGCTTCTTCCTATTTCGGATCGAGTGTCGTGGAGATGTGGGTCGGAGCTGCATCGGGGTCGGTCGGGTGAATGTGAACAGGCTTCGTCTCACCAGACGACTGAAATGCAGATTCTATGGCTGGTTTCTTGGATCGCAACAAATCACTCGGATCTGCGTTTTGCTTGTATTCTTCGAACTCGACCGCTGTCACCTGGGAATCGGCAATCTTTGAGCCCTTCTGAAAGCACTCTTCTGCCTTTTTCCGATCGCCAGTGACAGTGATCACCCCTTTGGGACCTGGCATTTTCAGTTTGAGGTACACGTAACATGGTCGAGCCATGAACCGTGCGTAGGCGGGCCTCCCCAAAATGGCGTGGTACGCGCTCTGAAAATCCACAACCTCAAAGGTCAACTTTTCCTTGCGAAAATGTTTTGAGTCGCCAAAAACCACGTCCAGGGCTATTTGGCCGAGTGAGTTGGCTTTCTTCCCTGGTATGACTCCGTGGAAACTCATGTTGCTGGTGCTCAGTCTGGACATCGGGATGCCCATTCTCTTGAGTGTGTCAGCATACAACAAGTTCAGCCCACTGCCACCGTCCATCAGCACTTTCGTCAGTCGAGTGCCTTCGACAACTGGATCGACCACCAAAGCTTGCCTCCCAGGGGTGGCAATATGAATCGGGTGATCAGATTGGTCGAATGTGATGGGTGTTTGGGACCATTTCAGATAACTTGGTTTTGCTGGGGCAACCATATTCACCTCACGGTTAATGACTTTCAGTCGACTCTTGCTTTCCACATCCGCGAAGATCATCAGAGTAGAGTTGATATGCGGATATTCTTCCTCACTGTCCTCTTTGTCTCCGGCCTTGTCTGACTCTTTCTCCTTGTCCTTAGACTGTTTTCCCTGAAACTGCTGGATTAGGAGTCGACACTGGCGAGTGGTGTGCTTTGGGTAAATTATGTTGCCCTCTTCATCTTTCTTCGTGTGGATGTGGCACGGCATATCCATCACGTCGTTTCCTTCTTTATCCTTTACTTTCTTAGGATTCCAGGATCCTTTCGGCTTCCCTTTGAACTTTCCCTGAGTCACGGCCAGGGCCTCTCCAGGAGCTGCTGGCTCGGCTTTCCGCTTCTGTTTCCGACTGGAATTTCCCTTCTCCGACTGACTTGGCTTATACTTGCCGCTTCAGAGTCGGTCCTCTTCCTCGCCATTGGCGTACTTGGTAGCAATCTCCATCATCCGACTCAGGGTCATGTCCCCGGTTCGACCAAACTTCAGAATCAATTCCCTGTTCTTGACGCCATCTTTGAAGGCGCAGACTGCCTGATGATTAGACACATTTTCCACAGTATGGTGCAGAGTGATCCACCTCTGAATGTACTCTCTGAGAGTCTCATTGGGCTTCTGCACACAAACTTGCAGCTCTGTCAACTAGCTGGTCGCTTGCAGGTTCCTTCAAAAGTTCTGACGAACACTCGGAACAAATCTTCCCAAGTGTAAATACTGCTAGGAGGTAACTGATTCAACCATGCTCTGGCTGAACCTTCCAGCATGAGGGGCAAATGCTTCATGGCCACCTCGTCATTCCCACCACCAATCTGAACAGCCACTCGGTAGTCCTCAAGCCAAGTTTCAGGCTTGGACTCCCCAGTGAACTTGCTGACTCCTGTCGCCAACCTGAAATTGGGGGGAATCACCGCGGCTCTGATAGCCCTGCTAAAACACTCTGGACCGGAAACATGCACTCGACTGCTCGTGGGTACATCTCTCTCGGGTCCACCTCGATGGGCTCTGTTCCGGTCGACCAAGCCTTGCACGATAATGGATCGTGCGTCGAAGCCTGGTTCCCTGGGGTCGACTGGAACTCTTCGCCCCGCACTGAACTGATGCCTGTCATCCTGTCGCCGAGGAGCGTAAGACCCTTCCCTCGGAGGGGAAACGGGCACTCGACGCCTGTCATCCTGGTCGAGTCGGTCTCCATACTGATCTCGCTGATTGTCGCGCCCTTCCCGCCGCGGAGGCGATCTGGGACTGTGAGCCGACTGAACCGTATTCGCAGCGACGGATTGACTGTGAATTCGGTTGCGTGACTGCGACACGGCTGAGTTCTGGTCCCCGGCTGCTCGGAGCAAATCTCTGATCTGCATCAAGCCTCTCCCAGCTTCCGACTGTGAAGGCTGGATGGACTCTGCTATACGGGTTGCAGCTGCTAAATTCTGAATTGGCGTGCGGTATACCTGAGTCGGCGGGAAGAGTCGACGTCGACTGGCTTCGGGGACTCGTTGCCGCGCGCGCTCGTCGAGTGCTCGCTGAAGGTTCTCCAGACGAGCGCATTCAGCCACATTGGCCAAACGTGCCTCCTCCAAGGCGCGAGCCTTGGGGGTTTCTCCCACAATGGGAGTATGTAGGGCATCCATGTTCCTGCGGCGAAGCTCTTCTCTCTGCAGAGAGTCGAGTGTGTCGGGCTGGTACTCGTCGTGGTCCTGAGCGGGGCCACTTCCACCGCCCGCTCCAGCACCATGGGCGAAGCCGGGAGGACTGCGGGGTCCGTCGACCATGAGAATTTCCGCCGCTGGATCACTGCTATCGCATTCGGATGCAGTCTCTACGGAGCCAGTCGATAGATCAAACAGGTCGTAGAGGGATTCGTCGGGCTCGATTGCCGCAACTTGCGCGATGGCCGTCTGACGAGCCACTGCGTGCTTCACCCACCGCTGAAGCCTCGACCGACTAGAGCGCTTGCGCTGGTGGGACACCAGACGAGTGGCCGATAAAGGAGTCGATCGATAGGGGGCCGACGATTGCCGCAGCAGAATGCTGCGGACACATGCGCGAAAATGCGTCGCACCGCGGACGGGGAGCGCATCAACGTCGAGTGGAGCCTCCTGGAGCCACGCAGAGTCGTCAGCGACAAAGGTGAGAGCGCCAAGACGGATCTCGCGCCCTTCGACCAAAACTCCAGCAGTCATCATGATGAAAGTATTCGGAAATACTGCAACATCTCCACAAAATCGCTAAAACACCTGCCCCACAGTGGGCGCCAACTGTCGTGGTTCTAAGTCTGACAGTAGAGTGGGGGGTAGGTATGGAGAGGCAAGGTCCTAGCTATGGAGAGGTTGTAAACACAAGCGATGTACGAGTTCAGGCCCTTCTCGGAGGAAGTAAAAGCCCTACGTCTCGGAGCCCTGAGGCGGTCGAGTGGATTATGTGTATAGGTATTACAAGAGTGCGAACCCTTCTGCCTGTGGAGGGGGGTGGCTTATATAGAGTACGCCAAGACCCCTGCCAACCCACGTAATGGAGGGTTTAAAGTACATTAAGTCTGGGGCGTTACTGGTAACGCCCCACATAAAGTGCCTTAACTATCATTAAGTCTATTCAATTACAGGCCGTTGCAGCGCAGAGTGCCTTCTGACCTTCTGGTGGTCGAGTGTATCTCCATGGTCGAGTGAATCTCCATCGTCGAGTCCTTCTGGTCAGTCGAGTGGGTTCCTCGTTGGTCAACTGGAAGGTGATCTCTTCTAAGGCTGCCCCTGGGTAGGACATTCAGGTCAGGCCTATGACCCTACCCCAGGTACATGAATCCATCAGCTGCTCCGAGAGAAACTGACACTTGTCATTTGAGAGCAACCCATCCTCCAAGGACTTTGAGCGAAAATCATCGAGTGAGGAAAATCCAAACCCAAACACCCACAAACCCAAAGTGATTAAGCATCACTGAAGAGATTGATCTTGCGTGGATCCGATGCTTGTTATCTTTGAAGGCTGTGCTTCTTCCAGACGGTTAGGCGTCATGGTCTAGAGCATCCAAGAGGAATTGTGGATCATCGAGTGACCAAAGTCTGTGAAGGTTTGGAAGTCGCCTGAAGACTTACCACGAGTGATTGGACGAGGTCTGTGTGACCTTAGTTCAAGGAGAATACGGTGAGGACTTGGTGTCCTGAGCTGCGTGCTCAGCGACTGGGTGTCTGGGACTGTGTGTCGTCGAGTTTAAATACTTAGCCGCTCCAACCAGACGTACAACTGAGACAGCAGTTGGAACTGGTCTACCAAATCATTGTCTTCACCAACCTTACTGGTTCTATTTCCTCAACTCTTTCATTTCCTCATTATTGTGTTGAGTGATTGTTCATATCTGTGTTTGAAGACTTGGACTGAAGACCTTCTCAATTTTCTCAGTTCAATTTCTTCAGTCTGTTTATCTTCATCTTGTGTTATCCTGTCTTTACGCTTTCCGTACTCTGTGATTGTCTTCATTTCATCATGATGAATATGTATGTATTCTATTATGCTTACTTTTGAGTACTTATTCCGCTGCAAGTAGTTCTTCGCTAAGGAATTTCCTCACCAGTAAATTCCTCAGTGAAGAATTCATAAAAATTGCCTATTCACCCCCCTCTAGTCGATATAACGCGCTTTCAATTGGTATCAGTGCAAGGTACTCCCTTGTTCTGTGTGATTTTGGTTTAACCACCTGGAGTTCTAGTTATGTCGACCGCAGGTATGATCAAGGTCTCCGCTGGGTGTCCTACCTTCGAAAGCACAGACTACCCCTACTGGAAGAATAAGATGCATATGCATCTTGAAGCAATTGACAACGATCTCTGGTACGTTGTGGAAAATGGTGTTCCCTTAGTCACACCTTCCTTGAATGCTACTGATGTGAAGAGATTCAAGCAACTCGATTCTCAAGCGAAGAATATCATATGTGGTCATTTGAGTAAAGGGTAGTATGGTAGAGTGAGTGCTTTGGAAACTGCTAAGTTTATCTGGGATAGGCTCTCCAAAGTAAACGAAGGAGTCTCAACTCAACGTGACTCTCGTGTTGACGTTCTTCGCAATCTCTTCAACCGCTTCAAAAGACTCAACAATGAAAATGTTCAGCAAACCTTCGATCGCCTCACTGATATCTCAAATGAGCTTCAAGCGCTCGGTGCCACTGACATCACCGACCATGAGGTGGTGAAGAAATTGCTGAGATCACTCGATTCGTCATTTGACACTCTGGCACTGATGATTCAAGAGCGTGCTGATTACAAGTCACTAGATCCCGCTGATATCCTCGAGAGGCTAAATACTCATGAGTTCCAGCTTGCTGAAAAGAGAGATCTCTATGGTTCAAGCTATGGCAAAACACGTGCCCTGAAGGCCAAGGCAGTGTCTGATTCTGAATGTGAAGATTCTGGTAGTAGCCTTGGTGATCCTGAAGAATTGAGCCAGGAGCTAGCACTGCTCGTGAAGAAGTTCCAGAAATTCTCAAGACGTGGTCGCTTTGGAAAATCTTCAAGGAGCAGTGATTCCTCATCAAGTGATTATAAGAGAAGGCTATGCCACAAATGCAAGAAGCCTGGTCACTACATTCAAGATTGTCCTCAGTGGGACAAGGAATTAAAAAGAAGAAGAAATACAAGGATTATAGTTCTGATGACGCCAAGAAGAAGAAGAAATCTTCAAAGTCTTCATCATCAAAATCCTCAAAGTCTTCATCCCACAAGAAGAGCAGCTCCAAGAAGGCTCGGGCATTCATTGGCAAGGAAATGGATTCTGAGGCTGAATCTGAGGATAATGAGGAAGAGCAGGCATCCGAGGAGTCTGAGTCAGGTGTGGCAAGTCTAGCTCTTGCTACCGCATTTGTCAGCAAGTCTATCTTCAACTCTGAAGAAAATGGCAACACCAACAACACTGATGAAGGCAATGATGACTACGCTCCCACCTATTACTTCATGGCAAAGGCTGCTAATTAAGGTAACTAAATACCCCTCCTTTGAATCAAGTGAGGACGAATCTAATGAAAATCTTAAGCCTAGCTACTCTAAACTTGCTAAGATTGCTGTGAAACAACAAAAGGCTATTGAAAAACTTCAAAACATGCTAGACAAAAGTGATGATATGTTGGGTGATGAAATGGACCGCACTAAAGACTTAACTGAAAATCTTCAGAGACTTCAGTCTAAGTTTGACAACCTTCAAAGACATCATAAAACCATCTAAACTGATCATGAGAAGCTTTCTTATGAATTTCTTCAAAGAAAGCAAGATCTTGAGAAGCTAAGAGTGAGTTATGAAGATCTTCAGAAGGAGCGCGATTCATTACTTGCTCAACAAATCAGCGCTACTCAGGAAGAATTTGATCCTCCATGTTTAAAGTGAATTGAACGTGAATCTGCTAATTCTTGACCTGAATGTTCAAATGCTTCAAATGTTACAAATTCTTCACCTGCCTCTGCTATCACTAATTCCTCATCTGAGGACATTGCTAGTATCACTGGCAATGGGGGGCTGAAGGAATTGTATATGACAGGCATGTACAAAAGTCTCAAAGGGCATTATACTCTTTGTGATGTGCTTAAAAGGTAGATCCTCAACAGAAACCCTAGGAAAGAGGGTATTGCCTTTGAGAAGAAACTCAATGCTGATGGAACATACTGGAAACCTGAGCAGTACCCCAAAACCTCATGGGTTGCTGCAAAGGGACCTCCAGTTGATCCATCTAACTTATCTGGCTTTACATGTGAATCTCCTCATTCTTCTGATGAGTCATTTGACTCCAACTATAAACTGTTCAAAAATCAGAATGGTGAAGTATTTGCTAGATATGTTGGCACTAACTGCAGGAACGGTTCCCCTATGAAGAAAATCTGGGCTCCCAAAAGTTATGTTGAAAGTCTTCAGGTGAATGTCCTCATGACACCACTAGTGAAGAACAGGAACCCCAGATCAAACTCTTCATATGGACCAAATTCTTCATATGGATCCAAGTCCTCATATGGACCAAATTCCTCACATGGATCAAATTCCTCAAAAGGATCAAAGTCCTCATATAAACATTACCGTGCTAACAGCTCTGTTTCGTAGGGTAGAGCTAAGGGCTATGAATATGTGCATTATTATTCAAATCATTATGTTCATAAGTCCTTGAAGAATTTCTCTGCATATTCATATGCTTACCCTAACCCCTCTTATGTGAAACGAAGTGGACTGGCGTCCATGCCACCTTTCTCATATGGTGCTCGCAGAGTGATGAATTCTTTGCCACCCCTACAGATGTAGGTGGTGAAGAAAAAGAACTAATCTCTTATGCAGGGTCAGGTCCCCAGACGTGCTTTAACGTCTGAAGAATTTACTGGGGGCCTGACAAAATTGCTTGAAAGGACGTAGGCGAATCATGATGAAATGAACTTTCATTTCACACGTTCTCACACTGCTTATCTGTGCTATTGCTTGATGAAATTGAACTGATGATACTGATGTCATATTCTTCACTGATGAAGTATATGAGTTTGTAAGGTGCACTAATTCATCTGTAGGATGATCGACCCAAAGCAAATGAGTGGGTCCTCGATAGTGGATGTACAAATCACATGACTGGTGACAAGAACCTATTGATGGATGGTCCCTTAACACCGTCACATCTGAAGCATATCATCTTCGCTGACAAAGGTAAAAGTCAGGTATTGGGTCTAGGTAAGGTTGCGATCTCTAAGGACATACACATGGACAAAGTCATGCTCGTCAAGTCCTTAGGATACAACCTCATGTCTGTCTCAATGCTTTGTGATCTTGATATGGTTGTTGTCTTTGGCAAGTATCGTTGTGTTGTGATCATGGAAGCTGACAATTCCAAAGTCTTCGAAGGCTTTAGGAGAGGAGACTTGTACATTGTTGATTTCTCTACAGGACCACAACCCGTCGTATGCTTACTTGCAAAAGCTTCAGAAGGCTGGCTATGGCATCGATGACTTGGTCATGCAGGCATGAGGAATTTGCACACGCTCGCCAAGAAGAAGCATGTCATTGGCATTGAAAATGTCAAATTCCTCAAGGATCACTTATGCGGAGCCTGTGAAGCTGGGAAGATGACTAAGGCCAAGCATCCAGCAAAGACTATCATGACCACCACTCGACCATTTAAATTGCTTCACATGGATCTCTTCGGTCCTAATCATTATTCTGCTGTGACTAATGATGCATCTCTATATGGCTTTGTCATTGTTGATGATTATTCTCGTTACACATGGGTACACATTGTTACTTACAAACATGAAGTGCAGGAAGTCTTCAAACGTTTTTCCTCGAGGGCTTCAACCAACTTTGGTGTGAAGATCAAGCACATCAGGAGTGACAATGGAACTGAGTTAAAGAATTCCGGTCTTAATGACTATCTTGATGAACTTGGTTTTACTCATGAGTTATCTGCTCCTTATACTCCTCAGCAAAATGGCGTCATGGAGCGCAAGAACAGAACTCTTGTTGAGATGGCGTGCACTATGCTTGATGAATACAAAACGCCTCATCATTTTTGGATTGATGCAATTGATACCGCGTGCCACATCATCAACAGAGTATATCTTCACAAATTCTTCAAGAAGACTGCCTATGAACTCCTCACTGACAAGAAACCCAATGTGAGTTATTTCAAAGTCTTCGGTGCTAAATGTTGGATTAGAGATCCTCATCACAATGCTAAATTCGCACCGAAAGCACATGAAGGTTTTATGCTTGGTTATAGAAAGGACTCGCACACCTACAGGGTCTTCAACATCGCTCTTCACAAGATTGTTGAAACTCTAGATGTGCGGTTCGATGAAACTAATGGCTCGCAAAGAGAGCACCTACCTTCTATAATAGATGAACCAGCACCTGAAGATTCTATCAAGTTCAAGGCTACTGAGGATGTCATTCCTACTGAAGAATCTACTAAAGAATTCATTCCAGAATGCGAAGATCGTCGAGCTGATGTACCTGAGGAAAATGCTGAAGAAAATGGTGCTGAAGAAAATACTGATCAAATTCCTCGACGACAACCAGCTCATCCTCGTGTTGCAAAAGAAGTGCAAGTTGAAAAGATCATCGATGACATTGAAGCACCAGGTCCTCTCACACGCTCAAAAGCTTCACATTTATCTAACTTTTGTGGGCACTATGCTTTTGTCTCTATCACAGAGCCCACTAAGGTAGATGAAGCATTTCTGGAGCCTGAGTGGATTCAGGCCATGCAAGAAGAATTACATCAGTTCAAGCTCAACAATGTCTGGGAATTGGTCAAACGTCCAGATCCTCGCAAACATAATATCATTGGCACAAAGTGGATCTACCGCAACAAGCAAGATGAAAATGGCCTTGTGGTGAGGAATAAGGCACGACTTGTAGCTCAAGGCTACACACAGGTTGAAGGAATTGATTTCGATGAAACTTTTGCACCTGTTGCTAAATTTGAGGTTATTCGCATATTACTTGCTTATGCTAACCATCATAATATCACCTTATATCAAATGGATGTGAAAAGTGCATTCCTTAATGGTAAGCTTGAGGAAGAAGTATATGTTGCTCAACCCCAGGTTTTGAAGATCCAAAGAATCCTGACAAAGTCTTCAGACTCAACAAGGCCCTCTATGGCCTCAAGCAGGCCCCTCAGGCGTGGTATGATACTTTGAAGGAATTCTTCGTGAAGAATGGCTTCACACCCGGTTCACTCGACCCTACTCTCTTTACTAAATCTTATGATGGTGAACTGTTTGTGTGTACTGACCAACGTTATAGTGATGAATTTGCCTATATGATGAGTGAAGAATATCAAATGTCTATGATGGGAGAGTTGAAATTCTTCTTAGGTCTTCAGATTCGTCAACAGCACAATGGCATATTCATATCTTAGGAGAAATACCTCAAGGATGTTCTGAGGAAATTCGGCATGCAAGATTGCAAAGGAGTCAAAATTCCTATGCCCACAAACGGCCATCTATGTACTGATGAAAATGGTATTGACTTTGATCACAAGGTATACCGCTCCATGATTGGTTCTTTATTGTACTTATGTGCATCTAAGCCAAATATAATGCTTAGTGTTTGCATGTGTGCCCGATTTCAAGCTACACCGAAGGAATCACACCATAAGGCTGTGAAGCATATTCTTCGATATCTAGCTCACACACCAACACTAGGATTACGGTACCCCAAGGGCTCTACCTTTGATCTCTTTGGATATTCTGACTCTGACTATGCTGGTGATCGTGTGGACCACAAGTCAACATCTGGTACTTGTCATTTCCTCGGACGATCTTTGGTCTGTTGGTCCTCGAAGAAACAGAACTGCGTATCACTGTCTACTGCTGAAGTTGAGTACATTGCTGCTAGTTCTTGTTGTGCTCAATTGCTGTGGATGAAGCAAACTCTCACGGACTATGGCATCAACATGAAGAATGTGCCTCTCTACTGTGAAAATGAGAGTGCCATCAAGATTGCTCACAACCAAGTTCAGCACTCGAAGACAAAGCACATTCAGATTCGTCATCATTTTCTTCGTGATCATGTGTTGAAGGGCGACATTTCTATTGAGCATGTGAAGACTGAAGAACAGCTAGCCGATATCTTCACAAAGCCCTTGGATGAGAAGAAATTTAGCAAGTTGTGGTGTGAGCTAAATATCTTAGAGTCTTCGAATGTTCTTTGAAAAGGACACACCTCCTAACACTTATGCAAAATTGATGACTTAGATGTGCAACACATGAAGAAACGTTTTTCTTCAATCAATGAAGAATAACACTCTAAGTTTGAAGAAATTAATGAAGAATTTGATTCCCAGAACCCTACGACAATTGTACGCGGTGTCTGAAATCATCATTCTTATACGGTGGGTCACGCCACCACCAAAGTTGAAAATATTCAATTTGAGTTTTTTCCTCAGTTTTGAAATTCCTCAGTTTTTCAAATTCTTCAACTTTGCAAAATCTTCACTGTTTCCATCGTTTTTCTTCATTGGCTATATATATATGGGTTTATGTCCTCTACAGCATTCACTTATGGCTATTTCTTCAAGTTGCATTTTTTTCTAAGTGAATGTGATCGGACCCTTCCCCCTCTATCCTATACTCAACCCAATCTATTCACAAATTCTTCGTGTGCATTCTATTTGAAACTCGTTCAAAATCTTCACTGTGTCCCTGTCAGCTAAAGAAATTGCGAATGGAACTTTAAAACTAATCTTATCCAAATTTTCGGTTTTGTAGCTCAAACCGTCCCGTATCCCACGATAGACTTATCTATTCACCCACGATCTAACACGATATCCACTTTTCAGTACGTGGGTGACACATGTCAAGCGAATGAGATGGGCCAGGGGCACGTTCGTCCTAAATCCTCGGGCGAACAGTTTTTCACTACGACTATAAATACCCCCTCACCCTTCCTCACTTCCTTTACTCCGCTCGACCGCTCTCTCTCTCTCTCGCTCGAGCTTCTCAAACCCTAGCGCCGCCGCTACTCCATTGTCGCCGGTGAGGAAGAGCTTCACTGCCTCGACCTCGTCGTCGTCGTACTCGCGCCGACCGCGGAAATCTTCACTCCACCGCTGTCGTAGCTGTCTTCCTCCGCCAAGTTAGGGCGTGGAAGATCTGAACTGACTAGCTTCAAATCTACACTTCTCAGTTCGTCGTGTTCTTCATCCAGGGTAATTGACAGTTACTTTTACTACCCTCTTTGATTCAAATTTTCTCCACAAAATCTTCAAAGGTGTTTTATTCTTCAAATCCTCACACACAAAACACCTCCCAAGTCATCTGTTCTTGAATCATTTCCCTAAGCATCATTTTCTTCAAGATTCCTCAGTTGTGTGGATCGTCGATCTATACAACTCTGGAACCTAAGACAAAGTACGCTTAGTGAAATTATTCAAGACTCATCTGGTCAAATTCCTCAAACTTGTTCATTTTGATAACCTTCTGAGAACGCATATGACCTCTTCAAATTCCTCACAAATATACTCTGTTCACAGGTACACTGTCCGGTGCTGAATCACTAGGTTCTCATCAACTTAACTCATTTGCAGCGTTCCTCGAAGAAAAGTTGCATACATCTTCAGAGAATTCGATTGTACAAATTCCTCAACTGAAGAATATGGCAGAAGGTAAGAAACCACAGAAAGGAGGAAAGAAGCCTGAGGTCATGACTGCTTTTGAGATCCCTGATGACATTTATAAGGATTACTGTACACCTGATGAGGCCAAGTTCAGAAAAGAGAAAAAAAATGAGCGCAAAGTGCGCATACAGAGGATAGAAAGGAGATGGGCAAGAGAATGGAGGGAGTACAGATATGTAACTCCAAAGTATATGAAGAAATTCGCTCTAAATCCTCCATGCCCAAGAGCTCCATTGGCACCTAGTCAAGAAGCTGACCCCACCAACATCAAGCGTGGTGAGGATTTTCCTGAAGAATGGGCCAAGCGCCAAGCCAAGTTGGCTAGACAAGCCAAAGAAGCAGTGAGGAAATTTAATGAAGACTCTGCTGCTGCTGCTGCCACAAATGCCTCTAACAAGCCTAGAAAATCAATGGCAAAGAAGCCCGCTCACAAGCCAAGTGCTTCATCAACTGTGCCCTCACGGCCAAGTTCCTCAGCAATGGCCTCACGGCCAGAATCTTCAAAGCCCTCACGGCCAATTTCTTCAAAGCCCTCACGGCCAATTCCTCATGATGCTCCTGCTCCTCCAAAGTCCGCAGTTGCTCCGGCAAAGTCCTCAACACCTGTACACCTGGACACATGCCAAAGGACTGCAGGCATCTCCATTGCCTCTGGTGTCTCAGCAAGTTCCTCAGTTGCACCAAAGTCTTCATCAGGCCCCACTCTGCTGAAGACCAAGGCCACTGCTGGACGAGGTCATTGGCCTAGTCCGAAGAAGAAATAAGTTGCCTTCCATGTGCCATCTAACGATGAAGCTGATGATGATGAACTTGCAGAAATCATTAGAGACAGGCAAGAAAGGGCCGCTAGAGCCAAAGGCACAAATGTGCCATTTCTTTTGGATCCAAAGGTGATCCTCGACTACATTGATCTCTGGCACAAGGACCCAAACACTCCTATGCCTGATTTTCATTTGACTCCTGGCCAAAGTCACGTGCTGACCCATTTCATCAATGAAGAGAAATGGAAATTTGAAAAGGCCAGGCAGATCAAGAAGGCTCAGTGCAGGAAAGAGAAGTTCCTGAGGAACAACGTTGTCAAAATGACAATTGATGAACTCCTCAAGATCCAGTCTGAGATCAAAGCCCTCAGTGATGATTTCAATTCTTATTATGCTAATTGGCAAGGAGCCAAAGTCAGGTTCATTAAACTGACTGAGAAGTTCACCAATGTTGCAGTCCCTTCACAACAAGAAACTCCTCAAGCTGAAGCCTCTGTTCAGCAAACTGAAGAACATGCCAGCACCGCTGATGATTTTTAGCCTACTGAAGAAAATGCTAGTTCCAGGGCTGATGACTCCATTCCAGCCGTTGAAGAAACTGCCAGGGCATCCACTAGTGGCGCGCCTGAA
The DNA here is from genome assembly GCA_963921465.1 of Triticum timopheevii. Lineage (NCBI taxonomy): Eukaryota > Viridiplantae > Streptophyta > Magnoliopsida > Poales > Poaceae > Triticum > Triticum timopheevii. The sequence continues at coordinate 243,543,154 of OY997264.1, read as the reverse complement.
GAAAATGAAGAAGCTAGGGCAACTGCATCAGTTGTGCCTAAGGAAATTCAAACAGATTCCTCAGCTCCTCCTGTGCCTACCCCAACTCCTACCCTTCCATCTGCATCAGATGTGAGGAAGACCAAGGCTGCAGAGAAAGCTGCAGTGAAGAAAAGGAAAGCATCATCTGCTTCAGATTCTTCAGCTCTGAAGAAAATGAAGACTATGACTAGCTCACTTGAGAATCCAATTGATGTGAGAAAGCTGCAGTGAAGAAAAGGAAAGCATCATCTGCTTCAGATTCTTCAGCTCTGAAGAAAATGAAGACTATGACTAGCTCACTTGATAATCCAATTGATGTTGTTCCGATTTCCTCCATGCCATCATAGGACCTTGTTCCTTATGGTGAATAATATGTGATCCCTAGCAGATCTGATGAAGAAAATCATCCTGCTGCTTCGTTAGAGCAGATTGATGAAGAAATTGAAGTGGATGCGATCCCTTCAACACCTGTTGCTTCCTCGCCCATGCCTCAGTTCACAGCTGAAGAGGCTGGCGTTGAAGAAATTGAAGATGAAGACGTGGATATTGGATGCACCACGCCTGTGATGAATGATGGCTTTTGGGAAAGTCAGCATCCCAATTCTCCACACTTCACCCCTCTACAGCAAATACCTCAGTCCCCTACACCAACCGTTCAAATGGGCTCTGAAGAAACTCATCCCACCTCGTCTGTGCATGAAGAAATTCCAGCCACTAGTGCTGAAGAAACTGCTGCTGCTGATACCTTGAACATGCAGACTGCCAATGAAGAGGAACTAGAAATTCCTCAGCCCGAAGAACCAGAGATTGTGTTTCCTAAGGTTGTGATGAAACTCACTGACACTCCTGTGCCCAAGCCAAAGGATCCATTCTCAAAGAAGCAAAAGTTCAAGGCTGCTGATTTCTTCAACGAGCATGTGTTCTTCACTGACTACAATCCCTATGATTCTGCTCGCATAAGGAAGAGGCGTTTCTGGAGTGCTAGTCAAGCAAACTTTTATTCCTCTGTGCTATTCGACAAAGACAAAGTCTTCGATCATGCACACATTCCTCACATGGACATGGAAGCTCTGCCGTGCTTCGAGCCAGTCCTCAATATTCTTCACGATGCTGGATTACTAAATTTCTGCACTGACATCTGTGATTGGAATGAAGAACTCATTCTTCAATTCTATGTGATGCTGCACATCACAGGAAATTCTGAAGATGTGAACACTTGGGTGCTGGACTGGATGTCAGAAAATACTCACTACAAGGCACCAGCAACTGAATTGCTTCGTGCCCTCCCACTCAGTCCTCCCCTTGATGGTGCCCGTTGCGTCTACAATGAACCTGAGCTTACAAACCATTACATGCAAGTGCTGATGAAGCCTTTGAAGCCAGGGCAAGTTGAACCAAATTCCTCGTTAAGGAATTAATATATGTGCCTCGGACTGTCTATCGCATTCTGACAAAGACAATGAGTCCTATCAAAGGCCACGACTCAAATGATGAAGAAGTCGTTGGCATCACGAAGAATATGCTTTTCAATATCATTCATGGCATTCCCATCAACTTCCATGATTTATTCATGAGGACTCTGGCCAATATTGCTATGTCACCATTTGAGCTGAAGCCTTATGCACCATGGATTATGAAATTCATCAGGACAAGGTCTTCACTCAACTACAAGGCTGATACTCTGAACCATGGCAGTTTCTTGCCTCCAATTGAAGTCCTCAAACGGATTTCCTCAGCTGATGACAAAGGCAAGGCAACTGCTGTGATAGATGAAGGCATTCGTCCATTGGATGGTCAATTTTGCAAGGCTGCATCCTACTCCACCAATGATGACTCTGCAGGCAACACCTCTGCCGAGAAAATTCCTCAAGCCACAGCACCCAGGGTGATGACTGATCATGAGTTACTCCTCAGTCTTCATCAGAAAGTTGATCGCAATCATATATGGGCCAAGCGTCAGTTTGGTTCAATTCTTCACAACATGACCTCAACCTACAATGCAGTGAAGAAAAACCAATACTACCTCCATGAAACCTTCAACCGTACCTGGGCTGTTCTATCTCATATCTACAGCGTAGAAGATCTGAAGAGCATGGGTCTCAAGAAAGAATTTGACTGGTCTGCACCTCCACCGAAGAAATTCAAGAAGGTCAAGGTTCCTTCCTTGGAGGCCAGCTCCTATTCTTCATCACGCGCCACTGATGAAAATGAAGACTTGGACGACACTGCGGCAGGCCCTACTATGACAACCAACCCTGACAACACTGGCGCTCCTCCATCAACTTGATATTTTTCAGGGGCGTTAGTCCTCAGTTTCGATTCTTTTGGTCATTCAATGACAAAGGGGGAGAAATCTGAGTTAGTCCTCAAGCGGGTCTATTATATGGGCATTTGTTTTCTGCTAAGTTACAACTCTCGCTCTTCTGAAACTTTTATTGGATCGAGTTGTAATCTTAAACCTGATGGTGCTCTGATACGTTTGATGCACTGTGCTCTGATTCTGCATGCTTGTTCCTCGTAATATTATTGCTCGCATGCGGAATCTCTTCAGGCACCATATTTCATCATGCATTTCAAATTCTTCATATTATATGTCAAATGCATGTATGAATTACAAGATATAGGGGGAGATCTCCATGATTCAACTCTTCAAGTGTGCATTGCTTCAAAAGCAAATTCCTCACTATGCACATCTTCAGGGGGAGTTCTTCTATATCTTGCAATCGAATTCCTCAATATCAGTACTTACACTTCATATGTTTATCCCCGTTGAAAACTTAACCTATATTGTCATTAATCACCAAAAAGGGGGAGATTATAAGTGCATCTAGTGCCCCTTAGTGATTTTGGTGTATTGAAGACTTATAGGTTAAGGGACTAATATTTTTATGAGTGTACACAGGTCTATAAGTCTACGAGGAGTTTTGATATTTACAGAGAAAGTCGACCCCTAAAAATGAATATCTTCAACTGAAGTTTTTGGTATTCCTGGAGACTTTCATGAAGACTTTGAAAGTGAAGAAATTGGTGCGTCCGTGAGGACTTGATATTCATGCAAGGAATATGAAGCTTGAAGACTTTCGTTTCCATAGTTTTGTTTTTCTCTTTCTTGAGTCATAGGAAAGACCGTACTGTTAAAGGGGGTCGAGGAAATACTAAGGAAAAATTTCCATGTGATGCTCAACTCAAAATCCTACACCTACCAATCCCTTCGAGTGAAGCCATTGGAAATCTCATACAGTTCAGTCAATTTCTTCAGTGACAGAGACGAAGTTCTTCTGGTCGCTGAGGAATTTGTTCTGACTGAGGTGTTAGGAATTTGCCCGTGCGGATTGCCTCCACAGTGAGGAACATGATAGCCCTGAGGAATTTGAGAGTCAAATTTCCTACCATTGATGTGCTACGCGCCAGCTGTCCCAAAATATCTTATCCACATAACGGTCATATCATTGAAGGGCATTTATGTCTTATCATGTCGGGCTGCTCCCTAGGCTATAAATAGCCGCCCCCTACAACCACTAGCTGGTTGGCTACTCCGAGAGAAACTGACACTTGTCATTTGAGAGCAACCCATCCTCTGAGGACTTTGAGCGAAAATCATTGAGTGAGGAAAATCCAAACCCAAACACCCACAAACCCAAAGTGATTGAGCATCACTGAACAGATTGATCATGCGTGGATCCAACGATTGTTACCTTTGAAGACTATGCTTCTTCCAGACGGTTAGGCGTCATGGTCTAGAGCATCCAAGAGGAATTGTGGATCGCCGAGTGACCGAAGTCTGTGAAGGTTTGGAAGTCACCTGAAGACATACCACGAGTGATTGGACGAGGTCTGTGTGACCTTAGTTCAAGGAGAATACGGTGAGTACTTGGTGTGCTGATCTGCGTGCTCAGCGACTGGGTATCTGGGACTGTGTGCCCTCGAGTTTAAATACTCAGCCGCTCCAACCAGACATACAACTGAGACAGCAGTTGGAACTGGTCTACCAAATCATTGTCTTCACCAACCTTACTGGTTCTATTTCCTCAACTCTTTCATTTCCTCATTATTGTGTTGAGTGATTGTTCATATATGTGTTTGAAGACTTTGACTGAAGACGTTCTCAATTTCCTCAGTTCAATTTCTTCAGTCTCTTTGTCTTCATCTTGTGTTATCCTGTGTTTACGCTTTCTGTACTCTGTGATTGTCTTCATTTCATCATGATGACTATGTATGTATTCTGTTATGCTTACTTTTGAGTAGTTATTCTGCTGCAAGTAGTTCTTCGCTAAGGAATTTCCTCACCGGCAAATCTCTCAGTGAAGAATTCATAAAAATTGCCTATTCACCCCCCTAGTAGATATAACGCACTTTCAGAGGTCCATGGCATTGTAAGCCAGTGCGGGAGTCCATTAAGTAACGACAATCACTGGTGCCGAATGATGTTGGCGCGCCTCCATCTCCACGGTATAATGCCACATTGTAATGAATATTCTCCTGCATATAAAATATGGCAGGGCAAAGTAGTTTTGCTTGGATGAATTAAGATATACTTAAAAATAACTAAGGTAAATAGCACCTGATATTTTCACTAGATGAACGCGGACGCTGGTTGCCCTTGGTACTCGATCCATGGTCTTGGTCCTCTCGCAAGGGTGATCTACTTGCACATATTCCAACTGATGTGAGGCCTTATGAAGCGGACCAGAGGCCTCATGAGGCTGCGTCCTTTCGATCTCGCTCGTTATCCACATGCTTTCTCTTTGGTATGGCAGCAAAGGCAATAGTTCCACCAGCCGAAACTGCTTTCGATTTTTCTTTTGTTGGGCTTGTCTACTTGAAATATTACTTGAGTGGCGCAGGACGCGAGGCATGTGATGCCCTTTCTGGCTCATCTTTTCCTTTCTTTGAATAACGACTGACTACGCGCTAGACGCATATGCATATGACAACCCGGCGTAGACATCAGTACAATCTCCATCTAGTTGACAAAAAGCGGACTGTCGAGTGACGGGGCTATGCGTGTGCTTCCCTCGGTAAAGCTTGGTGCAGTCTTCAACATGTTAATGTAGACTTGGAGCGACCGGAGAGCGGGATCAATTTGATAGGGCTGGCGCAGCAGTGGAGTAAGGTGGAAACAAGGCCTCAACAGCGATTTAGAGTCAACCAAAGGGGCAGCTTGAAGGCTCGAGGTGGAGCCTTGAGCATCAAAGAAGAAGCAGAGTCGTAGCCGCAGAAGTTCAGTGATGAGGCAGAGACAATCCGGAGCAGTTTACGGGCGGCTTAGTGAGGCACGGAAGCGAGGCCGGTGACTCATCAGATAGTTCCCAATACTTTTCATGCTAGATATATCATAGGTGGTTCCCAAACAGAAAATAAAGTTTATTCCTTTTCCACCACACTTTCACATTCCATGGCTAACTAAATCCACAGGTGTCATCCAAACCAACACTTTCCAAGGAATTTATTATTTGACAACATAAAGTAAATTCATTTTTCATTTTGGGACTGGGCATCCCTAATACCTTTGTCTTACTCTCATGCAATGACAAGTGAATAAACACTCATCTTGAGAAAAAAACATCTAGCATGGAAAAACATCAGCCACCCCCTACTGTTTCATGAGTGGTACAAGCACACAAAAGGGAATTTTCTATTGAAATTTAGAGATGGCACATAGAAATTTGCTTAGGACGGCAAAAGAATACCGCATATAGGTAGGTATATTAGACTCATGTGGCAAAACTGGTGTCGGTGTCAAAACCGGCAGATCTTGGGTAAGGGGGCCCAAGCTGTGCATCTAAGGATCAATGGTAACAAGGGACAATGGACACGACGTTTACCCAGGTTCGGGCCCTCTTAAGGGAGGTAAAACCCTGTGTCATGCTTGATTGTATTTGATGAGTATCGGGGTTACAAGAGTTGATCTACCTCGAGATCGTAATGGCTAAACCCTAGTTGTCTAGCCTATGATTATTCTGATTCACCCTATAGACTAAACCCTCTGGTTTATATATACATTGGAGGGGCCTAGGGTTGTATAGAGTCATGATACAAGGGAAGGAAACATAATATACAGACACCAATCTTGCGGCCCACACATATAGTGGTCCTACCCAGACACGGGGGATTGTCTTCTGCTTTATCTTCACGACCCATTAGTCCAGCCCATATCGAATAGACCGGACAACCAAGGACCCCCTAATCCAGGACACCCTCAGTAGCCCCTGAACCAGTCTTCAATGACGATGTGTTCGGCACGTGGATTGTCTTCGCAATGGCAAGGCAGGTTCCTTCTCCTGAATATTGTAAGTTAGGTTTCCTTGTGAATACAAACCTTAGCCACAAAGGCAAGTTTTCAAAACAGGAACAATGTCTTTTACTGACAAATTTTTTTGATGAAGCGTGACACTTGACTCTTCAATATTTCGATCTGTTTTCACGCCTCCTATTTTGCGTTTCGATGCCAAGCCTCCATTGGCACGTCTTGTCAAAACAGAGATCATGCCCGCTCATTGCGGGATTCTCATCAATGGGATTTGGGTAACCCAACAGCGTCGTACACACGATCTCGTTGGGAACAAGCCAGGTTTATGGCTTGAGAGGGGGACGGTTGTCATTTTCAACGTCTATAAGAGGACAAAGATCCCTCCTTTCTTTCCCCACGCCTTACTCTAGCTTATACCTTCCTACCTCCAAGCTCTAGCCCCCAAAAAACCTCAGATCTTTCCCACCGTCAACACCCTCCCCAGCCATGGCCGGGCCCGGCTCTAAGGGCAAATGGGAGGCCTCCTTCATCACTGAGAGGGACGTCAAGGATCTACGGAGCACGGGTTATTTGTTCGTGGGTATCGCGCATAGGCTCCCCGACAAGGATCAGGTCATTCCCACTCCGGGTCCCGGCGAGAGGGCCCTGTTCATCCTGCATTTCCTTAGAGGGCTAGGGTTTCCCCTCCACCCCTTCGTCCAAGGCATCATGTTCTACTACTGGTTAGATTTCCGCGATCTAGCACCAAATTCCTTCCTCCACATATCGGCATTCATCCTCATGTGTGACTCAGGTTGGAAAAAGCGGTAGGCGTAAGCGAGGCAGTTGGCCTTCACCTAGTGCCTAGGTGGTGCCTAAGCGCCCTAGGCGCGGCCTACGCGGTAATATAGTTTTTACTCATAGTGTATTGTGATTATTATATGGTTGTTGATATTAGTTTAGGGCACATAAACAAGTTAATTATCGTCTACTACCATTGGAATATAACCCGTTTGGCATACTAGTGCAGTATGTGGCATAATTTCTTGCTTGCATAGGCAATTCCTTGCTTGCCCTGCCTAGACCTCCATTTATGCCCTAGGCGACGCGTTTGGCCATTGCCTAGCGCCTAGGCGTTCCTAAGCGCCTCCTAGGCACTGCCTTTTCCAACAGAGTGTGAGGCTCTGTTCTGCATCCCGCCACACTTCAGCCTATGGCTCAAGGTATTCAATCTGAAGCTGAAGGTGGTCGATGGACAACACGTGGACTGTGGCGGGGCCATGGGAAGCAAGCTCCCCAATGCCAGCTGGCCCAAAGGGGCATTTGTTGAGACAGTCAAGGTGTGGCAGCAGGAGTGGTTCTACATCACTGAACCACGAGACGCCAACTGGGCAGCCACTCCTGAATTTAGATCTGGACCCCCTACGAGACTCGCCTCATAGTCCGCCAAGGGCCTTGACTGGGGGTCCCAAATGGATGTGAAGATGCTACAGAAACACATCACCAATGTGTTGGGTGCGAACACCAGCCTCATGAACGTGGTTCAAGTGTTGCGCTTCCGCCCCGTCCTTCCCCGCCAACTCTGGGCCTCACCCATGTGGGAGTTCAATCCGGAGGAGCATGGACCCTGAAGCGCTTCTTCGGCACCACGCACGAAGATATATGGAAGCTGCTCTTCAAGGCCCAGAAAAGTTTGCCAATGAAGACCGAGGACATCGGACTCGACATTGAGAATTCGGCCTTTGAGGTAAGCATTAGTTTTCCGAAGGCCTTTCGGCCGATGCTTTAATTAATAGAGATTTTATCACCTGCCTTCCGCATAGGGTTGGACAGCAAAGGCGGAGCGGATTAACCGTACGACACCACTGCCAAAGAACCCAGCCACATCCCAGCTAACGGAGATGCTGGTCCCGGCGCCTTATCAGGCGCTGGACAAGAAGTCCAAGAAGAAGGGCAAGGAGGCCAAGGGCAGCCCAGGCCACAAAGGTCCTTCAGACAGTGTGTCCGGAGAGACCGAAGTCCTCTCCTCCCACGAGGGAGACGAGGGAGAATTGGAGGAGGAGGTGGAAAGCGACTCCCTCCATAAGGGGAGGAGGAAGAAGGGGACGACCTCCAAAGACCCCATGGGGAAGATGCCCAAAAGAGGGAAGGTGGCCATCATGGATAGTTTGGACTCAAAGTCCGAACAAGTTGCCAAGGGACCACCTAGGGGGAAGCCCCTGGCCGAATCATAAGCATTCATAAACTTATTGTCCATCTTCAGTCTTCTTGCTTCCGTTATGTAAGTTGTTTTATTGTTTGCCTTTCAGCCCTCTCCGCAAGGTTCCACATACTCCATTATCAAAGGGCAACTCTCTGCCACCTGAGAAGGAGGAGAGTGACACGCCGCCGCGAGCCTCGTCGCGTATCGCCATGGAGGACACCGAATTGTCGTCCCGAAGGACTTCTCCTGACCGAGGAGGGGCAGACAAGGCCATTGAGAAAGCACCCGAGGTTAACACCTAGGTCGCCGAAGACCTAGGAGTGGCGACCGTCATGACAACAAATGGTCGGGAGCCCCAACAATCTGGGCCCCCGCAGAACACCATTCCATAGGCCAATGCGGCTTCGGGATTGGATATGCAGCCCCCTTCAAAAGAGGAGGGAGAGGCAGCAGCTCCATCAGTAGTCCCTGTTAATCCGGAGGTGCCTCATGCTCGGGAGGAAGCACTGCAAAGTGCTTCCATCGTGAAGGAACACCGCACCCTGATGGGTGCAGTTATGGAAAAGGTTCAGTCTGCTAAAAGCCGATTGAACGAAGCCTTCTCCAGCCTACTGACAGGCTTTGAGGTATGCGACATAATGTTCTAAAAACTTTTCATATGAAAGAATAAACTTGTATACAGATAGTAGCCCCTATGGCTCTATCCGATTTAGAAAAAAACAGACAGAGGATCGACATAATAATCCGGATAATAATATACTGTGCTACTTGTGTAACAGACATCCATGTTGGCGGCTGCCGCCCATGCCGCAGAGGTTTCCGAACACAATCGGAAGCTTCAAGTGGCCAATGAGGAGCTCAACCGCATCAACAAGCGGTTCAAGGAAACACAAGGTATGCGGAAATTGTGAAGAATGAATTTATTTTCATATCATAAGTGATATGTATATTGAGAGGTTAACTCATGGAATTTTTTGATTATGATCATAGTTGGCGCAACCAAGGTCGAGACCCTCAAGGGCTCCCTTGCCCAAGCCAAGAAGGAGGCAGAGGCAAATAAGGCAGCCACTAACAAAGCGGCTACAGAGCTGGAGGCCGAGCAAACTGCCCTCCCCCAACATGAAGCTCGGGTTGCCAAGTCGAGTAGGAGATGAATGATGCCATCCACAAATGCGAGACCTTGGAGCAGAAACTTTGGACCAGTAGTCCGAGCTTGCCAAGGCTCTCCATGATGCCAAAGAGGGACGGATCGAGTCCCGGAGTGCTCGCGAGGAGTTCCAGCAGGCGAGACAGATATCGGCTGGTAAGGTCTTTCTTTTGCAGAGTAGCTTTGGAGGTAAGAGGTATATATTGCTTACCCGAGTTTGGAGTTCGCCAGGTGTGTTTGTGGATCTTCCGAGGAGCGTCGCCGTTGCCGTGCAATTTTTCCGAGGCCGGGAGGGGAATTCGACCGAGAAGATGTTTTGGTCGTAGTGTCTCGCGCCAGAGCGTTCGACACCTCTAAACGACCAGTTGAAGCAGATGACGGAGCTACATTGGGTGGCCGGCTTGGCCATGAAGGATCTAATAGTCCATTACTACTAGGGAAAGCCTTATACACAGAATCTTAGCAGCAGCGCGACACAAAAAGGAGCGCTACTGCTAATTAGCAATAGCGCGGGTAAGCAACACTCGCTACTGATACATAAATAGCAGTAGCGCGTGCTGGGTAAACCGCGCTACTACAAATATCGACCAACAATACCAACCAACCTAAGTTTAGCAGCAGTGTGGTGTCACGACATGCACTACTGCTAACGCAGTAGTAGTAACGTGCTTTCCTCAGTACAAATGCGTATTGGCCATGAAGGATCTAATAGTCCATCACTACTAGGGAAAACCTTATACCTATAGTGCCGGGTGAGAGCGGCGGGCGATGTGATGAAGGGGGTGCAATAGTACTGGCAGATGTAATTGGTCCTGCAGAACAGAGAATGGATGATGAGACGGAGGTAGACCCAATGACTTTCCTCAATACAAACGCGTATAATTGTGACATAGATATGATGAGCCAACCATATGACGAATCGGGCTATCAGCATGCTAATGAGGATATGGATGATCTGCCCTGGCATGAAGGTCGTACTAGGGATTGCAAGAAGTCTCTCTTCATGAAATCCTCACAGGAAATGCCTGAAGATGCCGCCTCAACACATGCTCAACTAGCCGGGGGTCATACTATGCTTAGCCCGGCAACACTGGGGCAGGGGTTAAGGAAGGGTCTGGAAGGTGTGTCCAATAAAAAGGAGAGGAAGAGATCGCGGAAGATAACTGCCTCCAAACAGGCCAGAGCACATAGCAGCCAGACGATGGATTCTGAAGAGCGTGTACTTGTGAAAGGTGCGGCCATGTTCCATCTCACGGGTGAGCCGATGCTACCGTCGTAACCGCTAGAGGCACTATCAGGGGATCTCAGGAGACTGCACGACCATGTGTTGTCGACTGAGAAAATCCTACTAGCCTCAAAGGATCCAGGATATCCGACATACGCGGCTCATGTGCCTGAGGGGAAGTGCTACGTCGACACACGGCCCGCGGAGGTGTTCTTCCTGCGGTTTGACCATATCTTGGAGATGTTTCTGACAAGGCGGCTCGATTATACAATCGTCCACCTTTTTGCACTACATATGAGCTCCGTCATGAAGAGAGAAGAAGTCTCAAAAATCTGTGTGGCGGATCCGTACTACATGCATCAGTCTTTCTTGAGTCTCGGCGACTTTGAGCGTGAAACTGCTAGGGACTACCTCCAAAACTTCATGGTACAGAATAAGGACCAGGAAATTGTCCCCCTACCTTATCTTCCAAAGTAAGTCAATTCCGGACAACCCTTTCGTCCATTTCAATAATTCCTTCTCGCTCATATGGAGAATAATTTGAGGTGTCTTTTCCCCACAGCAATGGGCGCGCCTTCCTTATCGTTCTTTACCCGTGAGTCTCCCATGTCGTGTATTTTGACCCTTCCAGAGACTACGAGAAGAAGGACTACACCCACATAATGAATATTCTAGATGATGCTCTCCAAGGCTTCAGCATTAGAGGTGGCCACATGCAGATCAGGAAACAAAGGAACAAGAAGATGGGTTTCGTGCATAAAACTAACTTCGGCTGCATCCAAGTCCCAAAACTAATCAAGAAAGATGGATTCTACATCCTCCATCTCATGATTGAGTTCAGCACGGATCACCAAAAGCTTCGCATGACAGGCAAAAATGATGATCATATCCACAAGTGGGTAGATTCTCATGGACAAGCGGATTATATACTCACAAGAGATGACTTCTTTCGCATCCAAAGGGACATTGCGACGATCATCATGAAAGAAGTCGTCGATGAGAAGGGGATGTTCCACCACGGCCCTATATCACGAGCTGACGTCCGAACTCGCATAGGCATGCAATGTCATGACCTTACGTCATTCAAGATGCTAGGGTCCATCCTGGATGATATGGAAGGATGGAACTTCTAGTGATTTACGATGCCGATGATGATGATATGTGTCGGTTGAACTTGTATACATTCTGTAGTGATGAAACTTTGTGATGTCCACGGTCCCTGCCGAACTTGCGTAACACTACTTTGTTAGTTTGGGTACGATGACCTGCGTACCTCTAGTTAATTAGTTTGCATATTGTATGTTGCATCTAGTTGCTAACCCTTTCTTTTTTGTGTTGCTCTAGTATATTTTGTTGCATATGATTGTACATCCTCTTGATGAAGATGCATCCCTAATAGGTACCTAGCTTCTTGATGGCGAGATGGCAGTGCTATTTCGTGTACAAAGGGAAGGTTCCGGGGGTGTACAACGAGTGGCCTGAGTGTCAGGCGCAAGTGAATGGGTTCTCGGGCGCCAACCATAAAGGCTTCAAAAGTAGACAAGAAGGAGAAGCTAGTTACTTGAGGTTCATGCTAGCATCAGAGAGGACTCGTAACCGCCGCCTCATGTACTGCATAGTTCTGCTCTCACTCATAGTGATAGCTATTCTCGCGTATACCTTTGTTTAGATGGATGACGTTGTAGTTGCAAGTATTCGAGACTTGCATGTATTGCTATTTTCGAGATGATGAGAAGAAACCACTTTGTGTTGGATGATGATTATGATGAGACTATTTGTATGTATATGCTATGATTACATTTGTGGTCTCGCAGCCATTTGTATGTGTATCATGATGACATTTGTATGTGCTAAACATTCTTGTATAAAGCCTGTTCAAATACAAAACAAATATGCAGAAAAAACAAAAACTACTAAAATTAGCAGTAGCGAGTCGAGAAAAGTTAGCAGCAATGCGACAGTAGTAGTAGCGCGCACAGGAGAAGCGTGCTAGACCTATTAGTAGTAGCGAGCTTCCAGGAATAATGCTGCTACTACAGTTGTATAGCAGTAGCGCCGGCGTGCATGCGCTGCTGCTACCGGTTAACTGTAGCACCTTATTAGTAGCGACGGGTCCTGCGCTACTGATATACCTAGAATCCGCGCTGCTGCTAGGCTTTTCCCTAGTAGTGCATCTTTGAACAGCTGAGCCTATGCCCAGCAGCTAATTCGGCCTAGTAAAACCGCTTGTCAATGAACAACAGTAGATTGATGATGTAAAGCGTTCTGCCTACATAGAGGGTGCCCGAAAGGCCTTCAACCACGTCAAGATGCAATGGGAGAATATGAAGGCCACCGACGTGGCGACCGCAGGTGCGCCCGAAGGCAAAGATCATCGAAAGCCAAAGAGGTACTTCGACCATGCCCTAGAAGGAGCCCGAGTAGTAGAGGGCCAACGCTCAAAGGTCGTCATGTTGGATTGACTGTGTTCGGGTTGTACAAACCATGTAAGGAACTCGCGTTGTGAGTTGTCTATGCTTGCGCCTTTTGTTTTAAGTGATTATTTTCCTCCTATGCGGCCGTTTATTGTTATATTTATGAAAGTTGCCAGTCGTCAGCTTCTGCCCCCATGTAGATGCTACAGGGGTGTTCTACATAACGCGTGACCGCACTTTATCCAACGTCTTGGTCCATCAAGGAGTCACCCGCGGGGTGAACCAGGCAATCGGACTATGCGGCTTTATTACCTTCACTTAGGCATAGGAGTCTAAATGTGGGGCTAAGTACTAGCCCCTATTGCGTGTGCGCCTATCCGGACTACGGTGCCTTTTCCACGCGGCTTGACAAAGACCAGCCCCTCGTATGACACTGTGTGAATCGCGAACGACTTCTAGTGTAATACTAAGTCATCGGATCGCCGACCAGCTCTCGCTTATCATGACAGCCAGTTTTTGGCATTCTCTACTGAGGTACTTGACCGGATGAACCAGAAATACAACCGCAGTAGTTCTCCCTTTACTACCATAGCCGAACGGGCGGAACGTAGGGTGGTAAGTGAAAGTGCGTTATATCGACTAGAGGGGGTGAATAGGCAATGTTTACAAATTCGTCACTGAGGAAATTCTAGGTGAACAATTTCCTAAGCAACGACACACTAGCAGTGGAATAGGTACTCAGGTATAAGCATAATAGAGCAATAGCATAGTGATCATGATGAAATGAAAACAAGCATAGAGTACAGGTAGCCTGAAAACAGGATAAGCAGTCTAAAGGCAATGTGACTGAAGAAATAGGAATGAGGAATTCGAGAAAGTCTTTAGTCAAAGTCTTCAAATAGTAATGATCAGGTTCATCAACACATGAATGAAGAAATGAAAGGATTTGAGGAAATAGAACAAGTGGCTTGGTGAAGACGATGATTTGGTAGACCAGTTCCAACTGTTGTGATAGTTGTACGTCTGGTTGGAGCGACTGGTTATTTAAACCTGAGGAGACACAGTCCTGGACACAAAGTCCTCACTATATTCTCCTTGAGCCAAAGTCACACAGACCTCGCCCAATCACTCGTGGTAAGTCTTCAGGTGACTTCCAATCCTCACAGACATGGTCCCTCGATGATCCACAATTCCTCTTGGATGCTCAGACCATGACGCCTAACCGTCTGGAGGATGCACAACCTTGAAAGGTAACAAGCGTCGGTTCCACACAGGAACAATCTCTTCAGCGTGATGCTCAATCACTTTGGGAGGTAGGTGTTTGGGTTTTGGGTTTTCCTCACTTGATGATTTTCGCTCAAAGTCCTCGGAGGATGGGATCCTCTCAAATGAAAAGTCTTAGTTTCTCTCGGAGCAGCCAACCAACTAGTGGTAGTAGGGCACGTATATTTATAGCCTAGGGAGCAGCCCGACATGATAAGACATAAATGCCTTTCAAGGATATCACCATTAGGTGGTAGGATATTTTGTGACAGCTGCCGCGTACCATAGCAACGGTCGGATATCTGAGAATCAAATTCCTCAAGGCTATCATGTTCCTCACTTTGTATCCGCACTAGTGAATTCCTAACTCCTCAATTAGAACAAATTCCTCAGAGACCAGAAGATCTTCGTCTCTGTCACTGAAGAAATTGACTGAACTATATGAGATTTCCAATGGCTTCACTCGAAAGGATTGGGTACATGTAGGATTTGATTTGAGCGTCACTTGGAAAGTGTTTCCTTAGTATTACCTCGACCCCCTTTAACTGTACGGTGTTCCCTGTTGGAGATATGCCCTAGAGGAAATCATGTATGATGATATTTCCTATATGTTTATGAATGAAGATAGTCCTTGGACATTATCAATGATGTGTATCAGTAAGTACGTGACTTGTTTGTGAGACTATGCATTGTATGATGGTTGTCCTAAGAGGTCCCTAGTCGAAACGGCTGTGTGGACGCGCAGCCGACTTGACTAGCATATGACACGGTCGATGACTTGGTCTCTGTGGGGACACTAACTCATAAGTCGAGATCACCGAATGCACGTGTACAGTGATCCCAGAGATCAATGCTCACTGAACACACAGAAGCTGAATAACAAGAGTCTTACATCCATACATACCGTCTTACACAAATTATGACCATTATGGTCAAGTCTTACATTGATAAAGCCTTAAGGGTTGAACATCAAATGAAACACAAGCAGCGGAAATCTTCGTCGATAAGTAGAACCCATGCCATCTGCCTTAACCCTACAGGCATTCTGACTGGGAAACGTCCTAGTTCGCATGATCGTCTCCAAAGAACTCTTCTTTGAACTCCAGTTCTTCCATGCCTGGTCAATTAAATAACCAGTGGCAAGCCAATGAGTACTTTGAATGTACTCGCAAGCAACCCATGTTTTGGTTCAAGATACAATAATGCATGATATAGGTAAATTTTTGCAGAAAGCTAGTTTTGAGTGCAATGACATGTTCAACAACTTGTAAGACATGCATCAAGAGAATTCAAGTAACCATGAGGATAGGTTACAGATATCAACATAAATAGAGTGGGCACCAACCCAACTCAATCATGTCAAGTCCCTTGACTTGACCCAAGTAGTTTTATCAACACACACACACGGTTTGTAAACATGTGGACGTAGCCCAAGAGCGGTTACCCAACTGTCCTTGACTGTGAACACGGCTATTCGAATAGTTTTACACTCTGGAGAGGTTGCACACTTTACCCACAAGATCTGGGGAACTTCCGTGTCATCCACGACCCGCGATACCTCAAGTACCCGGGGTAAGCACCCGATCACTATCTTTCCCTAGACGACACTAACATCGAGTCCACTCCATTGGTAGTAACCCCCGTGCCTAACATTTCACATCATAAAGTTGTGGAGCCTCGCTCCCATATCCATCACATACCACAAGCACGGGGTACCAATGGTGTGTCCGATGCCCTGTGAAAACAGTCATGGCCGCCCTACCTGGCACGACCCCGTCCCGAGAGAGCGCACCAACAACTCTCCCGTCAATAGTAATGCGGGCTCCGAGCTACTATCGGTCTAGGTAATCAATAATGCCCTTTCCCATACAAGGGTAGAGTGGTTGTGCATGTAAGGTTGGCAACGGTCGCAACTTAAACCAATCCGTTTTGAAAACAACACACACTAGCCTCGGTACACCACTTCATCATCAAGTGCCTACCCAACTCATCATCTCCATCGGGCATAAGTGGCACCCGATGGGGTTTTCGAAAAGTCTGTTGAAAATACTTTGTCTCCATCACCATGCATATTGACGTCCCTTTTTGCATAGCACTACTTTAGCATCCTATCTACTCCCACCATCATAACCCTCATAAGAAGGTAGGGTCATGCACAATGCAAGTATCAACGAGGAAGTACGGTGGCAAACCATCAAAGTTGTTACCACCTCATCATGATTCCGTTGCAACAACAATATGGTGCTATATGACATGCATAAAAAGGGTTTCATAGACATGGTCAAAGGGCTGCTTGCCTGTTTTAACAAAGTCTTCGAGGTCTTCAAATATCTCTGGTCCAACTCCGAGCATTTCGTCTACTTCGTCAACTATCGTCGAAAACAACCATAATAAGCAACATGACAAGGCAAAAATAAACTGCTCTAAAAATATGAGTTGGACTTTTCTTGGATACCTCTGGTCATATGAGGAATGACCAAGGGATTTCATTGGAAGTGGATCAATGGATATTTCTAAACATTTCGATATGATGGAATCAAGGGGTTTATGGATTTGCAAGAAGTGTACAGAAGAACTATTTGAAAAAAATGATGAAAGGCATCCATTTAACAAGGAATAATTTTAGAAGCATCTAGGAGTTGGTTTCACTGGATTTGGAGTTCACATGAATTTCCTATGAATTTGCAAAGTTGGCTAATATGAAGAAATGGCTCATTATTTTGTGGGGTACAGAAAGTATTAATAAAAATGTACATAACCTAAGTTATGAACTTAGAAGCATCTAGAAATTTGAATCATGGCATTTGGATCAAAGATGATCTCTCTGTGATTTTCCAAAGTCCATCACTTAAATAGGGAAATGGGGTTTGGTGAAATATGTGTGAAACAAAGTATTCTGGAAAAATGTGTAAGTTACTCCTTGAGTTATAGAATGATTTATGGGGTCACTAGGAATTTGAATCATCAAATTTGGAGGTAATATGAATATTTGGGAGATTTTACAATTTTCTGGAAAAAGAAAATGACAAAGGAAGGGGGGGGGTTATACCTATACTGCCCACTGGGTGCAGCATAGTGCCGCAGCGCATTGGGTCGGCCCAGCGGCTCGGCGACGCGGACGACGGGGCGACGTCACAGGCGGATTTAGCCGAAGCCGTTCCACTTAAACTGGCGGGCCCCGCCCACTGGGTCACTGACGCGTGGGGCCCAGCGGCAGGTCGCCTTCAACCTCCCACGCGTGCTCCTGCCGCGGGGAGGAGCAGCTCCCGCCGACGATTGCCGGGGCTACAGAGCATCTCCGGCGATGCTCTGCCCACCAGCGTGCTCAGGAGGCTGCGACGCATCCGTCTACGTGCTTCACGCACGCCGAGGATGGTCGTAGTGTTGAAGGCATGGATGGTGGCAGAGGAGGTCGTCGGCCATCTTTGGCCGTGAGCGCCTGGCCTCCCCAGGGGCGAACGGAGGCGATGGAGGGCCTTGCGGTGGATGTATGAGGGCGTTGGAGTGGCTAGGGGGTCAACGAGAGCTTGGGTTAGCTCGAATTTAGGCGGAGCCCAGCGGCGATGCTCCGGCCATTGTGGTGGATGGAGGGCACGGGGAGAGGGATGGCCGGGTCTAGGCGACGTACGGGAGGGGGAGAGGGCGAAGGGGTTCCAGAGAGAGGCCTCGGGCGGCCTTATATAGCGAGGCCGTGGCTCACCGTGGGGGTGGCCTACGGGCACCCACGGAAATGGCTGCAGTGGCCACGGGAGGAGGCTCGGGGTTGTCTGCGGCGCTCGTGTGCATGGCCCATGTCGAGGGGGAAAGAGGGAGAGAGAGCGGGGAAGTGGCAGAGAGCCGCGCGTGTGAGGCCGCTCATTGGAGCTCTCAGGGGGCTGGCGCGCGTGCGAGCAAGGGCAGCAGGAGGGAGAAGGAGGAGGGGGACAGAGGTGTGGCGTGATGCGAACGCCAAGGTGCATCGTCGGGCGCGCTAGGGAGGCCCGAGGTGGCCGGACGTGCTTGGCAGGGGGCGGCTACAGTGCGGGAGCGCACTGTAGCACGCTCTGGAGCACGACTTTGGCATGCCATGGCATAAAGAAATGAGAAGTGGGCTCGGCCACTTGTGTCCAGTAGTGCTAGGGGGTAGTAAAGAAAGTGGAGAGAGCCTTGGATGCTCTGGAGAGGCTCTGGTGAGAGAATAGAGATGATAGAGAGAGATGCCATGGCTGTCCAGAGAAGTAAAATGGGGGTGTTCTACCCCTTAATCATTGAGAAATGGCCATGGGAGAGTTGCTGGAGGTAGAAGAGGTCTAGCAGGGGCCGTGGTAAAAAGTTTAGGCCATGGAGAAGAGTGGAAGTGGTCCAAACAGGGGTTTTAGTAAAATGGGGGAAGGTCTTTGTTGCTAGTTTAGGCAAGCAGATGAACTCCTCTTGCCATGAGGATTGACAGGGTCAAATGGTATGAGAAAATAAGAGGGTCCACCAAGATTGAGTTCATTTGGGAAAGGTTGCCAATGCAACTTTTGTAAACCCTACAAATCAGCAGAAATGGACTTTCCAAGATTTAGTGATGCAAATCTGTTCTCCTTGATGCACCACTTGGTGTAGTGTCATAATTTTAGGTTATGAACATGTCCACAAAAGTTGAGATCAAAAGGAGAAAGTTTCCAATGTAGAGTTGTTCAAATTTGGTTCTGGACAGGAAGGGTTTTGGGGCACTTTGATCAATATAACATTTTCTCCAACTTTTGCCATTTGTTCTAGATGAATGATTAGACCATTTGAGCATGTTCACAAGGTTTGAGAACATTTGGACATGTTTGGCAATATAAAGTTGCTCAAACTTGAAAATTGACAGAAATGGTTTTGAGGGGATTTCTTGGGGTTATGCTACTCTCCATGACATGATACTTGTCAAGATCATCCAACATGTCATATGTGACATGTTAGAATTTTCTTGGACTTTTTGGAGAATATTTCCTTTGTAAATATTTCAAAATCTTGAAATATCCAGAAAGGGTTTTTGAGGGATTTGACCAATATTTTGAACATGACCATGTGTTGAAACTCTTATATATGGACAATATATGTCCACTGAGTTTCCCTAGGTTTTTGTCAAACCACATTTTATCATGATGTATCATCTTAAGTGTTGTGCCATGAAAATCAGGGTGTGACAGACATACCCCTCTTACAAGAATCTCGTCCCCGAGATTCCCAGACTAGGCGCGGAAAGGGATACAGAAACTTGGATTTGGGGTAGTCTTCAAGTCCTCATGCTGCTTCTGCTTCCGTGTAGTGCTCCATTGAGCTTGAAGTACTTGATGGTGTGGCTTCCTGTATGATGCTCTTCTTGATCCAGGTTGCTAATAGGTAGCTCGCGGTAGATTAGATTGGGCTAGGGGTCGATGGCTCGGTGGTCAATGCCCTTGTAGAGATCGGGCAAGTTAGGAAGTTGGAAACACTTCCGGGGTTGTGATGCATGGAAGGCGTTGTGCACATCAGGTAACTCGGGTGGCAACTCCAGCTGGTAACTGTCTTCTCTTCGTCTCGTAGTGATCTCAGTGGGGGTTGTTAAATCTTGGAGTCATCTCGAAGGGGGCCGATGAATCTTGGTGTGGGTCTCCTTGTCATGGAAATGCTTGGTTCCTTAGAGAGGAGTGGCGTGCAGATACACATGGTCTTTGACGCGGAAGTATACTTCTTGAAGATGGTGGTTGGTTTAGTTCTTCCTCCTAGACATGACGATCTTCAGATGTTCCTTGACCAGCTCAACGATTCTTCTTCCGTCTTTGGGTAGACAAGTATGTCATCAAATAAAGATGACAACTAACTTGTCCAAGCACTCCATGAAGTCTATGGGGTACGTAAAGTGGGCTGAGGCATTGGTGATGGTCACAGTTGAGTATTGGCCAAGGTCTTATCGATCTAGAGCCAAAGCCCAAGGTCAGGATCCGACCATGTTGTGGCTTGGTAGGGCGTAAGGGTTTCAAGGATTCTAGTGTGCGAGTGAATGTTTATCATCCCATCCTTGAGCACAGTTTCTGAGATGCCAATAGTTCTACCTAGTCTTCACCTCATATTACCAAAAGAATCATCTCATATAGGTCAACTCCAATCATCACTCATGTTATTCATATCCTCATGGCTCCCGAGGGGAGGTCTAACAAAATCATTCATGACAACTATTCCCAAACTCATATCTATGCAAAAGTCAAGGGGTAGAACATATAAGCTGCTAAGCTTGAATTCAATCACCACAATCAAAGTGCTCAGTCTATTGATCCAAGGTCTATGTTAGTGCATCTCTATCCTAAGGAAACACGTCGTATGCCACTCCAAGATCTAGTTTCCTTCCTATGAATCAACTCCAACAACCTATTAACTACACCAATCATTACATGATCCAGTAGTTCTTCAAATCCAATCTCTATGGTGTTCCACACGATCTTCTAATATCCTATAATCCACAAATACTGGGAAGGCTACCTTACTATAGTCATTCCACCAATTTCCATTATCATGGTCAAGTAAACTCCAAGGTCAAGCTTATAAAGATACCTAAATAAACTCCGACAATTAGTCCAATCTCCTAGTTTTTCGTCCACCGAGAAACATGGTATCATGATCGAGATCATCAGTTTAAATCCAATTTACTCCGAACCATGTAGACATACTCAGCATCTATATTCAACTAGAATCACCTACTTAAAATCCAAATCTCTTGTCCAACAAGAATTCCTACATGTTCCCCCAAGTCATTTACGTAATATCAACTGTCTCCTACCAATATCCCATGGCTAAGTTAAATCCAAATACTTCCAAGAATTTCAGCTTGCGATCATAATTGTCCTATTAAATCCAATTTACTCAGGGGTAATGATAGCTACGCAACTCTATTATCATGATCCCACCAAGTTCAACATGAAAGCCTTATAATCCACCAAAGATTCTTAGATAGTTCCTCCCGGTCACTGATATAAACTCATCAAGTCATTTGTCCTCTGCTACTATATCCTGAAATTGGTCTTCCCTATGGCATCGTCAGTTTTGGTGATATCTTAGGATGATAATGTGCTCGTTCACTATGTCCACTAGTTCCCTAATGAACCCAGTGATAAGCAAGGTTATGGAGGCTTAACAGGTTCTCTTGCAATTCTGCGGGTTAAGCACATGGTTAAGGACTCGAGCTGGGGTATCTTATGAAGTGTCGAAGGGTCTAGGAATGGGTTTCTAATCTTGAGGGGCAACCATAACTCTAAGGGGCTGCACTTGGTCGAGGAGGTTGTAGCAAAAGTCTTCAATGCTGGTTGGTTGCCAAAGTAGAATCCTTGGTGCATCTTGTCTTGCTAGCCTTCAGTTGAGGAGAGAGATGAGAGGGAGAGGTAGCATAGATGAGGGGAATGCCTAAAGGGGATTCTATAGTGCTAGTGCAAACAAACAGGTGCAAAGAGGGCCAAACAAAAGAAACAAGGTGATGAAGGTGATATAGTCGCATACTTGTCGCCTAGGGCAAAAGTGCGACCTATATCAAAACACAAACAAATAAAAACAAGGAACACACAATCATGGTTCTATTCGAACTATCATACGGACTCGACTGCGCATAGGGGGTAGATGACTCATCCTGCCCTAGGGTTTCTCGGACTCAGTAGTCGTGCCTTGTGCCTCGTGCAGTCTTCTGAGTTTTCCTCAGGTGGTGCTACGTCTCTTGTAGTTGTATATGAAATGATCTGGGCTGAGCCTAAAGCGTCTTCAACAACTTCTCGCCTGTTGAAGTGATGGGGTGAAGGTGGCTCCTTGTAGCTGGCATTGACTCGGTCTTCCCTTGTCTTCTTAATCATGACGATCCCTTTTGCCTTTTAAGGTGTCAAGGGTTTCGGGTAAGCAATCATTTATGCAATTACATTAACAAGGCATAATAGAGGTCCAACCTATCAGTTACATTGATGATAACATCAATACCTAGAGCGGGGGACTAAGAGAACCATTTTCCTGCTCACTATAGTAAGGCGGACCAAATGGCTAGGTTCTCATCCACCGGTGGTTGCCGATGCAGCAACGGTAGTGACAGGGTTACTCTATTAGCGATGTATATCATGATATTGCATATCCTATGCCCTGATCATTGTAGGCTAGGGTTGCTTCATCTTGGGGTAGTGTCAAGGGTGTCACCATCTCCTGGGTCTTCATGTCCTCATTCCTCAAGGATGTATCTTCTGTTGGTATCGTCTTGTTGTGATGTCACCAATCTTGTGTTCAGGAGATGTGGGTGAATGTCTAGCAATGCATCTTCCTTCTAGATTATCCACGAGGATTACAAGGAATCCAGTGGTCAGGGGCATAAGGGTTCTAGCGAGCAAAGGTTTTGAAGGGGAGAGATCAATAAGGAAAGTATACCTTAGTTTTCGAAAAACTAAGAAGGGAAGAGAAGTACAGATAGTTTTGAAAACTTAGTAGTAGTTTTGGAAATAGTTTTACCCTAAATAATGACCATGCTAACTAAGTCTTCCTACAGTCAGGATGGCTCTGATACCAGCTCTGTGGGGACCCCGACTCATAAGTTGAGATCACCGAATGCACGTGTACAGTGATCCCAGAGATCAATGCTCACTGAACACACAGAAGCTGAATAACAAGAGTCTTACATCCATACATATCGTCTTACTAAAATTATGACCATTATGGTCAAGTCTTACATTGATAAAGCCTTAAGGGCTGAACATCAAATGAATCACAAGCAGCGGAAATCTTCGTTGATAAGTAGAACCCATGCCATCTGCCTTAATCCTACAGGCATTCTGACTGGGAAACGTCCTAGTTCGCATGATCGTCTCCAAAGAACTCTTCTTTGAACTCCGGTTCTTCCATGCCTGGTCAATTAAATAACCAGTGGCAAGCCAATGAGTACTTTGAATGTACTCGCAAGCAACCCATGTTTTGGTTCAAGATACAACAATGCATGATATAGGTAAATTTTTGCAGAAAGCTAGTTTTGAGTGCAATGATATGTTCAACAACTTGTAAGACATGCATCAAGAGAATTCGAGTAACCATGAGGATAGGTTACAGATATCGACATAAATAGAGTGGGCACCAACCCAACTCAATCATGTCAAGTCCCTTGACTTGACCCAAGTAGTTTTATCAACACACAGACACGGTTTGTAAACATGTGGACGTAGCCCAAGAGCGGTTACCCAACTGTCCTTGACCGTGGACACGGCTATTCGAATAGTTTTACACTCTGTAGAGGTTGCACACTTTACCCACAAGATCCGGGGAACTTCCGTGTCATCCATGACCCGAGATACCTCAAGTACCCGGGGTAAGCACCCGATCACTATCTTTCCCTAGACGACACTAACATGGAGTCCACTTGATTGGTAGTAACCCCCGTGCCTAACATTTCACATCATAAAGTTGTGGAGCCTCGCTCCCATATCCATCACATACCACAAGCACGGGGTACCAACGGTGTGTCCGGTGCCCTGTGAAAACAGTCATGGCCGCCCTACCTGGCACGACCCCGTCCCAACAGAGCGCACCAGCAACTCTCCCGTCACTATTAATGCGGGCTCCAAGCTAGTATCGGTCTAGGTAATCAATAATGCCCTTTCCCATACAAGGGTAGAGTGGTTGCGCATGTAAGGTTGGAATAACGGTCGCAACTTAAACCAATCCATTTTGAAAACAACACACACCTGCCTCGGTACACCACTTTGTCATCAAGTGGCTACCCAACTCATCATCTCCCCCGGGCATAAGTGGTACCCAATGGGGTTTTCGGAAAGTCTTTTGAAAATACTTTGTCTCCATCACCATGCATATTCCCGTCCCTTTTTGCGTAGCACTACTTTAGCATCCTATCTACTCCCACCATCATAACCCTCATAAGAAGGTAGGGTCATGCACAATGCAAGTATCAACGAGGAAGTACGGTGGCAAACCATCAAAGTTGTTATCACCTCATCATGATTCCGTTGCAACAACAATATGGTGCAATATGACATGCATAAAAAGGGTTTCATAGACATGGTGAAAGGGTTGCTTGCCTGTTTTAACAAAGTCTTCGAGGTCTTCAAATATCTCTGGTCCAACTCCGAGCATTTCGTCTACTTCGTCAACTATCGTCGAAAACAACCATAATAAGCAACATGACAAGGCCAAAATAAAAGTGCTCTATAAAAATGTGAGTTGGACTTTTCTAGGATACCTCTGGTCATATGAGGAATGAGCAAGGTGATTTCATTGGAAGTGGATCAATGGATATTTCTAAACATTTCGATATGATGGAATCAAGGGGTTTATGGATTTGCAAGAAGTGTACAGAAGAACTATTTGAAAAATATGATGAAAGGCATCCATTTAATAAGGAATAATTTTAGAAGCATCTAGGAGTTGGTTTCACTGGATTTGGAGTTCACATGAATTTCCTATGAATTTGCAAAGTTGGCTAATATGAAGAAATGGCTCATTATTTTGTGGGGTACAGAAAGTATTAATAAAAATGTTCATAACCTAAGTTATGAACTTAGAAGCATCTAGAAATTTGAATCATGGCATTTGGATCAAAGATGATCTCTCTGTGATTTTCCAAAGTCCATCACTTAAATAGGAAAATGGGGTTTTGTGAAATATGTGTGAAATAAAGTATTCTGGAAAAATGTGTAAGTTACTCCTTGAGGTATAGAATGATTTATGGGGTCACTAGGAATTTGAATCATCAAATTTGGAGGTAATATGAATATTTGGGAGATTTTACAAACTTTTGGAAAAAGAATATGACAAAGGAAGGGGGGTTATACCTATACTGCCCACTGCGTGCAACATAGTGCCGCAGTGCACTGGGCCGGCCCAACGGCTCGGCGACGCGGACGACGGGGCGACGTCGAAAGTGGATTCAGCCGAAGCCGTTTCCACTTAAACGCGCGGGGCCCGCCCACTGGGTCGTTGACGCGTGGGGCCCAGCGGCAGGTCGCCTTCAACCTCCCATGCGCGCTCCGGTCGCGGGGAGGAGCAGCTCTCGCCGGTGATTGCCGGGGCTACAGAGCATCTCCGGCGACGCTCTGCCCACCAGCGTGCTCAAGAGGCTGCGACGCATCCGTCTAGGTGCTTCACGCACGCCGAGGATGGTCGTAGTGGTGAAGGCTTGGATGGTGGCGGAGGAGGTCGTCGGCCATCTTTG
Source organism: Triticum timopheevii (assembly GCA_963921465.1). NCBI lineage: Eukaryota > Viridiplantae > Streptophyta > Magnoliopsida > Poales > Poaceae > Triticum > Triticum timopheevii. The sequence goes on along the minus strand of OY997264.1, from coordinate 243,517,485 downwards.
GCCGTGAGCGCCTGGCCTCCCCGGGGGCGAACGGAGGCGATGGAGGGCCTTGCGGTGGATGTATGAGGGAGTTGGAGTGGCTAGGGGGAGAATGAGAGCTTGGGTTAGCTCGAATTTAGGCGGAGCCCAGCGGCGATGCTCCGGCCATTGTGGTGGATGGAGGGCACGGGGAGAGGGATGGCCGGGTCTAGGCGACGTACGGGAGCGGGAGAGGGCGAAGGGGTTCCAGAGAGAGGCCTCGGGCGGCCTTATATCGCGAGGTCGTGGATCACCGTGGGGGTGGCCTACGGGCACCCACGGAAATGGCTGCAGTGGCCACGGGAGGAGTCTCGGCGTTGTCTGCGGCGCTCGTGGGCATGGCCCATGTCGAGGGGGGAACGAGGGAGAGAGAGCGGGGAAGTGGCAGAGCGCCGCGCGTGTGAGGCCGCTCATTGGAGCTCTCGGGTGGCCGGCGCGCGTGCGAGCAAGGGCAGCAGGAGGGAGAATGAGGAGGGGGACAGAGGCGTGGCGTGATGCGGACGCCGAGGCACATCGTCAGGCGCGCTAGGGACGCCCGAGGTGGCCGGACGTGCTTGGCAGGGGGCGGCTACACTGCGGGAGCGCACTGTAGCGCGCTCTGGAGAACGCCTTTGGCATGCCATGGCATAAAGAAATGGGAAGTGGGCTCGGCCACTTGTGTCCAGTAGTGCTAGGGGGTAGTAAAGAAAGTGGAGAGAGCCTTGGATGCTCTTGAGAGGCTCTGGTGAGAGAATAGAGATGATAGAGAGAGATGCCATGGCTGTCCAGAGAAGTAAAATTGGGGTGTTCTACCCCTTAATCATTGAGAAATGGCCATGGGAGAGTTGCTGGAGGTAGAAGAGGTCTAGGAGGGGCCGTGGTAAAAAGTTTAGGCCATGGAGAAGAGTGGAAGTGGTCCAAACAGGGGTTTTAGTAAAATGGGGGAAGGTGTTTGTTGCTGGTTTGGGCAAGCAGATGAACTCCTCTTGCCATGAGGATTGACAGGGTCAAATAGTATGAGAAAATAAGAGGGTCCACCAAGATTGAGTTCATTTGGGAAAGGTTGCCAATGCAACTTTTGTAAACCCTAGAAATCAGCAGAAATGGACTTTCCAAGATTTAGTGATGCAAATCTGTTCTCCTTGATGCACCACTTGGTGTAGTGTCATAATGTCAGGTTATGAACATGTCCACAAAAGTTGAGATCAAAAGGAGAAAGTTTCCAATGTAGAGTTGTTCAAATTTGGTTCTGGACAGGAAGGGTTTTGGGGCACTTTGATCAATATAACATTTTCTCCAACTTGTGCCATTTGGTCTAGATGAATGATTAGACCATTTGAGCATGTTCACAAGGTTTGAGAACATTTGGACATGTTTGGCAATGTAAAGTTGCTCAAACTTCAAAATTGACAGAAATGGTTTTGAGGGGATTTCATGGGGTTATGCTACTCTCCATGACATGATACTTGTCAAGATCATCCAACATGTCATATGTGACATGCTAGAATTTTCTTGGACTTTTTGGAGAATATTTCCTTTGTAAATATTTCAAAAGCTTGAAATATCCAGAAAGGGTTTTTGAGGGATTTGACCAATATTTTGAACATGACCATGTGTTGAAACTCTTATATATGGACAATATATGTCCACTGAGTTTCCCATGGTTTTTGTCAAACCACATTTTATCATGAGTTATCATCTTAAGTGTTGTGCCATGAAAATCAGGGTGTGACAGTCTCAGTAGCCATGGAGCATTGGATGGTAATTGAATAATATGGACTTGGAAAGGTCTGGTCGGATTCGACGTAGTCAAATGCGAGTCAAGATAAGGTCTTAATCGGACAGACCCAACTATGAGACGCAGCGATATGTCGTCTGTGATTCTGTAGTATGACACAGGTTATATATCCTAAGACCTGAGCTGACGCATGTACTTGGGATGGTGACAAACCTGCTATGGGCCGACCAAACGCTACTCCATAACTGGGTAGTTACAAAGGTTGGTTTCAGGCTTGTCCATACCCATGCTGCGAGACATGGTCGAGCAATATGGAATTTCCCCCTCCGATTAGGAGAGATATACTCTGGGCCCCTCGTGTGATCCGACCAGGATAAGCATGGCCATGCGACTAGGAATATGAGATAATCCGAAAAGTGGTCGGCATCACTGGAACGTGAAAGAGGTTGGGCTAGCACAAGGATGACAATTTCGCCTTGAGCCCGACAACATATATTGTGAGGCAAAGGGAACAGAACTGTGGCACATTGTACAGGTTTGCCTAACCAGCTTCATAGTCTGCTTGGTGGTCGGCACGCCTTGCTAGAGGTCGCTACCAACCATGCAGGTCGGAGGTGATCCGAATTGTGACCAAGCCGACTTGAACCTAAGAGGTCGCATGCTTAAAGGAAGAAACCAATGAGGTCGGTTCGGAGAACACTGGTCGGATGTGATCCAAACTGGACTTGGAATGCGACCGAGTAGACTTGTGGGCTTTAGGGTCCGTGCGAGGCCCAAGTATTGAGACCGCGAAGGACGCCTATGTAAAGTGGAGGTGCGGCACACTCATGCTATTGATCGCTTCGTCGTTGTCACTAGGGTTTGCATGTGTTGCGAGTAGCCACCTCCACTCGCCGCAAGTTGTGTGATCGCACCTAGCAGTCCTACGCACGATGTTCCTACGGCACGCGCGAATACTGTTAGAGGCGGTGCACTTGCGCTGCTCCGGTGAACCTATATGAGGGATCTGACGACCATCCGTTCGAGGGAGATCGGACGAGGAGGAGATGAATCAAGGGGACGTGCTGCCCCAACTCTTCTTCCGCTGCACGGCACTGCGCGTCTAGTGGTAACGATCTATGATCCATCTTCTGTAGCATGGTCTTGGTGGTTCTGTGCGTAGGAAAATTTTAATTTGCAGTCGACGCACCCTACCATAGATCCCAACATTTCCTATGACTCAAGAAATATAAAATGAAACTACGAAAACAAAAGTCTTCACGCTTCATAGTCCTTGCGAGTGGCGTCGTCCGTAGCGGCAACGACAATAATCCCACCACCGCACCCAAGGATGGAGCCGTGCTGCCTACGGGAAGCACAGGGACCTCCAAGGGTAGGAAGACGACCCCACCGATGCACGCACCACGGTCCTCTGAGGTCGTGCGCGACGAGCAGCGCCGTGACGTTGGTGACCCCGGGCGTCGTCGCGTCAAGAGCCCTTTTCGTCATTCTCAAGATGCGCAGGGTCGACATGCATGTCAAGATACTGGTGAAAAGGGCATGCATCCACGGAATCGTGATGGAACTCCTTCTAACATAGTTGGAAGTCCGAGATCCTCCCGTTCCTCGTGCTTGTCGCTGCCACTGACGCTAGCAAAAGCGTTGGCACGAGCGCAGCTACTGCTCGACTTCCCTCCTGCTGCGGAGAAGCAAGAGTGGAGGGCTGCCATCCAAAGCGTTATTGGCCACGCCAACGGAGATGGCCACCAGGAGGCAAGACCCTCGCGGCGCCTGACCGTCGAGCCGGTGCGTGTTGATAGTGGAAGGGTTGGAGGCGCCATAAACATGGTGCACTCCCCTCCACTGTGGCAGTGGCGGTCCCCAACTCATCAGGACCATCGTGTGCGTAGCGCAGTGTATTTCGTACCCGACACACAAACCGGTAGAATGGGATTCTATGCATAACTTTGTTTTGCAGGTTTCATGTGAGTAGTATGGCTCATATGTATGTGATGCATGTGTGTAAATTATACATGGCCTGCGTGTCATGTTTGACAGCCGGCAGGAGCCAAAGTGTTGTCATTATATTGTATAACGACCTGCGTGTGGACTTGTGACTCTAGTAAAAATTCATTGCTAGTTGTAGTAGTTGGATAATAGAGATCAGGTTGGTGGCTTGGCATCCCGGCGTGACAAACAAGATGGAGTTCCTAGATGGTCATCGGAGTCGGAGCCGACCTAGAAGAAAGTCCATGAAGGAGCCATACTATTTAACAATATGTGATTATTTGTGATTGTTATTCTTCTTTGTTTCTATGCATGTTAGAATGGTAGAAAGTTCCCTCATGAATATCAAGTAAATTGCCATTCCCGATGTTGCACCTTCGCACGTCAAGTACGTCTAGTAGTGGGCTCATAAAATTGGGGTGCTTCTAGGTGTCCTTGAACTGAAGGGTTCATGTCAGACACAGACATGCACTGCATAAGGTTAACTTGACAAAGCTATCAAAACGGTTTTGGGCCTTGTGGCAAAGAAGGTTGGGAGCCGGGGTATAAGATACCTTCCCGACCTACACGAGTCGTATAGAGATGCGATTAGCAAGGAGTTGCTTACCGAATAGGTATGTTGGCTAGCAGTGATGCTAAATCTCACTAGTCGCATGCGCTAGTCGGATCCTGAATCACTGAAAGTCTGTGGAGAGATGCCGACTTCAATGGGAGTATTTCTGTATAGGCTAGAATTACTCTACATAAACACATTGCTTAGTGATTGCATATTTTCTCCTGTAGATCAAAGGCACCACCTGCTCAACCCAACTTTGCATTGAAATCAACTCTGGAAAAGGATAAACTGAATGGAACAAACTTTACCACCTGGTATAGAAATCTGAGAATTGTTCTCAAGCATGATAAAAAGGAACATGTGTTAGAGGATCCACTTCCAGAGGAACCTACTGATAATGCTAATGCCACAACTAAGAATGCCTACTATAAACTCGTTGATGAATCAATTGAGATCAGCTGTCTGATGCTGGCTTGTATGGAGCCCAATTTGCAACAGCATTTCGAAAATGTTGAGGCTAACGATATGATCGAGAGTCTCAAGAGCATGTTTCAGACACAGGCTAGGACCAAAAGGTTCAACGTCTGGCGATCCTTGATGGATTGCAAGCTGAAGGAAGGTGATCCACTAAGCCCACATGTGATCAAGATGATCGGATATATGCAAGCTTTGGATTAGTTGGGCTTCCAGCTCTTGGATGAGCTTGCTACAGAGGCAGTTCTGGGTTCTCTTCCGCCTAGCTATGGGACATTCATCTCGAACTATCATATGCATGGCCTTCAAAAGAACCTCACTGAATTGCATGGGCTGCTCAAAGTGGCAAAGCAAGATATTAAGAAAGGCACACATCAAGTGTTGATGGTGCAGAAATTGACTAAATTCAAGAAGAGTTGGTAAAAGAAAAAGGCTAAGGCAAAGGGCACGGAGACGGTAACCTCCGCCGCTGCGCCGAAGTCTGGACCAGACACGGAGACCGTTTGCTATCACTTCAAGGAGACCGGACACTGGAGGAGGAACTATAGCAAGTGGCTTGCAGAGCATAGCAAGAATGTTAGAAATGCTTGTTCGGCCAAAGGTACACTTGTTGCATATGTTATAGACATTTACCTTGCTGACATACCTAGTAGCTCTTGTGTATTTGATACTGGATCTGTTGTTCATATTTGCAACTCGATGCAGGGGCTGGTAAGAACTAGGCGTGTGGCACAAGGGGAGATTGACATCAGGGTCGACAACAAAGCAAGAGTTACTGCGTTGGAGGTCGGCACGATGCAGCTCCAGCTTCCTTCCGAATTTATTATGGAATTGAATAATTGTTATTACATTCCTGCACTTAGTCGGAACATTTCTACCTCATGTTTGATGAGTCAAGGTTATGAATTCAATTTAAAGGACAATGGTTGTTTGATATTTTTGAATGGTATGTTCCACGGCCATGCACCCATTGTTGATGGACTATTCATTGTGAATCTGGAAACGGAACATGTCTATAATATGAATGTCAAGAGGCATAAACCTAATGAGATAAATCCGACAAACTTCTGGCATTGCCGGCTTGGACACATTAATCTGAAACGCATGAAGAAGCTCCATGATGATGGGCTCCTGACTTTGTCCGACTTCGGGTCATTCGAGACATGTGAATCATGCTTGCCTAGCAAGATGACTAAGTCTCCTTTCGCAAAGAGTTGTGAGAGGGCGTCCGAGCTGTTGGAACTTATACATAGTGATGTATGTGGTCCAGTGAGCACAACTGCCAGAGGCGGCTATCAGTACTTCATGACTTTTACCGACGACTTGAGTAGATATGGATATATCTATTTGATGAGGCGCAAGTCAGAAACTTTTGAAAAGTTTGAAGAGTTTCAGAACAAGGTTGAGAATCAGCTCGGCAAGACTATAAAGCTTCTGCGATCTGATCGTGGAGGTGAGTACATGAGCCAGGAGTTTGATGATCATCTGAAAAGTCGAGGTATAGTACCTTAGCTCACACCTCCGGGTATGCCACAGAGAAACGGCGTGTCGGAACGGAGGAATAGGACCTTGTTGGACATGGTCTAGTATATGATGAGAAAATTGGATTTACCCTTGTCATTCTGGGGATACGCTCTAGAAACTGCAGCTTTCACACTTAACAGGGTACCATCAAAATCCATAGACAAGACACCACATGAGATGTGGACCGGGAAAACTCCCAGTTTGTCTTCCCTAAAGATTTGGGGTTGTGGAGCATTTGTCAAATGACTTATGTCAGACAAGCTTACACCTAAGTCGGATAAATGCATATTCGTGGGATATCCGAGGGAAACCTTGGGATATAGCTTCTACAACCAAGAAGAGAACAAAGTGTTTGTTGCTCAGAATGGGGTTTTCCTTGAGAATGAGTTTCTCAGTCGGGAGGCCAGTGGGAGGATGGTCCGACTGGAAGAAATTCGAGGACCATTCAGGGATGGCTCGGCTGGTGATGTGATCATATCAGAGTCAGTCAGGGAACCCGTAGTGGAAGCGGCACCGAAACCACGGAGGTCGGAAAGATTGTGCAGAGTGTGCGATGTATTGTTGCTAGAAAGAGACGAGCCGGCTACATATGCGGAAGCGATGGTGAGCCCAGATTCCGAGGCATGGCTGGAGGCCATGAGATCCGAGTTAAAGTCCATTGATGAGAATCAAGTCTGGGACTTGGTTGATCCGCCGCCTGGCGTAACAACCATTGGTTGCAAATGAGTCTTTAAGAAGAAAATCGATGTGGATGGAAATGCTCAGATCCACAAAGCTCAGCTTGTTGCTAAAGGTTATGGACAAGTTCAAGGAATTGAGTACGATGAGACTTACTCGCCGGTAGCGATGTTGAAGTCGGTGAGGATCGTACTAGCTATAGCTGCATATTTCGATTACGAGATATGGCAGATGGATGTCAACACGGCTTTCCTTCATGGAAATTTAGCCGAGGACGTGTATATGATATAGCCCGAGGGTTTTTACGATCCGACTAGCGCTAGTAAGGTATGCAAGCTCAAGAGATCCATTTATGGGCTTAGGCAAGCATCTCGGAGTTGGAACATTCGTTTTGATGAGGTCATCACTAGTCTCAGTTTCATCAAAACCGAAGAGGACACTTGTTTATACAAGAAGTTAAGTGGGAGCTCGATAGTGTTTTTAATCTTGTATGTGGATGATATACTACTGATCGGAAATGATGTTTCGATGTTGAACTCGGTCAAGGAATCATGGAATGGCAAGTTTTCAATGAAGGATCTCGGTGAAGCAGTTTACAATTTAGGCATCAAGATCTATAGAGATAGATCGAGGAGGCTGCTCAGCTTAACCAGAGCACGTACATAGATAAAGTGTTGAAGAGGTTCAACATGTGTGAGGCAAATAAAGGGTTCTTGCCACTCTCACATGGTATAAGGCTAAGCGAGACTCAGAGTCCTTCAACATCTGATGAGCGAAGCAGGATGAGTAGGATTTTGTATGCCTTGGCAATCGGATCCATCATGTATGCCATGATATGTACAAGGATTGATGTTTGTTTTGCAATAAGCCTAACAAGTAGATACCAGGCCAACCCAGGTGAGAGTCACTGGGCAGCGGTAAAGACTATTTTGAAGTACCTCAAAGGACTAAAGAGATGTTCCTAGTTTATGGAGGTGAGGGAGAGTTCGTCGTAAGGGGTTACACCGATGCTAGTTTCCTAACCGACAGAGATGATTGTCGATCACAATCCGGATTCGTGTACGTCCTGAATGGAGGATTAGTGAGCTGGATGAGTTCCAAGCAAGATACGGTGGCCGATTCTACCACAGAACTTGAATACATTGCTTCTTGTGAAGCTGCGAAGGAAGGTGTTTTGATCCGACATTTTCTGGATAATCTTTGTATTTTCCCAGCCTCGGTAAAACCGTTGGACCTTTATTGTGATAATTCTGGTGCCATCGCACAAGCCAAGGAGCTGAGGAATCACCAAAAGGTCAGACACATAGATCGGAAATATCACCTGATACGAAAGATCGTAAAGAATGTGATGTAGAGTTATGCAAAATTCACACGGATGCAAATGTTGCAGATCCGTTGACTAAGCCGGTTCCACAACCGAAGCATGAGGGGCACGTTAGAGCTATGGGCATTCGACGTCTATTTGATTGACTCTAGTGCAAGTGGGAGACTATTGGAGATATGGCCTAGAGGCAATCATGTATGATGATATTTCCTATGTGTTTATGAATGAAGATAGTCCTTGGACATTATCAATGATGTGTATCAACAAGTATGTGACTTGTTTGTCACACTATGCATTGTATGATGGCTGTCCTAAAAGGTCCCTAGTCGAAAGGGCTGTGTGGACGCGCAGCCGACTAGACTAGCATATGACACGGTCGATGGCATGTTCTCACTAGCCATGTAGCATTGGATGCTAATCGGATAATATGGACTTGGAAAGGTCTGGTCGTATTCGACATAGTCGAATCCGAGTCGAGATAAGGTCCGAATTGGACAGACGCAACTATGAGACGCAGTGATATGTCATATGTGAGTCTCTAGTACGACATACGTTCTATATCCTAATACCTGAGCTGACGCATGTACTCAGGATGGTGACAGACTTGCTTTGGGCCGACCAAACACTACTCCATAACTGGGTAGTTACAAAGGTTGGTTTCAGGCTTGTCAAGACCCATGCTACGAGACATGGTCGAGCAAGATGGGATTTGCCCCTCCGATTAAGAAAGATATACTCTCGGCCCCTCATGTGATCCGACCAGGATAAGCATGGCCATGCGACAAGGATTATGAGATAATCCGGATAGTGGTCGGCATCACTGGAACGAGAAAGAGTTCGGGCTAGCACAAGGATGACAGTCTCACCTTGAGGCCAACAACATATATTGTGCGGCAAAGGGAATAGAACAGTGACACATTGTACAGGTTCGCCTAACCAGTTTCATAGTATGCTTGGTGGTCGGCACGCCTTGCTAGAGGCCGCTACCAACCGTGCAGGTCGGAGGTGATCCGAACTGTGACCAAGCCAACTTGAACCTAAGGGGTCGCGCGCTTATGGGGAGGAACCTATGAGGTCGGTTCAGAGGACACTGGTCGGATATGACCCAACTTGGACTTGGAATGAGACTGAGTAGACTTGTGGGCTTTATGGTCCGTGCGAGGCCCAAGTATTGAGCCCACGACGGATGCCTATATAAAGTGGAGGTGTGGCACACTCATGCGATTGATCACTTCGGCGATGTCACTAGGGTTTGCATGTGTTGCGAATAGCCACCTCCACTTGCCACAAGTTGTGTGATCGGACCTAGCATTCCGCCACACGACGTTCCTCCTGCACGCGCGGATACCGTTAGACACGGTGCCCTTGCGCCGCTCCGGCGAACCTGTACGAGGGATCCAATGACCGGCTGTTCGAGGGAGATCGGATGAGGAGGAGAACAACCACGCGGACATGCTGCCCCAACTCTTCTTCCGCTGCACGGCACTGTGCGTCTACTGGTAACGATGTGTGATCTATCTCCGGTAGCATGTTCTTGGTTGTTCTACCCGTAGGAAAATTTTAATTCACAGTCGACCCACCCTACCGTAGATCCCAACATTTCCTATGACTCAAGAAATAGAAAATGAAACTATGAAAACAAAAGTCTTCACGCTTCATAGTCCTCGTGAGTGGCGTTATCCGTAGTGGCGATGACGATCTGCCCGCCGCCGCACCCAAGAATGGAGCCATGCTGCCTATGGGAAGCGCAGGGACCTCCAAGGGTAGGAAGATGACCCAGTCGATGCACGCACCGCGGTCCTCCCAGGTCGAGCGCGACGAGCAGCGCCGCGATGTTGGTGACCCCGGGCGTCCTCGCGGAGCCTTCTACGTCATTCTCAAGATGCGCAGGGTCGACATGCACACCAAGATACTGGTGAAAAGGGCGTGCGGCCACGGAATCATGATGGAACTCCTTCTAACATAGTTGGAAGTCCGAGCTCCTCCCGTTCCTCGCGCTTGTCTCTGCCACCGACGCGAGCAAAAGCGTTGGCACGAGCGCAACTAATGCTCGACTTCCCTCCTGCTGCGGAGAAGCAAGAGTGGAGGGCTGCCATCCAAAGCCTTATTGGCCATGCCAACAGGGATGGCCAGCGGGAGGCAAGTCCCTCGCGGCGCCGTAGCATTGAGCCGGTGCGCGTTGATAGTGGAAGGGTTGGAGGCGCCGCAACCATGGTGCAGTCCCCTCCACTGCGGCAGCGGCGGTCCCCAGCTTGTTGGGTTGACACCCGTGATAACGTATCCACGGCATCGTCCGATCCGCGAGCACTTCACGACCAACGTCAAGTTCTTCGTCAGCGCCTCAAGGAGGATGCCTGGACCACCATCGAGCAGCGACGGGGGGTGCACCATCAGTCTGATAGGTGTGCTAGACCCACTGCGTACATGCCTGCGCCGGAAGATGTTGACAACTTTCCCTATGTAATAACCTGTCCAGGATTTACCCGTGAGCTATGGCAGTTCCAGTGGCCCACGACCCGCATGCTCAAGCCAGAGGTCCCAGAGAAGTACAATGTCAAGACTCATCTGTCCGAGTTCCTGAGCGTTTACACCATAGCGATGCAAGCTTCCAGAGCTCAAGACGGCAAGGTGCTCGCCAACTATTTCCCGTTGGTGCTCAAGCCCAATGTCAGGTCATGGTTGATGCACCTGCCGATAGATTCCATCTCCTCTTGGTCGGATCTGTGCAACAAGTTTGTTGGTGCCTTTACTGGCGGCCACGTAGCTCCTGGCCAGCCAAGTGATTTGCATGTAATCTCTTAGAGAGACGGTGAATACTTGTGCAAATATATACAAAGGTTCAGCTGTGTGCAGTACAACATCCCTTATGTTCATCCCCCCGCTGTCATCAGCGCGTTCCATCAAAACATGTGCAATCGTAAGATGCGTGAAGAGCTGGCGATGAACAAGGTTACGGATGTTCCCAAGCTTTATGTTCTAGCTAACAGGTGTGCCCAAGCTGAGGAAGGAAGGAAGTACCCCGGCAAAAATTACGACTCGAGAAGTGACTCTGAAGATGAGAACATCGTCGCCTTGGCATAGAAAGGGCGACAAGGTAACATGAAGTGCAAAGTGAAGACCGTGCTTGTCGTCGAGGAATCTGGCGACCCCAGCACCGCCAAGAAGGCCAAGGTTGACGATCCTAGAAAGGAGGTTGCCGGGTGCGACGCCTGCCGAGCCTTGGTGGCTGCCGGCATGCTAGAGGACTCCAACAAGCAATATTGCAAGATTCACCGCACCGAAGGCCATGACCTCCAAAACTGCCATCAAGTTGTGCAGCTGATGGAGAAGCAAAGGGCTGAGTATGAGAGATGGGACAAAGAGAAGGACCAAGATGGTGCTGAGGGATCTGGCAAGAAGCGCAGCGGCTGAGGAGGTCACCGCAGCAAGGACAAGAAACAAGAGAGGCCTGCTCGAGGCCACGGCAAGAAAGAGGGATATGATGATCATGACAACGACGAAGTGTCTAGCAAGCACGAGTTTTAGAAGGCCATAGAGGTTATGTGCGTTGATGGAGGCGCATCATTGCATTCTTTGCACCATCAACTTAAAAAGTGGTCACGTGAGATCAATGCGACGGCCCGATGATCGACACCCAGAAGCCACTGAAATGGTCCAATACACCTATTATTTTTTACGCTGAGGATCACCCTGACCGCACAACCGCGGTTGGGAGTTTGCCGTTGTTGGTCTGACCAACAGTCCGCACCCTCAAGGTGACAAAACTACTCGTTGATGGTGGGGCCGGTTTGAACTTGATCTCGCCCAACGTGATCAAGAGGTTGCAGTTCTCCGATGAAGATCTCGAAGAAACTGGTATGTTTCAAGGGATCAATACAGGGAGGAGCCAGCCTAAAGGAAAGGTCACGCTACCAGTCATGTCTGGTGGCCACCTCAACTATAGGACAGAGAAGATCATTTTTGATGTTGTCGAGATCCCGTTGCCATATAACGGGATCCTTGGCCGTGCAGCACTGGCCAAGTTCATGGCAGCATCACATTACGCATACAACAAGCTGAAGTCCCAGCCCTATGAGCATCATCACTGTCGACTACGACAAGAGGGATGCACTCATCTGTGCCGACCAACTCTACCGAGAGGCAGTTGCAGCACCCGCCGCCAAAACACTTGCTCCTGCCACTGGAGCCTCCGAGGGGAACAAGACCGGCAAGGCCTCCATTGTCGGCAAGACTTCAGCTACCGGCAAGAGTCCTGGCTCCGGTAAAGACTCCTGCACCCACTCTGGCAAACACGCCTCTTCGGAGTGCTGCATTCCCATTGAGGACGTGCAAAAGAGCTCCACCGGCAAGAGTAAGAGATCCAAGGCAGCCCCACCAGAAACCAAGAAAGTACCCATCAAGGAGGATGGCATGGGTAGAGCTTTTACCATAAGCTCCACCCTTGATAGCAAATAGGAAAGTGCGCTTGCCGCCTTATGGGTGAATGTCGATGTGTTTGCATGGAAAGCATCCAACATCCCTGGTGTTCCTTGGGAGGTGATTGAGCGCCACCTTGCTGTCTGTCCTCATGCACGGCCCATCAAGCAAAAGGTCAGGAAGCAAGATTTGGAGCTGAAAGAGTTCATCGTTGAGGAGATCAGGAAACTAGAAGTGGCAGGCTAGGTCAAGGGAGTGCTCCACCCAACGTGGTTGGCCAATCTAGTGGTGGTGCGCAAGGCGAATGGGAAATGGAGGCTATGTATTGACTATATAGATATCAATAAAGCATGTCCAAAGGATCCTTTCCCTTTGCCACGCATTGACCAGATAGTGGACTCCACTGCCGGGTGCGACCTGCTATCGTTCCTCGACGCCTACTCAGGATACCATCAAATCTTCATGAAGAAGGAAGATGAAGAAAATACTGCGTTCATCACCCCATGTGGTATGTACTATTTTGTACGAATGCCTTTCGGGTTGAAAAGCGCTGGTTCAACATTTGCCCGAGCGGTCCAAATTGGTTTTGAGCCCCAGCTACATAGAAATATGGAAGCTTATATGGATGACATAGTGGTCAAAACCAAGGACAAGGCTATGCTCATGCAAGATCTCGAAGAAACGTTTGCAAATTTACGCAAGATCAACCTCAAGCTTAACCCTGAGAAGTGTGTGTTCAGTGTCCCATCTGGCAAACTTCTTGGGTTCTTTGTGTCTCAATGCGGAATCGAAGCAAATCCCAACAAGATCAAAGCGATTGAGCAGATTGAGGCGCCAAGATGAGTCAAGGATGTCCGTAGGCTTGCTGGCTACGTTGCTGCAGGGAGTAGATTCATCTCCAAATCTGCTGAGCGCGCCCAGCCCTTTTTCGAAATTTTGGAAAAGGTGGGTCCAATGAAATGTACTCCGGAAGCAGAAGCAGAGCTTCAAGATTTGAAGAGGTACCTCTCCTCTACGCCAATACTAGTCGTGCCTAAACCACAAGAGCCGTTGCTGCCGTATCTAGAAGCGATGAATCAGGTGGTCAGTGCCGCCCTAGTGGCACAGAGAGAAGTTGAGGAAAAAGTAGCGGGAGAGGTGAGAGAGGGAGTCTTGGATTAGGGGTTCCTCGGACTGCCGGATTATATACTTTGGCCAGACTGTTGGACTATGAAGATATAAGATTGAAGACTTCGTCCCGTGTCCGGGTGGGACCCTCCTTTGCGTGGAAGGCAAGCTTGGAAATTCGGATATGTAGATCTCCTTCTCTGTAACCGACTCAGTGTAACCCTAGCCCTCTCTGGTGTCTATATAAACCGGAGGATTTAGTCCGTAGGACAACAACAATCATAATCATAGGCTAGCTTCTAGGGTTAGCCTCTACGATCTCGTGGTAGATCAACTATTGTAATACTCATATCATCAAGATCAATCAAGAAGGAAGTAGGGTATTACCTCCACCAAGAGGGCCCGAACCTAGTTAAACATTGTGTCCCCCGCCTCATGTTATCATTAGCCTTAGACACACAGTTCGGGAACCCTTACCTGAGATCCACTGGTTTTGACACCGACATTGGTGCTTTCATTGAGAGTTCCACTATGCCGTCATGATAAGGCTTGATGGCTCGCCTTGATATCAAGGATCACATCACCTCTGGGGGAGCCTGGCTTTAGGCCAAACTCTCTGACTAGGCGGCTTCGTCTTGACCGCCCGTTCGGCCGTCGCGCCGACGATCACTTCTCAGTTCATCAAAAACAGCCTCCACGCCAGCTTGGAATTCACCAAACAGATGGATCCAATGGAGCTCTCCTCCCTGAACGAGCTCTTGGATCGCATCGCCACCCTGGGAGCCTCTACGGACTATGATCGGATCGGGCTTAAACCCGACCAAAGGGAGATTAACTTTCCGCCGGTCACCCATGAGATAGCTGTGGTGGAGGAGCAATGCAGCGATTCTTCCTCTATTTTGAGGACGAACTATGTCGGGATTCCCGAGCTCTCCAAGCCGGATACCCGTCTACGGGAGGACATGGCCCAAGCTCCGAACCTAGAATCGGACAACGGGCTAGAAAAATTGGGCAACACCCCGAAGCTCCTCTGCCCCTGGGTTTCAGATCGGGTCAGAGTTTGGACTTAAATCTACCTGTCGGTGTCAAAACCGGCGAATCTCGGGTAGGGGGTCCCGATCTGTGCGTCAAGGCTGATGGTAACAGGAAGCAAGGGACACAGATGTTTACCCAGGTTCGGGCCCTCTCGATGGAGGTGAAACCCTACTTCCTTCTTGATTAATATTGATGATATGGGTAGTACAAGAGTAGATCTACCACGAGATCGTAAAGGCTAAACCCTAAGAGCTAGCCTATGATGGTATGATTGTAATTGTGATCGGCCTTCTAAGGACCAACCTCTCCGGTTTATATAGACATCGGGGAGGGCTAGGGTTTACATGGAGTCAGTTACAAGGAAGGAAATACAATATCTGGATCGCCAAGCTTGCCTTCCACGCAAAGGAGAGTCCCATCCGGACACGGGCCAAAGTCTTGAGTCTTGCATCTTCACGCTTCAATAATCCGGACATTGTACACAGTCGGGCTGTCCGGATACCCCCTAATCCAGGACTCCCTCGGTAGCCCCTGAACCAGGCTTCAATGACGATGAGTCCGGCGTGCAGTATTGTCTTCGGCATTGCAAGGCGGATTCCTTCTCCGAATACTCCAAAGTACCTGTTACGACGAATAATGTCCGGCCTCCAATCAATGTTGTGCTCCTCGGCTTCAGCGCCTTAGTTATGACCATCTCCATGTGTCGAGCGAATGCGAGGAGTCGAGGCATTTTTGCATTTGCCACCCTCGATCCTCTAGGCCAACCATCCATTTGAAGGGACAGGGATTCTCAGATCCAAACCTCACTCTCCTCCCTTGAACTAGCATCCTAGAGCGCCCCACGAAAAACCATTCCAACATGGCCGGCCGTCGCAGCTCTTCTGCTTTCCCTCCTCGCTCTAAGTCGGGGGATTGGGGAGAGTGCTCAGTTCCTCACAGCCGTTTGGTAAAGTTACAAACCCAAGGGTTTCTCCCATCAGCCTTCATGGTCCTCGTCCGAGCTGGAATAGCTACTTATGACGGAGGGGAACAAGCTGAGGGATCTCCTAACCCATCTCTGAAGGAGCGGATATGCCTCATCCCGCATCTGCTGAGGGGCGTCAGGTTTCCTATCCACCCGTTTCTTCGCGGGCTTCTGGAGTTCTACGGCCTCCAGTTACACAATCTTACCCCTGCCTCTATTCTGCACATAGCGGGGTATGTCGCCCTTTGCGAGCTGTTTTTAGGCTGCGAACCACACTTCGGATTATGGAGGAAGCTGTTCTGCCTTGTCCCCCGCACCCAGGGAGAATCCCTATGTCAAGTGGGCGGGGCCGAAGTGTGGCGCATCGCCGAGACCTGATATCTGTCCGGCACTCCTGAGAAGGCACCAGAAAACTGGCCTTCAGAGTGGTTCTATATAGATGACGTTCCACTTCCAGATCCAGTCCAGACAGGTCTCCCCAAGTTCGGCAACGCCCCATCGAGGGCACGCTTAAGCTGGCGCCCCCGGGGCCCTCAAGTAGAGGACACAAGGGAAATATACCTCCTGATGAACAGGATAAAGTTGCTGGCCAAATCCGGACTGACAATAGTCGAGGTCATGGTGATATGCATAAGGCGAGGAGTGCAACCGCTCCAATATCGGGGGAAGCCCGTGTGGCATTTCAACGGGGAAGACGACGCCACCCGCTGCGGCCGTAATGGTCCGGACTCCGCTGCCGCTTTGGCAAGGATATTATCCGATTTGTACAAGGGGGAAGAGGAGGGATTCCTTCGCATAAAAACGCGGGACGAATTCTCCATGTACAACCCCCTAGAGTGGGTAAGTTGCCACCCTTTTCCCCGCTTCACTTACTCTAGCATTCTTCTGCTAAGATTACTTGCATCAATGCTTCTAAGCAGGAACTGAGGAGGGCCATAGAAAGAATCTTCAGCCCCTCGCCGCAACCAGAGGATCCTTGAAGGGCCCTAGATCCGGGACTCAAAGTAGATCCGGATATTACCGTGGAGCTTGTCAAGGGGTATTTTATCAAGTGAGCTGGGATGGCGCCCTGGTGGCCATCACGGCCGACTACCCTGGACTGCTCCCCATGTCTCGTGTAAACTGATCTAAAAACCCTATCCTCCGAAGAGGACTCCCCGCAGGTACTATAATTTACCCTTGAGGTGTCGTTCTATTTGTAGAAACCACGACCGGAGAGAGGGGCCAAGCCCCTAGGGACTCATCAACCACGGGCGTCCGGATCGGGCAGGCTCAAGAGGAAGGCGGTGAGGGTTGACACACCGCTACAGAGGTAAAGTAGTAACCTGTCCTGTAATTATAGAATTTGAAATATGACAGCGCCCTTTGTGTCTGGTAGGAAGAGGAATAAGCGGACTATGTCTGGAGACCCCACCAATCACGCCTCCACCAACCGGGTTCCAGAACCGGCTTCGGGGGCGGAGGCGGACACGAGGCCAGCACCGCAAAGCCCCCCGATGGAGGATGCGGATATGTGTTCGGCCACGAACTCCGAAGTCAAGAGCGCCATGAATCACCGGCGCCGGAGGGCCGTGCTCCGGAACAACATCTTTTCCGAAGAGGCTTTTAATGCCTTCCATTCGGCAGACGCATACGTTCGAGCTGCTCGAGGCGGGCTGGCCCAGGCGACGAACCAATACACCAAAGATATACGGGTAAGAAATTTTGACAACTATATATAGTAGTAGCCCCTGAGACTTGAAATAGTTGGGACAAGTGTTTGAAGGATCAATTTTTGTACAGGTCCTCGTGGACAAGAATGAACAATTGGCTCAGGAGCTGGAGGCATGTAAGGCCGAGCTGACTGATGCAGTAGCCAAGTTAGAGGGATCTCGAAAGGCCCCCTCTGGTAATATTTGTCTCCATTATACGCAGATGTACCAGTTAGAAAATGGCTGGTGCGGTTACTCTAACAGAAAATTCTGCAGACGATCCTGGGGTGAGTCCAGAAGGCGTAATGGGTGACGACTCGCATCTCCAACGGCAGCTAAAGGCTGGAGAGCGCATCCTTACGCAGGTGACGCGAGAGAAGAAAAAGCTACAAGATGCCGATATTCGTCTGGACGTGGAATTAAAGGACGTCCGCGCCCAACTGGCGGACTCCGTTAAGGAGAACAAAAGGCTTCGACGCGGCATTTATGGTAAGAGCTCAAGCGAACTGTGTGATAGTTCGGCGAGGAAGTTTTTTGAAAAAAATTTGTTTGCAGGAATGTTAACGGGTCGCCTTGAAGAGGAGATGCCCTCATTTGCAGGTGATTTGCTGCAAGAACTTTCGCAGATGCACGAGCGTGCTCGGCAGGTGATGCATGGCGTTTCTCAGGCCTTGTGGCCATCGAGCCTCCTGCCGAATGGCATGGGGGAGCTTGTGGACCTGCTTCAAGGAGCCTGGCGGCGCTTCTGTATGGAAGATGTCAGCATGCCGGCAAGGAGCAAGAGAAGCCTGGGCAATGGTGAAGACGCGCTACACCAAGCTGGACCCGAACCATATGGCCAAAGTAGGACCGCCGGGGCCCGATGGGCAAGAAATTCCCATGAGTCTGGTATATGACCAGGTAGCGTTAGCTGCTAAGTATTCTCAACAGGATTGTGGGCTAGATAGCCTGTTAGATGGTATAGAGGAGGAATATAGTCAGTCTCAGTGACTGTGTAATTTGATTGGCATAAGTAGCCCCTAGCCGGATTGAAATCATTTGTCATGGCGGACCTTTTCGCTTCAGCCCCGGGATCCTATAGTCCGGGGTGTGTCCGAATACCCGCTCGGTTATACAAAAACCGGGGTATGCATGGAGACCAGGCGTAGGGGTCATAAGTGCTTGAACAGACAAGTATCCAACTAGTTATGTTATATTGCATGGATAGCAAGAAACATCTTCCAGGGAGAATAGTTCCGTTAGGGGTTCCTTTCCCTGGGTATGCATGTGTCAATGCACATGTCCGGCCTGTGAGCGATGGCACAGGATACAAAGCTTCTGGGCTTTTTTGTTGTAACCAACAAATACATCCTTTGTTCACCGATCGAATATTCTCTTAAGGAAACTAGCTTTCGGCTTCACCCAGTCTGAGGTACACATCCGGCTTAACCGGCAGTAACAATCGCAGAGGTGCTCCCCTTATGCCCTAGCCGAATTAACGGGAACATAGGGCATAAACACAAGAGCCAGGCAACCCAGCTTGGCCACATCTTAAGTCATATCGATGCATATAATGGTGAATAAAAGGCACATATGGAAAAGGGACGCATATGCGATAGGCAAAAGGCCATTTAAAGTAATTATGTCTAGCTTCCGCACCGTATACCATATGGAAAAGCAACGCATATGCGAGGCGAATCATGTACTATGTCACAGGGTAGTACTGCTTCCGCACCGTATACCATAAAAAATGTTGTATATCCGGTGGTTCGATTCGGTGTGGTCCACAGCCCCTAGTGTACGGAGTCGAGCTCCTCTACGCAGTGCGTATCCGATTCTGTTAAAGATCGCACTAGTCTAGGTTTTATGCCGCTCATGATGAGAACATTTGCCCGTTCGACCTGGCCGTTTGTTTGGGGGTGGTAGACGGAAGCGTAGTCGAGCTTAATGCCCATTTTCACTTCATCGGCTGTGAACTTTGAGCCATTATCAGTGATGATGCTATGGGGGACACCGTACCGGTGTACGACCCTGGATATGAAGTCTATTACTGGTCCGGATTCTGCCGTTTTAACTGGTTTGGCTTCGATCCATTTGGTGAATTTGTCCACCATGACCAATAAGTATTTTTTCTTATGGCTTCCCCCTTTAAGAAGTCTGACCATATCCAGCCCCCAGACCGCGTAGGGCCAAGTTATGGGGATTGTTTGGAGAGGAGTAGGGGGCATATGACTTTGATTGGCGAAGAGCTGGCAGCCGACGCAATGTTGGACAAGGTCCTGTGCGTCTGCTCGGGTCGTCGGCCAATAGAATCCTGTACGGAAGGCCTTGCTGACTAGCGCTCGAGCTGCAGCGTGGTGTCCGCCCAGTCCGGCATGGATTTTGGCCAGGAGTTTCTGCCCTTCCTCTTCGGAGATGCACCTTTGGAGCACTCCGATCGCGCTTTTCTTGTAGAGTTCCCCTTCATGGACTTTGTAAGCTTTAGAATGCCGGACTATGCAGCGTGCTTCATTTTGGTCTTCGGGGAGCTCCTGCCTATTTAGGTAGGCCAAGAAAGGCTCGGTCCACAGGGGGATTACGTCCATGATTTCGTGGGCCGAAGATGTTATTTCGGTAGCAGAGCCTCCGATTGTGTCTGATGGTTCGGAGTCTGGGGGTGTATTCGGATCCGTGTTGGTATTGCCGGACTCCCCTTCCCAAACTACGGATGGCTTGAATAGACTTTCCAGGAATATATTAGGTGGGACAGGGTCACGTTTGGCGCTGATGCGGGCAAGGACGTCCGCCGCTTGATTGTTTTCTCGAGCCACATGGTGGAATTTGAGCCCCTCGAACCGAGCTGACATTTTGAGGACGGCATTACGATAAGCCGCCATTTTCGGATCCTTGGCATGAAAGTCTCCATTTATTTGTGATATTGCAAGGTTTCAATCCCCGCGCACTTCCAGGCGTTGGATGCCCATAGAGACTGCCATCCGAATACCATGCAACATAGCCTCATATTCGGCTGCAATGTTGGAGTCTGTGTATAATATTTGTAGGACGTACTAGACCGTGTCCCCAGTGGGATACGTCAGGACTACCCCTACTCCCAGTCCGGCTTGGAGCCGTTAAAGTGCATGATCCAGTTGGAGTATGCGCCGTACTCTTTAGGGAGTTCGGCTTCTGTCCATTCAGCGACAAAGTCAGCCAATACTTGCGACTTAATGGCTCGCCGTGGTTTGTATATTATGTTGAACGGTAGGACCTCGATAGCCCATTTAGCAATCGGCCCGTAGCATTGCGGTTATTAATTATGTCATTGAGTGGTACTTCGGAGGCGACGGTAATCGAACACTCTTGAAAGTAGTGTCTTAGCTTCCGGGATGCCATGAAGACCGCGTATGCTAATTTTTGATAGTGTGGGTATCGGGATTTGCATGGGGTGAGGACCGTGGATACGTAATAAACCAGCTTTTGAAGCATGAATTTGTATCCGTCCACCTCTCGTTCGACGACGAGCACTTCGCTTACCACTTGATGTGTTGCAGCTATGTATAGTAGCATAGGTTCGCCGATGTTTGGCGCTGTTAGGACTGGATTACTGGCCAATAAGGTCTTTATCTCATCGAGTCCGGCCGCGGCTGCATCCGTCCATACAAAGTGTTCGGTGCGCCGAAGGAGGCGGTAG
Source organism: Triticum timopheevii (assembly GCA_963921465.1). Lineage (NCBI taxonomy): Eukaryota > Viridiplantae > Streptophyta > Magnoliopsida > Poales > Poaceae > Triticum > Triticum timopheevii. Next base: position 243,496,346 of record OY997264.1, on the reverse strand, counting down.
AGAGGCAATGCCTTTTCTCCTAGCCTGGATATAAAGCGGCTTAAGCGGCCACACATCCAGCTAGCTTCTGGATGTGCTTGAGGCCTGTTGGTATAGCCAACTGCGACAGAGCTCGGATTTTTGCTGGATTCGCTTCGATTCCTCTATTGGAAACAATGAAGCCCAGCAGCTTCCCCGAGGGGACACCGAAAACGCATTTTTCCGGATTCAACTTGATGTCGTATGTCCGGAGGTTATCGAATATAAGCCTTAAGTCATTTATTAGGGTTTCGACGTGTCTAGTTTTTATGACCACGTCGTCCACATATGCTTCCACTGTTTTGCCGATTTGCTTTTCCAGGCATGTTTGAATCATGCGTTGATAGGTTGCACCGGCATTCTTGAGCCCTAAGGGCATAGTGTTGAAGCAAAAAGGGCCATATGGCGTTATAAAAGCTGTTGCAGGTTGGTCAGACTCTACCATCTTTATTTGATGGTATCCAGAGTATGCGTCGAGAAAACACAGCGAGTCGTGTCCAGCTATGGCATCGATGATTTGATCGATGCGAGGGAGGGGAAAGGGATCCTTAGGGCAAGCCTTGTTGAGGTCTTTGAAGTCGACGCATAGGCACCAGGATTTGTCCTTTTTTTGTACCATTACCAAATTTACCAGCCAATCCGGATGTTTAATGTCTCTAATGAATCCGGCCTCGAGTAGCTTGGCTAGATCTTCCCCCATGGCTTGTCGTTTGGGTTCTGAAAACCGCCTTAGAGTCTGTTTGACCGGTTTGTATCCCATTAGTATATTAAGGCTGTGTTCGGCCAACCGGCGTGGGATGCCTGGCATGTCCGAAGGGTGCCAGGCGAAAATGTCCCAATTCTCGCGTAAGAAATCTCGTAGTGCAGCGTCCATCGCGGGTGAGGGAGTCCTGGACTAGGGGGTGTCCGGACAGCCGGACTATCATTATCCGCCGGACTCCAAGACTACGAAGATACAAGATTGAAGACTCTATCCCGTGTCCGGATGGGACTTTCCTTGGCGTGGAAGGCAAGCTTGGCAATACGGATATGTAGATCTCCTACCATTGTAACCGACTCTGTGTAACCCTAGCCTCCTCCGGTGTCTATATAAACCGGAGGGCTTTAGTCCATAGGACGACATACATTACAACAATCATACCATAGGCTAGCTTCTAGGGTTTAGCCTCCTTGATCTCGTGGTAGATCCACTCTTGTACTACCCATATCATCAATATTAATCAAGCAGGACGTAGGGTTTTACCTCCATCGAGAGGGCCCGAACCTGGGTAAAAACATCGTGTCCCTCGTCTCATGTTACCATCCGCCTAGACGCACAGTTCGGGACCCCCTACCCGAGATCCGCCGGTTTTGACACTAACATTGGTGCTTTCATTGAGAGTTCCTCTGTGCTGTCACCGATAGGCCCGATGGCATCTTCAACCAACAACGCTGTCCAGGGTGAGACTTTTCTCCCCGGATAGATCTTCGTATTCGGCGGCTCCGCACTGCGGGCTAATTCACTTGGCCATCTGGAGCAGATCGAAAGCTACGCCCCTGGCCGTCAGGTCAGATCCGGAAGCCTAAACTTCACGGCCGATGTCCATGGAGACTTGATCTTCGACGGACTCGAGACACAGCCAAGCGCGCCGTACTTTGACGATGGGCATGATCTAGCTCTGCCGCCGAACAGTGCCTTGGTGGCCGCACACGAATCCGTTCCGGCCATTAGTCCGGAGCCGATCTCCCAGATCGAGGGCCGGTGGATAGACGCCGCCCTGGGGGCTTCAACATCCACGGCGATGGAGCCGAACACTAATCTTGTCCCCTGCGAAACTCGTGATTCCGAGGCGCCGGACTCCTTGCCGGACTCCGAACCTCCCGCGCCCCTACCAATCGATTCGGATTGGGCGCCGGTTATGGAATTCACCGCCGCAGAAATCTTCCAATACTCGCCTTTTGGCGATATCCTGAATTCACTAAAGCATCTCTTGTTATCAGGAGAGTCCTGGCCGGACTATGGCCAGGATGGCTGGGGTACGGACGACGCAGAAATTCAGAGCCCACCCACCGCCCACTTTGTAGCCACTGTCGATGATCTAACCGACATGCTAGACTATGACTCTGAAGACATCGACAGAATGGACGATGATGCCGGAGACGAACAAGAAACAGAGCCTATAAGGCACGGTAGGACCACCTCGTCACATGACATATATATGGTGGACACCCCAAAGGAGAGCGATAACGAGGACCAACGGGCCACGGCAGAAGATGACCCCGCCGATAAACGACCAAAACGGCGGCGCAGACGCCGCCCTAAGTCCCGCCTCGACGACAACAACGCTCCCAAGGAGCCCGCAATATGGCAGGGCTCAGAAGTGGACGACGAACATGCAGATAAGCAACCGTCCGAACATGACGAGTCAGATAATCAGTCCAGGCCCGGTGAAAACAACAGTCTGGACGACCTCATGCCGGACACGCCACCGGAGAGCAAGAACCTTCGGAAAAGACTCGTCAGTACTGCAAGAAGCCTGAAGAAGGAAAAACGGAGGCTCAAAACAGCGGAAGACACACTCAGAATGAGATGGAGCAAAGTGCTCAAAACCGCAGATAAATACGGCAATGGCCACCAATCAAAGAGCTACCCGAAGCGCAAGCTGCTACCAGAATTTGATGAGGAGGCCATAGAGCCTCCACCGTCCAAAAATAAAGAGGCTGCCTGGTTGGATAGACGGCCAGATGATAGGCCAAATTCGGACAGCGGCGCCACACATAAACCAACCAACGAACTTGGAAGGATAGATGGCCCAGCCAGGTCCATCTACGGGCCAAAGGAGAAGGCCCCAAGAAGCAAGGCAACACGCCAAGTGTCCGATGATAGCGGCACACACAAATATAGGGGCGCCGCACACCCACTATGTTTCACCGATGAGGTGCTGGACCATGAATTCCCAGCAGGATTTAAACCCATAAACATAGAGGCCTACGATGGAACAACAGACCCTGGAGTCTGGATAGAAGATTATATACTGCATATACACATGGCCAGAGGAGACGATCTCCACGCCATAAAATACCTACCACTCAAGCTCAAAGGGCCAGCCCGTTATTGTCTTAAAAGCCTCCCAGAAAACACTGTTGGAAGTTGGGAAGAGCTCGAGGACGCGTTTAGAGCAAATTTTCAAGGAACTTATGTCCGCCCTCCGGATGCAGATGATCTAAGTCATATAACTCAACAGCCCGGAGAGTCAGCGCGGAAATTCTGGAACAGGTTTCTTACCAAAAAGAACCAAATAGTCGACTGTCCGGACGCCGAAGCCCTAGCAGCTTTCAAGCACAATGTCCGAGACGAATGGCTTGCCAGGCACCTCGGCCAAGAAAAACCGAGGACAATGTCCACACTAACAAGCCTCATGACCCGCTTCTGTGCGGGAGAGGATAGCTGGCTAGCAAGATGCAGCACCAGCGACCCAAGTACATCCGAGATAAGAGATGGAAACAGAAAATCACAGCGCAGAAAAGAGCAGCGCTGGAATAAAGAGAAAAGCCCAAAGAGCACGGCAGTCAACGCCGGATTCAAAAGTTCGCGGCCCAACAACAAAACACAGCCTCTTAAGGATGACAGCGATGAATTTTCCAACTTAAATAAGATTTTTGGTCGGATATGTCAAATCCACAGTACCCCCGGAAGGCCTGCAAATCACACCCACAGGGATTGTTGGGTTTTTAAACAGTCCGGCCGACTAAATGCCGAACACAAGGGGCTCGACGCGTCAAGAGAAGAAGATAAACCCCACCAGCAGAGCACCGAAAAACAAAAGACTTCCCCACAAGTGGTCAAAGCAGTAAACTCACTTCATGAGATAATACGGAAAAATAGTGCGGCACTTTCTAAAAAGAGCTTCGCGCGGTCCAACCTAGCAGACCATAGAGATTGGATATCAAAACCAATCACTTTCAACCACCTGGACTATTCCAGAAGCGTTCGAAACGCGGGACGGACTCCCATGATATTGAATCCCATAATAGACGGATTACAATTTACTAACGTCCTAATGGACGGAGGCAGCGACTTAAACCTGCTGTATTCAAACACAATCCGTAGGATGGGGATAGACCCTACCAAAATCCGACACAGCCGCACTTCCTTCAAAGGAGTGACGCCAGGCCCTTACGCCAAGTGCACAGGCTCTATATTTCTAGAAGTCGTGTTCGGATCGCCGAACAATTTTCGACGCGAAAAATTAATTTTTCACATCGTCCCATTGGAAAGTGGATATCAAGCACTCTTGGGACGAAAGGCTTTTGTCCGCTTCAACGCCATACCGCATTACGCGTCTCTTACACTCAAGATGCCCGGTCCGCGTGGCATCATTTCAGTGCGAGGGTCACTTAAAGACCCCAGACTCGGACAGACGAATCCGGCTTCAGCAGGCTAGGGGCTTCCTAGCTGCATACCTCTTCACAGGGGGCTGCGCGCACAAACAACCGCAGGTTCATACAAACCCCGCTTTAATTATTTATATTCCTTCTTTTACACATATTTTTCGCACGAATTGTTTTCAAACTAAACGTTCCTCTCTTTCTACAGATGAACAACGTGCATACCCATCCAGGATAACGGCGCAACGGAGACACAGGCGCAGACGTGTAGTAGGGACCCGTTGTGAGGATTCTTTTCAGATTAAGACCCTGCGTAAACCTTTTTTACTGTCTCTTGTTGTTATTCTCCCTTGGTTTCTTCCTATAGCCAAAGCGGAGCCTGACGTTTTGGCATCGGCCGTGTCAGAAGACCATGCCCGTACCTGGACACTAGGGGCTTAGGGCATCATTCTGCCCATTATTATAAAGACCGAACACCTTAGGGAGTGTTCGGCGTCTCGAGTTAGGCATTATATGCATCAGCTCCGAATCATGTCTTTGGTCAAATGTTGGGTTTGCCCGGCTCCTGTGCTTTGCTGCCTTACGTTCCGTATCATCGGCTAACGCGGCACCAGGAGAACTACTGCGATTGTGCCTCAGTTCGGCTGGGCGAGCACCTCAGTAGAGAAAGCCAAAAACTGACTGTCATGATACAGCGAGAGTCTGGTCAACCACTCGATCGACTACCAGAATGTTTAGAATTCCCCGGTTTGACGAAGGACCGTTTCCCGGTCAGGCACATACGCGTCCCGAATTCGGAGAAGTGCGGTGCCACCAGGGGCTATATCATAGCCCCACCCTCGAGCTCCACTGGCTAAGTGAAAGTGATAAAGCATTATAGTCCGGATTGCCTCGTTCGCTACGCTACCACCTCCTTAAACAGGACCGAGACGTCGGATTAAGTGTGAAAACACGCTATTTTTTGCGAACACCCCCACACCCTGTGCGTGGGGGCTGAAGCCGAAGACTGCAATATTTCAATTTATACAAATGTATACATAAACGGCCGCACAGGAGAAGTTTCACTACTTGGGACGCACAAGTATAAAAAGCAATTATAGCATAATCATCATTTTACAAGCTAATACGTTCATTTGAACGTGACATTTTTCGAGCACTGCGACTCTAATACACGAGCGCCACGCATAACTTCCCCGAAATAGTGCTCTTATGGGAGCCAGCTTTCATCCGAACCCTGGGCGGCAACAGCGGTGGCATCCATCTCCGGACAATGCGCCTTCACATGGGCAAGAGCCATCCGCGTGCCCTCAATGCAGGCCGACCGCTTCATCTCCTTTATGTGCGGCACCGCTCCAAGGAATTGCTGCAGTAAGCCGAAGTAGCTCGTCGCCTTGGGCCTCTCTGGCCAGACATGGGCCACGATGTCGGCCATGGCAAGTCCGGACAATCTATTTAGCTCGGCCCATTCGGCCAACCGGTCTGTCAACAGAAGTGAGCGATCCGGACTATGGAATTGAGACCAATATAGCTCTTCCGTCTTGTGATCCTCCTGGCTCCGGAAGTGCTCAATGGCATCAGCCGCACTTGCAGCTAAGTCCATATACGAATCCTCTGGACTCCACAGCCGCTCAAATTGAGCATACTTTTGATCCATAAACCGGCGACGCAGCAAAAAAGGCTTGCCAGCCACGATATCTCCGGCCTGGCGCAGTTCCTCCTTCATAGCCCGCATTGCAGAGCGGGCATCCTTGGCTTCGGCGGTGGCCTTCTTCAGGTCTTCCCGCTCCGATAAGCGCTCCTTTTCAAGAGCCTCATTGCGGTCGGCAGCATATTTTACTTTCATGGCCAATTCGGCCACCTCTGCCCTGCTTAGGCAGTGCGCAACCCTTTAGGCTTTCAACTCCTCGGCCGCCCTCGGGGCAGCCGCGTCACTCCTTCGGGCTTGCTCCTTAGCTCGAGCAAGTTTGGCCCGAAGGCTCTCCACAGCAGTAGCACCGTCTGTACAACAGCATATAATTTATCAGAGGAGGGCTTCGACCCCCTTAATAAAGCGACTGCGGAGAACTCATTTACCTTGCGACTCGTCAAGTCGCCGGTTGACAAGTGCGATGTCCGCATCCGCCAAGTCAATTTGCCGATTTAACTCGGCAAACCCACTAGTCTGGCTAGCCCTCGGACTATCTGCCACCTGCATGGGAACGGCGGAATTTATTACATTCGATTTCGATCCTCGGCACGCTGTCGTTTTCGACAACCTACCGAGTCTCAGGGGCTACTATCTATACAGGGCGCATTTTCATGTGCAAGCCTGTCAATAAACAAAGAGATGCGTCATTCTCGCGTACCTCAAACCCCGCCAGCAAACTCATAGCGGCATTGCGCAATCCGCTTTCGGCGGACGAAATCCTTCCAATCACCATACGCATCAACGCACGGTGATCTTCTGAAATGGGCGCCCTCTCAAGCAAATTCTTCAGTTCTCCTGGTCGGACACTAGTGGGTGCCGAACTCTCTGGCCCCTCCGGACTCGGGGATGCCCTCCGTGACGAAACTTCAGGCTCGCCTGCCTTATCTAACGGCGCTGCAGACGGAGGTGTTTCACTCTCCATCATCTCCGGAAGAAGGTCCCCTGAAGATGAACTCATCTGAGAAGGCTGCAGATCCGAACTGCAATATAAATATTTCGGTTACCCACAGAAGCATAAATGAAGGTATTTCCTTACTAATTAACTCCCTTTTTTCATACTCACGGCTCGCTGGAGGGCTGATCCTTTGGCGATGATTGTGCGTCCGGATTCTCTCCGGACGCCGGACCCCCCGGTGAAGATCTCTTCCCACGCTTAGGGGCTTTGGCCTCCGGATCTTTGGAGGCAGTCCTCTTCTCCCCCTGGAGGGAGGGGTTCTTGATTCCCCCCTCTTCAGACGCCCCTTTGGGCGAAATATTAGCTCCTCTATTTTCCCCTTCGCCCCCTTCTGTGGGCGCGACCTCCAACATTCTGACCAGCACGGGCTCCAGTGCGGTCTCTGGGAGGGGGGCCGGACACCTTATCAGCCTTGATCGCGCCACCCATTCCTGCAAAGAGTAATGGGTCAGGAGGCGAACTCTAGAAAGGCATATAAATAGAATGGCCGGACTCTGAGCTATTTACCTGAGTATCCGGGCGATTGCGGCTTAGGCCTGCGTCCTCGGCTAATTCCGGACACGCCACCTGCGGTCCGAAGAACAACTTGTACATCTCCACGGGTGTCGCACCCATAAAGTGTTGGAGAATCCGAGGTCCCTCCGGGTTGAACTCCCATAAACGGAGAGGACGGCGTTTGCAGGGCAGAAGATGCCTGATTAGCATAACCTGCATCACCACGATCAGGTCGATCTCCCTCGCTTGGAGGTCTCGAATCCGGCCCTGCAGTGAGGGCACGTCTTCGGACGGCCCCCAATTGAGCCCTTGGTTGACCCACGACATCAGTTGGCATGGAGGTCCCGGGCGGAATGAAGGCGGCGGCTTTTGCCTGCTGCCCTTCGGAGCGGTGATATAGAACCACTCCTGCTGCCACAGTCCGAGTTCCTCTTGGAAGGAACCCTCGGGCCACGGGGCATCGGCCTTTTTGCTTATGGCCGCCCCGCCGCACTCCGCTTGACGCCCCCCGATCATCTTCGGTTCCACCTTGAAGGTCTTCAGCCACAGGCCGAAGTGGGAAGTGACGCGGAGGAAGGCTTCACAGACGATAATGAATGCGGAGATGTGGAGGATGGACTCCGGAGCCAAGTCGTGAAAGTCCAGCCCATAGTAGAATATGAGTCCTCTCACGAAGGGGTCCGTCGGGAAGCCTAAACCCCGACGGAGGTGGGATACGAAGACAACGAACTCACCGGGCTCGGGGGCGGGCACGGCCTGCCCTTGGGCGGGCAACCTGTGCGAAACCTCGTAGGCCAGGTACTTGGCCTCACGTAACTTCAATATGTCCTCCTCCGTGATGGAGGAGGGCATCCACCGGCCCTGGAGGTCGGAGCCAGACATGGTTGAGAATCCGAAGCGCTCGAATCTGCGGCTCTGGGTGTTGGAACTGGGAGCGAGGAGAAGATTTGATGCGAGATTGAAGAACAAGGACAAGCCTTGGTCCTCTTATAAAGGGGAAAAAATACCAAGAGCCGTCTCCGTGACCGTTTGGGATTCACCTTCGATGGAGGAGGCGGGGCGACGGGAACGGTTGGGTTACCCACGCACGTATTGATGAGAATCCCGGAATAAGGGGAACACCATCTCTGCTTCGACAAGACGTGCCAAGGAAACCGCTTCGCTAAACATGCTGAGGTGGTATAGTAATAAATGATTCAAACAGTGGCTTGGTAGCGGTGTGATGTCACACCGCATAATACATCAGCAGATTGAACAAAGTGTACATTTTATTCTCTCTACGGTGGAATGTGGAATTTATTTTGCAGAGCCGGACACTATCCTGGTGTTCATGATCTTCTCTGGATTATTCAAGGGAGGAACCCGCCTTGCAATGCCGAACATTATGCGCGCCGGACTAATCGTCATTGAAGCCTGGTTCAGGGGCTACTGAGGGAGTCCTGGACTAGGGGGTGTCCGGACAGCCGGACTATCATTATCCGCCGGACTCCAAGGCTACGAAGATAAAAGATTGAAGACTCTGTCCCGTGTTCGGATGGGACTTTCCTTGGCGTGGAAGGCAAGCTTGGCGATACGAATATGTAGATCTCCTACCATTGTAACTGACTCTGTGTAACCCTAGCCTCCTCCGGTGTCTATATAAACCGGAGGGCTTTAGTCCGTAGGACGACATACATTACAACAATCATACCATAGGCTAGCTTCTAGGGTTTAGCCTCCTTGATCTCATGGTAGATCCACTCTTGTACTACCCATATCATCAATATTAATCCAGCAGGACGTAGGGTTTTACCTCCATCGAGAGGGCCCGAACCTGGGTAAAAACATCGGGTCCCTCGTCTCCTGTTACCATCCGCCTAGACGCAGAGTTCGGGACCCCCTACCCGAGATCCGCTGGTTTTGACACCGACAGCGGGGCTCAACTGTGTCCTGATGGATGCTGTCTTCGTGGAGTCCGTTGGGTGGACTTGGAATTTGACTATCTCGTCTGCAGGTTTAAATGAGGTGGACTTGGGTCGCTTGTCGATTATCACATCGTCCCTGTCCATGGTGGCCCGCAGTGGTGTTAATTCTTCGGCTGCTAGGGCTTCAGATAATGCTTCCAGGGCTAGTGCTGCGGTTTTGTTTTCGGCGCGAAGTGCAACGTCCGGATCACTGGCTAGAGTGATAATTCCGTTGGGTCCGGGCATTTTAAGCTTCATGTACCCGTAATGAGGTACTGCTTGAAATATTGTAAACGCATCCCGCCCTAGAAGGGCGTGGTATCCTCTGCTAAAGGGAGCCACTTGGAATGTGATTTCTTCGGACCTGTAATTCTCCGGGGTGCCGAATACCACATCGAGTCTGATTTTTCCCGCACACCGCGCTTCCCGAGTAAGAATGATTCCGCTGAAGGTGGTGCCGCTTTGCTCGATGCGACCTTTATCAATTTCCATCTTGTCGAGTGTTTCCTCATAGATCAAATTTAATCCGCTTCCGCCATCCATGAGTACTTTGGTGAGCCGAAATCCATCCACGATTGGGCTAAGGACCAGAGCGGCCGGTGCCAGGACAGTCCGGAATCGAGATTCATCACTGGCATTCAAAGTTATAGCAGTGTCATTCCAGGGGTTTATCTTCGCCACATGGCAAATTTTCGCCGAGCTTCGACGAGCCCGCTTGCGCCAGTTGTTCGAGGCAAAAGTCTCGAAGACTGTTAGTACCGTATTGTGTCCGCTGGCAGGATGTTGTTCCGCGTTATGGCCTACAAGAAGATCCTCGCCACTTTTTGCCACCTGCCGGAGTATCCAACATGCCCTAAGGCTATGAGTCGGTATTGTATCCGGAGTACTATGGAGCTTACATGGCCCGTCGAGCCATTCTTCCAATATGGATCCCCGCCCTGGGGTGGGCTTTGGTTTCTTGGGGATGGGATCGGACGACTTACGAGAGTTTGCCCGTTTAGTTTGGACAAAGGTCTTGGTGATAGCAGTACCATCCCAAAATTCTATTTGGGTTTTCCAAGCGCTCTCCATCGCACAGTACTTCCGTACCATGATAGCCAGGTCCGCGAAGTGTACTATGTCGCGGCGGATTATAGCATTGAGGAGTCCTTCGTCCGTGCAGTTTTTGCAGAAGAGTGAGACCATGTTCTGCTCGCGGCAGTCCTTGACCTTGTTAAGCGCAAGGAGGAATCTGGCCCAGTAGTACGGTTTCCTGGGGCTCTTGCCTGATGCGGGAGAGATAGTTTAAGTCCAGGTAGGTGTCGTTAGCAGAATCCGGATTTTGATCTGATCTAACACCCAAGGGCTTGGACGGTTCCGAGCTTAATAGCTCAGAATCCGGAGTGCTGCCCAATTTCTTTGGCCCAATGCCCGATTCTAAGTCTGGGACCTGGGTCGTGTTTTCCTTTGAGCAGGTTTTCTGCTCAAGGAGTTCGGCGATCCGAACATAATTCATCCTCAAAGTTGAGGGACAATCCGCATGTGGTTCCTCCACTATCGCTATCTCATGGGTGGCCGGTGGGGACCTGATGTCCCTTCGGTCGGGTTTAAGCCCAATCTGGTCATAGTTCGTAGCGACTCCCAGAGTGGCGATGCGATCTAAGAGTTCATTAAGGGAGGAGAGCTCCATTGGATCCATCTGTTCGGCAAGTTCCGTACTGACACGAAGGTTATGATTGATGACCCGAGAGGCCATCGTTAGTGCTACCGCTGACGGGGCGGCCATGATAAAGCCACCGAGCTGGAGCGTCTGGCCTATAGCCAGAGCTCCCTCCGAGGTAATGTCGTCCTTGATGACGAGATGAGCCATCGAGCCTCGCAGCGACGACACAGAGGAACTCTCAATGCAATCTCCAATGTCGGTGTCAAAACCGGCGGATCTCGGGTAGGGGGTCCCGATCTGTGCGTCAAGGCTGATGGTAATAGGAAGCAAGGGACACAGATGTTTACCCAGGTTCGGGCCCTCTCGATGGAGGTAAAACCCTACTTCTTGCTTGATTAATATTGATGATATGGGTAGTACAAGAGTAGATCCACCACGAGATTGTAGAGGCTAAACCCTAAGAGCTAGCCTATGATGGTATGATTGTAATTGTGATCGGCCTTCTAAGGACCAACCTCTCTGGTTTATATAGACACCGGGGAGGGCTAGGGTTTACATGGAGTCTGTTACAAGGAAGGAAACACAATATCCGGATCGCCAAGCTTGCCTTCCACGCAAAAGAGAGTCCCATCCGGACACGGGCTGAAGTCTTGAGTCTTGCATCTTCACGCTTCAATAATCCGGACATTGTACACAGTCCGGCTGTCCGGATACCCCCTAATCCAGGACTCCCTTACTACCCACCCACCCAGATACAAGTGATCTTTCCCACATTAGACAAGAGCCCCAAGAGATAGTACATCACTCCTGGGCCAGATTCCTCCTTGTAATGAGCAAGGTTAAGGACTGTCGCGAGGAAGACGCAATCTCATTCGTTTGCAAAAATTGCTCGGACAAGGGAATCCTCAACGCCAAAAATTGCATGGACTTCGCTGCCTTGGCGGCCATAGTACAGAAGTACTATGCGATGAAAAGCACCTGGAAAACCCAAACAAAATTCTGGGATCCTCCGGCTCTCACTAAACCCCTCGTCCGAACTAAAAGGGTCCACTCTTGCAAGTCACACAACCCAATTACAAAGAAACCAAAGCCCACTACATGGCGTGGAACCGTATTGGAGGGATGGTTTAACGGGCCATGCAAAATTCACAGTACACCGGATACCATATCAACACACAACCTTAGAGCATGTTGGATACTCCGGCAAGTGGCCAAGAGCGGCGAGGATCTCCTCACCAGCAATACTTTAGAGCACCGTCCCGCGGAAAATAACAATACAGTATTGACAGTCTTCGAGACTTTCTCCTCAAATTATAGGCACAAGCGAGCACTCCGCAGCCTCACTGAAGTCTGCCACGTTGCAACAATAAATCCATGGAACAACACGGCAATAACCTTCAATGCCAGTGACGAACCTCAATTCCGAACAGTTCGAGCACCAGCCGCTTTGGTCCTTAGTCCGATTGTGCACAGCTTCTGGCTTACTAAAGTGCTCATGGACGGGGGCAGTGTATTAAACCCCATCTACGAGGAAACTCTTAACAAAATGGAAATAGACAAGAGCCGCATGGAGCAAAGCAGCACGACCTTCAGGGGAATCATCCCTAGTCGAGAGGCACGATCTGCGGGAAAAATCACACTAGATGTGGTATTCGGCACGCCAGAGAATTATAAGTCTGAAGAAATCACATTCCAAGTGGCCCCGTTCAGTAGCAGATACCACGCCCTTTTAGGGCGGCATGCATTCACGAGCTTCCAAGATATACCCCATTATGGGTACATGAAGCTCAAGATGCCCGGGCCCAATGGAATCATCACTCTAGCTAGTGAACCGGACGTGGCACTCCGTGCCAAAAATAAAACCACCGTACTGGCCCCTGAGTCATTATCCGAATCCCTCGTGGCCGAAGAACTAACTACGCTGCGCTCCACAGTGGAGAGGGACGACGTGATACTCGACAAACGACCCAAGTCTACCTCTTTCAAACCAGCGGACGAAATAGTCAAATTCCAGGTCCACCCAACGGACCCTACAAAAAAAGCATCCATCGGGGCATAGCTAAACCCCACAATAGACGCTGCACTGCGGGAGTTCTTGCGCGAGAATTGGGACATCTTCGCCTGGCATCCTTTAGACATGCCAGGAATCCCACGCAGGCCGGCCGAGCATAGCCTAAACATACTAAAGGGATACAAGCCGGTCAAGCAAACTCTTTGGCGTTTTTCAGAACCTAAGCAGCAAGCCATGGGAGAGGAGCTAGCCAAGTTACTCGAGGCCGGATTCATTAGAGAAATAAAACATCCGGACTGGCTAGCAAGCCTGGTGATGGTACCAAAGAAGGACAAATCCTGGCGCCTATGTGTCTATTTCAAGGACCTCAACAAGGCTTGCCCCAAGGATCCCTTCCCCCTCCCCCGCATCGATCAAATCATCGACACTACCGCAGGGCACGACTCATTGTGCTTCCTCAACGCATACTCCGGTTACCATCAAATCAAGATGGCGGAGCCCGATCAAGCCGCAGCGTCATTCATCACTGCATACGACCCCTTCTATTTTAACACCATGCCTTTCGGGCTCAAAAACGCCGGTGCTACCTATCAACGCATGATTCTTACATGCCTGGAAACACAAATCGGCAAAACAGTGGAGGCATACGTACACGATGTGCTCATCAAAACTAGACACGTCGAATATTTAATAGACGACTTGAGGCTTAAGTTCGACAATCTACGAACATATCACATCAAGCTTAATCCGGAAAAATGCATTTTAGGCGTACCTGCAGGAAAGCTCTTGGGCTTCATTGTTTCCAATAGAGGAATTGAACCAAATCCGGCAAAAATCCAAGCTCTATCACAGTTGGCTACCCCAAAAGACCTTAAGCAAATCCAGAAATTAACTGGATGCGTGGCTGCCCTAAGCCACTTTATCTCCCGACTGGGAGAAAAGGCACTACCTCTTTATCGCCTTCTTCGACGCACCGAACACTTCGAGTGGACGGACGCGGCCATGGCTAGATTGGGAGAAATAAAGGCCCTCTTGGCCAGCAACACAATCCTGGCCGCACCAAATATAGGCGAACCCATGTTGTTATATATAGCTGCAACACACCAGGTTGTAAGCCCAGTGCTCGTTGTCGAACAAGAGACGGGTGGACATATTTTCTCGCTTCAAAAGCCGGTATAATACGTATCCACTATCCTCACTCCGTGCAAGTCACGGTACCCACATTATCAAAAGATAGCATACGCGGTCTTCATGGCATCCCGGAAACTACGACACTACTTTCAGGAGTGTTCAATCACGGTGGCCTCTGAAGTACCACTCAATGATATAATAAATAACCGCGATGCCACGGGCTGGATTGCTAAATGGGCTATCGAGCTCCTCCCGTTCAACATAACATACAAACCACGGCGAGCCATTAAGTCGCAAGTACAGGCTAACTTCGTCGCCGAATGGACAGAAGCCGAACACCCTAAAGTGTACGGCGCGTACTGCAATTGGATCATGCACTTTGATGTCTCTAAAATGCTGGCTGGTCTAGGGGCAGGCGTCGTCCTGACATCCCCCACCGGAGATACAGTCCAATACGTACTCCAAATATTATACACAGACTCCAACAATGCAGCCGAATATGAAGCTCTTTTGCATGGTCTTTGAATGGCAGTCTCCACGGGCATTCAACACCTAGAAGTCCGTGGGGATTCGAACCTCGCAATATCTCAAATAAATGGAGACTTTGACGCCAAGGACCCAAAAATGGCGGCTTATCGGAATGCCGTTATCAAAATGTCATCTCGGTTCGAGGGTCTCAAATTCCACCATGTGGTCCGAGAGATCAATCAAGCGGCGGATATCCTCGCCTGCATTGGCGCTAAGCGTGACCCCGTCCCACCTAATATCTTCCTGGAAAGGCTGTTCAAGGCATCCGTTGTGTGGGAAGGGGAGACAGGCAATAACAGTCCGGATCCGAGCACAACCCCAGATCCCAAACACTCTGACATAATCGGAGGCTCCGCTACCGAAATAACACCTTCGGCCCACATGATCATGGCTATCATCGCCCCGTGGACGGAACCCTTCTTGGCCTACTTAAATAAGCAAGAACTCCCTGAGGACCAAAATGAGGCACGTTGCATTGTGTGGCACTCTAAAGCCTACAAGGTCCACGAGGGAGAGCTTTATAAGAAAAGCGCTACCAGAGTGCTCCAAAGGTGCATCTCTGAAGAGGAAGGACGGCAGATTCTGGCCGAAATTCATGCTGGACTCGGCGGCCATCACGCTGCAGCCCGGGCCCTCGTAAGCAAGGCCTTCCGTACAGGCTTTTACTAGCCGACAGCCGGAACAGACACAGAAGACCTCGTCCAACATTGCGTCGGTTGCCAGCTTTTTGCAAATCAAAGCCATATGCCACCTACAACTCTCCAAACAATCCCCATAACTTGGCCCTTTGCGGTCTGGGGGCTCGATATGGTTGGACCCCTTAAAGGAGGAAGCCATAAGGAAAAATATTTGTTGGTCATGGTGGATAAATTCACCAAATGGATAGAAGCCAAACCAGTTAAAACGGCTGAATCCGGACCAGTGATAGACTTCATATCTGGGGTCGTACACCATTGCGGTGTCCCCCACAACATCATCACCGATAATGGCTCCAACTTCACAGCCGACGAGGTGAAAACTTGGTGCGGCAACATGGGCATTAAGCTCGACCATGCCTCCGTCTATCACCCCCAAACAAACAGTCATGTCGAACAAGCAAATGGTCTTATTATGAGGGGCATCAAACCCAGACTAGTGTGATCCTTGAAGGAGTCAGATACGCACTGGGTTGAGGACACTGACTCCGTACTATGGGGGTTGCAGACCACGCCGAATCGCACTACCGGATAGACACCATTTTATATGGTGTACGGCGCAGAGGCGGTATTGCCCTGCGACATCATTCATGACTCTCCTTGAGTGCGCGTGTATGAAGAGAGAGAAGCCGAGACGATCGGCAGGACAGTTTAGATGCCCTGGAGGAGGAGCGTGACATCGCAAAGGCCCGTTCCGCATTCTATCAGCAACAGGCTCGAAGGTATCAAAGCAGAGAAGTATGGGCCAAAACTTATAATGTTGGCGAACTCGTTCTACGCCTACTGGAGAATAAAAAGGACAAGCTCAAGACCAAGTGGGAGGGTCCCTTCATCATTGATAAAGTCCTCACCGGAGGAGCGTACCGTCTGCGTGATGCACCAGATAATCGACTCGAGCCGAATCCATGGAACGTGGCCAGTCTCCGAAGATTGTACGCCTAGTGCCAAACTCTGTGTTCGTCTCCTTACCTCCGCCTTTTGTTTTTAAGATATATCCTCTTTCTCTCTTCCTTTCTTTCTTTTTTATATAGCCTTCAAAGCCTCAAGTGTGCTTCGACCACACACTCCTGCCGCGCTATGCACGCTCAATATACCTGGGGGCTTCTTATACAGAAGCTTAATATAATTATCTTCTGGGCTTTATGCCCACCACATATGCTCTACTTTGCCATATGTACCTTTTTTTGCCATTAGATGCATCAATATGACTTAAGTTTTGGCCAAGCTGGGTTGCCTGGCTCTTGTATTTATGCCCTACGTTCCCGTTAATTTGGCTAGGGCATAAGTGGAGCACCTCTGCGATTGTTACTACCGGGTCAGCCAGATGTGTACCTCAGACTGGGTGAAGCCGAAAGCTAGCGTTCTTAAGGAAATATTCGATCGGTGAACAAAAGATGTTTCTTACCTATTACAACATATGCCCCCAGATGTTTATATCCTGAGTCTCTTTTCGCAGTTCGGACATGCACATTATTGCATGCATGCCCAGGGAAAGGAACCCTTAACGGAACTATTATCCCTGGAAGATGTTTCTTACTATCCATGTAATATAACATAGCTAGTTGGGTACTTGTCTGTTCAAGCACTTATGACCCCTACGTCTGGTTTCCACGCGTACCTCGGTTTTTACATAACAGAGCAGGTATTCAGATACACTCTGGTATATTGGGTCCGAGTCGAAGCGAAAAGGTCTGCCATGACAAATGATTTACAATCCGGCTAGGGACAAAATATGTCATTTGAAGTACACAATCACTTAGACTGACTAAATTCTTCTTCTATACCGTCCAACATGCTGTCTAGCCTGCAATCCTATTGGGAATACTTTGTGGCTAAACCTACCTGGTCATATACTAGACTAACATGGATCTCTTTGCCATCCGACCCTACAGGTCCGACCTCGGCCATGTGGTTCGGGTCAGCCTTGGTGTATCGCGTCTTCACCATGGCCCAGGCTTCCCTTGCACCTTGTCGGCAGGGCGATATCTTCCATAGCCGGAACCACCACCGCGCTCCCTTAAGCATCTCTACAAGCTCCGCCATGCCTCCTGGCAGGGAGGCGGATGGCCACAAGGCATGAGCAATACCCTACATCACCTGCCGAATTTGTTCATGCAGTTGTGAGAGCTCGTGCAGAAGATCGCCTGCAGATCCGGGCATCTCCTCTTCGGGACGACCTGTCAGCATACCTATAGACATAACTCTATTAGCTTGTTTCTTCGCCGAACTCTATAAAGGTTCGTTCGAGCACTTACTAAAAATGCCGCGTCGAAGCCTCTTATTCTCCTTCATGGAGTCAGCAAGTTGGGCTCAAACATCTTTTAGTTCAACGCCCAGCCAGGTATGGGCATCCTAGAGTTCATTTTTCTCCTGAATAACCCGTGTAAGCACGCGCTCACCAACCTCTAGCTGTCGTTGAGCATGTTGCTCATTCCCCGGTATGATCTCCGGATTACCTCTGGGATTCTCTGCAGAATCTATTATTAGATTTGCATGCATGTTGAATACTAACTGGTACATGTCATTACATTCTTTTCGATCAAGACAAGTATTACCAGATGAGGCCTTCTTGGACTCCTCCATTCCGGCAACTGCGGCCCATAGCTGGGCTTTGCACTGCTCCAACTCTTGCGACAACTGGGTATTCTTCTCTGTAAGAACCTATGCATACAATGATCCTTAAATCAGTTGTGCTAACTGTTTCAAGTCTCAAGGGCTACTGATATACATAATTATCAGATTTTCTTACCCGTATATCCTTTACATACTGGTCCGTGGCTCCGGCAAGGCCATCTTAAGCGGCTCGGATGTACGTGTCTCCTGAGTTGAAGGCATTGAACGCCTCATCGGAGAAACTAGGATCGCGGAGTACGGCCCGGTGACACCTGTGATTCATGGTGCTCTCCACTTCGGAATTCATAGCGGACAATCCATCCGCATCCTCTGTAGGAGGACCATCCGGCGTTTTCCCGGCATTAGCCTCTGCCTCTAAGTCCGGCTCGGGAGTCCAACTGGTGGAGGCTGGCTGGTAGGCTCTGCAGACACAGTCCAGTAAGCGTTTTTTCTTCCAAGAACCACGGATATTATTATATTTTAAAGACGATAATCATGGAGCAGGTTTTTTCATACCTCTGCGACGACGTCTCAGTCCTGACTGCCTTCCTTTTGAGCCTACCCGGCTTCGGTGCCCCTTGTTGACGAGTCACAGTGGGTTTGGCACGGCGCCCCGATGGTCTTCCCTGTAAGACGAAATACATGTGCGGTGGGTAAGATGCAAAGAAGGGATCCTTCTCGGAAGTTGGGACTCCGATTTTACTTACATGCGATGCAGGGAGAAGGCCAAGGTAATTGGCTATGATAGCCACCAAGGCACCATCACAACTTAGCTGATGGAACATCTTGTCAATGAGCTACACAAATACGTCTGGATCCTCTTCGAGTCCGGGGTCGAGGGCCCGGTCAGGGTCCTCTGGCTGTGGAGACGGGTTGTGGACCTCCTTCACAGCTTTTCGCAGTTCCTTGCTATGAATTAGCAAGGTAAATATTTATGATGAAAAGTGAGGGAATGACTGGAGTAAAGGATAGTAGCTCACCTAGCTTGGGGGGTTATACATGGAGAATCCATCCCATGGATTAATACAAATGAACTCCTCTTCTTCTCCTTTGTACAAATCAGACAAAATTTTCACCAGACCAGCGGCGGAGTTCAGACCTTTACGACCGCTGTGGGTGGCATCATCTTCTCCATTGAAGTGCCACATGGGTTTCCCTCAATACTGAAGTGGCTGCACCCCCTGCATTATACATATTGATGTAACCTCGATTATTGTCAGTCCTGATTAGGCCAGTGTTTTTATCCTGCCCATCAGGTAAAGGACCTCTCTGTTATCTTCCTCCCGGGGGCTCCGGAGGCGCCAGCTGTGGCGTTTCTTCAATGGGGCATTTGTGAACTCAGGAAGGCCCATCCTAATAGGGTCCGGAAGGGGGACGTCCTCCGTATAAAACCATTCCGAAGGCCAGTCTTCGTAGGTCTTCTTTGGAGTACCGGACAGGTACCTGGTCCCGGCGATGCGCCATATTTCGGCTCCGCCCACTTGATATATTGACCCCTCCTGAGGGCAAGGTACGAGGAAGAATAGCCTCTTCCATAGCTCGAAATGAGCTTCGCAGCCCAGAAATAGCTCGCAAAAGGCGACGTAGCCGGCGATGTGTAATATGGAGGCAGGAGTGAAGTTATGCAGCTGGAGGCCATAGAACTCCAGGAGCCCATGAAGGAACGGATGGATTGGAAATCCGAGTCCCCTTAGCAAGTACGGGACAAGGCATACCCGCTCCCCCTGAATGGGTTGGGAAAATTCTCCGCTTGCTTCCCGCCCTTGTAAGTGGCTAGTCCGGCTTGGACGGGGACCATATATGCAGGCGGGAGAAACCCCTGGGTCTGCAACTCTACTAATTGGTTGTGGGGGACAGAACACTTCTCCCAATCGGCTGGCTTAGTGCTACGGGAGCGAGAGGAGGAGCTGCAACGGCCAGCCATGATGGGATGGATTTTTCCGGGCACGCTCTGATGGATACTCGCTGGGGGAAGATGGTGTGATTTGGATCTGAGGATCCCTTTCTTTTTAAATAGATGATTTACTTACATGGTCAGGGTGGCAAATGTAAAAATGCCCCGACTTCTCGCATTCGCTCGACACATGGAAGTAGCCATTATTAAAGCACAGAAGACAAGGAGTGCAACATTAATGGGAAGACGGACACTACTTGTTACATCAGGTACTCTAGATTTGGAGAAGAACCCGCCTTGCAATGTCGAAGACAATCTGCGGGCCAGACTCATCGTCATTGAAGCCTGGTTCAGGGGCTACTGAGGGAGTACTGGATTAGGGGGTCCTCGAACAGCCGGATTATATACTTTGGTTGCACTGTTGGACTATGAAGTTATAAGATTGAAGACTTCGTCCCATGTCCGGGTGAGACTCTCCTTTGCGTGGAAGGCAAGCTTGGAAATTCGGATATGTAGATCTCCTTCTCTATAACTGACTCTGTGTAACCCTAGGACCCCTCGTGTCTATATAAACCGGAGGGTTTAGTCCGTAGGACAACAACAATCATAATCATAGGCTAGCTTCTAGGGTTAGCCTCTACGATCTCGTGGTAGATCAACTCTTGTAATACTCATATCATCAAGATCAATCAAGAAGGAAGTAGGGTATTACCTCCATCGAGAGGGCCCTAACCTGGGAAAACACTATGTCCCCCACCTCCTGTTACCATTAGCCTTAGACGCACAGTTCGGGACCCCCTACCCGAGATTCGCCGGTTTTGACACTGACAGTGTGGCCGTCAGACAGTGAGCCGGGGCCTTCCCTGGCAAAGCGTGATGCCGGCAAGGCAGGACCTCCGGAAGAGCATGGTCCCGGCAAGACAGAGTCTGCGCAAGCTAGCGAAGTAGAACAGAAGAAGAAGGTGATGCAGCACCCGGTCTATTTTGAGCTCCCTCTTGAAGGGGGCTAGATCAATATATTCTGGCATGCAGAAGCTACTTTTTGGACTTCTTATGGCCTCAAGAAAGCTGCGTCACTATTTCCAATCACATGAGATCACCGTCGCCACTCGCCTCCCATTGCAACAGATCATGCACAACCCAGATGCAGCCGGGAGGATTGTGGAGTGGGCGTTGGAACTATCAAGCTTTGGCCTCAGATTTGAAAGCACTTTGACAATCAAGAGAAGGGCCTTGGCAGAGTTCATAGCGGATTGGACCTCGAGGCCTGACGAAGAAGTTCTAGAGACCACTCTTCCCGGCAAGGAGGCAAGTCGTTATTGGATTATGTACTTTGATGGGGCTTTCCCGCTACAAGGTTCTGGTGTCAGCGTGCTACTTGTTGCGCCCATCGAAGAGCGCCTCAAGTACGTTGTCCAGATGCATTTTCCCCGTGAGAAGTCAACAAACAACACTACAGAGTATGAGGGACTACTTGCTGGTCTCAGGATTGTGGCAGAGCTTGTAATCAGAAAGCTCATCATTAGAGGTGATTCACAGCTTGTTGTTAAGCAAGTTAACAAAGACTATCAAAGCCCTTTGATGGAGGCCTATGTAGATGAAGTGAGGAAGTTGGAAGAGCATTTCGACAGTCTACAAGCAGAGCATGTTCCTCGAGCGGAAAACAACATTACCAATGACTTGTTAGAATGCGCTGCCCTAAGTTGCCTTTAGAACCAGGTACCTTTGTGCTCCAATTAACTAAGCCCTCCGTTGAACCATCAACATGATAGAATAAGCAAAGGAAGTCGGGCCCCGGCAAGTACTTTCCCATTGAGCTCCCAGGAGCCGCCGGCAAGGAAGTTGCCGGGAACCCCAAGCATGCCGGGGAGCAGCAGCCTCCGGCAGGACCCCAAGCCCAGGCCATAGAGGCAACTGCCCCCACGGCAGGAGATGAGCCTTTAGTCCTTGCAATCGAGCCTCAGGCTCCGGCATGGGAAGAGCACACCGTCCATTTGCCACAAAAAGGGGAACTCCCTCAGGAACAGGAAGAGGCAGAAAAAGTAGCCTGTCGGTCCAACATGTACCAGTTCGTGGATGATGTCCTATACAGAAGGAGACCAGACGGCGTGAAATTAAAATGCATTCCTCAGGAGGACGGATTGGCGATATTGCCAGAGATACATGGAGGCATATGTGCCACATAGGGTCAAGAGCCCTTGTCTGCAAGGCATTCCTGCAAGGTTTCTTTTGGCCCAGCACTGTCCAGGATGCAACTACACTAGTAACCAAGTGTGAAGTGTGTCATTTCCATTCAAAGAAGCTTCATCAACCAGCCCAAGCTCTTTAGACAATCCCTCTTTCCTAGCCATTTTCGGTCTGGGGGCTCGACATACTGGGCCCCTTTCCCCGTGCATGTCAGGACCCCTATCCTATGTCACACCGATCTAGCATGTAACACATCATATCACTTTGCAGCCTCACGCACGGTCTTTCCACAGGTGCCACCTTACCTGGCCCGGGACCGTTTGCGCCTTTTGTCTCACGTATATGATTGTGTCGCTAGCATCCATATGACAGAGAACCCGGGCCGACATGACTAGTCATAAACCCAAGGTGGCACAAACTTAGAGGAACAGGCATACATGACCCAACAACGAACGTGTCGATCATCAACGTATGAACCCAAGTCGTAACAAGCAACAAGGGCTTAAAGGAACAACACGTGACATTTCCCCGAAGGGACATACATAGGAACGAAGAAGGACACATGCCGGCCAGCCTAAGTGTTCCGGAGCAGTAGCAAGATACCATGGCTCAGTGGAAGCACTATGAGACATTTTCCCATAAGAGAGGCTACCAAGAATAAACAACTAGGTTATCGGATCCCACACATAGCAATACACATTACACGTACGCATAACATGCAATTATATGTTGTACAACATGTAATCACAGCATAAGTCAACAACTCATATAGACGAAGACTCAGAAGAGCCATCATAGCATTTATTACAAACAGGCGTCACATGAGCCAACATTCAAAGCATACAAGCAACAAGCGGAAAGCATAACATGTGTGAGTACAGACAACTACAAATGAAAAAGGCGGAGGAGCCTGACTATCTAGAACATCCGTACAAGATTGTAGCTGAGTTAACAAGCTACTTGTCGAAGTCCACGTGGAAACTAGTGAGACCGAAGTCTCCTCTGCAAAAACATAAATTAAGCAACATGAGTACAAAGGTGCTCAGCATGACTTACATCAGATCCTATCATACATTCATTTGTATCAAGAAGGCAAAGTGGGGTTTAGTTGCAGCAAGCCAGCTTTGACTTAGTGGCTATCCTGTTCTAAGACTACGAGTAACTTCTTTGAGATGAGATAGTGCACAAGAGTCCACTAATCACCACACAATACAATACTATGGATTCATGCTAGTCTCCCTATGAGAATTCCATCCATAGCACTCACACTTGTCTTGAGCATTTTAGAGTATCCACTTCAAGTTGTCTATGTACCATGTAACAATCCAAGAAGTCCATATCCGCGGACCCGACTATTCGAATAGATCATGTTAACCTTGCAGGGGTGTACTTCTTTAGGCACGCTCTAGCCACTTACGCCATGTACATGTCATGTATCTCGGCAACCTTCAAGCGGAAGCTTGGCGACAGTGTCGGCCATGACCTGACTAACCACACAAGACCCTTGTCCAGGTTTATCGCCTATTCGGGTTCTGTCTGCAAGGGAGTCCGGCCAAGGTTTCCATCACAGCCCCAAATGATGTGAGCAGGGTTCCCAAGCCCACCATCCGGGTGCCACTTAGTACACTATGCCATGTGTGCCTAGTATGTCCCAAGCCCACCCTGCCGGGTGACACTTGGTAGAAAAATAACACTACCTAGAAACACCAGAAACTAGTTGCGACTCCTAGACAGAGATCAAGTCAGTTTATAAGTCAAGAGGGGCACTTAAGAATTCTAATGTGTGGTAGTAGCTAGTCATTGGATGACATACACAGAACTCAGTGCTTAAGGATGGTTCCCGTGAGACAACCCACCATGTACTCCTACATGGCCCCTCACCGCAACCTTTACCAAATCGTGTCCACACACTTAGCTCTTAGCATCAGAACATAACATAATACTCCAAATCATTCCAGTGAATCAGACCTGACACACTCTAAGAAATAGCAGGCATGGTATGGTAGGAACACAACATGGGTTCAATCAACTCCTACACATGCTAGTGGGTTTCAACTATTTACTGTGGCAATGACTGGTCATGCAGAGGAATGGGTTCAACTACCATAACATAAAGTAGCAATTGAATCGTTATTGTCCTAATGCAATAACAGAGAGCGGAGCGAGAGAGTGGGATTGTCTCGGAATGAATAAGGGGTTTGCCTGCCTAGTAGATCAACAGTGGGCACTGCTCCACAGACAGGTACTCTGGAGCACTCTCCGAAGCAGGACCTATCGAGAAGGAACGGTGTCGAATGTGCAACAATATGATGCATGAACATGGCATGGATATGTGATGTTGTTTGAGCTAATGCAACTAGCATTCAGTTGCATGAAGTCCATTTTAACCAAGGGTTCAAATGCAACTCCAAAATAAGCCCTTATAAATGCCATTTATGTGTCTACACTTATACAGTAGGTATAAGTTGGTTTGTCATGCATGAAACTGGTACAGATGGATAGATTGAATTTCGGATAATTTTCCAGATATAAATTATTTCAATCTAAGCTATGGTTGAATTTATATGAATTGTTGAAGTTTGAAAGATTAATTGCGTCATGCTTGCGTCATCAAGTCAACAACGCTGACTGGGTCAAACCTGACGTGTGTCGCAGTTAATTAACAGAGTTAAGTAACACTAACACTAACCCAATTATAATTAGTCAGAACTAGGCCCCACCTGTCATTGACCCACAAGGGTCAAAACTGGTCAACAGGGGGTCAAACCCGGTCAAACCTACCATCGGTTAGCCGCCGGCGAGGCCCGAGATGGCGGCGCGGCTCGGAAAACGCCCACAAGCCATGGTTTGATGCGTCATTTGGTCCTCTGGAGAGCTCACGCTCGCGCACGTCGAACGCGGGTGGAAGGGGGCCCTGGGGTGTCCGGAGTCGACACTGGCGACGACCACAGCAGCGGCCGGAGCTCGGCAAGCTCGGGGTCGATTCTACGGCGCGCGACCGGACTAACTATAACTCCAGAGAGTCCCCACGGGGTGCGGCAAGCTTGCTAGGCATGCTAGGATGACCAAATGGTCGCTGGAGCAATGCCGGTGACAAGCACTTGTGGCGGCGGGTTAGGTCTGCTCGGAAACAATAGCTAGAGGAAGCAAACGACAAAGGGGACAGGGGGAAAAGCTTCAGGGGCTCACAACAAGCACAATGGGCTTGACAGCGAATCAAGGGGTGATGATCGCCGGGGCAGAGGATGATGACGATGGTGACGACGGCGTTACAGCGCATCCTCGGTGACTTGGCTCATCGAGGACGACGCAGGCGATGAGGCGGAGCTCTTGCACTCATCGGAGAGGCGAGGCCATTGGGGTGGGCACGGCAATAGCGAGTGGCAGTGACGGGCGCGCTCGGCCGTGAGGGAGAGAGCGAGGGGGAGGTGGAAATGAGCATGGGAGAGAGAAAGAGAGGCCTGGGGGTGCATGGCGCCCTCAGGGAGCCGCGGGATGAAGCAGGAAGGCAGGAGGTGGTCGGGCACATGGCCGCATGCGGTGAGCACGTGCTCAGCGTCCTCCTAGCACGGTGGAGACGACGACTGGCACTGCCAGTCGGCTCGGCCAGCCTGTTGGGCTGCTGGTCTACACAGTGCCAGGCCGCCAGGTAAGTTTCCTTTTCTATTTTGTTTTCTGCTTTTCTTTTTCTCACACTTGTTTCTGATTTAGTAAAAATACTAAATCGATTCTTCTGTAAATTTTTGTAGGGACTAGTTGGATTGCTCTAAAGCTCCTCACCAATTAACAGATTTATTGGACATATATTATATATAACAAAAATATATCCAATGCAAATAATTACTGGATTAATCCAAATGGCCAAAATAAATGTTTATGAGCTCCTAAAAATATTGGTTTGAGTTTTACCTCTAACCAATATTTTCAGAGAGAAACATGAACATTTTCTTGGACCTTTTTGGAGCAATTTTTATCTGGGTCATTTCCAGAAACGATTTCTGAGGGTTTCACAAATCCCTAATTCAATTTTAAATGGAATTTAAACATGATGCACACATGACTAGCTAGTATAGGTCATACCAGTACTAGGGATGTGACAACACACCCCCACTCGAAAGAATCTCGTCCCGAGATTTAGGGGTCGGCCGGAAGAAAGTGGGGTACTCTAGTCGGAGACAATATTCTCGCTCCCAAGTAGCTTCTCTCTTGGAATGATGAGACCACTGAACCTTGAGAAACTTGATGTTCTGACGTCGGTTGACACGCTTTGCTTGATCAAGAATGCGAACTAGGTACTCTCGACATGTGAGGTTATGTTGGAGATCAAGCGTTTCGTGGTCCACTCCGCGGATGGGATCCAAGACGTGGAAGACATCATGAACTCGAGAAAGATTTGGGGTAGTTCCAACTGGTAGGCAACCTCTCCTCATTTAGCGACAATGCGAAAATGAAAAATCTAACGAGGAGGCAATTTGCTGTTGATACCGAAACAATGGGTACCCTTTGGAGGAGTAACCCGAAGGTAAGCTTTGTCGCCAACATCATAAGTCATATCCTTATGACGATGGTCATACTAACTCTTTTGACGAGACTGGGCTGTTTTCAAATTCTCACGAATGGTGCGAACTTGTTCTTTTGCCTCCTGGATCATGTCCGGTCCAAGGAAATGTCTTTCACTGGTTTACGAATAGTTCAAAGGTGTTCGACATCTTCGTCCATACAGAATCTCAAAAGGATCTTTCTTGAGACTGGATTGATAGCTATTGTTATAAGCAAACTCGGCAAAAGGAAGACATTTCTCACAATCCGTACTGAATGAGATAACGCAAGCTCTAAGCGTGTCTTCGAGAGTTTGGTTGACCCTTTTGACCTGACCACTTGATTGAGGGTGGAAAACGGTACTGAAGGAAAGATGGGTTCCCATGGCAGTTTGGAAACTCTCCCATAAATGAGAAGTGAAAAGACTACCACGGTCAGAATTGATCTCTAGTGGAACACCATGAAGTGACACTATTTGAGAAATATATAAGTCAGCGAGCTGACTAGCAGTGATACTCTCTCGAACATTGTCGGAGTAATTGGACATGGATACCCCGAAGACGGTGAGACGATATTTCAAGACATCGGGGCTAGCAAAGCCCCTCAGTCCGACTGCCCGGCCGCTTCTACCAGCTCTCCGTCCGACTGCTCTGCCCGGCCGGCTGCCGGCTGCTGACTTTAGCGACCAGCCGGCTGCCGACTGTGCCAACCAGCCGGCTGCCGACTGCAGCCCAAAGCGACATCGACAAGACACCGACGAGACGATCGTACCCGAGCACTATTCACGTGTCATCTCAGCCATCATGTATAGTGTCACTTGTCCCCTGGCAATATTTATGAAGTGACCCAGGGGACAAGCATGACATGCACCATGCCTAGCCCATGCCACTACCTAGCTTACATCCTAAGCTACCTCACACTATAAAAGGAGACACACATCCATCCATCCAGGGGATGGACACACGCATACACACAAGCAAGCTAGCTAGCAAGAGAGCTAGCTAGCCAGCCACACACTCACGCATGCATACAAAGGCACATGCGGCCATACACACATATATGAGGCCAGATGCCTATGGCACTCACCTCAGATACAGCTCCAGGAGCACTCTGTACTAGATATACCAGATACACTCAGACATGCAGCAGTAGCAGTATTATCTCTCCGGAGAGCTCCGAAGCTAGGTAAACCACCACGTGCTACTCGCATACCTGCTCCCGAGCCTATTAGCAGCAGTCTTACCCACACACTAAGCCCTTGTGGCATCTGTCGACTCGCAAACCCCCCGTGAGAATACCACGATAGTTGGCGCCCACCGTGTGGTGGTACTACTGCTATGCTACCACGCTGCTGCTGGTTTTGCAGTCCGGGCGAGACCATCTTCGTCATCATCACTGCGGCGTCGCGCCATCTCTCCGGTAGCGCTCGGGGGCTCGACACTGACACGCCCCCGGAGCGGCCGCGAGGAATGGCGCGTCCTCGCCGTCGGTTGTGCCTTCTTCACCGCCACCGTTGCGACGCCGGCCACCGTTTCGACTCTGGCAAAAACGCGCGTTTGCTACTCCATTTATCGTCTATACAAGCTAGCTAGATGCAAGTCAATGGTGAAACCATCCATACACTAGCCATACAGAGCTCAAACGCAAGCCAGACAATGGTTATACTTTAGCCAGATGCTAGTTGGATGGAGTCTGTACATTGTTCAGATAATGTCCAGACAATGGCCAGATAGTGGCCATACACCAAGCTCGAGCTCGGCTCCACTCGCAGCCACTGCTCGTCGTCCTGCGCCAGC
Source organism: Triticum timopheevii (assembly GCA_963921465.1). Classification (NCBI taxonomy): domain Eukaryota; kingdom Viridiplantae; phylum Streptophyta; class Magnoliopsida; order Poales; family Poaceae; genus Triticum; species Triticum timopheevii. The sequence goes on along the minus strand of OY997264.1, from coordinate 243,467,844 downwards.
CGCCTCGCTCCACCCACACGCCCTGGCTGCTGCTAGAGTTGCTCAGCCCCGGCGTGCTGCTGCCGCCAACCGCTACCGCGTCGCCGCGCTCGCGATGTCCAGCTCCGCCTGGTTCCCTGCTCAAGGTGGCCCGGCCTTCGCTCCGTCGCGACCGACTCCGGCCCGGCCGCTCCACCTTGCCCCGTGCGCGGCAATGCCAGCCGCTGCTCCGAGCCGGCCTCCTCCGCCGCCTCGCACCGCACTCCGCCCGCGACTGGCCTGCACGATGCTGCGTTCTATGCCCGGCCCCGAGTGGGAGCTCCGGCTTCCCCCGCGCCTGCGCGTCTGCTAGATGAAGCCCCAGCGACACCCCTTCCACTCCACGCCCGTGGCCGCCTGCTAGCTTCGGTCTGCCGCCCGCGAAGGCTGCCGCCGCATCCCGGCCCGGCCGCCTTCCGCAACCCGCCCGCCGACTACAACGCTCCGTGCCCGTGCCAGCTGCTCCGCCCCGCGTCCGTGGCTGCCTGTTGGCTTGGCCTGCCGCCCGCGCCGGGTCCGTCTGCAGCTCTGCTCGAACCGGCCTCACGGTCGCGCACCCCTGCCGCGTCAGCCGGCCGCCCGGTCTCCACCGCCCCATCCGCTTCGGCCGACCGCGCCTCACCTCCAGCCCGCTGCCTCCGCGCTGGGACTCCGCCCCGCGCCGGACTGCTCCTCACGCCCGAGCGCCGCCCGAGCGCTTCTCCACCCCCGCTTGGCTGCATCAGCGCTGCCACCTCGGCTGCCTCCGGCAGCTCGTCGCCCCTCTGCAGCTTCACCCGGCGATGCCCTCTGCCCTGCACAGTGCGGGCCCTCCGCTCCGTGCCCGTCTGGCTCGCCGCCTTCTACACGCCGGCTGCGGCCTCTTCCCGGCGACCTCGGCCGACTGCCGGCTCCGCCCGCCAACCCGGCCTCAAGCCGGCTTTGGCCGCCAACCCGGTCGCCTGCTGGCTTCCCAGGAACCCGGCCCCGTGCCGCCTCGTCATCACCGCCTCGAGCCGGCGACCCGACGCTTGGCCGGCTCTGCCCGCCAACACGGCCTCGAGTCGGCTCTGCACGCAAACCCGGCCGCCTGCCGGCTTCCCCGGAACCTGGTCCCGTGCCGGCTCGGCCTCGCCACCTCCACCCGGCGACCGGCACTTGGCTGGTTCCGCCTGCTAGCCCGGCGACCCGGCGCTTGGCCGGCTCCGCCCCGCGTGCCGCCTCCACCGCGCTCGGCCGCCCCGCCGCCTGCCTGCGTGCTGGCTCGCCGCCCCGGATGGCTCCCCGCCTCGCCTCGCATCCTCGCCTCGCGCTCCTCTGCCAGGAGGGGAAAAGGAAAAGAGAAGAAAATTCAAGCTGCCAAAAAAAAGGAGATGTCGGCTGGAGATAAAAAATGATGCTGGGAGGAGGAAAAGAGAGAAGTTGGCCGGCTGCCCTCTTGCTTGTTGCCGCCAGGTCCTAAAAAAAGGGAGTTGTATCCGACTGCTCAAAGCCGGCTGGGAGAAAAGAGAGAAGTGGCCGGGTGCCCAGCCGGCCGCCCGAAAAGTCAGGCCGGGTTCCCAGCCAGTTGACTGTAAAAAAATAAAAAAAAGATGCCGGCTGAATATGGGTCCAGCTGCAAAAAGAAAAGAAAAGAAAGAGCATCGCGTCCGTCTGAGAAAGTGGCCAGGTGCTGAGAAAAAAGAAATGTGCCCGTCCGGCTACCAGGTGGAGAAAAGTCAGGCCGGATGCCCACCTGACTGCTCGTGCACAAGAAGCGTCCTGGGGAACGGGCACCTAGGGGGCAGGGCCCCTTTTCGGTCCGGCAAGGGAGCGGAGGGCGCACGTAGAGCAGATCGAAGCGAAAGCACGCGGGGGATTTTACCCAGCTTCGGAGCTCTCCAGAGAGATAAAACTCGTACAGCTACTTCGTGTTTCTATTCTGTTCTTGCTTGAGAGCGTGGGTGTGTCGTAGTGTTGAATGCGTCGAACCGAACCCCTTCTACGTGCGCATGGGCCTCCTTTTTATAGGTTAAAGGGGTCACCAACAGGTGGCAGCATAGAAAGAGGGGTAAAAGAGTAAAAACGAGGGTTGGTACAACCGCTATCAACAGTGCCCCCTACCTAACTCTGACGGCAGGGGACAAGGGCATTTAATGCCCGTCTGGTCGCTCAAACAGTGCAAGGAAGCAACCGTTAGGAGCGCCACCGCCTGCCACGATGGCCTTCTTGTCATCTCCTCTTGCCACCTCGCACCGCTCGGCTGCACACCGCCTCGCCACGTGCTCCTGGGATGGTCCTGGGGTGACACGTCGTCGGATGCGCTGGAGCTCGAGTGCAGTGTGGCAGCCTTGCCGCGGCCGTTATCTTGTCGCACCCGCGAGCTTGCCGCTCGCTGGGTCTTGGTTGGCCTTCCCGGCAAGCTCCTCTTGCCGGGGTCTTGTCCTTCCCGGCAAGCTCCTCTTGCCGGAGTTCTGTCTCCTCAATTAACACTTTGTTCTTGAATGGCAGTAATAGGAATAACGAAGGATCTTGGCGGACGCCCGGCAAGCCTTGCCGCGGGGTGCTGCGACTGCCCGTGCACAAGTTCGGGGTACTAAGGTACCCCTACTTTAGTACACCGACAGGAGCCCCCGGGCCTGGGCCATACACGGTGCCGAGCGCTGTTGGGCCAGGCCCAAAACAGGGCATGGGCACACGCGGCCTGGGTCCACACTAAATCTGACTCCGTACCCGGCGCGCCCTCCCGCAACGGCACGTGTCAATCGCGGCGTCGTGGGAGAGATCGTGGGCAATTTTTTAATTCAGGAAATGCGTAACATTCGCCTCCCCTGTTTATAAGCAGAGGAAACAGGGTCGTTCCCCCCACCTTCGCCACTTGCAGTTCCTTCCTCCGAAAGCTCCGCCGCTCCCCTCCGCTTCCCAAGCCGAAAGAGAGCAGCGCTCCGCCGCCCGTCGCCGCCGCCGCCCTCAACACCTCCGTGCTCCCCCGCCGCTTCCGCCATGGCTCCGAAGACCGGCAAGGGCTCAAAGTCGAGCACCAAGTTGGCCGAGGCGTTGCAGCTCAAGGTGCTGCGCAAGGAGCGAATGCTTTTCACCCCCGAGCTCACCCCGAAGGCGCTGCGGGAGGAATTTTACCTCTTCTGGTCAATGCAGACGTGGGCGCATCCGCGTGCGCCGGTGCTTTCCGCTAAGGCTTCCAAATCAAAGCGGTGCCCAAAAGGGTACCATTTCTTTCCTGTGTTCTTCTATTGCGGGCTCTGCCCACCTTTTTCCGATTTTCTCTGCGACATCATGAATACCTATGGGTTTCATCTCCTTGATTTCACCCCCAACGCCGTTCTGACAATGGCGGTTTTCGCACACCTCTGCGAGAACTTCGTTGGCATCCTCCCCAATGTCGCTCTTTTTCGTCATTATTTCACCCCCCGGGCCGAGAAAGGGGAGCCACTGGCTGGCGGAATCGCTTGGACCTCACGGATCGACATGAAGGAGGTGTACTTGACGGGCGAGCTCCGCAGCAAGTGGGATGAGTGGAGGGCGGAGTGGTGCTGGATCGTTGACGCCAACCCGCAGCCATTCACCAACCTGCGCCAGACCCGGGTAGTGCGCGGCGGCGACTGGAGCGCTCTGTCGCCGGACGACGCCAAGCTGAAGATTGCCACCACCCGAATCCTCTGGCTTAGGCTTGCCGGGCTCACAGCAGGGGCAGTTCGCGCGGATTTCGTTCGCCGCCGCATCGCCCCTCTGCAGAAGAGGGGGAGGCCCGCCTGGATGTTTGGCGGTCCGGCGGATATCATGAGGCTGCGTCCAGGCCTCAACTTCAACTTCACGGTTCTGGAGCTTGACGGTATGCTGAGGGAGCTGTTCAAGCATGACGCCAACCATCCAGAGTGGTTCAGGTTGCCGCAGGGCGTCATCCCGTTGTGCAACAACTCCCAGCGCGATCGCATCTGCGCAATGATGGCAGAGTGGGACTCGCACGGGATAAGCGCAACTTGGATAGAGCCCGCCGACGACGTCGTGCAGCAATTCTTCGATAGCTTGACAGAGGTAGCAGTCAACTCTGACGAGCAGAGGCTCCTCACCCGCGACACCACCGACGACGAGATGCGGTACATCGCCACCAGGGCCGAAGAGGCGGCGGCAGCCCCTGCCGCGGGCGAGTTTGGCTTCACGTTGGAGGAAGCGGAGGCGGACGAGGTGGCAAGTCTTGCCGACAGGGAGGACCTTGCCGGAGAGGTCGCTGGCGAGGGGGAGCCCGAGGCCGAAGCGAGCGAGCCCGCCGAGGGCGCGAGCAGCCAACCGTCTTCGAGCAGCTTGCCGCAGGCGGAGCCCCCAACGCAGCCCCAATTCCAACCAAGAAGGCGCCTCCGTCGAGCTGGAGATACGGCAGGGCGGCAAGTAGGCCAACAGCCGCAGCATCGTGGGACGCGCTCCACCGCGGCAAGTACCGTTGCCGCGGGAGCATCCCAGGCTGTGCCGGCAACTGAGGCGGGGTCTTCCCGGGCTGCCACACCTGATCCTGCCGCAGCTCCCGGCAAACTTCCAAGGGAGCCCACTCCTCCGCCTCACCGCGCAGAAAGGGTACCAGACTTCGACCTCTTTGCGCTGAGTTCCGACGAGGAGGAAGAAGAGGAGGAGGAGTAAGGCTTTCTTCTCACTGTACTTGTATTTCTTCAATCTTTGTTGTTGCTTGTTTTGCATCTAATTTGCTTCTGTCTGAATCCCTGTTCTATTTCAGGACTCTGGCCGAGAGAGCGGCGAAGAGGGCCAAGGTCCCCGTGGTTGTCATCGAGGACGATCCTGTTGTGACGGCAGAAGACACGTCCGAGACCACCTTGACGGACCCGGTTCCTTCTCCTCGCAGCAGCCCCCAGCACAGCCCCCAGCGTAAGTGTTTGGTTCACTTCCTGTTGTGGGGCGTGCGTGGGTGCTTCTTCTTTTGCTGACATCTTGATTGCTGATTCATTCCTGTAGGAGCAGAGCAGGCCCATCAGGGGCAATCAGAAACCGCCCCGGAGGTGCTGTCTGCTTCGACTACGCCACCAAGGGGCGATTCCCCGACAAGGGAGCGCTCTCCGGCAAGGGAGGGGTCCCCGGAAAGGGACGGAACCAGTGAGCCCTTGGTGGAGGAGCCCATGGTCACAGAGCCCAGCACAGGTAACCTTCCTTGTCAGAAATCTTCCCTTGGGTTCTTCTTCTGATCTTCTTTCTTCTTTTTTGGATATTTGCTTGACTTTCCTTTCCTCTTCCTATCCTCAGATCCCCCTCTCGCAGACCCGATGGAGACCGAGCCCGCCGGTGGGGAAGGCGCACGCGGCAATACTGAAGATGCCGCCGCTGGCGAGGAAGAGGCCGGCGCTGATGAACCCGTCGACGAGGAAGCCGCCAAGGCTGCTGGCGCAGGAGCCGACGAGGGGTCCGGCGATCGTACTGACGACCCAGAGGGTGCAGGAGCGCAAGGCGCTACACCGTCTGCCGTCCCCTCCGCCGCTGATGCAGCGCCGGGCTCCGAGGAGCCCCAGCCAGGCGCATACTTGAAGGCCGGCGAGGGCGTATACATCAGGCTTCCCTGGGCATCGAGCTCCAGGGCACCGGTTGAAGGAGAGGAGTTTGATGGAGAAGTACTCACCTCTGCCGGGCTGGCAGTGGTCGATGCGCCAAGCAGCAGCAGCGGCGAGTCCGAAGTGGAGCAGCTGCTCCGGAAGTTGGTGTCACTCTACCGCACCCGGCAAGCGAAGCTTGAGTCCCGGGAAGCGCTTTTTGCGTAGGCGGGAGTTGACATAGAGAAACACGCGCAGGAGCTCCGGAACCGCAACCAGGAGGCCCTCCGGTCCATTACCGAGGAGAGGGCACAGCTCGACGAGGCGAAGAAGGCGTTCATCCTGGAGAAGGCTGAAGCCGAGGAGCAGCAGAGGCTCGCCGCCGAGGAGCAGTCCAAGCGGGAAGGTGAGATGATACAGAAGAAGGTGGTCTTGGACAGCCACGAGGAGGAGCTCACCGTCCGGGAGCAATCACTTGGCGGGGCACTCAAGGAGGCGAAGGATGCCGCCGCGGCTGCTGAGGCCGCCAAGAAGGAGTTAGAGGTGAAGGTGACGCAGCTGGAGGCAGACATGAAAGGGAAGAACGAAGAGCTTGCCGCACTCCAGCGAAAACGCGAGAAGGATGCCCGTTCCCATGGCGATCTGCAAGTTCAGCTCGCCGACAAGATCAAGGAACTAAACGCCGCCAAGGACTCGAGCGCTGATCTGGAGATGAAGCTGGCCACCTTGACGGAGATGCTGGACGCCGCCAAGAAGCGAGAAGATGACTTGAAGAAAGAGGTCAAGGGCAACGAAGGGCTGCTGACGAGGGCCGCCGAGACTCAGAACACTTTCAAGGCCACGGTGGAGCTCTGGACGGAGGGCCTCGTCAACATTGCTGCAGCCATTGACGAGGAGTTGGCGGAGCTGGACTTGGCGGGCTTCGGGTACTCCACCGACGAGAACCTCCAGCCCAGCGCCAAGCTTACTCTTTTCTTCAAGGGCGTGGTGTCGGCCCTCCAGCAACTCCGGGAAAGGATCCCGAAGAAGCTGGCGGACGAGTCGCGCGCGATCTGCGCCAAGGTCTTGGAGAAGGTGCTGGTGAAGATCCTCTTCCGTAATCCAGGCCTCGACCTCTCCCGCGTCCTCAAGAAGCTGCCGGTGGGTGCTGATCTTGAGGAGCTCAAAGCTATCGTCGCACCCATCGTGGACAAGGTGAATGAAGTCAGGAGGATCGATGGCGAGCGCGCGGATTAGGCCACTCTTCTTCCCCTTTTTTTCTTCTTGCCGCTGCTAGATATGTCATGGTAACAATCTATTTAGAGCGCGGCAAGTTGTTTATTGTAATATAACTTTATTCTGGGTACTATCTACTATGTTACTTCCTTTATTTGATTCCATCCCTTGTATGTTTTTACCCTATGCTTTTAGGGAACTTGCCGGCACAAGCACGCTTGCCGCGAGCGCTGAGTGCGGAACATCAGCAGCCCGCTGGCGATGTTGCCTCCGGCAAGAAACCTTGTCGGGACTAGTTGCAGCACGCTTTCATTGTTGAGCGGACTCGAAACAAAGTAAGGGCGCAACTTAGCCACGAACCGGACTCTCCGCGCACAGGTTTTCCATACAAGGCACGGTCGTTCAAGGAATATAACTTAAGAATTTAAAACTGACTGTGCTCAAACTTTGGCAACTTAGCTTTTCTGTCGTCTTTGTCCCAGCAAGGCCATACTTCTTTGAACGACGCCTGGTCCACATCCTTATCCTCGGAACGAGCACCTATGGGGCAGGGCCCCTTTTCGGTCCAGCAAGGGAGCGGAGGGCGCACGCAGAGCAGATCGAGGCGAAAGCACGCGGGGGATTTTACCCAGCTTCGGAGCTCTCCGGAGAGATAAAACTCCTACTGCTGCTTTGTGTTTCTATTCTGTTCTTGCTTGAGAGCGTGAGTGTGTCGTAGTGTCGAATGCGTCGAACCAAACCCCTTCTACGTGCGCATGGGCCTCCTTTTTATAGGTTAAAGGGGTCACCGACAGGTGGCAGCGTAGAAAGATGGGTAAAAGAGTAAAAATGAGGGTTGGTACAACCGCTATCAACAGTGCCCCCTACCTAACTCTGACGGTAGGGGACAAGGGCATTTAATGCCCGTCTGCTCGCTCAAACAGTGCAAGGAAGCGACCGTTAGGAGCGCCACCGCCTGCCACGATGGCCTTCTTGTCATCTCCTCTTGCCACCTCGCACCGCTCGGCTGCACAGCGCCTCGCCACGTGCTCCTGGGATGGTCCTGGGGTGACACGTCGTCGGATGCGCTGGAGCTCGGGTGCAGTGTGGCAGCCTTGTCGCGGCAAGCGCCTTGCCGCGGCCGTTGTCTTGTTGCACCCGCAAGCTTGCCGCTTGTCGGGTCTTGCCGGGACGCGCAGAGCGTCGCGACAAGTTTTCTGAAGTGCCTTGGTTGGCCTTCCCAGCAAGCTCCTCTTGCCGGGGTCTTGTCCTTCCCGGCAAGCTCCTCTTGCCGGGGTTCTGTCTTCTCAGCTAACACTTTGTTCTTGAATGGCAGTAAATAGGAATAGTGGAGGATCTTGGCGGACGCCCGGCAAGCCTTGCCGCGGGACGCTGCGACTGCCCGTGCACAAGTTCGGGGTACTAAGGTACCCCTACTTTAGTACACTGACAGGAGCCCCCGGGCCTGGGCCATACACGGTGCCGAGCGCTGTTGGGCCAGGCCCAAAACAGGGCACGGACACGCGCGGCCTGGGTCCAAACCAAATCCACTCCGTATCCACCATGTTCTCCCGTAACGGCACGCGTCAATCGCGGCGTCGTGGGCGAGATCGTGGGCAATACATAAATCCAGGAAATGCATAACGTTCGCATCCCCTGGTTCTGCATCCCCGCCTCGAGGCTCCCATGCACTTGGGATCGCGGACGGTGGAAGTGGGAAACTGGGCTGTTGCGAGCGGAGGTAGCAGGTCGGTCCCAACTCCCTGCTCTTCCCATACCCTGATTCGCTCAGCGGGGCGGCCGAGCCCCCACCTTGCTCCTTTAAGAAGAGCGGGAGGGGGGCGCAGGAGCCCGCACTCTCTCATCCTCTCCTTTCTTCAGCTTCTGCTCCCCTTTCTCTCATTCGCCATGGAGGAAGGTAACCCTGGCCCTTCATCGGTGGCGGCGAGGGTCGCCGCCAGACAGCGCACCCCTTCCTATCCCGCGCCCGTGGTGGCAGAGCCAGCCATAAGGGGAAGAGGGAGGGGGCGAGGTCGTGGACGAGGTCGAGGTCGAGGTCGAGGCACTCGGGGAAGAGGCGGACGGGGCGGCGCGCCATCTCCGCCTCCACCGGCGGTTCCTCTCCCCACGGCGGTCCATACCGGGGATGACCCTTGCGAGTTCTTTGTCAGGCTGCGCCGGGCGCCTCGTCGTCGCCTCCGGCTTCCAGCTCCGTTTGCGAGCGCGATGGAGTTGGACCCGCCAGAGTCATTGAGACTGCACATGAGGGGCTGTGGGATCAACGGCACGCGAGTCCGCGTTGTATTCCCAGCCCCTAATGTGATGTATCTTGATCGTGGGTGGAAGACGTTCGCCCGCATCCACAGCCTGATGGCGGGGTCTACCCTCCATTTTAAGTTAATGGAGGGCGATCTCCTCTCCGTCAAAGTCTTCGGGTGCTTCGGCACTCGGGCGAAGTGCTGTGTGGACAGCTCCTCCGATAGCGAAGGCTCCTCCTCGAGCGAGAGTGACGAGGAGGAGAGCGACAGCGACGACGAGGGTAGCGGGCGGCGGGATGGCGGGCCCGACTAGGTGTCGGGCGCCGCTTCGTGCGTCACCGGCGACCCCATCATCCGTGTCGCCGGCTCCTTGAACTCCCCGGGGTCGTCTCCTTGGGTGGCTGGCGCAGGGAGGCTGCGGAAGGGGAAGAGGGCTGGCGACAAGGCCGTCAAGTCGGAGTACGAGGGCGTAGTGCCCTCGACAGCATGCTGACGTCCTGCCGCCCCGTCTTCGAGCCCCGCTTCCGGCGCCGCCATCACCGTCCAGCCTTCGGATAGCCCCCGGGATGTTCTCTTGGTGTCTTCTGGCATCTGTAGCTCGCCTAGGCGCCCCTTTTGCCCTTATCGCCTCCTTGACCTACCTCCTGAAGAGAGGGACAGGAAAGGGATTACGGGCATCTTATCTTTTTAATTTGTAAGCCTCCGGGCCTTAGCCGCATTCAAAACTTGTAATCCTCTCTTTCATGTTTTTCATCCTCTATGGACTGTACCTAAGTGGGATGTTTTTTAATGAAAAAGGAATGCTTGTTATGTTATATCCTTTACTCAATTCCATCCCTTGTATGTTTTTACCCTACGCTTTTAGGGAACTTGCCGGTGGGAACACACTTGCCGCGAGCGCTGAGTGCGGAACATCAGCAGCCTGCCGGCGGTGTTGCTTCCGGCAAGAAACCTTGTCGGGGCTAGTTGCAGCACACTTTCATCGTTGAGCGGACTCGAAACAGATTAAGGGCGCAACTTAGCCACGAGTCGATTCCTCCGCGCACAGGTTTTCCATACAAGGCACGGCCGTTCAAGGAATATAACATAAAAATTTAAAAAAATTGACAGTGCTCAAACTTTGACAACTTATCTTTTCTGTCGTCTGTGTCCCGGCAAGGTTGTACTTCTTCGAACGACGCCCGGTCCACACCTAGCTCCTCGATCCAATTTCTTCCGCACCTGCGCAGCCTATCGAAAGTTCTGGTCTTGAGTCCGCGCAACACTTCAGCGTTCGCCCTCTCCGCTTGACCGTTGCTTCTCGGGTGAGCAACAGAAGCGAAGCAGATCTTGGCGCCAAGATCTTGGACGTACTGCATGAAGGTGCGGCTCGTGAATTGTGTGCCGTTGTCGGTGATGATCCTGTTAGGGACTCCAAAACGGCAAACAATTGACCTGAAGAACTTGACTGCTGACTGTGCGGTCACCTTCCTCACTGCCTCCACTTCAGGCCACTTTGTGAACTTGTCGATTGCAACATACAAGTACTCAAAGCCTCCGACAGCTCGGGGGAAGGGGCCGAGGATATCGAGCCCCCAGACCGAAAATGGCCAGGATAAAGGGATTGTTTGGAGAGCTTGAGCTAGTTGATGTATCTGCTTGGAGTGGAACTGGCACGCTTCACACTTGGTTACTTGTGCAGTTGCATCCTGGAGGGCTGTCAGCCAGAAGAAACCTTGCCGGAAGACTTTGCCGGCAAGTGCTCTTGCGCCAATGTGGTGACCACATATGCCTCCATGTATCTCCGCCAACAGCTCCTGTCCATCTTCCCGAGAAATGCACTTCAATTTCACTCCGTTGAATCTTCTTCTGTACAGTATGTCATCGACAAACTGGTACATACTCGATTGTCGGGCTACTCTCTCCGCTTCTTCCTGCTCTTCGGGAAGTTCTCCTGTTTGAAGGAAATGGACGATCTGCTGTGCCCATGCCGGAGCTTGAGGCTCGATGACAAGGACTAAAGGCGCAAATGCTGCTGCAGGAACATCCGCTTCTACGGCAAGAATCTGGGATCCTGCCGGAGCGTGATGCTCCCCGGCAAGCGTGTCGGGACACAGCTTGTCGGGAGCGTCTACTTCAACGAAACAAGCCCTGGGGCTTGTCGGAGCAGACTGCCCCTCAACACCCTTTGTGTTGATCTTGGGGACCTTCTTGACAGCGGCTTCGGGGAGCTCTGCCGGAAAGTAGTCGCCAGTAACCAACTTCCTCTTCTTGCTCTGTCCAATTGACGGTGTTACAGATGGTTGAGTCAGCTTGAGCACGAAAATCCCTGGTTCCACAGGCAACTTGAGTGCGGCGCATTTTGACAGGCCGTCTGCAATGTCATTCTGAGCTCTTGGAACATGTTCCATTTGCAGGCCGTCAAAATGCTCTTCCAGCTTCCTCACTTCATCAATGTATGCTTCCATCAACGGACTCTGATAATATTTGTTTACTTGACGGACGACAAGATGTGAGTCACCCCTGACAATAAGCTTCCTAATCCCAAGGTCTGCCGCGATCCTGAGTCCGGCAAGCAAGCCTTCATACTCTACAGTATTGTTGGTTGCTTGCTCCTTGGGAAAGTGCATCTGGACCACGTACTTGAGGTGTTCTCCGGTGGGTGCGACAAGTAGTACGCCCGCACCGGTGCCTTGCAGCGAGAAGGCACCGTCAAAGTACATGATCCATTCTTTGCTCGCTTCCTTGACGGGGATGCTCCTCTCCGGAGTTTCTTCATCAGGTGTTGGCGTCCATTCTGCTATGAATTCTGCCAATGCTCGGCTCTGAATAGTTGAAGTACTCTCAAACTTGAGGCCAAAGCTTGACAATTCCAGTGCCCACTCGACAATCCTCCCTGTTGCTTCTGGGTTCTGCAATATCCTCTTCAACGGAAAGCGAGTGACCACTGTGATCTCACGTGCTTGAAAGTAATGGCGCAGCTTCCTCGAGGCCATGAGAAGGCCGAAAAGCAACTTCTGCAAACCAGAGTACCTTGATCTAGCCCCCTGCAGAAGGGAACTGACAAAATAAACTAGGCGCTGCACCATCTTCTTCTGTTTCTCTTCTTGTGGCTGCGCAGATCTATCCTTGTCGGGACCAGAGCTTGTTGGGGAAGCCCCCTGCTTGTCGTTGGATTCGCTTGCTGCTGCCGCTGGCTCATCATCCGCCTCCCTCTCCGCTACTAACGCAGCACTAACCACTTGATTGGTTGCCGCCAAATACAACAGCAACTTCTCTTGTGGCTTAGGTGTGACAAGTGTTGGAGTGGAGGACAAGTATTTCTTCAAGTCTTACAACGCAACCTCCGCTTCCGGAGTCCATTTCATTGGACCTGCCTTTTTCAAAATTTTGAAAAACTGCAGGGCGCGTACAGTAGACTTGGAAATGAACCCGCTGAGAGCAGCAACACAGCCGGCAAGCCTTCGCACATCCTTCACGCGCTTTGGTTCTTCGATTTGCTCCATGGCCTTGATCTTGTTGGGATTGGCTTCAATCCCCCTCTGGGATACAAAGAACCCGAGAAGCTTGCCGGAAGGAACTCCAAACACGCACTTCTCGGGGTTCAACTTGAGATTGATCTTGCGCAGATTTGCAAAAGTCTCGTCCAAATCTTGGATCAGAGTTTCTTTGTCCTTGCTCTTGACCACTATGTCATCCATGTAAGCTTCTACATTTCTGTGCAGCTGTGGCTCAAAAGCATGACTGACTACTCTTGCAAATGTTGAACCAGCATTCTTTAGTCCGAAAGGCATCTGTACAAAGCAGTACGTGCCACATGGAGTAATGAATGCAGTTTTCTCTTCATCCTCTTCTGCCATGAAGATCTGATGATATCCTGAGTATGCATCAAGGAATGAAAGCAAATCACATCCTGCCTTGGAGTCGACAATCTGGTCAATGCGCGGCAAGGGAAATGGATCCTTGGGACAAGCTTTATTAACATCAGTGAAGTCAATACAAAGCCTCCACTTCCCATTCGCCTTGCGCACGACTACTGGATTGGCTAACCACGTTGGATGGAGTACTCCTCGGACTAGGCATGCTGCTTCCAATTTCTTGATCTCTTCTGCAATGAACTCTTGGCGTTCTACTGCTTGCTTTCTGACTCTCTGCTTGACGGGCCGCGCGTGGGGCAGACGGCAAGGTGGTGCTCAATTACTTTCCTGGGAACACCGGGGATGTCAGATGGTTGCCATGCAAACACATCGACATTTGCCCGCAGGAAAGCAACGAGCGCGCTTTCCTATTTAGGTCCAACCATGGCACTGATGGTGAAGGTACCACCAGTGCCGTCCTCCTTGGCGGCCACTTTCTTGGTCTCTGGTGAAGCTGTCTTTGCCTTCTTGCACTTGTCGGTGGAGCTCGATGGTGCGTCCTCAACGGTAGCGCAGCACTCCGAAGAGGTGCACTTGCCAGAGTGGGCATCAGAGCTACTCTTGCCGGACTTGGTCTTCTTCTTCCCCCCGGGAGCTTCAGTGGCAAGTGGTTTGCGTTCTGCTGCGGCTGCTGCTTCCCTGTAGATCTTGTCGGTATAGATAAGTGCATCTTTCTTGTCGCCATGGACAGAAATAATAGTTATCGGACCAGGCATCTTCAGCATGCTGTAGGCGTAGTGAGAGGCTGCCATGAACTTGGCAAGCGCTGGACGGCCAAGTATCCCATTGTAGGGCAATGGGAAATCAGCAACGTCAAATGTGACTCTCTCTGTCCTAAAATTCAGCTCGCTGCCAAACATCACTGGCAGCGTGATCTTCCCCTTCGGCTTGCTCCTTCCCGGGTTGATTCCTTGGAAGGTACCAGTCTCTTCGAGCTCACTGTCGGGGATCTGGAGCTTCTTGAGCACCGTGGAAGAGATCAGATTCAGGCCGGCCCCGCCGTCAACCAGCATCTTCGTGACCTTGAGGTTGCGGATTGTTGGCGAGATGAACATCGGCGAGCACCCGACCGCAGTGATGCGATCAGGGTGATCCTCAACATCAAAGATGATGGGCGTGCTGGACCACTTCAGGGTCTTGCGCGACTCAACGGACGGTTTTGCTGCGTTCACTTCCCGCACCCACTGTTTGAGTTGGCGGTGCGAGGTGTGCAGAGAAGCACCGCCGTCGACGCACAAAACCTCTGTTGCCTTCTGAAACTCTTGCTCGTCGGTCTCATCCTCGTCCATCTCATCATCTTCATCTTCGTCTTCGTCTTTGTCGCGGCCACAGGGAGGCCTATCTCCTTGGCGCTGCTTGGCCTTGCCGCGGCGCCCTCCCCGGGCGGGACGCTTCTTGCCAGATCCTCCGCCACCCTCCTGGGCCTTCTCCTTGTCGCGGCGTTCGTATTCAGCTTTCTGTAGCTCTGCCATCTGCTCAACCTTCTTGCAAGCTTGGAGGTCGTGGCCCTTGCTGCGGTGGATCTTGCAGTACTGCTTGCCGGAGCTGTCCTGCTTGCCGGCGGCTACCACAGCCTCGCCGAAGTCACCATCTTTGGCCTTCTTAGAACTGCATCCGTTGCCGGACTGCTCAACAACTAGCACATCCTTAGCCTTCCTCTTTCTGTTATTCCACCTCCGATTCTTCTTTGCCGAAGGGGCGTCCTCACTGTCAGATCCTTCTGCTCCTGCGTTCTCTCCAGGGAGTCTCCTCCCTTCTTCAGCCCGTGCACACTTGTCGGCCAGAGCATATAGCTCGCTGACATCTCTGATTTTGCACATCGCCATCTCCTCCCTCATCCTGCGGTTACGCACGTTCTGATGGAACGCGCTGATAACCGCGGCAGGGTGGACGTCTGGGATGTTGCGCTGCACCTGACTGAATCTCTGTATATACTTGCGCAGGGGTTCTCCTTCCTTCTGGACGAGCAGATGAAGGTCACTCTCCTGGCCATGGGGTTTGTGGCAGCCTGTGAAGGCGCCAACAAACTGATGGCATAGGTCCGCCCACGAAGAGATGGAGTTGTCCGGCAAGTGCATGAGCCAAGATCTGACGTTGGGCTTGAGCACCAGCGGGAAGTAGTTGGCGAGGATCTTCTCGTCGCGCCCTCCGGCAGCCTGCACCGCAATGGTGTAGACACTGAGGAACTCTGACGGATGTATCCTTCCATCGTACTTCTCGGGCACGTCTGGCTTGAAGTTCTTGGTACTGGGCCACTGGACCTACCACAGCTCACGGGTGAACGCAGGGCAACCTACCACGTACGGCAAGTCGCCTGGTTCCCCTGGCGCATGCATATCGACAGTGGGCCCAGTGCGCTGGTCAGATTGACGCCGCACTTCTCTTCGACGCTCGATGCGAGTGCGAGCGTCTTCGTGTCGTCGTTCTTGGAGAACTTGGCGTTGATCGCGGCGAGCTCGCGGGTCCGACGACGCGGTGGAGTCGGTGTCGAGGTTGGCCCGGCGAGTTGGCGATCTTGGCCTTCGAGGCGGGGAGTGCACGGTGGTGGCACCCCCAGCGGTCTTGTCGGCGTCGGCTTGCGCCTGGGCGTCTTGCCGGGGTTTCGAGGTGCTCGGTTGCCGGGGCTTGTCGCCGTTGGCGAAGCCGATGAGGCTCTGAATGGCGGCCCTCCAGTCGTCGATCTTGTCTAGCGCTGGAGGGTAATCTAGAAGCAGCTGGGCTCGGGCCAGCGCTTCCTCTGGAGTGTTGGGTGGCGGTGGTGAGCGACGCGAGGTGCGAGATATGCTCAAACTTCTAACGGTGTTAGAAGGAGCAACGTCTCGTCCAGGCGACCGTACTGCGCTCGTGCCGGCGTGTTGACGTGCACGTTGGCCCTGAGCGTCCCGCGACCCACCAGCTTGGCCTTGTTCCAACGCGAGTACGGTGCTAGGAGCACCGTGGCGTTGTCGATCCTGCACCCCCTGGGAGGGTTGCGGTGGATGTACAGACGTTGAAGCTTGCGGGGCCTTGTCCTTGGACCTGGTGACGACGCGAGTCCCACCGTCGGTGCCCGCTCCTCCGCCGGCGTCCACCCCACCGCCCGTTTGCTCCGGTGGCGGCAGGATAGTCGCAGACGGAGTGGCCACCTCGAAGTCTTCTTCTTCGGTGGCATGTCGATGTAGATGTTGATGTAGCGCGCGCGGACGCCGGATCAGATACGCACGACCTCGACGCCCCCCTACCTGGCGCGCCAAAGATGTCGTGGGGAACGAGAACCTATGGGGAAGGGCCCCTTTTCGGTCCGGCAAGGGAGTGCAGGGCACACGCAGAGCAGATCGAGGCGAAAGAACGCGGGGGATTTTACCTAGCTTCGGAGCTCTCCGGAGAGATAAAACTCCTACTGCTGCTTTGTATTTCTATTCTGTTCTTGCTTGAGAGCGTGAGTGTGTCATAGTGTCGAATGCATCGAACCGAACCCCTTCTACGTGCGCATGGGCCTCCTTTTTATAGGTTAAAGGGGTCACCGACAGGTGGCAGCATAGAAATAGGGGTAAAAGAGTTAAAACGAGGGTTGGTACAACCGCTATCAACAGTGCCCCCTACCTAACTCTGACGGCAGGGGACAAGGTCATTTAATGCCCATCTGGTCGCTCAAACAGTGCAAGGAAGCGACCGTTAGGAGCGCCACCGCCTGCCACGATGGCCTACTTGTCATCTCCTCTTGCCACCTCGCACCGCTCGGCTGCACAGCGCCTCGCCACGTGCTCCTGGGATGGTCCTGGGGTGACACGTCGTCGGATGCGCTGGAGCTCGGGTGCAGTGTGGCAGCCTTGCCGCGGACGTTGTCTTGTCGCACCCGCAAGCTTGCCGCTCGTCGGGTCTTGCCGGGACGTGCGGAGCGTCGCGGCAAGTTTTCTAAAGTGCCTTGGTTGGCCTTCCCGGCAAGCTCCTCTTGCGGGGTCTTGTCCTTCCCGGCAAGCTCCTCTTGCCGGGGTTCTGTCTTCTCAGCTAACACTTTGTTCTTGAATGGCAGTAAATAGGAATAGCGGAGGATCTTGGCGGACGCCGGGCAAGCCTTGCCGCGGGACGCTGCGACTGCCCGTGCACAAGTTCGGGGTACTAAGGTACCCCTACTTTAGTACACTGACAGTCCGGCTGTCGACAGCCAGCAAAAGAGAAGAAGACAAAGTAGTTGCCGGGAGATCCGGCCCGACTGCTCAGCAGTCGGCTTGAATCTCGGGGGCTACACCCAGCCGGTGCGCTGACGCGCCCCCGCGACGAAGAAGACAAAGTAGTTGCCGGGAGATCCGGCACGACTGCTCAGCAGTCGGCCCGAATCTTAGGGGCTACACCCAGCGGGTGCGCTGATGCACCCCTGCGACAAAGAAGACAAAGTAGTTGCCAGGAGATCCGGCTCGACTGCTCAGCGGTCGGCCCGAATCTCGGGGGCTACACCCAGCGGGTGCGCTGACGCGCCCACGTGAAAAATGGTACTGTACACTCCACTTTGCGGCTCACTCTTAGCCACAGACCACAGAGCGGCTGTCCGGCAGGCAAGAGCACAAGCCAAAAAGCGAAGGGAACACGAAAAAGGTTGAAGGGGGCTCGGACGAAACTGAGTCAGCACCCTCCGCATAAAATTTGCAATGCTAAAAGCAAACATTTGATATATCTGCATGGACTAACTTTGTCTTTTTTCACGATCATTTCCATGAACACTCGCCAAAAAAAAACCTTCGCCCAACTTTGCCAAGTTGCCCGGAGGCTTGGGGGCTACTGTCGGAGTAATTGGACACGGATACCGCAAAGATAGTGAGACGATATTTCAAGACATCGGGGCTAGCAAAGCCCCTCAGTCCTACTGCCCGGCCGCTTCTACCAGCTCTCCGTCTGACTGCTCTACCCGGCCGGCTGCCGGCTGCTGACTGCAATGACCAGGCGGCTACCGACTGTGCCAACCAGCCGGCTGCCGACTGCAGCCCAAAGCGACATCGACAAGACACCGACGAGACGATTGTACCCGAGCACTATTCACGTGTCATCTCAGCCATCACGTATAGTGTCACTTGTCCCCTGGCAATATTTATGAAGTGACCCAGGGGACAAGCATGACATGCACCATGCCTAGCCCATGCCACTACCTAGCTTACATCCTAAGCTACCTCACACTATAAAAGGAGACACACATCCATCCATCTAGGGGATGGACACTCACGCATACACACAAGCAAGCTAGCTAGAAATAGAGCTAGCTTGTCAGCCACACACTCACGCATGCATACTCAGGCACATGCGGCCATACACACATATACGAGGCCAGATGCCTATGGCACTGACCTCAGATACAGCTCCAGGAGCACTCTGTACTAGATATACCAGATACACTCAAACATGCAGCAGTAGCAGTATTATCTCTCCGAAGAGCTCCGAAGCTGGGTAAACCACCGCGTGCTACTCGCATACCCGCTCCCGGTCCTATCAGCAGCAGTCTTACCCACACACTAAGCGCTTGTGGCATCTGTCGACTCGCAAACCCCCCGTGAGAATACCACGACAAACATGTAGGAAATGAGCCACTTTGGAAAGTCGATCAATGACTATGAAGATAGCATTATTCCCTTTTTGGTCCTGGGAAAGCTGGTGATGAAGTCCATACCAACTTTATCCCATTTCCACTCAGGAATAGCTAAAGGCTGAAGGGTGCCAGTCGGTCTGTAATGCTCTGCCTTAACGCAATGACAAACGTCACAATTAGCAATGAACTGAGCAATTTTTCTCTTCATTCTAGTCCACCAGAACCTCTGGCATAGGTCCTGATACATCTTAGTACTACCGGGATGAATCGTTAGAGGAGATTCATGCGCCTCCTTAAAGATCAATTTTCGCAGATGCTGATTCTTGGGAACCACCAAGCGATTCTCAAAGAAAACAACACCTTGATCATCCATAGAGAAACATCCACCAACTCCCTTCTTAATGTTTCTCTTTATGCAGATAACACCGCTATCAAACTTCTGGTCAGAAAGGAATCCGTGAGGAGGAATGTGAAGGTTAAGCTTACAGAATTCCTCATGGAGAAGTGGTTGGCCCTGCTGCAACATGAGATTGTTGTAATAGGACTTACAACTTAGTGCATAATCTGAGATGTAATTAATCGCTAGATCATAATTTGAGATTACCTCCAACCAACGTCTTTGCCTAAGGTTCAAATCTGGCTGGGTGAATATATACTTGAGACTCTGGTGATCGGTGTAGATCTTGCAACATTTACGAAGAAGGTAATGTCGCCAGGTCTTAAGTGCATAGACTACGGCTGCAAGCTCTAGATCATGTGTAGAATAATTCTCCTCATGTGGATGCAACTGTCGAGATGCATAGGCAATCACATGATGATCCTGCATAAGAATGCAACCTAGTCCCTGTCGTGAGGCATCACAATAGATAACAAAGTCCTTAGTGAAATCGAGTGGCACAAGTATGGGAGCAGAAGTTAGGCGCCTTTTCAGTTCCTTAAAACTGTACTCACACTGTGGGGACCACTCAAACTTTTTATCTTTCTTGATAATTTCCGTGAGATGTTTGGCCACTTTGGAGAAGTTTACAACAAAGCGGCGACAAAAAATGGCTAGACCAAGGAAACTACTAACTTGTTTAACTATTTCAGGTGGAGTCCAATCAAGAACAGCCCAGACTATCTCGGGATTGACAGCATGCCCTTACCAAAGATCATGTGGCCTAGGTAGGTCACTTAGTGCAACCAAAATTCACACTTGGAGAACTTGTCATAAAGGCAATTCTCTCTTAGTTTTTCTAACACAAGTCTAATATGTTGGGCATGCTCTTCCTCGTGCTTCGATCAAATAATAATATCATCGAGGTAAACCATGACGAACTTATCTAAGTACTCCATGAAAATCGAGTTCATCATGCGGGAGAATGTAGCTGGAGCGTTGGTTAGACCAAAGGACATGACGGTGTACTCGTACGTCCCCATTTCTGATCTTGATTTGGTGGTAGCCTAACCTCAAATCCATCTTGGAGAAGGCTGAGGATCCAGCGAGTTGATCATACAGGTAGTTGATCCTGGGGAGCAGGTATTTGTTCTTTATCGTGACCAAATTAACGGGACGATAATCTACAACCATCCAGTCTGTACCATCCTTCTTCTTGACGAAGAGGACGGGTCAAGCCCAAGGAGAAGAACTAGGATGGATGAAACCCTTTTGCAAGGACTCATAAAGTTGTTTCTTAAGCTCGGCTAGTTCTAAGGGTGCCATCTTGTAAGGTCTCCTAGAGATTGGAGCGGTCCCTGGAATAAGACCTATGAAGAACACTACATCTCTGTCAAGTGGAACACCTGGATGTTCCTCTGGAAAGATATCCGGAAAGTTACGGACTACCAGAATATCTTCAAGGTCTGGAAGAGGGCTAGCATGAAGAGAATAGAGATGACGCTTTGCAACTCTAGTGGAGATAGTGACTATCTTGCCAGATGGGTGTGTAAGCTGAACAGACCTGGTGTATCAATCAATCTTGGCATAATGAGCTTTCATCCAGTCCATACCCAAGATGATGCTAATATATGTAGACTTGAGTGCTATAACTGATGCAAGGAATATAAGTTTGTCAACAAGGATTTCATTACCGCGAATTACACTAGAAGTTTTCCATTTGGATCCAGGAGTTTGAATGACTAGTGGAGAGGGCATATCACAAAATGACATGTTGTGCAAGCTAGCATAGCTTTCAGAAATGAAGCAGTGAGATGCTCCAGTACCGAACATAATCGATGCTAGATGACAATTGACAAGGAGTGTACCAAGAACGACATCCAGATCATCATGAGAGTTTTTGGCTGAGACTTGATGCACACGTCCACATTCAGTGCGCGCTGGCTTGGCACTGATCGTCTTGCTTGATGGCTTACCACTGCCAACAGACTTCTTGGGCTGGGGTGGAGCATAACTGGCCTAGGAGTAGTCACGTGCATAGTGTCCTGGCTTCCCGCATTGTGGCATCCCGATCCGCATGGAGCAAGGGGCCCTCACACGTCAGCCCAAGATAACACCTCACGCACGACAGGTCCATGATACAGCATTCCAGGTACAAGAATATTCATAAAATACATGTGTATATGATTACATAATTGATGAATACAATTTAACTGGCATAGCCCTACGGCTATTTATATGGTAGTGGAAGTCTATTCACATGGCAGCGGAAGTCTTGGTTTGGCAGCATATCACTTTGGCAGGGCTCCACAACTCACAGGGCTGGCAAGATTACGGCCTAGCACGACGGAACAAGCGAACGACCAACAAAACTAGCATGACACGCCATGTCAGTACATTGAATGTACTTGCAATACAACCAAATACATAGCATCCAAAAAACAAATGATAAAGCAAGACCCAAGCGTCTGCAACAACCTATCTCATAGCAGAAACTATGCATGGCATGATATTGACTAGAGACATGGATCAAATTAAGCATGAGCAACATCATGGCGTATACTAGCATGGCAAGAACATGGCATATCAACTTACTTCTAACATGATAACTTCAAAATATGGCATAACATAGCATCTTAATCATAACATTGCATATCAAACATGGCATAAGTTAAATCAAAACCTGGCATGCCATCATGAAACTATGCTGAATATAAACTACAAGTCATATCCAATGCAGACAGAACATGTTAACTTTATGCAATCATCCCCTATTCTACCATGGTTCTTTAAATGCAAATAACAACTTACTACTCATGCAATGCAACCAAACTAGTGCACTGATTCCCTCGGACTCTCTTACCAAATGGTCGCCTCGCAACCGAACGATGATCATTCACGGATCACAAACGGAACCATGCTCGGTATAACGGGTTACCTTGTAACCAAATGGTGATCACTCACGGATCACAAATGGAACCACACTTGGTTCAACACTCACTGAGACCTCGTCTCGTGATCATATCAACACATCATCATGATTACTCACGACTGCCTCATAGTCCAAGTCACCACATTACTTGTTACACAGTATTCAACTTAATTATTTCAAGTTTATCCTCCATTTCGACCAAGATCTGATAGTGCGACCTACTACGAACTTGTGCCCATGAACGAGGACGCGGCTATCGATAGATTAAATACACTCTGCAGAGGTAGCGCATTGTACCCACACCTCGGAACCCATGGCCTCGCACTCCCATTCGGGTGGACGAACGACGTTCCAACAAAACCGTCCTACTTCCATGACACTCTCCCAGCCACTCCGACTCACTCCCCACTGGGCTAAGTCATGGGTGGCCCCGTGTCTACCAAAGACACCAATGTTCACCTTCGTGGCAAAACGGCCACCATCGTGGCAGAAACGGTCCCAAACGGGGACATGAGCTCAAAACCAAACTCGGGCACACAAGGCTTATGTCCGCCTACCTGATCGGGGTAGCGCGCTCCCATAACCTTCCCTCGTTGGAGGCACCGGCGAGAGGCATGACAATAGACCCAGTTAGTGCCTGCCCATAACAGGCAAATGTGGTTGCATTGGAAAAGAAAAGCTCGATTTGGTGGCACTATGACTCGATCCCATCAATGACAGAGGAGGTTTCTTATTAAGTCATATTATTAACTTCTCCATCATCAATGATCATGCAAGCATTTTTAATATGAATGCAACAACTAGCATGCAACATACATATGCGGTAACAAAACATCAATCTTTTCAAGTGAACTGTGATAGCATGGGAAACATGGTAATACCGAGTACTAGTAATTCCACGAGTGCAACAAAATCATCATAACATCGATACTACTAACATGAAACTAAACTAGACAGAGGCATGATATTATCAGCAACAACATCTAGCTAGCATGTCAAATTATTTCATGAAAGCACAAGCATGTAAGGCAGATAATAAAAACATATAGCATGATTGAAATAACAGCAGATGGAACAGACAAGAAACTACTTCAACTAAACATACACACGAGGTGCAAGCAAAGTCAACATGCAAGTTTGGGGCTCATGATAAGAGGTTGGCTTGCGTGGGGGTCGACAAATACTCCAGGAAGAAGTGCGAAACGATCGCGGAAAGATTTGTCGGAAATAGTTCTCTCTCAGAGGGGGCTGTTCATGGGCACGGGCAAATGGTCATTTTCAGAATGTGCAAACATCAAGAAAATGTCCCCATTGAAAAGGGCTTTACTAATAGAGAAATTGAGCATTGGAATCACCTCATTCGGAGTTACAGGTAAAAAGATACGAACGTTTAAAGCTCAGGGACTGGTTTATAAAAATACTTCTACAAACAGATCCCTGGTAGTTTAAACAGAACGTGCCTTTTCTCAGAATACATTTTCCAGAGAGGAAAACGTATTTCCGGCCGAAGAAGAGGAATAATATTCTTTCGGTGATTGAAAGCGTACTTTCAGGAATACGCTTTCGCGCGGGGAAAGCGCCTTCCATCCGTTGCTCCAGCAGAATACGCTTTCGCAAAAGGAAAGGGCACTTGCCCGAAGACGTCTCCACTAGATCGGTCAATGGGCCCGCCCTGGTCAGCACTAAGGGGCTAATGCACGGGGCCCACCGCATCTCCTTTTGCCTCCTCCAGGTCGTCTTCTTTGCCTCGACAGAAGCAACAAGGGCGGGCTGGCCGCTGCCCTGGCGGACGATCTTCTGCTCCCCAGGACTAGCCGACGGGCACTGGGGCTTGGCGGTCCAAACTGCATCGGTGGGTGGCCGCAGGGTTGCCTAGGATGGCCTCCAGCATCGTCTCCAGAGGAAAGTCGTGGAGGCCGAAGGCTTCAACGGCGGAGGCGCGGCAACAGGGATCCCCGAAGGAAATGGAGTGCGACGGTGGGACTATGGGGGTCCATCGGGGGAAATGAACGCCGAAATGATGGAGGGGGAGTGGCACAACAAGAACTGGCTGAGGGGGATCAGCGGCAATGACTCGGCCATTGGAGGGGGTAGGGGAGCTCCAAGGCTTCGGAGAGGAGCTGCGGGGCGAGGGGAGGAGTGGAAGGTGTCAGGGAAGCTGCAGATGAGCTCGGACAAGGCAAGGACGAGCTATAAATAGCCGGGCGAGAGCACCCAAGCCGAGCTCCGACGAGTGCGTTCGTCCACGGCTCTGCCGGTCGCAGCCGTCACGGGGAGGAGTGGGAAGGCGACAAGGGGGATGCGGACGAGCGCCAGAGAGTCACAGAGACGAGCAGCGCTCGTAGACGAGAGGAGGAAGAGGACAGGGGCGAGGAAGAAGATGAGCTCATGGGCGCGCACTGCTCGGTCGCTGGCACGGCTCTCCGGAGAAGAAAATGGAGGGCTAGCAGGGTTCAGAGGGAAGAGGACGCTGAGGGGGAACTGTAGGACATTAATGGTGAGGCCAGAGCTGGTCGGAGCAGCACTGCCGAAGAGAACAGTGCATAGACCACCGTTTTGGCTAGCTGCTCTCGTGGTCACCATAGACAACGCATGCTCTGGCATTCTACTCCATGCCAAACCATGTCTCCAACATAGTCCATCCAAAGTAGAGTATTACCACGGTAAATAAACGAGCATAGACAGGAGCTGAGTAAACTAAGCCTCACAAGTTTGCTGTTGCAAACTTGGCAACATACTAGAGATAAAACCAAAGAGGTTAAAAGGTAAAATAGATGTTTGGCAGGCTTAGGGTAGCAAGGCCTACGGTCCTGGGGGTTATGAGGTCATTATGGCAATTATTTAACATAGTTGCTTTGCAACTGCTAAAATATGTCTAGAAAACAAAAGAGGAAGAAACACTTACTGGGAGTGTTGGATTTGGCTCCCACTTGGCAAATCTTCATGATTTAGTCATATTTAGATGCTGCAAAAAGATCATACCACATGGACTTGCCAAATTTGTGCTTGTTTCACAAGCATCACTTCTAACTAGAAACATGGGAAAAATCTAGGAAAATATAGGCTACATGAAATGAGCCAATCTCTTGGGTAGGTGGGTTATATGGATACGAGAAGGCTTGGGAATATTTTCAGCCATAATGGAGCAAGATAAAATATACTTGCTTCGCAAACTGAAAATTTGGACAGGAAACAAGAATTGCTCCTCTGCTCACATAGATCAATGAAATGAGCTGAATTTGGGTGGAGGCTAATGATTTAGAATACTATCCCATGTGGAAACTCCATGAAGGTACTTCCTTCACAAAGTTGCGTTCTAGTCAGAAACTGTGAAAATTTGCACAGGGAGCTAGGATGAATGGATTGAGCTCATCTTCGGTATCCTTGGGTGATTTATCAAGGTTAATCACACTACCAATTTTCAGCTCAACAGGAATTAGGAATAAGGCACTCCCTTTGCAAAATTTCAGAGAAGCCAGAAACTTGCATTGGATCATGTGCCCAATTTTTGACCAGTGGAACATGAGATAAAGATGGAACAAGTGATTATATAGCAAGGACAAGCTCGACAATTTATGTGGGAATTTTCTCTGCTATAAAAATAGTTGTTCCTTTAGAAAATGGCAGAAACGCATTATTGGCATAAAATAAGAAAATGCAATTATCCTTATTTAATTATGGCCAATATCTTTGCGAGAGCTTGGATTAGGCATGAACATCAACTCCACCAATTCACATGAATTTAGGAGATGGCTAGATATGCCTTTGGATTTTATTCCTTAGAAAGGCAAGAAAAGGAATAAATCATAATTCAGAAATATTGCATGGGACTTGGCAATATTTTGCATATCCAAGGTTTACCAGCATAGGAGGGTCTCTGGGAACAAATGGCATGATCAACAGATCAAGGAAAATGATAGCCCCTTTGTAATCACAAAGGCCATATTCAAATTCCAAAAATTTGTAATTAGGGTTTGAGAGGGTTTAAGATGATGCAACTGAGGTCATGCCCACTGAAAGAAAACATGAGCATATTTTGAAAGGTTGGAAATGACAAGAATTCTCAGGGTCATCCAACAAACTCAGGAGAAAGATTTTGAAAATAAGTGCCAGGAAGGAATAACAACACAAAAATTGGTAACCCAATTTTGGGGCTGTTACAAACCTTCCCCCCTTAAAAAGAATCTCGTCCTCGAGATTCCTAGGGTTACAACACAAAGGAAAAGATAATCACTTCAGGGAAAAACCTCTGGGTTGATTTATCCCTTCAGGCAAATTCAAACGGGTTGGGGCACCGATAATTGGTACACCCAGGGAGAGACATGGGCAAACACAGTTATATCCACGCCTAGTGGCACTCGAGATCAAACTCTCTAAAAAAATTGCTAGATGCACCCCAGTGAATAGTGGATTCACCTGCTAACACGTGAGTCAGGGGCCCACTGGCAGCCTCCTTCTTCTACCTTCGGCTAGCTGCTTCTCCTGTGCTGCTGCTTCGCGTGCGGCTTGGCACAGCGTGCATCTAGCTCCTAGGGCGGTGAGGACCCTAGTGCCGTAGTGCGTGGCGTCCATGGCGCCAATGCAGCAAGCACTCACGTCGCGGGCCAACACCCTGTCGGCACTGCTCGTGGATTCACCTCCTGGACGCTGGTGATTGGGCGACGAGCGAGTTTCCTGGACCTCGCTCACCGTACACAGGGGTTGGGCTATAAAAACGGCAGCGCGGCTCGCTTCCAACACACAAACACAATGACGCTCTACTACCTCTTTGGTTTGGAAGGGATTGAGCCGAGCTCCTTTGGCGAAGCGGTGTTCCTGGTGGCACTGGGGTGGTTCCTAGCTGCTCTGCTGGGCACGCTGATCGGCTCATCGTTCCTCCTGGTGATACTCATCAGGAACGAGTGGGCTCGAGGTGTGGAAGAAGATGGTGCCCGGGGTGGTCGTCCGCCACGCTTGATTCTCCATCCCTTTGTGCCGGCGGAGTAATCACGTGCTGCAGTGGAGCGGTGGTGGCGACTTGCGGTGCCATGCAAGACAGTGATGGTGTGGAGGAGGGGTTTGGAGGCGGGTGAGGTGGATATGCCAGCTCAGTAAACAATTTGGGGCACAAAAAAATTTCGCGGATTGCTCCATGAAATGTAGGTGTCGACGGAGAATCGGAGTTGAAATCTGTATTGGGGTAGTCATACTAGACTGAGTGAAATAAAGCTGGCAGCGCTTTCTCCGGAAACGCAATTGGGTTCACGAAAAAGAATCAGGGACGAGAAATGGCCAGATGAAAATGGCCTCTTCGAGGTTCTGGATTGGGAAATCCGGCGCACGGGGTATGCACTGATAGAGAGGGATATGTGATTTTGCATTCCCCCGAGTACTGCTCAAATGTACTCGTGGGTGAACCGGGTATGCGTGCAGTATGCAGTAAAATCTAAACTAACAAACAGACAGATGCAATAAACATGCAACGGAAAAACACACCAGGCAAATCACACTAAGGTGTTTTAATGCCAGTGGGTATATCTACTCTTGATATACATATACCTACACCAGCGCGCATTTTATTAGAGACTCGGAACGAGTCAATGTTGTTTTTAGTGTATTTGTTCTACTGATCAAAATCTTGTTATCATACATTGCCAACCCTATCAAACATTTCTGTTTGACAGAGAAACAAACAAAAGCAACACAAAAACCAAAAGCACGAAAACATACATAACATACGGGTTACAACAGTACCACCATACAACAAGCACAAACGAGCTATGCGCTAAATGGAACTACTCACTCCGGGATACATGGTTCTATCCTCATATCGAATATGAACCAATAGACCGATCGACTAG
This sequence comes from Triticum timopheevii, assembly GCA_963921465.1. Taxonomy (NCBI): domain Eukaryota; kingdom Viridiplantae; phylum Streptophyta; class Magnoliopsida; order Poales; family Poaceae; genus Triticum; species Triticum timopheevii. Next base: position 243,440,272 of record OY997264.1, on the reverse strand, counting down.
CTGAAACCACTGACTATGTGACTGAGGTCATGCAGAAGACTGGCCTTGCTGAGGCTCTCCGGGAGGACGAAGACTGAGCCAATCTCCATCTTCATCATCTGGCACTACTATGGGTTGGTGCTCTACTGCTGGAGGTGTGGCTAAAATCGATCCAAGCAAATGCTGCTGGTGGATCCGTAAAAGAGCCTTGTCGAGGGTGATGATGTTTGGCTTGGGCCACAGCACCAGCTAAGAGGATAGTACTGGTTCAGATGGCGTTGGGCAAACAACTTGAGACGCGAATTTACGAGCCTCACGGTAAGCTTCCTTGACGAGTCATACCACATCATTGTCCATTGTTCTAAACTCGGCAAGCATCATGGAAATCATCATCCCCTGGGTAGTGATATACTGCACCAGGCGAGCGATTGCGGGGTCATCTCCTTGGATACCAGGAGAAGGCTGCATTCCTGCTTCTGTCACAATGGGGAAAAAGCAGAACTCCCGTCTCGTTGCCACATGCGAGAACATGGTTCGGAGGTGTAGGATAGCCTCCACAGTAGCGGCCTGAATGGCTAAATCAGTTGTAGGCATGGCTCTACCTTGAAAAACCAACGGCTGGCCATCTACTGCGGGACCTAGGCTGATGTGCACTCTTGCATCAAAGTGATGAAGGTGAGGGACGGGTGTCGATTGGAAAACCAGGTAATCGGGGATAGCCTTACAGCCAAAGGCTTTTGTGATCATCTCGGTAAGAAGGGGTGGAAAGCTAGTGTGGTTAACGGCGCAGGCGCGGGTGTAATACATGGAAGTTTTGCATCTTCTAGTCATGGCTGGGGAGCTACTAGCTAAGCTTCTCTGCAGGGACATGGCTCACTGAGGGGCAAGGGATAGCGGAAAGGGGGTTTTATAGGCTGCTACACAGGACAGGCCCGCATGGTGTGGCCCCTTTCCCTTAATGGTGAAGGGTAAGCGGTGCGGCCGACCGGAAAGGATAAGGTTGCTACTCGCTCCATGGATAACTAGGCGGGGACAGCGGGGTGAGGACGGGTCGGTCCCGACTGCGCCACCTGTTGATTAACAATGGCCATGCCGGATGCCAGGGATGGGTCAAATTCCTTAGGGTCATTACGGGTTGATGGTAGCGGTGGTCTAATGCTTGGATAATATATGCCAGCCTGGCTGCTCTGATACCATCTTCCTGTGGCACCCTGATCTGCATGGAGCAGGGGGCCTTCGCACGTCAGCCCATGATAACACCTGACGCACAACAGGTCCATGATACAACATTCCAGGTACAAGAATATTCATCAAATACATGTGTATATGATTACATCATTGATGAATACAATTATCTAGCATAGCCCTAAGACTATTTATATCGTAGCCGAAGTCTATTTACATGGCAACGGAAGTCTTGGTTTGGCAGCATATCACTCTGGCTGGGCTCAACAACTCACAGGACTAGCAAGATTATGGCCTAGCACGACGGAACAAGCGAACGACCTACAAAACTGGCATGACTGGCGCCAGGTCAGTACATTGAATGTACTTGCAAGACAACCAAATACATAGCATCCAAACAAACAGATGACAAAGCTAGACCCAAGCATCCGCAACAACCTATCTCATAGCAGAAACTAAGCATGGCATGATATTGACTGGAGACATGGATCAAATTAAGCATGAGCAACATCATGGCATCTACTAGCATGGCCATAACATGCCATATCAACTTACTTCTAACATGATAACGACAAAAAATGGCATAGCATAGCATCTTGATCATACCATGGCAAATCAAACATGGCATAAGTTAAATCAAAACCTAGCATGGCATCATGAAAATATGCTGAAAATAAACTACCAGTCATATCCAATGCAGACAAAACATGTTAACTTTATGTAATCTTCCCCTGTTCTACCATGGTTCTTTAAATGCAAATAACAACTTACTACTCATTCAATGCAACCAAACTTGTGCACTGAGTCCCTTAGACTCTCTTACCAACGATTTACCTCGCAACCGGACGGTGATCATTCGCGGATCACAAATGGAACCATGCTCGGTTCAACAGGTTACCTTGTAACCAAACAGTGATCACTCACGGATCACAAACGGAACCACACTTGGTTCAACGCTCACTGAGACCTCTTCTCGTGATCATATCAACACATCATCGTGATTACTCATGACTGCCTCATAGTCGAAGTCACAACATTTTTTGTTACACATTATTCAACTTAATTATTTCAAGTTTATCCTCCATTTCAACCAAGACCTGATAGTGTGACCTACTACGAACTTGTGCCGATGACCGATGCGGCTATCGATAGATTAAATACACTCTACAGAGGTAGCGCAATGTACCCACACCACGGAACCCATGGCCTTGCACTCCCATTCGGGTGGATGAACGACGTTCCAACAAAACCGTCCTACTGCCATGACACTCTCCCGGCCACTCCGACTCACTCCCCACTGGGCTATGTCATGGGTGGTCCCGTGTCTACCAAAGACAGCAACGGCCACCGTCATGGCAAAACGGCCACCATCGTGGCAAAAACGGTCCCAAGCGGGGACATGAGCTCAAAACCAAACCTGGGCACACAAGGCTTTCCGCCTACCTGATCAGGGTACCGCGCGCCCATAACCTTCCCTCGTTGGGGGCACCGACGAGAGGCATGACAATAGACCCAGTTAGGGCCTTCCCATAATAGGGAAATGTGGTTGCACTGGAAAAGAAAAGCTCGATTTGGTGGCACTATGACTTGATCCCATCGATGATGGAGGAGGTTTGTTATTAAGTCATATTATTAACTTCTCCATCATCAATGATCATGCAAGCATTTTTAACATGAATGCAACAACTAGCATGCAACTTATAGATGTGGTAATAAAACATCAATCTTTTCAAGCGAAATGTGATAGCATGGGAAACATGGTAATACCGAGTACTAGTAATTCCACGAGTGCAACAAAATCATCATAACATTGATACTACTAACATGAAACTAAACTAGACAGAGGCATGATATTATCAGCAACAACATCTAGCTAGCATGTCAAATTATTTCATGAAAGCACAAGCTTGTAAGGAAGATAACAAAAACATATAGCACGACTGAAATAATAGCAGATGGAACCGACAAGAAACTACTGCAACTAAACACACACATGAGGTGCAAGAAAAGTCATCATACAAGTTCGGGGCTCAAGATAAGAGGTTGGCTTCCCTGGGGGTCGACAAATACTCCAGGAAGAAAAGTGAAACGATCGCGGAAAGATTTGCCAGAAATAGTTCTCTCTTAGAGGGGGCTATTTACGGGCAAGGGCAAAATGGTCATTTTCAGAATGTGCAAACATCAATAAAATGATCCCATCGGAAAGGGCTCGACGAACAGAGAAATTGAGCGTTGGAATCACCTCATTCGGAGTAACGGGTAAAAAGATATGCACGTTTAAAGCTCAAGGACTAGTCTGTAAAAATACTTCTACGAACAGGTCCCTGGTAGTTTAAACAGAATGTGTCTGTTCTCAGAATACGTTTACCGGAGAGGGAAACGTATTTCCGGCCGAAGAAGAGGAATAATACACTTTCGGTGATTGAAAGCATACTTTCAGGAATACGCTTTCGCGCGGGGAAAGCGCCTTCCATCCGTTGCTCCAGCAGAATACGCTTTCGCTAAAGGAAAGCGCACTTGCGCGAAGACGTCTCCACTTGATCGGTCAACGAGCCCGCCCGGGTCAGCACTGAGGGGCTGACGCGCGAGGCCCACCGCATCTCCTTTCTCCTCCTCTAGGTCGTCTTCTTCGCCCCGACAGAAGCAACAAGGGCGGGACGGCCGCTGCCGTGGCCGACGATCTGCTGCTCCCTAGGGCTGGCTGACGGGCGCAGGGGCTCAGCTGCTCCACGCCACGCCGGTGGGTGGCCGCAGGGTTGCCTGGGATGGCCTGCAGCATCGTCTCCAGAGGAAAGCCACGGCGACCGAAGGCTTCAATGGGGGAGGAACGACAGCAAGGGTTGAGTATTCACCCAAATTTATTGATTCGACACAAGGGGAGCCAAAGAATATTCTTGAGTATTAGCTGTTGAGTTGTCAATTCAACCACACCTGGGTAACTTAGTATCTGCAGCAAAGTGTTTAGTAGAAAAAGTGGTATGATAATAAAGGTAACGGTAGCAACATTAAAGATAAATGTTTTTGGGTTCTTGTAGTAGTTGTAATAGTAGAAACGGAAAAGTAAGTAAGCGAAGAACAATATGTGAAAAGCTCGTAGGCAATGGATCAGTGATGGATAATTATGCCGGATGCGATTCCTCATGCAATAGTTATAACATAGGGTGATATAGAACTAGCTCCAGTTCATCAATGTAATGTAGGCATGTATTTCGTAAATAGTCATACGTGCTTATGGAAAAGAACTTGCATGACATCTTTTGTCCTACCCTCCCATGTTCAGCGGGGTCCTTATGGAAACTAAGGGATATTAAGGCCTCCTTTTAATAGAGAACTGGAACAAAGCATTAACACATAGTGAATACATGAACTCCTCAAACTACGGTCATCACCGAGAAGTATCCCGATTATTGTCACTTCGGGGTTGTTGGATCATAACACATAATAGGTGACTATAGACTTGCAAGATAGGATCAAGAACACACATATATTCATGAAAACATAATAGGTTCAGATCTGAAATCATGGCACTCGGGCCCTAGTGACAAGCATTAAGCATAGCAAAGTCATAGCAACATCAATCTCAGAACATAGTGGATACTAGGGATCAAACCCTAACAAGACTAACTTGATTACATGGTAAATCTCATCCAACCCATCACCGTCCAGCAAGCCTACGATGGAATTACTCACGCACGGCGGTGAGCATCATGAAATTGGTGATGGAGGATGGTTGATGATGACGACGACGACGAATCCCCCTCTCCGGAGCCCCGAACGGACTCCAGATCAGCCCTCGCAAGAGAGATTAGGGCTTGGCGGCGGCTCCGTGTCGTAAACCCGATGAAACTTTCTCCCTGATTTTTTTCTCCCCGAGACGAAATATATGGAGTTGGATTTGAGGTCGGAGGGTGTCCAGGGGGGCCACGAGATAGGCGGCCGCGCCCTAGGGGGGGCGCCCCCCTGTCTCGTGGACAGGCTGTGGGCCCACTGGCACTAATTCTTTCGCCAAAAATTCTTATTAAATCTGAAAAGTGCCTTCGTGGATTTCCAGGACATTCCGAGAACTTTTCTTTTCTACATATAAAACAACATCATGGCAGTTCTGCTGAAAACAGCGTCAGTCCGGGTTAGTTTCATTCAAATCATGCAAGTTAGAGTCCAAAACAAGGGCAAAAGTGTTTGGAAAAGTAAATACGTTGGAGACGTATCAACTCTCCCAAGCTTAAACCTTTGCTTGTTCTCAAGCAATTCAGTTGATAAACTGAAAGTGATAAAGAAAAACTTTTACAAACTCTATTGCTCTTGTTGTTGTAAACATGAAAAGCCAGCATTCAAGTTTCAGCAAATATTATGAACTAACCATACTAACAATAACACATAGGTCTCACAATTACTCATATCAATAACATAATCAGGTAGCGAGCCATAATAATAAAACTCGGATGACAACACTTTCTCAAAATAATCAAAACATGATATAACAAAATGGTATCTCGCTAGCCCTTTCTAAATGCGCAAAACATAAATGCGGAGCACCTTTAAAGATCAAGGACTGACTAAACATTGTAATTCATGGTAAAAGAGATCCAGTCAAGTCATACCCAATGTAAATCAATAATAATGAATGCAAATGATAGTGTGCTCTCCAGCGGGTGCTTTTTAATAAGAAGGGTGATGACTCAACATAAAAGTAAATAGATAGACCCTTCGCAGAGGGAAGCAGGGTTTTGTAGAGGTGCCAGAGCTTGATTTTAAAATAGAGATTGAATAACATTTTGAGCGGCATACTTTCGCTGTCAACGCAACAACTATGAGATGGCTATATCTTCCATACTACATGCATTATAGGCAGTTCCCAAACAGAATGGTAAAGGTTTATACTCCCCCAACCATCAACAAGCATCAATCCATGGCTTGCTCGAAACAACGAGTGCCTCCAACATACAACAACCCTGGGGGAGTTTTGTTTAATTATTTTGATTTGCTTTGATCTTTTTGGATCATGGGTTTGGGCATCCCGGTTACCGGCCCTTTCTCGTGAATGAGGAGCGGAGTCCAGTCCTCGTGAGAATAACCCACCTAGCATGGAAGATATAGGAAGCCTAGTTGAAATATGAGCTGCTCGAGCATAAAAAACAGAATTTCATTTGAAGGTTTGGAGTTTGGCACATACAAATTTACTTAGAACGGCAGGTAAATACCACATATAGGAAGGTATGGTGGACTCATATGGAACAACTTTGGGGTTTAAGGAGTTGGGATGCACAAGCAGTATTCCTGCTTAGTACAGGTGAAGGGTAGCAAAAGACTGGGAAGCGAACAACTGAGAGAGCGACAACAGTCGTAAACATGCATTAAAATTAATTTACACCGAGTACAAGCATGAGTAGGATATAATATACCATGAACATAAATATCATGAAGGCTATGTTGATTTGATTCAACTACATGCGTGAACATGTGCCAAGTCGAGTGACTTAATACGTTCAAAGGAGGATACCATCCCATCATACCACATCATAATCATTCTAATAGCATGTTGGCACGCAAGGTAAACCATTATAACTCATAGCTAATCAATCATGGCACAAGCAACTATAATCTCTAAATGTCATTGCAAATATGTTTACTTCATAATAGCTGACTCAGGAACGGTGAATCATCATATTTACAAAAACAAAAGAGGTCGAGTTCATACCAGCTTTTCTCATCCCAATATGTCCATCATATATCATCATTATTGCCTTTCTCTTGCACGACCGAACGATGTGTATAATAATAAGAGTGCACGTGCATTGGACTAAGCTGGAATCTGTAAGCATTCAACTCAAGAGAGAAGACAAGTAATATGGGCTCTAAATTAAATAAACAATCATGCATATAAGAGCCACTAAGCATTTTCAATATTGTCTTCTCGACCCCCAAAAAGAAAGAAAAGGAAATAAAACTATTTACACGAGAAAGCTCCCAACAAGTAAAAAATAAGAACTAGAAATCTTTTTGGGTTTTCATTTTAATTTCTACTATAGGCATGGAAATTAAACTAACATATTTTTTGGTTTTTCTTAAGGTTTATCAAACACACAAGAAGAAAACTAGAAAAAGAAATTTAAACTAACATGGATAATACAATGAAAGAGTGTGAGCACCGACGACTAGTGTGTGAACATGAATGTAAAGTCGGTGAGAAATACGTACTCCCCCAAGCTTAGGCTTTTGGCCTAAGTTGGTCTAATACCAATGACCGCATGGCTAATATCCATAAGTGTAACTGGGGTAGTACTGAGATGAAGAGGCAACCGCCTCCTGTGCAGCAGCGTGTTGGCGAGCTGCCTCCATTCCCCTCTCATATTCAGTTGCTTCTTCCCTGGTGACGACATATCTTCCTTTTGTCTGATAATCAAGAAGGTAGGGAGCAGGAAGAGTAACAGGGACAACGTTGCGTCTGTTATAGGTTAGTCGATAATGGAGGAATTGTTCATTCCTCTCAAGAAAATGATGATCAAACATAGCTTCTTTATCCAAATAAACAGGAGGTACAATCATGTCCCCCTCTCGTGGAGCTATATTAAGAAAATTAGCCACACGGGTTGCATAAATTCCTCCAAAGATATCACCCCTTCTACTATTATTCTGCAACCTACGTGCAACTATTGCCCCCAAGTTATAACCTCTATAACCTGACACAGCACTCTTGAGGACACAAAGATCAGGGGCACACATGTGACATACTTCGTCCTTACCGTTAATGCATCTACCAATAAAGAGAGCAAAATAATGTATAGCAGGAAAATGAATGCTCCCTATGGTAGCTTGTGTTACGTCCCTAGATTCTCCCACAGTAATACTAGCAAGAAAATCTCTAACTTCAAATTTGGGAGGATCATGAATATTACCACACTGCGGGAGTTTGCAAGCAGTTGTGAAATCCTCTAAATCCATGGTATAAGATGTATCATAAATATCAAACATAACACTAGGAGAATTACGCGCAAAAATATATTCGAACCTCCGCACAAGGAAATCAGTCAATTGATAATATTGAGGACACTTATCTTGTAAGAAGTCCTCCAGCTCGGCATTACGCACATACGCATCAAATTCCTCCCTGAAGCCGGCTTCGACCATAAAATCATCGGATGGCCACTCGCAAGCCCGTACATTTACGTCCCTTGGCAAATTAACATCTTGTTCATGTATAGCAATCCTTGGCCCTTTCTTTGCCGAGGAACCACCTTGGTACATTCTTCTAAGCATATTTCTTTTTCTGAAAATTTCTGAAATTTTAGTAACTTCAAAATAAAAGTGAATAAAACTAAACAAGATTGATAGCAACTACTCCTACAAGTGCCTAGAGCCTATATCATGCATTAGAATTGCTAGGGACCTCAAAAATTTAACATGCAAGCTCAAGAACATGGTCACCTATGCAGCAAAATTTTGCAATGAATAAAGCACTAGAACAAAAACTAATTGGACCAATGGAGGAGTCAGAAACCAAGCAACAATCTCCGAAAGCAGTTTTGCGAATGGAGCATTGAGCTAAGAGATCGAAAATCGCAGCAAAACGAGCTAGAACTCAGGCTTGAGCTGGATGGGGATTTTTTGGGTAGAAGATGAAGTGTGTGGGTGCTGGCATAAGTGGAGGGGAGCCACCAGGGGCCCACGAGACAGGGGGCGCGCCCTATAGGGGGGCGCCCTCCTCTCTCGTGGCCTGGTGCTTGCCCCTTTTGAAGTGTTTTCAGTACCTAAAATCCTCAAATATTCCAGAAAAAATCATACTAAATTTGTAGGGCATTTGGAGCACTTTTATTTGCGGACTATTTTTTAATGCACGAATAATTTAGAAAACAGACGGATAATATTATTTTTTCTTTATTTATTCTAAATAACAGAAAGTAAAAAGAGGGTACAGAAGGTTGTGCCTTTTAGTTTCATCCATCTCGTGATCATCAAAATGAATCCACTAACAAGGTTGATCAAGTCTTGTTAACAAACTCATTCCGAATAACACGAAACCGGAGAAATTTCGAATAAAACTAAGTTACCTCAACGGGGATATGAAAATCCCCAACAATAAGAATATCATACTTTTTCTTGACAGTAGGGAGAGGAAATTCAAAACCTCCAAATATGATAGTTGGAACTTTTTCAATAAAATTGATGCTATGGACTTGAGATTGTTTCCTCGGAAAGTGTATCGTATGCTCATTACCATTAACATGAAAAGTGACATTGCCTTTATTGCAATCAATAACAGCCCCTGCAGTATTAAGAAAAGGTCTACTAAGGATAATAGACATACTATCGTCCTCAGGAATATCAAGAATAACAAAGTCCATTAAGATAGTGACATTTGCAACCACAACAGGCACATCCTCACAAATACTGACAGGTATAGCAGTTGATTTATCAGCCATTTGCAAAGATATTTCAGTAGGTGTCAACTTATTCAATTCAAGTCTATGATATAAGAGAGAGGCATAACACTAACACCGGCTCCAAGATCACATAAAGCAGTTCTAACATAATTTCTTTTAATAGAGCAAGGTATAGTTGGTACACCCGGATCTCCAAGTTTCTTAGGTATTCCACCCTTAAAAGTGTGATTAGCAAGCATGGTGGAAATTTCAGCTTCCGGTATCTTTCTTTTATTTGTGATGATATCCTTCATATACTTAGCATAAGGATTTACTTTCAGCATATCAGTTAAGCGCATACGTAAGAAAATAGGTCTAATCATTTCAGCAAAGCGCTCACAATCCTCATCATCCTTTGACTTGGATGGTTTAGGAGGAAAGGGCATTTGTTTCTGAACCTATGGTTCTCTCTCTTTATCGTGCTTCCTAGCAATAAAATCTCTCTTATCATAACGTTGATTCTTTGATTGTGGGTTATCAAGATCAACAGCAGGTTCAATCTCTACATCATTGTTTTTGCTAGGTTGAGCATCAACATGAACATTATCATTAACATTATCACTAGGTTCATGTTCATCACCTGATTGTGTTTCTGCATCAGAAATAGAAATATCATTGGGATTCTCAGGTGTGTCTATAGTAGGTTCATTAGACGCATGCAAAGTCCTATCATTCTTCTTCTTCTTCTTTTTAGAAGAACTAGGTGCCTCTAAATTATTTCTCTGAGAATCTTGCTCGATTCTCTTAGGGTGGCCTTTAGGATACAAAGGTTCCTGAGTCATTCTACCAGTTCTAGTAGCCACTCTAACAGCAAAGTCGTTTTTATTATTCAATTCATCAAGCAAATCATTTTGAGCTTTGAGTACTTGCTCATCTTGGGTAGCAACCATAGAGGCATATTTGCTAACGCGGTGAAGTTCATCTTTAACTCTAGCCAGATTATCACCTACGCGTCCTATTTCAAAAGCATTATTCTTTAAGTCTCTACCAACATAAGCATTAAAACTTTCTTGTCTGGCCATAAAGTCATCAAATTCATCTAAGCATGGGCTATGAAATTTAGTAGAGGGTATTTCAACTTTATCATATCTATAGAGAGAATTTACCTTTACTACTTGTGTCGGGTTATCAAGACAATGTGGTTCTTCAGGCGGTATATTAAGACCATGTATTTCTTCAATAGGAGGTAAATTCTCAACATCTTCAGCTTTAATACCTTTTTTTCATTGATTTCTTTGCCTCTTGCATATCTTCAGGACTGAGAAATAAAACACCTCTCTTCTTCGGAGTGGGTTTAGGAATAGGCTCAAGAGTTGCCTCAATTGGTTTAGGAATTACTTCTGGAATTGGCTCGGGGAGAGTCCAATTATTTTCATTAGTCAACATATTATTCAATAGTATTTCAGCTTCGTCGACTGTTCTTTCCCTGAAAACACAACCAACACAACTATCCAAGTAGTCCTTGGAAGCATCGGTTAATCCATTATAAAAGATATCAAGTATTTTATTTTTCTTAAGAGGATGATCTGGCAAAGCATTAAGTAACCGGAGAAGCCTCCCCCAAGCTTGTGGGACACTCTTTTCTTTGATTTGCACAAAATTATATATTTCCTGCAAGGCAGCTTGTTTCTTATGAGTAGGGAAATATTTAGCAGAGAAGTAATAAATCATATCCTGGGGACTACGCACACAACCAGGAGAAAGAGAATTATACCAAGTCTTAGCATCACCCTTTAATGAGAATGGAAATATCTTAAGGATATATAAATAGCGAGACTTCTCATCATGAGTAAATAGGGTAGCTATATCATTCAACTTGGTAAGATGTGCCACAACAGTTTCAGATTCAAGGCCATAAAAGGATCAGATTCAACTAAAGTAATAATATCAGGATCAACAGAGAATTCATAATCCTTATCAGTAACACAGATAGGTGAAGTAGCAAAAGCAGGATCGGGTTTCATTCTAGCATTAAGAGACTGCTGCTTCCATTTAGCTAATAATTTCTTAAGATCATTTCTATCATTGCAAGCAAGAATTTCCATAGCAGCTTTTTCATTCATAACATAACCCTTAGGAACAACAGGTAATACATAATCATTGGGGGGACCTTCATCATCACTATCATCAGTAATAGGATCTTCAGTAATTTCATTCCCCCTTAATCTAGCAAGTTGTTCATCTAGAAATTCACCTAATGGCATAGTAGTATCATGTACAGAAGTAGTTTCATCATGCATAGCAGAAGTGGCATCATCAATAACATGCGACATATCAGAATTCATAGCAGAAGCAGGTTTAGGTGTCGCAAGCTTACTAATAACGGAAGGAGAATCTAGTGCAGAGCTAGATGGCAGTTCCTTCCCTCCCCTCGTAGTTGAGGGCAAAATAGTAGTTCGATCGTCTTTCAAGTTCTTCACAGTGATCAACAGATATAAATCCCAAGTGACTCAGAGAATAGAGCTATGCTCCCCGGCAACGGCGCCAGAAATTAGTCTTGATAACCCACAAGTATAGGGGATCGCAACAGCTTTCGAGGGTAGAGTATTCAACCCAAATTTATTGATTCGACACAAGGGGAGCCAAAGAATATTCTTGAGTATTAGAAGTTGATTTGTCAATTCAACCACACCTGGATAACTTACTATCTGCGGCAAAGTGTTTAGTAGCAAAAGTGGTATGATAATAAAGGTAACGATAGGAACAGTAAAGATAAATGTTTTTGGGTTTTTGTAGTAGTTGTAACAGTAGCAATGGAAAAGTAAATAAGCGAAGAACAATATGTGAAAAGCTCGTAGGCAATGGATCAGTGATGGATAATTATGTCGGATGCGATTCCTCATGCAATAGTTATAACATAGGGTGATATAGAACTAGCTCCAGTTCATCAATGTAATGTAGGCATGTATTCCGTAAATAGTCATACGTGCTTATGGAAAAGAACTTGCATGACATCTTTTGTCCCACCCTCCCGTGTTCAGCGGGGTCCTTACGAAAACTAAGGGATATCAAGGCCTCCTTTTAATAGAGAACCAGAACAAAGAATTAACACATAGTGAATACATGAACTCCTCAAACTACGGTCATCACCGAGAAGTATCCCGATTATTGTCACTTCGGGGTTGTCGGATCATAACACATAATAGGTGACTATAGACTTGCAAGATAGGATCAAGAACACACGTATATTCATGAAAACATAATAGGTTCAGATCTGAAATCATGGCACTCAGGCCCTAGTGACAAGCATTAAGCATAGCAAATTCATAGCAACATCAATCTCAGAACATAGTGGATACTAGGGATCAAAGCCTAACAAGACTAACTTGATTACATGGTAAATCTCATCCAACCCATCACCGTCCAGCAAGCCTACGATGGAATTACTCACGCACGGCGGTGAGCATCATGAAATTGGTGATGGAGGATGGTTGAAGATGACGACGGCGACGAAACCACCTCTCCGGAGCCCCGAACGGACTCCAGATCAGCCCTCCCGAGAGAGATTAGGGCTTGGCGGCGGCTCCTTGTCTTAAAACAAGATGAAACTTTCTCCCTGATTTTTTTCTCCCTGAGACGGAATATATGGAGTTGGAGTTGAGGTCAGAGGGTGTCCAGGGGGCCCACGAAATAGGGGGCCGCGCCCTGGGGGGCGCGCCCCCTGTCTCGTGGACAGGCCGTGGGTCCCCCGGCACTAATTCTTTCGCCAAAAATTCTTATTAAATCTGAAAAGTGCCTCCGTGGATTTCCAGGACATTCCGAGAACTTTTCTTTTCTACACATAAAACAATATCATGGCAGTTCTGCTGAAAACAGCGTCAGTCCGGGTTAGTTTCATTCAAATCATGAAAGTTAGAGTCCAAAACAAGGGCTAAAGTGTTTGGAAAAGTAGATACGTTGGAGACGTATCACAAGGATACCCGGAGGAAATGGAGTGCGGCGGTGAGACTGTGGGGGTCCATAGGGGGAAATGGACGCCGAAACAATGGAGGGGGAGGGGCACGGCCAAAACTGGCCGAGGGGGATCAGCGGCAATGATTCGACCTTTGGAGGGGCTAGTGGAGCTCCAAGGCTTCGGGGAGGAGCTACAGGGCGAGGGGAGGAAGTGAAGGGGTCGGGGAAGCTGCAGATGAGCTCGGACGAGGCATAGACTAGCTATAAGTAGACGGGTGAGAGCACCCGAGCTGAGCTCCGCTGAGCGCGTCCGGCCACGGCTCTGCCGGTCATAGCAGTCACGGGGAGGAGTGGGAAGGCGACGAGAGGGATGCGGACGAGGGCCAGAGAGTCATGGAGACGAGCAGCGCTCGGAGACGAGAGGAGGAAGAGGACAGGGGCAAGGGAGAAGACGAGCTCACGGGCGCGCACTGCTCAGTCGCTGGCACGGCTCGCCTGAGAAGAAAACGGAGGGGGAGCAGGGTTCAGAGGGAAGAGGACGCCGAGAGGGAACTGTAGGACATTAATGGCGAGGCTAGAGCTGGTCGGAGCAGTGGTGTCGACGAGAACAGTGCGTACACCACCGTTTTTGCTGCTCTCGTGGTCACCATAGACAACGCACGCTCTGGCATTCTACTCCATGCCAAACCATGTCTACAACATAGTCCATCCAAAGTAGAGTATTACCACGGTAAATAAACGGGTAGAGACAAAGGGAGCTGAGTAAACTAAGCCTCACAAGTTTGCTGTTATAAACTTGACAACATTCTAGAGATAAAACCAGAGAGGTTAGAAGGTAAAATTGATGTCTGGCAGGCTTAGGGTAGCAAGGACTACGGTCCTGGGGGTTATGAGTTCATTAGGACAATTATTTAACATAGTTGCTTTGCGACTACTAAAATATGTCCAGAAAACAAAAGAGGAAGAAAACTCACTAGGAGTGCTGGATTTGGATCCCACTTGGCAAATCTTCATGATTTGGTCATATTTAGATGCTACAAAAAGATCATACCAAATGGACTTGCCAAATTGGTACTTGTTTCACAAGCACTACTTCTGACGAGAAACTTGAGAAAAATCTAGTAAAATATTGGCTACATGAAATGAGCCATTCTCTTGGGTAGGTGGGTTATATGGATAGGAGAGGGCTTGGGAATATTTTCAGCCATAATGGAGAAAGATAAAATATACTTGCTTCGCAAACTGAAAATTTGGACAGAAAACAAGAATTGCTCCTGTGCTCACATAGATCAATTAAATTAGCTGAATTTGGGTGGAGGCTAATGATTTAGAATACTTGAAAGGATGGAAAAGTTTCATCCCATTTGGAAACTCCATGAAGGTACTTCCTTCACAAAGTTGCATTCTGGTCAGAAACTTTGAAAATTTGCACAGGGAGCTAGGATGAATGGATTGAGCTTATCTTCGGTATCCTTGGGTGATTTGTTAAGGTTAATGACACTACCAATTTTTAGCTCAATCGGAATTAGGAATAATGCACTTGCTTTGCAAAATTTCAGAAAGAGGCTTAGTCAACGGGTCTGCAACATTCAGATCTGTGTGTATCTTGCAAATCTCTATGTCCCCTTCCGACACTTGATGACGGATGGAATTGAAGCGTCTCTTGACGTGCTTGGTTCTCTTGTGAAATCTGGATTCCTTTGCCAAGGCAATTGCACCAGTATTGTCACAAATGATTTTCATTGGACCCGATGCACTAGGTATGACACCTAGATCAGATATGAACTCCTTCATTCGCTGCTTCTGAAGCAGCAATGTACTCCTCTTCACACGTAGATCCCGCCACGACACTCTCCTTGGAAGTGCACCAACTGACAGCTCCTCCATTCAATAAAAATACGTATCCGGTTGGCGACTTAGAGTCATCCGGATCAGTGTCAAAGCTTGCATCGACGTAACCGTTTACGACGAGCTCTTTTTCACCTCCATAAACGAGAAACATACCCTTAGTCCTTTTCAGGTATTTCAAGATGTTCTTGACCACTGTCCAGTGCTCCACTCTGGGATTACTTTGGTACCTCCCTGCTATGCTTATAGCAAGACATACATCAGGTCTGGTACACAACATTGCATACATAACCTATGGCTGAATCATACGGAATGCCTTTCATTTTCTCTCTATCATCTGCGGTGGTCGGGCTTTGAGTCTAACTCAACTTCAGACCTTCTAACGCAGGCAAGAAGCCTTTCTTTGACTGATCCATTTTGAACTTCTTCAAAACTTTATCAAGGTATGTGCTTTCTGAAAGTCCAATTAAGCGTCTTGATCTATCTCTATAGATCTTGATGCCCAATATGTAAGCAGCTTCTCCAAGGTCTTTCATAGAAAAACTTTTATTCAGGTATCCCTTTATGCTATCCAGAAATTCTATAATATTTCCAATCAACAATATGTCATCTACATATAAGATTAGAAATGCTACAGAGCTCCCGCTCACTTTCTTGTAAATACAGGCTTCTCCAAAAGTTTGTATAAAACCGTATGCTTTGATCACACTATCAAACGTTTATTCCAACTCCGAGAGGCTTGCACCAGTACATAAATGGTCGCTAGATCTTGCACACTTTGTTAGCACCCTTTGGATCGACAAAACCTTCCGGTTGCATTATATACAACTCTTCTTCGAGAAATCCATTCAGGAATGCAGTTTTGACATCCATTTGCCAAATTTCATAATCGTAAAATGCAGCAATTGCTAACATGATTCGGACAGACTTAAGCATCGCTACGTGTGAGAAAGTCTCATCATAGTCAACTCGTTGAACTTGTCGAAAACCTTTTGCAACAAGTCGAGCTTTGTAAACAGTAACATTACCGTCTGCATCGGTCTTCTTCTTAAAGATACATTTATTTTCTATGGCTTGCCGATCATCGGGCAAGTCCACCAAAGTCCACACTTTGTTATCATATATGGATCCCATCTCACATTTCATGGCCTCAAGACATTTCGCAGAATCTGGGCTCATCATCGCTTCCTCATAGTTTGTAGGTTCGTCATGGTCTAGAGACATGACTTCCATAACAGGATTACCGTACCACTCTAGTGTAAATCTTACTCTGGAAGACCTATGAGGTTTGGTAGTAACTTGATCTAAAGCTTCATGATCATCATCATTACTTCTTCACTAATTGGTGTAGGAATCACTGGAACTGATTTCTGTGATGAACTACTTTCCAATAATGGAGAAGGTACAGTTATCTCATCAAGTTCTACTTTCCTCCCACTCACTTCTTTCGAGAGAAACTCCTTCTCTAGAAAGTATCCATTCTTAGCAACAAAGAGTTTTCCTTCAGATCTATGATAGAAGGTGTACCCAACAGTTTCCTTTGGGTATCCTATGAAGACGCACTTCTCCGATTTGGGTTCGAGCTTATCAGGTTGAATCTTTTTAACATAAGCATCGCAGTCCCACACTTTAAGAAACGACAACTTTGGTTTCTTATAAAACCATAGTAAAGGCGTTGTCTCAACAGATTTTGATGGTGCCCTATTTAAATTGAATGCAACTGTCTCTAAAGCATAACCCCAAAACTATAGCGGTATATCAATAAGAGAATCATAGATTGCACCATATCTAATAAAGTACGGTTACAACGTTCGGACACACCATTTCGCTGTGGTGTTCCAGGTGGCGTTAATTGTGAAAATATCCCGTGTTGTTTCAAATGAAGACCAAACTCGTAACTCAAATATTCTCCTCCATGATCAGATCGTAGAAACTTTATTTTCTTGTTACGATGATTTTCCACTTCACTCTGAAATTCTTTGAACTTTTCAAATATTTCAGACTTATGTTTCATTAAGTAGATATAACCATATCTGCTCAAATCATCAATGAAGGTGAGAAAATATCGATACCCACCACGAGCATCAATACTCATTGGACCGTGCACATCGGTATGTATTATTTTCCAATAAGTCAGTAGCTCGTTCCATTATTGCGGAGAACGGAGTTTTAGTCATCTTGCCCACAAGGCACGGTTCGCAAGCACCAAGTGATTCATAATCAAGTGATTCCAAAAGTCAATCAACATGGAGTTTCTTCATTATCTTTATACTGATATGACCCAAACGGAAATGCCACAAATAAGTTGCACTATCATTATTAAACTTCAATCTTTTGGCTCCAACAACATGAATATGTGTATCACTACTATCGAGATTCAATAGAAATAGACCACTCAACAGGGGTGCATGACCATAAAAGATATTACTGATATAAATAGAACAACCATTATTCTTTGATTTAAATGAATAACCGTCTCGAATCAAACAAGATCCAGATATAATGTTCATGCTCAACGCTGGTACCAAATAACAATTATTCAGGTCTAAAACTAATCCCGATGGTAGATGTAGAGGTAGCATGCCGACCACGATCACATCGACTTTGAAACCATTTCCCACGCGCATCGTCACCTAGTCCTTAGCCAATCTTTGCTTAATCCGTAGCCCCTGTTTCGAGTTGCAAATATGAGAAACAGAACCAGTATCAAATACCGAGGTGCTACTGCGAGCATCAGTTAAGTACACATCAATAACATGTATATCAAATATACCTTTCACTTTGCCATCCTTCTTATCCGCCTAATACTTGGGGCAGTTCCATTTCCAGTGACCAGTCCCTTTGCAGTAGAAACACTCACTTTCAGGCTTAGGTTCAGACTTGGGTTTCTTCTCTTGAGCAACAACCTTTTTGTCGTTCTTCTTGAAGTTCCACTTTTTCCCTTTGCCATTTTTATTGAAAGTAGTGGTCTTATTGACCATCAACATTTGATGCTCCTTTTTGATTTCTACCTCCGCGGCCTTTAGCATTGCGAAGAGCTCGGGAATAGTCTTGTTCATCCATTGCATATTATAGTTCATCACGAAGCTTTTATAGCCTGGTGGCAGTGATTGAAGAACTCTATCAATGACACAATCAACTGGAAGATCAACTCCCAATTGAGTCAAGTGATTATGATACCTAGACATTTTGAGTATGTGCTCACTGACAGAACTATTCTCCTCCATTTTGTAGCTATAGAACTTGTTGGAGACTTCATATCTCTCAACTCAGGCATTTGCTCCATGACGTTCAAAACATCTTTGAAGTCCCAATTCTAAGACGTAAAGCATGGCACACTGAACTGTCGAGTAGTCATCAGCTTTGCTCTACCAGATGTTCTTAACAACATCAGTAGAATCTACAGCAGGCCTGGCACCTAGTGGTGCTTCCAGGACGTAATTCTTCTTTGTAGCAATGAGGATAATTCTCAAGTTACCGACCCAGTCCGTGTAGTTGCTGCCATCATCTTTCAACTTAGATTTCTCTAGGAACGCATTAAAATTCAAAGGAATGGTAGCACGGGCCATTGATATACAAAAACATAGACATGCAAAATACTATCAGGTACTAAGTTCATGATAAATAAAAGTTCAATTAATCATATTACTTAAGAACTCCCACTTAGATAGACATCCCTCTAATCATCTAAGTGATCACGTGATCCAAATCAACTAAACCATGTCCGATCATCACGTGAGATGGAGTAGTTTTCAATGGTGAACATCACTATGTTGATCATATCTACTATATGATTCATGCTTGACCTTTCGGTATAAGTGTTTCGAGGCCATATCTGCATATGCTAGGCTTGTCAAGTTTAACCCGAGTATTCCGCTGAGCAACTCCTGGAATATCGAACATCTTCGCAAGTTTTACCCATAAGGTGCGGTTGCCGGGAGCCCCGGCAACCCCTCTTTTGTGCCGGTAGGCATGTAACCCTATGTCACAGACCCTGTGCGCAGTCGAATAACCATTAGTATGTACAGTTTCCAGTTGATTTCCATGTTTATCTATATACGTACATGCATGTTTCCCCTGGATATTGTGCTACCCTTGATTCCAGCACATACTGATGGACTGCCAAGTTTCCATGCTCCTATCCTCTCTTCTTTCCAACCGCGGTGAAGCCGCTCGGTTCCGCCATTCCCGTCGTGGACTTGGACCTGGCAAGAATTTAAGAAGACTTCCCGGCACAGCGATCCCCGGCAAACCAAACAGATAAAGTTTACCTCTTGTCCATTCATGTTCGTAACCTGTGACTTGTGCATTAGAAAACCTCGCCACTCCTTTTAGACTTAGGTGTTCCCATCCCTGACCCGAATGCTGCTTCGGTCGGAATGGTCGAAGTAGCCTTGGGTAAGAAGAGATTAGCAGGGGGTTGGACCCTTTATCTATAACCCGGCATATGTGACTCTCCGGCGGGCATAGAGGGCGCTGGCAAGATAGCTTGCCGGGAAAACTCATTTATTTGCATTAAAGAGGCGTTTCGCCTCTGCATGGATGTATACATGCATGGGTTCCCGGCAAGGCTCGTATTTTTCATTAACATGATAATGCAAGTACAAATGTTAGAGAACATAAGAATGGACTCGAGAGATTATATTATTTAAAATTAAGATTTGGCAAGTGCCTACAAGTTGAAAAAAAGATAAGTTCCCCGTAATCCCCGTTCTTGCCCCTTTCCTCCCAAGCACGCCAGGTCAAGGCAAAGAAGATGCGGAGGGGGGGGGGGACGCGCCAATGGAGAGCATGGCGGAGGTGGCCTGTCGAACACCGACGCCAGAGCCAGCAGGGCACAGCCCCCGGCATGGTGTGTTGCCGGGAGAGGGGGCGGTGGAGATGATGGTGCTGCCACTGATGCTCAACCGGAGTTGGAGTCGGAGTCCTCCCATCTGCTGCCGTCATTCTCGCTGTCGCGGTCCTTCTCGTCTATGTCTCTCCAGGAGGAGCTTGCACCATCGGTCGAACTCTCCATGCAGCACCCTAACAGATTCTCGAGCTCCCAAAGACCTTGACGAAGAGCAAGCCGTTCTCCAATAATTTGAACTGGAGAATGTGCCCCTCCGACAAGCTATGGGCACGAGCAAAGGTTTTCCACCAGTGGCGGAGGTACATGACGTGAGGAGCGGGGAAGTCGACGTCGACCCACATGCTACGTTGCAGGTCCTACTCCATTACCCGAGAAAAGGGGGTAGGGAGGCAGAGATGACCGCACACGGGCTTGTACAGCCTGATGAAGAACTCGTGGAGCTGGTCCCCGACATGGCCCTCCATTAGGGGAGGAGCTGCCCGCGGAGACGCAGCTGGTGCGCCACCCCGTCCACCTCTTCCTCGAGCGCCACAGCAACCTCGGCCTCGCCCCTCCCTCTCCCTCACATGGCGGGCTCTACCACCGTGAACCCCGGAGGAGGAGGGACATGCTTTCGAGCAGAACCCCTCATCGCCACCATTGAAGCACCAGTGCGCCCTCTCACCATGGTGAGCAGAAGAAGGTTACCAAGCAGAAAGGAGAGGAAGGAGGTGAGCATGGAAAGAACCATTTCCCCCCTTTTTATAGAAGGGAAGGGTGGGGGAATGTCCCCTCAACCCAAGGGCGGCCGCCCTGCTCTACCAATACGGCCTCCACAGGCGCAGGGAATCAGGACCGACCCACTACTCCAATTAGCGACACCCGGTTTCCCGCCTCGGCGTTAATACCCGCGCCCCCCGCATCCATCGCCTACCCTTCCTAAGGGAAGGAGGACACATGGCGGGCGATCCAGAAGCATAAGGACAAGTGGGGCGGCCGTTTTCCACCCCGTGACCGTGGGGTGCGGGCGCCATGCAAGCCACGACCCGAGTCCACTTTGTAAATGAGCAGTGCCCTGCGGCTTCCTCTTTAATGGGGAAGGCACGGGCCGCCTCTTTACTGGTCGACATGAGGCACACAGGCGTGCTGCGACTATTCCACGCTCGACTCCCATGTCACGCACCCAATGCGGATCGTGGGGAAGTGCAACTGACGAGAAGTTTACAGCGCTTAATCTTAGCCACGCATGCCTGCGCACCGTTTTGGGCCTGGCCCAATGACGCTTCGCACTTATGTGTGGCCCAGGCCCTGGGGCTCCTGCCGGTGTACAAAATTATGGGCTTTTCTGTACCCCTTACTTGTGCATGGGCAATTGTAGCCACACCTACGGAAGGGCTTGGCAGTACAGGAGAAGACAAGATACAAGACTACCAAGACAACATTCAAGATAGTAAACAGAGAGCGGAAGACAAGCTGGACCTCTCCCGGCAACACCCTTGCCAGGGCGGCTTGCGTAGCCCCGGCAAGGCCCTTGTCGGGGTAGCTTGCGAAGCACCAGCAAGGCCACCATCCTCGAGGTTAGGAGCTCTGACATCGTCGACAACTTCAAGGCCAAGGCTCAGGGGCGGGTGCCTAGTAGCATGCAGATCTTTGTGAAGACTAATTGCCTACAGGTCCACGTGGGGACCAGGAGGCAAAGCCCACGGCAAGGCCCTTGCCGGGGACGACTGCAAGGCCACTTGTCAGGGACAATTGTGGGGCCACAGCAAGGCCCGCACTCGACAAGGCTTTTCACCACCTCACGGTCGTTCCAGCATGACGACCAGCTTGCCAAGTAGGTAGATGCACGCGTGGCAGCATGCAGATCTTTGTGGAGGCTCTATCACCGCGCCAGCACAGCAGGTAGCCAGCCAGCCTGGCGTTGCATGCCTCGTCAGCCTGCATGCGTGTCAAGGCAAGGAGAGGCGGCGATGGACGGGACGGCTCCAGTTACCGCCCCCGATAAAGTTGGAGGGCACGTAGGCAGCGCATTAAATGCATTTGTCCTACGATGCCAGCGATAAGCTTGTACACTTTAGATATTTTACACCTCCTGTGTGCCACTGTGGCAATCCCTTTGACGTATAGAAGGAGGCCCAAGGCATACTGGAGCAGGATTCAGACTTTTTGGACTGGGCATGCAGAGCAGCTAGTCTAAGAACTCAAGAATACAAAATACACACTCAAGCAGGACTAGGGTTTTACTCTCCATTGCAGCCCGAACCTGGGTAAAAACCCATCGTACTAATCACTAGACCTGCTCTTTACACAAGTCTCTCCCCGCCAATCGTAGAAGGCATCATCGTGATCCGATAGGTATTGTTTCCCCGGCATCCACATTTTCCTCAGATTCAACTTCAGAGTCCATTTCCTTGCCACTTAATGCGTGAGACTTTTTGGAACTGCTCTTTTTGTGAGATGAAGACTTTGAAGATTTTGACGATGAGGACTTTGAAGATTTCATGTTCTTCTTTGATTCATCAAAACTGTCATCTTTGTACTTCTTCTTCTTCGATTTCTTCTCCCACTGGGAACAATCAGACATGTAGTGACGAGGCTTCTTGCATTCGTGGCAAGTCCTCTTCTTGTAGTCACTGGATGAGGAATCATCACTTCTTAAAGATTTTCCAAAGCGACCATGCCTTGAGAACTTCTAGAATTTCCTCACAAGCATTGCTAGCTCCTGGCTCAGTTCTTCATGATCACCAAGGCTGCTACCAGAATCTTCACCTTCAGATTCAGAGACTGCCTTGGCCTTTAGTGCATGTGAATTTCCATAGCTTGGCCCATAGAGGTCTCTCTTCTCAGCAAACTGGAACTCATGAGTATTTAGCCTCTCGAGGGTGTCAGCAGGATCTAGTGACTTGTAGTCTCCTCGTTCTTGAATCATCAGTGCAAGAGTATCGAATGATGAATCAAGTGATCTTAGCAATTTCTTCACCAGCTCATGGTCGGTGATGTCAGTGGCACCAAGTGCTTGAAGCTCATTTGAGATGTCAGTGAGGCGATCGAACGTTTGCTCAACATTTTCGTTGTCGAGTCTTTTGAGGCGGTTGAAGAGATTGGGAAGAACGTCAACTCGGGAGTAACGTTGAGTGGAGACTCCTTCGTTGACCTTGGACAGTCTGTCCCAGATCAGCTTTGCTGTTTCCAAAGCACTCACTCTGCCATACTGTCCTTTGCTTAGATGGCCACATATGATATTATTTTCTTGAGAGCCTAGTTGCATGAATATCTTCACATGAGCAGCATTCACGGACGGAGTGAAAGAGGGAACACCATTTTCCACAACATACCAGAGATTGTTATCAATTGCCTCAAGATGCATGCACATCTTATTCTTCTGGTAGGGTAGTCCTTCCCATCGAAGCTAGGACACCCAGCCAAGACCTTGATCAATCCTATAGTCGACATAACTGAAACTCCAGGTGTTTAAACCAAAATCACACAGAACAAGGGAGTACCTTGCTCCGATACCAATTTAAAGTGCGTTATATCGACTAGAGGGGGGTGAATAGGCAATTTTTACAAATTCGTCGCTGAGGAAATTCTAGGTGAAGAATTTCCTAAGCAACGGCACACTAGCAGTGGAATAAGTACTCAGGTATAAGAATAACAGAGCAATATCATAGTCATCATGATGAAATGAAAACAAGCACAGAGGAAAAATAGCGTGAAAACAGGATAAGCAGGCTAAAGACAATGTGACTGAAGAAATAGGGATGAGGAATTAGAGAATGTCTTTAGTCAAAGTATTCCAATAGTAATGATCAGGTTCATCAACACATGAATGTGGAAATGAAAGGAGTTGATGAAATAGAACTAGTGGCTTGGTGAAGACGATGATTTCATAGACCAGTTCCAACTGCTGCGACAGTTATACGTCTGGTTGGAGCGACAGGGTATTTAAACCTGAGGACACACAGTCCTGGATACACAGTCCTCACCGTATTCTCCTTGAGCTAAAGTCACATAGACCTCTCCCAGTCACTCGTGGTAAGTCTTCAGGTGACTTCCAAACCTTTATAGACTTGGTCACTCGGTGATCAACAATTCCTCTTGGATACTCAGACCATGAAACCTAACCATCTGGAGGATGCACAGTCCTCAAAGGTAACAAGCATCGGTTCCACACAGGAACAATCTATTCAGTGATGGTCAATCACTTTGGGTTGTAGGTGTGTTGGTTTTGGTTTTTCCTCACTTGATGATTTTTCCTCAAAGTCCTCGGAGGATTGGATGCTCTCAAATGACAAGTGTTAGTTTCTCTCGGAGCATCCAACCAACTAGTGGTTGTAGGGGCCGGATATTTATAGCCTAGGGAGCAGCCCGACATGATAAGACATAAATGCACTTCAATGATATGACCGTTAGGTGGAAGGATATTTTGGGATAGCTGGCTCGTAGCACAACAGTAGTCGGATATTTGAGAATCAAATTCCTCAAGGCTATCATGTTCCTCAGGGCTATCACTGAAGAAATTGACTGAACTGTATGAGATTTCCAATGGCTTCACTCGAAAGGATTGGGTAGGTGTAGGATTTGAGTTGAGCATCACTTGGAAAGTGTTTCCTTAGTATTACCTCGACCCCCTTTAACAGTACAGTGTTTCCTATGACTGCAAGAAAGAGAAAATGAAACTATGAAAACAAAAGTCTTCACGCTTCAGAGTCCTCGCATGAAATCCAAGTCTTCAAGTTCACACCAATTTCTTCATTTTCAAAGTATTCAGGAGAACCAAAGTCTTCAATTGAAGATATACATTTGTAGGGGTCGACTTTCATCGTAAATATCAAACTCCTCATCGACTTATAGAGCCTGTGTATGCTCACAAACACATTAGTCCATTAACATATAAGTCTTCAATACACCAAAATCACTAAGGGGCACTAGATGCACTGACAGTAAGCACATGAGCCGGGCAACCCAACTATGGACCAAAGACATGATTCGGAGCCGATGCATATAATGCAATATCCGGGACGCCGAAGATTTCCCTATAGGTGTTCGGACTTAAAATGTGCAATGCCCAATACAACCCCCCATGTTAAGGCCAAACTAAAGCACGTGTGGTAGTCTGAAGTAGGGAGGGAATACAGATGATACTATAAAATAAAGAAATGCCAAGCAAAAGTGGTGATCAACTACTTCCTTTATACCCTGATTAATATGTCGAGACGTGTTGTGACAGATAATGCCACGAACATCGTGGCCATGTTACAAGCCAAAAGTTTACACAAGGGAAAGGTTTATACAGGGCCTAAAAGTAGTGGTCTCAAGATCCAGTGGTGCCCTGCCGAACGTCCGCGCCATTTCTCCTTGGTAGGGAATCCTTTGAGAGGAGGATTTGATGGTTGCCTGCAAAAAAAGAGAAGAGGGACCTGGAAAGGAGCCCTCGTGCAACCGTAGAGTCGGTAGATTTTTTTAATGAACCTGTAGTGAGAAAAAATGTTTAAGGTCCGAATAGGGTCAAGCCGTACTATGGACCTTTTCTGTAGTGTGCCCCTGGCGTTGCCCAAGGTATTTTAAGTGCATAATTATGTAGAAGCGGTACGTCTGCTGCAACCTTATGGGGCAGTCAGCAGAGGCCGAACTACTATTCGAGCACCGTGTCCATCGAGCTATCGCACTGAGATGCGGATCGGACTCGCTTAGCAATGTCATTGGTATTGATGACGCCGCCATGCACCTCGGCTTCTAGGTCCGTGGTGTGCTCCTCAGTACGGAGGGAGCGCTCCATATTTCTATTTACTGTGATGATGCCACGTGGTCCAGGCATTTTGAGCTTCAAATAAGCATAGTGCGGGACCACGTTAAAGCGGGCGAAAGCAGTTCGTCCGAGCAATGCATGATAACCACTACGAAAATGGACAATGTCGAAGATCAATTCTTTGCTTCAGAAGTCGTCTGGAGAGCCGAATACTACTTCTGGTGTTAAGGAGCCCGTGCAGCGGGCCTCCACGCCGGGTGTCACTCCTTTAAAGGTAGTGTTACTAGGCTTGATTCTTGATGGGTCGATACACAATTTACGGATTGTATCTTGATAGATCAAGTTAAGGCTGTTGCCATCGTCCATAAGGACTCTAGTGAGATGGTATCCATCGATGATAGGATCGAGTACCAGGGCAGTCGAACCTCCGTGAAGGATACTGGTTGGGTGGTCCCTACGATCAAAGGTGATCGAACAAGCCGACCATGGGTTGAATTTTGGGGCGACAGGCTCTACGGCGAAGACGTCCTTTAATGCGTGCTTGCTCTCCCTGTTGGGAATGTGGGTGACATAGATCATGTTCACTGTTTTCACCTTAGGGGGAAACTGCTTCTGCCCCCCTTTGTTCGGCTTACGGTGTTCATCATCGTCCTCGCTTGGAGGTCCTTTCCCCTTATGTTCGGTATTTAATTTACCAGCCTGCTTGAAACCCAGCAATTTCTATTGGTGTGATTGGCAAGCTTGTCGGGGGTGCCGTGAATCTGGCAAGGCCTCTCGAGTATTCTGTCCAAGTTGGATGGACCGTCTATGTTGCCCTTGAAAGGCTTCTTCCGCTGACCAGGTTTGGAACCACTGAATCCGGCCTTGACAGTCGTATCTTTTGTTTCATCGTTATTGTTCCGATGCTTGTTTTTGTTGTATCGTGGTATACCATTGCCGTCCCTGGCCTCAGAAGTGCCAGGACCGCTGTAATTGTTGCTTCTACGAGCCAACCAGCTATCTTCGCCTGCATAGAAGCGACTCATGAGTGTAGTAAGAGCTGCCATGGTCTTTAGTTTTTCTTGCCTGAGGTGTCAGGCACATCATTCGTCACAGACGCTGTGTTTAAAGGCCGCTAAGGCTTCGGCGTCTGGACAGTCCATGATTTGGTTATTTTTAATTAGGAACTGATTTCAATGTTTGT
The DNA here is from genome assembly GCA_963921465.1 of Triticum timopheevii. Classification (NCBI taxonomy): domain Eukaryota; kingdom Viridiplantae; phylum Streptophyta; class Magnoliopsida; order Poales; family Poaceae; genus Triticum; species Triticum timopheevii. The sequence continues at coordinate 243,413,183 of OY997264.1, read as the reverse complement.
GAGCTAACTCTTCGGATTGCTGGACTATGTGACTTAGGTCATCAACGTCTTGTGGCCGGACATAAGTGCCTTGAAAGTTGGCCCAGAAAGCATCTTATAAATCTTCCCAACTCCCAATGGAGTTCTTTGGGAGGCTATTGAACCAGTGCCATTCTGGCTCCTTCAGCTTTAGAGGGAGGTAATTAATGGTGTGGAGGTCATCTTCGCGAGCCATGTGAATGTGGAGAAGAAAATCTTCTATCCATACGGCAAGGTCCGTCGTTCCATCGTACTGCTCGATGTTCACGAGTTTAAACCCTTTCGGAAATTGTTGTTGCATTACTTCATCGGTAAAGCACATAGGGTGCGCGGCTCTATATACCGGGCGACATCGTGACGGAGTTCGGATGACATCTATTTTCGGTACTGACCCCGAACTTGATGATGCTCATCGTGCCAGGCTTGATGGCCGTCATCTCGTGTTGTGGCACGTCCTCTGGATCTATAGACCGATCTAGTCTGGTCAGCTTTATTGTCCAGGTCCTCATGTAAGTCGTATGTGGAGCCCGGAGCCCCTGTCTCTTTGCCTCTACAGCGATGGGGCGCGGGCTGATGTTCGGCATGATGAGCCATTTTGTCCCATCCACGTGGTGGTTGGTCTGGTTGATCAGCATAATTGTATTTTGACGGTATTGTCTCAAGGGCTTCATCATCGAATTGTGGCAGCAGCCTGCGTTTGGGGTAACTCTTTACTGGTCGCTCGAGGTCGTATTCTTCGGTAGCTAGCACCTTGGTCCATCTATCATTGAGCGTATCATGTTCGGCTTGAAGCGTTCTTGTTCAAGGGGTTCTTCTTGGATGATAAAATCTTCATCACCAAGGCTAACATCCTCGGTGATAGGTAAGTAGTTACTATATTTCGAATCTTCGTGATTAACATGTACGGGGCTGAATTGGCCCTCTTCTCTCTCATCTAGTTTGGACGCGGGCTCGACAAGGTCCTCGGTATTGTAGGAGTGTCATTATCTCCGGTACCGGTATTACTTTCCTTTTCCCAACGCGATCGTGAGTGGCGCCGCTGACGCCGACGCTTTGGTGGTTCATCAACAGCCTTGTCCTTGTCTGGATCTTGAGTGCTGTCTCCTTCTTCTCAAATGTATCCACCATATATACATCATAGGTAGAAGTGGCCGTCCAACGCCCGGTGACAGGCGGGTTTTGACCTAGTTCGGCGTCGACATCATCGTCCATACCCTCGAGGTCTTCGGAGGCATAGTCTAGCATAATAGTTAAATACTCGACACTGGCTATTAAGTGGGTGGTGGGTGGGATGTAAACTTCCTTGCTCTTAGCCCCCAGCCCGAGCTAGGTGTAGTTCGGAGGTGATACTTCCGAGATGGCGTGTGTCAGTATCAAAACCGGCGGATCTCGGGTAGGGGATCCCGAACTGTGCGTCTAGGCAGATGGTAACAGGAGACAAGGGACACGATGTTTTTACCCAGGTTCGGGCCCTCTCTATGGAGGTAAAACCCTACTCCTGCTTGATTGATATTGATGATATGGGTAGTACAAGAGTAGATCTACTACGAGATCAAGGAGGCTAAACCCTAGAAGCTAGCCTATGGTATGATTGTTCTTCGTCCTACGGACTAAAACCCTCCGGTTTATATAGACATCGGAGAGGGCTAGGGTTACACATAGTCGGTTACAATGGTAGGAGATCTACATATCCGTATTGCCAAGCTTGCCTTCCATGCCAAGGAAAGTCCCATCAGGACACGGGACGAAGTCTTCAATCTTGTATCTTCATAGTCTTGGAGTCCGGCCAATGATGATAGTTCGGCTATCCGGACACCCCCTAGTCCAGGACTCCTTCAGTAGCCCCTGAACCAGGTTTCAATCACGATGAGTTTGGCGCGCATATTGTCTTCGGCATTGCAAGGCGGGTTCCTCCTCCGAATAATTCATAGAAGATTGTGAACACCAGGATAGTGTCCGGCTCTGCAAAATAAATTCCACATACCACCGTAGAGAGAATAATATTTACACAAGTTCAATCTGCTGACGTATTTCGTGATATGACGTCACACCACGGCCAAGCTTTTACTCGAATCGTTTTTATTGTTCCACCTTAGCGCGTTTAGCGAAGCGGTTTCCTTGGCACGTCTTGTCAAAGCAGAGATAGTGTCCCATTATTCCGGGATTCTCATCAATACGGACGTGGGTAACCCAACCACGCCATTAATCGCGGCACTTGGGAGATAAGCGAGTTTTACCGGGCTGGTGGGGACACATAGTTTCGTCCGCCCATATATAAGGGGATAAGGATCCGCCTTTTTACCTATGCCTTCTTCCTCCTTTGCTTATCCATCTTCGCGCACTCGAGCTCCAGTGCCCAAGTCCGCACATCTCACCTCAACCTTTCTCCAAACATGTCCGGAGCGGGAGGCAAGTGGATGGCCTCCTCCGTCACAGAGGGGCACATCAAGAAGCTGCGCAAGGCCGGATACTTGTCCAGCGATATCGCGCACCGGCTCCCCGATGAGGGGCAGCTCATCCCCACCCCCGGGCCCCGTGAGAGGGTGGTTTTCCTTCCCCATTTCCTCCGTGGACTGGGCTTCCCACTCCACCCCTTTGCTCGGGAGCTCATGTTCTACTATGGCCTGGATTTCCATGATCTGGCCCCGAATTTTATCCTCAACATCTCGGCATTTATCGTTGTGTGCGAGGCATTCCTCTGCATCCAGCCGCACTTCGGCTTATGGCTAAAGACCTTCAATGTCAAGCCGAAGGTAGTGGGCGGCATCCAAGCGGAGTGCGGAGGCACCATGGTGGGCAAGATGCCCAACGTCACCTGGCTCGAGGGTGCCTTCGTGGAAACCATCAAAGGGTGGCAATCGGGGTGGTTCTACATCACCGAGCCGCGTGACCCTGAATGGGCGGCGGCCCCCGAATTTAGATCTGGCATCCCCACACGGCTCACCTCCTGGAAAGAGAAGGGCCTGTTGTGGGGCGATTCGGAGGAGCTGACCGGACTCCAATCTTGTCTCCAAACCCTGGTGAACAAGAAGGTCAAGCTTGTCAATGTAGTCCAGGTCATGCTCATCCGCCGGATCCTCCCGTGCCAACAACGGGATTTAAACCTGTGGGAGTTCGATCCGGCACAGCACCAGACCTTGAGCAGGCTCTTCGACACTACGTACGAAGAGGCCTGGAGGGTGCTGTTCAAGGGCGCAGAGGTGCCCGCATCCGCTACCAAAGATCGCGGATTCAGCTCGCAGCGTTCGGCTGGTGAGGTAAGCTATATTATCCTTTACGGGACACTTGCTTTCCATAGTTTGACTCTATGTGGGATCTAAACTCCCATTACCTTTAACAGGCCTCGCAGAAGACTTCCGGACAGGTTAAGTGTCCGGCTCCCCTTCCAGAAGACCCAGCGGACGCCCGTTTGACAGGGCTGCTGGTCCCGGCGCCTTATGTGGTGCCGGAGAAGAAGGCCAAGAAGAAGGCCACGGGAACTCGGAGGAGTTCCCGGCGCCAGGTGTTATCGGATTCATCGTCCGATGACTCTAAGGCGGACTCCTCCCTTGAAGATGAGGAGGAGAAGAAAGAGGCCTCCCCCCAGCGGGGGGAGAGAAGAAGAGGAAGGCTTCCCCAACGGGGGAGGCCGAAGGGTCCAAGAAAGGAAGGACCCTTCCCCCGGACTGTTCCACCACCGCCGAAGACGGCGACGAGGAATGGCCCTCAAGGGCCAAGCCCCTGGCGAGATCGTAAGTGTCCGGACTCCTGAATAACTCATAATTTTTATTTTTGTCTCATAGTGTCTTCTAACGCCGCATACAACCCTGTAGTCCGCCCAAGGACGATCTCCCTGCTTCGTCGAGCGGGTCCTTGGGTTCGTCGGATGTGAATAGCGCTTCATTTCCGACCGCCTCCTCCCCCCGTGACGCAGACGACGCCGAGGTAGGGTCCCAGAAGGGGACCCGCCAGGAGGAGGAGGTCCCAGAGGTGCCGCAGGGCAGCCTCCCGGACTTTGGACCGGACTCCGCACCGGAACCTTCAGTGGTTCCGGAGTCCGGCGGGTGGCCCCTTCGTGAGAAGGGCAAGACAGCGATGCCGGCAGCCTCCGTCCAACCGGAGGCGCCGGATAACTTGCTGGAGGCGCTCAACGGCGCTTCCATCGACGAGGAACACCGCACTGTCATGAGTGCGGTGATTCAGAAGGTTCAACTCGACAAGAGCGGGCTGACCAAAGCCTGCACCAGCCTTCTAACAGGCTTTGAGGTAAGAATTTTTAAGATATGTAAAATAGTACCGCATAGACAGTAGCCCCTAATGCTCAATTTGGTGTTCGGAAAGAAAAGCCGAACTGAGGATCTAAAAAGATATACGCAGGAGTCTAACAAAAATATGTCAATGTGGGAATGCAGGCTGCGCTGCTGACCTCTGCCGCACTGACTGCGGAGGTCAATTCCTTGAAGTAGAGCCTCGAGTGGTCCGAGATCGAGCTCGGCCGTGCCAAGAAGCAGCTCGAGGACAAGGAAGGTGAGTAACACCTATTTAAAGTTGTACCTTATAGAAATGGATTTGGTTGCAAGAAAAAATTACAAAAATAATGTGGGTACTCCGGGGGCTACGAACGAGGTGGCGACCCTGAAGGAGGAGGTCTCCGCGGCCGAACGCAATGCGGCCGCGGAACGCGCCGAGCGAGAGAAGCAGGAGGCGCGGGTGGCGGAGGTACGGCAAGAGCTCCAGGCTCTCGTGGAAAAACACAAGAGTTTCGAGCGTGACTCAAAGACTCGAGAGTCCGAGCTTGCGTCGGCTCTTGAGAGTGCCAAAGCCGCTAAGGCCAAAGCCAAAAAGGCCCTCTAGGAAATCGAGGCAGTAAAGAAGATAGCGGCGGGTAAGACATTCTTCATGCAAAGCAAGCATGTCAAAGTGAATTACCTGTTACTTACCCGAATTCCGAGCTCTCCAGGAGCGTTCGCAGATCTACCCTGTAGCGTGTATGATGCTGCCGCGTTCTACAGAGCCGAGGAGGGGAGCTCGACGGAGAAGGTGTTCTGGTCTCAGTATGCTGAGGCCGGACATCCGGTGCCCCGGAGCGACCAGCTGAAGCAGCTGGTCGAGCTCCACAAGGTGGCCGAACAGGCCATGAAGGGCCTCATAGTTCGGCTGTGGCCCAAAGAAGCCATGCCTGGGAGCTACTTTGGTCTGGTGCGGCGGCTGGTGGACGCCTGTCCACGGGTTGACGTCATCAAGCATTCTGCCTGCATTGAAGGCGCCCGTCGGGCCCATGCCCGCGCTAAGGTGCACTGGGGCAAGATGGACGCCGAGAAGCTTGTGACGGACGCGCCACCACCGGGCAAGGAGTATCGCATGCCCGAGATGTATTATAAGGGTGTCCTGAAGGGTGCCCGCATTATTGCGGGTGAATGCTCCAAAGATGTAATTTTTTAGTAGACTCGCATTTTGTTATCTTGTGCGCTGAAAACTTTGTTCATATGCGCTAAGCAACGCTTGTTAATTTAAAATATTACCTTCTGTGTGGCCGTTTATCAAATCTGAGAGATGGCAAGTCGTTGGCTTCGGCCCCCATGCCGCGAGTGCTAGGGTGTTCGGGATAAACTTGAGCGCTCTTGTTCCCATTTTTGGGTCCATCTAGGGAGGCGCTCAACACAACAAACGAGGCAACCAGACTTATAATGCTCGAACACTCTCACTTAGTCATAGAATTCTATAATTTTTAATTTCGGTGAAGCCCCTAGTGTTCGGAAGGCCGAATTCGGGGCACTATCCATGCCTGGGCCGGACAAAGCCGGTTCCTCGCTCTAAGCGGCATAAGTCTTTAGCGACTGGAAAAAACCTCTCGAACAGCGACCAGCTCTCGCCCCATCATGACGGTCAGTTTTAGCTTTCTCCACTGAGGTGCTCAGCCCAGCTCAACTGGGGCACAATCGCAGTGGTTTTCCCAGCGCTACCTTAGCCGATATAACGCAACTTAAGGTACCAAAACATGGGAGCCGGGCAAACCCAACTATTCACCCAAGACATGAGTCGGAGCCGATGCATATAATGCTATAAGTTCGGGGTGCCACACTTGTGGAAGTGTTCGGACTTATCACACCATAGTTTGGAGAACTTAACCCCCTAGTGTATTTGGCCGTACCAAAGCGTACGGATGCAACATGTCATAAGTGAACATATGTATATAAAAGGAATGCAATGATAGGCAAAAAGTGATGCATTGTTTATTCACAGAATACTTCCATGAATGCAGAACGATACAAATAGTGCGATAAGCAAGGGGTGGGACTATTTAACATGCCCCCCTCCAGGGGTAGGCTGCGGAATGGTGTATAAAACAGGTATAATGCTCATAATGGAGACCACCTGGATACTCGTCGTAGCTTTTCTGCTTCCCTGGCTGTTGCATCATGAGTTCTGCAGGTCTACTGCCGGACAGAGCTTCTGGGAAACATTGTCTTGAGGATAAGAAAAAAAAGAAAAAGGATGACACATTTGGGAGCCCTTGGTGTGGTCGAGCCGCACTCTGGGCCTGCCGTGGTCGTGCCCCTCCCCCTATGCCCATGGTATCTCCAGAGTGTAGTGATGTACGCGTGGTACTGGTCTTGCAATTTTGCGAGGGCTGGGGTTGGGGCCGCATTGCTACGCATGCTCGGAACGTGCCAGGTGGTCTTGTTGTAGGTTACTCCGGGCGCGCTTGACGGTGTCCGGTCGCTTAACGGCCGGACTCGAGAATTTCCTTAAGAGGCTACTCTGAACTTCCGCCGCAAGAGCCGCTGTATGCTCCTCCGTTCGGAGAGAGCGTTTGGTGTTTCTGTTGACCGTAATGACTCCTCGAGGGCCTGGCATCTTGAGCTTGAGGTATGCGTAGTGCGGCACCGCATTGAACTTTGCAAACGCAGTTCGTCTAAGCAGTGCATGATAGCCGCTGCAGAACGGGACTATGTCGAAGACTAACTCCTCGCTTCGGAAGTTATCCGGGGATCCGAAGACCACTTCAAGTGTAACTGAGCCTGTACAATTGGCCTCTACACCTGCTATGACGCCTTTGAAGGTCGTCTTTGTGGGTTTAATCCTTGAGGGGTCTATGCCCATCTTGCGCATTGTATCCTGATAAAGTAGGTTCAGGCTGCTGCCGCCGTCCATCAGGACTCTAGTGAGGTGAAACCTATCGACGATTGGGTCTAAAACCAATGCGGCGAATCCGCCATGGCGGATGCTAGTGGGATGGTCCCTTCGATCAAAAGTGATCGGGCAGGAGGACCACGGATTGAACTTTGGGGCGACTGGCTCCATCGCGTATACGTCCCTGAGCGCACGCTTCCGCTCCCCATTCAGTATGTGGGTTGCATATATCATGTTCACCGTCCATACTTGTGGGGGGAAACCCTTCTGTCTTCTATTGTTCGGCGGCCGGGTCTCTTCCTCGTCATCGCTATGCAGCCCCTTGTCATTGTTTTCGGCGATTAACTTGCCTGCCTGCTTGAATACCCAATAATACCTGTTGGTGTGATTAGCTGGCTTTTCGGGGGTGCCGTGTATCTGGCACGAGCGATCGAGTATCCGGTACAAATTGGATGGGCCCAGAGTAGTTCTTTTGAATGACTTTTTCCGCTGACCGGGTTTAGAGCCTCTGAATCCGGCGTTGGATGCCGTATCTTTAGTATTATCGCCGTTAATGCGGCGTTTGTGCTTATTGTGACGCGACCTGCCATTGCTGTCCTTTGTATCCGGACTACCAGAATTTTTGGTGAGGTTGTTACTGCGGGCTAGCCAGCTGTCCTCTCCCACATAGAAGCGGGTCATGAGTGATGTGAGGGCTGCCATGGATTTCGGCTTTTCCTGTCCTAGGTGCCAGGCAAGCCACTCGTCGCGGATGTTATGTTTGAAGGCTGCGAGGGCCTCTGCATCCGAACAGTCGATGATTTGATTTTTCTTGGTTAAGAACCGTGTTCAAAATTGTCTGGCCGACTCGTCTGGCTGCTGAATTATGTGGCTTAGGTCATCGGCTCCTCAGGCACGACGAACTCGTCGTCGTCGAGGCTTGCCTTGTCTCTGGAGAGAGGCATGTAATTATCGTCCTCTACCTCTTTGTCTGCCGCTCTCTCACGAGGGCTGGCTTCTCCAACCTCCTGTGCTGAATCTTGCTGGAGGGGGTTGTCTTCGGCACTGTCCGAGGTGTTGTTATCTCCGGTGCCGGAATCTCTGTTCTTGCTGTGGCGGGATTTTGAGCAGCGCTGCTGACGCCGACGCTTAGGCTGTTTTTTGGAGGGGTCATCCTCTGCTGTTCCATCGCCATTCCCATCCTTTGGGATGTCCACCATGTATATGTCATATGACGAGGTGGCTTTCCAGTGCCCTGTAGGCGCTGGTTCTTGGTCGTCTCTGGCATCGTCGTCCATACCGTCGATGTCTTCGGAGTCGAAGTCTAGCATGTCAGTTAAGTCATCGACAATGGCTACAAAGTGGGTGGTGGGTGGCCTTGAATTTATTCGTCGTCGGCATCCAAACCGTCCTGGCCATAATCCGGCCAGGGCTCTCCTGATAAAGAGAGGCACTTTAGCGAATTCAGGATGTCGCCGAAAGGCGAGTGCTGAAAGATGTCCGCAGCGGTGAACTCCATGATCGGTGCCCAATCGGATTCGATTGGAAGGTGCGCGGGAGGTTCGGAATCCGGCAAGGAGTCCGGCACCTCATAGTCACGAGCTTCACAAGGGACAGGGTCGGTATTCGGCTCCATCGCCGTAGAGGTAGCAGCCCCCGAGGCAGTGTCTAGCCACCCATCCTCGACCGGCGCAGTCGGCTCCGAGTTAAGGGTCGGAGCGGACTATTGTGCGGCCTCCAGGGCACTGTCCGGCAGCAGAGCTAAATCATGCCCATTGTGACAGTGTGGCGCGCTCGGCTGTGGCTTGAATTCATCGAAGATCAAGTCTCCGCGGATGTCGGCCGAATAGTTCAAACTTCCAAATCTGACCTGATGGCCAGGGGCATAGCTTTGGATCTGCTCCAGATGGCCAAGCGAATTGGCCCGCAGTGCGAAGCCGCCGAATACAAAGATCTGTCCGGGGAGAAAAGTCTCACCCTGGACCGCGTCGTTGTTGATGATCGAAGGAGCCATCGGGCCTATGGGCGACGACACAGAGGAACTCTCAATGAAAGCACCAATGTCGGTGTCAAAACCGGCGGATCTCGGGTAGGGGGTCCCAAACTGTGTGTCTAGGCGGATGGTAACAGGAGACAAGGGACAGGATGTTTTTACCCAGGTTCGGGCCCTCTCGATGGAGGTAAAACCCTACTCCTGCTTGATTGATATTGATGATATGGGTAGTACACGAGTAGATCTGCCACAAGATCAAGGAGGCTAAACCCTAGAAGCTAGCCTATGGTATGATTGTTCTTCATCCTATGGACTAAAACCCTCCGGTTTATATAGACACCGAAGAGGGCTAGGGTTACACAGAGTCGGTTACAATGGTAGGAGATCTACATATCCATATTGCCAAGCTTGCCTTCCACGGCAAGGAAAGTCCCATCCGGACACGGGATGAAGTCTTCAATCTTGTATCTTCATAGTCTTGGAGTCAGGCCAATGATCATAGTTCAGCTATCCGGACAGCCCCTAGTCCAGGACTCCCTCTGTGAGAGATTGTAGTAAGTCCATCGTTTCATTTAAGAGTGAAAGATGGATAGGAGTCCGTGGATCTGCGGAACCAAGCTTGGTGATAACCACTTGATCGAGTCCAATGGTCGCAGACCTCGTTAGTTCGGAGCTGACATCCAGAGGCGGGTCCGGCCTCCCGATGATGGGGAGAGTCTCCTTTGACTTTGGGTTCGCAGACGACATGGTCGCATCTGGGTTTTTGGCTGGAAGCTCCTTGACAGGAATAAGTCCGGCGGGGTTCAGCCTCCCGTCTTTGGATGTTGTGGTTTGCCTCGGATCTAAGGCCGAGGCAGATATGTGCGTTGACCCCTGGATGGGATCTGATAGTGGATCCGAAGGGCCACCTTCGTATGGGTGGGGAGCGGCAGCCGAGGTTGCGAACCCTTTGAAGATCAGGTCTCCTCCGACATCAGCGATGTAGTCCAAGCTTCCAAACCTGATCTGGTGCCCAGGGGCATAGCTGTCGACCTGCTCATGGTGGTCGGTCTAGTTGGCACATAGCGTGAAGACGCCAAAGACAAAGAGTTGACCAGGGAGAAAGGTCTCCTTGGACACAACATTGTCGTTGACGATGAGGCGAGCCATCAATTCCTCTGTTTAATAGCACAGGGGAGCTGTTAACGAAAGCACCAATGTTAGTATCAAAAGCGGCAGATCTCGGGTAGGGGGGCCAATTTTTGCGTTTAAGGATCAATGGTAACAAGGGACGATGGGACACAGCGTTTACCCAAGTTCGGGCCCTCTTCAGGGAGGTAAAACACTACGTCCTTCTTGATTGTATTTGATGAGTGGGGTTACAAGAGTTGATCTACCTCGAGATCGTAATGGCTAAACCCTAGTTGTCTAGCCTATGATTATTCTGATTCGCCCTACAGACTAAACGCTTCGGTTTATATATACTCCAAAGGGGCCTAGGGTTGTACAGAGTCATTTTACAAGGAAATGAGACAAAATATCCGGACACCAATCTTGCCGTCCACGCATATAGGAGTCGTACCAAGACATGGGGGACGGTCTTCTACTTTATCTTCATGGCCCATCAGTCTGACCCATATCTAATAGACCGGACACCAGAGGACCCCCTAATCCAGGACTCCCTCAACTGGGTTTAAGGATTTGGATGCTCAAGTAGTGATCATACTTAGTGCAAGTGAAGTCTAGCAAAAGTTGAGAAGCATCCAACCAAGAAACAAAAAATATCATAAGCGAACATTAAGCATAACTAACACCGAATAATGCTTGCATAGGGAATCACAAACCTTAACACCAATATTTTTCTAGAAACATAATTACTCATTAACATGACTCACATATCACTATCATCATATTGCAAAACTATTACGAAGAATCAAGTTTATTATGTCCAATGATCTTCATGAAAGTTTTTATTATATCCCTCTTGAATAGGCAGGCATCTTTATATTTTTTTTGCAAAACAGCAACAAAACCAAAAAGCAAAAAGATAAAGAGTGGGTTGCCTCCCAACAAGCGATATCGTTTTACGCCCCTAGCTACGCATAATGCAAAAGTTCTAAGTGTTTTCATCTTTGTTTCTAGATCCATATGATGCCCTCATGATTTATTAATATGGTGGCTTAATTCTTGTTCTAGGAGGTGTTCCATACCCTTGTTAGTGGAAATTGAAATTTAATATTGCCTTCTTTCATATCAATCACAACACCGATAGTACGTAAAACGGTCTACCAAGTATAATTGGACAAGACGGATTGCAATCAATATCAAGAATAATAAAATCTATGGGCACATAATTCCTATTTGCAATAATAAGAATATTATTAATTCTTCCCATAGGCTTTTTAATAGTAGAATACGATAAGTGCAAATTTAGAGAACATTCTTGAATATCGGTAAGACCAAGCACATGACATAAATATTGCAAAATTGTAGAAACACTAGCACCCAAGTCACATAAAGCAAAACACTCATAATTTTTAATCTTTACTTTGATAGCAGGTTCCCATTCATCATGTATTTTTCTAGGAATTGAGTTCTCTAATTCCAACTTTCCTTCCAAAGCTTTCATCATGGCATCAACATATGTTTAGTAAAAGCTTTATTTTTTCCATAAGCATGAGGTGAATTAATCATGGATTGTAACAAGGAAATACAATCAAACAAAGAGCAACTATCATAATTAAAGTCTTTGTAATCCAAAAGAGTGGGCACATCACTAGTTAAAGTTTTGACCTCTCCAAACCCGCTTTTATCAATTTTCTCAACAAGATTTCACCCTCCAAATTATCGGGATGCCTTCTAGATAAAGTTGACTATTCTCCAGTCTATTTATCATCAATTTTAATCTTACTAAACAAGGAATCGATATAGGAAACCCCAATCATTTTAAGATCTTCATCATTTTTATGAAAGCAATCGCTAGAAAACGCTTTTTTCTAAAAATTATCTTCTAGCTTTAAGCATAGCGGTTCTTTTCTTACTTTCATCCATAGAAATATATAAAGTTTAATTGATTCCTCAACCTTGGGCACAAAAAATTTCATCTTGAGATTTTCTACATCATGAGAAATTTTATCAATGCTTCTAGACATATCATCAATCTTATTCAACTTTTCTTCTATTATAGCATTGAAACTTTTTGAGTATTGATAAATTCTTGATATTATTCTCAAGATCAGAGGTGTTCCTATTATTATTATTATTATTATTATTATTATTATAAGGATTACCATAATTATTAGAGGAATTACTAGGAAAAGGCCTAGGATTAAAATTACCTCTATAAGCATTCTTATTGAAATTATTTCGCGAGATAAAATTCACATCTACAACATCACTATTTTTCTCAATCAAGGTAGACAAAGGCACATCATTAAAATCAATAGGAGCACTTTTATTAGCAACCAATTTCGTAAGACCATCAACTTTTTCACCCAGAGAAGAAATTTCTTCAACCGAATTAACTTTTTTACTAGTAGGAGCTCTTTCGGTATGCCATTGTGAATAATGCGCCATAATATTGCCTAGCAATTGAGTAGCTTCACCGAAAGTAATTTCGATAAAAGTACCACCCGTGGTGGAATCTAAAATATTTCTAGAAACAAAATTCAATCCCGCATAAATTTTTTGTATGATCATCCAAAGATTCAAACCATGAGTAGGGAAATTTCTTAGCATCAATTTCATTCTTTCCCAAGATTGCGCAACCTGTTCATGCTCAAGTTGCTTAAAATTCATGATTTGTGTCCTAAGGGAAATAATTTTCGCGCGTGGAAAATAGTTAGTAATAAAAGCATCCTTGCACTTATCCCAAGAATCTATACTATTGCGAGGCAAAGAAGAAAGCCAAATTTTTACACGATCTCGCAAAGAAAGCGAGAATAATTTCAAATTCACAATATCATTGTCCACATATTTTTTTTCTTTTGCATATCGCATAATTCCACGAGTGTGTTAAGATGGGTTGTGGCATCCTCACTAGGAGTACCAGAAAATTGATCTTTCATAACAAGATTCAACAAAACGACATTAATATCACAAGACACCGCACTAGTGGCGGGAGGAGCAACCGGAGTGCTAATAAACTCGTTGTTGTTGGCATTGGAGAAATCACACAACTTGGTGATCTCTTGAGTCATAGTGACTATGCAACAAGATTGCACTCAAAAATAGATCTGACGAGAAAACGGTGAACGAAAAAGAGGGCGAATAAAACGACAAATTTTTGTGAAGCGGGACATGAAAACGAGAGGCAAATGGCAAATAATGTAAATTGCAAGGTGATGAGATATGTGATTAGGAACTTGGTAGATGTTGATGATGGCTCCTCGGCAACGACGCCAGAAATTCCTTTTGATGTGGCTTGAACTACGTTGGTATATCCCCAAAGAGGAAGGGAGGATGCAGCAGAACAACTATAGGTATTTCCCTCAGTGATGAGACCAAGGTTATTGTACCAGTAGGAGAACCACGCAACACTACGTAAACGGTACCTGCACACAAAGAACAAATACTTCCAACCCGACGTGTAAAAGGGGTTCTCAATCCCTTTCGGGTAGCGGCGCCAGAAATTGGCACGTGGACATGAGAAAGTTGTAATAAATTGATAGATGCAAATGAAATCAAAAAAATTCAGCAAGGTATTTTTTGGTTTTTGATAATATATGTATGATAATGAATGTGGCAAATAAATGAAAAGGCAAATAGAAAAATAGATCTGAAAATATATGATGAGAAAATAGACCCAGGGGCCCTAGATTTAAATAGTGGCTTCTCTCGAGAAAAATAGCATACGATGGGTAAACAAATTACTTGCAATTGATAGAACTTCAAATAATTATGACAATATCTAGGCAATGGTCATTATATAGGCATCACGTTCAAGATTAGTAGACCGACTCCTGCCTGCATCTACTACTATTACTCACACATCGACCGCTATCCAGCATGCATCTTGTGTATTAAGTTCATGAAAAAGGAGTAATGCAATAATAACGATGGCATGATGTAGACAAGATCTATTCATGTAGGAATAGACCCCATCTTGTTATCCTTAATAGCAACGATACATTCGTGTGAGTTTCCCTTCTGTCACTGGGATTGAGCACCATAATATCGAACCCATCACAAAGCACCTCTTCCCATGGCAAGAAAAATCGATCTAGTCGGCCTAACTAAACCAAAGATTTTGAAGAAGACATACGAGGCTATAGGTAATCATGCATATAAGAGATCAAAAGACTCAAATTACTTTCATGGATCAACACATAGATCTGATCATAAACTGAATGTTCATCGGATCCCAACAAACACACCGCAAAAAGAGTTACATCACATAGATCTCCAAGAGACCATTATATTGAGAATAAAGAGAGGGAGAGGAAGCCATCTAGCTACTAACTACAAACCTGTAGGTCTACGATGGACTACTCACACATCATCGGAGAGGCACTAATGAGGATGATGAACCCCTCCGTGATGGTGTGTATATTGGACCTGTGGTTTCTGGAACTTGCGATGGCTAGAATTGTTTTTCGTCGTCTCCCCTAGGGTTTCTGGAATATTGGGTATTTATAGAGCAAACAGGCGGCACGGAGGCCACCGAGGTGGTCACAACCCACTAGGGCACTCCTGGGCCCCCTGGCGCGCCCAGGTGGGTTGTGCTCCCCTCAGAGCCCCCCTCTCATACGTCCTTGGCCCTACAGGTGTCTTATTGTCCAGACAAAATTTCAAAAAAGTTTCGCTACGTTTGGACTCCGTTTGCTATTTATTTTTCTGCGAAGAAAAAAAAAGCAAAAAACAGCAACTGGCACATAGCACTATGTCAATAGGTTAGTCCCAAAAAATGATATAAAGTTGTTGTAAAATGATTGTAAAACATCCATGAATGACAATATAACAACATGGAACAACCAAAAATTATAGATACATTGGAGACGTATCAAGCATCTTGAGGACGTTGTAGCCATGGTGGCTTGCCGCCATGAACTTGGCGAGAGCGGGCTATCCCAGGATGGCGTTGCATGGAAGGCCGATGTGGTCCATGTCGATGTCGATGAGCTCAGTGTGGTAGTTGTAGTGGGTGCCGAAGGTAACACGGAGGCGCACCTACCCCAGTGGAGTGGTGGATCCGTCGGTCACCCCCAAGAAGGGCCTGGTGGGCATCAGCTGGTCACAAGGTACCTAAAGCCTTTTGCGATGCAAATCACGTTGAGGCCGACACCCCCGTCGATGAGGGTCTTGGTGACAGAGACATTGTTGATGGTAGGAGTGCACATCATGGGGAGCGTGCCGGCGGTGGCCGAGCACCTGAGGTGGTCCTTGGAGTCGAAGGTGATGGCGTACTATGACCAATTGAGGTGCCGCACAGCCTCACGCCTCAGGTGGGCAGAGTTCACCTCGCGAGAGAACTTCTTGAAGTGGCGGTTAGACACGAGATCCTAGGCTCCGCCGAGGATGCAGGCTACTATCATCGTCCGCCGGACTCCAAGACTACGAAGATACAAGATTGAAGACTCCGTCCCGTGTCCGGAGGGGACTTTCCTTGGCGTGGAAGGCAAGCTTGGCAATACGGATATGTAGATCTCCTACCATTGTAACCGACTCTGTGTAACCCTAGCCTCCTCCGGTGTCTATATAAACCGGAGGGCTTTAGTCCGTAGGACACATCATACATTACAACATTCATACCATAGGCTAGCTTTAGGGTTTAGCCTCCTTGATCTCGTGGTAGATCCACTCTTGTATTACCCATATCATCAATATTAATCAAGCAGGACATAGGGTTTTACCTCCATCAATAGGGCCCGAACCTGGGTAAAAACATCGTGTCCCTTGTCTCCTGTTACCATCCGCCTAGACGCACAGTTCGGGACCCCCTACCCGAGATCCGCCGGTTTTGACACCGACATTGGTGCTTTCATTGAGAGTTCCTCTGTGTCGTCACCGATAGGAAGGATGCGTCCACCCGTCTTCAAAGACGGTATTTTCGCCAAAGGGGCCTTGGCCGCCGGCCAAACTATCCGGCTAGGCGATTTTCTTATGGCCGCCTATCCGGCCACTGCTTCGACAATGACTTCCCAAGTCGTCAAAAGCAATCTCCGCGTCAGCTCGGAATTCGCCGAGCGGCTGAATCCAATAGAGCTCTCGTCTGTCAACGAACTCTTGGATCGCATCGCCGCCCTGGGAGTCGCTACAGACTACAATCAGATTGGGCTTAAAACCGATCTGAGAGAGATTAACTCTCCCCAGGCCACCCACCATGTTGCAGTGGTAGAGGAGCGATGCGGCGACTCTTCGCCTATATTAAAAACTAGTCACGTCCGGATTCCCGAACCCCCCATGCCGGACTTCCGCGGAGGGACGGACTGCAACCGAGCATTGAACTTAAAATCATGCATCGTTCCGGACTCGCTGGATCGTGTCCAGCAATCCAAGCTTCCGAATTCGGAAACTCCTCGGCCTTTAAGCCCCAAGACGGGCAGGGATCCGGATTTTAGTCCACCCACCCGCCCAGACATATGTGATCTATCTCTAATACGGCAAGAGCCCGCTGAAACAGTACATCACTACTGGGCCAGATTCCTCCTGGTTATGGACAGGATAAAGGACTACCGAGAGGAAAATGCAATCTCAATCTTTTGCAATAATTGCACGGACTAGGGAATATTGAACGCCATCGGCCGTCGTAAAATTATATGCTTTACCGATCTGGCATCCATAGTACGAAAGTACTGTGCGATGGAGAGTTTCCGGAAAACCGAAAACCAATTTTGGGATAATCTGGCCCCGAATACAACCCCAGTCCGCAACAAAAGGGTGCATCATACTCAGGCCCTTGATGCAAAAACCAAAAAGCAAAAACCCCATAAAGAGCACGGAACTGTACTGGAGGGATGGCTCAATGGACCCTGTAAGCTTCATAGTACAGAGGGAGCCGTCCCAACACATAGCCTTCGAGCATGTTGGATATTACGGCAGGTGGCCAAAAGTGGCGAGGAGCTTCTAGCCCCGGAAAACCACTCCAACAATACCGGTACGGTATCAACAGTCTTCGAGACCTTCGCATCAAACAATATGCGAAAACGAACAATCCGCAGCCTCGCCGAAGTCTACCAAGTAGCAACAGCAAATCCATGGAGCGACACGGCTATCACCTTCAATGCCAGCGATGAACCTAAATTCCGAACAGCCCGAGCACCAGCCGCACTGGTGCTTAGTCCCATAGTGGACGGCTTTCGACTTACAAAGGTCCTCATGGATGGCGGCAGCGGACTAAACCTCATCTATGAGGAAACTCTTCAAAAAATGGAAATCGATTGGAGCCGTATTGAGCGAAGCAGCACAACCTTCAGAGGAATAATCCCTAGCCGGGAAGCGCGCTGCACCGGAAAAATCACACTCAATGTGGTGTTCGGCTCGCCGGACAATTACAGATCCGAAGAAGTCACGTTCCAAGCGGCCCCGTTCAACAGCGGATATCATGCTATATTAGGACGAGAGGCATTCACAATTTTTCAAGCCGTACCCCATTACGGATATATGAAGCTCAAAATGCCGGGGCCCGGCAGAATAATCACTCTCGCTAGTGATCCGGACATAGCACTCCGCGCCGAAAACAAGACAGCCGCACTAGCCCTGGAGGCACTATCTGAGGCCCTAGCGGCAGAAGAACTCACCGCACTGCGCTCTACGGTAAACAGGGAGGATGTGATACTTGACAAAAGATCCAAGTCCACCTCCTTCAAACCAGCAGATGAAATAGTGAAATTCCAGGTCCATCCAACGGACCCAAAAAAGACGGCCTCCATTGGGGCACAATTAAACCCCGAGATAGACGCCGCACTGCGCGAATTCCTTTGGGAAAATTGGGACATTTTCGCCTGGCATCCTTCGGACATGCCCGGAATCCCACGCAGATTGGCAGAACACAGCCTAAACATCCTAAAAGGATTCAAGCCGGTCAAACAGGCTCTTCGACGATTTTCCGAACCCAAAAGACAGGCAATGGGAGAAGAGCTAGCCAAACTATTGGAAGCCGGATTCATTAGAGATATCAAACATCCGGATTGGCTAGCAAATCTGGTAATGGTACGAAAGAAGGACAAATCCTGGCGCCTATGCGTCGATTTCAAAGACCTCAATAAGGCTTGCCCAAAGGATCCCTTCCCCCTCCCCCGCATCGACCAAATTATCGATGCTACCTCAGGGCACGATTCATTGTGCTTCCTCGACGCATACTCTGGCTACCATCAACTCAAGATGGCAGAAGCAGACCAAGCCACAACGGCATTCATCACTCCATACGGACCATTCTGCTTCAACACGATGCCCTTCGGACTTAAAAATGCCGGCGCAACATATCAGCGCGTGATTCAAACATGTCTGGCTACCCAGATCGGCAAAAAAGTCGAGGCATACGTAGACGCGTAGTCGTCAAAACAAAACACGTCGAAACTCTAGTAGACGATTTGAGGCTCACATTCGACAACCTCAAAGCATATGACATCAAGCTGAATCCGGAAAAATGCGTTTTCGGCGTGCCAGCCGGAAAGCTGCTGGGCTTCATTGTATCCGTGTAACATCCCAATTTTCCTAAATTAGGATGTTATTAGATCATACATATGCATATCATATTTTCCATGCATTATTTGCTCTTCTGCAATATTCTTTTCATTATGCAACTAAAGGCAATTTATTGGAGTGGAGATAACATGACTTCTCCCCTGTTTAAAAATGTTCATAATGTCAAGAATATTATTTTCAGTTCATATGTTATGTTCTCGTATTTTTATTAGTCTCCAAAGTATTTTATTTGAGTGTTTTGTTGCTGTTTGTGTGGCCTTTTGCATAAAAATGAATTTCCAAAATTGCATTAGTATTGGAACTAGTGTTCCTGTAGTTTATAGATATATGTCTATTTTTACTGTGTGTCTAGGTATTTTTATTTAGATTTTATTTTGTGTATGTTATTTTATTTCTTTTGTTTTCTGCTGCTGTAGTTTTTGTTTATAAAAAAACAGGGCCAGCCAGCCGGCCAGCCAACCGGCCCATCGCCGTAGCCTAGCCAGCCAGCGCAGCAGCCCCACACAGCGAAGCGGTATGCTAGCTCGCTCGCACCGGACCCGCGCCCGATCCACCCCTCGCCTCCAGCCGCTGACAGCGGGTCCCGCGTCCTGCTCGTCTCCTTCCCCGAGCCGGACTGGAGCGCACCGTACACGCGACCGAGGCCGAGCCCGGATCAATCTGCGCCCCTGTTTGATCCCGTGCTCCACAGGGACACCGTACGCGGGCAAGACTACGCGAGGAACCCCGCACCCCCTGTCCCGATCTTCCTTGTCACCGCACGCTCTGGTTAGGGCAGAACGGATCTCGCCGGAAGATTGCGCCGCCGTAAGAGCTCGTACAGCCAGACCTCTTGCACCGATCGAATCCCCTCTCGAAGCTACTCTCGCCTGACACTTTCTCGTGGCCGAAAACGCAGCTGAGTCGGAGGAATAAGCTCATCCGACTTCACCGGAGCACGCCGGAGTTCAGGAGCTCGCCATCGCCGCTCGAGGGAGCCCCGTCGCCGTTGAACACCACCACCACCTCCGCCACTCAACGCTGCACCCGTCCGTCCCTTCATCTTCGCCGGAGCACCACCGGAGAGCCGCCGCCGCCGTCCTCTGTTCTCTGGTAAGCACGCGCACGCGCAGAGTAGGCTCCAGCCAATCACGAGCTGCCACGTGGGCACCAGCTACAGCACACGCACGAACAGTGCAGGAGTTTTCTGTTGTTTTCTGTTTTCTTTTTCAGATTTCAGCTAAAACTTCAACTAGCTATATCTTTTATTCTATAAGTCCAATTTAGGTAATTCTTTTTCCTATGCACTCACAAAAGTCAGCACATTATCCCAGTACCAACTTTGCACATGTTTGCACTGTTCAAATTTGAATTCGTTTGAATTTGAATTAAATCTTCCGGAGGCCGTTTCTCTCAAACCGCTTATCAAATTCGAGTGATTCTTTTTGCATTGTGACCGTAGTGCAATTTAGGTGCTGTTATGCTGCTTTTGTTGTGTTTTAAAAATGGTTTTTCTTGCTATTGGTTTTTATTTTGGTTCTATTCGTGTTCCGATGATTGATTTGTTGAATTGTGTGAAACGTGTAGATTGTCCGGAGTGCGACGTGAGCTATTGTCAGGAGTGTGACTTTCTGAACCAGAACCAAGGCAAGTTACATGTTGATCATCCTTTACCTATTGTTTTCTATGCATGTAGTTATATCACACTATGAATATATGCATGTATATGATTACTATATTATTTTGCTATATGCTGTTGAGCTATCTTCCCGTAATTGCAAATCGTGGTAGTTGTAGGTTGCTATGCTTTGTAGACAGGGGGTGGTTCGTGTATACATTGAGTTAATGTGAGGATTATATATATATATATATATATATATATATATATATATATATATATATATATATATATATATAACAATTGAGTAGTAACTCAGGATTTAACTCACCTCTGGGCGGAAGTGGTATTGCTTGGTGTTGAGGGAAGGCATCATGGGGTCTTGCACCTTTTCTAAGGCCATGCGCCCATGAGAGTGCACCCTAAGTGGAATGCCGCCTAGGTTCAAAAAGATCAGACAGACTTAGTGACTAGTAGCTTCCATGTGTGACCACTGGATATATGGGCTCTGGCTTAGTTGATCAGTTGTTGGAACCCTTGCCCACACTGTGTCGACAGATGTAGCACATGTAGGTGGGATGTGGCTGTCAGGTGGTTAAGGGAACCTCTTCTGAAAGACTTCGTCTCAATCTTCGGATTGGGTCCAGTGGGTAAAGCGTACAAAACTCTGCAGATTATTAAAAGTAATCATGATTAGCCGTGCCCCCGGTTATGGGTAAATTTGAGCCACTATGCCATTACAGTTGTTGGATGATCTTGACAGATGTGACACTTAATAATATTTGTGGGCAACTTAATAAAGGGGTAGGTTGGAGTTGATTTTGCCAACTCAACCTTGTGTATTTAATTGTAGTAATAAAAGAACTAAATAAAAAAATTGACTATTAGGTAGTTATTAGGATAAAATCAGCTTTATGCAAAAATAACCCTCAAGCCTTCTTTTGTTGTACTATGCATATACATGTAGGTCTGCTATATTATTACTCCTGTGTAACTTGCCAATGCATTCAAAGTATTGACCTATATGGCTGCAATGTCTCATGTTGCAGGATATTCAGACGACGAGTAAGGTATCGTTAGGGTCGCGAGTCTGCACTCAACATCGCCAGTGGGCTATGATGGGACTCATCATTATTTTCTGCTACTTTCCGCTGTTTGATTGAATAAAGCTAGCCAAGTGCTATGCAGATTGTTTTATTTTATACATTCTAGATCATACGTTGTAATAAATGATGCACTTGCTATTCTCGTATTCATCTATACTGTGTGTGCTACCGAGTTCGATCCAGGGACTAGCACGGTAAGCACATAGACTCAAATCCTTCGAGATTTGGTCGTTACAGATGGCATCAGAGCAGTGTGTTGACTGTAGGACGTGACCCTAGAAAATGGATTAGAAAAGCCATAGGAGTGAAAATTATTTTGTCAACTAGTTATACTTCTTACTATTTATTAGTTAAGCCCCTCAAATATCTTGACCAGTTAAGTAGGAACTAGTGCTGAGACCACCATTCATGCTTGTTTTATATTGCAACGTTATCGGGTTAGCGTATCTGATTATGACCACTTTTGTGTTATAAAGATACTAGATTGTTTGCTTGATTGGTAGTTGGTTGTTAAATTGCTTAGTGTCGAAATTATTCGACTATATATGCATATATATAATACTATCATATTGTTTGTTGTTTGTTTATTTGTTTGTTGGTGTTATTCATTGTTGTGTTTTGTTGGCTTGATCATATTATGCATATGGGTAGAATATATTTATATATATAGTCTTTAGCCCTATTATATCTATAACTCATCTATTCTTGCCAACCAAAACCCTTAGTATGCCTATTAGAGTGAGTTCTCTAGGAGATGAGATGATGGAAGGTGTCGATTGTCATCAGTTGAGCTTGTCTATTGGGAAGTATGAATTTCCCACAAGGTCTGGATATTATTTTGGGTATGGACTGGATGATCAAGTATGAGGGTCTTATTGATTGTGCCAGTCGAACTATTACTCTCAGTGCACAAGGAGGGAAGAGGATCAAATATGTATGTAAGTATAAGCATAATTAGGTGCAGGTGAACTCTCTTAAGGGGGTAGCCTAGAAGAGGTGCTAGTTGTGAGGGATTATCCAGATGTGTTTCCAGAGGAGTTGTCAGGTATGCCACCAGATAGAGATATTGAGTTTCTTATTGATTTAATACCGGGCACTGGACCTATTGCAAAGAGACCGTATAGAATGCCTCCTCAAGAGTTGGAAGAATTGAAGAGGCACATAATAGAATTGCAGGCACAGGGATTTATTCGCCCAAGTTCATCACCTTGGGGAGCTCCAGTTTTGTTTGTGGAGAAGAAGGATGGGACTTTGAGGATGTGTGTTTATTATCGTTCTCTGAGTGAGGTAACCATTAAGAATAAGTATCCCTTGCCCATGATAAATGATCTATTTGACCAGTTGGAGGAAGCTACGTGGGAACGAGAGGAAGATCTCAAGCAGGATCACCCACACCTATTTGCTAGCCAGCCCGAATATCGAGGGCGAGATTCATCTTAAGGGGGGTAGGTTTGTAACATCCCAATTTTCCTAAATTAGGATGTTATTAGATCATACATATGCATATCATATTTTCCATGCATTATTTGCTCTTCTGCAATATTCTTTTCATTATGCAACTAAAGGCAATTTATTGGAGTGGAGATAACATGACTTCTCCCCTGTTTAAAAATGTTCATAATGTCAAGAATATTATTTTCAGTTCATATGTTATGTTCTGGTATTTTTATTAGTCTCCAAAGTATTTTACTTGAGTGTTTTGTTGCTGTTTGTGTGGCCTTTTGCATAAAAATGAATTTCCAAAATTGCATTAGTATTGGAACTAGTGTTCCTGTAGTTTATAGATATAGGTCTATTTTTACTGTGTTTCTAGGTATTTTTATTTTGTGTATGTTATTTTATTTGTTTTGTTTTCTGCTGCTGTAGTTTTTGTTTATAAAAAAACAGGGCCAGCCAGCCGGCCCATTGCCGTAGCCCAGCCAGCCAGCGCAGCAGCCGCACACAGCGAAGCGGTACGCCGGCTCGCTCGCACCCGACCCGCGCCCGATCCACCCCTCGCCTCCAGCCGCTGACAACGGGTCCCGCATCCTGCTCGTCTCCTTCCCCGAGCCGGACTGGAGCGCACCGTACACGCGACCGAGGCCGAGCACGGATCGATCTGCACCCCTATTTGATCCCGTGCTCCTCAGGGACACCGTACGCGGGCAAGACTACGCGAGGAACCCCGCACCCCCTGTCCCGATCTTCCTTATCGCCGCACGCTCTGGTTAGGGCAGAACGGATCTCGCCCGGAGCTCCGCCGTTTGCCGGAAGATTGCGCCGCCGTAAGAGCTCGTACAGCCGAACCTCTTGCACCGTTCGAATCCCCTCTCGAAGCCACTCTCGCCTGACACTTTCTCGTGGCCGAAAACGCAGCTGAGTCGGAGGAATTAGCTCATCCGACTTCACCGGAGCACGCCGAAGTTCAGGAGCTCGCCATCGCCGCTCGAGGGAGCCCCATCGCCGTTGAATACCACCACCACCTCCGCCACTCAACGCTGCACCCGTCCGTCCCTTCGTCTTCGCCGGAGCACCACCGGAGAGCCGCCGCCACCGTCCTCTGTTCTCTGGTGAGCACGCACGTGCACAGAGTAGGCTCCAGCCAATCATGAGCTGCCACGTGGGCACCAGCTACAGCACATGCATGAACAGTGCAGGAGTTTTCTGTTGTTTTCTGTTTTCTTTTTCAGATTTCAGCTAAAACTTCAACTAGCTATATCTTTTATTCTATAAGTCCAATTTAGGTAATTCTTTTTCCTATGCACTCACAAAAGTTAGCACATTATCCCAGTACCAACTTTGCACATGTTTGCACTGTTCAAATTTGAATTCGTTCGAATTTGAATTAAATCTTCCGGAGGCCGTATCTCTCAAACCGCTTATCAAATTTGACTGATTCTTTTTGCATTGTGACCGTAGTGCAATTTAGGTGCTGTTATGCTGCTGTTGTTGTGTTTTAAAAATGGTTTTTCTTGCTGTTGGTTTTTATTTTGGTTCTATTCGTGTTCCGATGATTGATTTGTTGAATTGTGTGAAACGTGTAGATTATCCGGAGTGCGACGTGAGCTATTGTCAGGAGTGTGACTTTCTGAACCAGAACCAAGGCAAGTTACATGTTGATCATCCTTTACCTATTGTTTTCTATGCATGTAGTTATATCACACTATGAATATATGCATGTAAATGATTACTATATTATTTTGCTATATGCTGTTGAGCTATCTTCCCGTCATTGCAAATCGTGGTAGTTGTAGGTTGCTATGCTTTGTAGACGGGGGTGGTTCATGTATACATTGAGTTAATGTGAGGATTATATATATAACAATTGAGTTGTAACTCAGGATTTAACTCACCTCTGGGCGGAAGTGGTATTGCTTGGTGTTGAGGGAAGGCACCATGGGGTCTTGCACCTTTTCTAAGGCCATGCGCCCATGAGAGTGCACCCTAAGTGGAATGCCGCCCAGGTTCAACAAGATCAGACATACTTAGTGACTAGTAGCTTCCATGTGCGACCACTGGCTATATGGGCTCTGGCATAGTTGATCAGTTGTTGGAACCCTTGCCCAGACTGTGTTGACAGATGTAGCATATGTAGGTGGGATGTGGCCGT
This sequence comes from Triticum timopheevii, assembly GCA_963921465.1. Classification (NCBI taxonomy): domain Eukaryota; kingdom Viridiplantae; phylum Streptophyta; class Magnoliopsida; order Poales; family Poaceae; genus Triticum; species Triticum timopheevii. The sequence continues at coordinate 243,388,164 of OY997264.1, read as the reverse complement.
CAGGTGGTTAAGGGAACCTCTTCTGAAAGACTTCGTCTCAATCTTCGGATTGGGTCCAGTGGGTAAAGCGTACAAAACTCTGCAGAGTATTAAAACTAATCATGATTAGCCATGCCCCCGGTTATGGGTAAATTTGAGCCACTATGCCATTACAGTTGTTGGATGATCTTGACAGATGTGACACTTAATAATATTTGTGGGCAACTTAATAAAGGGGTAGGTTGGAGTTGATTTTGCCAACTCAACCTTGTGTATTTAATTGTAGTAATAAAAGAACTAAATAAAAAAATTGACTATTAGGTAGTTATTAGGATAAAATCAGCTTTATGCAAAAATAAACCATCAAGCCTTCTTTTGTTGTACTATGCATATACATGTAGGTCTGCTATATTATTACTCCTATGTAACTTGCCAATACATTCAAAGTATTGACCTATATGGCTGCAACGTCTCATGTTGCAGGATATTCAGACGACGAGTAAGGTACCGTTAGGGTCGCGAGTCTGCACTCAACATCGCCAGTGGGAGGAGGAGGAAGGCGCCTTTGGTTGAAGCATTTGTTCGCATAGTGACCTTTTTGCTGACACTTGTTGCAAGTCACCTCTGAGAGCGGACGATGATAAGGAGCATTTGACCTTGGAGCTTGAGGCTGAGACTTGTTCTAATAACCTGGGTTGGGTGGGTGGGAAGATCCACGACCACCTGAGTTCTTCGGTTGGTAAGGCTGGCGAAACGGAGGAGGAGGAAGGTAGAACTTTTTGCTGCTTAGCTGCGCCTTGAGAGGAAGAAGAAGACTGAACTGCATCCTTGATTCTCTTCTTAGAAGCCTCACACTTGAGCTGAGCACCTTCTTGCTTGAGGGCCATATTGTAGAATTGATCAAACTGAGTAGGCTCAACAAGAACGAGAGCTAACTGCAGATCCTCTCTAAGGCCACCTCTGAATTGATAGATCATACTCTTTTCATCAAGAACATCTTGTTTAGCGAAGCGAGCAAGTTTCTGAAACTGCTTGTTGTATTCGTACACTGACATGTTGCCTTGCCTGAGATTGCGGAACTCCTCACGCTTGCTCTCAACAACACTGGTAGGAATGTGGTGAGCTTTAAAGTCCCGACAGAAATCAGTCCAAGTAATCACTCGACCTCCTCTAGAATCCTTGTATTGCTGGAACCAATCAGCTGCTTGATCCTTGAGCTGAAAAGACGCGAACTTGACATAGTCCTCAGGCCGGACATTGCTGCATTCGAAATGCTTGTTGATATCCACGAGCCAATCGTCGGCGTCTGTGGCCTCGACACAGTAGCTGAAAGACTTCGGCTGGTTTGCAAGGAACTGGTTGAGGGTAGGGAACTGAGGCTGATGGTAGAACTGCCCTTGACCTTGATTCCCTTGGTTGCCTTGGCCTTGGTTACGCTCTTGCATCAGCTGAATCAACAACTGAGTGTTGGCGTTAGTGGTTGCCATCAAAGTTTGCCATGCCTCCGGAGGCGGAGGTGGAGGTGGAGGGTTCGCCTGACTCCCATCACTGCGTTCCGAATTCTGACGCGTTGGCGGAGCCATCCTGAAGAGGGTGACATCCGTTAGCATCTTGATAGACAGATAGACAAGTTGAATCAATGGATAGAAATTGCAACATATAGTCTTCACAATAAACATTCGAACAGGGATGAACGAATGAATTCCAAAGTAAACATCACGTCCATTAAGGTGAGAAGCCACTTGATAAGAGATTGATGAATGAAAATAAAAACAAGGTATGAATGGAACAAATAAGTGGTAAGGATTACCCAATCACAAACCAAATATCTGCGGGAAGAAGTGCTAGAGCTACTTGAATCCCACCTATAAACTCCCTAAAACTTTCTGGTTATGCAATCTGGTGTTGGGGATACAGGGGAAGCAATATATCTCACCCAAACAAACAATCCCTACATCCAGCCGTATCCATCCGTCAACACATAACCAAGAAACCTTCGAAAATAGTGTACCTCAACCTTCGAAAAGCATCAGTTATACGAGTCATGGCAATACTCCCGTACTCATCTCAGTACTGGGTTATCGGGGTTATCTCACCAACAACTGTACAAAAGAGATTTTCGATGTCGACAAAACTCAGGTATTCCAGAACTGCAACGATAAAATTGTGACGACAACACCTCGGAGCTCAACTCCCCGGGACACTGCAAGAACCCCTAAATGTCAGGAGGCACCAAGAACAATATTCTCGTCACAAAACCATCGGAACGATTCCAAGATACCCGCGTGATCCTAAAATTTTTTTTAGTGAAATTTGAGGAGAGGAAAGTCAAAACTTCTACGTCAGGAGACCTCACCAGAGCGACGAAGGGACTGAGGAGTAAAAAGAATCCTACTCTCCGATATATATAATCCTAAGACTCAAAACTTTTTGTTCTAGACACAACAACGCCAGCAAACAATGAAGCAGGGGGCTCCTAAGTCGGGGATGGCTCTAATTACCAACTTGTAACGCCCTCGATGCGGCTATATCTCCCACGTGTCGAAGTATGACTTAGAGGCATAACTGCATTGAAAGCAATGTCGCAAGTGAGGTAATCTTCACACAACCCATGTAATACATAAGGGAAAGAGATACATAGTTGGCTTACAGTCGCCACTTCACACAATACATAAATAAACATCCATCAATCAGATTACACTCAAGGTCCGACTACGGAACCAAAATAAAAGAAGACTACCCCAAATGCCACCCAGATCCCCGATCGTCCCAACGGGGCTCCACTACTGATCGTCTGGAAATGAAACATAGTAACGACCACGGTCCTCGTCAAACTCCCACTTGAGCTCGACTGCGCCACTTGCGCTGGTATCATCGGTACCTGCATCTGTTTTGGTAGAATCTGTGAGCCACGGGGACTCAGCAATCTCACACCCGCGAGATCAAGACTATTTAAGCTTATAGGTAGGACAGAGTGGTGAGGTGGAGCTGCAGCAAGCGACTAGCATATATGGTGGCTACATTCGCAAAAGAGAGCGAGAAGAGAAGCAAGGCACGGTCGAGAAGCTAGTAGTGATCAAGAAGTGATCCTAGAGCAACCTACGCCAAACATAACTCCAACACCGTGTTCACTTCCCGGACTCCGCCGAGAAGAGACCATAACGGTTACACACGCGGTTGATGTATTTTAATTAAGGTCAACTTCGGGTTTTCTATAACCGGACATTAACAAATTCCCATCTGCCTCGTAACCGCGGGCACGGCTTTCGAAAGATAATACCCTGCAGGGGTGTCCCAACTTAGCCCATCATAAGCTCTCACGGTCAACGAAGGATAAACCTTCTCCCGGGAAGACCCGATCAGTCTCGGTATCCCGGTTCGCATGACATTTCGACAATGGTAAAACTAGACCAGCAAAGCCGCCCGATTGTGCCGACAAATCCTGATAGGAGCTGCACATATCTCGTTCTCAGGGCACATCCGGATAAGTCAAGCTACGAGTAAAACCAGGCCTCGAGTTTCCCCGTGGTGGCCCCGCAGGTTGCTCGGTTCGGACCAACACTCGATGGAGCACTGGCCCGGGGGGGGGGGGGGCTAAAATAAAGATGACCCTCGGGCTCGCGAAAACCCTAGGGAAAAAGGGTGCAGGTGGCAAATGGTAAAACCAAGGTTGGGCCTTGCTGGAAGAGTTTTATTCAAAGCGAACTGTCAAGGGGGTCCCATAAATCACCCAACCGCGTAAGGAACGCAAAATCAAGGAACATAACACCGGTATGACGGAAACTAGGGCGGCAAGAGTGGAACAAAACACCAGGCATAAGGCCGAGTCTTCCACCCTTTACCAAGTATATAGGTGCATTAATTAAAATAATAGATATTGTGATATCCCAAAATATCCATGTTCCAACAAGGAACAAACTTCATCTTCACCTGCATCTAGCAACGCTATAAGAGGGGCTGAGCAAAAGAGGTGACATAGCCAAACAACGGTTTGCTAGGAAAGGATGGTTAGAGGCTTGACATGGAAATATGGGTGACATGATATAGCAAGTGGTAGGTAACGTAGCATAGGCATAGCAAAAGAGCGAGCATCTAGCAAGCAAAGATAGAAGTGATATCAAAGGTATGGTCATCTTGCCTGCAAGGTTCTCAGAGTTGTCGAAGGCTTGATCCTCGTAGGCATTCTCAACCGGTTTCTCATTCACGTACTCGTCTCCCGGCTCTACCCAAAGCAAGAACACAAGCAATGGAACCACAATCAAACATGGAACAATGCACAAGCAACATGATGCAATACATGACATGATATGCGAGATTTGATATGCAATGCATATGTGTGCTCCGGAAGGAAAATGATGAACAAGGCATCAACTTGGCAAACCAAGTATGCCGCTGGAAAGATGAGATGATTTCGATTGAAATCGATATAAAGATCACCGGAATCAGATGCAAGGCTTGCAAACGACAAGCAAAACAAGAATGACGCGAATCTGCGTTTAACAGCACGATGCTACTTAGCATGCAACAAGAAACTATGCTAGAGCACCTCAACATAAAAACAAAGCATATGACAGTGATCTACAGGAGATGCTTAACAAAATAGGAACACTGAGCTATGGCTAAATCACATCATAACAGGTTCAAACAAGCATGGTGAAAGTGCAAAAAATATCAGGTTCACAGACTTGGTGAAAATACTAATATGCCAGAAAATAACATCAGGAAGGCATGTTTAGAGCAAGCAAACAACAAGCTACATGAACTGATAATAGCAAAACAAGACATGGCAGGAGTCTACTAAAAGCATATATCAAAAGTCCCTTACTGACCATAAGCCAAAAAGGACCAGAGGATGTGATGGCACCCATGTAAACATAGCAAGTTTCATTACAGATCTCAGACTTAGCAGAAAAACTGGACATGGCAAAAACAGATAACAAGTAGGCATGTTCGTGAGCTCGATGCACTCACTACAGAGCATTTCATGATAAACTAAGCATACATCCACCAAGAAGACATGGCATAGAAGCTCTACATGGCAAGAACAACATCATAGCATATAAGGATCAACTACAACAACCTTGTAAAAATTGAATATCATGTAAACAATCTGCCAGGAAACATTTTGAAGCAAAAGTAGAGCACGAAAATGACATGCTAGACTACTCCATAATTGCCAACAAAGGCATGGATGGATAGAGTACATACATATGTTCAAAACACCCTTACTGATCATGCTCAAAATGGGCATAGATCTCTCTGTAACAACATGAACACATGGCATAAAAATAACAGCAGGACATGACTTAGTGAAATTACTAAGTTCCTGAAATCAGCAACATTATCATCCCTAGTTTGCATGCTTGTGCTAGTCACCACAGAGATCACAAAAATACATGGCATACACCCCTGTAAAGCTGGCATTTCATAGATCAAAACATATGTAGGGCTCAAGTACATAAGATGCACACATTAATCATGGCAAAAATGACAAAAGTGCATGTTCTGTTAAGAAACAGAAACTAACATCACATAGCCCTCTTCCAACAGCATTTCGGGCATCAATATGAGCTCAAATATAAATGATGCAATGGAATGAAATGATGTACTCTTCGAGACGAACAAATTGGTATGCTACACGCCCAAAACGGAGCCACGGGTGCGAAGATGTGATGCAATGAAGTTGCAACAAAATAATCACAGAAATGACAGACGATTTCGGGGGGGGGAGAAGAAAGTCAACCGTAGCGATTTCCAGATCGGATCTGGCCGGAGTTCGAGATCACCGGCGTGGGAGCTCGGAACGGAGGGATGAGAGGCCGGGGCGCCGGAGGTTCGCCGGGGCACGGTCGCCGGCGGGTAGAGGGAGAGGCGGCGGCGCGGGCCACAGACGGAAGCGGCGGCGCCTGAGGCGGCAGGAGCGGGCGCGGCGGCTGGCGGTGGTCCGGGCGGCGAGCTGCGGGGCGGCGGCGGCGGTGGTCCGGCTCGGCTCGGGAGGCGGCGGCGTCGGGCCGGGAGGCGTGGGGGCGGAGGCGCGGGCCGCGGGTGCCAGGGACGGGCCTCGCGGGACTGGCGCAGCGGGCGGCGATGTGGGGCGCGGCCCGCCACGCGGCGGCGCCTGATTTGCCGGGGCACGGCGGCGGACGTGTCCGGCTCGCCCGGACGTGTCCGGCGGCGGCGGAGGAGCGGGCTAGTGTTTGGGGATCCGGAAATTCGGGGGAGTGCACATATTTATAGGTAGAGGGAGCTAGGAGACTCCAAATGAGGTGCGGTTTTCGCCCACACGATCGTGATTTGACGACGGAGAGCATGGAAGTGACTTAGATGGGTTATTGGGCTGTTTTGGAGGGGGGTTGGGCTGCAACCCAAAAGAGGCCTTTGTGGTTACCCGGTTAACCGTTGGAGTGTCAAACGAGCTCCAAATGACCCGAAACTTGACAGGTGGTCTACTGGTGCTATACCAGGGCCACTTGGCAAGGCTCGGTCCATTCTGAGAACGTTCAACACCCGCACACGAAAAAGAACAAGAGGGGTGCGCCGGTGCATGTGGGAGTGTCGGAATGCAAAATGGACAACGGGGAAAATGCTCGGATACATGAGACGAACACATATGCAAATGAGATGCACATGATGACATGATATGAGATGCATGACATGAACAAATTGCAAAACAAAAGACAAAACCCAACCACGGAGGGAATACCATAGCACATAGCCGAAAATGGCAAGAGTTGGAGTTACAAATATGGAAAGTTACATCCGGGGTGTTACATCATCCCACGAAGAGATAGAACCCTTGGGATAGTTCATGATCCAGGAGCATGTTCCATCCTAGAGGGCCATGGGAAACCAGTTTGCCATGACCTTGTCATCGCTGTTTGTCGCCTCGACGCTCAACATGTAGAGCAGGAGGAACTCCATCGGGTCGGGATGCCATCGTAGCGCGGGGAACAGTTCTGGCATGAACTTGACTGGCCAAACTACCTGATGTAGCTCGCTAGTGAAGGCCGGGGAGACGACGGTGCTCGTCGGCGTGCCCCGCGTGCGGGCAGCGCAGTCTTGGCGTCCTGCTACTACGACCTCTTGGGCGTCCCGGTCCAGGTGCTGGCACTGCCGCTCGAGGGATGCATGCACATCAAGTGCCTCACGGTGCATGCTCTAATAGCTGGCCTCATCTCGGGCCGGCGCAAGAGCTCTATACGGTGGATCCTGTGGCCGCACATCGTGCTGAGGCTCGGCGTCATCACCGCACAGGGAAGGTGGTGGAGGCGCGCCGGTCACCACATCACCATCACCGGATGGCGGAGGATGAAGCAAGTGGGAATGCACCTGGGCCTTGCCCCGCGACATTGACGAGATTGGTGATGCGGCCAAGCCAGGCATCGTAGCCTTCATTGGTCGGGCGGTAGCGTAGCAGCTTGCGCACCATGAGCAGTGCAGCCTGCGTGTTTGTTGGCCCGCGGCTGGCGTGGGAGGATGAACCCATAGCTCGGGTGAGCGAAGGCATGGCGGTGCAGCCGTCGGGTTGCACGGAAGGGTGCATGGAGGAATCCTGCTGCTCGTAAGCAGTGGTGTCGAGGGCGGCGTTAGGCGCGGACGAGGTGGTGTGGCGGTGGTGAACACAGCCTATATGCTCCGTCTAGGCGACGCGAGATGCTCGGCTTCGACACGAACACGACGAGCCTCGGCCATGGAGATGGTGGAGCAAGAACTACAGCGGAATGGAAGAACCTTGGCACACCCCTACCTGGCGTGCCAAATATCGGAATCAGGGCTTCAAGGACCCTAGAAAGGTTCAAACTCTGGGGTGTGCTCACAGAACTTCACTAAGCTCTATCTCTCTAGCCACTACCTCACCGCGATGCTCCGCCATGCTCGAGCCAAATGAATGAAGAACAGAGACACAACAGTTTACCCAGGTTCAGGCCACCTTGCGTTGTAAGACCTTACTCCTGCTTTGTGGTTGGATTGCCTTGCGAGGGAGGATGAGTATGTGTGTACAAGGAAGACTGAGTGCCTCTTGAGGCTCGGATGGCTCTAGGGATCCCCCAGGTCTCGACCCCTCTCTACGGTGGAGTCTAGCCTATACCTATACTAACCTTGGTCCTCTTCCCCTGAAAACTATAGGTGGGAAGGGTTGCCACAGCGGCCAAATTTGAAGGGGGGCATGAGTTCAACTTATCCTGACTAAAGGTGTGTCGTCGCCTACCGAAGCTCCCTACCATGATGTGCTGGTGGGCTTGGTGATGACCTCCGTCCTGGCGAGTCCGCCGTCCAGGTGTTCTTGAACCAAAGTGGCAACATTTGGGGCTTGCTTTGGGAACCGACGAGCTGTCCATGCTCCCTTATCATGAAAGAGGAAAGCCTCCTTCTCCACACCTGCTGGCGCCCTTCTGGATCTGCTTGTCAACACGCGTGTCATCCATGTGAAGACGCAGGACCGCGTGATTCCTCCATCTGATCCTTGACCTACACGCCTCTGTGAGGGTCCTCAGGAGGCAGCCTCGAGAATTCATCCCGCGAGGGGGTCCTCACGAGGGCCTTGCTTCAAGAAGACCGAAGGTGGGCCTGCGTGGGCCCCTCGGTAGCGCTGAGCATTGGGCTGTAGGCAGACGGGCCTGAGTACCCCCAGTCCCATGGGCCCGACAGATAGTGCACGACTATCTCGGCTACGTATATGTCGCAGGACAGGTGTGCCATGAATATTGCGGATGCACACGGTGTATGGATGAACAACATCTCAACAGCTAACGAAATATGGAGGGTCTAGGAAAATCATGTACATGGGGCATCAACGATGGCTCGCAAAGGACCACCCATGGAGAAATTGTGGATATCTATTCAATGGTGAGGCTGAGCATCGAGGACCTCCACATAAGAAGAGTGGCACCAAAATCAATGAGTTGTTGAAGAACTCAGGGGTGATGAGGGAATGCATGACCGGCGACAACACCACAACTGAAAGATTCACTGGTACAACGAGCTGCTATACAAATGATTTTTAATCCCTTTTTGCGACGGCATTTTAAACTGTGGCCTTGCTAGTGTGGGAGATAGGGGGGTCCTTCCCACACGACCAAAAAATCGCCGGGATATGGAGTAGGAATGCATATGTTTTCCAGAACAAAGCATATACAATGCCAACATCTATCCCAAACGCGATTCTTCACACACCTGTTTGTGATATATCGAATATCCCAAACACTCCATGCTTGCTACTCATGTGTGCTGGCATTACCATTGCACATGCTATTATGTGGTGCAATGTTTACGATGCTCACTCCATCACAAACAATACATGATTGCCAATCGTGTCCGATAAGGAGACTATCACACAGGTTCACTTCTCCCGAACCGTATGCAATCGGCAATTAAAAAGATTACCTAATCATCGTACGAGTGTCGGATAGGATTATGAAACGTTGGATAGTCATACCAGTGTCATAAAGGATAACTATTGCACACGCTATTATGTGGTGCAACATTTATGATGCCTGTGACATCCGAAACAATTCAGGATTGTAAATCATGTATGATAGGCGACTATCACAAAGATTTAGTTTGCTCACACCGTTTGTGATATTGCCTGACATCGCACACGCTTCGCAAACAGCAACTGCATGCATGGTTGCACACATTTCCTCTCTGCAAATCTTGTCGGATTATGATGTATATCACACATGTTGGTGCTTTACAGACCGTGTGCACCGTAATGATTTGTAGTGAATATTTTGACTCTAATTAAATCGCTACTATTTAAAATTGTACAGAATTTGACTTTGAATTTGAAAGTTGGCATAACTATATTCATATCCATCAGGTTAGACAACCAATGCATTATTCGATTCGCAGATACATATGTTCAAGAATTACATAAGCACCAAATAAAAAATGATGAGCCAGGGTTGTATACCTGTATTATTTAAACACGGTAAAGAAAGACGCAATAGACATTCTGGTTGCTAAACAAGGTGATGTGGAATGCCCGTATTGTGCTCTCCTCCATGTAGAAGGCATGCACGACTCCAGTCCAACCCCTTGTGATGGGCGATCGCCCATCCTTCACTGTCTTCATGACTCACGAGGACATAAAGATAGTCATTGTGTTTTGGTAGAAATACTTTGACCTTTGCTGGCCCAACAATCATGTAGTTGGACAGGTAATCATGAATAAACTGCTTCGAGAACCACTACAAAGGAAAAACAATCAAACATTGTCATCTAACACAACTCATTATGGGCAATAGAAAGAAGGCTCTAGAGTTCTTACTTACCATGTTGTAGTTCACAGTTGTCTTGGATAAAGTGTAAACAAATAGTTTAATTGCCATCTTTTGACCCATTTTACTAACAATCTTTATCATTTTCCTCACTTGATGCTAGTTCAGCAATATCTCATTGCCCCATACGCAGAAAGGGTCAAAGCACGGATACTTACCAATGACATGTACCTAAAAGCACCAAGTTAATATTAGAAGCTAATCAGTAATTGCACAATGATGTAGTACGACACTCCCTCTGTCCCATTATATAAGATCTTATAGCATCCAATATACTCACCGTGTGGATGAATAAACATCTTACATCATGCGGTGGAGGGAGTGTATTACTTTTTTACAAATATCAGACAATTACTGGAGTTAACTATTGCTGTCTTGTTTGTGTTCTTGCCGCTCTTCTATGTATATCTAGACATCATCATAATATTAGGGTAACACTCTTGGTTTGAGACTACGTTTGACAAAGGTTGCCACAAATAAGGTTAGGTGTGTGTTTGGTTCAAGCCATATGTTAGGGAAGCCACACTATGATCCCACATCACATACATTCAAAAAGTGTGGCAAGATTCTCTTAGGCGTGCCAACTTGTGGCTCTCGTTTTGAATAACTAACCCTTTGGCAAGTTTGGCAATATTGTATGGAAATGTGTGGCACTCCTAGGCCTAGAACCAAACAACCTTCCATGTTGTGATGGCCCTAGGATTACATATTTAGTCATTCAGTACAATGCATCTTGCTATGTAGCCTCAGATATGTTAGATATGGCCCTAGTTAACCTACCGACAAATGGGTTACAGATATATTCAGTTAAATGTCCAATTCAACGATTAATACGTTATCAGCCCCCGACCTATATGTTACCAGCTACCGATATCCTGAACAGTGAGTATATATAAGCCATGGGATGAAACTAACCTCGATGGTTGATACATCTCCAATGTATCTATAACTTTTTATTGTTTCATGCTATTATATTATCCATCTTGGACGTTTTATATGCATTTATATGCTATTTTGAATGATTTTTGGGACTAACTTATTAACCTAGAGCCTAGTCCCAGTTTCTATTTTTTCTTGTTTTTGAGTTTTACAGAAAAGAAGTACCAAACGGAGTCCAAATGACTACAAAATTTACAGTGATTTTTTATGGAATAAAAGAAGTCCCAAAGCAAAAGAGTTGGGCCAGTAGAGCCACGAGGCCTCAACAAGGGTGGAGGGTGCCCCCCCTAGGGCGTGCCCTCCGGTCTTGTGGGCTCCTTGTGGACCCCCCTGACTTGTTCTTGATGCCAAAAATTTCTATAAATATAGAAACCCCCACAAATAAACCTAGACCGGGTGTTCCGCCACCGCAAGCCTCTGTAGCCATGAAAAACCTCTCGGGACCCGTTCCGGCACCCTTCCAGAGGGGGAATGCATCACTGATTGCCATCTGCATCATCCTGGCACTCTCCATGACGAGGAGGGAGTGGTTCACCCTCGGGGTTGAGGGTATGTACCAGTAGCTATGTGTTTGATCTCTCTGTCGTGTTCTTGATGTGGCACGATCATGATGTACCGCGAGCTTTGTTACTATAGTCGGATCATATGGTGGTTCTCCCCATCTCTACCTTGTGATGAATTGAGTCTTTTCCTTTGAAGTTTTTTTTATGTCGGATTGAATCTTTGGATGTGAGAGCACATGATGTATGTCTTGCGATGGGATATCCATGGTGACAATGTCATGTTCTGTTGATCCACTTGATTTATGTTTTGGTTATCAACGTGTGGGTTCCCGTGGTGACATTGGACTAATCTATGCATAGGGGTTGATGCACGTTTTCACATTCCTTTCTCCGGTAGAAATCTTGGGATACTCTTGAAGTTCTTTGTGTTGGATTGAATATTATGAATCTGAAGTTGTTTGATGCATATCGTATAATTGACCTACGGATACTTGTGGTGACACTGGAGTATCTAGGTGACATTAGGTTTGATTGATGTGTGTCATATGGTGTTATTTTACTACGAACTCAGGGGGCTGTTTGTAACACTTATATGAATATCCCAATGGATTGATCGGAAAGAATAACTTTGAGGTGGTTTCGTACCCTACAAGCAATTTCATCTTATGTTCTCCGCAATAGGAACTTTGGAGTGATTCTTCGTTGCATGTTGAGGGATTGTTATTTGATCTAATCATGTTATCATTGTTGAGAGAACTTGGACTAGTGTAAGTATGAACCCTAGGCCTTATTTTCAAGTATTGCAATACGGTTTTTGCTCACTTTTGTTACTAGTTACCTTGCTGTATTTATATTTTCAGATTACAGAAAGAAATATCTACTATCCATATTACTCTTGTATCACCATCTCTTTGTTGAACTAGTGCACCTATACAATTTACCATTGTATTGGGTGTGTTGGGGACACAAGAGAGTCTTTGTTATTTGGTTGCAGGGTTGTTTGAGAGAGATTATGATCAACCTATGCCTCCCACGGATTGATAAACCTTAGGTCATCCACTTGAGGGAAATTTTCTATTGTCCTACAAAACTCCGTGCTTGGAGGCCCAAAATGAGTCTACAGGAAGAAGGTTGCGTAGTAGACGTCAAGCTCTTTTCTGGCGCCATTACCGGGGAGGTTAGTGCTTGAAGGTATATCTTTAGATCTTGCAATCGAATCTTTTAGTTTCATGTTTTATCACTAGTTTAGTTTACAAAAGAAAACCACAAAAAATGGAATTGAGATTGCCTCATATGCTTCATCTTTTTAATGTCTTTCATGAAAATGATGGAAAGGAGAATTGTGCTCAAGCGTTAGAAGAAGAAGTCTATAAATTGTTTGGCACTAAACCTTTGAATGATGATCATGATTGTAATGTTGTTAGTTGGTGCTAATGATATGCAAACTACAAGCTGGGGGATGCTATGTTTGATGAATATGCTATTTTTAGTCCCCCAAGTTTTGATGAAAATATTTATTATGATGAAAGCATGCCTCCTATTTATGATGATTATATTGATGAAAGTAGATTTGGAGAGGTCTTGACTTTATTTACTAATGATTCCACTATTTCGGAAGAGGTTCCAATTGATTATGAGAACAAAGTTGCTACCTATGATGATTATTGTGATGACATGTATGCTATATATAATAATGATAACCATGAAACTTGTCATTAGGATTTTAATTTTCAATTGGATTTTGCCTCACATGATAGTTATTTTGTTGAGTTTGCTCCCACTACTATGAATAAGGAGAAATTTGTTTATGTAGAGAGTAGTAAAATTTTTATTCTTCTGGATCATGAAAAGAATGCTTTACGTGATGGTTATATTGTTGAATTCATTCATGATGCTAATGAAAATTACTATGAGAGGGGAACATATGCTTTTACATATTAAAATAATATCAAGTTTCCTCTCTATGTGTTGATAGTTTTGAAGTCATGCTTGTTTTGCCTTCCTATGCAAGTTCATTCTTGTTCCCATAAGTTGTTTGCTCACAAAATCCCTATGCATAGGAAGTGTGTTAGACTTAATTGTGCTTGCCACATATGTTTCACGATGCTCTCTTTGCATCAGTTCTTTACTTTTATGAGAGCATCATTGGAATCATCATATGCCTAGCTTGAAAGGCATTAAAGAAAAGCACTTGTTGGGAGACAACCCAATACCGTTACCTATTGTATTTGTGTGTTCACATGATTAAGATACTGTAGTAATCATGTTTTATAGCTTTTGTTTCAATAAAGTGCCAACTAAGACCTTTGGGATGGTCTATGGTGATAGTTAACTTGATTCTGTGCAAAAACAGAACCTTTTGCTCTCAGTCCAGGAATTTTGAAAATTCACTGGAACATACTTTTGAGCTGAATTTTTTACACAAGATTGATATACAAATTGCCGAAGTTTTCCTAATTTTTCAGAGCTTTTTGAGTTATAGAAGTATACGAAGTTTCTAGATTACTACAGACTGTTATGTTTTTGACAGATTTTGTTTTCAATGTATTGTTTGCTTATTTTGACGAATCTATGACTAGTATCGGAGGGTTTGAACGACGGATAAGTTGGAATGCAGTAAATATTACACCAATATAAATTTAGAATGAGTTCATAATAGTACGTAAGTGGTGATTTGCCTTATTATACTAACGACACTTACGAGTTTTCTATTGAGTTTTGTGTTGTGAAGTTTTCAAGTTTTGGGTGATGTTTCGATGGATTATGGAATAAGGAGTGGAAAGAGCCTAAGATTGGGGATGCCCAAGGCACTACAAGGTAATATTCAAGGACAAACAAGCATCTAAGCTTGGGGATGCCATCTGGGCATCCCCTCTTTCGTCGTCGTTCAACGGTAACCTTACTTTGAGCTATATTTTGATTCGCCATATGATATGTGTTTTGCTTGGAGCATCATTTTATTTTAATTTGTTTTGCTTGCTGTTTGAATAATATCCTAACATCTGAAATTTTATTTATGTTAGAGAGTCTTCACATAGTCACATACTTATTCAACTACTCATTGATCTTCACTTGTATCTTCTGTAGTAGTTTGTCATTTTCTCTAGTGCTTCACTTATATCTTTTTAGAGCATGGCGGCTGTTTTATTTTGAAGAAATTGATGAACTCTCATACTTCACTTATATTATTTTGAGAGTCTTAAACAGCATGGTAATTTGCTTTGGTTATGAATTTAGTCCTAATATGATAGGCACCCAAGAGGGATATAATAAAAACTTTTATATAAGGTGCTTTGAATACTATGAGAAGTTTGATTCCTTATGATTGTTTTGAGATCTGAGGATGGTGATATTAGAGTCATGCTAGTGAGTAATTGTGGATTGTAGAAATACTCGTGTTGAAGTTTGTGATACCCGTAACATGCATCTATGGTGAACCGTTATGTGATGAAATCAGAGCATGATTTATTTATTTATTGTCTTCCTTATGAGTGGCGGTCGGGGACAAGCGATGGTATTTTCCTACCAATCTATCCCCCTAGGAGCATGCGTGTAGTACTTTTTTTGATGACTAATAGATTTTTGCAATAAGTATGTGAGTTCTTTATGACTAATGTTGAGTCCATGGTTTATACGCACTCTTACCCTTCCACCGTTGCTAGCCTCTCTAGTACCGCACATGTTTTGCCGGTACCTTACACCCACCATATACCTTCCTGAAAACAACCACCATACCTTCCTATTATGGCATTTCCACAGTCATTCCGAGATATATTGCCATGCAACTTTCCACCGTTCCGTTTATTATGACATGCTTCATCATTGTCATATTGCTTTGCATTATCATGTAGTTGACATTGTATTTGTGGCAAAGCCACCGTTCATAATTCTTTCATATATGTCACTCTTGATGCATTGCACATCCAGGTACACCGCCGGAGGCATTCATATAGAGTCATATTTTGTTCTAAGTATCGAGTTATAAGTAAATAAAAGTGTGATGATCTTCATTATTAGAGCATTGTCCCAGTGAGGAAACAATGATGGAGACTATTATTCCCCCACAAGTCGGGATGAGACTCCGGACAAAAAAAAGAGGCCAAAAAGGGGAGAGAGCCCCAAAAAAAGAAAGAGAGAAAAGAGAGAAGGGCCAATGTTACTATCCTTTTACCACACTTGTGCTTCAAAGTAGCACCATGATCTTCATGATAGAGAGTCTCCTATGTTGTCACTTTCATATACTAGTGGGAATTTTTCATTATAGAACTTGGCTTGTATATTCCAATGATGGGCTTCCTCAAATTGCCATAGGTCTTCGTGAGCAAGCGAGTTGGATGCACACCCACTTAGTTTCTTTTTGAGCTTTCATAAACTTATAGCTCTAGTGCATCTGTTGCATGGCAATCCCTACTCACTCACATTGATATCTATTGATAGGCATGTCCATAGCCCATTCATACACCTAGTTGATGTGAGACTATCTCCTTCTTTTTGTCTTCTCCACAACCACCATACTCCATTCCACATATAGTGCTATGTCCATGCCTCACGCTCATGGATTGCGTGAAAGTTGAAAAAGTTTGAGAACATCAAAAGTGTGAAAAAATTGCTTGGCTTGTCATCGGGGTTGTGCATGATTTGAATGCTTTGTGTGATGAAGATGGAACATAGCCAGACTATATGATTTGTAGAGATAACTTTCTTTGGCCATGATATTTTGAGAAGACATGATTACTTTATTAGTATGCTTGAAGTATTATTGTTTGTATGTCAATATTAAACTTTTGTTGAATCTGATGGATCTGAATATTCTTGCCACAACAAAGAAAAATTACATGGATAAATATGTTAGGTAGCATTCCACATCAAAAATCCTGTTTGTATAATTTGCCTACTCGAGGACGAGCAGGAATTAATCTTGGGGATGCTTGATACGTCTCCAAAACGTATCTATAATTTTTGCTTGTTCCATGCTATTATATTATCCATCTTGGATGTTTTATATGCATTTATATGATATTTTATATGATTTTTGGGACTAAACTATTACCCTAGAACCCACTGCCAGTTTCCGTTTTTTCCTTGTTTTTGAGTTTTACAAAAAAGCAATACCAAACGGAGTCCAAATGACCTGAAAATTTACGGTGATTTTTTATGGACCAGAAGAAGACCCCGAAGCAAAAGAGTTGGGCCAAAAGAGCCACGAGGCCTTCACAAGGGTGGAGGGCGCGCCGCCCCCAAGGACGCGCACTCTGGTCCTGTGTGGTCCTCATGGACCCCCCTGACTTGTTCTCGATGCCAAAAATTCCTATAAATATAGAAACCGCCCAGAAATAAACATAGATAGGGAGTTCCGCCGCCGCAAGCCTCTGTAGCCATGAAAAACCTCTCAGGACCCCATTCCGGCACCCTGCCGAAGGGGGAATCCATCACCGGTGGCCATCATCATCACCCCGGCGCTCTCCATGACGAGGAGGGAGTAGTTCACCCTCGGGGCTTAGGGTATGTACCAGTAGCTATTTGTTCGATCTCTCTCCCTCTCTCTCATATTCTTGATTTGGCACGATCTTGATGTATGGCGAGCTTTGTTACTATAGCTAGATCATATGGTGTTTCTCCCCCTCTACCTTGTGATGAATTGAGTCTTTTCCTTTGAGGTTTTGTTATGTCGGATTGGATTTTCAGATGTGAGAGCACTTGATGTATGTCTTGCGATGGGATATCCGTGGTGATAATACGATGTTCTATTGATCCACTTGATGTATGTTTTCGTTATCAACTTGTGGGTTCCCGTGGTGACATTGGGATAATCTACGCATAGGGGTTGATGCAGGTTTTCATATTCCTTTCTCTCGTAAAAATCTTGGGATACTCTTGCAGTTATTTTCTGTTGGATTGAATATTATGAATCTGAAGTTGTTTGATGCATATCATATAATTGACCCACAGATACTTGTGGTGACATTGGAGTATCTAGGTGACATTAGGGTTGATTGATGTGTGTCTTATGGTGTTATTTCACTACAAACTCTAGGGCTGTCTGTGACACTTATAGGAATACCCCAATGGATTGATCGGAAAGAATAACTTTGAGGTGGTTTCGTACCCTACATGCAATTTCATCTTATGTTCTCCGCGATAGGAACTTTGGAGTGATTCCTCGTTGCATGTTGAGGGATGTTATATGATCTAATTATGTTATCATTGTTGAGAGAACTTGCACTAGTGAAAGTATGAACCCTAGGCCTTGTTTTCAAGCATTGCAATCCCATTTCTCCTCACTTTTGTTACTAGTTACCTTGCTGTTTTTATATTTTCAGATTACAAAACCTATATCTACAATCCATATTACACTTGTTGTCAGATTTCGGGTTCTACAAACCCTTGATAGGTTCGAACTCTGGGGTGCGCGTGGAGATCTCAACCTACCCAGCTTGCCTACTCGCCATCCTCTAAGCCTAGCACATCGAGCTCAAAGGGACAGAGAGACACAACAGTTTATCCTGGTATGGTCCACCTTGCGGTGTAATACCCTACTGCAGTGTTCTGGTGAATTTCCTCGAGGGGCTGAGGATGAACTAGTACAGTGGATGAACTAGCCTCCGGAGGCGAGGTGTTCTTGAGCTCGGGTGAGCTGGTGAGGTGGTCGAGTGAGAATGGATTCGATCCTATTCTACTCTCTCCCTCTCGATTTATACTTTCGAGCCCCCTCTATTTTTTTTGACTGTACACAGTAGGGAAATACCCAACTGGAATTTATTATTATCATAATAAGCAAGTACAAACAAAGAAGGCTTGAGAAAAGCCCTGAACAAAAGAAAAACTTAAAAAAGCTAAAAGAAAAGAAGAAGAAAACTAAATAAAGCTAACTAAGACTCCAGAAGCTACAGGACAAGTGTGTCCAACCAGGAACAGAAAGAATCTGAAAACTTCTCCTTAATTCTGAATTTGAGCAGGTGCAGTTCTATGAGGAAAATGAACTTTCATCTATCAATGCTGGTTGGAATGCTATTGAAAATCTTATCATTCCTGACTATCCAAATGGCCCAAGATGCAATGATAATGATCTCCATGGAAAAAGGTTGAGGTATGTTGTTCCTTAAATCTGGAATGGCTTCCATGATAGTGAGGTTCCTTTGTCTGTTAGGGTAGAGAATATCCCAACAAGCAGAAGCAAAAGGGCAGGTCCAGAAGAGGTGCTGGAGAGTTTCTTCCTGCTGGCAATTGAGTGTAGCACAATTATAGTTGTCAAGATGAAAAGATTTCCTTCTTAGCAGATTCCTGGTGTTGAGCCTATCATGAAGAAGCCTCCAAAAGAAAACCTTGTGCTTTGGCTGGGCAGAACATTTCCAAATCCAATTGAACTGAGCTGGAACAATTTTAACACCTATCAAAATTTTGTAGGCTTTGGCCACTGAGAAGGTGCTATTTCCCCACATATAACTCCATGTATCCAAGTGCTCATTGGAAGCTGATCTTTTGAGGGTGTCACAAATTTCTTCCATTAGTTCAAATTCCAGAAAAGCCTCCTGGGTCAAAGGTAGGTGAAATAAATCTTCCAAGTATTCAAACATAAGCATAGATTGCACAGAGAGGTTCTCATCTCTGACAAAGGAGTAAAGATGAGGGAATAATTGATTCAGACAAGAAGTGTGCCAGAGATCAGACCAAAACAGAGCAGATTTACCATCCCCTATTGTGCATCTTGCCATGGATTTGTAACTATCAATGAGCCTGAGGTTACATTTCCACCAGAAAGACCCTTCCCATTTTTGTCCTGGTAGGTTGCCATTGCATTAATAAGCTTCCCAGATGAGATTTACCCAAGGAATGTTTTCTCTATTGTAGAACTTGTGTAGGTTCTTGAGCAGTAGGGCTTGGTTTTGTACAAAGATGTTCATAACTCCAAGGCCTCCCTGATTTTTAGGCCTGCAAACAGTGGACCAAGCTACCAAAGCTGGTATGTGATCCTCCAAATCTGGTCCCCTCCAAAGACAGTGTCTCAAATATTTGTTAACCTGGTTTTTGATAGCTATAGGAACATCAAGACAGCCCATGAAGTAAATAATAAAAGAACTTAGCACTGATTTGACCAGCAGTAACCTTCTAGCAAGAGTCATAAAAGAAGATAAGCCCACTAGTTTTTTTTGCAATTCTTCTTACTAAAGGCAAACACTGCTCCACTGTTGGCTTTTGAAGTCCTAAAGGCATGCCCAAATAATTGATAGGGAATGATCCTTTCAAACAGTTCAAAGTACCAGTCAAAATTTCCATTTTTTCATCACTCACATTGATTAGTATCAGATTGGATTTGCTGTAGTTCACCTTTAACCCAGTAGCATCTGCAAATGTGTGAAGAAGGGCTTTAAGACAATGGAGTTGTGGGGCATCAGCTTGCATGAGAATCAGGGTATCATCTGCATATTGAACTATGGGGAAGTCTGGACATGACTGAACTTGCAAAGGAGGAATGAGAAGGCCCAAGTTCATTGCCCTGTTCATGATTGATTGAAGTAGATCAGCAGCCAACACAAAAAGAAGGGGGGAGAGAGGATCCCCTTGTCTCACTCCTCTGAGGCAATAAAACTTTTTCCCAGGAATGGCATTAAGTAGCACTTGTGATGAAGCAGAGCTAAATAGCATTTTAATCCATCCAATCCATCTTTCTCCAAAACCCTTTGCTCTAAGGATATCAATAATTGTAGAATGCTCAATGAGGTTTAAAGATTTTTCAAAATCTAGCTTTAGCACAACAATTTCCTCCTTAGAGTTGTGGCATTGATGTAGGTACTCATAAGCCCAACCAAGACAGTCATGAATAGCTCTTTCCTTAAGGAAACCATACTGATTTATATGCACCATTTTGAGGATTACTTTCTGTAACCTATTGGCAAGCAATTTGGTAATGAGCTTGAGGCAGCAATTGAGCAGAGATATGGGTCTGAAATCATTAGCAGTACTGGGAGAAGGCCCCTTGGGAACTAGAGTTATGAAAGAGGAGTTGATGCTCTCAAGAGAAATTTGCCCAGCATAGAACTCATGTATCAGTCTAGTGACATCAGGCTTTATAATATCCCAGCAGCTCTTAATAAACTCATTGTTAAATCCATCTGGACCAGGAGACTTATCTGTGGGCAATTGTTTAACAACATCATTGATTTCTTCCTCAGTGAAAGGAATTTCCAACTGTTCAAAGTCTGAAGGACTAGCTTGATGTTGCAGAAGAGTAGGCAAATGAATGTGCATGGTGGTTTGCTCTGACCTTCCTAATCTGCTCTTGAAGGCATTCCACAGCAGGGCAGCTTTACCTGCATGGTCTGTGATTTCCACTTGATCCTCATTTTTAAGCATAGCAATGTAATTATGCCTATGATTTATAGAAGCCTTTGTATGAAAAAATTTGGTGTTTTCATCACCAAACTTAACACCTTTGATTTTACCTCTCTGCTTCCAATAGATTTTTTGGTTCTTCAGTAGCAATAGCAATTGTTCTTTTAGGATAACCCTGCAATTCCACTCAAAATCTCCCAAATCTCTGAATTCCTCAAACAAGTCAAACAAGAAAATAACCTCATTAATGGCAGCAATTTTGGATTTTAGGCAAGAAAGGTTCTTGGCCCAAAGTTTTAGAGCCCTTCTAAGATTTTTGAACATTGCATTTATCCTTTTTGCTGCATCAAGATTACCCACAGGAATATTCCAAGCTTCAGTAACAACCTCTTTAAAGTCAGAGTGCTTTAACCAGTAATTTTAAAATCTGAAGACCCTTGCCTTTGGGATTGAAGTCCCAATTTTGATAACACTTGGAAGATGATCTGCTATAGGTCTAGAAAGAGGCATTGCAACTGTATCAGGATAAGTGGTCATCCAAGAGGCAGAGGTGAAGAACCAATCCAAATTTTCCAACAAAGGACTCTGTTGCATGTTACTCCAGCTGTATTTTCTCCCATGAATAGGGAGCTCAATTAAACCCAGATTGCTGATAGCTTCATTAAAAAGAAGCATTTCATTAACATCCCCACCAGGCCTATTCCTGTCAGAAGGATCCCTAATAAAGTTGAAATCACCAACTAGAATCCAATTTGTGTCTATTGGCATTTGAATGTTGGAAAACCAATTAATAAACTCCATTTTTTCTACTTGCACACATGGCCCATAAATGTTGGTTAGGACCCAGGATTGATTGCACAAAAGACTAGTGAAACTAATTGAGAGAGAGAATCTATTCTGGAAGATGACCTCTCCCTCAAACAGAGAACCATTCCATGTGATTAGAAGGCCTCCAGAAGCTCCAATTGAAGTCAGGAAGGCAAATTTATTGAGCCTGTTTGGACAAAAGTTCTTAATGTAAGTAGCATCAAAATGCTCCCTCTTGGTTTCTTGAAGACACAGGATGGCACAGTCACTTTCCTCAATTTTTTGCCCTAGAGCAAGCCATTTCTCAGGTGAGTTAATTCCTCTAATGTTCCAGTTTAGTATATTCCAGCTTCTGTTTTGACTATTCATGGAAACAGTATATGAGAACATCCAGGGACCAAGCACCATCACTTGGCCAGAACCCAAGGAAATCAGTCCAACCAGACAGCAGTGAAAGCAAATTGAGCAAGGACAGGAACCACATCATCCACAGCACAGCAAGACATGAAACTACCCATATGGAGATAGAGAAGCAAAATGCACTGACAGAAGAACATGAGTTATTACAGTAAGTCCAGAGGGCCCATAGGGTGCAAGTACAACCAAAAGGAACATTCGTACAGTTCATAACATAAAACCCCTCCCTCTCATTCACAAGAGCATTTAATGTGGTCATCTAAACACTTTTGGGGTTGTCCTGCTTGTCCTCCTTGGATGGGATCACCCCAGCCAAGTCATGTCCCATCCTTCTCTTAGGTTTCTTGGAGAGCTTCCCTTCCAACTCCTGATCAGCAACCTTGCAAAATGAGGATGTGAGATTCTTAACCACTGATTTCTGAACAACTGGCGGAGCAGCATTACAAGGCAGACACTTATTATTAGAGCAAGAACCTCTTTTAAACCCAGCATTGTCTTTTTTTATCCTATCACTCCTCCTTACCTCTGTTTCTACAAGAGGTGTCTTTCCTCCCCTTCTTTTCTTTGAATTTTCAGCCCCAAAAGGTTGAAGAAGGGCCAAGGAATCCAAGTCCTGCTGGTTGGAAGAATCTCCTTCATTTTCCTTGTTTGTATCCTGCTGATGAGATTGATCCATGAGCTGCTTGCAAGCAGGAGCCTTAGTAGCAGTGCATTTATCAGGAATGTGAAAGATATAAGAATCTTCAGTGCCCTCTACTTCAGCAAGTAATTCCCACAAAGGAGATTTAAGCATATTGAGTGTCCAGTTAAACTTGTCTGGTGTCATTAGAAGATGCACAATAAAATTAAACCAACTTACCGGTACTTGAACAGAAAGAGAAGGCACACCCTCCAAAGGCTTTTGAGCAAAATGCTCCTTCCAAATTACCAGGCCTTCTTCTGACAGAATAGTATCTTTATTAGCTAGAGCCTTTAACTGAATAGATTTCAAACCAAGTAATGAGGGTGCAAACTCAAAGTGCTCTTCAATTTGTGCAATCCAGTTACCTTTTTTGCTATCATTTTCAACCCCAGCAGGACCCAGAAGCAGTGGGTTCACTGAATGAGACCTATCTCCTGCTTCCCCAACCAAAGCGACAGCTTTAAACTGAAAAGGATCCTTGCCATGGCCTACTGGATCTTTATCAGCATGAGAGTCTCTGCTAGGGTCCATTAACAGATCCTGAGGGACAACAGGACTGTTACCAATAACAGGCTCAGAAGGTTGGATCACTTCCTCCAAGACTGGCTGAATCTGAGGGACCAACTCAGGAATTGCTGGCAGTAAAACTTCCTGAGGAATTGCCAAAGCAAGAGGAGCCTGAGGAGCTAGGATTGCAGGAACATCCTGCTCCTCCTATTGGTAGTCCTGCATCAAAAGCTCAAGGCCATTGCCCTATATCTGCAACATAGGTGGGAGTTGATTTACTTCCTCACTTGCATGTGAAGACAAACCTTCAGACAAGGAGACAGTTGTAGTGATGCTGCTGTGGCCCTCCAAGGGTGGTGGGAGCTCTTCCCCATCAGCCCAAGCAATTTCTTCTTGATGAACACCTTCCAGGAAATCAAAATCATCTTGAGCTTCAACATTATTACCAACTAGAGGCTGCAGAGCCCAGTGACCCTCCTCTGCATCCATGTCATCTTGCTGAATAGGCTGAGGATTAATATGAAAACCAGGGAAAGCATTGTTTTGTCCTGGTAGAGGGTGAGGGTCAACATTGCCAGGTGGGATTGGATCCTCATCGGCAGGGGCCCCACCCATCAACTGTTGCAGAAGAATTTCCACTGAAGAGGACCAAGCATCTTCATCTAGAACTTCACCTTCAGACCACCTGACACTTTTAGGGATGGATTCAAGATCTCTAACTTTAGCTTTTGCAATTACTCTACCCATAAGAAGAGGGTCATTCTCCCAAGAAACAAGGCGCCCAAAATGACTGATGGCCCTGGCAATATCTTCAGAATTGCGAAAATCAAACTGGACCGCAAGGAAGAGCAGCCAAACTGTTCTATTAAAAGTGGGTTCTTCGGCAGTTGCGGCCATTATCATGGTTATGGAAAGTGATGAAAACATCTCCAAACTGGTGAGGACTCTGGAGCACTAACCTATCTCTCTCTCTTGGATTGACAAATCACACATAAGCTTCCCCCAGTGGACAGCGCTGCATTTCTCTTATTTGCACTTGTTGAACATCCGCAAAGAACTCATGAAGAACTTCTTGCACATTTGGAAAAAGTACCTCATCCGGAAGCGGCTCAATGGTGACGATGGCCCAGTCCTCGTGGCGCTTCTGACGGTGGGGGAGAACCACCCTGGCCACACCATTACGGCCTTCAACATTGAGAATATTGAAACCATGGGGAACAAAAGGCTGAGGATCAAACGGAATGTTCGCCATGGTTAGCTCTGCGCCGGCAGCAGGCTCTGAAGACTGCAAGGAGGAAGAAAGACGAGCCCAAGGTTGAACAGTGGAAGGCAGGGGAGGAGACGAAGAGGCAAGAGGGAATCTTGGCTGAAAGTTCGGGAACATGCCTTCATAGAGCTGTCTAAAAGAGGAAGCTCGAATCGCCGGCTGGGCTGGGCCAACGGCCATAAACCAGTCATCCACCACCTCAGGGGCTCAGGCCTCAGATGGGGGGGTGGGAAAAGAAGCCACCCTAAAAAACGGCCAGAGCCCGGTCAGACGCGGTTCAGGGCAGGCCCAAGCCATGTGGCTCAAATTGCCACAACCGTAACAAGTAATGGCCGAATTTGAAGATCCAGAATTCACGCCCTCATCCCCCTAATCCACGCGATCATTGATCGGAGGTGTAATATTACACTCAATGCGCCCTTCATCCATACTAGTGACCTGTAAATCCGGAGACGAGTCCGGTAACCCCACTAGCCGTTGGAAAACTGAGACGCGGTGGTCGAACTCCCTCCGGCGATCGCCGGAGCTGCTTTGGGAGGAAGAACGTGGAGGCCCTCTGGTAACCAAAGACCATGAATTTTGCTCCTCTTGATAGAACAGACGCTCCTCACGACGCCAATTAGGACCACCTTCACCCCAGAGGCTAAAAACCAACTCAAAATCCCTCTTAGAAATACAGCCACTATTGTAGAGTTCAAATCCCACAGATTTTGAGGCAACCGAAAACTGAAATGAACGGTCCCGGAGAAACTTAACCCTAAAGCCTTGAGGGTAACCACCAAAGCAAGAGTGAAGCACAATGCTCACAGTGTGACAATCCAGGCGAAAGCACGCTCGACCGAAAGAGACTACGAGCTTGAACTCACGTTGGCGAAAACCAGGAGAGAAAACCACCGGATGACCAAACTTTTGGCGCATGCCAAGCTGAAAAGCCTTACCTCTAGCAAAGTCAAGGTGAGGAGGCGCCATTGGGCGGCCAGGGTGGTGGACGCCGTGGCCGGAGTGGCCACCGGCGGAGGAGCCGCCTAGGAGTAGCCTAGGAGGAGAGGAGGAGAGGAGGAGAGGAGAGGAGGAGAGGAGGAGAGGAGGCCCCCTCTATTGTGGTGGCTAAGTCCTATTTATAGTTGCCTTGGTCCTCTTCCCAAATGTTGTCGGGAAGGGATCCCACAACGGCCGGATTTAAAGGAGGATAGGAAGTACATCATATCCTAACTAAAGTGGTCCTCGCCTACGAAAAGCCTCTGATCGTGATGCTGCGGTGGGCTCGGTGATGACCTCCATCCTGCCGCCTTGGCGGTCTTGGTCTTGTTGCACTAGAACGGAAATCTTTGACTGATTCCTCAGAAATCCACGCCTGCTGCTTGCCTCCTTTGCACCATAGAGGAAACTAGTACTCTGCGCCTGTTGGCGCCCGCCTGGCGCCCGCCAGACCTTGGTCGTGATGGCTCACATTAGCTGTGCCTCATGAGGTGCACCTTGCATAGAAGTATCCGCCCCTCGGGAGCCAAACTGAGGAGGCCGATCCCCTTGGAGGTCTTGAAGTCATCCGCCTCACGAGGCTTGGCCCCTCGCGAGGGTCTTGAGTTGTTGATGGCGAAGCTGGGCCGTAACAGGCCATCGATGGAGCCATGCGGTGGGCCGCAGGCAGGCAAGTCAGGGTACCCCTGCATCCATAACACCGACAGTAGCCCCGGGCCCAAGGCGCGCTTGGACTTGGCTTCTGGGCGAAGCCAAAGGGAAATTGCAGAGCGCCGCCGGCCCTAACCGCCTGCGTCCTTTAACAACGCGTGGTGATTGATGGGACGTGGGTGTCTCCACTTCCCCATGTTGCCTTGAAATTCGCCAAGCCTTGCAGCCACCCATTGCCAAAAGCAGCTCGCCCTTGTAGATTGTTGTGCTTGGCCTTTGTTCCTTATCTTCCCATGCCTGCGACCCCTAGCGTAGATCTGGTGCTAGCGCCACTCCCCCTTCTTGGCTTCCACCATGGCTCCGCAGTAGAAGAGGAAGCAGAGGAAATCGTGCGCCCTGGCTGATCCGCCACCGGCCTTGGAGCCGGCTCTCAAGCAGTCGACGGTGATCAATCAGGAAGGGCTGAACAAGGTCCGCCCTGCCCTTGCAGCCGATTCCAACGAGTGGAAAGTGACAGCTGTCCGGCCTACGTCTCGGCTTGTGGATGACATGAGTGCCACCGAGATCCCCGCCTATCTCCATGCTCTCTTCGCGAGCCTGATTGCCCCCTTCTCTCCTTTCTTTGATGCCATAATTTCGCACTACCAGATCCACCTGCTATTCCATAATCCTCCTCGCTGTCTCTGCCTTCCTTTGCGAGGCCATGGTCGGCATTGCTCCTTCCGTGGCCCTGTTTTGCCATTTCTTCTTGCTCTGGCTAGTTGATCCCCGCCAAAACTCGAAGTGCGTGACATTGGAAGCTGTAGCGGCGCCTACTGGCTCGTGGGTTGACGAGCTATCGCCTGCCACAAAGGGGTTCCGGAAGCAACGGTTGTTTGTTGATGCTGGTACGTGCAACCACCTGCTTCTGACCCCTCGAGCACAGGCTATGCATAGCTTCTGCTGGCGGCATGGGAAGCTCACCGACTGTCGGCTTGCCCGCATTTGGAAGAGGTTGGCTAGGCTGCAGGAGCTAGAGGTGATGGCACCGACGGTGGTGAAGGAATTCGTCCGGCAGCGCATCGCCCTGCTCCAGCGCCATTCTCGCCCGATGTGGGACTTTGGCGGCGCTTAGGACTCCATGAGGCTCAAGAAGCCGTCGCTGCCCTCCAAGATCCTGAGCAAGGTACTCAAGCTTCTAACGAGCGACTCCAAACCCACCGATCTTCCAGGAAATGGCTGCCTCCTCTACCAATGCTCGAACAAGGTGGCCTTCCTGGAGCAAATGCCCTTATTCGACAAGTGGGGGTTACTCCCGGCGGGCCTTGAGGGGCCCCGCGAGAATCCCATCCTCGTGGCTCCCCTGCTACTTGATCCTGCAAGGTGCGCCTCAAGTGTGGAAGCAGGGAGGTGCACGCGGCCAGCCGCTGTTGAAGGGACCTCCGGAGATCCTGCGCCACCAGGGGCTCCGCAGGCCAAGATTCCTGGGACCTAGGAAAGGGCCACTGCAGGGTCAGCGCAACCTGATGCTCCACAGACAGAGGCTCTTGAGGCTCGGGGCAATGGTTCCGAGGTGGCTGCTGATGGTGGGGTCCCCCTGGTGCCTCCGAGGCTGCTACCTAGGGAACCCTACCAGGTGCTCTTGGTCTGAAGGCCACCGCCCAGGGTGCCCTTCCGAGCTCTCCTGATCCTGGGGACCATCCCTCGAGACCCGGCCAGCTTCGCCTGAATCTTGAAGTGCTCCGCAAGAGGAAAGGATCTCTGAACTGTAGTTGTGATGCCCACCGACCGCTGAAGCTGAGGAAGTACATGGCTGTGGATGAGTAAGTACCTTATTTTGTGATTCCCTACGCGCCAAGCTCTTTCTGACTAGCTAGGGCCTCACAGGGTCCCCATGATGGTGGAGCCTCAGGAGAAGCGTCCTTCTGATGATCCTGGCTCGATCCCAGCGCACAGCCTCCCATGCCCGGACCCCGGCTGCTGGGGTGCCGCAAGGGGGCCTCGAACTCGAGCCTCCTAGATCCTTCTTCTACAACCCGACCTAGGGGGCGAGGGACGCATCGATGGCTCTCCCTCTGATCACTATTGGCAGTTGAGTGCCCCTTGGGCCGTCTTTGTATTTGGACTGCGGAGCTGCATCGGCCAGCCCCTGGCTGGAGGCAGGCGAGACGTCCCACGCCCCTTTAGCCGCTCCCGGGGCCGAAGAAAGGCTTGACCACGCGCTGGCGTTCACGCGCGGGCGCAGAGCCATCTACTTCAAGCTCTTCAGCGAGGCAATGCGCGCGATGATCCGGCATGGTGGGGAGCTAGCCGACATTGACACTAGGCTCGAGGCAGAGGACTGTCGGTTGGCACACGAGTGGCACCAGCCGAAGGTTGCTAGCAACCTCGGGTAGCTTCAGCGCAATCAGGACAACGTGCGTGCGGCGTCCGCCCTCGCAACTTCTCACGAGGCTTGAGCTCGCACCCTACTGGAGGCCGAAGCCGCCAACCGCCATCGTGAGGCAGCCGAGGAGCAGGGGCGGGAGCTCCTGTCTTCAAACACCGCCCTTGAGAAGGAGATCGAGGAACGGCGTGCCCTCCTGGACGCATCGCCGGGCAAAGCGCCTCTTGTTGAGGTGGAGCTTCTGAGGCGCCAAGATAACCTAGCACTGGAGGCTGTGGAGCATAGGCTAGCATCAGAGCGGTTGGAGGTGAGGGAGCGCCAGGCAGCCGCGTCAGTGGATGCCGTCACCGCTCGAGAAGCCCGGGTCCAGCTGGAGGTCGAGGAGAAGGTGGCAAAGGCGAGCGCGGACCTGGCTAAAGGGCACCGCCTGGATCTGGAGCTGCTCAAGGACGAGCTTGAGGGCAGGACCACCACCCTGAAGGCGAAGCTGGAGTCTGCAGAATAGCATGAGAATGCCGCAAAGGAGGCTCTAGCTTCTTCCGAATCTGCCTTGGCCACTGCCCGCACCGAGTTATCCTCCGTTCAGCAGCAAGTCAAGGACAACGCATCCCTTGCGGAAAGGGCAACGAATGAAGTGAACTGTCGCCTGACGATGCAACGCGAGCACGACTCGATTCTCTAGGATCTCCGAGCCAGAGCTAATCATGCCTTGGGCACCATCTGCGATGAGAGTGCTCCTCATCCACACGAGAACGACTACACCAGCCACCTCAACTTCTTCATCTACATCGTGACCCGCCTAGAGGATCGGGCCATGAAGGCTCGCAAGCTTGTTGGGGAGACGAGTCGGGGCCTTCTTGACCGTGCGTTCTCGCGTGTCTTCAGCAACCTCCTCAGCCGCGATTCCCACTTCGACTTCAATGTTGTGCTAGCCCCCGTGCCCGCGGCCTCTCAGGACAGACTTGCAAGGTGGGATGAATGACCATGTTGACGCCCTGGTGGAAGAGTTTGCTTGTGAGGATGACATGGTCGTGCGTGCGGCCGGAGAAGGTGGCACGGGCGGCGATGATGAAGAGAATGGCCGCGACGACTCGGGCTGTGCAAGCGACGCGGATGAAGGTGATGAATAGGGCACACCCAGCTAGGCATTCACTTCTTTTTTCCTTGACCTGTATGACCAAAACTTGAACGCCTCCTCGTGAGTGCATTTTAAAAGGGGGAGCCCCTTGCGATGTATATAATTATGAAATCCTTTTGAAGTAGCGTCTGTGGTGTGACCCCTCATGTTCGCAGCCTCAGGCAGGGTGATTATTATGACTTATCTTTGGTTCCGTGGGTCTCTTGTGATCCCGGATGCGGCAGCAACACTTGTCTTCTCAAGGTGAGCCGGTCGTAGGCTCGTGATGGTCTGGCCCTCCCGACTAGCCAGCTGACCTGTCCTAGAGTGTTTCGCGAGGAACTAACTGCCGGAACACAGCTAGGTGCGCGCATGGTGGCCGCATCCCTGGTCCCCAGGGAGAAGCCCTTGCAAGCTTGAGGCCGGCTTGATCATGCTTGATGCGCACGCACCGCACCCAGCCCCTGCTCGCTAGGCGCTTGGGGGAGGGGCAGTAGGCACGAGTGCCGGTGTCAAAATCGGCGGATCTCGGGTAGGGGGTCCCAAACTATGCGTCTAAGGCTATTGGTAATAGGAGACGGGGGACGCAATGTTTACCCAGGTTTAGGCCCTCTCTATGGAGGTAATACCCTACTTCCTGCTTGATTGATCTTGATGAATATGATTATTGCAAGAGTTGATCTACCATGAGATCATAATGGCTAAACCCTAGAAGCCTATCCTATGAGATTATGATTGTTGTGACTAAACCCTAGAAGTCTAAACCCTTCGGTTTATATAGACACCGGGAGGGGCTAGGGTTGTAGAAAGACGGTTATAGAGAAACGAATCTACATATCCGAATCGCCAAGCTTGCCTTCCACGCCAAGTAGAGTCCCATCCAGACACGGGACGAAGTCTTGTATCTTGTATCTTCATATCCCAACAGTCCGGACCAAGTATATAGTTCGGCTGTCCGAGGATCCCTGATACGTCCATTTTGCATCATGCTTTTATATCAATATTTATTGCATTATGGGTTGTTATTACACATTATGTCTCAATACTTATGGCTATTCTCTCTTATTTTACAAGGTTTACCATGAAGAGGGGGAATGCCGGCAGCTGGAATTTTGACTGGAAAAGGAGGAAATATTGGAAACCTATTCTGCACAGCTCCAAAAATCCTGAAACTCCATGGAAGTCAGTTTTGGAATGAATAAGAATTATTGAGCGAAGAAAACATCAGAGGGGGCCCACACCCTGGCCAGGAGGGTGGGGGGCACGCCCACCCCTACTAGGCGCGCCCCCTGTCTCCTGGGCCTACTGGTGGCCCTCCGGTGCCCATCTTCTCCTATATGAAGGCTTTTACCCTGGAAAAAATCAGAGGCAAGTTTACGGGACGAAACTCCGCCGCCACGAGGCGGAACCTTGGCGGAACCAATCTAGGGCTCTGGCAGAGCTCTTCTGCCAGGGAAACTTCCCTCCGGGAGGGCGTAATCATCACCATCATCATCAACAACGATCCTCTCATCGGGAGGTGGTCAATCTCCATCAACATCTTCATGAGCACCATCTCCTCTCAAAACCCTAGTTCATCACTTGTATCCAATCTTGTATCAAAACCACAAATTGGTACCTGTGGGTTGCTAGTAGTGTTGATTACTCCTTGTAGTTGACGATAATTGGTTTACTTGGTGGAAGATCATATGTTCAGATCCTTAATTCATATTATTACCCCTCTGATTATGAACATGAATATGCTTTGTGACTAGTTACGTTTGTTCCTCATGACATGGGTGAAGTCTTGCTAATAGTAGTCATGTGAATTTGGTATTCGTTCGATATTTTGATGAGATGTATGTTGTCTGTCCTCTAGTGGTGTTATGTGAATGTCGACTACATGACACTTCACCATTATTTGGGCCTTGAGGAAGGCATTGGGAAGTAATAAGTAGATGATGGGTTGCTAGAGTGACAGAAGCTTAGACCCTAGTTTATGCGTTGCTTCATAAGGGGCTGATTTGGATCCATATGTTTAATGATGTGGTAAGGTTTACCTTAATACTTCTTTTGTAGTTGCAGATGCTTGCAATAGGGGTTAATCATAAGTGGGATGCTTGTCCAGGTAAGGGCAGTACCCAAGCACTGGTCTACCCACATATCAAATTATCAAAGTACCGAACGAGAATCATATGAGCATGATCGGGTCATGAAGGCTCGCAAGCTTGTTGGGGAGAGGAGCCGGGGCCTTCTTGACCGTGCGTTCTCGCGTGTCTTCAGCAACCTCCTCAGCCGCGATTCCCACTTCGACTTCAATGTTGTGCTAGCCGCCGTGCCCGCAGCCACTCAGGACAGACTTGCAAGGTGGGTGAATGACCATGTTGACGCCCTGGTGGAAGAGTTTGCTTCTGAGGATGACATGGCCGTGCGTGTGGCCAGAGCAGGTGGCACGGGCGGTGATGATGAAGAGAATGGCCTCGACGAATCGGGCAGTGCGTGCGACGCGGATGGAGGTGATGAAGAGGGCACACCCAGCTAGGCATTCACTTCTTTTTTCCTTGACCCCTCATGTTTCTAGCCTCAGGCAGGGTGATTATTATGACTTATCTTTGGTTTTGTGGGTCTCTTGTGAGCCTGGATGCGGCAGCAACACTTGTCTTCTCAAGGTGAGCCGGTCGTAGGCTCATGAGGGTCTGGCCCTCCCGAGTAGCCAGCTGACCTGTCCTGGAGTGCTGCACGAGTAACTAACTGCCGGAACACAACCAGGTGCGCGCATGGTGGCCGCATCCCTGGTCCCCAAGGGGAAGCCCTTGCAGGCTCGAGGCCGGCTTGATCATGCTT
This sequence comes from Triticum timopheevii, assembly GCA_963921465.1. Taxonomy (NCBI): domain Eukaryota; kingdom Viridiplantae; phylum Streptophyta; class Magnoliopsida; order Poales; family Poaceae; genus Triticum; species Triticum timopheevii. Next base: position 243,355,519 of record OY997264.1, on the reverse strand, counting down.
GACGCGCACGCACCGTACCCAGCCCCTGCTCGCGATGCGCTTGGGGGAGGGGCAGTAGGCACGAGTGTCGGTGTCAAAACCGGCGGATCTTGGGTAGGGGGTCTCGAACTGTGCGTCTAAGGCTATTGGTAATAGGAGACGGGGGACACAAGGTTTACCCAGGTTCAGGCCCTCTCTATGGAGGTAATACCCTAGTTCCTGCTTGATTGATCTTGATGAATATGATTATTGCAAGAGTTGATCTACCATGAGATCATAATGGCTAAACCCTAGAAGCCTATCCTGTGAGAGTATGATTGTTGTGACTAAACCCTAGAAGTCTAAACCCTTCAGTTTATATAGACAGATACTTACAACATTATACGGGTGTGCAGGATGTGTACCAGATCCCGCAGCGCCGTCATGCTTCGCTAAAAAATGCATTTGCTTGTTTCAGATGATATCTCTAGAAGAAATAAGAGTCATAGTCAGAGTTGCATAGGCGTGTAAGCTAAGAGAGCAGTGAAAGGATATCCAAACATCATCGGAACAATGCACAAGGGAGTGATGTGTGGATACCTAGTTAGGGCCGGCGTTTGGGCATGCTTGCCTAGCTAGAGTGTGGGTCACTTCAGAGCCGTTGAGGGCGATGTGCTGGCTTTGGCTGGCCGCACACAGATGCAGATCTTGAGTGGCAGCAGAGCACTACGATGCGGTGGACGAGACCTTGGTGAAGCCTCAACGGCCTCGGGGGGTGGAGGTGCGACGATGTGCTCGGTGAAGTAGTCCTGGTGAGCTGGGAGACGGTGTCCGTGAAGTGCACCTGATGCGGTGGAAGTCGGTGTCTCTGAGGCACGTCGGTTGCGGCGGCCGACGTTGTTGATGGACCACCCGGTGCGGTGGACGAGGGCGTAGATGAGCTAGCTCCGGTGCGGTGGTGAAGCGCGACTGTCGGTGTTCTGGGAATGGGGGTCCCCAGACTTGCCTGCCTGCGGCCTGCGGCGTGGCTCAAAGGGGGCCCAGCACGGCCCATCTTCATCAACACAAGCTCAAGACCCTCGCGAGGGGCCAAGCCTCGCGGGGCGGACGACAAGGAGCTTCCTCAGGCACGGCCTCATTAGGCTGGCTCACGAGGAGGCAGAGAGATCAAGGCGGGGTACCTCGCGAGGTGCCCATGACGCAAGCCATGATGACCAAGGGTGCGAGCCAGGCGCCAGCCTGCGCAGTGTCGTCCTTTCCTCTTTGGTGCAAAGGGAGCAAGCGCAGGCGAGAGCATCAAGCAAAGGTATCCATTTCGGTGCAACAAGACCAAGACCAGCCCAACGGCAGGAAGGAAGTCATTGTGGAGCCCAAGTAGGCGTCACCACCAGAGCCTTTGACAGGCGAGGACCAACTTTAGTCAGGATAAGTGTACCCGCTGTTCCCCTTCAAAATGGACAATTGTTGGCGCCCTTCCCGCTCAATATTTGGGAAGAGGCCCAGGGCCTTTGCCTATAAATAGGACTAGCCACCCCCAGGGTAGAGGCATCTAGACGTACCTGAATCAAGCAAGAGAGAGAGAGAGAGAGAGAGAGAGAGAGAAGGGCGGCTGAACTCCTCCTAGCAGTTCATCGTCCCAGCCAAGAACAGACCCTCGCGAGGTTGTTCTTCCTTGTATTGTTCATCATCAGCCCAAGAGGCAATCCACCACACCACACACTGGAGTAGGGTATTACACCACAATGGTGGCCTGAACCAGTATAAACTCTGTGTCTCTTGTGTTGTTCCTTTCGTAGTTTAGATCTCAGCAAGCCGGCGAGGAACATGTAGGTAGAGGGCGAAATCTCCGCGCGCGCCCCAGTGTTCGAACCTCAAGGGTCTGCCAGAACCCGAAATCCGACATTTGGCACGCCAGGTAGGGGTGCGCCGGGATCCGCCTTCTGCCACTTCGCGTCCCGTCGCATCGTCATCACCAGGTCCGGCGACCAGGCGAGCAACCCTGATCCCTGGGCGGCTTGGCCCGCCCGTGCAGAGCCGCTCTCCCCGGGCGACCCCATGCCCTAGGCAACTCGCAGTCCGCAGGGCACTGCGGGCTGTGGGCGACACGGACAGGCTCCGATAGCTCTCACGCCATGGCAGGCGCGGTCGGCGGCGAGGGCCTCCAACCACGCTGCGGCCACGACGCTGTACACCTGCTGGGAGCAGGCGAACTCAAGGGTCGCGCTCACGGTTGCCCGAGAGCTGCTGCAGTGCAGGATGATGGAAGGCGGCCGTGTCGGTGTACTAAAGTAGGGGTACCTTAGTATCCCGAACATGTGCACGGATAGTCGCAGCGACCCGCGGCAGGGCTTGCCGGGCGTCCGCCAAGATCCTCAGCGGCTACTTTGATGCCATTCAAGAACAGAGTACTCAAGCTAAGGCTCCGGCAAGAGGAGCTTGCCGGGGAGGCCAACCAAGGCCCCGGCAAGAGGAGCTTGCCGGGAAGGCCAACCAAGGTCCCGGCAAGAGAAGCTGGCCGGGAAGAAGACAAGACCCCGGCAAGAGGAGCTTGCCGGGAAGGCCACTCAAGGCATTCCAAGAAGACTTGCCGCGACGCCCCGTGCGTCCCGGCAAGGCCCGGCGAGCGGCAAGCTTGCTGGTGCAACAAGACAAGGGCCGCGGCAAGGCGCTTGCCGTGGCAAGGCTGCCACTCTGCGCCCGCGCTCCAGCGCATCCGACGACGTGTCGCCACAAGATCGCTCCTGGTGCACATGGCGGGTAGCTGTACAGCATGGCGGTGCGAGGTGGCAAGCGAAGCAGACAAGGAGGCCATCGTGGCGATCGGTGGCGCCCCTAACGGTTGTTTCCTTGCACTGTTGGGGCGACCGGACGGGCATTAAATGCCCCTGTCCCCTGCCGTCAGAGTTAGGTAGGGGACACTGTTGGTAGCAGTTGTACCAACCCACGTTTTTACCTTTCTACCCCTCTTTCTACGCTGCCACCTGTCGGTGACCCCTTTAGCCTATAAAAAGGAGGCCAATGCGCACGTAGAGGGGGTTCGGTTCGGAATTTCGGTTCCGCAGCTTGGGGGACGGCCATTCTCACGCTCGGTCTCGCCGGCTGCTTGAGTGTACTGTAGCACTCGTCGCCCCCGAGCAAGAACTCAATACAACCACCAAAGCAGGAGTAGGGTTTTACGCATCCGTGGGGCCCGAACCTGGGTAAATCGCTCGTGTGCCTCGCCTCGATCTGCTCTTTGTGCAACCACGCCCCCCCGCCGAACCAAGAAAGGGGCTCCGGTCCGCCGTGGTCCCATAGGTGCTCGTGGGTCAGCCATCCGCCACGACATCTCTGGCGCGCCAGGTAGGGGGTGTGTCGAGGTTGTGCGAACCTGATCCGGCATTTGCGCGCGCTACATCATCGTCTTCACCGACATGCTGCCGAAGAAGAAGGCTTCGGAGGCGGCCGCTCTGTCCGCGCCGAACCCACCGCCGCCGGAGCAAACGGCTGGTGGGGGAGACGCTGGCAGAAGAACGGGCGTCGACGGCGGAACTCACGACGCCGTCAGGTCCAAGGACAGGGCCGCGCTGGCCACCGGCGGCGCGGTCGCCTCCCACAACGACCGCGCCCACTCCAAGACCTCGGCGTCCGTGCACGCACCGCGCCCATCCCAGGAGGCGCGAGACTAGCAGCGTCATGGTACCCGCGGTACCATACGCCTGCTGGGCCAAGATCAAGCTGACGAATCCCTGAGTGCTCAGGATCAGCATACACGCCAACATGCTAGCATGAGCATGGCGCGGTCGCTCAGACGAGATGTTGCTCCTTCTAACGCGGTTAGAAGTCCGAGCATATCTCGTTCCTCGCACCGTTTGCCGCCACCGCCCGCCTCTCCGGCAGGGGCTTTGGCGCGGAGCTGCTGGTGGTTCTTTGGTTGATCAGAACGACGCCAAATCGAGCCACCGGCCAGACACCCTTCGCTCTAGTATACGAAGCGGAGGCAGTTACCCCCACGGAACTCGTATACGGGCCACCTCAAGTGCTCGCTTGTGATGAGCTCGAGCAAGAGCAGCCGCGGCAAAACGACGTGCTGTTCCTTGGGGAGGATCGTCTTCAAGCTGCTGTGCGAGCCGCTCGCTACCAGCAAACATTGCGCCGCTATCATAGCCGCAAAGTTGAAGCCAGAAGTTTCGAGGAAGGTGACTTTGTCTCTTTGGCGTGATCAGTCCGCCAAGGTTCCCGACAAGTTGACACCAAAGTGGGAAGGCCCTTACCGGGTGAAGCGAGTCACTAGGCTTGGCACTGTCCACCTTGCGACCGATGAAGGCGTACCAGAGAGCAACTCCTGGAATATTGCGCATCTTCGTAATCTTTGCCCGTGAGGTGCAGTTGTCGGACCCTGTCCGGCAACCACCCATTTGTACAAAGTCTTGCCGCTGTTGCATATAATCCTTTGTACAAAGCCGGGCGCAGACCCTATGCATAAAGGTTATGTGCTCAGCACATACCCCAGGAAAGCAAGCGACAGAAAAAGATAAGTGCCTCAGTTTGAGCAATCAGACTTCCTTTAAGTTTTTAAGTTATTTTCCTTGAACGCCCGTGCTTTGTATGGAAAACCTGGGCGCAGAGGAGCCGACTCGTAGCTAGTTGTGCCCTTACTGTTGTTTCGAGCCCCGCTCAACAACCTAAGTAAGCTACGACTAGCTCTGCGACGAGGTTTCTCGTCGGCCGCCGCACCGCCTGCAGATCGCTGACGTTCCGCACTCAGCACTCGCGGCAAGCGTGCCAAGCGCCGGCAAGTTCCCTATATGCGCAGGGTAAAAACCATACAAAGGAAGGAGTCAAGTAAAGGAAATGACACAGCAATTAAATTTATAGAGTTATCTTCCTTGAGCGACCGCCCCTTGTATGGAAGAACCTGTGCGCGGAGGAACCGGCTCGTAGCTAGTCGCGCACCTACTGTTGTTTCGAGTCCGCTCAACAACTTAGGTGAACTGCGGCTAGCTCAACGACGAGGTTTCTTGTCGGTTGCGACACCGCCGGCAGGGAACCAACTCGTAGCTAGTTGCCTTACTGTCGTTTCGAGTCCGCTCAACGACTTAAGTAAGCCGCGACTAGCTCCGCGACGAGGTTTCCTGTCGGTTGCAGTTCCGTTGCTGATATTCCGCACTCAGCGCTCACGGCAAGGTGCACGCACCGGCAAGTTCCCTAAAAGCGTAGGGTAAAGACATACAAGGGAAGGAAGCAAGTAAAGGAAGTAACATAGCAAGCATTGCCCAGAATAAAGTTATATTACAAAAGTAACTTGTTGCGGCACTGACTAAATTGTTCCCACGACTTAGATAAACAGCAACAAGGAAAGAAGAAGAGAGATGGTCTAATCCACGCGCTCGCTATCAACCCTCTTGACCTCATTCACCTTGTCCACGGTGGGTGCGACAATGGCTTTGAGTTCTTCAAGATCGGCACCCGCCGGGAGCTTCCTGAGGACGCGGGTGAGGTCGAGGCCCAGGTTGCGGAAGAGTATCTTCACCAACACCTTCTCCAAGACCTGGGCGCAGATTGCGCGCGACTCGTCCGCCAACTTCTTCGGGATCCTTTCCCGGAGTTGCTGGAGGGCCGTCACCACACCCTTGAAGAAAAAAGTGAGCTTGGCGTTGGGCGGGAGATTTTCGTCAGTGGAGTACCCGAAGCCCGCCAAGTCCAGTTCCGCCAGCTCCTCGTCGATGGATGCAGCGATGTTGACGAGTCACTCCGTCCAGAGCTCCACCGTGACCTTGAAGGTGTTCTGAGCCTCGGCGGCCCTCGTCAGCAGCTCTTCGTTGCCCTTGAGATCTTTCCTCAAGTCATCTTCTTGCTTCTTGCCGGCGTCCAGCATCTCCGACAAGGTAGCCAGTTTCAGCTCCAGATCAGCGCTCGAATCCTTGGCGGCATTCAGCTCCTTGACCTTCTCAGCGAGCTAAACTTGCAGATCGCCGTGGGCGCGTGCATCCCTCTCGCGTTCGCGCTGGAGTGCGGCAAGCTCTTCGTTCTTCCTTTTCACGTCCGCCTCCAGCTGCGACACTTTCGCCTCTAACTCCTTCTTGGCGGCCTCAGCAGCCGCGGTGGCACCCTTCGCCTCCTTGAGTGCCCCGCCAAGCGATTGCTCCCGGACGGCGAGCTCCTCTTCGTGGCTGTCCAAGTTCACCTTCTTCTGTATCAGCTCACCATCCCGCTTGGACAGCTCCTCGGCGGCGAGCCTCTGCTGCTCTTCGGCTTCAGCCTTCTCCAGAAGGAACGCCTTCTTCGCCTCGTCGAGCTGCGCCCTCTCCTCTGCAATGGACCGGAGGGCCTCCTGGTTGCGGCTCCTGAGCTCCTCCGCGTGCTTTTCTATGTCAACTCCCGCCCGCGCGACAAGCGCTTCCCGGGACTCAAGCTTTGCTTGCCGGGCACAGTAGAGTGACACCAGCTTTCGGAGCAGTTGCTCCTCCTCGGACTCGATGCTGCTGCTGCTTGGCTTGTCAACCACTGCCAGCCCAGCAGAGGCGAGTACTTCTCCGTCGAACTCCTCTCCTTCCACCGGCGCCCTAGAGCTCGATGCCCAGGGAATCTTGATGTACACGCCCTCGCCGGCCTTCAAGTATGAGCCTGGCTGGGGCTCCTCGGAGCCCGGCGCTGCATCAGGGGTGGAGGGGTCGGCGGACGGTGCAGCGCCTTGCGCCCCTGCGTCCTCCGGGTCGTCAGTGTGATCACCGGATCCCTCGCCCGCTCCTGCACCAGCAGCCTTGGCGGCCTCCTCGTCGGCGGGATCATCAGTACCGGCCTCTTCCTCGCCAGCGGCGGCATCTTCAGTGTTGCCGCGTGCTCCTTCCTCGCCGGCGGCCTCGGTCTCCATCGGGTCTACGAGAGGGGGATCTGAGGATAGGAAGAGGAAGGAAGAGTCAAGCAAATATCCAAAAAAGAAGATCAGAAGAAGAGAAGCCCAAGGGAAAATTTCCGACAGGGAGAGTTACCTGTGCTGGGCTCTGTGACCGTGGGCTCCACCACTAAAGGCTCACTGGTCCCGCCCTTTGCCGGGGAACTGCCCCTTGCCGGGGACCGCTCCCTTGCCGGAGAGCACTCTCTTGTCGAAAAATCGCCACTTGGCGGCGTAGTTGAAGAAGACAGTACCTCCGGAGCGGCTTCTGGTCCCTCCTGACGGGCTTGCTCTGCTCCTACACGAGCAAATAAACAATCAGGATGCCAGCAAAAGAAGAAGCACCCATGCGCGCCCCACAACCGGAAGTGAACCAAACACTTACGCTGGGGGCTGTGCTGGGGGCTGCCGCGAGGAGAAGGAATCGGATCCGTCAAGGTGGTCTCGGACGTGTCTTCTGCAGTCACAGCAGGATCGTCCTCGATGACAACCACAGGAATCCTGGCCCTCTTCGCTGCTCTCTTGGCCAGAGTCCTGAAATGGGACAGGAATTCAGAGGGAAGCAAATTAGATACAAGGCAAACAATAACAAGGATCAAAGAAAATCAAGAGCAATGAGAAGAAAGCCTCACTCCTCCTCCTCCTCCTCCTCTTCATCATCATCGGAGCTCAGCGCGGAGAGGTCGAAGTCCGGTACCCTCTCTGCGCGGTGTGACGGAGGAGTAGGCTCCCATCGGCGTTTGCCGGGGGCTGCGGCAGGATCAGGCGTGGCGGCCCGGGAAGACCCCGCCTCAGCTGCCGGCACAGCCTGGGACCCTCCCGCGGCAACGGTACTTGCCGCGGTGGAGCGTGTCCCACGGCGCCACGGTTGCTGGTCGGCCTGCTCCTCTGCCGTATCTCCAACTCGACGGAGGCGTCTTCTCGGTTGGAATTGGGGCCGCGCTGGGGGCTCTGCCTGCGGCAAGCTGCTCGAAGACGGCTGGCCGCTCGCGCCCTCGGCGGGCTCCTCACTTCGACCTCGGTCTCCCCCTCGCCAGCGACTTCTCCGGTGAGGTCTTCCCGGTCGGCAAGACTTGCCGCCTCGGCCGCCTCCGCCTCCGCCAACGTGAAGCCAAACTCGCCCGCGGCAGCGGCTGCCGCCGCCTCTTCGGCCCTCGTGGCGATGTACAGCATCTTGTTGTTGCTGGTGGCGCGGGTGAGGAGCCTCTGCTCGTCGGGGTTGACCGCTACCTCCGTCAAATTATCGAAGAATCGCTGCACGTCCTCGGCGGAGGGCTCTATCCAAGTTGCACTTATCCCGTGCGAGTCGCACTCTGGCATCATTGCGCAGATGCGATCGCGCCGGGAGTTGTTGCACAAGGGGACGATGCCCTGCGGCAACCTGAACCATTCTGGATGGTTGGCGTCGTGCTTGAACAGCTCCCTCAGCATCCCGTCAAGCTCCAGAACGGTAAAGTTGAAGTTGAGGCCTGGACGCAGCCTCATGATATCCTCCGGGCCGCCAAACAGCCAGGCAGGCCTCCCCCTCTTTTGCAGAGGGGCGATGCGACGGTGAAGGAAATCCGCGCCAACCGCCCCTGCTGTGAGCCCGGCATGCCTGAGCCGGAGGATTCGGGTGGTGGCAATCTTCAGCTTGGCGTCGTCCGGCGACAGAGCGCTCCAGTCGCCACCATGCACCACCTAGGTCTGGCGCAGCTTGGTGAATGGCTGCGGATTGGCATCACAGATCCAGCACCACTCCGCCCTCCACTCATCCCACTAGCTGCGGAGCTCGCCCGTCAAGTACACCTCCTTCATGCCAATCCGGGAGGTCCAGGCGATTCCGCCAGCCAGTGGCTCCCCTTTCTCGGCCTGGGGGGAGAAATAATGGCGAAAAAGAGCGACATTGGGGAGGATGCCAACAAAGTTCTCGTAGAGGTGTGCGAAAACCGCCATTGTCAGAACGGCGTTGGGGGTGAAATCAAGAAGATGAAACCCGTAGGTGTTCATGATGTCGCAGAGAAAATCGGAAAAAGGCGGGCAGAGCCCGCAATAGAAGAACACAGGAAAGAAGTAGTAACCTTTGGGGCACTTTTTCGATTTGGAAGCTTCAGCGGAAAGCACCTGCGTGCGCGGATACGCCCGCGTCTCCGTCGACCAGAAGAGGTAGAACTCCTCCCGCAGCACCTTCGAGGTGAGCTCAGGGAGGAAAAGCACTCGCTTCTTACGCAGCGCCTCAAGCTGCAGCGCCTCGGCCGACTTCGCAGCCTTCCCGGTCTTCGGAGCCATGGCGGAAGCGGTGGGGGAAGGCGAGGGCGATGGCGGCGATGGGCGGCGGAGAGCTGCTCTCCTTCGGGTTGGGAAGCGGAGGGGAGCGGCGGAGCTTTCGGAGGAAGGAACTGCAAGTTGCGAAGGTGGGGGAACGGCCCTGCTTCCTCTGCTTATAAACGGGGGATGCGTAAGTTACGCATTCCCTGGATTAAAAAATTACCCACGATCTCTCCCACGACGCCGCGTTTGACGCGTGCCGTTGCGAGGGGGGCGTGGTGGGTACAGAGTCGGATTTAGCGTGACCTAGGCCGCGCGTGCCTGTGCACTGTTTTGGGCCTGGCCCAACAGCGCTCGGCACCGTGTATGGCCCAGGCCCGGGGGCTCCTGTCGGTGTACTAAAGTAGGGGTACCTTAGTATCCCAAACTTGTGCACGGACAGTCGCAGCGACCCATGGCAGGGCTTGCCGGGCGTCCGCCAAGATCCTCAGCGGCTACTTTGATGTCATTCAAGAACAGAGTACTCAAGCTAAGGCCCCAGCAAGAGGAGCTTGCCGGGGAGGCCAACCAAGGCCCCGGCAAGAGGAGCTTGCCGGGAAGGCCAACCAAGGTCCCGGCAAGAGAAGCTAGCCGGGAAGAAGACAAGACCCCGGCAAGAGGAGCTTGCCGGGAAGGCCACTCAAGGCATTCCAAGAAGACTTGCCGCGACGCCCCGCGCGTCCCGGCAAGGCCCGGCGAGCGGCAAGCTTGCTGGTGCGACAAGACAAGGGCCGCGGCAAGGCGCTTGCCGCGGCAAGGCTGCCACTCTGCGCCCGCGCTCCAGCGCATCCGATGACGTGTCGCCACAAGATCGCTCCTGGTGCACGTGGCGGGTAGCTGTACAGCATGGCGGTGCGAGGTGGCAAGCGAAGCAGACAAGGAGGCCATCGTGGCGATCGGTGGCGCCCCTAATGGTCGTTTTCTTGCACTGTTGGGGCGACCAGACGGGCATTAAATGCCCCTGTCCCCTGCCGTCAGAGTTAGGTAGGGGACACTTTTGGTAGCAGTTGTACCAACCCGCGTTTTTACCTTTCTACCCCTCTTTCTACGCTGCCACCTGTCGGTGACCCCTTTAGCCTATAAAAAGGAGGCCCATGCGCACGTAGAGGGGGTTGGGTTCGGTATTTCGGTTCCGCAGCTTGGGGGACGACCATTCTCACGCTTGGTCTCGCCAGCTGCTTGAGTGTACTGTAGCACTCGTCGCCCCCGAGCAAGAACTCAATAGAAGGAGTAGGGTTTTACGCATCCGTGCGGCCCGAACCTGGGTAAATCGCTCGTGTGCCTCGCCTCGATCTGCTCTTTGTGCAACCACGCCCCCCGCCGAACCAAGAAAGGGGCTCCGGTCCGCCGTGGTCCCATAGGTGCTCGTGGGTCAGCCATCCGCCCCGACAGGCTGCGACGTGCTGCTGCAGCGGGTGGCAGAGCTCCTGGGCTTTCCCACCTCGGGGGCTCACCCCTTCTGCACCCAGCCCACATCTCAGGTCCAGGGCGGCCCGCGCGGGGGCCCCACGCGCACCCACGGGCTCCCAGGCTGCTCCAACACCAGCGAAGCTGTCAACACCGGGCCGGCGGCAGCGCCGACTCCGCTCCCGGCCAGCGAAGAAGGACTTGTCGCGACCCACGGCCCTAGTGGGCCGCCGCGCTACCACCCCCAGGTTGGCACATAAAGCAGATCTGCATGGCACGCGGAGCACTATGGCGCGGCCTTCGGGATGATGGCTCCAGAAGAATACATGCCACACATGATGGACCAAGGGCACCCGCATGAGGGCGAACAAGGCTCGCTCCTCAGCCCAAGCTGGGGGGACGAGGTGCCAGAAGCTGAGCTCTTCCAGAAGCAGGCATACACTAATCATGGGTCGCAGGAGGTGCAGGTCGCCACAGCGAGCAGCTGCCGCGCTCCCACAATCTCCTACCCCTCAGGAGGAGGGCGTCGGGGGCTGCAGGAGAGGGGCCGGGATCCGGCATCACCACCGCGGTGTTCGGAGCAAGGCGTTCTTAGGAGGTAGGCCCTCCGCTGGGGAGGTGCCTCAGGGCCTGCCCCTGGCGGAGGACCCGTGGTCGTCGGGGGAACCGCTGGCGACCGCTCTACTCCATCGGCGGCGTCCTGGTTTCCGGTCGTCATTGATGGCACTAGAGTGTGGTGCAAGGCGGGGCCCTCGTCTAGCGATATGAAGCAAGGCCGGTACCTGTGAAGAAGGCCCAGTGCCTATGAAGCTCGCCGCCCCGTGACACTCTCACGTAATAATGAGTGGGGCTGTACACGCCCCGGAGTCTCTGGGGTGCCGGCCTCAGGCCCTGGGGCTCCCTCCCACGCCCATTGGTAGCACTTAGCTCCGCGCTGGTGAGAAGACGTCCAAGACTAGACTAGGTGCCGGACGCGGCCTTTCTCTGCTTTCTTTGCTTTTCCCTTGGTTGTTGCTTTCCCCCGCTGGATTTAAGCTGGACTTGAATTTGAGATTTGCGTGTGTTTGGGGAAGGGGTGCTTAGTCTCGTTCGATCAATCTCTCGCGTTTTGGTTACAACTTCGCCTCAGCTGCCTCCCCTCTTGAGCCCCTCGCGAGCCGGGTCTGGCCTAGCTTGCGCGTAGCCCAGACTGCCGCCGTCATATCCTCTCAGGAGGTTTTTCACTGCAGATCCTACGAATTCGATCAGGAGACACTCGAGACACCACAGCCTCCCACAAGCTATCTCAGGGCCCGCACGGGACAAAGGTAAACTAGCCAGCCGGCTCGTCGCCTAGCCAACCACTTGGCGCGGCAATATGGGTGATGTAGCATCCACTAGTACGCTGAACATGAGTTTTACATGAGGGGCACCCCCTCCCAAAATGCTCTTACAACTATCAGGTCAAAACCTGAGTTCTATTCATGCAGGGTAAGGAAACGGGAGTGATACACGGTCAGTCAGATAAATCCCCCAATGCATCCTCAGGAGCACCGCCCGAACTATCGCTGGCGTCGCTGGCCTCGCCATCGCCCCCTGCGTTGTCGTCAGCGGCGTCAGGACCATTCTCCACGCCGCCCTCATCGGCGGCCACGAGCGCGTCATCGTTATCTGAAGCGAAGGCCCTGACGAGAGCGTCCACGTTGTCTTCCACCCAGTACGCCAGGTCGTCCCGGATGGCCTGGGGGACTGGGGCGATGGCGGCATCAAAGACGAAGTGGGGATCCATGTTCCGGAGATGGCTGAAGACGCGGGAAAAGGCGCGCCCGAGCAGGGCGCGGCTCCTCTCCTCCACCAACCTGTTGGCTCTGACCGACCACGCCTCCAGCTGCGTCACCACGTCGGTGAAGAGCTGAAGGTTGCCGGCGTAGTTAACTGCGTGCGGCTCGCTAACAGCCACCACGCAGATGTTACCCAAGGCCGTGTTGGCTCTCTCCCGAAGCGTGGTGAGCATGGGGCCATGCTCATGTTCCAGGAGCCGCCGCTGGCGTATCTCGTCTGCATTCTGGCGCGCGATGGCCTCAGCCTCGTCCACCCGTTGGCGAAGGAGGAGCACCTCAGCATGGGAGGTAGTTGACTCCCCCTGCGCCACCTCCAGTGCGTCCCGCAAGGCGTCAACCCGCTGCGTCGCTTCCTCCAGCTTGACCCTCAAGACAGCGGTCCTACCTTCAGCATCGGTCCGGATCAGCCCCAGCCTCTCCTAGAAATCGCGCTGGAGGTTCAAGCGCGCCGTCGCCACCCGACGTCCGACCTCCTCCAGGACACGAGCTTCCCGCGCAGCGACATCGTCCTCCACCTGCGTCACCAAGCGCTCCCTTGTCTCCAGGCGTTCATACTCGCGTGCGCGTTCAGAGGCTTCCAGCGTCAGCGCCTCCTTACGCTTCTGGAGCTCCGCTGGGTCGCCTGAGGCCACCTTCATCGATGCAAGGGCCGCCTCGCGTAGCTCCACCTGCTCCTCCAGTGAGCGGCACCGAGCCAGGAGTTCCCACGCCCGCTCCTCCGTCGCCTTTCGCCGCAGGTCAGCTTCCCCGGCCTCCTCGACGGCCCGGGAACGGACCTCCTGAGAGGCCGCCAGCAACGCCTTGGCCTCCTCATCGCCAAGATCGCGCTGATAGCGCGCGAGGGCGACAGCCGCCTCCAGCTCGCACCTCTCTGCAACCAGGCGCAGGCCCTCGGCCTCAAGGCGCGCGTCCTCATCAACAAGCTCTTCACCAAGCAGGCTCACCACGTCAGCCGCCCTCCGAAGAAACCCTTGGCAAAGAGCGCGACGCTCCCGGGCACGCTCGAGTACGTCTTCCACACCATCATCCGTCCCAAGCGAGCGTCGGGGGGCACGGATCAGCACTCCCCCTCCGGGCAGGGGACTGGGGGCTGGCACCCTTGCGGCAGCCGGGCACGCCACGCCGGAAACCCGGCCAGGAGCTAGTCCATCCCCAAATGAAGGGCACAGGGAGTACCCCAGCCAATCACGGTCCACGACCAGACGAGAGGTCCACGGCAGGCTGGCTACGCCACGAGAAGGCTCGCGAAGAAAGGTCGCGCGACACGCAGGGTCGCGGTGCGCCTCAGGATGGTTCGTCTCTCCAACCGGCCTCACCACAAGGGCTTTGCTGCTCGGAGCGATCGAAGATGGTGGAGAGGGCAGAGACAAGGGGGATGGCTCCTCAGTCATCTCCGTGAGCTCGGCGGGAAGGGCCCTGCGGAGCAAGGATCAGGAAAAGCAACAGAAGAATCAGGAGCTGGGAAGGGAGAAGGCTTACTCATCGGTGGCGAAGTACTTCCTACGCTTCAGCAGGCGACAAGGGTAATCGTCACCCAGGGCCTCCCTTCTGTTCCGGAGGGCCTCAAAGTCCACGCGGAAGCGACCCAAGAGTCGAGCGCAGGGGTCAGCCTGCGACGAGGAACAAGCATCAAGGCGACCCGCGTCTGGGGCGTCTACCTGACGGGCGCTGTCGGTCGCCTCACCAAGAAGAGCAGTTGGGGCTTCAAGGGCCTCAGCGCAGGCGCTGCGGGCGGCTGCTCTCCGCCCTCAGCCACAGCAGCGCGGGCCTCAGGAGCTGCTCCCTCACGAGCGCCGCCCAGCGTCGTCACCCCGGTGGAGGCCCCGTCGGCCTCCGGCGGCTCATGCCTCCCTGCTCCGCCACTTGAGGAAGAGTCGCCTGGGCCGACTGCAAGGGCGGCCACCACCACTGGGTTCTCGCGAGGCCCCTGGAGGCCAGCGGGGTGCAGCCCCCATTCGTCGAAGATGGGCATCTGCTTCACAAAGTCACTTCTGCTCGGGCAGAGGTACAGCAAGGCCCCCCCTTGCCGGATGCTGCCGGGGGATGGGTCCCCAGTCAGGACCAAGAGCACCTTCCTCAGTGCTTCAGGCATCAGGTCCTCTTCCTGGAGCCTCATATGATCCTCATGCCCGCTGAAGGCCCACATCCGATGAGAATGGCGTTGGAGAGGGGCGACATGGCGTAGTAGGAACTCCTTCACCACCTTGGGCGCCGTCACGCCGAGCTTCCTCAAGAACGCGAAGCGACGGCAGACAAAGACGAGCCGGGAACTCGTGAGCGTCTCCAGGCCCCAGACCGAGTTGGGGACAGCAGGCGAAGATGGCTCCGACAGCAGGGGGCTGGGCACCCCTACGTCCACATACAGCCACCGCTCGCGAAACCCAAGTGCAGGCGGAGGAAGACTGAAGTCGATCCCTGAAGCTGCCGTCTCAGGCGCAGCAATGAAGCTCACGCACCCCAAGCATTGGGTGGGTCGACAAGGCGCAGAGCAAAGAAGTGGCGCAGCAAGGCAACTGAAGGATGGACGCCCATCATTGCCTCACAAACGAAGGCGAAGACCGCGAGAAGAGTTATGGATTCAGGACCCAGATGCATCATGTGGATCTGATAGTGGGAGAGCATGGCGTTGAATAAATCGGAAAAGGAGGGAACCAGTCCTGCCCACAGGGCGTTGATGAAATACCGTACCTCAGTGACTATTCTGTCGATGGAGAAGTGGGACGCGGGCCAGGCCGTCGTCCTACCGCATTCGTTGAAGATGGTGGCCAAAGCCGAGCTGACCTTGCTCAAGCCCTCTCGATTGATTATGATCGACCGATCGACGGCGAGGGCCGCCGACGACGGTGAGCGAGGCGGCGGCATGGGCTTCTTCCCTCTTCCCTTCTTTGGTGGAGCCATGGCAGCAAAAAGGGGGGAGGGAAGGCTCGAGATTGGATTGAAAGCGGAAGCTGGAGTTAGAGAGGAGGAAGGGCAGAGGACGCTCGGGCAGCGGGCAGGGGAGCGGCTGTGTACGACTATGAGTCCGCCTAGCATGGCACAAAATAAGGAGGCGTGGGGGAATAGTGTCGCCCACGTCCAATCAACCGCCACGCGGCGCCCAAGGCCGTAGGCTGTTAGGGCCCGCGGCGTTTCGCACTTGCCCTTTCGCCTCTCTGCTCGGCCAAGTCCGGGCGCACCTTGGGACCGGGGGCTACTGTCGGCGTTCTGGGAACGGGGGCCCCAGACTTGCCTGCCTGCGGCCTGCGGCGTGGCTCAAAGGGGGCCCAGCATGGCCCATCTTCATCAACACAAGCTCAAGACCCTCGTGAGGGGCCAAGCCTCGCGGGGCGGATGACAAGGAGCTTCCTCAGGCACGGCCTCATCAGGCTGGCTCACGAGGAGGCGGAAAGATCAAGGCGGGGTACCTCGCGAGGTGCCCATGATGCAAGCAATGACGACCAAGGGTGCCAGTCGGGCGCCAGCCCGCGCAGTGTCTTCCTTTCCTCTTTTGTGCAAAGGGAGCAAGCGCAGGCGAGAGCATCAAGCAAAGGTATCCATTTCGGTGCAACAAGACCAAGACCAGCCCAACGGCAGGAAGGAAGTCATTGTGGAGCCCAAGTAGGCGTCACCACCAGAGCCTTTGACAGGCGAGGACCAACTTTAGTCAGGATAAGTGTACCCGCTGTTCCCCTTCAAAATGGCCAATTGTTGGCGCCCTTCCCGCTCAATATTTGGGAAGAGGTCCAGGGCCTTTGCCTATAAATAGGACTAGCCACCCCCAGGGTAGAGGCATCTAGACAGACCTGAATCAAGCAAGAGAGGGAGAGAGAGAGAAGGGCGGCTGAACTCCTCCTAGCAGTTCATCATCCCAGCCAAGAACAGACCCTCGCGAGGTTGTTCTTCCTTGTATTGTTCATCATCAGCCCAAGAGGCAATCCACCACACCACACACTGGAGTAGGGTATTACACCACAATTGTGGCCTGAACCAGTATAAACTCTGTGTCTCTTGTGTTGTTCCTTTCATAATTTAGATCTCAGAGAGCCGGCGAGGAATAGGTAGGTAGAGGGCGAAATCTCCGCATGCACCCCAGTGTTCGAACCTCAAGGGTCTGCCGGAACCCGAAATCCGACAGCGACCGTCGTCTTCGTCGTTGTCATCCGGCACAGAGGTGGGGAAAGAGACAAGATGAGGGGCGATTCGAACTTTGATTGGGTTGGCGGCGAATTAGGGATTTGAGCAATCTGGGCGCAGAAGGGAACGGTGGAGAACGGAGATTTTGCAGGGCTGGAATTGGGGCCGCCAGATATTTCAAACCAGATATTGTCGTCGACCTTTTTTGAGGGGTGGGGGGGTGGAGGGAGTGGGGGAGGGAGGGAGGGGGTGGGTGGCTGGGTGCTACGCGTCCGTCCAACACACGCGACCACCACGACACGACCCTGGTCTGCCTGGTGCGCCTACATTTGAGAATGCAAATGAATCTTCTTTCATTTGCAAACGAATCTGTATGTATTACCATGCCCATGTTTTCCTTGCAATAATTAGTCAATCGATACCCCCTCTGTTCACTTTTGTAAGTCATTTCAGACAACTTAAAATGAACTGTTTTGCACATTGTATGAAATGTCTTCAAGGTCTTATAAAAGTGAACAGAGGGAGTACTATAAATTAATTAATGAGGAGTTATTTGAAAAAAATTGAAACGGTATCCACGGTATCCATGCTAACGTGGATTAGAGTGTGTGTCACATAATTAGTTATTTGAATTAGAGTGTGTGTCACGTAGCGATCTCCAATTCTAACGTGGATTTCGCATTTCACTGTATCCGTGATAATTTTTTAATACAAATTCATATGTATACGATGAACACCATGGTGGTCAGAAAACTTTTGGATGGATTCAAACATATGACCTACAAAATTGCACAATAAATCGAGTCAATGTCAACTTTTCGAAGCCTAGTATGGCACGAATTCGAAATAATTACCCATATGCATGGTCCTCAGTTCAAATCTTACAATGTACACCAAATTGAAACATCGATATTAAGTCTCGGACTATCTACATTCAAATGTTGTTTTTAGCCCCCCACCCCCCTGCACACACGCTACATACTTCATGTAGGAGTCAATCTTCCTCTCCTAACCACCTTAGGAAGCTATCCGTTTCCAACACACATTTATTCTTTCTCTCCATGGTTTGATCTCTAACTCTCTCAACTACACAACCCCCTTTTTCCACTCTGTTACCAAATGTATTTACCTCACACACCCGCCATTGCACCCCATGCCGATCTTTCTCTCTCCCTCTCCCTCTCACCCTCTCGCGCTAATACATGCATTGCCTATCTAGCCCCCCAACCTCTCGTGCGCACGCACGCACGTTGTCTATCTAGGTCACTCCCTCGAGACTGTCTCACTCTTTCTTCCACACGGTGGGCCACACTCGCTCAATCTCGCTCTCTTTATCTGACTCTTGTTTAACCTCATTTTCTTTCACACACAAATGATATATCTCCCTGTTCGGGCCTCGATCGACCCACTCTGTACTCTCTCACACAGATTGTCTATCTAGGTCAGTCCATCCAAGCCACCCCCACTCTTTCGACCTCATGGCGGGCAACACTCGCTCCATCTCTCTCTCTCTCTCTCTCTCTCTCTCTCTCTCTATATATATATATATATATATATATATATATATATGTATGTATGTATCCCTGTCTCTCTGTTTGTATGTCTCGACTGACCTCGCTCTTTCTCGAACAAAAACGATATATCACCATGTTTAAGCCCAATTCGACCTATTCACATTGTATACTCTCTCACACACATTGTCTATCTAGGTCACTCTCTCCAACCCGCCTCACTCTTTCGATCGCACGAGGATCCTATGTGATCGATTGACCTTGCTTCCTCCTATGCACAAAATATATCTACACGTCTGTGACTGGATCATCTCTCAAGCTCTATCTTACAGCCTCACCATTGCCAAAAGCTTAGTCGGACAATATCTCTCCAGAGCATATATATATGTTCAATGAATGTCGGACGACACTAACTTTGTCTCTCTATCTATATGTCTCTCGATTGAACTCGCTTTCTCATGCCGTATCTTCCACGCATTGAAGCTACCTCTCCATCCCTCGCAAAGCCGGACTTATTTACATTGCGAGGGGCACTCCAACCTTGGATTAATTTGTGTAGGCATTTATTCTAGTCGGTTTAGTTTATATTTTCATAGCATTCGGCCCACAACTACTCCAAACACCGTTGCAACACCCGCAACTCCCCTAGTTGATTTCCCTTTGGCTCGGTCATCGCTCTCTCGCACGTCCTTCCTCGCCTTCAACGCGCACCATGGTATTATTGCAAAAAACTCTGATGTTCTCTTTAATTATTATAAATAAGCTACAAACTACACACCGATAGTCCACTTAGAATGGAACAAATTTCGACCCACAAATTAAAGTGCTACAAAATACACACCGAGGGGCCCACATGTCATGAAACAAATTTGGACCCATATACAAATTAAAAAATAAAGGACAAGGATCGAATATGCGACCAGGGCCTTCAAGCCGCACGTCAATAGGCAACATACGTAGAACATCAATGTTTGTTGTACCCCCCTTTGTTCACATAATGTTTTTATATTACCACAGCCTATTTAATGGATAACATGTAATATTATTTTTAGTACTATTTGCTTTCACCTACTGGTGGGTTCCATGTGTGCTCTCTCTCTCCTCCCCTTTTGTGTTTAGACGCACGAGCAAACATGAAGAACTCGCGGGCGATGTTGCCGTTGACCATATCTGGACGCGTTCACAAGTTACAACACCAGTTTCACATACTAGCAACACTAGTCAATGTCTACGGGCAATGCACGTTAATTTGGAAGTATATTAAGTGCACGCGGATATTAAGTAGGATATTATTTGCGTGTTATTATGTGATTAGCACTATTTTTGGCATGACATTAACTGCACGCTAAACGTGTTGAGCGCTCGACATTGAAGAAGTCTAGGTCATTGGATGACAAGGAATACATGTGGCTTGATGACGTTTTATATTTAATTTGATACGGCTCTAGCAGAACATTCAATCGATCAAACCATAGATTTCGTTCAGTCTGACTCCGACTTTAAATTATACAACGATCGATATAAAATAAATGGATCATAAACATTCAGATTTTAAGCATGTTAATCCGAACGTTTTTCATGGCAAATTTAGATTACGCGGCGGCGGTGGGGGCATCTTACGGTGGGCAGTGGCTCCTCTGCCGTGCTCTGTGTGTTATCGGGCCACTGACCGACGGCAACGGCGGCGTCTTGCGCCGTTGTTGGCCTACTCCTGGACGTTGGCCTCGCTTCAAGGAAGGCCAAATGTTTTGGACTTTGGACCGAGTCAACTGCCAAGAGGAGGGGACTGGCATTGGTGCAAGGAAGCAGTTGACGACGGCCATCCATGACGCTAAGGGGGGCACTGGCAGCCGCGCGGGGACAGGCGCTGTCGAAAGCGTGGCGGAGACATTCATGTGCACGAGCACCGGCATGGGCGCGCACGTCAGTGCACGTGCAGCCACATGCGCTGGCAGGTGCGCGGGCACCGCATGGGCATGCGCTGGTAGGTGCACGGGCGCGTGAAAGTCGGCGGGGCCCTCGTGGAACCCCGTGGCATCAGGATCAGCGACAATGTGCGGCTCCCAGCCCATCAATGCCACGGGGATGGGCGCTGGCGCAGTCAGGGCGACGGGAGCCGGAACGAGAGCGGGGTCAAAGGCGGTGTCTTCCTGCAAGGCCAGTTCAAGATCGTCCCAAAGCGCCTTATGTTCTTGAGACTCCGGCTGGGTGTCTTCCTCGGGAAACTGGAAGACTAAGGGCAAACCATCGTGATGCGGCATGGCGTACGTTTAGGTCAGGCTAGTTGGAGGTAGACGACAGGAGAATCAGAGAGGAAGAGAGAAGATCATAGTGATACCGGGTAGTGCAGGGTTGATTTTAAACTACGGCGCAGACGACATTAAAAGTGTGAGTAGTTGGGATGAAGGTGGGCGGCGGAGCCTGGTCAAATGACTCACCTCCCGGTGAGCCTGCACAGTGGTCTGCTCGCACGCCTCCCTGTCAGCCGGCGCACCTGTCTGCTCGCACGTCTCTCATCGACTCAAATGCTAGCTTGGACGGCACCTGCCTATGAGAAGCGGGACATGTGGCGGCACGTAAATGCCCACGGTTTCAATAGTGAAAGCGTTCGCCTTAACGTGACAGGTCTTTGTTCCAAAATACCTTGGCTCTTCATTTGTGCAACTTGTCATAAGAAGCTTGTCTCAAATTGAAGGAAAAAAATTACGAAGTAATATTTGTGCCATATCACGTGACCATGCTCAGTTGCAAGAATTTATGGTCACTTTAGGATTTTCTGAAATTTAAGATCCAGGATTGGAAACAATATCATAACCTGCATCATTCAATAAATTTTCAAGCCATACATCTGTCCTATTGTATTTTTTAAGAAAGGATTTGGTCAAACATTTTGCTTAGTTAGACTTCAGACAAGTTATATATGCAGACTAAAAGGATAATCCCTCCGTACTAGTGCATGGCCTGATATAACTCCAGTACTAGGCACGAACAAACGGGCTCAATTTTCTACTCATCCTGGTGTAGTAGTGGTAGTACTAGGCAATGAAGTTGTCGGGTGACCTTGGTGAGCGGCGACCGAGGAATTGAACCGTGCTTGGCATGGTAGATAACATTGTCTAGTTACTAAAGCATCCCTTCGTTGTTCATCGGTAGTCATTATGGACCGGGGACATGAGGGGAATTTCCTAGGGCTGGAATTCTGGCCGCCAGATATTTCGACTCGAAACGCTAAGGCTAGACTGGTTGGGGTTGCCTAATGTGTGTACCACGCACGCCACCAGAAGGACACGAGCCCGTTTTTTTTTTAATTTTTTAGGATCAACATGAGCCAAGGTCTGGCTGGTACGCCGTTGGGTCCTACCATTCGAGAATACGAAAGGAACCTTTTAAATTGCCGAACGAATCTCTGTGTATTACAATGCCCGTATTTTCCTTGCAAATACTAATCTCAACGTGGTAATTGATTTATGACGAGTTGTTGAATTAGAGTGAGTTTGTGATATAGTGATCTCAATGTGGATTTCACATTTCATGGTATCCCTAGTAAGTTTTTCAATGCAAATTCAAATTTAAAAGATGAACAATATAGTGGTGAGAAAACTTTGTATGTATCAAGCATATGACCACACACACACACACACACAGAGACCCACACGCGCGAACACAACAAAAATCCAATAAGTATAGTGCATCTATTTTTCCAAACCATGCATGTATGACATGAATTTCAAAATACTCCTTCTATTCCTAAGTATTAGTCTTTTAGAGATTTCAACAAGTGACTACATACGGAGCTAAATGAGTGAATCTACACTCTAAAATATCTCTATATACATCCGTATGTGCCAGTCCATTTGAAATCTCTAAAAAGACTAATATTTAGGAACGAAGGGAGTAAAATGTAAGACATGCATGGTCCTCAGTTCAGTATTTAAAACGAACATGAAACTGAAACATGAATATTATGTCTAGTACTACAGTACATGCAATTGTTGTGTTTAGGCGGAGGTATGATTGTCGGGGGTCAACCCCTCGACCTTAGATAAAATTGTGAAGCTCTGTTAGGGTTGTTTATATTATATTTGTCCCCACCCTCCCAACCACCTATTGGTTGTGCACCCCCACCCCTCCTCCCCGGGAGAATATCATGTGCCCCCATACCTTAGATACTATATGCCGATACGAGTTTGTTGGAGCTTGTAGATCTGAGATATAGCAGCTCACATGATGTCTTCATATTTTTGCAGGAAACCTTGATGAGTTTGAGAATTGCACACAATTTGTACAAAAACTACCCAGATGCCCTTGGATCCCATATCCAACGACCTCGAAGCTTGTATCACCGTAGCATCTAAGATGAAGGATGACATCATATTCTCCTATATGTAAGTGTATCATGTGCTACCACAGCTTAGATGCTTTGGTGATACAAGCTCTTCGAAGCCGTTGGATTTTTGATCCAACACCTCCTCGATGGTTCGAATGGTTATCTACATAAAAGCCCCCAAAGAGTTTGGCAACTGCTTATAAGCACAAAGACTGCTCATATGCCATTGGATCTCAGATCAAACGACCTTGAAGCTCGTATCACCGTAGCATCCAAGCTGCGATAGCACCTTATGTTTTCTCGCACGGGAGAATATGAGGTGCTCCCACACCATAGAATCTATGGTGATACGAGTCTATGAGTCCACGGAGATCTACCGGCCCACAGTAGGAGGTTTGAATGTTTTTGCAATATACGGCTGAGAGAGTTTGGGAAATGCGCAGAAAGTTCAAGTACTACGCATGTGCCATCTGATCACTGATCATACGACCTAGATGCTCATATCACCGTAGTGGGTAATTACGCTACGGGGAGCATCTTATATCAGCAATGGGGAGCCGTTGGATCCAAGATGCAGCGGCACGCACGAGGCCTGAATGTTTTATTTGCAAAAAAACCTTTGGAGAGTTTGGAAATTGCGCATAATTACAAAGACTACTCCCAAGCCATTGGATCTCACTTCCAACGGTGTAAAACCTCGTATCACCATAGCATCTAAGCTGCGGGGTGGATGTCATATTCTATGCCGCTGTTAGTTTTGTTCGTAAACTTGCAAAACACGTGTAAGTCGTGCCGTTACTTGTGTAACCATGCAAAGTATTTGTTAAAAAAACATCCTACACTAAAATATCGGAACAACACACGGGGGTCCCACTTGTCATTAATCAAATTTGGACATAAAACTAACAAATCTGAAAGACCAGAGTTGAACTTGCAACCTGGACTACAAAGCATAAGTCGATAGCCTGAAACAACAATGGGTGTTGGCTTTGTCCCATAACTTGATTTTATACAGTATTACGTTGAGTAGAGTAGAGGGAGTGCCTCGTCAACACGTGCATGACCGTTGACTCACTTACTGGTGGGTCCCAGGTCTGCGATCTCTCTCTTCTCTCCATCGTCTAACCTTTGCACAGGCACACATGAAGAGCGGAGCTAGCTTGCCGTGGTGTTATTACAACTAAAAAAAGCTTGGAAAATAGAAGAATTGCCTAGAATTAGAGACGTTCTGGCTGGTGGAGACGGAGCTAACCACACCTATCCTCCGTGCCACGTTAGCATGATGAAGCTGTGTGGCTAGTGGAGTGTTTTCGACCGACTGGCTGGGTCTCGAGGTCGAACCATAGGTACTACGTCTGATACAGTATATTTTTACACGCACATTTTTCCTCCGTGCCGAGACGTGGCACACCCTACCGCGCGGTTTCGGGGTCCTCCCGGGTGGTGCATGCATATATTCTTCCTAACGTGGGACGCCCTACCGCACGTTTTCTGGGTCCTCCTCGGTCGTAGCGCCGAAGCCAGTAAATGAGTCGTCAAATCACGAAAGACCACCTTTCCCGCCGAGTACATCAGCGAAGCACGGTGGCTAGCTAGTTGGGCTAGTTCGACCGATTAGCTAGGCCGCCGCCACATTTGTTTTTTCACCCTTTTTTATCTACTTGTCGGCAGGTAAATTTAAAGATCCACCGCGGGCGTTGCTCTGGTGTTTGGGTGCGGCAGGATTTTAAATTTTTTGATTGATGGGAGCAGGCGCGACAACAATTAGTCACGATGACTCCGCCTGTAAACGCACTTCTCTCTGATGTGAGTAGTCGTCGATTGGTGTTTTACCATGGTGAAAACCAAAATATTCCCCACTCCTCGGATGTCACCCTCCGCCTTCCCTTAGATTGCACTGCCTTTCAACCATTTCGCCCCCTTTTCTTCCTCTCCCCATTGCTTCTACTTGGTGCCATGGCGGCGCAGCAGATCACGGAGTCCGAGGTGAGGCGCCTGACACAGGAGCTCCAGGCCAAGGATGCGGAGCTCAGGGCCCAGGACGTGGAGCTCCGTGACTCAAGGAGGAGAGGACTGCCATGCTCCTCCGTTATGTGCGGGAGTTCACAGAGCTTCAAAAGTGGCAGGCGTCCACCACAAAGATGCTCGAGGTGTAGGTGGTGTTACTAGAGAAAGCAGGAGATACGATAGGCCGTCAGGAGAGCCGGCTGGAGCGCGAGTGGGTCGTTCGTGACGAGGTCTAGGATCTCCTCAGCCACGTGGTGAACCAAGTTGCCACACACGTGTTGTGGATGCGTGATGCATACCGTCGTGCTAGCGCGACCATGTCGGCCGTCGGGCTAAACCCGTTCGACCACCCGATCGACTTCAACGAGCTGCGGCTTCCTGACCTAGTCTCTTTCTTCACCTATATCTCCGAGGAGCTGAGCCGTCTCCGCCCAATGGTGGGGGTGGAGCTAGACAAGGAGGGGTTGCGGGCTGCCATCGCTGTTGCCGAGCGAATCATTTCAGGGCTCCGTCACCAGAATCCATTGATGCCATTGGACGCCGTCTTTGACGAGCTGGCTCCCATCGACCGGGAGCAGGCTCTGCGGGCGGTTGCACCCTGCATCACCAATGTCATGTGCCTCGAGAAGCAGAGGGACTTCGGTGGTGTTTACACGCCCTCTGCATAGGCATGTCCATGTCTCATTGCAACATGACCGTTGGATCAAACTCAGACGGTGCAGATCAGTAATTATAGCACCAAGCTTGTGGGTGTGTTTGGTTGCATTCTCATCTCAATATAGTTGTTTCCTCTTCGTGTATTTGTGTTAACCTACTAGTGTGGACTCATGCACCCTTCATGCACTCTGCCAAACACCCAAAAGTGGGTCGAGAAGGGAACTATTGCTCCCATCCCGTGCACCCTTCATACAACCTTCCTAACACTATTCATGCTTCATATGGTCATGTTTCATGGAGTACTATAGCACCGTACTCTCCCTGCATTGTAGACCTAGTTCTGTTAACATTGATCTCACCGTTCATTCTCGACTGGACAGTCGAAAAAGCGGTACTATGTTACTACATTACTGTTCATATAGTTGACATGCGCACAACATAATTTGTTATCGTCATATATTACTACACTAGCAACAAGATTATGTGTTACTGACGTATGAACCACTGCACATGCCTAGTAGTAGGAGCACTGTGTATGTTCAAGTGGCTACGGTGTTTCGCACTCCTCCGACGTAAGAGTGGCAATGCTTGCTGTAATCATTTTTTTCTTCAAAAAAACAGTGGACACGCTCTACCGTGCGGATCCTCCTCCAGCCATGCACTAAATTACTCACTTTCACCGACGTGTGGGACAGCCAGCATCTGGGTCCACCAGCCATGCACTAAATTACTCCGTAGTAGAGTGACGGTAGACTACCCCGATCGAAGCGCCGCAGTAATGCCCAATGAGCCGTCAAATCACAAAACCCCCTCCGTTCTAGCAGCAAGTTGGACGGACGAAGCAACCATAATTTCACTCTTCTCTCTCAGCTTCCTCTCTTGAAGAAAAACCCCGCTTGCTTTGCTTCTCCCTCATCTCATTCCTCATTTCACTCTTCTCTCTTAGCTTCCTCTTTTGGATGGATGTTGGAGCACCGACCGACGTGATGTTTATGGCTCTGGCCAAAACCGTCGAGGCTCATGGTATGAAGAAACGCAAGCACCCCGCCGAGACTACCGCATACAAGCTCAAAGCTATTGCCCTGTCCAAGCCCCCCTCTCCGGGATCCCTCATTAAGCAAGTCTAGGTAATATCTCTTCTTGACGATCTTTTTCTCTATCTTGATTGTGTTTTTTCATCTAACACGCAGTACTAGTACTAGTAGTACAACTTTCTGGGTGATCTTGCATGTGATTTTAGTGTGCCAAATGACGGTTCTAAATTCCTCTTTTGATCAAAACATGCGAGTGGTTGACACTGATTTCTTATAGATTACTTTCAACTACTCCCTCTGTCCCAAATTTCTTGTCTTAGATTTGTCTAGATACGGATGTATCAATACATCCGTATCTAGATAAATCTAAGACAAGAATTTTGGGACGGAGGGAGTAATTTACGAACATCAATGCTACCTTTGAAGAGGGTATATTTGCCTCAGTAACTTGTGTTATGGATATTGCAAGTAATCCCTCTGCTCTCATGCCTTTCAAGACATGTTCTAGTGTTTTTGTTCACTCATTTCTGTGTGTATATGTAGTCATATATGGAGTATAATATAGAAAATCATCTTATATTTCTGAACGGAGGTAGTAATAAAATATGGTGTCTGCTTGAATTAGAACCAGGTCTGCAGTGGAGATGAAGTTCTCAAAGTCATGCCGTGTGAACTGGAAGACCTGAGGATCAGTTCTACTGCTAAACTATCCAGCTGCTGTGTCCTTGTTGCCACGTGTCCTGAACTAGTGTTTTCCTGTAGCATTGTTGTCAGGCATGTTCTCGAGGATGTACTTGAACACAGCAATTTCCTGGCTGTGCCTTCGATTACAAAGGGTGTGGTTCTTGTAAAGCTTCCCAACAAATCTGATGTGGCCTGTCTTCACAATCATGTTTATGAGTGGAAAGACCAGTCTGTTAGGTTCTCCAAGGTTGAAGAGATGCTTATGGTGCATGTAGACATCTCTCACGAAGTCCATGGCCTAGTTAGTTATGCGAGGTTCATCTGGTAGGTCGGTGGCAAGAAATAGTCTGCAAAGTTTAATTAGTGCAACTTTGCTTGTCTGTAGTAAGTACTATTGTTCAGTACTTGATTTGTGTTTGTGAACCCTGTATTGTTTATTAGTACTGCCGCTTTTGGTGTGTGGTCAGTCCTGAGAATGGTCTATGTTAATGTCTGTCCACTCAATTCAGTTTGTATATTTTGAAGTATCCAGATCACCTTTTTTGTGAGGACGGTTTATCAATTATGGTTACACTCCAATATCTGTATGCATTGCAGGGTTTATCGCACCCACCAGGATTTCCAGTCCCATGGATGTTCGGTCCATACAATTTGTCACGACCTTTGGACTATCCTGCTTGTGGGAGTAGGCGGGGCCCCTACATGCCACCAGAAGTTGGACGATCAATATTCTGTTTAGTACTTCAACATAGTGATTTCCTAATAAGGATTCACTCGTGTCACATCAAGTAAATCTTATTGATTTACTGTCTAAATCTTATTGATTTAATGTCATGTTTTCTTTCTTTCCCTGAAGTTTTACGATGTAGGTTTTGCCATGTGACATTCATCACAGAATAAACCGTTTGGTTTGCCCTACGATGGCTATTTTTGCAGGCTTCACTTCTTATGTCGTGTCAGTAACGAAGGCACTGTCCATCACCTATATTACTGGAAAAAATTGAACCAGTCTGTTATCTGAGTACAAGCTGAATCCCTAAGACGAACTGCAGTTTGGTTTAACAAAAACACCATAATTAATCCTTCTCCCGTTAAAAGAAATGAAGAAAAAAACTGGATCACGGTCACGGATCCTAGTCAAGTTAGAAAGCTGATCATAGCAGACCAGACATGATCGACGCTGTCTCGCACATCGGTACCACCTTCAGCAACGGATCGAGCACCGGCAGTTGCTCTAGCACTGACAGTGGGAGCAGCTCAATCTGATCCAGCTGAGGATTGGGCACCAACCGCGTCAATGGATCAAGCTGGTCTACCGGAGGATCGGGCATCGACACCGGCACCTGCTCCAACACCGGCACCAGCTCTACAAGGAGCACCATCTCCGGCAGCAGCAGCAGCTTCGGCACGTGCACCAACACTTGCACTTGCATCTGCTCCGTCCCGTGCAGCGGCAACCGAACGAGCAGTTGCACCGGCGACAGACTAGGCTGCAGTTCGCACTTCATATACCAAAGTCCTTACAAAAACCAACATGTCCACCTTCTTGGTAAGCATTGGCCGCCCAAGTGCTTCGTTCTTTTTTCTTTCCATGTTGTTTCACATGATTCACTGTGTTGATCTAACTGTTTTGGTATGTCTTCTTGTTTGCACACACAGAATTCCTAGAGCAACGAGGGAGTCGTTCAACAATCCGGGCGACCGCGGCCAAGTTTCTCTTACGATGCGCAAACTTGGTGTGAATGAACTTGCTCAATATACCGTAAGTACAAAGGATGGTCGCATGATGATTGATGCTAAAGGATGGTCAAGGTTCAAATCTAAATCATATCTTGCGGTAGGGGATGATGTCAAAATCAAACTTTCTTAGCAAGGAGAGCTGGTACAAATCAACTTTGAAATTCTTCAGTAGCAACATGCAACTGCCGAACTGATCTATCCTTCGACAGATTTTGATGTAATAATCTAGCATGGTGAAACAAGTGTCATGTGTGTATAAGTAGTACGACAGTATTATTTATCACATGGTATATCGTTGATAGAATTGCAACTCTCATTGCTGGTTAGGAACTGTCGTTTGATTTCATTCCAACAGCTGCCTTGCTTTATTCCATTTTGTGTATTCGCCTTGCGACAACATCTAAAACCAGCACCGTACTAATCGCTTGCAATATGAAAAGCGCTGAGGTAGAACACATGGGCCCCCAAACATGCAGGGTGGGCCTGCGGCCCAAAGTCCAGAACCGTGAGCCTCTCTAAGTATTATATTCTCAGCTGAACCCCCATAATGCCCATGCTTTGCACGTAACATCAAGATGCATTTGTATGAGTATTTTATCTTGTGAGAGAAAAGGATGAACGAGGGAAGGCCTTATTTGCAAATGTGGAGAGGTGTGTGCGTACCTTTTTGCAAAATTGCCATAGTTTCCTTCCTATCCGTCAGACATAAATTAGGCGGCCTATATTGCAGGATGCAGGCACACCATCATCACTAACTTGTCTATACTGTGTTAAAAACAACTCTGTTTTTTATAATTATATATGTTATATATATTCCTCTTGATTTTTCTTATGTATAAAGTTGTGATATAAAAGATTTGTATATTTGTTTACAGAGGGAGTATCTCTGTGTCAAAAATATATTTATGTGTAACTAGTTACTCCTGTCTTTCTACTTCCTTTCGCTGATATGTGGGGCATCCGGCAATGGGATCCACGTGCCATATGCACAAATTAGAGTGCACAACTGCACGGTAGACACACGCCGGTCGTAGCGCCACAGTAATGCTGAATGAGCCATCAAATCAGAAACCCCCACCTTTCCAGCTTCGTCTGCTTGTTCAGAGAAAAACCCCTCTCGGCGATTGCATAGGGTTTTCTCATGGAGAACCGTGTACGAATTCTTCATCCATCCCTGATAAATCCAAGTCCCTTGGTCGCAGGTAATCCTAGGATGGCAGCCACCGCCGTTGATGCATTTTTCTTCCTACTGAATCTAGTGTGTTTCATTTGCAGTGCCAAAAGTGCGAGGACCCTACAGGTTTCTGGGCCCTTGGCGAGACACCACACTTGTTCCTTCTCATCCTAACACATGATTTTAAAACGTGCACGGTATGTTCCTAGAATCCTCTTTTCTATCCGGGAGGGTGGGGTTTTTTTGAACATGTTGTCGACTAATTTGGAAATTTGGATTGCTATATTTGGATAAAAGGTACTACTAGTACGATGGTCAACAATGACGTGAAGGAGGAAGTTATTTCTAGATTTGGATAGGGAATACATTGTGTTCTCATATTATTTTTCCTGCAGTGCATTATTTGCTCTGCCAGAACACATGTACTCAAGATGCTCGGCCTTGACATAACTGAATACAACAGTTTAATGGTCACAGTGAAGACAAGCCATGGATATAAGTTCTGAGTTGGGTTCATGAACCAAGAAGATCACTGCTTTTTTTTATGGCCAAACTTGGATAAACTTTCTCAAGTGTTACAGACTGAAAGTTGGCGCATGAATTTTGATGGAAATAGCAGAACCTGGTCTCATCTTCACTGCGATCTTCCACCCCAACATCGTTCCAATTGTTCATCCATGTTAGTTTTGTATCTAGTTCTTGCTTGTTGCCTCGATACTTCTTAATCCACCTATTCTGTCTAACTAATCACAATTTGACTTTACAAGTAGCAACGAATCTCTCGTGAAGATGCTACTTCTAACTAATATTTTCTTATAATTGGTGACACGTGAAGGTTTTTTCAGTGTTAAGCAGGCTGATCGTTTGTTATTCTGTAATAACTCGGTTGTTACTGATGGCACTGAAGTTGACTGGGACGACATCCACAAGTTCCTACACTTTATTGATCGTCTTGAGGTCCTTGTGGGGCATTTCAATGGTGGAAGGCCACGTGGGATATGTGTGCCACTGCTGCACTCGTTGAACAGGTCCAACTATGTCGAGAAACTTATGGTACGAGTTGTTTTCTGTTATATATGTTGCTCACAAACTATTGCTTTTACACAGTTTTACAGCTGTGATCTTATTGAAACAAAAACTGCCTAGTTCTATTGTTCCTATACAGATGCCTGACCATGGTCGGGTCAGACTTGCGCTTGGTCACAACATGATGTTTATGTCGACCTACTCCATTCCCCTTGGAGGTGAAAAGATACTTATTCATGGGTGGTCTCAAATAATGAAGGCCCGTCCATCTTGGAGAATAGGACAGAAGATTATGTTCATGCTTTTCCATGGCTCTAAAGCGAATATCCTGTTTATTGACCACATTGCGAGATGAAGCTGCTTTCAGAAGGTTGTGGATGCGCGGGGTGGCGCCTGGGCCTTGTCCCGGGGCTTGGTGGCCTCACCCTTGGTTAACTGTAGGCAAAGTAGCACTATTCGAGGCGTGCTCTGTATGGTTGAACCTGTATAAGTACTCAGATGCTTTCAGCTTTGGTTGTTAAGTGCCCCTGCTAGTTTCAGTTAAGGTTATTAAGTACTCCTGCTGCTTTTACAGTCTGTCGTGTTTCTTCAGTCATGTCTTTCTCCAGCCGCCAAAACCAAACCAGCACCGGCGGGGCCACCTACTTCCGCCTCCCACGGCTGGCTGCGCCTCAGCGCACGCATCGCCGCCCCACCATATCCTAGATCGTTAATGCCGACGTCTGAGGCCTCGTCGTCGTCCTCCGCGCCCTTTGGTGCGCTCACCGCAGCGCCGCCCTCTCGCGTTGTCAACATGGTTAACAAACAACAGGAATCGGCAGAAGTACGTGGAGAGGATGACAGTAGGGGCCCATCATGTCAGCGTATGGAAAAAAAATGCTTCCTCCTAGTGTTTTCCTAACATCTGGGACCCACGACATTGTGAGCGTATATAGTCAATAGACGAGAGAATAGCACAAGATCGGGTGACACCTGGGACGTAGCTGCTAGAGCAGTATTTTTTTTTGTTATTGTTGAGACGGAGCAGGGTTTGAACTAGGCTGTGGCCCGTCTAGCCCAGGCTTATATTTTATGTTCACCATGTGACCAGCCCAGCTATTTTTTCTTTGTAAAAATGAGCCCAGTTTATTTTTTCTGAAGAATACCCAATCCAGGCCTACTTATTTTTCTACGCCCTGATGGGCTGCAACTCTTTCAAGACGTCTGCAATTTTTGAAAGTAATATGAAATGGGTTGTAAATATAAAAACAGATGACAAATTGGCAATTACTTTATAATTTCTGAATTGTTTCGCATTTTCAGATTCCTAATTCACTGGGAATTAACCTAATTTAAATATATCTTCAATGTACTTTAAATCTGGCTCGACATTTCGGTATTCTACATTCTTAAGAAGTTGCTCCCCACTTGTACCAATTCTCTCTATATGCGGACTGTCCACATCATCATGCATGCCACATCAGCGTTCAGATCTAAACCCCAACCAATCGACATGCATAATGCAGCCATGCATCCATGTCATCATTTGTGTTCTAAATTAATTTAAACAAATATTTATTGCTTTATTCATCCGAATCTACTATACGTAAATAGGAGCACCACTACTTGATTTTCCGGCGTTTTTGTGCGTCCACATTATCCTAATTTTTTCGGTCGTTTTATTCATCACAGATGGCTCAGATCGGCTCAAGAGTTGATGCCTGTGCTCCACACGACCACATCCCTCCCGTTGACGATTCCTTTCTCGGCCATGTTACTACGGAAGAGGAAGCAGAAGCGAACCGTCCACCAATCAAAATGTACTTCGTGCAACTCATATTCCCCATCTCTGTCTCTCTCCCCAAACGACAGAAACCCCACGCGGCAGAATCCAGCCGCCGTCGGGGGTAGAACCACCGGCTACGTCGGCGGCGATGGCAAGCACTACCGTGGCTCCGGATTCCCTCAACATCCCGAACATCTGCGCGTCGTGGGGTTTTATTTCCTCCATGGTCTGGGCCGCCGTGGCTGGTGCGCGAGCTGTTCCGGCCTGCGGACAACATTGTCTGATGGAGCGGCTGCGGGGTTGTGGTAACGGAGGTCGCCGCTCCCGAGCTTGTCCACGCCGGCATGATGCACTCGGCGCGTCTCGGCGCTGTGGACCTCTGGTGCATCAAGCGGCTCGCCGACGTTTACAACCACGTCCTGCTCGGCGACTGGACCAAGGTGGTGCCGGCCGCTCGGGCGCTTCATCTTTGTTGACCCAGAGAGTTGTACTTGTAGACTATTTTTTTCTTAGATTAGTTCCTCTAAATTTTCAGGTGAGGTGTACGTATATTCTCTGTTTCAAGTTCTTTCACGTTCAAAGATGTGGTTACAGGACCCGCTCTCACTCTGTGGCTGAGAGAACATGAGCTGTTTAACTGCAACCTTTTTTTAGAGTATACTGAACACCTGAACTGCAACTTTGCCAAGAGAGCAGATCAGAGTGGAAACCTGGTGGCCCTTTTGGTTCCTTTGGGCTACTTCTGCTCCAATGCAATATGAGGATCTATGCGCTCTGTATCATATCATCAAAATATGTGAAAAATGCCTTTCTGAATATACTGACTTTTCTTCTAATGCCTGTACGTTTTCTCCATGGAGTATAATTTATTAATTTTCAGGTCATGTTCCTTCAACACTACTGGAAACTGGTGAAAACCGGACAATGATGGAGACCATAAATGTTACTGAATATTTAACTACGAGGCAGGTATAGTTTCCACATTTTCGTTTGAACCTGACACTTGATTGTGCCGACATTTTCATTGTTTACTTTGCGGAAATTTGGTTGTATGGAGCTAAATAGTTGAGCTGATTGCTTTCTGGATTGGCAACCATTCCATTTTTTGAAGTTGTCTAACAGGCTTTCTTTGCCTCTATTAACTAAAAAAAATTCCGTTCAACCCACCGGATGAATTACTTATAGTTGTGTGTAAACATTTGAAGTATGAGCTTCACGTTCTTCTTATACTCTTTATATGATACAGAGACTACATGCAAATATTCTTCCATGTGTTTTTATATATCTTTGAGATTATGTTCATAATTTTTATTCAGGTTATGCAACGCTAGAGTGCTATTTTAACCCCTTTTCAAGGAATATAACAGTTTATGTGCATTGTTCAATTGAGCTATTCTTGCACAATTTTTTTGAATGATAGATGCACCCATAGGGTTAGTGCAAATGCTTATCAGAAATTATATAGCACATGACGAATTGATAGTATTGTAATCTCTAAGATAAAAAATGCGTGCCCTTCAGCCGTAGGCCTGTATCTATGATATAGTATCATTTTGAAACATACATGCTATTTGCTACACTGACAAACACGAGATGATCGGTACATTTCTTCATTATCTTTTAGGTCAGTAGTATTTATCACACGTTCTAGTTTTTAGTATTTTCAAGGAAGTGCTTCTAGCATGGTGGTAAGTCCTCTAGGTGCAATATTGGTGCTCTTGAAAAGGGAGCCTCACTAAGTTTGCAATTGGCCCATCGCAGACAGTCGAGCCGCCTTGAGATAAAAGCCAAGCCTTTGAGTTTCATCCTTCTACTTTCCTAACAATTGAATTTTTCCTAAAATACTTTCCAGTAAATATGGTTTATGCTTTCAAACACCTCTTTTATACTTGTGCATTTGAAAAGTAATTTTGAGCTTTTGTTCTATTATGTTTTTCTGTCTGATGTGCATGATTGAATCATTTTATTTGCAAACCTTGAAGGTGCGCACTACTGGCTGAAATGTTATATAACTAAAATTGATGATGCTTATTTACATTGCTTCCATCCTTTCATTGTTACATCAATACAAGAAACTTGGATAGGAGACACTTCGGTTTTTCTTTCTTTTGGTCCCATTTATCTTATTTTATTTGTTCGCACTACATTGTATTGATGATGGAATGACCGACTGGAATTTAACAATATGTCACTTCGGGGTTTCTTCTTTTCTATCGAGTCATGTAATGTGAACCAACACTCCGGCCAAGATTCACACATCAAATAAACTATAGTATCCCACAGCAACGCGCGGGGCATCAACTAATTAAAAATAGTTTGGAACCAACAGAAATATGCGAAATTGGCCCTGGTCAACCAAAAAAACGGACTGCAATAAATTGCATAAGAAGTTGCAATGAGCTATATATAAATTATTAAAAAAAGAGGGAATGGTCTGACTTGTGGGCGTATTAAGTTGACGTGTATGCAATTTTTTTTAGTTATTATATACGTCAACAAACGATTCTAGCAGACGTAACCATTGGATGTCAATCCAACGGCCGTCGTGTTTCTTCAATCTCTGATCTTCTTGCTCCAGCCGACAAAGCACCGGTGGGTCCGCCTGCTCCCGCCCCCGTGGCCGGCTGTGCTGCCGCGCAGGCCTCACCGCCCCCGACTACTCCCACCGCTGGCCAGGGCATCCCTCTACTCACCCACACCCCCTGTTATTTTGTGGCAACGGCGGCCTCACACCGCAGCCAAACCAGTGAACCCTCGTACTCCTCTCCGCGCGGGCTTCCACTGCCATGTCTTCCCCAGCTCCGCGTCGTCCCCTTCCTAGGCATCGCCATCGTCCACCGCCCTGGTGCTCTCGGCGCGGCGTGGTCAATGTGGTCAACGACCGACTTCCATCGGAAGAGTACTGTACGTGGAGAGGTTGACGGCTGGGTCCATGGCATCCGCAAGGAAGTGCCTCCTTATTACGCGGAAAATAATTATTCCTTCACCTGACAGCAGGGACCCACCAGACGGGCCACCATATTTCGCAAAAAACGTTTCCCCGTGATAGCTGGGACTCATCGGACGGGCCACCGTATTTCGCGAAAAAACGTTTCCCTCGCTTTAAGCTCGGACCCACTGGAGGAGCCTCCTTATTACGCACAAAAAATGAATACTCCCCCTGCTAGCTGGGACCCACCTTGGTGCGAGGCTGACTAGTGGGCCTACTAAGTTGACTGGGACAGAGGCCTTTGTCAAGTTAGTCAATATTAACGATTCTAGCTCCAGTGACTGTACGATGTCCATCCAACGGCCGTAGTGCTTCTTCAACCTCTGGTCTTCTTGCTCCAGCCGCCCAAAGCAGCGCTGGTCGTGTCGCATGCTCCTCCCTCCCATGGCTGGCTGTGATGCCACGGAGGCCTCACCGCCCCCTACTACTCCCACCGCTGGCCAGGCCATCCCTCTACTCACCCCCACCCCCTGTTATTCTGCGGTGACGACAGCCTCACACCGCAGCCGAACCAGTGAACCCTCATATTGCTCTACACGTGGGCATACACTGCTGCGTCTTCCCCGGCTCCGCGTCGTCCCCATCCACCGCCCTGGTGCTCTCGGCGCGGCGCGGTCAATGTGGTCAAGGAACGACTTCCATCGGACGTGAACTGTATGTGGAGAGGCTGACAGCTGGTTCCATGGCCGGAGCAAGGAAGTGCTCATTATTATGCGGAAAATAATGATTCCTCCACCTGACATCAGGGACCCACCGGACAAGCCACCGTATTTCGTGAAAAAACGTTTCCCCCCTGACCGCTGGGACCTACCAGCTACATCTTCGCATGCAAGGAAGTCCGTCCATATTATGGGCATAAAAAATGATTCGCCCCTTGTCTGCTGGGACCCACCAGGTACATCTTCGCACGCAAGGAAGTGCGTCCGAAAAAAATGATTCGCCCCCCTGACTGTTGGGACGCACCAGCTACATCTTCGCACACAAGGAAGTGCCTGATAGTCGGGACCCACCTGGTTGAAGCGTACGTAGCGTTGTCATTCTAGTCGCGACCATGTATGTACATACAAGTCGATGTAGAGGCGCGCACGTGTCGCAGTAGAGGCGCGCACGTCGCATGTACACGTACGTCCAGTAGCCAGTGTGCAATAAAGAAAATGCGGCCAGATACGTACATATGGGCGGGGTCTCAAACGCCTACGCGCGCGTACATACGGCCAGGGCTCATGTACATGGCTGGGTCGGAATGGAGAAACTGCGTCGTCATCGTGTCCATGGGGAAGCAACGGAATGCGGCGTGTTCATTGGGAGGCAACGGAATGCGTCGTGTTCATCGGGAGGCATCGGAACGTGTGGGAGCCAACCGGCTTGGACGGAATAGCCGATGGAAACAAGGCCTGGCGTACTGCAGAACAAAGGAAACGACCTTGTGTTCGACCAGCCACGTTCGAAATGGGATCCTATTCATCGGGAGGGGTCTAGCATACCGCAAGACGGAGGAAACAGACTTGTGTTGGACCTCCTATGGTTGAAACGGGGTCCTGTTTATCGGGAGGGGTGTGGCGTACCGCAAAACGGACGAAACAAACTTGTGTTGGAGCGCTACGGTCGAAACGGGGGTCCTATTCATCGGGAGGGTTGTGGCGTACCACAAAACGGGACTCCACGGGATACTGTTCATCTCCACCATCGACCTCTTCCAGCCTCCACGGGCTACTGTTCATCCACCGTCGACCTTCTCTAGCCTCCACCTGCGACTGTTCATCCACGGGGCTCCTGTTCATCCAGCCTCCACCGCGCGCTACTCCACCGGCTGCTGTTCAACCACCCCTCTCCACGGGCTCCTGTTCAACCACCCCTCCACAGGCTACTGTTCATCCACCCCTCCACCATCTTCTATTCATCCAGCCCTCCACGGGGTCGTCCTGTTCATCCAGCCCTCCACGGGGTCCTGTTCAGCCAGCCCCAACCGGCTCGATCGATCGAGGTCCTGTTCATCCAGAGGCAACACCACGGGGTCCTGTTCATTCACCCCCACTGGGAACTCTTCATCCAAACCCCCCTGCAACACTCACTATTCATCTAGAGGCAGCATCGATCGGCTTCAGTTAGCAGCAGTAGCGAAGGAATCGCTCGACCGGGTTCAGTAACGCATAGCCTGCAGTCCAATCGCTCGGGTTTATTTAGAGCCCAATGCCTCGCTCGGGTTACTTAGAGCCCAACGCCTCGCACACACGCGCGTACGTGTACGAGAGAAACGAGCATCGCTCGGCCCCCGAACACCCACCGTAACCTGGAACTCGCCAAAATTTTCCTCGCCCTCGCTCCTACCACGATTTTTTCCATCATGGACGGCCCAAAGAATGTCATGCAGCTGCGTCTCTAGCCCGCCCAGGACGAAAAGCCCATTTTTTGCCATGATTTTTTGTCATAGAAGTAGGAGAGCACCACATCTATGATGATACCGGGTTTTGTCACAATTATCGTCATAGAAGTGTCATAAGTATGACAAAAAAATTCATTCTACCCAAAATGTCACGGATGTGTCTTTTTTTTTGTAGTGGAAGGACATGCAACGGAAAAGCTATTTTGGTCACAGTTTGACACGCCGAAGCATCCACTGTTGAACGAACAGATGGCCCAGTGGGCCGAGCTCCACAAGATGTCCGGCATTGCTATGAAGGATGTCATAGCCCGGCTGTGGCTAGTAGAACCCATTCCAGATAGTTATTTTGGTTTGGTGCGGTAACTTGTTAATGCAATGTCACGTATCGATGCTGTGAAGCGCTCAACGTGCATATAAGGTGCACGGATGGCCCTTGCCCATGTCAAGATGTACTGGGTGAAGATTAAGGCCACCGATATTGCAGCGTAGAGTCCAC
Source organism: Triticum timopheevii (assembly GCA_963921465.1). Lineage (NCBI taxonomy): Eukaryota > Viridiplantae > Streptophyta > Magnoliopsida > Poales > Poaceae > Triticum > Triticum timopheevii. The sequence continues at coordinate 243,317,268 of OY997264.1, read as the reverse complement.
CCGAAGGCAAGGACCTTAACATGCTAGAACATTACTTTGAAGATGTCCTAGAGGGTGCCCGCTTAATAGAGGGTCAGTGCTCGAAAAATATTATGTTCGAGTAAAGTGTATCAAAATAGTAATAACAATATTATGATATATTTAAGGCTATGTTTTAATACTTTTTGCCCGAAAAGTTTTGGCGCCCCTCGTGCGGCCGTCTTTTCGGTATATATACAATCTGAAAGTTTGCAGTCGTCGGCTTCAGCCCCCTCGCGTATATCGCGGGGGTGTTCGGAAAAGCACTTGATCAGCCTTGACCCAATGTCTTGGTCCATTAAGGAGGTGTTAGTGTGGCGAACTAGGCAATCGGACTATAGAGCTTTAACACTTTCATTTAGCCATAGGAGTTTGATGCTGGGGATACTATATAGCCCCTGGTATGTCCGTGGTTATCCGAATACAGTGCATTTACATACGTGACCAGATGGACGATCCTTCGTTTAACACAGAGGGAATCGCAAAGATTCCGATGAGTCATCGAGTGGTTGACCGGCTCTCGCAGCATCATGATAGTCAGTTTTCGACTTTCTCTACTGAGGTGCTCATCCGAACGAGCCAGGACACAACCGTAGTAGTTCTCCCTTTACTTCCCTAGCCGATATAGCGGAACGTAAGGTTGTAAGCACAGGAGCCGGGCAACCGAACTATTGACCAAAGACATGATTCCGAGCTGATGCATATAAGGCCAAACTCGCGATGCCGAACACTCCCTACAGGTGTCCGGACTTCTAGATATACATCGGACTGAATACAGCCCCTGGTGATAGACCCTGGTGTCAAGGCATGTATGGCGATCTGATGTGTGGAAAGAGCGCAGGTGGTGAGAGCATGAATCTCAAAACACAATACGAACCAAGCTGCTTCTATAACGTCCACTTTAGTACGACGAGCCTTATATTTGCAGATAATGCCGGTATCTTTCTTGGACAATTTACATGCCAGGAAAGTATAAAAAAGAGATAAAAAGGTTTACACAGGGTCTTAATCTAAAAAAGAAACCTTAATACGGGGCCCTGCTGCATGTCTGCGCCTTTGTCTCCGTTATGAAGTGTCCTTGAAGGGTATAGTATGATGGCCATCTGTAGAAAAGAAAAAACCAGGTAAAAGAATCTGGTGTGGCCGTAAGTAAAGCTGGTTCGTTTTAATGAACCATGAAATATAGCTTCTAGAGTCCGAATAGGGTCGAGCCGAACTATGGACTTTTTGTGTGTGGTGTGCCCCCCGTCGCCACCCAAGGAGTTTTTAGTGTATATTCATGTATATGTGGCACCTGTGCTGTCTCCTTATGGGGCGGTCGATGGGGGCATAACTGCTAATAGAGTTCATGTTTATCTGAGCTGCCGCACTGAGGTGTGCGCCGGATACGTTTAGCTGGGTTCGTGGTCTCGAAGACCGATGAGCCGCTCGGCTTGAATAGGCCGTTTTGTGCTTCGACTGCTAGGCCGCCATGTCTTCTTCTGTATGAAGAGATCGCTCCATATTTCCGCTGACCGTGATGACACCACATGGTCCAGGCATTTTGAGTTTTAAATAAGCATAATGCCGGATTGCACTAAAATGGGTGAAGGCCGTTCTTCCGAGTAGTGCATGATAGCCGCTTTGGAACGGACAAATTTTGAAGATTAGTTCTTCGCTTCGAAAGTTGTCAGGGGAGCCGAGTACAACATCTAATGTTAGAGAGCCCGTGCAGCGGACTTCCACGCCCGGTATAACTCCTTTAGAGGTAGTGGTGCTTGGCTTGATTCTTGACGGATCTATCCCCATCTTGTGGACAGTGTCCTGGTATATCAGATTGAGACTACTGCCGCCGTCCATGAGTACTCGAGTGAGGTGGTATCCGTTGATTATTGGGTCGAACACTAGGGCAGCCAAACCCCCGTGACGGATACTAGTCGGATGATCCCTGCGATAAAAGGTGATCCGGCAGGCTGACCATGGGTTGAATTTGGGGGCGACGGGCTCAATGGCATAGACATCTCGGAGTGCGTGTTTGCGCTCCCTCTTTGGGATATGAGTGACATAGATCATGTTCACTGTTTTGATCTCCGGTGGAAATTTCTTCAACCCCCCGTGTTCGGCTGGCGAGGTTCATCCTCGTCTTCGCTCTGAGGTTCCTTCCCTTTATGTTCGGTGTTGAGTTTGCCGGCCTTCTTGAAGACAAAACATTCTCTGTTGGTATGATTGGCTGGTTTATCAGGAGTGTCGTGGATCTGGCAGGGCCTGTCTAGAATTTTTATCCAGGTTGGATGGACTGTCTTTGTTTCCATTAAATGGCTTCTTCCGTTGACAAGGTCTGGAGCCCCGGAATCCGGCATTTACCGCTGTATTGTTTGGGCTTTTTTCATTATTCTGACGTTTGTGTGCGGCGGTATAGGCGCAATAGCCTCATCGTCGAATACGGGCAGCAGCTTACGTTTAGGATAGTTTTTTGTTTGGCGATTACCGTCATATTTTTCCTCGGTGTCTAGCACTTCGTTCCATCTGTCGTTGAGCGTATCCTGTGCGGCTTTAAGCCGCTGCTTCTGCTTCTTCAGGCTCTTCGCAGTGGCGATAAGCCTTTGGTGGCGGCGTTCTTGTTCTAATGGTTCTTCTGGGATGATGAACTCGTTGTCGCCCAGGCTGATCTCCTCTTCAAAGACAGGTTGGTAATTGCTATCTTCGGCATCGCTGTGGTTGAATAACATCTCCGGACTGTGTTCGCCGTCCTCTCGCATGCCCTGCTCCAACGCTGGGTCTGCGGGGTCCTCGGCTTGGTTCATATTGTCATCATCGTCCGTGACCGTGTTGCTGTTTTTCCTTTTGCCGGATCGAGGTCGGCGCTTGGGACGCCGATGCTTAGGAGGTTCATCGACAGGCATGTTGTTATTACCGTCGGCCTCATTCTCCTTTGGTGTGTCCACCATGTATATGTCGTATGACGATGTAGCTGTCCACTGCCCTAAAGGTGGTGGTCTTTGTGCTTGCTCCTCTCCGGCATCGTCGTCCATACCGTCGATGTCCTCGGAGCTGTAATCGAGCGTGACGGTTAAGTCCTCGACAGTGGCAATGAAGTGGGTGGTGGGTGGGAAACGAAATTCTTCGTCGTCCGCTTCCCATTCGAGCCGGACATAGTTCGGCCGAAAGTTCCCTGACAAGGAGAGGGATTTTAGTAAGTTTAGCACATCGCCTAAGGGCGAGTGATGTAAGATGTCCGCGGAGCTGAACTCCAAGACCGGAGTCCAATCAGGTTTGATGGACGCGGATGCACACGGTCCGGAACATATGGCCGGAGACAAGTCCGAGGTTCCGCTAACACAAGCCCAGCTCGATGTTGGGTCTGTGTGCGGCTCGAGCACCGCTGAGTCTGTGGCCTCCATGGCGGGGTTAAGCTTCCCGTCTTAGGACGATGCAGTCCGCTCCGGCTCTAGGGCTAGGGCGGTCACATGCGCTATCTCCTGCGCGCGGCCAGATGACAAATCTAGGTCATGTTCATCATGGTGGCTGGGGTCAGCCGTCATGTGCTCGAACCAGTCGAAGATCAAGTCTCCAGAGATATCGACCACAAAATTCAGGCTTCCAAATCTGACATAATGGCAAGGGGCGTAGCTATCGATCTGCTCTAGATGGCCAAGCAAGTTGGCCCGTAGTGCGAAGCTGCCGAATACGAAGATCTATCCAGGGAGGAAGATCCCCCCCTCGACTGTGTTGGTGTAGATGATTGATGGAGCCATCAAGCCTTCTGATGACGACACAGCGGAACTCTCAATGAAAGCACCAATGTCGGTGTCAAAACTGGCGGATCTCGGGTAGGGGGTCCGGAACTATGCGTCTAAGGCTAATGGTAACAGGAGAAGGGGGACACAATGTTTACCCAGGTTCGGGCCCTCTCTATGGAGGTAATACCCTACTTCCTGCTTGATTGATCTTGATGAATATGAGTATTACAAGAGTTGATCTACCACGAGATCGTAATGGCTAAACCCTAGAATCCTAGCCTATGAGATTATGATTGTTGTGGCTAAACCCTAGAAGTCTATACAATCCGGTTTATATAGACACCGGGAGGGGCCTCGGTTGTACAAAGTCAGTTACATAGAAATGAATATACATATCCCAATCGCGAAGCTTGCCTTTCACGCCAAGGAGAGTCCTATCCGGACACGGGACGAAGTCTTCTATCTTGTCTCTTCATAGTCCAACAGTCCGGACCAAGTATACAGCCCCGCTCAAAAACCCAAAACCAGAAAATGAGAGAACGACGCAAGACAAGAAAACTTCCCCCTTTTTTTTCTTTTGATAAATGCACAAGAGCCAAGTTCATTCCAGAAAGCCAGCGAATTGGGTACAAGAAGAGTGGCGAAAGCAAATGGCCGCATCCGGTGCTTTGCTAGTCTTCAGGTCTTCTCACCAGGGCGGAGCTCAGGGCTTCCACTGGGCGTGGGCATAGTCATTGGGGGAAAGTGTCGAAGGCCAGTGCGGAGCATGGTGCTTCCACTTGGACGTGGGTGGGAGCCCCCGTGAGGCCCCAGGGCGGCACTCAGGAGACTCCGGGGCATGTACAGCCCCACTCATTATTACGTGAGAGGGTCATGAATGGAGACTTTCACAGGCCGGAGCCTTGCTTCATGTCACCCGACGAGGACCCCGCCCTGCGCCACCCTCGACCTGGGTGAGACCAAGGGGCAAGGGGGAAGCTGGGCAGCGCCCTCGGCGACCGGAGGCCCTCCACCGGGGGGAAGGGCTCGCCAGCGCCTTCCCCGGTGGGGGACCTACCTCCGAGCAGCGTCTTGCTCCATGCAGCGCGGGGGAGGCCCTGGCCTCGGGCTCCCCCCCATGCCTCTACCAAGGCCCTTCGTGTTCCTATGGCTGGGCCTCCGCCCTGGGAGCCCTGGCGGCGGTTGCGCCCTGGTTCACCTGTGATCCATGGTTAGTGCAACCGTGATGCCGAGGCGTTAGCTGTACCTAGTGGTTGTTGTTGTCGAAGATGTTGGTGGAGCCCTACAGCAGCCCAGAAAGAGCTTTGGCTTCGTGCACCTCCAGTGCCTTGCCTGGCATGGGGGATCGGCTGGGGCCTTCTCCTGGTGTGTAACTCAGGTCCACTGTGATGGGCACGTAGGCATCTGGGCTGGCCGCGCCCGAGTCGCTGCCTGGTTGCCTCACGCTTCCGCCTTCTACGGTCGTTATCGGGTCCTGGTGATCGAGGGCCGGTGCACCAGCGCGGTTTGAGGGAAGGTTGCTTGGAGTCGTCGCGTCCCGAGGTGGCATGGTCGAAGCAATGCGGGGCCGGACTGTGAGTCAGGCCGACGCCAAGAGGCTCTTGAGGAGCCCTGGGATGGGGCGCGCGGGACTGGCGAGGGTGAGCGCGCGCCCCCACCATGGCCTGCGACATGGGCAGGGTGCAGAATGGTGCTGCGCCCCTGCATGCTGCGTCTAGCGGCTTGGCAACTCGCTCCAGTAGGGCGTCGCGGCCGCTTTCTACCAGCCTGCACCTCAGCAGTTCTCGAGCCACGATGACCGCGGCTCACATGTTCGCCTGCTCCCAGCGAATGTGTGGTGCTATTGCCGCGGCGTAGCTTGAAGATCATGCGGTGGCGCGGTTGCGGCGCGGCGCCAGTGAAGGGGGCTGCGGCCCGCACCTCCCACGGCCGGCGGCCCCAGGCGGAGTGTGGAGATCTTCCTCGTCGGCAGGTGCTGTTGAGGAGGCCCGAAAAACCTAGTGCTCAACGTGGGCTCTCGGGGGATCGGCCATGGTGTCGGTGGAGTAGCGGCGGACTGGTCGACGGAAAGAAGATTTGATGCACCCCTACCTGGCGCTCCAAATGTCGGATTTCGGGTTCTGCAAACCCTTGATAGGTTTGAACTCTGGGGTGCATGTGGAGATCTTAACCTACCCAACCTGCCTACTGGCGATCCTCTAAGCCTAGCACACCGAGCTCAAAGGGACAGAGAGACACAGCAGTTTATCCTGGTTTGGGCCACCTTGTGGTGTAATACACTACTCTAGCGTTTTGGTGGATTGCCTCGAGGGGCTGAGGATGAAAAGCCTCAGGAGGTGAGGTGCTCTTGAGCTCGGGTGAGCTGGTGATGTGGTCAAGTGAGAATAGATTCGGTCCTGTTCTACTCTCTCCCTCTTGATTCGACTTTTGACCCCCCCCCCCTCTATGGTGGTGAATAAGTCCTATTTATAGTGGCCTTGGTCCTCTTCCCAAATGTTGGCGGGAAGGGATCCCACAAAGGTCGGATTTGAAGGGGACAGGAAGTACATGCTATCTTGACTAAAGTGGTCTTCCCCTACGAAAAGCCTCTGGTCGTGACACTGCAGTGGGCTCGGCGATGACCTCCGTCGTGCCGTCCTGGCGGTCTTGGTCTTGTTGCACCAGAATGGAAACCTTTGGCTGATTCCTTGGGACTCCGCACCTGCCGCTTGCCTCCTTTGCACCAAAGAGGAAACTAGTACTCTGCGCCCGCTGGCACTAGCCTGGCCTTGGTCGTCATGTCTCACGTCAGCTGAGCCTCGTGAGGTGCACCTTGCATAGAAGTCTCCGCCCCACGGGAGCCATCCTGAGGAGGCTGATCTCCTTAGAGGTCTTGGCGTTGTCCGCCTCGCGATACTTGGCCCCTTGCGAGGGTCTTGAGTTGTTGATACCGAAGCTGGGCCATACTAGGCCGTCGATGGAGCCACGCACTGGGCCGCAGGAAGGCAAGTCTGGGTACCCCCGTATCCAGAATGCCGACACTTGTATCACCATCTCTTTGTCGAACTAGTGCACGTATACAATTTACCATTGTATTGGGTGTGTTGGGGACACAAGAGACTCTTTGTTATTTGGTTACAGGGTTGTTTGAGAGAGACAATCTTCATCCTACGCCTCCCACGGATTGATAAACCATAGGTCATCCACTTGAGGGAAATTTGCTACTGTCCTACAAAATTCTGCGCTTGGAGGCCCAACACGAGTCTACAAGAAGAATGTTGCGTAGTAGACATCAATGGTAAACAGTAGTTGTTCCCAATATTTTCCTGTGTAAGTACATCTAAAGGCATGTTAAGTACAATAGGCTAAACATCAACCAAATATATCCATGGTAGACAACATAATCTCGAAATGATAGCTTCATGGCAAAGGTTTAAGGACGCTAGTTAAGAAAAACAAGAAGTGGAAAGGTCTGGTATTAACTGGAATAGGCCAAACATTTAAAAACAAGCAAACATAGTCATTCAAACTTGTCTTGTGCAGGTCTAAGTACACTAGCTATTGTTAAATCAAATGGAAAGGCGTGTTAAATACAACATGCTTAACAACAACCAAATATAGTCATTCATAGAGCTATTGTTAAAACTCGCATTCATGACATTGAACTGCACAGTTCATACTAGGACATATAGAATATCACATTGCGAATAACAGAAATAAACAAGGCATACTACGAACAACCAAAGATGGCAACTGAAACTGGACACATGCTAACTATAAAAAACCAAACAACTAAAAACCGTTGAAATAAACAAGGCGTAATGCATGCAACCAAATATAGCAATAAATATTGGATAGGTTCTCACTGCAAAAGGGGTTCAAGAAAAAAAATCATGGGATTCCCTCGGTGAAGAGGCACAACAAAACAAATCATGGGTTTCCCTACTTGTCACAGATGGGCTCCTCCTCTTGGTTGGCGTCGATGACTTCTGACTTGGTAGCTGAGGATCCCAAGCCAGCATCGCAGGACATGTCCTTCCGAAATGAAAAAAGGGGCTCCATGGCTATGAAGGATGGCAAATTGTTCATAATGAGTGATAGGAGATTAGTGGTTGGTCCATCGATGAGATCGACGGCTATTGAACCCGAGGGGTTCAGGGTGGGCAACTTAACTTGTGACATAGCCTGCGTCAAGCCATCATTGTCGATGACCTCGATGTCGTAGCCGACGTTCGTGACATACCAGAACACTCTATCCCGTTGGTTGAAAGGCTACGATTAGTCATCATCGTTAGCTTCCTCGGCGGCCACCTCGCCGACGACATACGAAGAGGCCATGGAAAAGCTCTTTTGGGACATTCACTCCTCGAGCTCCTCGGGAAGCCTAGCCAAGCTTAGGCTGTGACACTCTGGACTGGGGGAGGGGGGATGGGGGCCTATGGGAAAGGGGGTGTTTCGCAGCCGTCATCTAAGAAACTTAAGGCCGGGAGGGTATGTATATTGGCGTGTAACCTGCACAGGCAGACCGACAAAGGTTGATGATGGAGGCGGCGCGGCGGAGCCGACCTAGCTAGGGTTTCGAGCGAGGGAGGGGTGGTGGTGGTGGTGATGGTGTGTGTGTGTGTGTGAGCGGGGGACATGGGGTGAGTGGTGTGTTGGGGGGTCCAAGGTGGTGTGAGGGAATGCCACGGGTATTGAAAATTTTACTTGGCGGGAGTAAAATGGCAGGGCTACAAAAACTTTTGATCAAGGGATTAAAGCAGAGCAGAGTGGGACTAACAAACATCACGCGCGATTAAAACATAATAATCATGTGCTACCAAACAGAGAAACACTCTAGCTGAGCGGATATTCTTGAGATTGCAAGGGATGTGTAGGATCAAAAGTATGTCTAGAGGGGGGGGCGTGATTAGACTACTTGACCAAATACAAATCTATCCTTTTCCCAATTATAGTTCTTGGCAGATTTTAGCAACTTAGCATGGTTCAAGCAATCTGAGGACAATTCAAGCAAGCATGCAAAGAGTATATGAGCAGCGGAAAGTAAAGCATGCAACTTGCAAGAATGTAAAGGGAAGGGTTTGGAGAGTGCAAATGCAATAGGAGACACGGATGTTTTTGTCGTGGTTCCGATAGGTGGTGCTATCATACATCCACATTGATGGAGACTTCAACCCATGAAGGGTAACGGCTGCGCGAGTCCACGGAGGGCTCCACCCATGAAGGGTCCACGAAGAAGCAACCATGAAGGGTCCACGAAGAAGCAACCTTGCCTCACTAGGGGTAGATCTTCACAAAGTAGGCGATCTCCTTGCCCTTACAAACTCCTTGGTTCAATTCCACAATCTTGTTGGAGGCTCCCAAGTGACACCTAGCCAATCTAGGAGACACCACTCTCCAAGAAGTAACAAATGGTGTGTTGATGATGAACTCCATGCTCTTGTGCTTCAAATGATAGTCTCCCCAACCCTCAACTCTCTCACACAGGATTTGGATTTGGTGGATAGAAGATTTGAGTGGAAAGCAACTTGGGTAAGGCTAGAGATCAAGATTCATATGGTAGGAATGGAATATCTTGGTCTCAACACAAGTGTAGGTGGTTCTCTCTCAGAAAATGTATGTTGGAAGTGTAGGCATGTTTTGATGGCTCTCTCCACGAATGAAGAGTGGGTGGAGGGGTATATATAGCCTCCACACAAAATCTAACCGTTACACACAACTTACCAATATCGATGGGACCGAATTGAGAAACTCGGTCGGACCGATTTAGGAAATCATGTGACCGTTAGGATTTTCGGTGGGACCGACATGCAACTCGGTAGGACCGATATGGTTAGTGTTAGGGCATAACATAATCTCGGTGAGAACAATTAAACAAACTCGATGAGACCGATTTTGGTAATGGACACACAGAGGGTTGGTCAGGCAAACTCGGTGGGACTGATTCGCTCATCTCGGTAAGACCGAAATGTTACGAAAAGGAAACAGAGAGTTTGCATTGTAATCTCGGTGGGACAGATCACTCATCTCGGTTTGACCGAAACGTTACAAAGGGAAACAGAGAGATGACAACCCCATCTCGGTGAGACCGAGATCCCTATCGGTGAGACCGATTTTCCTAGGGTTCGTGGCAGTGGCTATGACATCTGAACTCGGTGGGACCTGATAGAAAGAATCGGTGGGGCCGAGTTTGACTTTTGGTTTAGGTCAAGTGTGGATATGAGAGAGTAGTTGAGGGCTTTGGAGCACATCACTAAGCATTTTGAGAAAGAGCCTCATTAAGCAACACCTCATCCCTCCTTGATAGTATTGGCTTTTCCGATAGACTCAATGTGATCTTGGATCACTAAAATAGAAAATGTAGAGACTTGTGCTTTGAGCTTGAGCCAATCCTTTGTCCTTAGCATTTTGAGGGATCCACTTTTCTCATCCATGCCATGCCAATCATTGAGATTTCTTGAAACATTTATCTTGTAGTAGCATTAGCTCAATGAGATATATGTTGTTAGGAATTACCAAAATCACCCAGGGATAGTTGCACTTTCAATCTCCACCTTTTGGTAATTGATTACAACATATAGATCAAAGCTTCGACAAATGATAATAAGATTGAAAAACATTGTCGCTTTGAGAAGTATGTGAAAATTAAGAGCTCCCCCTAAATTTGTGCATTATTTAAAATTTTCTTTGGACTGCAAATGCACAAAGAGTTAGAATCATGGGTTACTCTTCCATGTCACATACATCTTGGTGGAGCGCTCAAAATGATAATAATTAAATACATGCACTCACCACCAAGCAAAGTGAATGATCATGTAAGGATATAAAGGATAATGTCATCCAACAAGAATTAAGGTAGCATATGATCAAACACATGATCATCCAAGTATCTCACAAAAGGCATAGAGTATTAAGAAGACAAGCAAATAACAAAGTTCAAGCACCAAAAAGACAAGAGAGAACAAAAGCAACACTCTCTCTCGAAGCCTATGATCTATACATTTCCTCCCCCTTTGGCAACAAGTTACCAAAAAGTTCATAAAAATGCATTTTGCTTATCGACTCTCAGGCTTTGTCTTCATGGGATGGTGTAGAGATGGCTCCTTGGACGAAGACTTCTGTTGATGTAGCTGGAGCTGGTGGAGAGGGTGCTGGAGCTGGATGCACTGAAGTTGTAGCTGGTGCAGATGATGTAGCTCTGGTGTCTGCCACAGGCACTGCAGTAGATCTGTGTCCTCTGGGCACTCTAGCAAAAGCATCAGTAGTTCAGTTGCCCTTCTTCTCCTCCACTTCCTCCTGAAGTTGCTCAACTGCAGTCTGGATCTCAGTCACTTTAACACCAAGATCATAGAACTTCTTCTCTATGATTCTCTCCAAGCTCTCCTAGTTTTGAGTCAGGGTGGACAAGCCCTTCTCAATCCTCAGAGTGGAGGCAATCAAGTAGCCAAGCTGATCTTGCTTGCTCTTCAGGAAAATCTGATATGCCTCTTTAGCAGTTGGCATCTTAGCAGCCTTCTCAGCCCTTGCCTTCTCCATCTTCTCTTGTGCTTGCACAGAAGATGGTTTATTCTCATCCATCACAATAGTGTTGTCCTCAAAATCAGGGTATATGGGCAAGTGTTCCTTGTCCAAGAGATATGTGCCAGTGCCCATCTTGGACTTTATAAGCTCCTGAATCTATGGGGCATACCCATAACTCCTCTTCTGATCAGCAGCAGTCCTTTTGATTGTTTCCACAATCAGGCTCATGACTTTGAACTTCTGAGGCACATCAAATATGTGAATAAAATTAATTGCATGGCCTCTGATCATCTTGTGATCACCTAACTTGGGCAGCAAAGTATGCCTTAGAATCTAGTTGATAGTGACAACAGATAGTGTACAGATCCAAACTTGTGTGTCTCAAGTGCAGCATATGGGATCTCTTTGTACATGTGAGCCATTGAGTTGTGATCTTTCTTCTTCTTGGCATATACATCCAAGTCATTCTCATTTTCCTTTGGAGCATTGATCAATTCAGACCATTCCTCAACTGTTGACTGGTACCTGGTACCCTCAGACATCCAGACTATCCTCCCATCTGGGTAGAAGTGAGCTCTGGAGTAGAACTGCATAATGAGCTCATCATTCCACTTTGTGAGCTTCTGCCCAACAAAGTCTACTACTCCAAAAGACTTGAAACTGTCATAAACTCTTGGATAGTGATCTTCATTCTCCCTAATGTACTCCCAATCAACCCATCTCATGTCACAGACTATGGGCTTCTTGTCAAGCAGCACTGTCTCATAGAAATCCTGTTGTTCCTTAGTATGAAACATGTAGTCCACAGCAGTCCTTCTCCTGACAACATATGGGTCAGTCAATCTCCACTGTCTAAGACCTGCATCCTTCCTGAGCTTCATGTCTTTTGCAACTGGGTGAGCATCATTATGATCTGGGATCTTGGGCTTCAGCTTTCACAAGACAAGTGAGTCTTCATCTTCTTGATCAGCAGCTTCAGGCACTGGGGCCTTATTCTTCTCTGCAGCTGGAATACTCCTGGTGTTCCTCTTGAGTGCAGACTTGGGTTTTGGAGCAGCAGCTTTGGGAGCATCTTTGGGCTTAGATGGAGCAGCCCCTGACCTTATAGCATCTCCCATCAACTTTTGAGCTTTAGGTGCTGGTGTAGGAACCTCTTCCTCTTCATCTTCAGATTCGCTCCTCATAGAGGGTTTGCCAAGTACTTTGGCAGTGGTAGTTCTGACTCTCTTCTTCTTCTTTTCTTGGCGAGCAGCTTCATCTTCAGACTCAATGGTGAACTTCATGGTTTCACCAGTGGCAACCTTCCTAGGTTTGGAAGTTGGAATTCTCCTTGCAGGTGCCTTCTTCTGCATTCCTAGTTTAGTGGTAGCAGTTGTGCCATATTCCTTCTTCAGCACTTTCTTCTTTGAGGTGGCCTCATCCTCAACAGCCACATAGTCCTCATGCTCAGAATATGAGGTCTTCTTCTTTCTGGCCCTGGTGGCTGCCTTTGGCAAGTTGCTGGGTGTGTTCCTGTTGCCATCATCATAGCTGCTAGAGGGACTAGTGCCCTCACTCATCTGAACTTGGTCCTCAGACTTGTTCTGACTGTCACTCTGATCTGACATGGTGCAAACTCTGACAGCAGACCCTGTGAATAGATATAGATGAGGTAGAGTGGATGAGCATCACAAAGTACAGAGGTTTTTGCAAAACAATTGAGTCAAGAACTTAGTTTTAGTTTTCCACCGAAAGCATTTCGGAGCTACCGATTTGTAAACTCGGTGATACCGAAGCAGCTTTTGGAACCTAAACTAGTGAACTCGGTTAGACCGAGTCACAGTTTGGTGGCACCGAGACTGCTAGGGTTTCACAAAGTCCTGAACTCGGTCACACTAATTTGCAATTCTCGGTCAGACCAAGAATCACGTGTGCACTGGCCTAAGCCAAATCGGTGGGACCGATTTCTACAACTCGGTCGGTCTGAGATGAGTTCGGCGGAAACCTAACCCTAAATTTTCAATCCAAAACTAATCTACGGAGTGTTTTCGCTGGATAGGAAGATCTCAAGCAAGATACATGGCAATGCAATGTGCTAGGAATCGGAGTGAGGAATAGCACAAGGTTTCAAATCCATACCCTAGTTCAGTGATGGATTTGCTACGGTGGCAACGGTGGAGTTGAATCCCGTTGACGGCGGCGGAGACCAGCAGCAGCAGGTCGATGGTGACGAGGAGGACGATCCGAACACCCGAGGAGGCAGAGCAGGCAGTGTGCAGGCGAAGAGGTTCGGAAAAATTTCCAAATTTTGGCCCGGGGGTATATATAGCCTGACCCTGTCGGTGTGACCAAGTGGAACAACTCGGTGGCACCGAGATGCATAACTGCAAGCAGTTACAGCAACTCGGTGTGACCGAAAAGATCAAATCGGTTGCACTGAGATTGAAAACCTAGATCAACTTAGTGATCTTGGTGTGACCGAAATGGATGGATCAGTCAGACCGAAATGCACAAAGAGGTTTTGGAAGTTTAAGTCTATGACGAATCGTGGACTCTGAGTGCTCCTCACACAGAGTGGTTCAAATCCGACTTCATCAAACTTTGTGATGTAGAATGAATAGAGTTTGAGACAAGAAAAGCATATATAGTTAGAGAAGGTTCTTAGGCTTTCTTGTCCATCCACTTGGCCAAAGAAAAGAAACCAAACAATCAAAACTACAAGTGGATGTCCTCGAATGAGTAAAATATGCAACCAACATGCTCACACAATAAAATGACAAATGAAATATGTGGCAAAGCATGCACAACCATTCTAGCATCTATCAAGCAATTGGCGATGACTAGGTCATCTATATATGAGTATATTGACTCAGGAGTCAAATGAGAACTTTGATCATAGGTCATACTCATCGTTTAAGCACAAGTGGGGTTACCACTTCTACATAAAGCATTGTTGTGTTCACACCATTAGAGTTGCTTTAGCTCGATACTTAGAGTAAAGCTCCCCCTAGATGTGAGATCCCCCCTAAGAGGGATGAACTAACCTTGGGTTTTTTCGATGATGACTTTATGTAGGTGTTGAAGATGTGGATGCTCAATGTTGATGTAGATCATTTGGAGCAATCCATTGGAGTGAGTTGCACTTTCAATACCTACATGGGTTAGTCCCACAAGGAACAAACAAGGATATCTATAGACATAGAGTGATGCACACACAAGATGATGTCCATGAAAGCATTAGGTTACCTTGTCCCTTGTCTTACCAACAAGAGGGTTTGTGACTCCTTGAACTAGTGCAAGATGTGGAAGTTGATTGCACTTGTCCTTGCCAAAATGATATGAGTGAAATATGTTGGCGGAGTCACCCTTAGGAACTCTATAGTTCTTCTTCTTCGGGATCCACATCATCTTGATGGGAATCCTTGGAGTTGTAGTTGTACTCGATGAAGTAGAACTTGACGTAGTCTTGGGAACCCACTTGACCAAGGCCTTAGGAGCTTCTTCAAATGCATCAATCTCCTCTTGAAGCTTGTCCTTGCCTTTTTGCTTGTGGTCTTGTGGTGGAAGATCATCTTGAGCTTGTCTCCCTTTGAAGGAAGTAGGATCATACTTCTCTTGTTGAGGAACAAACTTCATCTTGGGGTATTGATCTTCTTCCCACTCAACACCATTGGCATTGAACTTCCGTTCAAAACCAACACCTTGGTTCTTCCGGTGCCTTACTTGCTTGCGTACAATTTCCTCGAATTGCTTACTCCCGGCAAGGCTCTTGTAAACACCTTTCTCTATAATTCCCTTCAATAAGCTATTTTCTTGCTAAAGTGTAACTTGGCTAAGAGAATCATTAGTGGAATCAAGAGAACTACTAGAAGCAACAACATTGGATTTAGCATGATAATTGTTACTACTAGAGGAAGAATCCTTCTTGTTCTTGTTACTAGACTTGACTTGAGGCATGTAAGTAGATGGGAGTAAATGCTTGGCAATGTAAGACGAACTTTTCTTGCGAAGATCATCATTGATTTCCTTTAAGAATTCATGTTCTTGCTCAAGGTTGAGCTTTTCAAAGCATAACTTCTCATGAGTCCTTAAAAGTTCTTGATGATCTTCTAAGATAGTTTCATGAGCTAACTTAAGAGTGTTTAGTTCTTTAGTTAGGAGCTCAATCTTCTCCTTATCATTGTCATTCGTTTTATCTTGATTAGCATGATTAATTGACGTTTCATCATAGTATTCATCACTAGATTTGTCAACAAGTAAATCATCATCACCTACCAAGTCATCTTCATCACTATTGAAATCAACATACTCGGGGTGTGATACCTTTGGGCCTTTAGCCATGAAGCATCTTCCAAGTCCTTCATTTGGTGTATCAAATATGTCATAGGAGTTGGTTGACACAAGTGCTAGACCGGCAACACCTTCACCTTGAGTATATTCGGAGTCGGAGTGATAGCTTGTATCCGAGTGATTGTCGGAGTCGGAGCCGGATACCCATTCACCAACATGAGCTTGATGTCTTCGTTTTGTGTAGCTCCTTGATGACTTGTCCTTCCTTTCTGAATCCTTGCTTCTCTGGGATGTTCTTCATTCATAACGATCATCTCTACTCCTTCTCTCTCTTGATGGTGATTCTTCTCTTCTACTTCTTCTCTTTGGAGAATCTTCTCTTCTTTTGTAGGGTGTCATACACTCGTTGGAATAGTGTCCGGGTCTTCCACAATTGTAGCAATTACGCTCACGACTAGAAAATCTTTTGTCATTGTATGAACTTGACTTGGAACTTATCTCCTTGCTTCTACTCTTGTAGAACTTGTTGAAGTTCTTCACCATTAGGCTCAATTCTTCATTGAAGGTTTGTTTGTCACTTGATGATGTCGGAGCTTGACATGAGGCTTTGTAAGCACCACTTGACTTGTTGTGGAGCTCCTCCTTATCCATGAGTGATATCTCATGAGCAATAATTCTTCCAATGACTTCCGTTGGCTCGAGATCTTTGTAATTGGGCATCATTTGGATAAATGTGCACACGGTATCATATTTTCCGTCCAAAGCTCTTAGAATCTTCTTGATGATGGATTTGTTAGTCATCTCTTCACTTCCTAAGCCGACAATCTCATTGATAAGAGCAAGCCTAGAGTACATTTCAGCGACACCTTCACCATCCTTTATTTTGAACTTGTCAAGCTGACTTTGAAGCACATCCAACTTGGATTCCTTGACGGAGTCGGTACCTTCATGCATATCAATCAAAGTATCCCAAATTTCCTTTGCATTCTCAAGATGGCTGATTTTGTTGAATTCTTCAGGGCACAATCCATTGAAGAGGATATCACAAGCTTGAGTGTTGTATTGCAGCATCTTCAGCTCTTCCGTGGTAGCTTCACGGTTCGGTTCTCTCCCATCAAAGAATTCACCTTGCAAGCCAATACACACAATAGCCCAAACGGCAGGGTTATGTCCAAGAATATGCATTTTCATCTTATGCTTCCAACTAGCAAAATTTGTACCATCAAAGTAAGGACCTCTACAGTGGTAATTTTCTTCGCTAGACACCATACTCTCCTAGGTTGTGAAACCAAGGCTATGACCACCAAAAGCTATGGAGATCAAGGCAAATGGAGACCAACGCTCTGATACCACTTGTAGGATCGAAAGTATGTCTAGAGGGTGGGGGGTGATTAGACTACTTGGCCAAATAAAAATCTATCCTTTTCCCAATTTTAGTTCTTAGCAGATTTTAGCAACTTAGCACGGTTCAAGCAGTCTTAGAACAATTGAAGCAAACATGCAAAGAGTATATGAGCAGCGGAAAGTAAAGCATGCAACTTGCAAGAATGTAAAGGGAAGGGTTTGGAGGATTCAAACGCAATTTGAAACACGGATGTTTTTGTCGTGGTTCCGATAGGTGGTGCTATCGTACATCCATGTTGATGGAGACTTCAACCCACGAAGGGTAACGGCTGCGCGAGTCCACGGAGGGCTCCACCCATGAAGGATCCACGAAGAAGCAACCTTGTCTATCCCACCATGGCCTTCGTGTTGGAAATATGCCCTAGAGGCAATAATAAAATGATTATTATTATATTTCTTTGTTCATGATAATTGTCTATTATTCATGCTATAATTGCGTTATCCGGAAATCATAATACATGTGTGAATACATAGACCATAACATGTCCCTAGTGAGCCTCTAGTTGACTTTCTCGTTGATCAAAAGATAGTCATGGTTTCCTGATTATGGACATTGGATGTCATTGATAACGGGATCACATCATTAGGAGAATGATGTGATGGACAAGACCCAATCCTAAGCATAGCACAAGATCGTGTAGTTCGTTTGCTAGAGCTTTTTCCAATGTCATGTATCATTTCCTTCGACCATGAGATCGTGCAACTCCCGGATGCCGTAGGAGTGCTTTGAGTGTACCAAACGTCACAACGTAACTGGGTGGCTATAAAGGTATACTACAGGTATCTCCGAAAGTGTCTGTTGGGTTGACACAGATCGAGACTGGGATTTGTCCCTCCGTATGATGGAGAGGTATCTCTGGGCCCACTCGGTAATGCATCATCATAATGAGCTCAAAGTGACTAAGTGGTTGGTCGCAGGATCATGCATTACGGTACGAGTAAAGTGACTTGTTGGCAACGAGATTGAACGAGGTATTGGGATACCGATGATCGAATCTCGGGCAAGTAACGTACCGATTGACAAAGGGAATTGTATACGGGATTACTTGAATCCTCAACATCATGGTTCATTTGATGAGATCATCGTGGAACATGTGGGAGCCAACATGGGTATCTTGATTCCGCTGTTGGTTATTGGCCGGAGAGTCGTCTCGGTCATGTCTGCATGTCTCCCGAACCCATAGGGTCTACACACTTAAGGTTCGGTGACACTAGGGTTGTAGAGATATTAGTATGCGGTAACCCGAAAGTTGTTCGGAGTCCCAGATGAGATCCCGGACGTCTCGAGGAGTTCCGGAATGGTCCGGAGGTGAAGATTTATATATAGGAAGTCCAGTTTAGGCCACCGGGAAAGTTTCAAGGGTCACCGGTATTGTATAGGGACCACCGGAAGGGTCCCGGGGGTCCACCGGGTGGGGCCACCTATCCCGGAGGGCCACATGGGCTTAAATGGGAGGGGAACCAGCCCCTGGTGGGCTGGTGCGCCCCCTTGGGCCTCCCCCTGCGCCTAGGGATGGAAACCCTAGGGGTGGGGGCACCCCACTTGGCCTGGGGGGCAAGTTCCCCCCCCCCTTGGCCGCGGCCCCCTTCCTTGAGATTCAATCTCTAGGGGGGCCGGCGCCCCCCCAGGGCCCCTATATAAAGAGGGGGGGAGGGAGGGCTGCGCACCCCTGCTCCTGGCGCCTCCCTCTCCCTCCGTAACACCTCTCCCTCTCGCTGAGCTTGGCGAAGCCCTGCCGAGATCGCCGCTACTTCCACCACCACGCCATCGTGCTGCTGGATCTCCATCGACCTCTCCCCCCCCTTGCTGGATCAAGAAGGAGGAGACGTCTTCCCCAACCGTATGTGTGTTGAACGCGGAGGTGCCGTCCGTTCGGCACTAGGATCTTCGGTGATTTGCATCACGACGAGTATGACTCCCTCAACCCCGTTCTCTTGAACGCTTCCGCGCGTGATCTACAAGGGTATGTGGATGCACTCCTCTCTCTCATTGCTAGATGACTCCATAAATTGATCTTGGTGAAGCGTAGAAATTTTTTATTTTTTGCAACGTTCCCCAATAGTGGCATCATGAGCTAGGTTTATGCGTAGTTTCTATGCACGAGTAGAACACAATCTTGTTGTGGGCGTAGATGTTGTCAATTTTCTTGCCACTACTAGTCTTATCTTGTTTCTGCGGCATCGTGGGCTGAAGCGGCCCGGACCGACCTTACACGTACGCTTATGTGAGACAGGTTCCACCGACTGACATGCACTAGTTGCATAAGGTGGCTAGCTGGTGTCTGTCTCTCGAACTTTAGTCGGATCGGATTCGATGAAAAGGGTCCTTATGAATGGTAAATAGAAATTGGCATATCATGTTGTGGTTTTACGTAGGTAAGAAATGTTCTTGCTAGAACCCTACTACAGCCACATAAAAACTTGCAACAACAATTAGAGAACGTCTAACTTGTTTTTGCAGCATATGCCTTGTGATGTGATATGGCCAAAAGGATGTGATGAATGAAATATATGTGATGTATGAGATTGATCATGTTCTTGTAATAGGAATCACGACTTGCATGTCGATGAGTATGACAACCGGCAGGAGCCATAGGAGTTGTCTTTATTTTTTGTATGACCTGCGTGTCATTGAATAATGCCATGTAAATTACATTACTTCATTGCTAAACACGTTACCCATAGAAGTAGAAGTAATCATTGGCGTGACAACTTCAGGAAGACACGATGATGGAGATCATGATGATGGAGATCATGGTGTCATGCCGGTGACAATGATGATCATGGCGCCCCGAAGATGGAGATCAAAAGGAGCAAAATGATATTGGCCACATCATGTCACTATTTGATCGCATGTGATGTTTATCATGTTTTGCTTCTTATTTGCTTAGTACGACGGTAGTAAATAAGATGATCCCTTATAATAATTTCAAGAAAGTGTTTCCCCTAACTGTGTGCCGTTGCGAAAGTTTGTTGTCTCGAAGCACCACGTGATGATCGGGTGTGATAGATTCTAACGTTCACATACAACGGGTGTAAGCCAGATTTACACATGCAAAACACTTAGGTTGACTTGACGAGCCTAGCATGTACAGACATGGCCTCGGAACACAAGAGACCAAAAGGTCGAACATGAGTCGTATGGAAGATATGATCAACATGGAGATGTTCACCGATGATGACTAGTCCGTCTCACGTGATGATCGGACATGGTGTAGTTAAGTCGGATCATGTATCACTTAGATGACTAGAGGGATGTCTAATCTGAGTGGGAGTTCATTAAATAATTTGATTAGATGAACTTAAGTATCATGAACTTAGTCTAAAAACCTTTGCAAAATGTATTGTAGATCAAATGGCCAACGCTCATGTCAACCTCAACTACAACGCGTTCCTAGAGAAAACCAAGCTGAAAGATGATGGCAGCAACTATACGGACTGGGTCCGGAACCTGAGGATCATCCTCATAGCTGCCAAGAAAGCATATGTACTAGAAGCACCGCTAGGTGAAGCACCTGTCCTAGAGAACTAAGACGTTATGAACGCTTGGCAGTCGCGTGCTGATGATTACTCCCTCGTTCAGTGCGGCATGCTTTACTGCTTAGAACCGGGGCTCCAAAAGCGTTTTGAGCAACACGGAGCATATGAGATGTTCGAAGAGCTGAAAATGGTTTTCCAAGCTCATGCCCGGGTCGAGAGATATGAAGTCTCCGACAAGTTCTACAGTTGTAAGATGGAGGAAAATAGTTCTGTCAGTGATCACATACTCAAAATGTCTGGGTTGCACAACCGCTTGTCCCAGCTGGACATTAACCTCCCAGACGAGGCAGTCATTGACAGAATCCTTCAGTCGCTCCCACCTAGCTACAAGAGCTTTGTGATGAACTACAATATGCAGGGGATGGTGAAAACTATTCCTGAAGTATTTTCAATGCTGAAATCAGTGGAGGTGGAAATCAAAAAGGAACATCAAATGTTGATGGTTAATAAAACCACTAGTTTCAAGAAAGGCAAGGGTAAGAAGAACTTCAAGAAGGACGGCAAGGGAGTTGCCGCGCCAGGTAAGCCAGTTGCCGGGAAGAAGCCAAAGAATGGACCCAAACCTGAGACTGAGTGCTTTTATTGCAAGGGAAAGGGACACTGGAAGCGGAACTGCCCCAAATACTTAGCAGACAAGAAGGCCGGCAACACTAAAGGTATATGTGATATACATGTAATTGATGTGCACCTTACCAGTACTCGTAGTAGCTCCTGGGTATTTGATACCGGTGCGGTTGCTCATATTTGTAACTCAAAATAGGAGCTGCGGAATAAGCGGAGACTGGCGAAGGACGAGGTGGCGATGCACGTCGGGAATGGTTCCAAGGTCGATGTGATCGCCGTCGGCACGCTACCTCTACATTTACCTACGGGATTAGTTTTAAACTTCAATAATTGTTGTTTAGTGCCAGCTTTGAGCATGAACATTGTATCTGGATCTTGTTTAATACGAGATGGCTACTCATTTAAATCTAAGAATAATGGTTATTCTATTTATATGAGAGATATGTTTTATGGTCATGCCCCGCTGGTCAATGGTTTATTCTTAATGAATCTCGAACGTGATGTTACACATATTCATAGTGTGGATACCAAAAGATGTAAAGTTGATAATGATAGTCCCACATACTTGTGGCATTGCCGCCTTGGTCACATTGGTGTCAAACGCATGAAGAAGCTCCATGCAGATGGACTTTTGGAGTCTCTTGATTAAGAATCATTTGACACATGCGAACCATGCCTTATGGGCAAAATGACCAAGACTCCATTCTCCGGAACAATGGAGCGAGCAACCAACTTATTGGAAATCATACATACTAATGTGTGTAGTCCAATGAGCATTGAGGCTCGCGGAGGCTATCGTTATGTTCTCACTCTCACTGATGACTTGAGTAGATATGGATATGTCTACTTGATGAAACACAAGTCTGAGACCTTTGAAAAGTTCAAGGAATTTCAGAATGATGTAGAGAATCAACGTGACCGAAAGATAAAATTCTTACGATCAGATCGTGGGGGAGAATATTTAAGTCACGAATTTTGTACACACTTAAGGAAATGTGGAATCGTTTCACAACTCATGCCGCCTGGAACACCTCAGCGTAACGGTGTGTCCGAACGCTGTAATCGCACTCTATTGGATATGGTGCGATCTATGATGTCACTCACTGATTTACCGCTATCATTTTGGGGATACGCTCTAGAGACAGCTACATTCACTTTAAATAGGGCACCGTCTAAATCCGTTGAGACGACACCGTATGAATTATGGTTTGGGAAGAAACCTAAGCTGTCGTTTCTAAAAGTTTGGGGATGCGATGCTTATGTCGAGAAACTTTAACCTAAAAAGCTCGAACCCAAGTCAGAAAAATGCGTCTTCATAGGATACCCTAAGGAAACCATTGGGTATACCTTCTACCTTAGATCTGAAGGCAAGATCTTTGTTGCCAAGAACGGGTCCTTTCTGGAGAAAGAGTTTCTCTTGAAACAAGTAAGTGGGAGGAAAGTGGAACTTGATAAAATACTACCTCTTGAACCGGTAAGTAGCGCAGCTCGGGAAGATGTTCCTGTGGTGCCTACACCGACTAGAGAGGAAATTAATGATGATGATCAAGGTACTTCGGATCAAGTTACTACTGAACTTCGAAGGTCCACAAGGACACGTTCCACACCAGAGTGGTATGGCAACCCCGTCCTGGAAATCATGTTGTTAGACAATGGTGAACCTTCGAACTATGAAGAAGCAATGGCGGGCCCAGATTTCAACAAATGGCTTGAAGCCATGCAATCCGAGATAGGATCCATGTATGAAAACAAAGTGTGGACTTTGACATACTTGCCCGATGATCGGCGAGCGATAGAAAACAAATGGATCTTTAAGAAGAAGACGGATGCGGATGGTAATGTTACCATCTATAAAGCTCGACTTGTCGCTAAGGGTTATCGGCAAGTTCAAGGGGTTGACTACGATGAGACTTTCTCTCCCGTAGCGAAGCTGAAGTCCGTCCGAATCATGTTAGCAATTGCCGCATACTATGATTATGAGATATGGCAAATGGACGTCAAAACGGCATTCCTTAACGGCCATCTTAAGGAAGAACTGTATATGATGCAGCCGGAAGGTTTTGTCGATCCTAAGAATGCTAACAAGGTATGCAAGCTCCTGCGCTCCATCTATGGGCTGGTGCAAGCATCTCGGAGTTGGAACATTCACTTTAATGAAATGATCAAAGCGTTTGGGTTTATGCAGACTTTTGGAGAAGCCTGCGTTTACAAGAAAGTGAGTGGGAGCTCTGTAGCATTTCTCATATTATATGTGGATAACATACGTTTGATGGGAAATGATATAGAACTTTTGGACAGCATTAAGGCCTACTTGAATAAGTGTTTTTCATTGAAGGACCTTGGAGAAGCTGCTTACATATTAGGCATCAACATCTATAGGGATAGATCGAGACGCCTCATAGGTCTTTCACAAAGCACATACCTTGATAAGATATTGAAGAAGTTCAATATGGATCAGTCCAAGAAGGGGTTCTTGCCTGTGTTGCAAGGTGTGAAATTGAGCTCAGCTCAATGTCCGACCATGACAGAAGATAGAGAAAAGATGAGTGTCGTCCCCTATGCCTCGGCCATAGGGTCTATCATGTATGCCATGTTGTGTACTAGACCTGATGTAAACCTTGCCGTAAGTTTGGTAGGAAGGTACCAAAGTAATCCCGGCATGGAACACTGGATAGTGGTCAAGAATATCCTGAAGTACCTGAAAAGGACTAAGGATATGTTTCTCGTATATGGAGGTGATGAAGAGCTCGTCGTAAAGGGTTACGTCGATGCTAGCTTCGACACAGATCTGGATGAATCTAAGTCACAAACCGGATACGTGTATATTTTGAATGGTGGGGCAGTAAGCTAGTGCAGCTGCAAGCAAAGCATCGTGGCGGGATCTACATGTGAAGCGGAGTACATGCCAGCCTCGGAGGCAACGCATGATGCAATCTGGATGAAGGAGTTCATCACCAACCTAGGAGTCATACCCAATGCGTCGGGGCCGATCACTCTCTTCTGTGACAACACTGGAGCTATTGCCCTTGCCAAGGAGCCCAGGTTTCACAAGAAGACCAGGCACATCAAGCGTCGCTTCAACTCCATTCGTGAAAATGTTCAAGATGGAGACATAGATATTTGTAAAGTGCACATAGATCTGAATGTCGCAGATCCGTTGACTAAACCTCTTCCGCGAGCAAAACATGATCAACACCAGAACTCTATGGGTGTTTGATTCATCACAATGTAACTAGATTATTGACTCTAGTGCAAGTGGGAGACTACGTACGGCAAGTCGCCTGGTTCCCCTGGCGCATGCATATCGACAGTGGGCCCAGTGCGCTGGTCTGACTGACGTCGCGCTTCTCTTTGGCGCTCGATGCGAGTGCGAGCGTCTTCGTGTCGTCGTTCTTGGAGAACTTGGCGTTGATCACGGCGAGCTCGCGGGTCCGACGACGCGGTAGATTCGGTGTCGAGGTTGGCCCGGCGAGTCGGCGATCTTGGCCTTCGGGGCGGGGAGTGCACGGTGGTGGCACCCCCAGCGGTCTTGTCGGCGTCGGCTTGCGCCTGGGCGTCTTGCCGGGGCTTCGATGTGCTCGGTTGCCGGGGCTTGTCGCCGTTGGCGAAGCCGATAAGGCTCTGAATGGTGGCCCTCCAGTCGTCGATCTTGTCTGGCGCTGGAGGGTAATCTAGAAGCAGCTGGTCTCGAGCCAGTGCTTCCTCTGGAGTCTTGGGTGGTGGTGGCGAGCGGCACGAGGTACGGGATATGCTCAAACTTCTAACAGTGTTAGAAGGAGCAACATCTCGTCCAGGCGACCGCACTGCGCTTGTGCCAGCGTGTTGACGTGTACGTTGGCCTTGAGCGTCCCGCGACCCACCAGCTTGGCCTTGTTCCAACGCGAGTACGGTGCTAGGAGCACCGTGGCGTTGTCGATCCTGCACCCCCTGGGAGGGTTGCGGTGGATGTACAGACGTTGAAGCTTGCGGGGCCTTGTCCTTGGACCTGGTGACAACGTCAGTCCCCTCGTCGGCGCCCGCTCCTCCGCCGGTGTCCACCCCACCGCCCGTTTGCTCCGGTGGTGGCAGGATAGTCGCAGACGGAGCGGCCACCTCCGAAGTCTTCTTCTTCGGTGGCATGTCGATGAAGATGCTGATGTAGCGCGCGCAGACTCCGGATCAGATACGCACGACCTCGACGCCCCCTACCTGGCGCGCCAAAGATGTCGTGGGGAATGAGCACCTATGGGGCAGGGAGCCCCTTTTCGGTCCGGCAGGGAGCAGAGGGCGCACGAAGAGCAGATCGAGGCGAAAGCATGCGAGGGATTTTACCCAGCTTCGGAGCTCTCCCGAGAGATAAAAATCCTACTGCTGCTTTGTGTTTCTATTCTGTTCTTGCTCAAGAACGTATGTGTGTTGTAGTTTCGAATGAGTCGAACCCCTTCTACGTGTGCATGGGCCTCCTTTTTATAGTCTAAAGGGGTCACCGACAGGTGGCAGCGTAGAGAGAGGGGTAAAAAAGTAAAAACGGGGGTTGGTACAACCGCTATCAGCAGTGCCCCCTACCTAACTCTGACGGCAGGGGACAAGGGCATTTAATGCCCGTCCGGTCGCCCAAACAGTGTAGGAAACGACCGTTAGGGGCGCCACCGATCGCCACGATGGCCTCCTTGTCATCTTCACTTGCCACCTCGCACCGCTTGGCTGCACAGCTACCCGCCACGTGCACCAGGAGTGATCCTGCGGCGACACGTCGCCGAATGTGCTGGAGCTTGGGCGCAGAGTGGTGGCTTCGCCGCGGCAAGCGCCTTGCCGCGGTCGCTGTCTTGCTGCAGCCCCAAGATTGCTGCTCGCTGGGTCTTGGTTGACCTTCCCGGCAAGCTCCTCTTGCCGGGGTCTTGTCCTTCCCGGCAAGCTTCTCTTGCCGGGACTCTGTCTTCTCAGTTAACACTTTGTTCTTGAATGGCAGTAAATAGGAATAGCGGAGGATCTTGGCGGACGCCCGGCAAGCCTTGCCGTGGGGCGCTGCGACTGCCCGTGCACAAGTTCGGGGTACTAAGGTACCCCTACTTTAGTACACCGACATTCGGAGCAGCAACCGTGATGAAGGGACGCGCGCCGTGATCGTGCGCCCGCCTCGACCGCGCTTTTCCTTGCTGGAGGTGCTCCCTGAGTTCGTGGTGTGGTCGGAGAGCCCGATTGGCACCTCGCTTTGGCTCCCACACTTCTTCTCCGGCAAGATTCCTTCTTTCGGGCTTAATGGCCTCTGGCTGTAGGCTGACGGGTGCTGCAGCAAAGCTTCGTGGGTTGGCGCTGAGGTCTCCGCCTTTGCCAGCGTGGTGCTGGCCCATAGCTGGCAGACCTTCCCCGCGCGCATGGCCTGGGCGGAAGGTGCACCATCCACTTCAAGTACGATGGCCTGGCGAGCCTCTATGTGAGGGTGTTTAGGAGGGACGGCCGCCGCGTGGGGTGTTGCCCGGAGGACAGCAACGACGATGATGGTGGCGACGGCGTGCTTGGCCTTCGTGACACGCGCTCGTCCTCCCATGACGGCGGCTCTTCCTCGGACGAGAGATCGGGCAGCGGTGGCTATGACCGGCCTCCGCGTCGTCGTGCTCGTGTCGAGGACGCCGGTGGTTCTTCCCACCGCAGTGCTCCAGTGAAGCTGGAGAGGAGCCCGACACGAAGCTGGGGGCTGGCGAACTTGGGCTCAAGGCCAGTGGCCCCCGATTTCCTATGGAAGAACTGGTGGAGCGCTTGGCTACCTTGAGGCGCTGCTTGAGGATGCGGCGATGGTGCCAAGCTTGTATGCCTTCGGGCCCTCTTTATTTAGCTTTTCCTTTCTCCTGCAGTCCGAAAAAAGGAAGAATGTACCCTATGGGGGCATGTAATGAACGGTTCCCGGTATGCCTTTTTATGTTATAATTGTCGTCTTAATGTTGTGCTGCAATGTTTGTAATTTGAGCGGGTTAAGGTAGGAAGGCTTAGCTTGGTATGTGCAATCGTCCTCCGCCTCTTGAGAACCTGACCTGAGGTACTTGACAGGGCCCCCAGGAGATACGCCCTATGCCCTCAGGAGGTACACCTTGCGCCCTCAGGAGCCGCGGCAGGGCAGAGTTGTCCTTTGAAGGAAGAGAAAATTTGTCGAGCGACTTGCTCCCCCTTACGCGAGCCCCCTGCCATAGGTTAGCTTGGACCCGATGCACCGTGTCGCGCTGCCCGAGGGGCACAAACATGAGGGGTGCTGGCGCCAGTGGACACGATTGAGGGCTCCTCGTGAGGATGAAGCCGAAACAACGGGGTTCGGCGTCGTGTGTGCGTGCAAAGGCAAGCCCTGGGCGCACACACCTACCTAGACCCACGCGCGCGGAGCGTGAGGTGAAGTGGTGGGAGAATGCCACCTCTCTCACGTCCTTAGACCAAAACAACTTAGGACAAAACACAACTCGAGGAACCAGCGTTCGAGAATATCAAATCCATTGAAAGACTACTACAAAACTGCAAGCAACTTCAGGAAGCAAATGAGCCGCGTCCGGCACCTAGTCTAGTCTTCTCACCAGCGTGGAGCTAAGTGCTGCCACTAGGACGTCGGAGGGAGCCCCCATGAGGCCCGAGGGCGACTCTCAGGAGACTCCGGGGCATGTACAGCCCCACTCATTATTACGTGAGAGTGTCACCAGCGGAGACCTTCATAGGCCGGAGCCTTGCTTCACAGGCCGGAGCCTTTCTTCATGGGTAGAACTTCCGGAGGTGCTGGATGTTCCAGGTGTTCTGGATGGGGACCCCGTCCTGTGTCTCCAGGCACACGACACCAGGCCTAGAGACACGGGCGATCCTAAACGGGCCCTCCCACATGGGAGAGAGCTTATGCAGCACCTCCTTGGAGAGCACCCGCCTCATGACGAGATCGCCCACCTCTAATGTCCTGGAGCGGATGCTGCGACAATAGTACCACCGCAGCGCCTGCTGGTACCTCGCTGCTCGAAGCGAGGCTTGTCGGCGACGTTCCTCCCCCAGCACGAGATCCAACCTTCGCGTGTCGTCCTGCTGCATTTCATTGAACGCCAGGACCCGCGTGGACTGATGCATGACCTCGTGAGGGAGAACCGCTTCTGCTCCATAGACGAGGAAGAACGACGTTTCTCCTGTTGGCTTGGTCGCGGTGGTGTGGATGGACCACAACACGGACTGCAGCTCGTCGAGCCAGCCCGTGCCGCAGGCCTTGAGCTTCTTCTTGAAGGTGTGGGTCTTGAGGCCCCTCAGGACTTCCGCATTGGCCCTCTCAGCCTATCCATTGCTCCGCGGGTGTGCTACTGAGGTGTAGCAGATCTGTTCTCCAAGGTTAGCACAATATGTTTTGAAAAGGTTGCTGGTGAACTGCGAGCCGTTGTCGGTGATGATGCGATTGGGGACCCAAATCGGCTCACGATTCCCTTGATGAACTTGACGGCTGATCCAGCTGGGATGGTGCGCACGGCTTCTACCTCCGCCCACTTGGTGAACTTGTCGATGGTGACGTAGAGGTGTCGGTAGCCCCCTGGCGCCCGAGGGAATGGTCCCAACATGTCCAGCCCCCAGACCGAGAACGGCCATGTGAGCAGTATCGTCTGGAGGCCGTGCGCGGTCTAATGGATCTTCTTGGTGTGAAACTAGCATGCTTCACAAGAGCGCACCAGCTCTGGCGGTGGGCCAGTAGAAGCCGCTGCGGAACGCCTTGCCCACCAGGGTGCGCGAAAAGGAGTGATGCCCGTAGTCATGTATGTCTTCCAACAGCTCGAGCCCCTATTCCCTGGAGATGCACCGCAACGAAACATCATTGGGCCTCCTGCAATATAACTAACCATCCTTGATGAAGTACGCGGTGGCCTGACGGGCCATGCGCTCAGCGTCCTCCTCCTTCTGTGGCAGGGTCCCTCGAAGCAAGTACGCCTTCAACTCTTCCATCCAGCACCCCTCCTGAGGCTCGAGTGCGCGCAGCAGGCGGGCTCCTGAGGGGTGACCACAGGCTAGAGCACCTGTCTCGGGTGCCTGTGGCAAGTCCTCCTAAGGTGGTGCTGGAGTTGTGACATGCGGTGTCGCAAATGGCTTGAAGAGCCGCTCCTCAAACACCCCTGGCTCCTGAGGGAGCCTGCGAGAGGCTTTTTTGGCGATGTCGTCTGCTTCCTTGTTCGTCCCGCGCGGCACATGCTGGAGCTCCACGCCCATGAACCGCTTCTCCATTTTGCGCACTTCCTCTAGGTACGCCTCCATGTGCTTGTCCTTAGGCGTGTACTCCTTGTTGGAGAAATTGACGAGAAGCTGAGAGTCGCCCTTGATGGTGAGGTGCTTTACTCCCAGCGCGGCCGCGGCGCTGAGTTTGGCGAGCAGGCCTTCGAATTCTGCGATGTTGTTGGAGACCTTCTCGCCCCGCTGAAAGCAGAGTTGTACTGCATAAAAAATCTTGTCCTTGGTGGGTGAGATGAGGATGGCCCTCGCCCCAACGTGTTGTAGAGCAACGTCCCATCGAAGTACATGATCCATTGGTCCGTCTCTTCATCTCCTAGCAGGATGGAGCAGTCCTCGCCTACCCTGTGGTCTGGAGCGTCAGTCCACTCAGCCAAAAGTCCGCGAGGGCCGCGCCCTTGATGACCCTGATGGTACTGAACTCGAGATATAATGCTTGAAGCTCAATGTTCCATTCGGCAACTCGCCCGGCTGCATTCGGGCTTCGGAGCACCCTCTCCAGCGGGTACACTGATACAACTTTGATGGGCTAGCCTTGAAAGTAGTGGCACAGTTTCCTGTATGCGACTAGAAGTGCGAGCAAGAGCTTATGTGGCATGGGGTAGCGTGCCCGGGCCTCCCTCAGTACTGTGCTGACGAAGTAGACAGGGTGCTTGACGATGGGGGTAGCATTAACGGAATCTTGTTCTATATGAGGGCTTAGGTCCCTGAAGACCTCATGAGGCCTGTCCTCCGGAGCCTTGGCAGCCACGGGGCCAATCATGGTTTCAGGAGGAATGTCGACCATTGCGCCGGCCGAGACTTCAGATGCCTCGCCCTGGGGGTGCTGCGCCTTGCTTGCCGATTGTGCATCCTGCTGTGGCTTCTTAATCAGGCGCTCCTTCCTTAGCGCCACCAGGGCAGCACTGTCTGAGTGAGGGGTTGCTGCCAGATAGAGCACCAAGGGTTCGAGAGGGCGCGGTGCCACCATCACGGGCGGACTGGTCAGATATCTCTTGAGGTCCTGGAAGGCTGCATCTGCCTTGGGGGTCCACTCGAATGGCTCCTTCCTTTTCATCAGCTTAAAAAACGGGAGGGCATGCTCCCCTAGCTTGGAGATGAAGCGCCCAAGTGAGGTTATGTAGCCAGCCAGCTTCTACATCTCTTTCAGGGTCTGTGGGGGGTTCATATCCTCTATCGCCTTGACCTTCTCTGGGTTAGCCTCGATCCCTCTGTGTGACACCAAGAAGCCCAACAGCTTGCCGGAAGGGACCCCGAACACACACTTCTCAGGGTTAAGCCAAATATCCACCGTGCGCAGGCTGGCGAATGTCACCTCCAGATCTTCTATCAGAGTCCTGGCCTCCTGAGACTTCACCACTATATCATCAATGTAGGCCTCTACGTTCCTCCTGAGCTGCGAACCCAGGGTGATGTGCATCAACCACTGGAAGCTTGCTCCGGCGTTGCGCAGCCCGAAGGGCATGCAGGTGTAGCAGTACACCTTGCGAGGGGTGAGGAATGCCGTCTTCGCCACATCCTCCATGGCCATCTTGATTTGGTGGTAGCCGGAGAAGACATCTAGGAAGCACAACAGGTCTAGTCGATGCGAGGGAGCGGGAAGGGATCTTGTGGGCAGGCCTTGTTGAGGTTGGTGAAGTCGACACACATGCGCTCCTTCCCTCCTTTCTTGGGGACGATGACGGGGTTCGCTAGCCACTTTGGTTACCGCACCTCTCTGATGACCCCTCCAACTTGTAGCTTACGGGTTTCCTGGACGACGAAGTCCTGCTTCTCGGTGGACTGGTGGCGAGCCTTTTGCTTCACCAGCCGCACATTTG
This sequence comes from Triticum timopheevii, assembly GCA_963921465.1. Classification (NCBI taxonomy): domain Eukaryota; kingdom Viridiplantae; phylum Streptophyta; class Magnoliopsida; order Poales; family Poaceae; genus Triticum; species Triticum timopheevii. Next base: position 243,286,232 of record OY997264.1, on the reverse strand, counting down.
GGCATACCCTTAGGTGGTGCTCGATTATCCCCCTTGGGACCCCAGATAGGTGTTTCGGTTCCCAAGCGAATACATCCTTCTTAGATCACAAAAAGTCGATTAATGCCTCCTCTTGATCCTGAGGTAGGCCAGCCCCTATGGTGAAGGTGGCACTGGCCGTCCCCTCCTTGCAGACCGGCATTGCTTCGTCTTGGCTCGATCTTGGGAGAACAACTGCTTCTTCTTGGCAGGTGCTGCTTCTGGGACCTCTTGATCCTTCTTCCTGCCGGGTAGCGCGGCTGCGGCTGTCTCAAAGGCGAGCTTGAGGGCCTGGAGCGTGCCTTTGGTGATGTCGAAGTCGATGAGCTTGGTGCGGTAGTTGTCGCGGGTCCCGAAGGTGACGAGGAGACGGATCTGCCCCAGCGGCCTGGTGGAGCCGTCTGTCACGCCCAATATGCGACCCTATCCAAAAGGAACTCGAAGGTCCCACCAAGGATAGACCCGCATATTGAAACGCTTTTGCAAGGTGGATATCATTACATCAACATTACATAATAGATGGGAATACATACATAAGGCATACAATGCCACACGAATACACCAAAACAACATACATAAGATCAACATCCGACTACGGATGAAACACAAACAGAAGCTCAAACGACATCCACCCTGCTAGCCCAGGCTGCCGACCTAGAACCTATCCCCTGATCGAAGAAGAAGCAGAAGAAGAACTCCAAAACAAGCAAACATCGCTCTCGTGTCAAGATCATCGCATACCCTGTACCTGCAACTGTTGTTGTAGTAATCTGTGAGCCACGAGGACTCAGCAATCCCATTACCATGGGTATCAAGACTAGCAAAGCTTAATGGGAAAGGAAGGGGTAAAGTGGTGAGGTTGCAGCAGCGGCTAAGCAAGTATGGTGGCTAACATACGCAAAAGAGAGCGAGAAGAGAAGCAAAGGAACGGTCGTGAAGCTAGCAATGATCAAGAAGTGATCCTGAACTCCTACTTACGTCAAACATAACCCAAAGACCGTGTTCACTTCCCGGACTCCGCCGAGAAGAGACCATCATGGCTACACACGCGGTTGATGCGTTTTAATTCAGATCTGGTGTCAAGTTGTCTACAACCGGACATCAACAAATTCCCATCTGCCACATAACCGCGGGCACGGCTCTCGAAAGTTTATACCCTGCAGGGGTGTCCCAACTTAGCCCATGATAAGCTCTCGCGATCAACGAAGGATATTCCTTCTCCCAGGAAGACCCGATCAGTCTCGGAATCCCGGTTTACAAGACATTTCGACAATGGTAAAACAAGACCAGCAGAGCCGCCCCATGCGCCGACAATCCTGATAGGAGCTGCACATATCTCGTTCTCAGGGCAACACCGGATAAGTCAAGCTACGAGTAAAACCAGACCTCGAGTTGCCCCGAGGTGGCCCCGTAGGCTGCTCGGTTCGGACCAACACTTAGAGAAGCACTGGCCCGGGGGGGCTATAATAAAGATGACCCTTGGGTTAATTACTCCCAAGGGAAAGGTAGGTGGTGGTGAGGCAAATGGTAAAACCAAGGTTGGGCCTTGCTGGAGGAGTTTTATTCAAAGCGAACTGTCAAGGGGTCCCATAAATCACCCGACCGCGTAAGGAACGCAAAATCCGAGAACCTAATACCGGTATGACGGAAACTAGGGCGGCAAGAGTGGAACAAAACACTAGCCATAAGGCCGAGCCTTCCACCCTTTACCAAATATATAGATGCATTAATTAAATAAGAGATATTGTGATATCCCAACCAAAATCCTGTCCACCATGGAGCAATCTGCAACTTCACCTGCAACTAACAATGCTATAAGAGGGGCTGAGTAAAGCGGTAACATAGCCAAGCAATGGTTTGCTAGGAAGGGTGTCAAAGGTTAGAGGTTCATGGCAATTTGGGAGGCTTGAAGAACAAATGATAGGTAGCGCAGCAAAGCAATAGAACGAAGCAACTAGCATAGCAATGATAGTAGTGAGATCCAGGGTAGCGGTCATCTTGCCTGAAATGCCGCAAGGAAGAAGAACGAGTCCATGAAGAAGATGAAGCCTCGTAGACGAACCAAGCGTAGACGAACGAATCCTCACGATCGCAACGAAACAGGAACTATCGAGAAGAAGCACACAACATGGTAAACACACCACACATAGGCAAGACATGATGCACAATAAGCATGATGCATTACAAAGCTACATGAAGCTACTCATGGCAAGAGATGATGCAAACAAGATCAACACATCAAAGCAAGTTTAAATGAGGTCGGGAACAACATATAACAAATCCGGTAAGTCCTCATATGCAAATTTCGAAATGGGTCCAGATCTGAATAAACCTTATGTTCAAATTGTTAAACAACAAGTTAAGATGCTCCAAGATGATCTACACGAGATTCTAGTCAAGTTACATATAAAGTTCATTAGATTTGGAGCTACGGCCTAAAAGATATGAGCAAAACAAGTTAAACATGGCATTGATGCAAAATGCATACCAACATCAAGCAAGCACCTCAAAACATGGATGCAACATGATAATATGAAACTACATGCAAAATCAAGCAAGTTTCATATAGAGTACACCCAAAATGGAGCAACGGTTCAACACATACTCTATACAAGTCAAAACAACAAACTGTCCAAAACAGCAACTAGACATATTGCAAGCATCAAAACAATAAGCTACAGCACCCCAACATAAGAACAAAAGGCATGGGCATGAAGTACAGGCAAAGCACGACAAAACATGAACACTGAGCTATCTCCAGAAATCAATATAACATGCTCAAAAGGACATGGCCAGATTGCGTATAATAACAGTTTCAGACTTATCAGGAAATAACATCAGGTTGCAATGTTTAGAGCTATCAAATAACATGTTACAAGAACTTAACATGGCAAACAAAGTCATGGCATGAATCTACTAATCTCATATAACAAAAGGCCCTTACTGACCATGAGCCAAAAGGGCACAGAAAAAATGATGGCACCCATGTAAACATGGCAAAAGATATGACAGATTCATACATGGCAGGAACAACAATAAGTAGGCATGTTGGTGAGCTTGAACCACTCACCACAGAGCAATACATGGCATGGCAAGGCAACCAACAGTAAGAAGACATGTTTATGAAGCTAAGCATGGCAAGAGCAAGTTCATAGGGCGCACGGATCACTAGCAAAACACATGGCCAAAACTGAACTTAATGTTAACAGGCTGACAGTAACATTATTTAGCAGATTTGAGGGCAAGATAACAACACGTTACAGCAGGCTATAAATGCAACCAGGGGCATGAATGGATAGAGCATGACATGTATAACAAAACATCCTTAGTGACTTGTAGCAGCAGGTTTACATAGCAACAAAATGTAACAGAATCAGCCTAGCAAAACAGTAACAGCAAGTACACTACTTAACAAGCTTGATGCACTTAGTACACAACTTAAAAAATACATGGATGGCACCCCTGGAAAGATGGCATGGCATAGATCAAAACACATGTAGACATCAAGCTCATAGGATGCACACATCAATCATGGCAAAAATGACAAATGAGCATGTTATAACAGTTCCAGCAGATTAACATCAACATGCACTATTCCAACAGCATTTCTGGCATCAAGATTGACTCAAGTGAACATGATGCAATGGAATGAAATGAAGTACTCGTCGAGGCGAACAATTCAGTATGCTACACGCCCAAAACGGAGCCACGATTATAGAGTTATGATGCGATGAACATGGCATGACAATGTCAAAATAACAGGGACGGTGATGAAAACGACCTCGGGGAAAAGTCAACCCATCCAATACTCCAGATCTGGATCGGGTCCGGCGTGTACTGTAGCAGTTCGAGGACGAGGTAGCCGGAAAAGGAGGTCGTGGTGGCCGGAGGAGGCGCCGGCGGGGTCGGGGATGGCGGGGCCGGGTCGGTCCCGGCCGGATCCGGGCGCAGCGGCGGCGCACGGCGCGCCGGCGAGGCGAGGGGCGGCTGGCTCGGGGCGCCGGCGAGGAACTCGGGCGGCGGGGCCCCAGCGAGGCGTCGGTCGGCGGAGGCGGCCACGGCGGGGAGTGCCGGCGGGGAGGCGGAGGCGGCGGCCGCGGGGCGCGGCGCGAGCGGAGCGTGCACCAGTGGGTCGGGGCACACCAGCGGCGGCGCGAGTCCGGCGGGGCGCGGGCGGAGCCCGGCGGCGGAGAGACGGGCCCGCAGGGACTGCGGCGGGCCTGGCGGGTCGCGGGCGGCGGAGGAGAGAGAGGGCGCGGGCGAGGGGCACGTGTCGACGTGCGGTTGGCCGGGGGCGGCAAGGCGGACATGTCCGTCGGTGGGCGGACGCGTCCGGTGGCGCGGGGAGGAGCGGGGCTAGGGTTAGGGGTGGATTTCATCCGAAATTTCGGGGGAGGAGGTGTTTATATAGGTAGGAGGAGCTAGGAGAGTCCAAATGAGGAGCTGTTTTCGCCCACACGATAATGATCGAACGACCGAGAGCATGGAGGGGAGTTTGCTGGGTTTTGGTCCACTTTGGAAGGGGTATTGGGCTGCACACAAAAGAGGCTTTGCGGTTACCCGGTTAACCGTTGGAGTATCAAACGACCTCCAAATGGCACGAAACTTGACGGGCGGTCTACCGGTGCTATACCAAGGCTGCTTGGCAAACATCGGTCTATTCCGAGAAAGTCTAACACCCACTCACAACATGGAGACAGAAGGGGAACGCCGGAGGGCATAGGAGTGCCGGATTGCAAAACGGACAACGGGGAAAATGCTCGGATGCATGAGACGAACACGTATGCAAAGTGAGATGCACATGATGACATGATAAAATGCAACACGCAAGCAAATGACACGGCAACGATGTCGAATAACTGGCAGACACCTGGCGCATCGAATCCGGGGCGTTACAACTCTCCTCCACTAACAAGGGATCTCGTCCCGAGATCTTAGGACCGAGACGGAAGGAAAAAGGGATGAGGTGAAACAAGAACTCAAGAGAAGAAGCAAAGAATCGAGAGCACTCGAGAAGAAGAGAGGAACGACGAGAATGACGAGAATCGAAAGATCACACAATCAGATAGACTATGAAAGCACTCCGATTAGAACAAGATAGAAAAAGAATAACAAAGAAGGAATTTCGGTAACACTCCGGCTGAAAAAAGAAGGAAGAGAACATGAACTTGAGAGGATGGAATGATACTTGATGAAGACATGACACAAAACCTCCGGAAAGAATTGAAAAAGTTGAATGAAAAGAACAGAGAAGAAAATGACAACTTGTGCCACGAATGAAATTGAAAGCATCTTTAGAAGGAAGGATTGAACGTATTTGTTGAGAAAATCAACAATGAAAAGAATAAGCTTGTTGTGGTCTTATAGGTAACATCTCAAGATCATAAGGTGATAACCGGCCACAAACGGAAATGATTGGATAGCTTAGAAGAACGATGAAATGCAAAAACTTCACTTCAAAAGAATACGGAGATTTAATTGCACTTCGAGATGCGAGAAAAGAAGATACTTGAACTCTGCCGACAAGAATCTTGATGAACACTTGAAGAATGAACTAAATCATGAAGAGCCACCATGAAGAACTCCGGTAACAAAAAGGATGACGAGATAAAATGAAGGATGAAAGAATAAGATTAAAGCCTGCGATGATTTAGATGGAGGTTCCGACGAGATGGCCGAGGAAAATTTGAACTCCGGAAAAGAAAAGATGAAAACACTTGGAACTAGAATTTATCCATCACGAATAAACTCTGAAGGAGGGGATTAATCCCCTTAAGGAAATAATAATAAGATTTATTGTATGCTTATCCTTCATCAAATTAAATTGATGACAAGCAATGGATTTTGCATACTACTTATTCTTCTTGAAAAAGATTAAGTGGTGACAAGTCGCAAACTTGAAAAGGTCTTCGCGAACCACCGGTAGGATTGAAAAGAACGAATGGATTAATATGATAAACAAGGAAAAGAATCTTGAACGAACCACCGTAAGAATTCGAAAATTGAATGACGAAAGGGAATGAATCACCGGGAAGAATTAGGAGAACAAATATGCTAGAGGGGATTTAGATGCAAAAGAACAAAGAGATCATGAGCTGATTAAGGAACACTTGAACGAAGCACCGGGATAAATAGAGAACGATAACTGGAATGATGGCCTCCGGTGAAAGAAATGGAAAAACAACTCCTGACATACTCCGGATGGGTAAGAAAAGAATATCTGATAATTGGAATAATGTGAGAGGATAACATGAAGCTAGAACCACAAAACTTTGAGAGAATGGACAAGATTTAGAGAAAACTCTTCTTCAATCTTCAAATGATGATGAGAAACACCACCAAAATTACTGGGGTACTCCGGGAGAATGAAAAGCAAAGAGGTTGAGGCAACAATGAAAAAGATTTGAAATCAATCTAGTAAAAGGCATGTGACTGATGTGATCCATTCTTACATCACACTTGAAAAGAATTGAGAATAACTTCGGGGGAATTAGAAGAGTCAGGTAAGATCCTGGGAAAAGACCTGTGGGTTAGGGCCCACTAAAGAGAAAACACCGTTATAAAGAGATGTTGAACAGATAGATGAAGCACCGGAACAATTGAAATATTTGAATGAGGTGACAACCTCGAATTAATTCGAACACAGGCGAATCTCCTGAGATTTCTTGAGCACTCCGGAAAGATAAAATGGCAAGAGGCGAACGAGCAAAGGGAAATATTTGAGCTGAGGGAAAGAATACGATCGACAATGAAAAACTTGAATTGAATCCACCAGAGAAGAAAAAGAGATGAAGAATGTCCACCGAGACAAGAATTCACCGGTTGAAATGATTGAGGGAAGAATGAAGAGACTCCACACGAATGGAATTGATGGTCAAAAGAGACTCAAACTCCGGGAAGAAGAGGGTGGGAGGGCGGGAAAAACAAAGACAACTAGGAAGGGAAAAAATCAACGAATAACTTCAATAGGAAACACCGATTGAAATCGTTGAGGAAAGAAGGCAAAGACTTCGCACGAGTAGGATGGATACTCGATTACGGACTCCGGCTCCAAGAAGAAAAAGGGGTGGGCGGGTGGGAAAAAGAAAGCAACTAAGGATTGAACTTGGCAAAGATGAAGAGTCTCGAGTCAACTTGACGAGAAATGCACCGGATAAAAGAGCTGAGAACCAACGAACGAAAAACTAACCGCGTGATCGTAAAGAAAAATTTGAAGGGTAAGAGGAGTAATTCAAAACACCTACGTCAAGATTCCTCACCAGAGCGACGAAGGGGCTGAGGAGTAAAAAGAATTCCTACTCTCCGATATAACTAAACTCAGAAAACAGTTTTCTTCTAGACTCGACAATGGCCAAACTACATGATCAATCAAGGGGGGCTCCTAAGGTCGGTCGAGGCTCTGATACCAACTTGTCACGCCCAATATGCGACCCTATCCAAAAGGAACTCGAAGGTCCCACCAAGGATAGAACCACATATTGAAACACTTTTGCAAGGTGGACATCATTACATCAACATTACATAATAGATGGGGATACATACATAAGGCATACAATGCCACACGAATACACCAAAACAACATACATAAGATCAACATCCGACTACGGATGAAACACAAACAGAAGCTCAAACGACATCCACCCTGCTAGCCCAGGCTGCCGACCTGGAACCTATCCCCTGATCGAAGGAGAAGCAGAAGAAGAACTCCAAAACAAGCAAACATCGTTCTCGCGTCAAGATCATCGCATACCCTGTACCTGCAACTGTCGTTGTAGTAATCTGTGAGCCACGAGGACTCAGCAATCCCATTACCATGGGTATCAAGACTAGCAAAGCTTAATGGGAAAGGAATTGGTGAAGTGGTGAGGTTGCAGCAGCTGCTAAGCAAGTATGGTGTCTAACATACGCAAAAGAGAGCGAGAAGAGAAGCAAAGGAACGGTCGTGAAGCTAGCAATGATCAAGAAGTGATCCTGAACTCCTACTTACGTCAAACATAACCCAAAGACCGTGTTCACTTCCCGGACTCCGCCGAGAAGAGACCATCACGGCTACACACGCGGTTGATGCGTTTTAATTCGGATCTGGTGTCAATTTGTCTACAACCGGACATTAACAATTTCCCATCTGCCACATAACCGCGGGCACGGCCCTCGAAAGTTTATACCCTGCAGGGGTGTCCCAACTTAGCCCATGATAAGCTCCCGCGATCAACGAAGGATATTCCTTCTCCCAGGAAGACCCGATCAGTCTCGGAATCCCGGTTTACAAGACATTTCGACAATGGTAAAACAAGACCAGCAAAGCCGCCCGATGCACCGACAATCCCGATAGGAGCTGCACATATCTCGTTCTCAGGGCAACACCGGATAAGTCAAGCTACGAGTAAAACCAGACCTCGAGTTGCCCCGAGGTGGCCCCGCAGGCTGCTTGGTTCGGACCAACACTTAGAGAAGCACTGGCCCGGGGGGGCTTTAATAAAGATGACCCTTGGGTTAATTACTCCCAAGGGAAAGGTAGGTGGTGGTGAGGCAAATGGTAAAACCAAGGTTGGGCCTTGCTGGAGGAGTTTTATTCACAGCAAACTGTCAAGGGGTCCCATAAATCACCCGACTGCGTAAGGAACGCAAAATCTGGGAACATAGTACCGGTATGACGGAAACTAGGGCGGCAAGAGTGCAACAAAACACTAGGCATAAGGCCGAGCCTTGCACCCTTTACCAAATATATATATGCATTAATTAAATAAGAGATATTGTGATATCCCAACCAAAATCATGTCCACCATGGAGCAATCTTCAACTTCACCTGCAACTAACAACACTATAAGAGGGGCTGAGCAAAGCGGTAACATAGCCAAGCAATGGTTTGCTAGGAAGGGTGTCAAAGGTGAGAGGTTCATGGCGATTTGGGAGGCTTGAAGAACAAATGATAGGTAGCGCAGCAAAGCAATAGAACGAAGCAACTAGCATAGCAATGATAGTAGTGAGATCCAGGGTAGCGGTCATCTTGCCTAAAATCCCGCAAGGAAGAAGAACGAGTCCATGAAGAAGATGAAGCCACGTAGACGAACCAAGCGTAGACGAACGAATCCTCACGATCGCAACGAAACAGGAACTATCGAGAAGAAGCACACAACATGGTAAACACACCACACATAGGCAAGACATGATGCACAACAAGCATGATGCATGACAAAGCTACATGAAGCTACTCATGGCAAGAGATGATGCAAACAAGATCAACACATCAAAGCAACTTTAAATGAGGCCGGGAACAACATATAACAAATCCGGTAAGTCCTCGTATGCAAATTTCGAAATGGGTCCAGATCTGAATAAACCTTATGTTCAAGTTGTTAAACAGCAAGTTAAGATGCACCAAGATGATCTACACGAGATTCTAGTCAAGTTACATATAAAGTTCATTAGATTTGGAGCTACGGCCTAAAAGATATGAGCAAAACAAGTTAAACATGGCATTGATGCAAAATGCATACCAACATCAAGCAAACACCTCAAAACATGGATGCAACATGATAATATGAAACTACATGCAAAATCAAGCAAGCTTCATATAGAGTACACCCAAAAAGGGAGCAACGGTTCAACACATACACTCTATACAAGTCATAACAACAAACTGTCCAAAACAGCAACTAGGCATATTGCAAGCATCAAAACAATAAGCTATAGCACCCCAACGTAAGAACAAAAGGCATGGGCATGAAGTACAGGCAAAGCACGACAAAACATGAACACTGAGCTATCTTCAGAAATCACTAGAACATGCTCAAAAGGACATGGCCAGATTGCATATAATAACAGTTTCAGACTTATCTGGAAATAACACCAGGTTGCAATGTTTAGAGCTATCAAAAAACATGTTACAATAACTTAACATGGCAAAAAAATTCATGGCATGAATCTACTAATCTAATATAACAAAAGTCCTTTACTGACCATGAGCCAAAAGGGCACAGAAAAAATGATGGCACCCATGTAAACATGGCAAAAGATATGACAGATTCATACGTGGCAGGAACAACAATAAGTAGGCATGTTGGTGAGCTTGAACCACTCACCACAGAGCAATACATGGCATGGCAAGGCAACCAACAGTAAGAAGACATGTTTATGAAGCTAAGCATGGCAAGAGAAAGTTCATAGGGTGCATGGATCACTAGCAAAACACATGGCCAAAACTGAACTTAATGTTAACAGGCTGACAGTAACATTATTTAGCAGATTTGAGGGCAAGATAACATGTTACAGCAGTGTATAAATGCAATCAGGGGCATGAATGGATAGAGCATGACATGTATAACAAAACATCCTTAGTGAACATCTCTAGATTATGCACGAAATGACTTGTAGCAGCAGGTCTACATAGCAACAAAATGTAACAGAATCAGCCTAGCAAAACAGTAACAGCAAGTACACTACTTAACAAGCTTGATGCACTCAGTACACAACTCAAAAAAATACATGGATGGCAACCCTGGAAAGATGGCATGGCATAGATCAAAACACATGTAGACATCAACCTCATAGGATGCACACATCAAACATGGCAAAAATGACAAATGAGCATGTTATAACAGTTCCAGCAGATTAACATCAACATGCACTTTTCCAACAGCATTTCGGGCATCACGATGGACATAAATGAACATGGTGCAACGGAATGAAATGAAGTACTCGTTGAGTCGAACAATTCGGTATCCTATACGCCCAAAACGGAGCCACGAGTACAGAGTTATGATGCGATGAACATGGCATGATAATGTCAAAATAACAGGGACTTAGTGATGAAAACGACCTCAGGGAAAAGTCAACCCATCCAATACTCCAGATCTGGATCGGGTCCGGCGGGTACTGTAGCAGCTCGAGGATGAGGTCGCCGGAAAAGGAGGTCGCGGTGGCTGGAGGAGGCGCCGGCGGGGTCGGGGATTGCGGGGCCGGGTCGGTCCTGGCCGGATCCGGGCGCGGCGGCGGCGCACGGCGCGCCGGTGAGGCGAGGGGCGGCCGGCTCGGGGCGCCGGCGAGGAACCCGGCGGCGGGGCCCCGGCGAGGCGGCGGTCAGCGGAGGCGGCCATGGCGGGAAGCGCCGGCGGGGAGGCGGAGGCGGCGGCCGCGGGGCGCGGCGCGAGTGGCGCGCGCACCAGCGGGTCGGGGCACACCGGCGGCGGCGCGAGTCCGGCGGGGCGCGGGCGGAGCCCGGCGGCGGAGAGACGGGCCCGCAGGGCCTGCGGCGGGCCTGGCGGGCCGCGGGCGGCGGAGGAGAGAGAGGGCGCGGGCGAGGGGCACGTGTCGATGTGCGGTTGGCCGGGGGCGGTAAGGCGGACATGTCCGTCGGCGAGCGGACGCGTCCGGCGGCGCGGGGAGGAGCGGGGCTAGGGTTAGGGGTGGATTTGATCCGAAATTTCGGGGGAGGAGGTGTTTATATAGGTAGGGGGATCTAGGAGAGTCCAAATGAGGACCGGTTTTCGCCCACACGATCATGATCGAACGACCGACAACATGGAGGGGAGTTTGCTGGGTTTTGGGCCACTTTGGAAGGGGTGTTGGGCTGCACACAAAAGAGGCTTTGCGGTTGCCCGGTTAACCGTCGGAGTATCAAACGACCTCCAAATAGCACGAAACTTGACAGGCGGTCTACCGGTGCTATACCAAGGCCGCTTGGCAAACATCGGTCCATTCCGAGAAAGTCTAACACCCACGCACAACATGGAGACAAAAGGGGAACGTCGGAGGACATAGGAGTGCTGAATTGGAATTGCAAAACGGACAACGGGGAAAATGCTCGGATGCATGAGACGAACACGTATGCAAAATGAGATGCACATGATGACATGATAAACCGCAACACACAAGCAAATGACACGGCAACAACGGTGAATAACAGGCAGCATCGAATCCGGGGCATTACACCATCGCTGACCCCAGAGAAAGGCTTGAGGGGCGGAGCCGGCTGGGCGGCACGTGGAGCAGGACGAATGCATCCGGGGAGAGAATGTTGATGCTGGCTCCACCATCGATGAGGTTCCTGGAGATTGCCATGTGGCAAATGGTGGGGGTGCTGAGCATGGGGAGCGCGACTGCTCCTGTCGTGGCAGCGGGGTGATCCTCGGGGCCAAAGGCGAGGTTTTCTTGGTGCGCCGCCCTGCTCGGGGGAGCCCCCGAGCCCACCTGAGTGTTTCCTGCCCGCCGGTAGAACTGCTTGATGTGGCGGTCTAAGGGTGGCGCCTGCGAGGCACCTAGGAGAGTGGCGATGACCAGGGGCGCTGGCGCCGCGTAGTGGGCGAGGAAGAGGTCGTGCAGCTCCTTCCAGGAGGCCACAAAAGATGCCGACAGGTTGAGTAACCAGGCGCGTGGTGCGCCTACGAGGACCATGGGGAACCAGTTGGCCATCACCTTGTCATTTCGGCTAGCCGCCCAAACTGCCTCCTTGTATGCTTGAAGAAAGGGGGTCGGATCTGCCGTGTCGTCGTAGCGCGGCGGCATCTACAGTCAGAACTTGGGTGGCCACTGCTCCTGCCGCAGGGAGAGGGTGAAGCAGCGCAGCCCCGGCGCTTCTTCGGGAACTCGTGTTGACGGGGTCGACGGAGGAGCGCCCGCCATACGGGTCGGTGGCACGATCTAGAGGTCGATGAAGAAGATTCTAACGCACCCCTACATGGAACGCCAAATGTGGGATTTAGGGATCCGGCAACCCTTGAGAGGTTCGAAGTCTGCGGTGCGTGCAGAGATCTCAACCTGCCCGGCCTGCCTACTTGCGATCCTCCTAGCCTAGCGCGTCGAGCTCAAAGAGACACAAAGACACAGAGATTTATATTGGTTCGGGCCACCGTTGTGGTGTAATACCCTAATCCAGTGTAGTAAGGTGGATTGCCTCGAGGGGCTATGGATGAACTAGTACAGTGGATGTACAAGCCTCAATAGGTGAGGTGTTCTTGAGCTGGTGTGGTGCTCAACTTATTCTGATCTCAGTCCCTTTCTATGGTGGTGGCTAAGTCCTATATATAGTGGCCTTGGTCCTCTTCCCAAATATGAGCGGGAAGGGATTCCACAATGGAAGGATTTGGAAGGGGACAAGTAGTATAGTCTATCCAGACAAAAGTAGTCCTTGCCTGCGAAAAGCCTCTGGTCATGACACTGTGGTGGGCTCGTTGATGACCTCTGTCCTGCCGTCCTGGCGGTCCTAGTCTTGTTGCACCAGAATGGAAACCTTTGCTTGATTCCTTGGGACTCCACGCCTGTGGCTTGCCTCCCTTGCACCGAAGAGGAAACCTGCGCTCTGCACCCGCCTGGCCTTGGTCGTCATGGCTCACATTAGCTGAGCCTCATGAGGTAGCTTGCATAGAACTCTCCGCCCCTTAGGAGCTCTCCTGAGGAGGCCACTTCCTTCGAGGGTCTTGGCGTCATCCGCCTCGCGAGGCTTGGCCCCTCGCGAGGGTCTTGCGGTGTTGGTGTTGAAGCTGGGCCATGCGAGGCCGTCGACGAAGCCACGTGATGGGCCACAGGCAGGCAGGGCTGGATACCCCCGAATCCAAGACACCGACAGCGTTATCACTAAGTAATTTTTATTTTGTGCTCTTGTTTTCTACCTCTAGTTATGGGTAGGAAACGCAAAATACCAAAAAAATTAGATGTACGTACTAACCCAATGGTTGAAGAAACACCTGAAATCTATCACACTACTAAAGCTTTCTATTTGGATCATCTTCGATCCATTTGTGCTTGTGCTAAAAACCCAACTAGCTTAATTGAGGGAAAAACATTAAATGAGCATGCTTATTTTGTGCCACACCGCTTATCTCAAAAAGGGAAACTTTTGTTGCATCATATTAATAGTTTGTATTGCTATGCTTTGAATTTATGTGAAATACATGATTTTTTACTTGTTGTTCCGAAGACCCTAAGAAACACATTTTCTTCCAATGTGAGTTTATGGATAATGGAATCCTATCTTTTTTGTACAAGGGTGTTTATAATTACTTTGATATTAAACAAATTGAAGAATTTGATGCTTTTAAGGGTGCCTATGAAGTTGCTTCTTTGATTGAAAAGTATGATGCTACTCTTTACAAATCCAAAAACTTTGCCATACTTAAATACTTCTATGAAAATTATTATTCTAATGCTTATATTAAACCATATATTGAGGACTTCTCCGCTGTCCTAGAAGAGACTAACATTTTGCAGGAGTCTATGGAAGAAGAAATTGATGAAACTGTTAGCTCATTGGATGAAAGAGATGATGAGGAGAGCGAAGAACAAAAGGAGGAAGAGCGGATTAGCTACCGGTTCCCACCTTCTATTGAGAGTAAGTCTTCAACTCATACAATAATTAATGTCCCTTCGTTCTTTCCGAAGGATGAATGCTATGATAATTGCTATGATCCCATTGATTCATTTGACATATCCCTTTTTGATGAACTTGGTGCCTTCTATGCTTGTGGCCATGATGACAATACGAATTATGCTTATGGAGATGAACTTGCTATTTTTCCTTATGTTAAGAATGAATTTTTTGCTATTGCACCCTCACATGATAGTCCTATTATCTTTTTGAATTCTCCAAACTACACTATAATGGAGAGGCTAGCACTTAGCAAGGATTACATTGACAGGTTTCCTTTTACCATTGCACATGATGATTTTGATGAATATAATATGCATCTGATTGCTTCTCCTTCTTGCAATTATTATGGGAGAGGAACTATATCTCCACCTCTCTATGTTTCCAACATGATAAAATTGCAACAAACTGCTTGTGCTATGTATTGGACTTTACTTCATGTGCATGAATTCTTCTTGTATGACATGCCGATGCATAGGAAGAGAGTTAGACTTCATCATTGCATGATATATGTTTCTTTGTGTTCACTACTAAAAGCCAAATCATTGTTAATTAAAATTGGCTTTGATATACCTTGCGATCCGGGTGGATCCATTACTTGAGCACTTTATGCCTAGCTTAATGGCTTTAAAAAAAGCATTGGCAGGGAGACAACCCGGAAGTTTTAGCGAGTCATTTTATTCTGTTGGGTGCTTTTATAAAGTTCTAAAACAAAAAAAATATAGAGGGGAACTTAAAACTTCACAAAAAGAAAAGTGAAAGTGAGAGGGACGAGCATTGTGAAAGTGGGAGCTAGCCTTGAACTTTCTTCATGCCCATGGAAACTTTGTGAATCTTAATTACAGAGACTTTTCAACAAAAATAATTATCCCCTTGTACAAATCCATTGTATTATATCATGTGCCAAGATTTTCCTTTAGGATGATTAGATTGTTTGTTGGTATGTGCGGTGCAGAAATAGAAACTTTGCCTGTAGTGCGTGAATTTACGTTTTTTACTGGAACGTCTAAAGGTTCTGAAATTTTTTGCAAATTCTTTCTATACAAATTGTTTAATTCTTCCTAAATTTTCACAATTTTCGGAGTTGCAGAAGTATGGTAGTGTTCAGATTGCTACAGACTGTCATGTTTAAGAGAGATTCTGTTTTTGATGCATTGTTTTGCTTGTTTTGATGAAACTATCGATTATATCGGTGTTATAAGCCATGGAAAACTTATATTACAGTAGCTACAATGCAAAAACAAAATATGAATTTGTTTGCAACAGTACTTAGAGTAGTGATGTGCTTTATTATACTAATGGATCTTACCGATTTTTTTGTTGAGTTTTGTGTGGATGAAGTGATCAAAGATCGAGGAGGTCTTGATATGAGGAGAACGACGAGAGGCAGGAGCTCAAGCTTGGGGATGCGCAAGACACCCCAAGTAAATATTCAAGGATACTCAAGCGTCTAATTTTAGAGAAGCCCCAGAAGGCATCCCATCTTTCTTCAACAAGTATCGGGATGTTTTCATCTTCGTTTCATTCATGTGATATGTGTTAATCTTGGAGCGTCTTTTGTGTTTATTTTTCATTTTTATTTTATGCACCATGCTGGTGTGACATAGTCCATGGTTGATTTATAGAATGCTCATTGCACTTCACTTATATCATTTGAGTATGGCTTTATAGAATGCTTCATGTGCTTCACTTATATCATTTGAAGTTTGGACAGCCTATTTCTCTTCACATAGAAAACCATTATTTGAAGAATGCTCTTTTTCTCCACTTATATTTGTTAGAGCATGGTCTTTTGTAGAAAGAATTAAACTCTCTTACTTCAGTTATACCTATTTAGAGAGTCAATAGGAATTGGTCAATTGCATGGTTAGTCATAGAATCCTACATAAAACTTATGGATCACTGAATATATATGTTTGATTCCTTGCATTAGTTTTGCAATATAGAGATGGTAATATGTGGGAGGTACTAGTAAAAGGTTGTGATTAGTAAGAATATTGGTGTTAAGGTTTGTGATTCCCGAAGCATGCACGTTGGAGTTGGAGCATGATTTATTATTGATTGTCTTCCTTATGAGTGGAGGTTGGGGACGAGCAAGGTCTTTTCCTACCAATCGATCCCCCTAGGGGCATGCATACTAGCACTTTGCTTCGAGGGCTAATAAACTTTTGCAATAAGTATATGAGTTCTTTATGACTAATGTGTGTCCTTGGATTATACGCACTCTTACCTTTCCGCAATTTGGTAGCCTCTACGGTACCGTGCATTGCCCTTTCTCACCTTGAGATGTGGTGCAAACTTCACAGGTGCATCCAAACCCCGTGATATGATACGCTTTATCAAACATAAGCCTTATTATATCTTCCTCAAAACAGCCACAATACCTACCTATTATGGCCTTTCCATAGCCATTCTGAGATATATTGCCATGCACCTTCCACCGTGTCAGGGAAACGAACACCTATGAGATCACAAGAATCCCTTCTACGTTCGGCGAGGAGAGTACCTGCACAAAGAGCAGGTCTAGCAGTCAGCACAAGGGGTTTTTACCAAGGTTCGGGCCGCAAATATCGTGTAATACCCTAGTCCTGCTTGTCTCGATATATGTGTTCTTGAGCTTTTGAACTAGCTGCAATGCATGCACGGTCCAAAAAGTCTGAATCCTCTCTCTATACAGCTCGGGCCTCCTTTTATACGTGAAAGGGGTTGCCATAGTGGCACATAGGAGGTGGAAAGCAAAGCTATAGTGTATAAGCTTATCGCTCGGCACCGTAGGACAAACGCATTTAATGCATTGTTTACGTGCCCTCTTACTTTATCGGGGACGACAACCGAAACCATCCTGTCTGTCGCCGCCCCTCCTTGCTTCAACACGCGTCTAGGATGACGAGGCATGCAGTGCCATGCTGGCTAGCTAGCTAGTGTGTTGGTGCGATGGTAGAGCCTCCACGAAGATCTGCATGCCGCCACGTAGGTGCCTGCTTTGTTGGCACACTGGTCGTCGCACTAGTGTGGTGTTTAGGTGGCTAATCTTTGCTGGGTGCGGGCCAGGCCGCGGCCTAGTGATCGTCCCCAGCAAGGCTTGCCGGGGGCCTTGCAGTTGTCCTCGGCAAGGGTCTTGCCGGAGGTCTTCGTCTTCTGGTCCCACGTGGATCCGCAAGCTATCTATCTTCATGAAGCTCTGCATGCTACCACACATGCGCTCCCAAATCTTGGTCTTAATGTTGTCGATGCTGTCCGAACTGTCAGACTCAAGGGTGACGGGCTTGCTGGCATTGTGTAGGTTGCCCCGGCAAGTGTGTTGCCGGGGGAGATCCTACTTGCCTTCTGGTCCTTGTTACTTGACTTGAGTATCTGCCTTTGTAGTCTTCGTGTTTTATCTTCTGCAGTCCTGCTGGGCCTGGCCATAGGTGTGGCTACGACTGCCCGTGCACAAGTAAGGGGTACAGAAAGAGCCCATACATCTGTACACCGGCAGGAGCCCCCAAGCCTGGGCCACATGTGAGCACAAGGCATAGTTGGGCCAGGGCCAAAGCAGTGCCCGGGCACGCGTGGCAGAGACCTAACTTCTTCAATCCCTTTGCCAGTTGCGCTTCCCCACAACCAGAGTTTAGTGCATGACGTGGGGGTCATGCGTGGGGCGGTCGGTGCATGCCTACGTCACTTCGCAGTTAATGGTAAAAAAGGGCAGCCCGCTCCTTCCCCATAAAAGAGAAATCTACAGGGATGCCACTCAATTACACTCTGCGCCCTTCCCCAGTCTAGGAACTGCTGTCGGTGTCAAAACCGGCGGATCTCGGGTAGGAGGTCCCAAACTGTACGTCTAAGGCTAATGGTAACAGGAGGCGGGGGACATGAGGTTTACCCAGGTTCGGGCCCTCTCGATGGAGGTAATACCCTACTTCCTGCTTGATTGATCTTGATGATATGAGTATTACAAGAGTTGATCTACCACGAGATCATAGAGGCTAAACCCTAGAAGCTAGGCTATGATTATGATTGTCCTTGTCCTATGGACTAAACCCTCCGGTTTATATAGACACCGGAGGGGGCTAGGGTTACACAGAGTCGGTAACAGAGAAGGAGATCTACATATCCGAATTGCTAAGCTTGCCTTCCACGCAAAGGAGAGTCCCACCCGGACACGGGACGAAGTCTTCAATCTTGTATCTTCATAGTCCGACATTCTGTCCGAGGTATATAATCCGGCTGTCCGATGACCCCCTAATCCAGTACTCCCTCAATAGCCCCTGAACCAGGCTTCAATGACGATGAGTCCGGCACGCAGATTGTCTTCGGCATTGCAAGGCGGGTTCCTTGTCCAAATACTCCATAGAAGATTTTGAACACAAGGATCGTGTCTGGCTCTGCAAAACAAATTCCACATACCACCGTAGAGAGCACAATATTCCACAAATCTAATCTGCTGACAACTTTTCATAGCGTGATATCACGCCATGTCCTGGTCATTATTCGAACCGTTTTTCTCAACCATCCACTACACATATTGCGAGGCGGTTTCCTTGGCACGTCTTCTCGAAGTCGAGATCGTGTCCCCTTGTCACGGGATTTTCATCAATACGGGTGTGGGTAACCCAACCGCGCCATCAATTGCAGCGCTTGGGGAATAAGCGATTGACGGGGCAAGTGGGGAGGTGCACAGTTTCTACCGCCTTTATAAAGGGATAAGGATTCCTCTTTTTCACCCACGCCTTCTTCTTCCCCTGCCCATCCATTCTCACACGCTCGAGCTCCAGCGCCCAAGTTCTCACCTTCTCCGTAAATCCATTCCAAACATGTCCGGAGTGGGAGGCAAGTGGATGGTCTCCTCTGTCATGGAGGAGGACATTACAAAGCTTCGGGAAGCCAGATACCTGGCCAAAAACATCGTGCACCGGCTCCCAGATGCAGGGCTGATCGTCCCTACTCTAGAACCCCACGAGAGGGTTGTATTCCTGGCTCACTTCGTCCGTGGACTGGGATTCCCCACCCATTTGTCCGTGCGCTCATGTTCTACTACGGGTTGGACTTCCATGATCTGGCCCCCAATTTCATCCTCAACATCTCGGCGTTTATCGTCGTGTGCGAGGCCTTCCTCCGTATCAAGCCCCACTTCGGCCTGTGGCTGAAGACCTTCAACGTGAAGCCGAAGATAGTGGTCGGCCAGCAAGCAGAGTGCGGAGGTGCCATGGTGGGCAAGATGCCCAACGTTATCTGGCTCGAAGGCTCCTATGTGGAGACCGTGAAGGGGTGGCAATCGGTGTGGTTCTATATCACCGAGCCGCTTGACACCAACTGGGCGGCGGCCCCCGAATTTTGATCTGGCATCCCCATGCGGCTCACCTCCTAGAAAAAGAAGGGCTTAGCCTGGGGTGCGCCGGCGAAGCTGATTGGACTCCAGAACTGTGTCAAAAATATGATAAGCAAGAAAATCAAGCTTGTCAACGTGGTCCAGGTCATGCTCTTCCGCCGGATACTTCCGTGTCAAAGACGGGCATTCAATATGTGGGAGTTCGACCCGGCCGAACACCAGACGCTGCGATGGTTCTTTGACACGACGCACAAGGACGTTTGGAAGGTGCTGTTCAAGGCCGCCGAGGTACCTCCTCCCATTACGGAGGATCGCGGACTCAGCGCAAAGGTCCCCGCCAATCCGGTAAGCTCTCTATATTTTACAAGATGTTCCTTTCCCCAGTATATTCATGGGAGGAATATATGCCTCCATGCCAATTTAACAGGACTGGGTAGCGACAGCGGAGTGGATCGACTGTCCGTCTCCGCTACATGAAGATCTAGCAACGGCTCTCCTAACGGAGATGCTGTTTCTGGCGCCCTATGAGGTGCCAGAGAAGAAGGCCAAGAAGAAGGTCGCGGGGACCAGGAAAGGTCTCCGGCGCAAGGTGGTATCGGACTCATCGTCCGAAGACACCGAGGCGCGCTCCTCCAACGAAAACGAGGAGAAGGAAGAGGAAAGCCCCCCCCCCCCAACCGGGGGGGAGAAGAAAAGGAAGGTCGCCCCGTCTAGGGAGGCCGAAGGGTCTAAGAAGGGAAAGACCCTCGCTCCGGACCACTCCACAACAGCCTCCTACAACGACGAGGAGTGGTTGTCCAGGGACAAGCCCCTAGCGAAGTCATAAGTATCCGGACACTATAAAACTTCTGATATGTTTTTCTTTATTGCTTCTTATCATGCCAAATACGATTGTGCAGTCCGTCCGAAGCCCATATCAACGTATCCTCCTCGGATGGGTCTTTGAGCCAGTCTGCGATGAACAGCGAATCACTCCCGATGGCCACTACCCCCCGGCCTGCTGACGACACGGAGGTGTTGTCTCAGAGGATACAGGACCAGGGGAGACAGCTCTGGAGACGCCCCAATGCGAAATCCCAGACGCCGGGCACATGGGGGGGGGGGGGAAGACTCCCATGGATTCTGATGAAGGGGGCCGCAACAAGTCTGGCCCCCAGTCGGATACTGCACCGGGACCTCCAGTGGTTCCAGATTCAGGTAGGCAACCCCTTCCTAAGGGGGCGAGCCGCCTATGCTGATGACCTCTATCTATCCAGAGACATCGGACGACTTGCTGGAAGCGCTTCACGGCGCTTCCATTGACGAAGAGCACCGCACCAACATGAGTGCGGTGATCAAGAAGGTTCGATCCACCAAAAGCGGATTGACCGAAGCCTGAGCCAACCTCCTAACAGGCTTTGAGGTAAATAATCAAATTATCATAGTATAGACTGTAGCCCCTGATGCTCTGTTTAGTGTTCGAAAAGAAAGGCCGAACAGAGGATCAAATAACATCCACAGGAGTCTGACAGAATGTGTCTATGTGAATAAGCAGGCATCGCTGCTGGCTGCTGCCGCTCGTACTGCGAAGGTCTCTGGATTGAAGCGGTACCTGGAGCGGACCGAAGGAGAGCTCGGCCTCGTGAAGAGGCAACACAAGGAGAACAAAGGTACATAATACCCTGTCTGTATATTGATAAAGAAAAAGTTGTTGATGCTAATAGAAGTGTAACGCCCCGGTTCCGATGCGCCAGGTGTCTTCCAGTTATTCGCTGTCATTGCCATGTTATTTGCTTGTGTGTTGCATTTTGCCATGTCATCATGTGCATTGTATTGCATACGTGTTCGTCTCATGCATCCGAGCTTTTTCCCCGTTGTCCGTTTTGCAATCCGACACTCATATGTCCTCCGGCGTCCTCCTTTTGCCTCTTTTCGTGTGCGGGTGTTAACTTTCTCGGAATGGACCGAGGTTTGCCAAGCGGCCTTGGTACACCACCGGTAGACCTCCTGTCAAGTTTCGTTCCATTTGGAGGTCGTTTGATGCTCCAATGATTAGCCGGGTAACCGTAAAGCCCCCTTTTGTGTGCATCCCAACACCACTCCAAAGTAGCCAAATAACCCATCCAAATCCCCTCCATGCTCTCGGTCTTTCGATCACGATCGTGTGGGCGAAAACCGCTCCCCATTTGGACTCTCCTAGCTCCCTCTAGCTATATATATGCCTTCCCCCGTCCAAATCCGTGTCCAAACCATAGTTTTTCCCCTCTCTCCCGCCAGACATGTCCGTCCCGGACCGGACGAAACCCCGCCGCCGCTCCCAGCCTCTCCCGTCACGCCACGTGGCATCCTACGCCTCCGCGCGCCGCCGGCCCGCTCAGCCCTCGCGGGGCCCGCCCGGGCCCGAGCCGCCCGCCGCCATGGCCCGCGCCCCGCGCCGCCGCCCGGCCCAGCCGCCTGCTCCCGATCGCCGGAGCTCGCCTCCTCCGTCGCCCTTCGCTCCTCCAACCTCGCCCCACTGGCGCGCCACCCCTCCGGCCGCCACGTCGTCTCCCGCCGGTCGCCGCCCCCGGCCGCCGCGCGCCCGACCTCGCCTCCGCCTCCCGGCCCACGCCCGTGCTCCGCCGCCGTCCTTCCGCGCCAGACCCTGCCGCCTCGGCCTCCCTTCGGTCGGATCCGGCCTCCCCGCCGCCGTGCCTCGCCATGGCCTCGCCTCCCGACGCAACCTCCTCCGACAGCGCCGCCCAGCTCCGGTGAAGCTCGGGATCCGTGCCAGATCCAGATCTAGAAACCCTAAGGTTGAACCCGAAAATATCGTGTCCCTGATTTTCAACATTCTGGTGCATAATTTGACATGCCATAACTTCATGTGTGCTGCTCCGTTTCATGCATATGATATGTAAAAATGTTCATTGGTATATGCTCTACATTTCATTCCATTTTGCCATGCTTTTTTTGACTTCATCTTGATGCCCTTATCATCGCTGCTAGAGTGCTATATGATGTTAACCTGCTGAAACTGTTATAACTTCCTGGTTTGCCTTTTTCATTGCATTTTGTGTGTGCATCCTATGAGCTTGATGTCTACATGACTTTGGAGCTACATCATGCCTTCTATACAGTGGTGCAATCCATGTATTTTTGTGTGTCTTGTAGTGAGTGCAGCGACCTCGTGAAGTAGTGTACTTGCTGTTACTGTTTTCCTAGTCTGAATCTGTTATGTCATGATGCTATGTAAACCTCCTGCTACAAGTCATTCTATGCATAATCTGGAGATGTTCACTAAGGATGTTTTGTTATACATGTCATGATATATCCATTAATGCCCCTGGTTGCATTTATAGCCTGCTGTAACTTGTTGTAATCTTGCTCTCAACTTGCTAAATAATGTTGCTGTCAGCCTGATTAACACTAAGTTCAGTTTTGCCATGTGCTTTGCTAGTGATCCAAGCATGCTATGTACTTCCTCTTGCCATTTTTAGCTTCATAAATATGCCATCGTACTATTGCTCACCTTGCCAGGCCATGTATTGCTCAGTGGTGAGTGTTACAAGCTCACCAACATGCCTACTTATCGTTGTTCCTACCATGTTTGCATTTGTCATATCATTTGCCATGTTTGCATGGATGCTACCATATTTCCTGTTGATCTTTGGAATAAGTTCAGTAAGGGAGTTTTGTTCTTTGTATTTAGTACTAGCATGCCATGCCTTTTTTTGCCATGTTAAGTTCCTGTAACATGTCATTCGATAGCTCTAAACATTGCAACCTGATGTTATTTCTGCTAAGCCTGAAACTGTTATTATTTGCAATCTTGCCATGTCCTTTTGAGCATGTTATAGTGATTTCTGGAGATAGCTCAGTGTTCATGTTTTTTCATACTTTACCTGTACATCATGCCCATGCCTTTTGTTATCATGTTGAGATGGTGTAGCATGTTGTTTTGATGCTTGGAAGATGCCTAGTTGCTGTTTCGGACAGCTTGTTCTTTAAACTTGTTTCATGTGTGTGTTGAACCGTTGCTCCGTTTCGAGTGTTCTCTATATGAAACTTGCTTGATTTTGCATGTAGGTTCATATTATCATGTTGCATCCTTGTTTTGAGAGTGTTTGCTTGATGTTTGAATGCCTTTTGCATCAATGCCATGCTTATCTTGTTTTGCTCATATCTTCTAGGCCGTAGCTCCGAACTAAATGAACTTTATATGTACCTTGACTAGAATTTCATGTAGATCATCTTGGTGCATCTTAACTTGCTGTTTAACAACTTGAACATAAGGTTTATTCAGCTCTGGACCAATTTCTAAACTTGCATATGAGGACTTACCGGAATTGTTATATGTTGTTTCCGGCCTCATTTAAACTTGCTTTGATGTGTTGTTCTTGTATGCATCATCTCTTGCCATGAGTAGCTTAATGTAGTCTTGTCTTGCATCATACTTGGTTGAGCATCATGTCATGTATATGTGTGGTGTGTTTACCATGTTGTGTGCTTCTTCCCGATAGTTCCTGTTTCGTTGCGATCGTGAGGATTCGTTCGTCTACGCTTGGTCCGGCTTCATCCGTCCGACTTCTTCATGGACTCGTTCTTCTTCCTAGCGGGATTTCAGGCAAGATGACCGCTACCCTGTATCTCACTACTATCATTGCTATGCTAGTTGCTTCGTTCTACCGCTTTGCTGCGCATCCTATAACTTGTTCTTCAAGCCACCCAAATTGCCATGTCAGCCTCTAACCTTTTTCACCCTTCCTAGCAAACCATTGTTTGGCTATGTTACCGCTTTTGCTCAGCCCCTCTTATAGCATTGCTAGTTGCAGGTGAAGATGAAGATTGCTCCATGGTGGACAGGATTATGTTGGGATATCACAATATCTCTTATTTAATTAATATATCTATATACTTAGTAAAGGGTGGAAGGCTCGGCCTTATGCCTGGTGTTTTGTTTCACTCTTGCCGCCCTAGTTTCCGTCATACCGGTGTTATGTTCCAGGATTTTTGCGTCCCTTACGCGGTTGGGTGATTTATGGGACCCCCTTGACAGTTCGCTTTGAATAAAACTCCTCCAGCAAGGCCCAGCCTTGGTTTTACCATTTGCCTCACCACCACCTACTTTTTCCTTGGGAGTCACTCTCTCGAGGGTCATCTTTATTTTAGCCCGCCCCCGGGCCAATGCTTTTCTAAGCGTTGGTCCAAACCGAGCGATACCCGGCGCCCCCTGGGCAACCAGGGTCTATGCCAACCCGACGTCTTGCTCATCCGGTGTGCCCTGAGAACGAGATATGTGCAGCTCCTATCGGGATTTGTCAGCACAGCGGGCGGTCTTGCTGGTCTTGTTTTACCATTGTCGAAATGTCTTGTAACCGGGATTCCGAAACTGATCGGGTCTTCCTGGGAGAAGGAATATCCTTCGTTGATCGCGAGAGCTTATCATGAGCTAAGTTGGGACACCCCTGCAGGGTTTAAACTTTCGATAGCCATGCCCGCGATTATGTGGCAGATGGGAATTTGGTAATATACGGCTGTAGATAACTTGACACCTGATTCGTATTCAAACGCATCAACCGCATGTGTAGCCGTGATGGTCTCTTTTCGGCGGAGTCCGGCAAGTGAACACGGTTTTGGGTTATGATTGATGTAAGTAGGAGTTCAGGATCACCTCTTGATCATTGCTAGCTTCACGACCGTTCCGTTTGCTTCTCTTCTCGCTCTTTTTTGCGTATGTTAGCCACCATATATGATTAGTCACTACTGCAACCTTACTGCTTTACCCCTTCCTTTCCCTTTAAGCCTTGCTAGTCTTGATACCCATGGTAATGGGATTGCTGAGTCCTCGTGGCTCACAGATTACTACAACAACAGTTGCAGGCACAGGTTATGCGATGATCTTGATGCGAGAGCGATGTTTGCTTGTTTTGGAGTTCTTCTTCTGCTTCTTCTTCGATCAGGGGTTAGGTTCCAGGTCGGCAGCCTGGGCTAGCAGGGTGGATGTCGTTTGAGCTTCTATTTGTGTTTCATCCGTAGACGGATGTTGATCTTATCGATGATGTATTGTTGTATTCGTGTGGCATTGTATGCCCTTTTGTATGTATCCCCATCTATTATGTAATGTTGATGTAATAATATCCACCTTGCAAAAGCGTATCAATATGCGGTTCTATCCTTGGTGGGACCTTCGAGTCTCTTTAGGATAGTATTGCATATTGGGCATGACAAGAAGAGTCATGAATTTTAATAGGGGCCACGACCGAAGTGGAGGCCCTTAAGAAGGCTGTCACACCCTAGCTAGTTCATGCATTAGAGTGTTGCATCATTTCTATTCCATTCAACAGAAACTTGAAATGGGGATGACAGAACCCCCAGCCCCCTCTGAATCCAACTAGGGTTTACTAAAAATATTTTCAATGAACCTGAAATGTCCTTCTAAGATGTCCATCATTTTTGTCTTGGTTTAGAACCTCTGCCAAATGTGGTGCACAATTTTCTAGGTCATCCTAAGGTCCTTGAATTAAATCATAAGTATTTGAATTTGGACATTTAACATTTATAAAATATTTTAAATGTCCAAATAATCCTAAACTAAAATGTTCCATGTTGTTTATATTCTAAACAGTGGGGCATGAGCAGTTTGGGGATTTTTGGAGTTGCTTAGGTATTTTTAGAAAGTCCACAAACTTACAGGAAAAAATAGAAAAGGAAAATCAAAGAAAGGCAGAGGCTTACCTGGCGCGCACATGGCAAGCCCACCTGCCGGCCCAGCCCAGCCACCGCTCCAGCGAGCTACTTGGCTCGGCCAGGTAGGCAGCCAGGTGCTCGATGTCAGCACCAGAGCGTGCCACGCAGCTGCCCGCCGCCTTGCTTCCTCCCCTCGCCGCTTTGCCGCCCTGGGTCGGTCACCCACTCCTCCACCGAGCTCACAGACACGCCCTCTCCTCCCCAGCTCCTCTCCCTCGCTCTCCCGCACCATGGCCGACGCCACCGCAGCCGCACCGTCGCCGTAGTCGCGCTCTCCGTCGTCCCTGCGCCGCGCCACCGTGTCCAGGAGCTTCGCTGCCCTCCGCTCCATCGAGCAAGCTGAGCCCCGAGCGCTCGCTTGCCCCGAAGCCACTGCACCGACCTCGTCCGACCCCGCCACCGCCGGAGATCCCTTTCGCCGTCGCCACCGCACCATCTCGTCCCAGATCGCGCCGTCTGCACACTCGAGACCGCCGTGAGCCCAGCTACCTTCTCCCCCTTCCCTTTCTCGCTCTCGTGCACCACAGCGAGCAGACGAAGCTTCACCGCACACGCCACCGCCGATCTCGTCACCAACATGTCTTCGGTCAACCACCGGCCACACCACCGTGTCCAACACACTCACCGCATCCCCAGGAGCCCAACGCACCTCACCACGTACCTCGCCGTGCCCCGTAGCTTCGGGTTCGACCTCACCCAAAATCCGGCGACAGCCAAGGTCGTCGCCGGCGACGTTTCCGGCCACCCCGAGCTCAACCATCACCACCAAGCGCTGCGGCTTGCTCCCAGCTACACGTAGATGCCCTCCGCCGCTCATTTGGTCGCCGGAACGCACTAATGCACTTCCACCGCCGCGTCTGACCTCGCCGGCGGCTAAACGTCGGTGGGTTTGACCCCGTTGACTTTGACTAGGTGGGCCCAGGTTGACCCCCCTGAGTCTATGACAAGTGGGGCCCGTTCTGCTAATTAACTTAGATTAGCACTAACTAAATTTAGTTAGTTTAAATAACTACTGACACGCGGGACCCACTGGTCAGTTTGACCTGGACCAGCTCCGTTGACCACTGACGTCATCCTGACGTATTATTGACGCAGTAAGTTATTTACTGGAATTATTATTACACAGGAAATTCCAAAAAATACCACAAACTTCAAAAAATCATAGAAATTAATCTGTAGCTCCAAATGCAAAGTGTTATATATGAAAAATGATCAGAAAAATCCAATCTATCCATCTGTATTGGTTTCATGCATGTTTAATCAAGCTAACCTGCTGTTTAGCATAGAACAAGATAAAGCACTTAAAAGGGCCACTTATGAGTTTGAAACGTGAATCTTTGGTTCAAAATAGTTCAAACCCATCTGGTCTTAGTTGCATTAGCCCAATACACTCATTTTGCCATGTCTCATGCATGCATCATATTGTTGCATATTGTTTGGTGATGATTGTGTATCGGTGCTCTCTGCGGCAGGTCCTGCCCCTGAGGAGTACCGTGATTACCCCAACGAAGAACAATACCAGTGCACCGACCCATCAGGCCAGCAACCAACCATTTGATCATATCGATACAATCCCATGTTCTCGCTCCTGCTCTCTTTTACTACATTAAGACAACGCGATTCAAACTGCTGTGTGCTGCGGTAGTTGAACCCATTTCCTCTGCATGACCTGTCATTTCCATAGTAACTAGATGAAACCCACTAGCATGTGTAGGAGTTGATTAAGCCGTGTGTATGTGTTGTTCCTACCTTGCTATGCCTGCTATGCTTAGAGTCGAGTCAGGTCTGGTTCATCCTAGTCCGGTGAGTTTTCTGAGTACCGCCGGATTCAACTCTTCCCAGTATATTCGTGGGGGAGTATTAAGTAATTGTGCATATTTAATCAGGATTATGTGGAGACAGCGGAGCAGATTGACTGTTCGGCTCCGCTGCCAGAAGGCCCAGCTGATGCTCTCCTGACGGAGATGCTAGTCCCGGCGCCCTACAAGGCACCGGAGAAGAAGGCCGAAAGGAAGGCCCCGGGGACCAGGAAGTGTCTCCGGCCTAAGGTTGTACCGGAAGCCTCGTCCGAAGACGACAAGGCGCACTCGTCCCCCGAAGGGGAGGAAGAAGAAGAAGAAGGGGCCGCCCCATCCGGAAAGGATGAGGGGCCTGAGAAGGCGGACAAGGGGTCGGGAAAGGCCCCCGACGCAAGGCCATCATTCCCTCGTCGTCCGATGACGACGAGGCAAATTCCTCCCGCGGAGGCGGGGGGAAGCAAGAAGAAACTCTACCTCCCCGCACTGGGGAGGGGAAAAAGAGGAAAGCCGCCCCGGAGGAGGAGGCGGGGATGTACAACAAGGGAAAGGCGGCCCTTCCGGACTACTTTTCCACGGCCACTCATAGCGAGGAGGGGTGGCTTCCCAGGGGGAAGCCCCTAGCGCGATCGTAAGTATCCGCACTCTATCATGATTTTACTTCATGGTCTTTTTATAACGCCGAACATATATGCAGTCCGGCCAAGGTTCATCCCAAGGTATCCTCTTTGGATGGGTCCCTGAGTGATTCAGCGATGAACTCGCTCCCGACGGCCACTACTCCTCAGCCCGCGGATGACACGGAGGTGTTGTCCCGAAGGCTCCCAGAGCGGGGGAAGGTGGTTCTGGAGACGCCTGAAGGCGGAATTCTAGATGTCGGACACGCAGGGTTCAAGATCCCCGTGGATCGTGTCGATGAGAGCCGCAGTAGGCCGGGCTCTCAGCCGAACACTGTTCCGGAACCTCCAACGATTCCGGACTCAGGCGGGCAGCCCCTCGTTAGGGAGGGTGAGCTGTCCGTGCCAAGGACTTCCATTACGGCCGAGGCGTCGGATTATCTGCTGGAAGCGCTTCGCGGCGCTTCCATGGATGAAGAGCACCGTACTCTTATGAGTGCGGTAATTCAGAAGGTTTTGTCCGCCAAGAGCGGACTAACCGAAGCCTGCACCAGCCTCCTGACAGGCTTTGAGGTAAGTAATCAAAATGTGTGAAATTACCACCCGATAGGTAGTAGCCCCTGATACTCTATTTGGTGTTCGGAAAGAAAAGCCAAACGGAGGGTCAATTATAATCCGCAGGAGTCTAATAATAAGTGTGCATGTGAATAAGCAGGCTGTGCTGCTTACTGCTGCTGTCCACACAGCCGATGTCGTCGGACTACAGCGGGACCTGGAACAGGCGCAGGGAGAGCTGGACCTTACGAAGAGGCAGGTCGAAGATAACAAAGGTGAGTGATTCCCCGCTCTCATACAATGAAGAATAGATAAAATGGGTTAGTCTAATGATGAAGCGTCGTGACTGTGTAACAGGGGCCACCATTGAAGTGGCGTCCCTGAAGAAAGCGCTGTCCGAGGCCGAAGATAAGGTGGCCTTGGAGTGCAAGGAGCATGAAAAGCTAAGTGCTAGAGTGCGCGAGGTACAACAAGAGCTCCGGGACCTCGGAAAAAAGTTCGAGTCCATGGAGCATGATCTGAAGATGAAAGAGGCCGAGCTTGAGAAGGCCCTTGTGAGTATGAGAGACGCCAAGGCCGAAGCTGACAAGGCACAACAGGAAATCCAGGCGGCCAATAAGATTGCAGCGGGTAAGACATTCTTTATGCAAAGCAAACATGTGGAGGAGGCATTTCTTTTACTTACCCGAATTCGGAGCTCTCCAGGGGCATTCGCAGATCTACCACACAGCATCTCAGACGCCGCAGAGTTTTACCGTGTTGAGGAGGGCAGCTCCACGGAGAAGCTGTTCTGGTCCCAGTATGCTGGGGCCGAGCACCCAATGCCTCTGAGTGACCAACTGAAGCCGAACATAGTTGGTGGGTGGGCAACAAAGTCCCTCGTCGCCTGCTTCCCACTCGAGCCGGACATAGTTCGGCCACGGGTCTCCTAACAAAGAGAGAGACTTTAATGAGTTCAACACGTCGACAAAGGGCGAGTGTTGGAAGATATCCGCTGCGGTGAACTCCATTATAGGAGCCCAACCAGATTTGGCGGGCTAAGGAGAGCATGGACTGGAACCTACAGCTGGATACGAGTCCAGATGTCCGGTGTTAGAGGCTTCTTTTGAAGTGAGGCCTATGTTTGGCTCTACCGCCAATGAGTGTGCGGCCTGCGAGGCGGGGTCCATCCCTCCGTCCTTAGGCAACGCCGCCCGCTCCGAATTTAGGTCCGGGGCTACTATGGGGGTGATATCCCGAGCACTGTCCGACAGCAGGTCTAAGCCGTGCTCATCGTGACTGTCCGGTGCTCCTGGCGCAGGCCCGAATCCGTCGAAGATCAAGTCTTCGCGAATGTCCGCCGTGTAGTTCAGGTTTCCGAATCTGACTTGGTGGCCAGGGGCATAGCTATCGATCTGCTCCAAATGGCCAATCGCATTAGCCCGTAGTGCGAAGCCGCCGAACACAAAGATCTGTCCGGGGAGAAAAGTCTCGCCCTGGAACGTGTTGTCGACGATTGAAGGCGCCATCAAGCCTTGCAGTGACGACACAGAGGAACTCTCAATGAAAGCACCAATGTCGGTGTCAAAACCGGCGGATCTCGGGTAGGGGGTCCTGATCTGTGCGTCTTAGGTTGATGGTAACAGGAAGCAAGGGATACAATGTTTACCCAGGTTCAGGCCCTCTCGATGGAGGTAAAACCCTACTTCCTGATTGATTAATATTGACGATATGAGTAGTACAAGAGTAGATCTACCACGAGATCGTAGAGGCTAAACCCTAGAAGCTAGCCTATGATGATTATGATTGTAATTGTGATCGGCCTTCTAAGGACCAACCTCTCCGGTTTATATAAACACCGGAGAGGGCTAGGGTTTACACGGAGTCGGTTACAAGGAAGGAAATACAATATCCGGATCGCCAAGCTTGTCTTCCACGCAAAGGAGAGTCCCATCCGGACACGGGACAGAGTCTTGAGTCTTGTATCTTCACGCTCCAATAGTCCGGACAAAGTATATAGTCCGGCAGTCCGGATACCCCCTAATCTAGGAATCCCTCAAGGGCTGCCATGGACTTCAGCTTCTCTTGGCCGAGGTGTCGGGCGAGCCACTCGTCATGGATGTTATGCTTAAAGGCCGCTAGGGCTTCGGCATCCGGACAGTCGACAATTTGGTTCTTTTTAGTTAGGAACCGATTCCATAATTTCCTGGCTGACTCTTCGACTGTTGGGTTATGTGACTTAAGTCATCAGCATCCGGTGGTCACACATAAGTGCCCTAGAAGTTGTCAAGGAATGCATCTTCCAGGTTCTCCCAACTGCCAATGGAGTTTGTTGGCAGGCTGTTCAGCCAATGTAGAGTCGGTCCTTTGAGCTTTAGTGGGAGTTATTTGATGGCATGTAGATCATCACCGCGGGCCATGTGAATGTGGAGAAGGAAATCTTCAATCCATACCGCGGGGTCTGGTGTACCATCATATGATTCAATGTTCACGGGTTTAAACCCTTCTGGGCATTCATGATCCATTACTTCATCAGTGAAGCATAGGGGGTGTGCGGCGCCTCTATGCTGGGTTACATCACGACGCAGTTCAAATGAGTCTAGTCTGTTGTATTCGGCCCGACCAAACTTGTTTTTAGTATATCCAGCGTGACAGTCCTTGTCACGCGATGGGGCGCGCCCCCATGATCCGTAGATCGATCTTGACTGTCCTACTTTGTTTTTCAGTACGTCTCGCAAGTCCTTCATGTAGCCCAGGGCCTTAGTGTTTTTGTTTGACTAGCGACAGGGCGCGGGCTAGTGTTCGGGCTGACACGCCGCTTTGTCTTGGCCACGAGGTGGCCGGTTAGCCGCATCGTGCGCTGGTTGTGTGGGTTTTAATGCCTCCTCCTCGAGTTGAGGTAGCAACCTGCGCTTTGGGTAACTTCTAGTTGGGTGCTCGAGTCCATATTCCTCGGCTGCCAGGACCTCAGTCCATCTATCAGTTAGCAGATCTTGATCAGCTTGAAGCTACTGCTGCTTCCTCTTCAGGCTTTTTGCAGTGGCTATAAGCCGGCGCTTGAAGCGGTCCTGCTCGACGGGATCCTCAGGCACGATGAATTCTTCGTCCCCAAGGCTCACTTCCTCTTCGGCGAGGGGCATGTAATTGTCGTCCTATGATTCTCCATCTGTTGCCTATTCCTTAGGGCTAGCTTGCCCATCCTCCCGCTTGGCCTAGTCGAAGCCTAGCTGGGAGGGATTGTTTTCGTCTTTGGCACCATCTGGATTGTTATCATCTCTTGTGCCGGTATCGCTATTTTTGCTATGGCGGGGCTTAGAGCGGTGCCTATGACGCCGGTGCTTAGATTGCTTCTCAAGGGAATTATCCTTCGTTGCCTCATCGCCGTTGCTTTCTTTGGGGGTGTCCACCATGTATAGATCATATGATGAGGTGGTTGTCCAGCGCCCTGTGGGCAGTGGTTCCTGTTCTTCTCTTGCATCGTTGTCCATACCGTCGATGTCTTCGGAGTTGAAGTCAAGCATGTCGGTTAAGTCATCGACAGTGGCTACTAAGTGGGTGGTGGGTGGGCAACGAATTTCTTCATCGTCCACTTCCCACTCAAGCCAAACATAGTTCGGCCAAGAGTCTCCCGACAGGGAAAGAGACTTCAATGAATTTAATATGTCGCCCAAGGGTGAGTGCTGAAAGATATCCGCGGAGGTAAACTCCATGATCGGTGCCTGTCGGTGTCAAAACCGGCGGATCTCGGGTAGGGGGTCCCGAACTGTGCGTCTAGGCGGATGGTAACAGGAGACAAGGGACACGATGTTTTTACCCAGGTTCGGGCCCTCTCGATGGAGGTAAAACCCTACTCCTGCTTGATTGATATTGATGATATGGGTAGTACAAGAGCTGATCTACCACGTGATCAAGGAGGCTAAACCCTAGAAGCTAGCCTATGGTATGATTGTTGTTCTGTCCAATGGACTAAAACCCTCCGGTTTATATAGACACCGGAGAGGGCTAGGGTTACACAGAGTCGGTTACAATGGTAGGAGATCTACATATCCGTATCGCCAAGCTTGCCTTCCACGCCAAGGAAAGTCCCATCCGAACATGGGACGAAGTCTTCAATCTTGTATCTTCATAGTCTTGGAGTCCGGCCGATGATGATAGTTCGGCTATCCGGACACCCCTAGTCCAGGACTCCCTCAGTACCCAATCGGATTCGATAGGCACGGATGCACGCGGTTCGGAGCATATGGCCGGAGACGAGTCCGAGGGTCCGATGACACAGGCCTCATAGGAGGTGAAGTCTGTGTTCGTCTCTATCGCCGCTGAGTGTGCGGCCTCCGTGGCGGGTGATACGTCACCAACGTATCTATAATTTTTGATTGTTACATGCTATTATATTACCCCTTTTGGATGTTTATGGGATTTATTTTACACATATATATCATTTTTGGGACTAACCTACTAACCGGAGGCCCAGCCCATATTGCTGTTTTGTGCCTATTTCAGTATTTCGAAGAAAGAAATATCAAACAGAGTCCAAACGGAATGAAAGCTTCTGGAGCGTGATTTTTGGAACGAACGTGATCCGGAGAGCTTGGAGTGCAAGTCAAGAAGCACCGAGGCCCCCACGAGATAGGAGGCCCCCCTATAGGGCGCGCCCCCTGTCTCGTGGGGTTCCACGGGCGGCCACTGACGTACTTCATCCTCCTATATATACCTACGTATCCCAAAAACATCCAGGAGCACCACGAAACACAATTTTCACAACCATAACCTTCTGTATCCGCGAGATCTCATCTTGGAGCCTTCGCCAGCACTCTGCCGGAGGGGGAATCGACCATGGAGGGCCTCTACATCAACATCCTTGCCCCTCCGATGAGTTGTGAGTAGTTTACCACAGACCTACGGGTCCATAGTTATTAGCTAGATGGCTTCTTCTCTCTTTTTGGATCTCAATACAATGTTCTCCCCCTCTCTTGTGGAGATCTATTCGATGTAAACTCTTTTTGCAGTGTGTTTGTTGAGATCCGATTAATTGTGGGTTTATGATCAAGTTTATCTATGAATAATATTTGAATCTTCTCTGAATTCTTTTATGTATGATTGAGTTATCTTTGCAAGCTCTTCGAATTATCAGTTTGGTTTGGCCTACTAGATTGATCTTTCTTGCCATGGGAGAAGTGCTTAGCTTTGGGTTCAATCTTGCGGTGTCCTTACCCAGTGACAGAAAGGGTTGCAAGGCACGTATTGTATTGTTGCCATCGAGGATAACCAGATGGGGTTTATATCATATTGGTTGAGTTTATCCCTCTACATCATGTCATCTTGCTTAAAGCGTTACTCTGTTCTTATGAACTTAATACTCTGGATGCAGGTAGGAGTCGGTCGATGTGTGGAGTAATAGTAGTAGATGCAGGCATGAGTCGGTCTACTTGTTATGTACGTGATGCCTATATATATGATCATGCCTAGATAATCTCATAACTATGCACTTTTCTATCAATTGCTCGACAGTAATTTGTTCACCCACTGTAATTCTTATGCTATCTTGAGAGAAGCCTCTAGTGAGACCTATGGCCCCCGGGTCTATCTCTTATCATATTTGCTTTCAATCTACTTTTATTTGCATCTTTACTTTTCGCATCTATATTATAAAATACCAAAAATATATTTATCTTAACATACTATCTTTATTAGATCTCACTTTCGCAAGTGGCCGTGAAGGGATTGACAACCCCTTTATTGCGTTGGTTGCGAGTTCTCAGTTTGTTTGTGTAGGTGTGCGGGACTCTTGAGGAGCCTCCTACTGGATTGATACCTTGGTTCTCAAAACTGAGGGAAATACTTACGCTACGCTTGCTGCATCACCCTCTCCCCTTCGAGGAAAACCAACGCAAGCTCAAGATGTAGCAAGAAGGATTTCTGGCGCCGTTGCCGGGGAGGTCTTCGCTCAAGTCAAGACATACCAAGTACTCATCACAAACCCATCTCCCTCGCATTTACATTATTTGCCATTTGCCTCTCGTTTTCCTCTCCCCCACTTCACCCTTGTCGTTTTATTCGCCCTCTCTTTCCCAATCTCCTCCTCTCTTTTTGTCTTGCCGTTTTTCTGCTTGCTTGTGTGTTGGATTACTTGTTTCCATGGCGCAAGATAATACCAAATTGTGTGATTTCTCGAATACCAATAATAATGATTTCCTTAGTACTCCAATTGCTCCTCTTAATGATGTTGAGTCTTGTGAAATCAATACCGCTTTGTTGAATCTTGTTATGAAAGATCAATTCACCGGCCTTCCTAGTGAAGATGCCGCTACTCATCTAAACTATTTTTTTGATTTGTGTGATATGCAAAAGAAGAAAGATATGGATAACAATATTGTCAAATTGAAGTTATTTCCGTTTTCACTTAGAGATCGTGCGAAAGTTTGGTTTTCGTCTTTGCCTAAAAATAGTATTGATTCTTGGAACAAGTGCAAAGATGCTTTTATCTCTAAGTATTTTCCTCCTGCTAAGATCATTACTCTTAGGAACAATATTATGAATTTTAAACAACTTGATCATGAGCATGTTTCCCAATCTTGGAAAAGAATGAAATTGATGCTTCGCAATTGCCCTACTCATGGTTTGAATTTATGGATGATCATACAAAAAATTTATGCCGGTTTGAACTTTGCTTCTAGAAATCTCTTAGATTCGGCCGCGGGAGGCACGTTTATGGAAATTGTGTTAGGAGATGCTACAAAATTGCTTGATAATATTATGGCTAATTATTCTCAATGGCACACCGAAAGATCTTCTAGTAAAAAGTGCATGCTATAGAAGAAATCAATGTTTTGAGTGAAAAGATGGATGAACTCATGAAGATGTTTGCTACTAAAAATACTCCTCTTGATCCCAATGATATGCCTTTGTCTTCTTTGATTGAGAATAATAATGAATCTATGGATGTGAATTTTGTTGGTAGGAATAGTTTTGGAAACAATGCTTATAGAGGAAACTTTAATGCTAGACCGTTCCCTAGTAATTCCTCTAAAAATTATGGAAATTCCTACAGTAATTCTTATGGTAATTTTAATAAGATGCCCTTTGATTTTGAGAATAGTGTGAAAGAATTTATGATTTCTCAAAAGAATTTTAATGCTTTGCTTGAAGAAAAATTGCTCAAAGTTAATGATTTGGCTAGGAACGTTGATAGACTTTCGCTTGATGTTGATTCTCTTAAACTTAGATCTTCTCCACCTAAGCATGATATCAATGAGTCTCTCAATGTAATGAGAATTTCCATTGATGAGTGTAAGGAAAGAACCGCTAGATTGCGTGCTAAAAGAGATAGCTTTATAAAAGCGTGTTCTTCTAGTTTCCATGAAAATAATGACGAGGATCTTAAAGTTATTGATGCGTCTCCTATTAGATCTATGTTTTGCAATATGAATTTTGATGATTATGGGACTAATGATGAATCAACTTTGCCTAGAGGGCATCCCAAGAATTCGGAATCTTTAGATCTTGATGCTAAATTTGGTAAAAGTGAGATTGGAGAATCGTCAAATAATATTGAACCTTCTTGTTAGAGTTATATTTATGATGTCTTTTGACTTTCTGTATTTTATCCTTTGGCCTCCCACTTGTACTTGTATATATGGTGGCTTTGGCCTCAAGATAATACTAAGTTGCATTTTCCTAACATGGTACTAGAGCTTTAGAGTTTTTTTCGCACGTGCAACTCGTGCTCTTCTGATCCAATCTCGTGCTGCCGCTGTCCTCCGTCGGCCGGCCGTCGTCGTTCCTCTCACCCGCACGCTCTCGTGCTGCCCTCCCTCCCTCTCTCGTCGCTGCTTTTCCATGCCTCAAGCCACTGTCGTCGTCCAGATCGCCCCACCCCATCTTGCACGGGCCGCGACGTGCTCCCGATTCGGCCGCCCTCCCTGTTCGGATCTCGCCTTCCGTTGCCGGTCTTCGCCGCGCCGGACGAATCCCGTTGCCTCTAGGAAGCCGTTCAGTTTGTCCGTCTTGTGGATCCCGCCTACAGATCGACGCCGCTTGGATTGGGGCGGGCCCCTGCGCCGTCGTCCGGCACCTGCCCGCCTCCGCCACCGTCCGGCACCTACCCGCCTCCGTTGTTGTCCGGCAGCCGCCCTCTCGCCAGCCCGCCGTGTAGTGCGTGTAGTAAGTTGGCCGTTGCTGCGATCTGTTCTTGACTGCTTCGTGCGTTGACCTGGATGTCGTTCCTTTGGGCATGGTTGGCTGTTGGCCTGCTGCCTTGGGCGTCTTGGATGATTTTTGGGCCTGGCTGGCTGTTGGCCTCACGCCACGTCGTTCTGGTGGCGTGGCTAGCTTGTGTTTTGTGATCCTAAAAAAAGAGTAAAAAAAAGAAAGAGTAAAAAAAAGAGAGTAAAAAAAGGGTACAATGTTTCCCTCGGGTACTCATATCTCTCGTTGCCCGGTGTTTTTTGAGGGTGTTCCATATATTGATCCCGTATCGCACATGCGCCTTTCGTCAGTGCTTGGTGCTCACCCATTTGGAGGTGGTGGTTGTCGCTCTACTTCGACACCTTTTGCGACTTCCACCGATGCTGTCGGTCGCTCTATAGAGACTCTTCCCATGGCTTCCGCACCTGGTGATTGTCGGCCTATGTCGACACCCTTTACGGGTCCTGCTAGCAGTGGTGACCACTCTATGCTGACTTCTGACATGGCTTCTACCCATGGTTGTACTCGCTCCACGTCGACTCGTTCTATGTCGACTTGCCACACGGCCTCCATGGGTGATGGCGATCGCTCTTTGTCGACATGTGGTTTTGCCTCGACCTTTACCACGGTGTCCCTGTCTGCGCAAGAGACTGCACAACTCCAATGCCTTCTTGCTGCTTGGGATTATTCACAGACAGGTTATGCAGCTTCTGCACCTAAGTTTTCTGGCACTGAGAGACCACCTTCTACTCATTCAGGTACATCCTCATGGATTCTTGATACTGGTGCGTCATTTCATATGACTTATGATTCTTCCCCTTTGACCTCCATTCGACCTGTCGAGTATCCTGTTCGTGTTTTTACTGCTGATGGTACGCCACTCCCTGTTGCTAGTCGAGGCACTGTTAGCACTTCTTCCTTTCATGTTCCGTCTGTTGCTCATGTTCCTCAACTTAGCATGCAGCTCTTTTCAGGTAGTCAGATTGTTGACTCTCGTTGTAGGGTCAATCTCGACTTTGATTCATGTTCTGTTCAAGATCGTCGCACAGGCGCTCTGCTTGGTTCTAGCCCCCGACGCCATGATGGTCTCTGGGAACTTGACTGGCTTCGTCTTCCCTCTCATGCTACCGCCAGTCTTACGACCCCTGTTGCCGCATCTGCTAGCTCTTTTCAGAAGTGGCATCATCGTCTTGGCCATTTATGCGGTTCTCGTCTCTCGTCTTTAGTTCATGATGGCGTTTTAGGGCCTATCTCTGGTAATGCTTCATTGGATTGTCTAGGCTGTGGACTTGGTAAGCAGATTCAACTACCCTATCCTCACAATGAGTCAGTGTCTGAGCATCCTTTTGACCTCATGCACTCAGATGTTTGGGGTCCAGCTCCCTTCGCTTCGAAAGGGGGTCATCGCTACTACATTCTCTTTATAGACGATTTTTCTCGCTACACTTGGATATATTTCATGTCTTCTCGTAGTGTGGTCTTATCTATATACAAAAAATTTGCTGCCATGGTTCATACCCCGTTCTCCACTCCTATTCGTGTTTTTCGCGCAGATTCTGCTGGAGAGTACATCTCTCGTGCATTGCGAGGATTTCTTGCTGAACAGGTCACTCTTCCCCAGTTCTCTTGTCCTGGTGCTCATACCCAAAATGGTGTGGCTGAACGCAAGCACCGT
The DNA here is from genome assembly GCA_963921465.1 of Triticum timopheevii. Lineage (NCBI taxonomy): Eukaryota > Viridiplantae > Streptophyta > Magnoliopsida > Poales > Poaceae > Triticum > Triticum timopheevii. The sequence continues at coordinate 243,247,027 of OY997264.1, read as the reverse complement.
CACCTTCTTGAGATGGCGCGTGCGATGATGATCGTTGCCTCTATTCCGCCTCACTTTTGGGCTGAAGCTATTTCCACTTCCACCTATCTCATCAACATCCAGCCATCTACTGCTCTGCAGAGTGGTATTCCTTTCGAGCGTCTTTTTGATCGTTCCCCTAATTATTCAGCGCTTTGTTTGTTTGGTTGTGTTTGCTATGTTCTTCTTCCTCCACGTGAATGCACCAAACTGACCGCTCAGTCTGTTGAGTGTGTATTTCTAGGATACAGCGATGAGCATAAGGGTTATCGGTGTTGGGATCCTGTCGGTCGACGGGTGCGTATTTCTCGGGATGTGACCTTTGATGAGTCCCGTCCTTTCTACCCGTGTCCATCCTCCTCGACCTTTTCTGTAGAGGACATCTCATTTCTCACTTTTCCTGATACACCTCCCTCTATTCCCCATATTCCTACCTCCCCTTCCCCCGTTGTTGTAGACAAGGCACCGTCCTCTCCCACGGTTTCTTCTCCTCCCTTATTGGATGACTCTCCACCTTCATCCCCGACACATTCGCCATCACCACCTTCATCAATGATGCCTTCCCCATCAGCACCAATGTCTTCCCCATCTCCACCACCCGTGATTCCTACTCGTCCCTCTTTTCCTTTCCATTACACTCGTCGTCCACGTGTTGTGGATGCGTCCACTGATGCGCCATCAACTTCTGGTGAGCCGTCTTCCTCTTCTCAACCGACTTATGGTCTTCTCAACCGACTTATTGGCCTCAATATAATACTAAGTTGCATTTTCCTAACACTTCTATCTCGGATTTTAAGGAATTTGATTATGATAATTGTTCTTTAAAAGGTTGTATTTCCTTGTTGCAATCCGTTGTTAATTCTCCTCATGCTTATAGTGAAAATAAAGGTTTTTCCAGACATATTGTTGATGCCTTGATGCAATCTTATGATTAAAAACTTAATTTGGAAGTTTCTATACCTAGAAAACTTACTGATGAGTGGGAACCTACTATAAAGATTAGAATTAAAGATTATGAGTGTTTTGCTTTGTGTGATTTGGGTGCTAATGTTTCCATGATTCCGAAAACTTTATGTGATATTCTAGGTTTCCATGATCTTGATGGTTGCTCTTTAAATTTGCACCTTGCGGATTCCACAATTAAAAAGCCTATGGGAAGGATCAATGATGTTCTTATTGTTGCAAATAAAAATTTGGTGCCCGTAGATTTTATCGTTCTTGATATAGATTGCAATCTTTCTTGCCCTATTATTCTTGGTAGACCTTTCCTTAGAACGATTGGTGCGATTATTGATATGAAGGATGGGAACATTAGATTCCAATTTCCCTTAAAGAAAGGCATGGAGAACTTTCCAAGAAAGAAAGTCAAATTACCTTACGAATCTATCATGCGTGCTACTTATGAATTTAGTGCCAAAGATGGCGCTCATTAGATCTATCTTTGCGTTTTATGCCTAGCTAGGGGCGTTAAACGATGGCGCTAGTTGGGAGGCAACCCAATTTTTTTAATGTGTTTTGTTTTTGCTCCTGTTTAGTAATAAATCTTGCATCTACCTGCTGTATAGATGTGTTTTTATCTTTTAATTAGTGTTTGTGCCAAGTAGAACCTATAGGATAACCGACGATGATAGTTGATTTGATTCTGCTGAAAAACAGAAACTTTGCACGCACGAACATAATTTTGTTAAATCACAGGAACGTGCTTTTGCATTGATTCTTTTTGCTACTATTCAACAGACAAATTGTCCAGGATTTCCTATTTCGGTAGGATTTTTTGAGTTACAGAAGTTTGCATTAGTTACAGATTGCTACAGACTGTTCTGTTTTTGACAGATTCTGTTTTCCATGTGTTGTTTGCTTATTTCAATGCATCTATGGCTATGATACGTCTTGAGCTTTCGTTGGTTTTCCTCGAAGAGGAGAGGGTGATGCAGCAAAGTGTAGCGTAAGTATTTCCCTCAGTTTTGAGAACCAAGGTATCAATCCAGTAGGAGGCTCCGCAAAAGTCCCACGCACCTACACAAACAAACTGAGAACTCGCAACCAATGCAATAAAGGGGTTGTCAATCCCTTCATGGCCACTTGCAAAAGTGAGATCTAATCAAGATAGTATGATAAGATAAATATATTTTTGGTAGTTTATGATACAGATGCAAAAAGTAAAGATGCAAATAAAAGTAGATGGAAAGCAAATATGATAAGAGATAGACCCGGGGGCCATAGGTTTCACTAGAGGCTTCTCTCGAGATAGCATAAGTATTACGGTGGGTGAACAAATTACTGTCGAGCAATTGATAGAAAAGTGCATAATTATGAGATTATCTAGGCATGATCATGTATATAGGCATCACGTCCATAACAAGTAGACCGACTCCTGCCTGCATCTACTACTATCACTCCACACATTGACTGACTCCTGCCAGCATCTAGAGTATTAAGTTCATGAGAACAGAGCAACGCATTAAGCAAGATGACATGATGTAGAGGGATAAACACATGCAATATGATATAAACCCATCTTGTTATCCTCGATGGCAACAATACAATACGTGTCTTGCAACCCTTTCTGTCACTAGGTAAGAACATCGCAAGATTGAACCCAAAGCTAAGCACTTCTCCCATGGCAAGAAAGACCAATCTAGTAGGCGAAACCAAACTGATAATTCGAAGAGACTTGCAAAGATAACTCAATCACACACTAAAGAATTCAGAGAAGATTCAAATATTATTCATATATAAACTTGATCATAAACCCAAAATTCATCGGATCTCGACAAACAAACCGCAAAAAGAGTTTACATTGAATAGATCTCCACAAGAGAGGGGGAGAACATTGTATTGAGATCCAAAAAGAGAGACGAAGCCATCTAGCTAATAACTATGGACCCGTAGGTCTGTGGTAAACTACTCACAACTCATCAGAGGGGCAAGCCCTCCATGGTTGATTCCCCTCCGGGAGAGCGCCGGCGAAGGCTCCAAGATGAGATCTCGCGGATACAGAAGGTTACGACGGTGGAAATTGTGTTTCGTGGTGCTCCCGGATGTTTTGGGGGTTCGTAGGTATATATAGGAAGAAGAAGTACGTCGGTGGCCGCCCGAGGGGCCCACGAGACAGGGGCGCGCCCTACAGGGGGGGGAGGCCCCCTATCTCGTGGGGCCCTCGGGAGCTTCTTGACTTGCACTCCGAACTCTCCGGATCAGATTTGTTCCAAAAATCACGCTCCCGAAGGTTTCATTCCATTTGGACTGCGTTTGATATTCCTTTTCTTCGAAATACTGAAATAGGCAAAAAAACAACAATATGGGCTGGGCCTCTGGTTATTATGTTAGTCCCAAAAATGATATAAATGTGTAAAATAAAGCCCATAAACATCTAAAAGGGGTAATATAATAGCATGGAACAATAAAAAATTATAGATACGTTGGACACGTATCAAGCATCCCCAAGCTTAATTCCTGCTCGTCCTCGAGTAGGCAAATGATAAAAAGAGAATTTTTGATGTGGAATGCTACCTAGCATAATTCATAATGTAATTTTCTTTATTGTGGCATGAATGTTCAGATCCAAATGAATACAAAATGAAAGTTCATATTGACATAAGAAATAGTAACACTTCAAGCATACTAATCATAGTAATCATGTCTTCTCAAAATATCATGGCAAAAGAAAGTTCATCCCTATAAAATCATATAGTTAGGCTATGCTTCATTTTCGTCACACAGAGATGTTCCCAACTTCTATACCTCCGATGACAAGCTAAGCAATTGTTTCATACTTAAATAATCTCAAACTTCTTCAACCTTCACGCAATACATGAGCGTGAGCCATGGATATAGCACCATGGGTGGAATAGAATATGATGATGGGGATTGTGTGGAGAAGGCAAAAAAGGAGAAAGTCTCACATTGACGAGGATAATCAACGGGCTATGGAGATGCCCATCAATTGATGTCAACATGAGGAGTAGGGATTGCCATGCAACGGATGCACTAGGGCTATAAATGAATGCTCAACAAAAGAAAACTAGTGGGTGTACATCCAACTTGCTTGCTCACGAAGACCTAGGGCATTTGAGGAAGCCCATCGTAGGAATATACAAGCCAAGTTCTATAATGAAAAATTCCCACTAGTATGAAAAAAACAACTTATGAGACTCACTATATGAAAAACATGGTGCTACTTTGAAGCACAATATATGAGACTCACTACATGAAGATCAAGGTTCTACTTTGAAGCACAATTGTGGAAAAAGAGATAGTAACAAATAGAACTTGGCTTGTATATTCCTACGATGGGCTTCCTCAAATGCCCTAGGTCTTTGTGAGCAAGCAAGTTGGATGCACACCAACTAGTTTTCTTTTGTTGAGCATTCATTTGTAGCTCTAGTGCATCCGTTGCATGGCAATCCCTACTCCTCATGTTGACATCAATTGATGGGCATCTCCATAGCCCGTTGATTATCCTCGTCAATGTGAGACATTCTCTTTTTTTGTCTTCTCCACACAATCCCCATCATCATATTCTATTCCACCCATAGTTCTATATCCATGGCTCACGCTCATGTATTGCGTGAAGGTTGAAAAAGTTTGAGATTATTTAAGTATGAAACAATTGCTTGGCTTGTCATCGGGGGTATAGAAGTTGGGAACATCTTTGTGTGACAAAAATGAAGCATAGCCTAACTATATGATTTTGTAGGGATGAACTTTCATTTGCCGTGTTATTTTGAGAAGACATGATTACTTTGATTAGTATGCTTGAAGTATTACTATTTATTTTATCAATATGAACTTTATTTTGTATTCATTTGGATCTGAACATTCATGCCACAATAAATAAAATTACATTATGAATTATGCTAGGTAGCATTCCACATGAAAAGTTCTCTTTTTATCATTTACCTACTCGAGGACGAGCATGATTTAAGCTTGGGGATGCTTGATCTATCTCCAACGTATCTATAATTTTTTATTGTTCCATGCTATTATATTACCCCTTTTGGATTTTTATGGGCTTTATTTTACACATTTATATCATTTTTGGGACTAACCTGCTAACCGGAGGCCCAGCCCATATTGCTGTTTTTTTCCTATTTCAGTATTTCGAAGAAAAGGAATATCAAACGGAGTCCAAACGGAATGAAACCTTCGGGAGCGTGATGTTTGGAACGAACGTGATCCGGAGACCTTGGAGTGCAAGTCAAGAAGCACCCGACGAACCCACGAGATAGGAGGTCACGCCCCCCCCCCCCTGTAGGGTGCGCCCCCCTGTCTCGTGGGCCCCTCAGGCGGCCACCGACGTACTTCTTCCTCCTATATATACCTATGTACCCCGAAAACATCCAGGAGCACCACGAAACATAATTTCCACCACTGTAACCTTATGTATCCGTGAGATCTCATCTTGGAGCCTTCGCCGGCACTCTGCCGGAGAGGGAATCAACCATGGAGGGCCTCTACATCAACATCCTTGCCCCTCCAATGAGTTGTGAGTAGTTTACCACAGACCTACAGGTCCATAGTTATTAGCTAGATGACTTCTTCTCTCTTTTTGGATCTCAATACAATGTTCTCCCCCTCTCTTGTGGAGATCTATTCGATGTAAACTCTTTTTGTGGTGTGTTTGTCGAGATCTGATGAATTGTGGGTTTATGATCAAGTTTATCTATGTATAATATTTGAATCTTCTCTAAATTATTTTATGTATGATTGAGTTATCTTTGCAAGTCTCTTCGAATTATCAGTTTGGTTTGGCCTACTAGATTGATCTTTCTTGCCATGGGAGAAGTGCTTAGCTTTGGGTTCAATCTTGTGGTGTCCTTACCAAGTGACAGAAAGGCTTGCAAGGCATGTATTGTATTGTTGCCATCGAGGATAACAATATGGGGTTTATAACATATTGCTTGAGTCTATCCCTCTACATCATGTCATCTTGCTTAATGCGTTACTCTATTCTTATGAACTTAATACTCTAGATGCAGGAAGGAGTCGGTCGATGTGTGGAGTAATAGTAGTAGATGCAGGCAGGAGTCAGTCTACTTGTTATGGACATGATGCCTATATACATGATCATGCCTAGATAATCTCATAACTATGCACTTTTCTATCAATTGCTCGACAGTAATTTTTCACCCACCGTAATTCTTATGCTAGCTTGAGAGTAGCCTCTAGTGAGACCTATGGGCCCCGGGTCTATCTCTTATCATATTTGCTTTCAATCTACTTTTATTTGCATCTTTACTTTTTGCATCTATATTATAAAATACCAAAAATATATTTATCTTATCACACTATCTTTATTAGATCTCACTTTCGCAAGTGGCCGGGAAGGGATTGAAAACCCCTTTATTGCGTTGGTTGCGAGTTCTCAGTTTGTTTGTGTAGGTGCGTGGGACTTTTGAGGAGCCTCCTACTGGATTGATACCTTGGTTCTCAAAACTGAGGGAAATACTTACGCTACACTTGCTGCATCACCCTCTCCTCTTCGAGGAAAACCAATGCAAGCTCAAGATGTAGCAGCGGGGTCCATCCACCCGTCCTCGGATGGCATGATCTGCTCCGAATTGAGAGCCAGGGCAGCCGCAGGTGTGATCTCCCAAACACCATCCGATGGCAGATCTAGGTCATGCTCGCCGTGACTATTCGGTGCACCTGACATGGGCTCGAATCCGTCGAAGATCAAGTCTCCGCGGATGTCGGCAGTATAGTTAAAGCTTCCAAACCTGACCTGACGGCCAGGGACGTAGCTATCGATCTGCTCCAGATGGCCAAGCGAGTTGGCCCGCTGTACAAAGCCATCGAATACGAAGATCTGGCCGGGGAGAAAAACCTCACCCTGGATCGCATCGTTGCAGATGATTGAGGGTGCCATCAAGCCTTATCGCGACGGCACAGTGGAACTCTCAGTGAAAGCACCAATGTCGGTATCAAAACCGGCGGATCTCGGGTAGGGGGTCCCGAACTATGCGTCTAAGGCTAATGGTAACAGGAGGCGGGGACACAATGTTTACCCAGGTTCGGGCCCTCTCGATGGAGGTAATACCACACTTCCCGCTTGATTGATCTTGATGATATGAGTATTACAAGCGTTGATCTACCACGAGATCGTAGAGGCTAAACCCTAGAAGCTAGCTTATGATTATGATTGTCCTTGTCCTACGGACTAAACCCTTCGGTTTATATAGACACCGGAGGGGGCTAGGGTTACACAGAGTTGGTTACAGAGAAGGAGATCTACATATCCGAATTGCCAAGCTTGCCTTCCACACAAAGGAGAGTCCCACCCGGACACGGGACGAAGTCTTCAATCCTGTATCTTCATAGTCCAACAGTCCGGATAAGGTATATAATCCGGCTGTCCGAGGAACCCCTAATCCAGGACTCCCTCAACCGTCGGTCCCCTTCTTTTTCCTTGAGAGAAAACCAGAGCTCTTTCTTCTTCTCGCCGCTGCCACGCCTCCATTGCTTCTAGATCTCTTGCCTCTTCCCAGTCGTCATGGCGCCCAAGGCAAGCAAAGGCAAGGGTGCGGCCAAGGCCGCCAAGGGGAAAGAGGTGCCAGAGAACAAGCTGACGAAGTTGTGGAAGAAGCACACCCTCTTCGCTTCGACGATCGACGGGCTCACGCTCAGGGACTAGTTCCGGTGCTTGTGGGGGAGAGAGGCGACGGGGCATCCTGCCACGCAGGTCATCCCCGCTCCGTTTACCAAGCCCGGCCCAAATACTTATCCTTTCTTTGTCGATTACTTCTCCTATGGCCGCTGCCCCCTTTCTCAGATTTCTTTAATGACATCATGCACACCTACGGCTTCCATCTCCTGGATTTTATGCCGAATGCTGTTACGTGCATGTCTCTCTTTGCCCATCTCTGTGATCGCTTTGCTCGGGTGCAGCCCAACACGTCGCTCTTCCGCCATTATTTCCTTCCTCGCATCCAGCCGGGGGATGCCTTCTCTAGATGCATTGCTTGCATCCCAAGGGCTCTGAGCAAAGGCGCATACCCAGATGGAGCCCAGAAGGAGAGGTGGGATGAATGGCAGGGTCGGTGGTGCTGGATTGTAGAGGAGGACCCACGGTCGTTCTGCGAGGTCAATCAGAGTTTGCCGGTCTGTGGCCCACACTAGAGTGATCTTGATGCCGGCGACTAGAAGCTCACGATTGCCACCACCAGGATTCATCGCCTTGTAGCGGCTTGGCTCACACTTGATATGGTCGGGGTTGATTTCATCCACCGCCGCATCGCCCCCTTGCATAATAAGGGGAGGCCAGCTTGGCATTACAAGAATGTGGCTGATATCATGAGGCTTCTCCCTGGCCTGAATCATAACTTCATGGTGATACAGAATGCACATCTTTGCCAGAGGCTTTTTCAGCTTAGGGTCGACGAGACCAGCAAGGCTAAAAATTCATTCAGGTTGCCGGCGGGGGTGGTCCCACTGAGTAACGACTCCTGCCTGACCGCCGTCATCGCCATGATGCCGACGTTCAACGCGCACGGCCTTGATCTGACCTGGGCCAAGCCAAAAGCAAAACTGGTGCAGGCATTCTTCGACAATTTGATGGAGGGGACCATCCACAAAGAGCCGCTGGTCATCCGCCCGACCACTGACAAAGATGTGCCGTACATCGCCGCCAGGGTAGAGGAGGCAGTGCTTGCCAATGAGGCCGGCAACTTCGGCACCATGGATGACGAGGCCAAAGGAGCCGAGGAGGAGAAGAAGTTTCTAGAGTGGGCGGGGCCTGCCGAGGAGACCAGCGGCGCCGGCGCCGGGTTCCCCCTGCCATGGAGCTGGCCGAGGAGGCATTCGAGGCGGATGAGCCCTCGTCCTTGAAGAAGAAACGCGTGTTGCGGCGGACCAGCTCTAGCGAGCCAGTCCAGTCTAGCAGGACCATGCAATGGCAAGAGGCCCAGGTGCAACCCATGCACCAGATGAGGCGCGCGGCCGCGGCGGCACAGAAGGAAGCCGCAGTGGCGAAGTAGGCCCCGACAGCGGTGGTGAAGACAGCCACGGCTACCGCCTCCTCCTCATCCAAGCGGTCTCGGACTCCATCTCCTCCTCCCCCACATGCGGACGCCGCCCCGGTGGCCGTCTAAGAGGAAGAGGAGGACAGAGGAGGAAAATGAGTAAGCACCTTGCGCCCCATCTATCCTTTGATCTTTCATTTTGATTGTCTTCCTTGACTTGTTCTTGTCTTTCATAGCGAAATGGAGACACTGGCTCGGCGGGTGGCAAAGAGAGCCAAAGCCACAATAGGCGACGAGCCCCCGCCAAGCACTCCACATGCGCTGGGGATGATTTTCATCAACCAGGAGTCCAGCCCCGAGCGCAGCCCCCACTCCAGCCCCCAGCGAAAGGCTGCTGCTTATTTCCCGCCGGCGGGTGTTGGAGGGTGCATCATTAACGTTAACCTTGCCGGATCCGTAGGAGGAGAGCAGCAGCTGGAGGAGCCGCTGAGGGCCACCCTCGCCACGCCGCCTCCATCAACCACGCTACCCCGAGGGGCGTCCCCGGCAAGGGCATCCATCGACGAGCCTCTAAGAGTGGGGGAAGGGATGGCGAGCACAGACGCCGGTGGTCCTACCTCGGCAGCGGGTCTTGCCAGGGAGGGAACCACTCCTCCTCATCCTACCACACTTGAGCCGTTCGCTCCTTGCCCCTTGCCGCCCTTGTCATGTGATTTTATTTCTTCTTTATATATCGGACTTTGTTTTTAGCCCCGCCTTACTCTCCTTTTTGGTCTCCACGTCCTCCCCAGATGGACCAGGCGGACGTCAACACTATGATTGGGGAGATTGCCAAGGCCGCCGAGGCTGAGGCCGCCAACATTGCCGTTGAGGAGGCCGCCACGGGATCTGCCTAGGAGTCTAGCAAGCGATCCGCTGAAGAGCCCACCAAGGGGCCTACCGGGAGCCCGGCAAGGCTGCTACCGAGGAGGCCACCACGGGGCCTGCCAGGGAAGCCGGCAAGGCCGCCACTAGGGGGGTGCCAAGGAGCCTACCGGGGAGGAGGTGGTTGACGACCAACCTTCTTCCCCAACAGCCCCTGCACCGAGCAGGTACTTAAAGGTGGGCGACGATCTGTTCATCAGCCTCCCTGGGGCAGCGAGCACCGGAGCGCCATCCGAAGGGGAGGTGTTCGAGAATGAGGTCCTCACCGCTGCCGGGCTCCAGGTCGTCGATGAACCGAGCACCAGCAGCAACAACACCAAGGAAGACAAGCTCCTTCAGGCCATAAGTGCCAACTTCCTGAAGCTCCAGGCGCTCTACCGCGCCCGCCAGGACAATTTGAACTCCAGGATGGCTGCCGTGGACAAGGCACAAGCATACTTCAAAGGGTGCATTGCTCAAATGCAAGTCTGGTTTGCCGAGGCCAGGGAAGATCTGAAGGCCACCCAAATCCAATTGGACGAGCACCAGCGAGAGCTCCTTCTGAAGCAAGCTGACTTCAACAAGGTGCAAGAAGTGGCAAAAGCGAAGGCCGCCAAGGAAGAGTCTGACCAGACGCTGCGCTGCATCTTGCTCGACACCCATGAGGAGGACCTGGTTGCTCGCGAAGCGGTGCTCGCTGCCACACTTCGCGCCAAGGATGAAGAGATCGAGAAGCTCGTCACACAGTGGACCCAGGAGCACAAAGAAGCACTCGATGCTCTGACCCTGGACCACGCCGGCAAATTGAAGGAGGCCATCGATGGCGCTGAGGCCGCAGAGGGTTCCAAGGTTGAGCTGGCCGGCAAGGTGGAGAGGCTAGGGGCGGACCTGGTGAAGCTTGGCAAGGATCTCTTCACGCTCACGACGACGGAGAGTAAACTCTCTACAAACTGGCGGAGATGCAGACCACCATATCCGACAAAACCAAGCTGCCCTCCAAGGACAACGACTCCATTACTGATCTGAAGCTAAAGTTGGAGACCGAGGAGAAGATGCTTTCGGAGTCCAGGGCCCGCGAGCTGACCTTGACCAAGGAGCTCGTGGACGAGAATGTCACGCCCAATATGCGATACTATCCTAAAGAGACTCGAAGGTCCCACCAAGGATAGAACAGCATATTGACACGCTTTGGCAAGGTGGATATCATGACATCAACATTACATAATGGATGGGGATACATAAAAAGCCATACAATGCCACACGAATACAACATCATCTTACATAAGAGCACCATCCGACTACGGATGAAACACAAACAGAAACTCAAACGACATCCACCCTGCTAGCCCAGGCTGCCGACCAGGAATCTATCCCCTGATCAAAGAAGAAGCAGAAGAAGAACTCCAAAACAAGCAAACATCGCTCTCGTGTCAGGATCATCGCATAATCTGTACCTGCAACTGTTGTTGTAGTAATCTATGCGCCACAAGGACTCAGCAATCGCATTACCATGGGTATCAAGACTAGCAAAGCTTAATGGGTATGGAAAGGATAAGGTGGTGAGGTTGCAGCAGCGACTAAGCAAGTATGGTGGCTAACATACGCAAATAAGCGTGAGAAGAGAAGCAAACGGAACGGTCGTGAAGCTAGCAATGATCAAGAAGTGATCCTGAACTCCTACTTACGTCAAATATAACCCAAAATCGTGTTCACTTCCCGGACTCCGCCGAAAAGAGACCATCACGGCTACACACGCGGTTGATGTGTTTTAATTAAGTCAAGTGTCAAGTTCTCTACAACCAGACATTAACAAATTCCCATCTGCCACATAACCGCGGCCACGACTCTCGAAAGTTTATACCCTGCAACATAGCTCATCACCAGCTCTCACGGTCAACGAAGGATATTCCTTCTCCCAGGAAGACCCGATCAATCTCGGAATCCTGGTTTACAACACATTTCGACAATGGTAAAACAAGACCAGCAAAGCCGCCCGATGTGCCAACAACACATATCTCGTTCTCAGGGCAACACCGGATAAGTCAATCTACGAGTAAAACCAGCCCTCAAGTTTCCCCAAGGTGGCCCCGCAGGCTGCTCGGTTCGTACCAGCACTTGGAGAAGCAATGGCCTAGGGGGGGGGGGGCTCAAATAAAGATGACCCTCGAGAGCGCGACTCCCAAGGGAAAAGTATAGGTGGTGGTGAGGCAAATGGGAAAACCAAAGTTGGGCCTTGCTGGAGGAGTTTTATTCAAAGCGAACTGTCAAGGGGGTCCCATAAATCACCCAACCGCATAAGGAACGCAAAATCAAGGAACATAACACCGGTATGACGGAAACTAGGGTGGCAAGGGTGGAACAAAAACACCAGGCATAAGGCCGAGCCTTCCACCCTTTACCAAGTATATAGATGCATTAATTAAATAAGAGATATTCTGATATCCCAACATAATCATGTCCATCATGGAGAAATCTTCATCTTCACCTGCAACTAGCAACGCAATAAGAGGGGCTGAGCAAAAGCGGTAACATAGCCAAACAACGGTTTGCTAGGAAGGGTGAAAAAGGTTAGAGGCTGACATGGCAAATTGGGAGGCTTGATAAACAAAAGATAGGTAACGCAGCATAGTGATAGAACGAAGCAACTAGCATCGCAATGATAGTAGTGAGATCCAAAGTAACAGTCATCTTCCCTGAAATCCCGCTAGGAAGAAGAAAGAGTCCGTGAAGAAGACAAGCGGACGTGGTCGAACGAATCCTCACAACTCCGGAACGAAACCGAAGCTAACGAGAGAAGCAAACCAGAAAGAAGCTAACAACATGGTAAACAACCATCACATAAACATGGCATGATGCACAATCAAGTATGATGCATGTCCGGTTTAAATAGGCATGGCATGGCAAAGTGCAACAAACAATACTACAAATTAAGTGGAGCTCAATATGCAACGAGTTGCATATTGACGAAACACCACAACAATTATTTAGTTCACTCTTGGTTAGGTACTCATTAATATTACATGTTGTTAAGCATGGCAAGAGGTAAAACATAAGTAAACTAACTATTTAGGCAAGTTTAAATGAGGCCGGAACAACAAACAACAATTCCGGAAAATCCCCATATGCATATTTAGAATTTGGTACTTTTCTGCCCTAAAAATATTTTATTGTTGTTAAACAAGAAAATAAAGTCCACCATGTTAAACTAGGCATTTTTCCACCCCATTTGCATATAAAGAACATTTAAAACCGAGCTACGGTTATTTAGTTATGAATTAAATCATTTTAGCATGGCATTTGAGCAAATTTAAAACATAAGAAGTTTAAACATTTTTAACATGGATGAAAGCAGCATATTATGAAACTAGGCAAAATTTTAAGAAAGTTACATATATAAAACATTTTGATATGATGCACGGTTGATGAGTTATTAAATGCATGAACTCTAGGGACTTTTTTGTAAAACTGGTAATTCGCTGGATAAATGGCAAAATTCGTAGAGCATGGAAAAAATACATGGGATGAATCTAGAACAGGAAGACCAACAGAGGAAAGGCCAGGGGCTGCTCACATTGGGCCTAAAGGCCGAGGCAGAGGAGGCCAGCATGGGCGCTGGGCCTCGTGCGACGGAGGGGAGCCGCTGGGCCGAAGCAGAGGTGGCCCAGGCGCGGGCGCTGGGGCGTCGTGCTCGTTCGTTCGACAGGGAAAACAGTGGCAGCAGCAGGTAAAGCAGGGGAGCAGCGGCGCTGCGCGAGCTGGCAAGGAACTCCGGTGACGCGACTGTCGGGAACGGGCAGATCCGGGCGAGGGAGTCTCGGATCCGGCGTCGCAAGGGAGCTCGGCGACTCGCGTGATGTAGGGGACGCCAGCGACGAGATGGACTTGGCGAAGCAGGCGAGTTCCAACCGGTCGGGATCCCGTTGGAGATGTTGTAGGGCCAGGTGCAGGCGAAGCTTGCGGGCACGAAGAAGGCCCTGGCGGGCACCTGGAAGGTCGCAGTTACCACGCGACGCGGTGGTGACGCCGTCGGCTATAGCCTAGAACAAAGACAGAGGGGGATTTAGAGAAGAAAGCGAGGAAGTGAAGACGAAAGAGACAGTGAGAGAATGCAGGGTGCGACGGGGCGACTGGATGCTCACCAACCAGGGCTCTCCGATGGTGCTACTACTGCTCCGGGGTGGCAATCATGGTTCCCTGCAAGGAACAACGAGACGAGGGAGGCACGATCAGGGAGGAGCAGCGTGAGGAGGGACGGAAGGAGAAGGCGGAGAGGGACGGCAGCCTGCTGGCCCTGGTCGCCGGTAGCGGCGCGAAGTAGTAGAGGAGGCGGGGCGCAGACGGCTGGCCTGGAGGTCGAGGTCGGGCACGGCCGGCGCTCGGGATGAGCAGGGATCACGGGAGGCTGGGGAGCAATTGCCCTCCTACGGAGGATCGATGGAGGAAGTGGGTTGCTCGAAGGATTTGGACTAGATGGATGGGATTCGAGGAGAAGGCAGGTGAGTGGATCGGAATGGATCCCGAGGAAGAATAGGGGTGGTTGACTGGCGGCAGCGGGGATTTGACAGGGGAGGATCCCTAGAAATTAGGTTTTGATCTGATTTGATAGAGGTGGTCTATTTATAGGGACAAAAGGAGTAGGTTTGGACCCTCCGATCGAAATTGGACGGTCGAGAATAAATAAGTTAGGAAGTCCAAATAAGAAAACGAAGATGTTTTATAGATGTTAGGAGATGATCCGGACCCATTGGTCATGACAGCCCGTGTCGGGTCCGGGAGAAGTTTTTGGGCTAGGTTGTGGAGGTGGTTAGTGGTTGTGCAGAGAGGCTCAAACGGTCGGACAACAAATGAACAGTTGGTCTCGAAAGAGATTACGAAGGCAAGGGGGGAACACCGCAACTACCAATGGATGCAAGCTATAAGTAAATATGCAGATGCAAAGCGCATGATGCTATGAGATGAGATGCATAACATGAACAAAATGTAAAACGAAGACAAAAACCCAACCACGGAGAAAATAATATATCACATAGCCGGAAATGGCAAGAGTTGGAGTTACAATTATGGAAAGTTACATCCGGGGTGTTACAACACTCCACCACTACAAGAGGATCTCGTCCCGAGATCTAGGATGGCACCGGAGAGAAACGGAAGAGGAAGAGAAGAGGTAAAACTAAGTTGCTTCTTCGACCAATGAGTGAAACCAAAGAACCTTGACAGGTTGAAAAGTTGAAAGAAAGAACATAACGGAGTTGAACACGATTAAGAGCACTGCGGTAGAAAATAGAAACAAGGAACACCATCTGAACCTTGGAGGTTGCAAAGCTATGAATGGCGAGTACAATGGACAAGAAGGAATTGAAACCACTCTGATGGAAACGAGATAAACAAGGAATAAGGCAAGATCAAATTCGGACAACAATCCGGTTGAAAAGAGATGCAAGACTTGATAAGATGAAAAGAACTTGAATGGAGGACATGACACGTCGGTTAAATGGATAAGAATGAAAAGAACATGACCTTCACAATTCGACATGATGAGTGAAAAGAGCAACATTACAATGCCTCCGGAAGAAAGAATAGAAGATAGATCATTGGAATAACAAATGGAGGAGAAAATGCCAACTTCTGCCACAAATGAGCTTGGAAAGCACCCTTCCAAGAAGGTTATAATGGAGTTGTTGGAAAACCAACAACGAAAAGAATAATCTTGTAGTGGGCTTATGGAAACATCTCAACACTTGAGGTGAAATTCTGCCACTAACAAAAAACAATTGCTTGTTTGAGATCAAAGAAGAGATGAAAACTTCTTTCGCCAAGAGGATAGGAGAATACTCGGATCATTGATAAGCACCACAAATATCAACATTCCTTAGGGAAGTCTTTAGGTGAAATCTATACCAAGATAACTCCAAAGAAGAGATTGATGGATTTAAAGTACCTCATTCTTGACAACATGTGAATCGCGAAACCTGAATGGAAATTGCCAAGAATGATATAACACCACCTCAAAAGCTAAGGTAGAAAGAATTGCACTTCGAAATGCAAGAAGAAGAATACTTGAACTCCCCAAAACAAAACATGTGTTTAGCACCATGTTTATTTTAGAATGTAGCTTGGCGGATCATGACTCCGAGAGAAAAAACTTGAAGAACAATTGAAGAATGAAAGGAATCCTTGATGAACCACCATGTAGAGCCTCCAGTAAACAAAAGGATGAAAAGAATAGGATTCAAGCCTTGAAATGATTTAGATGGATCTTCGCGATCAGATAATGCGGAAAACTTGGAACTCCAGAAAAGAAAAGATGAAACACTAGAACCGAGAATTACTTCATCATGAACAATCTCTGGAAGAAAAGAATTGAATCACCAAATAAAGATTTATTGTATGCTTATCCTTCATGAAATTAAATTGATGACAAATGGATTTGGCATACTACTTATTCCTGTAGAAAGGATTAAAAGAGATATAGTGCAAACTTGAGAATGTATTGATGGAACCACTGGTGGGATTTGGAAGAACGAAAGAATTAATATGATGACAAAGGAAAAAGAATCTGAATGAACCACCGTAAGAATTCGAAAATTACTGATGAAAGAGAATGAATCACCGGGGAGAATTAGAAGAACAAATATGCTTGAGGGGATTTAGATGCAAAAGAATGGGAAGAACTCGAACTAATTAAAGAGCACTTGAACGAAGCGCCGGGATAATTGGATAATGGTAGCTGAAATGTGAGGACGAAGAATTTTTCTGGAATGATGGCCTCTGGTGAAAAGAAATGGGAAAATAACTTCTAACATACTGCGGATAGGTAAGAAAAGAATATCTGACAAATGGAATAATTCGAGACGGTAGCTTGAAACTAGAACCGCGAGTCTTTGAGAGAACGGGCAAGATTTAGAAGGAACTCTTCTTCGGTCTTCAAATGACGACGAGAAACACCACCAAAATTACTGAGATACTCCAGGAGAATGAAAAGCGGAGAGGCAAAGAGGTTGAACCCAAGATGAAAAGAATTTGAAAGCGATCTTGGGGAAGGCATGTGACTGATGGAATCCATTCTTATGTCACACTTGAAAAGAATTTGGAATAGCTCCGGAATAATTAGAAGAGTCAGGTAAGATCCTGGGAAAAGACCTGTGGGTTAGGGCCCACTCAAAAGAAAACACTGTTGAACAATTTTAACGAGAGGTTGCACCGGTTGAATTAAATGGCTTGAATGAGATAACAACCTCAAAATATCTTGAACGGATTGAGAATGGAAACACAAGTCTTGTGAGATATCTTTAGCACTCCAAAACAAATGAATAGGAAGAAGTGAAGGATTAAGAGGTGCATCGGCATGAGAAAGCATTAGAAACGAGGAAAGGCATATGATTAATATCGAAAGCTTGAATTGGATCCATCGGAGAAGAAACAACAATGAAGGATGATGAACTTGAAATTGTTGAGCATCTTCATGGGAAAACACCGGATAAGAAAACTGAAAGAAAAGAATGAAGAGACTTCCCACAAATAAAAGGATACATGATTAAGAAATCTGAGTCCTTGAATAAAAAGGGAGGGAGGGCAGGAAAACAAAGGCAACTTGGGGCAGATGGAACGGATACCACTGAGAAAAACTTAGAATTGATCTCACAAATGTTGAAATGATCGGATCCACTTGAAGAGAAGCACACCGGTTGGAAAGAATTGACATGACAATCTCAATGATCAAAAGGATTAGTACTCTCATAGAAATATGAGAACACCGCTTGAGAGGTATGGAATCAACACTTGACATTGAAGCAACTCAAATACCACAACTCAAAACAAAACAAAGGATTGGCTTGCAGAAATAAGCCGGAACAAATACATATGATAGAGATTTACCCAATCCCATATGAGGCATCTGTCGGAAAGATATTCTAGGAGCTACTTGAATTCCCACCGATTAACTCCCAAAACTTTCTGGTTATGCAATCTGGTGTTGGGGATACAAGGGAAGCAATATATCTCACCCAAACTAACAATCCCTACATCCAGCTGTATCCATCCGTCAACACATAACCAAGAAAAACTCCGGAAATCGTGTACCTCAACCTTCGAAAAGCATCCGTTATACGAGCTATGGCAATGCTCCCGAACTCCCCAGTACTAGGTGGCGTCGAGGTTATCTCACCAACAACTGCATAAAAGAGATTTTCGATGTTGGCAAAACTCAGGTATTCCAGAACTGAAACGATAAAATTGTGACGACAACACCTCGGAGCTCAACTCCCCGGGACACTGCCACAACCCCTAAATGTTAGGAGGCACCAAGAACAATGTTCTCGTCACAAGAATATTGGAACGATCCCAAGATACCTGCGTGATCCTAAAAAAATATTTTTTTGAAAAACTGAGGACAGGAAAGACAAAACATCTATGTCGAGAGTCCTCACCAGAGTGACGAAGGGGGCTGAGGAGTAAAAATAATCCTACTCTCCGATATATATAATCCTAAGACTCAAAATAGTTTTCTTCTAGACTCAACAATCAAGGGGGCTCCTATGGTCGGTCGAGGCTCTGATACCAACTTATCACGCCCAATATGCGATACTATCCTAAAGAGACACGAAGGTCCCACCAAGGATAGAACCGCATATTGACATGCTTTGGCAAGGTGGATATCATTACATCAACATCACATAATAGATGGGGATACATACAGAAGGCATACAATGCCACATGAATACAACATCATCTTACATAAAAGCACCATCCGACTACGGATGAAACACAAACAACAAGTCAAACGACATCCACCCTGCTAGCCCAGGCTGCCGACCAGCAACCTATCCCCTGATTGAAGAAGAAGCAGAAGAAGAACTCCAGAACAAGCAAACATCGCTCTCGCGTCAGGATCATCGCATAATCTGTACCTGCAACTATTGTTGTAGTAATCTGTGAGCCACGAGGACTCAGCAATCCCATTACATTGGGTATCAAGACTAGCAAAGCTTAATGGGTATGGAAAGGATAAGGTGGTGAGGTTGCAGCAGCGACTAAGCAAGTATGGTGGCTAACATACGCAAATAAGTGCGAGAAGAGAAGCAAACGGAACGGTCGTGAAGCTAGCAATGATCAAGAAGTGATCGTGAACTCCTACTTACGTCAAGCATAACCCAAAACCGTGTTCACTTCCCGGACTCCGCCGAAAAGGGACCATCACGGCTACACACGCGGTTGATGCATTTTAATTAAGTCAAGTGTCAAGTTCTCTACAACCGGACATTAACAAGTTCCCATCTGCCACATAACTGCGGGCACGACTCAAGAAAGTTTATACCCTGCAGGGGTGTCCCAACTTAGCCCATCACAAGCTCTCACGGTCAACGAAGGATATTCCTTCTCCCAGGAAGACCCGGTCAGTCTCGGAATCCCGGTTTACAAGACATTTCAACAATGGTAAAACAAGACCAGCAAAGCCGCCCGATGTGCCGACAATCCCGGAGGAGCTGCACATATCTCGTTCTCAGGGCAACACTGGATAAGTCAAGCTACGAGTAAAACCAGCCCTCAAGTTTCCCCGAGGTGGCCTCGCAGGCTGCTCGGTTTGGACCAGCACTTAGAGAAGCACTGGCCCCGGGGGGGGGGGGGGCTAAAATAAAGATGACCCTCGAGAGCGCGATTCCCACGGGAAAAGTGTAGGTGGTGATGAGGCAAATGGTAAAACGAAGGTTGGGCCTTGCTGGAGGAGTTTTATTCAAAGCGAACTGTCAAGGGGGTCCCATAAATCACCCAACCGCGTAAGGAATGCAAAATCAAGGAACATAACAACGGTATGACGGAAACTAGGGCGGCAAGGGTGGAACAAAAACACCAGGCATAAGGCCGAGCATTCCACCCTTTACCAAGTATATAGATGCATTAATTAAATAAGAGATATTGTGATATCCCAACATAATCATGTCCATCATGGAGCAATCTTCATCTTCACCTACAACTACCAACGCTATAAGAGGGGTTGAGCAAAAGCGGTAACATAGCCAAACAACGGTTTGCTAGGAAGGGTCAAAAAGGTTAGGGGCTGACATGGCAAGTTGGGAGGCTTGATAGACAAAAGATAGGTAGCACAACATAGTGATAGAACGAAGCAACTAGCATAGCAATGATAGTAGTGAGATCCAGAGTAACGGTCATCTTGCCTGAAATCCCGCTAGGAAGAAGAATGAGTCTATGAAGAAGACAAGCGTACATGGTCGAACGAATCCTCACAACTCCGGAACGAAACCGAAGATAACGAGAGAAGCAAACCGGAAAGAAGCAAACAACATGGTAAACAACCATCACATAAAAATGGCATTATGCACAATCAAGTATGATGCATGTCCAGTTTAAATAGGCATGGCATGGCAAAGTGCAACAAACAATACTACAAATTAAGTGGAACTCAATATGCAACAAGTTGCATATTGACGAAACAACACAACAATTATTTAGTTCACTCTTGGTTAGGTACTCATTAATATTACATGTTGTTAAACATGGCAAGAGGTAAAACATAAGTAAACTAACTATTTAGGCAAGTTTAAATGAGGCTGGAACAACAAACAGCAATTTCGGAAAGTCCCCATATGCATATTTAGAATTTGGTACTGTTCTTCCCTAAAACATATTTCATTGTTGTTAAATAGGAAAATAGAGTCCACCATGTTAAACAAGGCATTTTTCCACCCCATTTACATATAAAGAACATTTAAAACCGAGCTACGGTTATTTAGTTATGCATTAATTCATTTTAGCATGGCATTTGAGCAAATTTAAACAAACAGCAGTTTAAACATTTTTAACATGGATGAAAGCAGCATATTATGAAACTAGGCAAAATTTTAAGCAAGTCACATATATAAAACATTTTGATATGATGCACGGTTGATGAGTTATTAAATGCATGAACTCTAGGGACTTTTTTGTAAAACTAGTAATTCGCGGGATAAATGGCAAAATTTGCAGCGCATGAAAAAAAATACATGGGCTAAATCTGGAACAGGAAGCCCAGCAGAGGAAAGGCCAGGGGGCTGCTCAAATTGGGCCTAAAGGCCGAGGCAGAGGAGGCAAGCTTGGGCGCTGGGCCTCGCACGACGGAGGGGAGCCGCTGGGCCGAAGCAGAGGTGGCCCAGGCGCGGGCGCTGGGGCGTCGTGCTCATTCGTTCGATAGGGAAACTAGCGGCAGCAGCAGGTAAAGCCGGGAGCTGCGGTGGCGCGCGAGCCGGCAAGGAACTCCGGCAACGGGTGGCTGATGGCGAGGCGAGTGTCGGGAACGGGAAGATTCGGGCGAGGTGGTCTCGGATCCGGCATCGCAAGGGAGCTTGGAGACTTGCGCGATGCAGGGGACGCCAGCGACGGGATGGAGTTGGCAAAGCAGGCGAGTTCCGACCGGTCAGGATCCCGCTGGAGATGCTGTAGGGTGAGGTGCAGGCGAAGCTTGCGGGCACGAAGAAGGCCGTGGCGGGCACCTAGAGGGTCGCAGTTACCACGCGACGCGGCGGTGACGCCATTGGCTGTAGCCTAGAACGAAGACAGGGGGGTTCAGAGAAGAAAACAAGGAAGTGAAAGACAAAAGAGATAGTGAGAGAGATTGCAGGGCGCGACGGGGCAACTGGATGCTCACCAACTAGGGGTCTCCAATGGTGCTACTGCTGCTCCGGGGCGGCAGTCATGATTCCCTACGAGGAACAACGAGAAGAGGGAGGCACAGTGAGGGAGGAGAAGCGTGAGGAGGGAAGGAAGGAGAAGGCGGAGAGGGACGGCAGCCTGCTGGCCCTGGTCGCCAGCAGCGGAGCTGACGAGGCAGCGGCGCGAAGTAGTAGAGGAGGCGGGTTGCAGAGGGCTGGCCTGGAGGTCGAGGGCGGGCACGGCCGGCACTCGGGATGAGAAGGGATCACGGGAGGCTGGGGAGCAATCGCCCTCCTACATAGGATCAATGGAGGAAGTGGGTTGCTCGGAGGATTTGGACCGGATGGATGGGGATTCGAGGAGAAGGCAGGTGAGTGGATCGGAATGGATCCCGAGGAAGAAGAGGGGTGGTTGACTGGCGGTGGCGGGGATTTGACAGGGGAGGATCCCTAGAAATTAGGTTTTGATCCGATTTGGATAGAGGTGGTCTATTTATAGGGACAAAAGGAGTAGGTTTGGACCCTCCGATCGAAATTGGACGGTCAAGAATAAATAAGTTAGGAAGTCCAAATAAGAAAACGAAGATGTTTTATAGATGTTAGGAGATGATCCGGACCCATTGGTCATGACAGCCCGGGTCGGGTCCGGGAGAAGTTTTCGGGCTAGGTTGTGGAGGTGGTCAGTGGCTGTGCAGAGATTACGAAGGCAAGGGGGGAATGCGGCAACTACGAATGGATGCAAGCTATATGTAAATATGCAGATGCAAAGCGCATGATGCGATGAGATGAGATGCATAACAAGAAAAAAATGTAAAACGAAGACAAAAACCCAACCATGGAGAAAATAATATATCACATAGCCGGAAATGGCAAGAGTTGGAGTTACAATTATGGAAAGTTACATCTGGGGTGTTACAGAGAAGCTGCTGCTGCAGAACACCGCCACTTTCCACAACGAGCTCATGGTCGGAACGAAACTTTGGACCAGCCGCCTCATGGATGTTGCGGAGTGTCTTACCGCACAACTGTCCGCCATGGGCATGTCGAGCTTCAGGTTCTCCCATGAGGTGAACGTGACTGACAGTGCCCGGCTAACCCTATTTTTCGAGCGTGTCCATGACACCCTAAAGCTGCTCTACTCCAACAGGGCGGCCTATCTGGCCGAGGAGTCCCGGAGGCTTTGCAGGGGCGCCCTGACCAAGGTGCTCACCAAGGTGGCGTACTGGAACCCCAGCGTTGACTTCGCCCAGGCGCTTGATATCTTGCCGGAGGGCGTCGACCTTTAGGCGCTCGAGGAGCGCATCGAGCCCATCATCATGTGCGTCGGCGGAGTCGTAAGGCTGGAGGGCCAGTGCCTGGATTAGCTGCTTCATTACTTGTTACTGCTGTGAGTTCGCACCGAAGACAATTTTATCTTAAGTTAGAACTGCGGCAATCACTGATGTAATATAACTTTGTTGTGCTTCGAACCAAATGCATGTTATTTCCCTATTTGATTTCTCCTTGTATGTACTATGATACGTCTCCAACGTATCTATAATATATGAAGTATTCATGCTATTATATTATCCATCTATGATGTTTTATATGCATTTATATGCCATTTTGTATGATTTTTGGGACTAACCTATTAACCTAGAGCCCAGAGCCAGTTTCTGTTTTCTCCTTGTTTTGAGTTTTACGAAAAAGGAATACCAAACGGAGTCCAATTGACGTGCCAATTTTTGATGATTTTTTATGGACCAAAAGAAGACCATGGAGCATCAGAGTTGGGCCAGAAGAGTCCCGGGCTGCCCATGAGGGTGGGGGGCGCTCCCAACCCCCTAGGACATGCCCCCCAATCTCGTGGACAGCCCGGAGACCCCCCAACGTGAAACCTACACCAAAAATTCCTATAAATACAGAAACCTTCGGGAAATAACCTAGATCGGAAGTTCCGCCGTCGCAAGCCTCTGTAGCCACGAGAAATCAATCTAGGCCCTCTCCGGCACCCTGTCGTCATCACCGGAGGCCATGGAGGAGGATCTCGAAGGAGCCCTCATCGCCATGAAGGCCAAGGACCAGAGGGGGAAAGCCATGGAGGAGGAAGCACAAGGGGGGGAACCTCTCCTCCTCTCTCTTGGTGGAACCGGAGTGCCATCGGGAGGGGAATCATCGCCGCGGTGATCGTCTTCATCAACATCACCATCATCATCACCATACTCATCTCTTTTACGCGGTCCACTCTCCCGCACCCCGCTGTAATCCCTACTTGAACACGGTGCTTTATGCCGCATATTATGATCCAATGATGTGTTGCCATGCTATGATGTTTTGAGTAGATATCCTTTGTCTTTGGGTTGATTGATGATCTAGATTGGTACGAGTTGTATGTTTTATTTTGGTGCTGTCCTATGGTGCCCTCCGTGTCGCACAAGCGTGAGGGGTTCCCTTTGTAGGGTGTTGCAATACGTTCATGATTCGCTTATAGTGGGTTGGTGAGTGACTGAAACACAAACCCGAGTAAGGGGGTTGTTGCGTATGGGAATAAAGAGGACTTGATGCTTTAATGCTATGGTTGGGTTTACCTTAATGATCTTTAGTAGTTGCGGATGCTTGCTAGAGTTCCAATCATAAGTTCATATGATACAAGTAGAGAGAGTATGTTAGCTTATGCCTCTCCATCATATGAAATTGCAATGACGACCATCGGTCTTGTTAACAATTGCCTAGGACAATTCCGCACATCGATCCATCATTATTCCACACTCGCTATTTATATTATTTAGTAATATATTCTAACTTTATGATAACAGCACCTACTTTTATATTTTATCTCTCTGATATCATACAAAGTTATCCTCTTCATACCCACAACGTAGTTTATTTATCGTTTCTAGTTGGAAGCAAACATTCGGTGTACGTAGAGTTGCATCAGTGGCAGATAGGGCTTGAGAGAATATTGATCTTACCTTTAGCTCCTTGTGGGTTCAACACTCCATACTTATCACTTCCACTTTTGGAAATTGCTACGATGATTCCCTGCACTTGGGGATTATCATACTACAACCTGCATTTAGTTGGATAGGCTTGCCGGCGCATTAACCCTTGCCATGGGCGCTTCGAAGGACGGATCCTTAGCAGCCTTCTTGTGGGTGTTGCTGTCGGGCAAGCCACCCTGCCATTCCTGGTGCAACCACTTGGGCTATTGAGCATACTCGAAATAGAACAAGGGCGCGACCAATAGGGCCTGCATTCCCTTCCGTACACGTTTTCCATACAAAAACCGAAACCATTCGAGGGGAATAACCTCTCAAAAAGGAAATTAGGCAAAGTTCTGTCGTGACTTAGCTTTTTATTGCTGCAGAGATCGCTGTCGTGGCTACAGATGATGCTGCTCGACTGGCTTCTCATTCCTAGGTGGCGTGGGCGATGCTGATCTCCTGCGCCACTGACGTCTGCCACATCGCCCGTTCGTGCTGGCATGGACGGAGCGGCTCCAGATGGGGCCGATCGCTGCGATCGTCTTCTTCTTCGAAGCCATCATGGTGAAGAAATTTGTTGTACTAACTAGTAGACCAGATTCTCACAACTAACACACCCTACCTGGTGCGCCAAAGATGTCAGGGAAATGAACACCTATGGGATCATAGGAATCCCTTCTACACTCGACGGGGAGAGTAGCTGCATGAAGAGCAGGACTAGCAGTCAGCACAAGGTTTTTTTACCCAGGTTTGGGCCACAAAGATCGCGTAATACCCTAGTCCTGCTTGTCTGGATATATGTGTTCTTGAGCTTTTGAACTAGCTGCAGTGCATCCATAGTCCAAAAAGGCCGAATCCTCTCTCTGCACGCCTCGGGCCTCCTTTTATACGTGAAAGGGGTTGCCACAATGGCACACAGGAGGTGGAAAGCAAGCTACAGTGTATGAGCTTACCGCTCGGCGCCGTAGGACAGACGCATTTAATGTGTTGCTTATGTGCCATCTTACTTTATCAGGGACAACTATCGAAACCATCCTGTCCGTCGCCGCCCCTCCTCGCTTCGAGACGCATCTAGGCTGACGAGGCATGCAGTGCTACACTGGCTAGCTAGCTGTTGTGTTGGCGCAATGGTAGAGCCTCCACGAAGATTTGCATGCCGCCATGCAGGTGCCTGCTTAGTTGGCACACTGGTCGTCGCACTGGCATGGTGGTGTGGTGGCAAATCCTTACCGGGCACGGGCCCGGCCGTGGCCCAACGATCGTCCCCAGCAAGTCTTGCCGGGGGCCTTGCAGTTGTCCCTGACAAGGGTCTTGCTGGGGGTCTTCATCTCCTGGTCCCACGTGGACCCAAAGGTTATCAATCTTCATGAAGATCTGCATGCTACCACGCATGCGGTCCCAAATCTTGGTCTTAAAGTTGTCGATGGTGTCAGAACTCTCAGCCTGAAGGGTGACAGACTTGCTGGCACTGTGTAGGTTGCTCCGGCAAGGGTGTTGCCGGGGGAGATCCAGCTCGCCTTCTGCTCATCGTTCCTTAACTTGAGTACCTGCCTTCGTGTTTTATCTTCTGTTGTCCTGCCGGGCCCGGCCACAGGTGTGGCTACGACTGCCCGTGCACAAGTAAAGGGTATAGAAAGAGCCCATACTTTTGTACACCGACACACCGCTTCCATTTTGATGACTTGAGCATTCATTTTCATATTGCTTTGCATGATCGTAAGATAGCTAGCATGATATTTCCATGGTTTGTCCATTTTTTGTTATCGTTGTTATGCTAGATCACTGCACATCCTGGTACACTGCCAGAGGCATTCATATAGAGTCATATTTTGTTATAGGTATCGAGTTGTAATTTTTATTTCTTTTGAGTTATAAGAAAATAGATGTCTGATGATCATCATCATCATTTTTCTTCTTCTTCTTCTTCTTCTTCTACTTGCTAGGGACCCTGGGCATCTCGCTGAAGTTGAAGGAGCACCTCGGCTAGCGGCACATCGTGCCACACCCGCTGGGCCGTCTCCTCGTGGCCGAGCTTAGCAAAGCAGTTGGCCACCTTGTTGCCTTTCTGGGCAACGTGTGTCACGGTCACGTTGCCAAGCCGCGGGAGCATTATGGTGATCGCCTTGCACAGCTCTGTGTCCTTCTCTACCCGGACACGTGCTCGACTGACAACGGCGTCAACGACCGTCTTGAAGTCACCCATACTTTTGCAATGATCATTATTCATTTTTAGAACATTGCTCAAGTGATGAAAGGATGATTGAGACTATGATTCCCCCACAAGTTAGGATGAGACTCCAGACAATGAGAAAAAAGACAAATAATAAGAAAAAAAAGGAAAAAAAAGAAAAAAAAAGAGAGAGAAGGGGCATGCTAGCTCCACACTTGTGCTTCAAAGTAGCATCACGTTTTTCATATAAAGAGTCTCCTATGTAGTCACTTTCATACACTAGTGGGAATTTTTTATTAGAGAACTTGGCTTGTATATTCCGATGATGGGCTTCCTCAAATGCCCGAGGTCTTCAATGGCAAGCAAGTTGGATGCACACCCACTTAGTTTTCATATTGAGCTTTCATACACTTACAGCTCTTAGTGCATCCGTTGCATGACAATCCCTACTCCTCGCATTGATATCAATTGATGGGCTCCATAGCGCGTTTGTTAGCTGCGTCGACGTGAGACTTCCTTACTTTTTTGTCTTTGCTATATTTACCCCTGTCATCATACTCTATTCCACCCGTAGTGCTATATCCATGCTTGCGCTCATGTATTGTGTGAGAGTTGAAAAAGCTGACACGCATTAAAAACTATGAACCAATTGCTCGGCTTGTCATCGGGGTTGTGCATGATTGATACTTTGTGTTAAGAAGACAGAGCATGACAAGATTATATGATTTTGTAGGGATAGCTTTCTTTAGTGTTGATATTTTTAAAGACATGATTGTTTGGTGGGATGCTTGAGTATTGATGTCTTTATGTCAAATTATAGACTATTGCTTTGAATCACTTATGTCTTAATATTCATGCCATGACTAGATATATGATCAAGTTTATGCTAGGTAGCATTCCACATCAAATATTATATTTTTTATCATTTACCTACTCGAGGACGAGAAGGAATTGAACTTGGGGATGCTAATACGTCTCCGTCATATCTACAATTTTTTATTGTTTCATGCCAATATTATACAACTTTCACATATTTTTGGCAACTTTTTATATGATTTATTGGACTAATCTATTGATCCAGTGCCTAGTGCCAGTTCCTATTTGTTGCATGTTTTTTGTTTTGCAGAAAATTCATCTCGAATGAACTCCAAACGTGATAAAAATTTACAGAGAATTATTTTGGAATATTTATGATTTTTGGGAGGTGGAATCAACGCTAACATGGGCCCACAGTGACCACAACCCACTAGGGTGCGTCGGGCACCCCCGGCGCGCCCAGGTATCTTGTTCCCTCCTCGAACGTTAGTTGGGGCCCTTCTTCTGGTGCAAGAAAAAAAATTTATGGAAAGAATCGTGTAAAGATTTCAGTGCAATCGGAGTTATGGATCTCCATGAATTTAAGAAATGGTCAAGGGCTAGATCTGGGGAACGCGAAATAGAAGAGAACAGAGGGGGAACACTTTTCTTGAAATTATTATGAGGGATCATCTTACTTACTACCGTTGTTCTAAGTAAACAAGATGAAAAACATGATAAACATCACATGCAATCATAATAGTGACATGATATGGCCAATATCATATAGCTCCTTTGATCTCCCTCTTCGGGGCTCCATGATCATCTTCGTCACCGGCATGACACCATGATCTCCATCATCATAATCTCCATCATCGTGTCTTCATGAAGTTGTCACGCCAATGACTACTTCTACTTCTATGGCTAACGCGCTTAGCAATAAAGTAAAGTAGTTTACATGGCGTTCTTCAATGACACGCAGGTCATACAAAAAATAAAGACAACTCCTATGGCTCCTGCCGGTTGTCATACTCATCGACATGCAAGTCGTGATTCCTGTTACAAGAACATGATCTCATACATCACATATATCATTCATCATTCATCACAACTTTGGCCATATCACATCACAAAACACTTGCTGCAAAAACAAGTTAGACGCCCTCTAATTGTTGTTGCAAGTTTTTACGTGGCTTCTATAGGTGATCTAGCAAGAATGTTCCTTACCTACGTTAAAGCCACAATGTGATTTGCCAACTTCTATTTACCCTTCATAAGGACCCTTTTCATCGAATCCTCTCCAACTAAAGTGGGAGAGACAGACACCCACTAGCCACCTTATGCAACTAGTGCATGTCAGTCGGTGGAACCTGTCTCACGTAAGCGTACGTGTAAGGTCGGTCCGGGCCGCTTCATCCCACAATACCACTGAAGCAAAATAAGACTAGTAGTGGCAAGAAAGTTCACAACATCTACGACCACAACAAATTGTGTTCTACTCGTGCAAAGAGAACTACGCATAGACCTAGCTCTGATACCACTGTTGGGGAATGTTGCATAAAATAAAAAATTTCCTACGTTCACCAAGATCAATCTATGAGTTCATCCAGCAATGAGAGAGAAGATTGCATCTACATACCCTTGTAGATCGCAAGCGGAAGCGTTCAAGAGAACGGCGTTGAGGTAGTCGTACACGTCGTGATCCAATCACCGGAGATCCTAGCGCCGAACGGACGGCACCTCCGCGGTCAACACACGTGCGGTCAGCGTGACATCTCCTCCTTCTTGATCCAGCAAGGGGGAAGGAGAGGTTGATGAAGATCCAGCAGTACGACAGCGTGGTGGTGGATGCAGCAGGGATCCGGCAGGGCTTCGCCAAGCGTCTGCGGGAGGAGGAGGTGTAGCAAGGGGGAAGGGAGGCGCCAAGATGTAGGGTGTGGCTGCCCTTCCTCCCCTCCACTATATATAGGGGCTAGGGGGGGCACATGCCCCCTTGGAGATCCCATCTAGAGGGGGGGCGGCGGCCCCCGGGGCAATGGCCCCCTTAGGGTTTCCAACAAGGGGGTGGGGGCGCATGCCCCCTCGGGGGGCAACGGCCCCCTAGGGTTTCCTACCCTAGGCACCTTGGGCCCTTGGGTGGGGCGCACTAGCCCACCAGGGGCTGGTTCCCATGCCACTTCAGCCCATGGGGCCCTCTGGGATAGGTGGCCCCACCCGGTGGACCCCGGGACCCTTCTGGTGGTCCCGGTACAATACTGGTGACCCCCGAAACTCTCCCGATGGCCGAAACCGCACTTCCTATATATATTTCTTCACCTCCAGACCATTCCGGAACTCCTCGTGACGTCCGGGATCTCAGCCGGGACTCTGAACAACTTTCGGTTTGCTGCATACTAATATCTCTACAACCCTAGCGTCACCGAACCTTAAGTTTGTAGACCCTACGGGTTCGGGAGATATGCAGACATGACCGAGACGCCTCTCCGGTCAATAACCAACAGCGGGATTTGGATACACATGTTGGCTCCCACATACTCCTCAATGATCTCATCGGATGAACCACAATGTCGAGGATTCAATTAATCCCGTATTCAATTCCCTTTGTCAATCGGTACGTTACTTGCCCGAGACTCGATCGTCGGTATCCCAATACCTCGTTTAGTCTCGTTACCGGCAAGTCACTTTACTCGTACCGTAATGCATGATCCCGTGACCAGACACTTGGTCACATTGGGCTCATTATGATGATGGATTACCGAGTGGGCCCAGAGATACCTTTCCGTCATACGGAGTGACAAATCCCAGTCTCGATTCGTGCCAACCCAACAGACACTTTCGGAGATACCCGTAGTGCACCTTTATAGTCACCCAGTTATGTTGTGACATTTGGTACACCCAAAGCACTCCTACGGTATCCGAGAGTTGCACAATCTCATGGTCTAAGGAAATGATACTTGACATTTGGAAAAGCTCTAGCTAAACGAACAACACGATCTTGGAGCTATGCTTAGTATTGGGTCTTGTCCATCACATCATTCTCCTAATGATGTGATCCCATTATCAATGACATCCAATGCCCATAGTCAGGAAACCATGACTATCTGTTGATCAACGAGCTAGTCTACTAGAGGCTCACTAGGGACTGGTAATGTCTATGTATTCACACGTGTATTACGATTTCCGGATAACACAGTTATAGCATGAATACTAGACAATTATCATGAACATAGAAATATAATAATAACCATTTATTATTGCCTCTAGGGAATATTTCCAACAGGTCCTCGCATCTCGGTGGCGCACTTTGTGGCACGTCGCGCTTCTTAATGTTGACTGTTGTCGGCTATCTATCGTTAATAATTTTGTACTCCACCGAGCCATCATCTCCTCCTACCAGGGCTCCATTCAATGCCTATGCATCCCAACATGTTGCCTGCTGCACATAACTTGCTCGGTGGATGCCTGGCTATCATCCCATCAATTCGAAAAACTCCAGCATCTTGAGTTCTACCATTACTACGCAAATAGCTTCCCACCAAGCGTTGTAGTTGTACCCTCCCCACCGATTTCCATCTCATGGTTTTCCTCCTCTCTCCACACCACCACCTTGGCCCTGTGGCATCTAGCAGACAATCTGGTACAAATCCTTCGACTCCCACTGCTAAAAAAAGTCGCGCTTGTGGTGGTCGATCTGTTGGAGGCCTCACTACACAACATCATCCACTCCCGCTGCCCTGCCCTCCAGCACTTGCTGCTTGTTTTTGGAAAAGAAATCCGTATCTGTTATCTCCAAAGGAGAGGAGCTCATCATCAAAGATGCCCCTTCACTCCAAAGGTTGCTCCTTGATTATTGATGTGCACCTTCGCAAATAACAGTGGTCTCTATGCTATAACTGTAGACCTTAGGTGTAATACCTGATTCGCTGGAAGGTTACAATATCGTGGTTTGCTCCACACTTATTCAGGTACCGTATATTATCATCAACACTTTTGTAATCATAAGCTGCACTTTTCATTTGTGTGCATACGTTTTATACCATTAACACTTTTGTAATCATAAGCTGCATTTTTCATTTGTGGGCATAAGTTTTATATCAACTTGGAGTACACTTTAGGTACTAATATTATGGTCTATGCTCAATGAAGAGTTTGTCTATGGATACCCTATCAATGGCGCTGGATTCTGTCAAGACCTTACATATCAGTACGTGGTGTTTCGATCTGAACACGATTATCGGCTTGCTACGATGCTTTCCATGCCTAGAGAATTTTTATATACGGGTGCTAATTTCAAGCACATTAAAGCCCATATATAATTTACCGGAATTAACCATTCAGTTGTTGCTCTTTAGACATACTCTTTTTTTAGACATTAACTATTTTGAGTCTTCATGTCTATTTAGAAAAAAGCACATGGACAAAAAGGTATTACCAATTTTTGGTGTCAAAACCGGCAGATCTCGGGTAGGGGGTCCTGAACTGTGCGTCTAAGGCTAATGGTAACAGGAGGCGGGGGACACGATGTTTACCCTGGTTCGGGCCCTCTCGATGGAGATAATACCCTACTTCCTACTTGATTGATGTTGATGATATGAGTATTACAAGAGTTGATCTACCATGAGATCGTAGAGGCTAAACCCTAGAAGCTAGCCTATGATTATGATTGTTGTTGTCCTATGGACGAAACCCTCCGGTTTATATAGACATCGGAGGGGGCTAGGGTTACACAGAGTCAGTTACAGAGAAGGAGATCTACATATCCGAAATGCCATGCTTGCCTTACACGCAAAGGAGTGTCCCACCCGGACACGAGACGAAGTCTTCAATCTTGTATATTCATAGTCCAACAGTCCGGCCAAAGTATATAGTCCGGCTATCCGAGGACCCCCTAATCTAGGACTCCCTAAGTAGCCCCTGAACCAGGCTTCAATAACGATGAGTCTGGCGCGGAGATTGTCTTCGGCATTGCAAGGCGGGTTCCTTCTCCGAATACTCCATAGAAGATTTTGAACACAAGGATCATGTCCGGCTCTGGAAAACAAATTCCACATACCATTGTAGAGAGTAAAATTTTCCACTAATCTAATCTGCTGACAACTTTTCATAGTGTGACATCACGCCGCGGCTCGGTCATTATTCGAACCGTTTTTCTCAACCAGCTGCTGCACATATCGCGAGGCGGTTTCCTTGGCACATCTTGTCGAAGTAGAGATCGTGTCCCCTTATCACGGGATTCTCATCAACACGGGTGTGGGTAACCCAACCGCACCATCAATCGCGGTGCTTCGGGGAATAAGCGAGTTTACCGGGCAAGTGGGAAGGCGCATGATCCCTGCTGCCTTTTATAAGGAGATAAGGACTCCCCTCTTTCACCCACGCCTTCTTCTTCCTCTGCTCATCCATTCCACCTCGCTCGAGCCCCAGTGCCCAAGCATTTCTCTTCTCCACCCACAAAGGCCTTCCGAAAATGTCCGAATCCAGAGCAGGAGGCAAGTGGATGGCCTCTACCATCCGGGAGAAG
The DNA here is from genome assembly GCA_963921465.1 of Triticum timopheevii. Lineage (NCBI taxonomy): Eukaryota > Viridiplantae > Streptophyta > Magnoliopsida > Poales > Poaceae > Triticum > Triticum timopheevii. Next base: position 243,214,052 of record OY997264.1, on the reverse strand, counting down.
GATATCAAAAAGCTTCGGGAGGCTGGGTACCTGGCCAAGAAAATCAGCCACCGTCTTCCGACGGCGGGACAGATCGTCCCTACTCTGGAACCCCATGAGAGGGTTGTATTCCTCCCTCATTTTGTACGCGGGCTAGGGTTTCCCCTCCACCCATTCGTTCGCGGCATCATGTATTATTACGGTATTGATTTTCATGATCTATCCCCCAATTCCTTCATCAACATCTCGGCATTCATCGTCGTGTGCGAGGCCTTTCTCCGCTCTCGCCACACTTCAGCTTATGGCTGAAGATCATTAACGTGAAGCCCAAGGTAGTGAGCGGCAAGCATGCCGAGTGCGGAGGCGCCATGGTGAGCAAGATGCCCAACGTCACATGGCCAACAGTTACTTTTAATGATTCCGTCAAAGAGTGGCAGCAACAGTGGTTTTACATCACTAAGCCGCGCGGCACGGAATGGGTCGTGGCTCCCGAGTTCCGATCCAAAGCTCCGTTGCGGCTTATGGCCTGGCCCAAGAAAGGCCTGAACTGGTCTTCGTCTGACGAACTGTCGACGCTCCATATGCGCGTCAGGGATATGGAATAAAATAATATCAAACTTGTCAATGTAGTCCAAGTGATGTTAGTTCGCCAGATTCTTCCTTATCAACACAAGGCTTGCAATTTATGGGAATTCGATCCGACCAAGCACCCGACCTTATGGGAGCTGTTTGGCTCCTCGCACAAGGACATCTCTAAGGTGCTTTTTAAGTCCACAAATCGTTGCCGGACTCCGCCGAGGACCGCGGGTACCAACTGTCCCGCCCTGCAAGTTCGGTAAGTCATTGTATGTTGGCAATTCATATGTTTTATTCGCATATCCAGAGGAAAATGCTTAATGCGTTTTCCACAAATCTCCTAGGGCTGGACGAAGAAGGCGGGGTGGATCTACTGTCCGGCCCCTCTGCCGGAAGAACCGGCCGGCCTGTTTCTGACTAAGATGCTAGTCCCGGCGCCTTACAAGGTGCCCAAGCAGAAGGCCGAGAAGGAGAACAAAAAGAACAGGGCGGCCTCCGTCGCCGTGGCACTTCGGACAAAATATCCGAAGACTCTGATGCCCGATCTTCCTCCGAAGAGGACAAGGAAGAGGAGGAAGACCCGTCCCCAGCGAGGGGAGGAAAGAAAAGGACGGCCTCCACATCCTTGGAGGCGGAGTCGCCTAAGAAGGGAAAAACTCCCCTTCTAGAGGAGTCCACCGCTGCTGCCGACAGCAGCCCGGAGTGGGATCCCAGGGCCCAGCTCCTAGTGAACTCGTGAGTATATAAAATCCGAACATGTTTATGCATCCAGGCTCATCATGGAATAATATTTTAATCTGAGCCATACTTTTTTGCAGTCCGGCGAGGTCCCGAACGGAACAAACCTCGTCGGAGGATTTGCTGGGTTCGCATGCTATGGAGAGCGGGACACCCCCGAAGGCCCCTTCCCCCAAACATGTGAATGACACCGAGGTTTCGTCCCAGTAGGACCCAGGCCATGGAGGGGGGAAAGATCGTAAAGGCGGTGCCAGGAGGTCAAACTTCAGGGGCCGGACGCATGGGAGATAAAGCTCCCATGGGCGTCAACGGCGGGGGCTATCTTGAATACTGCCCCCAGCCGGACGCAATTCCGGAGACCAATACAGCTAGAGAATTGGGCAAGCGGTCTCCCTTGGCTAGAGGGGGTGTGCCTGTTCCACCGGCAACCTCTGTCCGACAAGAGGTGCCGGATACTTTATTGGCGGCACTGAAAAGTGCCGCCATCATCGATGAACATCATGCCCTTATGGGTGCGGTGATTGAGAAGGTTCAGTCCACTGAGAGTGGGCTGAATGAAGCCTGCATCAGTCTTATAACAGGCCTTGAGGTATGTTTTGGGGGGTTTCGAAGAGTGTCATAGTATAGGTAGTAGCCCCTGATACATTGTTCGGTGAAAGAAGGAGCCGAACAGAGGATCAAATATATGTTCGCAGGAGACTCACTTTATGCCATCTCTCTTTTGTTCAAAAGCAGGTGTTTGTAGCAACTGCCGCCTCTCGAACTGCAGAAGTCTCTGGACTGAGGCAGAGTCTGGAGCGGTCCCAACGAGAACTCGGCCGAGTGAAGAAGCAGTTGGAGGATAACCAAGGTATGCAGAAATCTTGTTCGCATTTAGCACAAATGAATAAGTTAGCTTGATGAAAATATTTTTATGATGTGCCCTAGGGGCGACAGCCAAAATTGGGGCTCTTAAGAAGACTGTGGCCGAAGCCGAGAAGAAGTCAGCCGCAGAGCAGGCTCTTCGTGAAAAGCACGAGGCCAGGATTATTGAAGCTGAGCGAGAGCTTCAAGAGGCCGTGAAGAAATGCGGGACCTTGGAGCAGAGTTTATCAGGGAAAGAATCCGTACTCTCCCAAGCTCGCCAAGCCGCAAGTGATGCCCGGGGGGGAGCCCAATGTGCCCTGAAGGAAATCCAGGAGGCGAGGAAAATTGCGGCTGGTAAGGCCTTTTCTATACAAAGCTCGTATTTGAAAGGAGAAAATCAAGTTGATAATTTGAATTCTAATTTCCCCAGGGGTATTGCAGAGCTGCCATGCAACATATCTGATGCCGCACAATTCTATCGAGCTGAAGACAGGAGCACCACGGAGAAGCTCTTCTGGTCGGAGTATCTGGCGCCGGTATATCCGGTGCCATTTATCGACCAGCTGAAGCAGTTGATCGAACTGCATATTCGGCCGAACTAGCCATGAAGGATTTGATTATCCGGCTATTCCAAGTAGCTACTTCGGGCTCGTGAAGCGGCTTGTGAGTGCCTGCCTCGACTTGATGTCATCAAGCGGTCGGTCTGTATTCAGGGTGCGCGAATGGCCTTCGCCCGCGCAAAGGTGCACTGGGGGAAGATGGATGCTGAAAAGCTGATGACCAAGGGACAACCTGAGGGGAAGGAGCACTGCAAGCCTGAATTGTATTACGATAGTGTCCTGAAAGGATCCCGCCTTGCGGCGGAGCAATGCCCCAAGGACTTTATATTTCCATGAATTAAGTCATGTTGTCCTTTGTAATGTCTGAACAAGGCCATTTCTATTATTTATTGCCTGTTATTTGACAGTTTTTCCTCCTGCACGGACCTTTTATATATTAATCCCGAGAGTTGGCCAATCGTCGGTAAGAAAATACGAGTTCATTAGTAAGAAAATACCTCAATTTGTGCTTCTGTGGGTGACCGAAATTTTTATCTTGCAGTTCGGATTTGCAGCCTTCACAGATGAGTTTGTCTTCGGGGGACCTTCTTCCGGAGATGATGGAGAGAGAAACGCCCCCGTCTGCTGCGCTGTCAGATAGGGCAGACGAGCCTGAAGTATCGTCACGGAGGGTGTCCCCGAGTCCGGAGGGGCCGGGGAGTTCGGCGCCCGCTAGTGTTCGGCCGGGAGAACTGCAGAATCTGCTGGAGAGGGCGTCCATCTCAGAAGATCACCGTGCGTTGATGCGTATAGTGATTGGAAGGATTTCGTCCGCCGAGAGTGGATTGCGTGATGCCGCTACGAGTTTGCTGGCGGGATTTGAGGTACGCGAAAATGACGCACCTGTTGTTTTGGCCGTTTTGCACATAAAAGTGCGCCCTGTATAGGTAGTAGCCCCTGAGACTCGGTAGGTTGTCGAAAGCGACAGCGTGCTGAGGATCGAAATCGCAAGTAATGAATGCCGCCGTTCCTATGCAGGTGGTGGATAGTCTGAGGGCTAGCCGGACTAGTGGGGTTGCCGAGTTAATGCGGCAACTTGACGTGGCGGATGCGGACATCGCACTTGTCAACCGGCGACTTGACGATATGCAAGGTAAATGAGTTCTCTACAGTCGCTTTATTAAGGGGGTCAAAGCCCTCCTCTGATAAATTAAATGCTATTATACAGACGGTGCTGCTGCTGTGGAGAGCCTTCGGGCCGAAGTTGCTCAAGCTAAGGAGCAAGCCCGAAGGAGTGACGCGGCTGCCTCGAGGGCGGCCGAGGAGTTGAAAGCCGAAAGGGCTGCACACTGCCTAAGCAGGGAAGAGGTGGCCGAATTGGCCGTGAAAGTAAAAGATGTTGCCGACCGCAATGAGGCTCTTGAAAAGGAGCGCTTATCGGAGCGGGAAGACCTGAGGAAGGCCACCGCCGAGGCCAAGGATGCCCACTCTGCAATGCAGGCCATGAAGGAGGAGCTGCGCCAGGCCGGAGATATCGTGGCTGGCAAGCCTTTTCTGCTGCGTCGCCGGTTTATGGATCAAAAGTATGCTCAATTTGATCGGCTGTGGAGTCCGGAGGATCCGTATATGGACTTAGCGGTAAGTGCGGCTGACGCCATTGAGCACTTCCGGAGCCAGAAGGATCACGAGACGGAAGAGCTATTTTGGTTACAATTCCATAGCCCGGATCGCTCACTTCCGTTGACCGACCGGTTGGCCGAATGGGCCGAGCTAAATAGATTATCCGGACTTACCATGACTGACATCATGGCTCATGTCTGGCTAGAGAGGCCCAAGGCGACGAGCTACTTCGGCTTACTACAGCAATTCCTTGGAGCGGTGCCGCATATCAAGGAGATGAAGCGGTCGGCCTGCATCGAAGGCGCGCGGATGGCTCTTGCCCGCGTGAAGGCGCATTGGACAGAGATGGATGCCACCGCTATTTCCGCCCAGGGTTCGGATGAAAGTCGGCTCCCCGCCGAGCACTATTTCGGGGAAGTTATGCGTGGTGCTCGTGTAATAGAGTCGCAGTGCTCAAAAAATTTCATGTTAAAATGAACGTTTTATCTTGTAAAACGATGATTATGCTATAACTGCTTTTTATACTTGTGCGTCCCAAGTAGTAAAACTTCTCCTATGCGGCCGTTTACGTATACATTTGTATAACCTGAAAGATTGCAGTCTTCGGCTTCAGCCCCCACGCACAAGGTGCGGGGGTGTTCGCAAAAATAGGGCGTGTTCACACTTAATCCGACGTCTCGGTTCTATTTAGGAGGTGGTAGCATAGCAAACGAGGCAATCCGGACTATAATGCTTTATCACTTTCACTTAGCCAGTGGAGTTCGAGGGTGGGGCTACAATATAGCCCCTGGGGGCACCGCACTTCTCCGATTTCGGGGCGCGTGTGTGCCTGACCAGGAAACGGTCCTTTGTCAAAGCGGGGAATTCTAAACATTCCGGTAGTCGATCGAGTGGTTGACCAGTCTCTCGCTATATCATGACAGTCAGTTTTCGGCTTTCTCTACTGAGGTGCTCGCCCAGCCGAACTGGGGCACAATCGCAGTAGTTCTCCTGGTGCCGCGTTAGCCGATGATACAAAACGTAAGGCAGCAAAACACAGGAGCCGGGCAAACCCAACATTTGACCAAAGACATGATTCGGAGCTGATGCATATAATGCCTAACTCGAGACGCCGAACACTCCCTAAGGTGTTCGGTCTTTATGATAATGGGCAGAATAATGCCCTAAGCCCCTAGTGTCCAGGTACGGGCATGGTCTTCTGACGCGGCCGATGCCAAAGCGTCAGGCTCCGCTTTGGTTATAGGAAGAAACCAAGGGAGAATAACAACAAGAGACAGTAAAAAAGGTTTACGCAGGGTCTTAATCTAAAAAGAATCATCGCAACAGGTCCCTACTACACGCCTGCTCCTGTGTCTCCGTTGTGCCGTTATCCTGGACGGGTATGCACGTTGTTCATCTGTAAAAAGAGAGGAACGCTTAGTTTGAAGACAGTTCGTGCGAAAAAAAGGTATGTGTGAAAGAAAAAATATGAATAAGCAAAGCGGGGTTTGAATGAACCCGTGGTTGTTTGTGCGCGCAGCCCCTTGTGAAGGGGTGTGCGGCTAGGGAGCCCCTAGCCTACTGCTGCCGGACTCATCTATCCGTGTCCAGGGTCTTTGGGTGACCCTCGCACTGAGATGATGCCACGCGGACCGGGCATCTTGAGTGTAAGAGACGCGTAATGTGGTATGGCATTGAAACGGAAAAAAGCCTTTCGTCCCAAGAGTGCTCGATATCCACTTTTAAATGGGACGATATGAAAAATTAGTTTTTCGCGCCGAAAGTTGTTCGGTGATCCGAACACGACTTCTAGTAATAGGGAGCCTGTGCACTTGGCATAAGGGCCTGGCATCACTCCTTTGAAGGAAGTGCGGCTATGTCGAATTTTGGTAGGGTCTATCCCCATCTTGCAGATTGTGTTTGAATACAACAGGTTTAAGTTGCTGCCTCCGTCCATTAGGACTTTAGTAAATTGTAATCCGTCGATTATGGGATTCAATATCAGGGCAGTCCGTCCCACGTTTCGAACGCTTCTGGAATAGTCTAGGTGGTCGAAAGTGATTGGTTTTGATATCCAATCTCTATGGTCTGCTGGGTTGGACCGTGCGAGGCTCTTTTTAGGAAGTGCCGCACTATTTTTCCGTATTATCACATGAAGTGAGTTTACTGCTTTGACCTCTTCTGGGAAAGTCTTTTGTTTTCCGGTGCTCTGCTGGTGGGGTTTATCGTCTTCGCTTGACGCGTCGAGCCCCTTGTGTTCGGCGTTTAGTCGGCCGGACTGTTTGAAAACCCAACAGTCTCGATGGGTATGGTTTGCAGGCCTTCCGGGGGTACTGTGGATTTGACATATCCGACCCAACATCTTGTTCAAGTTGGACAGCTCATCGCCGTCATCCTTAAGAGGCAGTGTTTTGTTGTTTGGCCGCGAGCTTTTGAATCCGGCGTTGACTGCCGTCCTCTTTGGGCTTTTCTCTTGATTCCGGCGCTGCTCTTTTCTGCGCCGTGATTTTCCGTTTCCATCTCTTATCTCGGATGTACTTGGGTCGCTGGTGCTGCATCTTGCTAGCCAGCTATCCTCTCCCGCACAGAAACGGGTCATGAGGCTTGTTAGCGCGGACATTGTCCTCGGTTTCTCTTGGCCGAGGTGTCTGGCAAGCCATTCGTCTCGGACGTTGTGTTTAAAAGCTGCTAAGGCTTCGGCGTCTGGACAGTCGACTATTTGGTTATTTTTAGTGAGGAACCTGTTCCAGAATTTGCGCGCTGACTCTCCCGGCTGTTGAGTTATGTGACTTAGATCATCTGCATCCGGAGGGCCGACACAAGTCTCTTGAAAATTTGCTCTAAACGCGTCCTCGAGCTCTTCCCAACTTCCCACAGTGTTTTCTGGGAGGCCTTTAAGCCAATGACGGGCTGGCCCTTTGAGCTTGAGGGGTAGGTATTTTATGGCATGGAGGTCATCTCCTCTGGCCATGTGTATATGTAGTATATAATCTTCTATCCAGACTCCAGGGTCTGTTGTTCCATCGTAGGCCTCTATGTTTATTGGTTTAAATCCTGCTGGGAATTCATGGTCCAGCACCTCATTGGTGAAACATAGTGGGTGTGCGGGGCCCCTGTATTTGGGTGTGCCGCTATCTTTGGACACTTGACGTGTTGCCTTGCTTCCTGGGGCCTTCTTCTTTGGCCCGTAGATGGACCTGGCTGGGCCATCTGTCCTTCTAAGTTCATTGGTTGGTTTATGTGTGGCGCCGCTTTCAGAATTTGTCCTGTCATCCGGCCATCTATCCAACCAGGCAGCCTCTTTATTTTTTGACTGTGGGGGCTCTATGGCCTCGTCGTCGAATTCTGGTAGCAGCTTGTGCTTCGGGTAGCTCTTTGATTGGTGGCCATTACCGTATTTATCTGCGGTTTTGAGTACTTTGCTCCACCTCATTCTGAGTGTGTCTTCCGCTGTTTTGAGCTTCCGCTTTTCCTTCTTCAAGCTTCTTGCAGTGTTGACGAGTCTTTTCCGAAGGTATTTACCTTCCGGCGGCATGTCCGGCGTGAGATCGTCCGAACCGTCGTTTTCGCCGGGCCTGGACTGATTATCTGACTCGTCCTGTTCGGACGGTTGCTTATCTGCATGTTCGTCGTCCACTTTTGTGCCCTACTGTATTGCGGGGTCCTTAGGAGCGTTGTTGTTGTCGAGGCGGGGCTTAGGGCGGCGTTTGCGCCGCCGTTTTGGTTGTTTATCGGCGGGGTTATCTTCTGCCGCGGCCCGTTGGTCCTCGTTATCGCTCTCTTTTGGGGTATCCACCTTGTATATGTCGTATGACGAGGTGGTCCTCGCGTGCCCTATAGGCGTTGTTTCTTGTTCGTCTCCGGCGTCGTAGTCTATACCGTCGATGTCTTCGGAGCCGTAGTCTAGCATGTCGGTTAGATCGTCGACAGTGGCTACAAAGTTGGTGGTGGGTGGGCTCTGAATTTCTTCGTCGTCCGTATCCCGACCGTCCTGGCCATAGTCCGGCCAGGACTCTCCCGATAACGAGAGATGCTTTATTGAATTTAGGATGTCGCCAAAGGGCGAGTGTTGGAAGATGTCCGCGGCGGTGAATTCCATGACCGGCGCACAATCCGAATCGATTGGTAGGGGCGTGGGAGGTTCGGAGTCCGGCAAGGAGTCCGGCGCCTCAGAATCACAAGTTTTGCGGGGGACAAGATGGGTGTTCGGCTCCATCGCCGTGGAAGTTGAAGCCCCCGAGGCGGTGTCCATCCACCGATCCTCTATCTGGGCAATCGGCTCCGGACTAATGGCCGGAGCGGATTCGTGTGCGGCCACCAAGCCACTGTTCGGCGGTAGAGCTAGATCATGCCCATCGCAGCAGTGCGGTGTGCTTGGCTGTGGCTCGAGTCCGTCGAAGATCAAGTCTCCGCGGACATTGGCCGTGAAGTTTAGGCTTCCGAATCTGACCTGACGGCCAGGGGCGTAGCTTTCGATCTGCTCCAGATGGCCAAGCGAATTAGCCCGCAGTGCAAAGCCGCCGAGTACGAAGATCTGTCCGGGGAGAAAAGTCTCACCCTGGACAGCGTCATTGGTTGCAGATGCCATCAAGCCTATCGGTGACGACACAGAGGAACTCTCAATGAAAGCACCAATGTCGGTGTCAAAACCGGCAGATCTCGGGTAGGGGGTCCCGAACTGTGCGTCTAGGCGGATGGTAACAGGAGACGAGGGACACGATGTTTTACCCAGGTTCGGGCCCTCTTGATGGAGGTAAAACCCTACGTCCTGCTCGATTAATATTGATGATATGGGTAGTACAAGAGTGGATCTACCACGAGATCAAGGAGGCTAAACCCTAAAGCTAGCCTATGGTATGATTGTTGTAAAGTATGTTGTCCTACGGACTAAAGCCCTCCGGTTTATATAGACACCGGAGGAGGCTAGGGTTACACCGAGTCGGTTACAATGGTAGGAGATCTACATATCCGTATCGCCAAGCTTGCCTTCCACGCCAAGGAAAGTCCCATCCGGACACGGGACGGAGTCTTCAATCTTTTATCTTCGTAGTCTTGGAGTCCGGCGGATAATGATAGTTCAGCTGTCCGGACACCCCCTAGTCCAGGACTCCCTCAGCAGGTTTAGACTATTGCCTCCATCCATAAGGACTCGTGTGAGTCGGACCCCTTCAATTATTGGGTCGAGGACTAGTGCGGCTGAATTGCCTTCATTGGTAGTAACCGGACGATCCGTGCGGTCGAAGGTGATCAGCCATAGTTTATATTGTGGGGCGACTAGTTCCGTAAAGTCGACATCCCTAAGACTGCACATCCATTCCAGCTTGGGAATGCGGGTGGCGTTTATCATGTTCACCGTTTTGATTTGTGGAGGAAATTTCTTTTACCCTCCTGTATTCGGTGATCGGGGCTCCTCGTCATCATCGTCGTTTTGAGACCCCTTCTCCTTGTTTTCGGCACCTGACCTGCCGGCTTGTTTGAAGACCCAACATTCTCTGTTAGTGTGATTGGCTGGTGTTCTTGGGGTGCCATGAATTTGGCATGGAAGGTCGAGTATGCAGTCCATACTGGACGGACCCGAATTGTTATTTTTGAATCGCTTCTTCCGCTGACCGGACTTAGAGCCACTGAATCCGGCATTTACTGCCGTGTCTTCAGCGTTAACACAGTTTTTGCGACGCTTGTGTTTGTTGCGTGGGGCTTGCCATTGCTATCACTGGCCTCGGATGTTCTAGGATTCCTTGCTGTGTTGTTGCTACGGGCCAACCAGCTATCCTCGCCCGCACAAAAGCGGGTCATGAGTGTCGTGAGGGCTACCATGGACTTTGGCTTTTCTTGGCTGAGATGTCGGGCAAGCCACTCGTCACGTATGTTATGCTTAAAGGCTTCTAGGGCTTCGGCATCCGGACAGTCGACAATTTGGTTCTTTTTAGTTAGGAACCGAGTCCATAATTTCCTGGCTGACTCTCTGGGCTGTTGGGTTATGTGACTTAAATCATCAGCATCCGGTGGTCGCACATAAGTGCCCTAGAAGTTATCCAGGAATGCGTCTGCCTGGTTGTCCCAACTTTGGATTGAGTTTGCCGGCAAGCTATTCAGCCAATGCCGAACCGGTCCCTTGAGTTTTAGTGGGAGGTACTTGATGGCGTGTAGATCATCCCCGCAGGCCATGTGAATGTGGAGGAAGAAATCTTCTATCCATACCATGGGGTCTGTAGTACCATCATATGATTCAATGTTCACGGGTTTAAACCCTTCTAGGAATTCATGATCCATTACTTCATCAGTGAAGCATAGGGGGTGTGCGGCGCCTCTATGCTGGGCTACATCACGACGTAGTTCAAATAAGTCTGGTCTGTTGTATTCGGCCCGGCCGAAATTGTTTTTAGTATATCCGGTGTGACGGTCGTCGTCACGCGTTGGGGCGCGCCCCCGTGATCCGTAGATACATCTTGACTGTCCTTCTTTGTTTTTCAATTTGTCTCCCAGGTCATGCGTGGAGCCCCGGGCCTTCGTGTTTTTGCTTGTTTGGCGGCAGGGTGCGGGCTGGAGTTCGGGCTAATACACCCCTTTGTCTTGGCCACGAGGTTGCCGGTCAGCCGAATCATGCACTGGTAGTGTAGGCTTTAATGCCTCTTCCTCGAGTTGAGGTAGCAACCTGCGCTTTGGGTAACTTTTGGTTGGGTGCTTGAGTCTGTATTCCTTGGCTGCCAGGACCTCAGTCCATCTATCAGTTAGCAGATCTTGATCAGCTTGAAGCTGCTGCTGCTTCTTCTTCAGGCTTTTTGCAGTGGCTATAAGCCGGTGCTTGAAGCGCTCCTGCTCGACGGGATCCTCAGGCATGATGAATTCTTTGTCGCCAAGGCTCGCTTCATCTTCGGAGAGGGGCATGTAATTGTCATCCCCTGATTCTCCATATGTTGCCTGTTCCTTAGAGCTAGCTTGCCCATCCTCCCGTTCGGCCTGCTCGGAGCCTGGCTGGGCGGGATTGTTTTCGTCCTCGGCATTATCTAGAGCGTTATTGTCTCTTGTTCCGGTATCGCTATTTTTGCTATGGCGAGGCTTAGAGCGGCGCCGATGACGCTGGTGCTTTGATTGCTTTTCAAGGGAATTATCCTCCGTTGCCTCATCGCCATCGCTTTCTTTGGGGGTGTCCACCATGTATATATCATATGATGAGGTGGATTTCCAGCGCCCTGTGGGCGGTGGTTCCTGTTCTTCTCATGCATCATCATCCATACCATCGAAGTCTTCGGAGTCAAAGTCAAGCATGTCGATTAAGTCATCGACAGTGGCTATTAAGTGGGTGGTGGGTGGGGAACGAATTTCTTCGTCATCCGCTTCCCACTCCAGCCGGACATAGTTCGGCTGAGAGTCTCTTGACGAGGAGAGAGACTTCAATGAATTTAGTTCGTCGCCCAAGGGCGAGTGCTGGAAGATATCTGCGGAGGTAAACTCCATGATCGGTGCCCAATCAGATTCGATAGGCACGGACACATGCGGTTCGGAGCCTGTGGCCGGAGACAAGTCCGAGGGTACGATGACACAGGCCTCATAGGAGGTGAGGTTTGTGTTCGGCTCTATCGCCGCTGAGTGTGCGGCCTCTGTGGCGGGGTCCATCCACCCGTCCTCGGATGGCACGATCTGCTTCGGATTGAGGGCCGGGGCAGCCGCAGGTGCGATCTCCCGAACACCGTTCGATGGCAGATTTAAGTCATGCTCGTCGTGACTGTTCGGCGCACCTGACATTGGCTTGAATCCATCACCAGTCTCCATGGATGTCGGTAGTATAGTTCAAGCTTCTAAACCTGACCTGATGGCCAGGGGCGTAGCTATCAATCTGCTCCAGATGGCTAAGCGAGTTGGCCCGCAGTACGAAGCCACCGAATACGAAGATCAGTCCGGGAAGAAAAACCTCACCCTGGATCGCATTGTTGCAGATGATTGAAGCAGCCATCAAGCCTTATCGTGACAGCACAGTGGAACTCTCAATGAAAGCACCAATGTCGGTGTTAAAACCGGCGGATCTCAGGTAGGGGGTCCTGAACTGTGCGTCTAAGGCTAATGGTAACAGGAGGCGGGGGACATGATGTTTACCTAGGTTCGGGCCTTCTCGACGGAGGTAATACCCTACATCCTACTTGATTGATCTTGATAATATGAGTATTACAAGAGTTGATCTATGACGAGATCGTAGAGGCTAAACCTTAGAAGCTAGCCTATGATTATGATTGTTGTTGTCCTACGGACTAAACCCTCCGGTTTATATAGACACCGGAGGGGGCTAGGGTTACACAGAGTCTGTTACAGAGAAGGAGATCTACATATCCGAATTACCAAGCTTGCCTTCCACGCAAAGGAGAGTCCCACCCGGACACGGGACGAAGTCTTCAATCTTATATATTCATAGTCCAACAGTCTGGCTAAAGTATATAGTACGGCTGTCCGAGGACCCCCTAATCCAGGACTCCCTCACCAATGCAGGCAGAAGAAGCACCAGGGTTTTCTCAGTTCTCATGACACTCATTTGAAGACAATAATGCTGGAAGGATATGCATCCAACTATGCAAAACACTATCTTTGTCACATTCTTCTTGTTGATTGTGAGGGTAGTATTGTCCGTGAGGATTATGGTTTTTAACAAAAACTTTCTCACAGATGGACACCGTGAACATCATAAAAAGAAGTTTCAGGTGGACAAAAGGTCTTCTAGATGTGCTCGTCTTCTATTTACAACAACTTGTCTTCATGTACCAGTAGATTTTCTGGCCCAGGATCTTCATTTTATGGATCAGACTGATCCATTTGATTGTGACTGCCGAAAACTTTGGTTGAGTTAGATGTTATTGTCTAGTTCAATCTGGATTTTGTGTAAACCTGATGAACAAATCCTCATACTTTTTTACCTTTTATTAGCTAGAGTTAGATATTGTTGCCCTTTTCAACTCGGCTTTGACTCATATTTTCTTCCATACAAGCCGGAGCTTCTCTCAAGAAGTGTCATGGTTCCAAGAGGGTACTTGGTCACCTGATCTGTGTGCGAAATGACATACACTGTCTGTTGCCACCTTGATTTATTTTTCAAAGGCAATATGCAACTACAGGAGTGTCGGGCTAAAAATATGAAATTATTTAGCGTTCGTTTTGCCTGCTTATACATTGATTTTCCTAGAATTTTTTAACAAATAGCCACCACTTTAGTATTGCAAACGGTCGTATTATTTCAACCATGGGCGTTGAACTAACCATTTACTACCGCGGGCGGCTGCTTGATTAGATGGGACAACTAAGAGCATTTCACCACACAGGCTCACCGTACCGGGAAGCGATCCACGAGCGTTGCAATTTATTGCTGGTTTTGGACTTTTGGTTTCGGCTGCCTCGGGAAGGTATGTAGAATAGTCCTCCATTCTAACCTACAAGTACCAGCATTGATCGAGGATCGCTGCCTCCTGTGAGATGGAGGGCGAACCGACCAACAAGCGGGGGCGGGTCGAGCTAGAACCGCAAGAGCCTCCGGCGAGCATGGACTTCATCATCAGCCTCCCCGACGAGATGTTGGTAACCATCATATCGCACCTCCCCATCAAATCTGTCATACAGACCACTGTCCTCTCATAGGGGTGGTGCCCCCTCTGGCACTCCACCCCCTGGACCTCATCATCGACGACCAGTTCTGCAATGATGAGTGGCAATGCTTGCATGCATTGTCCCACGTCCTGGCCACACATCCTAGGCCGGTCAGACGCCTTGCTATTGGCAAGTTCAGTTCCCACTGCAAGGCCGAACCAAGGTTTCACTACTGGTTCCTATCACTAGCCCTAGACTGGCTCGAGGAGCTCAACTTTCATGCTAAACTTCCGTGCTCGCTACCGTCGTCCGCGCTCCGCCTCACGCCCATGCTGCACTGCGCTACATTCAAGCAGTGCATTTCCCCCAGATTAATGCCACACGCGCTCTTCATCTCCCTAAACTTAAGAAACTCGAGCTCATGGTCGTCCGCATCTTGAAGGAGCATTTGAAGTGCCTGCGTTGGTGCAACAAACCCTGGATATGTTGCTCTGACTGTGCACAGGCACAGGAACAAGATTATGGCATCAGGCCATGCCAGAGAACAAGAGATCAAGATTTTCAAAGGACCAGCTTGGAGAACAAGGGGACCAAGATCAAGCCAGAGAAGCCAGATACCACCAGGAGAAAATCCTGCCTTGCCGGGTGAAAGCGCAACTATCCCTAGGTGGTTTTGGTAATTCATAACAACATATAGCTCATTGAGCTAATACTATTCCAAGACTATTATTTTAGGAAAGCTCAATGAATGGCATGGCATGGATGATGAAAGTGGATCCCTCAAAATATCAAGTACAAATTATTGGCTCAAGCTCAAAAGCTCATGACTCTTCATTTTACATTTTAGTGATCCAAGATCACATTGAGTCTATAGGAAAAGCCAATACTATCAAGGAGGGATGAGGTGTTGCTTAATGAGCCTCTTGCTTCATGTGCTTAGTGATATGCTCCAAATACCCTCAACTACTTTCTCACATCCACATATGACCTAAACCCAAAGTCAAAATCGGTCCCACCGATTCTTTCTATCCGGCGCCACCGACTTCAAATGTCATAGACACTGCCACAAACCCTAGGCAAATCGGTCTTACCGATAGGGATATCGGTCTCACCGAGATGGGGTTGTAATCTCTCTGTTTCCCTTCGTAACGTTTCGGTCTAACCGAAGTGAGAGATTGGTCCCACCGAGATTGCAATGTAAACTCCTTGTTTCCTTTTCGTAACATTTCGGTCTCACCGAAATGAGCGAATCGGTCCCACCGAGTTTACCTGACCAACTCTCTGGTTAGCTTATTACCAAAATCGGTCTCACCAAGTTTGTGTAATCGGTCTCACTGAGATTACGTTATGCCCTAACCCTAACCATATCGGTCCTACCAAGTTGCATGTCGGTCCCACCGAAAATCCTAAAGGTCACTAGGTTTACTAAATCGGTCTGACCGTGTCTGTTGTTTCGGTCCCACCCAGTTTGGTAAATTGTGTGTAATGGTTAGATTTTATGTGGAGGCTATATATACCCCTCCACCTCTTAATTCATGGAGACAACCATCAGAACAAACCTACACTTCCAACTTACCATTTCTGAGAGAGAACCACCTACTCATGTGTTGAGGCCAAGATATTCCATTCCTACCATATGAATCTTGATCTCTAGCCTTCCCCAAGTTGCTTTGCACTCAAATCTTCTTTCCACCAGATCCAAATCCCATGAGAGAGAGTTGAGTGTTGGGGAGACTATCATTTGAAGCACAAGAGCAAGGAGTTCATCATCAATGCACCATTTGTTACTTCTTGGAGAGTGGTGTCTCCTAGATTGGCTAGGTGTCACTTGGGAGCCTCCGAGAAGATTGTGGAGTTGAACCAAGGAGTTTGTAAGGGCAAGGAGATCGCCTACTTCGTGTAGATCTACCGCTAGTGAGGCAAGTCCTTCGTGGGCGATGGCCATGGTGGGATAGACAAGGTTGCTTCTTCGTGGACCCTTCGTGGGTGGAGCATTTCGTGGACTCACGCAACCGTTACCCTTCATGGGTTGAAGTATCCATCAACGTGGATGTACGATAGCACCACCTATCGGAACCACGACAAAAACATCCGAGCCTCCAATTGCGTTTGCATCCTCCAAATCCTTCCCTTTACCTTCTTGCAAGTTGCATGCTTTAATTTCCGCTGCTCATATACTCTTTGCATGCTTGCTTGAATTGTGTGATGATTGCTTGACTTGTCCAAAGATAGCTAAAATCTACCAAACTCTAAAATTGGGAAAATGTTAAGTTTTTAATTGGTCAAGTAGTCTAATCACCCCCCTCTAGACATACTTCAAGGTCCTACAAGTGGTATCAGAGCCTTGATCTCCATTTGCTTTGATTTCCATAGCTTTTGGTGGTCATAGCCTTGGTTTCACAACCTAGGAGAGTATGGTGTCTAGCGAGGGAAATTATCACCGTCGAGGTCCTTACTTTGATGGTTGTCGGTGTCAAAACCGGCGGATCTCGGGTAGGGGATCCCGAACTGTGCGTCTAGGCGGATGGTAACAGGAGACAAGGGACACGATGTTTTTACCCAGGTTCGTGCCCTCTCGATGGAGGTAAAACCCTACTCCTGCTTGATTGATATTGATGATATGGGTAGTACAAGAGTGGATCTACCACGAGATCAAGGAGGCTAAACCCTAGAAGCTAGCCTATGGTATGATTGTTGTAATGGTTGTTCGTCCTATGGACTAAAACCCTCCGGTTTATATAGACACCGGAGAGGGCTAGGGTTACACAGAGTCGGTTACAATGGTAGGAGATCTAGATATCCATATCGCCAAGCTTGCCTTCCACGCCAAGGAAAGTCCCATCCGGTCACGGGACGAAGTCTTCAATCTTGTATCTTCATAGTCTTGGAGTCCGGCTGATGATGATAGTCTGGCTGTCCGGACACCCCCTAGTCCAGGACTCCCTCAGTAGCCCCTGAACCAGGCTTCAATGACGATGAGTCCGGTGCGCATATTGTTCGGCATTGCAAGGTGGGTTCCTCCTCCGAATTAATCATAGAAGATTGTGAACACCAGGATAGTGTCCGACTCTGCAAAATAAATTCCACATACCACCGTAGAGAGAATAATATGTACACAAGTTCGATCTGCTGACGTATTTCGTGGCACGACATACGCCACTACCAAGCCTTTACTTGAATCGTTTTTTATTATACCAGCTCAGCGCGTTTAGCGAAGCGGTTTCCTTGGCACGTCTTGTCGAAGCAGAGATCGTGTTCCCCTTATTACGGGATTCCCATCAATACGGACGTGGGTAACCCAACCGCACCATTGCTTGTGGCGCTTGGGAGATAGGTGAGTTTTACTAGGCTGGTGGGGACGCATAGTCTTCGTCCGACCATATATAAGGGGATAAGGATCCACCCTTTTCACCTACGCCTTCTTCCTCCTTTGCCTATCCATCTCCGCGCACTCGAGCTCCAGCGCCCAAGTCCGCACATCTCATCTCAACCTTCTCTAGCCATGTCCGGAGCGGGAGCCAAGTGGATGGCTTCCTCCGTTACGGAGGGGCACATCGAAAAACTGCGCGGCGCCGGATACCTGTCCATCAACATCGCGCACCGGCTGCCCCGACAAGGGGCAGCTCATCCCCACCCCCAGGCCCCATGAGAGGGTCGTATTCCTTCCCCACTTCCTCCGCGGACTGGGCTTCCCACTTCATCCCTTCGTCCGGGGGCTCATCTACTACTACGGCCTGGACTTCCACGATCTGGCGCCAAACTTCATCCACAACATCTCAGCGTTTATCGTCGTGTGCGAAGCCTTCCTCTGCATCCAGCCCCACTTCGGCTTGTGGCTAAAAACCTTCAATGTCAAGCCGAAGGTAGTGAAGGGCGTCCAAGAGGAGTGCGGAGGCGCCATGGTGGGCAAAATGCCCAACGTCCTCTGGCTCGAGGGTGCCTTCGTGGAAACCATCAAAGGGTGGCAATCGGGGTGGTTCTATATCACCGAGCCGCGTGACCCTAAATGGGCTGCGGCCCCCGAGTTCAGATCTGGTACCCCCATGCAGCTCACCTCCTAGAAAGAGAAGGGCTTGTTATGGGGCAGTTCAGATCCAGGTCATGCTCGTCTGCCGGATTCGCCCCTGCCAACAACGAGCCTTCAATCTGTGGGAGTTTGATCCGGCACAGCACCGTACCCTTAGCGGGATCTTCGACACAACGTACGAAGCTGCCTGGAGGGTGCTGTTCAAGGGCGGAGAAGCCCCCGCATCCGCAACTGAAGATCGCGGATTCAGCACGAAACACCCGGCCGGTGTGGTAAGATATGTTATCCTTTATGGGACATTTATTTCTTTCATAGTTTGACTCTATTGTGGGATCTAAAATTCCCAATGCCTTTAACAGGACTGGCAGAGGACGTCCGAACAGGTTAACTGTCCGGCTCCCCTCCCCGAAGACCCAGCGGATACCCGTTTAACGGGGCTGCTAGTCCCGACACTTTATGTGGTGCCGGAGAAGTAGGCCAAGAAGAAGGCCACGAGAACCCGAAGGAGTTCCCGGCGCCAGGTGGTATAGGACTCATCGTTCGATGGCTCCGAGGCGGACTCCTCCCTCGAAGACGAGGAGGAGAAAGAGGACTCTCCCCAGGAGGGGGGAGAGAGGAAGAGGAAGGCTTCCCCAACGGGGAGGCCGAAGGGTCCAAGAGGGGAAGGACCCTTCCTCCGGACAGCTCCGCCAACGCCAACGACGGCGACGAAGGGTGGCCCTCAAGGGCCAAGCCCCCGGCAAGATCGTAAGTATCCGGATTCCTGAATGACTTATAATTTCTCTTTTGTGCCACATGGTGTCCTTCTAATGCCGCACACTACCTGTAGTCCAGCCGAGGATGACCTTCCCACTTCATCGAGCGGGTCCTTGGCTCCGTCGGATGTGGATTCCATTCCGACCGCCTCCACCCCTCATGCTGCTAACGACGCCGAGGTGGGATCCCAGGAGGGGACCCATCAGGAGGAGGCTCCGGAGGTGCCGCAAGGCAGCCTCCCGGAACTTGCACCGGACTCCATGCCGGAACCCGCAGTGGTTCCGGAGTCCGGCAGGCGGCCCCTTCGTAAGAAGGGCAAGACCGTGACACCGGCAGCCTCCGTCCAACCGGAGGCGCCGGACAACTTGTTGGAGGCGCTCAACGGCGCTTCCATCGAGGAAGAACACCGCACTATCATGAGTGCGGTGATTCAGAAGGTTCAGCTCGCCAAGAGCGGGCTGACTGAAGCCTGCAGCAGCCTTCTAAGAGGCTTTGAGGTAAGAAGTTTTAAAATATGCAATGTAATACCGCATAGACAGTAGCCCCTGATGCTCAGTTCGGTGTTCGGAAAGAAAAGCCGGACTGAGGATCTAAAAAGATATACGCAGGAGTTCTGAAAATTATGTCAATATGGGGTTGCAGGCTGCGCTGCTAACCTCTGCCGCATTGACTGCGGAGCTTGGTGCTTTGAAGCAGGACCTCGAGCGGACCGAGAACGAGCTCGGCCTTGCCAAGAAGCAGCTCAAGGACAAAGAAGGTGAGTAACACCGTATTAAATTTGTACCTTACAGAGAAGGATTTTGGTTGCAATAGAAATAACAAGGATGTGGGCACTGCAGGGGCCACGAGTGAGGTGGTGGCCCTGAAGGAGGCCGTGTCCATGGCCGAACGTAATGCGGCCGCGGAACGAGCGGAGCGAGAGAAGCAGGAGGCGCGGGTGGCGGAGGTGCGGCAAGAGCTCCAGGCTCTCATGGAAAAGCATGAGAGTTTGGAGCGCGACTCGAAGACTCGAGAGTCCGAGCTTGCCTCGGCTCTTGAGAGTGCCAAAGCCGCTAAGGCAGAGGCCCATAAGGCCCTCCAGGAGATTGAGGCGGTGAAGAAAATAGTGGCGGGTAAGGCATTTTTCATGCAAAGCAAGCATGTGAATGTGAATTACCTGTTACTTACCCAAATTCGGAGCTCTCCAGGAGCGTTTGCAGATCTGCCTCGCAGCGTGTCCAATGCTGCCGCATTCTACCTGGCCGAGGAGGGGAGCTCAACAGAGAAGGTCTTCTGGTCTCAGTATGCTGAGGCCGGACATCCGGTGCCCCTTAGCGACCAGTTGAAACAGCTGGTCGAGCTCCACAAGGCAGCCGAGCAGGGGAGCGCAACGGAGAAGGTCTTCTGGTCTCAGTATGCTGAGGCCGGACATCCGGTGCCCCTTAGCGACCAGCTGAAACAGCTGGTCGAGCTCCACAAGGTAGTCGAGCAGGCCATGAAGGGCCTCATAGTCCCGCTGTGGCCTGAAGAGGCCATGCCTGGGAGCTACTTCGGCATGGTGCGGCGGCTGGTGGATGCGTGTCCCTGGGTGGAAGTCATCAAGCGCTCCGCCTGCATTGAAGGTGCCCGTCGGGCCCTTGCCCACGCAAAGGTGCACTGGGGCAGGCTAGATGCTGAGAAGCTTCTGACGGACGCGCCGCCGGCGGGCAAGGAGTATCGCACGCCCGAAATGTATTATAAGAGTGTCCTAAAGGGTGCCCGCAAGATTGCGGATGAGTGTCCCAAAGATGTAATATTTGAGTAGAGTCGCAATGTGTTATCCTATGCGCTGAAAACTTTGTTCATATGCGCTAAGCAACGCTTGTTAATTTAAAATATTACCTTATGTGCGGCCGTTTATCAAATCTGAGAGATGGCAAGTCGTCGGCTTCAGCCCCCATGCCATGAGTGCTGGGGTGTTCGGGATAAACTTGAGCGCTCTTGTTCCCATTTTTGGGTCCATCTAGGGAGGTGCTCAACACAACGAACAAGGCAACCAGACTTATAATGCTTGAACACTCTCACTTAGCTGTAGAATTCTATAATTTTAAATTTCGGCGAAGCCCCTAGTGTTCGGAAGACCGAATTCGAGGTGCTATCAATGCCTGGGCCGGACGAAGCTGGTTCCTCGCTGTAAGCGGCATAAGTCTTTAGGGACTCGAAAAGACCTCTCGAACAGCGACCAGCTCTCGCCTTATCATGACGATCAGTTTTAGCTTTCTCCACTGAGGCGCTTGCCCAGCTCAACCGGGGCGCAATCGCAGTGGTTCTCCCAGTGCTACCTTAGCCGACAGAACGGAACGTAAGGTACCAAAACATGGGAGCCGGGCAAACCCAACTATTGACCCAAGACATGATTCGGAGCCGATGCATATAGTGCTATAAGTTCGGGGTGCCGCACTTGTGAAAGTGTTCGGACTTATCACACCATAATGTGGGGAACATAAGCCCCTAGTGTATTCGGCCGTACCAAAGTGTACAGATGCAAGATGTCATAAATGAACATATATGTAAAGAAAAAGAATGCAATTATAAGCGAAAAGTGATGCATTGTTTATTCAAGGGATTCTGCCATGAGTGCAGAACGATACAAATAGTGCGGTAAACAAGGGATTGGACTATTAGACATGTCCCCCTCCAGGGGTAGGCTGCGGAATGGTGTATTAAACAGATTTAATGCTCATAATGGAGACCACCTGAGTATTCGTCATAGCCTTTGTCCTTCCCTGGCTGTTGCATCGTGAGTTCGGCGGATTCACTGCCGGACAGGGTCTCTGGTGAACGGAGTCCTGTGGATAAATAGAAAAAAAAGGAAAAGAAAAAGGGCGACACACTTGGGAGCCCCTGGTGTGGTTGAGCCGCAATCTGGGCTTGTCGTGGTCGTGCCCCTCCCCCTATGCCCATGGTATCTCCAGAGCATAATGATGTACGCGAAGAGCTGGTCTTGCAATCATGCAAGGGCTGGGGTTGGGCCGCATTGCTACGCGTGCTCGGAACGTGCCAGGTGGTCTTGATGTATTTTACTCCGGGCGCGTTTGGCCATGTTCGGTCGTTTAACGGCCGAACTCAAAAATTGCCTTAAGAGGCTGCTCTGTACTTCTGCCGTGAGAGCCGCTGTGTGTTCCTCCGTTCGGAGGGAGCGTTCAGTGTTTCCATTGACCGTGATGACTCCACGAGGGCCTGGCATCTTGAGCTTAAGGTATGCATAATGCGGCACCGCGTTGAACTTTGCAAACGCGGTCCGTCCGAGCAGAGCATGATAGCCACTGCAGAACGGGACTATGTCGAAGATTAACTCCTCGCTTCAGAAATTATCCGGGGATCCGAACACCACTTCCAGTGTGATTGAGC
The DNA here is from genome assembly GCA_963921465.1 of Triticum timopheevii. Taxonomy (NCBI): domain Eukaryota; kingdom Viridiplantae; phylum Streptophyta; class Magnoliopsida; order Poales; family Poaceae; genus Triticum; species Triticum timopheevii. Next base: position 243,192,056 of record OY997264.1, on the reverse strand, counting down.
CTGTACAATTGGCCTCAACACCTGGTATGACGCCTTTGAAGGTCGTCTTTGTAGGTTTAATCCTGGAGGGGTCTATGCCCATCTTGTGCACTGTATCTTGATAAAGCAGGTTCAGGCTGCTGCCCCCGTCCATCAGGACTCTAGTGAGGTGAAATCCATCGACGATTGGGTCTAAAACCAATGCGGCGAATCCGCCATGGCGGATACTGGTGGTGTGGTCCCTTCGATCGAAAGTGATCGGGCAAGAGGAGCATGGATTGAACTTCGGGGCGACTGGCTCCATCGCATATACGTCCCTAAGTGCACGCTTCCGCTCCCTCTTGGGTATGTGGGTTGCGTATATCATGTTTACCATCCGCACATGTGGGGGAAACCCTTCTGTCCTCTACTGTTCGGCGGCCGAGTCTCCTCCTCGTCATCGCTGTGCAGCCCCTTGTCATTGTTTTTAGCAATTAACTTGCCTGCCTGCTTGAATACCCAACAATCCCTGTTGGTGTGGTTAGCTGGCTTTTCGGGGGTGCCATGTATCTGGCAAGAGCGGTCGAGTATTCGGTCCAAATTGGACGGACCCCGAGTGGTTCTTTTGAATGGCTTCTTCCGCTGACCAGGTTTACAGCCTCTGAATCCGGCGTTGACTGTCGTATCCTCAGTGTTATCGCCGTTAACGCGGCGTTTGTTTTTGTTTCGACATGACCTGCCATTGCGGTCCTTAGTATCCGGACTGCCAGCATTTTTGCTGAGGTTGTTACTGCGGGCTAGCCAGCTGTCCTCCCCCGCACAGAAGCGGGTCATGAGTGATGTGAGGGCTGCCATGGATTTCGGCTTTTCCTGTCCTAGGTGCCGGGCCAGCCACTCGTCGCGGATATTGTGTTTGAAGGCTGCGAGGGCCTCTGCATCCGGACAATCAACGATTTGATTTTTCTTTGTGAGGAACCGTGTCCAGAACTGTCTGGCCGATTCGTCTGTTTGCTGAATTATGTGGCTTAGGTCATCAGCGTCTGGTGGTCGCACATATGTGCCCTGGAAGTTGTCAAGGAATGCGGCTTCTAGGTCATCCCAACACCCAATTGATTCTGCTGGCAAGCTGTTAAGCCAATGTCGAGCTGGTCCTTTAAGCTTGAGCGGGAGATATTTGATGGCGTGGAGATCGTCACCGCGGGCCATATGGATATGAAGGAGATAATCTTCGATCCAAACCGCGGGGTCTGTTGTGCCATCGTAGGATTCAATGTTCACGGGTTTGAACCCTTCAGGGATTTGATGATCCATTACTTCATCTGTGAAGCATAGCAGGTGTGTGGATGTGGGGACCCCGACTCATAAGTCGTGATCACCGAATGCACGTGTACAGTGATCCCAGAGATCAATGCTCACTGAACACACAGAAGCTGAATAACAAGAGTCTTACATCCATACATACCGTATTACACAAGTAGGACCATTATGGTCGAGTCTTGAGTATAACATCGCAGCGGAAATCTTCGTCGATAACTTGGACCCATGCCATCTGCCTTAACCCTACAGGCATTCTGACTGGGAAGCGTCCTAGCTCGCATGTTCATCACCGAAGTGTTCTTCATCACATCCTGTTCTTCCATGCCTGGTCAATTAAATAACCAGTGGCAAGCCAATGAGTAATTTGAATGTACTCGCAAGCAACCCATGTTTTGGTTCAAGATGTAACAATGCATGATATAGGTAAATTTTTGCAGAAAGCTAGTTCTGAGTGCAATGACATGTTCAACAACTTTGTAAGGCATGCATCAAGAGAATTCAAGTAACCATGAGGACAGGTTACAGGTATCAACATAAATAGAGTGGGCACCAACCCATCTCAATCATGTCAAGTCCCTTGACTTGACCCAAGTCATTTTATCAATCGCACACGCACACACACGGTTTGTAAACATGTGGACGTAGCCCAAGAACGGTTACCCAACTGTCCTTGACCGTGGACACGGCTATTCGAATAGTTTTACACTCTGCAGAGGTTGCACACTTTACCCACTAGATCCGGGGAACTTCCATGTCATCCACGACCCGCGGCACCTCAAGTACCCGGGGTAAGCACCCGATCACTACCTTTCCCTAGACGACACTAACATGGAGTCCACTCGATTGGTAGTAACCCCCGTGCCTAACATTTCACATCATAAAGTTGTGGAGCCTCGCTCCCATATTCATCACATACCACAAGCACGGGGTACCAAAGGTGTGTCCGGTGCTGTAAAGACAGTCATGGTTGCCCTACCTGGCACGACCCCGTCCCGAGAGAGAGCACCAACTCTCCCCCGTCACTAGTAATGCGGGCTCCAAGCTAGTATCGACCTAGGTAATCAATAATGCCCTTTCCCATATAAGTGTAGAGTGGTTGCGCATGTAAGGTTGGAATAACGGTCGCAACTTCAACCAATCCGTTTTGAAAACAACACACACTTGCCTCGGTACACCACTTCGTCATCAATTGTCTACCCATCTCATCATCTCCCCCGGGCATAAGTGGCACCCGGTGGGGTTTTCGAAAAGTCTTTTGAGAATACTTTGTCTCCATCACAATGCATATTCCCGTCCCTTTTTGCGTAGCACTACTTTAGCATCCTACCTACTCCCACCAGCATAACCCTCATAAGAAGGTAGGGTCATGCACAATGCAAGTATCAACGAGGAATTAACGGTGGCAAACCATCAACGTGGGTACCACCTCATCATGATTCCGATGCAACAATAATAAAGAGCTATATGACATGCATAAAAAGGGGTTTCATAGACATGGTCAAAGGGCTGCTTGCCTGTTTTAACAAAGTCTTCGAGGTCTTCAAATATCTCTGGTCCAACTACGAGCATTTTGTCTACTTCATCAACTGTCATCGAAAGCAATCATAATAAGCAACACAACAAGGCAGGAAATAAAAGTGCTCTAAAAATATGAGTTGGACTTTTCTGGGATACCTCTGGTGATATGAGGGATGACCAAAGTGGTTTCATTAGGATTTGATCAATGGACATCTCTGAACATTTCAATATGATGGAATTAAGGGACTAATGGGTTTGCAAGAAGTGTACAGAAATATATTTTTGAAAAATGAGCAAAGGCACCCATTTAACAAAGGATGATTTTAGAAGCATCTAGGAATTGGTTTCACTGGATTTGGAGTTGAGATGATTTTCCTATGAATTTGCAAAGTTGGCTATATATAAAGAAATAGACCATTATTTGAGGTGATACAGAAAGTATTAGCAAAAAAATGTTCAAAAACTAAGTTTTGAACTTATAGACATCTAGGATTTTGAATCATGGAATTTGGATCAAAAATGGGCTCTCTGTGATTTTCTAAAGTTCATCACAGAAATGGGAAAAGTAGGATTTGATAAATATTTGTGAAGAAAAGGTCTCTGGAAAAATGTGCAAATAGCACCATGTGATAGGGAATGATTTTAGAAACTACTAGAAATTTGAATCATTGGATTTGGAGCTCTGTTGAATTATTTATGGATTTTTGAAGTTGACATGAAAAAGAAAAAAAAGGAAAATAAGGATTTAACCTTATCCTGCGCAGGAGGCGACAGATAGACCGTGGGCCGGCCCAGCGGCTCAGCTGCGCGGGTGACAGGGCGACGCCGAAGGCGTATTTGGGGAGTGCGCTTCCCTGCGGGGAAGGCGGTTCCCGTAGATCCCTCCTCCACTTAAACCGAGTGGGTCCGGCTGGACACATCGGCAGAGGCTGACCGGTGGGGTCGCCGGTCCACCGGCCGGCCTTCTTCTTCCTCGTGCGGCCTCCCGTGCTGCAGGAACAGAGGGGCGAGGCCGAGCTCGTCCCCGACGACCAGGGGCGCTGCTGCGGGTGCCCGGCGCACCGGCGAGCTCGGGGGACTGCGCCGCGCCTGCTCCCCCCTGTCAGCACGTCCAACGGAGGACGAAGGAGAGTGGGGCCACTGCCACGGTGGAGGATGGTGTCGGCCATTGCCGGCTTTGAGCACAGGGGCGTCCCGAAGAAGAATGGAGGCGATGGGCTGCTTCATGGTGCTGGTGAGGGAGTACTGGAGTGGGTAGGGAGAAGAGAGAGGGGTTGTGGTGCTCGAATCCGAGCGGCGGTCCTCGGCTGCACTCCGGCCATGGAGAGGGCAGGAGACCACTAGGTGGAGAGGGATGTTGTCTGGGAGATTGCTGGGGAAGAGGGTGAGCCAGAAGAAGCCGTAGGAGAGCTCGGGAGGGCCTCTAAATAGAGGGGCTGTGGTGCACCGTGGACGCGGCCTACGGCGCACTCGGGCGGGCTCCATGGAGGAGAGAGGGGAGAGGTTTAGGAGGGGGCCGGCAGCTTGCCGTGTCCCAGACGCCGAGGCGGCCTCGTGAGACACGCTGGGGAGGCCCGAGGTGGCCGGAGGCGGTTGGCAGGGGGCGGCTACAGTGCGGGAGCGCACTGTAGCGTGCTCCAGAGCGTGCAAATGGCTGGCATGGTATTTTTTTGGCAATGTGGGTGCGGCCACTGATGTCTGGTAGTGCTTGGGGGTAGTAAAGAAGGGTGGAGAGGCATTGGATGCCCTGGAGAGCCAGTAGGAGAGGAGAGAGGTTGATGGAGAGAGAGAAAGAGGCTGTCCAGAGAGAGAAAGTGAGAGTTTCACCACCAAATAATTGAGCTGAAATGCATCCATTGTTACTGGAGGTAGAGGAGGTCTAGGAGGGGCTGTGGTAAAAAGATAGAGTCATGGAGATTAGTGGAAGTGGTCAAAAAGGTGGTTTAGGAAATTTTGCAGAAGGTGTTTGTTGTTGGTTTGGGCAAGAAAATTAGTTCCACTTGCAATGAGAATTAACAGGATGGTATGTCACATAGAAGTAGGGTGTTACACCAAGTTTGAGCTCATTTGGGCAAAGTAGCCAATGCAACTTTGGTAAACCCTAGAAATCAGCAGAAATGGCTTTGCCAAGATTTAGTCATGCAAATCTATTCTACTTGATGCACCACTTGGTGTAGTATCATCATTTGAGGATTTGAACATGTCCACAAAAATTCAGATCAAAAGGACCACTTGGCAATGTAGAGTTGTCCAAATTTGGTTCTGGACAGGAAAGGTTGTGGGGCACTTTGATCAAGTTAACTTGTTCTCCAACTTGTGCCATTTGGTCTAGATTAATTATTAGACCATTTGAGCATGTTCACAAGGTTTGAGAACATTTGGACATGTTTGGCAATGTAAAGTTGCTCAAACTTCAAAATGGACAGAAATGGTTTTGAGGGGATTTCATGGAGTTTTACTATTCTCCATGACATGATACCTGTCAAGATCATCAAACATGTCATATGTGACATGCTAGAATTTTCTTGGAATTTTTGGAGAATATTTCCTTTGTAAATATTTCAAAAGCTTGAAATATCCAGAAAGGGTTTTTGAGGGATTTGACCAATATTTTGAACATGACCATGTGTTGAAACTCTTATATATGGACAATATATGTCCTATGAGTTTCCCTAAATTTTGTCAAATATTTTTAAAACAATAAAATAATTTTTCCCTATTAAAGACCATTTCTGGCCTTAAGAAAAAGCTTTTAAATAAAATAGGAAAATAACCTTTAAAATTATATTTTTGTGGTTTCTGGGTACCCTATATCTAATAGGAGTCAAATATATTTTTAGAAAGATTTTTACTGCCCTTAATTAAGTACTTGCAGTGCAAACCTCAATTCAGGGGTTTTTGGAAAACTAATTTTAGAAAATGCTTTTTGGCCAAATTATTTTTGTAAGAAAATACTATATTGCTCTATACACATGGCATGATCATTGGGAAAAGGTTTTGGATCAAGGATATGAAGTATATAAGTTGGAGGATTTATTTGATTTTTAGAGCACTTGCAAACAGCAGACAACATTCAATCAAAGCAAAGACAAAACACTCAAAAGTTTTTGTCAAACCACATTTTATCATGATATATTAGCTTAAGTTTTGTGGCATGAAAATCAGGGTGTGACAGACCTACCCCCCTTACAAGAATCTCGTCCCCGAGATTCCCAAACTAGGCGCGGAAAGGGATACAGAAACTTGGATCTGGGTAGTCTTCAAGTCCTCATGTTGCTTCTGCTTCCGTGTAGTGCTCTATTGAGCTTGAAGTACTTGATGGTGTGCCTTCGTGTATGACGTTCTTCTCGATCCAGGTTTCTAAGGGGTTGCTTGCGGTGGTCATATTTGGCTGGAGGTCGATGGCTTGGTTGTTAATGTCTTTGTAGAGACCGGGCTAGTTAGGAAGTTGGAAACACTTCCGGGGTTGTGATGCATGGAAAGCGTTGTGCACATCGGGTAACTCAGGTGGTAAATCTAGCTGGTAGTCGTCTACTCTTCGTCTTGGAGTGATCTCGAAGGCCCGATGAATCTTGGTGTGGGTCTCCTTGTCATGAAAATGCTCGGTTCCCTTGAGAGAAGTGGCTTGCATATATGCCTGGTCTTCAATGCGGAGGTATACTTAATGACGACGGTGGTTGGTGCAGTCCTTCCTCTTGGACATGGCGATCTTCAGATGTTCCCTAACTAGCTGAACGGTTCTTCTTCCGGCTTCGGGTGGACAAGTAGGTCACCAAAGAAAGATGACAACCAACTTGTCCAAGCACTCCATGAAATCTATGGGGTACGTAAAGTGGGCTGAGGCATTGGTGGTGGTCATGGTTGAGTATCGGCCAAGGTCTTATGATCTAGAACCAAAGCCTATGGTCATAATCTGACCATGTTATGGCTTGGTAGGGCTTAAGGGTTTCAAGGATTCTAGTGTGCGAGTGAACATTTATCATCTTTATCCTTAAGCACGGTCCCTGAGATGCCAATTGTTCTATCTAGTCCTTTAAACAAATAACCTTATACCACCGAAAGCATCAAATCTCGTAGACCAGCTCCAATCATCACTCATGTTATTCATGTCCTCATGACTCTCGAGAGGAGGTCTAACAAAATCATATATGTCTACAATCCCCAAACTCATATGCATGTCTACCCCTAAAAATCCATGGGTAGAACATATAAGTTGCTAAGCTTGAATTTAATCACCACAATCCAAGTGCTCAGCCTATTCTACCAAGCTCTAATATAAAGCATCTCTATCCTAAGGAAACACGTCGTATGCCACTCCAAAAATCTTGTTTCCTTCCTATGAATCAACTCCAACAACCCATTAACTTCCATTAACTACTACACAATCCATTAATTCTACAAATCCAATGTCTATGGTGTTCCACATGATCTCCTAATGTTCCCATAATCCCCATATACTTGAAAGGGATATTTTTGCTATAGTCAGTCCACCGATTCCCATTATCATGGTCAAGTAAACTCCAAGGTCAAGCTTGTATAGATCCCTAAATCAACCCCGACGATTAGACCAATCTCCTAGTCTATCATCCACCGAGAATCATGGCATCATGATCGAGATCATCAGTCTAAATCCAATTTACTCCGAACCATGTAGACATACTCAGCATCTATATTCAACTAGAATCACCTACTAAAATCCAAATCTCTTGTCCAACGAGAATTCCTACATGTTCCCCAAGTCATTTACGTAGTATCAACTGTCTCCTAACAATATCCCATGGCTAAGAAAAATCCAAATACTTCCAAGAATTTCAGCTTGCGGTCATAATTGCCCTATTAAATCCAATTTACTCAGGGGGTAATGAAAGCTATGCTACTCTATAATCATGATCCCACCAAGTTCATCTACCAATCATGGTAGCCTTATAATCCACCAAATAGTCTCATATAATTCCTCAAGTCATTGATATAAACTAATCAAGTCATTTGTCCTCTATTCCTATATTATTAAATTGGTCTACCCTATGGCATCGTCAGTTTTGGTGCTATCTTAGGATGACAATGTTCTTGTTCACTATGTCCACTAGTTCCATAATGAACCCTGTGATGTGCAAGGTTTATAGAGGCTTAACTGGTTCTCTCGCAATACTGTGGGTTATGCACATGGTTAAGGTGGGGTATCTCATGAAGTCTCGAAGGGTCTAGGAATGGGTTTCTAATCTTGAGGGGCAACCATAACTCTACGGGGTTTCACTTGGTCGAGGAGGCTGCAGCAAAAAGTCTTCAGTGTTAGTTGGTCGCCGAAGCAGACTCCTTGGTGCATCTTGTCTTGCTGGTCTTCAGTTGAGGAGAGAGAGACGAGAGGGAAAAGTAGCATAGAGGAGGGGAATGCCTAAAGGGGGTTCTATAGTGATAGTGCAAACAAACAGGTGCAAAGAGGGCCAAACAAAAGAAACAAGGAAGGTGATATAGTCGCGTACTTGTTGCCTAGGGCAAAAGTGCGACTTATATCAAAACATAAACAAATAAAAACAAGCAACACACAATCATGGTTCTATTCGAACCATCATACGGACTCGACTACGCATAGGGGGTACACGACTCATCCTACCCTAGGGGTTCTCGGACTCCATAGTTGTGCCTTGTGCTTTGTGCAGTCTCCCGGGTTCCCTCAGGTGTTGCTACGTCTCTTGTAGTTGTTTGATGAAACGATCCCGGTTGAGCTTGAAGAGTCTTCAACAACTTCTTGCCTGTTGAAGTGATGGGGTGAAGGTGGCTCCTCGTAACTGGCATTGACTTGATCTTCTGTTGTCTTCTTAATCATGACGATCACTTTTGCCTTTTTAAGGTGTTGGCGGTTCCAGGTGGCACTCCTTTATGCAATGACATTAACAAGGCATAATAGAGGCCCAATCTATCAGACACCTTGTTGAAAATATCGTCACCGAGAGCGGGGGATGAAGAGAACCGTTTTCCTGCTCACTATAGTGAGGCGGACCAAATGGCTAGGTTCTCATCCATCGGTGGTTGCCGATACAACAACGGTAGTGACAAGGTTACCCTATTAGCGATGTATATCATGATCTTGCATAACCTATGCCCTGATCGTCGTAGGCTAAGGTTGCATCATCTTGGGGCAGTGTCAAGGGTGTCACCATCTCCTGGGTCTTCAGGTCCTCATTCCTCGAGGATGCATCTTCTGTTGGTATCGTCTTGTTGTGATGTCGCCAATCTTGTGTTCAGGAGATGTGGGTGAATGTCTGGCAAGGCATCTTCCTTCTTGATTATCCACGAGGATTACAAGGAATCCAGTGGTTAGGGGCATAAGGGTTCTAGCGACTAAAGGTTTTGAAGGGGAAGAGATCAATAAGGAAAGTATACCTTAGTTTTTGAAAAATTGAGAAGGGAAGAGAAGTAGATAGTTTTGAAAACTAGTAGTAGTTTTGATAATAGTTTTACCCTAACTAACGACCACGCTAACTAAGGCTTCCTACAGTCAGGATGGCACTGATACCAGCTCTGTGGGGACCCCGACTCATAAGTCGTGATCACCGAATGCACGTGTATAGTGATCCCAGAGATCCATGCTCACTGAACACACAGAAGCTGAATAACAATAGTCTTACATCCATACATACCGTATTACACAAGTAGGACCATTATGGTCGAGTCTTGAGTATAACATCGCAGCGGAAATCTTCGTCGATAACTTGGACCCATGCCATCTGCCTTAACCCTACAGGCATTCTGACTGGGAAGCGTCCTAGCTCGCATGTTCGTCACCGAAGTGTTCTTCATCACATCCTGTTCTTCCATGCCTGGTCAATTAAATAACCAGTGGCAAGCCAATGAGTACTTTGAATGTACTCGCAAGCAACCCATGTTTTGGTTCAAGATGTAACAATGCATGATATAGGTAAATTTTTGCAGAAAGCTAGTTCTGAGTGCAATGACATGTTCAACAACTTTGTAAGGCATGCATCAAGAGAATTCAAGTAACCATGAGGACAGGTTACAGGTATCAACATAAATAGAGTGGGCACCAACCCATCTCAATCATGTCAAGTCCCTTGACTTGACCCAAGTCATTTTATCAATCGCACACGCACACACACGGTTTGTAAACATGTGGACGTAGCCCAAGAACGGTTACCCAACTGTCCTTGACCGTGGACACGGCTATTCGAATAGTTTTACACTCTGCAGAGGTTGCACACTTTACCCACTAGATCCGGGGAACTTCCATGTCATCCACGACCCGCGGCACCTCAAGTACCCGGGGTAAGCACCCGATCACTACCTTTCCCTAGACGACACTAACATGGAGTCCACTCGATTGGTAGTAACCCCCGTGCCTAACATTTCACATCATAAAGTTGTGGAGCCTCGCTCCCATATTCATCACATACCACAAGCACGGGGTACCAAAGGTGTGTCCGGTGCTGTAAAGACAGTCATGGTTGCCCTACCTGGCACGACCCCGTCCCGAGAGAGAGCACCAACTCTCCCCCGTCACTAGTAATGCGGGCTCCAAGCTAGTATCGAACTAGGTAATCAATAATGCCCTTTCCCATATAAGTGTAGAGTGGTTGCGCATGTAAGGTTGGAATAACGGTCGCAACTTCAACCAATCCGTTTTGAAAACAACACACACTTTCCTCGGTACACCACTTCGTCATCAATTGTCTACCCATCTCATCATCTCCCCCGGGCATAAGTGGCACCCGGTGGGGTTTTCGAAAAGTATTTTGAGAATACTTTGTCTCCATCACAATGCATATTCCCGTCCCTTTTTGCGTAGCACTACTTTAGCATCCTACCTACTCCCACCAGCATAACCCTCATAAGAAGGTAGGGTCATGCACAATGCAAGTATCAACGAGGAATTAACGGTGGCAAACCATCAACGTGGGTACCACCTCATCATGATTCCGATGCAACAATAATAAAGAGCTATATGACATGCATAAAAAGGGGTTTCATAGACATGGTCAAAGGGCTGCTTGCCTGTTTTAACAAAGTCTTCGAGGTCTTCAAATATCTCTGGTCCAACTACGAGCATTTTGTCTACTTCGTCAACTGTCATCGAAAGCAATCATAATAAGCAACACAACAAGGCAGGAAATAAAAGTGCTCTAAAAATATGAGTTGGACTTTTCTGGGATACCTCTGGTGATATGAGGGATGACCAAAGTGGTTTCATTAGGATTTGATCAATGGACATCTCTGAACATTTCAATATGATGGAATCAAGGGATTAATGGGTTTGCAAGAAGTGTACAGAAATATATTTTTGAAAAATGAGCAAAGGCACCCATTTAACAAAGGATGATTTTAGAAGCATCTAGGAATTGGTTTCACTGGATTTGGAGTTAAGATGATTTTCCTATGAATCTGCAAAGTTGGCTATATATAAAGAAATAGACCATTATTTGAGGTGATACAGAAAGTATTAGCAAAAAAATGTTCAAAAACTAAGTTTTGAACTTATAGACATCTAGGATTTTGAATCATGGAATTTGGATCAAAAATGGGCTCTCTGTGATTTTCTAAAGTTCATCACAGAAATGGGAAAAGTAGGATTTGATAAATATTTGTGAAGAAAAGGTCTCTGAAAAAATGTGCAAATAGCACCATGTGATAGGGAATGATTTTAGAAACTACTAGAAATTTGAATCATTGGATTTGGAGCTCTGTTGAATTATTTATGGATTTTTGAAGTTGACATGAAAAAGAAAAAAAAGGAAAATAAGGATTTAACCTTATCCTGCGCAGGAGGCGACAGATAGACCGTGGGCCGGCCCAGCGGCTCAGCTGCGCGGGTGACAGGGCGACGCCGAAGGCGTATTTGGGGAGTGCTCTTCCTTGTGGGGAAGGCGGTTCCCGTAGATCCCGCCTCCACTTAAACCGAGTGGGTCCGGCTGGACACGTCGGCAGAGGCTGACCGGTGGGGTCGCCGGTCCACCGGCCGGCCTTCTTCTTCCTCGCGCGGCCTCCCGTGCTGCAGGAACAGAGGGGCGAGGCCGAGCTCATCCCCGACGACCAGGGGCACTGCTGCGGGTGCCCGGCGCACCGGCGAGCTCGGGGGACTGTGCCGCGCCTGCTCCCCCCTGTCAGCACGTCCAACGGAGGAAGAAGGAGAGTGGGGCCACTACCACGGCGGAGGATGGTGTCGGCCATTGCCGGCTTTGAGCACAGGGGCATCCCGAAGAAGAATGGAGGCGATGGGCTGCTTCATGGTGCTGATGAGGGAGTACTGGAGTGGGTAGGGAGAAGAGAGAGGGGCTGTGGTGCTCGAATCCGAGCGGCGGTCCTCGGCTGCACTCCGGCCATGGAGAGGGCAGGAGAGCACTAGGTGGAGAGGGATGTTGTCTGGGAGATTGCTGGGGAAGAGGGTGATCCAAAAGAAGCCGTAGGAGAGCTCGGGAGGGCCTCTAAATAGAGGGGCTGTGGTGCACCGTGGACGCGGCCTACGGCGCACTCGGGCGGGCTCCATGGAGGAGAGAGGGGAGAGGTTTAGGAGGGGGCCGGCAGCTTGCCGTGTCCCAGACGCCGAGGCGGCCTCGTGAGACACGCTGGGGAGGCCCGAGGTGGCCGGAGGCGGTTGGCAGGGGGCGGCTACAGTGCGGGAGCACACTGTAGCGCGCTCCAGAGCGTGCAAATGGCCGGCATGGTATTTTTTGGCAATGTGGGCGCGGCCACTGATGTCTGGTAGTGCTTGGGGGTAGTAAAGAAGGGTGGAGAGGCATTGGATGCCCTGGAGAGCCAGTAGGAGAGGAGAGAGGTTGATGGAGAGAGAGAAAGAGGCTGTCCAGAGAGAGAAAGTGAGAGTTTCACCACCAAATAATTGAGCTGAAATGCATCCATTGTTACTGGAGGTAGAGGAGGTCTAGGAGGGGCTGTGGTAAAAAGATAGAGTCATGGAGATTAGTGGAAGTGGTCAAAAAGGTGGTTTAGGAAATTTTGCAGAAGGTGTTTGTTGTTGGTTTGGGCAAGAAAATTAGTTCCACTTACAATGAGAATTAACAGGATGGTATGTCACATAGAAGTAGGGTGTTACACCAAGTTTGAGCTCATTTGGGCAAAGTAGCCAATGCAACTTTGGTAAACCCTAGAAATCAGCAGAAATGGCTTTGCCAAGATTTAGTCATGCAAATCTATTCTACTTGATGCACCACTTGGTGTAGTATCATCATTTGAGGATTTGAACATGTCCACAAAAATTCAGATCAAAAGGACACACTTGGCAATGTAGAGTTGTCCAAATTTGGTTCTGGACAGGAAAGGTTGTGGGGCACTTTGATCAAGTTAACTTCTTCTCCAACTTGTGCCATTTGGTCTAGATTAATTATTAGACCATTTGAGCATGTTCACAAGGTTTGAGAACATTTGGACATGTTTGGCAATGTAAAGTTGCTCAAACTTCAAAATGGACAGAAATGGTTTTGAGGGGATTTCATGGAGTTTTACTATTATCCATGACATGATACTTGTCAAGATCATCAAACATGTCATATGTGACATGCTAGAATTTTCTTGGAATTTTTGGAGAATATTTCCTTTGTAAATATTTCAAAAGCTTGAAATATCCAGAAAGGGTTTTTGAGGGATTTGACCAATATTTTGAACATGACCATGTGTTGAAACTCTTATATATGGACAATATATGTCCTATGAGTTTCCCTAAATTTTGTCAAATATTTTTAAAACAATAAAATAATTTTTCCCTATTAAAGACCATCTCTGGCCTTAAGAAAAGCTTTTAAATAAAATAGGAAAATAACCTTTAAAATTATATTTTTGTGGTTTCTGGGTACCCTATATCTAATAGGAGTCAAATATATTTTTATAAAGATTTTTACTGCCCTTAATTAAGTACTTGCAGTGCAAACCTCAATTCAGGGGTTTTTGGAAAACTAATTTTAGAAAATGCTTTTTGGCCAAATTATTTTTGTAAGAAAATACTATATTGCTCTATACACATGGCATGATCATTGGGAAAAGGTTTTGGATCAAGGATATGAAGTATATAAGTTGGAGGATTTATTTGATTTTTAGAGCACTTGCAAACAGCAGACAACATTCAATCAAAGCAAAGACAAAACACTCAAAAGTTTTTGTCAAACCACATTTTATCATGATTTATTAGCTTAAGTTTTGTGGCATGAAAATCAGGGTGTGACAGACCTACCCCCCTTACAAGAATCTCGTCCCCGAGATTCCCAAACTAGGCGCGGAAAGGGATACAAAAACTTGGATCTGGGGTAGTCTTCAAGTCCTCATGTTGCTTCTGCTTCCGTGTAGTGCTCTATTGAGCTTGAAGTACTTGATGGTGTGGCTTCGTGTATGACGTTCTTCTCGATCCAGGTTTCTAAGGGGTTGCTTGCGGTGGTCATATTGGGCTGGAGGTCGATGGCTTGGTGGTTAATGTCTTTGTAGAGACCGGGCTAGTTAGGAAGTTGGAAACACTTCCGGGGTTGTGATGCATGGAAAGCGTTGTGCACATCGGGTAACTCAGGTGGTAAATCTAGCTGGTAGTCGTCTACTCTTCGTCTTGGAGTGATCTCGAAGGCCCGATGAATCTTGGTGTGGGTCTCCTTGTCATGAAAATGCTCGGTTCCCTTGAGAGAAGTGGCTTGCAGATATGCCTGGTCTTCGATGCGGAGGTATACTTCTTGACGACGGTGGTTGGTGCAGTCCTTCCTCTTGGACATGGCGATCTTCAGATGTTCCCTAACTAGCTGAATGGTTCTTCTTCCGTCTTCGGGTGGACAAGTAGGTCACCAAAGAAAGATGACAACCAACTTGTCCAAGCACTCCATGAAATCTATGGGGTACGTAAAGTGGGCTGAGGCATTGGTGGTGGTCATGGTTGAGTATCGGCCAAGGTCTTATGATCTAGAACCAAAGCCTATGGTCATAATCTGACCATGTTATGGCTTGGTAGGGCTTAAGGGTTTCAAGGATTCTAGTGTGCGAGTGAACATTTATCATCTTTATCCTTAAGCACGGTCCCTGAGATGCCAATTGTTCTATCTAGTCCTTTAAACAAATAACCTTATACCACCGAAAGCACCAAATCTTGTAGACCAGCTCCAATCATCACTCATGTTATTCATGTCCTCATGACTCTCGAGAGGAGGTCCAACAAAATCATATATGTCTACAATCCCCAAACTCATATGCATGTCTACCCATAAAAATCCATGGGTAGAACATATAAGTTGCTAAGCTTGAATTTAATCACCACAATCCAAGTGCTCAGCCTATTCTACCAAGGTCTAATATAAAGCATCTCTATCCTAAGGAAACACGTCGTATGCCACTCCAAAAATCTTGTTTCCTTCCTATGAATCAACTCCAACAACCCATTAACTTCCATTAACTACTACACAATCCATTAATTCTACAAATCCAATGTCTATGGTGTTCCACATGATCTCCTAATGTTCCCATAATCCCCATATACTTGAAAGGGATATTTTTGCTATAGTCAGTCCACCGATTCCCATTATCATGGTCAAGTAAACTCCAAGGTCAAGCTTGTATAGATCCCTAAATCAACCCCGACGATTAGTCCAATCTCCTAGTCTATCATCCACCGAGAATCATGGCATCATGATCGAGAGCATCAGTCTAAATCCAATTTACTCCGAACCATGTAGACATACTCAGCATCTATATTCAACTAGAATCACCTACTAAAATCCAATTCTCTTGTCCAACGAGAATTCCTACATGTTCCCCAAGTCATTTACGTAGTATCAACTGTCTCCTAACAATATCCCATGGCTAAGACAAATCCAAATACTTCCAAGAATTTCAGCTTGCGGTCATAATTGCCCTATTAAATCCAATTTACTCAGGGGGTAATGAAAGCTATGCTACTCTATAATCATGATCCCACCAAGTTCATCTACCAATCATGGTAGCCTTATAATCCACCAAATAGTCTCATATAATTCCTCAAGTCATTGATATAAACTCATCAAGTCATTTGTCCTCTATTCCTATATTCTTAAATTGGTCTACCCTATGGCATCGTCAGTTTTGGTGCTATCTTAGGATGACAATGTTCTTGTTCACTATGTCCACTAGTTCCATAATGAACCCTGTGATGTGCAAGGTTTATAGAGGCTTAACTGGTTCTCTCGCAATACTGTGGGTTAAGCACATGGTTAAGGACTGGGGTATCTCATGAAGTCTCGAAGGGTCTAGGAATGGGTTTCTAATCTTGAGGGGCAACCATAACTCTACGGGGTTTCACTTGGTCGAGGAGGCTGCAACAAAAAGTCTTCAGTGTTAGTTGGTCGCCGAAGCAGACTCCTTGGTGCATCTTGTCTTGCTGGTCTTCAGTTGAGGAGAGAGAGACGAGAGGGAAAAGTAGCATAGAGGAGGGGAATGCCTAAAGGGGGTTCTATAGTGATAGTGCAAACAAACAGGTGCAAAGAGGGCCAAACAAAAGAAACAAGGAAGGTGATATAGTCGCGTACTTGTTGCCTAGGGCAAAAGTGTGACTTATATCAAAACATAAACAAATAAAAACAAGCAACACACAATCATGGTTCTATTCGAACCATCATACGGACTCGACTACGCATAGGGGGTACACGACTCATCCTACCCTAGGGGTTCTCGGACTCCATAGTTGTGCCTTGTGCTTTGTGCAGTCTCCCGGGTTCCCTCAGGTGTTGCTACGTCTCTTGTAGTTGTTTGATGAAACGATCCCGGTTGAGCTTGAAGAGTCTTCAACAACTTCTTGCCTGTTGAAGTGATGGGGTGAAGGTGGCTCCTCGTAACTGGCATTGACTTGATCTTCTGTTGTCTTCTTAATCATGACGATCACTTTTGCCTTTTTAAGGTGTTGGCGGTTCCAGGTGGCACTCCTTTATGCAATGACATTAACAAGGCATAATAGAGGCCCAATCTATCAGACACCTTGTTGACAATATCGTCACCGAGAGCGGGGGATGAAGAGAACCGTTTTCCTGCTCACTATAGTGAGGCGGACCAAATGGCTAGGTTCTCATCCATCGGTGGTTGCCGATACAACAACGGTAGTGACAAGGTTACCCTATTAGCGATGTATATCATGATCTTGCATAACCTATGCCCTGATCATCGTAGGCTAAGGTTGCATCATCTTGGGGCAGTGTCATGGGTGTCACCATCTCCTGGGTCTTCAGGTCCTCATTCCTCGAGGATGCATCTTCTGTTGGTATCGTCTTGTTGTGATGTCGCCAATCTTGTGTTCAGGAGATGTGGGTGAATGTCTGGCAAGGCATCTTCCTTCTTGATTATCCACGAGGATTACAAGGAATCCAGTGGTTAGGGGCATAAGGGTTCTAGCGACTAAAGGTTTTGAAGGGGAGGAGATCAATAAGGAAAGTATACCTTAGTTTTCGAAAAATTGAGAAGGGAAGAGAAGTAGATAGTTTTGAAAACTAGTAGTTGTTTTGATAATAGTTTTACCCTAACTAACGACCACGCTAACTAAGGCTTCCTACAGTCAGGATGGCACTGATACCGGCTCTGTGGGGACCCCGACTCATAAGTCGTGATCACCGAATGCACGTGTATAGTGATCCCAGAGATCAATGCTCACTGAAGACACAGAAGCTGAATAACAACAGCCTTACATCCATACATACCGTATTACACAAGTAGGACCATTATGGTCGAGTCTTGAGTATAACATCGCAGCGGAAATCTTCGTCGATAACTTGGACCCATGCCATCTGCCTTAACCCTACAGGCATTCTGACTGGGAAGCGTCCTAGCTCGCATGTTCGTCACCGAAGTGTTCTTCATCACATCCTGTTCTTCCATGCCTGGTCAACTAAATAACCAGTGGCAAGCCAATGAGTACTTTGAATGTACTCGCAAGCAACCCATGTTTTGGTTCAAGATGTAACAATGCATGATATAGGTAAATTTTTGCAGAAAGCTAGTTCTGAGTGCAATGACATGTTCAACAACTTTGTAAGGCATGCATCAAGAGAATTCAAGTAACCATGAGGACAGGTTACAGGTATCAACATAAATAGAGTGGGCACCAACCCATCTCAATCATGTCAAGTCCCTTGACTTGACCCAAGTCATTTTATCAATCACACACGCACACACACGGTTTGTAAACATGTGGACGTAGCCCAAGAATGGTTACCCAACTGTCCTTGACCGTGGACACGGCTATTCGAATAGTTTTACACTCTGCAGAGGTTGCACACTTTACCCACTAGATCCGGGGAACTTCCATGTCATCCACGACCCGCGGCACCTCAAGTACCCGGGGTAAGCACCCGATCACTACCTTTCCCTAGACGACACTAACATGGAGTCCACTCGATTGGTAGTAACCCCCGTGCCTAACATTTCACATCATAAAGTTGTGGAGCCTCGCTCCCATATTCATCACATACCACAAGCACGGGGTACCAAAGGTGTGTCCGGTGCTGTAAAGACAGTCATGGTTGCCCTACCTGGCACGACCCCGTCCCGAGAGAGAGCACCAACTCTCCCCCGTCACTAGTAATGCGGGCTCCAAGCTAGTATCGACCTAGGTAATCAATAATGCCCTTTCCCATATAAGTGTAGAGTGGTTGCGCATGTAAGGTTGGAATAACGGTCGCAACTTCAACCAATCCGTTTTGAAAACAACACACACTTGCCTCGGTACACCACTTTGTCATCAATTGTCTACCCATCTCATCATCTCCCCTGGGCATAAGTGGCACCGGTGGGGTTTTCAAAAAGTCTTTTGAGAATACTTTGTCTCCATCACAATGCATATTCCCGTCCCTTTTTGCGTAGCACTACTTTAGCATCCTACCTACTCCCACCAGCATAACCCTCATAAGAAGGTAGGGTCATGCACAATGCAAGTATCAACGAGGAATTAACGGTGGCAAACCATCAACGTGGGTACCACCTCATCATGATTCCGATGCAACAATAATAAAGAGCTATATGACATGCATAAAAAGGGGTTTCATAGACATGGTCAAAGGGCTGCTTGCCTGTTTTAACAAAGTCTTCGAGGTCTTCAAATATCTCTGGTCCAACTACGAGCATTTTGTCTACTTCGTCAACTGTCATCGAAAGCAATCATAATAAGCAACACAACAAGGCAGGAAATAAAAGTGCTCTAAAAATATGAGTTGGACTTTTCTGGGATACCTCTGGTCATATGAGGGATGACCAAAGTGGTTTCATTAGGATTTGATCAATGGACATCTCTGAACATTTCAATATGATGGAATCAAGGGATTAATGGGTTTGCAAGAAGTGTACAGAAATATATTTTTGAAAAATGAGCAAAGGCACCCATTTAACAAAGGATGATTTTAGAAGCATCTAGGAATTGGTTTCACTGGATTTGGAGTTGAGATGATTTTCCTATGAATTTGCAAAGTTGGCTATATATAAAGAAATAGACCATTATTTGAGGTGATACAGAAAGTATTAGCAAAAAAATGTTCAAAAACTAAGTTTTGAACTTACAGACATCTAGGATTTTGAATCATGGAATTTGGATCAAAAAAGGGCTCTCTATGATTTTCTAAAGTTCATCACAGAAATGGGAAAAGTAGGATTTGATAAATATTTGTGAAGAAAAGGTCTCTGGAAAAATGTGCAAATAGCACCATGTGATAGGGAATGGTTTTAGAAACTACTAGAAATTTGAATCATTGGATTTGGAGCTCTGTTGAATTATTTATGGATTTTTGAAGTTGACATGAAAAAGAAAAAAAAGAAAAATAAGGATTTAACCTTATCCTGCGCAGGAGGCGACAGATAGACCGTGGGCCGGCCCAGCGGCTCAGCTGCGCGGGTGACAGGGCGACGCCGAAGGCGTATTTGGGGAGTGCGCTTCCCTGCGGGGAAGGCGGTTCCCGTAGATCCCGCCTCCACTTAACCCGAGTGGGTCCGGCTGGACACGTCGGCAGAGGCTGACCGGTGGGGTCGCCGGTCCACCGGCCGGCCTTCTTCTTCCTCGCGCGGCCTCCCGTGCCGCAGGAACAGAGGGGCGAGGCCGAGCTCGTCCCCGACGACCAGGGGCGCTGCTGCGGGTGCCCGGCGCACGGGCAAGCTCGGGGGACTGCGCTGCGCCTGCTCCCCCCTGTCAGCACGTCCAACGGAGGACGAAGGAGAGTGGGGCCACGGCCACGGCGGAGGATGGTGTCGGCCATTGCCGGCTTTGAGCGCAGGGGCGTCCCGAAGAAAAATGGAGGCGATGGGGGGCTTCATGGTGCTGGTGAGGGAGTACTGGAGTGGGTAGGGAGAAGAGAGAGGGGCTATGGTGCCCGAATCCGAGCGGCGGTCCTCGGCGGCACTCCGGCCATGGAGAGGGCAGGAGAGCACTAGGTGGAGAGGGATGTTGTCTGGGAGATTGCTGGAGAAGAGGGTGAGCCAGAAGAAGCCGTAGGAGAGCTCGGGAGGGCCTCTAAATAGAGGGGCTGTGGTGCACCGTGGACGCGGCCTACGGCGCACTCGGGCGGGCTCCATGGAGGAGAGAGGGGAGAGGTTTAGGAGGGGGCCGGCAGCTTGCCGTGTCCCAGACGCCGAGGCGGCCTCGTGAGACACGCTGGGGAGGCCCGAGGTGGCCGGAGGCGGTTGGCAGGGGGCGGCTACAGTGCAGGAGCGCACTGTAGCGCGCTCCAGAGCGTGCAAATGGCCGGCATGGTATTTTTTTGGCAATGTGGGTGCGGCCACTGATGTCTGGTAGTGCTTGGGGGTAGTAAAGAAGGGTGGAGAGGCATTGGATGCCCTGGAGAGCCAGTAGGAGAGGAGAGAGGTTGATGGAGAGAGAGAAAGAGGCTGTCCAGAGAGAGAAAGTGAGAGTTTCACCACCAAATAATTGAGCTGAAATGCATCCATTGTTACTGGAGGTAGAGGAGGTCTAGGAGGGGCTGTGGTAAAAAGATAGAGTCATGGAGATTAGTGGAAGTGGTCAAAAAGATGGTTTAGGAAATTTTGCAGAAGGTGTTTGTTGTTGGTTTGGGCAAGAAAATTAGTTCCACTTGCAATGAGAATTAACAGGATGGTATGTCACATAGAAGTAGGGTGTTACACCAAGTTTGAGCTCATTTGGGCAAAGTAGCCAATGCAACTTTGGTAAACCCTAGAAATCAGCAGAAATGGCTTTGCCAAGATTTAGTCATGCAAATCTATTCTACTTGATGCACCACTTGGTGTAGTATCATCATTTGAGGATTTGAACATGTCCACAAAAATTCAGATCAAAAGGACACCCTTGGCAATGTAGAGTTGTCCAAATTTGGTTCTGGACAGGAAAGGTTGTGGGGCACTTTGATCAAGTTAACTTGTTCTCCAACTTGTGCCATTTGGTCTAGATTAATTATTAGACCATTTGAGAATGTTCACAAGGTTTGAGAACATTTGGACATGTTTGGCAATGTAAAGTTGCTCAAACTTCAAAATGGACAGAAATGGTTTTGAGGGGATTTCATGGAGTTTTACTATTCTCCATGACATGATACTTGTCAAGATCATCAAACATGTCATATGTGACATGCTAGAATTTTCTTGGAATTTTTGGAGAATATTTCCTTTGTAAATATTTCAAAAGCTTGAAATATCCAGAAAGGGTTTTTGAGGGATTTGACCAATATTTTGAACATGACCATGTGTTGAAACTCTTATATATGGACAATATATGTCCTATGAGTTTCCCTAAATTTTGTCAAATATTTTTAAAACAATAAAATAATTTTTCCCTATTAAAGACCATTTCTGGCCTTAAGAAAAAGCTTTTAAATAAAATAGGGAAATAACCTTTAAAATTATATTTTTATGGTTTCTGGGTACCCTATATCTAATAGGAGTCAAATATATTTTTAGAAAGATTTTTACTGCCCTTAATTAAGTACTTGCAGTGCAAACCTCAATTCAGGGGGTTTTGGAAAACTAATTTTAGAAAATGCTTTTTGGCCAAATTATTTTTGTAAGAAAATACTATATTGCTCTATACACATGGCATGATCATTGGGAAAAGGTTTTGGATCAAGGATATGAAGTATAGAAGTTGGAGGATTTATTTGATTTTTAGAGCACTTGCAAACAGCAGACAACATTCAATCAAAGCAAAGACAAAACACTCAAAAGTTTTTGTCAAACCACATTTTATCATGATTTATTAGCTTTAGTGTTGTGGCATGAAAATCAGGGTGTGACAGCGGCGCCTCTATACTGGGCAATATCGCGACGCAGCTCAAGAGAGCTTTGTCTACTGTGTTCGGCCCGGCCGAAATTGATGTATCCGGCACAAGGAAGTCGTCTCGCATCATGGGGCGCCCACGTGATCCATAGATCGATCTTGATTTTCTTGCCTTGTCCTCCAATATGTCTCGCAAGTCCGGCGCATTCCCCCGTGGCTTCGTACTTTTTGAGCGATGCCGGGGTACGGTTCTTATGGAGGGCCTAGATGCCTCTCTGTCGCGGCCACGGGGTGGTCGGTCTACCGTATTGTGCGCTGGTGATGAAGGTTTATATGCCTCCTCCTCTAATCGGGGGAGCAACTTGCGTTTTGGGTAGCTTTTGGAGGGGCGTTCGAGTTCATACTCTTCGGCCGCAAGGACTTCAGTCCATTTGTCGGCTAGTAGATCTTGATCAGCTTGAAGCTGTTGCTGCTTTTTCTTTAGGCTATTTGCCGTGGCCATAGGCCTGCGTTTAAAACGCTCTTGTTTGACAGGATCCTCGGGCACGACGAATTTGTCATTGTTGAGGCTTGCCTCATCTACGGAGGGAGGCATGTAATTGTCATCCTCTATCTCCTCGTCTGCCGCTCTCTCTTGAGGGCTGGCTTCTCCGTCCTCCTGTGATGAATCTTGCTGGAGGGGGTTGTCTTCGGCACTCTCTGGGGTGTTATTATCTCCGGTGCCGGAATCTCCATTCTTGCTGTGGCGGGATTTAGAGCGGCACCGCTGACGTCGGCGCTTGGGCTGTTTCTTAGAGGAATCTGCCTCCGCTGCTTCTTCGTCGTCCCCATCCTTTGGGATGTCCACCATGTATATGTCGTATGACGAGGTGGTCTTCCAGTGCCCCGTAGGCGCTGGTTCTTGTTCGTCTCCGGTATCGTCGTCTATACCGTCGATGTCTTTGGAGTCGTAGTCTAGCATGTCGGTTAGATCGTCGACAGTGGCTACAAAGTGGGTGGTGGGTGGGCTTTGAATTTCTTCGTCGTCCGCATCCCAACCATCCTGACCGCAGTCCGGCCAGGGCTCTCCTGATAACGAGAGATACTTTAGCGAATTCAGGATGTCGCTAAAGGGTGAGTGCTGAAAGATGTCCGCAGCAGTGAACTCCATGATCGGCGCCCAATCAGATTCGATTGGCAGGGGCGCAGGAGGTTCGGAGTCCGGCAAGGAGTCCGGCACTTCGGAGTCATGAGCTTTGCAAAGGAGAAGGCCGGTATTCGGCTCCATCGCCGTAGAGATTGCGGTTCCCAAGGCGGTGTCCAGCCACCTGTCCTCGATCTGCGCGGTCGGCTCCGAACTAGGGGTCGGAGCGGACTCGTGTGCAGCCTCCAGGGTACTGTCTAGCGGCAGAGCTAAATCATGCCCATCGTGGCAGTGCGGCGTGCTCGGCTGTGGCTCGAATCCGTCGAAGATCAAGTCTCCACGGATGTCAGCCATGAAGTTTAGGCTTCCAAATCTGACCTAATGGCCAGGGGCGTAGCTTCCGATCTGCTCCAGATGGCCAAGTGAATTAGCCCGCAGTGCGAAGCTGCCGAACATGAAGATCTGTCCGGGGAGAAAAGTCCCACCCTGGACTGCATTGTTGTTGATTGAAGAAGCCATCAAGACTATCGGTGATGACACAGAGGAACTCTCAATGAAAGCACCAATGTCGGTGTCAAAACCGGCGGATCTCGGGTAGGGGGTCCCGAACTGTGCGTGTAGGCAGATGGTAACAGGAGACAAGGGACACGATGTTTTTACCCAGGTTTGGGCCCTCTCGATGGAGGTAAAACCCTACTCTTGCTTGATTGATATTGATGATATGGGTAGTACAAGAGTGGATCTACCACGAGATCAAGGAGGCTAAACCCTAGAAGCGAGACTATGGTATGATTGTTGTAATGGTTGTTCGTCCTATGGACTAAAACTCTCCGATTTATATAGACACCAGAGAGGGCTAGGGTTACACAGAGTCGGTTACAATGGTAGGAGATCTACATATCCATATCGCCAAGCTTGCCTTCCACGCCAAGGAAAGTCCCATCCGGACACGGGACGAAGTCTTCAATCTTGTATCTTCATAGTCTTGGAGTCCAGCCGATGATGATAGTCCGGCTGTCCGGACACCCCCTAGTCCAGGACTCCCTCAATGGTACTAATTTTGCTAGTTGGAAGCATAAGATGAAAATGCATATTCTTGGACATCCCCGCCATTTGGGCTATTGTGTGTATTGGCTTGCAAGGTGGATTCTTTGATGGGAGAGAGCCGAACCATGAAGCTAGCACGGAAGAGTTGAAGATGCTGCAATACAACGCTCAAGCTTGTGATATCCTCTTCAACGGATTATGCCCCGAGGAATTCAACAAAATCAGCCGTCTTGAGAATGCAAAGGAAATTTGGGATACTTTGATTGATATGCATGAAGGTACCGACTCCGTCAAGGAATCCAAGTTGGATGTGCTCCAAAGTCAGCTTGACAAGTTCAAAATGAAGGATGGTGAAGGTGTCGCTGAAATGTACTCTAGGTTTGCTCTTATCACAAATGAGATTGCCGGCTTAGGAAGTGAAGAGATGACTGACAGATTCATCATCAAGAAGATACTAAGAGCATTGGATGGAAAGTATGATACCGTGTGCACGTTGATCCAAATGATGCCAAACTACAAAGATCTCAAGCCAACGGAAGTCATTGGAAGAATTGTTGCTCATGAGATGTCACTCAAGGATAAGGAGGAACTTCACAACAAGTCAGGTGGTGCTTACAAAGCCTCATGTGAAGCCCCCACATCATCAAGTGAGAAACAAACCTTCAATGAAGAATTGAGCTTAATGGTGAAGAACTTCAACAAATTCTACAAGAGTAGAAGCAAAGAAAGAAGCTCTAAGTCAAGGTCCTACACTAACAAAAGATCTTCTAGTCGAGATGTCACATCCCAGCTAGTCTATGCATTAGAGTGTTGCATCATGTCTACTTTCCATCAAAAACTTGAATTGGGGAAGCCAGAACCCCCAGAACCCCTCTGAATTCAACTAAGGCCTACTAAAAATATTTTCAATGAACCTGAGATGCCCTTCTAAAAAGTTCACCCTCTTTGACTTGGGTTAGAACCTCTGATAAAATTGGTGCACATTTTTCTATGTCAACAGAAGGTCACTGAATTAAATCATATGTAAATTGCATTTGGGCATTTAAATGCTAGTAAATATTTTGAATGCTCAAATAATTCTGAAAATAAATGTGGGCTATTGGAGATATTCTAAATAGAGCCCCAGATTATTTTCACGATTTTTAGAAGTGCCTAGCTATTTTTAATAAAGACACAAACTTACAAAAAAATAGAAAAAGAAAAACAAAGCAAAGCAGAGGCTTACCTGGCACCCACCTGGCAAGCCCACCTGCCGGCCCAGCCCAGCCACCGCTCCAGCGAGCTGCTTGGCTTGGCCAGGCAGGCAGCCAGGTGCTCGACTTTGGCACCAGCGTGCGCCACGCAGCTGCCCGCCGCCCTGCTTCCTTCCCTCGCCGTTCTGCCGCCCTGGGTCGGTCACCCACTCCTCCCCCGAGCTCGGAGACACGCCCCTTCCTTCCTAGCTCCTCTCCCTCGCTCGCCCGCACCATGGCCGACGCTGCCGCGCCCGCGCCACCGGGATAACCACACCCGCCGTCGTCCCCGTACCGTGCCATCGTGTCCGTTCTCTCCACCGTCGTCGACTACGTCGAGCAGGCCGAGCCCCGAGCGCTTGCACGCTCTGCACCGCCTCCACCGACCCTCTCTTCATCGACCACCGTAGCGACTGCATGTAGCTTACCCGCACGCGCCGTCTCAGAGCTCGTCACCGACGATGCTCCGGCCACCCACCGGCCACACCACCGTGTCCAACATGCTCACCGCATCCCCAGGAGCCCAACACACCACCCCACGTGCCTCGCCATGCCCCGTAGCCTCGGGTTCATCTTCACCTGACTCCGGCAACCGCCAAGGTCGTTGCCGGCGACGTTCTCGGCCACCCCGAGCTCAACCACCACCACCAAGCGCTGCAGCTTGCTCCCAGCTACGCGGAGATCCCATCCGCCGCTCATTTGGTCGTCGGAACGGGCTAATGCACTCTCACCGCCGCATTTGGCCTCGCCGGCGGCTAAACGCCGGTGTTTGACATTTGACTTTGACTAGGTGGGCCCAGTTTGACTCCCCTGAGTCTATGACAAGTGTGGCCCCCCTCTGCTAATTAACTCAGATTAGTTTTAACTAAATTTAGTTAGTTTAAATAACTACTAACATGCGAAACCCACTGGTCAGGTTGACCTGGACGTCCCCTTTGACCACTGACGTCACCCTGACGCATTGCTGACGCAATAACTAATTTGTGGATTTATTTTTTATATAGAAAATTCCAGAAATTGTTGCAAACTTCAAAAATTCATAGAAATTAATCTGTAACTCCAAATGCAAAGATTTATATATGAATTTTGATCAGATAAATTCAATCTATCCATTGGTAATGGTTTCATGCATGTCAGAACAAGTTAACCTTGCTGTTTAAGCAAAACAAGATAATGCACTAATATGGCTATGTTAAATGAACTAACATCTAAATCTTTGATTCAAATGAGTTCATTCCTTTCTGTCTTAGCTTGCATTAGGCCAAAACACATTCTTATTGCCATGTCATAGCATGCATCATATTGTGCATTGCATTGATCGTGTTTCTTCTCTGTTTGTCGGTGTTGTTCCCCCTCGGTAGACGTTGCACCGACGTTGTGATCGTTGACACTGGTGAAGACTCAATGCTATCTTCAGAAGTGCCAGGCAAGCAAAACCCCCTTGTTCAGTCCGATACAATCCTACTCTCTCGCTCCTGCTTTCTTTTACTGCATTAGGACAACAACGATTCATCTGTTACTTGCTGCGGTAGCTGAACCCCTTTATCCTTTGCATGACCTATCATTGCCACAGTAAATAGATGAAACCCACTAGCATGAGTAGGAGTTGGTTGAGCCCTGATGTGCCTACTCATTCATGTTTGTTTGTCATGCCTGCTACTGCTTAGAGTTGAGTCAGGTCTGATTCATCGGGGATGAATCAGAGGTGTGTGAACATGTCCCACTATTGAGAGCTAAGTGTGTGAACACGATTTGGTAAAGGTAGCGGTGAGAGGCCATGTAGGAGTACATGGCGGGTTGTCTCACTGAAACCGTCCTGAGGAACTGAGTTCTGTGTTTGTGATCCATGAAACAGATGCTACCACGCATTGGGCCCGAAACCAGTGGACCCTCTCGGCTTCTTATTCACCCTTGTCCTCTGTCCAGGAGTTGTAAGTAGTTTCTGGTGTTTGTAGTATGCTGGAGGCCGTGGGCAGCGCTGACCGGAGGGGTGGGCTGTGATGCGGTAGGCACGTGGCCGGGTATACCGGGCGCCCGTTTGGTGTCACGGAACCCTGTACACATCGATCGGGGCCGTATGTGGAAACCTCGGCCGGACTCCCTGTGGATGGAACCTGAATAGGCGATCAACCTGGACTAGAGACTTGAGAATTTAGGTAGGTCGTGGCCGACACCCTCGTTGGGCTTCTGCTCGAAGGTTGCCGAGTACATGTCGTGTAAACGGCGGTAAGTGGTGAGAGCGTGTGTGAAGAAGTACACCCCTGCAGGGTTAGCATCATCTATTCGAATAGCCGTGTCCGCGGTAAAGGACTTCTGGGTTGCCTATAACAGTTCATATACAAGTGCAAGTGGATACTCTAAAATACGCAAGATAAGCGTGAGTGCTATGGATGGCGTTCTCGTAGGGAGACGGGAGCGGATCCATAGTGGTGTATTGATATGGTGAATATGTGGACTCGTGTGCGCCACCTCAAAAGAGTTACTTGTAGTCGTAGTTTGGGATAGCCACTGAGTCAAAGTTGGCTTGCTGCAGTTAAACCCCACCATCCCTTTGTTGAAAATGATGCATATGTAGTTAGTTCTGATGTAAGTCTTGCTGGGTACGTTTGTACTCACGTTTGCCTATTTTATGTTTTTGTAGAGAGACTTTAGTTTCGCTAGTAGTTCCACGTGGACTTCGATGTTTAGCTTGTTACCTCAGCTACGATCTTGTGCCCTCGTCAGGATCTGGTAGATAGTCAGGCTTTTCAGCCTTTTTCTTTTGTAGATGTCTGTACTCAGACATGATAAGCTTCCACATGTGCTTGATCTGTATGCTCTGAATGTTGGTTCATGAGACCCATGCTTGTAATATCGCGCTCCTTGAAGCCTATTGAATAAAATACTTGAGTCGTAGAGTCATGTTGTGATGCCATGTTGTATTTGCACATATTGAGCATATTGTGTGTATGTTATTGAAATGCTTGGTATGTGTGAGATCTGACAACCTAGTTGTTTATCCTTGGTAGCCTCTCTTACCGGGAAATGTCTCCTAGTGCTTCCACTGAGCCATGGCAGCTTGCTACTGCTCCAGAACACTTAGGCTGGCCTGCATGTGTCCTTCTTCGTTCCAGTGTCTGTCCCCTCGGGGAAATGTCACACGATGAATACCGGAGTCTTGTTAGCCCGTTACAGCGCGGTTCACCGGAGTCCTGCTAGCCCAGTGCTACAGCCTAGATTCACTCGCTGATGACCGACACGTTCGATGCTGGGTCATGGATGCCTGTCCCTGTAAGTTTGTGCCACTTTGGGTTTACGAATAGCCAGGTCAGCCCGGACTCCTTATCATATGGATGCTAGTGACACTATCATATACGTGTGCCAAAAGGCGCAAACGGTCCCGGGCAAAGGTAAGGCGACACCAGGGGGAACACCGTACGTGAGGCTGCAAAGTGATATGAGGTGTTACATGCTAGATCGATGTGGCATTGAGTCGGGGTCCTGACAGTGTTGGTATCAGAGCCTGACTGCCTGTAGGATTACCAAGCCAAACTGGTCGAAGTTGTGTCTAGAAATGCTTTAGTTATGTAAGGGAATTGATTGTGGGATGGAACGTAAGGCTCTTTTTACTCCTTATACCTCATGGCCTTCTGATCTGAGTCATCCTCTTCTCTTCTATGGGGATGAAGAACTAGGCCTTCTCATCTATCTATCAGGATGACGTTTAACTAATCAAAGACTTATAGAATTGTTAGTTTCAAATCTCAGTTCAGCTTTTACTACTTCCATATGTTCATAGCTAGTCTCAGAACCTTGATATTGTGATATTAAGTGGTTATGCCACCATTTTTCAGGATGTCTCAAATCATTTTGAGCATTTACAGCCGTTATGCTATCCGAGTCATCCCAGGTTTCTAAATAGTCTGATGCATTTGCAAATCCTTTCTTTCCGTTCCCGGTGTCCTTTATGGTCAGAATAAGCACACTAATAGGTGCGTTGAGGTAAATTATTGCCTTGACATATATGTTGGAGTTATTATTATGACTCTAGGTGTCTTAGAAGATTACCTAGTAAACTAGCCATGTTTTGTGCTCCCCGTGTGATGATTCCGGCCATCATTCTCGAAAGCGTCCCGTGATGTTATTAGTTAGTAGGTATTCCATTCCGGGGTTCTTGAACCCGAGATTCACCCTTCTTACCTCATGTTGATAGTGTTTGCTAGTTCCTTTAGGATATTAGTAACCTTTGCGATAGTCCCTGAGGTCCGTGGTATTTCCTTCTTCCAAATACTATGAACCACTTATGGCAGAAGTTTGTTGGATCAAAGGATCACAACGGGAGTGTTCTCGATGAGTACTCCATGCTATATTGTGACTCTGCCAGTCCTACCTCTCTGCATGGTTTATCCAGAAGAAACATGTTGAACTTGGTTCGACATACTAATCTATGCATCCACAACTCAGAAAGTTATATGTTCCTTGAGTTGTCCCTCTTAGTTGTCTTCTGACCCTCGTCTATCAATTGATAGACAGGAGTAGTTGTGCAACCGTGTTCAACGATGTCTATTATTCTTGTGGGCCGTCAAGCCATTCTATTCCGGAATGGTGATGTGTGAAATCAATACTCCGAGCAACTCGTTGCTTGGTAGTAAATGGACAATATTCTCATTCTTAGCGTGTTGGTTATTAAATCATCATCCTAAGATTGATCGTGCTACCTAGTCCTTATTTCTGGTGCACTCTTTGATCAATGAGTTAGGATTGTGTCAATCCCTCACTCTTTTGATCGTATCATCTTGCCCTGAAAAGCAAGGTTGTTCTCGAGCTTAGTAACATACCGGTGGTTCGTGATTCTCCGAATATCTTCTCAGAAGTATTACCAGGTTGTCCCTTGACTGTTATGTTGAGCTCGTGATCAAGTTGGTTTCTTCTGAACCACCCTTTCTCCAAGAATCTGTGTTGGATACCCCTGAGCTAGTTGGTTGAGCTAAACAATAAATTGGAGAGTTGGAAGATAAAAGCTTCATTTGACCCGGGTCATTCAAGGGATATCCTTAGGTGTGTGTGTGTTGAAGAAAGATGATATCTTCATCGATTGGTCCCTGTGATCAGTTGTTGGATCTATTATCTTAAACAATCTTTGATTTGAGCATGGGCTGTTGTCAAGTCAAATCAAAGCCAACGATATTCGTAATGTTGTCTTACTCGTGGTTGATTCCTCGAGCATACACCATTATACTCTTTGGGTCTGACCAATGCTATCACCTTGTTCACATGATGGTGGAAGTCCAGTGATATGGAAATTCCGATGAGTTGCTGTTGAGCCTATCAGCAGCATTTTGTCTCCCCCATGATTCATGTTGAACATCAACCTAGTGTTGGAAATTTTGTAAGCAAAGCCTTCGTGTTCCGTTCATGAAGCCTATGCTTGGATGGAAGAAGTGACTTCCTCGAATTCATGTGCATTTGGTGCAAGCTGCCGCCGTGAGTTCGAGAAAGATTGTTTTTGTTTCCTCTGGCACCACCCCAAGTCAGTTGTGCATGCGTGAATGTATTTTATGGTTTGGTAGATTAATTACCTCCACTCCATATGTATTCCCTAGCACACCAAGCCACTGATTGACTTGTTCAAGGAAAAGAAGTCTATGCTTGGGATCTAATCCATGGACTTGCGTAAAGACTTCGAAATCCTTGATGATGGTTCCCGACCAGAACTCGATAGTGTTTTATTATAAGACTACTATGTGGTCATTCTTGTCTTGGACAACATGCTCACATGTATGTAGCAGAACCAGCTCATGTTTTGGAGCTTGCTATCATAGTTCATATCCCAAGAATCTCACAACGTCATCTTGTCGATTTGTGTGGCAACCTTTCTTTTCGGACATGCTGAGTCTCAATTATCCTATCACCAATCGGATCTTAATTTCAGGTAGATATGATGGTTGGAACATTCCAACATTTGCATTTTGTTCCTAGCTTGCAGCGTCTTTGTGCCATTTCACTATGGGCTGCCTTCTTAGTAACTCTTGTTCAGGATCATCCTCAAAAGTGGTCCTACCATGGGTCCCATCCATTCCTGATGATAAGCAAAAATCATCCATTGCGTTGTCTTCAACAAGGTAGTCCACATCATCCATCCTAGTCCGAGTATGCCATTTCTTCGAGCTCTTTCGATCGATCAATTGTAAATTGCCTTAAGATAGTATGAAGAGTTTCAATGATCTATGGATCAAAAATAATTCTTTTCGCCACTTAAGGGAGCAGTTCAACGAGTCACCTTTTTCAAGGTGCCCCGTTACGGGATCATGGAAATTATTTCCTCGCCACCTTGACACCATCCACCATCTTTCTAAGCATGGAATTGTTGCCCGCCAACTCAAACCCCATCGTTTGTTCTTCCATCCCTCTCAATGTGTTTTGTGTCTCAACTCAAGATGTTTCAACATCTCATTCCGCGAGTTGAGATTGTATAGTTCGATCTTTGAAAAGATCAATCCTAGTAGAGTTCCTTTCCGCCGTCGTCATCACGTGGATGAAGATCTCAAAAGCGAGGATGTCAAGATCAACGTATGCAACAAATCAACAACCTTATGAGGTGCAACCTAGATCGCGAAGATTGTTTTGGTCTTATGCCCCCCTCCGTCTTCTTACCTCACCTCTTGAATCTCGGGTCGAGATTCTTGTTTAGTGGGGGTGAGTTGTCACATCCCAGCTAATCCATGCATTAGAGTGTTGCATCATGTCTACTTTCCATCAGAAACTTGAATTGGGGAAGCCAGAACCCCCAGAGCCCCTCTGAATTCAACTAAGGCTTACTAAAAATATTTTCAATGAACCTGAGATGCCCTTCTAAAAAGTTCACCCTCTTTGACTTGGGTTAGAACCTCTGGCAAAATTGGTGCACATTTTTCTAGGTCAACAGAAGGTCATTGAATTAAATCATATGTAAATTGCATTTGGGCATTTAAATGCTAGTAAATATTTTGAATGCTCAAATAATTCTGAAAATAAATGTGGGCTGTTGGACATATTCTAAACAGAGCCCCTGATTATTTTCAGGATTTTTAGAAGTGCCTAGCTATTTTTAATAAAGCCACAAACTTACAGAAAAATAGAAAAAGAAAAACAAAGCAAAGCAAAGGCTTACCTGGCACCCACCTGGCAAGCCCACCTGCCGGCCCAGCCCAGCCACCGCTCCAGCGAGCTGCTTGGCTTGGCCAGGCAGGCAGCCAGGTGCTCGACGTCGGCACCAGCACGCGCCACGCAGCTGCCCGCCGCCCTGCTTCCTTCCCTCGCCATTCTGCCGCCCTGGGTCGGTCACCCACTCCTCCCCCGAGCTCGCAGACACGCCCCTTCCTTCCCAGCTCCTCTCCCTCGCTCGCCCGCACCATGGCCGACGCTGCCGCGCGCGCGCCACCGTGATAACCATGCCCACCGTCGTCCCCGTACCGCGCCATCGTGTCCGTTCTCTCCGCCGTTGTCGACTACGTCGAGTAGGCCGAGCCCTGAGCGCTCGCACGCTCTTCACCGCCTCCACCGACCCCGTCTTCGTCGACCACCGCCGGAGATCCCCTTTGCCGTCACCGTCGCAACAGGCCGTCCCCGTCCTCGCCGTCAGCTCCATCGCAACCACTGTTATCCTGGCCACCTCTCTACCCTCTCCGTCCTCCCTCTCGAGCCCCGTAGCGACTGCATGTAGCTTACCCGCACGCACCGCCGCGGAGCTCGTCGTCGACGATGCTCCGGCCACCCACCGGCCACACCACCGTGTCCAACATGCTCACCGCATCCCCAGGAGCCCAACACACCACCCCACGTGCCTCGCCATGCCCCGTAGCCTCGGGTTCATCTTCACCCGACTCCGGCGACCACCAAGGTCATCGCCAGCGACGTTCCCGGCCACCCCGAGCTCAACCACCACCACCAAGCATTGTGGCTTGCTCCCAGCTACGCGTAGATGCCATCCGCCGCTCATTTGGTCGCCGGAATGCGCTAATGCACTCTCACCACCGCGTCTAGCCTCGCCGGAGGCTAAACACCGGTGGGTTTGACCTTTGACTTTGACTGGGTGGGCCCAGTTTGACTCCCCTGAGTCTATGACAAGTGGGGCGCCCCTCTTCTAATTGACTCAGATTAGTTTTAACTAAATTTAGTTAGTTTAAATAACTGCTGACACGCAGGACCCACTGGTCAGGTTGACTTGGACGTCCCCTTTGATCACTGACGTCACCCTGACGCATTGCTTACGCAATAACTAATTTCTGGATTTATTTTTTGTATAGAAAATTCCAGAAATTGTTGCAACCTTCAAAAATTCATAGAAATTAATCTGTAACTCCAAATGCAAAGATTTATATATGAATTTTGATAAGAAAAATTCAATCTATCCATTGGTAATGGTTTCATGCATGTTGGAACAAGTTAACCTTGCTGTTTAAGCAAAACAAGATAATGCACTAATATGGCTATGTTAAATGAACTAACATCTGAATCTTGGATTCAAATGAGTTCATTCCTTTCTGTCTTAGCTTGCATTAGGCCAAAACACATTCTTATTGCCATGTCACAGCATGCATCATATTGTGCATTGCATTGATCGTGTCTCTTCTCTGTTTGTCGGTGTTGTTCCCCCTCGGTAGACGTTGTACCGACGTTGTGATCGTTGACACTGATGAAGACTCAGCTCCTCTAATAGCGAAGACTCCCCCTCAAGAGAGAGTGACGAGGAGGAGAGCGACAGCGACGACGAGGGTAACGGGCGGCGGAGCGGCGGGTCTGACTAGGTGTCGGGCGCTGCTCCGGGCGTCACCGGCAACCCCATCATCCGCGTCGCCGGCACCTTGAACTCCCCGGGGTCGTCTCGTTGGGCGGCTGGCGTAGGGAGGCTGCGGAAGAGGAAGAGGGCTGGTGGCAAGGCCGTCAAGCCGGAGTACGAGGGCATGGTGCCCTCGACAGCGCGCTGACATCCTGCCGCCCCGTCTTCGAGCCCTGCTTCTGGCGCCGCCATCACCATCCAGCCTTCGGACGGCCCCGGGGATGTTCTCTTGGTGTCTTCTGGCACCCTTAGTTCGCCTAGGCGCCCCTTTTGCCCTTCTCGCCTCCTTGACCTATCTCCTGAAGAGAGGGACAGAAAAAGGATTACGGGCATCTTATCTTTTTAATTTGTAAGCCTTCGGGCCTTAGCTGCATTTAAAACTTGTAATCCTCTCTTTCATGTTTTTCATCCTCTATGGACTGCACCCGAGTGGGATGTTTTCAATGAAAAAGGGAAAGCTTGCTATGTCCTTTACTTGATTTTGTGTCTTGTATGTTTTTACCTTGTGCTTTGAGGGGACTTGCCGGCGCAAGCACACTTGCTGAGTGCGGAACATCAGCAGCCCGCTGGCGGTGTTGCGTCCGGCAAGAAACCTTGTCGGGGCTAGTTGCAGTGCGCTTGTATTGTTGAGCGGACTCGAAACAAATCAAGGGCGCAACTTAGCCGCGAGTAGGTTCCTCCGCATACAGGTTTTTCATACAAGGCACGATCGTTCAAGGACGCGGCTTCGCGTTCCCCAGTCCATGAGAGGATGCATGATGAGGGACGAAAAACTTATCTGGTAACGTAGCCTTCGGCAACCTTGGCTTGCCGCAGATGAAACTTGATGTTCGTGCCCCCCGGCAACACTGGCTTGTCGGGGTCTAGGTCCCGGCGCGCCCTTCTTTTTCTTCCTGGTCGCTGTCATTTCAGTTATGAGAATGTTTTAGCCAGTGCCGCGATAAGTTATTTTTGCAACATAACTCAATTCCGGGCACTATCCGCTATGTTACTTCCTTTACTTGATTCCGCCCCTTGTGTGTTTTCGCCCTATGCTTTGAGGGAAACTTGCCGGTGCAAGCACACTTGCTGAGTGCGGGACATCAGCAGCCCGCTGGCGGTGCTGCATCCGGCAAGAAACCTTGTCGGGGCTAGTTGCAGCACTCTTGTATTGTTGAGCGGACTCGAAACAAATCAAGGGCGCAACTTAGCCACGAGCCGGTTCCTCCGCGCATAGGTTTTACACACAAGGCACGGTCGTTCAAGGAATATAACTTTGTCCCGGGCGACGCTTGCTATGTTATATCCTTTACTCTGTCACATCCCTTGTATGTTTTCACCCTACGCTTTGAGGGAAACTTGCCGGCGCAAGCACACTTGCTGAGTGCAGAACATCAGCAGCCCGCTGGCGGTGCTGCATCCGGCAAGAAACCTTGTCGGGGCTGGTTGCAGCGTGCTTGTATTGTTGAGCGGACTCGAAACAAATCAAGGGTGCAATTTAGCCACGAGTCAATTCCTCCGCGCACAGGCTTTCCATACAAGGCACGGGCATTCAAGGAATATAACTTAAAAATTTAAAACTTGATCATGCTCAAACTTTGGCAACTTATCTTTTTTGTCGCCTGTGCTCCGGCGAGGCCATGCTCCTTTGAACGACACCCGGACCACACCTCTGTCCTCTCCTCCTCGAAGCTTCTGGCGTTAGCTTTGCGGCTATGGTAGCGGCGCAAAGCTTGTCGCTAGCGAGCAGCTCGTACCGCAGCCTGAAGACGATCTCCCTCGAGGAGCAGCGCGTTATCTTTTCCGCTGCTGCTCTCGCTCCAGCTCACCGTAAGGGAGCTCTCGAGGTGATCTGTATACGAGGGGAAAGGGGTCGAGAATGTTGAGCCCCGAACCCGAAAATGGCCAGGATAAAGGGATTGTTCGGAGAGCTTGAGCTGGCTGATGAATCTGTTTGGAGTGGAACTGGCACGCTTCACACTTGGTTACTTGTGCAGTTGCATCCTGGAGGGCTGAAGGCCAGAAGAAACCTTGCCGGAAGGCTTTGCCGGCAAGGGCTCTTGCGCCAATGTGGTGACCACATATGCCTCCGTGTATCTCCGCCAACAGCTCCTGTCCATCTTCCCGGGAAATGCACTTCAATTTCACTCCGTTGAGTCTTTTTCTGTACAATATGTCATCGACAAACTGGTACATACTTGATTGTCGGGCTACTTTTTCCGCTTCTTCCTGTTCCTCGTGAAGTTCTCCTATCTGAAGGAAATGGACGATCTGCTGTGCCCATGCCGGAGCTTGTGGCTCGACGACAAGGACTAAACGCGCAAATGCTGCTGCGGGAACATCCGCTTCTACGGCAAGAATCTGGGATCTTGCCGGAGCGTGATGCTCCCCGGCAAGCGTGTCGGGACACAGCTTGTCGGGAGCGTCTGCTTCAACGAAACAAGCCCTAGGGCTTGTCGGAGCAGTCCGCTCCTCATCACTCTCTGTGTTGATCCCGGGGACCTTCTTGGCGGCGGCTTCGGGGAGCTCTGCCGGAAAGCAGTCGCCGGCAACCAACTTCCTCTTCTTGTTCTGTCCAGTTGATGGTGTCACAGATGGCTGAGTCAGCTTGAGCACGAAAATCCCTGGTTCCACAGGCAACTTGAGTGCGGCGCACTTTGACAGGCCGTCTGCAATGTCATTCTGAGCTCTTGGAACATGTTCCATTTGCAGGCCGTCAAAATGCTCCTCTAGCCTCCTCACTTCATCGATGTATGCTTCCATCAACGGACTCTGATAATCTTTGTTAACTTCGCGGACGACAAGCTATGAATCACCCCTGACAATAAGCTTCCTGATCCGGTGGGTGCGACAAGTAGTACGCCTGCACCGGCGCCTTGCAGCGTGAAGGCACCATCGAAGTACATGATCCATTCCTTGCTAGCTTCCTTGACGGGGATGCTCCTCTCCGGAATTTCTTCATCAGGCGTTGGCGTCCATTCTGCTATGAATTCTGCCGAGGCTCGGCTCTGGATAGTTGAGGTACTCTCGAACTTGAGGCCAAAGCTTGATAATTCCAGTGCCCACTCGACAATCCTGCCCGTTGCCTCCGGATTCTGGAATATCCTATTCAACGGAAAGCGAGTGACCACTGTGATCTCATGTGCTTGGAAGTAATGGCGCAGCTTCCTCGAGGCCATTAGAAGGCCGAAGAGCAATTTCTGCACGCCAGAGTACCTTGATCTAGCCCCTGCAGAAGGGAGCTGACGAAGTAAACTGGGCGCTGCACCATCTTTTTCTGTTTCTCTCCTTGTGGCTGCGCGGATCCATTCTTGCCGGAACCAGAACTTGCCGGATCGAGGCTTGTCGGGCCAGAGCTTGTCGGGGAAGCCCCCTGCTTGTCGCTGGACTCGCTTGCTGTGGTCGCTGGCTCACCTTCTGCCTCCCTCTCCGCTACTAACGCAGCACTAACCACTTGATTGGTTGCCGCCAGATATAGCAACAACTTCTCTTGTGGTTTAGGTGCGACAAGTGTTGGAGTAGAGGATAGGTATCTCTTCAGTTCCTGCAGCACAGCCTCCGCTTCCGGAGTCCATTTCATTGGACCTGCCTTTTTCAAAATCTTGAAAAATGGCAGGGCGCGCTCAGCAGACTTAGAGATGAACCTACTCAGAGCAGCAACACAGCCGGCAAGCCTTCGCACATCCTTGACGCGCTTCGGTGCTTCGATTTGCTCAATGGCCTTGATCTTGTCGGTATTAGCTTCAATCCCCCTCTGGGACACAAAGAATCCGAGAAGCTTGCCGGACGGAACTCCAAACACACACTTCTCGGGATTCAACTTAAGGTTGACCCTGCGCAGATTTGCAAAAGTCTCGTCCAAATCTTGGATCAAAGTCTCTTTGTCCTTGCTCTTGACCACTATGTCATCCATGTAAGCTTATACATTTCTGTGCAGCTGTGGCTCAAAAGCATGACTGACTACTCTTGCAAATGTTGAACCAGCATTCTTTAACCCGAAGGGCATTCGTACAAAGCAGTACGTGCCACATGGAGTAATGAAAGTTGTTTTCTCTTCATCCTCTTCTGCCATGAAGATCTGATGATATCTTGAATATGCATCAAGGAATGAAAGGAGATCACATCCTGCCGTGGAATCGACAATCTGGTCAATGCGCGGCAAGGGAAATGGATCCTTGGGGCAAGCTTTATTAACATCAGTGAAGTCAATACAAAGCCTCCACTTCCCGTTTGCTTTGCGCACGACTACTGGATTGGCTAACCACGTTGGATGGAGTACTCCTCGGACCAGGCCCGTTGCTTCCAACTTCCTGATCTCTTCTGCAATGAATTCTTGACGCTCTACTGCTTGCTTTCTAACTCTCTGCTTGACGGGCCGCGCGTGAGGACAGACAGCAAGGTGGTGCTCAATTACTTTCCTGGGAACACCGGGGATGTCAGATGGTTGCCATGCAAACACATTGACATTCGCCCGCAGGAAAGCAACGAGCACGCTTTCCTATTTAGGATCGAGCGTGGCACTGATGGTGAAGGTGCCACCAGTGCCGTCCTCCTTGGCGGCCACTTTCTTGGTCTCTGGTGAAGCTATCTTTGCCTTCTTGCACTTGCCGGTGGAGCTCGATGGTGCGTCCTCGACGGTAGCGCAGCACTCCGAAGAGGTGCGCTTGCCGGAGTAGGCATCAGAGCTACTCTTGCCGGTCTTGGCCTTCTTCTTCCCCCCCTGGGAGCTTCAGCGGCAAGCGGTTTGCATTCTGCCGCGGCTGCTGCTTCCCGGTAGATCTTGTCGGTACAGATGAGTGCATCCTTCTTGTCGCCTTGGACAGAAATGACAATTATCGGACCAGGCATCTTGAGCACATTGTAGGCATAGTGAGAAGCTGCCATGAACTTAGCGAGCGCTGGACGGCCAAGTATCCCATTGTAGGGCAATGGAAAATCAGCAACGTCAAATGTGACTCTCTCTGTCCTGAAATTCAGCTCGCTGCCGAATGTCACTGGCAGTGTGATCTTCCCCTTCGGCTTGCTCCTTCCCGGGTTTATTCCCTGAAAGGTACCGGTCTCTTCGAGCTCGCTGTCGGGGATCTGGAGCTTCTTGAGCACTGCGGAGGAGATGAGATTCAGGTCGGCCCCGCCGTCAACCAGCATCTTCGTGACCACTTCAGGGGCTTGCGCGACTCAACGGACGGTTCTGCTGCGTTCACTTCCCGCACCCACTGTTTGAGTTGTCGGTGCGAGGTGTGCAGAGAAGCCCCGCCGTCGATGCACAACACCTCTGTCGCCTTCTGGAACTCCTGCTCATCAGTCTCATCTTCCTCCATCTCATCACTCTCATCTTTGTCTTCGTCTTTGTCGCGGCCGCGGGGAGGCCTGTCTCCTTGCCGCGGCTTGGCCTTGTCGCGGCGCCCTCCCCGGGCGGGATACTTCTTGCCGGATCCCCCGCCGCCTTTCCGGGCCTTCTCCTTGTCGCGGCGCTCGTATTCAGCTTTCTGTAGCTCCGCCATCTGCTCAACTTTCTTGCAGGCTTGGAGATCATGGCCCTTGGTGCGGTGGATCTTGCAATACTGCTTGCCGGAGCCATCCTGCTTGTCGGCGGCCACCACAGCCTCGCCGGTGCTACCATCTCTGGCCTTCTCGGAACCGCCTCCACTGCCGGATTGCTCAACAACTAGCACATCCTTAGCCTTTCTCTTTCTGTTATTCCTCCTCCGGTTCCTTTTTACCGGAGGGGTGTCCTCACTGTCAGATCCTTCTGCTCCTGCATTCTCTCCGGGGAGTCTCCTCCCCTCTTCAGCCCGTGCACACTTGTCGGCTAGGGCATATAGCTCGCTGACATCTCTGATTTTGCACATCGCCATCTCCTCCCTCATCCTGCGGTTACGCATGTTCTGATGGAACACGCTGATAACCGCGGCAGGGTGGACGTCTGGGATGTTGCGCTGCACCTGACTAAATCTCTATATATACTTGCGCAGGGGTTCTCCCTCCTTCTGGGCGAGCAGGTGAAGATCACTCTCCTGGCCATGGGGTTTGTGGCCGCCTGTGAAAGCGCCAACAAACTGATGGCACAGGTCCGCCCACGAAGAGATGGAGTTGTCCGGCAAGTGCATGAGCCAAGATCTGACATTGGGCTTGAGTACCAGCGGGAAGTAGTTGGCGAGGATCTTCTCGTCGCGTCCTCCGGCAGCCTGCACCGCGATGGTGTAGACGCTGAGGAACTCTGACGGATGTATCCTGCCATCGTACTTCTCGGGCACGTCTGGCTTGAAGTTCTTAGTACTGGGCCACTGGACTTGCCGCAGCTCACGGGTGAATGCAGGGCAACCTGCCGCATACGGCAAGTCGCCTGGTTCCCCTGGCGCATGCAGGTCGACAGTGGGCCCAGCGCGCCGGTCAGATTGATGTCGCGCTCCTCTTCGATGCTCGATGCGAGTGCGAGCGTCTTCGTGTCGTCGTTCTTGGAGAACTTGGCGTTGATCGCGGCGAGCTCGCGGGTCTGACGACGCGGTGGAGTCGGTGTCGAGGTTGGCCCGGTGAGTCGGCGATCTTGGCCTTCGGGGCGGGGAGTGCGCAGTGGTGGCACCCCCAGCGGTCTTGTCAGCATCGGCTTGCGCCTGGGCGTCTTGCTGGGGCTTCGATGTGCTCGGTTGCCGGGGCTTGTCGCCGTTGGCGAAGCCAATGAGGCTATAAATGGCAGCCCTCCAGTCGTCGATCTTGTCCGGCGCTGGAGGGTAGTCTAGAAGCAGCTGGGCTCGGGCCAGCGCTTCCTCTGGTGTCTTGGGTGGCGGTGGCGAGCGGCGCGAGGTGCGAGACATGCTCAAACTTCTA
This sequence comes from Triticum timopheevii, assembly GCA_963921465.1. NCBI lineage: Eukaryota > Viridiplantae > Streptophyta > Magnoliopsida > Poales > Poaceae > Triticum > Triticum timopheevii. The sequence continues at coordinate 243,151,080 of OY997264.1, read as the reverse complement.
ACAGTGTTAGAAGGAGCAAAATCTCGCACACGCGACCGCACTGCGCTCGTGCCAGCGTGTTGGCGTGCATGTTGGCCTTGAGCGTCCCGCGACCCGCCAGCTTGGCCTTGTTCCAACGCGAGCACGGTGTTAGGAGCACCGTGGCGTTGTTGATCCTGCACCTCCTGGGAGGGGTGCGGTGGATATGCAGAAGCGGAACCTTGCGGGGCCTTGTCCTTGGACCGGGTGACGACGCGCGTCCCCCCGCCGGCGCCCGCTCCTCCGCCGGCGTCTGCCCCACCGCCCGTTTGCTCCGGTGGCGGTAGGGAAGTCGCAGACGGAGCGACCACTTCTGAAGTCTTCTTCTTTGGTGGCATGTCGACGAAGATGTTGATGTAGCGCGCGCAGACGCCGGATCAGATATGCACGACCTCGACGCCCCCCTACCTGGCGCGCCAGAGATGTCGTGGGGAACTAAGGGCCACGAGCACCTATGGGGCAGGAGGGCCCCTTTGTTTGTCCGGCAAGGGAGCTGAGGGCGCACGCAGAGCGGATTGAGGCGAGGGAGCGCGCGGGGGATTTTTACCCAGCTTCGGAGCTCTCCGGAGAGATAAAACTCCTACTACTGCTTGGTGTGTTGTATTTGTTCTGGCTCGAGAGAGCGGGCGTGGCGTCGAATCAGCCGAACCCCAAGCTGTGGAACCAAAATTCCCAATCCCCTCTACGTGCGCATGGGCCTCCTTTTTATAGGCTAAAGGGGTCACCGACAGGTGGCAGCGTAGAAAGAGGGGTAGAAAGGTAAAAATGCGGGTTGGTACAACTACTACCAACAGTGTCCCGCACCTAACTCTGACAGCAGGGGACAAGGGCATTTAATGCCCGTCCAGTCGCCCCAACAGTGCAAGGAAACGACCGTTAGAGGCGCCACCGATCGCCACGATGGCCGCCTTGTCAGCTTCGCTTGCCACCTTGCACCGCCATGCTGCACAGCTACCCGCCACGTGCACCAGGAGCGATCCTGTGGCGACACGTCGTCGGATGCGCTGGAGCGTGGACGCGGAGTGGCAGCCTTGCCGCGGCAAGCGCCTTGCCGCGGCCCTTGTCTTGTCGCACCAGCAAGCTTGCCGCTCGCCGGGCCCTGCCGGGACGCGCGGGGCGTCGCGGCAAGTTTTTTGAAGTGCCTTGGCTGGCCTTCCCGGCAAGCTCCTCTTGCCGGGGCCTTTGTCCTTCCCGGCAAGCTCCTCTTGCTTGGGCCTTGTATTCTTCCTGGCCAGCTTCTCTTGCCGGAGCCTTGGTTGGCTTTCCCGGCAAGCTCCTCTTGCCGGGGCTTGTAGCTTTAGTACTCTGTTCTTGAATGGCATCTAAGCGGCCGTCGAGGATCTTGGCGGATGCCCGGCAAGCCCTGCCACGGGTCGCTGCGACTGCCCGTGCACAAGTTCGGGGTACTAAGGTACCCCCTACTTTAGTACACTGACAGGAGCCCCCGGGCATGGGCCATACACGGTGCCGAGCGCTTTTGGGCCAGGCCCAAAGCAGTGCACGGGCACGCGCGGCCTAGGTCCACACTAAACCTGACTCTGCGCCCACCACGCTCCCTTGTAACAGCACGTGTCAATCGCGGCGTCGTGGGAGACGTGGGTGGTGTGCGCGATTTTCGAGGCGCCCACCCCCACCCGTGACCACGGGGAGGGGCGAGGTCACCTCATCTGTCGCCTCGGCTCTGCATCCCCGCCACGCGGCTCCAATGCACTCGGGGTCGTGGACGGTGGAGGCGGGAAACCGAGCCGTCACGGGCGGAGGCAGCGGGTTGGCCCAGATTCCCTGCTCCTCTTGTGCCCTGATTCGCTGAGCGGGGCGGTCGAGCCCCCACCTCGCTCCTTTAAGAAGAGCGGGAGGGGGGGCGCCGAGACCCGCACTCCCTCATCTTCTCCTTTCTCCAATCTTCTGTTTCCCTTTCTCCCATTCGCCATGGAGGAAGGGAACCCTGGTCCTTTATTGGTGGCGGCGAGGGTCGCCGCCAGGCAGCGCATCCCTTCCTATTCCACGCCCGTGGTGGCAGAGCCTGCCACAAGGGGAAGAGGGAGGGGGCGAGGTCGCGGTCGAGGTCGAGGACGAGGCCGAGGCGCTCGGGGAAGAGGCCGTCGGGGTGGTGCAGAATCTCCGCCTCCGCCGGTGGCTTCTCCCCTCGCGGCGGAACATACGGGGGACGACCCTTGCGAGTTCTTCGTCAGGCTGCGCCGGCCGCCTCATCGCCGCCTCCGGCTTCCCGCTCCGTTTGCAAGCGCGATGGAGCCGGAACCGCCCGAGATGCTGAGATTGCGCATGAGGGGCTGTGGGATCAGTGGCACGCGAGTCCACGTTGTATCCCTAGCCCCTAGCGTGATGTATCTTGATCGTGGATGGAAGACGTTCGCCCGCATCCACAGCTTGACGGCGGGGTTTACCCTCCATCAATGCTATCTTCAGAAGTGCCAGGGAAGCAAAACCCCCTTGTTCATTCCGATACAATCCTACTCTCTTGCTCCTGCTTTCTTTTACTGCAATAGGACAACAATGATTCATCTGTTACTTGCTGCGGTAGCTGAACCCCTTTATCCTCTGCATGACCTGTGATTGCCATAGTAAATAGATGAAACCCACTAGCATGAGTAGGAGTTGTTTGAGCCCTGATGTGCCTACTCATTCATGTTTGTTTGTCAGGCCTGCTACTGCTTAGAGTTGAGTCAGGTCTGATTCATCAGGGATGAATCAAAGGTGTGTGAACATGTCCCACTATTGAGAGCTAAGTGTGTGAATACGATTTGGTAAAGGTAGCGGTGAGAGGCCATGTAGGAGTACATGGTGGGTTGTCTCACTGAAACTGTCCTCAGGAACTGAGTTCTGTGTTTGTGATCCATGAAACAGATACTACCACGCATTGGGCCCGAAACCAATGGACCCTCTCGGCTTCTTAGTCACCCTTGTCCTCTGTCCAGGAGTTGCAAGTAGTTTCTGGTGTTTGTAGTATGCTGGAGGCCGTGGGCAGCGCTGATCGGAGGGGTGGGCTATGATGCGGTAGGCACGTGGCCGGGTATACCGGGCGCCCGTTTGGTGTCACAGAACCCTGTACAGATCGTTCGGGGCCATATGTGGAAACCTCGGCCGGACTCCCTGCGGATGGAACCTGAATAGGAGATAAATCTGGACTAGAGACTTGAGTGTTTAGGTTGGTCATGGCCAACACCCTCATTGGGCTTCCGCTTGAAGGTTGCCGAGTACATGTCGTGTAAACAGCGATAAGTGGTGAGAGTGTGTGTGAAGAAGTACACCCATGCAGGGTTAACATCATCTATTCGAATAGCCGTGTCCGCGGTAAAGGACTTCTGGGTTGCCTATAACAGTTCATAGACAAGTGAAAGTGGATACTCTAAAATACGCAAGATAAGCGTGAGTGCTATGGATGGCGTTCTCTTAGGGAGACAGGAGCGGATCCATAGTGGTGTATTGATATGGTGAATATGTGGACTCGTGTGCGCCACCTCAAAAGAGTTACTTTCAGTCGTAGTTTAGGATAGCCACTGAGTCAAAGCTGGCTTGCTGCAGTTAAACCCCACCATCCCATTTGTTGATAGTGATGCATATGTAGTTAGTTCTGATGTAAGTCTTGCTGGGTACATTTGTACTCACGTTTGCCTATTTTATGTTTTTGCAGAGAGACTTCAGTCTCACTAGTAGTTCCACGTGGACTTTGACGTTTAGCTTGTTACCTCAGCTACGATCTTGTGCCCTCGGCAGGATCTGGTAGATAGTCAGGCTTTTCAGCCTTTTTCATTTGTAGATGTCTGTACTCAGACATGATAAGCTTTCGCATGTGCTTGATCTGTATGCTCTGAATGTTGGGTCATGAGACCCATGCTTGTAATATCGCGCTCCTCGGAGCCTATTGAATAAAATACTTGAGTCGTAGAGTCATGTTGTGATGCCATGTTGTATTTGCACATATCGAGCATATTGTGTGTATGTTATTGAAATGCTTGGTATGTGTGGGATCTAACAACCTAGTTTTTTATCCTTGGTAGCCTCTCTTACCGGGAAATGTCTCCTAGTGCTTCCACTGAGCCATGGTAGCTTGCTACTACTCTGGAACACTTAGGCTGGCCGGCATGTGTCCTTCTTCGTTCCAGTGTCTGTCCCCTCGGGGAAATGTCACGCGATGAATACCGGATTCCTGTTAGCCCGCTACAGCCCGGTTCACCGGAGTCCTGCTAGCCCAGTGCTACAGCCTGGATTCACTCGCTGATGACCGACACGTTCGATGCTGGGTCATGGATGTCTGTCCCTGTAAGTTTGTGCCACATTGGGTTTACGACTAGCCAGGTCAGCCCAGGCTCCTTATCATATGGATGCTAGCGACACTATCATATATGTGTGCCAAAAGGCGCAAACGGTCCCGGGCAAAGGTAAGGCGACACCTGTGGGAATACCGTGCGTGAGGCCGCAAAGTGATATGAGGTGTTACATGCTAGATCGATGTGGCATTGAGTCGGGGTCCTAACACGAGAGCGCAATTGCTACAATTGTGGGAGACCCGGACACTATTCCAATGAGTGTACGGCACCCTACAAAAGAAGAGAAGATTCTCCAAGAAGAAGAAGCAAAAGAGAAGAATCACCACCAAGAGAGAGGATGAGTAGAGATGATCGTTATGAACGAAGACCCTCACGGGGAAGCAAGGATTCGGAAATGAAGGACAAGTCATCAAGGAGCTACACAAAACGAAGACATCAAGCTCATGTTGGTGAATGGGTATCCGGCTCCGACTCCGACAATCAATCCGAGAGAAGCTATCACTCCGACTCCGAATATACTCAAGATGAAGGTGTTGCCGGTCTAGCACTTGTGTCAACCAACTCCTATGACATATTTGATTCACCAAATGAAGGAATTGGAAGATGCTTCATGGCCAAAGGTCCAGAGGTAACACATCCCGAGTATGTTGATTTCAATAGTGATGAAGATGACTTGCTAGGTGATGATGATTTACTTGTTTACAACTCTAGTGATGAATACTATGATGAAACGTCAATTAATCATGCTAAAACGAATTACAATGATAAGGAGAAGATTGAGCTTATAACTAAAGAACTAAACGGTCTTAAGTTAGATCATGAAACTTTCTTCGAAGATCATCGAGAACTTTTAAGAGCTCATGAGAAGTTACGCTTTGAAAAGCTCAATCTTGAGCAAGAGCATGAGTTCTTAAAAGCAATCAATGATCATCTCCGTAAGAAAAGTTCTTCTTACATTGCCAAGCGTTTACTCTTATCTACTTAGATGCCTCAAGTCAAGTCTAGTAACAAGTACAAGAAAGATCCTTCCTCTAGTAGTAACAATAATAATGCCAAATCTAATATTGTTGCTTCTAGTAGTTCTCTTGATTCCACTAATGATTCTCTTAGCCAAGTTACACTTGAGCAAGAAAATAGCTTATTGAAGGGAATTATAGAGAAAGGTGTTTACAAGAGCCTTGCCGGGAGTAAGCAATTCGAGGAAATTGTACGCAAGCAAGGAAGGCAGCGGAAGAATCAAGGTGTTGGTTTTGAACGGAAGTTCAATGCCAATGGAGTTGAGTGGGAAGAAGATCAATACCCCAAGACGAAGTTTGTTCCTCAACAAAAGAAGTATGATCCTACTTCCTCCAAGGGAACACAAGCACAAGATGATCTTCCACCACAAGACCAAAAGAACAAAGGCAAGGACAAGCTTGAAGAGGAGATTGATGCATTTGAAGAAACACCTAAGGCCTCGGTCAAGTGGGTTCCCAAGACTACGTCAAGTTCTACTTCATCAAGTACAACTACAACTCCAAGGATTCCCATCAAGATGATGTGGATCCCGAAGAAGAAGAACTAGAGAGTTCTTGAGGGTGTCTCCGCCAACATTCTTCACTCATATCATTATGGCAAGGACAAGTGCAATCAACTTCCACATCTTGCACTAGTTCAAGGAGTCACAAACCCTCATGTTGGTAAGGCAAGGGACAAGGTAACCTAATGATTTCATTGACATCATCTTGTGTGTGCATCACTATATGTCTATGGATATTCTTGTTTGTTCCTTGTGGGACTAACCCATGTAGGTATGTTGAAAGTGCAACTCACTCCAAAGGATTGCTCCAAATGATCTACATCAACATTGAGCATCCACATCTTCAACACCTACATGAAGTCATCATCGACAAAACCCAAGGTTAGTTCATCCCTCTAAAAGGGGATCTCACATCTAGGGGGAGCTTAACTCTAAGAATTGAGTCAAAGCAACTCTAATGGTGTGAACACATCAATGCATTATGTAAAAGTGGTAACCCCACTTGAGCTTAAACGATGAGTATGACCTATGATCAAATGTTCTCATTTGAATCCTAAGTCAATATACTCATATATAGATGACCTAGTCATCGCCAATTGTTTGATAGATGCTAGAATTGGTTGTGCATGCTTTGTCACATATTTTATTTGCCATTCTATTGTGTGAGCATGTTGGTTGCATATTTTACTCATCTGAGTACATCCACTTGTTGCTTTGATTGTTTGGGTTCTTTTTGTTTTTGCCAAGTGGATGGACAAGAATGCCTAAGAACCTTCTCTAGCTATCTATGCTTTTCTCGTCTCAAGCTCTATTCATGCAACATCACAAAATTTGATCAAGTCAGATTCGAACCACTCTGTGTGAGGAGCACTCGGAGTCCCCGATTCATCATAGACTTAAACTTCCAAAACTTCTTTGTGATTCTCGGTCTGACCGATTCCTCCATTTCGGTCCTACCAAGATCACTAAGTTGGTCTAGGTTTTCAATCTCGGTGCAACCCATTTGAACATTTCGGTCACACCGAGTTGCAGTAACTGTATACAGTTATGCATCTCGGTGCCACCGAGTTGTTCCACTCGGTCACACCGATAGGGTCGGGCTATATATACTCACGGGCAAAAATTTGGAAATTTCTCCGAACCTCTTGGCCCGCGCAATAGCTCGCTCTGCCTCCAGGTCTCTGGATCATCTCCTCGTCGCCAGCCGCCTCCTGTCGCTGGTCTCCATCGCCGTCAACGGAATTCACCCCCGCCGTTGCCGCCGTAGCGAGTTCATCGCCAAGCTAGGGTATGGACTCGATCACAGTGCTATCCTCGTCTGATTCCTAGCACATTGTGTTCATTATGATTCTTGCCATGATTGAAATACTCCTATCCAGTCAGTACAATCCTTAGATTAGATGCGATGTGAAAATTTAGGGTTAGGTTTCCGCCGAAACCATCTCGGACCCACCGAGTTGAGAAACTCGGTCCCACCGATTTGGCTAACACCATTGTACTAGTAATTTTCGGTCTGACCGAGAATTGCTAATCGGTGTGACCGATTTTAGGACTTTGTGAAACCCTAGCAGTCTTGATGCCACCAAACTGTGACTCGGTCCGACCGAGTTCACCAGTTTAGGTTCCAAAACTGCTTCGGTATCAACGAGTTTGAAAATCGGTTGATCCGAAATGCTTTCTGTGGAAAACTAAAACTGAATTTTTGAATCATTCTTTTGCAAAAATCTCTGCATTTTCTGATGCTCATCCATTCTATCTCATCTATAACTATTCACAGGGTCAGCAGTCATTGATTTGCAGCATGTCAGACCAAAGTGATAGTCAGAACAAGTCATAAGAGCACAATCACATGAGTGAGGGCACTAGTCCCTCTAGCACTTTAGATGATGGCAGCAGGAGCAGCCCAAGCAATCTGCCTAAAGCTGCCACCAGGACAAGGAAGAAGAGAACCTTAGAATCTGAAGATGAGGATTATATGGCAGAAGAAGATGAGGCTACCTCCAAGAAGGTAGTGCTCAAAAAGGAGTATGCCTCAGCAAAGAACACAAAGCCTGGACTCAATAGGAAGGTTCCTGCCAAGAGGACACCTATGCTGAAGGTCAGAGGATCAACTCAAGTGCCTGAAAAGATAGAACCCAAAGAGGCACCTGCAAGAAGAGTCACAACTTCCAAACCCAAGAAAGTTCCCACTGGAGAAACTTCCAAACTTCCAAATCCTATTTTGATCGTAGGCGGTTGAACAGCAGGCTGTTTTCTCTGTTCTGCAGTATGCTAGACCTTGTTTTGGCTGTTCCATCCAAGCCGGTTGGCTCCTGATGAACAAAACGCATTTTGTTGCCTCCCGATGAACACGACGACACAGTTTCTCCGTTCCGACCCAGCTGGTTCACTTATGATGAACAGGACGCCGTTGCTGCCATCCATGGCCACTCCACGTACACGAGCCCTAGCCGTACGTATGCACGAGTATGCGTTAGAGACCCCGCCTGTATGTACGTATGTGGTCGTATTTTTGGGCATCTGGTTGTACGTGCGTGTACATGGTTTGGACTAGACTGCCTGAACTGCTACCGCTCCTTACTCGACCATGGTTCATCGTGGCGGACAGACCGATCGACCGGTATGTACATAGACAACGCTACGTACGCTTCGACCGGGTGGGCCCTAGCTGTCAGGGAGCATAAGGACGCACTTCCTTGCATGTGAAGATATAGCTGGTGGGTCCCAGCTGTCAGGGGGAAGAATCATTTTTTTGCCCGTAATAAGGACGCACTTCCTTGCGTGCAAAGAGGTAGATGGTGGGTCCTAGCTGTTAGGGGAGAAAACATTATTTTTAGGGTAAAAAGGATGCGGTTGCATGCAGGTGTCCATGGGCATGGTGCGTCCCCACTGTCAGCCTGTCCACGTATATTCATCTTCTGGCGACTCTCGTTTGTTGGCCACGTTGACCACACCGTGCAGAGCGCACCAAGCCGATGGACGATGGTGAGGCTCTAGACTAGAACACCCCAGAGATGGGGATGACGTGGCAGTGGAGTCGCAGACGGAGAGGAGTGGGAAACTCGACAGGTTCGGCTGCGGGGTGGGCCTACACTCGACAGAGAATAACATGAGGGTGGAGGAATGGAGGGATGGCCTGGCCGTCGGTGGGGTAGCGTTTCGCTGCGAGGCGCGCAAAACAGCTCTGTTGGATGCCGGAGGCTGGAGCAGGCGGTCCCAGCAGCGCTGGGGGAAGAAGACAAGAGATTGAAGAAGAATGCCGACCGTTGGACGGGAATCCAATGCCTTGCTTAGGCTTGGAACTTTGTATTTTTATTTTTTTCGAAAGTGCTTAGGATTTGACCTACTGGCCCACATGTCAGCTAGTCCATTGTTTCTAGTCCATTTGGTGGGCTGGGTGAAACAATCATGTAGCACCTATGCAGCCCGTTTATATATTATGGTAGAATTTAAAGCCCTTTTGCATTTTTCTTGAATTCCATGGACTTGCTGGGCTGGGTGAAAATATCATGTTGGGCTGGATGGAGAAATGTTATAAAAACATAAACACATGATTGCACATCTATTACTGCATTGGTCAGTAAAATCTTTGCAAGCTTATGTACGCAATCACCAGGAGTTAACTTGCCAAGTTACATATAAACAATTATTATTATTATTATTTTGTAAGAACTTTCGATTTACGAAATAAACATCATTTTAATTTGATGAGTTAACAGGATGTGGGGTATTATTATTTTTTAGGCTAGACCTAGGACAATTTAGTTGGTTCTAGTGAAAAGTACTAGGAGAAAACTCAGATTACATCGAAAAAGAAAGTGGGCGAAAATTAAGATATAGGATTAATAAAAACAAAAAATAAAGGAATTTGGAAGGTCTATAAAATGGTTGGACGAACGATAGGTTAAACGAAACAATATGTTGTTTGCAATATATATATGTAATAAAATAAGATATAAATATAAATATATATACTATCATAGAAGGGAAAACATAGGTTTAGTTTTGCATTCTTATAGAAAAATAGAACTGAGCTGTGCATCATCTTGAAAAAACATACATAACTTGGGCTGCTGATGTTATAGACAAGCTAGGCTGGGAGGCCCAGATGCAGCTTCATACCTGCTGGATCCAAAAAAATTTGAAACATGTCATGGGTTGCGCATGTTAAACAGCAAAACCTAGGCCATGGACTAGGTGGGCCCGGGACTGATAGCCTCTCGATGAACAGTTGTCTCTCAATCCTCTTGTTTTGCTGACCATGTTGGGAACAACAGAGGTCAGACGGCGCGCCGCGACGAGAGCAGCAAGGCGGAGGACAACGTCGAGACCTCAAACCGAAGAACCGGAGCAGGGGAAGACGCAGGCGGAGGGGAGTATGAGGGTTGACTTGTTCGGGTGGAGGGTAGGCTGGTGGACCTGCCGCCACCGAGCAATGTGTGGGAGTAGAGGGATGGCCTGGCCAATGTCATAGGCTATGATGGGTCATAGAGGCGTGCGCGGCAGCGCCGCCAGCCGCTATATAGGAAGAGTATGAAAGATTGAACAAAATAAAGAAATACAAATGGATAGGTGGTTGGTCCCAGATGTCTGTGTACGAGACCTACTTGCTCCACCTAAGAAGGGGAATATGCTAGGAGGAAGGAGATTCAAAGCATGGCAGCCCAGTGAACTAGTTACATACATAAGCAAATAGCCACTAGAAAACAACCAAACAGGTTAATGGGTTCTTAGACGAAACATTTCGGACAAAACAGCTAATTACGACACGTAGGCTAATGCATGGAACACTCAGATGATAAAGGTGCATAAACCGATAAATTACATCATCTAGACCTTCCTGGCACGCTTGATCATGACGCTGCAGCTTTCAGTATACTCGTTGAGGGAGTCCTGGACTAGGGGGTGTCCGGACAGCCGGACTATCATCGTCCGCCGGACTCCAAAACTACGAAGATACAAGATTGAAGACTCCGTCCCGTGTCCGGATGGGACTTTCCTTGGCGTGGAAGGCGAGCTTGGCGATACGGATATGTAGATCTCCTACCATTGTAACCGACTCTGTGTAACCCTAGCCCTCTCCGGTGTCTATATAAACCGGAGGGTTTTAGTCCGTAGGACACAACATCCATTACAACAATCATACCATAGGCTAGCTTCTAGGGTTTAGCCTCCTTGATCTCGTGGTAGATCCACTCTTGTAATACACATCATCAATATTAATCACGCAGGACGTAGAGTTTTACCTCCATCAAGAGGGCCCGAACCTGGGTAAAACATCGTGTCCCTCGTCTCCTGTTACCATCCGCCTAGACGCACAGTTCGGGACCCCCTACCCGAGATCCGCCAGTTTTGACACCGACATTGGTGCTTTCATTGAGAGTTCCTCTGTGTCGTCACCGATAGGCTCGATGGCTTCTTCAATCAACAACAACGCCGTCCAGGGTGAGACTTTTCTCCCCGGACAGATCTTCGTATTCGGCGGCTTCGCACTACGGGCCAATTCACTTGGCCATCTGGAGCAGATCGAAAACTACGCCCCTGGCCGACAGGTTAGATTTGGAAGCCTAAACTTCACGGCCGACATCCGCGGGGACTTGATCTTCGACGGACTCGAGCCACAGCCGGGCGTGCCGCACTGTCGCGATGGGCACGATCTGGCTCTGCCGCTGGACAGTGCCTTGGAGGCCGCACATGAATCCGCTCCGACTCATAGTTCGGAGCTGATCACGCAGATCGAGGACGAGTGGCTGGACACCGCCTCGGGAGTTGTATCATCCGCGGTGATGGAGCCGAACATTGACCTTGTCCCCAATAAAGCTCGTGACTCCGAGGTGCCGGACTCCCTGCCGGACTCCGAACCTCCTGCGCCCTTGCCAATCGAACCCGATTGGGCGCCGATCATGGAGTTCACCGCTGCGGACATCTTTCAGTACTCACCCTTTGGCGACATTCTAAATTCGCTAAAATATCTCTCGCTATCCGGAGAGCCCTGGCCGGATTATGGCCAGGATGGTTGGGATGCGGACAATGAAGAAATTCAAAGCCCACCCACCACCCACTTTGTAGCCACTGTCGACGATCTAACCGACATGCTAGACTACGACTCCGAAGACATCGACGGTATGGACGACGATGCCAGAGACGATCAAGAACCAGCGCTCACAGAGCACTGGAGGGCCACCGCAACCCATGATGTATATATGGTGGATACCCCGAAAGGAAGCGACAACGAGGACCAACGGGGCGCGGCAAAGGATAATCCCACCGATAAACAACCAAAACGGCGACGCAGACGCCGCCCTATGTCCCGCCTCGACAACAACAACGCTTCTAATGACCCAACAATAGAGCAGGGCAAACCAGTGGATGGCGAACATGCAGCCAAGCAACCGTCCGAACAGGACGAATCGGATAATCAATCCATGCCCGGCGAAACCAACAGTCCAGGCGACCTCACCCCGGACACACCACCGGAGAATAAGAGCCTTCGCAAAAGACTCGTCACCACTGCAAGAAGTCTGAAGCAGGAAAAACGGAAGCTCAAAACAGCGGAAGATAAACTCAGAATGAGGTGGAGCAAAGTGCTCAAAACCGCAGACAAATACGGCAATGGCCATCAATCAAAGAGCTACCCGAAGCGCAAGCTGCTGTGAGAATTCGACGAGGAAGCCATAGAGCCTCCACAGTCAAAAAACAAAGAGGCCGCCTGGCCGGATAGACGGCCAGATGATAGGCCAAAATCTACAAGCGGCACGGCACACAAGTCAACTCATGATCCTGCGAAAACAGATGGCCCAGCCAGGTTCCTTTACGGGCCAAAAAAGAGGGCCCCAGGAAACAACACAACACGCCAAGTGTTCGAAGACAACGGTACACCCAAATACAGGGGCGCCGCACACCCACTATGTTTCACCAATGAGGTGCTGGATCATGAATTCCCAGCAGGGTTTAAACCCATAAACATAGAGGCTTACGACGGAACAACAGACCCTAGAGTCTGGATAGAGGATTATATACTACACATACACATGGCTAGAGGAGATGACCTCCATGCCATAAAATACCTACCCCTCAAGTTCAAAGGGCCAGCTCGGCATTGGCTCAAAAGCCTTCCAGAAAACACTGTTGGAAGTTGGGAAGAGCTTGAGGACGCGTTTAGAGCAAATTTTCAAGGGACTTATGTCCGCCCTCCAGATGCAGACGATCTAAGTCATATAACTCAACAGCCCGGAGAGTCAGTGCGCAAATTCTGGAACAGGTTCCTTACTAAAAAGAACCAAATAGTCGACTGTCCGGACGCCGAAGCCTTAGCAGCTTTCAAACACAACGTCCGAGACGAATGGCTCGCCAGACACCTCGCCAAGAGAAGCCGAGGACAATGTCCGCGCTAACAAGCCTCATGACCCGCTTTTGCGCGGGGGAAGATAGCTGGCTAGCAAGATGCAGCACCAGTGACCCAAGTACATCCGAGATCAGAGATGGAAACGGAAAATCATGGCGCAGAAAAGATCAGCGCCGGAATAAAGAGAAAAGCCCAAAGAACACGGCGGTCAACGCCGGATTCAAAAGCTCGCGGCCGAACAACAAAACACTGCCCCTTAAGGATAACAGTGATGAGCTATCCAACTTAAACAAAATTTTGGATCGGATATGTCAAATCCACAGTACCCCCGGAAGGCCTGCAAACCACACCCATCTAGATTGTTGGGTTTTCAAACAGTCCGGCCGACTCAACGCCGACGGCTCGACGCATCAAGCGAGGACCATGATAAACCCCACCAGTAGAGCACCGGAAAACAAAAGACTTTCCCACAAGAAGTCAAAGCAGTAAACTCACTCCATGTGATAATACGGAAAAATAATGCGGCACCCGCTAAAATGGGTCTCGCACGGTCCACCCCAGCGGAACCTCAAGATTGGATATCAAAACCAATCACTTTCGACCACCTGGATTATTCCAGGAGCGTTCGAAATGCAGGATGGACTGCCCTGATATTGGATCCTATAATAGACGGACTACAATTTACACAAGTCCTGATGGATGGAGGCAGCGATTTGAACCTGCTATATCCAAACTCAATCCGCAAGTTGGGGATAGACCTTACTAAAATTCGACATAGCCGCACTTCCTTTAAAGGAGTGACGCCAGGCCCTTACGCCAAGTGCATAGGCTCCTTATTACTAGAAGTTGTGTTCGGGTCACCGAACAACTTCCGACGCGAAAAACTAATCTTTCATGTCGCCCCATTCAAAAGTAGCTATCAAACACTATTGGGACGTGAAGCTTTTGTCCGCTTCAACGCCATACCACATTACGCGTCTCTTACACTTAAAATGCCCGGTCCACGTGGCATCATTTTATTAAAAGGGTCATTTAAAGACCCCGGACACGGCTAGACGAGTCCGGCATAAATAAGCTAGGGGCTCCCTAGCCGCACACCCCTTCACAAGGGCTGGGTGTATAAGCAACAATGAGCTAATATAGACTCCGCCTTACTTATTTATTAATATTTTTCATATACTTTTTTTCGCACGATTTCCTTTCAAACCAAGTTCCTCTCTTTTTACAGATGAATAACGTGCACACCATTCCAGGATAACGGCACAACAGAGACACAGGCGCGGACGTGCAGTAGGGACCCGTCGCAAGGATTCTTTTCAGATTAAGACCGTGCGTAAACCTTTTTTACTATCTCTTGTTGCTATAATCCCCTGGTTTCTCATTATAACTAGCGTGGAGCCTGACGTTTTCGCATCGGCCATGTCAGAGGACCTCGCCCATACCTGGACACTAGGGGCTTAGGGCATTGTTCTGCCCATTATTATAAAGACCGAACACCTTAGGGAGTGTTCGGCGTCTCGAGTTAGGCCTTATATGCATCAGCTCCGAATCATGTCTTTGGTCAAATGTTGGGTTTGCCCGGCTCCTATGTTTTGCTGCCTTACGATCCGTATCATCGGCTAAGGTGGCACCAGGAGAACTACTGCGATTGTGCCCAGTTCGGCTGGGCGAGCACCTCAGTAGAGAAAGCCGAAAACTGACTGTCATGATACAGCGAGAGACTGGTCAACCACTCGATCGACCACCGGAATGTTTAGAATTCCTCCGCTTTGACGAAGGACCGTTTCCCGGTCAAGCACACACGCGTCCCGAATTCGGAGAGCGCGGTGCCCCCAGGGGCTATATCGTAGCCCCACCCTCGATCTCCAATGGCTAAGTGAAAGTGATAAAGCATCGTAGTTCGGTTGCCTCGTTTGCTATGCTACCACCTCCTCAACAGGACCGAGACGTTGGATTAAGTGTGACAATGTGCTATTTTTGCAAACACCCCCGCACCTTGTGCGTGGGGGCTGAAGCCGAAGACTGCCATCTTTCAGGTTATACACACGTATACATAAACGGCCGCATAAGAGATATTTCAATACTTCGAACGCACAAGTATAAAAAGCGATTACATCATAACCATTGTTTTACAAAATAAAACGTTTATTTGAACGTGACATTTTTCGAGCACTGCGACTCTATTACACGGGCACCACGCATAACTTCCCCAAAATAGTGCTCGGTGGGTAACCAGCTTTCGTCCGAACCCTGGGTTGCAACAACGGTTGCATCCATCTCTGTCCAATGTGTCTTCACATGGGCAAGGGCCATCCGCGCACCCTCTATGCGGGCCGACCACTTCATCTCCTTGATATGCGGCACCGCCCCAAGAAATTGCTGCAATAAGCCAAAATAGCTCGTCGCCTTGGGCCTCTCCGGCCAGACATGAGTCACGATATACGTCATGGCAAGTCCGGACAACCTATTCAGCTCAGCCCATTCGGCCAACCGATCGGTCAGCAGAAGTGAATGATCCGGACTATGGAATTGAGACCAAAACAGATCTTCCGTCTTGTGATCCTTCTGACTCTGGAAGTGCACAACGGCATCCGCCGCACTTGCCGCTAAGTCCATATATGGATCCTCCGGACCCCACAGCTAGCCAAGCTGGGCATAATTTGGATCCGTAAACCTGCGGCGCAGCAGAAAAGGCTTACCAGCCACAATGCCTCCGGCTTGACGCAGCTCCTCCTTCATAGCCCGCATTGCAGAACGGGCATCCTTGGCCTCGGCGGTGGCCTTCCCCGGGTCTTCCCGCTCCGATAGGCGCTCCTTTTCAAGAGCCTCATTGCGGTCAGTAGCATCCTTCAATTTAACGGCCAGTTCGGCCATCTCTTCCCTGCTTCGGCAGTGTGCAGCCCTTTCGGCTTCTAACTCTTCGGCCGCCCTCGTGGCAGCCGCATCACTCCTTCTGGCTTGCTCCTTGGCTTGAGCAAGTTCTGCCCGAAGGCTCTCCACAGCAGCAGCACCATTTGCATCAAGCATAAATATTGTAAGAGGTGGGCTTTGGTTCCCTTAATAGGTGACTGCGGAGAAACAATTTACCTTGCGACTCGTCAAGTCGCTTGTTGACTAGCGCGATGTCCGCATCCGCAACATCGAGTTGCCGCATTAATTCAGCAACTCCATCAGGCCGGCTAGCCCCCGGACTATCCGCCACCTGCATAGGAAAGGCGACACTCAATACCTACGATTTTGATCCTCGGCACGCTGTCACTTTCGACAACCTACCGAGTCACAGGGGCTACTATCTATACAGGGCGCACTTTCATGTGCAAAACTGTCAAAAAGGTGCGTCGTTTTTACGTACCTCAAACCCTGCCAGCAAACTCCTAACGGCATTATGCAATCCGCTTTCGGCGGACGAAATCCTTCCAATCACCATGCTCATCAATGCACGGTGATCTTCTGAGATGGACGCCCTCTCAAGAAGATCCTTCAGCTCCCCCGGCCGAACACTAGTCGGCGCTGAACTCTTCAGCTCTGCCGGGCTCGGAGATACCCTCCGTGAAGACACTTCAGGCTCGTCCGCCCTATCCGATGGCGCAGCAGACGGAGGCGTCTCGCTCTCCATCATCTCCGGACGAAGATCCCCCGACGACGAGCTCATCTGAGAAGGTCGCAGATCCAAACTACAAGGTAAAATTTTCGGTTATCCTCAGAAGCACAAATAGGGATGTTTCTTATTAATGAACTCCCCTTTTTCTACTCACGGCTCGCTGGAGGGCTGGTTCTTTAGAGAAGATTGTGCGGCTGGGACCTCCCCGGATGCAGGACCCTCTGGCGAAGATTTCTTCCCCCGCTTAGGGGCTTTGGCCTCCGGGTCTTCGGAGGCGGTCCTCTTCTCCCCCTGGAGGGAGGGATTCTCGATCTCCCCCTTCTTCAAGCACCCCCTTGGGCGAGGTGGTAGCTCCTCTATTTTCCCCTTCGCCTTCTTCTGAAGGCGCAACCTCCAACATTCTGACCAGCACGGGCTCCGGCGCGGTCTCTGGGAGGGGGGCCGGAAACCGTATCAGCTTTGCTTGCGCTGTCCACTCCTGTTGAAGGATAACGGGTTAAAAGGCGAATTGTAGAAAGGCAAACAAAACGGTGCGTTCGAACACTGAGCTACTTACTTGAGTATCCGGGCGATTGCAGCTTAGGCCGGCATCCTCGGTTAATTCCGGACACGCCGCCTGCGGTCCGAAGAATAACTTGTACTCTCCACGGGTGTCGTACCCATAAAGTGTTGGAGAATCCGTGGTCCCTCCGGATTGAAATCCCATGGCCGGAGAGGACGGCGTTTGCAGGGCAGAAGACGCCTGATTAGCATGACCTGCATCACCACGACCAGATCGATCTCCCTCGCTTGGAGGTCTCGAATCCGGCCCTGCAATAGGGGCACGTCTTTTGACGACCCCCAATTGAGCCCTTGGTTGACCCACGACATCAACCGTCGTGGAGGTCCCGAGCGGAATGAAGGCGGCGGCTTCTGCTTGCTGCCCTTCGGAGCGGTGATATAGAACCACTCCTGCTGCCACAAGCCGAGCTCCTCTTGGAAGGAGCCCTCTGGCCACGGGGCATTGGCCCTCCTGTTTATGGTTGCCCCGCCGCACTCTGCTGGACGCCCACCGGTCATCTTCGGCTCCACATTGAAGGTCTTCAGCCACAAGCCGAAGTGGGGGGTGACGCAGAGGAAGGCTTCGCAGGCGACGATGAATGCGGAGATTTGGAGGATGGACTCCGGAGCCAAGTCGTGGAATTCCAACCCATAGTAGAACATGAGCCCTCTCACCAAAGGATCCGTCGGGAAGCCTAAACCCTGACGGAGGTGGGATACAAAGACGACATACTCGCCGGGCTCGGGGGAAGGGATGGCCTGCCCTTCGGTGGGCAACCTGTGCGAAATCTCATAAGACAGGTACTTGGCCTCTCGCAACTTTAGCACGTCCTCCTCCGTGACGGAGGAAGGCATCCACCGGCCCTGAAGGTCGGAACCGGACATTGTTGAAGATCTGAAGCACACGAATCTGGGGCTCTGGGTGTTGGAACTTGGGGCAAGGAGGAGATTCGATGGAGGATTGAAGAAAAGAAACGATCCTTGGTCCTATTATAAAGAGGGAGAATACCAAGAGCCGTCTCCGTGACCGTTCGGGACTCGCCTTCGATAGAAGAGGCGTGGCGACGGGCGCGGTTGGGTTACCCACGTTCGTATTGATGAGAATCCCGGAATAAAGGGAACACGATCTCTGCTTCGACAAGACATGCCAAGGAAACCGCTTCGCTAAACGCGCTGAGGTGGTGTAATAAAAAACGATTCAAGTAAAGGCTTGGTAGTGGTGTGACGTCATGCCGCATAATACGTCAGCAGATTGAACTTGTGCACATATTATTCTCTCTACGGTGGAATGTGGATTATTCAAAGGAGGAACCCGCCTTGCAATGCCGAACATTATGCGCGCCGGACTCATCGTCATTGAAGCCAGGTTCAGGGGCTACTGAGGGAGTCCTGGACTAGGGGGTGTCCGGACAGCCGGACTATCATCGTCCGCCGGACTCGAA
The DNA here is from genome assembly GCA_963921465.1 of Triticum timopheevii. Classification (NCBI taxonomy): domain Eukaryota; kingdom Viridiplantae; phylum Streptophyta; class Magnoliopsida; order Poales; family Poaceae; genus Triticum; species Triticum timopheevii. The sequence continues at coordinate 243,132,326 of OY997264.1, read as the reverse complement.
AACTACGAAGATACAAGATTGAAGACTCCGTCCTGTGTCCGGATGGGACTTTCCTTGGTGTGGAGGCAAGCTTGGCGATACGGATATGTAGATCTCCTACCATTGTAACCGACTCTGTGTAACCCCAGCCCTCTCCGGTGTCTATATAAACCGGAGGGTTTTAGTCCGTAGGACACAACATCCATTACAACAATCATACCATATGCTAGCTTCTAGGGTTTAGCCTCCTTGATCTCGTGGTAGATCCACTCTTGTAATACACATCATCAATATTAATCAAGCAGGACGTAGGGTTTTACCTCCATCAAGAGGGCCTGAACCTGGGTAAAACATCATGTCCCTCGTCTCCTATTACCATCCGCCTAGACGCACAGTTCGGGACCCCCTACCCGAGATCCGCCGGTTTTGACACCGACACTCGTCGGTTACGGGAAGCAGACACGCCCTCATGTCCAAGATCCGCCTGTACATGTCGTAGCATGCGTATGCGTGCATGGCCGCATAGGTTATGTAGGCTAGATTCAGAGGTACCTCCCACGTGTTCAGGTCCTTCGTGTCGTTATCTTCTTTCTTGTTAGTGTAGCAAGGGTCGATGATGGTCTCCGCGAGATCAACCGCGGAGTTCTTCTCCCGCCCGTTGCCGATGATCTTGTATTGCTTTGGGATGTTGGCAAGCTTGTTGCACCAGATGGCCGAATCATCGCGTTCTTCCTTCTTTGCAGCATAGCGAAGGTGTAGTCGGCACTGCCAATGAAACGGGTGAATGCTCCAAAACCTCTGATGGCCCTACAGTAGTGGTAGACGAGAACCTCGTCTCGCATGCTTACCTGGGAGAGGGTGATCCGCTGGTCCTTGTCAGGAGATGAATGATTGGGCACAAGGTCTAGTCCTGCGACCTTGTCGTTTCTCATCCTGTAGGTACTACTTGATCTCATCGAGGGAGAGCTTCATTGAGTCCAGATCGTTGGTGTACATCAAATTCAACATGGTGCAGCCATGGGACTGAACGGAGAACTCAAAGGTGAACTCCTTGCCGAAGTCCATATCCAACAGGTTCACCCCTTGGATCGCCCATGGATTCTCTTCAAGTGAACTCAAAGGTGAACTCCTTGCTGAAGTTCATATCCAGCAGTTCATTTTTTAGCTCTTGTAGAACTGAATTCAACAATAAACTGAGTGTGTACATGTGACAACAGTTACTAGCCCTCCCTCGCTTGCTGCACACCCGGCAGAACATGCATCCTCGACACATTCAAACACCTCCATTACGAAACCTATTCCGGCCACACGTCGGTTCACGAGCGGGTCTGTATTGGTACTGGAATAACAAGTGTTAGCGGTCACTTTATTTAAATTCAATTACCTTTAATAAATTTATTCTTAAAACAAGCAATGCATTGGCTCGTTCTATCAGTCCAACAGGATCAACGTGCAGAACAATTGGAATTATTATTCCCAGGGTGCACACGGTCAGCACATTTGCCGCACTTCCACACAAACAATACTACCAAGTTTGAATAGTTTGTTATGGTTGCTGTCCTCTACATCATCATGCCTTGTTTCCCAGCTTGCAAGATTCAGAACCAACAAATAAGATTCAAATAATAAGTACAACAAAGATGCCTACACATCTCGTTGATTCCCAACTTGCAAGATTCAGAACCAACAAATAAGATTCTAACAATAAGTACAACAAAGATGCCTACACATCTCATTGATTCCCATCTTGCAAGATTCAGAACCAAACCATTAGAGCCTTTTGATAAAGTGAATATCGGGATTAAATACATCTTGGCTAGCTGTGTCATAGAACCCAAGAACTTGGAGAAAGCTCTCGACCATCAAAACATCTGTAATTGAGTATTCCTGTTTGCATAGGAAAGAAAGAGCATGATTACTATAATAGTAGCATTAGTTGAAGCAAACTTTATTTCCAAAATGAAAAAAGATTGTGATAGAATAGCTTTATTTAGAAACCACAACGTTAGCACAGGATGACAAAGCACACTCATGTTGATAAAGGACAGTACGGACCGGTGTGTGCCTTATGCCTCCACGACTCGATGTGGTGAACTTGCATCTCCACTCGGATGAGGCCAACCTGGAGATCCATGATTCAACTAATGCGCCTTTTTCTATAGTTCACCTGAAATGAAGGAAATATTGCATCATTCAGCTAGCAAGAAGTAATTTGCTTATGTAAGGTGCAACTATAATTTGCTTATCCTTTTGTGCAGTTCCACTAAAATAAAGTGCCATTGTGGTGACAGTGACGGCTCATATTGCAAAGTCTAATAAAATGTTGCACGAGATTACCAGCAGCATTTGATACAACTTTTGGAAACTCCAGTCACCATTTTGTGTAGTTCCACCAAAATTGAGAGATGTTGCCCACGTGACATTTTAGTTGAACTGCACAAGACGCTCATTCCAAAAAACTGTTTTGTGCAATTCACCAAAAGGTCACAATAGCAACAAGGTGAAATGGATATCCCTATCTGCACAAAAAGATAGAAAGAAAATAGTTCCTAGTCAACAAGAAGATAAGAAACATACACGAAATGAAAAGAAGCATCTTGATTATGTTCGTGGCAATCATGCAAGGACATTAGAAATTTTAAAACATCAGCAATGCTTCATGTTATCGGAAGCATTACGATCAACAATATCATTCATCAAATATGGGACCGTGGCATTGCTTGTTTACTAAATACAGTAGAACAACAACAACTAAAGAGGTAGTTCAAGGGCATGGGACCGTGGGAACACCAGGACACTTAGCAGCATAAAGATGCAACTTACTTATCTTACTGGGAAAAACAGCAGGAGTACCGTTTGTAACACAGTTTAGTTGCATCATATCACTGGAGGTAGTAGATTAACAATAACACTGGTTAGACATGTCATTAAGGTAACAGTGTGATCACTTCATTTTACATGTGCCTTACATTAACAACAACAAAAAGTTAGTATAAGGACATGCGACAATGGATGCATTTGCACAATATACCAACAAGGAGGCATAAAGTGGTGATGTCGAGTTTGTTCATACTTTGAGAGGGCAGCAAATCTAATCTTGGAGACCTTTTACTATGTGAGGGAAGCAAATCTAATCCTGGACATACTCTGTTGAATTGTCCACGAGCCGCCACTTTCTATCATTTTTTCAACCAAATAATAGATCTGTTCCTTATCAAGTTTGTACTACCTTTTCCTTTTATTTCCCTTTTCAACCAAGAGACCGGTTGGGTATCCTGTCTTACTTTCCCCTTGTTATTTCCTCTTTGAATCAAGTCCTAGATTCATGCTACGAATTTCCCCCCTTTCTTAGTTCTTTGAACCAAGTCCTAGATTCGACTGCATGAAGTAGGTCCCGCGCCGCCTCGCCGCCCCGCCCTCCCTGAAACCGCTCCCCACAGCCGGTCCGCCGCCGCCCCGGCCATCCCTCTAGCCCCCCTCCCCACGCTGAGCTTTTTATCCGGCGATCCCCATGCCATTGCCCCACTACCATGCCCCCCGACCGCCGGCGACCACCACCCAAGGTAGTCAGAGTCGGGATTCGGAGTCGGATCGATTTTCCTCAGATAGAATCGAGTCGTAAGATCGAGTCGTGGAATCGAGGATTCTACTATATTTACTCAAAGAAGATATTTTGTATGCACACAACAAATTTATATGGGTTATATAGAGTTTTGACACTAAATATGGAGCAAAGAACGTACACATCAATGCTAGTTGTATTCCACTTCTTTTTATGGCTAACCTACCATCTAGCTCGCATGTATGGAACATATATGAGAGGGAAATATATAGAACATTCAAACCTTCAATGCACGAAATTTACTTAGGTTCTTTTTAGAGTGCATGAATAGTCGATCACTTGTCTATTTGAGCTGCAGTGCTAAACCTTGAAGGGTCTTCCTCTCCTTCTCCGATCAATCTTGAAGCATCCCCTTTTTCATGCCAATTCCACCTGTTGACAAGCCTGGTCCTCAATTTCGATCTAGGGTTGTTGAGAGCTAGATCAAAGGTGCCGGCGGCTGAGCATTTGGGCTTGGGAGGGGAAAAAAGGCCCATGAGGTATATGAAAAGGGGTTTGGATGATTGCATACTATTGTGCTACAACTAAACAAACGGCTTAGATAAATTAGTAGAATCGGACATAGTCCATAGCATAGTCGGGATTGTACAGTTTTGTATAAGATTCTATGATTTGGATCGCGACTCAACATGGATTCTACCTGATCCGGATTCATAGTGGGATTTGGATCGACATGCTTCTGTAGGGTCGTGAAGTCGTAGGATTCTAGCAGTCGAGTCGGGATTCTGACTACCTTGCCACCACCCCCACCTTGAACCCTAAGATAGATAGTGGGGTACCTCTCTGGCGAGCCCCCTCCCATTGCAGCCATTCTTCCTTAACTCCGGTGAGACCCCCACCCCCACCCCATGAAAATCGACTGACCCAAAAGTCGATTCAGTCAACTGAAGTGTAGCTAAATTGAAAAGATGCACATGCAGACACGTGGGGAACTGGGGCCATAGAGCATGGACGCTTTGGAAGAAATTATACCTGAGGGTCGTCGGGATGTCGGTAGCGGCAGGTCGGATCTGTGCACAATACGGCAGGGAGGAAGAACAGTCGCAGGACCTCCCGAGATGGCTTGTGCCGGAGAGAACGACATGGGTAGAGGATCAGGACACGATGGTAGTTGTAGGTTTCCTCCCTCACCTCCTATGACTGTGTGAACGATGCACTAGTCCTCTACACACACCGGCTGAAGCACTATAGGAATCAGGCACTTTTCCGTCCGCCATGGCTGACGGCAAAGGCATGCCTGGCGGACGGCAAAGGCCTTTGCTGTTTGTGAGCAGACGGCAACAGGTCTGGCTAAATAGGTTACGACAAAGGGCTCTTTGCCATCTGCTGGCAGACGGCAAAGATGATATGGTCTTTGCCCTCCGCCAGCCCACGGCATAGGACTTGGACGGCACACGTGCCAGCTTATGGCTGTTAGGGGGTTAACGGTGTGCTTTGCCGTCAGATAGCGGACGGCAAAGTAACCAAATAGGCCAGCCCCCAGGTTGCATAGGTAGCTACCATGTGGCTGCTTTGCTATCTGCTGGCTGAAGGAAAACCTCTTTTCCATCTACCAGCGGATGGCAAAGAGCCTGTATAGCCCCTGTTTTTTTGTTTTTTCTTAGATTCATTCAATTTCAACAAACAAGTTTGAACACACAAATTTCACAGCAGACATATCCAACACAAAAGTTTCATCATATATACATACATAACCAACACATAGTTCCATCCATACATAGTACAATAGTTTCACATTGTCCATCTAACACCTATCCATCCATATAACAAGTTCCACATTGTTCACCGACACAAAATAAAAGCCAAAAGGGAAAAGAAGTACTCCATCCATGCAAGCTTCCGTGAAGTAAATGAAATCTGCAAAATGGGAAACAAGAAAGTTAGAAGAAGAATACTAGAAGAAGAAGAAGAAGAAGAAGAAGAAGACTAGAATAACAAGTAAGCATACTTAGGTAAAATGGAGCTAACCTAGTTAATTATGCCATTTTTTACTGAACTAAGCATATTATGCCATTTTTGATATAAAGCAGCAAAGTATAGGTCTTTATTGAAGTAACCTAGGTAACTAAGCATATTAGAGCTAACTTAGAGCTAACTTAGGTCATTTTGGAGGAGAAGAAGAAGAAGAAGAATAAGAAGAAAAAGAATAAGAAGAAGAAGACTAGAAGAAGAAGAAGAAGAAGACTAGAAGAAGAAGAAGAAGAAGAAGAAGAAGGTTTTTACCCTTTTCCTTCTCATTATTCTTCTTTTATTCTTTCCTTTTCTTCTTTTTCTTCGTCTATTCTTTCTTTTTCTTCTCTTCCTTGTTTTTCTTCTTCTTACTCCTTATTTGTGTCATTTTAGAGCTTACATAGGTAATTATGCCATTTTTAGCTAACTAAGCTTATTATGTAAATTTGGATTAAAATAAGGTAAGTATAGGTCTTTTTTGTGCTACCATAAGAAATTATGCCATTTTTAGCTAATGTAGGTAAAATGGATCATTTTGGAGCTAATCTAGCTAAAATGGATCATATTGGAGCTAACCTAGGTTAAATGTGTCATTTTGGAGCTAAGTTAACTAATTATGGCATTTTTTAGTTAACTACGCATAAATATGCCATTTTTTACACAAGCCAAGTGTTTGTCATTATTGAGCAAACCTAGGTAACTAAGAATATTAGAGATAACTTAGCATATTAGAGCTAACTTAGGTCATTTCGGAGGAAACAGAAAGCTAAGTGTAGATCATTTTGGAGACCTGACATACCTGACATAGTTCACTCCTCCTTCTTCTACTTCAACTTCTTCATCCTAATGCGCCAAGAGCGACGAGGCGGTGAAGGAAGTGGGATGTAATCTTCTACCTCAACTGGCATGGTCATGTCGCCCGGCTGTGGGATCGCCGAGGCCACCACCATCGCAAGGTCATTGTCAGGCACCACCACCATCGTGAGGCCATATTCAGGCCACCACAATCTCTAGCCCATCGTTAGCCACCACCATACCTTGGCCACCGTCAGCCACCACCATCGTGAGGTCATCTTCAGACAGATTCGGTTGCACCTCCTCATCCCCACTCTGCTCCTCTTCTTCCCCACTCCATTCTGGATCATCCTCGCTGCTTCTTTTGTTGTAGCCAGAGTCGGTGCTACTTTGGCTATAGCCAGAGTCGCTGCTGCTGCTCCCATTGCCTGACCAAATGTAACAATGACCCTTAATCGATGTGAGACAAAGCCAAATGTAGAGGAAGAAGAGGCAGAACATACTGGCATCATCATTGTCCTAGTAGCACATGCGACACATAGTCGTGTTGAGCACCTTCACAGTGAGGATGGCGTCGCCGTCATACTTGAAGAGAAGGAAGTACCTGTGCCGCAGGTTGTAGGCTCGGTAGAACTACTCCCAGCCATGACACAGGTACATGTGGACGTACCTGATCACCAGCTACACGTCCCAATGCCTGTGAAGCCTGCCGTCGGCCTGTCGCAGCTTCACATTCTTCGGCCGACGGCTGTCCAGCATCTTCATGAAAGTGCCAGACAGCCTGTGCAGCGTGGGACAAGGAGTGATGTAGCAAACAGCAGAGTTATCATAAAGAGATGGGTGAAGGGGAGATCTCTCCTTTTACATACCTGCCTCCTGGATGAATTCTCAAGTATGATACTGAAGAACTCGAAAGCATCCAACTCGTACTCCTGTGTGGCAGAGTGCAGCCTACGGTGGCGGCCTCCCCCCATCTCTGATAAGCAGTAGAAGAGACCAATTAGTAATGCTCATGTTTCAAATTGATCATAGGTACATTAACAGTCATATTGTGGTCATCACTAAAATATCATTAGAGGATAAATGCACTTTCATTAACTAGCTCGTGACTATTTATGAGTCGACCGAGCTCAATATCCACCGTCAATTACCACTAATGAGCTACGTTTTCTTAGTTTTATCGAGAATTCTTTTTGGAGTACTTCAAATGTAGGACATATATATTAAGTTCCAGTGAGAGAAGACTTTGACCAAGAATTATTTTATCACTGTGGGGTTTATAGGATAAAAACTCACATTTATTACTAAGTACTAAGTATCGACAAAAGAAAAGGTAATGATACCAATTTCATGCCATATAAACCACATATTGACATATAAGCCACACACATGTTATGATTACACGATATCATGAACGTTTCTTCAAAGTTAAACAAGGATTATATATATTTAGTGAGTCAAGATAAACGCAAGCATCTGATAAATTTTACAATCATCTATCCACTTGGGCAGAGACATGCAACTGCCCGAAGTGTTCATCCAGGATCTAATACAATAACTCCCCATCCACGACATGTTCACTTCCAAACCCCTCTAAGACACTGAAGTGGATTTAAACACGGGCAAGGCAATGATCCATCCCACATCAGTACAACAAGCAACTACACGGGCCTAGCAGGTAGCAACCTCACACCAACAATCAGCTGAGTAGATCCATTCTTAAACATCTTCTACAGCATATACAACCACCGATGGATCTAAACATCTTCAGTAAACTAAGAGAATAATCTGGAGATGCATGACAGCCACACAAACACACACACATGTTATGATTACATGAATGTTGCTCACAAAAGTTAAACAAGGATTATAGCTACATGTCAAGCCAAGTTAAACACAAGCAGTTGAGAAAATTTACAGTCACTTATCCTAGGAGATGCAACTGCCCTAATGCCTCACCCAAGATCTAATACAATAACTCGCCAGGGCATGAAAAAAATTAGGAGGAAAGCATCATGCACAATAGCTCCTTTAATAGAACTAAAACCTTACAGCAAGCAACTAGCAACCTTACACCAACAAACAACTGAACAACTCCATTCCGAAGCATCTTCTACACCGCATATGGCCACCAACAAACCAAAAGCACCACCAAATTCGCACCAAGAACAGGAACAAATCACGACTACTGGCATGAGGCGGCCAGGGTAAACCATGGTGGAAAGAAATGGAGGAAGGGGAATTTTTCACCGTACCTCGCTTCAACATCTTGGAAGAGGGGGCAGTACCCGGCGGAGGCGGCGGAGGGGGAAGGATGGAACCAGGGCCGCAGGGATGGAGGAGGGGGGCGCCGCGGCAACGGGGGTTGCGTGGGGCGGCGGAAGCTCGGGCACGGGGGGCGGGGCGGGGCAGCACGGTGAGGGGGGTGGCGTAGGGTGGAGGAGGGGGTCGCCGGGAAAAAGCGGCGACGGGAGTGGCGGCGGCACGAGGGCGGGGTGGCGTGGGGTGGCGGAAGCACGGGGGAGCGGTGGCACGGGGCGGCGGCGGCTCGGGGACGGGACAGAGAGAGAGGGGGGGACCGAGAGATGGGTCAGCGGGCGTCGTTGGCATTTTGTTAGGGCACGGTTCTTTGTCGTCTGCTAGCAGACGGGAAAGAGCCTAGCTAACAGACGTTAGTTTTGCCATTTCTTTGCCATTCGCTAGCAGATGAAAAAGAAGCTTTGTCGTCAGCTGGCAGATGGCAAAGGAAGTGTTCGTTAGGTGCTCCTCGCTTATGGGCCACCCACACTCTTTGTCGTCTACCAATTGATGGCAAAGCCTCTATGCCATCTGATACATCTCCAATGTATCTACTTTTCCAAACACTTTTGTCCTTGTTTTGTACTCTAACTTGCATGATTTGAATGAAACTAACATGGACTGGCGCTGTTTTCAGCAGAACTGCCATGATGTTGTTTTGTGTGTAGAAAAGAAAAGTTCTCGGAATGTCGTGGAAATCCACGGAGGCACTTTTCAGATTTAATAAGAATTTTTGGTGAAAGAATTAGTGCCAGGGGGCCCATGGCCTGTCCACGAGATAGGGGGCGCCCCCCCCCCCAAGGTATGGCCCCCTATCTCGTGGGCCCCCTGGACACCTCCCGGCCTCAACTCCAACTCCATATATACCGTCTCGGGGAGAAAAAAAACAAGGAGAAAGTTTCATCACATTTCATGACACGGAGCCGCCGCCAAGACCTAATCTCTCTCGGGAGGGCTGATCTAGACTCCGTTCGGGGCTCCGGATAGGGGGATTCGTCGCCGTCGTCATCATCAACCATCCTCCATCACCAATTTCATGATGCTCACCGTCGTGCATGAGTAATTCCATCGTAGGCTTGCTGGAGGGTGATGGGTTGGATGAGATTTACCATGTAACCAAGTTAGTTTTGTTAAGGTTTGATCCCTAGTATCCACTATGTTCTGAGATTGATGTTGCTATGACTTTGCTATGCTTAATGCTTGTCACTAGGGCCCGAGTGCCATGATTTCAGATCTGAACCTATTATGTTTTCATGAATATATGTGTGTTCTTGATCCTATCTTGCAAGTCTATAGTCACCTACTATGTGTTATGATCCGACAACCCCAAAGTGACAATAATCGGGATACTTCTCGGTGATGACCATAGTTTGAGGAGTTCATGTATTCACTATGTGCTAATGCTTTGTTCCGGTTCTCTATTAAAAGGAGGCCTTAATATCCCTTAGTTTCCGTAAGGACCCCGCTGAACACGGGAGGGTAGGACAAAAGATGTCATGCAAGTTCTTTTCCATAAGCGTGTATGACTATTTACGGAATACATGCCTACATTACATTGATGAATTGGAGCTAGTTCTATATCACGCTATGTTATAACTATTGCATGAGGAATCGCATCTGGCATAATTATCCATCACTGATCCATTGCCTACGAGCTTTTCATATATTGTTCTTCGCTTATTTACTTTTCCGTTGCTACTGTTACAACTACTACAAAAACCCAAAAACATTTATCTTTACTTTTGCTACCGCTACTATTATTATCATACCACTTTTGCTACTAAACACTTTGCTGCGGATACTAAGTTATCCATGTGTGGTTGAATTGACAACTCAACTGCTAATACTCAAGAATATTCTTTGTCTCCCCTTGTGTCGAATCAATAAATTTGGATTGAATACTCTACCCTCGAAAGCTGTTGCGATCCCCTATACTTGTGGGTTATCAAGACTAATTTCTGGCGCCGTTGCCGGGGAGCATAGCTCAATTCTCTGAGTCACATGGGATTCATATCTGTTGATCACTATGAAGAACTTGAAAGACGATTGATCTACTATTTTGCCCTCAACTATGAGGGGAGGTAAGGAACTACCATCTAGCTCTGCACTAGATTCTCCTTCCGTTATTAGTAGGCTTGCGACACCTAACCCTGCTACTACTATGAATTTTGATATGTCGCATGTTGTTGATGATGCCACTTCTGCTATGCATGATGAAACTACTTCTGTGTGTGATACTACTTTGCCATTAGGTGAGTTTCCAGGTGAACAAGTTGCTAGATTTAGGGGGAATGAAATTACTGAAGATCCTATTACTGATGATAGTGATGATGAAGGTCCCCCCAATGAAATTACTGATGTTGTTCCTAAGGGTTATGTTATGCATGAAACAGATGCTATGGAAATTCTTGCTGGCAATGATAGAAATGATCTTAAGAAATTATTAGCTAAATGGAAGCAGCAGTCTCTTAATGCTAGAATGAAACCCGATCTTGCTTTTGCTACTTCACCTATCTGTGTTACTGATAAGGATTATGAATTCTCCGTTGATCCTGATATTATTACTTTAGTTGAATCTGATCCTTTTTATGGCCTTGAATCTGAAACTGTTGTGGCACATCTTACCAAGTTGAATGATATAGCCACCCTATTTACTCATGATGAGAAGTCTCGCTATTTATATATCCTTAGGATATTTCCGTTCTCATTAAAGGGTGATGCTAAGACTTGGTATAATTCTCTTGCTCCTGGTTGTGTGCGTAGTCCCCAAGATATGATTTATTACTTCTCTGCTAAATATTTCCCTGCTCATAAGAAACAAGCTGCCTTGAGGGAAATATATAATTTTGTGCAAATCAAAGAAGAGAGTCTCCCACAAGCTTGGGGGAGGCTTCTCCGGTTACTTAATGCTTTGCCTGATCATCCTCTTAAGAAAAATGAAATACTGGATATCTTTTATAATGGACTAACCGATGCTTCCAAAGACTACTTGGATAGTTCTGCTGGTTGTGTTTTCAGGGAAAGAACGGTCGACGAAGCTGAAATACTATTGAATAATATGTTGACTAATGAAAATAATTGGACTTTTCCTGAGCCAGTTCCTGAAGTAATTCCTGAACCAATTGAGCCAACTCCTGAGCCTATTCCTAAACCCACTCCGAAGAAGAGAGGTGTTTTATTTCTCATTCCTGAAGATATGCAAGAGGCAAAGAAATCAATTAAAGAAAAAGGTATTAAAGCTGAAGATGTTAAGAATTTACCTCCTATTGAAGAAATACATGGTCTTAATTTACCGCCTGAAGAACCATATTGTCTTGATAACCCGACACAGGTAGTAAAGGTAAATTCTCTCTATAGATATGATAAAGTTGAAATACCCTCTACTAAATTTCATAGCCCATGCTTAGATGAATTTGATGACTTCATGGCTAGACAAGAAAGTTTTAATGCTTATGTTGGTAGAGAGTTAAAGAATAATGCTTTCGAGATAGGACGCGTAGGTGATAATCTGGCTAGAGAAAAAGATGAACTTCACCGCGTAAGAAAATATGCTTCTATGGTTGCTACTCAAGCTGAGCAAGTCCTCAAAGCTCAAAATGATTTGCTTGATGAATTGAATAGTAAAAATAACTTTGCTGTTAGAGTGGCTACTAGAACTGGTAGAATGACTCAGGAACCTATGTATCCTGAAGGCCACCCTAAGAGAATCGAGCAAGATTCTCAGAGAAATAATTTAGAGGCACCTAGTTCTTCTAAAAAGAAGAAAAAGAAAAACGATAGAACTTTGCATGCTTCTAGTGAACCTACTGTAGACACACCTGAGAATCCCAATGATATTTCTATTTCTGATGCTGAAACACAATCAGGTGATGAACATGAACCTAGTGATAATGTTAATAATAACGTTCATGTTGATGCTCCACCTAGCAAAGACAATAATGTACAGATGGAACCTGCTGTTGATCTTGATAATCCACAATCAAAGAATCAATGTTATGATAAGAGAGATTTTGTTGCTAGGAAGCACGGTAAAGAAAGAGAACCATGGGTTTAGAAACCCATGCCCTTTCCTCCTAAGCCATCCAAGTCAAAGGATGATGAGGATTTTGAGCGCTTTGCTGAAATGATTAGACCTATTTTCTTATGTATCCGCTTAACTAATATGCTTAAAGTAAATCCTTATGCTAAGTATATGAAGGATATCATTACTAATAAAAGAAAAATACCGGAAGCTGAAATTTTCACCATGCTTGCTAATTACACTTTTAAGGGTCGAATACCAAAGAAACTTGGAGATCCGGGTGTACCAACTATACCATGCTCTATTAAAAGAAATTATGTTAGAACTGCTTTATGTGATCTTGGAGCCGGTGTTAGTGTTATGCCTCTCCCTTTATATCGTAGACTTGAATTGAATAAGTTGACACCTACTGAAATATCTTTGCAAATGGCCAATAAATCAACTACTGTACCTGTCGGTATTTGTGAGGATATGCCTGTTGTGGTTGCAAATGTCACTATCTTAACGGACTTTGTTATTCTTGATATTCCTGAGGACGATAGTATGTCTATTATCCTTGGTAGACCTTTTCTTAATACTGCAGGGGCTGTTATTGATTGCAACAAAGGCAATGTCACTTTTCATGTTAATGGTAATGAGCATATGGTACACTTTCCGAGGAAACAATCTCAAGTTCATAGCATCAATTCTATTGAAAAAGTTCCAACTATCATTTTTGGAGGTTTTCAATTTCCTCTCCCTACTGTTAAGAAAAAGTATGATATTCTTATTTTGGGGGATTTTCGTATCCCCGTTGAGGTAACTTAGTGTTATTCGAAATTTCTCCGGTTCCGTGCTATTCAGAATGAGTTTGTTAACAAGACTTTATCAACCTTGTTAGTGGGTTCATTTTGATGATCACGAGATGGATGAAACTAGAAGGCACAACCTTCTGCACCCTCCTTTTACTTTCTGTTATTTAGAATAAATAAAGCAAAAATAGTATTATCCGTCTGTTTTCTGAATTATCCATGCATTAAAAAATAGTTCGAAAATAAAAGTGCTCCAAATGCCCTGCAAATTTAGTCTGATTTTTTCTGGAATATTTGAGGATTTTAGGCACTGAAAACACTGCAGGAGGGGCAAGCACCAGGCCAGGAGAGAGGAGGGCGCCCCTTGTAGGGCGCGCCCCCCTGTCTCGTGGGCCCCTGGTGGCCCCCCTCCACTTATGCCAGCACCCACACAATTCATCTTCTACCCAAAAAAATCCCCATCCAGCTCAAGCCCGAGTTCTAGCTCGTTTTGCTGCGACTTTCGATCTCTTAGCTCAAAGCTCCATTCGCAAAACTTCTTTGGGAGATTGTTGCTTGGTATGTGACTCCTCCATTGGTCCAATTAGTTTTTGTTCTAGTGCTTTATTCATTGCAAATTTTTGCTGCATAGGTGACCATGTTCTTGAAGCTTTCATGTTAAAATTTTGAGGTCCCAAGCAATTCCAATGCATGATATAGGCTCTAGGCACTTGTAGGAGTAGTTGCTATCAATCGTGTTTAGTTTTATCCACTTCTATTTTGAAGTTACTAAAATTTCAGAAAATTTCAGAAAAAGAAATATGCTTAGAAGAATGTACCAAGGAGATTCCTCGGCAAAGAAAGGGCCAATGATTGCTATACGTGAACAAGATGTTAATTTGCCAAGGGACGCAAATGTTCGGGCTTGCGAGTGGCCATCCGATGATTTTATGGTCGAAGCAGGCTTCAAGGGGGAATTTGATGCGTATGTGCTTAATGCTGAGCTGGAAGACTTCTTACAAGATAAGTGTCCTCGGTATTATCAATTGACTGATTCCTTTGTGCGGAGGTTCGAATATATTTCTTCGCGTAATTCTCCTAGTGTTATGTTTGATATTTATGATACATCTTATACCATGGATTTAGAGGACTTCACAACTGCTTGCAAACTCCCGCAGTGGGGTAACATTAATGATCCTCCCAAATATGAAGTTAGAGATTTTCTTGCTAGTATTACTGTGGGAGAATCTAGGGACGTAACACAAGCTACCACAGGGAGCATTCATTTTCCTTCTATACATTACTTTGCTCTCTTTATTGGTAGATGCATTAACGGTAAGGACGAAGTATGTCACATGTGTGCCCCTGATCATTGTGTCCTCAAGAGTGCCGTGTCAGGTTATAGAGGTTATAACTTGGGGGCAATAGTTGCACGTAGGTTGCATAATAATAATAAAAGGGGAGATTTCTTTGGAGGAATTCATGCAACCCGTGTGGCTAATTTTCTTAATATAGCTCCACAAGAGGGGATATGCTTGTACCTCCTGTTTATTTGGATAAAGAAGCTATGTTTGATCATCATTTTCTTGAGAGGAATGAACAATTCCTCCATTATCGACTAACCTATAACAGACGCAACGTCGTCCCTGTTACTCTTCCTGCTCCCTACCTTTTTGATTATCAGACAAAAAGAAGATATGTTGTCACCAGGGAAGAAGCCACTGAATATGAGAGGGGAATGGAGGCAGTCCGCCAACACACTGCTGCTCAGGAGGTGGTCGCCTCTACATCTCAGTACTACCCCAGCTACACTTATGGATATCAGCCAGGCGGTCATTGGTATTAGACCAACTTAGGCCAAAAGCCTAAGCTTGGGGGAGTACGTGTTTCTCACCGACTTTACTTTCATGTTCACACACTAGTCGTCGGTACTCACACTCTTTCATTGTATTATCCATGCTAGTTTAAATTTCTGTTTTAAGTTTTCTTCTTGTGTGTTTGATAAACCTTAAGAAAAAACAAAAAAAATTAGTTAGTTTAATTTCCTTGTCTGTAGTAGAAATTAAAATGAAAACCCAAAAAGATTTCTTTTTCTTCTTTTACTTGTTGGGAGCTTTCCTGTGTAAATAGTTTTCTTTTCTTTTCTTTCTTTTGGGGTTGAGAAGACTATATTGAAAATGCTTAGTGGCTCTTATATGCATGATTGTTTATTTAATTTAGAGCCCATATTACTTGTGTTCTCTCTCTTGAGTTGAATGCTTGCAGATTCCAGCTTAGTCCAATGCACATGCACTCTTATTATTATACACATCGTTCGGTCGTGCGAGTGAAAGGCAATAATGACGATATATGATGGACTTATTGGGATGAGAAAAGCTGGTATGAACTCAACCTCTCTTGTTTTTGTAGATGTGATGAGTTCATCGTTCCTGAGTCAGCTATTATGAAGTAAACATATTTGCAATGATATTTAGAGATTATAGTTGCTTGTGCCATGCTTCATTAGCTATGGGTTATAATGGTTTACCTTGCGTGCCAACATGCTATTAGAATGATTAGATGTGGTATGATGAGATGGTATCCTCCTTTAAATGAATTGAGTGACTCGACTTGGCACATGTTCATGCATATAGTTGAATCAAATCAACATAGCCTTCATGATATTTATGTTCATGGTGGATAATATCCTACTCATGCTTGTACTTGGTGTAAATAATTTTAATGCATGTTTACGACTATTGTCGCTCTCTCAGTTGGTTGCTTCCCAGTCTTTTGCTAGCCTTCACCTGTACTAAGCGGGAATACTACTTGTGCATCCAAACTCCTTAAACCCCAAAGTTGTTCCATATGAGTCCACTATACCTTCCTATATGCAGTATTTACGTGCCGTTCCAAGTAAATTTGTATGTGCCAAACTCCAAACCTTCAAATGAAATTCTGTTTTGTATGCTCGAGCAGCTCATGTTTCAACTAGGGCTGCCTATATCTTCCATTATAGGTGGGTTATTCTCAAGAGGAGTGGACTCCACTCCTCACTCACGAGAAAGGGCCGGTAACCAGGATGCCTAGTCCCACGATCCAAAAAGATCAAAGCAAATCAAAATAATTAAGCAAAACTCCCACAGGGCTGTTGTATGTTGGATGCACTCGTTGTTTCGAGCAAGCCATGGATTGATGCTTGTTGGTGGTTGGGGGAGTATAAACCTTTATCATTCTGTTTGGGAACTGCCTATAATGCACGTCGTATGAAAGATACAACCATCTCATAGTTGTTGCGTTGACAGCAAAAGTATGCCGCTCAAACTGTTATTCAATCTCTATTTTAAAATCAAGCTCTGGCATCTCTACAAATCCCTGCTTCCCTCTGCGAAGGGCCTATCTATTTACTTTTATGTTGAGTCATCACCCTTCTTATTAAAAACCGTTGGAGAGCACACTGTCATTTGCATTCATTATTATTGGTTTATATTGGGTATGACTTGACTGGATCTCTTTTACCATGAATTACAATGTTTAGTTAGTCCTTGATCTTTAAAGGTGCTCTGCATTTATGTTTTGCGGTCTTAGAAAGGGCTAGCGAGATACCATTTTGTTATGTCATGTTATGATTATTTTGAGAAAGTGTTGTCATCCAAGTTTTATTATTATGACTCGCTAGCTGATTATGTTATTGATATGAGTAATTCTGGGACCTACGTGTTAGTGTTAGTATGGTTAGTTCATAATATTTGCTGAAACTTGAATGCTGGCTTTTCATGTTACAACAACAAAAGCAACAGAGTTTGTAAAAGTTTTTCTTTATCACTTCCAGTTTACCAACTGAATTGCTTGAGGACAAGCAGAGGTTTAAGCTTGGGGGAGTTGATACGTCTCCAACGTATCTACTTTTCCAAACACTTTTTCCCTTGTTTTGGACTCTAACTTGCATGATTTGAATGAAACTAACCTGGACTGACGCTGTTTTCAGCAGAACTGCCATGATGTTATTTTATGTGTAGAAAAGAAAAGTTCTCGGAATGTCCTGGAAATCCACGGAGGCACTTTTCAGATTTAATAAGAATTTTTGGCAAAAGAATTAGTGCCAGGGGGCCCATGGCCTGTCAACGAGACAGGGGGGCGCCCCCCCTACGGCGCAGCCCCCTATCTTGTGGGCCCCCTGGACACCTCCCAGCCTCAACTCCAACTCCATATACACTGTCTCGAGGAGAAAAAAAATCAAGGAGAAAGTTTCATCGCGTTTCACGACATGGAGCCGCCGCCAAGCCCTAATCTCTCTCAGGAGGGCTGATCTGGAGTCCGTTCGGGGCTTCGGAGAAGGAAATTCGTTGCCGTCGTCATCATCAATCATCCTGCATCACCAATTTCATGATGCTCACCACCGTGCGTGAGTAATTCCATCGTAGGCTTGCTGGACGGCGATGGGTTGGATGAGATTTATCATGTAAACAAGTTAGTTTTGTTAGGGTTTGATCCCTAGTATCCACTATGTTCTGAGATTGATGTTGCTATGACTTTTCTATGCTTAATGCTTGTCACTAGGGCCCGAGTGCCATGATTTCAGATCTGAACCTATTATGTTTTCATGAATATATGTGTGTTCTTGATCCTATCTTGCAAGTCTATAGTCACCTATTATGTGTTATGATCCGACAACCCCGAAGTGACAATAACCGGGATACTTCTCGGTGATGACTGTAGTTTGAGGAGTTCATGTATTCACTATCTGCTAATGCTTTGTTCTGGTTCTCTATTAAAAGCAGGCCTTAATATCCCTTAGTTTCCGTAAGGACCCCGCTGAACACGGGAGGGTAGGACAAAAGATTCCATGCAAGTTCTTTTCCATAAGCACGTATGACTATTTACGGAATACATGCCTACATTACATTGATGAATTGGAGCTAGTTCTATATCACCCTATGTTATAACTATTGCATGAGGAGTCGCATCCGGCATAATTATCCATCACTGATCCATTGCCTATGAGCTTTTCATATATTGTTCTTCGCTTATTTACTTTTCCGTTGCTACTATTACAACTACTACAAAAACCCAAAAACATTTATCTTTATTTTTTTCTACCGCTACTATTATTTTCATACCACTTTTGCTACTAAACACTTTGCTGCAGATACTAAGTTATCCAGGTGTGGTTGAATTGACAACTCAACTGCTAATACTCAAGAATATTCTTTGGCTCCCCTTGTGTCGAATCAATAAATTTAGGTTGAATACTCTACCCTCGAAAGCTATTGTGATCCCCTATACGTGTGGGTTATCACCGTCCACTAGCAGACAGCAAAGAGCTGGCTGACGGCAAACATGATCTTCGCCATCAGCTCATTATTTGCCGTCAGCTTTCTTCAAGCTGATGGCAAAGACATTCTTTGCCATCAGCCAGCTGACGGCAAAGATTTGGCTGACGGCAAAGATCCTGATTCCAGTAGTGAAAGGATCCGGCCGGATCTGTGACCAGCGGTGAGCAGAGAGAAAATGTCAGTACCACTGTCTTGTACTATATAGTGGAGTGATTATCTTTTTGTCTCAACAACAAGCGTTTCAGTTTGTGTACGTGGAATTAAATAAAAGAAACTCTCTATTTAACATGACTAACTATACGAATCCTACTTACTAGTATAGTAGTAGTATTGTTTCATCGTGCTCCCTGACCCTCCATTCATTAAACAACCCCACGGGTGAATAAACATAAAGTACTAGTATTTATATAGAACGAACAAGCTCGAACTATTTTGGCTTTGAGATATTGATGGTACAATTTGACCGCATTGCATCAATGGACTCAGTATTTTGAAGTAACCTATACGTATATGCATGGTTTACATTCCGAATCGCTAGCTAGAGCTTGAACTGCATTTGTTTACATGTACCACATTTTTCTTTTGGTTTCCTGCTCCATGGAGCAATTCATTGATACAAAATATTACTACGAGTAGTTAAAAGTTGAGGGCGGGGCTTTTCCCGGGCATTACAAGCGTCAATTTTCATGTAGGCGGTTTGACAGAGAGGCGAGGAGGGTGAGGGAGTAGCGGATTCAACTTACTGCTGGAAAGGTAGGGTTGTGCGATTTGATGAGACGTTACTGTTGGAAAGACGGGGTCTTGTGATATGTCTACTCACTATAGTCACGAATTACTGGCGCTACGACCGGGGTGATGCCCCCCATCCATTCCCCAGTCTAATCTGGTGCATGACACGTCGACTTGGATGCTGGCTCTCCCACATGTCAGTGAAGTACGTAAGAAGGAGAAAAGAATCATGTAGTACATATAGTGTGTATACTAGTACTACTACTCACGTCGGAGGAGTGCGAACCACGGCAGCTCAGTGAACCTGCAGGTGATAGGCCATAGAAAACAATGTGGTGATATGGCCATAAAAACCATGTGCTATAGTCCAGTCTGTAGCATGTATTGCTACCTCTTGAGCATGCGTTGGTTTTCCCTTGAATAGGAAAGGGTGATGCAGCAAAGTAGCGTAAGTATCTCCCTCTGTTTTGAGAACCAATGTATCAATCTAGTAGGAGACAACACACAAGTCACCTAGTACCTGCACAAACAATCAAGAACCTTGCAAGCAACACGATAAAGGGGTTGTCAATCCCTTCACGGTCACACGCAAAAGTGAGATCTGATAAAGATAGTAAAGTAAAAAAAATTGGTTTTTTTGTTGTATAGATTGGAAAGTAAAGATTGCAAAATAGTAAACGAGATGCGAAGTAAAAAAAGGAGATGTAATATGAGAGAAAAGAGACCCGAGGGCCATAGGTTTTACTTGTGGCTTCTCTCAAGATAGCATATATTACGGTGCATGAACAAATTACTGCCAAGAAATTGATAGAAAAGTGCATAATTATGAAGACATCTAAGGCAATGATCATGAACATAGGCATCATGTCTGTGTCAAGTAGACCGAAATGATTCTGCATCTACTACTATTACTCCACACATCGACCGCTATCCAGCATGCATCTAGAGTATTAAGTTCATAAAAACAGAGTAATGCATTAAGCAAGATGACATGATGTAGAGGGATAAACTCAAGCAATATGATATAAACCCTATCTTTTTATCCTCGATGGCAGCAATACAATACGTGCCTTGCTACCCCTACTGTCACTGGGAAAGGACACCACAAGATTGAACCCAAAGTTGAGAACTTCTCCCATTGCAAGAAAGATCAATCTAGTAGGCCAAACTAAACCGATAATTCGAAGAGACTCGCAAAGATATCAAATAATGCATATAAGAATTCAGAGAAGAACCAAATAATATTCATAGATAATCAAGTTCATAAATCCACAATTCATCGGATCTCGGCAAACACACCGCAAAAGAGTATTACCTTGAATAGATCTCCAAGAACATCAAGGAGAACTTTGTATTGAGAATCAAAGAGAAAGAAGAAACCATCTATCTAATAACTATGGACCCGAAGGTCTATGGTAAACTACTCATGCTTCATCGGGGAGGTAATGGTGTTGATGTAGAAGCCCTTTATGATCAAATCACCCTCCGGCAGATTGCTGGAAAAGGCCCCAAGATGGGATCTCACGGGTACAGAAGTTTGCACAGGTGGAAAAGTGGTTCCGTGGCTCCCCCTGATGTTTCTAGGGTATAAGAGTGTATATAGGAGGAAAAAAGTACGTCGGTGGAGCTACGAGGGGCCCATGAGGGTGGGGGGCGCGCCGTCCTGCCTCATGGCCTCCTCGTAGAGTCCCAGACTTCAACTACAAGTCTTATGGATTGATTTTGGTCCAAGAAAGATCCTCGCGAAGGTTTCATTTCGTTTGGACTCCGTTTGATATTCCTTTTCTGCAAAACACTAAAATAGGCAAAACAACAGAAACTAACACTGGGCCTCCGGTAAATAGGTTCGTCCCAAAAATAATATAAAAGAGTATATTAAAGCCCATTAAGCATCCAAAACAGATAATATAATAGCATGGACCAATAAAAAATTATAGATACGTTGGAGATGTATCAAGCATCCCCAAGCTTAATTCTTGCTCGTCCACGAGTAGGTAAATGATAAAAACAGAATTTTTGATGTGGAATGCTACCTAGCATATTTTTCAATGTAATTTTATTTATTGTGGCATGAATGTTCAGATCCATGTGCTCGTCCGCGCCCGCCAATAGTTCCTGCGTGACCTCCGTTGTCTCCCCCCTCTCTCACTGGCGCCGTTCGTCGCCGGGTACTGTGGACAGGTATCCTCCGGTGGAGCCCGAACCCTCCCCGCTGCCCGCTTATAAATGCCACCACCCTAGTCTCTTTGAGCACCCGCAGCTCCTCCCACACCCTCCACAAACTTGTAGAAGCCGCAGCCCGGCCGGGCAGGCCGCGGGCTGCCGTACCGAAGCTCGAGCTCACTGGCGATCCCCTTAGGATCGTCCCTCCAGCTCCAACCCCTCCCATGCTAGGGCGACCCTGCCAGAACCTCTTCCACTCTTCGGTGAGGGCGTTCCTCCCTGTTGGAGCCCCTGGAGCCGCCCCGAGCCACCGTCGTCTTCGTCTCCGGCGACACCTGCCCTCTGCCTCCGCTGGAGAGGCCGATTCCGACACTGTCCGGTCACCTCTAGCCACGCTACAGGTATGGGCAGGTGCGCAATCATCTTCTCCTTCGATTCCACCCTCTCGTTTGACTCCAAGAACCCTCGTGGCCGGTGTATGCTCCGGCGAAGCGCCGCCTCCCTCTGTTTCCTTCTCCCCTCCTTCTGGCCTGACTACCGGGGCCCGCTAGTCAGCCACTCAGTACACGGGCGAAGTGGTAGGAGTGGTGGCGCCCCGGGCGTTTACGCCTTCGACTTCAGCCCCCCCCCCCCAGTCTGTTTTCTTTTTTTTAAACCAAATTCATTTAAATCCAGGAAACTTCAAACAGCCATAACTTCTTATCTATAAGTCCAAATGCATTGATTCTTTTTGCATTGTGTTCTTTGTCCAAAAATCTAACAGAACCCAAAAGATGGGATTTTTCCTTGCTGTCTAGATTTTCTGGTAATTTTCATAAGGTTTCTTGATGTTTTCTTTTTGTGGTTTTATTTATTTTCAGAAGAGCAAGCTTGTATTGAGGATCACTAGGAGATTTGTGAACCTCATCAGCACTAAGGCAAGCAACAACAACATTTTCATAGTGCCACTTCAATATTTGTGATTTTCCTACTTGAACTTATGGTTATTCTTGCATTTAAATAATTATTATGATAATTATATTCTGTTAAATGCTTGCCACATTAGATATGCTTGATTTACAAAAAGTTTGAAATGAATCTTGCTAGTAATCTAACAAGAACTTAGCTATGAGAAATGATAAAATGATATAGTCATGGAGGTTAATAATTAGTTTAATTATTATTCTTGCATGATAATGAGATTGCTAGAAATGGTTCTGGTTTAAGTGAGGTTGATCTTAACCAGAGAAGTATCTTGAGTTGGTGATGGCTCCGTGGGAGTGTAGTTGAACTAGTTATTCTCTTGGTTATTTGATGCATATGTTAGTGATGCATAGCATGGCATTATGACACCAGTTACTTTCACCTTAAGTTGAACCTGATAAATAACTCAACTTGAATATGTTGTTGATCGGGTCGTGGTGCCGCTGAAATGAGTTTTTCCCAGTGCAACTACATTTGCCGGTATGGGATGGCCTTAATGCGCTTCATTGTCGTGCCTCTAGTCGGTGCCTCCATCTAAGGAAGGTTATGGGCGAGCTGTACCCTGGCCCGGTAAGCAGGCATAACCTTGTGTGCCAGTTGATGAGTTAAGTGTTTGGCTCCCAGAGTGGATCGTTGGCACGACGGTGGTTTTGACGTGTCTTGAGGTAGACACAGGGCCACCCAGGTCTAGCCCGATGGGGATTGAGTAGGAGTGGCCGGGAGAGTGTCATGACAATGAAGTGGTTTCGTCAGAATGCCGTTGGTCCACCCAAATGGGAGTGCGAGGCCATGGTTTCCATAGTGTGGGTACAGCGCGCTACCTCTGCAGAGTGTATTAATCTATCGATAGCCGAGTCCACGGTTACGGACACGCTCGAAAGTAGGGTACACCATGGGTCAACACTTAATAAATTTGCACACTGAGACTTGCACTAAGGTAATGGTAGTGAGGCCATCGTGTTGAGGTTGAGACCAAGTGTTGGTCGTGGTTGTGATCGCCGTAAGGATCACGAGATTGTCGTTGGATTCTTCATGTTTGTGGTCTGGAAATGATCATGTTCGGTAAGCCAGTCCATGGGACGAGTACCACTTGAGCATATTCATAGCATGTTGGATATATATATTGTTGCATTGCATATTTAATTGGTTAAGTATCATGATATTGTTTGTCATTATGTTTATGCTTGTTGTGAGCTTGCAAGTACATTCAATGTACTGACATGGCGTGTCATGCCAGATTTCAGGAAAGTCTCGTTGGAAAGGAGAGCTGTCCGAGTCTAGATCGTGTCCACATCGGTGTCCCTGTGCTATGGAGTCCCGCTACGACGTTATTCCGCTGCCGCGTAGTTGTCATGATAGAGGCCCCTTTATGTTTACTAAATAATGTACATATTGTTTAGCCGCACCGTGTGTGCTGCTTGGCCTCGCTAACTATTGTAATATGAACTATGCTCTGCTAGCATGAATAAAGTAGTTGTTTTTCTGTACCAAGTTGTTGTGTGTTGCCAGAAGACAAGGTCTCTGTGCTGGCAATGCAGGGTAAACCAGTCACTCTGAGCCGGGGTGCCACAACGCTTGGTATCAGAGCCGCGCTAACTGTAGGCCATGCTAGACTACGCCGAGTTAATTGGACGTTAGATACGAGTTGTAGTTGAGTGCCGGTAGCCTATTGTAGCTGGTTGTTGCATTGCATGCACTTCTTTATATTTTTTTATGCTAACGTGCTAATGGTTGTGAGTGTAGATGGCTCCGGTGCTGTATCCGTGCTAGTTGCAGCGGATGCCGTACACGTCACCGGATCTCCTTCGTAACGTGTGGCATCGGCTGTACCCTCACGGTGACGATCCAGTCTATCATGTGTATCGGGAGCATCTAGCTGACTCAGTGTATGAGTATCACGCCGTGGTTACTCTGTGCACCAGTTCTGATTCCAGCAGTTACAACTCGTACTTCACGAAGCGGCTACGCTTCTACCGCTTCTCAGGATGTCCAGTTTGCTACATTCAAGGTACTCGTTGAGCTACGTTACAACGAGGTCCGGATGCAGAAGCACCCAGGTTTCCACTTCTATCCTTCTCTCCACGATAATGGTCATGTCTGTTTCCCTGTCATTGATCCGGAGTCTGATAGTGTAGCTAGCCACCTTTCTCGCTATATCACTGCTAGCTATCTTCTGATCTACGAGTTGGCTCGTGAGCTGAGTCATGCCCGTTCTACTTTAGCCTTTGCTTTAGTCTCTGCTAGCTCAGCCACAACTCCACCATCTGTAGGATTTACTCCCTATATTCCTGCCAGTTCTAGATCCCCTGTTTCCCTCCGAGTAGCTCAGGCACCGCGACTATGAGTCCACTTAGTGCTCCTGCTGAGTGGGTTTCACTCCTACCCACTCCTGTAGCCCCGATGATTCACCCTCCACCTACCCCTAAGGGAGAGCCCTCGAGGCAGCGTCATCGTGTCACTTTTAACCCGGAGGTCTCAGTTAATCCCGTCAGTTCAGGATTTGAGTCCGCTTCAGGAGAGGACACCGCAGGACTAGCCGAGCAGTAGAGTTTCCAAGTATTTGCAGTCGTCAGGATGGAGTATGGATGTAGTCGTACGAGTCATGATGTTTCGTTTCATGTATGAGGGTAGTTGGACCTGGCATGTTGTTATCTTTCATTTACGAGTCCATGTATAATTATGTTGGAACTTTATTTTATTCGCCGTATTTCCTTCTCCATTTCGGTTTTACACGGATTTTGTTGCTGGCTTCTCCCCAACTTATTTTGAATGCTTCTCATCTCAGTTGCGTTGCCTTGGGAAAAATCATATTAGGATGACGCGCGGAGGCTGCAGTAGCAACGTTCGCGAGGGTACTCCTGTTCGTTGGTCCGCACGACAGGTGTAACACCCCAAAAATTTAACCAGGTTTTAGTTATTAAAATTTTGCCAAGAGTTAAAAAAATTTCCTGCAAGAATATCTCTGTTGATTTCAAAATTTTCTTTTAATATTAAGGAGTTTTTCCCAAGTGGATCCTTCCAAAACATATTGGACTTATTTTCCCTCTCATTTAAAAACATCTCTCAATCAGTAGATTTATTTATTAAATTATTTCACCCTGACCTTTATTCATTAAATGACTTGTTTTGAGTTTTGGAGCTCTTTTTGTACTACAACCAGTTGATATATTTATCTAAAAATCTAACCAAAATTGATGTCATGTAATGTCTCTAAATCACTTTTGTGCAATAATATATTTGATTCATTGCATATTTTGAGTGCTACACCTGTTTTCCTTCTCTGGTCCAGTCGGAAGTTTTGCACTACAACCCTTTTAAATATTTGTTTCTAGCTTCCACCAAAATTTTGGGATGTCAGTTGGATCATATCATTCCATTATATGCAAAAATCCAGGGTTGTTCTTTGAAAATTTTGAGTGAAACAACCTCATCTTCATTCTGGTCCAACATGATGGTTTGTACAACAACCATATTTTTGCTTGCTCTTTAGCCCGTGATTCTTTCTCCTACTTGTAGTCCTCCATGTTAAACTCCTAAGTCCAGGAGCATGCAACCATTGGCATATTTTTTGATCATGAAATAATGCCATTCACCTCCTATCCAGATTTAGAGTTCTGCAAAACTTACACTAGCAAGTTCGTGCTTTCCACCAACTAACTTCACCATCTCCTTATGCATCTAAAGAGACCGCCATCTGGAGTTTTTGACCACTCCAAGACCTGCCTAGATGCCTCTGGCATTTTGTCAAACACCCTGTGTGCATGGTGAGATTTGGCATGGATTTTAGTTAGCAATGTGAACCTGATCCTCCGACCCATCAAGCTTGTCCACTGATCTCCTTGCAAGCCCTAGCCTAGAACTGCTAATTCCCAGCTCCAACCAAGCCACCGAGCAGGCCATGGCATTTCTTTGAGCAGCTGGTGGGCGTGCACTGGGCGCGCCCAGAGCGCGCCAATTGCAGCCGCGCGCACAAGCCGCCGCGTCGCGCCCCTGTCTTGGCCCACACTGCAGAACCTCGTCACGTGCTCCCCTCCTCGCCACAACACGCCAGCCCGCCCTGGCGCCCTACAGCGCCCCCGCCAGAGCACTTTTGGCAGCACGCCGGCGTCCGTAGTGCGCCTCTGCCACGGGCAGCGCCGCCCGAGCCGCCAGCTCCCGCCACCTGCCCCTGGAGCTTCGCGATCTTATCCCCTCGCTCGTCTGCAAGCGCTCGTCGCCGCCACGTCGCCCTAGCTACAGAGAGGCGGTCCGCCGGAGAACTTATCCACGGCAGCCGCGGAACCGCCTTGCCTCGCCTATATAAGGACCCCTGAGCTTGCCAAACCCTCAAGAAAACTCTCTCACCCTCTCGCGGATCCTCCCGTAGCAGTAGAAGGACCGGAGATGGTCGTCTTCTTCCTCTCCAGCAACTACGGCCGCCGCCACTGCCTCGTTCACTCCGGCGCCACCAGGACCTCCCCCTCCCTACTCTCTACACCAGGAACTCCCTCTCCCTCTCATGAGTCCAAACCCCCACTCAATTTTGCTCGGGACTAGCCGCAGGCGAAAATTCACTTCGCCCCCGAAACCTCCTCCGCCGCGAAGCTCGCCGCCGGCAGCTCACTCCATCCCCGCCGACCCAACGACTACCGGGAGGACCATCCCAGTCTGGTGGATCCATCCCCGCCCTCTAGAGGCCGCGAGGAGCCGCCTCTCCCCGATGTTGGTCGCCGGAGCCTCGCCCCGCTCGGACAGAGGAGGGAGAAGGGGCGCGGCGACTGGTCAAACCTGACCAGTGGGCCAGGCGGGCCCACTGTCAGTGACCCCACGCCGGTCCACGTGTTTAAGTGAAGACGTATAATCCCCAGTACGTTTTCCCTGCACCGAAACCGTATTCGAGACTGAAACGTTTTCTTTTTGTTTTATTTTTAAAACAGATTTTGACCAGAACTTTGACTGGTGATATCTTTTTAAGTATAACTCCAAATGAATTAATTCTTTTTCCTACCTCTCTCAAATATTGTCTAGTTTATTTTAAGATTTATTTGAAAAAATTACAGAACAACTTTTTGTGCTGTTTTTATTTTGTGTGTTAATTCATTTATATTGCTAAAATAGGATTTTTGAAGAGAGGAGAAATAATTCAAGAGTTTGAAATGCACCCTGCCTTCCCGTGACCTAAAGGCAAGCATTCTGAACCCTGGCATAATATTTTTGTGTGTTCGATGACACGTTCATAACGTCACCTCACTTTGGAGAAACTTGTTATTTCATGTGATATGATCATATGCATGGGTGCATGTCATTGATTTCCATGCTATTGGAAATGAACACACTTGTGATGATAATCATCCTCGTGTGCCTTGCATGCATACCGGCAGGAACCCGGGAAAACCTCTGCCTTGTGTAGGCATGAGTTTGTCGCCGGTCTCCATCGGGACGGTTATGTCTGGTATGGCATGGTAAGGTGATATGAGCGGTGACTCTGTTGGTTGAAATATATTCGTTATGCTAATCATGCAGGGAATACTTAAACCTCCTGAGTCGACCATAGATCGAGTCTTGTTCTAGTAACCCCCATACTTGTTTCGTACTACCACTCATCTCTACAGCAAGTAGAGTAGGGTTCAGTAAGTTGTCAACCTCTTTCTAGCCCACACCGTACAGAGAGGCCAGGGTGGAAGATACCGGTTGTAGCTGGTAGGCAGGCCACCTGGTCCAGGGGCATGGGTGTTTCCGGTTGGGACCGAGAGGGGAGGCCACCCCTTAGAGCGCGCGATATAAATTTGATCCCATGCTACGCGAGGTTGTAGCCTCCCCACTTAGAGTTTGCTTAACAGGTGTCATGGGTGATTCCAGACACGTGTGAGTTAAGCTGGTGTGTGCATGTTAGGTGTGTTTTCAACAAAAAGACCGTAGGCGGAATTAGTTCCGATGGACAAAGGAAATCCGTTACTCGTGGGTAAAGTGTACACCCTCTGCAGAGATTAAACCTATTCGAATAGCCGTGTCCATGGTTAAGGATTACAGTTTGGGATGGGTCAAGTGTCGGTCTTAGTGTCGGTCTTCGGAGGCGAAACTGTTAAACCAGAGCATGGATTGTGACTTGTGACTTGTGATAATTATGATTATTATTATTGTTGACTAACCCGTGATATTATTGTTATTATCGAGTATCTCTAGGATGGTTCTACCTCCAGGATATTCACTATGTTTGTTTATTTTAAAGCCCTTTATGTGGTGTCGCTCAGACGCCCGACTGTGGCATTTCTTTTAAAGCCCTTTACGTGGTGTCGCACAGACGCCCGACTGTGGCATTTCTTTTAAAGCCCTTTATGTGGTGTCGCTCAGACGCCCGACTGTGGCATTTCTTTTAAAGCCCTTTATGTGGTGTCGCTCAGACGCCCGACTGTGGCATTCTTTTAAAGCCCTTTATGTGGTGTCGCTCAGACGCGCGACTGTGGCATTTCTTTTAAAGTCCTTTATGTGGTGTCGCTCAGACGCCCGACTGTGGCATTTCTTTTAAAGCCCTTTATGTGGTGTCGCTCAGACGCTCGACTGTGGCATTTCTTTTAAAGCCCTTTATGTGGTGTCGCTCAGACGCCCGACTGTGGCATGCTTGTTATTTATTTCATAATTTTTAATGCTTCTATGACATTGCATATTCATATATTACATGCTTACACACATCAGAGTTATGTTTATCTTTTGTGACTGACGTCATGAGTATATAATATTTTCAGCACATCGTTGTTATATTATACCCGTGTTCATAATGTTTGCGAGTACATTCAAAGTACTCACTGGCTTGTCCCTGGCTATTGTCTTGGCCAGATTTCTTGCGCGGAAAGGAGCGACTGTGTTGACAGCCCCGGAACCCACACAATGGAGATAGCAGCCTCGCGAAGATAGGAGTTAACCTGGTCAGCTGTTCCCGTGGGAAATGGAGTCCCATAGACACTGATGTTTCACAACCCGCTTCCGCCATCAACCACTAGAAACCATTTGTTGTACTCACAGGCCGGAATGGTCTTGTACTACATATTTTGTATTTTGCTTGGAATTTCTGTATCAAGTTGGTGCCTCATCAGCTAACAGTTATCCTGGGGCTGGTGAGCAGAAGGGCCATTTTCTGGGAATTAACACCCGGAGAACCGGTCGCCACAACAGGCAGGACACTCACCCGAGCCATACGTTCCACCACCGCCTCCACCGCCAAATCCGCCCTCCACCGAGAAAATTCTGCGTATGTTTGAGGAGAGACGAAATAATGATCTGATGGAAATATTCAGAAGTATTCAAGCTGTGGCTGGACAGAATGGAAACCAGCCCGGGCATCACTCCAAGCTATCTGATTTTCAAAGGGCTCAGCCTCCCAGTTTCTGTCAGGCCGTTGATCCCTTGGATGCAGATGATTGGTTGAGAACTATGGAAAAGAAGCTTGAGGTTGCTCGAACCGATGAGAGGGATAAAGTTCCATTTGTAACACATTATCTAGAAGGCGCTGCTGCCATATGGTTGGAAAATGAAAAAGCCATGTGGACTGCTGATGAAGAAATTACCTAGTCAAGATTCAAGGAACGATTCCGGAAATATCACATCCCTATGGGAATTATGAAGACTAAACAGCGTGAATTTCTCGCGCTCCTCCAAGGAAGTCAGTCTGTGGGAGAGTATTTGCAGAAATTCAATGATCTATCACGTTACTCTCAATATGATCTGGCCACTTAGGAAAGGAAGATGGACAGGTTTCTTGGTGGGTTAAAACCGCAGCTCCCTTGTACTCTCAGCATGTTTGATTTCCCAGACTTCCAAACCCTGGTGAACAAGGCTTTCATTGCTGAAAGGGAACACAAGCATACAACAGATACTAAGCCTGCCAACAATGATCACAAGCGCAAGTTTGCGCCAGGAAAAGAAATGCAACCAGTGCAGAAGGTTCGTACCTGGCAGCCGACTCAGGTAGCATACAAGCCCAATTGGCAGCAAAATGTTAACAAGACCACCACCCAAGTCAAGAATGACGTGCTCAACCCAGTTCTAGAAAATCGTCTACGCACCAATTCCTGTTTCAATTGTGGGCAAGTCGGACATTATGCCAAGCAGTGTCCCACGAACAATCGGGCCAATGCTACGTTCAAGCCCCAAGTCCATTATATGGAGGCATGCCCAGATCAGCACCACCTCACGGGATACATTCATCACATCTCCACCGACGAAGCCCAAGAGAACCCCAAAGTCATCATTGGTATGTTCCCTAAAATTTTATTTGACTCTAGGGCTTCCCACTCTTTCATTTCTTGGAGTTTTGTTGCCCAAAACAAATTTCATTGTTCACTTTTGGGCAAGAATATGCTGGTGCAAACCCCAGGATCTCTAATCAGAAGCAATATTGTCTGCCGTAATCTGGAAGTCAATATCAACGGAGTCTGTTTTCCAACTTCTTTCATACTTATTGAATCCGATAAGCTGGATGTTATCTTGGGAATGAATTGGCTGACACAGTATCAAGTATGCATTAATTGTGCGACCCGAGAAGTCAACTTGACCGGCCAAGAGGGACAAACTACAAAATTTATTTCTCGTAGGAGCATACCCTCCAAGGAAATGGTCTTTACAGCAATGGCTGAAATGGAATTAATTCCAGTGGTCAGCGAGTTTCCTGATGTATTACCAGAAGAACTACCAGGCATGCCACCTGATCGAGAGCTTGAGTTTGGAATAGATCTTGTCCCGGAACCACATTAATACACAAGAAGTATTATTGAATGCCATCATCACAATTGGTGGATCTAAAGAAACAGCTTGATGAAATGCTCTAGAAAGGGTATATCCGCCCCAGCTCCTCACCCTGGGGATCTCCTGCTATTTTTGTGGACAAGAAAGATGGCAGCCTCCGCATGTGTGTGGATTATCGTCAGCTGAATGATATCACAATCAAGAACAAATACCCTCTACCAAGAATTGACGATTTGTTTGACCAGCTCAGTGGGGCCAAGGTGTTCTCCAAGATTGATTTACGGACGGGATATTATCAACTCAAAATTAAAAAGGAGGATATTCCCAAGACCGCGTTCACCACCCGTTACGGTCTCTATGAATATATGGTTACGTCTTTTGGCCTCACCAACACCCCCATCTTTTTCATGCATATGATGAATAAAGTATTCATGGACTTCCTCAATAAGTTCGTGGTTGTCTTCATCGATGATATACTCATTTACTCAAGAAGTGAAGAAGAGCATAAGGGACACCTCCGAGCAGTGTTACAACGACTCCGTAAGCATCAGTTATATGCCAAATTCAGTAAATGTGAGTTTTGGCTCAAGAAAGTTGGATTCCTCGGGCATGTGCTATCTGCTGAAGGTATAGCCGTGGACCCAAGAAAGGTAAAGGATGTGCTCGACTGGTTGCCACCCGCAACCGTATCTCAGATCCGGAGTTTTCTTGGATTAGCCGGATATTACCGTCATTTCATTGAAGGGTTTTCCAAGATTTCTAATCCCATGACAGAGCTACTCAAAAAGAATAAGAAGTTTGAATGGACTAAGGACTATGAGAAAGTTTCACCGAGTTAAAGAAACGACTGACAACTGCACCAGTATTAACACTCCCAGATATCTACCGCAGCTTTTGAGGCGTACCGCGACGCTTCTAGGCAAGGACTGGGATGCGTACTTATGCAAGATGGCAAAGTAGTAGCTTATGCCTCACGGAAGCTACGACCCCAAGAGGGGACCCCACTCATGATTTGGAAATGGCTGCGTTGGTTCATGCTTTAAAATTTTGGAGACACTACCTCATCGGAAAAAGGTGCAAAAATTTTACCGGTCACAAAAGCCTCAAATACATATTTACTTAGCCAGATTTAAATCTCCGTCAACGAAGATGTCTTGAGTTGGTTAAGGATTATGACATTGGAATAAATTACCATCTGGGTAAGGGCAACATGGTTTCCGATGCGCTCAGTCGAAAGCCCGTCAGTTTAAATGTCATATTGGAATCATTGCCTCCCGAACTTAAAGAATTGATTGCTCAGCTCAACTTGGTCATAGATGAGGCTGGCCTTGCCAACATTTTGAAAGTTACCCCTACTCTTGAGGAAGAAATCCGCAAGGCCCAGCCAGGCGATGCCGATCTGCAGAAGCGTGTCAAGATTTCTGATTTTTCGAAGGATCAGTGCGGTACCCTCCGATTCAGGGGAAGGATTTGTGTGCCTAATCAAGCAGATTTGAAGCAGAAGATCCTGTCAGAAGCCCATGAATCCTCGTATTCAATTCACCCTGGAGGCACAAAAATGTACAAAGACATTCGACAAATATTCTGGTGGGATGGAATGAAGAAGGACATTGCTTATTTCGTGGCCTGTTGCGACATATGCAACAAATTAAAGGCAGAACATTAGAAGCCATCCGGACTTCTCCAACAGCTGCCAGTGTCAAAATGGAAATGGGATGATGTCTATATGGATTTCATCACCGGACTACCTAGGACCCGGCAAGGAAATTATGCTATCTGGGTCATAGTGGATACATTAACCAAGGTAGCCCACTTCCTCTGGATCAGAACCTCATATCGAGTAGATGAGCTTGCACAACTGTATGTCTCCAGAATAGTCAGTCTGCATGGAGTTCCCCGAACCATCACTTCTGACCGAGGTTCACTGTTTACCTCCGCTTTTCGGTCCCTTCTCCATCAAGCCCTGGGGACGGAATTGAAATACAGTACTGCTTATCATCCTCAGACGGATGGACAGACAGAACGGGTAAACCAGATATGCTGCAAGCCTGTGTTTTGGCCCAAGGCCCAAAATGGGAAGATTGCTTGTTGTACGCCGAGTTCTCATATAACAATAGCTTCCAGACCAGTTTAAAGATGTCACCATATGAAGCTTTGTATGGCCATAAGTGCCGCACTCCATTGAATTGGTCTCAAACCGGAGATAGTCATATTTTCGGAACGGATCTCATGCTAGAAGCTGAAAAGCAAGTCAAGGAAATCCGGGACAGATTGCAATTGGCCAAATTGCGAAAGAAAAGTTAACTAAATGCAAAGCACTGAGAGATCAGCTTTGAACCTGGAGAACATGTCTATCTCCGAGTCATGCCTATGAAAGGTATCAAGAGGTTTCAAACTCGTGGAAAATTGGCACCCATATTTATTGGTCCATTTCCGGTTATGACACGAGTGGGTGCTGTGGCATATCAGTTGGAGTTACCCTCCGAATAGTCAGACATGCATAACGTATTCCATGTTTGGCAATTGTGACGGTGCATATCACCTCCTAAGAAAAAGACTAATTTGACAGAAATAGAGCTGGCAAAGGACTTAATATATGAAGAAAGGCCGGTGAAAATTTTGGGTCAAATGGAAAGAGTCACTCGCAGTAAAGCACGGAAGTTTTACAAAGTCCAATAGAAGCATCACACCGAGTCAGAATCAACATGGGAATCAGAAGAATTTCTAAGGGCATGTTATCCAGAATGGTTTTCCCAAGCAACCGAATCTATAGGACGAGATTCATTCTAAGTGGGGGAGGTTTGTTACAGCCTGGTTTTTGCCCTCTTTTCTTTGCCTAGTTTTCAGTTGAGTTGGTTTTGAATTTAGGGTTTTTGAAACACTTCATTTGGACTTAACCACCTGGGTACTCCTTGACTTTCACCCAAGTGCTCCCTCTCCTCCTCAAAACCATCATTTCACCTCTGGTTCAACTCAAAATATTGCTTGGAATATTTTTCTTAAATGAAAAATATTCATTTTGCCCTCCAAAACCCTAGTTAGCCCTTTGTGCTCCAAAGCAACCCTAATTTTTCTTGCCCCAAAAATCCTGAGAAAAATTCCAATTATTCTTTGGACCCTAGGGCACCTTTCTGAGCAAAAATATTTAACCACTCTTTGGAATATTTTGGCTACAGAAAATAAAGCCATTTCTGGACAGAAATGGTAGTTTCTACAACAACTACCTTTTTACTAGCTCCATTGTAGCTGGTTTTTCTTGTGCCTATTTACCTTAGTAAGTGTAAGCAAGCCCCCAAAGCTCAGCCCTTAACTCCAAGTGGTTTGACCACAGTAAATCTCCAAACTTACTGTCCAGAAACTTGCCAGCAGTACAAATCCATTTCTACTGCACATGGATCCAAGCCAAACCGTGGTAACACTTCAAACTACCAAGGACTACACACCAGACATCAAGGTTAGCGCTTAGGGTGGCCTGATGTCACGGTTCACGTGGTGACCGCGTTTGTCCGGGCGTGCTGGCATGCACAACACGCGCTCTGCGTGCCGCCTAGCGCTCTATTGAGCACGTGCTCGCTGCCCAGCCTGCCCAAGCATGCCACGCCCTGCTGCCCGCCTATAAATGCCACCACCCCCAGCCTCTTTGAGCACCAGCAGCTCCTCCCACACCCTCCACAAACTGGTAGAAGCCGCAGCCCAGCCGGGCAGGCCGCGGGCTGCCATCCCGAAGCTCGAGCTCGCCAGCGATCCCCTTCTGATCGTCCCCGCAGCTCCAGCCGCTCCCAGGCCAGGGCGACCCTGCCGGAGCCTCCGCCACTCTTCGGTGAGGGCGTTCCGCCCTGTTGGAGACCCTGGAGCCGCCCCGAGCCACCATCGTCTTCGTCTCCGGTGACCCCTGCCCTCTACCTCCGCTGGAGAGGCCGATTTCGATGTCGTCCGGTATGTTGGGGAACGTAGCAGAAATTCAAAATTTTCCTACGTGTCACCAAGATCTATCTATGGAGAAACCAGCAACGAGGGGAAGGAGAGTGCATCTACATACCCTTGTAGATCGCTAAGTGGAAGCGTTCAAGAGAATGGGGTTGAAGGAGTCGTACTCGTCGTGATCCAAATCACTGGAGATCCTAGTGCCGAACGGATGACACCTCCGCGTTCAACACACGTACAGCCCGGTGACGTCTCCCATGCCTTGATCCAGCAAGGTGAGAGGGAGAGGTTGGGGAAGACTCTGTCCAGCAGCAGCACGACGGCGTGGTGGTGATGGAGGAGCGTGGCAATCCTGTAGGGCTTCGCCAAGCACCGCGGGAGAGGAGGAGTACTTGGGAGAGGGGGAGGGCTGCGCCAGGGGAAGCCTGTAGCTCCCATGTGCCTCCCCACTATATATAGGGGTGGAGGGGCTGGTTTCTTGCCCTCCAAGTCCATTGGGGCGTTGGCAAAGGTGGGAGGAAAGAAATCCCATAATTTCCTTCCCCACCGATTGTTATCCCTCTTTTTTAGGGATCTTGATCTTATCCCTTCGGGAGATGATCTTATTCCTTCTAAGGGGGATCTTGGTGCGCCTTGACCAGGGGTGTGGGGCCTTGACCCCACTACCCACGTTCATGTGGGTCCCCCATGCAGGTGGGCCCCACTCTGGAACCTTCTAGAACCTTCCCGGTACAATACCGAAAAATCCCGAACATTTTCCGGTGGCCAAAATAGGACTTCCCATATATAAATCTTTACCTCCGGACCATCCGGAACTCCTCGTGATGTCCGGGATCTCATCCGGGACTCCGAACAACATTCGGTAACCACATACAAACTTCCTTTATAACCCTAGCGTCATCGAACCTTAAGTGTGTAGACCCTACGAGTTCGGGAACTATGCAGACATGACCGAGACGTTCTCCGGTCAATAACCAACAGCGGGATCTGGATACCCATGTTGTCTCCCACATGTTCCACGATGATCTCATCGGATGAACCATGATGTCAAGGACTCAATCAATCCCGTATACAATTCCCTTTGTCTAGCGGTATTGTACTTGCCTGAGATTCGATCGTCGGTATCCCGATACCTTGTTCCATCTCGTTACCGGCAAGTCTCTTTACTCGTTCCGTAACACATCATCCCGTGATCAACCCATTGGTCACATTGTGCACATTATGATGATGTCCTACTGAGTGGGCCCAGAGATACCTCTCCGTTTACACGGAGTGACAAATCCCAGTCTCGATTCGTGCCAACCCAACAGAAACTTTCGGAGATACCTGTAGTGCACCTTTATAGCCACCCAGTTACGTTGTGACGTTTGGTACACCCAAAGCATTCCTACGGTATCCGGGAGTTGCACAATCTCATGGTCTAAGGAAATGATACTTGACATTAGAAAAGCTTTAGAATACGAACTACGATCTTTGTGCTAGGCTGAGGATTGGGTCTTGTCCATCACATCATTCTGCTAATGATGTGATCCCGTTATCAATGACATCTAATGTACATGGTCAGGAAACCGTAATCATCTGTTGATCAACGAGCTAGTCAACTAGAGGCTTACTTGGGACATGGTGTTGTCTATGTATCCACACATGTATCTGAGTTTCCTATCAATACAATTATAGCATGGATAATAAACGATTATCATGAACAAGGAAATATAATAATACCTAATTTATTATTGCCTCTAGGGCATATTTCCAACAGTCTCCGACTTGCACTAGAGTCAATAATCTAGTTCACATCGCCATGTGATTAACACTCACAGGTCACATCACCATGTGACCAACATCCAAAGAGTTTACTAGTGTCATTAAACTAGTTCACATCATCATGTGATTAAGACTCAATGAGTTCTGGGGTTTGATCATGTTTTGCTTGTGAGAGAGGTTTTAGTCAACGGGTCTGCAACATTCAGAACCGTATGTACTTCGCAAATCTCTAGGTCATATTGTAAATGCTGCTTCCACTCTTCACTTGGAGCTATTCCAAATGGTTGCTCCACTATACGTATCCGGTTTGCTACTCATAGTCATTCGGATAGGTGTTACAGCTTGCATCGACGTAACCCTTTACGCCGAACTCTTTATCACCTCCATAATCGAGAAACATGTCCTTATTTACTCCAAGGACAATTTTGACCGCTGTCCAATGATCCATTCCTGGATCATTCTTGTACCCCTTGACTGACTCATGGCAAGGCACACTTCCGGTGCAGTACACAGCATAGCATACTATAGAGCCTACGTCTGAAACATAGGGGACGACCTTCGTCCTTTCTCTCTTTTCTGCCATGGTCGAGCTTTAAGTCTTGACTTCATACCTTACATCTCAGGCAAGAACTCCTTCTTTGACTGATCCATCTTGAACACCTTCAATATCGTGTCAAGGTATGTGCTCATTTGAAAGTACCATTAAGCGGTTTTTGATCTATCCTCATAGATCTTGATGCTCAATGTTCAAGTAGCTTAAACCAGGTTTTCACTTGAAAAACACTTTTCAAATAACCCTATATGCTTTACAGAAAATTCTACATCATTTCTGATCAACAATATGTCAACAACATATACTCATAAGAAATTCTATAGTGCTCCCACTCACTTCTTTGGAAATACAAGTTTCTCATAAACTTTTGTATAAACCCAAAATCTTTGATCATCTCATCAAAACGTACATTCCAACTCAGAGATGCTTACTCCAGTCCTTAGAAGGATCGCTGGAGCCAGCATACCTTTTAGCATCCTTAGGATCGACAAAAACTTTCGGGATTGTATCGCATACAACCTTTCCTTACGAAGATTGGTAAGGAAACTCGTTTTGACATCCATCTGCCAGATTTCATAAATGCAGCTAATGCTAACATGATTCCGACGGACTTAAGCATCACTACGGATGAGAAAATATCATCGTAGTCAACTCCTTGAACTTGTGAAAAACTCTTTGCCACAAGTCGAGCTTCATAGACGGTGACATCACCGTCCACGTCCGTCTTCTTCTTAAAGATCCATTTATCTCAATGGCTTGCCGATCATTGGGCAAGTCCACCAAAGTCCATGCTTTGTTCTGATACATGGATCCTATCTCGGATTTCATGGCTTCTAACCATTTTCGGAATTTGGGCCCACCATTGCTTCTCCATAGCTCGTAGGTTCATTGTTGTCTAGCAACATGACCTTCAAGACAAGATTACTATACCACTCTGAAGCAGTACGCATCCTTGTCACCCTACAAGGTACGGTAGTGACTTGATCTGAAGTTTCATGATGACTATCATAAGCTTCTACTTCAATTGGTGTAGGTGCCACAGGAACTACTTCCTATGCCCTGCTACACACTAGTTGTAGTGACGGTTCAGTAACCATATCATGTCTCCACCATCCTCCCACTCAACTTTTCGAGACAAACTTTTCCTCGAGAAAGGACCCGATTCAAGAAATAATCCCTATTGCTTTCGGATCTGAATTAGGAGGTATACCCAACTGTTTTGGGTGTCCTATGAAGATGCATTTTATCCGCTTTGGGTTTGAGCTTATCAACCTGAAACTTTTTCACATAAGCGTCGCAGCCCCAAACCTTTAAGAGGTGACAGCTTAGGTTTCTCTAAACCTTAGTTCATATGGTGTCATCTCAACGGAATTACGTGGTGCCCTATTTAAAGTGAATGTGGTTGTCTCTAATGCCTAACCCATAAACGATAGTGGTAATTCGATAAGAGACATCATGGTACGCACCATATCCAATAGGGGGCAACTATGATGTTCGGAGACACCATCGAAGTATGGTGTTCCAGGCGGTATTAATTGTGAAACAATTTCCACAATGTCTTAATTGCGTGCCAAAGCTCGTAACTCAGATACTCATCTCTATGATCATATCATAGACATTTCAGCCTCTTGTCACGATGATCTTCAACTTCACTCTGAAATTACTTGAACCATTCAATAATTCAGATTTGTGTTTCATCAAGTAAATATACTCTACATCTACTCGAATCATCTGTGAAGTAAGAACATAACAATATTCACTGCATGCCTCAGCACTCATTGGACTGCACACATCAAAATGTGTTACTTCCAACAAGTTGCTATCTTGTTCCATTTTACTGAAAAACGAGGCTTTTTAGTCATCTTGCCCATGTGGTATGATTTCCATATCTCAAGTGATTCAAAATCAAGTGAGTCCAGACGATCCATCTGCATGGAGTTTCTTCATGCGTATACACCAATAGACATGGTTCGCATGTCTCAAACTTTTCAAAACGGGTGGGTCCAAAGATCCAGCAACATGGAGCTTCTTCACGCGTATTACACCAATATGACTTACATGGCAGTGCCACAAGTAAGTGGTACTATCATTACTATCTTATATCTTTTGTCATGAAAATGTGTATCACTACGATCGAGATTCAGTAAACCATTCCTTTAGGTGCAAGACCATTGAAGGTATTATTCAAATAAATAGAGTAACCATTATTCTCCTAAAATGAATAACCGTATTGCGATAGACATAATCCAATCATGTCTATGCTCAACGCAAACACCAAATCTCGATGGTAGACGGAGCGTGCGATGCTTGATCACATCAACCTTGGAAACACTTCCAACACATATCGTCAGCTCACCTTTAGCTAGTCTCCATTTATTCCGTAGCTTTTATTTCGAGTTACTAACACTTAGCAACCGAACCGGTATCTAATACCCTGGTGCTACTAGGAGTACTAGTAAAGTACACATTAACATAATGTATATCCAATATACTTCTATCGACCTTTCCAGCCTTCTCATCTACCAAGTATCTAGGGTAATTCCGCTCCAGTGGTTGTTCCCCTTATTACAGAAGCACTTAGTCTTGGGTTTGGGTTTAACCTTGGGTTTCTTCACTAGAGCAGCAGCTGATTTGCCGTTTCATGAAGTATCCCTTCTTTCCCTTTCCCTTTTTGAAACTAGTGGTTTCACCAACCATCAACAATTGATGCTCCTTCTTGATTTCTACTTTCGCGGTGTCAAACATCGCGAATACCTCAAGGATCATCATATCTATCCCTGATATGTTATATCTCATCATGAAGCTCTAGCAGCTTGGTGGTAGTGACTTTGGAGAAACATCACTATCTCATCTGGAAGATCAACTCCCACTCGATTCAAGTGATTGTTGCACTCAGACAATCTGAGCACAAGCTCAACTCTTGAGCTTTTCTCCCTTAGTTTGCAGGCTAAGAAAATTGTCGGAGGTCTTATACCTCTTGACGTGGGCACGAGCCTGAAATCCCAATTTCAGCCCTCGAAAACATCTCATATGTTCCGCGATGTTTCGAAAACGTCTTTGGTGCCTCAACTCTAAACCGTTTAACTGAACTATCACATAGTTATCAAAACGTGTATGTCTAATGTTCGCAACATCCACAAATGACGTTTGGGGTTCAGCACACTGAGCGGTGCATTAAGGACATAAGCTTTCGAATGTCCGCATAATCGCTACTGTCAACTTTCAACTATATTTTCTCTAGGAACATATCTAAACAGTGGAACTAAAGCGCGAGCTTATGACATAATTTGCAAAGATCTTTTGACTATGTTCAGGATAATTAAGTTCATCTTATGAACTCCCACTCAGATAGACATCTCTCTAGTCATCTAAGTGATTACATGATCCGAGTCAACTAGGCCGTGTCCGATCATCACGTGAGACGGACTAGTCATCATCGGTGAACATCTTCATGTTGATCGTATCCTCCATACGACTCATGCTCGACCTTTCGGTCTTTGTGTTCCGAGGCCATGTCTGTACATGCTAGGCTCGTCAAGTTAACCCTAAGTGTTTTGCATGTGTAAAACTGTCTTACACCCGTTGTATGTGAACGTAAGGATCTATCACACCCGATCATCACGTGGTGCTTCGAAACGAAGAACTTTAGCAACGGTGCACGGTTAGGGGAGAACACTTCTTGAAATTGTTGTAAGGGATCATCTTATTTACTACCGTCGTTCTAAGT
This sequence comes from Triticum timopheevii, assembly GCA_963921465.1. Classification (NCBI taxonomy): domain Eukaryota; kingdom Viridiplantae; phylum Streptophyta; class Magnoliopsida; order Poales; family Poaceae; genus Triticum; species Triticum timopheevii. The sequence continues at coordinate 243,091,035 of OY997264.1, read as the reverse complement.
AAACAAGATGCATAAACATGATAAACATCACATGCAATCAAATAGTGACATGATATGGCCAATATCATTTTGCTCCTTTTGATCTCCATCTTCGGGGCTCCATGATCATCATCGTCACCGGCATGACACCATGATCTCCATCATCATGATCTCCATCATCGTGTCTCCATGAAGTTGTCTCGCCAACTTATTACTTCTACTACTATGGCTACCGGTTAGCAATAAAGTAAAGTAATTACATGGCGTTGTTCAATGACACGTAGGTCATACAATAAATAAAGACAACTCCTATGGCCCCTGCCGGTTGTCATACTCATCGACATGCAAGTCGTGATTCCTATTACAAGAACATGATCAATCTCATACATCACATATCATTCATCACATTCTTCTTGGCCATATCACATCATATAGCATACCCTGCAAAAACAAGTTAGACGTCCTCTAATTGTTGTTGCATGTTTTACGTGGCTGCTATGGGTTTCTAGCAAGAACGTTTCTTACCTACGCAAAAACCGCAACGTGATATGTCAATTGCTATTTACCCTTCACAAGGACCCTTTTCATCGAATCCTTTCCGACTAAAGTGGGAGAGACTGGCACCCGCTAGCCACCTTATGCACCAAGTGCATGTCAATTGGTGGAACCTGTCTCACGTAAGAGTACGTGTAAGGTCGGTCCGGGCCGCTTCATCCCACAATACCGTCGAAACAAGATTGGACTAGTAACGGTAAGCATATTGAACAAAATCAACGCCCACAACTACTTTGTGTTCTACTCGTGCAAAGAATCTACGCATAGACCTAGCTCTGATACCACTGTTGGGGAACGTAGCAGAAATTCAAAATTTTCCTACGTGTCACCAAGATCTATCTATGGAGAAACCAGCAACGAGGGGAAGGAGAGTGCATCTACATACCCTTGTAGATCGCTAAGCGGAAGCGTTCAAGAGAACGGGGTTGAAGGAGTCGTACTCGTCGTGATCCAAATCACTGGAGATCCTAGTACCGAACGGACGGCACCTCCGCGTTCAACACACGTACAGCCCGGTGACGTCTCCCATGTCTTGATCCAGCAAGGTGAGAGGGAGAGGTTGGGGAAGACTCTGTCCAGCAGCAGCACGACGGCGTGGTGGTGATGCAGGAGCGTGGCAATCCTGTAGGGCTTCGCCAAGCACCGCGGGAGAGGAGGAGTACTTTGGAGAGGGGGAGGGCTGCGCCAGGGGAAGCCTGTAGCTCCCATGCGCCTCCCCACTATATATAGGGGTGGAGGGGGCTGGTTTCTTGCCCTCCAAGTCCATTGGGGCGTTGGCAAAGGTGGGAGGAAAGAAATCCCATAATTTCCTTCCCCACCGATTGTTATCCCTCTTTTTTAGGGATCTTGATCTTATCCCTTCGGGATATGATCTTATTCCTTCTAAGGGGGGATCTTGGTGCGCCTTGACCAGGGGTGTGGGGCCTTGACCCCACTACCCACGTTCATGTGGGTCCCCCATGCAGGTGGGCCCCACTCCGGAACCTTCTAGAACCTTTCCGGTACAATACCGAAAAATCCCGAACATTTTCCGGTGGCCAAAATAGGACTTCCCATATATAAATCTTTACCTCCGGACCATTCCGGAACTCCTCGTGACGTCCGGGATCTCATCCGGGACTCCGAACAACATTCGGTAACCACATACAAACTTCCTTTATAACCCTAGCATCATCGAACATTAAGTGTGTAGACCCTACGAGTTCAGGAACTATGCAGACATGGCCGAGACGTTCTCCGGTCAATAACCAACAGCGGGATCTGGATACCAATGTTGGCTCCCACATGTTCCACGATGATCTCATCGGATGAACCACGATGTCAAGGACTCAATCAATCCCGTATAAAATTCCCTTTGTCTAGCGGTATTGTACTTGCCCGAGATTCGATCGTCGGTATCCTGATACCTTGTTCCATCTCGTTACCGGCAAGTCTCTTTACTCGTTCCGTAACACATCATTCCGTGACCAACCCCTTGGTCACATTGTGCACATTATGATGATGTCCTACCGAGCGGTCCCAGAGATACCTCTCCGTTTACATGGAGTGACAAATCCCAGTCTCGATTCGTGCCAACCCAACAGACACTTTCGGAGATACCTGTAGTGCACCTTTATAGCCACCCAGTTACATTGTGACATTTGGTACACCCAAAGCATTCCTACGGTATCCGGGAGTTGCACAATCTCATGGTCTAAGGAAATGATACTTGACATTATAAAAGCTTTAGCATACAAACTACGATCTTTGTGCTAGGCTTAGGATTGGGTCTTGTCCATCACATCATTCTGCTAATGATGTGATCCCGTTATCAACGACATCTAATGTCCATGGTCAGGAAACCGTAATCATCTGTTGATCAACGAGCTAGTCAACTAGAGGCTTACTAGGGACATGGTGTTGTCTATGTATCCACACATGTATCTGAGTTTCCTATCAATACAATTATAGCATGGATAATAAACGATTATCATGAACAAGGAAATATAATAATACCTAATTTATTATTGCCTCTAGGGCATATTTCCAACACGGTCACCTCTAGCCACGCTATGGGTACGGCAGGTGCGCAATCATCTTCTCCTTCGATTTCCCCCTCTCGTTTGACTCCAAGAACCCTCGTCGCCGGCGTGTGCTCCGGCGAAGCGCCGCCTCCCTCTGTTTCCTTCTCCCCTCCTTCCGGCCTGACTTGCGGGGCTCGCTAGTCAGCCACTTCGTACACGCGTGAAGCGGTACGAGTGGTGGCGCCCGGGGTGTTTACGCCTTAGACGTCACCCCCACCCCAGTCTGTTTTCTTTTTTTAAATGAAATTCATTTAAATCCAGGAAACTTCAAATAGCCATAACTTTTTATCTATAAGTCCAAATGCATTGATTCTTTTTGCATTGTGTTCTTTGTCCAAAAATCTAACAGAACCCAAAAGATGGGATTTTTCCTTGCTGTCTAGAATTTCTGGTAATTTTCAGAAGGTTTCTTGATGTTTTCATTTTGTGGTTTTATTTAGGGTCCCGAAAACTGCCACACGTGTGGCGGGAAAGGAGACGCACCACACGTCTCTAATGTAAATAGATTGCCACGTCATCGCATGCATGCATGCGAGAATTTTTTTAGATTTTCAGTTTTTAAAATGTTTTATCTCTTAAATGAAAAATACAATTGAAGATCCGTTTTCACCATTAAATCCCTCGCGACGAGATCTTCAAAACTAGATCTCATATAGATATATTTCGGCGAAATTTTTTTTGGGTTAAAAGTTGCCATGTCTATTGCGCATGAATTGCCATGATATTTAGACTGAAGTTGCCATGATATGTTTCAACTATTTTCTTTTATATTTAAAAGCAATTTTAACATATTATAAACCAAAGAATTAAGAAACAATACTTGCCATGTACCATAAACTAAAATTGCCACGGTACATGCAATTAAAATTGCCATGGTTCAATAAAAATATTTTCATGATCAAAGTACTGGAATTGCCATCATAAAAAAACTAAAATTGCCATGATCTACAAACTAAAATTGCCACATGGCAACTTTAGTTTAAGAACTATGGCAACTATAGTGTAAACATCATGGCAACTTCTGGGCAAAAAATAATTCGTCGAAAATATCAACATGGGGTCTAGTTTTGAAGATCTCGTCGAGACGGATTTAATGGTGAAACAGATTATTAGTTCGCTTTTTTATTTAGGAGATAAAAAAAATTTAAGCCAAAAACCAAAAAGATTTCTGCTGATGTCATGTATTCATACGTGGCAAAATGAGTGGTGGTGGAGGCGTGTGGGCGATCTGCAAACGCCCACACGTGTGGGCGTTAACATTTCCATTTATTTATTTTCAGAAGAGCAAGCTTGTCTTGAGGATCACCAGGAGATTTGTGAACCTCATTAGCACTAAGGCAAGCCACAGCAACATTTTCATAGTGCCACTTCAATATTTGTGATTTTCCTACTTGAACTTATGGTAATTCTTGCATTTAAATAATTATTATGACAATTATATTCTGTTAAATGCTTGGCACGTTAGATATGCTTGATTTACAAAAAGTTTGAAATGAATCTTGCTGATAATCTAACAAGAACTTAGCTATGAGAAATGATAAAATGATATAGTCATGGAGGTTAATAATTAGTTTAATTATTTTTCTTGCATGATAATGAGATTGCTAGAAATGGTTCTGGTTTAAGTGAGGTTGATCTTAACCAGAGAAGTATCTTGAGTTAGTGATGGCTCCATGGGAGCGTAGTTGAACTAGTTATTCTCTTGGTTATTTGATGCATATGTTAGTGATGCATAGCATGGCATTATGACACCGGTTACTTTCACTTTAAGTTGAACCTGATAAATAACTCAACTTGAATACGTTGTCGACCGGGTCATGGTGCCGCTGAAATGAGTTTTTCCCAGTGCAACCACATTTGCCGGTATGGGACGGCCTTAATGCGATTCATTTTCGTGCCTCTGGTTGGTGCCTCCATCTAGGGAGGTTATGGGCGTGCTGTACTTTGGCCTGGTAAGCAGGCATAACCTTGTGTGCCAGTTGATGAGTTAAGTGTTTGGGTCCCAGAGTGGATCGTTGCCATGATGGTGGTTTTGAGGTGTCTTGAGGTAGACACAGGGCCACCCAGGACTAGCCCGATGGGGATTGAGTCGGAGTGGCCGGGAGAGTCTCATGACAATGAAGTGGTTTCGTCAGAATGCCGTTGGTCCACCCAAATGGGAGTGCGAGGCCATGGGTTCCGTAGTGTGGGTACAGTGCGCTACCTCTGCAGAGTGTATTAATCTATCGATAGTCGAGTCCACGGTTACGGACACGCTCGAAAGTAGGGTACACCATGGGTCAACACTTAATAAATTTGCAGCCTAAGACTTGCACTAAGGTAATGGTAGTGAGGCCATTGTGTTGAGGTTGAGACCAAGTGTTGGTCGGGGTTGTGATCGCCGTAAGAATCACAAGATTGTCGTTGAGTTATTCATGTTTGTGGTCTGGAAATGATCACGTTCGGTAAGCCAGTCCATGGGACGAGTACCACTTGAGCATATTCACAGCATGTTGGATATATATATTGTTGCATTGTATTTAATTGGTTAAGTATCATGATATTGTTTGTCATTATGTTTATGCTTGTTGTGAGCTTGCAAGTACATTCAATGTACTGACCTGGCGTGTCATGCCAAATTTCAGGAAAGTCTCGTTGGAAAGGAGAGCTGCCCGAGTCTAGATCGTGTCCAAATCGGTGTCCCTGTGCTATGGAGTCCCGCTACGATGTTATTCCGCTGCCGCGTAGTTGTCATGATCGAGGCCCCTTTATGTTTACTAAATAATGTACATATTGTTCAGCCGCACCGTGTGTGCCGCTTGGCCTCGCTAACTGTTGTAATATGAACTATGCTCCGCTAGCATGAATAAAGCGGTTGTTTTTCTGTACCAAGTTGTTGTGTGTTCCCAGAAGACAAGGTCCCTGGGCTGGCAATGTAGGGTAAACCGGTCACTCTGAGCCGGGGTGCCACAGCCAAGCATTTGTTTCATACTTTTGATGTTCTCAAACTTTTTCAATCTTCACGCAATACATGAGCGTGAGCCCTGGACATAGCAATATAAGTGGAATAGAGTGGTGGTTGTGGAGAAGACAAAAAGGAGAAGATAGTCTCGCATCAACTAGTCGTATCAAGGGCTAAGGAGATGCCCATCAATAGATATCAATGTGAGTGAGTAGGAGTTGCCATGCAACGGATGCACTAGAGCTATAAGTGTTTGAAATCTCAAAAAGAAACTAAGTGGGTGTGCATCCAACTTGCTTGCTCACGAAGACATAGGGCACTTTTGAGGAAGCCCATCATTAGAATATAAAACCCAAGTTCTATAATGAAAAATTCCCACTAGTATATGAAAGTGACAACATAGGAGACTCTCTATCATGAAGATCATGGTGCTACTTTGAAGCACAGGTATGGTAAAAGGATAGTAGCATTGTCCCTTCTCTCTTTTTCTCTCATTTTTTTCATTATTTTTTTATTTGGGCCTTTTCTCTCTTTTTTATGGCCTCTTTTTTTAGTCCGGAGTCTCATCCCGACTTGTGGGGGAATCATAGTCTCCTTCATCCTTTCCTCACATGGGACAATGCACTAACAATGAAGATCATCACACTTTTATTTACTTACAACTCAAGAATTACAACTCAATACTTAGAACAAAATATGAATCTATATGAATGCCTCCGACAGTGTACTAGGATGTGCAATGATCCAAGAGTGACAAGTATGAAAAAATTATGAACGGTGGCTTTACCACAAATACGATGTCAAGTACATGACAAGGCAATATGACAATGATGGAGCGTGTCATAATAAACGGAACGGTGGAAAGTTGCATGGCAATATATATCGGAATGGATATGGAAATGCAATAATAGGTTGGTATGGTGGCTGTTTTGAGGAAGGTATATGGTGGGTGTATGGTACGAGCGAGAGTTGCGCGGTACTAGAGAGGCTAGTAATGATGGAAGGGTGAGAGTGCGTATAATCTATAGACTCAACATTAGTCATAAAGAACTCACATACTTATTGCAAAAATCTACAAGTAATCAAAACAAATTATTACATGCATGCTCCTAGGGATAGGATTGGTAGGAGTTAACCATCGTGCGATCCCCACCTCCACATATAAGGAAGGCAATCAATAAATAAATCATGCCCCAACTTCATCACATAACGGTTCACCATACGTGCATGCTACGAGAATCACAAAATATAACACAAGCATTCCTCAAATTCACAACTACTCTACTAGCATATCTCTAATATCACCATCTTCATATCTCAAAACAATCATAAAGAATCAAACTTCTCATATTATTCAACGCACTTTATATGGAAGTTTCTATTATACCCATCTTGGATGCCCATCATATTAGGACTAATTTTATAACCAAAGAAAATTACCATGATGTTCTAAAAGACTCTCAAAATAATATAAGTGAAGCATGAGAGATCAATAATTTCTATAAAATAAAACCACCACCATGGTCTAAAAAGATATAAGTGAAGCACTAGAGCGAAATTATCTAGCTCAAAAAATATATGTGAAGCACATAGAGTATTCTAATAAATTCCGATTCATGTGTGTCTCTCCCAAAAGGTGTGTACAGCAAGGATGATTGTGGTAAACTAAAAATCAAAGACTCATATCGTACTATACGCTCCAAAAAAAACACATATCATGTGGTGAATAAAAATATAGCCTCAAGTAAACTTACCGATAGACGAAGACGAAAGAGGGGATGCCTTCCGGGTTATCCGCAAGCTTAGACTTTCGGTTGTCCATGAATTATCTTCGGGTGCCTTGGGTATCCCCAAGCTTAGGCTCTTGCCACTCCTTATTCCAAAATCCATCAAATCTTTACCTAAAAACTTGAAAACTTCACAACACAAAGATTCAATAGAAAATCTCATGAGCTCCTTAGTATAAGAAAATAAACCACCACTTTAAGGTACTGTAATGAACTCATTCTTTATTTATATTGGTGTTAAACCTACTCTATTCCAACTTCTCTATGGTTCATACCCCCCGATACTACTCATATATTCATCAAAATAAGCAAACAACACACGAAAAACAGAATCTGTCAAAAACAGAATAGTCTATAGCAATCTGTAACTTTTGAATACTTATGTAACTCTAAAAATTCTGAAATAAATTTTTGGACGTGACTACTTTTTCTACTAATCATCTGCAAAAAGAATCAACCTAAAATCGCTCTCCAGTAAAAAATTACAGCTATTCTCGTGAGCGCAAAAGTTTCTGTTTTTTACAGCAAGATCGCAAAGACTTCACCCAAGTCTTCCCAATGGTTCTACTTGGCACTTTATTGAAACAAAATCTATAAAACATGATTACTACAGTAGATTAATAATGTGGACACACAAAAAGGTAATGGTAAATATTGGTTTATCTCCCAACAAGCACTTTCCTTTAATGCCTTTCTAGCTAGGCATGATGATTTCAATGATGCTCACATAAAAGATAAGAATTGAAACACAAAGAGAGCATTATGAAACACGTGACAAACACATCTAAGTCTAACATACTTCCTATGCATAGGCATCTTATAGGAAAACAAATTATCATAGCAAGCAAAAACTAACATATGTAAGGAAGCGGAAAGAAACAATAGCAATCTCAACATAACGAGAGGTAACTATAGTAACATGAAAATTTCTACAACCATATTTTTCTCTCTCATAGTAATTACATGTGGGATCATAATAAAGTTCAACAAAATAGCTATCACATAAAATATTTTCAACACGATCCACATGCATGCGAAGTTGACACTCTTCCAAAATAGTGGGATTAACATTAACTAAAAAGTCATGACCTCTCCAAACCCACTTTTATCAAAAAATTCATAAGATTGAACATTCTCCAAATATGTGGGATCTAAAGTTGACACTCTTCCAAACCCCTTTCAATATTATTGCAAACGCTAATATCAATCTCATCTTCATCGTGGGGCTTAAATAAATTTTCAAGATCATAAGAAGAATCACCCCAATCCTCATCATTGCAACAAGTAGTGGACATAGCAAAACTAGCATCCCCAAGATTAGGGTTTTGAATATGATTGACACAATTGCCCTTAATAGAATTTATAATACCATCTTTGCAATCATGCTTTCTATTTAAAGATCTATCGTGAATCACTTCATAAAGCACTTCATCACAATTTTCAAATTCACGGATTTCAAGCAAAACCTCATAAAGATAATCTAGTGTACTTAACTCACTATCAATTGGTTCATCATAATTTGATCTCTTAAAAAGATTAGCAAGTGGATGAGCATCCATAAACTTTTAGCAAGTGAAGATGCAAGCAAAAGGAAGGCACATGGTAACACAAGCGAACAAAAGATCGAACGGATGAGGGCGAAGAAAAGGCAACGGTTTTGAAAAACATTTAGAAGTGGGGGAGAGGAAAACGAGAGGCGAATGGCAAATAATGTTGCGAGGGAGAAGAGTTTATGATGGGTACTTGGTATGGCTTGACTTGGCAAATATCTCCCCGGTAACGGTGCCAGAAATCATTCTTGCTACCTCTTGAGCATGCGTTGGTTTTCCCTTGAAGAGGAAAGGGTGATGCAACAAATTAGCGTAAGTATTTCCCTCAGTTTTGAGAACCAAGGTATCAATCCAGTAGGAGACAACACACAAGTCACCTAGTACCTGCACAAACAATCAAGAACCTTGCAACCAACGCATTAAAGTGGTTGTCAATCCCTTCACGGTCACTCGCAAAAGCAAGATCTAATAAAGATAGTAAAGCAAATATTTTTGGTATTTCTGTTGTATAGATTGGAAAGTAAAGATTGCAAAATAGTAAATGAGATACAAAGTGAATAAAGGAGATGTAATATGATAGAAAAGAGACCCGGGGGCCATAGGTTTCACTAGTGGCTTCTCTCAAGATAGCATATATTACGGTGGGTGAACAAATTACTGTTGAGCAATTGATAGAAAAGTGCATAATTATGAAGACATCTAAGGCAATGATGATGAACATAGGCATCACGTCCGTGTCAAGTAGACCAAACCGATTCTTCATCTACTATTATTACTCCACACATCGACCGCTATCTAGCATGCATCTAGAGTATTAAGTTCATAAGAACGGAGTAACGCGTTAAGCAAGATGACAAGATGTAGAGGGATAAACTCAAGCAATATCATATAAACCCCATCTTTTTATCCTCGATGGAAATAATACAATACGTGCCTTGCTGCCCTACTATCAATGGGAAAGGACACCGCAAGATTGAACCCAAAGCTAAGCACTTCTCTCGTTGCAAGAAAGATCAATCTAGTAGGCCAAACCAAACTGATAATTCGAAGAGACTTGCAAAGATATGAAATCATGCATATAAGAATTCAGAGAAGAACCAAATAGGATTCATACATAATCAAGTTCATAAATCCAAAATTCATCGGATCTCGGCAAACACACCGCAAAAGAGTGTTACATCTAATAGATCTCCGAGAACATCATGGAGAAATTTGTATTGAGAATAAAAGAGAGAGAAGAAGCTATCTAGATAATAACTATGGACTTGAAGGTTTGTGGTAAACTGCTCGCGCTTCATCAGAGAGGCAATGGTGTTGATGTAGAAGCCCTCCATGATCGATTTTCCCTCCGGTAGATCGCCGGAAAAGGCCCCAAGATGGGATCTCACAGGTACAGAAGGTTGCGGCGGTGGAAAAGTGGTTTCGTGGCTCCCCCTGATGTTTCTAGGGTATAAGAGTATATATAGGCGAAAGAAGTACGTCGGTGGAGCTACGAGGGCCCACAAGGGTGGGGGCGCGCCTACCCCCCAGGGCGCGCCCTCCTGCCTTGTGGCCTCCTCGTAGAGTCCCAGACTTCAACTCCAAGTCTTCTGGATTGCTTTTGTTCCAAGAAAGATCCTCGCGAATGTCTCATTACGTTTGGACTCCATTTGATATTCCTTTTCCGCAAAACACTAAAATAGGCAAAAAAAACAGAAACTGGCACAGGGCCTCCGGTTAATAGGGTTAGTCCCAAAAATAATATAAAAGAGCATATTAAAGCCCATTAAACATCCAAAACAAATAGTATAATAGCATGGAACAATCAAAAATTATAGATATGTTTGAGACGTATCATGTATCTATACCAATATAAAAAGACCCAAAGGGGAAGATCCAATTAATCTCGGCCATCAAATCATGTCAATCCAACGACCTAGACTGCTTCAATGTCGAGCGCTCACACGTTTAAGGTGCAGTTAACTTCATGCCAAATATAATGCTAATCACATAATAACACGCAAATAATATCCTACTTAATATCCGCATGCACTCAATATACTTCCAAATTAAGGTGCATTACACGTACACATTGACTAGTAGTACTACTCCTGTTCGTCCTCGTCTTGATTCATCACCATCATACTTTGCCCATTCATGTGTTTTCAGTATCCTGCGAATCAAAGAGGCCCTTACACTGGTTTAGGTCCGATCGTTTTTTATAAATGTGTTATGTCCAAAATTTAATGAATGTGCTGCGGTTTCTATGAAAATAATCCGGTTTGCATGTAGTAATTCATTTATTTATTTATTCATCTACAAGGGGTTTCCATGTAATTCGTGATGTCTGAAATGTAAAGTACGCCGGCATGGTTGCATATGCTCCGAGTCATGCATGCACTATGACTCAGATGCTCTATGTCCCACATGTCGGCGAAAGGGAGCACGTGGAAATAAAGGAGTACATATAGGAGGATAAATGCGCGAATAAATATGTACTATGAAGTATAGTTGTTGTTCGAAAAAAAGGAGACCTAAAGTGATGACAGATATAGGTCGCACGCACCCAACTAGTGGTACCAGACGTACGACTACTTTTTCCCTCAAAAAAAAGAGGTACGAGTACTCAGTACTCCTATTCTATCAACACGAGTCCCATCTGACAACAGCGTCCCTGCTATAGCTAGGTCTTCTCCCTCGTTTCTCTCTTCTAATTCTAACTGAGCTGATGCATGGTGGGCGGGGTGGGGATTTGCCGATGATCGGTTTGCTCAACTGCGGCCCCACCTGACAGTCAAAATGTTACGACTGGAGAATGGACCATACGCTTCGTTCGCAAGGCGCTAGAGTTTGTAGCCAGCCCACCAAGGTTAGAGTCTCGGCTCGAGCGCTTGGTTCTTATGGAGTTTTCTTCTATCAAAAATTCCAATAGGCTAGTCTAGCCCAGGTTGGTCTCATTTTCTTTAAAAAAAAGTTACGACTGGAATAAAAGTGTCATACACTAATAAAACATTAAAGCCATGAGGCGATGTAGTGCTGGTTACAGGAGGCAAGAAGAAATATGCATCCATCAACGACGTCCACCTCCTCGACTCAGGGCGCCGGCCCACCGAACGGCAGCTAAGCAACGGCAACTTCCATGGCCAGGTCGACGTGCTTCTGAACAATGGCATCCAAAAATTCCAGCTGCTGGAACAAGGCCGATGTCTTTCTGTCCTCGTTGGCCATGTAGTGGCCTATGTAGACGATTTCCTCATAGATGTGGATCTGCAGGTCGACGAATTCTTGCATGGCGAGGCGCTGCGCGGCGAGCGCGGCCTCGAGGTGCACATTCTTCGTTGCAACCTCCGGCACCTGCAGGGCCACCAGGGCTGGAAAGAGTTCATCACCATGGAGGCCGATGAGGGTGGTAAGCAATGAGGAGCCTAGGCACACGGGCTGGAGCAGTACGGCAAGGTCGTCCATGCACTTCTTGATGGCGTGAACTAGAGAATGGAGCAGACCATCATGTCGTGCATGCGAGAGGAGAAGCCGACATCGGCAAGGACTACGACTCTGGCGGTCACCAGCACCATCTGGAAACAATGCGTGGTGCGGGGAAGTAGCCCAATGTCTTGGATGATCTGGCACAACCGACTGCCGCTCGCGTCCATCACCTCCATAGGTTTTTGTGGCTTCTGGTCACTTGGTATTGGATTGGAGTGAGCAGTGTTGGGCAGAGACTAGGAGTAGATGGATTGGAGTGGTGGGGAACCTTTATATGAGAGTCCAAACTGTGTTGCATTCACATCATGTTGGCTTTATTCTGCTTCTCCAATTAATTCCCTTTGCATGCTAATTGAGGATTCATCATTGACCGTTCAACGTCTCGGGAACCTCTACTCTCTCCCTCCTTGGCATTCAAGCCGTATCAATGTTAATGCATGTCAAGAAGAGACTAGTCATTTACTACATTGTGCACCGCAACCGTGTGGGGGTGCAACACGAACGGCACACGCATGTTGTACTTGTTCCACTTTCTCGTTTTGAACTCGTGACTTGTAGTAACGCTCTTTTTTGAATATATAAGTTTGGTACTCAGGCCAATATATACAGCACTCCCTCCATGTAGGTTGGGTCGCTGAAGTCAAAATTAGACACAAACACGATGGTGATGGACTGGTCTACCTCCGTCCTGGTTTATTGCTCCTCGTCGTAATCTGTGCCAAATTTTTGACCATAAATTTAACTAACATAAGGTTCATGCACGTCATCAGAATTATATCATTCAAAACTATGTTCAAATACAATCAAATGATATAATTTTTGTTGACATGCACTAACATTTTGTCAGTTAAATCTTTGATCAAAATCTAGCACCAATTACAAAAGGGACAAATAAACCAGGACCTAGGTAGTACACCAGGTCGAAGACGGTGATACTACATATAATTAACGTCAAATAAGAGTAAGGGATCACACATGTCATTTACGACTGGAATGAAAATACCATACACTAATAAAACATTAAGGCCACAAGGCGATATTGTGCTGGTTACAGGGTGTCGCCCACCAAACGGCGATAAGTAGAAGCGGCTTTTGTGGCCAGGTCGACGTGCTTCTGAACAATGGTGTCCAAAGATTCCAGCCGCTGGAAGAAGGCCAATGTCTTTCTATCCTCATTGGCCTTGTAGTGGCCTATGTAGATGATTTCCTCCTAGACATGGATGTGCAGGTCGACGATTTCCTGCATGGAGAGGCAATGCACAGCGAGCACGGCCTTGAGATGCACATTCTTCGTCGCGACCTCCGGCAGCTGCAGCGCCACCAGTGCTAAAAGAGTTTATCACCTTGGAGCAGGATGAGGGTGGCAGGCAACAAGGAGCCTGGGCACGCGGGCTAGAGTAGTACGGCAAGGTCGTTTGCGCGCTTCTTGACAATGGTGAACTTGTAGATGGAGTCGACCATCATCTGGCACATGTGAGAGGTGAAGCCGGCATCGACGAGGGCTATGACACTAGCGGTCTCCAGCACCATCTGGAAACAGTGCGTGGTGCGGGGCCATAGGCCGGCGTCTTGGACAATGTGGCATAGCCGACTGCTGCTCACGTCCATGGACGCCATGGGTGCTTGTGGCTTCTGGTCACTTGGCCTTGTTCTTGGATTAGAGTGGGTAGTGTTGTGCAGAGACTAGGAGTAGATGGATTGGAGTGGTGGGGCGCCCTTATGAGAGTCCAAACAGCGTTGCATTCACATCGTGTTGGCTTCATTTTCCTTCTCCAATTTACTTACTCCTGCCTCTGCATGCTAACTCAATGTGGAGGCATCATTGACCGTTCAATGTTTCGGGAACCGCTATCCTCTGCCTCGTTGGAATTCAAGCTGTATCAACGTACATTCTTGTCAAAAAGAGACTAGTCAGTAGTTTTTTTGTGATGAACTAGTCAGTAGTAGTATACTCAATATTGTGCACCGCGACCAAGGCGGAGAGGAAAACAAGAGAACTACGTATTTATTTATGGTGTAGATTCACTCATTTTTCTCCGTATGTACTCATTTAGGGTGTACTCCTAGTCACTTGTTGAAATCTCTAGAAAGGCAAATACTCCATCTGTTTTTATTTACTCTGCATATTAGAGTTGACTAAAGTCAAATTTTCATAAAGTTTGACCAAGTTTATAAAAAATAATATAAACATTTACCATAACAAATAGAGTATATATGATGTGAAAGTACATTCAATAATAAATCTAATTGTATTGGTTTGTTATTGCTTATGTTAATATAAACTTGGTCAAAGTTTATAAAGCTTGACTTTTACCAAATCTAATATGCGGTTTACAGGGCTATACTGTTAAGAGCAAGTACAATAGTAGGCTTATAGCCTGCTTACGTGGCAATTTTGTCTCATGCAAGAGCCTGATTTACAAGAATTTTAAAACCAAGTTTCTCAATGTTCTCGGCCGAGCCACGATGCCCAGATGTTTGATTTTCGTTCCCATTTCTTGCATGGGACCTAGAAATTCACCCGAGGACACACATGTGATTTTTCAACCAACTTCGGTGCACTGGAACATGTGCTTGTAGTTCAAATTTGAATTATGCACATTAAATGTCCAGAATCAATTAATGTATAAAAAAGGCCAAACGAACCCGGAATAATTCCAAAATTTAACATGGCACTCATATAGTTCTATGTTGCCTCTATAAAGAAAATCAGCAGGGGGGCAGCATATATCGTTTCGCACAAAAAGGTGGCACGTTCCCTCTTAGAACCACGAACCTTCTTGAGAGAAGGTCTGGTTTACAAGAATCTTATACCAAAACTTGTTCCAGTTTGGCCAAATTTTTTACCACAACATGATAGTACCATGACATGACACAATGCCAAGTTTCATGATTTTCGGGCGTGTTTTGAATTTACAAGAATTTTAAAACCAAGTTTCTCAATGTTCTCGGCCGAGCCATGATGCCCAGATGTTTGAATTTCATTCCCATTTCTTGCATGGGACCTAGAAATTAACCCGAGGACACACATATTATTTTTCTACCAACTTTGGTGCACTGGAGCATGTGCTTGTAGTTCAAAATTGAATTATGCACATTAAATAGCCAGAAACTCAATTAATATAAAAACAAGGCCAAATGAACCCGGACTAATCCCAAAATTTAACACGACATTCATATAGTTCTATGTTGCCTCTGTAAGGAAAATCTGGGGGGCAGCGTATATCGTTTCGCACACAAAGGTGACACATTCCCTCTCAGAACCACGGGCCTTCTTGAGAGAAGCTCCGGTTTGCAAGAAGCTTATACCAAAACTTGTTCCAATTCGGCCAAGTTTTTTACCACGACATGTTAGTGGCATGTCATGACACCATGCCAAGTTTCATGATTTCCAGGCGAGTTTTGGATTTATAGGAATTCAAAAACCAAGTTTCTCAATGTTTCCGGCCGAGCCATGATGCCTAGATGTTTGAATTTCATTCTCATTTCTTGCATGGGACCTAGAAATTTACCCGAAGATACACATGTGATTTTTCAACCAACTTTGGTGCACTGGAGCATGTGCTTGTAGTTCAAATTTGAATTATGCACATTAAATGTCCAAAAACTCAATTAATGTACAAAAAAGGCCAAATGAACCTGGAATAATTCCAAAATTTAACACTACACTCATATATTTCTATGTTGCCTCTGTAAAGAAAATCAAGGGGGGTAGCGTATATCGTTTCGCACACAAAGGTGGCACGTTCCCTATCAGAACCACGAGCATTCTTGAGAGAAGCTCGGGTTTCCAAGAAGCTTATACCAGAACTTGTACCTATTCGGACAAAAAAATTACCACATGATGAAAGTACCATGACAGGACACCATGCCAAGTTTCATGATTTCCAGGCGTGTTTTGGATTTATGAGAATTTTAAAACCAAGTTTCTCAATGTTCTCGGCCGAGCCATGACGCCCAGATGTTTGATTTTCATTGCCATTTCTTGCATGGGACTTAGAAATTCACTCTAGGACACACATGTGATTTTTCAACCATCTTTGGTGCACTGGAGCATGTGCTTGTAGTTCAAATTTGAATTATGCACATTAGATGTCCAGAAACTAAATTAATGTATAAAAAAGGCCAAATGAACCCGGAATAATTCCAAAAATTAACATGACACTCATATAGTTCTATGTTGCCTCTGTAAAGAAAATCAAGGGGGCAGCGTATATCATTTTGCACACAAAGGTGGCACATTCCCTCTCAGAACCACGAGCCTTCTTGTGAGAAGCTCCTGTTTGCAAGAAGCTTATACAAAAATTGTTCCTATTCGGCCACGAGTTTTACCATAGCATGATAGTACCATGCAATGTTGAGGATATCACTTATTGTTATCATCTTGGTCAGCTAGGGATTAGAGATTAATCAGAAATCAACCGATTAATCAATTTTATTAGTCGACTATTAATCAGATATTTTTTGCAAATCTCAGGTTCCCAACATTAAAATATGCTATATTCAACACCAAAACAATATTTGACAGAAGTTTTACCTTGATTTCTAGCCTTTGAATCCGCGTATAATTACAAACAAAATAGGACAATAGTACATATTCCGTAAAAAGGTCCACAAAACATAAATAAACATAGTTTTTGCAAACATAGTGCTATAAATAGGTCTGATTTATCAGTAGATTCCTCATAAATCAATTGTCAGAGTGATAAATCGGTCCACAAGATAAACGACAAAGATAAGGCATAATCTTATCGGTCACCCCCTCGATTAGTGATAAATTGGAAGATTTCTTGAACACCATGCCAAGTTTCATGATTTTCAGGCGTGTTTTGGATTTACAAGAATTTTAAAAGCAAGTTTCTCAATGTTCTCGGCCGAGCCACGACGCCCAGATGTTTGATTTTCATTCCCATTTCTTCCATGGCACCTAGAAATTCACCCGAGGACACACATGTTATTTTTCAACCAACGCTGGTGCACTAGAGCATGTACTTGTAGTTCAAAATCAAATTATGCGCATTGAATGACCATAAACTCAATTAATGTATAAATAAGGCCAAATGAACCCGGACTAATCTCAAAATTTAACACGACCGTCATATAGTTCTATGTTGCCTCTGTAAAGAAAATTAAGGGGGAGGGTAGCATATATCATTTTGCAAACAAAGGTGACACGTTCCCTCTCAGAACCACGAGCCTTCTTGAGAGAAGCTCCGATTTGCAAGAAGCTTATAACAAAACGTGTTCCAATTCGGCCAAGTTTTTACCACAACATGTTTGTACCATGACATGACACCATGACAAGTTTCATGATTTCAAGACGAGTTTTGGATTTACAGGAATTTAAAAACCAAGTTCCTCATTGTTCTCGGCCGAGTGACGACGCCCAGATGTTTATATTTCATTCCCATTTCTTGCATGGGACCTAGAAATTCACCCAGGGACACACATGTGATTTTTCAACCAACTTTGGTGCACCGGAGCATGTGCTTGCAGTTCAAATTTGAATTATGCACATTAAATGTCCAAAAACTCAATTAACGTATAAAAAAGGCCAAACGAACCTGGAATAATTCCAAAATTTAACAAAATGTAAACTTTGGTGCCCCGGAGCATTTGTAATCATATAAAAAGGGACATGACTCTTTCTTGTGGTGGGAATTGATTTGTTTTTTGTTGTTGTTGAGGGAAGTGCGAATTGATTTAGTACTGTACAGGGCAATCTTGTTCTCCCGATTTTTTTAACATTGTTCTAGTTTTTTCAATGACATTTATAGCAATATAGTAAAAGGGAGATGAATCTCTTGTGTCTTGTATGAATTGTTTTTTTTTGTACATGCTCAGTTTGTTCTGCCAAACATGGGTTCGACGCCTTGTTATCCCGAAATTTTAAGATCGAGTATCTTTTGTCTCATCTACTGTGAAACTCCCTCCTTTTCAACCCGCATCGCGCCTTATCCCGCAGCCCAGACACGCGACATCCCCCTTCTACCCTTCAGCCAGAAATGCCGCCTCGACGTCGCGTGGTCAAAACCAGTGGGGGTTTGTTCGTAACTTACCCTACATTTGGGACAAGCGCTTCCCTAAGCCATGGAATCCCCTACCTTCCCCTTCGTGCCCCCCATTCGTACACAGGGGCCACCAAAACCAGCGAAACACCATGCTCCTCCGTCGGCCTCCCGACCGCAGCCCAGCTAGAGACTCTTCCCGGACGATGTCATCCACCGCAACAGCTCGTCTTCCCTCAACCACTGCACCGAATGTGAAACCATCGTCGATCTCGTCGTCCCGCCGGATCAGCCGCCCCGTCCTCCACCTCCAGGGAGCTGTCTTGATGTTTGCCTCATCTATGACGCCACCTCCATCCCCACAACACCGTCTTGACCTGCACCATCGTAGCCGCATCACCCTCACCAAATCCTCCGATGAAGCCGAGGCCTACTTGGTGCCACCAAGGAGGTTCTGCACTCACCGCTGCATTTTATCTTTTATTCGATCTTGCTTCCTCGGTGTCGACTTCCACACCGGCACTAGCTGCTGCTACACCGACTCTCGCTTGCTCTACTGCTGCTGCTGCTCCGGCTCTCGCTCGTGCTGCAGCCATGTTCTTGCTGTCAGTCACGCTGCTGCACTGCTCTTTCTTCCGTTCGTGCTGCTGCTCTGCTCTGCTATTGTTGTTGGTCGTGCTACTGCTCCAATCTTTCACTCGTTCGTGTTGCTGCTCTGCTCTTGCTCTTGCTCGCGCTACTGCTGGTGTTGCATGACCTCCGGCAGCTATAGGAGTTGCTGCTTTACCACTCGCTTGCAGTGTTGCTGCACGAGTTGATCTCTGCTAGTGCATTCCCCGATCGAGTTGATGCTTATTTAGATCATTGCTTCTCTGCTACTAGTGCTCGAACACCCTAAACATATATTTAAATGCTCTACTACTAGTTCAATACGTTTTCATAGTAAAATTCAGTTTCGACTATAAAGTTCAGTTTCTTCAGTTAAGTTTAGTGTGAACAGTATTTACAGCATCTCTCGGAGTGGCCACGGCACGGCTGATGCATTTTACATCTAGCACTTTTTGGTGATGTATTTTACATCATCTATTGCAGATGATATTAGAGTCCCACTTCAGATTAATGTTGTCTGTCTTGTCCTGCTTCAGCCTCGCCGCCGTACACCTCACCAGAGCTGCTCCAACAATGGAACCATCCATCACAACGGAGCAGAACCCTCAGCGTCGTATCCAGAGGCCTCAGATCTTCTTCCCCGCCTCCAACAGTCACACCAGCATCACCATCCTCCACGTCCAACCCAATCATGCTGAGGTCAACAAGGCTATGACAAAGAGGTTGTACACTCGTTGCATCACTTTGTTACTCTGCATTCATGTCGATCCCTCAGGGATCCTTTGGTTCAAAGCAGTTGCAAATATAGAAATAAATGAATCATGGTCACAAAGTTAACAGGGGGAAAACTAAATGCTCTTTTGAACCACAATTTTCATCGGTTTAGCAAGATAGCCATTATATGATGCTAATGTGGACCAAATGTAAGCTCACAAAATATTTCGAGGTCAGGCTTCAGCCTGTTGAAGACTGCTTTCTAGAATCGCCACTGGTTCAAAGAAAAAGTGAAGGAAAACATAAGAATTGGAAACTTTACTATGGTACTACTATTCGTGCATTTGGTTAGAAGGAATGGACCAAAGCAAAACTGGAGGAATTTTTCCTTTGGTGTCTCTTTCAAAGAAAAAATGTAGGAATTTTAATATCCACTTGGACATCCTTTTCAAATTAATTTGCATGGAGAACCGGACTAATTGCATTACTATCATAATAAGATTCTTATTTTTTTCATTTTCACGTGGTTTGACTTTAATTTGACCATGTTTATCCATTCATGCGTTCTTCCAATTCATGTGAACCAAACACCCAGGTTGACAGAAATCCTATGTTTGCAAATGCACTATTTTGCACAAGCATTCCTATCTTGTTCCTTTGTTTTTCCTGTCCCTTTGTTTATATAATCCTCCAATTCTAAGGAGCCCTTATAGATTTACTTCATTTTGATATAGGTGTCAAAGAAAACTCTGTGTGTTATGTCCCGCTCCTGCCGTGACGTCATCCACCCCACCTGATGTGCACCATCGACGGAAGCGTTCACTGCAGCGGAGATTCCCCCTGTAGACTTTCTTTCGCTGCTTCAGATCATCGTCCCCGTTGCCGGCAGCCATGCCAACTGCATTACCATCATCGACTGAGGAGATGAACCTGAGGACTACACCGTTCAGGAAAAGAGGTCGCACCCTTTCGTGTCTGCTTATGTTATAGATCAGTTATAATTACCTGCTACTTTATTTTCCTGTTCACCTCTTAGAGTCCAAGTCAGGTCCAAACTAATTTTCAAAATTGAGTTTTAAAATGCCTATGGGGCACATATCGAGGCAGCAATGAATAGTATATGTCTACTATCTGGTACATCTGGGGTCTTCTATGTGGTTCATGTTGGGTGGGCAACAAACAGTAGATCATCCATCATCTATGTTTTTAAACTGAGGCTATAATCTACCTGCTATAATTAGTTTTGCATCTATCCACTCGTTTGCTACCATCAGTCTTGATTTCTGCACGCACCCCTTAGGCGTTGCATAATCTAACTATGTTTTTTTATTATGCATGTCAGTTGTTGTACACAATCGTACTGAACATGTAGAGAAAAAGAGAAGACCGCTGTGTGGGAATATAATGTCATGTAGGCGCCGCTCCATGGTGGGCAAAGTGCCCCCCTCCCGCCATTCCAGATTGTATTCCAGAGGAAGATAACTGTTAAGAGGGGGATTCAGAGAGAGCCGACCTCTCTATTTACCCCCTGAGGTGTTTGGTCTAACCTGGCATGCTGATGTTGGTCATATCATGCATATGGCGCCTTGCATTGCTTACATTATACATCTTATATGTCATCAGCCTAGTTTAGATTTGCTTTGCGTCAATGTCACCTGTTAGGTTTCTATATCATACTCCCACCCTTCCTCAATATTTATCTTTTTAGAGATTTCAAAAAGTGACTACATACTGAGCAAAATGAGTGAATCTACACTCTAAAATATGTCTATATGCATCCATATGTGGTAGTCCATTTGAAATCTCTAAAAAGACAAATATTTAGGAATGGAGGGAGTGTATGGGAATTATGCAATGCCATCTTCTTTAGCCAGGCATCATATACATGAATCATGCAATGCCATCCTGTTTAGCCAGTCATCGTATATGTGAATTGTATTGTGCCATTTTTTTCATAATGTATTTCAGTCAACAATGTTTATACATTCATCTACTCTTCCTGTGCATCAGCCATTGGAGTCGGTCAAGGGAAAATCTAGAGCGAAAACAAGGTCTTCTAAGCAGTCAGTGCTACCTGTCATGCAGATTTCTTGATGGTTACAGATAACTCCTCGGAGGAGGATTCAGAGACAGATGACCGGTCGTATCCCCCCCCCCCCCCGAGATGCATTCTCTAACTTGGTAGGGTTATATTGCTCATGTCATGCATATGGTGTCCTGCATTGCCATGCCATCTGCTTAAATTGGACATGCTTTGTATGAATGCCTCATGTTTGCTTTCTATAGCAGATATGCGAATTATGCAATCCCATGTTTTTCAGCCAGTTATCATATAAGTGAATTATGCACCGCCATGTAGCCAGGCATCATATATGTGAATTATCTCATGACATCCTTTTTTTCATTATGTATTACATGTGTCGACAATCTATGTACATTGAACTACTCTTCATGAGTATCAGCCATTTGAGCCGGTTATGGAATAATCAGGAGTGAAAACAAGGTCTTCAAAGTAGGCAATGGTACCTGGTGAGGCATGTATCTCGATGGTTACACGTAACTCCTCAGAGGAAGATTCAGAGACATATGACCAGTCCTATATCCCACCTGAGGTGTATGCTCTAATTTGCAATGTTTATATTTCTCATAGCATGCATATGGTGTCATGCATTGCTTAGTTTAGACATCATATGCAAAATATTCAATTCCATCCGCTTAGTTTATAGATCATACATGCGAGTGCCAGCTGCTTAGTATATGAATCAATTATGTCAAGTATATCATACCATCATGTATACTTAGAAAACAAGTATGTGAATTATTTCATCCCAACCTATTTTAGAAAGACATCATATAGTTTTCTCATGTCATCCTGTTTAGATAATCATCATATGTTGAATTATGCCATTATATCCTGTTAAGTTATAAATCATATATCTAAAAATGTGTCATGCTATCATGTTTAGTCAGCCATCATATATGTGAAATTGTGTCATGTTGTCATGTTTGGTTAGACAACATATATGTGAATTACCACATCTGTCTATCATACAATGTCTGTATGTTCAATTTCTTTTCTTGTTTATCAGCCATTTGAATTGGAGGCGGTGATGGCAGTATCTAAGGGAGCAAAAACCCATTCTTCACAAAAGATGGTGCTACCCATCGATGCAGATAGAACCATGGTTGTACTGTCCCACGAACTAGCCCAACCACACATAATTGACACTCTTCCAGATTGCACACTTACACCGGTGGACAGAGAACCAGCTACAACCCATCTAACCCCGACCCCAGCGGATAGTAACCCACTTCTAGATGACACAGCACCATGTCCACCATAGAGTACCCCCACATGAGTAGTTTGTAAAGCAACTGCAGTACCCAAAGCATAAAGACCACCACAGCGAACCCAAACTCCACGTTTAAAGCAGAAGAGCAACTGTTCTCAAGTCAGATTCCGTAGCTATGGTCCATACTCCTTTGCTATTGCATCACTGTATTTACTCATACCAACTACTTTCCAATTTGAAGGATCCACTTGAAAATCCAATGTCACAACAGGTATGTTTTAAACCTATTTCTTTAATTGATTGTTGTTCTAACTTTTTGCTCTATGTTGATTACAGTTTCAGTTGTACAAATAGTTATGTTCTCATGTGATGCACATTACAAGTGTTGCCAGTGTTGTTTTCTCACACTTATATTCTGTCTATGCTGCTGTGTCTTAAAAATATATGATTTGAAATGTGTCTCTGTCTTGATTTGGCAACATAAACTAGAATGATATGGACAATACAGTGACCATAGTACATAGATATATGTTTGTTTCATGTTGTTATCATGTCCACCTTAGTACTGAACCGGTTTACCAAAATGAGTTTCGTATACTACATGCTAAACCTATGATGTGTCTGCTTGTTTCTCTTGTAGAATGTGAATACAATATTAGAGAAGAGCACCCCACTATGCATTGGTAGAGAAAGTAATGAAGATAAGGTTCAATATAGTGAGAAATGAAGATAAGGTTCAATATAGTGAGACAACCCTGTTGGTCTCCAAGAAAGGTGATAAAAACGATCTTGTAGACAGTGTGACAACCCCATAGTCCTCCATTGATGTAGTGTTCAAGTTACTGTCCAGTACCGCTGGCACAAGCTCTTCGAACTCGCTGCCTGAATCACTTCATCTTCTTTAGTCTCAGCTACAAGCTGAAAGGCATCAATCAGCTGTGATGCAGCAAGAAGCGGAAGGACAGAGGAAGTCCCTGCAGAATTCAGATGCATACTTTCTGGTGCAAGAACAAGCGCTAGAGGATTTAAGCGCCAAACAATAGAAAGTTAATAAGCTTGCTAAGAATTTTGCTAGCATTTTGGGTACCCAATATATTGTTTCTTGAGCTCTTCTGAAGTGGCTTCAGTTCTAGAGTTGTTTTGCTACGGCGTTTATTTGCACTAGTCTCCAACTTTGACAACTAGTGTGTGTGATATGCTACTTTGTTCCTTATATTTGCACTGGTGGCGAACTTCGATGCCTAGTGGATGAAATATATGTAATAGCCTAGCGTAAGTTGCTTGCTTATTTATTTCTTTGTTGTCTTGTTTATTTTTTGCTTGTAGTCAGTGCAGTTCTTTTTTTGCGGTTTGCTAGTGGCTGCAATAACCTATTTTTCAAAACTACAATAACCATGGGCTACATATATACCGTAGTGACCATGGGCCTCCTACGGGCCGTAGAAACAATGGGCCTTCTATGGGCCATAGAAACAATCGGCTTTCTACGAGGTGTAGCATCAATGGGCCTTCTATTGGCCGTATGATCCATTGGTCAAACATGGGCCAATAACGGACAAAATTTTGGGCCGTAAATGGGCTAGAATTGGAATCGTTGATACGTCTCCAATGTATCTATAATTTTTGATTGTTCCATGCTATTATATTACCCCTTTTGGATGTTTATGGGCTTTATTTGACACATTTATATCATTTCTGGGACTAACCTACTAACCGGAGGCCCAACCCGTATTGCTGTTTTTTTGCCTATTTCAGTATTTCGAAGAAAAGGAATATCAAACGGAGTCCAAATGGAATGAAACCTTCGGGAGCGTGATTTTTGGAACGAACGTGATCCAGAGGACTTGAAGTGCAAGTCAATAAGCAGCCAAGGCGACCACGAGAGGGTAGGGCGCCCCCCCTACAGGGCGCGCCCCCCTGTCTTGTGGGCCCCTCGAACGACCACCGATGTACTTCTTCCTCCTATATAAGCCTACGTACCCAGAAAACATCCAGGGAGCCAAAAAACACAATTTCCACAGCCCTAACCTTCTGTATCTGCGAGATCCCATCTTGGAGCCTTCGTCGGTGCTCCACCGGAGGGGGAATCGACCACGGAGGGCTTCTACATCAACACCATAGCCCCTCTGATGAGTTGTGAGTAGTTTACCACAGACCTTCGGGTCCATAGTTATTAGCTAGATGGCTTCTTCTCTCTTTTTGGATCTCAATACAATGTTCTCCCCCTCTCTTGTGGAGATCTATTTGATGTAAACTCTTCTGCGGTGTGTTTGTCGAGATTCGATGAATCGTGGGTTTATGATCAAGTTTATCTATGATAAATATTTGAATCTCCTATGAATTCTTTTATGTATGATTGAGTTATCTTTGCAAGTCTCTTCAAATTATCAGTTTGGTTTGCCCTACTAGATTGATCTTTCTTGCCATGGGAGAAGTGCTTAGCTTTGAGTTAAATCTTGCGGTGTCCTTAACCAGTGACAGAAAGGGTTACAAGGCACGTATTGTATTGTTGCCATTGAGGATAAAAAGATGGGGTTTATATCAAATTGCATGAGTTTATCCCTCTATATCATGTCATATTGCTTAATGCGTTACTCTGTTCTTGATGAATTTAATACTCTAGATGCAGGCAGGAGTCGGTCGATGTGTGGAGTAATAGTAGTAGATGCAGGCAGGAGTCGGTCTACTTGTCACGGACGTGATGCCTATATACATGATCATGCCTAGATAATCTCATAATTATTCACTTTTCTATCAATTGCTCGACAGTAATTTGTTCACCCACCGTAATACTTATGCTATCATGAGAGAAGCCACTAGTGAAACCTATGGCCCCGGGTCTATCTCTTATCATATTTGCTTCCAATCTACTTTTATTTTGCATCTTTACTTTTTGCATCTATATTATAAAATACCAAAAATATATTTATCTTATCATACTATCTCTATCAGATCTCACTTTCGCAAGTGGCTGTGAAGGGATTGACAACCCCTTTATTGCGTTGGTTGCGAGTTCTTTGTTTGTTTGTTTAGGTGCGTGGGACTTTTGAGGAGCCTCCTACTGGATTGATACCTTGGTTCTCAAATATTGAGGGAAATACTTACGCTACTATTGCTGCATCACCCTTTCCTCTTCAAGGAAAACCAACGCAAGCTCAAGACGTAGCAAGAAGGATTTCTGGCGCCGTTGCCGGGGAGGTCTTCGTTCAAATCAAGACATACCAAGTACCCATCACAAACTCATCTCCCTCACATTTACATTATTTGCCATTTGCCTCTCATTTTCCTCTCCCCCACTTCACCCTTGCCATTTTATTCACCCTCTCTTTCCCAATCTCCTCCTCTCTCTCTCTCGCTCGCTTTCTTCCGCCTTGCTTTTGTTTGCCGTTATGTCTGAAATTAGGGAGATTATCGTCGATATGGCCAATAATGATAACATGGAAAATTCCGAGGCTCCGGCCGAAGAACCCCCTATCTTGCATACTAAAAAGTTTCGAATCGGTAGTGGTAATTCCAGATTTCTTTACTTGTGCCGGTGCTTTACCTTCCATGGGTGGTTCTATTCTTCATAGAACTAGTAGTCTTGCGGATGCCATTGCTATGCTTGTAGTTGAACTTGAAAGACAATTTATGCATATGCATCCTTGCATACAAAGAATTTTTCTGGAATTTTCCAATATTGAGCATTCTTCTGTTAAACGCGCTGTTACTATTTTTTTGGCTAATGAATTTAGATTTCTCATAAGAGAGGCCAAAGAAATCTTTGCGCACTATAGGGTGGACGCCGGTCGTCCTCCCATAGAGGCGATCTTCTATGATCAAGAGGAATTTAGGCGTTTTCAATATTCAGACTATGTTGCTTTCAATGAAAACCTTAGAAAAAGGGTTCCTACCAAAATATTGGTTGATAGAATTAACGAAGTTAATAATGATTTTGCCCTTCGAAACAATGAGCTAGGATACTCTCTTGAGTATAGGATCACGAGATTTTGCCAAAAGAATGCTTTTAGTGATGAATTAGTTGTGCGTTATGAAGGGCCAAAGGAGGAACCCGTTCCTTCTAAGATTGATCTTGGGGAATTTTGTCCCTCTAAATTTAGCCCTTTTGATTACTTTTCCTTGCCTCAAAGAAAACTTGCTTCCGAATGTAGAGAATATGTGATGAGCTTTCAAGATCTATCTTATTATTATGGCACTACTTAGATCTATCTTCGCTTTTATGCCTAGCTAGGGGCGTTAAACGATAGCGCTAGTTGGGAGGCAACCCAATTTTCTTTGTGTTTTCTGTTCTGGTTCCTGTTTAGTAATAAATTTTGCATCTACCTTCATCTTAGATGTGTTTTTATCTTTTAATTAGTGTTTGTGCCAAGTAGAACCTATAGGATAACCTATGATGATAGTTGATTGGATTCTGCTGAAAAACATAAACTTTGCACGCACGAATTTAGTTTTGTTAAATCACAAAAACGTGCTTTTGCGTTGATTCTTCTTTATGCTGATCACCAGACCAATTTTCCAGGACTTCCTATTTTGGTAGGATTTTTAGAGTTACATAAGTTTGCGTTAGTTACAGATTGCTACGGACTGTTCTGTTTTTGACAGATTCTGTTTTTCGTGTGTTGTTTGCTTATTTTGATGCATCTATGGCTAGTAAAATAGTTTATAAACCATAGAGAAGTTGGAATACAGTAGGTTTAAAACCAAAATAAATAAAGAATGAGTTCATTATAGTACCTTATGTGGTGGTTTTGTTTTCTTTCACTAACGGAGCTTATAAGATTTCCTGTTGAGTTTTGTGTTGTGAAGTTTTCAAGTTTTGGGTAAAGCTTTGATGGACTATGGAATAAGGAGTGGCAAAAGCCTAATCTTGGGGATGCCCATGGAACCCCAAGACATTCTAAAATATCCAAAAGCCTAAGCTTGGGGATGCCCCGGGAAGGCATCGCCTCTTTCATCTTCGTTCATTGGTAACTTTACTTGGAGCTATATTTTTATTCGCCACATGATATGTGTTTTGCGTGGAGCGTCGTGTGTTATATTAGTCTTTTCTTTTTAGTTTACCACAATCATCCTTGCTTTACACACCTTTTGGGAGAAGCCTACTTGATTAGAATTTGCTAGAATACTCTATGTGCTTCACTTATATCTTTTGAGCTTGATAGTTTTTGCTCTAGTGCTTCACTTATACTATCTTTTAGAGCACAGCGGTGATTTATTTTTGTAGGAATTGCTAGTCTATCATCCTTCACTTATATTATTTTGAGAGTCTTTTAGAACAGCATGGTATTTTCTATGGTTATAAAATTGGTCCTAGAATGGTAGGCATCCAAGTTGGGTACAATAAAAACTATCATAGGAAGTCAATTGGATGCTATGATCAATTTGATACTTGATAATTGTTTTGAGATATGGAGGTAGTGATATTAAAGTCATGCTAGTTGGGTGATTATGAATTTAAAGAATGCTTGTGTTGAAGTTAGCAAGTCCCGTAGCATGCACGTATGGTTAAAGTTGTGTAACAAATTTGAAACATGAAGTGTACTTGGCTTGTGCATCCTTATGAGTGGCGGTCGGGGATGAGCGATGGTCTTTTCCTACCAATCTATCCCCCTAGGAGCATGCGCGTAGTTCTTGATTTTTGATGACTTCTCAATTTTTGCACTAAGTATATGAGTTCTTTTGACTAATGTTGAGTCCATGGATTATACGCACTTTTACCTTTCCACCATTGCTAGCCTCTTCGGTACCGTGCATTGCCCTTTCTCACCTTGAGAGTTGGTGCAAACTTCGCCGGTGCATCCAAACCCCGTGATAATATACGCTCTATCACACATAAACCTCCTTATATCTTCCTCAAAACAGCCACCATACCTACCTATTATGGCATTTCCATAGCCATTCCGAGATATATTGCCATGCAACTTTCCACCGTTCCGTTCATCATCATCATGACATACTTTACTTTTGTCATATTGCCATTGCATGATCATGTAGTTGACATCGTATTTGTGGCAAAGCCACCATGCATAATTTTCATACATGTCACTCTTGACTCGTTGCACCATCCCGGTACACCGCCGGAGGCATTCATATAGAGTCATATCTTGTTCTAGTTTTGAGTTGTAATTCATATGTTGTAATCAATGAAGGTGTGATGATCATCATTATTAGAGCATTGCCCAAAAACAAAAAAACAAAAAAAGGGAAAGGCCAAAAGAAAAAAAGGCCCAAAAAAAGAAGAAGAAGAAAAAAATAAAAAGAAAATAAATAAAAGGGGCACTGTTACTATCTCTTTTTCCACACTTGTGCTTCAAAGTAGCACCTTGTTCTTCATGTAGTGAGTCTCATATATTGTGCTTCAAAGTAGCACCATGTTTTTCATTTAGTGAGTCTCATAAGTTGTCTTTTTCATACTAGTGGGAATTTTTCATTATAGAACTTGGCTTGTATATTCCTACAATGGGCTTCCTCAAATGCCCTAGGTCTTCGTGAGCAAGCAAGTTGGAAGCACACCCAGTAGTTTTCTTTTGTTGAGCATTCATTTATAGCTCTAGTGCATCCGTTGCATGGAAATCCCTACTCCTCATGTTGACATCAATTGATGGGCATCTCCATAGCCCGTTGATTATCCTCGTCAATGTGAGACTTTCTCCTTTTTTGTCTTCTCCACACAATCCCCATCATCATATTCTATTCCACCCATAGTGCTATATCCATGGCTCATGCTCATGTATTGCGTGAAGGTTGAAAAAGTTTGAGATTATTTAAGTATGAAACAATTGCTTGGCTTTTCATCGGTGGTATAGAAGTTGGGAACATCTTTGTGTGACGAAAATGAAGCATATCCTAACTATATGATTTTGTAGGGATGAACTTTCTTTTGCCATGTCATTTTGAGAAGACATGATTACTTTGATTAGTATGCTTGAAGTGTTACTATTTCTTTTATCAATATGAAGTTTTTTTTGAATCATTTGGATCTGAACATTCATGCCACAATAAAGAAAATTACATTGAGGATTATGCTAGGTAGAATTCCACATCAAAAATTCTGTTTTTATCATTTACCTACTCGAGGACGAGCAGGAATTAAGCTTGGGGATGCTTGATACGTCTCCAACATATCTATAATTTTTGATTGTTCCATGCTATTATATTACCCCTTTTGGATGTTTATAGGCTTTATTTTACACATTTATATCATTTTTGCGACTAACCTACTAACCGGAGGCCCAGCCCGTATTGCTGTTTTTTTGCCTATTTTAGTATTTCGAAGAAAAGGAATATCAAACGAGTCCAAAAGGAATGAAACCTTCGGGAGTGTGATTTTTGGAACGAATGTGATCCAGAGGACTTGGAGTGCAAGTCAAGAAGCAGCCGAGGTGGCCACGAGAGGGTAGGGCGCCCCCCCCCCCCTACAGGGCGTGCCCCCATGTCTTGTGGGCCCCTCGAACGACCACCGACGTACTTCTTCCTCCTATATAACCCTACGTACCCCAAAAACATCCAGGGAGCCAGAAAACACAATTTCCACCGCCGTAACCTTCTGTATCCGCGAGATCCCATCTTGGAGCCTTCGCCGGTGCTCCGCCGGAGGGGGAATCGACCATGGAGAGCTTCTAGATCAACACCATAGCCCCTCCGATGAGTTGTGAGTAGTTTACCACAGACCTTCGGGTCCATAGTTATTAGCTAGATGGCTTCTTCTCTCTTTTGGGATCTGAATACAATGTTCTCCCCCTCTCTTGTGGAGATCTATTCGATGTAAACTCTTTTTGCGGTGTGTTTGTCGAGATCCGATGAATTGTGGGTTCATGATCAAGTTTATCTATGAGAAATATTTGAATCTCCTCTAAATTCTTTTATGTATGATTGAGTTATCTTTGCAAGTCTCTTTGAATTATCAATTTGGTTTGGCCTACTTGATTGATCTTTCTTGCGATGGGAGAAGTGCTTAGCTTTGGGTTCAATCTTGCGGTGTCCTTACCCAGTGATAGAAGGGGTTGCAAGGCACATATTGTATTGTTGCCATCAAGGATAAAAAGATGGGGTTTATATCATATTGTATGAGTTTATCCCTCTACATCATGTCATCTTGCTTAATGCGTTACTCTATTCTTTATGAACTTAATACTCCAGATGCAGGCAGGAATCAGTCGATGTGTGGAGTAATAGTAGTAGATGCAGGCAGGAGTCGGTCTACTTGTCACGGACGTGATGCCTATATACATGATCATGCCTAGACAATCTCATAATTATTCATTTTTCTATCAATTACTCGACAGTAATTTGTTCACCCACCATAATACTTATGCTATCTTGAGAGAAGCCACTAGTGAAACCTATGGCCCCCGGGTCTATCTCTTATCATATTTGCTTCCAATCTACTTTTATTTTGCATCTTTACTTTTTGCATCTATATTATAAAATACCAAAAATATATTTATCTTATCATACTATCTCTATTAGATCTCACTTTCGCAAGTGGCCGTGAAGGGATTGACATCCCCTTTATTGCGTTGGTTGCCAGTTCTTTGTTTGTTTGTGTAGGTGCGTGGGACTTTTGAGGAGCCTCCTACTGGATTGATACCTTGGTTCTCAAAAACTGAGGGAAATACTTACGCTACTATTGCTGCATTACCCTTTCCTCTTCAAGGAAAACCAATGCAAGCTAAAGACAATCGTCCATTCATGGGCCGACCATAATGGGCAGTCATTAATTGGCCGTATTTGATGATGCTGTGAAAACAGCCCAACGGATTAATGGGCCACAAACGGGCCGACTGTAACCACGGGCTGAATTTGGCCCACAAGCAGAAAAGTCCAGTAATGGGCCCTAAGTAACTGAATGTTGGAAAGGAGCCAAAGAATAAATGGGCCCTGAGAAGGCCGAAAGTTAACACGGGCTGGAAACGGCCCAGTGGAATAATGGGTCGTTAATGGGTATAAAGTGATACACTGTTCATTAAGAGCCAGTTTCACCATGGGCCATTAATGGGCCAAGATTTACGAAGGGCTTCCTATGGGCCGAAAGACGTCATGGGCCATACATGGGCTAGAAGTTACAACAGGCTGGAATCATATTGGTCGGCCCAGATGACGCTACCGGGCCTAATTCGGATAGGCCATAACGGGCCATGACTTATCGGGCTTTAAATGGGCTATATGCGAACATGCCGTTAACAAGCTTTCCGTGGACCGGCCCGCTACCTTTTGACCAAGTCAAATGGGCCAGCATTTTCACTGGAATGGGCCTCTATTGGGTCGTGCCACGTGTCGACATATCATAGGAGCCTTCGGTCCAATGAGTGGATGACATCTGTCCCAACGGGGAGCCGACACGTGGTTCCTCTAGCCAATGAGAATTTTACACGTGGAAAATCCCCATTGGTCTGGACTGTTAACGGGTTATCGGATCCAAACCAGAACACAATAGCTTAACGGCGACCCATTACGGTGGATGCCACATGTTCTCACCCTTGATGAAAGAACTTCTATGACGCGCGATTTATCATCATGGAAGTGGAGACTTCCGTGATGATAATTTTTGTAATGTCATGGAACACTTCTACGACAGCACAGGTATGACTATCTTGATTCTGTCATAAAATCGTCATGGATTTACATGCATGACAGAAACGTGACCTACTATGACAAGCACGTATCATCACGGAAGTGTATTTTTTTTGTAGTGTAGCCTAGCTCTCAAGCAAGCATAGCTTGATATGTAAGCTACACGCTGTAGCTTACATCCCAAGCACACACCCATGCCCACCGAGCTTACATCCAAAGCTAGCTCACACTATATATATGAGCACACATCCATCCATCCAGGAGGATGGACTCACACACTCAACGCCCACAAGGCCACTCATGTATGCATACATCCATGATACACTACTACTAGTGCTCTTGGCACTTATGCTCACACACATATACAAGGCTAGATGCCCACGACACGGACCTTAGATACATCTCCAGGAGTAACTCTATACTGCCAGGCATGTACACTTCATAAATATTCAGACATGCAGGAGTAGGGCTATTATCTCCCCGGGGAGCCCCGAACCTACCACCGCATGCTGTTTGCCTAATCCCGTACCCGGATCTCCATTGCAGCCTTGCCCTCACCTCAAGCCACCCTGTGGCATATGTCGTCTCGCGAACCCGCTCGTGAGATAACAATGACAAGGGGCTTGATCTTCTTGCTATGGTAGTGCCTCAGGCCTTGCTGGTAAATGGCGGATCGGCTAAGGGCCAAAAGGCGTGCTTCTTCGAGCAGGTCGACGTCATCTTCATGGGCTTCCTTGGCTTGGGCTTCTGCGTACATCACAACTCACGACGAGTTGAACTCGACGTCGATCGGGATGACGGCTTCTGCCCTGTAGAAGAGAAAGAATGGGGAGAACCCGGACGACTGGTTTGGCATTGTGCGGAGACTCTAGAGGACGGCCGGCAGTTCATTGAGTCGGCTGCCGGGTGAACGGAAGAGGGGCTCGTTGAGCCATGGCTTCATGCCCAATAGGATGAAACAGTTGCCCGCTCGACCTGGCCATTGGACTGAGGATGGGCCATGGAGGCCAGGTCGAGCTGGATGTCGGAGACGGAGCAGTATTGCACCAGGCGCCCTTGGCGAAGTTGGTGTCGTTTTCCGTGATGATGTTGTGCTGGATGTCGTAGTGCACCATGATGTCTTTGATGAACCGGACGGCCGTCGGCCCATCCAGCTTCTTGATCGGCCGCGCCTCGATCCACTTGGTGAATTTGTCGATCGCCACCAGCAAGTGTATCATGCCGCCCCTGGCGGTCTTGAAGGGCCCCACCATAATGAGCCCCCAAACCGCGAAGGGCCAGGTGATCGGGATGGTTTGCAGGGCCGACACCGGCTAATGGCTACGCTTGCTAAAGCATTGGCATCCCTCACACTTGAGGACAAGCGAATCAGCGTCTATGAGAGTTGTGGGTCAGTAGAAACCATGGCAGAACACGTTGGCCACCAGGGACCTGCAGGCGGCGTGGTGCCCGCACTCGCCATGATGGATGTCGAGGGGGATCTCTATGCCCTTGTCTTGTTCGACACAGTGCTGGAAAACACCTGTCGTGTTGCGCTTGACAAGCCCGTGGTTGATGATGTTGTAGGCGGACACCCGGCTTTGCATTTGCCGGGTCTCGTCTAGTCCATGGGGAGGACTCTTCCTCTAGGAATGCTAAGATTGGTTGGGCCCATGACAGAGCCGTCACCATGACGAAGACGGCCACCGAGATGGATTTCCGGGCGGCAGCCCCTGGGTCAGGGATGACAGCGGCCGGTTTGAGAATGGCAGCCCCTGGGCCTGGATCGGCAGCCCCTGGGTCAAGATCGGCAATCCCCAGGCCAGGATCAACATTCCCCGGGCCGGTTTCGGCAGCCCCTGGGGCTGGCTTGGGGACGGTAGCCCCCGAGCTTGCGCCAGCAGCCCTAGGGTCCGGGTTGGGGAGGGGCGCCGCGGGTCGTTTGGGATAAAGATAGATTTGGAATCCGGTGGCGGTTTGACGGATGGCTTGCGCAAGTGCTCGAGGGAGACGCTAGATGGTATGGCTTGCCGGGATGAGCCAATATTGGCTTGCGTGTCGATGGCTTCATTTCCCATGCGCGGGACATGGATGAACTCGCAGTC
Organism: Triticum timopheevii; assembly: GCA_963921465.1. Classification (NCBI taxonomy): domain Eukaryota; kingdom Viridiplantae; phylum Streptophyta; class Magnoliopsida; order Poales; family Poaceae; genus Triticum; species Triticum timopheevii. The sequence goes on along the minus strand of OY997264.1, from coordinate 243,056,414 downwards.
GTCGAAGGTGCCGGAGAGCTGCTGGACCAGGAAACGGTAGCTCGGCATGTTGGCATCCCGTGCATCCCACTCGCCGGAACACTGCTGCACCACCAGGTCCGAGTCACTGAAGCGTAGGATGCGCCGGATGTCGAATTCCTTGGTAAGCCGGAGGCCATGCACAAGGGCTTCATACTCGGTGACGTTGTTGGAGGCAGGGAAGTGGATCTAGAGTGCATCCCAAAGTCAGTCGCCCTTCAGGGAAGACAACACGATGCCGGCTCCCAAGCAGGAGCGCATCTTGGAGCCGTCGAAGTGCATGCGCCAATGTTTTGAATCCGCGACGGCGGCAGTTACAGGTTCTCCGTCCATTGGACAAGGAAGTCGGCCAGGGCCTGGGACTTGATCGTGGTGTGGGGCTCGTAGTGGATGGTTTGGTCGGCCAACTCAATGGCCCAATTGGCGACCCGGCAAGAGGCATCCCGGCATCCCATGATCTCACTGATGGGGGCCGTCCTGACAAGGTTGATCTCATGCTCTTAGAAGTGCTGCTTTAGCTTCTTGGCGGTAAAGTACATGCCGTAACACATCTTCTGGTAGTGCAGGTAGTTCTGCTTGGAGGCGGAAAGCAGCTCACTCCAGTAGTAGACCGGGCACTAGACAAACTGGATCTTGTGCTTCTCTGGTCGCTCCACCACCAGCACCGTGCTGACCGACCGCAAGGTGGAAGCAATGTATAGCGACAATGGCTCGTTGTCAGCTACCGAGGCTAGGACGGGTGCGGTGGAGAGCACGCACTTGAGATCTCGGAACGCTTCATAAGCTTGGTCGTTCCACTCGAACGGCAACATCTTCTTCATCAGCTGATATAGGGGCAGGTTGCTCTCGCCCAGCAGGCTGAGAAACCGGCTAACCAAGGCCAAGCAGCCGATGAACTTCTGGACATCGCGTAGCTGTTGGGACCCTGACTCATAAGTCGTGATCACTGAATGACCGTGTACAGTTATCCCAGAGATCAATGCTCACTAAACACACAGAAGCTGAATAACAAGAGTCTTACATCCGTACATACCATCTTACACAAATTATGACCATTATGGTCAAGTCTTAAATAGATAAAGCCTTAAGGGCTGAACATTAGATAAAACACAAACAGCGGAAATCTTCATTGATAAGTAGAACCCATGCCATCTGCCTTAGCCCTACAGGCATTCTGACTGGAAAGCGTCCTAGTTCGCATGTTCGTCACCAACGAACTCTTCCTCGAATTCCTGCTCTTCCATGCCTGGCCAATTAAATAACTAGTGGCAAGCCAATGAGTACTTTGAGTGTACTCGCAAGCAACCCATGTTTCGGATCAAGGTAAAAATGCATGGTATCTAACTAAGTAACTTGCAAATGCGGGTTTGAGAGAAATGACATCATCAAGCCTCTAGTAAAACATGCATCATAAGAATTCTGATTTCTGTGTGGACATGCTACATATATCAACACAAATAGAGTTTAGAACAACTCTAGCTTAATCAACACTTCAAGTATTTACTTGACCCATGCAACTTACACATACCAAGTTTGTAACATTTTGGACATAGTTTAAGTAGAACCACCCAACTTTCCTTGACCGTGGACACGGTTATTTGAATAGTTTGACACTTTGCAGAGGTTGTACACTTTACCCACAAGAATCGGGAAGCTTCCGTGTCATCCACGATCCCGCAGTACCTTAAATACTCGGGGGAAGCACCCGATCACTATCTTTCCCCACGCGACACTAACATGGATTCCACTTGTTGGCACACGACCCTCGGATATAAGCATAAAGATCTTGGGACTCTGCCCTTTTCATTATCACATACACGAAGAGACCAACGGTGTGTCTGATGCCCTCTGAAAACAGTCATGGTCGCCTATCCAAGCACGACCCCGTCCCAAGAATGAACTACCTCACCCTCGTCAATAGTAATGTGGGCACCATGTCAGCATCGGACTAGGTAATTAATAATGCCCAGTCCCATCAGGGGTAGAGTGGTTGTACATGTTTGGTTAGGATGGTAAAAAATCTTAAATCTAATCTATGTTTTTACACACACACACAAATGCTTGGTCCGGTACACCACTTCTTCCTCGAGTGGTGACCTAGTTCAACATCTCCCACGAGCATTAAGGGCACCCGATGTGGTTTTCGAAAGAATGCAACCACAAGGTGATCATGGAACACATGCAACATCATGCGTCAGTATCAAGGTAGAGCTACGAACATGCAAGTAGAAACGGGCATGCTTCAATGCAACGATTATATCAAGCTCATAATCAACAACATCATCACGCATACGGAAAATTTATCGATGAACAAGATAGGTGTATCATGGTCAAAGGGCTGCTTGCCTTGGTTGGCTTGGTCTTCAAAGTGTTCAGGTCCTTCTCCTTCTTCTTCTCCAACTACTTCATCAAATACAAGATCTATTTGTCGCAAAGAAACAACAGGAAAATAAGGCAATAGTAAAACAGAAAAATCAAAGTGCTCAGAAAAATAATAGGATGAAAACTAAGAATGCAAAAATTCTTAGTTTTGGATTTGGAGTTAAGGAATAGTGGAAATGGATTTTCAGAGGGGAATATAAATGCTCAAATTTGAATTTAAATTTGAACAGTACAAAAAAGTGTGTTGGATGTGTATGAAAGTTACATCATTAAATAGGTGAGATTTTTTTAAGAATATAGGAGCTGGAATTATTTCATTTGGACAAATATTTTGATGTGTGAAATTTTTGAAAGTTTTTACTAAAAATAAAAAGAAAAGGGCAGAGGGAAAAGAGGCCCAGGCGAGCCGAGGCGCGCGTGCATCAGGTTTCAAACCTGACGGGCTAGTTAGAGAGAGAGGGGCAAGGGAGAGCTAAGGATGACAGACAGGGCCCGCCTGTCATCTCCAACCTCGCAACCAGAGGACTGGCGAGCTAACCGGCGACGTTTCCAGACACAGCGGCGCAAGCTGATGGCACGGCTGGCTTCCTTGTCGTGTCGCCGTTCGGGTGGAGATGGAGAGGGTCGCCGGGGTGGCCTGGTTCGTCGGCGACGAGGAGGAAGGGCGGCGGCAAGCCGGGAGGTGGTTGCTCTGGTCAGTTCCGGCTGCAAACAAAGGGGAAAATGACGGGGAAAGGATCAATGAACAGGGGTAGAGCGGCGCCCAGGTGGGTTGTGCCCACCTCGGGCCTCCCCTCTGGTACCTTTTTAGCCCATACTGGCTCTTCTGGTCCAAACAAATTCTATAATAATTTTAACTACGTTTGGACTCGGTTTGATATTGATTTCTTGCAATGTAAAAAACAAGCAAAAAACAGCAACTGGCACTGGGCACTATGTCAATAGCTTAGTCCCAAAAAATGATATAAAGTTGATATGAAATGATTGTAAAACATCCAAGAATGATAATATAACAGCATGAATACTTCATAAATTATAGATACGTTGGAGACTTATCACCCAGCCATGACCCACCAAGTCCTAAGCCTACCTCTCCTGCCAAATCAACTGACAAGAGCCCGACTAATGACAATGTTGATGATATTGTTGTTATCGGGTCATCTTTTAAGGCGCCCGAAGTCTCCAGAATGCTAGCCAAGCACTCAGCTAAAGAATAAACACCTTCATTGGAAAAGTGCAAGGATAAACTGGATTTGCAGAGTTATACACACTTTAGCATGCGCGAATTGCACGCAGGTTATCTGAACCGCCTTCACACAAGCCGTTACTTGGAAGCCGGCTTAGTGAATTTGATGAAACAGAAATATGAGTTATGAACTTAACCTTTTTCCGCCTTTGCATATATACATACTCATGTATACCCCAAGGGTCGGCTTATCTGGGCAAGATGACTCGGGTCTTCGAAATATGCACCTTAAAAGAACCGCTTGTAGCCCCCAAGGGTCAGGTTATCTCGAAAAGACAACGCGGGTCTCACGAGTACTTTCTATAAAAGAATGTAGGCCCCAAAGGGTCGGCTTATTGCTGAGCCAGGTCAAAATGTAATTTGAAATGACCTACATTAGCCCCAAAGTGCCAAGTCTATTGCTTGCAATGTGCTTGGGACTTGAATAATCTTATGAAAATAAATCTGATCCAGACTGAACTATAAATATGGCTTCCAATTCTTCTTGCAGGAAGCATTAAATCTGAAAGAGTTGCAACTTGGTGACTTAAAGAAAAATGTGAAGTTGCAACAGGCTGAGACCATGAAAGCTGAGTCAAAACTGAAATCTTCATTGGAAGATATTGAAAAGCTCAAGGCAAACTTTCTTGTAGAAAGAACCACCTAGTAAACTAACAAAGTTGCACTGCTCAAAAGGGAAGAAGAGGCTGAGAAGCAAATTAAGCCTGTCATTGACGAGCTTGCCGGCTAAAACAGCATATATCCCAAGTGACAACCGCCATCATTGGTAAGTTAAAACTTGTAATCAATTGAAGCAATTCATACATCAATACAAATGCTGTAACCCGCCGGGCAACTCAAAATAGTTGATTACTAACTCTACTGACTTGTTTTGCAACTGTATGACAGGTGCCAGGCTGCCAACCTTGGCCAAAACATGATGAAGCTTAAAGTTGTTTACTCATTAATGGAGCAACTTTATTCTGGGAGCCTATGAACCCTTATGGTTGTAGCAAGTTTTAAGAAACCTTCAACTGCTATTAAGACTGTGCTGGAACATCTATAAACAATGCCATCGCAAATTGAAGAAATAAAGCAGCCCGCGTAGGAGCCCTTAATGCTCTAAGCCGGTCTAAAGCTTGGTAATCAGAGTTAGACCCGACCGAAATGGCTGGTGGGTGCCCAGAGTTTAATGATGATGGCTCAATCTTTGAAGAAGTAGACTTTGCCAGATGTGCTAGGGAGATGCGGCCTCTGGCATGTCAACTTACACAACAAGTGGATATGTCCTAATATCAAGCGGCTTATGACATCAATAACAACTGTATCAAGCAGCCTTCTCAAGAGATTGTGGATTTAACTCCTCCAAGGCGTAAGCAAGTCTTTGCCCCTGAATTTGACCCTTCTGTTATTCATTACAATGAAACCACCTTCGAGGCATTAACCGGCATCAACTGGACATCGGCTACTCTCAAGATAGAAGACGAGGGAGGGCTGACACGGGATGACCCGGAGGCTTCCAACTCAAGGAGCTATGACGACAGTAACCCAGCGGGGTCTAACCCCGATGACACCGAAACCGGCTTAGAGGGGTGATTTAGCTCTTGAAAAACTTTGTGGAATTTTGGGGCTTCTAGTGTAGCCATGTAATACTGTGGTTAAAACTTTATTTGTGTTGTCAGGCCTTCGAGCATGTTATGCCAACTATGCTTCAGCGACTTAATCTTTTGATCTTGCCTTATATATGCACATTTGGTCCTTCAACTCTACCAAAATTTTCTTGAAAGCTTGATATATAATCTGTAAAAGATCCAATAGTGTCTTGTACTGGCGACTTATAGTTGCAATACAGAGTGAGTTAAATATCCCAATGATCCAGGGTGACTTATAGCCATATCCAGTTTTGAAAAGATCACTTTGGCGACTTATAGCCTCAATAAGCCCAATGTAGAATAACATAACCTGGATCTTATGTGATCCAAGGGCTTATAGCCTTCATATGACAAAACATTCTTGTAAAAAATAAGAAACAAACAATATATATACATGTATATCTCAAATATTTATTAGCTGACTTGAAAGGCATGACCAAAAGAGACAAGCTCTTATTATGTTTTTGAAAAATTCAATTTTTACGCCTCAAAGAAGCTTGGCATGAAAGTCGTTCATCCTATAAGCTGGTCTCATGTGATAAAAATCCGTCGTTTAAACCTTAACTAGTTCAGGGTCTCATTGAAAAGATTAACTGTTAAGAGTACAAACAGCTCATAGTGGAGAGACTATAGCAGACAGGTGAGTTTATCCTAGCTCACTGTAAGTCGGCTCTCACGTGACACAAGCCGTTGTTTTAACCTTGAATAGTTCAGGATCTTAAAAAGATTAACTATCAAGAGTACGGCGGGTCAACTGGCGGAGTAGCAAGTTGCAAACAAGTAGGTTTAACTCAGATATGGCATGGAAGCCAGTCAAGTGGGTACGAAAGATACACTCATTGAGTAGGAAGCCCCCAAGCGACCTCTGGCTTGAAAGCCGATCAAGAGGGTAAGAATAGTTATACTCATTGAGCAGGAAGCACCCAAGTGACCCATAATTTGGCATGAAAGCTGATCAAATAGGGTAAGAATAGCTGTGCTCATTGAGCAGGAAGCCCCCAAGTGACACCTAATTTAGCATGAAAGCCAGTCAAGAGGGTAAGAATAGCTATGCTCATTGAGTAGGAAGCCCCAAGTGACCCATAATTTGGCATGAAAGCCGATCAAGAGGGTAAGAATAGCTATGCTCATTGAACAAGAAGCCCCCAAATGACCTTATGATTAACCAACAGTGACTCAAGTATAAACAATATGAGATGAAAATGATAGAGGCCCTGAATTTGGGCATGCTAACTTTATTAAACTGATCATAAAAAGATATATCCATTGACAAAGGTATGTACAATGAAGAGAGCCATTAGCTCAAGTGTGATATGGCTGAAGATAAGGAATGTTCCACGACATGTTGGTCTCCTACTCAGATGTGCAAGACTTGTTGTGCTCACGTATATCAATAAGATAATATGACCCGTTGTTGAGATTCTTGCTGAACACAAAAGGTCCATCCCAAGGCGGCAATAGCTTATGCATGCATGTCTGATCTTGAATTAGTCAGAGCACTAAGTCGCCTTCTTGAAACGCCCGGGTCTTAACCCTGCGGCTATGATAATGACGCAGGTCTTGTTGATAAATTGCCGATCGGGCTGCTGCAAGATCATGTTCTTCCTCCAAAGCATCAAGTGCGTTCTAACCTGCCGTCTCATTATCAGCTTCGACGTAAGCCGCCACCCTAGGCGAGTCATGATATATATAACTGGGGAGAACCACCTCTGTGCCATAAACCATGAAGAAAGGCATATAACATGTTGATCTATTGGGGGTGGTTTTGATACTCCAAATGACTAAAGCAAGCTCTTCCACCCAACAACACGGCGTTCGCTCCAAAGGATCTATAAGCCGAGGCTTGATACCTCTCAAAATTTCTTTGTTAGCCCGCTCTGCTTGATCATTAGACTACGGATGATCCATTGAGGAAACACCAAGACGGATATGCTCTCTTTGACAGAATTCCTTCATAGCACCCTTAGACAAATTAGTGCCATTATCAGTGATGATACTATGAGGATAACCAAAGCGGAAGATCAACTTTTTAACAAACTGAATTGCACTTGCCGCATCACACTTGCTCAATGGCTCTGCCTCAACCCACTTGCTCAATGGCTCTGCCTCAACCCACTTGGTAAACTTGTCAAGCTCCACCAAAAGGTGGGTCTTCTTATCTAGACCACTTGAAAGGTCCAACCATATCAAGCCCCCAGACAGCAAACAACCAAGTTATTGGGATCATTCACAATTCCTGAGCCGGCACATGTGCTTTTCCGGAAAATTTCTGACACCCATCACACTTCCTAACAATATCCTCTACATCAGCATGAGCCATTAACCAGTAAAACCCATGGCGAAAAGCCTTGGCCACCAAAGATTTTTAGCTAGCATGATGACCACAGTCACCTTCACGAATCTCTTATAAAATTGCATGGACCTCTGATGTCTACTACACAACCTTCTCCTTGTAGACGTTATTGGGCCACCAAGTGCAGATGTTTGTAGGACAGTAGCAAATTTCCCTCAAGTGGATGACCTAAGGTTTATCAATCCGTGGGAGGCGTAGGATGAAGATGGCCTCTCTCAAACAACCCTGCAACCAAATAACAAAGAGTCTCTTGCGTCCCCAACACACCCAATACAATAGTAAATTGTATAGGTGCACTAGTTCGGCGAAGATATGGTGATACAAGTGCAATATGGATGATAGATATAGGTTTTTGTAATCTGAAAATATAAAAACAGCAAGGTAACTAACGATAAAAGTGAGCGTAAATGGTATTGCAATAGTAGGAAACAAGGCCTAAGGTTCATACTTTCACTAGTACAAGTTCTATCAACAATAATAACATACTTGGATCATATAACTATCCCTTAACATGCAACAAAGAGTCACTCCAAAGCCACTAATAGCGGAGAACAAACGAAGAGATTATGGTAGGGTACAAAACCAGCTCAAAGTTAGCCTTTCTGCTTGATATATTCAAGAGTCCGTAGTAAAATAACACGAAGCTATTCTTTCCGTTCAATCTATCATAGAGTTCATACTAGAATAACACCTTAAGACACAAATCAACCAAAACCCTAATGTCACCTAGATACTCCATTGTAACCTCAAGTATCCGTGGGCATGATTATACAATATGCATCACACAATCTCAGATTCATCTATTCAACAAACACAAAGTACTTCAAAGAGTGCCCCAAAGTTTCTACTAGAGAGTCAAGACGAAAACATGTGCCAACCCCTATGCATAGGTTCATGGGCGGAACCCGCAAGTTGATCACCAAAACATACATCAAGTGGATCACGTGATATCCCATTGTCACCACAGATAAGCAAGGCAAGACATACATCAAGTGTTCTCAAATCCTTAAAGACTCAATCCGATAAGATAACTTCAAAGGGAAAACTCAATTCATCACAAGAGAGTAGAGGGGGGGAACATCATAAGATCCAATTATAATAGCAAAGCTCGCGATACATCAAGATCGTGCCATAGAGAGAACACGAGAGAGAGAGAGAGAGAGAGATCAAAGACATAGCTACTGGTACATACCCTCAGCCCGGAGGGTGAACTACTCCCTCCTCATCATGGAGAGCGTCGGGATGATGAAGATGGCCACTGGTGAGGGACCCCCCCTCTGGCAGGGTGCCGAAACGGGCCCCCGAGAGGTTTTTGGTGGCTAAATAGGCTTGTGGCGGCGGAACTCCCGATCTATTGTTGTCTCCCGATGGTTTTAGGGTATATGGACTTATATAGGTGAAAGAAGTCGGTCGGGGGAGCCACGAGGGGCCCACGAGGGTGGAGGGCGCGCCCAGGGGGTGGGCGCGCCCCCTACCTCGTGGCCTCCTCGAAGCTTCCCTGACTTTAGCGCCATGTCTCCTGGATCACGTTCGTTCCAAAAATCACGCCCCCAAAGGTTTCATTCCGTTTGGACTCCGTTTGATATTCCTTTTCTTTGAAACACTGAAATAGGCAAGAAACAGCAATATGGACTGGGCCTCCAGTTAATAGGTTAGTCCCAAAAATAATATAAAAGTGCTTAGTAAAGCCCATAAATATTCCAGATAATATAATAGCATGAATGCTTCATAGATTATAGATACGTTGGAGATGTATCACCCTCCTCGGGAGAAACGCAAGGTTGGAAAACGCTTGTCAGACTACATCGATGTAACTCGCCGTTGACAATATTCATGGACTTAGACCTCCTTGTGATCTGTCGTGCCAAAGTTTCGTCCTCGGGTAACTCGCCATGAGTCATATAAGCTAGGTAAGGCAGCATCCAATCAGGAATAGGATGAAGAGCTGCCACCAACTTCACCTCCGGGTCGGAGATCGCAAGATCTTCCTCAGACGGTAACATAACCAAAGGAGTATGTAACACATCGAGGAATATATTGGGAGGCACCGGCTTATGTTGAGACCCAAGCCATGATAACGCATTAGCTGCCTCGTTTTTCCGTTGATCGATGGGATCCACTAGGTAACCCTTAAAGTGACCAGCATTATTCGCAACTGCATGATGATAAGACGCCATAAGTGGGTCTTTAGAGTCCCACTTGCCTGAGACCTGCTGAGCCACTAAATTTGAGTCACCCAGACACCTGACTTGGCTTAAATCCATATCCTTGACCATACAAAGCCCATGGAGCAAAGCTTCATGCTCAGTTGCATTGTTAGTACATGGAAACATTAGCCTTAAAACATAACAGAATTTGTCACCTCGTGGGGAAGTCAAAATAACTCTAGCCCCTAAGCCCTCAAATTGCCTGGACCCATCAAAGTGGATTGTCCAATATGTATTATCAGTCTTCTCCTCAGGTGTTTGCAACTATGTCCAATCATTTATGAAATCCACCATAGCTTGAGACTTGATGGTTGTTCTTGGCACATACTTCAAATTATGAGGTCCAAGCTCAATTGCTTACTTAGCAACCCGGCCTGTGGCCTCTCCATTTTGAATATTATCCCCTAAAGAAGCAGAGCTGACCACAGTAATAGGATGACCAATAAAATAATGCTTCAATTTGCGACCTGCCATGAACACCCGAAACACTAGTTTCTGCCAATGTGGATATCATTGCTTGGATTCAGTCAATATCTCACTGACATAATAAGCCGGTCGCTGAACTAGGTACTCTTTACCCGCCTCCTTGCACTCCACAACAATTTCTACGCTGACTTCCTTATTATTAGTCGCCACATACAGGAGCCAAGGCTCTTTTTCAATGGGAGCGGCGAGGAGGGGCAGCTCAGCTAACTGTTTCTTGAGATCCTCAAACATCTCATTGGCAGCATGACTCCAGACAAAGTGATCTGTCTTCTTCAACATCAGATATATGGGAATCGCCTTCTCTCCTAGGCGGCTTATGAACCGGCTTAGAGCTGCAATGCGACCTGCCAAGCATTGAACGTCATTGACACATGCCGGCTTAGAAAGTGAAGTGATGGCCTTTATCTTCTACGGGTTACCTTCAATGCCTCACTCTGAGACCAGAAATTCAAGGAGCTTGCCTGCAGGCACACCAAATACGCAGTTTGCTGGGTTAAGCATCATTTTGTAGACCCGGAGATTATCAAAAGTTTCCTTTAAATCATCAAGTAGAGTATCCTTCTTCCTTGAGTTGACCACAATATCATCCACGTCGCCATGAACATTGCACCCAATCTGACTACGAAAATAGTTTTGAACACAACGCTGATAAGTTGCCTGAGCACTCTTGAGCCCAAAAAGCATAGAAACATAGCAGAAAGCCCCAAAAGGTGTGATAAAAGATGTCTTCTCTTGGTCTTTGACTGCCATCTTGATATGATGATAACCAGAATAAGCACCAGGAAGCATAAGCTCTCACAACCTGTCGTTGCATCAATGATCTTGTCGGTACGGGGGAGAGCAAACGGATTGGCTGGACAAGCCTTGTTAAGATCTGTGTAGTCAACACACATACGCCATGAGCCATTTTTCTTAAGTACAAGAACAGGGTTAGCCAACCACTCAGGGTGAAAAACTTCCACGATAAACCCAGCAGCCAAGAGCCGGGCTACATCTTCTCCAATAGCTTTACGCCGCTCCTCATTGAAATGACGAAGGAACTATTTGACTGACTTAATTTTAGGATCCACATTAAGGCTGTGCTCAGCGAATTCTCTCGGTACACCTGGCATGTCAGAAGGTTTCCATGCAAAGATGTCCCGATTCTCACGGATGAACTCAATGAGCCTGCTTTCCTATTTGGGATCCACATTAGCCCCCATAGTGAACTATTGTGATGAGTCACCAGGCATAAAATTCACTTGCTTAGTATCGTCAGCTGACTTAAACTTGAGAGCCGGGTGAGATTCTATGTTGGGTTTCTTCAACGGGGTCATATCATTCGTGTCGACATTCTCCTTGTAAAACTTGAGCTCCTCCTCAGCACAACATGCTTTTGCATAAACAGTGTCACCTTCCTCGCATTCCAAGTCGATTTTGCGATCACAATGGACCGTAATTATCCCCTTTCGCCCTGGCATCTTGAGCTGTAGATAGACATAACAAGGGCGAACCATGAACTTAGCATAAGCTGGCCGTCCGAACAAGGCATGATACGGACTCTTAATTTTGACCACTTCATACCACAGTGTCTCTGCCATGTATTCATAATCATCTCCAAATGCTACTTCCAGGGCAAGTTTTCTAACAGGATAAGCCGACTTACCAGGCACCACACCATGGAAGATCGTGGAAGATGGCTTAAAATCCTTGTCAGGTAAATTCATCCGGCAAAAATTGTCATAATACAAGATGCTGATACTATTGCCACCACCCATAAGCACCTTAGTGAATTTATAGCCCCCAACTTGAGGGGCCACCACAAGGGCTAGGTCACCCGGGTTATCAACCTGCAGCGGGTGATCCGCTTTACTCCACGATATCGTGTGCTCAGACCATCGCAAATACTGCGGAGTAGCCGGATCTACCGCATGAACCACCCACTTATGAACTTTCTGATCTTGTTTGCAAAGACTGGTGGTGAAAACATGGTATTGGCCAGCATTGAGCTGCTTTGGATGACTTGAATATCCTAATTGATTACCTTGCTGTTGGCTACCCTGAACAGACTGTTGGTTATTACCACAATGGTTACCTTTACCTTGATAGCCAGAATTTGAGCCACCACCACCAAAGCCGGACCCCTGTGAGCCGGAACCTGACCCTCCGGGTGGCCCGTTGTTATTGGTATGATTCTAACTGAGGCTGTAATTCCTGAACTCTTGCATAACCCAACAATCCTTCTAGGCATGAGTGGATGTCCTGTCGGGAAGACTGTGCTTCGGGCAAGGTTCAGCAAGAATCACCTCAAGGTTGAAAGGCTTTGCTCACCCAAAGGGCGGCTTACCATTACCATTGTGGCGTTGGTTTTTATACCCAGTATTGGTGTTAGCCACTAAATCTGACCCGCCAGCGGGGTGTCTTCGCTTACCACCATTACCTTGATTGTTGCCATTATTCCCTATTACATTATGATGCTGATTTTTACCATTGGCATTCTTTTTGCCCTTGTTGGACTTATCCTCGTCATTAGAACCAGGGTCTTTTGTATTGTCAGAGCCTATATACTTAGTCGGAGCCGCGATGAGATCACCCATGTTATTGCAGTAGCGCTTAAGCGGCCCGAGCTTCTTCTTGAGAGGAAAAACACGACAATTCTTCTCCAAAATTAGGACTGCCTGAGCCACCGCAATGTTATCGAAAGAATGAATAATAATCGAGACCCGTCGGACCCAATGGTGAACCGACTCATCCTCACGCTGGGCGCAGTGACCCAAATCAACAATTGTTAAAGGCTGCTTGCATGTCCCTTGGAAATTTTTGATAAAACGCGCTTTCAACTCTACCCATGAATTGATAAAATTAGGATGTAAGCCCTTTAGCCACGTATGAGCCGGTCCCTCCAACATCATAGTGAAATACTTGGGACAAACAGCATCATTGATGCCCAACATCTCCATGGCTAACTCATAACTCTCAATACAAACCTCAGGAGGGAGGTCAGCTGTATAGTTGGGCACCGTGTGAGAACCCTTAAAATCTTTGGGCAGACATTCATTGTGCAAGGCCGGCACTAAACATGGCACCCCAACCGCCCTAGAAATTTTCCCAGCTCCCACTGAGGTGGAAGGGGTCACCGCAGGCTGCTGATAAGCCCCCAGTTGAGAGCCTCCCCTGCTGCCTCTTCCTCTCGGCGGGCTCTGGCCTCATCAACAATCGCCTGAGCATGATTAAGGGGCGGGTTATTCCCATGGGCAGGTCATCCTGGGGCGGTCGGTGACATCGTTCAGGGCTAGTAACCTCAGGCGACTCAATACGCCAGCTGTAACTACGTCTTGGGAGGGGAGTTGAGTGCACCCGATCACGGCTTTGCAAATATTTGCCCTCCTATGCAACCGCTATTTGCAAGAGCTTAGTCGCATTTCGCGCCTCTACTATGAAGGGCGTCTCATTAGTAAGAGGGAGACCATTGAGCCTGGTAGCCACTGCTAACATGTTATCCACCGAGTGTCGGTGCAACAAACCCTCATGTATGTTGCTCGGACTATACACAAGCACGACAACTAAAGAAGCAAACATCACCAAGAATTCAAGACAAGGTCAAGCCAGAGAGATAGCTCTTTGAGAGATCAAAGGGCGGATCAAGAAGACCAAGACAAGGCAAAGCAATTGGATATCACTAAGGGCAAGCCTGCCTTGCCGAGTAGGCGAGCTCGGTCAGGTTGAGGCCGGCCCTAGGATGAAGCCTATATTCCTCCTGCAGGCCTGCCGTGGCTGCTGATGGCGGTCCACCCCGCCAAGACTCCACAGCTCCACCACATCGCAATGCAAGTCACCTATCGATGCGGTGTCGAGCCTCCAGGTGATTAAGTGGCTATTATTTGGCACATGGCAGCCATTCGGAAGGAAGATTACCTCCATGTGACACCCGTCCAGAGGCATGTCAAGATGACAGACAAGGATTGACTAAGCGGCGCGACAGGCTTCCGGGCTGCATCCACAATGTGACACTTAGCACTGCCTTTAGTGCACTTTTTCTTAACTGCCAGAGTTAGGTATGTTAGCACTGTTGGCTATCTAATCAAAAGATAGTTACCATTTTGCCATTGTGGTAACCTCTTAGCCTATAAAAGGAGGACAGAGCTAAGAGAGGATTCGGACCCTTGTACACTCATATGTGCGTATCTTCTCTCCCTGAGGCACCCTTGCCAGGCTAGAGCGTCGCGTGATCTTCGCGCCCTCCATCAATCAACCAAAGTAGGAGTAGGATTTTATACCTTGCGGTGAACCCAACCTGGGTAAAAAGCACCGACATCAGCACTATTGTGCTGTCTTCATGGCTTTTTCTCTTTATGCATTGTGACCCTTCCCCTTGCCGAACCATAAAGGGCTGATGGCCCTATAGGTGATCATGTTCCATCACGAAATCTTTCGCGCGCCAGGTTGGCGGAGTGCATGCACGAACCAGATGTTGTGATCATCGCATCAATCTTCATCATCGCCTTCTCCATCATCTACGTCATCACCCATGGCGCCCAAGAAGAACCCCGGCATAGTGATGTCTACTACACAACCTTCTTCTTGTAGACGTTGTTGGGCCTACAAGTGCAGTGGTTTGTAGGACAGTAGCAAATTTCCCTCAAGTGGATGACCTAATGTTTATCAATCCATCGGAGGCGTAGGATGAAGATGTTCTATCACAAACAACCCTGCAACCAAATAACAAAGAGTCTCTTGTGTCCCCAACACACCCAATATAATGGTAAATTGTATAGGTGCACTAGTTCGGCGAAGAGATGGTGATACCATCATAATATGGATGGTAGATATAGGTTTTTGTAATCTAAAAGTATAAAAACAGCAAGGTAAAAAGTGGTAAAAGTGAGCACAAACGGTATTGCAATGCTTCGAAACAACGCCTAGGGTTCATACTTTCATTAGTGCAAGTTATCTCAACAAGGATAACTTAATTAGATCATATAACTATCCCTCAACATGCAACAAAGTGCCACTCCCAAGTCACTAATAGCGGAGAACAAACGAAGAGATTATTGTAGGGTACGAAACCACCTCAATGTTATTCTTTCCGATCAATCCATTGGGCTATTCCTATAAGTGACACAAACATCCGTAGAGTTCATAGTAAAATAACACCTTAAGACACACATCAACCAAAACCCTAATGTCACCTAGATACTCCAATGTCACATCAAGTATCCGCGGGTATGATTATACGATATGCGTCACACAATCTCAGATTCATCTATTCAACCGACACAAAGAACTTCAAAGAGTGCCCCAAAGTTTCTACCAGAGAGTCAAGACGAAAACGTGTGCCAACCCATATGCATAGATTCCCAAGATCACGAAACCCGCTAGTTGATCCAAAACATACATCAAGTGAATCAATAGATTACCCCATTGTCACCACGGGTATCCCACGCAAGACATACATCAAGTGTTCTCAAATCCTTAAAGATTCAATCTGATAAGAAAACTTCAAAGGGAAAACTCAATCCATTACAAGAGAGTAGAGGGGGAGAAACATCATAAGATCCAACTATAATAGCAAAGCTCGTGGTACATCAAGATCGTGCCAAATCTAGAACACGAGAGAGAGAGAGATCAAACACATACCTACTGGTGCATACCCTCAGCCCCGAGGGTGAACTACTCCCTCCTCGTCATGGAGAGCACCGGGATGATGAATATGGCCACCGGTGAGGGATCCCCCCTCTGGCAGGGTGACGGAACAGGGTCCCGAGAGGTTTTTGGTATCTAGAGAGGCTTGCGGCGGCGGAACTCCCGATCTAGGTTTATTTCTGGGGGTTTCTGTATTTATAGGAATTTTTGGCAATGGTCTCAAGTCAGGGGGGTCTTTGAGTCATCCACGAGATAGGGGGGCGCGCCCAGGGGGTAGGGCATGCCCTCCACCCTCGTGGATGGCTCGGGACTCTTCTGGCCCAACTCTTTTACTCCGGGGGCCTCTTTTGGTCCATAAAAAATCATCAAAAATGGGCACGTCAATTGGACTCCGTTTGTTGTTACACCCAAAAATCATATATAATAGCATATAAATGCATATAAAACATCTAAGATGGATAATATAATAGCATGGAACAATAACAAATTATAGATATGTTGGAGACGTATTAAGCATCCCCAAGCTTAATTCCTGCTCGTCCTCGAGTAGGTAAATGATAAAAACAGAATTTTTGATGTGGAATGCTACCTAACATATTTATCAATGTAATCTTCTTTATTGTGGAAAGGATATTCAGATCGATAAGATTCAAAACAAAAGTTTAATATTGACACAAAAACAATAATACATCAAGCACACTAACAAAGCAATTATGTCTTCTCAAAATAACATTGCCAAAGAAAACTATCCCTACAATACATGAGCGTGAGCCATGGACAGAGAACTATAGGTGGAATAGAATGGTGGTTGTGGAGAAGACAAAAGGGAGAAGATAGTCTCACACCAACTAGGCATATCAACGGGCTATGGAGATGCCCATCAACAGATATCAATTTGAGTGAGTAGGGATTGCCATGCAACGGATGCACTAGAGCTGTAAGTGTATGAAAACTCAAAAAGGAACTAAGTGGGTGTGCATCCAACTCGCTTGCTCACGAAGACCTAGGGCATTTTGAGGAAGCCCATCATCGGAATATACAAGCCAAGTTCTATAATAAAAAATTCCCACTAGTATATGAAAGTGACAACATAGGAGAATCTCTATCATGAAGATCATGGTGCTACTTTGAAGCACAAGTGTGGTAAAAGGATAGTAGCATTGCCCCTTCTCTCTTTTTCTCTCATTTTTTTGTTTTCCTTTTTTGCCCTCTTTTTTTATGGCCTCTTTTTTATCTTTTCTTTTCTTTTTATTTTTCGTCCGAAGTCTCATCCCGACTTGTGGGGGAATCATAGTCTCCATCATTCTTTCCTCACTAAAACAATGCTCTAATAATGAAGATCATCACACTTCTATTTAGTTATAACTCAAGAATTACAACTCGGTACTTAGAACAAAATATGACTTTACATGAATGCCTCCGGCGGTGTACCGGGATGTGCAATGATTCAAGAGTGACATGTATGAAAGAATTATGAATGGTGGCTTTGCCACAAATACAATGTCAACTACATGATCATGCAAGGTAATATGACAATGATTATGCATGTCATAATAGACGGAACGGTGGAAAGTTGCATGGCAATATATCTTGGAATGGCTATGGAAATGCCCATAATAGGTAGGTATGGTGGCTGTTTTGAGGAAGATATGGTGTGTGTATGGTACCGGGGAAAGTTGCATGGTACAAGAGAGGCTAGCAATGGTGGGAGGGTGAGAGTGCGTATAATCCATGGACTCAACATTAGTCATAAAGAACTCACATACTTATTGCAAAAATCTATTAGTCACCGAAACAAAGTACTACGCGCATGCTCCTAGGGGAAGGGTTGGTAGGAGTTAACCATCGCGCAATCCTGACCTCCACACATAAGGAAGACAATCAATAAATAAATCATGCTCCAACTTAATCACATTACTGTTCACCATGCGTGCATGCTACGGGAATCACAAACTTTAACACAGGTATTCCTCAAATTCACAATTACTCCACTAGCATGACTCTAATAATCACCATCCTCATATCTCAAAACAATCATAAGGAATCAAACTTCTCATAGTATTCAATGCACTTTATATGAAGGTTTTTATTATATCCTTCTTGGATGCCCATCATATTAGGACTAAATTCATTGTCAGGACCTCGATCCTAAGTCACACCGATCTAGCATGTAACAAATCATATCACTTTGCAGCCTCACGCACGGTATTCCCACGGGTGCCACCTTACCTGGCCCGAGACCATTTGCGCCTTTTAGCTCACGTATATGACAGTGCCGCTAGCGTCCATATGACAAAGAACCCAGGCCGACATGACTAGTCGTAAACCCAAGATGGCGCTAACTTATAGGGATAGGCATACATGACCCAGCAACGAATGTGTCTATCAACAATGTATGAACCCAAATAGTAGCAAGCTACATGGACTTAAAGGAACAATGCGTGACATTTCCCTGAAGGGACAGACACAGGAACAAAGAAGGACACATGCCGCCCAGCCTAAGTGTTCCGGTGTAGTAGCAAGCTACCAAGGCTCAGTGTAAGCACTAGGAGACATTTCCCGGTAAGAGAGGCTAACAAGAATAAACAACTAGGTTGTCGAATCCTACACATACCAAGCATTTCAATAATCGTACACACAATATGCTCGATATGTGCAAATACAACATGGCATCACAACATGACTCTACAAGTCAAGTATTTATTCAATAGGCTCCGAGGAGCCAAGTATTACAATCATCGGTATCATGACCCAACATTCAGAGCATAAAAACCAAAAGCACATGCGGAATCTTAACATGTCTGAGTACAAACAACTACAAATGAAAAGGGCTGAGAAGCCTCACTATCTACAAGTCCCTCTAGAGGGCAAAAAATCGAAGTTGTGGTCAAGGTTGGAAAAAGCGGTAGGCATAAGCGAGGCGGTTGGCCTTCGCCTAGTGCCTAGGCGGTGCCTAAGCGCCCTAGGCGCGGCCTAGGCGGTAATATAGTTTTTACTCATAGTGTATTTGTGATTATTTTGGGTGTTCATATTAGTTTAGGGAATACAAATAAGTTAACTACCATCTACTACCATTGGAATATAACCCGTTTGGCATATTAGTGCAGTATGTGGCATGATTTCTTGCTTGCCTAGGCAATTCCTTGCTTACCCTGCATAGACCTCCATTTATGCCCTAGGCGAGGCATTTGGCCATTGCCTAGCACCTAGGCGTGCCTAAGCGCCTCCCAGGCACTGCCTTTTCCAACAGAGGTTGTGGTAACAAGCTAAACATCGAAGTCCACGCGGAACTACTAGTGAGACTGGAGTATCTCTGCAAAACATAAATTAAGCAAACCTGAGTACAAATGTACCCAGCAAGACATACATCAGAACTAGCTACATATGCATAATTATCAACAAAGGAATGGTGGGGTTTAACTGCAGCAAGCCAGCTTTGAATCGGTGGCTATCCTGAACTACGACTGCAAGTAACTCTTTTGAGGTGGCGTACATGAGTCCACATATTCACCATATCAATACACCACTATGGATTCGCTCCCGTCTCCCTACGAGAACGCTGTCGGTGTCAAAACCAGCGGATCTCGTGTAGGGTGTCCCGAACTGTGCGTCTAAGGATAATGGTAACAGGACACGGGGGACGCGGGGGACACAATGTTTACCCAGGTTCGGGCCCTCTCTAAGGAGGTAATACCCTACTTCCTGCTTGATTAATCTTGATGATATGAGTATTACAAGAGTTGATCTACCACGAGATCGTAGAGGATAACCCTAGAAGCTAGCCTATGGTTATGATTGTTGTTGTCCTACGGACTAAACCCTCCGGTTTATATAGACACCAGAATGGGGCTAGGGTTACACAGAGTCGGTTACAGATAAGGAAATCTACATATCCGAATTTGCCAAGCTTGCCTTCCACGCAAAGGAGAGTCCCACCCGGACACGGGACGAAGTTTTCAGTCTTGTATGTTCATAGTCCAACAGTCCGGCATAAGAATATAGTCTGGCTGTCCGAGGACCCCCTAATCCTGGACTCCCTCAGTAGCCCCTGAACCACGCTTCAACGACGATGAGTCTGGCGCGCAGATTGTCTTCGGCATTGCAAGGCGGGTTCCTTCTCCGAATACTCCAAAGAAGATATTAAACACAAGAATCGTGTCTGGCTCTGCAAAAAAAAATCCGCATACCACCGTAGAGAGCACAATATTCCACAAATCTAATCTGCTGACAACTTTTGCTTAGCGTGACATCACGTCGTGGCCCGATCATTCTTTGAACCTTTTTTCTCAACCTGCTACTGGACATCTGGCGAGGCGGTTTCATTGGCACGTCTTGTGGAAGCAGAGATCGTGTCCCCTTATCACGGGATTCTCATCAATACGGGTGTGGGTAACCCAACCGCGGCATTAATCACGGAGCCTGGGGGATAAGCGAGTTTCCAGGGCAAGTGGGGAGGCGCAGGATCCCTGCTGCCTTTATAAGGAGATAAGGACTCCCCTTTTTCACCCACGCCTTCTTCTTCCTCTGCTCATCCATTCGCCTTCTCCGCCCGAAAAGGCCTTCCAAAAATGTTCGGATCTGGATCTGGAGGCAAGTGGATGGACTCTACCATCCGGGAGAAGGATATCAAGAAACTTCGGGAGGCCGGGTATCTGGCCAAGAAGATCAGCCATCGTCTCCTGACGGTGAGACAGATCGTCCCTACTCTGCAACCCCACGAGAGGGTTGTATTCCTCCCTCACTTTGTCCGCGGGCTAGGGTTCCCCACCCATTCGTTCATGGCATTATGTATTACTATGGGATCGATTTTCATGATCTATCCCCCAATTCTTCCTCAACATCTTGACATTCATCGTCGTGTGCGAGGCCTTTCTCCACATCTCGCCACACTTCGGCTTATGGCTGAAGATTTTCAATGTGAAGCCCAAGGTGGTGAGCGGCGAGCACATTGACTGCGGAGGAGCCATAGCGAGCAAGATGCACAATGTCACATGGCCATCAGGTACCTTCAATGACTCCATCAAGGGATGGCAACAACAGTGGTTCTATATCACTGAGCCACACAACACAAAGTGGGCCCCAGCTCCCGAATTCCGAACCGGAGCTCCACTGCGGCTTACATCCTGGCCCAAGAAGGGCCTGAGTTGGTCTTCGCCTGATGAGTTGTCAGTGCTCCAGACGCGCGTCAAGGGTATGGAAGACAAGAATATCAAACTTGTCAATGTTTTCTACGTGATGTTAGTACGCCGGATTCTCCCTTGCCAACACAGGGCTTGCCATTTATGGGAGTACGACCCGGCCAAGCACCGGACCCTATCAGGGCTTTTCGACTCAACACACAAAGAAATCTGGAAGGTGCTCTTTAAGTCTGACAAATCTTGGCCGAATTCAGCCGAGGACCGTGGGTACCAACTGTCCCGACCCGCGAATTCGGTAAGTTTTCATATGTTGGCAAGTCATACGCTTTATCTGCATAATCCGAGGGAAATGATTAATGTGTTTTTTCACAACCCTCCCAGGGCTGGGCAAAGAAGGCGGGGCAGATCTACTTCCTGGCCCCGCTGCCAGAAGAACTAGCCGGGCCATTTCTAACGAAGATGCTGGTCCCGGCGCCTTACAAGGCGCCGAAGAAGAAAACCGAGAAAGAGGTTAAAGAGACCAGGGGCGCGCGTCGTCGCCAAGGAACTTCGGACACAGTATCTGAAGACTCCAAGGCCCACTCTTCCACCAAGGAGGACGAGGAAGAGGAGGAAAGCCAATCCGCCCCTGCGAGGGGGGGGGGAAAGAAAAGGACGGCCTCCACACACTTGGGGGCCGAGTCGCCTAATTAGAAGGGAAAAACTCCCCTTCCGGAGGAATCCGCTACCGACAGCAGCCCAGAGTGGGATCCCAGGGTCCAGCCCCTGGTGAAATCGTGAGTATATAAAATCCGGACACGTTTGTCCGTCTAGACTCACTATTATATGACGTTTAATCATTAAGCCACACTTTTTTGCAGTCCGTCGAGGTCCCACGCCGAACAATCCTCATCGGAGGATTTACTGGGCTCGGATGCTATGGACAGCGGTATACCCCCGAAGGCCCCCTCCCCAAAACATGGGAACAACACCGAGGCATCGTAACCGGAGGGATCGAGGCCAAGGAGGGGGTGAAAAGACCGTCAAGGCGGTGCCAGGAGGTCGAACTTCGGTGGCCGGACACACGGGAGAAAAGGCTCCCATGGACACCGACGGCGGGGGCTCTCTCGAATTCGGCCCCCAGCTGGACACAATTCCGGAGACCGATACGGCTCCAGAATCAGGCAGGCAGCCTCCCTTGACAAGAGGGGGTGCACCTGTCCCACCGGCAACCTCTGCCCAACCAGGGGTGCTGGATACCTTATCAGCGGCGCGGAAGAGCGCCTCCATTGTTGAGGAGCACCGTGCCTTTATGGGTGCGGTGATTGAAAAGATTCAGTCCGCAGAGAGCGGGCTGAATGAAGCCTGCATGAGCCTTATAACGGGCTTTGAGGTATGTTGTGAGGTTTCAAAGAGTGTTATAGTATAGGTAGTAGCCCCTGATACACTTTTCAGTGTTAGAAAGAATGAACCGGACAGAGGATCAAACACACGGTCGCAGGAGACTCACCTTGTGGCACCTCTCCCTTTTTTTATTTATAAGCAGGCATCTGTAGCGACTGCCTCCTCTCATGCTGCGGAAGTCTCCGGACTGAAACAGAGTCTGGAGCGGGCCGAAGAACTTGGCCAATTGAAAAAGCAGTTGGAGGATAACCAAGGTATGCAAAAAAAACCTTGTTCGCATTCAGCGCGAATGAATAACTGAGTATGATGAAAATATTTTCATGATGTGCTCTAGGGGTGACGGCCAATGTCGAGGATCTTAAGAAGGTTGTGGCCGAGGCCGAGAAGAAGGTAGCTGTGGAGCAGTCTCTTCATGAAAATCACGAGGCAAGGGTTATTGAAGCTGAGCAAGAGCTCCAAGAGGCCATGAAGAAATGTGAGACCTTGGAGCAGAGTTTAACAGAGAAAGAATCCGAACTCACCAAGGCTCTCAAGCCGCACGCGATGCCCAGGAGGAAGCCCAAGGCGCCCTGTAGGAAATCCAGGAGGCGAGGAAAATCACGGCGGGTAAGGCTTTTTCTATGCAAAGCAAAATATTTGAAGGGAGAAAATCACGTTACTAATTTGAATTCATTTTTCTCCAGGGGTATTTGCGGAACTGCCGTGCAGCATATCTAATGCCGCACAATTCTACCAAGCTGAAGAAAGGAGCACTACCGAGAAGCTATTCTGGTCATAGTATCTGGCGCCAAAGTATCCAGTGCCCTTTGCCGATTAACTGAAGCAGCTAGTCAAACTACATAAGGCGGCCGAACTAGCCATGAAGGATTTGATTATCCGGCTTTGGCCTGCCGAGCCGATTCCCAGCAGCTACTTCGGGCTCGTGAAGCGGCTTGTTAGTGCCTACCCTCGACTTGAAGTCATCAAGCGGTCGTAATGTATGGAAGGTGCGCGAATGGCCTTCGCCCGTGCAAAGGTGCACTGGCCGAAGATGGATGCTGAAAAGCTGATGACCGAAGGACCGCCTGAGGGGAAGAAGCACCGTAAGCCCGAGTTATATTATGATAGTGCCCCGAAAGGATCCCATCTTGTAGCGGAGCAATGCGCCAAGGACATTATATTCCCATGAATACATTCATGTTGTCCTATGTAATTTTTGAACAAGGTCATTTAAATGATATAATGCCTGTTATTTTGGAAAATTTTACCTCCTGTGCGGCCATTTTATATATTAACCCTGAGAGTTGGCCAGTCGTCGGCTTCTGCCCCCACGTAGGAAATACGGGGGTGTTCGGGATGAACCTGAGCACTCTTTACCCCAGTTTTGGGTCCTTGAAGGAGGTGTTCAGCGCAACGTACCAGGAAATCAGACTATAGGGCTTTATCACCCTTACTTAGCCATAGGAGTTTGACAAAAGAAAGGTAGGTACAACCCTTAGTGTTCGAAAGACCGCACTAGGGGCTCTATAAGCGCCTGATCGGAAGAGAAAGCCGATCCATCGCACGCTGCATTAGTTATCACATATTGCGGAAGAAATCCTTAAAGATTTTGTAACCTCTCGAACAGCTGACCAGCTCTCACCGTATCATGACAGTCAGTTTTCGGCTTTCTCTACTGAGGCGCTCGTCCGGAAAAACCGGGACGCAATCGCAGTAGTTCTCCCTTTACTACCCTAGCCGATATAGTGGAACGTAGGGTAGCAAGCACAGGAGCCGGGCAACCCAACTATTGACCTAAGACATGATTCAGAGCCGATGCATATAATGCTATAAGTTCAGGGTGCCGAACGACCGTGAAGGTGTCCGAACTTTATTGCCGTATTATGGGTACAACGAGCCCCCTGACATATTAAGGCATATCCTGGTGTACGGATGCCATTTGACAAAGAGTGTCAATAAGAAACAACAGCAAATGAGCGTCATATAAAGGCACATGTTTTAATGGAATAATATGTCGATGTGTTTGATTACAGGTAATGTGATAAAAAGAAATATGACTTCGGAACCTATTGAGACCAGGCGGGGGAGGCTGTGTGCGGATCCGGGTTGTAATCGGATGGTCATCAAGGGGAATATCTAAGGATTCCCTTACACGTTTGAGTTGTTTCCCTTCTTGGTATATTTGTTCGTTCATGGGTCTGGTCGCCATGTCGCCGGTCATGGCCTACACAAAAGTGGACCTACAAAGAAAATGCAAAAAATGTTTGTGTGCCTCGGAGCGGTTAAGCCGCATCGTGTGGCTTATCCTATCTTTGCCTCCGTCTACTGCTGGAGTGTTTAATTGAGCTCTTGACGAGCTGGGCTATCCTTCCGCGAAGTAGTTCGGACTCCATCGATGGTGTCCGGAAGCTTGGCTGTCGACTCAAGGTTCGATTGGAAGATGCCACTCTGTGCTTCTACTGTTAAGGTGGCGGTGTACTCTTCGGCACGGAGGGAGCGTTTGGCCTTGCCATTAACTATTATGATGCCGTGCGGACCAGGCATCTTGAGCTTAAGGTAGGCATAATGTGGCACTACATTGAATCAAGCAAACACGGTTCGTCCGAGCAATGCATGATAGCTGCCGCGAAAAGGGACGATGTCAAAGATTAACTCTTAGTTCCGGTAGTTATCTGGTGGTCCAAAGACTACCTCCAGAGTGATGGAGCCTGTACAACGGGCCTCCACACCTGGTATAACACCTTTAAAGGTGGTTTTAGTGGGTTTGATCATTGAAGGATCGATACCCATCTTGCGCACTGTGTCCTGATACAGCAGGTTCAGACTACTGCCTCCATCCATAAGGACTCATGTGAGGTGGAATCCTTCAATTATTGGGTCAAGGACTAGTGCGGATGAATTGCCCTGATAGGTATTGGTTGGACGATCCGTACGGTGAAAGGTTATCAGGCCGGACGACCATAGGTTATATTTTGGGGCGACTGGCTCCGTTGCTTCGTCATCCCTAAGTGTGCACCTCCGCTCCTGCTTGGGAATATGGGTGGTATTTATCATGTTCACCGTTTTGATTTGCGGGGGAAACTTTTGCCCTCTTGTGTTCGGTGGCCACGGCTCCTCGTCGTCCTCATTGCTTTGTGACCCCTTCTCCTTGATTTCAGCCTGCTGGCTTGTTTGAAGATCCAGCATTCTCTGTTGGTATGATTGGCTGGTGTTCCTGGGGTGCCATGAATTTGGCATGGACGGTCGAGTATACGGTCCAAACTGGACGTGCCCGGACTGTTTCTTTTGAATAGTTTATTCCTTTGACCGGTAGTAGAGCTGCTGAATCCGGCATTGATGGTCGTGTCTTCGGCATTGTCGCCATTATTACGACGCTTGTGTTTGCTGCGTCTGGGCTTGGCATTTTTATCTCTTGGTGCAGAAGTCCCAGGTTTGCTTGAGACGGTGCTGCAATGAGCCAGCCAGCTGTCCTCGCCCGCACAGAAGCGGGTCATGAGTGTTGTAAGGGCTGCCATGGATTTCGGCTTCTCTTGGCCGAGGTGTCGAGCAAGCCACTCATCATGAATGTTGTGCTTAAAGGCCGCTAGGGCTTCGGCATCCGGACAGTCGACAATTTGGTTCTTTTTAGTTAAGAACCGAGTCTAGAATTTCTTGGCTGACTCTCCGGGCTATTGGGTTATATGACTTAAGTCATCAGCGTCCGGTGGTCGCACATAAGTGCCCTGGAAGTTGTCAAGGAATGCGTCTTCCAGGTTCTCCCAACTGCCAATGGAGTTTGCCAGCAAGCTATTCAGCCAATGCCGAGTCGGTCCCTTGAGTTTTAGTGCGAGGTACTTGATGGCATGTAGATCATCGCCGTGGGCCATGTGAATGTGGAGAAGGAAATCTTCAATCCATACCGTGGGGTCTGTTGTTCCATCATATGGTTCGATGTTCACGGGTTTAAACCCTTCTGGGAACTCATGCCCCATTACTTCGTCAGTGAAGCATAGGGGTTGTGCAGTGCCTCTATGCCGAGCTACGTTGCGACGCAGTTCTAATGAGTCTGGTCTACAGTATTCGGCCCGGACGGATTTGTATTTAGTATATCCGGCATGGCGGTCATCGTCACGTGCTGGGGAGCACCCCCGCAATCCATAGATCGATCTTGACTGTCCTGTTTTGTTTTTCAGTTCGTCTCGCTGGTCATGTGTGTAGCCCCGGTCCTTCGTGTTTTTATTTGTTTGGCGACGGGGTGCGGGCTGGTGTTTGGGCTGATATGCCGCTTTGCCTCGGCCATGAGGTGGTCGGTCAGCCTCATCCTGCACTAGTAGTGTAGACTCTAGTGCCTCATCCTCGAATTTAGGTAACAACCTGCGCCTCGGGTAGCTTTTGGTTGGGCGCTCGAGTCCATATTCCTCTGCTGCCAGGACCTCGGTCCATCTGTCAGTAAGCAGATCTTGATCAGCTTGAAGCTGCTGCTGTATTTTCTTCAGGCTTTTCACAGTGGCTATAAGCCGGTGCTTGAAGCGCTCCTGCTCGACGGGATCCTCAGGCACGATAAATTCTTCGTTGCCGAGGCTGACCTCGCCTTCGGAGAGGGGCATGTAATTGTCATCCTCCGAGTCTCCATCCATTGCTTGTTCATCAGGGCTAGCTTGCCCCTCCTCCCGTCCGGCTTGCTCGAAGCTTGGATGGGCGGGTTTGTTTTTGTCTTCGGCATCATCCGGAGTGCTATTGTCTCTTGTGCCAGTATCGCTATTTTTGCTATGGCAGGATTTAGAGCGGCGCCGACGTCGGCGCTTTGGTTGCTTCTCAAGAGGATCATCCTCCGCTGCACCCTTTTGATCCTCGCCATTATATCCTTTGGCTGTGTCCACCATATATATCCCATATGATGAGCTGGCTGTCCAGCGCCCTGCGGGCGGTGGTTCCTGTTCTTCTCCGGTATCGTCGTCCATACCGTCGATGTCTTCGGAGTCAAAATCAAGCATGTCGGTTAAGTCGTCGACAGTGGCTGTCAAGTGGGCGGTGGGTGGGTAACGAATTTCTTCGTCGTCCGCATCCCTCTCAAGCCGAACATAGTTCGGCCAAGAGTCTCCTGACAGGGAGAAAGATTTTAATGAGTTTAGCACGTCGCCCAAGGTCAAATGATGAAAGACATTGATACGTCCATTTTGCATCATGCTTTTATGTCAATATTTATTGCATTATGGGTTTTTATTACACATTATATCTAAATACTTATGGCTATTCTCCCTTATTTTACAAGGTTTACCATGAAGAGGGGGGATGCCGGCAGCTGGAATTCTGGCTGGAAAAGGAGCAAACGTTGAAAACCTATTCTGCACAACTCCAAAAGACCTGAGACTCCACAAAACAAATTTTTAGATTTAGTAAGAATTTTTGGGCAAAAGAAATAGGCCAGGGAGCCCACACCCTGTTCAGGAGACAGGGGGCGCGCCCCCCTAGGGCGCGCCCCCTATCTCCTAGGCTCCCTGGTGGGCCTCCGACGTCCATCTTCTGCTATATGAAGGGTTTTCCCCTAGAAAAAATCGTGGGCAAGATTACGGGACGAAACTCCGCCACCACGAGGCGGAACCTTGGTGGAATCAATCTAGGGCTCTGGCAGAGCTGTTCTGCCGGGGACACTTCCCTCCGGGAGGGCGAAATCATCACCAACGTCATCACCAACGATCCTCTCATCGGGAGGGGGTCAATCTCCATCAACATCTT
Source organism: Triticum timopheevii (assembly GCA_963921465.1). Lineage (NCBI taxonomy): Eukaryota > Viridiplantae > Streptophyta > Magnoliopsida > Poales > Poaceae > Triticum > Triticum timopheevii. The sequence continues at coordinate 243,028,254 of OY997264.1, read as the reverse complement.
CACGAGCACCATCTCATCTCAAAACCCTAGTTCATCTCTTGTATCCAATCTTGTATCAAAACCACAAATTGGTACCTGTGGGTTGCTGGTAGTGTTGATTACTCCTTGTAGTTGATGCTATTTGGTTTACTTGGTGGAAGGTCATATGTTCAGATCCTTTACGCATATTATTACGCCTCTGATTATGAACATGAATATGCTTTGTGACTAGTTACGTTTGTTCCTGAGGACATGGGTGAAGTCTTGCTATTAGTAGTCATGTGAATTTGGTATTCGTTTGATATTTTGATGAGATGTATGTTGTCTCTTCTCTAGTGGTGTTATGTGAACATCGACTACATGACACTTCACCATTATTTGGGCCTATAGGAAGGCATAGGGAAGTAATAAGTAGATGATGGGTTGCTAGAGTGATAGAAGCTTAAACCCTAGTTTATGCGTTGCTTCGTTAGGGGTTGATATGGACCCATATGTTTAATGATGTGGTTAGGTTTACCTTAATACTTCTTTTTGTAGTTGCGGATGCTTGCAATAGGGGTTAATCATAAGTGGGATGCTTGTCCATGTTAGGGTAGTACCCAAGTGCCGGTTCACCCACATATCAAATTATCAAAGTACCGAACGCGAATCTTATGAACGTGATGAAAACTAGCTTGACGATAATTCCCAAAGTGTCCTCGGGATCTCCTTCTTCATTATTAGAATTTGTCCAGGCTTATCCTTTGCTACATAAAGGATTGGTCCACCTTGCTGCACTTTATTTACTTTTTGCTCGTTACTATTTATCTTATCACAAAACTATTTATCACCAACTATTTCAGTGCTAGCAGAGAAAACCTTACTGAAAACCTCTTATCATTTCCTTCTCCTCCTTGTTGGGTTCGACACTCTTACTTATTGAAAGGACTACGATAGATCCCCTATACTTGTGGGTCATCAGATATCCGCGGAGCTAAACTCCATGATCGGTGCCCAGTCAGGTTCGATGGGCACGGATGCACGCGGTTCGGAGCCCCTGGCCGGAGAAGAGTCCGATGGTCCGAAGACACAGGCCTCCTTGGAAGTGAGAATTGTGTTCGGCTCTATCACCGCTGGGTGTGCGGCCTTCGTGGCGGGTTCCATCCACCCCTCCTCGGATGGCACGATCTGCTCAGGATTTAAAGCCAAGGCAGCTGTAGGTGTGATCTCCTGAACAGCGTCCGATGGCAGATCTAAGTCATGCTCATCGCAGTTGTTGGGCGCACCTATTGTGGGCTCGAATCCGTCGAAGATCAAGTCTCCACGGATTCAGGCTTCCGAACCTGACCTGATGGCCAGGGGCATAGCTATCGATCTGCTCCAGATGGCCAAGCGAGTGGGCCCACAATGCGAAGCCGCCGAATATGAAGATCTATCCGGGGAGGAAAACCTCACTCTGGACCGCATCGTTGTAGATGATTGAAGGAGCCATCAAGCCTTATGGTGATGACATAGTGGAACTCTCAATGAAAGCACCAATGTTGGTGTCAAAATCGGCGGATCTCGGGTAGGGGGTCCCGAACTGTGCGTCTAAGGCTAATGGTAAGAGGAGGCGGGGGACACAATGTTTACCCAGCTTCAGGCCCTCTCTATGGAGGTAATACCCTAATTCCTGCTTGATTGATCTTGATGATATGAGTATTACAATAGTTGACCTACCATGAGATCATAGGGGCTAAACCCTAGAAGCTAGCCTCTGGTTATGATTGTTGTTGTCCTATGGACTAAACCCTCCGGTTATATAGACACAGGAGGGGGGCTAGGGTTACACAGTGTCGGTTACAGAGAAGGAAATCTACATATCCGAATTGCCAAGCTTGCCTTCCACGCAAAGGAGAGTCCCACCCGAACATGGGACGAAGTCTTCAGTCTTGTATCTTCATAGTCTAACAGTTCGGCATAAGCATATAGTCCGGCTGTCCGAGGACCCTCTAATCCTGGACTCCCTCAAACGCCATCCATAGAACTCACGCTTATCTTGCGCATTTTAGAGTATCCACTTTCATTTGTCTATGAACTGTATATGCAACCGAGAGGTCCTTTACCGCGGACGCGGCTATTCAAATAGATGGTGTTAACCCTACAGGGGTGTACTTCTTCACACACGCTCTCGCCACTTACCTCCATGTACACGTCATGTATCTCGGCAACCTTCAAGCGGAAGCCTGGCGAGGGTGTCTGCCACGACCTGACTAACCACATAAGTCCCTAGTCCAGGTTTATCGCCGATTCAGGTTCCATCCGCAGGGAGTCCGGCCGAGGTTTCCACATACGACCCCGAACGATGTGTGCAAGGTTCCCAAGGCACCAAACAGGCAACTTGGTACACCGGGCCACATGCCTACCGCATCACAGCCCGCCCCTCGGGTCAGCGCTGCGCATGGCCTCTAGCATACTACAAACACCAGAAACTACTTGCAACTCCCGGACAGATGACATGGGCGATTAATAAGTCAAGAGGGTCAATTAAGGAGCCCAATGTGTGGTAGTAGCTGTTCATGGATCACAAACACACAACTCAGTTCCTGAGGACGGCTTCAATGAGACAACCCACCATGTACTCCTACATGGCTTCTCACCGCTACCTTTACCAAATCGTGTTCACACAGTTAGCTCTCAACAGTAGGACATGTTCACAACATTCCAATTTATCCCCGACAAATCAAACCTGACTCAACTCTAAGCAGTAGCAGGCTTGACAAACAAGCATGAATGAGTAGGCACATCAGCGCTCAATCAACTCCTAGTCATGCTAGTGGGTTTCATCTATTTACTCTTGTCAACTACCGCAACATGTAATAGATGTATCATTGTTGTCCTAATGCAGTAAAAGAGAGCAAAAGCGAGAGAGTGGGATTGTATCGGAATTAATAAGGGGGTTTTGCTTGCTTGGCACTTCTGAAGATGATATAGCTCTTCATCGGTGTCATCGAACTCATCGTCGGAACCACGTTTACTAAGAGGGGACAAATACTGGCAAACAAGGAAGAACACAATCATCGCAATGCAACAATATGATGCATGATCATGACATGTCAATATGTTGTGATTTGAGCTAATGCAACTAGCAATAGGTTAAATGGAGTTGGTTTGAACCCTAGGTTCAAATTCAAATTCCATATGTTAATATTCAAAGGCCCTTTATTTGTTTTGTCCAGTTCAGCAGCTATAAGTTGGTCCAACATGCATGAAAATGGTACATATGGATAAATTGGATTTTTCTAATCATTTTTCATATATACATTATTTCATTTGGAGTTACAGATTAATTTCTATGATTTTTCTAAGTTTATAGAATTTTCTGGAATTTCCTGGATTATTTTAAATTGAATTTCCTGGATCAGCAGAGGTCAACTACAGAGACTGACAAGCGGGCCAGGTCAAGGCTGACTGGGAAGGTCAAACCTGACAGCCTGGGCCCACCAGATTTAATCTAATCCTAACCAGAAACAAAACATGTGGTTAACTAACGTGGCGGGGTCCGCTGTCAGTGACTGTGGTGGGTGATTAGTGGTGGATTAGGCCCTAATCTAATCTCGGCACATCAACGTCACCGGTTCAAGTCGCTGGCGACCTTACAGGGCCGCGGTGGCTCATTGGAATTTCTATTCCCGCGACCATTCACACGGCGGAGGGCATCTACGCGTTGCGGGTGCTCGGCCGCATCCAGCTATGCAAGCGGGAGGGGCTAAAGTCAGCCGAGCTCGCCGAGATCAAGCTCCCGATAGCGTCCGGAGTTCAGACCTTGACGGAAATGAAGCTACGATGGACGGGAGGACGAACGGATGCTGGTTCTGGGCTCCTAGGACCACGCTGAGCACAGCCACACGCACAAACGCGGGCGACAGCAACTGTGGCCGTGGCGGCTACGTGGTCGACGGAGCAAAGCTCTTGGCCGCGATGGAGAAGCTACCTGGAGGGAGGAATCAAAAATGGGAGTAGAGGGGAACGACGGTGGGGCTCACTTCAAAGTCAAAGAGAAGGTCGGCAGCTCGGGGGAGGCTCTATAATCGACGGGCCGGCGGTTGCGATCTCCGGCATCAGGAGGTTGAAGATGATGTCGATGGCAGCGATATAGTGCGTCCCTAGTTCCATGGCTAGTCAAGGACGTAGAAGGCGTCGTTGCGGAGCTCTCGGGCATGGAGAGAGGTCGAGGGGGAGGCGGTGGCTGTGGCGAACAGCGGCGTTTGCAGCGCTCGGCAGTGGAGTCTAGAGGCGAGGGAGAAAGCGAAGGGGGAGAGTGAGCGGGTCGGGCCGGCACCGAGGAGGTCTCTCACGTCGTTGCTCTAGCCCGGGGAGGCAGGCAGGCTCCCTACTCACGTAGCGCATCGCGCGTGCGTGCGCGTCAGCCATGCGCCTGGCCGGCTGGCGCCTGGAGAATAGCGGCGCCTGGTGGGCTGGGCCTCTGCTACAGGAGCAGGCCCAGATAAGTGGGTTGCTAGGTTACTCTACAAAAAATACACTTTGGTGATGGTACGTGTTTGTCACAGGAGGTCGCGTTTTTTGTCATGCATGTACATCCATGACAATTTTATGACAGAATCAAGATAGTCATACCTGTACTGTCATAGAAGTGTTCCATGACATTAACAAAATTATCATCACGGAAGTATCCACTTCCATGACGATAAATCGCGCATCATAGAAGTGCTTTCGTCAAGGGTGACCGACACGTGGCATCCACTGTAACGGAACATCGTTAAGCCGTTAACAGCCCCGACCAATGGGGATTTTACACGTGTGAAATCTTCATTGGCTGGAGGAAACACGTGTCGGCTCACCGTTGGGACAGATGTCATCCACTCATTGGACACAAGGCGCCTATGATACGTCGACATGTGGCATGGCCCAACAGAGGCCCATTCCTGTGAAAAGGCCGGCCCGTTTGACCTGGTCAAAAGGTGGTGGGCCGGACCAAATGGCATGTTCGCATATAGCCCATTTATAGCCTGCTAACTCACGGCCCATTCCGGCCTAACGGTATTAGGCCTAGTAGCGTCATGTGGGCCGTCCAATATGATTCCAGCCCATTGTAACTCCCGGCCCATGTATGGCCCATGACGTTTTCGGCCCATACGAGTCCCTTTGTAACTCTTGGCCCATTAACGACCCGTGGTGAAACCGGCCCGTAATTAACAGTGTTTCGCTTTATACCCATTAGCGGCCCATTATTCCATTGGGTTGTTTCCAGCCAGTGTTACCTTTCGGCCTTCTTAGGGCCCATTTATTCTTGGGCTCATTTCAAGCATTCGGTTACTTACGGCACGTTACTGGCCTTTTCTACTTGTGGGCCAAATTCAGCCCGTGGATATAATCGGCCCGTTTGTGGCCTGTTAATCTGTTGGGCCATTTTCATAGCATCATCAAATACGGCCTATTAAAGTCCCGTTATGGTTAGCCCATAAAACGTACGATTTCCACTCTAGCCCATTTATGGCCCATTAAAGGCCTGTAAAAGGCCCATAGATGAGTCGGCCCGTACAAGGCCCTTGGATCCTACAGTACGTAGAAGGTCCATGGATCCGATGGCCCATTGAAGGCCCATGGATCCGAAGGCCCAAAGAAGGCCCATGGATCCGACGGCCCATTGAAGGCCCATGGATCGTTCGTTCCGTAGATGGCCCACGGATCGTATGGCCCGTGGAGGGCCATGGTCACTACAACGTTTGGGCGAGTTGGCCCCCGTTTGAACGATATAGCTTATTCAAATAATTATCCTACTCTATACTATCACCTCTAAAAACAAAAACAATACAACAAAGAGACCAAGGATAGAAACGTAGAATAATCCTACACTATACAATAAAGAAATTACAGCCGATTATACCCACTAGGCATTATGGTTCGGCACCGGTGATAATAAAGCATACACAAATAGCAAATTACATACACTGGGCAAATACAGCTCATACATCATGGATGCGCATCAACTTAACTCCATTTGAACTATAATCTCTTCAGAAAATAGGATTGGCCGGATTCAGATAGCACAAATTTCAGTATGCAAAATCTCCAATTCCTTCGTGGTTACCTCAGTGTCTTGTTTCATTTTTGACTCCTGCATCTAATACCTGCATGTCCAGTCTCAACTTGTTGATTGTACGTTGATAATCATGTACACGTTGTCTTGCCACCTCTAGTTGATGTTCGAGAACATCAGCACATTCCAATTCCAATCCATAATCATTCGGTAATGGCCATGCCGCACTGACGCAGATCTTTGTGTTGATGTCACTTCATCCTGAAATGTTTTTGTAAGTACACATGACTAGGGCAAAAATATAGTTACATCAGTGAAGCGAGCAAGACACTATTTTGTTTTACATGGCAAAACAGGACTAACAATAATGTTACACATCATGAAGCATAAGCAGGTGATATTTTAAAAATTATAAAAAAGATAGTCTGTGTAGCCTGCATACAGAAATCTCTCTTAGCTCACAAGAGGAGCATGATGTTGGGGCCCAATCCAAAACACAGACAAGTTACAAATTTAGATAGCACGTTGCGTATAAGTAAGCAACCAGTTGGCCATTCTGTGGCTCAATTAAAGTCTTAGAGAGCATAATGAATAGCAGAGGGATTCATACAAACGTACTACAGCAAGCAAAACCATGCAATCATTAGCCTAGTATAAACTAGATTGTGAGCCACATGCAATAATAGTTGGTTAATAGACTTCAAAGCTTCAGGGACACTTCGGCAGAGTAATTTAATGGTAAGGCCTTTAATTATGTCAACTAATAGTTATACAAGTACCCAACATCAGGCATCATTCTTTGAGCATCACATTAACTGAGGACAAATAAAGCAATTGAAAAGAGCAAATTAACTATGCCTGAAACAAACAAGGAATTGAACTATTGAGTTGGATATAGTGACTTACCTTAACAGGTTGAAGAGGCTCAGCGCAGCTCCTACTTCTCTTGCAAGGCTCCTTCCTAACACCGTGTACTTGGAAATCCTCAATCTTATCTTCATTGTACCCCCTCTGCAAGGTGACACAAACTAGTTACTCGTCTCCTCGGAAGATAAATATGCATACTTTCTAGTCTGTGAACACAAAAGGATGAGATTATAACAAAACAAAACCACATAATGAAACATGCCGCATCTCTTGCACTTGCACACAATGAAATGAGCATTTACTATGTCTGCAATATGTAAAAACTAGGCATACCTTCGAACTGGATTTCTAGGTACTCTTTGAGAGCCTACTTTAGTGTACAGCCAAACCTTTATGTCACCTATGAGTTAGACAAGGCCCCACTACAGCAGCCCTTAGTGTTTAAATTGTTGACAAGCTCTGTTAGAGTGTTAGGTCAAGAACAACAAGTAATCAAAGCAAACAGTCCTAGTATGGCTGGCTGATGAGCAAACAGTCCTAGTATGGCTGGCTGATGCAAACAAGCAATTGAACAGATGTGTGAGCAAATCTTACATATCAAGAAAAGAAGCAAAGAAGGAGGCTTAAAGACCATCACTTGACTGACCAGATTTAAGGGGCATTTAAACATCATGTGCAACATATGAACTAACATAAACATTGCATATTCCAGATTCTACAATGGAGTGCACATGTATTAGGTTGTGCCATGTATGATGATGCCCAAATGTACACTATAGCAGGCAGGAGTGATTCATCATTGCACGCACAATTGAATTGCAGGTTAAGGGCCAGTTCGATTCTGCCTTTTCAGGGCTTATTGTTAAAATAAGCCATAAAAGATATAAAGAAGTCATTTTTGAGTTATGGGCTTGGGCTTAACAAATTTCGCTTTCGAGGGGGGTGTTTCGGGTAGAACCTCACTAAAAATTTGTCACGCCCAATATGCGACCCTATCCAAAAGGAACTCGAAGGTCCCACCAAGGATAGACCCGCATATTGGAACGCTTTTGCAAGGTGGATATCATTACATCAACATTACATAATAGATGGGGATACATACAAAAGGCATACAATGCCACACGAATACAACATCACAATACATGGGAGCATCATCCGACTACGGATGAAACACAAACAGGAGCTCAAACGACATCCACCCTGCTAGCCCAGGCTGCCGACCTGGAACCTATCCCCTGATCGAAGAAGAAGCAGAAGATGAACTCAAGCAAGCAAGCTTCGCTCTCGCGTCAAGATCATCTCATAACTTGTACCTGCAACTGTTGTTGTAGTAATCCGTGAGCCACGAGGACACAGCAATCCCATTACCATGGGTATCAAGACTAGCAAAGCTTAATGGGTAAGGAAGGGGTAAAGTGGTGAGGTTGCAGCAGCGACTAAGCAAGTATGGTGGCTAACATACGCAAATGAGAGCGAGAAGAGAAGCAAAGGAACGGTCGTCAACTGGTAATGATCAAGAGGTGATCCTAAACTCCTACTTACGTCAAACATAACACAGAAACCGTGTTCACTTCCCGGACTCCGCCGAGAAGAGACCATCACGGCTACTCACGCGATTGATGCATTTTAATTCGGATCTGGTGTCAAGTTATCTACAACCGGACATTAACAAATTCCCATCTGCCACATAACCGTGGGCACGGCTCTCGAAAGTTTATACCCTGCAGGGGTGTCCCAACTTAGCCCATGATAAGCTCTCGCGATCAACGAAGGATATTCCTTCTCCCAGGAAGACCCGATCAGTCTCGGAATCCCGGTTTACAAGACATTTCAACAATGGAAAAACAAGACCAGCAAAGCCGCCCGATGCGCCGACAATCTCGATAGGAGCTGCACATATCTCGTTCTCAGGGCAACACCGGATAGGTCAGCCTACGAGTAAAACCAGACCTCGAGTTGCCCCGAGGGGGCCCCGCAGTCTGCCCGGTTCAGACCAGCACTTAGAGAAGCACTGGCCCGGGGGGGCTAAAATAAAGATGACCCTTGGGTTGGCCAACCCAAGGGAAGGGTATAGGTGGTGCTGAGGGAAATGGTAAAACCAAGGTTGGGCCTTGCTGGACAAGTTTTATTCAAAGCGAACTGTCAGGGGGGTCCCATAAATCACCCGACCGCGTTAGGAACGCAAAATCCGGGAACATAACACCGGTATGACGGAAACTAGGGCAGCACGAATGGAACAAAACAACAGGCATAAGGCTGAGCCTTCCACCCTTTACCAAATATATAGATGCATTAATAATATAAGAGATATTGTGATATCCCAACATAACCCTATCCACCATGGAGTAATCTTCAACTTCACCTGCAACTAGCAACGCTATAAGAAGGGCTGAGCAAAGCGGTAACACAGCCAAGCAATGGTTTGCTAGGAATGGTGTCAAAGGTTAGAGGTTCATGGCAATTTGGGAGGCTTGAAGAGCAAAAGATAGGTAACGCAGCATAGCGATAGAACGAAGCAACTAGCATAGCAATGATAGTAGTGAGATCTAGGGTAGCGGTCATCTTGCCTGAAATCCCGCAAGGAAGAAGAACGAGTCCATGAAGAAGATGAAGCCACGAAGACGAACCAAGCGTAGACGAACGAATCCTCACGATCGCAACGAAACGGGAACTATCGAGAAGAAGCACACAACATAGTAAACACACCACACATAGACAAGACATGATGCACAAACAAGCATGATGCATGACAAAGCTAGATGAGGCTACTCATGGCAAGAGATGATGCAAACAAGAACAACACATCAAGGCAAGTTTAAATGAGGCCGGAAACAACATATAACAATTCCGGAAAGTCCTCATATGCAAATTTCGAAATTGGTCCAGATCTGAATAAACCTTAAGTTGAAGTTGTTAAACAGCAAGTTAAAGAGTACCAAGAGGATCTACACGAAATTCTAGTCAAGATACATATAAAATTCATTAGATTCGGAGCTACGGCCTAGAAGATAAGAGCAAAACAAGTTAAGCATGGTATTGATGCAAAATGCATACAAACATCAAGCAAACACCTCAAAATAAGGATGCAACATGATAATATGAGGCTACATGCAAAATCAAGCAAGTTCCATATGGAGCACACTCAAAACGGAGCAACGGTGCAACACATACGCACTATACAAGGCATAACAACAATCTGTCCATAACAACAACTAGGCATCTTACAAGAATCAAAACAACATGCTACAGCACTCCAACATAATAACAAAAGGCATTGGCATGGAGTATAGGTAAAGCATAACAAAACATGAACACTGAGCTATCTCCAGAAACAACTAGAACATGCTCAACGTTGCAATGTTTAGAGCTATCAAACAATAATAACAGTTTCAGACTTATCAGGAAATAACATCAGGTTGCAATGTTTAGAGCTATCAAACAATATGTTACAGGAACTTATAATGGCAAACAAAGGCATGGCATGAATCTACTAAATGCATAGAACAAAAGTCCCTTACTGACCATGAGCCAAAAGGGCACAGAAAATATGATGGCAAATAATATGACAGATTCATACATGGCAGGAACAACAATAAGTACGCATGTTAGTGAGCTTGAACCACTCACAACAGAGCAATACATGGCATGGAAAGGCAACCAACAGTAAGAAGACATGTTTATGAAGCTAAGCATGGCAAGAACAAGTTCATCGGGTGCATGCATCACTAGAAAAGCACATGGCCAAAACTGAACTTCATGTTAACAGGTTGACAGCAACATCATCAAGCAACTTTGGAGCAAGATTACAACAAGCTACAGTAGGCTATAATTGCAACCAAGGGCATGAATGGATAGATCAAGACATGTATAACAAAACATCCTTAGTGAACATCTCCAAAATAATGCACGAAATGACTAGTAGGAGCAGGTTTACATAGCAACAAAATATAATAGAATCTGCCTAGCAAAACAGCAACAACAAGTACCCTACTTAGCAAGCTCCATGCACTCAGCACACAACTCACAAAAATACATGGATAGCACCCCTGGAAAGATGGCATGGCATAGATCAAAACACATGTAGACATCAACCTCATAGGATGCACACATCAATCATGGCAAAAATGACAAATGAGCAAGTTATAATAGTTTCAGCAGGTTAACATCAACATGCACTCTTCCAACAGCATTTCGGGCATCAAGATGAGCTCAAATGAAAATGATGCAATGTAATGAAATGAAGTACTCGTCGAGTCGAACAATTTGACATATTATACGCACGAAACGGACCAGTATGCACAGTGTTATGATGCGATTAAAACGGCATGATAATGCAAAATATTTGGGACTTAGGCAAATTTACCTCCAGGAAAAGTCAACCCGGGACGGAGGCGTTCCGGGACAGAGGGATCCGGGAAGGGGACGGCGCCGTTTGGTTGGGGGAGTGGTGGATCTCGTCCACTTCCCCGGATCTGACCGGAGGAAGAGCTCCGGCGAACTCCGGCGAGCGGAGGAGGCCGGCGATGGGCGAGGAAGACCGGAGGAGCTCGGGGCCGGGCGGATCCGGTTCTGCCCGACCGGATCTAGCCGCGGCAGGGCGCGGGGCGGCGCGGGAGCGGCCCGGCGAGGCGCGCGGCACGGAGGCGAGCGCTGGGGCGGCGCGGCCGGGCGGCGGGGCGCGGGGCGGCGGGGCGCGGGGCGGCGCGCCCGCGGCGGCGGCGGCCGAAGGCGGGGACGAGGGCAGCGGCCGAGGAGCTCCAGTCGGCAGCCAAGGCGGCGGTGGATGGCGGCACAGGGCGGCGGGAGGCGGCGCACGGGCCCGGTCGCGGCCCAAAACGGGCCTCCCGTGGGCCGGGCGGGCCGCGGCGGCGCGGGGAGAGAGAGGAAGCCGGCGGGGACACGTGTCACGCCCGGATTCGCCGCGGGGGCGGGGGCGGACATATCCGGTTGCGGCCGGATGTGTCCGGCGTGGTGCGGAGGGAAAATTAGGGTTTCGGGGGGAAATAGATCCGAAAAATGGAGAGGGGGAGACGTTTTTATAGGTGGAGGGAGCTAGGAGAGTCCAAATGAGGAGCGGTTTTCGGCCACGCGATCGTGATCGAATGGCCGAGAGCATGGAGGGGAGTTAGATGGGTTTTGGGCCACTTTGGAAGGGGTGTTGGGCTGCAACAAAAGAGGGTTCTACGGTTACCTGGTTAACCGTTGGAGTATCAAACGACCTCCAAATGGCACGAAACATGACAGGCGATCTACCGGTAGTGTACCAAGGCCGCTTGGCAAACCTCAGTCCATTCCGAGAAAGTTTAACACCCGCTCACAACAGGAGAGAAGAAGGGGACGCCGGATGACATAGGAGTGCCGGATTGCAAAACGGGCAACGGGGAAAATGCTCGGATGCAAGAGACGAACACGAATGCAAAATGAGATGTACATGATGACATGACAATATGCAACACGCAAGCAAATGACATGGCAACGATGGCGAATAACTGGCAGACACCTGGCGCAATGAATCCGGGGTGTTACAACACTCCTCCACTAACAAGAGATCTCGTCACGTGATCTTAGGACCGAGACAGAAGGGAAAAGGGAAGAGGTGAAGCAAGAACTCAAGAGAAGAAGCAAAGAATGGAGAGCACTCGAGAAGAAGAGAGGAACGACAAGGATGACGAATCGAAAGCTCACGAATTCAGATAGACTATGAAACAACTCCTGTTAGAATGAGTTAGAAACGAATAAGACTGAAAGGATTTAGGCGGCACTCCGGCTGAAACATGGAGGAACAGAACACGAAGAACTCTTGAACAAAATCTTGATGAACTCTTGAAGAATGAATTAAATCATGACGATCCACCGTGAAGAACTCCGGTAACAAAAGGATGATGAGATAGAATTAAAGGATGAAAAGAATAAGACTAAAGCTTGCGATGACTTAGATGGAGATTCCGACGAAAAGGCCGAGGAAAATTGAACTCCGGAAAAGATGAAAAACACTTGGAACTAGAATTTATTCCTCAAGAACAAACTCTGAAGGAAGGGATTAATCACTTGGATGAGATAAGAATAAGATTTATTGTATGCTTATCCTTCATCAAATTAAATTGATCACACAATGGATTTTACATATTACTTATTCTTCTTGAAAAAGGATTGAGAAGTAACATATCTCAAACTTGAGAAGGTCTTCATGGATCACCGGTAGGATTGAAAGAACGAATGGATTAATATGATAAACAAGGAAAAGGAATCTGAAAGAAGCACCGTTAGAATTCAGAAATGACTGACGAAAGAGAATGAATCACCAGGAAGAATTCGAAGAACCAATATGCTAGAGGGAATTTAGATGCAAAAGAACGAAGAGATCGCGAACTGATTGAAGAATACTTGAACGAAGCACCGGAAGAATATTGAGACGAACGAAGGGGCACGGATATAGAATAATTGGAGAACGAATCTGAAAACTTAGAATGTAGAAATCTTCCGAAAAGATGACCTCCAGATGATCGAGAGAGAAAGCAACTCCTGAAATGCTCCAGATGGATGAAAAGAATTTGCATGACTAGAAACAATTTGATAGCATAACATCGAACTAGGACCGCGAATCCCCTGGGGAACGGACAAGATTTAGAGGAAAAACTCTTCTTCAAATGATGACGAGAAACACCACCAAAATTACTGAGATACTCCGAGAGAAAGAAAACGAAGAGGAAGGGTTCAACCAAAGATGAAAAGAATTTGAAAGCGATCTTGGAGAAGGCATGTGACTGATGAAGTTCATTCTTACGTCACACTTCAAAAAGAATTGAGAATAACTCGGGAGAATTAGAAGAGTCAGGTAAGATCCTGGGAAAAAAACCTGTGGGTTAGGGCCCACTGAAAAGATAACACCGTTGGAAAGGATTGTTGAAAAGATAGATGATGCACCGGAACAATTAAAATATTTGAATGACGTGACAACCTCGAATTAATTGGAACACAGACGAATCTCCTGAGATGTCTTGAACACTCCGGGTTGATTGAATGGCGAGATGCAAACGAGCAGGGAAACACTTGATCCAAGGAAAAGAATACAATCAACACCGAAAAACATGAATTGAATCCACTGGATAAGAAAAAGAGATGAAGAATGTCCACCGAGACGAGAATTCACCGGTTGAAATGATTGATGGAAGACTGAAGAGGCTCCGTACGAATGAAATTGATGCTCAAAAGAGGATTAGGCTCCGGGAAGAAAAAGGGGTGGGAGGGCGGGAAAACAAAGGCCACTTGGAAGGGGGAAGCTACGAATATCTTGAAGAGAAAACACCAATTGAAAGAAAACAAAGGCTTCACACGAGTAGGATGGATACTCGATTACGGACTCCGGGTCCGAGAGGAAGAAGGGTGGGCGGGTGGGAAAATAAAACAACTGAGGATTGAACTCAAAGATGAAGACGCTCGAGTCAACTTGACGAGAAATGCACCGGACGCAAAGAGCTGAGAACCAACGATCGGAAAACTAACTGCGTGAACCTAAAGAAAAATTTGAAGGGGAAGAAGAGTAATTCAAAACACCTACGTCAAGATTTCTCACCAGAGCGACGAAGGGGCAGAGGAGTAAAAAGAATTCCTACTCTCCGATATAACTAGACTCTGAAAACAGTTTTCTTCTAGACTCGACAACGACCAAACTACACGATCAATCAAGGGGGCTCCTAGGGTCAGTCGAGGATCTAATACCAACTTGTCACGCCAAATATGCGACCCTATCCAAAAGGAACTCGAAGGTCCCACCAAGGATAGACCCGCATATTGGAACGCTTTTGCAAGGTGGATATCATTACATCAACATTACATAATAGATGGGGATACATACAAAAGGCATACAATGCCACACGGATACAACATCACAATACATGGGAGCATCATCTGACTTTGGATGAAACAAAAATAGAAGCTCAAACGACATCCACCCTGCTAGCCCAGGCTGGCAACCTGGAACCTATCCCCTGATCGAAGAAGAAGCAGAAGATGAACTCAAGCAAGCAATCATCGCTCTCGCGTCAAGATCATCGCATAACCTGTACCTGCAACTGTTGTTGTAGTAATCTGTGAGCCACGAGGACTCAGCAATCCCATTACCATGGGTATCAAGACTAGCAAAGCTTAATGGGTAAGGAAGGGGTAAAGTGGTGAGGTTGCAGCAGCGACTAAGCAAGTATGGTGGCTAACATACGCAAATGAGAGCGAGAAGAGAAGCAAAGGAACGGTCGTCAACTGGTAATGATCAAGAGGTGATCCTGAACTCCTACTTACGTCAAACATAACACAGCAACCGTGTTCACTTCCCGGACTCCGCCGAGAAGAGACCATCACGGCTACTCACGCGGTTGATGCATTTTAATTCGGATCTGGTGTCAAGTTATGTACAACCGGACATTATCAAATTCCCATCTGCCACATAACCGCGGGCACGGCTCTCGAAAGTTTATACCCTACAGGGGTGTCCCAACTTAGCCCATGATAAGCTCTCGCGATCAACGAAGGATATTCCTTCTCCCAGGAAGAGCCGATCAGTCTCGGAATCCCGGTTTACAAGACATTTCAACAATGGTAAAACAAGACCAGCAAAGCCGCCCAATGCACCGACAATCCCGATTGGAGCTGCACATATCTCGTTCTCAGGGCAACACCGGATAGGTCAGCCTACGAGTAAAACCAGACCTCGAGTTGCCCCGAGGGGGCCCCGCAGTCTGCCCGGTTCAGACCAGCACTTAGAGATGCACTGGCCCGGGGGGGGGCTAAAATAAAGATGACCCTTGGGTTGGCCGACCCAAGGGAAGGGTATAGGTGGTGGTGAGGCAAATGGTAAAACCAAGGTTGGGCCTTGCTGGACAAGTTTTATTCAAAGCGAACTGTTAGGGGGTCCCATAAATCACCCGACCGCGTTAGGAACGCAAAATCCGGGAACATAACACCGGTATGACAGAAACTAGGGCGGCACGAGTGGAACAAAACACCAGGCATAAGGCCGAGCCTTCCACCCTTTACCAAATATATAGATGCACTAATAATATAAGAGATATTGTGATATCCCAACATAACCCTATCCACCATGGAGCAATCTTCAACTTCACCTGCAACTAGCAACGCTACAAGAAGGGCTGAGCAAAGCGGTAACATAGCCAAGCAATGGTTTGCTAGGAATGGTGTCAAAGGTTAGAGGTTCATGGCAATTTGGGAGGCTTGAAGTGCAAAAGATAGGTAAGCAGCATAGCGATAGAACAAAGCAACTAGCATAGCAATGATAGTAGTGAGATCCAGGGTAGCGGTCATCTTTCCTGAAATCCTGCAAGGAAGAAGTACGAGTCCATGAAGAAGATGAAGCCACGAAGACGAACCAAGCGTAGACGAACGAATCCTCACGATCGCAACGAAACGGGAACTATCGAGAAGAAGCACACAACATAGTAAACACACCACACATAGACAAGACATGATGCACAAACAAGCATGATGCATGAGAAGGCTAGATGAGGCTACTCATGGCAAGAGATGATGCAAACGAGAACAACACATCAAGGCAAGTTTAAATGAGGCGGGAAACAACATATAACAATTCCGGTAAGTTCTCATATGCAAATTTCGAAATTGGTCCAGATCTGAATAAACCTTAAGTTGAAGTTGTTAAACAGAAAGTTAAAGAGCATGAACAAGATACATATAAAGTTCATTAGATTCGGAGCTACGGCCTAGAAGATATGAGCAAAACAAGTTAAGCATGGCATTCATGCAAAATGCATACAAACATCAAGCAAACACCTCAAAATAAGGATGCAACATGATAATATGAATCTACATGCAAAATCAAGCAAGTTTCATATGGAGCACACTCAAAACGGAGCAACGGTGCAACACATACGAACTATACAAGGCATAACAACAATCTGTCCATAACAGCAACTAGGCATCTTACAAGCATCAAAACAACATGCTACGACAGCCCAACATAATAAAAAAAGGCATGGGCATGGAGTACAGGTAAAGCATAACAAAACATGAACACTGAGCTATCTCCAGAAACAACTAGAACATGCTCAAAAAGACCTGGAAAGATTGCAAATAATAACAGTTTCAGACTTATCAGGAAATAACATCAAGTTGCAATGTTTAGAGCTATCAAACAACATGTTACAGGAATTTATAATGGAAAACAAAGGCATGGCATGAATCTACTAAATGCATAGAGCAAAAGTCCCTTACTGACCATGAGCCAAAAGGGCACAGAAAATATGATGGCACCCATGTAAACATGGCAAATAATATGACAGATTTTCATACATGGCAGGAACAACAATAAGTAAGCATGTGGGTGAGCTTGAACCACTCACCACAGAGCAATACACGGCATGGCAAGGCAACCATCAGTAAGAAGACATGTTTATGAAGCTAAGCATGGCAAGAACAAGTTCATAGGATGCATGGATCACTAGAAAAGCACATGGCCAAAACTGAACTTCATGTTAACAGGTTGACAGCAACATCATCAAGCAACTTTGGAGCAAGATTACAACAAGCTACAGTAGGCTATAATTGCAACCAAGGGCATGAATAGATAGAGCAAGACATGTATAACAAAACATCCTTAGTGAACATCTCCAAAATAGTGCACGAAATGACTAGTAGGAGCAGGTTTACATAGCAACAAAATATAACAGAATCTGCCTAGCAAAACAGCAACAGCAAGTACCCTACTTAGCAAGCTCGATGCACTCAGCACACAACTCGCAAAAATACATGGATAGCACCCCTGGAAATATGGCATGGCATAGATCAAAACACATGTAGACATCAACCTCATAGGATGCACACATCAATCATGGCAAAAATGACAAATGAGCAAGTTATAACAGTTTCAGCAGGTTAACATCAACATGCACTCTTCCAACAGCATTTCGGGCATCAAGATGATCTCAAATGAAAATGATGCAATGTAATCAAATGAAGTACTCGTCGAGACGAACAATATGACATATTATACGCACGAAATGGACTAGTATGCATAGAGTTATGATGCGATGAAAATGGCATGATAATGTAAAATATTCGGGACTTAGGCAAATTTACCTCCGGGAAAAGTCAACCCAGGACGGAGGCGTTCCGGGACGGAGGGATCTGGGATGGGGACGGCGTCGTTTGGTTGGGGGAGTGGTGGATCTCGTCCACTTCCCCGGATCTGACCGGAGGAAGAGCTCCGGCGAACTCCGGCGAGCGGAGGAGGCCGGCGATGGGCGAGGAAGACCGGAGGAGCTCGGGGCCGGCCGGATCCGGTCCGGCCCGACCGGATCTGGCCGCGGCGGGGCGCGGGGCGGCGCGGCATCGGCCCGGCGAGGCGCGCGGCGCGGAGGCGAGCGCCGGGGCGGCGCGACCGGGCGGCGGGGCGCGGGGCGGCGCGCCCGCGGCGGCGGCGGCCGGAGGCGGGGACGAGGTCGGCGCGCCCGCGGCGGCGGCGGTCGGAGGCAGGGACGAGGGCGGCGGCCGAGGAGCTTCGGCCGGCAGCGAAGGCGGCTGGGACGGCGGCGCAGGGCGGCGGGAGGCGGTGCGCGGGCCCGGTCGTGGCCCGGAACGGGCCTCCCGTGGGCCAAGCGGGCCACGGCGGCGCGGGGATAGAGAGGAGGCCGACGGGGACACGTGTCACGCCCGGATTCGCCGCGGGGGCGGGGGCGGACATATCCGGTTGCGGCCGGACGTGTCCGGCGCGGCGCGGAGGGAAAATTATGGTTTCGGGGGGAAATAGATCCGAAAATGGAGAGGGGGAGACGTTTTTATAGGTGGAGGGAGCTAGGATAGTCCAAATGAGGAGCGGTTTTTGGCCACGCGATCGTGATCGAACGACCGAGAGCATGGTGGGGAGTTAGATGGGTTTTGGGCCACTTTGGAAGGGGTGTTGGGCTGCAACAAAAGAGGGCTCTGTGGTTACCCGGTTAACCGTTGGAGTATCAAACGACCTCCAAATGGCACGAAACTTGACAGGCGGTCTACCGGTAGTGTACCAAGGCCGCTTGGCAAACCTCGGTCCATTCCGAGAAAGTTTAACACCCGCTCACAACAGGAGAGAAGAAGGGGACGCCGGATGACATAGGAGTGCCGGATTGCAAAACGGGCAACGGGGAAAATGCTCGGATGCAAGAGACGAACACGAATGCAAAATGAGATGCACATGATGACATGACAATATGCAACACGCAAGCAAATGACATGGCAACGACGGCGAATAATGGGCAGACACCTGGCGCAACGAATCCGGGGCGTTACAAAATTGAAGGGAAGGGGAATAGTGAAATGACTCTGTTGTCTGCCTATATGTAAGTGCATCTAGTGCCACCCCTAGTTGGTTTTCGAGTATTGACGACAAACCTGGTTGAGGGACTAATGTGTTTGTGAGGATTGTAGGATAACACAAGTAGTAGTCCCTCCTTGATTCAGTTTACCTACCGGAGATGACCCCTAAAAATGTGTGAAGACATTGAAGACAATGGTGGTCTGAGAAGATATTCACATTGAAGACTATGACACGAGAAGACATTGATTGAAGACTATGGAGCGCGAAGACTTAGTTGTTTTGTTGTTTCCTTTTCTTCTTTGTTGAGTCATAGGAACCACCGCACTGTTAAGTGGGGTCCAAGTGAACAAAGTCAGGGTGACTGAAGTGATGCTCAAACCAAATCCTATGTCTTCAAGCGAAGACAATGAGAGCAAATCTTATCCTGTGTCGGATAAGTCAGCTTTACTTGTAGCCCAAGTCAAGCTGCCGCGTGTGTTTGAAATCTGACCGTTGCAACACGTGTCAGTTCCTTAGTGACCCAGGGTCATTTCGGACAAATCCGGTCGGGTTGCCCAGTGGCTATAAATAGCCCACCCCCTACACCATAAATTGGTGGCTGCTCAGAGTTAGTACACAGCTTTTGTCGTTTGAGAGCAACCCACCGCCGAAGCTTACGAGAGAGAATCCTTTCGAGGACAATGCCCAAACCACCCAGACACCAAAGAGTGTTTGGCATCACTGAAGTCTTTCGGTCCACGTGATCTGAAGACTTGTTACACTTGAGGACTGTGAATCCTCCAGCCGGTTAGGCGTCGCGTTATGAGCATCCACGAGCCATTGTGGATTGCCGGTGAACGAAGTCTGTGAAGGTTCGGAAGTCTACCTTGAAGACTTACTAGAGTGATTGGGCGGGGACTAAGTGTCCTTAGCTCAAGGGGATTAAGGTGAAGACGCAGTCTTCTGAGTTGAATCTCAGCCTCCCTAACCATACGTATAGTTGTCACAGCAACTGGAACTGGTCGAACAAATCCCTATCCTTCTGAAGCCACTGGTTCTATCTCTTACCTCTCTTTACTTACAGTGAAGTCATAGCCTACTTGCATTATCTGTTTGACTTCACTGTTTGACTATCTGTTCTGATTGCCTTCATACTATGTTCCATATTGATCTTAACTACCTAGCTGCTATTAGTCTTCGTGCTTTCACTCCATTGAATACTTGACTATGGCTTGTCTAGTGTAGTGCACCTTCCGCTGCATTCGAATAGTGTTGTTTATATTGTTTGTCTTTGAAACTTCCATGTTTTGAAGACTTTCATAAAAATCACCTCTTGACCCCCCCTCTAGTCAATAACTAGCCCTTTCAATTGGTATTACAGCAAGGTACTCCCTTGTTCTGTATGTTAACCCCCTTTCAAAGTCTCCGCTGCATGCCCCATCTTCGATGGCACTGAATATCCCTACTGGAAGAATAGGATGCGCGTGCATCTTGAAGCCATTGATGTCGATCTATGGTATGTCGTCAAGAACGACGTTCCCAAGATAGGTGAAGGCGTCACCCCTGCTGATGTCCAGAATTTCATTCAACTAGACTGTACTGCCAAGAACATCATCTGTGGTCACCTTACCAAAGGACAGTATGGCTACGTGAGTGCTCTAGAAACGTCGAAGCTAGTCTGGGACTGGCTCTCCAAGGTCAATGAAGGCGTCTCAACTCAGCGAGATCAATGTATCAGTACTCTCCGCAACCTCTTCACCCACTTCAAGAGACACGACAACGAGAATGTCCAGCTCACATTTGATCGCCTCACTGATATCACAAATGAGCTCCAAGCACTCGACGCCACTGAGATCACGAAGCATGAGATAGTGAAGACACTACTGAGAACTCTTGACAGCTCATTTGACACCTTAGCCCTGATGATACAAGAATTCCCTGATTTTAAGACTCTCGACCCGTCTGACATACTTGAGAGGCTCAACACACATGAGTACCAGCTATCTGAGAAACGAGATATCTATGGCCCCAACTATGGCTGAACTCGAGCTTTGAAGGCAAAGGTTGTTGCTTCCTCATCTGAAGAAGAATCTGACTGTAGTTCTGGTGATCCTGAAGACATTGGAAAGGAGTTTGCTATGCTTGTGAGGAAGTTCCAGAAATTCACCAAGAAGAAAGGCTTCAGAAAGTATTCACGATCCAGCTCAAGAAATGATGAAGCTTCTGCCTATGATCACAAGAAGAGAACCTGTCACAAGTGCAAGAAACATGGTCACTACATCTCTGAGTGTCCAAAGTGGGACAATGAGAAGAAGAAGAAGAGCAAAGAATATGATTCTGATGACAAGAAGAAGAAGAAATCCTCATAGTCTTCTTCCAAGTCTTCATCCAGATCTTCATCACACAAGAAGATCTCATCTGGCAAGGCCCGTCCTTTTGTTTGCAAGAAAAATGGATTTTGAGGAGGAGTCAGCTTCGGAGGAGGCAGAGGTGGAGTCTGAGGGGGAGTTTGACTCGGGTGTTGAGAGTCTGGCCTTAGCTACTGCCTATGTTGCCAAGTCCATCTTCAACACCAAAGACAATGGCTCCATCACCAACACTAATGATAATGTCGAGGACGACTCGCCTCCCACCTACTGCTTCATTGCACGTGGTGCCATGGTAAAATCACGCGATGCTTACTTTCAAACATCCAGTGAAGATGACTCTGATGGTGAATCCAAACCTAGTTACAAAACACTTGCTAAAATTGCAACTGAACAACAGAAAGCTATGGAACATACTCAAAAACTGTTAGACAAAAGTGATGACCTGTTGGACGCAGAAATGACCAAGTCTCAGTTCTTAATTGAAGACATAAAAAATCTTCATATTAAGTACCAGGAACTTGAAGATCGACATGAATCGCTCACAACTTCCCATGAAAAGCTTTCCTATAATTATCTTCAAAGGAAGCAGGAACTTGAGAAATTGAGATCGGATCATGAAGATCTTCAAAAGGAAAATGAGTCACTTCACGCCCAACAAATCAGTCCCGCCCAGGAAGGATTTGAACCACCATGCCTAAAATGCATTGAGCGTGATAACGCTGCTTCTATTGCTGAATTTTCTACCGCTGCTACTGTTGCAATATCTTCAACTGTTGACGTGGTAACTAACCCCTCCGCTGAGGATACCATTACTATTGCTGATGAGAATGCCAGGTTCAAGACACTGCTTGAGACAGGGATGTACAAAAGTCTCAAAGGGCATCAGACACTGTGTGATGTCCTTAAAAAGCAGATTCTGAACCCAAACCCTAGGAAAGAGGGTGTTGGGTTCGAGAGGAAAATGAATGTTGATGGGTCGTACTGGAAGCCTGAGCAGTACCCCAAAACAACTTGGGTTGCTGCAAAGGAACCTCCAGCTGATCCATCCACCTTATCTGGTTTCACTTGTGCTAACCTCATTATCATTGATGAATCCTTTGATGCAAACTATAAACTGTTTAAGAATCAGAATGGTGAAGTGTTTGCCAGGTATATTGGTACTAACTGCAGGAATGGGCCACCTTTGAAGAAGATATGGGTTCCCAAAAGTTGTCTTGAGAATCTTCCAGTGAATGTCATCATGACACCACCTGTGAAGAAGACAAATCCCATACCAAAGGCTTCATATGGTCTAAAAGCTTCATACAGACCGGGGACTCATCTGAGTCACCCTAACGTTAATGTTTTGCAGGGAGATCATACTCAGACCCATGAATATGAGTGTGTTTCTTCAAACTGCTATGTTGATAGAACAAAGAATTTTTTTTGCTTATTCCTATGAGTATTATTCACCTCCTGCAAGGCTATTTACTAGGGATCCAAAGCCGAAATTCTCAGATGCTGCACTTAGACTCATTGCTTCTAAGCCACCCCTGAAAATGTGGGTGGTTAAGAAAACTTAACTCTCTTTTGCAGGGTAAGGACTCCAGCCGGAAATCAAAGGCGTCCAAAACAAATGCTGGGGACCTTAAACATCTTGTGGGGCGCAAGATAAAATGCCCAAATGGTCTTACTATGTACTTCATTCCAGGATTCCTTGATACTCACCCTATCTATCCTAACCAAGATCTGAATTTTGATGTTCCACTTGTTCGTCAAATGTTTATGCTTCACAACTCGCTTGGTGAAGCCTATCCCCCAAACTGCATTGTAGGCTACGACACCTCGTACTATAGAATGGATTATGAATAGTGGATGCACTAACCACATGATGGGCGATCGAACTCTTCTGATGGATTCAACGCTACGTCCATCAGACAAAAGTCACACCACATTTGCTGATACTGGTAAAAGCAAGGTATTGGGTCAAGGCAGAGTTGCAATATCAAGGGATCAGCACATGGATAAAGTGATGCTTGTTGAATCCCTTGGTTTCAACTTAATGTCTGTCTCAATGCTTTGTGACTTGAACATGATTGTGCTATTTGGAAAATATCGATGCCTTGTACTAATGGAATCTGACAAGTCTCTAGTCTTTGAAGGGTATCGGAAAGACGATATATATATGGCAGATTTCTCGGCAGGACCACAGATGGTTGTATGTCTTCTAGCAAAGGCTTCAGAATGTTGGCTCTGGCATCAAAGGCTAGGACATGCTGGTATGAAGAACTTGCACACTCTCGCAAAGAAGAAGCATGTTGTGGGCATCGAAGGCGTCAAGTTCAAGAAGGACCATCTATGTGGCACCTGCGAAGCTGGAAAGATGAGTAGGGCCAAGCATCCCTCGAAGACAATCATGACTACATCTCAACCCTTCGAGCTGCTTCACATGGATCTATTCGGCCCTACTCACTACTCTACTCTCAATGCTACTGCTTGCCTCTATGGCTTCGTAATTGTTGATGATTACTCTAGATATACTTGGGTGCATATAATCCTCTACAAGACTGAAGTGCAGGATGTCTTCCGACGATTTGCCAATCGTGCCATGACGAACTATGGCGTCAAGATCAAGCACATTAGAAGCGGCAATGGCACTGAGTTCAAAAACACTAGC
Source organism: Triticum timopheevii (assembly GCA_963921465.1). Classification (NCBI taxonomy): domain Eukaryota; kingdom Viridiplantae; phylum Streptophyta; class Magnoliopsida; order Poales; family Poaceae; genus Triticum; species Triticum timopheevii. Next base: position 243,004,063 of record OY997264.1, on the reverse strand, counting down.
CTCGACCTCTGTCGGGATACACTTGGTATCACACATGAGTTCTCTGCTCCTTATACACCTCAGCAGAATGGCATCGCCGAGCGCAAGAACAGAACTCTCATTGACATGGCTCGAACGATGCTTGATGAGTACAAGACTCCACGGAAGTTCTGGCCTGAAGCCATTGACACTGCTTGTCACATCATCAACCGCGTTTAGCTTCACAAGCTTTTGAAGAAAACATCCTATGAGCTCCTTACTGATAAGAAGCCAAATGTAAGCTACTTCAGAGTATTTGGTGCTAGGTGTTGGATCAAGGATCCACATCACACTTCAAAATTTGCACCGAAAGCACATGAAGGTTTTACGCTTGGTTATGGAAAGGATTCGCACTCCTACAGAGTCTTCAACCTCTTTCACTATAAAGTGGTTGAAACTGTGGATGTGCGGTTTGATGAAACTAACGGCTCGCAAAGAGAGCACCTGCCAAATGTGCTAGATGAAGTACCTCCAAGTGGATCCATCAAGCAGATGGGAATTGGAGATATCATACCCTCTGGGAATCAATCTGAAGAGGAACTTGTCATTTCTGCACCTAATCAACCTGAAGACAATGCTCAGCCTGAAGACAATCCCCCAAATGATGACATTGATCGGCAAGAGCAAAATCTTTGTCCTGCTCATCCTCGTGTTGCAAATGAAGTTCAGATTGAGAAGATAATTGACAGCTTGAATGCACCTGGTCCACTCACTCGTTCAAAAGCAACTCAAAGAGCAACACAGCTAACCAACTTCTGTGGACATTTTGCATTTGTCTCAATCTCTGAACCCAAGAAAATTGATGAAGCCTTCATGGAACCTGAATGGATTCAAGCTATGCAAGAAGAGCTTCAACAGTTCGAGCTGAATAATATGTGGGAATTGGTCAAGCGTCCTGATCCTCGGAAGCACAATATCATTGGCACCAAATGGATATATCACAACAAGCAAGATGAGCATGGTCAAGTGGTCAGAAACAAGGCTCGTCTCGACGCGCAAGGTTACACTCAAGTGGAAGGAGTTGACTTCGATGAAACATTTGCTCCGGTGGCAAGACTTGAAGCCATTCGCATACTGCTAGCCTATGCAAATCATCACAACATTCTTCTGTATCAAATGGATGTGAAAAGTGCTTTTCTCAATGGAAAGATAGAAGAAGAAGTATATGTCGCACAACCTCCAGGCTTTGAAGATCCGAAACATCCTGATATGGTATACAAGCTCAACAAGGCACTGTATGGCCTCAAACAAGCCCCTCGAGCTTGGTATGACACGCTTAAAGACTTCCTAAAGAGCAAAGGCTTCAAACCTGGTTCACTAGATCCTACACTCTTCACGAAGACATATGATGGTGAACTATTTGTGTGCCAAATCTATGTGGTGACATTATCTTTGGCTGCACCAACAAGAAATACAGTGATGAATTTGGTCATACGATGCAAGAGCAATATCAAATGTCCATGATGGGCGAGCTAAAGTTCTTTCTGGGTCTTCAAATCCGTCAGCAACGCAACGACATCTTCATATCACAAGAAAAATATCTCAAAGATTGCCTGAAGAAGTTTGGAATGCAAGATTGCAAAGGATACACGACGCCAATGCCAACCAAAAGTCATCTGGGTCCCGACGACAATGGTAAAGAGTTCGATCAAAAGGTATATCGCTCCATGATTGGTTCTTTGCTTTAGTTATGTGCATCTAGGCCAGATATAATGCTTAGTGTTTGCATGTGTGCCCGATTCCAAGCGGCACCAAAGGAATCGCATCACTTAGCTGTGAAGCGAATTCTTAGATATTTGGATTACACCCCAACACTAGGATTATGGTATCCAAAGGGCTTAGAGTTTGATCTAGTAGGATTCTCAGATGCTGATTATGCTGGTGACAAGGTTGATCGCAAGTCCACATCACACACATGTCACTTTCTGGATGGTATTCAAAGAAGCAGAACTGTGTATCTCTCTCTACTGCTGAATCTGAATACATTGCTGCTGGATCTTGCTGTGCTCAACTTCTCTGGATGAAGCAAACTCTCAAGGACTATGGAATCCATCTGAAGAATGTGCCTCTCTACTGCGATAATGAGAGTGCCATCAAGATTGCCAACAACCTAGTTCAGCACTCGAAGACAAAGCACATTGAAATCCGTCGTCACTTTCTCAGAGATCATGTTATGAAGGAAGATATTGATATCATTCACATCAAGACAGAAGAACAGTTGGCTGATATCTTCACAAAGCCCTTGGATGACAAAAGGTTTTGCAAGTTGCGGTGTGAGCTAAATATCTTGGAATCCTCAAATGTCCTGTGAATGGGCACACATCCTAACACTTATGCACTTTGATGAATTAGATGTGCAACACACGAAGTAATGTATATCTTCAATCAATGAAGACATACACTCTGAGTGTGAATACATTAATGCGGAATTTGACTTTGGAGCGCCACGATAATTGTGCGTCGTGTCTGGGTCTAATAATTCCTATACGGTGGGTAACGCCACCACCAAATTTTCGTTTGAAGTGTTTCTCTTGGCGTTATGTTTGCATAGTTTTCATATTGGATTGATATTCATCCTTGGTTTATATTAAAGTTTATCTTCAATTGGTTGAATTGGACTAGTACTATATATATATCTATCTGTGTTCTGTCCTCTACAACATTCACTTATAGCTATGGCTTCGTGTTGAATCTTTTGAACTAAGTGAATGTGATCGGACCCTAAACCTATCTATGCTTCTACCTCAACTCTATCTGTCCAAGTCAAATGCATTCTATTGAAAACTGTCGATTGTCTTCACTGAGACCTTGTCAGCTGAAGTCAATCTGACAAACATTTATATCTATTTTTAATGCTTTGTCCTATTTGCCTGAAACCGGAGAATTTGGAACGACCACCCCGACAATCCAGGTGTGCATGGGAACATGGACCAACTGTGAATGTGTTGCATGCTTGCCACGTGTCCGTCAGATGTGAACCGCCAGGGGCACCTGTGTAATTGCGTTGTGCCGTCTTTGTCCTTATAAATACCCGTCACGTCTCGGTCAAACAATTCTTCTTCCTCCTCGCCACCTCTCGCAAACCCTAGCGCCTCCGCTAGCTCTCGACGATGCCGACGACGAAGCGCTTAGCTGTCGCGACTTCTTCGACGCCATCCTCACGCTGGCCGCAGACCTTGTCCTCTCCGCCATCACCGTAGGTGTCTTCCGTCCCAAGTTAGGGCATGGGAGATTGAACTGCTCGGCCTCCACCTTCGCTCCGTCTAGCAGTTCTTCATGTGGTAATGAAATTTTACTTTCTGATAGATTCATCTATCTTTACCAAAAGTGGTTTCTAGATCTCCAAACTTAATCTATCTCATTCTGCATCTCATATTCTGCCTAGTCTATTCACTTATGCTTCTTTACAAGTTAGATTCCTCACTTGTACTTATTCTTGGATTTGTACAACTCTGGAACCAAGTCTCATCATATAAGTGAATGTCTTCGCGTTATGAGGTCAATGTCTTCAAACTGATTTATCTTCAAATTCTTCTGAGAATGCATATGACCTCTTCCCCTTCCCTCGCACCTCTAATGCTGTCACAGGTACATGTCCGTGGGATAATCCCTTGGTTCTCATAGTCTGCATTCGTTTGCAGAATTCTTAAAGAGTCACATCGATTCACCTGAAGCCAGTTCTTGTCTGACCAGCCGTTTGAAGCCATTGCACGTACTGAAGCCCTTCAGTTTAAACTTCATGACAACTGAGAAGTCAGCATGAAACGGAGGTAGACAGCACCATGGTAACACTTCCAAGGATTTGCCTCCAGATTTGCATGAGCTGTACAAAACAGACCCTAAGGAAACCTATACCGGCCGCAAGAATCGAATCCAGTGGATTCGAAGATATTGGGCAGAAGAATGGTTCAAATACCGCTTCATCACTGAAGAATATGCATAGAAAAATGCCATCAAGGGACCCTGGGGAGATATTGTGTACAAAAATCTTCAACCCCAGTCCCTTCCTGAAGCCATCCAACGAGAATTCTATCCGTGCATGATTCGCGGACTGCAGCCAGAGAACGCTGATACTTCTTCTCTGCTGTGGTGCCGTGAAGACCATCTGTTCAAGCGCAACTACCAGTTCACCAAACACTCATCTACGAAGAACAAGAAGGATCTAGGGCTCAACTTCAACCCTGGTCCTTCCTCATCTCGGGACGGTGGCACCCGCGAAGCCAATCAGAACAGGATCGGCCCCTTCTACAACCTTGCTGGCCTCATCACCCACATTACAGTCCAAGGTGCCAAAGTGGATCATTCTGATGATGGTGCTGACACTGATGAAGCTCCAGCTCCTACCCCAAAGCAGCATAAGCAAAAAGAAGGCTAAAGCTTCAAAGTCATCTGCTGCTCCAAAAGCTTCGCGAGTGAATCCATTGGCAACTACCCTCCTGCTCCCAGTAACACCTCTGAAGATCTCTCTCGCATCTCCAAGAAGAGTGGGAAGCCACAGAAGAAACTTGTTCAGTGACAGAGTCAAGCACTGACACCTGCTGCCATTCTGAGGAATGAATCTGAAGCCATTGATTTGACTTCAGATGAAGAATTTGGCAATGATGCCCTTAAGCAGCTAATCAAGAGCAAGCAAGAGGCGGAGATCTTCAATGATCTGCCCCTCTTCGATGTGAACATCTTACACAATTTCATTGATGAATGGTTCGACAATCAAGACCTCAGCTTTGATGATCTTCAACTCCCCATTGGCATCAGCGTCTCCTTTCAAGGCGCCATTGCTCCTGAGCTGGCTCTGGCTCAGCGAATTGTTGAACTGAAGCACAAGATTGACTTTGAGAAGGAACAATTCAAGAAGCATGTGGCCAAGCTGAGTGTGGCTGATGTCCAGAAATTCAAGGTGATGCTCAATGACCTCAAGGAGGCGTTTCGCAAGAAACGTGAGTAAGCCAAAGGCTCAAGAGAGCACATGAAAACTCTTGCTGCTAAGTGTGTTCAGGCTTACAACGAAGCTGAAAAGCGCAAGGCTCTTGGGCATCCTGGCATTGACCCCAAGATGGCTGCCAAGCAAAAGAAGAAGCACACTGTGACCCAGACTGAAGCTCCACAGCGGGAAGAATCTCACATTGTCTTCCCAGGCAACATGGCTGGCTTGAAGCCTAAAGTCTCCACAATGGCTTCAAATCAGCAGAAAACCAAGGCAGCTGAAGCCGAAGCCAGAAAGCGCAAAACCAAGAACACCACAGATGATGCACCACCCCTCAAGAAGAGGAAGAACAAGAAAAGAGATCGGGCTGCTCCCAAAGAGCCCCTTGTTGTTGAACCCATTGCTTTTGCTCCCCCTCCATCTGCAAATCAAGAGCGTCGATTGATTCTTCATGAGCCTGCTTCCATAGAGGCTCCTGAAGCTCAAGAGGTTCCAGTCGTTGACCCCATTGCGACTGAAGACATTGGTCCCCAAGACAATGTAGAAGATGATGAAGTCCTTCCTCAGATCCAGCGCTGCACGGTATCATCGCCTGTTCACACGAATAGCAAAACCATCAGTATTAGTCGTCCTTTGATGCCAATCTCACAAGATGCCTCATGGGCTGATCGCCCCCAACGAGCAACCCCAGTTCAAGACTCACCAAGTACACCCCGTCCTTCGCCAACGCAAGGTCCCAGTCCAATTGTCAATGACGACAATTACATGGAGACCACACCATCCCCGAAAGCGTCGCCCGTGTATCAACTGCTTCGCAAAGGCCAGAGGCCATCGGTCACACTACAGGAAACAGGAGATTTGCCGTTAGTACTGGACTTTACCGTCAGCATTTCGTCGGGACAGACGGCAAAGACAAATTTTGCCAACAGGTGCTGACGGCAAAGAATGACTAACGGCAAAGACTAATTAGCCGTCTGTTAAAAAACTGACAAACGGCAAAGTATCTTTGCCGTCTGTGTTTTTTATTTACAGACGGCAAAGAGCTCATTTTGCCGTCTGTAGAAAAAAACACACACGGCATAGTCTTTGCCGTCTACTTTTTTTTTACAGACGGCAAAGTGAGTACTACTCACTTTGCCGTCTGCAAACAAATACGCAGACGGCAAAGAGAAAGCACAGCTCGCGGATCGATCCCACGGATCGATGACTTGGCAGCAACATCCACTCGTAGATGCATAGACCATGCCCACCACTCTCCCTCTCCCGTCCCTTCACGTTGTCCGGCCCCACCCCAACTACCCGGAGCCCATCAACCTTATCCACCGGATTCCACGCCCATGACCTGTCTCTTGCATCTCTCTCTTTCTCTCCCGAATACATCTGCCCCGCATCGTAGTTGACTCCATTGCCGGGCTTCGATCTCGCCGGTCGCCGCCCGCCTCTCGGGTCACTAGCCTCCTCCGCCACTCAGGCCGCCGGCCGTCACGGCCGTCCGGGCCACCTGTCGCCGCTCGCGCCACCGCCGCTTGAGCCATCGGCCGCCGCCAGCGCCACCGACCGCCATCATCGCTCGAGCCATCAGCCGCCTCCGCCGTTCGGGCGCTCAAGACACCGGCAGTCGCTGCCGCCGCTCGGTTCACCGGTCGCTGCTCGCGCCACCGTTTGTCGCAGGGAGCATCGATGGAGGAGAAGGGTTGCTGCCATTCGCCCCCAACTGGTGCAACACGCCGAGCAGCTCCATGGCCCGCGCAGCTGCCGACGGGGGCTGCCCCGCTCCTCCTACAAAGAGAAGGACCACGCCGGCTGCCGACGGGGGCTGCCCCGCGCCTCCTATGAAGAGAAGGACCGCGCCCGATGCGGTCTCGAGCTACCGGCAGGCGCCGCTCGCGCCACCGACAGCCCCAGCCAACGCACCGAACACTCTTTCTCTGTAAATAAGTTGTAGAACAATTTTGTAATTCTATCTATAAAGAAATTGTTGGTGTTCAGATCAGTAAGTTTCTTGCGTAAGAATGTTGTAGCAGAATTTTGCTCTAGTCCTTCGAGCCTTGTTGATGTTCATGTGTGGAGCGTAATTTTTAAAAAATTAAAAAAAACTTCGCCGTCTGTAAAGTAGTTGGGCTGATGGCAAAGAGCACGTTTAGGCTGACAGGAAAGATGCTTCTTTGCCGTCTGTTATTATTTGTGCAGATGGCAAAATACTGAGAATGGCTGACGACAAAGTCTTTGCCATGTGTCTAATAAAAACCTGACGGCAAAATATTCTTCGCCGACTTGTCTTTGCCGTCTGACTTTGCCGTCCGCATCCTGACGGCAAACTCTTTGCCGTCTGTATTCAGGTCTTTGCCGTCTGTGATTCACAGACGGAAAATTACCTGATTCCTGTATTGTCACCATGACAACCATCACAGAAGAGGATTCACACCAATCCAGTTCAGTGGCACGTCAAGTGTTTCCTGAAGACAATCCTTCTGTGACAGTTCTTGTGTTCGAAGCTAATGCTTCTGAAGATATTCCGGCTGCATCAGTTGAAGAAAGACAAGAAGAGCTTGTTGTTACTCCCCCTACCTCCCAAGAAGTTGTTCTCGAGGAGAACGTGTCTGTGCCCAACCCTCCAGCTCCTCAAGTGGAGGTTGAGAATACTAAAGCGGACACCAACATCGTCACTGAAGCCAATGACGTTGTCATGACTGAAGCCAATGTGGTGCCTCAAGTTAACAATGTGAATGAAGACAATGCTGCACCTGCAACGAATGTGCAGCCTAAAGCCTCTACTAATGCCACTTCTCCCGTTCCGCCTCCAAGGCCCCACACAATTGAGCATGCATTCTACCAAGGCGAGCTTGTTCCTGTCAGATGGCCAATTCTGATTCCTCCGCCTGCTCCTGGACCTCAGTTTGACTATCATGTGGAGCACATGCCTCAGGTTCAGAAGCCAAAACCAAGGCTGCCAAGTTTCCAAGGTACTGCATCGGCACCAGGGTCATTCAATGTCAATGGATTCATTGCACACAACACCTTCTTCAATTCTGGCAAGAACCCATATTCCAAGCCAAGAATATCATCAGATCGGTTCTGGAGCTATCAGCAGCGCAGCTACTACTCCTATATTCTATACAATCAGGAGCGCATATTTCCTCATATGTGTCTGGACACTGAAGCCATTGCTGGTCTTCCCTGCCTTGAAGAAGGCCTAGACTGCTTTCGTGATGCTGGTCTTCTGCAGTTTGTCACTGACAAGGAACATTGGAATGAAGAGCTTCTCCTGCAATTCTATGCAACCCTCCACATTCGCGGCTACAACAGGGATACAACGACATGGGTCCTTGAGTGGATGACGGGCAACGTTCATCATGAAGCCAAACCCTTTGATCTCATTGAGCTTACCGGCCTCTCCACTCCAGGCAAACTGTATGAATCTGGCTGTCAGCTTCACCGCAATGCATTGGAGAGCATCTTTCAGAAGCCTGAGCCTAACATGAGCCAGATGCTTAGTATGATGAAGCCACTGCCCTAGGATGCTGAGTATCCCAAGGAATTCCTTGTTGAAGACCTAGAGTATCTGCCCCGCACTATCTATCATATCATTCGGTGAACTCTATGGCCGATCAAGGGGCATTCCTCCTCAGCAAAGCTTGAAGGTGCAATGAAGACATTGGTCTTCTACATACTCAATGGCAAAAGCTTCAATACTCAAGATTTCTTCATTTGCTAGTTTGCTGCATCTGGATCTGACATTTTTGGTCTGAAGTTCTATGCTCCTTGGAACATGCGTCTGATCAAGCTCCACTCTGCCATTGACTATCAGCCCTCTGCTCGTAACCATCTCATATTTTTACCAGAGGTTGATATGTCCATTGAAGCCATTTACCCAGAGCCTGCCAAGGAAGCACTATATCTTCACAATATAGATCGTCAGAGCTTTTCCCAACATGTTGAGGGTGTTCAGGTTGCCACTCGTGTCTATCCACTGGCCGGCAACACTCGCCGTGCACGTACTAAAGCCACAGAAAGCACCATTGCTCCAAGAACTCGCAAACGATCCCGTGTGCTCAATGACCGCGAGCTTCTTGTGGCTTTGCATTAGAAACAAGATAAGCATGATTCCTGGCAGAAGCGACAAATGCAAAGCCTCTTGGTGGATATCAATCGCATTCACAATCTTGCCACCAAGAATGCCTTTGTCACTCACAAAACCTGTCGGAGGACTTGGAAGGGTTTGACACTGCTCAGTGTTGAAGCTGATCTTCAAAACGATGGCTTCACCGAAAGATTCAAGTTTGACCCCACTCCTCCCAGGAATGCTGTTTTACGTCGAACCCCGTCTCTTGAAGATTTAGAGTACTCTTCGTCCGCAGCCACAGTAAATGCCAGAGTTATTGATGAAGCCGATGATGCTACTTCACCACCGCCGACATCAGCGCGTATCAACACTGCACCAAGTTCTTCCGCACCACCAAACTTCAATGACGACCCTGCTGCTTCACCTACTCCTCATGGGAACGAGTAGAGCCTATGTCTTCAAACCTTTTTGGTCCTTACTGACAAAAGGGGGAGAAGCATAGGTTGATAGTCTTCAAGCGGGTCCTGATGGGTGGTTGCTATACTTCTGCCTAGTGCTTACAACTCTCGTTTTGCTACATTTCGTTCTTTGAGTTGTAACACTTAAACTTGATGGTCGTCTGCTACTTTTTCTGCTGTTCTGTGTGATGCGACGATAAATTCCGCATATGCGATGATAAATCCCGCATGAACTCATTCCACAGACGTCCATTTTTCATTATGCATGTAATTATTCCTGTATATCTGTTCATGCATGATGTATTGTCTTCATACGGTGAAGAGGTTCTCCACAAGTATAACCTGCCATGTGCATTTGCATTCCAATGCAAAACATTTATATGCACATCTTCAGGGGGAGCCTTTTTGCCATCTATGAAGACAATATCTTAATCCTTACAATTTCACATACTTTTATCCCCATTGAAAATTTAAACCAGTTTGTCATCAATCACCAAAAAGGGGGAGATTGTAAGTGCATCTAGTGCCACCCCTAGTTGGTTATGGAGTATTGATGACAAACCTAGATGAGGGACTAATGTGTTTGTGAGAATTGCAGGATAACACAGGTAGTAGTCCCTCCTTGATTCGGTTTACCTACCGAAGATGACCCCTAAAAATGTGTGAAGACATTGAAGACAATGGTGGTCTGAGAATATATTCACATTGAAGACTATGACACGAGAAGACATTGAGTGAAGACTATGGAGCGCGAAGTCTTAGTTGTTTCGTTGTTTCCTTTTCTTCTTCGTTGTTTTGTTGTTTCCTTTTCTTCTCTTTACTTACAGTGTAACGCCCACGATGTGGCTATATCTCTCACGTGTTGAGGCACGACTTAGAGGCATAACCGCGTTGTAGGTTTTGTCGCAAAAAGGGTCATCTTCACACAATCCCATGTAATGAACAAGAATGGGATAAAGAGAGTTGGCTTACAATCGCCACTTCACACAATACATAAATAAATTCATACATCATTCAGGATACACTCATAGACCGACTACGGTCAAATCCAAATGAAAAGAAGAAAACCCCAAATGCTAGATCCCCGGTCATCCCAACTGGGCTCCACTATTGATCATCAGGAAACGAAACATAGTAACGACCAAGGTCCTCGTCAAACTCCCACTTGAGCTCGATTGCGCCACTTTCACTGGTATCCTCGACACCTGCATCTGTTTTGGTAGAATCTGTGAGTCACGGGGACTCAGCAATCTCACACCCGCGAGATCAAGACTATTTAAGCTCAAGGGTAGGAAAGGGTAAGGTGGTGGAGCTGCAGCATGCACTAAGCATATATGGTGGCTAACATATCAAGAGAGAGCGAGGAGAGAAGTAACGCATCGGTCGAGAAGCTAGAAGTGATCAAGAAGTGATCCTGAAACTACTTACGTTCAAACATAACCCAAACCGTGTTCACTTCCCGGACTCCGCTGAGAAGAGACCATCACGGCTACACACGCGGTTGATGCATTTTAATTAATTCAAGTGTCAAGTTCTCTACAACCGGACATTAACAAATTCCCGTCCGCCTCATAACCACGGGCACGACTTTCGAAAGATAATACCCTACAAGGGTGTCCCAACTTAGCCCATCACAAGCTCTCACGATCAACGAAGGATATTCCTTCTCCCAAGAAGACCCAATCAGTCTCGGTATCCCGGTTTACAAGACATTTCGACAATGGTAAAACAAGACCAGCAAAGCCGCCTGATGTGCCGAGAAATCCCGATAGGAGCTGCACATATCTCGTTCTCAGGGCACACCGGATGAGACATCCTACGAGTAAAACCAGCCCTCAAGTTTCCCCAAGGTGGCCTTGCAGTCTACTCAGTTTGGACCAACGCTCGAAGGAGCACTGGCCTGGGGGGGTTAAATAAAAGATGACCCTCGGGCTCGCGAAAACCCAAGGGAAAAAGGCTTAGGTGGCAAATGGTAAAACCAAGGTTGGGCCTTGCTGGAGGAGTTTTATTCAAAGCGAACTATCAAGGGGGTCCCATAAATCACCCAACTGCGTAAGGAACACAAAATCAGGAACATAACACCGGTATGACGAAAACTAGGGCGGCAAGAGTGGAACAAGACACCAGGCATAAGGCCGAGCCTTCCACCCTTTACCAAGTATATAGGTGCATTAATTAAACAAGATATATTGTGATATCCCAAAATATCCATGTTCCAACCAGGAACAAACTTCATCTTCACCTGCAAATAGCAACGCTATAAGAGGGCCGAGCAAAGCGGTGACATAGCCAAACAACGGTTTGCTAGGAAAGGATGGTTAGAGGCTTGACATGGCAATATGGGAGGCATGATAAACAAATGGTAGGTAGAGCACCCATAGCGATTGAGCGAGCAACTAGCAAAGCAAAGATAGAAGTGATATCGAGGGTATGGTCATCTTGTCTGCAAAGTTCTCAGAGTTGACGAAAGCTTGATCCTCGTTAGCGTACTCAATAGGTTCCTCGTACACGTACTCGTCTCCTGGCTCTACCCAAAGCAAGAACAGAAGCAATGGAACCACAATCAATCACGGTGCAATGTCACAAGCAACAAGATGCAATACATGGCATGATCTGCGAGATGTGATATGCAATGCATATGCGGGCTTCGGAAGGAAAAATGATGAACAAGGCATCAACTTGGAAAACCAAGTATGCTGCTGGAAAGATGAGGTGGTTTCGTTTGAAATCGATATAAAGATCACCGGAACCGGATGCACGGTTTGCAAATGGCAAGCAAAATAAGAATGACACAATTCTGCGATTAACAACACGATGCTACTTAGCATGCAACAAGAAACTATGCTATAGTACCCCAACATAGCAACAAAGCATATGGCAGTGATACAAGAGATGCTTGACAAAACATGAACACTGAGCTACGGCTAAATCACACAATAACAGGTTCAAACAAGCATCGCAAAAGTGCAAAAGATAGCAGCAACACAGACTTGGTGGAAATACGAACATGGCATAAACAGCATCAGGTAGCAATGTTTCGAGCTAGCAAACAACATGCTACAGTAACATAACATAGAAAACAAAGGCATGGCATGCTTCTAATAAATGCACTTACCAATAATCCCTTACTGAACATGAGCCAAAAGGGCACAGAAAATATTATTACACCCATGCAAACATAGCAAGTTTTAAAAACAGATTCAGACTTGGTGAAATTTCAGGACATGGCAAGACAGATTCATGTTGGCATGTTAACAAGCTTGATTAACTCACTACATAGCATATCATGGGATGAAATAAATCTAGAATGTAGTAGGCATGAAAATGAAGCTATCCTTGTGCAAAACAACCTCATAGCATGCTTGAATTAAACCACACAAAAATGACAAGACAACATCATGATATAAAATGACATGTTTATGAACTTGCTCAAATGCAGAAACTAATGCCACCACTGGGTTGGTGGGATTTTTCTACCCCAAAAACATATATAATATGTTGGGTTTGCTGTAGAAAAATCCTCACAAGTGCAATAAGTTGAAAACTGCCCTAAATGGAATATGACAGAAATGGCATTTTCCTTGTTTGGAAACGTCCATAAATGGACTTGCCCGAAAGGGAAAACGGGGACTTGCCATAAATAGAAAGCGCGGGGATAAGGGGAAAAAATAGAAGGAGGAGGGCGCTGAGAGGCTGACTGGTGGGACCCTGATTTCATAAAGACAACTGTTAATTACCAATAGAGGGAATAAGAAGGGGCGCGCGCATGGGATTTGAACCCGGGTGTCCGCAGTGCGGGCATGCATGGTCAACCACTGCGCTAGAGACTATGTGTGTGTACGATGATGGGCGCCTGGATCCTTTTGGACCAGAGAAGGGCAGCAACGACTACAGCTACAGCATAGTGGCGAGCTTGTGGGATGTGCAAGGGAGCGCGGGTGTGGGGGTGCGCGAGCAAACGCTCGAGCACGAGCTCGCGGAACATAAGCGCCGTGTGTGGGTGTGCGTGTGAGCAGGAGCTCGCCGAACTTGCGGCCACGGCGATGATGGCACTGCCGAGGTAGCGAGCGACGCGGGCGTGGGAGAGCTGCAGTGGAAGATGTGGCTAAGCTGGGCATGCAAGCCACGAGCGCGACAGAGGGGATCCAGAGCGGGGACACACGGGCATGCTATGGCAGCAACAACAACTACAGTAAAAAATGCAGGCTTCGCCAGCGCACCGGGAACACGACGAAGCCACGACCCTAGCGACTACTACGGGGACAATTCGGCGACAAGAAAAGATCAGGGGGTGAGTTGGGTATACCTAGTATACCTATGGCAAGAAGATACGGCCAGGGATGCAGTAGATCGACGACGGGGAGATGAAGAACTCCGGTGGACTTGTTGTCCGTGAAGAAGAGGAAGAAGACGGGTCGAAGAGGTCGATCCCGCGGCCGTGGTGTCGCGTACGTCGAGGTAGGAGACGGAGAGGTACTTGGAGTTCCTCTCCATGGTGGCCGATGGGGTCGGAGGCGCGGCGACGAGCTACTCTGAGCTTGAGCTCAAGCTCGGCCGGAGCATGGTGGGCAGGGCAACGGCGTGGCATGGCTAGACTTACCTGGCGGCGGCGAGGGAAGGAGAGGAGGGGGATCGGATGAGGGGAGACCCTAGGGCACCGGGGACAACTTTATAGGGGTCTAGGGAGCTTCTCCGGCTGTCAAATCAACGAGGTTGTCGACGTGGACATGCTGGATGGGCGCCGTACAGGAGGTTGACGACGCCTCTGTACGCGTGGGCTGGATGGGCTGGTGGGCTGCGCCTGGCTGCGGTGCCTAGGTGGGCTGCTGGCTGCGGGAGGCCCAGGTAAGGCCTTTTCCCTTCCCTTTATTTGCTGTTAAACTAATAAGCAGAGGCAAGGGAAAGGGCAGGGGCTAGGAGAGGAGTTTTGCAGATATAAAAAAATACCATCAAGCTCCTAGAATTATGGGCCATTTGAATAAATTTCTTTGGGGATTTTTAAAGGAAGAAAATTAAATCAAGTTTGAATTAAATTCAAACTTGAGTCAATTTTTAACCTAACCAAAACATATTCAAATGAGTTGAAAATTGGCAGAGAGGATCTAGGCATGGTACAAGATTTACAGGGAGAATATGAAAATTAAAAGAGAAGGGAAAGTGGCACTTGTCAAAAGAAGGAAGTAGAGGGAAGGAGGAGGTGGTGATGCATAGAACAAAATTATGGGCATCTCAAGGCATATGTTGAGCATGTAAGAATAAGATGCAATAAGGCAAGGATGGCATGAGATGAATATGCACTATATGATGATGACATATGATGGCTAAAAGGAATATGACAAGAAGCACAAATGCAAAATGACCAGGTAAGCATGGCAATGAAATGAGTAGAACAACATAACAAAACAAAATGAGACCAAAGGATGGAACCCCGAATGGAATTGGGTGGAGACCAACATGGATATATTGCCAAATATGTAAGTTTTACATCTGGGGTGTTACAACTCTCCTCCACTACAAGAGGATCTCGTCCCGAGATCTAGGACTGAAAGAACTCCGGATATTCAGAACGGAGGTGGTCCTCGCGTTCCGAGGTGGCTTCTTGGTCGGAATGGTGTGACCACTTCACTTTCAGGAATTTGATAGACTTGTTACGAGTCCTGCGCCCAGTTTCTTCAAGAATAGCAACGGGGTGCTCATGATAAGAGAGATCTTCTTGAAGATCAATCTCTTCAAAGTTGATAGTGCGCTCAGGCGTCTTGAAGCACTTGCGAAGCTGTGACACATGAAACACATCGTGCATGTTTGCAAAGTTGGACGGAAGCTCAAGTTGATAGGCGAGATCGCCTCTTTTGCCAACGATCTTGAAGGGACACACGTATCTAGGGGCAAGCTTCCCTTTGATACCGAAGTGACGAGTGCCTTTCATTGGAGAGACGCGGAGGTAGACATGGTCTCCGATCTCGAAAGACAAGTCATGATGCTTGCTATCATAGTAACTCTTCGGGCGCGATTGCGCAGCTTTGAGATTTTCACGGATGACTTCACACATTTCTTCAGCTTCTGTGATCAAGTCGTTGCCAAGAAGTTGGCGTTCACCACTCTCGGACCAATTGACAGGAGTACGGCACTTTCTACCATATAGAATTTCGAATGGGGCCTTGCCCGAACTCGCTTGGAAGCTGTTGTTGTAGGAGAACTCGGCATATGGAAGACAATCTTCCCACTTCATACCGAAAGAGATGACACAAGCCCTGAGCTTGTCTTCGAGGATTTGATTGACCTGCTCGACTTGGCCACTTGTTTGAGGATGGAAAGTTGTGCTGAAACGAATGTTGGTGCCCATGGCCTTCTGAAAGGAGTCCCGGAACTTAGAGGTGAAAATGCTTCCACGATCTGAAGAAATAAATTGTGGAATGTCGTGCAAGGAGACAAGCCTGGAGGTGTATAACTCTGCCAGCTGAGCTACTGTGATGGATTCTTTGATAGGAAGAAAATGAGCCACTTTAGTAAGCTTGTCAATGACAACGAAGATAGCATCATTTCCACGCTTAGACTTAGGAAATCCAGTCACGAAGTCCATCTCGAGATGATCAAACTTCCATTCCGGAATAGCAAGAGGTTGGAGGAGACCAGCTGGTCGTTGGTGTTCTGCATTCACCCTTCAGCAGACGTCACATTCATTCACGAATTGAGCAATCTCTCGCTTCATTCGAGTCCACCAATACGACTGCTTGACGTCATGGTACATCTTTGTACTTCGAGGATGAATGGATAGAAGGGAATTGTGTGCCTCGTTCATGACGACTTTTCTCAAATCGCCTTCAGGACCCACAATACGATCCTCGAAGAAAAGAGTATCTTTGTCATCATTGTGGAAGCACTTGTATTTGGAAATGCCCTTGTCGATACCATGTTTCACCTTTTTCACCATAGTATCCAGGAATTGTGCCTCACGAATTTGATCTTCCAAAGTAGGAGAGACTATGAGGTTGGCAAGAAAGCCTTGAGGAACAACTTGAAGATTCAGTTTGCGGAAAGCTTCACAAAGGTCCGGTTGGAAGGGCTTGAGAATTAAGCTGTTGCAATAAGCCTTCCTACTCAAAGCATCTGCAATCACATTCGCCTAGCCTAGAGTATATTCAATACTTGGATTGTACTCTTGAATCATTTTGACCCATCGAGTTTTCCTGAGGTTGAGGTTGGGTTGAGTGAAGATATATTTGAGGCTCTTGTGATCGGTGAATATGTCCACTTTCCTTCCCAACAAGAGATGTCTCCATGTTAATAATGCATGGACAACTGCCGCCAACTCAAGATCGTGAGTGCGGTAGCTCTTTTCGTTGGGCTTCAATTGGCGAGAGGTATAGGCCACAACATTCTTCTCTTGCATTGACACAGCACCGAGACCTTGAAGAGAAGCATCACAGAAAACTTCGAATGGCTTGGATTCATCAGGAGGAGTCAAGACAGGAGCTGAGACAAGCTTCTCTTTGAGGGTGTTGAAAGCAACGTCACACTTAGGCGACCAGACATACTTGACATGCTTCTGGAGTAAGTTGGAAAGAGGCTTTGCAATCTTAGATAAATTCTCAACGAATCTTCGGCAATAGCTTGCAAGACCAAGAAAACTGCGGAGCTTCTTGACATTCTGAGGAGGTTCCCAATTCACAATTGCAGACACATTCTCGGGATTAACAGCAATGCCTTTGGCGGAGATGATATGACCAAGCTTAAGAACTTCATCAACCCAGAACTCACATTTGGAAAACTTCGCATAGAATTGATGCTCTCTGAACTTGTCGAGCACCAATCGCAAATGTTTGGCATGATCCTTCTTATTCTTGGAGAAGACCAAAATATCATCGAGATACACCAAGACGAATTCATTGGTGTAGGGGTTGAAGATGAAGTTCATCATTCGAGAGAACGTTGTAGGAGGATTGACAAGGCCGAAAGACATGACAGTATATTCATAAGAACCATAGCTTGTTCTGAATGCTGTCTTGGGAATATCTTGTTCACGAATGCGAATCTGATGATAACCCATACGAAGGTCAAGCTTGGAAAATACTTTAGCACCTTTGAGTTGCTCGAATAGCTCATTTATGTTGGGAAGTGGTCAGAAACAAGGCTCGTCTCGTTGCGTAAGGTTACACTCAAGTGGAAGGAGTTGACTTCGATGAAACATTTGCTCCGGTGGCAAGACTTGAAGCCATTTGCATACTGCTAGCCTATGCAAATCATCACAACATTCTTCTGTATCAAATGGATGTGAAAAGTGCTTTTCTCAATGGAAAGATAGAAGAAGAAGTATATGTCGCACAACCTCCAGGCTTTGAAGATCCGAAACATCCTGATATGGTATACAAGCTCAACAAGGCACTGTATGGCCTCAAACAAGCCCCTCGAGCTTGGTATGACATGCTTAAAGACTTCCTAAAGAGCAAAGGCTTCAAACCTGGTTCACTAGATCCTACACTCTTCACGAAGACATATGATGGTGAACTATTTGTGTGCCAAATCTATGTGGTGACATTATCTTTGGCTGTACCAACAAGAAATACCGTGATGAATTTGGTCATATGATGCAAGAGCAATATCAAATGTCCATGATGGGCGAGCTAAAGTTCTTTCTGGGTCTTCAAATCCGTCAGCAACGCAACGACATCTTCATATCACAAGAAAAATATCTCAAAGATTGCCTGAAGAAGTTTGGAATGCAAGATTGCAAAGGATACACGACGCCAATGCCAACCAAAAGTCATCTGGGTCCCGACGACAATGGTAAAGAGTTCGATCAAAAGGTATATCGCTCCATGATTGGTTCTTTGCTTTAGTTATGTGCATCTAGGCCATATATAATGCTTAGTGTTTGCATGTGTGCCCGATTCCAAGCGGCACCAAAGGAATCACATCACTTAGCTGTGAAGCGAATTCTTAGATATTTGGATTACACCCCAACACTAGGATTATGGTATCCAAAGGGCTTAGAGTTTGATCTAGTAGGATTCTCAGATGCTGATTATGCTGGTGACAAGGTTGATCGCAAGTCCACATCACGCACATGTCACTTTCTGGATGGTATTCAAAGAAGCAGAACTGTGTAAGTCTCTCTACTACTGAATCTGAATACATTGCTGCTGGATCTTGCAGTGCTCAACTTATCTGGATGAAGCAAACTCTCAAGGACTATGGAATCCATCTGAAGAATGTGCCTCTCTACTGCGATAATGAGAGTGCCATCAAGATTGCCAACAACCTAGTTCAGCACTCGAAGACAAAGCACATTGAAATTCGTCATCACTTTCTCAGGGATCATGTTATGAAGGAAGATATTGATATCATTCACGTCAAGACAGAAGAACAGTTGGCTGATATCTTCACAAAGCCCTTGGATGACAAAAGGTTTTGCAAGTTGCGGTGTGAGCTAAATATCTTGGAATCCTCAAATGTCCTGTGAATGGGCACACATCCTAACACTTATGCACTTTGATGAATTAGATGTGCAACACAAGAAGTAATGTATATCTTCAATCAATGAAGACATACACTCTGAGTGTGAATACATTAATGCGGAATTTGACTTCGGAGCGCCACGATAATTGTGCGTCGTGTCTGGGTCTAATACTTCCTATACGGTGGGTAACGCCACCACCAAATTTTCGTTTGAAGTGTTTCTCTTGGCGTTATGTTTGCATAGTTTTCATATTGGATTGATATTCATCCTTGGTTTATATTAAAGTTTATCTTCAATTGGTTGAATTGGACTAGTACTATATATATCTATCTGTGTTCTGTCCTCTACAACATTCACTTATAGCTATGGCTTCGTGTTGAATCTTTTGAACTAAGTGAATGTGATCGGACCCTAAACCTATCTATGATTCTACCTCAACTCTATCTGTCCAAGTCAAATGCATTCTATTGAAAACTGTCGATTGTCTTCACTGAGACCTTGTCAGCTGAAGTCAATCTGACAAACATTTCTATCTATTTTTAATGCTTTGTCCTATTTGCCTGAAACCGGAGAATTTGGAACGACCACCCCGACAATCCAGGTGTGCGTGGGAACATGGAACAACTCCGAAGGTGTTGCATGCTTGCCACGTGTCCGTCAGATGTGAACCGCCAGGGGCACTTGTGTAATTGCGCTGTGCCGTCTTTGTCCTTATAAATACCCGTCACGTCTCGGTCAAACAATTCTTCTTCCTCCTCGCCACCTCTCGCAAACCCTAGCGCCTCCGCTAGCTCTCGACGATGCCGACGACGAAGCGCTTAGCTGTCGCGACTTCTTCGACGCCATCCTCACGCTGGCCGCGGACCTTGTCCTCTCCGCCGTCACCGTAGGTGTCTTCCGTCCCAAGTTAGGGCATGGGAGATTGAACTGCTCGGCCTCCACCTTTGCTCCGTCTAGCAGTTCTTCATGTGGTAATGAAATTTTACTTTCTGATAGATTCATCTGTCTTTACCAAAAGTAGTTTCTAGATCTCCAAACTTAATCTATCTCATTCTGCATCTGATATTCTGCCTAGTCTATTCACTTATGCTTCTTTACAAGTTAGATTCCTCACTTGTACTTATTCTTGGATTTGTACAACTCTGGAACCAAGTCTCATCATATAAGTGAATGTCTTCGCGTTATGAGGTCAATGTCTTCAAACTGATTTATCTTCAAATTCTTCTGAGAATGCATATGACCTCTTCCCCTTCCCTCGCACCTCTAATGCTGTCACAGGTACATGTCCGTGGGAAAATCCCTTGGTTCTCATAGTCTGCATTCGTTTGCAGAATTCTTAAAGAGTCACATCGATTCACCTGAAGCCAGTTCTTGTCTGACCAGCCATTTGAAGCCATTGCACGTACTGAAGCCCTTCAGTTTAAACTTCATGACAACTGAGAAGTCAGCATGAAAGGGAGGTAGACAGCACCATGGTAACACTTCCAAGGATTTGCCTCCAGATTTGCATGAGCTGTACAAAACAGACCCTAAGGAAACCTATACCGGCCGCAAGAATCGAATCCAGTGGATTCGAATATATTGGGCAAAAGAATGGTTCAAATACCGCTTCATCACTGAAGAATATGCATAGAAAAATGCCATCAAGGGACCCTGGGGAGATATTGTGTACAAAAATCTTCAACCCCAGTCCCTTCCTGAAGCCATCCAACGAGAATTCTATCCGTGCATGATTCGCGGACTGCAGCCAGAGAATGCTGATACTTCTTCTCTGCTGTGGTGCCGTGAAGACCATCTGTTCAAGCGCAACTACCAGTTCACCAAACACTCATCTACGAAGAACAAGAAGGATCTAGGGCTCGACTTCAACCCTGGTCCTTCCTCAACTCGGGACGGTGGCACCCGCGAAGCCAATCAGAACAGGATCGGCCCCTTCTACAACCTTGCTGGCCTCATCACCCACATTACTGTCCAAGGTTCCAAAGTGGATCATTCTGATGATGGTGCTGACACTGATGAAGCTCCAGCTCCTACCCCAAAGGAGCATAAGCAAAAGAAGGCTAAAGCTTCAAAGTCATCTACTGCTCCAAAAGCTTCGCGAGTGAAGCCATTGGCAACTGCCCCTCCTGCTCCCAGTAACACCTCTGAAGATCTCTCTCGCATCTCCAAGAAGCGTGAGAAGCCACAGAAGAAACTTGTTCGGCGACAGAGTCAAGCACTGACACCTGCTGCCATTCTGAGGAACGAATCTGAAGCCATTGATTTGACTTCAGATGAAGAATTTGGCAATGATGCCCTTAAGCAGCTAATCAAGAGCAAGCAAGAGGC
The DNA here is from genome assembly GCA_963921465.1 of Triticum timopheevii. NCBI lineage: Eukaryota > Viridiplantae > Streptophyta > Magnoliopsida > Poales > Poaceae > Triticum > Triticum timopheevii. Next base: position 242,982,815 of record OY997264.1, on the reverse strand, counting down.
GGAGATCTTCAATGATCTGCCCCTCTTCGATGTGAACATCTTGCACAATTTCATTGATGAATGGTTCGACAAATAAGACCTCAGCTTTGATGATCTTCAACTCCCCATTGGCATCAGCGTCTCCTTTCAAGGCGCCATTGCTCCTGAGCTGGCTCTGGCTCAGCGAATTGTTGAACTGAAGCACAAGATTGATTTTGAGAAGGAACAATTCAAGAAGCATGTGGCCAAGCTGAGTGTGGCTGATGTCCAGAAATTCAAGGTGATGCTCAATGACCTCAAGGAGGCGTTTCGCAAGAAACGTGAGTAAGCCAAAGGCTCAAGAGAGCACATGAAAACTCTTGCTGCTAAGTGTGTTCAGGCTTACAACGAAGCTGAAAAGCGCAAGGCTCTTGGGCGTCCTGGCATTGACCCCAAGATGGCTGCCAAGCAAAAGAAGAAGCACACTGTGACCCAGACTGAAGCTCCACAGCGGGAAGAATCTCACATTGTCTTCCCAGCCAACATGACTAGCTCAAAGCCTAAAGTCTCCACAATGGCTTGAAATCAGCAGAAAACCAAGGCAGCTGAAGCCGAAGCCAGAAAGCGCGAAACCAAGAACACCACAGATGATGCACCACCCCTCAAGAAGAGGAAGAACAAGAAAAGAGATCGGGCTGCTCCCAAAGAGCCCCTTGTTGTTGAACCCATTGCTTTTGCTCCCCGTCCATCTGCAAATCAAGAGAGTCGATTGATTCTTCATGAGCCTGCTTCCACAGAGGCTCCTGAAGCTCAAGAGGTTCCAGTCATTGACCCCATTGCGACTGAAGACATTGGTCCCCAAGACAATGTAGAAGATGATGAAGTCCTTCCTCAGATCCAGCGCTGCATGGTATCATCGCCTGTTCACACGAACAGCGAAACCATCAGTATTGGTCGTCCTTTGATGCCAATCTCACAAGATGCCTCATGGGCTGATCGCCCCCAACGACCAACCCCAGTTCAAGACTCACCAAGTACACCCCGTCCTTCGCCAACGCAAGGTCCCAGTCCAATTGTCAATGACGACAATTACATGGAGACCACACCATCCCCGAAAGCGTCGCCCGTGTATCAACTGCTTCGCAAAGGCCAGAGGCCATCGGTCACACTACAGGAAACAGGAGATTTGTCGTTAGTACTGGACTTTACCGTCAGCATTTCATCGGGACAGACGGCAAAGACAAATTTTGCCAACAGGTGCTGACGGCAAAGAATGACTAACGGCAAAGACTAATTATCCGTCATTTTGCCGTCTGTAGAAAAAAACACACACGGCATAGTCTTTGCCGTCTACTTTTTTTTTACAGACGGCAAAGTGAGGACTTTGCCGTCTGCAAACAAATACGGAGACGGCAAAGAGAAAGCACAGCTTGCGGATCGATCCCACAGATCGATGACTTGGCAGCAACATCCACTCGTAGATGCATAGCCCATGCCCACCACTCTCCCTCTCCCGTCCCTTCACATTGTCCGGCCCCACCCCAACTACCCGGAGCCCATCAACCTTATCCACCGGATTCCACGCCCACGACCTGTCTCTTGCATCTCTCTCTTTCTCTCCCGAATACATCTGCCCCGCATCGTAGTTGACTCCATTGCCGGGCTTCGATCTCGCCGGTCGCCGCCCGCGTCCCTGCCCCTCTCTTCTCCCTTCCCGCTCGCGCCACCGACCGCCGCCTCTCGAGTCACCAGCCTCCTCCGCCACTCAGGCCGCCGGCCGTCGTGGCCGTCCGGGCCACCTGTCGCCGCTCGCGCCACCGCCGCTTGAGCCATCGACCGCCGCCAGCGCCACCGACCGCCATCACTGCTCGAGCCATCAGCCGCCTCCGCCGTTCGGGCGCTCAGGACACCGGCAGTCGCCGCCGTCGCTTGGTTCACCGGTCAATGCTCGCGCCACCGTTCGTCGCAGGGAGCATCGATGGAGGAGAAGGGTTGCTGCCGTTCGCCCCCAACTGGTGCAACACGCCGAGCAGCTCCATGGCCCGCGCAGCTGCCGACGGGGGCTGCCCCGCTCCTCCTACAAAAAGAAGGACCATGCCGGCTGCCGACGGGGGCTGCCCCGCGCCTCCTATGAAGAGAAGGACCGCGCCCGATGCGGTCTCGAGCTACCGGCAGGCGCCGCTCGCGCCACCGACAGCCCCAGCCAACGCACCGAACACTCTTTCTCTGTAAATAAGTTGTAGAACAATTTTGTAATTCGATCTATAAAGAAATTGTTGGTGTTCAGATCAGTAAGTTTCTTGCGTAAGAATGTTGTAGCAGAATTTTGCTCTAGTCCTTCGAGCCCTGTTGATGTTCATGTGTGCAGCGTAATTTTTAAAAAATTAAAAAAAACTTCGCCGTCTGTAAAGTAGTTGGGCTGATGGCAAAGAGCACGTTTAGGCTGACAGGAAAGATGCTTCTTTGCCGTCTGTTATTATTTGTGCAGATGGCAAAATACTGAGAATGGCTGACGACAAAGTCTTTGCCATGTGTCTAATAAAAACCTGACGGCAAAATATTCTTCGCCGACTTGTCTTTGCCGTCTGACTTTGACGTCTGCATCCTGACAGCAAACTCTTTGTCGTCTGTATTCAGGTCTTTGTCGTCTGTGATTCACAGACGGAAAATTACCTGATTCCTGTAGTGTCACCATGACAACCATCACAGAAGAGGATTCACACCAATCCAGTTCAGTGGCACATCAAGTGTTTCCTGAAGACAATCCTTCTGTGACAGTTCTTGTGTTCGAAGCTAATGCTTCTGAAGATATTCCGGCTGCATCAGCTGAAGAAAGACAAGAAGAGCTTGTTGTTACTCCCCCTACCACCCAAGAAGTTGTTCTCGAGGAGAACGTGTCTGTGCCCAACCCTCCAGCTCCTCAAGTGGAGGTTGAGAATACTAAAGCGGACACCAACATCGTCACTGAAGCCAATGAAGTTGTCATGACTGAAGCCAATGTGGTGCCTCAAGTTAACAATGTGAATGAAGACAATGCTGCACCTGCAACGAATGTGTAGCCTAAAGCCTCTACTAATGCCACTTCTCCCATTCCGCCTCCAAGGCCCCACACAATTGAGCGTGCATTCTACCAAGGCGAGCTTGTTCCTGTCAGATGGCCAATTCTGATTCCTCCGCCTGCTCCTCGACCTCAGTTTGACTATCATGTGGAGCACAGGCCTCAGGTTCAGAAGCCAAAACCAAGGCTGCCAAGTTTCCAAGGTACTGCATCGGCACCAGGGTCATTCAATGTCAATGGATTCATTGCACACAACACCTTCTTCAATTCTGGCAAGAACCCATATTCCAAGCCAAGAATATCATCAGATCGGTTCTGGAGCTATCAGCAGCGCAGCTACTACTCCTATATTCTATACAATCAGGAGCGCATATTTCCTCATATGTGTCTGGACACTGAAGCCATTGCTGGTCTCCCCTGCCTTGAAGAAGGCCTAGACTGCTTTCGTGATGCTGGTCTTCTGCAGTTTGTCACTGACAAGGAACATTGGAATGAAGAGCTTCTCCTGCAATTCTATGCAACCCTCCACATTCGCGGCTACAACAGGGATACAACGACATGGGTCCTTGAGTGGATGACGGGCAACGTTCATCATGAAGCCAAACCCTTTGATCTCATTGAGCTTACCGGCCTCTCCACTCCAGGCAAACTGTATGAATCTGGCTGTCAGCTTCACCGCAATGCATTGGAGAGCATCTTTCAGAAGCCTGAGCCTAACATGAGCCAGATGCTTAGTATGATGAAGCCACTACCCTAGGATGCTGAGTATCCCAAGGAATTCCTTGTTGAAGACCTAGAGTATCTGCCCCGCACTATCTATCATATCATTCGGTGAACTCTATGGCCGATCAAGGGGCATTCCTCCTCAGCAAAGCTTGAAGGTGCAATGAATACATTGGTCTTCTACATACTCAATGGCAAAAGCTTCAATACTCAAGATTTCTTCATTTGCTAGTTTGCTGCATCTGGATCTGACATTTTTGGTCTGAAGTTCTATGCTCCTTGGAACATGCGTCTGATCAAGCTCCACTCTGCCATTGACTATCAGCCCTCTGCTCGTAACCATCTCATATTTTTACCAGAGGTTGATATGTCCATTGAAGCCATTTACCCAGAGCCTGCCAAGGAAGCACTATATCTTCACAATATAGATCGTCAGAGCTTTTCCCAACATGTTGAGGGTGTTCAGGTTGCCACTCGTGTCTATCCACTGGCCGGCAACACTCGCCGTGCACGTACTAAAGCCACAGAAAGCACCATTGCTCCAAGAACTCGCAAACGATCCCGTGTGCTCAATGACCGCGAGCTTCTTGTGGCTTTGCATTAGAAACAAGATAAGCATGATTCCTGGCAGAAGCGACAAATGCAAAGCCTCTTGGTGGATATCAATCGCATTCACAATCTTGCCACCAAGAATGCCTTTGTCACTCACAAAACCTGTCGGAGGACTTGGAAGGGTTTGACACTGCTCATTGTTGAAGCTGATCTTCAAAACGATGGCTTCACCGAAAGATTCAAGTTTGACGCCACTCCTCCCAGGAATGCTGTTTTACGTCGAACCCCGTCTCTTGAAGATTTAGAGTACTCTTCGTCCGCAGCCACAGTAAATGCCAGAGTTATTGATGAAGCCGATGATGCTACTTCACCACCGCCGACATCAGCGCGTATCAACACTGCACCAAGTTCTTCCGCACCACCAAACTTCAATGACGACCCTGCTGCTTCACCTACTCCTCATGGGAACGAGTAGAGCCTATGTCTTCAAACCTTTTTGGTCCTTACTGACAAAAGGGGGAGAAGCATAGGTTGATAGTCTTCAAGCGGGTCCTGATGGGTGGTTGCTATACTTCTGCCTAGTTCTTACAACTCTCGTTTTGCTACATTTCGTTCTTTGAGTTGTAACACTTAAACTTGATGGTCGTCTGCTACTTTTTCTGCTGTTCTGTGTGATGCGACGATAAATTCTGCATATGCGATGATAAATCCCGCATGAACTCATTCCACAGACGTCCATTTTTCATTATGCATGTAATTATTCCTGTATATCTGTTCATGCATGATGTATTGTCTTCATACGATGAAGAGGTTCTCCACAAGTATAACCTGCCATGTGCATTTGCATTCCAATGCAAAACATTTATATGCACATCTTCAGGGGGAGCCTTTTGCCATCTATGAAGACAATATCTTAATCCTTACAATTTCACATACTTTTATCCCCATTGAAAATTTAAACCAGTTTGTCATCAATCACCAAAAAGGGGGAGATTGTAAGTGCATCTAGTGCCACCCCTAGTTGGTTATGGAGTATTGATGACAAACCTGGATGAGGGACTAATGTGTTTGTGAGAATTGCAGGATAACACAGGTAGTAGTCCCTCCTTGATTCGGTTTACCTACCGAAGATGACCCCTAAAAATGTGTGAAGACATTGAAGACAATGGTGGTCTAAGAAGATATTCACATTGAAGACTATGACACGAGAAGACATTGAGTGAAGACTATGGAGCATGAAGTCTTAGTTGTTTCGTTGTTTCCTTTTCTTCTTTGTTGTTTCGTTGTTTCCTTTTCTTCTCTTTACTTACAGTGTAACGCCCACGATGTGGCTATATCTCTCACGTGTTGAGGCACGACTTAGAGGCATAACCGCATTGTAGGTTTTTTCGCAAAAAGGGTCATCTTCACACAATCCCATGTAATGAACAAGAATGGGATAAAGAGAGTTTGCTTACAATCGCCACTTCACACAATACATAAATAAATTCATACATCATTCAGGATACACTCATAGACTGACTACGGTCAAATCCAAATGAAAAGAAGAAAACCCCAAATGCTAGATCCCCGATCATCCCAACTGGGCTCCACTATTGATCATCAGGAAACGAAACATAGTAACGACCAAGGTCCTCGTCAAACTCCCACTTGAGCTCGATTGCGCCACTTTCACTGGTATCCTCGACACCTGCATCTGTTTTGGTAGAATCTGTGAGTCACGGGGACTCAGCAATCTCACACCCGCGAGATCAAGACTATTTAAGCTCAAGGGTAGGAAAGGGTAAGGTGGTGGAGCTGCAGCATGCACTAAGCATATATGGTGGCTAACATATGCAAGAGAGAGCGAGGAGAGAAGTAACGCATCGGTCGAGAAGCTAGAAGTGATCAAGAAGTGATCCTGAAACTACTTACGTTCAAACATAACCCAAACCGTGTTCACTTCCCGGACTCCGCTGAGAAGAGACCATCACGGCTACACACGCGGTTGATGCATTTTAATTAATTCAAGTGTCAAGTTCTCTACAACCGGACATTAACAAATTCCCGTCTGCCTCATAACCGCGGGCACGACTTTCGAAAGATAATACCCTACAAGGGTGTCCCAACTTAGCCCATCACAAGCTCTAACGATCAACGAAGGATATTCCTTCTCCCAAGAAGACCCAATCAGTCTCGGTATCCCGGTTTACAAGACATTTCGACAATGGTAAAACAAGACCAGCAAAGCCGCCTGATGTGCCGACAAATCCCGATAGGAGCTGCACATATCTCGTTCTCAGGGCACACCGGATGAGACATCCTACGAGTAAAACCAGCCCTCAAGTTTCCCCAAGGTGGCCTTGCAGTCTACTCAGTTTGGACCAACGCTCGAAGGAGCACTGGCCTGGGGGGGTTAAATAAAAGATGACCCTCGGGCTCGCGAAAACCCAAGGGAAAAAGGCTTAGGTGGCAAATGGTAAAACCAAGGTTGGGCCTTGCTGGAGGAGTTTTATTCAAAGCGAACTATCAAGGGGGTCCCATAAATCACCCAACCGCGTAAGGAACACAAAATCAGGAACATAACACCGGTATGACGAAAACTAGGGCGGAAAGAGTGGAACAAGACACCAGGCATAAGGCCGAGCCTTCCACCCTTTACCAAGTATATAGGTGCATTAATTAAACAAGATATATTGTGATATCCCAAAATATCCATGTTCCAACCAGGAACAAACTTCATCTTCACCTGCAAATAGCAACGCCATAAGAGGGCCGAGCAAAGCGGTGACATAGCCAAACAACGGTTTGCTAGGAAAGGATGGTTAGAGGCTTGACATGGTAATATGGGAGGCATGATAAACAAATGGTAGGTAGAGCACCCATAGCGATTGAGCGAGCAACTAGCAAAGCAAAGATAGAAGTGATATCGAGGGTATGGTCATCTTGCCTGCAAAGTTCTCAGAGTTGACGAAAGTTTGATCCTCGTTAGCGTACTCAACAGGTTCCTCGTACACGTACTCGTTTCCTGGCTCTACCCAAAGCAAGAACAGAAGCAATGGAACCACAATCAATCACGGTGCAATGTCACAAGCAACAGGATGCAATACATGGCATGATCTGCGAGATGTGATATGCAATGCATATGCGGGCTCCGGAAGGAAAAATGATGAACAAGGCATCAACTTTGAAAACCAAGTATGCTACTGGAAAGATGAGGTGGTTTCGGTTGAAATCGATATAAAGATCACTGGAATCGGATGCACAGTTTGCAAATGGCAAGCAAAATAAGAATGACACAATTCTGCGATTAACAACACGATGCTACTTAGCATGCAACAAGAAACTATGCTACAGCACCCCAACATAGCAACAAAGCATATGGCAGTGATACAAGAGATGCTTGACAAAACATGAACACTGAGCTACGGCTAAATCACACAATAACAGGTTCAAACAAGCATCGCAAAAGTGCAAAAGATAGCAGCAACACAGACTTGGTGGAAATACGAACATGGCATAAACAGCATCAGGTAGCAATGTTTCGAGCTAGCAAACAACATGCTACAGTAACATAACATAGAAAACAAAGGCATGGCATGCTTCTAATAAATGCACTTACCAATAATCCCTTACTGAACATGAGCCAAAAGGGCACAGAAAATATTATTACACCCATGCAAACATAGCATGTTTTAAAAACAGATTCAGACTTGGTGAAATTTCAGGACATGGCAAGACAGATTCATGTTGGCATGTTAACAAGCTTGATTAACTCACTACATAGCATATCATGGGATGACATAAATCTAGAATGTAGTAGGCATGAAAATGAAGCTATCCTTGTGCAAAACAACCTCATAGCATGCTTGAATTAAACCACACAAAAATGACAAGACAACATCATGATATAAAATGACATGTTTATGAACTTGCTCAGATGCAGAAACTAATGCCACCACTGGGTTGGTGGGATTTTTCTACCCCAAAAACATATATAATATGTTGGGTTTGCTGTAGAAAAATCCTCACAAGTGCAATAAGTTGAAAACTTCCCTAAATGGAATATGACAGAAATGGCATTTTCCTTGTTTGGAAACGTCCAGAAATGGACTTGCCCGAAAGGGAAAACGGGGACTTGCCATAAATGGAAAGCGCGGGGATAAGGGGAAAAAATAGAAGGAGGAGGGCGCTGAGAGCAGACTGGTGGGACCCTGATGTCATAAAGACAGCTGTTAATTACCAATAGAGGGAATAAAAAGGGGCGCGCGCATGGGATTTGAACCCGGGTGTCCGCAGTGCGGGCATGCGTGGTCAACCACTGCGCTAGAGACTATGTGTGTGTACGATGATGGGCGCCTGGATCCTTTTGGACCAGAGAAGGGCAGCAACGACTACAGCTACAGCATAGTGGCGAGCTTGCGGGATGTGCAAGGGAGCGCGGGTGTGGGGGTGCGCGAGCAAACGCTCGAGCATGAGCTCGCGGAACGTAAGCGCCGTGTGTGGGTGTGTGTGTGAGCAGGAGCTCGCCGAACTTGCGGCCACGGCGATGATGGCACTGCCGAGGCAGCGAGCTACGCGGGCGTGGGAGAGCTGCAGTGGAAGACGCGGCTAAGCTGGGCATGCAAGCCACGGGCGCGACAGAGGGGATCCAGAGCGGGGACACACGGGCATGCTATGGCAGCAACAACAACTACAGTAAAAAATGCAGGCTTCGCCAGCGCACCGGGAACACGACGAAGGCACGACCCTAGCGACTACTACGGGGACAGTTCGGCGACAAGAAAAGATCAGGGGGTGAGTTGGGTATACCTAGTATACCTATGGCAAGAAGATACGGCCAGGGATGCAGTAGATCGACGACGGGGAGATGAAGAACTCCGGTGGACTTGTTGTCCCTGAAGAAGAGGAAGAAGACGGGTCGAAGAGGTCGATCCCGCGGCCGTGGCGTCGCGTACATCGAGGTAGGAGACGGAGAGGTACTTGGAGTTCCTCTCCATGGTGGCCGATGGGGTCGGAGGCGCGGCGATGAGCTACTCCGAGCTTGAGCTCAAGCTCGGCCGGAGCATGGTGGGCAGGGCGACGGCGTGGCATGGCTAGACTTACCTGGTGGCGGCGAGGGAAGGAGAGGAGGGGGATCGGTTGAGGGGAGACCCTAGGGCACCGGGGACAACTTTATAGGGGTCTAGGGAGCTTCTCCGGCTGTCAAATCAACGAGGTTGTCGACGTGGACATGCTGGATGGGCGCCGCACAGGTGGTTGACGACGCCTCTGTACGCGTGGGCTGGATGGGCTGCTGGGCTGCGCCTGGCTGCGGTGCCTAGGTGGGCTGCTGGCTGCGGGAGGCCCAGGTAAGGCCTTTTCCCTTCCGTTTATTTGCTATTAAACTAATAAGCAGCGGCAAGGGAAATAAAAAGGGCAGGGGCTAGGAGAGGAGTTTTGCAGATATAAAAAAAATACCATCAAGCTCCTGGAATTATGTGCCATTTGAATAAATTTCTTTGGAGATTTTTAAAGGAAGAAAATTAAATCAAGTTTGAATTAAATTCAAACTTGAGTCAATTTTTAACCTAACCAAAACATATTCAAATGAGTTGAAAATTGGCAGAGAGGATGTAGGCATGGTACAAGATTTACAGGGAGAAGATGGACATTAAAAGAGAAGGGAAAGTGGCACTTGTCAAAAGAAGGAAGTAGAGGGAAGGAGGAGGTGGTGATGCATAGAACAAAATTATGGGCATCTCAAGGCATATGTTGAGCATGTAAGAATAAGATGCAATAAGGCAAGGATGGCATGAGATGAATATGCACTATATGATGATGACATATGATGGCTAAAAGGAATATGACAAGAAGCACAAATGAAAAATGACCAGGTAAGCATGGCAATGAAATGAGTAGAACAACATAACAAAACAAAATGAGACCAAAGGATGGAACCCCGAATGGAATTGGGTGGAGACCAACATGGATATATTGCCAAATATGTAAGTTTTACATCTGGGGTGTTACAACTCTCCTCCACTACAAGAGGATCTCGTCCCGAGATATAGGACTGAAAGAACTCCGGATATTCAGAACGGAGGTGGTCCTCGCGTTCCGAGGTGGCTTCTTGGTCGGAATGGTGTGACCACTTCACTTTCAGGAATTTGATAGACTTGTTGCGAGTCCTGCGCTCAGTTTCTTCAAGAATAGCAACGCGGTGCTCATGATAAGAGAGATCTTCTTGAAGATCAATCTCTTCAAAGTTGATAGTGCGCTCAGGCGTCTTGAAGCACTTGCGAAGCTGTGACACATGAAACACATCGTGCATGTTTGCAAAGTTGGACGGAAGCTCAAGTTGATAGGCGAGATCGCCTCTTTTGCCAACGATCTTGAAGGGACATACGTATCTAGGGGCAAGCTTCCCTTTGATACCGAAGCGACGAGTGCCTTTCATTGGAGAGACGCGGAGGTAGACATGGTCTCCGATCTCAAAAGACAAGTCATAATGCTTGCTATCATAGTAACTCTTCGGGCGCGATTGCGCAGCTTTGAGATTTTCACGGATGACTTCACACATTTCTTCAGCTTCTGTGATCAAGTCGTTGCCAAGAAGTTGGCGTTCACCACTCTCGGACCAATTGACAGGAGTACGGCACTTTCTACCATATAGAATTTCGAATGGGGCCTTGCCCGAACTCGCTTGGAAGCTGTTGTTGTAGGAGAACTCGGCATATGGAAGACAATCTTCCCACTTCATACCGAAAGAGATGACACAAGCCCTGAGCATGTCTTTGAGGATTTGATTGACCTGCTCGACTTGGCCACTTGTTTGAGGATGGAAAGCTGTGCTGAAACGAATGTTGGTGCCCATGGCCTTCCGAAAGGAGTCCCGGAACTTAGAGGTGAAAATGCTTCCACGATTTGAAGAAATAAATTGTGGAATGCCGTGCAAGGAGACAATCCTAGAGGTGTATAACTCTGCCAGCTGAGCTACTGTGATGGATTCTTTGATAGGAAGAAAATGAGCCACTTTAGTAAGCTTGTCAATGACAACGAAGATAACATCATTTCCACGCCTAGACTTAGGAAATCCAGTCACGAAGTCCATCTCGATATGATCAAACTTCCATTCCGGAATAGCAAGAGGTTGGAGGAGACCAGCTGGTCGTTGGTGTTCTGCATTCACCCTTCTGCGGACGTGACATTCATTCACGAATTGAGCAATCTCTCGCTTCATTCGAGTCCACCAATACGACTGCTTGACGTCATGGTACATCTTTGTACTTCGAGGATGAATGGATAGAAGGGAATTGTGTGCCTCGTTCATGACGACTTTTCTCAAATCGCCTTTAGGAACCACAATACGATCCTTGAAGAAAAGAGTATCTTTGTCATCATTGTGGAAGCACTTGTATTTGGAAATGCCCTTGTCGATACCATGTTTCACCTTTTTCACCATAGTATCCAGGAATTGTGCCTCACGAATTGGATCTTCCAAAGTAGGAGAGACTATGAGGTTGGCAAGAAAGCCTTGAGGAACAACTTGAAGATTCAGTTTGCGGAAAGCGTCACAAAGGTCCGGTTGGAAGGGCTTGAGAATTAAGCTGTTGCAATAAGCCTTCCTGCTCAAAGCATCTGCAATCACATTCGCCTTGCCTGGAGTATATTCAATACTTGGATTGTACTCTCGAATCATTTTGACCCATCGAGTTTTCCTGAGGTTGAGGTTGGGTTGAGTGAAGATATATTTGAGGCTCTTGTGATCGGTGAATATGTCCACTTTCCTTCCCAACAAGAGATGTCTCCATGTTAATAATGCATGGACAACTGCCGCCAACATAAGATCGTGAGTGGGGTAGTTCTTTTCGTTGGGCTTCAATTGGCGAGAGGTATAGGCCACAACTTTCTTCTCTTGCATTGACACAACACCGAGACCTTGAAGAGAAGCATCACAGAGAACTTCGAATGGCTTGGATTCATCAGGAGGAGTCAACACATGAGCTGAGACAAGCTTCTCTTTGAGGGTGTTGAAAGCAACGTCACACTTAGGCGACCAGACATACTTGACATGCTTCTGGAGTAAGTTGGAAAGAGGCTTTGCAATCTTAGAGAAATTCTCAACGAATCTTTGGCAATAGCTTGCAAGACCAAGAAAACTGCGGAGCTTCTTGACATTCTGAGGAGGTTCCCAATTCACAATTGCAGACACCTTCTCGGGATTAACAGCAATGCCTTTGGCGGAGATGATATGACCAAGGTAAAGAACTTCATCAACCCAGAACTCACATTTGAAAAACTTCGCATAGAATTGATGCTCTCTGAGCTTGTCGAGCACCAATCGCAAATGTTTGGCATGATCCTTCTTATTCTTGGAGAAGACCAAAATATCATCGAGATACATCAAGATGAATTCGTTGGTGTAGGGGTTGAAGATGAAGTTCATCATTCGAGAGAACGTTGGAGGAGCATTGACAAGGCCGAAAGACATGACAGTATATTCATAAGAACCATAGCTTGTTCTGAATGCTGTCTTGGGAATATCTTGTTCACGAATGCGAATCTGACGATAACCCATACGAAGGTCAAGCTTGGAAAATACTTTAGCACCTTTGAGTTGCTCGAATAGCTCATTTATGTTGGGAAGTGGATAATTGTTCTTGATTGTCTTCTTATTCAATGGATGGTAATCGACGCACAGTCGGTCCGTGCGATCCTTCTTCTGGACAAAAAGAACTCCACAACCCCATGGAGATGAACTCGGTCTGATCAAACCCAGATGCTCTTGTTCATTGAGTTGTTTCTGCAATTCCTTCAGCTCTTTAGGTCCAAGCTTGTATGGACGCGTGCAAATGGGTTCAGTGCCAGGCTCAAGATCAATAATGAACTCAACTGGTCGGTGAGGAGGCATACCCGGAAGCTCTTCTGGAAAGACATCTTGGTACTCACAAACGACTGGAATTTGAGAAATAGCAACCAACTCGCCATTCTCATTGAGAGAAAACAACCGAATGGTTTTGTCACGAGCGGCATAGATGATAACATCCTCAGAAGAGTGTGTCAATTGAATTTCCCTGGCAGCACAATCAAGCTGAGCCTTGTGCTTAGAAAGCCAGTCCATCCCGAGAATTAGATCAATATCCGAGTCACCAAGAACAATTGGTGAAGACAGAAATTTATAGTTGCCCAACTGGATGGAAACATCAGGAGCAACCAAACTAGAAGTCATAAGTTTTCCCGGAGAAACAACTTGCGTAACTTTGGACAAGACCTCTATGCCCACATTGTGCTCTGACGCAAATGGGTATGACATGAAAGAATGCGATGCACCAGTTTCGAATAAAACTTTTGCACGAATAGAGTTAACTGGAAGGTTACCCATGATCACATCTGAAGAATCCTCTGCGTGAGCTGCATTCATCATGTTCACCTTTGCAGACTTGGGATTATGCTTGACCACTGCATTGCTTAAAGATCTCACAGGAGGAGGATGCGGAAGGCGCCTTTGGTTGAAGCACTTGTTCGCGTAGTGACCTTTCTGCTGGCACTTGTTGCAAGTCACCTCTGAGAGCGGACGATGATAAGGAGTATTTGACCATGGAGCTTGAGAATTTGACTTGTTCTGATAGCCTGGGTTGGGTGGGTGGGAAGATCCATGACCACCTGAGTTCTTCTGCTGGTACCGCTGACGAAACGGAGGAGAAGGAAGGTAGAACTTCTGCTGCTTAGCTGCCACTTGTGAGGAAGAAGAAGACCGAACTGCATCCCTGATTCTCTTCTTAGAAGCCTCACATTTTAGCTGAGCACCTTCTTGCTTGAGGGCCATGTTGTAGAATTGATTGAACTGAGTAGGCTCAACAAGAACAAGAACTAACTGCAGATCCTCTCTGAGGCCACCCCTGAATTGATAAATCATACTCTTCTCATCAGGAACGTCTTGTTTAGCGAAGCGAGCAAGTTTCTAAAATTGCTTGTTGTATTTGTACACAGATATGCTACCTTGCATGAGATTGCGGAACTCCTCACGCTTGCTCTCAACAACACTGGTAGGAATGTGGTGAGCTTTAAAGTCCCAACAGAAGTCAGTCCAAGTAATCACTCTACCTCCTCTGGAATCTTTGTATTGCTGGAATCAATCAGCTGCTTGGTCCTTGAGCTGAAAAGAAGCGAACTTGACGTAGTCCTCACGCCTGACATTGCTACATTCAAAATGTTTGTTGATATCCATGAGCCAATCATCGGCGTCTGTGGCCCCAGCACAGTAGCTAAAAGACTTCGGCTGATTTGCAAGGAACTGGTTGAGGGTAGGAAACTAAGGCTGATGATTGAACTGCCCTTGACCTTGATTTCCTTTGTTGCCTTGGCCTTGGTAGCGCTCCTGCATGAGCTGAATCATCATCTGAGCGTTGGCGTTTGTGGCTGCCATCAAAGCTTGCCATGCCTCCGGAGGCGGAGGTGGAGGTGGAGGGTTCGCCTGACTCCCATCATTGCATTCCCGATTCTGACGCATTGGCGGAGCCATCCTGAAGAGGGTGACATCCGTTAGCATCTTGATAGACAGATAGACAAGTTGAATCAACGGATAGAAATTGCAACATATAGTCTTCACAATAAACATTCGAACAAGGATGAATGAATGAATTCCCAAAGCTAACATCACACGTCCATTAAGGTGAGAAGCCACTTGATAAGAGATTGATGAAAGAAAAACCAAGGTACGACTGGAACAAATAAGTGGTAAGGATTACCCAATCACAAACCAAATATCTGCAGGAAGAAAAGCTAGAGCTACTTGAATCCCACCTATAAACTCCCGAAACTTTTTGTTTATGCAATCAGGTGTTGGGGATATATGGGAAGCAATATATCTCACCCAAACTAACAATCCCTACATCCAGCTGTATCCATCCGTCAACACACAACCAAAAACTGTCAGAAATCGTGTACCTCAACCTTCGAAAAGCATCCGTTATACGAGTTATGGCAATACTCCCGAACTCCCCAGTACTGGGTGACGTCGAGGTTATCTCACCAACAACTGCATAAAAGAGATTTTCGATGTCGGCAAAACTCATGTATTCCAGAACTGCAACGATAAAATTGTGACGATAACACCTCGAAGCTCAACTCCCCGGGACACTGCCACAACCCCTAAATGTCAGGAGGCACCAAGAACATGTTCTCGTCACAAAACCATTGGAACGATTCCAAGATACCCGCGTGATCCTAAAAAACAATTTAGTGAAATTTGAGGAGAGGAGAGTCAAAACTTCTACGTCAGGGGCCTCACCAGAGCGACGAAGGGACTGAGGAGTAAAAAGAATCCTACTCTCCGATATATATAATCCTAAGACTCAATTTTTTTCTAGACTCAACAACGCCAGCGATTCGATCAAGCAGGGGGGGCTCCTAAGTCGGGGATGGCTCTGATTACCAACGTGTAACGCCCACGATGTGGCTATATCTCTCACGTGTCGAGGCACGACTTAGAGGCATAACCGCATTGTAGGTTTTGTCGCAAGAAGGGCCATCTTCACACAATCCCATGTAATGAACAAGAATGGGATAAAGAGAGTTGGCTTACAATCGCCACTTCACACAATACATAAATAAATTCATACATCATTCAGGATACACTCATAGACCGACTACGGTCAAATCCAAATGAAAAGAAGATAACCCCAAATGCTAGATCCCCGATCGTCCCAACTGGGCTCCACTACTGATCATCAGGAAACGAAACATAGTAACGACAAAGGTCCTCGTCATACTCCCACTTGAGCTCGATTGCGCCACTTGCACTGGTATGGTAGAATCTGTGAGTCACGGGGACTCAGCAATCTCACACACGCGAGATCAAGAATAATTGAGCTCAAGGGTAGGAAAGGGTAAAGTGGTGGAGCTGCAACATGCACTAAGCATATATGGTGGCTAACATACGCAAGAGAGAGCGAGAAGAGAAGCAACGCATCGGTCGAGAAGCTAGAAGTGATCAAGAAGTGATCCTGAAACTACTTACGTTCAAACATAACCCAAATCGTGTTCACTTCCCAGACTCCGCTGAGAAGAGACCATCACGGCTACACACGCGGTTGATGCATTTTAATTAAGTCAAGTGTCAAGTTCTCTACAACCGGACATTAACAAATTCCCGTCTGCCTCATAACCGCGGGCACGGCTTTCGAAAGATAATACCCTGCAGGGGTGTCCCAACTTAGCCCATCACAAGCTCTCACGGTCAATGAAGGATATTCCTTCACCCAAGAAGACCCGATCTGTCTCGAAATCCCGGTTTACAAGACATTTCGACAATGGTAAAACAAGACCAGCAAAGCCTCCCGATGTGCCGACAAATCCCGATAGGAGCTGCACATATCTCGTTCTCAGGGCACACCGGAGGAGACATCCTACGAGTAAAACCAGCCCTCAAGTTTCCCCGAGGTGGCCCCACAGTCTACTCAGTTCGGACCAACGCTCGAAGAAGAACTGGCTCGGGGGGGTTAAATAAAAGATGACCCTCGAGCTCGCGAAAACCCAAGGGAAAAAGGCTTAGGTGGCAAATGGTAAAACCAAGGTTGGGCCTTGCTGGAGGAGTTTTATTCAAAGCGAACTATCAAGAGGGTCCCATAAATCACCCAACCGCGTAAGGAACGCAAAATCAAGGAACATAACACCGGTATGACGGAAACTAGGGCGGCAAGAGTGGAACAAGACACCAGGCATAAGGGCGAGCCTTCCACCCTTTACCAAGTATATAGGTGCATTAATTAAACAAGAGATATTGTGATATCCCAAAATATCCATGTTCCAACCAGGAACAAACTTCATCTTCACCTGCAACTAGCAACGCTATAAGAGGGCTAAGCAAAGCGGTGACATAGCCAAACAACGGTTTGCTAGGAAAGGATGATTAGAGGCCTGACATGGAAATATGGGAGGCATGATAAACAAATGGTAGGTAGAGCATCCAGAGCGATAGAGCGAGCAACTAGCAAAGCAAAGATAGAAGTGATATCGAGGGTATGGTCATCTTGCCTGCAAAGTTCTTAGAGTTGACGAAAGCTTGATCCTTGTTAGCATACTCAACAGGTTCCTCGTACACGTACTCATCTCCTGGATCTACCCAAAGCAAGAACACAAGCAATGGAACCACAATCAATCACGGTGCAATGGCACAAGCAACATGATGCAGTACATGGCATGATATGCGAGATGTGATATGCAATGCATATGCGGGCTCCGGAAGGAAAAATGATGAACAAGGCATCAACTTGGCAAACCAAGTATGCCGCTGGAAAGACGAAGTGGTTTCGGTTGAAATCAATATGAATATCACCGGAATCAGATGCACGGTTTGCAAATGGCAAGCAAAACAACAATGACACAATTCTGCGATTAACAGCACCATGCTACTTAGCATGCAACAAGAAACTGTGCTACAACACCCCAACATAGAAACAAAGCATATGGCAGTGATCTACAAGAGATGCTTGACAAAAAATGAATACTGAGCTACGGCTAACTCACAAAATAACAGGTTCAAACAAGCATGACAAAAGTGCAAAAGATAGGAGCAACACAGACTTTGTGGAAATACCAACATGGCATAAACAGCATCAGGTAGCAATGTTTAGAGCTAGCAAACAACATGCTACAGGAACATAACATAGCAAACAAAGGCATGGCATGCTTATAATAAATGCACTTACCAAAACTCCCTTAGTGAACGAGCCAAAAGGGCACAGAAAATATTATTACACCCATGCAAACATAGCAAGTTTTAAAAACAGATTCAGACTTGGTGAAATTTCAGGACATGGCAAGACAAATTCATGTTGGCATGTTAACAAGCTTGATTAACTCACTACATAGCATATCATGGGATGAAATAAATCTAGCATGGAGTAGGCATGAAAATGAAGCTATCCTTGTGCAAAACAACCTCATAGCATGCTTGAATTAAACCACACAAAAATGACAAGAAGACATCATGATGTAAAATGACATGTTTATGAACTTGCTCAAATACAGAAACTAATGCCGCCACTGGGTTGGTGGGATTTTTCTACCACAAATACATATATAATATGTTGGGTTTGCTTTAGAAAAATCCTCACGAGTGCAATAAGTTGAAAACTGCCCTAAATGGAATATGACAGAAATGGCATTTTCATTGTTTGGAAACGTCCAGAAATGGACTTGCCCAAAAGGGAAAATGGAGAATTTCCGTAAATGGAAAGCACGGGGATAAGGGAAAAAAATAGAAGGAGGAGGGCGCTGAGAGGCTGACTGGTGGGGCCCTGATGTCATAGAGACAGCTGTTAATTACCAACCTCATAGCATGCTTGAATTAAACCACACAAAATGACAAGACAACATCATGATGTAAAATGACATGTTTATGAACTTGCTCAAATGCAGAAACTAATGCCATCACTGGGTTGGTGGGATTTTTCTACCCCAAAAACATATCTAATATGTTGGGTTTGCTGTACAAAAATCCTCACAAGTGCAATAAGTTGAAAACTGCCCTAAATGGAATATGAAAGAAATGGCATTTTCCTTGTATGGAAACGTCCAGAAATGGACTTGCCCGAAAGGGAAAATGGGGACTTGCCATAAATGGAAAGAGCGAGGATAAGGGAAAAATAGGAGGAGGGCGCTGAGAGGCTGACTGGTGGGACCCTGATGTCATAGAGACAGCTGTTAATTACCAACGGAGACAGCTGTTAATTACCAACAGAGATAACTGTTAATTACCAACATAGGGAATAAAAAGGGGGCGCGCCTCGGATTTGAACCCGGGCTCCCCAGTGCGGGCATGCGTGGTCAACCACTGCGCTAGAGACTGTGTGTGTGTACTATGATGGACGCTTGGCTCCTTTTGAACCAGAGCAAGAAGGCCGAACCTTTGGCCATGGTTGCTCGACGTTGGAGGAGAGCGACGAAGGCGAGCAGGGCAGCAACGACTACAGCTACAGCATAGTGGCGAGCTTGCGGGATGTGCAAGGGAGTGCGGGTGTGGGGGTGCGCGAGCAAATGCTCGAGCACGAGCTCGCGGAACTTAAGCGCCGTGTGTGTGTGTGCGTGTGAGCAGGAGCTCGCCGAGCTTGCGGCCACGGCAATGATGGCACTGGCAAGGCAGCGAGCGACGCGACCGTGGGAGAGCTGCAGTGGGAGACGCGGTGAAGCTGGGCATGCAAGCCGTGGGCGCGACAGAGGGGATCCAGAGCGGGGACACACGGACATCCTATGGCAGCAACAAAAACTATAGTAAAAAATGCATGCTTCGCCAGAGCACCAGGAACACGACGAAGGCACGAACCTAGCGACTACTACGGGGACAGTTCAGCGACAAGAAAAAAGCAGGGAGTGAGTTGGGTATACCTAGTATACCTATGGCAAGAAGATGCGGCAAGGGATGCAGTAGATCGACGACGGGGAGACGAAGAACTCCGGTGGACTTGCTGTCCATGAAGAAGAGGAAGAAGACGGGTCGAAGAGGTCGATCCTGAGGCCGTGGCGTCGCGTACGTCGAGGTAGGAGA
This sequence comes from Triticum timopheevii, assembly GCA_963921465.1. NCBI lineage: Eukaryota > Viridiplantae > Streptophyta > Magnoliopsida > Poales > Poaceae > Triticum > Triticum timopheevii. The sequence goes on along the minus strand of OY997264.1, from coordinate 242,963,016 downwards.
CGGAGAGGTACTTGGAGTTCCTCTCCACGGTGGCTGATGGGGTCGGAGGCGCGGCGACGAGCTACTCCGAGCTTGAGCTCAAGCTCGGCCGGAGCAGGGTGGGCAGGGCGACAGCGTGGCGTGGGTAGGCTTACCAGGCGGCGACGAGGGAAGGAGAGGAGGGGGATCAGTTGAGGGGAGACCCTAGGGCATCGGGGACAACTTTATAGGGGTATAGGGAGCTTCTCCGGCCGTCAAATCAACGAGCTTGTCGACGTGGACATGCTGGATGCGCGCCGTACAGGAGGTTGATGACGCCTCTGTACGCGTGGGCTGGATGGGCTGCTGGGCTGCACCTGGCTGCGGTGCCTATGTGGGCCGCTGGCTATGGGAGGCCCAGGTACGGCCTTTTCCCTTCCCTTTATTTGCCGTTAAACTAATAAGCAGCGGCAAGGGAAATGAAAAGGTCTGGGGCTAGGAGAGGAGGTTTGCAGATATAAAAAAAATACCATCGAGCTCCTGGAATTATGGGCCATTTGAATAAATTTCTTTGGGGATTTTTAAAGGAAGAAAATTAAATCAAGTTTGAATTAAATTCAAACTTGAGTCAATTTTTAACCTAACCAAAACATATTCAAATGAGTTGAAAATTGGAGAGAGGATGTAGGCATGGTGCAAGATTTACAGGGAGAAGATGAACATTAAAAGGGAAGGGAAAGTGGCACTTGTGAAAAGAAGGAAGTAGAGGGAAGGAGGAGGTGGTGATGCATAGAACAAAATTATGGGCATCTCAAGGCATATGTTGAGCATGTCAGAATAAGATGCAATAAGGCAAGGATGGCATGAGATGAATATGCACTATATGATGATGACATATGATGGCTAAAAGGAATATGACAAGAAGCACAAATGCAAAATGACCAGGTAAGCATGGCAATGAAATGAGTAGAACAACATAACAAAACAAAATGAGACCAAAGGATGGAACCCCGAATGGAATTGGGTGGAGACCAACATGCATATATTGCCAAATATGTAAGTTTTACATCTGGGGTGTTACATATAGTTTGTCTTCATGAAGTCATAGCCTCCTTGCATTATCTGTTTGACTTCACTGTGTGACTATCTGTTCTGATTGGCTTCATACTATCTTCCATATTGATCTTAACTACCTAGCTGCTATTAGTCTTCGTGCTTTCACTCCATTGAATACTTGACTATGGCTTGTCTAGTATAGTCTACCTTCCGCTGCATTCGAATAGTGTTGTTTATATTGTTTGTCTTCAAAACTCCCATGTTTTGAAGAATTTCATAAAAATCGCCTATTCACCCCCCCTCTAGTCGATAACTAGCCCTTTCACTATATTACACCCAAAATGCAACTGTTGACGCCTATGTCACACCTGACCCTCAAGTAAAAACAAACACGCAAGCGTTCATTGCCCTGCCCGCTTGCATCTCCTCTCCCCTTTCCCTCTACCTCGATCCCCTGCCAGCAGCACTAGGGTTCCTCCAGCGAGCCGTCGCCACTGGTCCCATTTGGCCTGGTCCTCGATGATGCTCTGTCCAGCTAGGCTACATGGCTGGCGGGTAGGGGCAAATCTCCCTGGCTGCTCCTCCCTCTGGCGCCGCCCCTCATTCTCATGGTCTCCAACAGCTGCTCCACTGTGGATCGTCCAACACACTACTCTGGCGGATGCTGCACAACTACGGCTGATGCCACACTGCGGAAGAAGGCACCTTATTCCCCCTCCCCTCCTCCCAGGCCATGGCCTTGAGGTGTTATTGAAGGATGAGCTCATCCAACAAGGTGAGGATATCCTCTGATTTTTGCCAAATTTTCATTGTGATCCACTATACGATGAATTGCTATGAGCTGGTTCTACTGCTACTATATGATGCACTGCTATGAGCTGCTCCTGCTGCTGCTATATGGTGAATCGCTATGAGTTGCTGCTGCTATATAACGAATTGCTCTGAGCTGCTGCTGCTGCTATATGATGAACTGCTATGAGCTGCTACTGCTATATGATGAGTTGTTATAAGCTGCTCCTGCTGATGCTATATGATGAATTGTTATGAGCTGCTCCTGGTGCTGCTATATGATGAATTGCTATGAGCTGCTCCTGCTGCTGCTATATGATGAATTGCTATGAGCTGCTCCTACTGCTGGTATATGATGAATTGCACACTGCTACTGATGTATGATGAGTTGGTATGAGCTGCTGGTGCTATATGATGCTTTCATGTGGTGCTGCTATAGGATAATAACCAGCCACTTGGACCATCGAATTTCAATAAATAATTGTTCTTCATTTAAATGTGGGTCATGCGTTCTTCGTTTAAATTAGGCAATGGGATCTCAATGGAAAACGTTGACCAAAGTAGGTTGTGCCAAGTAGATGGTATCTTTGTATTTGCATTTTGAGCAAATAGTGATGGTCTGTTTTCCTATCATATTAATTACTGCATTGGGTTCAGTTTGTGATGTGTGCAAGTCAAATTAATTTTCATATGGGCAGCAAAATGAACAAATATAATGTAATCTAGACTTTTCACTGATCATACCAAAGATAAGCTAAAAACACAATGGAAAGAACTGGTTGGCTTACTACATGGAGCTTATATTCACAGGTGCTTATTTTCTTAGGATAACTCGTAATAACTGTACCTAAGAAACTTGGCCAATAGAACTGACATACAAATAACATGTCACGATGATTGCAATGGAGGAGTGGTGTACCATAGCACACTGTATAGGCTCACCGCTGCCTCTCCTTTTTTTGCGATGTTCCATGAAATTGCCACATACATCTTGTACTTTTTCATTGTGTAACCCTATCTGCAAGTTGACACGGCTAATTTCAGACATCTCTACATGATACTACATTGCATATCCCTTGTGCATATTGAAACCACCAATTAACGATTGTGTGCGTAGCATAAACTAGGCATGACTCTGTGTGCTAGACTAGCAGGCACTCTAAGGGAGCCTAATGTAGTGCACTAGAATTCCTACATGCCACCTACGATTTTGTGTAATGTACTGCCTCTATTCCTAAATATATGTCTTTGTAGAGATTCCAATATGTACCACATACAGATGTATATAGATGCACTTTCGAGTGTAGATTCACTCATTTTGCTCCGTATGTAGCCTATAGTGGAATCTCTAGAAAGACTTATATTTACGAATGGAGGTACAAGGTAGTATCATGTATAACATCTACATATCTAATTTAGCAGCCAGTAGTAGAAATCATTGTCTGCATAAAGGGATTAGTGGTCGAAAATCCTAGCAAAGCACGCTGGCAGGCACAGAACAATACAAGAGAGAGAGAGAGACGCGCCGACAAGATCATAGCAATGCCTCAGTCCAGGATCTTGGTTGGCCAAGCTGTTCGATCCAGAAGAAACATCGTCCTCGTAGTTTTTGCCAGCTGCATAACAGGTAACAACGACCTGTTAGTATATTTGAAGTACATCGGGCAGGTGATGCTGGACGGGTTTTAAGGTGACAAGTACCTAGTCTGTGGCGGGTGCTTGGCATCTCTCTAGACGGTGGGAATCAGGTTAGAAACGTCAAGGGTGATGATGCTGCACTGGCTGTAAGTGCCGGGGTCTGGTAAGGAGATCTAGAACCGTCGAGTAGGGTGTTTGTGGAGCAGCTCCGGTAGGGTGGACTATGGTGTGGACGAAGAGGATCTGTGGCCGTGGACGAGGGTGTAGGTGAAGCTGCTCCGGTGGTTGGGTTAAGGATGGTATCGACGATGCGGATAAGCGGCCGTGGACGGGGAGTCAGAAGCTGCTCCGGTGGTTGGGTTAAGGATGGTGTCGACGATGCGGATCTGCGGCCGTGGACGGGGCATCAGAAGCTGCTCCGGTGGTTGGGTTAAGGATGGTGTCGACAATGCGGATCTACGGCCGTGGACGGGGCGTCAGAAGCTGCTCCGGTAGGTTGGATGAGGGTGCGAGGAAGCGGACCTAAGGTCGTGGACTTGTGAGTTGGCAAAGCGGCCCCGGTAGGGTTGAGAATGGTGTCGGCGAAGCTACTCCGGTAGGGTTGATGATGGTGTCGGTGAAGCGGCTCTGGTAGGGTTGAGGAAGGTGTCGGTGAAGAGGATCAGAAGCCGTCGACGGGGGCATTGGTGGGCGGCTCCGGGGGGTGTGGACGAAGCATCTCCGGTGGGGAGTACGAATGAGCCGCTGCAGATGCGCGGAGGTTGACGAGAGTACCGGCAAAGCAGATTCGGCGCCGTGGACAAGGCCGGCACTGAATGGGCTGTGGTACAGTGGTAGATGAGAAGTCTACTTGTTTCTAGGGGAGGTGGGAGGGGTAGATGCGGCCACATAAGCAGATCTAGCGAGGTGGACGCCGCTGGCAGTGAATGGGCTATGGTACGCCGGTGGATGAGCAGTCTAGGGTTTTGAGAGGGGAGGGGACAAAGGCCGATGAAGTACGGATGGCATGATGTAAGATGCTCTGGTGCTGTGAGTTAGTCGTTTTTGCGGGAGGGGGAGAGGAAATGGGGGTGCCGTGTAGTGGGGGGAATCGAAAGTTATCAAACCAGCCCCGACCTATTATGTAGATGAGGGAGGTATTGTAACTGTTGGTCTCCGTGCACCAAGGACAAAAGGGGAATTTCGCATGCTAAAGACTAAGGTGGCAAAATTTTTAGAAGGAGGCGAGAGATTCTGCCGCCCGCAGGATCGTTCGTATCCAATTTACACTAATTTTGGACCGTGCTAGCTGGAAGGTCATGCTAGACTGTGTACATGGGGCACGCGTCAGCAGTTAATAACTGGTGTGAAGTCAACCCCAGAAAAAAAGATAATAACTCGGGATGATGCGCCGATAACTTGGACGTTCACACGGGCGCGGCCAATCGTACGGGTGTAGTGGTGCGTTCACAAAAAAGGATCAAACGCTCAGCCTATGTATTTCTCATGTAAATAGATAATTTAGTGCCATTGGTTATTTACTTTAAACATAATGCATTGACGTGTTAGTGTAGAGGCTCACAAAAAGAAATGGATATTGTAGTCCGCTACTTAAAAGTGTTACCTCATATGATTACATAGCCTCCATTTCATAAATTGCGTACCCGTTGAATTCATATATGAATATTACATATATTACTTCAAAATAGAAACTTAAATCATCCAAGACTAGTGATACGATAGCGTTGAATCTTTATAGCGTTGAATCGATATTGTACCTCTAGCCACGATACGAAGTAGATATTGATTTATGTTCAAGCGATGCACGTCAACGATTGCAAGATAGTTATACGTGAATGAATTGTGCAATCTCTCTCACACGCATACATATCTCATTTCCCTGTGGGCATCGGAATCACACACGCGCACTTCGTGTATTTCTCTCCCTCCATCAAGGTTAAATTCGTCTTTCTACCCCGTCCTACAAGTCTCTCACACAGAAACACACACGCTCTCTTTGTCTAACACGCCCACCCCTTGAATTCCCCCACCCACAGCCACTAATGTCTCCAAGTATAATAATGTCTCTCACACATATGCCTAAGGTTAACTCTTGTTCGAACCATATGAATACATACAATGGAATTCCAACAGAGCACCTTTTGTTTTGAGATTTCTCTCTCTCTCTCTCTCTCTCTCACACACACACACACACACACACACAAGCGCGCGCACATTGTTTCTCGCTTCATTTTTTCTGGCACTTGCATGCACACCGTTTGTTTATCTTCGTGATGCTTTAAGTATGCCTCGCATAAATGCTATCTACCTATCCCTTAATATAGCAAGATATGTGTCACACAAACTCCTTCTCCCTACTAGCAAGATGCCCATGTGTTGCACGGAACATCAAGATGCATTTGTATGAGTAGTTTATCTTGTGGGAGAAAAGGATGAACGAGGGAATGCCTTATTTGCAAATGCGGAGAGGGGTGTGGGTATATTTTTGCAAAATGCCCATAGTCTCCTTCCTATCCGTCGGATATAAATCGGATGGCCTATATTGCAGGATGGTAGGAACACCATCATCACCAACTCTGTTTTTTATAAGAGTAGAGATATGTGAGTGTCACTGCCCTCCCCCCACACACACACCCACACACCCACACTTCCCAACACCGAAGGAGTAGGGTAACACCTCGATCTTGATACTAATCTATCGACTGGCTTCTCTCTCAAACATACACACACACACACACACACACACACACACACACACACTACCCGACACCGAAGGAGTAGAGTGGCACCTCGATCTTGATAGTAATCTATCTACTCCTCTTTCAAACACACACACATACACACACACTCACTAGTTGTGCATCTGTGCCTACCACGCACACTCTCGATACGTCTTTCTCTCCCTCCCCCAGCCCCCCACCCCAACAATGAGAGTATAAGGGTGACAACTCGATTAGATCATAATCTGTCAATTGGTTTCTCTCTCAAACATTGTGTCTATGTGCCTTGCTCAGTAGGCCCCTCGATATGTAGACTTCTCGCGCGCGCACAGCTATAGTGGCGATGACGCTGAACCCAGTGTGCCTTGTTTTTACCGGCCTCATGTGATAGTTTTCACCCTGTTTTCTGTTAATTAACAAGGCAACCTTTTATTTGTTACTACTAGTGAATCTGAAATCATTCGGGGAAGACATAAAATATATCACTTTAGCCCAATTGTCGCAACAACTACTTTAAAAGAAACTAGCTAGCTGCCCGTGCGTTGCACGGAACATCAAGATGCATTTGTATGAGTAGTTTATCTTTAAAGGTTGAACGAGGGAAGGCCTTATTTGTGAATGTGGAGAGGCGTATGGGCATATTTTTGCAAAATTGCCATAGTTTATTTCGTATCCATTAGATATAAAACCGACAGCCTACATTGCAGGATGGCAGGCACACCATCATCACCAGCTTTGTTTTCTACTCCCTCCGTTCCTAAATACTCCCTCCGTCCAAAAATACTTGTCATCAAAATGGATAAAAAGAGATGTATGTAAAACTAAAATACGTCTAGATACATTTCCTTTCATCCATTTTGATGACAAGTATGTCCGGACGGAGGGAGTATTTGTCTTTTTAGAGATTTCAACAAGTGACTATGACTGGACCTTACCAACATACTCAAAAAAGTAGTCCATAACTTTCATGTTACCCTCTTTTCTTGGCGGTGCAGTGCCATCTGGATACCTCATAAATAAATCAAGGAGAAATCTGACCCCTTCCTAAAAAGACATACGGAGCAAAATGAGTGAATCTACACTCTAAAATATGTCTACTACCACATTCGTATGTGGTAGTCCATTTGAAATCTGAAAAAGACAAATATTTAGGAACGAATGGAAGAGTAGACATGGAGATATATCTCCAGCATGGTCTACAACAAAAATGTGCTGGACTAGTTAGCGCCGGATGCTCGCAACGCGATGACATGAGTTCGAATTCTATCTTTTAACTTTAGATTTGAGTACTTAGAATACAAGAATAAGGATGGACTTGTTTCTTTTTAACTTTCTGTACGAAGCTGTAGCCACCCTGCTAGTCACATGTACACTGTACATGAAATTAAATTTTTATAGAGGGACAATCATGCACGCAATTAACTCAAATGGATTGGATGTCACTCTATTATTTCCAGCACAAGAGCATCTCCAACGGCAGCCGACAAATTTCCTCCCGCTTCCTTCCGCAGAGGACGACATCAAACGCCAGCGGCATACGTTTTCACAACTCTAACCAACCAGATGAAATTCATGCAAACACGGACTGATTTCATATAAGCATGAAGGATTTCGTATAAAAAAGCCGGATATTCATATAAACATGATGGATTTCATTACATTTACATGAACTAAGCGGTGCCAATCCGGCTCTCTTGGTATAATTAATACTCCCTACGTACGGAAATACTTGTCCTAGAAATGGATGTATCTAGACTTATTTTAGTTATAAATACATACAATTTATCCATTCTTAAAACAAATATTTCCCACTAGCTGGAGAGGGAGTACATAATCTAAATGGCCGCCCGCGGATCCTTTTGTCTACCTCATAACTGGCAGACACTTGCGGGGTCGACGAAGGTCCTCGGAAGAGACGAATCAGCAAAGAAACCACCTGAATGTGCAGTCATCGCCTCGGCAGTGGCCTTCATGGGTCCCAAGTGGCGGAGGCCTCCCGTGTTCTACTTCTCCTCAATGATGGCGGTGGACATGGAGAAGCTGTCCACCAACTCGTCACTCTCCATGCACCCGACTTCTGTCTCTACCTGCATGGCGCTGCCGCAGGCACGGGAGGCAAGCCCACAGACACGGGAGGCTCGACCACTGCAGACACTGGTGGCGTGGTACGACGTGGCAGCGACAACGCCCGCACCGGTGTGCTCGACGCCGTGCCGGCATGGAGCAACTCGCCACTCCTCATCGAGATGAACTGGAGGGGTGAGTTGCTGAACCACAAGCCTGCTTGGGGCGGCAACTGGCTCCGTCGGGCCAAGCGAGGTTCGTGAAGCACCTAGCGACCTGGCTCATATCTGAAGGGCTCGGCGGGCCACCCAGCCGGGTAATATGCCGTAGAACAACTCCTCAGAAGCCATGGGAAGAGTGGAGAAAATGGTGAAGGTGGAGATGGGGAGCGGCGGACGGGTGCGATTCTTGCCCGCTGTCTGCGTGGACTCGTGTAAATAGAAGGCAGACGGTAGGAGCTTGGCCGGCATTTGGCCTCGTTTAAACTAAGGACGGACGGGAGGAGCTCGGCCGGTGTTGCGTTTAATTCTGGCCCGCTCATGAACGGACATGTGGCCGGAGTAGGATTCTCGGTTTGCATGCAGGTTTAATGGAGGGGTTTGATGGAGGCGAGAAGGGGTGTTCAGCCGGGCGTGCAGCGGGCGTTGAGTACTATTCGATTTGATAGCAGTAATGGGCCGTCAAATCACAAAGGCCCTCGCCTCTCGTGAAATGACCAAGCTAGACTACCCCGCCCTCTAGCCTTTTAAAAAATGTATATACTCCACTTTTGTACAGTAATAGTTTCGATGGATTGCGCCATGGAGCAAAACTTGAAATTAAAAAAAAGGTAGAACATATAGAGAGTGCTCGTCGTTAAATTATGCATATAGTACTATTAAAAAAGCTAGTACGTGCTTAAATGGGGTGCTAAATTCTATTAAAGAAATACTAGTACTATGTACATACTGAAGAGTTAAAGTAACGAGAAGAAATATAACATAGTTCTGTTGGGGGCTCAGCATAACACACCCCTCAAATTAAACATATCACACCTGAAATTAAACTATGCAACTAATCCGGTAGACACTGCATTAGAACCACCATGAGAAATGACAGTAACACCTTACTCACTCGGAGTCCTCGTCCACGTCCTCGACTTCGTCCTTGTCCCTCTTCCTCTTGGCCGATACTTTTTTGCTTGAACCGCACACTTGGCTCTTGCTCTTCATCCAACCCTTTTAGATATTGAAACAAAGGTAGCCATCCATTGCAGCGTAGTGGATGTGGTCTATATCTAGTACATTCCGCTGCCATGCATGACGATGAAACGTGTGATGAGGTTTCTCCAGTTTACCATACGAAGGATGAACCATGGCTCCTGCCAGGGTCAGCATTGAAGGCTGGACACTGGAGGGCAGCAGCTGATTCTTCTGGAGGTCGAAGGGGTTGCCTACAACGAGGCCTATCTGACCCAGGACTCTTTTGTCGTTCGTAAAGTCTATAGTAACGAATTTGACTAGGTTGCTCTCGAGGAAGTTCTTAAAATCCAGGCATTCAATGTCGGCATGGCATATGTGGTAGACCAAGCATAAGTCATGCACGCAAACCTGGATCACGGCAGGCTTCTTCCTTTCTTCCTCCTTTAGATCCTTCTCTCGTCCCAGGACTGTGGTGTACTCAACATCTAGCCCAGCGACCCACTCATCATCTGAGTTTTCGAACATGCGTCTGAAGCGAGAAAGGCATCCTTTCACCATCGCGGAAGAACGGGTGTAGATGACGTCAAACTCATCGCCGGTGATGGTTCTAACCTTGTACTCACCGCCAATCATGGAGATTTGGGACGCCATGGATCTGGGAGGAGCGTTAGGATTAGTGGAACTGTCGTAATGTGAAAGGACGGGACGACTAGGACCGAACCGCCGTAATATTAAAGGATGTGCGGGGACGATTAGGAGCGAACTGCCAGCGTGCGAACGGCAGGGTAGTGGCTTTCCATTGTCCCATGGTACGGGCTTCCGAGAGCCCTTGGATCTGAGATTGAACGGTTGCATGGCGTGATTCTAGACCTATGGGTGAATATCCTATCCTGGAGGGTTATTCTGCAAATTTTTAGCAACTTAGCATGCGACCGTTCGATCTCAGATACAAGGGCTGCCATCAGCCCGTATCATGGTCGCGCCTACCACAACCGTCGCGTCGCTCGGGCGATCGCGCCCTTGGAGATTTAACATGGTGCGTTAGGCTATCTGATGTTGGCATGTCATACATAGGCATCACTTAGTTACTCATACTACAACAAGGTTAGCTATAAGGTTGGCTATAAGTGTATTTATTTTTTTACTTCTCTATATCTCTTTCTTCGTACTCCCTCCATCCCATAATATAAGAACATTTTTGACACTAGTGTAGTGCCAAAAAAGTTCTTATATTATGGGACTGAAGGAGTAGTATTTATTGCATTTGCCAAGGAGCGACCTCTTCCAATCAAATGGTGCTTAGATGAGGTGCTAAGGGCATTAAATGTCTTAGCAATCAAGTCACCAATGCATAGGTTCTTATTAGTTTTTTGTTGCTAAGTTTGCTTCATTTAATTAGCTATAGACTCAAAATTGTCTTTTCACCTAGGTACACGCGCTTGGCACCGTTTCTTCCTTGGGTCACCAAACTTGCCACATCAGACTTTATGCCTATGTGGCAAGCTTAGCACCTGTAGGAGCAAGTAAGTACTACAATAGTGGGCTATAAGCCCGCTTTACATGGCATTTTTGCATGTGTGGAGGAAAGAGGCAAGGAAAAAGTGGAGAAGTGGGCTCTCATGCAAGAGCCAGCCACAACTACATGGTGGACCATTGGGAGAGGCACCTGTATGGAGGTGGTCAGGAATTGGGAGACTCACGCCGGTCGTAGCGCCGCAGTTAAAATGATAATGGCAACCCAAATCACGGGGCCCCACCTGTCCAGCAGTAACTTGCTATCAAATCACATAGTCCTACGTTTGCAGCAGCCTACTCACTCATCTTCTCGCGTCTCTATCGAACCGACTAGGTGGAACTGCCCCGCCTACCGCGCAGGAAAAGCCCCGCCCTCGACTTTTAAATAGTACTGCAGTATACTCCCTCCGTCTAGGTGACCAAGGTGGAGAGGAAAACGAGAGAACTTAATGTTTATTTGCTAAGGCTGCTTGTAATGGTAGTATCATAGCTAGTATCATGCATGCCAACTAGGCAATTTTGATGAGGTGTCGTAGAATTAAATGAAGAAAGTGAGAGTTGAGTATCATATCATGATACCGTATCATAATAAATGCTATGCTACTATGTGTCATGCATGGCAATAAATAAAGTACTACTCCCTCCGTTCCTAAATATTTGTCTTTCTAGAGATTTCAACAAGTGACTACATAAGGAGCAAAAAGAGTGAATCTACACTCGAAAATATGTCTATATACATCCGTATGTAGTAGTTCATTTGAAACCACCAAAAAGACAATTATTTAGGAATGGAGGGAGTACATGATACTAATATATGATACTAAGCATTATTAATATCATTGCGTGCAATGAACTGACCACTTCATGTCATGTTTGATAGTCTCAAGTCATTAAAAGCAGACAAGCCCCACATCTTTTATTGGTTGATTCCTCTATTTATGTCAAAAAAATAAGAAACAACGTGAGGCTTAATGCACCGCACCTATGTGTTTACTATTTGGTTTTTGTAAGATGACTTACTCACTAGACGGAGGGAGTATACGATTTGACAGCCGGCGGCGCAGTTCCGATACGGCTTTAATGCAGATGAGGGAGGGAGTAGCGGTTTCCGAAATGTTGAACGGCCAATGCATCCTCCTTCAATTAATGCATGAGGGAAGTAATGGGAGGAGGTCCGGGAAAAGAGGCTGCACGATGTGAATGCAACGCAGTTTGCCCTCATACAAAGGCGCCCCTCCATTCCAATGCATCTACCACATCGTACACACCTAAGCATTTGCCTAAGCACCTACACTAAGCAGAAAAGAGCTCACTCCAGACCCATGGCGGCGATTCACGCGAGCGGCCAGCGGCTGTGCCAGATGGTCCACGACACTGGCCTGCAGCATGGCGCCGAGGATCGTCTCCAGACGGTGTTGGAGACCGGCTGGTGGATGGCCGCCGTCGATGCCAACTAAGACTCTCAGTTGGACCAGATGATCGTTGCCACTAGCAACAAGTTCACCGTCCTCAAGAAGCTCGCGGTCGACATCGCGATACTCCTCCAGCCCGCGCGCCCGGGCTCCTCATTGCTTGCCATCCTAATCGGCCTCCATGGCTGGAACAACTTTCAAGCACTGGTGGCCCTGCGACTGCCCGCCGACGCCACGAAGAATGTCCACCTGGAGGTCGCGCTAGCCGGGAGGCGCCTCGCCCTGCAAGAATTCGTCGACCTACACATCCACGTGTACGAGAAAATCATGTACATAGGTATCTACAAGGCCAGTGAGTATGCTACGACGTTGGCCTTCCTCAACCGGCTGGAAGCCTTGTACGCCTTTGCCGAGAAGCACCTCGACCTCGCCACAAAAGCCACCGCTCCTTAGCCGCCGATCGGTGGCCCGGCGCACTAAGTTGAGGAGGAGGAAGTCATAGTCGTACGTTGATGGATCCATCTTTCTTCTTGCCTTCTGTAACCACCACTGTGATCGCATCATCGTGGCCTTAATTCTTATTGTGCTATTGCATTCTCGTTCCAGTCAATACCGACATGTGCGATCCCTTTGCTTAATTATATGCATCACTGTAACTAGTACTCCACCCGTCAATTTATAAGTTGTGCTTACCTTTTCCATCAACTTCATGCAACGCGCGGGCATCTTGCTAGAAACACTAGAACATGTCGGACCGCATGTGACCAAACCGACGATGCGCCAACCTAGTACTACGTACCCTGCTTATCTGGCGAAAATAGCCCCTCCCTAGTGTTTCCAATCATTATTTCTATCGATCGTGCCAAGGAGCGGAACCAAATGTTACTCCCTCCATTTTTATTTACTCTACATATTAGGTTTGACTGAAGTCAAACTTCATAAAGTTTGACCAAGTTTACAGAAAAAATATAAACATTTACCATAACAAATCTACATGACATGAGAGTACATCCAACAATGAATCTAATGAAATCGATTTCTAATTGTATATGTTAATATTTTTGTTTATAAACTTTGTTAAAGTTTACAAAGCTTGACTTTGACCAAAGCTAATACGCGGACTAAATAAAAACGGAGGGAGTACAATTTATCCATGTTTGTCTACTCCTACTCCTATAGAATACTCAATTGGTGATGGTGGTGTGTCTGTCATCCGTCATTTCTGACCATTAGTTCTGCATCTAACGGCTGTGAGGTAAGTTGTGGCATTTTTGCGACAATAGCCCACTTCTGTGCTCCAATTTGCAGAAAACCCCTTATTATCTTGAACGCAACCACATCCCTCCCTCACCTCATCAAAACAGCGTGAGAAATATTTTTTGAGTGAAAAGTACTCCCTCCATTTCCTAAATATTTGTCTTCCTAGAGATTTCAATAAGTGACTACATACGGAGCAAAATGAGTGAATCTACACTTCAAAATATGTCTATATAATCCGTATGTGATAGTCCATTTGAAATCTCTAAAAAGACAAATATCTTGGAACGGAGGGAGTAATATATTAGGATTATATCAAAACAAGAGTGATTTCTTTCAAGTTTGTGAATAAGTACTAATATTCTACTCCCTCCGTCCCATAATATAAGAACGTTTTTGACACTAGTGTAGTGTTAAAAGCGTTCTTATATTTTGGGACAGGGGGAGTACTACTTTGGATCCATCGCAACACACGGGCACATTGCTAGTAAAAGGAAAAGGCCTGCCTCGTTCGCGTCACACCCCCACACGCCCGGGAATCGGGACTACTCCACGGCCCATCCGGCATGACACATAGCTTAGGGAAGGCGTGTTGCCCAACATTTTCAGTTTCATGTGGGACCGCCGTTGAGCAAACCGACTATTGGCAAACCGCCCGCCGCCCGCCGCCGGGTTGGAAAACAGAAATGAGGGGAAGATCTACTTGTAGCATGGAAGCCAAGAAATTTGGTGTTAGATGGGGATCGTTGATAGAGTAGGAGCATTCCATACTAGTACTACTCCTACTAGTACCAAGTTTGAACTCCTAATATGTTACTAGTACTATGACTATACAACTAGTAGGTACGTGCACGACACAACATCGTAGGAACAAAAAACAGGAACATTTTGTTTTGGGTGATTTATCTTTTTTTCAATCAACGTAGTATGAATAATATGATGTGGGGGGCACCCATGAAGCTTATGTGGCTTGGTTGCATGGCTACGGAAGGTTAGAGAAAATAAATAGATAATGTGTTTAGAGTGCACTCCACTAAATAGATATATTTTGGAACCATTGCATCGGACCGGCACATCTATATCTATACATCCTATATAGTGTGTGAAAAACTTTGAAAGTTGGTCGTTGGATGAAGCCAATCCGATGGTACAAAGATGGCAAATCCGAGCACTACTGGCCGTTGGATATCATCCACCAGATTCTGCCACATGTATAATCTAGAAGACTCCATGGTTGAACTTAATTCATGACTAACTTTGCCACAACTAAGCTTAGGCAAAGTTATTAGTTCTTCAAATTGAGTGCCACAAGTTGGCAAGCCTAAGAGAATCTTGCCACATTTTTTGTGTGTATGTCATGTGGGGCCTTAGTCTAGCTTGCCTAAGGTGTGGCTTGAACCAAACACTCACCTAAGTTAGTCAAACTTGCCTAACCTTACATGTGGCAATCTTTGGCAATCTTAAAGTGTGGCAAGATTCCCTTAGGGAAGACAATGTGTGGCTAACAAAGCAACTCAACTTAGGCAAGTTTGGCAAAAATCAAGTGGCAATATATGGCAAAGATAGTCACAATTCAAACAGCCCTACTAACCAAACAGCCCCTAACCTTAGGCAAGTTTGGCAACATTGTATGATAAACTGTGGCATTACTAGGCCTCAAACCAAACAACCCTTGTGTCTGCCACAAAAAATGTGGCTAACAAAATGGGCACCACAAGTGTGGCAAGATTTGGCAAGAAGTTGAGTCTTTGACATGTGGACCATGTAGCTAGAAAAGTGTGGCAAGCCACTAGTGTAGCAATGAACCAAACACATGCCTAAGATATTATGGCACGCCTAAGCTTAGGCGTGGCAACCTTACGTTGCAAACCAAACATCTATATGTATATATATACCCCTATATAGTGTGTCAATAACTTTGAAAGTTGGTCGTTGGATGAAGCCAATCCGACGGTACAAAGATGGCAAGTCCGAGCACTACTTGCCGTTGGATATAATCTACATTCCACCAGATTTTGCCACATGTCGAATCAAGAAAACTCCACATGTAGAAGCATAATGCACAAACCACTAGAATCTCATGCGTGCAATGCACGTGTACCTTACTAGTACTAGTTGGTAGTAGTAAGAAACAAATTCTGGTTTTGGCACGAGCTCGTACTGCGGGAGCACCACAAGGCCTGCCGCAGGAGATTCATTTCCCTCTCGGGGCCCACGGGACCGAACTTCAGTGGCTTAGTGCTCGGCCTATGAGTCAATGACATGCGGACCTTAAATGCGGCTGGCCCACATGTCATTCTCATGGTGGTGGCGTGGGTCGCGACTCACTCATTCGAGATGAACCTGTCGGTGGTGGCGTGGCCGTGGCGAGGGTGCCACAGCTGGGCGTCAGGGCGTTACAAGGTGTAGATGGCCACACCAGCGGGTACTACCTGTAGTACAAAAGTACTCCATCTGAGGATTGATGCCCCGGACAAAATGTTTCACAGCCGCTGGATGAAAATTCGATGGTGCAGGAGTACGGATCGGAGCACAACAGCGGAGCAGGCAAACCGCGTCCAATCGGGTGTGTCTGTGGTAGAAAGTTGATGGTCGCCGCAGTTCAGCTGGCCCAAATGTCATGCAGACGAAGGCAGAGGAGCGGTGGGGCCGAGAGGGATGAGGCGCATGTCGGGGGACGTTTTGCCGTGGGTTGGAGCGGCGTCGTGGGAATCGCGTGTGGGTGTGGCAGTGGTAGAAACAAGAAACGTGATGGTCGTCGTGGTTCTACTTCCATGGACAAGCCGTCATGTCTGCTAACACATGTATATCAAAACTAGAGTGTTTATATTTCAAGCACGTGAACAAGTATTATTCTACTACTTTGGATCCATTGCAAGGCACGGGCCAGCACATTGGTAGTAGTAGTGTCTATCTCTATCTCTAGAGGCCTTCCCTCATTCTTCCTTTTCTCTCACAATATAAACTACTCATACAAATGCATCTTGATGTTCCGTGGAATGCACGAGGATGTTTCCTTGGGGGTCTCTCCAGCGCGGCATGGCCGCAGTGGCAAGTGGACGCCCCTTGAGATGCCGATTTTGAGGGGCACTCGGATTTCCTTCGATGAGCAGGTAAGATGTGTTTGATCAAGTAGTAAATGCATTCTAAAGACTATTTCCATGTCCATTTCCTAATTCTCCCCCTGCCCATTGTTTCACAGGTTAGGCTTGCATATGTATGGGAGGGTACCAACATCAATTTGCACAACATTTACAACAGTGACACCATTACCGTGGAACTTTTGTCCAAAATTGGGATCAGCCATGCAACGGGCCACCGCACGAATTGGTACGATGGAACCATGGTGAGATTGAATAAGATAGCACGAACCTTGCACATGGCGGTCAAAGGTGGACCATGATGTTTGCGGCCGATTTGTTGCCATACGAGTACGACGACGTTGTGCTCCTTTCTAACCGCATCTTCGCGGTGACAAACCAGGGGATTTATTTCGTATGGGACACATCCTACGATATACTCCCTCTCTCCCAGTTTATTTGTTTTGAATCGTTTCGTTTTATAAGTTTCAAATTCAAATTTAGAGCTCCCCATCACATGTTGAGATTACAATGTCCATTAAACCGTTGCGTGCATGTATAGTAAAGAAACAAATCTCGAGTTTGGCATGAGTTCTTGCAGTGGTAGCACCACAAGGCATGGCGCAGGAGTTACTTTTCCCTCTTCAGTGCCTTACTACACCCGCCTTTGAGTTAATAACATGTGGACCCGATAGGTGACTAGTCCACATGTAATGCTCCCGAAGGCAGAGGGGCAATGGGGTCGAGAGGGGTGACCCGCAGGTTGGGGGACGTGTGGTGTCAGGGGTTCGAGCGGCGTCGTGGGAATTGCGTGTGGCTGTCGTAGAAACTTGATGCTCGCCACATTTCAGGTGGCTCACATGTCATGCACACAAAGGCAGAGGGGCGGCATGGCCGAGAGGGGTGAGGCGCACGTCGAGGGACGTGGTGCCGTGGGTTGGAGCAGCGCCGTGGGAATTGCGAGTGGCAGTCGATGAAATGTGATGGTCGTCGTAGTTGAACTTCCATGGACAAGTTGTCATGTCTATGGACACATGCATTGCATACCGATCACTGGAAGGAGTAGTAGAGAAAGCTATATATGCGGATAAATATTTCCTTATAGTCAAGCGGACCCATGCTACTACTTTGTTCCAAAGACATGCACACCATCGAAATAGTCCATCTATATCAATATACACCGAGAGGGAATAATTTTTTTGCAAGAGAGGAAATAGTCCATCCATCCATAATGCCCTCCTGCTGGTGCAACCTTTTCTTCATCATCATCATCGTCTTCTTCTTCATCTTCTTCTTCTTCTTCTTCTTCTTCTTCTTCTCATTTTCTGTGGGAGACGGCTTTGCAACAAGCTCTTTGGACCTTGCAACTATCTCGAAACTCACACAGGCATCAAGGGCAACATATTTTATCCACTCGTACGTCAAGGGATAATTCTCCCATCTAGACGACCTTAATGCCACCGTCTCGTCACCCTTCTGAAGATTTGTACCGAGCACAAAATTTTCTATGTCGAATAGGGATGGTGTCTGTTTATCACAATCTTCTATAGGAATTTTGATTTTGGTTTGTAGGTTAGCGATGCTTTTGAAATCAAGGTTGTACGGCTCCAGCTTCTGTTTGTCCCCTTCGATGGCTGCCCCACAGAAGTATACGTCCTCCCAAGACAAGAAATCGTGAAGCTCACCTGGTATGGAGGGCACGTGTATGATGTGGTACATCAAAACATCATCTTCGAGGCAGAACTGAAGGACGGCGGCGCGTTGGAACTTCCCAGTGGCACGCTCCGTGTACTCTGCGTCGAGACCGATGACCCTCGTCTCTTCCTTTTCGAGGGAGTTGGATACATTGTTGATCCACTGCCGAACAACCCTTGGGTGGACGGTGATGGTGGCAACTATGCTCAACGAGCCTTCGACGAGGACATGTTGGACGCTAAAAACCTGCATCTCGATCTCTTTCGCCATTTGGAACCGCTGGAACGGAGGGCTATGGTTTGGAGAATTAGGATTAGATAGCTAGTCTAACTGAAGTAGTAGATGATTATGTAAAGAGGATAAAACAATGTGAACGCAGTGGGGTTTGGATGCAAATGAAGACGAAGGGGAGGTGAAGAAGCCGAGGAAAATCGGTTCCCGATGGAGAAGTAAATGGGAGAAGTGGCGTGCAGACAGTTCATTAGACGGCTAGGTAGACTAAACGAAAAGGCTATGTGGGTAGACTGAGGAGTCGTACCTGTCCGTGTACGTGCCCATCTTCGTGATAGGTGGGACCTATGCAAACATATAAAAAATGTGTCGTAGCTGGTTCATATGGATATTGGCGCATGAGTGGGAGACACAACATTCTGTGGTTAAGGAGTACTCCCTCCGTCTAGGTGAGTAAGTCACCTTATGAAAATCAGGTTTTCCCAAAACCTTTAGGCGTGGAGCATTAACTTCCTGCTCGATCCCCTCCCAGCCTTGTTAGCCAACATTCTGTTCCTCTACTACCGCGTGATACGTCCATTTTGCATCATGCTTTTATACCAATATTTATTGCATTATGGGCTATTATTACACGTTATGTCACAATTCTTATGGCTATTCTCTCTTACTTTACAAGGTTTATCATGAAGAGGCAGAATGCCGGCAGCTGGAATTCTTGTTGGAAAAGGAGCAAATATTGGAAACCTATTCTGCACACCTCCAAAAATCCTGAAACTCCATGGAAGTCATTTTTGGAATTAATAAGAATTATTTAGCGAAGAAGGTACCAGAGGGGGCCCACACCCTTGCCAGGAGGGTGCCCCCCCTATTGGGCGCGCCACCCTATCTCCTGGGCCCCCTGGTGGCCCTCCGGTGCCCATCTTCTGCCATATGAAGGCTTTTATCCTGGAAAAAATAATAAGCAAGCTTACAGGACGAAATTCCGCCGCCACGAGGCGGAACCTTGGTGAAACCAATATAGGGCTCCAGCGGAGCTGTTCTGCCGGGGAAACTTCCCTCCGGGAGGGGCAAATCATCACCGTCGTCATCACAAATGATCCTCTCATCAGGAGGGGATCAATGTCCATCAACATCTTCACCAGCACCATCTCCTCTCAAAACCCTAGTTCATCTCTTGTATCCAATCTTGTATCAAAACCACAAATTGGTACCTGTGGGTTGCTAGTAGTGTTGACTACTCCTTGTAGTTGATGCTAATTGGTGTACTTGGTGGAAGATCATATATTCAGATCCTTAATGCATATTAATACTCCTCTGATCATGAACATGAATATGCTTTGTGAGTAGGTACGTTTGTTCCCGAGGACATGGGTGAAGTCTTGCTATTAGTAGTCATGTGAATTTTGTATTCGTTCGATATTTTGATGAGATGTATGTTGTCTCTCCTCTAGTGGTGTTATGTGAACGTCGACTACATGACACTTCACCATTATTTGAGCCTAGAGGAAGGCATTGGCAAGTAATAAGTAGATGATGGGTTGCTAGAGTGACAGAAGCTTAAACCCTAGTTTATGCGTTGCTCCGTAAGGGGCTGATTTGGATCCACTAGTTTCATGCTATGGTTAGGTTTACCTTAATACTTCTTTTGTAGTTGCGGGTGCTTGCAATAGGGGTTAATCATAAGTGGGATGCTTGTCCAAGAAAGGGCAGTACCCAAGCACCTACACCCACATATCAAATTATCAAAGTACCGAACGCGAATCATATGAGCGTGATGAAACTAGCTTGACGATAATTCCCATGTGTCCTCGGGAGCGCTTTTCTTATTATAAGAAATTGTACAGGCTTGTCCTTTGCTACAAAAAGGATTGGGCCACCTTGCTGCACTTTATATACTTTCATTGCTTGTTACCCGTTACAAATTATCTTATCACAAAACAATCTGTTACCTACTATTTCAGTGCTTGCAGAGAATACCTTACTGAAAACCGCTTGTCATTTCCTTGTGCTCCTCGTTGGGTTCAACACTCTTACTTCTCGAAAGGACTACGATAGATCCCCTATACTTGTGGTTCATCAAGACTCTTTTCTGGCGCCGTTGTCAGGGAGCGAAGCGCCTTTGGTGAGTGGAACTTGGTGAAACATTTATATAGTGTGCTGAAATTTTTTGTCACTTTTTACTATGGAAACTAATCCTTTGAGGGGCTTGTTCGGGGTATCTTCGCCCCGACCAGTAGAGCAAAGAGTTTCTCCTCAACCTACCGAACCTACTGAAAATATTTACTTTGAGGTTCCTTCGGGTATGATAGAGAAATTGCTAGCTAATCCCTTTGCAGGGGATGGAACATTGCATCCTGATTTACACCTTATCTTTGTGGATGAAGTTTCTGGATTATTTAAGCTTGCAGGTATTCTCGATGATATTGTTAAGAGGAAGGTCTTCCCTTTATCTTTGAAGGGAGATGCATTGACATGGTATAGGCTATGTGATGATACGGGATCTTGGAACTATAAACGATTGAAGTTGGAATTTCACTAGAAGTTCTATCCTATGCATCTTGTTCATCGTGATCGTAATTACATATATAATTTATGTCCTCGCGAAGGAGAAAGCATCTCTCAAGCTTTGGGGAGGCTTAAGTCAATGTTATATTCATGCCCCAATCATGAGCTCTCAAGAGAAATGATTATTCAAAAAATTTATGCTCGGCTTTCTCTCAATGATCGCACCATGCTTGATACTTCCTGTGCTGGTTCTTATATGCTGAAAACTACTGAATTCAAGTGGGATTTATTGGAAATATATAGACGCAACTCTGAATATTGGGGTTCCGACGATGGTAAGGAGTCAGGTATGACACCTAAGTTTGAATGTGTTAAATCTTTTATGGATACCGATGCTTTTCGTGGATTTAGCGCTAAATATGGACTTGACTCTGAGATAGTAGCTTCTTTTTGTGAATCTTTTGCTACTCACGTTAATCTTCCTAAGGAGAAGTGGTTTAATATAATCCTTCGTTGAAGTAAAAGTAGTTGCACCTGTTACAGTTGAAGAAAAGACTATTACTTATAATGATCCTATTATTCCTACTACTTGTGTTGAGAAACCACCTTTTCCTGTTAGAATAAAGGATCATGCTAAAGCTTCAACTGTGGTTCGTAAGAGTAATACTAGAACATATACACCTCCTAAGAACCTAGTATTGCTATGGTTAAAGATCTCTTGGATGATAATATAGATGTGCATGTTATTTACTTTTGTGGTGAAACTGCTAATATTGCTAGACCAGATGCTAAGATACATAGACCTGTTGTAGGCACGCCTATTATTTCTATTAAAATAGGAGATCACTGTTATCATGGCTTATGTGATATGGGTGCTACTGCTAGTGCAATACCTATCTCCCTATATAAAGAAATGATGCATGATATCGCACCCGTTGAGTTAGAAGGTATTGATGTTACTATTAAGCTTGCCAATAGAAATACTATTGCACTAGTTGGGATTGTTAGAGATGTTGAAGTCTTGTGTGGGAAAGTTAAATATCCCACTGATTTTCT
This sequence comes from Triticum timopheevii, assembly GCA_963921465.1. Taxonomy (NCBI): domain Eukaryota; kingdom Viridiplantae; phylum Streptophyta; class Magnoliopsida; order Poales; family Poaceae; genus Triticum; species Triticum timopheevii. The sequence continues at coordinate 242,940,859 of OY997264.1, read as the reverse complement.
TGTTCTTGGTGCCCCACAAGACGACTTTTGTCCCATTATATTTGGCAGAAGCTTCTTGAATACTGTTAATGCTAGGATTGATTGCAAAGAGGATGTTGTTACAATTGGCTTAGGGGATATGTCTCATGAGTTTAATTTTGCTAAGTTTCGTAGACAACCCCGCGATAAAGAATTGCCTAGTAAGGATGAAATTATTGGTCTTGCTTCTATTGCCATGCCACCTACTGATCCTTTAGAACAATATTTGCTAGACCATGAAAATGATATGTTTATGAATAAAAGAAGGGAAATAGATGAAGTATTCCTTCAACAGGGTCTTATTCTCAAACACAACTTACCTGTTGAAATCCTAGGGGATCCCCCTCCACTCAAGGGTGATCCCGTGTTTGAGCTCAAACCATTACCTTATAATCTTAAATATGCTTATCTTGATGAAAAGAAGATATATCATGGTATTATTAGTGCTAACCTTTCAGAGCAAGAAGAAGAAAGATTATTGAAAACTCTGAAGAAGCACCGTGCTGCTATTGGTTATACTCTGGATGATCTTAAGGGCATTAGTCCCACTCTATGCCAACACAAAATAAAATTGGAGAAAGATGCCAAACCAGTTAGAGATCCTCAATGATGGTTAAATCCTAAGATGAAAGAAGTGGTAAGAAAGGAGATACTAAAACTCCTTGAGGCAGGTATAATTTATCCCGTTGCTGATAGTGATTGGGTAAGTCCTGTCCATTGTGTTCCTAAAAAGGTAGGTATTATTGCGTTCTTAATGATAAAGATGAATTGATCCCGCAAAGAATTATTACAGGTTATAGGATGGTAATTGATTTCCGTAAATTAAATAAAGCTACTAAGAAAGATCATTACCCTTTACCTTTTATTGATCAAATGCTTGAAAGACTATCCAAACATACACATTTCTGCTTTCTAGATGGTTTTTCTGGTTTCTCTCAAATACCTGTGTCAGTGGAGGATCAATCAAAAACTACTTTTACTTGCCCTTTCGGTACTTTTTCTTATAGACGTATGCCTTTTGGTTCATGTAATGCACCTGCTACCTTTCAAAGATGCATGATGGCTATATTCTCCGACTTTTGTGAAAAGATTTGTGAGGTATTCATGGTTTATTTCTCCGTTTATGGATCCTCTTTAGATGATTGCTTGAGCAACCTTGTTCGAGTTTTGCAGAGATGTGAAGACACTAGTCTCGTCTTGAATTGGGAAAAGTGCCACTTTATGGTTAATGAAGGCATTGTCTTGGGGCATAAAATTTTCGAAAGAGGTATTGAAGTTGATAAAGCTAAAGTGGATGCTATTGAAAAGATGCCATGTCCCAAGGATATTAAAGGTCTAAGAAGTTTCCTTGGTCATGCCGGTTTTTATAGGAGGTTCATTAAGCACTTTTCTAAAATCTCTAGGCCTCTGACTAATTTATTACAAAAATATATTCCTTTTGTCTTTGATGATGATTGTGTAGAAGCATTTGAAATACTTAAGAAAGCTTTGATCACTACACCTATTATTCAGTCACCTGATTGGAATTTACCCTTTGAAATTATGTGTGATGCTAGCGATTATGTTGTAGGTGCTGTTCTAGGGCAAAGAGTTGATAAGAAATTACATGTTATCCAGTATGCTAGTAAAACTCTTGACACTACCCAGAGAAATTATGCTACTACTGAAAAAGAATTCTTAGCAGTTGTATTTGCTTGTGATAAGTTCAGACCTTATATTGTTGATTCTAAAGTTACTATTCACACTGATCATGCTGCTATTAAATATCTTATGGAAAAGAAAGACGCTAAGCCTAGACTTATTAGATGGGTCCTCTTGCTCCAAGAATTTGATTTGCATATTATTGATAGAAAGGGAGCTGAGAACCCCATTGCAGACAACTTGTCTAGGTTAGAGAATGTTCTTGATGACCCACTACCTATTGATGATAGCTTTCCTGATGAACAATTAGCGATCATTAATGCTTCTCGTACTGCTCCATGGTATGCTGATTAAGCTATTGTTGCTAAATTTATACCACCTAGCTGCACATACCAGCAAAAGAAAAAGTTCTTTTATGATTTAAGACATTACTTCTGGGATGACCCACACCTTTATAAAGAAGGAGTAGATGGTGTTATTAGATGTTGTGTACCTGAGCATGAACAGGAACAGATCCTACACAAGTGTCACTTCGAACCATATGGAGGACACCATGTTGGAGATAGAACTGCACATAAGGTATTGCAGTATGGTTTTTATTGGCCTACTCTCTTCAAAGATGCCTGTAAGTTTGTCTTGTCTTCTGATGAATGTCAAAGAATTGGTAATATTAGTAGACGTCAAGAAATGCCTATGAATTATTCTCTTGTTATAGAACCATTTGATGTTTGGGGCTTTGATTATATGGGACCTTTTCCTGCCTCTAATGGATATACACATATTTTACTTGTTGTTGATTATGTTACTAAGTGGGTAGAAGCTATTCCAACTAGTAGTGTTGATCATAACACCTCTATTAAGATGCTTAAAGAAGTTATTTTTCCGAGGTTTGGAGTCCCTAGATATCTCATGAGTGATGGTGGTTCACATTTTATTCATGGTGCTTTTGGTAAAATGCTTGCTAAGTATGATGTTAATCATAGAATTGCATCTCCTTATCACCCACAGTCTAGTGGTCAAGCAGAATTGAGTAATAGAGAGCTCAAATTAATTTTACAAAAGACTGTTAATAGATCTAGAAAGAATTGGTCCAAGAAACTTGATGATGCATTATGGGCCTATAGAACTACATATAAAAATCCTATGGGTATGTCTCCGTATAAGATGGTTTATAGAAAAGCATGTCACTTACCTCTCGAACTTGAACATAACACATATTCGGCTATTAAAGAGCTCAACTATGACTTCAAACTTGCCGGTGAGAGGATGTTATTTGATATTAGCTCACTCGACGAATGGAGAACCCAAGCCTATGAGAATGCCAAGTTGTTCAAAGAAAAAGTTAAAAGATGGCATGACAAAAGAATACAAAAGCGAGAATTTAACATAGGTGATTATGTGTTGCTATTCAACTCTCGTTTAAGATCTTTCATAGGAAAACTTCTCTCTAAATGGGAAGGTCCTTACGTTATCGAGGAGGTCTATCGTTCCGGTGCTATAAAAATCAACAACTTCGAAGGCACAAATCCGAAGGTGGTGAACGGTCAAAGAATTAAACATTATATCTCAGGTAATCCTATCAATGTTGAAACTAATATTATTGACACCGTAACCCCGGAGGAATACATAAGGGACACTTTCCAGAATGTTTCAGACTCCAAAAAGGAATAGGTATGTGGTACAGTAAATAAACGGACTCCAAAACAATTCTAATGGCAATTTTTCTCCGTTTTGGAATATTTAAGAATTTTGGAATGCAAGAAGTAATCCGGTAAGGACACGAGGCCTCCACGAGGGTGGAGGGCGCGCCCACCCCTACTGGACGCCCCCCCCCCCCCCCCCCGTCTCGTGGGCACATCGTGTGCCTCCCGGACAACATTTTCTTGCACGTTATTTCTTTTGGTCGGTAAAAATTCATTATATAATCTCCCAAAGGTTTTGACCACCGTATCGCACAAAAATCCTCTGTTTTTGTTTCGAGCTGTTTCTGTCGCAGATTTAGAGCAAGATGTCTTCTCAACAGTCAGTCGGGGAGAGTCGGGTGTCACACCGACACCAGGTCCAGGAGAAAATAGTGATGCCTATCACTTTGGACCATCAACGGAGGATGAGATGGAGGCCTACTTGAAGAGGATAGATGCCATGGAGGAAGATCAAGAGGTTACCTCTCACTTCCAAGCAGGATTCATGATGGGGGAACTACAGAGCTCGGCTATTCCAAATTCGGTTATCCCTTCCAACGTTAAATTTCTTTTTTATGAAAATATGAAAAAGAGTGTCACTTGTTCTCCAGAAGCTATGCAGCATCCTTGGGTAAAAAGAGCTTTAGCCGTCATGGGCAAGCTCCGCAAGGAAAATATGGTCCTCAAGCAACAAGTCAATAAGCTCAAGGAGGAGAATCGTATCCTGATGGGCATCATCGCCAAGAATATCACAACACCAACTTTAAAGAAGGAGACATAATCACATGGGTATGGGAACTCCCCTTGGCAACTGCCGAGCTTGCGGGAGGTGCCCCGGTATCATATCACCATCAAACTCCTACCTTTACCGTATTTCTTAGTTCGATCCTTTTCGTAATATCTTGATCTAGTAGACTGAAGTTTTGGTATGAATTAGTTTTGAGTTTTGCTTTGTGATCCCTTTATGTAATCGAGTCCGTGGGCTATATAATAAAGATTAGTGTTGAGTCAAGGGCTTTTGCTATCTTGCTATGATCTTGATAAAGTAGAAAGAATAAAAAGAATAAAAGAGTTCATATTGATCTTGTGGATAGTAATGACTTCACATATAAAGAGTGTGAGATTTAAAAGTTCTTGAGAGTTGACAAACATAGTTTTGGTCATTGTTGCAATTAATAGGAAGTAATAAAGAAAGAGAGGTTTTCAGATATAAATATACTATCTTGGACATCTTTTATGATTGTGAGCACTCATTAAGTATGACATGCTAAAGAGTTGATGTTAGACAAGGAAGACAACATAATGGGTTATGTTTTCTCACATCTCAGTTAAAGTATATTGTCACGGATCTTTCAAACATGTTGAGCTTGCTTTTCCCCCTCATGCTAGCCAAAATTCCTTGCACCAAGTAGAGATACTACTTATGCTTCCAAATATCCTTAAACCCAGTTTTCGCCATGAGAGTCCACCATACCTACCTATGGATTTAGTAAGATCCTTCAAGTAAGTTGTCATGTTGCAAGCAATAAAAATTGCTCCCTAAATATGTATGACTTATTAGTGCGGAGAAAATAAGCTTTATACGATTGTGTGATACGGAAGTAATAGAAGCGATGGACTGCATAATAAAGGTTCATATCACAAGTGGCACTATAAAGTGGCGTTCTTTTGCATTAAGATTTTGTGCATCCAACCACAAAACCATGTGACAACCTCTGCTTCCCTCTGCGAAGGTCCTATCTTTTACTTTATGTCTTTATATTATGCAAGAGTCAGGGTGATCTTCACCTTTCCCTTTTTCATTTTATCCTTTGGCAAGCACCTCGTGTTATAAAGATCCTGATATATATATCCAATTGGATGTAATTTAGCATGAACTATTATTTTTGACATCACCCAAAGGTGAATACGTTGGGAGGCGAAATTATAAGTCCCTATCTTTCTCAGTGTCTGATTAAAACTTCATAACCATAAGTATTGCATGAGTGTTAGCAATTGTAGAAGACTGTATGATAGTTGAGTATGTGGACTTGCTGAAAAGCTCTATTCTTGACTCTTTCCAACGTTATGATAAATTGCAATTGCTTCAATGACTGAGATTATATTTTGCTAGTTCTCAATAAAGTTTATGATCCATACTTGACATTGTGAATAGATTGTTACTTGAGCATAAGAAATCATATGATAAAATTCTTATATGTTGCTGTTATAAGAATGATCATGATGCCCTCATGTTCGTATTTTATTTTTATCGACACCTCTATCTCTAAACTTGTGGGCATATTTCTCGATATCGGCTTCCACTTGCGGACAAGCGAGGTCTAAGCTTGGGGGAGTTGATACGTCCATTTTGCATCATGCTTTTATATCAATATTATTGCATTATGGGCTGTTATTACACGTCATGTCACAATACTTATGGCCATTCTCTCTTATTTTACAAGGTTTATCATGAAGAGGGAGAATGCCGGCAGCTGGAATTCTGGCTGGAAAAGGAGCAAATATTGGAAACCTATTCTGCACAGCTCCAAAAATCCTGAACCTCCACGGAAGTCATTTCTGGAATTAATAAGAATTATTGAGCGAAGAAAGTACCAGAGGGGGCCCACACCCTGGCCAGGAGAGTGGACCCCCCCTACAGGGCGCGCCCCCTGTCTCCTGGGCCCCCTGGTGGTCTTCCGGTGCCCATCTTCTACTATTTGAAGGCTTTTACCCTGGAAAAAATAATAAGCAAGCTTACGGGACGAAACTCCGCGGCCACGAGGCGGAACCTTGGCGGAACCAATCTAGGGCTCCGGCGGAGCTATTCTGCCGGGGAAACTTCCCTCCAGGAGGGGGAAATCATCACCATCGTCATCACCAATGATCCTCTCATCGGGAGGGGGTCAATCTCCATCAACATCTTCACCAGCACCATCTCCTCTCAAAACCCTAGTTCATCTCTTGTATCCAATCTTGTATCAAGACCACAAATTGGTACCTGTGGGTTGCTAGTAGTGTTGATTACTCCTTGTAGTTGATGCTAATTGGTTTACTTGTTGGAAGATCATCTGTTCAGATCCTTAATGCATATTAATACTCCTTTGATCATGAACATGAATATGCTTTGTGAGTAGTTACGTTTGTTCCTGAGGACATGGGTGAAGTCTTGCTATTTGTAGTCATGTGAATTTGGTATTCATTCGATATTTTGATGAGATGTATGTTGTCCCTCCTCTAGTGGTGTTATGTGAACATCAACTACATGAAACTTCACCATTATTTGGGCCTAAAGGATGGCATTGGGAAGTAATAAGTAGATGACGGGTTGCTAGAGTGACAGAAGCTTAAACCCTAGTTTATGCATTGCTTAGTAAGGGGCTGATTTGGATCCACTAGTTTCATTCTATGGTTAGGTTTACCTTAATACATCTTTTGTAGGACCGGATTTTCGGGATATTAATTTCCAGAAAATGGCCCTTGTGCTCACCGGCCCCAGGATTAGTGTTAGCTGATGAGGCACCAACTTGATACAGAAATTCCAAGGAAAATACAAAATATCTAGAACAAGACCATTCTGGCCTATGAGTACAACAAATGGTTTCTAGTGGTTGATGGGGGAAGTGATTTGTGGATCATCAGCGTCTATGGGACTCCAATTCCCACAGGAACAGCTGACCAGGTTAACTCCTATCTTCGCGAGGCTACTATCACCGTTGCTTAGTTTCCGGGGCTGTCATCGCAACGCTCCTCTCCATGCAAGAAATCTGGCCAAGACAATAGCCAGGGACAAGCCAATGAGTACTTTGAATGTACTCGCAAACATTATGAACACGGGTATAATATAACAAACGATAATCATGCTCTGAATTATTCTATGATCACAATGTCAGTCATAAACTAAAATCCCTGATGCATGCAAGCAGGTTATTTATATGCAAGATGAATATGTAATAATGGAGTAGAAATAGAATGCACCGATCGGGTGTCTGAAGCGACGCCCGAAAGGATCAAGATATGAAGCATGCCTCAGTCGGGCGTCTAAGCGACACCACATAAAGGGCTTATAAGGTAAACAAATAACAAACATGCCACAGTCGGGCGTCTGTGCGACACCACATAAAGGGCTTATAAAGTAAATAAATAACAAACATGCCACAGTCGGGCATCTGTGCGACACCACATAAAGGGCTTATAAAGTAAATAAATAACAAACATGCCACAGTCGGGCATCTGTGCGACACCACATAAAGGGCTTATAAGAAAATAATCACAATGAATATCCAAGGGGTAGAACCGTCCCAGGGATACTCAATAATGCAAATAATAAAAAGGGTTAGTCCTTAATAATAATAATCATAATCATCGTAAGTCACATGTCATGATCCACGTTCTGGTTTAGCAGTTTCTCCTCCGAAGACCGACACTAAGACCAACACTTGACCCATCCCAGACTGTAGTCCTTAACCATGGACACGGCTATTCGAATAGATTTAATCTCTGCAGAGGGTGTACTCTTTACCCACGAGTAACGGATTCCTTTAGTCCATCGGGACTAATTCCGTCTACGGTATTTTAATTGAAAACACACCTGACTTGCACACACCAGCTTAACTTACCGGTATCTGGAATCACCCATGACACCTGTCCAGCAAAACTCTAAGTGGGGAGGCTACAACCTCGCGTAGCATGCGATCAAATTTATATCGCGCGCTCTAAGGGGTGCCCCCCTCTCGGTCCCAACCGGAAACACCCATGCCCCCGGACCAGGTGGCCTGCCTACCGGCTGCAGTCAGTATCTTCCACTGTGGCCTCTCTGGATGGTGTGTGCTAGAAAGGGTGAGGGAGTCCTGGACTAGGGGGTGTCCGGATAGCCGAACTATCATCTTTGGCCGGACTCCAAGACTATGAAGATACGAGATTGAAGATTCTGTCCCGTGTCCGGATGGGACTTTCCTTGGCGTGGAAGGCAAGCTTGGAAATACGGATATGTAGATCTCCTACCATTGTAACCGACTCTGTGTAACCCTAGCCCTCTCCGTTGTCTATATAAACCGGAGGATTTTAGTCCGTAGGATGAACAACAATCATACCATAGGCTAGCTTCTAGGGTTTAGCCTCATTGATCTCGTGGTAGATCTACTCTTGTACTACCCATATCATCAATATTAATCAAGCAGGAGTAGGGTTTTACCTCCACCGAGAGGGCCCCAACCTGGGTAAAAACATCGTGTCCCTTGTCTCCTGTTACCATCCACCTAGACGCACGACCCGAGATCCGCCGGTTTTGACACCGACAAAGGGGTTGAGAACTTACTGAACCGTACCCTACCTACTGCAGGGACAAGTGGCAGTACGAAACAAGTATGGCGGTTACTGGAACAAGACTCAATCTACGGTCGACTCAGGAGGTTTAAAAAAAATTCCCTGCATGATATGTGTAACCAATATATATTTCAACCAACAAAATCACCATTAATTATACCTCACCATGCCATACCGGACATAACTGGCCCGACGGAGACCAGAGACAAGCTCACGCCTACCCAAGGCAGAGGTTTTCCCGGGTTCTTTTCCGGCATGCATGCAAGGCATACGAGGACGATTACCATCCCAAGTATATCCATTTCCAACAACAAGGAAATCTCCAATATGCATTCATGCAAATGATCGTGTCACCACATAAAATAACGAGTTCTCCGTATTAAGGTGGTGTTATAATCGTGTCAACCAACACACAAAAATATTATGCCAGGGTTCAGAATGCTTGCCTTCAAGGTGTGGAGAGGTGAGGTGCTCTCCAAAACTTTTGAAAGTTATATCTCCCCTCCATTTCCTATTTTCAAAATATTTTAATTACCAGACAATTTCCAAAACAGTACATAAAAGTTGTCTGGAAAATTTCGAAATAAAATACAAAAATAAACTAGATGAAATTTGAGAAATACCCGAAAAAGAATCAAGTCATTTGGAGTTTATATGATTTTCCTATGGGTTTACTAAGCAAGAATAATCAAGGAACTGGACTATTTATTAGATCCAGCAAAAACCAGGCTTAGGCAAAATGTTCACCCTATCCGGATAAATAGAGCATGATTTTAGGAGTAGGCAGAAATTTGAATCATATAATTCAGATGTGAAATGGCTTCTGTGGAATTATTTGGAATCTGCTGGAAAAGAAAAAGGAAACAGAGCTTACTGTGATGGGCTGAGCAGAAACGCGCCCTGGGTGTAGTATAGCTGCCTAGCGTTACTGGGCCAAGCCCAATCGCTCGACGTGCGAAAGGGCTGCAACGTCGGAAGCGTATACAGTGGAACCCGTCTCCACTTATCAACGTGGCGGGGGTTATGTGTCACTGACCGTGGGTTTGCCTGGCCCACTGGTCAGGTTTGACTGGTCGCCGTGCATGCCGTCTCCTCCGGCCGTACAGAGGCGGCACTCCGGCGATGCTCGCTGGCCAACGGCGGCATCGTTCGAGAAATCGAGGCCATCCGCGGGCTCAGGGGGTCGAGGCGGTCCCTTCGGTGGTCGCTATGGTCCCTGGGGTGGACGTAGTCGCCAGCGGCGAGCTCCACAGCGGACGGTGGCCATCGGGCAGGGTGGGGCTCTTGCCTCTCGCGGCTCCTGATCAAAGGGGGATGGATTCACGAGATGAAGAGAGAGCTTCTGGTGAAGAGAGTGGAGAGGGGGACGCCCTGGTGGTGCCAGAATGATCGAGACAGTGGAGGCGGCTGTGGTTGCCGGAGAAGAAGAAGACGACCTTCTCTGGTCTTTCTATTGCTACGGGAGGATCAGTGAGGGAGTGAGAGAGGTGGTATGAGTTTGCTTGAGGACGTGGACGAGCTCGAGGGTCCTTAAATAGGTGATCGGGGTCGGTTCCGATGGTGGCCGTGGATAAGATCACCGGCGACCGCCATTCTGTAGCAGCAGGGGGACGTGGCGGCGACGAGCGCTTGCAGACAAGCTTGCGGATGAGCTTGAGCTGCTCCAGGGGGCAGCTGGCGAGCGCTAGTGGCTCGGGCGGCGCCGTCCGGGGCAGGAGCCCACTGTGGCCAGTCGCTTTCCGCCGTGGCCGACCTGACGGCAGCGTTGTGGGGTTCCAGGGGGCGTCTTGGAGTGTTCTGGTGAGTGGATGAGGGCGGGGGTGTGGCTCTGCAGGCGAGCAAGGGCCAAGTGTGCGGCGTGGCGGCTCGGGCGCACGCACGTGCAAAATGCACGCTCTGGGCGCGCCCAGCGCACGCACGCTATGTGTTTGCCGAAATGCCAGCGTGTGCTAGAGGGCATAGGAGGGGCTGGTGACCAACAGATCTAGGCTAGTGGTAGCTGGGATGGTATTGGACATGCTCGTTTGGCTGCTGTGGCAAGTCTGCAATGCAAACTCATGAGCATGTCAATTCTGTTCATGAACACAAGGTGTTCGACAGAATGTCAGGAGCCCCTAGGCAACTCTTGGGGTGGCCAAAGTCCCCAGATCATAGTCTCTTTGGATGAATAAGAGGGTGGTAAAGTTAGTTTGTCAAAAGAGGAAACTTGTTAGTGCAAGTTTTGCAAATCTTCAATTTTGGACAGAAAGAAAAAGGCATGATTGCAAGCACTTAAAATCCTCCAATGGGTCCACTCTTCTGGAGTTAAGGGTTTTGTACGATGGGCTATAAGTAGGAAAAAGAATCATCTGTAAAAGAGCAAGTAAAGATATGGTTGTAGTACAAATCACCAGTTGGACCATAATGAGAATGAGGTTGATTAACTCAAATTTTTCAAAGGGCATGACTGGGTTTTTGCATAAATTTGAATAATATACTCCTATTAACATCCCATAATTTTGGTGGAAGTTTTAAAGAAATATTTAAATAGGTTGTAGTGCAAAATTGCCCACTGGACCAGATTTGAAAATTGGTGTAGAGCTCAAAATCTCCAATGAGCAAAAAAATACTTTTGCATAAAAGTGATTTAAAAACATCACATGACATCTCCAAATTTTGGTTGGAATTTTAAATAAATTTATGAAATGGTTGTAGTTCAAATGGGACCCTAAAACTTATGAAAAACCATTTTAGAGAAATAAAGCTCTAGAAAAATAATTATATAAATAATCTCACTTATAAAAGAATTGTTTTATTTGAGAGGGTAAACAACTCAAATAATAATTGGAAAGTTTTCACTTGGGGTGAAAACTCCACAACTTAGAAGAAAAGACACGCTCTGAGATCATGAATAAATCCAGAAAAATAAAAATTTAATTTCCTGGAAAAATTTTAATAATCAAAACATGGTTAAATTTTTAGGGTGTTAGAGGGAAGTACCCAAGCACCGGTCCACCCACATATCAAATTATCGAAGTACCGAACGCGAATCATATGAGCGTGATGAAACTAGCTTGACGATAATTCCCATGTGACCTCAGGAGCGCTTTTCTCATTATAAGAAATTGTCCAGGCTTGTCCTTTGCTACAAAAAGGATTGGGCCACCTTTCTGCACTTTATTTACTTTCATTGCTTGTTACCCGTCACAAATTATCTTATCACAAAACTATCTGTTACCTACTATTTCAGTGCTTGCAGAGAATACCTTACTGAAAACCGCTTGTCATTTCCTTCTGCTCCTCGTTGGGTTCGACACTCTTACTTATAGAAAGGACTATGATAGATCCCCTATACTTGTGGGTCATCACCGCGTTCTACCTTTCAATTTTTCCTCTTCTCAAGTGTGGGATGATCTGCATGCCGTCCTTGATCCACCAGAACGACCACTGCATGCATCGCGGCAGGGCGTTGATGCTTGGAGAGCTGAAAAGGCATCCTTATAACTACGTATTAATTGGTGATTTTGGTTCCATTTGTAACAGTGCCGTGGTTGGAAGTTTTGCTCGTCCCGGTGCTCTTTCTCGTCCAATCTACAGCCACCTAGGTTGCACTCACCTAGATGGAGGGAGTACACGGTTATCCTCATCAAAGGCCCATCTTCGCGCTTCCGCATGCATGATAATTTGGTTCTGCTTGCAATATGGATGATACCTGGAGGATGAAGTGAACAGGCATGCTAGCACGGGAGACCTATTTTCGCTATACAATACTGGAGTACTCATGTTCCTACTACTAGTAGTAGTAGTAGTACAACTGTGGTACACTTGATGGTCAAAATACTATTCACCTGGTCCTCACAGTGAAGTGACAACACCCTGCGCCTGACACTAGTCCAGGCGGCGCGTTCGGATTACCAAAGTCAGCCTCACCCCGTGCACTGTGCAGTCTGTCACCGCTGTTGTACAGCACATTGGCATGCCTTGCCTCGTCTCCATCTCCCCTCCCATAGCACCACTCCATCTCCATCTCTGTCTCCGTCTCCGTCTCCATCTCACTGTGCCCCCGTGACCCGTCGCCTCGCTCGCCTCCCCCAGTACCACTATTCCCTCGCTAGCCGCTCCATCACCGATAGCCTTCTCCCCCGTAAATCAAGCCCCCCAAAACCCCCACCTTCCAAACTCTCCCATGGACGAACGCGAATCGCGCCGCATCCATATGAGCCGCGATTGGAGCAATCTCCCCAGTGACATCCTCAACCTCTGTTGTTCGTGTGTGGATATGTTGAGCGCCATGCGGCTGGCTGCATGCTCGAGGGACATGCACACAGCCACCATCGAAGCGAGGCGTAAGATTTTCAAGACACCCTGTTTGCTGCTATCTGGTCTTGCGAGATTGGCTCACCATGATACGGAGGCGTACATGATGCCGCTCAACTTTAATCCGATCTCCATTAGCCGAAACTTCTTTGCAGGTATGTAGTGGGTCACCATACATCATTTCCCTCAACTTTAATCTGATCACCATCGCCCGAAACTTCTTGGTAGGTATGTACTGGGTCGGCATGAACTCCCACTGGATGGCTGCCTTCAGAGAAGATGGTAAAAAGTTGGTGCTCGTGAACTTCAAGACCTCCCATGAGATTATCCTTCCTCCATTGGATTATATAGAGTTTTACCATCGCGGTCCAAGTCATCTAGATTACCACGTCAGCTGGACGGACCTTGTTTTGTAGAAGATTGTAATCTGCCAAGTGCCCACACGACATGCAAATTACGCAGACTTCAAGCTAATTGCCTTATTCGACCGCGGACTCGCCAATCTTTACGTCGGTGCCTTCTTTAGCTGGAGACAACTCAGCTCACAGTGGATCATCGTCAAAGCTGATACACACTTCTGTGATGCTATTGACCACAATGGCATCATCTACGCGATCCGCAAAGCAGATGGCACCACGTATTGCTGGGACGGTGCGTGTAAGTTGTTTTCGTCTCATGTTAATGATGACGCCATGACACTGTTTGAACTTTTTGTGATGATTGGCATATCCTTGTTTGAGCAGAATTTGAGTAGAACTATGGCAATGTATTAGAGACACCGTAAATCGGCTATATTTGGAATGAGTTAATTCATGCGATTGTGACCATGTCATTACAGCCAATTTGTACCCTTGAATAATCAAACGGTTGGGAATATATGGATATTCTCCTTATTTTACAGTAATCTATATACTACTACTAAATATGATTGTGTATCAATGGCCATGTTAGTTTCCTCGTTTTCATGATGTAGAAACATGCACCACACTGTTGGTTTCATCTAACCATACATTAGGGAAGTAAATGTGCATATGGAGAACTCTATATTTGGAAGTAGTAAAATCCTATAATGCTTACCATGTGTACATACCTATATTCACCCTTCAGCAATCAATGGCTAGAATAATATCCTCACAAAAATTTTGCCCACAGAATACGAGTATATAACAATGCATGGTCTGTTAGTTACCTTGAAGAATTTGTTTGTGAGGACAGAACATGATTACATAACATGCATGACATGGTAGTTTCCTTTGAAGAATTGATTGCGAGATAACATGAGCATAACCATGCATGGCACTTCTATATTTTCGAACCCAGTATACATTTCCCTATATTTTCCTCCCAGTTCCAACAAGGACATATCAATGATGTTTCTTGCATTATCCTACTCATACTCTGAACAATGTTGATCTTACATTAACAATGCATGTCCTTTTTGATATGATGAAGTGTCCCTACAGTTATTGCCCTTTGTAATGACACCACCGTTGCCAAAAACAGGGAAGCACAACTGGTTCCTTGCTCGATCAGACGACGACAAAAGACTGATGACCATTCGGACACATGAACCGAAAAAGTTATATTGCAAAAACCCCACTATATACAAGCACCGTGAAATACGTGAGTATCTGGACAATGGTTGTTACGTCTATGAGCAGGATACCAGCTTGTTGGAGCCTTCAGGATTTTTTAGTTGGAGGTGAGTAAACAGCCTTGGTTCACACTCTCTGTTTCTTGGACTCAATTATCCAATTAACCAGGAGATAACCGTTGGCAAGGACCTTGATGGCAGAGAGGCTCTGTTTGCTATGGAAAACTGTGTCTACACGGCGAGCCCTAGGAGTTCGGGAGCAAACTCCCCTGATTGTCAACAATACAGCATGCAACCAAAAGAAGGTGAGAATGACAAAGGCATCCGGATTAACTTTGATCCTTGGATGTCTCAATTACGACAGGCGGTGATGTGGTTCAAGCCTTTGAATGACTTTGTTGTCTTTGCTGCTGGTTCTCGATGGGTAGTTCTTTCTTTTGTTATGCATATTCCTTGTCATTTGGTCATCCTCGTCTATGTCACTCTTACTATGTAATAGTTGCCTCTTTTTAGAATGTCATTCTCGTCTGGATCACGAGAGTCTGAGCGCTGTAGATGGGTGGTGGTGTAGCAAGACTTCTTATGAACTATCAGGTCTTGCTGTTTATGTCAGTAGTAGTCCCTAGTCAGTGTTTGAATGTTGTATATATCGTTGTTTCGAACTGTTTATTGTCTCGAACTACTGGTGGGCTAAATGAGGGCATCACCATTCTCCAGTGTTCAGAGTATATCTCCTTTTTTCAAGTTATATAATTTGAGCTCAGTGTCTTTTCGATGATGTACACTTGTTTGGGCCAGTGAGGTGTCATTGAATATGGGCTGAGTAGTAACGCAATGCCAAACAGATCAATTATGACTCTCAGAACGGGTTCTCAAAAGATCCTCAAAAAAGGCTGGGTTCTCCAAAAAAGAAAGAATAAGGACTCTTAGGCCGACATGTGGGCGCCACCGGTGTCTTCGTGCGCTTGCGCGCCGAGGGCATATTGGCGTGTGTTCGAAATTCATGCTACCTTTTCATCCCCAATCTCCCGCCCCTCCCCCACCTCTGGAATCTTGATTCCTACTCCAGTTCCCCCAAATCCCCCTCCTGTACTCCCTGTACTCAAGCGGCTATCATGTCGCCAGTCAACGCGGATCTCCGAGCCGGAGATCCTAAGGTTCGTCCTGCCTACGGTCGCTACGTGCTGTCGCTCAACAGTGGCATGACGGTGCTTGACGACCAGTTTCCCGGCAAAGTGTTGATGGTAACCATCAACGGTGACTGGCCTCCCATCTCATCGGACGACCTTGTCAAAGCTCTTGGCATTGCGCACGGCATCCAAATAAGTGACTTGCTCGTCGAAGTCTGTCCGCCACCTACTGATTTCTTCGTCAGGTTCCGGACATCGTTCGACTGCAGTCGTGTGTTCGAATCTTCCCGGCGTTTGTTCTGTGATGGCGCGCTGGTGAGCTTTGATTGGTGGCACCCAGGATGGGTCTCAGTGCCCTCTGAGCTTGAGTTTTTAACAAAGCTTAACTTCCATGGCATGCCTCGACGTGCTTGGAACAGGTAGTCCATGAATGAGCTTATCAATGACCTTGGAGGTGAGCTCGTAAGTATGTTTGTTCCTCCAAACAACTGGGCTCTGACGGTTATGGCATGGATGAAGAAGCCGTCCACCATACCGAAGGTGATTGTTGTTGAGATACCGGTGCAGGAACTGGGGTTGTACTAATCGTCGCCACCAAGGCCGCCGCGGACCACGTTAGGGATGTACCTGTATCGAGTGTTCGTGCATGTTGAAGAAGTAGTCAATCCATCAATCGAAGTCCTGCCACCGCCGCTGGTGCCAGGGTCCGTCGATGACGTCCATTACAGGAGTCAACGTCAGACTTTCCCCGTGTTGCTCGGAACGATGGATGGCACAGGGCCTACTCCATCGCACGGCGGAGGCCACTACTTCTTTGGGAGAAGAGGCAGGGCTGGCTGCCTGGATGTGCTCTAATTTGAGGTAACAACTGAATCTTGTCAGTTACTAGTTAAATCCGAGCTATGGGTGTGAAGCACTGATATGCCAATACATTTGATTGTGACCTGTTCTAATTTTGTACCTGAACTTTTTTTAGAAAGGGTTGTACAACAAATTAATGTGCGAGCAGAACTTATTGTGTTGTCTGTCTGTTTTCTTTGCACAGCATTCAAGATATTTCCCCGACATTGATAAAGATGATGAACCGTTATGTACGACTTCTTTGGTTTCAACATAGCCCTACCCATAGCGATCCACTGCTTCCATCCTGATTGTGCCGCCTACGTGAAATTTTTGTATGCAAGTTCAGTGTGCTATGATGTTCTATATGATTGTGTCAACTATATAAGTTTTTAGTGAGCATCCGCCATGCATATGGCTGAAAGATGTATTTACGAGCATCGACCGATGGGTCTCTCCCTATCCCTCTCTCTCTCTCTCTCTCTCACACACACATGCACACACGCACACACGCACAAGTGGGACCCGTTGAATTATTTATTTGCTTGTGACATCCTTTAATTAGGTTCCACTATAATCTAACTTTTTTCTTAAGTTATTAATTGAGCTTGGTGACTTCAAAAAGTTGCTTGTTTGGGCCTTTCTGGCGTCGCTGAATGTAGGCTGGGTAGCCATGGTTGTACTGTACTACACAGGCCTTTTTTTCAACATCAACAATGCAACTGGCCGACAGTTGTACACAATATCCGGGTCAACTTGTTATTCTCCGCCCCGCTGGGCTGCAAACTTTCCTAGGAGGTATGCATTAGGCTTAACAAGAAAATGGACTTTAAGAAATAATAAATGGGATGTAATTATAATAACTAGGTAGTAACTATAAAAAAGGCACCAAACATGCAATTAGTTTTGAAAAATATATTACTTTTGGAATTTGAAAATTTTAATTTCATTACTTGTTGCACGCGCAATATTTCGTTGGATTTTAACGTAATACAAATTTATTTTGAAATTATATTTAATCTGACTAGAAATTTTGGATAAAAATATTTCGGATCCCATCAAAATGTGGGAAATTTTTTTGAATTCTGTTTTGAGCGGTTGTTTGAAATTACTAATCGTTGTCCTAGGAAGTTGGGTTGTACTTTTAACAAATTGTAAATGGGCTATAGTAAATTCCATTGGAATTCAAAATTGGGTTGTACATTCTTACAAATCGCAAATGGGTTATATGTTCTCTACCACACACTTGTGGGCCTTCTAAGTTGACGCGTCCCCTAAAAAACTAAGTTGACGCATATGCAAGGCTTTGTCAACAACACACGATTCTAGCAGTTGTGGCCGTTGGATGTCCATACAATGGATGTCGTGCTTCTTCTTCAATCTCGGATATTCTTGCTTCGGCAGCCCAAAAAAACGATTCCTCCCCCTGACATCTGGGACGCACCATTTCGGAGGCTGACCTGTGGGCCTACTAAGTTGACGCATACCAAGGGCTTTGTCAACTTAGTCAATGTAAATGATTCTAGCTGCAGTGACCGTACAATGTCCATCCAACAGCCGTAGTGCTTCTAAAACCTCTAGTCTTCTTGCTCCAGCCGCCCAAAGCAGCGCCGGTCGTGCCGCGTGCTCCTGCCTCCCATGGCCGGCTGTGATGCCGCGGAGGCCTCACCGCCCCGTACTAATCCCACCGCGGGCCAGGGCATCGCTCTACTCACCCACACCCCCTATTATTCTGCGGCGACAGCAGCCTCACACCGCAGCCGAACCAGTGAACCCTCATACTCCTCTCCGCGCGAGCTTCCACTGTTGTGTCTTCCGCGGCGCGGCGTTATCCCCTTCCTAGGCCTCGCTGTCGTCCACCGCCTTGGTGCTCTCGGCGCGGCGTGGTCAACATGGTCAAACGACGGACTTCCATCGGAAGAGTACTGTACATGGAGAGGCTGACAGTTGGGTCCGCGGTGGCCACAAGGAAGTGCCTCCTTATTACATGCAAAATAATTATTCCTCCACCTGACAGCAGGGACTCACCGGACGGGCCACCTTATTTCGTGAAAAAATGTTTCCCCCTGACTGCTAGGACCCACCGGACGGGCCACCGTATTTCACGAAAAAACGTTCCCCCTGCTGTCAGCTCAGACCCACCGGAAGTGCCTCCTTATTACGCACAAATAAATGAATACTCCCCCTGCTAGCTGGGACCCACCTTGGTGGGAGGCTGACTTGTGGGCCTACTAAGTTGAGAGGGACGGAGGGCTTTGTCAACTTAGTCAATATGAACGATTCTAGCTCCAGTGACGGTACGATGTCCATCCAACGGCCGTAGTGCTTCTTCAACCTCTAGTCTTCTTGCTCCAGCCGCCCAAAGCAGCGCCGGTCGTGCCGCATGCTCCTGCCTCTTGTGGCCGGCTGTGATGCCGTGGAGGCCTCACCGCCCCCTACTACTCCCACCACTGGCCAGGCCATCCCTCTACTCACCCACACCCCTTGTTATTCTGCGGCGACGGCAGCCTCACACCGCAGCCGAACCAGTGAACCCTCATACTCCTCTACGCGTGGGCATCCACTATCGCGTCTTCCCCGGTTCCGCGTCGTCCCCTTCCTAGGCCTCACCGTCGTCCACCGCCCTGGTGCTCTCGGCGTGGCGTGTTCAATGTGGTCAAGGAACGATTCCATCGGACATGGACTATATGTGGAGAGGATGACAGCTGGGTCCACGGCCGCAGCAAGGAAGTGCCTCCTTATTACGCGGAAAATAATGGTTCCTCCACCTGACAACAGGGACCCACTAGACAGGCCTCCGTATTTTATGAAAAAAAAAACGTTTCGCCCCGGACTGCTGGAACCCACCAACTACATCTTCGCACGCAAGGAAGTGCGTCCGGGCAAAAAAATGATTATCCCCCTGACTGCGGGGACCCACCAGTTACATCTTCGCATGCAAGGAAGTGCCTGACAGTCGGGACCCACCTGGTCGAAGCGTACGTAGTGTTGTCATTCTGGTCGTGAACGTGTACGTACATACTAGTTGATGTAGAGGCGTGCATGTGTCATAGTAGAGGCGCGCACGTGTCGTAGTAGAGGAGCGCATGTAGCATGTACACGTACGTACAACGGCCAGGGTGCAAGAAAGTAAATACGGCCACGTACATACATACAGGCGGGGTCTCGAATGCCCGCGCATACGTACGGCCAGGGCTTGTGTACATGGCTGGGTCGGAACGGAGAAACATCGTCGTCGTCGTGTTCATGGGGAGCCAACCGGCTGGGTCTAAACGGAGTGCGTCGTCGTGTTCATCAAGAGGGCTTGGATGGAATAGGCGATGGAAACGAGGCCTGGCGTACAGCAAAATGGAGGAAACGGCCTTGTGTTCGACCAGCCACGTTCGAAACGGGATCCTGTTCATCGGGAGGGGCCTGGCGTACCGCAAAACGGAGGAAACGGACTTGTGTTGGACCTCCTACGATCGAAATGGGGTTCTGTTGATCGGGAAGAGTGTGGCTTCCCGCAAAACGGAGGAAACGGACTTGTGTTGGAGCGCTACGGTTGAAACGGGGGTCTTGTTCATCGAGAGGGGTGTGGCATACCGCAAAACGGGACTCCACGGGATACTGTTCATCTCCACCGTCGACCTCCTCCAGCCTCCACGGGCCACTGTTCATCCACAGTCGACCTCCTCCAGTCTCCACCTGCGACTGTTCATCCACGCGCTCCTATTCATCAAGCCTCCACCGCACGCTACTCCACCGGCTACTATTCAACCACCGCTCTCCATGGGCTCCTGTTCAACCACCCCTCAACGGTCTATTATTCATCCACCCCTCCACTGTCTACTGTTCATCCAGCCCTCCACAGGGTCATCCTGCTCATCCAGCCCTCCACAGGGTCATCCTGTTCATCCAGCCCTCCACGGGGTCCTATTCATCCAGCCCCAACCGGCTCGATCAATCGGGGTCCTATTCATCCAGAGGTAATACCACGGGGTCCTATTCATCCAGCCCCACCGCTCACTATTCATCCAACCCCCCCCCCCCCCCCGGCAACGCTCACTGTTCATCCAGAGGCAGCATCAATCGGCTTCAGTTAGCAGCACGCAGGAATCGCTCCATCGGGTTCAGTTAACAGCCATCGATCGATTGCTCGGGTTCAGTAACGCGTAGCCTGCAGTGCAATCGCTCGGGTTCAGTTAGAGCCCAACACCTCGCTCGGGTTCAGCTACAGCCAATGCCTCGCACACACGCGCGTATGTGTATAAGAGAAATGCGCATCGCTCGGCCCCCGACCACCCACCGTAACTGGGAA
Organism: Triticum timopheevii; assembly: GCA_963921465.1. Taxonomy (NCBI): domain Eukaryota; kingdom Viridiplantae; phylum Streptophyta; class Magnoliopsida; order Poales; family Poaceae; genus Triticum; species Triticum timopheevii. The sequence goes on along the minus strand of OY997264.1, from coordinate 242,920,054 downwards.
CTCCCCGAAATTTTCCTCGCCCTCGCTTCTACCACGGTTTTTTCGTCATGGACGGCCCAAAGAATGTCATGCAGCTGCGTCTCCGGCCCGCCCGGGACGAAAAGCCCATTTTCTGTCGTGATTTTTTGTCATAGAAGTAGGATCCCACCACATCTATAATGATACCGGGCTCTATCAATATTATCGTCATAGAAGTGTCATAAGTGTGACAGAAAAAAAATTCGTTTGGCCCAAAATGTCACGGATGTGTCTTTTTTGTAGTGTTAGCTTTCTCTGCTTTCTTAATTTTCTATTTGTTCCCTTTTGTTTAATATTTTTGCCACTGTTTAACACTCAACACAATTTAAAAACAGTGCCAAGAATTTCTGCAAATATTTATGTGACTTATATGGACTTTCCCAAACGCACACAAAAATTTCTGTGATATTTGAAAATATATTCTATATATTAAGAATATAAATCCAAATTCAAATACAATACGATTTAAATTCTCAATGCCCTAAAATATTCCATAAAAATGTTCCCGAATTTTGGTTTGATAGATAACTCTTGCCAAAATTACCAAAACTATTTTTAGGGCATTTTGGCTTCACTAAATGCATTTTCAGGGTTCTTGCCCTTTATTTAGAATTTAGAGGCTTCCACTTTCCTCAATTCAAGTTTCAAAATTTTAGACATGATACATGAGTGCTCTAGGATGCAACTAATACACGCAATAATCTAGGGTTGTGACATTCATAACCTAAGCAAATTGCCATGCTTTTCTAAAGACTCTCAAAATAATATAAGTGAAGCATGAGAGTTCATCAGTTTCTTCAAAATAAAACCACCGTCGTGCTCTAAAAGATATAATTGAAGCACTAGAGCAAATAACAAACTACTCCAAAAGATATAAGTGAAGATCAATGAGTAGTCGAATAATTATGCAACTATATGAAGACTCTCTAACATTTAAGAATTTCAGATATTGGGATATTATTCAAAAAGCAAGCAAAACAAAATAAAATGACATCATGCTCCAAGAAAAACACATATCATGTGGTGAATAAAAATATAGCTCCAAGTAAAGTTACCGATGAACGAAGACGAAAGAGGGGATGCCCAAGCTTAGGCTCTTGGTTGTCCTTGAATATTACCTTGGGATGCCTTGGGCATCCCCAAGCATAGGCTCTTACCACTCCTTATTCCATAGTCCATCAAATCTTTACACAAAACTTTAAAACTTCACAACACAAAAGTCAACAGAAAACTCATAAGCTCCGTTAGTATAAGAAAATAAATCACCACTTTTGGTACTGTTGTGAACTCATTCTAAATTCATTTGGTGTAATATCTACTGTATTCCAACTTCTCTAGGTTCATACCCTCCGATACTACTCATAGATTCATCAAAATAAGCAAAGAACACATAGAAAACAGAATCTGTCAAAAACAGAACAGTCTGTAGTAATCTGTAACACTCGAATACTTTTGTAACTCCAGAAATTCTGAAATAAATTGGTGGATGTGAGAAATTTGCCTATTAATCTTCTTCAAAAAGAATCAACTTAAAATCACTCTTCTATCAAAAATCACAATTATTCTCGTGAGCGCAAAGTTTCTGTTTTTTACAGCAAGATCCCATTAACTTTCACCCAAGTCTTCCCAAAGGTTCTACTTGGCACTTTATTGAAACAAAAGCTATAAACATGATTAATACAGTAGCTTAATCATGTGAACACACAGAAACAGTAGGGGTAAATATTGGGTTGTCTCCCAACAAGTGCTTTTCTTTAATGCCTTTTTAGCTAGGCATGATGATTTCAATGATGCTCACATAAAATATAAGAATTCAAACACAAAGAGAGCATCATGAAGAAAATGACTAGCACATTTAAGTCTAACCCACTTCCTATGTCTAGAGATTTTGTGAGCAAACAACTTATGGGAACAAGAATCAACGGAAAAAGTCCATTTTGAACCTTGAATTCGTAGGGGTTCGGCGAAACGAACCCTCAAATCGAAATCCCAGTCGATTGCACCCTGAACTATGCAATCCCGGTCTAAATCAAACCCTAGCAAAAGTCAACCAGGATTTGTCTAGCTATTGGATGAAGGAGCGGCATGTTGACCACTGTGTGTGCGCCGGTCCTTCGCGCTGGGCCAGCCCATTTGTTTTTTTATTTGCTGAAAAAAGTGTCTTTATTTTTCTGTCGCACGCACAGGCGTAAAACGTTAACTCGGTATTTGCAACAACAAATGTGTTGTACAACCAGCTGAGCAAGCGACCAAATGCATTCATATGACAACACAAAACAATAAGGGCCTGCTCGGTTCAAGGGAAAGAAAAGTGTAGGAACGGGAAAGGGGAGGTACAAAACATCGGAAGGAAAATTGATGTACGTGCATGCGGAGTTGCCCTTCGGAACAGAGGAAGGGAATCACACGAAATCAGCTAACATGCGTTCCAAAGAGTGATTTTTAAATGCAAAAAGAGGAGGAAAGTGGGGCCAAACTGTGCACAAAACAACCACACATGTGTGCACATGAAAGTTTTTTAAAATTCACAAACAATGTTGAAACGGAAACATTTTTCAAACTCCTGATTTTTTATTGAAAACACAAACATTTATAGAATTTTATAAAATATAGGAATATTTTTTGGAACTCCAGAACAAAATTAGAACACACAATCATTTTTTAAATTTGTGAAGAATTTTTGAAACGGAACCAATTTTTAAAATCACAAACATTTCTTTAAAAAAAATTCAATAATATGGGACAAAAACATTCTGAACAATATTTTAATCTGGTTCATGAACAACTTTATATTATTTTGAAAATCTGGTTCACGGTTCTTATTTGTGTGCTTATTTTTTGCAAATATGCAACTTCACAAATTAATGAAAAAATGAAAGAGTTGCGTGGAAAATAATTCGAACTCGCGGCAAATATATGATATTATTTTTGAAAAATATATGAATAGATGAACATTTTTGTAGTATATGCTGAACAATTTCCGAATAAGTATTCAACAATTGTGCGTTATACCAGTTTTTATTTTTGAAATTCTAGTTCAGAAGTTTTTTTTTGTCATTTCCTACTAAGATGGCCACTGGTTTTTCCGATCAAACACCACCAGCAGGCTGGGTGCTAACTTTTTTTTTAACGAAAAAAATTATACAGGACGGCCCAGCAGGGAGCAGGGTGTAGCGCCCTTGGTGAATTTTTGTTTCTTAACGAAAAAAAATTAAAGCAGGCTGGCCCAGCAGGGAGCTGGTGTGCGCACCCTCTGCGAAATGTTCCAATCCCGGCCATCCAAATGACCCGAAGGTTCAATTTAGACCGGGATTGCATAGTTCAGGGTGCAATCGACTGGGATTTCGACTTGAGGGTTCGTTTCGCCTAACCCATATGAATTCAGGGTTTAAAACGGACTTTTTTCAGAATCAACTAGCATAGGAAAGCAAAACAAGCATAACTTCAAGTTTTTCAACACAGAGAGGAAACTTGATATTATTGCAATTCCTACAAATATATATTCCTCACTCATAATAATTTTCAGTAGCATCATGTATGAATTCAACAATATAACTATCACATATGCACAAGCATAGAAATTGTATTACTCTCCACATTAGCAAATTTCTTCTCATGAATAGTAGTGGGAGCAAACTCAACAAAATAACTATCATGTGATACTTTATTCACATAATCAATTTGAGCATTAAAATCATGATGACAAGTTTCATGGATATCAATACTCTTTATAGCATAAATGTCATCACAATAATCATCATAGATAGGAGGCATGCTATCATCATAATATATTTTCTCATCAAAACTTGGGGGACTAAAAATATCATCTTCATCAAACATAGCATCCCCAAGCTTGTGGCTTTGCATATCATTAACATCATGGATATTCAAAGAATTCACACTAACAACATTGCAATTATGCTCATCACACAAAGATTTTATGCCATTGCATTCTTCTTCTAACACTTTGGCACAATTGTCGGAATCCTTATTTTCAAGAAAGACATTAAAAGGATGAAGCATATGAGGCACCCTCAATTCCATTTTTTTTAGTTTTCTTTTATATACTAAACTAGTGATAAAACAAGAAAGAAAAAGATTCGAGTGCAAGATCCAAAGATATACCTTCAAGCATTAACCTCCCCGGCAACGGTGCCAGAAAAGAGCTTGATGTCTACTATGCAACCTTCTTCTTGTAGATGTTGTCGGGCTTCCAAGTACAGAGGTTTGTAGGACAGTAGCAAATTTCCCTCAAGTGGGTGGATGGCCTAAGGTTTATCAATCCGTGGGAGGCATAGGATGAAGATGGTCTCTCTCAAACAACCCTGCAACCAAATAACAAAGAGTCTCTTGTGTCCCCAACACACCCAATACAATGGTAAATTGTATATGTGAACTAGTTCGGCGAAGAGATGGTGATACAAGAGTAATATGGATGGCAGATATAGGTTTTTCTAATATTAACATATAAAAACATCAAGGTCACAAGTGGTAGAAGTGAGGACAAACGGTATTGCAATGCTTGAAAACAAGGCCTGGGGTTCATACTTTCACTAGTGCAAGTTCTCTCAACAAGGATAACATAATTAAATCATATGACTATCCCTCAACATGCAACAAAGAGTCACTCCAACGTCACTAATAGCAGAGAACAAACAAAGAGATTATTGTAGAGTACGAAACCACCTCAAAGTTATTCTTTCCGATCAATCCATTGGGCTATTCCTATAAGTGTCACAAACAACCCTAGAGTTCGTAGTAAAATAACACCTTAAGATACACATCAACCAAAATCCTAATATCACCTAGATGCTCCAATGTCACCTCAAGTATCCGCGGGTATGATTATACAATATGCATCACACAATCTCAGATTCATCTATTCAACCAACACAAAGAACTTCAAAGAGTGCCCCAAAGTTTCTACTGGAGAGTCAAGAAAAAACGTGTGCCAACCCCTATGCATAGATTCCCAAGGCCACGGAACCCGCAAGTTGATCACCAAAACATACGTGAAGTGAATCAATAGAATACCCCATTGTCACCACGGGTATCCCATGCAAAACATACATCAAGTGTTCTCAAATCCTTAAAGACTCAAACCGATAAGATAACTTCAAAGGGAAAACTCAATCCATTACAAGAGAGTAGAGGGGGAGAAACATCATGAGATCCAACTATAATAGCAAAGCTCTCGGTACATCAAGATCGTGCCAAATCAAGAACATGAGAGAGAGAGAGATCAAACACATAGCTACTTGTACATACCCTCAGCCCCGAGGGTGAACTACTCCCTCCTCGTCATGGAGAGCGCTAGGATGATGAAGATGGCCACTGGTGAGGGGTCCACCCTCCGGCAGGGTGCCGGAACAAGGTCCCAAGAGGTTTTTGGTGGCTACAGAGGCTTGTGGCGGCGGAACTCCCGATCTAGGTTTATTTCTGGGTGTTTCTATAATTATAGGAATTTTTGGTGTCGGTCTCACGTCAGGGGGGGTCTCCGAGTCATCCACAAGATAGTGGGCGCACCCAGGGGGTAGGGCACGCTCTCCACCCTCGTGGATGGCTCGGGACTCTTCTGGCCTAACTCTTTTACTCCGGGAGCTTCTTTCGGTCCATAAAAAATCATCAAAAATTGGCACATCAATTGGACTTCGTCTGGTATTCCTTTTCTGTAAAACTCAAAAACAAGGAAAAAACAGAAACTAACACTAGGCTCTAGGTTAATTGGTTAGTCCCAAAAATCATATAAAATAGCATATAAATGCATATAAAACATCTAAGATGGATAATATAATAGCATGGAACAATCAAAATTATAGATACGTTGGAGACGTATCACATAGCAGCTCACCATTCCACCTCGAAGGCCCCCTTGCATGCAGCTGATGCTCTTGTGGAAGCCACAGCGGAGTCGGGGGATGCAGACACAGTGGGGGACATGACTAGTGTGGGTGGCGCTGCCGTCATCCCCCTGCAGCCGAAGCAAAAGGCGCCGGAGGAGGGCAACACTAGCAACATCCTGGCAGCCACGTTCCACAGGGTGCGAGTGGGGAGAATGTACTGCCTCCACCTCCCCACCATGCTAGTGGGCGTAGCCGCAGCGACGATGCTCGTTCGGGGGCAAGTCACGACCCCTGGCTGCTCTCGCTGTAGGCGCAGCTGCAGGACATGCACCTTGCCCAGGACAGGACAACCAAGACAGAGTGCCAAACAGGGTCATCGAACCCCAAGTACACCCCTCTCACCACCATGTTGTTGTGGTGACAGGATCTTAGCGACGGGAATGCGGCATCGCCACTGCTGGCACCAAAAGGAGTCAAGCAACGTCGTGATCTGCCTTGTCGTCTATGCTGAGCACTGCTTCGGAAGCCATAGCACGAGGCCAACTCCTGCTGAGATTCCCAGCAGCCGATCAAATGGACGAGTGGAGAGCCACCATCCAGAGTTTGATCGGTTTCGTTGAGGTAGAAGGATCAAAGTAGGCGGGCCAGCCATGGCGCCCGCAAGTGACAACCACGGCCCAAGCAACTGACCATGTCGAGGGGGCCACTCTAATGGTATAGTCGCCTTCCCGACTGCCAACACAGAGACCGCAGCCTGAACCACGCGACCAAGAGCCCGACTGGGCATCCATGGTTTTATCTGATCCTCGGGCCCGTCGAGATCAGCGACAGGTCCTGGAATATTGGCGGAGGGAAGACGCGTGCATCACCATAGAGCATTGTCATGACACCCGCCGCCAATCTAACATGTGAAATGGCCCAGACACGACGAACTCGTGCCCAGTGAAGACGGGTACTTGCCTTTTGAGGTAGTGTGCCCCACCTTCACTCACGAGCTGCAGCAAGTATGTTGGCCATCTGCTCGCGTTTTCAAGCCAGAACTACCAGAAAAAATATGATGGAAGATTAAACCTGGTAGAGTTCTTGAGCATCTACACCATCGTTGCTCAAGCTGCCGGGGGAATAGATGAACAGGTGTTTGCTAATTACTTCCTTTTGGCACTCAGGCCAAATGTTAGGTCATGGCTGATGCACCTACCGGAGAATTCCATTGCATCCTGGGCAGACCTGTGCAATGAGTTTGTTGGTGCCTTCACGGGCAGCCATCAAGAGCCAGGACGGCCCAGTGACTTGCAGCTCCTTCCGCAGAAGGAAGGGGAGAATCTGCGGAAGTATATGCAGAGGTTTAGCCGGGTACATAGGAACATCCCAGATATCCACCCGGCAGCAGTCATTCACATGTTCCAATCAAATGTGTGCAACAGGAGGATACGTTCCAAGATGAACGTTTGGTTTCCCAAGATTGTGAATAAGCTCTACACCTTGGCGGATAAGTGTGCCAATATCAAGGAAGGGAGGCGACTCCCCGGAGAAGACGGTGTCGAAGTTGATTCAGAAGACGACGATGGTGCCACTAACCCGAAGAGCAGGAATAAGAAGCGCAAGGAGAAAGTGGTACTAGCTGTGGAGGGTTCTGGTACCCCTAGTACGGGCAAGAAGGCCAAGACTGAAGCCCCCAGCAAGGAAGTTGCAGCGTGCGCTGATTGCCGGGAGGCTGCGGCAGCCGAAAAAGCCGGGAAGACAGATGGGCCATACTTCAAGATCCATCAAACCAAGGTCCATGATCTCCAAGAGTGTCATCAGGTCGACCAGCTCGTCAAAAAGAGGAAGGCTGAGTGAGAAGCGCGACAAGGAAAGAGACTAATAACGCGCTGGCGGCAAGGGCCGGGGCGGCAGAGGACGTTGCCACGGCAAGGCTCCCTAGCCGCACGAAAATCCTGCTAGATGCCGTGAAAAGAGGGAAGATGACGATGAAACTGATGGAGGGGATGATGAGGAGACTAGTGAGCAGGAGTTCCAGAAAGCCACTAAGACCCTATGCATTGACGGAGGTGCGTCTTTGCACTCCTCTCACTGCGCGCGTCAAGTCAATGTTGTAGAGCCCACAGTAGGTTCCCGGAAGCCACTCAAGTGGTCCCGCACGCCCATCATCTTCGACGAAGAGGACCACCCTGACCGCACCACAGCGGTAGGGTGCTTGTTGTTGTTGGTTTCACCAACAATCCGCAACCTCAGGGTCACAAAGATGTTGGTTGATGGCGGGGCAGTGATGAATTTGATCTCCCCCAAGGTAATCAGCAAGTTGCAAATATCAGATGAGGAACTCAAAGTTACTGGCACGTTTCAGGGAATCAACCCCTGCAGGAGTCATCCTAAGGGGGAGATTACGCTACCAGTGACATTTGGTGGAGAGCTGAACTACCAGACCGAGAAGGTTGTGTTTGATGTGGTTGATCTCCCTCTGCCGTACAACGGGATTCTTGGCCGTCCAGCTCCGGCAAAGTTCATGGCGGCATCACACTATGCCTACAACACATTGAAAATGCCAGGGACAATGGGCGTCATCTCCATTCCATCAGAAAAGAAAGATGCAATCATCTGCGTGGATAAAATGTATCGGGATGCGGTCGCTGCCGAGGCCACGAAATCTACAGCTCCCGCTAAGGACAGTAAGAAAGGAAAGAAGGCTAGCGGGGATACCGGCAAGGAACCCGGGAAGCACCCATCGATGATTTTCCGGAGAGCTCCAATAGAATAAGTTCCAAAGTTGCATCACCTACTATAAAGGTCCCTGAGGGAGTCCTGGACTAGGGGGTGTCCGGACAGCCGGACTATCAATGTCCGCCAGGCTATCAAGACTATGAAGATACAAGATTGAAGACTCTGCCCCGTGTCCGGATGGGACTTTCCTTGGCGTGGAAGGCAAGCTTGGCAATACGGATATGTAGATCTCCTACCATTGTAACCGACTCTGTGTAACCCTAGCCCTCTCCGGTATCTATATAAACTGGAGGGCTTTAGTCCGTAGGATAACATACAATCATACCATAGGCTAGCTTCTAGGGTTTAGCCTCCTTGATCTCATGGTAGATCTACTCTTGTACTACCCATATCATCAATATCAATCAAGCAGGAGTAGGGTTTTACCTCCATCGAGAGGGCCCGAACCTGGGTAAAAAACATCGTGTCCCCTATCTCCTGTTACCATCCGCCTAGACGCACAGTTCGGGACCCCCTACCCGAGATCCGCCGGTTTTGACACCGACATTGGTGCTTTCATTGAGAGTTCCTCTGTGTTGTCACCGATAGACCGGATGCCTCCCCACGTCTTCAAAGGCGATATTTTCGCCGGAGGGGCCTTGGCCGCCGGCCAAACTATCCGGCTTGGTGGTTTTCTCATGACCGCCTGTCCGGCCGCCGCTTCGACAATGACTTCTCAAGTCGTCGAAAGCAATCTTCGCGTCAGCCCTAAAGCTGCCGAACAGTTAGATCCAATGGAGCTCTTGTCTGTTAACGAGCTCTTGGATCGCATCGCCGCCCTGGGAGTCGCTACGGACTACAACCAGATTGGGCTTAAAACCGATCTGAGAGAGATTAACTCTCCCCAGGCGACCCACCACGTCGCAGTGGTGGAAGGGCAATACGGCAACTCTTCACCGGTGTTGAAAACAATTCATGTCCGGATTCCCGAACCCTCCATGCCGGATTCCCGCGGAGGGACGGACTTCGATCGAGCATCGAACTTAAAATCATGCATCGCCCCGGACTCGCTGGATTGTCCCCAGCAAAACACACTTCCGAATTCGGAAACCCCTTGGCCTTTGAGCCTCAAGATGGGCAGGGATCCGGATTTTATTCCACCCACCCGCCCAGACATATGCGATCTATCTCTAATACGGCAAGAGCCTACAGAAACAGTACATCACTACTGGGCCAGATTCCTCCTGGTTATGGATAGGATAAAGGACTGCCGAGAGGAAAACGCAATATCAATCTTCCGCAATAACTGCACGGACAAGGGAATACTAAACGCCATTGATCGTTGCAAAATTACGCGCTTTACCGATCTGGCGTCCATAGTACGAAAGTACTGTGCGATGGAGAGTTTCCGGAAAACCGAAAATCAGTTTTGGGATAATCCGGCCCCAAACCCAGTCCGCAGTAAAAGGGTGCCTTACACTCAGGCCCCAGATGCAAAAACAAAAAAACAAAAACCCAGTCAGGGAAACGGAACCGTACTGGAGGGATGGCTCAATGGACCCTATAAGCTTCATAATACAGAGGGAGCCGTCCCAACACATAGCCTTCGAGCATGTTGGATATTACGGCAGGTGGCCAAAAGTGGCGAAGAGCTTCTAGCTCCGGGAAACCACTCCAACAATACCAGCACGGTATCAACAGTCTTCGAGACTTTCACATCAAATAATATGCGAAAACGATCAATCCGCGAACTCGCCGAAGTCTACCAAGTAGCAACAGCAAATCCATGGAGTGACACATCCATTACCTTCAATGGCAGCGACGAGCCCATATTCCGAACAACCAGAGCCCCAGCCGCACTGGTACTTAGTCCCATAGTGGATGGCTTTCGACTGACAAAAGTCCTCATGGACGGCGGCGGCGGACTAAACCTCATTTACGAGGAAACTCTGCGAAAAATGGAAATCGATTGGAGCCGTATTGAGCGAAGCAGCACAACCTTTAGAGGAATAATCCCTAGCCGGGAAGCGCGCTGCACCGGAAAAATCACACTCGATGTGGTGTTCGGCTCTCCGGACAATTACAGATCCGAAGAAGTCACGTTTCAGGTGGCCTCGTTCAGCAGTGGATACCACGCCATATTAGGACGAGAGGCATTCACAATTTTTCAAGCAATACCTCATTACGGGTACATGAAGCTTAAAATGCCTGGGCCCAACGGAATAATCACTCTCGCTAGTGATCCAGACATAGCGCTCCGCGCCGAAAACAAGACAGCCGCACTAGCCCTCGAGGCACTATCCGAAGCCTTAGCGGCAGAGGAACTCACCGTGCTGCGCTCTACGGTGAACAGGGACGATGTGATACTCGATAAAAGATCCAAGTCCACCTCCTTCAAACCAGCAGACGAGATAATAAAATTCCAGGTCCATCCAACGGACCCAACAAAGACGGCCTCCATTGGGGCACAGTTGAACCCCGAAATAGACGCCGCACTGCGCGAATTCCTTCGGGAAAATTGGGATATCTTCGCCTGACATCCTTCAGACATGCCTGGAATCCCCCGCAGGTTGGCTGAACACAGCCTCAACATCCTAAAAGGATTCAAGCCAATCAAACAGGCTCTTCGACGATTTTCCGAGCCCAAAAGACAGGCAATGGGAGAAGAGCTAGCCAAACTATTGGAAGCCGGATTCATTAGAGATATCAAACATCCGGACAGGCTAGCAAATTTGGTGATGGTACCAAAGAAGGATAAATCCTGGCGCCTCTGTGTCGATTTTAAAGACCTCAATAAAGCTTGCCCAAAGGATCCCTTCCCTCTCCCCCACATCGATCAAATCATCGATGCCACAGTAGGGCACGATTCGTTGTGCTTCCTGGACGCATACTTTGGCTATCATCAAATCAAGATGGCGGAAGCAGACCAAGCCGCAACGGCATTTATCACTCCATATGGACCATTCTGCTTCAACACGATGCCCTTCGGACTCAAAAACGCCGGCGCAACATATCAGCGCATGATTCAAACATGTCTGGCCACCCAGATCGGCAAAACAGTCGAGGCATACGTAGACGACGTAGTCGTCAAAAAAAACACGTCGAAACTTTAGTAGACGATTTGAGGCTCACATTCGACAACCTCAGAGCATATGACATCAAGCTGAATCCGGAAAAATGCGTGTTCGGCGTACCAGCCGGAAAGCTGCTGGGCTTCATTGTATCCGGTAGAGGAATTGAAGCAAATCCGGCCAAAATCCGAGCTCTGTCACAATTGGATATTCCAAAAGACCTCAAACAAATACAAAAATTAACAGGATGCGTGGCAGCATTAAGCCGCTTTATCTCCCGTTTAGGAGAAAAGGCGTTGCCCCTCTATCGCCTCCTCAGGCGCACCGAACACTTCGAGTGGACGGATGCTGCCACTGCCGGACTCGAAGAAATAAAGGCCATACTGGCAACAAATCCGGTCCTGGCTGCGCCCACTCTGGGCGAACCAATGTTGTTGTACATCGCAGCAACACATCAAGTTGTAAGCGCAGTGCTCGTCGTCGAACGAGCGGCAGAAGGGCATAAATTCCCTCTTCAAAAACCAGTGTATTATGTATCCACTGTGTTAACCCCCTGCAAATCCCGTTACCCGCACTATCAGAAGATAGCATATGCGGTATTCATGGCGTCTCGAAAGCCCCGGCACTACTTTCAAGAGTGCTCGATAACAGTGGCCTCCGAAGTAGCACTCAATGACATTATAAATAACCGCGACGCAATGGGCAGGATAGCAAAATGAGCCATTGAGCTCTTACCATTCGACATCACTTATAAACCTCGACGAGCTATAAAGTCACAAGTTTTGGCTGACTTCGTCGCCGAATGGACTGAAGCCGAACTCCCTAAAGAGTACGGCGCGTACTCCAATTGGACTATGCATTTCGACGGCTCCAAAATGTTGGCCGGACTGGGGGCTGGCGTCGTACTGACGTCCCCCACCGGAGATACAGTCCAGTACGTACTTCAAATAATGTACACGGACTCCAACAATGCAGCCGAATACGAGGCCCTGTTACATGGTCTCCGGATGGCAGTCTCCATGGGCATTCAACGCCAAGAGGTGCGCGGGGACTCAAACCTTGCAATATCCCAGATAAATGGAGACTTCGATGCCAAGGATCCGAAAATGGCAGCATATCGTAACGCTGTCCTAAAAATGTCAGCCCGGTTTGAAGGAATCGAATTCCATCACATAGCCCGAGATAATAGCCAAGCGACCGACGTCCTGGCACGCATCGGTGCGAAACGTGATGCTGTCCCTCCAAATATCTTCCTGGAACGGCTCTTCAAGCCATCCGTACTATGGGAAGAGGAGCCCGGTAGCTACAAACCGGAGAAAACCGCACCAACTGGTGATTCGGCAGACAACATAGCACCCTCCGCCCACGTCATAATGGCGGTAATCGCCGTGTGGACAGAACCTTTCCTAGCCTACTTACTTAGGCAGGAACTTCCCGAAGACCAAAATGAGGCCCGCTGCATAGCCCGGCGATCGAAGGCCTACAAGGTCCATGAGGGAGAACTTTATAAGAAAAGTACCACCGGAGTCCTTCAAAGGTGTATCTCCGAAGAAGAAGGGCGAAACCTCCTGGCTGAAATTCATGCCGGACTAGGCGGACACCACGCAGCAGCCCGGGCCCTTGTAGGAAAGGCATTCCGTACAGGATTTTATTGGCCGACGGCTCGGGCAGACGCACAGGACTTGGTCCAGCGATGCGTTGGTTGTCAGCTCTTTGCTAATCAGAGCCATATGCCAGCCACCGCCCTCAAAACCATACCCATTACCTGGCCGTTCGCGGTCTGGGGGCTTGACATGGTTGGACCACTTAAAGGGGGAACCCACAAGAAAAAGTACCTATTGGTCATGGTGGATAAATTCGCCAAATGGATAGAGGCCAAACCGGTCAAAACGGCAGAGTCCAGACCAATGATAGACTTTATATCAGGGGTGGTACACCGTTACGGAGTCCCCCACAGCATCATCACCGACAACGGCACGAACTTCACAGCCGACGAGGTTAAGTCATGGTGCAAAAATATGGGCATCAAGCTCGACTATGCGTCAGTCTATCACCCTCAAACCAACGGTCAAGTGGAAAGAGCAAATGGTCTAATAATGAGCGGCATTAAACCCAGACTAGTGAGGTCACTCACCAAATCCGACACACAATGGGTCGAGGAGCTCGACTCCGTACTCTGGGGGCTGCGGACAATGCCTAACCGTACTACCGGATTCACACCATTTTTTATGGTATACGGCGCAGAGGCAGTCTTGCCCTGTGACATTATTCATGACTCACCTCGAGTGCGCATGTATGAGGAAAGAGAAGCCGAGCTTGATCGGCAGGACAGCTTGGACACATTGGAGGAAGAACGCGACGTCGCGAAGGCTCGTTCCGCATTCTATCAGCAGCAGGCCCGAAGATATCAAAGCAGAGAAGTACGGGCCAAGACTTACAACATTGGTGAACTAGTTCTACGCCTGCCGGACAAGAAAAAGGACAAGCTCAAGCCCAAATGGGAGGGTCCCTTCATCATCGATCAAGTACTGACCGGCGGAGCGTACCGTCTACGAAATGCGTCGGATAACCGACTCGAGCCGAACCCATGGAATGCAGCCCGCCTCCGACGATTCTATGCCTTGCGCCGGACTAAGAGTTCGTCCCCTTCCCCCGTCCAAACTTTTACACTTCGGCTGTCTTTTGTTTCTCTTTTTATCCTTTTTTATTTTTAAAAAAAAAACCTTCCGGGCCTATTTTTTGCATTCTTTGCATACGCATGATGTGCTATCCGCACTCATTATTCCCGGGGGCTTCTTTTACAGAAGCTCAAGTATACGCATGATGTGCTATCCGCACTCATTATTCCTGGGGGCTTCTTTTACAGAAGCCTAATTATACGGGTTTTATACCCATCACATGTGTCAAGCTTCCACATGTACCTTTTATTCGCCATTATATGCATCGATATGACTTAAGTTTTGGCCAAGCTGGGTTACCTGGCTCCTGTGCTTACCCCTACGTTCCCGATTGTTCGGCTAGGAGGTAAAGGGAGCACCTCTGCGATTGTTACTGCCGGGTCAGCCGGATGTGTACCTCAGACTGGGTGAAGCCGAAAGCTAGCGTTCTTAAGGGAATATTCGGTCGGTGACTTAAAAGATGACTTTTTACCTATTTATTATCTGCCCCCAGATGTTTTACTGCTTTCTTTGTAGTCCGGACATGCACTTTAGGGCATGCCTCCTAGCGAAAGGAACCCTTAACGGAACTATTCTCCCTGGAAGATGTTTCTTACTAACCATGTAATATAACATAACTAGTTGGGCACTTGTCTGATAAAGCACTAATGACCCCTACGCCTGGTCTCCATGCATACCACGGTTGTTTCTTAACCAAAAAGGTATTCGGACACACTCCGGACTCTAGGGTCCCGAGGTCGAAGCGAAAAGGTCGGCAAAGACAAATGATCTACAATCCGGCTAGAAGGCATTTCACATGTCACTTTAAAGGGTAACATACATTGTCAAATTTATTGATTGTATTCCTCCTCAATCCCGTCTAACAGGCTGTCTAATTTACAGTCCTGTTGGGAAAATTTAGCAGCCAACTCTACTTGGCTATACACTAAACTCACAGGGATCTCCTTCCCGTCGGGCCCCACCGGTCCAACTTCGGCTATATGGTTGGGATCTGCCTTCTTGTACCGCGTCTTCACCATGGCCCAAGCCTCCCTCGCACCTTGACGGCAAGCCGAAATCTTCCACAAACGGAAGCGCTGCCGCACTCCCTGCAGCTTCTCCGCAAGCTCCCCGAGGCTCTCGGGTAGGGTGAGGGCTGGCCATAAAGCCTGAACGACGCCACTCATTGCCTGCCGAACTCGTTCGAGTAGTTGCAACAGTTCGGGAAGTTGATCACCCATTGATATGGGCATCTCCTCTGCAGGACGACCCGTGAGTATACCTACAAGACATATCATGTCAAAACGCTTCCTCACCGGACTCTTCTTTTTGAAAGAGTTTGCTCAAGCACTTACTATAAATGCTACGACGAAGCCACTGGTTCTCCTTAGCGGAGCCAGACAGCTCGGCCTGTACGCCTTTTAGCTCTTTTCCGAGCTTGGCGTTGGCATCTTGGAGCTTGTTCCTTTCCTGTTGAACTCTATTCAGCACACTCTCGCCGGCCTTTAGCTGGCGTAGCAATGCTTGCCTGTCCGGATCTTGTCCGGCGGTACCTGCAAAGGTCATTATTAGACTCGCGCGCACGCCGCACAACGCTTATATTTATAAAAATGTGTTACCAGGAGGGGTCTTTCCGTCTCCTCCTGCGGCAGCAAGTGCGGCCTCAAGTTGGGCCTTGCAATCTTGCAGCTCCCGAGACAGCTGGGCGTTCTTCTCGTTAAGTGCCAGAAATTTACAATGATCCTTAAATCAGTTAGCATAACTAATTTAAGTCTCGGGGGCTACTGGTATATACAACCATTATAATTTCCTTACCCGTATGTCTTTCACATACTGCTCCGTGGCTTTGGTAAAACCATTTTGAGCAGCACGGAGATGCGCGTCCCCTGCGTTAAAAGTATCCAATGCCTCAGGGGAAAAGCACACTTCTTGAAACACTGTCCGGCGGCGCCTATGGTTCATGGCGCTCTCCACCTCAGACTTGGTGGCGGATAGTCTGTCGGTATCCTCCGTTGGAGAAGGATCTGGCTCGCGTCTTGCGTTTGCCTCCCCCTCCAGGCTGGGCGCTGGGGCCTGGCCGGTGTTGGTCGGATTGGCAATTCCTGCGCTCGCAGTCCGGCGAGCGCTTTTTCTCCTACAGAAATCATGGGCACTTAGACATTTTCTCGGAACGTTGCTCTAAAAATTCAAATACGAGCTATACCTTTGCGGCGACGTTTCCGTCCGCACTACGCTCCTTTTCCGCCTGCTGGTTCAGACTGACCTCTGTTGGTCGGCCACCGCGAGCTCGGCTTCCTGCCGTAAAGGTGCTTCCTGCAAAATACCATCGTTCGCGAAGGTCAGAAATGGGCAGGGATGAGATAATGGTGTCCGGACTTCGGTCGCAGTAACCTGGGAAGCCGGACTCAGTCCGGGGTAGTCCGCCGTAATGGCGACCAAAGCATTGTCTATGCTGAGCTGGTGATACACCCCGTCGATCAGCTCCACCTCGATATTCGGGTCCTCTTCGGAGGCCGGACCCAGGGATCCTTCTGGATCCTCGAGTTGCGGAGCAGGACTTACCATGTCCTCCACAATCCGGCGTAGACCCTGCGCCGAAGACATAATGTAAGAAGCTTAAACTTCGAAAGCATGGGCTGGGCCCTTCAAGGTGTTCACTTACCCATCCTCTGGGGTTGATCATGGAAAACCCATTCAAAGGGTTCGTTCGAAGGAAATCCTCCTTCTCCCCCTTGTACAGACTGGACAGGATCTTCACCAGATCCTCGGTCGAATCCGGCCCTTTGCGGCCATGTCGGGTAGCATCGTCTTCCCCGTTAAAATCCCACATGGGGTGGCCTCTGTATTGCAATGGTTGTACCCCTCGCTTGATGTATGTCGCCATGACTCCGATCATGGTCAAGCCGGAATGAGCCATTAATCTTATCCGGCCCATCAAGTAATGGACGCTCTTGTCTTCCTCCAATCGGGGGCTCCGCGGGCGCCAGCTGAAGCGTTTCTTCAAGGGAGCAGCACTAAACTCCGGGAGGCCGATCCGGACTGGGTCTGGCAGCGGAGCGTCTTTTATATAAAACCATTCCGAGGGCCAGTCTTCGGACGCCCTCTTGGGAGTGCCGGATAGGTATCCGGTCCCGGCGATGCGCCATATTTCGGCGCCGCCCACTTGATATATGGACCCCTGGTAAGAACGGGGTACGAGGCAAAACAGCCTCTTCCACAATGCGAAATGGGGCTCAATGCCCAGGAATAGCTCGCAAAGAGCTACGTAGCCCGCGATATGCAGCACAGAGGAGGGCGTAAGGTGGTGGAGCTGGAGTCCGTAGAACTTCAGGAGCCCGCGGAGGAACGAATGTATTGGAAATCCGAGTCCCCTCGTCAGATAAGGGACAAAACATACTCGCTCCCCCTTATTGGGGCTTGGAGTGTCCTCCGCCTGTCTCCCACCTTGATAAGTAACCAGTCCAGCCCGGACTGGGATCATAATGGCCGGAGGGAGGAATCCCCCCGTTTGGAGCTTCTCGAGCTCGTTGTGCGAAATAGAGCACCTCCTCCAACTCCCCGGCGGTGGGCTGGGAGCACGCGAAGAAGAGCCGTGGTGACGATCCATGGTGGAATGGATTTCTAGGTCAAAGGCGCTTCGATGGAGTATTCGCGGGAGGAAGATGGTGTGGTTTGGATCTGAATTCTTGCCTCTTTTATAGGCGGTCGACTCGCACAATTGGGGGGTGAAATGCAAAAAACACCCTGGCTTTTCGCATTCCTGCGACGCGTGGAAGAGGGCCTTTATTTGGCGTAGAAGCCGAGGAGCACAGTATTCAAGATAAAGCCGAACACTGTTCGGCAGGTACATGGAATTTGAAGGGAGAACCCGCATTGCAACGCCGAAGACTATAAACGCGCTGGACTTATCGTCATTGAAGCCTGGTTCAGGGGCTACTGAGGGAGTCCTGGACTAGGGGGTGTCCGGACAGCCAGACTATCAATGTCCGCCGGACTATCAAGACTATGAAGATACAAGATTGAAGACTCTGCCCCATGTCCGGATGGGACTTTCCTTGGCGTGGAAGGCAAGCTTGGCAATACGGATATGTAGATCTCCTACCATTGTAACCGACTCTGTGTAACCCTAGCCCTCTCCGGTATCTATATAAACTGGAGGGCTTTAGTCCGTAGGACAACATACAATCATACCATAGGCTAGCTTCTAGGGTTTAGCCTCCTTGATCTCGTGGTAGATCTACTCTTGTACTACCCATATCATCAATATCAATCAAGCAGGAGTAGGGTTTTACCTCCATCGAGAGGGCCCGAACCTGGGTAAAAAAGATCGTGTCCCCTGTCTCCTGTTACCATCCGCCTAGACGCACAGTTCGGGACCCCCTACCCGAGATCCGCCGGTTTTGACACCGACAGTCCCGGCAGGGCTGGCTGGCGCTGGTGGTACATTCACCATCAGCTCCACCCTTGATGACAAATTGAAAAGCGCACTCGTTTCCTTCCTGCGGGCGAATGTAGATGTGTCTGCTTGGTAACCATCTGACATCCCACGCATTCCCTGGGAGGTAATCAAGCACCACCTAGCTGTCTGCCCTCATGCCCGACCCGTCAAGAAAAAGGTCAGAAAGCAAGCTTTAGGACGGCAACAATTCATTGTTGAGGAAATCAAGAAACTTGAAGCAGCTGGTTTAGTTAGAGAAGTGTTGCATCCGACTTGGTTGGCAAACCCGGTAGTGGTGCGCAAGGCAAATGGGGAGTGGAGGCTTTGCATAGACTTCATAGATCTGAATAAAGCATGCCTGAAGGACCCGTTCCCCTTGCCACGCATCAGCCAGATCATGGATTCCACTTCCGGGTGCGATTGGCTTTCCTTCTTGGATGCATACTCTAGATACCGTCGGATATTCATGTCCAAGGAGGACAAGGAGAACACAGCATTTATTACCCCATGCGGCACGTACTGCTTTGTGCGGATACCCTTTGGGTTAGAAAGCATCGGATTCACTTTTGCAAGGGTAGTGCAAATTTGTTTTGAACCACGGCGGCATAGGAACATTGAAGCTTATATGGATGACATAGTGGTCAAGACCAAGGACAGATCAACGCTCATTCAAGACCTGGAAGAGACCTTTGCAAATTTGCGCAAAATCAACTTGAGGTTGAACCCTGAGAAATGTGTGTTTGGTGTTCCCTCTGGCAAGCTACTCGGCTTCTTTGTGTCTCATAGGGGATAGAGGCCAACCCCAACAAGATCAAGGCAATTGAGCAGATTCAGGCACCCAAGACAGTTAAGGATGTGAGGCGTTTGACTGGATGCGTTGCCGCGTTGAGCAGATTCATTTCCAGGTCCGCCGAGCGCACCTTGTCGTTCTTCAAAATTTTGAAGAAGGCAGTGCCAATGAAGTGGACCCTAAAAGCAGAAGAAGCGCTAAGAGACTTGAAGACCTACCTGTCCTCTGCTCCCACCTTGGTCGCTCCTATACCGCAAGAGTTGTTGCTGCTATACTTAGCGACAACCAATCAAGTGGATAGTGCAGTGTTGCTGGCGCGGTGGGTAGTAGATCAAGAAGCAGCCGCGGCTACTGTTACCCCCCGGAGAAGGAAGTGAATCAATCCCAGCAAGGTCAAGTGTAGATCAGGAGAAAGAAGAGTAGGATAACAAGCGCAGTCCCAAGTCAACGGCAAATAAGAAAGTGGTGCAGCGGCCGGTGTACTTTGTTAGCTCCCTGTTGCAGGGGGCTACATCAAGGTACTCTGAAGTGCAAAAGTTGATCTTTGGCCTCATCATGACCTCAAGGAAACTGCGCCATTACTTCCAAGACCATGAGATCACGGTTATCACATGTTTTTCTTTGCAACACATACTGAGGAACCCGGAGGCCACTGGAAGAATAGTGGAATGGGCTTTAAAATTGTCAAGCTTTGGTCCAAAGTATGAGAGTACATCAACCATTCAGATTAGAGCACTGGAAGAGTTCGTTGCAGAGTGGACACCAACTCTAGATGAAGAGACATCCGAAAACAGTCGTCCCTGGCAAGGAGGCCCCCAAGGGCGGATCATGTACTTTGATGGTGCTTTCTCACTGCAGGTTGTGGGGGCTTGCGTGCTCCTTGTTACCCCCACTTGAGAAAACCTCAATTATGTGATCCAAATGCATTTTCCCTGGGAGAGAGCTACCAAGAATATTGTTGAGTATGAGAAAGGGCTCCTTGTCGAGCTCAGGGTTGCAACAGAATTGGGAATCTGTTAGATATCGGGTTCCGGTGAAACCCTTAAGGTTCGAACGCTGGGGTGCGCCCGAAAATATTCTCCCTACCGATCCACGTCCCAAGACCTCGCCGCGAATCTAAGCTAGCACGATGAACAATACAAGAGACGCAAGGTTTATACAGGTTCGGGCCACCATTATGGTGTAATACCCTACTCCTATGTGTGGTGTGGTGGATTGCCTCTTAGGCTGATGATGAACAGTACAAGGGAATAACAGCCTCGCGAGGGGTGTTCTTGTGGTGGTGTGCTTGGAGAGGAACTGATCTGTCTCTGTTGGCTCCAGATGAGATGATCCTTTCTACTATGGTGGCTATCTCTATATATAGAGGCCCTGGTCCTCTTCCCAAATATTGAGCGGGAAGGGAGCCAACAACGACCATTTTGAAGGGGGACAACTAGTACAATCTATCCTAACTAAAGGTGGTCTTCAGTTGCCAAAGGCACAGGCGATGATGCCGTCTTGGGCTCCACGGTGACCTCCGTCCTGTCGCTCTGCTGGTCTTGGTCTTGTTGCACCAATATGGAAACCTTTGCTTGATGCCTCGGTACTCCGCACCTACGCTTGCCCCCTTTGCACCAAAGAGGAAATGAGGACACTGCGTGAGCTGGCGCCTGCCTGGCGCCCGCCTGGTCTTGATCGTCATGGCTTGCGTCATGAGCACCTCGTGAGGTACCCCTTGCCTTGATCTCTCCGCCTCCTCGTGAGCCTGCCTGGTGGTGCCGCCCCTGGTGAGGCCTTACGTCGTCCGCCCCGTGAGGCTTGGCCCCTCGCGAGGGTCTTGAACTTGGGTTGATGAAGACGGGTTGTACTGGGCCGCTGGTGAGCCACGCCGCAGGACGCAGGTAGGCAAGTCTGGGTACCCCCATTCCCAGAACGCCGACAGTAGCCCCCGGGCCCAAGGCGCGCTCGGACTTGGCTTAGCAACGAAGCCAAAGGGCAAGTGCGGAGCGCCGCGAGCCCTAATAGCCTGCAGCCTTGGTCGCCGTGTGGCGGTTGATTGGACGTGAGCGTCTCCGCTTCCCCACGCTGCCTTGGCAACTGCCCGATTTGACGAGTCCCTACTGCATGCAAAAATAGTCATCATTACCTGTGATCGCGGAGGCCGACGGTTGGCCTCCCTTGCGCTATAAATACGAAGGGGCAAAAGCCCCCATAGCACATCTCCCCTCACCCCGCCTGCTTCTTCTCCTTCCTTGCTCCGGTTGCCTGCAACATACCATGGCGCCCATGAAGAGGTTCTCGTCCGCGGAAAAAGGGAAGGCTCGCCAGGAAGGGCCCGGCTCTCCTCCGCCCAAGCACGGCCATGGTCATCCCCGCAAGCATCCCGCGACTCCCGTCGCAGCTCCTCATGGTCGCGGCGGTGGCTCTTTGCGCGGTAGTGGCCGCCCGTAGCGAGGCAGACTAGTCGGTGAAGGAAGGCGCACCGTGGCTGCGTGGCCTCCCTGACCGCGCTTCCATTCAGCAGAGGTGCTGCCGGAGTTTGTTGTGTGGTCCGCTGACCCGGCCGGCAACTGGCTCCAGCTCCCTCGCTTCTTCGCCGGCGAACTGCCAGCTGCAGGCCCTGGCGGGCTTTGGCTGCAGGCGGACGGCTACTGCAGTAGGGCCTCCTGGGTCGCGGTGGAGATCTCCGTCACCGGGAACGTGGCCCTGGCCCAAGGTTGGCAGATGTTTGACCGCGCACGTGGCCTGGGCCGGCGGTGCACCCTCCACTTCAAGTTTGATGGCGATGCGACCCTCTATGCGAGGGTGTTCGGAGAAGATGGCCGCCATGTTGGGTGCTGCCCTAAAGACGATGACGGCGACAAGGTGCTTGGCCTTGGTGACGGTCGTGATGAGGACGAGGGCAAACCCGCTCCCGGCGGCGTCCGTAGCTCGCCGAGCCTCAGCGGCTCCTCCTCCGGTGACAGCTCCTCCCGCGGTGGCTAAGATCAGCCACCACGTCGCCACGCCTGCTTCGAGGGTGGTAGCGGGTCGTCCCGTCGCCGCGCCCCGGTGAAGCACGAGGCGGGGTCTGATTGAGCCCGGGAGGATGATGTGGGTCCCTCCTTGCGAACTGTCTCAGGGAGCTCGCCATTTTTATTTTGTTTTTCTCCTTTTCCTGCAT
Source organism: Triticum timopheevii (assembly GCA_963921465.1). Lineage (NCBI taxonomy): Eukaryota > Viridiplantae > Streptophyta > Magnoliopsida > Poales > Poaceae > Triticum > Triticum timopheevii. The sequence goes on along the minus strand of OY997264.1, from coordinate 242,897,392 downwards.
TGAGAGAGAGAAGTACGGGGCCCCGTGGGGGCGTGCAATAGACTATGATCCCTATTATCGTGCTATATTTATCATCCCTGTGATCTGTTACGGTGTTGCGGTTATGCGCCTGTGCGTAGGAACAACTTAGCTCAGCATGTTGAAGTAGTTTTCGCCTCGCGAGGTACCCGCTCGAGGCCTCGCCAGGCGCCTTAAGATCTGCAAAAGATCAGTTGGGAGAATAGTTTCTGGACCTTGGTCGCGAGGGTTGTCGTCTTAGGCTCGGCGCTTTGTGTCACGATGCCCGTGGGGCATGGACCGGGAGGGGTGCTCCCGCTGTGAACTTCAACGAGGGAGCCTCACGAAAACCAGGCGAGAAAAGGCTCACGAGGGTGTGCGCGCAGCCCCCTCGCGAGGCTTGCGAGAGAGAGAGCGAGCCAAGCAAAAGCCAAAAACTGAGAACAGGGGCAAAGGACGGCAAACAACACTAGAAGCAACTCCAATAAATGTCCAAACAAGGGAGAACAAACCAGCTGCGGAAAGCAAATGAAAAGCCGCATCCGGCACCTAGTCCAGTATTCGACGTCTTCTCACCAGCACGGAGCTAAGTGATGCCACTGGCGTGGGCGGGAGCCCTCGAGGCCCAAGGGTGGGACTCCGGAGACTCCGGGGCATGTACAGCCCCAACTCATTATTACGTGAGAGTGTCACGAGCGGCGAGCTTCACAGGTACTGGGCCTTCTTCACAGGCACTGGGCCTTTCTTGGGGCGGTGAGCTTCACAGGCACAGGGCTTCTTCTCAGGCACTGGGCCTTTCTTGGGGGGGTGAGCTTCATAGGCACCGGGCCTTCTTTGCAGGCACTGGGCCTTTCTTCATAGGCACCGGGACATTCTTCAAGGGTAGAACCTCCGGAGGTGCTGAATGTTCCAAGCGTTTGGAATGGGCACCCCTTCCTGAATCTCCAGGCGCGTGGCGCCAGGTCTGGAAACATAAACAACCTTGAACGGGCCCTCCCACATGGGCAAGAGCTTATGCAGACCTTCCCTGGAGAGCACCCACCTGAGCACGAGGTTACCTACCTCAAGAGTCCTGGGCGGATGTTGCGGCAATGATACCACCGTAGCGCCTGCTAGTATCTTGCTGCTCGTAGCGCGGCTTCCCGGTGGTGTTCCTCCCCCAGCACGAGGTCCATCCCCCGCATGGCGTCCTGTTGCGCTTCATCAAACGCTAGGACCCGCGCGGAGCGATGCCTGACCTCTTGAGGGAGGACCGCCTCTGCTCTGTAGACGAGGAAGAACAGGGTCTCACCAGTCGACTTGGTGGCAGTAGTGCGGATGGACCACAACACGAACTGGAGCTCGTCGTGCCATCCCCTGTTGCAGGCCTCCAGCTTCTTCTTGAAGGTCCCGATTTTGAGGCCTTTCAAAACCTCTGTGTTGGCGCATTTGGCATGGCCGTTACTCCGGGGGTGTGCCACCGAAGCGTAGCATATCTGCGTTCCCAGGTTAGCACAATATGTTTTGAAGAGACTGCTGGTGAACTACGAACCGTTGTCGGTGATGATGCGATTAGGGACCCCGAATCGGCTCACGAGGCCCTTGATGAATTTGACTGCAGAGCCAACTGGGATGGTGCGGAAGGCTTCCACCTCCGCCCACTTGGTGAACTTGTCGATGCCGACGTAGAGGTAGCGATAGCCCCCAGGCGCTCGCGGAAACGGGCCAAAGATATCCAGCCCCCAGACTGCGAACGTCCATGAAGTGGAATGGTCTGCAGGCCCTGAGCTGGCTGGTGGATCTGCTTGGCATGGAATTGGCAGGCTTCATAGGCCTTCACCAGCTCGATTGTGTCGTTGAGCGCCGTAGGCCAGTAAAAACCGTTGCAAAATGCTTTGCCGAGAGGGTCCGTGATGACGAGTGATGTCCGCAATCTCCATCGTGTATGTCAGCCAGCAACTCCTTCCCCTGCTCCCTGGAGATGCAATGCAGGGAAACATCATTTGGCCGCTTCCGATAGAGCTCTTCGTCTTGGATGGAGTAGGCCGTGGCCTGCCGGGCCACACATTCCGCGTCCTCCTCCTTTTCTGGTGGAGTCCCTTGCAATAGGTAGTCCTTGAATCCATAGTCTAGCACCCCTCCTGAGGCTCCAGCGCCAGAAGCAAGCGCGCTCCTGAGGTTGGACCACAGGCCGGGGCTCTCGTGGCAGGCGGCTGAGGCAGTTCTTCCCGAGGTTGCGCTGTGCTTGAGATTGTTAGTGCCGCTGATGGCTTGAAGAGCTGCTCCTCAAAAACGCCAGGCTCTTGAGGTAATCGCCTGGATGCCCACCTGGTGATGTCATCAGCCCCTTGGTTGGTGCCGCGGGGCACATGATGCAACTCCAGCCCCCAAAACTGCTTTTCCATCCTGCGCACCTCCGCAAGATACGCTTCCATGTGCTCCTCCTTCAGCTTGTACACCTTGTTGGAGAAGTTGACGAGGAGTTGTGAATCACCCTTGATGGTGAGGCGCTTTACCCCAGTGCTGCTGCAGCTTTCAAGCCTACTATGAGGCCCTCGTATTATGCTATGTTGTTGGAGACCTTCTCGCCATGCTGGAAACAGAGATGCACGGCGTAATAGAGCTTGTCCTGAGTGGGGTATATAAGCACTGCACCAGCCCCCGCACCATGTCGCGAGAATGCTCCATCGAAGTACATGACCCAGCCATCTGTCGCCTCACTTCCCGGGGAAAGTGACCATTCCTCGCCTGCTTCGAGCCCTAGCGCCTCTGTCCATTCTGCCACAAAATTTGCAAGTGCGGCCCCCTTGACGACCCTGGTTGTGCTGAATTCCAACTGAAACGCTTGCAACTCAATGTTCCATTCGGCGACACTTCCAGCGGAATTGGGGCTCCTGAGTACCCTTTCCAATGGGTATGTAGAGACGACCTTGACGGGGTGGCCTTGAAAGTAGTGTTGCAGCTTTCGCGAGGCCACCAATAGTGCGAGCAAGAGCTTCTGTGGCATGGGGTACCGTGCCCTTGCGTCCTATAACACTATGCTAACGAAATACACCGAATGCTCGACGAGGGTGGGTGCACTGACGAGGTTCGTGCCCTCCGGAGGGTTAGGCGCCTCCTGAGGCGACGGAGCCCCCAGCACCTGGCTGCCTGGCGAGGCCTCTTCAGCCCCAGGGGCGTCCTTCTATTGAGGCTAGACTTCATCTGCCGAGGTCGTGGTCTTGGTGAGGCCTTCTTGGTCTTGTGCTGCCGCGGCCGGGGCTGTGGCTGGTCGCGACGCAGTCTTGATTTCGTGCTCTTCCCGAACCGCCACTAGAGCTGCACTGGCGAAGTAGGGTGTGGCGGCGAGGTAGAGCACCAGGGGCCCCTGAGGGCGTGGCTCCACCATCACAGGAGGGCTAGTCAGGTACTTCTTGAGGTCTTGAAACGCTTGGTCTGCCTCCTGCGTCCATTCGAACGGACTCTTCTTCTTCATGAGTTTGAAGAAAGGCAAGGCGCGCTCTCCCAGCTTGGAGATGAAGCGCCCCAACGCAGTTATGTGCTCGGCAAGCTTCTGCATTTCCCTGAGGGTTTGCGGTAGACTCATGTCTTCGATCGCCTTGACCTTCTCTGGGTTGGCCTCGATTCCCCTGTGGGACACGAGGAAGCCCAGAAGCTTGCCGGAAGGAACGCCAAACACGCACTTCTCCGGGTTGAGTCGGAGGTCCACTTCGCGGAGGCTCGTGAAGTCTCTTCCAGGTCCTGTATCAAGGTCTTTGCCTCCCGAGACTTCACCACAATGCCGTCGACATAAGCCTCGGCATTTTTCCCGAGCTGCCGGCCTAAGGCGATGTGCATCGGTCGCTGGAAGGTTGCGCCCGCGTTGCGCAATCAGAACAGCATGCAGGTGTAGCAGTATACCCCACATGGGGTCAAGAAGGCCGTCTTCTCCACGTCTTCTACTGCCATCTTGATTTGGTGCTAGCCCGAAAATGCATCCAGAAAACACAGCAGGTCGCACTCGGCGGTGGAATCGACTATTTGGTCGATGCGAGGGAGTGGGAACGGATCTTGGGGGCAGGCCTTGTTGAGGTTGGTGAAGTCGACACACATGCGCACCTTTCCTCCCTTTTTTGGCATGACAACAGGGTTTGCCAGCCATTCGGGGTAGCGAACCTCGCGAATAACACCTGCTGCCTCTAGCTTGCGGGTTTCTTGGACGATGAAGGCCTGCTTCTCGGTGGACTGTCGCCTTGCTTTTTGCTTCACGAGGCGTACATTAGGGCACACACTCAAGTCATGCTCAATCACCTGCCTCAGGACCCCTGCCACCTGCTTGGGTTCCCATGCGAACACTTCCTTCTTCGAGCACGGGAATTTTACCAGCGCCTCCTCTTGGTCGGGGTCAAGATTCGCACCTATGGTAAAGGTGGCGCCGGAGGACCCGTCCTCCTCAACTGGTACCTGCTTGGTTTCCACCTTGTCCTGTGTGAACAACAGCTTCTTCTTGGTTGGCACAGCCCCCTTGGCCTTGGAGGTGTCCGCACCGGTAGGCTGCGCTGCCGCGGCTGTCTTGAGGGCGAGCTTGAGCGCCAGGAGAGCATCCTTAGTATCCCCAGCTATGGTGAGGACGCCGCTACTCCCAGGCATCTTCATGAGGTTGTAGGCCGGATGGGTCGCTTCCATGAACTGGGCCAAGGCAGGGTAGCCGAGGATGGCGTTGTACGGAAGGCCGATGTGGGCGATGTTGAAGTTGACCAGCTCCGTGCGGAAGTTGTCGTGGGTGCCGAAGGTCACAGGGAGGCAGATCTGCCCCAAGGAGCTGGAGAAACTGCCCCCAACGCCCGAGAAGGGCTTGCTAGGTTGGAGTCGTTCCAGCGGTACATAGAGGAGGCTGAAGGCCTCCACCGGGAGCACGTTGAGGCTGGTGCCACCGTCGATGAGGGTCCTGGTGACGGCCACCTGGCAGATGGTGGGCATGCAAAGCATTGGGAGCGCACCCGAGCAGGCGGTGTTGACGGAGTGATCTTCCGAGTCGAAGATCAAGTCGGCCTTGGGTGCCGCCCAACCCGGGGGAGCTCCCTGCCACGTGAGGGCGGCGCCGATCTGGCGGACGAGCGGCTTGACGTGGCGGCCCGAGGGTAGCGCTTGCGACCCGCCCAGGAGAGCCGCGACGATCGGGGGTGCCGGTGCAGCGTAGTGGGTGAGAAAGAGGTTGCGTAGCTCCTCCAAGGAGGCCACAGAAGCCGTTGGCAAGTGGAGCAGCCACACGCGTGGGACGCCGGTGAGGGCCATGGGAAACCAGTTGTCCATGACCCTATCGTCGCCCCGGCCTTGAGGACGGCCACCTCGTACGCCAACAGGAAAGCCAGCAGATCCAGCGCGCCAATGTAGCGTGGCGGCATCTCTGGCTTGAACTTGTGCGGCCACTACACCTGCCGCAAGGCAGGGGCCAAGGTTTGGAGCCCCCAGGCCCCAGCACTAGCATCGGCCGCTGGATCCAGTAGCGCGTTGTCCGCCATGAGGGTGAAGCGCGGTGTTGGTGGAGAGCGGGTCAACGGAAAGGAGGGCTCCAGTGCACCCCTACCTGGCGCGCTAAATGTCGGATATCAGGTTCCGGCAAAACCCTTAATGTTCGGACTCTAGGGTGCGCACGAAGATCTTCTCCCTACCGATCCATGCCCCAAAACCTCGCCGCGAATCTAAGCTAGCACGATGAACAACACAAGAGACGCAAGGTTTATACAGGTTCGGGCCACCGTTGTATTGTAATACCCTACTCCTGTGTGTGGTGTGGTTGATTGCCTCTTGGGCTGATGATGAACAGTACAAGGGAAGAACAGCCTTGCGAGGGGTGTTCTTGTGGTGGTGTGCTTGGAGAGGAACTCATCCGTCTCTGTTGGCTCTAGATGAGATGATCCTTTCTACTATGGTGGCCATCTCTATATATAGAGGCGATGGTCCTCTTCCCAAATATTTAGCAGGAAGGGAGCCAACAACGGCCATTTTGAAGGGGGGCAGCTAGTACAAGCTATCCTGACTAAAGGTGGTCTTCGGCTGCCAAAGGCACCAGCGATGACACCGTCTTGGGATCCACGGTAACCTCCGTCCTGCCGCTCTGCTGGTCTTGGTCTTGTTGCACCAATATGGAAACCTTTGCTTGATGCCTCGATAGTCCGCACCTGCGCTTGGCCCCTTTGCACCAAAGAGGAAACGAGGACACTACGCGGGCTGGCACCCGCCTGGCGCCTGCCTGGTCTTGATCGTCATGGCTTGCATCATGAGCACCTCGCGAGGTACCCCTTGCCTTGATCTCTCCGCCTCCTCGCGAGCCTGCCTGGTGAGGCCGCTCCTGGTGAGGCCTTGCGTCATCCGCCCCACGAGGCTTGGCCCCTCGCGAGGGTCTTGAACTTGGGTTGATGAAGACGGGGCGTACTGGGCCGCTAGTGAGCCACGCCGCAGGCCGCAGGCAGGCAAGTCTGGGGACCCCCGTTCCCAGAACGCTGACAGAATCAAGAAGTTGATCATCCGAGGAGATTCTCAGCTCGTGGTAAGGCAAGTGAACAAGGATTATGAGAGTCCGTTGATGGAGGCATACGTAGAGGAAGTGAGGGAGCTGAAGGAGCATTTTGATGGATTGCACATGGAGCAGGTGCCATGTGCAGAAAACAACATTGCTGATCATTTCTCATGTCGCGCAGAAGCTCCATGTCAGACAAGGGACTTTTGTTCTCCACCTGACTCAACCCTCAGTATCCCCGACAGCAACGGCCAGAAAAAGGAGGAAACTAGACTCTGGCAAGCCCCCCATGGCAGAGTTTCCTAAAGCCCCCCGGTGGAGAGGCTGCCGAGAATAACTCCACTTCACCTGGTGAGTAGCACCCTCCCGCCGAACCATAGGTTCTTGCAATTGAGATTTGCGCTCCCACAAACGAGGAGGTGCCGTTAGTCCTTGTTGTCGAGCCATGGGCTCCAACTTGGGTGCGACACATAGTCCATTATGTCCAGATAGGAGAACTTCCCGAAGAGCATGAAGAAGATTAAAGAGTAGCCTAAGAGCCAATATGTACAAGCTTGTCGATGACACCTCGTATAGAAGAAGGCCCAATGGTGTGAAATTGAAGTGCATCTGTCGGGAAGAGGTGAAAGAACTATTGGCAAAAATACATAGAGGCATGTGCGGCTCTCATATTGGATCAAGGTCCTTCGTTGGAAAAGCTTTCCGACAAGGCTTCTACTGGCCCACGGCCTGCCAACATGCAACTGAGCTAGTCACCAGATGTGAAGCCTGCCAGTTCCACTCCAAGGATATCTATCAACCTTCTCAAGCTCTCCAGACGATCCCTTTGTCATGGCCATTTTCGGTATGGGGGCTCGACATCTTGGGCCCATTCCCCATGCTACCGGGGGCTTTGAATTCTTGTATGTGGCAATCGACAAGTTTACAAAGTGGCCGGAAGTGGAGCCTGTGAGAAAGGTGACTACACAATTAGCTATCAAGTTCTTGAAGGGATTGGTGTGCTGCTTTGGAGTACCCGCCAGAGTCATCACTGACAATGGCACTCGGTTCACAAGATACGCCTCATGCAATACGTTCAAACCCTCAGAAGCAAGGTTTCATTCGCCTCTGTTGCTCATCCCAAAGCAATGGACAAGCTGAGTGGATGAACGTTGAAGTGCTGCATGGACTCAAGACAAGAACTTTTGACAAGCTGTAGAAGTGCGGCAGACGCTGGATCGACGAGCTGTCGGTGGTTCTTTGGTCCCTCCGTACGACACCAAATCGAGCTACCGACCAGGCTCCCTTCTCCCTAGTCTATGGGGCAGAAGCAGTGATCCCCATGGAACTCATATACGGGCCACCTCGATAGTTGCCTACGATGAAGTAGAGAAAGAGCCGCACCGGCATGAAGATGCCATGCTCCTCGAGGAGAACTGTCTCGGGGCTGCTACACGTGCTGCACGCTATCAGCAAGCCCTGCGCCACTATCAGAGCCACATGGTTCACGCCCAGAGCCTTGAGGAAGGTGACCTTGTCCTTAGGCGTGTTTAGTCCGCTAAGGGTGTAAATAAGTTGACGCCGAAGTGGGAAGGCCCTTATCGGGTAGTACGAGTCACCAGACCTGGCGTAATCCATCTGGAGACCGGAGATGGCATTCAATTGCAAAACTCATGCAACATAGAGCACCTCCGTAAGGCACGGCTATCGGGCCCTGCCTCGGTAGCCACCCTTTTGTACAAGCCTTGTCGATGCGCATGTAACCCTTTCTACAAAGCCAGGCATAGACCCTGAGCACAGACAATAAAACAAAGTGATGGGGGCCCAAAAACTTGCACCCATGCATAGCATAGCATAAACATTGCCATGAGCATGTTGATAAGATCATATGTTCCCTTGTTTTCCTCTGCACGTACCGCAGGGCTCTTGCTGCGGACATGATCCCCAAAAGAAAAAACGACAACAAGCCTACATATCAATCCCCGGCAAACCAAATAGATAAGTTCCCTTTTATCCATACATGTCTCTGTAAGAAGAAAGCTTGTGCATAGAAAAAACCTTATAAACTTCAAAGCATTTGTGCTCGCATCCCTGGATTTGGATTTCAGTCGAGATGGTTGTAGTCACATTTAACGGAGAATTTTCGACAAGCGGCTGGTCCCCTTCCATAGTTTTGATCCCGGGAGGCCAAGCCCTGCGGCAACAAATGGAAGGCGACGGCAAGATAGCTTGCCGGAGAAAACTTGTTTACTTAAAAGTATAGAGGCACTCCTCCTCTGCATGGATGTAGTATAGGCACAAGTACCTGGCAAGCCTGTCTTTTTTCATTGATATGAAGATAAACAAGTATAGACCTTACAGAGTACAAACATGGATAGAAAAGATTACATATTTGAGCTACAGTTTGGCAAGTGCCTACATACTTTAGATTGAAAAAAGATAAGTGCCTCATAATCCCTTTATTGTCCCTCTCCTCCTAGGGACTATAGTAGGAGGTGAAGAGGGCGAAAGGGGCGCCTGGGCATAAGCCCAGACCGACCCCGTTAGGGCCTGCCGGGAGCAGCCTGACAGGATTGGGAGTGGCAAGGCTGCTAAGGAGGCAGCGGAGTGAGCGATTGGGTGGTGCCCTCGTCACCGCCGCCAGGGCCAGCCAGAAGACTGCTGGAGGGGCGAAGGCACCAAGATAACATTCCCCCCGGCCACCGCCCAGAGGAGGCTGGTGATGATGGTGTCGGGGAGGATGGCGAAGGGCCGGAAGGCGGGGCGGCCGGCAGGAGGTACGAGACGAATGCATCGGTGCCATCATACTCTGACCTGACGACCTGCCCCCCGCCTTCATCGTATTTGACCGTTTCTTCCTCGTCACTATCGCTCTGGGAGGATGCCGGGCCCTTGCCCTTTCACCTCCCCCAAAGAAGCGGTTGACGGCGGCAGCAGCGTCCGAGGCACATGGGGAGCACCACTCCACACCTTTGATGGCATGAGGGCACCTATAGGACCTTGAAGTATGTCTAAAGGGGGGTGACTAGACCACTTGACCAATTAAAAACTTAACCTTTTCCCAATTTTAGAGTTTGGCAGATTTTAGCTATCTTAGGACAAGTCAAGCAATCATCACACAAATCAAGCAAGCATGCAAAGAGTATATAGGCAGCATAAATTAAAGCATGCAACTTGCAAGAAAGTAAAGGGAAGGGTTTGGAGGATTCAAACGCAATTGGAGACACGGATGTTTTTGGCGTGGTTCCGATAGGTGGTGCTATCGTACATCCACGTTGATGGAGACTTCAACCCACAAAGGGTAACGGTTGCGCGAGTCCATGGAGGGCTCCACCCACGAAGGGTCCACGAAGAAGCAACCTTGTCTATCCCACCACGGCCATCGCCCACAAAGGACTTGCCTCACTAGCGGTAGATCTTCACGAAGTAGGCGATCTCCTTGCCCTTACAAACTCCTTGGTTCAACTCCACAATCTTGTCGGAGGCTCCCAAGTGACACCTAGCCAATCTAGGAGACACCACTCTCTAAGAAGTAACAAACGGTGCGTTGATGATGAACTCCTTGCTCTTGTGCTTCAAATGATAGTCTCCCCAACACTCAATCTCTCTCATAGGATTTGGATCTGGTGGAAAGAAGATTTGAGTGGAAAGCAACTTGGGGAAGGCTAGAGATCAAGATTCAAATGGTAGGAATGGAATATCTTGGCCTCAACACATGAGTAAGTGGTTCTCTCTCAGAAATGGTAAGTTGGAAGTGTAGGTTTGTTCTGATGGCTCTCTCCACGAATGAAGAGGAGGTGTAGGGGTATATATAGCCTCCACACAAAATCTAACCGTTACACACAATTTACCAAACTCGGTGGGACCGATTCAACAGACTCGGTCGGACCGATTTAGTAAACGTAGTGACCGTTAGGATTTTCGGTGTGACCAATTTTGGCTTTAGGTTTAGGTAATTTGTGGATGTGAGAAAGTAGATGAGGGCTTTTGGAGCATATCACAAAGCACATGAAGCAAGAGGCTCATTAAGCAACACCTCATCCCTCCTTGATAGTATTGGCTTTTCCTGTAGACTCAATGTGATCTTGGATCACTAAAATATAAAATGAAGAGTCTTGAGCTTTTCAGCTTGAGCCAATCCTTTGTCATTAATATTTTGAGGGATCCACTTTCATCATCCATGCCATGCCATTCATTGAGCTTTCCTGAAATAATAGTCTTGGAATAGCATTAGCTCAATGAGCTATATGTTGTTATGAATTACCAAAACCACCTAGGGATAGTTGCACTTTTAATCTCCCCCTTTCTGGTAATTAATGACAACATATAGATCAAAGCTTCGACAAATGATAATAAGATTTAACAACATCGTCGCGTTGAGAAGTATGTGATAAGCAAGAGCTCCGCCTAAATTTGTGCATAGTTTAAGATTTGCTTTGGACTGCAAATGCACAAGGAATTAGGCTCATGGGTTACTCTTCCATGTCACATACATCTTGGTGGAGCGCTCAAAATGATAAAGATTGAATACATGCACTCATCACCAAGCAAAGTGAATGATCACATAGGAATAGGATAAGATAATATCATCAAACATGCATAAGTGTAGCTTATTATCAAACACATGATCATCAATGTCTCACAAAACAGCATAGTATCTCAAGCAATAAAAAACAAACAAGTTTAACCACCAAAGCAAAGAGAGAACAAAAGCAACACTCTCTCTCTCTCTCTCGAAGCCTATGATCTATACATTTTCTCCCCCTTTGGCAACAAGTTACCAAAAAGTTCATAGAAAATGCATAGTGCTAGATCGACTCTCAGGCTTGATCTTCAGGTGGTGGTGTCCAGATAACACCAAGAACGAAGCCTTCAGTTGAAGTGGATGGAGCTAGAGGAGTTGATGCTGGAGATGGTTGCACTGGAGCTGTAGGAGCTGTAGATGGTGCAGATGATGTTGCTCTGGTGTTTGTCACAGGCACTGCAACTGATCTCTGGGCTCTAGGCACTCTGGCAAATACATTAGTGGTAGTCTTGCCCTGCCTCTCCTGCATGTCATCTTGTAGCTGCTCCACAACTGACTGAATCTCAGTTACTTTGACATCAAGATCATGGAATTTTAGTTCCATGATTCTTTCCAAGCTCTCCTGATTTCGAGTGATGGTGGCCAATCCCTTCTCAATCCTCAGAGTTGATGCTATCAAGTAACCAAGATGCTCCTACTTGTTCTTCAAGAAATACTCAGATGCTTCCTCTTGAGTTGGCATCTTGGCAGCCTTCTATTTCCTTGCCTTCTCCTTCTTCTCTTGAGCTTGTACTGATGATGGTTCATTCTCATTCATGACAACCTGATTGTCCTTAAAGTCTGGATAGAGAGGAAAATGTTCCTTATCCAATAGATATTTTCTTGTGCCCACCTTTGAGTTAATCAACTCCTGAATCTGAGGGGCATATCCACAACTCCTCTTCTGGTCTGCTGCAGTCCTCTTAATGGTCTCAACCATAAGGCTCATGACCTTGAATTTCTGTGGCACATCAAACAAATGCAACATGTTGATTGCATGCCCTCTAATCATGTTGTGGTCACCAGACTTAGGCAACAGAGTGTGCCTTAGGATCCAGTTGATTGTTGGCAGCCCTGACAGAAGGAAGTGGACTGACCCAAACTTATGTGTCTCAATGGCTTTGTCTGGGATCTCCTTGTACATGTGTGCCATGGAATTGTGGTCCATCTTCTTCATGGCATAGATATCCAAGTCATCTTCATTTTCCTTTGGGGCATTGATCAGATTTGCCCACTCCTCAATAGTTGACTGGTACCTTGTACCTTCAGACATCCAAACTATCCTCCCATCTGGATAGAAGTGTGCTGTGGAGTAGAATTGCATAATGAGTTCATCATTCCAGTTGGTGAGCTTTTGCCCAACAAAATCTGCAACTCCACAAGCAAAAAAACTGTCTTGCACTCCAGGATAGTGTTTTTCATTGTCTTTCATGTCGGTCCAGTCGACCCACCTCATATCACACACTATGGGCTTCTTGTCCAACAAGATTGTCTCATAGAAGTCCTGATGTTCCCTTGTATGGAACCTGTAATGAATAGCAGTCCTTCTCCTTGTGGCATATGGTTCTGTCATCCTCCATAGCCTCAACCCTGAGTCTTTTCTGATCCTCATGTCCTCAGCCACAGGATGGGCATCATTGTGGTCTGGTATCTTGGGCTTGAGCTTCCTCGGAACTTGTCCTTCTTCATCTTCCTCATCAGCAACATCAGGCACTGGGGCCTTGTTCTTCTCAGCAGCTGGAATACTCCTGGTATTCCTCTTTGGTGCAAGCTTGGGCTAGGGGGCAACTTTGAGTGCTTCCTTGGGCTTTGATGTTGCAGCCCCTGATCTAATAGCATCACCCATAAGCTTTCGTGCCTTGGGTGCTGGTGCAGCAACCTCTTCTTCCTCTTCAGAGTCTCTCCTCATTGAGGGATTTCCAAGAACCTGGGCAGTAGTGGTTTTGGCTCTCTTCTTCTTCTTATCCTGAGCAGCTTCATCTTCTGATTCCATGGTAAACTTCATAGTTTCTCCAGTGGGAACTTTCTTGGGTTTGGAAGTTGTGACTCTCTTTTCAGGTGCCTCTTTGGGTTCTGACTTTTCAGGCACTTGAGTAGATCTTCTGACCTTCGGCATAGGTGTCCTCTTGGCAGGAACCTTCCTATTAAGTCCAGGTTTAGTGTTCTTTGCTGAGCCATACTCCTTTTTGAGCACTACCATCTTGGAAGTAGCCTCATCTTCAGCTGCCACATAGTCCTCATCCTCAGAGTCTGAGGTTCTCTTCCTTCTGGTTCTTGTGGCTGCTTTAGGCAAATTGCTAGGAGTGGTTCTGCTGCCATCATCAGAAGAACTTGAGGGACTAGTGCCCTCACTCATGTGAATCTGCTCTTCTTCCCTGTTCTGGCTGTCACTCTGGTCTGACATGCTGCAAACACTGACTGCTGACCCTGTGAAGAGTTATAGATGAGATAGAGTGGATGAGCATCACAAAATGCAGAGATTTTTGCAAAAGAATGATTCAAAAATTCAGTTTTAGTTATCCACAGAAAGCATTTCGGATCAACCGATTTTCAAACTCGGTGATACTGAAGCAGTTTTGGAACCTAAACTGATGAACTCGGTTGGACCGAGTCACAGTTTGGTGGCACCAAGACTGCTAGGGTTTCACAAAGTCCTAAAATCGGTCTCACTGATTAGCAATTCTCGGTCAGACCGAGAGTTACTAGTGCAATGGCGTTAGCCAAATCGGTGGGACCGAGTTTTTCAACTCGGTGGGTCCGAGATGGTTTCGGCGGAAACCTAACCCTAATTTTCGAATCTCATCTAATCTAAGGATTTCATTGACTGGATAGGAGTGTTTCAATCATGGCAAGAATCAGTAAGAACACAATGTGCTAGGAATCGGACGAGGATAGCACAGTGATCGAGTCCATACCCTAGCTTGGTGATGAACTCGCTACGGCGGGCAACGGCGGGGGTGAAATCCGTTGACGGCGGAGGAGACCAGCGACAGGAGGCGGCTGGTGACGAGGAGACGATCCGGAGACCCTGGAGGCAGAGCGAGCTATTGCGTGGGCGAAGAGGTTCGGAGAAATTTCCAAATTTTTGCCCGTGACTATATATAGCACGACCCTGTCGGTGTGACCAAGTCGAACAACTCGGTGGCACCGAGATGCATAACTGTGTACAGTTACAGCAACTCGGTGTGACCGAAATGTTCAAATCGGTTGCACCAAGATTGAAAACCTAGATCAACTTAATGACCTCGGTAGGACCAAAATGGAGGAATCGGTCAGACTGAGAATCACAAAGAAGTTTTGGAAGTTTAAGTCTATGAAGAATCGGGGACTCCGAGTGCTCCTCACACAGAGTGGTTCGAATCTGACTTGATCAAATTTTGTGATGTAGCATCAATAGAGTTTGAGACAAGAAAAGCATAGATGGATAGAGAAGGTTCTTAGGCATTCTTGTCCATCCACTTGGCTAAAAGAAAAGGAAGCCAATCAATCAAAACAACAAGTGGATGTTCTTGAATGAGTAAAATATGCACCAACATGCTCACACAATAAGATGGCAAATGAAATATGTGGCAAAACATGCATAACCAATTCTAGCATCTATCAAACAATTGGCGATGACTAGGTCATCTATATATGAGTATATTGACTTAGTTGTCAAATGAAAACATTTGATCATAGGTCATACTCATCGTTTAAGCTCAAGTGGGGTTACCACTTTTACATAATGCATTGATGTGTTCACACCATTAGAGTTGCTTTGACTCAATTCTTAGAGTTAAGCTCCCCCTAGATGTGAGATCCCCTTTTGGAGGGATGAACTAACCTTGGGTTTTGTCGATGATGACTTCATGTAGGTGTTGAAGATGTGGATGGTCAATGTTGATGTAGATCATTTGGAGCAATCCTTTGGAGTGAGTTGCACTTTCAACTTACCTACATGGGTTAGTCCCACAAGGAACAAACAAGAATATCCATAGACATAGAGTGATGCATACACAAGATGATGTCCATGAAATCATTAGGTTACCTTGTCCCTTGCCTTACCAACATGAGGGTTTGTGACTCCTTGAACTAGTGCAAGATGTGGAAGTTGATTGCACTTGTTCTTGCCATAATGATATGAGTGAAGAATGTTGGTGGAGTCACCCTCAAGAACTCTCTAGTTCTTCTTCTTTGGGATCCACATCATCTTGATGGGAATCCTTGGAGTTGTAGTTGTACTTGATGAAGTAGAACTTGACGTAGTCTTGGGAACCCACTTGAACGAGGCCTTAGGTGCTTCTTCAAATGCATCAATCTCTTCTTGAAGCTTGTCCTTGCCTTTGTCCTTGTGGTCTTGTGGTGGAACATCATCTTGTGCTTTTGTTCCCTTGAAGGGAGTAGGATCATACTTCTCTTGTTGAGGAACAAACTTTGTCTTGGGGTATTGATCTTCTTCCCACTCAACTCCATTGGCATTGAACTTTCGTTCAAAACCAACACCTTGATTCTTTCGGTGCCTTCCTTGCTTGCGTACAATTTCCTCGAATTGCTTACTCCCGGCAAGGCTCTTGTAAACACATTTCTCTATAATTCCCTTCCATAAACTACTTTCTTGCTCATGTGTAAGTTGGCTAAGAAAATCATTAGTGGAATCAAGAGAACTACTAGAAGCAACAATATTGGATTTGACATTATTATTGTTACTACTAGAGGAAGGATCTTTCTTGTACTTGTTACTAGACTTGACTTGAGGCATGTAAGTAGATAAGAGTAAATGCTTGGCAATATAAGAAGAACTTTTCTTACGAAGATAATCATTGATTGCTTTTAAGAACTCATGCTCTTGCTCAAGATTGATCTTTTCAAAGCATAACTTCTCATGTGCCCTTAAAAGTTCTCGATGATCTTCGAAGATAGTTTCATGAGCTATCTTAAGAGTGTTTAGTTCTTTAGTTAGAAGATCAATCTTCTCCTTATCATTGTCATCCGTTTTATCTTGATTAGCATAATTAATTGATGTTTCATCATAGTATCCATCACTAGAGTTGTCAACAAGTAAATCATCATCCACAAGCAAGTCATCTTCATCACTATCGAAATCAACATACTCAGGATGTGTTACCTTTGGACCTTTGGCCATGAAGCATCTTCCAATTCCTTCATTTGGTGAATCAAATATGTCATAGGAGTTGGTTGACACAAGTTCTAGACCGGCAACACCTTCATCTTGAGTATATTCGGAGTCGGCGTGATTGTCGGAGTCAGAGCCGGATATCCATTCACCAACATGAGCTTGATGTCTTCGTTTTGTGTAGCTCCTTGATGACTTGTCCTTCCTTTCCGAATCCTTGCTTCTCCGTGAGGGTCTTCGTTCATAACGATCATCTCTACTCCTCTCTCTCGATGGTGATTCTTCTCTTTTTCTTCTTCTTTTTGGAGAATCTTCTCTTCTTTTGTAGGGTGCCGTACACTCATTGGAATAGTGTCCGGGTCTCCCACAATTGTAGCAGTTTCGCTCTCGGCTAGAAGATCTTTTGTCATTGTAAGACCTTGACTTGGAGCTTCTTTCTTTGCTTCTACTCTTGTAGAATTTGTTGAAGTTCTTCACCATTAAGCTCAATTCTTCATTGAAGGTTTGTTTCTCACTTGATGATGTTGGGGATTCACTTGAGGCTTTGTAAGCACCACTTGAGTTGTTGTGAAGTTCCTCCTTATCCTTAAGTGACATCTCATGAGCAACAATTCTTCCAATGACCTCCGTTGGCTTGAGATCTTTGTAGTTTGGCATCATTTGGATCAATGTGCACATGGTATCATACTTTCCATCCAATGCTCTTAGGATCTTCTTGATGATGAACTTGTCGGTCATCTCTTCACTCCCTAAGCCGGCAATCTCATTTGTGATAATTGCAAGCCTAGAGTACATTTCAGCGACACCTTCACCATCCTTCATTTTGAACTTGTCAAGCTGACTTTGGAGCACATCCAACTTGGATTCCTTGATGGAGTCGGTATCTTCATGCATATCAACCAAAGTATCCCAAATTTCCTTTGCATTCTAAAGACGGCTGATTTTGTTGAATTCTTCGGGGCACAATCCGTTGAAGATGATATCACAAGCTTGAGCGTTGTATTGCAGCATCTTAAATTCTTCCGCATTAGCTTCACGGTTCGGATCTCTCCCATCAAAGAATTCACCTTGCAAGCCAATACAAATAATTGCCCAAACAGCGGGGTTATGTCCGAGAATATGCATTTTCATCTTATGCTTCCAACTAGCAAAATTACTACCATCAAAGTAAGGACCTCTACGGTGATAATTTCCCTCACTAGACGCCATACTCTCCTAGGTTGTGAAACCGAGGCTATGACCACCAAAAGCTATGGAAATCAAAGCAAATGGAGACCAAAGCTCTGATACCACTTGTAGGACCTTGAAGTATGTTTAGAGGGGGGGTGATTAGACTACTTGACCAATTAAAAACTTAACCTTTTCCCAATTTTAGAGTTTGGCAGATTTTAGCTATCTTAGGACAAGTCAAGGAATCATCACACAAATCAAGCAAGCATGCAAAGAGTATATAGGCAGCATAAATTAAAGCATGCAACTTGCAAGAAAGTAAAGGGAAGGGTTTGGAGGATTCAAACGCAATTGGAGACACGGATGTTTTTGGCGTGGTTCCGATAGGTGGTGCTATCGTACATCCACGTTGATGGAGACTTCAACTCACAAAGGGTAAAGGTTGCGCGAGTCCATGGAGGGCTCCACCCACGAAGGGTCCACGAAGAAGCAACCTTGTCTATCCCACCACGGCCGTCGCCCACAAAGGACTTGCCTCACTAGCGGTAGATCTTCACGAAGTAGGCGATCTCCTTGCCCTTACAAACTCCTTGGTTCAACTCCACAATCTTGTCGGAGGCTCCCAAGTGACACCTAGCCAATCTAGGAGACACCACTCTCCAAGAAGTAACAAACGGTGCGTTGATGATGAACTCCTTGCTCTTGTGCTTCAAATGATAGTCTCCCCAACACTCAACTCTCTCTCATAGGATTTGGATCTGGTGGAAAGAAGATTTGAGTGGAAAGCAACTTGGGGAAGGCTAGAGATCAAGATTCATATGGTAGGAATGGAATATCTTGGCCTCAACACATGAGTAGGTGGTTCTCTCTCAGAAATGGTAAGTTGGAAGTGTAGGTTTGTTCTGATGGCTCTCTCCACGAATGAAGAGGAGGTGTAGGGGTATATGTAGCCTCCACACAAAATCTAACCATTACACACAATTTACCAAACTCGGTGGGACCGATTCAACAGACTCGGTCGGACCGATTTAGTAAACGTAGTGACCGTTAGGATTTTCGGTGGGACTGACATGCAACTCGGTAAGACCGATTTGGTTAGGGTTAGGGCATAACGTAATCTCAATAAGACCGAGTACACAAACTCGGTCGGACCGATTTTGGTAATAAGCTTTCCAGAGAGTTAGTCAGCTAAACTCGGTGGGACCGATTTGCTCTTTTCGGTGAGACCGAAATGTTACAAAAGGGAAACAGAGAATTTACATTGCAATCTCGGTGGGACCGATCGCTCACTTCGGTTAGACCGAAACGTTACGAAGGGAAACAGAGAGATTACAATCCCATCTCGGTGAGACCGAGATCCCTATCGGTAGGACCGATTTGCCTAGGGTTTGTGGCAGTGGCTATGACCTTTGAACTCGGTGGCGCCGAATAGGAAGAATCAGTGTGACCAATTTTGGCTTTAGGTTTAGGTAATTTGTGGATGTGAGAAAGTAGCTGAGGGCGTTTGGAGCATATCACAAAGCACATGAAGCAAGAGGCTCATTAAGCAACACCTCATCCCTCCTTGATAGTATTGGCTTTTCCTGCAGACTCAATGTGATCTTGGATCACTAAAATATAAAATGAAGAGTCTTGAGCTTTTGAGCTTGAGTCAATCCTTTGTCATTAGTATTTTGAGGGATCCACTTTCATCATCCATGCCATGCCATTCATTGAGCTTTCCTGAAATAATAGTCTTGGAATAGCATTAGCTCAATGAGCTATATGTTGTTATGAATTACCAAAACCACCTAGGGATAGTTGCACTTTCAGCACCGCCATCTTCAGCGCCATCCCCGACCTCGCCGAAGAGAGTCGTGCTAGGATTACGAAATATCCCGAGCGCGATCCCACAGGCGAGCACCAGAAGCCCTGAGGACTCCACCGACGGGTTGACAAGCTCCAACAGCTTGCAACGGACACGACACCTCTTCCCCGGGCGACGAGCTCGCATGGAAGGGGCATGCACTCTGCCGTCATGAAGAGGCACAACACCTTCCCTACCGGGATCGGTGTGGCGTTTGCAGACATGCCGCCATGGACTGTGACCACCCTTGCTACAGTCGTTGCGTCTCGCACGACCTTGGACCAGACTCACTCCCCGAGCAATGGCACTGGCCTTTGGAGTCATCATCCCCGAGTTGAGGCCCAGGGCCTGACCCTGGTCTCTCCCCTTTAGCATGACGAAGGCGGGGGCAAGGCAGAAGAAGGAAGAAGTTTAGCGCTCCCTTTTATAGATGAGTCGGGATCGGGGTCTAGTTCTCCACCCACTTCCAAGGGATCCTTCAAATCCAATCCGTCCAAGTTGCAGACTGTGGCTGAGCCCATCAACCGCCCCTCCGCACCAATCCAGAGAATTTGGGTTCCTGTCATAACACTCTCTCCTGCACCATGCGCATCCATTACTTACCCTGCGTGACACATGTGGCATACATAGCAGAAAAGGCGGGCGTAGTGGGATGGGTGAAATGGTAGTTATCGCCCTGTGGGATAAAGTCATTCACGGGCCATAACAGGATGGCCTCCACCGCCTTTGGCACCACGTGATGCGAGGGGAAACCAGGAACTGATCCAACCATAGGTTAATGAAGAAGCAAAGAAAATATCAACGAAGAGGATATCATCACAAGACCCCTGCCTGTGTACTTGATGGGGCCTATTCCAACGATGCTCAGAAGCACGTTTGGACCAGGCTCGGGGGCTCCTGTCAGTGCAACAAACCCTCGTGTATGTTGCCTGGACTATACATAGGCACGACAACTAAAGAAGCAAACAACACCAAGCATTCAAGACAAGGCCAAGCCAGAGAGATAGCTCTTTGAGAGATCAAAGGGCGAATCAAGAAGACCAAGACAAGCCAAAGCAATTGGATAACACTAAGGGAAAGCCTCCCTTGCTTAGCAGGCGAGCTCGCTCAGGTCAAGGCCGCCCCTAGGACGAAGCCAATATTCCCCCAGTAGGCCTGTCGGGGCTGCTGATGGCGGTCCACCCCGCCAAGACTCCACCGCTCCACCGGATGGCAATGCAAGTCACCTATCGATGCGGTGTCGAGCCTCCAGATGATTAAGTGGCTATTATTTGGCATGGGGCAGCCATTCGGAAGGAAGCTTACCTCCACGTGGCACCCATCTAGAGGTGTGTCAAGCTAACAGACAAGCAGTGACTAAGCGGCACGACAGGCTTGCCAGGCTGCATCCACAGCGTGACACCTAGTAGTGCATTTAATGCACTTTGTCCTAACTGCCAGAGTATGGTTTGATAGCACTATTGGCTATCTAATCAGTAGATAATGACCATTTTGCCATTTTTGTAACCTCTTAGCCTATAAAAGGAGGACCGTGCCTAACTAAGACAGTATTCGGACCCTTGCACACTCATACGCGCATAGCTGCTCTCGCCGAGGCACCCTTGTCGGGCTAGAGCGCCATGTGATCTTCGCGACACCAAAGCAGGAGTAGGGTTTTACGTCTTGCGGCATCCCGAACATGGGTAAAACCAACGGCGTCACCACTATCATGTTATTTTCATGGCTTTTGCTCTTTGTACATTGCGACCCTCCCCCTTGACGAACCAGAAGGGGCTGATGCCCCATAGGTGATCGTCTTCCACCAAGACACCGGGTTAGAATAATGACCGGGTGGTGTTGAAAAACGCTGAGGTGGGGTCTGATTCCTACGGGGCGGGTCTAGCGGTCGAGGCTGAGCCGCCGCCCCACTCCCATGCACCTCTGCAGCCCGAGTTGTACCTGGCAGATTACTTGCTCCTGCCCCTGGGCGTGTTAAAAATATTCCGTGCCTCATATGTAAAGGCAGACAGGTTTGGTGTCTCCTTTGAAGAACAGCAATGGAAGCATTCCGATCCAGACACAAGCGAAAAGCCTCCTCCCTTATACGCTGTGACTCAGCACCCATCTGGGCCTTTTCCATTTCCATCCTGGCATTCTCTGTGTTAAGATCCTCATGGGCTTTGGCTACCTCATCTCGCACCTTTGCAATCTCTGCATTATGCTCTACTTGATTCACCATAGTAACCTTTGTTGCTAACAAGGTTGTCAAAGTGCCCAAGAGATTTGATAAAACCTTAGCTAGAGGCCTCCCTGAGCCACCAGCACCAGACGCTGCAGCCGCCGAACTAGACATCATAGCTGCAGCTGTTGTTGAATTGAGAGCCAGCCCCTTGCCAGCCATGAAGATAGCAGCCCTGCACGATGGCTCGTAGGGGTCGGGTATATTGTTGCCATTAGAATAGCCTCCAAGCCCGCCATCTTGAAGCCAGTAAATCGACTCCATCTCTCCGGTCGAGGACTCATCAACTGAGTAGATGAGAGTCTCTCCTCCAGATACAAAATTTTCCACAAGATCAATGCCATGCACGAAACCGACGAAAACACGCTTCCGACCAGGTTGAACCCGGGCGGGCTGCATGCACCGAGCCGATTTGATGAGGTTGGTGGGGGTGTCTGGTTCAGGCTCAGATCCTCCGATCTTTCTGATGAAGACATGAATTCCACCAAAGGGGACCTGATACCCGTACTCGATTAAATCAGCCTCGGGGCCCCAGCCGGCATCGTCAATGTAGAGATTGCCGCAACGACTCTTGGTCATCCTGCCAAAGGCGTATCCCACAATCCCTGGGAAAGAGCCCTTCAAGAACTCAAACCCACTGTGCCCTGGCCCCACGGTGGGCACCAACTGTCATGGGGTTAACACGACAGATGTCCTAGTGAAAGGACTTCAGCGTGGAGCCATCTCAACGTAGGTTAGCTTAAAGGGGTTGAGCAGGATGAGAGACACAAGTTTACCTAGGTTCGGACCCTCACGATCGAGGTAAAAGCCTATGTCCTACTTTGAGTTGTATTGCTTGAGTATCGATTACAAGGGAGCGGAATCGCCTGACCTAGCTATCGATCGATTGTAACTTAAGTTTACCCGCCGTAGACTCTCCCTTCATATATACAGGTCGAGGCCCAGGGCTTACAAGAGTCTAGGTCGGGTCATACTTTGTGACCGAGCCTGGTTCTAAATTGTCTTGCACCACTGCAGGATGCTGCTAACACGACACTACGATCCGAGAACCTTCGACGAAACTGTGTGCGATGCAATAATCAAAAACTGTGGTGTAAAAAACATCAAAAGAGGTGCAAAACATTTGTGATGACGGATGCATCAAACACGGTTCAGAGTTTAGTTGCGTGTGCGATGCAGGGCATAGGGTTCAGTTCAATTAACTATTTGCGATGAGGAGGAACAAAAGAAATGGTCAGCCAGATGAAGATGTGTGTGATATACAGCATACGGTTCACAAGGATGAACTGTTTGTGAGTAGGCAACACAAAAGAAACGGTCAGCCAGATCAAGGGGTGTGCGATATACGGCATGCGGTTCACTTGGATGAACTTTTTGCGTTGAGACAAGAGAACAAAAATGGTTCAATATAACAAGATGTGTGTGATATGCGGCAAACAGGTCCGTAATCAGAAATGTGTGTGAAGACCGATAATAACACATATGGTTGCTTCTAATAGGGCGTATGTGATATGTTGTGTCTACATAACATCTATTGGCCATTAGGGGATGGGCGGTCATCCGGGTACGCCATAAGGATGCGAAGAGGCATCCTATATCAGCAAGGACTAGTTGTTCCACCAATAGCTCATCTAAGAGAACTCTCAAGTTAAGTGTGCTCAGGCTGGAGCAGCCATCAGATGGGTGACTGGATGGGAAGTTGTCTTGATGTTAAATTAACTGATGGGATTGGTCATAGAGGTCAAATTAAATGACCTCTATGATCCATCCCATCAGTTAAATTAACCTCGAGATCCTTGTTTTTTATTTTTATTTTATTTTTTTAACACAAGTTAAAGAATGTCTACCGCACTACTTTTTGACAATGTGCGATACATGGCATAAAGTTGATCCATCCAACCTGATTGTGATGGAATAAGTTGTGTGTGTTATGGGCAAACGCTTGCTAGTATACAACCGTTGCAACTGATGAATTCAATACCGACGGGTTCCCTAGTGTGGTCCGTGTTCATCTGATCATCGTCTACTTCTTGTGCTAGCTCGATGCTCCTTATATGCTAAGTTTCCATTAATTGATGACGTTTTATGAACACGCCACTATTTCCCTCCTTTTCCTTACTTGTATCCCGCCACCCAGCAATATTGCGCATGAACCTAGGCGGTGCACGACGCACGGAGGCAACAAGCGCAGCCTATAGCACATCCACCTTTTCCAAGCATGCCAACCCACTAAAGTGCTGCCTCTGCCATCAACCTCGTCGACGTGGAAAACGAGAAGGTGCCACGGCCCGTCGAGGCTGAGGCGCTCCCTGGCAACGCGATGGATGGCAACGTGATGCGCGTCATCGCCAGGGTTGAGCAGACCCTTGGTGCATGGCACTTCGGCACCGCGAATCAAGATAGGCATGTCAGCACCGAGAGGCTACAGCTCGCTACACAACCTGATCGATGCCGCACCGCAGAGCAAGCTAGGCGCATCCGCGCCGATAGGCTGCGGCTCGCCACATGGCGAGACTGTTGGAGCGCCGCAGAGCAAGAGGTGCGGTGCGCCGCACAGCAAGAGCGGATCCATTGGTGCTTGCCTACTGTTGACAGGGCGTCACAGCTGGGTACACGTCCCGTTAGTACCCCCATTCCTCGCCAGGAGTGGGTAGAGGCCCTCTGCGCCATACTTGCACCAGAGGCCGGCCGTGCTATACTTGCATCGGACGCCCGCCGCGTAGTTCGCATGGGTCACGCCATTCACCTTGTCCGTGCCTCGCTCGATGCCAACGCGATGGTCGGTAGGCTAGACCGCCTCCTTGGCCCAGGTGTCCATCTAGGCGCAGTAGAGGAACATGGCCGTCTCATCCTCGAGCTGGTGATCTCCGATGAAATAGCCAACTTGGAGCTCGAGATCGCGCTCCAGATGTACCGCGAGTGTGTCGACCGCTTGGACGAACGCTGGCACGAGTTCAGGTAGAGCCAAGATATACCGTAGGCAAGGGCTGTTGGTCATGGTCTCATGGATGCACTTTATTTTGTTGAGTCGTTTCAACATGGATAGTTATGTATTCACAACAATCATAGTATTGCTCTGTTTATTGCTCTGTTTTAATGTGTGTACTCGGTTTTCCATTATTATATGTTCTGTTTCAATGTGTGTATATACGCTTACCATTTGTATATGTGGATGATAACAGCTAGATTAAAATTAATATACAAAAACAGATAGAAAATGGAATTCATAATATGTATATATATATATATATATTAATTGTTCATTAGTTCATCACAGAATATATATAATATCATCACATATACGTGATGTACTTATCTACTAGGTACAATGCATAAAATTGAAAACAAAAAAATACTAAAAATAATAATCCCTCCTGGGGCAGTATTCCGGCAGCCCCTCGCCAGCAGCTCCCTTGTGCCCAGTGTCTTCCCAGCGCGGAGGCAGTACTCTGCCTCCTCCGCCTCGCCGCGCTTGACGTACCGATCTGCCTCTTGCTGGCGGTCGAGTGCAAATGATCTTGCCATTTCGTTGGGCGCCCATCAGAGCTCCTCGTCGGTGTCACGCTGGAGCTTATTGGCCCACCTCCACGTAGCGATGAGGCGCCTAGCGCCTTTGACCTTCCTCGCGAAGTACCCGTCTTCGTACACCTCCTCCGCACGACGACGTGCCCGCCCCCAAAG
Source organism: Triticum timopheevii (assembly GCA_963921465.1). NCBI lineage: Eukaryota > Viridiplantae > Streptophyta > Magnoliopsida > Poales > Poaceae > Triticum > Triticum timopheevii. Next base: position 242,872,346 of record OY997264.1, on the reverse strand, counting down.
CTCAATCGCTTCCTTTTTCTAGGCTGCATCACGGGCTTCATAGGCTGCCTGGTACCTGGCTTCCTCCTCTGCCATCTCCTTCTTGGAAGCCACTTGCCTGGCTTTCTCAGCCAGCAGCAGCGACTTCCAAAGACAAAGATTATACTAGCCCCAAAACAAATGCAAAGTTGGGAGGTCCGGCGCAGCCTCGTCCAGCGGCGCGTAGGGGTTCTCGTCGCTGCTCTTTGAGTGAGTGTCCTCGGGGGCGGCGACTCCTCGTCGGCACGTGGGCAGACCGGTGGCACCGTGGCAGAGATTTGAGAGAGAGAGAGAGAGAGAAGGCGAGCGAGGAGAGGACATAGATGAGAATGCAGGTGGGACGAAGCTCTTGTAGTCTTGTCCATCCCTTGCATATTATATTCATCACGAAGCTCTTGTAGCTTGGTGGCAGTGATTGGAGAATTCTATCAATGACACTATCATCAGGAAGATTAACTCCCAGTTGAATCAAGTGATTATTATACCCAGACATTTTGAGTATATGTTCACTAACAGAACTATTCTCCAACATCTTACAACTATAGAACTTATTCGAGACTTCATATCTCTCAATCCGGGCATTTGCTTGAAATATTAACTTCAACTCCTGGAACATCTCATATGCTCCATGATGTTCAAAACGTCGTTGAAGACCCGGTTCCAAGCCGTAAAGCATGGCACACTGAACTATCAAGTAGTCATCAGCTTTGCTCTGCCAGACGTTATTAACGTCGTCAGTTGCATCTGCAGCAGGCCTGGCACCCAGCGGTGCTTCCAGGACGTAATTCTTCTGTGCAGCAATGAGGATAATCCTCAGGTTACGGACCCAGTCCGTGTAATTGCAACCATCATCTTTCAACGTGAGATGGAGTAGTTTCAATGGTGAACATCACTATGTTGATCATATCTACTATATGATTCACGTTCGACCTTTCGGTCTCCGTGTTCCGAGGCCATATCTGTATATGCTAGGCTCGTCAACTTTAACCTGAGTATTCCGCGTGTGCAACTGTTTTGCACCCGTTGTATTTGAATGTAGAGCCTATCACACCCGATCATCATGTGGTGTCTCAGCACGAAGAACTTTCGCAACGGTGCATACTCATGGAGAACACTTCTTGATAATTAGTGAGAGATCATCTTAAAATGCTACCATCAATCAAACCAAGATAAGATGCATAAAGGATAAACATCACATGCAATCAATATAAGTGATATGATATGGCCATCATCATCTTGTGCTTGTGATCTCCATCTCCGAAGCACCGTCGTGATCACCATCGTCACCGGTGCAACACCTTGATCTCCATTGTAGCATCGTTGTCTTCTCGCCAACTATTGCTTCTACGACTATCGCTACTACTTAGTGATAAAGTAAAGCAATTACAGGGCGATTGCATTTCATACAATAAAGCGACAACCATATGGCTCCTGCCAGTTGTCGATAACTCGGTTACAAAACATGATCATCTCATACAATAAAATATAGCATCACGTCTTGACCATATCACATCACAACATGCCCTGCAAAAACAAGTTAGACGACCTCTACTTTGTTGTTGCAAATTTTACGTGGCTGCTATGGGCTGAGCACGAACCGTTCTTACCTACGCATCAAAACCACAACGATAGTTCGTCAAGTTAGTGCTATTTTAACCTTCGCAAGGACCGAGCGTAGCCACACTCGGTTCAACTAAAATGAGAGAGACAGACACCCGCCAGTCACCTTTAAGCACGAGTGCTCGTAACGGTGAAACCAGTCTCGTGTAAGCGTACACGTAATGTCGGTCCGGGACGCTTCATCTCACAATACCGCTGAACCAAAGTATGACATGCTGGTAAGCAGTATGACTTGTATCGCCCACAACTCACTTGTGTTCTACTCGTGCATATGACATCTACGCATAAAACCAGGCTCGGATGCCACTGTTGGGGAACGTAGTAATTTCAAAAAAATTCCTACGCACACGCAAGATCATTGTGATGCATAGCAACGAGAGGGGAGAGTGTTGTCCGCGTACCCTCGTAGACCGAAAGCGGAAGCGTTAGAACAACGCGGTTGATGTAGTCGTACGTCTTCACGATCCGACCGATCTAAGTACCGAACGTACGGCACCTCCGAGTTCAGCACACGTTTAGCTCGATGACGATCCCCGGACTCCGATCCAGCAGGGTGTCGGGGAAGAGTTCCATCAGCACAATGGCGTGGTGACGGTGATGATGTTCTACCGACGCAGGGCTTAGCCTAAGCACCGCTACGATATGACCGAGGTGGAATATGGTGGAGGGGGCACCGCACACAGCTAAGGAACGATCACGAAGATCAAGTCATGGGGTGCCCCCCTGCCCCTGTATATAAAGGAGCCAAGGGGGAGGGGGCGGCCGGCCAAGGAGGGCGCGCCAAGGGGGAGTCCTACTCCCATCGGGAGTAGGACTCCCTTCTTTCCTAGTTGGAGAAGGAGAAAAAGGGAAGGAGGAGGAAGAGGGGAAGGAAAAGGGGGGCGCATCCCCCCTCTCCTTGTCCTATTTGGACTAGGGAAGGAGGGGGCATGGCCAGCCCCTTGCCTCCTCTCTTCCTCTCCACTAGGGCCCATGTAGGCCCATTAAGCCCCGGGGGGGTTCCGGTAACCCCCCGGTACTCTGGTAAAATCCCGATTTCACCCGGAACGATTCCGATATCCAAATATAGGCTTCCAATATATCAATCTTTATGTCTCGACCATTTCGAGACTCCTCGTCATGTCTGTGATCACATCCGAGACTCCGAACAACCTTCAGTACATCAAAAACTATAAACTCATAATATAACTGTCATCCTAACGTTAAGCGTGCGGACCCTACGGGTTCGAGAACTATGTAGACATGACCTAGAACTGTTTCCGGTCAATGACCAATAGCAGAACCTGGATGCTCATATTGGCTCCTACATATTCTACGAAGATCTTTATCAGTCAAACCGCATAACAACATATGTTGTTCCCTTTGTCATCGGTATGTTACTTGCCCGAGATTCGATCGTCGGTATCCAATACCTAGTTCAATCTCGTTACCGGCAAGTCCGTTTACTCGTTATGTAATGCATCATTCCATAACTAACTCATTAGCTACATTGCTTGCAAGGCTTATAATGATGTGCATTACCAAGAGGGCCCAGAGATACCTCTTCGACAATCGGAGTGACAAAACCTAATCTCGAAATACGCCAACTCAACATGTACTTTTGGAGACACCTGTAGAGCTCCTTTATAATCACCCAGTTATGTTGTGACGTTTGGTAGAACACAAAGTGTTACTCCGGTAAATGGGAGTTGCATAATCTCATAGTTGTAGGAACTTTGTATAAGTCATGAAGAAAGCAATAGCAACATACTAAACGATCAAGTGCTAAGCTAATGGAATGGGTCATGTCAATCACATCATTCTTCTAATGATGTGATCCCATTAATCAAATGACAACACATGTCTATGGTTAGGAAACACAACCATCTTTGATTAATGAGCTAGTCAAGTAGAGGCATACTAGTGACGTTAAGTTTGTCTATGTATTCACACATGTATTATGTTTCCGGTTAATACAATTCTAGCATGAATAATAAACATTTATCATTATATGAGGAAATAATAACTTTATTATTGCCTCTAGGGCATATTTCCTTCAGGTGTTGGTTATGTTCTCCGGTGCATGACTATCGTCTATTACCGTGTACCGTTGATATGCATATTTGGTTGCATCTAGCTGGTTTATGCTCACCTGGTAGTATTGCCATTATGTTCTTGCATGGTATTAATTTATGATGCTAGTGGTCATGTTATGATTATGATAGAGTTATGTTTGTGTTATTCATGCTCATCAGTATGCCATGCTCAGTCGGATATATGCTTCATTGTTGTTATGATCAATAATTTATTATGGTTGCACATCCATGCTCATGTTAGTATTATGCTCAATTATTGTAGTTGCATCGTGTTATTTTTAATATGACTCAGCTTATTGCATTCAAGTTTAACCGGACTTAAGTGAACTTGAACAACTTTTGGCTGAGTCATGGTCCCACCGAATTGAGCTGACCAGCCTTTGTGGGAAGTCCTAACTGGGTCTATTGTCATGCCTCTCGCTGGTGCCTCCAACGAGGGAAGGTTATGCGCGGGCGCTACCTTGGCCGGGTAGAATGGCCTAAGCCTTATGTGCCCATGTTTGGTTTTGAGCTCATGTCCCCGTTTGGGACCATTTGTTTTGCCACGACAGTGGTCGTTGATGCCTTTGGTAGGCACGGGGCCACCAATGACTTAGCCTAGAGGGGAGTTGGTCGGAGTGGCCGGGAGAGTATCATGGGCAATAGAGTAGTTTGGTCGGAACGTCATTGGTCCACCCGAATGGGAGTGCGAGGCCATGGGTTCCATGGTGTGGGTACAGTGTGCTAACCTTTGTAGAGTGTGTGTGTGTGTGTGTGTGTTAAATATATCAATAGCCGCGCCCGCGGATATGGGCCCAGTTCAAAGTCGGTCACACTATGGGTCAACAGTAATAATAATAATGTGCTTAATAACAACCCTGGTTTGATGATGAAAGAAGTTGGCTGATCTTTATGTGATCACGAGAGGATCACCGTGGTATTGAGGATACCGAGTTGTTGGATATTTGTGGTGTTATGCGAGAATCACGAGTAAAGGTCAAGCTCCTTGTGGTCATGTAATGATTACTACGGTATTGTTATACCAAGCTTCATTTGATCCTGAGATGATCGTGTGATGTCCACGGTGGTAAGTAATGCATGTTTTGGTTACGAGGTAACCCGAGCAGAGTAAGTCGGTGCATGATTATGTTAACCTCTTGCATGTAGTATCATCATGTCCATATGATTGTGCCATGTTAAAATTGTATCATGTTCAGTTGTGCATGCCATGTTGTTCTGCTAGTATCATATTCATGATTGATTTAACCTGCTAATGCCATGATGTTGTTTGTCTTGACTGCTTTTGGTTATTGTGAGCTTGCAAGTACATTCAATGTACTAACTTGGCGTGTCATGCCAGTTTGCAGGTCGTGCCTGGATTGCTTGCTTTTTGGTGTGGTTCCTGTGTTCGCGAGCTAGGATAAACGTTCCTGCTAGAGTCCCTGCGGATGGGAGTCCATCATTGCCATTCGTTGTTCTGTTGCCAATAGTTCTTCCGCTGCCATTAGAGGTTCTACTGCCTCGAGTTGTTATGTTCCTTGCATAGAGCAACTCTGGTTGGCATAGTGTTGTCGTCCTGGTGTTATTCATTGTAATATCGCAGACCTTGTATTCATATTCAGGTTGTAATAGAAAGATGGTTTGTTCTATGCTAAACAGTGTCGTATTCCAGAAGACTTCATCTCGATCTCTAGGCTGGAATACGGGGCGTTCTGGTTTCTCTGAGCCGGGGTGCCACATAGGGTCTGCGTATATGCGCTTATCGCGGTGAGTGTTTGCGCGTATATATGAGCGCTTGCGTTTGTACTGTGTTAAAAAAATACATGTCATGATTATACGATCACTGGCCCACCCGTACAACTCTGTATTTTGTTGACACCATCAATTGACCAGTCAGGTTCCACGTGGCGCAACTAGTGTTGCACCATCAGCGCGCATAGCCGTGGGGCCGACTTGTCAGCGCGTATATGAAAGAAAGAAATGGTAGTTTGAGTATGTAATGTGTTAATAAAATACATTTTATGGTGATCATACGGTCACTTGCTCACCATACAGCTCCGTAATTTGTTGATGATACGATCAATTGACCAATCAAGCGGTCCACATTCAGCAGCACACATTACCATAGGGCCCACCCTTCAGCGCGTATATGAAAGACAGAAATGGTAATAAATTAGTGATCGGTGGGGATTCGAAGTCGTTAGACCTCTGGTTGGTAGCCCGCGCCCCCTAACCATAGCGGACAAGGATCACCTTGTGATGATATGTTGAGCTGGCCATTGTAATTGCACACACGCATGAGCCACTATGGTGAATACAGACTCATCACACATGCGCACAAACAGGCCCGCAACACCCGGGTGCATGCATGCACGCAACACTCGCACAAACAGACTCACGCATGCAGGCTTGTAACACTGACACGTACACATGCACTCACAAACACATGCACGCACGCACACATGCATGCAACACTGAAATGTACACATGCACGCATGCAACAATCACAAGTCTGCATGCACACAGCACACGACGCAAGACACACGCTCAACCTATACGTGCATGCACCCTTTTTTAAGGACATGGATTCTTACGGGTATTAATCATATCTGTGATAAGCAGAACATTGATGTTTGCAGCGGTCTTTATGAATCACAATATACCGAACGGGCTATCAACATATATATGAAAATTTTAAATTCTCTTACATTATATAGTAGCCTTATCTACATGAAATAGATGACGTCACACTCAATGAATAATCATCGGTTTATGAAATGCCCGCTTCTGACCGCCTTGGCCCACCAAAAGCTCCTCTGTTGGGCGTTGCCCGCGTTGGGTCACTCACATGCAGGCCAGGAGCACAACAATCCCACACGTCGGTGGAAGAACGGCTCATTGTCGTCGTCGGAGTCGAGGGCGCCGCTCGCCGCACGCCCGGCTGAACACGCCTCCTTGCCGCATTCAAACACCTCCATGAAACCCGTGTGGAAGCCGAGAAACCCACTCTGGACACAGGTATGTTCATGACCGGGCAGGCATTAAATGCAACGCTGGCCAAGCTCCTCCCATCCGCTGTCTATTTAATCTCCTATTTAAACTAGGCCAGACGTCGGCCAAGAATCACACACCTCCGCCGCTCGCCTATCTCCTCCTTCACCATTTTGTCCACTCTTACAATGGCTTACGAAGAGTAGTTATCCGGCATCCAAGCCGGCTGGGTAGCCTGCTGAGCTGCCGGATACGAGCTATGCAGCTCGCTGATCCACCTCCCTCCCCTCGCCCGACGGAGCCAGTTGCCGCCCCAAGCCGGTGCGAGGTTCAGCAACTCACCGCTCCAGGTCAGCTCGACGAGGAGTGGCGAGCCGCTCCACGTCGACCCAAGCGGGAGCACGGGCGTCGTCGCTGCCGGCCATGCCGCCGCCTGGTACCGGGCCTCGCGTGTCTGCGACTGCATCTCCCATTTCTGTGGCCGAGACTCCCGTGCCTGCGGCCATGCCATGCAAGTAGAGACAGAAGCCGGGTGCGCGGAGAGCGATGAGTCGGTGGCCAGCGCCTCCGCGTCCGCCGCCATCATCGAGGAGAATAGAACTCGGGAGGCTGCCACGATGACCATTTAGGCTAGGTATTATTATACTTGTGATGTTCCGGACTAGCACCGCTTAGTTGACTTGAATGTAATGAAATCCGTCATGTTTGTATGAAAATCTGGTATTTTATATGAATTCCGTCATTGTTTATATGAAATATCGCCGTGTTTGCATGAATTTCGTCTGGTTGGTTGAGTTGTTGTCAGAATGTGTGCGGCTATGGTTGCATGCCGTAATTTGCAGGTTGCTGGTCGGTTTGCGGCCGGCTCCGGTGGCGTGGTGGGACAATAAAATCACAGCTCGTGCGAGCTCGTCTCCAACGCGTGCGCTGGAGGATGCCAGAGCACCCGAGCTCTACCTCGTTCATCGGTGGCTACGCCGGGCAAGATCCAAATAGCCCCTCCCAGCCCCACCGCTCCCAACACATTCAAATCCATCGTTCGCCATGAAATTTTGCCATGTGTTGTTTTCATGGATATTTTGCTGTGTGAAAAAAAATATGAACGAATAATCGGTGTCTGTGGTCTTCTGCTGGGACACAGTAGGATGGCCTCATAGTAGTAGTAGTGTAGAGTACTACTAGTACTACTCCTACTAGATAGTGAGTGTTTACTGCCTTATCTACATACTAATTGCAACGCATGCATGTGTTATTAGTATAATGGCCACGTACGGATTTGATGGTAAGATTTGTTTAAGTTGGATGTCATATTATTGCTCGAACATGTGGTCAAAGTTAGCCTCTAAAACGCATTTTATACCCTATATGGATTGAGGGAGTACATGAATTACTGAGGTTTCTCTTAATCCTTGTGTGCAATGTTTTTATTGAAGCTTGAAATGTGTACATGTGAATGGGAGGGACTACTACAACCCTTCCAAAAGAATTGTACTACTAATGGTATCGTACTCCCTCCGTTTACCATCTCACATGCTCAGTACTTTTGTGAACTATGGAAGTAACAAACTTATTCCACCACTCAGCATCTATTATGGATGCATTGGGAATTTTAAATTGAGTCACATAGACTGGAAAGTAGTCACTTAGGGCATCCACAATGTATGCTTTTGCTTTCCTCTAAGCCCTCTCTGCTCTTAAAGGCAGGCCTCTATACATTGCATGAACTGCCTCTAACAAAAAATTGGCTAGCATCGCGTCTAACCTTAGAGGATGACTCTAACAATGTAACAATCCATATAGTCCCAATTGTCAGCCTTAGGAAGCATAAGAAAGTAGGAGTATAAGAGAAATAGTACTGATTGGACAAATGTGTTGCTAATTGATACTTTTAAAATTTCTGCTAGGGCCCACCTTAGAGGCTGGTTAGAGTCTCTATACATTGTGGTTTTTTCATTTGATAAGAGGCAAACAATGTGGGGCCTACCGTATAAGCAAGGCTCTATAGACTGGAGATGCCCTGTACATAGTATTACTTTTGATGTGTCTCGTCAACTCGCAGAACGAGGAGAAGCTTGCTTAGTACGCCGTCTCCCCCGCCCACGGGCATGGTGGCTCGCAGAGTCGCAGGACGAGGAGAAGCTTGCTTACGACGCCTACACCCACTCCCTCGCCCATGTGCGCGGTTGCTCGCAGGACGAGGAGAAAATTTAACTACTCCCTCTGTTACTCCTCGTCCCTACTTTGGTTAGAGAGATTATCATATTGTCTGAAATATATGTATTTTGGTAGTAGGAGTAGAAGTACTACATCAATTTCCTTGGAGTCTGTGTGCAGCAAGCTACCCTAGGCTATGTTACTACTCCCTCCTTTCTGGTTTATGGCTCAATTTCAAAATCTCTCCAACCAAGGTAGACGGTGAATGGTGGAATTAATTTCATAGTTTGCACAAGTAATTAGTACCCTCGTTTTTCTCAAGAAGTTATGTTTACCGATGCATTAATTACAATGAATGCATGCATGACCAGTAAATTTTCATGAACTTATACATGCATTGGTGAGTTTTCTCTTGATACTGCTTGCATTGGGTGATTTAATGCACCTCAAAATCCAAACGAGTTTTTTTAGATGATCCCTATAAACCGGAAAGGAGGGAGTAGTATGTAGTACTACCTCCATAGTGGGTACGTACTCCATAAAATCAGATTATCCCAAAACTAAGTCGCTCAACCTTTATTTTCTTATTTCCCTTCCTGCCTTGTTGCCTCGAACAGACTATGCCAAACTCCCCTACCTGTTGCACGGGAGAAGACCTGCCCTCACCTTTTTCAGTCCGGGTTTGTATCGATGGATCGCGCGAAGCAGCAAAAACCAAGTTCTGTCTTGTACTTCTACGTCGTACTAAAAGAATAGAGACACTCGCTTTCATGAATTCTGTACTTCCTCTTGCTGACATGTGGGACATATGGCAACAGGGTCGACGTGTCATGCACCCAATAATAGTGCAGAACAGCAGGGGGACGCACCAAGTCGTAGCGCCCCAGTAGTAGTAATGAGCTATGAGACGTCAAATCACAATGCCGCACCTTCCCAGACGGACGAAGCAACCATTGTTTCACACTTCGCTAAATCCGCTTCGCCATCATCTCCTTCCTTCAAGAAAACCATGTATTGCTTCTGCCATTGTTCTGTCTTAAGAGGGACGTGCATCGCCTTGGTACATCATGACACGTGGGACCGCATGACAGGCCATGCTCCCCTGCCCACCGCTCGGTAAAATCACCTCATTTTTACTACTTCCTCCATCTCGGTTTACGGGGCATGCACGTCGTTCTAGGTTGAGAATTTAAAGTACTATGTGATGAACAATATATGTTTAGAAACTACATTTGCTTAAGAATCCAATGATATACTTTTAGTGACATAGTAACTCATATTTACTTAGTCAAATGGATAACCTAGAACTACATGCACGCCCTATAAACCGAGACGGAGGGAGTAGTATCTTTTCAGATCAATATAGTCAGGATTCACCAAGGAGCAAAACCAAGTCGTAGGCTGCTCCTGTCGTGTTAGCGTAGCAACTCAAGCAGGGTCAGTCCACACACGAAATGGCGACACACTTAACAGGACCCCTTAGGCTGACATGTGACTCATCCACCATCTTGTTCCACGTGCGATGCACCAAATTATAGTTCGGAGCAGCAGTTGGACTTGGAGGCACCCCAGTCATAGCGTCGTAGTAGTAGTAGTAAATGAGCGATGAGGGGTCAAATCACAAAGCTCCACCTTTTCCGCATTAAGCTGGATGGACGAAGCAACCATCATATCACTCTAGCGAGCAAGATCATAAAGAAAAGAGAAAACCAATGATGCGTGCGGTAGCTACCTAGGGCACCCTAGGGTAGGAGCCTCCACTACAAATCCGCTTCTCCCTCGTCCTCTTGAAGAAAACCGATGATCCGTGCAGCGGGTAGGGTTTGTAGGGGTACTATGGCGTGTGGGGCCACAACGTAGTAAATGGGAGAGGGATTGAATTTGAGTCGACACCTTAACACGGGTGGGCCGCTTGGTTTTACGGGAATGAGGCAGCATTTTGGGTTTGGGGACCAGTGAAGATATACGTAGTAAAAAAAATGTGGACGTAGGTTCAACCGAAAGGCAATGATGCATGGGCCCCGCATTTTGATATACTCGCGGCCGCATGAAATTTGCTACTCAAAATAATGCATAAAAGTTCCTCCAAAAACAACTATAACTAATGGGAAGTGAATGTGTGCTTAAAATGAATATATAATGCAAAGAGAAAAAATGAATTGCAGTTAAAAGAATGACATTTCTAACAAAAATGTGAATGTGAACTACATATGTGTGCATGTGACCAACACATACATTGTCAATACAAAACCTAATGCAAGAAATAACTTATGAGTAACATGCACGAATTGATGATGTGGTGCTTGCATGGATAGAGTACAACAACAATGTGATTTATGACTTGCATGCATGTCCATGAAAAAAGCTACTAGTGGGTTGTACTAGCTATTTAGGAATAGAGAAGATGTGTACATGGAAGTTGTAGGGAAAGAGATAACATGTCTCTCAATTCCTATGAGTAGGGATTGGAAAAGATATGTCATTTGGTTCACATCATAGGAACTTTCTAATGAATCTAGAGATGACATGTATGTCAATTCCTATGATGAAGGATTAGATAAGAGATGTCATTTGGTTCACATAATAGGAACTTTTGTATTGAATATACGCTAATGTTTATTTTCCTTTGAAATTGTGGGAGTAGAGGAATCGATTCATATGAATGAAGTGTCTCTAAATCTATAAAAATGATATCATGTTTATTTTCCTTTGAAATGTGGAGTATATGAATCTATTCGTATGAACCAATTGGCTCTACAGGAAAAAAAAATACTATAAAAATCATATCATATAGAGTTCCTATGATATTCCTCCACACCAAAGGATGGTTGAAATTGCTGCAGGTCATACGACAGTCTTTCTTTGTACACTCCCCCCCATCTTTATAGTTACCTCTCACATATGAATGAAATGATATATACTGGGTATTCTATATGTGCATTTTGGTATATGAAAACTCGGCGAAAGTTTGCAAGGTTCGAATATTCAATAAAGCTATATGCACTACATTTTGGAACGGAAGGAGGAGCATACGGCAGCTGCTAACACTCACGTGGAAGATTTGTGCGTCGGAGGAGTGGTTGTTCTATTAAATGACATGGCAAAACTGGCACTGTCGGATGGCCATCTAACGGTTCTTATGGGGTTCGTTAGGAAACGGCTTTTGGCGAACGTTTTTCAAATATGATTTACGGACACATGCATTGCATTGATACATGCCCCCCCTCTCTCTCTCTCTCTCACGCACACACGCATCCACACAAGTCATGACTCTCCCGAGTCCTCTCGCACCCACCGTCTATAGGTAAACGTCACACACATATGTGCTATTCACACCCTACCCTCAGAACTTCTAAAAAATAAAAGATGTCACGCACCTTTTATTTTAACTCACACGTCACACACTGATGTCTACTAGACAACCTTCTTCTTGTAGACGTTGTTGGGCCTGCAAGTGCACAGGTTTGTAGGACAGTAGAAAATTTCCCTCAAGTGGATGACCTAAGGTTTATCAATCCGTGGGAGGTGTAGGATGAAGATGGTCTCTCTCAAACAACCCTGCAACCAAATAACAAAGAGTCTCTTGTGTCCCCAGCACACCCAATACAATGGTAAATTGTATAGGTGCACTAGTTCGGCGAAGAGATGGTGATACAATTGCAGTATGGATAGTAGATATAGGTTTTTGTAATCTGAAAATATAAAAACAGCAAGGTAACTAATGATAAAAGTGAGCATAAACGGTATTGCAATGATAGGAAACAAGGCCTAGGGTTCATACTTTCACTAGTGCAAGTTCTCTCAACAATAATAACATAGATAGATCATATAACAATCCCTCAACATACAACCAAGAGTCACTCCAAAGCCACTAATAGCGGAGAACAAACGAAGAGATTATGGTAGGGTACGAAACCACCTCAAAGTTATCCTTTTTGATCCATCTATTCAAGAGTTTGTAGTAAAATAACATAGAGCTTTTCTTTTCGCTCGATCTATCATAGAGTTCATACTAGAATAACACCTTAAGACACAAATCAACCAAAACCCTAATGTCACCTAGATACTCCATTGTCACCTCAAGTATCCGTGGGCATGATTATACGATATGCGTCACACAATCTCAGATTCATCCAACCAACACAAAGTACTTCAAAGAGTGCCCCAAAGTTTCTACCGGAGAGTCAAGAAAACATGTGCCAACCCCTATGCATAGGTTCATGGGCGGAACCTGCAAGTTGGTCACCAAAACATACATCAAGTGGCACGTGATATCCCATTTTCACCACAGATAAACATGGCAAGACATACATCAAGTGTTCTCATCATAAAGACTCAATCCGATAAGATAACTTCAAGAGGGAAACTCGATTCATCACAAGAGAGTAGAGGGGGAGAAACATCATAATATCCAACTATAATAGCAAAGCTCGCGATACATCAAGATCGCGCCATAGAGAGAACACGAGAGAGAGATCAGACACATAGCTACTGGTACATACCCTCAACCCTGAGGGTGAACTACTCCCTCCTCGTCATGGAGAGCGCCGGGATGATGAAGATGGCAACTGGTGATGGGTTCCCCCTCCAGCAGGGTGCCGGAACGGACTCCCGAGAGGTTTTTGGTGGCTACAGAGGCTTGCGGCGGCTGAACTCCCGATCTATCTTCTCCGTCGATGTTTTTAGGGTACGTGGGACTATATAGGCGAAAGAAGTCGGTTGAGAGGTGCTCGAGGGGCCCACGAGACAGGGGGCGCCCAGTAGGGGGGCACCCCCTATCTCCTGGCCTCCTCGAGGATCTTCTGACGTGAACTCCAAGTCTCCAGGATCATATTCTTCCCAAAAATCACGCTGCCAAAGGTTTCATTCCATTTGGACTCCGTTTGATATTCCTTTTCTTCAAAATACTGAAACAGGCAATAAAACAGCAATATGGGCTGGGCTTCCGATTAATAGGTTAGTCCCAAAAGTAATATAAAAGTGTATAATAAATTACATAATCATTCAAAACAGATAATAATATAGCATGAATGCTTCATAAATTATAGATACGTTGGAGACGTATCAGCATCCCCAAGCTTAATCCCTACTCGTCCTCGAGTAGGTAAATGATAAAAGAAAGAATTTATGAAGTGTGAATGCTAGAAGGTGCACAAGTTTGATCAATGATAAACACCTTTTCTAGCATGATAATATGTCATAACAGTAGTTCATCTCATAAAACTTCTCACGATAAAGTAACAAGCAATTCACATGTCAAAGCATAGACCATAAACTTTCTTGAAAACTAGCAAACTTCATTCTCAGTCATCAAACAATTGCAATTCATCTTATTTTCAGGAATACCAAACTCCACATACTCAACTATCATATAGTCTTCTACAATTGCTAACACTCACACAATACTAATGGTTATGGAATTTCAATCGGACACTGAGAAAGATAGGGGCTTATAGTGTTGCCTCCCAACGTATTCACCTTTGGGTGATGTCAACAATAATAGTTCATGCTAACTTACATCCAATTGGATATATATATCAGGATCTTTCCAACACGAGGTGCTTGCCAAAGGATAAAATGAAAAAGGGAAAGGTGAAGATCACCTTGACTCTTGCATAAAGTAAAAGACATAAAGTAAAAGATAGGCCCTTCGCAGAGGGAAGCAGAGGTTGTCATGCGCTTTTAGGGTTGGATGCACAAAATCTTAGTGCGAATGAATGTCACTTTATATTGCCACTTCTATATGGACCTTTATTATGCAGTCCATCGCTTTTATTGCTTCCATAACAAGATTGTATAAAGCTATTTTCTTCACACCAAAAGATCATACATATCTAGAGAGCAATTTTTATTGCTTGCACCGATGACAACTTACTTGAAGGATCGTACTCAATCCATAGGTAGGTATGGTGGACTCTCATGGCAAAACTAGGTTTAAGGATATTTGGAAGCACAAGTAGTATCTCTACTTGGTGCAAGGAATTTTGGCTAGTATGAGGGGGAAAGGCAAGCTCAACATGTTTGAATGATCCCTGACAATATACTTTAACTGAGATGTGCGAAAACATAACCCATTATGTTGTCTTCCTTGTCCAACATCAAATCTTTAGCATGTCATACTTAATGAGTGCTCCCAATTATAAAATATGTCTAGGGTAGTGTATTTACATGTGAAATCTCTCTTCCTTCAATATTCTTTCATGAATTGTTCAAATGACCAATACGATGCTTGGTAACCTTCAATAAATTTACAACCTCTACTTCTTAGATGTGAAGTCATTACTCCCCATGGGATAAGCAACTGAAACATATATAATTTCAGATTTATGACAATCAACTAATTCAACCATTCACTCATAGGATATAAGTGAAGCACACGAGTAAATGACAAACTACTCCAAAAAGATATAAGTGAAGATCAATGAGTAGCTAAATAATTATGTAACTATATGAAGACTCTCTCTCATTAAAGAATTTCAGATCTTGGTATTGTATTCAAACAGCAAGCAAGGCAAAATAAAATAACATTGCAAGGATAGCACAACTCATGTGAAGAAGCAAAAACTTAGGCTCAACCGTTACTAACCGATAGTTGTTGAAGAAGAAAGGTGGGATGCCTACCGGGGAATCCCCAAGCTTAGATGCTTGAGACTTCTTGAAATATTATATTGGGGTGCCTTGGGAATCCCCAAGCTTGAACTTCTGTGTCTCCTTAATTCCTCTCATATCGAGGTTTCTCTTTTTTATCAAAAGCTTCATCCACACCAAACTCAACAAGAACTCGTGAGATAGGTTAGTATAAACCAATTCAAAACCTTATCATTTTCTACTGTAACAAATCACTAAAATTATTATTCAACATTGCATACTAAATGCCTATTCATATTTAAT
The DNA here is from genome assembly GCA_963921465.1 of Triticum timopheevii. NCBI lineage: Eukaryota > Viridiplantae > Streptophyta > Magnoliopsida > Poales > Poaceae > Triticum > Triticum timopheevii. Next base: position 242,856,618 of record OY997264.1, on the reverse strand, counting down.
ACTCCTATCATCAAATAGAATCATTAAACAAGCAAACATATGCAAACAATGCAAACATAACAGCAACCTGCCAAAACAGTACAGTCTGTAAAGAATGCAAGAGTATCAATACTTCCCTAACTCAAAAAATTATGAAATAAAATTCCCACTGTAGTAAATTTATCAGATCTCAATATGCAAAAAGTTTCAACATTATACCATTCTCTGACGTTTCTAGGGAATTTTTGCAACAGTGGTAAAATTTCTGTTTTCAAAAAGCAACATGTATACTAGCAAAATAAGCATGGTAAAGGCTATCCTTGACATTTTTATTGAAAATAAAGATGCAAAACATAATTCTAAATAACAGCAAGCAAATACTAACGAAAGAAAATGACGCCCAAGCAAAACACATATCATGTGGTTAATAAAAATATAGCTCCAAGTAAAGTTACAGATCGACGAAGACGAAAGAGGGGATGCCATCCGGGGCATCCCCAAGCTTAGGCCCTTGGTTGTCCTTGAATATTACCTTGGAGTGCCTTGTGCATCCCCAAGCTTAGGCTCTTGTCACTCGTTATTCCATAGTCCATTGAATCTTTACCCAAAACATGAAAATTCCACAACACAAAACTCAACAGGAAACTCGTAAGCTCCGTTAGTGTAAGAAAATAAAACCACCACTTAGGTACTGTAATGAACTCATTCTAAATTCATATTGGTGTAATATCTACTGTACTCCAACTTATCTATGGTTCATACCCTCTGATACTACTCACAAATTGATCAAAATAAGCAAACAACACATAGAAAACAGAATCTTTCAAAAACAGAACAGTCTGTAGTAATATGTATCAAACGTATACTTCTGGAACTACAACAATTCTAACAAATTAGGAAGTCCTAAGCAATTCCCCGGCAACGGCGCCAGAAATCCTTCTTGCTACGTCTTGAGCTTGCGTTGGTTTTCCTCGAAGAGGAGAGGGTGATACAGCAAAGTGTAGCGTAAGTATTTCCCTCAGTTTTGACCAAGGTATCAATCCAGTAGGAGGCTCCTCAAAAGTCCCACGCACCTACACAAACAAACTGAGAACTCACAACCAACACAATAAAGGGGTTGTCAATCCCTTCACGGCCACTTGCGAAAGTGAGATCTAATAAAGATAGTATGATAAGATAAATATATGTTTGGTATTTTATAAGATAGATGCAAAAAGTAAAGATGCAAATAAAGGTAGATTGAAAGCAAATATGATAGGAGATAAACCCGGGGGCCATAGGTTTCACTAGTGGCTTCTCTCAAGATAGCATAAGTATTACGGTGGGTGAACAAATTACTGTTGAGCAATTGATAGAAAAGCGAATAATTATGAGATTATCTAGGCATGATCATGTATATAGGCATCACGTCCATAACAAGTAGACCGACTCCTGCCTGCATCTACTACTATTACTCCACACATCAACCGACTCCTGCCTGCATCTAGAGTATTAAGTTCATAAGAACAGAGTAACGCATTAAGCAAGATGACATGATGTAGAGGGATAAACACATGCAATATGATATAAACCCCATCTTGTTATCCTCGATGTCAACAATACAATACGTTTCTTGCAACCCTTTCTGTCACTGGGTAAGAACACCGCAAGATTGGACCGAAAGCTAAGCACTTCTCCCATGGCAAGAAAGACCAATCTAGTAGGCCAAACCAAACTGATAGTTCGAAGAGACTTGCAAAGATAACTCAATCATACATAAAAGAATTCAGAGAAGATTCAAATATTATTCATAGATAAACTTGATCATAAACCACAATTCATCGGATCTCGACAAACACACCGCAAAAAGAGTTTACATCAAATAGATCTCCACAAGAGAGGGGGAGAACATTGTAGGAGAAGAAGCCATCTAGCTAATAACTATGGACACGTAGGTCTGTGGTAAACTACTCACAACTCATCGGAGGGGCAAGGATGTTGATGTAGAGGCCCTCCGTGGTTGATTCCCCCTCCGGCAGAGTGCCGGCGAAGGCTCCAAGATGGGATCTCGCGGATACAGAAGGTTACGGCGGTGGAAATTGTGTTTCATGGTGCCCCTAGATGTTTTCGGGGTACGTAGGTATATATAGGAGGAAGAAGTGCGTCGGTGGCTGCCCGAGGGGCCCACGAGACAGGGGGCCTGCCCTACAGGAGGGGCGTGGCCCCCTATCTTGTGGGGCCCTCAGAAGCTTCTTGACTTCCACTCCAAGCTCTCCGGATCACGTTTGTTCCAAAAATCACGCTCCCGAAGGTTTCATTCCGTTTGGACTCCGTTTGATATTCCTTTTCTTCGAAATACTGAAATAGGCAAAAAAACAGCAATATGGGCTGGGCCTCCGGTTAGTAGGTTAGTGCCAAAAATGATATAAATGTGTAAAATAAAGCCCATAAACATCCAAAAGGGGTAATATAATAGCATGGAACAATAAAAACTTATGGATACGTTGGAGACGTATCAAGCATCCCCTAGCTTAATTCTTGCTCGTCCTCGAGTAGGTAAATGATAAAAAGAGAATTTTTGATGTGGAATGCTACCTAGCATAATTCATAATGTAATTTTCTTTATTGTGGCATGAATGTTCAGATCCAAATGAATACAAAATAAAAGTTCATATTGACATAAGAAATGGTAATACTTCAAGCATACTAATCAAAGTAATCATGTCTTCTCAAAATAACATGGCTAAAGAAAGTTATCCCTACAAAATCATATAGTCTGGCTATGCTCTATCTTCATCACACAAAGTATTTAATCATGCACAACCCTGATGACAAGCCAAACAATTGTTTCATACTTTAATAATCTCAAACTTTTTCAACTTTCACGCAATACATGAGCGTGAGCCATGGACATAGCACTATATGTGGAATAGAAGGGTGGTTGTGGAGAAGACAAAAAGGAGAAGATAGTCTCACATCAGCTAGGCGTATCAACAGGCTATGGAGATGCCCATTAATAGATATCAATGTGAGTGAGTAGGGATTGCCATGCAACAGATGCACTAGAGCTATAAATATATGAAAGTTCAACAAAAGAAACTAAGTGGGGTGCATCCAACTTGCTTGCTCATGAAGACCTAGGGCACTTTTGAGGAAGCCCATCATTGGAATATACAAGCCAAGTTCTATAATGAAAAATTCCCACTAGTATATGAAAGTGAAAATATATGAGACTCTCTATCATGGAGATCATGGTGCTATTTTGAAGCACAAGTGTGGAAAAAGAGATAGTAGCATTGTCCCTACTCTCTTTTTCTCTCCTTTTATTTCTTTTCTTTTATTTTTCTTTTTTTCTTTGGCCTTCTTTTTTTTCTTTTTGGCCTTTCTCTTTTTTTTCTCTTTTTTTCTTTTTGTGAAGTCTGAAGTCTCATCCCGACTTGTGGGGGAATCATAGTCTTCATCATCCTTTCCTCACTAGGACAATGCTCTATTAATGAAGATCATCACACTTTTATGGATTTACAACTCAAAGCTAGAACAAGATATGACTATATAAATGCCTTTGGCGGTGTACCGGGATATGCAATGAATCAAGAGCGACATTGTCGGTGTCAAAATCGGCGGATCTCGGGTAGGGGGTCCCGAACTGTGCGTCTAGGCGGATGGTAACAGGAGACAAGGGACACGATGTTTTTACCCAGGTTCGGGCCCTCTCAGTGGAGGTAAAACCCTACTCCTGCTTGATTGATATTGATGATATGGGTAGTACAAGAGTAGATCTACCACGAGATCAAGGAGGCTAAACCCTAGAAGCTAGCCTATGGTATGATTGTTGTTCGTCCTACGGACTAAAACCCTCCGGTTTATATAGACACCGGAGAGGGCTAGGGTTACACAGAGTCGGTTACAATGGTAGGAGATCTACATATCCACATCGCCATGATTGCCTTCCACGCCAAGGAAAGTCCCATCCGGACACGGGACGAAGTCTTCAATCTTGTATCTTCATAGTCTTGGAGTCCGGCCAATGATGATAGTTCGGCTATCCGGACACCCCCTAGTCCAGGACTCCCTCAGTAGCCCCCGAACCAGGCTTCAATGACGATGAGTCCGGCGCGCATATTGTCTTCGGCATTGCAAGGCGGGTTCTTCACCAAATTCCATGTACTCACTGAATGGTGTTCGTCTTCTTATAAATGCTGCAGTCCTTGGCTTCCACGTCCAATAATGGCCATCTTCCATGTGTCGTACGAATGCGAAAGGCCAAGGTATTTTTACATTTTACCCCCTAGCTGCGCGAATAAGCTGCCTATAAAGAGAGGCGAGGATCTAGATCCAAATCACACCATCCTCCTTCCGCGAGTATTCATCGGAGTGCCTCTGACCAAAAATCCATTCCATCATGGATAGTCGACGCGGCTCCTCCTCTCGCGCTCCCAGCCCTCAGCCAGGAGATTGGGGGAGATGCTCAGTCCCGCATAGTGAGCTAGTGATGCTCCAAGCCGAGGGATTTCTTCCACCCGCCTTTATGGTTCCGGTTCGAGCCGGACTTGCCACTTACAAGGGAGGAAAGCAGGCGGAGAGCATCCCCAATCCCTCCAAAGGAGAGCGGGTATGCTTCGTCCCTTATCTAATAAGGGGACTCGGATTTCCCGTACATCCGTTTCTCCGGGGGCTCCTGGAGTTCTACGGACTCCAGCTTCACCACCTCACACCTGCCTCCATCCTGCACATCGCGGGCTTTGTAGCCCTTTGCGAGCTGTTCTTGGGCATCGAGGCCCATTTTGCGCTGTGGAAGAGATTGTTCTGCCTCGTACCCCGTTCTCACGAGGGGTCGATATATCAAGTGGGCGGAGCCGAAATATGGCGCATCACCGGGACCGGATATCTATCCGGAACCCCAAAGAAGGCGTCCGAAGACTGGCCTTCGGAATGGTTTTATATGGAAGACTCCCCGATGCCAGACCCAGTTCGGATCGGCCTCCCAGAGTTCAGCAACGCTCCTTTGAAGAAACGCCTGAGTTGGCGCCCGCGGAGCCCTCAACGGGAGAATGATAGGTACGTTCAACATCTGATGGGCCGAATAAGGTTATTGGCTCATTCCGGATTGACCATGATTGGGGTCATGGCCACATGCATTATGCGAGGGGTGCAGCCGCTCCAATATAGGGGCCACCCCATGTGGGATTTCAACGGGGAGGATGATGCCACCCGTCATGGCCGCAAGGGGCCGGGCTCGGTTGCCGATCTGGTGAAGATTCTGTCCGGCTTGTACAAAGGGGAGAAGGAGGACTTCCTCCGCTCTAGTCCATCGAATGGATTTTCCATGAACAACCCTCGGAGCTGGGTAAGTGGACGTTTGTCTATCCGATCCATATTCCCAAAGTTAAGTGTCTCACTTTGTGATTTCGACGCAGGAACTACGCCGGGCCGTAGAGGATATACACAGCCTGGCTCCACAACCAGAGGATCCGGAACGATCCCTTGATCCAGCCTCCGAAGAGGATTCAGACATAAAGGTGGAGCTGATCGATGGGGTGTTCCACCAACTTAGCATCGACAATGCTTTGGTCGCCATTACGGCCGACTACCCTGGAATATCTCCGGTTTCCCAGGTAACTGTGACCGGAGTCCTGATACTACTACTCATCCCTGATTATCTCTGACCACCGTATACCAATGGTGTTCCGCAGGAGGTGCCTTCGAGACGGGAAGCCAAGCCTGCGGCGGCCGTCCAGCAAGGGGCAGCTCGGCCCAGCAGGCGGAAAAGAAGTGCGGTGCGAATCGAGACGTCGCCGCAATGGTATGACGCACCACCGTGTTTAAAGGAAAGATTCCTGGGAGGCATATTAACACTCATGATTATTCCAGGAGAAAGAGCGCTCGCCGGACTGTGTCCGGAGAGGTTGCCAATTGAGCCTCCGCCAGCCAGGCTCCAATTCTTGGTCCGGAGGGGGAGGCGAACACAAGGCGTGCGCCGGATGCTCCTCCAACGGAGGATGCCGACAGGCTGTCCGCCACCAGATCTGAGGTGGAGAGCGCCATGAATCATAGGCGCCGCCGGACAGTTCTTCGTGACGTGTGTTTCTCCCCGGAGGCATTGAATGCCTTTAAAGCGGGAGATGCGCACCTCCGTGCCGCTCAAGATGGTTTAACCAGAGCCACGGAGCAGTATGTGAAAGACATACGGGTGAGTGAATTTTGACCATTTATATATATTAGTAGCCCCCGAGACTTAAAATAGTTAGAATAACTGATTTAAGGATCATTTGTTATGCAGGATCTTTCAGAAAAGAATACCCATCTGTCTCAGGACCTTCAAGAGTGCAAGGCCCAACTTGAGGCCACACTAGCTGCCACAGGGGGAGCCACAGAGACCCCCTCCGGTAATATATACTTCGAAATATAAGTAGTTTGTGAAGTGCGGCGTGTGTATAAGTCTGACAATAATATTGCAGATGGTGCCGGACTAGATCCGGACAAGCAAAAGCTATTGCGCCAGCTGAAGGCCGGCGAGAAGGTGCTTATGAGGGTGCAGCAAGAGAGGAATAAACTCCAAGATGCCAACACCCAGCTGGGCGAGGAACTAAAATATGTTCGGGCCCAGCTGTCTGACTCCGTGAAGGAGAATCGGCGGCTTCGTCGCGGCATTTATAGTAAGTGCTTGAGCAAACCTTTTGAAAAGAAGAGTTCGGCGAGGAAGTCGATTGACAGAAATATGTCTGTAGGCGTGCTCACAGGTCGTCCTGCGGAGGAAATGCCCGGTTCAACGGGTGACCTACTTCCCGAGCTGCTGCAACTGCACGAACGAGTTCGGCAGGTGATGAGCGGAGTCGCCCAGGCTTGCGGCCTTCCATGTCCCTGCCCGAAGGTCTTGGAGAGCTTGCGGAGAAACTTCAGGGAGCACGGCGGCGCTTCTGGTTGTGGAAGATATCGGCCTGCCGTCAAGGCGCCAGGGAGGCCTGGGCCATGGTGAAGACACGGTATGCGAAGGCTGACCCAAACCACATGGCCGAGGTCGGACCTGTGGGGGCCGATGGGAAGGAGATCCATGTGAGCTTAGTGTACGACCAAGTAGAGTTGGCTGCCAGGTATTCAGAGCGGGACTGTAAACTAGATAGTTTATTAGATGGTATCGAAGAGGAATACCATCAGTCAGCTTGACTATGTAATTTGAAATGACATGAAAAATGCCTTCTAGCCGGATTGTAGATTGTTTGTCATTGCGGACCTTTTAGCTTCAACCTCGGGACCCGACAGTCCGGAGTGTGTCCGAATACCCTCACGGTTATGTAAAAATCGGGGCATGCATGGAGACCAGGCGTAGGGGTCATTAGTGCTTTATCAGACAAGTGCCCAACTAGTTATGTTATATTACATGGTTAGTAAGAAACATCTTCCAGGGAGAATAGTTCCATTAGGGGTTCCTTTCCCTGGGAGGCATGCCCTAAAGTGCATGTCCGGACTGCGAAAAAAGCAGGAAAGCATCTGGGGGCAGATAAATAAATAGGTAAGAAATCATCTTTCAATTCACCGACCGAATATTCCCTTAAGAACGCTAGCTTTTAGCTTCACCCAGTCTGAGGTACACATCCGGCTGACCCGGCAATAATAATCGCAGAGGTGCTCCCTTTACCTCCTAGCCGAACAATCGGGAACGTAGGGGTAAGCATAGGACCCAGGCAACCCAGCTTGGCCAAAACTGAAGTCATATCGATGCATATAATGGCGAATAAAAGGTACATGCGGAAGTGTGACACATGTGTTGGGCATAAGGCCCATATAAATAAGCTTCTGTTAAAGGAGCCCCCAGGTATAATGAGTGCGAGTAGCACGTCAACCGTGTGCGATCAATGCGCAAGTGAGCCTTCAAAGGCTTTGAGAAAGGGGGAGGGGGAGGAGAGTAATAAAGGACAGGTAAAGTATAAAATGTAGTGGGGGGAAGGAGACGAACTCGGAGTCCGGTGCTAGGAGTAGAATCTTCGAAGACAGGCTGCGTTCCATGGGTTCGGCTCGAGTCGGTTATCCGATGCGTTTCGCAGACGGTACGCTCCGCCGGTCAGGACTTGGTCGATGATGAAGGGACCTTCCCATTTGGGCTTGAGTTTGTCCTTTTTCTTGTCGGGAAGGCGTAGAACTAGTTCGCCAACATTGTAAGTTGGCCCGTACTTCTCTGCTTTGATATCTTCAAGCCTGCTGTTGATAGAATGCGGAACGAGCTTTTGCCACATCACGCTCCTCCTCTAGGGCGTCCAAACTGTCGTGCCGATCCAGCTCGGCTTCTCTTTCTTCATACATGCGCACACGAGGTGAGTCATGAATTATGTCGCAGGGCAAAACTGCCTCTGCGCCGTACACCATAAAAAATGGTGTGAATCCGGTAGTGCGATTTGGCGTGGTCCGCAGCCCCCAGAGTACGGAGTCGAGCTCCTCTACCCAGTGCGTGTTAGATTCCTTAAGGGACCGCACTAGTCTGGGTTTGATGCCGCTCATGATTAGACCATTTGCTCGTTCGACTTGACCGTTAGTTTGAGGGTGATAGACTGAAGCGTAGTCGAGCTTGATGCCCATGTTTTTGCACCAGAGTTTAACCTCGTAGGCCGTGAAGTTTGTGCCGTTATCAGTGATGATGCTATGGGGGGCGCCGTAACGGTGTACTACCCCAGATATAAAGTCTATCACAGGTCCGGATTCGGCCGGCTTAACTGGCTTGGCCTCTATCCATTTGGTGAATTTGTCCACCATGACCAATAGGTATTTTTGCTTGTGGGTTCCTCCTTTAAGGGGTCCAATCATGTCAAGCCCCCAGACCGCGAACGGCCAGGTGATGGGTATAGTTTTGAGGGCGGTGGGTGGCATGTGGCTTTGATTAGCAAAGAGCTAGCAACCGACGCATCGTTGGACTAAGTCGTGAGCATCTTCCCGGGCCGTCGGCCAATAAAATCCTGTACGGAAGGCCTTGCCTACCAGGGCCCGGGCTGCGGCGTGGTGCCCACCGAGTCCGGCGTGAATTTCAGCCAGAAGATTTCGCCCTTCCTCTTCGGAGATGCACCTTTGAAGGACTCCGGTTGTGCTTTTCTTATAAAGTTCTCCCTCATGGACCTTGTAGGCTTTAGATCGCCGTACTATGCAGCGGGCCTCGTTTTGGTCTTCGGGAAGTTCCTGCCTGGTTAAGTAGGCTAGGAATGGTTCCGTCCACGGGGCAATGACTGCCATTATTTCGTGGGCTGAAGGTGTTATTTCATTGGCAGAACTACCGATTGTGTCAGAGTGTGCGGTGTCGGGCGGTGCGGTTGGCTCCGGATTGTTGTTTCCGGACTCCCCTTCCCATAGTATGGATGGTTTGAAAAGCCGTTCCAGGAAGATCTTGGGAGGGACAGCATCGTGCTTTGCGCCGATGCGTGCCAATACATCCGCTGCTTGATTATTATCTCGGGCTATATGGTGAAATTCGAGCCCTTCAAACCGAGCTGACATTTTCAAAATGGTGTTACGGTAAGCTGCCATTTTCGGGTACTTGGCGTCGAAGTCTCCATTTATTTGGGATATCGCTAGGTTCAAATCCCCTCGTACCTCTAGGCGTTTAATTCCCATGGAGACCGCCTTCCGGAGGCCATGTAGAAGGGCCTCGTATTCGGCTGCATTGTTGGAGTCCGTGTACATTATCTAGAGTACGTATTGTACTGTGTCTCCGGTTGGGGATGTCGGGACGACGCCAGCCCCCAGGCCGGCCAACATTTTGGAGCCGTCGAAGTGCATGATCCAATTGGAGTATGCACCGTACTCTTTAGGGAGTTCGGCTTCAGTCCATTCGGCGATGAAGTCCGCCAAAACTTGCGACTTGATAGCTCGCCGTGGTTTATAGGTTATGTCGAACGGTAGGAGCTCAATGGCCCATTTGGCAATCCTACCAGTCGCGTCGCGGTTGTTTATATTGTCACTGAGAGGTACTTCGGAGGCTACTATTATCAAACACTCTTGGAAGTAGTGTCGCAGCTTCCGGGATGCCATGAACACCGCGTATGCTATCTTTTGATAATGTGGATACCTGGACTTGCATGGAGTTAGGACAGTGGACACGTAGTAAACTGGTTTTTGAAGGGGTGACTTGTGTCCGTCCGTTTCTCGTTTAACGACGAGCACCGTGCTTGCAACTTGATGTGTTGCCGCGATATACAATAACATTGGTTCGCCCATATTGGGCGCGGCCAGGACCGGATTTTTTGCCAATATGGCCTTTATTTCTTCGAGTCCAGCCGTGGCGGCATCCGTCCACTCGAAGTGTTCGGTGCGCCGGAGGAGGCGATAAAGGGGTAATGCCTTTTCTCCTAAGCGGGAGATGAAGCGGGTTAGAGCCGCCACGCATCCAGTCAATCTTTGTATTTGCTTGAGGTCTTTTGGGATATCCAGTTGTGATAGAGCTCGGATCTTGGCTGGGTTTGCTTCAATTCCTCTACCGGATACAATGAAGCCCAAGAGCTTTCCGGCTGGTACGCCGAAAACGCATTTTTCCGGGTTGAGCTTAATGTCATATGCTCGGAGATTGTCGAATGTGAGCCTCAGGTCGTCTACTAGAGTTTCGACGTGCTTGGATTTGACGACCACATCATCTACGTATGCCTCCACTGTTTTGTCGATCTGGTTTGCCAGACATGTCTGAATCATGCGCTGATATGTTGTGTTGGCGTTTTTGAGCCCGAAGGGCATTGTGTTGAAGCAGAATGGTCCGTATGGAGTAATGAATGCCGTTGCGGCTTGGTCGGGCTCCGCCATCTTGATTTGATGGTAGCCGGAGTATGCGTCGAGGAAGCACAATGAATCGTGCCCTGTGGTAGCATCGACAATTTGATCGATGCGGGGAAGGGGGAAGGGATCCTTTGGACAAGCCTTGTTAAGGTCCTTGAAATCGACACACAGGCGCCAGGATTTGTCCTTCTTTGGTACCATTACCAGGTTTGCTAGCCAGTCCGGATGTTGTATATCTCTTATGAATCTGGCTTCTAATAGTTTGGCTAGCTCCTCTCCCATTGCCTGTCTTTTGGGTTCGGAAAATCGCCGAAGAGCCTATTTGACTGGCTTGAATCCTTTTAGGATATTTAGGCTGTGCTCTTCCAGCCGGCGTGGAATTCCTGGCATGTCTGAAGGGTGCCAGGCAAAAATGTCCCAATTTTCCCGTAGGAATTCTCGTAGTGCGGCATCTACATCAGGGTTTAATTGTGCCCCAATGGAGGCCGTCTTTGTAGGGTCCGTTGGATGGACTTGGAATTTGACTATTTCGTCCGCTGGCTTAAAAGAGGTGGACTTGGATCTCTTGTCAAGTAGCACATCGTCCCTGTTCACCGTGGAGCGCAGCGCTGTGAGTTCTTCGGCCGCTAGGGCTTCATATAACTCCTCTAGGGCTAGTGAGGCTATCTTATTTTCGGTGCGGAGCGCTACATACGGATCACTGGCAAGGGTGATGATTCCATTGGGCCTGGGCATTTTGAGCTTCATGTACCCGTAATGGGGTATAGCTTGAAAAATAGTGAATGCCTCTCGTCCTAATAAAGCGTGATATCCACTGCTGAACGGGGCCACATGGAACGTGATTTCCTTGGACCTGTAGTTGTCCGGCGATCCGAATACTACATCCAGTGTGATTTTTCCTGTGTAGCATGCTTCCTGACTAGGGATTATTCCTCTGAAGGTTGTGTTGCTTCGCTCAATGCGGCTCCAGTCTACTTCCATTTTTCGAAGGGTTTCCTCATAGATGAGGTTTAATCCGCTGCCGCCATCCATGAGTACCTTAGTAAGGCGAAAGCCGTCCACTATTGGACTGAGGACCAATGCGGCTGGTGCTCGGGCTGTTCGGAATTTAGGTTTGTCACTGGCGTTAAAGGTAATAGCCGTGTCGCTCCATGGATTTATTGTTGCTACTTGGTAGACTTCGGCGAGGCTGCGGAGTGTTCGTTTCCGCATATTATTTGATTCGAAAGTCTCGAAGACTGTTAATACCGTACAGGTACTGCTGGGCTTGTTATCTTGGGCTAGAAGCTCTTCGCCACTTTTGGCCACCTGTCGTAGTATCCAACATGCTCGAAGGCTATGTGTTGGAGTGGCGCCCTCTGTACTATGGATTTTGCAGGGTCCATTGAGCCATCCCTCCAGTACGGTTCCTTGCCCTTTAGGGGGGTTTTGCTTTTTGGTTTTTAACCCAGGTGCCTGAATATGATGCACCCTTTTATTTCGGACTAGGGTTGTGTTCGGAGCCGGATTGTCCCAAAATTTGGTTTCGGTTTTCGGGCACTCTCCATCGCATAGTACTTTCGTACTATGGACGCCAAGTCAGCGAAGCGTGTAATTTCACGACGACTTATGGCGTTCATGATTCCCTTGTTCGTGCAATTATTGCAGAAAATTGAGATTGCGCTTTCCTCACGGCAGTCCTTTATCCTGTCCATAACCAGGAGGAATCTGGCCCAGTAATGGTGTACTGTTTCGGCGGGCTCTTACCAGATTCGGGATAAATTGTTTGTGTTTGGGTGGGCGGGTGGAATTAAATTCGGAACCCCGTCCAATCTAAGCCTCAAGGGCCGAAAAGTTTCCGAACTTGGAAGCTTGGATTGTTGGATGTTGTCCAACGAATCTGGCCCGCTGCCTGACTTTAGGTTCAGTGCATGATTGACGTCCGTCCCTCCGAGGGAATCCGGCATGGAGGGGTCGGGAATTCAGACATAACTCGTGCTTAATGTAGAAGAAGAGTCGCCGTGTTGTTCGTCCATCACAGCAACGTGGTGGGTTGCCTAGGGAGAGTTGATCTCTCTCAGATCGGTTTTAGGCCCAATCTGATCGTAGTTTGTAGCGACTCCCAGGGCGACGATGCGATCCAAGAGCTCATTTATGGAGGAGAGCTCCATCGGATCTAGCTGCTCGGCGAGTTCCGAGTTGACGTGAAGATCACTTTTGATGACCCGAGAGGTCATCATCGGCGCGGCGGCCGAACAGGCGATCATAAGAAAACCACCTAGCCGGATAGTTTGGCCGATGGACAAAGCTCCTTTGGCGATGGTACCATCTCTAAAGACGGGACGAGGCATCCTTCCTGATTGCGACGGCACAGAGGAAATCTCAATGAAAGCACCAATGTCGGTGTCAAAACCGGCGGATCTCGGGTAGGGGGTCCCGAACTGTGCGTCTAGGCGGATGGTAATAGGAGACAAGGGACACAATGTTTTTACCCAGGTTCGGGCCCTCTCGGTGGAGGTAAAACCCTACTCCTGCTTGATTGATATTGATGATATGGGTAGTACAAGAGTAGATCTACCACGAGATCAAGGAGGCTAAACCCTAGAAGCTAGCCTATGGTATGATTGTTGTTCGTTCTACGGACTAAAACCCTCCGGTTTATATAGACACCGGAGAGGGCTAGGGTTACACAGAGTCGGTTACAGTGGTAGGAGATCTACATATCCGCATCGCCAAGCTTGCCTTCCACACCAAGGAAAGTCCCATCCGGACACGGGACGAAGTCTTCAATCTTGTATCTTCATAGTCTTGGAGTCCGGCCAATGATGATAGTTCGGCTATCCGGGCACCCCCTAGTCCAGGACTCCCTCAGACATGTATGAAAATTATGAAGGTGGCCTTGCCACAAATAGAATGTCAACTACATGATCATGCAAAAAGCAATATGATAAAAGTAATGTGTGTCATATGAATGGAACGGTGGAAAGTTGCATGGCAATATATCTCGGAATGCCTATGGAAATGCCATAATAGGTAGGTATGGTGGCTGTTTTGAGGAAGGTGGATGGTGGGTGTATGGTACCGGAGAAAGTTGCGTGGTACAAGAGAGGCTAGCAATGGTGGAAGGGTGAAAGAGTGCGTATTATTCATGGACTCAACATTAATCAAAAGAACTCATATACTTGTTGCAAAAATTTAGAAGTCATCAAAAACCAAAGTACTACGCGCATGCTCCTAGGGGGATAGGTTGGTAGGAAAAGACCATCGCTCGTCCCCGACCGCCACTCATAAGGAAGACAATCAATAAATAAAATTGTGCTCCAACTTCATCACAAAGCGGTTCACCATACGTGCATGCTACGGGAATCACAAGCTTCAACACAAGCATTCTTTAAATTCATAATCACCCAACTAGCATGACTTTAATGTCACTACCCCCATATCTCAAAACAATTATCAAGCATCAAATTGATCATAGCATCAAATTCACTTTCTATGATAGTTTTTATTATACCCAACTTGGATGCTCATCATTCTAGGACCAACTTTATGATCATAGCAAATACCATGCTGTTCTAAAAGACTCTCAAAATAATATAAGTGAAGCATGAGAGACTAGCAATTTCTTCAAAATTAAGACACCACCGTGCTCTAAAAGATATAAGTGAAGCACTAGAGCAAAAACTATCAAGCTCAAAAGATATAAGTGAAGCACATAGAGTATTCTAGCAAATTCTAATCAAGTAGGCTTCTCCCAAAAGGTGTGTACAGCAAGGATGATTGTGGTAAACTAAAAAGCAAAGACTAATATAATACACGACGCTCCAAGCAAAACACATATCATGTGGCGAATAAAAATATAGCTCCAAGTAAAGTTACCAATGAACGAAGTCGAAAGAGGGGATGCCTTCCCGGGGCATACCCAAGCTTAGGATTTTGGCTATCCTTGAATATCTTGGTGTGCCATGGGCATCCCCAAGCTTAGGCTCATGCCACTCCTTATTCCATAGTCCATAAAAGCTTTACCCAAAACTTGAAAACTTCACAACACAAAACTCAACAGGAAATCTTATAAGCTCCGTTAGTGAAAGAAAACAAAACCACCACATAAGTTACTGCAATGAACTCATTCTTTATTTATTTTGGTGTTAAACCTACTGTATTCCAACTTCTTTATGGTTCATAGACTGAATTACTAGCCATAGATGCATTGAAATAAACAAACAACACACGAAAAACATAATCTGTCAAAAACAGAACAGTCTGTAGCAATCTGTAACTAACGCAAACTTCTTGAACTCTAAAAATCCTACCAAAATAGGAAGTCCTGGAAAATTTGTCTATTGAACAGCATCAAAAAGAATCAATGCAAAAGCACGTTCCTGTGATTTAACAAAATTATATTCGTGCGCTCAAAGTTTCTGTTTTTCAGCAGAATCAAATCAACTATCATCGTAGGTTATCCTATAGGTTCTACTTGTCACAAACACTAATTGAAAGATAAAAACACATCTAAACAGAAGGTATATGCAAGATTTATTACTAAACAGGAGCAAAAACAAAAAACATAAAGAAAAATTGTGTTGCCTCCCAACTAGCGCTATCGTTTAACGCCCCTAGCTAGGCATAAAAACAAAGATAGATCTAACGAGTGCCATCTTTGGCACTAAATTCATAAGTAGCACGCATGATAGATTCATAAGGTAATTTAGCTTTCTTCCTTGGAAAGTGCTCCATGCCTTTCTTTAATGGAAATTGGAATCTAATATTCCCTTCCATCATATCAATAATCGCACCAATCGTTCTAAGGAAAGGCCTACCAAGAATAATAGGGCAAGAAAGATTGCAATCTATATCAAGAACGATAAAATCTACAGGCACCAAATTTCTATTTGCAACAATAAGAACATCATTGATCCTTACCATAGGCTTTTTAATGGTGGAATCCGCAAGGTGCAAATTTAAAGAGCAATTATCAAGATCATGGAAACCTAGAATATCACATAAAGTTTTCGGAATCGTGGAAACACTAGCACCCAAATCACACAAAGCAAAACACTCATAATCTTTCATTCTAATCTTTATAGTAGGTTCCCACTCATAATTAAGTTTTCTAGGTATAGAAATTTCCAAATTAAGTTTTTCATCATAAGATTGCATCAAGGCATCAACAATATGTTTGGTAAAAGCTTTATTTTGACTATAAGCATGAGGAGAATTAACAATGGATTGCAACAAGGAAATACAACCTTTTAAAGAGCAATTATCATAATCAAATTCCTTGAAATCTGAGATAGTAGGTTCAATATTATTAGAAGTTGAGGATTCTCCAATCTCACTTTTACCAAATTTAGCATCAAGATCTAAAGACTCCGAATTTTTGGGACGCCTTCTAGGCAAAGTTGATTCATAATCACGCCCATAATCATCAAAATTCATATTCCAAAACATAGATCTAATCGGAGACGCATCAATAACTTTAAGATCCTCATCATTATTTTCATGAAGACTAGAAGAACACGCTTTTATAAAGCTTTCTTTTTTGGCACGCAATCTAGCGGTTCTTTCCTTGCACTCATCAATGGAAATTCTCATTACTTTGAGAGACTCATTGATATCATGCTTAGAAGAAGAAGATCCAAGTTTAAGAGAATTAACATCAAGCGAAAGTTTATCAACGTTCGTAGCCAAATCATCAACTTTGAGCAATTTTTCTTCAAGCAAAGCATTAAAATTCTTTTGAGAAATCATAAATTCTTTCACACTATTCTCAAAATCAGAGGGCATCTTATTAAAATTACCATAAGAATTACTGTAGGAATTTCCATAATTATTAGAGGGATAAATGGAACGGTCTAGCATTAAAATTTCCTCTATAAGCATTGTTTCCAAAACTATTCCTGCCAACAAAATTCACATCCATAGATTCATTATTATTCTCAATCAAGGAAGACAAAGGCATATCATTGGGATCAAGAGGAGTATTTTTAGTAGCAAAAATTTTCATAAGTTCATCCATCTTTCCACTCAAAACATTGATTTCTTCTATAGCATGCACTTTTTTACTAGAAGATCTTTCGGTGTGCCATTGAGAATAATTAGCCATAATATTATCAAGCAATTTTGTAGCATCTCCTAATGTGATTTCCATAAAGGTGCCTCCCGCGGCCGAATCTAAGAGATTTCTAGAAGCAAAGTTCAAACCGGCATAAAATTTTTGTATGATCATCCATAACTTCAAACCATGAGTAGGGCAATTGCGAAGCATCAATTTCATTCTTTCCCAAGATTGGGCAACATGCTCATGATCAAGTTGTTTAAAATTCATAATATCGTTCCTAAGAGTGATGATCTTAGCGGGAGGAAAATACTTAGAGATAAAAGCATCTTTGCACTTGTTCCAAGAATCAATACTATTTTTAGGCAAAGATGAAAACCAAACTTTAGCACGATCTCTAGGTGAAAACAGAAATAACTTCAATTTGACAATATTGTTATCCGTATCTTTCTTCTTTTGCATATCACACAAATCAACAAAATTGTTTAGATGAGTAGCGGCATCTTCACTAGGAAGGCCGGCAAATTGATCTTTCATAACAAGATTCAGCAAAGCGGTATTGATTTCAAAAGACTCAACATCATTAAGAGGAGCAATCGGAGTACTAAGGAAATCATTATTATTGGTGTTCGAGAAGTCACACAACCTGGTATTATCTTGCGCCATGTCAACAAGTAATCCAACACACAAGCAAACAGAAAAACGGCAAGCGAAAAAGAGAGGAGGAGATTGGGAAAGAGAGGGTGAGGGAGTCCCGGATTAGGGGGTGTCCGGATAGCTGAACTATCACCTTTGGCCGGACTCCTGGACTATGAAGAT
Organism: Triticum timopheevii; assembly: GCA_963921465.1. Classification (NCBI taxonomy): domain Eukaryota; kingdom Viridiplantae; phylum Streptophyta; class Magnoliopsida; order Poales; family Poaceae; genus Triticum; species Triticum timopheevii. The sequence goes on along the minus strand of OY997264.1, from coordinate 242,839,058 downwards.
ACAAGATTAAAGACTTCGTCCGTGTCTGGATGGGACTTTCCTTGGCGTGGAAGGCAAGCTTGGCGATACGGATATGTAGATCTCCTACCATTGTAACCGACTCTGTGTAACCCTAACCCTCTTCGGTGCCGATATAAACCGGAGGGTTTTAGTCCGTAGGACGAACAACAATCATACCATAGGCTAGCTTCTAGTGTTTAGCCTCTCTGATCTCGTGGTAGATCTACTCTTGTACTGCCCATATCATCAATATTAATCAAGCAGGAGTAGGGTTTTACCTCCATCGAGAGGGCCTGAACCTGGGTAAAAACATCGTGTCCCTTGTCTCCTGTTATGATCCGCCTAGACGCACAGTTCGGGACCCCCTACCCGAGATCCGCCGGTTTTGACACCGACATTGGTGCTTTCATTGAGAGTTCCTCTGTGCCGTCGCCATCAGGAAGGATGCTTCATCCCGTCTTTAAAGACGGCACTGTTGCTAAAGGAGCTTTGGCCATAAGCCAAACTCTCCGGCTAGGCGGTTTTCTGATGACCGCCAATTCGGCCACCGCACCGACGATGACTTCTCGGGTCATCGAAAGCAATCTTCACGTTAACTCGGAACTCGTCGAGCAGTTAGATCCGATGGAGCTCTCTTCTTTAAACGAGCTCTTGGATCGCATCGCCGCCCTGGGAGTCGCTACAGACTACGATCAGATTGGGCCTAAACCCGATCTGAGAGAGATCAACTCTCCCCAGGTTACCCACCATGTTGCCGTGGTTGAGGAACAATACGGTGACCCTTCCTCTGTTTTAAGGACTAGCTATGTCCGGATTCCCGATCCCTCCATGCCGGATTCCCGCAGAGGGGAGGACGTCACTCAAGCCCTGAACCTAAAGTTAGGCAGCGGGCTAGATTCATTAGACAACATCCAAGAACCCAAGCTTCCAAGTTTGGAAACTTCTTGGCCCCTGAGTCTTAGATTGGATGGGGTTCCGAATTTAATTCCACCCGCCCACCCAAACATAAGTGATCTATCCCAAATCCGGCAAGAGCCCGCAGAAATAGTACACCATTACTGGGCCAGATTCCTCCTGGTCATGAACAGGATAAAGGATTGCCGTGAGGAGGACGCAATTCCATTCTTCTGCAATAATTGCACAGACAAGGGAATCCTCAACGCCGTAAGTCGTCGTGAAATTACACGCTTCGCTGACTTGGTGTCCATAGTACGAAAGTACTGTGCGATGGAAAGCGCCTGGAAAACCGAAATCAATTTTTGGGACAATCCGGCCCTGAATACAACCCCAGTCCGAAATAAAAGGGTGCATCATCGCCAGGCACCTGGGTTAAATACCAAAAGGCAAAAACCCTCTATAGGGCATGGAACCGTACTAGAAGGATGGCTCAATGGACCCTGCAAAATTCATAGTACAGAGGGCGCCACTCCAACTCATAGCCCTAGAGCATGTTGGATACTACGACAGGTGGCCAAAAGTGGCGAAGATCTTCTAACTCCAGAGCACCAGCCCAAGGATACCAGTACGGTATTAACAGTCCTCGAGACTTTTGCATCAAATAATATGCACAACCGGATTCCTTCAAAGGTGTATCTCGGAAGAGGAAGGGCGGAATCTTCTGGCCAAAATTCATGCCGGACTCGGCGGGCACCACGCCACAGCCCGGGCCCTTGTAGGCAAGGCCTTCCGTACAAGATTTTATTGGCCGACGGCCCGGGCAGACGCTCAGGACTTAGTCCAACAATGCGTCGGTTGCCAGCTCTTTGCTAATCAAAGCCACATGCCACCCACCGCCCTCAAAACTATACCTATCACCTGGCCTTTCGCGGTCTGGGGGCTTGACATGGTTGGACCCCTTAAAGGAGGAACCCACAAGCAAAAATACCCACTGGTCATGGTGGATAAATTCACCAAATGGATAGAGGCCAAACCTGTTAAGACGGCCGAATCCGGACTAGTGATAGACATCATATCAGGGGTCGTACACCGTTACGGCATCCCCCACAACATCATCACTGATAACGACAAGAACTTCACGGCCGACGAGGTCAAACTCTGGTGCAAAAACATGGGTATCAAGCTCGACTATGCTTCAGTCTATCACCCTCAAACTAACGGTCAAGTCGAGCGAGCAAATAGTCTAATCATGAGCGGCATCAAACCCAGACTAGTGCGGTCCCTCAAGGAATCTAACACGCACTGGGTAGAGGAGCTCGACTCCGTACTCTGGGGGCTGCAGACCACGCAGAATCGCACTACCGGATTCACACCATTCTTTATGGTATACGGCGCAGAGGCAGTTTTGCCCTGCGATATAATTCATGACTCACCTCGCGTGCGCATGTACGAAGAAAGAGAAGCCGAGCTCGATCGGCAAGACAGTTTGGACGCCTTGGAGGAGGAGCGTGACGTGGCAAAAGACCGTTCCGCATTCTATCAACAGCAGGCTCGAAGATATCAAAGCAGAGAAGTACGGGCCAGAACTTACAATGTTGGTGAGTTAGTTCTACGCCTGCCGGACAAGAAAAAGGACAAACTCAAGCCCAAATGGGAAGGTCCCTTCATCATCGACCAAGTCCTGACCAGCGGAGCGTACCGTCTGCAAAATGCATCGGATAACCGACTCGAGCCGAACCCATGGAACGCAGCCTGTCTTCGAAGATTCTACGCCTAGCGTCGGACTCCGAGTTCGTCTCCTTCCCCCCCCCCCCCCCCCCCACTACATTTTATACTTTAGCTGTCCTTTATTCCTCTCCTTCCCACCCCCCCTTTCTCAAAGCCTTTGAAGGCTCACCTGCGCATTGATCACACACGATTGACGTGCTACTCGCACTCATTATACCTGGGGGCTCCTTTAACAGAAGCTTATTTATACGGGCCTTATGCCCAACACATGTGTCACACTTCCACATGTACCTTTTATTCGCCATTATATGCATCGATATGACTTAAGTTTTGGCCAAACTGGGTTGCCTAGCTCCTGTGCTTACCCCTACGTTCCCGATTGTTCGGCTAGGAGGTAAAGGGAGCACCTCTGCGATTGTTACTACCGGGTCAGCCGGATGTGTACCTCAGACTGGGTGAAGCCGAAAGCTAGCGTTCTTAAGGGAATATTCGGTCGGTGAATTGAAAGATGATTTCTTACTTATTTATTTATCTGTCCCCAGATGCTTTCCTGCTTTTTTCGCAGTCCGGACATGCACTTTAGGGCATGCCTCCCAGGGAAAGGAACCCCTAACGGAACTATTCTCCCTGGAAGATGTTTCTTACTAACCATGTAATATAACATAACTAGTTGGGCACTTGTCTGATAAAGCACTAATGACCCCTACGCCTGGTCTCCACGCATGCCCCGGTTCTTATATAACCGCGAGGGTATTTGGACACACTCCGGACTATTGGGTCCCGAGGTTGAAGCGAAAAGGTCTGCTATGACAAAAGATCTACAATCCGGCTAGAAGGCATTTTACATGTCATCTTAAATCACATAGTCAATTTGACTGATTGTATTCCTCTTCAATGCCATCTAATAGGCTGTCTAGTTTACAGTCCTGCTGGGAATACTTTGCGGCCAACTCTACTTGGCCGTACACTAAGCTCACAGGGATCTCCTTCCCATCGGGCCCCACAGGTCCGACCTCGGCCATGTGGTTTGGGTCAGCCTTCGTGTATCGTGTCTTCACCATGGCCCAGGCCTCCCTGGCGCCTTGACGGCAGGCCGATATCTTCCATAATCGGAAGCGCCGGGGCGCTCCCTGAAGCCTCTCTACAAGCTCTCCAAGGCCTTCGGGCAGGGAGACAGATGGCCACAAGGCCTGTGCAACGCCTTTCATCACCTTCCGAACTCGTTCATGCAGTTGTAATAGCTCGGGAAGAAGGTCACCCATAGAACCGGGCATTTCCTCTGCAGGACGACCTGTGAGCATACCTACAGACATAACTCTGTTAGTCGACTTCCTCGCCGAACTCTTTTTTCAAAGTTTGTTCAAGCACTTACTAAACATGCCGCATCGAAGCCGCTGATTCTCCTTAACGGAGTCATACAGCTAGGAACGAACATCCTTTAGTTCCTCACCCAGCTGGGTGTTGTCATCTTGGAGATTATTTTTCTCCTGCCTCACCCTTGTAAGCACGTTCTCGCCGGCCTTTAACCGGCGCAAGAACTATTGCTTGTCCGGATCTACCCTGGCGCCATCTGCAATGTTATTGTCAGACTTATACACATGCCGCACTTCACAAACTACTTATCTTTTGAAGCATAAATTACCAGAGGGGGTCTCTTTGGCTTCCCCCACCGCGGCTAGTGCGTCCTCAAATTGGGCTTTGCACTCATCCAGCTCCTAGGACAGTTGGGTATTCTTTTCTGTAAGATCCTGCATAATAAATGATCCTTAAATCAGTTATTCTAACTATTTCAAGTCTCGGGGGCTACTGGCATATATAACTGTCAAATTTTCTCACCCGTATGTCTTTTACATACTGCTCTGTGGCTCTGGCTAGACCATTTTGAGCGGCACGGAGGTGCGCATCTCCCGAATTGAAGGCATCCAATGCCTCTGGGGAGAAACATGCATCACGAAGAACTGTCCGGCGATGCCTGTGATTCATGGCACTCTCCACCTCGGAATGGGTGGCAGATAACCTGTCGGCTTCCTCTGTCGGAGGAGCGTCCGACGCACGCCTCGTGTCCGCCTCCAATTCTGGACCTGGCGTTGGAGCCTGGCTGACGGAGACTCGATGGGCAACCTCTCCCGATATAGTCCGGCGAGCGCTCTTTTTCCTGAAAAGAGCACAAGTGTTAGTATGCCTTCCGGGAATAAAACCTGGGAGTAATATGACACGCCATACCGTTGCATCGGCGTCTCAATCTGGACCGCACTCCTTTTCGGCCTGCTGGGCCTTGCTGTCCCTTGTTGACTAGCCACCGCAGGCTCGGCCTTCCGCCTCAAGGACTTCCCCTGCGAAACACCATTGGTATACGGTGATTAAAAATAAGCACGGATAGGTCATTTTCAAAGTATTGGGACTTCGGTCTCAGTTACCTGTGAGGCCGGAAGTATTCCGGGGTAATCGGCCGTAATGGCGACCAAGGCATTATCGATGCTCAGTTGGTGAAATACCCCATCAATCAGCTCCACCGATATGTCCGGATCCTCTTGGGAGGCCAGATCGAGGAACCGTTCCGGATCCTCGGGTTGTGGAGGCGGGTTATTTATATCCCTTACAGTCTGGCGCAGTTCCTGCGTCGAAATCGCAAAATGAGATACTTGACTATGGGAATATGGATCGGATGGGCAAAAAGAAATGTCCACTTACCCAGCGTGGAGGATTGTACATAGAAAATCCGTCCTGCGGATTGACGCGGAGAAATTCCTCCTCTTCTCCCTTATACAATGTGGACAAGATCTTCATCAGATCGGCGACCGATCCCGGCCCCTTACGGCCGCAACGGGTGGCATCATCCTCCCCGTTGAAGTCCCACATGGGGTGGCCTCTATACTGGAGCGGCTGCACCCCCCGCATAATGCATGTGGCCATCACCCCAATCATGGTCAGTCCGGAATGAGCTAACAGCCTAATTCGGCTCATCAGGTAAAGGACGTCCCTGTCATTTTCCTTCTGAGGGCTCCGTGGACGCCAGCTTAGGCGTTTCTTCAAAGGAGCATCATTGAACTTAGGGAGGCCGATCCGAACAGGGTCCGGCAGGGGGACATCTTCTATATAAAACCATTCCGACGGCCAGTCTTCGGACGCCTTCTTCGGGGTTCCGGATAGATATCCGGTCCTAGCGATGCGCCATAGTTCGGCTCCGCCCACTTGAGATATTGACCCCTCTTGAGAACGGGGCACAAGGCAGAACAGCTTCTTCCACAGCGCAAAATGAGCCTCGATGCCCAAAAACAGCTCGCAAAGGGCCACGAAGCCCGCAATATGCAAAATGGCGGCAGGCGTAAGGTTGTGCAACTGGAGGCCGTAGAACTCCAGGAGCCCCCGGAGAAACGGATGAATTGGAAATCCGAGCCCTCTTATCAAATAAGTGACAAGGCATACCCTCTTCCCTTTGGAGGGGCTGGGGACGCTCTCTGCTTGCTTTCCGCCCTTATAGGTGGCGAGTCCGGCTCGAACCGGAACCATGAAGGCTGGGGGAAGAAATCCTTTGGTTTGGAGCGTCACTAACTCGCTGTGCGGGACAGAGCATCTCTCCCAATCTCTAGGCTGAGGGCTGGGAGGGCGAGAGGAGGAGCCGCGTCGACTGTCCATGATGGAATGGATTTCTGTCAGATGTGCTCTGATGAATGCTCGCGAAGGGAGGATGGTGTGATTCGGATCTAGATCCTCGTCTTTTTATAGGCAGCTCATTTGCGCAGCTAGGGGGTAAATGTAAAAATACCCTGGCTTTTCGCATTTGTTCAACACGTGGAAGATGGCCATTATTGGGTGTGGAAGCCAAGGAGCGCAATATTTACGAGAAGTCGGACGCTATTCAACAGGTACACAGGATTTGGAGAAGAACCCGCCTTGCAATGTCGAAGACAATCTACGCGCCGGACTCATCGCCATTGAAGCCTGGTTCGGGGGCTACTTAGGGAGTCCCGGATTAGGGGGTGTCCGGATAGCCAAACTATCACCTTTGGCCGGACTCCTGGACTATGAAGACACAAGATTGAAGACTTTATCCCGTGTCCGGATGGGACTTTCCTTGGCGTGGAAGGCAAGCTTGGCGATACGGATATGTAGATCTCCTACCATTGTAACCGACTCTGTGTAACCCTAACCCTCTTCGGTGCCTATATAAACCGAAGGGTTTTAGTCCGTAGGACGAACAACAATCATACCATAGGCTAGCTTCTAGGGTTTAGCCTCTCTGATCTCGTGGTAGATCTACTCTTGTACTGCTCATATCATCAATATTAATCAAGCAGGAGTAGGGTTTTACCTCCATCGAGAGGGCCCAAACCTGGGTAAAAACATCGTGTCCCTTGTTTCCTGTTACCATCCGCCTAGACGCACAATTCGGGACCCCCTACCCGAGATCCGCCGGTTGTGACACCGACAGAGGGCGAATAAAACGGCAAGGGTGAAGTGGGGGGAGAGGAAAACGAGAGGCAAATGGCAAAGAATATAAATGCGAGGGAGATGGGTTTGTGATGGGTACTTGGTATGTCTTGACTTGAACGAAGACCTCCCCGGCAACGGCGCCAGAAATCCTTCTTGCTACGTCTTGAGCTTGCGTTGGTTTTCCTCGAAGAGGAGAGGGTGATGTAGCAAAGTGTAGTGTAAGTATTTCCCTCAGTTTTGAGAACCAAGGTATCAACCCAGTAGGAGGCTCCTCAAAAGTCCCACGCACCTACACAAACAAACTGAGAACTCACAACCAACGCAATAAAGGGGTTGTCAATCCCTTCACGGCCACTTGCGAAAGTGAGATCTAATAAAGATAGTACTATAAGATAAATATATTTTTGGTATTTTATAAGATAGATCCAAAAAGTAAAACTGCAAATAAAGGTAGATTGAAAGCAAATATGAAGGAGATAAACCCGGGGGCCATAGGTTTCACTAGTGGCTTCTCTCAAGATATCAAAAGTATTATGGTGGGTGAAAAAATTACTGTCGAGCAATTGATAGAAAAGCGAATAATTATGAGATTATCTAGGCATGATCATGTATATAGGCATCACGTCCATAAAGACCGACTCCTTCCTGCATCTACTACTATTACTCCACACATCGACCGACTCCTGCCTGTATCTACAGTATTAAGTTCATAAGAATAGAGTAACGCATTAAGAAAGATGACATGATGTAGAGGGATAAACACGTGCAATATGATATAAACCCCATCTTGTTATCCTCGATGGAAACAATACAATACGTGTCTTGCAACCCTTTCTGTCACTGGGTAAGAACACCGCAAGATTGAACCCAAAGCTAAGCACTTCTCCCATGGCAAGAAAGACCAATCTAGTAGGCCAAACCAAACTGATAATTCGAAGAGACTTGAAAAGATAACTCAATCATACATAAAAGAATTCAGAGAAGATTCAAATATTATTCATAGATAAACTTGATCATAAACCCACAATTCATCAGATCTCGACAAACACACCACAAAAAGAGATTACGTCGAATAGATCTCCACAAGAGAGGGGGAGAACATTGTATTGAGAACGAAAAAGAGAGAAGAAGCCATCTATCTAATAACTATGGACCCATAGGTCTGTGGTAAACTACTCACAACTCATCGGAGGGGTAAGGATGTTGATGTAGAGGCCCTCCGTGGTTGATTCCCCCTCCGACAGAGTGCCGGCGAAGGCTCCAAGATGGGATCTCGCGAATACAGAAGGTTACGGCGGGGGAAATTGTGTTTGTGGTGCCCCTGGATGTTTTCGGGGTACGTAGGTATATATAGGAGGAAGAAGTACGTCGGTGGCCGCCCGAGGGGCCCACGAGACAAGGGGGCGCGCCCTACAGGGGGCGCGGCCCCCTATCTCGTAGGGCCCTCGGAAGCTTCTTCACTTGCACTCCAAGCTCTCTGGATCACGTTTGTTCCAAAAATCACGCTCCCAAAGGTTTCATTCCGTTTGGACTCCGTTTGATATTCCTTTTCTTCGAAATACTGAAATAGGCAAAAAAACAGCAATATGGGCTGGGCCTCCGGTTAGTAGGTTAGTCCCAAAAATGATATAAATGTGTAAAATAAAGCCCATAAACATCCAAAAGGGGTAATATAATAGCATGGAACAATCAAAAATTATAGATACGTTGGAGACGTATCATCTCCCAACAAGCGCTTTTCTTTAATGCCTTTCTAGCTAGGCATGATAATGACAATGATGCTCACATAAAAGATAAGAATTGAAACATAATGGGAGCATCATGAAGCATATGACTAGCACATTTAAGTCTAACCCACTTCCTATGCATAGGGATTTTGTGAGCAAACAACTTATTGGAACAATAATCAACTAGCATAGGAAGGCAAAGCAAGCATAACTTCAAAACTTGAAGCACATAGAGAGGAAACTTGATATTATTGCAATTCCTACAAGCATATGTTCCTCCCTCATAATAATTTTCAGTAGCATCATGAATGAATTCAACAATATAACCAGCACCTAAAGCATTCCTTTCATGATCTACAAGCATAGAAAATTTACTACTCTCCACATAAGCAAAATTCTTCTCATTCGGAATAGTGGGAGCAAACTCAACAAAATAATTATCATGTGAGGCATAATCCAATTGAAAACTAAAATCATGATGACAAGTTTCATGGTTATCATTATTCCTAATAGCATACAAGTCATCACAATAATCATCATGGATAGCAACTTTGTTCTCATAATCAATTGGAACCTCCTCCGAGATAGTGGAATCATCACTAAATAAAGTTGACACTCTTCCAAATCCACTTTCATGTTCATCACAACAAGATTCAACATCCTCCAAAATAGTGGGATCACTATTTTCTAAAGTTGACACTCTTCCAATCCCACTTTCATCAATATAATCATCATAAATAGGAGGCATGCTATCATCAAAATAAATTTGCTCATCAAAGCATGGGGGACAAAATATATCATATTCATCAAACATAGCTTACCCAAGCTTGTGTCTTTGCATATCATTAGCATCATAGATATTCAAGGAATTCATACTAACAACATTGTAATCATGCTCATCATTCAAAGATTTAGTACCAAGCATTCTAATGCATTCTTCTTCTAGCACTTGAGCACAATTTTCCTTTCCATCATACTCATGAAAGATATTAAAAAGACGAAGCGTACGAGACAAACTTAACTCCATTTTTTTGTAGTTTTCTTTTATAAACTAAACTAGTGATAAAACAAGAAACAAAAAGGTTCGATTGCAAGATCTAAAGATATACCTTCAAGCACTCACCTCCCCAGCAACGGCGCCAAAAAAGAGCTTGATGTCTACTACACAACCTTCTTCTTGTAGATGTTGTTGGGCCTGCAAGTGCACAGGTTTGTAGGACAGTAGCAAATTTCCCTCAAGTGGATGACCTAAGGTTTATCAATCCGTGGGAGGCGTAGGATGAAGATGGTCTCTCTCAAACAACCCTGCAACCAAATATAAAAGAGTCTCTTGTGTCCCCAACACACCCAATACAATGGTAAATTGTATAGGTGCACTAGTTCGGCGAAGAGATGGTGATACAAGTGCAGTATGGATAGTAGATATAGGTTTTTGTAATCTGAAAATATAAAAAAAAAGCAAGGTAACTAATGATAAAAGTGAGCATAAACGGTATTGCAATGATAGGAAACAAGGCCTAGGGTTCATACTTTCACTAGTGCAAGTTCTCTCAACAATAATAACATGATAGATCATATAACAATCCCTCAACATGCAACAAAGAGTCACTCCAAAGCCACTAATAGCAGAGAACAAATGAAGAGATTATGGTAGGGTACGTAACCACCTCAAAGTTATCCTTTTTTATCCATCTATTCAAGAGTTCGTAGTAAAATAACATAGAGCTATTCTTTCCGCTTGATCTATCATAGAGTTCATACTAGAATAACACCTTAAGACACAAATCAACCAAAACCCTAATGTCACCTAGATACTCCATTGTCTCCTCAAGTATCCGTGGACATGATTATACGATATGCATCACACAATCTCAGATACATCCAACCAACACAAAGTACTTCAAAGAGTGCCCCAAATTTTCTACCGGAGAGTCAAGAAAACGTGTGCCAGCCCCTATGCATAGGTTCATGGGAGGAAACCGCAAGTTGGTCACCAAAACATACATCAAGTGGCACGTGATATCCCATTGTCACCATAGATAAACACGGCAAGACATACATCAAGTGTTCTCATCATAAAGACTCAATCCGATAAGATAACTTCAAGAGGGAAACTCAATTCATCACAAGAGAGTAGAGGGGGAGAAACATCATAAGATCCAACTATAATAGCAAAGCTCGCGATACATCAAGATCGTGTCATAGAGCGAACACGAGAGAGAGAGAGAGAGAGATCAAACACATAGCTACTGGTACATACCCTCAGCCTCAAGGGTGAACTACTCCCTCCTCGTCATGGAGAGCGACGGGATGATGAAGATGGCCACCGGTGATGGGTTCCCCCTCCAGCATGGTGCTGGAACGGACTCCCGAGAGGTTTTTGGTGGCTACAGAGGCTTGCGGCGGCAGAACTCCCGATCTATCTTCTCCGTCAATGTTTTTAGGGTACGTGGGATTATATAGGCGAAAGAAGTCGGTCGGGAGGTGCTCAAGGGGCCCACGAGATAGGGGGCGCGCCTAGTAGGGGGGCACGCCCCCCTATCTCCTGGCCTCCTCGAGGATCTTCTAACGTGCACTCCAAGTCTCCAGGATCATATTCTTCCCAAAAATCACGCTGCCAAAGGTTTCATTCCGTTTGGACTCCGTTTGATATTCCTTTTCTTCGAAATACTGAAACAGGCAATAAAACAACAATATGGGCTGGGCCTCCGGTTAATAGGTTAGTCCCAAAAGTAATATAAAAGTGTATAATAAATCCCATAATCATTCAAAACAGATAATAATATAGCATGAATGCTTCATAAATTATAGATACGTTGGAGACGTATCACACACTTATACTATTACTCTTGTGGCGAACGTTCTTTGGGCGTAGTAGATTCTACTCTCACGAAGAGAAGCGGTGCACACATGCACTAGTTCTCTCACACCCCACTACTGCAGGATGCTGCTAACGCGACACTACGATCAGAGACCCTTCGAGAAACTGTGTGCGATGTAATAATCGCAAACGGTGGTGTCAAAGAACCGTCAAAAATGTCCAAAACGTTTGCAATGACAGATGCATCAAACACGTTTCAGATTTTAGTTGCGTGTGCGATGTAGGGCATACGGTTCGGTTCAATTAACTATTTGCGATGAGGAGTAACAAAAGAAACAGGCAGCCAGATGAAGGTGTGTGCGATATACAACATATGGTTCACTCGGATGAACTGTTTGTGATTAGGCAACACAAAAGAAACGGTCAGCCAGATGAAGGTGTGTGCGATATACAACATACGGTTCACTCGGATGAACTGTTTGTGATTAGACAACACAAAAAAACGGTCAGCCAGATGAAGGTGTGTGCGATATACAGCATACGGTTCACTCGGATGAACTGTTTGCGATTAGGCAACACAAAAGAAACGGTCAGCCAGATCAAGGTGTGTGCAATATACGCCTTCGGTTCACTCGGCCCTTGTCGTCAGTGTGTGACCTCTGTGGCAACCGTTCGCTCCCCAGACGCCTCTTCGTTTACCATGGCAATCGTCCACCGCCTCTTCGTCTTTCCCTCTCAATTTGGAACTGCTGTTGCACGCTCTTCCTCCCTCCATTTTCCTTCACCCTTCCTTATTCCATTGTTCGATCATTTTCTCTATGGAGGGAACAGGCAGGAAACGACCCCGTTATTCTTGCCCCGATCTAAAAGATGACGTGGTGGAGGAACTCATTGATCGGTGCGACGTCATCAGCTCGGCTAGCATGGCAGGTTCATTCAAGACCATTCTCGACTCAACTAATAACATCATTACAAGGACCCAAGGGTCCAGGAGCGGTTTGATCTCCCCTATATTCTTCGCCGTGACCCTGTTGACTGGCGTGGGGACGAGGGAAGCCTTGCTTGTGCAAGTTGATGCCGCTTGATAATGATACGTATGATGTTAAGATGCCATCACTTGAGGGCAAGGCTTGGGCAGGCGCAAATGGAGATTGGGTTGTTTATATTGGTACAACTGCGAGTGGGAACTTGTGAATGTGTACACTCGTCACCGGGTTCCACTTCCAAAAATCTCAGACGATTGCCCAGAGGTTGAGTACACTGGTATTCTACGTGAGTTCAAATATGATCATGGTGACTATCGTCTATGGAAGATAGCAATTTTTCGAGTTCCCAACCGCTCTTGGGATTACACGAACTATGAAGTTGTTGCTATCTTCGACAAGCTTGTTGCTGTCCTTACTTCCACGCCTCCATGGATATTGCTCAAAAATCAATTTATGTACACAAACGAGTATTGTGATTCAATTCAATACGAGGGTCTTGTGTTTGCTGCCACCACTCGTGGCACTGTTTTTTGCATGGAATCCGGATGCTTTCGGTATGTTTGTCTTCCACCGTAATTATAATTGTTTCATCCACTTGCATGCGGGTTAGCTAGTTTCCCTTTACTAATTAAACTTCTTGTGTTTCCAAGGTCATGTGAACATTCCAGTAGCTATACTTGAAAAAAATTATAACCAAGGGGGAGATGACAATGCTGATCATCACGAGCATGAGGACGAGCAGGACCCATATACTCAGTGGCGCCTGGCAACTTATTTCGATGGATCACCTCTTCTTGTCTGTATACAGGGCACTGCTGATGTTACTAAGGAAGCAGGTGTTGTCTCGCATGGTCGCACTCTCCGGACCTATTCCAACATCCGTTGCAGGGTATTCGGGAAGGATACTAGTGTACTAGCGCCAACACCTTCTCCCTGGTTCAGTATTGAAAGTCTTGGAGGAAACTTGCTCTTCCTTGGACAAAACTATCCAATGATGGTGGAAGGTGATCCAGCTGCTGTTGACACGACGTTACTACCATTTATGATAACCAATTGTATCTATACATTGGACATTGCTATGCTTCCCTATCGTCCCAATATGGGTCCTGACATAGGCCGCTTCAGCCTGGATGATCAGTCATGCGTTGGTCTCGAGATTGACAGTAGCTGGTCCTTCCCAGAGAATCACTTCTGGTTCAAAGCAAGCGTTTCCAACGCCGATGAGTGGTTGATCTGAAGTTCATTGCATCGCTTTGTTATTTGTTGTGTGAGAAAAACTTTACTAGAATGTTTTGTTGGAAATGATCTATAATCCAATGTGTATCCTCGTTGTCGTTGTGGGTTGATGACTTGTTGTATGTAATCAATGGTACATTTGCATATGTGTCCATCAACTCACACCTGCTAGTGGTGTCCATAGGAACAGTGCTAGTGATTTTAGTTGCAAAAATTAGATAGTGCTAGTGATTTTTAGCTGCATATTTTGACAAATCGCAGTGTTACAAGGTCGACAAATGGCAATGTTACTAGATAAACAAATGTCAATCTTTCTAGTTTGACAAATGGCAACATACCCAAAATGACAGATATGCAAATCTTACCCAATTGTTTGTACGTGGTTGCACACAGGTCATGCAAAACAACTGTTTGCGTTGAAGGGATGCAGAAATCCTGCTCGGCACATTTTCCCTTGGCTTCCTGGGGAAGCTGTCGGTTTGCATACGGGGGTTCTAACTAAAACGTTTGCAATGAGTGTTTTATATTTAAAAACCATTGATGTTTTTTTCAAAAGAAAATCGTTTGATAAGTCTGTACATTAAGAGAGAAAAATGCAAGTTCGTTCAAACCATATCTTTCATTCAGTCACACTGTGAATTTGTACTCATATGATCGAGAATTCGAGATATAGTATTAAACCCCAAAAACTATTTTCAGCGGTGGCGGAGGTGGCATGCCACGCCGACGTTGTCATTGTCGTCCTCCGGAACGCCGTTGTTGAAGTCTTCAAGGCAGCACAAAAAGTTCTTCACTTGTAAATCAAACATCATGTCGTCGCGCGATCGACGGGCTGGGCGCGGGAGGACGGCAACTGGCGCCGCTCAGAGGTAGCGGTCGACGGCAGCGTCCCACAGAAGTCAAAGGGCTCAATTCCTAGTGAGCCTGCGCAGCGTACACCTCGCATGCTTCCCGGTGAGCGTGTGCATTGGAGGACAGCTTGCACGCCTCTTGGTCAGCCTGTGCACCGGACTGCGCTCACACGCCTCCCATTCAGTCAAGGTCAAGCAGTTGTCCACACGGCACCTCCTACAGCCATTAAAACCAAGACACGTGGCATCACGTGAATGGTTAATAGAACGCACACGGTTTAAATTATACAAACATTTGAGACATTAAAGCGGTAGCTATTTTTTTCAAAATGCGTTTGTTGGTTGTCGTTATTCGAGTGTGCCTTCTCTCAAAATGGACACAAAAAATGCCACAACTTGTCGGGTGCCATTCCATGATAGCATGCCAAGTTTCATGAATTTCAGACAAGTTTTGGATTTACTAGAATTTAAAAACCAGGCATCTCAATGTTTTTTCGGCAATCAACGATGCCCTAGTGTTTGAAATTCATTCCCATTTCTTGCATGGGACCTAAGCATGCACCCAAGGACACATATTTGATTTTTCAACCAATTTATATGCACTAGAGCATGTGCATGTGGTTCAATTTTGAATTATGCACATAAATGCATTGAAAACTCAGTTAATGCATAAAAATGTCCAAACAAACCCCAAAAAATCCCAATAATTGACACAACACTCCTGTTGTTCTATGTTGACACGAGAAAAATTTTGAAAGCAATAAGAGGCAATGGATATCGTTTCGTCCCCAAAGGTGGGACATTCCCTACCGAAACCATCATGATTGTTGTGAGAAGCTCTGGTTTGTTAGAAGCATATACCCGAACCTGCCCCAAATGGGACAAATTTTTTACCACGGCATGTTGATGCCGCTCCATGATAGCATGCCAAGTTTCATGAATTTCAGACGAGTTTTGGATTTCCTAGAATTTAAAAACCAGGCATCTCAATGTTTTGCCGGCAATGAACAATGCCCTGATGTTTGAATTTCATTCCATCTCTTGCATGGGACCTAGAAATTCACCCAAGGACACAGATTAGATTTTTAACCAACTTTAGTGCATTGGAGCATGTGCTTGTAGTTCAAATTTGAAATATGCACATAAAATGCCTAGAAAACCCAGTTAATGCATAAAAATGTCCAAACGAACCCCTAAAAATCACAAAAATTGACACAAGACTCTTGTTGTTCTATGTTGACACTAGAAAACTTTTGAAAGCAATAAGATGCAACGGATATTGTTTCGTCCCCAAAGGTGGGACATTCCCCATTGAAAACCATCATGCTTGTTGTGAGAAGCTCTGGTTTGTGATAAGCTTATACCAGAACCTGCCCCAAATGGGACAATTTTTTTACCACAGCATGTTGATGCCGCTCCATGATAGCATGCCAAGTTTCATGAATTTCAGACGAATTTTGGATTTACTAGAATTTAAAAACTAGGTATCTCAACGTTTTTCCGGCAATTAACAATGCCCTGGTGTTTGAAATTCATTCCCGTCTCTTGCATGGGACCTAAAGATGCACCCAAGGACACACATGTGATTTTTCAACCAACTTTGGTGCATTGGAGCATGTGCTTGTAGTTCAAATTTGAATTATGCACATAAAATGCCTAGAAAACCCAGTTAATGCATACAAATGTCCAAACGAACCCCGAAAAATCGCAAAATTTAACACAACACTCTATCTTGTCACTAGAAAAAGAATTGAAATCAAGAAGAGGCAACGGATATCGTTTCGTCCAGAAAGGTGAAACGTTCCCTACCGTAACCATGAGGCTTGTTGTCGGAAGCTCTGGTTTTTGAGAAGCTTATATACCCCAACCTGCCCCAAATGGGACAATATATTTACCACTGCATGTTGATGTCCTTCCATGCTAGCGTGTCAAGGTTCATAAATTTCAGACGTGTTTTTGATTTACTAGAATTTAAAAACCAAGTATCTCAATGTTAGCGACCAAGCGATGGTGGCAAGGTGTTTGACATTCATTCTCATTTCTTGCATGGGACTTAAGCATGTAGCCAAGGACACACATTCCAATTCTGAACCACTTTATATGCACTGGAGCTTGTGCATGTAGTTCAAATTTGGAATTATGCACATGAATGCATAGAAAACTCAGTTAATGTATAAAAATGTCCAAGCTAACCCCGAAAACTCCCAAAAATGACACAACACTTGTGTTGTTCTACGTTGACACGGGAAAAATTTAGAAAGTAAGAATAGGCAACATATATCATTTGTCCTCCAAGGTGGCATGTTCCCTACCAAAACCATCTGGCTTGTTGGGGGAGAAGCTCTGGTGTGCGAGAAGCTTATACCCAAACCTGGCCCAAACGGGAAAATATTTTTAGCACGGCATGTCGATGTCGTTCCTTGATATCTTGTCAAGTTTCATGAATTTTAGCTGAGTTTTCGATTTGCTATAATTTTAAAACCATGTATCTCAATGTTAGTGGTTGAGCGACAATGTCAAGGTGTTTGACATTTATTCTCATTTCTTGTATGTGACCTAAGCTTGCAACCAAGGACAAACATTTGATTTTGCAACCCGTTTTTAGGGACTGGAGCATGTGCTTTTATTTTGAATTGTGCACCTGAAATTGCTAGAAAACCAATTTAATGTATAAAATTTCCAAATGAACCCTGAATAATTCCAATTTTTTTAGGACACACATATAGTTGCATGTTCACTACAGATAAAAGGTCTGGCAATTCAAACACTATCCATTGCCGCTGTGACCCCATTATGTAACTCAAATCAAAATGAAAAATCAAGTAGATCCCACACAATTTATTGTCACCAACCGTATGAGATGCAGTACAAAATATCCTGGAGCACCGTCGGTGTATAGTACGCCTATGGCTTACGCGAGAAGGTGCGTCGGCTACAGTCCACAGCCGGCGTGTCAAGCACACTAGCTCGCTCCCCAAATAGTCCCGCCTCTGCATCCCTCGCAATCTCAAGAATATCTGCTTGCCCTTATCCAAATTTTCAGTAAACCCGTCCTGTTATTCCCGCCTAGTAAAATTTTTAGTTGCCGCGGTATTTCCTCAAACACCACCTTACCCCCCCCCCCCCCCCCCACACACACACACACCATACACTCCACAAAACCCTCAGACCCAGCAGCCGACAAGGTCCTACCTCGGGGTCCGGCAGCGGCGGTGGGGGACGTGGGTCACCGAGATTACAGATCGGGAGACCCACACCAGCCGGTGGCTCGGTAGCTTCCACACGGCCGAGCTCGCGGTCATGGAGTACGACCGCTGGCAGGTCCACTACCACGGCGTGGCGGCTAGGCTCAATTTCCCCTTTGGCACACGTCCGGTCCACCTTGTTCCACCGGAGCCAGGGGTGGTGAGCTCGGCTATGGTGCGGGAGGACCGTGAGGCGTGGGAGCGCCTCGAGGCCGAGGCCGCTGATGAGGCCTTCATGCAAGAGCTCCATGGGCAGCACCCAGAGCTCGTGGAGGTGGAGCAGGCAATCTTTGTCGGCGCGGAGGGCGGTGAGGTTATCACGCTCTCCTCCGATGATGAGGTCGAAGCCAGCAAGGACGGCGGCGCAGACAGCGGCAAGATTATCGCGCTCTCCTCCGATGAAGAGGTCGAAGGCGACAAGGACAGTGGCGCGGAGGGCAGCGAGGTTATCGTGCTCTCCTCCGAAGACGAGGACGAAGGCGGTGAGGACGGCGGTGCGGAGGGCGTCCAGGTGGGCGGCGAGGATGAGGAGATCGACATCGACGAGTGGAGGAGTGCCTTCCCCAACGACCCCGATGACGGCACCGGCCCGGACCCGGCTCGTGGCACACCGTACCTGACGAGGAAGGATTGGCTCGACCTCTACTTCAACCAAAAGTAGTTTAGCTTAGTTTAAATTTATGTTTTATGTTCGGTTATGCAAAACTATCTATGTTTATGTTTGAATGCATGCTACTTTCGGTTGAACCTGCTTTGAACTTGATCAAATTGAAGTTTACAACATTAATCCACTCTACGCGCATTTTCCACACCACTCACTCTACGCGCATTTTCCATCTCGCCAGCGAAGGCCCCGCATCGCAGACGGCCCTACGTCGGCGCCGACATTTGTTGGCATTATTTGGAGACGGCGATGCCACCTCCCCTCCCATGGAGCGATGCCCACTTCCCCAACAATTGGCAGCTCTCTGCAGATCGGGTGCCAATCCCACCGGTGTCGGTGAGCGGGGCACGCTCGTCATGAGGAGATCGACCGCCGCCGCGCTTGCCTCCCACCGGATCTTCTCTATGACCGCAAGTAGGCCATAGATTCAGCGCTATCGGATATGTGGCTCCATGCCGAGCTTGACATGTGATGACAATCCTTTTTTCTTGGTCATCCTCCGAGACCGCGGCGGCCGCGTCCTACGCATGCTCCGAGCCTGCCCCAAACGCGCGGGCGTACGCGTTTGCGTGGCCTCACGCTGACGCCATCTCCGTCCCCGTCCCTATCGCCACCACCACCCATGACCGAGGAGGAGGAGGCCGAGCTCATGAGGTGTGTCATGGAGGACTTCATGAACACCCACGACGAAGACCATATTCTTAAAAGTAACCGATTGTAATTTGAAATATCTTTTTTTCCTTTTGTCATTGCATGAATCTTTGCAACACCCATCCTATAGAAAGGACCTTGTGTACAAAAAACAGGGTGCCCTCGGTTGGATTTACATGGTTTCCATAATGTAAATGGGTGTTCGTGTAAAATCTAGCGATGAAGTGGTTCTGACCATGTAAAATGTAGGTTATGTGTAATCTAATGATGCGGTGGCACATTGTGAATGGGTTATGGAACCAATTTTAAACTGGCATGGCATTACAACACAATGTCTTCGTCAGGGTATGCATGGTCCTGCCAGTGTAAGACCGAGGTTCTTTTGTATTGTAAGTCTCGCAGTGATGGTATACCTCTTCTTATTACTCCCTTTTTCTCTAGTCCTTTAACATATGATTTAACGTGCATGTAATGTCCACCTTATAGAAAAGGTTCTGGTGCACAAAAAAAGGGTGCCCTTCGGGTGTCTATGCATGGTTCTGACTATATATCGCTCTCGCACCCAATAACAATCCACTTTCTATCACTCTCTTTGTCTATCTGTCTATCTATCTACCAGCCTCTCTCTCATGTGGACCAACACGTACAAAGCAAACAAAGGCCAGAGTTTGAGTGGAAAAGGCAAGGCGGGAGCGTTTGCAACGTCCAGAAACATGGTTTTACGAAGCCATACAACGGCACTCTTCTATGTTGTAAATGGCTATGGAGGCAATTAGAAGGTGCCATGCCACTACGACAAAAAATCATCATGTAGAGTGATAACTGTGGGTGCAACATCCGCTAGAAAGAAAAATGGTTCTCATACACAAAGAAAAGGTGCCCTCGTGCGTTTATGTGTGGTTTTGGCAATGTAAAACAAAGGTTCTGTGTAATGCAGCGATGCGGTGGTACATTGAGAATCGGTTATGGACCTAGTTACTATATGTCGTTGTCCCACCCGATAAAAATCCTCTCTCTACCCCCCCCCCTCTCTATCACCACCAAAAGACCTTGCACGATGCATGTTGCAACCACCATAAAAACTCAATAGAAGTGATTCTCGTACCAAACATAAAAGGGTGCCCCCGTGTATTTACGGGTGGTTCCAACCATGTAAAAGCGGAGGTTCCCTCGTAGTGTGCTCTCGCAAGGGCGATAGCGGGTGCAGTCTACCCTATAGAATGGTTCTTGTGCACAAAAGAAAGGATTCCCTCAGTCGGGGTATATGAAAGGTTCGTGTTCACATGCAAGAGGGTGCCCCGCATACGGATATGCATGGTTCCGACAATGTAAAATGGAGGTTCTTGTGTAATGTAAGCGTTGTGCTGATGCTCTCTCTCTCTCTCTCTCTCTCTCTCTCTCTCTCGTCCCTTAACATCTCATTTAACGTGCACGCATCGTAAAAAACTTACACGGATCAAATGGTGTTGGTGGGTGCAATGACCACCTTATAGAGAAGGTTCTTGTGCGCAAAAAAAGGTACCCTCAGGTAGGTATGCAAGGTTCCGTCAATGTAAGATGGAGGTTCTTATGTAATGAAAGTGTTGCGGTGATATATATATCTAGCTACCTCTCTCTCTCTCTCTCCTCTCTCTCTCTCCCTCCAGTCTTTTAATATCTGATTTAATGTGCACGCATCGTAAAAACCTTACATGGTGTCTAATGACGTCGGTGGTGCAACGTCCACCTTATAGAGAAAGTTGTCATGCACAAAAAAGGGTGCCCTCGGGTGGGTGTGCGTGGTTCCGACAATGTAAGCTCAGGTCTGCGTGAAATCCAATGATGTAGTTGTACTATATACCGCTCTCCCACCCGATAATAATCCACTTTCTCTCGCTCTCTCTACCTAACTCTCTATTTATCTACCACCACTCACTCTATTGTCCTCTACCATGTAGACCAACATCGTCGGAGCACTACGAGGGAAAAGCCTACTAGTAGCGTAGGTTAAATAACTAGCAGTAGCGCGGGTGCCCGCGCTACTCCTAGCTCGCTACAGCTAACTGGTAGTAGTAGCGCGGGTGCATTGACGACAGGGGTCACCAATGGCGCAGACGGGCAGCGGCAGACCAGATCTAGCGGCTGTTGCTAGAGAGGGGCCGGATCCAGGGCAAAGCAAGGCGGCGGTGTGGGGCTCCTCTTTGCAACCAAGACAGAGAACTCCTGGTCATCCATGGCGAAGACCTGCATGGAGGATGGACATGGGAGGGCGAGTAAAACCAGATGGGAGAGGGGAAAAGAGAAATGAGGGAGAGAGGAAGGAGATGGAGGGAGCACCGGGGCTAGTTGCCGGTGGTGAGGTGCTCCGGTGTGGTGGCATGGAGGCGATGGGGAAGACTGGCGAGCTCCTAGACGCCAGCGGCGCGAGGCGGCCTCGTTGGGCACCATGGAGGAGGAGGCGCGCATGGACAGAAGCGCCATGGGAGAGCCTATGGAGTGAGAGGATGATAGGTATAGGAGAGAGGAGGGATTCAGAGGAGGAGATGGGGATTTCAAGGCTGATAAAAAACCCTGTGCTTAGTAGTAGCGCGGGTTTACAACCCTCGCTACTAATATGGCATGTCCCGCGGGGCACTGTGGAGACCACTTAGTAGTAGCCTGGGTTTATAGCACGCGCTACTACTATCAACTTGGTAGTAGCGCGGGGTTTATACTCCTCGCTACTACTATGGCCTGTCCCGAGGGGCATGGTGAAGACCACTTAGTAGCACTGCGGGTTTATAGCCCGTGCTACTACTAACACGCAAGGTATATACCCCTCGCTACTACTAATTAACAGCAGCGCGACCCTATACCCCTCGCTACTACTAAACATCTATCTATAAGGTATTTCCTAGTAGTTGAGGGTCGTCGTCAGCGGCATAGGCGTCAGTCGTGGGAGGGTCGTCGTCATTGTCGGAGCTTGATTTGTCACTGACATCTGACCCGTCATTTGTAGGATCCATCTGCACCCTGGCTAGCCTCCGGAGTAAGCGCTTCTTCTCCTCGGCGTGCCTCCTCCCCTTCACCTTTGTTGCTGCCTCGCGCTCCGACAGTTCGATGGCGAGCCGAAGTGCTTTGGCGTTCTTCTGTCGGAGGCGCCGCACATCTGACTCCGCCATTGTCAAGGAGCGGCAGAGGACGGGTTGAGCCTCCTGGCTGTAGATGCTCTAAGCGATCCGTGGTTGTCACCAACAGTACATGGCATCTATAGATGATGTTGTTAGTTAATGGGCATGAGTTAATTGCGCTGACGTTGTTTTTGCTTATCCACATCTATATGTACATCTGCTCATTGAATTACTGCCATCATTGACACACCGTTTACTGGTGAAAACAAAACGCACGACACGGGATCTCCTCTGGCCACGTATGATACGTCCTGATTCTTGGTCAACATGTCTTAAACCACGAATGGCCAGGTTCAGAATCGCATTTATGTGTCATTGTTAAGTGTGCAGTACCTACTTTGAGTCTGTCTGGCGCGTATTGCCCCTGCACGTTCTGTTCATACGCCAACGCATCTGACCACGTGCCCAGATTTCACGGCTTTAGTTTATAAACACGGGTCTTGCACTCTGTCAGACTGTAGCGCACAGCCGGTTCTGTGTGTGACGCATTTACTTTAACCAAGTACTAGTACTAGTACTAGTAGTTATCGGCGGGGAGCTGCCAAAGCACACCGCAGGGAAGGAAGCCATCCTCTCCGAGTTTGCCGACAATCCGAGAGCAGCCGTCGGCGTGTCCATTCTCTCCGTGCAGAACTTCGTCGTCCGTTTCACGGACCCAGGGTGGCCTCATTATGTGTAGCTGTGTCGTTGTTCTTGCGACCGTATCGCTGCCTGTAGGGGTACTACCATCGCGTGGTGCTGCAACATTGTATCTATAATTCCCGCATTTTGTTTTTTTGCCTTTCCACTTCATGAATCCAACTTGCATCATTCTGTCTTCCCTTTTAGTAGTATTGTAATGTATGTGTATAGTTGGCTCTTTTCTTTTTTTTGTTGTTTGTTTTTTCATCTATTTCTATGCTCTTTTATCTTAATCGCCAATTAAAGAGTATTTAACAAAAAACTACCACATTTCATAAAATGTTCCTACAAACTACCACTTTATAAATTTGTGCCGAAAACTATCATTTTCTCATTAATCCTTGACTAAAAACTACCAAGTCTGAAAAGAGCCCGATTCGGCTCTTTTAAACGTGTTTCTGACTAGTTGGGCCCACACGTCAGTGTCTATCTTCTTGCTCCTCCTATATCTCTCTTAGGCATTTCAACAAACACCTCGTCTTCGTGCCCCACGGCGGGGAGCTCGCCGACGTGGTAGTTGTTGGCGAGGCCCGGCACGGCGAGCCCGGGCGCCCTGAGGAGCGCGGCGGGGAGCCAGCCCGCGAGCGCGTTGTCGGAGAGGTTGAGCTCCTGGAAGTGGAGGGGTCGGTCTCCTGAACGAGGACGAGGACGGTCTGCATGGGCACGGCGAGCGCCTGGAAGTCGCAGGCCTCGTCCTTCTGGTTCTGCACCTAGAAGTACATGTTGAAGGCGTAGGAGGCGTTGCCATTGACGTCCATGCCGTAGCAGGTGGAGCCGAGGCCGAGCGCGGTGCAGTCGGCAAAGGTGCAGGCGTAGTTCACGTTCTCGACCAGCTTGCTCTTGTCCTCGGCGTTAGGGTTGTACACATACCATGTCCTGGGCAGGTACTGCACGCCCTTGGCCAGCACCAGCATGGTGTTCTGCCCATTCCCGGTGAGGTCCATGGGGAACTTGGGCTGGCCGTCGAAGCAGAGCACGCCCCAGTGCCGCTCGAACGCGTCCGGCGCCACGCTCTTGATGTCCTCGTCTAAGAGCCCGAACAGGTACACCTCCATGTACTGGCTAGGCCGGAGCGGCGTGCCGGTGTTGGCCGCCAGCCGCGGGAGCAGGCCATCGTAGAAGCGCTTGGCGAGGGCGTTTGTGGCGTGCTTGTCGCCGTCGGTTCGCAGCTGACCTCGCCGATGACGATGGGCAGGTCGCCGTGGCCGACGGCGGTGAGCGCGGACACCAGTGTGTCGAACACGTTGGTGTATGTGCGTTCGCCGTCCTGCAACGGCTTGGCGAGGCCGTCGAAGAAGGCAAAATCGACGGGGAAGTCGTCACTGAGGTAGAGGCTGAGGTAGGGGTGGATGTTGACGGTGAAGGGGGCGCTGTTGTTGGCCAGGAACTGCACCATCTGCGTCATGAGCGGGGCGACGTCCGTCCGGAAGCTCGAGCCCGGGCGCGGGCTACAAGGAGCAGCCGACTTCCAGGCGTCGCCGTGCCCACGCAGACCGTCCTCGTCCTCGTCCAGTAGACGGGCCCCTCCACTTCGAGGAGCTCAATCTCTCCGACAACGCGCTCGCGGGCTGGCTCCCTGCCGCGCTCCTCGGGGAGCCCGAGCTCGCCGTGCTGGGCCTCGCCTACAACTACCTCGCGGGCGAGCTCCCCGCCGTGGGGTACGAAGACGAGGTGTTTGTTGAAATGCCTAAGAGAGATACATGAGGAGCAAGAAGATAGACACTGACGTGTGGGCCCAACTAGTCGTAAACGCGTTTAAAAAAGCCGAATCGGGCTCTTTTCAGACTTGGTAGTTTTTAGTCAAGGATTAGTGAGAAAATGGTAGTTTTAGGCACAAATTTGTAAAGTGGTAGTTTGTAGGCACGATTCCATGAATTGTGGCAGTTTTTTGTTAAATACTCCCACTTAAAGCATCGTAACTCAATTGCATTGGCTCTTTACTTATTGTACATGTTAGATGGTGTGGTTGCTCATTGCACTTTTACTACTTACAGAAAATCTTGCGTTTTGTTGTTGACTCAAGGTATATTATATCTTGAGACCGTCGAACTTCTTAAGTACTTGTGGATGTCACGGCCGACGGCGTTCAACGGTGTGGCATGCGGTGCCTGGCCGCCGCTAGCCACCCTGTCGCATGATCGATGAAGACAGGGACCGCCGGGGCGCACAGAGCTGCAACAAAACCCCCGTGGCCGCCGATGAGAGCATGCACGGGGAGCACCCGTCCAACTTGGCGGCTGGTGTCTGTTGTTACCTCGAGGAGTCTGCGATGAGCTTAGCCATTCTATCTCGACAGAGCTACTTTCAGATCTGCTTCTCGGCCATGGCGTAGTGGGACGAGGCGAAAAAAACCCATAAAAATATCTGCAAGACTTCTTGCGTGTCATAACCAGCCGGCGCCATTCGATGATTGCAAGTCGATCCCCAAGTTGCTAGTGGTCAACGATGCTCCAATCTGTTGAGACAGCTCACCAAAAGGGATGAAGATGAGGTGTGTGCTGCAGGCGACGAGATTGATGTAGCTGGTATGGTGATAGAGGTTCATTCTGGTAAGGGTGGTCGCATATCAGGTCTGGGAGATGGGACACCGTTTATATTTGAAAGTCGGGTCGTCTCAAAGAAGAAGAAAAACCACTCGGTCCGGTTTATATATGATCTTATTAAATCCTATATTGAAATGCGTAGCGGTGTGGGTGTGGTATCTCTTGGCGGCCTTATATAAACATAATTAAACAAATTTGTGGTAAGACGAAGACAAATCACAAAGTTTGCGTGAAATGTCTAGGTACCGAGTGTGCGAGGTATCAAGTAATAAAAAGCCGTAATGAGCAGAAGGAATGACATTCTGCTCGATACCTCTATGCATGCTGCACCCATCATATCTGTTGAGTATATCGTGTACGTGTATATGTGTGTAGGGCCCACCTCCTGTCTTCTTGTATAGTTGAGGTTGTGGCCCACCTCTGTACTTATATATACGTGCCTGGTGCACCGATCAATACATCGCGATTGCACAGCCCATAATCTGTCTCTCTACATGGTATCTATCGCAGTAAGGTCCTAACCCTAGCCGCTGCCGCCACCGCCGCCGCGCCTCCGCGCCGCCCCCGCCGCCTCACCCTAGCCGCCGCCGCCGCCGCCGCCGCCGCGCCTCCGCGCCGCCGCCGCCGCCTCCCGCCGCCGCCGCCACCCTCCCTTCGGCCGCCGCCGCCGCCTGGTACCGCCGCCGCTCCCCACCCGCCCCGCTAGCCGCCGCCGCCGCCTCCCGTCCGAGGCCGCCGTCGCCGCACCACCTCTCTCTCTCTCACCCGCGCCGCGCCACTCACCCGATCCCGCAGCCACCATGAGTTCCTCCTCCTCCACCGTCTCCAACCCGTTCGCCGGTCCTGATGTCACCCTCGTCCGCGACCTCAACATCCATGAGCGCGTCCCGGTCAAGCTTGACCACACCACCGCCTCCTACTCCGCGTGGAAGCGGTACTTTTCGCTCGTCTTCCGTGAGTACCTCCTTCACGGCCACGTGGACGGCACCGTGGACTCCACGCTCATGATCCACGACGAGGAGTGGATGATCCTCGACGCCACCATCATCCGCTGGTTCTACCTCACCATCTCCAGCGACATCTTCCACACCGTGGTGAACGACGAGGACGACGCCCACGCGGTCTGGACCAAGCTCAACGGCCTCTTCACCGACAATCGGCTGCAGCGCAAGGTCCTCCTCTATGGTGAGTTTTACGGGTGCCAGCAACTTGACTCGTCCATCGATGATTTTTGCATGCGCCTCAAGAAGCTCGCCGATGAGCTCCGTGATCTGGGGAAGAAGATCGGCGACGAGCTCCTCATCAGCACCCTCTCCGGCGGCCTCAACGAGGACTTCGGGAACGCCGCCTCCAACCTCACCCTCATCCCAGAACCCACCTTTGGTAAGGTGGTCGCGTACCTCAAGCTGGAGGAACGCCGGATGCGGGCGGCCCGGACGCGCGCCACCCACACGGCCCTTGTTGCCGGCACCCGCGGGGGTTCGGCCCCGCCACAGCCTCGCCAGACGCCGCCCCCGGAGGCGGCACCCGCCCTTCCTCCGGGCTTCCCGCCCGCCCCACCAGCCCCCTTCCCGCCGCCCCAGCCGACGGCCAATGGAGGAGGCCGTCGCGGCGGCCGTCGGGGTGGCCGCAAGCAGGGAGGCGGCGGTGGCGGTGGCGATGCTCAGGGAGGAGCACCACGCCAGCAGCAGCCGGCTCCTCAGCCGACGGCCCCGTGGTACGCCGGTCAGAACCCGTGGACCGGCGTCGTCCACGCCTATTCCATGCCGGTTCCACGGGCTCCTACTCCGGGCCTTCTCGCCACTCGGCCTCCGTCACACCCGGCGTACTACGCCGCGCCGCAGCCCTCTGTGGCGCCCTACGGGCAGCAGCCGCCGCCAGGCGGGCCGCCGCTGCTGCCCCTGACGTCTGCGCCGTCCCTCCCACCGGCGCCGTGGGACCCGGCTCTCCTGGCGGCTCTCCACACCGCCCCCTCTCCGTCCAGCTACACCGGCGGCGGCGATTGGTACATGGACAGTGGCGCCACCGCTCATATGGCGGCGTACCCCGGTAACCTTCATACCGCTCACCCTGTCCACACCTCCAACCACATCACTGTCGGTGACGGTTCCTCTCTTCCTATCACCCATATTGGACATACATATTTTCCGTCTAACTCCACTCCTATATCCATGTCTAATATTCTTGTTTCTCCTGATCTTATTAAAAATCTTGTTTCCGTTCGTTCTCTTACACGTGAAAATCCGGTGACCGTTGAATTTGACGAATGTGGTTTTTCTGTTAAGGACGCTCGCACGCGGATGGTGCTCCACCGATGTGACAGCCCCGACGAGCTCTACCCAGTTCACTCCGCCACCTCCACCACTTCCGCCGCCCCTGTCGCTCTCGCCACCGGAGTGGATCTTTGGCACGCTCGCTTGGGTCATCCTAATCCTGCCACCCTTCGCCACATACTTCGGAGTTTTTCTTTCACGTGTAATAAGAACGAGGATCACTCGTGTCATGCATGCCGCCTTGGCAAACATGCTCGTCTTCCGTTTAGGGCTTCTTCCTTTGTTGCATCGTACCCGTTTGAGTTGATTCATAGCGATGTTTGGACATCTCCTGTTGCCAGTAACACGGGCTTTCTTTATTATCTTGTTATCCTTGATGATTTTTCGCATTATGTGTGGACCTTCCCATTGCGCCGCAAGTCGGACGTTATCTCCACTCTTGTCGGTTTCTACTCTTATGTCCGCACGCAGTTTGGCCGGCCCATTCTTGCATTGCAGACAGACAACGGGAAGGAGTTTGACAACACCGCTGTCCGCGATCTTCTCGCCACACATGGCACGATTTTTCGTCTCACTTGCCCGTACACCTCGCAGCAGAACGGTCGTGCTGAGCGCATCCTTCGCACTCTTAATGACTGCGTTCGGACTCTTCTCTTTCACGCCAATGTGCCCCCGCGCTTTTGGCCTGACGCTCTAGCCACCGCTTCTCTTCTCATAAACATCCGTCCATGTCGTACTCGTGGGAACTTTACACCTCACCACCTCCTTTTCGGTGCACCCCCCTCTTATGAAGGGCTTCGCATCTTCGGCTGCCTGTGCTACCCTAGCATAGCTGCCACTGCGCCTCATAAGCTCGCACCCCGCTCCGTCGCCTGCGTCTTTCTCGGCTACCCACCTAACACTAAGGGTTACCGCTGCTACGATCCAGTCTCTCACCGTGTTTTCACCTCCCGACACGTTTACTTTGATGAGATGGTCTTCCCGTTTCAGCAGCAGGCACCCCTCGTCGTCTCGTCACCGCCGGCCACCGGCGGCTCATTGACGACCTCGTCAGGTGGACGAACCCGCCTGGTTCGTGGACCGCCTCCGGGCTTTGGCGGTCCACGGGCCCTACTACCGGCGCCCCCCACGGCCGGCGCCCCGCCTTCACCCGCCGCCCCCGACTAGGGCGCCGCGGGGTCGGGCGCCTCTTCGCCGGTTCCGTCGCCGGTCGCCTCGCCGGCCGCCTCGCCGGCTGCTTCGCTGGCCCCGTCGCCGGTCGCCTCGACGGCCTCGTCGCCGACCACCTCGCCGGCCTCTCCGCCGGCTGCTTCGCCGGCCCCGTCGCTGGTCCCCTCGCCGGCCGCCTCGCCGGCCTCGGGCGCCGCGGGGTCGGCCGCCTCCTCGCCGGTCGCGACGCCGGCCTCGACACCGGCGGTGACGCCGGCCTCCTCGCCGGTGGCCTCCTCGCCGGCCGCCTCGCCGGCCCCGGTGGCCCCGCCCGGCCCTGTCACCCAAGCTCGTGTCGGCGTTCACTGCCCGAGCCTCCGGTACTCGCGTGATGAGTACGTCCTCGCCGCCTCTGCCGCGGAGCCGTCACCCATTCCTGCGTCCGCCCGCGCCGCCCTCCGTGATCCTCACTGGCTTGCGGCGATGCAGGAAGAGTTCGATGCTCTTCAGCGGAACCGCACCTGGACTCTGGTGCCCCGGCCTCCTCGCGCCAACGTCATCACCGGCAAGTGGGTCTTCCGTCATAAGACCCGCTCAGACGGTTCACTTGAGCGCTACAAGGCTCGCTGGGTGGTCCGCGGTTTCCGCCAGCGCGCTAGAGTCGACTTCACGGAGACGTTTGCCCCGGTTGTCAAACCGGGCACGATCCGCACTGTCCTCCAGCTCGCCGTCTCTCGCGGCTGGCCCGTTCACCAAATGGATGTCTCCAACACCTTCCTCCACGGCCACCTTGAGGAGCAGGTGTTTTGTGAGCAACCCACCGGGTTCGTCGACGCCTCATTGCCCGGCCATGTGTGCCTGCTGTCGCGCTCTCTTTACGGGCTCAAGCAGGCACCCCGCGCCTGGTACCAGCGGATCGCCGGGTTTCTTCAGACACTGGGCTTCAGCTCACTCGCTCGGACGCCTCACTGTTTGTCTATCGCCATGGTGACACGACTGCATATTTGCTGCTCTACGTCGACGACATCATCCTGACAGCCTCCTCTGCAGCTGTTCTTCAGCAGATCACTCTGCGGTTGCGTGACGAGTTCGCTATCAAGGACTTGGGTGCTCTCCATTACTTCCTTGGCATTGAGGTCGTTCGGCGCCTGGACGGCTTCTTTCTTCATCAACAGAAGTATGCCCATGAGCTTCTTGAGCGCGCTGGCATGCTCAACTACCATCCGGTTGCTACTCCTGTTGACACGAAGGCCAAGGTTTCTGCTCTTGAGGGTTCGCCTGCGTCGGATGCTCCATTCTACCGATCCATTGTCGGCGCTCTTCAGTACTTGACTCTCACCAGACCGGATCTTCAGTATGCTGTCCAGCAGGTGTGTCTCCACATGCACGCCCCTCGTGACTCTCACTGGACTCTCGTGAAGCGGATCCTTCGCTACATCCGCGGCACGATGTCCCTTGGGTTGACACTCACAGCGTCCGCTTCCTTGGAGATGGTGGCTTACTCCGATGCAGACTGGGCCGGCTGTCCCGACACTCGCCGGTCCACCTCTGGCTACTGCGTCTACCTCGGTCCTTCCCTCGTCTCGTGGTCGTCCAAATGACAACCCACGGTTTCGCGCTCTAGCGCCGAGGCCGAGTACCGAGCTGTGGCCAACGCTGTCGCCGAGTGCACCTGGCTTCGACAGTTACTTCAGGAGCTCCATCACGATGTCTCTCAGGCTACGGTTGTCTACTGTGACAACGTCTCTGCGGTGTACCTCTCCGCCAACCCCGTTCATCATCGCCGGACGAAACACATTGAGCTGGACATTCATTTCGTGCGCGAGCAGGTGGCTCTTGGACGCATGCGGGTTCTCCATGTGCCGACTGCTCAGCAGTTCGCTGATGTGATGACGAAGGGACTGCCGACTTCCACCTTCGAGGAGTTTCGTTCCAGTCTCTGCGTCACTGGCGCCGCTTCGACTGCGGGGGGGTGTTGAGTATATCGTGTACGTGTATATGTGTGTGTAGGGCCCACCTCCTGTCTCCTTGTATAGTTGAGGTTGTGGCCCACCTCTGTACTTATATATACGTGCCTGGTGCACCGATCAATACATCGCGATTGCACAGCCCATAATCTGTCTCTCTACAATATCATATGGCCACGCTACGGCGCCAGAAAGAAGTTATCATAGCTAGCAAAAAAAAGTGCTCGTGTGGGTTTTGTTTGTGATGCTGCACATATGTGGGTCGGAAAAGGAAAATCCAGAGAATTATACCCCAACTCAAAATGAAAAATAATACCGGCAGTGAATAAATATAAACCAGCAGGAAAAAATATTTTGAGAATGGAGGAAATCATAAATGTCGTAGTCAATTGGTATATGGAGAATAATAATACATGTGCCATCGTTTTTGCTTATTATAGATAAAAATTGTACTCTTCGGAGTTGGAATGGTAAAAAACACATAAGAAAAATGAAAAAAACGCTTGGTACATTTTGCGGTAGTGTGAAACGCCAAAGTACATGAGAGTTGACCGTCATTTGTTGGGCCTGACAGGTACTCATCGTATGCTGGACAGGTACTCACGCAGTGCCCAGCTTGGCCACAGTGCTTGCATTTCCTGGTAGCGGACGGTAGTTTCTGATTAGTGTTTCTCTGATTTGGTGGCTTTCTGGTGCTTTGGTCCGAACTACATTTGCTATTTTTTTGGCGATGACTTGAGTTGCCATTTTGAAGTACACTCTCAAGCTAATCCCCAGAGCTAACTTTCCTTGCTATGTACATTAACCTGAAGCTGAGGTTGCATCATACATCTAGTCCAATTTTTCAGATCATGGTGATCTGAAGAAATGGTAGCCAGCATCTTCCAGAAAATATGCATAGATGTTGGTATTAGGTTGGCCGAGCTGCTCCAAATGCCGAGAGATATGGGCTACATACACGGTTTGTGCTGTCAAGCAGATCTAACAAGGAACAGGCCGTTGTCTAAAAAAACAAACCGGCCAGGCAAGCAGTTAATTTGTAGGCGCCATCATGCACCTTCAATTAGGAAAACCCTCTAAGACACAACAAATAAGCAATCCCTGTGTGTAATGTAATCACCATCAACCATTTTGACCACAACAAAAAATTACATGCACAACAAAAGAGGTCCAGAAATTTCTTCAATTAGGAAACACCAAGTAGAACATTTCAGAGAATGCATCAGTATTACACTTTAGCGCTGAAGAGAGTTAGATTCGGTCCAAACTAAATCAACCGGATCGTGAAAAATACAGCCGAGCAAAGTGATTGCTAGG
The DNA here is from genome assembly GCA_963921465.1 of Triticum timopheevii. Classification (NCBI taxonomy): domain Eukaryota; kingdom Viridiplantae; phylum Streptophyta; class Magnoliopsida; order Poales; family Poaceae; genus Triticum; species Triticum timopheevii. Next base: position 242,806,739 of record OY997264.1, on the reverse strand, counting down.
TAATCTAAAAAAGCATTAAGATGCAGCAGGCCGTGGGAGTTGGGATTTTCCTTCTGTAGCTGATGCGGCTCCTGCTCATCTGGTCGCTGCTGCTTGTCGTCCTTCGTCAACTAAAACATCAAGGGAAAAAACAAGGGTTGTATAGATAAAAAAAACCTCGGCTCAGGATGAGACCCATGAGCACCATCCACTTCCTCATGGCCCTCCTCTCGTTGAGATTGCAGCCGCACCATGGCAGTCATGGGTCCGAGATCCATGGCGTCCGCCTCTTCCACCCCATGTTCCTCCTCCCGTCGTCCAGATGCACACGGGATGCACCTGCTTGGGCGTCTTTCTTGGATGGCTGAGCTGCGATGTCGTGCGGGCCGTAGAGGACGGCGGTGGTGCTGGGGAAGAGGGAGAGTAAAAATAAATGATGAATGTAGATGAGAAGAGTGAGTAGTGGTTGTGGTGCTCGGGTGATGGCGTATGTGAGAAGATAGGAAGGGGGTGAGTATTAAGGAACTCTCTTTGACCGTTTGACGTGGTTGTAGCTTTGACCGAAATACGGGCTTGAGATGAGGTGGAGAGGACAGAGTGGGAGAGAGGAAAGAGAGGGGCCGTGCTAGACCTAGACAAGCAAGAAAGGCAAGGGGCATTGTCTCGTTTTTGACCGTGTCCGTTGCTCATGCGTGAGTCCAGAAGAGAGAAAAAGGGCATGCAGCAGATGCCCAAATCCTTTTGACCGGCTCCGAACGTGGCTGCAATCACATGCCCGTGACTGCCAAACCAGCAGACTACTACTGCGCACTACTAGAGTAGACGCAGGCCGAATGGTCCACCTTCGGCTATAAGAGGAATTATCCATCGACCACCTAAAAGCTGGAAAATGCAAAGAGGGAAAGATGAGGGTGCAGATCCCAACACAGACGAGCGTCTGTGATTGCAACCCCTCTAGAAAAGCTTCATAAGTTTGCTTTTCCCCATATATATATATAGAGAGTAGCACTATTCTGATCCCATGATCAGAATAGCTATTCGGATCACGTCGCGCCATATAAGGAGCCGCGGAGCTGTTCCAGAATCTGAAAAGACAAACCCACTTGAACTTCCCGTAAAAAAAACAATCTCTCGGCTCCCATGTTATCCACTCCCCCACATCCACCCACGAACCCCCCGACAAACCCCCCGCCGCCGCCTCCCTGGCTCCGGCGCCCCCCGCCGCCGCCTGCTTCTGCCCCGTCACGCCTCCCTGGCTCCGGCGCGCCCCCCGGCGCCGCCTGCCTCGGCCCCGGCGCGCCTTCTGCTGCCTCCCTCCACCTGCTTCGACGACGGCGCCGGCCACCGCTACCTTCTTCCACCACGGCGCCGGCCACCCCCTCCTTTTCCACCACGGCGCCGGCCACCCCCTCCTTCCACCTGGCGCCGATCACCCCCTCCTTCTTCCACCACGGCGTCGGCCTCCCCCTCCTTCCATCGCGCCGCCAGGCCCTCTGCTCTTGAGCTTCACCGTGGGAAACTTCCCATGCCCCGCCGCCGATGGCCTCTAGCACCGCCACCTCTGCCACCGCGAGAAGGGTGACGAGGTCAGGAGGAATGCAGACGTCGTCAAGACGGCCGGAATTGGTGCGACTTGATTTGGCCCACTCCAGCGGCTCCTCTCCTTTGTCGCTTTTGCTAGCCAAGCGAAGGTAGACATGGGTGTCTGGGTGTATGCGATGTGCTGGCCTGCTGGGTGTGTGCCTGCTCACTGTGAAGTTCGTCCTGGCCATCATCTTCAGTTCGAGCGTGTGCACCCTATTCTTGTTCATCTTCAAAAGTAGAAACATTCTTTATTTGTACTGATTGGAAATTTCGAGCTGGTCTGATGAGTGATTGATGATTAGGATGCAGTGCAGCTCCTAGGACATTCCCTCTACCATATGTTCGCCATCCTCGCGCGTGCCTGCTCGGGCGTCTCTCGTCGACCTTCCACGGCTCATGTCGTTGACCTTCCCAGGCGTCTCTCATTGTTGCCGCACATGATGCTTCGTGGTTTGCTCCTTGTGTTTACCTGGCACCTTTCCCCGTTCGTGAGGCTATGGCATCGAGCTGCTGATGGCTTTGCTTGCTGTCATTTGGGCTGTTGGTAGAGGTGAGCACCAAAGGATCAAGCAGCAGCAAGAAAACTGTTTTGTCCCGTGAATTTCATAGTATAGTGAAGAGAAAAGAAAAGTCAAAGAGAGAGAGAGTGTGAGAGATAGAGGATGAGAGCGCATAGCAACAGTGAGAGGATAAGATTGGAATGTGCGGCCAAGAAGGCACCACATTGTCAATTGAGAACTGGCTACTAGTTTTTCCAACTAGGTGTCTCTTTTTTAAGTTGTAAAACGTGTACACATCTAAAAGAAAAGAGAAGTGCAATTTCTAAAGATGACGTGCTTCGACATGCAAACCAATGCAAAAACTATATAGGTTCACCCATCAAAACTTCATCAGTTCGTATGTAAAAGAAATTTAAAAATAGGAGAATGTAAAAAATGAATAAAAAATGTTTGTCGCAAGTAGCTAGATTCTGTCACATGAGTACTCGTTCTGTATACTTTTGATAACACTAAAATACAAAAATAAAATATGAAATCCATCGGGGTGGATGGGTGGGTGAGGGTTCATCTTAGAAAAATAAAGTGTGCACTTGGACAATTTCATACAAAAAAAAGTGAACTATGGAAGTCAAATTCAATAATATGGACAGTTCAAAATATAATGAGAACACAAAAGGGACACACATATTTTTCTATTAAAAAAATCCCACACATTCCTCCCTTTCTTTTTTAAAAAATAACCAGAAATTTCAAATTAAAAATGGCCCAGTATTTGATGTTTGTAACCAAAACATAGTTTTCACGTTTCTAAAATAACTCTAGAAGGTCAAATTAAAATAACAGAGCAGTTCATTTTTTTATAAATAATGGACTTCACCGTTTCAAAAAAACTAGAAGTCCAGATTTAAGTAATATAGTGGTTCGATGTTTATTGCCAAAATTATTGTTTTTGTTACCGAATAAACAAAATCAATAAGTTCAAATTTAAAAAATGGAAGTACTTCGATGTATACGGAAAACCCAAAATTCTTTCTTTTCTAAGAAAAATAAAAGTATGAAGTTCAATTTAAAAAGAATGGGTTGATGCTTATTTAAAAATCACATTTTCTTCTAAGAAGTTCAAATTAAAATAAGAGAGAAGTTCGAATGTTATAAAAACTCAGATTTTTTCTAGTTACTAAAGAATAAAATGAAGAAGTTCAAGTTTTAATAAAAGGAACAACTAAAAAAGGTTAAAACGTATTTCCCATTTAAAATGACCAGCAAAAAGAGTATATAGCTCTTCCGGAATGTGCCATTTTGGAGATTCCTACTATTTCTTTAGTCGATACAAATTGTGACCCGGATCTCGCGAATATATCGATTCCAGCCAACGATGACACTATGACTTCAAATTGATTGATTCCTAAAAAATTAGTACTTTCAATTTGTGAGAGCCGTTCTCTCTATATAAGAAATCATTGATTAACAATATATAGTGAATTCTTGGGCAACTGCGTAAATTTATGGAATCACATACTTTACTATATCTTTTTTTTGAATAGAATTTTTTTGCAAAGAATAAAGAAGGGGAATATTGATATATATTAGGCAAGTATGATGGTTTTAATGATGATCCTGAAGTTCAAACTAAAAATACGAAGTGGTTCGATGTTTATTAAAAAATCTAGTATTTTTTTGTTTAAAAAAACTTAGATATCCTTTATTATTAAAGAATCAACCATGAAGTTCAAATTGAAAAAAAAGAGTCAAATTTGATGTTTATTTAAAAATCAATAACAACTCTTTACTTCATAATAAAAAATGTGAAGTTCAAATTAGAATAACATAGAAGATCAAAGTATATTAAAACCTAGGATTTACAAGTTTAAAAGACAAAAAACAACGTCATTTTGGGTATTTTTATAGACAACTCATAAACGGCCATGAATTTTGAAAAACTCTCTACATGCCAAGGTTTCTCCCTATTCAAACTCTCTCAACAAAAAAAATCATATGATCTATTTTGTTAAATGCTTTAAAATTTTGGTCTATATCGGCCAAAAAGAATAAGTTTTAACATATCCAAGAAAGCTCTTAAATGACGTGCATTAGAAAAGCTGCTCGACCCATAGAGTAGTGTCGTTTTATGGCTTTGTAATGGTATATCTTTTGCTCAATACTAATGAGTGTTTTAGGAGTTATGGGTAAAAAGCAGAGAGAAGTTCATAGTTAAAACAACCGGCGGTTCAACTAATACATGGAGTGTGTTTCATATAGGAGAAAAGAATAAAAAGGCAAAGTCTAAAAAGACTTTTGCTAGAAGTTCACGTGGTCGGCCCAGGAAGTTCAAAAATTCTTGTAATGGAGGTTCACCGTGTATTTACTTGTGCAAAAACACACACAAAAATTTTGTTTTTTGTGTTTTAAAACAATTTTCTCAATTCATTACAAATTTGAAACGCAATGCTCGACACAAAAATATTCTTTCTATTCAACAAATTTCCAAGGGTATATCAGATTCTTATTCAAAAAAAGGTTAAAAACAAATTGATGTATGTTGTTCAAAAAACAGGTTTAATCGTATTTAAAAAATAATGTCTTTTCAACATGTTTCTAAATGTTTATCATTTGTGGAACTCCGAGGAACAGGTGAGGAATTACAAATAAAAAATACGTGGACAAAGTTCAATATGAAAACAGCGAGCAGTTCCACTACTATACGGACTGCGTTTCAGATGAGAATAAAATCATACAAAACTAAAAGCCTGAAAGGTTTGTTGCAAGAAGTTCACGTTCTCCACCTAGCAAGGTTCAAGATTTATATTACGAGACTCCGACCTTCAATTACATGTTAAAAAGAGAGGCAAAAACAACATCGTGTTTGCCATTTTTTAAACTCCTCTCAAACTGAAACGATTTATAACACATGTCTACATAAAAAAGTTGCTCCTATTCATAAGCTTTCCAACTATATATTATATGCTACATTTCGATGAACGGTTTAAAAATTTCATGTATACCGTTTAAAACACATTTTTATGTATTCAAAAAATTCTTTTGAACCGTCGCGAGCATGAAAACCTGATCAACACGGGAAAGTTGTGTGTTTTCAACATCTTTCCATCGTTACATCAGTTGCTCAATTCCAGTAAGTGGTTGGGGAGTTACGGGTGAAAAACAACATGTGAAAAATGGAGTGAAGTTCAAAAAGAACTGCTCCAGAAGTTCAACCTCTTCACGAAGTGCATTTCGAAGACTTTTGTTATTTTGATGAAGGCAGAACGCATGATCTCAGAAGTTCAGATTGATAACTGCCAGAAGGTCGCGTACTACACGGTGTGCATTTTGTATTAAAAAAGAATGAAAATGCAAAGCCTAAAGTTTTGTTGATACAAGTTCAAGTGCTCGGCCTGAGAGAGTTCAAAAATTCTTGTGAGAGAGGTTGAATAAAAATACGCGACAGAAGTTCATGGCGAAAACAACGAGAAGTTCAAGCACTGGAAGGAATGCATTTCAGGTGAGAAATAAAAGTATAGAAAAATAAAAGCTTCAAAGGTTTGTTGAAAGAAGTTCAAGTGCTCTGTCCGGGGAAGTTCAAAAAATCTTGCGAGGGAGGTTCACCTTGTATTTCCATATTCAGTTCTTTTCGTATAAAAATCGAACACTATTCTTTACTCAAAAATATAAAAAGGTGAAGTTCAAATTGAAATAACAGAGAAGTTCAGAGTTTATTAAAACCTAGGATTTACCTCTTCAAAAAATAGAAAACACAACGCCATTGATTGCACTTTTAAAAACAACTCATAAATGAAAAAAATGGTTGCTAGAAGTTCAAGTGCTCGGCGAGGAAAAGTTCAAAAAATTCTTGTAAGAGAGGTTCACCGTGTATTTAGTTGTGCAAAATACATAAAAAAATATGTTTTTTTTGTGTTTTAAAATAATTCTCTCAAACCAGAGAGAAGTTCAAAAGTGATAACAACCGGAAGTTCATGTACTACATGGTGTGTATTTCATACAAGAAAAATACAAATAAAGTGAAACAGAGTGAAGTTCAAACAAACATGCCCCAGAAGTTCAACTACTTCATGCAGTGTGAAATACAGCATGTCAAAAAATAGCACGTCGTAAACAGAGAGAAGTTCAAACAGACATGCCCGAGAAGTTCAACTACATCACGCAGTGCATTTCCGTTCGCGATGAAGGCAGAAATCATGATCTTGTCATTTTCTAATTTACTTCAAAACGATAGGAATATTATTTGTGTAAGTTCAAGTCCTCGGTCGGAGAAAGTTAAAAAATTTATTGTGAGAAGGGTTTGTACAAAATGAAAATCATTTGTGTAACACAAACAAATGGATGAGGAAAATTACAAACGAAAATATGTCACAGAAGTTCAACGTGAAAACAGCAGGAAGTTCAACTACTACACTCAATGAATTTCACATGAAAAACTTTTAAAACCGTCGCGAGTATGAAAAAACGATCAACACGGGAAAGATGCGTGACTACAGCAGCTTTCCAGCGGTATCTCACTTGCTCAATTTCGATGAGTGGATGGGGAGCTACAAGCAGTGGATGGAGATCTACGAGCAAAAAAAGCACGTGAAAAACATAGTGAAGTTCAATAGACATGCCGAGAGGTTCAAGTCTTCACACGGTGCATTTTTGAAGAATCAGTTTCGCGATAAAGGCAGAACGAATGATCCCGCCATTTTCGCAATTACTTGAAAACTACTAGGAATCATAGAAAACCATCAACATGAAAAAGTTTCAAATTTTTCATAGCTTTTCAACAGTATATTATTTGCGCCATTCCGTTAAAATTTGTAGAAAATACGGCGAAAATACATTTTTCGCCATTTTCGAAACTGACTTAAAACCATAAAGAATTAGGGGAAACAATAGATATAAAAAAGTTTTGCATGTCCTCAAGCTTTCCAACGCCATATCATTTGCTGCATTCCGACCTACGGTTAAAAACTTAGCTCAAAAATACTAATTCGCTAGAACTTGTATTGTTTTCTAATTTTTTTTAAACCATTCAAAATTAGAAAACTTCCAACGTGAAGAAGTAGCGCATTTTCATAAGCTTTCCAACGCCATATCATTTGCCTCAATTGGATTGGCCGTTTAGAAATGCCATCAAAAATACAAAGTCGGCTGTTCGGTTTGCGAAATTTTACTATTTTTCAAATTACTCTTTAACCATAAGGAATTAGAGAAAACTTTCAACATGTGGAAGGAGCGGTTTTGCAGCAGCTTTCCAACGCCATATTATTTGCGTCATTCTGATAAATGACTTAGGAATGCGATCGAAAATACGATTCATGTTTTTTGTATGAAGGAAAAACGGTTTTCAAAACTGCTCTTAAACCGCTTATATTTTGCCAAAAATTCAACTTGGGTCATGATACTGGTGTTCATAGCTTTCCAAAGGTATATCGCAAGCCCCATTTGGACACTTTTTAGCTGAAGTTCAACCTTGTACTCGGGGAAGATCAGGCGCGTTACTCGGGATCGGGAAGTTCATGTTGTGATCAGAATATTATTCTGATCCCGTGATCAAAATAGTGTTTATGTGTGTGTGTTTGTGTGTGTGTGTGTGTGTGTGTGTGTGTGTGTGTCCACTAATTGTTTTAGTCCTTTAACTTTTAAAGGATCGGCTAGAGATGGCCTTATGCCTTGTTTATTTCAGTTATTCACAATGTGATGCTCTATATGTGCAATTATTTGCCGTGCAATTCAGTTTCATCAATAACAGTTTCAACAATACCACTATGAATTACGATATTTGGTTGCTTAAGGATATTGTAGTTAACATGCCTTTTCGTTTTTTAACAATAACTAGTGTACTTTAGACCTGCACAATATTAGTTTGAATGACTATTTGCTTGTTTGTAAATGTTATGCCTGATGCAGTTAACACACCTTTCCACTTCTTGTTTTTCTTAAGTAACATTCTTAAGCCTGCACACTGAAGCTATCATTTGTAGATTATATTGTCTACCATGGATATATTTGGTTGATGTTTAGCCTGTTGTGCTTAACATGCCTTTATATGTACTCATACAGGACAATATTGAGAAAAGTGACTCTTTTTCCATCGAGGTTAGTTTCATCGCATTGCTTGTATGTACTCACTGTTCAGGATCTCGGTAGCTAGTACCATATAGCGTAGGGGATGACAAGGGATTAATCGTCGAATCGGACATTTCACTGAATATATCTGTAACCCATTTATCAGTAGGTTAACTAGGCCATATTTAATATATCTGAGGCTACATAGAAACATGCATTGTATTAATGACTAAATATGCAATCCCAGGCTACATATCAACAAGGAAGAGTGTTACCTTAATGTTCGTGTTACTTTAATGTTTTGATGATGTCTAGATATACGTGTATAAAATCTTATATAATGGGATGGAGGGAGTATTGTACTACATCACTTTGCAATTGTTGTTTGGCTTCTAATATTAACTTGGTGATTTTAGGTACACATGTCATTGCCAAAGATCCACACTTCAACCCTTTCTGCGTATGTGGCAATGAGATATTCATGAACTAGCATCAAGTGAGGAAATTGATAAAGATTTTTATTAAAATGGGTCAAAAGATGTGAATTGAACTATATGTTTACACTTTATGCAAGACAACAGTAAACTGCAGGATGGTAAGTAAGAACCCTGTAGCCTTCTTTTTATTGCCCGTAATGAGTTGTGTTAGATGACAATGTCTGAATCTTTTTTCCTTTGCAGTGGATCTTGAAGCAGTTTACTCAAGATTACCTCTCAAACTACATGATTGGCGGCCGTCCATCACAAGGGGTTGGACTAGAGTCGTGTGTGCCTCTGCATCCAGGAGAGCACTGAAGGAAATATGCCCTAGAGGCAATAATAAAGTTATTATTTATTTCCTTATTTCATGATAAATGTTTATTATTCATGCTAGAATTGTATTAACCGGAAACATAATACATGTGTGAATACATAGACAAACATAGTGTCACTACTATGCCTCTACTTGACTAGCTCGTGAATCAAAGATGGTTAAGTTTCCTAGCCATGGACAAAAAAGTTGTCATTTGATTAACGGGATCACATCATTAGGAGAATAATGTGATTGACTTGACCCATTCCGTTAGCTTAGCACACGATCGTTTAGTATGTTGCTACTGCTTTCTTCATGACTTATACATGTTCCTGTGACTATGAGATTATGCAACTCCCGTTTACCGGAGGAACACTTTGTGTGCTACCAAACGTCACAACGTAACTGGGTGATTATAAAGGTGCTCTACAGGTGTCTCCGAACATACATGTTGGGTTGGCGTGTTTCGAGATTAGGATTTGTCACTCCGATTGTCGGAGAGATATCTCTGGGCCCTCTCGGTAGTACACATCACTTAAGCCTTGCAAGCATTGCAACTAATTAGTTAGTTGCGGGATGATGTATTACGGAACGAGTAAAGAAACTTGCAGGTAATGAGATTGAACTAGGTATTGAGATACCGATGATCGAATCTCGGGCAAGTAACATACCGATGACAAAGGGAACAACGTATGTTGTTATGCGGTTTGACCGATAAAGATCTTCGTAGAATATGTGGGAGCCAATATGAGCATCCAGGTTCCGCTATTGGTTATTGGCCGGAAACGTGTCTCGGTCATGTCTACATTGTTCTCAAACCCGTAGGGTCCGCACGCTTAAGGTTTCAATGACAGTTATATTATGAGTCTATGAGTTTTGATGTACCAAAGGAGTTCGGAGTCCCGGATGAGATCGGGGACATGACGAGGAGTCTCGAAATGGTCGAGACGTAAAGATCGATATATTGGACGACTATATTCGGAGTTCGGATTCCGAGTGATTCGGGTATTTTTCGGAGTACCAGAGAGTTACGGGAATTCGCCAGGGAGTATATGGGCCTTATTGGGCCATACGGGAATAGAGGAGAGAGGCCAAAAGGAAGGAGGCCTGCCCCCCCCTCTGGTCCGAATTGGACAAGGGGCGCAGCCCCCTTTTCCTTCTTCCTCTCCCCCACTTTCCCCTTCTCCTACTCCAACAAGGAAGGAGGGAGTCCTACTCCCGGTGGGAGTAGGACTCCCCTTGGCGCGCCCCCTCCTAGGCCGGCCGCCCCCTCCCCCCTTGCTCCTTTATATACGGGGGCAGGGGGCACCTCTAGGCACAACAACAATTGATCGTTTGGATCTCTTAGCCGTGTGCGGTGTCCCCCTCCATGATAATCCACCTCGATAATATCGTAGCGGCGCTTAGGCGAAGCCCTGCGTCGGTAGAATATCAAGATCGTCTCCACCGTCGTGCTGACGGAACTCTCCCTCGACACTCGGCTGGATCGGAGTTCGAGGGACGTCATCGAGCTGAACGTGTGCTAGAACTCAGAGGTGCCGTAGTTTCGGTACTTGGATCGGTCGGATCGTGAAGACGTACGACTACATCAACCGCGTTGTTCTAACGCTTCTGCTTTCGGTCTACGAGGGTACGTGGACAACACTCTCCCCTCTCGTTGCTATGCATCACCATGATCCTTGCGTGTGCGTAGGAAAATTTTGAAATTACTACGTTCCCCAACAGTGGCATCCGAGCTAGGTTTTATGCGTAGATGTTATATGCACAAGTAGAACACAAGTGAGTTGTGGGCGATACAAGTCATACTGCTTACCAGCATGTCATACTTTGGTTCGGCGGAATTTTGGATGAAGCGGTCCGGATCGACATTACGCGTACGCTTACGCAAGACTGGTTCTACCGATGTGCTTTGCACACAGGTGGCTGGCGGGTGTCAGTTTCTCCAACTTTAGTTGAACCGAGTGTGGCTACGCCCGGTCCTTGCGAAGGTTAAAACAGCACTAACTTGACGAACTATCGTTGTGGTTTTGATGCGTAGGTAAGAACGGTTCTTGCTCAGCCCGTAGCAGCCACGTAAAATTTGCAACAACAAAGTAGAGGATGTCTAACTTGTTTTTGCACGGTATGTTGTCATGTGATATGGTCAAGACGTGATGCTATATTTTATGTATGAGATGATCATGTTTTGTAACCGAGTTATCGGCAACTGGCAGGAGCCATATGGTTGTCGCTTTTTTGTATGAAATGCAAGCACCCTGTAATTGCTTTACTTTATCACTAAGCGGTAGCGATAGTCGTAGAAGCAATAGATGGCGAAAAGACAACGATGCTACGATGGAGATCAAGGTGTCGCGCCGGTGACGATGGTGATCACGACGGTGCTTCGGAGATGGAGATCACAAGCACAAGATGATGAAGGGCATATCATATCACTTATAATGATTGCATGTGATGTTTATCCTTTATGCATCTTATCTTGCTTTGATTGACGGTAGCATTTTAAGATGATCTCTCACTAATTATCAAGAAGTGTTCTCCCTGAGTATGCACCGTTGCGAAAGTTCTTCGTGCTGAGACAACACGTGATGATCGGGTGTGATAGGCTCTACGTTCAAATACAACGGGTGCAAAACAGTTGCACACGCGGAATACTCAGGTTAAACTTGACGAGCCTAGCATATACAGATATGGCCTTGGAACACGGAGACCGAAAGGTTGAGCATGAATCATATAGTAGATATGATCAACATATCGATGTTCACCATTGAAAACTACTCCATCTCACGTGATGATCGGACATGGTTTAGTTGATTTGGATCACGTGATCACTTAGATGACTAGAGAGATGTCTGTCTAAGTGGGAGTTCTTAAGTAATATGATTAATTGAACTTAAATTTATCATGAACTTAGTCCTGGTAGTATTTTTCAAATTATGTTGTAGATCAATAGCTTGCGTTGTTGCTTTCATATGTTTATTTTGATATGTTCCTAGAGAAAATTGTGTTGAAAGATGTTAGTAGCAATGATGCAGATTGGATCCGTGATCTGAGGTTTATCCTCATTGCTGCACAGAAGAATTATATCCTTAATGCACCGCTAGGTGACAGACCTATTGCAGGAGCAGATGCAGACGTTATGAACGTTTGGCTAGCTCAATATGATGACTACTTGATAGTTTAGTGCACCATGCTTAACGGCTTAGAATCGGGACTTCAAAGACGTTTTGAACGTCATGGACCATATGAGATGTTCCAGGAGTTGAAGTTAATATTTCAAGAAAATACCCGAGTTGAGAGATATGAAGTCTCCAACAAGTTCTATGGCTAAAAGATGGAGGAGAATCGCTCAACTAGTGAGCATGTGCTCAGATTGTCTGGGTACTACAATCGCTTGAATCAAGTGGGAGTTAATCTTCCAGATAAGATAGTGATTGACAGAGTTCTCTAGTCACCATCACCAAGTTAGTAGAACTTTGTGATGAACTATAGTGTGCAAGGGATGACGAAAACAATTCCCGAGCTCTTCGTGATGTTGAAATCGATGAAGGTAGAAATCAAGAAAGAGCATCAAGTGTTAATGGTTGACAAGATCACTAGTTTCAAGAAAAGGGCAAAGGGAAAGAAAGGGAAACTTCAAGTAGAATGACAAGCAAGTTGTCACTCCCACGAAGAAGCCCAAAAAGCTGAACCAAAGCCTGAAACTGAGTGCTTACACTGCAAAGGAAATGGTCACTGGAAACGGAAATACCCTGAATATTTGGTGGATAAGAAGGATGGCAGAGTGAACAAGGGTATATTTGATATAGAGGTTATTGATGCATGCCTTACTAGTGTTTATAGTAGCCCCTGAGTATTTGATACTTGTTCGGTTGCTAAAAATTAGTGACTCAAAAAAGGAGTTACAGAATAAACAGAGACTAGTTGAGGGTGAAGTGACGATGTGTATTGGAAGTGGTTCCAAGATTGATATGATCATCATCGCACACTCCCTATACTTTCGGGATTAGTATTAAACCTAAATAAATGTTATTTGGCGTTTGCGTTGAACATGAATATGATTTGATCATGTTTGTTGCGATACGTTTATTCATTTAAAGTCAAAGAATAATTGTTGTCCTGTTTACATGAATAAAACCTTCGATGGTCATACACCCAATGAAAATAGTTTATTGGATCTTGATCGTAGTGATACACATGTTCATAATATTGATGCCAAAAGATGCAAAGTTAATAATGATAGTGCAACTTATTTGTGGCACTGCCGTTTGGGTCATATCGGTGTAAAGCGCATGAAGAAACTCCATAAAGATGGATTTTCGGAATCACTTGGTTATGAATCATTTGATGCTTGCAAACCGCGCCTTTTGGGCAAGATGACTTAAACTCCGTTCTCCAGAACAATGGAACGAGCTACTGACTTATTGGAAATAATACATACCGATGTATGCGATCCGATGATGTGACGCCCCCGATTCAATCGTACACTAATCATGCACGCAAATGTGTACGATCGAAATCAGGGACTCATGGGAAGATATCACAACACAACTCTAAAACATAAATAAGTCATACAAGCATCATCATACAAGCCAGGGGCCTCGAGGGCTCGAATACAAGTGCTCGATCATAGACGAGTCAGCGGAAGCAACAATATCTGAGTACAGACATAAGTTAAACAAGTTTGCCTTAAGAAGGCTAGCACAAACTGGGATACAGATCGAAAGAGGCGCAGGCCTCCTGCCTGGGATCCTCCTAACTACTCCTGGTCGTTGTCAGCGGGCTGCACATAGTAGTAGGTACCTCCAGAGTAGTAGTCGTCGTCGAAGGTGGCGTCTGGATCCTGGGCTCCAACGTCTGGTTGCGACAACCAGGAAGAAAGGAAAGGGGAAAAAAAGGGGGGAGAAAGCAACCGTGAGTACTCATCCAAAGTACTCGCAAGCAAGGAGCTACACTACATATGCATGGGTATATGTGTAAAGGGCCATATCAGTGGACTGAACTGCAGAATGCCAGAATTAGAGGGGGATAGCTAGTCTTATCGAAGACTACTCTTCTGGTCACCTTCGTCTTGCAACAAGTAGAAGAGGGTAGGTTGAAGTCCTCCAAGTAGCATCTCCAAGTAGCAACTCCAAGTAGCATCTCCAGTAGCATCGCATAGCATAATCCTACCCGGCGATCCTCTCCTCGTAGCCCTGTTAGAGAGCGATCACCGGGTTGTCTGTGGAACTTGGAAGGGTGTGTTTTATTAAGTATCCGGTTCTAGTTGTCATAAGGTCAAGGTACAACTCCAAGTCGTCCTGTTACCGAAGATCACGGCTATTCGAATAGATTAACTTCCCTGCAGGGGTGCACCAACTTACCCAACACGCTCGATCCCATTTGGCCGGACACACTTTCCTGGGTCATGCCCGGCCTCGGGAGATCAACACGTCGCAGCCCCACCTAGGCACAACAGAGAGGCCAGCACGCCGGTCTAAACCTAAGCGCACAGGGGTCTGGGCCCATCGCCCATAGCACACCTGCACGTTGCGTACGCGGCCGAAAGTAGAACTAGCCCCCTTAATACAAGAGGAGGCTTACGTTCCAATTCGGCGCGCGCCACTCAATCGCTGGCATCACGAAGTGCTTCGGCTGATACCACGACGTCGGGATACCCATAACTACTCCCACGTAGTTGGTTAGTGCGTGTAGGCTCGTAGCCAACTCAGATCAAATACCAAGATCTCGTTAAGCGTGTTAAGTATCCGCGAACGCCGGACAGGGCCAGGCCCACCTCTCTCCTAGGCGGTCTCAACCTGCCCTGACGCTCCGCCACAAAGTAACAGTCGAGGGCCGTCGGGAACCCAGGCCCACCTCTACCGGGATGGAGCCACCTGTCCTTTCAGCCCCCAACTCCGAACAGTATCACAGGTTGTGTAACAGTGTAAAGTATATAGTATATACCCGTGATCACCTCCCGAAGTGATCACGGCCCAGTAGTATAGCATGGCAGACGGACAAGAGTGTAGGGCCACTGATGGAACACTAGCATCCTATACTAAGCAGTAGGATAGCAGGTAAAGGTAACAACAGTAGTAACAAGGACAGGCTATGCATCAGGATAGGTATAACGGAAAGCAGTAACATGCTACACTACTCTAATGCAAGCAGTATAGAACAGAATAGGTGATATCTGGTGATCAAGGGGGGGGGGGGCTTGCCTGGTTGCTCTGGCAAGAGAGAGGGATCGTCAACTCCGTAGTCGAACTGGGCAGCAGTAGCGTCGGTCTCGTAGTCTACCGGAGAGAAGAGGGGGAAGAAACAATGAATACCATGTAAACAGATGCATATTGATGCATGACAAGACAAGTAACGATGCTAGGCTTGCCCTAACGTGGTATGAGGTGGTACCGGTTAAGGGGAGAAACATCCGGGAAAGTATTCCCGGTGTTTCACGTTTTCGGGTAGAGGAGCCGAAGGGGGAAAGTTGCGAGTTCGATAGGTTAGGGGGGTATGGCGGACGAACGGACTGTGTATCCGGATTTGTCTCGTCGTTCTGAGCAACTTTCATGTTGAAAATATTTTAATCCGAGTTACGGATTAAAAGATATGATTTTCTAAAGATATTATTAATTTCTGGAATTTACTTAATTATCTAATCCAACATTATCCAGAATAGTAAATGCTGACGTCAGCATGACATCAGGGTGATGTCAGCAGTCAACGTTGACCATTGACCTGGTCAACCTGACGTGTGGGTCCAGTGGGACCCACGTGTCATTCTCTGTTTAGTTTAATTACAGATTAGTTAATTTAATTAGTGATTAGGTTAATCTAATCAGGATTAATTAACTTAATTAATTACTTAATTAATTAATTAATATTCTAATTATCTTAATTATTATTTATTTAATATATTTATTTATTTTATTTAACCGTTCTGGGCGGGCCCATATGTTATAGGCCCTGGGGCATAACGAGCGACGGGTGCGGGGTGGCCCGAACGGGCGCTACGGGCACCCGACCGCAGGCAGAGGCCATGGCCCGACGCGGCTGGGCGCCGGCGGCCAAGGTGCCGGCCAAGGGAGGCAGCGAAGGTGGCCGCGGGGCGCAGCGATGAGGAGTAGCGCGGGGAGGAGGAGGCCGCGGGTGGTGGCCGGAGTGGGGACCGGATCGGAGAGCGGGAGGTACAGGTAGCAGGGGGCTTCGGTGGTGGCCATGGCCGGTGACGGCAAGCGCGGGTGCCGGCGCGCTCCAGGGAAGCGCGGGCGTGGACAGAGCTCAGGGGGGGGGGTGGTTCGCAGCGGGCGTCGCCCGAAGCAAGCGGGCGCGCGAGGGAGAAGTCGGGGACGGGCGCGTGCGGTGCGCACGCGCTGGAGCCAAGAGGGGCGGTGACCACGACGGGACAGCGCGGGCGCGTGGCCACGCACGGGCGAGGGGCGACGGCGAGTGAGCGTGTGCTCATGCGGAGAACGGCAACCGCGACGACGGGGAGAGAGGGAGATGGGGATGCCGCTCACAGAGGGATGTAGGGTCCAGGGCAGTGGTGCTCGTGGTGGAGGCCGAGGACGACGACGGCGTGGAGGAGGCAGTCCGGTGGGGAGGCGGTCGGGGAGGTCCAGCGAGGAGCGAAGCTCCGGGCGGCGATGTTGCGGCGCACGGCATCGGGGGCACTTCCCGGTCCAGGAACGGGGAGGAGGTGGAGGACGGCGGTGAGCGACGTGTGGCGGCGGGGCGAGGTGCGGTCGGGGTGACCCCCGATCTAGATCGGGGGGGGGGGGGGGGGCGAGAGGGACGAGGGAGTGGGGGTCTCCTCGATCCAGATTGGATCGAGAGGGGGGAAAGTGGGGCGACGGGGGGTTAGGGTTAGCGGGTGTGAGGGGATAAGGGAGTGGGGTGGGTCGGCCGGCTGGGCCAGTGGGCTGGCCTGGCTGTCAGCTGGGCCGGTTGGCCCATTGTAGGGGGTCCCTTTTCTTTTGTTTTGTTTTTTTATACCTTTTATTAATTTTACTCTTCTGTTTTAAATCATTTTAAATTACTTAGGCATTTTATAAAAATGGGTTTGTTGCACCATAATTACCTTTGTAATATTTAGTACAATCCAAACATTTTTGTTTTAATTTTTTGCAAACTTTTATTGTTATCATTAATTTGAATTTTGAATTTTGGACCAGTTTTGTCCTAACGATAGCTTAGCAGCAGTAATCGTGGTGAGGTGGCATCATTCGCGTGGAATTACTGTAGTCGAATTATCCGGGCGTCACAATTCTCCTCCACTACAAGAAATCTCGTCCCGAGATTTAAGAGGGGAGTAAGGGGGAAAGTTCTGGTTACGATATTCTAACGGATCTTCTCGAAGGAGTTAATCCCTTTCTTTGATGTCTTCAATTCTTTATTCCAATGCATCATGATAAACTTGTCATCATTTCTTCGGGAACTCCATCGTACTTACGAAAGGATAAGGGGCAGCTCACTACGACATAATGCTTCTGAGGGAAACAATCTGGGGTTAACCCATGAATGAGTATAAGATTATCTCTCGAGTTGAACATATGAAATACCTCAAGAGTAAGGTACGAAGGTACCATAAGAGGCTCCAAGCGGATAGATAGTTGCTCGAAGCCTGAACCAGAGTGAGAAAGGGGTTCAGAGTAGCAAGAGTAAGTATTGCGTCTGATACCAGAATAGATCACTAGGACAGTGGCCCGTGAATTACATACGAGGCCACGCACGAGGAATAACTTAGGGAATAGGGGGGGTGTACAGGACAGTCAGGTTTCGATCCTGTGGAACTGTGGGTTATGGGCCCACCATGTGGTTTTTTTTAAATAGGAGCAGTGACATCTTGCACGGTCATGATAGCAAGGCATGTCAGAGAGTACCATGTCAGTTATGTCGGCAACAACTTGGTACCAAGGGCGAGGGACGAAGAGAACCATTTTCCTGCTCATTGCATCGAGGCGGACCAATAGGCAAAGTTCTCGTCCATCGGTGGTTACCGAAATGTCACCAACAATAGTAACAGGGTCTTACTGGCAGATTTGTACCACGAGGTGCTTACATAAGCAGGAGAATAATACTGCTTAGATTATATAGACCTCAAGAAAGGTTAATCCAACCAATGGAAAGGAAAATAAGATTATCAGATTAAACAGAACAATGGAAAGGAAAATGTGTTTAAACACATATTTCAAGGGTATATCCTTCCCAAGGACAAGCAGAGCATGATATCCATGACAGGATATAATGTAGAAAACTCTTTAGGTAGGGGAGAGAAATTTCATGACATTACCCATACAGCGGTGTTTGGATAATTTAGCAGGAAACATTTAGCATTGGGCTTCAAATGGTCTTGTTGAAAATCGGAGTACCATAGACATGCTTCGAGATAGCATTGACATGGTCATCAGGTGAAGATCAGACTTTGGAAACACGAAGGATCCATCAGGAATAACTTGTAGAATAAGTCTTACAATTTCCTCATGGATGAATGGATAACCTTGCTGAAAAGGAATCTATAATGATAGGTCCTCCAGCCGGGGGAGGGGGGGTGCTAGGCATGACATCATGTTACCGGGTCATCAAAGGATCAACATCATAACTCTTGGAAAGTTGTCCCAACCATCATATCTGACCGAGATTCATATCCAATTGGTGTCATCAAACCTCAGACTCGGGGGGTCCGAGAGGAAAAAGGTGCAACACAAATTGTCGAAATGACATTGCAAGATCCTCGATAAATGAACTATGGGAGCGGGTTTCTGAAGCAATAGTTCATCATTAAACCAAGGAGAGGACAAGGAGGTGTCTGGTGAACTCAACGGCAATTCACCGAGATCCCCAAAAGATGGATTTCCACAATTAAGTGAACAAGGAGATAACATTTGTCAGATCAAATGGTATAATGTTGTATGCTCTAGGAAAACATACTCAGGTAAACATTGGTTGAAATGTGTACCCAAAATATGGGCTGGGTGGCACGATCAATGTTCGAATGATGATTCAATAAGCCATAGACATAGAATGAAACTATAGACCAATAACTTCAAAGCAATAGGGTTGCTAGAAGTTTAGAATTTACACATCACAGACCATTTGTCGGTATTCCGGTTAGAAACAACACGGGGACCAAGAAAAGAATGGTGATGTTAATAAGTATCACTATACCAAGAATTCTTGAGAGGTGGAGTAATCCTCACAACATCATTGACATAAAAGATGGTAATACTCCACAGTAGAACATATCATAAGTCGGGTAGCAAGGAACTCAAGGTACAACACAAAACAGGAACAAGTTTTGTGTTGGAGGGAATGCAATAAAGTTGTCGATGATAACCCAAATCATCGAGGGCAAAGGATGCTATTTCTCGTCAAGAATTCGATTGATATCCTGGAAACACTCAGAATGTTGATGATGATCACGACACATTTCTCGAGAGGTTTCATGAAGATGTAATCAACCAGCGACGACATCACACCAAGGGAATGGTGGAGCAAAAGGTTACTGGAATCATAGGTACGACACAAGCTCGAAATCAAGTTTGTTGTTCAAGGAGAATTGATATGATGAGGAAGATCAAAGCATGATTTGCTCATCATCGAAAAGTGTGCTCCGGGAAAAAGAACCAGGTAGCACAGTTAAAGTTTAGCACGATAAGGATGTATCCAATCAGGCTAGGAATGACTTGAAGGATTATTAAACTCATAAGCAACGAAAATTACTTAGAGTTATCGTATCAGAGTGCGGAATCAATTCACTTATCGATGTTCTCGGTTGACGACAACCCGGAACTCGTGGAGTGACTCTGATAGGGAAAGGTATTACTCCAGCACAAGTTCATAAGATGTAGTGCAATGGCAAGATATCCTCGAGATACCAGGGGATAATACTCGAAGGCATATCAAATGAAAGGTTGAAGTGGGTGTGTTGATATATAGAAGACAAGCGCTTTAACTTGTCTGAGAAATGGAATCGAAGGAAGAAATTATGGTCAGAACCACAATCATAAATGATCGAATCACGGATACCAGATGAACTTCTAACAAGGGGGTAATTATTTTTACGAGCAGCTTCCATGATAAGTTCTACATCGTGTCCATGGGCATGAACGCAAAGTTCAAGGTCGACTCCCACTTCTCCAATGCATACCCTTTCATTCACTTCTCGCTTTCGATGAAGTTATAGCGTTGAAATTTTATCTGGAAAAATACCAGAAGAGTACGACTCGTGAAAACTTTCGAGTTCACACATATTAAGGAAAGCATAGGTTCAACCCATCGGGGCATCTTAGAATCCTATACCAGAATCTTTTAGAAGTAATTAACTCAAGCTCGAAGGCAGAGCATGGTTGAGAAAGCAGACGATACAATTTACCAAAGGCATTATGTATCCGAGAAAAGGCTCACAAGTTTATTGAATATGAAGGGCGTTGTCAGATAAAATCCAACAAAGGATCTGGTGGTCCACAAGGGATCTGACGTGAGCATCGGTACTCAACTAGAGGAAGCAGATTATAGAAACAACTGACTAACTCAATTGTCAAATGCAAAGGAATTATGATTTCCAAATCAAGGGATCAGAAGCAATGCTCTGATTAGGGGTGGATAAGTTGAATAGCCGTAGGGTACAATCAAAGACAATTGGATTGGTCGAGAACCAATTCCAGTAAAAAGAATGGCAGCTCAGCCGGCAAAGTAATTTATAAGGATCAATGATGATTGCGTGTATTCGCAAACATATTGAGTCAACAGACTCAAAATGGTAATGACAAGGAATGTCAATATGGCTATGAGACTTATGGGATTATCCATAATGCAAGCAAGCAAGAATTGCAAGAGCCAAAGGCCCCAAAGGATTTTCGGAAGATCGAATATTATTTCGAAGACTTTTGTGAAACACATGAAAAACTGGGGATGAGCGGATACTCGACAAGTGCGAGGATTTATTCGAAGGGGTATTCATGTGGCAAAGACCTACTAGGCAGTAGGCACAAAGTATTCTTGGAACAATAGAGAAAACTTCGGGGTATCTTGTAATAACAAGATCAATGGGGGATGATCGTAAGAATGGCAAGTGTAAGTAGTTATCCATACGGATTTATCGGTGGTCAGGAATAGCCAAAGTGATGGGCACAAGTCTTGAGAGAACATCAGAGAGTATCTTCGGAATCTTCTGATGTAGCAAGCGATCCTCTGCAATACGGGGCTCTTCAGGTGGATGCGATCACGAGATCCTAATCTTAGAGTTAGCACATTCATTTAACCCGAATAGTAGAGAGATCAGAGTTCCAGAGTATAGACGAGGAATAAAAGATCCTAATACCACCCGATGGCGACGTGGGCCCGTAAGGCACACATCCAAGTTAGTAAAAGTTTTTTGCAATGTCTAGACTCGACTTCGGCCAAGGAGTTGGAAGGGGGATTCCTACAGGCAGTCGGCTCTGATACCAACTTGTGATGCCCCCGATTCAATCGTACACTAATCATGCACGCAAATGTGTACCATCGAAATCAGGGACTCACGGGAAGATATCACAACACAACTCTAAAACATAAATAAGTCATACAAGCATCATAATACAAGCCAGGGGCCTCGAGGGCTCGAATACAAGTGCTCGATCATAGACGAGTCAGCGGAAGCAACAATATCTGAGTACAGACATAAGTTAAACAAGTTTGCCTTAAGAAGGCTAGCACAAACTGGGATACAGATCGAAAGAGGCGCAGGCCTCCTGCCTAGGATCCTCCTAACTACTCCTGGTCGTCGTCAGCGGGCTGCACATAGTAGTAGGCACCTCCAGAGTAGTAGTCGTCGTCGAAGGTGGCGTCTGGATCCTGGGCTCCAACGTCTGGTTGCGACAACCAGGAAGAAAGGAAAGGGGAAAAAAGGGGGGGAGAAAGCAACCGTGAGTACTCATCCAAAGTACTCGCAAGCAAGGAGCTACACTACATATGCATGGGTATATGTGTAAAGGGCCATATCAGTGGACTGAACTACAGAATGCCAGAATAAGAGGGGGATAGCTAGTCTTATCGAAGACTACGCTTCTGGTCACCTTTGTCTTGCAACAAGTAGAAGAGGGTAGGTTGAAGTCCTCCAAGTAGCATCTCCAAGTAGCAACTCCAAGTAGCATCTCCAGTAGCATCGCATAGCATAATCCTACCCGGCGATCCTCTCCTCGTAGCCCTGTTAGAGAGCGATCACCGGGTTGTCTGTGGAACTTGGAAGGGTGTGTTTTATTAAGCGCGGGCGTGGACAGAGCTTAGGGGGGGTGGTTCGCAGCGGGCGTCGCCCGAAGCAAGCGGGCGCGCGAGGGAGAAGTCGGGGACGGGCGCGTGCGGTGCGCACGCGCTGGAGGCAAGAGGGGCGGTGACCACGACGGGACAGCGCGGGCGCGTGGCCACGCACGGGCGAGGGGCGATGGCGAGTGAGCGTGTGCTCGTGCGGAGAACGGCAACCGCGACGACGGGGAGAGAGGGAGATGGGGATGGCGCTCACGAAGGGATGTAGGGTCCAGGGCAGTGGTGCTCGTGGTGGAGGCCGAGGACGACGACGGCGTGGAGGAGGCAGTCCGGCGGGGAGGCGGTCGGGGAGGTCCAGCGAGGAGCGAAGCTCCGGGCGGCGATGTTGCGGCGCACGGCGTCGGGGGCACTTCCCGGTCCAGGAACGGGGAGGAGGTGGAGGACGGCGGTGAGCGACGTGTGGTGGCGGGGCGAGGTGCGGTCGGGGTGAGCCCCGATCCAGATCGGGAGGGGGGGGGGGCGAGAGGGACGAGGGAGTGGGGGTCTCCTCGATCCAGATTGGATCGAGAGGGGGGGAAGTGGGGCGACGAGGGGTTAGGGTTAGCGGGTGTGAGGGGATAAGGGAGTGGGGTGGGTCGGCCGGCTGGGCCAGTGGGCTGGCCTGGCTGTCAGCTGGGCCGGTTGGCCCATTGGGGGGGGTCCCTTTTCTTTTGTTTTGTTTTTTTATACCTTTTATTTATTTTACTCTTCTGTTTTAAATCATTTTAAATTACTTACGCATTTTATAAAAATGGGTTTGTTGCACCATAATTACCTTTGTAATATTTAGTACAATCCAAACATTTTTGTTTTAATTTTCTGCAAACTTTTATTGTTATCATTAATTTGAATTTTGAATTTTGTACCGGTTTTGTCCTAACGATAGCTTAGCAGCAGTAATCGTGGTGACGTGGCATCATTCGCGTGGAATTACTGTAGTCGAATTATCCGGGCGTCACAGATGAGTGTTAAGGCTCGCGGCGTGTATCGTTATTTTCTGACCTTCACAAATGATTTGAGCAGATATGGGTATATCTACTTGATGAAACAAAAGTCTGAAACATTTGAAAAGTTCAAAGAATTTCAGAGTGAAGTGGAAAATCATCGTAACAAGAAAAATAAAGTTTCTACGATCTGGTCGTGGAGACGAATATTTGAGTTACGAGTTTGGTCTTCATTTGAAACAATGTGAAATAGTTTCACAACTCACGCCACCTAGAATACCACAATGTAATGGTGTGTCCGAACGTCGTAATCGTACTTTACTAGATATGGTGCGATCTATGATGTCTCTTATCGGTTTACCACTATTGTTTTGGGGTTATGCATTAGAGACAGCTGCATTCACGTTTAATAGGGCACCATCTAAATCCGTTGAGACGACACCATATGAACTATGGTTTAGCAGTAAACTTAAGCTGTCGTTTCTTAAAGTTTGGAGTTGCGATGCTTATATGAAAAAGGTTTTCAACCTGATAAACTCGAACCCAAATCGGAGAAGTGCGTCTTCATAGAATATCCAAAGGAAACTGTTGGGTACACCTTCTATCACAGATCCGAAGGCAAAACATTCGTTGCTAAGAATGGATCCTTTCTAGAGAAGGGGTTTCTCTCGAAAGAGGTGAGTGGGAGGAAAGTAGAACTTGATGAGGTAACTGTACCTGCTCCTTTATTGGAAAATAGTTCATCACAGAAACCGGTTCCTGTGACGACTACACCAATAAGTGAGGAAGCTAATGATGATGATTATGAAACTTCAGAAGAAGTTACTACAGAACCTCGTAGGTCAACCAGAGTAAGATCCGCACCAGAGTGGTATAGTAATCCTATTTTGGAGGTCATGTTACTTGACCATGGCGAGCCTACGAACTATGAGGAAACGATGATGAGCCCAGATTCCGCAAAATGGCTTGAAGCCATGAAATCTGAGATGGGATCCATGTATGAGAACAAAGTGTGGACTTTGGTTGACTTGCCTGATGATCAGCAAGCCATCGAGAATAAATGGATTTTTAAGAAGAAGACCGACGCTGATGGTAATGTTACTGTCTACAACGCTCGACTTGTTGCAAAAGGTTTTTGACAAGTTCATGGGGTTGACTACGATGAGACTTTCTCACCCGTAGTGATGCTTAAGTCTGTCCGAATCATGTTAGCAATTGCCGCATTTTATGATTATGAAATTTGGCAAATGCATGTAAAAACTACATTCCTGAATGGATTTCTGGAAGAAGAGTTGTATATGATGGACCCGAAAGGTTTTGTCGATCCAAAAGGTGCTAACAAAGTGTGCAAGCTCCAGCGATCCATCAATGGACTGGTGCAAGCATCTCGGAGTTGGAATATATGCTTTGATGAGTTGATCAAAGCATATGGTTTTATACAGACTTTTTGAGAAGCCTGTATTTACAAGAAAGTGAGTGGGAGCTTTGTAGCATTTCTAATATTATATGTGGATGACATATTGTTGATTGGAAATGATATAGAAATTTTGGATAGCATGAAAGGATACTTGAATAAGAGTTTTTCAAAGCAAGACCTCGTTGAAGTTGCTTACACATTGAGCATCAAGATCTATATAGATAGATCAAAATGCTTGATAAGATTTTTCAATGAGTACATACCTTGATAATTTTTTTGAAATAGTTCAAAATGGAACAATCAAAGAAGGAGTTCTTGCCTGTGTTGCAAGGTGTGAAGTTGAGTAAGACTCAAGACCCGACCATGGCAGAAAATAGAAAGAGAATGAAAAGTTATTCCCTATGCCTCAGTCACAGGTTCTATAAAGTATGCTATGTTGTGAACCAGACCTATTGTATACCTTGCTCTATGTTTGGCAAAGGAATACAATTTTGATCTAATAGTAGATCACTGAACAGCGGTCAAGAATATCCTTAGTGAGGACTAAGGAAATACTTCTCAATTATGGAGGTGATAAAAGAGCCCGTCGTAAAGAGTTACATTGGTGCAAGCTTTTACACCGATCCAGATGACTCTAAGTCTCAATCTGGATACATATTGAAAGTGGGAGCAATTAGCTAGAGTAGCTCCATGCAGAGCATTGTAGACATAGAATATTTGCAAAATACATACGGCTGTGAATGTGACAGACCCGTTGACTAAACTTCTCTCACGAGAAAAACATGATCATACCTTAGTACTCTTTGGGTGTTAATCACATAGTGATGTGAACTAGATTATTGACTCTAGTAAACCCTTTGGGTGTTGATCACATGACGATGTGAACTATGGGTATTAATCACATACAGATGTGAATATTGGTGTTAAATCACATGGTGATGTGAACTAGATTATTGACTCTAGTGCAAGTGGGAGACTGAAGGAAATATGCCCTAGAGGCAATAATAAAGTTATTATTTATTTCCTTATTTCATGATAAATGTTTATTATTCATGCTAGAATTGTATTAACCGGAAACATAATACATGTGTGAATACATAGACAAACATAGTGTCACTAGTATGCCTCTACTTGACTAGCTCGTGAATCAAAGATGGTTAAGTTTCCTAGCCATTGACAAAAGAGTTGTCATTTGATTAACGGGATCACATCATTAGGAGAATGATGTGATTGACTTGACCCATTCCGTTAGCTTAGCACACGATCGTTTAGTATGTTGCTACTGCTTTCTTCATGACTTATACATGTTCCTGTGACTATGAGATTGTGCAACTCCCATTTACCGGAGGAACACTTTGTGTGCTACCAAACGTCACAACGTAACTGGGTGATTATAAAGGTGCTCTACAGGTGTCTTCGAAGGTAAATGTTGGGTTGGCGTATTTCGAGATTAGGATTTGTCACTCCGATTGTCGGAGAGGTATCTATGGGCCCTCTCGGTAATACACATCACTTAAGCCTTGCAAGCATTGCAACTAATTAGTTAGTTGCAGGATGATGTATTACAGAACGAGTAGAGAGACTTGCCGGTAACGAGATTGAACTAGGTATTGAGATACCGACGATCGAATGTCGGGCAAGTAACATACCAATGACAAAGGGAACAACGTTTCTTGTTATGCGGTTTGACCGATAAAGATCTTTGTAGAATATGTGGGAGCCAATATGAGCATCCAGGTTCCGCTATTGGTTATTGACCAGAAATGTGTCTCGGTCATGTCTACATTGTTCTCGAACCCGTAGGGTCTGCACGCTTAAGGTTTCGATGACAGTTATATTATGAGTTTATGAGTTTTGATGTACCGAAGGAGTTCGGAGTCCCGGATGATATCGGGGACATGACGAGGAGTCTTGAAATGGTAGAGACGTAAAGATCGATATATTGGACGACTATATTCGGAGTTCGGAAAGGTTCCGAGTGATTCGGGTATTTTTTGGAGTATCGGAGAGTTACGGGAATTCGCCGGGGAGTATATGGGCCTTATTGGGCCATACGGGAATAGAGGAGAGAGGCCAAAAGTAAGGAGGCCTGCGCCCCCCTCTGGTCCGAATTGGACAAGGGGCGCAACCCCCTTTTCCTTCTTCCTCTCCCCCTCTTTCCCCTTCTCCTATGCGAACAAGGAAGGAGGGAGTCCTACTCCCGGTGAGAGTAGGACTCCCCTTGGTGCGCCCCCTCCTAGGCCGGCCGCCCCCTCCCCCCTTGCTCCTTTATATACGGGGGCAGGGGGGCACCTCTAGGCACAACAACAATTGATCCTTTGGATCTCTTAGCCGTGTGCGGTGCCCCCCTCCATGATAATCCACCTCGATAATATCATAGCGGTGCTTAGGCAAAGCCCTGCGTCGGTAGAATATCAAGATCGTCACCACGCCGTCCTACTGACAGAACTCTCCCTCGACACTCGGCTGGATCGGAGTTCGAGGGACGTAATCGAGCTGAACGTGTGCTAGAACTCGGAGGTGTCGTAGTCTTGGTACTTGGATCGGTCGGATCGTGAAGACGTACGACTACATCAACCGCGTTGTTCTAATGCTTCTGCTTTCGGTCTACGAGGGTACGTGAACAACACTCTCCCCTCTCGTTGCTATGCATCACCATGATCCTTGCGTGTGCGTAGGAAAATTTTGAAATTAGTACGTTCCCCAACAGCAAAATAGGGCCATTCCGCTTCACCTTGTTCAGCAGCCAAAATGTTTGTCGCCTCTTTCTTTACCATCTGTAATAGGACAAGTATAGAACCCTGGTTCATCATTATTTATTTGGTGCTTATGTAATTCTTAAACATATGTACCTGTGAATTGAATAATGCATTGGTTGTTTGAACCTGATGGATATGAATAAAGCTATAGCCTACTTTCAAGTTTAAATTAGGTACAATTTTAAATAGCAGCAATTAAATTAGGGAAAAATTACGGTGTGCAGGTCATTACGGCGCACACGGTTATTAAAGCACAACGTGTGCGATATACATCATAATCCGACACGGTTCATTGAGTGGAAACATGTCTAACAATGCACACAGTTGTTGTTTGCAAAGCGTGTGTGATGTCAGACGCTATCACATACAGTGCGGGGAAAATAAATGTGTGTGAATGTCTACCTATCATACACGGTTTATAATCATGAACTGCTTGTGATGTGCCAGGTGTCGTAAACGTAGAGCCATGCCTAGAATACTCCCGTGCCTGGAATCTTCTTGGGCCTGGAATCTGCCTGGGTTTAGGTTAAAAACACAAAACTCCAACTACGATGGCAATGCCAGCAGAAACAAGTAGCAAGGATGAATTGTTTTGGATATACGAGACTTCGAAAACGGTTATAGAGAGGCAACTGTATGCATCAAGGCTCCCTATCCCCGACGGTTTCTGGATCGTGTGGGAAGGACCCCCTAATCGCCCACACTCACTAGGAGACGGTTCCAAATGCCATCGCGGAAAGGGGTTTTAAACCATTTGTATAGCACCGACGCATACCAGTGCCCACTCGCGGGTACACGTAGGAGCGCATTTTTTTAAGCTAGGGGCGCATTTGTTTACAAAGAGGCATCCCAATTGACATTCTGACTAGTCTAGTTTTCAACTTTATGGAGGGTCGGGGACCGCACGTGAATGATACAGTATTGTGCGTCCTGGACGCGGTGGCACGTTATTGATCGAGTTTTATTTTTACTTGAACTTTAAATGAAAATAGTGGTTCGCGCACATTCATTTAATAACGGCTAGTACAACAAATATATATAGGAGCCTCGACGCTTGCTTTACTAGGGTTCCTCTCTTTCACTCTTTCATGCTCTCTTGATCTAAGCAAGACATAGGTGGCCACACTCTCTCTGCTCACAGCTGGTCACAAATCTGGCCGGACCACCTCGACTGTGGCAGGGGTGCAGGTGCATCGTTCACATGGTCGTCAGCGGCGAGGGAGGAGACCAACAACTGCCTGCGCGTAGAGACAGCGCCGGCTCGGGAGGGCCTCCGACCCCTTCTTCCTCCCTGCGGTATTGTGGCCAAGATGCGGCCTCCAGTGCCGTCTTTGCCACATGTCAACGACCCTCAGGTATATATTCCTTCAAAACCTGGCTTGCTCTACTGCCCCAGCTCCCCAAGTGGCTGCGTGTGGATCTTTTTCTACTTACGTCGGTGCTACCTCTTGAGCACTGCGTTGGATTTCCCCGAAGAGGAGAGGATGATGCAGTAAAGTAGCGTGAGTATTTCCCTCAGTTTTTGAGAACCAAGGTATCAATCCAGTAGGAGACCACGCACAAGTCCCTCGTACCTACACAAAACGATAGGTCCTCGCAACCAACGCGATTAGGGGTTGTCAATCCCTTCACGGTCACTTACGAGAGTGAGATCTGATAGAGATAATAAATAATATTTTTGGTATTTTTGGTATATAGATGCAAAGTGAAAAGTAAAAGGCAAAGTAAAAGCAAAGCAAGTAATAAAGTGATAGAGATTGATATGATGAGAATAGACCCGGGGGCCATAGGTTTCACTAGTGGCTTCTCTCAAGAGCATAGATATTCTACAGTGGGTGAACAAATTACTGTTGACCAATTGACAGAATTGAGCATAGTTATGAGTATATCTAGGTATGATCATGTATATAGGCATCACGTCCAAGACAAGTATATCGAAACGATTCTGCATCTACTACTATTACTCCACTCATCAACCGCTATCCAGCATGCATCAAGAGTATTAAGTTAAAAACAGAGTAACGCCTTAAGCAAGATGACATGATGTAGAGGGATAAATTCATGCAATATGATAAAAAAAACCATCTTGTTATCCTCGATGGCAACAATACAATACGTGCCTTGCTGCCCCTTCTGTCACTGGGAAAGGACACCGCAAGATTGAACCCAAAGCTAAGCACTTCTCCCATTGCAAGAACTACCAATCTAGTTGGCCAAACCAAAAGGATAATTCGAAGAGACTTGCAAAGATAACTCAATCATACATAAAAGAATTCAGAGAAGATTCAAATATTATTCATAGATAAGCTGGATCATAAACCCACAATTCATCGGTCTCAACAAACACACCGCAAAAAGAAGATTACATCGAATAGATCTCCACGAGAGAGGGGGAGAACATTGTATTGAGATCCAAAAAGAGAGAAGAAGCCATCTAGCTACTAGCTATGGACCCAAAGGTCTGAAGTAAACTACTCACACTTCATCGGAGGGGCTATGGTGTTGATGTAGAAGCCCTCCGTGATGGATGCCCCCTCCGGCGGAGCTCCGGAATAGGCCCCAAGATGGGATCTCGTGGATACAGAAGGTTGCGGCAGTGGAATTAGGTTTTTGGCTCCTCCTGTGATGGTTTGGGGATACGTAGGTATATATAGGAGGAAGGAGTACGTCGGTGGAGCAACAGGGGGGCCACGAGGCAGAGGCGCACCCTAGGGGGGTGGGCGCGCCCCCCACCCTCGGTACCGCCTCTATTACTTCTTGGAGTAGGGTCCAAGTCTCCTGGATCACGTTCGGTGAGAAAATCACGTTCCCGAAGGTTTCATTCCGTTTGGACTCCGTTTGATATTCTGTTTCTTCGAAACACTAAAATAGGCACACAAAAAACAGCAATTCTAGGTTGGGCCTCCGGTTAATAGGCTAGTCCCAAAAATAATATAAAAGTGGAAAATAAAGCCCAATATAGTCCAAAACACTAGATAAAGTAGAATGGAGCAATCAAAAATTATAGATACGTTGGAGACGTATCAGGCATCCCAAGCTTAATTCCTGCTCGTCCTCGAGTAGGTAAATGATAAAAAAAAGAATTTTGATGCGGAGTGATACTTTGGCATAATTTCAATATAAATCTTCTTAATTGTGGCATGAATATTTAGATCCTAAAGATTCAAGACAAAATTTCATATTGACACAAAAATAATAATACTTCAAGCATACTAATCAAAGCAATCATGTCTTCTCAAAATAGCATGGCAAAAGAAAGTTCATCCCTACAAAATCATATAGTTAGGCTATGCTTCATTTTCGTCACACAAAGATGTTCCCAACTTCTATACCCCCGATGACAAGCCAAGCAATTGTTTCATATTTAAATAATCTCAAACTTTTTCAACCTTCACGCAATACATGAGCGTGAGCCATGGATATAACACTATGGGTGGAATAAAATATGATGATGGGGCTTGTGTGGAGAAGACAAAAAAGGAGAAAGTCTCACATTGACGAGGATAATCAATGGGCTATGGAGATGCCCATTAATTGATGTCAACATGAGGAGTAGGGATTGCCATGCAACGGATGCACTAGAGCTATGAATGCTCAACAAAAGAAAACTAGTGGGTGTGCATCCAACTCGCTTGCTCATGAAGACCTAGGGCATTTTGAGGAAGCCCATCTAGGAATATACAAGTAAGTTCTATAATGAAAAATTCCCACTAGTATAAAAAGACAACTTATGAGACTCACTACATGAAGAACAAGGTGCTACTTTGAAGCACAATATATGAGACTCACTACATGAAGAACAAGGTGCTACTTTGAAGCACAAGTGTGGAAAAAGAGATAGTAGCATTGCCCTTTTTATTTATTTTCTTTTTTTGGCCTTTCTTTTTTTGGCCTTTCTATTTTTTTTTGTTTGGGCAATGCTCTAATAATGATGATCATCACACTTGTATTGATTACAACATAAGGATTACAACTCAAAGCTTAGAACAATATATGACTCTATATGAATGCCTCCGGCGGTGTACCGGGATGGTGCAATGAATCAAGAGTGACATGTACAAAAATATTGCATGGTGGCTTTGCCACAAATACGATGTCAACTACATGATAATGCAATGGCAATATGACAAAAGTAAGGTATGTCATGATGATGATGATGGAAGTTGCATGGCAATATATCTCGGAATGGCTATGGAAATGCCATGATAGGTAGGTGTCGGTGTCAAAACCGGCGGATCTCGGGTAGGGGGTCCCGAACTGTGCGTCTAGGCGGATGGTAACAGGAGACTAAAGGAAATATGCCCTAGAGGCAATAATAAAGTTATTATTTATTTCCTCATATCATGATAAATGTTTATTATTCATGCTAGAATTATATTAACCGGAAACATGATACATGTGTGAATACATAGACAAAACTATAGTCACTAGTATGCCTCTACTTGACTAGCTCATTAATCAAAGATGGTTATGTTTCCTAACCATAGACATGTATTGTCATTTGATTAGTGGGATCACATCATTAGGAGAATGATGTGATTGACATGACCCATTCCGTTAGCTTAGCACTTGATCGTTTAGTATACTGCTATTGCTTTCTTCATGACTTATACAAAGTTCCTGCAACTATGAGATTGTGCAACTCCTGTATACCGGAAGAACACTTTGTGTGCTAAAAAACGTCACAACGTAACTGGGTGATTATAAAGGTGCTCTACAGGTGTTTCCGAAGGTACATGTTGGGTTGGCATAATTCGAGATTAGGTTTTGTCACTCCGATTGTCGGAGAGGTATCTCTGGCCCCTCTCGGTAATACTCATCACCTAAGCCTTGCAAGCATGTAACTAATGAGTTAGTTATGAGATGATTTATTACGGAACGAGTAAAGAGACTTGCCGATAACGAGATTGAACTAGGTATTGGATACCGACGATCAAATCTCGGGCAAGTAACATACCGATGACAAAGGGAACAAAGTATGTTGTTATGCGGTTTGACCGATAAAGATCTTCGTAGAATATGTAGGAACCAATATGGGCATCCAGGTCCCACTATTGGTTATTGACCGAGAATGGTTCTAGGTCATGTCTACATAGTTCTCGAACCCGTAGGGTCCGCACGCTTAACGTTTCGATGACAGTTTTATTATGAGTTTATAAGTTTTGATGTACCGAAGTTTGTTCGGAGTCCCGGATGTGATCACGGACATGACGAGGAGTCTCGAAATGGTCGAGACATAAAGATTGATATATTGGACGACTATATTCGGACACCGGAAAGGTTCCGGGTGATTTCGGAGAAAACCGGAGTGCCGGGAGGGTTACCGGAACCCCCCGGGAGAGTTAATGGGCCACATGGGCCTCGGTGGGAAGAGAGAGGGGCGGCTAGGGTGGTCCGCGCGCCCCCTCTCCCTCTGGTCCGAATTGGACTAGGAGGGGGGGCGGCGCCCCCCTTTCCTTCCCCCCTCTCCCCCTTCCTTCCCCCTCCTAGTAGGAGTAGGAAAGGAGGAGTCCTACTCCTACTAGGAGGAGGATTCCTCCTCCCTTGGCGCGCCCAAAGGGGCCGGCCGGCCTCCCCCCTCCCTCCTTTATATACGGGGGCAGGGGGCACCCCATAAACACACAAGTTGATCTACGGATCGTTCCTTAGCCGTGCCCCCTTCCACCATATTCCACCTCGGTCATATCGTCGCGGAGTTTAGGAGAAGCCCTGCGCCGGTAGAACATCATCATTGTCACCACGCCGTCGTGCTGACGGAACTCATCTCCGGAGCTCGGCTGGATCGAAGGCCAGAGATCATCATCAAGCTGAACGTGTGCTAAACTCGGAGGCTCCATACGTTCGGTGCTTGGATCGGTCTTATCGTGAAGACGTACGACAAAATCAACCGCGTTGTGCTAACGCTTCCGCTTACGGTCTACGAGGGTACATGGACGAACACTCTCCCCTCTCGTTGCTATGCCATCACCATGATCTTGCATGTGCGTAAGAAAATTTTGAAATTACTACGTTCCCCAACAGTGGCATCCGAGCCAGGTTTTATGCGTTGATGTTATATGCACGAGTAGAACACAAGTGAGTTGTGGACGATATAAGTCATACTGCCTACCAGCATGTCATACTTTGGTTCGGCGGTATTGTTGGATGAAGCGGCCCGGACCAACATTACGCGTACGCTTACGCGAGACTGGTTCTACCGACGTGCTTTGCACACAGGTGGCTGGCGGGTGTCAGTTTCTCCAACTTTAGTTGAACCGAGTGTGGCTACGCCCGGTCCTTGCGAAGGTTAAAACGGAGTCTATTTGACAAACTATCGTTGTGGTTTTGATGCGTAGGTAAGAACGGTTCTTGCTAAGCCCGTAGTAGCCACGTAAAATTTGCAACAACAAAGTAGAGGACGTCTAACTTGTTTTTGTAGGGCATGTTGTGATGTGATATGGTCAAGACGTGATGCTATATTTTATTGTATGAGATGATCATGTTTTGTAACCAAAGTTATCGGCAACTGGCAGAAGCCATATGGTTGTCGCTTTATTGTATGAAATGCAAACGCCCTGTAATTGCTTTACTTTATCACTAAGCGGTAGCGATAGTCGTAGAAGTAATAGATGGCGTAAACGACAACGATGCTACGATGGAGATCAAGGTGTCGCGCCAGTGACGATGGTGATCACGACGGTGCTTCGGAGATGGAGATCACAAGCACAAGATGATGATGGCCATATCATATCACTTATATTGATTGCATGTGATGTTTATCCTTTATGCATCTTATCTTGCTTTGATTGACGGTAGCATTTTAAGATGATCTCTCACTAAAATTATCCAGAAGTGTTCTCCCTGAGTATGCACTGTTGCCAAAGTTCGTCGTGCCGAGACACCACGTGATGATCGGGTGTGATAAGCTCTACGTCCATCTACAACGGGTGCAAGCTAGTTTTGCACACGCAGAATACTCAGGTTAAACTTGACGAGCCTAGCATATGCAGATATGGCCTCGGAACACGGAGACCGAAAGGTCGAGCGTGAATCATATAGTAGATATGATCAACATAGTGATGTTCACCATTCAAAACTACTCCATCTCACGTGATGATCGGTTATGGTTTAGTTGATTTGGATCACGTGATCACTTAGATGACTAGAGAGATGTCTGTCTAAGTGGGAGTTCTTAAGTAATATGATTAATTGAACTTAAATTTATCATGAACTTAGTACCTGATAGTATCTTGCTTGTCTATGTTTGTTTGTAGATAGATGGCTCGTGCTGTTGTTCCGTTGAATTTTAATGCGTTCCTTGAGAAAGCAAAGTTGAAAGATGATGGTAGCAATTACACGGACTGGGTCCGTAACCTGAGGATTATCCTCATTGCTGCACAGAAGAGTTATGTCCTGGAAGCACTGCTGGGTGCCAGGCCTGCTGCTGATGCAACTGACGACGTTAAGAACGTCTGACAGAGCAAAGCTGATGACTACTCTATAGTTCAGTGTGCCATGCTTTACGGCTTAGAACCGGGTCTTCAACGACATTTTGAACGTCATGGAGCATATGAGATGTTCCAGGAGTTGAAGTTAATATTTCAAGCAAATGCCCGGATTGAGAGATATGAAGTCTCCAATAAGTTCTATAGCTGCAAGATGGAGGAGAATAGTTCTGTCGGTGAACACATACTCAGAATGTCTGGGTATAATAATCACTTGATTCAACTGGGAGTTAATCTTCCTGATGATAGTGTCATTGACAGAATTCTCCAATCACTGCCACCAAGCTACAAGAGCTTTGTGATGAACTATAATATGCAAGGGATGAACAAGACTATTCCCGAGCTCTTCGCAATGCTTAAAGCCGCGGAGGTAGAAATCAAGAAGGAGCATCAAGTGTTGATGGTCAACAAGACCACTAGTTTCAAGAAAAAGGGCAAAGGGAAGAAGAAGGGGAACTTCAAAAAGAACGGCAAGCAAGTTGCTGCTCAAGAGAAGAAACCCAAGTCTGGACCTAAGCCTGAAACTGAGTGCTTCTACTGCAAGCAGACTGGTCACTGGAAGCGGAACTGCCCCAAGTATTTGGCGGATAAGAAGGATGGCAAAGTGAACAAAGGTATATGTGATATACATGTTATTTATGTGTACCTAACTAGAGCTCGTAGTAGCACCTGGGTATTTGATACTGGTTCTGTTGCTAATATTTGCAACTCGAAACAGGGACTACGGAATAAGCGAGCACTGGCCAAGGACGAGGTGACGATGCGCGTGGGAAACGGTTCCAAAGTCGATG
Organism: Triticum timopheevii; assembly: GCA_963921465.1. NCBI lineage: Eukaryota > Viridiplantae > Streptophyta > Magnoliopsida > Poales > Poaceae > Triticum > Triticum timopheevii. The sequence goes on along the minus strand of OY997264.1, from coordinate 242,771,169 downwards.
TGATCGCGGTCGGCACGCTACCTCTACATCTACCTTCGGGATTAGTTTTAGACCTGAATAATTGTTATTTGGTGCCAGCGTTGAGCATGAACATTATATCTGGATCTTGTTTAATGCGAGACGGTTATTCATTTAAATCAGAGAATAATGGTTGTTCTATTTATATGAGTAATATCTTTTATGGTCATGCACCCTTGAAGAGTGGTCTATTTTTATTGAATCTCGATAGTAGTGATACACATATTCATAATGTTGAAGCCAAAATATGCAGAGTTGATAATGATAGTGCAACTTATTTGTGGCACTGCCGTTTAGGTCATATCTGTGTAAAACGCATGAAGAAACTCCATACTGATGGACTTCTGGAATCACTTGATTATGAATCACTTGGTACTTGCAAACCGTGCCTCATGGGCAAGATGACTAAAACACCGTTCTCCGGAACTATGGAGAGAGCAACAGATTTGTTGGAAATCATACATACAGATGTATGTGGTCCGATGAATGTTGAGGCTCGTGGCGGATATTGTTATTTTCCCACCTTCACAGATGATTTGAGCAGATACGGGTATATCTACTTAATGAAACACAAGTCTGAAACATTTGAAAAGTTCAAAGAATTTCAGAGTGAAGTGGAAAATCATCGTAACAAGAAAATAAAGTTTCTACGATCTGATCGTGGAGGAGAACATTTGAGTTATGAGTTTGGTTTACATTTGAAACAATGTGGAATAGTTTCCCAACTCACGCCACCCGGAACACCACAACGAAATGGTGTGTCCGAATGTCGTAATCGTACTTTACTTGATATGGTGCGATCTATGATGTCTCTTACCGATTTACCGCTATCGTTTTGGGGTTATGCTTTAGAGACGGCCGCATTCACGTTAAATAGGGCGCCATCAAAATCCGTTGAGACGACGCCTTATGAACTGTGGTTTGGCAAGAAACCAAAGTTGTCGTTTCTTAAAGTTTGGGGCTGCGATGCTTATGTGAAGAAACTTCAACCAGATAAGCTTGAACCCAAATCGGAGAAATGTGTCTTCATAGGATATCCAAAAGAGACTGTTGGATACACCTTCTATCACAGATCCGAAGGCAAAACATTCGTTGCTAAGAATGGATCCTTTCTAGAGAAGGAGTTTTTCTCGAAAGAAGTGAGTGGGAGGAAAGTAGAACTTGATGATATAACTGTATCTACTCCCTTATTGGAAAGTAGTTCATCACGAGAACCGGTTCCTGTGATGAATACACCAATTAGTGAGGAAGCTAATGATATTGATCATGAAACTTCAGATCAAGTTTCTGCTGAACCTTGTAGGTCTACCAGAGTAAGATCCGCACCAAAGTGGTACGGTAATCCTATTCTGGAAGTCATGTTACTTGACCATGATGAACCTACGAACTATGAGGAACCGATGATGAGCCCAGATTCCGCAAAATGGCTAGAGGCCATGAAATCTGAGATGGTATCCTTGTATGAAAACAAAGTATGGAGTTTGGTTGACTTGCCCGATGATCGGCAAGCCATTGAGAATAAATGGATCTTTAAGAAGAAGACTGACGCTGATGGTAATGTAACTGTCTATAAAGCTCGACTTGTTGCGAAAGGTTTTCGACAAGTTCAAGGGGTTGACTACGATGAGACTTTCTCACCCGTAGCGATGCTTAAGTCTGTCCGAATCATGTTAGCTATTGCTGCATTTCATGATTATGAAATTTGGCAAATGGATGTCAAGACTGCATTCTTGAATGGATTTCTAGAAGAAGAGTTGTATATGATGCAGCCAGAAGGTTTTGTTGATCCAAAAGGTGCGAACAAAGTATGCAAGCTCCAACGTTCCATTTATGGACTGGTGCAAGCATCTCGGAGTTGGAATAAACGCTTTGATAGTGTGATCAAAGCATATGGTTTTATACAGACTTTTGGAGAAGCCTGTATTTACAAGAAAGTGAGTGGGAGCTCTGTAGCATTTCTAGTTTTATATGTCGATGACATATTATTAATTGGAAATGATATAGAATTTCTGGATAGCATAAAGGGATACTTGAATAAAAGTTTTTCAATGAAAGACCTCGGTGAAGCTGCTTACATATTGGGCATCAAGATCTATAGAGATAGATCAAGACGCTTAATAGGACTTTCACAAAGCACATACCTTGACAAAATTTTGAAAAAGTTCAAAATGGATCAGGCAAAGAAAGGATTCTTGCCTGTGCTACAAGGTGTGAAGTTGAGTCAAACTCAATGCCCGACCACAGCAGAAGATAGAGAGAAAATGAAGAATGTTCCCTATGCTTCAGCCATAGGCTCTATCATGTATGCAATGCTGTGTACCAGACCTGACGTATGCTTAGCAATAAGCTTGGCAGGAAGGTACCAAAGTAATCCAGGAGTGGATCACTGGACAGCGGTCAAGAACATCCTGAAATACCTGAAAAGGACTAAGGATATGTTTCTCATATATGGAGGTGACAAAGAGCTAGTCGTAAATGGTTACGTCGATGCAAGCTTTGACACTGATCCGGATGATTCTAAATCGCAAACCGGATACGTGTTTTTATTAAACGGTGGAGCTGTAAGTTGGTGCAGTTCTAAACAAAGCGTCGTGGCGGGATCTACATGTGAAGTGGAGTACATAGCTGCTTCTGAAGCAGCGAATGAAGGAGTCTGGATGAAGGAGTTCATTTCTGATCTAGGTGTCATACCTAGTGCATCGGGACCAATGAAGATCTTCTGTGACAATACTGGTGCAATTGCCTTGGCAAAGGAATCCAGATTTCACAAGAGGACCAAGCACATCAAGAGACGCTTCAATTCCATTCGGGACCAAGTCCAAGTGGGAGACATAGAGATTTGCAAGATACATACGGATCTGAATGTTGCAGACCCATTGACTAAGCCTCTCTCACGAGCAAAACATGATCAGCACCAAGACTCCATGGGTGTTAGAATCATTACTATGTAATCTAGATTATTGACTCTAGTGCAAGTGGGAGAGTGAAGGAAATATGCCCTAGAGGCAATAATAAAGTTATTATTTATTTCCTCATATCATGATAAATGTTTACTATTCATGCTAGAATTGTATTAATCGGAAACATGATACATGTGTGAATACATAGACAAAACTATAGTCACTAGTATGCCTCTACTTGACTAGCTCATTAATCAAAGATGGTTATGTTTCCTAACCATAGACATGTATTGTCATTTCATTAGTGGGATCACATCATTAGGAGAATGATGTGATTGACATGACCCATTCCGTTATCTTAGCACTTGATCGTTTAGTATACTGCTATTGCTTTCTTCATGACTTATACAAAGTTCCTGCAACTATGAGATTGTGCAACTCCCGTATACCGGAAGAACACTTTGTGTGCTACCAAATGTCACAACATAACTGGGTGATTATAAAGGTGCTCTACAGGTGTTTCCGAAGGTACATGTTGGGTTGGCATAATTCGAGATTAGGTTTTGTCACTCCGATTGTCGGAGAGGCATCTCTGGGCCCTCTCGGTAATACTCGTCACCTAAGCCTTGCAAGCATGTAACTAATGAGTTAGTTATGAGATGATGTATTACGGAGCGAGTAAAGAGACTTGCCGGTAACGAGATTGAACTAGGTATTGGATACCGACGATCAAATCTCGGGCAAGTAACATACCGATGACAAAGGGAACAAAGTATGTTGTTATGCGGTTTGACCGATAAAGATCTTCGTAGAATATGTAGGAACCAATATGGGCATCCAGGTCCCGCTATTGGTTATTGACCGAGAATGGTTCTAGGTCATGTCTACATAGTTCCCGAACCCGTAGGGTCCGCACGCTTAACGTTTCGATGACAGTTTTATTATGAGTTTATAAGTTTTGATGTACCAAAGTTTGTTCGGAGTCCCGGATGTGATCATGGACATGACGAGGAGTCTCGAAATGGTCGAGACATAAAGATTGATATATTGGACGACTATATTCGGACAACGGAAAGGTTCTGGGTGATTTCGGAGAAAATCGGAGTGTCGGGGGGGTTACCGGAACCCCCCGGGAGAGTTAATGGGCCACATGGGCCTCGGTGGGAAGAGAGAGGGGCGGCCAGGGTGGGCCGCGCGCCCCCTCTCCCTCTGGTCCGAATTGGACTAGGAGGGGGGGCGGCACCCCCTTTCCTTCCCCCCTCTCCCCCTTCCTCCCCCTCCTAGTAGGAGTAGGAAAGGAGGAGTCCTACTCCTACTAGGAGGAGGATTCCTCCTCCCTTGGCGCGCCCAAAGGGGCCGGCCGGCCTCCCCCCTCCCTCCTTTATATACGGGGGCAGGGGGCACCCCATAAACACACAAGTTGATCTACGGATCGTTCCTTAGCCGTGTGCGGTGCCCCCTTCCACCATATTCCACCTCGGCCATATCGTCGCGGAGTTTAGGCGAAGCCCTGCGCCGGTAGAACATCATGATCGTCACCACGCCGTCGTGCTGACGGAACTCATCTCCGGAGCTCGGCTGGATCGGAGGCCGGAGATCGTCATCGAGCTGAACGTGTGCTGAACTCGGAGGCTCCGTACGTTCGGTGCTCGGATCGGTCGGATCGTGAAGACATACGACTACATCAACCGCGTTGTGCTAACGCTTCCACTTATGGTCTACGAGGGTACGTGGATGAACACTCTCCCCTCTCGTTGCTATGCCATCACCATGATCTTGCGTGTGTGTAGGAAAATTTTGAAATTACTATGTTCCCCAACAGAGACAAAGGACACAATGTTTTTACCCAGGTTCGGGCCCTCTCGATGGAGGTAAAACCCTACTCCTGCTTGATTGATATTGATGATATGGGTAGTACAAGAGTAGATCTACCACGAGATCAGAGAGGCTAAACCCTAGAAGCTAGCCTATGGTATGATTGTTGTTCGTCCTACGAACTAAAACCCTCCGGTTTATATAGGCACCGAAGAGGGTTAGGGTTACACAGAGTTAGTTACAATGGTAGGAGATCTACATATCCGTATTGCCAAGCTTTCCTTCCACGCCAAGGAAAGTCCCATCCGGACATGGGACGAAGTCTTCAATCTTGTATCTTCATAGTCCAGGAGTCCGGCCGAAGATGATAGTTCGGCTATCCGGACACCCCCTAGTCCGGGACTCCCTCAGTAGCCCCCGAACCAGGCTTCAATGGCGATGAGTCCGGCGCGTAGATTGTCTTCGGCATTGCAAGGCGGGTTCTTCTCCAAATCCTGTGCACCTATTGAATAGCGTCCGACTTCTTGTAAATATTGCACACCTCGGCTTCCACACCCAATAATGGCCATCTTCCACATGTTGAACGAATGCGAAAAGCCAGGGTATTTTTACATTTATCCCCCTAGCTACGCAAATAAGCTGCCTATAAAGAGACGAGGATCTAGATCCAAATCACACCATCCTCCCTTCGCGAGCATTCATCAGAGCGCATCTGACAGAAATCCATTCCATCATGGACAGTGGACGCGGCTCCTCCTCTCGCCCTCCCAGCCCTCAGCCTGGAGATTGGAAGAGATGCTCCGTCCCGCATAGTGAGCTAGTGGTGCTCCAAACTAAGGGATTACTTCCCCCAGCCTTCATGGTCCCGGTTCGAGCCGGACTCGCCACCTATAAGGGCGGAAAGCAAGCGGAGAGCGTCCCTAGCCCCTCCAAAGGAGAGCGGGTATGCTTTTTCTCTTATTTGATAAGAGCGCTCGGATTTCCGATTCATCCATTTCTCCGGGGGCTCCTGGAGTTCTATGGCCTCCAGTTGCACAACCTTACGCCTGCCTCCATTTTGCATATTGCGGGCTTCATGGCCCTTTGTGAGCTGTTTTTGGGCATCAAGCCTCATTTTGCGCTGTGGAAGAAGCTATTATGCCTTGTGCCCTATTCTCAAGAGGGGTCAATATATCAAGTGGGCGGAGCCGAACTATGGCGCATCGCCGGGACCGAATATCTATCCGGAACCCCGAAGAAGGCGTCCGAAGACTGGCCTTCAGAATGGTTTTATATAGAAGATGTTCCCCTATCGGACCCTATTCGGATCGGCCTCCCTGAGTTCAATAATGCTCCTTTGAAGAAACGCCTAAGCTGGCGTCCACGGAGCTCTCAGAGGGAAAATGACAGGGACGTCATTTACCTGATGAGCCGGATAAGGTTGTTAGCTCATTCTGGACTAACCATGATCGGGGTCATGGCCACATGCATTATGCGGGGGGTGCAGCCGCTCCAGTATAGAGGCCACCCTATGTGGGATTTCAACAGGGAGGATGATGCCACCCGCTGCGGTCGTAAGGGGCCGGGATCGGTCGCCGATCTGATGAAGATCTTGTCCGCATTGTACAAGGGAGAAGAGGAGGAGTTCCTCCGTGTCAATTCGCAAGGCGGATTTTCTATGTACAATCCTCGAAGCTGGGTAAGCGGACATTTCTTTTTGCCCATCCGATCCATATTCCCATATTCAAGTATCTCATTTTGTGATTTCGGCGCAGGAACTGCGCCGGGCCGCAAAGGATATAAACAGCCCGCCTCCACAACCCGAGGATCCGGAACGGTTCCTCGATCCGACCTCCCAAGAGGATCCGGACATATCGGTGGAGCTGATCGACGGGGTATTTCACCAACTGAGCATCGATAATGCCTTGGTCGCCATTACGGCCGATTACCCCGGAATACTTCCCGCTTCGCAGGTGTCGGTGTCAAAACCGGCGGATCTCAGGTACGGGGTCCCGAACTATGCGTCTAGCCGGATGGTAACAGGAGACAAGGGACATGATGCTTTTACCCAGGTTCGGGCCCTCTCGATGGAGGTAAAACCCTACTCCTGCTTGATTGATATTGATGATATGGGTGGTACAAGAGTGGATCTACCACGATATCAAGGAGGCTAAACCCTAGAAGCTAGCCTATGGTATGATGGTTGTTGTGATTGTTGTCCTACGGACTAAAACCCTCCGGTTTATATAGACACCGGAGAGGGCTAGGGTTACACAGAGTCGGTTACAATGGTAGGAGATGTACATATCCGTATTGCCAAGCTTGCCTTCCACGCCAAGGAAAGTCCCATCCGGACATGGGTCGAAGTCTTCAATCTTGTATCTTCATAGTCTTGGAGTCCGGCCGATGATGATAGATCGGCCATCCGGACACCCCCTAGTCCAGGACTCCCTCAGTAGCCCCCGAACCAGGCTTCAATGACGATGAGTCCGGCGCGTATATTGTCTTCGGCGTTGCAAGGCGGGTTCTCCTCCAAATTCCATGTGCTTGCCGAATAGTGTCCGGCTTCCTTATAAATGTTGCGCTCCTTGGCTTCCATGCCCAATAATGGCCCTCTTCCACGTGTCGTACGAATGCGAAAGGCCAGGGTATTTTCACCTTTTACCCCCTAGCTGCGCGAATAAGCTGCCTATAAGAGAGGCAAGAATCCAGATCCAAATCACACCATCCTCCTTTCGCGAGTACTCATCGGAACGCTTCTGACAAAGATCCATTCCATCACGGACCGTCGATGCGGCTCCTCCTCTCGCGCTCCCAGCCCTCAGCCGGGAGATTGGGGGAGATGTTCAGTCCCGCACAGCGAGCTGGTGACGCTCCAAGCGGAGGGTTACCTTCCTCCGTCCTTTATGGTCCCGGTTCGAGCCGGGCTGGCCACCTACAAAGGTGGAAAGCAGGCGGAGACCACCCCCAGTCCCTCCAAAGGAGAGCGGGTGTGCTTCATCCCTTATCTAATAAGGGGGCTCGGATTTCCCATACATCCATTTCTCTGGGGGCTTCTGGAGTTCTACGGACTCCAGCTTCATCATGTCACGCCCGCCTCCATTCTGCACACGGGTTTCGTAGCTCTTTGTGAGCTGTTCTTGGGCATCGAGCCCCATTTCGCGCTGTGGAAGAGATTGTTTTGCCTCGTACCCCATTCTCACGAGGGGTCGATATATCAAGTGGGCGGAGCCGAAATATGGCGCATCGCCGGGACCTGATATCTGTCCGGAACCCCAAAGAAGGCGTCCGAAGACTGGCCTTCGGAATGGTTTTATGTGGAAGATGCTCCACTGCCAGACCCAGTTCAGTTCGGCCTCCCGGAGTTCAGCAACACTCCTCTGAAGAAACGCCTAAGTTGGCGCCCGTGGAGCCCTCAACTGGAGGATGACAAGAGCGTCCATTATCTGATGGGCTGGATAAGGTTGCTGGCTCATTCTGGGTTGACCATGATTGGAGTCATGACCACGTGCATTATGCGAGGGGTGTAGCCGCTCCAATATAGGGGCCACCCCATGTGGGATTTCAATGGGGAGAAGGACGCCACCCATCATGGCCGCAAGGGGCCGGGATCGGCCGCAGATCTGGTGAAGATCCTGTCCGGCTTGTACAAGGGGGAGAAGGAGGACCTCCTCCAAACGAGTCCATTGAACGGATTCTCCATGAATAACCCTCGGAGCTGGGTAAGTGAATATTTACCTATCCGATCCGTGCTTTCGAAGTTAAGTGTCTTACTTTATGATTTTGACGCAGGATCTGCGTCGGGATGTGGAGGGCATACATAGTCTGGCTCCACAACCTGAGGATCCAGAAAGATCCCTTGATCCGGCCTCCGAAGAGGATCCGGACATAAAGGTGGAGCTGATTGACGGGGTGCTCCATCAACTTAGCATGGACAATGCTCTAGTCGCCAATACGGCTGACTACCCCGGTTTATCTCCGGCTTCCCAGGTAACTATGACCAGAGCCCTGACACCATTTTTTCGTCCGTGCTTATTTCTGACCACCGTATACCAACGGTGTCTCGCAGGAGGTGCCTTCAGCGCGGGAAGCTGATCCTGTGGTGACTGACCAACCAGGGTCAGTTCAGCCCAGCAGGCAGAAGAGGGGCGCGGTGCAAATTGAAACGTTGCCACAAAGGTATGTCACGCCACCGTTGTTAAGAAAAAGACTCCTATGAAGTATGTTAATGCTCATGACTCTTCTAGGAGAAAGAGCGCTCGCCGGACTGTGCCCGGAGAGGTTGCCAACCAAGCCTCCGCCAGCCAGGCCCTAACACCTGGTCCGAGGGGGGAGGCGAGCGCAAGGCGCGAGCCGGATGCTCCTCCAACAGAGGATGCCGACAGGCTGTCCGCCACCAGGTCTGAGGTGGAGAGCGCCATGAATCACAGGTGCCGCCGGACAGTTCTTCGTGATGCTTGTTTCTCCCCTGAGGCGTTGAATGCCTTTAACGCGGGAGACGCGCACCTCCGTGCCGCTCAAGATGGTTTAACCAGAGCCACAGAGCAGTATGTGAAAGACATACGGGTAAGGGATTTTAATAGTTGTATATGCCAGTAGCCCCCGAGACTTAAAGTAGTTAAAATAACTGATTTAAGGATCATTTGATATGCAGGATCTTATGGAGAAGAATACCCAATTGTCCCAGGAGCTACAAGAGTGCAAGGCCCAACTTGAGGCCGCACTAGCCGCCGCAGGAGGAGACACAGAGAACCCCTCCGGTAACACATTATTTCAAAAAGATAAGCGGTGTGCAGCATGCAATATAAGTCTGACAATAATATTGCAGATGTTGCCGGACTGGATCCGGACAAGCAACAGCTACTGCGCCAGCTGAAGGCCGGCGAGAGGGTGCTTATGAAGGTGTAGCAGGAGAGGAACAAACTCCAAGATGCCCACACCCAGCTTGGAGAAGAGCTAAAGGGTGTTCGGGCCCAGCTGTCTGGCTCCGTGAAGGAGAATCAGCGTCTTCGTCGTGGCATCTACAGTAAGTGCTTGAGCAAACTCTTTAGAAAAGAATAGTTCGGCGAGGAAGTTGATTGACAAAAATGTGTCTGTAGGTGTGCTCACAGGTCGCCCTACAGAGGAAATGCCCTGTTCAACGGGTGACCAACTTCCCGAGCTGCTGCAACTGCACGAACGTGTTCGGCAGGCGATGAGTGGCGTCGTCCAGGCCTTATGGTCGTCGTTCTCCCTACCCGAGGGTCTTGGAGGGCTTGCGGAGAAGCTTCAGGGAGCACGGCAGCGCTTCCGTCTATGGAAGATATCGGCCTGTCGTCAAGGCGCCAGGGAGGCCTGGGCCATGGTGAAGACACGGTACAAGAAGGCGGATCCGAACCACATGGCCGAGGTCAGACCTGTGGGGCCCGATGGGAAGGAGATCCCTGTGATCTTAGTGTACGGACAAGTAGAATTGGCCGCTAAGTATTCCCAATGGCACTATAAATTAGACGGCCTGTTAGATGGGATTGAAGAGGAGTACAATCAGTCAATGTGACGATGTATTTTTTTTAAATGACATGTATAATGCCTTCTAGCCGGATTGTAGATCGTTTGCCTTTGCAGACCTTTTCGCTTCAACCTCGGGACCCTAGAGTCCGGAGTGTGTCCGAATACCCTCACGGTAATGAAAAAACCGGGGCATGCATGGAGACCAGGCGTAGGGGTCATTAGTGCTTTATCATACAAGTGCCCAACTAGTTATGTTATATTACATGGTTAGTAAGAAACATCTTCCAGGGAGAATAGTTCCGTTAGGGGTTCCTTTCCCTAGGAGGCATGCCCTAAAGTGCATGTCCGGACTGCGAAAAGAGCAGAAAAGCATCTGGGGGCAGATAAATGAATAAATAAGAAATCATCTTTCAAGTCACTGACCGAATATTCCCTTAAGAACGCTAGCTTTCGGCTTCACCCAGTCTGAGGTACACATCCGGCTGACCCGGCAGTAACAATCGCAGAGGTGCTCCCTTTACCTCCTAGCCAAACAATCGGGAATGTACGGGTAGGCACAGGAGCCAGGCAACCCAGCTTGGCCAAAACTTAAGTCATATCGATGCATATAATGGTGAATGAAAGGTACATGCGGAAGTTTGACACATGTGTTGGGCATAAAGCCCGTATAAATAAGCTTCTGTTAAAGAAGCCCCCAGGTATAATGAGTGCGAGTGGCACGTCAAGTGTGTGCGAACAATGCGGAGATCAGCCCTTGAAGGTTTTATGAAAAGGTGGGGAGAAAAGAGAGAAACAAAAGACAACTGAAGTATAAAATGTGGACGGAGGAAGGAGACGAACTCTGAGTCCGGCGCTAGGCGTAGAATCTTCGGAGGCGGGCTGCGTTCCATGGGTTCGGCTCGAGTCGGTTGTCTGATGCGTTTCGCAAACGGTATGCTCCGCCAGTCAGGACTTGGTCGATGATGAAGGGACCTTCCCATTTGGGCTTGAGTTTGTCCTTTTTCTTGTCCGGCAGGCGTAGAACTAGTTCGCCAACATTATAAGCTTTAGGCCGTACTTCTCTGCTTTGATATCTTCGAGCCTGCTGCTGATAGAATGCGGAATGAGCCCTTGCCACGTCGCACTCCTCCTCCAATGCGTCCAATCTATCCTGCCGATCCAACTCGGCTTCTCTTTCTTCGTACATGCACACTCGAGGTGAGTCATGAATTATATCGCAGGGCAAAACTGCCTCTGCGCCGTATACCATGAAGAATGGTGTGAATCCGGTAGTACGGTTTGGCGTGGTCCGCAGCCCCCAGAGTACGGAGTCGAGCTCCTCTACCCAGTGCGTGTTAGATTCCGTAAGGGACCGCACTAATCTGGGTTTGATGCCGCTCATGATTAGACCATTTGCTCGTTCAACTTGACCGTTGGTTTGAGGGTGATAGACTAAAGCGTAGTCGAGCTTAATGCCCATATTTTTGCACCAGAGTTTAACCTCATCGGCTGTGAAGTTCGTGCCTTTATCGGTGATGATGCTATGGGGGACACCATAACGGGGTACTACCCCGGATATGAAGTCTATCACGGGTCTAGATTCGGCCGTTTTAACTGGCTTGGCCTCTATCCATTTGGTGAATTTGTCCACCATGACCAATAGGTATTTTTGCTTGAGGGTTCCCCCTTTAAGGGGTCCAACCATGTCAAGCCCCTAGACCGTGAACGACCAGGTGATGGGTATCGTTTTGAGGGCGGTGGTTGGCATGTGGCTCTGATTAGCAAAGAGCTGACAACCGACGCATCGTTGGACTAAGTCCTGAGCATCTGCCCGGGCCGTCGGCCAATAAAATCCTGTACGGAAGGCCTTTCCTACAAGGGCCCGGGCTGCAGCGTGGTGTCCGCCTAGTCCGGCGTGAATTTCAGCCAGAAGATTTCGCCCTTCTTCTTCGGAGATGCACCTTTGAAGGACTTCGGTTGTGCTTTTCTTATAAAGTTCTCCCTCATGGACCTTGTAGGCTTTAGATCGCCGGACTATGCAGCGGGCCTCATTTTGGTCTTCGGGAAGTTCCTGCCTAATTAAGTAGGCTAGGAATGGTTCTGTCCACGGGGCAATGACTGCCATTATTTCGTGGGCTGAAGGTGTTATGTCATTAGCTGAGCCACCGGTTGTGTCAGAATGTTCGGTGTTGGGCGGTGCGGTTGGTTCCGGATTGTTGTTTCTGGACTCCTCTTCCCATACTACGGATGGCTTAAAGAGCCGTTCTAGGAAGATGTTTGGAGGGATGGCGTCGCGCTTTGCGCCGATGCGTGCCAACACGTCGGCCGCCTGGTTATTATCCCGGGCTACATGGTGGAGTTCGAGTCCTTCGAACCGAGCTGACATTTTTAAGACGGCGTTACGGTAGGCTGCCATTTTCGGATCTTTGGCATCAAAGTCTCCATTTACTTGTGATATTGCGAGGTTTGAATCCCCGCGGACCTCGAGGCGTTGAATGCCCATGGAGATTGCCACCCGGAGACCATGTAGAAGGGCCTCGTATTCGGCTGCGTTGTTGGAGTCCGTGTACATTATTTGAAGTACGTATTGGACTGTGTCTCCTATTGGGGACGTCAAAACGACGCTAGCCCCCAAGCCGGCCAACATTTTAGAGCCGTCGAAATGCATGATCCAATTGGAGTATGCGCCGTACTCTTTAGGGAGTTCGGCTTCGGTCCATTCAGCGATGAAGTCAGCCAAGACTTGCGACTTTATAGCTCACCTTGGTTTGTAGGTTATGTCGAATGGTAAGAGCTTGATGGCCCATTTTGCAATTCTGCTCATCGCATCGCGGTTGTTTATGATGTCGTTGAGGGGTACTTCGGAGGCCACTGTTATCGAACACTCTTGAAAGTAGTGTCGCAGCTTCCGGGATGCCATGAACACCGTGTATGCTATATTTTGATAATGCGGGTACCGGGACTTGCATGGAGTTAAGACAGTGGATACGTAGTACACTGGTTTTTGAAGAGGGAATTTATGCCCTTCTGTTTCTCGTTCGACGACGATCACCGCGCTTACAACTTGGTGTGTTGCCGCGATATATAACAACATTGGTTCGCCCAAATTGGGCGCGGCCAGGACCGGATTTTTTGCCAATATGGCCTTTATTTCTTCGAGTCCGGCCGTGGCAGCATCCGTCCATTCAAAGTGTTCGGTGCGCCTGAGGAGGCGATAGAGGCGCAATGCCTTTTCTCCCAAACGGGAGATGAAGCGGCTTAGAGCCGCCACGCATCCAGTCAATTTTTGTATTTGTTTGAGGTCTTTTGGAATATCCAGCTGTGACAGAGCTCGGATCTTGGCTGGGTTTGCTTCAATTCCTCTACCGGATACAATGAAGCCCAGGAGCTTTCCGGCTAGTACGCCGAAAACGCATTTCTCTGGGTTGAGCTTAATGTAATATGCTCGGAGGTTGTCGAATGTGAGCCTCAAGTCGTCTACTAGAGTTTCGACGTGTTTGGTCTTGACGACCACGTCATCTACGTATGCCTCCACTGTTTTGCCGATCTGGGTAGCCAGACATGTCTGAATCATGCGCTGATATGTTGCGCCGGCGTTTTTGAGTCCGAAGGGCATTGTGTTGACGCAGAATGGTCCGTATGGAGTAATAAATGCCATTGCGGCTTGGTCTGCCTCTGCCATCTTGATTTGATGGTAGCCGGAGTATGCGTCGAGGAAGCACAATGAATCGTATCCTGCGGTAGCATCGATGATTTGATCGATGCGGGGAAGGGGGAAAGGATCCTTTGGACAAGCCTTGTTAAGGTCTTTAAAATCGACACACAGGCGCCAGGATTTGTCCTTTTTTGGTATCATTACCAGGTTCGCTAGCCAGTCCGGATGTTTGATGTCTCTGATGAATCCGGCTTCCAATAGTTTGGCTAGCTCCTCTCCCATTGCCTATCTTTTGGGTTCAGAAAATCGCCGAAGAGCCTGTTTGACTAGCTTGAATCCTTTTAGGATGTTTAGGCTGTGTTCTGCCAATCTGCGTGGGATTCCTGGCATATCTGAAGGGTGCCAGGCAAAGATGTCCCAATTCTCCCTAAGGAATTCTTGTAGTGCGGCGTCTACATGAGGGCTTAACTGTGCCCCAATGGAGGCCGTCTTTGTGGGGTCCGTTGGATGGACCTGGAATTTGACTATGTCGTCCGCTGGTTTAAAAGAGGTGGACTTGGATCTCTTATCGAGTATCACATCGTCCCTGTTCACCGTAGAGCGTAGCGCAGTGAGTTCCTCTGCCGCTAGGGCTTCGGATAGTGCCTCTAGGGCTAGTGCGGCTGTCTTGTTTTCGGCGCAGAGTGCTATGTCCGGATCACTGACAAGAGTGATGGTTCCATTGGGCCCGGGTATTTTAAGCTTCATGTACTCGTAATGGGGTATGGCTTGGAAAATCACGAATGCCTCCCGTCCTAATAAAGCGTGATATCCGCTGCTAAATGGGTCCACTTGGAACGTGACCGTCTCGGACCTGTAATTGTCCAGCGAGCCGAACACCACAGCAAGCATAATTTTTCCTGTGCAGCGTGCTTCCCGGCTAGGGATTATTCCTCTAAAGGTTGTGCTGCTTTGCTCAATGCGGCTCCAGTCTATTTCCATTTTTCGAAGGGTTTCCTCATAAATGAGGTTTAATCCGCTGCCGCCATCCATGAGTACCTTGGTAAGATGAAAGCCGTCCACTATTGGACTGAGGACCAATGCGGCTGGTGCTCGGGCTGTTCGGAATTTAGGTTCGTCGCTGGCGTTGAAGGTGATAGCCGTGTCGCTCCATGGATTTGTTGTTGCTACTGGGTAGACTTCGGCGAGGCTGCGGATTGTTCGTTTCCGCATATTATTTGATGCAAAAGTCTCGAAGACTGTTAATACCGTACTGGTACTGTTGGGGGGGGGGGTCTCCGGGGCTAGAAGCTCTTCGCCACTTTTGGCCACCTGCCGCAGTATCCAACATGCTCGAAGGCTATGAGTTGGAGTGGCGCCCTCTGTACTATGAATTTTATAGGGTCCGCTGAGCCATCCCTCCAGTACGGTTCCGTGCCCTTTATGGGGTTTTTGCTTTTTGGTTTTTGTCCCGGGTACCTGAGCATGATGCACCCTTTTGTTTTGGACTAGGGTTGTGTTCGGAGCCGGATTGTCCCAAAACTTAGTTTCGGTTTTCCGAACACTCTCAATTGCACAATTCTTTCGTACTATGGATGCCAGGTCGCCGAAGCGTGTAATTTCGCGACGACTTACGGTGTTCAAGATTCCCTTGTCCGTGCAATTGTTGCAGAAAATTGAAATTGCGTTTTCCTCACGGCAGTCCTTTATCCTGTCCATAACCAGGAGGAATCTGGCCTAGTAATGATGTACTGTTTCAGCGGGCTCTTGCCGGATTCGAGATAGATCGCTTATGTTTGGGTGGGCAGGTGGAATTAAGTCCGGAACCCTGCCCAACTTGAGGCTCAAGGGCCGAAAAGTTTCCGAATTTGGAAGCTTGGATTGCTGGATGTCGTTCAACGAATCTGGTCCGCTGCCTGACTTTAGGTTCAGTACTTGATTGACGTCCGTCCCTCCGCGGGAATCCGGCATGGAGGGGTCAGGAGTCCAGACATAAATGGTTTTTAATACAGGGGAAGAATCGCCGCGTTGTTCTTCTACCACAGCAACATGATGGGTAACCTGGGGAGAGTCAATCTCTCTCAGATCGGTTTTAAGCCCAATCTGATTGTAGTCTGTAGCGACTCCCAGGGCGGCGAAGTGATCCAAGAGCTCGTTTACGGAAGAGAGCTCCATTGTATCTAGCTGCTCGGTAAATTCCGAGTTGACATGAAGATCACTTTTGATGACCCGAGAGGTCATCGTCGGAGCGACGGCCGAACAGGCGGCCATAAGAAAACCACCTAGCCGGATAGTTTGGCCGGCGGCCAAAGCTCCTTTGGCAATGGTACCATCTTTAAAGACGGGAAGAGGCATCCTTCCTGATCGTGACGGCATAGAGGAACTCTCAATGAAAGCACCAATGTCGGTGTCAAAACCAGCGGATCTCGGGTAGGGGTCCTGAACTGTGCGTCTAGGCGGATGGTAACAGGAGACAAGGGACACGATGTTTTTACCCAGGTTTGGGCCCTCTCGACGGAGGTAAAACCCTACTCCTACTTGATTGATATTGATGATATGGGTAGTACAAGAGTGGATCTACCACGAGATCAAGAAGGCTAAACCCTAGAACCTAGCCTATGGTATGATTGTTGTTGTGATTGTTGTCCTACGGACTAAAACCCTCCGGTTTATATAGACACCGGAGAGGGCTAGGGTTACACAGAGTCGGTTACAATGGTAGGAGATCTACATATCCGTATTGCCAAGCTTGCCTTCCATGCCAAGGAAAGTCCCATCCGGACACGGGATGAAGTCTTCAATCTTGTATCTTCATAGTCTTGGAGTCCGGCCGATGATGATAGTTCGGCCATCCGGACACCCCCTAGTCCAGGACTCCCTCAGCAGGTAACTGAGACCGAAGTCCCAATACTTTGAAAATGACCCATCCATGCGTATTTTTGATCACCGTATACCAATGGTGTTTCGCAGGAGGTGCCCTTGAGGCGGAAGGTCGAGCCCGCGGCGGCTGGCCAACAAGGGGCAGCACGGCCCAGCAGGCTAAAAAGAAGTGCGGTCTGGATCGAAACTCCGGCGCAACGGTATGGCGCGTCACCTTACTCCCCGGCTTTATTCCCGAGAGGCATACTAATGCTCGTGCCTTTTCAGGAAGAAGAGCGCTCGCTGGACTGTATCCAGAGAGGTTGCCAATCAATCCTCCGCTCGCCAGGCTCCAAAGCCAGGTCTAGAAGCGGAGGTGAACATGAGGTGTGCGTCGGATGTTCCTCCGACAGAGGATGTCGACAGGTTATCTGCCACCAATTCTAAGGTGGAGAGTGCCATGAATCACAGACGCCGTCGGACGGTTCTTCGTGATGCGTGTTTCTCCCTGGAGGCATTGGATGCCTTTAATTCGGGAGATGCGCACCTCCGTGCCGCTCAAAATGGTCTAGCCAGAGCCAAGGAGCAGTATGTAAAAGACATACGGGTGAGAAAATTTGACAGTTATATATGCCAGTAGCCCCCGAGACTTAAAATAGTTAGAATACCTGATTTAAGGATCATTTATTGTGCAGGATCTTATAGAAAAGAATACCCAACTGTCCCAGGAGCTGGAGGAGTGCAAAGCCCAACTTGAGGCCACACTAGCCGTAGCGGGGGAAGCCAAAGAGACCCCCTCTGGTAATATATGCTTCAAAAGATAAGTAATATGTGAAGTGCGGCATGTGTATAAGTCTGACAATAATATTGCAGATGGCGCCGGGATAGATCCGGACAAGCAACAGATCATGCGCCGATTAAAGGCCGGCGAGAATGTGCTTACAAGGGTGAGGCAGGAGAAAAATAATCTCCAAGATGCCAACACCTAGCTGGGTGAGGAACTAAAGGATGTTCATGCCCAGCTATCTGACTCCGTTAAGGAGAATCGGCGGCTTCGACGCGACATTTTTAGTAAGTGCTTGAACGAACTTTGAAAAAGAGTTCGGCGAGGAAGTCGACTAACAGAGTTATGTCTGTAGGTATGCTCACAGGCCGTCCTGCGGAGGAAATGCCCGGTTCTACAGGTGACCTTCTTCCCGAGCTCTTGCAACTGCACAAACGAGTTCGGCAGGTGATGAAAGGCGTCGCCCAGGCCTTGTGGCCATCTGTCTCCCTACCCGAAGGCCTTGGGGAGCTTGCAGAGAGGCTTCAGGGAGTACGGCAGCGCTTCCGCTTATGGAAGATATCGGCCTGCCGTCAAGGCGCCAGGGAGGCCTGGGCCATGGTGAAGACACGGTACACGAAGGCTGACCCAAACCACATGGCCGAGGTCGGACCTGCGGGACCCGATGGGAAGGAGATCCTTGTGAGCTTAGTGTACGGCCAAGTAGAATTGGCCGCAAAGTATTCCCAACAGGACTGTGAACTAGACAGCCTGCTGGATGGCATTGAAGAGGAATATGCCCAGTCAAGTTGACTATGTAATTTAAGATGACATGTAAAATGCCTTCTAGCAGGATTGTAGATCGTTTGTCATAGCGGACCTTTTCGCTTCAACCTCGGGACCCAATAGTCCGGAGTGTGTCTGAATACCCTCACGGTTATATAAGAACCGGGGCATGCGTGGAGACCAGGCGTAGGGGTCATTAGTGCTTTATCAGACAAGTGCCCAACTAGTTATGTTATATTACATGGTTAGTAAGAAACATCTTCCAGGGAGAATAGTTCCATTAGGGGTTCCTTTCCCTGGGAGGCATGCCCTAAAGTGCATGTCCGGACTGCGAAAAAAGCAGAAAAACATCTGGGGGCAGGTAAATAAATTGGTAAGAAATCGTCTTTTAGTTCACCGACCAAATATTCCCTTAAGAATGCTAGCTTTCGGCTTCACCCAATCTGAGGTACACATCCGGCTGATCCGGCAGTAACAATCGCAGAGGTGCTCCCTTTACCGCCTAGCCGAACAATCGGGAATGTAGGGGTAAGCTATCACGCCCAATATGCGACCCTATCCAAAAGGAACTCGAAGGTCCCACCAAGGATAGACCCGCATATTGAAACGCTTTTGCAAGGTGGATATCATTACATCAACATTACATAATAGATGGGGATACATACAAGAGGCAAACAATGCCACACGAATACAACATCATCATACAAGAGATCAACATCCGACTACGGATGATACATAAACAGAAACTCAAACAATATCCACCCTGCTAGCCCAGGCTGCCGACCTGGAACCTATCCCCTGATCGAAGAAGAAGCAGAAGAAGAACTCAACGCAAGCAAGCATCGCTCTCGTGTCAAGATCATCGCAACCTGTACCTGCAACTGTTGTTGTAGTAATCTGTGAGCCACAAGGACTCAGCAATCCCGTTACCATGGGTATCAAGACTAGCAAAGCTTAAAGGGGAAAGGAAGGGGTAAAGTGGTGAGGTTGCAGCAGCGACTAAGCATATATGGTGGCTAACCAACGCAAATAAGAGCGAGAAGAGAGCAAGCGGAACGGTCGTCAACTAGTAATGATCAAGAAGTGATCCTGAGCTCCTACTTACGTCAAACATAACACAGAAACCGTGTTCACTTCCCGGACACCGCCGACAAGAGACCATCACGGCTACACACGCGGTTGATGCGTTTTAATTCGGATCTGGTGTCAAGTTATCTACAACTGGACATTAACAAATTCCCATCTGCCACATAACCGCGGGCACGGCTTTCGAAAGATAATACCCTGCAGGGGTGTCCCAACTTAGCCCATGATAAGCTCTCGCGATCAACGAAGGATATACCTTCTCCCAGGAAGACCCGATCAGTCTCGGAATCCCGGTTTACAAGACATTTCGACGATGGTAAAACAAGACCAGCAAGACCGTCCGATGCGCCGACATCCCGATAGGAGCTGCACATATCTCGTTCTCAGGGCAACACCGGATAAGCGAAGCGTACAGGTACCGACGAATCCAAGTTGCCAAGGAATGGTCCCGCACGGTGCTCTAGTTTGGACCAACACTTAGACAAGCATTGGCCCGGGGGGCTATAATAAAGATGACCCTTGGGTTAATTACTCCCAAGGGAAAAGTAGGTGATGGTGAGGCAAATGGTAAAACCAAGGTTGGGCCTTGCTGGAGGAGGTTTATTCAAAGCGAACTGTCAGGGGGGGTCCCATAAATCACCCGACCGCGTTAGGAACGCAAAATCCGGGAACATAACACCGGGCATAAGGCCGAGCCTTCCACCCTTTACCAAATATATAGATGCATTAATAATATAAGAGATATTGTGATATCCCAACCATAATCCTGTCCACCATGGAGCAATCTTCAACTTCACCTGCAACTAACAACGCTATAAGAGGGGCTGAGCAATGCGGTAACATAGCCAAACAACGGTTTTCTAGGAAGGGTGTCAAAGGTTAGAGGTTCATGGCAATTTGGGAGGCTTGACGAGCAAATGATAGGTAGCGCAGCATAGCGATAGAACGAAGCAACTAGCATGGCAATGATAGTAATGAGATCCAGGGTAGCGGTCATCTTGCCTGAAATCCCGCAAGGAAGAAGAACGAGTCCATGAAGAAGATGAAGCCACGAAGATGAACCAAGCGTAGACGAACGCATCCTCACGATCGCAACGAAACGGGAACTATCGAGAAGAAGCACACAACATGGTAAACACACCACACATGAACAAGACATGATGCACAACAAGCATGATGCATGACAAAGCTACATGAAGCTACTCATGGCAAGAGATGATGCAAACAAGAACAACACATCAAAACAAGTTTAAATGAGGCCGGAAACAACATATAATAATTCCGGTAAGTCCTCATATGCAAATTTTGAAATTGGTCCAGAACTGAATAATCATTAAGTTGAAGTTGTTAAACAGCAAGTTAAGATGCACCAAGATGATCTACACAAAATTCTAGTCAAGTTACATATAAAGTTCATTAGATTCGGAGCTACGGCCTAGAAGATATGAGCAAAACAAGTTAAGCATGGCATTGATGCAAAATGCATACAAACATCAAGCAAACACCTCAAAACAAGGATGCAACATGATAATATGAAACTACATGCAAAATCAAGCAAGTTTCATATAGAGCACACTCAAAACGGAGCAACGTTGCAACACACACACACTATACAAGTCATAGCAACAATCTGTTCATAACAGCAACTAGGCATATTGCAAGCATCAAAACAACATGCTACAGCATTTCAACATAAGAACAAAAGGCATGGGCATGAAGTACAGGTAAAGCATAACAAGACATGAACACTGAGCTATCTCCAGAAATCACTAGAACATGCTCCAAAACACATGGTAAGATGGCAAATAATAACAGTTTCAGACTTATCAGGAAATAATATCAGGTTGCAATGTTTAGAGCTATCAAACAACATGTTACAGGAACTTAACATGGCAAACAAAGGCATGGCATGAATCTACTAATGGCATAGAACAAAAGTCCCTTACTGACCATGAGCCAAAAGGGCACGGAAAATATGATGGCGCCCATGTAAACATGGCAAGTTATATTACAGATTCATACATGGCAGGAACAACAATAAGTAGGCATGTTGGTGAGCTTGAACCACTCACCACAGAGCAATACATGGCATGGCAAGGCAACCAACAGTAAGAAGACATGTTTGTGAAGCTAAGCATGGCAAGAGCAAGTTCAGAGGGTGCATGGATCACTAGAAAACAATCATGGAAACATTGAACTTAATGTTAGCAGGTTGACAGCAACATCATTTAGCAACTTTGGTGCAAGAATACAACAAGCTACAGCAGGCTATAAATGCAACCAGGGGAATGAATGGATAGATCAAGACATGTATAACAAAACATCCTTAGTGAACATCTCCAGAATAATGCACGAAATGACTTGTAGCAGTAGGTTTACATAGCAACAAATTATAACAGAATCTGTCAGGAAAACAGCAACAGCAAGTACCCTACTTAACAAGCTCGATGCACTCAGTACACAAGTCACAAAAATACATGGATTGCACCTCCGGAAATATGGCATAGCATAGATCAAAACACATGTAGACATCAACCTCATAGGATGCACACATCAAACATGGCAAAAATGACAAATGAGCATGTTATAACAGTTTCAGCAGATTAACAGCAATATGCACTCTTCCAACAGCATTTCGGGCATCAAGATTGACTCAAACGAACATGATGCAATGGAATGAAATGAAGTACTCATCGAGGCGAACAATTTGACATATTACACGCACGAAACGGAGTAGTATGCATGGAGATATGATGCGATGAACATGGCATGATAATGTAAATAATTTCGGGACTTAGTCATTTTTCAGGAAAAAAACGGAGTGAGCGCAGATTAGCTAAAAGTCGCACGGGCAGGGTTTACTGGGCTCTCACCATTGGGCCATGCCCAGGAAGTGGAGAGGAAGCAGCGGGCCTGCTGGAGCTGGGCTGGGCCTTGGGGAGGCCATCCCACGAGGGAAAGGGGCCGGTCAACGGACGCTCGTCCTCCTCCTGCTCGAACAGGGAGGAGCCGGCGGCCATGGCAGAGGACGCGGCGGCGCTGGAGCGCAGGGAGGCCGAGAGGGGGCCCGGGCAGGGAAAACGGGCGGATCCGGCCGACCGGCGGCGGATCCGGGCAACGGCGACGGCGACGGAGCTCCGGGAGGCACGGGTCCACACCCATGGCGACCTACGAGGCAGAGAGAGAGAGACGGAGGGAGAGGTTAGAGAGACTTCGGGAGAAGGAAAGAGGGTGCGGGGTCACCGGGTACTCATCTCCGGCGATAGCGGCGGCAGATGGCTTCGGCCAGAGGGCGGCGGCGAGCGCTCCCGTTCCCATCGGGATCGAGCGGGAGGGCGTGAGAGGTGGGAGGGGCGGGGCGGCTCGGTCGACTGCAGGGCGGCATCGGGACCGATTCGGCCCGCGACGGGCCGCAGACGGGCTTCGGCAGGCCCGAGCGGGGCGGGGAGGCTGAAGGGGGACGTGGCGCGACGAGGATGGTGGAGAGCGCCTGGCCGGCAGCGGCTGGTCAGTTGGGTGGCGCCAAGTGGCGGGACGGTGGTGGATGGCGCCGGAAAACGAGGGGGGAGGTGGTTGGATGTGGCTGGCGGCGCGGATTTTGATGTGGCGGCGGCGGCTGATCCAAGGGGAAGGCTAGAGGTAGGTGGAGGGGCTAGGAATGCCAAATTTGGAAGGGGGGTGTCCATATATAGGCAGGGATGGCTAGGGTTTGGGTTTAGGGGGGTTTTAGGAGCGTTTCGGAGCCTCCGATCACGATCGGACGGTCCGGAGTGGAGGGGGGTTAGGTAGGTGGGCTAGGGGGCTGTGAAGAGGAGTAGGGCTGAGGTGAGAGGGAAGGAGTGCAGCCCAGTAGCTGTTTCCGGAGACCGAAAACATCCGACGATAATACCGGCAAGGGTGTCGCTATATATTTAATGGTTGGGCTATCAAACGAGCTCCGAATGCGACGAAACTTGATAGGCGCTCTGTCTACACTATAATAAGACCGCACGCCAAGTTTCAACCCATTCCGAGAACATTTTTATGCCACTTACGAAACGAGGTCTGAGAGGGGTAACGGGCGCGTGTGGGAGTGTCGGATTGCGAAACGGACAATGGGGGAAAGGACCGGATGCAAGTTTTGAAAAACACGCAGATGAAATGCAGATGATGACATGGCAAAATGCAACACGCAAGCAGATGACATGGCAACAACGGCGAATAACTAGCAGACACCTGGCGCATCGGATCCTGGGCATTACAACACTCCTCCACTAACAAGAGATCTCGTCCCGAGATCTTAGGACCGAGACGGAAGGGAAAAGGGATGAGGTGAAACAAGCACTCAAGAGAAGAAGCAAAGAATCGAGAGCACTCGAGAAGAAGAAAGGAACGACGAGAATGACGAGAATCGAAAGCTCACGGAATCAGATAGATTCTGAAAGTACTCCGGTTAGAATGAGATAAGAAACGAATACGGCTGAAAGGATTTAGACAGCACTCCGGCTGAAGATGGAAGGAAAAGAACATGAACTTGAGAGGATGGAATGATACTTGATGAACTCTTGAAGAATGAATTAAATCATGAAGAACCATCATGAAGAACTCCGGTGACAAAACGATGATGAGATAGAAATGAAGGATGAAAGGAATGAGATTAAAGCTTGCGGTGATTTAGATGGAGGTTCCGACGAAATTGCCGAGGAAAATTTGAACTCCAGAAAAGAAAAGATGAGACACTTGAAACTAGAATTTATTCCTCAAGAACAAACTCCGAAGGAAGGAATTACTCACTTGGATGAAATAAGAATAAGATTTATTGTATGCTTATCCTTCATCCAATTAAATTGATGACAAGCAATGGATCTTGCATACTACTTATTCTTCTTGAAAGAGAATTGAGAAGTGACATATCGCAAACTTGGGAAGGTCTTCAAGAACCACCGGTAGGATTGAAAAGAACGAAAGGATTAAGGGGAATATAGCACCAAAACTTGAGAAAGTCTCCATGAACCACCGGTAGGATTGAAAAGGAAGAATGAATAATATGATAATCAAAGAAAAAGAATCTTGAATGAACCACCGTAAGAATTCGGAAATGACTGACGAAAGAGAATGAAACATCCGGAAGAATTCAAAGAACCAAATATGCTTGAGGGGATTTAGATGCAAAAGAACAAAGAGATCATGAGCTGATTAAAGAACACTTGAACGAAGCACCGGGATAATTGGATAACGTTAGCTGAAATGCGAGGACGAAGAATTCTTCTGGAACAATGGCCTCCGATGAAAAGAAATGGAAAACAACTTCTGACATGCTCCGGATGGGTAAGCAAAGGAATATCTGACAATTGGGATAATATGAGAGGATAACATGAAGCTAGAACCACGAAACTTCGATAGAACGGGCAAGATTTAGAGGAAAAACTCTTCTTCGGTCTTCAAATGACGACGAGAGACACCACCAAAATTACTGAGATACTCCGGGAGAATGAAAAGCGAAGAGGTTGAGCCAACAATGAAATGATTTGAAATCGATCTTGGAAAAGGCATGTGACTGATGGGATTCATTCTTACGTCACACTTTGAAAAGAATTGAGAATAACTCCGGGGAAATTAGTAGAGTCAGGTAGATCCTGGGAAAAACCGGTGGGTTAGGGCCCACTAAAAGAAAACACCGTTGGAAAGGATTGTTGAACAGATAGATGATGCACCGGAACAATTGAAATATTTGAATGAGGTGACCACCTCGAATTAATTCGAACACAGACGAATCTTCTGAGATGTCTTCCGAACTCCGGAATGATTGAATGGCGAGAGGCAAACGAGTAAGGAGAACGCTTGATCCAAGGAAAGAATATGATCAACCCAGAAAACTTGAATTGAGTCCACCGAAAAAGAAAAGAGATGAAGAATGTCAAACGAGACGAGAATTCACCGGTTGAAATAATTGAGGGAAGACTGAAGAGGATCCGTACGAATGAAATTGATGGTCGACAGAGACTCAGGCTCCGGGAAGAAGAGGGTGGGAGGGCGGGAAAAAAGGCAACTTGGGCGGGGGAACCAACGAATAACTTGAAGAGAAAACACCGGTTGAAATCATTGAGGAAAGAAAGCAAGGACTTCACACGGATGGATACTCGATGACGGACTCCCGGTTCCGAGAAGAAAAGGTTGGGCGGGTGGGAAAACAAGACAACTGAGGATTGAACTTGGCGAGGAAGAAGAGGCTCGAGTCAACTTGACGAGAAATGCATCGGATAAAAAGAGGATGGACAACTCACGAAACTAACCACGTGATCCTAAGAAAAATTTGAACGGGAAGAGGAGTAATTCAAAACACCTACATCAAGATTTCTCACCAGAGCGACGAAGGGGCAGAGAAGTAAAAAAGAATTTCTACTCTCCGATATAACTAGACTCCGAAAACAGTTTTCTTCTAGACTCAACAACGGCCAAACTACACGATCAATCAAGGGGGCTCCTAAGGTCGGTCGAGGCTCTGATACCAACTTATCACGCCCAATATGAGACCCTATCCAAAAGGAACTCAAAGGTCCCACCAAGGATAGACCTGCATATTGAAACGCTTTTGCAAGGTGGATATCATTACATCAACATTACATAATAGACGGGGATACATACAAGAGGCAAACAATGCCACACGAATACAACATCATCATACAAGAGATCAACATCCGACTATGGATGATACATAAACAGAAAATCAAACAATATCCACCCTGCTAGCCCAGGCTGCCGACCTGGAACCTATCCCCTGATCGAAGAAGAAGCAGAAGAAGAACTCAACGCAAGCAAGCGTCGCTCTCGTGTCAAGATCATCGCAACCTGTACCTGCAACTGTTGTTGTAGTAATCTGTGAGCCACGAGGACTCAGCAATCCCATTACCATGGGTATCAAGACTAGCAAAGCTTAAAGGGGAAAGGAAGGGGTAAAGTGGTGAGGTTGCAGCAGCGACTAAGCATATATGGTGGCTAACCAACGCAAATAAGAGCGAGAAGAGAGCAAGCGGAACGGTCGTCAACTAGTAATGATCAAGAAGTGATCCTGAGCTCCTACTTACGTCAAACATAACACAGAAACCGTGTTCACTTCCCGGACACCGCCGACAAGAGACCATCACGGCTACACACGCGGTTGATGCGTTTTAATTCGGATCTGGTGTCAAGTTATCTACAACTGGACATTAACAAATTCCCATCTGCCACATAACCGCGGGCACGGCTTTCGAAAGATAATACCCTGCAGGGGTGTCCCAACTTAGCCCATGATAAGCTCTCGCGATCAACGAAGGATATACCTTCTCCCAGGAAGACCCGATCAGTCTCGGAATCCCGGTTTACAAGACATTTCGATAATGGTAAAACAAGACCAGCAAGACCGTCCGATGCGCCGACATCCCGATAGGAGCTGCACATATCTCATTCTCAGGGCAACACCGGATAAGCGAAGCGTACAGGTACCGACGAATCCAAGTTGCCAAGGAATGGTCCCGCACGGTGCGCTAGTTTGGACCAACACTTAGACAAGCATTGGCCCGGGGGGGCATAATAAAGATGACCCTTGGGTTAATTACTCCCAAGGGAAAAGTAGGTGATGGTGAGGCAAATGGTAAAACCAAGGTTGGGCCTTGCTGGAGGAGTTTTATTCAAAGCGAACTGTCAGGGGGGTCCCATAAATCACCCGACCGCGTTAGGAACGCAAAATCCGGGAACATAACACTGGTATGACGGAAACTAGGGCAGCAAGAGTGGAACAAAACACCAGGCATAAGGCCGAGCCTTCCACCCTTTACCAAATATATAGATGCATTAATAATATAAGAGATATTGTGATATCCCAACCATAATCCTGTCCACCATGGAGCAATCTTCAACTTCACCTGCAACTAACAACGCTATAAGAGGGGCTGAGCAATGCGGTAACATAGCCAAACAACGGTTTGCTAGGAAGGGTGTCAAAGGTTAGAGGTTCATGGCAATTTGGGAGGCTAGACGAGCAAATGATAGGTAGCGCAGCATAGCGATAGAACGAAGCAACTAGCATGGCAATGATAGTAATGAGATCCAGGGTAGCGGTCATCTTGCCAGAAATCCCACAAGGAAGAAGAACGAGTCCATGAAGAAGATGAAGCCACGAAGACGAACCAAGCGTAGACGAACGCATCCTCACGATCGCAACGAAACAGGAACTATCGAGAAGAAGCACACAACATGGTAAACACACCACACATGAACAAGACATGATGCACAACAAGCATGATGCATGACAAAGCTACATGAAGCTACTCATGGCAAGAGTTGATGCAAACAAGAACAACACATCAAAACAAGTTTAAATGAGGCCGGAAACAACATATAACAATTCCGGTAAGTCCTCATATGCAAATTTCGAAATTGGTCCAGAACTGAATAAGCATTAAGTTGAAGTTGTTAAACAGCAAGTTAAGATGCACCAAGATGATCTACACAAAATTCTAGTCAAGTTACATATAAAGTTCATTAGATTCGGAGCTACGGCCTAGAAGATATGAGCAAAATAAGTTAAGCATGGCATTGATGCAAAATGCATACAAACATCAAGCAAACACCTCAAAACAAGGATGCAACATGATAATATGAAACTACATGCAAAATCAAGCAAGTTTCATATAGAGCACACTCAAAACGGAGCAACGTTGCAACACACACACACTATACAAGTCATAGCAACAATCTGTTCATAACAGCAACTAGGCATATTGCAAGCATCAAAACAACATGCTACAACATTTCAACATAAGAACAAAAGGCATGGGCATGAAGTACAGGTAAAGCATAACAAGACATGAACACTGAGCTATCTCCAGAAATCACTAGAACATGCTCCAAAACACATGGTAAGATGGCAAATAATAACAGTTTCAGACTTATCAGGAAATAATATCAGGTTGCAATGTTTAGAGCTATCAAACAATATGTTACAGGAACTTAACATGGCAAACAAAGGCATGGCATGAATCTACTAATGGCATAGAACAAAAGTCCCTTACTGACCATGAGCAAAAGGGCACGGAAAATATGATGGCGCCCATGTAAACATGGCAAGTTATATTACAGATTCATACATGGCAGGAACAACAATAAGTAGGCATGTTGGTGAGCTTGAACCACTCACCACAGAGCAATACATGGCATGGCAAGGAAACCAACAGTAAGAAGACATGTTTGTGAAGCTAAGCATGGCAAGAGCAAGTTCAGAGGGTGCATGGATCACTAGGAAACAATCATGGAAACATTGAACTTAATGTTAACAGGTTGACAGCAACATTATTTAGCAACTTTGGTGCAAGAATACAACAAGCTACAGCAGGCTATAAATGCAACCAGGGGCATGAATGGATAGATCAAGACATGTATAACAAAACATCCTTAGTGAACATCTCTAGAATAATGCACGAAATGACTTGTAGCAGTAGGTTTACATAGCAACAAATTATAACAAAATCTGTCAGGAAAACAGCAACAGCGAGTACCCTACTTAACAAGCTCGATGCACTCAGTACACAAGTCACAAAAATACATGGATAGCACCTCCGGAAATATGGCATAGCATAGATCAAAACACATGTAGACATCAACCTCATAGGATGCACACATCAAACATGGCAAAAATGACAAATGAGCATGTTATAACAGTTTCAGCAGATTAACAGCAATATGCACTCTTCCAACAGCATTTCGGGCATCAAGGTTGACTCAAACGAACATGATGCAATGGAATGAAATGAAGTACTCATCGAGGCGAACAATTTGACATATTGCACGCACGAAACGGAGCAGTATACATGGAGATATGATGCGATGAACATGGCATGATAATGTAAATAATTTCGGGACTTAGTCATTTTTCAGGAAAAAAACGGAGTGAGCGCAGATTAGCTAAAAGTCGCACGGGCAGGGTTTACTGGGCTCTCACCATTGGGCCAAGCCCAGGAAGTGGAGAGGAAGCAGCAGGCCTGCTGGAGCTGGGCTGGGCCTTGGGGAGGCCATCCCACGAGGGAAAGGGGCTGGTCAACGGACGCTCGTCCTCCTCCTGCTCGAACAGGGAGGAGGCGGCGGCCATGGCAGAGGACGCGGCGGTGCTGGAGCGCAGGGAGGCCGGGAGGGGGCCCGGGCAGGGAAAACGGGCGGATCCGGCCGACCGGCGGCGGATCCGGGCAACGGCGACAGCGACGGAGCTCCGGGAGGCACGGGTCCACACCCATGGCGACCTACGAGGTAGAGAGAGAGAGACGGAGGGAGAGGTTAGAGAGACTTCGGGAGAAGGAAAGAGGGTGCGGGGTCACCGGGTACTCATCTCCAGTGATGGCGGCGGCAGATGGCAGGGCGGCATCGGGCCCGATTCGGCCCGCGACGGGCCGCAGACGGGCTTCGGCAGGCCCGAGCGGGGCGGGGAGGCTGAAGGGGGACGTGGCGCGACGAGGATGGTGGAGAGCGCCTGGCCGGCAGCGGCTGGTCAGTTGGGTGGCGCCAAGTGGCAGGACGGTGGTGGATGGCGCCGGAAAACGAGGGGGAGGCGGTTGGATGTGGATGGTGGCGCGGATTTCGATGTGGCGGCGGCGGCTGATCCGAGGGGAAGGCTAGAGGTAGGTGGAGGGGCTAGGAATGCCAAATTTGGAAGGGGGTGTCCATATATAGGCAGGGATGGCTAGGGTTTGGGTTTAGGGGGGTTTTAGGAGCGTTTCGGAGCCTCCGATCACGATCGGACGGTCCGGAGCGGAGAGGGGTTAGGTAGGTGGGCTAGGGGGCTGTGAAGAGGAGTAGGGCTGAGGTGAGAGGGAAGGAGTGCAGCCCAGTAGCTGTTTCCGGAGACCGAAAACATCCGACGATAATACCGGCAAGAGTGTCGCTATATATTTAATGGTTGGGCTATCAAACGAGCTCCGAATGTGACGAAACTTGACAGGCGCTCTGTCTACACTATAATAAGACCGCACGCCAAGTTTCAACCCATTCCGAGAACATTTTTGTGCCACTCACGAAACAAGGTCTGAGAGGGGTAACGGGCGCGTGTGGGAGTGTCGGATCGCGAAACGGACAACGGGGGAAAGGACCGGATGCATGTTTTGAAAAACACGCAGATGAAATGCAGATGATGACATGGAAAAATGCAACACGCAAGCAGATGACATGGCAACAACGGCGAATAACTGGCAGACACCTGGCGCATCGGATCCGGGGCGTTACATAAGCACAGGAGCCAGGCAACCCAGCTTGGCCAAAACTTAAGTCATATCGATGCATATAATGGTGAATAAAAGGTACATGCGGAAGTGTGACACATGTGTTGGGCATGAAGCCCGTATAAATAAGCTTCTGTTAAAGAAGCCCTCAGGTATAATGAGCACAGATAATGCGTCAAGTGTGTGCGAACAATGCACGAACAAGCTTTTAAAAGGCTGTAATAGGAACGGGGGGAGAAGGAGAGAAATAGAAGACAACTAATATGTAAAGTATAGACGGAGGAAGAAGACGAACTCAGAATCCGGCGCTAGGCATAGAATCTTCGGAGACGGACTGCGTTCCATGGGTTCGGCTCGAGTCAGTTATCCGATGCATCTTGCAGACGGTACGCTCCACCGGTCAGGACTTGGTCGATGATAAAGGGACCTTCCCATTTGGGCTTGAGTTTGTCCTTTTTCTTGTCCGGCAAGCGTAGAACTAACTCGCCAACGTTGTAAGTTTTGGCCCATACTTCTCTGCTTTGATATCTTCGAGCTTGCTATTGATAGAATGCGGAATGGGCTTTTGCCACATCATGCTCCTCCTCCAATGCGTCCAAACTGTCCTGCCGGTCGAGCTCGGCTTCTCTTTCTTCGTACATGCGCACGCGAGGTGAGTCATGAATTATGTCACAGGGCAGAACTGCCTCTGTGCCGTATACCATAAAGAATGGTGTAAATCCGGTGGTGCGATTCGGAGTGGTCCGCAGCCCCTAGAGTACGGAGTCGAGCTCCTCTACCCAGTGTGTGTTAGATTACTTAAGGGACCGCACTAATCGGGGTTCGATGCTGCTCATGATTAGACCATTTGCTCGCTCGACTTGACCGTTAGTTTGACGGTGATAGACTGAAGCATAGTCGAGTTTGATGCCCATGTTTTTGAACCAGAGTTTAACCTCGTCGGCCCTAAAGTTTGTGCCGTTATCAGTGATGATGCTATGGGGGATGCCGTAACGGTGTACGACCCCTGATATGAAGTCTATCACCGGTCCGGATTCGGCCGTCTTAACAGGTTTGGCCTC
Source organism: Triticum timopheevii (assembly GCA_963921465.1). Classification (NCBI taxonomy): domain Eukaryota; kingdom Viridiplantae; phylum Streptophyta; class Magnoliopsida; order Poales; family Poaceae; genus Triticum; species Triticum timopheevii. Next base: position 242,739,574 of record OY997264.1, on the reverse strand, counting down.
TATCCATTTGGTGAATTTATCCACCATGACCAGTAGGTATTTTTGCTTGTGGGTTCCTCCTTTAAGGGGTCCAACCATGTCAAGCCCCCAGACCGCGAAGGGCCAGGTTATGGGTATAGTTTTGAGGGCGGTGGGTGGCATGTGGCTTTGATTAGCAAAGAGCTGGCAACCGACGCATCGTTGGACTAAGTCCTGAGCATCTGCCCGGGCCGTCGGCCAATAAAATCTTGTACGGAAGGCCTTGCCTACAAGGGCCCGGGCTGCGGCATGGTGCCCGCCGAGTCCGGCATGAATTTCAACCAGAAGGTTCCGCCCTTCCTCTTCGAAGATACATGTTTGAAGGACTCCGGTTGTGCTTTTCTTGTAAAGCTCTCCCTCATGGACCTTATAGGCTTTAGATCGCCGCACTATGCAGCGGGCCTCGTTTTGGTCCTCGGGAAGTTCCTGCCTGGTTAGGTAGGCTAGGAATGGTTCCGTCCACGGGGCAATGACTGCCATTATTATGTGGGCTGAGGATGTTACTTCGTTGGCAGAACCGCCAATTGTGTCAGAATGTTCGGTGTCGGGCAGTGCGGTTGGGTCCGGGTTATTATTTCCGGATTCCCCCTCCCATAGTACGGATGCCTTGAACAGCCTCTCTAGGAAGATGTTGGGAGGGATGGCATCGCGCTTTGCGCCAATGCGTGCCAATACGTCTGCTGCCTGGTTGTTATCCCGGGCTATATGGTGAAATTTGAGCCCCTCAAACCGAGCTGACATTTTTAGGACGGCGTTGCGATAAGCTGCCATTTTTGGATCCTTGACATCGAAGTCTCCATTTATTTGGGATATCGCGAGGTTTGAATCCCCGCGCACCTCTAGGCGTTGAATGCCCATGGAGATTGCCATCCGGAGGCCATGTAGAAGGGCCTCGTATTCGGCTGCGTTGTTAAAGCCGCCATGCATCCCGTCAATTTTTGTATTTGTTTGAGGTCCTTTGGGATATCCAATTGTGACAAAGCTCGGATCTTGACTGGGCTTGCTTCAATTCCTCTAACGGATACAATGAAGCCCAAGAGCTTTCCGGCTGGTACGCCGAAAACACATTTTTCCGGGTTAAGCTTAATGTCATACGTTCGGAGATTATCAAACGTGAGCCTCAAATCATCTACTAGAGTTTTGACGTGCTTGGTTTTGACGACCACATCGTCTATGTATGCCTCCACTGTTTTGCCAATCTGGTTTGCCAGACATGTCTGAATCATGCGTTGATATGTTGCGCCGGCGTTTTTGAGCCCAAAGGGCATTGTGTTGAAGCAGAATGGGCCATATGGGGTGATGAATGCCGTTGCGGCCTGGTCGGGCTCTGCCATCTTAATTTGGTGGTAGCCGGAGTATGCGTTGAGGAAACACAATGAATCGTGTCCTGCGGTAGCGTCGATAATTTGATCGATGCGAGGGAGGGGGAAGGGATCCTTTGGGCAAGCCTTGTTGAGGTCTTTAAAATCGACGCATAGGCGCCAGGATTTGTCCTTCTTTGGTACCATCACCAGGTTTGCTAGCCAGTTCGGATGTTTTATATCTCTGATGAATTCGACCTCCAATAATTTGGCTAGCTCCTCTCCCATGGCCTGTCTCTTGGGTTCGGAGAAACGCCGAAGAGCCTGTTTGACTGGCTTGAATCCTTTCATGATGTTTAGGCTGTGCTCGGCCAGCCGGTGTGGGATTCCTCGCATGTCTGAAGGGTGCCAGGCAAAGATGTCCCAATTTTCGCGTAGGAATTCTCGTAGTGCGGCGTCTACATCAGGGTTTAATTGTGCCCCAATGGAGGCCGTTTTTGTAGGGTCCGTTGGATGGACTTGGAATTTTACTATTTCGTCCGCTGGTTTAAAGGAGGTGGGCTTGGATCTCTTATCGAGTATAACATCGTCCCTATTTACCGTGGAGCTTAGCGTAGTGAGTTCCTCGGCCGCTAGGGCTTCGGATTGTGCCTCGAGGGCCAGTGCGGCTGTCTTGTTTTCGGCGCAAAGTTCTGTGTCCGGGTCACAAGCAAGAGTGATGATTCCGTTGGTCCCGGGCATTTTCAGCTTCATGTACCCGTAATGGGGTATAGCTTGGAAAATTGTGAATGCTTCTCGCACTAATAGAGCGTGATATCCGCTACTGAACGGGGCCACTTGGAACGTGACCTCCTCGGACATGTAATTATCCGGCATGCCGAACACCACATCAAGTGTGATTTTTCCTGTACAGCATGCTTCCCGACTAGGGATTATTCCTCTAAAGGTTGTGCTGCTTCGCTCAATGCGGCTCCAGTCTATTTCCATTTTTCTGAGGGTTTCCTCGTAAATGAGGTTCAATCCGCTGCCACCATCCATGAGTACCTTGGTAAGGCGAAAGTCGTCCACTATTGGACTGAGGACCAATGCGGCTGGTGCTCGGGCTGTTCGGAATTTAGGTTCGTCACTGGCATTAAAGGTAATTGCCGTGTCACTCCATGGGTTTATTGTTGCAACTTGGTAGACTTCGGCAAGGCTGCGGAGTGTTCATTTCCGTATATTATGTGATGCGAAAGTCTCGAAATTTTTAATACCGTACTGGTATCCTTGGGATGGTGCACTGGAGTTAGAAGCTCTTCACCGCTTTTGGCCACCTGCCGTCGTATCCAACATGCTCTAAGGCTATGAATTGGAGTGGTGCCCTCTGTACTATGAATTTTGCAGGGTCCATTGAGCCACCCTTCCAATACGGTTCCATGCCCTATAGAGGGTTTTTGCTTTTTGGTATTTAACCCAGGTGCCTGGCGATAATGCACCTTTTTATTTCGGACTGGGATTGTATTCAAGGCCGGATTGTCCAAAACATTGATTTTGGTTTTCCAGGCGCTTTCCATCGCACAGTACTTTCGTACTATGGATGCCAAGTCAGCGAAGCGTGTGATTTCACGGCGACATACGGTGTTGAGGATTCCCTTGTCCGTGCAATTATTGCAGAAGAATGAAATTGCGTCCTCCTCACGGCAATCCTTTATCCTATTTATGACCAGGAGGAATCTGGCCCAGTAATGGTGTACTGTTTCTGCGGGCTCTTGCCTGATTTGGGATAGATCGCTTATGTTTGGGTGGGCGGGTGGAATTAAATTCGGAACCCCGTCCACTTTAAAACTCAGGGGCCAAGTAGTTTCCGAACTTGGAAGCTTGGGTTCTTGGATGTCATCCAATGAATCTAGCCCACTACCTGACTTTAGGTTCAGGGCTTGAGTGACGTCCTCCCCTCCGCGGGAATCTGGCATGGAGGGATCAGGAATCCGGACGTAACTAGTCCTTAAGATAGAAGAAGGGTCACCGGATTGTTCCTCTACCACAGCAACGTGGTGGGTAACCTGGGGAGAGTTAATCTTTCTCAGATCGGGTTTAAGCCCAATCTGATCGTAGTCTGTAGCGACTCCCAGGGCGGCGATGTGATCCAAGAGCTCGTTTAAGGAAGAGAGCTCCATCGGATCTAACTGCTCGGCGAGTTCCGAGTTGACGTGAAGATTGCTTTCGATGACCCGAGAAGTCATTGTCGGCGCTGCGGCCGAACAGGCGGTCATAAGGAAACCGCCAACCGGAGAGTTTGGCCGATAGCCAAAGCTCTTTTAGCCACAGTGCCGTCTTTAAAGATGGGACGGGGCATCCTTCCTGATGGCAACGACATAGAGGAACTCTCAATGAAAGCACCAATGTCGGTGTCAAAACCGGCGGATCTCGGGTAGGGGGTCCCGAACTGTGCGTCTAGGCGGATGGTAACAGGAGACAAGGGACACAATGTTTTTACCCAGGTTCGGGCCCTCTCGATGGAGGTAAAACCCTACTCCTGCTTGATTGATATTGATGATATGGGTAGTACAAGAGTAGATCTACCACGAGATCAGAGAGGCCAAACCTTAGAAGCTAGCCTATGGTATGATTATTGTTCGTCCTACGGACTAAAACCCTCCGGTTTATATAGGCACCGCAGAGGGTTAGGGTTACACAGAGTCGGTTACAATGGTAGGAGATCTACATATCCGTATTGCCAAGTTTGCCTTCCACGCCAAGGAAAGTCCCATCCGGACACGGGACGAAGTCTTCAATGTTGTATCTTCATAGTCCAGGAGTTCGGCCGAAGATGATAGTTCGGCTATCCGGACACCCCCTAGTCCAGGACTCCCTCAGTAGGTATGGTGGTTGTTTTGAGGAAGATATAAGGAGGTTTATGTGTGATAGAGCGTATCGTATCACGGGGTTTGGATGCACCGGCGAAGTTTGCACCAACTCTCAAGGTGAGAAAGGGCAATGCACGGTACCGAAGAGGCTAGCAAAGGCCGAAAGATGAGAGTGCGTATAATCCATGGATTCAACATTAGTCAAGAGAACTCATATACTTATTGCAAAAATTTAGAAGTCATAAAAAATCAAGTACTACGCGCATGCTCCTAGGGGGGTAGATTGGTAGGAAAAGACCATCGCTCGTCCCCGACCGCCACTCATAAGGATGCACAAGCCAGGTACACTTCATGTTTCAAATTTGTCACACAACTTTAACCAAACTTCAACACAAGCATTTCTCAAATTCACAATTACTCAACTAGCACGACTTTGATATTATCACCTCCATATCTCAAAACAATTATCAAGCATCAAACTTATCTTAGTATTCAACGCACTCAAAAGAAAGTTTCACATATCTTGAATACCAAGTATATTAATATTAAGCAAATAACCATGCTATTAATGACTCTCAAAATAATCTAAGTGAAACATGAGAGATCAATAGTTTCTTTAAAACAAAACCACCACCGTGCTCTAAAAGATCTAAGTGAAGTACTAGAGCAACAATTATCACGCTCAAAAGATATAAGTGAAGCACTATGAGCAAAACTATCAAGCTCAAAAGATATAAGTGAAGCACATAGAGTATTCTAGCAAATTCCAATTCATGTATGGCTCTCTCAAAAGGTCTGTACAGCAAGGATGATTGTGGCAAACTAACAACTAAAGACGCAAATAAACAAGGCACTCCAAGCAAAACACATATAATGTGGTGAATAAAAATATAGCTCCAAGTAAATTACCGATGGAAGTAGATGAAAGAGGGGATGCCTTCCGGGGCATCTCCAAGCTTTGACTTTTTGGTGTCCTTGGATTATCTTGGGGGTGCCATGGGCATCCCCAAGCTTAGGCTCTTGCCACTCCTTGTTCCATAATCCATCAAAAGAATTCACCCAAAACTTGAAAACTTCACAACACAAAACTCAATAGAAATCTCGTGAGCTCCGTTAGAGAAAGAAAACAAAAGACTACTTTAAGGTACTGTAATGAACTCATTATTTATTTATATTGGTGTTAAACCTACTTTATTCCAACTTCTCTATGGATTATAAACTATTTTACTAGCCATAGATTCATCAAAATAAGCAAACAACACACGCAAAACAGAATCTGTCAAAAACAGAACAGTCTGTAGCAATCTGTAACTAACGCAAACTTCTGGAGCTCTAAAAATCCTACCAAAATAGGAAGTCCTGGAAAATTTGTTTATTTAACAGAAGTAAAAAGAATCAACGCAAAATCAGGTTCCTGTGATTTAACAAAATTATATTCGTGCATGCAAAGTTTCTGTTTTTCAGCAGAATCAAATCAACTATCATCGTAGATTATCCTATAGGTTCTACTTGGAACAAACACTAATTAAAAGATAAAACCACATCCAAACATAGGCTATATGGATTATTTATTCCTAAACAAAAGCAAAAACAAAAAACACAAAATAAAATTGGGTTGCCTCCCAACAAGCACTATCATTTAACGCCCCTAGCTAGGCATAAAGGCAAGGATAGATCTAGGTATTGCCATCTTTGGTATGCAATCCATAAGTGGCTCTCATGATAGATTCATATGGTAATTTTATTTTCTTTCTAGGGAAGTGTTCCATGCCCTTCTTTAAGGGAAATTGGAATCTAATATTCCCTTCCTTCATATCAATAATTTCACCAATCGTTCTAAGGAAAGGTCTACCAAGAATAATAGGACATGAAGGATTGCAATCTATATCAAGAACGATAAAATCTACGGGCACATAATTCCTATTTGCAACAATAATAACATCATTAATTCTTCCCATACGCTTCTTAATAGTGGAATCCGCAAGATGCAAGTTTAGAGAGCAATCATCAAAGTCACGGAAATCTAGCAAATCACACAAAGTTTTGGGAATAGTAGAGACACTAGCACCCAAATCACACAAAGCATGAAACTCATAATCTTTAATTTTAATTTTGATAGTAGGTTCCCACTCATCATAGAGTTTTCTAGGGATAGAAACTTTCAACTCAAGTTTTTCTTCATAAGATTGCATCAAGGCATCAACAATGTGTTCGGTAAAGGCCTTATTTTGACTATAAGCATGAGGAGAATCTAGCACGGATTGCAACAAGGAAATACAACCAACTAAAGAGAAAATTTCATAATTAAATTCCTTGAGATCCAAAATAGTGGGTTTAGCAACATCTAGGTTTTTATTTCTTTCAATCCCACTTTTATCAAATTCATCATCAAGATCTAGAAACTTTGAATTCTTAGAATGCCTTCTAGATAAAGGAAGATCATATTCAGTTTCATCAAGATTCATATTGCAAAACAAAGATTTAATGGGGGACACATCAATAACTTTTAGATCTTCATCTTGATTTTCATAAGAATTCGGTTTAGCGGCCATCTTATTGACTAAGGTAGCTTGCATATCCGAAATTTCAGCGGTCATCTTTTTAGGACGAGCAATTTGGGCTCTTATACCATCAAATTCTTTAGACATATCATCGAGTTCTTTATTCATATAAATCATAAAACTTTTTTGTTCCTTAAGCTCGTTTCTAAAGAAATTATTATGCTCAAATTGCAAAACCATAAACTTTCTGACATTGCTTTCAATCTCCTCTAGCCTTTTAAGGTGAAGATCACCAAATCTAGGAAGAGCCATCGCGACAAGCAAGCAAACTAACACACAAGCAAACAAACGGACGAGGAAAAAGGCAAACAGGAAAAAGAGGAGGAGATTGGGAAAGAGAGGGCGAATAAAACGGCAAGGGTGAAGTGGGGGAGTCGAAAACGAGAGGCAGATGGCAAATAATGTAATGCGAGAGATAGGAATTGTGATGGGTACTTGGTATGGTTGACTTGCTTGTGTGAGCCTCCACGGCAACGGCGCCAGAAATTCTTCTTGCTACCTCTTGAGCACTGCGTTGGATTTCCCCGAAGAGGAGAGGATGATGCAGTAAAGTAGCGTAAGTATTTCCCTCAGTTTTTGAGAACCAAGGTATCAATCCAGTAGGAGACCACGCACAAGTCCCTCGTACCTACACAAAATGATAGCTCCTCGCAACCAACGCGATTGGGGTGGTCAATCCCTTCACGGTCACTTACGAGAGTGAGATGTGATAGAGATGATAAATAATATTTTTGGTATTTTTGGTATATAGATGCAAAGTGAAAAGTAAAAGGCAAAGTAAAAGCAAAGCAAGTAATAAAGTGATAGAGATTAATATGATGAGAATAGACCCGGGGGCCATAGGTTTCACTAGTGGCTTCTCTCAAGAGCATAGATATTCTACGGTGGGTGAACAAATTATTGTTGAGCAACTGATATAATTGAGCATAGTTATGAGTATATCTAGGTATGATCATGTATATAGGCATCACGTCTAAGACAAGTAGATCGAAACGATTCTGCATCTACTACTATTACTCCACTCATCGACCGCTATCCAGCATGCATCTAGAGTATTAAGTTAAAAACAGAGTAACGCCTTAAGCAAGATGACATGATGTAGAAGGATAAATTCATGCAATATGATAAAAACCCCATCTTGTTATCCTCGATGGCAACAATACAATACGTGCCTTGCTGCCCCTTCTGTCACTGGGAAAGGACACCGCAAGATTGAACCCAAAGCTAAGCACTTCTCCCATTGCAATAAATACCAATCTAGTTGGCCAAACCAAAAGGATAATTTGAAGAGACTTGCAAAGATAAATCAATCATACATAAAAGAATTCAGAGAAGATTCAAATATTATTCATAGATAAGCTGGATCATAAACCCACAATTCATCGGTCTCAACAAACACACCGTGAAAAGAAGATTACGTCGAATAGATCTCCACGAGATAGGGGGAGAACATTGTATTGAGATCCAAAAAGAGAGAAGAAGCCATCTAGCTACTAGCTATGGACCCGAAGGTCTGAAGTAAACTACTCACACTTCATCAGAGGGGCTATGGTGTTGATGTAGAAGCCCTCCGTGATGGATGCCCCCTCCGGTGGAGCTCCGGAAATGGCCCCAAGATGGAATCTCGTGGATACAGAAGGTTGCGGCGGTGGAATTAGGTTTTTGGCTCCTCCTCTGATCGTTTGGGGATACGTAGGTATATATAGGAGGAAGGAGTACGTCGATGGAGCAACAGGGGGGCCACGAGGCAGGGGGCACGCCCTAGGGGGGGCGCCCCCACCCTCGTGACCACCTCTGTTACTTCTTGGAGTTGGGTCCAAGTCTCCTGGATCACGTTCGGTGAGAAAATCACGTTCCTGAAGGTTTCATTCTGTTTGGACTCCGTTTGATATTTCGTTTCTTCGAAACACTGAAATAGGCAAAAAAACAGCAATTCTGGGCTGGGCCTCCGGTTAATAGGTTAGTCCCAAAATAATATAAAAGTGGAAAATAAAGCCCAATATAGTCCAAAACAGTAGATAAAGTAGCATGGAGCAATCAAAAATTATAGATACGTTCGAGACGTATCGGTCGGTTGTTCCAAAGCCACTAGAATTTTACTATTATTAGAGGTAAAGCTAGTTCATACAATCGAATCTAAGAGTTGGTTCAAACAGGGAAGAAAGTGGGAAAGTTGTAGCATGAATCTAGGACTTGGTTCTAAGAGGAAACGGGGGAAAGTAATAGATACTGGCTACCCAACCGGTCTCTTGGCTGAAAAGGCGAAGAAAGCGTGGTGGATGGCGAAGGGTGGGGGGAAGTAGACATGTCTCTTGGTCGAAAATGGAAAGAAAGTGAGGGGTGTTGGAGGATAACGCAAATGAGAACGAGCAATTCTAGATTTCCTGTTCTCATATAGGAAAATGTCGTCGAGGAGATAAAAAATGGGAAAAATGTAGACATGCTGACTGAGTGTTTGCCGCTCTCGGCAACCACATCTGCCTCACCACTTTATTCCCCTGCTGTCCCTATGCCCATATCGCTACCGTTAATCTAAATCACATGAAGCATTAAGCAATGCCACCTAATGTCACTATTAAGTAATGGTCTAGTGTCATCAATAAATCGAAGCAATGCCATCACCATTTTACGAAGTGCATCTGTCTTGCTTTATTTCCCATGAATTGTGTTTTTGCAGTTACACTTAAATCTCACACCGCTAACATTGCTTCATCCCAGTGGAACTGCACAAATTTGATTGCACATTTACTGACCATGTGCTACTCTCATGACAGTAATACTAATGCTATTGTTCTGCATGTTAATCTAGTGGCAGTTGATGTGATGTGATGCTACTTAAGGGCACTTTCATACTATCAATGTAGTGCCAATTATAACGCAATAGATGTTGTTGTTAATCATATGCCACTTCAAATAATTGTCACAGTTTTAAATAATTGTATTTCATATTTGCGCAAACAGGGATGTCTGTATCTGTATCATTTCTATCTATGCAATCGAAATTACACACCTCAGTATTGGTAGAACTGCGCAAAATGAGATGGCTATCCCCCGCTGCCATCGTCTAACCACCCGTCTTCGAGGTATTCCTACATTGGTAGTAACTAGGTAGAATAAACAACGCAATCTAAAAGAAGCTGATTCGTATGTTTTACTTCCTGATTGCAGTGTAGGGACGAGCGAAAACAACTCCATCCTAGTAGGGAATGCACTTCCTCGCAGTTCATCCACGGACGAGGACTACCTGGCACAACTGCACGGTGGTTTTTGGGACAGGTGTGCGGACAACAGGCATTGTGGTCTGCTTATTTCTGCAAATAGCAGTACTTAAATTTAGTGGAACTGCATAAGAAGTTCAGATGGTCAGTACACTACATGGTTCAGTTCAGCATTCCAACTGAGAACACAATTATAATTGGTTATTCTGGCATGAGAGAACCTAACCCTAGATGGTGGCAACAAGAAAAACCAGAGTGAACTCTAGGAAATTAAAGCTTGCCTAGGGAGGCCCTTTGCTCAGAGAAGTCTTGCTTGATTTTTCCTGATTTGTAAACCTTCTCACAACTTTGTCTTTTGTTGTGAACTAGTATATGTTTGCTATGTCCTATGAATCATTGAGATGTATAAAATTGCTTAACTTATGCTTTTCAAGTATTTTATGAAGCCGAGTTTAATGTGAATGTTCCACATGAACGCTGGACTAGCGTGTGAACATTTGGAATTTACATTGTGGCCTCGGTTAACTGCATGAACCACTGTAACAAGATACATAGTTGCTTATATGTCAGACAGCAGATTATTGATTGTTAGTTGGTCGATAGCTGACTTTTCTTGTGTTGAAGCGAGCTGAGCCAGTGTGTCGTGTTTTGCACAATTGCTTACATGTGGGGTAGCACGAACAGTGTTTACAAGTACTTAACCAGCCTTACGTACCCTATGTATACGTCGGCACACAGTTCTCGAACGAGTACTCTATTTCATCAAGCACACACGGCGCGTATGATAAACCATGACAACTATGTCTTATGGTGCCATATTCATGAAAAAACTAGTGAGGACGCATCTGTTTAGGCAACAATTAGGATGGTTCTCACATGATTCACGGGCACACAAAAGTAGTAGCAGTTCCCATAGACGGATTCGAATAGAGTACTAGCCCCAGAGGGCTCGATAATAGGCCAGGTTCGGATAATTAGACGGAATCCAAACTACTATTAAACACTAGCTGGGGCAACTATTTCATGCCTCGATATAATTTGGGATGGACACAAGATGGACCTTGCCATGAACATCATCGAGGACATCCGGCAGCAGCTCAATCCTGTGAACCTTCCTGAAGATAACCTTGTGGCCTTGCCACTCATAAACTTGTTTGTGGAGTCATGCCACGTCATCTTCCTGGGTAACCTTGACAAGAACAATATTCCTCACAAACGAAGGAGTATCTTGCAACTTCTTGTGCTTCAGTACACCCTGGACAACAGGACCGACAACAGTGAGGCTGGAATACATCTCGACATTTGTATAAGTGCAAATGGCTTCCAGGATCCAACAGCCTAAGAACTATGTCTTCCCTATGCGTATTGTCGTATTAAGGGATCCGCAAACCCATGAGAGGTTCGAACTTTGGAGTGCGTGCGGAGATCTCAACCTACCCAGCCTGCCTACTCGCAATCCTCCTAAGCCTAGCGCGTCAAGCTCAAAGAGACAAAGAGACACAATAGTTTATCCTGGTTCGGGCCACCTTGCGGTGTAATACCCTACTCCAGCGTTTTTGGTGGATTGCCTCGGAGGGCTGAGGATGAACTAGTACAGTGGATGAACAAGCCTCAGGAGGTGAGGTGTTCTTGAGCTGGTGTGGTGTGTTCTAGTTCTACTTTTCTTCGTCCTCTATGGTGGTGGCTAGTCCTATTTATAGTGGCCTTGGTCCTCTTCCCAAATGTTGGCGGGAAGGGATCCCACAACGGCCGATTTTGAAAGGGGACAAGTAGTACAACTTATCCTGACAAAAGTAGTCTTCGCGTGCGAAAAGCCTCGGGGCATGACACTGCGGTGGGCTCATTGAGGGAGTCCTGGACTAGGGGGTGTCCGGATAGCCGGACTATCATCATCGGCCAGACTCCAAGACTATGAAGATACAAGATTGAAGACTTCGTCCCGTGTCCGGATAGGACTTTCCTTGGCATGGAAGGCAAGCTTGGCAATACGGATATGTAGATCTCCTGCCATTGTAACCGACTCTGTGTAACCCTAGCCCTCTCTGGTGTCTATATAAACCGGAGGGTTTTAGTCCGTAGGACGAACAACCATTACAACAATCATACCATAGGCTAGCTTCTAGGGTTTAGCCTCCTTGATCTCGTGGTAGATCCACTCTTGTACTACCCATATCATCAATATCAATCAAGCAAGAGTAGGGTTTTACCTCCATCGAGAGGGCCCGAACCTGGGTAAAAACATCGTGTCCCTTGTCTCCTGTTACCATCCGCCTAGACGCACAGTTCGGGACCCCCTACCCGAGATCCGCCAGTTTTGACACCGACATTGTTGCTTTCATTGAGAGTTCCTCTGTGTCGTCACCGATAGGCTTGATGGCTCCTTCAATCATCAACAACCACGCAGTCCAGGGTGAAACTTTTCTCCCCAAACAGATCTTCATGTTCGGCGGCTTTGCACTGCGGGCCAATTCGCTTGGCCATCTGGAGCAGATCGAAAGCTACGCCCCTGGCCGTCAGGTCAGATTTGGAAGCCTAAACTTCACGGCCGACATCCGCGGAGACTTGATCTTCGATGGATTCGAGCCACAGCCGAGCGCGCCGCACTATCACGATGGGCGTGATTTAGCTCTGCCGCCGGACAGTGCCCTGGAAGCCGCACATGAGTCCGCTCTGACCCCTAGTTCGGAGCCGACCGCGCAGATCGAGGACAGGTGGCTGGACACCGCCTCGGGAGCTGCAATCTCTACGGCGATGGAGCCGAATACTGACCTTGTCCCTCGTAAAGCTCGTGACTCTGAGGTGCCGGACTCCCCGCCGGACACCGAACCTCCTGCGCCCCTACCAATCGAATCTGATTGGGCGCCGATCATGGAGTTCACCGCCGCGGACATCTTTCAGCACTCACCCTTTGGCGACATCCTGAATTCGCTAAAACATCTCTTGTTATCAGGAGAGCCCTGGCTGGACTGCGGTCAGGACGGTTGGGATGCGGACGACGAAGAAATTCAAAACCCACCCACCACCCACTTTGTAGCCACTGTCGACGATCTAACCGGCATGCTAGACTACGACTCCGAAGACATTGACAGTATGGACGACGATGCCGGAGACGACCAAGAACCAGTGCCTACCGAGCACTGGAAGGCCACCTCAACTCATGATGTATATATGGTGGATACCCCAAAAGGGAGCGATAACGAGGAACAATGGGACGCGGCGAAGGATAATTCCCCCGAGAAACAACCAAAACGGCGACGCAAGCGCCGCCCCAAGTCCCGCCTCGATAACAACAGCACTCATAATGACCCAGCCGTGAAGCAGGGCAAACCAGTGGGCGACGAACATGCAACCAAGCAACCATCCGAACAGGATGAATCGTATAATCAACCCATCCCCGGCAAAAACAACAGTCCAGACGATCTCACGCCGAACACACCACCGAAGCATAAGAACCTTCACAAAAGGCTTGTCGCCACTGCAAGAAGTTTGAAGAAGCAGAAACGGAAGCTCAAAACAGCGGAAGACATACTCAGGATGAGGTGGAGCAAAGTACTCAAGACCGCGGACAAATATGGCAATAGCCACCAAACAAAGAGCTACCCGAAGCGCAAGCTGCTGTCCGAATTCGATGAGGAGGCCGTAGAGCCCCCACAGTCAAAAAGCAAAGAGGCCACCTGGCCGGATAGACGACCAGATGACAGGCCAAGAGTGACAAGCGGCGCCACACACAAGCCGGCACATGATCCTCGCAAAACAGATGGCCCAATCAGGTCCATTTATGGGCCAAAGAAGAGGGCCCCAGGAAGCAACACAACACGCCGAGTGTTTGAAGGCAACGGCACACCTAAATACAGGGGCGCCGCACACCCACTATGTTTCACCGGCGAGGTACTGGATCATGAATTTCCAGCGGGGTTCAAGCCCGTAAACATAGAGGCATACGACAGAACAACAGACCTCGGAGTCTGGATTGAGGATTACATCCTGCACATACATATGGCTAGAGGAGACAATCTCCACGCCATAAAATATCTGCCCCCCAAGCTCAAATCGCCAGCTCGGCATTGGCTCAAAAGCCTCCCAAAAAATACCATTGGAAGTTGGGAAGAGCTCGAGGACGCGTTTAGAGCAAATTTTCAGGGGACTTATGTCCGCCCTCCGGATGCAGACAATTTAAGTCACATAACCCAACAGCCCGGAGAGTCAGCGCGCAAATTCTGGAACAGGTTCCTCACCAAAAAGAACCAAATAGTCGACTGTCCGGACGCCGAAGCCTTAGCAGCTTTTAAACATAACGTCCGAGACGAATGGCTCGCCAGACACCTCGGCCAGGAAAAGCCAAGAACAATGGCCACGCTAACAAGCCTCATGACCCGCTTTTGCGTGGGGGAAGATAGCTGGCTAGCAAGATGCAGCACCAGTGACCCGAGTACATCCGAGATCAGAGATGAAAACGGAAAATCACGGCGCAGAAAGGACCAGCACCAAAAAAAAAGAAAAGAGCCCAAAGAACACGGCGGTTAACGCCGGATTCAAAAGCTCGCGGCCGAACAACAAAACACTGCCTCTTAAGCACAACAGTGACGAGCTATCCAGCCTAAACAAAATTTTGGATCGGATATGTCAAATCCACAGTACCCCCGGGAAGCCTGCAAACCACACCCACCGAGATTGTTGGGTCTTCAAACAGTCCGGCCGACTCAACGCCGAACACAAGGGGCTCGACACGACAAGCGAGGATGACGACGAACCCCACCAGCACAGCGCCGGAAAACAAAAGACTTTCCCACAAGAAGTCAAAACAGTAAACTCACTTCATGTGATAATACGAAACAATAGTGCGGCACCCGCTAAAGTATGTGTCGCACGGTCCACCCCAGCGGAACCCCGAGATTGGATGTTAAAACCAATTACTTTCGACCACCGGGACTATTCCAGAAGTATTCGAAACGCAGGATGGACTGCTCTGATATTGGATCCCATAATCGACGGACTACAATTTACACAAGTCCTAATGGACGGCGGCAGCGATTTAAACCTGCTATATCCGGACACAATCCGCAAGTTGGGGATAGACCCTACTAAAATTCGCCATAGCCGCACTCCCTTCAAAGGAGTGACGCCAGGCCCTTACGCCAAGTGCGTGGGCTCCGTACTACTAGAAGTTGTGTTCGGATCACCCGACAACTTCCGTCGCGAAAAGCTAATCTTTCATGTCGCTCCATTCACAAGTAGCCATCAAGCACTGTTGGGACATGAAGCTTTTGTCCGCTTTAACGCAATACCACACTACGCGTCTCTCGCACTTAAAATGCCCGGTCCACGCGGCATAATCTCATTAAAAGGTCGTTCAAGACCCCGGACACGGCTAGGCGAGTCCGGCATAAATAAACTAGGGGCTCCCTAGCCGCACACCCCTTCACAAGGGGCTGTGCGTATGAGCAATAAAGAGCCAATAAAAGCTCAGCTTTATTCATTCATTCATACTTCAATTTTTAATACATTTTTTGCACGATTTCTTTTCAAACTAAGTTCCTCTCTTTTACAGATGAACAACGTGTACACCCGTCCAGGATACGGCACAACGGAGACACAGGCGCAGACGTGCAGCAGGGACCCGTGGCAAGGATTCTTTTTAGATTAAGACCCTGCGTAAACCTTTCTTACTATCTCTTGTTGATTCACATCCACCGGTTTTTCACCATAACCGATGAGGAGACTGGAGTTTTGGCATCGGCCGCGTCAGAAATTTTCGCCTGTACCTGGACACTAGGGGTTTAGGGCATTGATCTGCCCGTTATCATAAAGACCGAATACCTTAGGGAGTGTTCGGCGTCTCGAGTTAGGCCTTATATGCATCAGCTCCGAATCATGTCTTTGGTCAAATGTTGGGTTTGCCCGGCTCCTGTGTTTTGCTGCCTTACGTTCCGTATCATCGGCTAACGCGGCACCAGGAGAACTACTGCGATTGTGCCCCAGTTCGGCCGGGCGAGCACCTCAGTAGAGAAAGCCGAAAACTGAGTGTCATGATATAGCGAGAGACTGGTCAACCACTCGATCGACTACCGAAATGTTTAGAATTCCTCCGCTTTGACGAAGGACCATTTCCCGGTCAGGCACATACACGCCCCGAATTCAGAGAGCGCGGTGCCCCTAGGGGCTATGTCGTAGCCCCACCTTCGAACTCCTATGGCTAAGTGAAAGTGATAAAGCATTATAGTCCGGTTGCCTCGTTTGCTACGCTACTACCTCCTTCACAGGGCCAAGACGTTGGATTAAGTGTGAAAATGCGCTACTTTGCAAACACCCCCGCACTATGTGCGTGGGGGCTGAAGCCGAAGACTGCCATCTTTCAGGTTATACACAAGTATACATTAACGGCCGCACAGGAGATATCCCAATACTTGAACGCACAAGTATAAAAAGCGCTTATATTATGAATATCGTTTTACAAACCATAGAGATCATTTGAACATGACATTTTTTTAGCACTGCGACTCAATTACACGAGCACCACGCAGAACTTCCCCAAAATAGTGCTCGGCGGGTAACCGGCTCTCGTCCGAACCCCGGGTTGCAACATCGGTAGCATCCATCTCCGTCCAGTATGTCTTCACACGGGCGAGGGCCATCCGTGCACCCTCTATGCATGCCGACCGCTTCATCGCCTTGATATGTGGCACCGCCCCAAGGAATTGCTGCAATAAGCCAAAATAACTCTTCGGCTTGGGCCTATCCGGCTAGACATGAGCCACGATATCCGTCATGGAAAGTCTGGACAATCTATTCAGCTCAGCCCACTCAGCCAACCGATCGGTTAGCGGAAGTGAATGCTCCGGACTGTGGAATTGAGACCAAAAAAGCTCTTCCGTCTCGTGATCCTTTTGACTTCGGAAGTGCACAACAGCATCTTCCGCACTCGCCGCTAAATCCATATAAGGATCCTCTAGACCCCACAGCTGGCCAAGCTGAGCATACTTCGGATCTGTGAATCTCCTACGCAGCAGAAAAGGCTTGCCAGCCGCAATATCTTCGGCCTGGCGCAGCTCCTCCTTTATAGCCCTCATTGCAGAACGGGCATCCTTGGCTTCGGCGGTGGCCTTCTTCAGGCTTTCTTGCTCCGCTCGGTGTTCTTTTTCAAGAACCTCATAGCAGTCGGTAACATCTTTCAGCTTCACGGCCATTTCGGCCATCTCCTCCCTGCTTCGGCAGTGAGCAGCCCTTTCGGCTTCTAGCTCTTTGGCCGCCTTCAAGGCAGCCGCATCACTCCTCCTGGCCTGCTCCTTGGCTCGAGCAAGCTCTGCTCGAAGGTCCTCCACAGCAGCGGCTCCATCTGCATCAAACACACATGTTGTAAGGAGTAAGCTTCGGCTCCCTTACTAGGTGACCACGGAGAAACAACCTACCCTGCGACTCGTCAAGTCGCTTATTGACCAGTGCGATGTCCGCATCCGCAACGTCGAGTTGCCGCCTTAGTTCAGCAACTCCATCAGTCCGACTGGCCACCAGACTATCCGCCACCTGTGTAGGAAAGGCAAAAATTAATACCTGAGATTATGATCCTCGGCACGCTGTCGCTTTTGACAACATACCGAGTCTCAGGGGCTACTATCTATACAGGGCGCGCTTTACGTGCAAAACAGTCAAAAGGTATGTCATTTTTACGTACCTCAAACCCCGCCAGCAAACTACTGACGGCATCATGCAGCCCGCCTTTGGCGGATGAAATTCTTCCAATCACCATACTCATCAATGTACGGTGATCTTTTGAGATAGACGCCCTCTCAAGCAGATCCTTCAGCTCCCCCGGCCGTACACCAGTTGGTGCCGAACTCTTCGGCCCTGTCAGACTTGGGGATACCCTCCGTGATGACACCTCAGGGTCGTCCGCCCCACCTTACGGTGCGGCAGATGGAGGCGTCTCGCTCTCCATCATCTCCAGACGAAGGTCCCCTGAAGACAAGCTCATCTGAGAAGGACGGAGATCCGAACTACAAGGTAAAAACTTAGGTTATCCTCAGAAGCACAAATAGGGATGTCCCTTATTACAAAACTCCCCTTTTTCTACTTACGGCTCGCTGGAGGGCTGATTCCTTAGGGGAGATAGTCTGGCCGGGGCCTCCCCAGACGCAGGACCCTCTGGTGAAGATCTCTTCCCCCGCTTCGAGGCCTTGGCCTCCGGGTTTTCGGAAGCGGTCCTCTTCTCCCCTTGTAAGGAGGGATTCTCGATCCCCCCTTTCTCAAAAGCCTCCTTGGTAGAGGCGGTAGTTCCTCTGTTTTCCCCTTCGCCTTCCTCTGAAGGCGCAACCTCCAGCATCCGGACCAGCACGGGATCCGGCGCGGTCTCCGGGAGGGGGGCTGGACACCGTATCAGTTTCGCTTGCGCTATCCACTCCTATTCAAGGGACGATTGGTTAAAAAGCAAATTCAAGAAGGCGCAAACAAACGATGTGTCCGGACACAGGGCTACTTACATGAGCATCCGGGCGATTGCAGCTTAGACCAGCATCCTCGGTCAATTCCGGACACACTTCTTGTGATCTGAAGAACGATTTATACATCTCCACGGGTGTCGTACCCATAAAGTGTTGAAGAGCTCGTGGCCCCTCTGGATTGAACTCCCACAGACGGAGGGGGTGACGCTTGCAGGGCAGGAGACGCCGAATCAGCATAACCTGCATCACTACGACCAGATTGATCTCCCTCTCTTGGAGGTCTTGAATCCGGCCCTGCAATAGGGGTACGTCCTTTGACGACCCCCAGTTGAGCCCTTGGTTGACCCATGACATCAGCCGCTGTGGAGGGCCCGAGCGAAAGATGGGCGGCGGCTTCTGCCTGCTGCCCCTGGGAGCGGTTATATAGAACCATTCCTATTGCCACAAGCCGAGCTCCTCCTGGAAAGAGCCCTCGGGCCATGGAGCATCGGCCCTCCTCCTTACAACTGCCCCGCCGCACTCTGCTTGACGCCCCTCGATCATCTTCGGCTCCACGTTCAAGGTCTTAAGCCACAAACCGAAGTGGGGGGTAGTGCGGAGGAAGGACTCGCAGACGACAATGAATGATGAGATATGGAGGATGGACTCCGGAGCCAAGTCGTGGAATTCCAACCCATAGTAAAACATAAGCCCTCTCACAAAAGGATCCATCGGGAATCCTAAACCCCGACGGAGGTGGGACACAAACACGACGCTTTCGCCGGGCTCGGGAGTGGGAATGGCTTGCCCTTTGGCGGGCAACCTATGCGAAATCTCGTAAGTCAGGTACTTGGCTTCTCTCAGCTTTTGCACGTCCTCTTCCGTAACGGAGGAGGGCATCCACCGGCCCTGTTGGTCGAGGCCGGACATCGTTGAAGGTCCGAGGCACCTGAATCTGAGGCTCTGGGTGTTGGAACTCCGAGCGAGGGGCAGATTCGATTGAGGGTTGAAGAAAAGGAACGAGCCTTGGTCTCATTATAAAGAGGGAGAATACCAAGAGCCGTCTCCGTGACCGTTTGGGACTCGCCTTTGATAGAGGGGGCGTGGCAACGGGCGCGGTTGGGTTACCCACGTCCGTATTGATGGGAATCCCGGAATAAGGGGAACACGATCTCTGCTTCGACAAGACGTGCCAAGGAAAACCGCTTCGCTAAACGCGCTGAGGTGGTATAGTAAAAACGATTCAAGTAAAGGCTTGGCAACGGTGTGACATCACGCCGCAAAATACGTCAGCAGATTGAGCTTGTGTACATATTATTCTCTCTACGGTAGTATGTGGAATTTATTTTGCAGAGCCGGACACTATCCTGGTGTTCACAATCTTCTATGAATTAATTCGGAGGAGGAACCCGCCTTGCAATGCCGAACAATATGCGCGCCGGACTCATCATCATTGAAGCCTGGTTCAGGGGCTACTGAGGGAGTCCTGGACTAGGGGGTGTCCGGATAGCCGGACTATCATCATCGGCCAGACTCCAAGACTATGAAGATACAAGATTGAAGACTTCGTCCCGTGTCCGGATGGGACTTTCCTTGGCGTGGAAGGCAAGCTTAGCAATACGGATATGTAGATCTCCTACCATTGTAACCGACTCTGTGTAACCCTAGCCCTCTCCGGTGTCTATATAAACCGGAGGGTTTTAGTCCATAGGACGAACAACCATTACAACAATCATACTATAGGATAGCTTCTAGGGTTTAGCCTCCTTGATCTCGTGGTAGATCCACTCTTGTACTACCCATATCATCAATATCAATCAAGCAAGAGTAGGGTTTTACCTCCATCGAGAGGGCCCGAACCTGGGTAAAAACATTGTGTCCCTTGTCTCCTGTTACCATCCGCCTAGACGCATAGTTCGGGACCCCCTACCCGAGATCCGCCGGTTTTGACACCGACACTCATCGATGACCTCCGTCCTGCCGTCCTGGTGGTCTTGGTCTCGTTGCACCAGAATGGAAACCTTTGGCTGATTCCTCGGCACTCCGCGTCTGTGGCTCGCCCCCTTTGCACCGAAGAGGAAACCTGCGCACTACGCCCGCCTGGCACCCGCCTGGCCTTCGTCGTCTTGGCTTACGTCAGCTGAGCCTCATGAGATAACCTTACATAGAACTCTCCGCCCCTCAGGAGCCAGCCTGAGGTGGCCGATCCCCTTGGGGGTCTTGGTGTCGTTCGCCTCGCGAGGCTTGGCCCCTCGCGAGGGTCTTGTGTTGTTGATGCTGAAGCTGGGCCGTACCAGGCCGTCGATGGAGCCATATGGTGGGCCACAGGCAGGCAGGGCTAGATACCCCCAAATCCAGGACGTTGACACATATATTCAGGTCATCTGACTCATAGAGAGTGACATGTACAATAACACAATCCTTGTCTGCATCAAGGCTCTAATTGAAAGAAACAAATTCTGAATTACTTTCCAATATAAGAAACACAAGTTATTTAAACCACTATGTAGAGTCAAAAGTATGCATGACAGGGAAGGTAGCTTGGCATCGAAGCTAATAAAATTTTGCATTACTTATCACCACATACTTAGATGAAAAACCACAATTGAGATTGGCAAAGAAGAAAATCACCTTGGGCAGCTCAGTGGGGGGGGGGCACATCCTTGAAGGGGGAAAACTGCTCCTGCAGGGCCATGGGGGCTGTAACCTCAAACGGGGTGTTGACCATCTCAGTAGTGGCCCTGAGCGTATCTGAGGTCGGCTCGGTGGCTGCCTCCATCTTCTTGGAGCTCTCTGTCTCGTGGGGATCAGCCTCCCGCGTCTGATCCAACATCGGCAGATCTTTGCCTGGTTACCCTTGGTCCATCATGAAACTGACGAATACTAGGAGACCATTGATAGGAAAACACAATCACAATGACAATGAAACAAAAAAGGGAGTATCAGTGACTGCTTCGCAAAAGTTCTTTTTTTCTGAATGAAAATATACCAACATCACGGATCCGCTTACCTTCCCTTTGTTGGGAGAGAAGAACAGTGGCAGATGCGAGTGTTGGCTTTCTTGAAGACAGTGAGGGACAAGGGGATTGAGCGAAGAGTGAAATGATGGTTGCTTCGTCGGTCAAACTTAGACTGCGGGGAGGTGGGGTTTTGTGATACAACGGCTCGTTACTGCCGCACTATGACCGGGGCGACTCTCCGCCTACATATCGCCTTCTAATTTGGTGAATGGCATTTGGGCCCGCGCGCTACATGGCCAGCATGTCAGTGAACAAAAGTAAAACGGCATTCAGTAGAAGGAGACGTTTCGATGACCTCGGAGGAGCCAGAAGCGGTAGTGTATCCACTATACTAGTAGTAATTGTTTTTCTGGGTAGTCGTAGAGTGTCTCTGTTGTACTAGTAGTAATTGTTTCTCTGGGCCCAAGACAAAACAGCCCATCCACCCTAGTAAATAATAAAATCAATTCAAAAGCCCATATATTTACTTAATGAGAGGCGCTACCAGCACATCGCCCCCCAAAAAAGTTGGGTGCTCTTCTTCCTCCTCACTCCCACCCACCTCACGTCAAGCTCGCTCCACTTGTACCCCCAAATTCCTCACCTCATTCCTACAGAAAACCCCAGCTCCCCTTCTTCCTCACTACTACAGAAAAAAACCCCAGCTCCCCTTCTTCTTCCCTCGCACTACGACTAGGCTCGTCATTCATTATTCTACTCAAATACGTGAGCTCGACGCGACGCCCTCGAGGAAAATGGAGTCGGCTGACCCCCAGCGCCAAGAAGATGTGGCTCCCGCCAGCTGTGATGCCTCTTATCCCGCACCCGGCAGCGCGGGGAGAAGCGGCAAGCCCGCCCCTACCAGATCCCAAGAACCCGTAGAATCTCGGGTGGACCGCATCAGTGATCTCCCGGATGCCATTCTTGGGAAGATCATCTCGCTTCTCCCCACCAAGGATTGCTGCCGCACCCAAGTCCTCTCAATTCGGTGGCGCCCTCTATGGCGCGCCCGCCCCTTAATCTTGACTATCGTCAGCTATCTGTCTTTAATGATTTTGAACTCCCCGGAGAGATCATATCCTTCCACTAGGGCTCCGTTCAAAGCCTCTACATCCCGTCATGCTACCTGAGCAAGCATACCATGCCCTGCATGGTGGTTGCCTGGCTGAAATCCCCTGAATTCACATAACTACAGTTGCTTGAGTTCTACTATTCTCCAGGAAATCACCTACCAGATACCGAACGCCATGTACTTGTGCCCTCGACGCCGATGTCCATCTCGGGTTTCCCTCCTCTCTCCACACCGACACCGTTGCGTTGTGCTACCTACCAGACAATCTACTACTAAACCTGCGACTCCCATTTCTCAAAAAACTTTCACTTGTGCGGGTTCGTACATCAGATGCCTCAGTGCACAACATCATCCACTCCAGTTGCCCTGTAACGCCCCGAGACCGACGCTCCAGAAGACTTCCAGCTATTCCGAGTTTTGTCGTGTGATTTGTTTTGTTTGTGCATTCATCATGCCATCTCTTGCATTGCATCATGTCATCATGCCAGCATATCATTAATTTTTAAAACTCACCTAAATAAATTGCATCGATCGTTGATCTATTTAAATCGAGGGATATTCACATGGTGAAATTCTCTTTAAAACATATCAAAGTCTCCCAATATTATTAAGGAGCTAAAATAAAATGTTCCATTGATTTGGAATCACCATAACACACTTGCAAAATATCCCATGCCGTTGTTATCTCAATTCTTGGTCTCCAACCTTGCCCATAATTTCTTTCATCATTTTCCGGAGCTCCACCAAAAATATCAACATTTTGGACCTTCCCAACCCTCACTTCTTATTCAAACCATTTAAATTTAAATCAAATGAGTTTGAATTTAAACTTTCGGTCATGCCCACTTCTATTTTTCTTGGATCAAGCTCATTTTTATGAGTCCGGGAAAATTGTCCGCATGCACATATTCTTTCCCTAACCCTTTCTTTCTTTCCTTCTCTCTAATTCTTTTCTGTTAAGGAAAATATAAGAGAGAGAGAGAGAGAGCAGCTCACCCAGACCCCCCTGTTCCCCCTCAGCCCACCAAGACCCAACAGCAGTAGCTGCCAGGCCGGCCCATCTGCATCTTGGCCCAGCCGCGCCCTTTAACCCTAGCCCGACCATCCTCCCGATCCATCTACTCCCCGTTCCCCTCGTTTGCGCCGCCAGGAAGAACCTGCGCCCGATCCCCTCGCCTCCCTCCTCCTCGATCGGCGCCCTGCCCCATCCTCTCCGCCGCGCCCCTTCCCCTCGTCGCCTCCTCCCTCCGCTGCGCGCGAGGCCGTCCATCCTCGTTGCCCCACTGCATCGCCTGACGCCGCTCCGCGTCTCGCCTCCTCCGTCAGCTTCCCCTGCTTCGAGCAGCAGCTCGGGAACGAGCAACCCCGCCGGCCTGCCAGGCCACCGGGGCTCCCTCCGCCGTCGAGCAGCCTAGTAGATGAGCCCCGCGCCATCCTTCCCTCCCTACGCCAAGTCCGGCCGCCGTGCCGCCATGCTCTGTGTCGTCCCTCCGTCGTCCGCTTCCGGCGCCTTCGACCCTCCTCTGCATCGTCCCCCCGTCACCATGGCCCGACGCCCATGCCTCTGCTGCTTCGTCGCCCTCCTGCGCCTCCCGTGAACCCGCCTGCCTCCTTGACCTCCAGGCCACCCCGTCGCGCCCTTCTCTTTGCTGAGTCAGCCACCGGCGCCCCAACCGCCTACGCCTGCCATGGCCTCTGCCTCTTTTGGCCGACCCGTTGTTGCCGTGCACAACCTCTGCCGTGCCCTGTGTGCGTGCTCTCCGCTGCTCCTGAAGATCGAAACCCGAGGCCTTTGGTGTTGTTCTGGATTTTGCCAAGACCGGACCCGTCAAGTACCCTTCAGATTCGTCAAGACTCTCATGTACAACTACACCCGATGATGCGACAAGTACCCTCACAACGTGTACATCTACACCGCCAAGACCGGACCGACAAGTACCCCGACGTCGCGTGTACCACTACCGTCGACCTGAACATCTACGAAAACGTGTACAACTACTGTCGCCACGTGAACAACTACTTCCCACGATGACCCGTGAACGACTACTTCCACTACGAACTCGATCCGCCCGAAATGCACGCTTCGAAGGTATAACGCCGAGACGATGCCCGTGAACGAATGCATGTTGTATGAGATGAACTGTATGTTTGCATCGTGCCCGTTTGTTTCGTGCACATTCCTCCTCGTTTGCATGCCATCGACCCATGGGAACCCGGTAACCGGGTGCACCCCACCATCTTGCATGACTCGCTCACGCTCATTTTTGCACCGGTATCTCCGTGAGCTACCGGAACCGATATGTTGCCGTGGCATCATTTTCGGATTCGTTGCCGTGGCACCCGTTTTGTTCCGCCATAGTGACCAAATGCTTCATAACATACTTATGTCAACATTTTCATAAAAATTGCATAAAACTTGCATGTGTCATCCGCATCATGATAACAATAATTAAAATGTTTAAAATTGTGTTTGCATTAAATTGCTAAATAACATATGGGGTTTTCCGGAATTGTCGTTTGTTGCTTCCGGCCTCATTTAAACTTGCCTAAACAGTTAGTTTATTTATGCTTCACCTCTTGCCATGTTTAACAACACTTAATATTGTTTGGTAACATAACCGAGAGAGAACTAAATAATTGATGTGGTGTTCCGTCAATATGCAACTCGTTGCATATTGAGCTCCACTTAAATTGTAGTGTTGTTTGCTTCACCTTGCCATGTCATGCCTCATTAAACCGGACATGCATCATACTTGTTTGTCCATCATGACATGTTTATGCTTGTGTGTATACCATGTTGTTTGCTTCTTTCCGGTTTGCTTCTCTCGTTAGCTTCGGTTTCGTTCCGGAGTTGTGAGGATTCGTTCGACTACGTGTGTTTGTCTTCTTCATGGACTCGTTCTTCTTCCTTGCGGGATCTCGGGCAAGATGACCAGTACCCTCGATATCACTTCTATCTTTGCTTACTAGTTGCTTCGTTCTATCGCTATTCTGCGCTACCTATCACTTGTTTACCATGTCTCCCATACTGCCATGTCAGCCTCTAACATTTTCACCCTTCCTAGCAAACCATTGCTTGGCTATGTTACCACTTTGCTCAGCCCCTCTTATAGCGTTGCTAGTTGCAGGTGAAGTTGAAGATTGCTTCATGATGGATAGGATTATGTTGGGATATCACAATATCTCTTTTGTTAATTAATGCATCTTTATACTTGGTAAAGGGTGGAAGGCTCGGCCTTATGCCTGGTGTTTTGTTCCACTCTTGCCGCCCTAGTTTCCGTCATACCGGTGTTATGTTCCTTGATTTTGCGTTCCTTACGCGGTTGGGTGATTTATGGGACCCCCTTGACAGTTCGCTTTGAATAAAACTCCTCCAGCGAGGCCCAACATTGGTTTTAACATTTGCCACCTAAGCCTTTTTCCCTTGGGTTCTGCAGACTCAAGGGTCATCTTTATTTTACCCCCCGGGCCAGTGCTCCTCTAAGTGTTGGTCCAAACTAGAGCACCGTGCGGGACCATTCCTTGGCAACTTGGATTATATCGGTACCTGTACGCTTAGCTTATCCGGTGTGCCCTGAGAACAAGATATGTGCAGCTCCTATCGTGATTTGTCGGCACAGTCGGGTGGTCTTGCTAGTCTTGTTTTATCATTGTCAAAATGTCATGCGAACCGGGATTCCGAGACTGATCGGGTCTTCCTGGGAGATGGAATATCCTTCGTTGACCGTGAGAGCTTGTGATGGGCTAAGTTGGGACACCCCTGCAGGGTATTATCTTTTGAAAGCCGTGCCCGCGGTTATGAGGCAGATGGGAATTTGTTAATATCCGGTTGTAGAGAACTTGACACTTGACTTAACTAAAACGCATCAACCGCGTGTGTAGCCGTGATGGTCTCTTTTCGGCGGAGTCCGGGAAGTGAACACGGTTTTGGGTTATGTTTGATGTAAGTAGGAGTTCAGGATCACTTCTTGATCATTGCTAGCTTCACGACCGTTCCTTTGCTTCTCTTCTCGCTCTTTTTTGCGTATGTTAGCCACCATATCATGCTTAGTCGCTGCTGCAACCTCACCACTTATCCATTCCTTACCCATAAGCTTAAATAGTCTTGATCTCGCGGGTTTTGAGATTGCTGAGTCCTCGTGACTCACCAGATACTATCACAACAGTTGCAGGTGCCGATGATACCAGTGCAGAGGATGCTACCTAGCTCAGATGGGAGCTCAACGAAGATCTTAGTTGTTGCTATGTGTTGTTTCTTGTTGATCAGTAGTGGAGCCCAGTTGGGACGATCGGGGATCTAGCAGTTGGGTTATCTTCTTTTCTTTTGGCTTCGTCCGTAGTCGGACTATATGTGTACTCTGAATGATGTATGATTTATTTAAGTACTTGTGTGAAGTGGCGATTGTAAGCCAACTCTTTATCCCAGTCTTGTTCATTACATGGGATTGTGTGAAGATGACCCTTATTGCGACAAAACCACAATGCGGTTATGCCTCTAAGTCGTGCTTCGACACGTGGGAGATATAACCGCATCGTGGGTGTTACAAGTTGGTATCAGAGCCATCCCCGACTTAGGAGCCCCCTGCTTGATTGTTTGCTGGCGATGTTGAGTCTAGAACAAAAATGTTTTGAGTCTTAGGATTATATATATCGGAGTGTAGGATTCTTTTTACTCCTCAGTCCCTTCGTCCTTCTGGTGAGGTCCCCTGACGTAGAAGTTTTGACTCTCCTCTCCTCAAATTTCACTAAAGTTTTTTTTAGGATCACGCGGGTATCTTGGGATCGTTCCGATATTCTTATGACGAGAACATTGTTCTTGGTGCCTCCTGACATTTAGGGGTTGTGGCAGTGTCCCGGGGAGTTGAGCTCCGAGGTGTTGTCGTCATAATTTTATCATTGCAGTTCTGGAATACCTGAGTTTTGCCGACATCGAAAATCTCTTTTATGCAGTTGTTGGTGAGATAACCTCGACGCCACCCAGTACTGGGGAGTTCGGGAGTATTGCCATAGCTTGTATAACGGATGCTTTTCGAAGGTTGAGGTACACGATTTCCGAAGGTTTCTTGGTTATGTGTTGACGGATGGATACAGCTTGGATGTAGGGATTGTTAGTTTTGTGTGAGATATATATTGCTTCCCCTGTATCCCCAACACCAGATGGCATAACCAGAAAGTTTCGGGAGTTTTATAGGTGGGAATTCAAGTAGCTCCTAGAATATCTTTCCGACAGATGCATGATATGAGATTGGGGTTTGACGTCTAGTGGTCCGCCTATCCACGGTTGGTTTTAAAGTGGTCTCGTTGTGTCTTAAAGAATCCTTGGCTATGCCGATTCGGGGACACTTCGTATGTCATGTGCACTGCCTTGTACATGATGGTGCTGTACGATCGAGCCCGTGTGGGCCCCACCACGAAAACTTCGGACGAAATCTCTATCATATGTTTGTTCCGGCTTATTCTGCAAGCCAAATCCTTTGTTTTGTTTTATTTGTGGTATTCGAGTTGCTTCGAAGTCAAGTGTTGATTCCATACCTTCCCTAAACAGTGTTCTCATATTCCTATGTGAATACTAATCCTTCTTGATCTTCGAGTTTGTCATCTCAATTTCTTCTCAACTAGTGTGCTTCTTTTCAAGTGGATCCTATCATTTCAACATCCGCAAGATCAATTCTAAGTTTTCTCAACGGTATCCATTCCATCTGCCCCAAGTTGCTTTCGTTTTCCCGCCCTCCCACCCTTAACTTCAAGGACTCATATATTCTAATCAAGTATCCATTTATTCATGTGAAGTCTATTCACTCCTTTCAATCAATGTTCTGATCCGGTGATCCTCGTGAAGATGCTCACGAGCTTCAAGTTCATCATTCTTCATTCTCGTATTCTTTTCTGGTGGATTTAACTCAAGCTTTCGGTTTTCATCATATTCCTTTCCTCGTTTCTAATGCTTTCTCATGCCGGTGCACCTCTCAATCACTCACCTCTTGCTATTCATTTGTTCCGGAGTGTTGAAGATATCTCAGAAGGCCCGTCTTTCCATTCTCAATCCGTCCAAATTATTTCGAGGTTGTTATATCATTCAGGCTATTTAATTCTACCGGTGCAATCTCTATTTCAAGGAATCCTTCAACGGTGTTTCTTCTTAGTGGGCCCTAACCCACAGGTCTTTTCCCAGGATCTTACCTGAATTTTCTAATTATCAGGAGCGATTCTCAAATTCATTTCCAAGTTTGACGTAAGAATGAATTTTCATCAGTCACATGCCTTCTCCAAGGTGGTTTTCAAATTCTTTTCATCTTTGGCTCAACCTTTTTCTTTTAATCCTTCCGGAGTGTCTCAACAATTCATGGTGGTGTTTCTCGTCTCATTCTCGAATTTTGGAGACCGAAGAAGAGTTCCTCTTAAATCCTTACCCGTTCTTCCAGAGATTCGTGGTTCTAGCTTGATGCCATGCTCATAATTGTTTTGATTGTGACAATTCTTTTCTTACCATCCGGAGCATTTCATGAGTTATTTCTATTTCTTTCCTCCGAAGGCCATCATGTCATAATTCTTCATTCTCAGCGTGTAGCTATCATTCTCCAAATCTTACCGGTGAATTGTTCAAATATCCTCTAATCAGTTCATGATCTCTTCATTCTCATATATCTAAATCCCCTCAAGTATCTTCATTCGTTTTCCAATTCTTCCCGGTGAATTGTGTCTTTGCTACTTTCATTTTCGATTCTTACGGTGGTTCGTTCAAGATTTTTTCTTCCTTCATTATCGTATCAATTCATTCGTTCTTTCATTGTTTCAATCCTACCGGTGGTTGTTGAAGTCTTTCCCAAGTTGGTGCTATATCTCTCTTTAATCCTTTCTACGAGAATAAGTAGTATGCCAAATCCGTTGCTTGTCATCAATTTATATTGGTGAAGGATACGCATAACGTAATTCTTATTGTTGTTTCATCCAAGTGATCTAGTTTCTTCTTTCCAGAGTTGTTCGTCATGTCACATTTCTCGGTTCGAGATGCTTCATCTTTTCTTTTCCGGAGTTCCAAGTTTTCCGCATTATCTCGTCGCGAAGCTCCTTCTAAATCATCACAAGGCTTCACCTGGTGTTTTTCAACTTCTCTTTTTTTTATCATTCTTTTATTACCAGAGTTCTTCTTGGAGGCTCTACATGGTGGTTCGTCAAGGATTCTTTTCATTCTTCAATTGTACTTCAAGACTTCTCTCGAAGCTAAGATCCGCCAAGCTATACTCAAAAATAAACATGGTGCTAAACACATGTTTTGTTTTGGGGAGTTCAAGTATTCTTCATCTTGCATTCCAAAGTGCGATTCTTTCTACCTTATCTTTTGAGGTGGTGTTATATCATTCTTGACAATTTTCATTCATGTTTCGCGATTCACATGTTGTCAAGAATGAGGTATTTTAAAACCGTCAATCTCTTCATTGGAGTTATCTTGGTATAGATTTCACCTAAAGCCTTCCCTAAGGAATGTTGCTATTTTGGTGCTTATTAATGACCCAAGTTATCTCTTTTCCATCTTGATGGAACAAGCTTTCATCTCTTCGTTAATCTCAAGCAAGCAATTGTTTCCGTTAGTGGCCGGTTGTCACCTCATAATGTTGAGATGTTTCCATAAGCCCACTACAAACTTATTCTTTTCGTTGTTGGTCTTCCAACAACTCTATTCTAACCTTCTTGCAAGGATGCCTTCCAAATTCAATTGTGGTAGAAGTTGTCATTTTCTTCTCCATTCTGTTATTCCAATGATCTATCTTCTATTATTTCTTTCGGAGGCATTGTGATGTTGCTCTCTTCACTCCTCTTCTCGAATTGAGGATCGTGTTCTTTTCATGCTTATCCATTTAACCGGGGTGTTGTGTTCCCATTCAAGTTCTTTCATCTTAACAAGTTTTGCCTCCCGTTTCAATCGGAGTGCTGTCTGAAATCCTTCTTACCCCTTGTGCCATTATTTCAATAGTTCTGGAGGCAGTGTGTAGTTGATTTCATCAAGTATCATTCCATCTTCTCAAGTTCATGTTCTATTCCTTCCATGTTCAACTAGAGTGCTGCTCGAATTTTTCCTCTCTCATCTTGTTTTAACCAGAGTGGTTTCGAATTCTATCTTGTCCATTAAACTCTTGGTTCGTGTCTTTGCAATCTTCAAGTTCTTGTAATGTTCCTTGTTCCTCTTTTCTAACGGATTGTTTGCAATCTCGTTCATCTCTGTTGTAGTCTTTCTTTTAAATTGCTCAACCTCCCAAGGTTCGTGGTTTCACTCATTGGTCGAAGAAGCAACTTAGTTTACCCTCTTCTCTTCCTCTTCCGTTTCTCTCCGGTGCCATCCTAGATCTCGGGACGAGATCCACTTGTAGTGGTGGAGTGTTGTAACGCCCCGAGACCGATGCTCCAGAAGACTTCCAGCTATTCCGAGTTTTGTCATGTGATTTGTTTTGTTTGTGCATTCATCATGCCATCTCTTGCATTGCATCATGTCATCATGCCAGCATATCATTAATTTTTAAAACTCACCTAAATAAATTGCATAGATCGTTGATCTATTTAAATCGAGGGATATTCACATGGTGAAATTCTCTTTAAAACATATCAAAGTCTCCCAATATTATTAAGGAGCTAAAATAAAATGTTCCATTGATTTGGAATCACCATAACACACTTGCAAAATATCCCATGTCGTTGTTATCTCAATTCTTGGTCTCCAACCTTGCCCATAATTTCTTTCATCATTTTCCGAAGCTCCACCAAAAATCTCAACATTTTGGACCTTCCCAACCGTCACTTCTTATTCAAACCATTTGAATTTAAATCAAATGAGT
Source organism: Triticum timopheevii (assembly GCA_963921465.1). NCBI lineage: Eukaryota > Viridiplantae > Streptophyta > Magnoliopsida > Poales > Poaceae > Triticum > Triticum timopheevii. The sequence continues at coordinate 242,708,317 of OY997264.1, read as the reverse complement.
TTGAATTTAAACTTTCGGTCATGCCCACTTCTATTTTTCTTGGATCAAGCTCATTTTTATGAGTCCGGGAAAATTGTCCGCATGCACATATTCTTTCCCTAACCCTTTCTTTCTTTCCTTCTCTCTAATTCTTTTCTGTTAAGGAAAATATAAGAGAGAGAGAGAGAGCAGCTCACCGAGACCCCCCTGTTCCCCCTCAGCCCACCAAGACCCAACAGCAGTAGCTGCCAGGCCGGCCCATCTGCATCTTGTCCCTGCCGCGCCCTTTAACCCTAGCCCGACCATCCTCCCGATCCATCTACTCCCCGTTCCCCTCGTTTGCGCCGCCAGGAAGAACCTGCGCCCGATCCCCTCGCCTCCCTCCTCCTCGATCGGCGCCCTGCCCCATCCTCTCCGCCGCGCCCCTTCCCCTCGTCGCCTCCTCCCTCCGCTGCACGCGAGGCCGTCCATCCTCGTTGCCCCGCTGCATCGCCTGACGCCTCTCCGTGTCTCGCCTCCTCCGTCAGCTTCCCCTGCTTCGAGCAGCAGCTCGGGAACGAGCAACCCCGCCGGCCTGCCAGGCCACCGGGGCTCCCTCCGTCGTCGAGCAGCCTAGTAGATGAGCCCCGCGCCGTCCTTCCCTCCCTGCGCCAAGTCCAGCCGTCGTGCCGCCATGCTCTGTGTCGCCCCTCCATCGTCCGCTTCCGGCGCCTCCGACCCTCCTCTGCATCGTCTCCCCGTTACCATGTCCCGACGCCCACGCCTCTGCTGCTTCGTCGCCCTCCTGCGCCTCCTGTGAACCCGCCTGCCTCCTTGACCTCCAGGCCACCCCGTCGCGCCCTTCTCTTTGCTGAGTCAGCCACCGGCGCCCCAAGCGCCTGCCCCTGCCATGGCCTCTGCCTCTTTTGGCCGACCCGTTGTTGCCATGCACAACCTCTGCCGTGCCCTGTGTGCGTGCTCTCCGCTGCTCCTGAAGATCGAAACCCGAGGCCTTTGGTGTTGTTCTGGATTTCACCAAGACCGGACCCGTCAAGTACCCTTCGAATTCGTCAAGACTCTCATGTACAACTACACCCGATGATGCGACAAGTACCCTGACAATGTGTACATCTACACCGCCAAGACCGGACCGACAAGTACCCCGACGTCGCGTGTACCACTACCGTCGACCTGAACATCTACGAAGACGTGTACAACTACTGTCGCCACGTGAACAAATACTTCCCACGACGACCCGTGAACGACTACTTCCACTACGAACTCGATCCGCCCGAAATGCACGCTTCGAAGGTATAACGCCGAGACGATGCCCGTGAACGAATGCATGTTGTATGAGATGAACTGTATGTTTGCATCGTGCCCGTTTGTTTCGTGCACGTTCCTCTTCGTTTGCCATGCCGTCGACCCGTGGGAACCCGGTAACCGGGTGCACCCCACCATCTTGCATGACTCGCTCACACTCACTAACTTTTGCACCGGTATCTCCGTGAGCTACCGGAACCGATATGTTGCCGTGGCATCATTTTCGGATTCGTTGCCGTGGCACCCGTTTTGTTCCGCCATAGTGACCAAATGCTTCATAACATACTTATGTCAACATTTTCATAAAAATTGCATAAAACTTGCAGGTGTCATCCGCATCATGATAACAACAATTAAAATGTTTAAAATTGTGTTTGCATTAAATTGCTAAATAACATATGGGGTTTTCCAGAATTGTCGTGTGTTGCTTCCGGCCTCATTTAAACTTGCCTAAATAGTTAGTTTATTTATGCTTCACCTCTTGCCATGTTTAACAACACTTAATATTGTTTGGTAGCATAACCGAGAGAGAACTAAATAATTGATGTGGTGTTCCGTCAATATGCAACTCGTTGCATATTGAGCTCCACTTAAATTGTAGTGTTGTTTGCTTCACCTTGCCATGTCATGCATCATTAAACCGGACATGCATCATACTTGTTTGTGCATCATGACATGTTTATGCTTGTGTGTTTACCATGTTGTTTGCTTCTTTCCGGTTTGCTTCTCTCATTAGCTTCGGTTTCGTTCCGGAGTTGTGAGGATTCGCTCGACTACGTGCGTTTGTCTTCTTCATGGACTCATTCTTCTTCCTTGTGGGATCTCAAGCAAGATGACCAGTACCCTCGATATCACTTCTATCTTTTCTTGCTAGTTGCTTCGTTCTATCGCTATTCTGCGCTACCTATCACTTGTTTACCATGTCTCCCATACTGCCATGTCAGCCTCTAACATTTTCACCCTTCCTAGCAAACCATTGCTTGGCTATGTTACCGCTTTGCTTAGCGTTGCTAGTTGCAGGTGAAGTTGAAGATTGCTTCATGATGGACAGGATTATGTTGGGATATCACAATATCTCTTTTGTTAATTAATGCATCTTTATACTTGGTAAAGGGTGGAAGGCTCGGCCTTATGCCAGGTGTTTTATTCCACTCTTGCCGCCCTAGTTTCTGTCATACCGGTGTTATGTTCCTTGATTTTGCGTTCCTTACGCGGTTGGTTGATTTATGGGATCCCCTTGACAGTTCGCTTTGAATAAAACTCCTCCAGCAATGCCCAACATTGGTTTTAACATTTGCCACCTAAGCCTTTTTCCCTTGGGTTCTGCAGACTCAAGGGTCATCTTTATTTTACCCCCCGGGCCAGTGCTCCTCTGAGTGTTGGTCCAAACTAGAGCACCGTGCGGGACCATTCCTTGGCAACTTGGATTACGTCGGTACCTGTACGCTTAGCTTATCCGGTGTGCCCTGAGAACGAGATATGTGCAGCTCCTATCGGGATTTGTCGGCACAGTCGGGTGGTCTTGCTGGTCTTGTTTTACCATTGTCGAAATGTCATGCGAACCGGGATTCCGAGACTGGTCGGGTCTTCCTGGGAGAAGGAATATCCTTTGTTGACCGTGAGTGCTTGTGATGGCCTAAGTTGGGACACCCCTGCAGGGTATTATCTTTCGAAAGCCGTGCCCACGGTTATGAGGCAGATGGGAATTTGTTAATATCCGGTTGTAGAGAACTTGACACTTGACTTAACTAAAACGCATCAACCGCGTGTGTAGCCGTGATGGTCTCTTTTCGGCGGAGTCCGGGAAGTGAACACGGTTTTGGGTTATGTTTGACGTAAGTAGGAGTTCGTGATCACTTCTTGATCATTGCTAGCTTCACGACCGTTCCTTTGCTTCTCTTCTCGCTCTTATTTGCGTATGTTAGCCACCATATCATGCTTAGTCGCTGCTGCAACCTCACCACTTATCCATTCCTTACCCATAAGCTTAAATAGTCTTGATCTCGCGGGTTTTGAGATTGCTGAGTCCTCGTGACTCACCAGATACTATCACAACATTTGCAGGTGCCAATGATACCAGTGCAGAGGATGCTACCTAGCTCATATGGGATCTCAACGAAGATCTTAGTTGTTGCTATGTGTTGTTTCTTGTTGATCAGTAGTGGAGCCCAGTTGGGACGATCGGGGATCTAGCAGTTGGGTTATCTTCTTTTCTTTTGGCTTCGTCCGTAGTCGGACTATGTGTGTACTCTGAATGATGTATGATTTATTTAAGTACTTGTGTGAATTGGCGATTGTAAGCCAACTCTTTATCCCAGTCTTGTTCATTACATGGGATTGTGTGAAGATGACCCTTCTTGTGAAAAAACCACAATGCGGTTATGCCTCTAAGTCGTGCTTCGACACGTGGGAGATATAGCCGCATCGTGGGTGTTACATGCCCTGCCCTGGAGTGCTTGGTGCTTGTTTTCACAGTTACAATCGGTTATCTCCAAATAAAGTCGCCTAACCTTGTAAGAATTGGAATTTCTTTTGATGGAAGGAAGCTCATCATCCAAGATGCCCCTTCACTTCAAAGGTTGATCCTTGATTCTAGTTATTGACCGTCACAAATAATCGTCGTCTCTGCGCCTAAACTGGAGACCTTGGGTGTAATACATGATCTCTGTGCTCATTTCAAGATGTTGTTTGGTTTCATAGTTATTCAGGTACTGTATACTATCATCTACACTTGTAACCATAAGCTGCATTTCAAATTTCTGCGCATAAGTTTTATATCATCTTGGAGTACACATTTTGTACTAATATTATGCTCCATGCTCAATGAAGAGTTTCTCCATGGATAGCCTATCAATGGTGCTGGCTTCTGTCAAGATCTTATATATCCTAATGAATAGTTTTGATCTGAACAAGATTATTGGCTTGCTGTAATGCTTTCCATGTCTGGAGAAGTTGTATATAAAGGTGATAATTTCAGGCACACTGGAAGCCCGCGTATAGTGTACTAGAATTAACCATTCAACTATTGCTCTTTCGACACTCTTTTTTTAGACCTTAATTGTTTTCAATCTTCATGTAGGCAACTGGATGGGGTAAGAAAGTTATAACCAATCAGTGGATTCGTAAGCACCAGGATTTTCTCACTTCTTATGACATTCAATAGAAAACAATAACACTGGAACGATATGTGGCCAACCATGCAAATACTAGATTTGTCACATTCTTCCTGTTGAATGCGAGGTTACTATTGTCCATCAGGCTTAAGTTTAAGTTCATCAGCGGCATGGTTTTGATGGATGGGTATGTCGAAGAGAAAAAAAAGGAGTTTCAGGTGGACAAATGATCTTCTGAACATGTTGGGCTTCTATTTACAACATCTTGTGGTCATAATCCGGTAAATTTTATGACCCAGGATGTTCATTCTATGGACTTGACTGACCATTTGACTGTGACTGCGGAAAACAGTGCTGGAGTTAGATGTTGTTGCCCATTTCAATCTGGGTTTTGTCTAAACCTGATGAACAACTAACTCTCGTGCTTTTGTACAGTTTGTAAGGCTGGAGTTAGATGTTGTTTCCCTTTTCAACTCGGCTGTGACTGTCATATTTTCTTTGAAACAAGGCAAATGGCTTGCCTTTCGTTTAATTAAGAGTGAAATATTGTAACAAATCCCAACCAAGGGAAATAACATCACTCTAGCCGGCTGCTTGAGCTCACTGTGCATTACAGAACCCAAGTGATTAGCCCCCACCAGCACCCACAAACTTATTTTGAACTAGCACACCAAATGGGCTGTAAACTTTCATAAGAAAGGTTGCATGACCGTGACAGATTTGGATTCTGACATTTGGGACCCATGAGGAAAAAGCCTATCCAAGGTGGTGTCGACTTACTAGCTAGTCAACAAACGATTTTGCCTACCAGTCGTTGGATTGACATCCAACATCTGTCGTGTATCTTCTATCTCTTATCTTCTTCCTCCAGCCGCCCAGACCAAACCACCTCGTCAGTTCCGCCTCCCACGGCTGGCTGCGCCTCCACCGACCTACCATACCCTCCAACGTTGTCCAGTCCCTCCCTCTATTTCCCCCACACGTCCTATTATTCTCCGGCAATGTGAGCCCCAACACACACCCGCACCCGAACCAGTCAACCCTCATACTCCCCTCCGCCTGCGATTGGACCGGTGCATCTTCCACAGCTCATGTTCGTTCCGTCCTAGGCCTCGCCGTCCTCCTCCGCCTTGGTTAGGTCACCATGCACGGTGCGCCGCCCTCTTGCATTGTCAACGTCGTCAACAACCAAGAGGAACAAGGAGATGACTGTACGTGGAGAGGATGACTGTAGGGACCCATCAGGGTCATGGCAGTACGCAAGCAAGTGCCTCGTTATTACAAGCCCAAAAATAGGTTCCTCCTAATGGTTGGACATCTGGGGCCCATGCCATTGTCAACGTAGTCAATAAATGAGAGAATTACACAACGAGCGGCTGACACCAGGGACCCAGCAGGTCGCACAGTTGTTATTTACTCTTTTATTAGGAACAAGTAGTTGTTATTTTTATACTAGTTTTAGAGACGGGTGAGGGTAACAACGGGGTTGTGCGAGGCTTGTGGCCTGTCTAGCCAGGGTTTTATTTATGTTTACCACACCATGATCCCGGTTGTGTTTTTTTCTTGCTGAAAATGGCTAGCTCGGTTCTACTTTTTTAAATAAATACCCAATAGAGGCCTCCTTGCTTTGTTAGCCCTGCTGGGCTGCAAATCTTACAAGACAACGAGAGTTTCATTCGGCTTGCCAGAAAAATGGGCTATCAATAATGAGAAATGGGTTGTACATTTTTAAAACACATCAAACTAGCACTACTAGGGAAAATGCTATACACACAGGTATAGCACTAGCGTTGGTCAAAACTCGGCGCTAGCGCTACTTAGTAGTAGCGCTTGTTGCAAAACCACGCTACAACCATTATTTTAGCAGTAGCGCGTCTTCACAGAAAAGAGCGCTACTGCTATGTAAAAGAAAATAAATAGAAAAATAAGTAGAAAAGTAAATGAAAATGAAAGAAATAGAAAAAGGAGAAATGAAAAAAAGAAAATGTAAAGAAAACAAAAGAAAAAGAAAAAGAAAACAGAAAGGGATAGCTGTAGCGCGTTTCTCTGGAACACGCTATAGCTATCTTAGCTATAGCGCGTTTCAGCAAAACGCGCTACTGCTAGTTTGACTCAAATCCCGGCAGCCCGGGCTCAAAATTTCACTAAGTCCTCCCCCCCCCCTTCTCTACTCCCCCCTGTCCCCCAACTGCTCCATCGCCGCCGTTGCCCTGCCGCCTTCGACCACACCGCCACCGCCCGAGGCCGCCTTCGACCACACGGCCGCCGCCCACCGCCTTCGACCACACCGCCGCCGCCCGAGGCCGCCCCCTCGACCTCACAGCTGCCGCCCGAGGCCATCGTCGACCTCATTGTTGCCTCCCTCGAGCTCACCGCCGTCGCCCTCGACCTCACCGCCGCTTCCCGAGCCAGAGCCTGCCGTCGCCACCGACCGTAAGGCTATGCCTCTCCTGTCCCCTACCCTCATAATTCTCTCTGCTAGGGAAATTATATATATGTTGATACTGTGTTGATGTTCATATGAACCCTAGGTGTTCATATGAACCCTAGATTTTTTTAGGGCAGTAGGCATTTTATAGCATTTAGGAAAAATGATTAGCAATTTTTTAGGAAATTAGCTAGGGCAATTTTTATGAAAATTCCTAAACAGTAATTCCATTTAGCTTTAAACTAATAGAGGGTATATAAATAATAGTAGAATTTAGATTTAAATTAACAGAGGGTATAAACAAAAAACACTTAGCTATAAAAAAATATTTTGACTACGAACCTGAATTTGTTCCAAATTTCATTCAAATGAAATTTGAATTATTTGGACTATGGACCTGAATATTTTTGAAGAAATTGGGTGTAGGTACTAAGGTCTTGCTGTGGAAATTTTGGTAAGGTCAAAAGGGTTAGAGAAAATGTAGTTCCTAGACTTTTAGCTTTAGACAAAAAAACAAAAGTATTTAGCTATAAATAAAAAACAGTAGCTATGGCATTTAGCTATAAACAAAAAACAGAATTGTTTTTCTTTTCAAAAACTTGGTCAAACTAATTGTTGCTATGTAAACAAAAAACAAGATTGTTTTTATATGATATATGTCATTGATGTTCATTTGCATATTCCATTATTGTTGATTATATCTTTTCATTGAAGTGGCCATGTTATATGCAAATTCCTCAATAGTGTTTACTCATGTTATATCTTTTCATTGAAGTTGTTCGATTGTGCCCAAGTGGCTTTGTTGTTTCCAGGGAATGATGCTGAGTGGCCTATGTTTTGCCGGAATGTTGATTCAATTCTGTTCCAGCAAATTTCAAGTTCTCGATTTGTCCACTTTTTAGCAAAGGTCATGCCGAAATTTTCCATGAATTTCGGCATGACTTATGTTACAAACTAGGACATATCGAGTGCTCGGGATTTGCCGCACCAGGAAGGAGTCGACATTCCTGCAAAAGAATAGTCCTTTTTTATGTCATTATTCATTTTATTAGGTCTAGAATTAATTGACTGGATTTAATCAGAGGAAACATGGCTAGCAACGATGAAGGACAGGGTTCTGGTGATTGCGACGACGTCTACCGGGCGGCAGACAAATTTTTTAGCCTTACCGACGATCAACCGATGTTGTTGTTGAGCCCACCGGTGGCATCGGGGACTGAGACCAACACGCAGACCGGTGCTGAGACTGAGACCGGCGCTGAGATTCAGACCGGCATCGAGACCGGCGTTGAGACCGGTGCTGCCTCGGGGAGCGGAGCCGGTGTAGAACCGAAAACAAAGAGGCAACGTGTTCCTAACAAACTCGGGACTACTAGACTGGTGGTCACGGAGGTGGACGACGACAATTTTGAGCCAAAGGCGCCCGAAGAAGCGCGCGCGTGCTACGGCAATCAAATAGGCTGCATCGTACGGACAACCGCCACCATCAACGATGAGAAACTACAAAAGATAGAAAATATGAGGAGCTCCCTCCTAAAGAAGTTTCACCAGATATTCTTGTTCCCGGGCCGGAATGAGAAGGATTATGAAGATCCAGACGAGGAACCGGCAATGAAGAAGATAAACAAACACGCCATGACCAAGTTTAGCGACGCGTTGGCCGCCTGGAAAAATCGAGTGAAAGCAAAGATCAACGACGGGGAACCCTACTCCGAGATTGTAAAGGATAATCCGACAATCACGGAAGAGCAGTTTCAAATATTCAAGGAGGCTTGCAAGGCCGAAGCTGCCAAAAAAGTCTAAGTACATGAAGGGGCTTCAAAAGAGAAACATTGGGAGCCACCACCTCGGAAGCCGTGGTTATGGCGGAAAGAGGTCCAAATGGGCCAAGGAGGACGCGGAAGCCGCGAGTCTGGGCATCCCAGACCCCTTGGCGGATTTCACCGTCCCGCAGGAGCGTGACGTCATGAGGGCCCAGCACCGTTGGGACCCAGTGAAGAAGGTTTATGAGACAACAGCGGTCATTACGGAGTTCATGAGACTGCTGGTAATTTTAGTTTCTGATCAATTCGACTGCACACGTTAGTCATATTTGTTAACGATCCTTGTGCCTTTTGCAGAGAGAGCAGCACCGGATTGCGGCCGAAAGCGACTCGCCGTCTGAGGCATTGGCGAGGCCCAAGTGGGACACTCCATTCAACCGGGCGTTGAACATATTGAAACGACAATCGATGGATACTCGACCGTCGTATGGACACGTGCACGGTGTCGGAGACGGCACCACGTGGAAGAAGTACTACTGTGAGACCACGGAGGAGAGAAAGGAAAGACGGAGGTTAACTGAAGAAAACATCACCAAGAAGGTTGAGATTGCGGTTGAGAAGAAATCATCTCAGACAGTCGCAACAGCGGTAGCTGCCGCAAAATAGGCGATTGCAGATATGTCTACTTCCTTGGTGACGGGCGTTTTCACTTGGACAAGGCAAAATCCAGAAAAAAATGCAGAGGACTTTCCCCTTGCTGACTTCTTGGGAGAACCTGCTCCCGCACCGGCTCCCTTACCTGCTCCCGCACCGGCTCCCGCACCTGCTCCTACACCTGCTCCCGCACCGGCTCCCGCACCGGACGTGCTCGGTGGTGCCTCCTCTTTGGATGAGCTCGACGCCCTCACGATATCTGTCACACCGGCCCCCTTCAATATAAGTGTATAATCTCCCGTTTTCGTTGCCTTTCGGATGTCTCACGTCGCAGAATTTTCTTTGCAGGCCGACGAAACCCTGCGCACCATATTGTACACCATCGGCGAACAGAAGGTGGACGTGGGGAAGGCGACGATAATGGAGCCGAAGGAACCATTGTTCCACAGCCGGCCGATCCCCCCCAACATCTTCAAGGTTTCCGTGGCCAGTGTCAAACCGGGCCACGAGAATTTGCCTCCTCTAATACTAGTGGGGGATGACGACGAAACCCCGCGGCGGCTTGGTGATTGTTGCAATGGGTGGGTCCTGTTGCGGCCAAAGAGTCTGCTTTGTCTGGAGGCGGCCGGGAGCACACCCACGAGCACGCAGCCTCAGCAAGGTATGAACATCAACACCCCACCTACCCAATTAGCGTCGGGTGTCGGGTTGGGTGATAGCGGACGGGGTAAGGAGGAGGCTCCATTAGTCGCTGATGACGTCGCCATGGATGAGGATGAGGATGATGATGGCGCTGAACATTATGTCTATACTGGCGCCTCCTCAGGGTTTGAGCGTCATGAGTCGGTGCCTGAATTACCGTCTCAACGTATTATTGACGACCTTCGGGTAGTAAAGAAGTCTAGGAAGAGAGCGAGGAAAGGCAAAAAAAGCTGATTCTATGATCCAGCCGCCTCAGCAGCCTCGGCTTCAGGACCGTATAAATGGCATATCCCCGGTCAACCAATCCTACCTGCAACAGCGCTACGGCCAGATTCGGCAATCTAAGGAGACTTCATGACGATGTGCTGCGGGTAGAGAAAGGCCTCATCGCCTCAAAAGATCCAGGATACCCTCTTTACGTGGTTAACGTTCCGCGGCAAATGTCGTACGTCGACAGCTTCCCCGCGGATAAGTTATTCCTCCGATTCGATTACATATTCGACATGTTTCACGTGAAGAAGCTGGATTTTACATTTGTTCGCCTTTATGCCTTGCACATGAACTACATCATTGGGGTTGAGCAGATACGTCATATCTGTGTCGCTGACCCGTACTACATGCACGAGGGCTTATTGGGAGTCTGTGCAGAGCAGCGTGAATACGCGAGGGATTACATCGTCAGTTTCATGCTCGCCAATAAGGACAAGGAGGTGATTCTCGTGCCTTATCATCCCGTGTAAGTCATCCGCGCTGCTATCCTTCCTTCGATTTCAATAATTCATTTGCACGGTGGAGGCTTATTAATTTGAGGTGTACTTATTTTTGTTGGGGAACGTAGTAATTTCAAAAAAATCCTACGCACACGCAAGATCATGGTGATGCATAGCAACGAGAGGGGAGAGTGTTTCCACGTACCCTCGTAGACCGTAAGCGGAAGCGTTATGACAACGCGGTTGATGTAGTCGTACATCTTCACGATCCGACCGATCCAAGCACCGAACGTACGGCACCTCCGAGTTCAGCACACGTTCAGCTCGATGACGATCCCCGGACTCCGATCCAGCAGGGTGTCGGGGATGAGTTCCGTCAGCATGATGGCGTGGTGAAGATGATGATGTTCTACCGACGCAGGGCTTCGCCTAAGCACCGCAACGATATGACTGAGGTGGAATATGGTGGAGGGGGCACCGCACACGGCTAAGGAACGATCACGAAGATCAACTTGTCTGTCTAGAGGTGCCCCCCTACCCCTGTATATAAAGGAGCCAAGGGAGAGGGGGTGGCCGGACAAGGAGGGCGCGCCAAGGGGGAGTCCTAGTCCGACCGGGAGTAGGACTCCCTTCTTTCCTAGTTGGAGAAGGAGAAGGGGGAAGGAGGAGGAAGAGGGGAAGCAAAGGGGGGGGGGGGCGCCGCCCCCTTCTCCTTGTCCTATTCGGACTAGGGAGGGGAGGAGGCGCAGCCCACCTCTTGCCTCCTCTCCTCTTCTCCCTTAAGGCCCATGAAGGCCCAATAACCCCTGAGAGGGTTCTGGTAACCACCCCGGTACTCCGGTAAAATCCCGATTTCACCCGGAACGATTCCGATATCCAAACATAGGCTTCCAATATATCAATCTTTATGTCTCGACCATTTCGAGACTCCTCGTCATGTCCGTGATCACATCTGGGACTCCGAACAACCTTCAGTACATCAAAACTTATAAACTCATAATAAAACTGTCATCGTAACGTTAAGCGTGCGGACCCTACGGGTTCGAGAACTATGTAGACATGACCTAGAACTATTCTCGGTCAATAACCCATAGCGGAACCTGGATGCTCATATTGGCTCCTACATATTCTACGAAGATCTTTATCGGTCAAACCGCATAACAACATACGTTGTTCCCTTTGTCATCAGTATGTTACTTGCCCGAGATTCGATCGTCGGTATCCAATACCTAGTTCAATCTCGTTACCTGCAAGTCTCTTTACTCGTTACGTAATGCATCATTCCATAACTAACTCATTAGCTACATTGCTTGCAAGGCTTATAGTGATGTGCATTACCGAGAGGGCCCAGAGATACCTCTCCGACTATAGGAGTGACAAAACCTAATCTCGAAATACGCCAACTCAACATGTACCTTTGGAGACACCTGTAGAGCTCCTTTGTAATCACCCAGTTATGTTGTGACGTTTGGTAGCACACAAAGTGTTCCTCCGGTAAACGGGAGTTGCATAATCTCATAGTTGTAGGAACATGTATAAGTCATGAAGAAAGCAATAGCAACATACTAAACGATCAAGTGCTAGGCTAACAGAATGGGTCATGTCAATCACATCATTCTCCTAATGATGTGATCCCATTAATCAAATGACAACACATGTCTATGGTTAGGAAACGTAACCATCTTTGATTAATGAGCTAGTCAAGTAGAGGCATACTAGTGACTTTATGTTTGTCTATGTATTCACACATGTATCATGTTTCCGGGTAATACAATTCTAGCATGAATAATAAACATTTATCATGATATGAGGAAATAAATAATAACTTTATTATTGCCTCTAGGGCATATTTCCTTCAGTCTCCCACTTGCACTAGAGTCAATAATCTAGATTACACAGTAATGATTCTAACACCCATGGGGTCTTGGTGTTGATCATGTTTTGCTTGTGAAATAGGCTTAGTCAACGGGTCTGCAACATTCAGATCCGTATGTATCTTGCAAATCTCTATATCTCCCACCTGGACTTGGTCCCGGATGGAATTGAAGCGTCTCTTGATGTGCTTGGTCCTCTTGTGAAATTTGGATTCCTTTGCCAAAGCAATTGCACCAGTATTGTCATAGAAGATCTTCATTGGTCCCGATGCACTAGGTATGACACCTAGATCGGAAATGAACTCCTTCATCCAGACTCCTTCATTTGCTGCTTCCGAAGTAGCTATGTACTCCGCTTCGCATGTAGATCCTGCCACAACGTTTTGTTTAGAACTGCACCAACTTACAGCTCCACCGTTTAATAAAAACATGTATCCGTTTTGCGATTTAGAATCGTCCGGATCAGTGTCAAAGCTTGCATCGACGTAACCATTTACGACTAGCTCTTTGTCACCTCCATATACGAGAAACATATCCTTAGTCCTTTTCGGGTATTTCAGGATGTTCTTGACCGTTGTCCAGTGATCCACTCCTGGATTACTTTGGTACCTCCCTGCTAAGCTTATTGCTAAGCATACGTCAGGTCTGGTACATAGCATTGCATACATGATAGAGCCTATGGCTGAAGCATAGGGAACATCTTTCATTTTCTCTCTATCTTCTGCTGTGGTCGGGCATTGAGTCTGACTCAACTTCACACCTTGTAATACGGGCAAGAATCCTTTCTTTGCCTGATCCATTTTGAACTTTTTTAAAACTTTATCAAGGTATGTGCTTTGTGAAAGTCCAATTAAGCGTCTTGATCTATCTCTATAGATCTTGATGCCCAATATGTATGCAGCTTCACCGAGGTCTTCCATAGAAAAACTTTTATTCAAGTATCCCTTTATGCTATCTAGAAATTCTATATCATTTCCAATTAATAATATGTCATCTACATATAATATCAGAAATGCTACAGAGCTCCCACTCACTTTCTTGTAAATACAGGCTTCTCCAAAAGTCTGTATAAAACCATATGCTTTGATCACACTATCAAAGCATTTATTCCAACTCCGAGAAGCTTGCACCAGTCCATAAATGGATCGCTGGAGCATGCACACTTTGTTAGCACCTTTTGGATCAACAAAACCTTCTGGTTGCATCATATACAACTCTTCTTCCAGAAATCCATTCAAGAATGCAGTTTTGACATCCATTTGCCAAATTTCATACTCATAAAATGCAGCAATTGCTAACATGATTCGGACAGACTTAAGCATCGCTACGGGTGAGAAAGTCTCATCGTAGTCAACCCCTTGAACTTGTCGAAAACCTTTTGCAACAAGTCGAGCTTTGTAGATAGTTACATTACCATCAGCTTCAGTCTTCTTCTTAAAAATCCATTTATTCTCAATGGCTTGCCGATCATCGGGCAAGTCAACCAAAGTCCATACTTTGTTCTCATACATGGATCCCATCTCAGATTTCATGGCTTCTAGCCATTTTGCGGAATTTGGGCTCATCATCGCTTCCTCATAGTTCGTAGGTTCGCCTTGGTCAAGTAACATGACTTCCAGAATAGGATTACCGTACCACTCTGGTGCGGATCTTACTCTGGTAGACCTACGAGGTTCAGTAGAAACTTGATCTGAAGTTTCATGATCAATATCATTAGCTTCCTCACTAATTGGTGTAGTTGTCACAGGAACCGGTTCTTGTGATGGACTACTTTCCAATAAGGGAGCAGGTACTGTTACCTCATCAAGTTCTACTTTCCTCCCACTCACTTCTTTCGAGAGAAACTCCTTGAGGGAGTCCTGGACTAGGGGGTGTCCGGACAGCTGGACTATCATCGTCCGCCGGACTCCAAGACTACGAAGATACAAGATTGAAGACTCTGTCCCGTGTCCGGATGGGACTTTCCTTGGCATGGAAGGCAAGCTTGGCGATACGGATATGTGGATCTCCTACCATTGTAACCGACTCTGTGTAACCCTAGCCCTCTCCGGTGTCTATATAAACCAGAGGGCTTTAGTCCGTAGGACATAACCTCCATTACAACAATCATACCATAGGCTAGCTTCTAGGGTTTAGCCTCCTTGATCTCGTGGTAGATCCACTCTTGTAATACACATCATCAATATTAATCAAGCAGGACGTAGGGTTTTACCTCCATCAAGAGGGCCCGAACCTGGGTAAAACATCGTGTCCCTCGTCTCCTGTTACCATCCCCCTAGACGCAGAGTTCGGGACCCCCTACCCGAGATCCGCTGGTTTTGACACCGACATTGGTGCTTTCATTGAGAGTTCCTCTGTGTCATCACCGATAGGCTCGATGGCTTCTTCAATCAACAACGGCGTCCAGGGCGAGACTTTTCTCCCCGGACAGATCTTCGTATTCGGCGGCTTCACACTGCGGGCTAACTCACTTGGCCATCTGGAGCAGATCGAAAGCTACGCCCCTGCCCATCAGGTCAGGTTCGGAAGCCTAAACTTCACGGCCGACATCCGCGGGGACTTGATCTTCGACGGACTCGAGCCACAGCCGAGCGTGCCACGCTATCACGATGGGCATGATTTAGCTCTGCCGCCGGACAGTGCCTTGGTGGCCGCACACGAATCCGCTCCGGCCCTCAGTCCGGAGCCGATCGCCCAGATCGAGGACCGGTGGCTGGACACCGCCTCGGGGGCTGCAACTTCCGCGGCGATGGAGCCGAACTCTGACCTTGTCCCCTATAAAGCTCGTAACTCCGAGGTGCCGGACTCCCTGCCGGACTCCGAACCTCCTGCGCCCCTGCCAATCGAATCCGAGTGGGCGCCGATCATGGAGTTCACCGCGGCGGACATCTTTCAGCACTCGCCCTTGGGCGACATCCTAAATTCGCTAAAACATCTCTCGCTATCCGGAGAGCCCTGGCCGGATTATGGCCAGGATGGTTGGGATGCGGACGACGAAGAAATTCAGAGCCCACCCACCACCCACTTTGTAGCCACTGTCGACAATCTAACCGACATGCTAGACTACGAATCTGAAGACATCGATGGTATGGACGACGATGCCGGAGACGAACAGGAACCAGCGCCTACAGGGCACTAGAAGACCACCTCGTCATATGACATATACATGGTAGACACCCCAAAAGATGGGGACGGCGAAGAAGCAGCGGAGGCAGATTCCTTAAAGAAACAGCCCAAGCGCCGGCGTCAGCGGCGCCGCTCTAAATCCCGCCACAACAAGAATGGAGATTCCGGCACAGGAGATAATAACACCCCAGACAGTGCCGAAGACAATCCCCTCCAACAAGATTCAGCGCAGGAGGATGCAGAAGCAAGCCCTCGCGAGAGAGCGGCAGACGAAGAGGTTGAGGATGATAATTACATACCTCCCTCCGAAGACGAGGCAAGCCTCAACGACGACGAATTCATCATGCCCGAGGATCCCGTCGAACAAGAGTGTTTTAAACGCAGGCTTATTGCCATGGCAAATAGCCTAAAGAAAAAGCAGCAGTAGCTTCAAGCTGATCAGGACATGTTGGCCGATCGATGGACCGAGGTCCTCGCGGCCGAAGAGTACGAACTCGAACGCCCCTCCAAAAGCTACCCAAAACGCAAGTTGCTCCTCCGATTAGAGGAGGAAGCATACATACCTTCATCACCAACGCACAATACGGCCGACCGACCACCCTGTGGTCGAGACAAAGAGGCATCTAGGCCCTCCACCAAGACCGTATCCCGGCATCGCTCCAAAAGTACGAAGCCAAAAGGGAACGCGCCGGACTTGCGAGATATATTGGAGGACAAAGCAAGGCAATCCAGATCCATCTATGGATCACGTGGGCGCCCCATGACCCACGACGAATACCGTCGCGCCGGATACAATAACTCCGGCCGGGCCGAACACAGCAGACAACGCTCACTCGAGCTACGTCGTGATATTGCCCAATATAGAGGCGCCGCACACCCGCTATGCTTCACTGACGAAGTAATGGATCATCAAATCCCTGAAGGGTTTAAACCCGTAAACATTGAATCCTACGATGGCACAACAGACCCCGCGGTTTGGATCGAAGATTATCTCCTTCACATCCATATGGCCCGCGGCGACGATCTCCACGCCATCAAGTATCTCCCACTCAAGCTTAAAGGACTAGCTCGGCATTGGCTTAACAGCTTGCCCGCAGAGTCAATTGGGTGTTGGGAAGACCTGGAAGCCGCATTCCTCGACAAATTCCAGGGCACATATGTGCGACCACCAGATGCCGATGACCTAAGCCACATAATTCAGCAGCCAGACGAATCGGCCAGACAGTTCTAGACACGGTTCTTAACAAAGAAAAATCAAATCATCGACTGTCCGGATGCAGAGGCCCTAGCAGCCTTCAAACATAACATCCGCGACGAGTGGCTAGCCCGGCACCTAGGACAGGAAAAGCCGAAATCCATGGCAGCCCTCACATCTCTAATGACCCGCTTCTGTGCGGGAGAGGACAGCTGGCTAGCTCGCAGCAACAACCTCAGTAAAAATTCTGGCAGTCCGGATACCAAGGACCACAATGGCAGGTCGCGTCGAAGCAAAAATAAACGCCGCATTAACGGCGACGACAAGGAGGATACGGCAGTCAACGCCGGATTCCGAGGCTCTAAACCCGGTCAGCGGAAGAAGCCATTCAAAAGAACCACTCCGGGTCCGTCCAATTTGGACCGAATACTCGACCGCTTATGCCAGATACATGGCACCCCCGAAAAGCTAGCTAATCACACCAACAGAGATTGTTGGGTATTCAAGCAGGCAGGCAAGTTAATTGCCGAAAACAATGACAAGGGGCTGCACAGCAACGACGAGGAAGAGACCTGACCACCGAACAATAGAGGACAGAAGGGTTTCCCCCCACAAGTGCGGACGGTGAATATGATATACGCAACTCATATACCCAAGAGGGAGCGGAAGCGTGCACTAAGGGACGTATATGCGATGGAGCCAGTCGCCCCGAAGTTCAATCCATGGTCCTCTTGCCCGATCACTTTCGATCGAAGAGACCATCCGACCAGTATCCGCCATGGAGGATTCGCCACATTGGTTTTAGACCCAATCGTCGATGGATTTCACCTCACGAGAGTCCTGATGGACGGTGGCAGTAGCCTGAACCTGCTTTATCAGGATACAGTGCACAAGATGGGCATAGACCCCTCAAGGATTAAACCTACAAAGACGACCTTTAAAGGCATCATACCAGGTGTTGAAGCCAATTGTACAGGCTCAGTCACACTGGAAGTGGTCTTCGGATCCCCGGACAATTTCCGGAGTGAGGAGTTAATCTTCGACATAGTCCCGTTCCGCAGCGGCTATCACGCTCTGCTCGGACGAACCGCGTTTGCAAAATTCAACGCGGTGCCACATTACGCATACCTCAAACTCAAGATGCCAGGCCCTCGTGGAGTCATCACGGTCAACGGAAATACGGAACGCTCCCTCCGATCGGAGGAACATACAGCGGCTCTCGCGGTAGAAGTACAGAGCAGCCTTCTAAGGCAATTTTCGAGTCCGGCCGTTAAACGGCCGGACACGGCCAAACGCGCCCGGAGCAACATCAACCAAGACCACCTGGCGCGTTCTGAGCATGCGTAGCAATGCGGCCCCAACCACAGCCCTCGCATGATTGCAAGACCAACCCTCCGCGTACATCATTACGCTCTGGAGATACCATGGGCTTAAGAGGAGGGGCACGACCACAACAGACCCAGAGTGCGGCTCGACCACACCAGGGGCTCCCAGGTGTGTTGCTCTTTTTATTTTTCTTTTTATATACAGGACTCCATTTACCAGAAGCCCTGTCCGGTGGTGGACCCGCCGAACTCACGATGCAACGGCCAGGGAAGAAAGAAGGCTGCGGTTAACACTCAGGTGGTCTCCATTACGAGCATTAAATTCGATTATATACACCAGTCCGCAGCCCACCCCTGGAGGGGGACATGCTTATTTAGTCCAATCCCTTGCTTACCGCACTATTTGTATCCTTCCGCACTTATAGCAGAATTCCCTGAATAAATAATGCAGCATTTCTTGCCTGTTATTGCATTCCTTTACACATATGTTCATTAATGACATCTCGCACCCGTATATTTTGGTACGGCCGAATACACCAGGGGCTTATGTTCCCTGCATTATGGTGTGATAAGTCCGAACACTTCCACAAGTGCGGCACCCCGAACTTATAGCATTATATGAATCGGCTCCGAATCATGTCTTGGGTCAATAGTTGGGTTTGCCCGGCTCCCACGTTTTGGTGCCTTATGTTCCGTTCTGTCGGCTAAGGTGGCACTGGGAGAACCACTGTGATTGCGCCCCGGTTGAGCTGGGCGAGCGCCTCAGTGGAGAAAGCTAAAACTGACTGGCATGATAAGGCGAGAGACTGGTCGCTGTTCGAGAGGTCTTTTCGGGTCCCTAAAGACCTATGCCATTTCGAGCGAAGTACCGGATAATGTCCGACGAAGGCGTGGATAGCGCCCCGAGTTCGGTCTTCCGAATACTAGGGGCATCGCCGAAATTTAAAATTATAGAATTCTATGGCTAAGTGAGAGTGTTCAAGCATTATAAGTCCGGTCGCCTTGTTCGTTGTGTTGAGCGCCTCCCTAGATGGACCCAAAAATGGGAACAAGAGTGCTCAAGTTTAACCCGAACACCCCAGCACTTGTGGCTTGGGGGCTGAAGCCAACGACTTTCCATCTCTCAGCTTTTATAAACGGCCGCACAGAAGGTAATATTTTAAATTAAACAAGCGTTGCGTAGCGCATATGAACAAGGTTTTCAGCGCACAGGATAATACATAACGAGTTTACTCAATAATTACATCTCTGGGGCACTCATCCGCAATATTGCGGGCACCCTTCAGGACTGTCTTATAGTACATTTCGGGCGTACGATACTCCTTGCCCGCTGGCGGCGGGTCAGTAAGAAGCCTCTCCGCATCCAGCCTGCCCCAGTGAACCTTTGCGCGGGCAAGGGCCCGACGAGCACCTTCAATACAGGCGGAGCGCTTGACGACATCCACCCAGGGGCACGCATCCACCAGCCGCCGCACGAGGCCGAAGTAGCTCCCAGGCATGGCCTGTCCAGGCCACAGCCGGACTATAAGGCCCTTCATGGCCTCCTCAGCTACCTTGTGGAGTTCGACTAGCTGCTTCAGCTGGTTGCTAGGGGGCGCCGGATGGCCGGCCTCAGCGTACTGAGACCCGAAGACCTTCTCCGTTGAGCTCCCCTCCTCGCCACGGTAGAATGCGGCAGCGTCGGATACACTGTGAGGCAGATCTGCAAACGCCCCTGGAGAGCTCCGAATTCGGGTAAGTGTCAGGTAGTTTACATTAACATGCTTGCTTTGCATGAAAAATGCCTTACCCGCCGCTATTTTCTTCATATCCTCAATTTCCTGAAGGGCCTTACGGGCCTCGGCCTTGGCGGACTTGGCACTTTTGAGAGCCGAGGAAAGCTCGGACTCTCGAGTCTTTGGGTCGCGCTCCAAACTCTCATGCTTCTCCATGAGAGCCTGGAGCTCTTGCCGCACCTCCGCCACCCGTGCCTCCTGCTTTTCTCGCTCTGCCCGATCCGCGGCCGCATTGCGTTCGGCCGCAGACACAGCCTCCTTCAGGGCTGCCACCTCGTTTGTGGCCCCTACAGTACCCATGTTATCCTTGTTATTTTCTTATTGCAACCTAAATCCTTTTCTGTAAGGTAACTTTTCAAAGTGGTGTTACTCACCTTCTTTATCCTCGAGCTGCCTCTTGGCACGGCCGAGCTCTTGCTCGGACCACTCGAGATCCTGCTTCAACGCACCGACCTCCGCAGTCAGTGCGGCAGAGGTCAGCAGCGCAGCCTGCAAACCCATATTGACATACTTTTTTAGCAACCCTGCGTATATCTTTTTAGATCCTCAGTCCGGCTTTTCTTTCCGAACACCAAACCGAGCATCAGGGGCTACTGTCTATGTGGTATTACATTACATAATTTTAACTTCTTACCTCAAAAGCCTGTTAGAAGGCTGCTGCAGGCTTCGGCCAGCCCGCTCTTGGCGAGCTGAACCTTCTGAATCACCGCACTCATGATAGTGCGGTGTTCTTCCTCGATGGAAGCGCCTTTGAGCGCCTCCAACAAGTTGTTCGGCGCCTCCGGTTGGACGGGGGCTGCCGGTGTCGCGGTCTTGCCCTCCTTGCGAAGGGGCCGCCCGCCGGACTCTGGAACCACTGCAGGTTCCGACGTAGAGTCCGGCGCAAAGTTTGGGAGGCTGCCTTGCGGTGCCGCCGGAGCCTCCTCCTGATGGGTCCCCTTCCGGGATCCCACCTCGGCGTCCTCATCAGCATGAGGGGTGGAGGCAGTCGGGATGGAATCCACATCCGATGGAGCCAACGACCCGCTTGATGAAGCGGGGAGATCATCATCGGCCGGACTTCAGATAGTATGCGGCATTAGAAGGACACTATGTGACACAAAATAAATTGCAGATCATTCAGGGATCCGGATACTTACGATCTCACCTGAGGCCTGGGCCTTCAGGGCCACTCTTCACCGCCAACGTTGGTGTTGGCGGAGCTGTCCGGGGGAATAGTTCTTCCCCTCTTGGACCCTTCGGCCTCCCCTGTTGGGGAAGCCTTCCTCTTCCTCTCTCCCTCCTCTGGGAGAGAGTCTTCTTCCTCCTCCTCATCTTCGGGGGAGGAGTCCGCCTCGGATTCGTCGAACACGTGAAAACGGGAACTCTTTCGAGTTCCTGTGGCCACCTTCTTGGCCTTCTTCTCCGGCACCACGTGCGGTGCCGGAACCAGCAACCCCGCTAGACAGGCGTCCACTGGGTCTTCTGGCATGGGAGTCGGGCAGATGAGCTGCTCGGCCTTCTTCATCCACTCCTGTCAAAGGAAAAGGGAGATTAAAACCCACTTAGGGTCGAACTATTAACAACAAGTGTCCCGTAAAGGGGTAGAATCAGTTACCTCGTCAATTGGACGCTGCGAGTGGAATCCGCGATCTTCCGTCGCGGATGCGGGGGCTTCGGCGCCCTTAAACAGCACCCTCCAGGCGCCTTCGTACGTTGTGTCGAAGAGCCCGCTCAGCGCCTGGTGCTGTTCCGGATTGAACTCCCACAGATTGAATGCCCGTTCTTGGCATGGGAGAATCCGGCGAACGAGCATGACCTGGACCACGTTAACCAGCCTGAGCTTCTTGTTCACCAGCTTTTGGATACAGGCTTGGAGTCCCGTCAGCTCCTTCGAATTACCCCACAGCAAGCCCTTCTCTTTCCAGGAGGTGAGCTGCGTAGGGATTCCAGATCTGAACTCGGGGGCCGCCGCCCACGTAGGGTCGCGCGGCTCGGTGATATAGAACCACCCCGACTGCCACCCCTTGACGGATTCCACGAAGGCCCCTTCGAACCAAAGGACGTTGGGCATCTTGCCCAACATGGCGCCTCCGCACTCCGCTTGAGTGCCCTTCACCACCTTCGGCTTGACATTGAAGGTCTTGAGCCATAAGCCGAAGTGGGGCTGGATGCAGAGGAAGGCCTCGCACACGACGATAAACGCCGAGATGTTGAGGATGAAGTTCGGCGCCAGATCATAGAAATCCAGGCCGTAGTAGAACATGAGCCCCCGAACAAAGGGGTGAATTGGAAAGCCCAGTCCGCGGAGGAAGTGGGGAAGGAAAATGACCCTCTCATGGGGCCCGGGGGTGGGGATGAGTTGTCCCTCGTCGGGCAGCCGGTGCGCGACGTCACCGGAAAGGTACCCGGCGCTGCGCAGCCTTGTGATGTGCTCCTCCTTAACGGTGGAGGCCAGCCATTTGCCTCCCGCTCCGGACATGTTCGGAGAAGGTCGAGGCGAGATGCGCGAACTAGGGCGCTGGAGCTCGAGTACGCGGGGATGGATAAGCAAAGGAGGAAGAAGGCGTAGGATAAAAGGTGAATCCTTATCCCTTATATATAGGCGGACGAAAACTATGCGTCCCCACTAGCCTGGTAAAACTCGCTTATCTCCCAAGCGCCACCATCAATGGCGCGGTTGGGTTACCCACGTCCGTATTGATGAGAATCCCGGGATAAGGGGAACACGATCTCTGCTTCGACAAGACATGCCAAGGAAACCGCTTCGCTAAACGCGCTGAGGTGGTATAATAAAAAACGATTCAAGTAAAGGCTTGGTAGTGGTGTGACGTCATGCTGCAAAATACGTCAGCAGATTGACCTTGTGTACATTTTATTCTCTCTACGGTGGAATGTGGAATTTATTTTGCAGAGCCGGACACTATCCTGGTGTTCACGATCTTCTTTGGATTATTCGGAGGAGGAACCCGCCTTGCAATGCCGAACATTATGCGCGCCGGACTCATCGTCATTGAAGCCAGGTTCAGGGGCTACTGAGGGAGTCCTGGACTAGGGGGTGTCCGGACAGCCGGACTATCATCATCCGCCGGACTCCAAGACTACGAAGATACAAGATTGAAGACTCTGTCCCGTGTCCGGATGGGACTTTCCTTGGCGTGGAAGCCAAGCTTGGCGATACGGATATGTAGATCTCCTACCATTGTAACCGACTCTGTGTAACCCTAGCCCTCTCCGGTGTCTATATAAACCGGAGGGCTTTAGTCCGTAGGACATAACCTCCATTACAACAATCATACCATAGGCTAGCTTCTAGGGTTTAGCCTCCTTGATCTCGTGGTAGATCCACTCTTGTAATACACATCATCAATATTAATCAAGCAGGACGTAGGGTTTTACCTCCATCAAGAGGGCCCGAACCTGGGTAAAACATCGTGTCCCTCGTCTCCTGTTACCATCCGCCTAGACGCACAGTTCGGGACCCCCTACCCGAGATCCGCCGGTTTTGACACCGACACTCCTTCTCTAGAAAGGATCCGAATTTAGCAACGAAAATCTTGCCCTCAGATCTGTGATAGAAGGTGTACCCAATAGTCTCTTTGGGTATCCTGTGAAGACACATTTCTCCGGTTTGGGTTCGAGCTTATCTGGTTGAAGTTTCTTCACATAAGCGTCGCAGCCCCAAACTTTAAGAAACGACAACTTTGGTTTCTTGCCAAACCACAGTTCATAAGGCGTCGTCTCAACGGATTTTGATGGTGCCCTATTTAATGTGAATGCGGCTGTCTCTAAAGCATAACCCCAAAACGATAGCGGTAAATCAGTAAGAGACATCATAGATCGCACCATATCTAGTAAAGTACGATTACGACGTTTGGACAAACCATTTCGTTGTGGTGTTCTGGGTGGCGTGAGTTGCGAAACTATTCCACATTGTTTCAAATGTAAACCAAACTCGTAACTCAAATATTCTCCTCCATGATCAGATCGTAGAAACTTTATTTTCTTGTGACGATGATTTTCCACTTCACTCTGAAATTCTTTGAACTTTTCAAATGTTTCAGACTTGTGTTTCATCAAGTAGATATACCCATATCTGCTCAAATCATCTATGAAGGTGAGAAAATAACGATACCTGCCGCGAGCCTCAATATTCATTGGACCACATACATCAGTATGTATGATTTCCAATAAATCAGTTGCTCGCTCCATAGTTCCGGAGAACGGCGTTTTAGTCATCTTACCCATGAGGCACGGTTCGCAAGTACCAAGTGATTCATAATCAAGTGATTCCAAAAGTCCATCAGTATGGAGTTTCTTCATGTGCTTTACACTGATATGACCTAAACGGCAGTGCCACAAATAAGTTGCACTATCATTATCAACTCTGCATCTTTTGGTTTCAACACTATGAATATGTGTATCACTACTATCAAGATTCAATAAAAATAGACCACTCTTCAAAGGTGCATGACCATAAAAGATATTACTCATATAAATAGAACAACCATTATTCTCTGATTTAAATGAATAGCCGTCTCGCATCAAACAAGATCTAGATATAATGTTCATGCTCAATGCTGGCACCAAATAACAATTATTTAGGTCTAAAACTAATCCCGATGGTAGATGTAGAGGTAGCGTTCCGACCGCGATCACATCGACTTTGGAACCATTTCCCACGTGCATCTTCACCTCGTCCTTAGCTAATCTTCGCTTAATCCGTAGTCCCTGTTTCGAGTTGCAAATATTAGCAACAGAACCAGTATCAAATACCCAGGTACTAATGCGAGCATTAGTAAGGTACACATCAATAACATGTATATCACATATACCTTTGTTCACTTTGCCATCCTTCTTTTCCGCCAAATACTTGGGGCAATTCCGCTTCCAGTGACCAGTCTGCTTGCAGTAGAAGCACTCAGTCTCAGGCTTAGGTCCAGACTTGGGTTTCTTCTCTTGAGCAGCAACTTGTTTGTTGTTCTTCTTGAAGTTTCCCTTCTTCTTCCCTTTGCCCTTTTTCTTGAAACTGGTGGTCTTATTAACCATCAACACTTGATGCTCCTTCTTGATTTCTACCTCCGCAGCTTTTAGCATTGCGAAGAGCTCGGGAATAGTCTTGTCAATCCCTTGCATATTATAGTTCATCACGAAGCTCTTTTAGCTTGGTGGCAGTGATTGAAGAATTCTGTCAATGACACTATCATCAGGAAGATTAACTCCCAGTTGAATCAAGTGATTATTATACCCAGACATTTTGAGTATGTGTTCACTGACAGAACTATTCTCCTCCATCTTACAACTATAGAACTTATTCGAGACTTCATATCTCTCAATCCGGGCATTTGCTTGAAATATTAACTTCAACTCCTGGAACATCTCATATGCTCCATGACGTTCAAAACATCGTTGAAGACCCGGTTCCAAGCCGTAAAGCATGGCACGCTGAACTATCGAGTAGCCATCAGCTTTGCTCTGCCAGACGATCTTAACATTGTCAGTTGCATCAGCAGCAGGCCTGGCACCCAGCGGTGCTTCCAGGACATAATTCTTCTGTGCAGCAATGAGGATAATCCTCAGCTTACGGACCCAGTCCGTGTAATTGCTACCATCATCTTTCAACTTTGCTTTCTCAAGGAACGCATTAAAATTCAACGGAACAACGGCATGAGCCATCTATCTACAACAAACATAGACAAGCTAAATACTATCAGGTACTAAGTTCATGATAAATTTAAGTTCAATTAATCATATTACTTAAGAAATCCCACTTAGACAGACATCTCTCTAGTCATCTAAGTGATCACGTGATCCAAATCAACTAAACCATGTCCGATCATCACGTGAGACGGAGTAGTTTCAATGGTGAACATCACTATGTTGATCATATCTACTATATGATTCACGTTCGACCTTTCGGTCTCCGTGTTCTGGGGCCATATCTGTATATGCTAGGCTCGTCAAGTTTAACCTGAGTATTCCGCGTGTGCAACTGTTTTGCACCCGTTGTATTTGAACGTAGAGCCTATCACACCCGATCATCACGTGGTGTCTCAGCACGAAGAACTTTCGCAACGGTGCATACTCAGGGAGAACACTTCTTGATAATTTTAGTGAGAGATCCTCTTAAAATGCTACCGTCAATCAAAGCAAGATAAGATGCATAAAGGATAAACATCACATGCAATCAATATAAGTGATATGATATGGCCATCATCATCTTGTGCTTGTGATCTCCATCTCCGAAGCACCATCGTGATCACCATCGTCACCGGTGCGACACCTTGATCTCCATCGTAGCATCGTTGTCGTGACGCCATCTATTGCTTGTACGACTATTGCTACCGCTTAGTGATAAAGTAAAGCAATTACAGGGCGTTTGCATTTCATACAATAAAGCGACAACCATATGGTTCCTGCCAGTTGCCGATAACTTCGGTTACAAAACATGATCATCTCATACAATAAAATATAGCTTCATGTCTTGACCATATCACATCACAACATGCCCTGCAAAAACAAGTTAGACGTCCTCTACTTTGTTGTTGCAAATTTTACGTGGCTGCTACAGGCTGAGCAAGAACCGTTCTTACCTACGCATCAAAACCACAACGATAGTTCGTCAAGTTAGTGATGTTTTAACCTTCGCAAGGACCGGGCATAGCCACACTCGGTTCAACTAAAGTGAGAGAGACAGACACCCGCCAGTCACCTTTAAGCACGAGTGCTCGTAACGGTGAAACTAGTCTCGCGTAAGCGTACGCGTAATATCGGTCCGGGCCGCTTCATCTCACAATACCGCTGAACCAAAGTATGACATGCTGGTAAGCAGTATGACTTGTATCGCCCACAACTCACTTGTGTTCTACTCATGCATATAACATCAACGCATAAAACCTGGCTCTGATACCACTGTTGGGGAACATAGTAATTTCAAAAAAAAATCCTACGCACACGCAAGATCATGGTGATGCATAGCAACGAGAGGGGAGAGTGTTGTCCACGTACCCTCGTAGACCGTAAGCGGAAGCGTTATGACAACGCGGTTGATGTAGTTGTACGTCTTCACGATCCGACCAATCCAAGCACCGAACGTATGGCACCTCCGAGTTCAGCACATGTTCAGCTCAATGACGATCCCCGGACTCCGATCCAGCAGGGTGTCGGGGATGAGTTTCGTCAGCACGACGGCGTGGTGACGATGATGATGTTCTACCGACGCAGGGCTTTGCCTAAGCACCGCAACGATATGATTGAGGTGGAATATGGTGGAGGGGGGCACCGCACACGGCTAAGGAACGATCACGAAGATCAACTTGTGTGTCTAGAGGTGCCCCCCGCCCCTGTATATAAAGGAGCCAAGGGAGAGGGGGCAGCCGGCCAAGGAGGGCGCGCCAAGGGGGAGTCCTACTCCCACCGGGGAGGGGAGGGGGCGCAGCCCACCGGGAGTGGGACTCCCTTCTTTCCTAGTTGGAGAAGGAGAAGGGGGAAGGAGGAGGAAGAGGGGAAGGAAAGGGGGGCGCCGCCCCCTTCTCCTTGTCCTATTCGGACTAGGGAGGGGAGGGGGCGCAGCCCACCTCTTGCCTCCTCTCCTCTTCTCCCTTAAGGCCCATGAAGGCCCAATAACCGCCGGGAGGGTTCCGGTAACCCCCCGGTACTCCGGTAAAATCCCGATTTCACCCGGAACGATTCCGATATCCAAATATAGGCTTCCAATATATCAATCTTTATGTCTCGACCATTTAGAGACTCCTCATCATGTCCGTGATCACATCCGGGACACCGAACAACCTTCGGTACATCAAAACTTATAAACTCGTAACAAAATTGTCATCGTAACGTTAAGCGTGCGGACCCTACGGGTTCGAGAACTATGTAGACATGACCTAGAACTATTCTTGGTCAATAACCAATAGCGGAACCTGGATGCTCATATTGTCTCCTACATATTCTACGAAGATCTTTATCAGTCAAACCGCATAACAACATACATTGTTCCCTTTGTCATCGGTATGTTACTTGCCCGAGATTTGATCGTCAGTATCCAATACCTAGTTCAATCTTGTTACCGGCAAGTCTATTTACTCGTTACGTAATGCATCATTCTGTAACTAACTCATTATCTACATTGCTTGCAAGGCTTATAGTGATGTGCATTACCGAGAGGGCCCAGAGATACCTCTCCGACTATCGGAGTGACAAAACCTAATCTCGAAATACGCCAACTCAGCATGTACCTTTGGAGACACCTGTAGAGCTCCTTTATAATCACCCAGTTATGTTGTGACGTTTGGTAGCACACAAAGTGTTCCTCCGGTAAACGGGAGTTGCATAATCTCATAGTTGTAGGACCATGTATAAGTCATGAAGAAAGCAATAGCAACATACTAAACGATCAAGTGCTAGGCTAACGGAATGGGCCATGTCAATCACATCATTCTCCTAATGATGTGATCCCATTAATCAAATGAAAACACATGTCTATGGTTAGGAAACATAACCATCTTTGATTAATAAGCTAGTCAAGTAGAGGCATACTAGTGACTTTATGTTTGTCTATGTATTCACACATGTATCATGTTTCCGGGTAATACAATTCTAGCATGAATAATAAACATTTATCATGATATGAGGAAATAAATAATAACTTTATTATTGCCTCTAGGACATATTTCCTTCAATTTTGCGCAGCGGCGGGCGCGCCGTCCTCATCATCCTCTACCCTCGATTCCCCCACGCTCTTTACTTGGACTCGTCGAAGAACATTCACAAAAAGGATTACACCCACATCAAAGATGTTCTCGATAGTGCTATGTTTTACTACCAAGCAAGGGGTGGAGAGGTTAGGGACAAGAAGAGAAGGGGCGGCAGGGCCGCCTTCAGCCATAAGATCGACTTCTGCTGCATCCAACAACCGAACGATTCTCTTAATGATGGATTCTATGTCCTACACCACATGCTGGAGTACAGACGGGATCACCAGAACCTTCACATGTCACCTAGATCTGGTGATGCCCATATTCTGCAATGGGCAAAGGACATAGGAGATATCGAGGATCATCGACTTCGAGCTGAGTTCTATAACATCCAGCGCGAACTTGCCCAAATCATCATGAAGGAGGTCGTCGGAAAAACAGGGATGTTCTACGCAGAAGGACAAATGTTGTGGGAAGACGTCCGAACATGGATAGCCTCTCAGCGTCTGGACATGAAGCCTTTCACTAAGCTCGAGGACTATCTCCCTGACATGGATGGATGGCACGACATGATGGAGTGATTGTCGATATATGACAATGTGTCCGTTTAGTCCATACTTTCTGTATGACAAAACTTTGAGTTATGCACGGTGAAACTTTATTTGTGATGTAATTAAACCATCCTCCTCCTCGACTAGCGAAAATCACTCTAGTTAGGGCATTTTGGGTACGATGAACTTTGTTATTTATGCTTATGATATGTTGTTTCTATTTTTGCCAAGTCTGTCTCTTTCTGTTGCTCAACTATATATGTTGCATATCATCGACTCATGTGACAATGCAGGTGCATAGATCATAGATGGCGAAGAAGTGCTACGCCAGGAGTATATATACGACAAGTGGCCGGAGTGTCAGGCCCAGGTGTACCGGTTTCCGGTTTCCGAGCGACAGGCAGTAGTTAGTTTAGGTTCACGCTAATGCGAGAGAGGGATACGAACTCATGTACTCAAAGTGATAGCTCTTCTCGCGCATATCATTGTTTAGATGCATGATGATGTATTTGCAAGTGATCGAGACTTGTATCGCTATTTTCGAGATTGATGACGAGAGACCACTTTGTGTTGGATGATGATTATGATGATGACATGATTTGATGAGACTAATTCTATGTATATGCTATGATTACATTTGTATGTGGATGATATGCTAAAGATTATTGTACAAAGCCTATTCAAATACAAAACAAATATGCAGGAAAAAAAACTAATAAAACTAGTAGTAGCGAGGGGGGGAATTTAGCAGTAGCGCCGCCTTACCAGTAGCGCTTCCCTGTAAACAGCGCTGCAGATAGTATCAGTAGCGCCCTTTTCTAAAGAGCGCTACAGCTATTCATGTATAGCAGTAGCATGGGACAACAGGCGCTACTGCTATACGTTAGCTGTAGCGCCTTATTAGTAGCGCCGATACTCGCACTACTGAGAGGCCCAAAACCCGCGCTGCTGCTAGGCTTTTCCCTAGTAGTGCAGGAATTTGTTTCACTTTTTCATTTCAATATTTTAAATTCCATTGATTTTTATGCATGGAAAATTATTTGGATTTTATATTTATATAAATTTATTTTTCAAATTAGTTTGATTGTGATTTGAAATTTTGGGATTAAAAACAGTTGACCGCACTGAAATATGCAAAATATCGTATAATTTTTAACCGTGGCCACAATATGGGTTGTAATGCTAACAAAAAGAAGATGGGCTCCAAAAAATCCTTAAGAATTAGCAAATGGGCTGTAAATTATTAGAAATAATGGCAGATGGGTTGTATGCTGTTTTCAACACATTTGAGGCTGACTTGTGCGCCTACTATAGGTTGACGTGTACGTTTTTCTAAAAAAAGGTTGACGCACACGCAATGCCATGTCAACTTAGTCAACACACAAGAGCAGTGACTGTTGGATGTCCATCCGGCGGCCATTGTGCTTCTTCAATCTCTGCTATTCTTGCTCCAGCCGCTCAAACAAGCGCCGGCGGGACTACCTGCTCCCTTCTCCCGCGGTCGGCTGTGCTGCCGCGCAGGCCTCACTGACCCAATGTACTCCCATCGCTGGCCTAGCCATCCCTCTACTCACCCACACCTGCTATTATTCTCTGGCGACGGCAAACGAACCAGTAAACCCTCGTACTCCCCTCCGCATGGGAAACAACTATAGAGTCTTCCCTGGCACCGTGTCGTTCCCTTCCTAGGCCTCGCCGTCGTCCACCGCCCTGGTGCTCTCGTCGCGGCGTGGTCAACGTGGTCAATGAATGACATCCATCGAAAGAGTCCTGTACGTGGAGAGGCTGACAGTTGGGTCCACGGCAGCAGTAAGGAAGTGCAACCTTATTATGCGTAAAAAAATATTCCTCCACCTGACAGCAGGGACCCACTAGGAGGGCCTCTGTATTCTGCAAAAAAATGTTTCCCCCACTGACAGCTCGGACCCACCAGTTGTATCTTCGCACACAAGAAAGTGTCTCCTTATTACGCACAAAAAATGAAGACCCCCCTGCTAGCTAGGACCCACCATAGTGGGAGGCTGACTTGTGGGACTACTAAGTTGACGTGGACGAAGGGTTTGTCAACTTAGTCAATATGAATGATTCTAGCTCCAGTGACCGTACGTTGTCCATCCAACGGCCTTAGTGCTTCTTCAACCTCTGGTCTTCTCACTCCAGCCGCCCAAACGAGCGCCGGTCATGCTGCCTGCTCCTGCCTCCGGTGGTCGGCTCTGCTGCCGCGCTGGTCTGACCGCACCACCCTACTCCAACCTCTGGCCAGGCCATCCCTCTACTCACCCACAACCCCTGTTATTCTGCGGTGATAGTAGCCTCACATTGCAGCCGAACCCGTCCACCCTCGTACTCCTCTCTGTATGGGCATCCACTGCCGCATCTTCCCCGGCTCCGCGTCATCCCCTTCCTAGGCCTCGTCGCCGTCCACCGCCTTGGTGCTCTAAGCGCGGTGTGGTCAATATGGTCAAGGAACGACTTCCATCGGAAGAGTACTGTACGTGGAGAGGCTGACAACTGGGTCCACGGCCATAGCAAGGAAGTGCAACCTTATTACGCATAAAATAATTATTCCTCCACCTGACAGCGGGGACCCACCGGATGGGCCACCGTATTTTGCAAAAAAGAAGTTCCCCCCCCCCCCCCCCGACTGCTAGGACCACCAGCTACGTCTTCGCACGCAAGGAATAGCAGCCATATTACAGGAAAAAATGATTCTCCCCCTGACAGCTGGGACCCACCAGTAATAACTTCGCACGCAAGGAAGTGCCTTCTTATCCTTCCTGACAGTCGGGACCCACTTGGTCAAAGCGTACATAGCGTTGTCATTCTGGTCGCGAACGTGTACATAC
This sequence comes from Triticum timopheevii, assembly GCA_963921465.1. Lineage (NCBI taxonomy): Eukaryota > Viridiplantae > Streptophyta > Magnoliopsida > Poales > Poaceae > Triticum > Triticum timopheevii. The sequence continues at coordinate 242,676,299 of OY997264.1, read as the reverse complement.
ATACTGGTCGATCGGTCTGTCTGCAGGTTGCAGCTATGAACCGTGGCCGAGTAAGGAAGGGCATGTGTCGTAGTAGAGGCGCGCACGTGTCGTAGTAGAGGCGCGCATGTAGCATGTACACGTACATACAGCCAGGGTGCAAGAAAGTAAATACGGGAACATATGTACATACGGGCGGGGTCTCGAACGCCTACTCACGCATACGTACGGTCAGGGCTCGTGTACATGGAGAGGCTGCGACGGCATCCTATTCATTAGCAGCCAACCGGCTGGGTTGCAATGGAGAAACTGCATCGTCATGTTCATCGGGAGGCAACCGGCTTGGAAGGAACAGCCGATCGAAATGAGGCCTCGCGTACCGCAGAACGGAGGAAATGGCCTTGTGTTCAACCGCCTACGGTCGGAACGGGATCCTGTTCATCGGGAGGGGTCTGGCGTACCGCAAAACGGAGGAAACAGACTTGTGTTCAAGTGCCTACGGTCGAAACGGGGTCATGTTGATTGGGAGGGGTGTGGCGTACTGCAAAATAGAGGAAACAAACTTGTGTTGGAGTGCTACGGTCGAAACGGGGGTCCTGTTCATCGGGAGGGGTGTGGCGTACCGCAAAATGGGACTCCACGGTCTATTGTTCATCTCCACCGTCGACCTCCTCTAGCCTCCAAGGGCTACTGTTCATCCACCGTCGACCTCCTCCAGCCTCCACCTGTGACTGTTCATCCACGGGCTCCTATTCATCCAGCCTCCACTGCTCCTCCACTGGCTGCTGTTCAACTAGCGCCCTCCATGGTGTCCTGTTCAACCACCCCTCCATGGGCTACTGTTCATCCAGCCCTCCACCGGCTACTGTTCAACCAGCCCTCCATGGGGTCGTCCTGTTCATCCAGCCCTCCACGGGGTCCTGTTCATCCACCCCCAACCGGCTCGATCCGGGTCCTGTTCATCCAGCGGCAACGGCCTCTACTACCACGGGGTCCTATTCATCCAACCTCCCCCGCCCCACCGGGAACTGTTCATCCAACCCCCCAACAATGCTCATTGTTCATCAAGAGGCAGCAGGTTCGATCGGCTTCAGTTAGCAGCAGTAGCAAAGGAATCGCTCGATCGGTTTCAGTTAACAGCCAGATTGATCGATCGCTCGGGTTCAGTAACGTGTAGCCTGCAGTGCAATTGCTCGGGTTCAGTAGGCGGACTCCTCGATTGGGTTCAGTTAGAGCCCAACACCTCTCACCCACCCGCGTACATGTACGAGAGAAACGCGCATCGCTCGGCCCCCGACCACCCACCGTAACCGGGAACTCCCCGATATTTTCCTCGCCTTTGCTTCTACCATGGTTTTTTCCGTCATGGACGGCCCAAAGAATGTCATGCACCTGCATCTCCGGCCCGCCTAGGACGAAAATCCCATTTTCGGTCATGCTTTTTTGTCATAGAAGTAGGATCCCACCACATCTATGTTGATACCGGGTTTTGTCACAATTATCGTCATAGAAGTGTCATAAGCATGACAGGAAAAAAATGTTCAGCCCAAAATGTCATGGATGTGTCTTTTTTTTTGTAGTGTGCTAATGAGGTTTCCTGTGGTTCTCCTACTCGATAACCTTGCTTCTTAACTAAGGGAAATACTTATCTTGATTATATTGCATCATCCTCTCCTCTTCGAGGAAATCCCAATGTAGCTCACAAGTAGCAGGAAGAATTTTTGGCGCCGTTACCGGGGAGACATCACCAAAACCTATCAAGTACCTTTGCATAAACCATCATCTACTTGTTCTTACTTTCAGTTTCTATTTGCCTTGCATTTTCATCTCCCACACTTCTAAAACATTTTTTACGAAAACACAAAAATATTTTTGTTTGCTTGCTTTATCGTTATGGCTAGTTCTTCGCTTGTTTCTTGTGCCCCTGAGAATGAAGTACCTAATGTTAAATAAAGGGGAGGAGAAAGTTTAAAAGTTGCTTGGTATAGGATTTGTGATGCTCAAAATATAACAACTCGTAAGCACTACACTACTGTTCCTTTTCTTAATTTCTATGTGGGTGTTACTACCTGGTATAGGTTTGTGCTTGACACTATTGCCTGAGGGAATTTCTTGAGTAGTCACACTATGGATGCTTTCAATGCTATGGGAAAGTTAGTAGGATCACCACCTATTACTATGAATGAAACAACATTGATGTTAGAACACGTTATGCAAAGATTGGAAGCTATTGAAAATAAAATGCTTACCATAGAACATATAGAGAATTTAGATAAAAAGTTTCATAATCATATTACTCAATTTGGATCGAAGGTAGGAACTACTTTGAAAATTCTAAAGGAGAAGGAACCAATAATCAATGAAAGATAGAACAAAGTCCCGCTAGAATTGATAAGTTGGAAGAAGTTATTAATAATTTGGGTTCCGCTTTTTCTTCGTTAAAAATATTTAAAGGACACCTCCTAGTAATAATTGCAAGTTTATGTATGTTCTAAGAACAAGGGCACCACATCTAGTAATGGGAGTGAGGATCTTAAAATGATTAGTGTTCATCCCGACTTCATCGATTTAATAAAGGAACCCGTCTATGAGAATGAATTCCTCAACTTTGTCCCTAGGAGTGTGTTATTTAAAAATATTCATGTTAAGCCTCCTAGGAAGCGCGGTTGTGTAACTGAGGAATTGGAAATTAAGGATGACAACACTTGAACCTGTGCATTACGCCTAACTAGGGGCGTAAAACAATAGCGCTTGTTGGGAGGCAACCCAATAGTTATCTTTATTTTTCCTTTTTGTTTTACGAATTTGAGTGTGCACACAATTATGCTATGATTATGGTTGTGATTTTGTGTTTAAATTAGTGTCTTTGCCAAGTAAATCCCTTGGGATGATTTGGTCGATAGTTGATTTGATTCTGTGAAACAATAGAAACTTTTTCGCCTAGTAGCAGAATTGTTTAAATTTACTGAAACATGATAAAATTCTGAATTTTATAAAACATAATTGATATAAAAATTTCTCACGTTTTCCTAATTTTTCTTAATTTTTGGAGCTGCAGGAGTATAGTCATTTTCCAGATCATTACAGACTGTTCTATTTTTGACAAATTCTATTTTTGTTGCATAGTTTACTTGTTTTAATGAATCTATGGATTGTATTAGGGGGTATAAGTCATGAGAAGAAGTTAGAATACATTAGGTATTATGCAATAATAAATTATAAATGGGTTGACAATAGTACCTAAAGTGTATGATTTGCTTGTTATACTAACGGATCTCACAATTTTTTGTTGAGTTTTGTGTGCTGAAGTTTTCAAGTTTTAAGTGAGATCGCGATGGATGAAGGAATAAGGAGTGGCAAGAACCTAAGCTTGGGGATGCCCAAGGAACCCTAAGGTAATATTCAAGGACATCCAAGGCTCTAAGCTTGGGGATGCCCCTGATGGCATCCCCTCTTTCTTCTCCAACCATCGGTAAATTACTTGGAGCTACATTTTTATTCATCACATGATATGAGTTTTGCTTGGAGCGTCGTGTATTATACGAGTCTTTGCTTTGTTTTCTTTCTAGTTTGCCACAATCATCCTTGATGGACACGCCTTTTGAGAGGGACACACATTTATTCGTGATTTGTTAGAATACTCTTTGTGCTTCACTTATATCTTTTGAGCTAGGAAGTTTCTCTTGTGCTTCACTTATATCTTTTAGAGCACGGTGGTGGTTATATTTTAAAGAAATAGTTGCACACTCATGCTTCACTTATATCATTTTGAGAGTTTAACAAACAGTAATGGCAATATGCATGGGTTATGAAATTGGTCTAATATGATAGGCACTCAAGAGGGATATAATAAAAACTTTCATGTAGACACTTAATATGATAAGTTTGATTCCTTGCAATAGTTTTGAGATATAGAGATGGTGATATGTGGGTTGTACTAGTGAGTAATTGTGGTTTACTAAGAATATTGGTGTTAAGGTTTGTGATTCCTGAAACATGCATGTATAGTCTCTCGTTATACTAAGATGTTGGAGCGCGATTTATTATTGAGTGTCTTCCTTTGCGTGAAGGTCGAGGGCGCGCGATGGTTAACTCCTACCAACCTCACCCCTAAGGGCATGCGTAGTAGTGCTTTGCTTCAAGGGCTAATAGACTTTCGCAATAAGTATGTGAGTTCTTTATGACTAATGTGAGTCCATGGATTATACACACTATCACATTCCGCAATTTGCTAGCCTCTTCCGTACCATGCATTGCCCTTTCTCATCTTGAAATGTGGTGCAAACTTCGCTGGTGCATCAAAACCTGTCATATGATACGCTCTATCACACATAAGCCTCTTTATATCTTCCTCAAAACAGCCACCATACCTACCTATTATGGCATTTCCATAGCCATTCTGAGATATATTGCCATGCAACTTCCACAGTCCCGTTATTATGACACACATCATCATTGTCATATTGCTTTGCATGATCATATAGCTGACATAGTATTTGTCCCTTAGTCACCATTCATCATTTTTTATACATGTTACGCTAGATCATTGCACATCCTGGTACACCACAAGAGGCATTCATATAGAGTCATATTTTGTTCTAGTATCGAGTTGTAATTGTTGTAAGTAAATAGAAGTGTGATGGTAATCATTATTCATTATAGAGCATTGTCCCAGTGAGGAAATAAAAAAAGAGGCCAAAAGAGCCCAGGAAAAAGAGGCCAAAAAGAGCCCACCGAAAAAAGAGAAAAAGAGAGAAGGGGCAATGTTACTACCTTTTTCTACACTTGTGCTTCAAAGTAGCACCATGTTTTTCATACAGAGAGTCTCATATGTAACCACTTTCATATACTAGTAGGAATTTTTAATTATAGAACTTGGCTTGTATATTCCGATGATGGGCTCCCTCAAATGCCCGAGGTCTTCTAGAGCAAGCAAGTTGGATGCACACCCACTTAGTTTCCAGTTTTGAGCTTTCATACACTTATAGCTCTTAGTGCGTCCGTTGCATGGCAATCCCTACTCCTTGCATTGACATCAACTGATGGGCATCTCCATAGCCCGTTGATTAGCTACTTCAATGTGAGACTTTCTCCTTTTTGTCTTCTCCAAATTAATATCTACCACCGCATTCTATTCCACCCATAGTGTTATATCCCTGGCTTGCGCTTATGTATTTTGTGGGGGTTGAAAAAGCTTAAGTGCATTAAGAAGTATGAACCAATTGCTTGGCTGACACCGGGGTAGTGCATGACTTATAGTTTGTGTTAAGAAGATGGAGAATGACAAGGCTATATTATTTTGTAGGGATAGCATTCTTTAGCATTTATATTTTGAAAGGCATGATTGTTTGTTGGTATGCCTGAGTATTAATGTCTTTATGTCAAATTATAGACTATTGCTTTGAATCATTTGGATCTAAATATTCATACCATAAAAAGAAAGATTACATGATAGACATGTTAGGTAGCATTTCACATCAAAAATTCTATTTTTTATCATTTAGCTACTCGAGGATGACCAGGAATTAAGCTTGGGGATGCTTGATACGTTTCCAACATATCTATAATTTTTGATTGTTCCATGCTATAATAGTATCAATCTTGGATGTTTTATATGCAATTATATATCATTTTTTGGGGACTAACCTATTAACCTAGTGCCCAGTGCCAGTTGCTATTTTTTTGCTTGTTTTCCACTTTTTAGAAAATCAATATCAAACAGAGTCCAAATGGAGAAAAAAATTGAATTAATTTTGTCTGCACCAAAGGGGACCCTGGAAGGTTTGGGAGTAGACCTGACGAGCCACAAGGGAGTGACAAGCTCGGGGGGGCATGCCCTCCAGGCTTGTGGGCCCCTCGTGGCACCTCTTGGCCTAATTCCACCTCTATAAATTCCCAAATATTCCCAATACATCAGGGAGCCAACCAAAATACTTTTTCCGCCGCCGCAAGTTTCTGTTCTTCCGCGATCCCATATGGAGGCCTTTTCTAGCACCCTAATGGAGGGGCAATCGATCATGGAGGGCCTCTACATCAACCTTGTTGCCCTTCCGATGTGAGTAGTTTACCACAAACCTACAGGTCCGTAGCTAGTAGCTAGATGGCTTCTTCTCTCACTTTGATCTTCAATACAATGTTCTCCTCGATGTTCTTGGAGATCTACTCGTTGTAATCTTCTTTGTGGTGTGTTTGTTGGAATCCGATGAATTGTGGGTTTATGATCAGATTATTCATGAATATTAATTGAGTCTTCTGTGAAGTCTTTTATGCATGATTATTATAAGATTGTATTTCTCTTTGATCTCTCCATTTGGTTTGGCCAACTAGATTAGTTTATCTTGCAATGGGAGAGGTGCTTTGTAATGGGTTCGATCTTGCGGTGCTCAATCCCAGTGACAAAATGGGACATGACACATATTTTTATTATTGCCATTAAGGATAAAAAGATGGGGTTTATTCATATTGCTTGGGTTTACTTTGTCTACATCATGTTATCTTGCTTAAGGCGTTACTCCATTTCTCATGAACTTAATACCCTAGATGCATGTTGGATAGTGGTCGATGGGTGGAATAATAGTAGTAGATGCAGACGGGAGTCGGTCTACTTGTCTCGGACGTGATGCCTATATGCATGATCATTGCCTTGAATATCGTCATAACTATGTGCTTTACTATCAATTGCCCAACAGTAATTTGTTTACCCACCATATGCTTTTTGTTCGAGAGAGAAGCCTCTAGTGAAAACTATGGCCCCGGGGTATACTTTTATCATATATAAAATTCAAAATTACCTTGCTGCAATTTATTTACCTTTATTTTATTTTATGTTTTATTTATCTATCTATCACTATCCGATTTGATCCTTGCAAATAACCGCCAAGGGAATTGACAACCCCTTGATCGTGTTGGGTGAAAGTATTTGCTCTTTTGTGTGTAGGTGTTGGTAACAAGGTTTCGCGTGTTTCTCCTACTCGATTGATAACCTTGGCTCTTAACTAAGGGAAATACTTATCTCTATTGTACTACATTGTCATCTCCTCTTCGAGGAAATCCCAATGCAGCTCACAAGTAGCGGGATGCTCAATCAATCTTCTCAAAATCTCAAGTGGAACAGGCAACTCACAAAGTTGGTGGGGTGGCTATTTATAGTCGTAGCCTTCCCTGAAGGGAAATGGCCATTTAGGACATGAAGCCCAGCCAATGGCCAACCGACATGTTTCCAACGGTCGGATTTTGAGCACAATAGTAACATTACTTGAGGAACAAGTAATGCTAACTCCTTAGTCTAGAAGATACCTCTTGCGGCCCAGAAGAACAACGTATATGGCTTTCAAGTAAACTTTTTGTGCACAAAGAGTTTTCTCTCAGTCTTGCATAGGTTTCGGCTAGGCATCACAAGAGAACCTATATGCCCCTTAATAGTACGGAAGCCCTATGACTCAAATTAGAGAAGAAGAATAACAGAAAACGAATAATACAACTTTTTTTCGTCTTCAATCTTCTCGACTGTAGTCATTCTTCTTTGGACACACGAAATGAGAATTGCTTTGCATCAGCAATAATTTTTAGGGGGTCATCTCTTTCACACAGTCTTGTCGGTGTACTTTCTTCTCAAATAATTATCTCTTTCTTCTCCGCAATGTAGATGTTCCACGATGAAGTTCTTCAAAGATTAGGGAAGAATATAGAATTCTTCTCGGTACTCCACGAACTATTTCTCTGTGTGAATTAGAAAACAAATTAGTCCCTTATTGTTTCTGACAACAATCTCCAAAAACAAGGGGCAAGATATTGTACCAACAGAAGTGTTCTATGCAGGTCCACAATTCCCATTGGTATGTGTCTAACATATCACATGCTACTGCATCGTCCTACTCGAGGTAGACTTCGTACCACGACGTCACTACCGAGTTTCCTCACTCCGGTTACCACTACAACAATTAAGGGTTTACCCATGGACGCATCCTCACCAAGGGTTCTCCGTTACTCCCCTATCCATTACAAAGGTGAGACAAAAAGGCTTTTGTTGTCATCTCAAATTACCTCAACATCCTAACCTTTACAATGATAGTAATATGCTCTGTTACCTTGTAGCAGAAATGCTGAGTGGGCATCTTCACAACATTCATGAAGGCTATTGAACCAAACATTCAACAGAAAATCGCATATCCTTATTAATGTTTTCGGCTCATATACATGCCAAGGTTCATCCATATCCCCGAGAACTAAGGGAACTATTCACACATGGATACGATAAACATCATACGAATAGTGATGCTAAACATGGATGAAACAAACGGGTAATATACATACTGATCCACAAGGGTTTGGTAGTACAACGATATGGAGATGGATGGCAGTGAAGATGATTGGTGTCGACATCCCCTTGAATGGGGTGATGGCGATGATGATCTCCTCTTAGTTGATTCCCCTCCTGATGCCATTCGGAGGCTAGGATTCTTTGTTCTGGACAAGTTTCTAGGGTGTTTACGAATTAAATCCATGATCAGATCGCTTGGCGTTGAGTAGACCAGGCGGCGGTGACGGCACATGGTATGAGCGGCAGCTCTCGTACCATGCGTCGTCCATTGTCGTGGATGCCTCCTAGTTACTTCTTCCTCCTCCAAAATGCTTTATTCTTTTATGGTAATACATTATCATGCTTATGACGTGATTTTTATCACCTAATCTTGATGTTCCTTCCTTAAATTCCCAAACACATCCAAAAACGACCTCCTGGTGAAAATAGACAAAAATTGGACTCCAATGGTGCTCTCGATAGAAGGAGAGCACCACGCCTTAATGGTGTTGTCAATAAAAAAAGAAGTGCCCAAGGGCGTCACAGTTGCTGTCGTCTGCCTCGGCCAATGGCCACAAGGGGAGCCTTCACTCGGTCTTGCCTCACCCTCCGCCTGTCTGAGCAATGAGATTGGTCGGACCATTGAATTGCCTTGCATTGAAAGATAGGCATAGCCAAAAATGTTGCTTTTGTCAGAAAGATGAGAGTGTTCGACACCTTTGCTTTGGATGTCACTTTCCATGGGTCGTATGGTCTGTTATACATGTGGCTTCAGGGTTGTTCCCACCTCAAAGTATGTCTCATATTTTGGGTGGTTGGCTATGGGGCATTAGGAAGGACCTAAAATGACAAGTCCTGTTAGGGGTGGCTGCCACTTGTTGGTCGCTTTGGTTATGCAGTAATGATGTGGTTTTTTATAAGAAAAAACATCTCCTCTACAAAAATGAGTGCAGTTAACTTAATGTATGTGTTCAGTAGAAAACTAACTCGTGTGTTGCATAGTCTTCGGACACTACAGGTGACAACAAGAGGAACATGATAAAGTTTTTATTATGTATATACCATTTTGGTCAAGTTACAATGCCACTTGAATACAAAAATAGTTATGTGCTTTGGTTATTGTGCAGTAATCAATATGACGGGTAATTCTAAGTTGTGTCTATTTGTTTATCCGTGGCTAGGCAAGCAGAGTGCTGCAAAATTTACATAGTACATGGACTACAACATTTTGTTAAAGCCGTGCCTTGTTCTAAATTAACTGCGGCACCTCGGCTCATCCCCCTCCTGTGGTAACTGTTGGTGCTCCACGACAGCGAGCGGTGATGTTACATGATCTAGTCACGGAGCACGGTAGCGCTGGTATGGATCTGCAGGTCAGGTCTTCGAGGTGTTTACTCGTGGCTCCTTGGCTGCATTCATGCATTGAGCGTGGCAGGCTTCTCTCTTTGGCGGCAGGCAGGGCAGTGTGGCACATGCTCCTGGTGGTGGCTTGTGGCAATGGCTCCTAGGAAAAGTGCGGCGCTGGCTTTTGCTTTTGGTGGTCGAACCCGTCCGATGTTGTTGTCGTTCGTCTCCGGCCCTCTGCAACTCCTCTCCCTCAAATCCGAAGGCTCTCAGCCATCTAACTTGGGTTGTAACACCGGAGTTGCGTTTGGTCGCATTCGAGGTGGGTGGTGGCAGCGTTCACTGTCACGCACATTGGCTGCTAGTAGACGATGCGGAGATCTAGTCTGGTCCGGCTTGCAGTGGTGGCAATCTTGGCAGCGAGCATACCACGTTCGACGGTGGATACAAGGTGGGCGGTAGTGGTGGATCGGCGTAGGTGTGGCATGTGGTTGCTTGGTTATGTGCATGGTGGCGGGGAACCGGAGGTATGTGCCAGTGGTTGGATGACGTGAGCATAGCACAGGCGATGGACGATGGTTGATCATGCCCTAAGAGGCCTCTGTGACAGTTCTACATGCATGAATTCTCGACAACTGATCCTAAGCCATCGTCGAATCACTCCTATGAAGATAGAACAAGGTTGTCGGATGGCCCTACGTGGGTTCTTGGCGATACCGATGGTCTTTATCTTAGACTCGGGCATGGACAAACCGGTCCAAGAAATCTAGGTCAGGTCGATCTTGTTGTTCGGGCCGGACTCGGGCCTTGTTTTGCAGCCCGTGAAACTGCAACTAATCCCTGGGTGGTTTTGGTAATTCATAATAACATACAGCTCATTGAACTAACAGCCATTCAAGTTAAATGTTTCAGAAAGTTCAATGATTGGATGGCATGGACTAGAGATGTGGACCCCTCAAAATGCTAAGTACACAGATTGGCAAAGGCTCAAGACTCTTCATTTTCATTTTAGTGATCAAAGATCACATTGAGTCCATAGGAAAGCCAATACTATTAAAAGGGGATGAGGTGTTGCTTAATGGTCTACTTGCTCAAGTGCTTAGTGATATTACTCCAAAACCCTCAGCCACTTTCTCATTTCCACATATGTCCAAAACCTAAAGTCAAACTTGGCCCCACCGATCTTATCTATCTGATGGCACCAAGTTCACTTGACATAGCCATAGCCAGAAACCCTAATCAATTCGGTCACACCGATACGTCTCTCGGTCTCACCGAGATGGCTTTGCAAACTCTCTGTTTCCCTTCATAACATTTCGGTCTCACAGAAATGAGCGGTCGGGCCCACCGAGTTTGCATTGCAAACTCTCTGTTTCCTTTTCGAAACATTTCGGTCTCACCAAAATGAGCGATCGGTCCCACCGAGTTTTCTTGACCAACTCTCTGTTTGATTAATTGCTGAAATCGGTCTCACCGATTTCATGCGATCGGTCTCACCAGGATGAGGTTTTGCCCTAGCCCTAGCACATCGGTCCCACCGAGTTGATCATGTTTGTCCCACCGAGATTCCTAACGTTCACATTTTGAACCAAACCGGTCTCACCGAGTTCTTCTATTCGGTCTGACTGAGTTGGGTCAAATGTGTGTAGCGGTTAGATTTTGTGTGGAGACTATATATACCCCTCCGCCCCCTTCTCCATTTGAGAGAGAGCCATCAGAGCGTGCCTACACTTCCACTACTCATTTTCTGAGAGAGAACCACCTACTCATGCGTTGAGACCAGGACATTCCAATCCTACCACAAGAATCTTGATCTCTATCCTTCCCCAAGTTGCTTTCCACTCAAATCATCTTTCCACCATAGCTAAATCTATGAGAGAGAGTTGAGAGTTGGGGAGACTATCATTTGAAGCACAAGAGCAAGGAGTTCATCATAAAAACACCATCTATTACCTTTTGGAGAGTGGTGTCTCCTATATTGGTTAGGTGTCACTTGGGAGCCTCCGTCAAGATTGTGGAGTTGAACCAAGGAGTTTGTAAGGGCAAGGAGATCTCCAACTTCGTGAACATCTACCAAAGTGAGGCAAGTCCTTCGTGGGAGATGGCCATGGTGGGATAGACAAGGTTGCTTCTTCATGGACCCTTCGTGGGTGGAGCCCTCCATGGACTCGCACAACTATTACCCTTCATGGGTTGAAGTCTCCATCAACATGGATGTACGATAGCACCACCTATCGAAACCACACCAAAAATCTCTGTGTCTACATTGTGTTTGCCCTCTCCAAACCCTTCCCTTTTACCTTCATATGCAATTTTTTACTTTCCGCTGCTACACTCTTAGGATTGCATGTGTAGGTTGATTGCTTGACTTGTGCTAAGTTGCTAAAATCTGCCAAGACTTAAAATTCGGAAAAGGCTAGATTTTTATTTGGTCAAGTAGTCTAATCACCCCCCTCCCCCTCTAGACATACTTTCGATCCTACAAGTGGTATCAGAGCTTTGGTCTCCATTTGCCTTGATTTCCATAGCTTTTGGTGATCATAGCCTTGGTTTCACAACCTAGGAGAGTATGGCGTCTAACGAGGGAAATTACCACCATAGAGGTCCATACTTTGATGGTACTAATTTTGCTAGTTGGAAGGATAAGATGAGAATGCACATTCTTGGACATAACCCCGCCATTTGGGCTATTGCGTGTATTGGTTTGCAAGGTGAATTCTTCGATGGAAGAGAACCAAATCGTGAAGCAACTACGGAAGATTGAAGATGTTGCAGTACAATGCACAAGCTTGCGATATCCTCTTCAATGGATTGTGCCCCGAAGAATTCAACAAAATCAGCCGTCTTAAGAATGCAAAGGAAATTTGGGATACTTTGATTGATACGCACAAAGGTACCGAGTCCGTCAAGGAATCCAAATTGGACATGCTTCAAAGTCAACTTGACAAGTTCAAAATGAAGGATGGTGAAGGTGTCGCTAAAATGTACTCTAGGCTTGCTCTCATCACAAATGAGATTGTCGGCTTAGGAAGTGAAGAGATGACCGACAGATTCATCATCAAGAAGATCCTAAGAGCATTGGATGGAAAATATGATACTGTGTGCACTTTGATCCAAATGATGCCCAATTACAAAGATCTCAAGCCAACGGAAGTCATTGGAAGAATACTTGCTCATGAGATGTCACTCAAGGATAAGGAAGAGCTTCACAACAAGTTTAGTGGTGCTTATAAAGCTTCATGGGATGCTCCTGCCACATCAAGTGACAAACAAGTCTTCAATGAAGAATTGAGCCTAATGGTGAAGAACTTCAACAAAGTCTACACGAGTAGAAACAAAGAGAGAAGCTCCAAGTCAAGGTCCTACAATGACAAAAGATCTTCTAGTCATGATAGAAACTGCTAAAATTGTGGAAGACCCAGACACTACTCCAATGAGTGTACGACTCCCTACAAAATAAAAGAAGACTCACCTAAAAGAAGAAGTAGAAGAGATGAATCACCTCCAAGAGAGAGAAGGAGTAGAGATGATTGTTATGAACGAAGACCCTCTCGCAGAAGCAAAGATTCAGAAAGGAAGGACAAGTCATCAAGGAGCTACACAAAACGAAGACATCAAGCTCATGTTGGTGAATGGGTATCCGGTTCCGACTTCGATAACCACTCCGAGAGAAGTTATCAGTCTGACTACGAATATACTCAAGATGAGGGTGTTGCCGGTCTTGCACTTGTGTCAACCAACTCCTATGACATATTTGACTCATCAAATGAAGGAATTGGAAGATGCTTCATGGCTAAAGGCCCTAAGGTATCACACCCCGAGTATATTGATTTCAATAGTGATGAAGATGATTTGCTAGGTGATGATGATTTGCTTGTTGACAATGCTAGTGATGAAAACTATGATGAAATTGCTATTAATCATGCTAATCAAGATGAAATGAATGACAATGATAATAAGGAGATTGAGCGTCTAACTAAAGAACTAAACACTCTTAAGTTAGCTCATGGAACTACTTTAGAGGATCATCGAGAACTTTTAAAAACTCATGAGAAGCTACGCTTTGAAAAGCTCAACTTAGAGCAAGAACATGGGTTCTTGAAAGCATATCAATAATGATCTTCGGAAGAAAAGTTCTTCTTACATTGCCAAGCGTTTACTCTTATCTACTTACATGCCACAAGTAAAATCGAGCAACAAGAGTAAGAAAGATTCTTCTTCTAGTAGTAACAATAATCATGCTAAATCCGATATTGTTGCTTCTAATAGTTCTCTTGATTCCACTAATGATTCTCTTAGCCAAGTTACACTTGAGCAAGAAAATAGCTTATTGAAGGGAATTATAGAGAAAGGTGGTCGCAAGAGCCTTGCCGGAAGTAAGCAATTTTAAGAAATTGTACGCAAGCAAGGAAGGCACCGAAAGAATCAAGGTGTTGGTTTTGAACGAAAGTTCAATGCCAATGGAGTTGAGTGGGAAGAAGATCAATACCCCAAGACGAAGTTTGTTCCTCAAAAAGAGAAGTATGACCCTACTTCCTTCAAAGGAACACAAGCTCAAGATGATCTTCCACCACAAGACCACAAGCTAAAAGGCAAGGACAAGCTTCAAGAGGAGACTGATGCATTTGAAGAAGCTCCAAAGGCCTTGGTCAAGTGGGTTCCCAAGACTACATCAAGCTCTAATTCATCAAGTACTACTACAACTCCAAGGATTCCCATCAAGTTGATGTGGATCCCAAAGAAAAAGAATTAGAGAGTTCTTGATGGTGACTCTGCCAGCATACTTCACTTATATTCATATTGGCAAGGACAAGTGCAATCAAGTTCCACATCTTGCACTAGTTCAAGGAGTCACAAACCCTCTTGTTAGTAAGTCAAGGTACAAGGTAACCAAATGATTTCATGGACATCATCGCATGTGTACTTCACTCTATGTCTATGGATATCCTTGTTTGTTCATTGTGGGACTAACCCATGTAGGTATTGAAAGTGCAACTCACTCCAATGGATTGCTCCAAATGATCTACATCAACATTGAGCATCCACATCTTCAACATCTACATGAAGTCATCATCGACAAAACCCAAGGTTAGTTCATCCCTCTAAAAGGGGATATCACATCTAGGGGGAGCTTTACTCTAAGATTGAGCTAAAGCAACTCTAATGGTGTGAACACAACAATGCTTTATGTAAAAGTGGTAACCCCACTTGTGCTTAAACGATGAGTATAACCTGTGATCAAATGTTCTCATTTGACTCATAAGTCAATATGCTCATATATAGATGACCTAGTCATCGCCAATTGCTTGGTAGATGCTAGAGTGTTTGTGCGTGCTTTGCCACATATTTCATTTGCTATCTTATTGTGTGAGCATGCTGGTTGCATAATTTTCTCCATTCGAGGACATCCATTTGTTGATTTGATTGTTTGGTTTTCCTTTTTGCCAAATGGATGGACAAGAATGCCTAAGTACTCCCTCTAGCTATCTATGATTTTCTCGTCTCAATCTCTATTCTTGCTACATCACAAAGTTTGAACAAGTTGAATTCGGACCATCGGGGTGAGGAGCACTCGGAGCCACAGATCCGTCAAGGACTTAAACTTTCAAAAACCTCTTAATGCATCTCGGTCAGACCGATCCACCATATTCGGTCTCACAGAAATCATTAGGTTGATCTAGGTTTTCACCTCGGTGCAACCGATTAGAACAGTTTGGTCACACCTAGTTGCAGTAACTTCTCACAATTTTTCATATCGATGCCACCGAGCCGTTCCAGTCGGTCACACCGACAGTGACTGGGTATATATACTCTGCGGGTTGCACTTTGGAAATTTCTTCAAACTCTCAACCGCGCCTACCCAGCTCTGTCGCCCCTCCTGGTATCCGGATCGTCTTCTCGTCGCCAGCGACCTCCTGCTGCTGGTCTCCGCCGCCGTCAATAGGAATCTCCATCGTTGTTGTCGTCGTAGCGAGTTCGTCGCCAAGTTAGGGTACGGACTCGATCTCTTTGTGCTTTCTTTAACTCTGATTCTTGCACAAAGATCAATGCCAAGTTTCTTTCCATGATTGAGATTAATCTATCCACCTAAAACTTCCTTTAGATCAGATTTAATGCAAAAACTTAGGGTTAGGTTTCCGCAGAACTCATCTCGGACCAACCGATCTAAAAGTCTCGGTCTCACCGATTTGGCTCAGGCCATTGCACATGTACTACTCGGTCTGACCGAAGTGTATGGATCGGTATGACCGAAATCACTGACTTTGTGAAACCCTAGCATCTCAAAGTCACCAAACTGCATCTCGGTCTAGCCAAAATCGCATGTTTAGACTCTACAGCTGCTTCAGTGTCATCGAGTTAGACAAATCGGTAGCTCCGAAATGCTTTCTGCAGAAAACTAAAATTGAGTTTTTGTGTTAACTTTTTGCCAAAATAGTTGTGCTTTGTGATGCTCATCTACTCTACCTATACCTATCTATTCACAAGGATAGTTTCAGAGATGTCAGACAACAGTGATAGTCAGAACAGGTCAGAGGAGCAAGCAAATCTAAGTGAGGGCACTAGTCCCTCCAACAACAGCTTTGATGAAGGAAGCAGAAGCACTCCAAGCAATTTGCCTAAGGCCACTGTCAGGCAAAGGAAGAAGAGAACTTCTGACTTAGAGGATGAGGATTTTGAAGTTGAGGAAGTAACCTCAAAGAAGAAAGTTGTCAAGAAGGAATTTGGCACTGTTGCCTCCACCAGGCCTGGCATGCACAAGAAAGCACCTGCCAAGAGAATTCCCATGTCCAAAGACAGAGCCTCAACTCAAGCTACTGCTGAACCAAGTGAAGAAGAGGTTGCTGGAGGAAAGAAAAGGAAAGAAAGAGTCAAGAAGACTATGGCTAAAGTCATTGGCAAGCCTTCTATGATCAGAGAATCTAAAGATGAAGAAGAGGAGGAAGAGCCTGTTGCACCTCCTGCAAAGACCCAGAAGCTTATGGGGGGTGCTATCAAGTCTGGGGCTGCTCCATCTAAGCCCAAGATAGCCCCCAAGCCTGCTGCTGCTCAAGCTTCAAAGCCATCTGCACCAAAGAGATCCACCAGGAATATCTCTGCTGCTAAGAAGAATAAGGCCCCAGTGCCTGAAGTTCAAGAAGAAGAAGAACATCAAGTGCTCAGAAAGCTGAAGCCTAAGATACCAGATCATGATGATAACCATCCCATTGCTAAAAACATGAAGGACAAAAAGGATGCAAGACTGAGACTGTGGAGATAGTATGATCCTTATGCTGTGATGAGGAGGACTACTATTGACTATAGATTCCACACCAAGGAATAGTAGGACTTCTATGAAACTGTGCTGCTGGACAAGAAGCCCATTGTCTGTGATATGAAGTGGGTTGACTGGAAATATATTGATAACAATGCTGATTACTTCCCTGGAGTGCATGACAGCTTTAGATTGAATGATGTTGACAAGTTTGTTGGACAGAAGCTGACAAAGTGGAATGATGAGATGATTATGCAATTCTACTCCACTGCACACTTCTATCTAGATGGCAAGATAGTATGGATGACTAAAGGCACAAGATATCAGTCTACTGTTGCTGAATGGGCCAAGTTGATCAATGCCCCTGCTGAAGAAGAGAACGACATTGATGTGTATGCAAAGCCCGGGAAGGACCACAATTCTATGGCACATATGTACCAGGAAATTCCTGATAAGGCTTTGGAGACTCATAAATTTGGATCCATCTACTATCTTCTCTCTGGCTTACCCACTATCAACACCATTCTGAGGCACACTTTGCTGCCCAAGTCAAGAGATCATAGGATGATTCGTGGCCATTCTATCAACTTGCTGCATTTTTTTGATGTGCCATAGAAGTTCAAGGTCATGACTCTCATTGTTGAAACAATAAAGAGGACGGCAGTTGATCAAAAAAGATCTTGTAAATATGCCCCTCACATTCAGATGCTCATCAACTCCAAGATGGGGAAAGGGACATATCTACTTGACAAAGAGCATCTTCCCCTGAGGCCAGACTTTGAGGACAATGAAGTTGTCATGGATGCCTCCCATCCAACATGTGCAGAAGCCCAGGAGAAGAGAGAGAAAGCAGCTAAGCCAGCTAGTACTCCAGATGCTTCACAGGTGATCCTCAAGACCAAATAGGATCAACTCAGCTATCTATTGAGGCTACTTTGAGGATTGAGAAGGGATTGGCCACCCTGACTCAAAATCAAGAGAGTCTTGAAAGGATCATTGAGCAAAAGATTTATAATTTAGATGTGAAGGTCACTGAGATCCAATCAACTGTGAAGAATATCCAAGAAGAGCTTGAGGACAAGGAAGAAGGACCAACCATATATGCTTTTCAGAAAGTGCCTAGGGTACAAAGGACTTTAGCTGTGCCAGTTGCTAGTGATCCCAGGTCAACAAAGTCAGCACCTGCAACAACTGCTCCAGTGATTCCTCCGGTCTCAACTCCTCCATCTCCACAAACTTCTACAAATGCTTTTGTTGAAGGACTCCTCTCAACGCCGTCTACGCACACCGGAGCAACCAGCCAGAAGACCCCTTCAGAAGTTCCCAGAGATCGTGCCTAGAGTGTTGTATAGCACTATGCATTTTCAAGCTTTTTGGTAACTTGTTGCCAAAGGGGGAGAAGATGTATAGATCATTAGGCTTCGAGAGAGAGAGAGAGTTTTGTCTTTTGTTGCCTCTCTTGCTACTTAGTCATTTTTGTTTGATCGTTTGCATGCTACATTATTTGTGCTTGTGTGTGAGATACTTATATGATCATGTGTTTGATCATATTATGCTTAAATGTTTGCTTGTTTGATGATATGTATATGACCAATCATGTTTGCCCTTGGTGATGAGTGCATGTTTTTTTATATATTATCATTTTGAGCGCTCCACCAAGATGTATGTGACATGGAAGAGTAACCCATGATCCTAATCGATTGTGCATTTGCATTCAAAAGCAAATTTTAAATAATGCACAAATTTAGGGGGAGCTATTGCCCATCACATACTTCTCAAAGCGACGATGTATTTCATTAATATTATCATTTGTCGAAGCTTTGATCTATATGTTGTCATCAATTACCAAAATGGGGGAGATTGAAAGTGCAACTAATCCCCGGGTGATTTTGGTAATACATAACAACATATAGCTCATTGAACTAATAAGCATTCAAGTTAAATGTTTCAAAAAGTTCAATGATTGGCATGGCATGGACTAGAGATGTGGACCCCTCAAAATGCTAAGGACAAAGATTGGCAAAGGCTCAAGACTCTTCACTTTTCATTTTAGTGATCCAAGATCACATTGAGTCCATAGGAAAGCCAATACTATCAAAAGGGGATGAGGTCTTGCTTAATGGTCTACTTGCTCAAGTGCTTAGTGATATTACTCCAAAACCCTCAGCCACTTTCTCATTCCCACATATGTCCAAAACCTAAAGTCAAACTCGGCCCCACCGATTTGATCTATCCGGTGCCACCGAGTTCACTTGACATATCCATAGCCAGAAACCCTAATCAATTCGGTCACACATATACGCCTCTCGGTCTCACCCAGATGGCTTTGCAAATTCTCTGTTTCCCTTCGTAACATTTCGGTCTCACTGAAAGGAGCGATCGGTCCCACCGAGTTCACATTGCAAACTCTCTTTTTCCTTTTCGTGACATTTTGGTCTCACCGAAATGAGCGATCGGTCCCACCGAGTTTGCTTGACCAACTCTCTGTTTGATTAATTGCTGAGATCGGTCTCACCGAGCTCATGCGATCGGTCTCACCGAGATGAGGTTTTTCCCTAGCCCTAGCACATTGGTTCCATCGATTTGATCATGTCAGTCCCACTGAGATTTTGAACGTTCACATTTTGAATCAAATCGGTCTCACCCAGTTCTTCTATTCGGTCTGACCGAGTTGGGTCAAATGTGTGTAACGGTTAGATTTTGTGTGGAGGCTATATATACGCCTCCACCCCTTCTCCATTTGAGAGAGAGCCATCAGAACGTGCCTACACTTCCACTACTCATTTTCTGAGAGAGAACCACCTATTCATGTGTTAATACCAAGACATTTCAATCCTACCACAAGAATCTTGATCTCTAGCCTTCCCCAAGTTTCTTTCCACTCCAATCATCTTTCCACCATAGCCAAATCTGTGAGAGAGAGAGTTGAATGTTGGGGAGACTATCATTTGAAGCACAAGATTAAGGAGTTCACCATCAACACACCATCTATTACCTTTTGGAGAGTGGTGTCTCCTAGATTGGTTAGGTGTCACTTAGGAGCCTCAGTCAAGATTGTGGAGTTGAACCAAGGAGTTTGTAAGGGCAAGGAGATCGCCTACTTTGTGAAGATCTACCAAAGTGAGGCAAGTCCTTCGTGGGTGATGGCCACGGTGGGATAGACAAGGTTGCTTCTTCGTGGACCCTTCGTGGTGGAGCCCTCCGTGGATTCACGCAACCATTATCCTTCATGGGTTGAAGTCTCCATCAACGTGGATGTACGATAGCACCACTATCAGAACCACGCCAAAAATCTTCGTGTCTACATTGCGTTTGCCCTCTCCAAACCCTTCCCTTTTACCTTCATATGCAATGTTTTACTTTTCGCTGCTACACTCTTAGAATTGCATGTGTAGGTTGATTGCTTGACTAGTGCTAAGTTGCTAAAATCTGCCAAGACTTGAAATTGGGAAAAGGCTAGATTTTTATTTGGTCAAGTAGTCTAATCACCCCCCCCTTCTAGACATACTCTCGATCCTATAGCCCGGAACGTAGTTCGGGCCAGGCTCGGGCTTCTCCTTTTCTATATTTTGGGCCGGGCTTTCGGGCTTCGGGTCGGGCTTGCACGTGTGTACACTAGAAAACAACGTTCGGGCCGGGCTTTCGGGCTCCTAGCTTGAAAACAGAGTGTATTTCGGGCTTTGAGCCGGGCTCGGGCTTGAGAAAGGAAGAGTCGGGCTTTTACAAGCCCGACCCAAAACCCGGCCTGACCTGGTGTTTGTCTATAGCCTGCGTACGATCACTATCGAGGACTTCAGGCTACCAAATGGCCCCTTGCATGCGCTCTTGGCGGCATCGTGACCTTGTTGATGCCAGCGGGCGTGTCCTGGCCCGCTCCTCATATACGTTGTATGCCCATTTTGTGTGATGCCCATATTTGGTGAAGCATGGCAATCTTGTTTGCAACGGTGACTCATGCTTTGATAGTGGGAGCGACAATGACTTAAGTTTGGTGGTGCTACTGAGCACAGGGTCTCGAGCTCTGGAGTGAAAACTCTAGGTCTGACTGCACTGGTTCTACCTGGCAATGGTGGTGTTCCACATCATAACCTTGTTGGAGGCATTGTCTTGACTTTGCTCGTACTTCTTCTTCCGGATGAACCCAAGATCATGTTGGATCTCGCGACGACGGCGCTTGTGCGTCGTTCTTGAAGTCGTCGTTACTAAAGCACTTTTCCCATAGTTCGGGTGTTGTGATCGGTGGGGGTTGTTGAAGCACCATTCCCACTGTGCGGGTGCAGTAATTGATGTGGGTTGGTGTTGATGGTGTTGGTTGCTAACGCATGCTTGAGCTACTTCGGCGGGGCTATGCATGCTTGAGCTGCTTCGCTTTTGGAGGTTGCTTTTTTTTCCTTTGTTTTTTTTGTATATTCATGTTAACTATGTGCACTTAGTTGTGCAGAGGCCAGGTGTGTATTCTTGATGATTGTATTCTCTTGATACAACATTACAAGTCAATAAAATCCACCCTTTATTGAAAAAGAAATATCCAACTATTATTCACTAAGTGTGCATTTTGGTTCGAATAACAAAGTTGAACCGAAAGGCAAACTGTGTGCATCACATATGGTTAAAATGGTTCTCGTATTTTTGTTCGTCAATAAACAAAACAAAGATAATTTCACCTTAAGCAGCTTGAAATATAACATTGCACAGACCCCGGTTCGTAAATTGATTTAAGTTCTTAATTTTGGCAGTTCTCTCTCTACTTAAAACAAAACCAAAAGAAGAGAGAAGGGAAGTGATTCTGAATCTCTATTTTCTTTACAACTGTTGCAGGTTGTTGACGATTGAAAGATTAGTAGTGCCTGTTTGTAGTTTACACCTGGAGGGGACCTAGCATCAAGATTTGATCCGGAGCAAGGATATCAACATAGCTCATCCTCGGCTTGCAATTTTTGGAGCGCCTTTTTCGCATAAATAGTTATTGCAGCAGTGGAAACTGCAGCAACCGTAAAGCCAATTCCATTGTAGATGATCTGATCCACTGACAAGAAAGACCCTTGGCTAGTCGCCGCAGCCAAGCTTTGAACGAGCTTCCCACTGTTCACAACAAATATCGACAAAATTAAGTTACCCATACCACAGAAAGATAATTAAACCAGGCATATATGTTTACATGTATAGAACAAGATACATAATTCTGAAACAGGTAGATATAATTCCTGCGAGACCATCTTATTTATCACCAAGGACAGGAGCTCATGCTGCATCCAACTATGAATATTACAACCCCCCCCCCCCCCCCCCCCCCCCCCCCCCCCCACACACACACACACACACTGTAAACCAAGAGCTCAGGTGGAAAATTTGGATTTGTACGTCGGAGGGATGTGCTGCCTGAAACACTAGAACTAGATTGATCGCATAGAAGATTAGAAATGAAGAAAGGTGCCGACAAAATTTCTACCCTCCATGGCAAAGTTGAACTCACAAAGCAGATTTTGCATTGGCAAAAACTCATAAAGGATGTTTAACGAAATTTATGCTAGCAAAAGGTATAGGTGCGCATCATCATTCCAATTCCGTAAAAAGCAGATTGGGTGAGATACAATCAAGTTATTCGTGAACTATTTGCAAATGGATTCAATAAAATACTGACTGACTACCTACAGAAGGCAAAATGTGGAAGAGGTACAAACCTATAAATTGCAAGGAGGGTTTCATGTATGGTTCCCGCCATTGAACCAACTATATATGGACAATATTTGACATTTGTAGCCACGGAAGCGTAGTTAAAAACTATATATGGAAATGGCGAAATCCTAAGTAAAGCAACTGCCCTAAATTGATGGAACCAATCTCCTTCACCAGCAAGTCTAACAAAAGCAGCTTTCTTCGGCCATTTTTCCAACCATCTCTGCATGACAACCATCAACCATTATTTCCATAAAATATGAAGACACGAACAGACTGGTTTCATGTACTATCTGGATAAAACATAGCTGAAAAGATGGGACTGAGAGCCTCACGTGTATTCTGGAATGAAACGCAGATCCTATACAAAATGGTAATGACATGCCTATGCTCATCGCCGTTGTAATTATCATAAAGCCATAACCATATCCAAAGGTCATCCCCGCAATCCACATAAAGGGAGAAGAAGGTATCAAGACACTTGGGAATAAAGCGATTGCACCAAAACATATTAGAAGAATAACTGGTCGGCTGAAAGTTCTTGATTGCCAGTCAATAATCGGCACAACCACCTGTGAAGGACAGAAACATGCAAAACAATGTCAGCAACAAACCAAGAGCATACTAGCACAATATCTTAGAATCAAAAGCAGCTACAGAAAAACATGCAAGTGTGCAAGCAGTCTGTTTAAGAGGGCAACAAGATAATTCACTGAAATTCGCACAGGTAGCATAACTATGAGATGCTAATCAGTCTACAATTGCATGAGAATTCGTAATATTGAGGTTGATTCAGAGAAAAGTCATCAATAGGCAGTTGAGCATCCTTATGATCATGAACTAATTGGTGGGGGTGGGGGGCTTGCCACATAATTTATTTCAGGTAACACCAGCAAGCAGGATCCAAATGCAAGCACAGTCGTACTTTATGTGCTCTATCCTTGCAACATTTTACGTTGTTCTGACCTAATCATATGAACTTTTGGAAGGGGTCGGCTGATGTAGTTAGAAATTATGGACAGAGATGTAAACATTTCCTCCATGATGTTGACGACAACCAAAATTATGTCGGAAAATACGAAGACAAATCACCTTTTAAGAAAAAGCAATTACACCAGCCAACTTCAAACCAGGTATGAGAGTATAAGCAAGACCCTACATCTGGTAGGAATCCTTCTCTCCTTTTTAAAGATTTTTTTCAGCACCTGACTGATTTACGAGGGGAGACACCTGTAATTCTGGGGATTTGATGGGGTATGATTTGTGTGTGCCTACTGCATTCTCACCACCTAACCGCTTGATATTTATCTGGTTTGGTTCTTCGATCCTCTCGCTTCTCTCCACCCGTCCGGTACTCTCACTAAAAACTCCCGTCAAATCCTAGCCGCTTCGCCAATGTACATTCCTATAAGAAGTTCCATAGCTGCGCCACTTCCTCCCGCACCACCGCCTGCTTCTTACCCAATTAAGACAGTACCTCACGTCTCCACCGCTGCCATCGGCATCCTTGCACCGTGCTGCAATGACCATCTTCAAGCCACTGCCCCTGAGATCCAGCGCGTCGTCGTCCAGTCATATATGTGCCCAGGCCCTGAAACCCCCTTGGCTACCAGGAAGTCCTCCCTGGCCATGGCCACCATCACCCTCTTGCAAGGGCAGCGCCACGAGCCACAGCGTCACCTCAGTGCATGCCGGGCAAATCCTTGGGTCGTCTACCTCGGCGTTAGGGTGTGCGCACATGAATCACCTCTCGCGGTGGACCCTGACCTACAACCCAGCGGCATGGCATTGGCTGCGCTACAGAAGTAGGGGTGCACTAGCA
This sequence comes from Triticum timopheevii, assembly GCA_963921465.1. Lineage (NCBI taxonomy): Eukaryota > Viridiplantae > Streptophyta > Magnoliopsida > Poales > Poaceae > Triticum > Triticum timopheevii. The sequence continues at coordinate 242,651,927 of OY997264.1, read as the reverse complement.
GCACGCCGCTTCTGGCCGCACATAGGGGCAGGAGCCCCTCGTCCACGGCGGGGAGGGTAACGTTGTTCGTGATGTTCATGCGCATGCTGTCGCTGGCAAGTAACAAACAGGACGTGGTCGAGCCACGGCTCGGGGCCTGCAGGGCTTGATATTGAGTGCTCAAGTGCCCCCACCAGTTGAGCTTCAGGTCCAACTCCAGGAAGTTTGGTTCAGTAATCAGCTTCGGTTCCAAGTTTCAGTACCTTTAGAAATATGTTTCGGTAATCAATTTTACTTTGCCGAGATGGTAGGGCTTGATCTTGAGTGCTCAAGTGCCCCACCAGTTGAGCTTCAGGTCCAACTCCAGGAAGTTTGATTCAGTAATCAGCTTCGGATCCAAGTTTCAGTACCTTAGAAATATTGTTTCGGTAATCAATTTTACTTTGCCGAGATGGTACCTTTGGACATAATTGTTACACAATTTATCCAATCCATAAAATCAGTTTTTAACAAATCTGCTTCATGTGATTCCTGGTGATGTTTCTCCGTATGACCCTTTCATTGTTTCAAGGTCAATTAATATCAAGTATACTGTATCTTTCTTAACATGGATTGTGTTATTCCCCTACACCCAGTACAGTTAGTGACATTTTTTTTAAAGTGAAAGAAATGTTCTTTTCATTGTAGCTCATGTTGATTTTCATATATAACAGTACTATTACTGATTTATGTTTCCGTTTCAAGGTCAAATTAATATCAAGTAGACTATCTGTCCAGTTATATTTCTTTACATTACGATGATGCTATTGTATCATCCACCCTTGTGTTATTTCCCTGTGCCCAGTACAATTAGGCACAATTTCTTGAAAATGATGTCTTTCTTATTGTAGCTCATGTTGATGGTATATACAGTCGAGTATAAGAGGTTGGAAACCAAATATTAATTATTTTGAAGATGTTTTTCCTTGCCATATTTCTCTGTGACAGGCTGTTTGATTTGAAGAACTTGCTTTCTTAGGATGTATATTATAATAAAGCGGTGTCTTCTCCCTTAACAATAGAGGATATGCGTAACTAGCTTGATGTTTCACATATTTAAGAAGCAAAATTAGTTTCATGGTGTGAAAAATAGTTGATGAGTTCTGTATAGTCCAGGTTGCCTCTTCTACTTTGATTTCAAGAACTTGCTTTCTTAGGATATATATTATAATATGCGTAACTAGCTTGATGTTTCACATATTTAAGAAGCAAAATTAGTTTCATTGTGTGAAAAATAGTTGATGAGTTCTGTATAGTCCAGGTTGCCTCTTCTACTTCCATCTCTTGAAATTTTTTAAGCTAGGGACACCGATAACTGCCACACGTGTGGCACAATGGGCACCCGACCACACGACCCTGTGTGGCATACCTAGGAGACAGCCCACACGAACCTGTGTGGGCGCACAATAGAACTGCCCACACGTGCAGTCCCAGACCCTCCCACCCGAACGATTCAGTGTGAGCTGCTCCCCAGCCCGCACAGCGCACACCCCTCATACAGTACTCTGCACAAGCTTTTGCTGTCACTAAAAAAAGAAAAAGAAAAAGGCCCAGTTTGATCCAATTCATAATGTGACTAAAAAAACCCAGATTTGGCTGTGACTAAATAAAGCCCAGATATTGCCATTGTGATAAAAATGAAAAGTTCCCACAATGAAAAAAATAAGTGTAAAAATTATCATGCTACAAAAATAAAGAACCAATTTGAACAAAAAATGAAAAAATATCAAGGCAATTTGTACGTGAACATGGTGGCAAACCAAAAAAATCCCACAAAAATAGGAGAGATGGCAAACTATTTACTAAAAACAAAGCTATGATGGCAACTATTTAGTGAAAACAATTTGGCATGACAAAAGCATAAGTGGGAAACTCACATACATACAAAGTTGCCATACTACAACTTGCCATGCTACATAAATGTACATTTGTGGTGAGAGATGGAGGGGAAAATTTCCGTGTATGTGAAAATAAAATTGCCACGACGATGAATGTAAATTTGATATGGCAATAAAAAACGTAGGTTTGCCATGGCAAAAATAAAGAAGTAAAAAATCGGCATGGCAAATCTATTGCATGCACTATACCATTTGCTGAACACATAATAACAAAAAAAATGCAACATATTTGCCATGATCCATTTAACTAAATTTCCCATCATTTGAAAAAAAAACAATTACCATTGTTTGGGGAAAAATGCCATGAAATATGGCAAATCTATTCTATGTTACTAAATCTGCCATGCTTCGTGAAATAGAATTGCCATGGTGGAGGGGGAAATATTGCCATGTAGTATGGCAAGTTTGAACTCAGCAGTACAAAAAAATTCATTTAACTACATTTGCCATGCTTCGTAAAAATAGAATTGCCATGTTCTAGGGGAAAAAGTGCCATATAGTATGGCAAATCTATTCATTTAACTAGATATGCTTTTTTTAACATTATCATTAAAAAAAGAAACTTGCCATGGGCAATATCAAGTGACATGGCAAAAATACACTAACCATTTTTGCCATAATAAAAAAATGTTGACATTGTCCCAATTTTATTTTATTTTTTGCCATGGCAGCTACTTGCATGGATTCTGCCCATGGCAACTAGTACTACAGAAAAATTTGCCATGATCCATTTAAATAAATTTCCCATGGTTTGTAAAAAAAATTGCCATGGTTTGGGGAAAAAATTCCATCAAGTATGGCAAAATCTAGTCGAATTTACTAAATTTGGCATGCTTTGTGAAAAAAATATGGCAAGGGGGAAACATGCCATGTTGTATGGCAAATCTATTTCAATTAACTCAATTTACCATGGTTCTTAGAAAATAAAACTTGCCATGGTGGATGGGAAAAAATTGCCATGTAGTATGGCAAATCTATTCCATTTTACTAAATTTGCCATACTTCATACAAAAAAGCCGGATGGATGAAGTGGTGCCAAGCTTCTGGCATTCTCTGTGACAAGAGAGTGCCGCAAAAGCTAAAAGGTAAGTTCTACAGGACGGCCGTTTGACCAGCAATGTTGTATGGCGCTGAGTGTTGGCCGACTAAAAGGCGACATGTTCAACAGTTAGGTGTGGCGGAGATGCGTATGTTGAGATGGATGTGTGGCCACACGAGGAAGGATCGAGTCCGGAATGATGATATACGAGATAGAGTTGGGGTAGCACCAATTGAAGAGAAGCTTGTCCAACATCGTCTGAGATGGTTTGGGCATATTCAGCACAGGCCTCCAGAAGCTCCAATGCATAGCAGACGGCTAAAGCGTGCGGAGAATGTCAAGAGAGGGCAGGGTAGACCGAATTTGACATGGGAGGAGTCCGTTAAGAGAGACCTGAAGGATTGGAGTATCACCAAAGAGCTAGCTATGGACAGGGGTGCGTGGAAGCTTGCTATCCATGTGCCAGAGCCATGAGTTGGTTGCGAGATCTTATGGGTTTCACCTCTAGCCTACCCCAACTTGTTTGGGACTAAAGGCTTTGTTGTTGTTGTTGTTCATACAAAAAAATTGCCATGTGGGGGGGGGGGGGGGGGGGGGGGGGACGGAATTGCCATGTAAAATGGCAAATCTATTTTAGTTCACTAAATTTGCCATGGTTCGTAGCATAAACTTGCCAAGGTGGAGGAGGGAAAATTGCCATGATCTAGGGAGAAAAGTGCCATGTAGTATGGGCAGTAAGGTGAATTTGCCGTGGGACATGAAGTGAATTTGCCATGGCAAATTCACTATCCATTTTTGCCATTATAAAAAAAAATTGCCATTGTCCCAAACAAATTTGCCATGGCAACTACTTGTACGGATACTGCCCATGGCAACTACTACATAAAAAGAATTCCATGGCAACTACTCATGAAAATTCTGCCCATGGCAACTATTACATAAATTTGACATGGCAACTATTACATAAATTTGCCATGGCAACTAATGCAGAATGTTCCCATGGCAACTACTACAGAATTTGCCGTCGCAACTACTCGTAGCAATTATGCCCATGGCAACTACTCCCAGAATGTTGCCACACAATTACTATGGCGGTCGAAATTCTCGCAACGACTATGGCATGCGGAGCTCTTGAAACTCCGGCAAACTCGATCTTAAAGTTTACCATGACAAACTCAATCTTGGGTTATCCATAGCAAAGACGTCTTAAAAAAGAGTTGCCTTGATCCCTAACCTAAGAGGACATACAACCTATGACAACGTGATTTCTCCTTAGAAAATCATGGCAATTTTGCCATGACAAGAAAGTTGGGACATGGCAAAAATGTTGAAAACGTGGCAAAATCAACAATATTAACAATTTATTGGTCTCTTAAAAAGACATGGCAAAATTGCCATGGATAATCAATCAACACAACGCAACAATTTCCCTACGTTTCCAACCAAATCAATGAGCTTGCAAATTCGAACCGTTTCATTCTACGCATGAATCATCAACACAGCTAGGTAATTCATCGGAAAAACACGGTTGTAATTGGTCACTGTTTAGATCGAGGGACGAACCCGCTGGCAACAGGGGGTGGAGGGCATAGCGTGCGTCGGTGGAGGCCGTGGAGCAACTCGTTGACAGTGGCTACCGCCTCTCCTGTCTCAGACAGCGCCGGGGGACGGCGCCCCTCTCCCTGAAGTCCGCCACCGCCCTGCGGAGGAGTTCCTGACCCGGACAGCGCCAGCGGCTGGATACCCCACACAAATGAGCTATGGCAGCGGCTGCTGTGATGAGGAGGTGCGGCCACCACCTCTCCACCTCGTGCGCCGACGCTCCTGTCCCGAACAACGCCGGAGTACGGCGCCCCTCTCTCTCAAGCCCGCCATCGCCCCGCGAAGAAGCTCCTGACCCGGATGGCGCCGCCGGCAGGATACCCGCACGAAGGAGCCATGGCGGCGGCTGCTGGGAGGAGAAGGTGCGGCCACTACATCTCCACTTCATGCGCCGCCGATGACGTCATTGAGGTCGAGGAGGCACCATCAGGGTAGTGCGCACGGGGGCATGGAGCTTGCGCGGCAGCGGGGTAGCGCGGCGTGGCTCCCTAGAGCTCCGCGGCGACGGGAAGAGCGGCATGACGCCTGGAGCTCCGCCATATAGGGAGTCGCGATATGGTTGGCGGCGTGGATCGAGCTCCCTGAGGTGCTGACACCGCCGAGTTCCTCCTCTTCATGCCGCGGCCCTGCCCAGCTCCACGCCGCCTCTCTCGTCTCTCCGCCACGGCCCCCCAGCCTCCGCCTTGCAAACCACCATCACCTCGCCATGGAATCGCTGGGAGACACAGGATTTGAGAGAGGAGGAGATAGAAATGGGGAGGGAGGAAGACAAGAGAGGAAGCGAGATGGATAAGGTTCGGGTCGCTCGGGTCGTGCGGTGTAACGCGATTTTGGAACGCACGATAGCAACGGATGACGTGGCACTGGCTTTGTTTCAAACTTCGTGCTATTTGATCCAATGGTGATTAGGGCAGACCAATTGTCTTCGTGCCACACGTGTGGGCGCTGTCATTTAGGTAAGCTAGAGCTTTAGGTACTACTTCAAGAAATATAGTCCAGTAGGACCATGGAGGTGTGTCCCGGTAGAGTGAAAAAATATCCTCTGCCTTATGCCCTATGTGTTAGTTATTTATACATACGAGGGATCTCTGATTCAGACCCTAGATTGCATAGATGTTGTTAGTATGATTCAGTCTCCCCAGCTTTTTTATGTCAACTAGGAAAGTCTGCAGTCATTTGAAAAGCTACTCTTGATAACCATGTAGTATCTCATCATACTCTTCCTTCAAAGGGATAAATAGTGCCTTTCACAGTATATTCTCCTGGATAGTTCTGTCCTATTTCTAACATTGGAATATGGTAGATTGACCTCTGAATCAAATTAAGGTTTCTAGACACTTTCGCATTGTTACGCTATCATCCATCTGTATGCTAAATATTCCGAGTGAAACCATTCAGTAATTGTTTTTATATATGTTGCCATGTTGCTACAAGTTAGTAATTTGATGAAATCACGCCACTGTTCCATTAGTTACTACCTAAGAGATTGTTCCTTTCTTTATTTTCTACCATCTGAACCCGACTAAGAGAAACAGTTATTTTCGAAGTTGGCCCTTTGCTGGAGTTTGATAGCATGTTACATTAATCATTTACAATATTTGACTCATGGAGAGAATATGATCCTGTTATTCACCTGAATATCATTCCTACCAGCTGATTTTAGGACATATTCAATCATCATGGCTGATTTCCTTTCCCCTTAGCAGTTGCTTAAACAGAACAACTGAACAAGACTGACTTCATTTGATGCATTATATACATATATACATACCTCTAAAACCAAGCATGTTGAGACATTTTAAATATACACAAGAAAATGCATTGTGGGCATTGCGGCGTCTAGCTCAGAAAGTGTCATGGCGGCAACTTTTGCCGAAGATAAACCAACAATTTAGTAGTCAAGGAACCATCCTTTGTCCTTATGAATGGAAGAAAAAGATCATCTAATCGGTAAAACCAAACAAAGAGGATTCATCAATTATATAAGAAACTACATAGCTGCCTACAAGCAAGGCGAGGCGTGCCGCCGCACATGGCATGGCCAGTAAGACCTTATTTATGAACTGTATACGTGCCAACTACAAGCATGGCTGGCAATAGTAACCACATCAATTAAGCCATAACCGAACCTGATCTAAGGACATGTATCAATGTTACATTCCGCTATCAATTGAGATCCTTGAACAGACTAATAAAACAACCTCACAATCATGCAAAAATACGACAGAATTAAATTAAGCATCTAATATATCCCTCCAGGACAAAGATAATACTAGCAAGTGGGTACAGGGAATAAACAATATGGCATCTTGATTACCAAACATATCAGGATCCAATAGTCTTATGAGATTGTCCCTACCCGTCCACCATTTAGAGGAGGCACCTACACCCCTAGAGCATCAAGCTGACACCACATATTGGGTTACTAAATGAGCGAACATAATAAGGCATTGGCTTTTTTTTCGTATTAGCAGAACAATTTTCCAATATTGTTCATTCAACAGTGACATTCCGATTTGATCCAACCATCATTTAAACTGGTTTCCAGATGAAATCCATTAAATATCCATAATCCATACAACAAAATAACAAATCGACCAGCTAAAACACAAACAACTACAGCGTTCATTTATGTAACGGTCAACATAAATTAGAAAATTATATATGCATAAAACGGTACTTCCTCGGTTCCAAATAATAGCCTCACAAAACGTCTTATAATTTGGGACGGAGGTACTGTAGTACATAGTGTTACTACTAACACATAGTTCAGGGATAAGCAGGAAAATAAGAAATAACAACAAGAAATCGATAATTAGTAGGAAGCACAGAGTAGATAGAATAGGCAAAAAATTGCAGCATAGATCCCGTTAAATGAAAAGACTCAACAGAAACAGCATGAGCAAAACACGAGACAGAAAGAAAGATCTAGCATCCGTGACGAATTAGGTGGGAGAAAACGCGTTGCAAGGAAGCCTCCAAAGGAGAGGACACGGAGAGGGCGCACCTTCTTGATGACGAGTGGGCCCAGGAAAACGACGGCGGCCGCGGCGGCGCCGGCGAGGAAGATCCCGAGTACGGCGACCTTCGCCCACCACCGGATCGCGCGGCATCGCAGCAGCCTTGGGCACTCCCCCTCCTCCTTTACGGCCTCCTTGATCGCGTCCACATCCTCCGGGATCCTCATGTACTCGCCGCGTCCGCATCCGGCACCGCCACTGGCGGCCCCCGACATTCCCATGGGCCGGACGCGATCAAGCGAGCATGCCCAAGGGGACACCCCCCGGATTTATTGGATGCCGAATTGGTCCGCGCAAAGCCAAATCTGGCTCGAGCTGGGCGGATTTCCGGGGTGCTATGTGCGATTGAGGAGCGCTAGGGTTTGGTTTCAGGGAGGGGGAGGAATTTGTGAGGAGTAGGAGGGAGGCAACGGCATTGGGGCGGACTCGGTTCTGGTGGGCACTGGAGGCAGGGGAAACCGCAATATTTTTATTTATTTTTTAGAACTGGAAACCGGAATAATTGTGGTGGGTATTTTTTGACCGCCTAAGAGCATCTACGCCCGGGCTGCCCTCACCCACTGTATGCGTGTGGATGTGTCCAGCACATCCGCGGACAAGGCCGCCTCTCATTTTTTTTTTCGCCACTATAACCAGACCTGACATGTCATCATCTATTTTTTTAAGATGAGGCACTTGCCTAGTCTTGCTTTTTTCGACGCTGTAACGAGACATGAAATCTCATCACCTATTCTTTTCAGAGACGAGGCACTTGTGTGCGGAAAGTCAATTTGGCTCTCGGGTGCATTTACATCCGGGACCATTTTGTTTTTTTCAAATGTCAAAAAAATTGAGACAAAGTCTGGCCTTAAACTGAGGCCCTTACAAAGTCTTACACACAGTCGTGAAGGACCAAAAGCTTAGATGTACGACTACAATAAAGTCTGCCGAAAAAAAAGACGAATACAAGCAGTAAGGCTGATAAACAGCGATGCAGAGCTGATCCCAAGGCATGACAAAGAGATGATAGTCGCCCAAAAGGGGACCCCAGGGGCGGCGCCTAGCCGGTGGTGTCTCCTACCCCGATCATCGAAGTTCAGTGCACTTTGCCCGCACCTTTAGGATGAGCAGCTCCACCCTTATTTTGTCATTTGGTCTCGACAGTAGTTTTAGCTGCAAGAAAGATACCAATTTGTAAAGCAAGTCGAGGGGTTGATGGAACATTGAATCACATGGTATGCATAATATGTTGTGAATATGCGCCCACCCGAGAACAAATCGACGTGATTGAAGTGTGGAACATGGCACAGTGACAAACGATAATTTGAGAGGAAAAAACACTGGCCTAAACAGAGGAAAACGGCCGCAAAAGATCACCGAGGAGGACCCTGACGTCAGCCATGACGTACTCAGGGGGCTGATCCCCGGAGCAGACGAGACATGCCTTGGCCAGAGAAGCTGGCTTTGCAGCGCACTCCACCGGCCAAACATTAAATGCTTGACCGGTCTACCAGGAATAGCTTGGCACAGGGCTACGTCTAGGGTCATCATCACGATGACCCGAGGGGCATAAGACAAGACGGAACGCAGGCGCGGCGTAAAGCATGAGAAGGGCAGTGCAGTGTGTCACGTCGGGGAAGGCACTCGAGCACCTGGCACGGTGCAGCATCAGCTCATCTACTGTCGTGTGTTAGGAGCAAGTGGACTAGTTGAACCGACTATAATTTCGTATATTCTTTGGTATTGATTACAGACCAAGTGTGGTGCCCCCAGGCCTATATAAGGGGAGGATCGTGGTCGAAACGAGGACAAGCAAAAATAGGCTCACACACTGCATCACACCCACCCTCAAGCATAGTTAGAGGAAGTAGGAGAAAGGAGAGAGATAGGAGTGATCGGGCACTTTAGTTAGTATCCCGACCAACACTGGTCTCACCCTGACCACCGCTTTTATAACACTCAAGCGCTTGTACTCCACCGATTCTATCAAATATCAACATGATGTAGGGTTTTACGCCAAAATGGCGGCCTAAACCTATATAAAATCCCTTGTGTCCATGTTTTTTCCTGTCTGCCTTGGAGAGTTGATTGACTAGGCGTTTTAGCCCTTGGCCGAAATCGCAAATAAAGGGTATCTTTGATCCCTGGAGTCTGGAGAACGCACTCCGACATCTGGCGCGCCGGGTAGGGGGCTAAGACTGAGTCAAGAGATCGGTGGGGAAGACAAGTTGGATCATGGACCAAGGCAGTCCGGGTGAGCTCCCGCAAATTATTGTTGCAAGAAGAATAGGAGAAGGGGAGGAACTGTCGAAACCTCGGTATCCGACAAGTTTTCGACGACGGTCTCCACCGACCGGGATTATGGGGGCCGCAACCGCGTTGCTCTACATAGGAGAGATCTTGCATAACCCGCCAATGCCAATGGACATGCGGTCTCCCCTGAGCATCTAGCTTCAGGAGATCAGTGACCTCACCAACAACACCCCAGATCTGAGGTCAGGCAAAAAAAGGATCATTTTGGTATTAACCCACCCCACTCCATCGAGGAAATAAGCTCAGAGGCGGGGGCGGACGATGAACGCCGACAAACCCTCAAACAAGGGACCGTAGATACTTGCCAAGGTCATAAAAAGCGACGCCGAAGATGCATCAGCATCAGACAAGAAGAAGATGAGTGTCTACCTGGCCTACTCCAACGATGCAGCTTGAGCGTCGCCATCGCCACCGGAAGAACCTTATGTATAGTCCAAATCATTTTTTTCAAATGAAAGCAGATCCAGAAGACCGGCGAGAGGAGGACTAGGAGAACCAGGAGGCGAAGCCACCTTTCCAACCAGGAGCAGTCTGCTGCATACTAACGGGAGGAAGATCCGATCAACGAATTAGGTATAATAACATACCCCAACCAAGAGCAATCCGCTACAAACTAACAGGAAGGTTTTTATCACCTCAGTTTTGGTGAGTGGTTTTCCCTGGTGAGGGATTCCACTCCGCTACCAAAACCCCAACACGAGGGCGCTCCAGATGAGGGTCCATCATTGCCACCCCAAGGCAACGGGCGCTGCTAACCAGGAGCAGTCTGCTGCAAAGTGAAGGCGGGCCCTGCCAACTACATATTCAAGCTCTCCTTAACCAGGAGCAGTCCGCCACAAAATAACGAGGAGGCTCTTGCAGACCAACATGTTGGCCCCTTCTGACCAGGAGCAGCCCGCTGCATAATGATGGAAGGGCCTTGTTCTCCGAAACCTAAATAGGAGGGCGGGCGCACGGACCCCTCTTTTCCCCGACCACCGTGTGCATGCAAAAAGTCAAGTTGGGGGCATCAGGAAACGACCAACATATGTGCTTGTCCGCATCCCCGAGTAGTTCTACTGCGCGTGGATGGAGGAAACTCCGTCAGTATCAACAAACCCATGGGTGAGAGGATGGGCATATGGTTCTTTTCTTTCCCTAACCACGGGAGTAGTGGAGGGCTTGTCGTGAAAGAGAGGGAAAAAAGATCAAGAACGACGATGGACTTGGTTAGAGTGAAAAAACGAACCAATGGCTGACCTATAGACCTCGTCTAGCAGAAGACACCAAGCACAACAATTCTCATGAGTATCCCGACCATGGGCGGATTCATGATTATAAGACGAAGAATACACGAGGTCATGCAAGTAAAAATCACATATAGAGTTCATATATTTACATAAAGACCGTACCAAAAGAAAAGCGATGCTAAAAGGAGGGCTATATCATACAGTGAAGACCTGATAAGGTACTGATCTACCAACCCTCGCATCATCCTAGCTTGAGTACAGTGGAAGGGCCGGGACCAGGAACAAGTTTGCCTGTGCCCAGGATCCTCGGGCTAGCATCCTTGACATTGCCCCACCTCGCCACCATAAGTGGGTCCAAGGACTCCACCGTCGGCCATTGCACCCATCTCAGAATGTGCGTGGAAGTTAGGGGGCGGAGGTGTGCGCCTGTGTCCTCTGCCTCTTCCGGTATAGCCTCGGTGGAAGTTAGGGGGCGGAGGTTTAAGGCTAGTTCCTGGTGAAGAATTTGGCCGAGGCCAGGGTCTTCCTACACCACCTTCTTGGTCTGCTCCAACTCCAAAGAAACTGCCTCCCAATCGGCAAAAGGTCGACCTAGGAACGTAGCTCTCCTCGTCCGGATCGTCCAACGCTGATACGTCTCCAACGTATCTATAATTTTTGATGTATTCATGCCATGTTTATAATATTTCTACATGATTTTGGTATGATTTGAGTAGAACTAACCCGGACTGACGCTGTTTTCAGCAGAACTACCGTGGTGTTGTTTTTGTGCAGAAATAAAAGTTCTTGGAATGCGCTGAAAATCAACGGAGATTTTTTCTGGAAAATATAAAATATACTGGAACAAAAAGTTATCGGAGAGGAGCCCCGTGGGTCCTCCTGGCTTGTTCTCAATGCCAAACCCTCCTATAAATCCAGAAACCCCCGAAACATAACCTAGATCGGGAGTTCCGCCTCCACAAGCCTCTGTAGCCACCAAAAACCTCTTGGGCGCCCGTTCCGGCACCCTGTCGGAGGGGGAATCCATCACCGGTGGCCATCTTCATCATCCTGGTGCTCTCCATGACGAGGGGGAGTAGTTCACCCTCGGGGCTGAGGGTATGTACCAGTAGCTATGTGTATGATCTCTCTCTCTCTCTCTCTCTCTCTCTCTCTCTCGTGTTCTTGATTCGACACGATCTTGATGTACCGCGAGCTTTGCTACTATAGTTGGATCTTATGATGTTTCTCCCCCTCTACTCTCTTGTAATGAATTGAGTTTTCCCTTTGAAGTTGTCTTATCAGATTGAGTCTTTAAGGATTTGAGAACACTTGATGTATGTCTTGCATGTGCTTATCTGTGGTGACAATGGGATATTCACGTGATCTACTTGATGTATGTTTTGGTGATCAACTTGCGGGTTCAGTGACCTTGTGAACTTATGCATAGGGGTTGGCACATGTTTTCATATTGACTCTCCGGTAGAAACTTTGGGGCACTCTTTGAAGTTCTTTGTGTTGGTTGAATAGATGAATATGAGATTGTGTGATGCATATCGTATAATCATGCCCGCAGATACTTGTGGTGACATTGGAGTATCTAGGTGACATTAGGGTTTTGGTTGATTTGTGTCTTAAGGTGTTATTTTACTATGAACTCCAGGGCTGTTTGTGACACTTATAGGAATAGCCCAATGGATTGATCGGAAAGAATAACTTTGAGGTGGTTTTGTACCCTAAAATAATCTCTTCGTTTGTTCTCCACTATTAGTGACTTTGGAGTGAGTCTTTGTTGCATTTTGAGGGATAGTTATATGAACCAATTATGTTATTATTGTTTAGAGAACTTGCACTAGTGAAAGTATGAACCCTAGGCCTTGTCTCCTAGCATTGCAATACCATTTGTGCTCACTTTTATCATTAGTTACCTTGCTGTTTTTATATTTTCAGATTACAAAAACCTATATCTACCATCCATATTGCACTTGTATCACTATCTCTTCGCCGAACTAGTGCACCTATACAATTTACCATTGTATTGGGTGTGTTGGGGACACAAGAGACTCTTTGCTATTTGGTTGCAGGGTTGTTTGAGGGAGACCATCTTCATCCTACGCCTCCCACGGATTGATAAACCTTAGGTCATCCACTTGAGGGAAATTTTCTACTGTCCTACAAACCTCTGCACTTGAAGGCCCAACAACGTCTACAGGAAGAAGGTTGCATAGTAGACATCAAGCTCTTTTCTGGCGCCGTTGTTGGGGCTAGGTAAGCGGCACTAACACCCTGTCAACTAAGCTCTTTTCTGGCGCCGTTGCCGGGGAGGTTAGTGCTTGAAGGTATATCTTTAGATCTCGCAATTGAATCTTTTTGTTTCTTGTTTTATCACTAGTTTAGTTTATAAAAGAAAACTACAAAAAAATGGAACTGAGGTTGCCTCATATGCTTCATCTTTTTAATATCTTTGATGAAAATGATGGAAAGGAAAATTGTGCTCAAGTGTTAGAAGAAGAATGCATTAGAATGTTTGGTACTAAATCTTTGAATGATGAGCATGATTGCAATGTTGTTAGTATGAATTCTTTGAATATCCATGATGCTTATGATTTGCAAAGCCACGAGCTTGGGGAAGCTATGTTTGATGAAGATGATATTTTTTGTCCCCCAAGTTTTGATGAGCAAATTTATTATGATGATAGCATGCCTCCTATCTATGATGATTATATTGATGAAAGTGGGTTTGGAAGAGTGTCAACTTCAGGAAGTAATGATCCCACTATTTTGGAGGGTGTTGAATCTTATTGTGACAATTATGAAAGTGGATTTGGAGAGGTCATGACTTTATTTAGTGATGAATCCACTATTTTGGAAGAGGTTCCAATTGATTATGAGAACAAAGTTGTTATCTATGATGATTATTGTGATGACATGTATGCTATAAAGAAGAATGATAATCATGAAACTTGTCATCTTGATTTTAATTTTCAATTGGATTATGCCTCACATGATAGTTATTTTGTTGAGTTTGCTCCACTACTATTCATAAGAAGAAATTTGCTTATGTGGAGAGTAATACAATTTCTATGCTTGTGGCTCATGAAAATAGTGCTTTATGTGATAGTTATATTGTTGAATTCATTCATGATGCTACTGAAAATTATTATGAGGGAGGAATATATGCTTGTAGGAGTTGCAATAATATCAAGTTTCCTATCTATATGTTGAAAATCTTGAAGCTGTGCCTGTTTTGCTTTCCTATGCTAGTTGATTCTTGTTCTCATAAGTTGTTTGCTCACAAAATCCCTATGCATAGGAAGTGGGTTAGACTTAAATGTGCTAGTCATATTCTTCATGATGCTCTCTTTGTGTTTCAATTCTTATCTTTTATGTGAGCATCATTAAAATCATCATGCCTAGCTTAAAAAGGCATTAAAGAAAAGCGCTTGTTGGGAGACAATCCAATATTTACTTTTTTTAGATAAAAGCATACGCCCGACTTTATAAATAAAGCCACCAGGCAGAGTAGCACAACCAGCACCAACCAAACACAGTAGCAGAATAACAAAAGGATAGGTTCGAGTACATGGCAACCCAACCAGTCATGGCACGCAGGCCAGCCCTTAACAGATAAGATAGAAAGAGACAGGATTTAAGTCGCCTCCCGATGCGAGCGCGCCAAGGAGAAGGTTGTGATCTGAATCTTGGACAGCATAGCGTCGAAGGCCTCGTGGTCTGCTTCCTTAATCAATGATCTCCACTGCTGCAGGAATACATCAGTTTTAAATAAGCAACCAACAGGATTAGCTGGGGAGATATGTTCAACGGTAAACTTGTTTCTAGTGGTCCACAACGACTAACAAATTGCTGCAAACCCAACCCAGAAGATCCTTTTAGGAGCCCCAGATAAGCCGCTGGCCAGCCTCCTCACATCCACAAAAGACGAAGGATTCCAATTCACTTGCAGCCAATAGCGAATGCAGCACCACACAAACTTAGCCAAAGAGCATTGAAAGAAGATATGATCAGTATTTTCAATAGCCCCACATAAGGCACATCTATCCAAACCCGGGCCGTTCCTTTTCCTGATTTGACCCGCCGCAGGAAACTTCCCACGAAAAGCTTGCCACATGAAAATTTTGATCTTAGGGGGGATGCGGGCACTCCAAATGCATTTGAACTTGGACGCGGGGGAGCCAGAAATGAGTTTAGTGTAAGCAGACTTAACCAAAAATCGACCTGAAGAAGAATAAGGCCAGACCACCGAGTCCTCTTCCTCTGAGAGCAAAGGGAAGCAGGCAATAAGGCGATGTCGGTCTTCCAACTCTTCAGGAGATAGCGTTCTACGGAGGTCAAGATCCCGATTATTTAGTAAGAGCTCGAAGATAGAGATCTTCAGGTTAGAACAGTAAGAATATAAGGTAGGGAACGACACCGCATGGGTGGCTTCCTCGAACCACCAGTCTAGCCAAAAACAAGTAGATTTGCCATTCCTAACGATAAATTTAACCAAGGATTAAATCCGGCCAAACTTTAACAAGTTGGTGCCAAAACAGGGAACCACCAGAGGACGAAGCCAACAAGGGACTCGACAAAGGGAAGTACTTAGCCAGAATGGTGAGCCAAAGGGGAGGGCTCCACAGAAGACATGATTTTCTACCACCAGTTTAAAATGAGGCACTTGTTCATGACAGTCGTGTTAATGATACCCAACCCACCCAGGTTTTTGGGTCTACAAATGTATTTCCATTTCACCATCCTGTATTTGCGCTTATTATCCACCGAATTCTAGTAAAAGGCACCCCGGTGCTTATCACAACCAGCGTGAATCCCTCCCGAAAGGAGGTAGAAACCCATCAGGAACATGGGGAGGGAGGACAAGCAGGCGTTGGTTAGGGCAACCTTGCCCGCTTGGGTGTTGTAGCAACCTCTCCACGGCAAAACCCGATTGCCCACCTTAGTAACAACCGAAGCAAAATCTTTAGCCAACAACTTGTGGGGAGAGATCGGAAGGCCGAGATATTTGAAAGGAAAGGAGCCTAGCGAGCAGTTATGAAGGTGAGCAACTCTTTGGGCCTCGGCCTCCAAGACCCCAGTAACAATGACTTCACTTTTGGCAAAGTTAATCTTGAGACCAGAGAGAACTTCAAAGAAAAGAAGAAGGAACTTCAGGTGGGCAATGCTAGCCTCATTCAATTCAACCATAATGATAGTATCATCCGCATATTGTAAATGAGAGATGCCATTTGGGACAAGGTGGGAGCTGACAGGAGTAATGTGACCCGGTGCCGCAGCCCGAGTTAGAATATGAGAGAGGGAATCAGCCACAAAGTTGAAGAGGAGGGGGGAGTCGGGTCACCCTTCCTCAAGCCCTTGTCGTTGGTGAAGAATTGACTAATGTTCTCGTTGACCGAGACTGCAGTGTGGCCACCCGTGACCAACTGCATAAGTCTGTGAACCACTGCCCCGTCGAAGCCCTTGGCTAGCATCACTTGTTAGAGGAAAATCCAACTGACCGAGTCGTAAGCTTTTCGAAGTCATCTGCACGTGCGTCCAAAATGCCAATTTGAGCAGAAAGTCGCGCCTTGTCACGCCTTGACTCAGCAACGTGGTTCTTCGCCCAACTACGGAGAAATTTCTGGATGTAATATGAGCATTGGTGCCAGCCGTCCATCGGGCCAAAGGAGCGGCGAGTAGAGGAAAGGAAGTAAGAAATTTTATGCGAAATCATGTCAACAAAACCATCAACCAGGACCCAGGAGGCATCAAATTGAAACCGCGGAGAGGAGACGGAGCAAATCCCATCATCAATAATCAGGGGCACATGGTCAGACCCCACAATGGGCAAAGCCCGAAGAGCGGCCCAAGGGAGCAAGGAGTCCCATCTGGGACAAATGAACACTCGATCAAGAACAAATCTAATAGGAGCCATTTGATGATTCGTCCAAGTGAAGCGGGCACCCATTGTCGGTGTCAAAACCGGCGGATCTCGGGTAGGGGTCCTGAACTGTGCGTCTAAGGCTAATGGTAACAGTAGGCAGGGGACACGATGTTTTACCCAGGTTCGGGCCCTCTCGATGGAGGTAATACCCTACTTCCTGCTTGATTGATCTTGATGATATGAGTGTTACAAGAGTTGATCTACCACGAGATCGTAGAGGCTAAACCCTAGAAGCTAGCCTATGATTATGATTGTTCTTGTCCTACGGACTAAACCCTCTGGTTTATATAGACACCGAAGGGGGCTAGGGTTACACAGAGTCGGTTACAGAGAAGGAAATCTATATATCCGAATTACCAAGCTTGCCTTCCACGCAAAGGAGAGTCCCATCCGGACGCGGGGCGAAGTCTTCAATCTTGTATCTTCATATTCTAATTGTCCGGCCAAAGTATATAGTCCGGCTGTCTGAGGACCCCTTAATCCAGGACTCCCTCAGTATCCCCTGAACCAGACTTCAATGACGATGAGTCCGGCGCGCAGATTGTCTTCGGCATTGCAAGGCGGGTTCCTTCTCCGAATACTCCATAGAAGATTTCCAACACAAGAATCGTGTCCGGCTCTGCAAACAAATTCCACATACCACTGTAGAGAGCACAATATTCCACAAATCCAATCTGCTGACAACTTTTCATAGCGTGACATCACGCCACGGCCCGGTCTTTATTCGAACCGTTTTTCACAACCAGCTACTGCACATAATGTGAGGCAGTTTCCTTGACACGTCTTGTCGAAGCAGAGATCATGTCCCCTTATCGCGGGATTCTCATCAATACGGGCATGGGTAACCCAAACGCGCCATCAATCGTGGCGCTTGGGGAATGAGCGATTTTAACGGGCAAGTGGGGAGGCGCACAATTTCTACCGCCTTTATAAAGAGACAGGGATCCCCCTTTTTCACCCACGCCTTCTTCTTCCTTCGCTCATCCATTCTCGCACGCTCGAGCTCCAGTGCCCCAGTTCTCACCACTACAAAAAAATACACTTCCGTGATGATACGTGTTTGTCACAGTAGGTCGTGTTTTCTGTCATGCATGTACATCCATGACGATTTTATGACATAATCAAGATAGTCATACCTGTGCTGTCGTAGAAGTGTTCCATGACATTACCAAAATTATCATCACGGAAGTGTCCACTTCCATGATGATAAATCGTGCGTCACAGAAGTGCTTTCGTCAAGGGTGACTGACATGTGGCATCCATCGTAACGGAACGCCGTTAAGCTATCGGGTCGGATTTTGGATCCGATAACCCGTTAACAGCCATGACCAATGCCGATTTTCCACGTGTAAAATTCTCATTGGCTGACGGATCCACGCGTCAGCTCCGCGTTGGCACAAGTGTCACTCATCCAACGGTCGAGATGGGCCTCTGATATGTTGACATGTGGACCGTCCCAAAAGTGGCCCACAAAGTTCAAATGGGCTGGCCCAACCGAAGGCCCACAAGATTTAGCGGACCATAATGGGCCGGCCCAGCTAAAGGCCCACAAAATTTAGCGGACCATAATGGGCCGGCTGAGCTAAAGGCCCACGTGATTTTGCAGACCATAATGGGCTGGCCCAGCTAAAGGCCCACAAGATTTTGCGAACCACAATGGGCCGGCCCAGCTAAAGGCCCACAAGATTCTGCAGACCATAATGGGCCGTGTAATGCCCCGGATACAACTTTCCATATTCATAACTCCAACTCTTGCCTTTTCTGGAGATGCGATATGATATTTCCTTCGCGGTTGGTTTTTTGTCCTTTGTTTTGCATTTTGTTCATGCCATGCATCTCATCTCATAGCATCATGCGCTTTGCATCCGCATGTTTTCGTCAAACTCGCACCCATTCGTAGTTGCCGCGTTCCCCTTGCCTTATTTGACCGTTCCAAGACCAACCGGGTCTTTCGGGTCCCTCTTGTCTGACCACCTAACCCCTCTTTGCGCAGTGCATAGACCCCTCTCGTGCGTCCAACAGCTGTCCCGAACCCGAACTGGGCTGTCATCACCGTTGGGTTCGGATCATCCCCAAACATCTACAAAACATCTCCATTTTCTTAATTGGACTTCCTAACCTATTTTTTTCAGTCGTCCGATTTCGATTGGAGGGACTAGATCGTATATATATATTAGCCTATCCTAAGACCGAATCCCTAATTTCTAGGGATCCTCCAAGCTGCCGCCACTCCTCCTGTCTGTCTTCCTCGGGATCTCATCCCGATCCAATCCACCAACCGCAGCCTCCGACCGCCTCCATTTCCGTGCCCGAGCTCCTCCCCTCGTTTTCAGCCCCGAGCCAACCAGCGGCACCACAGCGCCAGATCTCCCTGCTCCCCTTGCCTCCTATGTTCCCCACCGAGAATCCCCCGCGCCCATCCTCTGGTTCTCGATCCAGGCACCCCCACCTCCGCAGCAAGCGCCCGAGTTCCTTCCCGACGGCCGCCACCGCCATGTTGGAGCCCCTGCTGTGCCTTGCTCTGCGCCATGGCGTCCTCCATGGAGCTCCAAGCCGATGCCTCCCGCAGCCAGTTCCTATCCCGAGCACCTCCTTGTCACCTCGTCTCCCTCGCACCGGCCGACCACCGGAGCTCCCTCTGCTGACGAGCACCACCAGCAGATGAGTGCCCCGAGAGCTCTGCTCCCTTCCCCTGTTTCCCTCTATCTCTCTGTCTCTCTTTCTCATAGTTCATGTCTCTCGACAGGGAAACCCATCGCCGTCATGCGCCCGGATTTGCTCGTCTTAGCCGCCGTCCAAGCCCGTTCCCGGCCAGATCCGTCGTCCTGGAGACCCGCGCCCCTGTCGGACCTTCCCTGCTTCGCCTTGGTCCGCCGCCGCTGTCCATCGCGCCGCCCTTCGCCAAGTCCACTGCCGCTGCATCCTCTTTTTCTCCGCAGCGAGCTCCAGCAGCGAGCTCGCTCGACCGGGTCCTGCCCGCGTTGACCACACCAGCCCAGCATCGCCAAGGCCCAGCGTGTCTCCAACCCCCCACTTCGCGCCCTGCCTCCCCTATCCACCGAATGGGCCATGGCCCATGGCGAGCCTCCAGCGCCCATGCTGCTATCGGGCCAGTCAGTTTTGGCCCACAGTGTTTTTTTCCTGCTGCTGTGATTTTCGCATTTATCCAGTGAATTACAGTTTTACAGAAAGACCCTCATCTTCATGCATTTAATAACTCCAGAACCGTGCATCATATGTAAATAATTTATACATGTAAAATGCTTAGAATTTCATCTAGTTTCATAATATGCCACTTTCACCCATGTTTGAAATGTTTAAAATGTTGTTTGGTTAAATTTGCTTAAATGCCATGCTAAAATGCTTTATTTCATAACAAAATAACCGTAGCTCGGTTTTAAATGAACTTTATATGTAAATGGGGTGGTAAAAATGCCTAGTTTAACATGGTGGACTTTATTTTCCTATTTAACAACAATAAAATATGTTTTAGGGTAGAACAATACCAAATTCAAAATATGGACATGAGGATTTTCCAGAATTGTTGTTTGTTGTTCCGGCCTCATTTAAACTTGCCTAGATAGGTAGTTTATTATGTTTCACCTCTTGCCATGTTTAACAACATTTAATATTGTTGTGTGCCTAAACAGGAGTGAACTAAATAACTCGATGTGGTGTTTCGTCAATATGCAACTCGTTGCATATTGAGCTCCACTTAACTTGTAGTATTGTGTGTTACAGTTTTGCCATGCCTGCCTTATTAAACCGGACATGCATCATATTTGTTTGTGCGTCATGCCATGTTTATGTGATGGTTTTTTACTATGTTGCTTGCTTCTTTCCGGTGTTGCTTCTTAGTTCCGATAACGTTGCGATTGAGAGGAGTCGTTCGACTACTCCCGTTCGTCTTCTTCATGGACTCGTTCTTATTCCTAGCGGGATTTCAGGCAAGATGACCGCTACCCTGGATCTCACTACTGTCATTGCTATGCTAGTTGCTTCGTTCTATCGCTATGCTGCGCTACCTATCTCTTGTTCTTCAAGCCTCTCAAATTGCCATGCCAGCCCCTAACCTTTTCACCCTCCCTAGCAAACCGTTGTTTGGCTATTTTACCGCTTTGCTCAGCCCTCTTATAGCATTGTTGCAGGTGAAGTTGAAGATTGCTCCATGGTGGAAAGGATTATGTTGAGATATCACAATATCTCTTATATTATTAATGCATCTATATACTTGGTAAAGGGTGGAAGGCTCGGCCTTATGCCTGGTGTTTTGTTCCACTCTTGCCGCCCTAGTTTCCGTCATGTCGGTATTATGTTCCCGGATTTTGCGTCCCTAATGCGGTTGGGTGATTTATGGGACCCCCTTGACAGTTCACCTTGAATAAAACTCCTCCAGCAAGGCCCAACCTTGGTTTTACCATTTGCCTCACCTAGGCCTTTTTCCCTTGTGTTTTCGGAGCCCAAGGGTCATCTTTATTTACCCCCCCGGGCCAGTGCTCGTCGTGAGTGTTGGTCCAACCTATCAGCCGTCGGTGGCCATCAGGGGCAACTCTGGGCTGGCCTACTGGAAGTTTGGACAATCCGGTGTGCCCTGAGAACGAGATATGTGCAGCTCCTATCAGGATTTGTCGGCACATTCGGGCGGCTTTATTTGTCTTGTTTTACCATTGTTGAAATGTCTCGTAAACCGGGATTCCGAGATTGATCGGGTCTTCCTGGGAGAAGGAATATCCTTCGTTGACCATGAGAGCTTGTGATGGGCTAAGTTGGTACACCCCTGCAGGGTATAAACTTTCGAGAGCCGTGCCCGCGGTTATGTGGCAGATGGGAATTTGTTAATGTCCGGTTGTAGATAAGTTGACACCAGATTTGAACTAAAACGCATCAACCGCGTGTGTAGCCGTGATGGTCTCTTTTCGGCGGAGTCCGGGAAGTGAACACGGTTTTGGGTTATGTATGAATGTAAGTAGTTTCAGGATCACTTCTTGATCACTTCTAGCTTCTCGACCGTTCTGTTTGCTTCTCTTCTCGCTCTTATTTGCGTATGTTAGCCACCATATATGCTTAGTCGCTGCTGCAACCTCACCACTTTACCCCTTCCTTGCCCAGGAAGCTTTGCTAGTCTTGATACCCATGGTAATGGGATTGCTGAGTCCTCGTGGCTCACAGATTACTACAACAACAGTTGCAGGTGCAGGTTATGCGATGATCATGACGCGAGAGCGCTGCTTGCTTGTTTTGGAGTTCTTCTTCTGCTTCTTCTTCGATCAGGGGATAGGTTCTAGGTCGGCAGCCTGGGCTAGCAGGGTGGATGTCGTTTGAGTTTCTGTTTGTGTTTCATCCATAGTCGGATGGTGCTCTTATGTAAGATGTTGTATTCATGTGGCATTGTATGCCTTTTGTATGTATCCCCATCTATTATGTAATGTTGATGTAATGATATCCACCTTGCAAAAGCGTCTTCAAGATGCGCTTCTATCCTTCGTGGGACCTTCGAGTTCCTTTAGGATAGGGTCGCATCTTGGGCGTGACAAGTTGGTATCAGAGCCTCGACCGACCATAGGAGCCCCCTTGATTGTTGGTCGTTGTTGAGTCTAGAAGAAAACTATTTTGAATCTTAGGATTATATATATCGGAGAGTAGGATTCTTTTTACTCCCCAGCCCCCTTCGTCGCTCTGGTGAGGTCTCCTGACGTAGATGTTTTGACTTTCCTCTCCTCAAATTTCACGAATTTTTTTAGGATCACGCGGGTATCTTGGGATCGTTCCGATATTCTTGTGACGAGAACATTGTTCTTGGTGCCTCCTGACATTTAGGGGTTGTGGCAGTGTCCCGGGGAGTTGAGCTCCGAGGTGTTGTCGTCACAATTTTATCGCTGCAGTTCTGGAATACCTGAGTTTTGCTGACACCGAAAATCTCTTTTATGCAGTTGTTGGTGAGGTAACCTCGATGCCACCCAGTACTGGGGAGTTCGGGAGTATTGCCATAGCTTGTATAACGGATACTTTTCGAAGGTTGAGGTACACGATTTCCGGAGTTTTCTTGGTTATGTGTTGACGGATGGATACAACTGGATGTAGGGATTGTTAGTTTTGGGAGAGATATATATTGCTTCCCCTGTATCCCCAACACCAGATTGCATAACCAGAAAGTTTCGGGAGTTTTATAGGTGGGAATTCAAGTAGCTCCTAGAATATCTTTCCGACAGATGCATGATATGAGATTGGGGTTCGACGTCTAGTGGTCCGCCTATCCACGGTCGTTTTTACAGTGGTCTTGTTGTGTCTTAAAGAGCCCTTGGCTATGCTGGTTCGGGGACACTTCGTATGTCATGTGCACTGCCTTGTACATGATGGTGCTGTACGATCGAGCCCGTGTGGGCCCCACCACGAAAACTTCGGACGAAATCTCTATCATATGTTTGTTCCGGCTTATTCTGCAAGCCAAATCCTTTGCTTTGTTTTATTTGTGGTATTCAAGTTGCTTCGAAGTCAAATGTTGAATCCATACCTTTCCTAAACGGTGTTCTCATGTTGCTATGTGAATACTAATCCTTCTTGATCATCGAGGTCGTCATGTTTAATTCTTTTCCCACTGGTGTGCTTCTCTTCAAGTGGATCCGATCATTTCAACATTTGTGAGATCAATTCTAAGATTTTCTCAACGGTATCCATTCCATCTGCCCAAATTGCCTTTGTTTTCCCGCCCTCCCACCCTTTTCTTCAAGGACTCATATATTCTAATCAAGTATGCATTTACTCATGTGAAGTCTCTCCATTTTTTTTCCATCAATGTTCTTATCCGGTGATTCTCAGGAAGATACTAACGGAGCTTCAAGTTCATTATTCTTCGTCTCTTTTCTTCTCCGGTGGATTTAACTCAAGCTTTTGGTGTTGATCATATCCCTTTCCTCATTTCAAATGCTATCCCATGCTGGTGCATCTCATAATTGTTCACCTCTCTCTATTCGTATCCGAAGTGTTAAAGATATCTCAAAAGATTCGTGTCTCCATTATCAATCCGTTCAAGCTATTTCGAGATTATTATCTCATTCAAGTCATTTAATTCAATCGGTGCATCTCTCTTTAAAATCATTTCAACGGTGTTTCTCTTGAGTGGGCCCTAACCCACAGGTCTTTTCCCTGGATCTTACCTGACTCTTCCAATTTTCCCGGAGCTATTCCCAAATTCTTTTCGAAGCTTGACGTAAGAATGAATTTCATCAGTCAGATGTTTTTCAAGATCGATTTCAAATTATTTTTCATTGTTGGCTCAACCTCGTTGTTTTTCATTCTCCCGGAGTTTCTCAACAATTCATGGTGTTGTTTCTCATCATCATTCTCAACATTTGAAGACCGAAGAAGGATCTCTCCTAAATCTTGGTCCGTTCTCTTGAAGATTCATAGTTCTAGCTTGATGCCATCCTCTCATAATTGTTTTCGATTGTGAGAATTCTTTTCTTACCATCCGGAGCATTTCATGAGTTGTTTCCATTTCTTTCCTCCGAAGGCCATCATGCCATAATTCTTCATGCTCAGCGTGTAGCTATCGTTCTCCAAATCTTACCGGTGCATCGTTCAAATAACCTCTAATCAGTTCATGGCCTCTTCGTTCTCATGTATCTAAATCCCCTCAAGTATCTTCATTCGTTTTCAAATTCCTCCCTGTGAATTGTGCCTTTGCTACTTTAATTTTCAATTCTTACGGTGGTTCGCTCAAGATTTCACTCCCTTCGTTATCATATCAATTCATTCGTTGTTTCCAAATCCTACCCGGTGGTTTGTTCAAATTTTTCCCAAGTTTGCGCTATCTCTATCCTTAATCCCTCAAGAAGAATAAGTAGTATGCCAAATCTGTTGCTTGTCATCAATTTAAATTGGTGAAGGATACACATAACATAATTCTTATTGTTTCATCCAAGTGATCTAGTTTCTTCTTTCCAGAGTTATTCATCATGTCACATTTCTCGGTTCGAGATGCTTCATCTTTTCTTCTCCGGAGTTTCAAGTTTTCCGCTTTATCTCGTCGCGAAGCTCCATCTAAATCGTCGCAAGGCTTCACCTTGTGTTTTCAACTTCTCTTTCTTTCTATCATCCTTTTATTACCGGAGTTCTTCATGGAGGCTCTACATGGTGGTTCATCAAGGATTCCTTTTCATTCTTCAATTGTTCTTCAAGATTTTTCTTGGAGTTATGATCCGCCAAGCTATACTCAAATTAAACATGGTGCTCAACACATGTTTTATTTTGAGGCGTTCAAGTATTCATCTTCTTACATTTCGAAGTGCAATTCTTCCTACCTTATCTTTTGAGGCGGTGTTATGTCATTCTTGACAATTTTCCTTCGTGTTTCAGGATTCACAAGTTTTCAAGAGTGACATATTTAAATCCATCATTTTCTATTCGTTCAAGAGATCTTTTCAATCAATCAATCTTTTGTAGGAGTTATATTGGGTTATATTTCACCTACCTAAGGAATGTAGCTATTTGTGGTGCTTATCAATGATCCAATTTTCTCCTTCTCATCTCGGTGAAGAAGTTTTTCATCTCTTTGGTGCTCTCACTCAAAGCAATTGTTTCCGTTAGTGGCCGGTTGTCACCTCATAATTTTGAGATGTGTTTCATAAGCCCACAACAAGCTTGTTCTTTTCGTTCTTGATTTTCCAACAACTCCGTTCAATTCTTCTTTGCAAGGATTCTTTCCAAGTTCATTTGTGGCAGAAGATGTCATTTTCTTATCCGTCCCTTTATCCCAACAATCTAACTTCTATTCTTTCGTTCCGGAGGCTTTGTGATGTTGCTCTTTTCACTCACCATCTCGAATTGTGAGGATCATGTTCTTTTCGTGCTTATCCATTTAACCGGAGTGTTGAATCATCTCTTCAAGTTCTTTTCATCTTATTAAGTTTTGCTTCTCTTTTCTACCGGAGTGCTGCCTGCATTCTTTCATTCTCATTCCTTGGTTATTCCATTTCAACCGGAGTGGTTACATGTCCTTCCTTGTCGCTGGATCTCTTCATTCATGTCTTTGCAACCCCAAGTTTTTTTCGCAATGTTCCTTGTTCCTCTTTTCTAACGGAGTGTTTTCAACTTTGTTCATCTTTGTTGTTTTCTTTCTTTCATTTTGCTCAACCTCTCAAGGTTCATGGTCAACTTAGTTTACCTCTTATCTTTCTCTTCCTTTTCCCTCCGGTGCCATCCTAGATCTCGGGACGAGATCCTCTCGTAGTGGTGGAGTGTTGTAATGCCCCGGATACAACTTTCCATATTCGTAACTTCAACTCTTGCCTTTTCTGGAGATGCAATATGATATTTCCTTCACGGTTGGGTTTTTGTCCTTTGTTTTGCATTTTGTTCATGCCATGCATCTGATCTCATAGCATCATGCGCTTTGCATCCGCATGTTTTCATAAAACTCGCACCCGTTCGTAGTTGCCGCGTTCCCCTTGCCTTCTTTGACCGTTCCGAGACCAACCGGGTCTTTCGGGTCCCTCTTGTCTGACCGCCTAACCCCTCTTTGCGCAGTGCATAGACCCCTCTCGTGCGTCCAACAGCTGTCCCGAACCCGAACCAGGCTGTCGTCATCGGATCATCCCCAAACATCTACAAAACATCTCCGTTTTCTTAATTGGACTTCCTAACCTATATTTTTTCAGCCATCCGATTTCGATTGGAGGGACTAGGTCGCCCTTAATCTAACTCACTCGCATATATATATTAGCCTATCTTGAGACCGAATCCCTAATTTCTAGGGATCCTCCAAGCTGCCGCCACTCCTCCTGTCTGTCTTCCTCGGGATCTCATCCCGATCCAATCCACCAACCGCAGCCTCCGGCCGCCTCCATTTCCATGCCCGAGCTCCTCCCCTCGTTTTCAGCCCCGAGCCAACCAGCGGCACCACAACGCCAGATCTCCCTGCTCCCGTTGCCTCCTCTTTTCCCCACCGAGAATCCCCCGCGCCCATCCTCTGGTTCTCGATCCAGGCGCCCCCGCCTCCGCAGCAAGCACCCGAGTTCCTTCCCGACGGCCGCCACCGCCATGTTGGAGCCCCTGCTGTGCCTTACTCTGCGCCATGGCGTCCCCCATGGAGCTCCAAGCTGATGCCTCCCGCAGCCAGCTCCTGCCCGAGCGCCTCCTCGTCACCTCGTCTCCCTCGCACCGCCCAACCACCGGAGCTCCCTCTGCCGACGAGCACCACCCGCAGATGAGTGCCTCGAGAGCTCTGCTCCCTTCCCCTGTTTCCCTCTATCTCTCCGTCTCTCTTTCTCATAGTTCATGTCTCTCGATAGGGAAACCCATCGCCGTCATGCGCCCGGATTTGCTCGTCTTAGCCGCCGTCCAAGCCCGTTCCCGGCCAGATCCATCGTCCTGGAGACCCGCGCCCCTGCCGGACCTCCCCTGCTTCGCCTTGGTCCGCCGCCGCTGTCCATCGCGCCGCCCTTCGCCAAGTCCACTGCCGCTGCATCCTCTTCTTCTCCGCATCGAGCTCCAGCAGCGAGCGCCTCGCTCGACCGGGTCCTGCCTGCGTTGACCACGCCAGCCCAGCATCGCCAAGGCCCAGCGTGTCTCCAACCCCCCACTTCGCGCCCTACCTCCCCTATCCACCGAACGGGCCATGGCCCATGGCGAGCCTCCAGTGCCCATGCTGCTATCGGGCCAGTCAGTTTCGGCCTGCAGTGTTTTTTTCCTGCTGCTATGATTTTCGCATTTATCCAGTGAATTGCAGTTTTACAGAAAAGACTCTCATCTTCATGCATTTAATAACTCCAGAACCGTGCATCATATGTAAATAATTTATACATGTAAAATGCTTAGAACTTCATCTAGTTTCATAATATGCCACTTTCACCCATGTTTGAAATGTTTAAAATGCTGTTTGATTAAATTTGCTTAAATGCCTTGCTAAAATGCTTTATTTCATAACTAAATAACCGTCTCTCAGTTTTAAATAAACTTTATATGTAAATGGGGTGGAAAAAATGCCTAGTTTAACATGGTGGACTTTATTTTCCTGTTTAACAACAATAAAATATGTTTTAGGGTAGAACAATACCAAATTCAAAATATGGACATGAGGATTTTCCGGAATAGTTGTTTGTTGTTCCGGCCTCATTTAAACTTGCCTAGATAGGTAGTTTTATTATGTTTCACCTCTTGCCATGTTTAACAACATTTAATATTGTTGTGTGCCTAAACGGCAGTGAACTAAATAACTTGATGTGGTGTTTCGTCAATATGCAACTCGTTGCATATTGAGCTCCACTTAACTTGTAGTATTGTGTGTTGCAGTTTTGCCATGCCATGCCTTATTAAACCGGACATGCATCATGTTTGTTTGTGCATCATGCCATGTTTATGTGATGGTTGTTTACTATGTTGCTTGCTTCTTTCCGGTGTTGCTTCTTAGTTCCGGTAACATTGCGATTGAGAGGATTCGTTCGACTACTCCCGTTCGTCTTCTTCATGGACTCGTTCTTCTTCCTAGCGGGATTTCAGGCAAGATGACCGCTACCCTAGATCTCACTACTATCATTGCTATGCTAGTTGCTTCGTTCTATCGCTATGCTGCACTACCTATCTCTTGTTCTTCAAGCCTCCCAAATTGCCATGTCAGCCCCTAACCTTTTCACCCTTCCAAGCAAACCGTTGTTTGGCTATTTTACCGCTTTGCTCAGCCCTCTTATAGCATTGTTAGTTGCAGGTGAAGTTGAAGATTGCTCCATGGTGGACAGGATTATGTTGGGATATCACAATATCTCTTATATTATTAATGCATCTATATACTTGGTAAAGGGTGGAAGGCTCGGCCTTATGCCTGGTGTTTTGTTCCACTCTTGCCGCCCTAGTTTCCGTCATATCAGTATTATGTTCCCGGATTTTGCGTCCCTAACGCGGTTGGGTGATTTATGGGACCCCCTTGACAGTTCGCCTTGAATAAAACTCCTCCAGCAAGGCCCAACCTTGGTTTTACCATTTACCTCACCTAGCCCTTTTTCCCTTGGGTTTCCGGAGCCCAAGGGTCATCTTTATTTACCCCCCCCCGGGCCAGTGCTCGTCGTGAGTGTTGGTCCAACCTATCAGCCGCCGGTGGCCACCAGGGGCAACTCTGGGCTGGCCTACTGGAAGTTTGGACAATCCGGTGTGCCCTGAGAACGAGATATGTGCAGCTCCTATCAGGATTTGTCGGCTCATTCGGGCGGCTTTACTGGTCTTGTTTTACCATTGTCGAAATGTCTTGTAAACCGGGATTCCGAGACTGAACGGGTCTTCCTGGGAGAAGGAATATCCTTCGTTGACCGTGAGAGCTTGTGATGGGCTAAGTTGGGACACGCCTGCAGGGTATAAACTTTCGAGAGCCGTGCCCGCGGTTATGTGGCAGATGGGAATTTGTTAATGTCCGGTTGTAGATAACTTGACACCGGATTTGAACTAAAACGCATCAGCCGCGTGTGTAGCCGTGATGGTCTCTTTTCGGCGGAGTCTGGGAAGTGAACACGGTTTTGGGTTATGTATGAATGTAAGTAGTTTCAGGATCACTTCTTGATCACTTCTAGCTTCTCGACCGTTCCGTTTGCTTCTCTTCTCGCTCTTATTTGCGTTAGCCACCATATATGCTTAGTCGCTGCTGCAACCTCACCACTTTACCCCTTCCTTACCCAGTAAGCTTTGCTAGTCTTGATACCCATGGTAATGGGATTACTGAGTCCTCGTGGCTCACAGATTACTACAATAACAGTTGCAGGTGCAGGTTATGCGATGATCATGACGCGAGAGTGATGCTTGCTTGTTTTGGAGTTCTTCTTATGCTTCTTCTTTGATCAGGGGATAGGTTCCAGGTCGGCAGCCTGGGCTAGCAGGGTGGATGTCGTTTGAGTTTCTGTTTGTGTTTCATCCATAGTTGGATGGTGCTCTTATGTAAGATGTTGTATTCGTGTGGCATTGTATGCCTTTTGTATGTATCCCCATCTATTATGTAATGTTGATGTAATGATATCCACCTTGCAAAAGCGTCTTCAAGATGCGCTTCTATCCTTGGTGGGACCTTCGAGTTCCTTTAGGATAGGGTCGCATCTTGTGCGTGATAGGCCGGCCCAGCTAAAGGCCCAACATTCTCTGTCAAATCGGCCATCAACGGCATGTCCTAAACTTGTCATCAATGCGGCCCATGGTCACTTCTGGCCCATTAACAGTCCGCTAAGTAATTGGGCGAAATTATGGCCCGGTGTATTTGGATACGTCTCCGTCGTATCTACTTTTCCAAACACTTTTGCCCTTGGTTTGGACTCTAATTTGTATGATTTGAATGGAACTAACCCGGACTGACGCTATTTTCAGCAGAACTGCCATGGTGTTGTTTTTTGTGCAGAAAAAAAATAATTCTCGGAATGTCCTGAAACTCCACGGAACACCTTAGAAAAAATAAAGAAAAATCCTTGCAAAAGATGAAGACCAGGGGGCCCACACCCTGCTCACGAGGGTGGGAGCGCCCCCTGGGCGCGCCCCCTACCTCGTGGGCCCCCTGGTGGCCCTCCGACGCCAACTCCAACTCCATATATTGGCTTTCGGGGAGAAAAAATCAAAGAGAAGAAATCATTGCATTTTACGATACGGAGCCGCCGCCAAGCCCTAATCTCTCTCGGGAGGGTTGATCTGGAGTCCGTTCGGGGCTCCGGAGAGGTGGATTCGTCGCCGTCGTCATCATCAACCATCCTCCATCACCAATTTCATGATGCTCACCACCGTGCGTGAGTAATTGCATCGTAGGCTTGCTGGACGGTGATGGGTTGGATGAGATTTATCATGTAATCGAGTTAGTTTTGTTAGGGTTTGATCCCTAGTATCCATTATGTTCTGAGATTGATGTTGCTATGACTTTGCTATGCTTAATGCTTGTCACTAGGGCCCGAGTGCCATGATTTCAGATCTGAACTTATTATGTTTTCATGAATATATGTGTGTTCTAGATCCTATCTTGCAAGTCTATAGTCACCTACTATGTGTTATGACCCGGCAACCCCGAAGTGACAATAATCGGGACCACTCCCGGTGATGAGCATAGTTTGAGGAGTTCATGTATTCACTATGTGCTAATGCTTTGTTCCAGTTCTCTATTAAAAGGAGGCCTTAATATCCCTTAGTTTTCAATAGGACCCCGCTGCCACGGGAGGGTAGGACAAAAGATGTCATGCAAGTTCTTTTCCATAAGCACGTATGACTATATACGGAATACATGCCTACATAACATTGATGAACTGGAGCTAGTTCTGTGTCACGCTATGTTATGACTGCTACATGACGAACCACATCCGGCATAATTATCCATTGCTAATTCGGGGCCTACGAGTTTTCCATATACTGGTTCTTGCTTATTTACTTTTCCGTTGCTACTGTTACAATCACTACAAAATACCAAAAACATTACTTTTGCTGTCTTTACTTTTGTTATCGTTACCACCACTATCATATTACTTTGCTACTAAACACTTTGCTGCAGATACTAAGTTTCCAGGTGTGGTTGAATTGACAACTCAGCTGCTAATACTTGAGAATATTCTTTGGCTCCCCTTGTGTCGAATCAATAAATTTGGGTTGAATACTCTACCCTCGAAAACTGTTGCGATCCCCTATACTTGTGGGTTATCAAGACTAATTTTCTGGCGCCGTTGCCGGGGAGCATAGCTCTATTCTTTGAGTCACTTGGGATTTATATCTGCTGGACACTATGAAGAATTTGAAAGATGATCGAACTACTATTTTGCCCTCAACTACGAGGGGAGGTAAGGGATTGCCATCCAACCTTGCACTAGATTCTCCTTCTGTTATGAGTAAGTTTGCGACACCTAAACCTACTACTGCTATTGATTCTGATATGTCGCATGTTATTGATGATGCCACTTCTGCTATGCATGATACTTATGATGAAACTACTTCTATGCTTGATACTACTGTGCCACTTGGTGAATATCTTGATGAGAAAATTGCTAGGTCTAGAGAAAGAGAAATTATTGAACCTGAACACGATGATGTTAGTGATGATGAACCTATGCCTGCTATTCCTGAGGGTTACCTTTTTTATGCTGAATCTTCTGCAGCTATTCTTGATTGCCAGGATAGACATGAATGTAAGAGGCTGCTAATTAAATGGAGTAAAGAATCTTTTAGAGGTAGAATGAGACCCGACCCTGCTTTTGCTACTTCACCTATCTGTGTACCTGATCAGGATTATTATGATTTTCTGTTGATCTAGATATAATTACTTTGGTTGAATCTGGTCCTTTTTATGGCTATGAATTTGAAACTGTCGTGGCACATCTTACTAAGTTAAATGATATAGCTGCCCAGTTTACTAATAATGAGAGATCGCGCTACCTTTATTTACTTAAGATATTTCCGTTCTCATTAAAGGGTGATGCTAAGATATGGTATAATTCTCTTGATCCTGACTGTGTGCAAAGTCCCCAGGATATGATTTATTACTTCTCTGCTAAATATTTCCCCGCTCATAAGAAACAAGCTGCTTTGAGGGAAATATACAATTTTGTGCAAATTGAAGAAGAGAGTCTCCCACAAGCTTGGGGGAGGCTTCTCAAGTTACTTAATGCTTTGCCTGATCATCCTCTTAAGAACCTAAAATATTTGATATCTTTTATAATGGACTAACTGATGCTTCCAGAGATTTCTTGGATAGTTGTGCTGGTTCTCTTTTCAGGGAAAGAACACCGGATGATGCTGAAATTCTATTGAATAATATGTTGGCTAATGAAAATAATTGGGCACCTCCTGAGCTACCTCCTGAGCTAATTACTGAGCCTATTCCTAAACCAACTCCGAAGAAGAGAGGTGTGCTATTTCTTAGCCCCGAAGATATGCAAGAGGCAAAGAAATCTATGAAAGAAAAAGGTATTAAAGCTGAAGATGTTAAGATTTTACCTCCTATTACAGAAATACATGGTCTTAATTTACCGCCTGTTGAAGAAGTATATGATCTCAATTACTTATTTAATGAAGAACCTCCCGATATCCCGACACAGGTAGTAAAGGTAAATTCTCTCTATAGATATGATAAAGCTGAAGTCCCTCCTACTAAAATTGCTAGTCAGTGCTTGGATGAGTTTGATGACTTTATGTTTAAGAAATATGACTTTAATGCTTACTTTGGTAGACAATTAAAACAGAATACCCTTATGATTAAATGCTTGGGTGATTATATGGCTGATATTAGAGGTGAACTTAAACTTGTTAGCAAACATGCTTCTATGGTTACTACTCAAGTAGAACAAGTACTTAAAGCTCAGAAAGAAGTGCTTAATGAAATGAATAGTAAGAAAAATGATTATGCTGTTAGAGTGGCTACTAGAACTGGTAGAATGACTCAGGAACCTTTGTATCCTGAAGGCCACCCTAAGAGAATCGATTAAGATTCTCAGAGAAACAATATTGATATACCTAGTTCTTCTAAGAGGAAGAAAAAGAAAAATGATAGGACTTTGCAAACCTCTAGTGAACCTATCGCTGAACCACCCGAGAATCCAAATGATATCTCTGTTTCTGATGCTGAAACACAATCAGGTGATGAACATGAACCTAGTGATAATGTTAATGATAATATTCATTTTGATGCTCAACCTAGTAATAATGATGTAGAATTGAACCTGCTGTTGATCTTGATAACCCACAATCAAAGAATCAACGTTATGATAAAAGAGATTTTGTTGCTAGGAAACATGGTAAAGAAAGGGAACCATGGGTTCAGAAACCCATGCCTTTTCCTCCTAAACCATCCAAGAAAAAGGATGATGAGGATTTTGAGCGCTTTGCTGAAATGATTAGACCCATCTTTTTGCGTATGCGATTAACTGATGTGCTCAAAACAAATCCTTATGCTTAGTATATGAAGGATATTATTACTAATAAAAGAAAGATACCTGAAACTGAAATTTCCACCATGCTTGCTAATTATACTTTTAAGGGTGGAATACCAAAGAAACTTGGAGATCCCGGAGTACCTACTATACCATGCTCCATTAAAAGAAGTTATGTTAAAACTGCTTTATGTGATCTTGGAGCCGGTGTCAGTGTTATGCCTCTCTCTTTATATCGTAGACTTGACTTGAATAAGTTGACACCTACTGAAATATCTTTGCAAATGGTCGATAAATCAACTGCTATACTTGTCGGGATTTGTGAGGATGTGCCTGTTGTGGTTGCAAACGTTACAATTTTAATGGACTTTGTTATTCTTGATATTCCCGAGGATGATAGCATGTCTATTATTCTTGGAAGACCTTTCCTTAACACTGCAGGGGCCGTTATTGATTGCACCAAAGGCAATGTCACTTTTCATGTTAATGGCAATGAGCACACGGTACATTTTCCAAGGAAACAACCTCAAGTTTATAGTATCAACTCTATTGGAAAAGTTCCATCGATTATATTTGGAGGTTTCGAATTTCCTCTCCCTACTGTCAAGAAAAAGTATGATATTATTATTGTTGGGGATTTTCATATCCCCGTTGAGATAACTTAGTGTCATTCAAAATTTCTCCGGTTCCAGGATTATTCGGAATGAGTTTGTTAACAAGACTTGATCAACCTTGTTAGTGGGTTCATTTTGATGATCACGAGATGGATGAAACTAGAAGCACAACCTTCTGTACCCTTTTTTATATTTTCTGTTATTTAGTAGAAATAAAGTAAAATAATATTTTTCAATCTATCTCCTGACTTATCTGTGCAATATAAAAATATCCCGAAAATAAAAGTCCTCAGAATGCCATGCCAATTTAATATGATTTTTTGGGAATATTTGAGAATTTACTGTGCAAAAATTACCACGGGGGGAGCTGCCACCTGGCCATGAGGGTGGAGGGTGCGCCCTATCCCCCTGGGCGCGCCCCCCTGCCTCGTGGGCCCACGGTGGCCCTCCTCCACTTATTCCTGCACCCATCTTCTTTCTCTGCCTCACACAAACACGAAAAACCAACTCAAGCACGAGTTCCAGCCCCCGTTGCTGTGATTTTCGATCTCCTTGCTCAAAGCACCTCTCGCAAAACTGCTTGGGGAGATTGTTCCTTGGTATGTGACTCCTCCATTGGTCCAATTAGTTTTTGTTCTAGTGCTTTATTCTTTGCAAATTTGTGCTGCATAGGTGACCATGTTCTTGAGCTTGCATGTCAAATTTATATGGTTCCAAGTAGTTCTAATGCTTGATATAGGCCCTAGGCACTTGTGGGAGTTGTTACTATCAATCTTATTGAAGTTGGTTGGTTCACGTTTATTTGAAGTTACTAAAAATTTCAGATTGTTTCAGAAATAATGAAGAGACTTTTGAGGGGCTCGTCGAGCCGAAGCTCTAAGGAAAAACAAAAGGAAGAAGAGGAGAAGCCCAAATTTAATTTGCCTCGCACCACGGAGGTCCGGCCATGTGAATGGCCCTCCGATGACTTCTTGAGGAGAGCCGGGATTTATGAGGATTTCTATTTATTGATTGAGAACGCCGGCCTCACCAACTTCCTCCACGACCAACGTCATCAGTATCTCTTACTCACAAATACTTTTGTGCAAAACTTCTACTTTTTGCCTAAGAAATCACCTCCAACAATAGAGTTTCATTTATATGACATTGTTAAAGAGATGACATTAGCTGAATTCTACGAGGTTTGCAGAATACCTTTGAGGGCACCTTAGATGAACCCCACCGTAATGAAGTAGAAGCTTTTATTAACACTATCACGGTGGGAGAAACCAGGAAGGTTTCTGACGCGAGAATCACTAGCATACATTATCCTGTTTCACGCTACTTTGCCTTATTTTCTAGTCGTTGTTTAATTGGACGTGGAAACTATGGGAACCTTAGTATTCCTGATATTATTATTTTGCTCCATGGTTTATACCGCAATAACTCTGTTAGTATGGGTGGAATTGTTGCTAGATGGTTAAGTCTGAACCGTACTAAGGGCCCCATCTTTGGAGGCATTTATGCTTCACGCCTAGCTGAACATTTTGAAATACCTATTAGGCATGCAGAGAAAGAAGAAACAGCACTGCCCCGTGCTTATTTAGATTACAAGAGTATGATAGCACATGATTTTCTTGTTAAGAGTCGCGATGGAGAGCTCAAATATAAATTATACTTTGATAAACATCACCCTGAGACTATTACTTTGCCTGCTCCTTCTTTGTTTAACTTGTTTGCAGAACCTCACATCGTTCCATGGTCGGCTGTTCAAGCCTATCGGAACGCTGCACCAGCCCTGGAGCCAGAGCCACAAGATGAGCCTCCACGACTATCTGTTTATTCTTGGGATCCAGAGGAGGCTGCCAGCCAGTGGCAGTCAGAGTCTTCTTCATCGCAGTACGACCCCAGCTACACCTACGGGTATCCGCCAGGCCATCCCTGGCAATAGACCAACTTAGGCCAAAAGCCTAAGCTTGTGGCACCCATTTAACAAATGATGATTTTAGAAGCACCTAGGAATTGTTTTCACTGGATTTGGAGTTCAAATGATTTCTCTATGAATTTGCAAAGTTGGTTATACATGAAGAAATAGACCATATTTGAGGTTGTATAGAAAGTATTAGTAAAAATGTTCAAAAGCTAAGTTTTGAACATATAGACATCTAGGATTTTGAATCATGGAATTTGGATAAAAAAATGGGCTCTCTGTGATTTTCTAAAGTTCATCACAGAAATGGAAAAACAATATTTTATAAATGTTTGTGAAGAAAAGGTTCCTGGAAAAATGTGCAAGTTGCACCATGAGATAGTTCATGATTTTATGAGCTACTAGAAATTTGAATCATCAAATTTGGAGGTAATATGAATATTTGGGAGATTTTACAAGTTTCTGGAAAAAGAAAAGGCAAAGGAAGGGGGGTTATACCTATACTGCCCACTGGGTGCAGCATAGTGCCGCAGCGCACTGGGCCGGCCCAGCGGCTCGGCGACGCGGACGACGGGGTGACGTCGAAGGCGGATTCGGCCGAAGCCGTTTCCACTTAAACGGGCGGGGCCCGCCCTCTGGGTCGCTGACGCGTGGGGCCCAGCGACAGGTCGCCTTCAACCTCCCGCGCGCGCTCCGGCCGCAGGGAGGAGCGGCTCCCGCCGGCGATTGCCTGGGCTACAGAGAATCTCCAGCGACGCTCTACCCACCAGCGTGCTCAGGAGTCTGCGACGCATCCGTCTAGGTGCTTCACGCACACCGAGGATGGCCATAGTGGTGACGGCTTGGATGGTGGCGGAGGAGGTCGTTGGCCATCCATAGCTCTCGGCGTTCGTGCATCCCTGCGACGGTTCGAGGAGGTGGGGAGGGTCTCCGAACCATGGGGAGTCTTTGGGTGGAGGAAAGGAAGGGAGGTGAGCTCGGTGTTGCTCGAATTTGAG
The DNA here is from genome assembly GCA_963921465.1 of Triticum timopheevii. Taxonomy (NCBI): domain Eukaryota; kingdom Viridiplantae; phylum Streptophyta; class Magnoliopsida; order Poales; family Poaceae; genus Triticum; species Triticum timopheevii. Next base: position 242,614,529 of record OY997264.1, on the reverse strand, counting down.
CAAGCCGAAGCGGCGGTTGTGCGGTGGTAGGAGGAGAAGGAAGGCACGGGAGGAGGAAGCTGCTGCTCGAGGAGGTCGCTGGGGGGAAGAGGGAGTGAACCGAGAGGGGAGAGGGGCCTGGGGTGGCTGTATAAGGCGGGACCATGGCACACCGTGGGCGGCATCCACGGCCGCGGCCAATGCAGTGCCAGGGGCCGAACTGGCACCCAGTGCCTTGTCCAGGGCGTTTGTAGGCATGTCCTAGGCCAAGGGAAAGGCAGAGGGAGAGAGGGGAGGTGCCAGAGGCTTCACGCGTGTGAGCTCGCCCATTGGAGCTCTCGGGCGGTCGGGGCGCGTGTGGAGGAGGCAGCAGGAGGAAGAAAGAGAAGGGGGACAGGGGTGTGGCGTGTTGTGGACGTCGAGGAGCATCGACTGGCGCGCGGGGGGAGGCTTGAGGTGGTCGGAAGCCTCGGGCAGGATGCAACTACAGTGCGGGAGCACACTGTAGCGTGCTCCAGAGCGCCCATTTGGCATGCCACAGCATGCCCACGCGCTCTGGGTGTGCCCCACCTTGTCTACTAGCTGCTGGTGCATATGGAGATGCCCTGGTGTAGCTTAGGTACTAAGGGAGAGGTAGGAAATAAAAATAGAGGGAGGAAAGAGATGCTGCCATGGCTGTCCAGAGAGGAATCTTGGAGTTTTTGCCCACCAATAATTGACAAATGGCCAGGGGAAAGTTACTGGAGGTAGGAGGTGACTAGGGTGAGCTCTGGTAGAAAGTTGAGCCCATTTGGATTAGTGGAAGAGGTCAAAGTAGTTGTTTTAGTAAAAGGGCAGAAAGTGTTTGTTGCTGGTTAGGGCAAGAAAATGAACTCCTCTTGTCATGAGGCTTGACAGGGTAAAATGGTATGAGAAAATAATAGGTTCCACCAATATTGAGTCCATTTGGGCTAAGTTTCCAATGCAACTTTTGTAAACCCTAGAAATCAACAGAAATGGACTTCCCAAGATTTAGTGATGCAAACCTATTCTCCTTGATGCACCACTTGGTGTAGTGTCATCATTTGAGGTTCTGAACATGTCCATAATAGTTGAGATAAAAAGGAGAAAGATGCCAATGTAGAGTTGTTCAAACTTGGTTCTGGACAGGAATGGTTTTGGGGCACTTTGATCAAGTTAACTTGTTCTCCAACTTGTGCCACTTGGTCTAGATGAATAATTAGAACATTTGAGCATGTTCACAAGGTTTGAGAACATTTGGAAATGTTTGGCCATGTAAAGTTGCTCAAACTTCAAAATGGACAGAAATGGTTTTGAGGGGATTTGATGATTTTATATTGTTCTCCAAGTCATGAGACTTGGCAAGATCATCTAATATGTCATATGTGACATGCTAGAATTTTCTTGGAATTTTTGGAGAATATTTCCTTTATAAATATTTTGAAAGCTTGAAATATCCAGAAAGGGTTTTTGAGGGATTTGACCAATATTTTGAACATGACCATGTGTTGAAACTCTTATATATGGACAATATATGTCTACTGAGTTTCCCTAGGTTTTTTTCAAATATTTTTGAAACAATAAAATGATTTTTTTCCTAATAAAGACCATTTCTGGCCTTAAGAAAAAGCTTTTAAATAAAATAGGAAAATAACTTTTAAAATTATATTTTTGTGGTTTATGGGAGTCCTACATCTAATAGGATTCAAATATACTCTTTGAAAGATTTTTCATACCCTAAATCAAGTACTTGCAGTGCAAACCTCAATTCAGGAGTTTTTGGAAAACAAATTTTTGAAAATACTCTTTTGCCAAATTATTTTTGTAATAAAATACTATGTTGCTCTATACACATGGCATGATCATTGGGCAGAAGCTTGGGGCAAGGAGATGAAGTATAGAAGGTGGAGTTGTGTTGACTTTAAAGAGCACTTGAAAAACACAGAGAGAAAACCAACTCAAAATAAAAAGTCAAATAATGCAAAAGTTTTTGTCAAACCACATTTTATCATGACTTATCATCTTAAGTGTTGTTCCATGAAAATCAGGGTGTGACACAACATCCCCTAACTTACTCTTTTCCTTCCTATTTTCTGATATTGCCTTATGAAGTCAAAACCACAAGAAGATGAATAAAATTAGCTCTGCATAACTGGTTGATGCATGATACAGACGAACACTACTTTGATGTAAGGCAAGCGCAGGATAGGAGGATGGAATATATACAAAAAAAGACATCGTTTCATATTCACACGTACGATAGGAGGATGGAATATATATGAAAAAACAGTAAGTGGAAGGCATTTCAACAAAATTAGAAGAAATGAAAGCTAGGCACCATATGAACATGCAACCAATATCACTCTATCAGGTAAAAAGTGTCTCGTCGTAAGTGCCATTTCAAGAAATTAGAAGAAGTACAAGCTAGAAGACAGTGCAAGATGCAACCTACATCTCAGTCCCAAGTTAGATGTGTCTTATGGGTAAGTGATCGTTGCAGGTATAAGTTGTAAGCTAGCAGATGCAATTCAACATAATCAGAAGCAATACAAACTAGACATCATACGGAAAACGCAACCACGTATAACAGTTCCAAGTAAGAGCAAGCACCTGTGAGGGTGGAGTAGGGGAGATGTGCTCATCATGTACACGTATGTTCTAGAAACAAGAACACGTGTCATATTCACATGCATCATGTGTAAAGTAAGCAGATGCAATTCAAGTTAGAAGCAATACAAGCTAGACATCATATGCAACATGCAACCACATATAATAGTGTCAAGTTAGAGCAAGCACCTGTGATGGTGGAGTAGGGGAGATGTGCTCATCATCTACACAACTACGTTGACTGTCCAGCCTTGTGTTGTCTTGTGATACATCTCCAATGTATCTATAATTTTTGATTGTTCCATGCTATTATATTACCCCTTTTCGATGTTTATGGGCTTTATTTTACACATTTATATCCTTTTTGTGACTAACCTACTAACCGGAGGCCCAACCCATATTGTTGTTTTTTGCCTATTTCAGTATTTCGAAGAAAAGGAATATCAAACGGAGTCCAAACGGAATGAAACCTTCGGGAGCGTTATTTTTGGAACAAATCTGATCCGGAGATCCTGGAGTGCAAGTCAAGAAAGCTCCAAGGGCCCCACGAGATAGGAGGGCACGCCCCCCTGTAGGGCGCGCCCCCTGTCTCGTGGGCCCCTCAGGTGTCCACCGACGTACTTCTTCCTCCTATATATACCTACTGTCGGTGTCAAAACTGGCGGATCTCGGGTAGGGGGTCCCGAACTGTGCGTCTAGGCGGATGGTAACAGGAGACGAGGGACACGATGTTTTACCCAGGTTCGGGCCCTCTTGATGGAGGTAAAACCCTACGTCCTGCTTGATTAATATTGATGATATGGGTAGTACAAGAGTGGATCTACCACGAGATCAAGGAGGCTGAACCCTAGAAGCTAGCCTATGGTATGATTGTAATGGAGGTTATGTCCTACGGACTAAAGCCCTCCGGTTTATATAGACATCGGAGAGGGCTAGGGTTACACAGAGTCAGTTACAATGGTAGGAGATCTACATATCCATATCGCCAAGCTTGCCTTCCACACCAAGGAAAGTCCCATCCAGACACGGGACGGAGTCTTCAATCTTGTATCTTCGTAGTCTTGGAGTCCGACGGACGATGATAGTCCGGCTGTCCGGATACCCCCTAGTCCAGGACTCCCTCAGTAGCCCCTGAACCTGGCTTCAATGACGATGAGTCCGGCGCGCATAATGTTCGGCATTGCAAGGCGGGTTCCTCCCTTAAATAATCCAAAGAAGATCATGAACACCAGGATAGTGTCCGGCTCTGCAAAATAAATTCCACATTCCACCATAGAGAGAATAAAATGTACACAAGCTCAATCTGCTGACGTATTTTGCGGCATGACATCACACCACTACCAAGCCTTTACTTGAATCTTTTTTTATTATACCGCCTCAGCGCGTTTAGCGAAGCGGTTTCCTTGGCACGTCTTGTCGAAGCAGAGATCGTGTTCCCCTTATTCAGGGATTCTCATCAATACGGACGTGGGTAACCCAACCGCGCCATTGATGGTGGCGCTAGGGAGATAAGCGAGTTTTACCGGGCTAGTGGGGACGCATAGTCTTCATCCTCCTATATATAAGGGATAAGGATTCACCTTTTCACCTACGCCTTCTTCCTCCTTTGCTTATCCATCTCCGCGCACTCGAGCTCCAGCGCCCAAGTTCGCGCATCTCGTCTCAACCTTCTCCGACCATGTCCGGAGCGGGAGGCAAGTGGTTGGCCTCCACCGTCAAGGAGGAGCACATCACCAAGCTGCGCAGCGCCGGATACCTTTCCGGAGACATCGCGCATCGGCTGCCCGATGAGGGGCAGCTCATCCCCACCCCGTGGCCCCATGAGAGGGTCGTTTTCCTTCCCCACTTCCTCCACGGACTGGGCTTTCCACTTCACCCCTTTGTCCGGGGGCTCATGTTCTTCTACGACCTGGATTTCCATGATCTGGCGCCGAACTTCATCCTCAACATCTCGGCGTTCATTATCGTGTGCGAGGCCTTCCTCTGCATCCAGCCCCACTTCGGCTTATGGCTCAAGACCTTCAATGTCAAGCCGAAGGTGGTGAAGGGCCCTCAAGCGGAGTGCGGAGGTGCTATGTTGGGCAAGATGCCCAACGTCCTTTGGTTCGAAGGGGCCTTCGTGGAATCCGTCAAGGGGTGGCAGTCGGGGTGGTTCTATATCACCGAGCCACGCGACCCTACATGGGCGGCGGCCCCCAAGTTCAGATCTAGAATCCCTATGCAGCTCACCTCCTGGAAAGAGAAGGGCTTGCTGTGGGGTAATTCGAAGGAGCTGACGGGACTCCAAGCCTGTATCCAGAAGCTGGTGAACAAGAAGCTCAGGCTGGTTAACGTGGTCCAGGTCATGCTCGTTCGCCGGATCCTCCCATGCCAAGAACGGGCATTCAATCTGTGGGAGTTTGATCCGGAACAGCACCAGGCGTTGAGCGGGCTCTTCGACACGACGTACGAAGGCGCCTGGAGGGTGCTGTTTAAGGGCGCCGAAGCCCCCGCATCCGCGATGGAAGATCGCGGATTCCACTCGCAGCGTCCAGCTGACGAGGTAAGTGATTCTACCCCTTTACGGGACACTTTTTAATAATTCGACCCTAAGCGGGTTTTAATCTCCCTTCTTCTTTGACAGGAGTGGATGAAGAAGGCCGAGCAGCTCATCTGCCCGGCTCCCATGCCAGAAGACCCAGTGGACGCCCGTCTAGCGGGGTTATTGGTTCTGGCACCGTACGTGGTGCCGGAGAAGAAGGCCAAGAAGGTGGCCATGGGAACTCGAAAGAGTTCCCGTTTTCAGGTGTCCGACGACTCCGAGGCGGACTCCTCCCCCGAAGATGAGGAGGAGCAAGAAGACTCTCTCCCAGAGGAGGGAGAGAGGAAGAGGAAGGCTTCCCCAACAGGGGAGGCCGAAGGGTGCAAGAGGGGAAGAACTATTCCCCCGGACAGCTCCGCCAACACCAATGTTGGCGGTGAAGAGTGGCCCTCAAGGCCTAGGCCTCAGGCGAGATCGTAAGTATCCGGATCCCTGAATGATCTGCAATTTCTTTTGTGTCACATAGTGTCCTTCTAATGCCGCATACTGCCTGCAGTCCGGCCGATGATGATCTCCCCGCTTCATCGAGCGGGTTGTTGGCTCCGTCGGATGTGGATTCCATCCCGACTACCTCCACCCCTTGCGCCGATGAGGACGCTGAGGTGGGATCCCAGAAAGGGACCCATCAGGAGGAGGCTCCGGAGGCGCCGCAAGGCAGCCTCCCGAACTTTGCGCCGGACTCTACGCTGGAACCTGCAGTGGTTCCGGAGTCCGGCAGGCGGCCCCTTCGCAAGAAGGGCAAGACCGTGACGCCGGCGGCCTCCGTCCAACCGGAGGCGCCGGACAACTTGTTGGAGGCGCTCAAAGGCGCTTCCATCGAGGAAGAACACCGCACTATCATGAGTGCGGTGATTCAGAAGGTTCATCTCGCCAAGAGTGGGCTGACCGAAGCCTGCAGCAGCCTTCTAACAGGCTTTGAGGTAAGAAGTTAAAATTATGTAATGTAATACCGCATAGAGAGTAGCCCCTGATGCTCAGTTCGGCGTTCGGAAAGAAAAGCCGGACTGAGGATCTAAAATGATATACGCAGGGTTGCTAAAAAATATGTCAATATGGGTTTGCAGGCTGCGCTGCTGACCTCTGCCGCACTGACTGCGGAGGTCGGTGCATTGAAGCAGGATCTCGAGCGGTCCGAGCAAGAGCTCGGCCGTGCCAAGAAGCAACTCGAGGACAAAGAAGGTGAGTAACACCACTTTAAAAATTTACCTTACAGAAAAGGATTTAGGTTGCAATAGAAATGACAAGGATAACGTGGGTATTGCAGGGGCCACTAACGAGGTGGCGACCCTGAAGGAGGCCGCGTCCGTGGCCGAATGTAATGCAGCCGCGGAACGGGCAGAGCAAGAGAAACAGGAGGCACGGGTGGCGGAAGTGCGGCAAGAGCTCCAGGCTCTCATGGAGAAGCATGAGAGTTTGGAGCGCGACTCCAAGACTCGAGAGTCCGAGCTCGCCTCGTCTCTCGAAAGTGCCAAGTCCGCCAAGGCCGAGGCCCGTAAGGCCCTTCAGGAGGTTGAAGATGTGAAGAAGATAGCGGCGGGTAAGGCATTTTTCATGCAAAGCAAGCATGTTAATGTAAACTACCTGACACTTACCCGAATTCGGAGCTCTCCAGGGGGGTTTGCAGATCTGCCACGCAGTGTATCCGATGCCGCCGCATTCTACCGTGGCCAGGAAGGGAGCTCAACAGAGAAGGTCTTCTAGTCTCAGTATGCTGAGGCCGGCCATCCGGTGCCCCCTAGCGACCAGCTGAAGCAGCTGGTCGAGCTCCACAAGGCGGCTGAGGAGGCCATGAAGGGCCTTATAGTCCGGCTGTGGCCTGGACAGGCCATGCCTGGGAGCTACTTCGGCCTCGTGCGGCGGCTGGTGGATGCATGCCCTTGGGTGGAGGTCATGAAGTGCTCCGCCTGTATTGAAGGTGCTCGTCGGGCCCTTGCCCGCACAAGGGTGCACTAGGGCAGGCTGGATGCGGAGAGGCTTCTTACTGACCCGCCGCCAGCGGGCAAGGAGTATCGTACGCCCGAAATGTATTATAAGACTGTCCTGAAGGGTGCTCGGAGTATTGCGGATGAGTGCCCCAAAGATGTAATTTTTGAGTAAAACTCGGTATGTATTATCCTGTGCGCTGAAAACTTTTGTTCATATGCGCTAATCAACACTTGTTTAATTTAAAATATTACCTTCTGTGCGGCCGTTTATAAAATCTGAGAGATGGCAAGTCTTTGGCTTCGGCCCCCGAGCCGCAAATGCTGGGGTGTTCGGGATAACTTGAGCACTCTTGTTCCCATTTTTGGGTCCATCTAGGGAGGCGCTCAACACAACGAATAAGGCAACAGGACTTATAATGCTTGAACACTCTCACTTAGCCATAGAATTCTATAATTTTAAATTTCGGCGAAGCCCCTAGTATTCGGAAGACCGAATTCGGGGCGCTATCCACGCCTTCGTCGGACATTATCCGGTACTTCGCTCGAAGCGGCATGAGTCTTTAGGGACCCGAAAAGACCTCTCGAACAGCGACCAGTCTCTCGCCTTATCATGCCAGTCAGTTTTAGCTTTCTCCACTGAGGCGCTCGCCCGGCTCAACCGGGGCGCAATCGCAGTGGTTCTCCCAGTGCCACCTTAGCCGATAGAATGGAACGTAAGGCACCAAAACGTGGGAGCCGGGCAAACCCAACTATTGACCCAAGACATGATTCGGAGCCGATTCATATAATGCTATAAGTTCGGGGTGCTGCACTTGTGAAAGTGTTCGGACTTATCACACCATAATGTGGGGAACGTAAGCCCCTGGTGTATTCGGCCGTACCAAAATATACGGGTGCAAGATGTCATTAATGAACATATGTATAAAGTAATGCAATAACATGCAAAAGATGCTGCGTTATTTATTCAAGGAATTCTACTATGAGTGCGGAAGGATACAAATAGTGCGGTAAGCAAGGGATTGGACTAAATAAACATGTCCCCCTCCAGGGGTGGGCTGCAGACTGGTGTATATAATCAAATTTAATGCTCGTAATGGAGGCCACCTGAGTGTTTGTCGCAGCCTTCTTTCCTCCCTGGCTGGTGCATCATGAGTTCGGCAGGTTCGCCGCCGGACAGGACCTCTGGTGAACGGAGTCCTGTGTATACAAAGAAGGAAAATAAAAATAAAAAAGGTGACACACTTGTGAGCCCCTGGTGTGGTCGAGCCGCACTCTGGGTCTGTTGTGGTCGTGCCCCTCCCCCCAGGCCCATGGTATCTCCAGAGCGTAATGATGTACGCGGAGGGTTGGTCTTGCAATCATGCGAGGGCTGGGGTTGGGGCCGCATTGCTACGCGTGCTCGGAATGCGCCAGGTGGTCTTGGTTGATGTTGCTCCGGGCGCGTTTGGCCGTGTCCGGCCGTTTAACGGCCGGACTCGAAAATTGCCTTAGAAGGCTGCTCTGTACTTCTGCCGCGAGAGCCGCTATATGTTCCTCCGTTCGGAGGGAGCGTTCCGTATTTCTGTTGACCGTGATGACTCCACGAGGGCCTGGCATCTTGAGCTTGAGGTATGCGTAATGCGGCACCGCGTTGAACTTTGCAAACGCGGTTCATCCGAGCAGAGCGTGATAGCCGCTGCGGAACGGAACTATGTCGAAGATTAACTCCTCGCTCCGGAAATTGTCCGGGGATCCGAAGACCACTTCCAGTGTGACTGAGCCTGTACAATTGGCTTCAACACCTGGTATGACGCCTTTAAAGGTCGTCTTTGTAGGTTTAATCCTTGAGGGGTCTATGCCCATCTTGCCCACTGTATCATGATAAAGCAGGTTCGGGCTACTGCCACCGTCCATCAGGACTCTCGTGAGGTGAAATCCATCGACGATTGGGTCTAAAACCAATGCGGCGAATCCGCCATGGCGGATACTGGTCGGATGGTCTCTTCGATCAAAAGTGATCGGGCAAGAGGACCATGGATTGAACTTCGGGGCGACTGGCTCCATCGCATATACGTCCCTTAGTGCACGCTTCCGCTCCCTCTTGGGTATATGGGTTGCGTATATCATATTCACCGTCCGCACTTGTGGGGGGAAACCCTTCTGTCCTCTATTGTTCGGTGGTCCGGTCTCTTCCTCGTCGTCGCTATGCAGCCCCTTGTCATTGTTTTCGGCAATTAACTTACCTGCCTGCTTGAATACCCAACAATCTCTGTTGGTGTGATTAGCTGGCTTTTCGGGGGTGCCATGTATCTGGCATAAGCGGTCGAGTATTCGGTCCAAATTGGACGGACCCGGAGTGGTTCTTTTGAATGGCTTCTTCCGCTGACCGGGTTTGGAGCCTCGGAATCCGGCGTTGATTGCCGTATCCTCTTTGTCGTCGCCGTTAATGTGGCGTTTATTTTTACTTCGACGCGACCTGCCATTGTGGTCCTTGGTATCCGGACTGCCAGAGTTTTTGCTGAGGTTATTGCTACGACCTAGCCAGCTATCCTCTCCCGCACAGAAGCGGGTCATTAATGATGTGAGGGCTGCCATGGATTTCAGCTTTTCCTGTTCTAGGTGCCGGGCTAGCCACTCGTCGCAGATGTTATGTTTGAAGGCTGCTAGGGCCTCGGCATTCGGACAGTCGACGATTTGATTTTTCTTTGTTAAGAACCGTGTCCAGAATTGTCTGGCCGATTCGTCTGGCTGCTGAATTATGTGGCTTAGGTCATCGGCGTCTGGTGGTCGCACGTATGTGCCCTGGAAGTTGTCGAGGAATGCGGCTTCCAGGTCTTCCCAACACCCAATTGACTCTGCGGGCAAGCCGTTAAGCCAATGCCGAGCTGGTCCTTTAAGCTTGAGTGGGAGATACTTGATGGCATGGAGATCGTCACCGCGGGCCATGTGGATGTGAAGGAGATAATCTTCGATCCAAACCGCGGGGTCTGTCGTGCCATCGTAGGATTCAATGTTTACGGGTTTAAACCCTTCGGGGATTTGATGATCCATTACTTCGTCAGTGAAGCATAGCGGGTGTGCGGCGCCTCTATATTGAGCAATATCACGATGTAGCTCGAGTGAGCGTTGTCTGCTGTGTTCGGCCCAGCCGGAGTTATTGTATCTGGCGCAACGGTATTCGTCGTGGGTTGTGGGGCGCCCACGTGATCCATAGATGGATCTGGATTGCCTTGCTTTGTCCTCCAATATATCTCGCAAGTCCGGCGCGTTCCCTCTTGGCTTCGTACTTTTGAAGCGATGCTGGGGTACGGTCTTGGTGGAGGGCCTAGATGCTTCTCTATCGCGACCACGGGGTGGTCGGTCGGCCGTATTGTGCGCTGGTGATGAAGGTATGTATGCTTACTCCTCTAATCGGGGGAGCAACTTGCGTTTTGGGTAGCTTTTGGAGGGGCGTTCGAGTTCGTACTCTTCGGCCGCGAGGACCTCGGTCCATCGATCGGCCAGTAGGTCCTGATCAGCTTGAAGCTGCTGCTGCTTTTTCTTTAGGCTATTTGCCGTGGCCATTAGCCTGCGTTTGAAACGCTCTTGTTCGACGGGATGCTCGGGCACAACGAATTCGTCGTCGCCGAGGCTTGCTTCGTCTCCGGAGGGAGGCATGTAATTATCGTCCTCGACCTCTTCGTCTGCCGCTCTCTCGCGAGGGCTTGCTTCTGCATCCTCCTGCGCTGAATCTTGCTGGAGGGGATTGTCTTCGGCACTGTCTGGGGTGTTATTATCTCCTGTGCCGGAGTCTCCATTCTTGCTGTGGCGGGATTTAGAGCGGCGCCGCTGACGCCGGCTTGGGCTGTTTCTTTAAGGAATCTGCCTCCACTGCTTCTTCGCCGTCCCCATCTTTTGGGGCGTCCACCATGTATATGTCATATGACAAGGTGGTCTTCCAGTGCCCTGTAGGCGCTGGTTCCTGTTCGTCTCCGGCATCGTCGTCCATACCGTCGATGTCTTCGGAGTCGTAATCTAGCATGTCGGTTATATCGTCAACAGTGGCTACAAAGTGGGAGGTGGGTGGGCTTTGAATTTCTTCGTCGTCCGTGTCCCAACCATCCTGGCCATAGTCCGGCCAAGTCTCTCCAAATAGCAAGAGTTGTCTTAGCGAATTTAGGATGTCGCCAAAGGGTGAGTGCTGGAAGATGTCCGCGGTGGTGAACTCCATGACCGGCGCCCAATCAGATTCGATTGGTAGGGGCGCGGGAGGTTCGGAGTCCGACAGGGAGTCCGGCCCCTCGGAGTCACGAGCTTTTCAAGGGACAAGGTTAGTGTTCGGCTCCATCGCCGTGAAAGTTGCAGCCCCCGAGGCGGTCTCCAGCCACCGGTCCTCGATCTGGGCGATCGGCTCCGGACTAAGGGCCGGAGCGGACTCGTGTGCGGCCACCAAGGCACTGTCCGGCGGCAGAGCTAGATCATGCCCATCGTGACGGTGCGGCACGCTCGGCTGTGGCTCGAGCCCGTCGAAGATCAAGTCCCCGCGGATGTCGGCCGTGAAGTTTAGGCTTTCGAGCCTGACCTGACAGCCAGGGGCGTAGCTTTCGATATGCTCCAGATGGCCAAGTGAATTAGCCCGCAGCGCGAAGCCGCCGAATACGAAGATCTATCCGGGGAGAAAAGTCTCACCCTGGATAGCGTGGTTGTTGATTGAAGAAGCCATCGAGCCTATCGGTGACGACACAAAGGAACTCTCAATGAAAGCACCAATGTCGGTGTCAAAACCGGCGGATCTCGGGTAGGGGGTCCCGAACTGTGCTTCTAGGCGGATGGTAACAGGAGACGAGGGACACGATGTTTTACCCAGGTTCGGGCCCTCTTGATGGAGGTAAAACCCTATGTCCTGCTTGATTAATATTGATGATATGGGTAGTACAAGAGTGGATCTACCACGAGATCAAGGAGGCTAAACCCTAGAAGCTAGCCTATGGTATGATTGTAATGGAGGTTATGTCCTACGGACTAAAGCCCTCCGGTTTATATAGACAGCGGAGAGGGCTAGGGTTACAAAGAGTCGGTTACAATGGTAGGAGATCTACATATCCGTATCGCCAAGCTTGTCTTCCACGCCAAGGAAAGTCCCATCCGAACACGGGACGGAGTCTTCAATCTTGTATCTTCGTAGTCTTGGAGTCCGGCGGACGATGATAGTCCGGCTGTCCGGATACCCCCTAGTCTAGGACTCCCTCACCTACGTACCCCGAAAACATCCAGGAGCACCACGAAAAACAATTTCCACCGCCGTAACCTTCTGTATCCGCGAGATCCCATCTTGGAGCCCTTGCCGGCACTTTGCCGGAGAGGGAAGCAACCATGGAGGGCCTCCACATCAACATCCTTGCCCCTTCGATGAGTTGTGAGTAGTTTACCATAGACCTACGGGTCCATAGTTATTAGCTAGATGGCTTCTTCTCTCTTTTTGGATCTCAATACAATGTTCTCGCCCTCTCTTGTGGAGATCTATTCGATGTAAACTCTTTTAGCGGTGTGTTTGTCGAGATCCGATGAATTGTGGGTTTATGATCAAGTTTATCTATGAATAATATTTGAATCTTCTCTGAATTCTTTTATGTATGATTGAGTTATCTTTGCAAGTCTCTTCGAATTATCAGTTTGGTTTGCCCTACTGGATTGATCTTTCTTGCCATGGGAGAAGTGCTTAGCTTTGGGTTCAATCTTGCGGTGTTCTTACCCAGTGACAGAAAGGGTTGCAAGACACGTATTGTATTGTTGCCATCGAGGATAACAAGATGGGGTTTATATCATATTGCATGTGTTTATCCCTCTACATCATGTCTTCATGCTTAATGCGTTGCTCTGTTCTTATGAACTTAATACTCTAGATGCATGCTGGATAGCGGTCGATGTGTGGAGTAATAGTAGTAGATGCAGGCAGGAGTCGATCTACTTGTTATGGACGTGATGCCTATATACATGATCATGCCTAGATAATCTCATAACTATGCGCTTTTCTATCAATTGCTCAATAGTAATTTGTTCACCCACCGTAATACTTATGCTATCTTGAGAGAAGCCTCTAGTGAAACCTATGCCCCCCGGGTCTATCTCTTATCATATTTGCTTTCCATCTACTTTATTTGCATCTTTATTTTTTTGCATCTATCCTATAAAATACCAAAAATATATTTATCTTATCATACTATCTTTATTAGATCTCACTTTCGCAAGTGGCCGTGAAGGGATTGACAACCCCTTTATTGCGTTGGTTGCGAGTTCTCAGTTTGTTTGTGTAGGTGCGTGGGACTTTTGAGGAGCTTCCTACTGGATTGATACCTTGGTTCTCAAAACTGAGGGAAATACTTACGCTACACTTTGCTGCATCACCCTCTCCTCTTTGAGGAAAACCAACGCAAGCTCAAGGCGTAGCAAGAAGGATTTCTGGCGCTGTTGCCGGGGAGGTCTTCGCTCAAGTCAAGACATACCAAGTACCCATCACAAACCCATCTTCCTCGCATTTGCATTATTTGCCATTTGCCTCTCGTTTTCCTCTCCCCCACTTCACCCTTGCCGTTTTATTCGCCCTCTCTTTCCCAATCTCCTCCTCTCTCTTTCGCTTGCCGTTTTTCTGTTTGCTTGTGTGTTGGATTACTTGTTGCCATGGCACAAGATAATACCAAGTTGTGTGATTTCTCGAATACCAATAATAATGATTTCCTTAGTACTCCGATTGCTCCTCTTAATGATGTTGAGTCTTGTGAAATCAATACCGCTTTGCTGAATCTTGTTATGAAAGATCAATTTGCCGGCCTTCCTAGTGAAGATGCCGCTAATCATCTAAACAATTTTGTTGATTTGTGTGATATGCAAAAGAAGAAAGATACGGACAATGATATTGTTAAATTGAAGTTATTTCCGTTTTCACTTAGAGAAAGTGCTAAAGTTTGGTTTTCGTCTTTGCCTAAAAATAGTATTGATTCTTGGAACAAGTGCAAAGATGCTTTTATCTCTAAGTATTTCCCCCCCGCTAAGATCATCACTCTTAGGAACGATATTATGAATTTTAAACAACTTGATCATGAGCATGTTGCCCAATCTTGGGAAAGAATGAAATTGATGCTTCGTAATTTCCTTACTCATGGTTTGAATTTATGGATGATCATACAAATTTTTTATGCCGGTTTGAACTTTGCTTCTAGAAATCTCTTAGATTCGGCCGCGGGAGGCACGTTTATGGAAATTACATTAGGAGATGCTACAAAATTTCTTGATAATATTATGGCTAATTATTCTCAATGGCACACCGAAAGATCTTCTAGTAAAAAAGTGCATGCTATAGAAGAAATCAATGTTTTGAGTGGAAAGATGGATGAACTTATGAAGATGTTTGCTACTAAAAATACTCCTCTTGATCCCAATGATATGCCTTTGTCTTCCTTGATTGAGAATAATAATGAATCTGTGGATGTGAATTTTGTTGGTAGGAATAGTTTTGGAAACAATGCTTATAGAGGAAATTTTAATGCTAGACCGTTCCCTAGTAATCCCTCTAATAATTATGGAAATTCCTACAATAATTCTTATGGTAATTTTAATAAGATTCCCTCTGATTTTGAGAATAGTGTGAAAGAATTTATGATTTCTCAAAAGAATTTTAATGCTTTGCTTGAAGAAAAATTGCTCAAAGTTGATGATTTGGCTAGGAACGTTGATAGACTTTCGCTTGATGTTAATTCTCTTAAACTTGGATCTTCTTATCCTAAGCATGATATCAATGAGTCTCTCAAAGTAATGAGAATTTCCATTGACGAGTGCAAGGAAAGAACCGCTAGATTGCGTGCTAAAAAAGAAAACTTTATAAAAGCCTGTTCTTCTAGTTTCCACGAAAATAATGATGAGGATCTTAAAGTTATTGATGCGTCTCCGATTAGATCTATGTTTTGCAATATGGATTTTGATGATTATGGGAGTGATGATGAATCAACTTTGCCTAGAAGGCGTCCCAAAAATTCGGAGTCTTTAGATCTTAATGCTAAATTTGGTAAAAGCGAGATTGGAGAATCCTGTACTTCTAATAATGTTGAACTTACTATCTCGGATTTCAAGGAATTTGATTATGATAACTGCTCTTTAAAAGGTTGTATTTCCTTGTTGCAATCCGTTGTTAATTCTCCTCATGCTTATAGTCAAAATAAAGCTTTTACCAAACATATTGTTGATGCCTTGATGCAATCTTATGATGAAAAACTTAATTTGGAAGTTTCTATACCTAGAAAACTTAATGATGAGTGGGAACCTACTATAAAGATTAGAATTAAAGATTTTGAGTGTTTTGCTTTGTGTGATTTGGGTGCTAGTGTTTCCACGATTCCGAAAACTTTATGTGATATTCTAGGTTTCCATGATCTTGATGATTGCTCTTTAAATTTGCACCTTGTGGATTCCACCATTAAAAAGCCTATGGGAAGAATCAATGATGTTCTTATCATTGCAAATAGAAATTTGGTGCCCGTAGATTTTATCGTTCTTGATATAGATTGCAGTCTTTCTTGCCCTATTATTCTTGGTAGACCTTTCCTTAGAACGATTGGTGCGATTATTGATATGAAGGAAGGGAACATTAGATTCCAATTTCCATTAAAGAAAGGCATGGAGCACTTTTCAAGAAATAAAGTCAAATTACCTTATGAATCTATCATGCGTGCTACTTATGAACCTAGTGCCAAAGATGGCACTCGTTAGATCTATCTTTGTTTTTATGCCTAGCTAGGGGCGTTAAACGATAGCGCTAGTTGGGAGGCAACCCAATTTTTATTTATGTTTTTTGTTTTTGCTCCTGTTTAGTAATAAATCTTGCATCTACCTTCTGGATAGATGTGTTTTTATCTTTTAATTAGTGTTTGTGCCAAGTAGAACCTATAGGATAACCTACGATGATAGTTGATTTGATTCTGCTGAAAAACAGAAACTTTGCCCGCACGAATATAATTTTGTTAAATCACAGGAACGTGCTTTTGCGTTGATTCTTTTTTCTGCTGTTCAATAGACAAATTGTCCAGGACTTCCTATTTTGGTAGGATTTTTAGAGTTCCAGAACTTTGCGTTAGTTATAGATTGCTACGGACTGTTCTGTTTTTGACAAATTCTGTTTTTCGTGTGTTGTTTGCTTATTTCAATGCATCTATGGCTAGTAAATTAGTTTATAAACCATAAAGAAGTTGGAATACAGTAGGTTTAACACCAATATAAATAAAGAATGAGTTCATTGCAGTATCTTATGTGGTGGTTTTGTTTTCTTTCACTAACGGAGCTTATAAGATTTCCTGTTGAGTTTTGTGTTGTGAAGTTTTCAAGTTTTGGGTAAATCTTTTATGGACTATGGAATAAAGGGTGGCAAGAGCCTAATCTTGGGGATGCCCATGGCACCCCAAGATATTCAAGAATAGACAAAAGCCTAAGCTTGGGGATGCCCCGGGAAGGCATCCCCTCTTTCGTCTTCGTTCATTGGTAACTTTACTTGGAGCTATATTTTTATTCGCCACATGATATGTGTTTTGCTTGGAGCGTCGTGTATTATATTAGTATTTGCTTTTTAGTTTACCACAATCATCCTAGCTGTATACACCTTTTGGGAGAAGCCTATTTGATTAGAATTTGCTAGAATACTCTATGTGCTTCACTTAGATCTTTTGAGCTTGACAATTTTTGCTCTAGTGCTTCACTTATATCTTTTAGAGCACGGTGGTGTCTTAATTTTGAAGAAATTGCTAGTCTCTCATGCTTAACTTATATCATTTTGAGAGTCTTTTATAACAGCATGGTATTTGCTATGATCATAAAGTTGGTCCTAGAATGATGAGCATCCAAGTTGGGTATAATAAAAACTATCATAGAAAGTGAATTGGATGCTATGATCAATTTGATGCTTGATTAATTGTTTTGAGATATGAAGGTAGTGATATTAAAGTCATGCTAGTTGGGTGATTACGAATTTAAAGAATGCTTGTGTTGAAGCTTGTGATTCCCGTAGCATGCACGTATGGTGAACCGCTTTGTGATGAAGTTGGAGCACAATTTTATTTATTGATTGTCTTCCTTATGAGTGGTGGTCGGGGACGAGCGATGGTCTTTTCCTACCAATTTATCCCCCTAGGAGCATGCGCGTAGTACTTTGGTTTTTGATGACTTCTAAATTTTTGCAACAAGTATATGAGTTCTTTTGATTAATGTTGAGTCCATGGATTATACACACTCTTTCACCCTTCCACTGTTGCTAGCCTCTCTTGTACCGTGCAACTTTCGCCGGTACCATACACCCACCATTTACCTTCCTCAAAACAGCCACCATACCTACCTATTATGGCATTTCCATAGCCATTCCGAGATATATTGCCATGCAACTTTCCACCATTCCGTTCATATGACACGCATCAATTTTGTCATATTGCTTTTTGCATGATCATGTAGTTGACATTGTATTTGTGGCAAGGCCACCTTCATAATTTTCATACATGTCGCTCTTGATTCATTGCATATCCCGGTACACCACCAGAGGCATTCATATAGAGTCATATCTTGTTCTAGCGTTGAGTTGTAAATCCATAAAAGTGTGATGATCTTCATTATTAGAGCATTGTCCTAGTGAGGAAAGGATGATGAAGACTATGATTCCCCCACAAGTAGGGATGAGACTTCGGACTTTACAAAAAGAAAAAATGAAAGAAAAAAAGGGGAGAAAGGCCAAAAAGAAAAAAAAGAAGGCCAAAGAAAAAAGGAAAAAAATAAAAGAAAAAAAAGAGAAAAAAAAATAAAATGAGAGAAAAAGAGAGAAGGGACAATGCTACTATCTCCTTTTCCACACTTGTGCTTCAAAATAGCACCATGATCTTCATGATAGAGAGTCTCATATGTTGTCACTTTCATATACTAGTGGGAATTTTTCATTATAGAACTTGGCTTGTATATTCCAATGATGGGCTTCCTCAAAAGTGCCCTAGGTCTTCGTGAGCAAGCAAGTTGGATGCACCCCACTTAGTTTCTTTTATAGAGCTTTCATATATTTATAGCTCTAGTGCATCCGTTGCATGGCAATCCCTACTCACTCACATTGATATCTATCGATGGGCATCTCCATAGCCCATTGATACGCCTAGTTGATGTGAGACTATATTCTCCTTTTTTGTCTTCTCCACAACCACCATTCTATTCCACATATAGTGCTATGTCCATGGATCACGCTCATGTATTGCGTGAAAGTTGAAAAAGTTTGAGATTATTAAAGTATGAAACAAATGCTTGGCTTGTCATCGGGGTTGCGCATGATTAAATACTTTGTGTGATGAAGATAGAGCATAGCCAGACTATATGATTTTGTAGGGATAACTTTCTTTAGCCATGTTATTTTGAGAAGACATGATTACTTTGATTAGTATGCTTGAAGTATTACTATTTCTTATGTCAATATGAACTTTTATTTTGTATTCATTGGATCTGAACATTCATGCCACAATAAAGAAAATTACATTATGAATTATGTTAGGTAGCATTCCACATCAAAAATTTCTTTTTTATCATTTACCTACTCGAGGACGAGCAAGAATTAAGCTTGGGGATGCTTGATACGTCTACAACGTATCTATAATTTTTGATTGTTCCATGCTATTATATTGCCCCTTTTGGATGTTTATGGGCTTTATTCACATTTATATCATTTTTGGGACTAACCTACTAACCGGAGGCTCAGCCCATATTGCTTTTTTTTTTGCCTATTTCAGTATTTCGAAGAAAAGGAATATCAAATGGAGTCCAAATGGAATGAAACCTTCGGGAGCGTTATTTTTGGAACCAATCTGATCCGGAGAGCCTGGAGTGCAAGTCAAGAAAGCTCCAAGGGCCCCACGAGATAGGAGGGCGCCCCCCCTGTAGGCCCCCTCGGGCGTCCACCAATGTACTTCTTCCTCCTATATATACCTATGTACCCGGAAAACATCCAGGAGCACCACAAAACACAATTTCCACCGCCGTAACCTTCTGTATCCGCGAGATCCCATCTTGGAGCCCTTGCCGACACTTTGCCGGAGAGGGAAGCAACCACGGAGGGCCTCTACATCAACATCCTTGCCCCTCCGATGAGTTGTGAGTAGTTTACCACATACCTACGGGTCCATATTTATTAGCTAGATGGCTTCTTCTCTCTTTTTGGATCTCAATACAATGTTCCCCCCTCTCTTGTGGAGATCTATTGGATGTAAACTCTTTTTGCAGTTTGTTTGTCGAGATCCGATGAATTGTGGGTTTATGATCAAGTTTATCTATGAATAATATTTGAATCTTCTCTGAATTCTTTTATGTATGATTGAGTTATCTTTGCAAGTCTCTTCGAATTATTAGTTTGGTTTGGCCTACTAGATTGATCTTTATTGCCATGGGAGAAGTGCTTAGCTTTGGGTTCAATCTTGCGGTGTTCTTACCCAGTGACAGAAAGGGTTGCAAGACACGTATTGTATTGTTGCCATCGAGGATAACAAGATGGGGTTTATATCATATTGCATGTGTTTATCCCTTTACATCATGTCATCTTGCTTAATGCGTTGCTCTGTTCTTATGAACTTAATACTCTAGATGCATGCTGGATAGCGGTCGATGTGTGGAGTAATAGTAGTAGATGCAGGCAGGAGTCGGTCTACTTGTTATGGACGTGATGCCTATATACATGATCATGCCTAGATAATCTCATAACTATGCGCTTTTCTATCAATTGCTCGACAGTAATTTGTTCACCCACCATAATACTTATGCTATCTTGAGAGAAGCCTCTAGTGAAACCTATGGCCCCCGGGTCTATCTCTTATCATATTTGCTTTCCATCTACTTTATTTGCATCTTTACTTTTTGCATCTATCCTATAAAATACCAAAAATATATTTATCTTATCATACTATCTTTATTAGATCTCACTTTCGCAAGTGGCCGTGAAGGGATTGACAACCCCTTTATTGCGTTGGTTGCGAGTTCTCAGTTTGTTTGTGTAGGTGCGTGGGACTTTTGAGGAGCTTCCTACTGGATTGATACCTTGGTTCTCAAAACTGACGGAAATACTTACGCTACACTTTGCTGCATCACCCTCTCCTCTTCGAGGAAAACCAACGCAAGCTCAAGACGTAGCATCTTGTGAATCTTGTTGGGAGGATGGCGGAGTAGAATCTGTAGAGACCCCCTGTTTGAGTTGCTCCGAAGGACCACCATCATCCACTGCCGGACTAATTTCCTTCAGCTGTAATGATTTTGCATTGTGAAGTCAAACCGATAAGAAAAAGGAATAAAATTCGCTCTTCAGAACTCATTCATGCATGATACTGACGAACACTACTCGGATGAAAGGCAAACACATGATGCGAGGATGGAATATGTACGAAAAAAAAGATGGTGTGACATATTCACACCTATGATGTGGTAACTAAGCAAAAGGCATTTCAACAAATTAGATGCACTGCAAGCTAGACACCATATGAAAGATGCAACCAATATCACTCTGCCAAGTTCAAATTGTATGGCGTTTCAACAAATTAGAAGCAGTATATGCTAGAAATCATATGCAAGACACAACCAATATCACAGTGGCGACTTAAAGGTGCCTTATCATAAGTGACTGATGCGGGATATGCAAGAATAGTAGTCTGATGTAGAAACATGAACACATGTCATATTCACAGGCATTATGTGTAAAGTAAGCAGATGCAATTCAACAAAGTTAGAAGCAATACAAGCTAGACATCATACGCAACATGCAACCACATATAATAGTGCCAAGTTAGAGCAAGCACCTGTGATGGTGGAGTAGGGGAGATGTGCTCATCATCTACACAGCTACATTGACTGTCTAGCCTTGCGTTGTCTTGCGAATCTTGTTGGGAGGATGGCGGAGTAGAATCTATAGAGAACCTCCGTTTTAGTTGCTCAGAAGGACCACCATCATCCAATGCCTTGCCAATTTCTTTCAGCTTTATTGATTTTGCATTGTGAGGTCATACCGACAAGAAAAAGGAATATCATTCGCTCTTCAGAACTCGTTCATGCATGATACTGACGAACACTACTCTGATGAAAGGCAAAGTCATGATATGAGGATGGAATATGTACGAAAAAAATGGACGGCTTGACATATTCACACCTATGATGTGGTAACTAAGCAGAAGGCACTTCAACAAATTAGAAACACTGCAAGACACCATATGGAAGGTGCAATCAATATCACCCTGCCAAGTTAAAACTGTCTCGTCATAGGTGGCGGTTCATCAAACTAGAAGCAATACATGCTAGAAATCATATTCAAGACGCAAACCAATATCCCACTGCCAACTTAAAGGTGTCCCATCATAAGTGACTGATGCAGGATACACAAGAAGAGTAGTTTCATGTAAGAACATGGTGTGATAGACAGATATAGTATGTACCAAAAACAGGAAAGCGTGTCATATTCACATGTATCATGTGTAAGTTAAGCAGATGCAGTTTACACTAATTAGGAGCAATACGAGCTAGACACCATATGCAACATGCAACCAGATATCACACTGCCAAGTTAGAGCAAGCACCTTGGATGGTGGAGTAGGGGAGCGGAGACTTGGACCTTGTAATGCACTATCAGTACAAGGAGAATCGGTACAGATGCTCCGTTTACATTGCTGCAGAGGACCACCATCATCGCCTTCCTTACTCTTTTCCTTCCTCTTTCTTGATTTTGCCTTGTCAAGTCAAACCCACAAGAAAAAGGAATAAAATTTGCTCTTCAGAACTCATTGATGCATTATACTGACGAACACTACTTTCATGTAAGGCAGCCGCATGATAGGAGGATGGAATATGTATGAAAAACAGGACGGCGTGACATATTGACATGTATGATGTATAAAGTGTAAACTAAGCACAAGGTGCTTGAACTTGTTAGAATCGATGCAAGCTACAAACCATATGAAAGATGAAACCAATATCACTCTGCCAAATTAAAAGGGTGCCCTAACAAATGTATTTGACCAAATTAGAAGCAATACATGGCAACATGCTAGAAATAATATGCGATATGCAACGAATAAAGGTGACTCATCGTAAGTGATTGATGCAGGATACAGAAGAGAGGTATTAGTTTCATGTAAGAACAAGGTTAACACATAGATGTAGTGTGTACCAAAAATAGGAAGGCATGTCATATTCACAGGTATAGTGTGTAAACTAAGCAGATGCAATTTACCCTAATTAGAAGCATTACAAGCTAGACACCGTATGCAACATGCAACCACATGTCACACTGCGAAGTTAGAGCAAGCACCTGTGATGGTGGTGTAGGGGAAGTGCGGTCTTCAGGTACAAAGCTATGTTCAATATCTTCATTTAGGCTTGCTGTTTCTTGAGAATCATGTGGAGAGGATGAAATTGCATTCTTTATAAGAGTATTGCATCTCATATTAACCCACGCGCGTGACTGTCTCATCATAAGCGATAGACGCAGGATACACAAGAACAGTAGTTTGATGTAAGAACATGGTGTGATAGGCAGATATAGTATGTACCAAAAACAGGAAGGCGTGTCATATTCACATGTATAATGTGTAACCTAAGGAGATGCAATTTAACAAATTAGGAGCATTGATGAGGGATACACAAGAAAAGTAGTTTAATGTAAGAACATGGTTAATAGAAAGACATAGTATGTACCAAAAATAGGAAGGCATGTCATATTCACAGGGGTAATGTGTTAACTAAGCAGATGCAATTTACCCTAATTAGAAGCATTACAAGGTAGACACCATATGCAACATGCAACCACATATCACACTGCCAACTAAGAGCAAGCACCTGCGATGGTGGTGTGGGGGAATTGCGGTGATCAACTAGAGAGCTACGTTGACTATCTTCATTTAGGCTTGCTGTTTCTTGAGAATCATGTGGGGAGGATGACACTGCACTCTTTAAACGAGCAGGGCATCTCACAGTAACCCACTCGGGTGACTGTCTCATCATAAGTGATTGACAAGGGATACAAAAGAGCATTAGTTTGATGTACGGACATAGTTAATAGACATATGTAGTATGTATCAAAAACAGGAAGGCATGTCATTATCAAAGGTATAATGCGTAAAGTAAGCAGATGCAATTTAACCAAATTGGAAGCAATACAACCACATTTTACAACGCAAAGTTAAAGCAAGCACCTGGGATGGTTGTGTGTGGCAATTGAGATCATCAACTGCAGAGCTATGTTTACTATCTCCAACTGCTGACACTGCACCCATTAGAGTGCTGAAACGCTTAGTGCTTATCTTTGAATTACATTGGAGCGACTTCTGTCTTTTCTTTTCTACATTCATCAACACTGCGTCAGAGTCTGAAATACCCATGCATAAAAAAACAATAGTGTGTGTATCGGTGAAGTGTGTGCACAATTAGTACAGTGTAAAGGTAGCAGATAGCAGGTTGGTGAGAAATAAATGACTGGAGACATATGATAGCTCTACAACATGGATGGCACACTAAATTACTACATGATTCTATGAAAATAACATTCGATTAAAAGCAAATAGGTCAGTCCATTTTTTCTGCACCGTCCGATGTACGAAGAACGGGCAGATCGCCTTCATCTACCTCCAGCCAGTCAGTGTTGACGATCTTCCTCGAAACGTGTAGGACCTTGAGAAGAGGTGTCTAGAGGGGGCGGGGGGGGGGGGGGTGATTAGACACTAAGTACCAAAGTTGTAGTTTTTAAGTTTTCTTAAGTTCAAGTGGAGTTTAGGCACAAGTCTAACATTCATAATACATATCAAGCAAGCATGCAAGAGTATATGGGCAGCGGAAACTAAAGCATGCAACTTGCAAGAATGTAGAGGGAAGGGTTTGGAGGATTCAAACGCAATTGGAGACACGGATGTTTTTGGCGTGGTTCCGATAGGTGGTGCTATCGTACATCCACGTTGATGGAGACTTCAACCCACGAAGGGTAATGGTTGCGCGAGTGTAACGCCCCGGATTCGTTGCGCCAGGTGTCCGCCAATTATTCGCCGTCGTTGCCATGACTTTTGCTTGCGTGTTGCATATTGCCATGTCATCATGTGCATTTCATTTTGCATACGCGTTCATCTCATGCATCCGAGCATTTTCCCGTTGTCCGTTTTGCGATCCGGCACTCCTATGTCATCCGGCGTCCCTTTTTGCCTCTTCTCTTGTGCGGGTGTTAAACTTTCTCGGAATGGACCGAGGTTTGCCAAGCGGCCTTGGTATAGCATCGGTAGACCGCCTGTCAAGTTTCGTGCCATTTGGAGGTCGTTTGATACTCCAACGGTTAACCGGGTAACCGTAAAAGCCCTCTTTTGTTGCAGCCCAACACCCCTTCCAAAGTGGCCCAAAACCCAGCAAACTCCCCTCCATGCCCTCCGCCGTTCGATCACGATTGTGTGGGCGAAAACCGTGCTCCATTTGGACTCTCCTAGCTCCCAGAAACTATATATATGCCTTCCCCCGTCCAAATCCGGGTCCAAACCCTGGTCCTCTTCCTCCCGCCGCCACCGGACACGTCCGTGACGGCCGGATACGTCCGCCCCGCTCCCCCCATCCACTTCGCAGCTGCCATGTGGCGCGCCACCACCCGCCTCCGCCGCAGCCCGCCCGAGCCCGTCGCGGGCCCGCGCGCCGCCGTCGGCCTGCGCCCCGTGCCTCCCGGCCCCTGCGCCGAGCGCCGCTGCCCCTCGGCCTCCCGCTCGCCCGCGACCCCGCCGCCGGTCACCTCTCCGCCCGGCGCCGGCGACCTCCGCCGCCGTGTACCCCGCCGCCCGAGTCGCCTCTCCTCCTGCCGGAGCGCCCGCGCCGCCCCGTCGTCCCTCCGCCGCCTCGGTTCCATACCGCCGCCCTGGCCTCGCCGGCCCCTGCTGTCTCCGGCGTCGGCCGCCATCCGCCGCCACCTTGGCCGGCGCCGCCCCGCTGGATCGACGCCGGCGCCCCACGCGGCCTCCCTCCGGCCTTCTCCGGTCTCCTTCGGCTAGATCCGAGCCGGAGCCGCCCGGATCCGGCCGTCCCCGACCTCCCCGGCCACCTCCCGCGCCTCCCCGGCGTCTTCCCCGTCCTCTCCGGCATCTACTCCGGCGAACCCCGGCGAACCTCGAAAACCGTGCAGATCTGAGGTTGACCCCGAAATTCCCCTGTCCCTGGTTTTTAACATTTTCATGCAAAGTTCATCGCATCATAACTCTGTGCATAGAGCTCCGTTTCGTGCGTGTAATATGTCAAATTGTTCATCTCGACAAGTAATTCATTTTATTCCATTGTATCATTTTCATTTGAGCTCATATTGATGCCCGAAATGCTGTTGGAAGAGTGCTATGTGATGTTAAACTGCTGAAACTGTTATAACATGCTCATTTGTCATTTTTGCCATGTTTGATGTGTGCATCCTATGAACATGAGCTCTACATGTGTTTTGATATATGCCATGCCATCTTTCCAAAGGTGCAATCCATGTATTTTTGTGACTTGTGTAGTGAGTGCGTCGAGCTCGTGAAGTAGGGTACTTGCTGTTGCTGTTTTGCTAGGCCGATTCTGTTATATTTTGTTGCTATGTAAACCTGCCGCTACAAGTCATTTCGTGCATAATATGGAGATGTTCACTAAGGATGATTTGTTATACATGTCATGATCTATCCATTCATGCCCTTGGTTGTAATTATAGCCTGCTGTAGCTTGTTGTTATCTTGCTCCAAACTTGCTAAATAATGTTGCTGTCAGCCTGTTAACATGAAGTTCAGTTTTGGCCATGTGCTTTTCTAGTGATCCATGCTTCCTATGAACTTGATCTTGCCATGCTTAGCTTCATAAACATGTATTCTTACTGTTGGTTGCCTTGCCATGCCATGTATTGCTCTGTGGTGAGTGGTTCAAGCTCACCAACATGCCTACTTATTGTTGTTCCTGCCATGTATGAATCTGTCATATCTTTTGCCATGTTTACATGGGTGCCATCATATTTTCTGTGCTCTTTTGGCTCATGGTCAGTAAGGGACTTTTGTTCTATGAAATTAGTAGATTCATGCCATGCCTTTGTTTGCCATGATAAGTTCCTGTAACATGTTGTTTGATAGCTCTAAACATTGCAACCTGATGTTATTACTGCTAAGCCTGAAACTGTTATTATTTGCAATCTTTCCATGTCATTTTGAGCATGTTCTAGTCTTTTCTGGAGATAGCTCAGTGTTCATGTTTTGTTGTGCTTTACCTGTACTTCATGCCCATGCCTTTTGTTCTTATATTGGGGTGCTGTAGTTTGTTGTTTTGATGCTTGTAAGATGCCTAGTTGCTGTTATGGACAGATTGTTGCTATAACTTGTATAGTGCGTGTGTGTTGAACCGTTGCTCCGTTTTGAGTGTGCTCTATATGAAACTTGCTTGTTTTTGCATGTAGCTTCATATTATCATGTTGCATCCTTGTTTTGAGGTGTTTGCTTGATGTTTGGGTGCATTTTGCGTCAATGCCATGTTTAACTTGTTTTGCTCATATCTTCTAGGCCGTAGCTCCAAATCTAATGAACTTTATAAGTAACTTGACTAGAATCTCGTGTAGATCATCTTGGTGCATCTTAACTTGCTGTTTAACAACTTGAACTTAAGGTTTATTCAGTTCTGGACCCATTTCGAAATTTGCATATGAGGACTTACCGGAATTGTTATATGTTGTTTCCGGCCTCATTTAAACTTGCCTTGATGTGTTGCTCTTGTATGCATCGTCTCTTGCCATGAGTAGCTTCATGTAGCTTTGTCGTGCATCATGCTTGTTGTGCATCATATCTTGTCTATGTGTGGTGTGTTTACCATGTTGTGTGCTTCTTCTCGATAGTTCCCGTTTCGTTGCGATCGTGAGGATGCGTACGTCTACGCTTGGTTCATCTTCGTGGCTTCATCTTCCTCATGGACTCATTCTTCTTCCTTGCGGGATTTCAGGCAAGATGGCCGCTACCCTGGATCTCACTACTATCATTGCTATGCTAGTTGCTTCGTTCTATTGCTTTGCTGCGCTACCTATCATTTGCTCTTCAAGCCTCCCAAATTTGCCATGAACCTCTAACCTTTG
Source organism: Triticum timopheevii (assembly GCA_963921465.1). Lineage (NCBI taxonomy): Eukaryota > Viridiplantae > Streptophyta > Magnoliopsida > Poales > Poaceae > Triticum > Triticum timopheevii. Next base: position 242,587,354 of record OY997264.1, on the reverse strand, counting down.
ACACCCTTCCTAGCAAACCATTGCTTGGCTATGTTACCGCTTTGCTCAGCCCTCTTATAGCGTTGCTAGTTGTAGGTGAAGTTGAAGATTTCTCCATGGTGGACAGGATTTTGTTGGGATATCACAATATCTCTTATATTATTAATGCATCTATATATTTGGTAAAGGGTGGAAGGCTCGGCCTTATGCCTGGTGTTTTGTTCCACTCTTGTCGCCCTAGTTTCCGTCATACCGGTGTTATGTTCCCGGATTTGGCGTTCCTGACGCGGTCGGGTGATTTATGGGACCCCCCTGACAGTTTGCTTTGAATAAAACTCCTCCAGCAAGGCCCAACCTTGGTTTTACCATTTGCCTCACCACCACCTACTTTTCCCTTGGGAGTAATTAACCCAAGGGTCATCTTTATTATAGCCCCCCGGGCCAATGCTTGTCTAAGTGTTGGTCTGAACTAGAGTCCTTTGAAGTGCCCCCTCAGGGAAACTTGAGGTCTGGTTTTAGTTGTACGGAGTGCTCATCCGGTGTTGCCCTGAGAACGAGATATGTGCAGCTCCTATCGGGATGTCGGCGCATCGGGCGGCTTTGCTGGTCTTGTTTTACCATTGTCGAAATGTCTTGTAAACCGGGATTCCGAGACTGATCGGGTCTTCCTGGGAGAAGGAATATCCTTCGTTGATCGCGAGAGCTTATCATGGGCTAAGTTGGGACACCCCTGCAGGGTATAAACTTTCGAGAGCCGTGCCCGCGGTTATGTGGCAGATGGGAATTTGTTAATGTCCGGTTGTAGATAACTTGACACCAGATCCGAATTAAAACGCATCAACCACGTGTGTAGCCGTGATGGTCTCTTCTCGGCGGAGTCCGGGAAGTGAACACGGTTTCTGTGTTATGTTTGACGTAAGTAGGAGTTCAGGATCACTTCTTGATCATTGCTAGCTTCACGACCGTTCCTTTGCTCTCTTGTCGCTCTTATTTGCGTATGTTAGCCACCATCTCATGCTTAGTCGCTGCTGCAACCTCACCACTTTACCCCTTCCTTTCCCATTAAGCTTTGCTAGTCTTGATACCCATGGTAATGGGATTGCTGAGTCCTCGTGGCTCACAAATTACTACAACAACAGTTGCAGGTACAGGTTATGCGATGATCATGACGCGAGAGCAATGTTTGCTTATTTTGGAGTTCTTCTTCTGCTTCTTCTTTGATTAGGGGATAGGTTCTAGGTCGGCAGCCTGGGCTAGCAGGGTTTGGAGGATTCAAACGCAATTGGAGACACGGATGTTTTAGGCGTGGTTCCAATAGGTGGTGCTATCGTACATCCACGTTAATGGAGACTTCAACCCACGAAGGGTAACAGTTGCGCGAGTCCACGGAGGGCTCCACCCACGAAGGGTCCACGAAGAAGCAACCTTGTCTATCCCACCATGGCCATCGCCCACGAAGGACTTGCCTCACTAGCGGTAGATCTTCACGAAGTAGGCGATCTCCTTGCCCTTACAAACTCCTTGGTTCAACTCCACAATCTTGTCGGAGGCTCCCAAGTGACACCTAGCCAATCTAGGAGACACCACTCTCCAAGAAGTAACAAATGGTGCGTTGATGATGAACTCCTTGCTCTTGTGCTTCAAATGATAGTCTCCCCAACACTCAACTCTCTCTCATAGGATTTGGATCTGGTGGGAAGAAGATTTGAGTGGAAAGCGACTTGGGGAAGGTTAGAGATCAAGATTCATATGGTAGGAATGGAATATCTTGGCCTCAACACAAGAGTAGGTAGTTCTCTCTCAGAAAATGTATGCTGGAAGTGTAGGTTCAGTCTGATGGCTCTCTCCACGAATGAAGAGGAGGTGGAGGGGTATATATAGCCTCCACACAAAATCTAACCGTACACACAATCTACCAAACTCGGTGGGACCGAATCGTTAAACTCGGTCAGACCGATTTAGCAAATAATGTGACCGTTAGGGTTTTCGGTGGGACCGAAATGCAACTCGGTGAGACCGATATGATTAGGGTTAGGGCATAACGTAATCTCGGTAAGACCGATTACACAAACTCGATGAGACCGATTTTGGTAATAAGCTTTCCAGAGAGTTGGTTAGGCAAATTCGGTTGGACCAATTACACAAACTCGGTGAGACCGATTTTGGTAATGAGTCAACCAGGAAGTTTGCATTGTAATCTCGGTAGTACCGATTACACAAACTCGGTGAGACCAATTTTGGTAATGGACATACACAGAGAGATTACAATCCCATCTCGGTGAGACCGAGATCCCTATCGGTGAGACCGATTTGACTAGGGTTTGTGGCAGTGGCTATGACATTCAAACTCGGTGGCGCCGGATAGAAAGAGTCAGTGGGGCCGAGTTTGACTCTAGGTTTAGGACACTTGTGTGGAAGTGGGAAAGTAGTTGAGGGTTTTGGAGCATATCACTAAGCACTGTGGAGCAAGAAACTCATTAAGCAACACCTCATCCCTTCTTGATAGTATTGGCTTTTCCTATAGACTCAATGTGATCTTGGATCACTAAAATATAAAATGAAGAGTCTTGAGCTTGAAGCTTGAGCCAATCCTTTGTCCTTAGCATCTTGAAGGAGTTCCCACATCCTTTAGTCCATGCCACTTCATTGTTGAACTTATCTGAAACATACTAGATAAAGGTGTTAGTCCAACAAGAGATATGTTGACATTAATTACCAAAACCACCTAGGGAGCACTTGTGCTTTCAATCTCCCCCTTTTTGGTAATTGATGACAACATACATCAAAGCTTTAGATAAAGATATGAAGAATAGCAAGTAAAGCTTTGGAAAGACATGTAACAAGCATAGGCTCCCCCTACATGTATGCAATCATGTGAATATGGAATATAGAAAGCATGTGAGAGCATAACCATGATAGAGCAGGCAATGTGTTACATGTATCTTGGTCATATGCATCAGAGCAAAGAATATTAAAGAGAATACCTTCATGCCCATGAGTCCTTCTTGCAAACAGTATGTACATCAGCAAGAATTCCTCATACACATGATTATGATGCATATACTTACCTTGTAGTCTTGAGTTGGCTTGGGATGGAATGAACCTGCACAAACAAGGTTAGATAACACAGGTACATCTACTAGCCAGAGCAAACAAAAGAAACCACAAGAATACCAATACTGGGATGACATGTAGAGAGTGAGTACTAAGTACCACCTTGGATTAGACATGTCCCCAAGAGTAAAGATATGCAATGAATTTAAATGATTTCTTTCCCTTAGATGTCTTGCTCCCCCTGAATCTAGCATGTGATACTGGGAGAAGATAGGGAAAAGAAAATCAGAGCTGAAAGATATGAATGATGAACAGAGCTAATGCAAATAAGCACAACAGATCATAAGAACATGTCTCTCCCCTCAAGAAGACATGTGGCGTCTCTCCTCTTGAACACCAAGCATCTGGGATCCTTGAGAAATACTTCTACTTAAGTATTCTCTCCCCCTGAAGATCTCTCTCGCCCCCTTGAGGATCTCTCTCTAAATGATAAGCTTTGATGTGATCTCGCTCTCCCACTTTGACATCAATTTCCAAGAAGGGCTTTCTATAATCTGTCGAATGGGTTTGGTCCTTGAGACACAGCACAAAGCAATGATAAAAATGTGATGCTTGTAGAGGACAAGATTCATTGAGTGGAGCTGGATCAGAAGAAACATAGAATATGTGGCAAACTGTTTTTCCTGATGTGAAATCTGTGGCACCGAGTGGTATGCTTCGGTTGTACCGAATGGATTCGGTTGGACCGAAAACAACAAATCGGTGAAACCGAGTTCATCGCAGAGAAAACACTTGTCACCTCAGCTCACTAGACTAGTAAGGATCTCACAAAGATTTGCAAGGAGTTGGATGCCGAAAATGTAGAGCAAACAAAAAGAAATCTAGATGAAGTTTTTTTTGAAAGGGGAAACAAATATGCATGAGACAAATGCAAAAACACAGAAAAGAACATAAGAGAACTTCATCTAGAGATGGTCGGCGACAAAGTCACCTATGTTAGAGTATATTGACTTAGGAGTCAAGTGAGATCACTTGATCATAGGTCATACTCATCGTTTAAGCTCAAAATGGGGTTGCCATTTTTCGTTTAAGCATCTTGATGTATTCACATCTTGTTGAGTTGCTTTAGCTCATGACTTGGAGTAAAGCTTCTCTAAGATGGAATAACATACCTTGGTTGGTGGTGTTGTCCATGTAGTTGAACTTGTGTGGGTTGCTCAAGGTTGATGTAGCTCATTAAGAGTTGGGAGCACCACTTGGAATTTGAGTCCATCTACCTACATGGGTTAGTCTTGCAAGGAAGAGCACTTGTGTATCCAAAAATGACAATCATGATGCTCAACATAGAATTTGTCAAAGGATATGTTTGAATAGTTCCGTGCTTCCTTGTTTTCAACCACCATAGTGTAGAGACTTGGTGATGTAGAGATTGCTCAAGATGTGAGTAGATTACAATCTCATGGAATTTGATTCCACCAAGTACCTACATGGGTTAGATAACATGCAGGATACAAATATACCCAAGACATAAGATTTCCATCATAAGAGAAATATCAAGGATTAGTCATAAGCTCATTTCTTGCATGTATCCAATGGAGTTTCTACTCCAAGTTTGAAGCATCAATTATGTTCAATTCTCCTCTTAACCTGCAAAACACTTTATCATCAAGAGGTTTAGTGAATATATCCGCTAATTGCTTTTCGGTGCGAACATGCTTAAGATCAATGTCACCCTTAGCAACATGATCTCGAATGAAATGATGACGAACTTCAATATGCTTAGTTCGAGAATGTTGCACAGGATTATGACCAATTTTGATAGCACTTTCATTGTCACAAAGCAATGGAACATGTCTCACATATATCCCATAATCTTTAAGAGTTTGGGTCATCCAAAGTAATTGAGCACAACATGAACTAGCGACAATATATTCCGCTTCGGCGGTGGATAAGGATACCGAGTTTTGTTTCTTGGAGGACCAAGACACAAGAGATCTACAAGAAATTGACAAGTACCCGAAGTGGACTTTCTATCAACCTTGTCTCCGGCATAGTCCGAGTCGGAATAGCCAACAAGATCGAAAGAGGCCCTCTTAGGATACCAAATGCCAAAATTTGGTGTATGGATTAAGTATCTCACTATCCTTTTCACGGCCTTAAGATGACATTCTTTAGGAGCAGCTTGATATCGTGCACACATGCACACACTTAGCATGATATCGGGACGTGAAGCACATAGATATAATAATGAACCAATCATAGAGTGATAAACCTTTTGATCAACCGGTTCACTATCTTTGGTCAAATCAAGATGTCCACTAGTAGGCATGGGTGTAGACATACCTTTGCATTCTTGCATATTGAACTTCTTGAATAAGTCCTTGGTGTACTTCGTTTGAGAAACAAAGGTACCTTCCTTAGTTTGCTTGATTTGCAACCCAAGAAAGAATTTGAGTTCACTCATCATAGACATCTCAAACTTCTCCGACATTAGCTTCCCAAACTTTTCACTAAAATGAGGGTTAGTTGAACCAAATATAATATCATCAACATAGATTTGGCACACAAATAGTTCTCCATTAACCCTTTTAGTAAAAAGAGTAGAATCAATTTTCCCAATTTCAAAGCCTTTTTCAATAAGGAACTTGGTCAAGCATTTATACCATGCTCTAGGAGCTTGTTTAAGACCATAAAGAGCTTTGTGAAGTTTGTAAACATGATTGGGTTTCTTAGGATTGACAAAGCCGGGAGGTTGTTTAACATAAACTTCCTCCTCTATTTCACCATTTAGAAAAGCACTTTTAATGTCGATTTGGTACAAGGTGATATCATGATGATTAGCATAGGCAAGTAAGATGCGAGTGGACTCAAGTCTAGCAACGGGGGCGTAAGTCTCACCATAGTCCATACCTTCAACTTGTGTGTAGCCTTGGGCGACGAGACGTGCTTTGTTGCGAACTACTTGTCCATCTTCATCTTGCTTGTTGCGAAACACCCATTTGGTACCGATGACGTTGTGGTTGTTGTCGGGCTTCTCGACCAATGTCCAAACTTGGTTTCTCTCAAAGTTGTGTAGCTCTTCATGCATAGCATTTATCCAATCCGGATCTTCCAATGCTTCTTCAAACTTCATAGGTTCAATGCTAGAGATGAAAGAATAGTTTTCACAAAAGTTAGCTAAACGAGTTTTAGAGCGAGTGATTCTCCCAGTTTGAATGTCATTGTAGATTTGCTCGACAGGATGATCTTTAGCAATTCTTGCTCGAACTCGTGAAAGCTTTTGCTGGGGTCTTCCTTGAAAATCTTCTTCATCTTGTTCTTCTTCTTGGCCTTCTTCATTGTTGGCGTTGTCGTTCTCTTGTCGTGGTGGAGAAGGAGGTTGTTGACGTTCATCTTGATGCACTTCCTCGTTTTCTTCATCTTGGTGCGTCCCACTTGTGGATGCTTCCGTATCAACTCTTGGTTCACCTTGTTGTGAAGTAGAAGCTTCCACTTGAACGGACGAGGTACTCTCCTTCACCTCCGTTGGACGGACCTTGCCAATAGACAAGTCTTGGATTGCTTCCGAAGGGTCTTTGTCTCCTACATCAATTGGCAATTGCTCTACCTGCGAGCCGTTAGATTCATCAAACTTCACATCTACCGTCTCTTCAACCTTTCGGGTGAAATTGTTGTAGACACGGTATGTGTGAGAGTTTGAGCCATAACCTAGTAGGAAACCTTCATGAGACTTAGGAGCAAATTTAGAACGACGATGCTTATCAAGAATGCAGCACTTTGAGCTGAATACTCGAAAGTATCCAACTTGGGGTTTGTTACCAGTGAGGAGCTCGTATGCCGTCTTGCCGAGTAGCTTGTGAAGATACAAGCGATTTGTTGCATGACAAGCTGTCTCAACCGCTTCTGCCCAAAAGTGCTTCGGTGTCTTGTACTCATCAAGCATCGTTCTCGCCATTTAGATGAGCGTCCGGTTCTTCCTCTCAATAACTCCGTTTTGTTGAGGTGTGTACGTAGCCGAGAACTTGTGTGAAATCCCTTCTTCGTCAAGAAAGGTGTCCACATTTGCATTCTTGAACTCCGTTCCGTTGTCGCTGCGAACCTTCTTGATCTTCACTTCAAATTGATTTTGGTCCTTCCTAGCGAAGTTTTTGAAGATCTTTTGGACCTGCGATTTATCATCGAGAAAGAACACCCACGTAAATCTTGAAAAATCATCAACTATAATTAGACCAAAAGAATTTCCACCGAGACTCTGGTAAGAGTTGGGACCAAAAAGATCCATGTGAAGTAGCTCGAGTGGCCTCCTTGTGGTCATGATGTTCTTCACGGGATGCCTTCCTCCAACCTGTTTACCTGCCTGACAAGCGTTGCAAAGTCTATCCTTATCAAATATGACATCATTAACTCCAAGGATATGATTTCCTTTAATAAGCTTGTCAAGGTTTCGCATACCAACATGACCTAATCGTCTATGCCATAACCAACCTTTTGAGGATTTAGCAATGAAGCAAGTTTTAGGTTGAGCCTTTTTAGTGAAATCAAAAATGTATAGATCACCTCTACGCACACTGGTAAAGACCATTTTATGATTGTCTCGACGAAACACTTGGCAATCTACTTCAGTAAATAGGACATTGAAACCGAAATCAGCAAGTCTAGATACTGAAAGTAAGTTGTATCCAAGAGATTCAACGAGCATGACATTTTGTATGGAGCTATCATGTGATATGGCCACCTTACCGAGGCCAACCACCTTACCCTTTGAGTTGTCACCGAAAGTGACATACTTTCGAGGACTATCATTATTAGCAAGCTCACGAAACATGTCTTTATCTCCGGTCATGTGATCGGTACATCCACTATCAAGGACCCATTCCTTTCCTCCTGACATATATCCCCAAAGATTTACCATAAGACCAAAATGTCTCATTGCATCATCAAGATCGAAGTCACTATCATCATCCTCGTCATAGTATCCACGTTCAACATCGTCATGTGGTGGATCAAATCCTAGAGAGGGTGATTCGTTAGAGTGAGTTTGACAATGATCTTGCTTATGAATTTTTATAGCTTCGGAAATAATATCACTAATAATTCCAACATTTCCTTTGGCACGCATAAGGTTTGTAAGCTCAAATAGACGATCACCAAACATAGGATCACTAGTATTCATCTTACTCAAAGCAATAGACTTATGAAGAATTTCATCAAGATTTTTCAAGGAATAGTTTGGAAAGCGTTCCTCAAGAAATTTCCATATAGTGTAGGCACACTTAAGAGTAGGCAAACATCCAATCAAGTTTCTAGGCAATCCTCTAATGATAAGTTCGGCAGTTCTAAGATTCCTAATCATGTCAATTGACTCAGCATGGGTAGGATGCATAGGGTCAACATGAGGTGCACAAGGGCTAGAAATGTACTTGTTCAAATGATATTGATTGAAAATTACAAGCATCTCATTTTTCCACTCATGAAAATAATCTCCATCAAGAATAGGCACTCTATGTCTAAGACTCCCCAAAGTAGACTCACCCATCTTCCTCCAATGGTGATAAAACCAAGGCAATGGAGACCAATGCTCTAATACCACTTGTAGGACCTTGAGAAGAGGTGTCTAGAGGGGGGGGGGGGGTGATTAGACACTAAGTACCAAAGTTGTAGTTTTTAAGTTTTCTTAAGTTTAAGTGGAGTTTAGGCACAAGTTTAACATTCATAATACATATCAAGCAAGCATGCAAGAGTATATGGGCAGCGGAAAGTAAAGCATGCAACTTGCAAGAATGTAGAGGGAAGGGTTTGGAGGATTCAAACGCAATTGGAGACACGGATGTTTTAGGCGTGGTTCCGATAGGTGGTGCTATCGTACATCCACGTTGATGGAGACTTCAACCCACGAAGGGTAACAGTTGCGCGAGTCCACGGAGGGCTCCACCCACAAAGGGTCCACGAAGAAGCAACCTTGTCTATCCCACCATGGCCATCGCCCACGAAGGACTTGCCTCACTAGCGGTAGATCTTCATGAAGTAGGCTATCTCCTTGCCCTTACAAACTCCTTGGTTCAACTCCACAATCTTGTCGGAGGCTCCCAAGTGACACCTAGCCAATCTAGGAGACACCACTCTCCAAGAAGACACAAATGGTGCGTTGATGATGAACTCCTTGCTCTTGTGCTTCAAATGATAGTCTCCCCAACACTCAACTCTCTCTCATAGGATTTGGATCTGGTGGAAAGAAGATTTGAGTGGAAAGCGACTTGGGGAAGGCTAGAGATCAAGATTCATATTGTAGGAATGGAATATCTTGGCCTCAACACATGAGTAGGTAGTTCTCTCTCAGAAAATGTATGCTGGAAGTGTAGGTTCAGTCTGATGGCTCTCTCCACGAATGAAGAGGAGGTGGAGGGGTATATATAGCCTCCACACAAAATCTAACCGTTACACACAATCTACCAAACTCGGTGGGACCGAATTGTTAAACTCGGTCAGACCGATTTAGCAAATAATGTGACCGTTAGGGTTTTCGGTGGGACCGAAATGCAACTCGGTGAGACCGATATGATTAGGGTTAGGGCATAACGTAATCTCGGTAAGACCGATTACACAAACTCGGTGAGACCGATTTTGATAATAAGCTTTCCAGAGAGTTGGTCAGGCAAACTCGGTTGGACCGATTACACAAACTCGGTGAGACCAATTTTGGTAATGAGTCAACCATGAAGTTTGCATTGTAATCTCGGTAGTACCGATTACACAAACTCGGTGAGACCGATTTTGGTAATGGACATACACAGAGAGATTACAATCCCATCTCGGTGAGACCGATTTGACTAGGGTTTGTGGCAGTGGCTATGACATTCAAACTCGGTGGCGCCGGATAGAAAGAGTCAGTGGGGCCGAGTTTGACTTTAGGTTTAGGACACTTGTGTGGAAGTGGAAAAGTAGTTGAGGGTTTTGGAGCATATCACTAAGCACTGTGGAGCAAGAAACTCATTAAGCAACACCTCATCCCTTCTTGATAGTATTGGCTTTTCCTATAGACTCAATGTGATCTTGGATCACTAAAATATAAAATGAAGAGTCTTGAGCTTGAAGCTTGAGCCAATCCTTTGTCATTAGCATCTTGAAGGAGTTCCCACATCCTTTAGTCCATGCCACTTCATTGTTGAACTTATCTGAAATACTGGATTAAGGAATTAGTCCAACAAGAGATATGTTGACATTAATTACCAAAACCACCTAGGGAGCACTTGTGCTTTCAAAACGCCAGCGACCACCGACCCAGTGTTCCTCCCCTGCCTGCGCCCTCCCCTCGACCTCACCGTACCGCCGTGCTTGGCACCCCCCGGACATCCATTCAAGCCCTGCCGACGTCCAGATCGGGCGCAAGCAGCTCCTGCGCCCCACACCCCTATTATAGACACCGATGCGCCGCTTCCACGGGGAACAGACGGACTAGGTGCTCCGCGCGCCTAAGCGGGTGCTGCTTCTTTTAATTGCGGTTCGACTGACCCTGAATTGAAATCCAGGCGGGCTACTGACCTCTAGCAAAGGTGAAATAGTAAAAGGGAGGAAACCTTGTGCATTTAGTATCACAAAGAAGATGCAGTAAGAAGCGCTCAACTAGTTTCTTTCGTGGGATGAATACGGTGTGAGCGGAGACGTAAGATTTGGACGAATAAGGGAAGAAGAGTACCTCTTTCTGCTGGCAGTGTTGTGTCCTCCTTCTGTTTTTCCGACGATCTTCTTGTTGTTCGCTGGAAACCAGAAGTTGTGGAGGACGATGCAGCCTTGGACGAACCCATGGCCAAGTTGTTGAGTGTGGTGCGGTGGCCGTCTGTCGGCTGCGGGGAAGCAGATCCGAGGCGGCGAACGACGGTGTAGCGGGAACAGCGGTGGACGATTGCGACAGTGGAGCCGCAGCAGTGAGGCGCAGGACGGCGTGGTCGGAGTGGTTCTGGTACGGTGCACGTCGGCGTCGGTGTCATGGAGGCAGCTCTGCCTCGACTTCGGCTGCTAAGTCCTTGAGGGCATTTCGGTTGCGGTTGTGTTGGACGACGACGTCGGGGTACCGGCTCCGGCGTGATGGAGGAGGGCGGCGGTGGATTGGCCGCTATGGGGTGGAGGACAGAGGAGGCTGGGGTTTCGCGGCTGGTGGAGAGGGTGTTTTCGCGCCCACGGAGTATGAATGGGGAAACGGAGGGAGGCGGGAACTAAGGGGGAACAATGTTTCGGTTTGAGACGCGCTTGTTTGAAATTTGGGGAAAGTTACAAACTTTGCCCCCATCTAAAATTTCGGACATATTGCGGGTTGGGGGTAGGACAGTCATGTCAGGTGTCCCAAATGTGGGCTGGATAGATTTCGGTCGAGCGCATGGGTGTTTAGGCGCCCACGGCGTATGAATGCTTCTCGGAGGCAGTTGAGACTGGCGTCTTGGTGAAGTTACAAACCTACCGCGGTTTAGACCTTTGGACATCGGGCCAATAGGCTACACGGGCCAGAGTCAGGACAGTAATTTCCTACCACCAAAACATTAGTCTTGTGCGGTTTCGGGTGACCAGAGGCCTATTTGTCGCTTCGTTCAATATTTGGGAGCAGAAGCATTAATGTTTTCGGTTCTCTTGAATAGAACTTTCAGGATTTGTCAAACTTCACAAATCTTTACTCTTGAAAATCCTAAATCTACGATTATTTTGGAATGGAGGGGGTACATTTGAATATACATTGTACACTAGTATATATTAAAAGATATGCAACTTACCTCAGTTCATGCATGGTTCCAGATATAATCTCCTTGGTTGCAAAAAAAAAGTTAGATATGCGTATGAATATATATAGCATGTTCAAACTCACAACAAAGATTGATGCCCCCTTTTACATCTGATTTACAAATGCCATTATCTCGGGTTCAAATAGATGAATGCACTTCCTATGAATTCGAATCTTCGAAACCCCCTTTATGTTGAATTCGACATGTATTCTATTTCGCAGCTAGCAATTTGGAATGTATCCATGCAAGTGACAAATGTATAAAGTGTTTCACACTAACAACATGGAGTGCACTAATTAATGTTTATATATGAATTGCAAAAGCATCCATTGCCTGTATTTCAAACCGCTCTCACTCTATGGATCGATAATATGAAATAAACACTTGCACATGCTAGAATTCAATAGAGTATGGGTGTTTGATAGACCGATTTTCGTCCATACGCAATTTGCAAAATTCATGATCTCATCCAAAAATAATAATGCCATTTATATTTTAATTTAATGCGTAGAACCACCTTTTACACGTAGATGCACTATGCCTCACCCCGTTCTCACAAACGTGTTATATATCTCTCTATCTAACACATAAGTGCACACACTTTATATGAATCGGCATTTCTCTTTCACACATGCTCACAATCTCTCTCAGGGTGTCGGGGTGTCTCACGCACATGCTCTCTCTGTTTCTCTCTCTCTCTCTTTCTGACTACTATGTACCACTCTTTTCACTAATCTCAGTTGGAAAACACTATTTCTCTCACATGCATATATACACATGCACGGTCTCTACTAGCCCTCTATACGCACATATATGTGCCTACGTGTCTCCTGCACACACATTATCTTTAGGCCTCTCTCGCACACATTGCCTCCCCCGACACACCTCTCTCTTAGTAGTTGGCAGATATGATTTCATCATATCATTCGGTAGGATATCCCTGGCTGTTAGGCTGGATGGTAATACGAGGCAATGTTTTACCCTAGTTCGGATCGGACCCTTGAAGTTGAAGAAAGAGCCTACTCCTGGTACTGTATATTAGTGATAGGGGTGTGTACAAAGTACACGTGAATACCAGGCATTGTGCGTGTGTGTATTCTATCGATGAACTAGCCCTCAAGCTTGTATAACATACTAAGGGCCTAGGGTTTCAAATCATATATAATCGGCTTATCACCAGTGGGGATAGAGTCCTCCGCGACTCTGGTAGCTTCGTGTTGTACGCCGAGTCCTCCACATGGGTCTTCGTATAACACGTCTCGGTCCAACCTATATGTGGCGCAGGATGGAACTGACCCATGAGTCTTCATGTTGACCCACCACAACTAGAAATGATGTGCCCACCACACCACACACGCAATCGACCACTAAGAAAATAAGCATATACATTAGTACAACGATATCTAGCTCACGATACGTCTCCATATTTTGTTGATGACACTGACGGACTTTGCATTTGATGCGTGCTCCGTATTTTGTTGACGACACTTACGGTCATTGTATTTGAAGTGAAAGCACGATATGGCCACTGGACTTCAGAATAAGCTCATCACGGTCACCACATACATTTTGTCGTGCTAATCAACATGTGGTTGGATGGTTAGAGGACAATGGTTTCTCGAGCCCACCAAGGTTAAAGTCTCGGTGCTCGTATTATCTTGTGTTAATTTCAGTATTTTCCGGCGATGTACGTTCAGTGGGAGGAGACATTCCACTCGACTACGAGGCACCTATGATGACTTCGTAAAACTTTAATATCATATATGCTGGCCCACTCTCTCGAAGGTGCTCATAGGGGTATGGTTCGCGTGTGTGCGCTTATAGCGATGAGTGCTTGCGCGTATATATGAGCCCTTGCGTCTGTACCATGTTAAACAAATACATGTCATGATTATACGGTCACTGGCTCACCCGTACAACTCCGTATTTTGTTGATGACACAATCAATTGACCAGTCAAACGTTCCACGCGGCGCAACACTGACACGTACACATGCATTGACGAACACACGCACGTACGCACCCATGCATGCAACACTGAAACGTACCCTTGCACGCACGCAACACTCACACACCTGCATGCATACAGCACACGACGCAAGACACACGCTCAACCTATACGTGCATGCACCCTTTTCTAAGGACATGGATTGTTACGGGTATTAATCAATCTTATCTGTGATAAGCAAAATATTGATGTTTGCAGCGGTCTTTATGAATCACAACGTATCGAACGAGATATCAACATAGTAGGCTTATCTACATGAAAAAGATGACGTCACACTCAATGAACAATCATCAGTTTATGAAATGCCTGCTTCTGACCGCCCTGGCCCACCAAAGGTTCCTCTGCTGTGCGCTGCCTGCGTTGGGTCACTGACATGCAGGCCATGCACCCAAAGAGCCCACACGTCAGTGGAAGAACGGTGCAGTGTCCTAGGTCAGAGTCGAGGGCGCCACTCGCGGCACACCTGGTTGAACACGCCTCCGTGCCACATTCAAACGCCTCCATGAAACCCGCCCGTGTGGAAGCCGAGAAACCCACTCTGGACACACGTCCGTTCATGACCGGGCCGCTGTTAAACGCAACGCCAACCGAGCTCCTCCCGTTCCCCGTCTATTTAATCTCCTATTTAAATGAGGCCAAACGCCGGCCAAGAATTGCACACCTCCGCCACTCCCCTATCTCCTCCACCATTTTGTCCACTCTTACAATGGCTTACGAAGAGTAGTTATTTCGCATCCAAGTCGGCAGGGTAGCCCTCCGGATACGAGCTATGCAGCTCGCTGATCCACCTCCCTCCCCTCACCCGATGGAGCCAGTTGCCGCCCCAAGCTGGCGCGCGGTTCAGCAACTCGCCGCTCCAGGCCAGCTCGACGAGGAGCGGCGCACGGGCGTCGTTGCTGCCGTCCATGCCGCCTCCTCGTACCGCGTCTCCCGTTTCTGTGGCCGAGACTCCCATGCCGGCGGCCGCGCCATGCAAGGAGCGACAGAAGCCGGGTGCGCGGAGAGCGATGAGTCAGTGGCCAGCGCCTCCGCGTCCGTCGCCATCATCGAGGAGAAGTAGAACACGGGAGGCCGCCACCGCTTGGGTCCCATGAAGGCCACCGCGGAGGCGACGCTGGCGTACATAGCAGGTGTCTTGCGGGATCCTTTTGTTGCGATGACCTTCATCGAGCCCGCATGGGCTCCATAGAAGAGGGGAATGTTAGGATGACCTCGAGCCGGTGCTGGCCATGGCAAAGTAGTGGCCGGTGATGAACTCGAACCAGTGCTGGCCACCATCATCTTCGGCAGAAACCAATGATATCAGTTGGGCAGTGGGGAAGCAAGCCGTCCTTTGCGCTGAAGCATATACCTCCCGGGCTCCCGGCAGTCCTGTGATCGTGCTGCCGGACATGAGGAATACAAATCGATCGGCGGGCGACCATTTAGGCCAGGTATTATATACCTGTGCTGTCGAAAACTAGCACCGCGTAGTTCATTTGAATGTAATGAAATCCGTCATGTTTGTATGAAAATCTGGTATTTTATATGATTTCCGTCGTTGTTTATATGAAATATCGGTTTGTCTATGTGTTTGTGTGAATTTCGTCCAGTTGGTTGAGTTGATGTCATAATGTGTGCGGCTACGATTGGATGGCGTAATTTGCGGGTCACGGTCGGTCTGCGGGCGGCTTGGGCGGCGTTGTGGGACAAAAAAACACAGCTCGTGCAAGCTCGTCTCCAACGTGCGCGCTGGAGGATGCATGACAGCATGAGCACCCGAGCCATTCCTCGTTCATCGGTAGCAAAGGCACCGGTGGACAAAACGGTCACCAATATTTTGGCTACCCTGGGCAAGATCCAAAGAGCCCCTCCCAACAGATTCAAATCCCTCGTTCGCCGTGGAATTTTGCCATGTGTTGTTTTCATGGACTAGCAAGATGCCCATGCATTGCACGGAACATCAAGATGCATTTTTTTACAAACTCCCGCATGCATGCAAGGGATAATTAATGTCCTCCTTTGCTAGTACCACAAGGCAAACACCATTAATATTGCATCGATTTGTGTTAGCGGCCTTGTATATCTGCAAATTGCAATTTTGATAGTGGCCCCTTGTATATAAAAATGGAGGGAGAAAGATGAGAGATAAGGTGAGGAGGAGTGGGGCGTGGTGGTGACTGGTGGTCGGACTGGGCGGAGGCATGGGGATGGACGATGCATTATGTCTAGGTTTGTATCTCTCTCACACACACCCACGTAGGTGGGGGACGTGCACAAAGAGAAGAGGTGCACGCACGGCGCACGTACTCCCGTTTCTTTCCCAACCAGACCCGCTTGGGTACACGGTGGAGCTCATTTCTGTATGAAAAAGGCAGCCCACGTGGTAATTTGGCACGTGTACTGGTTGTCCACTTAGTGGAGGGAGGATCGTCTACCACGGGTGAACAAACAAATTGTGACTTGACGCGTTATGTTAAATTAAAAAAAGAGGCAAACCATGTGGGGCCTACCTTAGAGGCAAGGCTCTATACGCTGGAGTACTTTTGATGTGTCCCATCAACTCGCAGAACAAGGAGAAGCTTGCTTAGTATGCCATCTCCCCCGCCCACGGGCGCGGTGGCTCGCAGGATGAGGTGAAGCTTGCTTACGAGTAGTAGTAGTAGTAGTAGTAGTAGTAGTACTGTACGCCTTTACGCCCGCTCCCTCGCCCACGTGCGCGATGGCTCGCAACATGAGGAGAAAATTTTACTACTCCCTCCGTTTACTCCTCGTCCCTACTACGTACTTTGGTTAGTACTCTCTCCATTTACTTATACAAGGCCACTATAAAAATACATTTTGCATCTATACAAGGCCACAAATAGTAATCGAGACAAAAGTTACAACTCCCTCCTTTCCAGTTTATGGCTCAATTTCAAAATCTCTCTAACCAAGCTAGACGGTGAGTGGTCGAATTATTTTCGTAGTTTGCACAAGTAATTAGTATGCTCGTTTTACTCAAGAAGTTATGTTTACCGAGGCATTAATTAGAACGAATGCATGAATGACCACTAAATTTCCATGAACTTGTATATGCATTGGTTAGTTTCCTCTTGACACTGCTTGCGTAGGGTGATCTAACGCACCTCGAAATCCAACGTGTAATGGCACTACTACTAGTATAGTAGAATTGAGACTTATCAAATGGAAAAAAGAATGTCTTTTAGATGAGCCCTATAAACCCTAATGGGTACGTACTCCGTAAAAACAGTTTTTTCCAAAAGTAAGTCACTCCCTTTCATGAATTCTGTAGTATACTCCTCCGTCGATGCTCCCTTTCATGAATTCTGTACTTCTTGTCGCCGACATGTGGGACATATAGCAACCGGGTCAACGTGTCAAGCACCAAATAACAGTGCAGAACAGCAGGGGGACGCACCCCACTCGTACAGGCCCAGTAGTAGTAATGAGCAATGAGACGTCAAATCACAATGCCGCACCTTCCCAGACGGATGAAGCAACCATTATTTCACACTTCGGTTCGCCATTATCTCAAACCACGTAGTATTGCTTCTGCCTCAAGAGGGACAAGCGCATCGCCTTGGTACATCATGACACGTGGGACCGCATGACAGGCCATGCTCCCCTGCCGATCGCTCGGTAAAATCACCTCATTTTTACTATACTTCCCCCGTATCGGTTTACTACATGGCATGCACGTCGTTCTAGGTTGAGACTTTAACTGGCTATATATGTGATGAACAGTACTCTAGCCTTTTAAAAAATGTATACTTTTGTACAGTAGTACTATCGATGGATTGCGCCATGGAGCAAAAATTGAAATAAAAAAAAAGGTGGTACATATAGAGAGCGCTCGTCGCCAAATTATGCATATAGTAC
Source organism: Triticum timopheevii (assembly GCA_963921465.1). NCBI lineage: Eukaryota > Viridiplantae > Streptophyta > Magnoliopsida > Poales > Poaceae > Triticum > Triticum timopheevii. Next base: position 242,569,685 of record OY997264.1, on the reverse strand, counting down.
TATTAAAAAAAGCTAGTACGTGCTTAATTGGGGTGCCAAATTCTATTAAGGAAATACTAGTAGTATGTACATATTGAAGAGTTAAAGTAATGAGAAGAAACATAACATAGTTCTGCTGGGGACTCAGCACAACACACCCCTCAAATTAAACTAAGCACACCTGAAATTAAACTATGCAACTAATCCGGTAGACACTGCATTAGAAGTTTAGAACCACCATGAGCAACGACACTGCCGCCTTACTCGGAGTCCTCGTCCACGTCCTCGACTTCGTCCTTGTCCCTCTTCCTCTTGGACGATACTTCTTTGCTTGAACCGCACACTTGGCTGTTGCTCTTCATCCAACCCTTGTAGATATTGAAACAAAGGTAGCCATCCATTGCAGCGTAGTGGATGTGGTCTATATCTAGTACATTCCGCTGCCATGCATGATGATGAAACGTGTAATGAGGTTTCTCCAGTTTACGGTACGAAGGATGAACCATTGCTCCTGCCAGGGTCAGCATTGAAGGCTGACAAGAGGGCACTAGCCGATTCTTCTGGAGGTCGAAGGGGTTGCCTACAACGAGGCCTATCTGACCCAGGACTTCTTGGTCATTCTTAATGTCTACAGTAACGGATTTCACTGTTTTGTCCTTGAGGAAGTTCTTAAAATCCTAGCACTCAACGTCGGCATGGCATATGTGGTAGACCAAGCAAACGTTATGTACGCAAACCTGGATCACAGCGGGCTTCTTCCTCTCTTCGTCCTTTAGATCCTTCTCTCATCCCAGGACTGTGGTGTACTCAACATCTAGCCCAACGACCCACTCATCATCTGAGTTTTCGAACATGCGTCTGAAGCGAGAAAGGCATCCTTTCACCGTCGCGGAAGAACAGGTGTAGATGACGTCGAACTCATCGCTGGTGATGGTTCTAACCTTGTACTCACCGCCGATCGGGGAGATTTGGGACGCCATGGATTTGGGAGGAGGGTTAGGATTAGTGGAACTGCCACAATGTGAATGGACAGGACGACTAGGAGCGAACCGCCATAGTATTAAAGGACGTGCGGGGACGAGTAGGAGCGAACTGCCAGCATGCGAACGGCAGGGTAGTGGCTTTCCATTCTCCCATGATACGGGCTTCCGAGAGCCCTTGGATCTGAGATCGAACGGTTGCATGGTGTGATTCTAGACCTATGGGTGAATATCCTATCCTGGAGGGTTATTCTGCAAATTTTTAGCAACTTAGCATGCGACCGTTTGATCTCAGATCCAAGGGCTGCCAGCAGCCCGTATCATGGTCGCGCCTACCACGACCGTCGAGCGCTCGCGCGGTCACGCCCTTGGAGATTTAACACCGTGCGTTAGGCTATCTGATGTTGGCATGTCATACATAGTCATCACTTAGTCACTGATACTACAACAAGGTTGGCTATAAGTATATTTTTTTTACTCCTCTCTATCTCTTTCTTCGTACTCCCTTCGTCCCATAATATAAGAACGTTTTTGACACTAGTGTAGTGCCAAAAACATTCTTATATTATGGGACACATGGAGTACTAGTATTTATTGCATCTGCCAAGGAGTGACCTCTTCCAATGAAATGGTGTTGCTAAGTTTGCTTCATTTAATTAGCCATAGACTCAAAATTGTCTTTTCACCTAGGTACACGTGCTTAGCACCATTTCTTCCTTGGGTCACCAAACTAGTCTCTCTCTTCTTGATTAACTTGCCACATCAGACTTTATGCCTATGTGGCAAGCTTAAGCACCTGTAGGAGCAAGTAAGTACTCCCTCCTGGGCCTAATGTGTTTTTAAGACCACCTTTGACTATTGACAAGATTAATAGTACATGACAGGCACAATGTGAAAGTTATATCATTGAATGCTCCTTTCACACACGAATTTAACGGTGTGCTTTGTGTAAGTTGCATGTCATATATTATTGCTCTAATATTTGGTCAAAGTTAGCCTCGAAAAACGCATTAGGCCCTATATAGATGGAAGGAGGGAGTACAATAGTGCGTTTTACATGGCATTTTTGCATATGTGGAGGAAAGAGAGGCAAGGAAAAAGTGGAGAAGTGGGATCTCATGCAAGAGCCAGTCTCTACTACATGGTGGAGCATTGGGAGAGGCACCTGTATGGAGGTGGTCAGGAATCGGGAGACTCACGCCGGTCGTAGGGCCACAGTTAAAATGATAATGGCAAGTCAAATCATGGGGCCCCACCTGTCCAGCAGTAACTCGCTGTCAAATCACACAACCCTACGTTTGCAGCAGCCTACTCCCTCGTCTTCTCGCGTCTCTGTCGAACCGACAAGGCGGAACTGCCCCGCCACCTACCACGCAGGAAAAGGCCCGCTCTCGACTTTTAATTACAACTACATCCGCTTAAGAATCCAATGATATACTTTTTGTGACATAGTAACTCATATTTAGTTAGTCAAATGGATGACCTAGAACTATGTGCAGGCCCTATAAACCGAGACGCCTAAAAATAAAAAACCGAGACGGAGAGGGTAGGTCAGCACATATCTTTTTAGATCAATATAGTCGGGATTCACCAAGGAGAAAAACCAAGTGGTAGGCTGCTCCTGTCGTGTTGGCGTAGCAACTCAAGCAGGGTCAGTCCGCACACGAAATGGTGACACACTTAACAGGACCCCTTTGGCCGACATGTGGCTCATCCACTGTCTTGTTCCACGTGTGATGCACCAAATTACAGTTCGGGGCAGCGGTTGGAATTGGAGGCACCCCGGTCGTAGCGCCGTAGTAGTAGAAAATGAGCGATGAGGGGTCAAATCATAAAGCCCCACCTTTCCCGCATTAAGCTGGACGGACGAAGCAACCATCATTTCACTCTAGGGTGCAAGAGCATAAAGAAAAGAGAAAACAATGATGCATGCAGCAGCTACCTAGGGCACCCTAGGGTAGGGGTCTCCACTACAGATCCTTTTTTTGAAAGCGCCTCCACTACAAATCGGCTTCTCCCTCGTCCTCTTGAAGAAAACCGATGATGAGTGCGGAGGTAGGGTTTGTAGGAGTACTACGGTGTGCGGGGCCACGTCATAGTAAACGGGTTCGAGTCGACGCCTTAAATATGTGTGGGTCGCTTGGTTTTACGGGAACGAGGCAACATTTTGGGTTCGGGGACTAGTGGAGATATAGTACGTACAAAAAATTGTGGACGTAGGTTTGACCGAAAGGTAATGATGCATGGGCCCTGCATTTTGATATACCCGGGGCCGCGTGAAATTTGCTACTCTACTCAAAACTAGTAAGGTACACATGTATTGAACGCATGAGATTTCGAAACCAAATTATGAATAAATACACACTATAGCATGTAAAGCTTTGAGTCATATATGCATGATGTAGATGTTCGTTTAGTTCTTATAGTTCATCTCATTCAAAATCAATTAGTTTTATAAAAATGTTAAGATTCATGGGGTTGTGCATTGTAAATCATAAAGTAAAAAACAAATAATGGCAATTCATTTAGAAAAAAAAATTAATTATGATACAGAAGATTCTAGAACAAAGGAGAAGTGCTTGTGTTTTGAGGTTTGTGCATTATGCTTAAGTTCAACCATGGAGTCTTCTAAATTGTACATGTGGCAGATCTGGTGGAATGTTGATGATATCCAACGGCCAGTAGTGCTCGGATTTGCCTATCTCTGCACTGTCGGGTTAGCTTCATCCAGCGACCATCTTTCAAAGTTATTGGCACACTATATAGTTCTTGTGCCATAGTTGCATGTTTTGGAAGAAAGCTACTAGTGGGTTGTACTATCTATTTAGGAATAGAAGATGTATGCATGGAAGTTGTAGGGAAAGAGATGACATGGAGCATCTCAATTCCTATGAATAGGGATTGGAAAAGAGATGTCATTTGGTTCACATCATAGGAACTTTTCTACTGAATCTAGAGATGACATGTATCTCAATTCCTATGAGGAGGGATTAGAAAAGAGATGTAATTTGGTTCATATCATAGGAACTTTTCTATTGAATATATGCTAATGTTTATTTTCCTTCGAAATTAAGGGAGTATAGGAATCCATTCATATGAACCAAGTGGCTCTAAAGCTATAGAAATGATATCATGTTTGTTTCCTTTGAAATGTGGAGTATATGAATCTATTCCTGTGAACCAATTGGCTCTAAAGGAAAAAATCCTATAAAAATCATATCATATAGAGTTCCTATGATATTCCTCGACACCAAAGGATGGTTGAAATTTTGCGGGTGATACGATGGTCTTTCTTTGTAGACTCCTCACCTATCTTTATAGTTACCTCTCGAAGATGAATGAAATGATATATACAGGGTATTCTACATGTGCAATTTGGTACACGAAAACTCGGTAAAAGTTTGGGAGGTTCGAATTTTCAATAAATCTATATGCACTGCATTTCGGAACGGAGGGAGCATACGACGGTTGCTAACACTCATGTGGAAGATTTGTGTGTAGGAGGAGTGGCTGTTCTGTTAAATGACATGGCAAAACTGACACTGTCGGATGCCGATCTAATGGTTCTTACGACGTTCGTCAAGAAAAGGCTTGTGGCAAACGTTTGTCGGATAATGATTTACGGACACATGCATTGCATTGATACGTGCCCCCCTCTCTCTCATGCACACGTACCCTCACGAGTCACAACTCTCCCGAGTCCTCTCGCAGACTCACACGTCGCACCCACCATCTATTTGCAGGTAGACGTCACGCACATATGTGCTCGTCACACCCTACCCTTAGAACTTCTAAAAAATAAAAGACGGCGCACACATTTTATTTTAGCTCACACGTCACAAACTTATACTATTATTCTTGCGGTGAAAGTTCTTTGGGCATAGTGTATTGTACTCTCATGAAGAGAAGTGGTGCACGCATGCACTAGTTCTCTCACACCCACTCGCGGGTACACGTAGGAGCGCATTTTTTTGAAGCTAGTACAACAAAATCACTCTACTATAATAAAAGAAGGAGCCTTAGCGCTTGCTTTACTAGGGTTCCTGTCGGTCACTCTCTCATGCTCTCCAGATCTAAGCAAGACATAGGTGGCCACACTCTCTCTCTCAGCTCACAGCTGGTCACAAATCCGGCCGGACAACCTCGACCGGGGCAGGGGTGTAGGTGCATCGTTCACGCTGTCGTCGGCGGCGAGGGAGGAGACCAAGGCTGCCCGCGCGTCCTGATCGGCGGCCGTGTCGTTCTCTCCGAGAGAGCGCCGGCTCGGGAGGGCCTCCGACCCCTTCTTCCTCCCTGCAGTATTGTGGCCAAGATGCGGCCTCCCGGCGCCGTCTTTGCCACATGCCAACGACCCTCAGGTATATATTCCTTCGAAACCTGCCTTGTTCTACTTCCCCAGCTCTTCCCCCTTCGTGTGGATCCTTTTCTACTTCCGTCCGCTGTTCCAAAGCCACCAAGACTTCTACTATTATTAGAAGTAAAGCTAGTTCATACAGTTGACTCAAAGCGTTGGTTCAAAGAGGGAAGAAAATGGGAAAGCTGTAGCATGAATCTAGGACTTGGTTCTAAGAGGAAACAGGGGAAAGTAGTAATATCTGTCACTGTTTAAATAACTGTATTTCGTATTTGTGCAAACGGGGATGCCTGTCTCCATATCGTTTCGGGATGTCTGTCTCCGTATCGTTTCTATCCGCGCAATCAAAAGCACACACCTCAGTTTTAGTACAACTGCACAAAATGAGATGGCTATCCCTCGTTGTCGTCGTCTAACCTCCCGTCTTCAAGGTATCCCTACATTGGTAGTAACTAAAGGTAGAATGACCAACGCAATCTAAAAGAAGCTGATTCGTACGTTTTACTTCCTGATTGCAGTGCAGGGACGAGCGAAAACAACTGCATCCTAGTCCGGAATGCACTTTCTACCAGTTCATCCATGGACCGAGGAATAGCTGGCACGGCTGCACGGCGGTTTTTTGGACAGGTGCGCGGACAAGAGGCATTGTGGTCTGCTTATTTCTGCAAATAGCGGTGCTTAAATTTAGTGGAATGCACAGGAATTTCACCTGGTCAGTACACTGCATGGTTCAGTTCAGCATTCCAGCTGAGACCACAATTATAATTGGTTATTCTGGAATGGGAGAACGTAACCCTGGATGGTGGCAACAATAAGAAACCAGAGTGAACTCCAGGAAATTTAAGCCTGCCGGGAGGCCCTTTGCTCAGAGAAGCCTTGCTTGTTTTTTCCTGATTTGTAAACCTTCTCAGAACTTTGTCTTTTGCTGTGAACTAGTATATGTTTGTTATGTTCTATGAATCATTGAGATGTATAAAATTGCTTAACTTATGCTTTTCCAGTTTTTTATGAAGATGAGTTTAATGTGAGTGTTCCACAAGAGCGCTGGACTAGCGTGTGAACGTTTGGAATTTATTACATTGTGGCCTCAATTAACTGCATGAACCACTATAACAAGATACATAGTTGCTTATATGTCAGTCAGCAGATTGTTGATTGTTAGCTGGTCGATAGCCTAGTGTTGAAGCGAGCTGAGCCAATGTGCCGTGTTTTGCACAACTGCTTACAACTGGGGTAGTACCAACAGTGTTTACAAGTACTTATGTATACGTCGGCGCACGGTTCTCGAATGAGTGCTCTATTTCATCAAAACACAAACTACTCGTATGATAAACCGTGACAACTTATGTCTTACCATGCCATATTCATGAAAAAACTAGTGAGGACGCATCTGTTTTGGCAACAATTACGATGGTTCTCACATGATTCACGGGCACACAAAAGTAGCAGCAGTTCCCATAGACGGAGTCAAACAGAGTACTAGCCCCAGAGGGGTCGATAACAGGCAAGGTTCAGATAATTAGACACAATCGAAACTACTATTAAACACTAGCTGGGGCAACTATTTCATGCCTCGATCTAATTTGGGCTGGACACAAGACGGACCTTGCCATGAACATCATCGAGGACGTCCCGCAGCAGCTCAATCTAGTGAACCTTCATGAAGATAACCTTGTGGCCTTGCCATTGATAAACTTCTTTGTGGAGGCATGCCACATCATCTTCCTGCATAAGCTTGACAAGAACAGTATGCCTCACAAACGAAGGAGTAGCTTTGAACTTCTTGTGCTTCAGTACACCCTAGACAACATGCCTGACAACAGTGAGGCTGGAATACAACTCTTCATTGGTATAACCGCAAATGGCTTCCAGGATCCAACAGCCTAAGAACTCTGTTTTCCCAGTGCGTATATTCAGGTTGTCCACCTCATAGCGAGTGATATGTACAACCACACAATCTTTGTCTGCATCAGGGCTCTAATTGAAACAGAAACAAATTCTGAATTACTTTTTAGTATAAGAAACACAAGTTATTTAAACCACTATGTATAGCATGGCATCGAAGCTAATAAAATTTTGCATTATTAATCACCACATACTTCCTTTTCTAAAAAATCACCACATACTTAGATGAAAAACCACAATCGAGATCGGCAAAGAAGGAAATCACCTTGGGCAGCTCAGGGGGGGCGGGCACATCCTTGACGGGGGAAAACTACTCCTGCAGTGCCACGGGGGATGTAACCTCAAACAGGGCGTTGACCATCTCAGTAGTGGCCGTGAGCTTATTTGGGGTCAGCTCGATGGTTGCCTCCATCTTCTTGGAGCTCTCTGTCTCATGGGGATCAGCCTCCCGCGTCTGCTCCAATATCGGCAAATCTTTGCCTGGTTCTCCTTGGTCCATCATGAAACTGATGAATACTAGGAGACCACTGAAACGAAAACACAATCACAATGACAATGAAACAAAAAAGTGAGTGAGGATCGATTACTGCTTTGCAAAAGTTCTTTTTTTTCTCTGAACGAAAATATACCAACATCACGGATCCGCTTACCTTCCCTTCGTTCGGAGAGAAGAACAGTGGCAGATGCGAGTGTTGCCTTTCTTGAAGACTGTGAGGGAGAAGGGGATTCAGCGAAGAGTGAAATGATGGTTGCTTTGTCCATCAATCTTAGACTACGGGGAGGTGGGGTTTTGTGATACGACGGCTGTTACTGCCGTGCTACGACCGGGGTGAATCTCCGCCTGCATACTGCCTTCTAATTTGGTGGATGGCATTTGGGCCCGCGCACTGCATGGCCCGCATGTCGGTGAACAAAAGTATAATGACATTCAGTAGAGGGAGACGTTTCAATGACCTAGGAGGAGCCAGAAGCGGTAGAGTGTCTCCACTGTACTAGTAGTAATTGTTTTTCTGGGTAGCTGTAGAGTGTCTCCACTGTACTAGTAGTAATTGTTTCTCTGGGCCCAAGAAAAAACAGCCCATCCACACTAGTAAATAGTAAAATCAATTCAAAAGCCCATATATTTACTGAATGAGAGGCGCTACCCACACCCAGCACACCATCCCCCCAAAAAAACCTGGGTGCTCTTGTTCCTCCTCGCTCCCACCCACCTCACGTCTACTCGCTCCACTCGTACCCCCAAATTCCTCACCTCACTCCTACAGAAAACGCAGCTCCCCTTCTTCCTCACTCCTACAGAAAACCGCCAGCTCCTCTTCTTCTTCGCTCGCACTACAAGTAGGCTCGTCATTCGTTACTCTACTCAAATCCGTGAGCGCGATGCGACACCCTCGAGGAAAATGGAGTCGGCTGACCCCAGCTTTAAGAAGATGAGGCTCCCGCTAGCGGCGATGCATGTTGTAGATCCCACACCCAGCAACGCGGGGAGAAGCGGCCACCCCGCCCCCACCGGATCCCAGGAACCCGTAGAATCTCGGGTGGACCGCATCAGCGATTTCCCGGACGCCGTCCTTGGGGAGATCATCTCGCTTCTCCCCACCAAGGATTGCTGCCGCACCCAAGTCCTCTCAATTCGGTGGCGTTCTCTATGACGCGCCGTGCCCCTTAATCTCGACTATCGTCAGCTATCTCTCTTCAATGATTTTGAAATCTCCAGAGCCATCATCTCCTCCCACCAGGGCTCCGTTCAAAGCCTCTGCATCCCGTCATGCTACCTGAGCAAGCATACCATGCCATGCACGGTGGACACCTGGCTGAAATCCCCTGAATTCATAGAGCTACAACTGCTTGAGTTCTACTATTCCCCTGGAAATCACATACCACATACCGAACGCCATGAACTTGTGCCCTCAGCGCCGATGTCCATCTCACGGTTTTCCTCCACTGTCCACACCGCCACCTTTGCGCTGTGCTACCTACCAGACAATCTGGTACTAAACCTTCGACTCCCACTTCTCAAGAAACTTTCACTTGTGCGGGTTCGTATATCGGAGGCCTCATTGCACAACATCATCCACTCCAGTTGCCCTGCGCTGGAGTGCTTGGTGCTTGTTTTCATAGTTAGAATCGGTTGTCTCCAAATAAAGTTGCCTAACCTTGTAAGAATTGGAATTTCTTTTGACGGAAGGCAGCTCATCAGCCAAGATGCCCCTTCACTTCAAAGGTTGATCCTTGATTCTAGTTATTCACCATTGCAAATAACCGTCCTCTCTGCGCCTAAACTGGAGACCTTGGGTGTAATACATGATCTCTGTGCTCATTTCAATATGGTGTTTGGCTCCACAGTTCTTTAGGTACTTTATATTATCATCTACACTTGTAACCATAAGATGCATTTTAAATTTCTGCACATAATTTATATATCATCTTGGAGTACACATTTTGTACTAATATTATGTTCTATGCTCAATGAAGAGTTTCTCCATGGATGGCCTATCAATGGTGCTGGATTCTGTCAAGATCTTATATATCCAAATGAATAGTTTTGATCTGAACAAGATTATTGGCTTGCTGCAATGCTTTCCATGTTTGGAGAAGTTGTATATAAAGGTGATAATTTCACGCACATTGGAAGCCCGCATATAGTGTACTAGAATTAACCGTTCAACTGTTGCTCTTTTGACACTCTTCTTTTAGACCTTAACTGTTTTCAATCTTCATGTCTATTTAGGCAACAGGACGGGGTAAGACACCAATCGGTGGATTCGTAAGCATCGGGATTTTCTCACTTCTCATGAGATTCGATTAAAGACAATAACGCTAGAACAATATGTAGCCAACCGTGCAAACACAAGATTTGTCACATTCTTCCTGCTGAATGCGAGGTTGCTATTGTCCATCATGCTTAAGTTTATCAGCAGCATGGTTTTGACGGATGGGTATGTCGAAGAGCAAAAAAAGGAGTTTCAGGTGGGCAAAAGAGCTTCTGAACGTGCCAGGCTTCTATTTACAACATATTGTGGTCATAATCCAGTAAATTTTACGACCCAGGATGTTCATTCTATGGACCTGACCGATCCATTTGACTGTGACTGCCGAAAACAGTGCTGGAGTTAGATGTTGTTTCCCTTTTCAATCTGGGTTTTTTTGTAAACCTGATGAACAATTAACCCTCGTGCTTTTGTACAGTTTGTAAGCTGGAGTTAGATGTTCCTTCCCTTTTCAACTCGGCTGTGACTGTCATATTTTCTTTGAAACAAGGCAGATGGCTTGCCATTCGTTTAATTTAGAGTGAAATATTGTAATAAATCCCAACCAAGGGAAATAACATCACTCTCGCCGGCTGCTTGAGCTCACTGTGCATTACAGAAGCCAAGTGATTAGCCCCCACCAGCACCCACAAACTTATTTCGAACTAGCACATCAAATGGGTTGTAAATTTTCATAGGAAAGGCTGCATGACTGTGACAGATTTGGATTCTGACATTGGGACCCGCGAGGAAATAGCCTATCCAAGGTGGTGTCGACTTACTACTTTACTAGCCAATCAACAAACGATTCTACCTAGCAGCCGTTGGATTGACATCCAACATATGTCGTGTATCTTCTATCTCTTGTCTTGTTCTTCCTCCAGCCGCCCAAACCAAACCACCCTGTCGGCTCCGCCTGCTCCCGCCTCCCATGGCTGGCTGCACCTCCACCGTCCTACCGTACGTACCCTCCAACGTTGGCCAGTCCCTCCCTCTATTCCCCCACACATCCTGTTATTCTCCGGCGACGTCAGCCCCAACACTCACCCGCGCCTGAACCAGTCAACCCTCGTACTCCCCTCCGCCTGCAACTGGACCGGCGCATCTTCAACGGCTCTTGTTCGTTCCGTCCGATGCCTCGCCGTCATCCTCCGCCTTGCGTCCTTGGTTCGCTCGCCGTGCGCGGTGCGCCGCCCTCTTGCATTGTCAACGTCGTCAACAACCGAGAGGAACAAGGAGATGACTGTATGTGGAGAGGCTGACAGTAGGAACCCACCAGCGTCATGGCAGTACGCAAGCAAGTGCCTCTATAGTTGGATATCTGGGGCTCACGCCATTGTCAACATAGTCAATAAACGAGAGAATTACACTACGAGCGGCTGACACCTGGGACCCAGCAAGTCGCATAGTTTTTTTGAGGAACAAGCAGTTGTTATTTATACTAGTTTTAGCGACGGATCAGGGTAACAACGGGGCTGTGTGGGGGTTGTGGCCCGTCTAGCCAGGGTTTTATTTATGTTTACCACATCATGAGCCCAGTTGTGTTTTTTTCTTGCTGAAAATGGCTAGCCTAGTTCTATTTTTTTTAAAGAAATACCCAAACAAGGCCTACTTGCTTTATCGGCCCTGCTGGGCTGCAAATATTTCAAGACGAGGAGAGTTTCATTCAGTTTGCCCAAAAATGGGCTGTACATTTTTAAAACACATCAAACCGGGAATTAGTTTCAATTTTTTTCATTACAAGATCTTAAATTCCATTAATTTTTATGCGTGGACAATTATTTGGATTTTATATTTATATAAATTATTTTTCAAAATAGTTTGAATGTGAATCGATATTCCTGGATTAAAAACAGTTGTCCGCACCGAAATATGCAAAATTTAGTATACTTTTTAACCATGGCCACAATATGGGGTGTAATGCTAACAAAAAGAAGATGGGCTCCAAAAAATTTCTTAAGAATTAGCAAATGGGCTGTACATTATTAGAAATAATGGCAGATGGGCTGTATGCTGTTTTCCACAGATTTGAGGCTGACTTGTGCGCCTACTACAGGTTGACGCATATGCTTTCATAAAAAAAAGGTTGACGCACACGCAACGCCCGGTCAACTTAGTCAACACACGAGAGTAGTGACTGTTGGATGTCCATCCAATGGCTGTCGTGCTTTTTTAATTTCTGCTCTTCATGCTCCAACCACTCAAACAAGCGCCGACAGATTGCCTGCTCCCTCCTCCTGCGGTCGGCTATGCTGCCGCGCAGGCCTCACGACCCCACCGTACTCCCATCGCTGGCCTAGCCATCCCTCTACTCACCCACACATGCTGTTATTCTCCGGCGATGGCAGACGAACCAGTAAACCCTCGTACTCCTCCGCGTGGGAAACAACTGCCGAGTATTCCCTGGCTCCGTGTCGTTCCCTTCCTAGGTCTCGCCGTCGTCCACCGCCCTGGTGCTCTCGGCACGGCGTGGTCAACGTGGTCAATGAACGACATCCATCGGAAGTGGACTGTACGTGGAGAAGCTGACAGCTGAGTCCATGGCCGCACGCAAGGAAATGCCTCCTTATACGCGCAAAATAATGATTCTTCCACCTGACAGCTAGGACCCATAGGAAGTGCCTTTGTATTTCGCGAAAAAACATTCCCCCCACTGACAGGTCGGACCCACCAGCTATATCTTCGCACGCAAGGAAGTGCCTCCTTATTACACCCAAAAAAATGAATACCCCCTGCTAGCTGGGACCCACCATATTGTTGGGCTGACTTGTGGGCCTACTAAGTTGACGGGGATGGAGGGCTTTGTCAACTTAGTCAATACTCCAATGACCGTATGATGTCCATCCAACGGCCATAGTGCTTCTTCAACCTCTGGTCTTCTTGCTCCAGCCGCCCAAAGCAGCGCCAATCGTGCCGCCTGCTCCTGCCTCTCGTGGCCGGCTATGCTACCGCGGAGGCCTCACCGCCCCCATAGTACTCCCACCACTGGCCAGGACATCCCTCACCCACACCCCCTGTTATTCTGCGGCGACGGCAGCCTCACACCGCAGCCGAACCAGTGAACGCTCGTACTCCTCTCCGCGTGGGCATCCACTGCCGCGTCTTGCCCGGCTCCGCGCCGTCCCCTTCCTAGGCCTCGCCGCCGTCCACCGCCGTGGTGCTCTCGGCGTGGCATGGTCAATGCGGTCAACGACTGACTTCCATCGAAAGAGTACTATACGTGGAGAGGCTGACAGCTGGGTCCACGGCAGCCGCAAGGAAGTGCCTCCTTATTACGTGGAAAATAATTATTCCTCCACCTGATAGCGGGGACCCACCGAACGGGCCACCAGTATTTTGTGAAAAAATCGTTTCCCCCTGACTGCTCGGACCCATCGGACGGGCCATCGTATTTTGCGAAAAAAATGTTCCCCCGCTGTCAGCTCGGACCCACTGGAAGTGCCTCCTTATTACGCACAAAAAAATGAATACTCCCTCGGCTAGCTGGGACCCACCTTGGTGGGAGGCTGACTTGTGGGCCTACTAAGTTGATGGGGACGAAGGGCTTTGTCAACTTAGTCAATATGAACGATTCTAGCTCCAGTGACCGTACGATGTCCATCCAACGGCCATAGTGCTTCTTCAACCTCTGGTCTTCTTGCTCCAGCCGCCCAAAGCAGCGCTGGTCATGCCGCATGCTACTGCCTCCCGTGGCCGGCTGTGCTGCTGCAAAGGCCTCACCGCCCCTACAATTCCCACCGCTGGCCAGGCCCTGTGGTGACGGCAGCCTCACACCACAGCCGAACCAGTGAACCCTCGTACTCCTCTCTGCGCGGGCTTCCACTGCCGCGTCTTCCCCGGCTCCGCGTCGTCCCCTTCCTAGGCCTCGCCGTCGTCCACCGCCGTGGTGCTCTCCGCGCGGCGTGGTCAATGTGGTCAAGGAACGACTTCCATCGGAAGAGTACTGTATGTGGAGAGGCTGACAGCTAGGTCCACGACCACAGCCCAGTTTTTTTGTGATTTGCCAAGTAAGTCGCTTTGTCAGGCCTGTTGGGCTGCAAATCTTTCAAGACGAGGAGAGCTTTCATTCGGCTGGCCGAGAAAATGGCCCATCAGTAATGAGAAATGGGCTGTACATTTTTAAAACACATCAAACCGGCAATTAGTTTCAAATATCTTTTTTTTTCATTTCAAGATTTTAAATTACATTAATTTTATGCGTGGAGAATTTGTTGGATTTTATATTGATATACATTTATTTTTAAATCAGTTTGAATGTGAGTTGAAATTTCGGGATTAAAAATAGTTCGGACTGCACCGAAATATGCAAAATTTCATATAATTTTTTAACCGTGGCCACAATATGGGTTGTAATGCTGACAAATAGAATATGGGCTCCAAAAAAACTTAAGAATTAGCAAATGGGCTGTAAATTATTAGAAATAATGGCAGATGGGCTGTATGTTGTTTACCACAGATTTCAGGCTTTCCTAAAAAAAGGTTGACGCACAAGCAGTGACTGTTGGATGTCCATCCAACGACCGTCGTGCTTCTTCAATCTCTCCTCTTCCTGCTCCAGCCGCTCAAACAAGCGCCGACGAGACTGCCTGCTCCCTCCTCCCCGCGGCCGGCTGTGCTGCCGCGCAGGCCTCACCGCCCCACCGTACTCCCATCACTGGCCTAGCCATCCCTCTACTCACCCACACCTGCTATTATTCTCTAGCAACGACAGACGAACCAGTAACCCTCGTACAGTCGTACTCCCCTCCGCGTGGGAAACAACTGCCGAGTCTTCCCTGCCTCCATGTCGTCCCCTTCCTAGGCCTCGCCGTCGTCCACCGCCATGGTGCTCTCGGCGTGGCGTGGTCAATGTGGTCAACGACTGACTTCCATCGGAAGAGTACTGTGCATGGAGACGCTGACAGCTGGGTCCACGGCCGCAGCAAGGAAGTGCCTCCTTATTACGCGCAAAATAATTATTCCTCCACCTGACAGCGGGGACCCACCAGACGGGCCACCATATTTCACGAAAAAAACGTTTCCCCCCTGACTGCCGGGACCCACCAGCTACACCTTCGCACGCAAGGAAGTGCGTCCGGGCAAAAAAACAAAACGATTTGCGCCCCTGACTGCTGGGACCCACCAGCTACATCTTCGCACGCAAGGAAGTGCCTGACAGTCGGGACCCACCTGGTTGAAGCGTACGTAGCGTTGTCATCCTGGTCGCGAACGTGTACGTACATACTGGTTGATGTAGAGGCACGCACGTGTCGTAGTAGAGGCGCGCATGTAGCATGTACACGTACGTATAGCGGCCAGGGTGCAAGAAAGAAAATACGGCCACGTATGTGTACACACGGGCGGGGTCTCGAACGCCTACTCGCGCATACGTACGGCGAGGGCTCGTGTACATGGCTGAGTCGAAACGGAGAAACAACGTCGTCGTCGTGTTCATGGGGAGGCAACGGAATGCGTCGTGTTCATGGGGAGGCAACAGAATGTGTCGTGTTCTTGGGGAGGCAACAAAATGCGTCGTGTTCATCGGGAGGCAACGGAACGTGTTGGAGCCAACCGGCTGGGTCAGAACGTAATGCGTGGTCGTGTTCATCGGGAGGGCTTGGACGGAACAGGTGATGGAAATGAGTCCTGGCGTACCGCACAACGGTGGAAATGGACCTCCTACGTTCGGAACGGGGTCCTGTTGATCGGGAGGGGTGTGGCGTACCGCAAAACGAAGGAAACAGACCTCCTACGGTCGAAACAGGGGTCCTTTTGATCGGGAAGGGTGTGGTGTTCTGCAAAACGGACGAAACGGACCTCCTACGATCGAAACGGGGGTCCTGTTAATCGGGAGGGGTGTAGCATACCGCAAAACAGACGAAACAGACTTGTGTTGGAGCGCTACGTTCGAAACAGGGGCCCTGTTCATCGGGAGGGTTGTGGCGTACCGCAAAACGGGACTCCACGGGATACTGTTCATCTCCACCGTCAACCTCATCTAGCCTCCACGGGCTACCGTCGACCTCCTCCAGCCTTCACGGGCTCCTTTTCATCCAGCCTCCACCGCGCGCTACTCCACCGGCTACTGTTCAACCACCCCTCCACCGTCTACTGTTCTTCCAGCTCTCCACACCACAGGGTCCTGTTCAACCACCCCTCCACGGGCACCCCTCCACCATCTACTGTTCATCCAGCCCTCCACACCACGGGGTCCTGTTCATCCAGAGGCAACGCCACTGCTCACTGTTCATCCACCCCCCCTGCAACACTCACTGTTCATCCAATCGACTGGCCTCAGTTAGCAGCAGTAGCGAAGGAATCGCTTGATCGGGTTCAGTTAACAGCCATTGATCGATCGCTCGGGTTCAGTAACGCATAGCCTGCAGTGCAATCGCTCGGGTTCAGTTAGAGCCCAACGCCTCGCTCGGGTTCAGTTAGAGCCAACTCCTCGCATGTGTACGAGAGAAACGCACATTTCTCGGCCCCCGACCTCCCACCGTAACCGGCAACTCCCCGAAATTTTCCTCCCCCTCGCTTCTACCACGGTTTTTTCCGGCATGGACGGCCCAAAGAATGTCATGCAGCTGCGTCTCCGGCCCGCCCAGGAGGAAAAGCCCATTTTCTGTCATGATTTTTTGTCATAGAAGTAGGAGCCCACCACATCTATGATGATACCGGGTTTTGTCACAATTATCGTCATAGAACTGTCATATGTATGACAGAAAAAAATTTCGTTCAGCCCAAAATGTCATGGATGTGTCTTTTTTGTAGTGCACCTTCTCCGTACAGCCATTCTAAACATGTCCGGAGTGGGAGGCAAGTGGATGGCGTCCTCCTTACGGAGGAGGACATTATGAAGCTCCGGGAGGCCGGATACTTGGCCGCAGACATCGCGCACCGGCTCCCGGACGCAGGGCAGGTCGTTCCGACTCCGGAACCCCACGAGAGGGTTGTGTTCCTTGCCCACTTCATCCGCGGACTAGGATTCCCCCTCCACCCATTTGTCAGCGGGCTCATGTTTTACTATGGGCTAGATTTTCATGATCTGTCCCCTAATTTCTTCCTCAACATCTCGGCGTTTATCGTCGTGTGTGAGGCCTTCCCCCCCACAAGCCCCACTTCAGCCTATGGCTGAAGATCTTCAATGTGAAGCTGAAGATAGTGGTCGGCCAGCAAGCGGAGTGCGGAGGCGCCATGGTGGGCAAGATGCCCAATGTCACCTGGCTTGAAGGCTCCTATGTGGAGACCGTGAAGGGGTGGCAATCGGGGTGGTCCTACATCACCGAGCCACGCGACTCCAATTGGGCGGCGGCCCCCGAATTTAGATCCGGCGTCCCCATGCGGCTTACCTCTGGGAAAAGGAAAGGCTTATCCTGGGGTGCGCATGCGGAGCTGACCGGACTCCAGAACTGCATCAAAAATATGATAGAAAAGAAGATCAAGCTTGTCAATGTGGTCCAGGTCATGCTCTTCCGCCGGATCCTCCCGTGTCAAAGACGGGCATTCAACCTGTGGGAGTTTGATTCGGCCAAACACCAGACGCCGCGAGAGCTCTTCGACACGACACACAAAGACGTCTGGAATGTCTTGTTCAAGGCCGCCGATGTACCTCCTCCCACCACCGAGGACCGCGGACTCAGCGCAAAGAGCCCCGCCAATCCGGTAAGCTCTCTATATTTCCCAAGATGTGCCTTTCCTCAGTATGTTTGTGGGAGGAATCTAAGCCATCATGATTTAACAGGACTATGTGGCGATAGTGGAGCGGATCGACTATCCAGCTCCGTTGCCTGAAGATCCAGCAACCGCTCTCCTGACGGAGATGCTGTTTCCGGTGCCCTATGAGGTGCCGGAGAAGAAGGCCAAGAAGTAGGCCACGGGGACCAGGAAAGGTCTCCGGCGCAAGGTTGTGTCGGACTCATCGTCCGAAGACACCGAGGCGCACTCCTCCAACGACAACGAGGAGGAGGAAGAGGAAAACCCTCTCCCCCAAACCGAGGGGGAGAAGAAAAGGAAGGCCGCCCCTTTCGGGGAGGCCGAAGGGTCCAAGAAGGGAAGGACCCTCCCCCCGGACCACTCCACAACAGCCGCCTATAGCGACGAGGAGTGGCTACCCAGGGCCAAGCCCTTGGCGAAGTCATAAGTATTCGGATACCATAATACTTCTTGCATGTTTTAGCTTTATGGCTTCTTATCATGTCAAAATATGTTTGTGCAGTCCGTCAAAAGCCCGCATTGACTTATCCTCCTCGGATGGGTCCTTGAGCTCGTCGGAGATGAACAACTATTCGCTCCCGACGGCCTCCACTCCCTGGCCCGCGGATGACACCGAGCTGTTATCTCAGAGGATACCAGGCTAGCGAGAGATAGTTCTGGAGGCGCCTCAAGGCGAAACCCCCGATGTCAGGCTCATGGGGGGGAAGATCCCCACGGATTCTGATGAGGGGGGTCGCCGCAAGCTTGGCCCCCAGCCGTATACTACGCCGGAACCTCCAGCGGTTCCGGATTCAGGCAAGTAGCCCCTCGCCAAGGGGGGAAAGCCGCCTGTGTCGATGACCTCTGTCCATCTAGAGGCATCAGATAACTTGGTGGAAGCGCTTCAGAGCGCTTCCGTTGATGAAGGACAGCGTACTCTTATGAGTGCGGTGATTGTGAAGGTTCAGTCCGCCAAAAGCGGATTGACCGAAGCCTGCACCAGCCTCCTGACAGGCTTTGAGGTAAGTAATTTAAATTATGAGAAAGTATCACAATATAGACAGTAGCCCCCGATGCTCTATTTGGTGTTCGAAAAGAAAGGCCGAACAGAGGATCAAATATTATTCCCAGGAGTCTAATCATATTATGTCTATGTGAATAAGCAGGCGTCGCTGCTGGCCGCCGCCGCCGCCACTGCTGAGGTCTCCAGACTGAGGTAGAACCTGGAACGGGCCGAAGAAGAGCTCGGCCTCGTGAAGAGGCAGCTTGAGGAGAACAAAGGTAAGTGATACCCCGTCTGAATGTTATATAAAGGACAAAAGTTGTTGATGCTAATAGAAGCATGATGCATTTTAATAGGGGCCACGACCGAAGTGGCGGCCCATAAGAAGGCGCTATCCGAGGCTGAAGACAAAGCGGCCAGGGAGCGCACGAAGCGCGAAAAACAAGAGGCTCGGGTTGATGAGGTCCAACAAGAGCTCCAGGATTTCATCAAAAAATTCGAGTCCTTGGAGCGTGACTCCAAGACGCAAGAGTCGGAGCTTGCGAAGGCCCGTCAGAGCGGTCAAGATGCCAAGGTCGAAGCCTAGAAGGCCCTCCAGGAGATGGAGGCAGCCAAGAAGATAGCGGCGGGTAAGGCTTTAATTATGCAAAGCAAGCATGTGAAGGAAACTTTCCTTTTACTTACCCAAATTCGGAGCTCTCCAGGAGCATTCGCAGATCTGCCGCACAACATTTCTGATGCCGCAGAGTTCTACTGGGCTGAGGAAGGGAGTTCGACGGATAAGCTATTTTGGTCCCAGTATATTGGGGCCGAACATCCGATGCCCTTGAGCGACCAACTGAAGCAACTGGTCGAACTTCACAAGGCGGCCGAACTGGCCATGAAGGACCTCATAGCCCGGCTGTGGCCTGGTGAGCCCCTGCCCGGCAGCTACTTCGGCCTTATCAAGCAGATGGTAAATGCCTGTCCGCGGCTTGAAGTCATTAAGCAGTCCGTCTGCATTGAAGGTGCACGCAAGGCCTTGGCCCGTGCAAAAGTGTACTGGGCGAATATGGATGAAGAGAAGCTGGTGACAGAGGGGCCGCCGAAGGGCAAGGAGCATCGCCACCCCAAACAGTACTATGACAATGTCATTAAGGGTGCCCGCCTTGTGGCGGATGAATGTGCTAAGGATGTACTATTTGAATGAATGTACTCATATCATCCTGTAATATGAAAACGAGTTTATGTGCGCTATATGGCGCTTGTTAATTTAAAATATTACCTTCTGTGCGACTTTTTATAAAATCTTGAGAGTTGGCCAGTCACCGGCTTCTGCCCCCATGTAACTAGTACTGGGGTGTTCGGAATAAATATAAACACTCTTTATCCAAACTTTTGGTCCTTTTAAGGAGGTGTTTAACACAGCGAACAAGGCAATCAGACTATACAACTTTATCACTCTCACTTGGCCATAGAAGTCTACAATTTTAAATTTTGGCGAAGCCCTTAGTATCCGAAAGGCCGGACTCGGGGCGCTATGCACGCCTAAATCGGACAAGGTCGATTCCTTGCCTGAAGCGGAAAAAATCTTTAAGGATTTGAGACCTCTCGAACAGCGACCAGCTCTCGCCTTATCATGATAGTCAGTTTTCGGCTTTCTCTACTGAGGTGCTCATCCGGAAGAACCGGGACACAATCGCAGTAGTTCTCCCTGCGCTACCTTAGCCGATATAGCGGAACGTAAGGTACCAAAACATAGGAGCCGGGCAAACCCAACTATTGACCCAAGACATGATTCGGAGCTGATGCATATAATGCTATAAGTTTGGGGTGCCGCACTGTCGAAAGTGTTCGGACTTTTCTTGCCATGTTAAGGGGTACACTGAGGCCCCTGGTGAACTAAACGTACCAAAGTGTACGGATGCGGTTTGTCGTAAATAAGCCGCCAAGGAAAAACATAAAGAAAGTGTAATAATAAGCTGACGCTGTGTATTTTCCCATTGTTATTTGATTAATACGTCAAAGCGTATGTATACAAGTAGTGCAATAAGAAAATGGGACTATTTGACATGTCCTAGCTAAGGGTAAGCTGCACGTGGGTATGTAAAACAGGTATAAGAATCATTATCAGAGACCACCTGAGTATTCCCTTATACGCCCCAGCTTCTTGTCTTCTTGGGTTTTCCTTCCGGTGATGAGTCTGATAATTCGGATACCCGAAAGGGCTTCCAGAAAGTAGGGTCCTGAAAGAAAGAAAATGATGAAGGAATATGGGTCCTGGGGCGGTTGAGCTGCGTTGTGGACCGCGTCGTAGCCGTGCCTCCGCCCATGCCCATGGTATTTTGAGTGAGTAATTATGTACGCGCGGCACAAATTTCGCTGCTTGGTTGGGACTAGGAGGGCGAATTGCTAGTCGAGCTCTGGGCGTGTCGGACAATCCTGTTGCAGGGTACTCCGGACTCTCTTGACGTTGTCCGGGGGCTTTATCGCTGGATTGGCGGTCTGCCTAAGAAGGCTGCTTTGTACTTCTGCTGCGAGGGCCGCAGTGTGCTCCTCCGTACGGAGCGAGCGTTCTGTGTTTCCATTGACTGTTATAACCCTGCGAGGTCCTGGCATCTTGAGCTTTAGGTATGCGTAATGCGGTACCACATTGAATCGAGCAAATGCGGTTCGTCCTAGTAGGGCATGATAACCACTACGGAAGGGGACGGTATCGAAGATTAACTCCTCGCTTTAGATATTGTCCAGAGATCCGAAGACCACTTCTAGTGTGATTGAGCCCGTGCAACAGGCCTCCACACCTGGTATGACACCCTTGAATGTGGTTTTTGTGGGCTTGATCCTTGAAGGATCGATGCCCATTTGCGCACTGTATCCTGATAGAGCAGGTTCAGGCTGCTGCCACCGTCTATGAGGACTCGTATGAGATGGAATCCGTCAATGATGGGGTCAAGGACCAATGTGGCCGAACCGCCATGACGGATACTTGTAGGATGGTCCCTACGATCGAAAGTGATCGGACAAGAGGACCATGGGTTGAACTTTGGGGAGACTGGCTCCATCGCATAGGCGTCCCTTAGTGCACGCTTCCGTTCCTGATACGTCTCCAATGTATCTATAATTTTTTATTGTTCCATGCTATTATATTACCCCTTTTGGATGTTTATGGGCTTTATTTTACACATTTATATCATTTTTGGGACAAACCTACTAACCGGAGGCCCAGCCCGTATTGCTGTTTTTTGCCTATTTCAGTATTTCGAAGAAAAGGAATATCAAACGAAGTCCAAACGGAATGAAACCTTCGGGAGCATGATTTTTGGAACGAACGTGATCCAGTGGACTTGGGGTGCAAGTCAAGAAGCAATCGATGCGGCCAGGAGATAGGAGGGTGCACCCACCCCTCCTGGGCGCACCCCTATCTCCTGGGCTCCTCGAGCGGCCACCAACGTACTTCTGTATCTGCGAGATCCCATCTTGGAGCCTTCGCCGGCGCTCCGCCGGAGGGGGAATCGACCACAGAGGGCTTCTACATCAACACCATAGCCCTTTCGATGAGTTGTGAGTAGTTTACCATAGACCTTCGGGTCCATAGTTATTAGCTAGATGGCTTCTTATCTCTTTTTTGATCTCAATACAATGTTCTCCCCCTCTCTTGTGGAGATCTATTCGATGTAAACTCTTTTTGCGGTTTGTTTGTCGAGATCCGATGAATTGTGGGTTTATGATCAAGTTTATCCATGAGAAATATTTTAATCTTCTCTGAATTTTTTATGTATGATTGAGTTATCTTTGCAAGTCTCTTCAAATTATTAGTTTGGTTTGGCCTACTAGATTGATCTTTATTGCCATGGGAGAAGTGCTTAGCTTTGGGTTCAATCTTGCGGTGTCCTTACCCAGTGACAGAAAGGGTTGCACGGCACGTTTTGTATTGTTGCCATCGAGGATAAAAAGATGGGGTTTATATCATATTGCTTGAGTTTATCCCTCTACATCATGTCATCTTTCTTAATGTGTTACTCTGTTCTTATGAACTTAATACTCTAGCTGCATGCTGGATAGCGGTCGATGTGTGGAGTAATAGTAGTAGATGCATGCAGGAGTCGGTCTACTTGTCGCATTTACATTATTTGCCATTTGCCTCTCATTTTCCTCTCCCCCACTTCACCCTTGCCGTTTTATTTGCCCTCTCTTTCCAAATCTTCCTCTCTCTCTTTCGTTAGCCTTCTTTTTCTCCCTCGCTTTTGTTTGCCGTTATGTCTGAAATTGGGGAGATTATCATCGATATGGACAATAATGATAACATGGAAAATTCTGAAGCTCCGGCTGAAGAACCCCCTATCTTGCATACTAAAAAGTTTCGAATCGGTAGTGGTAACATTATTGGAAAAGGTGTTATTCAAGATTTCTTTACTTGTGCCGGTGCTTTACCTTCCATGGTTGTTCTATTCTTCATAGAACCAACTGTTGAGCAATGCCCCCCCCCTAGTTAACAGGATTGCAAAAATACTGGCAGGTATCTCTATCTTCATGACTCAAGCTGGTAAATTACTTTTGGTCAAGTCAGTGATGACATCATTATCAGTTTTCTTCATGTGCTGTCTAGACATACCCATTACAATAAAAAAACAGATCATCAAATATTTGAGGCACTGTCTTTGGAGAGGCCCTTATATGGAGGACAAAAGACCTGCTTTGGTTGCATGGCACACAGTGTGTAGACCCAAGGACCAGGGGGGATTAGGAGTTTTGGATATCTTCACACACAACAAAACTTTGCTCATGAAAAACCTTCACAAATTCTTCAACAGGCATGATATCCCTTGGGTCAACCTGATTTGGGAGACATACTATAGTGATGGCAAATTACCAGGGGACAACATGATTGGATCATTCTGGTGGAAATCAAACCTAGCTCTCATTGATCAGTACAAAGCTATTGCTAGATGTAATGTCGGAGATGGTGTCACTGCATTCTTTTGGGAAGATCTATGGAACCAAGCAATACCGAAACACCAATTCCCACACTTATTCTCTTTTGTCAGAAATCCTCATTTGAATATCCAACAAGTATTGCAGACTGAGTACCTGCAGGATCTATTCTTTCTCCCCTTAACAACTGAGGCATATGAGGAATTCTTACAAATGGAGGACATTAGTATTTCCATGAGACAATCAGAATATTTGGACACATTGGACACATGGAGTTACATTTGGGGGACTGAACACTATTCATCTATCAAAGCATATAAAGTCTTGATTGGACATAAGCAAACCCCTCCACATTTCAATTGGATCTGGCAGAGTTGCTGTCAGCCTAAGCATAAAGTTTTCTTTTGGCAACTTCTACATGATCGAGTCAACACAAGAAATTTGCTTAGAAGGAAAATTTTTGTGTTGGAAGCTTATAACTATGCTGTTGGAGGTTATCAGCAAGAAGAAACACTGCATCACCTATTCTGGGGTTGTCAATTTGTTCAATAATGCTGGGATTTCATATGTCCAACAAGAACCCCAAACTTGTCTGTACTGGAAGCATTCCAAGATCTTAAAGACAAGCTAAGGTATCCATTTTACATGGAGATCATCATACTTGGAGCATGGGCCATTTGGATAACTAGAAATAATAAGATTTTTGAAAACATTGCACCTTCATTTCAAGGCTGGAAGTCCATTTTTCTGGAGGAACTAAAACTTCTAAAGTTTAGAATGAGGAAAAAGCATGAGAGGCAATTTTCTATTTGGCTTGAAGGCATTCTGTAATCTTCTTTGTTTTTAGGCTAGTAGATTTTTTTCTTTCCTTTTTCTTCTTTTAGTAGGTTTAGTTCTTTTTTCTGTTTTAGGGCTTATCTCAAGCCCCTCAAGACTACTTGCTACTTTGTTGTTTTAATTTATAAAAATTGCAGTGGGGTCTTACCCTACTGTTTATAGTCAAAAAAAACTTGAAAGACAATTTATGCATATGCATCCTTGCATACAAAGAATTTTCCTACAATTTTCTAATATTGAGCATTCTTCTGTTAAGAGCGTTGTTACTATCTTTTTGGCTCATGAGTTTAGATTTATAATAAGATAGGCCAAAAAAATCTTTGCGCACTATAGGGTGGACGCCGGTCGTCCTCCCATAGAGGCGATCCTCTTTGATCAAGAGGAAATTAGGCGTTTTCAATCTTTGGACTATGTTGCTTTCAGTAAAAACCTTAGAAAAAAGGTTCCTACCAATGTCCTAGTTGATAGAATGTCTGAACTTAATAATGATTTTGCTCTTCAAAATAATGAGCTAGGATACTCTCTTGAGTATAGGCTCACGAGATTTTGCCAAAAGAATGCTTATAGTGATGAATTAGTTGTACATTATGAAGGGCCAAAGGAGGAACCCGTTCCTCCGGTGATTGATCTTGGGGACTTTTGTCCCGCTAAATTTAGCCCTTTTGATTACTTTTGCTTGCCTCGAAGAAAACTTGCTGCTGAACGTAGAGAATATTAGATTAGTTTTCAAGATCTATCTTATTATTATGGCACTACTTAGATCTATCTTCGCTTTTATGCCTAGCTAGGGGCGTTAAACGATAGCGCTAGTTGGGAGGCAACCCAATTTTATTTGTGTTTTTTGTTTTTGTTTTTGTTTAGTAATAAATTTTGCATCTACCTTCTGTTTAGATGTGTTTTTATGTTTTAATTAGTGTTTGTGCCAAGTAGAACCTATAGGATAACCTATGGTGATAGTTAATTTGATTCTGCTGAAAAACAGAAACTTTGCATGCACGACATTAGTTTTGTTAAATCACAGAAACGTGCTTTTGTGTTGATTCGTTTTGCTGATGATCAATAAACAAATTGTCCAGGACTTACTATTTTGGTAGGATTTTTAGAGTTACAGAAGTTTGCGTTAGTTACAGATTGCTACAGACTATTCTGTTTTTGACAGATTCTGTTTTTTCGTGTGTTGTTTGCTTATTTTGATGCATCTATGGCTAGTAAAATAGTTTATAAACCGTAGAGAAGTTGTAATACAGTAGGTTTAACACCAATATTAATAAATAATGAGTTCATTACAGTACCTTATGTGGTGGTTTTGTTTTCTTTCACTAACGGAGCTTATGAGATTTCCTATTGAGTTTTGTGTTGTGAAGTTTTCAAGTTTTGGGTAAAGATTTGATGGACTATGGAATAAGGAGTGGCAAGAGCCTAAGCTTGGGGATGCCCATGGCACCCCAAGATATTCAAGAGTAGCCAAAATCCTAAGCTTGGGGATGCCCCGGGAAGGCATCCCCTCTTTCGTCTTCGTTCATTGGTAACTTTACTTGGAGCTATATTTTTATTCACCACATGATATGTGTTTTGCTTGGAGAGTCGTGTATGATATTAGTCTTTGCTTTTTAGTTTACCATAATCATCCTTGCTTTACAAACCTTTTGGGAGAAGCCTACTTGATTAGAAATTATAAGAATACTCTATGTGCTTCACTTATATCTTTTGAGCTAGATAGTTTTTGCTCTAGTGCTTCACTTATATCTTTTAGAGCATAGCGGTGGATTAATTTTGTACAAATTGCTAGTCTCTCATGCTTCACTTATATTATTTTGAGAGTATTTTAGAACAGCATGGTATTTGCTATGGTTATAAAATTGGTCCTAGAATGGTAGGCATCCAAGTTGGGTATAATAAAAACTATCATAGGAAGTGAATTGGATGCTATGATTAACTTGATACTTGATAATTGTTTTGAGATATGGAGGTAGTGATATTAAAAGTCATGCTAGTTGGGTTATTATGAATTTAAAGAATGCTTGTGTTGAAGTTTGTGATTCCCGTACCATGCACGTATGGTGAACCGCTTTGTGATGAAGTTGGAGCACAATTTTATTTATTGATTATCTTCCTTATGAGTGGCGGTCGGGGACGAGCGATGGTCTTTTCCTACCAATCTATCCCCCTAGGAGCATGCGTGTAATACTTTGTTTCTGATGACTTGTAGATTTTTGCAATAAGTATATGAGTTCTTTTGACTAATGTTGAGTCCATGGATTATACGCACTCTCACCCTTCCACCTTTGCTAGCCTCTCTTGTGCCGCGCAACTTTCGCCAGTACCATGCACCCACCATATACCTTCCTCAAAACAGCCACCATACCTACCTATTATGGCATTTCCATAGCCATTCCGAGATATATTGCGATGCAACTTTCCATCGTTCCGTTTATATGACACGCATCATCATTGTCATATTGCTCTTTGCATGATCATGTAGTTGACATCGTATTTGTGGCAAGGCCACCTTCATAATTTTTATACACATCGCTCTTGATTCATTGCATATCCTGGTACACCGCAAGAGGCATTCATATAGAGTCATATCTTGTTTTAAGTTTTGAGTTGTAACTCTTGAGTTGTAAGTAAATAAAAGTGTGATGATCTTCATTATTAGAGCATTGTCCCAGTGAGGAAAGGATGATGGAGACTATGATTCCCCCACAAGTCGGGATGAGACTTCGGACTTAAAAAAAAAGAGAAAGGCCAAAAGAAAAAAAAAGAAAGGCCAAAGAAAAGAAAAAAAGAGAAAAAAAGAAAGAAAAAAAGGAAATGAGAGAAAAAGAGAGAAGGGACAATGTTACTATCCTTTTACCACACTGGCGCTTCAAAATAGCACCATGATCTTCATGTTAGAGAGTCTCCTATGATTGTCACTTTCATATACTAGTGGAAAATTTTCATTATAGAACTCGGCTTGTATATTCCAATGACGGGCTTCCTCAAAATGCCCTAGGTCTTCATGAGCAAGCGAGTTGGATGCACACCCACTTAGTTTCTTTTGTTGAGCTTTCATACATTTATAGCTCTAGTGCATC
This sequence comes from Triticum timopheevii, assembly GCA_963921465.1. NCBI lineage: Eukaryota > Viridiplantae > Streptophyta > Magnoliopsida > Poales > Poaceae > Triticum > Triticum timopheevii. The sequence continues at coordinate 242,542,212 of OY997264.1, read as the reverse complement.
CGTTGCATGGAAATCCATACTCACTCACATTGATATCTATTAATGGGCATCTCCATAGCCCGTTGATATGCCTAGTTGATGTGAGACTATCTTCTCCTTTTTGTCTTCTCCACAACCACCATTCTATTCCACATATAGTGCTATGTCCATGGCTCACGCTCATGTATTGCATGAAAATTGAAAAAGTTTGAGATTACTAAAGTATGAAACAATTGCTTGGCTTGTCATCGGGGTTGTGCATGATTAAATACTTTGTGTGATGAAGATAGAGCAACAGCCAGACTATATGATTTTGTAGGGATAACTTTCTTTAGCCATGTTATTTTGAGAAGACATGATTGCTTTGATTAGTATGCTTGAAGTATTACTATTTATTATGTCAATATGAACTTTTATTTTGAATCATTTGGATCTGAACATTCATGCCACAATAAAGAAAATTACATTGAGAATTATGCTAGGTAGCATTCCACATCAAAAATTCTATTTTTATCATTTACCTACTCGAGGACAAGCATGAACTAAGCATGGGGATGTTTGATATGTCTCCAACGTATCTATAGATTGTTCCATGCTATTATATTACCCCTTTTGGATGTTTATGGGCTTTATTTTACACATTTATACCATTTTTGGGACTAACCTACTAACCGGAGGCCCAACCCGTATTGCTGTTTTTTTGCCTATTTCAGTATTTCGAAGAAAAGGAATATCAAACGGAGTCCAAATGGAATGAAACCTTCGGGAGTGTGATTTTTGGAACGAACGTGATCCAGAGGACTTGGAGTGCAAGTCAACAAGCAATCGAGGTGGCCAGGAGATAGGAGGGCACGCCCACCCCTCCTGGGAGCGCCCCCTTTCCCCTGGGCCCATCGAGCGGCCACCGATGTACTTCTTCCTCCTATATATACCCACATACCCCGAAAACAAACAGGGAGCCAACGAAAAACAATTTCCACCGCCGTAACCTTTTGTATCCGTGAGATCCCATCTTGGAGCCTTCGTCGGCGCTCCGTCGGAGGGGGAATCGACCACGGAGGGCTTCTACATCAACACCATAGCCCTTCCGATGAGTTGTGAGTAGTTTACCACAGACCTTCGGGTCCATAGTTATTAGCTAGATGGCTTCTTCTCTCTTTTTGGATCTCAATACAATGTTCTCCCCCTCTCTTGTGGAGATCTATTCGATGTAAACTCTTTTTGCGGTGTGTTTGTCGAGATCCGATGAATTGTGGGTTTATGATCAAGTTTATCTATGAGAAATATTTGAATCTTCTCTGAATTCTTTTATGTATGATTGAGTTATCTTTGCAAGTCTCTTCGAATTATCAGTTTGGTTTGGCCTACTAGATTGATCTTTCTTGCCATGGGAGAAGTGCTTAGCTTTGGGTTCAATCTTGCGGTGTCCTTACCCACTGACAGAAAGGGTTGCAAGGCACGTATTGTATTGTTGCCATCGTGGATAAAAAGATGGGGTTTATATCATATTGCTTGAGTTTATCCCTCTACATCATGTCATCTTTCTTAATGCGTTACTCTGTTCTTATGAACTTAATACTCTAGATGCATGCTGGATAGCGGTCGATGTATGGAGTAATAGTAGCAGATGCAGGTAGGAGTCGGTCTACTTGTCACGGACGTGATGCCTATATACATGATCATGCCTAGATAATCTCATAATTATTCACTTTTCTTTGCTCGACAGTAATTTGTTCACCCACCGTAATTCTTATGCTATCTTGAGAGAAGCCTCTAGTGAAACCTATGGCCCCCGGGTCTATCTTTTATCATATAAGCTTTCAATCTACTTTTATTTGCATCTTTACTTTTCGCATCTATATTATAAAATACCAAAAATATATTTATCTTATCATACTATCTCTATCAGATCTCACTTTTGCAAGTGGCCGTGAAGGGATTGACAACCCCTTTATTCCGTTGGTTGCGAGTTCTCAGTTTGTTTGTGTAGGTGCATGGGAATTTTGAGGAGCCTCCTACTAGATTGATACATTGGTTCTCAAAACTGAGGGAAATACTTACGCTACACTTGTCGCATCACCCTCTCCTCTTCGAGGAAAACCAACGCAAGCTCAAGACGTAGCAAGAAGGATTTCTGGCGCCGTTTCTGGGGAGGTCTTCGCTCAAGTCAAGACATACCAAGTACCCATCACAAACCCATCTCCCTCGCATTTACATTATTTGCCATTTGCCTCTCGTTTTCCTCTCCCCCACTTCACCCTTGCCATTTTATTCGCCCTCTCTTTCCCAATCTCCTCTCTTTTTCGCTTGCCGTTTTTCTGTTTGCTTGTGTGTTGGATTACTTGTTGCCATGGCGCAAGATAATACCAAATTGTGTGATTTATCGAATACCAATAACAATGATTTCCTTAGTACTCCGATTGCTCCTCTTAATGATGTTGAGTCTTGTGAAATCAATACCGCTTTGCTGAATCTTGTTATGAAAGATCAATTCACCGACCTTCCTAGTGAAGATGCCGCTACTCATCTAAACAAATTTGTTGATTTGTGTGATATGCAAAAGAAGAAAGATATGGATAACAATATTGTCAAATTGAAGCTATTTCCGTTTTCACTTAGAGATCGTGCTAAAGTTTGGTTTTCGTCTTTGCCTAAAAATAGTATTGATTCTTGGAACAAGTGCAAAGATGCTTTTATCTCTAAGCATTTTCCTCCCTCTAAGATCATCACTCTTAGGAACGATATTATGAATTTCAAACAACTTGATCATGAGCATGTTGGCCAATCTTGGGAAAGAATGAAATTGATGCTTCGCAATTTCCCTACTCATGGTTTGACTTTATGGATGATCATACAAAATTTTCATGCCGGTTTGAACTTTGCTTCTAGAAATCTTTTAGATTCGGCCGCGGGAGGCACGTTTATGGAAATTACGTTAGGAGACACTACAAAACTTCTTGATAATATTATGGCTAATTATTCTCAATGGCACACCGAAAGATCTTCTAGTAAAAAAGTGCATGCTATAGAAGAAACCAATGTTTTGAGTGGAAAGATGGATGAACTTATGAAGATGTTTGCTACTAAAAATACTTCTCTTGATCCCAATGATATGCCTTTTTCTTCTTTGATTGAGAATAATAATGAATCTATGGATGTGAATTTTGTTGGTAGGAATAGTTTTGGAAACAATGCTTATAGAGGAAACTTTAATGCTAGACCGTTCCCTAGTAATTCCTCTAATAATTATGGAAATTCCTAAAATTATTCTTATGGTAATTTTAATAAGATGCCCTCTGATTTTGAGAATAGTGTGAAAGAATTTATGATTTCTGAAAAGAACTTTAATACTTTGCTTGAAGAAAAATTGCTCAAAGTTGATGATTTGGCTAGGAACGTCGATAGACTTTTGCTTGATGTTGATTCTCTTAGACTTAGATCTTCTTCTCCTAAGCATGATATCAATGAGTCCCTTAAAGTAATGAGAATTTCCATTGATGAGTGTAAGGAAAGAACCGCTAGATTGCGTGCTAAGAAAGATAGCTTTATAAAAGCGTGTTCTTCTAGTTTCCGTGAAAATAGTGATGAGGATCTTAAAGTTATTGATGTGTCTCCTATTATATCTATGTTTTGCAATATGAATTTTGATGATTATGGGACTGATGATGAATCAACTTTGCCTAGAAGGCGTCCCAAAAATTCGGAGTCTTTAGATCTTAATGCTAAATTTGGTAAAAGTGAGATTGGAGAATCCTCAACTTCCAATAATATTGAACCTACTATCTCGGATTTCAAGGAATTTGACTATGATAATTGTCCTTTAAAAGGTTGTATTTCCTTGTTGCAATCCGTTGTTAATTCTCCTCATGCTTATAGTCAAAATAAAGCTTTTACCAAACATATCGTTGATGCCTTGATGCAATCTTATGATGAAAAACTTAATTTGGAAGTTTCTATACCTAGAAAACTTAATGATGAGTGGGAACCTACTATAAAGATTAGATTTAAAGATTATGAGTGTTTTGCTTTGTGTGATTTGGGTGCTAGTGTTTCCACGATTCCAAAAACTTTATGTGATATTCTAGGTTTCCATGATCTTGATGATTGCTCTTTAAATTTGCACCTTGCGGATTCCACCATTAAAAAGCCTACGGGAAGGATCAATAATGTTCTTATTGTTGCAAATAGAAATTTGGTGCCCGTGGATTTTATCGTTCTTGATATAGATTGCAACCTTTCTTGCCCTATTATTCTTGGTAGACCTTTCCTTAGAACGATTGGTGCGATTATTGATATGAAGGAAGGGAATATTAGATTCCAATTTCCATTAAAGAAATGCATGGAGCACTTTCCAAGAAAGAAAGTCAAATTACCTTATGAATCTATCATGCGTGCTACTTATGAATTTAGTGCCAAAGATGGCACTCGTTAGATCTATCTTTGCTTTTTATGCCTAGCTAGGGGCGTTAAACGATAGCGCTAGTTGGGAGGCAACCCAATTTTCTTTATGTTTTTTGTTTTTGCTCCTGTTTAACAATAAATCTTGCATCTACCTTCTGTTTAGATGTGCTTTTATCTTTTAATTAGTGTTTTTGCCAAGTAGAACCTATAGGATAACCTACGATGATAGCTGATTTGATTCTGCTGAAAAACAGAAACTTTGCACGCACGAATATAATTTTGTTAAATCACAGGAACGTGATTTTGCGTTGATTCTTTTTGCTTCTGTTCAATAAATAAATTTTCCAGGACGTACTATTTTGGTAGGAGTTTTAGAGTTACAGAAGTTTGCGTTAGTTACAGATTTCTATAGACTGTTCTGTTTTTGACAGATTCTGTTTTTCGTGTGTTGTTTGCTTATTTCAATGCATCTATGGCTAGTAAATTAGTTTATGAACCATAAATAAGTTGGAATAAAGTAGGTCTAACACCAAATTAAATAAATAATGAGTTCATTGCAGTACCTTATGTGATGGTTTTGTTTTCTTTCACTAACGGAGCTTATAAGATTTCCTGTTGAGTTTTCTGTTGTGAAGTTTTCAAGTTTTGTGTAAAGCTTTTATGGACTATGGAATAAAGGGTGGCAAGATCCTAAGCTTGGGGATGCCCATGGCACCCCAAGATATTCAATAATAGCCAAAAGCCTAAGCTTGGGGATGCCCCGGGAAGGCATCCCCTCTTTCGTCTTCGTTCATTGGTAACTTTACTTGGAGCTATATTTTTATTCGCCACATGATATGTGTTTTGCTTGGAGTGTCGTGTATTATATTAGTATTTGCTTTTTAGTTTACCACAATCATCCTTGCTGTACACACCTTTTGGGAGAAGCCTATTTGATTAGAGTTTTCTAGAATACTCTATGTGCTTCACTTAGATCTTTTGAGCTTGACAATTTGAAACATGAAGTGTACCTGACTTGTGCATCCTTATGAGTGGCGGTCGGGGACGAGCGATGGTCTTTTCCTACCAATATATCCCCCTAGGAGCATGTGCGTAGTACTTGGTTTTTGATGACTTCAAATTTTTTGCAATAAGTATATGAGTTCTTTTGACTAATGTTGAGTCCATGGATTATACACACTTTTACCTTTCCGCCCTTGCGAGCCTCTTCGGTACCGTGCATTGCCCTTTCTCACCTTGAGAGTTGGTGCAAACTTCGCCGGTGCATCCAAACCCCGGGATACGATACGCTCTATCACACATAAACCTCCCTTTATCTTCCTCAAAACAGCCACCATACCTACCTATTATGGCATTTCCATAGCCATTCCGAGATATATTGCCATGCAACTTTCCACCGTTCCGCTCATCATCATCATGACATACTTTACTTTGTCATATTGCCATTGCATGATCATGTAGTTGACATCATATTTGTGGCAAAGCCACCATGCATTATTTTTCATACATGTCACTCTTGATTCATTACACCATCCCGGTACACCGCCGGATGCATTCATATAGAGTCATATCTTGTTCTAGTTTCGAGTTGTAATTCTTATGTTGTAATCAATAGAACTGTGATGATCATCATTATTAGACCATTGCCCAAAGAAAAAAAAGAAAAAAAAGAAAGGCCAAAAAGAAAAAAAAGGAAAGACCCAAAAAAAGGAAAAAGAAAAAAAAGAAAAAAAAGGAAAAAAAGAAAATAAATAAAAAGGGCAATGTTACTATCTCTTTTTCCTCCTCTCGAATTATTCCATTTGTCAGATATTCTTTTCTTACCCATCCGGAGTATGTCAGGAGTTGATTTCTGTTTCTTTTGACCGGAGGCCATCGTTCCAGGAGAATTCTTCATCCTCACATTTCAGCTACCGTTATCCAATTATCCCGGTGCTTCGTTCAAGTGTTCTTTAATCAGCTCATGATCTCTTTGTTCTTTTGCATCTAAATCCCCTCAAGCATATTTGTTCTTCTAATTCTTCCCGGTGATTCATTCTCTTTCATAAGTCATTTTCGAATTCTTACGGTGGTCCGTTCAAGATTCTTTTTCCTTGATTATCATTTTAAACCATTCGTTCTTTTCAATCCTACCGGTGGTTCATGAAGACCTTCTCAAGTTTGCGATATGTCACTCCTCAATCCTTTTCAAGGGGAATAAGTTGCATGCCAAATCCGCTTGTCATCAATTAAGTTTGATGAAGGATAAGCATACAATAAATCTTATTCTTATTTCCTCAAAGTGATTAATCCTTTTCTTCGGAGTTTGTTCTTGGTGAATAAATTCTAGTTCCAAGTGTTTTCATCTTTTCTTTCCCGGAGCTCAAAAATTACTCGGCCATTTCGTCAAAACCCCCATCTAAATCATCGCAAGGCTCATCTTATTCTTTCATCCTTCATTCTATCTCATCATCCTTTTGTCACCGGAGTTCTTCACGGTGGCTCTTCATGATGTAATTCATTATTCAAGAGTTCATCAAGATTCTCGTTGGAGGAGTTCAAGTATCTTTTTTTCTTGCATCTCGAAGTGCAATTAATTCTCCGTATTCTTTTGATGCGGAGTTTTGCATTTCTTCGTTCTTCTCAGCTATTTAATCTTTTTCCGCTCGTGGTTGGTTATCACCTCATAATTTTGAGATGTTATCCATAAGTCCACAACAAGCAATTCTTTTCGTTGTTGATTTTCTCAACAACTCTGTTCAATCCTTCCTTCTAAGGTTGCTTTCTATTTCATTCGTGGTAGAAGATGTCGTCTTCTTCTCCGTTCTTTTCTTTCAACTCTTTCAATTCTTCCGGAGACATTGTGTCATTCCTCTCATCAAGTATCATTCCATCTTCTCAAGTTCATGTTCTTTTCTTTCTTTGTTCAGCCGGAGTGCTGCATAAATTCCTTTGTTATTATTCCTTTTCTATCTTGTCCAAACCGGAGTGGTTTCAAATTCAGACTTACCCCTTGAGCTTTTGCTTCTTGTCTTATTCAACATTCCTTTTTCCTACTCGAGTGTTCTTGACTTTGTTCATTTTCCCTCTTGCGTTTTTGTTTCACCTCATCCCTTTTCCCTTCCGTCTCGGTCCTAAGATCTCGGGACGAGATCTCTTGTTAGTGGAGGAGGGTTGTAACGCCCCGGATTCGATGCACCAGGTGTCTTCCAGTTATTCGCCGTTGTTACCATGTCATTTGCTTGCATGTTGCACTGCCATGTCATCATGTGCATCTCATATTGCATTCGTGTTCGTTTCATGCATCCGAGCTTTTTCCCCGTTGTCCGTTTTGCAATCCGACACTCCTATGTCCTCCGGCGTCCCCCTTTTGTCTCTTGTTGTGAGTGGGTGTTAAACATTCTCAAAATGGACCGTGATTTGCCAAGCGGCCTTGGTACACCACCGGTAGACCGCCTGTCAAGTTTCGTGCCATTTGGAGTCCGTTTGATACTCCAACGGTTAACCACATAGCCCGAAACCCCTCTCTCCTTCCAGTCCAGCATCCCTTCACGACAGCCCATGAGCCCATCCAAACCCCCTCCATGCTCTCGGTCGTTTGATCACGATCGTGTGGGCGAAAACCGCTCCTCATTTGGACTCTCCTAGCTCCCTCTAACTATATAAACACACCCTTCCCCGAAATTTCGGATCAAATCAACCCTAACCTAGCCTTCTTCCTCCGCGCGCCGGAAGTGTCCGCGCCGCGCTGGACACGTCCGCCGCCGACTCCCGCAGCCAACCCCATCGCGCCACGTGTCCCGGCGCCGCCTCCCTCCGCCGCAGGCCTGCCAGGCCCACGGGGAGCCCGCCCCGGGCCCGATCCCGCGCCCCGTGCCCGATGCCCTAACGCCGCCGCCGGCGACGTGCGCCTCCGCACCTCGCCTCGCCGGCGCGCCTCCGATGCCGCCGCCTGGCTTCGCGCGCCGCCGTCTCTCCGCCGCGGTGCCGCGCCACCCCGACCTCCGCCCGATGCGCCGCCGTTCGCCCCGAGCGCCTGCCAGAGCTCCGCCGCCGTCCCGCTCGCCGTCCTCCGCCCTGCCGCCGCATCGCCAGGGAGACTGCACCCCTAGCGTCCCGCCGCACGCCCCCGCGCCAGCCCGTCTCCGGTCGGCGCCGCCCGTGCCGAGCCCGAGTCGCCCGCCCCTCGCCTCGCCTCCCCGTCGCCGCCGCCTGGCTTCCCGCGCTGCCGTCTCTCTGCCGCGGTGCCGCGCCACCCAGACCTCCGCCCGATGCGCCGCCGCTCGCCCCGAGCGCCTGCCGGAGCTCCGCCGCCGTCCCGCTCGCCGTCCTCCGCCCAGCCGCCGCATCGCCAGGGAGACCGCGCCCCTAGCGCCCCGCCTCGCGCACCCGCGCCGGCCCGTCTCCGGTCGCCGCCGGCTGTGCCGAGCCCGAGTCGGCCTCCCCGTCGCCGCCCCACCGGCGGACGGATCGCGCGCCTCCCCGCCTTCCCCGACCGCCCGGAGCTTCTCCCGCCGGCGAGTCTCGCCGCCGCCGGACTTCGTCCTCCGCGCCGCCGCCCCATCCTAGATCCGGAAGGGTGGACGAGATCCATTCATTCCTCCATCCAAACGGCGCACCCTGTCCCGGATCTCCTCGTCCCGGGTCGACTCCGTCCATTTTTCTGCGAGGGTATATTTCGCCAAGTCCTCAGAAACTCATATTATGTTGCATACTTTGAAATGCCATAATTCCATGACTGTTGCTCCGTTTTGCGCACATAATATATCGAAATGTTCATCATGAGATGCTCTTCATTTCTTTCCATTGTGCCATGCTTGTTTGACTTCATGTTGATGCCATTATCATCATTGCAAGAGTGCTATATGATGTTAACTGTTGTCTGTTAACAGAAGTTGCTGTTTTGTCTTTTTCATTGCATTTTGTGTCTACATCCTATGTGTTTGATGACTACATGAGTTTTGAGCTACATCATGCCATCTTTACAGTGGTGCATTCCATGTATTTTTGTGAGTATTTTAGTGAGTTCATCGAGCTCGTGAAGTAGGGTACTTGCTGTTGCTGTTTTGCTAGGCTGAATCTGCTATATCATGATGCTATGTTAACCTGCTGCTACAAGTCATTCTATCCATAATCTGGAGATGTTCACTAAAGACGTTTTGTTATAAATGTCATGCTCTATCCATCCATGCCCCTGGTTGCATTTATAGCCTGCTGTAGCTTGTTGTAATCCTGCTCTCAAATTGCTAAATAATGTTGCTGTCAGCCTGTTAGCATTAAGTTCAGTTTTGCCATGTCAATAACTAGTGACCCATGTACCCTATGAACTTTCTCTTGCCATGATTAACTTCATAAACATGTCTTCTTACTGCTGGTTATTTTTTCATGCCATGTATTGCTCTGTGGTGAGTTGTACAGGCTCACCAACATGCCTACTTATTGTTGTTCCTGCCATGTCTGAATCTGTCATATCATTTGCCATGTTTGCATGGATGCTACCATTTTTTCTGTTGATCTTTGGAATTAGTTCAGTAAGGGAGTTTTGTTCTTTGTATTTAGTATTAACATTCCATGCCTTTGTTTGCCATGTTAAGTTCCTGTAGCATGTTGTTTGATAGCTCTAAACATTGCAACCTGATGTTATTTCTGCTAAGTCTGAAACTATTATTGTTTGCAATCTTGCCATGTCCTTTTGAGCATGTTATAGTGTTGTTTGGAGATAGCTCAGTGTTCATGTTTTGTAAAGCTTTACTTGTACTTCATGCCCATGCCTTTTGTTTTCACGTTGGGATGCTGTAGCATATTGTTTTGATGCTTTCTAGATGCCTAGTTGTTGTCTTGGACAACTTGTCCTTTAAACTTGTAGTGTATGTGTTGAACCGTTGCTCCGTTTTGAGTGTGCTCTATATGAAACTTGCTTGATTTTGCATGAAGTTACATATTATCATGTTGCATCCATGTTTTGAGAGTGTTTTCTTGACGTTTGTATGCATTTTGCATCAATGCCATGTTTAACTTGTTTTGCTCATATCTTCTAGGCCGTAACTCCGAATTAAATGAACTTCATATGTAACTTGACTAGAATTTCGTGTAGATCCTCTTGGTGCTCTTTAACTTGCTGTTTAACAACTCCAACTTAATGTGTATTCAGTTCTGGACCAATTTCTAAATTTGCATATGAGGACTTACCGGATTTGTTATATGTTGTTTCCGGCCTCATTTAAACTTGCTTTGATGTGTTGCCCTTGTATGCATCATCTCTTGCCATGAGTAGCTTCGTGTAGCCTTGTCATGCATCATACTTGGTTGTGCGTCATGCCTTGTCTATGTGTTGTGTGTTTACCTTGTTGTTTGCTTCTTTCCGGTTGTGCTCCTTCTCGTTAGTTCCTGTTTCGTTGTGATCGTGAGGATTCGTTTGTCTACGCTTGGTTTGGCTTCATCCGTTTGACTTCTTCACAAACTCGTTCTTCTTCCTAGCGGGATTCAGGCAAGATGACCATCACCTTGGATCTCATTACTATCATTGCTATGCTAGTTGCTTCGTTCTATCGCTTTGCTGCGCTACCTATCTTTTGCTCCTCAAGCCTCCCAACTGCCATGTCAGCCTCTAACCTTTTCACCCTTCCCAGCAAACCGTTGTTTGGCTATGTTACCGCTTTGCTCAGCACCTCTTATAGCGTTGTTAGTTGCAGGTGAAGTTGAAGATTGCTCCATGGTGGACACGGTTATGTTGGGATATCACAATATCTCATTTAATTAATGCATCTATATACTTGGTAAAGGGTGGAAGACTCGGCCTTATGCCTGATGTTCTGTTCCACTCTTGCCGCCCTAGTTTCCGTCATACCGGTGTTATGTTCCTTGATTTTGCGTTCCTTACGCGGTTGGGTGATTTATGGGACCCCCTTGACAATTTGCTTTGAATAAAACTCCTCCAGCAAGGCCAAACCTTGGCTTTACCATTTGCCTCACCACCACCTACTTTTCCCTTGGGAATCGCGCTCTCGAGGGTCATCTTTATTTAGCTCCCCCGGGCCAGTGCTTCTCTAAGTGCTGGTCCGAACCAGAGCCACTTGCGGCGCCACCTCGGGGAAACTTGAGGTATGGTTTTAGTTGTACGGATTGCTCATCCGGTGTTGCCCTGAGAACGAGATATGTGCAGCTCCTATCGGGATGTCGGCGCATCGGGCGGTCTTGCTGGACTTGTTTTATCATTTTCAAAATGTCTTGTAAACTGGGATTCCAAGACTGATCGGGTCTTCCTGGGAAAAGTAATATCCTTCGTTGACTGTGAGAGCTTATGATGGGCTAAGTTGGGACACCCCTGCAGGGTATAAACTTTCGAGAGCCATGCCTGCGGTTATGTGGCAGATGGGAATTTGTTAATGTCCGGTTTTAGATAACTTGACACCAGATACGAATTAAAACGCATCAACCGCGTGTGTAGCCATGATGGTCTCTTTTCAGCGGAGTCCGGGAAGTGAACATGGTTTTGGGTTATGTTTGACGTAAGGAGGAGTTCAGGATCACTTCTTGATCATTGCTAGCTTCACAATCATTCCGTTGCTCCTCTTCTCGCTCTTATTTGCGTATGTTAGCCACCATATTATGCTTAGTCGCTGCTGCAACCTCACCACTTTACCCATTCCTTTCCCATTAAGCTTTGCTAGTCTTGATACCCATGGTAATGGGATTGCTGAGTCCTCGTGGCTCACAGATTACTACAACAACAGTTGTTGGTACAGGTTATGCAATGATCATGACGCGAGAGCGATGTTTGCTTGTTTTGGAGTTCTTCTTGTGCTCCTTCTTCGATCAGGGGATAGGTTCCAGGTCAGCAGCCTGGGCTAGCAGGGTGGATGTCGTTTGAGTTTCTGTTTGTGTTTCATCCGTAGTCGTCTGGTGCTCTTATGTAAGATGATGTTGTATTCGTGTGGCATTCTATGCCTTTTGTATGTATCCCCATCTATTATGTAATGTTGATGTAATGATATCCACCTTGCAAAAGCGTATCAATATGCGGTTCTATCCTTGGTGGGACCTTCGAGTCTCTTTAGGATAGTATCGCATATTGGGCGTGACACTTAACTTCAAAACGCTTAAGTCCTCGAAGTGGGGACACACGAAGATATACTCTCTCTCCGACTTCGTAAACTGTCTCCTTTCGTTTAGAATCCGCATACCTCTTTTGCCTGGACTGGGCTACCTTCAGTTTGTCACGAATCAGTTTAACCTTCTCTTGGGACTCCTTAATCAAATCAGGTCCAAACAACTAACGGTCTCCAACTTCATCCCAAAACAATGGTGTCCTGCACCTCCTTCCGTACAAGGCTTCGAAAGGGGCCACCTTCAAACTGGCTTGATAACTATTGTTATAAGAGAACTCTGCATATGGCAAATTGTCGTCCCAACTAGACCCATAATCTAGCACACAAGCTCTTAGCATGTCTTCCAGAATCTGATTGACTCTCTCGGTCTGTCCATCTATCTGTGGATGAAAGGCTGTACTAAACTCTAGCCTGGTACCCAAAGTCTCGTGCAACTGATTCCAGAATTTTGAGGTAAACTGGGTTCCTCTATCTGATAGAATGGTCCTCGGAACTCATCTAGACATACGATCCTGGTCATGTATATCTTAGCCAACTTCGCACTTGTATAAGTGGTCTTAACTGGGATGAAATGAGCTACTTTCGTCAACCGATCGACTACAACCCATATCGATTCATAGCCTAAACGAGTCCTAGGTAATCCCATGATAAAATCCATGCCAATCTTGTACCACTTCCATTCGGGTATCGATAATGGCTGCAGCAATCCTGCTGGCTTCTGATGCTCTGCCTTCACTCTCTGACATACATCACATACAGCTACATACTCAGCAATATCCTTCTTCATTCCGATCCACCAGAAACTTTCCTCCAAAGCCAGATACATCTTTGTGTTTCCTGGGTGAATCGAATACGGCGAATCATGGGCCTCCTGCAGAATCAACTTCCTTATCTCGGGGTCATTAGGCACATATACGCGATCCTCAAACCATAAAGTATCGAGCTCGTCCTCAAAAAATCCTTTAGCCTTTCCTTTGCTCATCCTTTCCTTTATCTCTGCAATCTCTTTGTCGGTCTTTTGAGCTTCTCTGATCTTATCCATAAAAGTGGAATGGATTTCCAATGTTGCTACATAAAGTCTCGGAACTATTTCCAAACATAGCTCACAAAGATCCTTTTCTAACTCCTTGGGTAATCCTCCGGTCATGAGCGTATTGACATAACTCTTGTGACTCAACGCATCGGCTACTACATTAGCCTTGCTAGGATGATAGTGCAACTTCATATCATAATCCTTAATGAGCTCCAACCATCTCCTTCGTCTGAGATTCAACTCCTTCCGCGTGAAGATATATTTCAAACTCTTGTGATCCGTGTATACCTCATAGTGGTTTCCGATGAGAAAAAGTCTCCATGTCTTCAAAGCATGCACTACGGCTGCTAACTCCAAATCATGAGTAGCATAATTTTGCTCATGAGGTTTAAGCTATCATGAGGCATATGAAACAAGTCTTCCATCCTGCATCGGCACTGCTCCAAGCCCTCGACGTGAAGCTCGCAATACACTTGATAATCCTTTCGTTGATCTGGAAGAATCAACACTGGGGCTGTAACCAAGCATTTCTTCGACTCCTGAAAACTGGCTTCACACTCCTCAGTCCATTTGAACTTGGTGTCCTTCTTCAACAATTCCGTCATGGGCTTTGCAATCTTGGAGAAATTCTTTACAAACCTCCGGTAATAACCTACGAGTCCAAGAAAACTCCTGATCGCTCCAATTGATGTGGGTGCCACCCATTTAGTCACAGAAACAACCTTGGTGGGGTCTACTGCTATTCCTTCTCCGTATGTAACATGTCCAAGGAATCCAACTTCCTTCAACCAAAACTCACACTTGCTGAACTTGGCATATAACTGATGTTCCTTGAGCTTCTCAAGAACCAAAGGCAAATGCTCCTTATGCTCCTCTTTGTTCTTCGAGTAGACCAATATATCATCAATGAACACTATGATGAACTTATCCAAAAACTCCATAAACACCTTGTTCGTCATGTTCATGAAATAGGCAGGCGCTTTAGTCAGACCAAATGACATAACGGTATATTCATATAGCCTGTACCTTGTGGTAAAAGATGTCTTAGGTATACCCTGCTCTCGAATCTTCAGCTGATGGTATCCTGATCGCAGATCGATCTTGGAAAATACTATAGCTCCTTGCAACTGGTCAAAGAAATCGTTGATCATCGGCAGTGGGTACTTATTCTTGATCGTCACTTCATTCAACACACTATAACCAACAACCATCCTCAACGATCCATCCTTCTTCTCCACTAGAAGTAGTGGTGCTCCCTAAGGTGATGAACTTGGTCGAATGTAACCCTTTTCCAGTAACTCCTTAATCTGATTCTTAATCTCCTCCAAATCCTTTGCGGGCATCCGATACGGCCTCTTAGATATTGGCCCTCTACCTGGCAAAAGCTCAATCAGAAACTCAATGTCTCTATCCGGTGGCATGCCTGGCAACTCCTCCGGAAATACGTCGTGGTAGTCCTTCACCACTGGTACTTCCTCCTGTACAACTCCTGATAAGGAATTTACTTGAGTCCTCCTCGGCATATGCCGGGATACATACCTAATCCTTCTTCCTTCTGGGTGGTGAGCATAATTGACTTACTAGCACAATCGATGTTTCCTCCATACATCGATAACCAATCCATACCCAAAATCACATCCAATCCTTGCGACTCCAGAATTATTAGATCCGAGGGGAAAACATGCCTACATATGGTCAATGGCATGTGAAAACATCCTTGGCTTTCCATATGCTCCACTCCTGGCGAGCTTACTAACATAGGTGTCCTAAGAACTTTGGTGGGCAACTTATACTTATCCACAAATCCCTGGTCTTCTTGCTCCAGCCGCCCAAAGCAGCGCCGATCGTGCCGCCTGCTCCTGCCTCTCGTGGCCGGCTATGCTACCGCGGAGGCCTCACCGCCCCCATAGTACTCCCACCACTGGCCAGGACATCCCTCACCCACACCCCCTGTTATTCTGCAGCGACGGCAGCCTCACACCGCAGCCGAACCAGTGAACGCTCGTACTCCTCTCCGCGTGGGCATCCACTGCCGCGTCTTGCCCGGCTCCGCGCCGTCCCCTTCCTAGGCCTCACCGCCGTCCACCACCGTGGTGCTCTCGGCGCGGCATGGTCAATGCGGTCAACGACTGACTTCCATCGAAAGAGTACTATACGTGGAGAGGCTGACAGCTGGGTCCACGGCAGCCGCAAGGAAGTGCCTCCTTATTACGTGGAAAATAATTATTCCTCCACCTGACAGCGGGGACCCACCGAACGGGCCACCAGTATTTTGTGAAAAAATCGTTTCCCCCTGACTGCTCGGACCCATCGGACGGGCCATCGTATTTTGCGAAAAAAATGTTCCCCCGCTGTCAGCTCGGACCCACTAGAAGTGCCTCCTTATTACGCACAAAAAATGAATACTCCCTCGGCTAGCTGGGACCCACCTTGGTGGGAGGCTGACTTGTGGGCCTACTAAGTTGATGGGGACGAAGGGCTTTGTCAACTTAGTCAATATGAACGATTCTAGCTCCAGTGACCGTACGATGTCCATCCAACGGCCATAGTGCTTCTTCAACCTCTGGTCTTCTTGCTCCAGCCGCCCAAAGCAGCGCTGGTCATGCCGCATGCTACTGCCTCCCGTGGCCGGCTGTGCTGCTGCAAAGGCCTCACCGCCCCTACAATTCCCACCGCTGGCCAGGCCCTGTGGTGACGGCAGCCTCACACCACAGCCGAACCAGTGAACCCTCGTACTCCTCTCCGCGCGGGCTTCCACTGCCGCGTCTTCCCCGGCTCCGCGTCGTCCCCTTCCTAGGCCTCGCCGTCGTCCACTGCCGTGGTGCTCTTCGCGCGGCTTGGTCAATGTGGTCAAGGAACGACTTCCATCGGAAGAGTACTGTACGTGGAGAGGCTGACAGCTGGGTCCACGACCACAGCCCAGTTTTTTTGTGATTTGCCAAGTAAGTCGCTTTGTCAGGCCTGTTGGGCTGCAAATCTTTCAAGACGAGGAGAGCTTTCATTCGGCTGGCCGAGAAAATGGCCCATCAGTAATGAGAAATGGGCTGTACATTTTTAAAACACATCAAACCGGCAATTAGTTTCAAATATCTTTTTTTTTCATTTCAAGAATTTAAATTACATTAATTTTATGCGTGGAGAATTTGTTGGATTTTATATTGATATACATTTATTTTTAAATCAGTTTGAATGTGAGTTGAAATTTCGGGATTAAAAATAGTTTTGACTGCACCGAAATATGCAAAATTTCATATAATTTTTTAACCGTGGCCACAATATGGGTTGTAATGATAACAAATAGAATATGGGCTCCAAAAAAAACTTAAGAATTAGCAAATGGGCTGTAAATTATTAGAAATAATGGCAGATGGGCTGTATGTTGTTTACCACAGATTTCAGGCTTTCCTAAAAAAAGGTTGACGCACAAGCAGTGACTGTTGGATGTCCATCCAACGGCCGTCGTGCTTCTTCAATCTCTGCTCTTCCTGCTCCAGCCGCTCAAACAAGCGCCAACGAGACTGCCTGCTCCCTCCTCCCCGCGGCCGGCTGTGCTGCCGCGCAGGCCTCACCGCCCCACCGTACTCCCATCACTAGCCTAGCCATCCCTCTACTCACCCACACCTGCTATTATTCTCTAGCAATGACAGACGAACCAGTAACCCTCGTACAGTCGTACTCCCCTCCGCGTGGGAAACAACTGCCGAGTCTTCCCTGCCTCCATGTCGTCCCCTTCCTAGGCCTCGCCGTCGTCCACCGCCATGGTGCTCTCGGCGTGGCGTGGTCAATGTGGTCAACGACTGACTTCCATCGGAAGAGTACTGTGCATGGAGACGCTGACAGCTGGGTCCACGGCCGCAGCAAGGAAGTGCCTCCTTATTACGCGCAAAATAATTATTCCTCCACCTGACAGCAGGGACCCACCAGACGGGCCACCATATTTCACGAAAAAAACGTTTCCCCCCTGACTGCCGGGACCCACCAGCTACACCTTCGCACGCAAGGAAGTGCGTCCAGGCAAAAAAACAAAACGATTTGCGCCCCTGACTGCTGGGACCCACCAGCTACATCTTCGCAGGCAAGGAAGTGCCTGACAGTCGGGACCCACCTGGTTGAAGCGTACGTAGCATTGTCATCCTGGTCGCGAACGTGTACGTACATACTGGTTGATGTAGAGGCACGCACGTGTCGTAGTAGAGGCGCGCATGTAGCATGTACACGTACGTACAGCGGCCAGGGTGCAAGAAAGAAAATACGGCCACGTATGTGTACACACGGGCGGGGTCTCGAACGCCTACTCGCGCATACGTACGGCGAGGGCTCGTGTACATGGCTGAGTCGAAACGGAGAAACAACATCGTCGTCGTGTTCATGGGGAGGCAACGGAATGCGTCGTGTTCATGGGGAGGCAACGGAATGCGTCGTGTTCTTGGGGAGGCAACAAAATGCGTCGTGTTCATCGGGAGGCAACGGAACGCGTTGGAGCCAACCGGCTGGGTCAGAACGTAATGCGTGGTCGTGTTCATCGGGAGGGCTTGGACGGAACAGGTGATGGAAATGAGTCCTAGCGTACCGCACAACGGTGGAAATGGACCTCCTACGTTCGGAACGGGGTCCTGTTGATCGGGAGGGGTGTGGCGTACCGCAAAACGAAGGAAACAGACCTCCTACGGTCGAAACAGGGGTCCTGTTGATCGGGAGGGGTGTGGCGTTCTGCAAAACGGACGAAACAAACCTCCTACGATCGAAACGGGGGTCCTGTTAATTGGGAGGGGTGTAGCATACCGCAAAACAGACGAAACAGACTTGTGTTGGAGCGCTACGGTCGAAACAGGGGTCCTGTTCATCGGGAGGGTTGTGGCGTACCGCAAAACGGGACTCCACGGGATACTGTTCATCTCCACCGTCAACCTCCTCTAGCCTCCACGGGCTACCGTCGACCTCCTCCAGCCTTCACGGGCTCCTGTTCATCCAGCCTCCAGCGCGCGCTACTCCACCGGCTACTGTTCAACCACCCCTCCACCGTCTACTGTTCTTCCAGCTCTCCACACCACAGGGTCCTGTTCAACCACCCCTCCACGGGCACCCCTCCACCATCTACTGTTCATCCAGCCCTCCAAACCACGGGGTCCTGTTCATCCAGAGGCAACGCCACTGCTCACTGTTCATCCACCCCCCCCGCAACACTCACTGTTCATCCAATCGACTGGCCTCAGTTAGCAGCAGTAGCAAAGGAATCGCTTGATCGGGTTCAGTTAACAGCCATTGATCGATCGCTCGGGTTCAGTAACGCATAGCCTGCAGTGCAATCGCTCGGGTTCAGTTAGAGCCCAACGCCTCGCTCGGGTTCAGTTAGAGCCAACTCCTCGCATGTGTACGAGAGAAACGCACATTGCTCGGCCCCCGACCTCCCACCGTAACCGGCAACTCCCCGAAATTTTCCTCCCCCTCGCTTCTACCACGGTTTTTTCCGGCATGGACGGCCCAAAGAATGTCATGCAGCTGCGTCTCCGGCCCGCCCAGGAGGAAAAGCCCATTTTCTGTCATGATTTTTTGTCATAGAAGTAGGAGCCCACCACATCTATGATGATACCGGGTTTTGTCACAATTATCGTCATAGAACTGTCATATGTATGACAGAAAAAAATTTCGTTCAGCCCAAAATGTCATGGATGTGTCTTTTTTGTAGTGCACCTTCTCCGTACAGCCATTCTAAACATGTCCGGAGTGGGAGGCAAGTGGATGGCGTCCTCCGTTACGGAGGAGGACATTATGAAGCTCCGAGAGGCCGGATACTTGGCCGCAGACATCGCGCACCGGCTCCCGGACGCAGGGCAGATTGTTCCGACTCCGGAACCCCACGAGAGGGTTGTGTTCCTTGCCCACTTCATCCGCGGACTAGGATTCCCCCTCCACCCATTTGTCAGCGGGCTCATGTTTTACTATGGGCTAGATTTTCATGATCTGTCCCCTAATTTCTTCCTCAACATCTCGGCGTTGATCGTCGTGTGTGAGGCCTTCCCCCGCATCAAGCCCCACTTCAGCCTATGGCTGAAGATCTTCAATGTGAAGCTGAAGATAGTGGTCGGCCAGCAAGCGGAGTGCGGAGGCGCCATGGTGGGCAAGATGCCCAATGTCACCTGGCTTGAAGGCTCCTATGTGGAGACCGTGAAGGGGTGGCAATCGGGGTGGTCCTACATCACCGAGCCACGCGACTCCAATTGGGCGGCGGCCCCCGAATTTAGATCCGGCGTCCCCATGCGGCTTACCTCTGGGAAAAGGAAAGGCTTATCCTGGGGTGCGCATGCGGAGCTGACCAGACTCCAGAACTGCATTTAAAATATGATAGGCAAGAAGATCAAGCTTGTCAATGTGGTCCAAGTCATGCTCTTCCGCCGGATCCTCCCGTGTCAAAGACGGGCATTCAACCTGTGGGAGTTTGATTCGGCCAAACACCAGACGCCGCGAGAGCTCTTTGACACGACACACAAAGACGTCTGGAATGTCTTGTTCAAGGCCGCCGATGTACCTCCTCCCACCACCGAGGACCGCGGACTCAGCGCAAAGAGCCCCGCCAATCCGGTAAGCTCTCTATATTTCCCAAGATGTGCCTTTCCTCAGTATGTTTGTGGGAGGAATCTAAGCCATCATGATTTAACAAGACTATGTGGCGATAGTGGAGCGGATCGACTATCCAGCTCCGTTGCCTGAAGATCCAGCAACCGCTCTCCTGACGGAGATGCTGTTTCCGGTGCCCTATGAGGTGCCGGAGAAAAAGGCCAAGAAGTAGGCCACGGGGACCAGGAAAGGTCTCCGGCGCAAGGTTGTGTCGGACTCATCGTCCGAAGACACCGAGGCGCACTCCTCCAACGACAACGAGGAGGAGGAAGAGGAAAACCCTCTCCCCCAAACCGAGGGGGAGAAGAAAAGGAAGGCCGCCCCTTTCGGGGAGGCCGAAGGGTCCAAGAAGGGAAGGACCCTCCCCCCGGACCACTCCACAACAG
Source organism: Triticum timopheevii (assembly GCA_963921465.1). Taxonomy (NCBI): domain Eukaryota; kingdom Viridiplantae; phylum Streptophyta; class Magnoliopsida; order Poales; family Poaceae; genus Triticum; species Triticum timopheevii. Next base: position 242,521,711 of record OY997264.1, on the reverse strand, counting down.
CCGCCTATAGCGACGAGGAGTGGCTACCCAGGGCCAAGCCCTTGGCGAAGTCATAAGTATTCGGATACCATAATACTTCTTGCATGTTTTAGCTTTATGGCTTCTTATCATGTCAAAATATGTTTGTGCAGTCCGTCAAAAGCCCGCATTGACTTATCCTCCTCGGATGGGTCCTTGAGCTCATCGGAGATGAACAACTATTCGCTCCCGACGGCCTCCACTCCCTGGCCCGCGGATGACACCGAGCTGTTATCTCAGAGGATACCAGGCTAGCGAGAGATAGTTCTGGAGGCGCCTCAAGGCGAAACCCCCGATGTCAGGCTCATGGGGGGGAAGATCCCCACGGATTCTGATGAGGGGGGTCGCCGCAAGCTTGGCCCCCAGCCGTATACTACGCCGGAACCTCCAGCGGTTCCGGATTCAGGCAAGTAGCCCCTCGCCAAGGGGGGCAAGCCGCCTGTGTCGATGACCTCTGTCCATCTAGAGGCATCAGATAACTTGGTGGAAGCGCTTCAGAGCGCTTCCGTTGATGAAGGACAGCATACTCTTATGAGTGCGGTGATTGTGAAGGTTCAGTCCGCCAAAAGCGGATTGACCGAAGCCTGCACCAGCCTCCTGACAGGCTTTGAGGTAAGTAATTTAAATTATGAGAAAGTATCACAATATAGACAGTAGCCCCCGATGCTCTATTTGGTGTTCGAAAAGAAAGGCCGAACAGAGGATCAAATATTATTCCCAGGAGTCTAATCATATTATGTCTATGTGAATAAGCAGGCGTCGCTGCTGGCCGCCGCCGCCGCCACTGCTGAGGTCTCCAGACTGAGGTAGAACCTGGAACGGGCCGAAGAAGAGCTCGGCCTCGTGAAGAGGCAGCTTGAGGAGAACAAAGGTAAGTGATACCCCGTCTGAATGTTATATAAAGGACAAAAGTTGTTGATGCTAATAGAAGCATGATGCATTTTAATAGGGGCCACGATCGAAGTGGCGGCCCTTAAGAAGGCGCTATCTGAGGCTGAAGACAAAGCGGCCAGGGAGCGCACGAAGCGCGAAAAACAAGAGGCTCGGGTTGATGAGGTCCAACAAGAGCTCCAGGATTTCATCAAAAAATTCGAGTCCTTGGAGCGTGACTCCAAGACGCAAGAGTCGGAGCTTGCGAAGGCCCGTCAGAGCGGTCAAGATGCCAAGGTCGAAGCCTAGAAGGCCCTCCAGGAGATGGAGGGAGCCAAGAAGATAGCGGCGGGTAAGGCTTTAATTATGCAAAGCAAGCATGTGAAGGAAACTTTCCTTTTACTTACCCAAATTCGGAGCTCTCCAGGAGCATTCGCAGATCTGCCGCACAACATTTCTGATGCCGCAGAGTTCTACTGGGCTGAGGAAGGGAGTTCGACGGATAAGCTATTTTGGTCCCAGTATATTGGGGCCAAACATCCGATGCCCTTGAGCGACCAACTGAAGCAACTGGTCGAACTTCACAAGGCGGCCGAACTGGCCATGAAGGACCTCATAGCCCGGCTGTGGCCTGGTGAGCCCCTGCCCAGCAGCTACTTCGGCCTTATCAAGCAGATGGTAAATGCTTGTCCGCGGCTTGAAGTCATTAAGCAGTCCGTCTGCATTGAAGGTGCACGCAAGGCCTTGGCCCGTGCGAAAGTGCACTGGGCGAAGATGGATGAAGAGAAGCTGGTGACAGAGGGGCCGCCGAAGGGCAAGGAGCATCGCCACCCCAAACAGTACTATGACAATGTCATTAAGGGTGCCCGCCTTGTGGCGGATGAATGTGCTAAGGATGTACTATTTGCATGAATGTACTCATATCATCCTATAATATGAAAACGAGTTTATGTGCGCTATATAGCGCTTGTTAATTTAAAATATTACCTTCTGTGCGACTGTTTATAAAATCTTGAGAGTTGGCCAGTCGCCGGCTTCTGCCCCCATGTAACTAGTACTGGGGTGTTCGGAATAAATATAAACACTCTTTATCCAAACTTTTGGTCCTTTTAAGGAGGTGTTTAACACAGCGAACAAGGCAATCAGACTATACAACTTTATCACTCTCACTTGGCCATAGAAGTCTACAATTTTAAATTTTGGCGAAGCCCTTAGTATCCGAAAGGCCGGACTCGGGCGCTATGCACACCTAAATCGGACAAGGTCGATTCCTCGCCTGAAGCGGAAAAAATCTTTAAGGATTTGAGACCTCTCGAACAGCGACCAGCTCTCGCCTTATCATGACAGTCAGTTTTCGGCTTTCTCTACTGAGGTGCTCATCCGGAAGAACCGGGACACAATCGCAGTAGTTCTCCCTGCGCTACCTTAGACAATATAGCGGAACGTAAGGTACCAAAACATAGGAGCCGGGCAAACCCAACTATTGACCCAAGACATGATTCGGAGCTGATGCATATAATGCTATAAGTTTGGGGTGCCGCACTGTCGAAAGTGTTCGGACTTTTCTTGCCATGTTAAGGGGTACACTGAGGCCCCTGGTGAACTAAACGTACCAAAGTGTACGGATGCGGTTTGTCGTAAATAAGCCGCCAAGGAAAAACATAAAGAAAGTGTAATAATAAGCTGACGCTGTGTATTTTCCCATTGTTATTTGATTAATACGTCAAAGCGTATGTATACAAGTAGTGCAATAAGAAAATGGGACTATTTGACATGTCCTAGCTAAGGGTAAGCTGCACGTGGGTATGTAAAACAGGTATAAGAATCATTATCAGAGACCACCTGAGTATTCCCTTATACGCCCCAGCTTCTTGTCTTCTTGGGTTTTCCTTCCGGTGATGAGTCCGATAATTCGGATACCCGAAAGGGCTTCTAGAAAGTAGGGTCCTGAAAGAAAGAAAATGATGAAGGAATACGGGTCCTGGGGCGGTTGAGCTGCGTTGTGGACCGCGTCGTAGCCGTGCCTCCGCCCATGCCCATGGTATTTTGAGTGAGTAATTATGTACGCGCGGCACAAATTTCGCTGCTTGGTTGGGACTAGGAGGGCGAATTTCTAGTCGAGCTCTGGGCGTGTCGGACAATCCTGTTGCAGGGTACTCCGGACTCTCTTGATGTTGTCCGGGGGCTTTATCGCTGGATTGGCGGTCTGCCTAAGAAGGCTGCTTTGTACTTCTGCTGCGAGGGCCGCAGTGTGCTCCTCCATACGGAGCGAGCGTTCTGTGTTTCCATTGACTGTTATAACCCTGCGAGGTCCTGGCATCTTGAGCTTTAGGTATGCGTAATGCGGTACCGCATTGAATCGAGCAAATGCGGTTCGTCCTAGTAGGGCATGATAACCACTACGGAAGGGGACGGTATCGAAGATTAACTCCTCGCTTTAGATATTGTCCAGAGATCCGAAGACCACTTCTAGTGTGATTGAGCCCGTGCAACAGGCCTCCACACCTGGTATGACACCCTTGAATGTGGTTTTTGTGGGCTTGATCCTTGAGGGATCGATGCCCATTTGCGCACTGTATCCTGATAGAGCAGGTTCAGGCTGCTGCCACCGTCTATGAGGACTCGTATGAGATGGAATCCGTCAATGATGGGGTCAAGGACCAATGTGGCCGAACCGCCATGATGGATACTTGTAGGATGGTCCCTACGATCGAAAGTGATCGGACAAGAGGACCATGGGTTGAACTTTGGGGAGACTGGCTCCATCGCATAGGCGTCCCTTAGTGCACGCTTCCGTTCCTGATACGTCTCCAACGTATCTATAATTTTTTATTGTTCCATGCTATTATATTACCCCTTTTGGATGTTTATGGGCTTTATTTTACACATTTATATCATTTTTGGGACTAACCTACTAACCGGAGGCCCAGCCCGTATTGCTGTTTTTTGCCTATTTCAGTATTTCGAAGAAAAGGAATATCAAACGAAGTCCAAACGGAATGAAACCTTCGGGAGCGTGATTTTTGGAACGAACGTGATCCAGTGGACTTGGGGTGCACGTCAAGAAGCAATCGATGCGGCCAGGAGATAGGAGGGTGCACCCACCCCTCCTGGGCGCACCCCTATCTCCTGGGCTCCTCGAGCGGCCACCAACGTACTTCTGTATCTGCGAGATCCCATCTTGGAGCCTTCGCCGGCGCTCCGTCGGAGGGGGAATCGACCATGGAGGGCTTCTACATCAACACCATAGCCCTTCCGATGAGTTGTGAGTAGTTTACCATAGACCTTCGGGTCCATAGTTATTAGCTAGATGGCTTCTTATCTGTTTTTTGATCTCAATACAATGTTCTCCCCCTCTCTTGTGGAGATCTATTCGATGTAAACTCTTTTTGCGGTGTGTTTGTCGAGATCCGATGAATTGTGGGTTTATGATCAAGTTTATCCATGAGAAATATTTTAATCTTCTCTGAATTTTTTATGTATGATTGAGTTATCTTTGCAAGTCTCTTCAAATTATTAGTTTGGTTTGGCCTACTAGATTGATCTTTATTGCCATGGGAGAAGTGCTTAGCTTTGGGTTCAATCTTGCGGTGTCCTTACCCAGTGACAGAAAGGGTTGCACGGCACGTTTTGTATTGTTGCCATCGAGGATAAAAAGATGGGGTTTATATCATATTGCTTGAGTTTATCCCTCTACATCATGTCATCTTTCTTAATGTGTTACTCTGTTCTTATGAACTTAATACTCTAGCTGCATGCTAGATAGCGGTCGATGTGTGGAGTAATAGTAGTAGATGCATGCAGGAGTCGGTCTACTTGTCGCATTTACATTATTTGCCATTTGCCTCTCATTTTCCTCTCCCCCACTTCACCCTTGCTGTTTTATTTGCCCTCTCTTTCCAAATCTTCCTCTCTCTCTTTCGTTAGCCTTCTTTTTCTCCCTCTCTTTTGTTTGCCGTTATGTCTGAAATTGGGGAGATTATCATCGATATGGACAATAATGATAACATGGAAAATTCTGAAGCTCCGGCTGAAGAACCCCCTATCTTGCATACTAAAAAGTTTCGAATCGGTAGTGGTAACATTATTGGAAAAGGTGTTATTCAACATTTCTTTACTTGTGCCGGTGCTTTACCTTCCATGGGTGGTTCTATTCTTCATAGAACCAACTGTTGAGCAATGCCCCCCCATAGTTAACAGGATTGCAAAAATACTGGCAGGTATCTCTATCTTCATGACTCAAGCTGGTAAATTACTTTTGGTCAAGTCAGTGATGACATCATTATCAGTTTTCTTCATGTGCTGTCTAGACATACCCATTACAATAAAAAAACAGATCATCAAATATTTGAGGCACTGTCTTTGGAGAGGCCCTTATATGGAGGACAAAAGACCTGCTTTGGTTGCATGGCACACAGTGTGTAGACCCAAGGACCAGGGGGGATTAGGAGTTTTGGATATCTTCACACACAACAAAACTTTGCTCATGAAAAACCTTCACAAATTCTTCAACAGGCATGATATCCCTTGGGTCAACCTGATTTGGGAGACATACTATAGTGATGGCAAATTACCAGGGGACAACATGATTGGATCATTCTGGTGGAAATCAAACCTAGCTCTCATTGATCAGTACAAAGCTATTGCTAGATGTAATGTCGGAGATGGTGTCACTGCATTCTTTTGGGAAGATCTATGGAACCAAGCAATACCGAAACACCAATTCCCACACTTATTCTCTTTTGTCAGAAATCCTCATTTGAATATCCAACAAGTATTGCAGACTGAGTACCTGCAGGATCTATTCTTTCTCCCCTTAACAACTGAGGCATATGAGGAATTCTTACAAATGGAGGACATTAGTATTTCCATGAGACAATCAGAATATTTGGACACATTGGACACATGGAGTTACATTTGGGGGACTGAACACTATTCATCTATCAAAGCATATAAAGTCTTGATTGGACATAAGCAAACCCCTCCACATTTCAATTGGATCTGGCAGAGTTGCTGTCAGCCTAAGCATAAAGTTTTCTTTTGGCAACTTCTACATGATCGAGTCAACACAAGAAATTTGCTTAGAAGGAAAATTTTTGTGTTGGAAGCTTATAACTATGCTGTTGGAGGTTGTCAGCAAGAAGAAACACTGCATCACCTATTCTGGGGTTGTCAATTTGTTCAATAATGCTGGGATTTCATATGTCCAACAAGAACCCCAAACTTGTCTGTACTGGAAGCATTCCAAGATCTTAAAGACAAGCTAAGGTATCCATTTTACATGGAGATCATCATACTTGGAGCATGGGCCATTTGGATAACTAGAAATAATAAGATTTTTGAAAACATTGCACCTTCATTTCAAGGCTGGAAGTCCATTTTTCTGGAGGAACTAAAACTTCTAAAGTTTAGAATGAGGAAAAAGCATGAGAGGCAATTTTCTGTTTGGCTTGAAGGCATTCTATAATCTTCTTTGTTTTTAGGCTAGTAGATTTTTTTCTTTCCTTTTTCTTCTTTTAGTAGGTTTAGTTCTTTTTTCTGTTTTAGGGCTTATCTCAAGCCCCTCAAGACTACTTGCTACTTTGTTGTTTTAATTTATAAAAATTGCAGTGGGGTCTTACCCTACTGTTTATAGTCAAAAAAAACTTGAAAGACAATTTATGCATATGCATCCTTGCATACAAAGAATTTTCCTACAATTTTCTAATATTGAGCATTCTTCTGTTAAGCGCGTTATTACTATCTTTTTGGCTCATGAGTTTAGATTTATAATAAGATAGGCCAAAGAAATCTTTGCGCACTATAGGGTGGACGCCGGTCGTCCTCCCATAGAGGCGATCCTCTTTGATCAAGAGGAAATTAGGCGTTTTCAATCTTTGGACTATGTTGCTTTCAGTAAAAACCTTAGAAAAAAGGTTCATACCAATGTCCTAGTTGATAGAATTTCTGGACTTAATAATGATTTTGCTCTTCAAAATAATGAGCTAGGATACTCTCTTGAGTATAGGCTCACGAGATTTTGCCAAAAGAATGCTTATAGTGATGAATTAGTTGTACATTATGAAGGGCCAAAGGAGGAACCCGTTCCTCCGGTGATTGATCTTGGGGACTTTTGTCCCGCTAAATTTAGCCCTTTTGATTACTTTTGCTTGCCTCAAAGAAAACTTGTTGCTGAACGTAGAGAATATTAGATTAATTTTCAAGATCTATCTTATTATTATGGCACTACTTAGATCTATCTTCGCTTTTATGCCTAGCTAGGGGCGTTAAACGATAGCGCTAATTGGGAGGCAACCCAATTTTATTTGTGTTTTTTGTTTTTGTTTCTGTTTAGTAATAAATTTTGCATCTACCTTCTGTTTAGATGTGTTTTTATGTTTTAGTTAGTGTTTGTGCCAAGTAGAACCTATAGGATAACCTATGGTGATAGTTAATTTGATTCTGCTGAAAAACAGAAACTTTGCACGCACGACATTAGTTTTGTTAAATCACAGAAACGTGCTTTTGTGTTGATTCGTTTTGCTGATGATCAATAAACAAATTGTCCAGGACTTACTATTTTGGTAGGATTTTTAGAGTTACGGAAGTTTGCGTTAGTTACAGATTGCTACAGACTATTCTGTTTTTGGCAGATTCTGTTTTTTCGTGTGTTGTTTGCTTATTTTGATGCATCTATGGCTAGTAAAATAGTTTATAAACCATAGAGAAGTTGTAATACAGTAGGTTTAACACCAATATTAATAAATAATGAGTTCATTACAGTACCTTATGTGGTGGTTTTGTTTTCTTTCACTAACGGAGCTTATGAGATTTCCTATTGAGTTTTGTGTTGTGAAGTTTTCAAGTTTTGGGTAATGATTTGATGGACTATGGAATAAGGAGTGGCAAGAGCCTAAGCTTGGGGATGCCCATGGCACCCCAAGATATTCAAGAGTAGCCAAAATCCTAAGCTTGGGGATGCCCCGGGAAGGCATCCCCTCTTTCGTCTTCGTTCATTGGTAACTTTACTTGGAGCTATATTTTTATTCACCACATGATATGTGTTTTGCTTGGAGCGTCGTGTATGATATTAGTCTTTGCTTTTTAGTTTACCATAATCATCCTTGCTTTACAAACCTTTTGGGAGAAGCCTACTTGATTAGAAATTATAAGAATACTCTATGTGCTTCACTTATATCTTTTGAGCTAGATAGTTTTTGCTCTAGTGCTTCACTTATATCTTTTAGAGCATAGCGGTGGATTAATTTTGTACAAATTGCTAGTCTCTCATGCTTCACTTATATTATTTTGAGAGTATTTTAGAACAGCATGGTATTTGCTATGGTTATAAAATTGGTCCTAGAATGGTAGGCATCCAAGTTGGGTATAATAAAAACTATCATAGGAAGTGAATTGGATGCTATGATTAACTTGATACTTGATAATTGTTTTGAGATACGGAGGTAGTGATATTAAAAGTCATGCTAGTTGGGTTATTATGAATTTAAAGAATGCTTGTGTTGAAGTTTGTGATTCCCGTACCATGCACGTATGGTGAACCGCTTTGTGATGAAGTTGGAGCACAATTTTATTTATTGATTATCTTCCTTATGAGTGGCGGTCGGGGACGAGCGATGGTCTTTTCCTACCAATCTATCCCCCTAGGAGCATGCGTGTAATACTTTGTTTCTGATGACTTGTAGATTTTTGCAATAAGTATATGAGTTCTTTTGACTAATGTTGAGTCCATGGATTATACGCACTCTCACCCTTCCACCTTTGCTAGCCTCTCTTGTGCCGCGCAACTTTCGCCAGTACCATGCACCCACCATATACCTTCCTCAAAACAGCCACCATACCTACCTATTATGGCATTTCCATAGCCATTCCGAGATATATTGCGATGCAACTTTCCATCGTTCCGTTTATATGACACGCATCATCATTGTCATATTGCTCTTTGCATGATCATGTAGTTGACATCGTATTTGTGGTAAGGCCACCTTCATAATTTTTATACACATCGCTCTTGATTCATTGCATATCCTGGTACACCGCCAGAGGCATTCATATAGAGTCATATCTTGTTTTAAGTTTTGAGTTGTAACTCTTGAGTTGTAAGTAAATAAAAGTGTGATGATCTTCATTATTAGAGCATTGTCCCAGTGAGGAAAGGATGATGGAGACTATGATTCCCCCATAATTCGGGATGAGACTTCGGACTTAAAAAAAAAGAGAAAGGCCAAAAGAAAAAAAAAGAAAGGCCAAAGAAAAGAAAAAAAGAGAAAAAAAGAAAGAAAAAAGGAAATGAGAGAAAAAGAGAGAAGGGACAATGTTACTATCCTTTTACCACACTGGCGCTTCAAAATAGCACCATGATCTTCATGTTAGAGAGTCTCCTATGATTGTCACTTTCATATACTAGTGGAAAATTTTCATTATAGAACTCGGCTTGTATATTCCAATGACGGGCTTCCTCAAAATGCCCTAGGTCTTCATGAGCAAGCGAGTTGGATGCACACCCACTTAGTTTCTTTTGTTGAGCTTTCATACATTTATAGCTCTAGTGCATCCGTTGCATGGAAATCCATACTCACTCACATTGATATCTATTAATGGGCATCTCCATAGCCCGTTGATATGCCTAGTTGATGTGAGACTATCTTCTCCATCAACACCATAGCCCTTCCGATGAGTTGTGAGTAGTTTACCATAGACCTTCGGGTCCATAGTTATTAGCTAGATGGCTTCTTCTCTCTTTTTGGATCTCAATACAATGTTCTCCCCCTCTCTTGTGGAGATCTATTCGATGTAAACTCTTTTTGCGGTGTGTTTGTCGAGATCCGATGAATTGTGGGTTTATGATCAAGTTTATCTATGAGAAATATTTGAATCTTCTCTGAATTCTTTTATGTATGATTGAGTTATCTTTGCAAGTCTCTTTGAATTATCAGTTTGGTTTGGCCTACTAGATTGATCTTTCTTGCCATGGGAGAAGTGCTTAGCTTTGGGTTCAATCTTGCGGTGTCCTTACCCACTGACAGAAAGGGTTGCAAGGCACGTATTGTATTGTTGCCATAGAGGATAAAAAGATGGGGTTTATATCATATTTCTTGAGTTTATCCCTCTACATCATGTCATCTTTCTTAATGCGTTACTCTGTTCTTATGAACTTAATACTCTAGATGCATGCTGGATAGCGGTCGATGTATGGAGTAATAGTAGCAGATGCAGGTAGGAGTCGGTCTACTTGTCACGGACGTGATGCCTATATACATGATCATGCCTAGATAATCTCATAATTATTCACTTTTCTTTGCTCGACAGTAATTTGTTCACCCACCGTAATTCTTATGCTATCTTGAGAGAAGCCTCTAGTGAAACCTATGGCCCCCGGGTCTATCTTTTATCATATAAGCTTTCAATCTACTTTTATTTGCATCTTTACTTTTCGCATCTATATTATAAAATACCAAAAAATCTTATCATACTATCTCTATCAGATCTCACTTTTGCAAGTGGCCGTGAAGGGATTGACAACCCCTTTATTCCGTTGGTTGCGAGTTCTCAGTTTGTTTGTGTAGGTGCGTGGGAATTTTGAGGAGCATCCTACTGGATTGATACATTGGTTCTCAAAACTGAGGGAAATACTTACGCTACACTTGTTGCATCACCCTCTCCTCTTCGAGGAAAACCAACGCAAGCTCAAGACGTAGCAAGAAGGATTTCTGGCGCCGTTTCTGGGGAGGTCTTCGCTCAAGTCAAGACATACCAAGTACCCATCACAAACCCATCTCCCTCGCATTTACATTATTTGCCATTTGCCTCTTGTTTTCCTCTCCCCCACTTCACCCTTGCCATTTTATTCGCCCTCTCTTTCCCAATCTCCTCTCTTTTTCGCTTGCCGTTTTTCTGTTTGCTTGTGTGTTGGATTACTTGTTGCCATGGCGCAAGATAATACCAAATTGTGTGATTTATCGAATACCAATAACAATGATTTCCTTAGTACTCCGATTGCTCCTCTTAATGATGTTGAGTCTTGTGAAATCAATACCGCTTTGCTGAATCTTGTTATGAAAGATCAATTCGCCGACCTTCCTAGTGAAGATGCCGCTACTCATCTAAACAAATTTGTTGATTTGTGTGATATGCAAAAGAAGAAAGATATGGATAACAATATTGTCAAATTGAAGCTATTTCCGTTTTCACTTAGAGATCGTGCTAAAGTTTGGTTTTCGTCTTTGCCTAAAAATAGTATTGATTCTTGGAACAAGTGCAAAGATGCTTTTATCTCTAAGTATTTTCCTCCCGCTAAGATCATCACTCTTAGGAACGATATTATGAATTTCAAACAACTTGATCATGAGCATGTTGGCCAATCTTGGGAAAGAATGAAATTGATGCTTCGCAATTGCCCTACTCATGGTTTGACTTTATGGATGATCATACAAAATTTTCATGCCGGTTTGAACTTTGCTTCTACAAATCTTTTAGATTCGGCCGCGGGAGGCACGTTTATGGAAATTACGTTAGGAGACACTACAAAACTTCTTGATAATATTATGGCTAATTATTCTCAATGGCACACCGAAAGATCTTCTAGTAAAAAAGTGCATGCTATAGAAGAAACCAATGTTTTGAGTGGAAAGATGGATGAACTTATGAAGATGTTTGCTACTAAAAATACTTCTCTTGATCCCAATGATATGCCTTTGTCTTCTTTGATTGAGAATAATAATGAATCTATGGATGTGAATTTTGTTGGTAGGAATAGTTTTGGAAACAATGCTTATAGAGGAAACTTTAATGCTAGACCGTTCCCTAGTAATTCCTCTAATAATTATGGAAATTCCTACAATTATTCTTATGGTAATTTTAATAAGATGCCCTCTGATTTTGAGAATAGTGTGAAAGAATTTATGATTTCTGAAAAGAACTTTAATACTTTGCTTGAAGAAAAATTGCTCAAAGTTGATGATTTGGCTAGGAACGTCGATAGACTTTCGCTTGATGTTGATTCTCTTAGACTTAGATCTTCTTCTCCTAAGCATGATATCAATGAGTCCCTTAAAGTAATGAGAATTTCCATTGATGAGTGTAAGGAAAGAACCGCTAGATTGCGTGCTAAGAAAGATAGCTTTATAAAAGCGTGTTCTTCTAGTTTCCGTGAAAATAGTGATGAGGATCTTAAAGTTATTGATGTGTCTCCTATTATATCTATGTTTTGCAATATGAATTTTGATGATTATGGGACTGATGATGAATCAACTTTGCCTAGAAGGCGTCCCAAAAATTCGGAGTCTTTAGATCTTAATGCTAAATTTGGTAAAAGTGAGATTGGAGAATCCTCAACTTCCAATAATATTGAACCTACTATCTCGGATTTCAAGGAATTTGACTATGATAATTGTCCTTTAAAAGGTTGTATTTCCTTGTTGCAATCCGTTGTTAATTCTCCTCATGCTTATAGTCAAAATAAAGCTTTTACCAAACATATCGTTGATGCCTTGATGCAATCTTATGATGAAAAACTTAATTTGGAAGTTTCTATACCTAGAAAACTTAATGATGAGTGGGAACCTACTATAAAGATTAGATTTAAAGATTATGAGTGTTTTGCTTTGTGTGATTTGGGTGCTAGTGTTTCCACGATTCCGAAAACTTTATATGATATTCTAGGTTTCCATGATCTTGATGATTGCTCTTTAAATTTGCACCTTGCGGATTCCACCATTAAAAAGCCTACGGGAAGGATCAATAATGTTCTTATTGTTGCAAATAGAAATTTGGTGCCCGTGGATTTTATCGTTCTTGATATAGATTGCAACCTTTCTTGCCCTATTATTCTTGGTAGACCTTTCCTTAGAACGATTGGTGCGATTATTGATATGAAGGAAGGGAATATTAGATTCCAATTTCCATTAAAGAAATGCATGGAGCACTTTCCAAGAAAGAAAGTCAAATTACCTTATGAATCTATCATGCGTGCTACTTATGAATTTAGTGCCAAAGATGGCACTCGTTAGATCTATCTTTACTTTTTATGCCTAGCTAGGGGCGTTAAACGATAGCGCTAGTTGGGAGGCAACCCAATTTTCTTTATGTTTTTTGTTTTTGCTCCTGTTTAATTATAAATCTTGCATCTACCTTCTGTTTAGATGTGCTTTTATCTTTTAGTTAGTGTTTTTGCCAAGTAGAACCTATAGGATAACCTACGATGATAGCTGATTTGATTCTGCTGAAAAACAGAAACTTTGCACGCACGAATATAATTTTGTTAAATCACAGGAACGTGATTTTGCGTTGATTCTTTTTGCTTCTGTTCAATAAATAAATTGTCCAGGACATACTATTTTGGTAGGAGTTTTAGAGTTACAGAAGTTTGCGTTAGTTACAGATTTCTATAGACTGTTCTGTTTTTGACAGATTCTGTTTTTCGTGTGTTGTTTGCTTATTTCAATGCATCTATGGCTAGTAAATTAGTTTATGAACCATAAATAAGTTGGAATAAAGTAGGTCAAACACCAAATTAAATAAATAATGAGTTCATTGCAGTACCTTATGTAGTGGTTTTGTTTTCTTTCACTAACGGAGCTTATAAGATTTCCTGTTGAGTTTTCTGTTGTGAAGTTTTCAAGTTTTGTGTAAAGCTTTTATGGACTATGGAATAAAGGGTGGCAAGATCCTAAGCTTGGGGATGCCCATGGCACCCCAAGATATTCAATAATAGCCAAAAGCCTAAGCTTGGGGATGCCCCGGGAAGGCATCCCCTCTTTCGTCTTCGTTCATTGGTAACTTTACTTGGAGCTATATTTTTATTCGCCACATGATATGTGTTTTGCTTGGAGTGTCGTGTATTATATTAGTATTTGCTTTTTAGTTTATCACAATCATCCTTGCTGTACACACCTTTTGGGAGAAGCCTATTTGATTAGAGTTTTCTAGAATACTCTATGTGCTTCACTTAGATCTTTTGAGCTTGACAATTTGAAACATGAAGTGTACCTGACTTGTGCATCCTTATGAGTGGCGGTCGGGGACGAGAGATGGTCTTTTCCTACCAATATATCCCCCTAGGAGCATGTGCGTAGTACTTGGTTTTTGATGACTTCAAATTTTTTGCAATAAGTATATGAGTTCTTTTGACTAATGTTGAGTCCATGGATTATACACACTTTTACCTTTCCGCCCTTGCGAGCCTCTTCGGTACCGTGCATTGCCCTTTCTCACCTTGAGAGTTGGTGCAAACTTCGCCGGTGCATCCAAACCCCGGGATACGATACGCTCTATCACACATAAACCTCCCTTTATCTTCCTCAAAACAGCCACCATACCTACCTATTATGGCATTTCCATAGCCATTCCGAGATATATTGCCATGCAACTTTCCACCGTTCCGCTCATCATCATCATGACATACTTTACTTTGTCATATTGCCATTGCATGATCATGTAGTTGACATCATATTTGTGGCAAAGCCACCATGCATTATTTTTCATACATGTCACTCTTGATTCATTACACCATCCCGGTACACCGCCGGATGCATTCATATAGAGTCATATCTTGTTCTAGTTTCGAGTTGTAATTCTTATGTTGTAATCAATAGAACTGTGATGATCATCATTATTAGACCATTGCCCAAAGAAAAAAAGAAAAAAAGAAAGGCCAAAAAGAAAAAAAAGGAAAGACCCAAAAAAAGGAAAAAGAAAAAAAAGAAAAAAAAGGAAAAAAAGAAAATAAATAAAAAGGGCAATGTTACTATCTCTTTTTCCTCCTCTCGAATTATTCCATTTGTCAGATATTCTTTTCTTACCCATCCGGAGTATGTCAGGAGTTGATTTCTGTTTCTTTTGACCGGAGGCCATCGTTCCAGGAGAATTCTTCATCCTCACATTTCAGCTACCGTTATCCAATTATCCCGGTGCTTCGTTCAAGTGTTCTTTAATCAGCTCATGATCTCTTTGTTCTTTCGCATCTAAATCCCCTCAAGCATATTTGTTCTTCTAATTCTTCCCGGTGATTCATTCTCTTTCATAAGTCATTTTCGAATTCTTACGGTGGTCCGTTCAAGATTCTTTTTCCTTGATTATCATTTTAAACCATTCGTTCTTTTCAATCCTACCGGTGGTTCATGAAGACCTTCTCAAGTTTGCGATATGTCACTCCTCAATCCTTTTCAAGGGGAATAAGTTGCATGCCAAATCCGCTTGTCATCAATTAAGTTTGATGAAGGATAAGCATACAATAAATCTTATTCTTATTTCCTCAAAGTGATTAATCCTTTTCTTCGTAGTTTGTTCTTGGTGAATAAATTCTAGTTCCAAGTGTTTTCATCTTTTCTTTCCCGGAGCTCAAAAATTACTCGGCCATTTCGTCAAAACCCCCATCTAAATCATCGCAAGGCTCATCTTATTCTTTCATCCTTCATTCTATCTCATCATCCTTTTGTCACCGGAGTTCTTCACGGTGGCTCTTCATGATGTAATTCATTATTCAAGAGTTCATCAAGATTCTCGTTGGAGGAGATCAAGTATCCTTTTTTCTTGCATCTCGAAGTGCAATTAATTCTCCGTATTCTTTTGATGCGGAGTTTTGCATTTCTTCGTTCTTCTCAGCTATTTAATCTTTTTCCGCTCGTGGTTGGTTATCACCTCATAATTTTGAGATGTTATCCATAAGTCCACAACAAGCAATTCTTTTCGTTGTTGATTTTCTCAACAACTCTGTTCAATCCTTTCTTCTAAGGTTGCTTTCTATTTCATTCATGGTAGAAGATGTCGTCTTCTTCTCCGTTCTTTTCTTTCAACTCTTTCAATTCTTCCGGAGACATTGTGTCATTCCTCTCATCAAGTATCATTCCATCTTCTCAAGTTCATGTTCTTTTCTTTCTTTGTTCAGCCGGAGTGCTGCATAAATTCCTTTGTTATTATTCCTTTTCTATCTTGTCCAAACCGGAGTGGTTTCAGACTTACCCCTTGAGCTTTTGCTTCTTGTCTTATTCAACATTCCTTTTTCCTACTCGAGTGTTCTTGACTTTGTTCATTTTCCCTCTTGCGTTTTTGTTTCACCTCATCCCTTTTCCCTTCTGTCTCGGTCCTAAGATCTCGGGACGAGATCTCTTGTTAGTGGAGGAGGGTTGTAACGCCCCGGATTCGATGCACCAGGTGTCTTCCAGTTATTCGCCGTTGTTACCATGTCATTTGCTTGCATGTTGCACTGCCATGTCATCATGTGCATCTCATATTCCATTCGTGTTCGTTTCATGCATCCGAGCTTTTTCCCCGTTGTCCGTTTTGCAATCCGACACTCCTATGTCCTCCGGCGTCCCCCTTTTGTCTCTTGTTGTGAGTGGGTGTTAAACATTCTCAAAATGGACCGTGATTTGCCAAGCGGCCTTGGTACACCACCGGTAGACCGCCTGTCAAGTTTCGTGCCATTTGGAGTCCGTTTGATACTCCAACGGTTAACCACGTAGCCCGAAACCCCTCTCTCCTTCCAGTCCAGCATCCCTTCACGACAGCCCATGAGCCCATCCAAACCCCCTCCATGCTCTCGGTCGTTTGATCACGATCGTGTGGGCGAAAACCGCTCCTCATTTGGACTCTCCTAGCTCCCTCTAACTATATAAACACACCCTTCCCCGAAATTTCGGATCAAATCAACCCTAACCTAGCCTTCTTCTTCCTCCGCGCGCCGGAAGTGTCCGCGCCGCGCTGGACACGTCCGCCGCCGACTCCCGCAGCCAACCCCATCGCGCCACGTGTCCCGGCGCCGCCTCCCTCCGCCGCAGGCCTGCCAGGCCCACGGGGAGCCCGCCCCGGGCCCGATCCCGCGCCCCGTGCCCGATGCCCTAACGCCGCCGCGGGCGACGTGCGCCTCCGCACCTCGCCTCGCCGGCGCGCCTCCGATGCCGCCGCCTGGCTTCGTGCGCCGCCGTCTCTCCGCCGCGGCGCCGCGCCACACCGACCTCCGCCCGATGCGCCGCCGTTCGCCCCGAGCGCCTGCCAGAGCTCCGCCGCCGTCCCGCTCGCCGTCCTCCGCCCTGCCGCCGCATCGCCAGGGAGACCGCACCCCTAGCGTCCCGCCGCACGCCCCCGCGCCGACCCGTCTCCGGTCGCCGCCGCCCGTGCCGAGCCCGAGTCGGCCGCCCCTCACCTCGCCTCCCCGTCGCCGCCGCCTGGCTTCCCGCGCTGCCGTATCTCTGCCGCGGCGCCGCGGCACCCAGACCTCCGCCCGATGCGCCGCCGCTCGCCCCGAGCGCCTGCCGGAGCTCCGCCGCCATCCCGCTCGCCGTCCTCCGCCCAGCCGCCGCATCGCCAGGGAGACCGCGCCCCTAGCGCCCCGCCTCGCGCACCCGCGCCGGCCCGTCTCCGGTCGCCGCCGGCTGTGCCGAGCCCGAGTCGGCCTCCCCGTCGCCGCCCCACCGGCGGACAGATCGCGTGCCTCCCCGCCTTCCCCGACCGCCCGGAGCTTCTCCCGCCGGCGAGTCTAGCCGCCGCCGGACTTCGTCCTCCGCGCCGCCGCCCCATCCCAGATCCGGAAGGGTGGACGAGATCCATTCATTCCTCCATCCAAACGGCGCACCCTGTCCCGGATCTCCTCGTCCCGGGTCGACTCCGTCCATTTTTCTGCGAGGGTATATTTCGCCAAGTCCTCAGAAACTCATATTATGTTGCATACTTTGAACTGCCATAATTCCATGACTGTTGCTCCGTTTTGCGCGCATAATATATCGAAATGTTCATCATGAGATGCTCTTCATTTCTTTCCATTGTGCCATGCTTGTTTGACTTCATGTTGATGCCATTATCATCATTTCAAGAGTGCTATATGATGTTAACTGTTGTCTGTTAACAGAAGTTGCTGGTTTGTCTTTTTCATTGCATTTTGTGTCTACATCCTATGTGTTTGATGACTACATGAGTTTTGAGCTACATCATGCCATCTTTACAGTGGTGCAATCCATGTATTTTTGTGAGTATTTTAGTGAGTTCATCGAGCTCGTGAAGTAGGGTACTTGCTGTTGCTGTTTTGCTAGGCTGAATCTGCTATATCATGATGCTATGTTAACCTGCTGCTACAAGTCATTCTATCCATAATCTGGAGATGTTCACTAAAGACGTTTTGTTATAAATGTCATGCTCTATCCATCCATGCCCCTGGTTGCATTTATAGCCTGCTGTAGCTTGTTGTAATCCTGCTCTCAAATTGCTAAATAATGTTGCTGTCAGCCTGTTAGCATTAAGTTCAGTTTTGCCATGTCAATAACTAGTGACCCATGTACCCTATGAACTTTCTCTTGCCATGATTAACTTCATAAACATGTCTTCTTACTGCTGGTTATTTTTTCATGCCATGTATTGCTCTGTGGTGAGTTGT
The DNA here is from genome assembly GCA_963921465.1 of Triticum timopheevii. Classification (NCBI taxonomy): domain Eukaryota; kingdom Viridiplantae; phylum Streptophyta; class Magnoliopsida; order Poales; family Poaceae; genus Triticum; species Triticum timopheevii. The sequence continues at coordinate 242,503,461 of OY997264.1, read as the reverse complement.
ACAGGCTCACCAACATGCCTACTTATTGTTGTTCCTGCCATGTCTGAATCTGTCATATCATTTGCCATGTTTGCATGGATGCTACCATTTTTTCTGTTGATCTTTGGAATTAGTTCAGTAAGGGAGTTTTGTTCTTTGTATTTAGTATTAACGTTCCATGCCTTTGTTTGCCATGTTAAGTTCCTGTAGCATGTTGTTTGATAGCTCTAAACATTGCAACCTGATGTTATTTCTGCTAAGTCTGAAACTGTTATTATTTGCAATCTTGCCATGTCCTTTTGAGCATGTTATAGTGTTGTTTGGAGATAGCTCAGTGTTCATGTTTTGTAAAGCTTTACTTGTACTTCATGCCCATGCCTTTTGTTTTCACGTTGGGATGCTGTAGCATATTGTTTTGATGCTTTCTAGATGCCTAGTTGTTGTCTTGGACAACTTGTCCTTTAAACTTGTAGTGTATGTGTTGAACCGTTGCTCCGTTTTGAGTGTGCTCTATATGAAACTTGCTTGATTTTGCATGAAGTTACATATTATCATGTTGCATCCATGTTTTGAGAGTGTTTTCTTGACGTTTGTATGCATTTTGCATCAATGCCATGTTTAACTTGTTTTGCTCATATCTTCTAGGCCGTAACTCCGAATTAAATGAACTTCATATGTAACTTGACTAGAATTTCGTGTAGATCCTCTTGGTGCTCTTTAACTTGCTGTTTAACAACTCCAACTTAATGTGTATTCAGTTCTGGACCAATTTCTAAATTTGCATATGAGGACTTACCGGATTTGTTATATGTTGTTTCCGGCCTCATTTAAACTTGCTTTGATGTGTTGCCCTTGTATGCATCATCTCTTGCCATGAGTAGCTTCGTGTAGCCTTGTCATGCATCATACTTGGTTGTGCGTCATGCCTTGTCTATGTGTTGTGTGTTTACCTTGTTGTTTGCTTCTTTCCGGTTGTGCTCCTTCTCGTTAGTTCCTGTTTCGTTGCGATCGTGAGGATTCGTTTGTCTATGCTTGGTTTGGCTTCATCCGTTTGACTTCTTCACAAACTCGTTCTTCTTCCTAGCGGGATTCAGGCAAGATGACCATCACCTTGGATCTCATTACTATCATTGCTATGCTAGTTGCTTCGTTCTATCGCTTTGCTGCGCTACCTATCTTTTGCTCCTCAAGCCTCCCAACTGCCATGTCAGCCTCAAACCTTTTCACCCTTCCCAGCAAACCGTTGTTTGGCTATGTTACCGCTTTGCTCAGCCCCTCTTATAGCGTTGTTAGTTGCAGGTGAAGTTGAAGATTGCTCCATGGTGGACACGGTTATGTTGGGATATCACAATATCTCATTTAATTAATGCATCTATATACTTGGTAAAGGGTGGAAGACTCGGCCTTATGCCTGGTGTTTTGTTCCACTCTTGCCGCCCTAGTTTCCGTCATACCGGTGTTATGTTCCTTGATTTTGCGTTCCTTACGTGGTTGGGTGATTTATGGGACCCCCTTGACAGTTTTCTTTGAATAAAACTCCTCCAGCAAGGCCAAACCTTGGCTTTACCATTTGCCTCACCACCACCTACTTTTCCCTTGGGAATCGCGCTCTCGAGGGTCATCTTTATTTAGCCCCCCCGGGCCAGTGCTTCTCTAAGTGCTGGTCCGAACCAGAGCCACTTGCGGCGCCACCTCAGGGAAACTTGAGGTCTGGTTTTAGTTGTACGGATTGCTCATCCGGTGTTGCCCTGAGAACGAGATATGTGCAGCTCCTATCGGGATGTCGGCGCATCGGGCGGTCTTGCTGGACTTGTTTTATCATTTTCAAAATGTCTTGTAAACTGGGATTCCAAGACTGATCGGGTCTTCCTGGGAAAAGTAATATCCTTTGTTGACTGTGAGAGCTTGTGATGGGCTAAGTTGGGACACCCCTGCAGGGTATAAACTTTCGAGAGCCGTGCCCGCGGTTATGTGGCAGATGGGAATTTGTTAATGTCCGGTTTTAGATAACTTGACACCAGATACGAATTAAAACGCATCAACCGTGTGTGTAGCCATGATGGTCTCTTTTCAGCGGAGTCCGGGAAGTGAACATGGTTTTGGGTTATGTTTGACGTAAGGAGGAGTTCAGGATCACTTCTTGATCATTGCTAGCTTCACAATCGTTCCGTTGCTCCTCTTCTCGCTCTTATTTGCGTATGTTAGCCACCATATTATGCTTAGTCGCTGCTGCAACCTCACCACTTTACCCATTCCTTTCCCATTAAGCTTTGCTAGTCTTGATACCCATGGTAATGGGATTGCTGAGTCCTCGTGGCTCACAGATTACTACAACAACAGTTGTTGGTACAGGTTATGCAATGATCATGACGCGAGAGCGATGTTTGCTTGTTTTGGAGTTCTTCTTGTGCTCCTTCTTCGATCAGGGGATAGGTTCCAGGTCAGCAGCCTGGGCTAGCATGGTGGATGTCGTTTGAGTTTCTGTTTGTGTTTCATCCATAGTCGGATGGTGCTCTTATGTAAGATGATGTTGTATTCGTGTGGCATTCTATGCCTTTTGTATGTATCCCCATCTATTATGTAATGTTGATGTAATGATATCCACCTTGCAAAAGCGTATCAATATGCGGTTCTATCCTTGGTGGGACCTTCGAGTCTCTTTAGGATAGTATCGCATATTGGGCGTGACACTTAACTTCAAAACGCTTAACTCCTCGAAGTGGGGACACACGAAGATATACTCTCTCTCCGACTTCGTAAACTGTCTCCTTTCGTTTAGAATCCGCATACCTCTTTTGCCTGGACTGGGCTACCTTCAGTTTGTCACGAATCAGTTTAACCTTCTCTTGGGACTCCTTAATCAAATCAGGTCCAAACAACTAAGGGTCTCCAACTTCATCCCAAAACAACGGTGTCCTGCACCTCCTTCCGTACAAGGCTTCGAAAGGGGCCACCTTCAAACTGGCTTGATAACTATTGTTATAAGAGAACTCTGCATATGGCAAATTGTCGTCCCAACTAGACCCATAATCTAGCACACAAGCTCTTAACATGTCTTCTAGAATCTGATTGACTCTCTCGGTCTGTCCATCTATCTGTGGATGAAAGGCTGTACTGAACTCTAGCCTGGTACCCAAAGTCTCGTGCAACTGATTCCAGAATTTTGAGGTAAACTGGGTTCCTCTATCTGATAGAATGGTCCTCGGAACTCCATCCAGACATACGATCCTGGTCATGTATATCTTAGCCAACTTCGCACTTGTATAAGTGGTCTTAACTGGGATGAAATGAGCTACTTTCGTCAACCGATCGACTACAACCCATATCGATTCATAGCCTGAACGAGTCCTAGGTAATCCCATGATAAAATCCATGCCAATCTTGTCCCACTTCCATTCGGGTATCGATAATGGCTGCAGCAATCCTGCTGGCTTCTGATGCTCTGCCTTCACTCTCTGACATACATCACATACAGCTACATACTCAACAATATCCTTCTTCATTCCGGTCCACCAGAAACTTTCCTCCAAAGCCAGATACATCTTTGTGTTTCCTGGGTGAATCGAATACGGCGAATCATGGGCATCCTGCAGAATCAACTTCCTTATCTCGGGGTCATTAGGCACATATACGCGATCCTCAAACCATAAAGTATCGAGCTCGTCCTCAAAAAATCCTTTAGCCTTTCCTTTGCTCATCCTTTCCTTTATCTCTGCAATCTCTTTGTCGGTCTTTTGAGCTTCTCTGATCTTATCCATAAAAGTGGAATGGATTTCCAATGTTGCTACATAAAGTCTCGGAACTATTTCCAAACATAGCTCACGAAGATCCTTTGCTAACTCCTTGGGTAATCCTCCGGTCATGAGCGTATTGACATAACTCTTGTGACTCAACGCATCGGCTACTACATTAGCCTTGCTAGGATGATAGTGCAACTTCATATCATAATCCTTAATGAGCTCCAACCATCTCCTTCGTCTGAGATTCAACTCCTTCGGCGTGAAGATATATTTCAAACTCTTGTGATCCGTGTATACCTCATAGTGGTTTCCGATGAGAAAAAGTCTCCATGTCTTCAAAGCATGCACTACGGCTGCTAACTCCAAATCATGAGTAGCATAATTTTGCTCATGAGGTTTAAGCTATCATGAGGCATATGAAACAAGTCTTCCATCCTGCATCGGCACTGCTCCAAGCCCTCGACGTGAAGCTCGCAATACACATGATAATCCTTTCGTTGATCTGGAAGAATCAACACTGGGGCTGTAACCAAGCATTTCTTCGACTCCTGAAAACTGGCTTCACACTCCTCAGTCCATTTGAACTTGGTGTCCTTCTTCAACAATTCCGTCATGGGCTTTGCAATCTTGGAGAAATTCTTTACAAACCTCCGGTAATAACCTGCGAGTCCAAGAAAACTCCTGATCGCTCCAATTGACGTGGGTGCCACCCATTTAGTCACAGAAACAACCTTGGTGGGGTCTACTGCTATTCCTTCTCCGTATGTAACATGTCCAAGGAATCCAACTTCCTTCAACCAAAACTCACACTTGCTGAACTTGGCATATAACTGATGTTCCCTGAGCTTCTCAAGAACCAAAGGCAAATGCTCCTTATGCTCCTCTTTGTTCTTCGAGTAGACCAATATATCATCAATGAACACTATGATGAACTTATCCAAAAACTCCATAAACACCTTGTTCGTCATGTTCATGAAATAGGCAGGCGCTTTAGTCAGACCAAATGACATAACAGTATATTCATATAGCCTGTACCTTGTGGTAAAAGATGTCTTAGGTATACCCTGCTCTCGAATCTTCAGCTGATGGTATCCTGATCGCAGATCGATCTTGGAAAATACTATAGCTCCTTGCAACTGGTCAAAGAAATCGTTGATCATCGGCAGTGGGTACTTATTCTTGATCGTCACTTCATTCAACACACTATAACCAACAACCATCCTCAATGATCCATCCTTCTTCTCCACTATAAGTAGTGGTGCTCCCTAAGGTGATGAACTTGGTCGAATGTAACCCTTTTCCAGTAACTCCTTAATCTGATTCTTAATCTCCTCCAAATCCTTTGCGGGCATCCGATACGGCCTCTTAGATATTGGCCCTCTGCCTGGCAAAAGCTCAATCAGAAACTCAATGTCTCTATCCGGTGGCATGCCTGGCAACTCCTCCGGAAATACATCGTGGTAGTCCTTCACCACTGGTACTTCCTCCTGTACAACTCCTGATAAGGAATTTACTTGAGTCCTCCTCGGCATATGCCGGGATACATACCTAATCCTTCTTCCTTCTGGGTGGTGAGCATAATTGACTTACTAGCACAATCGATGTTTCCTCCATACATCGATAACCAATCCATACCCAAAATCACATCCAATCCTTGCGACTCCAGAATTATTAGATCCGAGGGGAAAACATGCCTACATATGGTCAATGGCATGTGAAAACATCCTTGGCTTTCCATATGCTCCGCTCCTGGCGAGCTTACTAACATAGGTGTCCTAAGAACTTTGGTGGGCAACTTATACTTATCCACAAATCCCCTTGATATGTATGAAAAATATGCACCAATATCAAAGAGAACGATTGCAGTAAATGACTTAACCAAAAACTTACCTATAACTGCATCTGGCTGCTCTTCAACCTCCTCCACGCTAACGTCGTTCACTTGTCCCCTGTTGAAAGGGTTGGGCTTCTTCCCAGAGCGTCCATTGCCATTTCCATTATTTGCTTCAGAACACTCGGTGGCATAGTGTCCATTCTTCCCACACTTGAAACAAGTAATGTGACTTAGATCCTTCCTGGCGAGCTTTGCTGGGTTGGAACGGTTCTGGCTGTTGCTTCCTCCCTTCCCATTCCCATTCTTGGGTCCACTCTGGTTATGCGAACTTCCTCCATTGGCATTACGGCCTCCATGGTTATGGTGTATATGTCCTCATGAGTTCGGGGTAAAATGAGGCCTCTGCTGAGCTCCTGAATTCTACTTCCCTTGTCCATACTTCCTCTTGCGGCTATCTATCTGCTGCTGCTTCCCTTCAATCATGAGAACTCTATCTACCAACTCCTGGTAGTTGTTGAATGTTGCCACCATCAGCTGCATGCTCAGCTCATCATTCAGTCCTTCCAGAAACTTCTCCTGCTTAGCAGCATCTGTAGCTTCGTCATCAGGGGCATAACGTGCTAACTTACTAAACTCATCCACATACTGGCCCAATGTGCATCCTCCTTAGTGCAAGTTGCGAAACTCGCGCTTATTCATGTTCATAGCGCCTGCTGAAACATGGGCAGTGCGGAAAGCCTGCTAAAACGGATCCCATGTTATAGTATCAATGGGGTAAGTGGCTATGAAATTCTCCCACCATGATGCTGCGGGTCCATCAAGATGATGTGCGGCAAAACACACTCTCTCCGCATCTGTGTATCCTGCGGTGCTCAGCTCCCTCCAATCTTGCGGAGCCAATCATCTACAACAATCGCTCGATGCTACTAGAGAACACCGGCAGATTCAGCCATAGAAAACAGGCGAAGTGATCAACAGGTGGTGGTGGTGGTGGGTTTTTGTTGCCTTGGTTATGATTCTAAACTAGTAGCTACATCAAGGTATTCTGCTACTTGATCAACTAAGTGAGCTCCGGTGGGAAAGAAAATACATTGTCACGTCCCAGAGGCATCTGATGGGTTTAGAAAAGGTGAGAAAACAGAATAGAATGAGGTCTAAAGGGAAAACACTACCCATATGCACATGAGACAAACACAATCATATCACTTCAATCAATTCACACAAGGGCTTACAATCGGTCTAACTATCGTTACAAAAGTGCTCAGACTATACTATATACATGGGGAAATAGTACTACTGATATGGTGGTCGACTAGAAGTTTTAATCGGTAGAAGACTCCATGATGTCTGCTCCAGCTTCATCAACATAGTCATCATTGCTATCGTCGGGGTCTGAGTGAATGTCGTCGATGATGATGTAGTTCTCCGAACAAATGTCCTTGGAATGGTCGTCATCTCCTCCTGCGCGGGATCTCCCATGAATACTCCTAGCTTCCTCGTCAGGTCGTCATCTTCTCCACTAGTATCATTATTTCCTCCTCATATCCATCACGTGTAGACTTGAGTTCCTCCTCTAGCTCCATGATCCTGGTCATTGCCTTCTTCAGATCTATCATGCCTGCGCACATCTGGTTCTCCTGGCGACGAATGTGCTGGTTTAACTCCTGGATGAAAGCTCCAATGGACCTGTCTCTCTTGGTGCTGATCATCTCCCATTGCTCATCTCGGCGCCCACATATCTGGTAGATAGTGTCCTTGAGATCCTTGTGATAAACTTCTCCAATGCGTCCCATGGCGATGTGGCCTACCATGCTCTTTCCTAGACTACAGGTTGGTGCATCGAAGGAAAACTCTATGGGCTCCATGACTGGCATGAATGTCCTTCCCGGAACTTGTAATCGAATTATCCAATGCTTCTCTTCTAGGAAAGTGGCGTTGTAGGTCCCTGTGAAGCTTCGTATTCCTACGTTCAGGTACCTAGTAACTTCCAGTGTCGTCCAAAAGGGGTGTCTTCATCCGGTTGTGTAAACTTGTTCCTTGAGTCCGCCATCCTATAGAGTAGAAAAGGGAGAGGAGTCAGAAATGAGTAGAGAAGAGTGACCTATGGTTTTAGCTTAGTGGTCGTGTCCTACAGTCAGCGTGTGCTCTGATACCATCTTGTAGCGACCAGACCTCAAACAGTCCAGTCTCTATGCATCAGCGTCATCCCTGGATTGTTAATGCTGACACGCACAGTACTTGTGGATTTATAATAGAGTTTCAATCACACACTTATTACATCGAATGTCTCAGAAGAGAACTTATTACAATAACATGGCGTAAGGCCATCTAAATAAGATAGCAGCGGAAGGCTTGGAAGATAAAGTGAGTCCATCAACTCCAATGGCATAGCTGAGTGAAAGACAACGACCTATGGCACCTTACTCATCGTCTGAAAAGTCTGCAACACGATATGTTGCAGCCCAGAATGGGTCAGCACATGGAATATGCTGGCAAAGTAACACATAGAGTAATGAACAGAATAAATGCTATCTCTACATGCATATATGGCTAGTGGAAAGCTCTATGGTTAATGGTTTGCATAAAGCCAATTTTTCTCTACATCAAAGGAATAAATTTATTTTACTATCATGGTGGTTGTTAAACATTGAGAAGGTTTCTCCAACTCAATCCCAATTAAACATCATCAATTGAACCCAGTCAAATTAAATTTAGAGTGATGAGATCAACATGATAATCCAAGAACCAGATACTCAAGATGTCCATAACCGGGGACACGACTAACCATGATTAGTTTGTACACTCTGCAGAGGTTTGCGCACTTTTCCCCACAAGACTTGACCTCCTCCATTGGATTTCTCGCAATACATAGTGTTTGAGAAACGGATGACTGAGACACAGTCTTTCAGAAACATTAACTCTTTACTCTGGATGGACAGTTACACCTACTTTCCCCTACATCTGCTAGCCCACCACTGAAAGAGGTCATGCAACCTACTCAACTATGCTAGAGCCCATAATAGCTTGTGGCTGCACAAGGAAGTTTCTAGCATTAAATATCTTTATGATCCCTTTGAGCCTGTGTGGCGAACCGTAGGATGATCACATGGGTACTCCGGGATATCCTAGGACAACACTGGATTCTCCAGGTGTCCTGACAACCACTTGGTACTCCAGGGTGCCTTAACCAATCCACCCAGATATGTATTTAAGTAGCCACCTTAAGCTAACCATTAATTAACAATACTCACACCTGTCATGGATACACTCACCCAATCCACGTCTACGAGCATAGCATAGCAATCATGAGCATAACGTAGAAGTAACTCCCAAAGGTTTGATAATAAAAGGGCAATAGGTTCTACCTCATCATCACCTTCCCAAACCCACATGTTATTCAGATCCTAACCATGCAATGTTTGAGGATTGAGACTAATGCATAAAAACTGGGTAATAAAGAGATATGATCAAAGAGTTACTTGCCTTGCTCATGATCCGCAAAACGTAGGGACTCGTAGTAGCACGCTTCGCACTCCGGGAATTCTATCGTAAACAAACAAAAGCATACATAAGCACTCAAACTAGAAGCACAGGTAAAACTGAAATAAGAACATCTAACAAGAAAGTTCAACTGAAGAACTCCGCTTTGCAAAAAGAATCAAATCAAACGGAGCAACAAAACACAAACTGTGAACGAAACAAGATTCATTTACTAATCTTGACTAAAGTCAAATTTTACTGTACGAAAATCTGGTTCAAGTTGGTTAAATAAAAAAGGGCTTCGAGACGAAGATCTAGGCGCTTGTTTCATCTAATTCGGATAAACGAGCGAAAAGATATACTAGATCGAAGATCAGAGCAGAAATCGCGATCGAAAATAATCGCAGATAAACCCTGGAAAATAAAATGTGAGGAACAGGCTAACAAACGAACGTTCGCTGCTTCGATCAACTGACGAACTACATTCTTTAAAACGAACGTACGGACAAACGTCCGCTAATAACTAAACCAAAAAAAAACTGAACCGATCTAATTAAAAAAAACTAGATCTAGGTTTCTAAAAAAACCGAACGGTTTTCTGAGAAAAACCGAAATGGCGGCGACCGCGGTATCTACCTCCGGCGAGTGGCGGCGGCGGCGGCGTCTCTGGTGGCGGGGCGGCGGCTCCGGCTCTGGCGGCGGGCGGTCGGCGGCGGCGGCGCGACGGGGAGGCGGCGGCATCGGGCGGCGACGTCGTGCGAGGAGGCGGGGGCGCGAAGTGGCGGCGGTGGCGGCTTTCGAGGCGATGGTGCTAGAGTTTTGGGCGGGCTGGCGGCGCTGCGGGCTGTCGGGCCTCGCCCTTTAAAGGCCGGCCGGGCAATGTCCGGGTCGGGCACGGCCAGTTAGGTCGGTGCATTTTAAAAAAAACTAACGCGGAAAAACAAAAAAAAGGAATACTAAACAGAGTCCAAAAATCCTGATAAAAATTTTCACGGTCCTCTAATAATATTGCACACAAAGTGAACATTTATTTGGGCTACTAGTGCAATTTTGAAAAACGCATTTTTTCCTAATTCAAATAAAATAGTAATAAAAGTCCAAATAAAATTCTTATTTGATTTTAACATTTTTCCTCCAATATTTCTTTTATTTTGAAGAAGTCATTTTATCCCCTCTCTTTTATTTTGACATTGGAAATATTTGGAGAGAAAATGATTAAAACCAAAATGATCCTCTTTTCAATATTTGAGAAAATTCAAATATGAAAATAACGAAATCCCCAACTCTCTCCGTGGGTCCTTGAGTTGCTTAGAATTTCTAGGATCAACAAAAATGCAATAAAATATGATATGCAATGATGACCTATGTATAACATTCCAAATTGGAAATTTGGGATGTTACAGTGCATCATATTCCACCATGGCTAATGTCTTGTCCATAGGAAGGACGAATCATGGCGGATCGGCGCATCATCATAAATGGGACCTAGCAACAAATTAGAAGATACAATTGAGGTAGAGGTTACTTTGTTAGAAATTTAAATGGCCTCACATGCCCTATCAACTACCTCACTCTCTCTATGTGGTGGTGGCTCACTTACTCCCTCAAGGTAGGTGTATTCAATGTCACATATGGTGGAGTCACTCAAATCACTCAAGTGGTGGTGTTGGTGGCTCTCCTAACATGGGAATTGGGGCAACTCATCATATATGGGGATAGTGGTGAACTCGCTCTCGCTCTCAATAAGGTGGCACAAGTTACTCAAGTCATCATATGTCGCCATGGTCGAAGGGAAAATCCCATGCTCAACCATCTCGTCACCGTCGCTGTGGATGAAGGCCGAAGATGGTGAGCATCATCCTTGCTCACCATCTTGTCGCTCGCCTCCAATGCATGTTCCTTGAGATACTCCGGAGTCATAGTCGTCACAGCGCCGTCTTGAAAAAGAGTCGAAGTAGACTTGGCCTCATCAATGCCACAAAGAGGAATGGCGGCATAGTTGAACTTTGGAGCATCATCTTGGAGCTGGTCAGGCTTGGACATCTTGGTGGTACTACCCTCATGCTCTCCATCTTGGAGCTTGCTCTTTGAGAAGTGTGCTTGGGGTGGAGAAGCCTTGGCCTTCATGAGTTCTTGCTCTGCCTTGAGAGCACAGATGTAGTTGTCATCAAGGGACTTGTAGTTCTCGAGGAAGATAATCTTGGAGATGTCGTTGTTCAATCCCATCATGAAGTAGAACTTCAACCAAATGGGGTCATCCACACCGGCTCGTCGCAAGGCTTTCCTCATGTTCTTGAAGTACTCACCGAGGGACTTGGATCCTTGTATGGTGTTCTCCCAATTGGCGTTGAAGATGTTCCCTGTAGGTGGAAGGCACAAATTCTCGCCTCATCGCTTTGTTCATTGTGGTCCAAGTCATGGTGAAGCTTGTCGAAGGTCTATGAAGCCACCATGTCGATGCATAGTCGTGGAATGTACTTGTGGCGAATTTCACTTGATCTTCGGAAGGAACTTGATGTAGCTTGAGATAGTCATCCATCTTGCGCTCCCACTCGAGATACTCTTCGGGGTCTTGAGTCCCATAGAAATGAATCTCGTGGTTGGTGTCGAGGTCGTAGTTGCTCGTGGAAGTCACGGACTTGAGCTTGGGGAGCTTCTCTTGAGAGTAGTCTTGGGATGCTTGTTGCCGAAGATGCCGTATGTCCGTGGGTGAAGATGCCTTGAGGTCGCTTGGCGAAGATTCCAAGGTAGATGGTGAAGTCGTTGAGCGGTTGTTGGTGTTGAGCTCTTGACCTTCATGTTCTCGTTGGTGATTGTGTCAATGCCGATGTGACCTTGCCAAAGATGGTAGCTCGTGAGGGTGTGCACCAGAGCGTCTTCTCGAAGATGATGAAGATCTCTTGTTGGACCTGTTGAGGGCTTTAATCTCCTCCATTTGAGCATCCATCTTGGCGTCCAAGTTGTTTTTCTTGGCGCCAAACTCGCCGTTGTTGACCAAGGGGGGGTGCCTTGCTGATCTATCACAAGACTCAAGCAAAGGTGAGTAGAAAATGAGAGAACAAAATTAATGTTACCTTTTCTGAAGATTGAGGATGTATCGAGTATCACTCAATGTAATGCTACAATAGTAGAATTGGTACCGGGTTTATTTCTCACACCTACAAAAGTAAAGCTTATGGAGGAGCTTGGTTAGGATGGGTGGCACAAAATTTCAAGCAAATGTTAGTCAAGTTATCGATAATGTTGAGAAGGTTCACAGAATTGCAAGTAAATCAAGTAGACCAATAGTAAAGAATGGCACACGGAAACACACACACATGGATAGATAAATAGGGTCGTGCAACAAAGGAATGAGCTCAAAATGTGGAATCCATGGAAAACGCTCATGTTGCACAACTCTAGAGAGACGCTAGCACGATTGCTCTATAGGTGGATATGACACTTGTGCACAACCTATGAGATGCAAAATGTATCAACTTTCTATCCCAAGTATGCTATATATCTATGATGTTCCATTGTTTTGCACACGATGATCCAAGATGATCAATATGCTAGTATGATATGCAATATGGCGATGCTTTGGATATTGCTTACAAGATATTTGTTTTTCTCTTTTTGCGTAAAAGCACTTTTTTATATGGCCACTTATGGGAAATGCTCAAACCAAGATAGAAATTGAGTATGCGGGAACAAACTTGTGACACAATAGATGATATGATAATACCAATATGAGGTATGTATGCAATGGTAGGTTCATATCGATGATCACTAAAGTGCCAAGTAGCATGGCCCAGCAATACTCAAATGGCTAGTCTCGATAGGAAAGTGACACAAAATGGTCTAGGGGTTAACAAAGTAGTGGCAAGAAAGAATATACAATGATGCGATACCACGATACCAAGATGATATAGAGGTTACCGTTCTTTCTTACGGTTAGGGTGTCAAAATGGTGAAGATGGTCGATCACGAATCCTTAACAAAGTTGGGCAGCGGTGTTGTCAATGTCGAACCATTCCAACTTAGCCGAAAGACCCTAGGAAACGGAGAAACTGCCAACTCAAAGTCTCCAAAGGCAAATGTCAAATGGTGGTAGAGAAATGTGGTGGTCGTTCCGGAGTTGGAAATGCTGAAGTGGTGTTGGTGGTTGATGAATAAGCAACTATCCCTAAGTAGCAGAAACACCCAAGTAGACTCAAGTCACCACTCAAGCAACCACAAATGCTATATGGATCATAATGTGTTAGGTTGCGGAAAGCCATGGTGGTTTGTCAGATGATATGGTGGAGGGCCTAGGCAAATATGTCGAAATGCCAAAAAAATTATGGATTCAAATGATGTTGGAACCTATCTAGATTGATGGGGGATGTCAATATATACTCAACGAGCTAAAGAACGTCAAAATCGGACTTCGGGGGTGAAAGTTATGGCAGAAATGAAGTTGTTGTTGGGCTGATTCGGGGGGGTGCGGGCACCCGGGGGTATGAGGTGCGGGTGCCCGGGGTGGTCAGTGGGGTTGGGAAAAAATTTCCCGGGGGTGCGGGCACCCGGTGGTGGCCTAAATTGGGCGAAAGTTGTGGAAAATGGATGAAATCGGTGGATTTCATGGTGGGAAAGGTGGGGATGGTGGGGGAAGGCTAGATCCACTTGCGAAACAACAAATTCATGGAACAAAACAACTAAGTCTCACAAGAACCAACAAATTGCAAGAAAAAATTTGGGGCTATTTTTTGTGGGGATTTTCAAATTGGGACCAAAAAGCAATAAAATTAGGCTAGCGAATGGGGGGGGGGATGGGACTCCAAGATGTGAAACCTTTCTCATGATACCAAGATGTCGTAGGGTGAAACCCTAGAGGGGATGTTTTTACACTTGGAGGGGGGAAAAGGAGCAAGAACACAAGAACACACAAGGGAAATCACTCCAAACAAACCCAATCACACACCCACTAGAGTAGCAAACACATAGATCCACAAAAATACATGAACAATCAAAGGAAACAAGCACAAGGGTAAAGTTCTTCCCAAATCCAAGAAGGAGATTGAGCTCTTGATGATCCTATGATGGGTATACTTCCCTAGATAGGGGTCTTGATATCCACTAGGGATCTTCTCCTAGGAGGTCTTGATCTCCTAGAGGAGTGGATACAAGGAGCAAAGCTCTCTACTGTCTCTCATATACTTTGATATCCCTCTAGATGACCTAGGGTGAGAGTACTTATAGCCTAGGGACGAAAATAAGAGAAAAAGAGGGGTACAAGGGTCATTTTTCCCGAGTTGCACGCAGGCAAAATCGGTGGAGGGCGGGCACCCAGGGTAAAGGGGTTCGGGCACCCGGACTGGTCAGAGGGAGGCGCCAAAGAGGTGGCCGAGCACCCGAAGGTTGAAGGCCCGGGCACCCGAACGGGTCAGAGGGCCGGCTGCCTAGTGGCGGTAGAGGCCGGGCAGCAGAGGGTCGCGGCTCGGGCACCCAGAGGCAAGGGCCAGCGCCCAGCGAGATGGTCGGGCACCCGGGGTGAGTTGGTCGGGCGCCCGGGGTGGCGGGCAGCGCCCAGGCTGGGGCGGCCCCGCACTCGTGGCCTCCTGGCCGGGCCCCCGGGGGCACAATGGCCGGGCACCCAGGTGTCCAGTGGCTCCACTCCTTCATGCCCTTCTTCCTTCTCCTTTCTCCATGTGTGCTTCAGTCTCCCTCCTAGCTTCTTCGTGGAGGTCCTTGGTACCTAAGAAGACACAACGAATCCATTGGAGGTAGAAGCCAACTCTCATGTGAATCCACATGAAGTTCGAAGAGGAAAGAATAAACCTCGGTTTCGATTGCGCGTGCTCTTGTCATTGGTCCACCTCGTGCTTGATGAGTTGTAGTAGAGTCCAAAGGGATGCTCTGCATACCCTAGTTTATGCGCTACTTCGTAAGGGACCAATTTGGATAAAAAAGTTTAATGCTATGGTTAGATTTTATCTTAATACTTTTCTTGTAGTTGCAGATGTTTGCGAGGGGGTTAATCATAGGTAGGAGGTTTTTTCAAGTAAGAACAACATCAGCATGGGTCCACCCAGATATCAAATTGTCAAAGTAGCGAACATGAAAGTGATATCGTGAAATTCCCTTGTACCCTCAGGAATGCTTTGATTATCATAAGAGACCATTTTGGCATGTCCTTTGCCACAAAAGGATTGTGCTACCCTACTGCACTTTATTTATCGTTACCATTACTTGCTCGTTACAAATTATCTTGCTATCAAACTACTTGTTACCGACTGTTTCAGTGCTTGCGGAAAATACCTTGCTGAAAAATACTTTTCATTTCCTTCTGCTCCTTGTTGGGTTTGACACTCTTCCTTATGGAAGGACTACAATTGATCCCCAATACTTGTGGGTCATCACTTGTGCATCCAAAAACCCTTAAACCCAGTTTCTTGCCTTAAGTGTCCACCATATCTAACTATGAATTGAATAAGATCCTTCAACTAAGTTGTCATCGATGCAAAAAGCAATAAAAATTGCTCCTAAATGTGTATGATCTTCTATTGTAAAGGAAAATAAGCATTGTACGAACTTGTGATGGCAAAGAAATAAAAGCAATGGATTGCATAATAAAGGTTGCTAACACAAAGGGTAATATAAAGTGACATTCCTTTGCATTAAGGGCTTGCACAACCAAATATAAAAAGCGCATGATAACCTCTGCTTCCCTCTGCGAAGGGCCTATCTTTTACTTTTATGTATTTTCTTTTATGCAAGAGTCAATAGTATTCCTTCTCACTTCCACCTCAATTATTCTCTAGTTAGCAAGTATGATGTGGTGGGGAAAGATCCAAGCATATATGGACATTCGAATATATTTGATCATGAATTATTATTGTTGACAGTTATCTGTATGATAAGTAAGTTGGGAGGCGAAACATTAAGCTCCTATCTTTCTCTGTGTTTGATGGATGCTATTTGTTCTAAAAATATGATTTGAGTGTTAGCGATCATGGAAGACAATATGATAGTTGAGTATGTGAAATTTGATAAATCAAAGCTCTTACATAGATCCTTCTTGAAAATAAGATGAATTGCAATTTTTTGATGATTGAGAACATAGTTTGTTAGTTTTCAAGAAATTTTATGGACTATGCTTTTAACTTGTGAATAGCTTGATACTTGATCATGACAAGTTTTATGAGATGAGCTAATGTTTATGATATATAATGATGCTAGAAAAAGTTTTTGGAACTATCATTGATCAAACTTATGCACTATGCTAGCATTCACACTTCATAAATTATTTCTTTTATCATTTACCTACTTGAAGACGAGCAGGAAATAAGCTTGGGGATGCTGATACATATGATAATCCCCAAGTGCAAGGAATCATCGTTGCAATTTCCAAAGGTGGACTTCATAAGTATGGAGTGTCGAACCCACAAGGAGCTAAAGGTAAGATCAATATTCTCACAAGTCCTGTCTGCCACTGATACGACTCTATGTACACCGAACGTTTGCTTCCAAATAGAAACGAGAAATAAAACTACGTTGTGGGTATAAATAGGATAGCTTTGCATGATAACGGAGAACTAAAATATAAAATTAGGTAATGTTAATATAAAGTTAGAATATATTATAAATAGCGAGTGTGGAGTAATGATGGACCGGCGTGCGTAATTGTCCTAGGCAATTGTTAACAAGATCGGTAATCATAATTGCAATTTCATATGAGGGAGAGGCTTAAGCTAACATACTTTCTCTTCTTGGATCATATGCACTTATGATTGGAACTCTAGCAAGCATCCACAACTACTAAAGATCATTAAGGTAAAACGCAACCATAACATTAAAGTATCAAGTCCCACTACAAAAAAAAAACACTTCCATGATGATACGTGTTTGTCACAGTAGGTCATGTTTTCTGTCATGCATGTACATCCATGACGATTTTATGACAGAATCAAGATAGTCATACCTGTGTTGTCGTAGAAGTGTTCCATGACATCGCCAAAATTATCATCACGGAAGTGTCCACTTCCATGATGATAAATCGCACATCATAGAAGTGCTTTCATCAAGGGTGACCAACACCTGGCATTGGTACGTTTCCAATGTATCTTTAATTTATGAAGTATTCATGCTGTTATTTTATCATTCTTGGGTGTTTTACAATCATTTTATAGCAACTTCATATCATTTTTTGGGACTAACCTATTGGCCCAGGGCCCAGTGCCAGTTGCTGTGTTTGCTTGTTTTTTACATCAAAGGAAATCAATATCAAACAGAGTCCAAATGCAACGAAACTTTACGGCGATATTTTTCAGGACCAAAAGGAACCCAATGGGCCTGAGCTGCACCTGGGGGTGCCCCGAGGGGGACACAACCCACCAGGGCGCGCCAGGCCCCCTGGGCACGCCTAGGTGGGTTGTGCCCACCTCGTTGGCCTCCCACACCCTCTCTTTGCACTATAAATTCCCAAATATTTCAAAGCCCTTCGGGGTTAACCTAGATTAGAAGTTCCTCCACCGCAAGGTCTCTGTATCCGTGAAAACCAAACTAGACCCCGTTCTGGCACCCTGCCGGAGGGGCGAATCATCTCCGGTGGCCATCTTCATCATCCGAGCGGCCACCACAATGAGGAGGGAGTAGTCCACCCTCGGGGCTGAGGGTTTGTACCAGTAGCTATGTGTTTGATCTCTCCCTCTCTCTCGTGATCTACATCATGGGCTTTGTTAATATAGTCGGGTCATATGATGTTTCTCCCCTCTATATTCTTGTTATGATGAATTGAACCTTTACCCTTCAAATTTTGTCTTGTCGGATTGAATATTCAGAGATGAGAACACATGATCTATGTCTAGCAATATGAATAATTGAGGTGAAAATGAGGTATATTATTTATTCACTTGATAGGTGTTATGGCATTCAACTCGCGGATTCCCGCGGTGATATTGGGGTAATCTATGCATAGGGGTTGATACACGTTTTTCTCCGATGGAAACTTTGGGGTCTCTTTCTAGTTCTTTGTGTGGATTGAGTATTATGAATATGAATTTTCTTTGGTGTTATTCTATTACGAACTCTAGGATAGATCGAACGGGAAAAATTGCTTTGTGTTATTTTAGTACGAACTCTTGAATAGATCGAACGGAAAGAATAGGTTTGAGGTGGTTTCGTGACCTACATACAATTCCTAACTTTTGTTCTCCGCTAATAGGAACTCAAGAGAGATTTTTTATTGCACTTTGATGGATAATCATATGATCCAACTATGTTAGCATTGTTGAGAGGTTGCACTAGCGAAAGTACGGACCCTAGGCCTCATTTTTAAGCATTGCAACACCGTTTTTGTGCCCGTTTACTATTTGCTACCTTGCTGTTTTTATTTATTCAGATTATGAAAATATATTTCTACCATCCATATTACACTTTTATCACTGAGGGAGTCCTGGACTAGGGGGTGTCCGGACAGCCGGACTATCATCGTCCGCCGGACTCCAAGACTACGAAGATACAAGAATGAAGACTCCGTCCCGTGTCCGGATGGGACTTTCCTTGGCGTGGAAGGCAAGCTTGGCGATACGGATATGTAGATCTCCTACCATTGTAACCGACTCTGTGTAACCCTAGCCCCCTCCGGTGTCTATATAAACCGGAGGGCTTTAGTCCGTAGGACAACATACATTACAACAATCATACCATAGGCTAGCTTCTAGGGTTTAGCCTCCTTGATCTCGTGGTAGATCCACTCTTGTACTACCCATATCATCAATATTAATCAAGCAGGATGTAGGGTTTTACCTCCATCAAGAGGGCCCCAACCTGGGTAAAAACATCGTGTCCCTCGTCTCCTGTTACCATCCGCCTAGACGCACAGTTCGGGACCCCCTACCCGAGATCCGCCGGTTTTGACACCGACATTGGTGCTTTCATTGAGAGTTCCTCTGTGTCGTCACCGATAGAGCGGATGCCTCCACCCGTCTTCAAAGACGGTGTTTTCGCTAAAGGGGCCTTGGCCGCCGGCCAAACTATCCGGCTAGGTGGTTTTCTTATGACCGCCTGTCCGGCCGCCGCTTCGACAATGACTTCTCAAGTCGTCAGAAGCAATCTTCGCGTCAGCCCGAAAGCTGCCGAACTATTGGATCCAATAGAGCTCTCGTCTGTTAACGAGCTCTTGGATCGCATCGCCGCCCTGGGAGTCGCTACGGACTACAACCAGATTGGGCTTAAAACCGATCTGAAAGAGATTAACTCTCCCCAGGCCACCCACCACGTCGCAGTGGTAGAGGAGCAATACGACAACTCTTTGCCTGTATTGAAAACTATTCATGTCCGGATTCCCGAACCCTCCATGCCGGATTTCCACGGAGGGACGAACTTCGATCGAGCATTGAACTTAAAATCATGCATCGCTCCGGACTCGATGGATTGTGTCCAGCAAACCAAGCTTCCAAATTCGGAAACCCCTCGGCCTTTGAGCCCCAAGATGGGCAGGGATCCGGATTTTAGTCCACCCACCCGCCCAGACATATGCGATCTATCTCTAATACGGCAAGAGCCCGCCGAAACAGTACATCACTACTGGGCCAGATTCCTCCTGGTTATGGACAGGATAAAGGACTGCCGAGAGGAAAACGCAATCTCAATTTTCTACAATAACTGCACGGACAAGGGAATACTAAACGCCATTGATCGTCGCAGAATTACGCACTTCACCGATCTGGCATCCATAGTATGAAAGTACTGTGCGATGGAGAGTTTCCGGAAAACCGAAAATCAATTTTGGGATAATCCGGCCCCAAACCCAGTCTGCAGCAAAAGGGCGCCTTACACTCAAGCCCCAGATGCAAAAACGAAAAAAAACCCAATAAGGGAAACGGAACCGTACTGGAGGGATGGCTCAATGGACCCTGTAAGCTTCATAGTACAGAGGGAGCCGTCCCAACACATAGCCTTCGAGCATGTTGGATATTATGGCAGGTGGCCAAAAGTGGCGAGGAGCTTCTAGCTCCGGGAAACCACTCCAACAATACCAGTACGGTATCAACAGTCTTCGAGACCTTCACATCAAACAATATGCGAAAGCGAACAATCTGCGGACTCGCCGAAGTCTACCAAGTAGCAACAGCAAATCCATGGAGCGACACAGCTATTACCTTCAACGCCAGCGACGAGCCTAAATTCCGAACAGCCAGAGCGCCAGCTGCACTGGTACTTAGTCCCATAGTGGACGGCTTTTGACTGACAAAAGTCCTCATGGATGGCGGCAGCGGACTAAATGTCATTTACATGGAAACTCTACGAAAAATGGAAATCGATTGGAGCCGTATTGAGCGAAGCAGCACAACCTTTAGAGGAATAATCCCTAGCCGGGAAGCGCGCTGCACCAGAAAAATCACACTCGATGTGGTGTTCGGTTCTCCGGACAATTTCAGATCCGAAGAAGTCACGTTCCAAGTGGCCCCGTTCAGCAGCGAATATCATGCCATATTAGGACGAGAGGCATTCACAATTTTTCAAGCAGTACCTCACTACGGGTACATGAAGCTCAAAATGCCTGGGCCCAGCGGAATAATCACTCTCGTTAGTGATCCAGACATAGCACTCCGCGCCGAAAACAAGACAGCCGCACTAGCCCTCGAGGCACTATCCGAAGCCTTAGCGGCAGAAGAACTCACCACACTACGCTCCACGGTGAACAGGGACGATGTGATACTCGATAAAAGATCCAAGTCCACCTCCTTCAAACCAGCAGATGAAATAACAAAATTCTAGGTCCATCCAACGGACCCAACAAAGACGGCCTCCATTGGGGCACAATTGAACCCCGAAGTAGACGCCGCACTACGTGAATTCCTTCAGGAAAATTGGGACATCTTCGCCTGGCATCCTTCGGATATGCCCGGAATCCCACGCAGGTTGGCAGAACACAGCCTAAACATCCTAAAAGGATTTAAGCCAGTCAAACAGGCTCTTCGACGATTTTCTGAACCCAAAAGACAGGCAATGGGAGAAGAGCTAGCCAAACTATTGGAAGCTGGATTCATCAGAGATATCAAACATCCGGACTGGCTAGCAAATCTGGTAGTGGTACCAAAGAAGGACAAATCCTGGTGCCTCTGTGTCGATTTTAAAGACCTCAATAAGGCTTGCCCTAAGGATCCCTTCCCTCTCCCCCGCATTGACCAAATTATCGATGCTACCGCGGGGCATGATTCATTGTGTTTCCTCGACGCATACTCTGGCTACCATCAAATCAAGATGGCAGAAGCAGACCAAGCCGCCACGGCATTCATCACCCCTTACGGACCATTCTGCTTCAACACGATGCCCTTCGGACTTAAAAACACCGGCGCAACATATCAGCGCATGATCCAAACATGTCTGGCCACCCAGATCGGCAAAACAGTCGAGGCATACGTAGACGATGTAGTCGTCAAAACAAAACACGTCAAAACTCTAGTAGACGATTTGAGGCTCACATTCGACAACCTCAGAGCATATGACATCAAGCTGAATCCGGAAAAATGCGTTTTCGGTGTACCAGCCGGAAAGCTGCTGGGCTTCATTGTATCCGGTAGAGGAATCGAAGCAAACCCGGCTAAAATCCGAGCTCTGTCACAATTGGATATTCCAAAAGACCTCAAACAAATACAAAAATTAACAGGATGTGTGGCAGCTCTAAGCCGCTTTATCTCCCGTCTAGGAGAAAAGGCGTTGCCCCTTTATCGCCTCCTCAGGCGCACCGAACACTTCGAGTGGACGGATGCTGCCACTGCCGGACTCGAAGAAATAAAGGCCGTATTGGCAACCAATCTGGTCCTGGCCGCGCCCAATCTGGGCGAACCAATGTTGTTATACATCGCGGCAACACATCAAGTTGTAAGCGCGGTACTCGTCGTCGAACGGGACACAGAAGGGCATAAATTCCCTCTTCAAAAACCAGTGTATTATGTATCCACCGTGTTAACCCCCTGCAAATCCTGTTACTCGCACTATCAGAAGATAGCATATGCAGTGTTCATGGCGTCCCGGAAACTCCGGCACTACTTTCAAGAGTGTTTGATAACAGTGGCCTCTCAAGTACCACTCAATGACATTATAAATAACCGCGACGCAATGGGCAGGATTGCAAAATGGGCCATTGAGCTCTTACCATTCGATATAACTTACAAACCTCAGCGAGCTATAAAGTCACAAGTTTTGGCCGACTTCGTCGCCGAATGGACCGAAGCCGAACTCCCTAAAGAGTACGGCGCATACTCCAACTGGACTATGCATTTCGACGGCTCCAAAATGTTGGCCGGACTGGGGGCTGGCGTTGTATTGACGTCCCCAACCGGAGATACAGTCCAGTATGTACTTCAAATAATGTACACGGACTCCAACAATGCAGCCGAATACGAGGCCCTGTTACATGGTCTCCGGATGGCAATCTCCATGGGCATTCAACGCCTAGAGGTGCGCTGGGATTCAAACCTTGCAATATCCTAAATAAACGGAGACTTTGACGCCAAGGATCCGAAAATGGCAGCATATCACAACGCTGTCCTAAAAATGTCAGCTCGGTTTGAAGGACTTGAATTCCATCACATAGCCCGAGACAATAACCAAGCGGCCGACGTACTGGCACACATCGGTGCGAAACGTGATGTTGTCGCTCCAAATATCTTCCTGGAACGGCTCTTCAAGCCATCTGTACTATGGGAAGAGGAGCCCGGTAGTGACAAACCGGAAAAAACCGCACCAATCGGTGATTCAGCAGATGACATAACACCTTCAGCCCACGTCATAATGGCAGTAATCGCCGCGTGGACAGAACCTTTCCTAGCCTACTTACTTAGGCAGGAACTTCCCGAAGATCAAAACGAGGCCCGCTGCATAGTCCGGCGATCGAAAGCCTACAAGGTCCATGAGGGAGAACTTTATAAGAAAAGTACAACCGGAGTCCTTCAGAGGTGTATCTCCGAAGAGGAAGGGCGAAACCTCCTGGCTGAAATTCATGCCGGACTAGGCGGACACCACGCAGCAGCCCGGGCCCTTGTAGGAAAGGCATTCCGTACAGGATTTTATTGGCCGACGGCCCGGGCAGACGCGCAGGACTTAGTCCAGCAATGCGTTGGTTGTCAGCTCTTTGCTAATCAGAGCCATATGCCACCCATCGCCCTCAAAACCGTACCCATTACCTGGCCGTTCGCGGTCTAGGGGCTTGATATGGTTGGACCCCTTAAAGGGGGAACCCACAAGCAAAGGTACCTATTGGTCATGGTGGATAAATTCACCAAATGGATAGAGGCCAAACCGGTCAAAACGGCAGAGTCCGGACCAGTGATAGACTTTACATCAGGGGTAGTACACCGTTACGGAGTCCCCCACAGCATCATCACCGACAATGGCACGAACTTCACAGCCGACGAGGTTAAGTCATGGTGCAAAAATATGGGCATCAAGCTCGACTATGCTTCAGTTTATCACCCTCAAACCAACGGTCAAGTGGAACGAGCAAATGGTCTAATAATGAGCGGCATTAAACCCAGACTAGTGAGGTCACTTACTAAATCCGACACACAATGGGTCGAGGAGCTCGACTCCGTACTCTGGGGGCTGCGGACAATGCCTAACCATACTACCGGATTCACACCATTTTTTATGGTATACGGCGCAGAGGCAGTCTTGCCCTGTGACATTATTCATGACTCACCTCGAGTGCGCATGTATGAGGAAAGAGAGGCCGAGCTTGATCGGCAGGACAGCTTGGACACATTGGAGGAAGAACATGACGTCGCGAAGGCTCGTTCCGCATTTTATCAGCAGCAGGCCCGAAGATATCAAAGCAGAGAAGTACGGGCCAAGACTTACAACGTTGGTGAACTAGTTCTACGCCTACCGGACAAGAAAAAGGACAAGCTCAAGCCCAAATGGGAGGGCCCCTTCATTATCGATCAAGTCCTGACCGGCGGAGCATACCGTCTAGGAAATGCGTCGGATAACCGACTCGAGCCAAACCCATGGAACGCAGCCCGCCTCCGACGATTCTATGCCTAGCGCCGGACTAAGAGTTCGTCCCCTTCCCCCGTCCAAACTTTTACACTTCGGCTGTCTTTTGTTTCTCTTTTTATGCCTTTTTATTTAAAAGCCCTTACGGGCCTACTTTCGCATTTTTTGCATACGCATGATGTGCCTTCCGCACTCATTATTCCTGGGGGCTTCTTTTACAGAAGCTCAATTACACGGGTTTCATACCCAGCACATGTGTCAAGCTTCCACATGTACCTTTTACTCGCCATTATATGCATCGATATGACTTAAGTTTTGGCCAAGCTGGGTTGCCTAGCTCCTGTGCTTACCCCTATGTTCCCGATTGTTCGGCTAGGAGGTAAAGGGAACACCTCTGCGATTGTTACTGGCGGGTCAGCCGGATGTGTACCTCAGACTGGGTGAAGCCGAAAGCTAGCGTTCTTAAGGGAATATTCGGTCGGTGACTTAAAAGATGACTTTTTACCTATTTATCTATCTGCCCCCAGATGTTTTACTGCTTTCTTTGCAGTCCGGACATGCACTTTAGGGCATGCCTCCCAGGGAAAGGAACCCTTAACGGAACTATTCTCCCTGGAAGATGTTTCTTACTAACCATGTAATATAACATACATTGTCTGATAAAGCACTAATGACCCCTACGCCTGGTCTCCATGCATACCACGGTTGTTTCTTAACCAAAAAGGTATTCGGACACACTCCGGACTCTAGGGTCCCGAGGTTGAAGCGAAAAGGTCGGCAAAGACAAACGATCTACAATCCGGCTAGAAGGCATTTCACATGTCACTTCAAAGGAAAACATACATTGTCAAATTTATTGGTTGTATTCCCCCTCAATCCCGTCTAATAGGCTGTCTAACTTACAGTCCCGTTGGGAAAATTTAGCAGCCAACTCTACTTGGCTGTACACTAAACTCACAGGGATCTCCTTCCCATCGGGCCCCACAGGTCCAACTTCGGCCATATGGTTGGGATCCGCCTTCTTATGCCGCGTCTTCACCATGGCCCAAGCCTCCCGGGCACCTTGATGGCAAGCCGAAATCTTCCACAAACGGAAGCGCTGCCGCACTCCCTGCAGCTTCTCCGCAAGCTCCCCGAGGCCCTCGGGTAGGGCGAGGGCTGGCCATAAAGCCTGAACGACGCAGCTCATTGCCTGCCGAACCTGTTCGAGCAGCTGCAGCAGCTCGAGAAGTTGATCACCCATTGATACGGGCATCTCCTCCGCAGGGCGACCTGTGAGTATACCTACAAGACATACTATGTCAATTTGCTTCTTCGCCGAACTCTTCTTTTCAAAGGAGTTCGCTCAAGCACTTACTGTAAATGCCGCGACGAAGCCGCTGATTCTCCTTAACGGAGCCGGACAGCTCGGCCCAAGCGCCTTTCAGCTCCTCTCCGAGCTTGGCATTGGCATCCTGGAGCTTGTTCCTTTCTTGCTGCACCCTATTCAGCACACTCTCGCCGGCCTTCAGCTGGCGCAGCAATGCTTGCCTGTCCGAATCTTGTCCGACGGCACCTGCAATGTCATTATTAGACTTGCGCGCACGCTGCACAGCGCTTATATTAATAAAAATGTGTTACCAGGAGGGGTCTCTGCGTCTCCTCCTGCGGCAGCAAGTGTGGCCTCAAGTTGGGCCTTGCAATCTTGCAGCTCCCGAGACAGCTAGGCATTCTTCTCGGTAAGAGCCTGCGTTTTCAAACGATCCTTAAATCAGTTAACATAACTACTTTAAGTCTCGGGGGCTACTGGTATATACAACCATTAAAATTCCCTTACCCGTATGTCTTTCACATACTGCTCCGTGGCTCTGGTAAAACCATCTTGAGCGGCACGGAGATGCGCGTCCCCTGTGTTAAAGGCATCCAATGCCTCAGGGGAGAAGCACGCTTCACGAAATACTGTCCGGCGGCGCCTATGGTTCATGGCGCTCTCCACCTCATACTTGGTGGCGGACAGTCTGTCGGTGTCCTCCGTTGGAGAAGGATCCGACCCGCGTCTTGCGCTTGCCTCCCCCTCTAGGCCGGGCGCTGGAGCCTGGCCAGTGTAGGTTGGATCAGCAACTTCTGCGCCCGCAGTCCGGCGAGCGCTTTTTCTCCTACAAAGATCATGAGCACTCAGGCGTTTCCTAGGAACGTTGCTCTGAAGATTCAAATATGAGCTATACCTTTGCGGCGACGTTTCCGTCCGCACCGCGCTCCTTTTCCGCCTGCTGGTCCGGACTGACCTTTGTAGGTCAGCCGCCGCGGGCTCGGCTTCCCGATGTGAAGGCGCTTCCTGCAAAATACCGTCGTTCGCGAAGGTTAGAAATGGGCAGGGAAGAGATAATGGTGTCCGGACTTCGGTCGCGGTCACCTGGGAAGCCGGACACAGTCCGGGGTAGTCCGTCGTAATGGCAACCAAAGCATTGTCTATGCTGAGCTGGTGAAACACCCCGTCGATCAGCTCCACCTTGATGTCCGGATCCTCTTTGGAGGCCGGATCCAAGGATCTTTCTGGATCCTCGGGTTGCGGAGCAGGACTCACCATGTCCTCCACAGTCCGGCGTAGACCCTGCGCCGAAGATATAATGTAAATAAGCTTAAACTTTGAGAGAATGGGTTGAGCCTTTAAAGGTGTTCGCTTACCCATCCTCTAGGGTTGATCATGGAAAACCCATTCAAAGGGTTCGTTCGAAGGAAGTCCTCCTTTTCCCCCTTATATAGGCTGGAAAGGATCTCTACCAGATCCTCGATCGAATCCGGCCCTTTGCGGCCATGACGGGTGGCATCGTCCTCCCCATTGAAATCCCACATAGGGTGGCCTCTGTACTGCAATGGCTGTACCCCCCGCATGATGCATGTCGTCATGACTCCAATCATGGTCAACCCGGAATGGGCCAGGAATCTTATTCGGCCCATCAAGTAATGGACGCTCTTGTCTTCCTCCAATCGGGGGCTCCGTGGACGCCAGCTGAGGCATTTCTTCAGGGGAGCAGCACTAAACTCTGGGAGGCCAATCCGGACTGGGTCCGGCAGCGGAGCGTCTCCTATATAAAACCACTCCGAGGGCCAATCTTCGGACGCCTTCTTGGGAGTACCGGATGGGTATCCGGTCCCAGCGATGCGCCATATTTCGGCGCCGCCCACTTGATATATGGACCCCTCGTGAGAACGGGGTACGAGGCAGAACAGCCTCTTCCACAATGCAAAATGGGGCTCAATGCCCAGGAATAGCTCACAAAGAGCTACGTAGCCCGCGATATGCAGGACAGAGGCAGGCGTGAGGTGGTGGAGCCGGAGTCCGTAGAACTCCAGGAGCCCGCGGAGGAACGGATGTATTGGGAATCCGAGTCCCCTTATTAGATAGGGGACGAAGCATACTCGCTCCCCCTTGTTGGGGCTTGGGGTAGCCTCCGCTTGCCTCCCACCTTGATAACTAACCAGCCCGGCTCGAACCGGGATCATGAAGGCCGGAGGGAGATATCCCCCCGCTTGGAGCTTCACTAGCTCGTTGTGCGAAACAGAGCACCTCCTCCAATCCCCTGGCGGTGGGATGGGAGCGCGAGAAGAAGAGCCGCGTCGACGGTCCATGATGGAATGGATTTTTAGGTCAAAGGCGCTTCGATGAAGTATTCGCGGGAGGAAGACGGTGTGGTTTGGATCTGGATTCTTGCCTCTTTTGTAGGCGGACGACTCGCACAACTAGGGGGTGAAATGCAAAAGACGCCCTGGCTTTTCGCATTCGTGCGACGCGTGGAAGAGGGCCATTATTTGGCGTAGAAGCCGAGGAACACAGTATTCAAGATGAAGCCGAACATTGTTCGGCAGATACATGGAATTTGAAGGGAGAACCCGCCTTGCAATGCCGAAGACTATAAACGCGCTGGACTTATCGTCATTGAAGCCTGGTTCGGGGGCTACTGAGGGAGTCCTGGACTAGGGGGTGTCCGGACAGCCGGACTATCATCGTCCGCCGGACTCCAAGACTACGAAGATACAAGATTGAAGACTCCGTCCCGTGTCCGGATGGGACTTTCCTTGGCGTGGAAGGCAAGCTTGGCGATACGGATATGTAGATCTCCTACCATTGTAACCGACTCTGTGTAACCCTAGCCCCCTCCGGTGTCTATATAAACCGGAGGGCTTTAGTCCGTAGGACAACATACATTACAACAATCATACCATAGGCTAGCTTCTAGGGTTTAGCCTCCTTGATCTCGTGGTAGATCCACTCTTGTACTACCCATATCATCAATATTAATCAAGCAGGACGTAGGGTTTTACCTCCATCAAGAGGGCCCGAACCTGGGTAAAAACATCGTGTCCCTCGTCTCCTGTTACCATCCGCCTAGACGCACAGTTCGGGACCCCCTACCTGAGATCCGCCGGTTTTGACACCGACAATCACCATCTCTTCGCTGAACTAGTGCACCTATACAATTTACCATTGTATTGGGTCTGTTGGGGACACAAGAGATTTCTTGTATTTAGTTGCAGGGTCGTTTGAGAGAGACCATATTCATCCTACACCTCTCATGGAATGATAAACCTTAGGTCATCCACTTGATGGAAAATTTCTACTGTCCTACAAAATTCTACGCTTGGAGGCCCAACACGTGTCTACAAGAACAAAGTTGTGTAGTAGACATCAAGCTCTTTTCTAGCGCTGTTGAGGGGGAGGTGAGTGCTTGAAGGTGTATCTTTAGATGCTACAATTGAATCTTTTAGTTTCTTGTTTTATCACTAGTTTGGTTTATAAAAGAAACTAGAAAAAATGGAATTAAGGTTGCATCATATTATTGATCATCTTTATAATATCTTTCTTGAAAATGATGGTTCAAAAAATTGTGCTCAATTGATAGAAGAAGAATTTAATAAAATGATTGGCATGAATGATGAGCATGATTGCAATGTTGTTATTATGAATTCTTTGAATATCCATAATGCTAATGATGAGTGCACTAGACATGATAATGATGTCTCCTATAAGAATGTCAATTTTTGCGGAGTAAATTGGGAGTGCACACACACACCAAAAAGGGCAGATAGATTTTGTAAGAAGCATAAATATTTAGAAACGAAAAAGTTGCAAGAGAGGCTAGATGATTGTGC
The DNA here is from genome assembly GCA_963921465.1 of Triticum timopheevii. Lineage (NCBI taxonomy): Eukaryota > Viridiplantae > Streptophyta > Magnoliopsida > Poales > Poaceae > Triticum > Triticum timopheevii. The sequence goes on along the minus strand of OY997264.1, from coordinate 242,474,334 downwards.
TGAAAGATTCAATATTTGTCACCATCCTTGTGAAATTTGCAATGAACATGGTCATTTAAAGCTCCAATGATATTTGTTTCATGATAAAATTGTGTCCAAAAATTGTGATAACTTGATTACCCTTGAGCATCACAAAGATCTTAGTCTTCTTTTTGGTATGAAGAAATGAAACGTATAACTAAGGATGTTCCAAAATTTAATCTCAATAGAATTCTTGATTTTGATCTAGAGGAAATTTACATATTTTGTGTGGTAAATTGCATTGAGAATCCTTATATTGCCAACTATCTAAAGACAAGAAAACAAATAGAGCATGAAGAGAGTATTAATGAAAGGGAAAATATTTCCCAATAACCTCCTGGTGTTTATGATGAATCAGGTAGTGAGGAGGAGCTCCCTATCCAATCAATCTCTTCAATAAGATGCTCGGAAAAAATGATTAAACCCACACGTGAGGTGGTGAAGAAGAAAAAGAAAAGAAGAAAAAGTAGAGGTAAAAAGGTAACTCTCCTAAGTAATATTGCTCCTATCACCATTGTTCCTCATGAAAGTGAATCAAATATTTTGATGGAGGATGATGATATTGAGTATGATTTTGTGATGCCTACTACTTGCTGTGGTGATTATGATTGGGAAGACAATGATGTCTCTTATGATATTAAAAATGTTTTTGTCACTTGCTTGGAAGAATATGATAATAATATTTGCTACATTATTGGTGCCATTCATGCTATTGATAAGAATGATTATGATGATATGCAAAACCACAAGCTTGGGGATGTTATGTTTGATGAGTATGAAATGTTTAATGATTTATTTGCTAAACATAATGCTTGTCCTGTGATTGGGTATGCTTTGCATAATGAATATGATCCTTTCATTCCTTCTAATTTTGATAGAAAATTTATTATGATGATAGCATGCCTCCTATTTTATGATGATTACAGTGATGAAAGTGGGTTTGGAAGAGTGTCAACTCTAGGTAATAGTGATCCAACTATTTTGGAGGGTGTTGAATCTTATTACAATATTGATGAAAGTAGATTTGGAAGGTCATGAATTTATATAGTGATAACCCACTATTTTGGAAGAGGTTTTAGTTGACTATGATGAGAACAAATTTGCTAATTATGATGATTATTATGATGACATGTATGCCATAAAGAGTAATAAATTATCTATGATTTTGGATCATGAAAAGAATGATTTATGTGATGGTTATATGGATGAATCTATTCATGATGCTTCTGAAAAGTATTATGAGAGAGGAACTTATGATTCATTATGCTCTTGTTATGTTTCAATGTTTATCTTTTATACGAGCATCATTGAACTCATCATGCCTAGCTAAAAGGCATTAAAGAAAAGCGCTTGTTGGGAGACAACCCAACACTTTTACCTACTGTTTTTGTATGTTCACATGATTAGGCTACTATATTAATCATATTTTATTGTCTTTGTTTCAATAAAGTTCCAAGTAAAGCCTTTGGGATCATGTTGGGTGATAGTTGATTTGATCTTGCTGAAAAAACAGAAAACTCTTGCGCTCACGAAAATCGCTCTCATTTTTAATAGAAGAGTGCTTTTGAGTTGATTCCTTTTTAAGAAGATTGATATACAAGTTGGTCACGTGGTCATATTTTGTTAATAATTTTTGGAGTTAGGGAAGTATGATGAATCTTGCATTCTTTACAGACTATACTGTTTTGGCAGATTGCTGTTATGGTTGCATTCTTTGCATATGTTTGCTTGTTTAATGATTCTATTTGAGGATAGGACTATTAAATATGCAGGGGCATTTAGTATGCAATGTTGAATAATAATTTTAGAAATTTGCTACAGTAGAGAATGATAAGGTTATTGCATTGGTTTATACTAACTTATCTCATGAGTTCTTGTTGAGTTTTGTGTGGATGAAGTGTTTGAGATTTAGGGAAACCATGACATGATAGGAATTAAGAAGACACAAAAGCTCAAGCTTGGGGATGCCCAATGCATCCCAGGTTAATATTCCAAGAAGTCTCAAGCATCTAAGCTTGGGGATGCCCCGGTAGGCATCCTACCTTTCTTCTTCAACAATTATCGGTTAGTATCGGTTGAGCCTAAGGTTTTGCTTCTTCACATGTTGTGCTATCCTTGGAATGTCCATTTTTTTGTTTTGATTGATGTTTTAATAAAATACTTAGACCTTATTTTTTTAAAATAAAATAGAGTCCTACAATAGGAGGCTAGGTAAGCGGCATTCACATCCCGTCAATGAAGCTCTTTTCTATGGAATTGCTCTAATGCTTCACTTATATCCTATGAGTAAATTGTTGAATGAATTGAATATCTTGAGGTTGGAATTATATGTTCACATCATCCCTAGTAGTGGCTTCACATTGGGTTTAGAAAGTGAAAGATTTTGAAGCTTGACAATCACAATATCGTCATTCAAGCAATTCACAAATAATTAGTATAAGGAAGAGAACTTTCAAATGCAAATACACTATATTGGAAATCTTTTGTGACTGTAAGCCCCCATCAAAATATTATATGCCAAAATTGTTGACGTTGGACAAGGAACACAACGTAATGATTTATGTTTGCTCATATTCACATAGAAGTCATATTGTCATAGATCCTTTAAGTTGTGGTGCTTGGCCCCCTTCTTTGCTAGCCAAAAATTCCGCACCAAGTAGAGATACTACTTGTGCATCCAAAAACCCTTAAACCCAAATCTTATTTTCAAGAGTCCACCATACCTACCTAAGGATTGATCAAGATCCTTCAAGTAAGTTGTCATCGGTGCAATAAGGGAATAAAAATTGCTTCTAAAAGTGTGAGATCATTTATTATAAGAGAAGATTGAACGTTGTAGGAACTTGGATGGAAAAGAATAAAAGCGATAGACTGCATAATAAAGGTTGCCATCTTAAGGGGCAATACAACATGACATTCTTTTGCACTAAGGGATTGAGCATACAAACAAATAAGCGCATGGTAACCTCTGCTTCCATCTGCGAAGGGCCTATCTTTTACTTTTCAGTATTTACTTTTATGCAAAGAGTCAAAGTTTTTCTCTCTATTCCTTTTTATTTTCTCTTTTGGCAAGCATCATGTGGTGAGTCAAGATCTAGGCACATATGTCCAGTTGAATATGTGTAGAATGAGTTATTATTGTTGACATCACCCTTGAGGTGAATACATTGGGAGGCAAAACAATAAGCCCATATCTTTCTATGTGTCCGGTTGAAACAATTTTCTCATGTGTATGCGGTGAGTTTTAGTGATCATAGAAGACTATATGATGATTGAGTATGTGGAGCTCTTAATTAAACTCTGTTGAATAAGTTGAATTGCAATTGCTTGGTGACTGAGAACATAGGTTGTCGAGTTTTAAGAGAGTTCATTGTTTGAACCTTAACATGTGAATTGGTTGCTACTATAACATGAGAAGTTTTATAAGAAAGAATTGCTATTATGATGCTAGAAAAAGTGATTGAAATTATCATTGATCAAACTTATGCACTTTAATAGCTTTCACACTTCATAAATTATTTATTTTATCATTTACCTACTCGAGGACGAGTAGGAATTAAACTTGGGGATGTTGATAAGTCTCCAATGTATCTATTATTTATGAAGTATTCATGTTGTTATTTTATCATTCTTGGGTGTATTACAATCATTTTATAGCAACTTTATATAATTTTTTGGGACTAACCTATTAACCTAGTGCCCAGTGCTAGTTGCTGTTTTTTGCTTCTTTTTTCTACATCGCATGAAATCAATATCAAACGGAGTCCACAGGCAACGAAACTTTACAGAGATTTTTTTCTGGACCAAAAGGAACCCAATGGGTCTGAGCTGCCCGAGGGGGGCACAACCCACCGGGGTGCACCATGGCCCCCTGGCGTGACCAGGTGGGTTGTGCCCACCTCGTTGGCCTCCTGCACCCCCTCTTTGCACTATAAATTCCCAAATATTCCGAAACCCATCGGGGTTAACCTAGATCAGAAGTTCCGCCACTGCAAGGTCTCTGTATCCGTGAAAACCAATCTAGACCCCGTTTCGGGACCCTGCCGGAGGGGGGAATCCTCTCCGATGGCCATCTTCATCATCCCGGCGGCCACCATTATGAGAAGGGAGTAGTCACCATCGGGGCTAAGGGTTTGTACCAGTAGCTATGTGTTTGATCTCTCTCTCTCTCGTGATCTATATCATGGGCTTTGTTTATATAGTCGGATGATATGATGTTTCTCCCCTCTATACTCTTCTTATGATGAACTGAATCTTTACCCTTCAAAGTTTTGTCTTGTCGGATTAAATATTCAGAGATGAGAACACATGATATATAGAGTCATATCTTGTTTTAAGTTTTGAGTTGTAACTCTTGAGTTGTAAGTAAATAAAAGTGTGATGATCTTCATTATTAGAGCATTGTCCCAGTGAGGAAAGGATGATGGAGACTATGATTCCCCCACAAGTCGGGATGAGACTTCAGACTTTAAAAAAAAAGAGAAAGGCCAAAAGAAAAAAAAAAGAAAGGCCAAAGAAAATAAAAAAAAGAGAAAAAAAGAAAGAAAAAAAAGAAATGAGAGAAAAAGAGAGAAGGGACAATGTTACTATCCTTTTACCACACTTGTGCTTCAAAATAGCACCATGATCTTCATGTTAGAGAGTCTCCTATGATTGTCACTTTCATATACTAGTGGGAATTTTTCATTATAGAACTCGGCTTGTATATTCCAATGATGGGATTCCTCAAAATGCCTTAGGTCTTCGTGAGCAAGCGAGTTGGATGCACACCCACTTAGTTTCTTTTGTTGAGCTTTCATACATTTATAGCTCTAGTGCATCCGTTGCATGGCAATCCCTACTCACTCACATTGATATCTATTAATGGGCATCTCCATAGCCCGTTGATACGCCTAGTTGATGTGAGACTATCTTCTCCTTTTTTTCTTCTCCACAACCACCATTCTATTCCACATATAGTGCTATGTCCATGGCTCACGCTCATGTATTGCATGAAAATTGAAAAAGTCTGAGATTACTAAAGTATGAAACAATTGCTTGGCTTGTCATCGGGGTTGTGCATGATTAAATACTTTGTGTGATGAAGATAGAGCAACAGCCAGACTATATGATTTTGTAGGGATAACTTTCTTTAGCCATGTTATTTTGAGAAGACATGATTGCTTTGATTAGTATGCTTGAAGTATTACTATTTCTTATGTCAATATGAACTTTTATTTTGAATCATTTGGATCTGAACATTCATGCCATAACAAAGAAAATTACATTGAGAATTATGCTAGGTAGCATTCCACATCAAAAATTCTGTTTTTATCATTTACCTACTCGAGGACAAGCAGGAATTAAGCTTGGGGATGTTTGATACGTCTCCAACATATCTGTAGATTGTTCCATGCTATTATATTACCCCTCTTGGATGTTTATGGGCTTTATTTTACACATTTATACCATTTTTGGACTAACCTACTAACCGGAGGCCCAACCCGTATTGCTGTTTTTTTTGCCTATTTCAGTATTTCGAAGAAAAGGAATATCAAACGGAGTCCAAACGGAATGAAACCTTCGGGAGCGTGATTTTTGGAACGAACGTGATCTAGAGGACTTGGAGTGCAAGTCAAGAAGCAATCACGGTGTCCAGGAGATAGGAGGGCGCGCCCACCCCTCCTGGGCGCGCCCCCTGTCTCCTGGGCCCACCGAGCGGCCACCGACATGCTTCTTCCTCCTATATATACCCACATACCCCGAAAGCAAACAGAGAGCCAACGAAAAACAATTTCCACCACCGTAACCTTCTGTATTCGCGAGATCCCATCTTGGAGCCTTCGTCAGCGCTCCGTCGGAGGGGGAATCGACCATGGAGGGCTTCTACATCAACACCATAGCCCTTCAGATGAGTTGTGAGTAGTTTACCACAGACCTTCGGGTCCATAGTTATTAGCTAGATGGCTTCTTCTCTCTTTTTTGAGCTCAATACAATGTTCTCCCCCTCTCTTGTGGAGATCTATTCGATGTAAACTCTTTTTGCGGTGTGTTTGTCGAGATCCGATGAATTGTGGGTTTATGATCAAGTTTATCTATGAGAAATATTTGAATCTTCTCTGAATTCTTTTATGTATGATTGAGTTATCTTTGCAAGTCTCTTCGAATTACCAGTTTGGTTTGGCCTACTAGATTTATCTTTCTTGCCATGGGAGAAGTGCTTAGCTTTGGGTTCAATCTTGCGGTGTCCTTACCCAGTGACAGAAAGGGTTGCAAGGCACATATTGTATTGGTGCCATCGAGGATAAAAAAGATGGGGTTTATATCATATTGCTTGAGGTTATCCCTCTACATCATGTCATCTTTCTTAATGCGTTACTCTGTTCTTATGAACTTAATACTCTAGATGCATGCTGGATAGCGGTCGATGTAGGGAGTAATAGTAGTAGATGCAGGCAGGAGATAATCTCATAATTATTCACTTTTCTATCAATTGCTCGACAGTAATTTGTTCACCCACCGTAATACTTATGCTATCTTGAGAGAAGCCTCTAGTGAAACCTATGCCCCCAGGGTCTATCTTTTATCATATAAGCTTTAAATCTACTTTTATTTGCATCTTTACTTTTCGCATCTATATTATAAAATACCAAAAATATATTTATCTTATCATACTATCTCTATCAGATCTCACTTCCGCAAGTGGCCGTGAAGGGATTGACAACCCCTTTATTGCGTTGGTTGCGAGTTCTTTGTTTGTTTGTGTAGGTGCGTGGGACTTTTGAGGAGCCTCCTACTGGATTGATACCTTGGTTCTCAAAAACCGAGGGAAATACTTACGCTACTATTGCTGCATCACCCTTTCCTCTTCAAGGAAAACCAACGCAAGCTCAAGACATAGCAGTTCCCGCTTGGGAATATGGGTTGCGTATACCATATTCACTGTTTTCACCTGGGGGAATTTCTTCTGTCCTCCTGTGTTCGGCTGCTGGGGTTCCTCGTCGTCATTGCTATGCGGCCCCTTTTCCTTGTTTTCGGCATTCAACTTGCCGGGCTGTTTAAACACCCAGCATTCTCTGTTGGTGTGGTTGGCTGGTTTATCGGGGGTGCCGTGAATTTGACATGAGCGATCAAGTATGCGATCCAAACTGGACAAGCCCGGATTGTTTCTTTTGAATGGAATTTTCCGCTGTCCAAATTTAGAGCCTCTGAATCCGGCATTGACTGTCGTGTCTTCGGTGTTGTCGCCATTATTGCGACGCTTGTGTCTATTGCGTCGTGGCTTGCTGTTGCTATCTCTGGCGTCTGAATCGCCGGAGTTTTTGGGTGTGATGTTGCTACGAGCCAGCCAGCTATCCTCGCCTGCGCAAAAGCGGGTCATGAGTGTCATGAGGGCTGCCAAGGATTTTGGCTTCTCTTGGCCGAGGTGTCGGGCGAGCCATTCGTCACGGATGTTATGCTTGAAGGCTGCTAAGGCTTCGGCATCGAGACAGTCGACAATTTGGTTCTTTTTGGTTAGGGACCGAGTCCAGAATTTTCTGGCTGACTCTCCAGGCTGTTGGGTTATGTAACTTAAGTCATCAGCATCCGGTGGTCGTAGGTAAGTGCCATGGAAGTTGTCAAGGAATGCGTCTTCCAGGTCCTCCCAACTGCCAATGGAGCTTGCTGGCAGGCTATTCAGCTAATGCCGAGCCGGTCCTTTGAGCTTAAGTGGTAGGTACTTTATGGCATGTAAGTCATCGCCGCGGGCCATGTGAATGTGTAAGAGAAAATCTTCAATCCATACCGCGGGGTCTGTTGTGCCATCATATGATTCAATGTTTACGGGTTTAAACCCTTCTGGGAATTCATGATCCATAACTTCATCAGTGAAGCATAGGGGGTGTGCGGCGCCTCTATGCCGGGCTACATCCCGACATAGTTCAAATGAATCTGGTCTGTTGTATTCGGCCCGGCCGGACTTCTGTATATTGTATCCGGCGTGACGGTCATCGTCACATGTTGTGGCGCGCCCCCGTGATTCGTAGATCGATCTTGACTGTTCTACTTTGTTTTCCAATACATCTCGCAGGTCCTTCGTGTAGCACCGGGCCTTAGTATTATTGTTTGATTGGCGACGGGGTGCGGTCTGGACTTTGGGCTGGTACGCCACCTTGTCCCAGCCATGGGGTGGCCGGTCAGCCGCATCATGCGCTGGTAGTGTGGGTTTTAATGCCTCCTCCTAGAGTTGAGGTAGCAACCTGCGCTTCGAGTAACTTTTTGTAGGGTGCTTGAGTCCGTATTCCTCGGCAGCCAGGACCTCGGTCCATCTATCAGTTAGCAGATCTTGATCAGCTTGAAGCTGTTGCCGCTTTCTCTTCAGGCTTTTTGCAGTGGCTATAAGCCGGCGCTTGAAGCACTCCTACTCGACGGGATCCTCCAGCACGATGAATTCTTCGTCGCCAAGGCTCACTTCATCTTCGGAGAGAGGCATGTAATTATCATCCTTTGATTCTCCATCTGTTGCCTGTTCCTTAGGGCTAGCTTGCCCATCCTCTTGCTCGGCCTGCTCGAAGCCTGGCTGGGCAGGATTGTCTTCGGCACCATCTGGATTGTTATCTCTTGTGCCGGTATCACTATTTTTGCTATGGCGGGGCTTGGAGCGGCGCCTATGACGCCGGTGCCTAGATTGCTTCTCCAAGGGGTTATCTTCCGTTGCCTCATCGCCATTGCTATCTTTGGGTGTGTCCACCATATATATATATATCATATGATGAGGTGGCTGTCCAGCGCCCTATAGGCGGTGGTTCCTGTTCTTCTCCTGTATCGTCGTCCATACCATCGATGTCTTCGGAGTTGAAGTCCAACACGTCGGTTAAGTCATCGACAGTGGCTATTAAGTGGGTCGTGGGTGGGCAACGAATTTCTTCGTCGTCCAATTCCCACTCGAGCCGGACATAGTTCAGCCAAGAATCTCCTGACAAGGAAAGAGACCTTAATGAGTTTAGCACATCACCCAAGGGCGAGTGCTAAAAAATATCCGCGGAGGTGAACTCCATGACCGGTGCCCAATCAGATTCGATAGGCATGGACGTACGCGGTTCGGATCCTGTAGCCGGAGATGAGTCCGAGGGTCCGATGACACCATCCTCACAAGAGGTGGGATCAGTGTTCATCTCCAACGCCGATAAGTGTGCGGCCTCTATGGCGGGGTCCATCCACCCATCCTCGGAGGACATGATTTGCTCCGGATTGATTCCCGGGGCCACCGCAGGTGCGATCTCTCGAACACTGTCTAATGGCAGATCTAAGTCATGCTCATCGCGACTGTTCGGCGTATCTGACATGGGCTCGAATCCGCCGAAGACCAAGTATCTGCGGATATCGGCAGTATAGTTCAAGCTTCCAAACCTGACCTGATGGCCAGGGGCGTAGCTATCGATATGCTCTAGGTGGCCAAGCGAGTTGGCCCGTAGTACGAAGTCGCCGAATACGAAGATCTATCCGGGAGGGAAAACCTCCCCCAGGACCGCGTCATTGAAGACAATTGAAGGAGCCATCAAGCCTTACCACGACGACACAGTGGAACTCTCAATGAAAGCACCAATGTTGGTGTCAAAACCGATAGATCTCAGGTATTGTCCCGAACTGTGTGTCTAAGGCTAATGGTAACAGGAGGCAGGGGACATGATGTTTTACCCAGGTTCAGGCCCTCTCGATGGAGGTAATACCCTACTTCCTGCTTGATTGATCTTTATGATATGAGTGTTACAAGAGTTGATCTACCACGAGATCGTAGAGGCCAAACCCTAGAAGCTAGCCTATGATTATGATTGTTCTTGTCCTACGGACTAAACCCTCCAGTTTATATAGACACCAGAGGGGGCTAGGGTTACACAGAGTCGGTTACAGAGAAGGAAATCTATATATCCGAATTGCCAAGCTTGCCTTCCACGCAAAGGAGTCCCATCCGGACATGGGACGAAGTCTTCAATCTTGTATCTTCATAGTCTAACAGTCCGGCCAAAGTATATAGTCCGGCTGTCCGAGGACCCCTTAATCCAGGACTCCCTCACCCACCCTACACACTTCACGGATTGCGGAATCACGAATAAAAGCGTTAAACGCGTCAGCAAGCGGCCAAGAAAAGTAAGGAGAGTTTTTATCCAGAGGAGAGCACATCAAGTTAAACTCACCACCAATAAGTGATACGTCTCCAACGTATCTATAATTTTTGATTGTTCCATGCTATTATATTACCCCTTTTAGATGTTTATGGGCTTTATTTTACACATTTATATCATTTTTGGGACTAACCTACTAACCGGAGGCCCAGCCCATATTGCTGTTTATTTGTCTATTTCAGTATTTCGAAGAAAAGGAATATCAAACGGAGTCCAAACGGAATGAAACCTTCGGGAGTGTGATTTTTGGAACGAACGTGATCCGGAGAGCTTGGAGTGCAAGTCAAGAATCAGCCGAGGAAGCCACGAGATAGGAGGCCGCGCCCCCTTGTAGGGCACGCCCCCCTGTCTCGTGGGCCCCTCGAGCGGCCACTGACGTACTTCTTCCTCCTATATATACCTACGTACCGCAAAAACATCAAGGGGCACCACGAAACACAATTTCAACCACCGTAACCTTCTGTATCCGCGAGATCTCATCTTGGAGCCTTCGCCGGCACTCTGTCGGAGGGGGAATCGACCATGGAGGGCTTCTACATCAACATCCTTGCCCTTCCGATGAGTTGTGAGTAGTTTACCACAGACCTTCGGGTCCATAGTTATTTGCTAGATGGCTTCTTCTCTCTTTTTGGATCAAAATACAATGTTCTCCCCCTCTCTTGTGGAGATCTATTCGATGTAAACTCTTTTTGCGGTGTGTTTGTCGAGATCCGATGAATTGTGGGTTTATGATCAAGTTTATCTATTAGAAATATTTGAATCTTCTCTGAATTCTTTTATGTATGATTGAGTTATCTTTGCAAGTCTCTTCGAATTATCAGTTTGGTTTGGCCTACTAGATTGATCTTTCTTGCCACGGGAGAAGTGCTTAGCTTTGGGTTCAATCTTGCGGTGTCCTTACCCAGTGACAGAAAGGGTTGCAAGGCACGTATTGTATTGTTGCCATCGAGGATAAATAGATGGGGTTTATATCATATTGCTTGAGTTTATCCCTCTACATCATATCATCTTGCTTAATGCGTTACTCTGTTCTTATGAACTTAATACTCTAGATGCATGCTGGATAGCGGTCGATGTATGGAGTAATAGTAGTAGATGCAGGCAGGAGTCGGTCTATTTGTCACGGACATGATGCCTATATACATGATCATGCCTAGATAATCTCATAATTATTCACTTTTCTATCAATTGCTCGACAGTAATTTGTTCACCCACCGTAATACTTATGCTATCTTGAGAGAAGCCTCTAGTGAAACCTATGGCCCCCGGGTCTATCTTTTATCATATAAGCTTTCAATCTACTTTTATTTGCATCTTTACTTTTCGCATCTATATTATAAAATACCAAAAATATATTTATCTTATCATACTATCTCTATCAGATCTCACTTTCGCAAGTGGCCGTGAAGGGATTGACAACCCCTTTATTGCGTTGGTTGCGAGTTCTCAGTTTGTTTGTGTAGGTGCGTGGGACTTTTGAGGAGCCTCCTACTGGACTGATACATTGGTTCTCAAAACTGAGGGAAATACTTACGCTACACTTGCTGCATCACCCTCTCCTCTTCGAGGAAAACCAACGCAAGCTCAAGACGTAGCAAGAAGGATTTCTAGTGCCGTTGCCGGGGAGGTCTTCGCTCAAGTCAAGACATACCAAGTACCCATCACAAACCCATCTCCCTCGCATTTACAATATTTGCCATTTGCCTCTCGTTTTCCTCTCCCCCACTTCCCGCATGTCGTTTTATTCGCCCTCTCTTTCCCAATCTCCTCCTCTCTTTTTCGCTTGTTGTTTTTCTGTTTCCTTGTGTGTTGGATTACTTGTTGCCATGGCGCAAGATAATACCAAATTGTGTGATTTCTCGAATACCAATAACAATGATTTCCTTAGTACTCTGATTGCTCCTCTTAATGATGTTGAGTCTTGTGAAATCAATACCGCTTTGCTGAATCTTGTTATGAAAGATCAATTCGCCGGCCTTCCTAGTGAAGATGCTGCTACTCATATAAACAATTTTGTTGATTTGTGTGATATGCAAAAGAAGAAAGATATGGATAACAATATTGTCAAATTGAAGCTATTTCCGTTTTCACTTAGAGATCGTGCTAAAGTTTGGTTTTCGTCTTTGCCTAAAAATAGTATTGATTCTTGGAACAAGTGCAAAGTTGCTTTTATCTCTAAGTATTTTCCTCCCACTAAGATCATCACTCTTAGGAATGATATTATGAATTTTAAACAACTTGATCATGATCATGTTGCCCATTCTTGGGAAAGAATGAACTTGATGCTTCGCAAATTGCCCTACTCATGGTTTGAATTTATGGATGATCATACAAAATTTTCATGCCGGTTTGAACTTTGCTTATAGAAATCTTTTAGATTCGGCCACGGGAGGCACGTTTATGGAAATTACGTTAGGAGACACTACAAAACTTCTTGATAATATTATGGCTAATTATTCTCAATGGCACACCGAAAGATCTTCTAGTAAAAAAGTGCATGCTATAGAAGAAATCAATGTTTTGAGTGGAAAGATGGATGAACTTATGAAGATGTTTGCTACTAAAAATACTTCTCTTGATCCCAATGATATGTCTTTGTCTTCTTTGATTGAGAATAATAATTAATCTATGGATGTGAATTTTGTTGGTAGGAATAGTTTTGGAAACAATGCTTATAGAGGAAACTTTAATGCTAGACCGTTCCCTAGTAATTCCTCTAATAATTATGGAAATTCCTACAATAATTCTTATGGTAATTTTAATAAGATGCCCTCTGATTTTGAGAATAGTGTGAAAGAATTTATGATTTCTCAAAAGAATTTTAATGCTTTGCTTGAAGAAAAATTGCTCAAAGTTGATGATTTGGCTAGGAACGTTGATAGAGTTTCGCTTGATGTTGATTCTCTTAAAATTAGATCTTCTTCTCCTAAGCATGATATCAATGAGTCCCTTAAAGTAATGAGAATTTCCATTGATGAGTGTAAGGAAAGAATCGCTAGATTGCGTGCTAAGAAAGATAGCTTTATAAAAGCGTGTTCTTCTAGTTTCCGTGAAAATAATGATGAGGATCTTAAAGTTATTGATGTGTCTGCTATTAGATCTATGTTTTGCAGTATGAATTTTGATGATTATGGGACTGATGATGAATCAACTTTGCCTAGAAGGCGTCCCAAAAATTCAGAGTCTTTAGATCTTAATGCTAAATTTGGTAAAAGTGAGATTGGAGAATCCTCAACTTCCAAAAATATTGAACCTACTATCTCGGGTTTCAAGGAATTTGACTATGATAATTGTCCTTTAAAAGGTTGTATTTCCTTGTTGCAATCCGTTTTTAATTCTCCTCATGCTTATAGTCAAAATAAAGCTTTTACCAAACATATTGTTGATGCCTTGATGCAATCTTATGATGAAAAACTTAATTTGGAAGTTTCTATACCTAGCCAACTTAATGATGAGTGGGAACCTACTATAAAGATTAGAATTAAATATTATGAGTGTTTTGCTTTGTGTGATTTGGGTGCTAGTGTTTCCATGATTCCGAAAACTTTATGTGATATTCTAGGTTTCCATGATCTTGATGATTGCTCTTTAAATTTGCACCTTGAGGATTCCACCATTAAAAAGCCTATGGGAAGGATCAATGATGTTCTTATTGTTGCAAATAGAAATTTGGTGCCCGTGGATTTTAGCGTTCTTGATATAGATTGCAATCTTTCTTGCCCTATTATTCTTGGTAGACCTTTCCTTAGAACGATTGGTGTGATTATTGATACAAAGGAAGGGAATATTAGATTCCAATTTCCATTAAAGAAAGGCATGGAGCACTTTCCAAGAAAGAAAGTCAAATTACCTTATGAATCTATCATGCGTGCTACTTATGAATTTAGTGCCAAAGATGGCACTCGTCAGATCTATCTTTGCTTTTTATGCCTAGCTACGAGCGTTAAACAATAGCGCTAGTTGGGAGGCAACCCAATTTTCTTTATGTTTTTTGTTTTTGCTCCTGTTTAGTAATAAGTCTTGCATCTACCTTCTATTTAGATGTGCTTTTATCTTTTAATTAGTGTTTGTGACAAGTAGAACCTATAGGATAACCCGATGATAGCTGATTTGATTCTGCTGAAAAACAGAAACTTTGCATGCACGAATATAATTTTGTTAAATCACAGGAACGTGATTTTGTGTTGATTCTTTTTGCTTCTGTTCAATAAATAAATTGTCCAGGACGTACTATTTTGGTAGGATTTTTAGAGTTCCAGAAGTTTGCGTTAGTTACAGATTGCTACAGACTGTTCTGTTTTTGACAGATTCTGCTTTTCATGTGTTGTTTGCTTATTTCAATGCATCTATGGCTAGTAAATTAGTTTATGAACCACAAAGAAGTTGGAATAAAGTAGGTCTAACACCAAATTAAATAAAGAATGAGTTCATCGCAGTACCTTATGTGGTGGTTTTGTTTTGTTTCACTAACGGAGCTTATAAGATTTTCTGTTGAGTTTTGTGTTGTGAAGTTTCCAAGTTTTGTGTAAAGATTTTATGGACTATGGAATAAAGGGTGGCAAGATCCTAAGCTTGGGGATGACCATGGCACCCCAAGATATTCAATAATAGCCAAAATCCTAAGCTTGGGGATGCCCCGGGAAGGCATCTCCTCTTTCCTTTTTTGAGATATGGAGGTAGTTATATTGAAGTCATGCTAGTTGGGTGATTATGAATTCAAAGAATGCTTGTGTTGAAGTTAGCAAGTCCCGTAGCATGCACGTATGGTTAAAGTTGTGTAACAAATTTGAAACATGAAGTGTACCTGGCTTGTGCATCCTTATGAGTGGCGGTCGGGGACGAGCGATGGTCTTTTCCTACCAATCTATCCCCCTAGGAGCCTGCACGTAGTACTTGGTTTTTGATGACTTCAAAATTTTTGCAATAAGTATATGAGTTCTTTTGACTAATGTTGAGTCCATGGATTATACGCACTTTTACCTTTCTGCCCTTGCAAGCCTCTTCGGTACCGTGCATTACCCTTTCTCACCTTGAGAGTTGGTGCAAACTTCGCCGGCGCATCCAAACCCCGTGATACGATATGCTCTATCACACATAAACCTCCCTTTATCTTCCTCAAAACAGCCACCATACCTAACTATTATGGCAATTCCATAGCCATTCCGAGATATATTGCCATGCAACTTTCCACCGTTCCGCTCATCATCATTGAGGGAGTCCTGGACTAGGGGGTGTCCGGATAGCCAAACTATCATTATTGGCCGGACTCCAAGACTATGAAGATACAAGATTGAAGACTTCGTCCCGTGTCCGGATGGGACTTTCCTTGGCGTGGAAGGCAAGCTTGGCGATGCGGATATGTAGATCTCCTACCATTGTAACCGACTCTGTGTAACCCTAGCCCTCTCTGGTGTCTATATAAACCGGAGGGTTTTAGTCCGTAGGACGAACAACAATCATACCATAGGCTAGCTTCTAGGGTTTAGCCTCCTTGATCTCGTGGTAGATCTACTCTTGTACTAACCATATCATCAATAGTAATCAAGCAGGAGTAGGGTTTTACCTCCACCGAGAGGGCCCGAACCTGGGTAAAAACATCATGTCCCTTGTCTCCTGTTACCATCCGCCTAGACGCACAGTTCGGGACTCCCTACCCGAGATCCGCCGGTTTTGACACCGACATTGGTGCTTTCATTGAGAGTTCCTCTATGTCGTCACCTATAGGCCCGATGGCTCCTTCGATCATCAACAACAACGCGGTCCAGGGCGAGACTTTTCTCCCCGGACAGATCTTCGTATTCGGCGGCTTCGCACTGCGGGCCAATTCACTTGGCCATCTGGAGCAGATCGAAAGCTACGCCCCTGGCCATCAGGTCAGATTTGGTAGTTTGAACTATACGGCCGACATCCGTAGAGACTTGATCTTCGACGGATTCGAGCCACAGCCGAGCGCGCCGCACTGTCACGATGGGCATGATTTCGCTCTGCTACCGGACAGTGCCCTGGAGGCCGCACAAGAGTCCGCTCCGACCCTTGGCTCGGAACCGACTGCGCCAATCGAGGATGGGTGGCTGGACACCACCTCGGGGGCTGCTACCTCTATGGCGATAGAGCCGAATACCGACCCTGTCCCTTGTGAAGCTCGTGATTCCAAGGTGCCGGACTCCCCTCTAGACGCCCTTGCCAAAAGAATCCGATTGGGCGCCGATCATGGAGTTCACCGCTACGGACATCTTTTAGCACTCGCCTTTTGGCGACATCCTGAATTCGCTAAAGTGCCTCTCTTTATCAAGAGAGCCCTGGCTGGATTATGGTCAGAACGGTTGGGATGCGGACGATGAAGAAATTCAAAGCCCACCCACCACCCACTTTGTAGCCACTGTCGATGACTTAACCGACATGCTAGACTTCGACTCCGAAGATATCGACGGTATGGACGATGATGCCGGAGACGACCAAGAACCAGCGCCTACAGGGCACTAGAAAGCCACCTCGTCATACGACATATACATGGTGGACATCCCAAAGGATGGGAATGGCGATGGAACAACGGAGGATGACCCCTCCAAAAAACAGCCCAAGCGCCAGCGTCAGCGGCGATGCTCAAAATCCCGCCACAGCAAGAATGGAGATTCCGGCACCGGAGATAATAACACCCCGGATAGTGCCGAAGACAAGCCCCTCCAGCAAGATTCAGCACAGGAGGATGGAGAAGCCATCCCTCGTGAGAGAGCGGCAGACAAAGAGGTAGAGGATGATAATTACATGCCTCCCTCCAGAGACGAGGCAAGCCTCGACGACGACGAATTCGCTGTGCCTGAGGATCCCGTCAAACAAGAGCGTTTTAAGCGCAGGCTTATGGCCACGGCAAGCAGCCTGAACAAAAAGCAGCAACAGCTTAGAGCTGACCAAGATTTGCTAGCCGACAGATGGACTGAAGTCCTTGCGGCCGAAGAGTATGAACTTGAACGCCCTTCCAAAAGCTACCCCAAACGCAAGCTGCTGCCCCGATTAGAGGACGAAGCACATAAACCTACATCACCAGCGCACAATACGGCCGACCGGCCACCTCTTGGCCGCGACAGAGAGGCCCCTAGGCCCTCCACTCAAGCCATACCCCGGCGTCGCTCGAAAAGTATAAAGTCATGGGGGAACGCGCCAGAGTTGCGAGACATATTGGAGGATAAGGCAAGACAAGCCAGATCGATCTACGGATTGCGTGGGCGCCCCACGATACGCGACGACAACTGTCACGCCGGATACAGCAACTCCGGTCGGGCCGAATACAGTAGACGAAGCTCGCTTGAGCTGCGTCGTGATATAGCCCAATACAGAGGCGCCGCACACCCACTATGCTTCACAGACGAAGTAATGGATCATCAAATCCCCGAAGGTTTCAAACCCGTAAACATTGAATCCTATGACGGCACAACAGATCCCGCGGTTTGGATCGAGGATTATCTCCTTCATATCCAGATGGCCTGCCGTGATGATCTCCACGCCATCAAATACCTCCCACTCAAGCTTAAAGGACCAGCGCGGCATTGGCTCAATAGCCTGCTAGCAGAATCAATTGGGTGTTGGGAGGACCTGGAAGCAGCATTCCTTGATAACTTCCAGGGCACATATGTGCGACCACTAGACGCCGATGACCTAAGCCACATAATTCAGCAGCCAGACGAATTGGCCAGACAATTCTGGACACGGTTCTTTGTTGGGGAATGTAGCAGAAATTCAAAATTTTCCTACGTATCACCAAGATCTATCTATGGAGAAACCAGCAACAAGGGGAAGGAGAGTGCATCTACATACCCTTGTAGATCGCTAAGAGGAAGCGTTCAAGTGAACGGGGTTGATGGAGTCGTACTCGTCGTGATTCAAATCACCAATGATCCTAGCGCCGAACGGACGGCACCTCCGCGTTCAGCACACGTACGGAACGGAGATGTCTCCCATGCCTTGATCCAGCAAGGAGGAGGGAGAGGTTGATGGAGATCTAGCAGCACGATGGCGTGGTGGAAGTAGCAGGATTCCAACAGGGCTTCGCTAAGCGCTGCGGGAGGAGGGAGATGTGTCACGGGAGGGAGAGGGAGGCGCCAGGCCTTAGGTATGATTGATCCTCCTTTTCCCCACTATATATAGGGCCAAGGGAGAGGGGGGAGGCGCAGCCCTTGCCCCTTCCTCCAAGGAAAGGGTGCGGCCAAGGGGGGGAGGAGTCCATCCTCCCCAAGGCACCTCGGAGGTGCCTTCCCCCTTTAGGACTCTCCCCTTTTTCTCTTCTCTTGGCGCATGGGCCTCTTGGGGCTGGTGCCCTTGGCCCATGTAGGCCAAGGCGCACCCCCTACAGCCCATGTGGCCCCCCGGGGCAGGTGGCCCCACCCGGTGGACCCCCGGGACCCTTCCGGTGGTCCCGGTACAATACCGATGACCCCGAAACTTGTCCCGATGGCCGAAATAGCACTTCCTATATATAATTCTTTACCTCCGGACCATTCCGGAACTCCTCGTGACGTCCGAGATCTCATCCGGGACTCCAAAAAACTTTCGGGTTACCGCATACTAATATCTCTATAACCCTAGCGTCACCGAACCTTAAGTGTGTAGACCCTACGGGTTCGGGAGACATGTAGACATGACCGAGATGACTCTCCGATCAATAACCAACAGCGGGATCTGGATACCCATGTTGGATCCCACATGTTCGACGATGATATCATCGGATGAACCACGATGTCAAGGATTCGATCAATCCCGTATACAATTCCCTTTGTCTAGCGGTACGATACTTGCCCGAGATTCGATCGTCGGTATCCCGATACCTTGTTCAATCTCGTTACCGGCAAGTCTCTTTTACTCATTCCGTAACACATCATCCCGTGATCAACTCCTTGATCACACTGTGCACATTATGATGATGTCCTACCGAGTGGGCCCAGAGATATCTCTCCGTTTACACGGAGTGACAAATCCCAGTCTCGATTCGTGCCAACCCAACAGACACTTTCGGAGATACCTGTAATGCACCTTTATAGCCACCTAGTTACGTTGTGACGTTTGGTACACCCAAAGAATTCCTACGGTATCCGGGAGTTGCACAATCTCATGGTCTAAGGAAAAGATACTTGACATTAGAAAAGCTTTAGCATACGAACTACACGATCTTTGTGCTAGGCTTAGGATTGGGTCTTGTCCATCACATCATTCTCCTAATGATGTGATCCCGTTATCAACGACATCCAATGTCCATAGCCAGGAAACCATGACTATCTGTTGATCACAACGAGCTAGTCAACTAGAGGCTCACCAGGGACAGATTGTGGTCTATGTATTCACACGTGTATTACGATTTCCGGATAATACAGTTATAGCATGAATAAAAGACAATTATCATGAACAAGGAAATATAATAATAATACTTTTATTATTGCCTCTAGGGCATATTTCCAACATTCTTAACCAAGAAAAATCAAATCATCGACTGTCCGGATGCAGAGGCCCTTGCAGCCTTCAAACATAACATCCGTGACGAATGGCTTGCCCGACACCTAGGACAGGAAAAGCAGAAATCAATGGCAGCCCTCACATCACTCATGACCCGCTTCTATGCGGGAGAAGACAGCTGGCTAGCCCGCAGTAACAATCTAACCAAAAACTCTGGTAGTTCGGATACCAAAGACAACAATGGCAGGCCGCGTCGCAATAAGCACAAGCGCCGCGTTAACGGGGATAATACTGAAGATACGGCAGTCAACGCTGGATTCAGAGGCTCTAAACCCGGTCAGTGGAAAAAGCCATTCAAAAGAACCACTCCGGGCCCGTCCCATTTGGACCGGATACTCGATCGCTTGTGCCAGATACATGGCAGCCCCGAAAAGCCAGCTAATCACACCAACAGAGATTGTTGGGTGTTCAAGCAGGCAGGAAAGTTAATCGCCGAAAGAAATGACAAGGGACTCCATAGCAATGATGAGGAGGAGACACGGCCGCCGAACAATAGAGGACAGAAGGGTTTCCCCCCACAAGTGCGGACGGTGAACATGATATACGCAACCCACATACCCAAAAGGGAGCGAAAGCGTGCGCTCAGGGACGTATACGCAATGGAGCCAGTCGCCCCAAAGTTCAATCCGTGGTCCTCCTGCCCGATCACTTTTGATCGAAGGGACCACCCCACTGGCATCCGCCATGGCGGATTCGCCGCATTGGTTTTAGACCCAATCGTCGACGGATTTCACCTCACTAGAGTCCTGATGGACGGGGCAGCAGCCTGAACCTGCTTTATCAGGATACAGTGCGCAAGATGGGCATAGACCCCTCAAGGATTAAACCCACAAAGACAACCTTCAAAGGCTTCATACCAGGTGTAGAGGCCAATTGTACAGGCTCAGTTACACTTGAAGTGGTCTTCGGATCCCCGGATAACTTCCGAAGCGAGGAGTTAATCTTCGACATAGTTCCGTTCCGCAGCGGCTATCATGCACTGCTCGGACGAACCGCGTTTGCAAAGTTCAATGCGGTGCCGCACTACGCATACCTCAAGCTCAAGATGCCAGGCCCTCGAGGAGTCATCACGGTTAACGGAGATACCGAACGCTCTCTTCGAACGGAGGAGCATACAGCTGCTCTCGTGGCGAAAGTACAGAGTAGCCTCTTGAGGCAATTCTTGAGTCCGGCTGTTAAGCGACCGGACACCGTCAAGTGCGCCCGGAGTAACCTACAACAAGACCACCTGGCACGTTCCGAGCACGCGTAGCAATACGGCCCCAACCCCAGCCCTCGCAAAACCGCGAGACCAGTACCACGCGTACATCACTATGCTCTAGAGATACCATGGGCATAGGGGGAGGGGCACGACCACGGCAGGCCCAGAGTGCGGCTCAACCACACTAGGGGCTCCCAAATGTGTCATCCTTTCTTTTTTTCCTTTTTCTTCTTATCCTCAGGACTCCGTTTCCCAGAGTCCCTGTCCGGCAGTAGACCTGCCGAACTCATGATGCAACAGCCAGGGAAGCAGAAAAGCTACGACGAGTATCCAGGTGGTCTCCATTACGAGCATTATACATGTTTTATACACCATTCCGCAGCCTACCCCTGGAGGGGGACATGTTAAATAGTCCCACCTATTGCTTATCGCACCATTTGTATCATTCTGCCTTCATTGCAGTGTTTTTTGAATAAATAATGCATCGCTTTTTGCCTATCATTGCATTCCTATCTATATATGTTCATTTATAACATGTTGCACCCGTACACCTTGGTACGGCCAAATACACCAGGGGCTTAAGTTCCCCAAAGTATGGTGTGATAAGTCTGAACACATTCACAAGTGCGGCACCCCGAACTTATAGCATTATATGCATCGGCTCCGAATCATGTCTTGGGTCAATAGTTGGGTTTGCCCAGCTCCCATGTTTTGGTACTTTACGTTCCGTTATATCGGCTAAGGTAGCGCTGGGAGAACCACTGCGATTGTGCCCCAGTTGAGCTGGGTTGAGCACCTCAGTGGAGAAAGCTAAAACTGACCGTCATGATAAGGCGAGAGCTGGTCGCTGTTCGAGAGGTCTTTTCGAGTCCCTAAAAACTTATGCCGCTTAGAGCGAGGAGCCAGCTTTGTCCGGCCCCAGGCGTGGATAGCGCCCCGAATTCGGCCTTCCGAACACTAGGGGCTTCGCCGAAATTTCAAATTATAGAATTCTATGGCTAAGTGAAAGTGTTCAAGCATTATAAGTCTGGTTGCCTCGTTCGTTGTGTTGAGCGCCTCCCTAGAAGGACCCAAAAATGGGAACTAGAGCGCTCAAGTTTATCCCAAACACCCCAGCACTCGGTGCGTGGGGGCTGAAGCCAACGACTTGCCATCTCTCAGGTTTGATAAATGGCCACACAGAAGGTAATATTTTAAATTAACAAGCGTTGCTTAGCGCATACGAACAAAGTTTTCGGCGCACAGGATAACAAAATGCGAGTCTACTCAAAAATTACATCTTTGGAGCATTCACCCGCAATAATGCGGGCACCCTTCAGGACACCCTTATAATACATCTCGGGCGTGCGATACTCCTTGCCCGGGGGGGGGGGGGGGCGTCCGTCACAAGCTTCTCGGCGTCCATCTTGCCCGAGTGCACCTTAGCGCGGGCAAGGGCCCGACGGGCACCTTCAATACAGGCGGAGTGCTTGATGACGTCAACCCATGGACAGACGTCCACCAGCTACCACACCAGACCGAAGTAGCTCCCAGGCATGGCTTCTTTGGGCCACAGCCGAACTATGAGGCCCTTCATGGCCTGTTCGGCCACCTTGTGGAGCTCGACCAGCTGCTTCAGCTGGTCGCTCAAGGGCACCGGATGTCCGGCCTCAGCATACTGAGACCAGAACACCTTTTCCGTTGAGCTCCCCTCCTCGGCTCTGTAGAACGCGGCAGCATCGGACACGCTACGGGGTAGATCTGCGAACGCTCCTGGAGAGCTCCGAATTCGGGTAAGTAATAGGTAATTCACTTTTGCATGCTTGCTCTGCATGAAGAATGCCTTACCTTCCGCTATCTTCTTTACTGCCTCGATCTCCTGGAGGGCCTTTTGGGCTTCGGCCTTAGCGGCTTTGGCACTCTCAAGAGCAGACGCGAGCTCGGACTCTTGAGTCTTCGAGTCACGCTCCAACTCTCGTGTTTTTCCGCGAGAGCCTAGAGCTCTTGCCGCACCTTCGCCACTCGCACCTCCTGCTTCTCTTGCTCGACGCGTTCCGCGGCCGCATTGCATTCGGCCGTGAACACCCCCTCCTTCAGGGTCGCCACCTCGTTCGTCGCCCCTGGAATAATCATGTTATTCCTGTCATTTTTTGGCAACCAAATCCTTTTCTATAAGGTACAACTTTAATAAGGTGTTACTTACCTTCTTGGTCCTCGAGCTGCTTCTTGGCACGGCCGAGCTTGCTCTCGGACCCCTCGAGGCTCTCCTTCAAGGCATTGACCTCCGCAGTTAGTGCGGCTGAGGTCAGCAGCGCAGCCTGCATTCCCATATTGACATATTTGTGTTAGACTCCTGCGTATATCTTTTTAGATCCTCAATTCTGCTTTTCTTTCCGAACACAGAACTGAGCATCAGGGGCTATTGTCTATGTGGTACTATTTTTACATATCTTGAAACCCTTACCTCAAAGCCTGTTAGAAGGCTGGTACAGGCTTCGGTCAGCCCGCTCTTGGCGGCCTGAACTTTCTGAATCACCGCACTCATAACAGTGCGGTGTTCCTCTTTGATGGAAGCGCAGTTGAGCGCCTCCAGCAAATTATCCGGCGCCTCCGGTTGGATGGAGGTCACCGGCATCGCAGTCCCGCCCTTCTTACGAAGGGGCCGCCCGCCGGACTCCGGAACCACTAAAGGTTCCGGTGCGGAGTCCGGTCCAGAGTCCGGGAGGTTTCCCTGCGGCACCTCCGGGGCCTCCTCCTCCTGGCCGGTCCCCTTCTGGGACCCCACCTCAGCGTCATCTGCATCATGAGGGGAGGAGGCGGTCAGAAGTGAAGCGCTATTCACATCCGACGAACCCAGGGACCCGCTCGATGAAGCGGGTAGATAATCCTTGGGCGGGCTATATGGTGGTGTTCGGCATTAGAAGACACTATGCGGCGAAAGGAAAATCATAAGTTACTCTGGGATCCAGACACTTACGATCACGCCCGGGGCTTGGCCCTCGAGGGCCACTCCTCCTCACCGTCGTCGGCGTTGGTGGAACAGTCCGGAGGAAGGGTCCTTCCCTTCTTGGACCCTTCGGCCTCCCCCGTCGGGGAAGCCTTCCTCTTCTTCTCTCCCCCCGCCGGGGGAGAGGCGTCTTTCTGCTCCTCCTCATCTTCATGGGAGGAGTCCGCCTCGGAGTCATCAGACGATGAGTCCGATAACACCTGGCGTCGGGAACTCCTCCGGGTTCCCGTGCCTCCTTCTTCTTGGCGCTCCGGCACCACGTAAGGCGCCGGGACCAGCAGCCCTGTCAAACGGGCGTCCGCTGGGTCTTCTGGAAGGGGAGCCAGACAGTTAACCTGTCCGGACGTCTTCTGCCAGGCCTGTTAAAGGTATTGGGAGTTTAGATCCCACATAGAGTCAAACCATGGAAAGCAAGTGTCCCGTAAAGGATAACATAGCTTACCTCGCCAGCCTGACGCTGCGAGCTAAATCCGCGATCTTCGGTAGTGGATGCGGGAGCCTCGGCGCCCTTGAACAGCACCCTCCAGGCCTCTTCATACGTAGTGTCGAAGAGCCTGCTCAAGGTCTGGTGCTTTGCCGGATCGAACTCCCACAAGTTGAAATCCCGTTGTTGGCACGGGAGAATCCGGCGGATGAGCATGACCTGGACTACGTTGACAAGCTTAAGCTTCTTGTTCACCAGGGTTTGGAGACAGGATTAGAGTCCAGTCAGCTCCTCCGAATCGCCCCACAACAGGCCCTTCTCTTTCCAGGAGGTGAGCCGTGTGGGGATGCCAAATCTTAATTCGGGGGCCGCTGCCCATTCAGGGTCACGCGGCTCGATGATGTAGAACCACCCCGATTGCCACCCTTTGATGGTTTCCACGAAGGCGCCCCTCGAGCCAAGTGACGTTGGGCATCTTGCCACCATGGCGCCTCCGCACTCCGCTTGGCTGCCGCCCACTACCTTCGGCTTGACATTAAAAGTCTTTAGCCATAAGCCGAAGTGGGGCTGGATGCAGAGGAAAGCCTCGCACACGACGATAAACGCCGAGATGTTGAGGATAAAATTCGGGGCTAGATCATGGAAATCCAGGCCATAGTAGAAAATGAGCCCCCGGATAAAGGGGTGGAGTGGGAAGCCCAGTCCACGGAGGAAATGGGGAAGGAATAACACCCTCTCATGGGGCCTGGGGATGGGGATGAGGTGTGCGATATCGCTGGACAAATATCCGGCCTTGCGCAGCTTTTTGATGTGCCCCTCCGTGACGGAGGAGGCCATCCACTTGCCTCCCGCTCCGGACATGGTTGGAGAAGGTTGAGGTGAGATGTGCGGGCTTGGGCGCTGGAGCTCGAGTGCGCAGAGATGGATAAGCAAAGGAGGAAGAAGGCGTAGGTGAAAAGGTGGATCCTTATCCCCTTATATATGGGCGGACGAAACTATGCGTCCCCACCAGCCCGGTAAAAATTCGCTTGTCTCCCAAGCGCCACAATCAATAGCGCGGTTGGGTTACCCACGTCCATATTGATGAGAATCCCGGAATAAGGGGACACGATCTCTGCTTTGACAAGACATGCCAAGGAAACCGCTTCGCTAAACGCGCTAAGGTGGAACAATAAAAACGATTTGAGTAAAAGCTTGGCCGTGGTGTGACGTCATGCCACGAAATACGTCAGCAGATTGAACTTGTGTAAATATTATTCTCTCTACGGTGGAATGTGGAATTTATTTTGCAGAGCCGGACACTATCCTGGTGTTCAAAATCTTCTATGAATTATTCAGAGGAGGAACCCGCGTTGCAATGCCGAAGACAATATGCGCGCCGGACTCGTCGTCATTGAAGCCTTGTTCAGGGGCTACTGAGGGAGTCCTAGACTAGGGGGTGTCCGGATAGCCGAACTATCATCATTGGCCGGACTCCAAGACTATGAAGATACAAGATTGAAGACTTCGTCCCATGTCCGGATGGGACTTTCCTTAGTGTCAATCCCAAGATGCGACCCTATCCTAAAGGAACACGAAGGTCCCACCAAGGATAGAAGCGCATCTTGAAGACGCTTTTGCAAGGTGGATATCATTACATCAACATTACATAATAGAAAGGGATACAGACAAAAGGCATACAACGCCACACGAATACAACATCATCTTACATAAGAGCACCATCCGACTACAGATGAATCACGAACAGAAACTCAAACGACATCCACCCTGCTAGCCCAGGCTGCTGACCTGGAACCTATCCCCTGGTTGAAGAAGAAGCAGAAGAAGAACTCCAAATCAAGGAACATCGCTCTCTCGTCAAGATCATCGCATAACCTGTACCTGCAACTGTTGTTGTAGTAATCTGTGAGCCACGAGGACTCAGCAATCCCATTACCATGGGTATCAAGACTAGCAAAGCTTAATGGGCGAGGAAGGGGTAAGGTGGTGAGGTTGCAGCAGCGACTAAGCATATATGGTGGCTAACATACGCAAATAAGAGCGAGAAGAGAAGCAATGGAACGGTCGTCAACTAGTAATGATCAAGAGGTGATCCTGAACTCCTACTTACGTCAATCATAACACAGAAACCGTGTTCACTTCCCGGACTCCGCCGAGAACCATCACGGCTACACACGCGGTTGATGCATTTTAATTCGGATCTGGTGTCAAGTTATCTACAACCAGACATTAACAAATTCCCATCTGCCACATAACCGCGGGCACGACTCTCGAAAGTTTATACCCTGCAGGGGTGTCCCAACTTATCCCATGATAAGCTCTCGCGATCAACGAAGGATATACCTTCTCCCAGGAAGACCCGATCAGTCTCGGAATCCCGGTTTACAAGACATTTTGACAATGGTAAAACAAGACCAGCAAAGCCGCCCGCTGTGCCGATAAATCCCGATAGGAGCTGCACATATCTCGTTCTCAGGGCACACCGGATGAGCAAGACGTCGGGTTGGCATAGACCCTGGTTGCCTAGGGGGCGCCGGACATCGCTCGGTTTGGACCAACACTTAGACAAGCATTGGCCCGGGGGGGCTAAAGTAAAGATGACCTTTGGGTTAATTACTCCCAAGGGAAAGGTAGGTGGTGGTGAGGCAAATGGTAAAACCAAGGTTGGGCCTTGCTGGAGGAGTTTTATTCAAAGCGAACTGTCAAGGGGGTCCCATAAATCACCCGACCGCGTAAGGAACGAAAAATCCGGGAACATAAAACCGATATGATGGAAACTAGGGCGGCAAGAGTGGAACAAAACACCAGGCCTAAGGCCGAGCCTTCCACCCTTTACCAAGTATATAGATGCATTAATTAAATAAGAGATATTGTGATATCCCAACATAATCCTGTCCATCATGGAGCAATCTTCAACTTCACCTGCAACTAACAACGCTATAAGAGGGGCTGAGCAAAGCGGTAACATAGCCAAACAACGGTTTGCTAGGAAGGGTGAAAAAGGTTAGAGGCTGACATGGCAATTTGGGAGGCTTGAAGAGCAAATGATAGGAAGCGCAGCAAAGTGATAGAACGAAGCAACTAGCATAGCAATGATAGTAGTGAGATCCAAGGTGACGGTCATCTTGCCTAAAATCCTGCTAGGAAGAAGAACGAGTCCATGAAGAAGATGAAGCCACGAAGACGAACCAAGCGTAGACAAACGAATCCTCACGATCGCAACGAAACGGGAACTATCGAGAAGAAGAAGAAGCACACAACATAGTAAACACACCACACATAGACAAGACATGATGCACAACCAAGCATGATGCATGAGAAAGCTAGATGAGGCTACTCATGGCAAGAGATGATGCAAACAAGAACAACACATCAAAGCAAGTTTAAATGAGGCCGGAAACAACATATAACAATTCCGGTAAGTCCTCATGTGCAAGTTTCAAAGTTGGTCCAGATCTGAACAAACATTAAGTTGAAGTTGTTAAACAGCAAGTTAAAGGGCACCAAGAGGATCTACACGAAATTCTAGTCAAGTTACATATAAAGTTCATTTAGTTCGGAGCTACGGCCTAGAAGATGTGAGCAAAACAAGTCAAACATGGCATTTATGCAAAATGCATACAAACATCAAGCAAACACTCTCAAAACATGGATGCAACATGATAATATGGACGTTCATGCAAAATCAATCAAGTTTCATATAGAGCACACTCAAAACGGAGCAACGGTTCAACACATACACTCTATACAAGTTTAAAGGACAAGCTGCCCAAAACAGCAACTAGGCATCTAGCAAGCATCAAGACAATATGCTACAGCATCTCAACGTAATAACAAAAGGCATGGGCATGAAGTACAGGTAAAGCATGATAAAACATGAACACTGAGCTATCTCCAGAAAATACTAGAACATGCTCAAAAAGACATGGCAAGATTGCAAATAATAACAGTTTCAGACTTAGTAGAAATAACATCAGGTTGCAATGTTTAGAGGTATCAAACAGCATGTTACAGGAACTTAACATCGCAAACAAAGGCATGGCATGCTACTGCTAAATACATAGAACAAAAGTCCTTTACTGACCATGAGCCAAAAAGGATCAGAAGATATGATGGCACCCATGTAAACATGACAAATGATATGACAGATTCATACATGGCAGGAACAACAATAAGAAGGCATGTTGGTGAGCTTGAACCACTCACCACAGAGCAATAAATGGCATGGCAAGGCAACCAACAGTAAGAAGACATGTTTATGAAGCTAAGCATGGCAAGAGCAAGTTCATAGGGTGCATGGATCACTAGAAACAATCATGGCAACATTGAACTTAATGTTAACAGGCAGACAGTAACATTATTTAGCAGTTTCGAGGGCAAGATAACAACATGTTACAGCAGGCTATAAATGCAACCAGGGCCATGAATGGATAGAGCAAGACATGTATAACAAATCATCCTTAGTGAACATCTGCAGATTATGCATAGAATGACTTGTAGAAGCAGGTTAACATAGCATCATGATATAGCAGATTCAGACATGCAAAACAGCAACAACAAGTACCCTACTTAACAAGCTTGATGCACTCAGTACAAGACTCACAAAAATAGATGGATAGAACCCCTGTAAAGATGGCATGACATAGTTCAAAACACATGTAGAGCTCATGCTCATAAGATGCACACATCAAACATGGCAAAAATGACAAATCATCAAGTTATAACAGTTCCAGTAGTTTAACTTCAACTAGCACTCTTGCAACAATGATTCAAGCATCAAGATGGACTCAAATGAACATGATGCAATGGAATGAAATGAAGTACCCGTTGAGACGAACAATTTGACATATTACACGCACGAAACGGAGCTACGGATGCAGAGTTATGATGCGTTGAACAGGGGACCATAATGCAAATATTTCAGGGACGGGGAAATCTGGAGGTCAACCTCGAGTTTTGCACGGACTTCGAGGTTCGCCGGAGTGGGCTCGGGGACGGCCGGAGAGGACGAACCCGGGGCGGGGAAGGCTGGATCCGGCAAGGAGGAAGCCGGTGGGGGCGCGGGACGGTGCCAGGAAGGTCGGGGACGGCCGGATCCGGTCCGGCCCGACCGGATC
This sequence comes from Triticum timopheevii, assembly GCA_963921465.1. Taxonomy (NCBI): domain Eukaryota; kingdom Viridiplantae; phylum Streptophyta; class Magnoliopsida; order Poales; family Poaceae; genus Triticum; species Triticum timopheevii. Next base: position 242,444,942 of record OY997264.1, on the reverse strand, counting down.
CGCGGCGACGGCGGCGGACGGCGGTGCGGCGGCGGAGCTCCGGTGAGGAGCTCGGGGAAGCTTCTGCGCAGGGAGAGAGAGGGTGAGGCAGGGGGGAGAAGGAGAGGGAAAGAGGGCGACGGGGACGGCGACCTGGGGCGGAGGCGGCGCACTCCGGGCGAGGTCGTGGCGGCGGCGGTCGCCGGCACCGGGCGGCGAGGTGGCCGGCGGCGGGGCCGGGCGCTGAGAGGCGCGGGAGATCCCGGGCGGCGAGCGGTGGCGCTGGGCTCGCGGGGGCCGGACGCGGGCCTGGCGGGCCGGCGCGACGAAGCGGCGGCGGAGCGAGTCGGGCGGCGACACGTGGCAGCAGCGGAGCGGGTCGGACACGTGAAATTTGGAGGGGGAGGACCTATTTATAGATAGAGGGAGCTAGGAGAGTCCAAATGAGGAGCGGTTTTCGGCCACGCGATCATGATCGAACGACCGAGAGCATGGAGGGGGTTAGGATTGGTTTTGGGCCACTTTGGAGGGGTGTTGGGCTGCAACACAAAGAGGGCTTTACGGTTACCCGATTAACTGTTGGAGCATGAAACAAACTCCAAATGGCACGAAACTGGACAGGCGGTCTACCGGTGGTGTACCAAGGCCGCTTGGCAAGCCTCCGTCCATTCCGAGAATGTTTAACACCCACACACAAAAAGAGGCAAAAGGGGGATGCCGGAGGACATAGGAGTGCCAGATTTCAAAACGGACAACGAGGAAAATGCTCGGATGCATGAGACGAACACTTATGCAAAATGAGATGCACATGATGACATGGCAAAATGCAACTCGCAAGCAAATGACATGGCACTGATGGCGAATAACTGGCAGACACCTGGCGCATCGAATCTGGGGCGTTACAACTCTCCTCTACTAACAAGAGATCTCGTCCCGAGATCTTAGGACCGAGACGGAGGGGAAAAGGGATGAGGTGAAACAAGAACTCAAGAGAAGAAGCAAAGAATCGAGAGCCCTCGAGAAGAAGAGAGGAATGACGAGAATGACGAGAATCGAAAGCTCACGGAATCAGATAGACTATGAAACCACTTCCGTTAGAACGAGATAAGAAACGACTAAGACTGAAAGGATTTAGGCAGCACTCCTGCTGAACATGGAAAGAATAGAACATGAACTTGCGAGGATGGAATGATACTTGATGAAGACATGACACAAAACCTACGGAAAGAACTGAAAAAGTTAAATGAAAAGAACGAAGATGAAAATGACAACTTGTGCCACAAATGAAATAGAAAGCATCTTTAGAAGGAAGGTTTAAGCGGAATTGTTGAGAAAATCAACAACGAAAAGAATAAGCTTGTTGAGGACTTATCAAAAACAACTCAAAACTTGCGGTGAAATTATATCACAACCAATGTCTGAGTATCTGAGAAGAACGAAGAAATGCAAAACTCAACTTCAAAAGAAAATGGAGAATTAGTTGCACTTCGAGACGCGAGAAGAAAATATACTTGAATTCCGCCAACAAGAATCTTGATGAACTCTTGAAGAATGAATTAAATCATGAAGAACCACCATGAAGAACTCCGGTAATAAAAGGATGATGACATCGAATTGAAGCTTGAAAAGAATAAGATCAAAACCTTGCGGTGATTTAGATGGAGGTTCCGACGAAATGGCCGAGGAAATTTGAACTCCGGAAAAGAAAATATGAAAACACTTGGAACTAGAGTTTATTCATCAAGAGCAAACTCTGAAGAAAGGGATTAATCACTTGGATGAAATAAGAATAAGATTTATTGTATGCTTATCCTTCATCAAATTAAATTGATGACAAGCAATAGATTTTGCATATTACTTATTCTTCTTGAAAAGGATTGAGAAGTGACATATTGCAAACTTGAGAAGGTCTTCATGAACCACTGGTAGGATTGAAAAGAACGAATGGATTAATATGATAAACAAGGAAAATTATCTTGAATGAACCACCGTAAAAATTTGGAAATGACTGATGAAAGAGAATGAATCGCCGGGAAGAATTAGAAGAACCAATAAGCTAGAGGGGATTTAGATGCAAAAGAACAAAGAGATCATGAGCTGATTAAAGAGCACTTGAACGGAGCACCGCGATAACTGGAATGATGGCCTCCGGATGATTGAGACGGAAAACAACTCCTGAAATACTCCGGATGGATGAAAAGAATTTCTGACAAACGGGGTAATTTGCGAGTATAATATGGAACTAGAACCATGAAACTTCGAGAGAACAGACAGGATTTAGAGGAAAAACTCTTCTTCGGTCTTCAAATGACGATGGAAAACACTACCAAAATTACTGAGATACTCCGGGAGAAGGAAAAAAAAGAGGAAGGATTGAACCAAAGATGAAAAGAATTTGAAAGAGATCTTGGAGATGGCATCTGGCTGATGAAATTCATACTTACGTCAAACTTTGAAACGGGTTTGAGAATAGCTCTGGGAAATTAGAAAAGTCAGGTAAGATCCTGTGAAAAAACCTGTGGGTTAGGGCCCACTGGAGAGATAACACCGTTGAAAAGGATTGTTGAAAAGATAGATGATGCACCGGAACAATTCAAATATTTGAATGAGATGACAACCTCGAATTAATTGGAACACAGACAAATCTCCTGAGGTGTCTTGAACTCCGGAATGGTTGAATGGCGAGAGGCAAACGAGCGAGGAGAACACTTGATTCAAGGAAAAGAATGTGATCAACCCGAAAAACTTGAATTGAGTGCACCGGAAAAAGAAAGGGATGAAGAATGACGAACGAGACGAGAATTCACTTGTTGAAATAATTGAGGGAAGACTGAAGAGGTTCCGCACGAATGAAATTGATGGTCAATAGAGAGTCAGACTCTGGGAAGAAAAGGGTGGGAGGGCGGGAAAACAAAGGCACTTGGAAGGGAAAAATTTACGAATATCGTGAAGAGAAAACACCGGTTGAATTCATTGAGGAAAGAAAGCAAAGACTTCGCACGACTAGGAAGGATACTCGATTGTGGACTCCGACTCCGAGAAGAAAAAAAAGGGTGGGCGGGTGGGAAAAGAAAACAACTGAGGATTCAACTTGGCAAAGATGAAGAGGCTCGAGTCAACTTGACGAGAAATGCACGGGATGAAAAGAGCTGAGAACCAACGACTGAAAAACTAACTGCGTCATCCTAAAGAAAATTTTGAAGGGGAAGAGGAGTAGTTCAAAACATCTACATCAAGATTCCTTACCAGAGCGACGAAGGGGCTGAGGAGTAAAAAGAATTCCTACTCTCCGATATAACTAGACTCCGAAAACAGTTTTCTTCTAGACTCGACAACGGCCAAACTACATGATCAATCAAGGGGGCTCCTAGGGTCGGTCGAGGCTCTGATACCAACTTGTCACGCCCAAGATGCGACCCTATCCCAAAGGAAATCGAAGGTCCCACCAAGGATAGAAGCGCATCTTGAAGACGCTTTTGCAAGGTGGATATCATTACATAATAGAAAGGGATACATACAAAAGGCATACAACGCCACACGAATACAACATCATCTTACATAAGAGCACCATCCGACTACGGATGAATCACAAACAGAAACTCAAACGACATCCACTCTGCTAGCCCAGCCTGCCGACCTGGAACCTATCCCCTGATCGAAGAAGAAGCAGAAGAAGAACTCCAAATCAAGGAACATCGCTCTCGCGTCAAGATCATCGCATAACCTGTACCTGCAACTGTTGTTGTAGTAATCTATGAGCCACGAGGACTCAGCAATCCCACTACCATGGGTATCAAGACTAGCAAAGCTTAATGGGTGAGGAAGGGGTAAGGTGGTGAGGTTGCAGCAGCGACTAAGCATATATGGTGGCTAACATACGCAAATAAGAGCGAGAAGAGAAGCAATGGAACGGTCGTCAACTAGTAATGATCAAGAGGTGATCCTGAACTCCTACTTACGTCAATCATAACACAGAAACCGTGTTCACTTCCCGGACTCCGCCGAGAAGAGACCATCATGGCTACACGCGCGGTTGATGCGTTTTAATTCGGATCTGGTGTCAAGTTATCTACAACCGGACATTAACAAATTCCCATCTGCCACATAACCGCGGGCACGGCTCTCAAAAGTTTATACCCTGCAGGGGTGTCCCAACTTAGCCCATGATAAGCTCTCGCGATCAACGAAGGATATACCTTCTCCTAGGAAGACCCGATCAGTCTCGGAATCCCGGTTTACAAGACATTTAGACAATGGTAAAACAAGACCAGCAAAGCCGCCCGCTGTGCCGACAAATCCTGATAGGAGCTACACATATCTCGTTCTCAGGGCACACCGGATGAGCAAGACGTCGGGTTGGCATAGACCCTGGTTGCCCAGGGGGCGCCGGACATCGCTCGGTTTGGACCAACACTTAGACAAGCATTGACCCGGGGGGGCTAAAGTAAAGATGACCCTTGGGTTAATTACTCCCAAGGGAAAGGTAGGTGGTGGTGAGGCAAATGGTAAAACCAAGGTTGGGCCTTGCTGGAGGAGTTTTATTCAAAGCGAACTGTCAAGGGGGTCCCATAAATCACCCGACTGCGTAAGGAACGCAAAATTCGGGAACATAATACCGGTATGACGGAAACTAGGTCGGCAAGAGTGGAACAAAATACCAAGCATAAGGCCGAGCCTTCCACCCTTTACCAAGTATGTAGATGCATTAATTAAATAAGAGATATTCTGATATCCCAACATAATCCTGTCCATCATGGAGCAATCTTCAACTTCACATACAACTAACAATGCTATAAGAGGGGCTGAGCAAAGCGGTAACATAGCCAAACAACGGTTTGCTAGGAAGGGTGAAAAAAGTTAGAGGCTGACATGGCAATTTGGGAGGCTTGAAGAGCAAATTATAGGAAGCGCGGCAAAGCGATAGAACGAAAGCAACTAGCATAGCAATGATAGTAGTGAGATCCAAGGTGATGGTCATCTTGCCTGAAATCCCGCTAGGAAGAACGAGTCCATGAATAAGATGAAGCCACGAAGACGAACCAAGCGTAGACGAACGAATCCTCACGATCGCAACGAAACGGGAACTATCGAGAAGAAGAAGAAGCACACAACATAGTAAACACCCCACACATACACAAGACATGATGCACAACCAAGCATGATGCATGAAAAAGCTAGATGAGGCTACTCATGGCAAGAGATGATGCAAACAAGAACAACACATCAAAGCAAGTTTAAATGAGGCTGGAAACAACATATAACAATTCCGGTAAGTCCGCATGTGCAAGTTTCAAAGTTGGTCCAGATCTGAACAAACATTAAGTTGAAGTTGTTAAACAGCAAGTTAAAGGGCACCAAGAGGATCTACACGAAATTCTAGTAAAGTTACATATAAAGTTCATTTAGTTCGGAGCTACGGCCTAGAAGATATGAGCAAAACAAGTCAAACATGGCACTTATGCAAAATGCATACAAACATCAAGCAAACACTCTCAAAACATGGATGCAACATGATAATATGAAAGTTCATGCAAAATCAAGCAAGTTTCATATAGAGCACACTCAAAACGGAGCAACGGTTCAACACATACACTATACAAGTTTAAAGGACAAGCTGCCCAAAACAGCAACTAGGCATGTAGGAAGCATCAAGACAATATGCTACATCATCTCAACGTAATAACAAAAGGCATGGGCATGAAGTACAGGTAAAGCATGACAAAACATGAACACTGAGCTATCTCCAGAAAATACTAGAACATGCTCAAAAAGACATGGCAAGATTGCAAATAATAATAGTTTCAGACTTAGCAGAAATAACATCAGGTTGCAATGTTTAGAGCTATCAAACAGCATGTTATAGGAACTTAACATCGCAAACAAAGGCATGGCATGCTACTTCTAAATACATAGAACAAAAGTCTTTTACTGACCATGAGCCAAAAAGGATCAGAAGATATGATGGCACCCATGTAAACATGACAAATGATATGACAGATTCATACATGGCAGGAACAACAATAAGAAGGCATGTTGGTGAGCTTGAACCACTCACCACAGAGCAATAAATGGCATGGCAAGGCAACCAACAGTAAGAAGACATGTTTATGAAGCTAAGCATGGCAAGAGCAAGTTCATAGGGTGCATGGATCACTAGAAACAATCATGGCAACATTGAACTTAATGTTAACAGGCAGAGAGTAACATTATTTAGAAGTTTCGAGGGCAAGATAACAACATGTTACAGCAGGCTATAAATGCAACCAGGGCCATGAATGGATAGAGCAAGACATGTATAACAAATCATCCTTAGTGAACATCTCCAGATTATGCATAGAATGACTTGTAGAAGCAGGTTAACATAGCATCATGATATAGCAGATTCAGACATGCAAAACAGCAACAACAAGTACCCTACTTAACAAGCTTGATGCACTCAGTACAAGACTCACAAAAATAGATGGATAGAACCCTTGTAAAGATGGCATGACATAGTTCAAAACACATGTAGAGCTCATGCTCATAAGATGCACACATCAAACATGGAAAAAATGACAAATCATCAAGTTATAATAGTTCTAGTAGTTTAACATCAACTAGCACTCTTGCAACGATGATTCAGGCATCAAGATGGACTCAAATGAACATGATGCAATGGAATGAAATGAAGTACCCGTTGAGACGAACAATTTGACATATTACACGCATGAAACGGAGCTACGGATGTAGAGTTATGATGCGTTGAACAGGAGACCATAATGCAAATATTTCAGGGACGGGGAAATCTGGAGGTCAACCTCGAGTTTTGCACGGACTTCGAGGTTCGCCGGAGTGGGCTCGGGGACGGCCGGAGAAGACGAACCCGGGGCGGGGAAGGCTGGATCCGGCAAGGAGGAAGCCTGTGGGGGCGCGGGACGGTGCCAGGAAGGTCGGGGACGGCTAGATCCGGTCCGGCCCGACCGGATCCGCGGCGACGGCGGCGGACAGCGGGGCGGCGGCGGAGCTCCGGTGAGGAGCTCGGGGAAGCTTCTGCGCAGGGAGAGAGAGGGTGAGGCAGGGGGAGGAGAAGGAGAGGGAAAGAGGGCGACGGGGACGGCGACCTGGGGCGGAGGCGGCGCACTCCGGGCGAGGTCGTGGCGGCGGCGGTCGCCGGCGCCGGGCGGCGAGGTGGCCGGCGGCGGGGCCGGGCGCTGAGAGGCGCGGGAGATCCTGGGCGGCGGGCGGTGGCGCTGGGCTCGCGGGGGCCGGACGCGGGCCTGGCGGTCCGGCGCGGCGAAGCGGCGGTGGAGCGAGTCGGGCGGCGACACGTGGCAGCAGCGGAGCGGGTCGGACACGTCCGGCGCGACGCGGACGCGTCCGGCGGCGCGGGGAGGAGTTTGGCTAGGGTTTCGGGAGGAATCATCCGTGAAATTTGGAGGGGGAGGACCTATTTATAGATAGAGGGAGCTAGGAGAGTCCAAATGAGGAGCGGTTTTCGGCCACGCGATCATGATCGAACGACCGAGAGCATGGAAGGGGTTAGGATGGGTTTTGGGCCACTTTGGAGGGGTGCTGGGCTGCAACACAAAGAGGGCTTTACGGTTACCCGGTTAACTGTTGGAGCATGAAACGAACTCCAAATGGCACGAAACTTGACAGGCGGTCTACCGGTGGTGTACCAAGGCCGCTTGGCAAGCCTCCGTCCATTCCGAGAATGTTTAACACCCACACACAAAAAGAGGCAAAAGGGGGATGCCGGAGGACATAGGAGTGCCGGATTTCAAAACAGACAACGAGGAAAATGCTCGGATGCATGAGACGAACACGTATGCAAAATGAGATGCACATGATGACATGGCAAAATGCAACTCGCAAGCAAATGACATGGCACTGATGGCGAATAACTGGCAGACACCTGGCGCATCGAATCTGGGGCGTTACAACTCTCCTCTACTAACAAGAGATCTCGTCCCGAGATCTTAGGACCGAGACGGAGGGGAAAAGGGATGAGGTGAAACAAGAACTCAAGAGAAGAAGCAAAGAATCGAGAGCCCTCGAGAAGAAGAGAGGAATGACGAGAATGACGAGAATCGAAAGCTCACGGAATCAGATAGACTATGAAACCACTCCGGTTAGAACGAGATAAGAAACGACTAAGACTGAAAGGATTTAGGAAGCACTCCTGCTGAACATGGAAAGAATAGAACATGAACTTGCGAGGATGGAATGATACTTGATGAAGACATGACACAAAACCTACGGAAAGAACTGAAAAAGTTAAATGAAAAGAACGAATATGAAAATGACAACTTGTGCCACGAATGAAATAGAAAGCATCTTTAGAAGGAAGGTTTAAGTGGAATTGTTGAGAAAATCAACAACGAAAAGAATAAGCTTGTTGAGGACTTATCAAAAACAACTCAAAACTTGCGGTGAAATTATACCACAACCAATGTCTGAGTATCTAAGAAGAATGAAGAAATGCAAAACTCCACTTCAAAAGAAAATGGAGAATTAGTTGCACTTCGAGACGCGAGAAGAAAATATACTTGAATTCCGCCAACAAGAATCTTGATGAACTCTTGAAGAATGAATTAAATCATGGAGAACCACCATGAAGAACTCCGGTAATAAAAGGATGATGACATCGAATTGAAGCTTGAAAAGAATAAGATTAAAACCTTGCGGTGATTTAGATGGAGGTTCCGATGAAATGGCCAAGGAAATTTGAACTCCGGAAAAGAAAATATGAAAACACTTGGAACTAGAGTTTATTCATCAAGAGCAAACTCTGAAGAAAGGGATTAATCACTTGGATGAAATAAGAATAAGATTTATTGTATGCTTATCCTTCATCAAATTAAATTGATGACAAGCAATAGATTTTGCATATTACTTATTCTTCTTGAAAAGGATTGAGAAGTGACATATTGCAAACTTGAGAAGGTCTTCATGAACCACTGGTAGGATTGAAAAGAACGAATGGATTAATATGATAAACAAGGAAAATTATCTTGAATGAACCACCGTAAAAATTTGGAAATGACTGATGAAAGAGAATGAATCGCCGGGAAGAATTAGAAGAACCAATAAGCTAGAGGGGATTTAGATGCAAAAGAACAAAGAGATCATGAGCTGATTAAAGAGCACTTGAACGGAGCACCGCGATAACTGGAATGATGGCCTCCAGATGATTGAGACGGAAAACAACTCCTGAAATACTCCGGATGGATGAAAAGAATTTCTGACAAACGGGGTAATTTGCGAGGATAATATGGAAGTAGAACCATGAAACTTCGAGAGAACAGACAGGATTTAGAGGAAAAACTCTTCTTCGGTCTTCAAATGACGATGGAAAATACTACCAAAATTACTGAGATACTCCGGGAGAATGAAAAAAAAGAGGAAGGATTGAACCAAAGATGAAAAGAATTTGAAAGAGTTCTTGGAGATGGCATCTGGCTGATGAAATTCATACTTACGTCAAACTTTGAAACGGGTTTGAGAATAGCTCTGGGAAATTAGAAAAGTCAGGTAAGATCCTGGGAAAAAACCTGTGGGTTAGGGCCCACTGGAGAGATAACACCGTTGAAAAGGATTGTTGAAAAGATAGATGATGCACCGGAACAATTCAAATATTTGAATGAGATGACAACCTCGAATTAATTGGAACACAGACAAATCTCCTGAGGTGTCTTGAACTCCGGAATGGTTGAATGGCGAGAGGCAAACGAGCGAGGAGAACACTTGATTCAAGGAAAAGAATGTGATCAACCCTAAAAACTTGAATTGAGTGCACCGGAAAAAGAAAGGGATGAAGAATGACGAACGAGACGAGAATTCACTTGTTGAGATAATTGAGGGAAGACTGAAGAGGTTCCGCACGAATGAAATTGATGGTCAAGAGAGAGTCAGACTCCGGGAAGAAAAGGGTGGGACGGCGGGAAAACAAAGGCACTTGGAAGGGAAAAATTTACGAATATCTTGAAGAGAAAACACCGGTTGAAATCATTGAGGAAAGAAAGCAAAGACTTCGCACGACTAGGAAGGATACTCGATTGCGGACTCCGACTCCGAGAAGAAAAAAAAGGGTGGGCGGGTGGGAAAAGAAAACAACTAAGGATTCAACTTGGCAAAGATGAAGAGGCTCGAGTCAACTTGACGAGAAATGCACGGGATGAAAAGAGCTGAGAACCAACGACTGAAAAACTAACTGCGTCATCCTAAAGAAAATTTTGAAGGGGAAGAGGAGTAGTTCAAAACATCTACATCAAGATTCCTTACCAGAGCGACGAAGGGGCTGAGGAGTAAAAAGAATTCCTACTCTCCGATATAACTAGACTCCGAAAACAGTTTTCTTCTAGACTCGACAACGGCCAAACTACATGATCAATCAAGGGGGCTCCTAGGGTCGGTCGAGGCTCTGATACCAACTTGTCATGCCCAAGATGCGACCCTATCCTAAAGGAACTCGAAGGTCCCACCAAGGATAGAAGCGCATCTTGAAGACGCTTTTGCAAGGTGGATATCATTACATAATAGAAAGGGATACATACAAAAGGCATACAACGCCACACGAATACAACATCATCTTACATAAGAGCACCATCCGACTACGGATGAATCACAAACAGAAACTCAAACGACATCCACTCTGCTAGCCCAGCCTGCCGACCTGGAACCTATCCCCTGATCGAAGAAGAAGCAGAAGAAGAACTCCAAATCAAGGAACATCGCTCTCGCGTCAAGATCATCGCATAACCTGTACCTGCAACTGTTGTTGTAGTAATCTGTGAGCCACGAGGACTCAGCAATCCCACTACCATGGGTATCAAGACTAGCAAAGCTTAATGGGTGAGGAAGGGGTAAGGTGGTGAGGTTGCAGCAGCGACTAAGCATATATGGTGGCTAACATACGCAAATAAGAGCGAGAAGAGAAGCAATGGAACGGTCGTCAACTAGTAATGATGAAGAGGTGATCCTGAACTCCTACTTACGTCAATCATAACACAGAAACCGTGTTCACTTCCCGGACTCCGCCGAGAAGAGACCATCATGGCTACACGTGCGGTTGATGCGTTTTAGTTCGGATCTGGTGTCAAGTTATCTACAACCGGACATTAACAAATTCCCATCTGCCACATAACCGCGGGCACGGCTCTCAAAAGTTTATACCCTGCAGGGGTGTCCCAACTTAGCCCATGATAAGCTCTCGCGATCAACGAAGGATATACCTTCTCCTAGGAAGACCCGATCAGTCTCGGAATCCCGGTTTACAAGACATTTAGACAATGGTAAAACAAGACCAGCAAAGCCGCCCGCTGTGCCGACAAATCCTGATAGGAGCTACACATATCTCGTTCTCAGGGCACACCGGATGAGCAAGATGTCGGGTTGGCATAGACCCTGGTTGCCCAGGGGGCGCCGGACATCGCTCGGTTTGGACCAACACTTAGACAAGCATTGGCCCGGGGGGGCTAAAGTAAAGATGACCCTTGGATTAATTACTCCCAAGGGAAAGGTAGGTGGTGGTGAGGCAAATGGTAAAACCAAGGTTGGGCCTTGCCGGAGGAGTTTTATTCAAAGCGAACTGTCAAGGGGGTCCCATAAATCACCCGACTGCGTAAGGAACGCAAAATCCGGGAACATAAAACCGGTATGACGGAAACTAGGGCGGCAAGAGTGGAAAAAAATACCAAGCATAAGGCCGAGCCTTCCACCCTTTACCAAGTATGTGGATGCATTAATTAAATAAGAGATATTGTGATATCCCAACATAATCCTGTCCATCATGGAGCAATCTTCAACTTCACATACAACTAACAACGCTATAAGAGGGGCTGAGCAAAGCGGTAACATAGCCAAACAACGGTTTGCTAGGAAGGGTGAAAAAGGTTAGAGGCTGACATGGCAATTTGGGAGGCTTGAAGAGCAAATTATAGGAAGCGCGGCAAAGCGATAGAACGAAGCAACTAGCATAGCAATGATAGTAGTGAGATCCAAGGTGACAGTCATCTTGCCTGAAATCCCGCTAGGAAGAACGAGTCCATGAAGAAGATGAAGCCACGAAGACGAACCAAGCGTAGACGAACGAATCCTCACGATCGCAATGAAACGGGAACTATCGAGAAGAAGAAGAAGCACACAACATAGTAAACACACCACACATAGACAAAACATGATCCACAACCAAGCATGATGCATGAAAAAGCTAGATGAGGCTACTAATGGCAAGAGATGATGCAAACAAGAACAACACATCAAAGCAAGTTTAAATGAGGCTGGAAACAACATATAACAATTCCGGTAAGTCCGCATGTGCAAGTTTCAAAGTTGGTCCAGATCTGAACAAACATTAAGTTGAAGTTGTTAAACAGCAAGTTAAAGGGCACCAAGAGGATCTACACGAAATTCTAGTCAAGTTACATATAAAGTTCATTTAGTTCGGAGCTACGGCCTAGAAGATATGAGCAAAACAAGTCAAACATGGCACTTATGCAAAATGCATACAAACATCAAGCAAACACTCTCAAAACATGGATGCAACATGATAATATGAAAGTTCATGCAAAATCAAGCAAGTTTCGTATAGAGCACACTCAAAACGGAGCAACGGTTCAAGACATACACTATACAAGTTTAAAGGACAAGCTGCCCAAAACAGCAACTAGGCATCTAGCAAGCATCAAGACAATATGCTACATCATCTCAATGTAATAACAAAGGGTATGGGCATGAAGTACAGGTAAAGCATGATAAAACATGAACACTGAGCTATCTCCAGAAAAGACTAGAACATGCTCAAAAAGACATGGCAAGATTGCAAATAATAACAGTTCCAGACTTAGCAGAGATGACATCAGGTTGCAATGTTTAGAGCTATCAAAAAACATGTTACAGGAACTTAACATGGCAAACAAAGGCATGGCATGCTACTACTAAATACATTGAACAAAAGTCCTTTACTGACCATGAGCCAAAAAGGATCAGAAGATATGATGGCACCCATGTAAACATGACAAATGATATGACAGATTCATACATGGCAGGAACAACAATAAGAAGGCATGTTGGTGAGCTTGAACCACTCACCACAGAGAAATAAATGGCATGGAAAGGCAACTAACAGTAATAAGACATGTTTACGAAGCTAAGCATGGCAAGAGAAAGTTCATAGGGTGCATGGATCACTAGAAACAATCATGGCAACATTGAACTTAATGTTAACAGGCAAACAGTAACATTATTTAGCAGTTTTGAGGGCAAGATAACAACATGTTACAGCAGGCTATAAATGCAACCAAGGTCATGAATGGATAGAGCAAGAAATGTGTAACAAATCATACTTAGTGAACATCTTCAGATTATGCATAGAATGACTTGTAGAAGCAGGTTAACATAGTATCATGATATAGCAGATTCAGACATGCAAAACAGCAACAGCAAGTACCCTACTTAACAAGCTTGATGCACTCAGTACAAGACTCACAAAAATACATGGATAGCACCCCTGTAAATATGGCATGACATAGTTCAAAACACATGTAGTGCTCATGCTCACAAGATGCAGAGTTATGATGCCTTGAATAGGGGACCATAATGCAAATATTTCAGGGACTTGGGGAAATCTGGAGGTCAACCTCGAGTTTTGCACGGACTTCGAGGTTCGCCGGAGTGGGCTCGGGGATGGCCGAAGAAGACGAACCCGGGGCGGGGAAGGCCGTATCCGGCGAGGAGGAAGCCGGCGGGGGCGCGGGACGGTGCCGAGAAGCTCGGGGACGGCCGGATCCAATCCGGCCCGACCGGATCCGCGACGACGGCGGCGGACGGTGGGGCGGCGGCGGAGCTCTGGCGAGGAGCCCGGGGAAGCTTCTGCGCTAGGAGAGAGAGGGTGAGGTTGGGGGAGGAGAAGGAGAGGGAAAGAGGGCGACGGGGACGGCGACCTGGGGCGGAGGCGGCGCACTCCGGGCGAGCTCGCGGCGGCGGCGGTCGCCGGCGCCGGGCAGCGAGGTGGCCGGCGGCGGGGCCGGGCGCTGAGAGGCGCGGGAGATCCCGGGCGGCGGGCGGCGGCGCTGGGCTCGCGGGGGCCGGACGTGGGCCCGGCGGGCCGGCGCGGCGAAGCGGCGGCGGAGCGGGTCGGGCGGCGTCACGTGGCAGCGGCGGAGCGGGTCGGACATGTCCGGCGCAACGCGGACGCGTCCGGCGGCGCGCGGAGGAGTTTGGCTAGGGTTTCGGGAGGAATCATCCGTGAAATTTGGAGGGGGAGGACCTATTTATAGATAGAGGGAGCTAGGAGAGTCCAAATGAGGAGCTGTTTTCGGCCACGCGATCGTGATCGAACGACCGAAAGCATGGAGGGGGTTAGGATGGGTTTTGGGCCACTTTGGAGGGGTGTTGGGCTGCAACACAAAGAGGGCTTTTACGGTTACCCGGTTAACCGTTGGAGCATCAAATGAACTCCAAATGGCACGAAACTTGACAGGCGGTCTACCGGTGGTGTACCAAGGCCGCTTGGCAAGCCTCGGTCCATTCCGAGAATGTTTAACACCCGCACATGAAAAGAGGCAAAAGGGGGATGCCGGAGGACATAGGAGTGCCGGATTGCAAAACGGACAACGGGGAAAATGCTCGGATGCATGAGACGAACACGTATGCAAAGTGAGATGCACATGATGACATGGCAATATGCAACACGCAAGAAAATGACATGGCACTGAGGGCGAATAACTGGCAGACACCTGGCGCATCGAATCCGGGGCGTTACACTTGGCGTGGAAGGCAAGCTTGGCGATGCGGATATGTAGATCTCCTACCATTGTAACCGACTCTGTGTAACCCTAGCCCTCTCCGGTGTCTATATAAACCGGAGGGTTTTAGTCCGTAGGACGAACAACAATCATACCATAGGCTAGCTTCTAGGATTTAGCCTCCTTGATCTCGTGGTAGATCTACTCTTGTACTACCCATATCATCAATATTAATCAAGCAGGAGTAGGGTTTTACCTCCACCGAGAGGGCCCGAACATGGGTAAAAACATCGTGTCCCTTGTCTCCTGTTACCATCCGCCTAGACGCACAGTTCGGGACCCCCTACCCGAGATCCGCCGGTTTTGACACCGACAATCATCATGACATACTTTACTTTTGTCATATTGCCATTGCATGATCATGTAGTTGACATCGTATTTGTGGCAAAGCCACCATGCATTATTTTTCATACATGTCACTCTTGATTCATTACACCATCCCGGTACACCGCCGGAGGCATTCATATAGAGTCATATCTTGTTCTAGTTTCGAGTTGTAGTTCTTATGTTGTAATCAATAGAAGTGTGATGATCATCATTATTAGAACATTGCCCAAAGAAAAAAAAGAAAAAAAAGAAAGGCCAAAAAGAAAAGAAAAAGGAAAGGCCCGAAAAAAAGGAAAAAGAAAAAAAGGAAAAAAAGGAAAAAAAATAAAATAAAAAAGGGGCAATGTTACTATCTCTTTTTCCTCCTCTCGAATTATTCCATTTGTCAGATATTCTTTTCTTACCCATCCGGAGTATGTTAGGAGTTGATTTCTGTTTCTTTTCACTAGAGGCCATCATTCCAGGAGAATTCTTCGTCCTCACATTTCAGGTACCGTTATCCAATTATCCCGGTGCTTCGTTCAAGTGTTCTTTAATCAGCTCATGATCTCACTACAACAGGAACCCCCCTTTATCAACGGATCAATGCATTGTCGTATGTCCATATATGTGTTGCTAAGGTCTACACCAACGAATTACTATGCGTTGTCGTTGGTGGCGTTGGAAGGATCTTCAACAACGTATATACATGTGTTGGTAAACGACATGTAGAAGCGTTGTTAGGTAGCAACATATAAAGCTAGGGCCCAACATCACTTCATATGCGTTGATACTACAAAAAAGGATTCTAGAAGCTTCGCTAGATAGCATGAACATATGATGATTTTCATATATTGCATCCAACATTATTAGGTCAACAGCGATAGTGCATAGGAGCCACAATATAATAAACAAACAAGTCTGATATATTTAATCAAATATGTGCCATTACAAAGAACATGGTCCAAAGATTACAAAAGGTGAAACTATATAGTAGTAGGCCAATTCTTGACCTTGCAATCAACTACTCTAAGAGGTGAAACTATCTAGTAGTAGACCAATTCTTGACCTTACAAGAGGTGAAGCATTGATACTAGGAATAACATTCTAATTGTCTTGTAGTAGCCCAACTGTTTGCCTTAGAATCAAAATCTTCTTAGCCTTGCAATCAAAATCTGAGTCATGCATCCTGAATTTATCTTGGTAATCTACAAAATAACAATATGAGGTGAGCAATTACAGTAAAGAAAATCAAGTTAATAATGAAGTAAAATTTAAAGGAGCACCGTACAAATGTTTTTTTTACCAAAACTTAGATTTGTACATAGAGGTGGGCTAATTAATAATCTGATTATAGAAACATCTACAACACTTATTAAACAACTTTGTAGATCATGTGCCACCTATATCCGTGTACTAATTTTTTTATTTTTTTTTGCATCTCGCATCATTTCAAAATTATATAAACTATAATTATATAGTTTTAGTGTTCCAGTCTATTTTCTATAAAAAGGACCAAAATGCAGAAGTGGAAAGTGCAGATGCTTGCAACATCAGTAGCATCGCTCTATAAAGAAATAACAAAAATATGCACTACGAAGGGTCATTGGCATGCTATGAAGTACAAACACAGAGACTTCACGTCTTCATGCTTACTTTGTAAAATGAGGACATTCTATTTCTCTTGATTGCCGTGCACATGTTTTGAATACCCATGAGATCGTTCAGATAAAAAACTATTTATTAGAACACCGAATACCTTTGACCAATCGGATGTGGCTATTCATTATGAACAACCATCAGCATGTATTTAATTTAATAGTGATAGTGAGATGAATTCAGCAACCGACTAAATGATAAGTATTCTAGGTAACCAGTTACACCAACTATACAGAATTGAATATTTCCATTTTCCAGTGGTCTCTGCACTAATTAGCTTTGGGTCACATCACTGCCGTACTACCCATTCTTAGGATGATTTATTAGTCATGCTTGTTGTGGTATATTAGGAGAAATCTTAGTGCCAACAAATAAAAAATCTTTAAATAATCTACATTACAGAAAACGTCGTTGTTACCTGAGTACTACAAGTCACTAATAAGAATTTCATGATCCATGAATAAAATTCTCAGAACCTGCAGAAGCAACAACATAGTAAAAAACATCATCGGATTGGAACAACTGGAGTTATCAGCACATGCATAGAAAGAAGACGTGCACAATGAACTAACAAACAGAAAGGGGAAACAGCAAGAAAATTATGAACTGTCTACACTAAGCTCCTAACTTGACCTTGAAGGAGTGCATGATCTAATTAGTATAGACAAGAGCCTGCCGTAATTAGTATACAAGAGAGGACACCACAGAATAATTGATTAACTGTGGGGGAAAAGAACATACGAGACAGAGTCTACCATAAGAAGTCTGGTTTCCGTCCGATCTTGCTGTGCCATCCCAAGCAGAGATAAGGACTTAGACCACAGCGGCAAGAAAATCAGTAAGGATTGATCCACACACATAGCAGCAAGAAAATTAAAAACCTAATGCATCACGAGAAATGTGTATTAAGTAAACAGGTATACAATCATTCTTCCTGAAAATTGTACGATTGTTAACTACCGCCTCGAACTACGCCTCCAGTCCCTATGCATTGTCATCACTTGAAACATCAATCTCATGTTCCCATCTTACTACAATTACATACCATACGTACATGCATGCATCAACCCTTCAGGTATAAGCTTGGTGAAAAAGGTTGTTGAACTTACTTTTCTACATCGTTTTTGTCTTACACGTAACTGATTGTTATGAGGCTTAAAAGTAGCATTATGTATAATCTCAAACAACTTCCATGTTCCAAGTTCAGCTGGTTACATCATGACAAATGTTCTTAATTAAACTGGAACTCAAAGCAGATCAAGGTTGAATGTAAGTGAGTTAGAACCATCATGAAGTAACAACTAAGAATTGGTTACCCCAACTATAGCTGGGAGAACAAGGGATGAAGACTAGATGCCTTTTTGGTTGATCATGAAATTATGGTCATTTCCTTAGCAAACCTGCATGATATACAAACACATGAACACAATATTTTTATAGACACACACACACACCCACACACACACAGAGAGAGACAGAGCAGGGGGGCACACTAAGCAAAATACCTTACACGTTCTCAACTTGTTGTCTCTCTCCAGAAATCATCTCTTGTTCAACATTTGGGTAGAAGAATCTCGCATTTATTTCTACAAGAAACTTATGCGTCCGTTAAACGGTTCCCTTTAGTGATGCGCGTAAAATAGGAAATCTTAGTAGGTTTGTAATAAGCATGTGCAGCTGCGCAGGCAGGGAAAAGCCTCAATAAGGATGCGGTCCATTGGTGTTGTAACTTGTAAGATTGCAGCCTACAAGGAAAAACAAGGTTGGGCGAGGACAGCGGGGAATATTACTTTTACAGAATACAAATACAGATGCAAGGTAGGCAGAATAGGACCTGCTGAATTACCACAGTTGAGGAAGACGGGGGCGTCGCTGCTTGCGTCATTCCTGGCTGTGTGGACTTTGGAGGAACAATGCCGGCGTCTGCATCTCTGGTCATGCGGATCAAACGACGGCAGAGACGCGTTCCCCGACGCGAGGAGGATGGGCGATGACGTCGAGTGCGTCCCTGACACATGGAGAAAGTGGTGAGGGAGAAGGGCTTCACTGACGCCCTTGAACGAACCGAAGGAACAGGGGAGGCGGTGTCGAGGGCAGAGGACGGCGGTGGTTGGAACCCCAGCTGCTGTGGGTGCGTCTCTCGCTTAGGATGAAGGCCAAAACGACGGGAGAATAGGAAAACGCTTCATGCGCAAGAGGTGGAGGTGTGGGCACGGGGAGGTTAGCGCTAAACTGGGGAAGGTGGGAAACAATGCATCATTTTTTTCCTGGTAAAACAGCACATCCTGTTATATCGTTGCTAGACATACGTTGGTATAGGGAGGTTCTTGTTGTAGTGTCTCTTTGTTCTTTCGCATCTAAATCCCCTCAAGCATATTTGTTCTTCTAATTCTTCCCGGTGATTCATTCTCTTTCATAAGTCATTTTCGAATTCTTACGGTGGTCCGTTCAAGATTCTTTTTCCTTGATTATCATTTTAAACCATTCATACTTTTCTTCCTACCGGTGGTTCATGAAGACCTTCTCAAGTTTGCGATATGTCACTCCTCAATCCTTTTCAAGGGGAATAAGTTGCATGCCAAATCCGCTTGTCATCAATTAAATTTGATGAAGGATAAGCATACAATAAATCTTATTCTTATTTCCTCAAAGTGATTAATCCTTTTCTTCGGAGTTTGCTCTTGGTGAATAAATTCTAGTTCCAAGTGTTTTCATCTTTTCTTTCCCGGAGCTCAAAAATTACTCGGCCATTTCGTCGAAACCCCCATCTAAATCATCGCAAGGCTCATCTTATTCTTTCATCCTTCATTCTATCTCATCATCCTTTTGTCACCGGAGTTCTTCACGGTGGCTCTTCATGATGTAATTCATTATTCAAGAGTTCATCAAGATTCTCGTTGGAGGAGTTCAAGTATCTTTTTTTCTTGCATCACGAAGTGCAATTAATTCTCTGTATTCTTTTGATGCGGAGTTTTGCATTTCTTCGTTCTTCTCAGCTATTTAATATTTTTTCGCTCATGGTCGGTTATCACCTCATAATTTTGAGATGTTATCCATAAGTCCACAACAAGCAATTCTATTCATTGTTGATTTTCTCAACAACTCTGTTCAATCCTTTCTTCTATGGTTGCTTTCTATTTCATTTGTGGTAGAAGATGTCGTCTTCTTCTCCGTTCTTTTCTTTAAACTCTTTCAATTCTTCCGGAGACATTGTGTCGTTCCTCTCATCAAGTATCATTCCATCTTCTCAACTTCATGTTCATCTCTTTCTTTGTTCAGCCAGAGTGCTGCACAAATTCCTTCGTTATTATTCCTTTTCTATCTTGTCCAAACCGGAGTGGTTTCAAATTCAGTCTTACCCCTTGAGCTTTTGCTTCTTGTCTTATTCAACATTCCTTTTTCCTACTCGAGTGTTCTTGACATTGTTCATTTTCCCTCTTGCGTTTTTGTTTCACCTCATCCCTTTTGACTTCCATCTCGGTCCTAAGATCTCGAGACGAGATCTCTTGTTAGTGGAGGAGAGTTGTAATGCCCCGGATTCGATGTGCCAGGTGTCTTCCAGTTATTCACCGTTGTTACCATGTCATTTGCTTGCATGTTGCACTGCCATGTCATCATGTGCATCTCATTTTGCATTCGTGTTCGTTTCATGCATCCGAGCTTTTTCCCCGTTGTCCGTTTTGCAATCCGACACTCCTATGTCCTCCGGCGTCCCCCTTTTGTCTCTTGTTGTGAGCGGGTGTTAAACATTCTCGGAATGGACCGTGATTTGCCAAGCGGCCTTGGTACACCACCGGTAGACTGCCTGTCAAGTTTCGTGCCATTTGGAGTCTGTTTGATACTCCAACGGTTAACCAAGTAGCCCGAAACCCCTATCTCTTTGCAGCCTAGCATCCGTTCACCACAGCCCATGAGCCCATCCAAACCCCCTCCATGCTCTCGGTCGTTCGATCACGATCGTGTGGGCGAAAACCGCTCCTCATTTGGACTCTCCTAGCTCCCTCTAACTATATAAACATACCCTTCCCCGAAATTTCAGATCAAATCAACCCTAACCTAGCCTTCTTCTTCCTCCACGCGCCGGACGCGTCCGCGCCGCGCCGGACACGTCTGCCGCTGACTCCCGCAGCCAACCCCATCGCGCCACGTGTCCGGCGCCGCCTCCCTCCGCCGCAGGCCCGCCAGGCCCACGGGGAGCCCGCCCCGGGCCCAATCCTACGCCCCGGGCCCGATGCCCTAACGCCGCCGCCGGCGACGTGCGCCTCCGCACCTCGCCTCGCCGGCGCGCCTCTGACGCTGCCGCCTGGCTTCACGCACCGCCGTCTCTCCGCCGCGGCGCCGCGCCACCCCGACCTCCGCCTGATGCGCCACTGTTTGCCCCGAGCGCCTGCCGGAGCTCCGCCGCCATCCCGCTCGCCGTCCTCCGCCCCGCTGCCGCATCGCCAGGGAGACCGCACCCCTAGCGCCCGCCGCGCGCCCCCGCGCCGGCCCGTCTCCAGTCGCCGCTGGCCGTGCCGAGCCCGAGTCGGCCGCCCCTCGCCTCGCCTCCCCGTCGCTGCCGCCTGGCTTCCCGCGCCGTTGTCTCTCCGCCGCGGCGCCGCGCCACCCAGACCTCCGCCCGATGCGCTGCCGCTCGCCCCGAGCGCCTACCGGAGCTCTGCCGCCGTCCCGCTCGCTGTCCTCCGCCCAGCCGCCGCTTCGCCAGGGAGACCGCGCCCCTAGCGCCCCGCCGCGCGCCCCCGCGCCGGCCCGTCTCCGGTCACCGCCGGCTGTGCCGAGCACGGGTCGGACTCCCCGTCGCCGCCCCACCGGCAGACGGTTCGCGCGCCTCCCCGCCTTCCCCGACCGCCCGGAGCTCCTCCCCCCGGCGAGTCTCGCCGCCGCCGGACTTCGTCCTCCGCGCCGCCGCCCCGTCCCAGATCCGGAAGGGTGGACGAGATCCACCCATTCCTCCATCCAAACGGCGCACCCCGTCCCGGATCTCCTCGTCGCGGGTCGACTCCGTCCATTTTCTTCGAGGGTATATTTCACCAAGTCCTCAGAAACTCATATTATGTTGCATACTTTGAACTGCCATAACTCCATGGCCGTTGCTCCGCTTTGCATGCATAATATATCAAAATGTTCATCATGAGATGCTCTTCATTTCTTTCCATTGTGCCATGCTTGTTTGACTTCATCTTGATGCCCTTATCATTGTTACAAGAGTGCTATATGATGTTAACTGATGTCTGTTAACAGAACTTGCTGTTTTGTCTTTTTCATTGCATTTTGTGTGTGCATCCTATGAGTTTGATAGGTACATCATGCCATCTTTAAAGTGGTGCAATCCATGTATTTTTGTGAGTATTTTAGTGAGTGCATCGAGCTCGTGAAGTAGGGTACTTGCAGTTGCTATTTTGCTAGGCTGAATATGCTATATCATGATGCTATGTTAACCTGCTGCTACAAGTCATTCTATGCATAATCTGGAGATGTTCACTAAAGACGTTTTGTTATACATGTCATGCTTTATCCATCCATTCCCCTGGTTGCATTTATAGCCTGCTGTAGCTTGTTGTAATCCTGCTCTCAAATTGCTAAATAATGTTGCTGTCAGCCTGTTAACATTAAGTTCAGTTTTGCCATGTCAATAACTAGTGACCCATGTACCCTATGAACTTTCTCTTGCCATGATTAACTTCATAAACATGTCTTCTTACTGTTGGTTATTTTTTCATGCCATGTATTGCTCTATGGTGAGTTGTACATGCTCACCAACAGGCCTACTTATTGTTGTTCCTGCCATGTCTGAATCTGTCATATCATTTGCCATGTTTGCATGGATGCTACCATCCTTTCTGTTGATCTTTGGAATTAGTTCAGTAAGGGAGTTTTGTTCTTTGTCTTTAGTATTAGCATGCCATGCCTTTGTTTGCCATGTTAAGTTCCTGTAGCATGTTGTTTGATAGCTCTAAACATTGCAACCTGATGTTATTTCTGCTAAGTCTGAAACTGTTATTATTTGCAATCTTGCCATGTCCTTTTGAGCATGTTATAGTGTTTTTTGGAGATAGCTCAGTGTTTATGTTTTGTAATGCTTTACTTGTACTTCATGCCCATGCCTTTTGTTTTCACGTTGGGATGCTGTAGCATATTGTTTTGATGCTTTCTAGATGCCTAGTTGTTGTCTTGGACAGCTTGTCCTTTAAACTTGTATAGAGTGTATGTGTTGAACCGTTGCTCCGTTTTGAGTGTGCTCTATATGAAACTTGCTTTATTTTGCATGAAGTTTCATATTATCATGTTGCATCCATGTTTTGAGAGTGTTTTCTTGACGTTTGTATGCATTTTGCATCAATTCCATGTTTAACTTGTTTTGCTCATATCTTCTAGGCCGTAACTCCGAATTAAATGAACTTCATATGTAACTTGACTAGAATTTCGTGTAGATCCTCTTGGTGCTCTTTAACTTGCTATTTAACAACTCCAACTTAATGTGTATTCAGTTCTGGACCAATTTCTAAATTTGCATATGAGGACTTACCGGATTTGTTATATGTTGTTTCCGGTCTCATTTAAACTTGCTTTGATGTGTTGCCCTTGTATGCATCATCTCTTGCCATGAGTAGCTTCATGTAGCCTTGTCATGCATCATACTTGGTTGTGCATCATGCCTTGTCTATGTGTTGTGTGTTTACCTTGTTGTTTGCTTCTTTCCGGTTGTGCTCCTTCTCGTTAGTTCATGTTTCGTTGCGATCGTGAGGATTCGTTCGTCTACGCTTGGTTTGGCTTCATCCGTTCGCCTTCTTCACGGACTCGTTCTTCTTCCTAGCAGGATTCAGGCAAGATGACCGTCACCTTGGATCTCATTACTATCATTGCTATGCTAGTTGCTTCATTCTATTGCTTTGCTGCGCTACCTATCTTTTGCTCCTCAAGCCTCCCAACTGCCATGTCAGCCTCTAACCTTTTCACCCTTCCCAGCAAACCGTTGTTTGGCTATGTTACCGCTTTGATCAGCCCCTCTTATAGCGTTGTTAGTTGGAAGTGAAGTTGAAGATTGCTCCATGGTGGACACGGTTATGTTGGGATATCACAATATCTCATTTAATTAATGCATCTATATACTTGGTAAAGGGTGGAAGACTCGGCCTTATGCCTGGTGTTTTGTTCCACTCTTGCCGCCCTAGTTTCCGTCATACCGGTGTTATGTTCATTGATTTTGCGTTCCTTACGCGGTTGGGTGATTTATGGGACCCCCTTGACAGTTCGCTTTGAATAAAACTCCTCCAGCAAGGCCCAACCTTGGTTTTACCATTTGCCTCACCACCACCTACTTTTCCCTTGGGAATCGCGCTCTCGAGGTCATCTTTATTTAGCCCCCCCGGGCCAGTGCTTCTCTAAGTGCTGGTCCGAACTAGAGCCACTTGCAGCGCCACCTCGGGGAAACTTGAGGTCTGGTTTTAGTTGTACGGATTGCTCATCTGGTGTTGCCCTGAGAACGAGATATGTGCAGCTCCTATCGGGATGTCAGCGCATCGGGCGGTCTTGCTGAGTCCTCATGGCTCACAGATTACTACAACAACAGTTGTAGGAACAGGTTATGCAATGATCATGACGCGAGAGCGATGTTTGCTTGTTTTGGAGTTCTTCTTCTATTCCTTCTTCGATCAGGGGATAGGTTCCAGGTCGGCAGCCTGGGCTAGCAGGGTGGATGTCGTTTGAGTTTCTGTTTGTGTTTCATCCGTAGTCGGATGGTGCTCTTATGTAAGATGATGTTGTATTCGTGTGGCATTCTATGCCTTTTGTATGTATCCCCATCTATTATGTAATGTTGATGTAATGATATCCACCTTGCAAAAGCGTATCAATATGCGGTTCTATCCTTGGTGGGACCTTCGAGTCTCTTTAGGATAGTATCGCATATTTGGCGTGACACTTAACTCCAAAACGCTTAACTCCTCGAAGTGGGGACACACGAAGATATACTCTCTCTCCGACTTCGTAAACTGTCTCCTTCCGTTTAGAATCCGCATACCTCTTTTGCCTGGACTGGGCTACCTTCAGTTTGTCACGAATTAGTTAAACCTTCTCTTGGGACTCCTTAATCAAATTAGGTCCAAACAACTAACGGTCTCCAACTTCATTCCAAAACAACGGTGTCCTGCATCTCCTTCCGTATAAGGCTTCGAAAGGGGCCACCTTCAAACTGGCTTGATAACTATTGTTATAAGAGAACTCTGCATATGGCAAATTGCCGTCCCAACTAGACCCATAATCTAGCACACAAGCTCTTAGCATGTCCTCCAGAATCTGATTGACTCTCTCGGTCTGTCCATCTATCTGTGGATGAAATGTTGTACTGAACTCTAGCCTGGTACCCAAAGTCTCGTGCAACTGATTCCAGAATTTTGAGGTAAACTGGGTTCCTCTATCTGATACAATGGTCCTCAGAACTCCATCCAGACATACGATCTTGGTCATGTATATAGCCAACTTCGCACTTGTATAAGTGGTCTTAACTGGGATGAAATGAGCTACTTTCGTCAACCGATCGACTACAACCCATATTGATTCATAGCCTGAACGAGTCCTAGGTAATCCCGTGATAAAATCCATGCCAATCTTGTCCCACTTCCATTCGGGTATCAACAATGGCTACAGCAATCCTGCTAGCTTCTCATGCTCTCCCTTCACTCTCTGACATACATCACATACAGCTACATACTCAGCAATATCCTTCTTCATTCCGGTCCACCAGAAACTTTCCTTCAAATCCAGATACATCTTGGTGTTTCCTGGGTGAATCAAATGCGGCGAATCATGGGCCTCCTGCAGAATCAACTTCCTTATCTCGGGGTCATTAGGCACATATACGCGATCCTCAAACCATAAAGTATCGAGCTCGTCCTCACAAAATCCTTTAGCCTTTCCTTTGCTCATCCTTTCCTTTATCTCTGCAATCTCTTTGTCGGTCTTTTGAGCTTCTCTGATCTTATCCATAAAAGTGGAATGGATTTCGAATGCTGCTACATAAAGTCTCGGAACTATTTCCAAACATAGCTCGCGAAGATCCTTTGCTAACTCCTTGGGTAATCCTCCGGTCATGAGCGTATTGACATAACTCTTGTGACTCAATGCATCGGCCACTACACTAGCCTTGCTAGGATGATAGTGCAACTTCATATCATAATCCTTAATGAGCTCCAACCATCTATTTCGCCTGAGATTCAACTCCTCCTGCGTGAAGATATATTTCAAACTCTTGTGATCCGTGTATACCTCATAGTGGTTTCCGATGAGAAAATGTCTCCATGTCTTCAACACATGCACTACGGCTACTAACTCCAAATCATGAGTAGCATAATTTTGCTCATGAGGTTTAAGTTGTCATGAGGCATATGAAACAACTCTTCCATCCTGCATCAGAACTGCTACAAGCCCTCGACATGAAGCGTCGCAATACACTTGATAATCCTTTCGTTGATCTGGAAGAATCAACACTGGGGCTGTAACCAAGTGTTTCTTCAACTCCTGAAAACTGGCTTCACACTCCTCCGTCCATTTGAACTTGGTGTCCTTCTTCAAAAATTCTGTCATGGGCTTTGCAATCTTGGAGAAATTCTCTATAAACCTCCGGTAATAACCTGCGAGTCCAAGAAAACTCCTGATCTCTCCAACTGACGTGGGTGCCACCCATTTAGTCACAGAAACAACCTTGGTGGGGTCTACTGCTATTCCTTCTCCATATATAACATGTCCAAGGAATCCAACTTCCTTCAACCAAAATTCACACTTGCTGAACATGGCATATAACTGATGTTCCCTGAGCTTCTCAAGAACCAAAGGCAAATGCTCCTTATGCTCCTCTTTGTTCTTTGAGTAGACCAATATATCATCAATGAACACTATGATGAACTTATCCAAAAACTCCATAAACACCTTGTTCGTCATGTTCATGAAATAGGCAGGCGCTTTAGTCAGACCAAATGACATAACGGTATATTCATATAGCCCGTACCTTGTGGTAAAAGATGTCTTAGGTATACCCTGCTCTCGAATCTTCAGCTGATGGTATCCTAATCGCAGATCGATCTTGGAAAATACTTTAGCTCCTTGCAACTGGTCAAACAAATCGTTGATCATCGGCAGTGGGTACTTATTCTTGACCGTCACTTCATTCAACACACTATAATCAACAACCATCCTCAATGATCCATCCTTCTTCTCCACTAGAAGTAGTGGTGCTCCCTAAGGTGATGAACTTGGTCGAATGTAACCTTTTTCCAGTAACTCCTTAATCTGATTCTTAATTTCCTCCAAATCCTTTGCGGGCATCCGATACGGTCTCTTAGATATTGGCCCTCTGCCTGGCAAAAGCTCAATCAAAAACTCAATGTCTCTATCCGGTGGCATGACTGGCAACTCCTCCGGAAATACGTCGGGGTAGTCCTTCACCACTGGTACTTCCTCTTGTACAACTCCTGATAAGGAATTTACTTGAGTCCTCCTCGGCATATGCCGGGATACATACTTAATCCTTCTTCCTTCTTGGGTGGTGAGCATAATCGACTTACTGGCACAATCGATGTTTCCTCCACACATAGATAACCAATCCATACCCAAAATCACATCCAATCCTTGCGACTCCAGAATTATTAGATCCGAGGGGGAAACATGCCTACCTATGGTCAATGGCATCTGAAAAAATCCTTGGCTTGCCACATGCTCCGCTCCTGGCGAGCTTACTAACATAGGTGTCCTAAGAACTTTGGTGGGCAACTTATACTTATCCACAAATCCCCTTGATATGTATGAATGCGATGCACCAGTATCAAACGAATGATTGCAGTAAATGACTTAACCAAACCTATAACTGCATCTGGCTGCTCTTCAACCTCCTCCATGCTAACGCTGTTCACTTGTCCCATGTTGAAAGGGTTGGGCTTCTTCCCAAAGCTTCCATTGCCATTTCCATTATTTGCTTCAGAACACTCGGTGGCATAGTGTCCATTCTTCCCACACTTGAAACAAGTAATGTGACTTAGATCCTTCTTGGCAAGCTTTGCTGGGTTGGAACGGTTCTGGCCGTTGCTTCCTCCCTTCCCATTCCCATTCTTGGGTCCACTCTGGTTATGCGAACTTCCTCCATTGGCATTACGGCCTCCATGGTTATGGTGTATATATCCTCCCGAGTTCGGGGTAAAATGAGGCCTCTGCTGAGCTCCTGAATTCTACTTCCCTTGTCCATACTTCCTCTTGTGGCTATCTATCTGCTGATGCTTCCCTTCAATCATGAGAGCTCTATCTACCAACTCCTGGTAGTTGTTGAATGTTGCCACCATCAACTGCATGCTCAGCCCATCATTCAGTCCTTCCAGAAACTTCTCCTGCTTAGCAGCATCTGTAGCTTCGTCATCAGGGGCATAACGTGCTAACTTACTAAACTCATCCACATACTGGCCCACTGTGTGTCCTCCTTAGCGCAAGTTGCGAAACTCGCGCTTCTTCATGTTCATAGCGCCTGCTGAAACATGGGCAGTGCGGAAAGCCTGCTGAAACTGATCCCATGTTATAGTGTCAATGGGGTAAGTGGCTATGAAATTCTCCCACCATGATGCTGCGGGTCCATCAAGATGATGTGCGGCAAAACACACTCTCTCCGCATCTGTGCATCCTGCAATGCTCAGCTCCCTCCAATATTGCGGAGCCAATCATCTACAACAATCGGCTCGATGCTACGAGAGAACACCGGCAGATTCAACCTTAGAAAATAGGCTAAGTGATCAACAGGTGGTGGTGGTGGTGGGTTGTTGTTGCCTTGGTTATGATTCTAAACTAGTAGCTGCATCAAGGTATTCTGCTACTTGATCAACTGAGTGAGCTCCGGTGGGAAAGCAAATACATTGTCACATCTCAAAGGCATCTGATGGGTTTAGAAAAGGTGAGAAAACATAATAGAATGAGGTCTAAAGGGAAAACACTACCCATATGCACACGAGACAAACACAATCATATCACTTCAATCAATTCACACAAGGGCTTACAATCGGTCTAACTATCGTTACAAAAGTGCTCGGACTATACTATATACATGGGGAAATACTACTACTGATATGGTGGTCGACTAGAACTTTTAATCGATAGAAGACTCCTTGATGTCTGCTCCAGCTTCATCAACATAGTCATCATTGCTATCGTCGGGGTCTGAGTGGGTGTCGTCGATGATGATGTAGTTCTCCGAACAAATGTCCTTGGAATGGTCGTCATCTCCTCCTGGCGCGGGATCTCCCATGAATACTCCTAGCTTCCTCGTTAGGTCGTCATCTTCTCCACTAGTATCGTTATTTCCTCCTCATGTCCATCACGTGTAGACTTGAGTTCCTCCTCTAGCTCCATGATCCTGGTCATTGCCTTCTTCAGATCTATCATGCCTGCGCACATCTGGTTCTCCTGGCGACGAATGTGCTGGTTTAACTCCTGGATGAAAGCTCCAATGGACCTGTCTCTCCTGGTGCTGATCATCTCCCATTGCTCATCTCGGCGCCCACATATCTGGTAGATAGTGTCCTTGAGATCCTTGTGATAAACTTCTCCAATGCGTCCCATGGCGATGTGGCCTACCATGCTCTTTCGTAGACTACAGGTTGGTGCATCGAAGGAAAACTCTATGGGCTCCATGAGTGGCATGAATGTCCTTCCCGGAACTTGAAATCGAATTATCCAACGCTTCTCTTCCGGTAAAGTGGCGTTGTAGGTCCCTGTGAAGCTTGGTATTCCTACGTTCAGGTACCTACTAACTTCCAGTGTCGTCCAAAAGGGGTGTCTTCATCCGGTTGTGTAAACTTGTTCCTTGAATCCGCCATCCTATAGAGTAGAAAAGGGAGAGGAGTCAGAAGTGAGTAGAGAAGAGTGACATATGGTTTTAGCTTAGCGGTCGTGTCCTACAGTCAGCGTGTGCTCTGATACCATCTTGTAGCGACCAGACCTCAAACAGTCCAGTCTCTATGCATCAGTGTCATCCCTGGATTGGTAATGCTGACACGCACAGTACTTGTGGATTTATAACAGAGTTTCAATCACACACTTATTACATCGAATGTCTCAGAAGAGAACTTATTACAATAACGTGGCGTAAGGCCATCTAAATAAGATAGCAGCGGAAGGCTTGGAAGATAAAGTGAGTCCATCAACTCCAATGGCATAACTGAGTGAAAGAAAAAGACCTATGGCACCTTACTCATCGTCTGAACAGTCTGCAACACGACATGTTGTAGCCCAAAATGGGTCAGCACATGGAATATGCTGGCAAAGTAACACATAGAGTAATGAACAGAATAAATGCGATCTCTACATGCATATATGGCTAGTGGAAAGCTCTATGGTTAATGGTTTGCATAAAGCCAATTTTTCTCTACATCAAAGGAATAAATTTATTTTACTATCATGGTGGTTGTTAAACATTGAGAAGGTTTCTCCAACTCAATCCCAATTAAACATCATCAATTGAACCCAATCAAATTAAATTTAGAGTGATGAGATCAACATGATAATCCAAGAACCACATACTCAAGATGTCCATAACCGGGGACACGACTAACCATGATTAGTTTGTACACTCTGCAGAGGTTTGCACACTTTTCCCCACAAGACTCGATCTCCTCCGTTGGATTTCTCGCAATACATAGTGTTTGAGAAACGGATGACTGAGACACAGTCTTTCAGAAACATTAACTCTTTACTCTGGATGGACAGTTACGCCTACTTTCCCCTACATCTGCTAGCCCACCACTAAAAGAGGTCATGCAACCTACTCAACTATGCTAGAGCCCATAATAGCTTGTGGCTGCACACGGAAGTTTCTAGCATTAAATATCTTTATGATCCCCTTGAGCCTGGGTGGCGAACCATAGGATGATCACACGGTACTCCGGGATATCCTAGGACAACACTGGATTCTCCAGGTGTCCTGACAACCACTTGGTACTCCAGGGTCGGGCACGGCCAGTTAGGTCGGCGAATTTAAAAAAAAACTAACGCGGAAAAACAAAAGAAAAGGAATACTAAACAGAGTCCAAAAATCCTGAAATAAATTTTCTCGGTCCTCTAATAATATTGCAGACAAAGTGAACATTTATTTGGGCTACTAGTGCAATTTTGAAAAATGCATTTTTTTCCTAATTCAAATAAAATAGTAATAAAAGTCCAAATAAAATTCTTATTTGATTTTAACATTTTTCCTCCAATATTTCTTTTATTTTGGAGAATTCATTTTATCCCCTCTCTTTTATTTTGACATTGGAAATATTTGGAGAGAAAATGATTAAAACCAAAATGATCCTCTTTTCAATATTTAGAAAATTCAAATATGAAAATAACGAAATCCCCAACTCTCTCCGTGGGTCCTTGAGTTGCTTAGAATTTCTAGGATCAACAAAAATGCAATGAAATATGATATGCAATGATGACCTATGTATAACATTCCAAATTGGAAATTTGGGATGTTACAGTGCATCATATTCCACCATGGCTAATGTCTTGTCCATAGGAAGGATGAATCATCGCAGATCGGCGCATCATCATAAATGGGACCTAGCAACAAATTAGAAGATACAATTGAGGTAGAGGTTAATTTGTTAGAAATTTAAATGGCCTCACATGCCCTATCAACTACCTCACTCTCTCTATGTGGTGGTGGCTCACTTACTCCCTCAAGGTAGGTGTATTCAATGTCACATATGGTGGAGTCACTCAAATCACTCAAGTGGTGGTGTTGGTGGCTCTCCTAACATGGGAATTGGGGCAACTCATCATATATGGGGATAGTGCTGAACTCGCTCTCGCTCTCAATAAGGTGGCACAAGTTACTCAAGTCATCATATGTCGCCATGGTCGAAGGGAAAATCCCATTCTCAACCATCTCGTCACCGTCGCCGTGGATGAAGGCCGAAGATGGCACATCATCACTCTTGCCTCCAAAGATGTAAGCATCATCCTTGCTGACCATCTTGTCGCTCGCCTCCAATGCATGTTCCTTGAGATACTCCGGAGTCATAGTCGTTACCGCGCCGTCTTGAAAAAGAGTCGAAGTAGACTTGGCCTCATCAATGCCACAAAGAGGAATGGCGGCATAGTCGAACTTTGGAGCATCATCTTGGAGCTGGTCAGGCTTGGACATCTCAGTGGTACTACCCTCATGCTCTCCATCTTGGAGCTTGCTCTTCGAGAAGTGTGCTTGGGGTGGAGAAGTGTTGGCCTTCATGAGTTCGTGCTCTGCCTTGAGAGCACAAATGTAGTTGTCGTCGAGCGACTTGTAGTTCTCTTGGAAGATAATCTTGGAGATGTCGTTGTTCAATCCCATCATGAAGTAGAACATCAACCAAATGGGGTCGTCCACACCGGCTCGTCGCAAGGCTTTCTTCATGTTCTTGAAGTACTCACCGAGGGACTTGGTTTCCTTGTATGGTGTTCTCCTAATTGGCGTTGAAGATGTTCCGTGTAGGTGGAAGGCACAAATTCTCGCCTCATCGCTTTGTTCATTGTGGTCCAAGTCATGGTGAAGCTTGTCGAAGGTCTATGAAGCCACCATGTCGATGCATAGTCGTGGAATGTACTTGTGGCGAATTTCACTTGATCTTCGGAAGGAACTTGATGTAGCTTGAGATAGTCATCCATCTTGCGCTCCCACTCGATATACTCCTCGGGGTCTTGAGTCCCATAGAAATGAATCTCGTGGTTGGTGTCGAGGTCGTAGTAGCTCGTGGAAGTCGCAGACTTGAGCTTGGGGAGCTTCTCTTGAGAGTAGTCTTGGGATGCTTGTTGCCGAAGATGCCGTATGTCTGTGGGTGAAGATGCCTTGAAGTCACTTGGCGAAGATTCCAAGGTAGATGGTGAAGTCGTTGAGCGGTTGTTGGTGTTGAGCTCTTGACCTTCACGTTCTCGTTGGTGATTGTGTCAATGCCGATGTGACCTTGCCGAAGATGGTAGCTCGTGAGGGTGTGCACTAGAGCGTCTTCTCGAAGATGATGAAGATCTCTTGTAGGACCTGTTGACGGCTTTAATCTCCTCATTTGAGCATCCATCTTGGCGTCCAAGTTGTTTTTCATGGCGCCAAACTCGCCGTTGTTGACCAAGGGGGGGTGCCTTGCTGATCTATCACAAGACTCAAGCAAAGGTGAGTAGAAAATGAGAGAAAAAATTAATGTTACCTTTTCTGAAGATTGAGGATGTATCGAGTATCACTCAATGTAATGCTGCAATAGTAGAATTGGTATCGGGTTTGTTTCTCACACCTACACAAGTAAAGCTTATGGAGGAGCTTGGTTAGGACGGGTGGCACAAAATTTCAAGCAAATGTTAGTCAAGTTATCAATAATGTTGAGAAGGTTCACAGAATTGCAAGTAAATCAAGTAGACCAATAGTAAAGAATGGCACACAGAAACACACACACACATGGATAGATAAACAGGGTCGTGCAACAAAGGAATGAGCTCAAAATGTGGAATCCATGGAAAACTCTTATGTTGCACAACTCTAGAGAGACGCTAGCACGATTGCTCTATAGGTGGATATGACACTTGTGCACAACCTATGAGATGCAAAATGTATCAACTTTCTATCCCAAGTGTGCTATATATCTATGATGTTCCATTGTTTCGCACACGATGATCCAAGATGATCAATATGCTAGTATGATATGAAATATGGTGATGCTTTGGATATTGCTTACAAGATATTTGTTTTTCTCTTTTTGCTTAAAAGCACTTTTTTATATGGCCACTTATGGGAAATGCTCGAACCAAGATAGCAATTGAGTATGCGGGAACAAACTTGTGACACAATAGATGATATGATAATACCAATATGAGGTATGCATGCAATGGTAGGTTCGTATCGATGATCACTAAAGTGCCAAGTAGCATGGCCTAGCAATACTCAAATGGCTAGTCTCGATAGGAAAGTGACGCAAAATGGTCTAGGGGTTAACAAAGTAGTGGCAAGAAAGAATATACAATGATGCAATACCACGATACCAAGATGATATAGAGGTTACCGTTCTTTCTTACTGTCAGGACCCCGACTCAATGCCACATCGATCTAGCATGTAACACCTCATATCACTTTGCGGCCTCACGCACGGTATTTCCACGGGTGTCTCCTTACCTTTGCCCGGGACCGTTTGCGCCTTCTGGCACACGTATATGATAGTGTCGCTAGCATCCATATGATAAGGAGCCCGGGCTGACATGGCTAGTCGTAAACCCAAAGTGGCACAAACTTACAGGGATAGGCATTCATGACCCAGCATCGAACGTGTCGGTCATCAGCGAGTGAATCCAGGCTGTAGCACTGGGCTAGCAGGACTCCGGTGAACCGGGCTGTAGCGGGCTAGCAGGACTCCTGTATTCATCGCGTGACATTTCCCCGAAGGGACAGACACAGGAACGAAGAAGGACACATGCCGGCCAGCCTAAGTGTTCCAGAGCAGTAGCAAGCTACCATGGCTCAGTGGAAGCACTAGGAGACATTTCCCGGTAAGAGAGGCTACTAAGGATAAACAACTAGATAGTCAGATCCCACACATACCAAGCATTTCAACAACATACACACAATATGCTCGATATGTGCAAATACAACATGGCATCACAACATGACTCTACAACTCAAGTATTTATTCAATAGGCTCTGAGGAGCGAGATATTACAAACATGGGTCTCACGACCCAACATTCAGAGCATACAAGTCAAAGCACAAGCGGAAGCTTAACTTGTCTGAGTACAGACAACTATAAATGAAAAAAAGCTAAAAAGCCTGACTATCTACCAGATCCTGCCGAGGGCACAAGATCGTAGCTGAGGTAACAAGCTAAACATCGAAGTCCACGCGGAACTATTAGCGAGACTGAAGTCTCTCTGCAAAAACGTAAAATAGGCAAACGTGAGTACAAATGTACTGAGCAAGACTTACATCAGAACTATCTACATATGCATCATTATCAACAAAGGGGATGGTGGGGTTTAACTGCAGCAAGCCAGCTTTGACTCAGTGGCTAACCTGAACTACGACTGCAAGTAACTCTTTTGAGGTGGCGCACACGAGTCCACATATTCACCATATCAATACACCACTATGGATCCGCTCCCGTCTCCCTACGAGAACGCCATCCATAGCACTCACGCTTATCTTGCACATTTTAGAGTATCCACTTTCACTTGTCTATGAACTATGCAAGGGGTCCAAGTTTCCATATCCGAGGAATCCGGCTATTCGAATAGATAATGATAACCCTGCAGGGGTGTACTTCTTCACACACGCTCTCGCCACTTATCGCCCTGTACACGTCATGTACCTCGGCAACCTTCAAGCGGAAGCCGGGCGAGGGAGTCGGCCACGACCTGACTAACCACACAAGTCTCTCGTCCAGGTTTATCGCCTATTCGGGTTCCATCCGCAAGGAGATCCGGCCGGGGTGTCGCTCACGGCCCAAAACGATGTGAGCAGGGTTCCAAGCCCACCTCGACGGGTGGATCTACGCTTGGTACACCATGCCATGGTGCCTAGTCTGTCCCAAGCCCACCTGTACCGGGTGCCACTTGGTAGACTACTAGCACTACCTACAAACACCAGAAACTAGTTGCAACTCCTGGACAGAGATCAGGTTGATTAATAAGTTGAGAGAGTCAATTAAGGATCCCAATGTGTGGTAGTAGCTATTCATGGATCACAAACACAGAACTCAGTTCCTGAGGACGGCTGCAATGAGACAACCCACCATGTACTCCTACATGGCCTCTCACCGCTACCTTTACCAAATCGTGTTCACACACTTAGCTCTCAACAGTAGGACATGTTCACACACCTCCAATTCATCCCTGATGAATCAGACCTGACACAACTCTAAGCAATAGTAGGCATGACAAACAACCATGAATGAGTAGGCACATCAGGGCTCAAACAACTTCTACTCATGCTAGTGGGTTTCATCTATTTACTGTGGCAATGACATCTCATGCAGAGGAGAAGGGGTTCAACTACCGCAGCATGTAACAGTTGAATCGTTGTTGTCCTAATGCAGTAAAATAGAGCAGGAGCGAGAGAGTGGGATTGTATCGGAATGAACAAGGGGGTTTTGCTTGCCTGTCACTTCTGAAGATAATATAGCTCTTCATTGGTGTCATCGATCTCATCGTCGGAACCACGTTTACTGAGAGGGAACAATTACCGGCAAGAGAGAGGAAATACAATCAATGCAATGCGACATTATGATGCATGATCATGACATGGCAATATGCTGTGGTTTGAGCTAATGCAGCTAGCAATAGGTTAAATGAAGTTGGTTTGAACCCTAGGTTCAAATTCAAACTCCATATGTGGATATTCAAATGCCATTATTTGTTTTGCCCAATTCAGCAACTATAAGTTGTTCTAACATGCATGAAAACAGTACAGATGGATAGATTGGATTTTTCTGATCATTTTTCATATACAATTTATTTCATTCTGAGTTACAGTTGAATTTCTGTGATTTTTAGAAGTTTAGGATATTTTCTGGAATTTTCAGAATAAGATTAAATCTAGAAAATACTTTATTGCGTCAGCATTGCGTCGCTGTGACGTCAGCAGTCAACGGATACGGTCCAGGTCAATCCTGACCTGTGGGTCCTGTCTGTCAGTGACTAACCTAACTAATCTAATTAGTTAGCGTTAAACTAACACTAACCTAGTTTAGTTAGTGGCCTGGGGCCCAGACGTCAGTGACCCAGAGGGGGTCAAACTGTGGCCAACCCCGGGTCAAACTCACCGGAGTTGACCCGCGGCTCGTCGCCGGCGATGCCAGAGACGGCGGAGGGCGTCGGAAACGCTCCTCCGACGACCAAATCGATGGCTGAGAGGTTCTACGCGATGCTGGAGCTCGTCCGCGTCTCGTGGTGCACGTAATAGCAGCTTAGGTGACCTAAATCGACGGTGGCAGCAACTTGCACGGCGGCCGGAGTTCGGGCGCGGACGGTGTCGAAGCTACGGTACACTAGAGGAGAAGCCGAAGAGTGATAGGTGCTCCTGGGAGTGTTCGGAGCGCGCTGATGGGCTCGGATGCGAGCGACAGCAGCTGTGGTCGCGGCGGCGCCATGGCCGGTGGCGAGGAGCGCTTGGCAAGGTGGTTAGAGCGGTTAGGGAAGGCAAACGAGCACGGGTTAGGGGGGAAAAGGACCGTGGCCTCACAGCGGTTGCAGGGGTCGTTGAAGCGGCCTCGGGGAAGGCTTGACGGCGTCGGAATCACGGCGGCGATCTCCTATGGCCGAGGAAGAAGATGAGGTCGAGGACGACGCGTCGGGGCTCTTCCGGTCGCGTGAGCCGACGGAGAGGACGAGGGAGGTATTGCGGAGCTCGGGAGCACGTCAGAGAGGAGAGGGGGTGGCGGTGGCGGCGAGGGCAGCGAGGGGCAGCGACGGTGGCGCTCGGCCGGTTGCGTGCGAGAGGGACAGAGGAGGGGAGAGGCGATGGGAGAGGTCGAGGGGGTTCCGGGGGTGTCGTGGCATCCTCAGGGCAACGGGGAGACAGGCAAGCAGGGTGGAGGTGGCCGGGGCGCGTGTGCGCGCACGGCTGCCACATGCCCTCCTGCCCACTCTCAGGAGGTGGAAGACGACAGGGAGGAGCCCCTGGTGGGCTAGGCTGGTTTTGCCCGGCTGGGCTGCTACAGTGCCAGGCTAGGTAAGTGCCAGGTAAGTTCTCTCTCTTTCTCTTTTAATTCCTGTTTTCTATTTTCCTGCAGCTTTATGGCTTTATTAAAAATACTAAATCAATCCCAAAAATCATGCAACTGCTCATGACCACTGTTGGAAATATATCCTACAGTAAACATTTCAGTTTGGGATTATTTGAGCATTTAAAATATTTAATAGCATTTAAATGCCCAAATGAAAATACTATATGATTTAATTCAAAAATCCAGAATGGCCTAGAAAAATGTGCACCATTTTTGGGAGAGGTTCTAGACCAATCCAAAAATAATGAACTTTTCTGAAGAGCATTTTGGGTTCACTGAGAATATTTTTATTTGAACCTAGTTGATTTGATCTGGTGCTAGGGTTTGAGCAATCCCCATTTCAACTTAAATAAAATTTAAACATGATGCACACATGAAGGGCTAGTCTAGTGCATACCAGAACTAGGGATGTGACAGCTCACCCCTACTAAACAAGAATCTCGTCCTGAGATTCAAGCATAGGGTAAGATGAAGGGGGAATGCAAACTAACATAATCTTCACGATCCAGGTGGCACTTCAAAGAACGTTGAATTGATCACCATCTTTGACCCGATGTCTTCCTCTGAGAACTCCAACTAACATGACAAGAAGAGGAAAGGAAAATTTCTAGAAGAATCAATCTTCTCGAAGACCGAACAACTCAGGATCAACTCATGGGATAAGACATAGCAACATCACTCGAGCTAAGACACGAGACACACATCTAGAGGGATGGAGTGGAACAAATGACGAGGGTTCACTAGGTAGACAACAATTCCACGCTTAAAAGGGTGGTGAACGGTTGTCAACGTAGCGAGGAGTTGAGTTGCCATGATGCCACAGCGGGACATCCTGGAGGAGGGTGATTTGTAGATTAATACCTTAAGTGGCAAAAAGAATTACCTTTGATATAGAGATCATTGAGACTCTTTATACTAGCTTAAGGCAAATTACAATCGATCATTTGGAGAAGTTCGAAAGAATGGCATACTCAGTTTGGAAAGGAAACTAGATTTATAAGACAACTTGACAAACGGAAGGCACATTCCAATCGATACTGAGGATATAACCTAGTGTCTGAGCATGCCCTCAAGAACTTGAGCATTTCCATATTCATCAAGGTTTTACCAACATCCGTGTCAAGGATCCTGGCAACACAACATACTACCATGATGAATAATGATGGATGATGCAGATGCAAAGGAAGATAACACCTTCTCAGATTTCACCTTAGCGAGGCCAAGGAAACAAAATCTGGATGATCGACCGAGAGACATTTAGCACTCCGCTTCTAATGTTCTCCTTGACGTGCTAGTGTAACCCATTCATAGATATGGTTTGATATCTAGAACATCAAGTAAAAGGCCGGACTTCGGAAACACCAAAAATCATAAGGCACAACTAGGGGGTAAATCCTACGAAGTCCTTATGGGGAGGTGGCCAACTTCTTCAATCAAGATACTACAATAATAGGTCTTCCGGCGGGGTGTGTCGGCCACGACATCCACTTTACCGGTTATCGAGAGACCAATATTATGGTTTTTGGAAAATGCTCCAACCATCATATCTGCCTGAGATTCAGATCTGGTTGGTGTCAGAATATTCCAGACTCATCAAGTCTAGAGAAAAAAAAATGAAAGTTTGCAACACAAACCGACGGGATAACGTTGCGAGATTCTCGGGAAAGGACTGCGGTAGCAAGCTCCAAAACATGAGCTGATTCTGCTACACACATGTGAACACACTGTCCCAGACAAGCATGACCACATGGTAGTCTTACAACAAAACACTACCGAGTTCTGGTTGGGAGCCATCATCGAGGACATCAGAGACTTGTGCATGATCTAGAATTAAGACAACCAATTCCTTTTCCTTGAGCAAATCAATCAGTGGCTTGGCATGGTAGGGACACATATAGAATGGAGGTAGCTAATCTCACAATCCAATGTATACTTTGCACATGCATGAATGACTTGGGATGATTCCAAAGGAAGCAAAAACAATCTTTCTCGGATCCACGGCGGCAACTTACACTAAGTGCACATGAATTAGAGAAAGTCTCATCTTTCATCCGGACATATGCTCCATGAGCGGGTCATGAAGATAATGCTTATATAAGTTTCCAATACTAGCTGGATGTTCAACACAATCATGGAGAGGTTAAATATGTTGCTGATGGGCTCAACAACAATTCATCCCGGTTTCCATGAAGAAGGAATTCCGTAATTATGTGAACAAGTGATAGCACTGGTCAGACTCAAAAGATTTAATGGTGTATGCTCAAGGAATCAACAATGAGTAAGACAACATTACGAACATCATTGGTTCTGATTTGATTTTAGCCCATACTCAAATCAAAGGTTTGGGGTAAGACAATAAATCCAACAATTGACCACGAGGATCAATCAATGAAGATATCATCTTTCTTCAACACACACACACACACACACAAGATATCCCTTTGGAATGAACTGAGTCGGACAAGCTTTCATCTTCCAACTCTCCAAGTTGTTGTTTAGCTTAACCAACCAGCTCAGGGTTATCCAACACAGATTCTTGGAGAAAGGGTGGTTTCGAAAACCAACTTGATCACGAGCTCAACATAGCGGTCAGGTGACATCCTGGTGATATGTCCGAGAAGATAATCAGAAAATCACGAACCACCGATATGTTATTAAGCTCGAGAACAATCTTGCTTTTCAAGGCAATATGAGATGATCAGATAAGAAAGGGATTGGCATAGCCTTAACTCACTGATCGAAGAGTGCACCGGAAATATGGACTAGGTAGCATAATCACTCTTAGAATGATAATTCAATAACCAACATGCTAAGAATGAGATTATTGTCCATTTACTACCAAGCAACAAGGTTGCTAGGAGTATCGATTTCACACACCATAGATCACATGTCGGCATTCCGGTTGCAACAACACGGAAGCCGAGAAATGAATAATGATGGCGAGGAGTATCACTACATCAAGAATTCATAAGAGGTGGTGCAATCCTCATGACACTCTTGACTTAAAGATGGTAACACTCCAAGATAGAGCAGAACAAAAGCTGGATTGCAATTGATCCACGGAACACAACTGCTTTGACCCAATCCTGGAAATGAATAAGGTACTGGAGTTTGTTTCTCCTAGTCATTCCGGAATAGAATGGCTTGACGGACCACAAGAGTGATAGGCATCGATGAACAAATGCACGCATACTCTTGACTATCAATTGATAGACGAGGGTCGAAATACAATTAAAGAGGGACAACCCAAGAGAACATATGATTTTCTGAGTTGTGGATGCATGGACTAGCATGTCGAACGAGTTCAACATATTTCTTCCAGATAACCCATGCATAAAGGTTGAACTGGCAGAGTCACAATATAGAGAGAAGAACTCATCAAGAGCACTCTTAATGTGATCTTTCGGTTCAGCGAGAAACTTCTTCCATAAGAAGTTCATGGTATTGGAAGAAGGAAATACCACGGATCTCGAGGACTATCGCAAAGGTTACTAATATCCTAAAGGAACAAGCAAACACTAACAACATGAAGTAGGTAGGGTGAATCTCGGGTTCAAAACCCAGGAGTAGAATACCTACAAACTAAATTGCATCACGGGATTCTTTCGAGAATGACGGTGGCTAGAATCATCACACTGGGAACACAAAGCATGGCTAGGGTACTAGGTGGTACTCTAAGACACCTAGGGTCATAATAATAACTCCAACATATATGTCGAGGCAATAAAGTACCTCAACTCAGCAATTAGTGTGAATAATCTGGCCCAAAGGATTATTAGGAATGGGAAGGAGGGATTTGCAAATGCTTCAGACTATTTAGAAACTTGGGATGACTCGGACAGCATAACGGCTGTAAATGCTCAAAAGGTTTGAGACATTCTGCAAAATGGTGGCATAACCACTCGAACATCATAATATCAAGGTTTCGAGATCAATTGTCAACACTCGGAAGTAGTAGGAACTTAACTGAGGCTTAAATCCATCAATCCTATAGGTCTACGGATTAGTAACACGTGATCCTAAAAGAAAGAAGAGAAGGCCTAGTTCCTTAACCCCGTAGGGAAGATAAGATGACTCGGATCAGAAGGCATAAGGTATAAGGAGTAAAAAGAGCCTTACGTTCCATCCCACAATCAATTCCCTTATATAACTAAAGCATTTCTAGACTCAACTTCGACCAGTTTGGCTTGGTAATCCTACAGGTAGTCAAGCTCTGATACCAAAGCTGTCAGGACCCCGACTCAATGCCACATCGATATAGCATGTAACACCTCATATCACTTTGCGGCCTCACGCACGGTATTCCCACGGGTGTCTCCTTACCTTTGCCCGGGACCGTTTGCGCCTTTTGTCACACGTATATGATAGTGTCGCTAGCATCCATATGATAAGGAGCCCGGGCTGACATGGCTAGTCGTAAACCCAAAGTGGCACAAACTTACAGGG
Organism: Triticum timopheevii; assembly: GCA_963921465.1. Classification (NCBI taxonomy): domain Eukaryota; kingdom Viridiplantae; phylum Streptophyta; class Magnoliopsida; order Poales; family Poaceae; genus Triticum; species Triticum timopheevii. The sequence continues at coordinate 242,403,019 of OY997264.1, read as the reverse complement.
ACAGGCATCCATGACCCAGCATCGAACGTGTCGGTCATCAGCGAGTGAATCCAGGCTATAGCACTGGGCTAGCAGGACTCCGGTGAACCGGGCTGTAGCGGGCTACCAGGACTCCTGTATTCATCGCGTGACATTTCCTCGAAGGGACAGACACAGGAACGAAGAAGGACACATGCCGGCCAGCCTAAGTGTTCCGGAGTAGTAGCAAGCTACCATGGCTCAGTGGAAGCACTAGGAGACATTTCCCGGTAAGAGAGGCTACTAAGGATAAACAACTAGATAGTCAGATCCCACACATACCAAGCATTTCAATAACATACACACAATATGCTTGATATGTGCAAATACAACATGGCATCACAACATGACTCTACAACTCAAGTATTTATTCAATAGGCTCCGAGGAGCGAGATATTACAAACATGGGTCTCACGACCCAACATTCAGAGCATACAAGTCAAAGCACAAGCGAAAGCTTAACTTGTCTGAGTACAGACAACTATAAATGAAAAAAAGCTGAAAAGCCTGACTATCTACCAGATCCTGCCAAGGGCACAAGATTGTAGCTGAGGTAATAAGCTAAACGTCGAAGTCCACGCGGAACTATTAGCGAGACTGAAGTCTCTCTGGAAAAACGTAAAATAGGCGAACATGAGTACAAATGTACCCAGCAAGACTTACATCAGAACTATCTACATATGCATCATTATCAACAAAGGGGATGGTGGGGTTTAACAGCAGCAAGCCAGCTTTGACTCAGTGGCTAACCTGAACTACGACTGCAAGTAACTCTTTTGAGGTGGCGCACACGAGTCCACATATTCACCATATCAATACACCACTATGGATACGCTTCCGTCTCCCTACGAGAACGCCATCCATAGCACTCACGCTTATCTTGCGCATTTTAGAGTATCCACTTTCACTTGTCTATGAACTATGCAAGGGGTCCAAGTTTCCATATCCGAGGAATCCGGCTATTCGAATACATAATGATAACCCTGCAGGGGTGTACTTCTTCACACACGCTCTCGCCACTTATCGCCCTGTACACGTCATGTACCTCGGCAACCTTCAAGCGGAAGCCGGGCGAGGGTGTCGGCCACGACCTGACTAACCACACAAGTCTCTCATCCAGGTTTATCGCCTATTCAGGTTCCATCCGCAAGGAGATCTGGCCGGGGTGTCGCTCACGGGCCCAAACGATGTGAGCAGGGTTCCCAAGCCCACCTCGACGGGTGGATCTAAGCTTGGTACACCGTGCCACGGTGCCTAGTCTGTCCCAAGCCCACCTGTACCGGGTGCCACTTGGTAGACTAATAACACTACCTACAAACACTAGAAACTAGTTGCAACTCTTGGACAGAGATCAGGTTGATTAATAAGTCAAGAGAGTCAATTAAGGATCCCAATGTGTGGTAGTAGCTGTTCATGGATCACAAACACAGAACTCAATTCCTGAGGACGGCTGCAATGAGTAAACCCACCATGTACTCCTACATGGCCTCTCACCGCTACCTTTACCAAATCGTGTTCACACACTTAGCTCTCAACAGTAGGACATGTTCACACACCTCCAATTCATCCCCGATGAATCAGACCTGACACAACTCTAAGCAATAGAAGGCATGACAAACAAGCATGAATGAGTAGGCACATCAGGGCTCAAACAACTCCTACTCATGCTAGTGTGTTTCATCTATTTACTGTGGCAATGACAGGTCATGCAGAGGATAAGGGGTTCAACTACCGCAGCATGTAACAGTTGAATCATTGTTGTCCTAATGTAGTAAAATAGAGCAGGAGCGAGAGAGTGGGATTGTATTGGAATGAACAAGGGGGTTTTGCTTGCCTGTCACTTCTGAAGATAATATAGCTCTTCATCGGTGTCATCGATCTCATTGTCGGAACCACGTTTACTGAGAGGGAACAATTACCGGCAAGAGAGAGGAAACACAATCAATGCAATGCGACATTATGATGCATGATCATGACATGGTAATATGCTGTGGTTTGAGCTAATGCAGCTAGCAACAGGTTAAATGAAGTTGGTTTGAACCCTAGGTTCAAATTCAAACTCCATATGTGGATATTCAAATGCCATTATTTGTTTTGCCCAATTCAGCAGCTATAAGTTGTTCTAACATGCATGAAAATAGTATAGATGGATAGATTGGATTTTTCTGATCATTTTTCATATATAATTTATTTCATTCTGAGTTACGGTTGAATTTCTATGATTTTTAGAAGTTTAGGATATTTTCTGGAATTTTCAGAATAAGATTAAATCTAGAAAATACTTTATTGCGTCAGCATTGCGTCGCTGTGACGTCAGCAGTCAACGGAGACGGTCCAGGTCAATCCTGACCTATGGGTCCCGTCTGTCAGTGACTAACTAATCTAATTAGTTAGCGTTAAACTAACACTAACCTTGTTTAGTTAGTGGCCTGGGGCCCAGACGTTAGTGACCCAGAGGGGGTCAAACTGTGGTCGACCCCGTGTCAAACTCACCGGAGTTAACCCATGGCTCGTCGCCGGCAATGCCAGAGACGGCGGAGGGCGTCGGAAACGCTCCTCCGACGACCAAATCGATGGCTGAGAGGTTCTACGCGATGCTGGAGCTCGTCCGTGTCTTGTGGTGCACGTAATAGCAGCTCAGGTGACCTAAATCGACGGCGGCGGCAACTTGCACGGCGGCCGGAGTTCGGGCGCGGACGGTGTCGATGCTACGGTACACTAGAGGAGAAGCCGAAGAGTGATAGGTGCTCCTGGGAGTGTTCGGAGCGCGCTGATGGGCTCGGATGCGAGCGACAGCAGCTGTGGTCGCGGCGGCGCCATGGCCGGCGGCGAGGAGCGCTCGGCAAGGTGGTTAGAGCGGTTAGGGAAGGCAAACGAGCACGGGTTAGGGGGGGGGAAGGACCGTGGCCTCACAGCGGTTGCAGGGGTCGTTGAAGCGGCCTCGGGGAAGGCTTGATGGCGTCGGAATCGTGGCGGCGATCTCCTGTGGCCGAGGAAGAAGATGAGGTCGAGGACGACGCGTCGGGGCTCTTCCGGTCGCGTGAGCCGACGGAGAGGACGAGGGAGGTACTGCGGAGCTTGGGAGCGCATCGGAGAGGAGAGGGGGTGGCGGTGGCCGCGAGGGCATCGAGGGGCAGCGATGGTGGCGCTCGGCCGGTTGCGTGCGAGAGGGACAGAGGAGGGGAGAGGCAATGGGAGAGGTCGAGGGGGTTCCGAGGGTGTCGTGGCATCCTCAGGGCGACTGGGAGATAGGCAAGCAGGGTGGAGGTGGCCGGGGCGCATGTGCGCGCACGGCTACCACATGCCCTCCTGCCCACTCTCAGGAGGTGGAAGACGACAGGGAGGAGCCCCTGGTGGGCTAGGCTGGTTTTTCCCGGCTGGGCTGCTACAGTGCCAGGCTAGGTAAGTGCCAGGTAAGTTCTCTCTCTTTCTCTTTTAATTCCTGTTTTCTATTTTCCTGCAGTTTTGTGGCTTTATTAAAAATAATAAATCAATCCCAAAAATCATGGAACTGCTCATGACCACTGTTGGAAATATATCCTACAGTAAACATTGCAGTTTGGGATTATTTGAGCAATTAAAATATTTAATAGCATTTAAACGCCCAAATGAAAGTACTATATGATTTAATTCAAAAATCCAGAATGGCCTAGAAAAATGTGCACCATTTTTGGGAGAGGTTCTAGACCAATCCAAAAATAATGAACTTTTCTGAAGAGCATTTTGGGTTCATTGAGAATATTTTTATTTGAACCTAGTTGATTTGATCTGGTGCTAGGGTTTGAACAATCCCCATTACAACTTAAATAAAATTTAAACATGATGCACACATGAAGGGCTAATCTAGTGCATACCAGAACTAGGGATGTGACACTTACGATTAGGGTGTCAAAATGGTGAAGGTGGTCGATGACGAATCCTTAACAAAGTTGGGCAGCGGTGTTGTCAATGTCGAACCATTCCAACTTAGCCGAAAGACCCTAGGAAACAGAAAAACTGCCAACTCAAAGTTTCCAAAGGCAATTGTCAAATGGTGGTAGCGAAATGTGGTGGTCATTCCGGAGTTGGAAACGCTGAAGTGGTGTTGGTGGTTGATGAAGAAGCAACCATCCCTAAGTAGCAGAAACACCCAAGTAGACTCAAGTCACCACTCAAGCAAACACATATGCTATATGGATCATAATGTGTTAGGTTGCGGAAAGCCATGGTGGTTTGTCAGATGATATGGTGGAGGGCCTAGGCAAATATGTCGAAATGCCAAAAAATTTATGGAGTCAAATGATGTTGGAACCTATCTAGATTGATGGGGGATGTCAATAGATACTCAACGAGCTAAAGAACGTCAAAATCGGACTTCGGGGGTGAAAGTTATGGCAGAAATGAAGTTGTTGTTGGGCTGATTCATCGGGGGTGCGGGCACCCGGGGGTACAAACCCTAGAGGGTATCTTTTTACACTTGGAGGGGGAAAAGGAGCAAGAACACAAGAACACACAAGGGAAATCACTCCAAACAAACCCAATCACACACCCACTAGAGTAGCAAACACATAGATCCACAAAAATACATGAACAATCAAAGGAAACAAGCACAAGGGTAAAGTTCTTCCCAAATCCAAGAAGGAGATTGAGGTCTTGATGATCCTATGATGGGTATAATTCCCTAGATAGGGGTCTTGATATCCACTAGGGATCTTCTCCTAGGAGGTCTTGATCTCCTAGAGGAGTGGATACAAGAAGCAAAGCTCTCTACTATCTCTCATATACTTTGATATCCCTCTATATGACCTAGGGTGAGAGTACTTATAGCCTAGGGACGAAATAAGAGGGAGAGGGGTACAAGGGTCATTTTTCCCGAGTTGCACGCAGGCAAAATCGGTGGAGTGCGGGCACCTAGGGTAAAGGGGTCCGGGCACCCGGACTGGTCAGAGGGAGGCACCAAAGAGGTGGCCGAGCACCCGGGGGTTGAAGACCCGGGCTCCCGTACGGGTCAGAGGGCGGCGGCCTAGTGGAGGTAGAGGCCGGGCAGCCGAGGGTCGCGGCTCGGGCACCCAGAGGCAAGGGCCAGCGCCCAGCGGGATGGCCGGGCGCCCTGGGCGGTGGGCAGCGCCCAGGCTGGGGCGGCCGGGCCCTCGGGGGCACAATGGCCGGGCACCCAGGTGTCCAGTGGCTCCACCCCTTCATGCCCTTCTTCCTTCTCCTTTCTCCATGTGTGCTTCAATCTCCCTCCTAGCTTCTTCGTGGAGGTCCTTGGTACCTAAGAAGACACAACGAATCCATTGGAGGTAGAAGCCAACTCTCATGTGAATCCACATGAAGTTCGAAGAGGAAAGAATAAACCTCGGTTTCGATTGCGCGTGCTCTTGTCATTGGTCCAGCTCGTGCTTGATGAGTTGTAGTAGAGTCCATGGGGATGATATAGGGATGCTCTTCATACCCTAGTTTATGCGCTACTTCATAAGGGACCAATTTGGATAAAAAAGTTTAATGCTATGGTTAGATTTTATCTTAATACTTTTCTCGTAGTTGCGGATGTTTGCGAGGGGGTTAATCATAGGTAGGAGGTTTGTTGAAGTAAGAACAACATCTAAGCATCGGTCCACCCAGATATCAAATTGTCAAAGTAGCGAACATGAATCAAACCAACATGATGAAAGTGATATGGTGAAATTCCCTTGTACCCTCACGAACGCTTTGATTATCATAAGAGACCATTTTGGCATGTCCTTTGCCACAAAAGGATTGTGCTACCCTACTGCACTTTATTTATCGTTACCATTACTTGCTCGTTACAAATTATCTTGCTATCAAACTACTTGTTACCGACTGTTTCAGTGCTTGCGGAAAATAACTTGCTGAAAAACACTTTTCATTTCCTTCTGCTCCTTGTTGGGTTCGACATCTTCCTTATGGAAGGACTACAATTGATCCCCAATACTTGTGGGTCATCACTTGTGCATCCAAAAACCCTTAAACTCAGTTTCTTGCCTTAAGTGTCCACCATATCTAACTATGAATTGAATAAGATCCTTCAACTAAGTTGTCATCGATGCAAAAAGCAATAAAAATTGCTCCTAAATGTGTATGATCTTCTATTGTAAAGGAAAATAAGCATTGTACGAACTTGTGATGGCAAAGAAATAAAAGCAACGGATTGCATAATAAAGGTTGCTAACACAAAGGGTAATATAAAGTGACGTTCCTTTGCATTAAGGGCTTGCACAACCAAATATAAAAAGCGCATGATAACCTCTGCTTCCCTCTGCGAAGGGCCTACCTTTTACTTTTATGTATTTACTTTTATGCAAGAGTCAATAGTATTCCTTCTCACTTCAACCTCAATTATTCTCTAGTTAGCAAGTATGATGTGGTGGGAAAAGATCCAAGCATATATGGACATTCGAATATATTTGATCATGAATTATTATTGTTGACAGTTATCTGTATGATAAGTAAGTTGGGAGGCGAAACATTAAGATCCTATCTTTCTCTGTGTTTGATGGATGCTATTTGTTCTGAAAATATGATTTGAGTGTTAGCAATCATGGAAGACAATATGATAGTTGAGTATGTGAAATTTGATAAATCAAAGCTCTTACATAGATCCTTCTTGAAAATAAGATGAATTGCAATTTTTTGATGATTGAGAACATAGTTTGTTAGTTTTCAAGAAATTTTATGGACTATGCTTTTAACTTGTGAATAGCTTGATACTTGATCATGACAAGTTTTATGAGATGAGCTAACGTTTATGACTGATAATGATGCTAGAAAAAGTTTTTGGAACTATCATTGATCAAACTTATGCACTATGCTAGCATTCACACTTCATAAATTATTTCTTTTATCATTTACCTACTTGAGGACGAGCAGGAATTAAGCTTGGGGATGCTGATACATATGATAATTCCCAAGTGCAAGGAATCATCATTGCAATTTCCAAAGGTGGACTTCATAAGTATGGAGTGTCGAACCACAAGGAGCTAAAGGTAAGATCAATATTCTCACAAGTCCTGTCTGCCACTGATACGACTCTACGTACACCGAACGTTTGCTTCCAACTAGAAACGAGAAATAAAACTACGCTGTGGGTATAAAGAGGATAGCTTTGCATGATAAAGGAGAACTAAAATATAAAATTAGGTAATGTTAATATAAAGTTAGAATATATTATAAATAGTGAGTGTGGAGTAATGATGGACCGGTGTGCGTAATTGTTCTAGGCAATTGTTAACAAGATCGGTGATCATAATTGCAATTTCATATGAGGGAGAGGCTTAAGCTAACATACTTTATCTTCTTGGATCATATGCACTTATGATTGGAACTCTAGCAAGCATCCACAACTACTAAAGATCATTAAGGTAAAACGCAACCATAACATTAAAGTATCAAGTCCCACTACAAAAAAATACACTTCCATGATGATACGTGTTTGTCACAGTAGGTCATGTTTTCTGTCATGCATGTACATCCGTGGCGATTTTATGACAGAATCAAGATAGTCAAACCTGTGCTGTCGTAGAAGTGTTCCATGACATCGCCAAAATTATCATCACGGAAGTGTCCACTTCCATGATGACAAATCGCACATCATAGAAGTGCTTTCGTCAAGGGTGACCAACACCTGGCATTGATACGTTTCCAACGTATCTATAATTTATGAAGTATTCATGTTGTTATTTTATCATTCTTGGGTGTTTTACAATCATTTTATAGCAACTTCATATCATTTTTTGGGACTAACCTATTGACCCAGGGCCCAGTGCCAGTTGTTGTGTTTGCTTGTTTTTTACATCAAAGGAAATCAATATCAAACAGAGTCCAAACGCAACGAAACTTTACAGAGATATTTTCAGGACCAAAAGGAACCCAATGGGCCTGAGCTGCACCTGGGGGTGCCCCGAGGGGGACACAACCCACCAGGGCGCGCCAGGCCCCCTCGGCACGCCTAGGTGGGTTGTGCCCACCTTGTTGGCCTCCCACACCCCCTCTTTGCACTATAAATTCCCAAATATTTCAAAACCCTTCGGGGTTAACCTAGATCAGAAGTTCCTCCACCACAAGGTCTCTGTATCCGCAAAAACCAAACTAGACCCCGTTCTGGCACCCTGCTGGAGGGGCGAACCATCTTCGGTGGCCATCTTCATCATCCGGGCGGCCACCACAATGAGGAGGGAATAGTCCACCCTCGGGGCTGAGGGTTTGTACCAGTAGCTATGTGTTTGATCTCTCTCTCTCTCTCTCTCTCTCGTGATCTACATCATGGGCTTTGTTAATATAGTCGGGTCATATGATGTTTCTCCCCTCTATATTCTTGTTATGATGAATTCAACCTTTACCCTTCAAATTTTGTCTTGTCGGATTGAATATTCAGAGATGAGAACACATGATATATGTCTAGCAATATGAATAATTGAGGTGAAAATGAGGTATATTATTTATTCACTTGATATGTGTTATGGCATTCAACTCGCGGATTCCCGCGGTGATATTGGGGTAATCTATGCATAGGGGTTGATACATGTTTTTCTCCGATGGAAACTTTGGGGTCTCTTTCTAGTTCTTTGTGTGGATTGAGTATTATGAATATGAATTTTCTTTGGTGTTATTCTAGTACGAACTCTAGGATAGATCGAACGGGAAAAATTGCTTTGTGTTATTTTAGTATGAACTCTTGAATAGATCGAACGGAAAGAATAGGTTTGAGGTGGTTTCGTGACCTACAAACAATTCCTAACTTTTGTTCTCCGCTAATAGGAACTCAGGAGTGATTTTTTATTGCACTTTGAGGGATAATCATATGATCCAACTATGTTAGCATTGTTGAGAGGTTGCACTGGCGAAAGTACGGACCCTAGGCCTCATTTTAAGCATTGCAACACCGTTTTTTTGCCCGTTTACTATATGCTACCTTGCTGTTTTTATTTATTCAGATTATGAAAATATATTTCTACCATCCATATTACACTTTTATCACCATCTCTTCGCTGAACTAGTGCACCTATACAATTTACCATTGTATTGGGTCTGTTGGGGACACAAGAGATTTCTTGTATTTAGTTGCAGGGTTGTTTGAGAGAGACCATATTCATCCTACACCTCTCACGGAATGATAAACCTTAGGTCATCCACTTGAGGGAAAATTTCTACTGTCCTACAAAATTCTGCGCTTGGAGGCCCAACACGTGTCTACAAGAACAAAGTTGTGTAGTAGACATCAAGCTCTTTTCTGGTGCCATTGCGGGGGAGGTGAGTGCTTGAAGGTGTATCTTTAGATGCTGCAATTGAATCTTTTAGTTTCTTGTTTTATCACTAGTTTGGTTTATAAAACAAAACTAGAAAAAATGGAATTAAGGTTGCATCATATTATTGTTCATCTTTATAATATCTTTCTTGAAAATGATGGTTCAAAGAATTGTGCTCAATTGATAGAAGAAGAATTTAATAAAATGATTGGCATGAATGATGAGCATGATTGCAATGTTGTTATTATGAATTCTTTGAATATCCATAATGCTAATGATGAGTGCACTAGACATGATAATGATGTCTCCTATAAGAATGTCAATTTTTGTGGAGTAAATTGGGAGTGCACACAGACACCAAAAAGGGCAGATAGATTTTGTAAGAAGCATAAATATTTAGAAACAAAAAAGTTGCAAGAGAGTTGCTGAAAGATTCAATATTTGTCACCATCCTTGTGAAATTTGCAATGAACATGGTCATTTAAAGCTCCAATGCTATTTGTTTCATGATAAAATTGTGTCCAAAAATTGTGATAACTTGATTACCCTTGAGCATCATAAAGAGCTTAGTCTTCTTTTTGGTATGAAGAAATGAAACGTATAACTAAGGATGTTCCAAAATTTAATCTCAGTAGAATTCTTGATTTCGATCTAGAGGAAATTTACATATTTTGTGTGGTAAATTGCATTGAAAATCCTTATATTGCCAACTATCTAAAGACAAGAAAACAAATAGAGCATGAAGAGAGTACTAATGAAAGGGAAAATATTTCCCAATAACCTCCTAGTGTTTATGATGAATCAGGTAATGAGGAGGAGCTCCCTATCCAATCAATCTCTTCAACAAGATTCTCGGAAAAAATGATTAAACCCACACGTGAGGTGGTGAAGAAGAAAAAGAAAAGAAGAAAAAGTAGAGGTAAAAAGGTAACTCTCCCAAGTAATATTGCTCCTATCACCATTGTTCCTCTTGAAAGTGAATCAAATATGTTGATGGAGGATGATGATATTGAGTATGATTTTGTGATGCCTACTACTTGTTGTGGTGATTATGATTGGGAAGACAATGATGTCTCTTATGATATTAAAAATATTATTGTCACTTGCTTGGAAGAATATGATAATGATGTTTGCTATACTATTGGTGCCATTCATGCTATTGATAAGAATGATTATGATGATATGCAAAACCACAAGCTTGGGGATGTTATGTTTGATGGGTATGAAATGTTTAATGATTTATTTGCTGAAAATAATGCTTGTCCTAAGCTTGGGTATGCTTTGCATAATGAATATGATCCTTTCATTACTTCTAATTTTGATAAGAAAATTTATTATGATGATAGCATGCCTCCTATTTATGATGATTACAGTGATGAAAGTGGGTTTGGAAGAGTGTCAACTCTAGGTAATAGTGATCCAACTATTTTGGAGGGTGTTGAATCTTATTACAATATTGATGAAAGTAAATTTGGAAGGTCATGAATTTATATAGTGATAATCCACTATTTTGGAAGAGGTTTTAGTTGACTATGATGAGAACAAATTTGCTAATTATGATGATTATTATGATGACATGTATGCCATAAAGAGTAATAAATTATCTATGCTTTTGGATCATGAAAAGAATGATTTATGTGATGGTTATATGGATGAATCTATTCATGATGCTACTGAAAATTATTATGAGAGAGGAACTTATGATTCATCATGCTCTTGTTATGTTTCAATCTTTATCTTTTATATGAGCATCATTGAACTCATCATGCCTAGCTAAAAGGCATTAAAGAAAAGCGCTTGTTGGGAGACAACCCAACACTTTTACCTACTGTTTTTGTATGTTCACATGATTAGGCTACTGTATTAATCATATTTTATTGTCTTTGTTTCAATAAAGTTCCAAGTAAAGCCTTTGGGATCATGTTGGGTGATAGTTGATTTGATCATGCTGAAAAAACAGAAACTCTTGCGCTCACGAAAATAGCTCTCATTTTTAATAGAAGAGTGGTTTTGAGTTGATTCCTTTTTAAGAAGATCGATATACAAGTTGGTCACGTGGTCATATTTTTCTAATAATTTTGGAAGTTAGGGAAGTATGATGAATCTTGCATTCTTTACAGACTATACTGTTTTGGCAGATTGTTGTTATGGTTGCATTGTTTGCATATGTTTGCTTGTTTAATGATTCTATTTGAGGATAGGACTATTAAATATGCAGAGGCATTTAGTATGAAATGTTGAATAATAATTTTAGAAATTTGCTACAGTAGAGAATGATAAGGTTATTGCATTGGTTTATACTAACTTATCTCATGAGTTCTTGTTGAGTTTTGTGTGGATGAAGTGTTTGAGATTTAGGGAAACCATGATATGGTAGGAATTAAGAAGACACAAAAGCTCGAGCTTGGGGATGCCCAATGCATCCCAGGTTAATATTCCAAGAAGTCTCAAGCATCTAAGCTTGGGGATGCCCCGGTAGGCATCCTACCTTTCTTCTTCAACAATTATCGGTTAGTATCGGTTGAGCCTAAGGTTTTGCTTCTTCACATGTTGTGTTATCCTTGGAATGTCATTTTTTTTGTTTTGATTGATGTTTTAATAAAATACTTAGACTTGATTTTTTTAAATAAAATAGAGTCCTCAAATAGGAGGCTAGGTAAGCGGCATTCACATCCCGTCAACGAAGCTCTTTTCTATGGAATTGCTCTAGTGCTTCACTTATATCCTATGAGTAAATTGTTGAATGAATTGAATATCATGAAGTTGGAATTATATGTTCACATCATCCCTAGTAGTGGCTTCACATTGGGTTTAGAAAGTGAAAGCTTTTGAAGCTTGACAATCACAATATTGGTCATTCAAGCAATTCACAAATAATTAGTATAAGGAAGAGAACTTTGAAATGAAAATACACTATCTTGGAAATCTTTTGTGATTGTAAGCCCCCATCAAAATATTATATGCCAAAATTGTTGACGTTGGACAAGGAACACAACGTAATGATTTATGTTTTCTCATATTCACATAGAAGTCATATTGTCATAGATCCTTTAAGTTGTGGTGCTTGGCCCCCTTCTTTGCTAGCCAAAAATTCCGCACCAAGTAGAGATACTACTTGTGCATCCAAAAACCCTTAAACCCAAATCTTATTTTCAAGAGTCCACCATACCTACCTAAGGATTGATCAAGATCCTTCAAGTAAGTTGTCATCGGTGCAATAAGGGAATAAAAATTGCTTCTAAAAGTGTGAGATCATTTATTGTAAGAGAAGATTGAGCGTTGTAGGAACTTCGATGGCAAAGAATAAAAGCGACAGACTGCAAAATAAAGGTTGCCATCTTAAGGGGCAATACAACATGACATTCTTTTTCACTAAGGGATTGAGCATACAAACAAATAAGCGCATGGTAACCTCTGCTTCCGTCTGCGAAGGGCCTATCTTTTACTTTTGAGTATTTACTTTTATGCAAAGAGTCAAAGTTTTTCTCTCTATTCCTTTTTATTTTTCTCTTTTGGCAAGCATCATGTGGTGAGGAAAGATCTAGGCACATATGTCCAGTTGAATATGTGTAGCATGAGTTATTATTGTTGACATCACCCTTGAGGTGAATACATTGGGAGGCAAAACAATAAGCCCATATCTTTCTATGTGTTCAGTTGAAACGTTTTTCTCATGTCTATACGGTGAGTGTTAGTGATCATAGAAGACTATATGATGGTTGAGTATGTGGAGCTCTTAATTAAACTCTGTTGAATAAGTTGAATTGCAATTGGTTGGTGACTGAGAACATAGGTTGTTGAGTTTCAAGAGACTTCGTTGTTTTAACCTTAACATGTGAATTGGTTGCTACTATAACATGAGAAGTTTTATAAGAAAGAATTGCTATTATGATGCTAGAAAAAGTGATTGAAATTATCATTTATCAAACTTATGCACTTTAATAGCTTTCACACTTCATAAATTATTTCTTTTATCATTTACCTACTCGAGGACGAGTAGGAATTAAACTTGGGGATGTTGATAAGTCTCCAACGTATCTATTATTTATGAAGTATTCATGCTGTTATTTTATCATTCTTGGGTGTTTTACAATCATTTTATAGCAACCTTATATAATTTTTTGGGACTAACCTATTGACCTAGTGCCACTGCCAGTTGTTGTTTTTTGCTTGTTTTTTACATCGCATGAAATCAATATCAAACGGAGTCCAAACGCAACGAAACTTTATGGAGATTTTTTTTTGGACTAAAAGGAACCCAATATGGGCCTGAGCTGCCCAAGGGGGGCACAACCCACCAGGGTGCACCATGGCCCCCTGGCATGACCAGGTGGGTTGTGCCCACCTCATTGGCCTCCTGCACCCCCTCTTTGCACTATAAATTCCCAAATATTATGAAACCCATCGGGGTTAACCTAGATCAGAAGTTCCGCCGCTGCAAGGTCTCTGTATCCGTGAAAACCAATCTAGACCCCGTTTCGGGACCCTACCGGAGGGGGAATCCTCTCCGGTGGCCATCTTCATCATCCCGGCGGCCACCATTATGAGAAGGGAGTAGTCCACCCTCGAGGCTAAGGGTTTGTACCAGTAGCTATGTGTTTGATCTCTCTCTCTCTCTCGTGATCTATATCATGGGCTTTGTTAATATAGTTGGATAATATGATGTTTCTCCCCTCTATACTCTTCTTATGATGAACTGAATCTTTACCCTTCAAAGTTTTGTCTTGTCGGATTAAATATTCAGAGATGAGAACACATGATATATGTCTTGCAATATGAATACTTGAGGTGAAAATGAGGTATCTTATTGATTCACTTGCTATGTGTTATGGCGTTCAACTCATGGATTCCCACAGTGATATTGGGGTAATCTATGCATAGGGGTTGATGCATGTTTTTCTCTAACGAAAACTTTGGGTTCTCTTAATAGTTCTTTGTGTGGATTGAGTATTATGAATATGAATTTTATTTGGTGTTATTCTAGTATGAACTCTAGGATAGATCGAACGGAAAAGATAGCTTCGTGTTATTTTAGTACGAACTCTTGAATAGATCAAACGGAAAGAATAGCTTTGAGGTGGTTTTGTGACCTAAACAATTCCTATCTTTTCTTCTCCGCTAATAGGAACTCGGGAGTGATTCTTTATTGCACTTCGAGGGATAATCTTATGATCGAACTATGTTAGCATTGTTGAGAGGTTGCACTAGCGAAAGTACGGACCCTTGGCCTCATTTTTAAGCATTGGAACACCGTTTTTATGCCCGTTTACTATTTGCTACCTTGCTGTTTTTATTTAGTTAGATTATAAAAATATATTTCTATCAATATTACACTTTTATCTCCATCTCTTCGCCGAACTAGTGCACCTATACAATTTGCCATTGTATTGGGTGTGTTGGGGGCACAAGAGATTTCTTGTATTTGGTCGCAGGGTCGTTTGAGAGAAGCCATCTTTATCCTACACCTCTCACGGATTGATAAACCTTAGGTCATCCACTTGATGGAAAATTGCTACTGTCCTAAAAAACTCTGCACTTGGAGGCCCAACATGTGTCTACAATAATAAAGTTGCGTAGTAGACATCAGGCATCCACCGTAACGGGTCGCCGTTAAGCTATCGGGTCTGGTTTTGGATCCGATAACCAGTTAACAGCCCCGACCAATGGATATTTTCCACATGTGAAATTACCATTGGCTATAGCAACCACGTGTCAGCACCCGAAAAGGACAGATGTCAACCGCCCAATGGACAGGAGGCGCCTATGATACTTCGACATGTGGCAAAACCCAACAACGACCCATTTAGGTTAAAAAGGCTGGCCCAGTCCAAATTAGTAGGGTGGCCCATTTATGGCCTTCTTGTAGATGACCCATTCGCAGTTAAGGCTCGTACAACTATTGTCAAATCGGCCCATCAACGGCCCACCCTAAACTTGTCATCATCGCGGCCCATGGTTACTTCTGGCCCGTTGTCGGTGTCAAAACCGGCGGATCTCGGGTAGGGGGTCCCGAACTGTGTGTCTAAGGCCAATGGTAATAGGAGGCGGGGGACATGATGTTTACCCAGGTTCGGGCCCTCTCTATGGAGGTAATACCCTACTTACTGCTTGATTGATCTTGATGATATGAGTATTACAAGAGTTGATATACCACGAGATCGTAGAGGCTAAACCCTAGAAGCTAGCCTATGATTATGATTGTGTATATCTATCAACTAGCCTGGCCCTGGTTTATATAATGCACCAGAGGCCTAGGATAACAAGAGTCCTAGCCGAATACGCTAGTGGGGGAGGAGTCCTTGTCTTGATCACCAAGTCCTGTCGAATCTTCCTTGTATGCGGCAGCTATCCGAACTGGCCCATGAATATATGGCCATGGGGGTCCTCGGCCGAATCCAACTGATCGGGAGATGACGTGGTGAGTACCCCCTGGTCCAGGACACCGTTAGTAGCCCCCTGAACCGGTCTTCAAGTTGGGGACGCTCCTCGATTCTTCCAAACTGTTCCTCATCTTCGGTCGTCGGTCTTGAAAACTGGTTCAACAAATCTTCTCTTCGATCTTGAGGATCGCCGAAGTGAATCCGAAGGGTTTACACATCGGGTATCCGAGGAGCCCCTGTAAGTTTTCGGCCTTTATCAATGCCTTAGGATTATTATTTTTTACGCCGCACCTCGGGTTTGAAGTTGCTCCCGTGTAGCGGTGTCCTCTTGCATCCGAGCTCCAACGCCAGACTGCATTCGAGATATCTTCTGCAGCCAAGCACCAATGCCGGCCTTCTTCCGGGCTCCAACGCCGGAATGTATCCAAGCTCCAATGCGAGACTATATCCGAGATGTCATAGATCATCTTGGTTCAAAAAAAGTTGAAGGAGTTTAGCCGTGCTTAATGCCGGAAATGCCCTCTAGGGAGCCAGCCACTGGATCCCGAGCTTTATGTCGGACTGCTTCCAAGGTGGTGCACCACCTCGACCGCGGGCTGATTTTTTGTGAATATTTTTAACTAGTGCCATTTATTCTCTGCCGAGGTATTTGTATATCCAGTAGCCCCCAAGGTGTGTATCGTTCTAAAACCCAAGATGCACCTGAAGGAAAACATGAAACCGTTGTTCCTAGTGGCCCCTAAGACTCAGGTCGATGCGCGAAATCGGCCTGAGGATTAACTCCTAGCTCGGCAGCAAACATAGGAATAAAAACACAGTGTAATATATTAGAGATAATAGTGATCGACGAACGGGCCCTTGAGAGAGGGTCTTGAGAAGTTGCCGCAATATATTAGCTTGATGGCAGATAGGTCCATATGGTACCTATTGTTGTCCGAAGATGCGTTTACCCATAGTTCTGTCATGCCGAATACTAAGCACTTTGAATTCTTGCATTGAATAATGCAGTAGCCCCCGAGACACTAGTCGGGTGGCAACACCAGATCAGGGGATTGATGTGTCCCTTTAATATTATAAATGATAAGCACGAAGCCCAGTAGCCCCCGAGCCTTAATATGGGCACGGGTGGTCGAATTAAGGATCGATCTCCGAAGTAAAAGCACAAATTATGTGTAATGATTCTATGTATCCAAGTACTCGACATCATTAATGCTCGGATCTGCATTGTACAAAACTTTGTTGACCGACCATCGGCTTCAACCTCTTCGGCCAGCTGCCGAGGAGTGTTTGTCCTAGTTTACAAAGCCTTTATGAGGGCAAAGATTTACGGCAAACAAGGCAATCCGGCCATATGGTTTTATAAACAAAGCTACACGGAGAGATATGTTAAATTACTTTTTAACGTAAGAAACATCTTCCAAAGAAAATAATCCAGCTATCAGTTCCTTTCTTTGGGTTGTCATGCTAAGCATGATCATGAAACCTCAGCTCCGATCAATATGGGAGCAAAATATTGCGGATTTTGTTCGGGGAAAGTTCCCAAACTCTATGGTATTTAATGAACCAAAATTTTCATTTTCGTCGTTGTCGACCAATGTGATTCTTTAAGATTGCTAGCTTTTGGCTTTACCCAGTGTGAGGTACTAACTCGGATGACCCGGTAGTAACAATCACAGAGGTGCTCCCTTTACCGCCTAGCCGAACAATCGGGAACGTAGGGGTAAGCACAGGAGCCAGGCAACCCAGCTTGGCCAAAATCTTAAGTCAAATTGATGCATATTTATGGCTTTATAACGATGATTATGGAAGGCGGCCCTGGTATATTAAATACAAATGAAGACGATATGTTTATTTTGACTCTGTTGCAACCGTTTATCAGTTGAAAGTAGCCCATCATCGGCTTCTACCCCTTTGTAGATACTGCGCGGGGTGTTTCCGCAATAACAAGACAACCCTTAGCCGATGTCTTGGTGCCCGAAGGTGGTTATGTTAGCGGGAATAAGGCAATCAGATATCCGGACTTTATAACTTTCACTTAGTCATATGAGCTTTAAACTGGGGAAGCTAGCTACAAGCCCCCGGTTAGTGTTCGGCGACAGCCGAGGTCAAGCCGTAAACACTTCGGCCAATGTTATGAACGGCCTGTCATTTAACATAATCATCCGATCACTGACCGGTTTACGCTTATTGTGACAGTGAGTTTTTGGCTTTCTCCACTGAGGTGCTTAACCATGCAAGCTGTAAGCACAATCACAGTGGTTCTCCCTTTGCACACCTAGCCGAACAAAGCGGAATGTAGGAGGCAAGCACAGGAGCCGGGCAACCCAACTATTGACCGAAGACACATTTTGAAACTGATGCATATATAACAATATCCGAGAATGTTTTTTGCCGAATCTCTAAAGGTGTCCGCCGTTGCACATTTACTATAAAATAGCTCATGTAAATTTTAATAGCGCCCAAGTGACTTGGGGAAAAGAATTTTATGTTATAATGATTGTGTGTACCGAAGTACTTATATCATATCTGTGTTCACCTGAACTTTAAACGCGTCTTAACCGACCGTCGGCTTCTCCCTCTTTGGTCAAGGACCAAAAAGTGTTATGTACTCCACCTGTCGAGAATATCGACGGTGTTTCCGATAACCAGGCAATCAGGCCATAAGGCTGTAACAGACAAATCACGCTCAGGGAACTTATGCTATATTACTAACGAAGTGTAAGAAGCATCTTCAAAGAAAATAGTACCTCCACCGATACCTTTCTTCGGTTGCTCATTGTTATGATGAGACTTGTGCAATGGATTTTTTTTACTCATGAGTTCCGTTGTGTGCCAACCATTATTGAAAACAGTAAGAGCGCTAGCTTTCGGCTTCACCCAATCTGAGCTCCGGCTCGGGTGACCCGATCGTGACAATCGCAGAGGTGCTCCCTTTACTCCCTAGCCGAACAATCGGGAATGTAGGGGTAAGCATAGGAGCCAGGCAACCCATCTTGCGGAACACTTAGGTCAATATGGTGCATATTGTAGCGTAATACACGAACAAGGAACGAAGCCGTACAAGTATAATCATATGCAAGAGGAAAGGCTTCATAAAGGAATCCCCCAAGTAAACGGGGTATTTGAATTTGTGTGTCACAAACAAAGTTTTGACAATGAATTTTGTCAGAAACAACTTTTTTGCCAAAAAGGTATAATGCTTGGTGGAACCAAACAAAATTCAAAATAGAAAGTCTTTGAGCATGAAAGCGACTTAGCTGGTTAATGTGCTCGGTGTTGATGACGCGATTCGGGCTTGTGGTGGGACGAAGATGCACATTGATATGTGACAGATCCGACAAGTTCATAGTCCTTGGCATGACCGAGGTCCCAGCCCCCAAGCCTGAGGTGTCCAAGCAAGGAGTTCGGCACTCCGGAGTAGTGACCGCGCAGTCAAGATTGACTACCTGCACACATAAAACAGTGCGGTCCAAGAAATAATAATATATATATGTATATATAATCCTTGCCTAATTGCTTTACGCAAAAATAATTTATTTAAAGAGATGTGGCCTGGTGCCGAAGCCAATGTCGATGCAGGGCGTCGGCATGACGCAGTGAAGCCATGATGAAGCCTGAATTTGCAGGGCGGTCCGGGCTCCCGATGCGGCGTTCGCTGAACTACAGACGGGAAACCGACCAAACCATTGCGTAACCATCATTAATGCGGCTATCATTTGACAAACCTGTGTATAGATGTTGGAACAAACCAGAGTAATAATTTTTCGAAAAAAATAAACCCAAGCAAAAACATTACTAGGATTAATAGCACTTGGTTTATCTGTTGTAGCAATCTAAAAAAAGGTTACTCCCGAATTTGGGATTTGATCCGCACACCCATTACCTGGTGAGAGATGGAGTGGCGGCATGGTGATACAGGCCAAGGTTGGCTTGCCGAGGCAAAGCCCCCAGTCCAGCTAACGTGACGAAGTTGGTTGGTTGACGACGCCGAAGTCTCCGGAGTAGGTCGATGAAGGGATGACGAAGCCCCCGGTCCAAACAAGGAGATGGAGCGGGTCAGTGAGGAGATGTTGCAGCTCCCATGTCAGCCAATGTGTTGAAGTAGTTCGGCGTGATGGACATCGGCTCGATGAAGCAACGGTTCGGCCATGATGATCCAGGTCGTAACTTGTGACGTGGTCAATGCTGGCTTGATGAACTGACCGTGCGACGATGCCGGTGTGCCCGCTCCGTGTAATCCGTAGGGCGGTGATGTTGCCGACGATTAATCTTTCGTGATGCCGAACTCTTGTTCGGCTTGCTGAGATGATGATCCGAAGAAGTTGAGCTCGGCTCAACAAAGTGATGACGTGTCTAGCGCAGGTCGGCAGCCATAGAGCAACGGTGTTGGGCTGGTTTGACACCAACGCGATGGTGAAGATCATATTGAAAAAGACTTTAAAATTAGCGGGATGTGTTTGGGAACAAAACACAATACCCCATACAAAACTTCCTTCAAAAAGGATGTCTGAAATCTCGTTCATAAAAAAGATGAATTCGGGTCGGATTTGTTCTCGCGTAGAAAATAGATCCGTAAAGTGATGCACTAATCGAAAGGTTCTCGGAGTTTGGACAGTTGGATCAAGATGAAATTTTGAGAGGCTGTAGATATGGGAATTCTGCAGTAGATGAACGGTTGGATCTTCCAAAGGACCTCCGATCGGGGCTCTGGAGACCACGCCCTAAACTCGTCCATATTCCCATCCAGATTTGACAGGGCTCTGATATATCGGAGATTGCCAGACCATCGGAACTCGACGAAATTTTCCAGGGTTGTTGTAGACTCAATTACGCACAATTCCACCGAAGCAATCGTTAAAACGACACTCGAGGAGGTGGTGGCAACGGATACAAGTTCGCTGTCCAGAAAAACAGCACGCTCACCCAGGGGCAATGTTGATGTTGAGCCCCCGGGCTCCGAGGATAATTCCTCCATGATCATGATCGAGATCGGAATTGATGTTGATGAAGGCCCTCATCCGAACATAACGATCAGAGGTAGGGCGCAGTCCTTTGTTAAGCCAAGGTGACCAGTCGAGCCGGTGACAAAGAAGTCGACGTCGCAGTTGATCTGCAGTAGAGCCATTGATCCTTTTGTCGATCACACAGCGGAACTCTCAATGAAAGCACCAATGTCGGTGTCAAAACCGGCGGATCTCGGGTAGGGGGTCCCGAACTGTGCATCTAAGGCTAATGGTAACAAGAGGTGGGGGACATGATGTTTACCCAGGTTCGGGCCCTCTCTATGGAGGTAATACCCTACTTCCTACTTGATTTATCTTGATGATATGAGTATTACAAGAGTTGATCTACCACGAGATCGTAGAGGCTAAACCCTAGAAGCTAGCCTATGATTATGGTTGTGTATATCTATCGACTAGCTTGGCCCTGGTTTATATAATGCACCAGAGGCCTAGGATAACAAGAGTCCTAGCCGAATACGCCGGTGGGGGAGGAGTCCTTGTCTTGATCACCAAGTCTTGTGGAATCTTCCTTGTACGCGGCAGTTGTCCGAACTGGCCCATGAGTATATGGCCATGGGGGTCCTCGGCCCAATCCAACTAATCGGGAGACGACGTGGTGAGTACCCCCTGGTCCAGGACACCGTCACCCATTAACAGTCCGCTAAGTATTTGGGGCAAATTATGACCCGGTGTGTGCCCGGCCTGTTAAAGGTCCTGCTTCATTTGGGCCCATTTTTTGTCCCTTGAAACTTTTAGCCCATAAACGACCGTCAAGGATTTGGGTCATATTCTGCCATGTCTGACATTCAGCCTATTAGAGCCCCACTGTAGATTTGGGCCACTGCCAACCTATTGTGACATTCGGCCTGTTAGAGGCCCATTATAGATTTGGGCCATTTCCAGCCTGTTGTGAATTTTGGCCTGTTGATTGACACCTGAAAACTCGTTTTGTATATAATAGTACAATACAGTAGGGTTTTCCCCTACTATTTGACCTTTCAAAAAAATGCCGGACGAAATCCATGGGCCATATATGGCACAATGTCACATCGGGCCTATTAACGACCCATATAAATTGATACTAATCAAGCCCGACTGAACTTCCGGCCTGCTAAATGCCCGTGTAGTAGGTCGGCGCATTTACAGCCCCTATGAATTTCAACCTATGAACAATCCGCATTGTAAATGGGCCAACACGAGTTGAGATACATTTCGTCCTAGTAATGACCAGTGGGTTATTTGGCACAATCAGGGCCCAATCTCACTTTCGGCCTATTAAAGGCCCATGTTACTTATGGACTCGACACATGTTAACAGCCTATTGTTCTGAGGGCCGAAATTATGTTTACGCTTGTTAACGGCCCACTAGGTGCATAGGCCTACCAAAAATATGAAAGCTTATACTGATTTAGGCCCAGATATTTTTAGTGGGCTACATGCATATTACGGACCATAATCATTTTTAGCCCAATTGGAATGGCCAAAAGGATGTTGGCACGTTGGGCTCCTACGAAACTTTCTGCCGAATACATTACTAAGATAAACCTACACTATACAAAAATAGCATCTTAATTTCTACAGCCTTTGGCAGCATGATAAATGATGTATCACAACAAAATAAATTCCAACCATACAACAAAAGGCCTATTGGCATAAAGTTTACAGTCCTTGCAGATAAAAGCACCATCATATGTATAGAAGCACAGATCATTTGACCTGAGTGCTAATGTTTCAGGCTGTAGATCATCCCCTTTTTTCTGACATTTCTCTTGAACAATGAAGCAAATGTCTGATAGTCTGGTTTCAAAACCATTCATATCTTGACGACATTTGTGAACCACTATTCTTGTTTCCAAAACGACGTCCATTAGGGATTGGACTTGTGTCTGGAGCACAAATATATCACTCTGTCTAGCCGGAAGATTTTGTTCAGTAGGCGATTTGGTTGAGGTTACCTTGATAACCAACCCAGAATTAAGCAGGAAGGTGTTTTTTGCACTATTTGTGGAGAGATACTGACGCACTGCAGCAAGAGGAGATATTGTGCCTGTGGTAGCCTCGTCACCTTTAGGTGGTTGTGGTAGTTCAATCATTTGTTCCATAGCTTGCTGAAAGTCTGAACTTGTAGATTAGTGTACCAGATAAGTTACTAATGAGATAAAAACAAACAAAGTAGGTTTCACGTTTATACATAACTTATTTTGGTGAACTACTATAATACATTAGCATGTATTGTAGTGCCAACTACATAATAAAATCACTTTCAGAACATATGTCCATGTAGCGTGCCTACTGTATTGTCTATCTCCTCACATTTGTTGACATGTAAGGACAAAGAGACATGGTTTAAAGTAGGATGAACATAGTATGGCATCATTGATATCATAGGCAAACAGATATCAAACAAGCAGGCTATTGTATCAATGTGTGGGCACGTGAACATCACAACTAGATTACAGATCAAGACCAAAAGAATATCCTTCCTCTGTTTTAAACCGTGTAAGGTGAAATGATACGTTAGGACAATTGTGTATAAAAGTGAACAGAGTAACTGACATTGGCTACAAACCAAGTAGTTAAATGAACATGTCACAGTAACAAGCAGTTCAAAGGAAGGAGTAAGGACTTACAATAGCGGCTTGAAGTGGTGTGCTCATGCCCTTCATCTTGGTTGTGTGGCAATCCTTGAAGATTTGCACTACATTCGGTTCAGGTTCTTTTTGGTCCGCATGGGCTTTCCTCTATATTTGGAATAATTCAATATAGAAACGATAATATGGCATAGAAAAAAGAAGGAAGTAATAGTGCAATATAGCTATGAGACCCTTTTGTTTGTTGGAATTTCACTTTAGAACGGTTGGTCTTGTTCTTCAAACAGTTAGCCTAGACGAAGATACACTTGTAAGGCACATACGTAAATACAAGTTCAATATGTGATCTGATCAAATACATATACCCTACCTAATACTTTGGACCAGACCAGTGTTTAACAAGGGTTGTCTACTCTTCATCTATAATATATTCCACTGGAGATGTTTGGGTGATTTCATTGTTAGCCTTGTCTTCAAAGTGAGTTTTTCTAATGTGATACCGATACTGCCGCAGAGCAGACTGACAAACATGAGTGCATGCTTGTTTAGTTGCATCATCTTTTGGATCCAACTTGAACCTCATCTGCTGAAAAAAGAATGTGAGTCTTATTAAGATGAAGCTAGAAAGTATGGGACACAAAAGACAATATTACAAATTGCGATGAATAACATTACTTATGGATAAATGGTCAAGGAAGTTGTTCAACTCGGTATCGTCTTCCTCATTCCTGTACTGGATTCATATTCGGAGGATACGTGCATCACACCTAACGGCAACAGCTGCATCTGATAATAACTTGGCTGACTCTGTAGCATCACCTGGCCTTTTTAAACGTGCCTCAAAATGGATCTCCATTTCCTCCTTTAGATTTTTTTAATCTATTAAGCATTATCCCTGATGTATGTTTCCACTTGTGCCGTGGTGCTAGTTCAACAACGAATACGGAAAGTGTTATTGCACATCAAACTATGAGAGTACATATAAAGGGGCATGCAACTGCAACTCGACTTGGTCAGGTACCGTCTTGGAGTTGATGCTCATGAAGTTCATATGATCATGCCAAGTCTTGTTGTGTCAGCAGTGCTTCAGATGTAGTGTTAGGTGTGAAGGCAGCTTGGGAACTGGCCAGTTGCGGAGCAAATGAATGAGTAACTCGTTGAGATGCCGGTACAGTTGAAGCAGATGCTGCAGCTGGTGGAGCAAGTGATACTGTGTTTATAGATTTAGCCGGTGGACTTGGACCTTCTACTGCACTATAAGTACCAGAAGAATTTCGTGGGCAGATCCTTTTCCATTGCACCATTGCCTACTATATTCTTTTCCTTGCTCTTTATTGACTTTGCCACGTCAAACCGTACCCACAACACAAACGAATAAAATCGCTCTTCAGAACTCATTGATGCATGATACAGACAAGCAATACTTTGATGTAAGACAACCATATGAGAATGGAATATGTAAGAAAAACAGGACGACGTGATATATTCACAGCTACGATGTGTAAACTAAGCAGAAGGATTTTCAAGAAAATAGAAGTAATGCAAGCTAGACACCAT
The DNA here is from genome assembly GCA_963921465.1 of Triticum timopheevii. Taxonomy (NCBI): domain Eukaryota; kingdom Viridiplantae; phylum Streptophyta; class Magnoliopsida; order Poales; family Poaceae; genus Triticum; species Triticum timopheevii. The sequence continues at coordinate 242,378,225 of OY997264.1, read as the reverse complement.
ATGAAAGATGCAACCAAAATCTCTCTGCCAAGTTAAAAGTGTCTTGTCATAAGTGGAATTTTGAAAAATTAGAAGCAGTACAACCTAGAAATCAATGCAAGATGCAACCACTATCAAACTTCCATGTTAAAAGCGTCCAATCATGAGTGACCGATGCGGGATACACAACAACAGTACTTTGATGTAAGAACATGGTATGATAGATAGATGGAGTGTATTATAGACACAGAAAGGCATACATGTATAACATATACACTCAGCAGGTGCAATTTAATCAAAATAGAAGAAATACAGGCTAGACAACATATGCAACATGAAACCAATTATCACACTATCAACTTACAGCAACCACCTACGATGGTGGAGTACGGGAGATGAACACATCATGTAGACTTGGGACTTCAACTACATTGGCAGTAGAAGTGGAAAATCTAGAGTCTCTGTTTGCATCGGTCTGAAGGACCACCTACATCCCCTAACTTACTCTTTTGCTTCCTCTTTTTTGATATTGCCTTATGAAGTCAAAACAACAAGAAGATAAATAAAATTAGCTCTGCATAACTGGTTGATGCATTATCCTGACGAACACTACTTTAATGTAAGACAAGCGCAGGATAGGAGGATGGAATATATATAAAAAAAGACAACATTGCATATTCATAGGTACGATAGGAGGACGGAATATGTATGAAAAACAGTAAGCAGAAGGCATTTCAACAAAATTAGAAGAGATGAAAGCTAGGCACCATGTGAACATGCATCCAATATCACTCTATCAGGTAAAAAGTGTCTCGTCGTATGTTCAAGAAATTAGAAGCAATACAAGCTAGAAGACAAGGCAAGATGCAACCTACATCACACTCCCAAGTTAAATGTGTCTTATGGGTAAGTGATTGTTGCAGGTATAAGTTGTAAGCTACGCAAATGCAATTCAACAAAATCAGAAGCAATACAAATTAGACATCATACGGAACACGCAACCACATATAACAGTTCCAAGTTAGAGCAAGCACCTGTGATTGTGGAGTAGGGGAGATGTGCTCATCATCTACATAGCTACGTTGACTGTCTAGCCTTGTGTTGTCTTGCGAATCTTGTTGGGAGGATGGCCGAGTAGAATCTGTATAGACCCTCTGTTTGAGTTGCTCCGAAGGACCACCATCATCCACTTCCGTACTAATTTCCTTCAGTTGTATTGATTTTGCATTGTTAAGTCAAGCTAATAAGAAAAAGGAATAAAATTCGCTCTTCAGAAGTCATTCATGCATGATACTGACAAACACTATTCGGATGAAAGGCAAACACATGATACGAGGATGGAATATGTACGAAAAATAGGACTGCGTGACATATTCACACCTATGATGTGTTAACTAAGCAGAAGGCATTTCAACAAATTAGAAGCACTGCAAGCTAGACACCATATGAAAGATGCAAACAATATCACCCTGCCAAGTTCAAACTGTCTGGCGTTTCAACAAATTAGAAGCAGTGCATGCTAAAAATCATATGCAAGACAGAACCTATATCACAGTGGCGACTTAAAGGTGCCTTATCATAAGTGACTGATGCGGGATATGCAAGAACAGTAGTCTGATGTAAGAACATGGTGTGATCAAATATAGTATGTTCTATAAACAGGAACACGTGTCAGGTTCATAGGCATTATGTGTAAACTAAGCAGATGCAATTCCACAAAGTTAGAAGCAATACAAGCTAGACAGTATACGCAATATGAAACCACATGTAATAGTGCCAAGTTAGAGCAAACACCTGTGATGGTGGAGTAGGGGAGATGTGCTCATCATCTACACAATTACGTTGAGTGTCTAGCCTTGTGTTGTCTTATGAATCTTGTTGGGAGGATGGTGGAGTAGAATCTGTAGAGACCCTCTGTTTCAGTTGCTCGGAAGGACCAACATCGTCCAATGCCATACCAATTTCCTTCCGCTTTATTCATTTTGCATTGTGACGTCAAAACGACAAGAAAAGGAATATAATTCTTTCATCAGAACTCACTCATGCATGGTACTGACGAACACTACTATGATGAAAGGCAAAGTCATGATACGAGGATGTAATATGTACAAAAAACTAGATGGCTTGACATATTCACACCTATGATGTGGTAACTAAGCATAAGACACTTCAACAAATTAGAAGCACTACAAGCTAGACACCATATGGAAGGTGCAATCAATATCACTCTACCAAGTTAAAATTGTCTCGTCATAGGTGGCGTTCATCAAACTAGAAGCACTACATGCTAGAAATCATATTCAAGACGCGAACCAATATCACACTACCAAGTTAAAGGTGTCCCATCATAAGTGACTGATGCAGGATACACAAGAAGAGTAGTTTCATGTAAGAACATGGTGTGATAGACAGATATAGTATGTACCAAAAATAGGAAGGCGTGTCATATTCACATGTATCATGTGTAAGCTAAGACTATGTGGTTTACACTAATTACAAGCAATACAAGCTAGACACCATATGCAACATGCAACCAGATATCACACTGCCAAGTTAGAGCAAGCACCTTGGATGGTGGAGTAGGGGAGCGGAGACTTGGAACTTGTAATGCACTAGTAGTATGAGGAGAATCTGTACAGATGCTCCGTCTACGTTGCAGCAGAGGACCACCATCATCGCCTTCCTTACTCTTTTCCTTCCTCTTTTTTGATTTTGCCTTGTCAAATCAAACCCACAAGAAAAAAATAAAATTTTCTCTTCAGAACTCATTGATGCATGATACTAACGAACACTACTTTCATGTAAGATAGCCGTATGATAGGAGCATGTAATATGTATGAAAAACAGGACGGCATGACATATTGACATGTATGATGTATAAAGTGTAAACTAAGCACAAGGTGTTTGAACTAGTTAGAAGCAATGCAAGATTCAAACCATATGAAAGATGAAACCAATATCACTCTGCCAAATTAAAAGGGTGGCCTCATAAATGCATTTGACCAAATTAGAAGCAATACATGGCAACATGCTAGAAATCATATGCAATATTGTCACACCCTGATTTTCATGCCACAACACTTAAGTCAATAAATCATGCTAAATTGTAGTTTCACAAAAACTTTTGAGTGTTTTGTATTTGCTTTGATTGAATGTTTGACTGTTGTTTGCAAGTGCTCTAAAAATCAAATAAATTCTCCAACCCTTATACTCCTTCCCCTTGATCCAAAAACCTTGACCAATGATCATGCCATGTGTATAGGACCTAAAAATAATTTCTTACAAAAATAATTTGGCCAAATAGTATTATCAAAAACTAGTTTTCCAAAAAACCCTGAATTGAGATTTGCACTTCAAGTACTTAATTAAGGGCAGTAAAAATCTTTCCAAAAATATATTTGACTCCTATTAGATATAGGATACCCAGAAACCACAAAAATATAATTTTAAAGGTTATTTTCCTATTTTATTTAAAAGCTTTTTCTTAAGGCCAGAAATGGTCTTTAATAGGGAAAAATTATTTTATTGTTTTAAAAATATTTGAAAAAAATCAGGGAAACTCACTGGGCATATACTTCCCATATTTCAACACATGGTCGTGTTCAAAATATTGGTCAAACCCCTCAAAAACCCTTTTTGGATATTTCAAGCTTTTGAAATATTTACAAAGGAAATATTCTCCAAAAATTCCAAGAAAATTCTATCATGTCACATATGACATGTTTGATGATCTTGACAAGTATCATGTCATGGAGAATAGTATAACTCCATGAAATCCCCTCAAAACCATTTCTGTCCATTTTGAAGTTTGAGCAACTTTACATTTCCAAACATGTCCAAATGTTCTCAAACCTTGTGAACATGCTCAAATGGTCTAATAATTCATCTAGACCAAATGACACAAGTTGGAGAACAAGTTAACTTGATCAAAGTGCCCCAAAACCTTTCCTGTCCAGAACCAAATTTGAACAACTCTACACTGGCAACTTTCTCCTTTTGATCTCAACTTTTGTGGGCATGTTCAGAACCTCAAATGATGACACTACACCAAGTGGTGCATCAAGGAGAATTGATTTGCATGACTAAATCTTGGTAAAGCCATTTCTGCTAATTTCTAGGGTTTACCAAAGTTGCATTGTCAACTTCCTCCAAATGAGCTCCAACTTGGTGATCAACCCCATTTCTATATGACACTTGATCCTGTTAATCTTCACATCATTTGGAATCCATTTGCTTTCCCAAACCACCTTCAAACACCTTCTGGCAGAAATTTAAAATGCATGTTTTGGCCTCTTCCACTAATCTCCACGGACTCTACTTTTTACCACAACCTCTCCTAGTACCCCTCTAGCACCTAGATGCTCTTATGCCCAAGGAAGCAATGATGGAGGGGGAAGAACTCCACTTTTCTACTCTGGGCAGCAGCATTTCCACTCTCCCTCAACTCCCTCTCCCCTCCAGTGGATCCCTAGGGAATCCAATGCCATTTCCGCATTGTTTACTCCCCCTTGCAGCTGCCAGAAACAAGTGGGCACATGAGGACGCGAGGAAAAGCCGCGGGTGCCGGCCATTTGCGCGCTCTGGAGCACGTCAGCGTGCTCCCGACCGTTGACGCCACGTCCCTCGACCACCTCGAGCCTCCCCCTTGCGCCAGTCGAGGTGCCTCGACGTTCGCGACACGCCACCGTGCTGTCCCCTTCCTCTCTCCTCCTCCCCGCGCCTCCGCGCTAGAAAACACCGGCCGCCCGAGCGCATCAATGGCGCGGCTCACACGCGCGCTCCTCTGACTTCTCCCCGCTCCCTCTCTCTATCTCTCCCGGCGTAGTCGACGTCCAGGAACACCCCAGACACCACGCCCTCTTCTCCCGAGGCCCGTAGCGATGGCTACGACCTCGCCGGCGCACGGCCCCGCTGTGCATCTCGCCCCCTTCTATTTAAGGCCACCCCCGAGCCTCCTCTCTACTCCTTTGCCTCTCTCTCCCTCCCGGAGACCCCCTGGACCAACTCACTCCTCTCCCCGCGCCCTCCATAGCCCTCCATGGCCGGAGAGCTACCGCCGGCCACCACCTAAATTCAGCCGAGCCCGAGCTCTTCTCCCTCTCCTCTCTCCACCAGCAGGCTCCCCTGAGCAAGGCGGAGCTCCCACGCCCTTTCCCTCGACCGAGGACGCGGCTGCAGCGTCATGCCCCAATCTTGTCGCCGCCTCCATCCGCCGCGGGTGATGCACCGGCCGCATCCGACCGCCCTAGCAGTCGTGGTGCACCTTGGCGGGTGCGTCATGCTCTCCTGAAGCCGCCGGTGTGCCGGGCATCACCGGAGGTGACTTGTGCTGCCGGAGCCCACGCCCACAAGCATTCGGCCCTGCCTCCCCTGCCTCGCATCTGTTCGAGCGGGAGGTGGGGGACGAACCCGACATGTGGGCCCCGCGCATCAGCGGCACAGTGGGGCGGGCCCATGAGTTAAGTGGACACGGGCTCTGCCTGCGGACGCCTTCGCTCGGGGAAGGCGTATTTCCCCTGAGTACGCCTTCGACGTGGCCCTTCTCGCGAGCGGCTGAGCCACTAGGCCGGCCCGTCAGCTATCCCCCGCCCAGTGCGCAGAATAAGTGGTATAGCCTTTTCCTTATTCTTTTTCCAGTCAACTTCAAAAATCCATAAACAATTCAAATGGACTCCAAATTTGATGATTCAAATTTCTAGTGACTCTATAAATCACGATCTACCTGGTGGTGCAACATGCACATTTTTCCAGAGACCTTTTCTTCACAAATATTTATCAAATCCTATTTTTCCTATTTCTGTGATAAACTTTAGAAAATCACAGAGAGCTCAAAGTTGATCCAAATGCCATGATTCAAATTTCCAAATGCTTCTAAGTTCATAACTTAGTTTATGAACATTTTTCTTAATACTTTCTGTGCCACACAATATAATGAGCCATTTCTTCATATTTGTCAACTTTGCAAATTCATAGGAAATTCATTTGAACTCCAAATCCAGTGAAACCAACTCCTAGATGCTTTTAAAATCATCCTTTGTTAAATGGGTATATTTTCTCATTTTTCAAAAATATATTTCTGTACACTTCTTGCAAATCCACAAATCCTTTGATTCCATCATATTGAAATGTTCAGAGATATCCATTCATCAAATCCCAATGAAACCACTTTGGTCACTCCTCATATGACCAGAGGTATCCTAGAAAAGTCCAACTCATATTTTTAGAGCACTTTTATTTCCTGCCTTGTTGTGTTGCTTATTATGGTTGCTTTCGACGATAATTGACGAAGTAGACGAAATGCTCAGAGTTGGACCAGAGATATTTGAAGAACTCGAAGACTTTGTTAAAACAGGCAAGCAGCCCTTTGACCATGTCTATGAAACCTTTTTTTTATGCATGCCATATAGCACCATATTGTTGTTGCAACGGAATCATGATGAGGTGGTATCTACTTTGATGGTTTGCCACCGTACTTCCACATTGATACTTGCATTGTGCATGACCATACCTTCTTATGAGGGTTATGACGGTGGGAGTAGATATGATGCTGAAGTAGATGCTACGCAAAAAGGGACGGGATTATGCATGGTGATGGAGACAATGTATTTTCAAAAGACTTTTCGAAAACCTCGCTGGGTGCCACTTATTCCCGGGGGAGATGATGAGTTGGGTAGCCACTTGATGACGAAGTGGTGTACCGAGGCAAGTGTGTGTTGTTTTCGAAAACGGATTAGATTTAAGATTTGTCGACTGTCCCAACCTTACATGCGCAACCACTCTACCCTTATATGGGAAAGGGCATTATTAATTACCTAGGTCAATACTAGATTGGAGCCCGCATTACTAGTGACGGGGGAGAGTTGGTGCTCTCTCTCGGGACGGGGTCATGCCAGGTAGGGCGACCAAGAACATTTTTATGGGGCACCGGACACACCGTTGGTACCCCGTGCTTGTGATGTGAGATGATTATGGAGCGTGGCTCCACGAAAATGTTATGTGATAATGTTGGGCACGGGGGTTACTACCAATCGAGTGGACTCCATGTTAGTGTCGTCTAGGGAAAGGTAGTGATCGGGTGCTTACCCCGGGTACTTGAGGTATCGCGGGTCGTGGATGACACGGAAGTTCCCCGGATCTTGTGGGTACAGTGTGCAACCTCTGTAGAGTGTAAAACTATTCGAATAGCCGTGTCCATGGTCAAGGACGGTTGGGCGGTGCTGCTTAAACTATGTCCAGAGTTTTACAACCGTGTGTGTGAGTTGATAAAACTACTTGGGTCAAGTCAGAGGACTTGACATGATTGAGTTGGGTTGGTGCCCACTATATTTATGTTGATATCTGTAACCTGTCCTCATGGTTACTTGAATTCTCCTGATGCATGTCTTACAAGTTGTTGAACATGTCATTGCACTCAAAACTAGCTTTCTGCAAAAATTTACCTATATCATGCATTGTTGTATCTTGAACCAAAACATGGGTTGCTTGCGAGTACATTCAAAGTACTCATTGGCTTGCCACTGGTTATTTTATTGGCCAGGCTTGAAAGGACAAGATATATTGAAGAGTTCCTTGGTGACGATCGTGCGAGCTAGGATGCTTTCCCAGTCAGAATGCCTGTAGGGTTAAGGCAGATGGCATGGGTCCAAGTTATCGACGAAGATTTCCGCTGCGATGATATACTCAAGACATGACCATAATGGTCCTACTTGTGTATAACGGTATGTACGGATGTAAGACTCTTGTTATTCAGCTTCTGTGTGTTCAGTGAGCATTGATCTCTGGGATCACTATACACATGCATTCGGTGATCACGACTTATGAGTCGGGGGCCCCCCAGAGCTGGTATCAGAGCCATCCTGACTGTAGGAAGCCTTAGTTAGCATGGTCGTTAGTTAGGGTAAAACTATTTCCAAAACAACTACTAGTTTTCAAAACTATCTGTACTTCTCTTCCCTTCTCAGTTTTTCGGAAACTAAGGTATACTTTCCTTATTAATCTCTTCCCCTTCAAAACCTTTGGTCGCTAGAACCCTTATGCCCCTGACCACTGGATTCCTTGTAATCCTCGTGGATAATCTAGAAGGAAGATGCCTTGCCAGACGTTCACCCACATCTCCTGAACACAAGATTGGCGACATCACAACAAGACGATACCAACAGAAGATACATCCTCAAGGAATGAGGACTTGAAGGCCTAGGAGATGGTGACACCCTTGACACTGCCCCAAGATGATGCAACCTTAGCCTATGATGATCAGGGCCTAGAATATGCAAGATCATGATATACATCGCTAATAGAGTAACCATGTAACTACCGTTGTTGTATCGGCAACCACCGATGGACGAGAACCTAGCCATTTGGTCCGCCTCACCATAGTGAGCAGAAAAACGGTTCTCCTCATCTCCCGCTCTTGGTGCAGATGTTGTCATCAACGTAACCGACATGATGGACCTCTATTACGCCTTGATAATGTCATTGCATAAAGGATTACCTACCTAGTACCATCGACGGCTTAGAAGACAAAAAGGGATCGTCGTGATTAAGAAGACAATAGAAGACCCAGTCAATGCCAGTTACGAGGAGCCACCTTCACCCCATCACTTCAACAGGCGAGAAGTTGTTGAAGAATCTTTAGGATCAACCCGGATTGTTTCATCGAACAACTACAAGAGACGTAGAAACACCTGAGGAAAACTCAGAAGACTGCATGAGGCACAAGGCACGACTACCGAGTCCGAGAACCCCTAGGGTAGGATGAGTCGTGTACCCCCTATGCGCAGTCAAGTCCGTATGATAGTTCGAATACAACCATGATTGTCTGTTGCCTATTTTTGTTTGTTTGTGTTTTGATATAGGTCGCACTTTTGCCCTAGGCGACAAGTATGTGACTATATCACCTTCCTCACCTTGTTTCTTTTGTTTGGCCCTCTTCGCACCTGTTTGTTTGCACTAGCACTATAGAACCCCCTTTAGGCATTCCCCTCCTCTATGCTACCTCTCTCTGTCATCTCTCTCCTCAACTGAAGCCTAGCAAGACAAGATACACCAAGGATTCTACTTTGGCAACCAACCAGCACTGAAGACTTTTGCTACAACCTCCTCGACCAAGTGCAGCCCAGTAGAGTTATGTTTACCTCTCAAGACTGGAAACCCATTCCTAGACCCTTCGAGACTTCACGAGATACCCCAGCTCGAAACCTTAACCCTGAGCTTAACCTACGGAATCACAAGAGAACAAGTTAAGCTACAGTAAGCCTTGCTTATCACTGGGTTCATTATGGAACAAATGGGCATAGTGAACGAGCACATTGTCATCCTAAGATAGCACCAAAACTGACGATGCCATAGGGAGCACCAATCTGAGGATATAGGAATAGAGGACAAATGACTTGGTGAGTTTATATCAATGACTATGAGGAATTATCTGAGACTCTTTGGTGGATTATAAGGCTACCATGTTGGTAGATGAACTTGGTGGGATCATGAGTATAGATTAGCATAGCTTTCATTACCCCTGAGTAAATTGCATTTAGTGGGATAATTGTGTTCGCAAGCTGGAATTATTGGAAGTATGTGGATTTAACTTAGCCATGGGATATTGATAGGAGACAGTTGATTTTACGTAAATGACTTGGGGGAGCATGTAGGAATTCTCGATGGACAAGAGATTTGGATTTAAGTAGGTGATTCTAGTTGAATATAGATGCTGAGCATGTCTACATGGTTCGGAGTAAATTGGATTTAGACTGATGGTCTCGATCATGATACCATGTTTCTCGGTGGACGATAAACTAGGAGATTGGATTAATTGTCAGAGTTGATTTAGGGATCTATATAAGCTTGACCTTGGAGTTTACTTGACCATGATAATGGAAATTGGTGGACTGACTATCGTAAGGTAGCTTTCCCGGTATTTGTGGATTATAGGATATTAGAAGATCATGTGGAACACCATAAACATTGGATTTGTAGAATTAATGGATTGTGTGGTGATTGGTGTAGTTAATGGGTTGTTGGAGTTGATTCATAGGACGGAAACAAGATTTTGGAGTGGCTTACGACGTGTTTCCTTAGGATAGAGGTGCTTTATCTTGGACCTTGGAAGAATAGAATGAGCACTTGGATTGTCACGTTCAAGCTTAGCAGCTTATATGTTCTACCCATGTATTTTTATGGGTAGACATACATATGAGTTTGGGGATTGTAGACATATATGATTTTGTTAGACCTCCTCTCGAGAGTCATGAGGATATGAATCACGTGAGTGATGATTGGACTTGACCTATGCGAAATGATACTATCAGTGATATGATGTGATTTGCTTGGAAGACTAAATAGAACAATTGGCATCTCAGAAACCGTGCTTAGAGATAAGATGATAAATGTTCACTCGCACACTAGAATCCTTGAAACCCTTACGCCCTACCAAGCCACAACATGGTCGGATCCTGACTTTTGGCTTTGGCTCCAGATCGATAAGACCTTGGCCAGTACTCAACCGTGACGATCACCAAATGCCCCAGCCCACTTTACGTACCCCATAGGCTTCATGGAGTGCTTAGACAAGATAGTTTTCATCATCATTTGGTGGCCTACTTGTCCACCTGAAGACGGAAGAAAAGCCGTTCAGCTAGCCCAGGAACATTTGAAGACCGCCATGCCAAGGAGGAAGAACTACCACCATCATCAAGAAGTAAACATCCGCGTCGAAGACCAGGTGTATCTGCAAGCCACTCCTCTCTAAGGAACCAAGCATTTCCATGACAAGGAGACCCACACAAAGATTCATCAGCCCCCTTCGAGATCACTCCAAGATTTAACAACCCCTTCTAAGATCATTATGAGACGAAGAGTAGACTCTACCAGCTAGAGTTACCACCTGAGTTACCCATTGTGCACAACGTTTTCCATGCATCACAACCCCAGAAGTGTTTCCAACTTCCTAACTTGTCCGATCTCTACGAGGTTATTAACCACTAAGCCATCGAACCCTAGCCCAACCTAACCTACCGCGAGCTACCCATTAGCAACCTGGATCAAGAAGAGCGTCATACACGAAGCCACACCATCAAGTACTTCAGGCTCAATGGAGCACTACACAGAAGCAGAAGCAACATGAGGACTTGAAGACTACCCCAGATCCAAGTTTCTGTATTCCTTTCCGCGCCTAGTTTGGGTATCTCGGGGACGAGATTCTTGTAAGGGGGGTAGGTCTGTCACACCCTGATCTTCATGCCACAACACTTAAGTCAATAAATCATGCTAAAATGTGGTTTGACAAAAGCCTTTGAGTGTTTTGTCTTTGCTTTGATTGAATGTCTCACTGTTGTTTGCAAGTGCTCTAAAAATCAAATAAATTCTCCAACCCTTATACTCCTTCCCCTTGATCCAAAAACCTTGACCAATGATCATGCCATGTGTATAGGACCTAAAAATAATTTCTTACAAAAATAATTTGGCCAAATAGTATTTTCAAAAACTAGTTGTCCAAAAAACCCTGAATTGAGATTTGCACTGCAAGTACTTAATTAAGGGCAGTAAAAATCTTTCCAAAAATATATTTGACTCCTATTAGATATAGGATACCCAGAAACCACAAAAATATAATTTTAAAGGTTATTTTCCTATTTTATTTAAAAGCTTTTTCTTAAGGCCAGAAATGGTCTTTAATAGGGAAAAATTATTTTATTGTTTTAAAAATATTTGAAAAAAATCAGGGAAACTCACTGGGCATATATTTCCCATATATAAGAGTTTCAACACATGGTCATGTTCAAAATATTGGTCAAACCCCTCAAAAACCCTTTTTGGATATTTCAAGCTTTTGAAATATTTACAAAGGAAATATTCTCCAAAAATTCCAAGAAAATTCTATCTTCACATATGACATGTTTGATGATCTTGACAAGTATCGTGTCATGGAGAATAGTATAACTCCATGAAATCCCCTCAAAACCATTTCTGTCCATTTTGAAGTTTGAGCAACTTTACATTGCCAAACATGTCCAAATGTTCTCAAACCTTGTGAACATGCTCAAATGGTCTAATAATTCATCTAGACCAAATGGCACAAGTTGGAGAACAAGTTAACTTGATCAAAGTGCCCCAAAACCCTTCCTGTCCAGAACCAAATTTGAACAACTCGACACTGGCAACTTTCTCATTTTTATCTCAACTTTTGTGGGCATGTTCAGAACCTCAAATGATGACACTACACCAAGTGGTGCATCAAGGAGAATTGATTTGCATGACTAAATCTTGGTAAAGCCATTTCTGCTAATTTCTAGGGTTTACCAAAGTTGCATTGTCAACTTCCTCCAAATGAGCTCCAACTTGGTGATCAACCCCATTTCTATATGACACTTGATCCTGTTAATCTTCACATCATTTGGAATCCATTTGCTTGCCCAAACCACCATCAAACACCTTCTGGCAGAAATTTAAAATGCATGTTTTGGCCTCTTCCACTAATCTCCATGGACTCTACTTTCTACCACAACCTCTCCTAGTACCCCTCTAGCACCTGGATGCTCTTATGCCCAAGGAAGCAATGATGGAGGGGGGAAGAACTCCACTTTTCTACTCTGGGCAGCAGCATTTCCACTGTCCCTCAACTCCCTCTCCCCTCCAGTGGATCCCCAGGGCATCCAATGCCATTTCCGCATTGTTTACTCCCCCTTGCAGCTGCCAGACACAAGTGGGCGCGTGAGGACGCGAGGAAAAGCCGCGGGTGCCGGCCATTTGCACGCTCTGGAGCACGTCAGCATGCTCCCGACCGTTGACGCCGCGTCCCCCGACCACCTCGAGCCTCCCCCTTGTGCCAGTCGAGGTGCCTCGACGTTCGCAACATGCCACCGCGCTGTCCCCTTCCTCTCTCCTCCTCCCCGCGCCTCCACGCTAGCAAACACCGGCCGCCCAAGCGCACCAATGGCGCGGCTCACACGCGCGCGCCTCTGAACTCTCCCCACACCCTCTCTCTATCTCTCACGGCGTAGTCAACGTCCAGGAACACCCCAGACACCACGCCCTCTTCTCCCGATGCCCGTAGCGATGGCTACGACCTCGCCGGCGCATGGCCCCGCTGTGCACCTCGCCCCCTTCTATTTAAGACCACCCCCGAGCCTCCTCTCTACTCCTTTACCTCTCTCTCCCTCCTGGAGACCCCCTGGACCAACTCAGTCCTCTCCCTGCGCCCTCCATAGCCCTCCATGGCTGGAGAGCCGCCGCCGGCCACCACCTAAATTCAGCCGAGCCCGAGCTCTTCTCCCTCTCCTCTCTCCACCAGCAGGCTCCCCTGAGCAAGGCGGAGCTCCCACGCCCTTTCCCTCGTCCGAGGACGCGGCTGCAGCGTCATGCCCCAATCTTGCCGCCGCCTCCATCCGCCGCAGGTGATGCACCGGCCGCATCCGACCGCCCTAGCAGTCGTGGCGCACCTTGGCGGGTGCGTCATGCTCTCCTGAAGCCGCCGGTGTGCCGGGCATCGCCGGAGGTGACCTGTGCTGCCGGAGCTCACGCCCACAAGCATTCGGTCCTGCCTCCCCTGCCTCGCATCTGTTCGAGCGGGAGGTGGGGGACGAACCCGACATGTGGGCCCCGCGCGTCAGCGGCACAGTGGGGCGGGCCCATGAGTTAAGTGGACACGGGCTCTGCCTGCTGACGCCTTCACTTGGGGAAGGCGTATTTCCCCTGAGTACGCCTTCGACGTGGCCCTTCCCGCGCGCGGCTGAGCCACTAGGCCGGCCCGTCAGCTATCCCCCGCCCAGCGCGCAGAATAAGTGGTATAGCCTTTTCCTTATTCTTTTTCCAGTCAACTTCAAAAATCCATAAACAATTCAAATGGACTCCAAATTTGATGATTCAAATTTCTAGTGACTCTATAAGTCATGATCTACCTAGTGGTGCAACATGCACATTTTTCTAGAGACCTTTTCTTCACACATATTTATCAAATCCTATTTTTCCTATTTCTGTGATGAACTTTAGAAAATTACAGAGAGCTCAAAGTTGATCCAAATGCCATGATTTAAATTTCCAAATGCTTCTAAGTTCATAACTTAGTTTATGAACATTTTTCTTAATACTTTCTGTGCCACACAATATAATGAGCCATTTCTTCATATTTGTCAACTTTGCAAATTCATAGGAAATTCATTTGAACTCCAAATCCAGTGAAACCAACTCCTAGATGCTTTTAAAATCATCCTTTGTTAAATGGGTATCTTTTCTCATTTTTCAAAAATATATTTCTGTACACTTCTTGCAAATCCACAAATCCTTTGATTCCATCATATTGAAATGTTCAGAGATATCCATTCATCAAATCCCAATGAAACCACTTTGGTCACTCCTCATATGACCAGAGGTATCCTAGAAAAGTCCAACTCATATTTTTAGAGCACTTTTATTTCCTGCCTTGTTGTGTTGCTTATTATGGTTGCTTTCGACGATAATTGACGAAGTAGACGAAATGCTCAGAGTTGGACCAGAGATATTTGAAGACCTCGAAGACTTTGTTAAAACAGGCAAGCAGCCCTTTGACCATGTCTATGAAACCTTTTTTTTATGCATGCCATATAGCACCATATTGTTGTTGCAACGGAATCATGATGAGGTGGTATCTACTTTGATGGTTTGCCACCGTACTTCCTCGTTGATACTTGCATTGTGCATGACCCTACCTTCTTATGAGGGTTATGATGGTGGGAGTAGATAGGATGCTAAAGTAGATGCTACGCAAAAAGGGACGGGATTATGCATGGTGATGGAGACAATGTATTTTCAAAAGACTTTTCGAAAACCTCGCTGGGTGCCACTTATGGCCAGGGGAGATGATGAGTTGGGTAGCCACTTGATGACGAAGTGGTGTACCGAGGCAAGTGTGTGTTGTTTTCGAAAACGGATTAGATTTAAGATTTGTCGACTGTCCCAACCTTACATGCGCAACCACTCTACCCTTATATGGGAAAGGGCATTATTAATTACCTAGGTCAATACTAGATTGGAGCCCGCATTACTAGTGACGGGGGAGAGTTGGTGCTCTCTCTCGGGACGGGGTCGTGCCAGGTAGGGCGACCAAGAACATTTTTATGGGGCACCGGACACACCGTTGGTACCCCGTGCTTGTGATGTGATATGATTATGGAGCGTGGCTCCATGAAAATGTTATGTGATAATGTTGGGCACGGGGGTTACTACCAATCGAGTGGACTCCATGTTAGTGTCGTCTAGGGAAAGGTAGTGACCGGGTGCTTACCCCGGGTACTTGAGGTATCGCGGGTCGTGGATGACACGGAAGTTCCCCGGATCTTGTGGGTACAGTGTGCAACCTCTGTAGAGTGTAAAACTATTCGAATAGCCGTGTCCATGGTCAAGGACGGTTGGGCGGTGCTGCTTAAACTATGTCCAGAGTTTTACAACCATGTGTGTGAGTTGATAAAACTACTTGGGTCAAGTCAGAGGACTTGACATGATTGAGTTGGGTTGGTTCCCACTATATTTATGTTGATATCTGTAACCTGTCCTCATGGTTACTTGAATTCTCCTGATGCATGTCTTACAAGTTGTTGAACATGTCATTGCACTCAAAACTAGCTTTCTGCAAAAAATTACCTATATCATGCATTGTTGTATCTTGAACCAAAACATGGGTTGCTTGCGAGTACATTCAAAGTACTCATTGGCTTGCCACTGGTTATTTTATTGGCCAGGCTTGAAAGGACAAGATATATTGAAGAGTTCCTTGGTGACGATCGTGCGAGCTAGGATGCTTTCCCAGTCAGAATGCCTGTAGGGTTAAGGCAGATGGCATGGGTCCAAGTTATCGACGAAGATTTCTGCTGCGATGATATACTCAAGACATGACCATAATGGTCCTACTTGTGTAAAACAGTATGTACGGATGTAAGACTCTTGTTATTCAGCTTCTGTGCGTTCAGTGAGCATTGATCTCTGGGATCACTATACACATGCATTTGGTGATCACGACTTATGAGTCGGGGCCCCCCCAGAGCTGGTATCAGAGCCATCCTGACTGTAGGAAGCCTTAGTTAGCATGGTTGTTAGTTAGGGTAAAACTATTTCCAAAACAACTACTAGTTTTCAAAACTATCTATACTTCTCTTCCCTTCTCAGTTTTTCGGAAACTAAGGTATACTTTCCTTATTAATCTCTTCCCCTTCAAAACCTTTGGTCGCTAGAACCCTTATGCCCCTGACCACTGGATTCCTTGTAATCCTCGTGGATAATCTAGAAGGAAGATGCCTTGCCAGACGTTCACCCACATCTCCTGAACACAAGATTGGCGACATCACAACAAGACGATACCAACAGAAGATATATCCTCAAGGAATGAGGAATTGAAGGCCTAGGAGATGGTGACACCCTTGACACTGCCCCTAGATGATGCAACCTTAGCCTATGATGATCAGGGCCTAGAATATGCAAGATCATGATATACATCACTAATAGAGTAACCATGTAACTACCGTTGTTGTATCGGCAACCACCGATGGATGAGAACCTAGCCATTTGGTCCGCCTCACCATAGTGAGCAGAAAAACGGTTCTCCTCATCCCCCGCTCTTGGTGCCGATGTTGTCATCAACGTAACCGACATGATGGACCTCTATTACGCCTTGATAATGTCATTGCATAAAGGATTACCTACCTGGTACCATCGACGGCTTAGAAGACAAAAAGGGATCGTCGTGATTAAGAAGACAATAGAAGAACCAGTCAATGCCAGTTACGAGGAGCCACCTTCACCCCATCACTTCAACAGGCGAGAAGTTGTTGAAGAATCTTCAGGATCAACCCGGGTTGTTTCATCGAACAACTACAAGAGACGTAGAAACACCTGAGGAAAACTCAGAAGACTGCATGAGGCACAAGGCACGACTACCGAGTCCGAGAACCCCTAGGGTAGGATGAGTCGTGTACCCCCTATGCGCAGTCAAGTCCGTATGATAGTTCGAATACAACCATGATTGTGTGTTGCCTGTTTTTATTTGTTTGTGTTTTGATATAGGTCGCACTTTTGCCCTAGGCGACAAGTATGTGACTATATCACCTTCCTCACCTTGTTTCTTTTGTTTGGCCCTCTTTGCACCTGTTTGTTTGCACTAGCACTATAGAACCCCCTTTAGGCATTCCCCTCCTCTATGCTACCTCTCTCTCTCATCTCTCTCCTCAACTGAAGCCTAGCAAGACAAGATACACCAAGGATTCTACTTTGGCAACCAACCAGCACTGAAGACTTTTGCTACAACCTCCTCGACCAAGTGCAGCCCAGTAGAGTTATGTTTACCTCTCAAGACTGGAAACCCATTCCTAGACCCTTCGAGACTTCACGAGATACCCCAGCTCGAAACCTTAACCCTGAGCTTAACCTACGGAATCACAAGAGAACAAGTTAAGCTACAGTAAGCCTTGCTTATCACTGTGTTCATTATGGAACTAATGGGCATAGTGAACGAGCACATTGTCATCCTAAGATAGCACCAAAACTGACGATGCCATAGGGAGCACCAATCTGAGGATATAGGAATAGAGGACAAATGACTTGGTGAGTTTATATCAATGACTATGACGAATTATCTGAGACTCTTTGGTGGATTATAAGGCTACCATGTTGGTAGATGAACTTGGTGGGATCATGAGTATAGATTAGCATAGCTTTCATTACCCCTGAGTAAATTGCATTTAGTGGGATAATTGTGTTCGCAAGCTGGAATTATTGGAAGTATGTGGATTTAACTTAGCCATGGGATATTGATAGGAGACAGTTGATTTTACGTAAATGACTTGGGGGAGCATGTAGGAGTTCTCGTTGGACAAGAGATTTGGATTTAAGTAGGTGATTCTAGTTGAATATAGATGTTGAGCATGTCTACATGGTTCGGAGTAAATTGGATTTAGACTGATGGTCTGGATCATGATACCATGTTTCTCGGTGGACGATAAACTAGGAGATTGGATTAATTGTCAGAGTTGATTTAGGGATCTATATAAGCTTGACCTTGGAGTTTACTTGACCATGATAATGGAAATTGGTGGACTGACTATCGTAAGGTAGCTTTCCCGGTATTTGTGGATTATACGATATTAGAAGATCATGTGGAACACCATAAACATTGGATTTGTAGAATTAATGGATTGTGTGGTGATTGGTGTAGTTAATGGGTTGTTGGAGTTGATTCATAGGACGGAAACAAGATTTTGGAGTGGCTTACGACGTGTTTCCTTAGGATAGAGGTGCTTTATCTTGGACCTTGGAAGAATAGAATGAGCACTTGGATTGTCACGTTCAAGCTTAGCAGCTTATATGTTCTACCCATGTATTTTTAGGGGTAGACATACATATGAGTTTGGGGATTGTAGACATATATGATTTTGTTAGACCTCCTCTCGGGAGTCATGAGGATATGAATCACATGAGTGATGATTGGACTTGACCTATGCGAAATGATACTATCAGTGATATGATGTGATTTGCTTGGAAGACTAAATAGAACAATTGGCATCTCAGAAACCGTGCTTAGAGATAAGATGATAAATGTTCACTCGCACACTAGAATCCTTGAAACCCTTACGCCCTACCAAGCCACAACATGGTCGGATCCTGACTTTTGGCTTTGGCTCCAGATCGATAAGACCTTGGCCAATACTCAACCGTGACGATCACCAAATGCCCCAGCCCACTTTACGTACCCCATAGGCTTCATGGAGTGCTTAGACAAGATAGTTTTCATCATCATTTGGTGGCCTACTTGTCCACCTGAAGACGGAAGAAAAGCCGTTCAGCTAGCCCAGGAACATTTGAAGACCGCCATGCCAAGGAGGAAGAACTACCACCATCATCAAGAAGTAAACATCCACGTCGAAGACCAGGTGTATCTGCAAGCCACTCCTCTCTAAGGAACCAAGCATTTCCATGACAAGGAGACCCACACCAAGATTCATCAGCCCCCTTCGAGATCACTCCAAGATTTAACAACCCCTTCTAAGATCATTATGAGACGAAGAGTAGACTCTACCAGCTAGAGTTACCACCTGAGTTACCCATTGTGCACAACGTTTTCCATGCATCACAACCCTAGAAGTGTTTCCAACTTCCTAACTTGTCAGATCTCTACGAGGTTATTAACCACTAAGCCATCGAACCCTAGCCCAACCTAACCTACCGCGAGCTACCCATTAGCAACCTGGATCAAGAAGAGCGTCATACACGAAGCCACACCATCAAGTACTTCAGGCTCAATGGAGCACTACACAGAAGCAGAAGCAACATGAGGACTTGAAGACTACCCCAGATCCAAGTTTCTGTATTCCTTTCCGCGCCTAGTTTGGGAATCTCGGGGACGAGATTCTTGTAAGGGGGGTAGGTCTGTCACACCCTGATCTTCATGCCACAACACTTAAGTCAATAAATCATGCTAAAATGTGGTTTGACAAAAACATTTGAGTGTTTTGTCTTTGCTTTGATTGAATGTTTCACTGTTGTTTGCAAGTGCTCTAAAAATCAAATAAATTCTCCAACCCTTATACTCCTTCCCCTTGATCCAAAAACCTTGACCAATGATCATGCCATGTGTATAGGACCTAAAAATAATTTCTTACAAAAATAATTTGGCCAAATAGTATTTTCAAAAACTAGTTTTCCAAAAAACCCTGAATTGAGATTTGCACTGCAAGTACTTAATTAAGGGCAGTAAAAATCTTTCCAAAAATATATTTGACTCCTATTAGATATAGGATACCCAGAAACCACAAAAATATAATTTTAAAGGTTATTTTCCTATTTTATTTAAAAGCTTTTTCTTAAGGCCAGAAATGGTCTTTAATAGGGAAAAATTATTTTATTGTTTTAAAAATATTTGAAAAAAATCAGGGAAACTCACTGGGCATATATTTCCCATATATAAGAGTTTCAACACATGGTCATGTTCAAAATATTGGTCAAACCCCTCAAAAACCCTTTCTGGATATTTCAAGCTTTTGAAATATTTACAAAGGAAATATTCTCCAAAAATTCCAAGAAAATTCTATCTTCACATATGACATGTTTGATGATCTTGACAAGTATCGTGTCATGGAGAATAGTATAACTCCATGAAATCCCCTCAAAACCATTTCTGTCCATTTTGAAGTTTGAGCAACTTTACATTGCCAAACATGTCCAAATGTTCTCAAACCTTGTGAACATGCTCAAATGGTCTAATAATTCATCTAGACCAAATGGCACAAGTTGGAGAACAAGTTAACTTGATCAAAGTGCCCCAAACCCTTCCTGTCCAGAACCAAATTTGAACAACTCTACACTGGCAACTTTCTCATTTTTATCTCAACTTTTGTGGGCATGTTCAGAACCTCAAATGATGACACTACACCAAGTGGTGCATCAAGGAGAATTTATTTGCATGACTAAATCTTGGTAAAGACATTTCTGCTAATTTCTAGGGTTTACCAAAGTTGCATTGTCAACTTCCTCCAAATGAGCTCCAACTTGGTGATCAACCCCATTTCTATATGACACTTGATCCTGTTAATCTTCACATCATTTGGAATCCATTTGCTTGCCCAAACCACCATCAAACACCTTCTGGCAGAAATTTAAAATGCATGTTTTGGCCTCTTCCACTAATCTCCATGGACTCTACTTTCTACCACAACCTCTCCTAGTACCCCTCTAGCACCTGGATGCTCTTATGCCCAAGGAAGCAATGATGGAGGGGGGAAGAACTCCACTTTTCTACTCTGGGCAGCAGCATTTCCACTGTCCCTCAACTCCCTCTCCCCTCCAGTGGATCCCCAGGGCATCCAATGCCATTTCCGCATTGTTTACTCCCCCTTGCAGCTGCCAGACACAAGTGGGCGCATGAGGACGCGAGGAAAAGCCGCGGGTGCCGGCCATTTGCGCGCTCTGGAGCACGTCAGCATGCTCCCGACCGTTGACGCCGCGTCCCTCGACCACCTCGAGCCTCCCCCTTGTGCCAGTCGAGGTTCCTCGACATTCGCAACATGCCACCACGCTGTCCCCTTCCTCTCTCCTCCTCCCCGCGCCTCCACGCTAGCAAACACTGGCCGCCCGAGCGCACCAATGGCGCGGCTCACACGCGCGCGCCTCTGACCTCTCCCTACACCCTCTCTCTATCTCTCCCGGCGTAGTCGACGTCCAGGAACACCCCAGACACCACGCCCTCTTCTCCCGAGGCCCGTAGCGATGGCTACGACCTCGCCGGCGCATGGCCCCGCTGTGCACCTCGCCCCCTTCTATTTAAGGCCACCCCCGAGCCTCCTCTCTACTCCTTTACCTCTCACTCCCTCCCAGAGACCCCCTGGACCAACTCACTCCTCTCCTCGCGCCCTCCATAGCCCTCCATGGCCGGAGAGCCACCGCCGGCCACCACCTAAATTCAGCCGAGCCCGAGCTCTTCTCCCTCTCCTCTCTCCACCAGCAGGCTCCCCTGAGCAAGGCGGAGCTCCCACGCCCTTTCCCTCATCCGAGGATGCGGCTGCAGCGTCATGCCCCAATCTTGCCGCCGCCTCCATCCGCCGCGGGTGATGCACCGGCCGCATCCGACCGCCCTAGCAGTCGTGGCGCACCTTGGCGGGTGCGTCATACTCTCCTGAAGCCGCCGGTGTGCCGGGCATCGCCGGAGGTGACCTGTGCTGCCGGAGCCCACGCCCACAAGCATTCGGTACTGCCTCGCATCTGTTCGAGCGGGAGGTGGGGGACGAACCCGACATGTGGGCCCCGCGCGTCAACGGCACAGTGGGGCGGGCCCATGAGTTAAGTGGACACGGGCTCTACCTGCTGACGCCTTCGCTCGGGGAAGGCGTATTTCCCCTGAGTACACCTTCGACGTGGCCCTTCCCGCGCGCGGCTGAGCCACTAGGCCGGCTCGTCAGCTATCCCTCGCCCAGCGCGCAGAATAAGTGGTATAGCCTTTTCCTTATTCTTTTTCCAGTCAACTTCAAAAATCCATAAACAATTCAAATGGACTCCAAATTTGATGATTCAAATTTCTAGTGACTCTATAAGTCATGATCTACCTGGTGGTGCAACATGCACATTTTTCCAGAGACCTTTTCTTCACACATATTTATCAAATCCTATTTTTCCTATTTCTGTGATGAACTTTAGAAAATCACAGACAGCTCAAAGTTGATCCAAATGCCATGATTCAAATTTCCAAATGCTTCTAAGTTCATAACTTAGTTTATGAACATTTTTCTTAATACTTTCTGTGCCACACAATATAATGAGCCATTTCTTCATATTTGTCAACTTTGCAAATTCATAGGAAATTCATTTGAACTCCAAATCCAGTGAAACCAACTCCTAGATGCTTTTAAAATCATCCTTTGTTAAATGGGTATCTTTTCTCATTTTTCAAAAATATATTTCTGTACACTTCTTGCAAATCCACAAATCCCTTGATTCCATCGTATTGAAATGTTCAGAGATATCCATTCATCAAATCACAATGAAATCACTTTGGTCACTCCTCATATGACCAGAGGTATCCTAGAAAAGTCCAACTCATATTTTTAGAGCACTTTTATTTCCTGCCTTGTTGTGTTGCTTATTATGGTTGCTTTCGACGATAGTTGAGAAGTAGACGAAATGCTCGGAGTTGTACCAGAGATATTTGCAGACCTCAAAGACATTGTTAAAACAGGCAAGCAGCCCTTTGACCATGTCTATGAAACATTTTTTTATGCATGCCATATAGCACCATATTGTTGTTGCAACGGAATCATGATGAGGTGGTATCCACTTTGATGGTTTGCCACCGTACTTCCTCGTTGATACTTGCATTGTGCATGACCCTACCTTCTTATGAGGGTTATGATGGTGGGAGTAGATAGGATGCTAAAGTAGATGCTACGCAAAAAGGGACGGGATTATGCATGGTGATGGAGACAAAGTATTTTCAAAAGACTTTTCGAAAACCTCGCCGGGTGCCACTTATGGCCGGGGGAGATGATGAGTTGGGTAGCCACTTGATGACGAAGTGGTGTACCGAGGCAAGTGTGTGTTGTTTTTGAAAACGGATTAGATTTAAGATTTGTCGACTGTCCCAACCTTACATGCGCAACCACTCTACCCTTATATGGGAAAGGGCATTATTGATTACCTAGGTCGATACTAGCTTGGAGCCTGCATTACTAGTGACGGGGGAGAGTTGGTGCTCTCTCTCGGGACGGGGTCGTGCCAGGTAGGACGACCAAGAACATTTTTATGGGGCACCGGACACACCGTTGGTACCCCGTGCTTGTGATGTGAGATGATTATGGAGCGTGGCTCCACGAAAATATTATGTGATAATGTTGGGCACGGGGGTTACTACCAATCGAGTGGACTCCATGTTAGTGTCGTCTAGGGAAAGGTAGTGATCGGGTGCTTATCCCGGGTACTTGAGGTATCGCGGGTCGTGGATGACACGGAAGTTCCCCGGATCTTGTGGGTACAGTGTGCAACCTCTGTAGAGTGTAAAACTATTCGAATAGCCGTGTCCACGGTCAAGGACGGTTGGGCGGTGCTGCTTAAACTATGTCCAGAGTTTTACTACCATGTGTGTGAGTTGATAACACTACTTGGGTCAAGTCAGAGGACTTGACATGATTGAGTTGGGTTGGTGCCCACTATATTTATGTTGATATCTGTAACCTGTCCTCATGGTTACTTGAATTATCCTGATGCATGTATTACAAGTTGTTGAACATGTCATTGCACTCAAAACTAGCTTTCTGCAAAAATTTACCTATATCATGCATTGTTGTATCTTGAACCAAAACATGGATTGCTTGCGAGTACATTCAAAGTACTCATTGGCTTGCCACTGGTTATTTTATTGGCCAGGCTTGAAAGGACAAGATATATTGAAGAGTTCCTTGGTGACGATTGTGCGAGCTAGGATGCTTTCCCAGTCAGAATGCCTGTAGGGTTAAGGCAGATGGCATGGGTCCAAACTATCGACGAAGATTTCCGCTGCGATGATATACTCAAGACATGACCATAATGGTCCTACTTGTGTAAAATGGTATGTACGGATGTAAGACTCTTGTTATTCAGCTTCTGTGTGTTCAGTGAGCATTGATCTCTGGGATCACTGTACACGTGCATTCGGTGATCACGACTTATGAGTCGGGGTCCCCACAAATATGCAACGAATAAAGGTGTCTCATCGTAAGTGATTGATGCAGGATTCAGAAGAGAGGTAGTTTCATGTAAGAACATGGTTAACAGATTGATGTAGTATGTACCAAAAATAGAAAGGCATGTCAAATTCACAGTTTTAATGTGTAAAGTAAGAAGATGCAATTTACCCTAATTAGAAGCATTACAAGCTAGACACTGTATGCAACATGCACCCACATATCACACTGCGAAGTTAGAGCAAGCACCTACGGTGTTGGTGTAGGGTAAATGCGGTCTTCAAATACAAAGCTACATTCTATATCTTCATTTAGGCTTGCCGTTTCTTGAGAAATGCAGATAAGCAAAGGTAGATTCAAATTTTACTCAATGTATTTTTGGTATTTTTATTAGGCTTGAGAAATTAGAAACTAACATAAAGGGAAACGACAGGACATGAACACATATAGCATAATAGATACGTTTCGCATTACAAACATATTTGTCATAGGGACAAAGCTACCACATGGACTGGAATTTAAATGTTCATACATCTCAGTTCTACAGAGCTACATCAACACAAAATAATCACAACAGATAATCAGGATATCACAGAAAACTAACTGACAAAAAATTCTCATACATTGAAATAGTAAAACAGATTAGAATTTATCAAGTCTCCACACTAAAGTTCAACACATAATTCACAAGAATTAATCTGAAGTTCTACAAACCACTTACTGACGAACAAGGCACAAAATATTGAACTAGTACAAAATATAGTTGATCAAGTCTCCACAGTAACCATTCACAAAATTACACAAAGAGAGAGATGCAGTTTAACAGTAGCAGAGGTTCAGCAAGGAGAGAAGGTGCAGCAGCGGTGAGAGAGCAACAATTGTTTTGGGGAAAGATAGTAGCAGCCAGCAGAGATGTGGGAGAGGAGTAGCAGAGAGGTAGAGAGCAGCAGCAGCAGCAGCGTTGAGATAGGAGCGGCGAGGGTTGAGAGAAGGGAAGCAACAGTTGGCAAGTGGAGGTTGAGATTCAGAGAAGGCAGAGAGAAAGCAGCAAAGTTTGGGGAAGAAGAGAGGTGGAGAAGCAGCAAGGGGGCACTGGAGAAGAGAGAGAAGGAGGAAGAGATTCAGCAGCAAGAGGTTGCGGCGTCAGCAGCAGCAAGGGAGAGGTTGAGAGAGAAGCAGAGGAAGGTTCGTGGTGGGAGGTTGCAGCAGCAGTTGAGAGGAACAGCAGCAAGGGGCACAGGAAGAAGAAGAGGGGCGCGAGGGAGGAGTAGCAGCAGCACGAGAAGGTTGAGGGAGAAGAGGAGCAAGATCGGGGCAGCAAGGAGGAGAGAGGTCCGCGGGGGACCAGACACCCGTCTGGTCGGGCGCGCGAAGTGCGGCGGTGGGGTGGCGGTGCTATGGTGCAGATGGAGTGGTGGATGGTGCGACTGGTATGGCGCAGCAGCGAAGATGTGGATGGGTGGCACTGGTGGAAGCTGTGTGGTGGCTGAGAGGCGCACCACCACGCCGGCCTGGCCGTGGAGGCGGCCGAAGGTGCAGAAGGAGGATGGGGGTGAAGAGAGATGTGCCCGGCCCGAGGAGAATTGGAGATGGACTAGGGATTTTGACCCCTCGGTCTGATCTTCCATTTGCACAATGGCCCTCTTGCTTCCTCTTCCTTCGCAAGAACATCCCTCTCTTCTCAAGTTGGCCCCCTGGTTACTTTGTTTCTTCTCACACAAGTCCATTCTTCCTCCTCTTCTTCGTTCTCTTAGCCATTTAGTTCGGATCTTGAAGTTTATAGTGCCTTCTCGCACTTTTCTGCAAAACAAACCACTGAGTAGTAAATGACCCCTTTATATGATTATCATTCACAAATTCAACAATTCATAGCAATAAATGAATAAACATAACGGTGTAGCGGGAACAGATCCGGTACGGTGGACGGTTGCGATAGTGGAGCGGCAGCATGAGGCGCGGGACGGCGTGGTCGAAGTGGTTCTAGTACTGCAAATGTCGGCGTCAGCGTCCTGCAGGCAGCTCTGCCTCAGCTTGAGCTGCTAAGTCCTTGAGGGTGTTGCGGTTGAAGTTGCCTTGGACGACGACGTCGGGGTACCGGCACCTGCGTGCTCGAGGAGTGCGGCGGTGGATTGGGCGTGATGGGGTGGAGGACGGAGGAGGCTTGAGTTTCGCGGCTGGTGGAGAGGGTGTTTTAGCACCCACGGAGTATGAAATGGGGAAACGGAGGAAGGGGACACTAAGGGGGAACAATGTTTCGATTTGGGACGCGCTTGTTTGAAATTTGGGAAAGTTACAAACTTTGTCCCCATCTAAAACTTCAGTCATATTGCGGGTTGGGGTAGGAGAGTAATCTCAGGTGTCCCAAATGGTGGGCGAGATAGATTTCGGCCGAGCGCATGGGTGTTTAGGCGCCCACGGCGTATGAATGCTTCTCGGGGGCGGTTGAGACCGGCATCTTGGAGAAGTTACAAAGATACCCTAGTTTAGACCTTTGGACATCAAGCCGATAGGCTACATGGGCCAGAGTCAGGACAGTAATTTTCGACGACCAAACATTAGTCTCGCGCGGCTTCGGGTGACCAGAGGCTTATTTGGCGCTTCGTTCAATATTTGGGAGCAAAACCATTAACATTTTCGGTTCTCTTGAATTGAACTTTCAGGATTTGTCAAACTTCACAAATCTTGACTCTTGGAAATCGTAAAACTACAATTATTTTGGAATGGAGGGGGTACATTTGAATATACATTGTACACGAGTATATATTAAAAATATGCATCTTACCTCAATTCATGCATGGTTCCAGATATAATCTCCTTGGTTGCAAAAAAATAGTTAGACATGCGTATGAATATATAGTATGTTCAAACTCACAACAAAGATTGATGCCCCCTTTTAGATCTACTTTACAAATGCCATTATGTCGGATTCAAATAGATGAATGCACTTCCTATGATTTCGAATCTTTGAAACCCCCTTTATGTTGAATTCAACATGTATTCTGTTTCGTAGCTAGCAATTTCGAATGTATCCATGTAAGTGACAAATGTATAAAGAGCTTCACACTAACAACACGGAGTGCACTAATTGATGTTTATATATGAATTGCAAATGCAATGCATTGTCTGGATTTCAAACCACTCACACTCTATGGATCGATAATATGGAATAAACACATGCACATGCTAGAATTCAATAGAGTATGGGTGTCTCATAGACCGATGTTCATTCATACGCAAATTGCAAAATTCATGATCTCATACAAAAATAATAATGCCATTTATATTCTAATTTAATGTGTAGAACCACCTTTTACACATAGATGCACTATGCCTCGGCCCGTTCTCACACACGCGCTATATCTCTCTATCTAACGCATAAGTGCACATACTTTATATACATCGGCATTTCTCTCTAACACATGCTCACAATATCTCCTGGGGTGTTCGGGTGTCTCACGCGCACACTCTCTATATATCTCCCTCTCTCTTCCTTACTACCATCTACCAGTCTTTTCACTAATCTCAGTTAGAAAATAATATTTCTATGAAATGCGTATATACATACGACGGTCTCTACTAGCCCTCTATAGACACATATATGTGCCTACGTGTCTTCCACACGCACATTACCTTTAGGCTTCTCTCGCACACATTGCCCCCCCAAACACACCTCTCTCTTAGTAGTTGGCAGATATGATTCCATCAGATCATTCGGTAGGACATCCCTGATTGTTAGGCTGGATGGCAATATGAGGTAAAGTTTTACCCAAGTCCGGGCCCTTGCAGTTGAGGAAAAATCCTACTCCTGGTACTGTATATTTGTGATAGGGGTGTGTGTTGGTGTCAAAACCGAAGGATCTTGGGTAGGGGGTCCCGAACTGTGCGTCTAAGGTCGATGGTAACAAGAGACAGGGGACATGATGTTTACCCACGTTCGGGATCTCTCTATGTAGGTAATACCCTACTTCCTGCTTGATTGATCTTGATGAATATGAGTATTACAAGAGTTGATATACCTCGAGATCGTAATGGCTAAAACCCTAGAAGTCTAGCCTATGGGATTATGATTGTGTCCTACGGACTAAACCCTCCGGTTTATATAGACACCGGAGGGGGCTAGGGTTATACAAGGTCAGTTACAGAGAAAGGAATCTACATATCCGTATCGCCAAGCTTGCCTTCCACGCCAAGGAGAATCCCATCCGGACACGGGAAGAAGTCTTATGTCTTGTATCTTCATAGCCCAACAGTCCTGTCCATGTTAATAGTCCGGCTATCCGAGGATTCCTTAATCCAGGACTCCCTCAGTAGCCCCCGAACCAGGCTTCAATAACGAGGTGTCCAGCGCGCAGATTGTCTTCAGCATTGCAAGGCGGGTTCCTTCTCCGATTACTTCAAAGTACTTGACTTAAAGAGCAGTATCCAGCTTTTCATTTAATATCGCTCTCATCGGCTTCTGCACCTTCATGATTTAAGCTTCCACGTGTCGAGCGAATACGAGAGGTCGGAGCATTTTTGCACATACCACCCTGACCATGAGAGAAAATTGTCTATGTAATGTGACGGGGATCTTCAGATCCAATCCACACCATCTCCACCAAACGCGGCATCCTTGGAGTGTGTTAGCAGAAACCACCCCCGACATGGCCGGCGCTCCCAGCTCTTCCTCCCGCCCCCATGGCCCCAAAAAGGGTGTCTAGGAAAAGTGCTCTGTATCCCATAACTAACTGGTGAAGCTGTAGACACAAGGATTTCTTCCACCGCAGATCTAGTCCCCGTTCGAGCCGGATTGGCTTCCTTCGACGGTGGGGAGCAGGAGGAGAAGTTCCCCAACCCATCTAGGGGGGAACGAGCATGCTTTGTTCCCTACTTGTTGAGAGGCGTCGGATTTCCAATCCATCCATCCCTCCGAGGTCTACTATAGTATTATGGCCTCCAACTGCACAATTTCACTCCTGCCTCCATCCTGCATATTGCGGCTTACGTCGCTCTTTGGGAGCTATTCCTGGGTTGCGAGGCCCATTTTGAGTTATGGAAGAAGCTATTCTGCCTCGTCCCTCGTAATCTAGAGGGTCAACATTTCAAGTGGGCACCGAAATATGGTGCATCACTGGGACCGGATATCTGTCCGGCACGCCGAAGAAGGCATCCGAAGAATGGCCTTCCGAATGGTTCTATATTGAGGACGTCTCCCTTCCCGACCCAGTCCGAATGGGTCTTCCAGAATTTTTGAATGCTCCATTGAAGAAACGCCTCAGCTGGCGTCCCTGGAGCCTCACGGAGGAAGATAGCATGGAAGTCCGTCAATTGATGAGCACGATAAAGACGCTCGCTCAGTTTGGATTGTTAATAGTCGAGGTTATGGCGATATCCATAATACGAGGGGCTCAGCCACTCCAATACCGAGGGTGTCCTATGTGGCACTTCAATGGAGAAGATTATGCCACCCGCTGCGGTCGGAAGGGTCCGGACACTCCCGCCGCTGTGGCGAAAATACTGTCCGGATTATACAGAGGGGAGAAAGAAGAGTTCATACGCATTAAGCCCAGAGATGGATTTTCCATTTACAACCTTTCCAGCTGGGTGATTTTCCATCCCCCTACTCAATTTACTCCCTGAGTCAGTTTCCACAAATATTAATCTGTCCATTTGAAACAGGAATGGCAGAAGATTACCAAGGAGTTCCACAATCCCGCACCACAGCCAGAGGACCACAACCGGGCCCTTCACCCTGGATTCACAGAAGATCTGGATATATTCGTGGAGCTCGGGGATGGAGTGTTCTACCTGGCAAGCCATGACGGCACAGAAGTAGCCATCACCGCTGACTATCCCGGCCTTCTCCCTGCTTCACATGCAAGTAATCAGGAGACTTATCCTTCGAAAGAATTTCCTCTTTCCGCCTCACCCACCGCACTATTTTATGCTCTGAAGGGGAGGCGATCGGCGCACCACGCTGCACCCGAGGCGACTCTCAAGAAGGCCGCGCCTACGCCGGGCAGGCCTTCGAAGAGGAAGGCAAATAGAAGCATGGTCGAGCTATGGTTTTTTAAATATGTTCCTTGGCTGTCACATTGAAGTGTGACGCTATCCGTTGTGTCTTATCAGGAAAAGCATTCGCCGGACTATGTCTGGGGATCCTGCCGGTAACGCTTCCACTGGCCAGAATCCAAACCCTGTCTCAAGGACTGGGGCTGACGCAAGAGTGACACCGAATTGTCCTTCTGCAGAGGACTCGGATGATGTATCCTTTACAAACTCTGGAGTGGAGAGCGCCATGAATCATCGGCGCTGGCGGGCCACTCTTCGTGACTCTGGTTTTTCAGAAGAGGCTTTCAACGCCTTCAACTCGGGTGATGCATACATCTGAGCTGCTCGAGATGGACTTACCAGAGCCAAAGACCAGTATTTGAAAGATATGCGGGTAAGTACTCATTTGTACCAAACTAATAATCATATACCAGTAGCCCCCGAGATTTGAAGCAGTTGAAGCAACTGATTTGAGGATCGTTGTATACCCAGGTGCTCACAGAGAAGAACAACCTATTGGCTCAAGAGCTGGAGAAGTGTCGGGCCCAGCTAATCACTGCAACCACCGAACTGGAGAAATCCAAGAAGGCAGAGTCTGGTAATGATACCTTCCATCGAGAAAACATAATCATATACCGGGATTATTAGTGCATGTGCATTTCTTATGGCACAGTCGTCAGATCATCCGGGAGAGGTACCGGAAGTCGCACCAGCGGGAGGGCCAGGAGCTCAAAGGCAACTGGCTACGGGCGAGCATATACTGACGCGGATCCGGGAGGAGAAAAACAAACTCCAAGATTCCCTCACCAAGCTGGGTGAACTGCTAAAAGATGTGCGGGCCCAGCTGGCTGACTCCGTGAAGGAGAACAAGAAGCTGCGAGGCAGCATATTTAGTATGTGTTTAAACTTACCCCTGCGTAATTGCTAGGGAAGGAACTGATAGAATTATGTCTGTAGGTATGCTGACGGGCCGTCCCGAAGAGGAGGTGTCCGGATCATCGAGCGATCTACTACAAGAGCTGTCGGAAATGCACGAGCGAGCTCGGCAGGCGATGCGGAGTATTGCCAAGGCCTTGTGTCCATCCGACTCCCCTCCAGGAAGTATGGAGGAGCTGGTACAACTGTTGAAAGGAGCGCGGTGGCGCTTCCGATTATGGAAGATATCGGCCTACCGGGAAGGTGTGCGAGAGGCCTGGGCCATGGTGAAAACACAGTATACAAAGCTCGACCCGAATCACATGGCCCAGGTCGGACCTTTTTAGGTCGGATGGAGAAGAAATTTCCATTAGTTTGGTATATGACCAGGTACAAGTAGCCGCCAAATATTCCCAACAGGATTGTAGGCTAGATAGCCTGTTAGATGGCATAGAGGAATCCCAACAATATTTCTATACTCTTGTAGCGCATTTTTTGAAGCTAGGAGCGCATTTGTTTACAAAGAGGCATCCCAATAAACATTTTGACTAGTCTAGTTTTCAACATGATGGAGGGTCGGGGACCGCAAATGAATTATACAGTATTGTGCGTCCTAGATGTGGTGGCATGCTATTGATCGAGTTTTATTTTTACTTGAACTTTAAATGAAAATAGTGGTTCGCACGCACTCAATTTAATAGCGGCTAGTACAACAAAATCACTCCACTATATATATATATAAGAAGGAGCCTCAGCGCTTGCTTTACTAGGGTTCCTCTCTTTCACTCTCTCATGCTCTTCAGATCTAAGCAAGGCATAGGTGGCCACAATCTCTCTCTGCTCATGGCTGGTCACAAATCCGGCCGGGCCACCTTGACCAGGGCAGGGGTGTAGGTGCATCATTCACTTGGTCATCGGCGATGTGGGAGGAGAACAACAGCTGCCCACGCGTCCCGATCGGCGGTCGTGCCGTTCTCTCCGAGATAGCACTGGCTCGGGAGGGCCTCCAACCCCTTCTTCCTCCTGGCGGTATTGTGGCCAAGATGCGGCCTCCGACGCCGTCTTCGCCACATGCCGATGACCCTCGGGTATATATTCATTCGAAACCTGCCTTGCTCTACTGTCCCAATTCCTCTGGCTGCGTGTGGATATTTTTCTACTTCTGTCGGCTGTTCCAAAGCCACTTGACTTTTACTATTATTATAAGTAAATCTAGTTCATACAGTCGAATCTAAGAGTTGGTTCAAACAGGGAAGAAACTGGGAAAATTGTAGCATGAATCTAGGACTTGGTTCTAAGAGGAAACGGGGGAAAGTAATAGATACTGGCTACCCAACCAGTCTCTTGGCTGAAAAGATGAAGAAAGTGTGGTGGATGGCAAAGGGCGGGGGAAGTGGACCTGTCTGTTGGTTGAAAATCGAAAGAAAGTGAGGGATGTTGGGGGACAATGCAAATGGGAACGAGCAGGTCTAGATTTCCTGTGCTCACATAGGAAAATGTCGCCGAGGAGATAAAAAAGGGACAAATGCAGACATGCTGACTGTGTGTTTGCCGCTCTCGGCATCCACATCTTCCCCACCACTTTATGCCCTCCTGTCCCTATGCCCATATCGTTACCGTTAATGTAAAATCCCATGAAGCGTTAACCAATGCCACCTAATGTCACTATTAAGTAATGGTCTAGTGCCGTCAATAAATTGAAGCAATGCCACCACCATTTTATGATGCTTCCGTCTTGCTTTATTTCCCATGAATTGTGTTTTTGCAGTTACACTTAAATCTCACACCGCTAACATTGCTTCATCTCAGTGGAACTGCACAAATTTGATTGCATATTTACTGACCATGTGCTACTCTCAAGACAGTAATACTAATGCTATTGTTCTGCATGTTAATCTAGTGGCAGTATTGATGTGATGTGATGCTACTTAAGGGCACTTTCATACTGTCAATTTAGTGCCAATTATAACACAATAGATGCTGCTGTTAATCATATGCCACTGCAAATAACGGGGATTGTTTAAATAACCGTATTTCATATTTGTGCAAACAGGGATGTGTGTCTCCATATCGTTTCTATCTGCGCAATCAAAAGTACATACCTCAGATTTAGTAGAACTATGCAAAATGAAATGGCTATTCCTCGCTGTCGTTGTCTAACCACCCATATTCCAGGTATTCCTACATTGGTAGTAACTAGGTAGAATGACCAACGCAATCTAAAAGAAGTTGATTCATACGTTTTACTTCCTGATTGCAGTGTAGGGACGAGCAAAAATAACTGCATCCTAGTAGGGAATACACTTTCTCCCAGTTCATCCATGGATGAGGACTAGCTGACACAGCTGCACATACATTTTTGGGAAAGGTGCACAGACAAGAGGCATTGTGTTTTTCTTATTTCTACAAGAAACGATGCTTAAACTTAGTGGAACTGCATAAGAAGTTCACATGGTCAGTACACTACATGGTTCAGTTCAGCATTCCAACTGAGAACACAATTATAATTGGTTATTCTGGAATGATAGATCCTAACCCTGGATGGTGGCAACAAGAAAAACCAGAGTGAACTCCAGGAAATTAAAGCCTGCCTAGGGAGGACCTTTGCTCAGAGAAACCTTTCTTGAATTTTCCTGATTTGTAAACCTTCTCACAACTTTGTCTTTTGCTGTGAACTAGTATTTGTTTGTTATGTTCTATGAATCATTGAGATGTATAAAATTGCTTAACTTATACTTTTCAAGTATTTTATGAAGCCGAGCTTAATGTGAATGTTCCACATGAATGCTGGACTAGCGTGTGAATGTTTGGAATTTACAGTGTGGCTTCAGTTAACTGCATGAACCACTGTAACAAGATACATAGTTGCTTATATGTCAGGCAGTAGATTATTGATTGTTAGTTGGTCGATAGCCGACTTTTCTAGTGTTGAAGCCAGCTGAGCCAATGTGTCGTGTTTTGCAAAATTGCTTACAAGTGGGGTAGCACCAACAGTGTTTACAAGTACTTAACCATCCTTACGTACCCTCACTACTAGGGAAAACCCTAGTAGTAGCGTGGGTTTAATGCCCACTAGTAGCGCGGGTAGCCGCGCTACTAATAAGGCGCTACAGCTATTACTTAGCAGTAGCGTGCGCGAAACGCGCTACTGCTAAGACACATAGCGGCAGCGCTTGTTATCTACAGGCGTGTTTACTATCCATCGCTACTAGTATTCTTTTTTTATTTTTTTATTTTTAGTGTATTTATATGCCGTTATACAAATTTTGGTACAATACCAATTATGAGGTTTATATCATTATGTCCATAACAGTGTGTCAAATGAAGGTGGATTAGGTTCAAGTAGAGGCAATATGTGGTGCATGTCAAAAGCATACTACTAATCCAAACTTGATCTAGTTTGGACTAGTAGTACTTTCAATGTGCACCACATGTTGCATCCACTTGAATATAATCCGCCATCACAAGCTATTTAATCATCATCATAGTCATTACCACCAACAGTATTTATTTAATCACCACTAACACTAGCTCATAATAATCATCATAGTCATTACCACCAACACTAGCTATTTAATCATCATAGTCATAGTGTATCACATCATCATCTTTAAACTCATTTCTAGCTAGCTAATCACTCCTGCTGCTCTCTCTCAGGTAAAATAACATAAAACATGCGTAGCTCTCCTCCTTCATCAAGTTGGAGCATGCAGATGAACCTGTCTCTTAATCGTGGGTTGTGCTTCTGCTTGCTGCCCCCTAGTACTTGTCTGCGCTCCTCCATCACAGATTTGGTCCAGTCTTTCACTATTAAGAATTCGTCGCTAATCCTGAATGCACTATAGTGATTTGCAGGATATCTTGGCCGTAAGCTAACAATACTCATGGTACCTTTAGTCTCGATCCCATAAGGCACAACATTCATCGGGAGTCCCTGTTGAAGAACATCGTATGGTAACATACTTAGCACTTAAAAATAATGCATGGAAAAGATGCACTGAGGACAAATAGTAAAAATCTTACCATCTTTCCTAAATAGATGTGACCGTAGTTCATTAAGAACACTATTGGTCGCACGTTTTCAGTACTAACATTTCTAAATCCAGAAAGAAAATTTGTCTTGACAGTATCAAGATCCGCAAGCCATGAAACATAATGAATTAGCTCCTCGCAGTTTAGTTCAGCCTCGAGACAGTAGTAGGTCCTGTCTACCAAGCGTTGGACATGTTTGCTTGAACGGAAATAAGCTGACAATAGAAATTAGTTGTCAACTATTTTTGAATAAACAATATCAAAGACATAAATATGGTTGAGAAACTCACATAATGGTATAACTGGAGGCGTCTGCACATCGACCCAGATGTCGGTATTACCTTCAATATCATCTTCCAGACGAATATCAAAGGTGATAACCATATCAGGCTCAAATGCATAAGTCTTGCATAGTGCTTGCCATGTTTTGCATCCAAAATAGGAGTAGTCATCTGAATTGTATAATTTTGCATGGAAAATATAACCATGCTCGGTCTTCAAGTAAACTTTCTTTACCTCCATAGTACGACTGAAACCTATCTTATCCAATACAAAAACTCTTGCATGGCAGGGGATATGCTAGTAGAATAGTAAAAAAAATTATAAGTTGAAGCAAATGAAGCAGATGTCATGCTTAATTACGAAAAAAGACTTGTCGTTGTGACTTACTGTATCCACTTCGAAGTTCTCGTCCAGCTTGATGCGGAAGCACCTATCATCATCTAGGAAGATTCCGTCGCACAGGCCGTGCTCATCTTCACAATATTTGCAAATACCAAAATCCTTTTCATCGTCATACATTTCCTATGTTCATAGTTAAACCATTAATTGAAAATCGATCGAAGACAACTACCAGGATACTCAACACACAAATCCGGGGCACTCGATATTTTCTACATATTCTGGCACAAGTCATGCCAAAATTCACGGAAAAATCCGGCATGACCTTTGGTAAAATAGGCCACACGGAGGTGTAACCTGCAAACATGACCGGCCACTTGGGCAAGCACATATCCTATTTGAGCAACACAAGATATACATTTCAAAATATCTTATAGGACTCAAATTAGCATGCATTCAATAAGCAAAAGTAAATCATCTCATGCATCCATACAACGTCGAATATTATCACTAATACATCCCGAATAGTATCATACATATAATATCACTAATACAACTAAAACCCTAGCACACGACGGGTATCGGCGGGGGCGGTGGACACCCATAGAGAAGGAACCATCACGGGATCATAGCTCCAGTGGGATCCCAACCTGCCAGGTATTGGAGAACCTGTGCTCCAACGCAAACCAGTAGCGATGGACGTGTGCGTCCTCCTCACTGACACGGTGACGCAGCACCTCCGCGGGGTCCTCGAGCCTCTGGACCGTCACTGGCCCACGCGACCGCCACCAAAGAAGGTTCGGGTTAACGACAGGCTGGCTCCTCACCAACCTATGACCCTCGGTAGGTAGCGCCTCCCAGTACCACCCCGGTGTAGCCCAGTCCCCGGCAGGTGTCGTCCTCCGCCGACTCGACGACAAGGATGCGGGATAGGCATCGTCCACGCCGATGCGGGAAAAATGCTTTAACTAAAAAAATAACAACAAGTTCTTACTAACTAGTTCTAGTAATTCAACTAGTTCTTACTAAAAATAAACTTACTATAAATAAAAATAAACTAGTATCTAATTAGTACCTAGTTCTTACTAACTAATTAGTACCTAGGAACTAGTGCCCTAATTACCATATAAGTATCCATTTTTTAACTAGGGTTCATACTACCTAATTAAATAGGGTTAATACTAATTGTAATTAACTAACTAGCACTAAAAATAGCCTAGGGTTCATACTAACTAGCACTAAATAGCATAAAATAGGGTTCATACTAACAGAGAGCAGAGAAGAGGGAAGGGGAGAGTGCTTACAGAGGGCGGGGAGAGAGATGGGGTCGGGGGAGATGGCGGCACCGAGGTGCGGCGAGGCGGGGTCGTGGGAGACGGCGGCAAGGCGGGTCGAGGGAGACGGTGGCGGAGAGCGAGGGCAGGGGCTCCGGCAAGGTCGAGGTCAAGGAAGAGGAGGCACAGGCGCGCGGCGACGTCGAGGGGCAGACTCCGGCGGAGAGTGAGGGCAGGGGCTCCGGCGAGGTCGAGGGCAGGGGATCCGGCGGAGGCGACGAGGGGGAGAAGAGAGAGTGGGGAATTGGGGGAGGAAGTAGAGGAGAGGGAGGCCCGTGAGGGGGGTTAGGTGAAAATAGCCTTAACAATAGCTTGGGGAGAGAAAACGCGCTGCTGCTAAAATCCGTAGCAGTAGGGCGCCCTCATAAACTCGCTACCGCTAAGATATGTAGTAGTAGCGCGGTTTCTAGAAGGGCGCTACTAATATACATAGCACGTCGGGAACGGTGTGGCAATTATAGTAGTAGCTCGTTTTATTCATGCCGCGCTACTACTATGTGGATAACAGTAGCGCCCTTTAAGCCAACGCGCTACTGCTAAGTAGCAGTAGCGCCTCATTTTAACATGCGCTACTGGTAAGATTCTGTGTATAAGGTTTTCCCTAGTAGTGCCTATGTATACGTCAGCGCACAGTTCTCGTAGGAGTACTCTATTTCATCAAGCACACTACTCGTATGATAAACCATGACAACTTATATCTTACGATGCCATAATCATGAAAAAAACTAGTGAGGATGCATCTGTTTCGACAAAAATTAGGATGGTTCTCACATGAGTCACGGGCACACAAAAGTAGCAGTTGTTCCCATAGACTTATTCGAACAGAGTACTAGCCCCAGAGGGCTCGATAATAGGCAAGGTTCAGATAATTAGACACAATCCAAACTACTGTTAAACACTAGCTGGGGCAACTACTTCATGCCTCGATCTAATTTGGGATGGACACAAGACGGACCTTGCCATGAACATCATCGAGGATGTACGACAACAACTCAATCCTATGAACTTTCCAGAAGATAGCCTTGTGGCCTTGCTAGTCATAAACTTGTTTGTGCAGGCATGCCACATGATCTTCTTGCGTAAGCTTGACAAGAACAATATGCCTCACCAATGAAGGAGTACCTTTGAACTTCTTGTGCTTCAGTACATCTTGGACAATACGCCTGATAATAGTGAGGGTGGAATACATCTCGACATTTGTATAAGTGCAAATGGCTTCCAAGATCCAACAGCCTAAGAACTCTGTTTTCCCAGTCGGTATATTCAGGTCATCCGCCTCATAGCGAGTGACATGTACAACACACAATCCATGTCTACATCAGGGCTCTAATTGAAACAGAAACAAATTTTGAATTACTTTCCAATATAAGAAAAACAAGTTATTTAAACCACTATGTAGAGTCAAAAGTATGCATGATAGGGAAGGTAGCATGGCATCAAAGCTAATAAAATTTTGCATTATTTATCACTGCATACTTAGATGAAAATCCACAATTGAGATCAGCAAAGAATAAAATCACCTTGGGCAGCTCAGCGGGGGGGCGGGGGGGGGGGGGGGGGACACATCCTCGAAGTTGGAAAACTGCTCCTGCAAGGCCAGAGGGGTTGTAACCTCAAACGGGGCGTTGACCATCTCAGTAGTGGCCGTGAGCGTATCTGGGGTCGGCTCGGTGGCTGTCTCCATCTTCTTGGAGCTCTCCGTCTCGTGGGAATCAGCCTCCCGCGTCTGGTCCCACATCGGCAGATCTTTGCCTGGTTCTCATTGGCCCATCGTGAAACTGACAAATACTAGGAGACTACTGAAAGGAAAACACAATCGCAATGACAATGAAACAAAAAAGAGATTGAGGATTGGTTACTGATTTGCAAAAGATCTATTTTTATGAACGAAGTACCAACATCACGGATCCGCTTACCTTCCCTTCGTTCAGAGAGAAGGTAGTGGCAAATGCGAGTGTTGGCTTTCTTGAAGACGGTGAGGGAGAAGGGGATTCAGTGAAGAGTGAAATGATGGTTGCTTCGTCCATCAAACTTAGACTGCGGGGAGGTGGGGTTTTGTGATATGACGGCTCGTTACTGCCGCGCTACGACCGAGGTGACTCTCCGCCTGCATACTGCCTTCTAATTTGGTGGATGGCATTTGGGCCCGCGTGTTGCATGGCTCGCATGTCGGTGAACAAAAGTAAAACGTCATTCAATAGAAGGATACGTTTCGGTGACCTCGGAGGAGCCAGAAGTGGTACTGTATCCACTGTACTAGTGTAATTATTTTTATGGGTAGCTGTAGAGTGTCTCCACTGTACTATAAGTAATTGTTTCTCTGGGCCCAAGACAAAACAGCCCATCCACCCTAGTAAATAAGAAAATCAATTCAAAAGCCCATATATTTAATTAATGAGAGGCACTACCCAGCACACCGCCCCCCAAAAAACCTGGGTGCTCTTCTTCCTCCTCACTCCCACCCATATCACGTCAGCTCGCTCCACTCGTACCCCAAAATTCCTCACCTCACTCCTACAGAAAACCCCAACTCCCCTTCTTCCCCACTACTACGGAAAAACCCCAGCTCCCCTTCTTCTTCACTCACACTACAACTAGGCTCATCATTCGTTACTCTGCTCAGATCCATGAGCTCGACGCAACACCCTCGAGGAAAATGGAGTCAGTTGACTCCAGCGCCAAGAAGATGAGGCTCCCGCCAGCGGCATCCCCTACTATAGATCCCGCTGTCGGTGTCAAAACCGGCAGATCTCAGGTAGGGGGTCCCGAACTATGCGTCTAAGGCTAATGGTAATAGGAGGCGGGGGACACGATGTTTACCCAGGTTCGGGCCCTCTCGATGGAGGTAATACCCTACTTCCTGCTTGATTGATCTTGATGATATGAGTATTACAAGAGTTGATCTACCACGAGATCATAGAGGCTAAACCCTAGAAGCTAGCCTATGATTATGATTGTTGTTGTCCTCCGAACTAAATCCTCTGGTTTATATAGACACCAAAGGGGGCTAGGGTTACACAGAGTCGGTTACAGAGAAGGAGATCTACATATCCGAATTGCCAAGCTTGTCTTCCATGCAAAGGAGAGTCCCACCCGGACACGGGACGAAGTCTTCAATCTTGTATCTTCATAGTCCAACAGTCTAGCCAAAGTATATAGTCCGGCTGTCCGAGGACCCCTTAATCCAGGACTCCCTCAATAGCCCCTGAACCAGGCTTCAATGACGATGAGCCCAGCACGTAGATTGTCTTCGGCATTGCAAGGCGGGTTCCTTCTCCGAATACTCCATAGAAGATCTTGAACACAATATTCCACAAATCTAATCTCCTGACAACTTTCCATAGCGTGACATCACGCCGCGGCCCAGTCATCATGCAAACCATTTTTCTCAACTTGCCACTGCACATATCGCGAGGCTGTTTTATTGGCACGTCTTGTCGAAGCAGAGATCGTGTCCCCTTATCACGGGATTATCATCAATACAGGTGAGGGAAACCCAACCCCGCCATCAATCGCGACGTTTTGGGGAATAAGCGAGTTTACCGGGCAAGTGGGGAGGCGCAGGAGATAAGGACTCCCCTCTTTCACCCACGCCTTCTTCTTCCTCTGCTCATCCATTCCCCCTCGCTCAAGCCCCAGCGCCCAAGCCTTCGCCTTCTTCGCCAACAAAGGCCTTCCGAAAATGTCCGGATTCGGAGCAGGAGGCAAGTGGATGGCCTCTATCGTCCTGGAGAAGGATATCAAAAAGCTTCGGGAGGCCGGGTATCTGGCCAAGAAAATCAGCCACCGCCTTCTGACGACGGGAGAGATCGTCCCTACTCCGGATCCCCACCAGAGGGTTGTATTCCTCCCTCATTTTGTCCGTGGGCTAGGGTTTCCCCTCCACCCATTCGTTCGCGGCATCATGTATTATTACGGGATTGATTTTCACGATCTATCCCCCAATTCCTTCCTCAACATCTTGACATTCATCGTCGTGTGCGAGGCCTTTCTCCGCATCTCGCCACACTTCAGCTTATGGCTGAAGATCTTCAATGTGAAGACCAAGGTAGTGAGCGGAGAGCACGCCGACTGCGGAGGCGCCATGGTGAGCAAGATGCCCAACGTCACATGACTAACAGGTACTCTTAATGATTCCATCAAAGAGTGGCAGCAGCAGTGGTTTTACATCACTGAGCCGCGCGGCACGGAATGGGCCCCGGCTCCCGAGTTCCGATCCGGATCTCCCCTGCGACTTATGTCCTGGCCCAAGAAAGGCCTAAACTGGTATTCGTCCGACAAACCGTCGGCACTCCCGACGCGCATCCAGGATATGGAAGACAAGAATATCAAACTTGTCATTGTAGTCTAGGTGATGTTAGTTTGCCGGATTCTTCCATGTCAACACAGGGCTTGCAATTTATGGGAACTCGATCCGGCCAAGCACCAGACCCTACGAGAGCTCTTTGGCTCCTCGCACAAGGACATCTGGAAGGTGCTTTTTAAGTCCGGCAAATCATTGCCGGACTCCGCCGAGGACCATGGGTACCAACTGTCCCGCCCTGCAAGTTCGGTAAGTCATGGTATGTTGGCAATTCATATGTTCTATTCACATATCCTGGGGAAAATGCTTAATGCGTTTTTCACAATACTCCTAGGGCTGGACGAAGAAGGCGGGGTGGATCTACTGTCCGGCCCCACTGCCAGAAGAACTGGCCGGCCCACTTCTGACGAAGATGTTGGTCCCGACGCCTTACCAGGAACCGAAGAAGAAGGCCGAGAAGGAGGCCAAAAAGACCAGGGGCGGCCTCCGTCGCCACAGCGCCTCGGACACAAAATCCGGAGACTCCAATGCCCATTATTCCTCCGAAGAGGACGAGGAGGAGGAGGAAGACGAATCCCCAGAGGGGGGAAGAAAGAAAAGGATGGCCTCCACATCCTTGGAGGCCGAGTCGCCTAAGAGGGGAAAAACTCCTTTTCCAGAGGAGTCCACCGCCGCTGCCGACAGCAGCCCGGAGTGGGATCCCAGGGCCCAGCCCCTAGTGAGCTCGTGAGTATATAAAATCTGGACACGTCTATGCGTCCAGGATTATCATGGCATAATATTTTAATCTGAGCCATACTTTTTTTGCAGTCCGGCGAGGTCCCGCACCGAACAATCCTTGTCGGAGGATTTGCTAGGTTCGGATGCTATGGAGAGCAGGACACCCCCGAAGTCCCCTTCCCCCAAACATGTGAATAATACCGAAGTTTTGTTCCAGAAGGACCTAGGCCAAGGAGGGGGGGATCGTAAAGGCAGCGCCAAGAGGTCAAACTTCAGGGGCTGGACACATGGGAGAGAAGGCTCCCATGGACGTCGATGACGGGGGCTATGTTGAATTCAGCCCCCAGCCGGACGCAATTCCGAAGAACAATACGGCTCCAGAATCAGGTAGGCGGCCTCCCTCAGCTGGAGGGGGCGTGCCTATTCCACTGGCAACCTCTATCCAACCAGAGGTCCGGATACTTTATCGGCAGCGCTGAAAAGCGCCTCCATCGTTGATGAACACCGTGCCCTTATGGGTGCGGTGATTGAGAAGATTCAGTCCGCTGAGAGTGGACTGAATGAAGCCTGTATCAGCCTTATAACGGGCTTTGTGGTATGATTTATGAGGTTTCGAAGTGTGTCATAGTATAGATAGTAGCCCCTGATACACTGTTCAGTGAAAGAACCAGACAGAGGATCGAATTTAAGTTCGCAGGAGACTCACTTGATGACATCTATTTCTCATCTTTTATAAGAAGGCATCTGTAGTGACTGCCGCCTCTCCTATTGTGGAGGTCTATGGACTGAATCGAAGTCTGGAGCGGGCCAAAGAAGAACTTGGCCAGTTCAAAAGGCAGTTGGGGGATAAACAATGTATCCGCAAACCTTACTCGCGTTCAGTGCGAACGAATTTTTAGTATGATAAAAATATGTTTCATGATTTGCTCTAGGGGCGATGACCGAAGTCGAGGCTCTTAAGAAGGCTGTGGCCGAGGCCGAGAAAAAGGCAGCCGCAGAGCAGGCCCTTCGTGAGAAGCACGAGGCCTGGGTTATTGAAGCTGAGCAAGAGCTTCAAGAGGCCGTGAAAAAATGCAAGGCCTTGGAGTAGAGTCTATCGGAGAAAGAGTCCAAACTCACTAAGGCTCATCAGGCCGCACGCGATGCCCGGGGGGAAACCCAAGGTGCCCTGCAGGAGATCCAAGAGGCGAGAAAGATCGCGGTGGGTAAGGCTTTTCCCATGTAAAGCAAGTATTTGGGGAGAAAAATCATGTTTCTAATTGTG
This sequence comes from Triticum timopheevii, assembly GCA_963921465.1. Lineage (NCBI taxonomy): Eukaryota > Viridiplantae > Streptophyta > Magnoliopsida > Poales > Poaceae > Triticum > Triticum timopheevii. The sequence goes on along the minus strand of OY997264.1, from coordinate 242,334,866 downwards.
AGGTTGGATTTCTCCAGGGGTATTGGCGGAGCTGCCACGCAGCATATCTGATCCTCCCAATTCTACCGAGCCGAAGAAAGGAACACTGCGGATAAGCTCTTCTGGTCGCAGTATCTGGCATCGAATTAGCCGGTGCCTTTTCCGGATCAACTAAAACAGTTGATCGAACAGCATAAGGCGGTCGAGCTAGCCATGAAGGATTTGGTTATCCGGCTATGGCCCGCCGAGCCGATTCCAAGCAGCTACTTCGGGCTCGTGAAGCGGCTGGTGAGTGCCTGCCCTCGACTTGATGTCATCAAGCGGTCGGTCTGTATAGAGGGTGCGCGAATGGCCTTCGCCCGTGCGAAGGAGCACTGGGGGAAGATGGATGCGGAAAAGCTGATGACTGAAGGACGGAAGGAGCACCGCAAGCTCGAATTATATTATGATAGTGTCCTGAAAGGATCCCGCTTTGCGGTGGAGCAATGCACCAAGGACATTATATTTCCATGAATACAGTCATGTTGTCCTTTGTAATGTTGAACAAGGTCATTTCTATTATTTATTTCCTGTTATTTGACAGTTTTTCCTCCTGCGCGGCCGTTTTATTTATTAATCCTGAGACTTGGCCAGTCGTCGGCTTCTGCCCCCACGTAGAAAGTACCGGGGTGTTCGGGATAAGCCTGAGCACTCTTTATCCTAGTTTTGGGTCCTTGAAGGAGGTGTTCAGCACAACGAACTAGGCAATTGGACTATAGGGCTTTATCACTCTCACTTAGCCATAGGAGTTTGACAAAAGGAAGGCAGGCACAACCCCTGGTGTTCGGAAGACCGCACGAGGGGCTCTATGAGCACCTGATTGGAAGAAAAGCTGATCCATCGCACGCTGCATTAGTTATGGCATTATGCGGAAGAAATCCTTAAAGATTTTACAACCTCTCGAACAGCTGACCAGCTCTCGCCGTATTATGACAATTAGTTTTCAGCTTTCTCTACTGAGGTGCTCGTCCGGAAGAACTGGGACACAATCGCAGTAGTTCTCCCTGTGCTACCTTAGCCGATATAGCGGAACGTAAGGTACCAAAACATGGGAGCCGGGCAAACCCAACTATTGACCCAAGACATGATTCGGAGCTGATGCATATAATGCTATAAGTTTGGGATGCCAAACTGCTGTGAAGGTGTTCGGACTTTATTGCCGTATTATGGGTACAATGAAGCCCCTGGCATATTAAGGCATATCACAGTGTACAGATGCCATTTCAATAAGAAGTAACAACAGATGAGCGTCATATAAAGCCACATGTTGTATTTGAATAGTACGTCGATGCGTATAAGTATAGGTAATGTGATAAAAAGAAATATGACTACGAAACCTGCTAAGACCAGCAGGGAGGAAGCTGTGTGCGGATCCGAAGTGTAGTCGGATGGTCATCGAGGGGAATATCTAAAGATTCCCTTACGTGTTCGAGATGTTTCCATGTCGCCAGTCCTGGTCTACACAAAGGCGAACCTGCAAAGAAAATGCAAGAAATGTTTGTGTGCCATAGAGCGGTTGAGCCGCGGTATGTGGCCTGTCTTAGCTTTTGCCGGAGTGTTTAATTGAGCTCCGGACGAGCCAGGCTATCCTACCGTGAAGTGGTTCGGACTCTTTGGACGGTGTCCAGGAGCTTGGCAGTCGACTCGAGATTTGATTGAAAGATGCCACTTGTTGCTTATGCTATTAAAGCAGCGGTATACTCTTCGGCACCGAGGGGGAGTTCGGCCCTGCCATTAACTGTGATGACGCTGCGTGGACCGAGTATCTTGAGCTTACGGTAGGCATAATGTGGCACCGCGTTGAATCGAGCGAACGTGGTTCGTCCGAGCAGTGCCTGATAATCACTGCGAAAGGGGTCGATGTCGAAGATTAACTCTTCAATAGGGTAATTGTCCGGTGATTCGAAGACTACCTCGAGAGCGATGGAGACTTTACAATGGGCCTCCACGCCTGGTATGATACCTTTAAAGGTGGTTTGAGTGGGCTTGATTATCGAAAGATCGATACCCATCTTGCGCACTGTGTCCTGATACAACAGGTTTAGACTGCTGCCACCATCCATAGGGACTCGTGTGAGGTGGAACCCGTCAATTACTGGGTCGAGGACTAGTGCGGTTAAATTGCCCTGATTGGTATTAACCGGACGATCCGTGCGGTCGAAGGTGATCGGCCATAGTTTATATTCTGGGGCCACTGGTTCCGTTAAGTCGACATCCCTTAGGGTGCGCATCCGTTCCAGCTTGGGAATGTGGGTGGCATTTATCATGTTCACCATTTTGATTAGGGGGGGAAATTTCTTTTGCCCTCCTGTGTTCGGTGATCGGGGCTCGTCGTCGTCATCATCGCTTTGAGACCCCTTCTCCTTCTGTTTGGCACATGACCTGCCGGCTTGTTTGAAGACCCAACATTCTCTGTTGGTATGATTGGCTGGTGTTCCTGGGGTGCCATGAGTTTGGCATGGACGGTCGAGTATACGGTCCACACTGGACGGGCCCGAATTGTTATTTTTGAATGGCTTTTTCCGCTGACCGGACTTGGAGCCACTGAATCCGGCATTGACTGCCGTGTCTTTGTCGTTATCAGCATTCTTGTGATGCTTGTGTTTGTTGCGTCGGGACTTGTCGTTGCTATCTTTGGCTTTTGATGTGCCAGGATTGCTTGCTGTTCTGTTGCTACGAGCCAACCAGCTATCCTCGCCCGCACAAAAGCGGGTCATGAGTGTCGTGAGGGCTGCCATGAACTTTGGCTTTTCTTGACCGATATGTCAGGCAAGCCACTCATCCCGGATATTATGCTTAAAGGCCGCTAGGGCTTCGGCATCCGGACAATCGACAATTTGGTTCTTTTTAGTTAGGAACCGAGTCCAGAATTTCCTGGCTGACTCTCCGAGCTGTTGAGTTATGTGACTTAAATCATCAGCATCCGGTGGTCGCACATAAGTGCCCTGGAAGTTATCCAGGAATGCGTCTGCCAGGTTCTCCCAACTTCTGATGGAGTTTGCCGGCAGGTCCCTTTAGTTTTAGTGGGAGGTACTTGATGGTGTTTAGATCATCCCCGCGGGCCATGTGAATGTGGAGGAAGAAATCTTCTATCCATACCACGGGGTCTATTGTACCATCATATGATTCAATGTTCACGGGTTTAAACCCTTCTGAGAATTCATGATCCATTACTTCATCAGTGAAGCATATGGGGTGTGCGACGCCTCTATGTCGGGCTACATCATGACACAGTTCCAAATAGGTCTGGTCTGTTGTATTCGGCCCGGTCGGATTTGTTTTTAGTATATCCGACGTGACGGTCTTCGTCAAACGTTGGGGTGCGCCCCCATGATCCATAGATCGATCTTTACTGTCCCGCTTTGTTTTTCAATTTGTCTCGCAGGTCATGCATGGAGCCCCGAGCCTTTATGTTTTTTCTTGTTTGGCGGCGGGGTGCAGGCTAGACTTCGGGTCGATACGCCGCTTTGTCTCGGCCACGAGGTGGCCGGTCAGCCGCATCGTGCGCTGATAGTGTGGGCTTTAATGCCTCCTCCTCGAGTTGAGGTAGCAACCTGCACTTTGGGAAACTTTTGGTTGGGCGCTCGAATCCATATTCCTCGGCTGCCAGGACCTCAATCCATCTATCAGTTAGCAGATCTTGATCAGCTTGAAGCTGCTGCTGCTTCTTCTTCAGGCTTTTTGTAGTGGCTATAAGCCGGCGCTTGAAGCGCTCCTGCTCGATGGGATCCTCAGGCACGATGAATTCTTCGTCGCCAAGGCTCATTTCGTCTTCAGAGAGGGGCATGTAATTGTTATCCTCTGATTCTCTATCTGTTGCCTGTTCCTTAGGGCTAGCTTGCCCATCCTCCCGCTCGGCCTGCTGGAAGCCTGGCTGGGCGGGATTATTTTCTTCTTCGGCACCATCCGTATTGCTATCATCTCTTTTGCCGGTATCGCTATTTTTGCTATGGCGGGGCTTAGAGCGGCGCCTATGATGCCGGTGCTTTGATTGCTTCTCAAGGGGATTATCCTCCGTTGCCTCATAGCTATTGCTTTCTTTGGGGGTGTCCACCGTGTATACATCATATGATGAGGTGGTTGTCCAGCGCCCTGTGGGCGGTGGTTCCTGTTCTTCTCCTACATCGTCGTCCATATCATCAATATCTTCAGAGTCAAAATCAAGCATGTCGGTTAGGTCATCAACAGTGGCTACCAAGTGGTTGGTGGGTGGTCAACGAATTTCTTCGTCGCCCGCTTCCCACTCAAGCCGGATATAGTTCGGCCAAGAGTCTCCTGACAGGGTGAGAGATTTTAATGAAATTAGCACGTCTCCCAAGGGTGAGTGCTGAAAGATATCCGCGGAGGTAAACTCCATGATCGGTGCCCAATCAGATTCGATAGGCAAGGACACATGCGGTTCGGAACCTATGGCTGGAGACGAGTCTGAGGGTCCGATGACAAAGGTCTCCTTGGAGGTGAAGTCTGTGTTCGGCTCTAGCACCGATGAGTATGCGGCCTCCATGGCGGGGTCTATCCACCAGTCCTCGGATGGCACGGTCTGCTTCGGATTAAAAGCCGAGGCAACCGCAGGCGAAATTTCCCAAACACCGTCCAATAGCAGATCTAGGTCATGCTCGTCGTGACTGTTTGGCGCACCTGACATGGGCTCGAATCCGTCGAAGATCAAGTCTCCGCGGATGTCGTCACTGTAGTTCAAGCTTCCAAATCTAACCTGATGGCCAGGGGCGTAGCTATTGATCTACTCCAGATGGCCAAGCGAGTTGGCCCACAGTACGAAGCCACCGAATACGAAGATCTGTTCGCCGAGAAAAACCTCACCCTGGATCGCATCGTTGCAGTTGATTGTAGGAGCCATCAAGCCTTATCGCAACGGCACAGTGGAACTCTCAATGAAAGCACCAATGTCGGCGTCAAAACCGGCAGATCTCAGGTAGGGGGTCCCGAACTGTGCGTCTAAGGCTAATGGTAACAGGAGGCGGGGGACACAATGTTTACCCAGGTTCGGGCCCTCTCGATGGAGGTAATACCCTACTTCCTGATTGATTGATCTTGATGATATGAGTATTACAAGAGTTGATCTACCACGAGATCATAGAGGCTAAACCCTAGAAGCTAGCCTATGATTATGATTGTTGTTGTCCTATGGACTAAACCCTCTGGTTTATATAGACACTGAAGGGGGCTAGGGTTACACAGAGTCGGTTACAGAGAAGGAGATCTACATATCCGAATTGCCAAGCTTGCCTTCCACGCAAAGGAGAGTCCCACCCGGACACGGGATGAAGTCTTCAATCTTGTATCTTCATAGTCCAACAGTCCGACCAAATTACATAGTCCGGCTGTCCGAGGACCCCTTAATCCATGACTCCCTCACCAGCACCCAATAGCGTGGGGAGAAGCGGCGAGCCCGCCCCCACCGGATCCCAGGAACCCGTAGAATCGCGGGTGGACCGCATCAGTGATCTCCTGAACGCCATCCCTGGGGAGATCATCTCGCTTCTCCCCACCAAGGATTGTTGCTGCACCCAAGTCCTCTCAATTTGTTGGTGCCCTCTATGGCACGCCGTGCCCCTTAATCTTGACTGTCGTCAGCTATCTGTCTTTAATGATTTTGAACTCCTAGAGCCATCATCTCCTCCCACAAGGGCTCCGTTCAAAGCCTCTGCATCCCGTCATGCTACCTGAGCAAGCATACCATGCCCTGCACGGTGGACGCCTTGCTGAAATCCCCTGAATTCACAAAACTACAGCTGCTTTAGTTCTACTATTCCCTAGGAAATCACCTACCAGATACCGAACGCCATGACTTTTGCCCTCAGCACCGATGTCCATCTCGCGACTTTCCTCGTCCCTCCACACCGCCACCTTTGCGCTGTGCTACCTACCAAACAATCTGGTACTAAACCTTTGACACCCATTTCTCAAAAAACTTTCACTTGTGCGGGTTTGTTTATCGGAGGCCTCATTGCACAGCATCATCTACTCTAGTTGCCCTACCCCAGAGTGCTTGGTGCTTGTTTTCACAGTTAAAATAGGTTGTCTCCAAATAAAGTCACATAAACTTGTAAGAATTGGAATGTCTTTTGTCGGAAGGCAGCTCATCATCCAAGATGCCCCTTCACTTCAAAGGTTGATCCTTAATTCTAGTTATTCACCGTCGCAAATAACCATCGTCTCTGCGCCTAAACTGGAGACCTTGGGTGTAATACCTGATCTGTGGGCTCTTTTCAAGATGGTGTTTGGCTCCACAGTTATTCATGTACTATATATTATCATCTACACTTGTATCCATAAACTGCATTTTAAATTTCTGGGCATAAGTTTTATATCATCTTGGAGTACACATTTTGTACTAATTTATGTTCTATGCTCAATGAAGAGTTTCTCCATGGATTGCTTATCAATGGTGCTGGATTCTGTCAAGATCTTATATATCCAAATGAATACTTTTTATTTGGACAAGATTATTGGCTTGCTGCAATGCTTTCCCTGTCTGGAGAAGTTGTATATAAAGGTGATAATTTCGTGCACATTGGAAGCCCGCATATAGTGTACTAGAATTAACCATTCAGTTGTTCCCCTTTTGACACTCTTTTTTAGACCTTAACTATTTTCAATCTTCATGTCTATTTAGGCAACAGGACGGGGTAAGAAAGATATAATCAACCGGTGGATTCGTAAGGACCGGGATTTCTCACTTCTCATGACATACGATTGAAGATAATAAGCTGGAACGATATGTAGCCAACCATGCAAACACAAGATTTGTCACATTCTTCCAGCTGAATGCGAGGTTACTATTGTCCATCGGGCTTAAGTTCATCAGCAGCATGGTTTTGACGGATGGGTATGTCGAAGAGAAAAAATGAGTTTCAGGTGGACAAAAGAGCTTCTAAACGTGCCGGGCTTCTATTGACAACATCTTGTGGTCATAATCCAGTAAATTTTACGACCCAGGATGTTCATTCTATGGACCTGACTGATCCATTTGACTGTGAGTGATATTGTTGCCCTTTTCAATATGGGTTTTGGCTAAACCTGATGAACAATTAACACTCATGCTTTTGTACAGTTTGTAAGCTGAAGTTAGATGTTCTTGCCTTTTTAACTCGGCAGTGACTATCATATTTTCTTTGAAACAAGGCAAATGGCTTGCCATTCATTTAATTAAGAGTGAAATATTGTAACAAATCCCAACCAAGGGAAATAACATCACTCTTGCCGGCTGCTTGAGCTCACTGTGCATTACAGAACCCAAGTGATTAGCCCCCACCAACACCCACAAACTTATTTTGAACTAGCACACCAAATGGGCTATAAATTTTCATAAGAAAGGCTGCATGACCATGACAGATGTGGATTCTGACATTTGGGACCCACGAGGAAAAAGCCTATCCAAGTTGGTGTCGACTTAGTAGCTAGTCAACAAACGATTCTGCCTACCAGCCGTTGGATTAACATCCAACATATGTCGTGTATCTTCTATATCTTGTCTTCTTCCTCCAGCCGCCCAAACCAAACCACCCCGTCGATTGTGCCTGCTCCCGCCTCCCACGGCTGGCTGCGCCTCCGCCTCCCTACCATACCCTCCAATGTTGGCCAGTCCCTCCCTCTATTCCCCCACACGTCCTGTTATTCTCCGCCAACATCAGCCCCAACACACACCCGCACCTAAAGTAGTCAACCCTCATACTCCCCTCCGCATGAGATTGGGCTGACGCATCTTCCACAGCTCCTGTTCATTCCGTCCGAGGCCTCACCGTCATTCTACGAATTGTTTCACTCGCCGTGCATGGTGCGCCGCCCTCTTGCGTTGTCAACATCATCAACAACCGAGAAGAACAAGGAGATGACAGTATGTGGAGAGGATGACAGTAGGGACCCACCAGGATCATGGGAGTACGCAAGCAAGTGCCTCATTATTACAAGCCCAAAAAATGGTTCCTTCTAATGGTTGGACATCTGGGGCCAAGGCCATTGTCAATGTAGTCAATAAGCGAGAGAATTACACAACGAGTGACTGACACCAGGGACCCAACAGGTTGCGCAGATGTTATTTTTTTGAGGAACAAGCAGTTGTTATTTATACTAGTTTTAGAGATGGATCAGGGTAACAACGGGGTTGTGGCCCATCTAGCTAGGGTTTTATTTATGTTTACCACATCATGAGCCCACTTGTGTTTTTTTCTTACTGAAAATGGCTAGCCCGGTTCTACATTTTTAAAGAAATACCACTAAGGCCTCCTTGCTTTGTCATCCCTATAGTGCTGCAAATCTTTCAAGACGAGGGGAGTTTCATTCGTCTTGCCCAGAAAATGCGCTATTAGTAATGAGAAATAGGTTGTACATTTTAAAGCACATCAAACCGGGAACTAGTTTCATTTTTTTCATTTCAAGATTTTAAATTGCATTGATTTTTATGCGTGGAAAATTATTTGGATTTTATATTTATATAAATTTATTTTTCAAATTAGTTTGAATGTGAATCGAAATTTCGGGATTAAAAATAGTTGACCGCACAGAAATATGCAAAATTTCATATATTTTTTAACCGTGGCCACAATGTGGGCTGTAATGCTAAGAAAAAGAAAATGGGCTCCAAAAGATCCATAAGAATTCGCAAATAGATTTTAAATTATTAAAAATAATGGCAGATGGGTTGTATGCAGTTTTCCACACATTTGAGGCTGACTTGTGCGCCAACTATAGGTTGACGCCTACGCTTTCCTAAAAAAAGGTTGATGCACACGCAACGCCGTGTCAACTTAGTCAACACACAAGAGCAGTGACTGTTAGATGTCTATCCAATGGTCATCGTGCTTCTTCAATCTCTGCTATTTCTGCTCCAGCCGCACAACAAGCGCCGACGGGTCTACCTGCTCCCTCCTCCCGCGGCCGGCTATGCTGCCGCGCAGGACTCACCCGACCCACATTTCTCCCATCGCTGGCCTATCCATCCCTCTACTCGCCCACACCTGCTGTTATTCTCCGGCGACAGCATACGAACCAGTAAACCCTCGTTCTCCACTCCACGTGGGAAACAACTGCCAAGTCTTCCCTAGCTCCTTGGCGTTCCCTTCCTAGGCCTCGCCGTCGTCCACTGCCCTGGTGCACTCATCGCGACGTGGTCAACATGGTCAACGAACGACATCCATTGGAAGTGGACTGTACATGAGAGGCTGACAGTTGGGTCCACGACCGCACACAAGGAAATGCCTCCTTATTACGTGGAAAATAATAATTCCTCTACCTGACAGCTGGGACCCACCGGAAGGGCCTCTATATTTCACGAAAAAAATGTTCCCCTCGCTGACAGCTCGGACCCACCAGTTGTATCTTCGCATGCTAGGAAGTACCTCCTTATTACGCACAAAAAAATGAATATTCCCCCTGCTAGCTGGGACCCACCATAGTGGGAGGCTGACTTGTGGGCCTACTAAGTTGACATGGATAGAGGACTTTGTCAACTTAGTCAATATGAACGATTCTAGCTCGAGTGACCACATGATGTTCATCCAACGGCCGTAGTGCTTCTTCAACCTCTGGTCTTCTTGCTCCAGCCGCCCAAACCAGCGCTGGTCGTGCCGCCTACTCCTTCCTCTGGTGGCCAGCTCTGTTGCCGCGCAGGCCTCACTGCCCCACCCTACTGCAACCTTTGGCCATCCATCCCTGTACTCACCCACAACCCGTGTTATTCTGCAGCGATGGCAGTGTCACACCGCAGCCGAACTAGTCATCCCTCGTACTCCTCTCCGCGTGGGAATCCACTGCCGCATCTTCCCCGGCTCCACAACATCCCCTTCCTAGGCCTCGCCATCGTCCACCACCTTGCTGCTCTCGTTGCGGCGTGGTCAATGTGGCCAAGGAACGAATTCCATCGAAAGAGTACTATATGTGGAGAGGCAGACAACTGGGTCCATGCTTGTAGCAAGGAAGTGCAACCTTATTACGCATAAAAAAAATTATTCCTCCACCTGATAGCAGGGACCCACCGGAAGGGCCTCTGTATTTTGTGAAAACAAAACATCCCCCCGCTTACAGCTCGGACCCACCAGCTTTATCTTCACACGCAAGGAAGTGCCTCCTTATTACGCACAAAAAATGAAGACTCCCTCTGCTAGCTTGGACCCACCATAGTGGGAGGCTGACTTGTGGGCCTACTAAGTTGACGGGGATGAATGGCGTTGTCAACTTAGTCTATATGTATGATTCTAGCTCTAGTGACCGTACAATGTCCATCCAACGACCATAGTGCTTCTTCAACCTCTGGTCTTCTTGCTCCAGCCGCCCAAACAAGCACCAGTTGTGCCGCCTGCTTCTACCTCCGGTGGCCGGCTCTACTGTCGCACAGGCCTGACCGTTCCACCCTACTCCAACCTCTGGCCAGGCCATCCCTCTACTCACCCACAACCCTAGTTATTCTGCGGCGATAGAAGCCTCACACCATAGCCGAACCCGTCAACCCTCGTACTCCTCTCTGCGTGGGTATCCACTGCCGCGTCTTCCCCAGCTCTGCGTCGTCCCATTTCTAGGCCTCGCCGTCGTCCACCGCCTTGGTGCTCTCAGTGTGGCGTGGTCAATGTGGTCAAGGAACGAATTCCATCGGAAGAGTACTGTACGTGGAGAGGCTGATAGCTGGGTCCACGGCCGCAGCAAGGAAGTGCAACCTTATTATGCGTAAAATAATTACTCCTCCACCTAAAAACGGGGACCCACCGGATGGGCCACCTTATTTCACAAAAAAAACATTCCCCCCTGACTGCTAGGACCCACCAGCTACATCTTCGCACGCAAGGAAGTGTAGCCATATTACGGGCAAAAAAATGATTCTTCCCCTGACTGCTGGGACCCACCAGCAATAACTTCGCATGCAAGGAAGTGCCTTCTTATCCTCCCTGACAGTTGAAGTGTACGTAGTGTTGTCATTCTGGACGCGAACGTGTAGGTACACACTGGTCGATCGGTCTGTCTGCCGGCTGCAGTGATGAATCGTGGCTGAGTAAGGAAGAGCATGTGTCGTAGTAGAGGCGTGGACATAGCACGTCACGCAGTCCCGTCAATATCATTTACACGTACGTACAACCAGGGTGCAAGGAAGTAAATATGGCCACGTACATACATACGGGTGGGGTCTCAAATGCGTACTCCTGCATACGTACGGCCATGGCTCGTGTACATGGAGAGGCAGTGGAGAGCAGTGCCAGCGTCTTGTTCATCGGCAGCCAACCGGCTTGGACGGAACAACCGAAACGATGCCTGGCATACCGCAGAACAGAGGAAGCAACCTTCTGTTTGACTGCCTATGGTCGAAACAGGATCTTGTTGATCGGGAGGGGTGTGGCGTACCGCAAAACAGAGGAAACAGACTTCTCTTCGACCTCCTACAGGCGAAACGGGGGTTCTGTTCATCGGGAGGGGTGTGGCGTACCGCAAAATGGGACTCCTTGGGCTACTATTTATGCACTGTCTACTGCCTCGCTCCAGCCACCACAGGCTACTGTTCATCCACCGTCAACCTCCTCCAGCCTCACCTACGACTATTCATCCACGGCATCTCCCTCCTGCTTCCACCAACTATTGTTCATCCACGGCCTCTTGTTCATCCAGCCCTCCACCGGCTACTGTTCGACCAGCCCTCCACGGGGTCCCGTTCATCCGGTGGCAACGGCCTCTACCCCCACGGGTTCATCCAACCCCCAACAATGCCCACTATTCATCAAGAGGCAGCAGGTTCGATCGGCTTCAGTTAGCAGGAGTAATGAAAGAATCGCTCGATCGGATTCAGCTAACAGTAAGGGATCGATTGATCGCTTGGGTTCAGTAACACGTAGCCAGTGCAATCGCTCGGGTTCAGTAGGCGAACGCCTCACTCAGGTTCAGTTAGAGCCCAACGCCTCGCACCCACGCGCATACGTGTACGGCAGAAACATGCAATCCCTCCGTGTATCGCTCGGCCCCGACCACCCATCGTAACCAGGAACTCACCGATATTTTCCTCGTCCTCGCTTCTACCATAGTATTTTCCGTCATGGACGGCCCAAAGAATGTCATGCAGCTCCGTCTCTAGCCCACCTAGGACGAAAAGCCCATTTTCTATCATGATTTTTTGTCATAGAAGTAGGAGCCCAGCACATCTATGATGATACCGGGTTTTGTCACAATTATCATCATAGAAGTGTCATAAGCATGACGGAAAAAATTTCGTTCAGCCCAAAATGTCACATATGTGTTTTTTTGTAGGGTCCACTTTATCCCATACGCAACAACCCCCTTATTCGGTTTTAAGCTTCTGTCACTCTAGCAATCCACTATAAGCGAATCATGAATGTATTGCAACACCCTATAGCGAGAACCCTTCACGTGTGCACGGCACGGAGGGCACCATAGGATAGCACCAAAATAAAACATACAACCTAAATCAATCTAGATCAACAATCAAAACATCATATGATGGAAACACATCATTGGATCATAATATGTGGCATAAAGCACCATGTTCAAGTAGGGATTACAGTGGGGTGCAGGAGAGTGGACCGAGTAAAAGAGATGAGGATGGTGATGTTGACAAAGAAGATCACCGGGGCGATGGTTCCCCTGATGGCACTCCGGCGCCACCGAGAGAGAGGGGGAGAGGTTCTCCCCTTGTGCTTCCTGCTCCATGGCTTCCCCCCTAGATGGGGAGAGGTTCTCCCTCTGGTCCATGGCCTCCATGGCGATGATGGCCCCTCCGGGATCCTCCTCCATGGCCTCTGGTGATGATGGCCCGCTTTGGCAGGGTGCTAGAGAGGGCCTAGATTGGTTTTCCATGGCTACAGAGGCTTACGTCGCTGGAAGTGCCGATCTAGGTTTTTGTCTGATGTTTCTGGCATTTATAGAAGAGGTTGGCCACCGTGATAAGTCAAGGGGACCCACGGGGAGTCCACAAGACAGGGGGCGCACTGTGGCATCGGGACTCCCCTCTGTTAGCTTTTCATTCCATTATTCTTTATATTTTCCAAAAATATTCTCCGTTGATTTTCAGCGCGTTCCGAGAACTTCTATTTTTGCACAAAAACAACACCACGGGAGTTGTGCTGAAAACAACGTCAGTCCGGGTTAGTTCTAATCAAATCATACCAAAATCATGTAAAAATATTGTAAACATGGCATGAATACTTCATATTTTATAGATACATTGGAGACGTATCAACATCCCCAAGCTTAATTCCTGCTCGTCCTCGAGTAGTTAATGATAAAAGAAATAATTTATGAAGTGTGGATGCTAGCAAGTGCACAAGTTTGATCAATGATAATTTCAATCACCTTTTCTAGCATCTTTATATATCATAACAGTAGCTCAACTCATAAAACTTCTCATGATCAAGTAACAAGCTATTCATATGTTAAAGTATAGATCATAAACTTCCTTGAAAACTAACAATATATGTTCTTAGTCATCAAACAATTGCAATTCATCTTATTTTCATGAAGGGTCTATGTAAGACCTTTGATTCAACAAATCGCACATACTCAATTGTCATATGATCTTCCATGATTGATAACACTCGTGTGATATTTATGGGTTCAAAGTTTTAATCGGACACAAAGAAAGATAGGGGCCTATAGTTTCGCCTCCCAACCTTTTACCTCAAGGGTAATGTCAACAGTAATACTTTATGAAAACCTACATCTGAATGGATATATATATATATATATCCGGAACTCTCCAACACATAGTGCTTGCCAAAGGAAATAGTGTAAAAAGGAAAGGTGAAAATTACCATGACTCTTGTATAAGGGTAGAAGATAAAAGTAAAAGATAGGCCCTTCGCAGAGTGAAGCAGAGGTTGTCATGCGCTTTTATGGTAGGATGCACAAAATCTTAATGCAAAAGAACATCACATTAATTGCTGCTTGTGATAAAGACCTTTATTATGCAGTCCGTCGCTTTTATTTCTTCCATATCAGAAGTTCATATAAAGCTTATTTTCTTCACACTAATAGATCATACATATTTAGAGATAAATTTTTATTGCTTGCACCGATGACAACTTACTTGAAGGATCTTACTCAATCCATAGGTAGGTATGGTGGACTCTCGTGGCAAAGCTGGTTTAAGGCATGTTTGGAAGCACAAGTAGTATCTCTACTTGGTGCAAACAATTTGGCGAGCAGGAGAGGGAAAGGCAAGCTCAACATGTTGGAGGATCCATGACAATATAACTTCTATTCGGATATAAGAAAACATAACCCATTATGTTGTCTTCCTTGACCAACATCAACTTTTTAGCATGTCATATTCTAATGAGTGCTCACAATTACAAAAGATGTCCAAGATTGTATATTTATATGTGAAATCTCTCTTCCTTCAATATTCTTTCATGAATTGCTCAAGTGACCAATACTGTGTTTGCGAACTTTCAATAAATTTACCACCTATACATATGATGTGTGAAGTCATTACTCCCCATGGTATAAGCATATGAAACATATATAATTTCAGATCTCTGATATTCAATTCATTCAACCATTTACTCATAGGATATAAGTAAAGCACGTGAGTAAATGATAAAATAGTCCAAAAAGATACAAGTGAAGGACAATGAGTTACTAGCCATGGGAGGACTCTCTCTCATTCAAGATTTCAGATCCAATGATTTTATTCAAACAACAAGTAAAATGAAAATATGCTCCAAGCAAAACACATATCATGTGAAGAATTAAAATATAGTTCCGAGTAAGGTATACCGATGGTTTTGAAGACAAAAGAGGGGATGCCTTCCGGGGCATCCCAAAGCACAGGCGCTTGAGTCTTCCTTGAATATTACCTTGGGGTTCCTTGGGCATCACGAAGGTTAGGGTCTTTCCACTCCTTATTCTCCTCATATCGATCTCTCACCCAAAACTTGAAAAATTCAATCTCACAAAACATGACGGAACTTCGTGAGATGGGGTAGTATGACAAAGAGCAAATCATTCACTTTGGTACTGTTAAGACAAGGTTCATAATTGTTCTCACACAATGCCTACTGTACCATATCATTTCTACAATTTATATTGAGCAATATAAGCCATAGAAACTAGTAAACAAGCAAATTATGCATTGAAAACAGAATCTGGCAGAAACCGAATAGTCTATAATGACCAGAAAAACAACCATACTTATGGTACTCCAAAAATTCTGAAACATTAGGACAGTCTAGGTAATTTGTATAACAATCTTGTGTAAAAAATTCAGACCAAAAGTGCTCTTCTGTGATTTTTAAAAATTCTGGCAATGAGCGCAAAAGTTTCTGTATTTGATCAAGATCAAATCAACTATCACCATAAGCTATCCCAAAGGTCTTACTTGGCACTTTATAGAAACAAAATCAATAAAACATGATTACTAAAGTAGCTTAATCATGTGAACACACAAAAACAATAAGGATAAATATTAGGTTGTCTCCCAACAAGCGCTTTTCTCTAACGCCTTTTTAACTAGGCATGCTATTATAATGGTACTCTTCCAAGCCCAATTTCGATGATAGTCTTATTCATACTCCAAAAGATATAAGTGAAGTTCATGGAGCATTCTATAGTTAATATAGATTACCCAATATTCAAGATCAAAAATATATAAGTGAAGCATGAGAAGCATTCTATAAAATCAAACTCAAAAGATTTAAGTGAAGCACAAGGAGCATTCTATAAAGTCATACTCAAAATATTTAAGTGAAGCACAAGAAGCACACTATAAATCAATTAAGAACTATCTCATACTACTATGGTGCATAAAGAAAAATAAAAACACAAAGGACACATATCATGTGAACAAAACAAAAACTGAGGTATACCGATAATTGTTGAAGAAGAAAGATGGGATGCAAACCGGGGCATCCCCAAGCTTAGATGCTTGAGTATCTATGAAATAATTACTTGGGGTGCCTTGGCCATCCCCAAGCTTGAACTCTTGCCTCTCCTTATTATTCTCATATTGGTAACTCCTCGTTCTTTAAACACTTCATCCACACAAAACTTAACAAAAAACTTGTGAGATCCGTTAGCATAATAAAGCAAATCACTACCTTTAGGTACTATTGTAAACTCATTCCAATTTCGTATTAGCATTACATCTACTGTATTCCAATTTCACCATGGTTCATACACCCCGATACTACCTATAGATTCATCAAAATAAGCGAACAACACATAGAAAACAGAATCTGTCAAAAACAGGACAGTGTGTTGTAATCTGGAAACTTCTTATTCTTTTGTAAATTGAAAAATTCTAAACAATTAGGACAATCTAAAGAAGTTGTATATAAGTACTTCTCAAAAAGTTTCAGAATCTTTTTACATTCCAGTAAAAAATGTAAATTTACACGCTACAGCCAAAGTTTCTGTTGTTGCATCGAACATAGCAAACAAGCAATCTAGACATCCTAAAACCAAATCGTGGTGCATTATTTTTATAATACAATGAATATATACAAGGGGATACTTATTTTTGAGAAACTTCCATTAAAAATTCTACATTGTTTCCATGCGCATGAACACAAGTGTTCAAGGTCGACCCTCACTTCTCCAATGCATAACTTTCCAATCACTTCTCGTTTTGAAAAAAACATTTTAGGCATAAGAGGCAAGTAACTTTTTTTGTATTTTCATTCTTTAAATATTATTTTTGTTTAACCCACAACTAACAAAAACAAAAGGGAAAACAAAATCTACTTAGTGAAGAAGGCAAACAAGCATACACGAAAATATCAACCCCACGCTATTGCTCCCCGGCAACGGCGCCAGAAAAGATCTTGATAATCCCCAAGTGCAAAGAATCATCGTAGCAATTCCAAAGTTGGAAGTGATAAGTATGGAGTCTCAAACCCATAAGGAGCTAAAGGTAAGATCAATACTCTCTCAAGTCCAATCTGCCACGGATATGACTCTGCGTACACCCAACGTTTGCTTCCAACTAGAAAGGAGAAATAAAACTACGTTGTGGGTATAAAGAGGATATATTTGCATGATAACGGAGAATTAAAATATAGAAGTAGGTGTTGTTAATATAAACTTAGAATATATTATAAATAGCGGTTGTGGAATAATGATGGATCGGTGTGTAGAATTGTCCAAGGCAATTGTTAACAAGATCGGTAATCATAATTGCAATTTCATATGAGGGTGAGGCATAAGCTAACATAATTTCTCTTCTTGGATCATATGCACTTATGATTGGAACTCTAGCAACGATCCACAACTACTGAAGATCATTAAGGTAAAACCCAACCATAGCATTAAAGTATCAAGTCCCCTTTATCCCATATGCAACAACCCCCTTACTCGGGTTTAAGCTTCTGTCACTCTAGCAACGCACTAATCATGAATGTATTGCAACACCCTACATCGGGAATCCTTCATGTGTGCTCGCACAGAAGGCACCATAGAATAGCACCAAAATAAAACATACAGCTCCAACCAATCTAGATCAACAATCAACCCAAAAGAAAAAGCAAATCTACTCAAAACATCATAGGATGCCAACACATCATTGGATCATAATATGTGGCATAAAGCACCACATTCAAGTAGGGATTACAGCGGGGTGCGGGAGAGTGGACCGCGTAAAATAGATGAGGATGGTGATGTTGATGAAGACGATCACTGCGGTGATGCTTCCCCCGATGGCACTCCGACGCCATCGAGAAAGAGGGCGCTAGGTTCTCCCCCTTGTTCTTCCTCCTCCATGGCCTCCCCCTTGATGGGGAGAGGTTCTCCCTCTAGTCCTTGGCCTCCTTGGTGATGACGGCCCCCTCGGGATCCTCCTCCATGGCCTCCGGTGATGATGGCCCCCTCCGGCAGGGTGCTAGAGAGGGCCTAGATTGGTTTTTCGTGGCTATAGAGGCTTACGGCAACGGAACTCCCGATCTGGGTTTTCATCTGATGTTTCTTGCATTTATAGAAGAGGTTGATGATCGGGACAAGTTAAGGGGACCCAGGGAGTCCACAAGACAGGGGCACAACTTGGGAGGGGGGGGGGTGCCCCCACCCTTGTGGTGGCCTCGGGATCCCCTCCGGTAGCTTTTCGTTCCAATATTTTTTATATTTTCCAAAAATACTCTCCGTTGATTTTCAGTGCGTTCTGAGAACTTCTATTTTTGCATAAAAACAACACCATGGTAGTTCTGCTGAAAATAGCGTTAGTCCGGGTTAGTTCTATTTAAATCATACCAAAATCATGTAAAAATATAGTAAACATGGCATGAATACTTCATAAATTATGGATACATTGGATACATTGGAAACATGGCATGAGAAGGCGGGCTCGTGACATGAGTCTAATGGGCTGGTTCGCAGAGAAGGTCCCAGAAGAGGAAAGTTCCCTGACAAGGGAAGCTAGACCTGGCAAGGGAAGCAAGACCCGAATTAGTATTCGTCTTGTAATAGAAAGAGATTAGTTGTAGTCCTACTAGGACTCTACATATAAGCCGACCCCTTCAACATATATAAGGAGGGGAAAAGAGATAAGTCAATAGCTCTCGAGATAGAGGTAGTGAAACACTTCCCTTGTAATCGAGATCATCATCATCATCAATATTAGTCAAGCAGGAGGCTTTCCCTCCACCGCGAGGGGCCAGACCTGGGTAAAACTCGCATGTCTCGATTCGGACCGACCCCATTCAATCTACCTCCAAGTTGTGATGCCTCACGACTAAGTTCTCTCACGAGGACATTTGTCGTGACAAAACAACGATAGTTGGCGCCGACCGTGGAGCGGCGGCCATGGTATAGTGTTATTGGAGGGAGCTCTTTACGGATTGATAAGCTTGTGATTGGGAGGGTGAAGAAGAACCGGCATAGAACAATCATGTAGGATAGCCTAAGATTGGACAACATTAGGCAAAGCCAACAAACTCATAGTTCTAGGGAAGTTAGGGTTTTGATGTGTGCGCCGCCGGACGCGTCTATGCATGGCAACCTGTCAGTCTGTGGGCGGATACACAGGAGCAATCTGGCAAAACCAAGCTGCCCTGATCAGTGGCGGTCACTGATAACCAACAAGTATAGGGGATCGGTTGTAGCCTTTTTCAATAAATAAGAGTGTCGAACCCAACAAGGAGCTAAAGGCAGAACAAATATTCCCTCAAGTTCTATCGACCACCGATACAACTGTACGCACACTTAACGTTTGCTTTACCTAAAACAAGTATGAAACTATTTTGCAAGAATAAAACTACGAGTAATTTGTGAGAATAATACTATAGATAAATTGCAAGGAAATAAAAGTAGATAGCGTTTGTCAACATGAAAGTCATTTGTGCGTAGGCAATCGATAACTAGACCGGCAATCATTCTCGCAATTTTACTTGAGGGAGAGGCATGGGCTAACATACTTTCTCTACTTGGATCACATGCACTTATGATTGGAACTCTAGCAAGCATCCGCAACTACTAAAGATCATTAAGGTCATACAACCCAAACATAGCATTAAGTATCAAGTCCTCTTTACTCCCATACGCAATAACCCACTTATCCATGTTTAGGCTTCTGTCACTCCCGCAACCGACAATAAGCAAATCATGAACATATTGAAACACCGTACAGCGAGGATCCCTCATGTTTGCGCGAGACAGAGGGCACCATAGGACAACACCATAAATAAAATATACACTCATACCAACCACGATCATAGATTAGCCCAGAGGATAAAACGGATCTACTCAAACATCGTAGGATAACCACATATCAATGGGAAATAATATATAGTGTTGAGCACCATATTTAAGTAGAGATTACAGCAGGAGAAGAGGTGTCACACTGCTGCATAGAGGGGGTAGAAAGTTGGTGTTAACGGTAGCAAGATTGTTGATGTAGATCTTCGTCACAAATCCTAGCCCTGGCGGCACTCCGATGCCACCGGGATAGAGGGGGAGAGATCCCCCCTCCTTCTTCTTCTTCTTCCCTGGCCTCCCCCTAGATGGGGGGAGAGTTCCCCCTGTGGTCCATGGCCTCCATGGTGGCCGAGGGGCGAGAGCCCCTCTGAGTTTGGATCTCCCTCTCTGTTCTCTTATGTTTCAAGTCCCCTCTTTTCTTGCCAAAACCCGTCTCTTATATTCCCGGAAATCTGTAACTCAGATCGCACTGAGATTTTAACACGATTTTTTTCCGGATATAAGATTCCATGTGCCTGAAGTAGAAATCCAATTGATTTACGTGGTGAGCACAACCCACCATGGCGCGCGTGGGCCCTGGGGCACGCCTAGGTGTCTTGTGGTTGCTGTGGGCCCTCGTTTGTGGTGATTCAAGTCCCAAAGTTCACATATATTACAAAATAATTATTCGTAAATTTTTATCGCGTTTGGACTTTGTTTGATATGGATATTCTACAAAACAAAAAATATGCAAAAAACTGGAACTGGCACTAGGCACTGGATCAATAGGTTAGTCTAATAAATCATATAAATTGTTGCCAAAAGCATGTGAAAGTTATATAATATTGGCTCGGAACAATCAAAAATTATAGATTCAACGGAGACGTATCATTCACGACAAGTGCGAGATTGGTTTTGCTCTAAACCCAATGTTGGAAGAAAGATAAAACAAGGAACTTGACAGCGACAAGGTATCAATGACCAGCATACAGATTGACAGCAACAAGAAAATTGACTGTGTCCACATTCTGACTCTGCCCGTGCCACTAACTTGTAAAGAGAAGCTAGGATTGCGTGACGGTCCTTAGGGTGTGCCAACGCAAATCACCGAGACCAACAAGTTTTCTATTGCTAATTCAACTCGTTATGTGCGGGCAATCCACCGAGGTGGACAGAAACTTCCGTTGTGCCACCACTGTCAAATCGCTAGTCACCTCCTCACACACGCACTCAAATCCATCCACTGGACCGAGCAACAACAACGTTGTCACGTCTCTGAAGCTACAGTCTTGAGACACATCAGCCTACACTGCTACTACTCCATCAACTAATGTTGCTCTACTCACATTTGATCACAAGGCCGAAGTCTCGATGCGTAAAGCTGTTTTGCACAAATTTGCTACTAGTACTATTCTACGTGAGGCTATTACTACTAGATCAGGTGTTTTGTTCTCCATTGCTACGTCCACTGTTTAACACTACCAGATGCGAGCATTGTTGGCACAGGACAACTATGATGATGCACTGGGTAGTTTTGGAAAGGACATAATTCAGGACAAGACTGACGAGGAGAAAAAAAGGTATCATTACCCGAGGGAGACCGGTATACATCGACATACCAAAGAAGGGAATGTCATCAAAACATTCCACTATAGCTACTCGGCAAACCTACCCGCATTTCGCCACTCCCGCTCTTCGGGTCTACATTGGCATACTGGACGCCGCATCAGTGTCCGCACGCATGAAGCTGCCCGATGTTACATCTCCATCGTATCTATAAGTTTTGATTGTTCCATGCCAATATTATACAACTTTTATATGCTTTTGGCAACATTTTATATTCTTTTCGGGACTAACATACTGATCCGGTACCCGGTGCCAGTTCTGTTTGTTGCATCTTTTTTTGTTTTGCATATTTATTTTGGAATATACGTGATTTTTGGGAGGCGGAATCAACGCAAATGGAGGCCCACGACCTACACTAACCACCAGGGCGCGCCTGCCCCTCGTGGCGCGTGGTGGTGCCTAGTGGGCACCCCGTAAGTCGGTTGGGGCTCCTCTTCGGGCGCAAGGAAGCTTATATCAGGAAAAAATCATGTTAAAATTTCAGCAAAGTCGAACTTACGGATCTCCGGATATTTAAGAAATGGTTTTCGGCCAGAAAACAGGAACGCGAAACAGAAGAGAACAGAGAGATATATCGAATCTCGGTGGGGCACTCGCCCCTCAGCCGCCATGGAGGACATGGGAGGGGGGAACTCTCCTCGCATCTATGGGAGAGGCCAAGGAAGAAGAAGAAGGAGGGGGGCGCCAGAGTGCCGCCGGGGCAAGGATCATGACGGCGATCTACATCAACAACACTAACTTTATCATCCTTTATGTAGCGGTGTAATGTCTCTATTCCCGCTGTAATTCTCTACTTAAACATGTTGCTCAACACTACATATTATTTTCCCAATGATATGTGGTTATCCTATGATGTTTGAGTAGATCCGTTTTGTCCTATGAGTTAATTGATGATCATGATTGGTTTGAGTTGCATATTTTCTTTTGGTGCTGTCCCATGATGCCCTCCTTGTCGCGCAAACGTGAGAGATCCCCACTATAGGGTGTTGCAATACGTTCATGATTCGCTTATGGTGGGTGGCGAGAGTGACAAAAACTTATACCCGAGTAAGGGGGTTGTTGCGTATGTGAAAGGATCGAGAAGAGGTGTCTACAGGGGGGGGGGGCGATTAGACCATCAACAAGTAAAGGTAGCAGTTTTTATGTTTTTCAAGTTGAGGTTGGAGATTAGCACAATGTCAAACATACATAATACATTTCAAGCAAGCATGGCAAGAGTATGTGAGCAGCTGAAAGTAAAGCATGCAACTTGCAAGAAAGTAAAGGAAGGGATTGGAGTGTGCAAACTTAATTGGAGACACAGAGATTTTTGACATGGTTCCGATAGGTGGTGCTATCGTACATCCATGTTGGTGGAGACTTCAACCATGAAGGGTAACGGCTGCGTGAGTCCACGGAGGGCTCCACCCATGAAGTGTTCACGAAGAAGCAACCTTATCTATCCCACCATGGCCATCGCCCACTGTTGGTGTCTAAACTAGCAGATCTCGGGTAGGGGGTCCCGAACTGTGTGTCTAAGAATCGAAGGAAATGAGGCAGGGGACACGGTGTTTACCCAGGTTCGGGCCCTCTTAATGGAGGTAATAGCCTACTTCCTTCTTGATTGACTATGATGAATATAGGGGTTACAAGAGTTGATCTACCTCAAGATCGTAATGGCTAAATCCTAGATGTCTAGCCCGTATGTGTGTGTTGTCTTCTATCCTCCGGTTCATATAGGTACTGGAGGGATCTAGGGTTGTACAGAATCAGTTATAGAAGAAGGAAAATACATGATCCGAATGCCAAGCTTGCCATCCACGCAAAGGGGAGTACCATCCAGACACGGGGAAGGTTCTTCTATCTCGTATCTTCATGGCCCATCAGTCCGGCCCACATCACATAGCCCAGACACCTGAGGACCTCTTAGTCTAGGACTCCTTCAGTAGCCCTTGAACCAGGCTTCAATGACGATGTGTTCGGCACGCAAGTTGTCTTTGGCATTGCAAGGCAGGTTCCTTCTCCGAATACTTCAATGTAGTCCTCCACGCGGAACAACTGTATCCGGCTTTATTAAACAATTACAGCTCTAAGCTGTAAAGGGCAAAAATATGTGAAATGAAATAAGCCACGTCGACAGTCAATTTTTTCGGTGAGGCGTTATGTCCTGGCTGGGTTAGAATTCTGAACCGTCTCACAACCTCGTTTCTTATTTTGAGGCATGGCCCTTGAGACGTCTTGTCAAAGCAGAGATCGTGTCCCCTTATCACAGGATTTTCATAATGAGGGTTTGGGTTATCCAACCGTGCTGTTCAGACGTCCCCTTGGGAATAGGCGAGATTTAAGGCTTGTGAGGGGGCGCTTGGCATCCACTGCCTTTATAAGAAGATAAGGGTCCGTCTTTTTACCCCACGCCTTCTTCCTCCTTTGTCTACCTACCATTCGAGCTCCAACGCCCAAGTCTCAATCCTTTCCCTCTCCACCAAGCACTCCTAGCCATGTCCGAATCTGGATCGCAGGGCAAGTGGATGGCTTCCTCTGTTATGGAGGAGAACTTCACGGAGCTGCAAGAAGCTGGGTACCTAGCCACGGACATAGTCCGCTGGCTTCCTACCAAAAAGCAGATCGTTCCCACTCCGGAGCCAACGAAAGGGTATTGTTCATCCCCCATTTCCTTCGTGGACTAGGGTTTTCCCTTCATTCTTTTGTCCAGGTCTCATGTTCTACTATGGGCTAGATTTTCACGATCTAGCCCCAAATTCCTTCCTCAATCTCTCGGCGTTTATCATCATGTGTGAGGCATTCCTCCGCGTCCCTCCCCACTTCGGCCTATGTCTTAGGATCTTCAATGTGAAGCCAAAGGTGTTCGAGGGCCAACACGCAGAGTGCGGCGGCGCCATGGTGAGCAAGCACCCCAACGTCAATTGGCCAATAGGGACCTTTGTGGAGAGCGTCAAAGGATGGCAGCAGGGGTGGTTCTATATCACGGAACCCCGGGACGCCACATGGGCCGCCGCTCCCGAGTTCAAATCCGGGCCCCCAATGCGGCTTACATCCTGGGTTAATAAGGGCCTAGATTGGGAGTTGCCCGACGAGGTGATGGCGCTAGAGAGCCACATCAAGGGCGTGATAAGCAAGAAAACCAGCCTCCCCAATGTGATCCAGGTGATGCTTTTTCGCTGGATTCTTCCTTGTCAGCGCTGGACTCAATACATGTGGGAATTCGACCCGGACGGTCCTTAGACTCTGCAGCGATTATTTGGCACGATGCACGAAGACATATGGAAGCTACTCTTCAAGACTCAAAAGTCCTGGCCAGAGTCAACCGAAGATCGTGGCTATAACTGCGTGCGTCCAGCCACTCCCGTAAGTTTTATAATAACTTTTATTCACATTTCCAAGGAGTATATTGAAGCCTCTTACTACCACAGGGCTGAAAAAATAAGGAGGAGGAGATCAACTGTCCGGCTCCGTAGCCCGAGGACTAGGCCGCTCCCTTGGTGGCCAAGATGCTGGTTCCGGCGCCGTATCAGGCGCCAGAGAAGAAGGCCAAGAAGAAGGGCAAGGAGACCAGAGGTGGTCTCCATCGTAAGGGTACTTCGGACGCTATGTCCGAAGACTCTGAAGCCTTCTCCTCCCATGACAAAGACATAGCGGAGGAAGAGAGTAACTCTTCCACCAAGGGGGGAAGAAGAAAAGGGGGGCTCCCGCGGATCTGGCGGCGGAGGCGGCCAAGAAGGGAAAACGCTCATTTTCGATGCCGATGCCACCCCGAAGCGGCGCCCCAGGTCAAAGCCCTTGGCTGAATCGTAAGTATCCAAAGAAACCATAAACATATCTGATTTCATACCCTATTATTTTACCATACTGAAGTGCACATTTATAGCCCGGCTTGCGATCTCCCCCAATGATCATCATCATCTGGGAACTCGCTAGGGACGAATGCGATGGAGAGCGAGTCACCTCCGTAGATCTCTCCACCCACTGCCCAGGATAACACTGAAGTTTTGTTTCGGGAGGCCGTGAAGGTGGCGGTGGAAGGTAATACCTCGGTTGCTGAAGAGAGGGGGAAATCCGCCCCCACGGAGGCCGATGATGGGAGCAATGCTCAATTCGGGCCCCAACCGAATATTATTCTGAAGACCCATACGGCTCCGGAATTGGAACATCAGCCTTCTTCAAGAGAAGGGAGTGCGCCTTCTCCACCGGCGTCCTCTGTCAATCCGAAGGCACCGGACATTCTGATGGAAGCGCTTCAAATTTGTTCAATCGTGGAGGAACACCGTGCCCTTTTGGGTACGGTGATTGACAAGGTTCGGTCCGTGAAAAGCGGATTGAACCAAGCCTACACCAGCCTTCTAACAAGCTTTGAGGTATGTGAAGTAATGTTTTTTGGTTATTTTCAAAAGGAATAACTATGTATAGATAGTAGCCCCTGAGACTTTGTTCTACGTTTCCCGAAGAAGGGCCGAGCAGAGGACCAAATAATATACCACGGGAGCTAACATATATGTCTATGTTGATGAGTAGGCTGCGATGTTGGCAGCAGCCTCGCTTGCAGCCGAAGTCTCCGAACTAAAGCGGATGCTAGAGGCAAAACAGGATATGTTATACCGCAACACATCTGAACTGACATGAGTTCTCATTTTTTTTATCTAACTGATCTTTTATGTTTATGCTCATAGCTGACACGTCTGAGGTCGAAGCCCTCGAGAGTGCGCTGGTGGCAGCCAAGAAGGAGGTGGACGAAGAACGAATCGCCTGCCAAAAGCATGAGGCGAGGTTGGATGAAGTCCAACAAGAGCTCACAGACGCCATACAGAAATGTGAGTATTTGGAGTGCAAGGTGTCGGATCAAGAATCCGATCTTACTGCGGCGCTCCAAAGTGCAAAGGAAGCCTGGGTAGAAGCCCGAGGTGCCTATCAGAAGATCCGCGAGGCCAAGAAGATCGCGGCTGGTAAGACTTTTAATATGCAGAGCAAATATATAAGGAGAAAGTATACCTTCTTACACGCATTTGGAGTTCTCCAGGAGCGTTTGTGAATTTGACCCGAAGTGTTGCGGATGATGTGGATTTCTTCCGAGCAGAAGAGGGGAGTTCCACTAAGAAACTGTTCTGGTCACAGTACCATGAGCCAGAGAAGCCTTTTACCCTTAGTGATCAGCTGAAACAGCTGACCGAGCTACATAGGATGGCCAAGCTGGCCATGAAGGATGTCATAATCTGTCTTTGGCCAGCCGAACCAATACCTAATAGCTACTTTGGGCTTGTGAAGCTGCTGGTCGATGCCTGCCAAGGCTAGATACTATGAAGCAGTCGGTCTGTATTGAAGGTGCCCGATTGGCCTTCGCCTGTGTCAAGGTACAATGGGCGAAGATGAATGCCACTAGTCTTGCAACCCAAGGACTGCCCGCAGGCAAGGAGCATCGTATGCCGGAGAAGTACTTCAATGACGTCCTTGAAGGATCTTGTATTATAGAGGGCATGTGTTCGAAGGAAGTGATGTTTGAATGAATGTATCAGCAATGCCCAAAATGTGTAATGAAAACAAAGCGTTCGTATAATGTTAGTTTTGTTTCCTCCAAATTTATTTATCCTCCGTTGCGGCCGTTTATTAAATCTGAGAGTTGGCCAGTCGTCGGCTTCAGCCCCTCAAGTAGATACTACGGGGGTGTTCGGAACGGCACAGAAACACACTTGATCCAACAATTTGGTCCTTGAAGGAGGTGCTAGTGCGGAGAACCAGGCAATCGGACTATACGGCTTTATCACTCTCACTTAGCCATAGGAGTTTGATGATAGAATTATAGGCGCAACCCCTAGTATTGGTCGGCGATCCGAACTTGGGCGCTGTAAACACCGAATCAAGTTAAAACTAATCCTTCATATTACACAAAAAAATCGCAATAGATTTATACTGAGTCACCGAATAGCTGACCATCTCTCGCCGCATCATGATAGTCAGTTTTCGGCTTTCTCTACTGAGGTGTTTGTCAGCCAACCAGAAACACAATCACGATAGTTCTCCCTTTACTTCCTTAGCCGAAAAATCGGAACGTAAGGTAGTAACAACAGGAGCCGGGCAACCCAACTATTGACCCAAGACATGATTCGGAGCTGATGCACATAATGCTAAATTCGGGACGCTGAATTACACTTGTGAAAGTGTTCGGACTTATAATAAATTTAATAGATGCACGCGGCTGAATGGAGCCCCTGGCGATTTAGGTCGGGCCGAGGTGTACATGGAGATCAAATGATAAAAAGAAATACGGAAGAAGGAATAAGTCAGTACCATGTAATTTGGGCGAAAAACTGCTTCCATTATAGTCTTATTGATACGTCAAAACGTATTTGTACAGATAATGCTATTAGCATCAAGGCTATTTTACATGCCGAGCGCAAGGGAAAGCTGTGTACAAGTATTTAAGAACATTCGGGGAGGTGATCTCGAAAGATCCTTTAGGTACTCTGCTGTACATCTATGCTTCTTTCCGCCTTGGTGAGTGATCCTTTGAGAGGATTAACGAATAAGTTTTCATAAGGGGCCGGAAAAGGGGCCCTTTGACACCATAAAAAGGGCATTGTAGGTTGTAATGATCATGAAAAACAAAATGACGTTAAGAAAAGGATAGATGGGGTTCGGGACACGGTTGAGCCACATTGTGGGCCTCATCCTCGATATGCCTCCATCGTCGCCCATGGTATTTTTAGTGCATAATTATAAGCACGCGGTACATACGCCGCTATTTGGTTGGGGCGAAGACAGAGGCCGGATTGCTAGTCGAGCTCCTGATGAGCTGGACTATCCTTCTGCTGTGTAGTCTGGACTCGTTTGGCAGGGTCCGGTGGCTTAAATGCCAATGTGGAGCTCGACTTGATAAGCCTGACCTATACTTCTGCTGCTAGGGCTGCGGTGTGTTCCTCAGTATGGATGGAACGATTCGTGTTTCCATGAACTGTTATAACACCGCGTGGGCCTAGCATTTTAATTTTTAGAGAAGAGTAGTGCGTGATAGCCACTGCGGAAAGGGACGATGTCAAAGATCAAGTCTTCACTTCGGAAGTTGTCCGGTGAACCGAATATGACCTCCAATATGATTGAACCCATGTAGCCGGCCTCTACACCAGGTATTACTCCTTTAAAGGTAGTTTTAGTGGGTTTGATTCTTGACGAGTCAATACCCATTTTTCAGACTGTGTCCTGATAGAGAAGATTAAGACTTCTGCCTGATACATCTCCAACGTATCTATAATTTTTGATTGTTCAATGCTATTATATTACCCGTTTTGGATGTTTATGGGCTTTACTATACACTTTTATGTAATTTTTGGGACTAACCTGCTAACGTACTAACCGGAGGTCCAGCCTGAATTGCTATTTTTTTTGCCTATTTCAGTGTTTCGAAGAAAAGGAATATCAAACAGAGTCCAAATGGAATGAAACCTTCGGGAGCGATCTATTTGGAACAAACGCAATCCAGGAGACTTGGAGTGGATGTCAAGAAGCAGCCGAGGCGGCCACGAGGCAGGAGGGCGCGCCCCCCACCCTCGTGGGCCCCTCGTGGCTCCACCGACCTACTTCTTCCTCCTATATATATCTACGTACCCTGAAAACATTCAGGAGAACCACCAAACCCTATTTCTACCGCCGCAACCTTCTGTACCCATGAGATCCCATCTTGGAACCTTTTCCGACACTCCGCCGGAGGGGGAATCAATCACGGAGGGCCTCTACATCATCGCCAAGGCCTCTCCTATGAATTGTGAGTAGTTTACCATAGACCTTCAGGTCCATAGTTATTAGCTTGATGGCTTCTTCTCTCTCTTTGAATCTCAAACAAAGTTCTCCTCGATCTTCTTGGAGATCAGATGAATTGTGGGTTTATGATCAAGTTTATCTATGAGAAATATTTGAATCTCCTCTGAATTCTTTTATGTATGATTGCATATCATTGCAAGTCTCTTCGAATTATCAGTTTGGTTTGGCCTACTAGATTGACCTTTCTTGCAATGGGAGAAGTGCTTAGCTTTGGGTTCAATCTTGCGGTGTCCTTTCCAAGTGATAGCAGGGGCAGCAAGGCACATATTGTATTGTTGCCATCGAGGATAAATAGATGGGGTTTATACCATTTTTCTTGATTTTAGCCCTCTACATCATGGCATGTTTCCTAATGTCTTACTCTGTTCTTATGAACTTAATACTCTAGATGCATGCTGGATAAAGGTCGATGTGTGGAGTAATAGTAGTAGATGCAGAATTGTTTCGGTCTACTTGTCGCGGACGTGATGCCTATATACATGATCATGCCTAGATATTCTCATAACTATGCACTTTTCTATCAATTGCTCGACAGTAATTTGTTCACCCACCGTAATGCTTATGCTATCTTGAGAGAAGCCACTAGTGAAACCTATGGCCCCCGAGTCTATCTTCCATCATATAAGTTTTCAATCTACTTTATTTTGCAATCTTTACTTTCCAATCTATATCATAAAAATACCAAAAATATTTATCTTATCTTATTAGCTCTATCATATCTCACTTTCGCAAGTGGCCGTGAAGGGATTGTCAACCCCTTTACTGCGTTGGTTGCGATTGTCTTGTTTGTTTGTGTAGGTATGAGAGACTTGCGTGGAGCCTCCTACTGGATTGATACCTTGGTTCTCAAAAACTGAGGGAAATACTTACGCTACTTTACTGCATCACCCTTTCCTCTTCAAGGGAAAACCAACGCAGTGCTCAAGAGGTAGCAAGAAGGATTTCTGGCGTCGTGCCGGGGAGGTCTTCACACAAGTCAAGACATACCAAGTACCCATCACAAACTCATCTCCCTCGCGTTACATTATTTGCCATTTGCCTCTCATTTTCCTCTCCCCCACGTCACCCTTGCCGTTTTATTCGCCCTCTCTTTTTAGTTCGCCTCTTTTTCGCTTTCCTCTTCTGTGTTGGTATGTTGGATTGCTTGTCACGTGGTGCAATATAATACTAAATTGTGTGATATGCAAAAGAAGAAAGACGCGGATAATGATATTGTTAAATTGAAGTTATTTCCGTTTTCACTTAGAGATCGTGCTAAAACTTGGTTTTCGTCATTGCCTAAAAATAGTATTGATTCATGGAATAAGTGCAAAGATGCTTTTATCTCTAAGTATTTTCCTCCCGTTAAGATCATCTCCCTTAGGAACGATATTGTGAATTTTAAGCAACTTGATCATGAACATGTTGCACAATCTTGGGAGAGGATGAAATTAATGATTCGCAATTGCCCTACTCATGGTTTGAATTTATGGATGATCATACAAAATTTTATGCCGGTTTGAATTTTGCTTCTAGAAATCTTTTAAATTCGGCCGGGGGAGGCACTTTTATGGAAATCACTTTAAGATAAGCTACTAAACTCCTAGATAATATTATGGTTAATTATTCTCAATGGCACACCGAAAGATCTACTAGTAAAAAGGTTCATGAGATAGAAGAGATTAATGTTTTGAGTGGAAAGATGGATAAACTTATGAAATTGTTTGCTAATAAGAGTGCTCCTATTGATCCTAATGATATGCCTTTGTCTACTATGATTGAGAATAATAATGAATCTGTGGATGTGAATTTTGTTGGTAGGAATAATTTTGGTAACAACGCGTATAGAGGAAACATTAATTCTAGGTCATTCCCTAGTAATTCCTCTAATAATTATGGTAATTCCTACAACAACTCTTATGTAAATTTTAATAAGATGCCCTCTGATTTTGAGAATAGTGTTAAGGAATTTATGATCTCTCAAAAGAATTTCAATGCTTTGCTTGAAGAAAAATTGCTTAAAGTTGATGAATTGGCTAGGAACGTGGATAGAATTTCTATTTATGTTGATTCTTTTAAACTTAGATCTATTCCACCTAAGCATGATATTAATGAGTCTCTCAAATCCATGAGAATTTCCATTGATGAGTGCAAAGAAAGAACCGCTAAGATGCGTGCTAAGAAAGATTGCTTTGTAAGAGTGTGTTCTTCTAGTTTCCATGAAAATAATGATGAAGATATAAAAGTGATTGATGTGTCCCCTATTAAATCTTTGTTTTACAATATGAATCTTGATAATGATGGGACTAGAAATGAGTCAACTTTAGTTAAAAGGCGTCCCAATGATTCGGAGTTTCTAGATCTTGATGCTAAATTTGGTAAAAGTGGGATTGGAGAGGTCAAAACTTTACATAGCAATGAACCCACTATTTAGGATTTCAAGGAATTTAATTATGATAATTGTTCTTTAGTAGATTGTATTTCCTTGTTGCAATCTGTGTTGAATTCTCCTCATGCTTATAGTCAAAATAAAGCTTTTACCAAATATACCGTTGATGCTTTGATGCAATCTTATGCAGAAAAACTTGAATTGGAAGTTTCTATCCCTAGAAAACTTTATGATGAGCGAGAACCTACTACTAAAATTAAAATTAAAGATCATGAATGCTATGCTTTGTGTGATTTGGGTGCTAGTGTTTCCACTATTCCAAAAACATTATGTGATGTGCTAGGTTTCCGCGAATTTGATGATAGCTCTTTAAACTTGCACCTTGTGGATTCCACCATTAAGAAACCTATGGGAAGGATTAATGATGTTCTTATTGTTGCAAATAGGAATTATGTGTCCGTAGATTTTATCGTTCTTGATATAGATAGCAATTTTTCTTGTCCTATTATTCTTGGTAGACCCTTCCTTAGAACGATTGGTGCAATTATTGATATGAAGGAAGGAAATATTAGATACCAATTTACATTAAGGAAAGGCATGCAACACTTTCCTAGAAATAAAATCAAATTGCCTTATGAATCTATTATGCGAACCACTTATGAGTTGAATGTCAAAGATGGCAATACCTAGATCTATTCTCGCTTTTATGCCTAGCTAGGGGCGTTAAACGATAGTGCTTGTTTGGAGGCAACCCAATTTTATTTTTTTCCTTGCATTTTTCTTCTGTTTAGTAATAAATAATTCATCTAGCCTCTGTTTAGATGTGGTTTTATGTTTTAATTAGCATTTGTGCCAAGTAGAACCTATAGGATAACCTATGGTGATAGTTAATTTGATCTTGCTGAAAAACAGAAACTCTTGCACGCACGAGAATAATTTTAATAAATCACAGAAACGTGATTTTTAGTTGATTATTTTTGCAGTAGATCAGTAGATAAATTTCCCAGGACTTCCTATTTTGGTAGGATTTTTAGAGTTCCAGAATTAATCGAAAGTTACAGATTGCTACACACTGTTCTGTTTTTGACAGATTCTGTTTTTCGTGTGTTGTTTGCTTGTTTTGATGGATCTATGGCTAGTATCGAGGGGGTATGAACCATAGAGAAGTTGTAATACAGTAGGTTTAACACCAATATAAATAAAAAATGAGTTCATTACAGTACCTTAAGTGGTGGTTTTTCTTTCTTGCACTAACGGAGCTCATGAGATTTCCTGTTGAGTTTTGTGTTGTGAAGTTTTCAAGTTTTGGGTAAAGATTTGATGGACTATGGAATAAGGAGTGGCAAGAGCCTAAGCTTGGGGATGCCCATGGCACTCCAGGATAATTCAAGGACAACCAAAAGCCTAAGCTTGGGGATGCCCCGGAAGGCATCCCCTCTTTCGTCTTCGTTTGTCGGTAACTTTACTTGGTGATATATTTTTATTCACCATATGATATGTGTTTTTCTTGGAGCGTCTTGTATGATATGAGTCTTTTCTTTTTAGTTTACCACAATCATCCTTGTTGTACACACCTTTTGAGAGAAACACAACATGATTCGGAATTTATTAGAATACTCTATGTGCTTCACATATATCTATTGAGCTAGACAATTTCGCTCTAGTGCTTCACTTATATCTTTTTAGAGCACGGCGGTGGTTTTATTTTGTAGAAATTATTTGTCACGATCGGTTTTCCAATAAAGGACTTATTGAGAAACCGACCTTTAAATAGACCAGTATAGGAAAAATCCTCCTTACTAGTAGACAAATACTTGATACAGAAATCCAGTAGTATTAAATATTATACAGGGTTGAGCTGAGGTAGCTCAACAGTATATTACAAGCACGCCAATATTATACATAAGGGAGGATATGACACAAGGGTGTGGTGGCATACTACTGACTCGAAATAAAAGTGGTGGTGGATATGTCACAGTCAAGCGGGTGACGTGACTCGAAATCCTGTAACTCATCGAGCTTCGAGGTGAGGCTCGATGATTTTATTCGGGTAGCGGAAGCATATATGATACAAGTGACCAAATCCAGGATCACACGGGACTGACTGGGACTCCTCTAGGCGTCGGACTCGCTAGCGTACTCTTCATCCATGAGATCGCCTTCGTCGACATCTGGCCAAATCAACAAGCCAGGTGAGTACTTTGAATGTACTCGCAAGACAGTTCGGACATAAGATATAACAAATGTAAACATGATGCACCATGAGCAGTTAGCAATGCACACTCAAATAATAAATTTGCATGGCATGTTGAATAAAAAGGAAGTTAGGCGGTAGTCCTCCCGAAATCCCAATAAAATAACTGACAACCGATCGAGTGTCTGAAGCGACGCCTCGAAAGGTAAAACAAATTAACATGCCGCAGTCGGACGTCTACGCGACATCTCAGAAATGGCTTATAATGAAAAGTAAATGACAGCGATGCCACAGTCGGACGTCTGAGCGACATCACGTAAAGGGCTTATATTAAAAGTAAATAACAAGAGTAACAAGAGTGCCACAGTCGGACGTCTGAGCGACAACACAGAAAGGGCTTATACTGAAAGTAAATAACAAGAGTGCCACAGTCGGACGTCTGAGCGACATCACAGAAAGGGCTTATATTGAAAGTAAATAACAAGAGTGCCACAGTCGGACGTCTGAGCGACATCACAGAAAGGGCTTATATTGAAAATAAATAACAAGAGTGCCACAGTCGGACGTCTGAGCGACATCACAGAAAGGGCTTATATTTCATCATTCATATTCTATAAATTCATGAAGATAAATCACTCACAGGAAATACTTAGCACATAATAATAAAAGGGTTAGTCCATCCACAGGAGTAATCATTTAGCCGGACTTAACACTCATGTTTGTTCACCGGAGAATTGTCACTGAGACTGACACTGAGACTGACAAGGATAAGTTTAACACAGTCCTTGACCAAGATACGGTTACTTGAATGATTTTGACTCTGCAGAGTTTGTACTATTTAACCACAGCCAACAGATTTCAGTAGTCACGAAGGACTAATTCCGTTTACGGTATTTCAGTAGAAACACATCTAACTAGTACACACCCATTTCCACCTCATGATGCCAGGAATCACCCTAGGCAACGTTCAAGAAAAAATTTGAGTCGGGGAGGCCACAACCTCGAATAGCATGGAATCAAATTTATATACACGCGCTCTAAGGCGTGCCCCCCTCTCGGTCCCAACCGGAAACACCCATGCCCCCTAACCGGATGACTGGCTTTAATCCAGGGCCATGGAACCCTCATCACGGCCTCTCTATCTGGTGTGTACGAGGCAAGAGGTTTGTAACTTACTAAACCATATTCTTTGCAAAAAACATGTGGTAGCACAAAAAGAAATGGATGGCAACGTGACTTGATCCACGTTGACACTGGAGTTAAATGGTTTGGCATAAGACTGGCATGCTTCAACACTGCCATCTTACCACCTCTCATGTCACCACATGATCATGTAAACTCACATCAAATAACATATGGAGTTTCGAAGCTTACTTGTATCAGCTTTGCATGCAATATAACACTTACTGCTATGCATATAAACATGCCATGAACTGACTACTTAATGCAAACATGCAAAACACTCATCATATCAAAGGTTCAAACATGCTTGCCTGGTTCGGACTAGTCGGAGTCTAGCTCGGTGAAGTTCGTGGTTCCGTCACCTCCTCCGGTATCTACGGTATAACGAAAATACGCACTAACGTAAATACCGTGTGTGCATGAAAAGTGTTCCAAATATTTTTCAAATAAATATGATAAAAAACTAGACAGAAAAGTAAAGGTGACAGAAAAAGAATCAATCAAGAATCATCTTCTGTTTAAAAGTTATTAAAGATTTAGCCCAGGGACTTGTCTGTAATGAAACAGAAAGTCTCTAGGGGGTAGAACAGAAAAAGACAGAAAAACGTTTCAGATTGAAATCGTATTTGCCCGAAGGCACTTTCCAGAGAAAATGGTTCGAATATGAAAGAGAGGCTGACGAGGGGGTCCCACTCGTCAGGTTTAAAAGTTTGAGAGAGAAAACAGAGCGCGTCGGCGCCCGAAGCTTGCGGTGGTCGCCGGTGACGATCCACAGCGAGTTAGGAGGAGCGGAGGGTACCTACGGACTCAGGGTTCTCTCCCGCGTCTGTGGGTGGTGGAGTTGGTCGTCAGCGAGCCCCACGTCGACGGCGGCCTTCACTCCGGCAGACGACGGCTCAGGCGTCGGTGGATCTCATTGGGGAGGGCTACAAAGGTTGAATTGAGGCTCGGGTTAGAGTACTGGGTGTACCAGAGGGCCGCTAACGCGGTTTGGGAGGCGGGGATGGCCTCACCTGAGTGGATCGAGCCGGAGCCCGAGGCGGATCGGGGAAGCCAGAGACGGAGGAGAAGGCCTCCTCGGGATCCTCCTAGGGGTCGAGCGTAGTTGTGGCGAGGTTGAGGGAGTGGTGCTGGTCGAAGTCGAGCTCGGGGTGGCTATTTATAGCAGGCCCGAGGTGGTTCCCGTGAACGGGATAACTCTGGTGGCGATTACGGCGAGGCAGTGGCCGGATGGGTGGTTTAGGTGGCCGGGCAACAACGTGATGGTCCACTGGTTCCACTCAAACGATAACCTTGGTTGGATTAGTCCTGCTCCGCGGTTTCGACGGAACGGCGCTTCGCGGGCCCGTCGGCAGCAGAGAGCACGCCTTGTGTTCACCAGGCCACGGTGACGATGCTGTGGTGCGCGCAGACGAGCAGATAGCCACGCGGAGGCCTCGGGTGGCTTGGGCGGTGCTAGGCGGCGCCGAAAGCTGGTGCTGGCTCCCGCTGGCCGCCACGGGTGGCTCTGCCACCGCAGAAGCTGCCGGCGTCGGCGGGACACGTCACCACCGATTATGGTGCCCGTCCAAAGGAACATGCGGTGCTCTGAATAAGGAGGAGGAGCAGTGCGCAAGGTGCCAGCGCGTGCACTGGTGAGATCGACGCCGAGTCTCTGAAGAAAACGACATTGACGGCCGAACTGAAACACTGAAACTCTGAACATGTACAGTAACAGTGCAGGCCAGGTGCTCGATGAAATGATTTTGGCATGTGGAGAATTTATCTGGAGCTGGTCTTTGGTGAGGTGGCCTCTCAATGCACCTGGGGGCTGCTTGATTTTTGTAAGAATTTTTGGAAAATGAAAAATATGAATTTCACCAAAAATGATGAATCTGGTCCAAACTTGCAGTGAGCAAAACATGAAAATTTTGAACTGTGGAAGAGTGGATCTTGATGGATCTAGGTTGGGGGTGCTAAGGACTAGTCAGAGGAGTTGGTTTGAGATCAAAACTCAAAGGAAATCAGGTACTTCCTTTGTAAATCACCTAGGTCCAAAATAAAAGACAGAAATAGTTTTGGGGTCAAAATAAATGGAATAAAAATGAAAAATGGGTTGGACTTGCTAGGATTGGCTACTTGACTTGACCCAAAGTGGAGGGAGGTATTTTGGAGGAATTTTTTTAACATGGAGCATGGTCAAAGAGGATGGTTGGGATAAAAGGGAATAAATCCAAAACTCGAAGGATTTCTTTTTAAAAGAAAAACTTTCAAAAATAAACTGTGATGAGTCAACACCAATAAAGAGCCTTCAATATCAAACCTCAAGGTTGAGGATGACCCAAAATAAAATCTTGACATAAGAGAATTTTTTTGAGAAGGAGAGCCCTTATAGAAAGATTTGAAATAGCCTCCTTCAAACAAATAAAAAAGAAAATTTTAAAAAAACCAAATAAATTTTTTTGAAGTGTCACAACACCTACCCCCTTAGGAAAAATCTCGTCCCCGAGATTTCAGCTGATCCTCAAATAGGTGTGGGTGCTCTGTCCAAAGAAAATCCTCTCTTTCCCATGTTGCTTCATTCTCGGTGTGATTGCTCCACTGAACTCTGAAAAACTTGATTGTTTTCTGACGGGTCCTCCTCTCAGATTCCTCCAATATTTTTATTGTACGTTTCCTGTAGGTGAGGTCTGGTTGCACGTCAATGTCTTCATGGGATACATGCTTCTCTGGGTTTCTTACGCACTTCCTCAACTATGATACGTGGAACACGTCGTGGACGTCTGACAGTTCTTCGGGTAGGTCTAGCTGGTAGGCTACGGTGCCTCTTCGTGCAACTACACAGAATGGTCCAATGAATCTTGGTGCTAGCTTTCCTTTAACTTTGAATCGTTGCAGGCCCCTCATAGGAGATACTCGCAGGTACACATACTCACCGGGTTCAAAACTGACTCCCCGATGTTTTCGATCGTAATAACTCTTTTCTCGGCTTTGAACTATCTTGAGTTGGTCCCTGATTAGCTTAACTTTTTCCTCAGCTTCCTTGAGCATGTCTGGGCCGAAGATACGGCTGTCTCCGGTCTCTGACCAATTTAGTGGGGTATGACATCTCCACCCGTACAAGGC
Source organism: Triticum timopheevii (assembly GCA_963921465.1). Taxonomy (NCBI): domain Eukaryota; kingdom Viridiplantae; phylum Streptophyta; class Magnoliopsida; order Poales; family Poaceae; genus Triticum; species Triticum timopheevii. The sequence goes on along the minus strand of OY997264.1, from coordinate 242,296,956 downwards.
TTCAAAGGGTGCCATTTGTAGGCTGGCTTGGTAACTGTTGTTGTACGCGAACTCTGCATATGGCAAGCTTTCTTCCCAACTGGTCCCATAGGTGAGGACACATGCCCTCAGCATGTCTTCTAGAATTTGGTTTACCCGTTCAGTTTGTCCATCCATCTGGGGGTGGTATGCTGTACCGAATGCTAGTTGAGTTCCCAGAGCCTGTTGTGAGTGATCCCAAAATCTAGAGATGAATTGGGTGCCTCTGTCAGATATTATATTCTTTGGGTCTCCATGCAAACAGACGATACGGGAGAGATAAAGCCTGGCAAGCTTCTGAGTGGTGTGGGTTGTCTTCACTGGGATGAAATGTGCCACCTTAGTCAGTCTATCTGTGATGACCCATATGGCATCATTTCCGTACCGTGACCGAGGTAGTCCAACAATAAAATCCATTCCAATCTCGTCCCATTTCCACTCGGGTATCTTGTTTGGCTGTAATAGTCCTGCGGGTTTTTGGTGCTCGGCCTTAATGCGCTGACATGAATCATAACATGCAATGAACGTGGCTATGTCCCTTTTCATACCGTGCCACCAATTTTTTTCCTGAAGGTCCTTGTACATTTTGGTTCCTCTAGGATGGATTGAATATGGAGCGGTGTGGCCTTTAGCTAGAATTTGCTGTTTAAGGTCCTCGATATTTGGTAAGCAAAGCCTATCTCTGTACCATAATATTCCCTGCTCGTCTATGACGAATTCTGAGGCCTTGCCCAAACTCACTTTCCTTTTTATGCCTTCAATGATGGGGTGTCCAAGCTGAGCCTCCTTAATCTGTTCTATCAGGGTAGGTTGTATTTCCAAGTTTGATACATTACCTTCAGTGACCATCACCAAGTTGAGTTTAGCAAACTCCTGCTGAAATTCAGGTCTCAAATTTGGTAGACTGTCGTTGCACGAGCTGGAGGACTAAGAGCATCCGCCACTACATTTGCTTTTCCTGGATGGTAGTGAATGCCAACATCAGAATATTTCACCAATTGCAACCGGCGTCGTTGTCGCAAGTTGAGCTCCGGTTGTGTGAAAATATATTTGATGCTTTTATGGTCCGTATATATTTCACAACGGTTTCCAAGCAAAAAGTGTCTCCACTCCTTGACTGCATGAATGACTGCTGCCAATTCCAGGTCATGAGTGGGATAATTCTCTTCATGTGTCACGCCCAAGATGCGACCCTATCCTAAAGGAACTCGAAGGTCCCACCAAGGATAGAAGCGCATCTTGAAGACACTTTTGCAAGGTGGATATCATTACATCAACATTACATAATAGATGGGGATACATACAAAAGGCATACAATGCCACATGAATACAACATCATCATACATAAGAGCACCATCTGTCTACGGATGAAACCCAAACAGAAACTCAAACGACATCCACCCTGCTAGCCCAGGCTACCGACCTGGAACCTATCCCCTGATCGAAGAAGCATAAGAAGAACTCCAAAACAAGCAAACATCGCTCTCGCGTCATGATCATCGCAAAACCTGCACCTTCAACTGTTGTTGTAGTAATCTGTGAGCCACAAGGACTCAGCAATCCTATTACCATGGGTACTCAAGACTAGCAAAGCTTAATGGGAAAGGAAGGGGTAAAGTGGTGAGGTTGCAGCAACGACTAAGCATATATGGTGGCTAACCAACGCAAATGAGAGCGAGGAGAGAGCAAGTGGAACGATCGTGAAGCTAGCAATGATCAAGAGGTGATCCTGAACTCCTACTTACATCAAACATAACCCAGAAACCGTGTTCACTTCCCGGACTCCGCCGAGAAGAGACCATCACGGCTACACAGATGGTTGATGCGTTCTAATTCGGATCAGGTGTCAAGTAATCTACAACCGGACATTAACAAATTCCCATCTGCCACATAACCGCGGACGGCTCTCAAAAGTTTATACCCTGCAGGGGTGTCCCAACTTAGCACATGATAAGCTCTCGTGATCAATGAATGATATTCCTTCTACCAGGAAGACCCGATCAGTCTCGGAATCCCGGTTTACAAGACATTTCGACAATGGTAAAACAAGACCAGCAAAGCCGCCTGATGCACCGACAATCCCGATAAGAGCTGCACATATCTCATTCTCAGGCCAACACCGGATGAGACATCCTACGAGTAAACCTAGACCTCGAGTTTCCCTGAGGGGGCCCCACAGTCTACTCGGTTCGGACCAACACTTAGACAAGCATTGGCCCGGGGGGGGGGGGGGGGGGGGCTAAAATAAAGATGACCCTTGGTTTAATTACTCCCAAGGGAAAAGTAGGTGGTGGTGAGGCAAATGGTAAAACCAATGTTGGGCCTTGCTGGAGGAGTTTTATTCAAAGCGAACTGTCAAGGGGTTCCCATAAATCACCCGACCACGTAAAGAACGCAAAATCCGGGAACATAACACCGGTATGACAGAAACTAGGGCGGCATGAGTGGAACAAAACACCAGGCATAAGGCCGAGCCTTCCACCCTTTACCAAATATATAGATGCATTAATTAAATAAGAGATATTGTGATATCCCAACATAATCCTGTCCATCATGGGGAAATCTTCAACTTCACTTGCAACTAACAACGCTATAAGAGGGGCTGAGCAAAGTGGTAACATAGCCAAACAACGGTTTTGCTAGGAAGGGTGTCAAAGGTTAGAGGTTCATGGCAATTTGGGGAGGCTTGAAGAACAAGTTATAGGAAGCGCAGCATAGCGATAGAACGAAGCAACTAGCATAGCAATGATAGTAGTGAGATCCAGGGTAGCGGTCATCTTGCCTGAAATCCCACAAGGAAGAAGAACGAGTCCATGAAGAAGATGAAGCCACGTAGACGAACCAAGCGTAGACGAACGAATCCTCACGACCGCAACGAAACGGGAACTATCGAGAAGAAGCACACAACCTAGTAAACACACCACACATAAACAAGACATGATGCACAACAAGCATAATGCATGACCAAGCTACATGGAGCTACTCATGGCAAGAGATGATGCAAACAAGAACAACACATCAAAGCAAGTTTAAATGAGGCTGGGAACAACATATAACAATTCCGGTAAGTCCTCATATGCAAATTTAGAAGTTGGTCCAGAACTGAATAAACCTTATGTTCAAGTTGTTAAACAGCTAGTTGAGATGCACCACGATGAACTACACGAAGTTCTAGTCAAGTTACATATCAAGTTCATTTAGTTCGGAGCTACGGCCTAGAAGATATGAGCAAAACAAGTTAAACATGACATTGATGCAAAATGCATCCAAACATAAAGAAAACACCTCAAACGAAGGATGCAACATGATAATATGAAACTTCATGCAATTCTAAGCAAGTTTCATATAGAGCACACTCAAAACGGAGCAACGGTTCAACACGCACCTGAAACAAGTTTAACGGACAAGCTGTCCAAAACAGCAACTAGGCATATTGCATGCACCGAAACAACATGCTACATTACCACAATATGAAAACAAAAGGCATGGGCATGAAGCACAGGTAAAGCACAACAAAACATGAACACTGAGCTATCTCTAGAAAACACTATATCATGCTCAAAAGGACATGGCAATATTGCAAATAATAACAGTTTCAGACTTTGTAGAAATAACATCAGGTTGCAATATTTAGAGCTATCAAACAACATGTTACATGAACTTAACATGGCAAACAAAGGCATGACATGAATGTACTAAATGCATAGAACAAAAGTCCTTTAGTGACCATGAGCCAAGAAGGATCATAAGATATGATGGCACCCATGTAAACATAGCAAGTTATATGACAGATTCAAACATGGCAGTAACAACGATAAGTAGACATGTTGGTGAGCTTGAACCACTCACCACAGAGCAAAACATGGCATGGCAAGGTAACCAACAATAAGAATCCATGTTTATGAAGCTAAGCATGTCAAGAGAAAGTTCATAGGGTGCATGGATCGCTAGCAAAACACATGGCAAAACTGAACTTAATGTTAACAGGCTGACAGCAACATTATTTAGCAACTTTGGAGCAAGATTACAACAATCTACAGAAGGCTATAAATGCAACCAGGGGCATGGATGGATATATCACGACATGTATAACAAAACATCCTTAGTGAACATCTCCATATTATGCATAGAATGACTTGTAGCAGCAGGTTTACATAGCATCACAAAATAACAGATTCAGCCTAGCAAAACAGCAACAACAAGTACCCTAATTAACAAGCTTGATGCACTCAGTACAAGAGTCACAAAAATACATGGATTGCACCACTGTAAAGATGGCATGATGTAGTACAAAACACATGTGGAGCTCATGCTGATTGGATGCACACATCAAATACAACAAAAATGACAAACCACCAAGTTATAGTAGTTTCAGCAGATTAACATCATAAAGCACTCTTGCAACGATGATTCAGGCATTAAGATGAACTCAAATGAACATGATGCAATGGGAACAAAATGATGAACTTGTTGAGACGAACAATTTGATACGTTACATGCCCAAAATGGAGCCACAGATGCGGAGTTATGACGCGATGAACAGGGCTGCAGAATGCAAAATATTTCGGGACTTGGCAAAAAAAACAGAGGGGGGAAGAGTCAACCGTTACAGATCTGGAGCGGGACGGCGTGGATCCCGAGGTTCGCCGGACCTCGTCGCCGGAGACGAGGAGGAAGATGCCGGGGAGGCTCGGGGAGGCGCGGGGAGGCGGCCCCGGTCCGGATCTTGCCGGATCCGGCCGGTGGCGAGCAGGGACGGCGGCGGGGTTCGGCACGGCCCCGACGGAGGTTCACCGGCGACGGGCGGCGGCCGGAGGGCACGGGACGCGCAGACGGCAGGCGGGCGCGAACGACGACAGGCTGGGCGGAGCGGGCCCGGCAGGGCGCGGGGACGGGGCGGCGGCGAGGCGGCACGCCGGCAAGGCACCGGAGACGCGGCGGCGGCGGAGCGCCGGCGGCGGGAGGCGCGGGCGGCACATCGGACGGGCGGCGGCGGCGTGGTGCGGGCCGCGGTGGCCCCGCACGGGCCGAGCGGGCCGGCGGTGGTGGAGGGCGAATCGGAAGGCGACACGTGGCGGTGGCGAGGGGGCTGGACAAGTCCGGCGGCGGAGCGGACATGTCCGGCGCGGGGTGGAGGAAGAGGCTAGGGTTTCATCCGCGAATTTGGAAAGGTGGGCATATTTATAGATTCTGGGAGTTAGGAGAGTCCAAATGAGGAGCGGTTTTCGGCCACGCGATCGTGATCGGACGACCGAGAGCATGTAGGGGGCTAGGATGGGTTTTGGGCCACTTTGAAGGGGTGTTGGGCTGCAAGACAAAGAGGGCTTTTACGGTTACCCGGTTAACCATAGGAGTATCAAACGGACTCCAAATGGCACGAAACTTGACAGGCGGTCTACCGATGGTGTACCAAGGCTGCTTGTCAAACCTCGGTCCATTCCGAGAACGTTTAACACCCGCACACGAAAAGAGGCAAAAGGGGAACGCCAGAGGACATAGGAGTGTCGGATAGCAAAATGGACAACGGGGAAAATGCTCGGATGCATGAGACGAACACGTATGCAATGCAATGCAATGCACATGATGACATGGCAAAATGCAACACACAAGCAAATGACATGGCCACAATGGCAAATAACTGGCGGACACCTGGCGCATCAAAACCGAGGCGTTACATCATGTTTTCGTAGTTGCCTGGAAGCGTATGCGACTACTTTGCCTTCTTGCATTAATACGCATCCGAGGCCCTTTCGGGATGTGTCACAACATATTTCAAAACTCTTGCGTATGTCTGGTATAACCAATACTGGTGCTGCTGTTAATTTCCTTTTGAGTTCTTGGAAACTCTTCTCGCAGGCTTCAGTCCATACAAACTTTTTATCCTTCTTGAGCAACTGGGTCATCGGTTTTGCTATGGTGGAGAATCCTTCAATAAATCTTCGGTAATATCCTGCCATTCCCAAGAAACTTCGTACATCCGTTATGCTGGCTGGTGGTTTCTAGCCAAGTACGGCCTTGGCCTTTTCCGGGTCTATGGCAACACCTTCTTGGGTTAGTACGTGGCCTAGAAAACCAACCTGTCTTAACCAAAATTCACATTTGCTGAACTTGGCGTACAATTGATGTTTCCTTAGTTCTCCCAGTACAATCCTGAGATGTTCAGCATGCTCTTCCGGTGTCTTGGAGTATACCAGAATATCGTTAATGAATACCACAACAAATTTGTCCATAAATTTCATAAATACTTTTTCCATGAGGTGGACAAAATATGCGGGGGCGTTCGTCAGTCCAAACGGCATTGCTGTAAACTCATATAGTCCGTATCTTGAGGTAAATGATGTCTTGGGAATATCTTCTGTTCGTACTTTTAATTGATGATACCCCGACCTCAAATCAATTTTTGAGAAGACTTTGGCTTGCGCGAGCTGGTCGATTAAGTCATTTATCCGCGGCATTGGATATTTGTTTTTGATGGTGACCATGTTGAGTGCTCGATAGTCTATACATAGCCTTAGTGTCCCATCCTTTTTCTTGGCAAATAATACTGGTGAACCCCAAGGTGAGGAGCTGGCTCGTATAAATCCTTTGTCCAGTAATTCTTTTATTTGCTTCTTTAATTCTACCAACTCGGAGGGTGCCATCCTATAGGGCTTCTTGTAAATGTGGGTGGTTCTAGGTGCTAGCTCAATGATGAACTCTATTTCCCGGTCTGGCGGCATGCCTGGTAGTTCCTCAGGAAATATGTCGGGAAACTCACACACCACTGGAACTTTGCTTAACTCTGAGATGACCACCTTGTTCAACCTTGGTTGTCGTGATATTTGCCTTTCTTGAGCTGAAATTTTTATTGTCTTCCCGTGATGATGGGTGAGAATCACAGTCCGATTGAAACAGTCAATAAATCCTTTGTTGGTGGTTAACTAGTCCATTCCTAGGATAACATCTAGTCCCTTATTTTCCAATACGATGAGGTTTGCATGAAACTTTAGTCCTTCAAGATCAATAACCACACCTTGGCAGTAATTCTGCGTAACTTGCTTAATCCTAGGGGACTTGATAATCATGGATTTTTCCAAGGGAAGCATCGAAAAATCATTTTGCAAAGCAAATCTCTTTGAAATGAATGAGTGAGAAGCTCCAGAATCAAACAAAACTGTGGCAGGTATTGTGTTGACAGGGAACGTACCGAGTATGATATCCGGGGCATTCTGTGCTTCCTCCCGGGTCACGTGGTTCAAGTGACCCTTCTTGTGATTGTTACTGGGGTTGAAGTTGTTTCGCTTGGGCGTTGAATTATTTCCACCGTTGTTCGGCTTTGGGGCCGAGTTCCTTGGCTTGGGACACTGCTTGGCATAGTGTCCTTCTTCTCCACAAGCGTAGCAAGTAATGCCTGGGCGATATGTGAACTCCTTGTCCCTTGCATGGAATTTTTTGATTGGGCGCGGGTTTGGGTGCCCCACCGTTCTGAAAATCCGTCTTGCTCCGGTGGTTGCGACCAAGAGTAGTCTGGTCCCTTTTGCGCTTGCAGAAATCCTCCAAGCTGCGTCGCTCATTTTCCAAGGTAATAGCCTTATCCACCAGTGTTTTGAAATCTGGGAAGGTGTGTACGACCAGTTGGCATTTAAGCGCTGGTGCCAGACCGTCCAGGAGTTTTTCCATCTTGTTGTTTTCGGTCATATGTTCTTCGTTGGCATAGCGAGACAATAGTGTAAACTGACTGTTGTACTCAGTTACTGTCATGGTTCTCTGTTTGAGGTCGTCAAACTCCCTCTTCTTGATCTTCATAATACTTTTGGGTATGTGCGCCCCGCGAAAACCTTCTTTGAATTCCTCCCAGGTTATATCATTTTCATTGGGGTGCATGTGTAGGAAATTTTCCCACCATGATGCAGCTGCTCCAGTGAGATAGTGCGGTGCATATAATACTTTCTCATGGTCTGAACACTATGCAATAATTAATTTTATTTCCATGTCTCGAAGCCAATCATCAGCCTCAAGAGGTTTGTCCATATGAGAAAATGTTGGGGGACGCGTCATTTGGAGCTCAGACAATTTGGATTGCTACTGATACGGTCCACGGTGATTTCCCATATTGATGACTTGGTTCATCATTTCTTGGTGCTGTTGCTGACTCTATTCATAAAGGAGGCATACTTGAGAAAATGCGGCATCACTGCCTTGCTGACTTGACTGTCCCTGTGTGAAGTTGTTGCTTGTCTGCGTACCAAAATTTTCTTCTGGCGGACTTGGCGTGGAACGAGTCCAAGGACGAGGCATTTTCCACTCTGGGGTATTTTTTGTAAAACTTGTGAGAAAAGCTGAGTGGCAGAATAAATAATTTTGCAAGACGGAAAATTAAGAACTCCAACATTTTTTTAGAAAATACTTGATTGCGCATGGAGAAGGACCGCTTAGTACATATCTTACACGCAAGCATAATTATACAATACATCACTCAGGATGTGCGTACACATTCCTAACATGTTATTTAGGCTAGTGCACTTCTCCCAGTCCCTACATGATGCGCACACAAACTACTTCTCACAACCTATATACATATAAACATATCATACAAGCTGACACACTGCACGGCTGCTAGGCGCACTCAGTCCGAGATGGTGAGGATTTCCCTTGGCCTGCCAAGGGTAAGGCCCAGTGGTGCTGGAGACTCAACTTCCTCCTCAATAATAGGCTCCAGACGTGAAGCACTGAGCTGTGGAGCTGGTGCGGGTGCGGTAGGTGGTGCAGCTCTGACTGGGGTAGGAGCGATGACTCGGTCAAATTCTTCAGTAGTAGGCAGGCGGCAAGCAGTGGCGAGGGTGGCAGGTGTGTGGGATGCTGAGGACGAGACATAAGTCAGTGGTCTTGTTGTATGGAGAAGCTCCCTCCTGTTGGCGGCCATACGAGCAGCCACGAGGTCGTCCACAAGGTTATCAAAAGCTGCCTCGAGTGCCTTGAGATATTCAACTAGCATCTCAATAGCCTCATCCCTCTCTCCCCTAGGGCAAGCAAATGCGTAGTGACAGGTGTATGGCACGTGACAGGGGAGGTAGCGGTAGCGACGAGTCTTCATTGAAGGAAGAACATCCCGAAGACGAGCTATCGCCTCACGGGCAGCCATCTACATAGCATGCCTCTCCGTAGGCATGGGTCTTCCCACAAACCGGAAGCGGCGTAGCTCAACACGCCCTCCATTGAATTGCACCGCGGCCTGGTGCATGGACAGACTGTCGTTGATCTTGTGCTGGTAGAGTGTGAACTCCGGACGAGTTGATGGCCCGATCGCGATTTTGACGATGGAGGTGAGAAGCTTGACGAACCCCTCAGGCACGTTGGCGAACAACTGTGACTCACAGTCGTTGCCAGCCATCTACAAAAGTAGGCAAAAATTCTGAATGGTCAGATCATAAATTTATGCTGACTGTCAGAAAACGACCACATTTGCAAAATATTAAAATAGCATTTATTACGCTAATAACCGATTAGCGATCGCACCTAGTGGCTTCCTACAGTCAGCCTGGCTCTGGTACCAAGTTTGTCATGACCGGTTTTCCAATAAAAGACTTATTGAGAAACCGACCTTTAAATAGACTAGTATAGGAAAAATCCTCCTTACTGGTAGACAAATACTTGATACAGAAATCTAGTAGTATTAAATATTATACAGGGTTGAGCTGAGGTAGCTCAACAGTTTATTACAAGCACGCCAATATTATACATAAGGGCGGATATGACACAAGGGTGTGGTGGCATACTACTGACTCGAAATAAAAGTGGTGGTGGATATGTCACAGTGAAGCAGGTGACGTGACTCCAAATCCTGTAACTCATCGAGCGTCGAGGTGAGGCTTGATGATTTTATTCGGGTAGCGGAAGCGCATATGATACAAGTGACCAAATCCAGGATCGCACGGGACTGACTGGGACTCCTCTAGGCCTTGGACTCGCTATCGTACTCTTCATCCATGAGATCGCCTTCGTCAACATCTGGCCAACATCAACAAGCCAGGTGAGTACTTTGAATGTACTCGCAAGACAGTTCGGACATAAGATATAACAAATGTAAACATGATGCACCATGAGCAGTTAGCAATGCACACTCAAATAATAAATTTGCATGGCATGTTGAATAAAAAGGAAGTCAGGCAGTAGTCCTCCCGAAATCCCAATAAAATAACTGACAACCGATTGGGTGTCTGAAGCGACGCCTTGAAAGGTAAAATAAATTAACATGCCGCAGTCGGGCGTCTGAGCGACACCACATAAAGGTCTTATATTGAAAAGTAAATGAAAGTGCGTGCCACAGTCGGACGTCTACGCGACATCTCAGAAAGGGCTTATAATGAAAATAAATAACAGTGATGCCACAGTCGGACGTTTGAGCGACATCACGTAAAGGGCTTATATTGAAAGTAAATAACAAGAGTGCCATAGTCGGACGTCTGAGCGACATCACAGAAAGGGCTTATATTGAAAGTAAATAACAAGAGTGCCACAGTCGGACGTCTGAGCGACATCACAGAAAGGCCTTATATTGAAAGTAAATAACAAGAGTGCCACAGTTGGACGTCTGAGCGACATCACAGAAAGGGCTTATATTTCATCATTCATATTCAATAAATTCATGAAGATAAATCACTCACAGGAAATACTTAGCACATAATAATAAACGGGTTAGTCCATCCACATGAGTAATCATTTAGCCGGACTTAACACTCATGTTTGTTCACTGGAGAATTGTCACTGAGACTGACACTGAGACTGACAAGGATAAGTTTAACACCGTCCTTGACCAAGATACGGTTACTTGAGTGATTTTGACTCTGCAGAGTTTGTACTATTTAACCACAGCCAACGGATTTCAGTAGTCACGAAGGACTAATTCCGTTTACGGTATTTCAGTAGAAACACATCTAACCAGTACACACCCATTTCCTCCTCACGATGCCAGGAATCACCCTAGGCAACGTTCAAGAAAAACTGTGAGACGGGGAGGCCACAACCTCGAATAGCATGGGATCAAATTTATATATGCGCGCTCTAAGGGGTGCCCCCCTCTCGGTCCCAACCGGAAACACCCATGCCCCCTGACCGGATTACTGGCTTTAATCCAGGGCCATGGAACCCTCATCACGGCCTCTCTATCTAGTGTGTATGAGGCAAGAGGTTTGTAACTTACCAAACCATATTCTTTGCAGAAAACATGTGGTAGCACAAAAAGAAATGGATGGTAACATGACTTGATCCACGTTGACACTGGAGTTAAATGGTTTGGCATAAGACTGGCATGCTTCAACACTGCCATCTTACCACCTCTCATGTCACCACATGATCATGTAAACTCACATCAAATAACATATGGAGTTTCGAAGCTTACTTGTATCAGCTTTGCATGCAATATAACGCTTACTGCTATGCATATAAACATGCCATGAACTGACTACTTAATGCAAACGTGCAAAACACTCATCATATCAAAGGTTCAAACATGCTTGCCTGGTTCGGAGTAGTCGGAGTCTAGCTCGGTGAAGTTCGCGGTTCCGTCACCTCCTCCGGTATCTACGGTATAACGAAAATACACACTAACGTAAATACCGTGTGTGCATAAAAAGTGTTCCAAATATTTTTCAAATAAATATGATAAAAAACTAGACAGAAAAATAAAGGTGATAGAAAAAGAATCAATCAAAAATCATCTTCTGTTTAAAAGTTATTAAAGATTTAGCCCAGGGACTTGTCTATAATGAAACAGAAAGTCTCCAGCGTATTTGCCCGAAGGCGCTTTCCAGAAAAAATGGTTCGAATATGAAAGAGAGGCTGACGAGGGGGTCCCACTCGTCAGGTTTAAAAGTTTGAGAGAGAAAACAGAGCGCGCCGGCGCCCGAAGCTTGCGGTGGTCGACAGCGACGATCCACGGCGAGTTAGGAGGAGCGGAGGGTACCTATAGACTCAGGGTGCTCTCCCGCATCTGTGGGTGGTGGAGTTGGTCGTCGGCGAGCCCCACGTCGACGGAGGCCTTCACTCTGGCGGACTGCGGCTCGGGCGTCGGTGGATCTCGTCGGGGAGGGCTACAAAGGTTGAATTGAGGCTCGGGTTAGAGTACTGGGTGTACCAGAGGGCCGCTGACACGGTTTGGGAGGCAGGGATGGCCTCACCTGAGTGGATCGAGCCGGAGCCCGAGGCGGATCGGGGCGGCCGGAGACGGAGGAGAAGGCCTCCTCGGGATCCTCCTAGGGGTCGAGCGTAGTTCTGGCAAGGTGGAGGGAGTGGTGTTGGTCGAAGGCGAGCTCGGGGTGGCTATTTATAGCCGGCCCGAGGCGGTTCCCGCGAACGGGATAACTCCGGCGGTGATTACGGCGAGGCAGTGGCCGGACGGGTGGTTTAGGTGGCTGGGCAACAACGTGATGGTCCACTGGTTCCACTCAAACAATAACCTTGGTTGGATTAGACCTGCTCCGCGGTCTCGACGGAACGGCGCTTCGCGGGCCCGTCAGCGGCAGAGAGCGCACCCTGTGCTCGCCAAGCCACTACGACGGTGCTGCGGTGCGCGCAGAGGAGCAAACAGCCACGCGGAGGCCTCGGGTGGCTTGGGCGGTGCTGGACGGCGCCGAAAGCTGGTGCTGGCTCCCGCTTGACGCCACGGGTGGCTCTGCCACTGCAGAAGCTGCCGGCTTCGGTGGGACACGTCACCACCGATGATGGTGTCCGTCCAAAGGAATGTGCGGTGCTCTGGATAAGGAGGAGGAGCAGTGCGCAAGGTGCCAGCGTGTGCACTGGTGAGATCGACGCCGAGTCTCTGAAGAAAACAACACTGACGGCTGAACTGAAACACTGAAAGTCTGAACATGTACAGTAACAGTGCAGGCCAGGGGCTCGATGAAATGATTTTGGCATGTGGAGAATTTATCTAGAGCTGATCTTTGGTGAGGTGGCCTCTCAATGCACTTGGGGGCTGCTTGATTTTTGTAAGAATTTTTGGAAAAGGAAAAATATGAATTTCACCAAAAATGATGAATCTGGTCCAAACTTGCAGTGAGGAAAACTTGAAAATTTTGAACTGTGGAAGAGTGGATCTTGATGGATCTAGGTTGGGGGTGCTAAGGACTAGTCAAAGGAGTTGGTTTGAGATCAAAACTCAAAGGAAATCAGGTACTTCCTTTGTAAATCACCTAGGTCCAAAATAAAAGACAGAAATAGTTTTGGGGTTAAAATAAATGGAATAAAAATCAAAAATGGGTTGGACTTACTAGGATTGGCTACTTGACTTGACCTAAAGTGGAGGGAGGTATTTTGGAGGAATTTTTTTAACATGGAGCATGGTGAAAGAGGATGGTTGGGATAAAAAGGAATAAATCCAAAACTCTAAGGATTTCTTTTTAAAAGAAAAAACTTTCAAAAATAAATTGTGGTGAGTCAACACCAATAAAGAGCCTTCAATATCAAACCTCAAGGTTGAGGATGACCCAAAATAAAATCTTGACATAAGAGGTTTTTTTTGAGAAGGAGAGCCCTTATAGAAAGATTTGAAATAGCCTCCTTCAAATAAATAAAAAAGAAAATTAAAAAAAAACAAATATTTTTTCACATTATTGATCTCTCATGCTTCACTTATATTATTTTGAGAGTCTTTTAGAACAGCATGGTATTTGCTATGGTTATAAAATTGGTCCTAGAATGATGGGCATCCAAGTTGGGTATAATAAAAACTATCATAGAAGTGAATTGGATGCTATGATCAATTTGATGCTTGATAATTGTTTTGAGATATGAGGATGGTAATATTAGAGTCATGCTAGTTGAGTAGTTGTGAATTTGAGGAATACTTGCATTGAAGTTTGTGATTCCCGTAGCATGCGCGTATGGTAAACCGTTATGTGATGGAGTTGTAGCATGATTTATTTATTGATTGTCTTCCTTATGAGTGGCAGTCGGGGATGAGCGACGATCTTTTCCTACCAATCTATCCCCCTAGGAGCATGCACGTAGTACTTTGTTTCAATAACTTGTAGATTTTTGCAATAAGTATATGAGTTCTTTTTGACTAATGTTGTGTCCATGGTTTATACGCACTCTCACCCTTCCACCATTGCTAGCCTCTCTTGTTCCGCGCAAATTTCGCCGGTACCATACACCCACCATATACCTTCCTCAAAACAGCCACCATACCTACCTATTATGGCATTTCCATAGCCATTCCGAGATATATTGCCATGCAACTTTCCACCGTTCCGTTTATTATGACACGCTCCATCATTACCATATTGCTTTTTGCATGATCATGTAGTTGACATCGTATTTGTGGCAAAGCCACCTTGATAATTCTTTCATACATGTCACTCTTGATTCATTGCATATCCCGGTACACCGTCGGAGGCATTCACATAGACTCATATTTTGTTCTGAGAATTGAGTTGTAATCGTTGAGTTGTAAGTAAATAAAAGTGTGATGATCTACATTATTAGAGCATTGTCCCAAGTGAGGAAAGGATGATGGAGACTATAATTCCCCCACAAGTTGGGATGAGACTCCGGACGAAAAAAAGAGAAAGGCCATAAAAAAAGAGAAAGGCCATATATAAAAAAATGAGAGAAAAAGAGAGAAGGGACAATGCTACTATCCTTTTACCACACTTGTGCTTCAGAGTAGCACCATGATATTCATTATAATGAGTCTCCTATGTTGTCACTTTCATATACTAGTGGGAATTTTTCATTATAGAAATTGGCTTGTATATTCCAATGATGTGCTTTCTCAAAATGCCCTAGGTCTTCGTGAGCAAGCAAGTTGGATGAACACCCACTTAGTTTCTTTTGTTGAGCTTTCATACACTTATAGCTCTAGTGCATCCGTTGCATGGCAATCCCTACTCACTCACATTTATATCTATTAATGGGCATATCCATAGCCCGTTGATATGCCTAGTTGATGTGAGACTATCTTCTCCTTTTTTGTCTTCTCCACAACCCCCATTCTATTCCACATTTAGGGCTATGTCCATGGCTCATGCTCATGTATTGCGTGAAAATTGAAAATGGTTGAGAACATAAAAGTATGAAACAATTGCTTGTCTTGTCATCGGGGTTGTGCATGATTAAATACTTTGTGTGATGAAGATAGAGCATAGCCAGGCTATATGATTTTGTAGGGATAGCTTTCTTTAGCAATGTTATTTTGAGAAGACATGATTGCTTTGTTAGTATGCTTGAAGTATTATTGTTTTCATGTCAATATGAACTTTTGTCTTGAATAATTTGGATCTGAACATTCATGACACAATAAAGAAAATTGCATTGAGAAATATCCTAGGTAGCATTTCAAATCAAAAATTCTATTTTTATCATTTACCTACTCGAGGACGAGTAGGAATTAAGCTTGGGGATGCTTGATACGTCTCCAACGTATCTATAATTGTTGATTGTTCCATGCTATTAAATTACCCGTTTTGGATGTTTATGGGCTTTACTATACACTTTTATATCATTTTTGGGACTAACCTACTAACCGGAGGCCCAGCCCGAATTGCTGTTTTTTTGCCTATTTCAGAGTTTCGAAGAAAAGGAATATCAAACGGAGTCCAAACGGAATGAAACCTTCGGAAGTGATCTTTTTCGAACATACGAAATCCAGGAGACTTGGAGTGGACGTCAGAAGCAGCTGAGGCATCCACAAGGCAGGAGGGCGCGCCCCCACCCTTGTGGGCCCCTCGTGGCTCCACCGACCTACTTCTTCCTCCTATATATATCTACGTACCCCAAAAACATCTAAGAAAACCACGAAACCCTATTTCCACAGACGCAACCTTCTGTACCCATGACATCCCATCTTGGAGCCTTTTTCGGCGCTCCGTCGGAGGGGGAATCGATCATTGAGGCCCTCTACATCATCGCCAAGGCCTATCCTATGAGTGGTGAGTAGTTTACCACAGTCCTTCGGGTCCATAGTTATTAGCTAGATGGATTCTTCACTCTCTTTGAATCTCAATACAAAGTTCTCCTCGATCTTCTTGGAGATCTATTCGATGTAACTCATTTGCGGTGTGTTTGTCGAGATCCGATGAATTGTGGGTTTATGATCAAGTTTATCTATGAGAAATATTTGAATCTCCTCTGAATTCTTTTATGTATGATTGGTTATCTTTGCAAGTCTCTTCGAATTATCAGTTTGGTTTGGCCTACTAGATTGATCTTTCTTGCAATGGGAGAAGTGCTTAGCTTTGGGTTCAATCTTGCGGTGTCCTTTCCCAGTGACAGCAGGGGAAGCAAGGCACGTATTGTATTGTTGCCATCGAGGATAAAAAGATGGGGTTTATATCATATTGCTTGAGTTTATCCCTCTACATCATGTCATCTTGCATAATGTATTACTCTGTTCTTATGAACTGAATACTCTAGATGCATGCTAGATAGCGGTCGATGTGTGGAGTATTAGTAGTAGATGCAGAATCGTTTCTGTCTACTTGTCACGGACGTGATGCCTATATACATGATCATGCCTAGATATTCTCATAACTATGCACTTTTCTATCAATTGGTCGACAGTAATTTGTTCACCCACCGTAATACTTATGCTATCTTGAGAGAAGCCACTAGTGAAACCTATGGCCCCCGGGTCTATCTTCTATCATATAAGTTTCCAATCTACTTTATTTTGCAATCTTTAATTTCCAATCTATATCATAAAAATACCAAAAATATTTATCTTATCTTATTATCTCTATCAGATCTCACTTTCGCAAGTGCCCGTGAAGGGATTGACAACCCCTTTATCACGTTGGTTGTGTGGTTCTTGTTTGTTTGTGTAGGTACGAGGGACTTGCATGGAGCCTCCTACTGGATTGATACCTTGGTTCTCAAAAGCTGAGGGAAATACTTACGCTACTTTGCTGCATCACCATTTCCTCTTCAAGGGAAAACCAACGCAGTGCTCAAGAGGTAGCACTGCCACCCTCCATGAGGACTCTTGTGAGGTGGAATCCATCGATAATTGGGTCAAGGACTAATGCAGCTGAACCTCCAGGACGGATACTGGTCAGATGGTCCCTACGATCGTGGGTGATTGGGCATGCTGACCACGGGTTGAATTTTGGGGCGACTGGCTCTATCGCATAGATGTCCCTTAACGCGCGTTTGCGCTCCCTTTTGGGGATGTGGGTAGCATATATCATGTTCACCGTCTTGACTTCGGGGGGAAATTTCTTTTGTCCCCCTGTGTTTGGTGGGCGAGGCTCCTCATCGTCGTCCTTGCTAGGGGACCCTTTCCCCGTGGGTTCGGCGTTTAACTTGCCTGCCTGGTTGAAGACCCAATAGCTTATGTTGGTATGGTTAGCAGGCTTTTTAGTGGTGCTGTGAATCTGGCAAGGTCGATCGAGTATTCGGTCCAGGCTAGATGAGCCATCCTTGTTTATTTTGAACGGCCTCTTCCGTTGACCAGGCTTGGAGCCACTTGATCTGGCGTTGACCACGTTGTCTTCGGTATTGCCAGTGTTTCTTCGACGCTTGTTTTTGTTGTGTCGGGGCCTGTTGCTTCTATTCTTTGCTTCGAAAGTGCCAGGATCGCTGGTGCTGTTGCTACTGCGCGCAAGCCAGCTATGTTCGCCCACGCAAAAGCGGGTCATGAGTGATGTGAGGGCTTCCATAGACATTGGCTTTTCTTGGCCGAGGTGTCGGGCAAGCCATTCATCATGGATGCTATGTTTGAAGGATGCTAGAGCCTTAGTGTCCGGACAGTCGACAATTTGGTTTTTTTCCTAGGAACTGAGTCTAGAATTTTCTGGCTGACTCTCCAGGCTGCTGGACTATGTGACTAAGGTCATCGGCGTCTGGGGGCGGATATAGGTGCCCTGGAAGTTTTCTCTAAAGGCATCCTCTAGGTCTTCCCAACTCCCAATAGAGTTTTCTGGGAGGCTGTCTAACCAGTGCCGAGCTGGTCCCTTAAGCTTGAGAGGGAGGTATTTGATGGCATGTAGATCATCACTGCAAGCCATGTGAATGTGGAGAAGGAAATCTCCAATCCACACTGCGGGATCCGTCATGCCATCGTATGATTTGATGTTCACGGGTTTAAACCCTTCTTGGAACTGGCGTTCCATCACATCATCAGTGAAGCATAGGGGGTGCACGGTGCCTCTATATCAGGCCACGTCACGGCGCAGTTCGGATGGAGTCCGTATGCAGTTTTCGGCGGGGTGAAGTTATGCTTGTCGTGCTAGGCTTGATGGTCATCTTCTCACGTTAGGGCTCAGCCCCTTGATCCGTATATTTTTCTGGTCTGACCAGCTCTATTATCCAGGTCCTATCATTGGTCATAAGTGTATCCTGCAGCTGCTGTCTCTTTACCTTTATGGCAGGGTGGTGTAGGCGGGTGTTCGGCCTGAGTTGCCGCTATGTCTCGGCCACGTGGTGGTCGGTCAGGTCCGTCAGTAGCATTACGCTTGGGCGGTATAGGCTCTAGGGCCTCGTCGTCGAATTGGGGTAGCAGCTTGTGCTTCGGGTAGCTCTTGGTTGGCGTTCGAGGCCATTTTCCTCGGCTGCCAGGACATCAGTCCATCTGTCATTGAGCAGATCCTGATCATCTTGAAGCTGCTGCTGCTTCTTTTCAAGCTTCTTGCAGTGGCTATTAGTGGGCGCTTAAAGCGATCTTGTTCGAAGGGTTCCTCTAGCACGATGAATTCTTCATTGCCGAGCCTCTTGTCTTCTTCGGAGATTAGTATGTAATCATCATCCTCCAAACCCTCATTCCCGATGGGATTGTCGGGGTTGACTTGCCCCTCCTCCCAATCATCATGTTCGGATGTTGGTTCGACCAGGGCTTCTTGGTCATCGGTGTTATCAAGAGTATTGTTGTCTTCGGTGTCGGTATTGCTGTCTTTTTCTCTGCGCGGTTTATAGCGGCCGCGCTGACGACGATGTTTTGGTGGTACCTCAGGAGAATTATTCTCGACTGGGTCCTTCCCACCTTCACCGTCATCCTCTTTGGGTGTATCCACCATATACACGTCATATGTGGAGGTGGTCGTCCAGCGTCCGGTAAGCGGCGGGTTCTGGCCTTGTTCTTCTCCGGCATCGTCGTCCATGCCATCGATGTCCTCGGAAGCGTTCGAGCATGTCAGTTAAGTCCTCGACAGTGGCTATGAAGTGGGTGGTGGGTGGGACATAAAATTCCCTGCTCTTAGCCCCTAGTGCGGGCTGGTCATAGTTCGGCAACGATTCTTACGTAATGGCGACAGATTGCATTAGGTCTAGAGCATCATTTAAGGGCGAGGTATGGACAAGGAAGCAAGAATCCGTTGAGCGGGGCGGGACAAGAGTTCCCTGGCCAAGCTTGTGCAACACAGACCTCGAGAGTTCGGAGCTGGTGCGTGGAGGTGAGTCCGGCTCGATGAGGATAAAGGGATCTAGGAGTGATTCCCGGCCGGCCGATGAAGCAGTTACCTCCATATTTCTGGCGTTGAGCTCTATGGTTGTGAAGAGCACGACAAGTTCTAAACTCCCGTCTTCGGACTCGGTGAGGACTTTCGAATCTGAGGCCGGAGCAACGGTTGAGGCCGTGAGCCCTTGGAAGATCAAGTGTCCTCGTACATCAGCGACGTAGTTTAGGTTTCCGAAACTGATCTGATGGCCAGGGGCATAGCTGTCGATCTTCTCCAGATGGCCAATTGAATTGGCACGCATTGCAAAGCTGCCGAATACGAAGATTTGGCCGGGGAGAAAAGTCTCCCTCAGGGCAGAATTGGTGTGGATGGTTGATGGAGCCATCGAGCCTTCTAGTGACGACACAGTGGAACTCTCAATGAAAGCACCAATGTCGGTGTCAAAACCGGCATATCTCGGGCAAGGGGTCCCGGACTGTGCGTCTAAGGATCGAAGGTAACAAAGAGGCAAGGGACACGGTGTTTACCTAGGTTCGGGCCTCTTAATGGAGGTAATACCCTACTTCCTGTTTTGTTGACTATGATGAATATAGGGGTTACAAGAGTTGATCTACCTCGAGATCATAATGGCTAAACCCTAGATGTCTAGCCCGTATGATTGTGTTCTCTTCTATGGACTAAAGCCTCTAGTTTATATAGGGACCGGAGGGATCTAGGGTTGTATAGACTCGGTTATAGAAGAAGGAAAATACATGATCCGAATGCCAAGCTTGCCATCCACGCAAAGGGGAGTCCGATCCAAACACGGGGAAGGTTCTTTTGTCTCGTATCTTCATGGCCCATCAGTCCGGCCCACATTACATAGCCCAAACGCTCGAGGACCCCTTAGTCTAGAACTCCCTCACCCACGAAGCACTTGCCTAACTTGGGTAGATCTTCGTGAAGTAGGCGATCTCCTTTCCCTCACAAACTCCTTGGTTCAACTCCGTAATCTTGAGGGAGGCTCCCAAGTGACACCTAACCAATCTAGGAGACACCACTCTCCAAAAGGTAATAGATGGTGTGTTGATAGTGAACTCCTTGATCTTTTGCTTAAAATGATAGTATCCCCAAAACTCAACTCTCTCTCACAGATTGGATATGGTGGAAAGATGATTTGAGTGGAAAGTAACTTGGGGAAGGCAAGAGATCAAGATTCTTGAGGGTGGATTGGAATGTCTTGGTCTCAACACATGAGTAGGTGGTTCTATCTCAGAAAATGAGTAGTGGAAGTGTAGGCACGTTCTGATGGCTCTCCCTCAAATGGACAAGGGGGTGGAGGGGTATATATAGCCTCCACACAAAATCTAGCCATTACACAATTTACCAAACTCAGTGGGACCGAATAGTGAAACTTGGTCAGACCGATATGGTTCAAAATGAGAACGTTAGAATTTTCGGTGGGACCGAATAGTGAAACTCGGTCAGACCGATATGGTTCAAAATGTGAATGTTAGAGTTTTCGGTGGGACCGACAAGGTCAACTCGGTGGGACCTATGTGCTAGGGTTATGGAAAAACCTCATCTCGGTGAGACCGATTGCACAAACTCGGTGAGACCAATTTCAGAAATAAGCAAATAGAGACTTGGTCAAGAAAACTCGGTGGGACCGACTACATGTCTGGGTGAGACAAAAATAACTGCAATATGTAACAGAGAGTTTGGAGGGCCATCTCGGTGTGGCTGAGATCCCATCGGTGAGACGGAACTGATTATGGTTTCTAGCAAGGGCTATGTCAACTGAACTCGGTGGCGCCGGATAGATCAAATCATTGGGGCCAAGTTTGACTTCAGGTTTAGGACATATGTGGAAATGAGAAAGTGGTTGATGGCTTTGGAGCATATCGCTAAGCACTTTGAGCAAGCAAGCCGTTAAGCAACACCTCATCCTCTTTTAATAGTATTGGATTTTCTATGGACTCAATGTGATCTTGGATCACTCAAATATAAATGAAGAGTCTACAACCTTTGCCAATGTTTGTCCATAGCATCTTGAAGGGGTCCCACATCCTCTTGTCCTTCCACTCCACTGTTGAACTCATTTGAAATATACTAGATAGAAGTATTAGTCCAACAAGAGACATGTTGACATTAATTACCAAAATCACCCAGGGAGCACTTGTGCTTTTAGTCTCCCACTTTTTGGGAATTGATGACAACATACATGAAAGCTTTTAGATAAAGATATGAAGTGTAACAAGTAAAGCTTTCGAAGAACATGCAACATGCATTGGCTCCCCCTACATGTATGCAATCATGTGAAGATAGATTATGAAAGTATGTGATTTCATAAGCACGTCAGAGCAAGCAATGAGTTACATGTATCTTGGCTATATGCATCAGAGCAAATGATGTGAAATGCAGAAAATGTACCTTCATGTTCATGAGTCCTTCTTGCAAATAATATGTACATCAGCAAGAGATCATCATGCACATGAGTTTGATTCATATACTTACCTTGTGGTCTTGAGCTGACTTTGGAAGAGATGAACCTAAGAAAACAGGGTTAGATAACACAGTAACATCTACTAAACAGAGCAAGACAAGGAAACCACAAGAGTACCAAGACTAGGATGACATGTAGTGAGTGAGTACTTAGTATTGTAATAGGATATTGACATGTCCCCAAGGGATAAAGATATGCAATGAATTCCAAAGATTTTCTTCCTTTAGATGTCTTTCTCCACCTGAATCTGATATTGGATAATGGGACAACATAGGATAATAGAAAATCAGAGCAAAGATAAACAAATCAAAAGACACAAAGAAACATCTACTAACATGTCTTTCCCCTCTTAAAGACATGTGGTTTCTCTCCTCTTTGAATACCAACGATATGGGATGGCTAAGAAGTCTTTCTCTCCCATAGGGTCTCTCTCTCCCTTTGATGTGATTAAGCTTTGATGTGATCTCTCTCTCCCCCTTTGACGTCAATTTCCAAGAAGGGATCTTCTGGAGAATAAGTCAAATAGGTTTGGTCCTTGAGTCACATGACAAAGCAGCAAGTAGGTTGTGATGCAGACAGAGGATAAGAATCACTGAGTTGAGCTGGATCACATATGCAGGATACAAATGGCAAAAAAATTGCTCAATAGTGAAATCGGTAACACCGAATCTTTTTCTTCGGTGACACCGAGTTGTTTTTGGTCTAGCCGATAAGAAAAGATCAGTGAGTCCGAGTTCATGACAGAGAAAAAATTGTCATCTCAGCTCACTAGGAAAATAGGATCTCACAAAGATTTGCAGGGAATTAGCTAAAGGAATTGCAAAGAATTAAATGCAAGGGATGCAGAAAATTGCAAAGAAAAGAAAAAAAATTCAGATGAAGTTTTTTTGAAAGGGGAACAAGAATGCAAGAGATAAATGCAAGAACAAAGAGAAACACTAGAGAACTTCATCTAGAATTGTTCAGCGACAGAGTCACCTATGTTAGAGTATATTGACTTAGGAGTCAAGGGAAGACTCTTGATCATAGGTCATACTCATCATTTAAGCTCAAATGGGGTTGCTAAGCATTTTGTTGTATTCACATCTAGAATGGGTAAAGCTTGTCTAAGATGGAATGACATACCTAGGTGGTGGTGTTGATCTTGATCATGTAGTTGAACTTGCGTAGGATGCTCAAGGTTGATGTAGTTCATCGAGAATTGGGAGCATCACTTGTAGTTTGAGTTCATCTTCCTACATGGGTTTGCAAGGAAGAGCACTTGTATGTCCAAAAATGACAATCATGAAGTTTGATACCAAATGAAATTTGATATATGGAAATTGTAAAAGAATATATTTAAGGGATTCATGCTTCCTTGTCTTCAACCACCATATTGCAGAGACTTGGTGATGTAGAGATTGCTTAGGATGTGATTGAGTTGCAATCTCATAGAATGGTGCTTATCCAAATACCTACAAGTGTTAGATAGCATGCAAGAGTACAAATATATCCAAGACATATGATCATCATCATAAGAACAATAACAAGGATTAGTCACATAAAGGATCATGCCTTGCATGCATCCAAATGGAGTTCCTACTCCGAGTTTGAGGCATCAATGATGTTCAATTCACCTCTCAAACAGCAAAATACTTTCTGATCAAGCGGTTTGGTGAATATATCTGTGAATTGCTTATCGGTACGCACGTGTTTAAGATTGATATCTCCCTTAGCAACATGATCTCGAATGAAATGATGACAAACTTGAATATGCTTAGTTCGAATTGTTGCATGAGATTATGAGCAATCTTAATAGCACATTCATTGTCACAAAGCAATGGAACATGTTTCACATGTATCCCATAGTCTTTAAGAGTTTGGGTCATCCAAAGTAATTGACCACAACATGAACCGGCAAAATGTATTCCTCTCAGCGATGGATAAGGATACCGAGTTTTATTTCTTGGAGGACCAAGACACAAGAGATCTACCAAGAAATTAACAAGTACCCGAAGTGGACTTTCTATCAACCATGTCACCGACATAGTCTGAATCGGAGTAGCCAACAAGATCAAAAGAAGACCTCTTAGGATACCAAATGCCAAAGTTTTGGTGTGTGAATTAAGTATCTCACTATCCTTTTCATAGCCTTAAGATGACATTCTTTGGGGGCCGCTTGATATCGTGCACACATTCACACACCTAGCATAATATTGAGACGGGAGGAAAATAGATATAACAATGAACCAATCATAGAGCGGTAAACCTTTTGGTCAACCGGTTCGCCATCCTTTGTCAAGTCAAGATATCCACTAGTATGCATGGGTCTACTCATACCTTTTCACTCTTGCATGTTGAACTTCTTGAATAAGTCCTTGGTATACTTTGTGTGAGAAACAAAGGTACCCTCCTTTGTTTGCTTGATTTGCAAATGAAGAAAGAACTTGAGTTCACTCATCATAGAAATCTCAAACTTCTCCGACATTAGCCTTCCTAACTTTTCACTAAAATGAGGGTTAGTTGAACCAAATATGATATCATCCACGTAAATTTGGCATACAAATAATTCACCATTAACCCTTTTAGTAAAAAGTGTAGAATCAATTTTTTCAATCTCAAAGCCTTTTTCAATAAGGAACTTAGTCAAGCATTTATACCATGCTCTAGGAGCTTGTTTAAGACCGTAAAGAGCTTTGTGAAGTTTGTATACATGATCAGGTTTCTTGGAATTAACAAAGCTGGGAGGTTGTTTAACATAAACTTCCTCCTCAATTTCACCATTAAGAGAGGCACTTTTAATGTCCATTTGATATAAAGTGATATCATGATGATTGGCATAAGCAAGTAGGATGCAAATTGATTCAAGTCTAGCAACGGGGGCATATGTCTCACCATAGTCCATAACGTCGACTTGAGTGTAGCCTTGAGCGACGAGACGAGCCTTGTTGCGTACAACTTGTCCATCTTTATCTTGCTTATTCCGAAACACCCATTTGATTCCAATGACATTGTGCTTCTCATCGGGCTTTTCAACCAATGTCCACACTTGGATCCTCTCAAAATTGTGTAGCTCTTCATGCATGGCGTTCACCCAATCCGGATCATCAAGAGAATCTTGAACCTTCATAGGTTCAATACTAGAAATGAATGAGTAATGTTCACAAAAGTTATCCAAACGAGTTTTAGAGCGAGTAATTCTCCCAGTTTGAATATCATCAAAGATTTGTTCGACGGGATGATCTCTTGAGACTCTTGCTCGAACTCGTGAGAGCTTTTGTTTGGGTCGAGGTGGAACATCCACTTCATTGTCTTTTTCTTCTTCTTGTCTTTTTTCCTTGTCGTTGGCGTTGTTGTTCTCTCATGGAGGTGTAGAGGGAGATCGATGAGGTTCGTCTTGTTGTACATCCTCGTCTCCATCGTCTTGAATCATTCCACTTGTGGATGCGTCCAAGTCAACTTGTGGTTCACCTTGATGTGAAGTTGAGGCTTCCACTTGGACAGACAAGGTACTCTCTTTTACCTCCGTTGGGCGAATCTTGCCAATAGACAAGTCTTGTATTGCTTCCGAAGGATCTTTGTCACCTACATCAATTGGAAATTTCTCTACTTGTGAGCCATTAGATTCATCAAACTTCACATCTACCGTCTCTTCAACCTTTCAGGTGAAATTGTTGTAGACATGGTATGTGTGAGATTTTGATCCATAACCGAGTAGGAAACCTTCATGAGATTTAGGAGCAAATTTTGAACGATGATGCTTATCAAGAATGTAGTACTTTGAGACGAATACCTGAAAGTATACAAATTGGGGTTTTGTAACCGGTGAGAAACTTGTATGCCGTCTTGCCTAGTAGATTGTAAAGATATAGACGATTTGTTGCATGGCAAGCTGTCTCAACCGCTTCCGCCCAAAAGTGTTTTGGCGTCTTGTACTCATCAAGCAGCGTTCTTGCCATTTCAATGAGCGTCCGGTTCTTCCTCTCAACAACTCCATTTTGTTGAGGCGTGTACGTAGCCGAGAACTCATGTGAAATCCCTTCTTCATCGAGAAAGGTGTCCACATTGGCGTTCCTGAACTCTGTTCTGTTGTCGCTGTGAACCTTCTTGATCTTCAGTTCAAATTGATTTTGGGCCTTCCTAGCGAAGTTCTTGAAGATCTTTTGGGCCTGCGATTTATCATTAAGAAAGAACACCCACGTAAATCTTGAAAAATGATCAACCATGACGAAACCAAATGAGTTACCACTAAGACTCTTGTAGGTGTTGGGACCAGAAAGATCCATGTGAAGTAGTTCGAGTGGTCTTCTCGTGGTCATGATGTTCTTCATGGGATGACTTTATCCAACTTGTTTTCCTGCATGGCAAGCACTACAAAGTCTATCCTTGTCAAATATAACATCTTTAACACCAAGGATATGATCACCTTTAATAAGCTTGTCAAGATTTCACATGCCCACATGACCTATCCATCTATGCCACGACCAACCTTTAGAAGATTTAGCAATTAAGCAGGTTCTTGGTTGAGCCTTTTTAGTGAAATCAACAATGTATAGATCCCCTCTATGTATGCCGGTAAAGACCATATTATGATTATCTCTTCAAACCACTTGCCAATCTACTTCAGTAAATAGGACATTGAAACCGAAATCGGCTAGTCTAGATAGAGAAAGTAATTATAGCCAAGAGATTCAACGAGCATAACATTTTGTATGGAGCTGTCATGTGAGATGGCCACCTTACCGAGGCCAACCACCTTACCCTTTGAGTTATCACCAAAAGTGACATACTTTCGAGGGCCCTCATTTTCAGCAAGCTCACGAAACATATCCTTGTCTCCAGTCATGTGATCGGTACATCCACTATCAAGAACCCATTCCTTTCCCGCATCCATGTAGCCGCGAAGGTTAGCCATAAGACCAAAGTGTCTCATAGACTCATCAAGATCATAGTCACTATCATCATCCTCATCATAGTATCCATGTTCAACATCATCTTGTGATTGATCATTTCCTAGAGAGAGTGATTCATTAGTTTTGTGATCATCACAATGTGCATCTCTATGAATTCTAATGACTTCGGAAATGATGTTTCTAATGATTCCAACATCTCCTTTGGCACGCATAATGTCATAGAGCTCAAATAAACAATCACTAAACTTAGGATCATTATGACTCATCTTGTTTTAAGCAATGGACTTGTGAAGAATCTCATGTAAGTTTTTCAAGGAATAGTCTGGAAATCATTCCTCAAGAAATCTCCGTATAGTGTAACCACCTTCAAGACTTGGCAAGCAAGTGATCAAATTTCTAAGCAATCCTCTAGTGATAAGATTGACAGTTCTAAGATTGTGAATCATGTCAAGAGACTCATCAGGGGTAGGATAAAAGGGGTCAACAAGGGGCGCACAAGGGGTAGTAATGTACTTGTTCAAGTGATATTCATTGAAAATCTCAAGCATCTCATTTTTCCAAGCATTATTGAACTCTCCATCAAGCATAGACACTCTACTTCTAATACTCCCAATCGTAGACTCATCCATCTTACTCCAATAGTGTTAAACCAAAGCAATGGAGACCAAAGCTCTGATACAAATTGGAAGGATCGAGAAGAGGTGTCTAGAGGGCGGGGTGATTAGACCCTCAACAAGTAAAGGTAGCAGTTTTTTAGTTTTTCAAGTTGAGGTTGGAGATTAGTACAATTTCAAACATTCACAATACATTTCAAGCAAGAATGGTAAGAGTATGTGAGCAGCGGAAATTAAAGCATGCAACTTGCAAGAAAGTAAAGGGATGGGATTGGAGTGTGCAAATGCAATTGGACACACGGAGATTTTTGGCGTGGTTCAGATAGGTGGTGCTATCGTACATCCACGTTGGTGGAGAATTCAACCCACGAAGGGTAACGATTGCACGAGTCCACGGAGGGCTTCACCCATGAAGGGTCCACGAAGAAGGAACCTTTTCTATCCCACCATGGCCACTGCCCACGAAGGACTTGCCTCACTTGGGTAGATCTTCACGAAGTAGGTGATCTCCTTGCCCTTTAAAAACTCCTTGGTTCAACTCCACAATCTTGACAAAGGCTCCCAAGTGACACCTAACAAATCTAGGAGACACCACTCTCCAAAAGGTAATAGATGGTGTGTTGATGATGAACTCCTTGATCTTGTGCTTCAAATGATAGTCTCCCCAACATGTAACTCTCTCTCATAGATTTGGATATGGTGGAAAGATGATTTGAGTGGAAAGCAACTTGGGGAAGGCTAGAGATCAAGATTCTTGTGGTTGGATTGGAATGTCTTGGTCTCAACACATGAGTAGGTGGTCCTCTCTCAGAAATTAAGTAGTGGAAGTGTAGGCACGTTTTGATGGCTCTCCTTCAAATGGAGAAGGGGTGGAGGGGTATATATAGCCTCCACACAAAATCTAGCCATTACACACAATTTAATAAACTTAGTGGGTCCGAATAATGAAACTCAGTCAGACCGATATGGTTCAAAATGTGAACGTTAGAGTTTTCGGTGGGACCGACAAGGTCAACTCGGTGGACCGATGTGCTAGGGTTAGGGCAAAACCTCATCTCGGTGAGACCGATTTCATGAACTCGATGAGACTAATTTCAGCAATAAGCAAATAGAGACTTGGTCAAGCAAATGCAGTGGGACTGGTTGCATGTCTGGGTGAGACCAAAATAGCTGCAATAGGTAACAGAGAGTTTGCAGGGCCAACTTGGTGAGACCGAGATCCCATTGCACTACTAGGAAAAGGCCTACTAATGGCGCACTGGTTTTGCCTACTAATGGCGCATTACCAGTGCGCCATTAGTAGAACGCCACTAGTATTTTTTACTAATGGCGCACCACTGGTGTGCCATTAGTATCTAGTATACTAATGGCGCACCAAGCAGTGCGCCATTCGTATGTAACACCATGCGCCATTAGCGTGCCTCCCGGGGGGGCCATACCTAAGCATGTGCTTTGTCATACTAATGGCGCATGCTGTGTTGATGCGCCATTAGTATCCTTTGGCATACTAATGGCGCACTTGGTGGTGATGCGCCATTAGTATGAATATTTGTTTTTTTACTTTTCTAATTTTTGCATAGGTTACAAAATATATTATTGGACAGAATATAGATAGCAGCACACAGCAACATCAGATTCATCGAAGACAATAGAAAATTAGTCTTCGAATACAATTCATCATATTAGTCTCCGAAATCAAAAGACCGAACAAAGATAAAACATTACAAGTCTCAAGACCACGAGTATCGAGTTTGTCTTCACATTACAAGTCGATATCGATCATCTAAACTACCATCACATAGAAGAGAGTTGTGGTCATCACGATGAGCATCATCGCGATCAAACTGGTCTTCATCCGGTTCCTCCAACGCTCCCTCCTCTCTCCCGCTAGATAGCAGGCGTATCTAGATTCGGCCTCCGCCCTAGTGGTGCACCCTTTGTAACTGTTACCGCTGAAACGGTGAACCTGTCTCCGACACTCCTCCTAGTCGTCGTAGACTCCGGGAACCTTACCCTTGTACACGACATACGACGGCATCTCTATGCACAAGCGAAACAACAGACAATACATAAGAAATATGTAAGTATGCAACAAAAGGATCGGAAGAGAAAAGCAAGACATTAATAGCACGATTCATGGTCCTACTAATAAATAGTATCGATTACATCTAAGTTGAACGACTGTCCAAACCAAAGAGACAAACGAATTCATTAAAGTTTAATTACAACATGAGCCAATCAATGTTTCAGAACTACACATCACTACTTTCGACTCGACTCATCGGACAGGAGCATGGATGAAGCCGCCTGTCGGAGTAATGGGCCACGGGTAGGCTAACCCGAATCCCAAAACTTTTCAAGACATCGGGCAGACTGCGCCCCTCAAGTACCTACGGCGACTCCAAGACGAGCCGAGTCCCAGAGGCAACATCAAGATGGCCGAGTCCCAGAGGCGACTCCCCTTCAAGCCGAGTACCAGAGGCGACTCCAAGATGGCCGAGTCCCAGAGCCGACTCCAAGATGTCCGAGTCCCAAAGGCGACCCCCATTCAAGCTGAGTCCCAGAAGCGACTCCGAGGAAGCCGACTGTGGGGAGTCGGCCCACGACTCCAACCACCCGATAATTAAAGGCAGCCATGGCCACAGTGCGCCATTCCCATGGAGATCTCCGCCCGGTGCGGCATTGTTGCCATGTCAGCCCTGACATCAGCCCTTGGGGCGGGGCCCTGTGCGCATGATCTCATGTCTGTATAGCCCGGAGACGGCGGGGCCTACCAGTCAGCGAGAGAATTGAAGACGGCGAGAGCGCCGAGAGTCGGACCCGCTGGGAGTCGGCCCCCTGGAGTCGGCCGGCCCCTCCCACGGGCCCCACACGGCATTAACCAGACGCGACAGGGGAATGGCAACAGTGTTCGCCCGTCAGGCGGTGGCACTGTTGCCATGACCCCATGACCAAGCCCGCGTCATTAGAAGCACGGCTATAGTAATCTGCAGCCGGCAAGACCCGCCTGCGGCGGACACGGGCTGACGCCCTCGTACTAGGCTAGTTGGCGGGACCCACCAGTTGGCGGGCCCCAGGAGTCGGCGGAGAAGACGGCGACTGAGAGACAGACGGCTAGGACCCGCACCCAGCCGGTTTTACCATTGTAACCCTGGGGGTAGGCCTATATAAACCCCCCAGGGCACCCATGCAAAGGGTTCGCATCCATTAGCATTAGACAGACCACATAGGAAGGAGAGAGCTAGCCGTTCCCTCTCCTACCTCCAGAAACAGCTCTAGGAGCAAGCTTGTATTCACTCTGCCTTAGTGATCATGCAGAGACCCCGCAGAGCAGTAGTAGGGGTGTTATCTCCTCGGAGAGCCCTGAAGCTGGGTAAGATCCGCCGGCGTGCATGTCTTCGCCTCATCCCGTTTCCAGGCACCGGCGACGTTCTACTCGCCCCCACCATGATAAGCCATCCTTTGGCATATGTCGCACCCAACCCCCGACATTTGGCGCCCACCGTGGGGCCTGGTGCACCGTCGTCCGGAGATCTATTCTGGACGGGAACCCTCTTCCTCCCTAGCGAGCGCAGCCAGCCAGGCTCGCCAGACGGAGTCTACATCGACGCACTGCGTGGCGCTGAGGCCGCCTGTGCAGCGAACTGCCTCGCCGAACTTGGCGGCGAGGTTCGCCTCTCCGACGAGCCTGCATCCAACGCAGGCACGGGTGGCCCCGAGAGCCTCCTCGCGGGCCTCCTCGACCAACTCCATGTCACCAGTGAGCCTGCCGTGGACTTGGAGTCCGTCGGCTCCACCGACCCGATGTTGGTCGACTCCGACGCTGTGTCGCTTGACACTTTCCCCACCAACGTGGGGTCTACGATGAGCCGCTTCCTCACGAGGAGAGTGGCGGAATCGCCATCACGGAGGTTCTTGTCATCGGTCACGATGAGCGCTCCGGTGAGGGAGCTCAGGACCCGCTCGACGCGGCCCTGCAAGACCTGACTGCGCCTATTCCAGAGGACACAGATGTCGAGACGCTGAAGACACGCTGCCTTCAGATCATTGAAGGCGCCAAGAAGCTGGCGAGCATGAGGTGCTTGTTAGAAGCCAACCAGCGTGAAATGGATCGCGCCGTGGGCGGCTCGCCGGCTTCGACTGGGCCCAGCAGCCTAGGCGCGGTCCGGCAACGCGGCGCGACCATCGCCGACCTGTTCGGGGCCAATTGCCCCATATACGCCACCCCTGTGGAGAACATCCGCGCCGCCCAAGCGGCCACCGACGAGATGAGGAACTTCGAAGGCGAAGAGCGCCGCATGATGACGAAGCGAGTCCAGCAGCTCCTCGACGCGGTTGCTGCGCAGAATGCGGTCGGTGGCCGCACCGAGGCGCCATGACAGCTAAACGACGACTTACCTCCCCGCCGAGATCAGGGTGCGACGTCTCGGACGCCGACTGGTGGAGTCCGCGGAAGAAAAGACAAAGAGCTGGCTGTCAGTCGCAGTCGGACTCGCATCACCATCGAGCATGACCAAGACAGCCGTCCGAGAGCAGTGGAGCGGTAGGACGACTACCTGCCTCCCCCACCAAGAAGAGAACGGCGAGTTTCCCCACCGCCTGTTGAGAATCCGACTCTCGGTGGCCGCCTTGGCCACCGAGAGGGGGTCGGCGAAAATGACGCCCGCCATCGGATCGACCGACTCCACCGATCCCTGGCGCGGGAAGAAGAAGACGAGATGGGTCCGCCTTGCTTTGGACCCCGCATCCGAGACGAGCCTTTCCCCAAAGGGTTCACGCTCCCCCAAGACACACCCAAGTACACTGGCTCCGTGAAGCCAGAGGACTGGCTAACTGATTACTCCACGGCCGTCAGCATAGCGAACGGCAACAAGCGAGTTGCCGTGAAGTATGTTCCACTCATGCTCCAGGGCATGGCCCGGACATGGTTGAACAGTCTGAAGCCCCGCAATATCAATAGCTGGGTCGACTTCGCCGAAGCCTTCATCTGCAACTTCACGAGCACGTACAAGTCACCTCCCAAGCCGCGCCAGCTTTCCTTGTGCGTGCAAGGCCCTGACGAGTCAACACGCGACTACCTCACGCGCTGGGGCAAGCTTCGGAACTCCTGCGAGGGCGTGCACGAGGTGCAGGCTATCGAGTATTTCACTGCCGGGTGCCGAGAAGGCACCCTCCTCAAGCACAAGCTTCTCTGTGACGAGCCAGAAACCCCCGACAAATTGCTGGTCATAGCAGACATGTACGCCACGGCTGACTCCTCCATGAAGACGGAAATTCAAGTCAATGCGGCTGGCAAAGTGGCCCCTCAGGCTCCCAGAACTCCGGCTGGGGACACCAGTCGACAACAACAACAGAATGAAAACAAACGCAAGGCCCAACAGCTGACTTCAAACAGTCGGCAGGTTACGACAGTCGAAGATCAACAGCCAGAGGGGCAGCCTCCGGCCAAGCGGTAGAAAGGCGGCAAGTCCAACTGGTTGCCGACCTTCTCTTACGAGCAGACTCTGGATGGTCCCTGCAAGTTCCACAGTGGCACGAAGCCGTGAAACCATACCACTCAAAAGTGCCACTAGCTCACCAGAATCGCCAAGGGAGACGACCTCCTTCCTGCGCCGCCTGCTGGGCCGCCGCCTCCACCGCCGCCCCAGCAGTCGGCCGCACAGCCAGTCGGCGCAGTACAAGATGAGTACCCAGAAGAGCATGGAGCCTATGTGGTGTTCACCAGTGTGGCTGATGATCGACGCAGCAGACGGCTGCAGCAGCAAGAAGTAAATGCAGTGGCAAAAGATACTCCAGAGTTTATGCATTGGTCCGAGAAGCCTATCAATTGGAGCAGAGCGAATCACCCAAAGGTAATGCCGAATCCGGGCTCCTATGCCCTGGTCCTAGGCGCTACCTTGGCCACTGATAGGCGGGCAGCCCGCTTTTCGGGAGTGCGGATAGACAGAGGCAGTAGCATCAACATCCTGTACAAAGATACTATGGAGAAGCTAGGAATCAAGCAAAGATAGGTGCAGAGCAGCCGGATTGTGTTCCATGGAATTGTACCCGGCCTTTCCTGCTCGCCAATCGGCAAGATCCTGATAGACATCCTCTTCGGAGACAAAGATCATTTCCGCCGAGAGCCAGTCTGGTTTGAAGTAGTGGACCTTGAAAGCCCATACCATGCACTTCTTGGCCGACCTGCACTGGCCAAGTTCATGGCGGTTCCTCACTACGCCTACCTCAAGATGAAGATGCCGAGTTCCAAGGGAATTCTGACCGTAGCCGGCGACTACAGGAAGTCGTCCGCTTGCGCGACCGAGAGCAGCCGGCTGGCTGAGTCCCCGGTGATCGCAGCTGAGAAGCGGCTCCTTGATCGGGTCGTGGCGATGGCCGGAAAGCAGCCAGAGATGTCGCCTGACCCCAAGGAGTCGGAAGCTGAGGGTTCGTTCAAACCGGCTAAAGAGACCAAGAAGATACCCTTGGATCCGGAGCACCCAGAGAGGTACGCTGTCATAGGTACAAACCTTGACAGCAAATAGGAAGGCGAGCTCGTCGATTTCCAACGTGAGAATCGAGACATCTTCGCATGGTCCCCTAAAGACATGCCAGGTGTACCGACAGAATTCGCCGAGCAGAAGTTACATGTCCGACCAGATGTGAAGCCCGTCAGGCAGCCCTTGCGTCGCCTGTCAGAAGAGAAGAGAAGAGTTGTTGGAGAAGAGATAGCCCGGCTCCTGGCGACCGGCTTCATTATGGAGGTGTTTTTTCCAGAGTGTTTGGCAAAACCGGTCTTGGTGTTGAAGAAAAACAAACAGTGGCGGATGTGCATTGATAATACAAGCCTCAACAAAGCCTGCCCGAAGGACCCCTTTGCTTTGCCAAGAATCGATCAGGTGATAGACTCCACAGCCGGATGCGAGCTGTTGAGTTTCTTAGATGCATATTCAGGATATCACCAGATCAAGCTGAACCCGGCAGACAGACTGAAGACCGCCTTCATCACGCCGTTCAGAGCCTTCTGCTACCTGACCATGACGTTCGGCTTGAGGAATGCCGGCGCCACCTTTCAGCGTTGCATGCAGAAGTGCCTCCTCAAGCAACTCGGCAGAAATGCCCACGTCTACGTGGATGATGTGGTGGTGAAGACGAAGAAGCGTGGGACGCTGCTGGAAGACCTCAAGGAAACCTTTGAGAACCTGGGCCGATTCCAGATCAAGCTCAACCCTGAGAAGTGCGTTTTCGGAGTACCAGCCGGCCAACTCCTTGGCTTCCTGGTCTCTGAACGCGGCATAGAGTGCAACCCGGTGAAGATCAAGGCCATCGAGAGGATGGAGGTACCCAGCCGACTGTTAGATGTGCAGAAGTTCACCGGCTACTTGGCGTCCATCAGCCGATTCATCAGTCGGCTGGGCGAGAAAGCTCTCCCTTTATATCAATTGATGAAGAAGAACACCTTTTTTGAGTGGAACCACAAGGTGGATGAAGCATTTCTCCAGCTGAAGAAGATGTTGACTACTCCCCCTGTGTTGGCGGTTCCGACTCCCAAAGAGCCCATGCTCCTGTACATCGCCGCCACCAGTCGAGTAGTCAGCACAGTCATTGTAGTCGAACGCAAAGAGGAAGGGAAGGTGCTCCCTGTCCAGAGACCGGTGTATTAACTAAGCGAGGTACTGTCGACCTTCAAGCGGAACTACCCCCACTACCAGAAGATGTGCTACAGTGTGCATTTTGCCGCCAAGAAGCTGAAGCCTTACTTCCAAGAGCATCCAATTACGGTGGTTTGCACAGCCCCGCTGGCCGAGATCATCGGGAGCCAAGATGCTTCTGGCCGAGTAGCCAAATGGGCCATAGATTTGGCTCCCTACACCATCTACTACAAGCCCCGCACCGCCATCAAGTCGCAAGCGCTGGCCGACTTCCTCGTCGACTGGGCCGAGATCCAGTACCTGCCGCCAGCGCCCGACTCCACCCATTGGCGGATGCATTTCGACGGCTCCAAGATGCGCACCGACTTGGGAGCCGGCGTCGTCCTCACCTCCCCTAAAGACGACAAGCTCAAGTATGTGCTGCAGATCCACTTCACCGCCTCCAACAACGTCGCCGAATACGAGGCGCTCATTCATGGGCTCCGGCTTGCCAAAGAACTTGGCATTCGCCGGATCCTGTGCTATGGCGACTCCGATTTGGTGGTCCAGCAGTCATCTGGCGACTGGGACGCCAAAGATGCAAACATGGCGAGCTACCGCTTCCTGGTGCAGCAACTCAGTGGATACTTTGAGGGGTGCGAGTTCCTTCACGTGCCAAGGAACGACAACGATCAACCAAATGCCTTGGCACGAGTCGGCTCCACCCGCCAAGCAATACCATCCGGCGTCGCTCTTCAGCGCCTCCTTAAGCCGTCTATCAAGCCTTCACCAGAATCAGACTCCATCTTTGTGCCGGCTCCTCCCGAAGAAGTCGGATCCGACTCAAGAGCCCCAGCAGACGGCCCCAAGAAAATCACAGTCCAAGCCAGCCCGAGGACTTCAGAACCCGGCCCGGGGACTGCGCTAGTCGGCCCGGGGACTGCGTCAGTCGGCCCGGGGACTTCGTCAATCCAGCAAGCGGCCGCAGACTCCAGCCCGCCGCCTCCCAGCCTAGTCGCCGTTGTCCAAATCGCTGTGGTGGCAGTTGAAGAAATAGCAGCACCTTCATGGGCGCAGCCCATCCTCAAGTTTCTAGTAAACAGAGAGCTACCAACTGATGAAATCTTGGCTCGGCAAGTGCAACGCCGAGCGGCAGCATACACCATAATCAATAGAGAGCTAGTCAGGCGCAGTGTCACTGGTGTCTACCAGCGCTGCGTGGAGCCAGAGCAAGGCCAAGCAATTCTCGGAGACATCCATCAGGGCGAGTGCGGCCACCATGCGGCTTCAAGAGCACTCGTTGCCAAAGCCATTCGGCATGGTTTCTTCTGGCCGACTGCCCTGGAAGAGGCTAAAGAGTTAGTCCAAAAATGCAAGGGGTGCCAGAAGTTCCGCTCCAAGCCGCTTCAGCCGGCTTCCGCGCTGAAGACAATTCCCATCGCATGGCCCTTTGCAGTTTGGGGCCTGGACATGGTGGGACCATTCAAGACGGCCTGAGGCGGCCTAACTCATCTGCTTGTCGCGGTGGACAAGTTCACCAAGTGGATAGAAGCAAAGCCCATCAAGAAGTTGAATGGTCCGACTGCAGTGACTTTCATCGCCGACATCACGGTGCGGTATGGCATACCGCACAACATCATCACCGACAATGGCACAAATTTTGCCAAAGGCGCCTTGGCCCGTTTCTGCGCGAGGCAGGGCATCCGACTGGACTTAGCATCTGCTGCCCATCCGTAGTCAAACGGCCAGGTGGAGCGAGCAAATGTCCTCATCCTGTCCGGCATCAAGCCTCGACTGGTCGAACCACTCGAGCGTTCGGCCGGCTATTGGCTTGAGGAGTTGCCAGCCGTCCTCTGGAGTCTGCACACGACTCCAAACAAGTCAACCGGCTTCTCGCCTTTCTTCCTCGTCTACGGTGCCGAAGCCGTCATCCCGACGGACATAGAGTTCCACTCTCCACGAGTCACCATGTACACCAAAGAGGAAGCTGAAGAAGCACGTCAAGATGGCGTCGACCTGCTGGAAGAGGATCGGCTATTGGCACTCAGCCGGTCCGGCATCTACCAGCAGAGTCTGAGCCGATACTACAACCAGAAGGTCAAGCCGAGATCGTTTCAGGAGGGCGACCTTGTGCTCCGGCTGATTCAGCGAACAGCCAGCCAGCACAAGTTGTCGGCGCCTTGGGAAGGCCCCTTCATTGTCAGCAAAGTGCTGGGCAACGGCTCCCACTACCTAATCGACGCTCAGAAGCCTCGAGCGCGCAAGAGGGACGACTCCGGCAAGGAGTCAGAACGACCATGGAACGCAAATCTTCTCCGAAGATTTTATAGTTGATGCAGAATGTACCACGCTATCCTTTGTATTAAAGTACCGAGACTTTGGGCCCCCGAGACGAGCTCGGGGACTGCCCTTTTTGTTATCTGTATGATAAGAATTATGCCCCCGAATGCTACTCTTTGCTATGCCGCTTGGCACCAGGTTCGACTAGTCGGTCCGGGGACTCGCCGTCTTGCGCTATGAAATGCTTCCTGCAGTCGGACAAGTAGTGTGCTGCGCTTAAGCCGTCTCCTGTCGAAAGCCGCAGCTCGCAGAGCGACTGTTGGTAGGCAGAGAGTAAGCAAGAACGAGCGCACACACGAAGAAATGGCTAAGGACTCAAAGCATAGGCATAGCCCAAGCCGGCTTCCAGCCTCTCTCTGCAGAGCCGATTCTTGAATAGTCGGCTCACCGCCTTCTATCCAACTTGTTAAAAAAACTCTAAAAAGGCCAAGTACTTGCCTTCCCTCAAGTAGCCAAGCATTTGCCCTGCGGCAGTCCGCGGAGCGGCTGTTCGTCCGGCAAAGCGGCGACTACGGAAAGGCGGCAAAGGAAAAAGCCAAAAAGAGCAATGAGCAAGGAAAGATAGAAGGCAGATAGATATTTACATAACACAGGCCACTGGCCAAATTCAAGATACACCCCGCGGGTGGAATTGTGCAAATTGACAAGTTCTTTCAAAAGACTATTAAGACAGGAAAAGTAAAGACAAGACTGCAGCCTAACGAGCGGCAGACGGGTTCGGAGGGTCGGCGGAGACGGCGGTGTCAGGCGCCGGAGCGGCCGGCTAGGCGGACTCGGCTTGATCGTCTCTGGCGGCAGTCGGCCCGGTCGGACGCGGCTCGTTGCTGGAGGCGCGATCGAGCTGAGGCTGGTCGTTCGCTCTGTCTTCTGGCGCCTCCATCTCATCTTCGTCCCCTGCCTCGTCTTCCTCCTCGGTGCTGGAGCCGATCACCTCAGCCGAGTCCTCATCGTAGTCGGGGTTCATCCCGAACCACTCCGGAGGCACCTCCTCGCCATTCGCGGCCCGTTCAGGAACGAAGACGCTGGTGTCGGTGTAGTCGGCGATCGCCACCGCACGCTCGATGAGGGCACCTTCCACAGCCGCCAGTTCTGTCTGGGCCTCTGACCGGAACACGGCCAGCCGGTCTAGGTCCAGTCCTGGGTACCAAGCCTTGACGAATTCCAAGGCCCGGCGGGCTCCGGCCCGGGCCGAAGAACCCTTCCAAGCCTCAAGACGGCCGGCCGCGACCTCCAGCCAGTCGGCAGTCCAACTGGCAGTGCGTAGAGCCGGCATGCCTGGCCATAGGGCGGAGATCGCTTGGGCCCTGGCACGTTGAAGCCGGCGCAGCAGCTGATGGGCCGGCCGCAGACGGGTCTCGATGCTGAGGAGCTGCTCATCGACGGTCAGGGGGGCGTTGGCGGCGATCTCCTCACCATTCGCCCTCCGCGCCTCGTGATCAGCCTCAATGGCTCGGGTGACCGCCTGCGAGTGGCCAGGGAAGAAGTCTTCCCCAAACAGAAAGAAGCAAAAAAGAAAGAGTCAGAAATCGGCTCGGCTTACAGTCAGCGGTTTGAAGAAAGAAAGCAAAAGAAACTCACTGTCGACAATATCCTCGATCTCGTGGAAGCCGGAAGTCAGCATCGCCTCCCTGTCAGTCTAGGAGGAGCGCTCCATCTCGAACTCGGCTAGGAGAGTGGTCTCTTTCTTCCCCGCCTCGTCCCGAGCCGCCTTCAGCAGCTCCTTCTACTCTGCCAACTGCTCGGCCAGCAAGTCGCGCTCTTTGGTGAGCTTGCCGCACTCCTCCTCCTTGGCGCGAAGGAACGTGATGACTTTGCCCAACCGTTCCTGAAGAGCAGCATTGGCTTCTGAAAACAAAGAGAAAAGACGTTAAGTCGTCAACAACAAAGGTCGCCGGGAAGATCCGGCCCGACTGCTCAGCAGTCGGCACGAATCTCAGGGACTACAGCCTGTGGGTGTGCCAGCGCGCCCCCGCGAAAAAAGAAGAAGAACTTACTCCGGCTCTTCGACAAGTCGGCAGTCCGCTTCTCCGGCCGCTCAACACTACGGTTTAAGGCGGTGACGCGGAGGTTGTGATACTCCTGTGATAAAAATCGGACAAAGACATAAATGAGGAACTCGCAGATTGAGTTCCGGGCCGCCTGCGCAGCAGCCGGCCCGAAACTCGGGGACTACACCCAGTGGGTGCGCTGGCGCGCCCCCACAGAGAAGAACAAGAAGAGACAAAGTCAAAAAGGAAAAACGTACCCGGAGAGACGCTCGCGGCGCCAGATGCGCCCTAGTGCAGCCCTGGATGGCTTCGCCCTCAGCTCGCAGCTTTGCCTGCACGTCCAGGAGCGCCTGGTTCAGCGTACCGTCGTCGCCTCCTCGCACCCATCCAGTAGGCGCAGCACTTGATGCCTCAGCATCTGGAATGGCCGAGCTGGCGGCGCCGGCTTCCAAGGGGCATGGCGCCGAGACCTCCTTTGCAAGGCGGCAGCGCGCTGGTGAGGCGACTTGAAGAAGCAGCCTCGCCACCGCCTCGTCCTCAGCCGGCGGCACTGGAGGGCCCGCCAGCTGCTTGCCATGCGGCGGAGGCGGCGGTGGCGGCGTGGCCATGCCCGACACGGAGGCCTCACCACCGTTCTTCTCCATGATGGAGTGCTCCCCGCCGACTTCTCCAGTCTGGCCCGTGAACTCCGGGGGCGGTGGCGTGGAGTTCAGCGGGACGACAAGCAGCGCCGACTGGCGGCGCGCAGTCTCCTCCGCTCGCTGCTTTGCTCGCCCTCCTCCGGTGCCGGCCTTATCTCCCCCTCCGGCGCGGCGACGGCTCGCACCAGGTGCGCGCCGGGGAGCCGGCGCGTCATGCGGAGGTCCTCGATGGCGTTGTCATCCACCCTGGAACCATCCCACACGCCGGAGCGGACGACAGAAGCCGCGGTGGAGGAAGAGCTCATCGCTACGGTGCGGTGTGGTGCGGTGTGGTGAAGGCGGGAAGAAGAAGAGGCAGGAGGAAGCGGGGGAAGCAGGGAAGAACGAGCGCGCGCTTCGCCGTCCCGCTCCCCCCGCCTATTTATAACCGAAAGGCTGAGAAGCCGATGGGGCGGCGTGGGGATTAACTGCGCACGAGACCCCACGCCCCCCACGATTAAACCCACGAAGTTACTGCGCACAGTAACGACGTGGGGAACCCAACCGCCCGCACGGCCGCAGCGGATCCGTTCGCGTGCCGAGGCGCGGTAGTGGTGGGCCCTGCCTGACGACCTGTCCCGTCGCGCGCGTGGGCAGGCAGACTGTCCCCGCCACGTGGTGCCGTGCGACGGGGCCGCGGCGGGCGACCGCGGGAAGCGTATCAGGCACGCCGCCTGGCTCCCGCCGCGACGTTCGAAACTCCTCAAGAGGCAAGACAGCCTTCGACGAAATCCAACTCCAACCAGTCGGCCTCGAGGAAGACGGCCATCAAGGCCTACATTCCCTCTCCAGAAGAATGAAACTATTGAGGCGCGCGACATATCACCCTCGGAGCCTCACCAGCTTCGGGGACTACTGTCGGAGTTATGGGCCACGGGTAGGCTAACCCGAGTCCCAGAACCTTTCAAGACATCGGGCAGACTGCGCCGCTCAAGTACCTACAGCGACTCCAAGACGAGCCGAGTCCCAGAGGCAACTTCAAGATGGCCGAGTCCTAGAGGCGACTCCCCTTCAAGCTGAGTACCAGAGGCGACTCCAAGATGGCCGAGTCCCAGAGGCGAGTCCACGATGGCCGAGTCCCAAAGGCGACTCCCATTCAAGCCGAGTCCCAGAAGCGACTCTGAGGAAGCCGATTGTGGGGAGTCGGCCCACGACTCCAACCACCCGATAATTAAAGGCAGGCATGGCCACAGTGCGCCATTCCCACGGAGATCTCCGCCTGGCGCGGCACTGTTGTCATGCCAGCCCTGACATCAGCCCTTGGGGCGGGGCTCTGTGCCCATGACCTCCTGTCTGTATGGCCCGGAGACGGCGGGGCCTACCAGTCAGTGAGAGTTTTGAAGACGGCGAGAGCGCCGAGAGTCGGACCCGCTGGGAGTCGGCCCCCTGGAGTCGGCCGGCCCCTCCCACGTGGCCCACATGCCATTAACCAGACGCGATAGGGGAATGGCAACAGTGTTCGCCCGTCAGGCGGCGGCACTGTTGCCATGACCCCATGACCAAGCCCGCGTCATTAGAAGCACGGCTACAGTAATCTGCAGCCGGCAAGACCCGCCCGTGGCGGACACGGGCTGACGCCCTCGTACCAGGCCAGTCGGCGGGACCCACCAGTCGGCGCGCCCCAGGAGTCGGCAGAGAAGACGGCGCTTGAGAGACAGACGGCTGGGACCCGCACCCAGCCGGTTTTACCGTTGTAACCCTGGGGGCAGGCCTATATAAACCCCCCAGGGCACCCATGCAAAGGGTTCGCATCCATTAGCATTGGACAGACCACATAGGAAGGAGAGAGCTAGCCGTGCCCTCTCCTACCTCCAGAAACAGCTCTAGGAGCAAGCTTGTATTCACTTTGCCTTAGTGATCATGCGGAGACCCCGCAGAGCAGCAGTAGGGGTGTTATCTCCTCGGAGAGCCCTGAAGCTGGGTAAGCTCCGCCGGCGTGCATGTCTTTGCCTCATCCCATTTCCAGGCACCGGCGACGTTCTACTCGCCCCCACCATGATAAGCCATCCTTTGGCATATGTCGCACCCAACCCCCGACACCGCCGTCTGTCGTGATGGTCATGAAATCGCGGTCGTTGTCACCCTGCATTTGTAGCATTCCATCTATCTCATTGTTGGACGGTTGATATCTAAGGAAGAACTGCCCCGAGGTATGAAGGACATCTTGATGGATGATGTCCGCAAACTCCAACTGGATGCGAAAGAATTCTTGTCTGAGGTCCGCGCCCTGGATTGCCGACAAGTTCATGGCCCAACCTTTGAGATTATCTGGTAGCAGAAGTTGATGATGGTCCCTTACGATCGCCCACATGTGATGGAGGGTGTAGTAGGCATCCTTCTGACTGCCAGGCGGCTGCTTGACGCAGCAGAACTTCGTATTGTGTGAGAACATGTGCTTGCCGTACTTACGAACTATCCTGGTGAAGGTGCCTCCAGATTTGGCGTAGCCGGGGAGAACATCATCAAGAACTTACTTGACATTTGTGTAGTCTATCTTGGAGTTATGGTTCGGGTCGAAATACGTGGCCATGGAATATTTCGGGCTTAAGAGGATGAGTGTGCAATGTGTGTCACTGCACAGAACACGGAATGTTAGAAAAAAAAAAGAACGATCGAAATCTAAGAAATCATATGTTACGGGGCGGTTAAGGGATGACTTACTCGGGAAAGTAAGCCACAAGGAAGTTATCCTTATCTGGGTTTGCCAGAATGACACCTTCGAGGTGTAAACTCGCAACTTGGCGGTCCCCAGCGTTGCTCAAGTGCTTGGCACGCATGTAGAAGGGGTCGACTATCACGATGTCTGGGGTCTTGTCTCTAATGATCCGCATCTCCATACTAAGCGAAAACAACCGAACGAAGGTGTAGTGCAGCGGATGAACGTTAAACATAACAAAGATGTCATCAAACCGTAGGACGACCGTACCCCCGATGTCGCCATCCACAAAGCCCTTGCCCTCTGGCACCTTGGCCACGAAAACCGGGTATGCCACATCCTTCTCTCTGAGATGCCGCTCCTCCAAAGAAAGAACACTGTCGTGCAGACTCCGTATAGCACCGGTTGCAGCATTCAGCATATTTGGCGGTAGCATCTCCCTACCCACCACATGCACCCTCCTCAAGATATCCTTAGGTGAAGGTGGCCCGTCCTGAGCATGGATCGAACTCGGTGCCGGCTGGCTCACACCGGCGCCCTTGTTAGTCTTTCGTTTCCGTCCCTTCTTCTTGATCTCCTGTAATGGGACCGAGTTCTGCTCACAGACCGCCTTCTTGAGCGTGTTGGGGCTGATAATATTTCGCACCTCATCTATCTGAGGCTCGGTGAAGGCGGGAGCTGGAGGCGTCTCCTGAGAACTGAATGCCAGATGACGCCTATTGCAATTGGATTTCTCCGCCGTACCAGCTAGATTGTGGTCGTCTTGGTTGGGTTCTTGAGAAAGAGGCTCGCAGAACTCGTCAGTGTACCCATGTTCGGCAAAGTACTTATCGACTTTGGT
Source organism: Triticum timopheevii (assembly GCA_963921465.1). Lineage (NCBI taxonomy): Eukaryota > Viridiplantae > Streptophyta > Magnoliopsida > Poales > Poaceae > Triticum > Triticum timopheevii. The sequence goes on along the minus strand of OY997264.1, from coordinate 242,253,462 downwards.
AAATGTACCGTCGTCGTTGTTGTCGTCATCCGGATCCTGTGCCATAGGGCTGTCCGGATCCTGTGCCATAGGGATGTCCGGCAGGTCCGGTAGCGTTGCAGCGTTCCTGCCATGGCTTGGCGCCGGCACGACTGGCGGTCTTGTCTGTGGGGTGGTGTCCCCCGCCCCCAAACGAATCTGGCTCTTCGGCCAAAGTAGGGGCCAGTTTACGCAGGCGCTGAGGGTCATCTCATCTTCTTCATCGGCCCCAGCGGGTCGAACCGGAGGTTACTGCTCGTCGCAGCCTGGCAGCACCCGAACCACTTCAAACCTATACACTGTGGGTGGCATCAGATTACCGTGGAACATGGGGTTGCCCGGTTGAATGATTCTGCCTTTGGCGACATCGACCAACTCGGCGCCCACGAAGTGCAAAAGAGTGCAAGGAACGTCGGCGGTGCCCTGTGAAAACGTGTACAGGGCATCAGGAATGCCCAGTCAAAGGCAAGGAGATGAAGTCATCGGCCGAGAGGCTTAGTTACCGTGATGCCGTCGAGCTCGGCTAATGTCGAAGCACCGCCAACGGCGGGCGTGCAACTGACGGAGGGGGCGCTTGCTGGCGAGGTGCCGGCCGGCGTACACCCGGGTGCATTAAGCTCCAATGCCCGTGCCGGCGCCAGAGACACGAATATTGCCTCCGCCGGAGACACCAATGGCGCCACCGCCGGAGACACCAATGGCGATGCCTGCACGCTGTGCGAGTTGCTGGCCGTGAAGCTGGGAACCGAGGCATGCCCCTGTTGGCCACCCACAATCCACGTCGTCAGCCCATCAATCAACGTAGGCACCATGGCGTTGAGCTTCGTTCCCAGTTGTTGTTCCACTTTCTCTTGGACAAGCTCCGGAATCCGCGCCACTTGTGCCTTGAGTGCTTCAACCTCGCGCGTCTGGCTTTCCGAGCTGGCCTTTTTCTCCTTCCGCACACCGGCGGTATAGTATGACCCCCATTTTGTGGACAAGCCTTTGCCGGCCAGACGACCAGTTGACGTCGGCTTAGTGAGCTTATCCTTGCTTTTCATTATGTTCAACACCCTATTTAAAGGGGTGTCGAAAGGGGAGCTCTGAGACGACCCCGCGCTACTGCTTTCAGTGTCCCGCGAAAGGAATGTGAACCGTTTAGAAATATTGGGGATTAATTAGAGTGCAACCATATGGAGCTAATTATGCGGGGGTGTATTCCTTACCAGAACAAGCTCAAGCGCCCTGGTCTTCGGATCTGTGGTAAGCTCCTTTGTTATCGGGTCCTCCTTGTACCGAGCCCTGACATAGTTCCTGGTCTGCTTGTCACCGCTGTATTTCTCGAAGCGGGGCGGTAGGCCTTGCTCGGCACGCTCCGCGTCCTCCTTGTCCCATATAGGCTCCACCACTCTGTAACCGCCGGGACCGAGTTTGTGTTCCCCTAAGTTCAACTCCTGCATTTCTTTCCCCCACTGACTTGATTCGGAGGTTGCTCTGCTCTCGCACTTGATCCTGAACTCCTTGTACTCATCTTCGCTCATCAAAGGATATTTCGCCTTGATCTTCTCATAACTATCACCTTTATCAATCATTCTCTTCACCGCGCTTCTCCAAGTAGATAGGGCCGTGCTCATCTTCGTGAGGGCGGCACTGTTCACTTTATTCCCTGAGAGGCGTGTGTTTTCAAATTCGGCGGGGAACTTGTATCGTTCGTGCAGCTTCATGAAGAGGAGGTTGTGCAAATTCCCGTGGTCCTTATTCCTAAGGTTATCGGTGTTGATCGAGACGGTGCTCCGGAGAATGCACCCAAGCTGAAGCGCGTAACCCTTGACTATATGTTTGGGCTCCGTTGGATTCTCGTCGGAGTCCACTTGAGTGAATTCCTCCTTGAGGGCGCGGAGCGCATTCGGGCGCCGGTCCTTCCTTTGCTTCTTCGGTTGGCTGCCATCTGTGTGTGCGCCCCCATCATCAGTGGTGGCATCCTCGGCGGCACCATCAATGGTGTCATCTCCGACGCCACTAGGGGTTGTGTAGTCAGGATTGGTGTCTTCCGCGGCGCCCTCATAGCGGTGAGGTTGTTCCTCCATCTCCTGGGACAGCTCCCAGAATTGCTTGCCGCCCGAACCACCGGCCTCATCGTTGTGGGCCATGTTTTGCTCTAAATAGGAAAAAAGTTTGGTCAAAAAGTCGGTTATTGTCAAGGAACAAGATCATGGTCTCATCATTTAGGGTTTGTCGACACCGAGGCATCCTAAAAGCTAAGCTTTTATCATTTATGGTTTGTCGACGCTGAGGCACCCTAAAAGCCTAAGCGTACATCATTTAGGTTCTCATCGACACCGAGGCATCCAGGGCAGCCAAGTTAAGTTTTCATCATTTAGGGTTTATTGATGCCGAGGCACCCTAAATGCCAAGTTAAGTTTTCATCATTTAGGGTTTATAGATGCCGAGGCACCCTAGGTTGGGCCTAATCACTTGGCACTAATCACTTGGCTCTATTGCCACCTATGTTGGGTTTATCATCTAGGGTTTATCGATGCTAAGGAGAATTCTAAGTTGGGCCTAATCACTTGGCTCTATTGCCACCTATGGTTTAATGCAGCAAGAATAAAGGGGCAGTTGATCCTACTTAACTAAGTACTAAGATACCCCGGCCCATGCATTAGTCGCAAGTACCCCATATGTCCTCTTTTTAGCAAAGTCTTGCTAAAATTCACGGAAAATTTCAGCATGACCTTTGCTGAAAATAGGACATATGGAGTACCCGAATTTGCCGGAATGGAAGTTAATCAACATTCCGGCAAACTCAAGGGCCTCTCGGGGTACCTGCAAATTCATCACGACACGATGGTCGGAGACAAAACCCAGCAAACTAGCACCACAATGTGCCTCTACTTTCATATAGATGAAAAGGCCACAGATCATATGGTCCTCTGCTTTCATATGGACAAAAATCAGCTCAACTTATGTGAGCTTCCATTCCAGATCTAATAGCAGCAAGTTGTTCACTTGTAGCTCAACTTATGTGAGCTGCCTTCAAGAAAAGAAATCCGCAGTGGCACATCTTCTCTCTGAATACATTGGCAAGATACAAAACAACACCTAGTACCATCCATCTGCTATGGCCGTATCATGCAGTTTAACTAAGCACTAACAGGTAATTATATAACAGAAAACTTGGCGCTTACGTGTCACTTAGCTTGGGCAAGCAACATACCTCGTACTCTTGGTTAGTCCAAACAAGCTGTATGCTGTGCCTCAACTCACCACCTGCACATTTTATAGCACCCATGAAATGAAATACTAAACATAATTGTCAACCAACAAAACCAAAACACAAACAGGACTTCAAATTTTCACGATCTGGAAGAAAAACAAGGTTTTCAACTACTATATTCAGTTTCATGGCATCAGTTGAACAGTTGAAAAAGAACAAGCTTCATTTAAATATCTTGCTTCTAACAAACATAACTAATGTCAATACTCAAAAAATAGTGACCACACAGGGAGTATTGTCTTGGAAGGAGTATTGTGTGCACAAATCTACTCCAACTAGTTGCTTTCACTTAGCGATTGTTAGCACAAACCAAACAAGTAAGCAACAATTGACCTACATGATTGTTTACCACTACTAAGACATGGATCTAATAGCTATCTCCCCCCTTGTTCCTCATGCGTTAGTTGAATTCAGAGAAGAGAGAGCTCAGATCCTAGAACAGGGATCTAATCATCATCATTGCCCACCATATGCATGATATGGGCATCTCACCACCACTACCACAAGAGAACACTAGGATTATCGCATTCGGTTTTCGTCATTTTAGCTAATGCGGGGGGATATCATGTGTCCAACGGAGGTGAGCGTCGTACTGTCATGGAAGGGATTTATTAGGAGTGGCTATTTAGTTGGTGCTTGACACTTGTGAGTGCAATTGCAAAGCTTTCCCCTGTCCATCAATATTATGTGGTGCTTTTTCTTTCTGAATTTAAAGAGCGCCAACTTCAGCACTGATCAGTGGTGCAGCAGCGTACTGGAACCTTCCAAACTAACTGAGTGGAGTATTCTGTTTGATGAAATGTTCACTAAACCTGTTAAGAGGCCCATTCTTTTAAAAATGGCACCATGTATACAAAATACTTCAGCCAACTTGCAATAGACCATCTATCTTATGATAATCCTGAATTTCTGATACCAAAAGTAAAATCACAATCCAGTATTCTGCATGATGTAAGCAAGCACGCATATTGTTGGACATGAGAAATATTGATCCATGGTTTCAAGTGTTTGCATATGGAAAATGCTCAGCTATTCAGCAATCAAGAAATTCATCACTCACAATGCAATTTTGCACCACAAGCAACTACATATACTCTCATGGACTGAATAAAGGGCACCCCATATTTGGTTTGAGAATGCTGATCTTTCCAAGGAACTCTAGCAAGACAAACAGAACTGGCCAATCATACATTAGCAGCCCTTTGCCAATTTATACAACTAATGAGCACACAGGAACTAAGAGCAGTTCATATCCCACTGTATATATGCGGCAATTGCATTGGTTTGCTGACGGCCACGCCAAACAAAGAACTGATTGAACACCTCATGTCACATCTAGTACCAGACAAAGTGAAGAACCACCGTGATGCTCGTCACTGAGCTGGTGAATAGTACTCAGAGACGATACGACTGACCCTCCAATTCAAAGCGCATATAACACTCACTTCACCTCCTCTGACCTATCGCGGTGATCAATGAATGGCGGAACAAAGTGGGCTTCTGAAATAATGCATTTAACAAATATTGCTAGTCTCATCTACTAATTCATGTGTGACTTGCTAGTACTAAACTACACGGCTGGAGAGAGATCCTGAATTCAGTGTGACATGAGCTCATGAATTCAGTTAACAGTGAACCTGAATCTATGCCTATGTCTGAAGGGAAAGACGGAGAGGAAGATTCGGGCTTTGAGGAGGGAGGGAGGGGGGGACTGACAGGGCGATCCAGAAGGCGCCGACGAGGGGGACTGACAGGGCGATCCAGAAGGCTGGATCCAGTGCACCGCGTCCAGCAGCTGGTCCTGCAAACTAAGAACCAAACACCGAACCAATCAGAACCCCACTGAGTCGCTAGGGGACACGCCGCCGCCGGCGGCGGCATACATACCTTGTCCAAGGACGCGTCGGGGTCGAGGTACCGGCAGCGGAGGGTTCGGCCGGCTGGGCGCGCCGTGGCGGCCGGCCGGCAGCGGTGGCGGTGGCTAGGAACCCTAGCTGTCGCGCTCGGGAGGGAGGTTAACGCAGGCGGGCCGCGGGGGGAGGGGGACGGCGAGGGCGCGGGCGCGGGCGGAGGGGGGACGGTGAGGGAGGTGGTCGGCGGCGGAGGGTGGTCGGGTGCACGGCCGGGGACGGCGAGCACGGGGGAAGTGGTGGTCGGCGGGTGAGATGAGGCAGGGGAGGGATTAGAGAGAAATGTGAGAGATTGGGGCGGGATTTTAGTGTGGGGGGAGGCTTAGCAATGGCGCACCACCCAGGGGTGCGCCATAAGTACATTCATAGCAATGGTGCACCACCGAGGGGTGCGCCATAAGTAATTTAATCTAGCCCGACTTGTCAGGTTATATACCACCTAACCCTATCTACAACAGAACCCGCCCACTAGCCCCAATACTAGGAGGTCCGCAGTACACACACTAGGAGGTCCTGGGTTCGATTCCTAGGCTCCCCAATATTTTTATGCATTTTAAATCCTGTTTGATATTTTTTTGTGTTTAAATATGTTCAAACTTGTTTAAAATCATAACAGTAATATTTTTTATAAAAACAGTAATAATTTTTTTAAAAATATATTCAAATTTGTTACTTGAAAATATCATCGGCGGCGGCGGTGGAGTGGGGGAGGGTGTGGGGGGTGCCCGTTGGCGGCGGTGGAGCGAGGGAGGGTGCGGGGGAGGGTTGCGGTGGGTCGTCGGCGGCGGTGGAGCTAGCGGGGGAGGGTGCGGGTGGGATCGAGATCGAGATGGAGGGGGAATCGAGATCGAGATGGAGGGGGATCGAGATCAAGTGTCCTCATGAATTCAAAAAGTGTCCATGAAATTTAAAAATATTCATGATATCAAAAAGTGCCCATGAAATACAATCGAGAAATGAAGACTACAATTTAAATACAATCGATCGTAGCTAGCTATCTGTTCACAATCTTCTTGCCCTTCTTTTTCGCAAATGGAGTTCTTCTGTGGAACAGACATTCTTTAGGTAGGGTGGTCCTGCTTCTTCTTGTGGTGTGTGCTGCTACTTCATCGTCGTCGTCATGTTCGATCTTCGGGTCACCGTACTTGTCGAAGTCTCGCTCATTGGCTACTCCATCCATTTCGATGATCTTCCTTTTGCCTCTCCTCACGACAACACGACTGGGCTTTGACGGGCCGGTAATGAACAAGCATTGATCCACTTGGGAAGCCAGTACCCATGGCTCATTTTTCGCGGTGACGTTTGTGCTCGAGGTCTTGGATTTGGCTTCGGGTATAACCATGGTGGTGAAATACCGGTCTTCTTTTAGTACGCGCTTGGCCCATCTGACACGGAACATCGGGACCTTCTCTCTAGCGTAGCTCAGCTCCCAGATCTCCTCGATCCTTCCGTAGTATCTGTCCTTGTCGTTGCCGGTGTAGGATTCCATTGTTACCCTGGAGTTCTGATAACCATCGCTCTTCATGTCCTTCTTCTCGGTGTAGAATGTGTAGCCGTTGATATCGTACGCCTCATAGGTCATCAGGTTGTGCTCGGCGCCCTGTGACAGGGCGAATATGAGTTGTTCTTCCGCGGAAGAGAATCCTCATGTAAAGGGTACGACAGAAGCTTCTGCTTGAACCAACGCGTGAAACATGAGTTGTGCTCTTTGATTATATCTCCGTCCGTCCTCTGTTGGCCTCGGTCATTGTACGTCTTCTCAATAAAGGTTTTGTGCTCTACCACCCAAGGATCGACCACGTCTATGTGTTGTAGCACGACTAGGTTTGCTCTTTCAAAGTTGGCGAGTCGACCCTCGAAGTCGACATGCATTTCGCGGAGACCCTCATGGTGACCCCATCCAGCGAGCCTGCCAAGGTGCCTGTTGACGGGCAGACCAACGGGGTTCTCGATGCCTAGATAATTCGTGCAGTAGGAGATGCACTCTTCGGTCAGAAAGCCCATGGCTATACTTCCCTCTGGACGTGACATGTTGCGAACGTATCCTTTGATGACACCATTCATCCTTTCGAACGACATCATGCTGTGCAGGAACATCGGCCCGAGTTGGATGATATCCTCCACGATATGGACCAGCAGATGCACCATAACGTCGAAGAATGCGGGCGGGAAGTACATCTCAAGCTCGCATAGTATCACCACGATCTCTTCCTGTAGCCTTCTGAGTTGCCTCACGCCAATCGACTTCCGAGAGATGATGTCGAAAAAGTTGCATAGGCCAAATAGCATTTCACGGACGTGCACGTCCATGATCCCACGGATTGCAACTGGAAGTATCTGCGTCATTAGCACGTGACAGTCGTGAGACTTCATCCCGCTAAACTTCTGCTTCGCTGGGTCTAGGTATCTGCTTATCTTCCCCGCGTAACCGTATGGAAGTTTTACTCCTAGGAGGCAGGGAAAAACTGCTCGATCTCCTCCTGACTTAGAGTGAAGCATGCGGGAGGGTAGTCATTTCCGGTCTTCTTGGCCTTTTTGCCTTTGCGACGACTTTCTGTGTCCTGCTTCGCCTCATCATCATCATCATCATCATCATCATCATCATCATCATCATCCTCATTAGCGTGAAGCTCCTGCCTGATGCCCATTGATTTCAAGTCTGCCCTTGCTTTCGGCCCATCTTTGGTCCTCTCTGGCATGTTGAGCAGGGTACCAAGCAGACTCTCGCACACGTTTTTCGTGATATGCATGACATCAAGACTGTGAGGCACACGGTGGATCTTCCAGTACGGCAAGTCCCAGAAAACAGACCTCGTTTTCCATACCTTCAGCAGCGGCTCTGGCACCTTTCGCTTTTTTCCTGGCTCTGGCGCTTTTTGCTTCTTTCCCGGCAGTGGGCAGTCTTTCCAATTTTTCAACAGCTCGTCTATTTCCTCGCCGCTCCTCGTACACGGGCGTTTTCGGGGTTCGGTTTCACCATCGAACAGATCCTTGCGTTTCCTCCATGGGTCAATGTCGCAAAGCCACCTTCGATGTCCCATGAACACGGTTTTTGAAGACCCGGGATCTCTATCTAGCTGGCGATACGTTGTGTCATCCATGCACCTTACGCATCCAGAAAATCCGTGGACTACCTGCCCCGCGAGATATCCGTAACCGAGATAGTCGTGCACCGTCGTGAGCAGTGCGGCTCTCATAGGCAAATATTTTTTCTCTGTGGCATCCCACGTATTGGCTGGCGTTTTCCACAACGTGTCTAGCTCCTCCTTCAGCAGCCCCAGATACAGATTGATGTCGTTCCCTGGTTGTTTCGTCCCTTCAATTAACATACTCATGTGAATGTACTTCCTCTTCATGCACAACCAGGGCGGAAGGTTGTACATCCACACAAACATAGGCCAGGTGCTATGTGTGCTTCTCTGGCTGCCAAACGGATTGACTCCATCGGTGCTCGCGCCCAGCACGATGTTCCTTGGATCCTTCCCAAATTCTGGGTATTCAAAGTTCAACGCTTGCCACTGGCTCGCATCCTTAGGGTGACACAGCATCTTGTCTTTTTTATTTATCTCCGGATTATTTCTGTCATGTTCCCGCTTCTTCTCCTCCCTATCCGTGTGCCAACGCAGGAGCTTTGCTACCTTAGGGTCCATGAAATACCGCTGCAGACGAGGAGTGATCGGAAAATACCACACCGATTTTCGAGGAGCTTTCTTCCTCTTCTTGTATCGAGTGACGCCGCACACCGGACATATGGTAGACTCCGCGTGCTTGTCCCGATAAATGATGCAATTGTTCATGCACACATGGTATTTCACGTGCGGTAAATCCAGAGGACACACGATTTTCTTCGCCTCCTCGAAACTGGTCGGGCACTTGTTCCCCTTGGGAAGACGTTCCTGCCAGAATGACATGTTCTCGTCGAAGCATGCGTCGGTCATTTTGTGTTTTACCTTCATCTCCAGAGCCATGAGCGTTACTTTTAGGTGGGTATCCTCGGGCCTGCATCCTTCATACAATGGAGTAACCGCGTCTATCTCCAGTTGATCCAGCTTGGCTTTCTCTCGGGCAGCAGCTCTTGCGTTATCCGTCTGCTTGAGAAGTAGCTCTTGAATATGAGGGTCCTGCACCCAGCCTCCATCGTCGTCTGCTCCGGCATCTTCATCTTCATGATCATGCCCTTCGTCTTGATCTTCCTCATCATCATGTACGACATCTTCTACATGATGACTGTGTACAGCATCACCGCCGTGATCATGTCCTGGAGATTCTTCGTCTTCTCGCCCGCCCTCGCCGCGGTGGTACTTGTCTTGTTTCCTTTACTCATTTCTTGCCCGGCCCCCATGGACGACTTCATAGTCATCTTCATCACCTTGCCACCGATAGCCATCCATGAAACCACGCAAGAGCAGGTGGTCCCGCACCTGCCCGGAATCCGGGTCCGCAATAAGGCTCTTCAGCTTGCATCTTCGACACGGACATCTTATCTCCGTCTCGTTCTTTTGAAGCATCTTGGCCTTCGCGGAGCTCAAAAACCTATTCACGATGCCTTTGGTCATCGTGCGGACCATGGTCGCCTGCGGAGTAGTGCAAAACGATATTTTAGAACCAAGAAAAAATTTGGCATGACCTTCCCTAAAAATAGGACCAAAAAGAATGCATAGTGCCAAAATTCTTGCCGAAACGGAAATGAATCAACATTCCGGCAAAATATTGGCAACTATCGCATTTCAAATACCGGTACCTGCAAACACAAACATATATGCAACACCACAAACACATGCAACACCACAAACATACATAGATCTAGCTACGCCACAAAAAGTGCATGTGCACGTTGTCGGAGCGAGCTAGGGAGAAAAAAAGTAGATCTACATCATGAAGATAGCTTTCCCCTTACTTACCTATCAAAAAAAAGGTAATTTCACCACTTAATTTTGATGAATCCATGGTGGAAATGAGGTGAGGAGGAGGAGGCAGCCGAAAGCTTGGAGGAGGAGGTGGAGGGAATGAAGTGGGGAAAGTGAGTGGGTAGGTGTGGGGCTGTCCAAAATATCTTGTTGGGGTCCCAGGTTACTAATGGCGCACCAACAGCAAATGCACCATTAGTAACCCTGGTTACTAATGGCGCACCTGCAGGTGGTGCGCCATTAGTAGTTTTGCAGAAAAGTAAATATATATATATATATATATATATATATATATATATATATATATATATATATATATATATATATACTAATGGTGCACTGGGTCATAGTGCGCCATTACTAGTTTAAACTAGTAATGGCGCACTGTGAAATGGTGCGACATTAGTAGTTTTGCAAAAAAAAGAATAAAAAAATACAGTAATGGCACACAGTCTGCCTGGTGCGCCATTACTAGTTAGAACTAGTAATGGCGCACTTCGACCTGATGTGCCATTAGTATGTATGGAAAAATGAAAAAAAAAATTAATACTAGTGGCGCATCATGTCTCTGGTGCGCCATTAGTGTCTTCCACACTAATGGCGCATCACCAACTGGTGCACCATTAGTATATAGTAGTGGCGCACTGCTTCCACGGTGCGCCATTAGTATCAATCCTATCTATAGCCCTTTTCCTAGTAGTGTTGGTGAGACCAAACTTATTAGCCTTTTCCTAGTAGTGTTGGTGAGACCAAACTTATTATGGTTTCTGGTAGTGGCTATGTCAAGTGAACTCGGTGGCGCCGGATAGATCAAGTCGGTGGGGCCCAGTTTGACTTTAGGTTTAGGACATATGTGGAAATGAGAACGTGGTTGAGGGCTTTGGAACATATCACTAAGCACTTTGAGTAAGCAAGCCATCAAGCAACACCTCATCCCCTTTTAATAGTATTGGCTTTCCAATGGACTCAATGTGATCTTGGATCACTAAAATTGAAATGAAGAGTCTAGAGCCTTTGCCAATGTTTGTCCTTAGCATCTTGAAGGGGTTCCACATCCTCTTGTCCTACCACTCCACTGTTGAACTCATCTGAAATATACTAGATAGAAGTATTAGTCCAACAAGAGATATGTTGACATTAATTATGAAAATCACCCAGGGACCACTTGTGCTTTCAGTATGGGAGTAAAGTGGACTTGATACTTAATACTATGGTTGGTTTTTACCTTAATGATATTTGGTAGTTGTGGATGCTTGCTAGAGTTCCAATCGTAAGTGCATATGATCCAAGTATGTAAAGCATGTTAGCTCATGCCTCTCCCTTATATAAAATTGCAATAATGATTACCGGTCTTGTTATCGATTGCCTAGGGACAAATATTTTTCTTGTGTGACAAAAGCTTTCTACTAAACAACTATGTTTATTATCTTGCACTTTATCTGTAGTTTTATTCTCGCAAAGTACTTCTAGTTTTATTCTTGTTCTAGGTAAACCAAACATCAAGTGTGCATAGAGTTGTATCAGTGGTCGATAGAACTTGAGGGAATATTTATTCTACCTTTAGCTCCTCATTGGGTTTGACACTCTTATTTATAGAAAAAGTCTACAAACGATCCCCTATACTTGTGGGTTATCATGACTTTTTTTTGGCATCGTTGCCTGGGAGCAATAGCGTGTGGTGAATATTCTTGTATCTACTTGTTTGCTTTATCACTAGGTAGTTCTTATTTTGTGCTCTTGTTTTCTATCTTTAGTTATGGGTAGGAAACACAAAATACCAAAAAAATAGTTGTACCTACTAAACCAATAGTTGAAGAACCACCCAAAATCTATCATACTGTTGAAGCCTTCTACTTGGATCATCTTCGACCCCTATGTGCTCGTGCTGAAAACCCAACTAGCTTAGTTGAGGGAAAACCATTAATTGAGCATGCTTATTTTGTGCGACACTGCTTATCTCAAAAAGGGAACTTTTATGGCCTCATATTAATAATTTGTATTGTTATGCTTTGAATTTATGCGAAATACATGATTTTATATGTTGTTCTGAAGACCCTAAAAACACCTTTCTTTCTGGTGTGAGTTTAAGGATAATGGAATCTTATCTTCTTATGCCAAGGGTGTTTATAATTACTATGATGTTGATGAAATTGAAGAATTTGTTGCTTTTAAGGGTGCTTATGAAATTGCTTCTTTGATTGAGAAGTATGATTTTACTCTTTACAAATCTATATTTTTTGCCATACTTAAATATAGTTATGAAAACTATGCTTCTAATGCTTATGTTAAACCATATATTGAGGACTTCTCCACTGTCCAGGAGGAGATTAATATTTTGCAGGAATCTATGGAAGAATAATTGGCTGAAACTATGAGATCATTAGATGAAAAAGATGAGGAGGAGAGCGCAGAACAAAAGGAGGAAGAGCGGATTGATCTCCCATGCCCACCTTCTAATGAGAGTAACTCTTTATCCCATACATTGTTTAATTTCTCTTTGTGCTTACCAAAGGATGATTGCTATGATCCCTTGGATTCATTTGAAATATCCCTTTTTGTTGAACTTGGTGCTTGCTATGCTTGTGGCCATGATGCCAATATGAATTATTCTTATGGAGCCGAACTTGCTATACTTCCTTATGTTAAGAATGAAATTGTTGCTATTTTACCCACACATGATATTCCTAATATCTTTTTGAATTCTCCCAATTACTCTTTATCGGAGAAGTTTGCTCTTATTAAGGATTATATTGATGGGTTGCATTTTACTATTTCACATGATAATTTTGATGAATATAGTATGTATATGCTTGCTGCTCCTACTTGCAATTATTATGAGAGAGGAACTGCATCTCCGCCTCTAAGTTTCCAACACGATAAAATTGCAAGAAACTGCTTATGTTATATATTGGCCTTTACTTGATGTGCATGAATTGTTCTTTTATGACATGACAATGCATAGGAAGAGAGTTAGACTTCGTCATTGCATGATATATGTTGCTTTTGTGCTCACTACTAAATTATAAATCATTGCTCATTAAAGTTGGCTTTGGTATACCTTGGATCCGGGTGGATCAATTACTTGAGCACTTTATGCCTACCAAATGGCTTCAATGAAAGCGCTACGAGAGAGACAACCCGGAAGTTTTAGAGAGTCATTTTATTCCGTTGTGTGCTTTAATAAAGTTTTAAAAATATATATAGAGGGCAACTCAAAACTTTTCAAAATGAAAAGTGAAAGTAAGAAAGACGAGCACTGTTGAAGTGGGGGAGCTCCTTGAACTTTGTTCATGCTCATGGAAATTTTGCAAATCTTGAATTACAGAAACTTTTCAACTAAAATAATTATCCCCTTGTAGAAATACATTCTACTATAAAAATAATGTGCCAAGATTTTCCTTTAGGATGTTTAGATTGCTTGTTTGGTATATGTCGTGCAAAAATAGAGAACTTTGGCTGTAGTGCATGAATTTATATTTTTTAATCGAACTTCAAAAGTTTCTGAAATTTTTACACAACACTGCTATATAAAAGTAACAAAAGTATGGTCAAAGTTCAGATTGCTACAGACTGCCCTGTTTATGACATATTTTGTTTTTGATGCATTGCTTTGGTTGTTTTGATGGAACTTTGGATTATGTCCTTGGTATAAGCCATGGAGAAGTTAGAACATAGTAGTTATAATGCAAAAATAAAATATGAATGGGTTTGCAACAGTACTTAAAGTAGTGATTTGCTTTTATTATGCTAACATATCTCACAAGTGTTTTTGTTAAGTTTTGTGTGGATGAAGTGTTCGAGGATCGAGGAGGTCTCAATATGGGGAGATGGAGGGGAGGCAAGAGTTCAATCTTTGGGATGCACAAGTTACCCCAAGTAAATATTCAAGGAGACTCAAGCGTCTATGCTTGGGGATGCCCCGGAAGTCATCCCGTCTTTCTTCTATGAGTATCGGTATGTTTTGGTTTTTGTTTTGTTCATGTGATATGTGTAAATCTTGGAGCGTTGTGTGCCTTTTTACTTTTCTTTTCTTTAATGTCCCATGCTGGTGTGAGATAGTACTTGGTTGATTCATAGAATGCTCTTTGCACTTCACTTGTATCTTTTGAGTATGGCTTTATAGAATGCTTCATCTGCTTCACTTATATCATTTGATGTTTGGATTGCCAATTTCTCTTCACGTGAGAAACCGTTATTTGTAGAATGCTCTTTAGCTTCGCTTATATTTATTAGAGCATGTTGTTTTCTAGAAGGAATTAAAATCTCGTGCTTCACTTATATCTGTTTAGAGAGTCAACAGGAATTGGTCATTTGCATGGTTAGTCATAAAATCCAACATAAAACTTGTGGATCACTGAATATGATATGTTTCATTCCTTGCAATAGTTTTGAGATATAGAGATGATAAGGCACTAGTGAAAGGTTGTGGTTAGTAAGAATATTGGTGTTAAGGTTTGTGATTCCCGAAGCATGCACGTATAGTCTCTCGTTATGCTAAGAAGCTTGGAGCATGATTTATTATTGATTGTCTTCCTTCTGAGTGGCGGTCGGGGATGAGCAATGGCCTTTTCGTACCAATATATCCCCCTAGGGGCATGCTTAGTAGTACTTAGCTTCAAGGGCTAATAAACTTTTGCAATAAGTACTTGAGTTCTTTATGACTAATGCGAGTTCGTGGACTATACGCACTCTTACCTTTCCGCAATTTGCTAGCCTCTATGGTACTGTGCATTGCCCTTTTCTCACCTAGAGACATGGTGCAACCTTTGCCGGTGCATCCAAACCCCGTGATATGATACGCTCTATCACACATAAGCATCATTATAGCTTCCTCAAAACAGACACCATACCTACATATTATGGCATTTCCATAACCATTCTGATATATATTGCCATGCAACTTCCATCATCATAATCTACATGACTTGAGCATTCATTGTCATATTGCTTTGCATGATAGTAGGATAGCTGGCATGATATTTTCAAGTCTTGTCCATTTTTTTATATCTTTGCTATGATAGATCATTTCACATCCTGGTACACTGCTAGAGGCATTCATATAGTGTCATACTTTTTTCTGGGTATCGAGTTGTAGTATTGAGTTGTAAGTAAATAGAAGTGTGATGATCATCATTATTCATTATTAGTGCATGTCCCAGTGAGGAAAGGATGATTGAGACTATGATTCCCTCACAAATCGGGATGTGACTACCGATAAAAAGAAAAAAAAGAAAAAAGTGAGGCCAAAAGGAGCCCAATAAAAAAAGGAAAAAAAGGAAAAGAAAAAAGAGAAAAAGAGAGAATGGGCATGCAAATTCCACACTTGTGCTTCAAATTAGCACCATGTTTTTCATATAGAGTCTCTCCTATGTTGTCACTTCCATATACTAGTGGGAATTTTCGTAGTAGAGTTTGATGCATACCCACTTAGTTTCATATTGAGCTTTCATACACTTATAACTCTTAGTGCGTCTGTTGCATGGCAATCCCTACTCCTCACATTGATACCAATTGATGGGCATCTCCATAGCCCATTAATTATCTGCATCGGTGTGAGACTTCTTTATATTTTTGTCTTCTCGAAATTAATCTCTACCACTGTATTCTATTCAACCCATAGTGCTATATCCATGGCTTGCACTCACGTGTTGCGTGAGAGTTGAAAATGTTGAAGCGCATTAAAAAGTATGAACCAGTTGCTTGGCTAACACCGGGGTAGTACAAGATTTATACTTTGTGTCAAGAAAACAGAGCACGACAAGAATATATATATGATTTTGTAGGGATAACGTTCTTTAGCATTGATATTTTGAAAGACATGATTGTTTGTTGGGATGCCCGAGTATTGATGTCTTTATGTCAAACTATAGACTATTTTTTGAATCACTCGTGTCTTAATATTCATGCCATGACTAGATATATGATCAAGATTATGCTAGGTAGAATTCCACATCAAAAATTATCTTTTTTATCATTTAGCTACTTGAGGACGAGCAGGAATTAAGCATGGGGATGCTGATATGTCTCCATTGTATCTATAATTTTTTATTGTTCCATGCTAATATTATAGAACTTTTACATGTTTTTGGCAACAATTTATATGATTTATTCGACTAATTTACTGATCCAGTGCCCAGTGTGAGTTCCTCTTTTTGCATGTTTTTCTTTTCGCAGAATATCCATATCAAACAAAGTCCAAATGCAATGAAAATTTATGGAGAATTATTCTGGAATATATGTGATTTTTGGGACGTCAAATCAACGCAAATGGGGCCCCATAGCCCCCAAGAAACACCAGGTCATGCCCAGGCCCGAGGCGCGTGGTGGTGGGTTGTGCTCACCTTGTATGTCGGTTGGAGATCTACTTCGGGCGCAAGGAAGTTTATATCCAGAAAAATCATGTTAAAATCTCAACGCAATCGGAGTTATGGATCGCCCGGAATATAAGAAACAGTTTGGGCTAGAAAACAGGAACACGAAACAGAAGAGAACAGAGAGGGAAATCCAATATTGGAGGGGTTCCCTCCCCTCCGCCGCCATGGAGGCCATGGACCAGAGGGGGAATTCTCCTCCCGTCTAGGGGGGAGGCCAAGGAAGAAGAAGAAGGAGGTTGGCTCTCTCACCCTCTCTCCCAGTGGCGCGGGAGTGCCGCCAGGGCAAGCATCATGATGGCGATCTTCATCGACAACCTTGCTACCGTTAACACCAACATTCTCCCCCTCTATGCATGGTTTAACACCTCTCTTCCCCATTGTAATCTCTACTTAAACATGGTGCTCAACACTATATCTTATTTCCCAATGATATGTGGTTATCCTATGTTGTTTGACTAGATCCGTTTTGTCCAATGGGTTAATCGTGATCTTGGTTGGTATGAGTGTATATTTTATTACGGTGCTGTCCTACGGTGTCCTCCATGTCGCGCAAACGCGAGGGATCCCCACTGTAGGGTGTTGCAATATGTTCATAATTCACATATAGTTGGTGTTGTGATTGACAGAATACACAGACCCGAGTAAGTGGGCTATTGCGTATGGGAGTAAAGAGGACTTAATACTTAATGCTATGGTTGGATTTTACGACCTTAATGATATTTAGTAGTTGCAGATGCTTGCTTGAGTTCAAATCATAAGTGCATAGGATCCAAGTAGAGAAAGTATGTTAGCTCATGCCTATCCCTCATGTAAAATTACAAGAATGATAACCGGTCTAGTTATTGATCGCCTAGGGACAAATGACATTCTTGTTGACAAAAGATATATACTTGTCGGTGTACAAAAGTGTAGGTACTTCTGTACCGCTTCCTTGTGCACAGACGGTTGCATCCGCGCCTACAGCAGGGCTTGGCGAAGCAAAGAAGGACAGCAGGAAGCAAGACAGGAACAAAGAATACCAGAACAGATGGTCAAAGTAACGAGCAGCAGAAGGCTGGCAGGGCCATGCCCGGCAACAAGCCTTACCTAGGCGACCTGTGAGGCCCCCGGCAAGCACCTTGCCAGGGCAGCTTGCGAAGAGACCAGTAGGGCCACCACCTTTGGAGCTGAGAGCTCTGACACCATCGACAACGTTAAGACCAAGATCTGGAGAGCACATGGTTGATAGCATGCAGCCCCTCATGAAGATTAGCATCCCACGAATCCACGTGGGATCAGAAGATGAAGACCCCCGACAAGACCCTTGCCGGGGATGACTCCAAGGCCCCCGGCAAGCCTTGCCGAGGACGATCGTTGGGCTGCGGCGAGGCCCGCGCCCGGTAAGGTTTCGCCACCTCACCACCACTCTAGTGCAACGACAGGCGTGCCAACTAAGCAGGCGCCTGCGTGGGGGCATGCAGATCTTCGTGGAAGCTTACCATCTCGCTTACACAACATCTAGTTGGCCAGCGTGGCGCTACATGCCTCGTCGGCCCGGACGCGTGGCAAGGCGAGGAGGAGTGGCGAAGGATGGGATGGCCTCTGTTGTCGTCCCCAATAAAGCGAGAGGACACATAGGCAACACATTAAATGCTCTTGTCCTACGTTGATCGAGCGATAAGCTCATACGACTGTAGCTTGCCAGCTCCTATGTGCCACTGTGGCAACCCCTTTGTGTATAAAAGGAGGCCCAAGGCGCACAGTGGGAGGATTCAGACTTTTGAACGAAGTGCGCATCGTAGCTAGTTCAAAAGCTCAGGAACAAATATATAACCATAGAAAGCAGGACTAGGGTATTCCGCATCTCTGCGGCCTGAACCTGGATAAAAATCCCCTGTGCGCTAACTGCTCGACCTGCTCTTCGTGCAACTAACCCCCGCCGAATGTAGAAGGGATCCTTGTGACCCCATAGATGATCCGTTTCCCCGACATCTTTGGCGCGCCAAGTAGTGGGCTTTAGTTGTGAGAATCTGGTCCATAGTTAGTATAGTAGCTCTTTGTCACCATGGCTCTAAAGAAGAAGACGGCTGTGGCGATCGGCCCGTTCGAGGCCGCTCCGCCCCCGCCCGCGCGAGCGGGCGACGTGGCGGGCACCAGCGGTGGAGGAGATTGATATCGTCCACACCATCCGAATACGAGAAGCCAGGCAGCTGGCGCCCTCCGCAGCGGCGACAGTCGTCAGCGTACCGCCGTCCTCTGGGATGGAGCTGGGCCACCTGCGGATGGTGCGGGGACCTCCAAAGGCAGAAGATCGACCTCGCCAACGCGCGCGCCGCGGTCCTCTTAGCTCGTGCACGATGAACCGCGCTGCGATGTTGAGGACCCCGGGCATCACCACAGCAAGATCCCCCGGTGTCACTCTCAAGACAAGCAGGGCCGACATGCATGCGAAAAGAGCGCGTGGCCGCGGAATCATGATGGGACTCCTTCTAACATTGTTATGAGTCCGAGTTCCTCCCATTCCTGACGCCTGTCACTACCACCCATGCGAGTGGAAGCGCTGTCGCGAGCGCAGCTGCTCCTCAACTTTCCTCCTACCTTGGAGAAGCAACAAGAGTGGAGGGATGCTATCCAAAGCCTTATCGGCATGCCAACGGGGATGGCCACCGGGGAGCAAGCCCCTCGCGGCGCTGAAATGACGAGCCGACGTGTGCAGGTAGTGGAAGGGTCGAGGGCGCCGCAACCATGGTGAACTCCCCTCCGCCACGGTCGGCCTGTTGGGGTGACGCCCGGGACAACGTGTCCACGACGTCATCAGATCCACGGACACGCCGTGACCAACGTCAAGTTCTTCGAGAGCGCCTCAAGGAGGATGCTCGGACTACTATCGAGCGGCAACGGGAAGCACATCACCAGTCTGATAGGCGTGCTGGACCCGCTGAGTATAGGCCTGCGCCGGGGGATGCTAGCGACTTGCCATATGCAATCACTTGTCTAGCATTCAACCACGAGCTGCGGCAGTTCCAGTGGCCCAACACCCGCATGTTCAAACCAAAGGTCCCAGAGAACTACGATGGCAAGACCCACCTGTCTGAGTTCCTGAGCATTTACACTATCACGATGCAAGCTACCGGAGCATGAGACGATAAGATACTCGCCAAGTCTTTCCCGTTGGCACATAAGCCCAACGTCAGGTCTGGGTTGATGCATCTGCCGATAGATTCCATTGCTTCTTGGTCCGACCTGTGCCACGAGTTTGTTGGTGACTTCACGGGCGGCCACGTAGCTACTAGACAGGCAAGTGACTTGCACGTGATCCCTCAGAGAGATGGAGAATCCTTGCACAAGTACATACAGAGGTTCATCCGTGTGCCGTACAACATCCCCGATGTTCAACCCACCGCCGTCATCAGCATGTTCCACCA
This sequence comes from Triticum timopheevii, assembly GCA_963921465.1. Lineage (NCBI taxonomy): Eukaryota > Viridiplantae > Streptophyta > Magnoliopsida > Poales > Poaceae > Triticum > Triticum timopheevii. The sequence continues at coordinate 242,233,593 of OY997264.1, read as the reverse complement.
GAACATGCGCAATCAAAAGATGCGTGAAGAGTTGGCCATGAATAAGGTCACATATGTTGCCGAGCTATACGTTCTAGATGACAGATGTGGCCCAGCGGAAGAAGGAAGGAAGTACCCCGTCGAAGACACCGATGTGGGAAGTGACTCAGAAGACGAAGACGTCTGATAACCCACATGTATAGTGGATCTCAACAGTTTTCGAGGGTAGAGTATTCAACCCAAATTTATTGATTCGACACAAAGGGAGCCAAAGAATATTCTTAAGTATTACCAGTTGAGTTGTCAATTCAACCACACCTGGATAACTTAGTATCTACAACAAAGTATTTAGTAGCAAAGTAGTATGATAGTAATGGTAATAGTGGCAAAAGTAACGATAGCAAATTTGTAGCAGTTGTAACAGTAGCAACAGAAAAGTAAATAAGCGAAGCACAATATGTGAAAAGCTTGTAGGCATTGGATCAGTGATGGATAATTATGTCGGATGCGATTCCTCATGTAATAGCTATAACATAGGGTGACACAGAACTAGCTCCAGTTCATCAATGTAATGTAGGCATGTATTCCGAATATAGTCATATGTGCTTATGGAAAAGAATTTGCATGACATCTTTTCTCCTACCCTCACGTGGCAACGGGGTCCTAGTGGAAACTAAGGGATATTAAGGCCTCCTTTTAATAGAGAACCGGAACGACGCATTAGCACATAGTGAATACATGAACTCCTCAAACTACGGTCGTCACCGAGAAGTATACCGATTATTGTCACTTCGGGGTTGTCCGATCATAACACATAATAGGTGACTATAGACTTGCAAGATAGGATCAAGAACTCACATATATTCATGAAAACATAATAGGTTCAGATCTGAAATCATGGCACTCGGGCCCTAGTGACAAGCATTAAGCATAGCAAAGTCATAGCAACATCAATCTCAGAACATAGTGGATACTAGGGATCAAACCCTAACAAAACTAACTTGATTACATGGTAAATCTCATCCAACCCGTCACTGTCCAGCAAGCCTACAATGGAATTACTCATGCACGGCGGTGAGCATCATGAAATTGGTGATGGAGGATGGTTGATGATGACGACGGCGATGAATCCCCCTCTCCGGAGCCCCGAACGGACTCCAGATCAGCCCTCCCGAGAGAGATTAGGGCTTGGCGACGGCTCCTTATCGTGCCCACGAGACAGGGGGCGCGCCCCCACCCTCGTGAAGAAACTTTCTCTCTGATTTTTTTTCTCTGCGAAACGGATTATATAGAGTTGTATTTGAGGTCGGTGGAGCATCAGGGGGCCCACGAGACAGGGGGCGCGCCCCCACCCTCGTGGAAATGGTGTGGGCCCCCTGGCCTTGATTCTTTTGCTAGTATTTTTTATATTTTCCAAAAGTTATCTCCGTGGATTTTCAGGTCATTCCGAGAACTTTTGTTTTCTGCACAATAAACAACACCATGGCTGTTCTGCTGAAAACAGCGTCAGTCCGGGTTACTTTATTTCAAATCATGCAAATTAGAGTCCAAAACAAGGGCAAAAGTGTTTGGAAAAGTATATACGTTGGAGACGTGTCAACTCCCCCAAGCTTAAACCTTTGCTTGTCTTCAAGCAATTTAGATGATAAACTGAAAGTGATAAAGAAAAACTTTTACAAACTCCGTTTGCTCTTGTTGTTTTAAATACGTAAAGCCAGCATTCAAGTTTTGAGCAAAGATTATGAACTAACCATATTCACAATAACACTTAGGTCTCATATTTACTCATATCAATGGCATAATCAACTAGCGCGCAATAATAATAAATCTCGGATGACAACACTTCCTCAAAACAATCATAATATGATATAAAAAGATGGTATCTCGCTATCCCTTTCTGAGACCGCAAAACATAAATGCAGAGCACCTTTAAAGATCAAGGACTGACTAAACATTGTAATTCATGGTAAAAGAGATCCAATCAAGTCATACCCAATATAAACTAATAGTAATGCATGCAAATAACAGTGTGCTCTCTAGTGGGTGCTTTCTAATAAGAGGGATGATGACTCAACATAAAAGTAAATGGATAGGCCCTTCGCAGAGGGAAGCAGAGATTTGTAGAGGTGCCAGAGCTCAATTTTAAAATAGAGAAGAATAACATTTTGAGTGGCATACTTTCACTGTCAACGCAACAACTATGAGATGGCAATATCTTCCATGCTACATACATTATAGGCGGTTCCCAAACTGAATGGTAAAAGTTTATACTCCCCCACCACCAACAAGCACCAATCCATGGCTTGCTCAAAACAACAAGTGCCTCCAACTAGCAACAACCCCGAGGGAGTTTTGTTTAGTTATTTTTATTTGCTTTGATCTTTTTGACCATGGGACTGGGCATCCCGGTTACCAGCCATTGTCTCGTGAAAGTGGAGTGGAGTCCACTCCCCTTGAGGATAACCCACTTAGCATGGAAGATACAAAAAGCCCTAGTTGAAACATGAGCTGCTCGACCATACAAAATAGAATTTTATTTGAAGGTTTGGAGTTTGGCACATACAAATTTACTTGGAACGGCAGGTAGATACCGCATATAGGAAGGTATGGTGGACTCATATGGAATAACATTGGGGTTTAAGGAGTTTGGATGCACAAGCAGTATTCCCGCTTAGTATAGGTGAAGGCTAGCAAAAGACTAGGAAGCGACCAACTGAGAGAGCGACAACAGTCATGAACATGCATTAGAATTAATTTACACCAAGTACAAGCATGACTAGGATATAATCCACCATGAACATAAATATCGTGAAGGCCATGTCGATTTGTTTCAACTACATGCGTGTGTGCCAAGTAGAGTCACTCAATTCATTCAAAGGAGGATACCATCCCATCATACCACATCATAATCATTTTAATAGCATGTTGGCACGCAAGGTAAACCATTATAACTCATAGCTAATTATGCATGGCTTAAGCAACTATAATCTCTAAATGTCATTGCAAATATGTTTACTTCATAATAGGCTGAATTAGGAACGATGAACTCATCATATTTACAAAAACAAAAGAGGTCGAGTTCATACCAGCTTCTCTCATCTCAATCAGTTCATCATATATCGTCATTATTGCCTTTCACTTGCACGATCGAACGGTATGTATAATAATAATAGTGCACGTGCATTGGACTAAGCTGGAATCTGCAAGCACTCAATTCAAGAGAGAAGATAAAGTAATATGGGCTCTAAGTTAAATCAATAATCATGCATATGAGAGCCATTAAACATTTTCAGTATGGCTTCTACTCTTGACCCCCAAAGGAAAGAATAGAAAATAAAACTATTTACATGGGAAAGCTCCCAACCAGTAAAAGAAGAACAAGAAATCTTTTTGGGTTTTCATTTTAATTACACTACAAGCATGGAAAGTAAACTAACTAATTTTTTTGATTTTCTTAAGGTTTATCAAACACACAAGAAGAATGCTCGAAAAATAAATTAAATTAGCATGGATAATACAATGAAAGAGTATGAGCACCGACAACTAGAATAGTGTGTGAACATGAATGTAAAGTCGGATAGAAATATGTACTCCCCTAAGCTTAGGCTTTTGGCCTAAGTTGGTCTAATGCCAAGGGTAGCCTGGCTGATATCCGAAGTTATAACTGGGGTCATACTGAGATGCAGCAGCCAATGCGTCCTGAGCTGCGGCATGTTGACGAGCTGCCTCTGCTCTCCCCTCGTGTTCGGCTGCCTCCTCCCTGGTAACAACATATCTTCGTTTTGCCTAATAATCAAAAAGGGAAGGAGCAGGGAGAGTAACATGGACAGCGCGACGTCTGTCAAAGATTAGTCGATACTGGAGGAATTGTTCATTCCTCAAAAGAAAACGATGTCTGACAATCGCGTCATAATCTAAATAAGTAGGAGGCAACTCCACATCCTCCTCTCGTGGAGATATACCAAGATAATTAGCAACACGGGTCGCGTAAATTCCTTCAAACAAATCTCCAGATATACCATTATTATGCAACCTACGTGCAACTATTGCCCCCAAGTTAAAATCTTTATTACCTAACACAACACTCTTGAGGACACAAAGATCAGGGACACACATGTGGCATGCTTCATCTTTACCGTTAATGCATCTACCAATGAAGAGAGCAAAATAATGTATAGTAGGAAAATGAATACTCCCAATGGTAGCTTGTGATATATCCCTACATTCTCCCATAGTGATACTAGCTAGAAAATCTTTATATTCGGATTTGTGGGGTTCATGAACATTGCCCCACTGCGGGAGTTTGCCAGCAGTAGTAAAATCTTCTAGGTCCATGGTATAAGATAGATCATAAATATCAAACAGGACATTCTGAGAATTACGCGAAGATGTATATTCAAATCTTCTCACGAATGAATCAGTCAATTGGTAGTATTGAGGACACTTATCTTGTATGAAGTCCTCAAAATCGGTGTTATGCATATATGCGTCAATTTCATCCTTAATGCCTGCATCGACCATAAACTCTTCTGATGGCCACTCGCAAGCCCGCACTTCGGCTTCCCTTGGTGGTTCATCGTCTTGCTCGCGCATAGCATGCCTAGGTCTTTCTTAGTTGAGGAACCACCTTGGTACATTCTCCTAGACATATTTCTTTCCACTGAAAAATTTCTGAAATTTGTAGTGCTTCAAAATAAAAGTGAAACAAACTGAACAAGATTGGTAGCAACTACTCCCACATGTGCCTAGAGCCTATATCATGCATTAGAATTACTTGGGACCTCATAAATTTAACATGCAAGCTCAAGAATAGGGTCACCTATGCAGCAAAAATTTGCAATGAATAAAGCACTAGAACAAAAACTAATTGGACCAATGGAGGAGTCACATACCAAGCAACAATCTCCCAAAGCAGTTTTGTGAATGGAGATTTGAGCAAGGAGATCAAAAATCGCAGCAAAATGAGCTAGAAGTCGTGCTTGAGCTGGATGGGGATTTTTTTGGGAGGAAGATGGAGTGTGTGGGTGCAGGAATAAGTGGAGGGGGCCATCGTGGGCCCACGAGACAGGGGGGCGCGCCTAGGGGGTGTGGGCGTGCCCTCCACCCTCGTGGCCAGGTGCTTGCCCCCCCCCCCCTGTAGTGTTCTCAGTGCCTAAAATCCTCAAATATTTCATAAAAATCATACTAAATTTGCAGGGCATTTGGTGCACTTTTATTTTCGGGATATTTTTTTATTGCACGGAAAATTCAGAAAATAGACATATAATACTATTTTTGCTTTATTTATTCTAAATAACAGAAAGTAAAAAGAGGGTACACAAGGTTGTGCCTTCTAGTTTCATCCATCTCATGATCATCAAAATGAATCCACTAACAAGGTTGATCAAGTGTTGTTAACAAACTCATTCCGAATAACATGGAACCGGAGAAATTTTGAATAACACTAGGTTACCTCAACGGGGATATGAACATCCCCAACAATAAGAATATCATACTTTTTCTTGACAGTAGGAAGAGGAAATTGAAAGCCTCCAATAATAATTGTCGGAACTTTTCCAATAGAATTGATGCTATGAACTTGAGGTTGTTTCCTCGGAAAGTGTATAGTATGCTTATTACCATTAACATGAAAAGTGACATTGCCTTTGTTGCAATCAATAACAGCCCCTGCACTATTCAAAAAGGGTCTACCAAGGATAATCGACATACTATCGTCCTCGGGAATATCAAGAATATGAAAGTCCGTTAAGATAGTGACATTTGCAACCACAACAGGCACATCCTCACAAATACCGACAGGTATAGCAGTTGATTTATCGGTCATTTGCAAAGATATTTCAGTAGGTGTCAACTTATTCAATTCAAGTCTACGATATAAAGAGAGAGGCATAACACTAACACCGGCTCCAAGATCACATAAAGCAGTTTTAACATAATTTCTTTTAATGGAGGATGGTATAGTTGGTACCCCTGGATCTCCAAGTTTCTTTGGTATTCCACCTTTAAAAGTTTAATTAGCAAGCATAGTGGAAATTTCAGCTTCTGGTATCTTTCTGTTATTTGTAATGATATCCTTCATATATTTAGCATAAGGATTTTATTTAAGCATATTAGTTAAGCGCATACGTAAGATAGGTCTAATCATTTCAGCAAAGCGCTCAAAATCCTCAACATCCTTTGTCTTGGATGGTTTAGGAGGAAAGGTCATGGGTTTATGAACCCATTGTTCTCTTTCTCTACCGTGCTTCCTAGCAACAAAGTCTCTCTTATCATAATGTTGATTCTTTGATTGTGGGTTATCAAGATCGACAACATGTTCAACCTCTACATCATTGTTATTGCTAGGTTGAGCATCGACATGAACATTATCATTAACATTATGACTGGGTTCATGTTCATCACCTGATTGTGTTTCAGCATCAGAAATAGATATATTATTGGAATTCTCAGGTGTGTCTACAACAGGTTCACTAGAAGCATGCAAAGTCCTATCACTTTTATTTTTCTTCTTTTTAGAAGAACTCGATGCCTCTAAATTATTTATCTGAGAATCTTGCTCGATTCTCTTAGGGTGGCCTTAAGGATATAAAGGTTCCCGAGTCATTCTACCAGTTCTTGTAGCCACTCTAACAGCAAAATCATGTTTATTAATTAATTCATCGAGCAAATCACTTTGAGATTTAAGTACTTATTCAGCTCGAGTGGTAACCATAGAAGCATATTTGCTAATGAGTTTAAGTTCACCTTTAACTCTAGCCATATAATCACTCAAGCATCCTATCTTAAAAGCATTATTCTTTAATTCTCTACCAACATAAGCATTAAAACTTTCTTGTCTAGCCATGAAGTCATCAAATTCATCTAAGCATGGGCTATGAAATTTAGTACACGGGATTTCAACTTTATCATATCTATAGAGAGAATTTACCTTTACTACCTATGTCGGGTTATCAAGACAATGTGTTTCTTCAACAGGCGGTATATTAAGAACATGTATTTCTTCAATTGGAGGTAAATTCTTAACATCTTCAGCTTTAATACCTTTTTCTTTCATAGATTTCTTTGCCTCTTGCATATCTTTAGGACTGAGAAATAGAACGCCCCTCTTCTTCAGAGTTGGTTTAGGAATAGGCTCAGGAGTTGGCTCAATTGGCTCACGAATTGGCTCAGGAAGAGTCCAATTATTTTCATTAGTCAACATATTATTCAATAGTGATTCATCTTGGTCAACCGTTCTTTCCCTGAAAACACAACCAGCACAACTATCCAAGTAGTCCTTGGAAGCATTGGTTAGTCCATTATAAAAGATATCAACTATTTCATTTTTCTTAAGAGGATGATCAGGCAAAGCGCTAAGTAATCGGAGAAGCCTCCCCGAAGCTTGTGGGAGACTCTCTTCTTCGATTTGCACAAAATTGTATATTTCCCGCAAGGCAGCTTGTTTCTTATGAGCAGGGAAATATTTAGCAGAGAAGTAATAAATCATATCCTGGGGACTACGCACACAACCAGGATCAAGAGAATTAAACCAAGTTTTAGCATCACCCTTTAATGAGAAGGAAATATCTTAAGGATATAATAATAGCAAGACTTCTCATCATTAGTAAATAGGGCGGCTATATCATGTAACTTGGTAAGATGTGCCACAACAGTTTCAGATTCATTGCCATAAAAAGGATCAGATTCAACCAAAGTAATTTTCTCAGGATCAATAGAGAATTCATAATCCTTATCAGTAACATGGATAGGTGAAGTAGCAAAAGCGGGGTCAGGTTTCATTCTAGCATTAAGAGATTGCTGCTTCCATTTAGCTAGTAAGTTCTTAAGATCATATCTATCATTGCAAGCAAAAATAGCTCTAGCAGCTTCTTCATCCATAACATAACCCTCTAGAACAGCAGGCAATTCATAATTAGGGGAGAACCTTCATCATCACTATCATCAATAATTTCATTCTCAATAATTTCATTCTCTCTAACCCTAGCAAGTTGTTCATCAAGATATTCACCTAATGGCACAGTATTATCAAGCATAGAAGTAGTTTCAGCATAAGTATCATGCATAGCAGAAGTGGCATCATCAATAGCATGCGAAATATCATAATTCATAGCAGTAGCAGGTTTAGGCGTTGCAAGATTACTCAAAACAGAAGAAGAATCTCGTGCAGAGCTAGATGGCAGTTCCTTACCTCCCCTCGTAGTTGAGGGAAAAATCTTAGTTCTTTCGTCTTTCAAGTTCCTCATAATGATCAGCAGATATAAATCCCAAGTGACTCAAAGAATAGAGCTATGCTCCCCGGCAACGGCGCCAGAAATTAGTCTTGATAACCCACAAGTATAGGGGATCGCAATAGTTTTTGAGGGTAGAGTATTCAACCCAAATTTATTGATTCGTCACAAGGGGAGCCAAAGAATATTCTTAAGTATTAGCAGTTGAGTTGTCAATTCAACCACACCTGGATAACTTAGTATCTGCAGCAAAGTAGTATGATAGTAATGGTAATAGTGGCAAAAGTAACGATATCAGTTTTGTAGCAGTTGTAACAGTAGCAACGAAAAAGTAAATAAGCAAAGTACAATATGTGAAAAGCTCGTAGGCATTGGATCATTGATGGATAATTATGTCGGATGCGATTCCTCATGTAATAGCTATAACATAGGGTGACACAGAACTAGCTCCAGTTCATCAATGTAATGTAGGCATGTATTTCGAATATAGTCATACGTGGTTATGGAAAAGAACTTGCATGACATCTTTTGTCATACCCTCCCGTGGCAGCGGGGTCCTAGTGGAAACTAAGGGATATTAAGGCCTCCTTTTAATCGAGAACCAGAACAAAACATTGTGACATAGTGAATACATGAACTCCTCAAACTACGGTCATCACCGAGAAGTATCCCTATTATTGTCACTTCGGGGTTGTCGGATCATAACACATAATAGGTGACTATAGACTTGCAAGATAGGATGAAGAACTCACATATATTCATGAAAACATAATAGGTTCAGATCTGAAATCATGGCACTCGGGCCCTAGTGACAAGCATTAAGAATAGCAAAGACATAGCAACATCAATCTCAGAACATAGTGGATACTAGGGATCAAACCCTAACAAAACTAACTTGATTACATATTAAATCTCATCTAACCCATCACCGTCCAGCAAACCTACGATGGAATTACTCCCGCACGGTGCTGAGCATCATGAAATTGGTGATGGACGATGGTTAATGATGAGGACCAGGACCACCTTTAGTCAGGATAGCTTGTACTAGTTGTCCCCTTTCAAAATGCCCGTTGTTGGATCCCTTCCTGCTCAATATTTGGGAAGAGGACCAGGGCCTCTATAAATAGAGCTAGCCACCACAGTAGAAGGGGGGATCCTTCCTAAGCAGAACACCACACCACCAAGCACAAGAACGCCTCTCCTCGTGAGGCTGTTCTTCCCCTGAACTGTTCATCATCAGCCAAGAGGCAATCCACGACACCACACATAGGAGTAGATTACACCACAATGGTGGCCCGAACCTGTATAAATCTCGTGTCTCTTGTGTTGTTCATCGAGCTAGCTTAGAAATCGTGGCGAGGCTGAGGGCATGTTTCAGAAGGAAGAGATCTTCATGCGCACCCCAGTGTTCGAACCTTATGGGTTTTCCAGAAACCCGATATCCGACATTTGGAGCGCCAGGTAGCGGTGCACCAGAGTTCTTCTTGTTGGAAATATGCCCTAGAGGCAATAATAAATTAGTTATTATTATATTTCCTTGTTCATGATAATTGTTTATTATCCATGCTATAATTGTATTGATAGGAAACTCAGATACATGTGTGGGTACATAAACAACACCATGTCCCTAGTAAGCCTCTAGTTGACTAGCTCGTTGATCAATAGATGGTTACAGTTTCCTGACCATGGACATTGGATGTCGTTGATAACGGGATCACATCATTAGCAGAATGATGTGATGGACAAGACCCAATCCTAAGCCTAGCACAAAGATCATAGTTCGTATGATAAAGCTTTTCTAATGTCAAGTATCTTTTCCTTAGACCATGAGATTGTGCAACTCCCAGATACCGTAGGAATGCTTTGGGTGTACCAAACGTCACAACGTAACTGGGTGGCTATAAAGGTGCACTATAGGTATCTCCGAAAGTGTCTGTTGGGTTGGCACAAATCGAGACTGGGATTTGTCACTCCGTGTAAACGGAGAGGTAACTCTGGGCCCACTCGGTAGGACATCATCATAATGTGCACAATGTGACCAAGGGGTTGATCACGGGATGATGTGTTATGGAACGAGTAAAGATACTTGCCGGTAACAAGATTGAACAAGGTATCGGTATGCCGACGATCGAATCTCGGGCAAGTACAATACCGTTAGACAAAGGGAATTGTATACAGGATCAATTGAGTCCTTGACATCGTGGTTCATCCAATGAGATCATCATGGAACATGTGGGAGCCAACATGGGTATCCAGATCCCACTGTTGGTTATTGACCGGAGAACGTCTCGGTCATGTCTACATGTCTCCCAAACCTGTAGGGTCTACACACGTAAGGTTCGATGACGCTAGGGTTATAAAGGAAGTTTGTATGTGGTTATCGAATGTTGTTCAGAGTCCCGGATGAGATCCCGGACGTCACGAGGAGTTCCGGAATGGTCCGGAGGTAAAGATTTATATATGGAAAGTTGTTGTTCGGGTTCCGGAAAAAGTTTGGGTTTTTTCGGTATTGTACCGGGAAGCTTCCAGAAGGTTCCGGAGGATTCCGGAGGGGTCCGGAGGTCCGGAAATTGTTCCACCACGTCCAATACAGTAGCATGGGCTGTAGGGGGCGCCTAGCCTTAATGGGCCAGGGGCACCAGCCCCCCCAAGGCCCATGCGCATGGGAGAGAGAAAACCCTAAGGGGGAGGGCCTCCACTTGACTTGGGAGGCACTCCTCCCCCCCTTGGCCGCCGCTATCTCCTCAGATTGGATCTGAGGGGGCCAGCCCCCCTCTCCCTTGCCCCTATATATATGTGGGGGGTGGGAGGGCAGCCAACACACAAGTTTTGGCGCAGCCCTCCCCCTCTCCCTAGTACTCCTCCTCTCCCGCGGTACTTGGCGAAGCCCTGCAGGATTGCCACGCTCCTCCACCACCACCACGTTGTTGTGCTGCTGCTCGATGGAGTCTTCCTCAACCTCTCCCTCTCTCCTTGCTGTATCAAGGCATGGGAGACGTCATCGGGCTGTATGTGTGTTGTACGCGGAGGTGCCGTCCGTTCGGCACTAGGATCTCCGGTGATTTGGATCACGACGAGTACGACTCCTTCAACCCTGTTCTCTTGAACGCTTTCGCTTAGCGATCTACATGGCTATGTAGATGAACTCTCCTTCCCCTCATTGCTGGTTTCTCCATAGACAGATCTTGGTGACACGTAGGAAAATTTTGAATTTCTGCTACGTTCCTCAACAGTGGCATCATGAGCTAGGTCTATTGCGTAGATTCTTTGCACGAGTAGAACACAAAGTAGTTGTGGGCGTTGATTTTGTTCAATATGCTTACCGTTACTAGTCCAATCTTGTTTCGAAGGTATTGTGGGATGAAGTGGCCCGGACCGACCTTACACGTACACTTACGTCAGACAGGTTCCACCGACTGGCATGCACTTGGTGCATAAGGTGGCTAGCAGGTGCCAGTCTCTCCCACTTTAGTCGGAACGGATTCAATGAAAAGGGTCCTTATGAAGGGTAAATAGCAATTGGCATATCACGTTGTGGTTTTGCGTAGGTAAGAAACGTTCTTGCTAGAAACCCATAGCAGCCAGGTAAAACATGCAAACAACAATTAGAGGACGTCTAACTTGTTTTTGCAGGGTATGCTATGTGATGTGATATGGCCAAGAAGAATGTGATGAATGATATGTGATGTATGAGATTGATCATGTTCTTGCAATAGGAATCAGGACTAGCATGTCGATGAGTATGACAACCGGCAGGAGCCATAGGAGTTGTCTTTATTTATTGTATGACCTGCGTGTCATTGAACAATGCCATGTAATTACTTTACTTTATTGCTAACCGGTAGCCATAGTAGTAGAAGTAATAAGTTGGCAAGACAACTTCATGGAGACACGATGATGGAGATCATGGTGTCATGCCGGTGACGATGATGATCATGGAGCCCCGAAGATGGAGATCAAAAGGAGCAATATGATATTGGCCATATCATGTCACTATTTGATTACATGTGCTGTTTATCATGATTATACATCTTATTTGCTTAGAACGACGGTAGTAAATAAGATGATCCCTCATTAAAATTTCAAGAAAGTGTTCCCCCTAACTGTGCACCATTGCGAAAGTTCGTCGTTTTGAAGCACCACGTGATGATCGGGTGTGATAGATTCTTACGTTCACATACAACGGGTGTAAGCCAGATTTACACACGCGAAACACTTAGGTTGACTTGACGAGCCTAGCATGTACAGACATGGCCTTGGAACACAAGAGACCGAAAGGTCGAGCATGAGTCGTATAGTAGATACGATCAACATGAAGATGTTCACCGATCATGACTAGTCCGTCTCACGTGATGATCGGACACGGCCTAGTTGACTCGGATCATGTAATCACTTAGATGACTAGAGGGATGTCTATCTGAGTGGGAGTTCATGAGATGAACTTAATTATCCTGAACATAGTCAAAAGATCTTTGCAAATTATATCGTAAGCTCGCGCTTTAGTTCCACTGTTTAGATATGTTCCTAGAGAAAATATAGTTGCAAGTTAACAGTAGCGATTATGCGTACAGTAGAAAGCTTATGTCCTTAATGCACCGCTCAGTGTGCTGAACCCAAACAGCGTCTGTGGATGTTGCGAACATCAGACATACACGTTTTGATAACTACGTGATAGTTTAGTTAAATGGTTTACAGTAGAGGCACCAAAGACGTTTCTCGAAACATATAAGATGTTTCGAGGGCTGAAATTGGGATTTCAGGCTTGTGCCCACGTCAAAAGGTCTAAGACCTCCGATGATTTTCTTAGCCTGCAAACTAAGGGTGAAAAGCTCAATCGTTGAGCTTGTGCTCAGATTGTCTGAGTGCAACAATCACTTGAATCGAGTGGGAGTTGATCTTCCAGATGAGATAGTGATGTTTCTCCAAAGTCATTGCCACCAAGCTGCTAGAGCTTCGTGATGAACTATAACATATCAGGGATAGATATGATGATCCTTGAGGTATTCACGATGTTTGACACCGCGAAAGTAGAAATCAAGAAGGAGCATCAATTGTTGATGGTTGGTGAAACCACTAGTTTCAAGAAGGGCAAGGGCAAGAAGGGATACTTCATGAAACGACAAATCAGCTGCTGCTCTAGTGAAGAAACCCGAGGTTGAACCCAAACCCAAGACTAAGTGCTTCTGTAATAAGGGGAACAACCACTGGAGCAGAATTACCCTAGATACTTGGTATATGAGAAGGCTGGCAAGGTCGATAGAAGTATATTGGATATACATTATGTTAATGTGTACTTTACTAGTACTCCTAGTAGCACCAGGGTATAAAGATACCGGTTCGGTTGCTAAGTGTTAGTAACTCGAAATAAAAGAGCTACGGAATAAACGGAGACTAGCTAAAGGTAAGCTGACGATATGTGTTGGAAGTGTTTCCAAGTTTGATGTGATCAAACATCGCACGCTCCCTCTACCATCAAGATTAGTATTAAACCTGAATAATTGTCATTTGGTGTTTGCATTGAGCATAGACATGATTGGATTATGTCTATCGCAATACGGTTATTCATTTAAGGAGAATAATGGTTACTCTATTTATTTGAATAATACCTTCAATGGTCTTCCACCTAAAGGAATGGTTTATTGAATCTCGATCGTAGTGATACACATTTTCATGCCAAAAGATATAAGTAGTAATGATAGTACCACTTACTTGTGGCACTGCCATGTAAGTCATATTGGTATAAAACGCATGAAGAAGCTCCATGTTGATGGATCTTTGGACTCGCTCGTTTTTGAAAAGTTTGAGACATGCGAACCATGTCTATTGGTGTATGCGCATGAAGAAACTCCATGCAGATGGATCGTTTGGACTCACTTGATTTTGAATCACTTGAGATATGCAAATCATACCACATAGGCAAGATGACTGAAAAGCCTCGGTTTCAGTAAGATGGAACAAGATAGCAACTTGTTGGAAGTAACACATTTTGATGTGCGCGGTCCAATGAGTGCTGAGGCATGCAGTGAATATCGTTATGTTCTTACTTCACAGATGATTCGAGTAGATGTTGAGTATATTTACTTGATGAAATAGAAGTCTAAATTATTGAATGGTTTAAGTAATTTCAGAGTGAAGTTGAAGATCATCATGACAAGAGGATAAAACGTCTATGATATGATCATAGAGATGAGTATCTGAGTTACGAGCTTTGGCACGCAATTAAGACATTGTGGAAATTGTTCCACAATTAATACCGCCTGGAACACCATAGTGTGATGGTGTGTCCGAACATCATAGTTGCACCCTATTGGATATGGTGCGTACCATGATGTCTCTTATCGAATTACACTATCGTTCATGGGTTAGGCATTAGAGACAACCGCACTCACTTTAATGGGGCACCACTTAATTCCGTTGAGACGACTCCGTTTGAACTGTGGTTTGGGGAAACCTAAGTTGTCGTTTCTTAAAAGTTTGGGGCTGTGACGCTTATGTGAAAAAGTTTCAGGTTGATAAGCTCGAACCCAAAGCAGATAAAATGCATCTTCATAGGACACCCAAAACAGTTGGGTATACCTCCTAATTCAGATCCGAAAGCAATAGGGATTGTTTCTTGAATCGGGTCCTTTCTCAAGGAAAGGTTTGTCTCGAAAATTGAGTGGGAGGATGGTGGAGACTTGATATGGTTATTGAACCATCACTACAACTAGTGTGTAGCAGGGCACAGGAAGTTGTTCCTATGGCACCGACACCAATTGAAGTAGAAGCTTATGATAGTGATCATGAAACTTCGGATCAAGTCACTAACGTACCTCGTAGGGTGACAAGGATGCGTACTACTTCAGAGTGGTACATTAATCCTGTCTTGAAGGTCATGTTGCTAGACAACAATGAACCTACGAGCTATGGAGAAGCAATGGTGGGCCCAAATTCCGACAAATGGTTAGAAGCCATGAAATCCGAGATAGGATCCATGTATCAGAACAAAGCATGGACTTTGGTGGACTTGCTCGATGATCGGCAAGCCATTGAGATAAATGGATCTTTAAGAAGAAGACGGACGTGGATGGTAGTGTCACCATCTATGAAGCTCGACTTGTGGCGAAGAGTTTTTTCACAAGTTCAAGGAGTTGACTACGATGAGATTTTCTCATCCGTAGCGATGCTTAAGTCCGTCGGAATCATGTTAGCATTAGCTGCATTTATGAAATCTAGAAGATGGATGTCAAAACGAGTTTCCTTACCAGTCTTCGTAAGGAAAGGTTGTATGTGATACAATCAGAAAGTTTTTGTCGATCCTAAGGATGCTAAAAGGTATGCTGGCTCCAGTAATCCTTCTAAGGACTGGAGTAAGCATCTCGGAGTTGGAATGTGCGTTTTGATGAGATGATCAAAGATTTTGGGTTTATACAAAGTTTATGATAAACTTGTATTTCCAAAGAAGTGAGTGGGAGCACTATAGAATTTCTAATGAGTATATGTTGTTGACATATTGTTGATCAGAAATGATGTAGAATTTTCTGTAAAGCATATAGGGTTATTTGAAAAGTGTTTTTCAAGTGAAAACCTGTATTAAGCTACTTGAACATTGAGCATCAAGATCTATAGGGATAGGTCAAAACCGCTTAATGGTACTTTCAAATGAGCATATACCTTGACATGATCTTGAAGGTGTTCAAGATGGATCAGTCAAAGAAGGAGTTCTTGCCTGAGATGTAAGGTATGAAGTTAAGACTTAAAGCTCGACCACGGCAGAAAAGAGAGAAAGGACGAAGGTTGTCCCCTATGCCTTAGACGTAGGCTCTACAGTATGCTATGCTGTGTACCGCACCGGAAGTGTGCCTTGCCATGAGTCAGTCAAGGGGTACAAGAATGATCCAGGAATCGATCATTGGACAGCGGTCAAAATTGTCCTTGGAGTAAATAAGGACATGTTTCTCGATTATGGAGGTGATAAAGAGTTCGGCGTAAAGGGTTACGTCGATGCAAGCTTTAACACCTATCCGAATGACTCTGAGTAGCAAACCGGATACGTATAGTGGAGCAACCATTTGGAATAGCTCCAAGTGGAGCGTGGAAGCAGCATTTACAATATGACCTAGAGATTTGCGAAGTACATACGGATCTGAATGTTGCAGACCCGTTGACTAAAACCTCTCTCACAAGCAAAACATGATCAAACCCCATAACTCATTGAGTCTTAATCACATGATGATGTGAACTAGTTTAATGACACTAGTAAACTCTTTGGATGTTGGTCACATGGCGATGTGACCTGTGAGTGTTAATCACATGGCGATGTGAACTAGATTATTGACTCTAGTGCAAGTGGGAGACTGTTGAAAATATGCCCTAGAGGCAATAATAAATTAGTTATTATTATATTTCCTTGTTCATGATAATCGTTTATTATCCATGCTATAATTGTATTGATAGGAAACTCAGATACATGTGTTGGTACATAGACAACACCATGTCCCTAGTAAGCCTCTAGTTGACTAGCTCATTGATCAATAGATGGTTACAGTTTCCTAACCATGGACATTGGATGTCGTTGATAACGGGATCACATCATTAGCAGAATGATGTGATGGACAAGACCCAATCCTAAGCCTAGCACAAAGATCGTAGTTTGTATGCTAAAGCTTTTCTAATGTCAAGTATCTTTTCCTTAGACCATGAGATTCTGCAACTCCCGGATACCGTAGGAATGCTTTGAGTGTACCAAACGTCACAACGTAACTGGGTGGCTATGAAGGTGCACTACAGGTATCTCCGAAAGTGTTTGTTGGGTTGGCACGAATCGAGACTGGGATTTGTCACTCCCTGTAAACGGAGAGGTATCTCTGGTCCCACTCGGTAGGACATCATCATAATGTGCACAATGTGACCAAGGGGTTGATCACGGGATGACGTGTTACGGAACGAGTAAAGAGACTTGCCGGTAACGAGATTGAACAAGGTATTGGTATACCGACGATCGAATCTCGGGCAAGTACAATACCGTTAGACAAAGGGAATTGTATACAGGATCAATTGAGTCCTTGACATTGTGGTTCATCCGATGAGATCATCGTGGAACATGTGGGAGCCAACATGGGTATCCATATCCCACTGTTGGTTATTGACCGGAGAACGTCGCGGTCATGTCTACATGTCTCCCGAACCTGTAGGGTCTACACACTTAAGGTTCGATGACGCTAGGGTTATAAAGGAAGTTTGTATGTAGTTACCAAATGTTGTTCGGAGTCCCGGATGAGATCCTGGACGTCACGAGGAGTCCCGGAATGGTCCGTAGGTAAAGATTTATATATGGAAAGTTGTTGTTTGGGTTCCGGAAAAAGTTTGGGTTTTTTCTGTATTGTACCGGGAAGCTTCCAAAAGGTTCCGGAGGATTCCAGAGGGGTCCGGAGGTCCGGAAATTGTTCCACCACGTCCAATACAGTAGCATGGGCTGTAGGGGGGCTCCATAGCCTTAATGGGCCAGGGAAACCAGCCCCCACCCCAAGGCCCATGCGCATGGGAGAGAGAAAACCCTAAGGGGGAGGGCCTCCACTTGACTTGGGAGGCACTCCTCCCTCCCTTGGCCGCCGCCCCCTCCTCAGATTGGATCTGAGGGGGCCGCCCCCCCTCTCCCTTGCCCCTATATATATGTGGGGGGTGGGAGGGCAGCCAAGACACAAGTTCTGGCACAGCCCTCCCCCTCTCCCAAGTACTCCTCCTCTCCCGCGGTGCTTGGCGAAGCCCTGCAGGATTGCCACGCTCCTCCACCACCACCACACCGTTGTGCTGCTGCTGGATGGAGTCTTCCTCAACCTGTCCCTCCCTCCTTGCTGGATCAAGGCATGGGAGACGTCACCGGGCTGTACGTGTGTTGAACGCGGAGGTGCCGTCCATTCGGCACTAGGATCTCTGGTGATTTGGATCACGACGAGTACGACTCCTTCAACCCCGTTCTCTTGAACGCTTCCGCTTAGTGATCTACAAGGGTATGTAGATGCACTCTACTTCCCCTCGTTGCTGGTTTCTCCATAGACAGATCTTGTTGACACGTAGGAAAATTTTGAATTTCTGCTACGTTCCTCAACACTTCTTTCCGTCGACCCGCTCTCCACCAACACCGCACTTCGCCCTCATGGCAGGCGTAGCGCCTCCGGCTCCAGCGGCACCGGGGCTAGGGGGCTCTGAGCCATGGCCCCCACCTTGCGCCAGGTGAAGTGGCCACACAAGTTCAAGCTAGAGATGTCGTCGCGCTACGACGGCGTGGCGGACCCGCTGGCTTTCCTGCTGGCATACGAGGAGGTCGTCCTCAAGGCCGGAGGCGGCGAGAAGGTCATGGCCAACTGGCTTCCGATGGCCCTCACGGGCGTCCTGCGCGCTTGGCTGCTCAACCTGCCGACATCCTCTGTGGCCTCCTGGGAGGAATTGCGCGACCTCTTCCTCGCCTACTACACGGCGCTGGCGCCCCCGATCGTGGCAGCTCTCCTGGGCGGCTCGCAGGCGCCACCCTCATGCCGCCACGCCAAGCCGTTCTTTCGCCATATCGGCACCGCCCTCACGCGGCAAGGAGCTCCCCCGTGTTGGGCGGCACCTAAGGCCGACCTAGCCTTCAACTCGGACGATCACCCCGTCAACACGCCTGCTCGGGTGCACTCCCGATGCTATGTACGCCCACCATCTGCCGGGTGGATGTCACCAAAACCCTTATCTACGGCGCTACTGGCCTCATAATGCTCTCGGTGGAGGCCTTCAGCCTCCTCCATGTATCGCTGGAACGGCTCCAACCCAGCAAGCCCTTCTCGGGCGTCGGAGGCGGTCCCTCCAGCTCCCTGGGGAAAATCCGCCTTCCTGTGATCTTCAGCGCCCACGACAACTACCACACCGAGCTCATCGACTTCGACATCACCCACATCGGCCTGCCACACAACGCCATTGTCGGTTGGAAACGACACCTGTGGGATCACTGGAATCCCTACTACGGTTGTGGGGCACGGGGATCGTGAGAAGAGCGGGACTAGTAGACAACACAAAGTGGATTTACCCAGGTTCGGGCCGCAAAGATGCGTAAAACCCTACGATCCTGCTTCGGTGGATATATTTAGTGTTCTTGAGTTCTTGAACTAGCTCTGGGTGCTGCTAGGTTCAAAAGAGCCGAATCCTTCTCTAGTGCACCATGGGCCTCCTTTAGGCGAAAGGGGCTGCCACAGTGGCACACATGAGGCGGAAAGTGCTACAGCGCTATGAGCTTATCGCTGGTATTACAGGACAAAGCGCATTTAATGCGAGGCTTAGGTGTCCCTTCACTTTATCAGGGACGGGAGCGAGGCCCGCCCTGTCCATCGCCGCTCATCCTTGTTTCGACACGCGCCATGGCCAGCGGTGCCATGTAGGCAGGCAGGCAGCTGAGGTGGTGCGGTGGTGGAGCCTCCAGGAAGGGCTGCATGTTGCCACGCAGGTGCATGCCCAGCTGGTTGGGTTGGTAGCTGCATGCGAACGGCAGCGGAGACTTGGCTGGCGGGTTGGCAGTGGCCCTACTAGCGTGCTTGGCGAGGGTCTTGCCGGGTGGCCCGGCAAGGGTTTTGCCGGGGCGTGCTGGCATCCCCGGCAAGGATCTTGCCGGGGGTCTTGTGGGTTTCTTCGGTGAGGATGGTTGCCTTCCTATCCTCATTTGATCTTGACTATTCTTTGTCTTCACAAAGATCTGCATGCCACCATGGAGGTGCCTCCCGAGCCCTGTCCCAACACGTTTGTTTAGCGTTGGGGGCTCTAAGGTGGCTCGCTCGGCTGGTGGGGGCGAGCTGCCATGGCAAGGGTATTGCCAGGGCCGCTGAGGCTGCCCTGACAAGGGTCCTTGCCGGGGAAACCTGCCTCGTCCATCTGATCTTTGTGACCTTGATCCTTGCCGTTGCTCTGTTTGTCTTGTGTCTTCGGCTTCCCTCTGGCTTCCCTTTCCTGCCCTGTTATGCGTGGCCGTGGCGGGTGGTTCTGACTGCACATGCACAAGTAAAGGGGTCAAAAGGAGAGCCCCTACTTTTGTACACCGATAGGAGCCCCTGGGCCTGGGCCACACATAAGTGCAGCACGTTGTTGGGCCAGGCCCAGAATGGTGCGTGGGCAGTTAGTGCGGATTTTACCGTTGCCACTGTTCCGTCCGCTTCGCTTCTCCACGATCCGCGTAGAACGAGCGACGTGGGGATCGTGCGCGCGTGCATGACGGAAGCATGTTGGCGTCACCTTGTGGTGGACAGTAAAGAGGCGGCTTGCATGTCTCTTTGAGAACGCAGGGCCGCCTCCCATTTACAGCCCTCGCTTGGGAACCGTCGCTCCACGCGTCCCACTGCGCCCGCCCCTTGCGCCATGTTTGATGCATGCATAATGCAAAGCGAATGACAGGCGCGCGAGATGTGGGAAGTCGCGCACGTGCGTGGGTCGATTCCCATGCACCTTTAATGGAGCGGGGAGGGCGGTCGACGGCCCCGCTTGCTGTCACCTCAACGGGTCGGATTGGCCGAGAGGGGGCGGCCGAGCCTCGCCCCCGCCCCTTATAAAGAGGGGAGCGGGAGGAACAGTGCCTCTCAACCCTTCGCCATCTGCCTCTCCCCATTCCTTCTTCCTCTTTTCTTCTGCCATGGCAAGGGGGCGTGGCGATGCTTCATCGGTGGCAGCGAGGGTTTCGGCTAGACGGCCCATCGCTCCTCCCCAAGAGCTCATAGTGGCGGAGCCGCCCGCTAGAGGAAGGGGGAGGGGGCGAGGTCGAGGCCGTCGTGGTGCTTGAGGGAGAGGAGGATGGGGCGGTGGATCAGCCTCGCCACCAGCAGCCCCTCCTCTGATGGAGGGCCACGCCGGGGACAACCCCTGCGAATTCTTCGTCAGGCTGCGCCAACCACCGCGCCGTCGCCTTCGCCTCCCGACTCCATTTGTGCGGGAGATGGAGCTGGATCCGCCGCAGGCGTTGCGACTGCATATGAGGGGTTGCGGTAACAGTGGCACATGGGCCAACGTCGAGTTCCCCGCCCCTCACGTCATGTATCTTTGCCGATGGTGGAAGACCTTCGCCCGTGTCCACAACTTGACGGTGGGGCTCGTTCTCTTCTTCAAATTAATGGAGAACGGCCTGCTCTCCGTCAAGGTCTTTGGAGATCATGGAACTCGCCTGAAGTGCTGCGTGGAGAGCTCCTCCGATGACGGGAACATTTCCTCGAGCGGGAGTGATGAGGAGGACAGTGGGGCAGATGATGGGGACGAGTCCGACTAGGCGTCGGACGCCCCGTGCCTGGGCGGATGCGGCAGCAGCATCTGCACCTGGCTGTTCCTTCGGTGAGACCCGCCAGGGGAGGGGCCAGCTCCTTGGACTTCTCGGGACCGCCTCCTTGGGCGGCTGGCATAGGGAAGCCCGGGAAGGCGAGGAAGGCGGGTGGCGGGCCGTCAACTCGGAGTACACAGGCACCGACGCCTTCATTGAACCGTTGTCTCATCTTCCAGCTCTTTTCCCGGGGCCGCCTCTGCCAACCCTCTCCTAAGCGATCGCTGGCGTGTTCTTTTGGTGTCTTCGGCCACCCGTAGCTTGCTTAGGCGCCCCTTTTGCCCTTTTGTTTTCTCGCTTCATTTCCTGAGGAGAGGGAAAAGAAAGGGATTGCGGGCACCATATTTCTTTTTAGTCTTGTAAGCCTTCGGGCCTTCATTAACTTTAGAACTTGTAATCCCCTTGTTCATGTTTTTCATTTCGTATGAACTGTACCTGTACGGGATGTTTTTTAATGAAAAAGGGATGTTTGCCAGGATTATCGTTCGCGGGTGAAACCCACGACAAGGAGTGAATCCTTGTTATTTTTTTAAGATAAACGCTTTTCGCCCGGCAACAGGCCTTGCCATCTCCCCACTTCACTCGACCTTTCTCACACCCTTGGCGGAGGCAGGGATGAGGTGGGCTTAGGCTCCTCGTTCCTCTTCTTTGCTTCCGTGGCTAGGACCAGATTCAGACCCAGGGGATAATCCTTGGGTGCCGAAAAAGGGGAGCACGGTAGCTCAGGGATAGAACGGGGTTTCATGTATCCCAGTCCACAACGAAATGTATGATAGGGGATAGAGAACTTATCTGGATCTGCAGCCCACGGCAACGTCGTCTTGCCGCGGATGAATCCTTGTCCTTGCAGCCCCTGGCAACTTTGGCTTGCCGGGGCTCGGACGCCGGTCCGTCCCCTTTCTTCTAAAATAGCTCGGCAAGGATATTTATGTGCCCTGCAAACCAAAGAAGACAGAGAAGAACAGAGAGACGCACACGTGACCTCTAAGCTAGGGGTTAGCCGCCGCTAAGCACTATCAACCCTAACCAAGGAAGAGACTCAACCTAGCATGCATGCTATAACTTAGGGCGCCAGCACTTCGTTTATTAATGCTCAGGGTCTGCGCCTGGCTTTGTACAAAGCGTTACATGCCTTGCCGGCAAGGCTTGTACAAAAGGGTGGCTTGCCGGGAGGCCCGGCAGCCGCGACTTATGGGTAAAACTTGCAGAGATGCTCGATGTTCCAGGAGTTGCTCACTGGAATGGCATCTTTGGTTTCTAGCCGGACTGCCCCGGGCCTGGTGACTCGTGTTACCCGATAAGGGCCTTCCCACTTCGGCGTCAACTTGTTGGAATTCTTGGCCGACTGAACATGCCGAAGAACAAGGTCGCCTTCCTCAAAACTTCGGGCACGAACCTTGCGGCTATGATAGCGGCGCAAGGCTTACTGGTACGTGCTGCTCTCACAGCCACCCGAAGACGATCTTCCTTAAGGAGCGTCGCGTCATCTTGCGGCAATCGCTCTTGCTCAAGCTCATCATAAGCTAGCACTCGAGGTGACCCGTATATGAGTTCTGTGGGGAGAACAATTTCTGCCCCGTAAACCAGGGCAAAGGGTGTCTGGCTAGTGGCTCGATTTGGCGTCATTCTGATTGACCAAAGAACCGCCGACAACACATCAATCCAGCGCCTTCCACTCTTGCGCAGTCTGTCAAAAGTCTTCGTTCTTAAGCCTCGCAGGACTTCAGTATTTGCTCTCTCCGCTTGGCCGTTGCTCCGTGGATGTGCTAATGTCTACTACACAACCTTCTTCTTGTATACGTTGTTGGGCCTGCAAGTGCACAGGTTTGTAGGACAGTAGCAAATTTCCCTCAAGTGGATGAACTAAGGTTTATCAATTCGTAGGAGGCATAGGATGAAGATGGTCTCTCTCAAACAACCCTGCAACCAAATAACAAAGAGTCTCTTGTGTCCCCAATACACCTAATACAATGGTAAATTGTATAGGTGCACTAGTTCGGCGAAGAGATGGTGATACAAGTGCAATATGGATGGTAGATATAGGTTTTTGTAATCTGAAATAATAAAAACAGCAAGGTAACTAATGATAAAAGTGAGCGTAAACGGTATTGCAATGATAGGAAACAAGGCCTAGGGTTCATACTTTCACTAGTGCAAGTTCTCTCAACAATAATAACATAGATAGATCATATAACAATCCCTCAACATGCAACAAAGAGTCACTCCAAAGACACTAATAGCGGAGAACAAACGTAGAGATTATGGTAGGGTACGAAACCACCTCAAAGTTATTCTTTTGGATCGATCTATAAAAGAGTTTGTACTAGAATAACACCTTAAGACACAAATCAACCAAAACCCTAATGTCACCTAGATACTCCATCGTCACTTCAAGTATCCATGGGCATGATTATACGATATGCATCACACAATCTTAGATTCATCCAACCAACACAAAGTACTTCAAAGAGTTCCCCAAAGTTTCTACTGGAGAGTCAAGAACGTGTGCCAAACCCTATGCATAGGTTCATGGGCAGAACCCGCAAGTTGGTCACGAAAACATACATCAAGAGGCATGTGATATCCCATTGTCACCACAGATAAACACGGCAAGACATACATCAAGTGTTCTCATAAAAGACTCAATCCAATAAGATAACTTTCAAAAGGGAAACTCAATTCATCACAAGAGAGTAGAGGGGGAGAAACATCATAAGATCCAACTACAATAGCAAAGCTCAGGATATATCAAGATCATGCCATAGAGGGAACACGAGAGAGAACACGAGAGAGAGAGAGATCAAACACATAGCTACTGGTACATACCCTCATCCCCGAGGGTAAATTACTCCCTCCTCATCATGGGTAGCTCCAGGATGATGAAGATGGCCACCGGTGATGGGTTCCCCCTCCGCCAGGGTGCGGAACAGGCTCCCGAGAGGTTTTTGGTGGCTACAGAGGCTTGCGACGGCGGAACTCCCGATCTTTCTTGATATTCGATGGTTTTAGGGTACGTAGGTATATATAGGCGAAAGAAGTCGGTCGGGGGGTGCTCGAGGGGTCCACGAGACAGGTGCCGCGCCCTGTAGGGGGGGGCTCCCCCTATCTCCTGGGAACCTTGAGGATCTTCTGACTTGATCTCCAAGCCTCCTGGATGATAATCTTCCAAAAAATCACGTTGCCGAAGGTTTCATTCCTTTGGACTCCGTTTGATATTCCTTTTCTTCGAAATACTAAAACAGGCAATAAAACAGCAATATGGGCTGGGCCTCCGGTTAATAGGTTAGTCCCAAAAGTAATATAAAAGTGTATAATAAAGCCCATAATCACTCAAAACACATAGTAATATAGCATGAATGCTTCGTAAATTATAGATACGTTGCAGACGTATCAGCATCCCCAAGCTTAATTCCTACTCGTCCTCGAGTAGGTAAATGATAAAGAAAGAATTTACGAAGTGTGAATGCTAGAAGGTGCACAAGTTTGATCAATGATAATTTCAATCACCTTTTCTAGCATGATAATATGTCATAATAGTAGTTCATCTCATAAAACTCCTCACGATAAAGTAACAAGCAATTCCCAAGTCAAAGCATAGACCATAAACTTTCTTGAAAGCTAGCAAACTTCATTCTCAGTCATTCAAACAATTGCAATTCATCTTATTTTCAGGAATAACAAACTCCACATACTCAACTATCATATAGTCTTCTACAATTGCTAACACTCACGCAATAGTAATGGTTATGAAGTTTTAATTAGACACAGAGAAAGATTGGGGCTTATAATGTTGCCTCCAAACGTATTCACCTTTGGGTGATGTCAACAATAATAATTCATGCTAACTTACATCCAATTGGATATATATATCAGGATCACCCCAACACAAAGTGCTTGCCAAAGGATAAAATGAAAAAGGGAAAGGTGAAGATCACCTTGACTCTTGCATAAAGTAAAAGACATAAAGTAAAAGATAGGCCCTTTGCAGAGGGAAGAAGAGGTTGTCATGCGCTTTTAGGGTTGGATACACAAAATCTTAATGCGAAAGAACGTCACTTTATATTGCCCCTTGTATATGGACCTTTATTGTGCAGTCCATCGCTTTTATTGCTTCCATAACAAGTTATTACAAAGCTTATTTTCTCCACACTCATAAGTCATGCATATTTAGAGAGCAATTTTTATTGCTTGCAGCGATGACAACTTACTTGAAGGATCTTACTCAATCCATAGGTAGGTATGGTGGACTCTCATGGCAAAAACTAGGTTTAAGGATATTTGGAAGCACAAGTAGTATCTCTACTTAGTGCAAGGAATTTTGGCTAGCATGAGGGGGAAAGGCAAGCTCAACATGTTTGAATGATCCATGACAATATACTTTAACTGAGATGTCGAAAAACATAAACCATTACGTTGTCTTCCTTGTCCAACATCATCTCTTTAGCATGTCATACTTAATGAGTGCTCCCAATTATAAAAGATGTCTAGGATAGTGTATTTATATGTAAAATCTCTCTTCCTTCAATATTCTTTCATGAATTGTTCAAATGACCAATACAATGCTTGCTAACCTCCAATAAATTTACAACCTCTACTTCTTAGACGTGAAGTCATTAGTCCCCATGGGATAAACAAATGAGGCATATATAATTTCAGATTCAT
The DNA here is from genome assembly GCA_963921465.1 of Triticum timopheevii. Taxonomy (NCBI): domain Eukaryota; kingdom Viridiplantae; phylum Streptophyta; class Magnoliopsida; order Poales; family Poaceae; genus Triticum; species Triticum timopheevii. Next base: position 242,207,421 of record OY997264.1, on the reverse strand, counting down.
GACAATCAACTCATTCAACAATTTACTCATAGGATATAAGTGAAGCACACGAGTAAATGACAAACTACTCCAAAAAGATATAAGCGAAGATCAATGAGTAGATAAATAATTATGTAGCTATATGAAGACTCTCTCCCATTTAAGAATTTCAGATCTTGGTATCTTATTCGAACAGCAAACAAAACAAAATAAAATGATAATGCAAGGATAGCACAACTCATGTGAAGAAGCAAAAACTTCGGCTCAACCGATACTAACCGATAGTTGTTGAAAAAGAAAGGTGGGATGCCTGCCGGGGCATCCCCAAGCTTAGATGCTTGAGACTTCTTGAAATATTATCTTGGGGTTCCTTGGGCATCCCCAAGCTTGAACTTTTGTGTCTCCTTAATTCCTCTCATAAAATGGCTTCTCTATTTCTCAAAAAGCTTCATTCACAACAAACTCAACAAGAACTCGTGAGATAGGTTAGTATAAACCAATGCAAAACCTTATCATCTTCTACTGTAACAAATCACTAAAATTATTATTTAACATTGCATACTAAATGCCTCTGCATATTTAGTACTCCTATCCTCAAATAGAATCATTAAACAAGCAAACATATGCAAACAATGCAAACATAACAACAATCTGTCAAAACAGTACAGTCTGTAAATAATGCAGGATTCATCGTACATCCCTGACCCCAAAAATTATGAACTAAAATTCCCACTGCAGTAAATTTATCAGAGCTCATTATGCAAAAAGTTTCAACCTTATATCGTGCTCTGACTTTTCTAGGGAATTTTTGGAACAGCGGTAAACTTTCTGTTTTCAAACAGCAACATGTATACTAGCAAAATAAGCATGGCAATGGCTATCCTCGACATTTTTATTGAAAATAAAAATGCAAAACATTAATCTAAACAACAGCAAATACTAACAAAATAAAGTGATGCTCCAAGCAAAACACATATCATGTGGTGAATAAAAATATAGCTCCAAGTAAAGTTACCGATGAACGAAGACGAAAGAGGGGATGCCATCCGGGGCATCCCCAAGCTTAGGCTCTTGGTTGTTCTTGAATATTATCTTGGTGTGCCTTGGGCATCCCCAAGCTTAGGCTCTTGCCACACCTTATTCCATAGTCCATCGAATCTTTACCCAAAACTTGAAAACTCCACAACACAAAACTCAACACAAAACTCGTAAGCTCCGTTAGTATAAGAAAATAAAATCACCACTTAGGTACTGTAATGAACTCATTATAAATTCATATTGGTGTAATATCTACTGTACTCCAACTTATCTATGGTTCATACCCTCCGGTACTACTCATAGATTCATCAAAATAAGCAAACAACACATAGAAAACAGAATCTGTCAAAAACAGAACAATCTGTAGTAATCTGTAACAAATGTATACTTCGGGACCTCCAAAAATCCTACGAAATTAGGAAGTCCTAAGAAATTTGTGTGCCAATCCAGAGCAAAAAGAATCAGATCCGAAGCACGTTTCTGTCAAATAACAAAACTAATTTACTGGGTGAAAAAGTTTCTGATTTTCAGCAGGATCAACACAACTATCACCGTAAGCTATCCTAATGGTCTAACTTGGCACTTTATTGAAACAAAAGCTATAAAACATGATTACTACAGTAGCATAATCATGTGGACACACAAAAACAGTAAGGGTAAATATTGGGTTGTCTCCCAACAAGCGCTTTTCTTTAATGCCTTTCTTGCTAGGCATGATGATGCCAATCATGCTCACATAAAAGATAAGAATTGAAACATAACGGGAGCATCATGAAGCATATGACTAGCACATTTAAGCCTAACCCACTTCCTATGCATAGGGATTTTGTGAGCAAACAACTTATGGTAACAATAATCAACTAGCATAGGACGGCAAAACAAGCATAACTTCAAGATTTTAAGCACATAGAGAGGAAACTTGACATTATTGCAATTCCTACAAGCATATGTTCCTCCCTCATAATAATTTTCAGTAGAATCATGAATGAATTCAACAATATAACCAGCACCTAAAGCATTCTTTTCATGATCTACAAGCATATAATATTTACTACTCTTCACGTAAGCAAATTTCTTCTCATTCGGAATAGTGGGAGTATCATCAAAGACTTGAATACTATAAATTGTTTCCACATTAAAAGAGTAATGTTCAGAAAAAGGGTAATCATAATCATGACATGTTTTATAAATATAATTATCACTACTTCTTATAGCATAAGTTTCATCACGATAATCATCATAAGTAGCAACTTCGTTCTCATCATAATCGATTGAAACATCTCCCAAGATAGTGGAATCACTAAATAAAGTTGACACTCTTCCGAATCCACTTTCGTATTCATCAAAATAAGATTCAACATCCTCAAAAATAGTGGGATCACTACTTCCTAAAGTTGACACTCTTCCGAACCCACTTTCATCAATATAATCATCATAAATAGGAGGCATGCTATCATCAAAATAAATTTGCTCATCAAAGCTTGGGGGACAAAAAATATCATATTCATCAAACATAGCTTCCCCAAGCTTGTGGCTTTGCATATCATTAGCATCATGGATATTCAAGGAATTCATACTAACAACATTGCAATCATGCTCATCATACAAAGATCTAGTACCAAACATTCTAATGCATTCTTCTTCTAGCACTTGAGCACAATTTTCCTTTACATCGTTCTCATGAAAGATATTAAAAAGACGAAGCGTATGAGACAAGCTTAACTCCATTTTTTTGTAGTTTTCTTTTATAAACTAAACTAGTGATAAAACAAGAAACAAAAAGATTCGATTGCAAGATCTAAAGATATACCTTCAAGCACTCACCTCCCCGGCAACGGCGACAGAAAATAGCTTAGTTGACGGGGTGTGAGTGAGTGCCCTTTACCTAGCCTCCCCGGCAACGGCGCCAGAAAAGAGCTTAGTTGTCTACTACACAACCTTCTTCTTGTAGATGTTGTTGGGCCTGCAAGTGCACATGTTTGTAGGATAGTAGCAAATTTCAATCAACTGGATGACCTAAGGTTTATGAATCCGTAGGAGGCATAGGATGAAGATGGTCTCTCTCAAACAACCCTGCAACCAAATAACAAAGAGTCTCTTGTGTCCCCAACACACCCAATACAATGGTAAATTGTATAGGTGCACTAGTTCGGTGAAGAGATGGTGATACAAGTGCAATATGGATGGTAGATATAGGTTTTTGTAATCTGAAATAATAAAAATAGCAAGGTAACTAATGATAAAAGTGAGCGTAAACGGTATTGCCATGATAGGAAACAAGGCCTAGGGTTCATACTTTCACTAGTGCAAGTTCTCTCAACAATAATAACATAGATAGATCATATAACAATCCCTCAACATGCAACAAAGAGTCACTCCAAAGCCACTAATAGCGGAGAAAAAACCTAGAGATTATGGTAGGGTACGAAATCACCTCAAAGTTATTCTTTCGGATTGATCTACTAAAGAGTTCGTACTAGAATAACACCTTAAGACACAAATTAACCAAAACCCTAAGGTCACCTAGATACTCCATTGTCACTTCAAGTATCTGTGGGCATGAATATACGATATGCATCACACAATCTTAGATTCATCCAACCAACACAAAGTACTTCAAAGAGTGCCCCAAAGTTTCTACAGGAGAGTCAAGAACGTGTGCCAACCCCTATGCATAGGTTCATGGGCGGAACCCGCAAGTTGGTCACCAAAACATACATCAAGAGGCACATGATATCCCATTGTCACCACAGATAAACACGGCAAGACATAGATCAAGTGTTCTCATAAAAGACTCAATCCGATAAGATAACTTCAAAAGGGAAACTCAATTCATCACAAGAGAATAGAGGGGGAGAAACATCATAAGATCCAACTACAATAGCAAAGCTTGGGATACATCAAGATCGTGCCATAGAGGGAACACGAGAGACAACACGAGAGAGAGAGAGATCAAACACATAGCTACTGGTACATACCCTCATCCCCGAGGGTGAACTACTCCCTCCTCGTCATGGATAGCATCGGGATGATGAAGATGGCCATCGGTGATGGGTTCCCCCTCCGGCAGGGTGCCGGAACGGGCTCCCGAGAGGTTTTTGGTGGCTACAGAGGCTTGTGACGGCGGAACTCCTGATCTATCTTGATATTCGATGGTTTTAGGGTACGTAGGTATATATAGGCGAAAGAAGTCGGTCTGGGGGTGCTCGAGGGGTCCATGAGACAGGGGGCCGCACCCTGTAGGGGGGCGCGCCCCCTATCTCCTGGGCACCTCGAGGATCTTCTGACTTGATCTCCAAGCCTCCTGGATGATAATCTTCCAAAAAATCACGTTGCCAAAGGTTTCATTCTGTTTGGACACCGTTTCATATTCCTTTTCTTCGAAATACTGAAACAGACAATAAAACAGCAATATGGGCTGGGCCTCCGGTTAATAGGTTAGTCCCAAAAGTAATATAAAAGTGTATAATAAAGCCCATAATCACTCAAAACACATAGTAATATAGCATGAATGCTTCATAAATTATAGATACGTTGGAGACGTATCATGTGCCACAGAAGCAAAACAGACCCTACTGCCGAGATCCTCAATATATTGCATGAAGGCATGGCTTGTGAACTGTGTGCCGTTGTCGGCGATGATCCTGTTGGGCACCCCAAAACAGCACACTAGTCCTTTGAAGAACTTGATGGCTGACTGCGCTGTCACCTTCCTCACTACTTCCACCTCTGGCCACTTTGTGAACTTGTCGATTGCAACGTACAAGTACTCAAAGCCCCTGACAGCATGGGGGAAGGGCCCAATATGTCGAGCCCCCAGACCGAGAAGGGCCAGGTGAGAGGGATAGTTTGAAGGGCTTGAGCTGGTTGATGGAGCTTCTTCGAATGGAACTGGCACACTTCACACTTGGTTACTAGTGTCGTCGCATCCTCGAGGGCGGTGGGCCAGAAGAAACCTTGCCGGAAAGCCTTTCCTACAAGGGCCCTCGACCCTATGTGGGAGCCACATATGCCTCCATGTATCTCTGCCAACAGCTTTAGTCCTTCCTCCCGGGAGATGCACTTCAATTTCACCCCATTCGGTCTTCTTCTATACAATATGTTATCAACGAATTGGTACAGAGAAGACCGGCGGGCTACTCTTTCTGCCTCTTCCTGCTCCTCAGGAAGCTCTCCTTTTTGGAGGAATCGGACGGTGTGCTACGCACATGCCGAAGCCTATGGCTCGGCGACAAGGACCAAAGGCGTCTCTTCTGCCACGGGAGCGGCCGCCTCCACGGCCATGACCTGAGATCCTGCCGGAGTCGGTTGCCCCGCGGCAGGATCGGCATCCACGGCAACATGTTCACTGGTGGCCCCAGGGAGCTCGGTGGGGAAGTACTTGCCGGGGCCTAGCTTCATCCACTTGCTCTGCCCGGTCGACGGCTCAACGGATGGTTGAGTTAACTAAAGCACAAAAGTACCTAGTTCCATAGGTAGCTTGAGGGCAGCACACTTTGACAGGTAGTCGGCGATGTCGTTCTCCGCCCGAGGGACATTCTCCGCTTGTATACCATCAAAGCGCTCCTCTAGTTTCCTCACCTCATCTATGTAAGCTTCCATCAACGCGCTTTGATAATCTTTGTTGATCTGCCTGACAACGAGTTGTGAGTCGCCCCTAACGATGAGCTTTTTAACCCCGAGGTCTGCCGCGATCCTAAGACCGGCAAGAAAACCCTCGTACTCGGTGGTGGTGTTGGTTGACATCTTCCGGGGGAAGTGCATCTGGATGACATACTTGAAGTGCTCTCCGGTGGGTGCGACAAGCAGCACACCAGCACCGGCGCCTTGCAGCGAGAAGGCACCATCAAAGTACACGATCCAGTCGCGGCTCCTTTCCTTGCCAGGGAGAGCGGTCTCCTGTACCTCTTTGTCGGGCGTCGAGGTCCATTCTGCAACAAACTCCTCTAAGACTCTACTCTGAATCGTTGAGGTACTTTCGAACTTCAGACCAAAACTTGACAGCTCCAGGGCCCATTCCAGGATCCTCCCCGTTGCATCTGGGTTATGCAGTATCCCTTGCAATGGGAGGCAGGTGACCACCGTGATCTCGTGCGCCTGGAAGTAATGGCGCAGCTTCCTCGAAGCCATAAGGAGGCCGAAGAGCAGCTTTTGCACACCTGAGTACCTCGACCTAGCCCCCTGCAAGAGGGAGCTGACGAAGTAAACTGGGTGATGTACCATTTTCTTCTTCTGCTGCCTCTTCACCTGGTCGTGCGGGTCCTGTCATACTGGCGCCAGTCTTGCTGGGACCGAGCCTTGCCGGGGACTCAGTCTTGCCAGGACCGAGCCCTGCCGGGGAGGGTTCTGGCCTGCCAACCGTTGACTCTGCCGCTGCTCCTGCCTCCTCATCGACCTCTCTTCGCGCCACTAGTGCAGCGCTAACCACCCGATTTGTTGCCACTAGATAAAGCAGCAACGGTTCTTGTGGTTTGGGCGCAACCAGCACTGGGGTAGAAGAGAGGTATTTGTTGCCGCGGACTTGGAGATGAACCGGCTCATGGTGGCAACGTAGCCAGTGAGCCGGCGCACATCGTTGATCCGCTTGGGTGCCTCAATCTGCTCGATGGCCTTGATCTTATTTGGGTTTGCTTCAATCCCGCGCTGGGACACAAAGAACCCGAGAAGCTTGCCAGACAGGACGCCGAAGACACACTTCTTAGGGTTCAATCTGAGGTTGATCTTGCGCAGGTTTGCGAATGTTTCCTCCAGATCTTGCACAAGGGTCGCTTGGTCCTTGGTTTTGACCACTATGTCATCCATATAAGCTTCCATATTTCAATGTAGCTGGGGCTCAAAACCAATTTGGACTGCTCTTGCAAAGGTTGAGCCAACACTCTTCAACCCGAAAGGCATCTGTAAAAAGCAATACGTACCACATGGGGTGATGAATGCTATCTTCTCCTCGTCCTCTTTCGTCATGAAGATCTGGTGGTATCCCGAGTAGGCGTCGAGGAATGATAAAAGGTCACACCCGGCCGTGGAGTCAACAATCTGGTCAATGCACGGTAATGGGAAGGGATCCTTTGGACAAGCCTTATTAATGTCCGTGTAATCAACACACAGCCTCCACTTCCCATTTGCCTTGCGCACTACTACCGGATTGGCCAACCACGTCGGATGGAGTACCCCTCTCACCAAGCCTGCCACCTCTAGCTTTCTGATTTCCTCCGTGATGAACTCCTGCCTCTCTAGAGCTTCCTTCCTGACCTTCTGCTTGACGTACCGCGCATGAGGACAGACAGCAAGGTGGTGCTCAATCACCTCCCTGGGAGCACCGGGGATGTCAGAGGCTTGCCATGCAAACACATCGACATTCGCCCGCAGGAAGGTGACGAGCTCGCTTTCCTATTTGCCATCGAGGGTGGAGCTTATGGTAAAAGCTCCACCCGTGCCGTCCTCCTTGATGGGCACCTTCTTGGTCTCTGGTGGTGTGGCTCTGGACTTCTTGCTCTTGCCGGCGGAGCTCTCTGGCACGTTCTCAACAGAAGCACAACACCCCGAAGAGGTGCGCTTGCGGTCGTGGGTGCAAGGGGTCTCGCCGGTCTTCTTCCTCCCCCCCCCCCCTGGGGCTCCGTCGGCAGGAGCAGGTGCCTTAGCGGCAGCTGCTGCAACTGCTTCCCGGCAGAGTTGCTTGGCCCAGATCAACGCATCTTTCTTGTCAGAGGGGACGGTGATGATGTTCATCGGCCCGGGCATCTTCAGCATGTTGTAGGCGTAGTGTGAAGCCGCCATGAACTTGGCTAGTGCCGGGCGGCCGAGGATCCCGTTGTAAGGGAAGGGGATCTCGGCTACATCGAAAACAATCCATTCTGTCACGTGGTTCAGTTCACCTCTGAATGTCACGGGCAGCGTGCCCTTTCCCTTTGGCTGGCTCCTCCCCGGATTAACCCCTTGGAATGTGCCCGTCTCCTCGAGGTCCCCATCGGGGATCTGCAGCCTGTTGACCACAACAGGCGAGATCAAGATCAGGCCGGCCCCGCCGTAAACCAACATCTTTGTCACCTTGAGGTTGCGGATTGTTGGCGAAGCCAACAACGGCAAGCACACGACCGCAGTAGTGCGATCAGGGTGGTCCTCGGTGTCGAAGATGATGGGCGTGCTGGACCATTTCAGCGGCTTCCGCGTGTCGAACGATGGCTCCACCGCCGTGATCTCACGCGCCCACTGCTTGAGTTGGCGGTGAGACGTATGCAGCGAGGCACCACCATCGACGCACATGGCCTCTTTGGCTTTCTGAAACTCGTGGTCGCCGGACTCATCGTCCTCGTCATGATCATCACCTTCCTGCTTCTTATCGCGGCCTCGAGCGGGCCTTTCCTGCTGGTTATCCTTGCCGCGGCGGCCTCCTTGGCCGCCACGTTTCTTGCCGGATCCCTCGGCACCATCTGGGCCTTTCTCCTTGTCCCGCCGCTCATACTCAGCTTTCTGCTTCTCGGCGAGCAGCTCTACCTGCCCGCAGTTTTGGAGATCATGACCCTTGGTGCGGTGGATCTTGCAATACTGCTTGTCGGAGCCCCCTGGCTTATCGGCAGCCGCCAAGGCCTGACAAGCGGCACACCTGGCAACCTCCTTCCCGGGGTCACTTGCCTTGGGTTTCTTGGTTGCGCCGGTATCGTCGGATCCCTCGACGACAAGCATGGTCTTGCTCCTGCGCTTCCTGTTATGGCGCCGGCCCTTCTTCGCTGGGGTGGCGGTATCATCCGTGGAGTCGGTTTCCGCGCCGGCGTCTTCGCCGGGGTACTTCCTTCCCTCTTCAGCACGAGCGCACCGATCGGCCAGAACATAAAGTTCGGCTACATCTCTGACCTTGTTCATCGCCAGCTCTTCACGCATCTTACGATTGCACACATTCTGATGGAACGCACTGATCATGGCGGCAGGATGAACATCGGGGATGTTGTACTGCACTCGGCTGAACCTTTGGATGTACTTGCGCAAGTTCTCCCTTCTTTCTGGGGGATGATTTGTAAATCACTCGCATGGCCATAAGCCTGGTGACCTCCGGTAAAGGCGCCAACAAACTCATGGCATAGATCCACCCAAGAAGAGATGGAATCCACCGGCAAGTGCATCAACCATGACATAACATTAGGCTTGAGTGCCAACGGGAAGTAATTGGCAAGCACCTTATCATCGCGGGCCCCAGCAGCTTGCATCGCGATGGTGTAGATGCCGAGGAACTCTGACGGGTGAGTCTTGCCGTTGTACTTCTCGCCAACGTCAGGCTTGAACGTATGGTGGGAGGGCCACTGGAACTGCCGCAGCTCACGGGTGAAGGCCGGACAACCCACCTCATAAGGTAGGCCACCGTAGCCTCCCGGCGCTGGGTGGTCCGTAGCAGGCCCTGCCCACCTGTCCGACTGGTGGCGTCCGTCACGTTGGCGCTTGATGGTAGTTCGAGCGTCCTCATGAACCCGCTCCCAAAGGACTTGACGCTGATCGCGGTTGGTTCGCGGGTCGGACGGCGTGATGGAGATATCGTCTCGGGAGTTGTCGCGATGAACCGACACTCGGGGTGGCCGGGATGGAGGAGGGGAATGCACCGTGGCTGCATCTCCTCTAGCACGGTCTCCGCTGACATGCGGTGGCCTAGTGGAGCGACGGCATACGGGTCCCGCTGGTCGCAACTCATCGTTGTTGGCGATGCCGACGAGGCTCCGGACGGTGGACCTCCAATCGTCGAGCTTCTCTGCGGCGGGAGGAAAATCGAGGAGCAGTTGCGCGCGCTAGGGCTTCCGCTAGCGTGGGTGGCGGCGAGAGCTGGGTGGACCGCGATGCACCTTGACTTCTAACCACGTTAGAAGGAGCTGCGTCACGGCCCCACAGCCATTCGCCACCTCCGTCAGCACCTCAGCACGCATGCTGGCCCTCCTCATCATGTGATGGGCGCACGGGACTCCTCCCAGGGCGGAGCGTAGGAAACCCGCAGGGCGATGCTGCTCATCACGCACAACTTGGGAAGAGTGCGCCGTGGGCGCCGGTGTTGGCATCTTGGAGGCCGCCGTACTGCCGTCTGGCGGGATGGCGGCGCCCCTGGAGGCCCCGCGCCGCCTGCGGGGGGGGGGGGGCGACTCTGTCTCTGGAGCCCACGACCAGTGGCTTGTCACCTGGCGCGCGAACGACGCCACTCGCCAGGCCTGAACCGCCAGGGTGATGTGGATGTCCGCGGGCCGCGCCATGGGTTCTCTCCGTGACTGGCCCGCTACTGGTCCGCACCGGTGCTGGCAACCTGGTCCCGGACGAATCGATCACCGTGGTTGCCTTCTTCTTAGGAGCCATGGCGATGGAGAACAGCTAGGTCAACTGCTAGACTAGATTCTCACAATTGCGCCCCCTACCTGGCGCGCTAAAGATGTCAGTGGGAAACAACACCTATGGGATCACTGGAATCCCTACTACGGTTGCGGGGCGCGGGGATCATGAGAAGAGCGAGACTAGTAGACAACACAAAGGGGATTTACCCAGGTTCGGGCCGCAAAGATGCGTAAAACCCTACGATCCTGCTTTGGTGGATGTATTTAGTGTTCTTGAGCTCTTGAACTAGCTCTGGGTGTTGCTAGGTTCGAAAGAGCTGAATCCTTCTCCAGTGCGCCATGGGCCTCCTTTTATAGGCGAAAGGGGTTGCCACAGTGGCACACATGAGGTGGAAAGTGCTATAGTGCTATGAGCTTATCGCTGGTATTACAGGACAAAGCACATTTAATGCGAGGCTTAGGTGTCCCTTGACTTTATCGGGGACGGGAGCGAGGCCCGTCCCGTCCGTCGCTGCACATCCTTGTTTCCACACGCGCCCTGGCCAGCGGTGCATGCGGTGCCATGTAGGCAGGCAGGCAGCTAAGGTGGCGTGGTGGTGGAGCCTCCAGGAAGGGTTGCATGTTGCCACGCAGGTGCCTGCCCAGCTGGTTGTGTTGGCAGCTGCATGCGAACGGCGGCGGAGACTTGGCTGGCGGGGGCCTGGCAGTGGCCCTGCTGGCGCGGTTGGCGACGGTCTTGCCGGGTTGCCCGGCAAGGGTCTTGCCGTGGCGCGCTGGCGTCCCCAGCAAGGATCTTGCCGGGGGTCTTGTGGGTTTCTTCGGTGGGGATGGTTGCCTTCCTATCCTCATTTGATCTTGACTATTCTTTGTCTTCACAAAGATCTGCATGCCACCACGGAGGTGCCTCCCGAGCCCTGTCCCAACGCGTTTATTTAGCATTGGTGGGCTCTAAGGTGGCTCGTTCGGCTGGTGGGGGCAAGCTGCCCCAGCAAGGTCCTTGCCGGGGCCGCTGAGGCTGCCGCGGCAAGGGTCCTTGCTAGGGAAACCTGCCTCATCTATCTGATCTTTGTGGGTGTGATCCTTGTCGTTGCTTTGTTTGTCCTGTGTCTTCCGCTTCTCTCTGGCTTCCCTTTCCTGCCCTGTTATGCGTGGCCGTGGTGGGTGGTTCTGACTGCCCGTGCACAAGTAAAGGGGTCAAAAGGAGAGCCCCTACTTTTGTACACCGACAGCCATCCTCGGATACCCTGTCTTGGCTCAGTTCATGGCAGCAACCCATCCGGCCTACAACCTCATGAAGATGCCGGGGAGTAGCGGCTTCCTCACGGTAGCTAGAGATACCAAGGAGGCTCTACAGGCGCTCAAGCTCGCCCTCAAGACTCTCGCGGCGGCGCAGCCTGCCGGCACGGAGACCTCCAAGGCCAAGGGGGCTGCACCGACCAAGAAGAAGCAGTTGTTCACTCAGGACAAGGCAGAGACCAAGCAGGTGCCACTTGAGGAGGACGGGTCCTCAGGAACCACCTTCAGCATAGGTGCCAACCTCGACCCCGGCCAAGAGGAGGCGCTGGTGAAGTTCTTGCGCTCGAACAAGGAGGTGTTCGTGTGGGAACCCAAGCAGCTAGCGGGGGTCCCAGGGGAGGTGATTGAGCATCACCTTAATGTGTGCCCCAATGTACGCCCCGTGAAGCAGAAAGCGAGGCGGCAGTACACCGAGAAGCAAGCCTTCATCTTCCAAGGAACCCGCAAGATAGAGGCAGCAACTATTATTCGCGAGGTCCGCTACCCCAAATGGCTGGGAAACCCCGTTGTCGTGCCAAAAAAGGGAGGAAAGGAGTGCATGTGCATCGACTTCACCAACCTCAATAAGGTCTGTCCTCAAGATCCGTTCCCGCTCCTCCGGATCGATCAGATTTTTGACTCCACAGTCGAGTGCGACCTGCTATGTTTCCTGGATGCATTTTCGGGTTATCACCAAATCAAGATGGCGGTGGAAGACGTGGAGAAGACAGCCTTCCTGACCCCATGTGGAGTATACTGCTACACTTGCATGCCGTTCGGGTTGTGCAACACGGGCACAACCTTCCAGCGGCTGATGCACATTGCCTTGGGCCGGCAGCTCGGGAAAAACGCCAAGGCTTACGTCGGCGACATAGTGGTGAAATCTCGGGAGGCAAGGACCTTGATCCAAGATTTGGAGGAGACCTTCGCGAGCCTCCGCCAGGTGGACCTGCGACTGAACCCAGAGATGTGCGTGTTTGGCGTCCCTTCCGGCAAGCTGCAGGGCTTCCTTGTGTCCCACAGAGGGATCGAGGCCAACCCGGAGAAGGTCAAGGCAATCGAAGACATCAGTCCACCGCAAACCCTCCAAGAAATGCAGAAGCTCGCCGGTCGCGTGACTGCGTTAGGATGCTTCATCTCCAAGATGGGGGAGCGTGCCCTGCCGTTCTTCAAGATGATGAAGAAGAAAGGCCCGTTTGAATGGATACATGAGGCCGACCAACCGTTTAAAGACCTCAAGAAATATCTGACCAGCCCTCTGGTGATGGTGGCACCGTGCCCTCTCGAGTCCCTGGTGCTCTACCTCGCCGCCACTCCCTACTCCGGCAGCGCAGCCCTAGTGGCGGTTCGGGAGGAACGCCAGGCTAAGGCCGTGTCATGACCAGCCGCGGCCTCAGCCATGACAACGCAAGACCAAGAAGGCCTCACGAGGACCACAACCACGGCTGTCGGAGACCAACCTCAGCAGGAAGACGCCCCTAGGGCTGAAGAGGCCGCACCAAGCAACTGGGCGCTAGGGGATTCATCGTCTCAGGAGGCGCATCAACCTCTGGAGGAGACAAGCCTCGTCAGCACACCCACCCTCGTCGAGCATCCAGTGTACTTTGTTAGCACGGTGTTGCGGGATGCAAGGGCACAATACCCCATGCCTCAGAAGCTTTTACTCATGCTCTTGGTGGCCTCGCGTAAGCTGCGACACTACTTTCAAGGCCATCCCATCAAGGTCGTCTCAGCCTGCCCATTGGAAAGGGTACTCAGGAGCCCCAACTCCGCTAGAAGGATCGCCGAATGGAAAATCAAGCTGCAAGTGTTTCAGTTGGAGTTCAGCACAACCAAGGTCGTCAAGGGAGCCGCGCTTGCTGATTTTGTGGAAGAATGGACAAAGGCGCTAGGGCTCAAGGTGAGCGAGGATCGGTCTCTCTCCCCAGGAAGTGAGGCACCAGATGGCTGGGTCATGTACTTCGATGGAGCATTCTCGCGGCAGGGTGCGGGGGCTGGTGTAGTGCTTATATCCCCCACTCAGGACAAGCTCTACTACGCCGTACAACTCTGCTTCTAGTAGGGAGAGAAGGTCTCCAGCAACAGAGCAGAATACGAGGCCTCATAGCTGGCCTGAAAGCTGCAGTGGCACTGGGAGTGAAGCGCCTCATCATCAAGGGCGATTCACATCTCCTCATCAATTTCTCCAACAAGGTGTACGAGCCGAAGGATGAGCACATGGAGGCATATCTTTCAGAAATACGCAAGATGGAGAAGCAGTTCTGGGGGCTAGAGTTGCAGCATGTGCCCCGCGGGACCAACCAAGAGGCTGATGACATCGCCAAGAGGGCGTCCAGGCGACTGCCTCAGGAACCTGGCGTTTTCGAGGAGCGACACTTCAAGCCGTCAGCGGCACCATCACTTTCAAGCAAGACGCAGCCTTGGGAAGAGGTCCCTCAGCCACCAACCAGAGGAGCCCCGACCTGTGGCCCGACCTCGGGAGCACACCTACTCTTTGCACTGGAGCATCAGGAGGGATGCTGGAGCACGGAATTCAAGGACTACATGATGCAAGGGATGCTGCCAGAGAAAGAGGAGGACGCGGAATGTGTGGCCCGGCAGGCCACGGCCTACTGCATCCAAGACGGTGAGTTATACCGGAAGCGGCCAAATGACGTTTCCCTACGTTGCATATCTAGGGAACAGGGGAAGGAACTGCTGGCTCACATACACGGTGGAGATTGTGGACACCACTCATCATCACGGACCGTCGTCGGCAAGGCGTTTCGTAGCGGGTTCTACTGGCCTACGACACTCAGCAACGCGATCGAGCTGGTGAAGTCCTGTGAAGCCTGGCAATTCCATGCCAAGCAGATTCATCTGCCAGCTCAGGGCCTGCAGACCATCCCGCTCTCGTGGTCGTTCGCGGTCTGGGGGCTAGATATCTTGGGCCTGTTTCCCCGAGCGCCTGGGGGTTACCGCTACCTCTACGTCGCCATCGACAAGTTCACCAAGTGGGCAGAGGTGGAAGCCATCCGCACCATCCCAGCCGGTTCTGCGGTCAAGTTCATCAAGGGCCTTGTGAGCCGGTTTGGGGTCCCTAACCGCATCATCACCAACAATGGTTCGCAGTTCACTAGTAACCTCTTAAAAACGTATTGTGCTAACCTTGAAACGCAGATATGCTACGCTTCGGTGGCGCACCCCTGGAGTAACAGTCAGGCCGAACGCGCCAACACGGAGGTGCTGAGGGGCCTCAAGACCGGGACCTTCAAGAAGAAGCTGGAGGCCTGTAGCAGGGGCCGGTACGATGAGCTCTAGTCCGTGTTGTGGTCCATCCGCACTACCGCCACCAAGCCAACTGGCGATACCCCATTCTTCCTCGTCTATGGAGCAGAGGCGGTTCTCCCTCACGAGGTCAGGCGTCGCTCCGCGCGGGTCTTAGCGTTTGATGAGGCGCAGCAGGACGGCATGTGGGGGGTGGACCTCGTGCAGGGGGAGGAACATCATCCTGAAGCCACACTACGAGCAGCAAGATACCAGCAGGCGCTGCGGTGGTATCATTGTCGCAACACCCACCCCAGTACTCTTGAGGTAGGTGACCTCGTACTCAGGCGGGTGCTCTCTAGGGAAGGGCTGCATAAGCTCTCGCCCATGTGGGAGGGCCCGTTCAAGGTTGTCCATGTTTCCAGGCTTGCACCGCGCGCCTGGAGACTCAGGAGGTTGTACCCATCCCAAACACCTGGAACATCCAGCATCTCCGGAAGTTTTATCCCTCAAGAAAGGACCAGTGCCTATGAAGAAGGCTCGGTGCCTGTGAAGCTCACTGCCCGAAGAAAGGCCCGGTGCCTGTGAAGAAGGCCCAGTGCCTGTGAAGCTCGCCGCCCGTGACACGCTCGCGTAATAATGAGTAGGGTTGTACACGCCTCGGGGTCTCCGGAGTGCCGCCCTTTGTCCTTGGGGGCTCCCGCCCACGCCCAGTGGCAGTACTTAGATCCACGCTGGTGAGAAGACATCGAAGACTAGATTAGGTGCCGGACGCTGCTTTTCGTTTACTTTCCGCAGTTGGCTTGTTGTCCATTATTTGAACCTTTATTAAAGTTGCTTCTAGTGTTCTTTCCCGGTTCTGCCCATCGTCTTCTGCCCTTGTTTTCTGTTTTCAGCTTTTGCCTGAGTCGTTCTCTCTCTCGCAATCCTCGCGAGGGGCCTGCGCGGGCGCCCTCATGAGCCCTTCCTCTCCTGATTTTCGCGAGGCTCTCTCGTTCGAGTTCACAGCGGGAGCACCCCTCCCAGTCCATGCCCCTCGGGCATCACGACACAAAGCATTGGGACATTGCCGGCAACCCTCGCGACCAAGGTTCAGAAATAATTCTCCCAGCAAATTTTTTGCAGCTCTTAAAGCGCCCGGCGAGGCTTGAAGCAGGCACATCGCGAGGCGGAAACTACTTCAAACATCCCAAGCTAAGTTGTTCCTACGCGCAGACGCATAACAACGACACCATAACACAACACAAGAACAATAAATGTAGTACAATAACTAGGGAATCATAGTTTGTTGCACGCCCCCACTGGGCCCCATACTCTCGATGCAGGAAAAGGAGGAAAACAAAATAAAAGCTGCATGCGCCTTGCAACAGCTCGCGAGGAGGGATCTGCGATGTCCTCCTGAGCTCATTCAGACTCCACCTCACGCTTCATCGGAGCGCGACGACGTGATGACCCGCTGCCGCCCTCGAAGCAGCCGCGGCAGCGTGGTGGCTAATCGCGGCCACCGCTGGAGGAGCTGTCACCGGAAAAGGAGCCGCTGAAGCTCGACGAGCTGCGGTTGCCACCGGGAGTGGGTCTGCCTTCGCCCTCGTCGCGGCCGTCGCCAAGGCGAAGCACCTCGTCGCCATCGTCGTCATCAGGGAAGCACCCAACACGGCGGCCATCTTCTCCGAACACCCTCACATAGAGGGTCGTGCTGCCATCATACTTGAAGTGGAGGTGTAGCGCCTGCCCAAACCACGCGCACGGGCAAACATCTGCTAGCCCTGGGCCAGGGCTACTTTGCCGGCGACGGAGATCTCCACCGCGACCCAGGAGGCCTTGCTGTAGCAGCCGTCCGCCTGCAACCAGAGCCCGCTGGGGCCAGCGGCCGGCAGTTCACCAGCGAAGGAGCGAGGGAGCTGAAGCCAGTTGCCAGCTGGGTTATCCGACCATACAACAAACTCCGGCAGCACCTCCGCCAAGTGGAAGTGTGGCCGGGGAGACCGCGCAGCCACGGCACGCCTTCCCCCCACCAACTGGGCTGTCTTGACATGGGCGGCAACCACCGCGTGAAGGGCCACCGCCGCAACCACGGGAAGCCACGCCAGTGGTCGTGGGATGCTTGCGAGGACGACCACGGTCGCGCTTGGGCGGAGGAGAGCCATGCCCTTCCTGGCGAGACTTCTCCTTCTCCATGATCGAGAACCTCTGCACGGGCGACATGGGGGCACTGCAAGCAACAGGAGCGAGGAGGGAGAAAAAGCAGGCGGAGAAAGAAGAGATGGGCAACGGGGGCTTTCGCCCCTCCCCATGTATAGCCCAGGGGAGGCCAACCGTCGACCTCCACGATCGCAGGTAATGATGACTCTTTTTGCATGTAGCCGGGACTCGTCAAATCGGGCAGTTGCCGAGGTAGCATGGGGAAGTGGAGACGCCCACGTCCAATCAGTCGCCACGCGTCGCACAAGGCCGCAGGCTGTTGGGTCCCGTGGCGCTCCGCACTTGCCCTTTGGCTTCGCTGCTAAGCCAAGTCCGAGCGCGCCTTGGGCCCGGGGGCTACTGTCGGTGTTCTGGGAATGGCGGTCCACAGACTTGCCTGCCTGCGGCCTGCGGCGTGGCTCAACCAGTGGCCCAGTACGACCTGCATTCATAAACCAACACTCAAGACCCTCGCGAGGGGCCAAGCCTCGCAGGGCGGACGACGCAAGGCCTTCGCAGGAGTGGCCTCGCCAGGCAGGCTCGCAAGGAGGCGGAGAGATCAAGGCAAGAGGTACCTCGTGAGGTTCCCATGACGCAATCCATAACGATCAAGACCAGGCGGGCGCTAGGTGGGTGCCAGGCCGCGCAGTGTCCCCGTTTCCTCTTTGCTACAAAGGGGCGAGCATAGGCACGGAGTACCGAGGCAACAGGCAAAGGTTTCCATATGGGTGCAACAAGACCAGGACTAGCACGACGGCAGGACGGAGGTCACCATGGAGCCCAAGACGGCGTCATCACCAACACCTTTGGCAGGCGAAGACCACCTTTTGTCAGGATAGCTTGTACTAGCTGCCCCCCTTCAAAATGGCCGTTGTTGGATCCCTTCCCACTCAATATTTGGGAAGAGGACCAGGGCCTCTATAAATAGAGCTAGCCACCACAGTAGAAGGGGGGATCCTTCCCAAGCAGAACACCACACCACCAAGCACAAGAACACCTCTCCTCGCGAGGCTGTTCTTCCCCTGTATTGTTCATCATCAGCCCAAGAGGCAATCTACCACACCACACACAGGAGTAGGGTATTACACCACAACGGTGGCCCGGACCTGTATAAATCTCTGGTCTCTTGTGTTGTTCATCGAGATAGCTTATAAATCGCGGCGAGGCTGAGGGCGTGTTTCGGTAAGGAGAGATCTTCGTGTGCACCCTAGTGTTCGAACCTTAAGGGTTTTGCCGGAACCCGATATCCGACACACTTTAATGAAATTATTTATCAGTTTCCTCACTTGATGCTGGTTCATGAATATCTCATTGCCCCATACATAGAAAGGGTCGAAGTGTGGATCTTTGGCAATGACATAGTACCAAGAAGCACCAACATAATATTTGAAGCTAAACAACAATTGCAAAATGATGTAGTACAACACTCCCTCCATACCATTATATAAGATTTTATTACATGTATATCTAGACATCATAAAACATTAAGGTAACACTCTTCCTTGTTTCTATGTAGCCTGGGATTGCATATTTAGTCATTCAGTACAATGCATGTTGCTATGTAGCCTCAGATATATTAAAAATGACCCTAGTTAACCTACCAATAAATGGGTTACAAATATATTTAGTGAAATGTCCAATTCGATGATTATTCCTTTATCAGCCCCCAGGCTATATGGTACCAGCTACCGATATCTTGAATAGTGAGTACATATAAGCTATGCTATGAAACTAACCTCGATGGAAAACAACACTGTTCTCAATATTGTGCTGTATGAGTACATATAAAGGCATGTTAAGCACAACAGGCTAAACATCAACCAAATATATCCATGGTAGACAACATAATCTACAGATGATAGGTTCAGTGTGCAGGCTTAAGCATGCTAGTTAGGCAAAACAAGAAGTGGAAAGGTGTGTGACGGTGTTCTGGACTAGGGGGTACTCACCACATCGTCCCCCGATTAGTTAGATTGGGCCGAGGACCCCCATGGCCATATACTCATGGGCATGTTCGGACAGCTGACGCATACAAGGAAGATTCCACAAGACTTGGTGATCAAGACAAGGACTCCTCCCCACTAGTGTATTCGGCTAGGACTCTTGTTATCTTAGGCCTCTGGTACATTATATACACCGACGCTAGGCTAGTCGATAGATAAGCTAGATCATTATGACATTACTCATCATACCTCTAGGGCGTAGACCACAACATATGATCTCGAGGTAGATCAACTCTTGTAACCGTATATTGATCAAGATCAATCAAGCAGGATGAAGGGTATTACCTCGATAGAGAGGGCCCGAACTTGGGTAAACATCGTGTACCCTATCTCCTGTTACCCAACGATCCATGACACACAGCTTGGGACCCCCTACCCGAGATCTGCCGGTTTTGACACCGACAATGGTGCTTTCATTGAGAGCTCTGCTGTGTGATCGGCAAAAGGATTGATGGCTCGTCTGTAGATTAACTGCGATGTCAACATCTTCGTCACCGGCTCGACAGGTCACCTTGGCTTGAACAAGGACTGTACCCTACCTCCGATCGTCATGTTTGGACGAGGGCCTTCATCGACACCAACTCCGATATCTATCAAGATCATGGAGGAATCATCCATGGAGCTCGGGGGCTTAATGTCAACATTGCCCTTGGGCGACCGTGCTGTTTTTTTAGACAGCGAACCTGTATCCGCTGCCACCGCCTCCTTGAGTGTCATTTTAACGATTGCTTGAGCGGAACTGTGCGGAATTGAGTCTACAACAACCTTGGAAAATTTCGTCGAGTTCCGATGGAGGAATCTCTGGCAATCTACAATACACCGGAGCCCTGTCAAACCTAGACGGGAATCGAGACGAGTTTAGGGCGTGGTCTCGAGAGCCCAGCTAGGAGGTCCTTTGGAAGCTCCAACCATTCATTTTCTCCGGAATTCTCATATCTACCACCCCTCAGAATTTCAGCTCGATCCGATCATCCAAACTCCGGGAACCTTCCGATTAGTGCATCACTTTTTAGATCTGCTTTCTACGCGAATACGGATCCGACCCGAATTCATGTTTCTTTATGAATGTGGTATTGAACATTTTTAAAGGAATTTTCTTCTAAGGTATTGCACGTTGTTCTTAACACGTGCCCATTATTTTAAGCCTCCTCTGAGGTAATCTTCGCCATCACGCTGGTGTCAAACCAGTCCGGTAATATAGCTCCACGGCTGCCGACCTGCGCTAGACATGTCATCGCTTTTTGATCCGAGCTCAACTTCTTCGGATCCTCACCTCGGCGAGCCGAACAAGAGTTCGGAATCGCCAAAAATAAATCATCACCAACATCGCCGCCCCACGGATTACATGGAGCGGGCACACTGGCATCACCGCATGATCACTTCATCAAACCAGCATTGGCCGCGTCACAAGTTACGACCTACGTCGGCATGGCCACACTGTCGCTTCTTCAAGCCGAAGTCCATCACGCCGAACTACCTCAACACCTCGGCTGACATGGCGGCTGCAACGACTCCTTACCGACCTGCTCCGTCACCTCGGCTAGACCGAGGACTTGGCTATTTCTTCATCAACATACTCCGGTGACTTCAGTGTCACCAGCCGACCAGCATTGTCACTTTAGCTGGACCGAGGGCTTTGCCTCGGCAATCCAACCTTTGCCAGCTTTGCCATGCCGTCGCTTTATCGCCCATCAGGCAATGGGTGTGCGCATCGATTCCCAATTTTGGGAGTCGCTTTTCTTCGGACTGCTACAACAAATAAACCAGGTGCTATTAATCCTAACAATTTTTGTTTATCGGGTTTATTTTTCCTAAGGAATTATTACTCTAGTTTGTTCCATCATCTGTACACAGGTCTATCAAATGACGACCACATTAAAGACGGTCGCGTGGTGGTTCGGTTAGTTTCCGTACATAGTTCGGCGAACTCCGCATCTGAAACTCGGACCGCCCTGCACATTCAGGCTTTGTCACGCCTTCACTGCGTCACGCCGACGCCCTGCATCGACATTGGCTTTGGCGCCATGCCACATCTATTTAAATAAATTATTTTTGCGTAAAGCAATTAAGCAAGGATTATATATATTATTATTATTATTTCCTGGACCGCACTGTTTTATGAGTGCAGGTAATCGATTTTGACTGCGTTACACGGTCACTACTCTGGAGTGCTGAACTCCTTGCTTGGACACCTCGGGCCTGGGGGCTGGGACCTCGGCCATGCCGACGACTGCGAACCTTGTCGGATCTGTCATAGATCAATGGACGTCTTCGTCCCGCCACAAGCCCGAATAGCGTCATCAACTCCAAGCACATTAACCAGCTAAGTCACTTTCATGCTCAAAAACTTTCTGTTTTAAATTTTGTTCGGTTCGACCAAGCATTATACTTTTTGGCAAAAAAGTTGTTTGTGACAAAGTTCCTTGTCAAAACTTTGTTTGTAACACACAAATTCAAATACCCCTTTTACTTGGGGGCTTCCTTTATGAAATTTTCCTCTTGCATATGATTATACTTGTACGGCTTCGTTCCTTGTTGGTGTATTACGCCACAATATGCACCATATTGACCTAAGTGTTCAGCAAGCTGGGTTGCCTTGCTCCTGTGTTAACCCCTATGTTCTCGATTTTTCGGCTAGGGAGTAAAGGGAGCACCTCTGCGATTGTCGCGATCGGATCATCCGAGCCGGACCTCAGACTGGGTGAAGCCGAAAGCTAGCGCTCTTACTGTTTTCAATAATGGTCGGCACACAATGGAACTCATGATTACAAAAAAATCTATTACACAAGTCTCACAGTAATAATGAGCAACCAAAGAAAGGTATCGGTGGGGGTACTATTTTCTTCGAAGATGCTTCTTACACTTCGTCGGTAATATAGCATAAGTTCCCTGAGCGCGCTTTGTCTGTTACAGCCTTATGGCATGATTGCCATGTTATCGGAAACACCGTTGATATTCTCGACAAGTGCAGTACATAACACTTTTCGGCCCTTGACCAAAGAGGGAGAAGCCGACGGTCGGTTAAGACGCATTTAAAGTTCGGGTGAACACATATATATAAATACTTCGGTACATACAATCATTATACATAAAATTCTTTTGCCCAAGTCACTTGGGGGCTCTTAAATTTATTTGAGCTGTTTGTGTGTTTCCAGCATAAGTCTCGCAGTGCAACGCCGGACATCTTCAGAGATTCGGCAAAAACATTCTCGGATATTGCTATATATGCATCGGTATCAAATTATGTCTTCGGTCAATAGTTGGGTTGCCCGGCTCCTGTGCTTGTCTCCTACGTTCCGCTTTGTTCGGCTAGGTGTGCAAAGGGAGAACCACTGCGATTGTGCTTCCATCTCGCATGGTTAAGCACCTCAGTGGAGAAAGACGAAAACTGACTGTCACAATAAGCATAAACTGGTCAGCGATCCGATGACTATGTTAAATGACGGGCCGTTCATAACATTGGCCGAAGTGTTTACGGCTTGACCTCAGCTCTCACCGGACACTAACCGGGGGCTCGTAGCTTGCTTCCCAAGTTTCAAACTCCTATGACTAAGTGAAACTTATATAGCCCGGATATCTGATTGCCTTGTTCCCACTAACACAACCGCCTTCGGGCACCGAGACGTCGGCTAAGGGTTGTCTTGTTATTGCGGAAACACCCTGTGGAGTATCTACAAAGGGGTAGAAG
Source organism: Triticum timopheevii (assembly GCA_963921465.1). Taxonomy (NCBI): domain Eukaryota; kingdom Viridiplantae; phylum Streptophyta; class Magnoliopsida; order Poales; family Poaceae; genus Triticum; species Triticum timopheevii. The sequence continues at coordinate 242,184,715 of OY997264.1, read as the reverse complement.
CCGACGATGGGCCACTTTCAACTGATAAACGATAGCAATGGAGTCAAAGTAAGTATATATCATCAACATTTGTATTCATTATACAAGTGTTGCCTTCCGTAATTAACGTTATATAAAGCCATAAATATGCATCAATTTGACTTAAGATTTTGGCCAAGCTGGGTTGCCTGGCTCCTGTGCTTACCCCTACGTTCCCGATTGTTCGGCTAGGTGTTAAAGGGAGCACCACTGTGATTGTTACTACCGGGTCATCCGAGTTAGTACCTCAAACTAGGTGAAGCCGAAAGCTAGCAATCTTAAAGGATCACATTGGTCGGCAACAACGGAAGTAAATTTTCTGGTTCATTAATACCATAGAGTTCGGGAACTTTCCTCGAACTAAATCCTCAATATTTTCCTCTCACATTGATCGGATCCGAGGTTTCATGATCATGCTTAGCATGACAACCCAAAGAAAGGAACCGATAGTAGGACTATTTTCTTTGGAAGATGTTTCTTACATTAAAAAGTAATATAACATATCTCTCCACGTACCTTTGTTTATAAAACTGTATGGCCGGATTGCCTTGTTTGCCGTAAATCTTTGCCATCATAAAGGATTTATAAAGTAGGACAAACACTACTCGGTTGCTGGCCAAGGAGGTGGAAGCCGATGGTCGGTCAACAAAGTTTTTTTTACAATGCGGATCCGAGCATTAATGATGTAAAGTACTTGGATACATAGAATCATTACACATAATTTGTGATTTTACTATGGATATCGATCCTTAATTCGGCCACCCGCGCCCACATTAAGGCTCGGGGGCTACTGGGCTTCGTGCTTATCATTTACAAATATTAAAGGGGTACATCGATCCCCTGATCTGGTGTTGCCACCCGACCAGTGGCTCGGGGGCTACTGCATTGACAATCCAATGCAGAAAATTTAAAGTGCAATATAGTTTTCGAGGAGATTATTATCCTCAGGTTGGTTGAATGCACCCAACCTGAGTCTTGAGGACTTTGCATACCGCGTTTTTATTCCTAAGTATGCTACTGAGCTGGGAATTGATCCTTAGGCTGGTTTTGCGAATCGACCTGAGTCTCGGGGCTACAAGGGTCGGCGGTTTGATTTTTTCCTTCAGGTTCATCCCGGATATTAGGCCAACACGCACCTTAAGGGCTACTGGCTATACATCTCGGCCGAGATTACATTGCCCAATTCGGAATTAAATTCATAAAAATCAGCCCATGGCCAAGGTGGTGCACCACCTCGGAAGTAGTCCGGCATGAAGCTCGGGCGCCAGTAGCTGGCTCCATAGCGGGAATTTTTGACATTAAGCTCGGCTAAACTCCTTCAAACCTTTTTTAGCCAAGGTGATCAATGACACCTTGGATATAGTCCGGCCTTGAAGCTCGGATACATTCCGGCGTTGGAGCCCGGATGCAGTTTGGCGTTGGAGCTCGGTTGTAACAATACTCTTATACAATCTAGCGTTGGAGCTCGGATACATTCTGGTGTTGGAGCTCGGAAGCAGTCCGGCGTTGGAGATCGGCTGCGAAAGATAAATCAAATGCAGTCCGGTGTTGGAGCTCGGACGGAAGAGGACACCGCCTCCCGGGAACAACTTCAAACCCGAGGTGTGGCATAAAAATAACATGGCATTGATAAAGGTCGGAAACTTAAAGGGGCTCCTCGGATAACCGACGTATAAACTCTTCGGATGCATGTTGGCGATCCTCAAGATCGAAGATGAGAAGATTTGTTGAACCAGTTTTGTAGACCAACGACCGAAATGAAGAACAGTTCGGAAGTATCAAGGAGCATCCCCAACTTGAAGACCAGTTCAGGGGGCTACTGACGGTGTCCTGGACTAGGGGGTACTCACCACATCGTCCCCCAATTAGTTAGATTGGGCCAAGGACCCCCATGACCGTATACTCATGGGCCAATTCGGACAGCTGCCGCTTACAAGGAAGATTCCACAAGACTTGGTGATCAAGACAAGGACTCCTCCCACCGGCGTATTCGGCTAGGACTCTTGTTATCTTAGGCCTTTGGTACATTATATAAACGGAGGCTAGGCTAGTCGATAGATAAGCTAGATCATTATGACATTACTCATCATACCTCTAGGGCTTAGACCACAACATATGATCTCGAGGTAGATCAACTCTTGTAACCCTATATTCATCAAGATCAATCAAGCAGGAAGTAGGGTATTACCTTGATAGAGAGGGCCCGAAACTGGGTAAACATCATGTCCCCTGTCTCCTGTTACCCATCGATCCATGACACACAGCTTGGGACCCCCTACCCGAGATCTGCCGGTTTTGACACCGACAGTGTGTTAACTGCATCAGGCATAACATTTAAAAACAAGCAAATAGTCATTCAAACTAGTATTGTGCAGGTCTAAACTACACTAGTTATTGTTAAAAAATGAAAGGGCATGTTAACTGCAATATGTTTAACAACAACCAAATATCATAATTCATAACGGTATCACTACAAAAAAAGGCACATCCGTGACATTTTGGGTCAAACGAAAAAAAAATTTGTCATACATATGACACTTCTATGACGATAATTGTGACAAAACCTGGTATCGTCATAGATGTGGTGGGCTCCTACTTCTATGACAAAAAATCATGACAGAAAATGGGCTTTTCATCCTAGGCGGGCCGGAGATGCAGCTGCATGACATTCTTTGGGCCGTCCATGACGGAAAAAACCATGGTAGAAGCGAGGGCGAGGAAAATTTTAGGGAGTTCCCTGTTACAGTGGGAGGTCGGGGGCCGAGGGAGATGTGCGTTTCTCTCGTACACGTACGCGCGTGTGTGTGAGGCATTGGCTCTAACTGAATCCGAGTGAGGCATTGGGCTCTAACTGAACCCGAGCGATTGCACTGCAGGCTACGCATTACTGAACCCGAGCAATCGATTGATGGCTGTTAACTGAACCCGATCGAGCGATTCCTTCGCTACTGCTGCTAACTGAAGCCGATCGATTGGATGAACAGTCAGCATTGCGGGGGGGGGGGGGGGGAGGGTTGGATGAACAGTGAGCGGTGGCGTTGCCTCTGGATGAACAGGACCCCGTGGTGTGGAGGGCTAGATGAACAGTAGACGGTGGAGGGGTGCCCGTGGAGGGGTGGTTGAACAGGATCCCGTGGTGTGGTGGAGGGCTGGATGAACAGTAGATGGTGTTGGGGTGCCCGCGAAGGGGTGGTTGAACAGTAGCTGGTGGAGTAGCGCGCGGTGGAGGCTGGCTGAACATGAGCCCGTGGAGGCTGGTGGAGGTCGACGGTAGCCCGTGGAGGCTGGAGGAGGTCGACGGTGGAGATGAACAGTATCCCGTGGAGTCCCGTTTTGCGGTACGCGACACCCCTCCCGATGAACATGACCTCCGTTTCGACCCTAGCGCTCCAACACAAGTTCGTTTCGTCCATTTTGCGGTACGCCACACCCCTCCCAATCAACAGGACCCCCGTTTCGACCGTAGGAGGCCCGTTTCGTCCGTTTTGCGGTACGCCACACCCCTCCCGATCAAGAGGACCCCCGTTTCGACCGTAGGAGGTCCATTTCATCCGTTTTGCGGTTCGCCACACCCCTCCCGGTTAACAGGACCATGTTCCGAATGTAGGAGGTCCATTCCCTCCGTTCTGCGATACGTCAGGCCTCGTTTCCATCGCCTGTTCCGTCCAAGCCCTCCCGATGAACACGACCACGCATTCTGTTTCGACCCAGCCGGTTGGCTCCCCATGAACAAGACGACGACGTTGTTTCTCCGTTCCAACCTAGCCATGTACGTATGCGCGAGTAGGCGTTTGAGACCCTGGCTGTATGTATGTACGTGGCCGTATTTTCTTTCTTGCACCATGGCCGCTGTATGTACGTGTAAATGCTACGTGCGCCTCTACTACGACACATGCGCGCCTCTACAACGACCGGTATGTACATACACGTTCGCGACCAGAATGACAACGCCACGTACACTTCGACCAGGTGGGTCCCGACTGTCAGGCACTTCCTTGCTTGCGAAGATGTAGCTGGTGGGTCCCAGCAGTTAGGGGGGCGAATCATTTTGGTTTTTTTGCCCGGACACACTTCCTTGCGTGCGAAGGTGTAGCTGTTGGGTCCCAGCAGTCAGGGGGCGAATCGTTTTTTTGCCCGGACACACTTCCTTGCGTGCGAAGGTGTAGCTGGTGGGTCCCAGTAGTTGGGGGGCGAATGGTTTTTTTCGAACGCACTTCCTTGCGTCGAAGATGTAGCTGGTGGGTCCCAGCAGTCAGGGGGGTGTTGAGGATATAACTGCTTAGTGTAAACCGCCCAGGAGGGGACGGTTCACGCTCATCCGTATTGAAGCCCAAGAAGAAAAAGAAGATGGCGCTCTACTAGTAAAGCTTAGAGGCCCAGAGCCCAGAGGCAGGTTAGGGCCCATAATTGTAAACTGCCATAGTTGTATAACTTGTGTTGTAAGTTAGGAAAAGGAAGAGACCGAGCAGGACACTTGTATGAGCCGGCCTCAGAACTCTGTAAACCAGCCGGGCGTCAACCTGTGTATATAAAGGGACGACCTGGCGGCAGTTCAGGGACAAGAAACAACAACTCGAGACTCAGGCAAAGCGTATTCGCTCCCTGGTCATCAAAACCCCAATAATCCCATCACAACTAGACGTAGGCTTTTACCTTCATCGTAAGGGGCCGAACTAGTATAAAACTCTCGTGTCCCTTGTCCAGTGTAACCCCTTTAGGCTAATCTCGTAGCGATGGCTCCATGACTAAGTCCTTCTGCTAGGACATTTGACGTGTTAATTCCACGATAGTTGGCGCCCACCGTGGGGCTATCACACAATGGTTTCGATTTCTTAAAGGGCAACTTTGAAGGACTCAAATGGTACGGGGTTGGCTGGATAACCAAGATTCGTCGTGGCAAGCTCTACATCGACGACGCCGGCTGGGGCCCCGAGGCCGGCTCAATCGAGTACGGGTCCCCTTTGGCGGAATTCACGTCTTCATCGGCAAGATTGGCGAACCGGGCCCTGAGCCGGACATCTCCACCGAGCTCATTCAAACGGCTCAGCGTGCAAGTCCTGCCCAGGTTCAGCCTGCCATGAAGCGTGCATTCGTAGGGTTCATCCATGGTGCAGAATCTGAACCGGTATCTGACGGTGAGACAGCCATCTATTCAGATGGTGAATCGTCCACTGGCGAAACTGAGTCGCTGTACCAATTGCAAGATGGCCGGATTGGGGGATATTCCAATGGCGAAAGTATTCCGGGCCCCCTTGAACGGCCAAACCGGGTGGCAATCTTCATGGCCGATACGCAGCCCACCATGCAATCTTCATCTACAGCGGCAATTATATCCGGATCGGCAGGAGGCCCGGCGCGCCGGCCGGCTCAAGTTCTTGCCGATTTGCTGGACGCCTTGACGGCATTGTTGACCACAACGGTGACTCTGGAGACTCAAGTTCAGCATAATGCAGATATTACGAAGCTAAAGGATCAGATAGCTCAGGCCAAGGCGGACTTGGCAGCTCAGGAGGCCAGGATGGATGAAGAGCAGGCTGCTTTAGATGCCCAATCACAACAGATTCAGATGCAGAACTACCGACTTATGTTGGATTAGAACAAGTAAAACGTTGTGATGAGGAGGAAGTACCAATCTCGTCTGCCGCAGATTTATGAGGGTATGAATCTCTTCAGCACGCTAGGAGCCGGACCTAGTAATCCGGCAGCAGTGAACCGGACCGAGGCACCTGGGGCAGCAACGGATCAGCCACGGGCGATGGACCCGCCCCGACGGACGGACAACCCACCGCAATATGTAACAACACCACCGGGTCACTTTTCTAGCCCCTTGGATAACATGATCGCTACAGCATCGTGTTTGGCGGCTATTCCGATGGACGGTGATTCACTAGCAGCGATTGAGACCCGACGGGCCAGGGATCTTCTTCAAACCGCTGTTGTGCAACAATAGGCTTATTCCTACAGCCGAGATAGAATACATTCAACCCCTCGTCCGAGCAAGAGTTATAGCAGGCACATGGACGAACCGGCCGTGTCAACCAGTGTGCGGCGTCGTGATGCCCCTAGAGGGCCTAATCCGGTGAACGGCGGTTTGAATGCTCAGGATGTGGTGAACAATGGCAGAGCACGGCGCGAGGCAGAGTTAGCAGCACAGTTGGTTGCGCAATACCAGAATCAACCCGCTCCGGTTCAACCAGCGGCATTAGTTGAACGTGGTCTAGCCTTTAGCTCTTGGGGAGTGCCGTGCCTCACCCTGGCTCTACGTAATGTATGGTTGCCCAAGGATTTCAAGGGTCTATGTAAAGTGCCTAATTATTCCGTTGATCAACCCCCGAGGCGTGGGTTGAAGTTATGAGATGGCAATGGAGATGCTAGATGTGGATGAAGCGTCATGTGCAAAATACTTCACCATGATGCTAGAACGAACGGCTCGTACCTGGCTGAAGAGCCTGCCTGTTAACTCGATCAGTTCATGGGATGAGTTGAAGGCCAAGTTCATAGCAAACTTCAAAGATACATGGAACGAATCGACAACTCACTGGGTGCGCCGGGTTTCAGAAATTTTGCATTCATCAGGCCGCATCAATCTGAACACAGCAATTGTGACCTTGGAAGGCAATTGTCGGTTTAAGTCACTGAAGATGAAGTTGGGACGGCTAAAGCATCACTGCAATGATATGGGAACACTCATGGCGGCTCTGGTTAAGTATGCTGATTCTGATAATACCAAGGACCCTGATTTTGATGAAGAAAAGCAGGAAAAGGGAAAGAACAATGCCGGTTCAAAGGGACAGCATAACCAGGCGGGCCACGGGAACAATGGTAAGCGTAAAGCGGACAATTCAGATTTTGTGGCTAACACCAGTATGGAGGGTAATATGCAGCGCCGTAAGGGTAAACCGCCCCAGCGCAGTGGAGGAATGAATCTGGAGCGCTTGTTAAACCAGCCCTGCCCAAAGCACGGGACAAAGGAGGTTCCGGCCACGCACCTCTGGAAGGATTGCCACATCATGAGGGAGTTCAAAAACTCTTATCTTTTCCGGTATGATCAGGGTCCATCCGGCGGTTCCGGTCTAGGTTTTCACGGGCCGGGTTACGGTGGTGGCGGTTCGAACTCAGGATTTCAGAATAATCAGGGCAATCAGAACAACCAAGGTGGTAACAATCAACAGGGTAATTAGGGGAATCAACAGCAGTCGGGTTATCAGAGCAACCCGAAGCAGTTAAACGATGGACAGTATCATGTCTTCACTACTAGCTTGTGCAAGCGAGATCAGAAGCTTCATAAAAGGGCGGTAAACTCTGTTGAACCGGCAGTGCCCCGTTATCTATGTTGGTCTGAGCAGCCTATTGTCTGGAGCAGGGAGGATCATCCGCCCCGGGTTGACAATCTGGGCCACCTAGCTTTGGTGGTTGCACCACAGGTGGGAGGTTATAAGTTCACCAAGGTTCTCATGGACGGAGGGATCAGTATCAATATCTTGTATTATGAAACCTTCCGGCGTATGGGGTTGACAGATAAGAATCTTAGAACGTCAAACACCGTTTTTCACGGAGTGGTGCCTGGTAAATCGGCTTACCCAGTTGGTAAGATAGATCTGGAGGTGGTTTTTGGAGATGATCATGATTCAAGATCCAAGACGCTGACCTTTGAAGTGGTCAAGATCACAAGTCCGTACCATGCTTTATTTGGACGGCCGGTTTATGCTAAATTCATGGGAAGGCCGTGTTATGTTTATCTGCAGCTCAAGATGCCGGGTCATAAAAGGACTATCACGGTTCATGGTAGCCGTAAGATTGCTCTGGATTGTGAGGAAGGTGATGCGGCATATGCTGAATCAGTTTGCGCAACGGAAGAGTTGAAGTTTTGTAAGGACAATGTCGATCCGGCGGACATGACCTCTCTAAAGAATCCTACTACAGAGCATGATCCGGCTTTGAAGTTTAAATTGGCTGATGAGACTAAATTGGTTGATTTTGTTCCTGGGGATTCGTCCAAGCAGTTCAGCATCAGCCTCAACTTGGATCCGAAATTGGAAAGCGCACTCATTGAGTTCATCCGTGAGAACCGGGACATCTTTTCATGGAAACCTTCTGACATGCCAGGTGTACCGAGGGAACTCGTTGAGCACACTCTTAATATTGATCCGAAGTTCAAACTGGTCAAATAGTTTCTTTGCCGCTTTAATGAGGAGCAACGTAAGGCCATTGGGGAAGAGGTAGCCCGGCTACTGGCAGCAGGGTTTATCGTGGAAGTATTTTACCCAGAGTGGTTGGCTAATCTAGTGCTGGTACTTGAGAAAAACGGCACTTGGCGTATGTGTGTGGATTACACAGATTTGAACAAGGCTTGCCCAGCTGATCCCTTTGCCCTCCCTCGTATTGATCAAATCATTCATGCTACGGCGGGTTGTGAGCGTTTGGGTTTCTTGGATGCTTATTCTGGTTATCATCAGATCAAGATGGCAGTTAAGGACCAGGAGAAGACAACTTTCATCACTCCCTTTGGAGCCTTCTGTTATGTATCTATGCCCTTTGGGCTCAAGAGTTCCCAGGCAACTTATCAATGCTGTGTGCAGAATTGTCTTCATACTCAGATTGGGCGCAATGTTCATGCCTATGTGGATGATATTGTGGTCAAATCCAGGAAGGCAGAGACACCCATATCTGATTTGCAAGAAACCTTTGATAATCTGACGGTTTATAAAATGATGCTCAATCCGGCTAAGTGTGTCTTTGGTGTACCGGCTGGCAAGCTCTTGGGTTTTTTGGTGTCCAACCAGGGCATTGATGCTAATCCGGAAAAGATCAAGGCTATCACATCATTTGAGGACTTGCAGAAGCCGTTTGCTGAACCGTCGGTTCTTGCCGCTCCAGTTGATAAGGAGCCACTGCTATTATATGTGGCTGCTAATGCCAGGGCTCTCAGTGTAGCTATTGTGGTGGAGCGCAAGGAGGATAAGAAGGAGTACCCGGTTCGAAGGCCGGTTTATTATATCAGCAAAGTGCTCATTGAGTCAAAGCAAAGATATCCGCATTGGCAGAAGCCCGTGTATGGGGTTTCTATGGCAAGTCGGAAGCTTAAGCAGTACTTTCAAGGTCATCCCATCACAGTGGTCAGTTCTGCTACTTTGGGGTATATAATTCAGAATAGGGAGGCAACTGGCCGGGTTGCTAAGTGGGATATTGAGCTTGGACCACACGGTTTGAAGAATATGCCTCGAACAGCTATCAAGTCCCAGGCCCTTGTGGATTTCATCAATGATTGGACAGAGTTGCAGATACCGGAGGACAAACCGGACAGTACATACTGGACTATTCACTTTGACGGGTCCAGGCAATTGGAGGGCTCGGGGGCTGGAGTTGTCCTTACTTCCCCTCGAGGTGATAAAATTCATTATGTTCTTTGCTTAATGTTCCCATGTACTAACAATGCAGCTGAGTATGAAGCCTTACTCCATGGTCTTAGAGTGGCTAAGGAGATGAACTTAAGCCGAGTACGATGCTTTGGAGACTCGGATCTGGTAGCCCAGCAAGTTTCAGGTACTTGGGATTCCAAGGATCCACTCATGGCGGCTTACCGATGAGAGGTGGATATTGTTGCTAGTCACTTTAAGGGTTATCAAGTGGAGCACATTGATTGGCACAAAAATGAAGCAGCTGATGCTTTAAGCTGGCTGGGATCTCAGCGTAAACCGGCGCCACCCAATACCTTTCTGGATGTCTTGCACAACCCGTCGGTTTAGTTGCCTATAGAGGAGGACCTCGCCATTCCTGATTCGGAGGCACAGTTGGTGGCCGCTTACATATCATTCCGGATTGGACGGTTCCATACTTGGCGTATATGAACCTGTCACACCCTGATTTTCATGCCACAACACTTAAGTCAATAAATCATGCTAAAATGTGGTTTGACAAAAACTTTTGAGTGTTTTGTCTTTGCTTTGATTGAATGTTTGTCTGCTGTTTGAAGTGCTCTAAAAATCAAATAAATCCTCCAACTTCTATACTCCATCTCCTTGCTCCAAACTCTTGAACCAATGATCATGCCATGTGTATAGGACATAAAATTAATTTCTTACAAAAATAATTTGGCCAAATAGCATTTTCAAAAATTAGTTTTCCAAAAACCCCTGAATTGAGATTTGCACTGCAAGTACTTAATAAAGGGCAGTAAAAATCTTTCCAAAAATATATTTGACTCCTATTAGATATAGGATACCCAGAAACCACAAAAATATAATTTTAAAAGTTATTTTCCTATTTTCTTTAAAAGCTTTTTCTTAAGGCCAGAAATGGTCTTTAATAGGGAAAAATTATTTTTAATGCTTTAAAAATATTTTGGAAAAACCTAGGGAAACTCAGTGGACACATATTGTCCATATATAAGAGTTTAAACACATGGTCATGTTCAAAATATTGGTCAAATACCTCAAAAACCCTTTCTGGATATTTCAAGCTTTTCAAATATTTACAAAGGAAATATTCTCCAAAAATTCCAAGACAATTCTATCATGTCACATATGACATGATTGATGATCTTGCCAAGTATCATGTCATGGAGAACAGTATAACCCCATGAAACCCTCTCAAGACTACTTCTATCCTTTTTCTAGTTTGAACAACTTTGCACTGTCAAACATGTCCAAATGCTCTAAAACTTGGTTCCCATTCTCAAATGGTGTAATAATGCATCTAGACCAAATGGCACAAGTTGTAGAACAAGTTAACTTGGTCAAAGTGCCCCAAAACCCTTCCTGTCCAGAACCAAATTTGAACAACTCTACATTGGCAACTTTCTCCTTTTGATCTCAACTTTTGTGGACATGTTCAGAACCTCAAATGATGACACTACACCAAGTGGTGCATCAAGGAGAATAGATTTGCATGACTAAACCTTGGCAAAGCCATTTCTGCTAATTTCTAGGGTTTACCAAAGTTACATGGGTTACTTTGCCCAAATTGGCTCAAACTTGGTGGCACACCCTACTTCTATGTGCCATTCCATCCTGTTAATTCTCATGGCAAGTGGAATTAATTTGCTTGCCCAAACTTGCAACAAACACCTTCTGCCATTTTTCCAAAATCATCATTTTGACCACTTCCACTCTTCTCCATGACCTCAACTTTTTACCACAGCCACTCCTAGACCTCTTCTACCTCCAGTAAGTCCTGCCAGCCCCCAGCTCAATTATTGGGGGGTGAAAACCCTCATTTCCTTCTCTGGACAGCAGCATCCTTCTCCTTTCTCACCTCCCTCCTCATTCTAGTGGTTCACCAGGGCATCCAAGGCCACCTCCCCTTTGTTTAGACTCCCCCAGTGCTCCTAGACAAAAGTGGACACGCCCATGGCATATATTTTATGCCATGGCGTGCAGAGCTCGCGCTCTAGAGCGCGCTACAGTGCGCCCCCGCACTGTAGCCGCCCCCTTCCAACCGCCTCCGGCCACCTCGGACCTCCCCAGCGTGCCCGACGAGGTGCCTCGGCGTCTGCGACACGCCACGCCTCTGTCCCCCTCCTTCCTCTCTCGCTCCTGCCCGTGCTCATGCGTGCCCGAGCACCACCCAGCTCCACCAGTGCGCGCACGCGCTCGGGACCCACAGGAGCTCGCCCCACTCCTTCTTCCCTTCCCACTCGACCTGGTCCACGCCCACGAACAGCCCGGACACGGCCGTCTGTGCCAATTCGGCCTTTGTCACTGCCTTGGACGTGGTCGTGGACGGCGCCCACGGTGCACCAACGCCCCGCCATATGAGGATCTCCCCGGGCCTCCCCCTCGTCTCCATCCACCCTCTATTCTCCCCAGCTATCTCCTGGACCACTCTCTCCTCCCCGGAGCTGCTCCATCGCCTCCCCATGGCCGGAGCCGAGCCATCGGCCTCCGCTCAAATTACCACGAGCAAGGCCCCCTCCTCCCCTCCTTTCTCCACTCGGAAACCCCCTGGCCACGAAAAAAAACTTTCCCCCTCTTCTTCCCCTAGACCCATGCCCCGTAGCACCGGTGCCGCCATCGCCGTCCTCCTCGTCCGCCGCGGCTGACGCCCTGCCTGACCCGGCACTCCTCGGTGACGGTGCCACCCACGGATGGATGCGTCCAGGTCCCCTGAGCACTCTGGTGGGCCGAGCGCCGCGGGAGGTGGTCGGGGTCGCCGGCAATCATCGCCAGAGTCGTCGGCCGCGCCAGCCGCTCGGGGTTGAAGACGACCGCGGCGGTGTGCAGGCGGGCCCTGCACGTCAGCAAGTCAGTGCCCAGGCCCGCGGGGTTTAAGTGAAGACGGATTCTGCGCCTACCGCTTCCCCACGGTGAAGACGCTCTGGCGTGAGTACGCCTCCGACGTGGCCCCTGCGCGTGTGCCGCCGAGCCGTTGGGCCGGCCCATGGTCTATCTGCCGCCCCGTGCGCAGGATAAGGTTAAAGCCTTATTCCCTTTTTCTTTTACCAGTCAACTACAAAAATCCATAAACAATTCAAATGGACATCAAATTTGATGATTCAAATTTCTAGTGACTCTATAAATCATGATCTATCTGGTGATGCAACATGCACATTTTTCCAGAGACCTTTTCTTCACAAATATTTATCAAATCCTATTTTTCCTATTTCTGTGATGAACTTTAGAAAATCACAGAGAGCCCATTTTTGATCCAAATGCCATGATTCAAATTCCTAGATGCATCTAAGTTCAAAACTTAGTTTTTGAACATTTTTACTAATACTTTGTGTATCACCTCAAATAATGGTCTATTTCTTTGTATATAGCCAACTTTGCAAATTCATAGGAAAATCATCTCAACTCCAAATCCTGTGAAACCAATTCCTAGATGCTTCTAAAATCATCATTTGTTAAATGGGTGCCTTTGCTCATTTTTCAAAAATATATTTCTGTACACTTCTTGCAAATCCATAAACCCCTTGAATCCATCATATTGAAATGTTCAGAGATGTCCATTGATCAAATCCCAATGAAACCACTTTGGTCATCCCTCATATGACCAGAGGTATCCTAGAAAAGTCCAACTCACATTTTTTAGAGCACTTTTATTTCCTGCCTTGTTGTGTTGCTTATTATGCTTGCTTTCGACGATAGTTGACGAAGTAGACGGAATGCTGAGGAACACGAAGAACTTCGAAACCCTAATGCAGATTCGATAAGTTGAGGAGGGGAGTGTTTACCAGGGCCATGTAGCGGCGGAGGAGGGTCGCAAGATCTCTGCTACGAACAGGTTGATGCAGCGGCCTAGTTGGTGCAGGTTCAACGGTCAACGGCGGCGGCGATGCTTGAGCTCTTCGGGGTCGCGAGGAGGAAGAAGATGCGAAGAGGCAAGGGGGAAAATGGAAGGACCCCCCGATCTTATTTATAAAGGCAAGGGGATAAGCGGCAGGCACGAGAATCGAGGAGCCTGAAGCGGCAAGAGGGGGCGCAGCTATCGCCTCGATTTTCGGGAGATAATTAAATGAAGGGAATCTTTTCATACAGAGATGACATCATGATGATTTATTACAATTTCAGAAGATGACGTCATGGCGGTTTACCAAAGTTTACAAGGAGAAGATATCATGGCGATTTATGAGGATTATAAGAAGATGTTCAGGGAATTTTTCTATGTGTCGAAGATTGACATGAACAGGTTCAAATCAATCTGGTGCCTAATGTTGAGGATATAACTGCTGAGTGTAAACCGCCTAGGAGGGGCTAGTTCATGCTCAACCATATTGAAGCCCATGATGACAAAGAAGATGGCGCTCTACTAGTAAAGCTTAGAGGCCCAGAGCCCAGAGGCAGGTTAGGGCCCATAATTGTAAACCGCCATAGTTGTATAACTTGTGTTGTAAGTTAGGGAAAAGGAAGAGACCGAGCCGGACACTTGTATGAGCTGGCCCTGGAACTCTGTAAACCGGCCGGGCGTCAACCTGTGTATATAAAGGGACGACCCGGCAGCGGTCCAGGGACAAGAAACAACAACTCGAGACTCAGGCAAAGCGTATTCGCTCCCTGGTCATCGAAACCCCAATAATCCCATCACAGCTAGACATAGGATTTTACCTTCATCGTAAGGGGCCGAACTAGTATAAAACTCTCGTGTCCCTTGTCCGGTTTAACCCCTTTAGGCTAATCTCGTAGCGATGGCTCCACGACTAAGTCCTTCTGCTAGGACATCTGACGTGTTAATTCCACGACAGGGGGCGAATCCTTTTTTTTGGACGCACTTCCTTGCGTGCAAAGATGTAGCTCGTGGGTCCCAGCAGTCAGGGGGCGAATTATTTTTTTCACGAAATACGGTGCCCCGTCCGGTGGGTCCCCGCTATCAGGTGGAGGAATAATTATTTTGCGCGTAATAAGGAGGCACTTACTTGCGGCTGCCGTGGACCCAGCTGTCAGCTTCTCCACGTACAGTCCATGTTCGATGGAAGTCGTTCCTGGACCACGTTGACCACGCCGCGCCGAGAGCACTACGACGGTGGACGATGGCGAGGCCTAGGAAGGGGACGACACGGAGCTGGGGAAGACACGGCAGTGGATGCACACGCGGAGAGGAGTACGAGGGTTCACTGGTTCGGCTGCGTTGCCATCGCCGCAGAATAACAGGGGGTGTGGGTGAGTGGACAGATGGCCTGGCCAGCAGTGGGAGTAGTAGGGCGGTGAGGCCTCCGCGGCAGCACAACCGGCCACGGGAGGGAGGAGCAAGAAGACCAGAGGTTGAAGAAGCACGACGGCCGTTGGATGGACATCGTACGGTCACTGCAGCTAGAATCGTTTATATTGACTAAGTTGACAAAGCCCTTGGTACGTCAACTTAGTAGGCCCACATGTTAGCTTCCGAAACGGTGCGCCCTAGATGTCAGGGGGAGGAATCATTTTTTGGGCGGGTGAAGCTAGAATATCCGAGATTGAAGAAGAAGCACGACATCCGTTGGATGGACATCCAACGGCCACTGCTGCTAGAACCGTGTGTTGACTATAAGTTGACAAAGTCTTGCATACGCATCAACTCTGTTTTTTAGGGGACGCATCAACTTAGTAAGGCCAGAAGTGTGTGGCAGAGAACTTATAGCCCATTTGAGATTTGTAAGAATGTGTAGCCCATTTTTGAATTCTAATGGAATTTACTACAGCCCATTTACAGTTTGTTAAAAGTACAGCCCATTTCAACCAACCGTTCAAAATAGAATTCAATAAAAATTCCCACATTTTGATGGGATCCAAAATATTTTTATCCCGAAATTTCTAATCAGATTAAATACAATTTCAATATAAATTTATATTACGTAAAAATCCAACGAAACATTGCGCTTGCAACAATTAATGAAATTAAAATTTTCAATATCCAAAAATAATATTTTATAAAGTAATCACGTGTTTGGTGCATTTTTTATAGTTACTGCCCATTTTTTATAATTACATCCCATTTATTATTTGTTAAAGTCCATTTTCTTGTTAAGCCTAATGCATCCCTCCTAGGAAAGATTTGCAGCCCAGCGGGGCAGAGAATAACAACTTGACCTTGCCTGGGTATTCCTAAAAAAAGTATAGCTGCGCTAGGCATTTTCAGCTTAAAAAAATTAATATCTGGGCTGGATATTTGTCCTGGGCTAGACGGGCCATAGCCCGCCCAGTTAATACCTGCAGCGATGTTTTCGTTGTTGTTCAGAGGAGAAAAATTAATAACTGGGCTAAACATCAAAAAAAAAAATCTGTAGTGCTCACACCCCAAAAACACAAATACTGCTCGAGCTGCTTGGTCCCAGCTGTTGGCCGTCTCTTGTGCAATTCTCTCGTTTATTAACTACTCCTACATAGGTTGACAATGGTGTGGGACCGTGATGTCAGGAAACCAGGAGGAAGCAAAATAAATACATCTCACTATGATATTTCTCTTGACATGCAGCCTATCCACATTAGCAGCGTTTCCACCTCAGCGTTTACTTGGAGGCTTATATGTGGGACCCGTCACAAAAGAAAACAGCCATGTTAGCTTCAGTGGGACCGACGAGACAGACTGCCCACGCACGTCTCTTTTTGTCTGTAGCAATTCCGAAACGCAGCACCTCACCAGTTCCCACAGCCGCAGATTCCCTTCCTCTTCATCTTCTCCAATTACCATCAAATCCCATTACTGTATTACTCTATGGATTCAGTTGCTGTTCCGATTTTTCTCTCCGGACATCATAAGATTTGGCAAGGCACGATGGCGAGGGCGAGACCCCCTTGCGGTGAGATCTACAGGTGCTCATCCCCCACTTGCCCCCCGGCTTTTTCGTCATACGGAGCCCCGCCCTGGAAGAAGAGCGCCTCACGGCGGATTACACTGCGTCCACATTGACCTCGGCTACTCTAGGTGATTACCTTGTCGTCACGTGTCAGGTGCCTCGACAGAAGGCCGGGAAGTCTCCCTGTGGAGCGGCCAACCCTACTCGGTGGGGTGGGAGGTCTGCATCTTGGAGCTCCCCGACGTGCAGCAGCTGCAGATCCTGAGCCTGCTGCCGCTCAAGTCGGCCATCCACACCGACACCGGCACGATGTGCTCACGGTGGCACGACCTTTAGATGCAGCAACGGCGCATGCCCTCCTCACTCTGCCTCTAACTCACGTCGGCCGCGTAAGGACGTGGTACCAGCTAGCAGAGATCAATGGGTGAGAGAGTGTAGGTGAACGCCACACGAGGTACGGGTCTCGAGCCAATCGCGTCAAGGTGCGGCTCAGTCTTGGGCTCCGATGCTCTTAAATAGAACATGTCCTTGCCGTTCTTACTGCATACCGCATCTGCATATCTAACATATGTCCGAGGAGGAACTAGATTATAGTATAATATTTCGATGTATACTATACGTTTTGTCTGAACCTAACACTTGATTATAACGAGTCCTTTTCGTGGTTTGCTTTCCAGAAATTTGGATGAATTTCCTGAATTATTATCTTCAATTTGCTTTGTGGAAAATTTTGCTTCAACTTCTTCCATGGATTATTTCCGTGCAATGTATTTGTTTCCTTATAAGGCAATTGCGAGTGGCAGCACCATAGTGGATGGCGGTTTTGCCATCGGGGACCTTATACCTCAGCCTGCTTGCGTTATTGGATGTTGCGACTGTTGGTCCGTCGATACATACACGTTCATGTCGCAGGTGCTGCTGCTGGAAGGCGACGCGAATTATGGTGCGTTCATGCTGTCGGGTCAACTACATGGACTCTTGCTTTAGTGTGAAGTTGCAGAGCAACTTGCAAAACAGGAACAAAAACACAGGTACCTTCTCCTTTACAGACTTGCAATGATTTTGATACATAAATTTGTCCAGAGTTTGTGTTGCGGAGGTTTTTTCATTTTATCGGCATGTCACATCTTTCAGCAAGCTATTGTTTTGTCTGAGAAAATTACAGGGAACAACGCATCCTCATATTACAGAAACAAAATCTATAAGTTCTTACACATTTGTCCATTATGATTATGTTTCCCTGCAGAAGATATATTTATATTGTTCAACCAGCCTCTAACTTGCTCCATATATACAGTGATAGTGTATACACAGCCTAACTCAAGAATTTGGAAGTTGGTGCTTTCATTGACTTTTTGTTTCGATGCATTTTCAACTCCCTGTTGTTTATACACTTTCTGCCGCTCCTACTTACTAATAGCACATGCAGGCATCCTGATCGAGATTCTAGCAAAGTCGTCCACGTGCGTAGCTCATATTGTCAAAGAGCAACAGTATCTTGCCGGTGCCACCACCAACAGGTTTTGTCAGTTTGCTCACCTCCACTCTCAGTGGTAGTGCTCTCTCCGCACCTCAGTAAAATTTTGCACTTTCAACTATCTCAAGCATTCAACCAAATTGAAGATCAATATGTCAACTAGCATAGTTCCTCATTAGGGGTTGCAACAGAGCTTGATTTACCATCTTATCTATGAATTTTGCTGGTCCACTTGAAGATTTTTTATCTATCTTTCCTAAGGTGTTTGACTCATCATAAAGGAAGGACTAAAATAAATCTTCACAGGTTGCCGTCCCCGGTGGAGTGATGGTGTGAACTACTTTTAAGCAGTAGTCTAAAACTATCATGTGTGACCACTTGAGGTCGAAAGAATATGTTATATAATACTCATAAGCTAGAATTAGTAGCTTCATTTGACTTACGTTTGTGTCTGATTGCTATAATGGCCCATTGCTAAAAATAAATTTCATTTGCTCAATGTATCTACAATCTTGCACTTCTTAGTATTTATTGAACGAAAACTATTATGTCAATCTTCAGCTTTTTTACTGAATATGTATTTAGCATTCTTTTCTCAAACATATTAATGAGTGAAAACCAAGTCCTTTAGCATTTAGAAGCCTACTAGATGTCCGGCGGCAACGCGTGAAATGTTCATCTAGTATATATAATAAGGAGGCACTTGCGTACGTGAGGCTATGGACCTGGTGGGTCCCCATTGTCATCCTCTCCAAATAAAGTCATCTCCTCGTCCGCGCGCGCTTTCCGCCTGAAACAGTAAGCGCTGCCCGCCCGCTTCCCGGTGCAGCTGATTGCTCTGCCTTAAAACGACACAAGTGCCGTCCGTCCGTCCATCTGCCGCCAACATTAATGATACGCGGTTGCCGAGGCGGCTACTCCGGCGCCACACGTCCGTCCCTCCGCCCGTCCACCATTGCTATATAAACTGCTGCGCCGGCCATAGCCGCAGTCATCCGCATCCGTTCCCTTTCTCCTGTCCACACCACTACTGCCCACCATGGCTTCCTCGTGCTCTAGTGCTCTTCGGGACGGGAGGACGACGGACCACAGGAGATGGCAGCCATTGCTGCCGACCGGCTGGCCGGCAGGCAGCCGGAGGACGACGGCGTCCCAATGGAGAACATGGTAGTCGACAATCTGGCGCCAACCCCCTCCTCCGCGCCATCCTCGCTGGTGCATTGCACCATGACCATCGGTGAGGCCCGTGCCCAACATATGGACAGGGTGAGGCAGATGCATGAGGAGCAGTTTCGGGAGGCGCAGGCCGACGCCGCCTACAACCACCATCTCCTCCAGAAGCACCTGCAGGCGGAGGAGCAGATCGCCACGGAGCGGGCGGAGCAGGAGGCGCTGCTCGACTCATACCGCTCCGCCCGCAAGGGCCGCCTCGAGCGCTAGCGGTACCGCATGCTGGTGGTGGAGGCTGCGGCCGCCTACAAAGAGGCTAGCAAAGAGGGCGATGAAGCGGGCGAGGCGCTGTTTGGCGAGACCGAGGACGAGGCAGAGGACAATGCCGGCTTCGATGAGTCCCCGCTCCACTGGCGTCGACGAGGCCCTGCTCCGCCGAGGCCCCGCGACGCCAACAACGAGGCAGAGGACGCCGCCCGCTCCGCCGAGGCCCCGCCCCGCCAACAACGAGACAGAGGACATCGCCGGCTCAGCCAAGGCCCCACCCTGCCGGCAACGTGGGGGAGGATTTCCACTGCTCCGTTGAGGCACCGCCCGCCGACAACGAGACAGAGAACATCGTCGGCTCCACCGAGGCCCCGCCCCACTGCCAACAAGGTCGCGCCACACAGAAAACGAGGAAGAGTAGAACAGGGTAGGTCGTCGCCGCTCGGGTCCAAGTAAGGCCACCGCTGCTACCCTCCGGTTGAAGCCAAGCTAGGCGGGTTGACCATTGACGGCCGGTTAGCTTCTTGGCGGCGACTTGGAGTCGGAGAGCTGCGCTGGAGAAGAACGCTGCTTCTACTTAACTGCTGGTGTAGTTGGCTGACTGACACGTGGGCCAACAGGCCACCTGTCAGTTATGCAACTGCACCCACAGTTAAGTCGCTTAAGCTTCTGTTCAGCTCAGCGGGACACATGTGGGTAGCTTCGGTTAATTAATTATACCTCCAGCGCATCCCTTTTTAGTTGAAGAATGTATGAAATGCAATGAAATCCGACATGTTTATATGAAATCCGACCGTGTATGAATGAATTTATTTCGATTAGTTTGAATTCCTGTATCACTGGCATTGGATGAACATGCAAAACAATACGTACTAGCATTATTCCCAGGGTGATCACCTCGTTTGCAGCAGTTTCACACGTACTCCCTCCGGTCCTTTCTAGTCTGCATACAAGTTTTGTCTGCAGTCAAAGTATCTCTACTTTGACCAATTTTATGCAAAAAAGTATGCACTTTCACAATGTGCAAAGTAAAAAGGAACAGAAGGAGTACAAAGGGTTTGAGCAGCTTTTTAGCGTTTCTGTACATTGCAATCAAACACACAGGTCTGGTAATTCATAGAGAACATTCAAAACAATCGATGATTATGCATCTCAGCGACTCACATGTCAGAGGCAATATTTACTTCACAACTTAATAATAAAGGAAAAATTGATCGACGCTGCTGACAGCAAAGGGCGTCCCATTCGAAAATATCAAACGCATGTCTTGCTAAAATCAATGACCAAAATTTGGCAAGGTTGTCCCATTCCCAAATATCAAATGCCTACGATTGTGGAATGAGCAGCGTTTGCCATCAGTTCGGACATTGACATGGCACCTTGGCTAAATAAACCAGCTGTTCTTTTTGTGCAGTTCCACCAAAATCAACCAAATTTGTGCGTAGCTTGTATGATTTCGCCCTTATATGTTGCAACGCCTTGAACTTATCGGCACCTCCTTTCTTGTGGTGGAAATGAATGATTCGATGTATTCATGAACATTTTTGGTAGTTCCCATTGAAATCAAGCTGAGCACCCCTGTTTGCACAAATACAAAAAAGTGATTAGTATAAAGCAAACTGTACTATGAATTGACAGTTTCAACAGGCACATACATGGTCCATGTAGAGCACACTTTTAGAAAAATGGAACTCACCAGAAAGAATCCTAGAACAACATTGTACTCGCGCATCACATCAAAAAAATGGAGATTTGTCAATCCTTCTGAGCTGAAGTTAGTTTGGTCTTGTGGGGAGTAATGTAACCATCCTTCAACTGCTCCTTCTGATGAGAAGATAGACAGGGCTTCTTCATCTTGGCATAATCGGAACTAGTCACTTCACGTACTCCATATTCTTCTTCAGAGGAAGATGATCCTGTTATGCAAAGACAAGAGGACTACTAAATGCTAGCATCCCTGTTTGCTCGAAAAAAGGAAAGGAAATATTTAAAACAACACAGATGAAGCACTTCTCAAGGACAATACCACTTTTTCATGACAGTATCTAAACAGTAGCACAACACCAATTGAGATGACAAAGCTCAATCATACGGATGAAATCAGTGGGCGAGTACCAACCTTTTACAGGAGGCTTATTGTGTAGAGCATACAGATGAAGCACTTCTCCAGAACCATTTGTTGCTATCTACGGTGGTGGCCATGCTTACTATATACTCCTCGATTAGTTTAATGTTTCCAACATCTTCTTGTGCAGTTCCACTAAAATATATGGTATCTTCAAAGAAGATCCCTGTTTGCACAAGTAGAGATAATTACGTATTACATTAAGAGTGGCATCAAATCAGTGGCAAAACAATTGCTTGTTCCAGCCATAGCAATAAATTAAGATGCAAAACTATATCATTACTTGTGTCATCACAGTTCCAATGCTGCATTACAACATCGAGAGTTGATTTTTGTTTTTCTTCCGCTTGTTCTTCCCCTTCATCACTTGGTTCAATAATAGACAAGCTTCGCTTTCAATGTAAGATTTGGCATGTCAATTAGGGAGCACAAGTATAGTACTAAACTTAATTTTCTGATGAAAGTGGCAAAATACAGGCCAACAGTTGTGAAATATCCTTATCTTACCTCAGTGGGATATTACGGTGGACATACAGATTGGAAGTCTTGTCTCCATTTGTGCAGTTCACTAAAATCAAGCAACATTATCGTACAAGTAGCACAGCATATGAAAGCACACGGCAGAATCATGTGAGAGAAGGCTAGTACTGACCTCTCATGATGCGGAATTCAAACAACTCACAAGAAGAAGATCTGAACCAAATTCTCCTTAACGGATAGGAAGTAAGATCTCCTCTTGTGCACTTCCACTAAGATCAAGCAATCAAGCAACGTTGTCGGTGTGACATTTTGGTTGAACTGCACAAAACACTCTTAAAACAAAAGTGTTTTGTGTAGTTGCTACCTCTTGAGCACTGCGTTGGATTTCCCTGAAGAGGAGAGGATGATGCAGTAAAGTAGCATAAGTATTTCCCTCAGTTTTTGAGAACCAAGGTATCAATCCAGTAGGAGACCACGCACAAGTCCCTCGTACCTACACAAAACGATATCAACTCGCAACCAACGCTTAGGGGTTGTCAATCCCTTCACGGTCACTTACGAGAGTGAGATCTGATAGAGATAATATTTTTGGTATTTTTGATAGATAGATGCAAAGTAAAAAGTAAAGGTAAAGTAAAAACGAAGCAAGTAAATATAGTGATATAGATTGATATGATAGGAATAGACCTGGTGGCCATAGGTTTCACTAGTGGCTTCACTCAAGAGCATAAGTATTCTACGGTGGGTGAACAAATTACTGATGAGCAATTGACAGAATTGAGCATAGTTATGAGTATATCTAGGCAATGATCATGTATATAGGCATCACGTCCAAAATAAGTAGATCGAAATGATTCTGCATCTACTACTATTACTCTACTCATCGACCGCTATCCAGCATGCATCTAGAGTATTAAGTAAAAATAGAGTAACGCAGTAAGCAAGATGACATGATGTAGAGGGATAAATTCATGCAATATGATAAAAACCCCATCTTGTTATCCTCGATGGCAACAATACAATACGTGCCTTGCAACTCTTTCTATCACTGAGTAAGGACACCAAAAGATTGAACCCAAAGCTAAGCACTTCTCCCATTGCAAGAACTACCAATCTAGTTGGCCAAACCAAAAAGGATAATTCGAAGAGACTTGCAAAGATAACTCAATCATACATAAAAGAATTCAGAGAAGAATCAAATATTTTCCATAGATAATACTGGATCATAAACCACACAACTCATCGGTCTCAACAAACACACCGCAAAAAGAAGATTACATCGAATAGATCTCCACGAGAGAGGGGGAGAACATTGTATTGAGATCCAGAAAGAGAGAAGAAGCCATCTAGCTACTAGGTATGGACCCGAAGGTCTGAAGTAAACTACTCACACTTCATCTGAGGGGCTATGGTGATGATGTAGAAGCCCTCTGTGGTGGATGCCCCCTCCGGCGGAGCTCCGGAACAGGCCCCAAGATGGGATCTCGTGGATACAGAAGGTTGCGGCGGTGGAATTAGGTTGTTGTCTCCTGTTCTGATCGTTCGGGGATACGTAGGTATATACAGGAGGAAGGAGTAGGTCGGTGGAGCTCCGAGGGGCCCATGAGGTAGGGGGCACGCCCAGGGGGGCGCGCCCTCCACCCTCGTGACCTCCCCGGAGACTTCTTTGAGTAGGGTCCAAGTCTCCTGGATCACGTTCGGTTGGAAAATCACGATCCCGAAGGTTTCATTCTGTTTGGACTCCGTTTGATATTCTGTTTCTTCGAAATACTGAAAAAGGCAAAAAATAGCAATTCTGGGCTGGGCCTCCGGTTAATAGATTAGTCGCAAAAGTAATATAAAAGTGGAAAATAAAACCCAATATAGTCCAAAACAGTAGATAAAGTAGCATGGAGAAATCAAAAATTATAGATACGTTGGAGAAGTATCAGGCATCCCCAAGCTTAATTCCTACTCGTCCTCGAGAAGGTAAATGATAAAAAAGAATTTTTGATGCGGAGTGATACTTTGGCATTATTTCAATGTAAATCTTCTTAATTGTCATATTAATATTCAGAACCGAAAGATTCAAGACAAAAGTTCATATTGACACAAAAATAATAATACTTCAAGCATACTAATCAAAGCAATCATGTCTTCTCAAAATAACATGGCAAAAGAAAGTTCATCCCTACAAAATCATATAGTTAGGCTATGCTTCATTTTCGTCACACAAAGATGTTCCCAACTTCTATAACCCCGATGACAAGCCAAGCAATTGTTTCATACTTAAATAATCTCAAACTTTTTCAACCTTCACGCAATACATGAGCGTGAGCCATGGATATAGCACTATGGCTGGAATAGAATATGATGATGGGGATTGTGTGGAGAAGACAAAAAAGGAGAAGGTCTCACATCAACTAGGCGTATCAACGGGCTATGGAGATGCCCATCAATAGATATCGATGTGAGTGAGTAGGGATTGCCATGCAACGGATGCACTAGAGCTATGAATGCTCAACAAAAGAAAACTAGTGGGTGTGCATCCAACTTGCTTGCTCACGAAGACCTAGGGCATTTGAGGAAGCCCATCGTAGGAATATACAAGCCAAGTTCTATAATGAAAAATTCCCACTAGTATAAAAAGACAACTTATGAGACTCACTACATGAGGAACAAGGTGCTACTTTGAAGCACAATATATGAGACTCACTACATGAAGAACAAGCTGCTACTTTGAAGCACAAGTGTGGAAAAAGAGATAGTAGCATTGCCCTTTTTTATTTTCTTTTTTTTGGGCCTTTCTTTTTTTTTATTTTTGGTCTTTCTCTCTTTTTATTTATTTATTTGGGCAATGCTCTAATAATGATGATCATCACACTTCTATTGATTACAATATAAGGATTACAACTCGAAACTTAGAACAAGATATGACTCTATATGAATGCCTCTGGCGGTGTACCGGGATGGTGCAATGAATCAAGAGTGACATGTATGAAAAATATTGCATGGTGTCTTTGCCACAAATACGATGTCAACTACAAGATCATGCTATGGCAATATGACAAAAGTAATGTATGTCATGATGATGATGGTGGAAGTTGCATGGCAATATATCTCGGAATGGCTATGGAAATGCCATGATAGGTAGGTATGGTGGCTGTTTTGAGGAAGATATAAGGAGGTTTATGTGTGATAGAGTATATCGTATCACGGGGTTTGGATGCACCGGCGGAGTTTGCGCCAACTCTCAAGGTGAGAAAGGGCAATGTACAGTACCGAAGAGGCTAGCAATGGCGGAAAGGTGAGAGTGCGTATAATCCATGGACTCAACATTAGTCAAAAGAACTCATATACTTATTGCAAAAATTTAGAAGTCATCAAAAATTCAAGTACTACGCGCATGCTCCTAGGGGGATAGATTGGTAGGAAAAGACCATCGCTCGTCCCCGACCGCCACTCATAAGGATGCACAAGCCAGGTACACTTCATGTTTCAAATTTTTTACACAACTTTAACCATACGTGCATGCTACGGGATTTGCAAACTTCAACACAAGTATTTCTCAAATTCATAATCACCCAACTAGCACGACTTTGATATTATCACCTCCATATCTCAAAACAATTATCAAGCATCAAACTTATCTTAGTATTCAATTCAATCAAAAGAAAGTTTCACATATCTTGAACACCAAGTATTTTAACATTAAGCAAATTACCATGCTATTAAAGACTCTCAAAATAATCTAAGTGAAGCATGGGAGATCAAAAAGTTTCTTTAAAACAAATCCACCACCATGCTCTAAAAGATCTAAGTGAAGTACTAGAGCAAAAATTATCACGCTCAAAAGATATAAGTGAAGCACTATGAGCAAAACTATCAAGCTCAAAAGATATAAGTGAAGCACATAGAGTATTCTAACAAATTCCAAATCATGTATGGCTCTCTCAAAAGGTGTGTAAAGCAAGGATGATTGTGTTAGACTAACAAGCAAAGACACAAATGATACAAGACGCTCCAAGCAAAACACATATCATGTTGGTGAATAAAAATATAGCTCCAAGTAAATTACCGATGGAAGTGGACGAAAGAGGGGATGCCTTCCGGGGCATCCCCAAGCTTTGACTTTTTGGTGTCCTTGGATTATCTTGGGGGTGCCATGGGCATCCGCAAGCTTAGGCTCTTGCCACTCCTTGTTCCATAATCCATCAAAAGAATTCACCCAAAACTTGAAAACTTCACAACACAAAACTCAACAGAAATCTCGTGAGCTCCGTTAGAGAAAGAAAAAAAAGACTACTTCAAGGTACTGTAATGAA
This sequence comes from Triticum timopheevii, assembly GCA_963921465.1. NCBI lineage: Eukaryota > Viridiplantae > Streptophyta > Magnoliopsida > Poales > Poaceae > Triticum > Triticum timopheevii. The sequence continues at coordinate 242,158,664 of OY997264.1, read as the reverse complement.
CTCATTCTTTATTTATATTGATGTTAAACCTACTGTATTCCAAATTCTCTATGGTTTATAAACTAATTTACTAGCCATAGATTCATTAAAATAAGCAAACAACACACGAAAAACAGAATCTTGCAAAAACAGAACAGTCTGTAGCAATCTGTAACTAACGCAAACTTCTGGAACTCTAAACATTCTACAAAAATAGTAAGTCCTGGAAAATTTGTTTATTGATCAGCAGCCAAAAGAATCAACGCAAAAGCACATCCCTGTGATTTATCATAACTAAATTCGTGCGCGCAAAGTTTCTGTTTTTCAGCAGAATCAAATCAACTATCATCGTAGGTTATCCTATAGGTCCTACTTGGCACAAACACTAATTAAAACATAAAACCACATCCAAACAGAAGGTAGATGGATTATTTATTCCTAAACAGAAGCAAAAATAAAAAACACAAAATAAAATTGGGTTGCCTCCCAACAAGCGCTATCGTTTAACGCCCCTAGCTAGGTATAAAAGCAAGGATAGATCTAGGTATTGCCATCTTTGGTAGGCAATCCATAAGTGGCTCTCATAATAGATTCATATGGTAATTTTATTTTCTTTCTAGGGAAGTGTTCCATACCCTTCTTTAAGGGTAATTGGAATCTAATATTCCCTTCCTTCATATCAATAATTGCACCAATCGTTCTAAGGAAAGGTCTACCAAGAATAATAGGACATGAAGTATTACGATCTATATCAAGAACGATAAAATCTATGGGACATAATTCCTATTTGCAATAATAAGAACATCATTAATCCTTCCCATATGCTTTTTAATAGTGGAATCCGCAAGATGCAAGTTTAGAGAGCAATCATCAAAATCACGGAAATCTAGCAAATCACATAAAGTTTTGGGGATAGTAGAGACACTAGCACCCAAATCACACAAAGCATGAAACTCGAAATCTTTAATCTTAATTTTAATAGTATGTTCCCACTCATCATAGAGTTTTCTAGGGATAGAAACTTTCAACTCAAGTTTTTCCTCATAAGATTGCATCAAATCATCAACAATGTGTTCGGTAAAGGCCTTATTTTGACTATAAGCATGAGGAGGTTGTAGCACGGATTGCAACAAGAAAATACAACCAATCAAAGAGCAATTTTCATAATTAAATTCCTTGAGATCCAAAATAGTGGGTTTAGCAACATCACGGTTTTTATTTATTTCAATCCCACTTTCATCAATTTCATCATCAAGATCTAGAAACTCCGAATTCTTAGAACGCCTTCTAGGTAAAGGAAGATAATCTTCAGATTATTCAAGATTCATATTGCAAAAAAAAGATTCAATGGGGGACACATCAATAACTTTTAGATCTTCATCTTGATTTTCATAGGGATTGGAAGAACACGCTTTAAAAAAGGCATCTTTGGAAGTCGCATGCTAGCGGTTCTTTCCTTGCACTCATCAATGGAAATTCTCATGGCTTTGAGAGACTCGTTGATATCATGCTTAGGAGGAATAGATCTAAGCTTTAAAGAATCAATTTCAAGAGAAATTCTATCAACGTTCCTAGCCAAATCTTCAACTTTAAGCAATTTCTCTTCAAGCAAAGCATTAAAATTCTTCTGTGAATTCACAAAATCTTTAACACTACTCTCAAATTCAGAGGGCATCTTATTAAATATTCCATATGAGTTATTGTAGGAATTTCCATAATTATTAGAAGGATTACTAGGATAAGGTCTAGGATTAAAGTTCCCTCTATAAGCGTTGTTTCCAAAACTATTCCTACCAACAAAATTGACATCCATAGATTCATTATTATTCTCAAGCAAAGTAGATAAAGGCATATCATTGGGATCAAGAGGAGTATTTTTAGGAGCAAACATCTTCATGTGTTCATCCATCTTTTCACTCAAAACATTGATTTCTTCTATAGCATGCACTTTTTTACTAGAAGATCTTTCGGTGTGCCATTGAGAATAATTAGCCATAATATTGTCAAGCAATTTGGTAGCATCCCCTTGCATAATTTCCATAAACGTGCCTCCCGCGGCCGAATCTAAAAGATTTCTAGAAGCAAAATTCAATCCGGCATAAAAATTTTGTATGATCATCCATACATTCAAGCCATGAGTAGGGCAATTGCAAAGCATTAATTTCATTCTTTCCCAAGATTGGGCAACATGCTCATGATCAAGTTGTTTAAAATTCATGATATCGTTCCTAAGAGTGATAATCTTAGCGAGAGGAAAATACTTAGAGATAAAAGCATCTTTGCACTTGTTCCAAGAATCAATACTATTTTTAGGCAAAGATGAAAACCAAACTTTAGCACGATCTCTAAGTGAAAACGGAAATAACTTCAATTTGACAATATTGTTATCCGTATCTTTTTTCTTCTGCATATCACACAAATCAACAAAATTGTTTAGATGAGTAGCGGTATCTTCACTAGGAAGGTTGGCGAATTGATCTTTCATAACAAGATTCAACAAAGCGGTATTGATTTCACAAGACTCATCATTATTAAGAGGAGCAATCGGAGTACTAAGGGAATCATTATTATTGGTATTCAAGAAATCCCACAATTTGGTATTATCTTGCGCCATGGCAACAAGTAATCCAACACACACAAGCAAACAAAAAGGCAAAGGGAAAAAGGCAAACGAGAAAGAGAGGAGGAGATTGGGAAAGAGAGGGCAAATAAAACGGCAAGGGTGAAGTGGGGAGTGGAAAACGAGAGGAAAATGGCAAATAATGTAATGCAAGAGATAGGGATTGCGATGGGTACTTGGTATGGTTGACTTGCTTGCGTGAGCCTCCCCAGCAACGGCGCTAGAAATTCTTCTTGCTACCTCTTGAGCACTGCGTTGGATTTCCCCAAAGAGGAGAGGATGATGCAGTAAAGTAGCGTAAGTATTTCCCTCTGTTTTTGAGAACCAAGGTATCAATCCAATAGGAGACCACACACAAGTCCCTCGTACCTACACAAAATGATATCAACTCGCAACCAATTCTTAGGGGTTGTCAATCCCTTCACGGTCACTTACGAGAGTGAGATGTGATAGAGATAAAATTTTTGGTATTTTTGATAGATAGATGCAAAGTAAAAAGTAAAGGTAAAGTAAAAACAAAGCAAGTAAACAGAGTGATATAGATTGATATGATGAGAATAGACCCGGGGGCCATAGGTTTCACTAGTGGCTTCTCTCAAGAGCATAAGTATTCTACGGTGGGTGAACAAATTACTGTTGAGCAATTGACAGAATTGAGCATAGTTATGAGTATATCTAGGCAATGATCATGTATATAGGCAGCACGTCCAAAACAAGTAGATCGAAACGATTCTGTATCTACTACTATTACTCCACTCATCGACCGCTATCCAGCATGCATCTAGAGTGTTAAGTAAAAACAGAGTAACGCCGTAAGCAAGATGACATGATGTAGAGGGATAAATTCATGCAATATTATAAAAACCACATCTTATTATCCTCTATGGCAACAATACAATACGTGCCTTGCAACTCTTTCTGTCACTGAGTAAGGACACCGCAAGATTGAACCCAAAGCTAAGCACTTCTCCCATTGCAAGAACTACCAATCTAGTTGGCCAAACCAAAAAGGATAATTCGAAGAGACTTGCAAGGATAACTCAATCATACATAAAAGAATTCAGAGAAGAATCAAATATTTTCCATAGATAATACTGGATCATAAACCCACAATTCATCGGTCTTAACAAACACACCACAAAAATAAGATTACATCGAATAGATCTCCACGAGAGAGGGGGAGAACATTGTATTGAGATCCAAAAAGAGAGAAGAAGCCATCTAGCTACTAGCTATGGACCCGAAGGTCTGAAGTAAACTACTCACACTTCATCGGAGGGGCTATGGTGATGATGTAGAAGCCCTCCATGGTGGATGCCCCCTCCGGCGGAGCTCCGGAAAAGGCCCCAAGATGGGATCTTGTGGATACAGAAGGTTGCGGCGGTGGAATTAGGTTTTTGGCTCCTGTTCTGATCATTCGGGGATACGTAGGTATATATAGGAGGAAGGAGTACGTTGGTGGAGCTCCGAGGGGCCCACGAGGTAGGGGGGAACACCAAGGGGGGCGCTCTCCACCCTCGTGACCTCCTCGGAGACTTCTTGGAGTAGGGTCCAAGTCTCCTGGATCACGTTCGGTTGGAAAATCATGATCCCGAAGGTTTCATTCCGTTTGGACTTTGTTTGATATTCTGTTTCTTCGAAATACTTAAAAAGGCAAAAAACAGCAATTCTGGGCTGGGCCTCCGGTTAATAGGTTAGTCCCAAAAGTAATATAAAAGTGGAAAATAAAGCCCAATATAGTCCAAAACAGTAGATAAAGTAGCATGGAGCAATCAAAAATTATAGATACGTTGGAGACGTATCAGCAGTGCAACAAAAAGTCACAATGGCAACAAGGTGAAGTAGATAACCCTGTTTACACAGAGGTGCAAAGGAAACAATTAGTGGTCAATAACGGTGGATGACACAGAAGCCAACAAAAAGAAGCATCTACCTTATCTAAACGGGAAAGAAAGCAAGACAGTAGCATTTCTCAAATGGTGGCATTGATTAATATTAACATAGAGATTATATTAACAATAAAATTCGTTAAACATGTAATTTGCTTTTAACTGTGGCATTGCATCAATTTTCCAGCGGCATTATTAGAGGGTGTTTGTTTACAGGGACATTTTGGTGTAGGGACTAAAAAACTCCGTGTCAGTCCCATCTAAACCAAACAGGAGGGACTTTTAGGGACTAAAAGTGGGCATTCGGGACTAAAGAAAGAAGACCCCGAGGGAGTCTTATTGGTACTTTTTCCAAAAGTTGCCCCTGCCACGCATCGCACCTTGTCTCTATTAGTTCATTACTAGGGGTAACATGGTCTTTTAGCATGTCATTTAATAACCTCTAGTCCATGTTTAGTCCCTGGAACCAAGCAGGTAGGGACTAGGGAGTTTTTAACCAAACAGGGCCTTAGATTAACAATAGCTAATGAGTTGCATGGGACAATGGACGCACCAGCACCATGTGCATCTACCGATGTACTGTGCTCATGCACAGTCTGTTGCAACAAAGAACAAACAACCAAGGAGCATATGTGTGTTGGTCCCGGTTTTGTTATCTTTAGACACCTTTCCCTATGTGAGCGCAGCAAATCTAGTCCTGCTCAAACTCTACAGCCTTGTCCCTTCCTTTCCTTTTTGAACTAGTACTTTTGCCCCTTCCTTTCCTCTTTGAACCACGTCCTAGATTTACGTGATACAACTTTCCCCACTACTTTCCCCCATTCCTTTCCTCTTTGAAGCACGTCCTAGATTCATGTTATACAACTTTCCCCCTTCATTTCCTCTTTGAACCACGTCCTAGATTCATGCTATATACAACTTTTCCTACTACTTTCCCCCACTCCTTTCCTCTTTGAACCACATCCTAGATTCATGGTATACATGCAGCTAGAGCAATGCATGTGGAGTAAGTAAATTATACCTTAAGGTTCATGGGGCGTGGTTCGGTGGGCGACGGAACAGTGGTGAAGAACAAGGGGCCGGAGGCCCTCCCGCGCCGCCGCTGGGTGGAAAGTGAACAACTGCGCCGGTAGTGGATTCCCTCCCTCGCCGACGGTGACAGCGTTAAGCCTCCTTCCCTTCCCGGCGGACGGATCCTACTGGCTCTTTGAGCAGCAATGAGGGCGAGAAAGTGTGAAGAGAGCAACTACAAGCGCTGAGGCTCCAGCGGGAGAGGGCGAGAGAGTGTGAAGAGAGCAACTACAAGCACTGAGGCTCCAGCATGTATATATATACTGGAGAGAGAGTGTGAAGCGTGCAAACCCTAGAAAACATTTTGACCAGTCAATGAACCCTCCCGTTATGTTCAACGAGAGGAAAAGAACCTTTTATACATTCCTGCATTTGTGTGACAAGCATGCCGTGTTTTTTGTGTGTGTCTGTGTGGGAGTCATTGGGATTTCAATCATAATCATGTCATGTGGCTTTGGTGGTAAGACTATCCACAGTGGTGCAGAAATAATGCAGCCTTAGTCACCTTACCTCTCTCCACGTAGTATGTTGGGTCCCACCAGTCAGAGGGTGAAACAAACAAATTAATAAGAAAAATTAAAAGCGCTAGCGGTGTATCTTACCTCACACACCTCGCTACTTCTCGGGAACACTGTCCAATTGATCCCTCTGTTCGCTCACGTACTATTTTAAGTGAATCCTTATTATAACATGCACACAAATTTTGGGCACTTGTATTCGACTTAAGTTAGTGTGCCACCGTATCTCGTATACTTACTACTCCCTCCTTCTAGGTGTAATAAGTCACATTAGAAGGTGCAACGGGACCAAGGTGCGTGCGTGTGTGCGTGTGTGTGTGTGTGTGTGTGTGTGTTTAACAACATGTGTGTGTTAGAGAGAGCGACAGATCGACCTACTCCTACAGAGAGATGGTGTGTATTATACAATTTAGCCGCGAGAGTCGGTGCATCCTCTCATTTCCAGGCGTGTCCGGTAGGGACATGCGGACAGCTGCCACGCCCGCTCCTGACCAGCCTGGCCAACCTAAAGCCCCTCCATCGCCCGTGTGCGCTTCCTGCTCGAAACGGTCAGCGCCGCTCCAAAGAATTGGTGCTGCATTCATGCCTGGGCAGAGCGGACGTGACCTCTCGCAGGCGCAAGAGTGATGGTTGCTTCGTCCATCCAACTTACTGTTGGGTCTATGTGATTTAACGGCTCATTGGTCTTTATTACTGAGGTGGTAGGACTGCTGGATGTCCCACGCTTTCGGCGAAAGGAGGTACTACTACTACTAGATTACAATTTTCTCCATTCTTACAGCGGAGGCGTGCAAGAGCAGTGAAAACACGCAGGCTCAGTGATTACATGGCCCACCTCACACTATCACCGTGCGACACCGAACTCTTTACATAGTACTCCCTTCGTTCCTAAATATTACTAGATGAGTCCCCGCGCGTTGCCGCGGAACAACGGTATATCGCTCTGCGCAAAATTATCGATTTCATAGAACTAAAAAAAACTCTATAATCGCATGACAAATGTGGTAGCCAAACTAAATAAACTCCCATCATCATTTAGATCATCCCACGTAAGGAAAAAAGATCAGCCAACTCCTACTGCATAATGGGATTATATTTTTCTTTTTGACATGTTAATGGGACTTAAAAGCTCACTTACATGCATGCTACCGGTGCATGTTTGCATGCAGACATGTTGATGTGATTCAAAACCCACTCACATGCATGTCCCACGGTATTTCTGCATGCTTGCATGTGGCTTAGTGCGGAGCCTCTCAACGTCTAGATCAGACGGCTATTATCGACTGATTTACTTCATCTAACATCTACATCAATTTTGATGATGTGGCTCAAGGAGAGGATAGAGAATTCTTAGTAGTGGGGGCTAGCTATTACTAGTAGATAAGTCTTTGTAGACATTCCACTAGGTGAACTACATATGGAACAAAATGAATGAATCTACACTTAAAATGCATCTATATACATCTGCATGTGGTTCATGGTGAAATCTCTACAAAGACTTATATTTAGGAACAGAGGAAGTACTAGTATAGTACATACTATAATTTATCAGCGAGATAAATTTGTACAATGCTATGAAGCTTACAACTTGTGTTACATGTATCTTGCGTCCAAGGTTGCCCGTTGCAACATTTCATCAAATATAAAGGAGACTAACATGCATGCTATTGCATCTCAATGATTGACAGATCATAGCAAATATGTACTCCCTACGTTCCAAAATAAGTGTCTCAACTTTGTGCAAACTTTAGTACAAAGTTGTACTACTACTAAAGTTGACACTTATTTTGGAACAGAGGCAGCTAAAGAAAAAAGATCCATGCAGTCCCTAGCCCTTGAACCGTGAACCCTGACCAGGCTTCAATTTGCTGGCAACGTTCGAGCTTCCTAATAAATGAAGTTTGCAACCTTTTGACCATCGGATCATTTTGTGCAGTTTCACCAAAATCGAGATGAGCATCCCTGTGGCAAAGAAATTGAAGAAGCGTGATTAGAATAAGATTTCTGGGACTAGTTGATGAGACATAAACTCATCACAAATACAGTACGTAGAAGCCAGTAGAGGTATGTGAGGGGCAAAGAAGTAGAGAAATATCCACAGGGAGTGATGTGGGCAGCTGGAGCAGTGGTGCAATCCGGCTGTAGGGAGTTGTACCTGAGGGACGTAGCTCAACCTTGAGGAGGGTGGCGGGAGGCGGCAACTGCCCACGTCGCGACAGTGAGCAAGGGATGAAGGAAACCTCACCGGCTTTGTGAGAGATAACGGCGGGGACCCCTGATCGGGACGTGCCGACAGTGGGTTTTCGCCGTCGGCGACGGCCACCGCATCTACACAAAGCATCCACCCCTTCCCCAAGCGGACATGATGTGCCAGGATGTTAGAGATGTGGCCATAGTCATTTTGTGCGAGGGAGTGTGAAGAGAGCAACCACAGCAAGCAACCGTGTAGGCTGGCCCATCCTGACTATGTATATAGTGGAGCGGTTTCCTTTTCTCTCCATATGAACCTATCATATTGCATACGTGCCACTGAAGAAAAAAAACTTTATTTATAAATGATGCGGCACCTACTACTCGGTCTCCTATAACCTTGCGCTTGGCATCTCCAAAATATTAAGCTTGCGATTGGCTCTTCGCCTCTTCGGGAAGCCGAGCAATAATGGTAGTGCAGTATATATCGTTCTGGCTATATGAGACCGAATGAATTGCTGCACGTCCACCACGTGGGCGTTGGCGAGGGGCGAGGAGAGTGCTACATACGGAGCAAAATGAGTGAATCTACACTCTAAAATACGTCTATATACATCAGTGTTTGGAGTATGTACTAGTAGTTCATATTGAAATCTACTAAAGGACATATATATTCCAAACAATATGATATAATCTCTATAACCAAGGTAGTAGGGACGAGGAGTAAATGGGGGGAGTAGTAAATTTTTTCCTCGTCCTGTGAGCCACCGCGCGCATGGGCGAGGGAGCGGGCGTAAGGCGGAGCAAGCTTCACCTCATCCTGCGAGCCACCGCGCCCGTGGGCGGGGGAGACGACGTAATAAGCATGCTTCTCCTCGTTCTGCGAGTTGACGGGACCCATCAAAAGTACTCCAGCGTATAGAGCCTTGCCTCTAAGATAGGCCCCACATGGTTTGCCTCTTTTTTTAACATAACACGTCAAGTCGCAATTTGTTTGTTCACCCGTGGTAGACGATGCTCCCTCCACCAAGTGGAAAACCAGTACACGTGCCAAATTACCATGTGGGCTGCCTTTTTCATACAGAAATGAGTTCCACCGTGTACCCGCGCGGGTGTGGTTGGGAAAGAGACGGGAGTACATGCGCCGTGCATGCACCTCTTCTCTTCATGCACGTCCCCCACCTACGTGGGTGTGTGTGAGAGATGCAAACCACGTTCGTGAGTGTTTTTTGTTTTGGGGTGGGGGTGGGGGTGGGGTGGGGGGTTGATTTCGTGAATTATTTGTGGGAATATGTGTCGATGACATCTCAAACAAAATTTTGCATGCAATGTGTGTGAAATGGAGGCCTATCCATATCATACATAGAGGGTCGAGCAATCCACGAGAAGAGAGGGAGGGGTCATAGCTATCGATAGAGTCGAAGAGAGGATCAAGTGGGTGGGTGCGAGATCGATGAAGAGAGCCATCGAAATTGTGTGTGTGTGCAAGTCAAAGATATAGGGCGACTGGCCTACCGGAACGTTAGAGGTCACATGTCAAGTTTGTGTGTGGCAGGGAGACATGACTAGAGCGCTCGATGTATCGGTGTGTGGGGGGGGGGAGGGGTAGGCAGAGGCCTAACTATAGAGGTAGAACGACTCGTATATGTGTTGAGAAGGAGAGACCCAGCTATGTCTTGAGGGAGATCGATCGACATCCATACATAACTGAAGGGCGGGAAATATGATGGTACAGAGAGAGAGAGGAGAGAGAGAGAGGGAGGGAGAGGGAGGGAGGGAGAGGGAGGGAGAGGGGTAGAGTGCTGGATGGGTGATGGAGTTGCTTCTCGGAGATGGTGGGAGAGGCCTACTAGACAAACTGAGGGTGGAACTGCAATGTTATCAATAAGAGTGGGGATGTGTTTCTGTGTGTGCCTGTGCGTGATAGATCTGTCGGGACGCATCCATGGATGATGAAGGGGAACCATGTGTTTGGTAAGCAAACCTAATTAGATCGGTAGATCAACTGGTCTTTGTCGGAGGAAGGGAGAGACACAACTAATGAGGTAGATCGATCGACGTGTGGGTAAAAACGAGTTATAAGGACCTAGCTAGCTATATGTATAGCGAGAGATCGGTCGGTGTATGTCCATTTGTTAGAGGCAAATAAGCCCCAGCGAGACGGATAGACAGAGAGAATGGAGCTAGGAGGTGGTGCGAGAGGCGCAACTACTAGCTAGATAGGGGGAGGAGTGTTCGGTTGTGAGATCGATGAAAAAAGGGGCGAGAGTTTACACGTGTGTCTGACCGTATGAGAGACACGAGGCAAGGACACATAAAGGAGGAGATTGAAGGTGTGTGTGTATGTTGTAGGCAGGCATCGCTGGAGAGGTTTATCGATCGGTGTGTGTCGGAAAGTAGTTGTGGAGACTTTGGGAGAATGAACTAAAAAAAATGAATGTGCATGGTGGATAGAATGCCGAGGGAGGGGGAGGGCGAGGAGGGCGTGTGCATGCACGAGAGAAAGTTAGTGGTAGCTACAAAGGTTAGAGGATTGTGTGGGTGTAAGAGACTAACAAAGATCATAATTTGATATGAAAGCGGATTCATACAGTTGAATAGGTGATCACAGTGTTTTAAACATTGCATGCATGAATATAGCGGTGATACACGTGTTGTGCACATGTTATACCATAATATGATAATGCATGGCATTTGCAACTCACAGCTAAATGCCAAACAATCTAAACCATACTATACATCAAACAATCTCACATTTTATTTGAATTTGTGATAATGTGTGGCGTTTGCAGCTTACAACTAAATATCGAACAATCTAAACAATAATATACATTGAACATTCTCACATTTTATTTGAATTTGTGGTAATGTGTGGTGTTTGCAACTCACATCTAAATACTTGTAGGCGTAGGGGGCGGGGCACCATACATAACGTGATAAACACATTATACATATAAGACATGGTTTAGATTATGAAGATCTAGCTAGAGCTAGAAATGTAATGTGATTTGAAATCAAAATAAAGTGGATTCAAAAAATCTAGTTCGAGTTCATATAGTACACATAGTTCATATGTAACTCGAGACTAATCATGTGGTGTGTTGTGAACATAATACACAAACGATGATTTAACTTGACAATAATGATGATTGTAGATCTTATTAAAACAGAGAAACAAATTCAAATGCTTTGACTTCACAACAATCATTACTGTAGATCTTATTCAAATAGAGAAACGAATTCAAATTTAGTTCATATTGAAGCGGTAGTATATACGTTTGGAATGCACTAAAACGTTCATTTGAGTAGTAGGTTGCATGCATTATACACGTAGCAAAATATTTTAATTGAACATAACATGAATTCAAAGTTTTGAATGACATTTGTAGTGCGCATTGATTTGCTACAGTACATGTTAGGCTTGTCCGGAAATTTCAACCCGCGCCTTGTTAGCCCGAAATATTTAAGATATATGTTTGTCTCGTTGTGCTCCGACAACTCCCTCCATCTCAACCCGCGCCTTGCTATTCCGAAATTGCAACGCGTGCGAAAACTACCACCTCCTGTTTAATCCCGACACGTGAAATGCCTTGGTACCCCTGAACCAAAAGAACCGCCTCAAATCGGTGGGGTTACTTTCGTAACTTACCCCACATTTCGGACAAGTGCGTCTCTAAGCCATGGTTCCCCACTGCCATCCCATCCGCCCACCCATTCATACACCGAGGCCGCGAAAACCCCCAATGAAACCCCACACCCTGCTCCATCTGCCACCCAGCTGGAGCCTCTTCCCCGACGATGTCGTCAAGAGAAACACCTCGACGTCCCTCATCCACCGTACCGGATGAGGATCCGTCGTCGATCTCATCGTCCTGCTGGTTCAGCCACCCCGTCCTCCACCTCCAAGAGCTGCCCCGATGCTCCCCTTGTCTTTCGCGCCAACTCCATTCCCACACCGCCGTCTTCACCTGCACCACTGGAAGAGCATCATCATCACCGTTTCCTTGGATGAAGCCGCGGCCTAATCGGCGCCACCAAAGAGGTTGTACACTAATCGCCGCATTTTCTTCTTGATTCGATCTCACGGTGCAGCCGGCGCTCGGTCCCGAGACGACACGGTGCGGCCCCATCCACAGCGGCGTCGCCGGCCACTTCCTCCACGGCGTCGCTCCCTCGGCGGTGACGTTCACATCAATAGGAGCTGCTGCTACTTTAGCTCTCGCTCGCGCTGCTGCTCTGCTCTTGCTCTCGGTCCCCTGCCTGGTCTGCTCTTGCTATTGCTCTTGCTCGCACTGCTGCTCTCGCTCTTGCTCTTGCTTGCGATGCTGCTCCCATTTACCTACACTTCAGTCGGCTGAATCGACATTTGGGTCAGTCGATTTTCAGGGGGTGCGGGGGCTCGCCGGGGTGAAGGAAGAACCAGCCGCGGCGGGGAGGGGGGGGGGCTAGAGGGATGGCCGAGGCGGCGGCGGACCGACGGTGGTGAGTGTTTTTGAGGCGGGCAGGGCGGTGCACCGTCGGCCGCGGGTGGCGGGGGGCTGCTTTTGGCCGGTGGTGGCTGGCGGCTCAGGGGGGTGGAGGTTGAAGATGAACCGCATGCCCTTGATTTCGTATCCAATGGCTGCAAAATCGACTGACCAGAGATGAAAAAGTCAGTCGACCGACGTGTAGCCTCACCTTGCTAGTGCGTTCAGTTTCAACAGCAAAATTTAGTTTCGACAGTAATATTCAGTTTCGACAGTTAAGTTCTGTTTCGACAGTTAAGTTCAGAGATGAGCGGCTGATGTATTTTACATCTAGCACTTTGTAGTTATGTATTTTACGTCATGTATTGGAGATGCTATTAGAATTCCACTCAGGTTAACGTTGTTCGTTGTCTCTCTTGTCCTGCTTCAGCCTCAGCGTCGTACAACTCACCGGAGCTGCTCCAACAACGAAACCCTCCATCATAGCGGAGCAGTACCTCGGGCTCCATCTCCAGACGCCTAAGATCTTCTTCCCCTCCTCCGACAGCAAAGTCAGCCGGAGCATCCTCACTGGCCAACCCAATCACGCTGAGATCGACATGGCTTCCCCAAAGAGGTTGTACACTTGTTGCACCTCTTTTTTACTCTACATGTTATATATACTGTCCACTGAGCACACATATTTGTTCCTTTAGTGTCTCCTTGAAAGAAAAAACATAGGAATTTTAATTTTCACTTGTCCTCCTTTTCAAATTCCTATTCATGAAGCACAAGACTAAGAGATAGTAGCATCATAGCATTACAACCGTACATTTTCTTGTCGTTTGACTTAATCTCACCATGCTTCTTTGCATCCTATGATCTTCCAATTGTTGTGAATCAAACACCCAGATTGGCAGAAATCATGTGTTTTTAAATTCCCTATTTTGCACGTGCATTCCTATCCTATTCCTGTCTATTTCCTATCCCTGCATTGTTGGAATCCTCCAATTCAAACGAGCCCTTACAGAATTACTTCTCTTACAGATAGTTGTCAAAGAAAACCTTTCATGGTTTGTCCCACTCCTGATGCGCCATCGTCCACCCCAGCTCAGCTGCTCCAATGACAGAAGGGTCAAGAACAGCAAGGATTTGGCCTTCAGACTGTCTTTCGCCGCCTCGGATCTTCTTCCCCGCCGCTGGCAGCCATGAAAACTCCGTTACCATCATCAACCAAGCAGATGACCTCGAAGATGACACGGGTCCACAAGAGAGGTCGCACTCTTACGTGTCTGCTTACATTATGCATCGCTTAATATTACATGCTACTTTATCATCCTGTTCACCGATTACACTCTGAGTCAGCTCCAAACTAATGGTCAAACTTGAGTTTTTAAATGGTCGTGGGGTACATATCGGGGCCGCTATCAATAGTATCTATCTACTATCTGGTTAATCTCCGGTGTCTACTATGAGTTTCATGCTGGGTGGGAAAAAACAGTAAAGAAGCCATTATCTGTATTTTTTAACTGAAGCCATTATTTGCCTGCTATTATTCGTTTTGGGTCTATCCACAGGTTGCTACCATCACTCTGGATTTTTGCATGCACTCTTTACATAATCTCACAATGTTTTATTCCTATGCACGACAGTTATTGTAAATAATGGAACTGAACTTGTAGGGCAAAACAGACGAGCCTTGCATGGCAATAAAATTTCATGCAGACGTCGCTCCATGGTAGGCACAAAGGCAGCCCCTCTCCACGCATTTCAGATTGTAATCGAGAGGAAGATATCTGTTCTGAGGGGGATTCAGAAGGAGAAGACAACTCCTATTTAACCCCTGAGGTCTTCGCTCTAACTTGGCATGCTGATGTTGGTTATATCATGCATATGGTGTCTTGCATTGCTTACTTTATACATCAAATATGTCATCTGCTTAGTTTAGATATCCTTTGTGCGAATGCTAGCTGTTTAGTTTATTCATCGTTTATGTGAATTATGCAACGCCATCTTGTTTAGCCAGGCATCATATATGTAAATTTTGCAATGCCATCCTTCTTAGCCAGTCATGTTATATGTAAATTATATCAGGCCATCCTTTTTTTGTTACATATTATATTTGGCAACAATGTTAGTACATTCAACTGCTCTCCGTGTGCATCAGCCATTTGACATGGTGATGGCAAATTCTGGAGTGAAAACAAGGTCTTCAGAGCAGACTATGCTATCTAACGAAGCGCATATCTCGCTGGTTACGGATAGCTCCTCAGAGGAGGATTCAGAGACAGATGACTAGTCCTATTGCCCCCCGAGGTGTATGCTCTAACTTGGCAGGGTTATGTTGCTCATATCGTGCGTATGGTGTCTCGCATTGCTATGTCATTTGATTAGTTTAGACATGCTTTGTGTGAATGCCACCTGTTTAGTGTCTAATTACCATATATGTTAATTATGCATTGCCATCTTGTTGCAAGACATTATATATGTGAATTATACAATGCTATCTTGTTGCAAAGGCATTATATATGTGAATTATGCAATGCCATGCTGTTTAGCCAATCATCATGTATGTGAATTATATCATGCTATCATTTTTTTGTATTATGTGTTCCATTTGTCGACAACGTTTGTATATTCAACTACTCTTCCTGTGCATCAGCCATTTGAAGTGGTGATGGAAGTATCTGGAATGAAAACAAGGTATTCAAAGCAGACAATGCTACCTGCTGAAGTAGACATCTTGCTGGTTACAGAGAGCTCCTCAGAGGAGGATTCAGAGACTGATGACCAGTCTTATTTCCCCCCTGAGGTCTATTCTCATACTTGGTAGGGTTATATTACCCATGTCATGCATGTTGTCTTGCATTGCTTAGTTTCTACATCATATATGGATTTCCATCTGCTTACTTGCTTACTATATAAATAATATATTTGAATTATATCATGCCATCATGTTTACATAGTACATACACATCATTTATCTGAATTATGGCATGGCAACCCATTTAATAAAGACATCATATAGTTATATCATCTCATCCTGTTTAGTGTTTACAGTCATCATATTTTGAGTTATGGCATTCTATCCGGAAATGTATGTGAATTATGCCATGCCAACCTATTTAATAAACACATTATATAGTTATGTCATGTCATCCTGTTTACATAGTCTCATATTTTGAACTATGTCTTTCCATCTTTTTTAGTTAGCCATCATAATGTGAAATTGTGCCATGCAGTCCTGTTTAGTTAGCCATCATATATGTGAAATTGTGTCATGCTATCCTGTTTGGTTAGACAACATAAATATGAATTATTTCATGCCCTCTTTTATTCCCCACTATCCATTGCACATGTCTATCATACAATGTCTATACTTTCAATTACTTTTCTTGTTTATCAACCATTTGAATTGGAGAGCGTGATGGCAGTATCTAAGGGAGTAACAACACGGACTTCAGAAAAGATAGTGCTACCAGTTGATGCAAATAGAACTATGGTTGTACTTGCCCAAGGACCAGATCCATCACACATAACCCAGACTCTCGCAGATTGTACCCCTACCCAGTTGGATAGAGAACTAGCTACACCCATTCTAACCCAAACCCCGGCAGATAGTAACCCAGTTCCAGTTGACACAACACCGTCTCCACCACAGAGCACCCAAACACGAGCAGTTAGTAAGGGAACTGCAGTTCCCAAAGCACGAGGACCACCACCCAGAATCCCAACTCAATGCTTAAAGGAGAAGAAGATTTGTTCTCAGGTCAGGTTCTGTAGCTATGGTTCATACTCCTTTGCTCTTGCATTACTGTATTTACTCATACCAACTATTTTCAAATTTGAAGGATGGAATTGAAACTCCAATGGCGCAACAGGTATGTTTTAAACCTGTTTCTTTCACCGGTTTGCTGTTGTAACCTGCTCTATGTTGATTTCAGTTTCAATTGAATAAACAGTTATGTTCTCATGTCATGCACATTACAAGTGTTGTTATTGCTCTATAGTTACCCACACTTATATTCTGTCTATTCTGCTTTGTGTTGAACAAATATTATTTGAACTGTGTCTCTATCTTGATTTGGCAACAAAAACTAGAATGATATAGACCATAAAGTGACCATGGTACATAGATATATGTTTGTTTCATGTTGTTATCCTGTCCACTTTACTACTGAACTCATTTACCAAAATGAGTTTCATATACAACATGGTAAATATGTGATGTGTCTGCTTGTTTCTCTTTTAGAATGCGTACAAAATATTGGAGAACACTACCGCGTTATCCAATGGTAAAGGAAGTAATGCAGACAAGGTTCAAGATAGTGAGACATCCCTGTTGGTCTCCAAGAAAGCTGATAAAAAATATCTTGACGACAGTGAGGGAATCCAATGTTCGAGTTACTGGCCACTAATGCTGGCACAAGCTCTTCGAACTCGCTGCCAATCAGTTCGTCTTCTTGAGTCTCAACTTCAAGTTGAAAGACATCGATCAGATGTGCTGCGACAGGAAGCTGAAGGACTGAGGAAGTCCCTGCAGAATTCAGATGCGTATTTTCTGGTGCAACAACAAGCGCTGGAGGATTTAAGCGCCAAACAAGAGAAAGTTAATAAGCTTGCTAAGCATCTTGCCAGCATTATGGGTACCCAGGATATTGTTTCTTGAGATCTTCTGAAGTGGTTTCAGTTCTGGATTTGTTTTGCTGCGGCGTTTATTTGCGCTGGTCGCCAACTTTGACAACTAGTGTATATGATATGCTGCTTTGTTCCCTATATTTGCACTGGTGGCGAACTTTGCTGCCCAGTGGATGTAATATGTGTAATAGCCTTGATAGCCTAGCATTAGTTGCTTGCTTATTTATTTCCTTGTTGTCTTGTTTATTTGTTTGCTTGTAGTCATTGCAGTTCTTTTTCCGCGGTTAGCTAGTGGCTGCAATAACCTATTTTTTAAAACTAGGCCACAATAACCATGGGCTAATATTTACTATAGTGACACTGGGCCTCCTACTGGCCGTAGAAACAGTGGGCCTTCTACCGGCCATAGAAACAATGGGCCTTCTACGGGCCGTAGAAACAATGGGCCTTCTACGGGCCGTAGAAACAATGGGCCTTCTGCGGGCCGTATCATCAATGGGCCTTATATGGGCCGTATGATCGATTGTGCGAACATGGGCCAAACAGACCGCATTATGGCCATAAACGGGCTAGAGTTGAAATCGTCCGTTCATGGGCCGACCATAACGGGCCATCATTAATAGGCCGTATTTGATGACGCTATGAAAATGGCCCAACGTATTAACGGACCACAAACGGGCCGACTGTAACCACGGGCTGAATTTGGCCCACAAGCAGAAAATGACAGTAACGGGCCATAAGTAAACGAATGCTGGAAATGAGCCCAAGTATAAATGGGCTCTGAGAAGGCCGAAAGATAACATGGGCTGGAAACGTCCCAACGGAATAACGGGCCGTTAATGGGTATAAAGTGATACATTGTTCATTACGGGCCAGATTCACCACGGGCCGTTAATAGGCCAAGAGTTACATAGGGCCTCATATGGGCCGAAAGACTTCACGGGCCATACATGCGCCAAAAGTGAAAATGGGATGGAATCATATTGGATGGCCCAGATGACGCTACCGGGCCTAATTCAGACAGGGCGTAAAAGGCCTTGGGTTAGCGGGCTGTAAATGGGCTATATGCAAACAGGCCGTTAACAGGCTTTCCGTGGGCCGGCCCGCCACCTTTTGACCAAGTCAAACGGGCCGGCCTTTTCACAGGAATGGGCCTCTGTTGGGCCGTGCCACGTGTCGACGTATCATAGGCGCCTTCCATCAAATGAGTGGATGACATCTGTCCCAACGATGAGCCGACACGTGTTTCCTCCAGCCAATGATGATTTTACACGTGGAAAATCCCCATTGGTCGGGGCTGTTAATGGGTTGTCGGATCCAGAACCCAACCCAATAGCTTAACGGCGTTCCGTTATGGTGGATGCCATCTGTCGGTCACCCTTGACGAAAGCACTTCTGTGACGCGTGATTTATTGTCATGGAAGTGGACACTTCCGTGATGATAATTTTGGTAATGTCATGGAACACTTCTACGACAGCACATGTATGACTATCTTGATTCTGTCATAAAATCGTCATGGATGTACATGCATGACAAAAAACGCGACCTACTGTGACAAACACGTATCATCACGGAAGTGTTTTTTTGTAGTGTATTGTTAAATAGTTACTGATGAATTTGAACTGCACGACAAATAGTTGCACATATAGAGCATCACATTGTGAAGAACTGAAATAAACAAGGCATAAGGCCATCTCTAGCCGATCCTTTAGAAGTTAAAGGACTAAAACCCTTAGTGGATATATATATATACTCCAACATTTTTTGGCCGTTTCTAGTCAATCCCCTAAACTTAATGTTGTAAACTTCAATTTGATCAAGTTCAAAGCAAGTTCAACAAAAAGTAGCATGCATTCAGACATAAACATAGATAGTTTTGCATAAGAGAACATAAAACATAGATTTAAACTAAGCTAAACTACTTCTGATTGAAGTGGAGATCGAGCCAATCCTTCCTTGTCAGGTACGGTGTGCCCCGAGCCGGGTCCGGGTCATTGGGGAAGACACTCCTCCACTCATCGATGTTGATCTCCTCGTCCTCGCCGCCCACCTCGACGCCCTCCGCGCCCCCGTCCTCGCCGCCTTCGACCTCGTCGTCGGAGGAGAGCACGATAACCTCGCCACCCTCCGCACTGGCAAAGATCGCCCGCTTCCGCCTCCATGAGCTCCGGGTGCTGCCGGCGGAGCTCTTGCATGTAGGCCTCGTTGGTGGCCTCGACCTCGAGGTGCTCCCACGTCTCGCGGTCCTCCCGCGCCATAGCCGAGCTCACCACCCCTAGCTCTAGTGGAACGAGGTCGACCGGACGTGTGCTGAAGGGGAAATTGAGCCTAGCCACCGTGCTGTGGTAGCGGACCTGCTAGCGGTCGTACTCCATGGCCGCAAGCTCGGCCGTGTGGAAGCTACCGAGCCACCGGCAGGTGTGGGTCTCCCAATCTATAATCTCGGCGACCCACATCCCCCACCGCCACTGTCGGACCCCAAGGTAGGACCTTGACAGCTGCTGGTCCCGAGGGATGATGGGGAAGTCCTCGAACAGGAGTAGTGGCGCGACGGCGGGCAGATCAGGCAACCACCAACGGCGGATCGATAAAGAGCCCGCGGAGGACGACGGGGACATCTCGACGGCCACCAAGAGGCCGTGATAAACGTCTTTTTGGCCATTGGCTGCTCGAGCTCCTCGACACACAGGCAGAGCTTGAGGATGGAGTCGGCGACGACGGTGGCGACCTACCAACAGAGTTTTTCAGCAAGAAATTTCTCACGGAACTATGTGTTGAACAACATAAAAAGAAGTTTCAGGTGGACCTAAGGGCTTCTGATGGTGCTCGGCTTATATTTACAACAACTTGTCATCATCATGGACCAGTAGATCTTTTGTACCAGGATCTTGATTTTATGGATCAAAGCGATCCATTTGATTGTGACTGCCCAAAACTTTGGTTGAGTTTGATGTTATTGCCCTGTTTAATCTGGGTTATGTGTAAACCTGATGAACAGTTAATCCTCGTGCTTTTGTACCTTTTTTAAGCTGATATTAGACATTGTTGCCCTTTTCAACTAGGGTTTGACCCATAGTTTCTTTCATACTGGGCCACCATGGAGGCCATGGACCAGAGGGGGAACTCTCCCCCCATCTATGGGGGAGGCCAAGTAAGAAGAAGAAGGAGGCAGGCTCTCTCCCCCTCTCTCCCGTTGGCGCCGGAGTGCCACTGGGGCAAGGATCGTGCCAACGATCTACACCAATATTCTTGCTACCGTCAACACCAACTTTATCCTCCTCTATGCAGCTGTGTACCCTCTCCATTTCTGTTGTAATTCTCTACTTAAACATGGTGCTCAACACTACATATTATTTCCCAATGATATGTGGTTATCCTATGATGTTTGAGTAGATCTATTTTGTCCTATGGGTTAATTGATGATCGTGATTGGTTTGAGCTGTATATTTTATTTTGATGCTGCCCTATGGTGCCCTCCGTGTCACGCAAAGGTGAGGGAACCCTGCTGTAGGGTGTTGCAATATGTTCATGATTCGCTTACGGTGGGTCGCGAGAGTGACAGGAACTTATAGCCGTCTAAGGGGGTTGTTACGTATGGGAGTAAAGAGGACTTGATAATTAATGCTATGGTTGGGTTTTAACTTAATGATTTTTTGTAGTCGCGGATGCTTTCTAGAGTTCCATTGATAAGTGCATATGATCCAAGTATTGAAAGTATGTTATCTCATGCCTCTCCCTCCTATGAAATTGCAATAATGATTATCGGTCTAGTTGTCCATTACCTACGGACAAATAAATTTCTTTTCTGACAAAACCTTTCTACTAAACAACTAAGTTTATTATCTTGCAATTTATTCATAGTTTTATTCTCACAAGTACTTTTAGTTTTATTCTTATTCTAGGTAAAGCAAACGTCAAGTGTGCGTAGAGTTGTATCGATGGTCGATAGAACTTGAGGGAATATTTGTTCTTCCTTTAGATCCTCGTTGGGTTTAACACTCTTATTTATCAAACAAGGCTATAAACATACCTATACTTGTGGGTTATCACTCGAGGGGCAGGCGTGCCGGTTCGCTGCTTCTTCTCTGCCAAACACGAACACATCGGGTTGGGATATGGACGCATGCTCTGCCCGCCATACTAGCGGTCCGGTGTACATTAACCCACCGGGTCACTCGATAGACGCCCGTGTAATATTCACTGGCCCGTGGTATGTCAGCATCAACACACTCGAGGCCGCATCGGTGTCCTCTCGCATGGCGCAGCCAGCCCGCCCAGCGGGCCAATTCACGTCGCCATCAACCAGCACTTTTGACCGAGGCAAGAGCGCAGATTATTTCTAGAAGCAGCGACCGCTCAACTATAAATCCAGAGTACTTCCAGGCTCATGATCACAGGGTTATCATATTTGAGGCAACTAATGAACAAGTATCGAGAAGAGATGCGGCTACCTTATTCATCTTCCAAAAAAGCGGCAGCCGTCAAGTGCTAGTCGCAAAGGACAGAAGCAGAGGTGTTGTGCAATAAAAGAAAAAAATAGCGGCATCCTGTGTCGCTAATGTGGTTTTCTACGCATTGCCATCTACACTTTCTCACAAGAAGACAGAAGAAGAGCAACTACGGTTACATTACTAGTACAACCCACGATCAGACCGTGAAGGAATCAATTATTAATGGCACTACTCCGTGAAGACTAAAATATTAGTACATCCACGCTCCTATTGGGCCCAATTAAATTCCTACCTGCGCATAATTCATCTATTGTCCAAATACATTAGGTGATACCCTTCCAGTATATTTTAAATACAACATATTTAATTTCTTTGAGAGCAATTACACTGACCTACATATTTTAAAATACAGGACAAGTGCTCACTATAAAAAGGAAGCCATACCGCAGATATGGAGCACCCACCAGCATCATCTGCATCGGTGTTTGCACGTGCCGCACTGCCTGACGAACACAAGCACATAAGTTGCCATCCCATGGCCCGGTCAACATCAACACGCCATGGCCGACTCGCCCATCCGTGCCGGCTTACAATGTCATGTGATACCTGCGCGTCCGCACTGGCCTCCAATGCCGCGACCGACTCTGCCATCCACGCCGGCTTACAACGTCGCGTGGGACTCACACGTTGACGCTGGCTTCCAACACCGCGACCGACTCTCCCCGCCCTCGCCGGCTTACAACGCCACGGCCCACTCACCCATCCGCGCTAGTTTCCAATGCCAGAGCTGACTCTCGCGAATGCACCGGCTTCAAACGCTGTGGCCGACCCCCACGTCTACATCAACAAACCGGAGTCAGTCCCGTACGCATGGGCTACTCACCGAGCACGCGCATGTTTCCACTCCTATGGCCTGGTCTACTCCAACAACTTTGGAGAAAATAATAATATATTTAGCCTCCACCTGCTCCGGATGGCTCAATGGGCAGGCGCACAAGTCACAGCTACTGCGGTTTGGTCAACTTTAACAAGCCGCTGGGTCAAACCATCGGCCGGGTTACTCACACGCGAGTCATGTAGGATTATCTATGACCCGCCATGGTCGGCCTCAACCTTCCACGGGTTCACATCGCATCATCAACGCTGAGGCATAAAAACAGCTAAGGCATTTTCATGTTTTTCATGATTTTATTCTTCATATAAAATAGACTAACACTTTCGAGTTAACCTGGGAGGTAGCTCCACTTTCATCTTCATGTGATTTTACGGTTCAGCAACCTCAAAAATGCCTATGGTTCAGCAACCTTAAAATGCCTACGGCTCAAAAGACTTAACACACCTACGGTAGTAGCATTGTCTCCTTTATATATATTATGATCAATGAATAAAGCCGACTTATCTGGATCCCAGATGTTTTACAGTAGTAGCATTGTCTCTTGTATATCCTATGTTGAAGCTTTTCCATGATCAGATGGTAACTTGGGGGCTTCCAACTCATCGAGTTTAGCCATTAACACCCCTCCTGGCCCGACATATGCTAGTATGAAAATTGGTTAAATTTGCCTGTTAGCTTGATGCTACTCCGAAAAGGTGACCTGATGTACTCTGGATAAGTCAACCAAAATTGACCCTGAAATTGTCAAGGTTAAAATACCGATTTTAAGTCATGTGAGAGCCTGCTTTCAGAAAGCTAGAATAAACCAAAATAGGCTACAAGGCTTGCTTCCATAGGAAGCGAAACCAAGACTCGTGGCTCGAAAGCTGGTCTTATGTCGAGCCTCGAAAGTCGGAATTTTTATACTTTATTATGATACACATACATCATCATACATCACATCATCATACAATGCATCATATATACATGTCTGTTTATGTTGTAGGAGCCAGGCTATTGGCCAGGTTAAACATTTGTAGTTATAAAATTTCTGAAGTCAATCGCTCTGATGCCTATATGGCCTTTGTTGACCCTTGACTTATCAAGGTTAAAACATTGGAACAAAAAATTATTTGACAGCCAAAATAGCCGGATCTTCATCATGGTTTATCATAACCTGTATTAAATGAGTTGAGGTTTTCAAAGCCGGGTCCGAGATATGGCTATTTTTTTTCTAGATTCAAAACACCGACTTACAGCAAGGAGCATGGTTCAACACTGATATGCAAAGAACTCAGCAACATCATCCAAACGGTGGATATGATTTTATTCTACAATGAAAGGAAAAGTCCCGAGTCACTGCAAACACATGATCCCGCACTTGGGGGCTACATTCTGTAATCCTGAGTCACCATTGGTGAACGACCGACACTTGGGGGCTACATCAGTTAATTTTGGCCTAAAAAACGTCAAGTCCCATGTAGTTGTGAACACTCAACATGGCACTTAGGGGCTAATGTATTGTCGTTTTCAACTTGAGGATTAATATGAAGACCCGGCCCATCACACACTGATGAGTCGGCCCTTGAGGGCTACACATTGCTCCTCACGTCTACCCAATCAGGTCTAGAAAGTAGTCGCTCATTATTGCATAATGACCCAGCCCTTGGGGTCTATGTTTGCATACTGCAGAAAGATAGGTCAAGGATCTCAACCCGGAATTCCACAAGTCAAAAGTATTTCACAAGTGAAAGTCTCGAGTCGCCACAAGAAATTTACCAAGCACTTTGGGGCTACACTGGCTGAAGTTTTATGAGCATAAGATAATTACAAGTCCCAGATTGCTGTAGGAAAGATAACCCGACACTTGGGGGCTATGTCGTTCAGTTTTTTCAGCACATCATAAGGTCCAAATTAAAGACCTGGTGCATCACATACTGATGAGCCGACCTTCCGGGGCTACACATGTGAAATGCGAAACATTCAGTTTATGATTGGCGACTCATATGAACAAATTGGATTTCTCCAAAGTTGCAACATTTATATATAACCAAGTCCTAAGCTATCACTATGATCTACTCTTAAGACTTGGGGGCCACAGGTAATATGGATATAAGGGAGGAACACCTTCAAATTCTCAGTTTTGAGATAATTGGGCCTCATATCCTTGGTAAAAAATTGCGAAGTTTATGTGCTCAAAGTTATTCATAGAAGACCCAGAAAGCCGACTCAACGGCAGATGGATGTTTTATTTCTTAATTTTTTCCTGCAACGGACACGCATTGGCTTGTCGATTGTGAAGTCGGCTCATTGATATGGAGAAGTAACTCGAATTTTTTAGAATCTGCTTCATTTAATAAAGGCGGCCTTTTGAGAGGGTTGTTCTATTAACGTATTAATTATTCTTGTTTTGTGGAGCTTAACATTAATACATTCGAGCTAACCTGGGGGCTAAGGTTGGCGATATACCCCATGGTATGACCCGGCCTAATGTATAACCCGGCCGCTACATGGCGCCTCGTGATAACTCGGTCATTAGGCTGTATAGGCGACAA
This sequence comes from Triticum timopheevii, assembly GCA_963921465.1. NCBI lineage: Eukaryota > Viridiplantae > Streptophyta > Magnoliopsida > Poales > Poaceae > Triticum > Triticum timopheevii. The sequence continues at coordinate 242,133,433 of OY997264.1, read as the reverse complement.
GCCCCAAGACACAAATGGCGGCTCATGAGAAAGCCCACTCATGACAGGAGTCTAATGGGCTAGCTCACAGAGAAGGCCCCAAAGGAGGAAAGTTCCCTGAGAAGGTAAGCAAGACCCACATTAGTATCTATCTTGTAATAGAAAGAGATTAGTTGTAGTCCTATTAGGACTCTACATGTAAGCCGCCCCCTTCAACATATATACGGAGGGGAAAAGAGACAAGTCAATAGCTCTTGAGATAGAGGTAGAGAAACACCACCCTTGTAATCGAGATAATCGTCTTGATCAATATCAATCAAGCAGGATGTAGGCTTTTACCTCCACCACGAGGGGCCAAACCTGGGTAAAAATCACGTCTCTCGATTCCGACCATCCCCATTGAAGCTACCACCTATCTGTGATGGCCTCACAACTAAGTTCTCTCATGAGGACATATGTTGTGACAAAACCACGACAGTGCATTTGTGCGATATACAGCATACAGTTCACTCTAATGAACTGTTTGTACTTAGGCAACACAATAGAAACGATCAGCCAGATCATGGTTTGTGCGATTTATGGTATACAGTTCACTCGGATGAACTGTTTGCAATTAGCCAAGACAACAGAAACGGTTCAACTAAACAAGATGTGCGTGATACGCGACAAACAGGTCCGTAATAAAAAATGTGTGCAAAGACCGATAATAACACATACGATTGCTGCTAATAAGCCGTGTGTGTTGTGGGTAAACACTTGCTGGTATACAATTGTTAGCGATTGATGAAATCATCACCGACGGGTTCCCTAGTTTACTCCGTGTGCGATGTGATTTGCTCTATCTACATAAGAACAACATATGTAACCAAAATAAACATCCAATTACGTAAATGACTATACAGAACATTCGCAGACACCTCAATAAACAATTACATGCATTCTAATCTAGGAGAAATGATCATCTAATCATCTACTTCTTGTGACGCTGCCGCCACTGCTCCGTGGCTTGATCCCTTGTCTGGGACAAGATGAAGGCAGTTCCTCATGTCAACCATCCTCCTGTACAACTCATAGCTTGTGTATGCGTCCTTGGCCGTGTACTTGATGTGTTCTTCATCCAGTCTCTGCTCCCAAGCATTGTGCCAGGCAATTTTGTTCTTCTTGCTCTCATCCTTCATCTTCATGTAGTAGGGGCAGATGATGGCCGAGGCGAGGTCAACTAGGGAGTCCTGATTGTTCTTCATGCTTCTCAAAACCCTGTAGTGGTGATGAATGTGGACAAGATTCTAGCAAGCCAATCCTGAAACCTCGAGCGCTTTTAGGTCGCTGTTGGTGTCCACCTTAGCGAAACTGTAGTTGAGGTTGTTGTTGGGAAACATAGTAGAAAACAAAAAAATTGACATACGATCACCCAGGAACAATATGAAGATGCATAACGGGCTGTGATAAACGATCGTTACCGACTCCAGGAGTGCAGCAGAAGTACATGAGTTGCTGTAGATCATACTTGGTGTCCCTCGAACGTTGATGACAATCCCGTGAACTGCCCTTGAAGAGAAGACTGAAAGTACAACCTCTATACTTGGTTGCAAGCGTAGGGTCTTCACAATCCAATAGCGCTTCGCCGTCAAGAACAAATCATCGCAGGAGAATTAGAGGGAGGAGTTTGGAACCACATGGGGATTCTAATTATGAGGATTAGAGGTGGCTAGGGCTCGCTCTAATTAGTCAACTAGGATCAACTAGAACATGCACTAGATCAACTAGAGGAGGCTCCAAATCTTGTATGTCCATAGGGTTGAAATCCTCTAGTATAAATAGGTTAGAGGGGAGGGAGAGGGAAGCCACCAAGGGGAGAAAGTCCCCCTTGGGGTGCCGGACTTGGGGGAGGGAATAGCACTCCCTCCCCTAATCCAATTGGGCCCCCCATAAGGAAGGGAAGGGCGGGCGGGGGGGGGGGGGGCAATTCCTCTTGGGCCCTTGTGGCCCAAGTAGCTTTCCACCGCTTTGCCTTTTAAGGCCCATTGATATTTAAATTAATCGGTAATACACTGTATTACCGAATATTCACCGAAACCCTTCCGGTGACCCAAAATGCTTGCGGAACCTCTCGGAACTATTCCAAATGTTAATGAAACAATTCCACAAATATATTATCATCACTCCCGTCCTACTAACACTCGACAAATCATGATTACCTTAATTTTGTGACCCTATAAGTTCAGTAAACCATAGACATGACCGAAACCCCTTTGTTCAATGACCGATAGCGGAACCGTGTACATCCGTATTGGTCCCTATGATTACATGAATTATATTCGAGTCAACCTTGGGTTATCGTGTGATGCTACCTTTGCTTTGCGATTGTCAGGACCCCGATCCTAAGTCACACCGATCTAGCATGTAACACATCATATCACTTTGAGGCCTCACGCACGGTATTCCCACGGGTGCCACCTTACCTGGCCCGGGACCGTTTGCCCCTTTTGGCTCACGTATATGACAGTGCCGCTAGCATCCATATGACAAAGAACCCGGGCCGGCATGACTAGTCGTAAACCCATGGTGGCGCTAACTTACAGGGACAGGCATACATGACCCAGCAACGAACGTGTCGATCAACAACGTATGAACCCAAGTCATAGCAAGCTAAAGGGACTTAAAGGAACAACACGTGCCATTTCCCTGAAGGGACAGACACAGGAACAATGAAGGACACACTCCGGCCAACCTAAGTGTCCCGGAGAAGTAGCAAGCTACCATGGCTCGGTGGAAGCACTAGGAGACATTTCTCGATAAGATAGGCTACCAAGAATAAACAACTAGGTTGTCAGATCCCACACATACCAAGCATTTCAATAACATACACACAATATGCTCGATATGTGCAAATACAACATGGCATCACAACAAAACTCTATGACTCAAAGTATTTATTGAGTAAGCTCCGCGGAGCCAATTATTACAAACATGGGTCTCATGACCCAACATTCAGAGCATACAAACAACGGAAGCATAACATGTCTGAGTACATACAACTACAAATGGAAAGGGCTGAGAAGCCTGACTATCTACAAGATCCTGCCGAGGGCACAAGATCTTAGATGAGGTAACAAGCTAAACGTCGAAGTCCACGTAGAACTACTAGTGATACTAGAGTCCCTCTGCAAAAATAAATTAAGCAAACATGAGTACAAATGTACCCAGCAAGACTTACATCAGAACTAACTATATATGCATCAGTATCGACAAAGGGAAGGTGGGGTTTAACTGCAGCAAGCCAGCTTTGACTCGGTGGCTATCCTGAACTACGGCTGCAAGCAACTCTTTTGAGGTGGTGCACACGAGTCCACATATTCACCGTATCAATACACCACTATGGATCCGCTCCCCTCTCCCTACGAGAACGCCATCCCTAGCACTCACGCTTATCTTGCATATTTTATAGTATCCACTTCCACTTGTCTATGAACTGTATAGGCAACCCAGAGGTCCTTTACCGCGGACGCAGCTATTCGCATACATGATGTTAACCCTACAGGGGTGTACTTCTTCACACATGCTCTCACCACTTATCGCCGTTTACGCGACATGTACTCGGCAACCTTCATGCAGAAGCCCAGCAAGGGTGTCGGCCATGACCTGACTAACCACATAAGTCCCTAGTCCAGGTTTATTGCCTATTCAGGTTCCATCAGCAGGGAGTCTGGCCAAGGTTTCCACATATGGCCCCGAACGATGTGTGCAGGGTTCCCGGGTCACCAAACGGGCGCCCGAAACACCATTCCACGAGCCTACCGCATCACAGCCCACCCCTCGAGTCAGCACTGCACACAGCCTCCAACATACTACAAACACCAGAAACAACTTGCAACTCCTAGACAGAGTACAGGGGTGGTTAATAAGTCGAGAGGGTCCATTGGTTTCGGGCCCAATGTGTGGTAGTAGCCGTTCATGGATCACAAACACAGAACACAGTTCTTGAGGACGGTTTCAACAAGACAACCCACCATGTACTCCTACATGGCCTCTCACCGCTACCTTTACCAAATCATGTTAAAACACTTAGCTCACACACAGTAGGACATGTTCATCCCCATTCCAATTCATCCCCGATGAATCAGACCTAACTCAACTCTGAGCAGTAAGAGGCATGACAAACACACATAAATGAGGAGGCACATGAGGGCTCAAACAACTCCAACTCATGTTAGTGGGTTTCGTCTATTTACTGTGAGGAGAAAGGATTCAACTACCGCAACATGTAACAGATGAATCGTTGTTGTCCTAATGTAGTAAAAGAGAGCAGGAGCGAGAGAGCGGATTGTATATGAATGAACAAGGGGTTTTTGCTTGCCTGGCACTTCTGAAGATAGGATAGCTCTTCATCAGTGTCATCGAACTCATCATCGGAACGTCGTCTACTGAGAGGGGACAAATACCGGCAAACAAGGAAGAACACAAACATGCAATGCACAATTGATGCATGATCATGACATGGCAATATGCTATGGTTGAGCAAATGCAACTAAAACCAGATGGGTTTGAGTCATTTTGATCCAAAGGTTCAACCCGAAACTCATCTAATGTATTTAAATAGTGCTTTATCATGTTTTGCACTAAACAGTAAGGTTAAGTTGTCTTAACATGCATGAAACCAGTACAGATGGATAGATTGGATTTTTCTGATCATTTTTCATATATAAATCTTTGCATTTGGAGTTACAGATAATTTCTATGATTTTTAGAAGTTAGCCCTATTTTCTGGAATTTCCTGAATAAGAAAAAATCCAGAAAAGGCATTACTGCATCAGCACAGCGTCAGCAGGTCAACTGTGCGGTCCAGGTCAAACCTGACTAGTGGGACCCACTGGTCAGTCTCACAGTTAGCTAACTAACTAATTAAGGTTAGTTTAATTGCTAATCAATGTTTGACCAGGGGCGGGGCCCACATGTCAGTGACCCAGGGGGTCAAACCCCTGATCAACGAGGTCAAACGCGTCGGCGTTTAGCCGCCGGCGAGGCCGAACGCGGCGGTGGGCGCGAGTTTCGGGCTCCAGCGACCAAATGGGTGGTGGAGAGCATCAACGCTTAGCTGGAGGCGAGCCGCGTCGAGTGGTGGTGGTGGTTGGGCTCGGGGTCGCCGGAAATGACGCCTGCGACGAGCTTGTCGGCTGCCAGAGCTCGGGCGAGCTCGAGCTCGACGCTATGTTGCACGTGGAGGCACGGCGCTAGCTCCTACAAGGCCTACGCGGTGCGGGGAGGTTAGTGGACAGGACGGTGAGTCCGTTGCATGGCCGGAGCCACGTCGGTGGCGAGCTTAGGCGGCGGCGAGTGCGGGTGTGCTCGGTGCAGTCGCTACGGTGCACGAGAGCGAGAACCGAGAGGGGTAGGAGAGGCAGGAGCTCACTATGATTGCGATGAAGCCCTCAATGAGCTCGGGGAGGGGCTGGAGCGAGCGGGGCGGCGAGGGGGATCTCTGGCGGCCAACGACGAATATGAACACGATGGGTTTGGTTTAGGCGTCCCGCAGAAGCGTGCTTCATCTTGGTGCTCCGTGGCGTCGAGGCGGAGCCTCTGGACAGCACGGAGAGGCGGGGTGGTGGTTCTGTCCATTGCAACAACGAGCGGCGGTGACGGCGACGCTCAGACGGTGCAGGGGAGAGAACCAGGAGAGGGGAGAGGGATCCAGGGGGAGTGAGAGGCGGCCAAGGGGTGCGTGGCGTCCCGAGGGGGGTCCAGGGCGACGAGGGGACAACTAAGCAGGGTGAAGGTGGCTGCACGGCGGTGTGCGCGTGTCGGGCACGCGCCCATTGTCCTGGCAAGGAGGAAGACGTGAGGAGGAGGCCAGTGGGCTCGGCCGCCAGGTGGGCTGGCCAGCTGGGCTGCGATAGGTAAGCCAGGTAAGTTATTTTTGCTTTTTATTTTTTGTTTTCTTTTATTTTGTAGACTTTAGGGCTTTATTAAAAATACTTAGGCACTCTCAAAATTCATGAAACTGCTGAAGGCCACTGTTTGGATTATTTCCAACAGTAAACATTTTAGTTCATGAATATTTCGACATTTAAAATATTATAAAGCATTAAAATGCCCAAATGCAAATAAAATATGATTTAATTCAGAGACTCAAGGTTGTCCTAGAAAAGTGTGCACCATTTTTGTCAGAGGTTCTAGACCAAGGCAAAGATGATGAACATTTTTTAAGTCCATTTCAGGTTCATTGAAAAAGTATTTTAGTAACCCTAGTTGGATTAAGTGGTGCTAGGGGTTTCTGCCATCCCCATTTCAACTTCCTGTGAAAAGTAAACATGATGCAATCACTCTAATGCATGCACTGACTAGGGTTGCGACAACTCACCCCCACTTGACAAGAATCTCGTCCCGAGATTCAAGACGTGAGGTAAGAAGACAGAGGGGACACAAAACTAACATGATCTTCATGATCCAACTTGCACTTCATAGGACCGCCGATTCCTTGCATCATCTTGGTCGTCACAACTCTGCTTTCAAGATCTTCATCAAACACGAGGACAGAGACAACTCTACAATGCTGGATCATCTTAATGATCACAGGATCAACTCACGGAATGAGACGTAGAACATCTCTTGAGATGAGAGGCAAAACACACCTTGGAAAGGACAGAAGAAATAATTTGACGAGGGTTTCAAAGTAGCGAGGAAAAATTGCCATGATTCCATAATGAGACATCTTAGAGGAGGTGACTCATAGAATCATTCCTTAAGTGGCAAAAAGAATTACTTTTGATTTAGAGAACATTGAAATTCTCTATACAAGCTTAGGGTAATTCCCAAATGATCATTTGATGGAGTTCGAGGAAACAGCATACTCGGACCAGGATGGATGATGTGGACTACCTTGTTGAAGACAACGCAATGGATGACTTTTCTTATGATCGAAAATGGATGGAACCCGTGGTAGGACCACTTTGAAGATGATCCTGATCAGTAATTACTAAGAAGGGTAGTCCATACCAGGATGGCACAATGGCGGTGCAAGCTGGGAACAAAAAGCAAATGCTCGGAATGATTCTAATAACTGGGGAGAAACTCAACAGTAGAGAGTGATTCCACTGTTTGAATGGTTATAGCATAACCAAAGAAAATTGGAGCGAATCCCAATTAATGCTGACGAAAAATCCTAGTGCTTGCGCGTGCTCTCAAGAACTTGAGCATTTCCATATTCATTAAGGTTTTAGCAATTCCGTGTCAAGGATCCTGGCAACACATCATACTACCATGATGAATATTGATGGATGATACAGATGCAAAGGAAGATAACACCTTCTCAGATTTCACCTTGGCGAGGCGAAGGGATCAAAATCTAGATGATCGACCGAGAGACATTTAGCACTCCGCTTCTAATGTTCTACTTCATGTGCTAGCGTAATCCATTCATAGATATGGTTTGGTATCTAGAACATCAAGTAAAAGGTCAGACTTCGGGAACACAAACATCCATAAGGAACAACTTCTAGAGTAAATCCTACAAGATCCTTATAAGGAGTTGGCCAAGTTTCTCAATCAAGATACTACAATAATGGGTCTTGCGGCTGGGTGTGTTCGCCACGACATCCATTTTACCGGGTGTCACACCCTAGCTAGTTCACGCATTAGAGTGTTTGCATCATGATTATTTTTTCATCAGAAAGTTGAAATGGGGATGAGAGAACCCCCAGCCCCCCGAGAAACCAACTAGGGTTTACTAAAAATATTTTCAATGAACCTAAAATGCCCTTCTAAAATGTTCATCACCTCTGTCTTGGTCTTAAACCACTGCCAAAAGTGATGCGCAAATTTCTAGGTCATCCTAAGGTCACTAGATTAAATCATTAGTTTTTCAAGTTTGGGTATTTAAAAAATATAAAATATTTCAAATGCTCAAATAATCCCAAACTAAAGTGTTCCATGCTGGATATATTCCAAACAGTGGCCATGTGCAGTTTGATGATTTTTGGAGAAGCCTAAGTATTTTAGAAATGCAACAAACATACAGAAATAAAATAAAACAGAAATAAATGGGAAAGGGACTTACCTGGCCAAACCCACGCCCCGGCCCACTTGGCGGCCCAGCACTGTGCTGGCCTGCGCCAGCCAGCTGCCTCATTCTCGCCAGGCAGGCAGGGAGGTGACGCCGACGAGCGCGAGCTCGCCACGGCGCCACCTGCTTGCCGTTTCGCTCGTGGACGAGCTAGACGACCTCCACGTCACGCCCACGACCCCCTGGACACATCCATTCGCCCCCATCGCCTCTCCCTCGCCTCCCTCTGCCATGGCCGATGCAGCCGCTGCCACCTCGCCGTCATAGTCTTAGCCACCGCCGTCTCTGCGCCGCCTGACAGTGTCCAGCAGCTCTGCCATCATATTATCCATCGAGCAGGCCGATCCCCGAGCGCTCGCGTGCCCCAAAGTCACCGCATCAACCTCTCTCAACTCCGCCACCGCCGGAGATCCCCTTCGCCGTCACCGTCGTAGCAGTTCATCTCCGACTGTGCCGCCTAGATCATCGTCTTTGCTGTGAGCTTCTGCCCCTTCCCCTCCCTCTCGTTCTTGCTGCCGCCCTCTGCTTCGACTGAAACGAGCAGCACCGCACGCGCCGCCGCCTGAGCTCGTCGCCGACGATGCTACGGCCAACTAACAGCCACCCCACCTTGTCCAACGAGTTTACCTCATCACGTAGATCACGTAGGAGCTAGCCTTGAGCCTCCAAAAGAACCACAACGACGAGTTCGACCTCACCCGAACTCCCGCAGTCGCACAGCCCGTCGCCGACGTTGCTTCCGGTGACCTGGAGCTCCACCACCACCACCACTCGACGTGGCTCACTCCCAGCTACGCGTAGATGGTCTTCGCCGTCCTTTTGGTCGCCGAAGGGAAAATCCCGCAGCCTCCGCCGCGTTTGGACGTCGCAGGTGGCTAAATGCCGGTGAGTCAGCATGGTTTGACCACGTGTTTGACTCCCCAGAGTCACTGACATGTGGGCCCTACCGTCTGGTGAAACCTGGGTTAGTTTTAAACTAATCCTAATTAACTTAATTAACTAACTGAGACCACTAACCAATGGGTCCTACTGGTCAGGTTTGACCTGGGCGCCCCTGTTGACCTGCTGATGCAATGCTGACGCAAAGCTGATGCAGTAATCCCTTTTCTGGATTTAATCTTATTCAGGAAATTCCAGAAAATAGTGCAAACTTCCAAAATTCATATAAATTAATCTGTAACTCCAAATGCAAAGTGTTATATATGAAAAATGATCAGAAAAATCCAATCTATCCATCTGTACTGTTTTCATGCATGTTTAAACAAGTTAACTTGCTGTTAAGTGCAAAACATGATAAAGCACTATTTAAGATCATATATGGGTTTGCAATTTGAATCTTTGGTTCAAAATGGCTCAAACTCATCTGGTCATAGTTGCATTAGCCCAATACACTCATTTTGCCATGTCTCATGCACGCATCATATTGTTGCACATTGTTTGGTGTTGATTTTATATCGGTGCTCTCTGCGGCAGGTTCTTCCCCGGAAGAGTATCGCGAGAATCGAAACAAGGAGCAATACCAGTCTACAGACCCGCAAGGCAAGCAACCAACCATTTGATTATATCGATACAGTCCCATGTTCTCGCTTCTGCTCTCTTTTACTGAATTTAAGACAACATGTTTCAAACTACTGTGTGCTACGGTAGATGAACCCATTTCCTCTACATGACCAGTCATTGCCACAATAACTAGATGAAACCCGCTAGCATGTATAGGAGTTGACTGAGCCATGTGTATGTGTTTCCTACCTTGCTGTCGGTGTACTAAAGTAGGGGGGTACCTTAGTACCCCGAACTTGTGCACGGGCAGTCGCGGCAACCCACGGCAGGGCTTGCCGGGCGTCCGCCAAAGGTCCTCCACGGCTACGCTGATGCCGTTCAGGGACAGAGTACTCAAGCTAAAGCCCCCGGCAAGAGGAGCTTGCCGGGAAGGTCAACCAAGGCCCGGCGAGGAGAGCTCGCCGGGAAGGAAACAAAAGCCCCGGCAAGAGGAGCTTGCCGGGAAGGCCGACCGAGACACCTCCAGGGGACTTGCCGCGGCGCCCCGCGCGCCCCGGCAAGGCCCGAGGGCCGGCAAGCTTGCCGGCACGACAAGAGGAGGACTGCGGCAAGGCGCTTGCTGCAGCAAGATTGCCAACCCAAATCCAGCACATCCAGCGACGTGTCATCACAAGACCGTCCCAAAGGCACGTGGCGAGGCACTACACAGCCATGCGGAGCAAGGTGGCAAGCGGAGCTAATAGAGGCGCCATCGTGGCAACCGGTGGCTCACTTGACGATCGCCTTCTCGCACTGTTGGGGCGACCGGACGGGCATTAAATGCCCTTGTCCCCTGCCGTCAGTTAGGTAGGGGCACTGTTGGTCACTGTTACACCAACCTGCGTTTTTACCTTTCTACCCCCTCTTCTTACGCTGCCACCTATTGGTGCCCCCTTTAGACTATAAAAGGGAGGCCCATGCGCACGTAGAAGAGGTTCGGTTCATCTGAAGAACACAAGGTTAGGGTTCGAGAGACACACCACCGTGCGCTCGCATTCGAGCAAGATCAAATAACAACACAAGGCAGCAGTAGGAGTTTTATCTCTCCGGAGAGCTCCGAAGCTGGGTAAAAAGATCGCCCGCCGTCTCTCTCACTCCACCGCGCGCCCGGGACCTCGATCCGCTCTGCGCGCGGCCTCCGCACCCCCTCTCCGAACCAGGAAAGGGGCCTCCCGTGCCCCATAGGTGCCCGGCGGCCACGGAAGTAGACCGTGCTCCCCGCCGCGACATCTTTGGCGCGCCAGGTAGGGGGCGCGTCGAGGTCGTGAGCATTCGATCCGGTCTCCGCGCGCGCTGCATCAGCACCTTCATCAACATGCCACCGAAGAAGAAGCCTTCGGAGGTAGCCGCTCCGTCTACATCGGTTCCGCCACCACCGCCGGAGCAAACGGGCGGTGGAGTGGGCGCCGGCGGAGGAGCGGGTGCCGACGGTGGGGCTCACGTCGTCACCAGATCCAAAAACAAGGCCCCGCAAGCGTCGGCAACCATGCATACACCACACCCTTCCCAGGAGGTGCAAGGCCGACAACGCCCCGGTGCTCCTAGCACCGTGCTCGCGTTGGAGCAAGGCCAAGCTGGTGGGTCGCGAGACGCTCGAGGTCAGCATGCACGCCCGCATGCTGGCGCGAGCGAGGTACGGTCGCCAGGGCGGAGTGACGCACCTCCCAATCCAGTTGGGTGTCCGAGCACATCCCGCTCCTCGCGCCGCTCGTCGCCACCACCACCCAAGACAGCAGAGGAAGCGCTGGCCCGAGCCCAGCTGCTCCTAGACTACCCTCCGGTGCCGCACAAGATCGACGACTGGAGGATGACCATATACAGCCTCATCGCCTTCGCCAACGGCGACAAGCCCCGGCAACCGAGCGCATCGAAGCCCCGGCAAGGCGTACAAGCGCAAGCCGACGCCGACAAGACCCCTGGGGGAGCCACCTCCGTGCACTCCCAGCCCCGACGGCCAAGATCGCCGGCTCGCCGGACCAACCCCGACGGCGACTCCACCGCGTCGTCGGACCCGCGAACTAGACGCGACCAGCGCCACGTTCTCCAAGAACGGCGGCACGAAGACGCTCGCACTCGCATCGAGCGCAGAAGGGAGACGCGACGTCAATCTGACCAACGTGCTGGGCCCACTGTCGACATGCATGCACTAGGGGAGCCAGGCGACTTGCCGTACGCGGCAGGTTGCCCTGCGTTCACCCGCGAGCTGCGGCAAGTCCAGTGGCCCAAAACCAAGAACTTCGAGCCAGACGTGCCCGAGAAGTACGATGGAAGGATACATCCATCGGAGTTCCTCAGCATCTACACCATCGCGGTGCAGGCTGCCGGAGGGCGCGATGAGAAGATCCTCGCCAACTACTTCCCACTGGTACTCAAGCCCAATGTCAGATCTTGGCTCATGCACTTGCCGGACGGTTCCATCTCTTCATGGGCTGACCTGTGTCATCATTTTGTCAGCGCCTTCACGGGCGGCCACAAGCCTCATGGCCAGGAAAGTGACCTCCACTTGCTCGTTCAAAAGGAGGGGGAGCCCCTGCGCAAGTACATACAGAGATTCAGCCAGGTGCAACGCAACATCCCAGACGTCCACCCTGCCGCGGTTATCAGCGCCTTTCATCAGAACGTGCGTAACCGCAGGATGAGGGAGGAGATGGCGATGTGCAAGATCAGAGACATCAGCGAGCTCTATGCTTTGGCCGACAAGTGTGCACGGGCTGAGGAGGGAAGGAAAATCCCCGGAGAGGTTGCGGGAGCAGAAGGATCTGACAGTGAGGATACCGCCCCGGCAAGGAAGAACCGGATACGGAACAACAGGAAGAGAAAGACTAAGGATGTGCTAGCTGTTGAGCATTCCGGCAACGGAGGCGGCTCCGACAAGGCCAAGGCCGATGACTCTGGCGAGGCTGTGGCAGCCGCCGACAAGCAGGACGACTCCGGCAAGCGGTATTGCAAGATCCACCGCACCAAGGGCCATGATCTCCAAACCTGCAAGAAAGTCGAAGATATGGCGGAGCTACAGAAGGCAGAGTACGAGCGCCGCGATAAGGAGAGAGTCCAGGGAGGTGGCGGAGGATCCGGCAAGAAGCTTCCCGCCCGGGGAGGACACCGCGGCAAGCCCAAGCCGCGACAAGGAGATAGGCCTCCCCGCGGCCGCGACAAGGACGAAGATGAAGATGAGATGGAGGAAGATGAGACCGTTGACCAAGAGTTTCAGAAGGCGACAGAGGTGTTGTGCATCAACGGCGGCGCCTCTCTGCATGCCTCACACCGCCAACTCAAGCAGTGGGTGCGAGAGGTGAGCGCAACGGAGCCATCCGTCGAGGCGTGCAGGCCTCTGAAATGGTCCGGCACGCCCACCATTTTCGATGTAGAAGACCACCCTGATCGCATCACTGCGGTCGGGTGCTTGCCAATGTTGGTCTCGCCAACAATCCGCAACCTCAAGGTCACAAAGATGTTGGTTGACGGCGGGGCCGGCCTGAACCTGATTTCCTCTGCAGTGCTCAAGAAGCTCCAGATCCCCGACAGCGAGCTCGAAGAGACTGGTACCTTTCAAGGGATAAATCCGGGAAGGAGCAAGCCCAAGGGGAAGATCACATTGCCAGTGACATTTGGCAGTGAGCTGAATTTCAGGACAGAGAGGGTCACCTTCGATGTTGCTGATATCCCATTGCCCTACAATGGGATACTCGGCCGACCAGCGCTGGCCAAGTTCATGGCAGCCTCTCACTACGCATACAACGTGCTCAAGATGCCTGGCCCGATGAGTATCATTTCTGTCCAAGGTGACAAGAGGGATGCACTCATCTGCGCCGACAAGATTTACCGGGAAGCAGCAGCCGCAGCAAGGCGCGAGCCACTTGCCGCTGAAGCTCCCCGGGGGAAGGAGAAGCTCAAGTCCGGAAACTGCAGCCCTGATGCCCACTCCGGCAAGCGCACCTCCTCGGAGTGCTGCGCTGCCGTCGAGAGCGCACCATCGAGCTCCACCGGCAAGTGCACGAAAGCAAAGGCGTATCCGCCAAAGATCAAACCTGGCAAGAACAGCTCTGGTATCTGCTCCGGCAAGCACGCCTCCCCGGAGGGCCGCGCTGCCGTCAAGGATGCACCATCGAGCTCCACTAGCCAGTGGGGCAAAGAAAGCATCCAACTTTAAAGCTTTTGGATTGTACTCCTTGAGAATCCGTACCTTGTACGAAGAACCTGCGCGCAGAAGGGTCGAATCGTGGCTAAGTTGCGCCCTTGATCCGTTTCGAGTCCGCTCAACGACGAAAGCGCGCCGCAACTAGCCCGACGAGTTCTTCTTGCCGGAAGCAACACCGCCAGCGGGCTGCTGATGTCCCACACTCAGCAAGTGTGTTTACACCGGCAGGTTCCCTGAAAGCGCGCGGGGGGGGGGGGTGAAAACGTACAAGGGAGGGAATCAAGGGAGGAGCGCGGCTTCGCCGGACCGCGAAAGACAGAAAAGCTAAGTCACCCGAGCTCGAGCGCGTAGCTCTTTTCTTTAAGTTTTAAGCGCTTATGTTATGTTCCTCGTACGTTCGTCCCTTGTACGAGAAACCCGTGCGCTGAGGAGCCAACTCATGGTTAAGTTGCGCCCTTGCTTTGTTTTCGAGTCCGCTCAACAATGCAAGCGCGCTGCAACTGGCCCGAGAAGGTTTCTTGCCGGGTACAACACCGCCAGCAGGCTGCTGACGTTCTGCACTCAGCAAGTGTGTTAGCACCGGCAAGTTCCCTAGAAGCATAGGGCGAAAACGTACAAGGGGTATAATGGAATCGAGGATGTAACGTAGCAAGCCTTGCCATGGGACGTCCTTTATATGAGAAACTTGTGCACAAAGGAGCTAACTCGTGGTTAAGTTGCGCCCTTGCTTTGTTTTCGAGTCCGCTCAACAATGCAAGTGCGCTGCAACTAGCCCGAGGAGGTTTCTTGCCGGGTACAACACCGCCAGTAGGCTGCTGACGTTCCGCACTCAGCAAGTGTGTTAGCACCGGCAAGTTCCCTAGAAGCGTAGAGTGTAAACATGCAAAGGGGTGAAACATGGCATCGCATTGCCCAACTTGAGATTACGTTGCAAAGAGTAACCTATTACAGCGCTGTCTTAGTTATTTTTGTGACTGTAATAACAGCAACAAGGAGAAACCAGAAGGGCGCACTGGCGAAGAGGCCCCGGCAAGCCGATTTCACTGGGGGCTGCGGCCGCCAAGACCCCTACGCGGCAAGTCATGGTTCCCGGGGGCTATAACGCTGGCGGCAAGGACAGAGCAAGACGCACCAGGGCCTAGGTCTCGGCGGAGCCAAAGTTGCCAGGAGCTGCAAATATCAAGTTTCACCCCCGGCAAGCCAGAGTCGCCAGGGACTGTAATACCAGCTAAGTTTTCCATCCCTCGTCATGCATCCTCTTGTGGGCTGGGGAAAGCGAGGCCGCGTCTCTGAACGGTCATGCCTTGTATGAAAAGAACCTGTGCGCGGAGGAGCCGGCTCGTAGCTAGTCGCGCACCGACAGTTGTTTCGAGTTCGCTCGACGACTTAGGTGAACTGCGGCTGGCCCAACGACAAGGTTTCTTGTCGGTCGCGACACCGCCGGCAGGGAACCAACTCGTAACTAGTTGCCTTACTGTCGTTTCGAGTCCGCTCAACGACTTAAGTAAGCCGCGACTAGCTCCACGACAAGGTTTCCTGTCGGTTGCAGTTCCGTTGCCGACGTTCCGCACTCGGCGCCCACGGCAAGGTGCCCGCGCCGGCAAGTTCCCTAAAAGCGTAGGGTGAAAACGTACAAGGCACGCAATCAAGTAAAAGACTTAATCCGGCAAGCTTTCCCCTCTTTTCATTAAAAAACATCCCAATTTAGTGTGAGTCCAAAGAGGATGAAAAACATGATAGAGAGGATTACAAGCTTTAAATACAGCTAAGGCCCGAAGGCTTACAAATTAAAAGATAAGGTGCCCGTAATCCCTCTCCTGTTTTCTCTTCAGGAAGTAGGTCAAGGAGGCTCCGGCAAGAGAAGCTTGCCGGGGAGGGCAAAGGAAACGCCTAGGCGAGCTACGGGTGCCAGAAGACACCAAGAGAACTTCCCGGGGCCTGGCCAGGAGCTTGGCGGAGACGGATGCGCCGGAGGCAGAGCTCGAAGACGGGGCGGCAGGACGTCAGCGCGCTGTCGAGGGCACCTCGCCCTCGTACTCCGATTTGACGGCCTGGCCGCCACCCCTCTTCCTCTTCCGCCGCCTCCCTACGCCAGCCGCCCAAGGAGACGGCCCCGGGGAGTTCAAAAGGCCGGCGACCCGGATGATGGGGTCGCCGGTGGCGCGCGCGAGGCAGCGTCCGACGCCTAGTCGGACCCGCCGCCCTCGTCGTCGCTATCGCTCCCCTCCTCGTCACTCTCGCTCGAGGAGGGACCTTCGCTATCGGAGGAGCTGTCCACGCAGCATCTCGCCCGGGTGCCGGAGTCCCCGAAGACCTTGACGGCGAGAAGGTTGCCCTCCATTAACTTAAAATGGAGGGTAAACCCCGCCGTCAAGCTGTGGATGCGGGCGAACGTCTTCCACCCTCAGTCGAAGTACATCACGCCGGGGGCTGGTGATACGACACTAACTCGAGTGCCGCTGATCCCGCAGCCCCTCATGCGCAACTCCAGCATCTCGGGCGGGTTTGGCTCCATCGCGCTCGCAAATGGAGCCGGAAGACGAAGACGTCGACGAGGCGCCCGACGCAGCTTGACGAAGAACTCCCAGGGGTCGTCCCCAATATGGACCGCCTCGAGGAGAGGAGCCGTCGGCGGAGACGGGGGCGGCGCACTACCCCGACCGCCTCTCCCATGAGCGCCTCGGCCACGCCCTCGACCTCGCCCTCGGCCTCGCCCCCTCCCTCTTCCTCTCTCGACCGGCTCAGGAGCGAAAGAGGGAGGGATGCGCTGTCTGGCGGCAACCCTCACCGCCACTGACGAGGGGCCAGGATTCCCTTTCTCCATGACAAATGTGAGGAAGGGGGGGAGAAGTTACAAAGGAAAGAAGGAGATGAAGGAGTGTGGGCTTCTGTGCCCTCCCCCCTGCCCCTTATAAAGGAGCAGGGTGGGAGCCCGGCCGCCCCGCTCGGCGAATCAAGGCACGGGAGAGCAGGGAATCGGGGCCGACCCGCTGCCTCTGCTCACCACGGCCCGGATTCCCCAATCCCACCGTCCGTGACCCCAAGCGCATGAGAGCCGCGTGGCAGGGATGCAGCGCCGAGTGGACGGGTGAGGCAGTCTCGCCCCACCCCGTGAGCATGGGAGCGGACGCCTCAAAAGCCGCGCGCGCTGGCCCCGTCCAGTAAATGCACCACGCCCCCACACCTACCTCCGTTTAGGAGGGAGGGCATGGGCCGTCCCCTCCGTCATGGCCTGACGCACGCTCGCAGGGACTCAGCCCCGCACACACCGCCCACGTCGCCCACGATGCCGCGTTTGACGCGTGCCGTTGCGGGAGGGCGCGGTGGAAGCGGAGTCCGATTTTGTGTGGACCCAGGCCACGCGTGCCCGTGCACTGTTTTGGGCCTGGCCCAACGATGCTCGGCACCGTGTATGGCCCAGGCCCGGGGGCTACTGTCGGTGTACTAAAGTAGGGGGGTACCTTAGTACCCCGAACTTGTGCACGGGCAGTCGCGGCAACCCACGGCAGGGCTTGCCGGGCGTCCGCCAAGGTCCTCCATGGCTGCGCTGATGCCGTTCAGGGACAGAGTACTCAAGCTAAAGCCCCCGGCAAGAGGAGCTTGCCGGGAAGGTCAACCAAGGCCCGGCGAGGAGAGCTCGCCGGGAAGGAAACAAAAGCCCCGGCAAGAGGAGCTTGCCGGGAAGGCCGACCGAGACACCTCCAGGGGACTTGCCGCGGCGCCCCGCCCGCCCTGGCAAGGCCCGAGGGCCGGCAAGCTTGCCGACACGACAAGAGGAGGACTGCGGCAAGGCGCTTGCCGCAGCAAGATTGCCAACCCAACTCCAGCACATCCAGCGACGTGTCATCACAAGACCGTCCCAAAGGCACGTGGCGAGGCACTACACAGCCATGTGGAGCAAGGTGGCAAGCGGAGCTGATAGAGGCGCCATCGTGGCAACCGGTGGCTCACTTGACGATCGCCTCCTCGCACTATTGGGGCGACCGGACGGGCATTAAATGCCCTTGTCCCCTGCCGTCAGTTAGGTAGGGGCACTGTTGGTCACTGTTACACCAACCTGCGTTTTTACCTTTCTACCCCCTCTTCTTACGCTGCCACCTGTTGGTGCCCCCTTTAGACTATAAAAGGGAGGCCCATGCGCACGTACAAGAGGTTCAGTTCATCTGAAGAACACGAGGTTAGGGTTCGAGAGACACACCACCGTGCGCTCGCATTCGAGCAAGATCAAATAACAACACAAGGCAGCAGTAGGAGTTTTATCTCTCCAGAGAGCTCCGAAGCTGGGTAAAAATATCGCCCGCCGTCTCTCTCACTCCACCGCGTGCCCGGGACCTCAATCCGCTCTGCGCGCGGCCTCCGCACCCCCTCTCCAAACCAGGAAAGGGGCCTCCCGTGCCCCATAGGTGCCCGGCGGCCACGGAAGTAGACCGTGCTCCCCGCCGCGACACTTGCTATGCCTAATATGCTTAGAGTTGGGTCAGGTCTGGTTCATCTGGGTGATGGGCTAGAGTGAAATGATCATGTCGGTAACTAGAGTGATGGTGTTGAACACGATTTGGTAAAGGTATCGATGAGAGGCCATTTAGGAGTACATGGTGGGTTGTTTCATTGGAACCATCCTTAAGCACTGAGGTTTGTATGTGTGATTTAAGATTCAGCTACTACCATGCAATGGTCCCTGAAATATGACCCCGCTTGACTTCTTATTCACTCTAGTCTTCTATCCATGAGTTGCAAGTAGTTTCTGGTGTTTGTAGTTTACTGGAGGCCGTGGACAGCGCTGACCCTCGGGGTGGGCTGCGATGCGGTAGGTACATGGCACGGTGTACCGGATGCCCGTTTGGTATCTCGGGAACCCTGCACACATCGTTCGGGGCCGTATGTGGAAGCCTCGGCTGGACACCCTGCGGATGGAACCTGGATAGGCGATAAACCTGGACTAGAGACTTAGGTGTTTAGGTAGGTCGTGGTCTACACCCACGTCGGCTTTCGCTTGAAGTCTGCCGAGCACATGTCGTGTGTAGACGCTAAGTGGTGGAAACATGTATGAAGAAGTACACCCCTGCAGGGTTAACATCATCTATTCGAATAGCCGCGTCCGCGATAAAGGACTACTTGGTTGCCTATACATTTCATAGAAAAGTAAATGGATACTACTATAAGCCTCAAGATAAGCGTGAGTGCCGAGGATGGTTCTTCCGTAGGATGACGGAGGTGGATCCTCGGTAGTGTATTGAAGTTGTGTGTAGTGGACTCGAGTGCGCTAAATAGTTACAAGTTGGTGTCTCGTAAGATACCTTAGCCAAGAATCAAATCTGGCTTGCTGCAATAACCCCACCATCCCTTCTTGATAATGTGCATGTATGTAGGATGTGGTGTAAGACTTGCCGAGTACCTTTGTACTCATGTTTGCTTAATTTACGTTTTACAGAAGATGCTACAACTGCTTCTGATGGGTTCTTCATAGACGTTGATGTCGACGAGTAGGCTGAAGCCCAGGTGGTGATCCTAAGCTCACAATGGACCGTGTAGAATAGCCAGGCTTCCTCAAGACTCTTTTATTTTCTAGATGTCTGTACTCAGACATGTTACTTCCATTGTAGGCTTGTATGTTTGTATGACTTGAATGCTGGGTCGTGTGACCCGTACTTGTGTGTATGATATGTATGGCTCTCTGAGCCTTTAGATAAAGTTATTGAGTTGTAGAGTCATGTTGTGATGCCATGTTGTATTTGCACATATCGAGCATATTGTGTGTATGATTGGAATGCTTGGTATGTGTGGGCTCTGACTATTTAGTTGTTTATCCTTGGTAGCCTCTCTTACCGGGAAATGTCACCTAGTGCTTCCACTGAGCCCTGGTAGCTTGCTACTACTCTGGAACACTTAGGCTGGCCGGCATGTGTCCTTCTTCGTTCCTGTGTATGTCCCTAAAGGGAAATGTCACGCGATGACTAACAGAGTCCTGTTAGCCTACTATAGCCCGGTTTAGCGGTGTCCTGCTAGCCCAGTTGCTACAACCCAGATTCACTCATTGATGACCGACACATTCGTTGCTGGGTCACGTATGCATGTCCCTATAACTTAGTGCCACATTGGGTTCATGTATAGCCATGTCAGCCGGGGCTCCTTATCATATAGATGCTAGCGACACTATGATATACGTGTGCCAAAAGGCGCAAACGGTCCCGGGCAAGGTAAGGCGACACCCGTGGGGATACCATGCGTGAGGCCGCAAACTGATATGAGGTGTTACATGCTAGATCGGTGTGGCATTGAGTCGGGGTCCTTACAGCGTTGGCATCCGAGCCGGACTGCCTGTAGGTTCTTCAAGCCGAACTGGTCAATGTTGAGTCTAGAAATGCTTTAATTATATGTATGGGAATTGATTGTGGGATGTAACGTAAGGTTCTTTTTCCTCCTTTACCTCATGGCATTCTGATCTGAGTTAGTACATTCTTTCCACTGGGGGTTAAGGATTAGGATCTCTTCTCTCTATCAGGTTCACGAGTTACTAATCAGTAGTACCTTATAGGATTGATGGATACAAGCCTAGTTCAGTTCTACTACACCAATATGTTGATAAATTGGACCCAGAACCTTGATATGATGTTGTTGACTGTCTGTGCAATCTTTTGCAAAGTGTCTCAAAACCCTTTTTGAGCATTTACAGCTGTTATGCTGTCCAATTTCTGCTAGAAATTTTAATGTCTTTAATTTGTTGGTGATCCAGATGTCGACCCGCACTGTTCATCAGGTGGTTCGTATGACCCGCGACACTGACGTGCCCGGGCATACAGCTATGTTGGTAGGGTGATGAATGAGGTCGGTTATCGATGGTATCCTGAGTATACCGTCGAGGAGCAGTTCCGCGATTTCAACCAGAGCCAGTTCATCTGTACTGTGAGGATTTTTCTAGCCTATCCCGGTTCCACTGACCCTCTGCACTGGTCCTATGGACTCATTATCACCATAGAGATGTCTGTTCAGGATGCATCCTACTCGATTTTTTCTATCATCCGAGCAGGGTATGCTTCACTGAATGACACCGAGTTCCGCTATTTACCGGCGGCACGCACTGGTTCAGAGGGCTACTAAACCGGGTTCTATGCTGATGTTGCTAACGAGGATCCACTTCTATGCACTACTATCGAGATTCTAGAGGAGACAGATCGGGAGAACTGTGCTCTACGCATGGAATTGTATAACACTCGGCAGGATCTCTGGGCTACACTGACGCGACTTGCACTAGCCGTTCAAACAGGCTACCTAGATATGCGTGACCTGTATCCTGTTCACACACGTCTTTCGGATCGCATGGATTATGCAGACGATGGAGGTATCACGCCTCCACACGGGCGCCGTCTTCCACCCTTCGTGGGGCTGAGGCCTCATCCGAGCCCGTACGGTCCATAGTATCGTCGTGATCGTGAGTTCCCGGATCCACACGTGCCACTTCCAGGCTATGCGGGGGAGCTCTACGAGGACTACTACAGTGCTGGAGATGACTGAGCCAGATCGCGACACTAGTAGATTGTAGTTGTCGTATTTCCACGTTCCTGTGTGTCTTGTGGAATATGACGTAGCTTGGACTAGGTTCCAGAGGTGTAGAAAAATTATGTATAGTAGCTTTGGATGCCTCTGATGAGATGTAATCTTCCTTTCACCGCAGCTGTACTCAGTTTGGTCTTGTACTAAACCATGTATGGTGTGTATGACGATGGAATAAATGTAGAAGTTTCTGTAACTACCATGTCATACGGATGATCATCTTGCATTCCGAGTTATCCATTACATTCTGCACTTCTATGTCAGAATCTTATCATTCTGGACTAAACCATTGTCTTGTTTCCCTAGGATGGTCAACACAGACAACAACCCTGCTCCCCCGGAGCAGGCTGAAGGCAGTGGGGCTAGAGATGCGAATCTGCCTCATCCTCCCTCTCTGGCTGAGGACATGTTGGAGGCCGAGAGGAACAAACGGGAGACCAACCGTTTGCTGGAAGCATCAAGCAGAACACAACACTACACCAGAGGAACAACTTGGTGCCTCTCAGCAACTTCATCAAGTTACACCCACCCACCTTCCATCACTCCGTCGAGCCTCTCGACGCCAATGATTGGCTTCGCAGCATTACCCACAACCTATGTTCTAAACTCGTAGCCGAAGCTGACAAGGTCACATATGCAGCCTATCATCTTGAAGGCCCCGCCAGTCTCTGGTGGGAGAACTATGAGGCCATGCGCCCAGCTGGATAGGTCACTACCTGGGCAGAGCTCAGTGAGGCTTTCCGTGAACATCACATCCCAGAAGGTCTTATGGATCACAAGCATGAGGAGTTCTGCAGTTTGACCCAAGGTAGACTCACTGTGGATGCATACAGCAGGGAGTTTGGTAACCTAGCATGTTATGGAACTGAGGAAGTTTCCACCGATGCCAAGAAGCAGGCAAGGTTCTGCAAGGGACTTAGCCCCGAGCTTCGCCGTGATCTCCGTCTGCACGAATGCACTTCCTTCCAGAAGCTCGTGAATAAGGGTATCAGTGCTGAGACAGGTTAGACTAATTTCGAAGCAACACGCAAGCATGGCGGTGACACTGGTTCCTCATCCGGTTCTCGCTCTCAGAAGTGCCGGGTGTGGGTGCCAAACACCGCCCTGCCACCCAGGTTCACACTGAGGCCATCCTATCAGGCGCCTCTCCCAACCCAGCAGTATGCACTAGCTAAGTCCTATGGTGGATCAACAAATAACGCTCCTCCAAGCACCAGCACTGTGACGTGTTTCAAGTGTGGAGAACCGGGTCACTACATGCGAGAGTGTCCCCAGACCAACCCCAACCAGTCCGGAATGGTTGTTGGCCACGGCAAGCCAACAAGGAAGGTGTACTATGCCAAGCCGGCCACCGCTGCACGTGGCCATGTGAACTGTGTCTCAGCTGAAGAGCCTCAGGAGGATCCTGACGTCATTCTCAATACGCTCCTTCTTAATTACCACCTGGCATCTGTTCTTTTCGATACTGGAGCTTCCCATTCATTCATATCCGACAACTATGCTCGTTTGCATAACACCGCATTCTGTGACATGCCCTCTACCATGGAAATTTCTACTCCTGGTTCTAGATGGCAAACTTCTAGAGTAAGCCATGGGAATGAAATTCAGGTCGACAGACTTGTTTTCCTTGCATCCTTGATAGCTCTCAAATCTTTGGATATTAATATCATCTTGGGTATGGACTGGATGTCAGCCCATCATGACAAGATTGATTACTTCTCTAGGACTGTTCAACTTACACACCCATCAGGAGAGGTAGTTAATGCTTGACCCGAACAGCAAAGCGCCAGCTATATTCTCTCAATGCCAGTCCTTTGCCAGACCTCGAAGACGTTGCAGCAGTCCGTGACTTTCCAGATTTATTTCCAAAAAAATTGCCAGGTGTTCCACCTGACTGAGATGTCGAGTTCGTGATAGATCTTATCCCAGGAACTATCCCAATCTCTAGAAGACCCTATAAAATGGCACCGCTAGAGCTAGCCGAGCTTAAGAAACAACTCGATGAGACCTTGAAAAAGGGTTTCATCCGTCCTAGTTCGTCTCCATGGGCTTGTCCTGTCCTCTTCATTAAGAAGAAGGATGGAACGGATCGGATGGTTGTAGATTATCGACCCGTTAACTTGGTCACAATAAAGAACAAGTATCCGCTCCCAAGGATCAATGATCTATTTGATTAGCTCGCTGGATCCTCAGTCTTCTCTAAGATGGATATGAGGTTGGGCTACAATCAAATCAAAATCAAGAACGGGGACATTCCCAAAATGGCTTTTGTTACTCGTTATGGCCAATACGAGTACATCGTCGTGTCCTTCGGTTTAACCAACGCTCCAGCCACTTTCTCTCAGTTAATGAACTCAATCTTCATGGAGTATTTTGATAAATTTGTCGTGGTTTACCTCGATGATATACTCATCTACTCCAAGAACGAGGAAGAACATGCTGAGCATCTAAGCTAGTGTTGATGAAACTTCGAGAGCATCGCCATTATGCCAAATTCTCTAAATGTGAAATTTGGTTGCCAGAAGTGACCTATCTAGTTCATGTAATCTCTGGAAAGGGTATTGCTGTCAATCCCGAGTGAGTTCAAGGCATTCTTAATTGCACTCCACCTGAATCGGTCAAGCAAGTTTGGAGTTTCCTTGGCTTAGCGAGCTATTGTTGCCGTTTTGTCGAGAACTTCTCCAAAGTTGCTAAGCCTCTAACTGAACTCCTCAAGAAATATAAAAAGTTCAAGTGGACCCCACAGTGCGAGCATAGTTTTTAGGAACTGAAAAGGCGTCTGACATCTGCTCCCGTACTAGTACCACCAGATTTCTCTAAGGACTTTGTTATCTATTGCGATGCCTTGCGACAAGGACTAGGTTTCATTCTCATGCAAGATCGTCACGTAATTGCTTATGCTTCACGTCGATTGCACCCACATGAGGAAAATTATCCTACACATGATCTAGAGCTTGTAGCTGTAGTTCATGCATTCAAAACCTAGCGACATTACCTCCTCGGTAATCGTTGCGAAATTTTCACCGATCACCAAAGTCTGAAGTACATATTCACCCAACTGGATTTGAATCTCAGGCAAAGACGTTGGGTCGAGTTGATCACAGATTTCGATTTAGGGATAACTTACACCCCAAGAAAAGCCAATGTCATGGCTGATGCACTAAGTCGTAAATCTTATTGTAACAATCTGATGTTACAACAAAGTCAACCACTTTTGCATGAGGAATTTTGGAAGCTTAACCTTCACATCATTCCTCAAGGATTCCTTTCTACCTTGGTGGCGAAACCTACTCTTACGGATCAAATCATCACTTCCCAAAAGCGAGATAAAGGGATATCCCGGATCAAGGAGAACATTGCTAGCGGAGATGCTAAATGTTTCTCTGCAAATGATAATGGTGTTGTGTACTTTGAGAACCGTCTAGTGGTTCCCAAGAACCAACATCTATGGAAGTTGATCCTTAAGGAGGCTCATGAATCACCTCTCACCATTCATCCCGGAAGCACTAAGATGTATCAGGACCTACGCCAGAGGTTCTGGTGGATAGGATGAAGAGAGACATTGCTCAATTTGTTGCTAATTGCGATGTCTATCGTCGTGTTAAAGCAGAGCATCAACGGCCTACTAGCACGCTTCAACCTTTAGCTATTCCTGAATAGAAATGGGATAAAATTGGTATGGATTTCATTACCGGTTTTCCCAGGACCAAGAGAGGGAACAATGCTATCTTCGTCGTTTTTATCGAACATCTTTCCTAAGTGGCTCATTTCTTGCCTATTTGTGAGAGTATAACTGCTAGCCAGCTAGCAGACCTATATATCCCCTGAATAGTGACTCTTCATGGTGTTCCATCGGAAATTAACTCGGATCGAGGAACTCTCTTCACCTCTCGATTTTGGGAAAGTTTCCAAAATGCTATGGGAACCCGTCTTTGCCTTAGCACCGGCTTTCACCCTCAATCAAGTGGTCAAGTAGAACGCGTCAACCAGATTCTAGAAGACATGCTTCGAGCTTCTGTTATCTCATTCAGAATGGATTGGGAGAAATGCCTTCCATTTGCCGAATTTGCTTATAACAACATCTATCAATCTAGCTTGGGTAAAGCTCCTTTTGAAGTTCTCTATGGACGAAGGTGTCGAACTCCTCTTAACTGGTCGGAGACCGGGGAAAGACAACTCTTTGGCCCAGATATGATCCAGGAAGCAGAAGAGCAAGTTCACATCATTCGTGAAAAGTTGAAAACAGCCCAATCTCGTTCAAAGAGCCAATATGATCGAAACATAAGGCTATGACCTTTGAGGTTGATGAGATGGCTTACCTTCGGGTTACTCCTCTGAAGGGAACCCATCGCTTCGGTATCAAAGGCAAATTGGCTCCTCGCTACATTGGACCCTTTCGCATTCTTGCCAAATGAGGAGATTTTGCCTACCAATTGGAACTACCTCCGCACCTATCTAGAGTCCCCGATGTCTTCCACGTTTCTCAGCTCAGGCGTTGCTTCTCGGATCCTATCCGTAGAGTGGACCACAAAACGGTTGATCTCCAAGATAATCTCACTTATCGAGAATACCCTGTTCGTAGCCTCGATCAAGCTGAGCGTACCACTCGACACCATAATATCAAGTTTCTCAAGGTTCAATGTTCGCACCATTCTGAAAAAGAAGCAACTTGGGAAAGGGAGGATCGTCTTCGACTTGAGTATCCCGCCTTCTTTCCGGAGGATCCTAAATCTCGGGACGAGATTTTACTAAGTGGGGGTGAGTTGTCACACCATACCTAGTTCATGCATTAGAGTGTTTGCATCATGATTATTTTTTCATCAGAAACTTGAAATGGGGATGACAGAACCCCCAGCACCCCCTGAACCCAAATAGGGTTTACTAAAAATATTTTCAATGAACCTGAAATGGCCTTATAAAATGTTCATCACCTCTATCTTGGTCTTAAACCACTGCCAAAAGTGATGCTCAAATTTCTAGGTCATCCTAAGGTCAGTGGATTAAATCATTAGTTATTTGAGTTTGGGCATTTAAATAATATAAAATATTTCAAATCCTGAAATAATCCCAAACTAAAGTATTCCATGCTAGATATATTCCAAACAGTGACCATGTGCAGTTTGGTGATTTTTGGAGATGCCTAAGTATTTTTAGAAATGCAACAAACTTACAGAAATAAAATAAAACAGAAATAAATGGGAAAGGGACTTACCTGGCCAAACCCATGCCCGGCCCACATGGCAGACCAGCACTGTGCTAGCCCACACCAGCCAGCTGCTTTGTCCTCGCTAGGAAGGCAGGGAGGTGACGCCAATGAGCGCGAGCTCGCCACGGCGCCACCTGCTTGCCGCTTCGCCCGTGGACGAGCCGGACGACCTCCACGTGGCGCCCTCGACCCCCTGGACACATCCATTCACCCCTGTCGCCTCCCTCCGCCATGGCCGACGCAGCCGCTGCCACCTCGCCATCGTAGTCGTAGCCACCGCCATCTCTGCGCCACCTGACTGTGTCCAGCAGCTCTGCCGTTGTCTTCTCCATCGAGTAGGCCGAGCCCCGAGTGCTCGCGTGCCCTGAAGTCACCGCATCAACCTCGCTCGAGTCCTCCGCCGCCGGAGATCCCCTTCGCCATCACCATCGTAGCAGTTCATCCCCGACCGTGCTGCCTAGCTCATCGTCTTCGCCGGGGGCTTCTGCCCCTTCCCCTCCCTCTCGTTCTTGCTGCTGCCCTCTTCTTTAACCACATCGAGCAGCACTGCACGCGCCGTCGCCTGAGCTCTTTGTTGACGACGCTCCGGCCAACTAATAGCCACGTCACCTTGTCCAACGAGTTTACCTCGTCATGTAGATCACATAGGAGCTGGCCTTGAACCTCCAAGGGCACCCCAATGACGAGTTCGACCTCACCTGAACACCGGCGGCTGCACAGCTCATTGCAGACGTTGTTTCCGGCGACCTTGAGCTCCACCACCACCACCACTTTACGCGGCTCACTCCCAGCTACGCGTAGATGCTCTCGGCTGTCCTTTTGGTTGCTGGAGGGAAAATCCTGCAGCCTCCGCCGCGTCTGGCCATCGCCGGCGGCTGAACGCCGGCGAGTTAGTGTGGTTTGACCACGTGTTTGACTCTCCAGAGTCACTGACATGTGTGCCCTACCGTCTGGTCAAACCTGGGTTAGTTTTAAAGTAATCCTAATTAACTTAATTAACTAACAGAGACACTGACTAGTGGGTCCCACTAGTCAGGTTTGACATGGGTGCCCCTGTTGACCTTCTGATGCAATGCTGACGCAGTCATCCCTTTTTCTGGATTTA
Organism: Triticum timopheevii; assembly: GCA_963921465.1. Taxonomy (NCBI): domain Eukaryota; kingdom Viridiplantae; phylum Streptophyta; class Magnoliopsida; order Poales; family Poaceae; genus Triticum; species Triticum timopheevii. The sequence continues at coordinate 242,105,856 of OY997264.1, read as the reverse complement.
ATCTTATTCAGGAAATTCCAAAAAATAGTGCAAACTTCAAAAACTCATAGAAATTAGTATGTAACTCCAAATGCAAAGTGTTATATATGAAAAATGATCAAAAAAAATCTAATCTATTCATCTGTCCTGGTTTCATGCATGTTTAAACAAGTTAACTTGCTGTTAAGTGCAAAACATGATAAAGCACTATTTAAGATCATATATGGGTTTGCAATTTGAATCTTTAGTTCAAAATGGCTCAAACTCATCTCGTCATAGTTGCATTAGCCCATTACACTCACTTTGCCATGTCTCATGCATGCATCATATTGTTGCACATTGTTTGGTGTTGATTGTATATCGGTGCTCTCTGCGGCAGGTTCTGCCCTGGAAGAGTATCACGAGTATCCAAATGCGGAGCAATACTAGTCTACGGACCCGCAAGGCAAGCATTAACCATTTGATCATATCGATACAATTCAATGTTCTCACTTCTGCTCTCTTTTACTACATTTAAGACAACGTGTTTCAAACTGATGTGTGCTAAGGTAGATGAAGCCATTTCCTCTGCATGACCTGTCATTGCCATAGTAACTAGATGAAACCCACTAGCATGTGTAGGAGTTGATTGAGCCATGTGTATGTGTTTCCTAGCTTGCTATGCCTGCTATGCTTAGAGTTGTGTCAGGTCCGGTTCATCTCGATGATGAGCTAGAGTGAAATGATCATGTCGGTAACAAGAGTGATGGTGTTGGACACGATTTGGTAAAGGTATCGATGAGAGGCCATGTAGGAGTACATCGTGGGTTGTTTCATTGGAACCGTCCTTAAGCACTGAGATCTGTATGTGTGATTTAAGATTCAGCTACTACCATGCATTTGGCCGTGAAATATGACCCCGCTCGACTTCTTATTCACTCTAGTCCTCTGTCCAGGAGTTGCAAGTAGTTTCTGGTGTTTGTAGTTTACTTGAGGCCGTGGACAGCGCTGACCCCCGGGGTGGGCTGTGATGCGGTAGGTACGTGGCACGGTGTACCGGATGCCCGTTTGGTATCTCGGGAACCCTGCACACATCGTTTGGGGACATATGCGGAAACCTCGGGCAGACTCCCTGCGGATGGAACCTGGATAGGCAATAACCCTGGACAAGAGACTTAGGTGTTTAGGTAGGTCGTGGTCTACACCCACGCCGACTTTCGCTTCAAGTCTGCCAAGCACATGTCGTGTGCAAACGCTAAGTGGGGGAAACATGTATGAAGAAGTACACCCCTTCAGGGTTAACATCATCTATTCGAATAGCCGCGTCTGCGGTAAAGGACTACTTGGTTGCCTATACAGTTCATAGACAAGTAAATGGATACTACGAAAAGCCTCAAGGTAAGCGTGAGTGCCGAAGATGGCTCTTCCGTAGAATGACGGAGTTGTATCCTCAGTAGTGTATTGAAGTGGTGTTTAGTGGACTCGAGTGCGCTAAACAATTACAAGTTGGTGTCTCGTCAGATAGCTTAGTCAAGAGTCAAAGCTGGCTTGCCGCAATAACCCCACCATCCCTTCTTGATAATGTGCATGTCTGTAGGATCTGATGTAAGACTTGCTGAGTACCTTTGTACTCATGTTTGCTTAATTTACGTTTTACAGAAGATGCTGCAACCCCTTCTCATGGGTTCTTCATAGACGTTAATGTCGACGAGTAGGCTGAAGCCCAGGTGGTGATCCTGAGCTCACGATGGACCGTGTAGAATAGCCAGGCTTCCTCAAACCTCTTTTATTTTCTAGATGTCTATACTCAGGCATGTTACTTCTGATGTTGGCTTGTATGTTTGTAACTTGAATGCTGGATCATGTGACCCATACTTGTGTGTATGATATGTATGGCTCTTTGAGCCTTTAAATAAAGTACTTGAGTTGTAGAGTCATGTTGTGATGCCATGTTGTATTTGCACATATCGAGCATATTTTGTGTATGATTGAAATGCTTGGTATGTGTGGGATCTGACTACCTAGTTGTTTATCCTTGGTAGCCTTTCTTACCAGGAAATGTCTACTAGTGCTTCCACTGAGCCCTGGTAGCTTGCTACTGCTCTGGACCACTTAGCCTGGCCGGCATGTGTCCTTCTTCGTTCCTGTGTCTGTTCCTACGGGGAAATGTCACGCGATGACTACCAGAGTCCTGTTAGCCTGCTACAGCCCGGTTTACTGGAGTCCTGCTAGCCCAGTTGCTATAGCCCGGATTCACTCATTGATGACCAACACATTCGTTGCTGGGTCGCGTATGCCTGTCCCTATAAGTTAGTGCCACTTTGGGTTCACGGCTAGCCATGTCAGCCCATGCTCCTTGTCATATGGATGCTAGCGACACTATCATATACGTGTGCCAAAAGGTGCAACCGGTCCCGGGCAAGGTAAGGCGACACCCATGGGGATACTGTGTGTGAGGCCGCAAAGTGATATGAGGTGTTACATGCTAGATCGGTGTGGCATTGAGTCGGGGTCCTGACACCGGGTTATAGAGAGACCAATATTATAGCTCTTGGGAGACGTTCGAACCATCATATCTGCCTGAGATTCAGAAGTGGTTGGTCTCAGGATATTCCAGACCCTTCAAGTCTAGAAAGAAAAATGAATGTTTGCAACACAAATCGACGGGATGGCGTTGCGAGATTCTCAGGGAATAAACTACGATAGCAAGCTCCAAAACATGAGCTGGTTCTGCTACAAACGTGTGATCACGCTCAGACAAGCATGACAACGTAGTAGTCTTATAATAAAACACTACCGAGTTCATGTTGGGATACCATCATTAAGGATATCAAAGTCCTTGCATAAGTCTTGCTCTTAAGAAGGAACTTCTTCTCCTTGAACAAGTCAATCAGTGGCTTGGTGTGCTAGGAAACACGTATAGAATGGAGGCGGCCAACCTATCAAACCATAGAGTACTTCGCATATGCATGACTAACTTGGGATGATTTCAGAGGAAGCAAAACAAACTTTCTAAAATTCACAGCGGCAACTTGCATCAAATGCACATGAATTAGAGGAACTCACTTCTTCCATCCAACATATGCTTCATGAACGGGACATGATGATAATGCTTATAGAAGTTTCCAACACTAGCTGGATGTTCATCACAATCATGGAGAAGATAAAAATGTTGCTGATGGGCTCAACAACAATTCATCCAAGTTTCCATAAAAACGAAATTCCATAACTATGTGAACAAGGTGGTAGCATTGGTCACACCCAAAAGATAAAATGGTGTATGCTCAAGGAGATAACCATGAGTAAGACAACATTATGAATATCGTTGGTTCTGACTCGATTTGACGATAGCCCATAAGCAAATCAAAGGTTTGGGTAAGACAATAGATCCAACAATTGACCACGAGGATCAATCAATGAAGATATCGTATTTCTTCAACACACACGCACAAGGATATCCCTTTGGCATGAACTGAGTCGGACAAGCCTTTATCTTCCAACTCTCCAAGTTGTTTTTTACCTTAACCAACTAGCTCAGGGTATCCAACACAGATTCTTGGAGAAAGGTTGGTTTTGAAACCAACCTTGATCACGAAATCAACATAGCGGTCAGGTGACAACCTGGTGATACTTCCGAGAAGATATTCGGAAAATCAGGAACCACCGATATGTTACTAAGCTCGAGATCGATCTTCCTTTTCAGGGCAAGACGATATGATCAAAAGAGCGAGGGATTGACACAATCCTACCTCACCGATCGAAGAGTGCACCGAAAATAAGGACTAGGTCGCAAAATCAGTCTTAGAATGATGATTCAAGAACCAACACGCTAAGAATATATTTATTGCCTTTAACTACCAAGCAAAAATGTTGCTAGGAGTATTGATTTCACACATCAGAGTTCACTTGTCGGTATTCTGGTTACAAGAACACGAAAACTGAGGAATGAACAATGATGGCAAGAAGTATCACTGTGTCAAGAATTCATAAGTGTTGGTGCAATTCTCATGACATTCCTGACATAAAGTGGGTAATACTTCAGGGTAGAATGGACAAAAAGATGGATTGCATTTGGTCTGCAGAATACAACTGCTTTGACCCAATCCTCGATATGGATGAGGTACTGGAGTTTGTTTCTCCTAGTCATTCCAGAATAGAATGGCTTGATGGACCACAAGAGTAATAGGCATCGATGAACACGATTGCACAACTACTCCTAACTATCAATTGATAGATGAAGGCCAGACAACGACTAAAGAGAGACAACTCAAAAGAACATATGATTTTCTGAGTTGTGGATGCGTGGATTAGCATGTTGAACGAGTTCAACATATTTCTTCCGGATAACCCATGTAGAATGGTATAACTAGTAGAGTCACAATATAGAATGGAGAACTTATCAAGAGCGGTCTTATTGTGATGTTTTGGTTCAAAAGAACTTCTGCCAAGAATGGTTCATGGTATTGGGAAGAATGGTATACCACGGACCTCGAGGACTATCAAAAAGGTTACTAATATCCTAAGGGAACTAGCAAACACTATCAACATGATGTAGGTAGGGTGAATCTCGGGTTCAGAAACCCAGGAGTAGAATGCCTACTAACTAAGTGGCATCACGGGATACTTTCGAGAATAATGGCCAGAATCATACACCGTGAATACAAAACATGGATGAATTACTAGGTGATTATATAAGACACCTAGGGTCATAATAATAGCTCCAACATATATGTCGAGGCAATGGAGTACCTCAACTCACTGACTAGTGTGGTTAATCTGACCAAAGGAACATCGGGAACGGAAGAAGGGATTTGCAAATGCATCAGACTATTTAGAAACCAGGGATGACTCGGATAGCATAACGGCTGTAAATGCTCAAAAAGATTTGAAACATCCTGCAAAATGGTGGCATAGCCATTCAACATTACAATATCAAGGTTCTGAAACCAATTATGAACACACCAAAGTAGTAGAGACTAAACTGAGGCTTGAATCCATCAATCCTATAAGTCTACGGATTAGTAACACGTGATCTTGATAGAAGGAAGAGAAAGCCTAGTTTCTTAACCCCGTAGGGAAGATAGTATGACTCGGATCAGAAGGCATAAGGTAAAGGAGTAAAAAGAGCCTTACATTCCCATCCACAATCATTTCCCTTATATAACTAAAGCATTTCTAGACTCAACTTTGACCAGTTTAGCTTGGTGGTCCTACAGGCAGTCAGGCTCTGATACCAAAGCTATCAGTATTCCGATCCTAATTCACACCGATCTAGCATGTAACACATCATATCACTTCGAGGCCTCACACACGGTATTTCCATGGGTGCCACCTTACCTGGCCCAGAATCGTTTGTGCCTTTCGGCTCACGTATATGACAGTGCCGCTAGCATCCATATGACAAAGAACCCGGGCCGACATGACTCATCATAAACCCAAGGTGGTGCTAACTTATAGGGACATGGATACATGACCTAGCAATGAATGTGTCGATCAACAACATATGAACCCAAGTCGTAGCAAGCTACAGGGACTTAAAGGAACAACGCGTGACATTTCCCTGAAGGGACATACATAGGAACGAAGAAGGACACATGCAGGCTAGCCTAAGTGCCCCGGAGCAGTAGCAAGCTACCATGGCTCAGTGGAAGCACTAGGGGACATTTCTCGGTAAGAGAGGCTACCAAGAATAAACAACTAGGTTGTCAGATCCCAGACATACCACGCATTTCAATAATATACGCACAATATGCTCGATATGTGCAAATACAACATGGCATCACAACAAAACTCTATGACTCAAAGTATTTATTCAATAAGCTCCGCGGAGCCAAGTATTACAAACATGGGCCTCATGACCCAACATTCAGAGCATACAAACAAACGGAAGCATACCATGTCTGAGTACATACAACTACAACTGAAAAGGGCTGAGAATCCTGAGAATCTACAAGATCCTGTCGAGGGCACAAGATCGTAGCTGAGGTAACAAGCTAAACACCGAAGTCCATGCGGAACTACTAGTGAGACTGGAGTCTCTCTGCAAAACATAAACTAAGAAAACATGAGTACAAATGTACCCAGCAAGACTTACATAAGAACTAACTACACATGCATCAGTATCAACAAAGGGATGGTGGGGTTTTTAACTACAGCAAGCCAGCTTTGACTCGGTAGCTATCCTGAACTAAGACTGCAAGCAACTCTTTTGAGGTGGCGCACACGAGTCCACATATTTACCATATTAATACACCACTATGGATCCGCTCCCCTCTCCCTACGAGAACGCCATCCATAGCACTCATGCTTATCCTGCTTATTTTACAATATCCACTTCCACTTGTCTATGAACTGTATAGCCAACCCAGAGGTCCTTTACCGCGGACGCGGCTATTGGAATAGATGATTTTAACCCTGCAGGGGTGTACTTCTTCACACACGCTCGCACCACTTATTGTCGTTTACATGACATGTACTCGACAACCTTCATGCAGAAGCCCAGCAAGGGTGTCGGCCATGACATGACTAACCACACAAGTCCCTAGTCCAGGTTTATCACCTATTCAGGTTCCATCTGCAGGGAGTCCGGCCGAGGTTTCCACATACGGCCCCAAACGATGTGTGCAGGGTTCCCGGGTCACCAAACCGGTGCCCGATACACCATGCCATGTGCCTACCACGTCGCAGCCCACCCCTCGAGTCAGCACTACACACGACCTCTAGCATACTACAAACACCAGAAACTACTTGCAACTCTCGGACAGAGGACACGGGCAGTTAATAAGTCGAGAGGGTCCATTGGTTTCAGGCCCAACGCGTGGTAGTAGCCATTCATGGATCACAAACAAAGAACTCAGTTCGTAAGGACGGTTTCAATGAGACAACCCACCATGTACTCCTACATGGCCTCTCACCGCTACCTTTACCAAATCATGTTCACACACTTAGCTCACACACAGTCGGACATGTTCATCACCATTCCAATTCCTCCCCGATGAATCAGACCTGACTCAACTCTAAGCAGTAGTAGGAATGACAAACAAACATAAATGATTAGGCACATCAGGGCTCAAACAACTCCAAATCATGCTAGTGGGTTTCATCTATTTACTGTGGCAACGACCGGTCATGCAAAGGAGAAGGGGTTCAACTACTACAACATGTAACTGATGAATCGTTGTTGTCCTAATGCAATAAAAGAGAGAAGGAGCGAGAGAGTGGGATTGTATCGGAATGAACAAGGGGGTTTTGCTTGCCTGGCACTTCTGAAGATAGTATAGCTCTTCATCAGTGTCATCTAACTCATCATCGGAACATCGTCTACTGAGAGGGGACAAATACCGGCAAACAAGGAAGAACACAATAATTGCAATGCAAAATATGATGCATGATCATGACATGGAAATAAGCTGTTGTTGAGCTAATGCAACTAAAACCAGATGGGTTTGAGTCATTTTGATCCAAAGGTTCAACCCCGAACTCATCTTATGAATTTAAATAGTGCTATATCATATTTTGCACTAAACAGTAAGGTTAAGTTGTTTTAACATGCATGAAACAAGTACAGATGGATAGATTGGGTTTTTCTGATCATTTTTCATAACTAACCTTTGCATTTGGAGTTACAGATAGTTTCTATGATTTTTAGAAGTTAGCACTATTTTCTAGAATTTCCTAAATAAGAATAAATCCAGAAAAAGCATTACTGCATCAGCATTGCGTTAGCAGGTCAACTGTGCGGTCCAGGTCAAACCCCACTGTTCCACCTCTATTTCGGGCCGGAGTTTCCAGAAGACGCCGTTGGCTATAGTCTAATTTTATGTAAGATCATAGATGAAAAAAATAAATCCTATAGCCACTACTGCATTTCTTTGTGAAATGGTACACACTTAAATTTAGATTCTCCTATAAACCAAATCAGATTTCAAACAATTTTTGAAGAATCCAGTGCTTTTTCTGATTCCTATGAATCAAGCATCCAACTCCACAAAACATACAACCCTACCTTATTCTTGTGATTTCCTTATTCCTACATTTTCGGAATCCCTTGAATCAAAGATGGCCTTAAATGGTGGGTGCACGAGGAGGAGCTCCGAACTTATCTGGGATCCCCTCCCATTTAGAGCAACTCTAGCCGATTCCCTAAAACCGGTTAGAGGAGTAAACATCCGGTTTTACTCCTCTAACCCGGACCTAGCCGAACCCGTATAAGCTATAGGTGAGTATAAATTTTACTCCACCGCTTATCCGGCAACTAAAAATACTCCATTGCTCAGCCTCGGAATAAAACTCCCCACGCCTCCTCTGCCTCTCCTCCTCCCCAATCCCTCCCGCCGGCGATCCACCACCGTTCTCGCATCCCCACTATTGCCGCCATGGCTGGATCCCTTGGCCGTTGGTCCCCGCTACCCATCCACAGCGTGGGCGCATCCTCCTCATGCCGCCGCTGCGACATTGCGGCCCCATCCGATAGGATCGCAGGCTTCCCTGATCTCCACGTGTTGCCACTGCCATGGAGGAAGTACACGGTGTTCAGCAGCGGGTGTGTGGGGTGTGGGTGGCCGAAATCACTGATTGGGACACCCACAAGAAACTTTGGCTTGTGTAGTTTCACACTGCCGAGCTCGCCGACCGCGAGTACGACCTTTGGTCAGTCCGGCTGCACGATGTTGATTCCCGACTGAACTTTGTGTGGAGCGAGGTGCCGCTCTTTGATCCGCGGCTACCGGGGATGGTGAATGTGGTGGTGGCTCGGGAGGACCGGGAGGCGAGGGAACAACTTTTGGCGAAGATCAACAACGAGTCGTACATGGCTGACCGCCACCGCCAGTACCCTGTGCTAGTGGAGGCGGAGCAGAAGTTGTACAAGGAGTGAGAGGCTGAAGGGCGAACCTCATCATTCTCTCAAGCTACGAGGAGGACGACAATGGTAGAGAAGGCGGCAACAAGGGCGGCTGTGGCGTCTCCCTCCGCCGGCACCTGGCGTCGATGAACGCGGCATGGGCGGTGCACTTGTTCCAAGCGATGACAATGCCCAGTACGTGCTCCTCCATAGGGTCGCCTACTGCGGCTACCTTACGGCCATGTACGCACCGGCTCCGCTAGGCCACCACGGGCGCCGCGTCGAGCAGCGCGACTACGAGGAACGGGAGGAGGAGGACGATAGGTGGCATCCTGCTGGTCATTGTCACAGTTAGCTAACTAACTAATTAAGGTTAGTTTAATTGCTAATCTAAGTTTGACCAGGGGCGGGGCCCACATGTCAGTGACCCAGGGGGTCAATCCCTAGTCAGCGAGGTCAAACCTGCCGGTGGTTAGCCGCCGGCGAGGCCGAACGCGGCGGAGGGCGTGGGTTTTGCGCTCCGGCGACCAAATGGGTGGCGGAGGGCATCTACGCACAGCTGGAGGCAACCCGCGTCAAGTGGTGGTGGTGGTGGTTGGGCTCGGGGTCGCCGGAAACGACGCTGGCGACGAGCTTGGCGCCTGCCGGAGCTCAGGCGAGCTCAAGCTCGACGCTATGGTGCACGTGGAGGCGCGGGGCTAGCTCCTACAAGGCCTACGCGGTGTGGGGAGGTTAGTGGACAGGACGTCGAGGCCGTTGCGTGGCCGGCGCCACGTCGGTGGTGAGCTCAGGCGGTCGCTATGGCACATGAGAGTGAGAAAAGAGAGGGGCAGGAGAGGTAGGAGCTCACTGCGGTTGCGACAAAGGCCTCAGCGAGCTCGGGAAGGGGCTGGAGCAAGCAGGGCGACGAGGGTGTTCTCGGCGGCCGTCAACGAAGATGAAGACGATGGTGTCGCTTCAGGCGTCCCGTGGACGCGTGCTTCTTCTTGGAGCTCCGTGGCGTCGAGGCGGAGCCTCTGGACAGCATGGAGAGGCGGGGTGGTGGCTATGTCCACAGCAACAATGAGCAGCGGTGACGGTGACGATCGGACGGTGAAGGGGAGAGAACCAAGGGAGGGGAGATGGATCCAAGGGGTGAGAGCCGGCCAGAGCATGCGTGGCGTCGCGAGGGGGGTCCAGGGCGATGGTGGGACAACCAGGCAAGTTCGAGGTGGCCGCACGGTGGTGCGTGCGCGTCGGGCACGCGCCCGTCCTCCTGGCAAGGAGGAAGTCGACAGGAGGAGGCCAGTGGGCTGGGCCGCCAGGTGGGCTGGCCAGTTGGGTTGCGACAGGTATGCCAGGTAAGTTACTTTTCCTTTTTATTTTCTGTTTTCTTTTATTCTGTAGACCTTAGGGCTTTATTAAAAATACTTAGGCACTCTAAAAATTCAAGAAACCCCTCAAGGCCACTGTTTGGATTATTTCCAACAGTAAACATTTTAGTTCATGAATATTTGGACATTTAAAATATTATATAGCATTTAAATTCCCAAATGCAAATAGAATATGATTTAACTCAGTGACCCAAGGCTGTCCTAGAAAAGTGTGCACCATTGTTGTCAGAGGTTCTAGACCAAAGCAAAGATGATGTACATTTTTGAAGGGCATTTCAGGTTCATTGAAAAAGTATTTTAGTAACCCTAGTTGGATTAAGTGGTACTGGGGGTTTCTGCGATCCCCATTTCAACTTTGTGTGAAAAGTAAACATGATGCAATCACTCTAATGCATGCACTGGCTAGGGTTGTGACAGTGATACTTCTACAAAACCCGGTGTGCATCAGTATCCTGCTGAGTCATCACCATGCTCACTCTACCAATGCTCCCATTACTGCTTTTGTTCTTCTTTCTCGTTGACGTGTTCCGGCATCCCCTTGACGTAGTCACCTATGTTTGGCCAGACGATGATGGATGCCGTCACAAGGAGAGGGCCCTGAGAATATCTCTCCATCGTCGGAGGAGAAAATCCCAATATCAAGCTGTCCTGTCACTTGTCAAACTCTCTGGTGTGCTTGAAAGTTGTCATTATGATCACCTTGTTACAGATGATGTTTGAGCAACCCCAGAGCCCACCTTCTAGTAGAAAGTGACCTAAGACACTATCATGGTATGAGGAAGTAAAACACATGTTAACACTCCATGTTATAACAGATGATTTTAGACGGTATAATCACATAGTATAATAGACAAGTATTGGGTCGATTCAAAATGATCGTTCTTGTGACATCATACCCTCAATGTTGTTTTAGGACTATCGTTACACTCAACGATATCCTAAGATCTGGAAAACATGATCACCAACAAATCTCAAGCCAGTCTTAGAGGCGAGACCGGGAACCTATTGTTTTTTTATCATTTCACACATGCATATGAGTGTTCCACTGAATCACATATTCCAAGATCATAGCAGTTATAGCATGAAATATAAAATCTTAACAATGAATATTAAATATAATACTATAATATTATTGCCTCTAGGGCATATTTCCAACAGTCTCCCACTTGCACTAGAGTCAATAATCTAGTTAGCACTTTTAGCTTTTACACCGATGGCAATCCGGTGTTAGTCCATGCTTTGCCTGTGGTATAGACTTCGTCCTATCGAATCTAACAACTACTGATCCGCGTGTATCATTTACATTTCTATGCATCTATCATGCTTTCAAAACAATTCATAATTTGTCTGAAATAAGATTTGTACATATATTGAATCACTGGTAACCACAATAATATGCAATCGAGTCGATATCCTTGTCACTAAAATTTTAACCACAATACCGAAGAATGAGTGATAGACAAACTGATCATATTTCCTAAGAACTACTCTTTACTTGATCAACCACCTCTACATCTCATAACTTGTATGACATTCATATCTAAGCTGGACATTCCAGTCTTATTTTCTTTCTGCCTTTTACTTCTTATAGTTTTACTTCAATATTTCTCTTACTCTCAGAAGAAACAACAACTTTAAGAGTGGCGTGAGCCCCAAACTTCCCTAGGCATGTAAGTATCATTACATCTTTTGGTTTTATTATTTCTCTACAAGTTTTCACCATCAACATATGACTGGCTTTCTTCCGGATCTTACACATTTCAGTCTTAAACATAGTTGAGCACTTCACTAGAATTTGCAAACAAAACACTTCCTTAGATATCGCATATCTTATAGCCTTTGTTTGTTTCTGAAAAAAATCCAGTTCCAAGAATATCACATAACTATCCCAAACATTTTGAAGTTCGAGTTTCTCAGACGCAAGCAGACCATAATGAAATTCTATCTTTTGGATCGAAGGACGTGGGTTTTGTCATCGACAGCATCAACAAGAGAGTGTTGTAAACATGCAGTAGGACAAAATCCTTGTTGGCACTTTTAGAGGATGGTCCTCTCAATCAATTTTAACAACAAGGTTGGAACTGTGAGCCATAATTCTACAACTATAATGCAAAGTACAAATAGACATCGTTCATAATTAATTTGCCCTAGTTATTAAACTTAATTGATACATAATTGTGCTCCCACTCAAATCAATATCTCTCATAATTGATACTGAACAATTCAAGATCCAAGCCTAGTTCTCGGCCATTGATGTGGACATCACTGAATACGAGAATTTTGATCGGTGGGCAAACTTTTGCCAATCATATCTCCATATGACCCTTGTTCATCTTTCGATGCTTTGTGCTCCGAGCTCAGAACGATTCTCCTAGGACTTCAAGACAACAGAGTGCTATATGCAAGAAGGGTCTGACCATCACCGTCTTACACATCAAGTCCCGTTTGTGCTCATGTGGACAAGACCCACTCCGGAACACTATGTTTTATAGAGGGTTGCAACACAGGGAAAGAGCACCTTTTAACTTTACATTTAGTGTGAGAGATCACCCTAATAATTGACTACTTTGCAATCAAATGGTGCAAATAACAAAGGGATAAACATCCCGGGCATTCCATAATAGCATGATATGGTATAGCCCTGGGTGCCGCGAGTTCTCCGTGATTGTCTTAAATCTCCAGTTGAAGTGACATGACAGTCAATATTTCGTTGACGTGGCAACCGTTTAAAAAACGTTGCCATGGTGGAAATCTCAGTAAACGTTGCCGTGGCAACCGTTTCAATAAACGTTGCCTGATGAGGACATCAATAGGACTGTTACACCCACAACACCTGTTGCTATACATACTGGACCAATTACTAGAGCTGGCACACACCAATTAAATTACCTGGTACTTCCGTTTCTTGGTAACAATTCTAATGTTCATCAGAATATGATGCTGCCTAAATTGGATAATTTGTTTTTCTTAAAAATGAAGGGTCTAGCTTGAACAAGAAAGATGAACATTGGAGCAAGATCAAGCATGGAGATGATGGCATGCGCAAGGGGAACAAGAACAGAGTTTGAAGTGATGATTTTAGGACATTGAAGCCACCATTATGAGTGCATGAAGGCTTGGACAAAATATATAAGATGCATATTCTTAAAGTTTGTCCAGAGGCTATTACAGGTGTTGCTGTAACGCCCCGGATACAACTTTCCATATTCATAACTCCAACTCTTGCCTTTTTCCGGAGATGCCATATGATTTTTCCTTCGTGGTTGGGTTTTTGTTTTTGTTTTGCATTTTGTTCTTGTCATGCATTTCATCATCGCATCATTCGCATTGCATCGACACTCGTTGCCGTCATTGTTTTTAAAACTTGCATCCGCTTCGTAGTTGCCGCGTCCCCCCTTTGTTTGGTTGACCGTTCTGAGACAACCAGATTTTGTTTCCCTCTCGCATGGCTTTCCTAACCTCTCTGCAGATCCCGCAAACCTCTCGCGTGCGTCCGAAATCTTTCCCGAACCCGACCCAGGCTTTTGTCACCGATGGATCCGGATCATCCCCAAACATCTATAAAATATCTGCGTTTCTCCATTGGACTCCCCTAACCTTTTATTCTCAATCATCCGATCGCAATCCGATGATCCAAATGCCACTCGTACCTACCGCCTACTATATAAATAGTCCTAACCCTAAAATCTAGGGACTTTGTCACTTCACCTGCCAGCCGCCGCCACCACTCTCTCCAAAATCTCCCTCGGGATCCTCCCAGATCCCATTGACCAACCACCGCTGCTTCCTCCCTCTGCCTCCCGCGTTCGATCTAGAGGAGTGGAGTTCCTCCTCTGCTCGATCTCCCCTGTGACCCAATCCGTCGACTCCCCCTCCAACCTCCTGCCCGAGGCCTTCCCTTGATCCAACCCTCCTCGCTCTCCTCGTCGACCAGGGAGACGAGCTCCTCACGAGCGCCCATGGCCTTGTGCCCCTGTCGTCCTAGCAGCAGCAACAACAACCTCGATCATCACCGGCGCATCCAGCAGCAAGGTCGCTGCCCTCCCCAACCCTGCTCTCTCCCCTCGCCATCCTTCTCTCTCCCTCTTCCGTAACTCTCCGTCTCTGTGTTGCCTTGAACAGGTTGCACTGCGCCGCTGCTACAAGCCCCGATCCGTGCCTCCCCTTGCCGGATTTGGACCCCGGCGCCTCCCCGCGCTCCGTTCCGCCCGTTCCGGCCGGTTCCCGCATGCCCCGTCGTGCCGTCTGTCTTCCTCATCGACGAACAGCGCTGCCATCCTCTGCGTCAGGAGGAAGCTCGAACCTCCTCTGCACCCAGGCGAACCGCACTCGGCCTCCTCCTGCCGTCGCCACGAACCCTCCCCGTCGCCTACATCTCCTCCAGCAGCGCCGCCGTGCCTGCACGCCTATGGCGAAGCTCTGGTGAGCCAAGCTGCGCCGTGCCCCTGTTTCTTCCTTCCCCTTCACCTTCTATCTCTCATCCTTCTCCCTCTCTCTCTGATGCGTCCACAGGAGGAGCATCACCCTCGCAGGAGACCTCCTGGATCCGCGCCTCCCTCCGCGTCCCTGCAGTTCCGCCACCGCTGCTCTGCTTCTGCTCCCTGTCGAGTAGAGGACCGCACTGTGCTTCCCTTCATCGGTCGCGTTGACCGCAGCCTCGATCCGAGCCAGCCTCCTCGTGCCCACATGGGCCTCATCCCGCAGCCGGCACAACGCAACTCCCAGCCAGCCTCCCTCTGCTTCTAATCGGGCCTCAGCCCATGGGTGAGCAGCCCCCAACAGCCCCTCTGCTCTGTTGGGCCAGTCAGTTTCGGCCCAACTCATGTTTTTTTCCTCTGGACGATTTTAGCTATTTATCCAGAGTTTACAGTTTTGCAGAAAAACCCTCCATGTTCATGCATTAATAACTCACAAATGGTGCATCGGATTAAAATGATTTAAACATGTAAAATGCTTAGTTTTTCATCTACTTTCATAATATGCCACTTCCATCCATGTTAAATATGTTTAAAATGCTGTTTGCATTTAATTTTCTCAAATACCATGTTAAAATGATTTATTTCATAACTAAATAACCGTAGCTCGGTTTTAAATAAACTTTATATGTAAATGGGGTGGAAAAATGCCTAGTTTAACTTGGTGCACTTTATTTTCCTGTTTAACAACTATAAAATATGGTTTAGGGTAGAACAGTAGCAAATTCATAAATTGCATATGAGGATTTTCCGGAATTGTTGTTTGTTCTTCCGGCCTCATTTAAACTTGCCTAGTTAGGTAGTTTTCTTATGTTACACCTCTTGCCATGTTTAACAACATTTAATATTGTTGTGTACCAAAACGAGAGCGAACTAAATATGTCAATGTGGTGTTTTGTCAATATGCAACTCGTTGCATATTGAGCTCCACTTAACTTATAGAATTGTTTGTTGCACTTTGCCATGCCATGCCATACCTCATTAAACCGGACATGCATCATACTTGTTTGTGCATCATGCCATGTTTATGCTTGTGCATTTACCATGTTGTTTGTTTCTTTCCGGTGTTGCTTCTTAGTTCCGGTAATGTTGCGATTGTGAGGATTCGTTCGACTACTCCCGTTCGTCTTCTTCATGGACTCGTTCTTCTTCCTTGCGGGATTTCAGGCTAGATGACCGTCACCTTGGATCTCACTACTATCATTGCTATGCTAGTTGCTTCATTCTATCGCTATGCTGCGTTACCTATCATTTGCTCTTCAAGCCTCCTAAATTGCCATGAACCTCTAACCTTGTCACCCTTCCTAGCAAACCGTTGCTTGGCTATGTTACCGCTTTGCTCAGCCCCTCTTATAGCTTTGTTAGTTGCAGGTGAAGTTGAAGATTGCTCCATGGTGGACAGGATTATGTTGGGATATCACAATATCTCTTATATTATTAATGCATCTATATACTTGGTAAAGGGTGGAAGGCTCGGCCTTATGCCTGGTGTTTTGTTCCACTCTTTCCGCCCTAGTTCCCGTCATACCGGTGTTATGTTCCCGGATTTTGCGTTCCTTACGCGGTCGGGTGATTTATGGGACCCCCTTGAAAGTTCGCTTTGAATAAAAATCCTCCAGCAAGGCCAAACCTTGGTTTTACCATTTGCCTCACCACCACCTATACCCCTCCCTTGGGTCGGCCAACCCGAGGGTCATCTTTATTTTAGCCCCCCCCGGGCCAGTGCTTGTCTAAGTGCTGGTCTGAACCGAGTAGACTGCGGGGCCCCCTCGGGGAAACTCGAGGTCTGGTTTTACTCGTAGGATGTCTCATCCGGTGTTGCCCTGAGAACGAGATATGTGCAGCTACTATCGGGATTGTCGGCGCATCAGGCGGCTTTGCTTGTCTTGTTTTACCATTGTCGAAATGTCTTGTAAACCGGGATTCCGAGACTGATCGAGTCTTCCTGGGAGAAGGTATATCCTTCATTGATCGCGAGAGCTTATCATGGGCTAAGTTGGGACACCCCTACAGGGTATAAACTTTCGAGAGCCGTGCCCGCGGTTATGCGGCAGATGGGAATTTGTTAATGTCCGGTTGTAGATAACTTGACACCAGATCCGAATTAAAACGCATCAACCGCGTGTGTAGCCGTGATGGTCTCTTCTCGGCGGAGTCCGGGAAGTGAACACGGTCTTTGGGTTATGTCTGACGTAAGTAGGAGCGCAGGATCACTTCTTGATCATTACTAGTTGACGTCCGTTCCGCTTGTTCTCTTCTCACTCTTATTTGCGTATGTTAGCCACCATATATGCTTAGTTGCTACTGCAACCTCACCACTTTACCCCTTCCTTACCCATTAAGCTTTGCTAGTCTTGATACCCATGGTAATGGGATTGCTGAGTCCTCGTGGCTCACAGATTACTACAACAACAGTTGCAGGTACAGGTTATGCGATGATCATGAGGCGAGAGTGATGTTTGCTTGTTTGGAGTTCTTCTTCTGCTTCTTCTTCGATCAGGGGATAGGTTCCAGGTCGGCAGCCTGGGCTAGCAGGGTGGATGTCATTTGAGTTTCTGTTTGTGTTTCATCCATAGTCGGATGGTGCTCTTATGTATGATGTATTGATGTATTCATGTGGCATTGTTTGCCTCTTGTATGTATCCCCATCTATTATGTAATGTTGATGTAATGATATCCACCTTGCAAAAGCGTCTTCAAGATGCACTTATATCCTTGGTGGGACCTTCGAGTTCCTTTAGGATAGGGTCGCATCTTGGGCGTGACAAGTTGGTAATCAGAGCCTCGACCGACCATAGGAGCCCCCTTGATTGTTGGCCGTTGTTGAGTCTAGAAGAAAACTATGTTGAGTCTTAGGATTATATATATATCGGAGAGTAGGATTCTTTTTACTCCTCAGTCCCTTCGTCGCTCTGGTGAGGCCTCCTGACGTAGATGTTTTGTCTTTCCTCTCCTCAAATTTCATTAATTTTTTTAGGATCACGCAGGTATCTTGGAATCGTTCTGATGGTTTTGTGACGAGAACATTGTTCTTGGTGCCTCCTGACATTTAGGGGTTGTGGCAGTGTCCCGGGGAGTTGAGCTCCGAGGTGTTGTCATCATAATTTTATCGTTGCAGTTCTGGAATACCTGAGTTTTGCCGACATCGAAAATCTCTTTTATGTAGTTGTTGGTGAGATAACCTCGATGTCACCCAGTACTGGGGAGTTAGGGAGTATTGCCATAGCTCGTATAACGGATGCTTTTCGAAGGTTGAGGTACACGATTTCCGGAGTTATCTTGGTTATGTGTTGACGGATGGATACAGCTTGGATGTAGGTATTGTTAGTTTGGGTGAGATATATTGCTTCCCCTGTATCCCCAACACCAGATTGCATAACCAGAAAGTTTCGGGAGTTTATAGGTGGGAATTCAAGTAGCTCCTAGAATATCTTTCCGACAGATGCATGATATGGGATTGGGTAAATCTCTATCATATGTATTTGTTCCGGCTTATTCTGCAAGCCAAATCCATTGTTTTGTTTTATTTGTGGTATTTGAGTTGCTTCGAAGTCAAATGTTGAATCCATACCTTTCCTAAACGGTGTTCTCATATTGCTATGTGAATACTAATCCTTTTGATAATTGAGGTTGTCATGTTAATTCTTTTCCAACCGGTGCACTTCTCTTCGAGATGATTCCATCATTCTCCCCATCTGCAAGATCAATTCTAAGTTTTCTTAACGGTGTTTGTTTCGTTCATCCCAAGTTGTCTTTGTTTTCCCCCACCCTCCCACCCTTTTCTTAAAGGACTCATTTATTTTAATCAAGTATCCATTTATTCATGTGAAGTCACTTCACTCTTTTCAATCAATGTTCTGACCCGGTGATCCCTTGTGAAGATGCTCACGAGCTTCAAGTTCATCATCCTTCGTTCTTTTTTCTTCTCCGGTGGATCCAATTCAAGCTTTCGGTGTTGATCATATCCCTTTCCTTGTTTCAAATGCGATCCCATGCCGATGCACCTCTTAATCTTTCACTTCTTGCTACTCATTTTTCCTGAAGTGCTCAAGATATCTCATAAGATTCATGTTTTGCCATTCTTAATCCGTTCAAGCTATTTGGAGATTATTATCTCATTCAAGTCATTTAATTCTACCGGTGCAATGTCTATTTCAAGTAATTGTTCAGCGGTGTTTTCTTTTGAGTGGGCCCTAACCCACAGGTCTTTTCCCAGGATCTTACTTGACTCTTCTAGTTATTCCGGGGCTATTCCCAAATTCTTTTCAAAGTGTGACGTAAGAATGGATTCCATCAGTCACATGCCTTCTCCAAGATCGCTTTCAAATTCTTTTCATCTTTGGCTCAACCTTTCCTCTTTTAATTCTCCCGGAGTATCTCAACAATCCATGGTGGTGTTTCTCGTCGACATTTCTCGGATTTTGAAGACGGAAGAAGAGTTCCTCTTAAATCCTTACCCGTTCTTCCAAAGATTCATAGTTCTATCTTGATGCCATCCTCTCATAATTGTTTTCGATTGTGAGAATTCTTTTCTTACCATCCGGAGTATTTCATGAGTTGTTTCCATTTCTTTTCTCCGAAGGCCATCATGTCATAATTCTTCATTCTCAGCGTGTAGCTATCGTTCTCCAAATCTTACCGGTGAATCGTTCAAATAACCTCTAATTAGTTCATGTTCTCTTCGTTCTCATGCATCTAAATCCCTTCAAGTATCTTCATTTGTTTTCAAATTCTTCCCAGTGAATTGTGCCTTTGCTACTTTCATTTTCAATTCTTACGGTGGTTCGTTCAAGATTTCTCTTCCTTCGTCATCGTATCAATTCATTCATTCGTTCATTCGTTGTTTCCAAATCCCACCGGTGGTTCCATCAATACCTTCTCAAGTTCGCGCTATATCTCTTTTAATCCTTTCTACGGGAATAAGTAGTATGCCAAATCCGTTGCTTGTCATCAATTAAATTTGATGAAGGATAAGCATAAAATAAATCTTATTCTTATTTCCTCGAGGTGATTCAATTATTTTCTTCCGGAGATTGTTCATGATGAAGTAATTCTCGGTTCTAGTGTTTCATCTTTTCTTTTCCAGAGTTCCAAGTTTTCCGCATTATCTCGTCGCCAAGCTCCATCTAAATCATCGCAAGGCTTCACCTTGTTATTCAATCTCTCTTTCTTTATATCATCCTTTTATTACCGGAGTTCTTCATGGAGTTTCTTCATGATGGTTCGTCAAGGATTCTTTTCATTCTTCAATTGTTCTTCAAGATTTCTCTCGGAGTTATGATCCGTCAAGCCATACTTCAAATTAAACATGGTGCTCAACACATGTTTTGTTTTGAGGAGCTCAAGTATTCTTCATCTTGCATTCCAAAGTGCAATTCTTTCTACCTTATCTTTTGAGATGGTGATATGTCATTCTTGATAATTTCCATTCATGTTTCGTGATTCACGTGTTGTCAAGAATGAGGTATTTTAAATCCATCAATTTCTTCGTTGGAGTTATCTTGGTAAAGATTTCACCTAAAGCCTTCCCTAAGGAATGTTGCTATTATGGTGTTTATCAATGATCCAAGTTATCTCTCTATCATCTTGGTGGAAGAAGTTTTCATCTTTTGGTGCTCTCAATCAAATCAATGGTTTCCATTAGTGGCCGTTTGTCACCTCATAACTTTGAGATGTGTTCCATAAGCCCACAACAAGCTTCTTCTTTTCGTTCTTGGTTTTGCAACAACTCCGTTCAATCCTACTTTGCAAGGGTTCTTTCCAAGTTCACTTGTGGCAAAAGTTGTCATTTTCTTCTCCGTCCCTTTATCCCAATGATGTAACTTCTATTCTTTCGTTACGGAGGCATTGTGATGTTGTGCTCTTCACCCATCACCTCGTTTTTTGAGGATCGTGTTCTTTTCTTGCTTATCCATTTAACCGGAGTGTTGTATCACCTCTTCAATATCTTTTCATCTCATCAAGTTTTCTTCTCTTTTCTACCGGAGTGCTGCCCGAATTCTTTATTCTTATTTCTTGTCCAGCTAAGTTTAACCGGAGTGGCTTCAAAATCTACCTTGTCCCCTAAGCTCTTGGTTCTCATCATCTTCCTTGTTCCTCTTGTCCAATGGACTGTTTGCAATCTTGGTCATCTCCGTTGTTTTGTTTCTTTCAATTTGTTCAACTTCTCAAGGTTCTTTGGTTTCACTCATTTGTCGAAGAAGCAACTTAGTTTACCTCTTATCTTCCTCTTCCTTTTTTCCCTCCGGTGCCATCCTAGATCTCAGGACGAGATCCTCTCGTAGTGGTGGAGTGTTGTAACGCCCCGGATACAACTTTCCATATTCATAACTCCAACTCTTGCCTTTTTCCGGAGATGCCATATGATTTTTCCTTCGTGGTTGGGTTTTTGCTTTTGTTTTGCATTTTGTTCTGGTCATGCATTTCATCATCGCATCATTCGCATTGCATCGGCACTCGTTGCCGTCATTGTTTTTAAAACTTGCATCCGCTTCGTAGTTGCCGCGTCCCCCCTTGCTTTGGTTGACCGTTCTGAGACCAACCAGATTTTGTTTCCCTCTTGCCTGGCTTTCCTAACCTCTCTGCACATCCCGCAAACCTCTCGCGCCCGTCCGAAATCTTTCCCGAACCCGACCCGGGCTGTCGTCATTGATGGATCCGGATCATCCCCAAACATCTATAAAATATCTGTGTTTCTCCATTGGACTCCCCTAACCTTTTATTCTCAATCATCCGATCGCAATCCGATGATCCAAATGCCACTCGTACCTACCGCCTACTATATAAATAGTCCTAACCCTAAAATCTAGGGACTTTGTCCCTTCACCAGCCAGCCAGCCGCCGCCACTCTCTCCAAAATCTCCCTCGGGATCCTCCCAGATCCCATTGACCAACCACCGCTGCTTCCTCCCTCTGCCTCCCGCGTTCGATCTAGAGGTGTGGAGTTCCTCCTCTGCTCGGTCTCCCCTGTGACCCAATCCGTCGATTCCCCCTGCAACCTCCTGCCCGAGGCCTTCACTCGATCCAACCCTCCTCGCTCTCCTCGTCGACCAGGGAGACGAGCTCCTCACGAGCGCCCATGGCCTTGTGCCCCTGTCGTCCTAGCAGCAGCAACAACAACCTCGATCGTCACCGGCGCATCCAGCAGCAAGGTCGCTGCCCTCCCCAACCCTGCTCTCTCCCGTCGCCCTCCTTCTCTCTCCCTCTTCCGTAACTCTCCGTCTCTGTGTTTCCTTGAACAGGTTGCACTGCGCCGCCGCTCCAAGCCCCGATCCGCGCCTCCCCTTGCCGAATTTGGACCCCGGCGCCTCCCCGCGCTCCGTCCCGCCCGGTTCCCGCATGCCCTGTCGTGCCGTCTGTCTTCCTCATCAACGAACAGTGCTGCCATCCTCTGCGTCAGGAGGAAGCTCGAACCTCCTCTGCACCCAGGCGAACCGCACTTGGCCTCCTCCTGCCATCGCCACGAACCCTCCCCGTCGCCTACATCTCCTCCAGCAGCGCTGCCGTGCCTGCACGCCTATGGTGAAGCTCTGGTGAGCCAAGCTGCGCCGTGCCCCTGTTTCTTCCTTCCCCTTCACCTTCTATCTCTCACCCGTCTCCCTCTCTCTCTCTGATGCGTCCACAGGAGGAGCATCACCCTCGCCGGAGACCTCCTGGATCCGCCCCTCCCTCCGCGTCCCTGCAGTTCCGCCGCGGCTGCTCTGCTTCTGCTCCCTATCGAGCAGAGGACCGCACCGTGCTTCCCTTCATCGGTCGCGTTGACCGCAGCCTCAATCCGAGGCAGCCTCCTCGTGCCCACGTGGGCCTCATCCCGCAGCCGGCACAGCGCAACTCCCAGCCGGCCTCCCTCTGCTTCCAATCGGGCTTCAGCCCTTGGGTGAGCAGCCCCCAACAGCCCCTCTGTTCTGTTGGGCCAGTCAGTTTCGGCCCAACGCATGTTTTTTTCCTCTGGACGATTTTAGCTATTTATCCAGAGTTTACAGTTTTGCAGAAAAACCCTCCATGTTCATGCATTAATAACTCACAAATGGTGCACCAGATTAAAATGATTTAAACATGTAAAATGCTTAGTTTTTCATCTACTTTCATAATATGCCACTTCCATCCATGTTAAATATGTTTAAAATGCTGTTTGCATTTAATTTTCTCAAATACCATGTTAAAATGATTTATTTCATAACTAAATAACCGTAGCTCGGTTTTAAATAAACTTTATATGTAAATGGGGTGGAAAAATGCCTAGTTCAACTTGGTGCACTTTATTTTCCTGTTTAACAACTATAAAATAAGGTTTAGGGCAGAACAGTAGCAAATTCATAAATTGCATATGAGGATTTTCCGGAATTGTTGTTTGTTCTTCCGGCCTCATTTAAACTTGCCTAGTTAGGTAGTTTTCTTATGTTACACCTCTTGCCATGTTTAACAACATTTAATATTGTTGTGTACCTAAACGAGAGCGAACTAAATATGTCAATGTGGTGTTCTATCAATATGCAACTCGTTGCATATTGAGCTCCACTTAACTTATAGAATTGTTTGTTGCACTTTGCCATGCCATGCCATACCTCATTAAACCGGACATGCATCATACTTGTTTGTGCATCATGCCATGTTTATGCTTGTGCATTTACCATGTTGTTTGTTTCTTTCCGGTGTTGCTTCTTAGTTCCGGTAATGTTGCGATTGTGAGGAGTCGTTCGACTACTCCCGTTCGTCTTCTTCATGGACTCGTTCTTCTTCCTTGCGGGATTTCAGGCAAGATGACCATCACCTTGGATCTCCCTACTATCATTGCTATGCTAGTTGCTTCGTTCAATCGGTATGCTGCGTTACCTATCATTTGCTCTTCAAGCCTCCCAAATTTCCATGAACCTCTAACCTTGTCACCCTTCCTAGCAAACCGTTGCTTGGCTATGTTACCGCTTTGCTCAGCCCCTCTTATAGCGTTGTTAGTTGCAGGTGAAGTTGAAGATTGCTCCATGGTGGACAGGATTATGTTGGGATATCACAATATCTCTTATATTATTAATGCATCTATATACTTGGTAAAGGGTGGAAGGCTCGACCTTATGCCTGGTGTTTTGTTCCACTCTTGCCGCCCTAGTTTCCGTCATACCGGTGTTATGTTCCCGAATTTTGCGTTCCTTACGTGGTCGGGTGATTTATGGGACCCCCTTGACAGTTTGCTTTGAATAAAACTCCTCCAGCAAGGCCCAACCTTGGTTTTACCATTTGCCTCACCACCAGCTATACCCCTCCCTTGGGTCGGCCAACCCGAGGGTCATCTTTATTTTATCCCCCCCCGGGCCAGTGCTTGTCTAAGTGCTGGTCTGAACTGAGTAGACTGCGGGGCCCCCTCGGGGAAACTCGAGGTCTGGTTTTACTCGTAGGATGTCTCATCCGGTGTTGCCCTGAGAACGAGATATGTGCAGCTCCTATCGGGATTGTCGGCGCATCGGGTGGCTTTGCTGGTCTTGTTTTACCATTGTCGAAATGTCTTGTAAACCGGGATTCCGAGACTGATCGGGTCTTCCTGGGAGAAGGTATATCCTTCGTTGATCGCGAGAGCTTATCATGGGCTAAGTTGGGACATCCCTGCAGGGTATAAACTTTCGAGAGCCGTGCCCGCGGTTATGTGGCAGATGGGAATTTGTTAATGTCTGGTTGTAGATAACTTGACACCAGATCCGAATTAAAACGCATCAACCGCGTGTGTAGCCGTGATGGTCTCTTCTCGACGGAGTCCAGGAAGTGAACACGGTCTTTGGGTTATGTCTGACGTAAGTAGGAGCTCAGGATCACTTCTTGATCATTACTAGTTGACGTCCATTCCGCTTGTTCTCTTCTCGCTCTTATTTGCGTATGTTAGCCACCATATATGCTTAGTCGCTGCTGCGACCTCACCACTTTACCCCTTCCTTACCCATTAAGCATTGCTAGTCTTGATACCCATGGTAATGGGATTGCTGAGTCCTCGTGGCTCACAGATTACTACAACAACAGTTGCAGGTACAGGTTATGCGATGATCATGACGCGAGAGCGATGCTTGCTTGTTTGGAGTTCTTCTTCTGCTTCTTCTTCGATCAGGGGATAGGTTCCAGGTTGGCAGCCTGGGCTAGCAGGGTGGATGTCATTTGAGTTTCTGTTTGTGTTTCATCCATAATCGGATGGTGCTCTTATGTATGATGTATTGATGTATTCATGTGGCATTGTTTGCCTCTTGTATGTATCCCCATCTATTATGTAATGTTGATGTAATGATATCCACCTTGCAAAAGCGTCTTCAAGATGCGCTTCTATCCTTGGTGGGACCTTCGAGTTCCTTTAGGATAGGGTCGCATCTTGGGCGTGACAAGTTGGTAATCAGAGCCTCGACCGACCATAGGAGCCCCCTTGATTGTTGGCCGTTGTTGAGTCTAGAAGAAAACTATTTTGAGTCTTAGGATTATATATATCAGAGAGTAGGATTCTTTTTACTCCTTAGTCCCTTCGTCGCTCTGGTGAGGCCTCCTGACGTAGATGTTTTGTCTTTCTTCTCCTCAAATTTCACGAAATTTTTTTAGGATCATGCGGGTATCTTGGAATCGTTCCGATGGTTTTGTGACGAGAACATTGTTCTTGGTGCCTCCTGACATTTAGGGGTTGTGGCAGTGTCCCGGGGAGCTGAGCTCCGACGTGTTGTCGTCATAATTTTATCATTGCAGTTCTGGAATACCTGAGTTTTGCCGACATCGAAAATCTCTTTTATGCAGTTGTTGGTGAGATAACCTCGACGTCACCCAGTACTGGGGAGTTCGGGAGTATTGCCATAGCTCGTATAACGGATGCTTTTCGAAGGTTGAGGTACACGATTTCCGGAGTTATCTTGGTTATGTGTTGACGGATGGATACAGCTTGGATGTAGGTATTGTTAGTTTGGGTGAGATATATTGCTTCCCCTGTATCCCCAACACCAGATTGCATAACCATAAAGTTTCGGGAGTTTATAGGTGGGAATTCAAGTAGCTCCTAGAATATCTTTCCGACAGATGCATGATATGGGATTGGGTAAATCTCTATCATATGTATTTGTTCCGGCTTATTCTGCATGCCAAATCCATTGTTTTGTTTTATTTGTGGTATTCGAGTTGCTTCGAAGTCAAATGTTGAATCCATACCTTTCCTAAACGGTGTTCTCATATTGCTATGTGAATACTAATCCTTTTGATCATTGAGGTTGTCATGTTAATTCTTTTCCAACCGGTGCACTTCTCTTCGAGATGATTCCATCATTCTCCCCATCCGCAAGATCAATTCTAAGTTTTCTCAACGGTGTTTGTTTCGTTCATCCCAAGTTGTCTTTGTTTTTCCCCACCCTCCCACCCTTTTCTTCAAGGACTCATTTATTTTAATCAAGTATCCATTTATTCATGTGAAGTCACTTCACTCTTTCAATCAATGTTCTGATCCGGTGATCCCTCGTGAAGATGCTCACGAGCTTCAAGTTCATCATCCTTCGTTCTTTTTTCTTCTCCGGTGGATCCAATTCAAGCTTTCGGTGTTGATCATATCCCTTCCCTTGTTTCAAATGCGATCCCATGCCGATGCACCTCTTAATCTTTCACTTCTTGCTATTCATTTTTCCTGAAGTGCTCAAGAAATCTCATAAGATTCGTGTTTTGCCATTCTTAATCCGTTCAAGCTATTTGGAGATTATTATCTCATTCAAGTCATTTAATTCTACCGGTGCAATCTCTATTTCAAGTAATTGTTCAGCGGTGTTTTATTTTGAGTGGGCCCTAACCACAGGTCTTTTCCCAGGATCTTACCCGACTCTTCTAGTTATTCCGGGGCTATTCCCAAATTCTTTTCAAAGTGTGACATAAGAATGGATTCCATCTGTCACATGCCTTCTCCAAGATCGCTTTCAAATTCTTTTCATCTTTGGCTCAACCTTTCCTCTTTTAATTCTCCCGGAGTATCTCAACAATCCATGGTGGTGTTTCTCGTCGACATTTCTCGGATTTTGAAGACAGAAGAAGAGTTCCTCTTAAATCCTTACCCGTTCTTCCAAAGATTCATAGTTCCAGCTTGATGCCATCCTCTCATAATTGTTTTCGATTGTGAGAATTCTATTCTTACCATTCGGAGTATTTCATCAGTTGTTTCCATTTCTTTTCTCCGAAGGCCATCATGTCATAATTCTTCATTCTCAGCGTATAGCTATCGTTCTCCAAATCTTACCGGTGAATCGTTCAAATAACCTCTAATCAGTTCCTGTTCTATTCGTTCTCATGCATCTAAATCCCTTCAAGTATCTTCATTCGTTTTCAAATTCTTCCCGGTGAATTGTGCCTTTTCTACTTTCATTTTCAATTCTTACGGTGGTTCGTTCAAGATTTCTTTTCCTTTGTCATCGTATCAATTCATTCATTCGTTCATTCGTTGTTTCCAAATCCCACCGGTGGTTCCATCAATACCTTCTCAAGTTCGCGCTATATCTCTTTTAATCCTTTCTACGGGTATAAGTAGTATGCCAAATCCGTTGCTTGTCATCAATTAAATTTGATGAAGGATAAGCATACAATAAATCTTATTCTTATTTCCTCGAGGTGATTCAATTATTTTCTTCCGGAGATTGCTCATGATGAAGTAATTCTCGGTTCTAGTGTTTCATCTTTTCTTTTCTGGAGTTCCAAGTTTTCCACATTATCTCGTCGCCAAGCTCCATCTAAATCATCGCAAGGCTTCACCTTGTTATTCAATCTCTCTTTCTTTATATCATCCTTTTATTACCGGAGTTCTTCATGGAGTTTCTTCATGATGGTTCGTCAAGGATTCTTTTCATTCTTCAATTATTCTTCAAGATTTCTCTCGAAGTTATGATCCGTCAAGCCATACTTCAAATTAAACATGGTGCTCAACATATGTTTTGTTTTGAGGAGCTCAAGTATTCTTCATCTTGCATTCCAAAGTGCAATTCTTTCTACCTTATCTTTTGAGATGGTGATATATCATTCTTGATAATTTCCATTCATGTTTCGTGATTCACGTGTTGTCAAGAATGAGGTATTTTAAATCCATCAATTTCTTCGTTGGAGTTATCTTGGTAAAGATTTCACCTAAAGCCTTCCCTAAGGAATGTTGCTATTATGGTGTTTATAAATGATCCAAGTTATCTCTCTATCATCTTGGTGGAAGAAGTTTTCATCTTTTGGTGCTCTCAATCAAATCAATGGTTTCCATTAGTGGCTGGTTGTCACCTCATAACTTTGAGATGTGTTCCATAAGCCCACAACAAGCTTGTTCTTTTCGTTGTTGGTTTTGCAACAACTCCGTTCAATCCTACTTTGCAAGGGTGCTTTCCAAGTTCACTTGTGGCAAAAGTTGTCATTTTCTTCTCCGTCCCTTTATCCCAACGATCTAACTTCTATTCTTTCGTTACGGAGGCATTGTGATGTTGTGCTCTTCACCCATCACCTCGTTTTGTGAGGATCGTGTTCTTTTCTTGCTTATCCATTTAACCGGAGTGTTGTATCACCTCTTCAATATCTTTTCATCTCATCAAGTTTTCTTCTCTTTTCTACCGGAGTGCTGCCCGAATTCTTTATTCTTATTCCTTGTCCAGCTAAGTTTCACTGGAGTGGCTTCAAAATCTACCTTGTCCCCTAAGCTCTTGGTTCTAATCATATTCCTTGTTCCTCTTGTCCAATGGACTGTTTGCAATCTTGGTCATCTCCGTTGTTTCGTTTCTTTCAGTTTGTTCAACTTCTCAAGGTTCTTTGGTTTCACTCATTTGTGGAAGAAGCAACTTAGTTTACCTCTTATCTTCCTCTTCCTTTTTCCCCTCCGGTGCCATCCTAGATCTCGGGACGAGATCCTCTCGTAGTGGTGGAGTGTTGTAACGCCCCCGATACAACTTTCCATATTCATAACTCCAACTCTTGCCTTTTTCCGGAGATGCCATATGATTTTTCCTTCGTGGTTGGGTTTTTGGTTTTGTTTTGCATTTTGTTCTTGTCATGCATCGCATCATCGCATCATTCGCATTGCATCGGCACTCGTTGCCGTCATTGTTTTTAAAACTTGCATCTGCTTCGTAGTTGCCGCATTCCCCCTTGCTTTGGTTGACCGTTCTGAGACCAACCAGATTTTGTTTCCCTCTTGCCTGGCTTTCCTAACCTCTCTGCACATCCCGCAAACCTCTCGCGCCCGTCTGAAATCTTTCCCGAACCCGACCCGGGCTGTCGTCATCGATGGATCCGGATCATCCCCAAACATCTATAAAATATCTGTGTTTCTCCATTGGACTCCCCTAACCTTTTATTCTCAATCATCCGATCGCAATCCGATGATCCAAATGCCACTCGTACCTGCCGCCTACTATATAAATAATCCTAACCCTAAAATCTAGGGACTTTGTCACTTCACTAGCCAGCCGCTGCCACCACTCTCTACAAAATCTCCCTCGGGATCCTCCCAGATCCCATTGACCAACCACCGCTGCTTGCTCCCTCTGCCTCCCGCGTTCGATCTAGAGGAGTGGAGTTCCTCCTCTGCTCGATCTCCCCTGTGACCCAATCCGTCGATTCCCCCTCCAACCTCCTGCCCGAGGCCTTCCCTCGATCCAACCCTCCTCGCTCTCCTCGTCGACCAGGGAGACGAGCTCCTCACGAGCGCCCATGGCCTTGTGCCCCTGTCGTCCTAGCAGCAGCAACAACAACCTCGATCGTCACCGGCGCATCCAGCAGCAAGGTCGCTGCCCTCCCCAACCCTACTCTCTCCCGTCGCCATCCTTCTCTCTCCCTCTTCCGTAACTCTCCGTCTCTGTGTTGCCTTGAACAGGTTGCACTGCGCCGCCGCTCCAAGCTCCGATCAGCGCCTCCCCTTGCCGGATTTGGACCCCGGTGCCTCCCCGCGCTCCGTTCCGCCCGTTCCGGCCGGTTCCCGCATGCCCCGTCGTGCCGTCTGTCTTCCTCATCGACGAACAGCGCTGCCATCCTCTGCGCCAGGAGGAAGCTCGAACCTCCTCTGCACCCAGGCGAACCGCACTCGGCCTCCTCCTGCCGTCGCCACGAACCCTCCCCGTCGCCTACATCTCCTCCCGCAGCGCCGCCGTGCCTGCACGACTATGGCGAAGCTCTGGTGAGCCAAGCTGCGCCGTGCCCCTGTTTCTTCCTTCCGCTTCACCTTCTATCTCTCACCCGTCTCCCTCTCTCTCTCTGATGCATCCACAGGAGGAGCATCACCCTCGCTGGAGACCTCCTGGATCCGCGCCTCCCTCCGCGTCCCTGCAGTTCCGCCGCCACTGCTCTCACCAGAGCTTCGCCATGCCCCTGTTTCTTCCTTCCCCTTCACCTTCTATCTCTCACCCGTCTCCCTCTCTCTCTGATGCGTCCACAGGAGGAGCATCACCCTCGCTGGAGACCTCCTGGATCCGCGCCTCCCTCCGCGTCCCTGCAGTTCCGCCGCCACTGCTCTGCTTCTGCTCCGTGTCGAGCAGAGGACCGCACCGTGCTTCCCTTCATCGGTCGCATTGACCGCAGCCTCGATCCGAGCCAGCCTCCTCGTGCCCACGTGGGCCTCATCCCGCAGCCGGCACAGCGCAACTCCCAGCCGGCCTCCCTCTGCTTCCAATCGGGCCTCAGCCCATGGGTGAGCAACCCCCAACAGCCCCTCTGCTCTATTGGGCCAGTCAGTTTCGGCCCAATGCATGTTTTTTTCCTCTGGACGATTTTAGCTATTTATCCAGAGTTTACAGTTTTGCAGAAAAACCCTCCATGTTCATGCATTAATAACTCACAAATGGTGCATCGGATTAAAATGATTTAAACATGTAAAATGCTTAGTTTTTCATCTAGTTTCATAATATGCCACTTCCATCCTTGTTAAATATGTTTAAAATGTTGTTTGCATTTAATTTTCTCAAATACCATGTTAAAATGATTTATTTCATAACTAAATAACCGTAGCTCGATTTTAAATAAACTTTATATGTAAATGGGGTGGAAAAATGCCTAGTTTAACTTGGTGCACTTTATTTTCCTGTTTAACAACTATAAAATATGGTTTAGGGCAGAACATTAGCAAATTCATAAATTGCATATGAGGATTTTCCAGAATTGTTGTTTGTTTTTCCGGCCTCATTTAAACTTGCCTAGTTAGGTAGTTTTCTTATGTTACACCTCTTGCCATGTTTAACAACATTTAATATTGTTGTGTACCTAAACGAGAGCGAACTAAATATGTCAATGTGGTGTTCTGTCAATATGCAACTCGTTGCATATTGAGCTCCACTTAATTTATAGAATTGTTTGTTGCACTTTGCCATGCCATGCCATACCTCATTAAACCGGACATGCATCATACTTGTTTGTGCATCATGCCATGTTTATGCTTGTGCATTTACCATGTTGTTTGTTTATTTCCGGTGTTGCTTCTTAGTTCCGGTAATGTTGCGATTGTGAGGATTCGTTCGACTACTCCCGTTCGTCTTCTTCATGGACTCGTTCTTCTTCCTTGCGGGATTTCAGGCAAGATGACCGTCACCTTGGATCTCACTACTATCATTGCTACGCTAGTTACTTCGTTCTATCGCTATGCTGCGTTACCTATGATTTGCTCTTCAAGCCTCCCAAATATCCATGAACCTCTAACCTTGTCAACCTTCCTAGCAAACTGTTGCTTGGCTATGTTACCGCTTTGCTCAGCCCCTCTTATAGCGTTGTTAGTTGCAGGTGAAGTTGAAGATTGCTCCATGGTGGACAGGATTATGTTGGGATATCACAATATCTTTTATATTATTAATGCATCTATATACTTGGTAAAGGGTGGAAGGCTCAGCCTTATGCCTGGCTTTTTTTCCACTCTTACCGCCCTAGTTTCCGTCATACCGGTGTTATGTTCCCGCATTTTGCATTCCTTACGCGGTCGGGTGATTTATGGGACCCCCTTGACAGTCCGCTTTGAATAAAACTCCTCCAGCAAGGCCCAACCTTGGTTTTACCATTTGCCTCACCACCACCTATACCCCTCCCTTGGGTTGGCCAACCCAAGGGTCATCTTTATTTTAGCCCCCTGGGCCAGTGCTTGTCTAAGTGCTGGTCTGAACCGAGTAGACTGCGGGGCCCCCTCGAGGAAACTCGAGGTCTGGTTTTACTCATAGGATGTCTCATCCGGTGTTGCACTGAGAACGAGATATGTGCAGCTCCTATCAGGATTGTCGGCGCATCGGGCGGCTTTGCTGGTCTTGTTTTACCATTGTCGAAATGTCTTGTAAACCGGGATTCCAAGACTGATCGGGTCTTCCTGGGAGAAGGTATATCCTTTGTTGATCGCGAGAGCTTATCATGGGCTAAGTTGGGACACCCCTGCAGGGTATAAACTTTCGAGAGCCGTGCCCGTGGTTATGTGGCAGATAGGAATTTGTTAATATCCGGTTGTACATAACTTGACACCAGATCCAAATTAAAACGCATCAACCGCGTGTGTAGCCGTCATGGTCTCTTCTCGGCGGAGTCCGGGAAGTGAACACGGTCTTTGGGTTATGTCTGACGTAAGTAGGAGCTCAGGATCACTTCTTGATCATTACTAGTTGACGTCCGTTCCGCTTGTTCTCTTCTCGCTATTATTTGCGTATGTTAGCCACCATATATGCTTAGTCGCTGCTGCAACCTCACCACTTTACCCCTTCCTTACCCATTAAGCTTTGCTAGTATTGATACCCATGGTAATGGGATTGCTGAGTCCTCGTGGCTCACAGATTACTACAACAATAGTTGCAGGTATAGGTTATGCGATGATCATGACGCGAGAGTGATGTTTGCTTGTTTGGAGTTCTTCTTCTGCTTCTTCTTCGATCAGGGGATAGGTTCCAGGTCGGCAACCTAGGCTAGCAGGGTGGATGTCATTTGAGTTTCTGTTTGTGTTTCATCCGTAGTCGGATGGTGCTCTTATGTATGATGTATTAATGTATTCATGTGGCATTGTTTGCCTCTTGTATGTATCCCCATCTATTATGTAATGTTGATGTAATGATATCCACCTTGCAAAAGCGTCTTCAAGATGCGCTTCTATCCTTGGTGGGACCTTCGAGTTCCTTTAGGATAGGGTCGCATCTCGGGCGTGACAGTTGCGTCACCTTATTATTGGACTAGGCCAAAGTAATTTTTAAATACTTTAGTATCGGCTGTTTTTAGAGTCCGCATGTGTGGGGAAACAGAGTTAGGGTTGGTTTCAGACCACTCCTAGGGGTCACGAAATTCCCCCTACTCCTCCATATGTAAAACCCGTAGGGCACCGTTTAGACTTTGGGTTCTATTTATATTAAAGTTCGCCATAGCTGCAACTTCACATACATCGTTTTTGTTCAACCACCAGAAAAAGACGTTACAGAACCCCACTTTCGTCAATAATTTTTTCCTCTTATATTCGCAATATCCTGATTCCAATCTCAGTTTCTTGCTTGTTCTTCATTTGCTCATAGGAAATAGACCCTCGTGGTCAGGTTGATCGTGCTCTGGCATGGTCACTAACCTCTCGGAGTTGGTTTAGCGATTGCTAAGGCGTGACATCCTCACACCTTCATACTCCGATCATCAGAGTCTACTCTTCCAAAAACGATAATCACCGTCCAATCAAAAGATGGGACACCTTTACCTCTATCATTGCCGTGGCACTAGAATATGAAATTCTGCCATGGCACGAAATTATAGCTCCTTATCCCGTGCCTTGGTACACTTTCTCCTTGTCGTGGTCCTTCGTGTACATCTAGCCAACATCACCTGTAACCTATCTGTATGATATTGACATTAAGGTGGCAATCTCATGGCTCCAGCCATCATGTTGTGATGCGCAGGCCACTTAACATTACAACCTATAACCTTCTCATACATAAACTCATTATCATGATGAAGGCTATACCAAATAATATGCAAAGCCTACAAAACCAAGTTACACGTCCTCTAAGCGGTTTGGAAAATTTTAATGATGTTGCTTCTGGAGTTACCGGTTAAACCTAGCTACCTATGTGCACACCAAGAAGTGATAATCCTTTTTTCTAGATTAACTTTCGGGGTGTGTGAAAGAAGAGACTTAACTAAAAATCTCGTTCCCCCACACTAAACTTTGTCTAATACGTAGAAGATCATCCATCTTCATCGCCTTCTTGCGCACGGGACGATTTACTATTCTTAACTATGCTGAAGCCCAAGGAACTTTTAGCAGACCATCGATAGCCAGAGCCGATCGATTGTCAGAACCTTGTGAAAAGCGACACCATGTTGTCAATGAACTGAACCGAAGCAACACTTGAGGGAAGCATAGCAAGAACATCACCCTCACATGCACATGTGATCTAGATCGCAACTTGCATATACTCATAGAACCGCTCATGATGTCACTGTTGGGAAATGTAGTAGAAAACAAAAAAGTATCGCCCTACTATCACCTAGGGACAATGTGAAGATGCATAATGGGTTGTGATCAACGACTGTTATTGACTCCGAGTGTGTAGTGGAAGTAGATGAGTCAGTATAGATTGTATTTGGAGTCTCTCGAAGGTTGATGATGATTCTGCGAACCGCGCTCGAATAATCCCTCAAACAGAAGACCGAAAGTACGGCCTCTCTACTTGGTTGCAAGCGCACGGTCTTCATGATTCGACAGCTCTTCACCATCTAGAGCTAATCATCGCCGGAAAATTAGAGGGAGGAGTTTTAGACCACACGGGGCTTCGAATTATCAGGACTAGAGGTGGCTAGGGCTCACTCTAAATAGTTACGTAGGACCAACTAGAACGTGCACTAGATCAACTAAAGGAGGCTCCAAATCTTTTCTGTTCATAGGGTTTAAATCCTCTAGTATATATTGGTTAGAGGGGAGGGAGAGGGCAGCCACCAAAGGGGGAACTCTCCCTTGGAGCACCGGCCTAGGGAGAGGGAGTAGGACTCCCTCCCCTAGTCCAATTCGGCCCCCACAAGGAAAGGGGGCACCTGTTGATATTTAAATAAAATATAAAATGATGTAAACACTTATAGACCATTATATATATAATTTAAGATCCCCGTAAATATTTCCCACCTATATATAGTGAATTGGTAACACCAGGTATTACCTGATATTCATCGAAACCCTTCCGGTGACCCCAATACGCTTCTGGAACCTCTCGAAACTATTCCGGATATTAATGAAACAATTCCACAAATATATTCTCACCACTCCGATCCTACTAACACTCAGAAGATCGTGATTATATTAATCTTATGACCCAGTAGGTTCGGTAAACCATAGATATGAACAGAACTCCTTTGTTCAATGACCAATAGCGGAACCGCAGACATCCATATCTGTCCCTATGATTACACGAATGATATTCGAGTGATCATTTGGTTATCATGTGATGTGATAGAGGTGAAGGTGTCCTGATGTTTCGATGAGATAGCTATTGTTTTTGTGGGAGTCAACTTTGACGATCCGACTATGAACGTGCAAAGACGCCGCTCCTTAGCAATCGCTAAACCAACTTCTAAGGGGTTATTGACCACGCCGGCGCACGATCAACCTGACCACGAGGGTCTATGTCTTACGAGCAGATGAAGAACAAGCAAGAAACTGAAATTGCAATCTGGAAATTGCGAATATAAGAGGAAAGCTTTATTGATGAAAGTGGGGCCCTGACTTCTTGGTCTGGTCGTTGAACACAAACGAAGTACGAGAAGTTGCAGCCATGGAGAACTTGAATATAAACAAAACCCTAAGTCTAAACGATGCCCTAAGGGCTGTATATATGGAGGAAGGGGGGAATTTCATGGCCCCTTGGAGGACGGGTCCGAAACCAACCCTAACTCTGTTTTCCCCATACATACGGACTCTAAAAACAACCTATACTTCAGTATTTCAAAATTACATGGTCCTGGCCCAATAATAAGGTGACACAACACCTATAATTGCCTCTGGATGAAATTTGTGAAGTGGCATCTTGTATATTTCTTCCAAGGCTTCATGCGGTCATTATGGCTTCAAAGTCCTGAAATCATCACTTGTAACTCCGTTCTTGTTCCCCTTGCACATGCCATCATCTCCGTGCTAGATCTTGCTGAAATGTTCATCCTTCTTGTCCAAGCTAGGCCCTTCATTTGTAAGTAAGACAAATGTATCCAATTTAGGAAGCAACATATTATCATGAACATTAGAATCATTACCAAGAAAGGGAAGTACCTGGTAACTTAATTGGCGTCCGCGAGGTCTTGTAACTGGTCCAGCATGCATAGCAGTAGGGGCTGTGGGTGTAACAGTGGTATTAATGTACTCATCATCCTCCCCTTCTTGAAGTGAAGTCTTCCTCAACGTAAGCTCATTTTCCTCACCCAAATGAGGCTTCAAATCTGCAATATTAAAAGTGGGACTAACCCCAAAATCTACGGGCAGCTCAAGTTTATATGCATTATTATTTATTTTCTCTAACACCTTAAAAGGGCCATCATCACGTTGCGTTATCTTTGATTTGCACAAATCAGGAAACCTATCCTTATGCAAATGTAACCAAACAAGATCTCCAGGTGCAAAGACAACATGTTTTCTACCTTTATCTCCAGCAAGTTTATATTTAGCATTCATACGCTCAATGTTTCCCTTAGTTAACTCATTCATTTTTAAGATCAATTCAACACGTTGTTTAGCATCAAAATTAACCTTCTCCGGAGATGGAAGAGGCAACAAATCAATAGGTGCACGAGGTAGGAAACCATATACAATTTCAAAAGGGGACATCTTAGTAGTAGAATGCAGCATACGGTTATAAGCAAATTCAATACGAGGCAAGCATTCTTCCCACATTTTCTTGCTATTCTTCAAAACAACCCTAAGCATAGTAGACAATGTTCTATTGACTACTTCAGTTTGTCCATCAGTTTGGGGGTGACAAGTAGTACTAAAAAGCAGTTTAGTCCCCAACTTGGCCCATAGACATCTCCAAAAGTGGCTAAGAAATTTAGTATCACGATCTGAAACAATATTAGGCACACCATGCAAGCGAATAATTTCACAAAAGAACAAATCAGCCACATTAGCATCATCATCGCTTTTATGACATGGTATAAAGTGTGCCATTTTCGAGAGCCTATCCATGACAACAAATATGCTATCCCTCCCCTTCTTTGTTCGAGGTAAACGTAAAACAAAGTCCATAGATATATCCTCTCATGGAACACTAGGTTCAGGCAAATGCATATATAAAGCACGAGGATTGAGTCATGACTTAGCTTTTTGACATGTAGTGCAGCGAGCAACAAAGCGCTCAACATCCTATCTCATCTTTGGCCAAAAGAAATGTGTAGCAATCTGTCTTCTTCACGTCAAAGTGTCCCATTGATCCTCCTCCGTGCTCCTCCTGCAACAATAGAAGATGAACAGAGCTAGCTGGAATGCATAGCTTGTTAGCACATAACACAAATCCATCGTTAACAACGAACTTGTTCAATGTTCTCCCTTGTTTACAATTCTATAATCTCTCCCTAATAATAAAGCATGGATTCGGTCTCCGGGTTCACCGTCACAATACGCTTTCTTCTCATGTCATAATACGCTTTTACGTTTTGTATAGACAAAATCATAATATAAACAAGGTGGTACTAATTTGGAGTCCGTCTCGACGTCTCCAAAAAACTATGTGCGTCTACTCCGAGAGAAACCCAACATCCACATGAGTAGGCCTAATTAACCAGCCCGTGTTATGCGGCTGATGGCCCTAGGAATCAGGGCCCACCTGTCCTGATGAGCCAGACCCAGGCAAAAAGTGCCATCACCACCACCTGCATGCTCTCCTCGAGATCCGTATGGCGCCACCGCCGCCAGCCGGTGTCCTTCTCCGACCCCAATCTCCGCCACCCCCAGCCTCCTCGATCTGCAACCTCCTGCTCTCCCTGCGGGCGCAAGGGATCTTGGTCTGCCGTCGCCCTTCGGGAGATCCCTCTCCTCCCTGCCTTCTTTCCGTGGCTCTGCGGACGCGTGGGATCTCGGGTTATCGTCGCCCTTTGGGAGCTCCCTCTCCTTCCTGCCTTCTTTCCATAGAGTGAGGGACCAAGCGCCGTACGCCATCACGGTGGAGCTATCATGTTGTCGCATTCCCTCGGATCGTCCGGGCGCCCCCTCGGTCCCAGCCACCCATGGTCAAGTTCTACGTCCCCGCTCCTTCTTCCGTTTGACGTGTGTAAGCCTCCACTACCCGCTCCCAACTGTGTAAAATTTGCAGTTGTGGTTGGCATGAGAGACACCTTGATGATGGCATATGTGCTGCTGGCCGCTGCCCTGTTACCCCCACCGCCAGCAGGGCCCTAAAGCTGAGTGACATGCTGCTGCTGCGGCCCACCACCATCCGTGAGACATGGAATATCTAAGAACCTGTAGGTTTGTATGACACTCATGCTCGCCATGTATTTGCTGAAATGCTCCCATGTAGATAGATATATAAGTTGATGTTTATACCTTAAGCATTTGGAA
Organism: Triticum timopheevii; assembly: GCA_963921465.1. NCBI lineage: Eukaryota > Viridiplantae > Streptophyta > Magnoliopsida > Poales > Poaceae > Triticum > Triticum timopheevii. Next base: position 242,067,732 of record OY997264.1, on the reverse strand, counting down.
GATATTCATGTAGAATGTCAGTATGCAAAAATAAATCGTAGCTCCCTACATTGGCTACTTACCACTCTTATCATGTGAGACTAAGTTGTATGGATTATATGACGGATCGTTTATGTTTTGGTAGTAGGTTCTGTGTCCTTCACGTAGTTTAGAGCTGAATTTTGTACAAGGCTGATCGACTTTGTTGGTGTGGATTTCCAATTTAGCATTAATGATGGACTTTGTGTGGATTACCAATTTAGCAGCAACTCTGCTGCAACTTTGGCAACACAACCAACATCAAGTGCCACACTGGTAGTCAACGGTCGGTTCAATATTTTAATTACTGATGGTTTAATCTATGTGTAATTCATCGACCATTTGTGAATAGTCAAGGATTGATTTTATTAACACAAGATTCTCAACCTGTTATTTTCTGTTAGGTAAAGACAGTTATTGGCGTTATCTACAACAAGCATCCGTTTTCACACTCTATTAAGTAGAAATGGTCGCAGAATTTTGATTCAAACTAATTGAACCCTCTTAGCTCATTGCAATCACACAACTTAATTACAATATTTTTTCGGTAAACACTGACACTCATTACCCGACTTCTATAATTTATTTGGCTCATGATGTCAATTATTTTGTGTCAATATAGTACAACAGAGAACTATACAATTGGAGGATCCACATCACTTATGGGAGCAAGAGAACCGAACCTGGTCCACTAACATACGAAAGTAGCAGCGCCTTGCACAGGTTGGGCTACTGCCGGGATACGGAGCACTGCCTGCACAACCAGGGAGGGCTCGCCACTGAGGGCATCTTCCTCTACCCCTTGGTGATGAGTGGCCGAGCCATGGTGTGGAGGCGATGGGGATCAGGGATTGTCTGATCGACGAAGCCAAGGTTCACACCATGGCCCGGGCTGTCTACATCTTCGCCATATCCTACTTCCTCTCTTCCTCACAGGTAAGCTACATTCCATATCTCTTCCCCATTAATTTGCTACCTTTGATTAGATTTATCTGGTTGGAATTGGAGCCTCATGTAGTTTCATGTTGATCTGACCTACGTACACTAGCGATTATTTCTGCACAAGGATGTATTCAAGAAACACTTTTGGATGGTTGCTGGTGCTGGATGCAGTTGTTGGACTTGTGAGTGAATTTAGTGGATAATGTGTCAGAAAGTTAGACAATTTTGCTATGGATATTTTGAAATATTTGGCAACTTACTTGGGTGTTTTAGTGTTGTGCAGATGAATTTCTGATGCCTTTCACTTCTAGGAGTTGTGGTTTATCTATAAAAACATGAACCTTATATAAGTAATTGCTATTCCATTGATGTGTCCAAATGACCTTGAAATATGAAAGTGAATTGATGATGATGCATACTTCAGTTTCGGAAGATTGGGAAGCAATCCTCGTGACATTTCTATGCGAGTCTTTTTAAATCCACTTTTAGGTGACACATTTTTCTATTATATCAAATTTAACTCTACGTTTCAATTACTTATGAACAAAGATGGTGCAGATATTGAAGGAGGCTCAACATTGATGGTTACACCCTACTGAGATTTATCAAAATTGTCCACTTTTTTCTTTTATGGGTGTAGCATCTGCAGGCATACATGCAATCATTATTTTTGTTAAGCAACAGAATGCTACATCTATGTACAGAGTTATAAGCGAGGGGCGATGGGAGGTGGTTTATGGTTTGATACGTCCATAAAAGCTCATATGTATTTTGCTGCATTTGTCTAAAATGTGTAGCTGTGTAGGTTTTAAGTTGAGAAGTTTGTATTGAGTATAAGGGCACTCTCATTAATTAGATCAAAAATTGCTTTTTCCCATCGAGCTTCAGTTGACACGGAAGAAATTGTTTTTGTCTATGCCTTTGGTTTTTTTTCTCCTTAGGGAGTTCGTACAATTTTTTTTCAGGGGAAGAGATTCTTCAGCTACATGAGTGCAGCTGATTACGTTTATGATCCATGCTTTGGACGACGGCCCATAGCAACGCACGGGCGTATTTTTCTAGTACATATTTAAATTTAGGATCATGCACATATTGATCTTTGATGGTCTCCAAACCAAATATTTTAAACTCAAGTTGTGAAAGCATAGTATAACGACGAGAAATGCATGGACAATAATTTTCTTTACCCTTCTTGTGTTTAGTGACATAAGGGAAAGTCTCAATGAATTCAACCCATTTAGCACGTTTACGGTTCAGTTTTGCTTGACTTTGAACATGTTTTGAAGATTCATGACGCCAGGACCCCGATCCCAAGTCACACCGATCTAGCATGTAACACATCATATCACTTTGCGGCCTCATGCACGGTATTGCCATGGGTGCCACCTTACCTGGCCGGGGACCGTTTGCGCCTTTTGGCTCACGTATATGATAGTGTCGCTAGCATCCATAAGCCAAAGAACCCGGGCCGACATGACTAGTCGTAAACACAAGGTGGCGCTAACTTAATGGGACATGCATACATGACCTAGCAACGAACGTGTCGATCAACAATGTATGAACCCAAGTCTTAGCGAGCTACAAGGACTTAAAGGAACAACACATGACATTTCCCCGACGAGACAGACACAAGAATGAAAAAGGACACATGTCGGCCAGCATAAGTGTTCTGGAGCAGTAGCAAGCTACCATGGCTTAGTGGAATGACAAGGAGACATTTCCCGGTAAGAGATGCTACAAAGAATAAACAACTAGGTTGTCGGATGCCGCACATACCAAGCATTTGAAATCATACACACAATATTCTTGATATGTGCAAATACAACATCGCATCACAACAAAACTTTACCACTCAAAGTATTTATTTAAAAGGCTCCGAAGAGCCATACATAACATATCCATATAGATAGGCATCCCACGACCTGACACTCAAGTCATACAAACATACAAGCACATGCTGAAGCAAACCTGTTTGAGTACAGACAACTAGAAAGAAAGAAGGGTTGACGAAGCATGTCTATCTACATAGGCCCTTCACAAGCTCAGGGTCACCACCTGGGCGGCAATTTACTCGTCAACGTCGAGATCTACATAAAACCCATCGGAGGTGGTAGTGTTCTCCTCTGCAATAGTTTATTAAGCAAACATGAGTACAAAGGTACTCATCAAGACTTACATCAGATCCTACCATACATGCAACATTATCAACAAGGAGTTTATTGCAGCAAGCCAGCTTTGACTCTTGGCTATCTATCCTACAAATGACAGTATCTTGTAAATGATTTTGTGCACATGATTCCACTAATCACCACAACAATACTCTACCATGGATCCTCTCCTATCATCCTACAAGAGGGCCATACATGACACTCACACCTATCTTGAGACTTTTAGGAGTATCCATTAACTTGTCTATGAACTACATAAGCGACCAAGTACTCCTTTACCGCCGAAGCGGCTATTCGAATAGTTTTGTTACCCTGCAGGAGTGTATTTCTTCACACACACCACTTATCGCCGTTTACATGACATGTACTCGGCAACCTTCAAGCGGAAGCCTAGCCAAGGTGTTCATCATCGTGTGTGAGGCTCTTCTCTGCATCCCACCACAGTTCGGCCTATAGCTCAAAATCTTCAACGTGAAGCTGAAGGTGGTCGACGGAAAGCATGTGGACTGTGGTGGGGCCATAATAAGCAAGCTGCCCAATGCCACATGGCCCAAGGTGTCCTTCATCAAGACCGTCAAGGTCTGGCAGCAGGAGTGGTTCTACATCACCGAGCCACGCCGCGCCAACAAGGCGGCCATTCTAGAGTTCAAATCTGGACACCCCACAAGGGTCACTTCGTGTACCGCTAAGGGCCTTGACTGGGGGTCCGAGACGAAGGTGCAGATGCTACAGAAGCACGTCACCAACTTGTTGGGCAAAAATGTCGGTCTCACCAATGTGGTGCACATCATGCTCCTCCCGTGCCAACGTCGGGCCTCCCACATGTGGGAGTTCTATCTGGAGGAGCCGCGGACTTTGGAAGGCTTCTTCGACACAATGCGCAAAGGTATATGGAATCTGCTCTTCAAGGCCCAGAAGAGCTGGCCCGTGGAGACCAAAGACGTTGGGCTCGATGTCGAGAACCCGACCACTCCGGTAAGTATCAACCTTTTCGGAGATGTGTCCATTCTGTATTTTTGATAAATATGAATCTTATCAGCCCACTTCTTTACAGGGCTGGACAGCAAAGGCAAAGCAGATCAAGAGTCCGACTCCGTTGCCTGAAGACGCAGCCACTCCCCAGCTGATGGAGATGCTGGTCCCGGCGCCTTACCAGGTGCTGGAGAAGAAGGGCAAGAAGAAGGGCAAAGATCCCAAGGGCGGCCCCCGCTGTAGAGGCTCTTCGGATGTGGTGTCCGGAGAGATAGAGATCATCTTATCTCATGAGAGAGACAAGGACGAAGAGGAGGAGGAGGAGGTGGAGAGTGACTCCCCCCACAAGCTGAGGAGGAAGAAGAGGACGGCTTCCGAGAACCCAGAGGCCGAAGAGGGGGAAGATTACCCTCTCGGATAGTTCGGACTTAGAGTCCGAACACATCCCCAAGAGAGTCCCTAGGGTGAAGCCCTTGGCCAGTTCGTAAGTATCCGAGATTGCACTCTCCAGCCTCTGATTTCCTACCTTTGTCATATAAGCTATGTTATTGTTTGCTTTTCAGTCCCCCTCGCGATATCCCGAGTGCCTCATCTTCGTCGGGGAACTCTCTGGCGCCTGAGGAGGTGGAGAGTGACACCCTTTCGTGAGCCCCCTTGCCTACTGCCATGGAGGACAGCGAGGTGTCGTCCCAGAGGACTCCTCCTGTCCAAGGCGGGGTGGACGAGGACGTCGAGAAAGCGCCTGAGGTCAACACCTCGGTCGCCGAAGACCTGTGGGAGGCAACCGCCATGACCACCAACAACGGGGATCCACAACAGTCCGGGAAACCGCCGCACACAATTTTGAAGACCAATATTTCTCCGGACAGAGATGTGTAGCCCCCTTCAACAAAGGGGGGACGAGCAACAACTCTAGCAGCAGCCCCCGTTAATCCGGAGACTGCTGATGCTCTGGAGGAGACGCTACAACGTGCTTCCATCGTGCAGGAGCACCGCACCCTGATGGGTGCAGTTATCGAAAAGGTTCAGTCTGTGAAAAGTGGACTAAATGAAGCCTTCAACAACCTACTGTCAGGCTTTCAGGTATGCGATGTAATCCTCTAACAAGTTTTTCTTTTGTTTTATATGATAGGATTAACCTCTGTATAGACAGTAGCCCGTCAGACTCTGTCCGGATTAGAACAATCCGGGCACAGGATCCCCAAGTGAAGTTGCTAATATACTGTGCTAATGTATGTGACATGAATGCATGTTGGCGGCAACTGCCCAAGCCGCAGAGGATTCCGAGCTCAACCGCGTCTACAAGCGGTTTGACAAAACGCAAGGTATGCGGGACTTATATATCAGAAGTGGTATGTGTATTGAGTCTTTTAACTTATTTGATTTTGTGATTATGACCACAGTTGGCACGGCCGAGGTCGAATCCCTCAAGAGTGTGCTTGCTCAAGCCTAGAAGGAGGCGAAGGCGAATAAAGCAGCCGCTGATACGTCTCCAATGTATCTATAATTTTTGATTGTTCCATGCTATTATATTATCTGTTTTGGATGTTTAATAGGCATTTATATGCTACTTTATATTATTTTGGGACTAACCTATTAACCGAGGCCCAGTGCCAGTTTTTGTTTTTTTTGCCTATTTTAGAGTTTGGCAGAAAAGGAATACCAAACGGATTCCAAACGGAATGAAACTTTCGCGATGATCTTTCTTGGACCGAAAGGAAACCAGAAGACTTGGAGATGAAGTAGACTAAAATATGATTCTTTTTTCTATGGATCGGTACACAAATTGATCAGGTATTCCTAATTTGGATGGATTTTTGGAGTTAAAGTAGTATTCGAGAGTTACAGATTACTACAGACTATTCTGTTTTTGATAGGTTCTGTTTTTCGCGTGTTGTTTGCTTATTTTCATGAATCTATGTGTAGTATCATGGGGTATGAACCATGGAGAAGTTGGAATACAATATATATTACACCAATAAAAATAAAGAATGATTTTGCAATAGTACCTTAAAGTGGTGATTTATTTTCTTATACTAACGGAGCTCATGAGATTTCCTGTTGAGTTTTGTGTTGTGAAGTTTTCACGTTTTTGGTAATGATTTCAATGACTATGGTATAAGGGGTGGCAAGGTCCTAAGCTTGGGGATGCCCAAGGCACCCCAAGGTAATATTCAAGTACAACCAACATCCTAAGCTTGGGGATGCCCCGGAAGGCATCCCCTCTTTTGTCTTCCTCTATCGGTAACTTTACTTGAGGCTTTTATTCACCACATGATATGTGTTTTGCTTGGAGCGTCTTGTATGATTTGAGTCTTTTACTTTTTAGTTTACCACAATCATCCTTTCTGTACACACCTTTTTGGAGAGATACGCGTGAATCGTGATTTATTAGAACACTCTATGTGCTTCACTTATATCTTTTGAGCTAGGCAATATTGCTCTAGTGCTTCGCTTATATCTTTTTAGAGCAGTGGCTTTATTTCATAGAAACTGTTGAACTCCCATGCTTCACTTATATTATTTTTAGAGTCTTTTAGAACAGCATGGTAATTTGCTTTGGTTATAAAACTAGTCCTAATATGACGGGCATCCAAGATGGATATAATAAAAACTTTCATATAAAGTGCAATGAATGCTATGATAAGTTTAATTCTTTATGATTGTTTTGAGATATGAAGACGGTGATATTGGAGTCATGCTAGTGGAGTAGTTGTGAATTTGAGAGATATTTGTGTTAAAGTTTGTGATTCCTATAGCATGCACGTATGGTGAAACGTTATGTGATGAAGTTGGAGAATGATTTGTTTATTGATTATCTTCCTTATGAGTGGCGGTCGGGGACAAGCGATGGTCTTTTCCTACCAATCTACCCCCCTGGGAGCATGCTCGTAGTACTTCGTATCGATAACTAATAGATTTTTGCAATAAGCATGTGAGTTCTTTATGACTAATGTTGAGTCCATGGATTATACGCACTTTCACCCTTTCACCATTGTTAGCCTCTCTTGTGCCACGCAACTTTCGTCGGTACAATATACCCACCATATACCTTCCTCAAAACAGCCACCATACCTACCTATTATGGCATTTCCAGAGCCATTTCAAGATATATTGCCATGCAAATTTCCACTATTCCGTGTATTATGACACGCTCCATCATTGTCATATTGCTTTGCATGATCATGTAGTTGACATCATATTTGTGGCAAAGCCACCGTTCATAATTCTTTCATACATGTCACTCTTGAATCATTGCACATCCCGGTATACCGCCGGAGGCATTCACAGTCATATTTTGTTCTAAGTATTGAGTTGTAATTCTTGAGTTGTAAGTAAATAAAAGTGTGATTACCTTCATTATTAGAGTAATGTCCCATGTGAGGAAAGGATGATGGAGATTATGATTCCCCCACAAGTCGGGATGAGACACCGGACGAAAAATAAAATAATAAAAGAGGCCATAAAAAAGGAAAGAAAAAGAGAGAGAAGGGGCAATGCTACTATCCTTTTTCCACACTTGTGCTTCAAAGTAGCACCTTGATCTTCATGATAGAGAGTCTCCTATTTTGTCACTTTCATATACTAGTGGGAATTTTCAGTATAGAACGTGGCTTGTATATTCCAATGATGGGCTTCCTCAAAACGCCCTAGGTCTTCATGAGCAGGCGAGTTGGATGAACACCCACTTAGTTTCTTTTTGAGCTTTCATACACTTATAGCTCTAGTGCATCCGTTGCATGGCAATCCCTACTCACTCACATTGATATCTATTGATGGGTGTCGGTGTCAAAACCGGCGGATCCCAGGTATGGGGTCTCGATCTATGTGTCTAAGGCTAATGGTAACAGGAGGCGGGGGACACGATGTTTACCCAGGTTCAGGCCCTCTCGATGGAGGTAATACCCTACTTCCTACTTGATTGATATTGATGATATGAGTATTACAAGAGTTGATCTACCACGAGATCGTAGAGGCTAAACCCTAGAAGCTAGCCTATGATTATGATTGTTGTTGTCCTACGGACTAAACCCTCCGGTTTATATACACACCGGAGGGGGCTAGGGTTACACAGAGTCGGTTATAGAGAAGGAGATCTACATATCCGAATTGCCAAGCTTTCCTTCCACACAAAGGAGAGTCCCATCCGGACAAAGGAAGAAGTCTTCAATCTTGTATCTTCATAGTCCAACAGTCGGGCCAAAGTATATAGTCCGGCTGTCCGAGGACCCCCTAATCTTGTACTCCCTCAATGGGCATCTCCATAGACCGTTGATACGCCTAGTTGATGTGCGACTATCTTCTCCTCTTTTTTCTTTTCCACAACCACCATATTCTACTCCACCTTAGTGCTATATCCATGGCTCACGCTCATGTATTGCGTGAAGATTGAAAAAGTTTGAGAACATCAAAAGTATGAAACAATAGCTTGGCTTGTCATTGGGGTTGTGCATGATCTAAAAATTTTGTGTGATGAAGATAGAGCATAGCCAGACTATATGATTTTGTAGGGATAGCTCTCTTTGACCATGTTATTTTGAGAAGACATGATTGCTCTGTTAGTATGCTTGAAGTATTATTATTTTTATGTCAATATTAAACTTTTGTTTTGAATCTTTCGGGTCTGAACATTCATGCCACAATAAATAAAATTACATGTATAAATATGTTAGGTAGCATTCCACATAAAAAATTCTTATATTATCATTTACCTACTCGAGGACGAGCAGTAATTAAGCTTGGGGATGCTTGAAACGTCTCCAATGTAGCTATAATTTTTTATTGTTCCATGCTATTATGTTATCTGTTTTGGATGTTTAATAGGCATTTATATGCTATTTTATATTATTTTTGGGACTAACCTATTAACCGAGGGACCAGTGCCAGTTTCTGTTTTTTTGCCTATTTTAGAGTTTTGCAGAAAAGGAATACCAAACAGAATGAAACTTTCATGATGATCTTTCTTGGACCGAATGGAAACCAGAAGACTTGGAGATGAAGTCGGAGATGCAATGAGGCAGCCACGAAGCAGGAGGTCGCGCCCAGGCGGGTAGGGCGTGCCCCCCTACCTCGTGGCCCCCTCATAGCTCCCCTGACCTAGCCCCTTCGCCTATATATACTCTTATACCCTGAAAACATCCAGGAGAGCCAGGAAACCACTTTTCCTCCAACGCAACCTTCTGTACCCATGAGATCCCATCTACGAGCCTTTTCTTGCATCCTACTGGAGGGGGATTTGATCACGAAGGGCTTCTTCATCAACACCATTGCCTCTCCGATGAAGCATAAGTAGTTTACCACAGACCTACGGGTCCATAGCTAGTAGCTAGATGGCTTCTTCTCTCTCTTTGATTCTCAATACCATGTTCTCCTCGATGTTCTTGGAGATCTACTCGATGTAATATTCTTTTCCGGTGTGTTTGCCGAGATCTGATGAATTGTGGATTTATGATTAGATTATCTATGAATACTATTTGGTTCTTCTCTGAATTCTTATATGCATGATTTGATATCTTTGCAATTCTCTTCGAATTATCGGTTTAGTTTGGCCTACTAGATTGATCTTTCTTTCAATGGGAGAAGTGCTTAGCTTTGGGTCCAATATTGCAGTGTCCTTACCCAGTGATAGTAGGGGCAGCAAGGCACGTATTGTATTGTTGACATCGAGGATAAAAATATGGTGTTTTCATCATATTGCTTGAGTTAATTCCTCTACATCTTGTCATCTTACATAATGCGTTACTCCGTTCTTTATGAACTTAATACTCTAGATGCATGCTGGATAGAGGTCGATGTGTGGAGTAATAGTAGTAGATTCAGAATCGTTTCGGTCTACTTGACACAGACGTGATTCCTATGTTCATGATCATTGCCTTAGATATCGTCATAACTATGCACTTTTCTATCAATTGCTCGGCAGTAATTTGTTCCCCACTGTAATATTTGTTGTCATGGGAGGGGCCACTAGTGAAACCTATGGCCCCCGGGTCTCTTTTCCATTATATAAGTTCTCTTTTCTATCATACTAGTTTCCGATCTACTATTTTGCAATCTTTCACTTCCGATCTATAAATCAAAAATACCAAAAATATTTACTTCTCCATTTATCTATCTCTATCAGATATCACTTTTGCAAGTGACCGTGAAGGGATTGAGAACCCCTTTATCCTGTTGGGTGCAAGTTGTTGATTGTTTGTGCAGGTATTCGGTGACTTGTGGGTTGTCTCCTACTGGATTGATACCTAGGTTCCAAAACTTTGGGAAATACTTATGTTACTTTGCTGCATCACCCTTTCCTCTTCAAGGGAAAACCATTGCAAGCTCAAGAGGTAGCAACCGCTGATAAGGCGGCTAAGGAGCTTGAGGAAGAGCAGACCACCAGCCGCAAACATGAGGCTCGGGTGGGCAAAGTCGAGCAAGAGCTCAAGGAGGCCATTACTAAGTGCAAGTCCTTGGAGCAGAAGACTTCAGAACAAGCATCCGAACTCGCCAAGGCTCTCCAGGACATCAAGGAGGCCCGAGTTGAGTCCCAGAGCGCTCACCAGGAGATCCAGCAGGTGAGGCAGATAGCGGCTGGTAAGGACTTTCTTCTGCAAAGTAAATTTGGAAGTCGGAGATATATCTTGGTGACCCGAATTTTTTCCGAGCCGAAGAGGGGAGCTCGACCGAGAAGCTGTTCTGGTCGCAGTATCTTGCGCCAGAGCCTCCGATGCCCCTCGGCGACCAGCTAAAGTAGCTGACCAAGATGCACAGGGTGGCCGGCTTGGGCATGAAGGATCTGATAGTCCAGCTTTGGCCAGTCAAGCCCATGCCTATCAGCTACTTCGGCCTCGTGAAGCGACTTGTCAATGCGTGTCCTCGTATTGACACCATAAAGTGGTCCGCCTACATAGAAGGTTCTTGGATGGCCTTCGCCCTCGTGAAGATGCAATGAGCGAAGATGAAGGCCACCGAAGTGGTGACAACAGGGCCGCCAAAGGGCAAAGATCACCGGAAGTCGGAGAGATACTTTGCAGAGGTCCTGGAAGGGGGCCCAATAGTAGAGGGCCAGTGCTCCTAGGATGTTATATTTGATTAAATGTAATCGGTTGGCAGAAACCATGTTATGAATCCGTGCAATGATTGCGCTTTTCTGTCAATTTTATCATCCTATGGGGCCATTTATTATTTGTCTTTCTGAAGGTTGCCAATTGTCGGCTTTTGCCCCAATGTAAATATTACAGGGTGTTCGTAAATGCACGGTCGCACTTTATCCAACTTGTTGGTCTGTAGAGGAGGCGTTCGTGAGGTGAACTAGGCAATCAGACTATGCGGCTTTATTACCTTCACTTAGCCATAGGTGTCCATCGGTGGGGTTTAGTATTACCCTAGTTGCATTGGGTGGCAATATGGATTACGGTGCCTTTGCAACGCAGCTGGTCGAGTCCCAGCCTCTTGTGTGACATGACAAGGATCACTAGCAATCTATAGTATAACACTAAGTTACCAGATTGCTGAACGGCTCTCTCTTGTCATGACAGTCAGTTTCTGGCTTTCTTTACTGAGGTACTTGACCGGACGAGCTAGAAATAAAATCACAGTAGTGCTCCCTTTACTACCTTAGCCGAACTAGCGGAACGTAAGGTGGTAAGCATAGGAGCCGGGCAACCCAACTGTAGACCAAAGACATGATTCGGAACCGATGCATATAATGCAATACCCGGGATGCCGAAGAGTCCCCTATAGGTGTTCCAACTTTAAAATGTGCAGGGCCAAAGACGCCCCCGAGCGCGACGTTCAGGCTAAGGCACGTACGTCAATCAGAAATAAGGAGGGAAAACATTAAGTACCCAAAAAATGGTGGTGATCATTTGCTTCCTTTATATCCTTATAAAGACATGTTTAGACATATAATGCCATGAATAAGGAGGTCATGTGTCATGCCAAAAAAAATTCATAAGGGAATGGTTTACACAGGGCCTAAAAGTAGTGGTTTGAAGATCCCTACAGTACCCTGCCGCATGTCTGCGCCATTTCTCCTTAGTAGTGGATCCTTTGAGTGGAGATGTAAGATGGTTGTCTATAAAGAAGAGGGGCCGAAGAGGGAGCCCTCATGCAAGCATACAACTTTTAGGTTTTCGAAAGAACATGCAGTGAGAGAGAAAGGAAAAATAAAAAAAGGTGTGTGAGGTCCGAATATGGTCAAGCCGTACTATGGACCTTTCCTGCACTGTTCCTCTAGCATTTCCGAAGGTATTTTGAGTGCGTAGTTATTTACACGCGACACGTATACTGCAGCCTTATAGGGCAGTCGACGGAGGAAGAATTGCTATTCGAGGTCTGCATCCGCCGAGCTATCTGTATGAGGTGCAGACCAGAATTTTTTAACAATGTCGTTGGTCTGGATGGCCGATGAATTGTTCGGCTTGATGAGGCCGCCATATACCTCGGGTGCTCAGGCCGCGGTGTTCTATTTGGTTCGGAGGGTGCGCTCCATGTTTCCATTGACTGTAATGATGCCCCACGGTCCGGGCATTTTAAGCTTCAAATAGGCATAGTGTGGGAGCGCATTGAAATGGGCGAAAGCGGTTCGTCCTAGCAGTGCGTGATAGCCACTGCGGAAAAGGATGATATCAAAGATTTGTTATTCACTATGGAAGTTGTTTGGAGAGCCGAATACCACTTCTAGTGTTAATGAGCCCATACAATGGGCCTCCATGCCGGGTATCACTCCTTTAAAAGTAGTGTTGCTTGGCTTGATTCTTGATGGGTGGATGCCCATTTTGCGGATGGTATCTTGATAGATTAAGTTAAGACTACTGCCGCCGTCCATCAGGACTCTAGTGAGATGATGGGATCGAGTACCAGGGCGACCAAACCCCCGTGACGGATACCGGTTTTATGACCCCTGCGGTCAAAAGTGATCAGACAGGCTGACCATGGATTGAACTTTGGGGCGATAGGCTCTACGGTGTAGGCGTCCCTTAGTGCGCGCTTGTGCTGCCTTTTGGGTATATGAGTGACATATATCATGTTCACTATTTTTACTTCGGGGAAGACCTGCTTCTGACCCTCGGTGTTCGGCTGATGGGGCTTGTCGTCGTCCTTGCTTGGAGGTCCCTTCCTCTTGTGTTCGGTGTTTAACTTACCAGCCTGTTTAAAAACCCTGCAATTTTTATTGGTGTCATTAGCAGGCTTGTCAGGGTACCATGAATCTGACAGGGCCTCTCAAGGATTTTGTCCAAGTTGGATGGACCGTCACTGTTGCCTTTGAAAGGTTTCTTGCGCTGACCGGATTTAGAACCACTGAATCCGGCATTGAGTGCCGTAGCTTCAGCGTCGTCATTGTTCTTCCGACGTTTGTGTTTGTTGCGGCGTGGCCTGCCATTGCCGTCCCTGGCTTCAGAGGTGCCGGGGTCGTTGGAGCTGTTGCTTCTACGAGCAAGCCAACTATCTTCGCCCGTGCAAAAGTGGGTCATGAGTGATGTTAGGGCTGGCATTGTTTTCAGCTTTTAATGCCCGAGGTGTCAGGCGATCCATTCATCAAGGACGCTGTGTTTAAAGGCCACTAAGGCTTCGGCATCCGGACAGTCCATGATTTGGTTCTTTTTAATGAGGAACTGTTTCCGAAGTTTGCGGGCTTACTCTCCGGGTTGCTGGATTAAGTGACTGAGGTCGTCGGCATCTGGAGGCCGGACATAAGTGCCCTGAAAGTTATCCAGGAAAGTGTCTTCTAAATCTTCCCAACTCCCTATGGAGCTCTCTGGGAGGCTATTCAGCCAGTGCCGTGCTGGTCCCTTCGATTTCAAGGGGCGGTATTTGATGGCGTGGACGTCATCTCCATGAGCCATGTGAATGTGGAGAAGAAAATCCTCGATCCAGACGGCAGGGTCTGTTGTTCCATTATATTGTTTGATGTTTACGGGTTTAAACCCTTACTTCATCAGTAAAGCACATAGGGTAGTTCGGATGATATGTTTGTTCCATGCTGACCACGAACTTGATGATGTTGATCGTGCCGGGTTTGGTGGCTGTCATCTTGTGAACGTCCTCTGGATCCATAGATCGATCTGGTCTGACCGGCTTTATTGGCCAGGTCCTGACGTAGGTCATAAGTGTAGTCCGGCGCCGCTGTCTCCCTGCCTCCACGGCGAGGTGGTGCGGGCTGGTGTTCGGCGTGATGGGCCGGTTTGTCCCGTTCACATGGTGGTCGGTCTGGTTGAATAGCATAGTTGTATTTCGACATGATTGGCTCGAGGGAGTCCTCATTGAATTGAGGTAGTAGCCTGCCCTTGGGGTAACTCTTTACTAGTCTCTCAAGGTCATACTCTTCGGCGGCTAGGACCTTAGTCCACCTATCGTTGAGCGTGTCCTGTTCAGCTTGAAGCTGCTGTTGTTTCTTTTTAGGCTCCGCGCTGTGGCTATGAGTTGTCGCTTGAAGCGTTCTTGTTCGAGGGGTTCCTTTTGGACGATGAAATCTTCGTCACTGAGTCTCACATCCTCTTCGGAGACAAGTAAGTAATTGTTCTCCTCTGAATCCTCGTGACCGGCGTCTTAGGGGTAGAACTAACCCTCCTTCCTCTCATCTTGTTCGGACGTGGGCTTGACGGCGTGGTCTTCGGTGTTGTCCGGGGTTTCATTATCTTCGGTGCCGGTAGTGCTATCCTTTGCCTGACACGATTGTGAGCGGTGCTGCTGACGCCGGCGCTTTGGTGGTTCATCGACGGGCTTATCCTTGCCTGGATCTTGAACTCCATCGTCGTCCTTTTCCTCAGGAGTGTCCACCATGTATACATCGTAAGTAGAAGTGTCCGTCCAATGCCCTGTAGTAGGCGGGTTTTGGCTTTGCTGGGTGTTGACATCATCGTCCATACCGTCAATGACTTCGGAAGTGTAGTCTAGCATGTGGGTTAAATCCTCAACAATGTCTATTAAGTGGGTGGTGGGTGGGGCATGAAATTCCCCGACCTCAGCCTCGAGCCAGTGCTGGGTGTAGTTCGGAGGTGAAGGTTCCGTAATGGCGAGAGATTGTATTAAGCCCAGCGCCTCGTCTAAAAGCGAGGGCTAGATTGAAGTCTGCTGATCTGCAGGGCCAGGCACTTGATTGAGTCCGAGGGGGTGCAGACCTCAGTTATCCAGAGTTCCATAGGCGAGTTCGGCTCTTCGATGACTGGGGGAGTCCCATTTGATTCAAGGGTTACCAACGATGCGATCGCATCTGGGTGCCGGCTAAGAGTTCCATGGTAGGAGAGAATCTGGCACGGTCGATCCTCCTAATGCCGGAAAACACGATCTGCCCCGAATCTAAGGCCGAGGTGGGTGTGAGCACTGGCCCTTGGATGGGATCTGATAGCAGATCTGAAGGGCCCTCTTAATGACGGTGGGTAGTGGCAGTTGGGGCTGCAAATCCTTTGAAGATTAAATACCCTCAGATATCCGCGACGTAGTTCAAGTTACCAAACCTGATTTGGTGACCAGCGGCATTCGTGTCGATCTGCCTGAGGCAGCCGGTCGAGGCGGCATGTAGCACGAAGCCGCTGAACACAAAGACCTGTCCTGGTGAAAAGTCTCCCTGGACACAATATCATTGTTGATGAAGAGGCGCGCCATTGTTCCTTCTACTGACAACACAGTGGAGCTCTCAATGAAGGCACCAATGTAGGTGTCAAAACCGGCAGACCTCGGGTAGGGGGGCCCAAGCTTTATGTCTGAGGATCAATGGTAACAATGGACAGAGGGACACAATGTTTACCAAGGTTCGGGCCCTGTTAACGGAGGTAAAACCCTACGTCATGCTTGATTGTATTAGATGAGTATAGGGGTTACAAGAGTTGATCTACCTCGAGGTCATAATGGCTAAACCCTAGCTTGTCTAGGCTATCAATGTTATGATCCTCTCCCCAGTCTAAGCCCTCCAGTTTATATTGATACCGAAGGGGCCTAGTGTTGTACAGTGTCGGTTTACAGAGAAAGGAAACAGTATTTCAGGACACTTAATCTTGTCGTTCACGCATACAGGAGTCCTAACCGGACATGTGAGGTGACCTTCTTCCTTTATCTTGGCAGCCCATTAGTCCAGCCCATATCCAATAGATCGGACGACCAAGGACCCCATAGTCCAGGACTCCCACAGTCGTCGCTACAACGAGTGTGGCAATGCGGGGTTGGCTCCTACATGCTCTACGCAATCCAGTGAGCCAAGTGGACATGATAGCCAGGCCATTGCATGGCCGGAAACACGTCGGCGGCGAGCGCAGGCGGTGGCGTGTGCGGGTGAGCTTGCTGCGATACGTGCGGTGCACGGGGAAGAGAACGAAGAGGGGGAGAACAGGCAGCAATTCACAGTGGTCATGACGAGCGAGTCAGTGAGGTCAGGGTGGCGAAGGGGATCTCCGACGATGGCGGATAAGGACTAGCTCGGTGTGGCAACTCCGAGGTGAGCGAGTGCTCGGGGTTCGGTCTACTCGATAGAGTGGTCGACGGCGGGTCTTATAGACACGGTGAGGCTATGAGGGGGCGACGGTGGCTACGGCTACGTCGATGGTGCCGGCGCGGTTTTGTCAGCCATATGGTGGGGAGAGGGCGAAGGAGAGGAGCAGGGTGAGGAATGAGGTGTCGGGGAGGTGAGGGCGACACCGACGAGGGCCTTCGAGGCACCGATGTGGTGTCCAGGCGATGCATACGCCATGGGAGCTGCATGGCGAGCTCGGGCACGCGTGTGCTGCCCCCTCTGCCTACTGGCAGAGGTGGGTGACGACTGGCACTGGGCCAGGTGGGCCGGCCCAGTCTAGGTAAGTGGCCTTGGGCCTTTTCTCTCTCTCTCTCTCTCTTCCATTTTCTTCTGTTTTCTAATTTCTGCAACTGTTATGGCTTTATTAAAAATACCAGGGCACTTTCAAAAATCATGAAAATATTTGTGGGCACTGTTTGGAATATTTCCAACAGCTCTCATTTCCTTTCATGATTATTTGCACATTTAAAATTATTTATAGCATTTAAATGCCCAAATGTAAATAACTTATAATTTAGTTCAGAGACCCAAAGTGTCCTAGAAAAATGTGAACCATTTTTGGCAGAGGTTCTAGACCAAGACAAAAATGATAAACTTTTATGAAGGGCATTTCAGGTTCATTGAAAAGTATTTTAGTAAACCCTAGTTGGTTTAAGTGGTGTTGGGGGTTTATGCCATCCCCATTTCAAGTTTCAGGAAAAAATTAAACATGATGCATCACTCTAATGCGAGCACTGACTAGGGTTGTGACAACTTACCCCCACTCGGAAAAATATCGTTCTGAGATTCAAATTCCGTCCGGAAGATAGTGGGGTACTCAACGCGAAGACGATCCTCCCTTTCCCAAGTAGCTTCTTTCTGGGAATGTTGTGACCATTGAACCTTGAGAAACTTGATGTTGTGGCGTCGAGTGGTACGCTCGGCTTGATCAAAGATATGAACGGGATATGCGAGATTATCTTGGAGATCAAGCATTTCATGGTCCACTACACGGATATAATCCGAGAAGCAACGCCTGAGTTGAGAAACGTGGAATAAATCATGAACTTTGGAAAGATGCGGAGATAGTTCCAATTAGTAGGCAGCTTCTCCTTCCTGAATGCGAAAAAGGACCAATGTAGCAAGGAGCCAATTTACCCTTGATACCGAATCGATGGGTTCCCTTCAGAGGAGTAACCCAAAAGTAAGACTTCTCGCCGACTTCGTAAGGCATGTCCTTATGATTGCTATCATATTGGCTCTTTTGACGAGATTGGGCTGTTTTCAACTTTTCACGAACAATGCGAACTTGCTCTTCTGCTTCCTGAATCCTATCCGAGCAAAAGAATTGTCTTTCCCTGTTTCTGACAAGTTAAGAGGTGTTCGACATCTTTGTCCATAGAGAACTTCAAAAGGATCTTTAAGCAAATTCGGCAAATGAAAGGCATTTCTCCGAATCCATTCCGAATGAGATAACAAAAGCTCGGAGCATATCTTCTAGAATTTGATTGACGCGTTCTACTTGACCACTTGATTGAGGGTGGAAGGCGGTGCTGAAGGAGAGACGAGTCCCCATAGCATTTTGGAAACTTTCCCAAAATCGAGAGGTGAAGAGACTTCCACGGTCTGAGTTAATCTCCAATGGAACACCATGAAGAGACACTATTCGAGAGATATACAAATCTGCTAGCGGCTAGCGGTTATACTCTCTTGAATAGGCAGGAAATGGGCCACTTTGGAAAGACGATCGATGACAACGAAGATAGCATTATTCCCTCTCTTGGTCCTGGAAACCAGGTGATGAAATCCATACCGATTTTATCCCATTTCCATTCAGGAATAGCTAATGGTTGAAGGGTCCCAGCAGGCCGTTGATGCTTTGCTTTAACACGACAACAGATGTCGCAACTAGCAATGTGTTGAGCAATTTCTCTCTTCATCCTGGTCCACCAAAACCTTTGGCGTAGGTCTTGATACATTTTAGTACACTAAAAAAAGGACACATTCGTGACATTTTGGGTCGAACAAAATGTTTTTCTGTCATGCATATGACACTTCTATGATGATAATTGTGACAAAACCCAGTATCATCATAGATGTGGTGGGATCCTACTTCTATGACAAAAAATCCTGACAGAAAATGGGCTTTTCGTCCTCGGCGGGTGGGAGATGTAGATGCATGAAATTCTTTGGGCGTCCATGATGGAAAAAACCGTGGTAGAAGAGAGGGCGAGGAAAATATCGGCCAGTTCCCGATTATGGTGGATGGTCGGGGGCCGAGCGATGCACGTTTTTCCCGTACACGTACACGCATGGGTGCGAGGCGTTGGGCTCTAACTGAACCCGAGTGAGGCATTCGCGTTACTGAACCTGAGCGATTGCACTTCACACTACGCGTTACTGAACATGAGCGATCGATCGATCAAGCTGTTGACTGAACCCGATCAAGCGATTCCTTCGCTACTGCTGCTAACTGAAGCCGATCGAACCTGCTGCCTCCTTCCCTTGATGAACGGTGAGCATTGTTGGGGGGTGGATGAACAGTTCCCGGTGGGGGGTTGGATGAACAGGACCCCCTGGTAGTAGAGGTTGTTGCCGCTGGATGAACAGGACCCCGATCGATCGAGCCGGTTGGGGGTGGATGAACAGGACCCTATGAAGGGCTGGATGACCAGGACAACCCCGTGGAGGGCTGGTTGAACAGTAGCCGGTGGAGGGCTGGATGAACAGTAGCCTGTGGAGAGGTGGTTCAACAGGACCCTGTGGAGAGGGCTAGTCTGACACTAGCCGATGGATGAGCGGTGGAGGCTGGATGAACATGAGCCCGTGGATGAACAGTCGCAGGTGGAGACTGGAGGAGATTGTCGGTGTCAAAACCGGCAGATCTCGGGTAGGTGGTCCCAAACTATGCATCTAAGGATCGAAGGTAACAGATGGCAGGGTACGCGATGTTTACCCAGGTTCCGGCCCTCTTAATGGAGGTAATACCGTACTTCCTGCTTGATTGACTTTGATGAGTATACGGGGTACAAGAGTTGATCTACCTCGAGATTGTATTGGCTAATCCCTAGCTGTCTAGCCTGTATGATTGTGATTGCCTCTACGAACTAAACCCTCTGGTTTATAAAGACACCGGAGGGATCTAAGGTTGTACATTGTCGGTTTACAGAGAAAGGAAGGTGCATGATCAGAACGCCAAGCTTGCCACCCACGCAAAGGAGTCCCATCCGTACACGGGGAAAGGTCTTTAATCTCATATCTTCATGACCCATTAGTCCGGCTCATGTCGCATAGCCCGGATGCCCGAGGACCCCTTAGTCTAGGACTCCCTCAGTAGCCCCTGAACCAGGCTTCAATGACAACATATCCGGCGCACAGATTGTCTTTGACATTGCAAGGTGGGTTCCCTCTCTAAATACTCCAAAGGAGCTTTCCGCACACAAGAGCTATATGCGTCCCTTCTTAATACGTACAACCCCAAGCTGTAAAAGGCAACAATACTTAAAATAAATCATGTCCACGGGGCACTTTTTTTGGCGAGACGTTATGTTCTAGCCTTATTATTATCCTGAACCGTTTTACAGCCCCATTTCGCATTTCGAGGCACGGCCATTGACACGTCTTTTCAAAGCAGAGATCGTGTCCCCTTATCACGGGATTCTCATCAATGGGGGTTTTGGGTAATCCAACCATGCCGTTCACACGTCCCCTTGCGAATAGGCGAGATTTAAGGCTTATGAGGGCGCGCTTGATATTCGCTGCCTCTATAAGAGGACAAAGACCCATCTGTTCTCCTCATGCCTTCTTCCTCTGGCTTCATCCCCGAGCTCTAGTGCCCAAGTTCCAAACTTTCCCTTTGCCCCAAACCTTTCCAACCATGGCCGGATCCGGCTTCCAGTGAAAGTGGATGGCCTCCTCCGTAATGGAGAAGAACATCAAAGATCTACGCGAGGTGAGGTACTTGACGGCGAAGATCAAACACAGGCTTCCAACACCGAGGCAGGTTATCCCCACCCCGGAGCCCGGTGAGAGGGTAGTTTTTATCCCCCATTTCCTCCGATGACTTGGGTTTGCCCTTCACCCCTTAGTCCGAGGTCTCATGTACTACTACGGGCTGGATTTCCATGATCTGGCCCCGAATTCCTTCCTCCACATCTCGGTGTTTATCATCGTATCTGAGGCATTCTTCTGCGTCCCTCCACACTTCGGCTTATGGCTCAAGGGTTTCAATGTGAAGCCGAAGGTGGTCGAAGGCCAGCACATGAGTGCGGCAGAGCCATGGTGAGCAAGCTCAACCATGTTACCTAGACCAAAGGGATATTTGTGGATACTGTCAAGGTGTGGCAGTAGGAGTGGTTCTACATCACCGAACCCCGCAGCACCAAGTGGGCTGCTGCTCCCGCTTTCAGATCCGAACCTCTGCTGCGGCTTGCTTCCTGGACCAACAAGGGTCTAGATTGGGGATCCCCTGATGAAGTAACAATGCTACAGAAGTGCATGAAGAGCATGATAGCAAAGGACATCACCCTTGCTGATGTGATCCAGGTGATGCTTATTAGCCGAGCTCTTCCCTACCAACGACCGCCTCTCAAAATGTAGGAGTTTAATCTGGAGGGGCCACGGACCCTGCAGCTATTCTATGGCATGACGCACAAAGGGATCTGGAAGCTGCTTTTCAAGAAACAGAAGACATGACCAAGGACGTCTGACAACACCGGCCTCGACTGCAACAATCCGGCTTCCTCGGTAGGTATTATATTTCCGAACATTACTTAGCTCATCAAACTTAGGGAGGGGTACTGAAAATTCCATCTCCTGAATAGTATTGGATAAAGAAGGCGGAGCGGATTAAGTGTCCGGCCCTGCTCCCTGAAAACCCAGCCGAGCCTCTATTGATTAAGATGCTGGTCCCGGCGCCCTACCAGGCGCCGACGAAGAAGGACAAGAAGAAGATCAAGGAGGCCGAAGGTGGCCTCCATCACGAGGATACTTCGGGTGCTATGTCCGGAGGAACCGAGGCTCCTTCCTCTCACTAGGGAGACGAAGACGAGGACGAGGAGGAGGAGGAGGAAGAAGAGAACCCTCATCCAAAATGGAAAAAGAGGGCGGCCTCTGTAGATCCGGAGGAGGGGCGTCCAAGAGGGGAAAGATATCCCTCTTGAATGATTCGGATTCGGGTACCGAAGCTGTCCCCAAGCACCGCCCCTGAGCCAAGCCCCTTGCCGAATCGTATGTACCTTAAGAGGCTTTACACACATCTAATCTTTTTATAGATTCTAAGAATAATATCAAATTTCATATTCCAGTCCAGCTTGTGACATTCCTCAAGAATCGTCGTCTTCGGTGGATCTTTCGCCAAAGAAGATGGAGAGCGAGACACCTCACAAGCTTCCCCGCATCCTAGGGTAGACGATCCCGAGGTGTCATCCCAAAGGATTTCTCCGGGCTACGAAGATGTGCGGCAAAGGACCAAGGTGGCGCCGGAGGCAGCCGAGAACATGGGCGGCGAAACCCCCAAGGAGACCGGTAACAGGGGTCTTGGATCATCAGACCCTCGGACGGATCCTATTCCGAAGACGCAAACTGTTCCGGAATCAGGTCAGTAGCCCCCTCCGCAGGAGGGGGAGACATCTATTCCGGTGGCAACCTCCACTAATGCAGAGGCGCCGAACAAGCTGACAGATGCTCTGCAAAGTGCATCCGTCTTGGAGGAGCATCGTACCTTGATGGGTATGATGGCTGAAATGGTTCAGTCAGCTAACAGTGGACTGAATGAAGCCTTCACGAGCCTCCTAACAGGCTTCGAGGTATGCGATGTAATTTATTTTAGCCGCTTTCCATAAAAAAATCTGCCTGTATATAGATAATAGCCCCTGAGACTCTGTTTGGCCGATGAAGGAGGGCGAACAGAGGGTCTATAGGTATCCGCAGGAAATAACATACTTATCTTTTTTGATAAATATTAGGCTTCACTTTTAGCGGCGACCACTCTGGCCGCCGAAGCTTCCGAACTGAAGCGAAAACTGTAGCTGGTCGACGAGGATGATGTCCGGATGAACAAGCGGCTTGACGAGGCGCAAGGTATGTTTCAAGTGCTCCATACACAATTGAATTAGTTTGAAAATGCTAAGCTGAAGCTTTAAGCACTGCTATATGCATAATTGCAGATGGCGCTACTGAGGTTGAGACCCTCAGGAGGGACCTTGCCCGCGATATGGAGCAGGCGGGGGTGAGCGATGCGGCCGCTGATAAAGCAACTGCCGATTTGAAGGCCGAACAGGCCACCCAGCGCCAGTTCGAGGAGCGGGTATCCAAGGTTGAGCAAGCGCTCAAGGATGCAACACGCAAGTGCAAGCTCCTCGAAGAGGAGAATAAATCTAAGGCGGCCGAACTTGCCAAGGCCCTTCAGGATGCCCAAGAGGCGAGGTCCGAATACCGAGCCGCTTGCGAGGAGCTCCGACAGGCCGGACAGATAGCGGCTGGTAAGCCCTTTCTTTTACAGTATAAGTTTGGCGATCAATAGTATGCCTTACTTAATCGACTATGGAGTTCTCCAGACGCCTTTGCGGATATTCTGAAGAGTGCCGTTGAGGCTACACAATTCTACCGAGCCAAGGAGGGGCATGCGACAGAGAAGCTGTTCTGGTCACAATTTGTGACGCTGCTGAACGACCAGATGGCGCAGTGGGCCGAGTTGCATAAGATGTCCGAAGCAGCCATGAAGGAGATTATACTCCGTTTATGGCTGGCCGAACCCGTTCCGAGCAGCTATTTTGGCCTAGTGTGGTGACTCCTCGATGTCGTGCCCCGTATCGATGCAATCAAGCGGTCGGTGTGCATAGAAGGTGCGCGGATGGATTTCGCCCCCTTCAAGGTGCACTAGGAGAAGATGAAGGCCACCGTTCTCGCAGTTGAGGGTCCCCCTGATGGCAAGGACCACCACACGTCGGAGCGTTATTTAGACGACATCTTAGAGGGTGCTCGGTTCATAGAGGGTCAATGCTCAAAGGACATTATATTCCAATGAATGTATCCGAACAACCCGGACGTGTTTATTATATTAAGGCTTTGTAATATCTCAAGTTTCTTTCCTATTGTGCCGCTGTTCTTGAATTTACTAAGAGTTTTCCAATTGTCGGCTTTGGCCCCATGTAGATGCTACGGGGGTGTTCGGAATAGCACATGAGCACTCTTGACCCAATGTCTTGGTCCGTGATGGAGGTGTCAGTGCGGCAAACCAAGCAATCGGACTATACGGCTTTACCGCTCTCACTTAGCCATAGGAGTTTGACGATGGGGCTAAAAATAGCCCCTGGTATGTATGCTACTATCTGGATGCGGATGCATTACGCATATGACTGGAAAAACAGTCATTCGTTTAATACGGAAAAATTGTTAAAGATTTAGTAATTCACCGAGCGGCTGACCAGCTCTCGCTGCATCCTGACAGTCAATTTTTGGCTCTCTCTACTGAGGTGCTTGACCCGACAAACCAGAAACACAATCGCAGTACTTCTCCCTTTACTACCCTAGCCGAACAAATGGAATATAAGGTAGCAAACAAAGGAGCCGGGCAACCCAACTATTGACCAAAGACATGATTCGAAGCTGAGGAAAATAATGCCAAGTTCGGGACGCCGAAGTGTGCTGCCGAGCTGTTCAGGATTTTGTTTGGCGGTACATATGTGGCTGTATAGAGCCCCTAGCAATGGGTGTCGAGGTATGTGAGACAACTGGAGAGACGAAGGACAGTTTTATGAATAAAGTTGATACCGAAAAATTGTCCCTACTAGGATCTGATTGATACGTCAAAAGGTGATCTTACAGAGTCTAATAATAAGGAGAAAATCTCAGTACAGGTCCTTTAAATAAGGTTTTGCCGAAGAGTTCTTTGGATATCCTGCCGCACATCTGCGCCGCTTTCGCCTTGTAAAGACAGCTTCCTTGAAAGGAATGATCTTTGGTTATCCAGACAAAACTAGGCTTGAATAGAGTCCTTGTAAGACCGTAGGATATATTGGTTCTAATGCGCCTGTCGGATTCCGGGTTCCGGCAGACCCTTAAGGTTCGAACACTGGGGTGCACGCGGAGATCACACCCCCTTCCTACCCATGTCTCGCCGCCTCGCAAGGATCTAAAACTACACAAAGAACAACACAAGGGACACAAGATTTATACTGGTTCAGGCCACCATTGTGGTGTAATACCCTACTCCACTTTGTGGTGTGGTGGATTGCCTCTGGGGCTAATGAGGAACAGTACAATGGAAGAACAACCTCGCGAGGGTCTCTTCTTGGCTGGTGCGATGAACTGCTAGGGGGAGTTCAGTCGCTTCTCTCTCTACCTCTCTATTGTTATTCTCTTGGTGCCTCTAGGCTCTTCCATCTACTCATGCGGATCCCTCTACCCTGTTGTCGGTGTACTAAAGTAGGGGTACCTTAGTATCCCGAACTTGTGCACGGGCAGTCGTAGCACCCAGCGGCAAGGCTTGCCGGGCATCCACCAAGATCCTCCGTAGCTCATATTTGTGCCATTCAAGAACAAAGTGTTTTAACTAAGAAGACAAAGCCCCGGCAAGAGGATCTTGCCGGGAAGGACAAGGCCCCGGCAAGAGGATCTTGCCGGGAGGGCCAGCCAAGAAACTTGCCGCGACGCACCGCGCGTCCCGGCAAGACCCAGCGAGCGACAAGCTTTCGGGTGCGGCAAGACAACGACCGCGGCAAGGCGCTTGCCGCGACGAAGCCACCACTCTCCGCCCACGCTCCAGCGCATCCGACGACGTGTCGCCACAGGATCGTTCCAGGCGCACGTGGCGGGGAGCTGTGCAGCCAAGCGGTGCGAGGTGGCATGTAGAGATGACGAGATGGCCATCGTGGCAGGCGGTGGCGTCCCTAACGGTCGCTCCTCTGCACTGTTTGGGCGACCGGACGGGCATTAAATGCCCTTGTACCCTGCCGTCAGAGTTAGGTAGGGGGCACTGTAGATAGCGGTTGTACCAACCCCTCTTTTTACATTTGTACCCCTCTCTGCGTTGCCACCTGTCGGTGACCCCTTTAGCTTATAAAAGGAGGCCCATGCGCAACGTAGGGGAGGTTCGACTCCTTCAGAAACACAGAACGCTCACGCTCTTGAGCAAGAACATAATACCACCACAAAGCAGCAGTAGGAGTTTTATCTCTCTGGAGAGCTCCAAAGCTGGGTAAAATCCCTTGCGTGCTTCGCCTCGATCTGCTCTTTGTGCGCCCTCCGCTCCCTTGCCGGACCGAAAGGGGCCCTGCCCCATAGGTGTTCGTTTCCCACGACATCTTTGGCGCGCCAGGTAGGGGGGGCGTCGAGGTTGTGCGAACCTGATCCGGTGTTCGTGTGCGCTACATCAACACCTTCATCGACATGCCACCGAAGAAGAAGACTTCGGAGGTGGCTGGTCCGTCCGTGTTGATCCCACCGCCACCGGAGCAAGCGGGCGGTGGGGTGGACGCCGGCGGAGGAGCGGGCGCCGACGGGGGGACTCACATCGTCACCAGGTCCAAGGACAAGGCCCCGCAAGCTTCGGCGTCTGCACATACACCGCACCCCTCCCAGGTGGTGCAGAATCGACAACGTCATGGTGCTCCTAGCACCGTACTCGCGTTGGAACAAGGCCAAGCTGGTGGATCGCGGGACGCTCAAGGCCAATATGCGCGTCAACATGTTGGCACGAGCGCAGTACGGTCGCCCGGACGAGATGTTGCTCCTTCTAACACTGTTAGAAGTTTGAGCATGTCCCGCTCCTCGCGCTGTTCTCCACCGCCGCCCAAGACTCCAGAGGAAGCGTTGGCCCGAGCCCAACTGCTTCTGGATTATCCTCCAGCGCCAGACAAGATCGACGATTGGAGGGCCACCATTCAGAGCCTCATCGGCTTCACCAACAGCGACAAGCCCCGGCAACCGAGCACGTCGAAGCCCCGGCAAGACGCCCAGGTGCAAGCCGACGCCGACAAGACCGGTGGGGGTGCCACCACCGTGCACTCCCCGCCCAGAAGGCCAAGATCGCCGACTCGCCGGGCTAACCTCGACACCGACTCCACCGCGTCGTCGGACCCGCGAGCTCGTTGCGATCAGCGCTAAGTTCTACAAGAACGACGACAAGAAGACGCTCCTACTCGCATCGAGCATCGAAGAGAAGCGCGGCGTCAGTCAGACCAGCGCGCTGGGCCCGCTGTTGATATGCATGCGTCAGGGGAACCAGGCGACTTGCCGTACGCGGTAGGTTGCACTGCGTTCACTCGTGAGCTGCGGCAGGTCCAGTGGCCCAGTACCAAGAATTTAAAGCCAGATGTACCCGAGAAGTACGATGGCAGGATACATCCGTCAGAGTTCCTCAGCGTCTACACCATCGCGGTGCAGGCTGCCGGGGGGCACGACGAGAAGATCCTCGCCAACTACTTCCCGCTGGTGCTCAAGCCCAACGTCAGATCTTGGCTCATGCACTTGCCGGACAACTCCATCTCTTCATGAGCAGATCTGTGCCATCAGTTTGTCAGTGCCTTCATAGGCGGCCACAAACCTCATGGCCAGGAGAGCGATCTTCATCTGCTCGCCCAGAAAGAAGGAGAACCCCTGCGCAAGTACATTCAAAGATTCAGCCAAGTGCAGCGCAACATCCCAGACGTCCACCCCGCCGCGGTCATCAGCGCGTTCCATCAGAACGTGCATAACCGCAGGATGAGGGAGGAGATGGCGATGTGCAAAATCAGAGGTGTCAGCGAGCTATATGCTCTGGCCGACAAATGCGCACGTGCTGAGGAGGGGAGGAAACTCCCCGGAGAGAACGCAGGAGCAGAAGGATCTGACAGTGAGGAAGCCGCCCTGGCAAAGAAGAACCGGAGGCGAAATAACAGAAAGAGGAAAGCTAAGTATATGTAATTGTCGAGCAGTCCGGCAACGGAGGTGGCGCCGAGAAAGCCAAAGCTGGTGCCTCCGGCGAGGCTGTGGTGGCCGCCGACAAGCAAGACGGCTCCGGCAAGTAGTACTGCAAGATCCACCGCACCAAGGGCCATGATCTCCAGACTTGCAAGAAGGTTGAGCAGCTTGTTGAGCTACAGAAAGCTGAATACGAGCGCCGCGACAAGGAGAAGGCCCAAGAAGGTGGTGGAGGATCCGGCAAGAAGCGTCCAGGCCGGGGAGGGCGCCGCGGCAAGGCCAAGCAGCGGCAAGGAGATAGGCCTCCCCGCGGCCGCGACAAGGAGGAAGATGAAGACTAAGACGAAGAGATGGACGAAGATGAGGCCGACGAGCAGGAGTTTCAGAAGGCAACAGAGGTTTTGTGCATCGACGGTGGTGCTTCTCTGCATACTTCGCACCGCCAGCTCAAACAGTGGGTGCGTGAAGTTAATGCAGCAGAACCATCAGTTGAGTCGCGCAAGCCCCTGAAGTGGTCCAGCACGCCCATCATCTTTGATGTTGAGGATCACCCTGATCGCATAACTGCGGTCGGGTGCTTGCCGATGTTGGTTTCACCAACTATCCGCAACCTCAAGGTCACAAAGATGCTGGTTGACGGCGGGGCCGGCTTGAATCTGATCTCCTCCGCGGTGCTCAAGAAGCTCCAGATCCACGACAGCAAGCTCGAAGAGACTGGTACCTTTCAAGGAATCAATCCGGGAAGGAGCAAGCCGAAGGGGAAGATTACACTGCCGGTTACATTTGGCAGCGAGCTGAACTTCAGGACAGAGAAGGTCACCTTTGATGTTGCTGATTTTCCATTACCTTACAATGGGATACTTGGCCGTCCAGCGCTCGCCAAGTTCATGGCAGCCTCTCACTACGCCTACAACGTGCTCAAGATGCCCGGTCCGATAAGTGTCATTTCTGTCCCTAGCGACAAGAAAGATGCCCTTATCTGTACCGACAAGATCTACCGGGAAGCAACAGCCGCAGCAGATCGCAAGACACTTGCCGCTGAAGCTCCCGGGGGGGAGAAGAAGACCAAGTCCGATAAGAGCAGCTCTGATGCCCACTCCGGCAAGCGCACCTCTTCGAAGTGCTGCGCTACCATCGAGGACGCACCATCGAGCTCCACCGGCAAGTGCAAGAAGGCAAAGACAGCTTCACTAGAGACCAATAAAGTGGCCGCCAAGGAGGACAGCACTGGTGGTACCTTCACCATCAGTGCCACGCTTGACCCTAAATAGGAATGCGCGCTCGTTGCTTTCCTGCGGGCGAATGTCGATGTGTTTGCATGGCAACCATCTGACATCCCCGGTGTTCCCAGGAAAGTAATTGAGCACCACCTTGCCGTCTGCCCTCACGCGCGGCCCGTCAAGCAGAGAGTTAGGAAACAAGCAGTGGAGCGTCAAGAATTCATTGCAGAAGAGATCAAGAAATTGGAAGCAGCAGGCCTAGTCCGAGGAGTACTCCATCCAACGTGGTTAGCCAATCCAGTAGTCATGTGCAAGGCGAACGGGAAATGGAGGCTTTGTATTGACTTCACTGATGTTAATAAAGCTTGCCCCAAAGATCCATTTCCCTTGCCACGCATTGACCAGATTGTCGACTCCACGGCAGGATGTGATTTGCTTTCATTTCTTGATGCATACTCAGGATATCATCAGATCTTCATGGCAGAAGAGGATGAAGAGAAAACCGCATTCATTACTCCATGTGGCACGTACTGCTTTGTACGAATGCCTTTCGGACTAAAGAATGCTGGTTCAACGTTTGCAAGGGTAGTCAGTCATGCTTTTGAGCCCCAGTTGCACAAAAATGTAGAAGCTTACATGGATGACATAGTGGTCAAGAGCAAAGACGGAGCAACTCTGATCCAAGATTTGGACGAGACCTTTGCAAACTTGCGCAAGATCAATCTCAAGTTGAACCCCGAGAAGTGCGTATTTGGAGTTCCTTCCGGCAAGCTTCTCGGGTTCTTTGTATCCCAGAGGGGGATTGAAGCCAATCCCAACAAGATCAAAGCCATTGAACAGATCGAAGCACCGAAGCACGTCAAGGATGTGCGAAGGCTTGCCGGCTGCGTTGCTGCTCTCAGCAGGTTCATCTCCAAGTCTGCTGAGCGTGCCCTGCCGTTTTTCAAAATTATGAAAAAGGCAGGTCCAATGAAATGGACTCCTGAAGGGGAGGCTGCGCTGCAAGATTTGAAGAGTTACCTGTCCTCCACTCCAATACTTGTCGCACCTAAGCCACAAGAGAAGTTGCTGCTATATCTAGCGGCAACCAATAAAGTGGTTAGTGCTGCGTTAGTAGCGGAAAGGGAGGCAGATGATGAGCCAGCGACCACGGCAAGCGAGTCCGGCGACAAGCAGGGGGCTTCCCCGACAAGCTATGGTCCCGACAAGGATAAATCTATGCAGCCACAAGGAGAGAAGCAGAAGAAAATGGTGCAGCGCCCAGTTTACTTTGTCAGTTCCCTTCTGCAGGGGGCTAGATCAAGGTACTCTGGTGTGCAGAAGTTGCTTTTCGGCCTTCTCATGGCCTCGAGAAAGCTGCGCCATTATTTTCAAGCACATGAGATCACGGTTGTCACTCGCTTTCCGTTGAAGAGGATACTGCAAAATCCAGAAGCAACAGGCAGGATTGTCGAGTGGGCACTGGAATTGTCAAGCTTTGGCCTCAAGTTTGAGAGTACTTCAACTATCCACAGCCGAGCATTGGCAGAATTCATAGCAGAGTGGACGCCAACACCTGATGAAGAAGCTCCAGAGACGAGCATCCCCGTCAAGGAAGCAAGCAAGGAATGGTTCATGTACTTTGACAGTGCCTTCTCGCTGCAAGGCGCCGGTGCGGGCGTACTACTTGTCGCACCCACCGGAGAGCACCTCAAGTACGTGGTCCAGATGCACTTTCCCAAGGAGAAAGCAACAAACAATACTGCAGAGTATGAAGGCTTGCTTGCCGGACTCAGAATCCCGGCAGACCTTGGGATCAAGAAGCTTATTGTCAGGGGTGACTCGCAACTTGTCGTCCGCCAAGTTAACAAAGATTATCAGAGTCCGTTGATGGAAGCCTACATTGATGAAGTGAGGAAGTTGGAAGAGCATTTTGAAGGCCTGCAGATGGAACACGTCCCAAGAGCCCAGAACGATGTTGCCGACGGCCTGCCGAAATGTGCCGCACTCAAGTTGCCTGCGGAACCAGGGATCTTTGTGCTCAAGCTGACTCAACCATCTTTAACACCATCAACTGGACAGAGCAAGAAGAGGAAGTTGGTTTCTGGTGACTACTTTCCGGCTGAGCTCCCCGAGGCCGCCGTCAAAAAGGTCCCCAAGATCAACACAAAGAATGCTGAGGAGCAGTCTGCTCCGACAAGCCCTAGGGTTTGTTTCGTTGAAGCAGACGCTCCCGACAAGTTTTGCTCTGGCAAGCTTGTCGGGGAACATCAAGCTCCGGCTGAATCGCAAATTCTTGCCATGGAAGCAGATGCTCCCGCAGCAGCGTTTGCGCCTTTAGTCCTTGTCGTCGAGCCACAAGCTCTGGCATGGGCGCAGCCGATCGTCCGTTTCCTTCAAACAGGAGAACTTCCCGAAGAGCAAGAAGAGGCCGAGAGAGTAGCCCGGCAATCAAGTATGTACCAGTTTGTCGATGACATACTGTATAGAAGAAGATTCAACAGAGTGAAATTGAAGTGCATTTCCCGGGAAGAAGGGCAGGAGCTGTTGGCGGAGATACATGGAGGCATATGTGGTCACCACATTGGCGCAAGAGCACTTGCCGGCAAAGCTTTCCGGCAAGGTTTCTTTTGGCCGACAGCCCTCCAGGATGCAACTGCACAAGTAACCAAGTGTGAAGCGTGCCAGTTCCACTCCAAACAGATACATCAACCAGCTCAAGCTCTCCAAACAATCCCTTTGTCCTGGCCATTTTCAGTCTGGGGGCTCGACATCCTCGGCCCCTTTCCCCGAGCTGTCGGGGGCTTCGAGTACTTGTACGTAGAGATCGACAAGTTCACGAAGTGGCCGGAGGTGGAAGCAGTGAGGATGGTGACAGCACAGTCAGCAGTCAAGTTCTTCAGGTCAATTGTTTGCCGCTTCGGAGTCCCTAACAGGATCATCACCGACAACGGCACACAAATCACGAGCCGCACCTTCATGCAGTACGTCCAAGATCTTGGCACCAAGATCTGCTTCGCTTCTGTTGCTCACCCGAGAAGCAACGGTCAAGCGGAGAGGGCAAACGCTGAAGTGCTGCGCGGGCTCAACACCAGAACTTTCGACAGGCTGCACAAGTGCGGAAGAAATTGGATCGAGGAGCTGCCAGTGGTTCTTTGGTCGATCAGGACGACACCAAATCGAGCCACTGGTCAGACACCTTTTGCTCTAGTCTATGGAGCAGAAGCAGTTCTCCCCACAGAACTCGTATACGGATCGCCTCGAGTGCTCGCTTACGATGAGCTTGAGCAAGAGCAGCTGCGGCAAGATGACGCACTGCTCCTTGAGGAAGATCGTCTTCAGGCTGCTGTACGAGCTGCTCGCTACCAGCAAGCTTTGCGCCGCTACCATAGCCGCAAAGTTAATGCCAGAAGTTTCGAGGAAGGCGACCTTGTTCTTCGGCGTGTTCAATCCGCCAAGAATTCCAACAAGTTGACGCCGAAGTGGGAAGGCCCTTATCGGGTAAAGCGAGTCACAAGGCCCAGCGCTGTCCGCCTTGAGACCGAAGATGGCTTTCCGGTGAGCAACTCCTGGAACATAGAGCATCTTCGTAAGTTTTACCCATAAGGCGCGGTTGCCGGAACCTGTTCCGGCAACCACCTTTTGTACAAGCCTTGCCGCTATCGCATGTAACCCTTTGTACAAAGCCGGGCGCAGATCCCGTGCATAAATAAAGTTCATGTGCTTCGCACATCTTGTCAAATTTCATGCATTCTTTCTTTTTGCATGCTTTATCTGACACTTTGTGCAGCACTCGTCCCCGGTAAGCAGTAATGAGCCTTGAGGCTCCATATCTTTATTTTCTATTCTTTCTTTTTCTCAAAAGAAGGTTCCTCCGCCCACAAGTTCACCGGGGGGGAGGAGAAGATAAGAAGATAATCGTGTGGACTAGGCGTCGTTCAAAGAAGTTTTGGCCTTGCCGGGGCACGGACGACAAAAAGAAAAAGCTAAGTCGCCAAAGTCTGAGCATAATCAGTTTTTAAAATTTTAAGTTATCTTCCTTGAAGGACCATGCTTTGTATGGAAAACCTGTGCACAGAGGAACCTCCTCGTAGCTAGTTGCGCCCTTACTTTGTTTCGAGTCCGCTCAACAACTTAAGTGTGCTGCAACTAGTTGCGGCAAGGTTTCTTGCCGGAGCCGGCACCGCCAGCGGGCTGCTGATATTCCGCACTCAGCACTCGCGGCAAGCGTGCCTGCACCGGCAAGTTCCCTAAAAGCGTAGGGTAAAAACATACAAATAAAGGAATCAAGTAAAGGAGATAGCGTAGCAAACATTGCCCAGGATAAAGTTATATTACAAAAGTAACTTGTTGAGGCAATGACTAAATTGTTCTCATAACTTAAATAACAGCGACAAGGAAGGGAGAAGAAGGGTGGCCTAATCCACGCGCTCGCCGTCAACCCTCTTGACTTCATTCACCTTGTCCACAATGGGTGCGACAATGGCTTTGAGCTCTTCAACATCGTCACCCGCCGGCAGCTTCTTGAGGATGCGGGTGAGGTCGAGGCCCGGATTGCGGAAGAGTATCTTCACCAACACCTTCTCCACGACATTGGCGCAGATTGCGCGTGACTCGTCAGCTAGCTTCTTTGGGATCCTTTCCCGGAGCTGCTGGAGAGCCGTCGCCACACCCTTGAAGAAGAGAGTGAGCTTGGCACTGGGCTGGAGCTTCTCGTCGGAGGAGTACCCGAAGCCCGCCAAGTCCAGTTCTGCCAGCTCTTCGTCGATGACTGTAGCGATGTTGACAAGGCCCTCCGTCCAGAGCTCCACCGTAGCCCTGAAGGTGTTTTGAGTCTCGGCGGCCCTCGTTAGCAGCTCCTCGTTGGCCTTGATCTCTTTCTTCAAATCCTCCTCTCGCCTCTTGGCTCCGCCCAGTGTCTCCGTCAGTGTGGCCAGCTTCAACTCCAGATCAGCGTTTGAGTCCTTGGCGGCGTTCAGTTCCTTGCCTTTGTCGGCAAGTTGGACTTGCAGATCACCATGAGCAAGAGCATCCTTCTCACGTTCGCGCTGGAGTGCGGCAAGCTCCTCATCTTTTCCTTTCAGATCAGCCTCCAGCTGCGTCATCTTCACCTCTAATTCCTTCTTGGCGGCCTCGGCAACTGCGGCAGCGTCCTTCGCTTCTTTGAGTGCCCCGCCAAGTGATTGCTCGCGTAGCGACGAGCTCCTCCTCGTAGCTGTCTAGATTGACTTTCCGCTGTGTCAGTTCACCTTCCTGGGTGGACAGCTCTTCAGCGGCAAGCCTCTGCTGCTCCTCGGCTTCAGCCTTCTCAAGGATGAATGCCTTCTTCGCCTCGACAAGCTGCGCCCTCTCCTCCGCAATGGACCGAAGGGCCTCTTGGTTGTGGCTCTGGAGCTCCTCCGCATGCTTCTCTATGTCAATTCCCTCCTGCGCGACGAGCGCTTCCCGGGACTCCAGCTTCGCTTGTCGGGCACGGTAGAGCGACACCAACTTCCGGAGCAGCTGCTCCTCTTCAGATTCGCCACTTCTGCTGCTTGGCGCGTCGACCACCACCAGCCCAGCGGAGGCGAGTACTTCTCCGTCGAAAGTCTCTCCCTCGACCGGCGCCCTGGAACTCGACGCCCAGGGGAGCCTGATGAAGATACCTTCGCCGGCCTTCAAGTAGGCGCTGGGCTGGGGCTCTTCGGGGCCTGGCGCTGCGTCAGCGGCGGAGGGATCGGCGTTTGGTGTAGCGCCCTACGCTCCTGCGGCTTCCGGGCCGTCAGTACGATCGCCGGATCCCTCGCCAGCTCCAGCGCCAGCGGCCTTGGCGGCATCTTCGTTGGCGGGGTCATCAGCGCCGGCCCCCTCTTCAGTAGCAGCGGCATCGCCAGTATCACCGCGCAAGTTCTCCTCGCCAGCGGCCTCGGTCTCCATTGGCTCCGCGGAGGGAGGATCTGAAGGCAGGAAAAGGGGGGAGAAAAAGTCAAGCAAATATCCAAAAAAGAATATCAAAAGAAGAAGAAGACCAAGGAAAATTTCCGATAAGGAGGGCTACCTGCGCTAGGCTCTGTGACCATGGGCTCCACCACCGAAGGCTCGCTGGTTCCACCCCTTGCCGGGGACCTCTCCCTTGCCGGGGAGCGCTCCCTTGTCGGAGAATCGCCCCTTGGCGGCGTAGTTGAAGTAGATTGCACCTCCGGAGCGGCTTCTAGTTGCTCCTGATGGGCCTGCTCTGCTCCTACACAAGCAAGTCAACAATCAAGATATCAACAAGGAAAGGCACCCATGCGCGCCCCACAACAGAGAGTGAACAAGTACTTACGCTGGGGGCTGCTTCAAGGAGAGGGTGCCGGGTCCGTCAAGGTAGTCTCGGACGTGTCCTCTGCCATCACTGCGGGATCGTCCTCGATGACAACCACAGGGACCTTGGCCCTCTTCGCCGCTCTCTCGGCCAGAGTCCTAAAATGGAACGAGGTTCAGAGAGAAGCAGATCAGATACAAGACAAGAGATAGCAAAAATAAAAGAAACATAAGAACAACGAGAAGAAAGTCATACTCCTCCTCTTCTTCTTCCTCCTCGTCGGAGCTCAGTGCGGAGAGGTCGAAGTCCGGCACCCTTTCCACGCGATGAGGTGGAGGAGTGGGCTCCCTTGGACGCTTGGCGGGAGCTGCAGCAGGATCAGGAGTAGTGGCTCGAGAAGATCCCGCCCCAGTTGCCGGCGCGGCATGAGACGCTCCTGCGGCAACGGTGCTTGTCGGGGTAGAGCGTGTCCCGCGGTGCTGCAGCTGTTGACCCGCCCGCCGCCCTGCTATGTCTCCAGTCTTGCAGAGGCGCCTTCTCGGTTGAGCTGGGGGCTGCACCGAGGCCCCCGTCTGCGGCAAGTTGCTCGACGATGGCTGGCCACTTGCGCCCCCGGCAGGCTCGCTCGTTTCGGCTTCGGGCTCCCCCTCGCCAACGACCTCCCCGCCAAGGTCCTCCCAGTCGGCAAGGCTTGCCGCCTCGGCCGCCTCTGCCTCCTCCAGCGTAAAACCAAACTCACCCGCGGCGGCGGCCGCCGCCGCCTCTTCCGCCCTGGTGGCGATGTACCGCATCTCGTCATCAGTGGTGTCGCGGGTGAGGAGCCTCTGCTCGTCGGCACGGTTCGCCACCTCCACCAAGTTGTCGAAGAAGTTCTGCACGACGTCGTCGGTAGGCTCCTGCCACGTTGGGATAATCCCATGCGAGTTGCACTCCGGCATCATTGCGCGGATACGATCGAGCTGGGAGTTATTGCACAATGGCACGACACCCCGCGGCAACCTGAACCACTCCGGATGGTTGGAGTCGTGCTTCAACAACTCCTTGAGCATCCCATCCAACTCCAAGACTGTGAAATTAAAATTGAGGCCTGGACGCAGCCTCATGATATCTGTCGGGCCCCCGAATAGCTAGGCGGGCCACTTCCTCTCCTGCAGAGGGGCGATGCGGCGGCGAAGGAAGTCCGCGCCAACGGCCCCTACAGTAAGCCCGGCAAGCCTGAGCCGCAGAATCCGCGTGGTGGCGATCTTCAATCTGGCGTCGTCCGCCGCCAGGGCGCTCCAGTCGCCGCTGCGCATCGCTCGGGCTTGACGTAGGCTGGTGAATGGCTGCGGATCCGCGTCAACAATCCAGCACCACTCCGCCCTCCACTCATCCCACTTGCTGCGGAGCTCGCCCTCCAGATAAACCTCCTTCATGCCGACCCTTGAGATCCAGGCGATCCCGCCAGCTAAGGGCTCTCCCTTCTCGGCCCGGGGTATGAAGTAGTGGCGAAAGAGGGCGACATTTGGGTGGATCCCAACGAAGTTCTCGCAGAGGTGTGCGAAAACCGCCATTGTCATAACGGCGTTGGGGGTGAAGTCAAGAAGATTAAACCCATAGGTATTCATGATATCGCAGAAGAAATCGGAAAAAGATGGGCAAAGCCCGCAATAGAAGAACACAGGGAAGAAATAGTATCCTCTGGGACACTTTTTCGAAGTAGAAGCTTCGGCGGAGAGTACCTGCGTGCGCGGATGCGCCCGCGTCTCCGTTGACAAAAAGAGATAGAACTCCTCCCGCAGCGCCTTCGGGGTAAGCTCGGGGGGAAAAGTGCTCGTTCCTTGCGCAGCGCCTCAAGCCGCAGCGCCTCGGCCGACTTCATGCTCTTCCCGGTCTTCGGAGCCATGGCGGAAGCGGTGGAGGAGGTTGGCGGCGACGGCGGCGGCGAGGGCGGAGCGCTGCTCTCTTTCAGCTTGGGAAGCGGAGGAGAGCGACGGAGCTTTCTGAGGAAGGAACCGCAAGTGGCGAAGGTGGGGGAACGGCCCCTGTTTCCTCTGCTTATAAAGAGGAGAGGCGAACGTTATGCTTTTCCTGATTGAAGAATTTCCCACGATCTCTCCCACGACGTCGCGTTTGACGCATGCCGTTATGGGAGGGCGCGGTGGATACGGAGTTAGATTTGGTATGGACCCAGGCCGCGTGTGCCCGTGCCCTGTTTTGGGCCTGGCCCAACAGCGCTCGGCACCATGTGTTGCCCAGGCCCGGGGGCTCCTGTCGGTGTACTAAAGTAGGGGTACCTTAGTATCCTGAACTTGTGCACGGGCAGTCGTAGCACCCAGCGGCAAGGCTTGCCGGGCATCCGCCAAGATCCTCCGCAGCTCATATTTGTGCCATTCAAGAACAAAGTGTTTTAACTAAGAAGACAAAGCCCCGGCAAGAGGATCTTGCCGGGAAGGACAAGGCCCTAGCAAGAGGAGCTTGCCGGGAGGGCCAGCCAAGAAACTTGCCGCGACGCACCGCGTCCCGGCAAGACCCAGCGAGCGACAAGCTTTCGGGTGCGGCAAGACAACGACCGCGGCAAGGCGCTTGCCGCGACGAAGCCACCACTCTGCGCCACGCTCCAGCGCATCCGACGACGTGTCGCCACAGGATCGTTCCAGGCGCACGTGGCGGGGAGCTGTGCAGCCAAGCGGTGCGAGGTGGCATGTAGAGATGACAAGAAGGCCATCGTGGCAGGCGGTGGCGTCCCTAACGGTCGCTTCTCTGCACTGTTTGGGAGACCGGACGGGCATTAAATGCCCTTGTCCCCTGCCGTCAGAGTTAGGTAGGGGGCACTGTAGATAGCGGTTGTACCAACCCCTCGTTTTACATTTGTACCCCTCTCTGCGTTGCCACCTGTCGGTGACCCCTTTAGCTTATAAAAGGAGGCCCATGCGCAACGTAGGGGAGGTTCGACTCCTTCAGAAACACAGAACGCTCACGCTCTTGAGCAAGAACATAATACCACCACAAAGCAGCAGTAGGAGTTTTATCTCTCCGGAGAGCTCCGAAGCTGGGTAAAATCCCTCGCGTGCTTCACCTCGATCTGCTCTTCGTGCGCCCTCTGCTCCCTTGCCGGACCGAAAGGGGCCCTGCCCCATAGGTGTTCGTTTCCCACGACACCTGTGGGTGGCTAGTCCTATTTATAGGCGATGGCCCCGGGCCTCTTCCCGAATATTGAGCGGGAAGGGCACCAATAATTGGCCATTTTGAAGGGCAACATCTAGTACACTTATCCTGACTAAAGTTGGTCCTCACCTACCAAAGACCCTGACGATGACGCCGGCTTGGGCTCCACGATGACCTCCATTCTGCCGTCCTGCTGGTCTTGGTCTTGTTGCACCGAAATGGTTGCCTTTGCTTGATACCCTTGCCTGCGCTTGCCCCCATTGCACCAAAGAGGAAACAAGGACTCTGCGCAGGCCGGCACCCGCCTGACGCCCGCCTGGCCTTGGTCGTCATGGCTTGCGTCACGGGCACCTCGATCTCTCCGCCTCCTCGCGAGCCAGCCTGACGAGGCCGTGCCCGAGGAAGTCTCCTGTCGTCCGCCCCGCGAGGCTTGGCCCCTCGCGAGGGTCTTGAGCATGTGTTGATGAAGATGGGCCGTACTGGGCCACTCCTTGAGCCACGCCGCATGCTGCAGGTAGGCAAGTCTGGGTACCCCCGTTCCCAGAAAGCCGACAGCGCCTGTGGTAAGAAAAGAAAGGTAATCGGAGAAAGAAGGGTGGAAGATCATACAGGGTCGAACCATACTATAGACATGTTCGTATTGTGCCTTCGTTGATGCCCAGGGTATTTTGAGTGCATAATGATGCATGCGCGGTACGAATTCCATGGGTGTGTGCAGCGATCGATCGAGGCGAAACCGCTAGTCTAGCTCTAGAAGTACCGAGCCGTCATCTTGCGGTACTGTTCGGACTCTTTTAACAAAGTCCGGAGGCTTAATGGGCGATGAGGTGTGCGGCTTGGTGGAGCCGCTCTGGACTTCAGCCGCGAGAGCCGCAGTGTGCTCCTCCGTGCAGAGGGAGCGTTCTGTGTTGCCATTGACCATTATGACGCCGCGTGGACCGGGCATCTTGAGCTTTAAATAAGCATAGTGCAGCACCACATTGAATCGAGCAAAAGTGGTCCGTCCAAGTAGTGTGTGATAGCCACTTCGGAAGGGTATGATATCGAAGATCAAGTCTTCACAGCGGATGTTGTCGGGCGAGCCGAAGACAACTTCCAATGTTATTGAGCCCGAGCAATGAGCCTCGACGCCAGGTATCACTCCTTTAAAGGTAGTTTTGGTGGGCTTGATTCTTGATGGATCAATACCCATTTTGCAGATGGTGTCCTGCTAGAGCAGGTTAAGGCTACTACCACCATCCATGAGGACTCGCGTGAGATGGAATCCGTCGATAATTGGGTCGAGGACCAACACTGCCGATCCTCCATGACGGATACTAGTCGGGTGGTCCTTTTGATAGAAGGTGATCGGACAAGCCGACCATGGGTTGAATTTTGTGGCGATCGGTTCTACGGAGTAGACATCCCTTAATGCGCGCTTGCGCTCCCGTTTGGGGATGTGGGTGACATAGATCATATTCACTATTTTGACTTCAGGGGGAAATTGCATCTGCCCCCCTGTGTTCGGTGGGCGGGGATCTTCATCGTCATCCTCGTTGGGCAGCCTTTTCCCATTGTGTTCGGCTAGAGCTTGCGGGCCTGTTTAAAGACCCAACAGTTTCTGTTGGTGTGATTGGCAGGTTTATCAGGGGTGCCATGAATCTGGCAAGATCGATCAAGCATTCTGTCCAAACTAGATGGACCATCTTTATTTCCTTTGAATGGCTTCTTTCGCTGAACGGATTTCGAGCCACTGAATCCAGCATTGACCGCCGTCTCTTCGTTATTGCTTTGGAAACTTGTGCTTACCGTGTTGTGGCTGGCCATTGCCGTCCCTAGCTATAGAGGTGCCTGGGTCGCTGGTGCTATTGCTTCGACGAGCTTGCCAGCTATCTTCTCCCGCGCAAAATCGGGTCACAAGTGCGGTGAGGGCTACCATGGACTTTAGCTTCTCTTGGCCGAGGTGTCGAGTGAGCCACTCATCTCGGGCACTGTGTTTTAAGGCCGCGAGGGCTTCGACATCCGAATAATCCACAATCTGGTTCTTTTTAATTAAGAACCTGGTCCAGAGCTTCCGGGATGATTCGCCGGGTTGCTCGATTATGTGACCAAGGTCATCGGTGTCCGGGGGCCGAACATAGGTGCGTTGGAAGTTGTCTCGGAAGGCATCCTCCAAGTCATCCCAGCTTCTAATAGAGTTTTCTGGGAGCCTGTTCAGCCAATGCCGTGCTGGTCCCTTAAGTTTTAGCGGGAGGTACTTGATGGCATGTAAGTCATCACCGCGAGCCATGTGGATGTGGAGAAGAAAATCTTCAATCCATACTGTGGGATCAGTTGTGGCATCATATGATTCAATGTTCATGGGTTTAAACCCTTCTAGAAATGGGTGCTTCATCACCTCATCGGTGAAGCATAGTGGGTGTGCAGCGCCTTTGTATCAGGTGGCGTCACGACGCAGTTCGGATGAAGTCCGTATGCAGTTTTCAGCCTGAGTGTGGTTGTGCTTGTCGCGCAAGGTTTGATGGTCGTCTTCTCGCGCTGGTGCGCTCCCCTTGATCCATATATTGATCTGGTATGACCGGCTCTATTGCTCAGGTCCTGTCGCAAGTCATACGTGTATCCAGCAGCTGCTGTCTCTCTGCCTCTAGGTCGACGTTGTGCAGGCTGGTGTTCGACTTGAGTTGCCGCTCTATCCCGGCCATGTAGTGGTCGGTCAAGTTCATCGGTGGCTTTACATGTTGGCGGTATAGGCTCTGGGGCCTCATCGTCGAATTGGGGTAGCAGCTGGCGCTTTGGGTAACTCTTAGTTGGGCATTCTAGGCCGTATTCCTTGGCTGCTAGGACATTAGTCCATCTGACATTGAGATGATCCTGATCAGCTTGAGGCTACTGCTGCCTCTTTTTCTGGCTTCTTGCAGTGGCTATTAGCCAGCGCTTAAAGTGCTCTTGTTCGAGGGGTTCCTCTGGCATGATGAATTCTTCGTCGCCGAGGCTCGCATCCTCTTCTGAGATTGGTAGATAGTTACTATCCTCCGAGTCCTCCTGCCCGATCCTCCCAATCATCTTGTTCGTATGTTGTCCAGATAGGGGCTTCTTGGTGTTCGGCATTATCCGAAGTGTTATTGTCTCCGGTGCGGATATTGCTTTCTTTTCCATGATGCGATTTCCAGCGGCGTCGCTGACGTCGACGCTTTGGTGGTGCCTCAAAAGTTTTGTCCTCAACGGGACCCTTCCCACCATCGCCATTGTCCTCTTTGGGTGTGTCCACCATGTACACGTCATATGTGGAAGTGGCCGTCCAACGTCCGATAAACGGTTGGTTCTGGCCTTGCTCCTCTTTGGCATCGTCGTCCATACCGTTGATGTCTTCGGAGGTGTAGTCGAGCATGTCGGTTATGTCTTCGACAGTGGCTATAAAGTGGATGATGGGTGGCACGTAAAATTCCCTGCCCTCAACCCCTAGTGGGGGCTGGGCGTACTTTGGCAGCGATCCTTCTATAATGGTGATAGATCGCATTAAGTCCAGGGCCTCGTTTAAGAGTGAGGTTTGGACAGGGATGTGGGAGTCCGTGGAGCAGGGAGGGATAGGTGTTCCTTGGCCGAGCTCGCGTAACATGGACCTCAGGAGTTCGGATCTGGTGTTTGGGGATGAGTCCGGCTTCGTGTTGATGAAGGGAGTCTGGTATGACTCCGGTTCTGCCTATGAAACGATCCCTTCAGTATCTCCGGTGTTGAGCTCCATGGCTCCGAAGAGTCCGGCGGGCTCTAAACTTCAGTCTTCGGACTCGGTGAGGTGTTCCGGATCTAAGGCAGGAGCTGTGGCTGAGGCAGCGAACCCTTGGAAGATCAGGTCTCCTCGGATATCAGTGACATAGTTTAGGTTTCCACAACTGATTAGATGACCAGGGGCGTAGCTGTCGATCTGCTCCAGATGGCCAATCGAATTGGCATGCAGTGCGAAGCCAAATATGAAGATTTGGCAAAGGAGAAAACTCTCCCTCGGGGCGGTATTGTTGTGGATGATTGATGGAGCCATCGAGCCTTCTGGTGACGACATAGTGGAACTCTCAATGAAAGCACCAATGACGGTGTCAAAACCGGCAGATCTCTGGTAGGGGGTCCCGAACTATGTGTGTAAGGATCAAAGGTAACATGAGGCAGGGGACACGATGTTTACCCAGGTTCGGGCCCTCTTAATGGAGGTAATACCCTACTTCCTACTTGATTGACTTTGATGAGTTTAGGGGGTACAAGAGTTGATCTACCTCGAGATCGTAATGGCTAAACCCTAGCTGTCTAGCCTGTATGATTGTGATTGCCTCTACGAACTAAACCCTCTGGTTTATATAGACACCGGAGGGATCTAAGGTTGTACAGAGTCGGTTTACAGAGAAAGGAAGGTGCATGATCCGAATGCCAAGATTGCCACCCACGCAAAGGAGAGTCCCATCCGGACACGGGGAAAGGTCTTTAATCTCATATCTTCATGGCCCATTAGTCCGGCCCATGTCGCATAGCCTAGACGCCCGAGGATCCCTTAGTCCAAGACTCCCTCAGAGGTCGACAGTGGCTGAACAGTAGCCCGTGGTGGCTGGAGGAGGTCGACGATGGAGATGAACAGTAGCCCGTGGAGTCCCTTTTTGCGGTACGCCACACACCTCCCGATGAACAGAAACCCCGTTTCGACCGTAGCGCTCCAACACAAGTCCATTTCCTCCGTTTTGTAGTATGCCACACCCCTCTC
Organism: Triticum timopheevii; assembly: GCA_963921465.1. Lineage (NCBI taxonomy): Eukaryota > Viridiplantae > Streptophyta > Magnoliopsida > Poales > Poaceae > Triticum > Triticum timopheevii. The sequence goes on along the minus strand of OY997264.1, from coordinate 242,024,909 downwards.
GATCAAAAGGACCCCATTTCGACCGTAGGCACTTGAACACAAGTACGTTTCCTCCGTTTTGCGGTATGCCAGACCCCTCCCGATGAATAGGATCCCGTTTCGACCCTAGGTGGTCGAACACAAGGCTATTTCCTCCGTTCAGCGGTACGCCAGGACTCGTTCCGATCGCCTGTTCCGTCCAAGCCGGTTGCCTCCCGAAGAACACGGCGCCGCAGTTTCTCCGTTCCGACCCAGCCGATTGGCTGCTGATGAATAGGACGTCATTGCTGCCTCTCCATGTACACAAGCCGTAGTTGTACGTATGCGCGAGTAGGCGTTCGAGACCCCAACTGTATGTACGTACGTGGCCGCATTTACTTTCTTGCACCCTAGTTGTCCGTACGCGTACGTGCTACATGCGCTCCTCTACTATGACACGTGCCCTTCCTTACTCGGCCATGGTTCGTCGCTCCAGCCTGCAGACAGACCAATCGACCAGTATGTACGTACATGTTCGCGACCAGATTGACAACGCTACGTACGCTTCGACTAGGTGGGTCCCGACTGTCAGGCACTTCCTTGCATGCAAAGATGTAGCTGGTGGGTCCCAGGAGTTAGTGGGAAACATTTTTTTCAAGAAATATGGTAGCCCATCCGATGGGTCCCCACTATCAGGTGGCGGAATTATTATTTTACGCGTAATAAGGTTGGACTTCCATGCCGCGGCCGTGGACCCAGCTGTCAGCCTCTCCACATAGAGTACTCTTTCGATGGAAGTCGTTCCTTGACCATATTGACCACGCCGCTCCGAGAGCACCACGGCGATGGATGATGGCGAGGCCTAGGAAGGGGACGACGCGGAGCCGGGGAAGACGCGACAGTGGATGCCCACGCGGAGAGGAGTACGAGGGTTGACGAGTTCGGCTGCGGTGTGAGGCTGCTGCCGGCGCAGAATAACTGAGGTTGTGGGTGAGTAGAGGGATGGCCTGGCCGGAGGTTGGAGTAGGGTGGGGCGGTCAGGCCTGCGCGGCAGTAGAGCCGGCCACCGGAGGCAGGAGCAGGCGGCACCACCAGCGCTCGTTTGGGTGGCTGGATCAAGAAGACCAGAGGTTGAAGAAGCAATACAACCGTTGGATAGACATCGTACGGTCACTAGAGCTAGAATCGCTCATATTGACTAAGTTGACAAAGCTCTCCACGTGGGCCCTTCATTACTAATGTTGAAGGAATAACTTTTTTACGCACTACTAAGGTTGCACTTCATTACTGCGGCCGTGGACCCAGCTGTGAGCCTCTCCACGTATAGTACTCTTCCGATGGAAGTCGTTCCTTGACCACATTGACCATGCAGTGCCGAGAGCACCAAGGCAGTGGCCAACAGCAGGGCATAGGTAGGGGACGACGCAGAGCCGAGGAAGATGCAGCAGTGGATGCCACACCCAGAGAGGAGTACGAGGGTTGATTGTTTCAGCATCGGTGTGAGGCTACCGTTGCCGCAGAATAACAGAGGTTGTGGGTGAGTAGACGAATGGCCTGGCCAGAGGTTGGAGTAGGGTGGGGCGGTGAGGCCTACGTGGCAGCAGAGCCGGCCACCGGAGGCAAGAACAGGCGGCACGACCGACGCTAGTTTGGGTGGCTGGAGCAACAAGACCAGAGGTTGAAGAAGCACTACGGCCGTTGGGTGGACATCGTACGGTCACTGGAGTTAGAATTGTTCATATTGACTAAGTTGATCAAGTCCTCCATCTGCGTCAACTTAGCAGGCCCACAAGTCAGCCTCCCACTATGGTGGGTCCCAGCTAGCAGGGGGAGTATTCATTTTTTTTGTTCCTAATAAGGAGGCACTTCCTTGCGTGCGGAGATACAACTGGTGGGTCCGAGCTGTCAGTGAGGGGAACGTTCTTTTCACGAAATACAGAGGCCCTTCCGGTGGGTCCCAGCTGACAGGTAGAGGAATCATTATTTTGTGCGTAATAAGCAGGCATTTCCTTGCGTGCAGCCGTGGACCCACCTGTCAGCCTCTCCGTGTATAGTCCAGTTCCGATGGATGTCGTTCGTTGACCACGTTGACCACGCCGCGACGAGAGCACCCGGGCGGTGAACGACGATGCGACCTAGGAAGGGAACGAGACGGAGCCAGGGAAGACTCGGCAGTTGTTTCCCATGCGGAGGGGAGTATGAGGGTTTACTGGTTCGTCTGCCATTGCAAGAGAATACCAGTAGGTGTGGTTGAGTAGAGGGATTGCTAGGCCATCGATGGGAGTATGGTGGGTCAGTAAGGCCTGTGCGGCAGCATAGCCGGCAGCGGGAGGAGGGAGCAGGCAGTCCCGCTGGCGCTTGTTTGAGCGGCTGGAGCAGGAGTAGTAGAGATTGAAAGAAACACGATGGTCGTTGGATGGACATCCAACAGTCACTACTCTTGTGTGTTGACTAAGTTGACACGGCATTGCGTGTGCGACAACCTTTTTCTAGGAAAGCGTACACGTCAACCTATAGTGGGCGCACAAGTCAACCTCAAATGTGTGGAAACAGCATACAACCCATCTGCCATTATTTCTAATAATTTACAGCTCATTTGCTAATTCTTAAGGATTTTTTTGAGCCCATCTTCTTTTTGTTAGCATTACAGTCCATATTGTTGCCACGATTAAAAATTACACGATATTTTCAATATTTTGGTGCGGTCAACTATTTTTAATCCCGAAATTTCGAATCACATTCAAACTAATTCGAAAAATAAATTTATATAAATATAAAATACAAATAATTGTCCATGCATAAAAATGAATGGAATTTAAAATCTTGAAATGAAAAAATGAAACAAATTCCCAGTTTGATGTGTTTTAAAAATGTACAGCCCATTTCTCATGACTGATAGCCCACTTTCTGGGCAAGCCGAAAGAAACTCTCCTCGTCTTGTAAGATTTGTAGCCCAGCAGGGCTGACAAAGCAAGGAGGCCTCGGTTGTGTATTCCTTGAAAAAATTAGAATTGGGCTAGCCATTTTCAGCAAAAAAAAACACAACTGGCTCATGTGTGGTAAACATAAATAAAATCATGGCTAGATGGGCCACAACCCGCGCACAGCCTCGTTGTTACCCTGATCCATCTGTAAAACTAGTATAAAAATAACAACTTCTTGTTCCTAAAAAAAGTAAATAACAACTGCGCGACCTACTGGGTCCCTGGTGTCAGTCACTCATTGTATAATTCTCTCTTTTATTGACTACATTGACAATGGAGTGGGCTCCATACATCCAACCATTAGGAAGAACCATTTTTTGGGCTTGTAATAACGAGCCACTTCCTTGCGTACTGCCATTACCCTGGTGGGTCCCTACTGTCACCCGCTCCTCGTATAGTCATCTCCTTTCTCTTGGTTGTTGACAATGTTGACAACGCAAGAGGGCAGCGCACTGTGCACGACGAGCTAAACAAGGCGGAGGATTGCGGAGAGGCCTCGAATGGAACAAACAGGAGCCGTGGAAGATGCGCCAGTCCAGTCATCGACGGAGGAGAGTACGAGGGTTGACTGGTTCTGGTGCGGGTGCGTGTTGGGGCTGATGTCGCCGGAGAATAACAGGACGTGTGGGGGAGTAGAGTGTGGGAGTGTCCAACGTTGGAGGGTTTGTAGGGTGGCGGAGGCGCAGCCAGCCATGGGAGGCGGGAGCAGGCGGAACCGATGGCGTGGTTTGGTTTCGGCGGCTGGAGGAAGAAGACAAAAGATAGAAGATACATGATAGATGCTGGATGTCAATCCAACGGCTGGTAGGCAGAATCGTTTTTTGACTAGCTAGTAAGTCAACACCACCTTGGATAGGCTTTTCCTCTTGGGTCCCAAATGTCAGAATCCAAATCTGTCACGGTCATGCAGCCTTTCTTGTGAAAATATACATCCCATTTGGTGTGCTAGTTCAAAATAAGTTTGTGGGTGCTAGTGGGGGCTAATCACTTGGGTTCTGTAATGCACAGTGAGCTCAAGCAGCTGGCGAGAGTGATGTTATTTCCCTTGGTTGGGATTTTTTACAATATTTCACTCTTAATTATATGAATGGCAAGCCATTTGCCTTGCTTCAAAGAAAATATGATAGTCACAGCCGAGTTGAAAAGGGCAACAACATCTAACTTTAGCTTACAAACTGTACAAAAGCACGAGGGTTAATTGTTCATCGGGTTTAGACAAAACCCAGATTGGGGCAACAACATCTAACTCCAGCACTGTTTTCGGCAGTCATAGTCAAATGGATCCATTAGGTCCATAGAATGAACATCCTGGGTCGTAAAATTTACTGGATTATGACCACAAGATATTGTAAATAGAAGCCCGGCACGTTCAGAAGCTCTTTTGTCCAACTGAAACTCCTTTTTTTGCTCTTCGACATACCCATCCATCAAACCATGCTTCTGATGAATTTAAGCCTGATGGACAATAGTAACCTTGCATTCAGCAGGAAGAATGTGACAAATCTAGTGTTTGCATGGTTGGCTACATATCGTTCCACCGTTATTGTCTTCAATAAAATGTCATGAAGAGTAATAAAAAATCCCGGTGCCTAGGAATCCATCGATTGTCTATAACTTTCTTACCCTGTCCTATTGCCTAAATAGATATGAAGATTGAAAACACTTAAGGTCTAAAAAGGGTGTCGAAAGAGCAACAACTGAACGGTTAATTCTAGTTCACTATATGCGGGCTTCGAATGTGCGTGAAATTATCACCTTTATATACAACTTCTCCAGATATGTCAAGCATTGCAGCAAGCCAATAATCTTGTTCAGATCAAATCTATTCATTCGGGTATGTAAGATCTTGACAGAATCCAACACCATTGATAGGCTATCCATGGAGAAACTCTTCATTGAGCATAGAACATAATATTAGTACAAAATATGTACTCCAAGATGTTATAAAACTTATGCCTAGAAGTTTAAAATGCATCTTATGGTTACAAGTGTCGATGATAATATACAATACATGAATAACTGTGGAGCCAAACACCATCTTGAAATGAGAAAAGAGATCATGTATTACACCCAACATCTCCAATTTAGGCACAGAGATGACGGTTATTTGCGATGGTGAATAACTAGAATCAAGGATGAACCTTTGAAGTGAAGGGGCATCTTGGATGATGAGATACCTTTCGTCAAAATAAATTCCAATTCTTACATGGTTAGGCAACTTCATTTGGAGACAACCGATTGTAACTATGACAACAAGCACCAAGCACTCCTGGGCAGGGCAACTGGTGTGGATGATGTTGTGCAATGAGGCCTCTGATACATGAACCCGTACAAGTGAATGTTTTTTGAGAAATGGGAGTCGAAGGTTTAGCACCAGATTGTCTGGTAGGTAGCACAGTGCAAAGGTGGCGGTGTGGAGAGAGGAGGAAAACTGCAAGATGAACATAAGTGCTGAGGGCACAAGTACATGGCGTTCGGTATCTGGTAGGTGTTTCCTAGGACATAGTAGAACTCAAGCAGATGTAGTTCTGTGAATTCAGAGGATTTCAGCCAGGCGTCTATCATGCAGGGCATGGTATGCTTGCTCAGCTAGCATGACAGGATACAGAGGCTTTGAATGGAGCCTTGGAGTGAGGAGATGATGGCTTTGGGGAGTTCAAAATTATTAAAGACAGATGGCTGATGACAGTCAAGATTAAGGGGTGTGGCGCACCATAGAGGGCGCCACCGAATTGAGAGGACTTGGGTGCAGTATCAATCCTTGGTGGGGAGAAGGGACATGATCTCCGCAAGGATGGCATCCGGGATATCACTGATGCGGTCCACCCGAGATTGTACGGGTTCCTGGGATCCGGTGGGGGTAGACTCGCCGCTTCTCCCTGCGCTGCTGGGTGCAGGATCTACAACAGGCGCCACCGCTAGCAGGAGCGTCATCTTCTTGGCGCTGGGGTCAGCCGACTCCATTTTCCTTGAGGGCGTCGCATCGAGCTCATGGATTTGAGCAGAGTAATGAATGACGATCCTAGTTGTAGTGCAAGGGAAGAAGAAGGGGAGCTGTGGTTTTTCTTTAGTAGTGAGGAAGAAGGGGAGCTGGGGTTTTTCTGTAGGAGTGTGGTGAGGAATTTGGGGGTACGAGTGGAGCCTGATTGACATGAGGTGGGTGGGAGTGAGGAGGAAGAAGAGCACTCAGTGTTTTTGGGGGCGGTGTGCTGGGTAGCGCCTCTCATTAAGTAAATATATGGGCTTTTGAATTGATTTTATTATTTACTAGGGTGGATGGGCTGTTTTGTCTTGGACCCAAAGAAACGATTACTACTAGTATAGTGGAGACACTCTACCGCTACCCAGAAAAAGAATTACTACTAGTACAGTGGATACACTACCGCTTCTGGCTCCTCCGAGGTCATCGAAACGTCTCCTTCTACTGAATGTTGTCTTACTTTTGTTCACCGCCATGCGGGCCATGTAGCGCGCGGGCCCAAATGCCATCCACCAAATTAGAGTCACCCCGGTCGTAGTGCGGCAGTAACGAGCCGTCATATCACAAAACCCCACCCCCCTGCTGTCTAAGTTTGACAGACGAAGCAACCATCATTTCACTCTTTGCTGAATCCCCTTCTCCCTCACTATCTTCAAGAAAGCCAACACTTGCATCTGCCACTATTCTTCTCTCCCAACAAAGGGAAGGTAAGCGGATCCGTGATGTTGGTATATTTTCATTCAAAAAAAAAGAACTTTTGCAAAGCAGTAACCGATCCTCACTCTCTTTTTTGTTGTTTCATTGTCATTGTGATTGTGTTTTCTTTTTAGTGGTCTCCTAGTTTTCGTCAGTTTCATGACAGACCAAGGAGAACTAGGTAAAGTTTGGACCAGACGCGGGAGGCTGATCCCCACAAGACAGGGAGCTCCAAGAAGATGGAGGCAGCCACCGAGCCGACCGTAGATACCCTCACGACCACTACTGAGAAGGTCAACGCACCGTTTGAGGTTACAGGTCCCGTGGCTCTGTAGGAGCAGTTTTCCCCTTCGAGGATGTGCCCCCCCCACGCCCCACTGAGCTGCCCAAGATGATTTTCTTCTTTGCCGATCTCGGTTGTGGTTTTTCATCTAAGTATGTGGTGATAAATAATGCAAAATTTAATTAGCTTCGATGCCATGCTACCTTCCCTGTCATGCATACTTTTGACTCTACATTGTGGTTTAAATAACTTGTGTTTCTTATATTGGAAAGTAACTCAGAATTTGTTTTGTTTCAATTAGAGCCTTAATGCAGACAAGGATTGGGTGGTTGTACATATCACTCGCTATGAGGCAGATGACTTGAATATAGGCACTGGGAAAACAAAGTTCTTAGGCTGGTGCATCCTGGAATCCATTTTCACTTATACAAATGTCGAGATGTATTCCAGCCTAACTGTCGTCAGCATGCTATCCAGGGTGTACTGAAGCACAAGAAGTTCCAAGCTACTTCTTCGTTTGTGAGGTATACTGTTCTTATCAAGCTTACGCAGGAAGATGATGTGTCATGCCTCCACAAACAAGGTTATGAGTGGCAAGGCCAGAATGTTATCTTCAAGAAGGTTCACAGGATTGAGCTGTTGTCGGACGTCCTCGATGATGTTCATGGCAAGGTTCTTCTCTTGTCCATCCCAAATTAGATCGAGGCATGATAGTTTCCCCAGCTAGTGTTTAATAGTAGTTTGGATTGTGTATAATTACCTGTACCTTGCCTATTATCGAGCCCTCTGGGGCTAGTAGTCCGTTCGAATACATCTATGGGAACAACTGCTACTTTTGTGTGCCTGTGACTCATGTGAGAACCATCCTAACTGTTGCCGAAACAGATGCATCCTCACTAGTTTTTTCATGAATATGGCATCATAAGACATAATTTGTCACGGTTTATCATACGAGCAGAGTGTGCTTGATGAAATAGAGTACTTGTTCGAGAATTGTGTGCCAACGTATACATAGGGTACATAAGGATGGTTAAGTACTTGTAAACACTGTTTGTGCTACCCCACTTGTAAGAAATTGTACAAAACAAGGCGCATTGGCTCAACTCGCTTCAACACTAGAAAAGTCGGGTATCGACCAGCTAACAATCAATAATCTACTGTCCTCATATAAGGAACTACGTATCTTGTTACAGTGGTTCATGCAGTTAACTGAGGCCACAATGTAAATTCCAAACGTTCACACGCTAGTCCAGCGTTCATGTGTCACATTCACATTAAACTCAGATTCATAAAATACTTGAAAAGCATAAGTTATGCAATTTTATACATCTCAGTGATTCATAGAACATAACAAACATATACTAGTTCACAACAAAACACAAAGTTGTGAGAGGGTTTACAAATCAGGAAAAATCAAGCAAGGCTTCTCTGAGCAAAGGGCCTCCCTAGGCAGGCTTTAATTTCTAAGAAGACCACAATGCCTCTTGTCCATGCACCTGTCCCAAAAACCTCCGTGTAGCCATGCCAGCTAGTCCTCGTCCATGGATGAACTAAGAGAAAGTGCATTCCCTACTAGGATACATTTGTTTTCGCTCATCCCCACACTGCAATCAGGAAGTAAAATGTACGAATCAGCTTCTTTTAGATTGCATTGGTCATTCTACCTACTTACTACCATTGTAGGAATACCTGGAAGTTGGGTGGTTAGATGACGGCTGCGAGGGATAGCCATCTCATTTTGTGCAGTTCTACTAAAACTGAGGTGTGTACTTTTGATTGCACAGATAGAAACGATACGGAGACAGACATCCCTGTTTGTGCAAGTATGAGAAATGGTTATTTAAACTGTGACAGTAATTTGAAGTGGCATACGATTAACAACAGCATCTATTGCGTTATAGTTGGCACTACATTGATAGTATGAAAGTGCCCTTAAGTAGCATCACATCACATCAATACTGCCAGTAGTTTAACATGCATAACAACAGAATTAGTATTATTGTCATGAGAGTAGCACATGGTCAGTAAATGTGCAATCAAATTTGTGCAGTTCCACTCGGATGAAGCAATGATAATGGTGTGAGATTTAAGAGTAACTACAAAAACACATTTCATGGGAAATAAAGCAAGACGGATGTACTTCATAAAATGGTGATGGCATTGCTTCAATTTATCGACGGCACTAGACCATTATTTAATAGTTACATTAGGTGGCATTTCTTAATGCTTCATGTGATTTTAGATTAACGGTAGCGATATGGGCGTAGGGACAGCATGGGCATAAAGTGGTGAGGCAGATGTGGTTGCCAAGAGCGCAAACACTCAGTCAGCATGTCTGGTTTTGTCCCATTTTTTATCTCCTCGGCGACATTTTCCTATGTGATCATAGGAAATTTAGAATTGCTCGTTCTCATTTGCATTGTCCCCAAACACCCCTCACTTTGTTTCCATTTTCGACTAAGAGACAGGTCCACTCCCCCCCGCACTTTGCCATCCACCATGCTTTCTTTGCCTTTTCAGCCAAGAGACCAGTTGGGTAGCCAGTATCTATTACTTTCCCCCCCTTTCCTCTTAGAACCAAGTCCTAGATTCATGCTACAGCTTTCCCACTTTCTTCCCTATTTGAACCAACTCTTAGATTCGACTGTATACACTACTGCGAGATGGTGCTAACGCGACAGTACGATCGGAGACCCTTTGAGAAACTATCTGCGATGCAATAATCGCAAACAATGGTGTCAGAGAACCATCAAAAATGTCCAAAACGTTTGCGATGGCCGATGCATCAAACATGGCTCCAATTTTAGTTGCGTGTAAAATGCAGGGCATACCGTTGATCCAGCAGAACTTTGTGTGTGCGATATACGACATACAGTTCCCTCCGATGAACTGTGTGCTATTAGGGAATGCAACAGAAACAGTCGGCCAGATCAAGGTGTGTGTGATATACGACATACGGTTCACTCGGACAAACTGTTTTCGATGAGGCAAGAGAACGGAAACGGTTCATCTTAACAAGATGTGTATGACATGCGGCATTTGCAATCATCCAAAAGAACACAACCGATTCATGTAAACCAGATGTGTGTGATACGCAGCAAACAGCCCACTCGGATGAACTATTTGCATTGAGAAATTATTACACAGACGGTTAATATAGTAAGTTCGTGTGCGATTCTATTCATACAAAAAACTTTCAAAAATGCAAACTAATTTCTTGCGTATAAACAATTATCAAAAAAGTAACGAGATAGACCTTCTTCCAGCCAATCAACATATGTTCAGAAAACAAACAATGTCAAAAATTACAAAACAAAGACATTGATATTAACTAGATGGGATGGGTCTTTAAAAAGGTTTACAATACAAAGGTGTATAATGAACCTTTGCAGTTGCCCATCCAACTAGTTAATATTGAGTCCACTTCCCATCCGGTCACCCAGCTCATGACTACTCCAGCCTCCGCACACTTGGGAGTTCTGTTAGATGAGCTATCGGTAGGGAAGCTGGTCCTTGCTGCTGTAGATCCCTCTTTCCAGCCTTTATTGCCCAACACAATGGAAGTGGTTCAAATGAACAATATGTGTGTGATACGCGGCAAATAGGTCCATGATCAGAAATGTGTGCAAAGACCAATAATAACACATATGATTGATGCTAATAAGCCATGTGATTTGCTCTGTCTACAGAAGAATAACATGTATATATATATAATATATATATATATACATATATATATATATATATATATATATATATATAACTGAAATAAACATCCAATTACATAAGTGACTATACAGATCATTCACACACACCTCAATAAACAATTGCATCCATTCTAAAGTAGGAGCGGTCGTCTAGTCATCTACTTTCTTGTGACGCTCCCACCACCGCTCTGCGGCTCGATCCCTCGGCTGGGTAATGAACAAGATGTTGGGGAACGTTGCACAAAATAAAAAAATTCCTACGTTCACCAAGATCAATCTATGAGTTCATCCAGCAACGAGAGAGAGGATTGCATCTACATACCCTTGTAGATCGCGAGCGGAAGAGTTCAAGAGAACGGGGTTCAGGTAGTCGTGCACGTCGTGATCCAATCACCGGAGATCCTAGCACCGAACGGACGGCACCTCCGCGTTCAACACACATACGGTCAGTGTGACGTCTCCTCCTTCTTGATCCAGCAAGGGGGGAGGAGAGGTTGATGAAGATCCAACAACACGACGGCGTGGTGGTGGATGCAGCAGGAATCCGGCAGGGCTTCACCAAGCGTCTGCGGGAGGGAGAGGTGTAGCAAGGGGGAAGGGAGGCGCCAGGGGCAAGGGTGAGGCTGCCCTCCCTCCCCCCTCTTTATATAGCGTCCCTAGGGGGGCACTAGCCCTAGGAGATGGGATCTCCTAGGGGGGGGGGGGCGGCAGCCAAGGGGGAGCCTTGCCCCCCAAGGCAAGTGTAGGCGCCCCCTCCCCTAGGGTCCCCAACCCTAGGCGCGGGTGGGGCCCAAGGGGGGGCGCACCAACACACCAGGGGATGGTCCCCTCCCCACTTCAGCCCACGGGGCCCTCCGGGATATGTGGCCCCACCCGGTGGACCCCCGGGACCCTTCCGGTGGTCCCGGTACAATACCGGTGACCCCCGAAACTTTCTCGATGGCCGAAACAGCACTTCCTATATATAATTCTTCACCTCCAAACCATTCTGGAACTCCTCGTGACGTCCAGGATCTCATCCGGGACTCCGAACAACTTTGGGTTTGCTGCATACTAATATCTCTACAACCCTAGCATCACCGAACTTTAAGTGTGTAGACCCTACGGGTTCGGGAGATATGCAGACATGACCAAGACGCCTCTCCGGTCAACACCAATAGAGGGATCTGGATACCCATGTTGGCTCCCACATACTCCTGATGATCTCATCGGATGAACCATGATGTTGAGGATTCAATCAACCCCGTATTCAATTCCCTTTGTTAATCGGTACGTTACTTGCCCGAGACTCGATCGTCGGTATCCCAATACCTCGTTCAGTCTTGTTACCGACAAGTCACTTTACTCGTACCGTAATGCATGATCCCATGACCAGACACTTGGTCACATTGAGCTCATTATGATGATGCATTACCGAGAGGGCCCAGAGATACCTCTCCGTCATACGGAGTGACAAAACCCAGTCTCGATTCGTGCCAAACCAATAACACTTTAGGAGATACCCGTAGTGTACCTTTATAGTCACCCAGTTACGTTGTGAAGTTTGGCATACCCAAAGCACTCCTACGGTATCCGGGAGTTGCACAATCTCATGGTCTAAGGAAATGATACTCGACAATTGGAAAAGCTCTAGCTAAATGAACTACACGATCTTTGAGCTATGCTTAGAATTGGGTCTTGTCCATCACATCATTCTCCTAATGATGTGATCCTGTTATCAATGACATCCAATGCCCATAGTCAGGAAACCATGACTATCTATTGATCAATGAGCTAGTCAACTAGAGGCTCACTAGGGACTTGTTCTGGTCTATGTATTCACACGTGTATTACGATTTCCGGATAACACAGTTATAGCATGAATAATAGACAATTATCATGAACAAAGAAATATAATAATAACCATTTTATTATTGCCTCTAGGGCACATTTCCAACAGTCTCCCACTTGCACTAGAGTCAATATTCTAGTTACATTGTGATGAATCGAACACCCATTGCATTCTGGTGTTGATCATGTTTTGCCCTAGGGAGAGGTTTAGTCAACGGATCTGGTACATTGAGGTCCGCATGTACTTTACAAATATATATTTCTCCATCTTGAACAACTTCACGTATGGAGTTGAAGCAATGGTTGATGTGCCTGGTCTTCTTGTGAAACCTGGGCTCCTTGGCAAGTGCAATAGCTCCAGTGTTGTCATAGAAGAGTGCGATTGGCCCCGATGCATTGGGTATGACTCCTAGGTCGGTGATGAACTCCTTCACCCAGATAGCTTCATGCGCTGCCTCCGAGGCTGCCATGTACTCCACTTCACATGTAGATCCCACCATGACGCTCTGCTTGCAACTGCACCAGCTTACTGCCCCACCATTCAAAATATACACATATCCGGTTTGTGACTTAGAGTCATACAGATCTGTGTCGAAGCTAGGGTCGACGTAACCCTTTACGACGAGTCTTTGTCTCCTCCATATACAAGAAACATGTCCTTAGTCCTTTTCAAGTACTTAAGGATGTTCTTGACCGCTGTCTAGTGTTCCTTGCCGGGATTACTTTGGTACCTTCCAACCAAACTTACGGCAAGGTTGATATCAGGTCTGGTACAGGTCATGGCATACATGATAGACCCTATGGCTGAGGCATAGGGGATGGCACTCATCTCTTCTTTATCTTCTGTCGTGGTTGGGCATTGAGCCGAGCTCAATCTCACACCTTGCAATACAGGCAAGATTCCTTTCTTTGACTGATCCATATTGAACTTCTTCAATATCTTATCAAGGTATGTGCTTTGTGAAAGACCTATGAGGCGTCTTGATCTATCTCTATAGATTTTGATGCCTAATATGTATGCAGCTTCTCCAAGGTCCTTCATTGAAAAACACTTATGCAAGTAGGCCTTTATGCTGTCCAAAAGTTCTATATCATTTCCCATCAAAAGTATGTCATCCACATATAATATGAGAAATGCTACAGAGCTCCCACTCACTTTCTTGTAAACGCAGGCTTCTCCATAAGTCTGCATAAACCCAAACGCTTTAATCATCTCATTAAAACAAATGATTCAACTCCGAGATGCTTGCACCAGCCCATAAATGGATCGCTGGAGCTTGCATACCTTGTTAGCATTCGTAGGGTCGACAAAACCTTCTGGCTTCATCATATACAGTTCTTCCTTAAGGTGACCGTTAAGGAATGCCGTTTTGACGTCCATTTGCCATATCTCATAATCATAGTATGCGTCAATTGCTAACATGATTCGGACGGACTTCAGCTTCTCTACGGGAGAGAACGTCTCATCATAGTCAATCCCTTGAACTTGTCGATAACCCTTAGCGACAAGTCGAGCCTTATATATGGTAACATTACCATCCGCATCCATCTTCTTCTTAAAGATCCATTTGTTTTCTATCGCTCGCCGATCATCAGGCAAGTTTGTCAAAGTCCACACTATGTTTTCATACATGGATCCTATCTCGGATTGCATGGCTTCAAGCCATTTGTTGGAATCTGGGCCCGCCATCGCTTCTTCATAGTTCGAAGGTTCACCGTTGTCCAACAACATGATTTCCATGACAGGATTGCCATACCACTCTGGTGCGCAACATGTCCTTGTGGACCTTTGAAGTTCAGTAAGAGCTTGATCCAAAGTATCTTGATAATCTTCATTAACTTCCTCTCTTGTTGGTGCTGGCACCACAAGAACATTTTCCTCAGTTGCACTACTCACCGTTTCAAGTAGTACTTCATCAAGCTCTACTTTCCTCCCACTTAATTCTTTCGAGAGCAACTCTTTCTCCAGAAAGGACCCATTCTTGGCAACAAAGATCTTGCCTTCGGATCTTAAGTACAAAGTATACCCTACGGTATCCTATGAATACGCATTTTTCTGACTTGGGTTCGAGCTTCTCAGGTTGAAGTTTCTTGACATAAGCATCGCATCCCCAAACTTTTAGAAACGACAGCTTAGGTTTCTTCCCAAACCATAATTCATACGGTGTCGTCTCAATGGATTTAGACGGTGCCCTATTTAAAGTGAATGTAGTTGTCTCTAGAGCGTATCCCCAAAATGATAGGGGTAAATCAGTAAGTGACATCATAGATCGCACCATATCCAATAGAGTGCGATTACGACGTTCGGACACACCATTTCACTGAGGTGTTCCAGGCGGCGTGAGTTGTGAAACGATTCCACATTTTCTTAAGTGCGTACCAAATTCATGACTTAAATATTCTCGCCCACGATCTGATCGTAGGAACTTTATCTTTCGGTCACGTTGATTCTCTACTTCATTCTGAAACTCCTTGAACTTTTCAAAGGTCTCAGACTTGTGTTTCATCAAATAGACATACCCATATCTACTCAAGTCATCAGTGAGAGTGAGAACATAACGATATCCTCCGCGAGCCTCAACGCTCATTGGACCGCACACATCAGTATGTATGATTTCCAATAAGTTGGTTGCTCGCTCCATTGTTCCAGAGAACAGAGTCTTGGTCATCTTGCCCATGAGGCAGGGCTCGCATGTGTCAAATGATTCATAATCTAGAGACTCTAAAAGTCCATCAGCATGGAGCTTCTTCATGCGCTTGACATCAATGTGACCAAGGCGGCAGTGCCACAAGTATGTGGGACTATCGTTATCAATTTACATCTTTTGGTATTCACACTATGAATATGTGTAACATTACGCTCGAGATTCATTAAGAATAAACAATTCACCAGCAAGGCATGACCATAAAACATATCACTCATATAAATAGAACAACCATTATTCTCGGATTTAAATGAGTAGCCATCTCGAATTAAACGAGATCCTGATACAATGTTCATGCTCAAAGCTAGTACTAAATAACAATTATTGAGGTTCAAAACTAATCCCGTAGGTAAATGTAGAGGTAGCGTGCCGACGGCGATCACATCGACCTTCGAACCATTCCCGACGCGCGTCGTCACCTCATCCTTCACCAGTCTCCGCTTATTCCGCAGCTCCTGCTTTGAGTTACAAATATGAGCAACCGCACTGGTATCAAATACCCAGGAGCTACTACGAGCACTGGTAAGGTACACATCAATTACATGTATATCACGTATACCTTTGGTTTTGCCGGCCTTCTTGTCCGCTAAGTACTTGGGGCAGTTCCGCTTCCACTGACCACTTCCCTTGCAATAAAAGCACTCAGTCTCAGGCTTGGGTCCATTGGTTGACTTCTTCCTGGCAACTAGCTTACCAGGCGCGGCAACTTCCTTGCCGTCCTTCTTGAAGTTCTTCTTACCCTTGCCCTTCTTGAACTTAGTGGTTTTATTCACCATCAACACTTGATGTTCCTTTTTGATCTCCACCTCCACTGATTTCAGCATTGAATATACCTCAGGAATGGTCTTTTCCATCGCCTGCATATTGAAGTTCATCACAAAGCTCTTGTAGCTCGGTGGAAGCGACTGAAGGATTCTGTCAATGACCGCATCATCCGGGAGATTAACTCCCAGCTGAGTGAAGCGGTTGTGCAACCCAGACATCTTGAGTATGTGCTCATTGACAGAACTATTTTCCTCCATCTTACAGTTGAAGAATTTGTCGGAGACTTCATATCTCTCGACCCGGGCATGAGCTTGGAAAACCATTTTTAGCTCCTCGAACATCTCATATGCTCCGTGTTGCTCAAAATGCTTTTGGAGCCCCGGTTCTAAGCTGTAAAGCATGCCGCACTGAACGAGGGAGTAATCATCAGCACGAGACTGCCAAGCATTCATAACGTCTTGGTTCTCTGGGATTGGTGCTTCACCTAGCGGCGCTTCTAGGACATAATCTTTCTTGGCTGCTATGAGGATGATCCTCAGGTTCCGGACCCAGTCCGTATAGTTGCTGCCATCGTCTTTCAGCTTGGTTTACTCTAGGAACGCGTTGAAGTTCAGGTGGACATGAGCGTTGGCCATTTGATCTACAAGACATATTGTAAAGATTTTAGACTAAGTTCATGATAATTAAGTTCATCTTAATCAAATTATTTAATGAACTCCCACTTAGACAGACGTCCATCTAGTCATCTAAGTGAAACATGATCCGTGTCAACTAGGCCGTGTCCGATCATCACGTGAGACGGACTAGTTAACATCTGTGAACATCTTCATGTTGATCGTATCTTCTATACGACTCATGCTCGACCTTTCGGTCTTCCGTGTTCCGAGGCCATGTCTGTACATGCTAGGCTCGTCAAGTCAACCTAAGTGTATTGCGTGTGTAAATCTGGCTTACACCCGTTGTATTCGAACGTTAGGATCTATCACACCCGATCATCACGTGGTGCTTCGAAACAACGAACCTTCGCAACGGTGCACAATTAGGGGGAACACTTTTCTTGAAATTATTATGACGGATCATCTTACTTACTACCGTCATTCTAAGTAAACAAGATGAAAAACATGATAAACATCACATGCAATCATAATAGTGACATGATATGGCCAATATCATATAGCTCCTTTGATCTCCATCTTCGGGGCTCCATGATCATCTTCGTCACCGGCATGACACCATGATCTCCATCATCATGTCTTCATGAAGTTGTCATGCCAACGACTACTTCTACTTCTATGGCTAATTCGTTTAGCAATAAAGTAAAGTAATTTACATGGCGTTCTTCAATGACACGCAGGTCATACAAAAAATAAAGACAACTCCTATGGCTCCTGCCAGTTGTCATACTCAATGACATGCAAGGCGTGATTCCTATTACAAGAACATGATCTCATAAGTCACATATATATCATTCATCACTCATCACAACTTTTGGCCATACCACATCACAAAACACTTGCTGCAAAAACAAGTTAGACGTCCTCTAATTGTTGTTGCATGTTTTTACGTGGCTTCTATAGGTGATCTAGCAAGAACGTTTTCTTACCTACGTACAAGCCACAACATGATTTGCCAACTTCTATTTACCCTTCATAAGGACCCTTTTCGTTGAATCCGCTCCAGCTAAAGTTGGAGAGACAGACACCCGCTAGCTACCTTAAGCAACTAGTGCATGTCAGTCGGTGGAACCTGTCTCACGTAAGCGTAAGTGTAAGGTCGGTCCGGGCTGCTTCATCCCACAATACCGCTGAAGCAAAATAAGACTAGTAGTGGCAAGAAAGTTGACAACATCTACGCCCACAACAAATTGTGTTCTACTCGTGCAAAGAGAACTACGCATAGACCTGGCTCATGATGCCACTGTTGGGGAATGTTGCATAAAATAAAAAATTTCCTACGTTCACCAAGATCAATCTATGAGTTCATCCAGCAACGGGAGAGAGGATTGCATCTACATACCCTTGTAGACCGCGAGCAGAAGCGTTCAAGAGAACGGGGTTGAGGTAGTCGTACACGTCGTGATCCAAATCACCGGAGATCCTAGCGCCGAATGGACGGCACCTCCATTTTCAACACACGTACGGTCAGCGTGACGTATCCTCCTTCTTGATCTAGCAAGGGGGAGGAGAGGTTGATGAAGATCCAGCAGCACGACGGCGTGGTGGTGGATGCAGCAGGGATCCGGTAGGGCTTCGCCAAGCGTCTGCGGGAGGGAGAGGTGTAGCAAGGGGGAAGGGAGGCGCCAGGGGCAAGGGTGCGGCTGCCCTCCCTCCCACCTCTTTATATAGGGTCCTAGGGGGGGCACTGGCCCTCGGAGATGGGATCTCCTGGGGGGGGGGGGGCGGCGGCCAAGGGGGGAGCCTTGCCCCCCCAAGGCAAGTGGAGGCGCCCCCTCCCATAGGGTTCCCAACCCTAGGCGCAGGGGGGACCAAGGGGGGCGCACCAGCCCACCGGGGGCTGGTCCCCTCCCCACTTCAGCCCACGGGGCCATCCGGGATAGGTGGCCCCACCCGGTGGACCCCCGGGACCCTTCCGGTGGTCCCGGTACAATACTGGTGACCACCGATACTTTCCCGATGGCTGAAACAGCACTTCCTATATATAATTCTTCACCTCCGGACCATTCCGGAACTCCTCGTGATGTCCGGGATCTCATCCAGGACTCCGAACAACTTTCCGTTTGCTGCATACTAATATCTCTACAACCCTAGCGTCATCGAACCTTAAGTGTGTAGACCCTACAGGTTCGGGAGATATGCAGACATGACCGAGACGCCTCTCCGGTCAATAACCAACAGCGGGATCTAGATACCCATGTTGGCTCCCACATACTCCTCGATGATCTCATCGGATGAACCACGATGTCGAGGATTCAATCAACCCCGTATTCAATTCCCTTTGTCAATTGGTACGTTACTTGCCCGAGACTTGATCGTCGGTATCCTAATACCTCGTTTAGTCTCGTTACCGGCAAGTCACTTTACTCGTACCGTAATGCATGATCCCGTGACCATACATTTGGTCACATTGAGCTCATTATGATGATGCATTACCGAGTGGGCCCAGAGATACCTCTCCGTCATACAGAGTGACAAATCCCAGTCTCGATTAGTGCCAACCCAACAGACACTTTTGGAGATACCTGTAGTGTACCTTTATAGTCACCCAGTTACGTTGTGACGTTTGGCACACCCAAAGCACTCCTACGGTATCCGGGAGTTTCACAATCTCATGGTCTAAGAAAATGATACTCGACAATTGGAAAAGCTCTAGCTAAACGAACTACACGATCTTTGAGCTATGCTTAGAATTGGGTCTTGGCTGTCACATCATTCTCCTAATGATGTGATCCCATTATCAATGACATCCAATGCCCATAGTCAGGAAACCATGACTATTTATTGATCAACGAGCTAGTCAACTAGAGGCTCACTAGGGACTTGTTGTGGTCTATGTATTCACACGTGTATTACGATTTTCGGATAACACGGTTATAGCATGAATAATAGACAATTATCATGAACAAAGAAATATAATAATAACCATTTTATTATTGCGTCTAGGGCATATTTCCAACACAAGACACTTCCTCGTGTCATCGATCCGCCTGTACATCTTGCAGCTTGTGTACACGTCATTGGCCGTGTACTTGACGTGTTCTTCATCCACTCTCTGATGCTAAATACTATGCCATGTGTCCTTGTCCTTCTTGCTCTTATCCTTCATCTTCATGTAGTAGGGGTTGATGATGGCCGAGGCGAGGTCAACCAGGGAGTTCAGTTTGTTCTTGGTGCCTCCCCAGACCTTGTAGTGGTCCTGGATGTTGACAAGATTTGGTCATTTCAAGCCCAAAACCTTGAGCTCTTTTAGATCGTTGGTGGTGCCGACCGTAGCGAACTTGTAGTCGGAGCTCTTGATAAAACTGGAGAAATGCCTGCAAGGCCTTGTGGAAATATTGAAGTGGTAGACGAGGACGTCATGTCACACGCACAACTGGGCGAGGGCAACCTTCTGATCGTGCCCGGCACGACTGATGGTGTACTCGAGGTCGAAGCTTACCACTTGGTACTTGTCCTCGGCAAGGAACTTTTCCATAGTTTGTATGGAGCTCTCCACCGACAACGGATCATTCGTGTACACCACCAAGAGGGCCTTCCCCCTCGCGTGGGTGTCCACTACGTGATGCGTGGTGAACTGCCCGCCGTTGTCGTCGTCGGCCGCTGGGAACGCCATTTTAGCCACGGGGATCGCCATTGGAACCGCTGGATGTCCTCTTTGTATTTGTCGTCGTGGAGGTGCTTATTGTGTCGTGTGACACGAGAGATGAAGGTAAATGGCCGCGAGAATAAATGGGAGCACTTAGTCTGCATGTTCGCCAGGGAAGCGGCGCATCGGTGTCTATCATAGGGGTGTGGGGCGTAGGAGATGCTTACGCCCGATCAGGAGGTCGGCGGGGCTTGAAGGGATGGCCGTTGGCGGTGCCAAGCATGGCGGTGCAGTGAGGTCGAGGGGAGGGCTGAGGCAGGGGACTAGGCCGGTGATTGCTGGCGTTTATAGGAAGATCGTCAACACTAACTGGCTGGACGTAGATGAAGGCGATCTTCCTGTTCTTTTTACATCGGACCATGCAGAAAAAATGGACTAACCTATTTGTTTTCAGTCGACTGTTATTTTCATAGGACCACACCTTGTGGTGTGGTGGAGGAGCATCTGCATTTTCCTGCTATCCCTGTGCTCATATTTCAAAAATCCTAGCATCTAGTAATTTCGTGTGCCATGCATGTTGTAGAGCTATCATATGTCTCCCGTCATTTATTTCTCACCGACCTGCAATCTGCTACTTTTACACTGTACTACTTGTGCACACACTTCACCCATACTCACACCATTGTTTTTTATTCATGGTATTTCAGACTCTGACACAGTGTTGATGAGTACACAAAAGAAAAGACAGAAGTCGCTCCAGTGTAACTAGGAGATAAGCACTAAGCGCTTCAGCGCTCTAAAGGGTGTACTATTAGCAGATGGAGACAGTAAACATAGCTCTGTAGTTGATGATCTCAATTGCCACACACAACCATCCTAGGTGCTTGCTTTAACTTTGCGCTATCAAATGTGGTTGCATGTTGCATATGGTGTCTAGCTTGTATTGCTTCCAATTTGGTTAAATTGCATCTGCTTACTTTACACATTATACCTTTGATAATGACATGCCTTCCTGTTTTTGATACATACTACATATTTCTATTAACCATGTTCGTACATCAAACTAATGCTCTTTTGTATCCCTCCTCAATCACTTATGATGGGACAGTGTAACATCTCAATTTTCAATTTGGATGTTATACATAGATCATCATATGCATATCATATTTTTACTGCACTTTGGTTGTGATCCACGAAATCTTAAGCAACTCAAGGACCTAAGGAGAGAGTTGGAGGTTTCATTTATATTTCATACTAGAACATATGCCCGTGCGTTGCAACGGAAAAAAATTTATGTTTTGTGCAAGCATAATGTCTCGTAGCACCGGATTCAGTACGAAGAACATGCTACAATGCAGCATCCTTTTACAAAATGAACATAAAAAATAGGACGCAATTTATCCACGCCCATATTTTCTTTGCGGGCATAATCTCCCACTAATTTCATTTAAGTATAATTCTTCCTTTAGTTACAAAGACGTTCTCATCTGTTTTAGTCAGGAATCAAATCCTTCTTTTTTTAATTTAGTAGCCTCACCACAATGAAGCCTATGGATCTTCCTTTTAATTATCCTACCTTTTTACCTCAAATCCTTCCTTTAATTAGGCACATCAATTTGAATATTCTATTTATCAAGGTCACAGTCGTTCTTTATTATTCCATCGGTTTACCCACAATCCTTTCTTTAATTAGCTACATCTATTTAAATATCCTATTTAAGCCCATATCCCGAGACCGCTTATTTAACAGTCTGTTTGTTGATTCATAAGGCCGCTTGTATATTTACAGGTGGGAACCATTGTAAAACAGCGAGGCGGGATCAGTATATGTGAAAAATGCATAGCTTGTTGGTTGTTAGATCAAAGAGCCAGACACGAGGTACTGCGTTCAATTCCCACAATGTTGACTTATTTTGGTCCAATTATTTTTTTTCGCGGTCTCTATGAAAGCCCATAGAAGGCCTCAACGTACGTGTACCTAGCCCAGATGGATCACCATGTGTACGAGCGAGTCACACGAAGCTTTAGCATGCACTCAAACCAAACGAAAATTAATGAAAAGGATCAAACCAAACCAAGAATACATATTCCCTTTAATAGTAGGTATAGATTTGAATTTATTTCAAATTTGAAAAGAGGATCAATTTGATTTTCAATATTTTCTTTCCAATTATTTCCAACAATAAAATAAATGAGAGAAGATAAAATGACATCTTCAAAAAGAGAAATACTGGAGAAGAAATTTTGAAATCAAATTATTAGTTTTATTTGAATTTTATTTGCAGTTTATTTGAATTAGAGAAAAACATGCATTTTAAAAAATTGCATTTAGTACAGAAAAATGTTGATTTTGTCCCAAATGTTAGGTTTGGACGGTAAAATTTGTTTCTCGAATTTTTAGATTTTTATTTTCATTTATTTAGGATTTTTCTCGCGGAAAATTGTTTAAAAAAACTGCGCGCGACCCAACCGAGCCGGCCCAGCAGGCCGCCACCGCCTTCCCCGCGCCGCGCCGCCGTGTCACCATTGGACTCTGGAGGAGTCCAGGCACGCCCGCCCCGCGCCGCCCTACCCGTTTTCCAAGTCGAACAGGGCCGCTGCCTCGCCCTCCCGCCTTTATAAGGCCGGGACCCGACGCCCTCGACCTCCTCATCGCCCCGCCACCGCAGCGCCACACCACCACCACCGCCGAGCCGCCGCCGCCGACCGCATAGCCGCCGCCCGCGCCGCTAGCTGCTGCTGCTGTCGCCGCCACTGAGAGAAGCCGCCATTGCCTTGGGCCGAAGCCGCCGCTCCACCTCACCGGATCCCGCCGCCGCCGACGCTGACCCCGCGGTTGACCTCATTGAACGATTTGACCGGTATAAAACCGATCCGGTTTTCTTGGTTTAGTTCGTTTTTCTAGTTTCGGTTATTAGGTTCAGATCTGTTTTTATTTTAGTTGTTATTTAACAAATGTTCACCCGTTAGTATTTTATAGCGAATGAATTGATTCGTTTAGTTCTATTAGCGGACGTTCGTCCGATAGATTTTTCTTTTTACTTTTATTTTCGGCTAGGGACCTATCCGCGAATAAGTTTTATCGCGATTTAGCCCCTGATCTTAAAACTAGCGTAACTTTTAGCTCGTTCGTCCAAATTAGATGAAACCAATGCCTAAACCTGTAACACCCTCGATGCGGCTATATCTCCCACGTGTCGAAGCACGACTTAGAGGCATAACCGCATTGAAAGCAATGTCGCAAGTGAGGTAATCTTCACACAACCCATGTAATACATAAGGGAAAGAGATACATAGTTGGCTTACAGTCGCCACTTCACATAGTAAATAAATAAACATCCATCATTCAGATTACACTCAAGGTCCGACTACGGTACCAAAATAAAAGAAGACTACCCCAAATGCCACACAGATCCCCGATCGTTCCAACTGGGCTCCACTACTGATCGTCTGGAAAAGAAACATAGTAACGACCACTGTCCTCGTCAAACTCCCACTTGATCTCGATTGCGCCACTTGCGCTGGTATCATCGGTACCTGCATCTGTTTTGGTAGAATTTGTGAGCCACGAGGACTCAGCAATCTCACACCCACGAGATCAAGACTATTTAAGCTTATAGGTAGGACAGAGTTGTGAGGTGGAGCTGTAGCAAGCGACTAGCATATATGGTGGCTACATTCGCAAAAGAGAGCGAGAAGAGAAGCAAGGCACGGTCGTGAAGCTAGTAGTGATCAAGAAGTGATCCTAGAGCAACCTACGCCAAACATAATTCCAACACCGTGTCCACTTCCCGGACTCCACCGAGAAGAGACCATCACGGTTACACACGTAGTTGATGTATTTTAATTAAGGTCAACTTCGGGTTTTCTACAACCGGACATTAACAAATTCCCATCTGCCTCATAACCGCGGGCACGGCTTTCGAAAGATAATACCCTGCAGGGGTGTCCCAACTTAGCCCATCATAAGCTCTCACGGTCAACGAAGGATAAACCTTCTCCCGGGAAGACCCGATCAGTCTCGGAATCCCGGTTCGCATGACATTTCGGCAATGGTAAAACTAGACCAGCAAAGCCACCCGATGTGCCGACAAATCCCGATAGGAGTCGCACGTATCTCGTTCTCAGGGCACACCGGATAAGTCAAGCTACGAGTAAAACCAGGCCTCGAGTTTCCCCGTGGTGGCCCCGCAGGTTGCTCAGTTCGGACCAACACTCGAAGGAGCACTGGCCCGAGGGGGGGGGGGGCTAAAATAAAGATGACCCTCGGGCTCGCGAAAACCCAAGGGAAAAAGGGTGTAGGTGGCAAATGGTAAAACCAAGGTTGGGCCTTGCTGGAGGAGTTTTATTCAAAGCGAACTGTCAAGGGGGTCCCATAAATCACCCAACCGCGTAAGGAACGCAAAATCAAGGAACATAACACCGGTATGACGGAAACTAGGGCGGCAAGAGTGGAACAAAACACCAGGCATAAGGCCGAGTCTTCCACCCTTTACCAAGTATATACGTGCATTAATTAAAACAATAGATATTGTGATATCCCAAAATATCCATGTTCCAACAAGGAACAAACTTCATCTTCACCTGCAACTAGCAACGCTATAAGAGGGGCTGAGCAAAAACGGTAACATAACCAAACAACAGTTTGCTGGGAAAGGATGGTTAGAGGCTTGACATGGCAATATGGGTGGCATGATATAGCAAGTGGTAGGTAACGTAGCATAGGCATAGCAAAAGAGCGAGCATCTAGCAAGCAAAGATAGAAGTGATATCGAAGGTATGGTCATCTTTCCTACAAGGTTCTCAGAGTTGTCGAAGGCTTGATCCTCGTAGGCGTTCTCAACAGGTTCCTCGTTCACGTACTTGTCTCCCGGCTCTACCCAAAGCAAGAACACAAGCAATGGAACAACAATCAAACAAGGAGCAATGCACAAGCAATATGATGCAATACATGACATGCTATGCGGGATGTGATATGCAATGCATATGTGTGCTCCGGAAGGAAAATGATGAACAATGCATCAAATTGGCAAACCAAGTATGCCGCTGGAAAGATGAGATGATTTCGGTTGAAATCGATATGAAGATCCCCGGAAACGGATGCACGCTTTGCAAATGACAAGCAAAACAAGAATGACGCGAATCTGCGTTTAACAGCATGATGCTACTTAGCATGCAACAAGAAACTATGCTACAGCACCCCAACATAAAAACAAAGCATATGGCAGTGATCTACAGGAGATGCTTAACAAAAGAGGAACACTGAGCTACGGCTAAATCACATCATAACAGGCTCAAACAAGCATGGTGAAAGTGCAAAAAAATATCAGGTTCACAGACTTGGTGAAAACACAAATATGCCAGAAATTAACATCAGGAAGGCATGTTTAGAGCAAGCAAACAACAAGCTATAGGAACTTATAATAGAAAAACAAGACATGGCAGGAATCTACTCGAAGCATAGATCAAAAGTCCCTTACTGACCATAAGCCAAAACGGATCATAAGAAATGATGGCACCCATGTAAACATAGCAAATTTCATTACAGATCTCAGACTTAGTAGAAAAACTGGACATGGCAAAAACAGATAACAAGTAGGCATGTTCGTGAGCTCGATGCACTCACTACAGAGCATCTCATGATAAACTAAGCATACACCCATCAAGAAGACATGGCATAGAAACTATACATGGCAAGAACAACATCATAGCACGCACGGATCAACTACAACAACCTTGTGAAAATTGAATATCATGTAAACAATCTGCCAGGAAACATTTTGTAGCAAAAGTAGAGCACGAAAATGACATGCTAGACTACTCCATAATTGCCAACAAAGGCATGGATGGATAGAGAACATCCATATGTTCAAAACACCCTTACTGATCATGCTCAAAATGGGCATAGATCTCTCTGTAACAACATGAACACATGGCATAAAAATAACAGCAGGACGTGACTTAGTGAAATTACTAAGTTCCTAAAATCAGCAACGTTATCATCCCTAGTTTGCATGCTTGTGCTAGTCACCACAGAGATCACAAAAATACATGGCATACACCCCTGTAAAGATGGCATGGCATAGATCAAAACATATGTAGGGCTCAAGTTCATAAGATGCACACATCAATCATGGCAAAAATGACAAAAGTGCATGTTCTGTTAATAAACAGAAACTAACATTATGAAGCACTGTTCCAACAGCATTTCGGGCATCAAGATGAGATCAAATGAAAATGGTGCAATGAGATGAAATGATGTACACATTGAGACTAACAATTCGGTACGCTACACGCCCAAAACGAAGCCGCGGGTGCAAAGTTGTGGTGCGATGAAAATGCAATAAAATATCTGCAGGAAAAAGACTTAGAGGATCTTTGGGGTCAACCTCCACACAGATCTAGGGTTCCTGTGGCACGCGAACCGAGGCGTGGCCGGAGCTCGCCGGAGTTGGCGCTGCGGTGGCCGGAGAAGGAGCGGGGGGGGGGGGGGGGGGCGCCGGCGAGGTGGTTCCGGGGCGGATCCGGCGCCAGCGGCGGCGAAGGCGTGGTCGGGGCGCGGGCGGCGAGGGGGGGGCGCGGGGCGGCGCGGCCGGGCGGCGGAGGCGGACGCCGAGCGCGGCGGGCGGCGGCGCAGCGCGGCCGCGGGAGCGGGTGGCGGCGGGCGCGGCGCTCCACGGGAGCGGGCGGCGGCCGCGGGCCGCGGGGGCCCCGCACGGGCCTCGCGGGCCCGCGGGGTCAGTGGTGAACTGGGGACCGGCCCGGGCACGTGGCGGCCGCTGATTGGCCGCGCGGTCGGCGGCGGACGTGTCCGGCGCCGGCGGACGATGTCCGGCGCGCGGAGAGGAGCGGGGCTAGGTTTAGGGTAGGAAATGATCCGGGATTTCGGGGGAGGAGGTGTTTTTATAGGTAGGAGGAGCTAGGGAGCTCCAAATGAGGTGCGGTTTTCGCCCACACAATCGTGATCCGACGACGGAGAGCATGGAAGTGACTTATGGGTTATTGGGCTGTTTTGGAGGGGTGTTGGGCTGCAACCCAAAAGAGGCCTATGCGGTTACCCGGTTAACCGTTGGAGTATCAAACGAGCTCCAAATGACCCGAAACTTGACAGGTGGTTAACCGGTGGTGTACCAAGGCCACTTGGCAAGCCTCGGTCTATTCCGAGAACGTTTAACACCCTCTCACAACAAAGAGACAAGAGGGGTGCACCGGTGCATGTGGGAGCGTCGGAATGCAAAATGGACAACGGGGAAAATGCTCGGATGCATGAGACGAACACGTATGCAAATGAGGTGCACATGATGACATGATATGAGATGCATGACATGAACAAAATGCAAAACAAAAGACAAAACCCAACCACGGAGGGAATACCATAGCACATAGCCGAAAATGGCAAGAGTTGGAGTTACAAATATGGAAAGTTACATCCGGGGTGTTACAACACTCCACCACTACAAGAGGATCTCGTCCCAAGATCTAGGATTGAAAGAACTCTGGATATTTGAAACAGAGGTGAAACTCGCGCTCCCAGGTGGCTTCTCGGTCAGAATGTTGTGACCACTTCACTTTCAGGTATTTGATTGACTTGTTGCGAGTCTTACGCTCGGTTTCTTCAAGAATAGCAACGGGGTGCTCATGATAAGAGAGATCTTCTTGGAGGTCA
Source organism: Triticum timopheevii (assembly GCA_963921465.1). NCBI lineage: Eukaryota > Viridiplantae > Streptophyta > Magnoliopsida > Poales > Poaceae > Triticum > Triticum timopheevii. Next base: position 241,997,072 of record OY997264.1, on the reverse strand, counting down.
ATTTCTTCGAAGTTGATAGTGCGCTCAGGAGTCTTGAAGCACTTGCGAAGCTGTGACACATGAAACACATCGTGCACGTTTGCAAAGTGGGATGGAAGCTCAAGTTGATAGGCGAGATCGCCTCTTTTGCCAATGATCTTGAAAGGACCCATGTATCTAGGGGCAAGCTTCCCTTTGATACCGAAGAGACGAGTGCCTTTCATTGGAGAGACGCGGAGGTAGACATGGTCTCCGATTTCAAAAGCCACATCACGGTGCTTGTCATCATAATAACTCTTCTGGCGCGATTACGCGGCTTTGAGATTCTCACGAATGACTTTGCACATTTCTTAGGCTTCTATGATCAGGTCGTTGCCAAGAAGTTGGCGTTCGCCTGTCTCGGACCAATTGAGAGGAGTACGGCACTTCCTGCCATAGAGAATTTCAAATGGGGCCTTGCCCGAACTCGCTTGGAAGCTGTTGTTGTAGGAGAACTCGGCATATGGAAGACAATCTTCCCACTTCATGCCAAAGGAAATGACACAAGCCCTGAGCATATCTTCAAGGATTTGATTGACTCGCTCGACTTGGCCACTAGTTTGAGGATGGAAAGCTGTGCTGAAACGAATGTTGGTGCCCATGGCCTTCTGAAAGGAGTCCCAGAACTTAGAAGTGAAGATGCTTCCACAGTCTGAAGAGATCAATTGTGGAATACCGTGCAAGGAGACAATTCTGGAGGTGTATAGCTCTGCTAACTGAGCTGCTGTGATAGATTCTTTGATAGGAAGAAAATGAGCCACTTTAGTAAGCTTGTCAATGACAACAAAGATAGCATCATTTCCACGCTTGGACTTAGGAAATCCAGTCACGAAGTCCATCTCGATATGGTCAAACTTCCATTCCGGAATAGCAAGAGGTTGGAGGAGACCAGCTGGTCTTTGGTGTTCTGCTTTCACCCTTCTGCAGACATCACATTCATTCACGAATTGAGCAATTTCTCGCTTCATTCGAGTCCACCAATACGACTGCTTGTGGTCATGGTACATCTTCGTACTTCCAGGATGAATGGATAGAAGGGAATTGTGTGCCTCATTCATGATGACTTTTCTTAGATCGCCTTTGGGAACCACAATTCGATCCTCAAAGAAAAGAGTATCTTTGTCATCCAAGCGATAGCACTTGTATTTGGGAATGCCCTTGTCGATACCACGTTTCACCTTCATCACCATGGTATCCAGGAGTTGTGCCTCATGAATTTGATCTTCCAAAGTAGGAGATACTATGAGGTTGGCAAGAAAGCCTTGAGGGACAACTTGAAGATTCAGTTTGCGGAAAGCTTCACAAAGATCCGGTTGGAAGGGCTTGACAATTAGACTGTTGCAATAAGCCTTTCTGCTCAGAGCATCTACAATCACATTCGCCTTGCCAGGAGTATATTCAATACTTGGATTGTACTCTTGAATCATTTCAACCCATCAAGTTTGCCTGAGGTTGAGGTTGGGTTGCGTGAAGATATACTTGAGACTCTTGTGATCGGTGAAAATGTCCACTTTCCTTCCCAACAAGAGATGTCTCCATGTTATCAATGCATGGACAACTGCCGCCAACTCAAGATCGTGAGTGGGGTATTTCTTTTCGTTGGGCTTCAACTGACGAGAGGTATAGGCCACAACTTTCTTCTCTTGCATTAACACAGCACCGAGACCTTGAAGAGAAGCATCACAGAATACTTCGAATGGCTTGGACTCATCAGGAGGAGTTAAGACAGGAGCTGTGACTAGCTTCTCTTTGAGGGTGTTGAAAGCAACGTCACACTCAGGCGTCCATACATACTTGACATGCTTCTGGAGGAGGATGGAAAGAGGCTTTGCAATCTTAGAGAAGTTCTCGACAAATCTTCGTCAATAGCTTGCAAGACCGAGAAAACTTCGGAGCTGCTTGACATTCTGAGGAGGTTCCCAATTCAAAATTGAAGACACCTTCTCGGGATTAACAGCGATGCCCTTGGCGGAGATGATGTGACCAAGATAAAGAACTTCATCAAGCCAGAACTCACATTTGGAAAACTTCGCATAGAATTGATGCTCTCTGAGCTTGTCGAGCACCAATCGCAAATGTTTGGCATGATCCTGCTTATTCTTGGAGAAGACCAAAATATCATCGAGATACACCAAGACGAAATCATTGGTGTAGGGGTTGAAGATAAAGTTCATCATTCGAGAGAATGTTCGAGGAGCATTGACAAGGCCGAAAGACATGACAGTATATTCATAAGAACCATAGCTTGTTCTGAATGCTGTCTTGGGAATATCTTGTTCATGAATGCGAATCTGATGATAACCCATACGAAGGTCAAGCTTGGAGAATACTTTAGCACCTTTGAGTTGCTCAAATAGCTCATTGATGTTGGGAAGTGGATACTTGTTCTTGATTGTCTTCTTATTCAATGGACGGTAACCGACGCAAAGTCGGTCCGTGCCATCCTTCTTCTGGACAAAAAGAACTCCACAACCCCATGGAGATGAACTCGGTCTGATCAAACCCAGATGTTCTTGTTCATCGAGCTGCTTCTTCAATTCCTTCAGTTCTTCAGGTCCAAGGTTGTAAGGACGCTTGCAAACGGGTTCCGTGCCAGGCTCAAGATCGATAACAAATTCAACCGGCCGGTGAGGAGGCATACCCGAAAGCTCTTCTGGAAAGACATCTTGGTACTCACAAATGACTGGAATCTGAGAGATAGCATCCAACTCGCCCTTCTCATTGAGAGAAAACAACCGAATGGTTTCATCACGAGCGGCATAGATGATAACATCCTCAGAAGAGTGTGTCAATTGAATTTCCCTGGCAGCACAATCAAGTTGAGCTTTGTGCTGAGGAAGCCAGTCCATACCGAGAATTAGATCAATATCCGAGTCACCAAGGACAATTGGAGAAGACAGAAATCTATAGTCGCCCATCTTGATTGTGGTATCCGGAACCACCAAACTGGAGCTCAACCGTTTACCCGGAGAAATGACAGCCATGGGTTTATCCAAATGAGAAGAAGTGAAATCATGCTTGGAAAAAAACGGTCTTGACGTGAAACAATGCGATGCACCAGTATCAAATAAGACTTTTGCAGGAATAGAGTTAACTGGAAGGTTACCCATGATCACATCTGAAGAATCCTCTGCCTGAGCTGCATTCATCAAGTTCACCTTTGCATGCTTCGGATTATGCTTGACCACTGCATTGCTTGAAGACCTCACAGGAGGAGGAGGCGGAAGACGGCTTTGGTTGAAGCATTTGTTTGCATAGTGACCTTTCTGCTGGCACTTGTTGCAAGTCACTTCTGAGAGCGGACGGTGATAAGGAGCATTTGACCTTGGAGCTTGAGGCTGAGACTTGTTCTGGTAGCTTGGGTTGGGTGGGTGGGAAGATCCATGACCACCTGAGTTCTTCTGTTGATAAGGCTGACGGAACGGAGGAGGAGGAAGGTAGAACTTTTGCTGCTTCGCTGCCACTTGAGAGGAAGAAGAAGACTGAACTGCATCCCTAATTCTCTTCTTTGAAGCCTCACACTTGAGCTGAGCACCTTCTTGCTTGAGTGCCATATTGTAGAATTGATCAAACTGAGTAGGCTCAACAAGAACGAGAGCTAACTGCAGATCCTCTCTAAGGACACCTCTGAATTGATAGATCATACTCTTTTCATCAGGAACATCTTGTTTAGTGAAGCGAGCAAGTTTCTGAAACTGCTTGTTGTATTCGTACACTGACATGTTGCCTTGCTTGAGATTGCGGAACTCCTCACGCTTTCTCTCAACAACACTGGTAGGAATGTGGTGAGCTTTAAAGTCCCGACAGAAATCAGTCCAAGTAATCACTCGACCTCCTCTGGAATCCTTGTATTGCTGGAACCAATCAGCTGCTTGATCCTTGAGCTGAAAAGACGCGAACTTGACGTAGTCCTCAGGCCTGAAATTGCTGCATTCGAAATGCTTGTTGATATCCACGAGCCAATCATCGTTGTCTGTGGCCTCGACACAGTAGCTGAAAGACTTTGGCTGATTCGCAAGGAACTGGTTGAGGGTCAGGTACTGAGGCTGATGGTTGAACTGCCCTTGACCTTGATTCCCTTGGTTGCCTTGGCCTTGGTTACGCTCTTGCATCAGCTGAATCAACAACTGAGCGTTGGCGTTAGTGGTTGCCATCAAAGTTTGCCATGCCTCCTGAGGCGGAGGTGGAGGTGGAGGGTTTGCCTGACTCCAATCACTGCGTTCCAGATTCTGACGCATTGGCGGAGCCATCCTGAAGAGGGTGACATCTGTTAGCATCTTGATAGACAGATAGACAAGTTGAATCAACGGATAGAAATTGCAACATATAGTCTTCACAATAAACATTCAAACAGGGATGAACGAATGAATTACAAAGTAAACACAATGTCCATTAAGGTGAGAAGCCACTTGATGAGATATTGATGAAAGAAAATAAAAACAAGGTATGAATGGAACAAATAAGTGGTAAGGATTACCCAATCACAAACCAAATATCTGCGGGAAGAAGTGCTAGAGCTACTTGAATCCCACCTATAAACTCCCGAAATTTCTGGTTATGCAATCAGGTGTTGGGGATACAGGGGAAGCAATATATCTCACCCAAACTAACAATCCCTACATCCAGCTGTATCCATCCGTTAACACATAACGAAGAAACCTTCGGAAATCGTGTACCTCAGCCTTCGAAAAGCATCCGTTATATGAGTCATGGCAATACTCCCATACTCACCTCAGTACTGGGTTATCGGGGTTATCTCACCAACAATTGTACAAAAGAGATTTTCGATGTCGGCAAAACTCAGGTATTCCAGAACTGCAACGATAAAATTGTGACGACAACACCTCGGAGCTCAACTCCCCGGGACACTGCCACAACCCCTAAATGTCAGGAGGCACCAAGAACAATGTTCTCGTCACAAAACCATCAGAACGATTCCAAGATACCCGCGTGATCCTAAAAATTTTTTTTAGTGAAATTTGAGGAGAGGAGAGTCAAAACTTCTACGTCAGGAGACCTCACCAGAGCGACGAAGGGACTGAGGAGTAAAAAGAATCCTACTCTCCGATATATATAATCCTAAGACTCAAAACATTTTTGTTCTAGACTCAACATCGCCAGCAAACAATCAAGCAGGGGGCTCCTAAGTCGGGGATGGCTCTAATTACCAACTTGTAATGCCCTCGATGCGGCTATATCTCCCACGTGTCGAAGCACGACTTAGAGGCATAACCGCATTGAAAGCAATGTCGCAAGTGAGGTAATCTTCACACAACCCATGTAATACATAAGGGAAAGAGATACATAGTTGGCTTACAGTTGCCACTTCACACAATACATAAATAAACATCCATCATTCAGATTACACTCAAGGTCCGAATACGGTACCAAAATAAAAGAAGACTACCCCAAATGCCACACAGATCCCCGATTGTCCCAACTGGGCTCCACTACTGATCGTCTGGAAAAGAAACATAGTAACGACCATGGTCCTCGTCAAACTCCCACTTGAGCTCGATTGTGCCACTTGCGCTGGTATCATCGGTACCTGCATTTGTTTTGGTAGAATCTGTGAGCCACGGGGACTCAGCAATCTCACACCCGCGAGATCAAGACTATTTAAGCTTATAGGTAGGACAGAGTTGTGAGGTGGAGCTGCAGCAAGCGACTAGCATATATGGTGGCTACATTTGCAAAAGAGAGCGAGAAGAGAAGCAAGGCACGGTCGTGAAGCTAGTAGTGATCAAGAAGTGATCCTAGAGCAACCTACGCCAAACATAACTCCAACACCGTGTTCACTTCCCGGACTCCGCCGAGAAGAGACCATCACGGTTACGCACGCGGTTGATGTATTTTAATTAAGGTCAACTTCGGGTTTTCTACAACCGGACATTAACAAATTCCCATCTGCCTCATAACCGCGGGCACGGCTTTCAAAAGATAATACCCTGCAGGGGTGTCCCAACTTAGCCCATCATAAGCTCTCACGGTCAACGAAGGATAAACCTTCTCCCGGGAAGACCCGATCAGTCTCGGAATCCCGGTTCGCATGAAATTTCGACAATGGTAAAACTAGACCAGCAAAGCCGCCCGATGTGCCGACAAATCCCGATAGGACTCGCACGTATCTCATTCTCAGGGCACACCGGATAAGTCAAGCTACGAGTAAAACCAGGCCTCGAGTTTCCCCGTGGTGGCCCCGCAGGTTGCTCGGTTCGGACCAACACTCGAAGGAGCACTGGCCCGGGGGGGGGGGGGGCTAAAATAAAGATGACCCTCGGGCTTGCGAAAACCCATGGGAAAAAGGGTGTAGGTGGCAAATGGTAAAACCAAGGTTTGGCCTTGCTGGAGGAGTTTTATTCAAAGCAAACTGTCAAGGGGGTCCCATAAATCACCCAACCGCGTAAGGAACGCAAAATCAAGGAACATAACACCGGTATGACGGAAACTAGGGCGGTAAGAGTGGAACAAAACACCAGGCATAAGGCCGAGTCTTCCACCCTTTACCAAGTATATAGGTGCATTAATTAAAACAATAGATATTGTGATATCCCAAAATATCCATGTTCCAACAAGGAACAAACTTCATCTTCACCTGCAACTAGCATGCTATAAGAGGGGCTGAGCAAAAGCGGTAACATAGGCAAACAACGGTTTGCTGGGAAACGATGGTTAGAGGCTTGACATGGCAATATGGGTGGCATGATATAGCAAGTGGTAGGTAACGTAGCATAGGCATAGCAAAAGAGCGAGCATCTAGCAAGCAAAGATAGAAGTGATATCGAAGGTATGGTCATCTTGCCTACAAGGTTCTCAGAGTTGTCGAAGGCTTGATCCTCGTAGGCGTTCTCAATAGGTTCCTCGTTCACATACTTGTCTCCCGGCTCTACCCAAAGCAAGAACACAAGCAATGGAACAACAATCAAACAAGGAGCAATGCACAAGCAATATGATGCAATACATGACATGCTATGCGGGATGTGATATGCAATGCATATGTGTGCTCCGGAAGGAAAATGATGAACAATGCATCAACTTGGCAAACCAAGTATGCCGCTGGAAAGATGAGATGATTTCGGTTGAAATCGATATGAAGATCACCGGAAACGGATGCACGGTTTGCAAATGACAAGCAAAACAAGAATGACGCGAATCTGCGTTTAACGGCACGATGCTACTTAGCATGCAACAAGAAACTATGCTACGGCACCCCAACATAAAAACAAAGCATATGGCAGTGATCTACAGGAGATGCTTAACAAAAGAGGAACACTGAGCTACGGCTAAATCACATCATAACAGGCTCAAACAAGCATGGTGAAAGTGAAAAAAAATATCAGGTTCACAGACTTAGTGAAAACACTAATATGCCAGAAATTAACATCAGGAAGGCATGTTTAGAGCCAGCAAACAACAAGCAACAGGAAGTTATAATAGCAAAACAAGACATGGCAGGAATCTACTCAAAGCATAGATCAAAAGTCCCTTACTGACCATAAGCCAAAAAGGACCATAAGAAATGATGGCACCCATGTAAACATAGCAAGTTTCATTACAGATCTCAGACTTAGCAGAAAAACTGGACATGGCGAAAACAGATAACAAGTAGGCATGTTCGTGAGCTCGATGCACTCACTACAGAGCATCTCATGATAAACTAAGCATACACCCGTCAAGAAGACATGGCATAGAAACTATACATGGCAAGAACAACATGATAGCATGCACGGATCAACTACAACAACCTTGTGAAAATTGAATATCATGTAAACAATCTGCCAGGAAACATTTTGTAGCACAAGTAAAGCACGAAAATGACATGCTAGACTACTCCACAATTGCGAACAAAGGCATGGATGGGTAGAGAACATCCATATGTTCAAAACAACCTTACTGATCGTGCTCAAAATGGGCATAGATCTCTCTGTAACAACATGAACACATGGCATAAAAATAACAGCAGGACATGACTTAGTGAAATTACTAAGTTCCCGAAATCAGCAACGTTATCATCCCTAGTTTGCATGCTTGTGCTAGTCACCACAGAGATCACAAAAATACATGGCATACACCCCTGTAAAGATGGCATGGCATAGATCAAAACATATGTAGGGCTCAAGTTCATAAGATGCACACATCAATCATGCCAAAAATGACAAAAGTGCATGTTCTGTTAATAAACAGAAACTAACATTATGAAGCACTCTTCCAACAGCATTTCGGGCATCAAGATGACATCAAATGAAAATGGTGCAATGAGATGAAATGATGTACCTATTGAGACGAACAATTCGGTATGCTACACGCCCAAAACGGAGCCACGGGTGCAAAGTTGTGGTGCGATGAAAATGCAATAAAATATCTGCAGGAAAAAGACTAAGAGGATCTTTGGGGTCAACCTCCACATAGATATAGGGTTCTAGTGGCACGCGAACCGAGGTGTGGCCGGAGCTTGCCGGAGTTGGCGCTGCGGTGGCCAGAGAAGGAGCGGGGGGGCGCCGGCGAGGTGGTTCCGGGGCGGATCCGCCGACGGTGGCGGCGAAGGCGCGACCGGGGCGCGGACGGCGCGGGGTGGGGGGCCGCGGGGCGGCGCGACGCGCGGCGGCGGGGCGGCGCGGCCGGGCAGCGGAGGCGGACGCCGGGCGCGGCGGGCGGCGACGCAGTGCGGACGCGGGAGCGGGCGGCAGCAGGCACGGCGCTCCGCGGGAGCGGGCGGCGGCGGCGGGCCGCGGGGGCCCGCACGGGCCTCGCGGGCCCGCGGGGTCGGCGGTGAACTGGGGACCGGCCCGGGCACGTGGCGGCCGCTGATTGGGTAGGGTTAGGGTAGGGTTAGGAAAGGAGCGGGGCTAGGGTTAGGGTAGGAAATGATCCGGGATTTCGGGGGAGGATGTGTTTTTATAGGTAGGAGGAGCTAGGGAGCTCCAAATGAGGTGAGGTTTTCGCCCACACGATCGTGATCCGATGATGGAGAGCATGGAAGTGACTTAGATGGGTTATTGAGCTGTTTTGGAGTGGTGTTGGGCTGCAAGCCAAAAGAGGCCTATGCGGTTACCCGGTTAACCGTTGGAGTATCAAACGAGCTCCAAATGACCCGAAACTTGACAGGTGGTCAACCGGTGGTGTACCAAGGCCACTTGGCAAGCCTCGGTCCATTCCGAGAATTTTTAACACCCTCTCACGACAAAGAGACAAGAGGGGTGCGCCGGTGCATGTGGGAGCGTCGAAATGCAAAACGGACAACGGGGAAAATGCTCGGATGCATGAGACAAACACGTATGCAAATGAGGTGCACATGATGACATGATATGAGATGCATGACATGAACAAAATGCAAAACAAAAGACAAAACCCAACCACGGAGGGAATACCATAGCACATAGCCGAAAATGGCAAGAGTTGGAGTTACAAATATGGAAAGTTACATCCGGGGTGTTACAAAACCTTCATAATGATCTCTTCTTTCTAGTAAACCAACTTGAACAAGATTTTGACAATTTAAAATTTGATTTTAGTTCAGATTTGTATTCGACATTGTCTCTTTTGTATCTTGAGTTTCGTAACTCCGTTTGAGTTGTTCTTTTTGCCAATCATAGGTAATCACATGTACCTACTGTTAAGATCAAATCCACATGAAAATAATGCTATTAGGTTTTGTTTTATGTTTAGTTTAGACGTTGCTTGTTTCAAGTTTAATTTGGATCTTTTCTCGTTTTCTCTCTGTTTTGTTTGAGTGATTGCTTATGTGTGCTTTTGTTTGTCTACGCTAGATTATCCGAAGTACGAAGCTTGTTAGTACGAATCCCTAGAGTTTGCAGATCATCGGCAAGGCAAGTTACACTTGATACCCAGTTTTTACCATGCATTAGTTATGCCCCTCAAATATTTGCTTGAGTAGGATTGGGAACATGTGGTTTGGTTGTAGTACTGTAGGTAGGAACCTAATACCTTTTGATCACCCCAGGAATATACGTTATGCTCTATTATTGCTTAGCCATGTTTGTAGACGGGGATTGGATTGTGATTCACATGGAAGTTATGAGAGTTATTAATCTTGGATAACATTAATGTGGCAACTTTAATACAGATTTGGGTGGATAGGTTGGGGCACCTGGAGAATCCAGTGTTTGTCCATTTGGGAAATCCCGGAGTACCCGTGTGATTTTTCTTTGGTTTGCCACCCAGGCTCAAAGGGATCATATGATATTTCATGCCTAGAAACTTCTGTGTGTAGCCACAAGCCATTATGGGCTCTGGCATAGTTGAGTAAGTTGTATGAGCTCTCGAAGAGGTGGACTAGCAGATGTAGGGGAAAGCAGGTGTACCGGTCTTCCCGGAGTGGAGAGTTAATGCTTCAGAAAGACTATGTCTCGATCTTCTGATCATGGATGCGGTCGAGTCTTGTGGGCAAAAGTGCGCAACCTCTGCAGAGTGTATAAACTAATCATGGTTAGCCGTGTCCCCTGTTATGGACATCTTGAGTATCGAGATTGGATATTATTGTTGATCTCATCACTCTTAAATTAATTGAATTGGGTTTAATGATGATGCTTCTTTAATTGGGATTTGAGTTGGAGGAACCTTCTCAAATATTGGTACAACTTGGGAGTAGTAAATAAAATTTATTCCTTTGTTGTAGTAAAAAACTAGCTTTATGCAAAATCATAAACTTAGAGCCTCCACCAGCCAAATATTGCATGTAGATATAGTTCTTGCATTCATTGCTTTACAGTGTAACTCTGCCAGCATATTCAATGTGCTGACCTACACGGCTGCAACGTCTCATGTTGTAGACTACTCAGACAACGAATAAGGTGCGATAGGTCATTGTCATGCACTCAGCTATGTCGTTGGAGTTGATGGACTCATTTATCTTTGATGCTTCCGCAGTTATTTAGTTTAGATGGCCTTCAGCCATGTTATTTTTGTGTAATCATACTCTTTATGAGGACTGGATGTAATAAGTGTGTTACTAAACTCTGTTATAATTCCTCGAGTACTTTGTGTGTCAGCATTACCGATCCAGGGATGACACTTAAGCATAGAGACTTTGGTCCATTAGGATCGTGGTCACTACAAGATGGTATCAGAGCACATGCAACCACTAGATAAGCCACAAGATTCCTTTTATTTGATCATTTCTAATTCTCCTCTATTTCTACTCTATAGATGGGGGACCCCAGGAACAATTTCACTCAGCTAGATGACGACACCCCTTTCGAACGACACTTGAAGGAAGTCACTAAGTACTTGAACATCGGACTACCAAGCTTCACTGGGACTTTGTCTGCAACTTTACCGGAAGAGGAGCGCTGGAAGATCAAAGTCTGGGTACCTGGGAGGACATTTGCGCCAACAACAGAGCCTATTGATTTCTACCTGGATGCACCAAGCTAGAGTTTGGGAAAGAGCATGGCAGCCCACATCACTTTTGGACGCATATGTGAGGTGTATCACAAGGAGCTAGAAAGCACCATCTATCAAATATGTGGACGCCGAGACGAGGAATGCGAGATGATTCATACCAGGATGGATGGATCAATTGCAGCTTACATTCAGGAGATGGATGACCACATTCACCGATATGAGAATCAACTGTGCTTCAACATGAAGAAGATCAAGAAGCTGATGAAGAAGAATATCGAGCTAGAAGAGGAACTCAAGTCAACACGCGATGGATATGAGGAAGAAATTGTTCTACTACTGGAGACGCACAAAGATTTGAAGAGGAAGCTAGGGCTACCCGTGGAGAACCATAAGCAAGAACCTGAGAAGGAGATCTGTTCGGAGGATTACATCATCTTGGACGACACCGACACGGAAAATGATGCAAATGATGACAGTGATGACAACTACGTTGACGAAGATGGAGCAGATATTATGGAGTCTTCCTCCGATCAAAATTTCTAGACGACCACCAAGTTACTAGTAGTATTCTTAAAGGTAGTTAGCATCGATCGATTTGTAATCGTAGCTAGATCCTTTGTGTGAACGTTGTCTAGTATTGAATGAAGTGAATTGATTGTATTTTCCTCATGTGAATATGGGTAGTCAATCTCTCTTAGACCTTATTCTATTTTGTCTTCTCACCCCTTCTAACCCATCAGATGCCTCCGAGACGTGGCACCAGATTCGTGGTCCCACCGGAGCTCACCCAATTGATCCAGCAGTAGAATGCCTTGATGCAGATGCTAGTTCAGAACAACAAACAAGGAAGCAACAATAGCCCACCACCACCACCCCCTGTTGACAACCTAGCCCATTTTTTGAGGTTGAATCTACCATTGTTCTCTAGCAGCACTTAGCCGATTGTTGCAGATGATTGGCTCCGCAAGATTGGAAGGGAGCTGTCTACCGCAGGATGCATAGATGCGGAGAGAATGCGCTTTGCTGCACATCAGCTTGATGGACCCGCAACATCTTGGTGGGAGAACTACACCACTACTTACCCATGTTTCATGGGATCAGTTTCAGCAGGCTTTCTGCACCGCCCATGTTTCAGCAGGAGCTATGAGCACGACGAAGCGCGAGTTTTGCAACTTGCGCCAAAGAGGTTGTACAGTGGGACAGTATGTGGATGAGTTCATCAAGTTAGCATGTTATGCCCCAGATTATGTGGCCACAGATCCCGCGAAGCAGGATAAGTTTCTTGAGGGACTCAATGATGATCTAAGCATGCAGTTGATGGTGGCAACTTTCAACAACTACCAGGAGTTGATAGACAAGGCCCTCTTGATAGAAGGCAAGAAGCAACAGATTGATAATAGCAAGATGAAGTATGGACAGGGGAGGTACACTTTCTGGAGCTCAGCAGAAGCCCCGCTATTCCCCGTACTTGGGACGACATACTCACAACCATGGTGGCCATAACCATGGAGGACATACACACAATAGAGGAAGTTTGCACAACCACAGTGGCCCTAAGAATTGCAATGGGAATGGAGGAAGAAGAGCCAGAACCGTTCCAACCCCGTAACACTGGCCAAGAGGGATCTGAGCCACATTACTAGTTTCAAGTGCGGGAAGACCGGACATTATGCCACTGAATGATCTGAAGCCAAGAATGGAAATGGAAATGGAAGTTCTGCAAAGAAGCCCAACCCCTTCACTGATACGTCTCCAACGTATCTATAATTTTTGATTGTTCCATGCTATTATATTACCCCTTTTGGATGTTTATGGGCTTTATTTTACACATTCAAATCATTTTTGGGACTAACCTACTAACCAGAGGCCTAGCCCATATTGCTGTTTTTTTTGCCTATTTTAGTATTTCAAAGAAAAGGAATATCAAACAGAGTCCAAACGGAATGAAACCTTTGGGAGCGTGATTTTTGGAATGAACATGATCCGGAGAGCTTGGAGTGCAAGTCAGGAAGCTTCTGAGGGGCCCACGATATATGTCACGCCCAAGATGCGACCCTATCCTAAAGGAACTCGAAGGTCCCACCAAGGATAGAAGCACATCTTGAAGACGCTTTTGCAAGGTGGATATCATTACATCAACATTACATAATAGATGGGGATACATACATAAGGCATACAATGCCACACGAATACAACATCATTTTACCTAAGAGCACCATCCGACTACGGATGAAACACAAACAGAAACTCAAACGACATCCACCCTGCTAGCCCAGGCTACCGACCTGGAACCTATCCCCTGATAGAAGAAGAAGCAGAAGAATAACTCCAAAGCAAGCAAACATCGCTCTCGCGTCATGATCATCGCATAACCTGTACCTGCAACTTTTGGTGTAGTAATCTGTGAGCCACGAGGACTTAGCAATCCCATTACCATGGGTATCAAGACTAGCAAAGCTTAATGGGAAAGGAAGGGGTAAAGAGGTGAGGTTGCAGCAGCGGCTAAGCATGACATGGTGGCTAACATACGCAAATGAGAGAGAGAAGAGGAGCAAAGGAACGGTCGTGAAGCTAGCAATGATCAAGAGGTGATCCTGAACTCCTACTTATGTCAAACATAACCCAGAAACCATGTTCACTTCCCGGACTCCGCCGAGAAGAGACCATCACGACTACACACGCGGTTGATGCGTTTTAATTCGGATCTGGTGTCAAGTTATCTACAACCGGACATTAACAAATTCCCATCTGCCACATAACCGCGGGCACGGCTCTGGAAAGTTTATACCCTGCAGGGGTGTCCCAACTTAGCCCATGATAAGCTCTCGCGATCAACGAAGGATATTCCTTCTCCCCGGGAAGACCCAATCAGTCTCGGAATCCCGGCTACAAGACATTTCGACAGTAATAAAACAAGACCAGCAAGACCTCCCGGCGTGCCGACATCCTGATAGTAGCCGCGCGTATCTCGTCTCAGGCCACGACCGGATGAGCACTACATACAACTAGAACCAGCCCTCAAGTTTCCCCGAGGTGGCGCTGCAAGTGGCTCTAGTTTGGACCAACACTTAGACAAGCATTGGCCCGGGGGGGCTGAATAAAGATGACCCTTGGGATGCGTGACTCCCAAGGGAAAAAGGTAATAGGTGAGGCAAATGGTAAAACCAAAGTTGGGACTTGCTGGAGGAGTCTTATTCAAAGCGAACTGTCAAGGGGGTCCTATAAATCACCCGACCGCGTTAGGAACGCAAAATCCGGGAACATAACACCGGTATGACGGAAACTAGGGCGGCAAGAGTGGAACAAAACACCAGGCATAAGGCCGAGCCTTCCACCCTTTACCAAATATATAGATGCATTAATAATATAAGAGATATTGTGATATCCCAACATAACCCTGTCCACCATGGAGCAATCTTCAACTTCACCTGCAACTAACAACGCTATAAGAGGGGCTGAGCAAAACGGTAACATAGCCAAACAATGGTTTGCTAGGAAGGGTGTCAAAGGGTAGAGGTTCATGGCAATTTGGGAGGCTTGAAGAGCAAATGATAGGTAACGCAGCATAGCGATAGAACGAAGCAACTAGCATAGCAATGATAGTAGTGAGATCCAGGGTAGCGGTCATCTTGCCTGAAATCCCGCAAGAAAGAAGAACGAGTCCATGAAGAAGACGAACGGACGTAGTCGAACGAATCCTCACAATCGCAACATTACCGGAACTAAGAAGCAACACCAGAAAGAAACAAACAACATGGTAAATGCACAAGCATAATCATGGCATGATGCACAATCAAGTATGATGCATGTCCGGTTTAATGAGGCATGGCATGGCAAAGTGCAACAAACAATACTACAAGTTAAGTGGAGCTCAATATGCAACTAGTTGCATATTGACAAAACACCACATCAATTATTTAGTTTCTCTCTCGGTTATGAACAAGACAAGATTAAATGTTGGTTAACATGGCAAGAGGTGAAGCATAATTAAACTAACTATTTAGGCAAGTTTAAATGAGGCCAGAAACACAAACAACAATTCCGGAAAATCCCCATGTTATTTAGCAATTTAATGCAACAACAATTTTAAACATTTTAATTGTTGTTATCATGATGCGGATGACATATGCAAGTTTTATGCAATTTTTATGAAGATGTTGTCATGAGCAAGATATGAAACATTTGTCACCGTGGCAGAAGGAAAGGGGTGCCATGGCAACTACAATAGAAATGGTGCCACGGCAACAATCCGATGATCCGACAACTCATCAAGACGTCGGTGCGAACGAAAGTGTGGATGTGCAGAACATGCAAAGATGGTGGGGGTGACTCCGGTTACCGGGTTCCCACGTGACGGTGGCCTGGTAAAAGAGGAACGTGCGCGAAATAAATGGGCACGATGCAAACAAGTGGTACATCTCATACATGCAAGGGCATCTCATCGCGGTCGTCTCGGGTTATACCTTTGAAGCGTGCATTTAGGGGCGGATCGGGTTCAGTACGATCTAGAGGAAGTAGTCGTTCATGGGTCGTCATGGGAAGTAGTTGTACATGGCGTCGGTAGTGGTACACCATTGGAGACGTACACGTTCCGTAGATGAACTTGGCGTAACCGTGCGGTAGTCAAACTTGGCGCATCCAAGGGTACTTGACGGGTCCGAGGTCTCCGACTGTAGTGGTACTTGCTGTTACATGTAGTCGAACTTGAGGTGCTCCTGGCGTCGGACTTGCGGCGTTGGACAGAACCATGGCGAGGTTCAGCAGCTACCCCACGTCCATGACGAATAACGAAGCTCGGGCAGGGAGTCGAAGCAGCAAGTAGGGGCGTGATGCAGGAGCGACGGCCGCGGGACTTGGCGCGAAGCAGGAGGCTGGTTCCGAGCGGGACTTGCAGCGGCAGCGGCGGGAACTTGGCACGGCGGTCGCGCGAGGCATGGGGAGGCTCGAGGCGACAACGTTGAGGAGGAAGATCGGAGACGCAGCTGCAGGCACCGGGAGGCGTGGCTCCGACGGGCAGGGGCGGAGACGAGGTGCAGAAGGGCGGCGAGGGGCTCAGCGACGGGGACGCCTGAAACTGCTACTGGTGGCGCTCGTTGCCAAGGGACGCAGAATCCGAGGTCGAAGGCGAGGCGCGGTGGAGGACCGGGTGCGGCATCGGTGAGATGGTGCAGTAGCTGCTGCTGGCGGCGAGGTCGAGGCGGGTTGGTGGCGACGAGGAGAATCAGGAGGAAGGCCATGGTAGAGGAGGAGCGGCGCTGGGGTTTGGAGGAGGACGAGCGAGGGGATCGGGCGTGAGCGAGAGAGGAATGGCGGCGCGCGTGGTAACGAGGAGGAGGGATCGAGGGAGAGAAGTGGGATCGGCCAGGGGAGGCTAGGGTTACAGCGGGGCGCGGTTGGGCCTTGGGAGGCCAGTCCAGTGGAGAGGAAAATGGCCAGAGGCCTGGTGGGCTGACAGAGGCCTAGCTGGGTCTCTCCCTTCTCTCTTTAATTATTTAGCAGAAAAGAAATTAGAGGAAAGAAAAAGAAAGAGAGGGTTAGGGAAAAAATTTGAGAACAAAGACAACTTTTCTGGACTCATAAAAATGAGCTTGTTCCAAGAAAAATTGTGTGGGCAAGATTGCAAGAATTAAATTCAAAGTCATTTGAATTTAATTCAAATGGTTTGAACAAGGACAAGGATTTAGAAGTGTCCAAAAATGTTGAGAAATTTGGTGGAGCGCGGAAAAATGATGAAATGATACATGGCAAAGTTAGAGACCAAGAATTATGATAACAAAGGCATTGGGAGTTATTTTTGCAAGTGTGTTATGATCAATTCCAAAACAATGGAATATTTATTATAGCTCCCTAATATTGGGAGGATATGTTATAAAGAGAAATCACCCTTGTGAATATCCCTCAATTTAAATGGACCGAAGATCCATACGATTTTATTTAGATGAGTTTTAAAAAGGGTTGGATGATGACATGATGCAATGCAAATGATGCAAAGAGATGAGATGCAAGACATGAACAAAAATGCAAAACAAAAACAAAAGCCCAACCACGAAGGAAATATCATATCGCATCTCCGGAAAAGGCAAGAGTTGGAGTTACGTATATGGAAAGTTACATCCGGGGTGTTACAATATAGGGGGCCGCGCCCCCCTGTAGGGCGCGCCCCCGATCTCGTGGGCCCCTCAGGCGGCCATCGACGTACTTCTACCTCCTATATATACCTACGTACCCCGAAAACATCCAAGAGCACCACGAAACACAATTTCCACCGCCGTAACATTCTGTATCTGTGAGATCCCATCTTGGAGCCTTTGACGGCACTCTGTAGGAGGAGGAATCAACCACGGAGGGCCTCTACATCAACATCCTTGCCCCTCCGATGAGTTGTGAGTAGTTTACCACAGACCTACGTGTCCATAGTTATTAGCTAGATGGCTTCTTCTCTCTTTTTGGATCTCAATACAATGTTCTCCCCCTCTCTTGTGGAGATCTAGACGATGTAAACTCTTTTTGTGTTGTGTTTGTCGAGATCCGATGAATTGTGGGTTTATGATCAAGTTTATCTATGAATAATATTTGAATGTTCTCTAAATTCTTTTATGTATGATTGAGTTATCTTTGCAAGTCTCTTAGAATTATCAGTTTGGTTTGGCCTACTAGATTGGTCTTTTTTGCCATGGGAGAAGTGCTTAGCTTTGGGTTCAATCTTGCGGTGTTCTTACCCAGTGACAGAAAAGGTTGCAAGACACGTATTGTATTGTTGCCATCGAGGATAACAATATGGGGTTTATATCATATTGCATGTGTTTATCCCTCTACATCTTGCTTAGCGCGTTACTCTATTCTTATGAAGTTAATACTCTAGATGCAGGCAGGAGTCGGTTGATGTGTGGAGTAATAGTAGTAGATGCAGGCAGGAGTCGGTCTACTTGTTATGGACGTGATGCCTATATACATGATCATGCCTAGATAATCTCATAATTATTCGCTTTCTATCAATTGCTCGATAGTAATTTGTTCACCCACCGTAATACGTATGCTATCTCGAGAGAAGCAACTAGTGAAACCTATGCCCCCCGGATCTATCTCTTATCATATTTGCTTTCAATCTACTTTATTTGCATCTTTACTTTTTGCATCTATCTTATAAAATACGAAAAATATATTTATCTTATCATACTATCTTTATTAGATCTCACTTAATTTCCTCCAAATCCTTTGCGGGCATCCTATACGGTCTCTTAGATATTGGCCCTGTGCCTGGCAAAATCTCAATCAAAAACTCAATGTCTCTATCCGGTGGCATGCCTGGCAACTCTTCTGGAAATACATCAGGAAATCCTTTACGACTAGTACTTCCTCCTGTACAACTCCTGATAAGGAATTCACTTGAATCCTCTTCGGCACATGCCGGGATACATACTTAATCCTTCTTCCTTCTGGGGTGGTAAGAAAAATCAACTTACTGGCACATTCAATGTTCCCTCCATACTTCGATAACCAATCCTTAATGGTAACCGATCACACCATAGACTAGCCATATACTCTGCTCCTGGCGCGGTTACTAACATGGGTGACCTAAGGGCTTGGGTTGGTAGGTTAAACTTATACACAAATCCCCTTGATATGTATGAATGCGATGCACCAGTATCAAAAAGAACGATTGCAGTAAATGACTTAACCAAAAACTTACCTATTACTGCATCTGGCTACGCTTCAACCTCCTCCATGTTAACGCGGTTCACCTGTCCCCTGTTAAAATGGTTAGGCTTCTTCCCAGAGCTTCCATTGCCATTTCCATTCTTAGCTTTAGGACACTCATTGGCATAATGTCCAGTCTTCTGGCACTTGTAGCAAGTAATGTGGCTTAGATCCTTCTTGGTGGGCGTTGCTAGGTTGGAATTGTTCTGGCCGTTGCTTCCTCCATTACCATTCCCATTCTTGGGGCCACTATGGTTGTGCGAACTTCCTCGATTTTGGTTGTGACATCCATGGTTATGCTGGAAAGGTCCTCCCGAGTTCGGGGTAAAACGGGGCCTCTGCTGAGCTCCAGAATTGTACTTCCCTTGTCCATACTTCCTCTTATGGTTCTCAACCTGCTGCTGCTTCCCTTCAATCATGAGAGCTCTATCTACCAACTCCTGGTAGTTGTTGAAGGTCACCACAATCAACTGCATGCTCAGCTCGTCATTCAGTCCTTCCAGAAACTTCTCCTGCTTAGATGCATCCGTAGCGATGTTATATAGGGCACAACGTGCTAACTTAGTAAAATTATCCACATACTGGCCAACTGTACATCCTCCTAGGCGCAAGTTGCAAAACTCATGCTTCTTCATGGCCATAGCTCCTACTGAAACATGGGCAATACGAAAAGCTTGTTGAAACAGGTCCCATGTGACAGTGTCGATGGGGTAAGTGGCTGTGAAATTCTCCCACCATGATGCTGCGGGTCCATCAAGCTGATGTGCGGCAAACCGCACTCTCTCCGCATATGTGCATCCTGCAGTGGTCAACTCCCTTCCAATCTTGTGGAGCCAATCATCTGCAACTATCGGCTCGGTGATACTAGAGAACATCGGCGGATTAAGCTCAAGAAACGGGCTAAGTGATCAAAAGGTGGTGGTGGTGGTGGGTTGTTTTTGTTGTTGTTGTTGTTGTTGTTCCCCTGATTCTGATTCTGGACTAGTATCTGCATCAATGCATTCTGCTGCTGGATCAACTGATTGAGCTCCGGTGGGAAAGCAAATCCATTGTCGCGTCTTGGAGGCATCTGATGACTTAGAAAGGGTGAGAAAATAGAATAGAATGAGGTCTAGAGGGAAAAACACTACCCATATGCACATGAGACAAACACAATCATATCACTCCAATCAATTCAAATAAAGGCATACAACAGTCTTACTATCGTTACAAAAGTGCTCGGACTATGCTATATACATGGGGGAATACTACTACTGTTATGGTGGTCGACTAGAAAAATTGATCGGTCAAAGACTCCATGATATCTGCTCCAACTTCATCAACAAAGTCATCATTGCTATCGTCAAGGTCCGAGTTGGTGTCATCGATGACGATGTAGTTCTCCGGACAGGTAGAATCGTCGTCTTCTCCTCTTGGCGCGGGGTCTCCCTTGAACACTCCGATCTTCTTTATGAGGTCGTCATTCTTCTCCAATAATGTTACAATTTCCTCTTCATATCCAACGCGCGTAAACTTGAGTTCTTCCTCCAGCTCCGTGATCCTGGTTATCGCCTTCTTCAGATCTATCATGCCTGCGCACATCTGGTTCTCCTGGCGACGAATGTGCTGGTTTAACTCCTGGATGAAAGCTGCAATAGATCTATCCTTCTTGGTGCTGATCATATCCCATTGCTTGTCTCGGCGCCCACAAATCTGGTAGATAGTATCCTTGATATCCTTGTGATAAACTTCTCCAATGCGTCCCATGGTGATGTGGGCTGCCATGCTCTTTCCTAGGCTCCAGGTTGGTGCATCAAAGGAAAAATCTACGGGGCTCAGTGACTGGCATCAACGTCCTTCCTGGAAGTTAAACTCGAATCATCCAATGCTCCTCTTCTGGTAAAGTGGTGATGTAGGTCCCGGTGAAGCTTAGTACTCCGATGTTCAGGTATTTAGTAATTTCTTTCAAGTGGCGTCCAAAAGGTGTTTCTTCATCCAGTTGCGTGAACTTGTTCCTTGCATCCGCCATCCTAAAGAGTAGAAAAGGGAGAGGAGTGAGAAATGATAAGAGAGTAGTGATCTAGGGTTTTAGCTTAGTGGTCGTGTCCTACAGTCAGCGTGTGCTCTGATACCATCTTGTAGCGACCAGACCTCAAACAGTCTGATCTCTGTGCATCAGTGTCATCCCTGGATTGGTAATGCTGACATGCACAGTACTTGAAGGATTTATAACAGAGTAGCAATCACACACTTATTACATCGAATATCTCAAAAGAGAACTTATTACAATAAATATGGCTTAAGGCCATCTAAATACGATAACAGCGGAAGGCTTGGAAGATAAAGCGAGTCCATCAACTCCAACGGCACCACTGAGTGAAATATCACGACCTAAGGCACCTTACTCGTCGTCTGAAAAGTCTGCAACATGAACGTTGTAGCCCAAAACGGGTCAGCACATGGAATATACTGGAAATGTAACACACAGAGAGTAATGAATAGAATAATGCTATCACTACATGCATAGATGGCTGGTGGAAAGCTCTATGGTTACAGTTTTGCATAAAGCCAATTTTCCCTGCAACAAAGGAATAAATTTTATTTAACTATCATGGTGGTTGTTAAACATTGAGAAGGTTCACCCAACTCAATCCCAATTAAGCATCATTATTAAACCCAATCAAATTAAATTAAGAGTGATGAGATCCACATGATAATCCAAGAACTAGATACTCAAAACGTCTATAACCGGGGACACGACTAACCATGATTTGTTTGTACACTCTGCAAAGGTTTGCGCACTTTTCCCCAAAAGACTCAATCTCCTCCGTTGGATTCCTCGCACTACATGGTGTTTGAGAAACGGATGACTGAGACACAGTCTTTCAGAAGCATTAACTCTTTACTCTGGGTAGACAGTACCAACCTACATCCCCTGCATCTGCTAGCCTACCACTAAAAGAGTTCACGTAACATATTCAACTATGCTAGAGACCATAATAGCTTGTTGTTGCACACGGAAGTTTCTAGCATGAATAATCTTATGATCACTTTGAGCCTGGGGGGCGGTCCATAGGAGAATCACATGGTACCCCATGATTTCCAAAAATACAGGCAACACTGGGTTCCCCAGATGCCTCGATCCACTCAGATGTGCATTAAAGTAGCCACCTAAGTTAACCATTAATTAACAAAACTCACATCTGTCATGGATACACTCAACCAATCCACGTCTACGAGCTTAGCATAGCAATATAAGCAACGTAGAATTAACTTCCAAAGGTTTAATAATAAACAGGTCAATAGGTACTACCTCATCTACTTCCCAAAACCCACATATTAATCAGATCCTAACCATGGAATTGTTCAAGGATTGATCTAATGCAATAAAACTGGGTAGTAAAGAGGTATGATCAAAGTGTTACTTGCCTTGTTGATGATCCGTGAACCTAGAGACTCATAGTAGCACGCTTCGCACACTGGGTACTCTATCGCAAGCAAACAAGCATACAATAAGCACTCAACTACAAGATCGGGTAAAACTCAAATAAGAGATCTAACCAGAAAATTCAACTTAAGAACTCCGGTTTGCAAAAAGAATCAAATCAAACGAAGCAATGAAACTCCAACAGCGAAATAAACAAGCTTTGTTTACTAATGTGGACTTATGTCGAATATTATAGTAGCAAAAACTTGTTTAAGTTGGTTAGACAGAAAGAGGGCTTCGAGACGAAACTCTAGGCGTTTGATTCGCCTGATTCCGATAAAAGAGCGAAAAGATAAACTAAAATGAAAATCAGGGCACAAATCGCGATCGAAAATAATCACGGAAAAACCCTGGAGAAAGAAAAACTGATGAACAGGCTAACGAATGAACGTTCGCTCTCTGCGGCTAACGGGTGAACTCCGTTCGTTAAAACGAACATACGAATGGGCGTTCGCGAAATAACTAAACCGGGAACAAATAAGACCGATCTAATCTAAAAAACCGAAACTAGGGTTTAAATAAAAACCGGTCGGTCTTTACCTAAACCGAAAAAAATAACCGGCAATGGATCGGATCGGATCGGCGGCGGCTTCGGTCGACGGGGGTGGCGGCTCCGGCGAGGCGAGGCGGGGTGGTGCGTGGCGGCCGCGACCGGGGTGTGGTGCGGCGGCGGGGGGAAGTGTTGCGGCGGCGGCACCGGCGGCAGCGGGGGTGTGCTGTTGTAGCTGCGGTGGCGGGGTGGGTCGAGGCGGCGGGGAGGGTGGCCTATATAAAGAGGGGGTGGCGCTGGCTTGGAGGAGGGGGCGCCGGGTCGGGGTCAACCTCGGCCGAACTCGGCGGCGATGGCGGGGAGGACTCCCTCCCGCGGGGAGGTGGTGGCGGCGCGGGCTTGGCCCGGCTTGGCTGGGCGTTCGGCCTAGTCGGGCACGCGAAGAATTTTTTTAAATAAGATTCCGCCAAAAATAAATCCTAGAAAAATAAAATAAAATCTAAAAATGCCAAAACAAATTTTCACCGTCTAAATAAAATATTTAGAACAAGATGAACATTTTCTTGGCCTAAAATGCAATTTTTGAAAACATGCAATTTTTCTAATTCAAATAAAATTGCAATAAAATCCACATAAAATATTAATTTGATTTTAATATTTTTCCTCTAATATTTCATTTATTTTGGAGAAGTCATTTTATCTCCTCTCATATATTTTTATTTTAGAAATATTAGGAAGGAAAAATAATCAAAACCAATTGATCCTCTTTTCAAAATTTGAGAAAACTCAAATATGAAAACAACGAAATCCCCAACTCTCTCCGTCGGTCCTTGAGTTGCGTAGATTTTCTAGGATCAAGCCAAAATGCAATAAAATATGATATGCAATGATGATCTAATGTATAACATTCCAAATTGAAAATTTGGGATGTTACAGGTGCTGAAATCAAAGTGGGAACTGAGCTTCAGGAGGTTGCTGAAGCTGCGCGAGAGTGGCCACCCGAGGAGGCCCCGGCTCCTCTCCTCAACAAGATGGCGAGTTTTCACGGCCTGATTTTCCAGGCGAGTCACGATATCAGTGAAGTAGTTGAGATGGCTGGCGTAGTCGCTCTTGTGCGGGTGAGGAGAGCTCCCGTCACAAATAGCACCCAAGGCATTCTTGGCTCTGGTGTCCAGACCTTGGAGCATGGAGCTGTGCTCACGTTCCAATGTTAGGCGGCGGCTCTTTTCACTCGAAACCTTCTTCAGGAGGGAGGTTGTGTCCTCAACTTTCTTCTTCTCGGCACGGGTAGAATTCAGGGCAGATTCGTAGGAAGTCAGGGCTCCTCAGGCGGCACTCTCATGCTGCTCCACATACTGCAGCTTAGCCTTCAGGGCAGAGGGCCGGCCCTCAAGCGCGGCCTCAAGCAGATCCAGATCCAGTCGGTGCCTCTCAGCCAACTCAGCACGCACATTCGCCACCCTCTCCTCCACCTCCAGCTGGACCTGAGCTTGTCGGGCGGCGATGGCGTCCTCAGCCGCGGCAACCTGCCGCTCCCTCACCTCTAGCCTCTCCAACGCAATGTTGTGCTCCACGGTCTCCAACATCAAATCTTTAGGGTGCCTCAGGAGCTCCACCTCGGCAAGGGCCGCCTCGCCTGGTGAGGAGGCCAGAAGGGCGCGACGCTCCTCGACCTCTCGCTCAAGAGCCGCATTTGAAGACAGAAGATCTCACTCCCACTCCTAGGCGGCCTCATGGTGGCGGTTGGACGCCTCGGCCTCTTCCATGGCGCGGGCGCAAGCCTGGCAAGAAGTCGTGTGCGAGGCCGCCGCGTGCACTTCGGCTTCATCATGCTGAAGTCTCTCAAGGTTAATGGCAACCTTCAGCCGCTGCCACTCATGCTCCAGGTGGCGGTTTTCCGCCTCGAGCCTGGTGTCGACATTGGCGAGCTCCCACCAAGATGGATCATCACATGCGTCGCTTCTCCAAAGACCTTGAAGCGCCGGACACTGCGGCCACGAGCGAGCACAAGCTCATCGCCATGACCCTCATCGGCCCCGGAGGCTGCCCGGGAGGCGCTGGGCCCCCCGCCAGCCGTCGGCCGGGGGCTGGCCGGTGTAGCCCCACAACTTGAAGATGAAGGCCGCCCAGGGGGAACCCCCCTATCGGCAATGACAACAGAAAGGATCACCGGTGCATCCCCCATCCCACGGGCTGAGTCACGGGGAGAGGGAGCAGGGGGCACGGTTCCGGGGCACCCTCACGGCATCGCGGCAACTAGAGTTGGCCCCACGCCCTGCGCAGGATCAGGGCATCGGGGGTTGTGCGCGGGCGTCATGCTGGAATCATTGGGGGCACCCGCTTCCTGAGGTTTCGCCTTCGTGGGAGCCCTACAAGACCCCAGTCATGAAAAAACATGGCGCACTAGGAATCAAGAGGAAAGACACTTACTCAGCGACGTATGTCCTCCGCTTCAGCGGCCGACGGGTGCCATCGCTGCGGCACGGGGACCTCTTCCTCTTCAGGAGTGACTCAAGGCACAGGCAGGGCCGACAAGATCCCTACGGGCAATCCTCGGGAGGAGGAGCACTTGGCGGGGCAACCGTGGCAGGGACCCCTGGAGCAGGGGCGCCCGGCGAGATCTTCTGGCTTACGGCACCGGATCGGTTGGTGGGCTCCTTGCCGTTAGCAGTCATTCTGGAGCCACCACCCAGGGCATCACGGGCCTCTGCCTCTAGAGCTTGGGGTCGTGCCAGCTCTGCAGCAACTCCTTCCAGGGTCTCAGGAGCCTCGGCCTCCTGGGCCACTATCGGTGCCAGTCCTCCTGAGAAGCCCCCGACAGCTGCTGGAGGTGCGCGCACCCCCTGCTTCCACACTCGAGGCGCACACGGTAGGATCGATCAGGAGAGGAGCCATGAAGACGGGGTTCTCACGGGGCCCCTCAAGGCCCTCCGGAAGCAACCCCCACTCATCGAATAGAGGCATCTGCCCATCGAAGGCAGCCTTGTTCGAGCACTGGTAGAGGAGGCAGCCACCCCCCGGAAGATCAGCAGGCTCGGGTTCGCCCGTTAGGAGTTTGAGCACCATACTAAGGGTCCCGTCGGCTAGTGATTTCCTCTGCAACCTCATTGGATCCTCGACGCCCGCAAGGTCCAACATTGGGCGAGAGTGGCGTTGAAGAGGAGCGATGCGCTTCGTGACGAACTCCTTCACCACCATTGGTGCCGTGACTTCCAGTTCCTGAAGCCTTGCAAATATCTTCCAGATGAAAGCAAGACGTCGGTCAGAGAGCCTCTCGTGGCACCAACCGGAGCTAGGAGAGGGCAGTGCCCCAGGAGTCAAGAGTAGGGGGCTGAACGCGTGGGCGTCCATGTGTAGCCACTGCTTCCGGCATCCCTTCACAGCAGGCGAGAGCTCGAAGTTGATTCCCGAACCAACGGTTGCGGCCATATCTTCAAAGGTCGCGCACCCAGAGCATTGGCGGGCGTCGACCAACTGAAGAAAGAAGAAATGGCTAAATAAGGCCACGGAAGGAGTAATGCCGACCATGGCCTCGCAGAGGAAGGCGAAGACGGTGAGAAGGATAACAGAGCCATGGTCCAGATGCAGCAGGTGGATCTATTAATGCGATATCACATCATTGAAGAAAGGAGAGAAGGAATCAGCTCCGCGAGAAGAGCATGGAGATAGATGGGGATCTCGGTGGCACTCATCTCATCCACCCGCCAAGATGCAGGGCAGACGGCCGTCGCCCTCCACTCATTGGAATCGGCAGCAAGCGCATGGCAAACCTTGTCCAACCCCACCTGATTGATCACCGTCGACTGCTCAAGGGCTGGCTCCAAGGCTGGTGGAGGACCGGCCGGGGCGAGCAGCTTCCCCTTCTTCTTCCTCGGCTTGGGCCATGACAAATGCCAAGGGAAGGGCGAGGCGCCAGCGCCGCATCTATGCACGGAGCGGCAAGACTGCAAAGGAGGAAACAAGGGCCGAGAGTGACAATCTGCAGGGGGCGAGCTGCAATGAGAACGGGCGACCACTAGTCCTGCTAAATATCAAGGTGGCGTGGGGAAGTGGAGACGCCTACTTCCCATCAACCGCCACGTGTCATCAAGGCCGTAGGCGGTTAGGGCCTGTGGCGCTCCGCACTTTCCCTTTGGCTTTCCCTGTAAGCCAAGTCCGAGTGTGCCTTGGGCCTGGGGGCTACTGTCGGCGTCCTGGATATGGGGGTATCCAGCCCTGCCTGCCAGCGGCCCACCACGTGGCTCCATCGACGGCCTGGTACGGCCCATCTTCAGCATTAACAACTCAAGACACTCGCGAGGGGCCGAGCCTTGCGAGGGGCCGAGCCTCGCGAGGCGGACGACGCCAAGAGCCCCGAGGGGATCGGCCTCCTCAGGATGGCTCCCGAGGGGCGGAGAGGTTCAGCTGACGTTAGCCATGACGACCAAGGCTAGGCGGGCGTACAGCGCAGGTTTCCTCTTTGATGGTAAGGAGGCAAGCCGAAGGCGCGGTGTCCCGATGACTCAGCCAAATGTTTCCATTCTGGTGCAACGATACCATGACCGCCAGGACGGCAGGACGGAGGTCATCGATGAGCCCACCGCAGTGTCACGACCAGAGGCTTTACGCAGGAGAATACTACTTTTGTCCGGATAAGTTGTACTACTTGTACCCTTTCAATTCCGGCCGTTGTGGGATCCCTTCCCGCCAACATTTGGGAAGAGAACCAAGGGCACTATAAATAGGAATAGCCACCACCACAGAGGCAGGACAAGTCGAACTAGCTAACACCACACCAGCTCCCTTGAGCTCAAGAACACCTCACCTCCTGAGGCCAGTTCATCCTCAGCCCTCCGAGGCAATCCACCAAAACGCTGGAGTAGGGTATTACACCGCAAGGTGGCCCGAACCAAGATAAACTTTTGTGTCTCTTTGTCTCTTTCAGCTTGTCGCGCTAGGCTTAGGAGGATCGCAAGTAGGCAGGCTGGGTAGGTTGCGATATCCGCACGCACCCAAAGTTTGAACCTCTCAAGGGTTTGTGGAACCCGTAATCCGACAGTTAGTATGAGACACGCTACTATTATAAAGAGTGCAATTTCATCCTCCCCACATGATTCTCAAGAAACAGCAAGCCTAACTTGTAATGTGATATGTGGGTACATGTTGCATACGGTGTCTAACTTGTAATGCTTCTAATATGGGTAAATTGCGTCTGGTTAGTTTACACATTATACCTGTGAATATGACATGCCTTCCTATTTTTGGTACGTAATACATATATCTGTTAACCATGTTCTTACATGAAACTACCTCTCTTCTATATCCTGAATCAATCACTTACGATGAGAAACCTTTATTCGTTGCATATTGCATATGATTTCTAGCCGGTTGCCAAGTATTGCTTCTAATTTGGTCAAATGCATTTATGAGGCCACCCTTTTAATTTGACAGAGTGATATGGTTTCATCTTTCATATGGTTTCTATCTTGCATTTCTTTTAACTAGTTCATGTGCTTAGTTTACACTTTATGCATCATACATGTCAACATGTCATGTCGTCTTGTTTTTCATACACATTCCATCCTCCTATCATGCGGCTGCCTTACATGAAAGTAGTGTTCGTCGGTATCATGCATCAATGAGTTCTGAAGAGCAAATTTTATTCCTTATGGGTTTGAATTGACAACAAAAAATCAACAAAGAGGAAGGAAAAGAGTAAGCAAGGCGATGATGGTGTTCTCTGCAGCAACATAAACGGAGCATCTGTGCGGATTCTCCTCGTACTGCTAGTGCATTGAAAGTTCCAAGTATCCGCTCCCCTACTCCACCATCCAAGGTGCTTGGTCTAACTTGGCAGTGTGATATCTGGTTGCATGTTGCATATTGTGTCTAGCTTGCATTTCTTCTAATTAGTGTAAACTGCATCTGCTTAGCTTACACATGATACATGTGAATATGACATGGCTCCCTGTTTTTGGTACATACTATATCTGTCCATGACACCATGTTCTTACATGAAACTACTCTTCTTGTGTATCTTGCATCAGTCACTTATGATGGGACACCTTTAAGTTGGCAGTGTGATATTGGTTTGCGTCTTGAATATGATTTCTAGCATGTAGTGCTTCTAGTTTGATGAACGCCACCTATGATGAGACAGCTTTAACTTGGCAGAGTGATATTGATTGCACCTTCCATATGGTGTCTAGCTTGCAGTGCTTCTAATTTGTTGAAGTGCCTTCTACTTAGTTACCCCATCATATGTGTGAATGTGTCAAGCCATCCAGTTTTTCATACATATTCCATCCTCGTATCATAACATTGCCTTTCATCAGAGTAGTGTTCATCAGTATGATGCATGAATGAGTTCTGATGAGTGAAGTTTATTCCTTTTTCTTGTCGATTTGACCTCACAATGCAAAATCAATAAAGCGGAAGGAAATTGGTAAGGCATTGGATGATGGTGGTCCTTCTGAGAAACTGAAATGGAGGGTCTCCACAGATTCTACTCCACCATCCTCCCAACAAGATTCACAAGACAACGCAAGGCTAGACAGTCAACGTAGCTGTGTAGATGATGAGCGCATCTCCCCTACTCCACCATCACAGGTGTTTGCTCTAACTTGGCACTATTATATGTAGTTGCATGTTGCGTATGATGTCTAGATTGTATTACTTCTAACTTTGTTGAATTGCATCTTCTTAGTTTACACATAATGCCTGTGAATATGACACATGTTCCTGTTTCTAGAACATACTATATCTGATCACACCATGTTCCTGGCATATCCCGCATCAGTCACTTATGATAAGGCACCTTTAAGTCGCCACTGTGATATTTTTTGCATCTTGCATATGATTTCTAGCATGTACTGCTTCTAGTTTGTTGAAACGCCAGACAGTTTGAACTTGGCAGGGTGATATTGGTTGCATCTTACATATGGTGTCTAGCATGCAGTGCTTCTAATTTGTTATCACATCACAGG
Organism: Triticum timopheevii; assembly: GCA_963921465.1. NCBI lineage: Eukaryota > Viridiplantae > Streptophyta > Magnoliopsida > Poales > Poaceae > Triticum > Triticum timopheevii. Next base: position 241,967,071 of record OY997264.1, on the reverse strand, counting down.
TGTGAATATGTCACCCCGTCCTATTTTTCGTACATATTCCATCCTCATATCATGTGTTTGCCTTTCATCCGAGTAGTGTTCGTCATTATCATGCATGAATGACTTCTGAAGAGTGAATTTTATTCCTTTTTCTTATCGGTTTGACTTGACAATGCAAAATCAATACAGCTGAAGGAAATAAGTACGGTAGTGGATGGTGGTGGTCCTTCGGAGCAACTCAAACAAAGTTTGTCCACAGATTCTACTCCGCCATCCTCCCAACAAGATTCGCAAGACAATAGAAGGCTGGACAGTCAACGTAGTTGTGTAGATGATGAGCACATCTCCCCCACTCCACCATCACAGGGCTTACTCTAACTTGGAACTGTTATATGTGGCTGCGTGTTCCGTACGATGTCTAGTTTGTATTGCTTCTGATTTTGTTGAATTGCATCTGCGTAGCTTACAACTTGTACCTGCAACAATCACTTACCCATAAGACACATTTAACTTGGGAGTGTGATGTATGTTGCATCCTGCATTGTGTTCTAGCTTGTACTACTTCTATTTTCTTGAATTGGCACTTACGACGAGACACTTTTTACCCGATAGAGTGATATTGGTTGCATGCTCATACAGTGTCTAGCTTTCATTTCTTCTAATTTTGTTGAAATGCCTTCTGCTTACTGTTTTCATACATATTCCGTCCTCCTATCGTACCTATGAATATGCAATGATGTCTTTTTTTGTATATATTCGATCCTCCTATCCTGCGCTTGCCTTACATCGAAGTAGTGTTCGTCTGTATCATGCATCAACCAGTTATGTAGAGCTAATTTTATTCATCTTCTTGTGGTATTGACCTCATAAGGCAATATCAGAAAAGAGGAAGGAAAAGAGTAAGTTAGGGGATGTAGGCCCATGGTTAGCGTAAGCTTGCTCCTTGAGGTTTCTGAAAGGGCTCGGCTTCTGGCATCTCTTCTTCCCAGCCTGGCCCGAGAAACGAGCCGTGGTCTTCTTCCAGTGCGTACTCCCGATCCACCATGTGGGGCACGTAAGCTTCCGGGGTCGCCGCCCCAAAGGCCTTGCCGTATTGCCCCACGCGCCATGCAGTTCGGCTTGAAGCACCATCTTGAAGGTGGTAGGGCGGCGGCCCGCCCGAGCCATAGGCAGCGATGCACATGCCCTCGCTTACCAGGGGCAGTGCCGGTGCAGCTTGTCGCCCGGTGCTGACGGCCAAGCTGGTGTTGATGAAGCCTTGAGTTACGCCCTGGGGCACGTGGGCACGGATGGGCCTGCCGTGTGATCCGCCCGAGGCCTGGGGTGGAAGCTGGATGCAGAACGGAGGTGCCCCTGAAGCAGCGGCATCTAGGTGCTCAGCGACGCGCTCCAGCAGCACATCGCGGCCGCTTTCTTGCAGTTTGCACCGCAGCAGTTCTCGAGCCACCATGAGCGCGGCCTTCATGTTCGCCTGTTCCCGTCGGGTGTGCGGCGCTGTGGCCGCGGCGTGGTTTGAGGCCCATGCTGCTGATCGTACCTTCCGCGGGGTAAGGGCAGGCAGTGCTTGGCCGTGTCGCCCGCACCCCACAGCGTTCTGCGGAGCGCGGGCTGCTGGAAGCGCGGGGATGAGGTCGCCTTCGGCAGGCGGCGCGGCATGGGCAGGCCACGCCGCCCAGCGGTCGGCGTTGGCCATCGGGTCGCCGGACATGGAGACGACGAAGCGGTGGAACGCGGGACGGCAGGAGAAAGATTCCGGCACACCCCTACCTGGCACGCCAAATGTCGGATATCAGGTTCCGGCAAAACCCTTAAAGTTCAAACTCAGGGATGCGCATGAAGATCTTCCCCCTACCGATCCACGTACGAACGCCTCGCTGAGAATCTAAGCTAAACGATGAACAACACGAGGGACACAAGATCTATACTGGTTCGGGCCACCATTGTAGTGTAATACCCTACTCCAGTGTGTGGTGTGGTGGATTGCCTCAGGGGCTGAAGATGAACAGTAAAAGGGAGGAACAGCCTCGCGAGAGGTGTTCTTGGGCTGGTGTGGTATTCTACTTGGGATAGATCTTTCTGCCTCTAGATGCGATGAGAACTCGATGCCCTCTTCTGTGGTGGCTAGCTCTATATATAGAGGTCGTGGTCCTCTTCCCAAATATTGATCGGGAAGGGCGCCAACAACGGCCATTTTGAAGGGGAACATCTAGTACAAGTTATCCTGACTAAAGTTGGTCTTCGGCTGCCAAAGGCGCTGGCGATGACGCCGTCTTGGGCTCCACGGTGATCTCCGACCTGCCGCTCTGCTGGTGTCGGTGTCAAAACCGGCGGATCTCGGGTAGGGGGTCCCGAACTGTGCGTCTAGTCAGATGGTAACAGGAGACGAGGGACACGATGTTTTTACCCAGGTTCGGGCCCTCTTGATGGAGGTAAAACCCTATGTCCTGCTTGATTAATATTGATGATATGGGTAGTACAAGAGTAGATCTACCACGAGATCAAGGAGGCTAAACCCTAGAAGCTAGCCTATGGTATGATTGTTGTAATGTATGTTGTCCTACGAACTAAAGCCCTCCGGTTTAAATAGACACCGGAGAGGGCTAGGGTTACACAGAGTCGGTTACAATGGTAGGAGATCTACATATCCGTATTGCCAAGCTTGCCTTCCACGCCAAGGAAAGTACCATCCGGACACGAGCCGGAGTCTTCAATCTTGTACCTTCGTAGTCTTGGAGTCCGGCCGATAATGATAGTCCGGCTGTCCGGACACCCCCTAGTCCAGGACTCCCTCAGTAGCCCCTGAACCAGTCTTCAATGACGATAAGTCCGGCGTGCATAATGTTCAGCATTGCAAGGCGGGTTCCTCCCTTGAATAATCCAGAGAAGATCATGAACACCAGGATAGTGTCCGGCTCTGCAAAATAAATTCCACATTCCACTGTAGAGAGAATAAAATGTACACTTAGTTCAATCTGCTGACGTATTATGCGGCGTGACATCACACCGCCACCAGGCCTTTGTTTGAATTATTATACGACCTCAGCATGTTTAGCGAAGCGGTTTCCTTGGCACGTCTTGTCGAAGCAGAGATCATGTTCCCCTTATTCCGGGATTCTCATCAATACGTGCGTGGGTAACCCAACCGCGCCATTGATGGTGGCGCTTGGGAGATAAGCGAGTTTTACCAGGCTGGTGGGGGACGCATAGTTTTGTCCGCCTATATATAAGGGATAAGGATTCACCTTCTCACCTACGCCTTCTTCCTCCTTTGCTTATCCATCCCCGCGAACTCAAGCTCCAACGCCTGAGCTCGTGCATCTCACCTCGACCTTCTCCGAATATGTCCGGAGCGGGAGGCAAATGGTTAGCCTCCACCGTCAAGGAGGAGGACATCACCAAGCTGCGCAGCGCCGATACCTTTCCGGCGATATCGCGCATCGGCTGCCCGACGAGGGGCAGCTCATCCCTACCCCCGGGCCTCATGAGAGGATCATCTTCCTCCCCCACTTCCTCCGCGGACTGGGCTTTCCGCTCCATCCATTTGTCCGGGGGCTCATGTTTTACTACGGCCTGGATTTCCACGATCTGGCGCCGAACTTTATCCTCAACATCTCGGCGTTTATCATCGTGTGCGAGGCCTTCCTCTGCATCCGGCCCCACTTCGGCCTGTGGCTCAAGACCTTCAACGTCAAGCCGAAGGTTGTGAAGGGTACGCAAGAAGAATGCGGAGGCGCCATGTTGGGCAAATTGCCCAACGTCCCTTGGCTAGAAGGGACCTTCGTGGACTCCGTCAAGGGGTGGCAATCGGGGTGGTTTTACATCACCGAGTCGTGCAAATCCACATCGGTGGCGGCCCCCGAGTTTAGATCTGGCATCCCCACGCAGCTCACCTCCTGGAAAGAGAAGGGCTTGCAGTGGGGGAATCCGGTGGAGGTGACGGGACTCTGAGCATGTATCAAGAAGATGGTGAGCAATAGGCTCAGGCTCGTCGACGTGGTCCAAGTCATGCTCATTCGGCGGATCCTCCCATGCCAAGAACGGGCATTTAATTTGTGGGAGTACAATCCGGAACAGCACCAAGCGCTAAGCGGGCTCTTCGATACAACATACGAAGGCGCCTGGAGGGTGCTGTTCAAGGGCGCCGAAGCCCCCGCATCCGCGACCGAAGTCCGCGGATTCAGCTCGCAGTATCCAACTGACGAGGTAAGTGATTCAACCCCATTACGGGACACTTGTGATAATTAGATTGACTCTAGCGAGGTCTCATTCTGCCTCTTCCTTTGACAGGAATGGATGGAGAAGGCCAAGCTGCTCATCAGCCCGGCTCCCATGCCAGAAGACCCAGTGGACGCCCGCTTAACAGGGCTGCTGGTTCCGGCACCGCACGTGGTGCCGGAGAAGAAGGCCAAGAAGGTGGCCGCGGGGACTCGAAAGAGTTCCCGCAATCAGGCGTCTGACGATGACGAGGACTCCTCCCCCGAAGACGAGGAGGAGTACTCTCTCCCGGAGGAGGGAGAGAAGAAAAGGAAGGCTTCCCCCATCGGGGAGGCCGAAGGGTCCAAGAGGGGGAGAACTATCCCCCCGAACAGTTTCGCCAACATCAGCGTTGGTGAGGATGAGTGGCCTCCAAGGGCCAGGCGTCCGGCAAGATCGTAAGTATCCGGATCCTTGATGTGTAATTTCTTTTATGTCGCGTAGTATCCTTCTAACGCCGCATTCTGCCCGTAGTCCGGCCAATGATGATCTCCCCGACTCATCGAGCGGGTCATTGGCCTCGTCGGATGTGAATTCCATCCCGACTGCCTCCACCCCACGCGCCGACGAGGACGTCGAGGTGGGATCCCAGAGAGGGACCCATCAGGAGGAGGCTCCGGAGGCACCGTCAGGCAGCCTCCCGGACTTCGTGCCGGACTCTACATCGGAACCCGCAGTGGTTCCAGAGTCCGGCAAGCGGCCCCTTCGAAAGAAGGGCAGGACCGTGACGCCAGCGGCCTCCGTCCAACCGGAGGCGCCGGATAACCTTCTGGAGGCGCTTAAAGGCGCTTCCATCGAGGAAGAACACCGCACTATCATGAGTGCGGTGATTGAGAAGGTTCAACTCGCTAAGAGCGGGCTGACCGAAGCCTGCAGCAGCCTTTTAATAGGCTTTGAGGTAAGAAGTTAAAATTATGTAATGTAATACCGCATAGACAGTAGCCCCTGATGCTTAGTTCGGTGTTTGGAAAGAAAAGCCGGACTAAGGATCTTTAACAAGATATACGCAAGGTTGCCTAAAATATGTCAATATGGGTTTGCAGGCTGCGCTTCTGACCTCTGCCGCACTAACGGCGGAGGTTGACGTGCTGAAGAAGGATCTCGAGCGGTCCGAGCAAGAGCTCGGCCATGCAAAGAAGCAGCTCGAGGAAAAAGAAGGTGAGTAACACCTCTTTGAATAAGTACCTTACAGAAAAGGATTTTGGTTGCAAATAAAATTAACAAGGATAATATGTGTATTGCAGGGGCCACTAACGAGGTGGCAACCCTGAAGGATGCTGTGTCCGCGGCCGAATGCAGTGCGGCCGCGGAACGGGCTGAGCGAGAAAAGCAAGAGGCACGGGTGGCGGAGGTTATGCAAGAGCTCCAGGCTCTCATGGAAAAACATGAGAGTTTGGAGCGTGACTCCAAGACTCGAGAGTCCGAGCTTGCCTCGGCTCTCGAAAGTGCCAAGTCCGCCAAGGCCGAGGCCTGTAAGGCCCTTCAGGAGGTTGAGGACATAAAGAAGATAGCGGCGGGTAAGGCGTTTTTCATGCAAAGCAGGCATGTTAATGTGAACTACCTGACACTTACCCGCATTCGGAGCTCTCCAGGGGCGTTTGCAGATCTGCCGCATAGTGCGTCTAATGCCGCCGCATTCTATCGTGGCGAGGAGGGGAGCTCGACAGAGAAGGTCTTCTGGTCTCAGTATACTGAGGCCGGCCATCCGGTGCCCCCAAGCGACCAGCTGAAGCAGCTGGTCGAACTCCACAAGGTAGCTGAGGAGGCCATGAAGGGCCTCATAGTCCATCTATGGCCTAGATAGGCCATGCCTGGTAGCTACTTTGGCCTCGTGCGGCGGCTGGTGGATGCATGCCTCAGGCTGGATGTAGTCAAGCGCTCCGCCTGTATCGAAGGCGCTCGTCGGGCCCTTGCCCGCATAAAGGTGCAATGGGGCAAATTGGATGCGGAGAAGCTTCTCACGGACCCACCGCCACCGGGCAAGGAGTATCGCACGCCGGAGAAGTATTATAAAATTGGCCTGAAGGGAGCCTGCAATATTGCAGATGAGTGCTCCCGAAATGTAATCTTTGAGTGAACTCGCTGTTTATTTATCCTGTGCGCTGAAAACTTCGTTCATATGCGCCATGAGCAACGCTTGTTTAATTTAGAATATTACCCTCTGTGCGGCCGTTTGTAAAATCTGAGAGATGGCAAGTCGTTGGCTTCAGCCCCCAAGCCACAAGTGCTGGGGTGTTCGGGATAAACTTGAGCACTCTTGTTCCCATTTTTGGGTCCATCTAGGGAGGCGCTCAACACGACGAACAAGGCAACCGGACTTATAGTGCTTGAACACTCTCACTTAGCCATAGAATTCTATAATTTTAAATTTCGGCGAAGCCCCTGGTATTCGGAAGACCGAATCCGGGGCGCTATCTATGCCTTCATCGGACATTATCCGGAACTTCGCTCGAAGCGGCGTGAGTCTTTAAGGACCCGAAAAAACCTCTCGAACAGCGACCAGTCTCTCGCCTTATCATGCCAGTTAGTTTTAGCTTTCTCCACTGAGGCGTTAACCCGGCTCAACCGGGGCGCAATCGCAGTGGTTCTCCCAGTGCCACCTTAGCCGACAGAACGGAACGTAAGGCACCAAAACGTGGGAGCCGGGCAAACCCAACTATTGACCCAAGACATGATTCGGAGCCGATTCATATAATGCTATAAGTTCGGGCTGCCGCACTTGTGAAAGTGTTCAGACTTTATCACACCATAGAGTGGGGAACATAAGCCCCCGGTGTATTATGCCGTACCAAAATATACGGGTGCCAGATGTCATCTAATGAGCATATATATATATATAATGTGATGCAATTGCGATCATAAAGGTGCTGCATTATTAATGAAAGAAAAGTCTGCTAGTAGAGCGGACTGATACAAATAGTGCGGTAAGCTAGGGATTTGGACTAAATAAACATGTCCCCCTCCAGGGATGAGCTGCGGATTTGGTGTATATAATCGAATTTAATGCTCGTAATTGAGACCACCTGAGTGTTCGGCGCGGCCTTCTTTAGTCCCTGACTGTTGCATCATGAGTTCGGCAGGTTCACCGCCGGACAGGGCTTCTGGTTAACAGAGTCCTGTGTACAAAAAAGAAGAAAAATAATTTAAAAAAAAGAGGGGCACATTTACGAGCCCCCGGTGTGGTCGAACCGCACTCTGGGTCCGTTGTGATCGTGCCCCCTCCCCTGTGCCCATGGTATCTCCAAAGCGTAATGATGTACGCGGAGTGTTATTCTTGCGATCATACGCGGGTGAGGGTTGGGGCCGCATTGCTACGCATGCTCTGATCGCGCCAGGTGGTCTTGGTTGGCATTGCTCCAGGCGCGCTTTGCTGTATCCGGCCGTTTAACAGCCGGACTCGAGAATTGCCTTAGAAGGCTGCTCTGTACTTCTACCGCGAGAGCCGCTGTATGTTCCTCCGTTCGGAGGGAGCATTCCGTATTCTCATTGACCATGATGACTCCACGAGGGCCTCGCATCTTGAGCTTTAGGTATGCATAGTGCGGCACCGCATTGAATTTGGCAAACGCGGTTCGCCCGAGCAGAGCGTGATAGCCGCTGTGAAACGGGACTATGTCGAAGATTAACTCTTCACTCCGTAAATTATCCGGGGATCCGAAGACCACTTCCAGTGTGACTGAGCCTGTGCAGTTGGCTTCCACTCCTGGTATGACACCTTTAAAGGTTGTTTTTGTAGGTTTAATCCTTGATGGGTCTATGCCCATTTTGCGCACTTTATCCTGATAAAGCAGGTTCAGGCTACTGCCGCCGTCCATCAGGACTCTCGTGAGGTGGAACCCATCGACGATTGGATCTAAGACCAATGCGGCGAATCCGCCATGGCGTATGCTGGTTGGATGGTCTCTTCGATCGAAAGTGATCGGACAAGAGGACCATGGGTTGAACTTTGGGGCGACTGGTTCCATCGCATAGACGTCCCTTAGTGCGCGTTTCCTCTCCCTCTTGGGTATGTGGGTCGCGTATATCATATTCACCGTCCGTACTTGTGGGGGAAAACCCTTCTGTCTTATGTTGTTCGGCGGCCGGGTCTCTTCCTCGTCGTCGCTATTTAGCCCCTTGTCATTGTTTTCGGCAATTAACTTGCCGGCCTGCTTGAACACCCAGCAATCTCTATTGGTGTGGTTAGCTGGCTTTTTAGAGGTGCCATGTATCTGGCATAAGCGGTCGAGTATTCGGTCCAGATTGGACGGACCCAGAGTGGTTCTTTTAAATGGCTTCTTCCGTTGACCGGGTTTAGAGCCTCGGAATCCGGCATTGACTGTCGTATCCTCCTTATCGTCGCCATTAATTCGGCGCTTGTTTTTGTTTCGACGTGACCTGCCGTTGTTGTCCTTAGTATCCGGACTGCCAGAATTTTTACGGAGATTGTTGCTGCGGGCTAGCCAGCTGCCCTCTCCCGCACAAAAGCAAGTCATTAACGATGTGAGGGCTGCCATGGATTTCGGCTTTTCCTGCCCCAGGTGCCGGGCTAGACATTCGTCCCGGATGTTATGTTTGAAGGCCGCAAGGGCCTCTGCGTCCGGACAATCGACGATTTGATTTTTCTTCGTCAAGAACCGTGTCCAGAATTGTCTGGCCGATTCGTCTGGCTGCTGAATGATGTGGCTTAGGTCGTCGGCGTCTGGTGGTCGCACATATGTGCCTTGGAAGTTATCAAGGAATGCGGCCTCTAGGTCTTCCCAACACCCAATTGACTCTGCGGGCAGGCTGTTAAGCCAATGCCGAGCTGGTCCTTTAAGCTTGAGTGGGAGGTACTTGATGGCGTGGAGATCGTCGCCGCGGGCCATATGGATGTGGAGAAGATAGTCTTCGATCCACACCGCGGGGTCTGTTGTGCCATCGTAAGATTCGATGTTTACAGGTTTAAACCCTTCGGGGATCTGATGATCCATTACTTCGTCAGTGAAGCATAACGGGTGTGCGGCGCCCCTGTATTGAGTGATATCGCGACGCAGCTCGAGAGAGCGCTGTCTGCTGTGTTCGGCCCGGCCGGGGTTATTGTATCCGGCACGACGGTATTCGTCGTGGGTCGTAGGGCGCCCACGTGATCCATAGATGGATCTGGATTGCCTTGCTTTGTCCTCCAATATGTCTCGCAAGTCCGGCGCGTTCCCTCTTGGCTTCGTACTTTTGGAGTGATGCCGGGGTATGGTCTTGGCTGGGGGCCTGGAGGCCTCTCTGTCACGACCACGGGGTGGTCGGTCAGCCATATCATGCGCTGGTGATGGAGGTACGTATGCTTCCTCCTCTAATCGGGGGAGCAGCTTGCGTTTTGGGTAACTTTTGGAGGGACGATCGAGTTTATACTCTTCGGCCGCGAGGACCTCGGTCCATCGATCGGGCAGCAGGTTCTGATCAGCTTGAAGCTACTGCTGCTTTTTCTTTAGGCTATTTGCTGTGGCGATAAGCCTGCGCTTGAAGTGCTCTTGTTCGACGGGGTCCTCGGGTACGACGAATTCATCATCGTTGAGGCTTGATTCGTCTTCGGAGGGAGGCATATAATTATGATCCTCAACCTCTTCGTCTGCCGCTCCCTCATGAGGGCTTGCTTCTGCGTCCTCCTGCGCTGAGTCTTGCTGGAGGGGATTGTCTTCGGCACTCTCTGTAGTATTATTATCTCCTGTGCCGGAATCTCCATTCTTGCTATGGCGAGATTTAGAGCGGCGCCGCTGACGCCGGCGCTTGGGCTGTTTCTTTAAGGGATCTGCCTCCGCTGTTTCTTCGCCGTCCCAATCTTTTGGGGTATCCACCATGTATACGTCGTATGACGAGGTGGCCTTCCAGTGCCCTGTGGGCACTGGTTCCTGTTCGTCTCCGGCATCGTCGTCCATAGCATCAATGTCTCCGGAGTCATAGTCTAGCATGTCAGTTAGATCGTCGACAGTGGCTACAAAGTTGGTGGTGGGTGGGCTCTGAATTTCTTCGTCGTCCGTATCCCAACCATCCTGGCCATAATCCGGCCAGGACTCTCCTGATAACGAGAGATGCTTTAGTGAATTCAAGATATCGCCGAAAGGCGAGCATTGGAAGACGTCCGCGGCGGTGAATTCCATAACCGGCGCCCAATCCGGATCGATTGGTAGGGGCGCGGGAGGTTCGGAGTCCGGCAAGGAGTCCGGCGCCTCGGAATCACGAGTTTCGCAGGGGACAAGATAAGTGTTTGGCTCCATCGCCGTGGATGTTGGAGCCCCCAGGGCGGCGTCTATCCACCGGCCCTCGATCTGGGCGATCAGCTCCGGGCCAATGGCCGGAGCGGACCCGTGTGCGGCCACCAAGGCACTGTTCGGTGGCAGAGCTAAATCATGCCCGTCGTCACAGTGCGGCGCGCTTGGCTGTGGCTCGAGTCCGTCGAAGATCAAGTCTCCGCGGACGTCGGCCGTGAAGTTTAAGCTTCCAAATCTGACCTGACGGCCAGGGGCGTAGCTTTCGATCTGCTCCAGATGGCCAAGTGAATTGGCCCGCAGGACGAAGCCGCCGAATACGAAGATCTGTCCGGGGAGAAAAGTCTCACCCTGGACAGCGTTGCAGGTTGAAGATGCCATCAAGCCTATCGGTGACGACACAGAGGAACTCTCAATGAAAGCACCAATGTCGGTGTCAAAACCGGCGGATCTCGGGTAGGGGGTCCCGAACTGTGCGTCTAGGCGGATGGTAACAGGAGACGAGGGACACGATGTGTTTACCCAGGTTCAGGCCCTCTTGATGGAGGTAAAACCCTACGTCCTGCTTGATTAATATTGATGATATGGGTAGTACAAGAGTAGATCTACCACGAGATCAAGGAGGCTAAACCCTAGAAGCTAGCCTATGGTATGATTGTTGTAATGTATGTTGTCCTACGGACTAAAGCCCTCCGGTTTATATAGACACCGGAGAGGGCTAGGGTTACACAGAGTCGGTTACAAGGGTAGGAGATCTACATATCCGTATTGCCAAGCTTGCCTTCCACGCCAAGGAAAGTACCATCCGGACACGAGCCGGAGTCTTCAATCTTGTACCTTCGTAGTCTTGGAGTCCGGCCGATAATGATAGTCCGGCTGTCCGGACACCCCCTAGTCCAGGACTCCCTCAGCTGGTCTTGGTCTTGTTGCACCAAAATGGTAACCTTTGCTTGGTGCCTCGGTACTCTGCGCCTCTGCTTGCCCCCTTTGCACCAAAGAGGAAACAAGGACACTTCACAGGCCGGCGCCTGCCTGGCGCCCGCCTAGTCTCGATCATCATGGCTTGCATCATGAGCACCTCGCAAGCCACCTAGTGAGGCCGCTCCTGAAGAAGCCCTTCATCGTCCTCCCCACGAGGCTTGGACCCTCACGAGGTTCTTGAGCTTGAGTTAATGAAGATGGGCCGTATTGGGCCACCACTTGAGCCACGCCGCAAGCCGCATGCAGGAAAGTCTGGGGATCCCTGTTCCTAGAATGCCGACATGGTTGACAAATGTCGTCAAGATACAAATTGTTTTGAAACCAAACTATATCATACATTTGCTTCGTTGTTCATGAGCAATGGCGGAAAAAAGGGGATGATCATGCTGCTCCATCAGATCTACAGCCTGAAACATTAGCACTCAGGTCAAATTACTTGTGCTTCTATACATCTGATGCTGCTTTTATCTGCAAGGACTGTAAACTTTATGCCAACAGGCCTTTTGTTGTATGGCTGGAATTTATTTTGTTTTGATACAACATTTTTTTATAGTGTAGGTTTATCTATGTAATGTATTTGGCCAAAAGCTTCGTAGGAGCCCAACGTTCCAACATTCATTAGGCCCATTCCAATAAGGCTAAATGATTATGGGCCATAATTTGCATGTAGCCCACTAAGAATATCTAGTCGTAAATCAACATAAGCTTTCATATTTTTGGTAGGCCCCTGTGCACCTAGTGGGCCTTTAACCGGCCTAAACATAATTTGGGCCCTTAGAACAATAGGCCTATAACATGATGAAAGTGAGATTGGGCCCTGATTGTGAAAAATAACCACCTGGTCATTAGCAGGCCGAAATGTATCTCAACTCGTGTTGGCCCATTTACAATGCAGATCGTTCACACGCCGAAATTCATACAGACCATAAATGCGCCGACCTACTACACGGGCCTTTAACAGGCCGGAAGTTCGGTCGGGCTTGATTAGAATCAGTTTTATATGGGCCGTTAATAGGCCCATGTGACATTGGGCCATATATGGCCCATGGATTCCGTCCGACATTTACAGGTCGAAAGTTACAACAAGCTGGAAGTTGCCCAAATCTATAGTGGGCCTGTAACAGGCCAACTGTCACAACAGGCTAAAAGTGGCCCAAATCTACAGTGGCCCTCTAACAGGCCGAGTGTCGCAACAGGCTGGAAGTGGCCCAAATCTACAATGGGCCTCTAACAGGCCGAATGTCACAATAGGCTGGAAGTGGCCCAAATCTACAGTGGGCCTCTAACAGGCAAAATGTCTGACATGGCCGAATATGACCCAAGTCCTTGACAATCGTTTATGGGCCGAAAGTTTCAAGGGCCAAATATGGGCCCAAATGAAGCACGACCTTTAATAGACCGGAAACACACCGGGCCTTAATTCGGCCCAAATACTTAGCATACTGTTAACAGGACAGAAGTGACCAAGTGCCGCGATCATGAAAAGTTTAGATTGGGTCGTTGACGGGCTGATTTTACTATAGCTGTATGGGCCTTAACTGCAAATGGGTCGTCTGCAAGCAGGCCGTTAATGGGCCAGCCCCCTAATTTCGACTGGGCTAGCTTTTTTAACCTAAATGGGTCGTTGTTGGGATTTGCCACGTGTCGACGTATCATAGGTGCCTCATGTCCATTGGGCGGTTGACATATGTCCTTTTCGGGTGCTGACACGTGGTTCCTCTGGCCAATGAGAAATTTACATGTGGAAAATCCCCATTGGTCGTGGCTATTAGCGGGTTATCAAATCCAAAACCGGACCGATAGCTTAACGGCAACCCATTACGGTGGACGCCACGTGTCTGTCACCCTTGACGAAAGCAATTCTATGATGCACGATTTATCTGTTGGGGATCGTAGCAGAAATTTAAAATTTTCCACGCGTCACCAAGATCAATCTATGGAGTCATCTAGTAACAGGAGAGAGAGGAGTGCATCTACATACCCTTGTAGATCGCGAGCGGAAGCGTTCAAGAGAACGGGATTGATGGAGTCGTACTCGTCGTGATCCAAATCACCGATGATCCTAGCACCGAACGGACGACACCTCCATGTTCAACACACGTACGGAGCGGAGACGTCTCCCATGCCTTGATCCAGCAAGGAGGAGGGAGAGGTTGAGGAAGAGAGTTCCAACAGCAGCACGATGGCGTGGTGGTGATGGAGCGGCAGTACTCCGGCAGGGCTTCGCCAAGCTCTTAACAAAGGAGGAGAGGTGTTGGGGAGGGGAGGGGCTCCGCCTTTGGTGTGGTGTGCAGCCCTCCCCTCGCCCCTGTATTTATAGGGGAAGTGGGAAGGGGGTCGGCCCCCTGTAGATGAGATCTAGAGGGGGGGCGGCGGCTAAGGGGAGGGGGCTTGCCCCCCAAGCAAGGGGGCGCCCCCTCTAGGGTTTCCCCCCCAACCCTAAGCGCATGAGCCCAAGGGGGGGATGCACCTAGACCTTCCAAGGGCTGGTTCCCTTTCCTCAACGGCCCATGAGGACCTTCGAGAGAGGTGGCCCCTCCCGGTGGACCCTCGGAACTCCTCCGGTGGCCTCGGTATAATACCGATATGCCCCCGAACTTTTCCGGTGACCGTATGACAATATCCCATATATAAATCTTCACCTCCGGACCATTCCGGAACTCCTCGTGATGTCCGGGATCTCATCCGGGACTCCGAACAACATTCGGTAATCACATACAAGTCTTCCCAATAACCCTAGCGTCATTGAACCTTAAGTGTGTAGACCCTACGGCTTCGGGAATCATGCAGACATGACCGAGACAGCTCTCTGGCCAATAACCAACAGCGGGATCTGGATACCCATGTTGGCTCCCACATGTTCCATGATGATCTCATCGGATGAACCACGATGTCGAGGATTCATGTAATCCCATATACAATTCCCTTTGTCAATCGGTACGTTACTTGCCCGAGATTCGATCGTGGGTATCCCAATACCTCCTTCAATCTCGTTACCGGCAAGTCACTTTACTCGTTCCATAATGCATGATCCCGTGACCAACCACTTGGTCACATTGAGCTCATTATGATGATGCATTACCGAGTGGGCCCAGAGATACCTCTCCGTCATACGGAGTGACAAATCCCAGTCTCGATTCGTGCCAACCCAACAGACACTTTTGGAGATACCTGTAGTGTACCTTTATAGCCACCCAGTTACGTTGTGACGTTTGGTACACCCAAAGCACTCCTATGGTGTTCGGGAGTTGCACGATCTCATGGTCTAAGGAAATCATACTTGACATTAGAAAAGCTCTAGCAGACGAACTACATGATCTTGTGCTATGCTTAGGATTGGGTCTTGTCCATCACATCATTCTGCCAATGATGTGATCCCGTTATCAATGACATCAAATGTCCATGGTCAGGAAACCATAACCATCCATTGATCAACGAGCTAGTCAACTAGAGGCTCACTAGGGACATGTTGTGGTCAATGCATTCACACATGTATTACGATTTCCGGATAACACAATCATAGCATGAACGATAGACAATTATCATGAACAAGTAAATATAATAATAACCATTTTATTATTGCCTCTAGGGCATATTTCCAACAGTCTCCCACTTGCACTAGAGCCAATAATCTAGTTACATTGTGCTGAATCGAAAACCCATAGAGTTCTGGTGTTGATCATGTTTTGCTCGCGGAAGAGGTTTAGTCAACAAATCTGCGACATTCAGATATGTATGCACTTTGCAAATATCTATGTCTCCATCTTGAACATTTTCACGAATGGAGTTGAAGTGACGCTTGATGTGCCCGGTCTTCTTGTGAAACCTGGGCTCCTTGGCAAGGGCAATGGCTCCAATGTTGTCACAGAAGAGAGTCATCGGCCCCGACGCGTTGGCAATAACTCCTAGGTCGATAATGAACTCCTTCATCCAGATTGCTTCATGTGCTGCCTCCAAGGCTGCCATGTATTCCACTTCACATGTAGATCCCGCCACAATGCTTTGCTTGCAATTGCACCAGCTTACTACCCCACAATTCAAAATATACACATATCCGGTTTTAGACTTAGAGTCATCCAGATCTGTGTCGAAGCTAGTGTCGATGTAACCCTTTATGACGAGCTCTTCGTCACCTCCATAAACGAGAAACATATCCTTAGTCCTTTTCAGGTACTTCAGGATATTCTTGACCGCTGTCCAGTGTTCCATGCCAGGATTACTTTGGTACCTTCCTACCAAACTTACGGCAAGGTTTACATCAGGTCTGGTACACAGCATGACATACATAATAGACCCTATGGACGAGGCATAGGGGATGACTCATCTTTTCTCTATCTTTTGCCGTGGTCTGGCATTGAGCCGAGCTCAATTTCACACCTTGCAACACAAGCAAGAACCCCTTCTTGGACTGATCAATATTGAACTTCTTCAATATCTTATCAAGGTATGAGGCATCTCGATCTATCTCTAAAGATCTTGATGCCTAATATGTAAGTAGCTTCTCCAAGGTCCTTCATTGAAAAACACTTGTTCAAGTAGGCCTTAATGCTGTCCAAAAGTTTTATATCATTTCCCATCAGAAGTATGTCATCTACATATAATATGAGAAATGCTACAGAGATCCCACTCACTTTCTTGTAAACGCAGGCTTCCCCATAAGTCTGCATAAACCCAAACGCTTTGATCATTTCATCAAAGAGAATGTTCCAACTCCGAGATGCTTGCACCAGCTCATAGATGGAGCGCTGGAACTTGCATACCTTATTAGCATTCTTAGGATCGACAAAACCTTCTGGTTGCATCATATACAATTCTTCTTTAAGATAGCCGTTAAGGAATGCCGTTTTAACGTCCATTTGCCATATCTCATAATCATAGTATGCGGCAATTGCTAACATGATTAGGACGGACTTCGGCTTCGCTACGGGTGAGAAGGTATCATCATAGTCAACCCCTTGAACTTGTTGATAACCCTTAGCGACAAGTCGAGCTTTATATATGGTAACATTACCATCTGCGTCCGTCTTCTTCTTAAAGATCCATTTATTTTCTATCGCTCGTCGATTATCGGGCAAGTCTGTCAAAGTCCATACTTTGTTTTCATACATGGATCCTATCTCGGATTGCATGGCCTCAAGGCATTTGTTGGAATTTGGGCCCGCCATCGCTTCTTCATAGTTTGAAGGTTCACCGTTTTCTAACAACATGATTTCCATGACAGGGTTGTCGTACCATTCTGGTGTGGAACGTGTCTTTGTGGACCTACGAAGTTCAATAGCAACTTGCTCCGAAGTACCTTGATCATCGTCATTAACTTCCTGTCTATCCGGTGCAGGCACCACAAAAACATTTTCCTGAGCTGCGCTACTTCCTCCCACTTACTTCTCTCGAGAGAAACTCTTTCTTCAGAAAGGACCCGTTCTTGGCAACAAACATCTTGCCTTCGGATCTGAGGTAGAAGGTATACCCAATGGTTTCCTTAGGGTATCCTATGAAGACACATTTTTCCAACTTGGGATCGAGCTTTTCAGGTTGAAGTTTCTTGACATAAGCATCGCATCCCCAAACTTTTAGAAACGACAGCTTAGGTTTCTTCCCAAACCATAATTCATACGGTGTCGTCTCAACGGATTTAGACGGTGCCCTATTTAAAGTGAATGTAGTTGTCTCCAGAGCATACCCCCAAAATGATAGCGGTAAATCGGTGAGTGACATCATAGATTGCACCATATCCAATAGAGTGCGATTACGATGTTCGGACACACCGTTACGCTGAGGTGTTCTAGGCGGCGTGAGTTGTGAAACAATTCCACATTTCCTTAAGTGCGTACCAAATTCATGACTTAAATATTCTCCCCCACGATCTGATTGTAAGAACTTTATCTTTCGGTCACGTTGATTCTCTACCTCATTCTGAAATTCCCTGAAATTTTCAAAGGTCTCAGACTTGTGTTTCATCAAGTAGACATACCCTTATCTATTTAAGTCATCAGTGAGAGTGAGAACATAACGATAGCCTCCGCGAGTCTCAACGCTCATTGGACTGCACACATCAGTATGTATGATTTCCAATAAGTTGGTTGCTTGCTCCCTTGTTCCGGAGAACGGAGTCTTGGTCATTTTGCCCATGAGGCATGGTTCACATGTGTCAAATGATTCGTAATCAAGAGACTCCAAAAGTCCATCAGCATGGAGCTTCTTCGTGCGTTTGACACCAATGTGACGAAGGCGGCAGCGCCACAAGTATGTAGGACTATCATTATCAACCTCACATCTTTTGGTATTCACACTATGAATATGTGTAACATCACGTTCGAGATTCATTAAGAATAAACCATTGACCAGCGGGGCATGACCATAAAACATATCTCTCATATAAATGGAACAACCATTATTCTCGGATTTACATGAGTAACCATCTCGTATTAAATGAGATCTAGATACAATGTTCATGCTCAAAGCTGGCACTAAATAACAATTATTGAGGTTTAAAACTAATCCCGTAGGTAAATGTAGAGGTAGTGTGCCGACGGTGATCACATCGACCTTGGAACCATTCCCGACGTGCATCGTCACCACGTCCTTCGCCACTCTCCGCTTATTTCGCAGCACCTATTTTGAGTTACAAATATGAGCAACCGCACCGGTATCGAATACCCAGGAGGTACTACGAGTACTAGTAAGGTACAGATCGATTACATGTATATCACATATACCTTTCGTTTTGTCGGCCTTCTTGTCCACTAAGTACTTGGGGCAGTTCCACTTCCAGTGTCCGCTTCCCTTGCAATAAAAGAACTCAGTCTTAGGTTTGGGTCCATGCTTTGGCTTCTTCCCGGCAACTGGCTTACCGGGCGCGGCAACTCCCTTGCTGTCCTTCTTGAAGTTCTTCTTACCCTTGGCTTTCTTGAAACTAGTGGTTTTATTGACCATCAACACTTGATTTTGATCTCCACCTCCGCTGATTTCAGCTTTGAAAATAATTCAGGAATGGTTTTCACCATCCCCTACATATTGTAGTTCATCACAAAGCTTTTGTAGCTAGGTGGGAGCGACTGGAGGATTCTGTCAATGACCGCGTCATCTGGGAGATTAACTCCCGGCTGAGGCAAGCAGTTGTACAACCCAGACATTTTGAGTATGTGCTCGCTGACAGAACCATTCTCCTCCATCTTACAACTGTAGAACTTGTCGGAGGCTTCATATCTCTCGACCCGGGCATGAGCTTGGAAAACCATTTTCAGCTCTTGGAACATCTCATATGCTCCGTGCTGCTCAAAACGCTTTTGGAGCCCCGGTTCTAAGCTGAAAGCATGCCGCACTGAACCAGGGAGTAATGATCACTACGCGACTGCCAGGCGTTCATAACGTCTTGAGTTGCTAGGAAAACGGGTGCTTCACCTAGCAGTGTATCTAGGACATATGCTTTCTTGGAAGCTGTGAGGATGATCCTCAAGTTCCGGACCCAGTCCATATGGTTGCTGCCATCGTCTTTCAGCTTGGTTTTCTCTAGGAACACGTTGAAGTTGAGGGCAAAATTAGCGTGGGCCATTTGATCTACAAGACATATTGCAAAGATTTTAGACTAAGTTCATGATAATTAAGTTCATCTAATCAAATTTTATAATGAACTCCCACTCACATAGACATCCCTCTAGTCATCTAAGTGATACATGATCTGAGTCAACTAGGCCATGTATGATCATCACGTGAGACGGACTAGTCATCATCGGTGAACATCTTCATGTTGATCGTATCTTCTATACGACTCATGTTCGACCTTTCGGTCTCTTGTGTTCCGACGCCATGTTTGTACATGCTCGGCTCGTCAAGTCAACCTAAGTGTTTTGCATGTGTAAATCTGGCTTACACCCGTTGTATGTGAACGTTAGAATCTATCACACCCTATCATCATGTGGTGCTTCGAGACAACGAACTTTTGCAACGGCGCCCAGTTAGGGGGAACACTTTCTTGAAATTATTATGAGGGATCATCTTATTTACGCTACCGTCGTTCTAAGCAAATAAGATGTAAAACATGATAAACATCACATGCAATCAAATAGTTACATGATATGACCAATATCATTTTTCTCTTTTTGATCTCCATCTTCGGGGCGCCATGATCACCATTGTCACTGGCATGACACGATGATCTCCATCACCATGATCTCCATCATTGTGTCTTCATGAAGTTGTCACGCCAATGATTACTTCTACTACTATGGCTAATAGTTTAGCAATAAAGTAAAGTAATTACATGGCGTTATTCAATGACACGCAGGTCATACAATAAATAAAGACAACTCCTATGGCTCCTGCCGGTTGTCATACTCATCGACATGCAAGTCGTGATTCCTATTACAAGAACATGATCAATCTCATACATCACATATATTTCATTCATCACATCCTTTTGGCCATATCACATCACAAGGCATATGCTGCAAAAACAAGTTAGATGTCCTCTAATTGTTGTTGCATGTTTTTACGTGGCTGCAATAGGGTTCTAGCAAGAACGTTTCTTACCTACACCAAAACCACAACGTGATATGCCAATTTCTATTTACCCTTCATAAGGACCCTTTTCAACGAATCCGATCCGACTAAAGTGGGAGAGACAGACACCCGCTAGCCACCTTATGCAACTAGTGCATGTCAGTCGATGGAACTTGTCTCACGTAAGCGTGCATGTAAGGTTGGTCTGGGCCGCTTCATCCCATGATGCCGCCGAAACAAGATAAGACTAGTAGTGGCAAGTAAATTGACAAAATCGACGCCCACAATAATCTTGTGTTCTACTCGTGCATAGAAACTATGCGTAGACCTAGCTCATGATGCCACTGTTGGGGATCGTAGCAGAAATTTAAGATTTTCTATGCATCACCAAGATCAATCTATGGAGTCATCTAGCAACGAGAGAGAGAGGAGTGCATCTACATACACTTGTAGATCGCGAGTGAAAGCGTTCAAGAGAACGGGGTTGATGGAGTCGTACTCATCGTGATCCAAATCACCGATGATCCTAGTGCCGAACGGACGGCACCTCCGCGTTCAACACACGTACGGAGCGGAGATGTCTCCCACGCCTTGATCCAGCAAGGAGGAGGGAGAGGTTGAGGAAGAGAGCTCCAACAGCAGCACGACGGCGTGGTGGTGATGGAGCGGCAGTACTCCGGCAGGGCTTCGCCAAGCTCTTAACGGAGGAGGAGAGGTGTTGTGGAGGGGAGGGGCTGCGCCTTTGGTGTGGTGTGCAGCCCTCCCCTCGCCCCTCTATTTATAGGGGAAGGGGGAAGGGGCCGCCCCCCTCTAGATGAGATCTAGAGGGGGGGCCAAGGGAAGGGGGCTTGCCCCCCAAGCAAGGGGGCGCCCCCTCTAGGGTACCCAGTTACGTTGTGACGTTTGGTACACCCAAAGCATTCCTACGGTATCCGGGAGTTGCACGATCACATGGTCTAAGGAAATGATACTTGACATTAGAAAAGCTCTACCAGACGAACTACACAATCTTGTGCCATGCTTAGGATTGGGTCTTGTCCATCACATCATTCTCCCAATGATGTGATCCCGTTATCAATGACATCCAATGTCCATGGTCAGGAAACCGTAACCATCCATTGATCAACGAGCTAGTCAACTAGAGGCTCACTAGGGACATGTTGTGGTCTTTGCATTCACACATGTATTACGATCTCCGGATAACACAATTATAGCATGTACGATAGACAATTATCATGAACAAGGAAATATAATAATAACTATTTTATTATTGCCTCTAGGGCATATTTCCAACATTATCGTCATGGAAATGTACACTTCTGTGATGATAATTTTGGTAATGTCATGGAACACTACTACGATAGCACATGTATGACTATCTTGATTCTGTCATAAAATCTTCATGGATTTACATGCATGACAAAAAACATGACCTACTGTGACAAACATGTATAACGGAAGTGTATTTTTTTGTAACGGTACTACCGGGATGAATTGTGGGAGGAGATTCGTGAGCTTCCTTAAGGATCGACCACCTCAGGTTTAGTACCTTGGGAACCACTAAGCGGATTCCGAAGAACACGACACCTTGATCATCAATGGAGAAACAATCTGCGACTCATTTCTCGATGTTTCTCTTCATACGGGAGATTCCCGGATGTACCTTTTGTGCTTTGATGATCTGATCCATAAGGGTAGGTTTCGCATCCAAGGTATATAGGAATCCTTGAGGAACAATGCAAAGGTTAAGCTTACGAAATTCCTGGTGGAGAAGTGGTTGACTTTGTTGTAACATCAGATTGTTACAATAAGATTTACGACTTAGTGCATCAGCCATGACATTGGACTTTCCGGGGTGTAAGTTATTCCAAAGTCATAATCCATGATCAACTCGACCCAATGTCTTTGCCTGAGATTCAAATCCGGTTGGCTGAAGATGTATTTCACACTTTGGTGATCAGTGAAGATCTCGCAACGATTACCGAGAAGGTAATGTCGCCAAGTTTTGAGTGCGTGGACTACAACCGCAAGCTCTAGATCATGTGTGGGATAGTTTTCCTCATGTGGATGCAACTGCCCTGAAGCGTAGGCAATCACATGGCGATCTTGCATGAGTATGCAACCTAGTCCTTGTCGTGAGGCATTCCAGTAGATAAAAAAGTCCTTGAAGAAATCTGGTGGCACCGGTAGGGGAGGAGATGTCACACATCTTTTTAGTTCCTGAAAACTATACTCGCACAGTGGTGTCCACTTGAACTTTTTATCTTTCCTGAGGAGTTTAGTTAGAGGTTTAGAAACCTTGGAGAAGTTCTCGGCGAAGCGGCGGCAGTAGCTTGCTAAGCTAAGGAAACTCCAAACTTGCTTGACCATTTCAGGTGGAGTCCAATTAAGGACACCCTAAACTCACTCGGGAGTGACACCAATACCCTTACCAGAGATTACATGGCCTAGATAGGTCACTTCTGGTAACCACAATTCACATTTAGAGAATTTGGCATAAAGGCGATGCTCTCAAAGTTTCGTCAATACCAGCCTTAGATGCTTGGCATGTTCTTCCTCATTCTTGGAGTAGATGAGTATATCATCAAGGTAAACCACGACGAATTTATCCTAGTACTCCATGAAGATCAAATTCATTAAGCGAGAGGTGGTTGGGGCATTAGTTAAACCAAAGGACATGACAGTGTACTCGTATTGGCCATAATGAGTAACTAAGTCCGTTTTAGGAATGTCCCCATTCTTGATTTTGATTTGATGGTAGCCCAACCTCAAATCCATTTTCGAGAAGACTGAGTATCTAGTGAGCTGGTCATACAGGTTGTTGATCCTGGGGAGCGGAAACTTGTTCTTTATGGTGACCAGGTTGACGGGTCGATAATCTACAACCATCCGATCTGTACCATCCTTCTTCTTGACCAAGAGGAAGGGACAAGCCCAAGGAGAAGAACTAGGATGGATGAAGCCCTTTTCCAAAGACTCATCTAGTTGTTTCTTAAGCTCAACTAGTTCTAGGGGTGCCATCTTATAGGGTCTTCTAGGGATTCAGATGGTTCTTGGAACAAGATCTATCAGAAACTCTACATTCCTGTCAGGTGGAACACCTGGCAGTTCTTCTAGAAAGACATCCGGAAAATCACGGACTACCGGTATGTCTTCGAGGTTTAGAAGAGGAGTGGCATTAAGGGAGTAGAGTTGATGCTCAGACACTCAGGTCAAGTCATTGACTAGCTTGCCCGATGGATGTGCAAGTTGAACAGTCCTAGAGTAACAATCAATCTTAGCGTGATGGGTTGTCATCTAGTCAATAGCCAAGATGATATTAATGTCCGAGGATCTAAGAGCTATCAAACATGAAAGGAAAAATGGCCTATCGACAAGAATTTCATTCCCATGGCTTACTCTATAAGTTTGCCATCTAGAGCCAGGAGTTTGATTTTTCATGGTGGTTGGCATGTCACAAAATGTTGTGTTGTGTATTCGGGCATAGCTCTTAGAAATGAATGAATGAGATGCTCCAGTATCAAAAATAAAAAATGTTGGATGGCAGTTAACAAGGAGTGTACCAAGAACGACGTCAGGATCATCCCGAGCCTCCTCAGCTAAGACACATTTCACATGGCCATGTGCAGTGGTGGCTGGCTTGGCATAGTACACCTTCCCTGCTGGCTTACCACAGCCAACGGACTTTCGAGACTGGTTGGGGTTGTTGTTCTAGGGACACTCGTGCATGTTGTGACCTGGCTCTCCGCACTTGAAGCATGTCACAGTGTTAGTGCACGAAGCAGCATTGGCGGCAGGTCCACCATAGGACATAGGCAGTGCATACTGCTGGGTTGGGCGAGGCGCCTCATAGGATAGCCTCAGAGTGAACCTGGGAGGCACAACTATGTTTGGAACCCACACTCGGAGCTTCTGGGAGCCAGAATCGGGTGATGAACCAGAATCGTGTAGCTTCGTAGTCAGTCTGGCCTGTTTCAGTACTCATGGCCTTATTCAGCAACTTCTGGAAAGAGGTGCACTCATGCAGACGGAGGTCATGGCCAAGCTCGGGGCTAAGTCCCTTTTGGAACCTCGCGTGCTTCTTGGCGTTGGCGGACACTTCCTCAGGAGCATAGCGTGCGAGGTTTCCAAACTCTCGGCTATAGGCATCCACGACTAGCCTGCCTTGGGCGAAGTTGAAAAACTCTTCCCTCTTATGATCCATAAGACCTTACGCAATGTGGTGCTCATGAAAAGCCTCACTGAAGTCTGTCCAAGTGGTAATCTTGCCAGCTGGGCGCATAGCCTCATAGTTTTCCCACCAAAGGCTAGCGGGACGCTCAAGGTGATAGGCAGCGTAGGTGACCTTATCATCTTCGTCTATGTTGGCAGAACATAGCTTATGGGTGATACTGTGAAGCCAGTCATCTTCATCGAGGGGTTCGACGGAATGATGGAAGGTTTGTGGGTACAACTTGATAAAGTCATTGATAGACACCAAGTCATTCCTTCGGTGACATGTAGTGTTCTGTTCGATGCGTTCCAGCAGTCGGTTGGTCTCGCATTTATTACTTTCCGCCTCGGACGTGACTTCAGCCAAGGAATGTGGATGGGGCAGGTCCCTAGCCCCACTGGCTTCACCCTGCTCCTGGACAGCGGTGTCACGCCCAATATGCAATCCTATCCGAGAGGAACTCGAAGGTCCCACCAAGGATAGAGCCGCATATTAAAGACACCTTTGCAAGGTGGATATCATTACATCGTACCATTACATAATAAATGGGGATACATACAAAACGCATACAATGCCACATGAATACAACAACACCATACATAAGAACAACATCCGACTACAGATGAAACACAAACAGAAATGACATCCAACCTGCTAGCCCAGGCTGCCGACCAGGAACCTATCCCCTGAATGAAGAAGAAGCAGAAGAAGAACTCCAAAACAAGCAAACATCGCTCTCACATCATCATCATCATGTTACCTGTACCTGCAACCGTTGTTGTAGTAAACTGTGACCAAGAGGACTCAGCAATCCCATTACCAGGGGTATCAAGACTAGCAAAGCTTAATGGGAATGGAATGGATAAGTGGTGAGGTTGTAGCAATCAACTAAGCATTGTATGGTGGATAACTTACGAGTACAAGAATGAGATGAGAAGGTACGCAAAAGATCGAAACTAGTAATGATCAATAAGTGATCCTGAACTACTTACGTTCAAACATAACCCCACCATGTTCTCTTCTCGACCCACTTGAGAGATGGTCATGGTTATGCACACGATTGGTGTATTTTAAATCGAATCTGGTGTCAAGTTCTCTACAACCGGACATCAAAAATACCAATCTACCACATAACCGTGGGCACGGCTCTCGAAAGTTTAAACCCTCCAGGGGTGTCCCAAGTTAGCCCATGACAAGCTCACGATCCGCAGAGACAATCCTCCATCACGGGACATCCGATTAGACTCGGGATCCCGGTGCACTAGACATTTAGGCAATGGTAAAACTAATCCAGCAAGACCTCCCGACATGCCAACACCCTGATAGTAGCGGCGCGTATCTCATCTCAGGACACGACGTATGAGCTACGCGTAGAGGTGCCAAAATAACCTAGGTTGCCCTGGGGCTGGTTCGCCCAGTGCTCTAGTTTGGGACCAATACCATCAGCACTGGCACCCTGTTTATGTGGAAAATCCTCAGATACATGACGCCCTATGCCAATAAATTAATTAATTTCAGTATTATTATGTTGGCAAATGTTAAAACCAATGTTGGGCCTTGCTGGAAGAGTTTTATTCAAAGCGAACTGTCAAGAGGGGCCCATAAACCCTCATCGTGTTAGGGACGCAAAATCAAGGAACATAACACCGGTAGGATGGAAACTAGGGCGGAAAGAGTGGAACAAAACACCAGGCATAAGGTTGAGCCTTCCACCCTTTACCAAGTATATGTGTGCATTAATTAAAATAAGAGATATTGTGATATCCCAGAATATCCATGATATCCATGTCCCAACATGGAACAACCAACAACTGCACCTGCAACTAGCAACGCTATAAGAGGGGCTGAGAAAAGTGGTAACATAGCCAAACAATTGTTTGCTGGGATGGTGGAAAAGGTAAGAGGTTGTTTCATGGCATATAGGGAGGCTCGATAAACAAGTGGTAGGAAGCCTGACATAGCGACAGCATCGAGACAACTAGCATAGCAATGATAGTAGTGAGATCCAGGGTAACGGTCATCTTGCCTGAAGTCCCTCTAGGAAGAAGAACGGGTCCATGAAGATGACGCTCGGGCATAGACGAACCAAGCGTAGTGGAATGAATCCTCACGATCGCAACGAAAGAGGAACTATCGAGAAGAAGCATAACCGGAAAGAAGCAAACAACATGGTAAATACACAACACATGGACAAGACATGATGCACAACCAAGTATGATGCAAGACAAGGCTACATGATGTTACTCATGACAAGGGATGGTGCATACAAGAACATCACACCAAAGCAGGTTTAAATGAGGTCGGAAACAACATATAACAATTCCAGTAAGCCCTCTCATGCAAATTTAAAAAAACATTAAGTTTTAGTTGTTAAATAGCAAGTTAAGATGCACCATTATGATCTACATGAGTTTCTACTCAAGTTACATATAAAGTTCATTTAATTCGGAGCTACGGCCTAGAAGATATGAGCAAAATAAGTTAAACATGGCATTGTTGCAAATTGCATTCAAACATCAAGCACACTCCTCAAAACATGGATGCAACCATATATTATGAAACTACATGCAATTTTAAGCAAGTTCTACAGAACATGATGAAAACGGAGCAATGGTTCAACACATACACTCAAAACAAGATAGAACAACAATCTGTCAAAAACAGCAAGTAGGCACTTTCCAATCATCAAAACAACATACTACAGGAAACATGTGAACACAAACTTGACATGCACGCAAAGTACAGATAACATACTTCGAACATCATTTAGTTTCAGGTTTATAAGCATCAATATTCAACCAATATGATCAATGCAAAAAAGCAACTTGAACACACAGATAATGACAGTGAAAACAGGGCATATGCATGAGCAGAGTTAATATGATGGCATGTTGGAGGCCTGAAAAAAAGATGCTACAGCAACTATACATAGCAACCAAATGCATTGCATCGAAGTACACATGACAAAATATCAAATAACATCAAGGCATCATATGCATATGACTGATGGATTAGTGGGAACCAACAAGACAAGTTTAAATGTTGTAACAGTTTCAGCAGGTGTAAAACAACAACATTATCACTGCATTATTGCAATCTTGGAACAGAGGTCATATGAAGCCAAAAATTATCAACCATGGCATATGGGCAAAGCACTCATATCATACTTCAAATCATGAAATTGGAGAATCTCCAAAAGAGGCTTATATTAATTAATATCAAGCTCACAACATGGCATCATGAAGTTAACAGAAAACTGGAACATCATTTGGGCAAGTTCATGGCAATGAAAACATATTCTACAGGGCCTTTATGATGCATCACAAGGAAGTAAATGATAAAGCATAACATGGACATCAAAACATGTCAACTAAGAATCTCCATATTATGCATGAATTAGATGGTACCATCAAGAAAATATAGCAACATGAGATAACAGATTCAGACTTGATAGAACATTAACAGCAAGTAGCCCAATTCACAAGCTTGATGCACTCACCACAAGGAGTATCAAAATACATGGATTCCACAAATGCAAATATGGCATGATTATGCTCCTAAAACATGTGGACATGGTGCTCAAAATAAAATCACACAAAAAGATATAAAAAAGACAAAAGGGCAAGTTGCAACAGTTTTCAGCAGTTAACATCAACAAGCACTTTTGCACACAGGGATTAACATGTCAATATGCACCCTAACATGAATGCAGAGCCAACCAACATGTATATCACTTCGAGCAGAACATTCAAGATCACCACCATAGGATCAACAGGGAAAACGTCACGACACTCACAAGAGGCCTAAATGATGTTAAGAGGCAGCTAATTTCAGCAGTTTATATCACTTAGAAGTTTTACAATGAATATTAAGGCATCAATATCAATACTCACATGAATGCAAATACAACCATTATGTAGAGCATCAATAGATGAACAACTTTCCATATTATACATTCAAATCGGAGCAACATGCATAAAGTTGCAGCAGGTCAAAGATGCACACATGATATGATTTTTCCAGGGACCTAGAAGAAAAATACCCGTGCGAAAACGGGATCAAGGTCGGGGCTAGCTCCATCTCTCGTACAGAACCGCTCCAGCGGAAGTCAACGACGACGGTGGGGCGGCGTGGGACTCCGGTAGGCGTCGGGGAGGCCGGAAATGGGTCCGCGGTGGTGTGGATTTTCCGGATCCGTGCAAGGTGGGGTTGGAGGCGCTCCGGTGAGGCCGTAGCTGGACTTGGAGCTCCTTGTGGAGGCCATGGGGGCTCCTTCCGAGGGAGATAGAGAAAGGGCATGAGAGAGAGGGAGGAAGCGGGAGGAATAAGAGGGAGCAGGGCATGGCGGGGCTCTGGCCAGGCTTGCAGAGTCCGGCGACGGTGGCGTGCGGCCCCCGACGAGGTGGCGGCGACGGCTGCCGGCGGCGGGGTTGGGGCGGCGCTGGAGTAGTGGGGCTCGGCCCCTGCCGATCCCAGATCGGGAGCGAGGAGCGGGGGGAGGGGGGCGTGTTCGGGCCCGACTCGGCCTGGGAGCGGGCCGGCGATGGGTTCTAGCGGGCCTCGGCGAAGTGGGGGCATGGGGAGGACGCGGGAAGGGCGGCATGGCGTGTCGCCATTGGCCCTGGGGGTAGGCTAGGTGGCGGCTGGCCACTGGTGGGACGCCAAGTAGCACTGGAGGGGTGGCCAGCACCTTTTTTTGAGGAGGAGCGGCGGCACTGGTGATTGGGGGGAGCAGATTTCGAGGTGGCGGCGCTGGAGGTTAGGGGAGGGGTTAGGAGATGCCCAAAATGGCATGGGGGTCTATAAATAGCAGGTTTTTGCTAGGGTTAGGGGGATTTGGGGGGTTTCGGAGCCCTCCGATTGCGATCCAACGGATCCGATCGCGAGGGGGGGTTAGGCAGGCCTAGGTGGCTGTGTGGGAGGGGTGTGGGCTGAGAAGAGAGGGAGGATGGCAGCCCAGCACGGTTTTCGGATTCCGAAAAGGTACGATGTTTAGACTATTATATTGCGGCTATATATTTAACGGTTGGGCTACCAGACGGACTCTGTATGCGACAAAACTTGGCAGGCAGTCTACCTACACTACAATAAGACCGCACGCCAACTTTGACCCTATTCCAAGAACATTTTTATGCCACTTATAAATAATATTTCAGAGGTGCCGCGGGCGCGTGCGAGTGTGTCGGGACTCCTGTCGGTGTCAAAACCGGCGGATCTCGGGTAGGGGGTCCCGAACTGTGCGTCTAGGCGGATGGTAATAGGAGACAAGGGACACAATGTTTTTACCCAGGTTCGGGCCCTCTCGATGGAGGTAAAACCCTACTCCTGCTTGATTGATATTGATGATATGGGTAGCACAAGAGTGGATCTACCACGAGATCAAGGAGGCTAAACCCTAGAAGCTAGCCTATGGTATGATTGTGGTAATGGTTGTTCGTCCTACAGACTAAAACCCTCCGGTTTATATAGACACCGGAGAGGGCTAGGGTTACACAGAGTCGGTTACAATGGTAGGAGATCTACATATCCATATCGCCAAGCTTGCCTTCCACGCCAAGGAAAGTCCCATCCGGACATGGGACGAAGTCTTCAATCTTGTATCTTCATAGTATTGGAGTCCGGCCGATGATGATAGTCCGGCTATCCGGACACCCCCTAGTCCAGGACTCCCTCAACTCCCAATAGAGAATGGAAGGGACGGGAGAAGCCAGCGACGAACGGATGCAAGTTTTGAAAAACATGCAGACGAAATGCACAGGATGACATGTCAAAGTGCAACACGCAAGTGAATGACATGGCAACGATAGCGAATAACTGGATGGCATTTGGCGCATCGGTTTCGGGGCGTTACAACATGGGTGCTTCGGGTGTTGACCATCCTAGGAAAACAAAGAACCGATTTAGACATGGATGGCAAAACTCTGGCATAGGAGTGTAGAATGTAATTGTCGGTGTACTAAAGTAGGGGTACCTTAGTATCCCGAACTTGTGCACGGGCAGTCGCAGCGTCTCGCGGCAAGGCTTGTTGGGTGTCCGCCAAGATCCTCCGTAGTTCCTATTGATGCCATTCAAGAACAAAGTGTTTTAACTGAGGAGACAAGACTCCGGCAAGAGGAGCTTGCCAGGAAGGACAAGGCCCCGGCAAGAGGAGCTTGCCGGGAAGGCCGACCCAAGCACTTCGAAGAACTTGCCGCGACGCGCCGCGCGTCCCGGCAAGACCCGACGAGCGACAAGCTTTCGGGTGCGACAAGACAACAACCGCGGCAAGATGCTTGCCGCGGCGAAGCCACCACTCTGTGCCCATGCTCCAGCGCATCCGTCGACGTGTCGCCGCAGGATCGTTCCAGGCGCACGTGGCAGGAAGCTGTGCAGCCAAGCGGTGCAAGGTGGCAAGTGGAGATGACGAGAAGGCCATCGTGGCAAGCGGTGGCGCCCCTAACGGTCGCTTTTCTGCACTATGTAGGCGATGCGGACGGGCATTAAATGCCCTTGTCCCCTGCCGTCAGAGTTAGGTAGGGTGCACTGTAGATGGCAGTTGTACCAACCACCCTTTTTACATTTGTACCCTTGCCTGCGTTGCCACCTGTCGGTGACCCCTTTAGCCTATAAAAGGAGGCCCATGCGCAACGTAGAAGGGGTTCGACTCATTCGAAAGTACACCACTCTCATGCTCTCAAGCAAGAACAGAATACAATCACAAAGCAGCAGTAGGAGTATTATCTCTCCGGAGAGCTCCGAAGCTGGGTAAAAATCCCTCGCGCGCTTCGCCTCGATCCGCTCTTCGTGCGCCCTCCGCTCCCATGCCGGACCGAAAGGGGCCCCTGCCCCATAGGTGTTCGTTTCCCACGACATCTTTGGCGCGCCAGGTAGGGGGGCGTCGAGGTTGTGTGAACCCGATCCGGCGTTCGCGCGAGCCAGTTCATCATCATCTTCATCGACATGCCACCGAAGAAGAAGGCTTTGGAGGTGGCTGCCCCGGCCGCGTCGATCCCACCTTCACCGGAGCAAACGGGCGGTGGGGTACACACCGGTGAAGGAACGGGCGCCGACGAGGGAGTTCACGTCACTACCAGATCCAAGGACAAGGCCCCGCAAACTTCGGCGTCCGTACACACACCGCGCCCATCTCAGGAGGCGCGGGATCGACAGCGTCATGGTGCTCGCGGCACCGTGCTCGCATTAGAACAAGGCCAAGCTGGTGGATCTCGGGGCGTTCAAGACCAGCATGCGCGCCAGCATGCCGGCACGAGTGAGGTACGGTCGCCTGGACGGGGTACTGCTCCTTCCAACCCAGTTGGAAGTCCGAGCATATCCCGCTCCTCGCGCCGCTCACCGCTGCCACCGAAGACTCCAGAAGAAGCGTTGGCTCGAGCTCAACTGCTTCTAGATTACCCTCCAGCGCCAGACAAGATTGAAGATTGGAGGGCCACTATACAGAGCCCCATCGGCTTCGCCAACGGCGACACTCCACGGCAGCCAGCTATATCGCAGCCGCGGCAAGATTGTCGGACGCGAGCCGATGGCGACAAGACCGGTGGAGGTGCAACCACCGTGCACTCCCCGCCCCGAAGGCCAAGATCACCGACTCGCAGGATCAACCACGACACCGACTCCATGGCGTCATCAGATCCACAAGCTCGTCGCGATCAACGCCTAGTTCTCCAAGAACGACAGCACGAAGACGCTCGCACCCGCATCGAGCATCGGAGAGAAGCGCGGCGTCAATCAGACCAGCGCGCTGGGCCCGCTGTTGACATACATGCACCAGGGGAACCAGGCGACTTGCCGTAGGCGGGAGGTTGCCCTGCGTTTACTCGTGAGCTGCGGCAAGTCCAGTGGCCCAGCACAAAGAACTTTAAACCAGATGTACCAGAGAAGTATGATCGCGGTGCAAGCTGCCGGAGGGCGCGACGAGAAGATCCTTGCCAACTACTTCCCGCTGGTACTCAAACCCAATGTTAGATCTTGGCTCATGCACCTGCCGGACAACTCCATCTCCTCATGGGCGGACCTATGTCATCAGTTTGTCGGCGCCTTCACAGGCGGCACAAACCCCATGGCCAGGAAAGCGATCTTCATATGCTCACCCAGAAGGAAGGAGAGTCCCTGCGCAAGTATATTCAGAGATTTAGCCAAGTGCAGCACAACATCCTAGATGTCCACCCCGCCGCGGTTATTAGCGCGTTCCATCAGAACGTGCGTAACCGCAGGATGCGGGAGGAGATGGCGATGTGCAAGATAAGGGACGTCAGTGAGCTATACGCCCTGGCCGACAGATGTGCACGTGCTGAGGAAGGGAGGAAACTCCCCGGAGAGAACACAGGAGCAGGGGGTCTGACAGTGAGGATGCCGCCCCGGCAAGGAAAAACCGGAGGTGGAACAATAGGAAGAGGAAAGCTAAAGATGTGCTAGTTGTCGAGCAGTCCGACAACGGAGGCGGCGCCGAGAAGGCCAAAGCTGGTAACTCCAGCGAGGCTGTAGTGGCCGCCGACAAGCAGGACGGCTCCGGCAAGCAGTACTGCAAGATCCGTCGCACCAAGGGCCATGATCTCCAGACCTGCAAGAAAGTTGAGCAGCTTGTTGAAACTGCAGAAAGCTGAATACGAACGACGCAACAAGGAGAAGGCCCAAGAAGGTGGTGGAGGATCTGGCAAGAAGCGTCTCGGCTGGGGAGGGCGCCGCGGCAAGGCCAAGCAGCGGCAAGGAGACAGGCCTCCCCGCGGCCGCGAGAAGGATGAAGATGAATACGATGACGAAGACATGGAGGATGACGAGGCTGACGAGCAGGAGTTTCAGAAAGCAACAGAGGTTCTATGCGTTGACGGTGGTGCTTTTCTGCATACTTCGCACCGCCAGCTCAAACAGTGGGTGCGAGAAGTTAATGCAGCAGAACCATTAGTTGAGTCACGCAAGCCCCTGAAATGGTCCAGCACGCCTATCATCTTTGACATTGAGGACCACCCTGATCGCATTACTGCAGTCGGGTGCTTGCCGATGTTGGTTTCACCAACTATTCGCAACCTCAAAGTCACAAAGATGCTAGTTGACGGCGGGGCCGGCTAGAACCTGATCCCCTCAACGGTACTCAAGAAGCTCCAGATCCCCGACAACGAGCTCGAAGAGACTGGTACTTTCCAATGAATCAATCCGGGAAGGAGCAAGCCGAAGGGGAAGATCACATTGCCAGTGACATTTGGCAGCGAGCTGAACTTCAGGACAGAGAAAGTTACTTTTGACGTTGCTGATTTCCCATTGCCTTACAATGGGATACTCGGCCGTCCAGCGCTCGCCAAGTTCATGGCAGCATCACATTATGCATACAACATACTCAAGATGCCTAGTCCGATAAGTGTCATCTCTGTCCATGGCGACAAGAAGGATGCCCTTATCTACCTGGAAGCAGCAGCCGCAGCCGAACGTAAACCACTTGCCGCTGAAGCTCCCGGGGGGAAGAAGAAGACCAAGTCCGGCAAGAGCTCTGATGCCCACTCCGGCAAGCGCACCTCTTCGGAGTGCTATGCTACCGTCGAGGACGCACCATCGAGCTCCACCGGCAAGTGTAAGAAGGCGACAACAGCTCCGCCAGAGACCAAGAAAGTGGCCGCCAAGGAGGACGGCACTGGTGGTACCTTCACCATCAGTGCCATGCTTGATCCTAAATAGGAAAGCGCGCTCGTTGCTTTCTTGCGGGCGAATGTCGATGTGTTTGCATGGCAACCATCTGACATCCCCGATGTTTCCAGGAAAGTAATTGAGCACCACCTTGCCGTCTGTCCTCATGCGCAGCCCGTCAAGCAGAAAGTCAGAAAACAAGTAGTGGTGCGCCAAGAATTTATTACATAAGAGATCAAGAAGTTGGAAGCAGCAGGCCTAGTCAGAGGAGTGCTCCATCCAACATGGCTGGCCAATCCTGTAGTCGTGCGCAAGGCGAACGGAAAATGGAGGCTTTGTATAGACTTCATTGATGTTAATAAAGCTTGTCCCAAGGACCCATTTCCCTTGCCGCGCATTGACCAGATCGTCGACTCCACGGCAGGATGTGCTTTGCTTTCATTCCTTGATGCATATTCAGGATATCATCAGATCTTCATGGCAGAAGAGGATGAGGAGAAAACCGCATTCATTACTCCATGTGGCATGTACTGCTTTGTGCGGATGCCTTTCGGACTAAAGAATGCTGGTTCAACATTTGCAAGGGTAGTCCACGAAGCTTTTGAGCCACAGTTGCACAGAAATGTAGAGGCGTACATGGATGACATAGTGGTCAAAAGCAAAGACAAAGCAACTCTGCTTCAAGATTTGGACGAAACCTTTGCAATCAATCTCAAGCTCAACCCCGAGAAGTGTGTGTTTGGAGTCCCTTCTGGCAAGCTTCTCGGGTTCTTTGTATCTCAGCGGGGGATTGAAGCTAATCCTGACAAGATCAAGGCCATTGAGCAGATCGAAGCACCGAAGCACGTCAAGGATGTGCGAAGACTTGCCGGCTGCGTGGCTGCTCTTAGCAGGTTCATCTCTAAGTCTGCTGAGCGCGCCCTGCCATTTTTCAAAAATTTGAAAAAGGCAGGTCCAATGAAATGGACTCCAGAGGCGGAGGCTGTGCTGCTGGACTTAAAGAGATACCTGTCCTCCACTCCAATACTTGTCGCACCTAAACCACAAGAGAAGTTGCTGCTATATCTAGCGGCAACAAATCAAGTGGTTAGTGCTGCGTTAGTAGCAGAAAGGGAGGCGGATGATGAGCCAGCGGCCAGGGCGAGTGCATCCAGCGACAAGCAGGGGGCTTCCCCGACAAGCTCTGGTCCCAGCAAGGATGAATCTGTGCAGCCACAAGAAGAGAGGCAGAAGAAAATGGTGCAGCGCCCAGTTTACTTTGTCAGTTCCCTTCTGCAGGGGGCTAGATCAAGGTACTCTGGTGTGCAGAAGTTGCTTTTCGGCCTTCTCATGGCCTCGAGAAAGCTGCGCCATTACTTTCAAGCACATGAGATTATAGTTGTCACTCGCTTTCCGTTGAAGAGGATATTGTAGAATCCAGAAGCAACAGGCAGGATTGTCGAGTGGGCACTGGAGTTGTCAAGCTTTGGCCTCAAGTTTGAGAGTACTTCAACTATCCAGAGCCGAGCACTGGCAGAATTTGTAGCAGAATGGACGCCAACACCTGATGAAGAAACTCAGAGACGAGCATCCCCGTCAAGGAAGCAAACAAAGAATGGATCATGTACTTTGATGGTGCCTTCTCGCTGCAGGGCGTCGGTGCGGGCGTGTTACTTGTCGCACCCACCGGAGAGCACCTCAAGTACGTCATCCAGATGCACTTTCCGAAGGAGCAAGCGCCAAACAATACTGCAGAGTATGAAGGCTTGCTTGCTGGACTTAGAATCGCGGCAGACCTTGGGATCAAGAAGCTTATTGTTAGGGGTGACTCGCAGCTTGTCGTCTGTCAAGTGAACAAAGATTATCAGAGTCCGTTGATGGAAGCTTACATTGATGAAGTGAGAAAGTTGGAAGAGCATTTTGATGGCTTACAGATGGAGCATGTTCCGAGAGCTCAGAACGACATTGCAGATGGCCTGTCAAAATGCGCTGCACTCAGGTTCCCTGTGGAACCATGGATCTTTGTGCTCAGGCTGACTCAACCATCTGTGATACCATCAACTGGACAGAGTAAGAAGAGGAAGTTGATTTCTGGTGACTACTTTCCGGCTGAGCTCCTCGAAGCCGCCGCCAAAAAGGTCCCCAAGAACAACACCAAGAGTGCTGAGGAGCAGTCTGCTCCGACAAGCCCTAATGTTTGTTTCGTTGAAGCAGACGCTCCCGACAAGTTTTGCTCCGGCAAGCTTGCCGGGGGACATCAAGCTCCGGCTGAACTGCAGGTTCTTGCCGTAGAAGCAGATGTTCCCGCAGCAGCATTTGTGCCTTTAGCCCTTGTTGTTGAGCCGCAAGCTCCAGCATGGGCATAGCAGATTGTCCGTTTCCTTCTGACAGGAGAACTTCCCGAAGAGCAAGAAGAAGCGGAGAGAGTAGCCCGGCAATCAAGTATGTACCAGTTTGTCGACGACATACTGTACACAAGGAGATTCAACGGAGTGAAATTGAAGTGCATTCCCCGGGAAGATGGACAGAAGCTGTTGGCGGAGATACATGGAGGCATATGTGGTCACCACATTGGCGCAAGAGCACTTGCCGGCAAAGCCTTCCGGCAAGGTTTCTTTTGGCCAACAGCCCTCCAGGATGCAACTGCACAAGTAACCAAGTGTGAAGCATGCCAGTTCCACTCCAAGCAGATACACCAGCCAGCTCAAGCTCTCCAGACGATCCCTTTATCCTGGCCATTTTCGGTCTGGGGGCTCGACATCCTCGGCCCTTTTTCCTGAGCTGTCGGGGGCTTTGAGTACTTGTACGTGGCAATCGACAAGTTCACAAAGTGGCCGGAAGTGGAAGCAGTGAGGAAGGTGACAGCACAGTTAGCAGTCAAGTTCTTCATGTCGATTGTTTGCCATTTCAGAGTCCCTAACAGGATCATCACCGACAATGGCACACAATTCACGAGCCGCACCTTCATGCAGTATGTCCAAGATCTTGGCGCCAAGGTCTGCTTCGCTTCTGTTGCTCACCCGAGAAGCAACGGTCAAGCAGAGAGGGCAAATGCTGAAGTGCTGCATGGACTCAAGACCAGAACTTTCGACAGGCTGCACAAGTGCGGAAGGAATTGGATCAAGGAGCTGTCAGTGGTTCTTTGGTCGATCAGGATGATGCCAAATCGAGCCACTGGCCAGACACCTTTTGCTCTAGTCTATGGAGCAGAGGCAGTTCTCCCCACGGAACTCGTATACGGATCGCCTCGAGTGCTCGCTTATGATGAGCTTGAGCAAGAGCAACTGCGACAAGATGACGCGCTGCTCCTTGAGGAAGATCGTCTTCAGGCTGCTGTACGAGCTGCTCGATATCAGCAAGCTTTGCACCGCTACCATAACCGCAAAGTCAATGCCAGAAGTCTCGAGGAAGGCGACCTTGTTCTTCGGCGCATTCAATCCGCCAAGAATTCCAACAAGTTGACGCCAAAGTGGGAAGGCCCTTATCGGGTGAAACGAGTCACTAGGCCTGGCGCTGTCCGCCTTGAGACCGAAGATGGCTTTCCGGTGAGCAACTCCTGGAACATTGAGCATCTTCGTAAGTTTTACACATAAGGTGCGGTTGCCGGAAAGAGAAGATAAGGGTGTGGACCAGGCATCGTTCAAAGAAGTATAGCCTTGCCGGGACGCAAACGACAGAAAAGCTAAGTTGCCAAAGTTTGAGCACAACCAGTTTTAAAATTTCTTAAGTTATCTTCCTTGAACGACCGTGCTCTGTATGGAAAACTTGTGCGCGGAGGAACCGACTCGCAGCTAGTTGCGCCCTTACTTCGTTTCGAGTCCGCTCAACGACTTAAGTGTGCTGCGACTAGTTGCGACAAGGTTTCTTGCTGAAAGCAGCACCGCCGGCAGGCTGCTGATGTTCCGCACTCAGCGCTCGCGGCAAGGGTGCCTGCACCAGCAAGTTCCCTGAAAGCGTAGGGCGAAAACATACAAAGGAAGGAATCAAGTAAAAGGAAATAACATAGCAAATACTGCCCAAGATAAAGTTATATTACAAAGGTAACTTGTCGTGGCACTGACTAAATTGTTCTCATAATGTAAATGGCAGCGGCAAGGAAAGGAGAAAACGGGCGGCCTAATCCACGCGTTCGCCGTCGATCCTCCTGACTTCATTCACCTTGTCCACAATGGGTGCGACAAGGGCCTTGAGCTCTTCAAGATCAGCACCCGCCGACAGCTTCTTGAGGACGTTGGTGAGGTTGAGGCCCGGATTGCGGAAGAGCACGTTCACCAGCACCTTCTCCAAGACTCTAGCGCAGATTGCGCACGACTCGTCAGCCAGCTGCCTCGGGATCCTTTCCCGGAGTTGCTGG
Organism: Triticum timopheevii; assembly: GCA_963921465.1. Lineage (NCBI taxonomy): Eukaryota > Viridiplantae > Streptophyta > Magnoliopsida > Poales > Poaceae > Triticum > Triticum timopheevii. Next base: position 241,928,979 of record OY997264.1, on the reverse strand, counting down.
AGAGCCGTCGCCACGCCCTTGAAAAACAGAGTGAGCTTGGCGCTGGGCTGGAGGTTTTCGTCGGAGGAGTACCCGAAGCCCTCCAGTTCCAACTGTGCCAGCTCCTCGTCAATGACTGCGGCGATGTTGACGAGGCCCTCCATCCTGAGCTCCACAGTGGCCCTGAAGGTGTTCTTTGTTTCGGCGGCCCTCGTCAGCAGCGCCTCATAGGCCTTGATCTCCTGCTTCAAGTCCTCCTCCCGCTTCTTGGCGCCGTCCAGCGTCTCCGTCAGCGTGGCAAGCTTTAGCTCGAGATCGGCATTTGCGTCCTTGGTGGCGTTCAGCTCCCTGCCCTTCTCAGAGAGACGACCCTGCAGCTCACCATGGGCAAGGGCGTCCTTCTCACGCTCGCGCTGGAGCGCGGCAAGCTCTTCATTCTTTGTCTTAAGGGTGGCTTCTAGTTTCGTCACTCTCACCTCCAGCTCCTTCTTGGCGGCCTCGGCAGCTGCAGCAGCATCCTTCGCTTCCTTGAGGGCTCCGCCAAGTGTCTCCTCCTGTGCGGCAAGCTCCTCCTCATGGCTGTCCATGTTAACCTTCTTCTGCGTCAGCTCGCCTTCTTGCACGGACATCTCCTCGGCGGTGATCCATTGCTGCTCTTCGGCTTCGGCCTTCTCGAGGAGAAAAGCCTTCCGTGCCTCGACGAGCTGCGCCCTCTCCTCTGCAATGGACCGGAGGGCCTCTTGGTTGCGGCTCTAGAGCTCCTCCGCGTGCTTCTCTATGTCCACTCCCGCCTGCGCGACAAGCGCTTCTCGGGACTCCAGTTTCGCTTGGCGGGCGCGGTAGAGTGACACCAACTTCCGGAGCAGCTGCTCCTCCTCAGACTCGCCGCTGCTGCTGCTTGGCGCGTCTACCACTGTCAGCCCAGCGGAGGTGAGCACTTCTCCGTCAAAAGTCTCTCCCTCGACCGGCGCCCTGGAGCTTGATGCCCAGGGGAGCTTGATGAAGACACCTTCACCGGCCTTCAAGTAGGCGCCGGGCTGGGGCTCTTCGGAGCTTGGTGCTGTGTCAGCGGCGGAGGGATCGGCGGTCGGCATAGCGCCCTGCGCTCCTGCGGCCCCATGGTCGTCAGTATGATCGCCGGATCCCTCGCCAGCTCCAGCGCCAGCAGCCTTGGCGGCCTCTTCGTCGGCAGGATCATCAGCGCCGGCCCCTTCCTCGGTGGCAGTGGCTTCGTCAACATTGATGTGCATGTTCTCCTCGCCGGTGGCCTCGGTCTTCATCGGTTCAGTGGAGGGAGGATCTGAAGACAGGAAGAGGGAGAAGAAGTCAAGCAAATATCCAAAAAAGAAGACTAGAAGAAGAAGAATCCAAGGGAAGTTTCAAGCAAGGGAAATTACCAGTGCTGGGATCCACGGTCATGGGCTCCACGACCGGAGGGTCGCTGGTGCTGCCCCTTGCCGGAGTCTCCTCCCTTGCTGGAGACCTCTCCCTTGCCGGAGAGCGCTGCCTTGCCGGAGAATCACCCCTTGGTGGCATAGTCGAAGCAGATAGCACCTCAGGGGCAGCTTCTGGTTGTTCCTGGCGGGCCTGTTCTGCTCCTACGCAAGCAAACCAATAAACAAGATATCAGCAAGGAAGGAGCACCCATGTGCGCCCCACAACAGGAAGCGAACAAATACTTATGCTGGGGGCTGCTTCGGGGAGAGATTGCCGGGTCCGACAAGGTGGTCTCGGATGCGTCCTCTGTTGCCACAGCAGGATCGTCCTCGATGACAACCACGGGGACCTTGGCCCTCTTCGCCGCTCTCTGGGCCAGAGTCCTGGAAAGGAACAAGGTTCAGAAGAAAGCAGATCAGAAACAAGACAAGAAACAGCAAGAATTGAGGAACCATAAGTACAACAAAAAGAAAAGACTTACTCGTCCTCCTCTTCTTCCTCCTCGTCGGAGCTGAGCGCGGAGAGATCAAAGTCCGGCACCCTTTCAGCGCGACGAGGAGGAGGAGTAGGCTCCCCTGGACGCTTGGCGGAAGCTGCGGCAGGATCGGAAGCGGCGGCCCGAGAAGCCCCCGCCCCAGTTGCCGGTGCGGCGTGAGATGCTCCCGTGGCAACGGTGCTTGGCGCAGTGGAGCTTGTCCCGCGACGTGGCGGCTGTTGGCCCGTATGCCGCCCTGCTGTGTCTCCAGTCCTGCGGAGGCGCCTTCTTGGTTGAGCTGGGGGCTGCACTAAGGGCCCCGTCTGCGACAAGTTGCTTGAAGACGGCTGGCCACTTGCACTCCCGGCAGGCTCGCTCGCTTCGGCTTCGGGCTCTCCCTCGCCAACGACCTCCCCACCAAGATCCTCTTGGTAGGCAAGGCTTGCCGCCTCGGCTGCCTCTGCCTCCTCCAAAGTAAACCCGAACTCGCCCGCGGCGGCGGCTGCCGCCGCCTCCTCCGCCCTGGTGGCGATGCGCCGCATCTCATCATCAGTAGTGTCGCGGGTGAGAAGCCTCTGCTCGTCGGCGCGGACCGCCACCTCCACCAAGTCGTCGAAGAATTGCTGCATGACGTCATCGGCGGGCTCCTGCCAAGTTGGGATAATCCCATGCGAGTCGCACTCCGGCATCATTGCGCGGATGCGGTCGAGCTGGGAGTTATTGCACAACGGGACGACGCCCTGCGGCAGCCTGAACCACTCGGGATGGTTGGGGTAATGCTTGAACAGCTCCTTCAGCGTCCCATCCAACTCCATGACAGTAAAGTTAAAATTGAGGCCTGGGCGCAGCCTCATGATATCCGCCGGACCCCCGAACAACCAGGCGGGTCTCCCCCTCTCCTGTAGAGGGGCGATGCGGCGGTGAAGAAAATCCGCACCAACAGCCCCTACAGTGAGCCCGGCAAGCCTGAGCCGCAAGATCCGGGTGGTGGCGATCTTCAATCTAGCATCGTCCGCCGCCAGGGCGCTCCAGTCGCCACCGCGCACTACTCGGGCTTGGCGCAAGTTGGTGAATGGATGCGGGTTCTCATCAACAATCCAACACCACTCCGCTCTCCACTCCTCCCATTTGCTGCGGAGCTCCCCCTCCAGATAGACCTCCTTCATGCCGACTCTCGAGATCCAGGCGATCCCGCCAGCTAAGGGCTCTCCCTTCTCGGCTCGGGGCATGAAGTAGTGGCGAAAAAGGGCAACATTTGGGTGGATTCCGACGAAGTTCTCGCAGAGATGTGCGAAAACCACCGTGGTCAGAACGGCGTTGGGGGTGAAGTCAAGGAGATGAAACCCGTAGGTATTCATGATATCGCAGAAGAAATCGGAAAAGGGCGGGCAGAGCCCGCAATAGAAGAACAATGGAAAGAAGTAGTATCCTTTTGGACACCGCTTCGAAGTAGAAGCTTTGGCGGAGAGTACCTGCGTGCGCGGATGCGCCCGCGTCTCCGTCGACCAGAAGAGATAGAACCACTCTCGCAACTCCTTCGCGGTGAGCCCGGGGGGGGGGGGGGGAAAGTGCTCGCTCCTTGCGCAGCGCCTCAAGCCGCAGCGCCTCGGCTGACTTCGCACCCTTCCCGGTCTTCAGAGCCATGGCGGAAGCGGTGGGGGAGGGCGAGGGCGCTGGCGGCGATGGCGGCGACGGGGGCGGAGCGCTGCTCTCTTTCGGCTTTGAGAAGCGGAGGGGAGCGGCGGAGATTTCTAAGGAAGCAACTGCAAGTGGCGAAGGTGGGGGAACGGCCCCTGTTTCCCCTGCTTATAAAGAGGAGGAGGCGAACATTACGCCTTTTTCGATTAAAGAATCACCCACGATCTCTCCCACGACGCCGCGTTTGACGCGTGCCGTTACTGGAGGGCGCGGTGGATACGGAGTTAGATTTGGTATGGACCCAGGCCGCGTGTGCCCGTGCCCTGTTTTGGGCCTGGCCCAATAGCGCTCGGCACCGTGTGTGGCCCAGGCCCGGGGGCTCCTGTCGGTGTACTAAAGTAGGGGTACCTTAGTATCCCAAACTTGTGCACGGGCAGTCGCAGCGTCCCGCGGCAAGGCTTGCCGGGTGTCCGCCAAGATCCTCCGTAGTTCCTATTGTTGCCATTCAAGAACAAAGTGTTTTAACTGAGAAGACAAGACTCCAGCAAGAGGAGCTTGCCAGGAAGGACAAGGCCCCGGCAAGAGGAGCTTGCCGGGAAGGCCGACCCAGGCACTTCGAAGAACTTGCCGCGACGCGCCGCGCGTGCCGGCAAGACCCGACGAGCGACAAGCTTTTGGGTGCAACAAGACAACGACCGCGGCAAGACGCTTGCCGCGGCGAAGCCACCACTCTGCGCCCATGCTCCAGCGCATCCGTCGACGTGTCGCTGCAGGATCGTTCCAGGCGCACGTGGCGGGAAGCTGTGCAGCCAAGCGGTGCAAGGTGGCAAGTGGAGATGACGAGAAGGCCATCGTGGCAAGCGGTGGTGCTCCTAACGGTCTCTTTTCTGCACTGTGTAGGCGATGCGGACAGGCATTCAATGCCCTTGTCCCCTGCCGTCAGAGTTAGGTAGGGTGCACTGTAGATGGCAGTTGTAGCAACCACCCTTTTTACATTTGTACCCTTGCCTGCGTTGCCACCTGTCGGTTACCCCTTTAGCCTATAAAAGGAGGCCCATGCGCAACGTAGAAGGGGTTCGACTCATTCGAAACTACACCACTCTCACGCTCTCAAGCAAGAACAGAATACAATCACAAAGCAGCAGTAGGAGTATTATCACTCCGGAGAGCTCCGAAGCTGGGTAAAAATCCCTTGCGCGCTTCGCCTCGATCCGCTCTTTGTGCGCCCTCCGCTCCCTTGCCGGACCGAAAGGGGCCCCTGCCCCATAGGTGTTCGTTTCCCACGACAGTAATGGATGACACGGAATGTAGAGATGTACATCCGTACGAGATGGTAATACAGAAATTGTCATATATTTACCATCAGTCATACACACCATACATAGTTTAGTACAAGCCTAGGCTAAAGTACAACTGCGGTGAAAGGACGGTACATATCATCAGAGGCATTCCAAGATCCTATACATTACTTATCAATGCCTCTGGAAGTCAGTACACACTAAGTCATATTCCACAAGACACGCAGGACTGTGGAGATACAACTACTACAATACTACCGCTGCCACGATCTAGCTCAGACGTCTCCATAGTATTCATTGTAAAGATTACCCCCATGGCCCGAAAGTGGAACATGAGGATCTGCAAACTCCCGGTCGCGTGGGACCTATGGTCCATAAGGACACGGATGTGGCCTTGGTCCCATGGCTGGTGGAAAATAGCACCCACGTGGAGGTGTAATACCTCCGATATAAGGCCAGTCCATACGGTCTAACAGATGAGACCGCACGGGGTACAATGCCTCCATATCAAGATACCCAGTCTGCACAACGGGTGCAAGCCGTGTTAGAGCTGCCCAATAGTCAGCTCGAGTATCGAAGAGCTCCATTCGGAGGGCATGGACCTCACGGTCCTTATCCCCTAGTAGCTCGGTGGTAGTCCGAAGTCGCATCTCCTCATGAGCAGCATCAGTTTAGACACCGGTGTAGTAACCCTCCTCACCAGGGAGTGCTGCTGGCATGTACCAGAACTCAGTGTTCTGAAGCAGCACATGCCTAGCACGGATGATAGTCATCATGGAATAGGCGGTGTCTTAAACTGACATCTCAACCGTAACTCCGAGCCCATAAGACCAGTGGATGGGGTCGGTAGCTCTATGGTAGGAGGTATATATCCTCACTATGCAAAGGTACTCGCTCTGGTTGATATCTCGATACTGCTACTCTACAGTATACTCGGGATACCAACGATAGCCAGTCTCGATCATCATGCTAACCAGCATGGCTGTGTGACTAGGCACATCGATGCACCAAGTCAGACGAACCACCTGATGAGGGGTGCGAGAAGCCATCTGAAACACGAAGTAATGCAAAGGCATTAGAATTTCTAGGAGAAGTCAGACAACATAATGACTGTAAATGCTCAAAAATGATTTTGAGACATTCTGCAAAAGATTACATAGCACTCAACAACATCATATAAAGGTTCTGTGTCCAGCTAACAACATACTAAGTAGTGGGAACTGAACTGAGGCTTGGAACCAACAATCCTAAGAGTCCACGGATTAGTAACATGTGAACCTGATAGAAAGATGAGAACCTAGTCCTTAACCCCCGTGGAAAGAATAGGCTGACTCAGATAAGAATGACATGAGGTAAAGGAGTAAAAACAGCCTTACAGTCCTTCCCACAATCAATTCCCCTATATATAACTAAAGCATTTCTAGAATCGACATCGACCAATTTGGCTTGATGAACCTACAAGCAGTCCTGCTCTGATGCCAACACAGTCAGGACCCCGATCCCAAGTCACACCGATCTAACATGTAACACATCATATCACTTTGCGGCCTCATGCAAGGTATTCTCACGGGTGCCACCTTACCTGGCCCAGCACCATTTGCGCCTTTTGGTTCACGTATATTATAGTGTCGCTAGCATCCATCTGACAAAGAACCCGGGCCGACATGACTAGTCGTAAACCCAAGGTGGCGCTGACATATAGGGACATGCATACATGACTGATACATCTCCAATGTATCTATAATTTTTGATTGTTCCATGCTATTATTATGGGTGTTTATGGGCTTTATTTTACACATTTATATCATTTTTGTGACTAACCTACTAACCGAAGGCCCAGCCCATATAGTTGTTTTTTTTTGCCTATTTCAGTATTTCGAAGAAAAGGAATATCAAACGGAGTCCAAATGGAATGAAACCTTTGGGACCGTAATTTTTGGAACGAACGTGATTCGGAGAGCTTGGAGTGCAAGTCAAGAAGCACCCGAGGCCCCCATGAGATAGGAGGCCGCGCCCCCCCTGTAGGGCGCGCCCCCTGTCTCGTGGGCCCCTCGAGCGGCCACCAACGTACTTCTTCCTCCTATATATACCCACATACCCCAAAAACATCCAGGGGCACCACGGAACACAATTTACACCGCCATAACCTTCTGTATCCGCGAGATCTCATCTTGGAGCCTTCGCTGGCACTCTGCCGGAGGGGGAATCGACCATGGAGGGCCTCTACATCAACATCCTTGCCCCTCCGATGAGTTGTGAGTAGTTTACCACAGACCTACGGGTCCATAGTTATTAGCTAGATGGATTCTCCTCTCTTTTTGGATCTAAATACAATGTTCTCCCCCTCTCTTCTAGAGATCTATTCGATGTAAACTCTTTTTACGGTGTGTTTGTCGAGATCCGATGAATTGTGGGTTTATGATCAAGTTTATCTATGGATAATATTTGAATCTTCTCTGAATTCTTTTATGTATGATTGAGTTATCTTTGCAAGTCTCTTCAAATTATCAGTTTGGTTTGGCCTACTAGATTGATCTTTCTTGCCATGGGAGAAGTGCTTAGCTTTGGGTTCAATCTTGCGGTGTCCTTACCTAGTGACAGAAAGGGTTGCAAGGCACGTATTGTATTGTTGCCATCGAGGATAACAAGATGGGGTTTATATCATATTGCATGAGTTTATCCCTCTACATCATGTCATTTTGCTTAATGCGTTACTCTGTTCTTATGAACTTAATACTCTAGATGCATGCAGGAATTGGTGGATGTGTGGAGTAATAGTAGTAGATGCAGGCAGGAGTCGGTCTACTTGTTATGGACGTGATGCCTATATACATGATCATGCCTAGATAATCTCATAACTATGCACTTCCCTCTCAGTTGCTCGACAGTAATTTGTTCACCCACCGTAATTCTTATGCTATCTTGAGAGAAGCCTCTAGTGAAACCTATGGCCCCCGGGTCTATCTCTTATCATATTTGCTTTCAATCTACTTTTATTTGCATCTTTACTTTTTGCATCTATATTATAAAATACCAAAAATATATTTATCTTATCATACTATCTTTATTAGATCTCACTTTCGCAAGTGGCCTCCTACTAGATTGATACCTTGGTTCTCAAAACTGAGGGAAATACTTACGCCACACTTGCTGCATCACCCTCTCCTCTTCGAGGAAAACCAGGGCAAGCTCAGGACGTAGCAAGAAGGATTTCTGGTGCCGTTGCAGGGGAGGTCTTCGCTCAAGTCAAGACATACCAAGTACCCAGCACAAACCCATCTCCCTCGCATTTACATTATTTGCCATTTGCCTCTCGTTTTCCTCTCCCCCATTTCACCCTTGCCATTTTATTCGCCCTCTCTTTCCCAATCCCCTCTCCTTTTGTTTGCTCGTGTGTTAGTTCGTTCACCTTGTCATCATGGCTAGTCCTCCTATCCTTATTCTCACTCCCGAACAAGAAATTCTCAATTTTAAGCAAAGGGAGAGAGAAAGTTTAAAAGAAGCTTGGCATAGAATTTGCAATGCCCAATATAAAGCTACTAGGAAGCTTTCTACTTCCGTTCTTCTCCGCAATTTTTATGTAGGCATAACTCCTTGGAATAGATGTGTTCTTGATATTGCTACCGGAGGTGATTTTATGAGTAGCCATACGTTTGATGCTTATAATGCTATGTTAGATTTGTTTTTCCCACCACCTCTTTTGGTTAATGGAATGGTTTTAACTCTAGAACATGTGATGCAACGGCTTGATATTATTGAAAATAAAATTGCCACTATTGAGTTGATTGAAAATTTGGATAAAAAGATTCATAATCACATTACCCAATTTGGATCTAGGTTTGGAGTTACTTTAAAAAATCTTAAGGAAAAAGAACCTATAGTCAATGAAAAAATAGAGCTAGACTCTGCTAGAATTGGTAAACTTGAGGATATCATTACAAACTTAGTTTCTGCGTTTTCCCCCATGAAAAACACTCCAAAACCATCTACTAAAACTGCCAAGTTTATTTATGTTCCCTAAAATAAGGGTGAATCTTCGAGTAAGGGAGATGCGGATCTCAAATCCATAAGTATTCTTCTCAATTGTCTCTCTATCATTAAGGAACCTTTTGCTACCAATGAATTTATTGAATTTTTGCCTAAAGATTTAGCCATTTCTAAAAGGGGAGAAATCACTATAGATCACAAGGTCTCTATTGATAAATTTAGTGCCAAAGATGGCGCTCGTTAGATCTATCTTTGCTTTTTATGCCTAGCTAGGGGCGTTAAACGATAGCGCTAGTTGGGAGGCAACCCAATTTTTCTTTATGTTTTTTGTTTTTGCTCCTGTTTAGTAATAAATCTTGCATCTACCTTCTGTTTAGATGTGTTTTTATCTTTTAATTAGTGTTTGTGCCAAGTAGAACCTATAGGATAACCGACGATGATAGTTGATTTGATTCTGCTGAAAAGCAGAAACTTTGCGCGCACGAATATAATTTTGTTAAATCACAGGAACGTGATTTTGCGCTGATTCTTTTTGCTTCTGTTCAATAAAAAATTGTCCAGGACATCCTATTTTTGTTGGAGTTTTAGAGTTCAAGAAGTTTGTGTTAGTTACAGATTGCTACAGACTGTTCTGTTTTTGACAGATTCTGTTTTTCGTGTGTTGTTTGCTTATTTCAATGCATCTATGGCTAGTAAATTATTCTATAAACCATAATGAAGTTGGAATACAGTAGGTTTAACACCTAATTAAATAAATAATGATTTCATTACAGTACCTTATGTGGTGGTTTTGTTTTCTTTCACTAACGGAGCTTATAAGATTTCCTGTTAAGTTTTGTGTTGTGAAGTTTTCAAGTTTTGGGTAAAGCTTTTATGGACTATGGAATAAAGGGTGGCAAGAGCCTAAGCCTGGGGATGCCCAAGGCACCCCAAGATATTCAATAATAGCCAAAAGCCTAAGCTTGGGGATGCCCCGAGAAGGCATCCCCTCATTCATCTTCGTTCATTGTTAACTTTACTTGGAGCTATATTTTTATTCGCTACATGATATTTGTTTTACTTGGAGCGTCGTGTATTATATTAGTCTTTGCTTTTTAGTTTACCACAATCATCCTTGCTGTACACACCTTTTGGGAGAAGCCTATTTGATTAGAATTTGCTAGAATACTCTATGTGCTTCACTTATATCTTTTGAGCTTGATAGTTTTTGCTCTAGTGCTTCACTTATATCTTGTAGAGCATGGTGGTGTCCTAATTTCGAAGAAATTGCTAGTCTCTAATGCTTCACTTATATTATTTTGAGAGTCTTTTAGAACAGCATGGTATTTGCTATGGTCATAAAGTTGGTCCTAGAATGATGAGCATCCAAGTTGGGTATAATAAAAACTATCATAGGAAGTGAATTGGATGCTATGATCAATTTGATACTTGATAATTGTTTTGAGATATGGATGTAGTGATATTAAAGTCATGGTAGTTGGGCGATTATGAATTCAAAGAATGCTTGTGTTGAAGTTATCAAGTCCCGTAGCATGCACGTATGGTTAAAGTTGTGTAACAAATTTGAAACATGAAGTGTACCACGCTTGTGCATCCTTATGAGTCGCGGTCGGGGACGAGCGATGGTCTTTTCCTACCAATCTATCCCCCTAGGAGCATGCGCGTAGTACTTTGTTTTTGATGACTTCTAAATTTTTGCAATAAGTATATGAGTTCTTTTGACTAATGTTGAGTCCATGGATTATACGCACTTTTACCTTTCCACCTTTGCTAGCCTCTTCGGTACCGTGCATTGCCCTTTCTCACCTTGAGAGTTGGTGCAAACTTCGCCAGTGCATCCAAACCCCGTGATACGATACGCTCTATCACACATAAACCTCCCTATATCTTCCTCAAAACAGCCACCATACCTACCTATTATGGCATTTCCATAGCCATTCCGAGATATATTGCCATGCAACTTTCCACCGTTCGGCTCATCATCATCATCATGATATACTTTACTTTTGTCATATTGCCATTGCATGATCATGTAGTTGACATCGTATTTGTGGAAAAGACACCATGCATTATTTTTCATACATGTCACTCTTGATTCATTGCACCATCCCGGTACACCACCGGAGGCATTCATATAGAGTCATATCTTGTTCTAGTTTCGAGTTGTAATACTTATGTTGTAATCAATAGAAGTGTGATGATCATCATTATTAGAGCTTTGCCCGAAGAAAAAAAAGAAGAAAGGCCAAAAAAAGGCCCAAAAAAAGAAAAAGAAAAAAAAGAAAAATAAATAAATAAATAAATAAAAAGGGCAAAGTTACCATCTCTTTTTCCACACTTGTGCTTCAAAGTAGCACCTTGTTCTCCATGTAGTGAGTCTCATATATTGTGCTTCAAAATAGCACCATGTGTTTTCATATAGTGAGTCTCATAAGTTGTCTTTTTCGTACTAGTGGGAATTTTTCATTATAGAACTTGGCTTGTATATTCCTACGATGGGCTTCCTCAAATGCCCTAGTTCTTCGTGAGCAAGCAAGTTGCACACCCACTAGTTTTCTTTTGTTGAGCATTCATTTGTAGCTCTAGTGCATCCGTTGCATGGCAATCCCTACTCCTCATGTTGACATCAATTGATGGGCATCTCCATAGCCCGTTGATTTTCCTCATCAATGTGAGACTTTCTCCTTTTTTGTCTTCTCCACACAATCCGCATCATCATATTCTATTCCACCCATAGTGCTATATCCATGGCTCATGCTCATGTATTGCGTGAAGGTTGACATTTTTTGAGATTTTTTGAGTATGAAACAATTGCTTGGCTTGTCATCGGGGGTATAGAAGTTGGGAACATCTTTGTGTGACGAAAATGAAACATAGCCTAACTATATGATTTTGTAGGGATGAACTTTTTTTTGCCATGTTATTTTGAGAAGACATGATTACTTTGATTAGTATGCTTGAAGTATTACTATTTCTTTTATTAATATGAAATTTTATTTTGTATTCATTTGGATCTGAACATTCATGCCACAATAAAGAAAATTACATTATGAATTATGCTAGGTAGCATTCCACATCAAAAATTCGCTTTTTATATTCACCTACTCGAGGACGAGCAGGAATTAAGCTTGGGGATGCTTGATACGTCTCCAACGTATCTATAATTTTTGATTGTTCCATGCTATTATATTACCCCTTTTGGATGTTTATGGGCTTTATTTTACACATTTATATCATTTTTGGGACTAACCTACTAACCGGAGGCCCAGCCCATATTGCTGTTTTTTTTGCCTATTTCAGTATTTCGAAGAAAAGGAATATCAAACGGAGTGCAAACGGAATGAAACCTTCGGGAGCGTGATTTTTGGAACGAACGTGATCCGGGGAGCTTGGAGTGAAAGTCAAGAAGCACCCGAGGCCCCCACGAGATTGGAGGCCGTGCCCCTGCTATAGGGCGCGCCCCCTGTCTCGTGGGCCCCTCGGGCGGCCACCGATGTACTTCTTCCTCCTATATATACCTACGTACCCCAAAAACATCCAGGAGCACCACGAAACACAATTTCCACCACCGTAACCTTCTGTATCCGCGAGATCTCATCTTGAATCCTTCGCCGGCACTCTGCCAGAGGGGGAATTGACCACGGAGGGCCTCTACGTCAACATGCTTGCCCCTCCGATGAGTTGTGAGTAGTTTACCACAGACCTACAGGTCCATAGTTATTAGCTAGATGGCTTCCCCTTTCTTTTTGGATCTCAATACAATGTTCTCCCCCTCTCTTGTGGAGATCTATTCGATGTAAACTCTTTTTGCGGTGTGTTTGTCGAGATCCGATGAATTGTGGGTTTATGACTAAGTTTATCTATGAATAATATTTGAATCTTCTCTGAATTCTTTTATGCATAATTGAGTTATGCAAGTCTCTTCGAATTATCAGTTTGGTTTGGCCAACTAGATTGATCTTTCTTGCCATGGGAGAAGTGCTCAGCTTTGGGTTCAATCTTGCGGTGTCCTTACCCAATGACAGAAAGTGTTGCAAGGCACGTATTGTATTGTTGCCATCGAGGATAACAAGATGGGGTTTATATCATATTGATTGAGTTTATCCCTCTACATCATGTCATCTTGCTTAATGCGTTACTCTGTTCTTATGAACTTAATACTCTAGATGCAGGCAGGAGTCGGTCGATGTGTGGAGTAATAGTAGTAGATGCAGGCAGGAGTCGGTCTACTTGTTATGGACGTGATGCCTATATACATGATCATGCCTAGATAATCTCGTAACTATGCGCTTTTCTATCAATTGCTCGACAATAATTTTTTCACCCACCGTAATTCTTATGCTATCTTGAGAGAAGCCTCTAGTGAAACCTATGGCCCCCGGGTATATCTCTTATCATATTTGCTTTCAATCTTCTTTTATTTTCATCTTTACTTTTTGGCATCTATATTATAAAATACCAAAAATATATTTATCTTATCATACTATCTTTATTAGATCTCACTTTCGCAAGTGGCTGTGAAGGGATTGACAACCCCTTTATTGCGTTGGTTGCAAGTTCTCAGTTTGTTTGTGTAGGTGCATGGGACTTTTGAGGAGCCTCCTACTGGATTGATACCTTGGTTCTCAAAACTGAGGGAAATACTTACGCTACACTTGCTGCATCACCCTCTCCTCTTTGAGGAAAACCAACGCAAGCTCAAGACGTAGCAATGATGCAGCAACGAACGTGTTGATCAACAACGTATGAACCCAAGTCATAGCAAGCTACAAGGACTTGAAGGAACAATGCGTGACATTTCCCCGAAGGGACAGACACATGAACGAAGAAGGACACGCGCCGGCAAGCCTAAATGTTCCGGAGTAGTAGTGATAACCCACAAGTATAGGGGATTAGTTGTACCCTCTTTCAATAAGTAAGAGTGTCGAACCCAACGAGGAGCTAAAGGTAGAACAAATATTCCCGCAAGTTCTATCGACCACCGATACAACTCTACGCACGCATAACCTTCGCTTTACCTAGAACAAGTATGAAACAAGAAGTACTTTGTAGGTGTTGTGGGATAAGCTTTCAAGATAATAAAGAACACATAAATAAAAAGAAGGGGTTGTTTAGATAAAGAAACAACTAAATTAGTTTTAGTAGAGAGCTTCTTGTCACAAGAAAGTTACTTGTCTCTAGGCTATTGATAACTAGACCGGTAATTACTATTGCAATTTTATATGAGGGATAGGCATAAGATAACATACTTTCTCTTCTTGGAACATATGCACTTATGAATGGAACTCTAGCAAGATCCGCAACTACTAAAGATCATTAAGGTAATACCCAACCATAGCATTAAAGTATCAAGTCATCTTTATTCCCATACGGAAACAACCTACTTACTCGGGTCTTCTGTCACTGACACCACCAACCATAAGCAAATCATGAACATTTTGCAAACCCTACATTGGGGATCCCTCACGCTTGCACGACATGGAGAGCACCATAGGACAACACCAATAATAAAACATGCAACTCAAACCAATCACGATCATCAATGAACCCGTAGGACAATACGGATCTACTCAAACATCATAGGATAGCCATACATCATTGGGAAATAATATATAGCGTTGAGAACCATGTTCAAGTAGAATTACAGCGGGGAGAGGAGGTGTTACACTGCTGCATAGAGGGGAGAGAGTTGGTGAGGACGGCGCTGAAGTTGTTGGTGTAGATCTCTGTCATGATGATGGCCCCGACTTCGTTCCGGCGTCACCGGGAGAGAGGGGAGAGAGCCCCCCCTTCTTTTTCTTCTTTTTCCTGGACCTTCCCCCTAGATGCGAGAAGGTTTTCCCCTCTGGTCCATGGCCTCCATGGTGGCCGAGGGGCGAGAGCCCCTCTGAGATTGGATCTCTCTCTCTCTCTCTCTCTGTTTCCTTCTACTTCTGCGCTCCCTGATTCTGCCCTTTCACCATTTTTTAAATTCCTGGAGATCCGTAACTCCGATTGGGCTGTACTTTGGACACGATTTTTATCCAGATATTGGCTTTCTTGCGGCCAAAGAAGGGCACCAACCGCCTTAGGGAGTGGCCACGAGAGTTAGGGGCGCGCCCCTGCCTCGTGGACTCCTCAGGCATCGTCTCGTGTTGATTCTTTTTCCCAAAAATCACATTTATTCCAAAAAAAACTCTCCGGAATATTTTATCGCGTTTGGACTCTGTTTCATATGGATTTTCTGTGAAAAAAACATGCAACAAACAGAATTGGCACTGGGCACTAGATCAATATGTTGGCCCCAAAAATATTATAAAAAGTTGCCAAAAGTATGGAATTTGTAGAATATTGGCATGGAACAATCAAAAATTATAGATACGACGGAGACGTATCAGCATACCCAAGCTTAATTCCTTCTCGTCCTCATGTACGTAAATGATAAAAAAGATATTTTTTATGTGGAATGCTACCTAGCATAATCTTGATCATGTAATCTAATCATGGCGTGAATATTAAGACACGAGTGATTCAAAGCAATAGTCTATAATTGGCATTAAGACAATAATACTTCAAGCGTACTAATAAAGCAATCAAGTCTTTTCAAAATAACATGGCCAAAGAAAGTTATCCCTACAAAATCATGTAGTCTGGCTATGCTCCATCTTCACCACAAAAAATATTTAAATCATGCACAACCCCAATGACAAGCCAAACAATTGTCTCATACTTTTGATGTTCTCAAACCTTTTCAACTTTCATGCAATACATGATGGTGGAATAGAATATGATGGTGGAGGTTGTGTGGAGAATACCAAAAGGGAGAAGTTCAATTGATATCGATGCAAGTGAGTAGGGATTGCCATGCAACGGGTGCACTAGAGCTATAAATGTATGAAAGCTCAACAAATGAAACTAAGTGGGTGTGCATCCAACTTGCTTGCTCATGAAGACCTCGGGCATTTGAGGAAGCCGATCATCGGAATATACAAGCCAAGTTCTATAATGAAAATTCCCACTAGTATATGAAAGTGATAACTCAAGAGACTCTCTATATGAAGAACATGGTGCTACTCGGAAGCACAAGTGTGGTAAAAGGATAGGAACATTGCCCCTTCTCTATTTTTCTCTCAATTTTTTTGTTTTTTTGTGGGCTTCTTTGGCTTTTTTTATAGTTTGGGCTTCTTTGGCCTCTTTTATTTTTTTATAGTCCGCAGTCTCATTCCTACTTGTGGGGGAATCATAGTCTTCATCATCATTTCCTCACTCTGGAAATGCTAATAATGATAATCATCACACTTTTATTTACTTACAACTCAATATTACAACTCGATATCTAAAACAATATGACTCTATATGAATGCCTCTGGCAGTGTACCAGGATGCGCGATGATCTAGCGTAGCAAAGATATCAAAAAATTGACAAGCCATGGAAATATCATGCTAGCTATCTTATGATCGTGCAAGGCAATATGACAATGAATGCTCAAGTCATGTATATGATGATGAGTTGCATGGCAATATATCTCGGAATGGCTATGGAAATGCCATGATAGGTAGGTATGGTGGCTATTTTGAGTAAGATATAAGGAGGCTCATGTGTGATAGAGCATATCGTATCACGGGGTTTCGATGCACCGATGAAGTTTGCACCAACTCTCGAGTTGAGAAAGGGCAATGCACGGTACCGAAGAGGCTAGCAATGGTGGAAGGGTGAGAGTGCGTATAATCCATGGACTCAACATTAGTAATAAATAACTCACATACTTATTGCAAAAGTCTATTAGCTATCTAAACAAATTACTACGTGCATGCTCCTAGGGGGATAGATTGGTAGGGAAAGACCATCTCTCGTCCCTGACAGCCACTCATAAGGAATATAATCAAAAAATAAGTCATGCTCTGACTTCATCACATAACGGTTCACCATACGTGCATGCTTCAGGAATCACAAACCTCAACACAAGTATTTCTACTAATCCACAATTACTCACTAGCATGACTCTAATATCACCATCTTTATATCACAAAACTATTGCAAGGAATCAAACATATCATATTCAGTGATCTACAAGTTTTATGTAGGATTTTATGACTAACCATGTGAATGACTAATTCCTGTCATCTATCTAAATAGATAGAATTGAAGCAAGAGATTTTAATTCTTTCTACAAAAGATATTCCCACGCTCTAACAAATATAAGTGAAGCAAAAGAGCATTCTACAAATGGCGGTTTTCTAAGTGTACGGAAACAGGCAATCCAAACTTCAAATGATATAAGTGAAGCACATGAAGCATTCTATAAAGCCATACACAAAAGATATAACTGAAGTGCAAAGAGAATTCTATAAATCAACCAAGGACCGTATCATACCAGCATGGTGCATTTACTGAAAGAAAAATAAAAATCACATGACGCTCCAAGATTTATGCATATCATGTGACGAATAAAAATATAGCTCCAAGTAAAATTACTGATGATCGGTAGAAGAAAGAGGGGACGCCTTCCGGGGCATCCCCAAGCTTAGTTGCTTGGGAGTCCTTGAATATTACCTTGGGGTGCCTCGGGCATCCCCAAGCTTAGGCTCTTTCCACTCCTTATTTCTTCATCCATCGTGATCTCACCCAAAACTTGAAAACTTCAATCACACAAAACATAACAAAACTCTCGTGAGGTTCGTTAGTATAATAGAACAAATCACCACTTTAAGTACTGTTGCAAACTCATTCATATTTTGTATTTGCATTTTAGATACTTTATTATAACTTCTCTGTGGCTTATACCACCGATAAAATCGATAGTTTCATCAAAACGAGCAAAACAATGCATCAAAAACAGAATCTGTCTTAAACAGGATAGTCTGTAGTAATCTGAACATCTACCATACTTCTATAACTTCAAAAATTCTGCAAAATTAAGACAAAATAAAACATTTGTATAGAAGTATTGTGCAAAAAGTTTCAAAACCGTTTGTCTTTCTAGTAAAAAATGTAAAATCACGCACTACAGCCAAAGTTCCTGTTTTTACACTGCACAAACCAAACAAGCAATCTAATCATCCTAAAGGCAAATCTTGGCACATTATTTTTCTAATACAATGAATTTGTACATGGGGATAATTATTTTTTGTTTAAAAGTTTCTGCAATTAAGATTCACAAAGTTTCCATGGACATGAACAAAGTTCAAGGCATGCTCCCACTTTAACAATGCTTGTCTCTCTCACTTTCACTTTTCTTTTTGAAAAAGTTTTAGGTTCCCCTATTTTTTGTTTTTGGTTTTACACTTTATAAAAGCACTCAGCATAAATAAATGACTCTCTAAAACTTCTGAGTTGTCTCCCTGGCAGCGCTTTCTTAAATCCCTTAAGCTAGGCATATAGTGCTCAAGTAATGGATCCATCTGGATCCCAAGGTATATCAAAGCCATTTAACAATGATTTGTAATTTAGTAGTGAGCACAAAGTAACATATATCATGTAATGACAAAGTCTAACTCTCTTCCTATGCATCGACATGTCATAAAAGAACAATTCATGCACACAAAGTAAAGGCCAATGCATAGTATAAACAGTTTCTTGGAATTTTACCATATTGGAAACATGGAGTGGCGGAGATGTAGTTACTCTCTCATAAATAATTGCAGGTAGCAGAAGCAAGCACATGCATATTAAATTCACCAAAATCATCATGTGCAATGGTAAAAGGCAACCCTTCAATATAATCCTTAATAAGCACAAACTTCTCCGATATAGTGTAGTTGTGAGAATTCAAAAAAGATAATAGGACTATCATGCGTGGGTGCAGTACAAACAATTTCATTCTTAACATAAGGAACTATAGCAAGTTCATCACCATTAGCATCATTCATATTGGCATCATGGCCAAAAACATAGCAAGCATCAATTTCATCAAAAAGGGATATTTCAAATGAATTAATGGGATCATAGCAATTATCATAGCATTCATCCTTCGGTAAGAACGAAGGGACATTAAAAAATGTATGAGTTGTAGGGTTACTCTCATTAGAAGGTGGGCACGGGTAGCTAATCTTTTTTTCTTCGCTCTCCTTATCATCTTTTTCATCCAATGAGCTCATAGTTTCGACAATTTCTTCTTTCATAGATTCCTGTAAAATATTAGTCTCTTCTTGGGCAGCGGAGACTTTCTCAATAAATGCATCAATATTGGCATTGTATTCATAATTCTCATAGCAATATTTAATTATAGCAAAATTTTCAGGCCTATAAACATCATCATCAAAAGCTTCATACTTTTCAAACAAAGATTCAATTTCATAAGCACCCTTAAAAGCAACGAATTCTTCTATTCGTTCCACATCATAATAATCGTATATACCATTAGCATAAGAAGCCAAGGTTTCATTATCATTAAATTTATATGAAAAGGGAAGGTGAGGAGGCTTCATCCTAGAGCAACAAGTATAATCATATCTCAAGCATAGTTCTCGAGCATACAAATGCAACATATGAATTTGATTCCATAATAGTTTCCCTTTTTGAGTCAAGTGATAATCGCTAAAGTATTCACATTGATCCAACGTGTCTCCCATTATATACTTGAATTGGGTTTTCTCAAGATTATAAAAGTGGTGCATAATATCTTTCACATAATGAGCATCGAGGGTTTTAGGAGGTTCCCCATCTCCATGAATGGCAAGTACACCTAATTTTGTTGGTATTTCGTGCTCCATATCCATAACAATGGATAGAGAACAACTTAGAACAGCAAATAAAAACTACTTCATGATAAAGCAAACAAGCACACACGAGGATAGTCACCCCACGCTATTGCTCCCCGGCAACTGCGCCAGAAAAAGGTCTTGATAACCCATGAGTATAGGGGATCAGTTGTAGCCTCTTTCGGTAAGTAAGAGTGTCGAAACCAATGAGGATCTAAAGGTAGAACAAATATTCCCTCAAGTTCTGTCGACCACCAATACAACTCTACGCACGCTTAACGTTTGCTTTACCTAGAAGAAGTATGAAACTAGAAGTACTTTGTAGGTGCTGTGGGATAGGCTTGCAAGATAATAAAGAGCACACAAATAAAAAGAAGGGGCTGTTTAGATAATGACACAAAAAATTAGTTTTAGTAGAGAGCTTCGTCTCACAAGAAAGTTATTTGTCCCTAGGCAATCGATAACTAGACCGGTAATAACTATTGCAATTTTATATGAGGGAGAGGCATAAGCTAACATACTTTCTCTTCTTGGATCATGTGCACTTATGATTGGAACTCTAGAAAGCATCCACAACTACTAAAGACAGTTAAGGTAATACCCAACCATAGTATTAAAGTATAAAGTCCTCTTTATTCCCATAAGCAAACAACCTACTTACTCGGGTCTGTGCTTCTGTCACTCACGCCACCCACCATAAGCAAATCATGAACATATTGCAAACCCTGCAGCGGCGATCCCTCACGCTTGCGCGACACGGAGAGCACCATAGGACAGCACCAATAATAAAACATGCAACTCAAACAAATCACGATCATCAGTGAACGCATAGGACAAAGCGGATCTACTCAAACATCATTGGATAGCCATACATCATTGGGAAATAATATATAGCGTTGAGCACCATGTTCAAGTAGATATTATAGTAGGGAGAAGAGGTGTTACACCGCTACATAGAGGGGGAGAGAGTTGGTGATGATGGTGGTGAAATTGTTGGTGTAGATCTCCGTCACGATGATGGCCCCGACGGCATTCCGACGCCACCGGGAGAGAGGAGGAGAGAGCCCCCCTTCTTCTTCTTCCTTGACCTTCCCCCAAGATGGGATAAGGGTTTCCCCTATGTTCCATGGTCTCCATGGTGGCGGAGGGGCGAGAGCCCCTCCGAGATTGGATCTCTCTCTCTCTCTCTATCTCTCTCTCTGTTTCGTTCTGTTTCCGCACTATCTGATTCTGCCCTTTCATTGTTTCTTAAATTCCTGGAGATCCGTAACTCCGGTTGGGCTGTACTTTGGACACGATTTTTATCCGGATATGGGATTTCTTGCGGCGAAAGAAGGGCACCAACAGCCTTATAGAGTGGCCACGAGGGTTAGGGCACGCCCTACCTCCTGGGGCGCGCCCCCTGCCTCGTGGACTCCTCGGGCATCATCCTGCGTTGATTCTTTTTCCCAAAAATCACATATATTCCAAAAAAATCTCCAGACGTTTTTATCGCATTTGGCTCCGTTTGATATGGATTTTCTGTGAAACAAAGAACATGCAACAAACAGGAACTGGCACTGGGCACTGGATCAATATGTTAGTCCCAAAAATAGTATAAAAATTTGCCAAAAGTATGTCAAAGTTGTAGAATATTGGCATGGAACAATCAAAAATTATAGATACGACGGAGACGTATCAAGTAGAAAGCTACCATGGCTCAGTGGAAGCACTAGGAGATATTTCCCGATAAGAGAGGCTAACAATAATAAACAAGTAGGTTGTCAGATCCCGCACATACGAAGCATTTCAAATCATACACACAATATGCTTGATATGTGCAAATACAACATGGCGTCACAATAAAACTCAACAACTCAAAGTATTTATTTAAAAGGCTCTGAAGAGCCATACATAACATATCCATATAGATAGGGGTCACACGACCCGACACTCAAGTCATACAAACATACAAGAACATGCGGAAGCAAATTTGTCTGAGTACAGACAACTAGAAAGAAAGAAGGTTTGATGAAGCCTATCTATCTACATAGGCCCTTCACAAGCTCAGGGTCACCACCTAGGCGGCAAGTTACTCGTCAACGTCGAGATCTACATAAAACCCATCGGAGGGGGCAGTGTTCTCCTCTGTGACAGTTTATTAAGAAAACATGAGTACAAAGGTACTCAACAAGACTTACATCAGATCCTACCATACATGCAACATTATCAACAAGGGTAGTGGAGTTTATTGCAGCAAGCTAGCTTTGACTCTTGGCTATTCTATCCTACGAATGATAGTATCTTGTAAATGATTTTGTGCACATGAGTCAACTAATCACCACAACAATACTCTACCACGGATCCTCTCTCGTCATCCTACGAGAGGGCCATCCACGTCACTCACACCTGTCTTGAGACTTTCAGGAGTATCCATTAACTTGTCTATCAACTGCATAAGCGACCAAGTAGTCCTTTACCGCAGATGCGGCTATTTGAATAGTTTTGTTACCTTACACGGGTGTACATCTTCACACAAGCTTCCACCACTTATCACCGTTTACACAACATGTACTCGACAACCTTCAAGTGGAAGCCCAGCGAGGGTGTCGGCCACGACCTGACTAAACACACAAGACCCTTGTCCAGGTTTATCGCCTATTCAGGTTCCATCCGCATGGAGTCCGGCCGAGGTTTCCACTACGATGTGTATAGGGTTCCCGAGGCACTAAAAGGGCGTATTAGTACACCGAGCCATGTACCTGCCGCATCACAGCCCACTGAGGGAGTCCTGGATTAGGGGGTATCCGGACAGCCAGACTGTGTACAACGTCCGGACTATTGAAGCGTGAAGATACAAGACTCAAGATTTCGGCTCGTGTCCATATGGGACTTTCCTTGGCGTGGAAGGCAAGCTTGGCGATCCGGATGTTATATTTCCTTCCTTGTAACCGACTCCATGTAAACCCTAGCCCTCTCTGGTGTCTATATAAACCAGAGAGGTTGGTCCTTAGAAGGCCGATCACAATTTCATTCATACCATCATAGGCTAGCTCCTAGGGTTTAGCCTCTACGATCTCGTGGTAGATCTACTCTTGTACTACCCATATCATCAATATTAATCAAGCAGGAAGTAGGGTTTTACCTCCATCGAGAGGGCCCGAACCTGGGTAAACACCTGTGTCCCTTACTTCTTATTACCATCAGCATTGACGCACAGATCGGGACCCCCTACCCGAGATTCGCCGGTTTTGACACTGACATTGGTGCTTTCATTGAGAGTTCCTCTGTGACGTCGCCGTCAGGCTCGATGGCTCCTTCAATCGTCATTAACGACGTAGTCCAGGGTGAGGCTTTCCTCCCCGGATAGATCTTCGTGTTCGGCGGCTTCGCGCTCTGGGCCAATTCGCTTGGCCACTTGGAGCAGATCGATAGCTATGCCCCCGGCCATCAAATAAGGTTCGGAAACCTAAACTATACGGCGGATATCCGCGGAGACTTGATCTTCGACGGATTCGGGCTAGCGCCAGAAGCGCCGAACAGTCGCGATGAGCACGGCTTAGACCTGCTGTCAGCCGTCGCTCGGGATATCGTCCCGGCAGAAGCCTCGGATATAAATCCGGGATAGGTTGCTTCGCCTAAGGAGGAAGGGCTGGGCCCCGCCCTGCAGGCCGTACCTTCATCGGTGATGGAGCCGAACACAGGTTTCACCTCTGAGGGAACCTGTGACTCCGGACCCCCGGATTCATATCCGGACGCAGGTTCCAGTCCGCGCGCCCGCGAGCCCGCCTATCCTGGTTGGGCGCCGGTGATGGAGTTCACCGCAACGGACGTTTTTCAGCACTCGCCCTTTGGCGACATGCTGGACTTATTGAAGTCTCTCTCCTTGTCAGGAGACTCCGGGCCGTACTATGTCCGGCTCGAGTGGGAAGCAGACAACGACGGAATTCGTTGCCCACCCACCACCCACTTCATTGCCACGATCGATGATCTAACCGACTTGCTTGACTTCGACTCCGAAGACATCGACAGTATGGACGACGATGTAGGAGAATCACAGGAGCCACCGCTCACCGGGCGGTGGACGGCCACCTCCTCATATGATATATATATATATATATATATATATATATATATATATATATATATATATATATGGTGGACACTCCGAACGAAACTAATGGCGACGAGGCGACGGAGGACAACCCCTCAGGAAGAAAGGAAAAACATGTGCATTATCGGTACCACTCCAAACCCCGCCACACCAAAAACGGCCCCGGAAACAAGAGCAGTCTGGACGATGCCAAAAAGGAATACATCCCGAGTCAGCCTACACATAAGTAGGCCGGACCAATGACGACGGGATACTAGAAGAGGGACAATCACACACCCCCCTCCGACGACGAGGCAAGCCTCGGCAATGACGAATTTGGCGTACCAGAGGACCCAGTGGAACAAGTTCGCTTCAAGCGACGGCTCATGACTACAGCAAGGAGCCTGCAAAGGAAACAAGAGCAGCTCACAGCTGACCGAGATGCGCTAGAGGATAGGTGGACCAAGATACTGGCCGCCGAAAAATATGAACTCGAGAGCCCCAATAAAGGGCACAAACGGCACAACTGGCTACCTCAACTCGAGCAGGAAAACCACGGGCATGCACACAGACGCCCACGCATCACTATGGTCCAAGGCGGCAAGCAGCAGATACAAAGAGGCACCCTCAGACCTCGGCATAAAGGTCATAAACATCAAGACAAGGAAGCTGGTGCCAAGTCCGGCAATGCTCAGTCCGACAAACAGGCAAGGAGCAGCACAAGCCTGCTCGACCGAAGATACACGCTGGATCAGCCATGTGAAATTCATGGTACCCCGAGAAGGATGGCAAAGCATACCAAGAGAGAATGCAGGATTCTCAAAACAAAGCGGCTGGTCGCATGCCGGAAGCAATAAAGGGGAGATGCCTCATCAAGACCCCCCCCCCAGAGCGTAACAATACGGCCGATCGCCCAGGACCGCCTAAACCACGGCAAGTTAATTGCAGTGCCTCTAGACCTAGTAATCCGGGGGCTCCATAACACACAAAGCCCACAAGGGTATGACGCCACGGAAAACATCTCCTAAAAGATGTGAGGCGCAAAGGCCAAGTTCTGTTGGCCCACCACTCTAAACGGTTGCCTTTGGACCATCCAAAAATGCTACGCCAAAGAATAAATCCTCGACACCTTCCCATACGATAGTTTACCGTATGCTAAGAGGAAAAACCACGTCAACTAGATTCTACTTGGTAAATTACCCAGGCAAACCATCCGGACATCCACTACGGAGTCCGTACTACCTCACGGTCTAACGACTGGGCAAACCAGGGCCCGATTAGGGACCCCGGGAGCAACAACAAGAGGACACCTAGCTATCTTCAAGCATTTCGCATTTGCAAACTAACGATTGACGCAGAACAGAACTGGCGGCATGGAATTATCCTGGACACACAAAGGATGGAACATGCAGGTAGAAGGCAGTTTAGATTCATTATCAACCCGCTCACAGTCCCCTCTAGTCAGGCCATAACAGGTTCCGTCAAACAACACCTCTTTCCTTACATCATACTAATATGCATAGAGATAAAATTCTACTACAATGCGTAAATAGCAATTACCGGCTATCTTTTATTGCCGAAGCCTCTTTGCCAAAAATGAAAGCCACGCTCCGCGTTCGCCTGGTTGCACCAGGGGCTCCACAGTACGGCAAGCAAGTCCGACCACCTTTTCGGTCATTCGGCACGCCGAACTTATAGCACTATATGCATCTGCTCCAAATCATGTCTTGGGTCATTGGTTGGGTTTGCCCGGCTCCCATGTTTTGGTACCTTACATTCCGTTCTATCGGCTAAGGTAGCGCTGGGAGAACTACTGCGATTGTGTCCTGGTTCAGCCGGACGAGCACCTTAGTAGAGAAAGCTGAAAACTGACTGTCATGATGAAGCGAGAGCCGGTCTGCTGTTCGAGAGGTCATAAAATCCCTAAAGATTTATTCCGCATAACACCATCATAAATGCTAAGTGCGACGGATCGATCTTCTGATTAGGCGCCAATAGAGCCCCTAGTTTGGCCTTCTGAACACTAGGGGCTGCGCCGACCATACACAAATTCCTATGGCTAAGTGAGAGTAATAAAGCCCTATAGTCCGATTGCCTGGTTCGCGGAAAGATACACCTCCTTAAAAGGACCCAACTACGGCATAAAGAGCGTTCAGATATATCCCAAACACCCCCGTATCCTTTTTACGAGGGGGCAGAAGCCGACGACTGGCCAACTCCCAGAATTTGCATACAATAAACAGCCGCACAGGAAGAACATATGTTCAAATAAAACAGGCAATATATAAGAAACATGCCATTATCCCATATTACAACAAGCGGCATAGATTCCCTCAGGGCAATATGATGTCTTTAGTACACTTGTCCGCCCCAAGGCGGGCCCCTTTCATCACACCTTCATCATACAGCTCGGGCTTGCGGTGTTCCTTACCCTCCGGCGGCCCCTCAGTGATCAGCTTTTCCGCATCAAGCCTCCCCCAATGCACTTTCGCATGGGCAAACGCCATACGCGCGCCTTCTATGCAGACTGATCGCTTGATGGCATCTAGCCGAGGATAGGCGCCCATGATCCGCTTGACGTATCCGAAGTAGCTGCTCGGAATCGGATCCGCAGGCCACAGCCGGACAACTAAGTCCTTCATGGCTAGTTCGGCCGCCTGGTGCAGTTCGATCAGCTGTTTCATCTAATCGATAAATGGCACCGGAGAGTTCGGCGCCAGATACTGCGACCAGAAATCCCTCTCCACAGTCTTCTTCTCCTCGGTGCGATAGAATTGAGCAGCATCTGATATGCTGCGAGGAAGATCCGCAAAAGCCCCTGGAAAAATAAGAATTCAGCCTGCCGCTTGGATTCTTCACATTCTAACATACACGAAGCAAAGAATACAGAAGGCCTTACCAGCCGCCACTTTTCGGGCGTCCTGAATGTCCCGCGCAACACCTCGGGCTTCTTCTCGAGCACCTTCTGCATCCTCGAGAGCTTGGGCGAGCTCGGATTCTTTCCCTTTTAGACTCTGCTCTAAGCTCTCACTTTTCTTCACATCTTCCTGGAGCTCCTGCTCAGCGGTGATAACCCTAGCCTCGTGTTTTTCACGAAGCGCCTGTTCAGCCTCAGCCTTCTCGTTGGCATCAGCCAAAGCTTTCTTTAGTGCCTCGTATTCGGCACACGCTCCTAGAGCACACAATACTAAAAAAAATTATTCTGCACAACCATTCATGCATGCCAACTCCAAGACAAATGTTTTCAACATACCTTGCTTGTCTTCCAGTTGCTTCCTCACACGGCCGAGTTCTTCCTCGGACCGTGCAAGGTTGTGCTTCAATTCGGACACTTCCGCCTCGAAAGAGGAAGTCCTCTCTGCGGATGCCTGTTTTCACACCAAGGGGTATATGTCATTTACACATGCTCCTGCGAAGGCAGGGGGTTTGATCCCCTGCCCGGCTCTGTCGCCTTCGCCGGACAGTGTATCAGGGGCTACTACTTATATTATGACAATTCCTTAAGGGTTTCCTAGGAGACATACCTCAAAAGCCTTTATAAGACTAAGGCAGGACGCATTCAGCCCGCTCTCGGCAGACTGAATCCTTTCAACCACCTCGCCCACAAGGGCCCGATGCTCGTCGACAATAGACGCGTTCCTCAACGCTGTCAATAGACCGCCAGGCAGCTCTGATTGAACAGAGGACACCGGCGGCGTAGGCTGGCCCCCAGCCATCAGGGGGGGTGCTTGGTCGATCCCAGAACCCTAGAGGTTCCGGGGCCTGTATCCATCCCTGCGTGTTCGGCACCAGGGATATGTCCTCCCTAGTCCGGGTCTTGTCGAGACGACACCTCGATGTCGCGCCTAGACTTGGGGAAAGGGGCCTGCGGAGGCGTCTCGCTCGCCAAAGCGTCCAAGTCCAGTGAATCCTCCGACGAGGACTGGCCGACACAGGACCTTGCCGGACTATGCAAAATGTAGGCAACAGTCAAAACTACTGTACCCAAAAAAACGATCCCGGACGCATATGCGTGTTCGGATACTTACGACTTCTCCAGGGGATGGGCCCTGGGATCCCACTCCGGGCTGCTATCGGCGGCTGTGGGGGATGCCCCTGGGAGGGAATGTTTCCCCCTCTTGGGCGAACCGGCCTCCAAAGATGCGGAGGCTGTCCTTTTCCTCCCACCATCAGAGAGAGGCTCATCCTCCTCTGCTTCCTCCTCTTCCTCATCAGACGAAGGATCGTCGCTGGAGTCTCCGGTTCTGGTGTCCGAAACCTCGCGATGGCGAAGGCCACCCCAGGTCTTCTTGACCTTCTTGGAGGCCTCCTTCTTTGGCGCCTTGTAAGGCGCGGGACCAACATCTTCATCAGAAGAGGTCTAGCCGGTTCCTCCGGCAGGGGGGCTAGACAATGTAGCCGCTCCACCTTCTTTACCCATCCCTAAGGTTGCAATGAAATACGATTAGGGTGTCTCCCGCATGATGTGCCAATTAAAGCACGGATAGACAGAGTGTGGCTGTGACTTACCGAGCTGGAGGAATGGGATGATTGATACCCACGGTCCTCGGCGAGGCCCGACCATGATTTGCCGGACTTAAAGAGCACCTTCCAGATATCCTTGTGGGTAGAGTCGTAAATCTCCTGAATGGTTTGGTGCTCGGCCGGATCGAACTCCCATAGGGTACAAGCTCGGCGCTGACAAGGGAGAACCAGGCGAACTAGCATCACCTGGACTACGTCAACAAGTTTGACGTCCCTATCAATCACGCCCTGGATGCGTGTCTGTAGCAATAACAGCTCGTCGGGCGAGCAGCAGTTCGGGCCCTTCTCTGGCCAGGACGTGAGCCGCAGTGGGGCTCCGGATCTGAACTCTGGAACTGCTGCCCTCTTCTTGCCACGTGGTTCGGTGATATCGAACCACTGCTGCTGCCACTTCTTGACGGAGTCATTGAAAGCGCCTTTTGGCCAGACAGCCTTGGGCATCTTGCTTACCATGGCGCCGCCGCACTCGGCGTGTTCGCCACTCACCACCTTGGGCTTCACATTGAAAATCTTCTGCCATAGACCGAAGTGAGGTGGGATCGGGAGAAAAGCCTCGCACACGACGATGAACTTCGAGATATTGAGGAAGGAGTTGGGGGAAATATCATGAAAATCGATCCCGTAGTAGTACATGACTCCCCGAACAAATGGGTGAAGGGGAAACCCGAGCCCACGGACGAAATGGGGAAGGAACACAACTCTCTCATGAGATTCCGGAGTAGGGACGACCTGTCCCACCGGGGGAAGACGGTGGCCGATCTTCTGGGCCAGATACCCGGCTCCCCGGAGTTTCTTGATGTCCTTCTCCTGGACAGTTGAGGCCATCCATTTGCCTCCTGCTCCGGACATCTCTAGAAAAATTCCCTTCGGTGGGGGAGAAGTGTGCTTGGTCGTTAGGGCTCGCACAAAGGGGAATGAGCTAGCAGGAGAAGGAGGCATGGGTAAAAGAGAAAGGAACCTGATCTCCTTATAAAGGCGATAAAGGCTTTTTGTGCTTCCCCACTTGCCTGGTGGAACCCGTCCGCCTCCTGCTCGCCACGATTAGCGGCACGGTTAGATTACCCATGCCCGTATTGATGAGAATCCCATAATAAGGGGACACAATCTTTGCCTTGACAAGACGTGTCACAGAAACCACCTCATGATATGCGTTGTAGCTGGTTGTGGAGAAACGGTTCAAATAGTGATCCGACCGTAATAACATGTCGCGTCATCAGAAAAAGTTGTCAGCAGATTGCATTTGTGAAATATCGTTCTCTCTATGGTGATATGTGAAGATCATCTTGCGGATCCGGACACGGTCTATGTGTTCGATAACCACTTTGGAGAATTCGGAGGAGGAACCCGCCTTGCAATGCCGAAGACAATACTGCACGCCGGACTTATCGTCATTGAAGTCTGGTTCAGGGGCTACTGAGGGAGTCCTGGATTAGGGGGTATCCGGACAGACGGACTGTGTACAACGTCCGGACTATTGAAGCGTGAAGATACAAGACTCAAGATTTCGGCTCATGCCTGGATGGGACTTTCCTTCGTGTGGAAGGCAAGCTTGGCGATCCGGATGTTATATGTCCTTCCTTGTAACCGACTCCATGTAAACCCTAGCCCTCTCCGGTGTCTATATAAGCCGGAGAGGTTGGTCCTTAGAAGGCCGATCACAATTACATTCATACCATCATAGGCTAGCTCCTAGGGTTTAGCCTCTACGATCTCGTGGTAGATCTACTCTTGTACTACCCATATCATCAATATTAATCAAGCAGGAAGTAGGGCTTTACCTCCATCGAGAGGGCCCGAACCTGGGTAAACACCTGTGTCCCTTACTTCTTGTTACCATCAACCTTGACGCACAGATCGGGACCCCCTACCCGAGATCCGCCGATTTTGACACCGACACCCACCCCAAGGTTCAGTGCTACGCACGGCCTCCAGTATACTACAATCACCAGAAACTACTTGCAGCTCCTGGACAGAGGACAAGGGCGGTTAATAAGTTGAGAGGGTCCATTGGTTTCGGGCCCAGCGCGTGGTAGTAGCTGATCTTAAATCACACATATAGATCTCAGTTCTTAGGGACGGTTCCAATGAAACAACCCACCATGTACTCCAACATGGCCTCTCATCGATACCTTTACCAAAACATGTTCAACACTTCGCTCTCATCACCGACACAACCATTTCACTCCAGTCCATCACCTAGATGAACTAGACCTGACACGACTCTAAGCATAGCATGGTAGGAAACACAAACATGGCTCAATGAACTCCTACACATGCTAGTGGGTTTCATCTAGTTACTGTGGCAAAGACAGGTCATGCAGAGGAAATGGGTTGAACTACCGCAACACACTGCAGTTTGAAACGTTGTTGTCCTAATGCAGTAAATTAGAGCAGGAGCAAGAAGATGGGATTTTATCGAGATGATCACTGGGGGGTTGCTTGTCTGACAGAGTGGTCGAGCGGCACCGTGCTTCAACTGTATACTCGTGAATACCCTCGAGAGCAGAACCTATCAAGGAGAACACACCAGTAACACAATCAATACATGGCGATATGCAACAATATGATGCATGCATATGACATGGCAAAATGAGTGTGTAGGGCTAATGCAACTAAGACCAGAGGGGTTTGTGTTATTTTGAACCCAAGATTCAAGTTCAAATTCCAATTATGAATTTGTAAAGTGCATTATCATGTTTTGATCTAAACAATAAGGTTAAGTTGTTTTATCATGCATGAAACTAGTACCAATGTATAGATTGGATTTTTCTGCTCATTCTTCAAATGTAAATCTTTTCATTTGGAGTTATAGATTAATTTCTATGATTTTTTTTGAAGTTTATAACATTTTCTGGAATTTTCTGAATTAATTTTATTTTAGAAAATCCTTTACCGCGTCAGCACTGCTTCACTGCGACGTCAGCAGGTCAACAGACCGTGTCCAGGTCAAACCTGGCATGTGGGGTCCACTTGTCAGTGACACAGTTATTGAACTAACTAATTAGGGGTTAATTAGCAACTCACCTAGCTTTGACCAGGGACTGGGTCCACATGTCAGTGAGCCAGGGGGGTCAAATCCCTGGTCAACTGGGTCAAATCACCGGCTTTTAGACGCCAACGACGAACAGACGCAGCGGAGCGGCGCGGGATTCGCGCTCCGATGACCAAATGGATGGCGGAGGCCATCTACATGTAGCTGGGGATGCGCCACATCCAGTGGTGGTGGTGGCTGGACTGAGGGACGCTGGAAACAACGCCGGTGACGATCTTGGCAGCTGCCGGAGCTCGGGTGGGCTCGTGGTTGTCACTACGACGAGCGTGGCGGCGCAAAGTTGGCTCCTACATGCTCTATGCAACGCGGTGAGCCAAGTGGACATGACGGCCAGGCTGTTGTGTGGTCGGAGACACGTCGGTGGCAAGTGCAGGCGGTGGCGCGTGTGGGTGAGCTCGGTGCATTGCTTGCGGTGCACAGGGATGATAACGGTTATGGGGAGAACGAGCAGTAGCTCTTAGTGGTCACGACGAGCGGGTCGGCGAGGTCGGGGAGGAACCGGAGCGGTAGGGGAGGTGAAGGGGATCTGCGATGAAGGCGGATCTGGACGAGCTCGGTGCGGTGACTCTGGGGCGAGCGAGCATTCAGGGCTAGGTCTGCTCGATGGAGTGGTCGACGGTGAGGCTCGTATATACGGCGAGGCGATGATGGGGAGATGGTGGCTGTGGCTACGTCGACTGCGCAGGCGCGGCTGCATCGGCCGTGGCGGGGAGAGGGCGAAGGAGAGGAGCAGGGGGAGGAATGAGGTGTCGGGTTGGTCAAGGCGACACTGAGGAGGGCCTTCGAGGTGCCGATGCGGTGTCCAGGCGATGCAGACGCCCTAGGAGCTGCGTGGCGAGCTCGGGCGCGCGCATGATGCCCCCTCTGCCTACTGGTAGAGGTGGGTGACGACTAGCACTGGGCCATGTGGGCTGGCCCAGTCTAGCTAAGTGGCCTGGGGCCTTTTGTCTCTCTCTCTCTCTTTTCCATTTTCTTCTGTTTTCTAATTTCTTCAACTATTGTGGCTTTATTAAAAATACCAGGGCACTTTCAAAAATCATGAAAATATTTGTGGGCACTGTTTGGAATATGTCCAACAACACTCATTTCCTTTCATGACTACTTGGACATTTAAAATAATTTATAGCATTTAAATGCCCAAATGCAAATAACTTATAACTTAATTCAAAGACCCAAAGTGACCTAGAAAAATGTGAACCATTTTTGGCAGAGGTTCTAGACCAAGACAAAAATGATGTATGAAGGGAATTTCAGGTTCATTGAAAAGTATTTTAGTAAACCCTAGTTGGTTTAAGTGGTGCTGGGGGTTTATGCCATCCCCATTTCAAGTTTCAGGAAAAATTTAAACATGATGCAGCACTCTAAAGCAAGCACTGACTAGGGTTGTGACACATGATCAGAATGAATAACAAATTCTTGGGCCAGAAATAATTTTGCGATGTTTCCAAAGTCTGAATAAGAGCATATAATTCCTTATCATAAGTAGAGTAATCCCAACAATGCACACGCAAATTCTTAGAGAAGTATGCAACAGGTTTACCATCTTGTAATAACACACCTCCTAATCCAATTCCACTAGCCTCACATTCAAGCTCAAAAGTCTTATTAAAATCAAGAAGTTGGAGTACAGGAGCATATGTCAACATACCGTGAAGGCTTCTTCCTGTGTGGTACCCAAACAAAAGGCACATCCTTCTTTTTAAGCTCATTGAGAGCTGCAGCAGTGGTGCTAAAATCTCTCACAAAAAGCCAATAGAAACTAGAGAGGCCAAGGAAACTCCTCACTTATGTGACCGTTTTTGGCTGCGGCCAACTCTCAATAGCTTCAATCTTGGCTTTATCAACCTTAATTCCCTGTGGAGTCACAACATAGCCAAGAAAAGATACTCGGTCGGTGCAAAAGGGGCACTTCCCAAGGTTACCAAACAAATGTGCATCACGTAGAGCAATAAAAACAACATATAAATGTTCCAAATGTTCCTCCAAAGATCTACTATAAATCAATATATCATCAAAGTAAACTACCATAATCATCCAATAAAAACATGTAAATCTTCGTTCATTAATATCATGAAAGTACTAGGTGCATTAGTTAACCCAAAAGGCATGACTAACCACTCATATGATCCAAACTTAGTTTTAAATGTTGTTTTCCACTCATCTCCCAATTTCATACGAATTTGATGGTATCCACTACGCAAATCAACTTTGGAGAATATTATTGAGCCGCTCAATTCATCAAGCATATCATCTATCCTAGGAATAGGATGACGATAATGAATAGTGATATTATTAATGCCTCTACAATCAACACACATACGCGATGTACCATCCTTTTTTGGCTCTATAATAATAGAAACAACATAAGGACTAAGAGATTCACGGATATAACCTTTGCCGAGCAGCTCCTATACTTAACGCATAACTCCTTCGTGTCCTCTGGATTGGTACGGTATGGCGCATGTTTGGTTAGCGATGCACCGGGAATTAAGTTAATATGATACTCAATCCCTCGAATAGGTGGTAATCTTGGTGGCACGTATTGTGGAAAGATGTCCGTGAAGTATTGCAAAATGTTAGTGACAACAGGAAGCAAAGAGGAAGGCACGCCCTCAAATGAAGATCATGCTTCTTTCCACACAAAAGCATAGAAAACAGATTTGCTGAAATCTAGATCATCAATATCAAATTTGGTGGCAAGTAAACATCCACTTTTCAATTTATTTTCAGAAGTAACACTAGATGGTTTATTATTAGGCTTCATTTGTTGCTCAAATTCTTTTGCCACAATCTGATTTTCACTCTTATTTTGGTCCTGTTTTGCTTTACTAGCTCTATTAATATCATCTTTCAAAATAGAACCAGCAGACATATATAGGAAGCAAAGTAATATGTTTATCCTTATGAACAAGAGTATACTGATTGTTTCTACCATTGTGTACATATTTTTTATCGAATTGCCATGGTCTACCAAGTAATACAGAACATGCTTGCATGGGTACCACATCACAATCAACATAATCAACATATGTGTAGCGATACTAAAATGCACACGAAGAATACGTGTTACCTTAACCTTGCCGCTGTTGTTGAACCATTGGATATAGTAAGGATGCAGATGTTGTCTTGTGGTGAGAGACAACTTCTCCACCATCTCCATGCTAGCCAAGTTGTTGCAGCTCCCTCCATCTATGATGACGTGAACAGAACATTCCTTCACAACTCCCTTTGTATGGAACAAATTGTGACTATTATTTTTCTCAGCTTGTGTGACCTGCACACTCAAAACACATTGAGCAACTAAACTTTCATACCTGTCAGCGTCTTCAGCAGCCATGTATTGCGTCTCTAGTTCATAATCATCTCCAGTGTGGTCTTCACTTGTAATAAGAGCCAAATTCTCCTCATCATAATCACTAGCAGACTCAGGCCCACCTTCCTCAGTAGCAATCATCACATGCTTAGATGGGCATTCTCTCGCATAATGACCTCCCCCCTTGCAATGACGACAAATAATATCATGTGTTTGCCGTGTTGATGCCATGGATTAACAAGAGCTCTGTGCTGGCCCGGAAGGTGTGCTCTTGGCAGATACTGGTGGCTGTGCCTGCTTTCTTGTATTACGGTTGGAGGTGGCAGCTGACAGAGATGTCGGTGCAGCAGTACATGTGGAAGTAGAGGATGCATATGGTTTCCATGATGATGAACGACCTGCAGAAAAATTAGTTTGCGCCAATGCCTGTCGATCCTGCACTTCTCGTTCAGCTTTGCATGCAAGATGGAATAAACGAGTGATATTATTATACTCCATATACTCTAGAATAGTCTAAATCTCTTTATTTAATCCACCCATAAAACGTGTTGTGGGATTCCGGGCTCCACAGACCAAGAGAGATTCGAACTCAGGGGTATGTGTGAAGAAGTCAACCTCTCAACCCAATTGATCCGCTGCTCTCACGACCTAGCTCGAAGAACACGACAGAGAAAGATGCAGCAGTTTACCGAGGTTCGGGCCACCTTGTGGTGTAATACCCTACTCTTGCTTTGTGGTGGATTAACCTTGCGAGGGGCTGAGGAAGAACTAGTACAAGTGGAAGAACTACCTCAGGAGGCATGTTCTTGTGACGAACTCTTGGTGGTTCGACGAACTGATCACCTAATGAGTCGATCCCTCTCCATGGTGGTGTCTAGGCTATAATTATAGTGGCCTTGGTCCTATTCCTCCAAAACTTAGCCGGGAAGTGTTCCCGCAATGGACAAATTTGAAAGGGGACAAGAAGTACATCTAATCCTGACGAAAGGTGGTCTTCGCCCGCAAAGCCTCTGAGCGTGACGTCGTGGTGGGCTCGGCGATGACACCCATCCTACCGTTCTGGCGGACTTGGTCTCGTTGCATGCAAATGGCAACCTTTGGTTGATTCTGTGGGACTCCACACCCGTGCTTGCCTCCTTTGCACCAAAGATGAAACCTGCTGCTCTGCGCTCGCTGGCGCGCGCCTGGCCTTGGTCATCATGGATGATGTGATTCAAGCCTCGTGAGGTTGGGTCTTGCATAGAAATCCCCGCTGCGCTTAGGAGGCCGCCTAAGGATGCCGCTCCCTCTGGAGGTTTTGATGCCGCCCACCTCGCGAGGGTCTTGTCTCGCCGTACTCAAAGTTGGGCCGTACCAGGCCATCGATGAAGCCATGTTGGGGGCCGCAAGCGGGCAAGTCTGGGTACCCTGGTTCTGAGAATGCTGACAGAAGCCCCCGGGCCTGAGGCGCGCACGCACTTGGCTTCGAGGTGAAGCCAAAGGGCAAGTGCGGAACACCGCGGGCCCAAAAGCCCGCGTACCGAGCCGACGCATGGCACTTGATGGGACATGGGCCTCTCCGCTTACCCATGTCGCCTCGGCAACCATTTGACCTGACAACTACATGTTGCATGTAGAGAGAA
Source organism: Triticum timopheevii (assembly GCA_963921465.1). Lineage (NCBI taxonomy): Eukaryota > Viridiplantae > Streptophyta > Magnoliopsida > Poales > Poaceae > Triticum > Triticum timopheevii. The sequence goes on along the minus strand of OY997264.1, from coordinate 241,892,902 downwards.
TCATCATTACTCGAGATTCTGGGAGGTCGATGATTTACCTTCTCTTGGTTACAAATGCGGGAGCGTGTGACACCCTGGATTTTGCCATTTTCTTTTTCCTTTCATTTTCTTGGATTTCTGAATTTGATTTGCTTTTCTATGGATGTGTGGTTCTGAAACTTGGGAAGATCATGTCTTCCTAGTTTTTATAGTGGCTTGGCATCCCCAAAATCATCCCTAGCTCATGTAATTTCCATCCTAGCCCAAATACCAATATTCTTTTTATTGGGAATATTCCTTTTCTGATAAAGGAATTATCCTTTTTGCCCTAGGTTGTGAAGAAACCCATCTTTTTGTCACTCGCAAAATTCCCAAATAATTCTCATAAATTTTTTGGGTCAAATCTTGCTCCAATATGGCAAAACTTTTCATTGCCATGTTCAAAAATAATCCTCCAATAATCATTTTCCTATTCTGCCCTAAATGACACTTTGTAAAGCAAGTGCTATTTCTCTTTGCACAATTGACACCAAACTTATTGGACACCTTGTCCTATCCATATCATTGCCCTGTGACAAAACTCAACCTCATTTGCCTAGTAATTATCATTCTATGATTTTACAAAGTTTCTGCCCAGAAAGAAACTTTTATGAAGGAAGTATATTCTAGGCATGTCCAAATGAGAAGAAATTTTTCCACATCCTTCATTTTCTCAAATCATCACTCTCCATCCAATTTGAGCTCATGTCACCTTTCTATGTCAGCATAGCTCCAAATCTTAGTTTCTGGTCAGATTTTCAGTTTGTGAAGCAATTATTTTATATTGCTTCATTTAAGCTGCCAATGTACTAGGACATTCTCTTACCCATAGAAACTCCCTCCACCAAGTTTTGGCTCAATCCATTACTCCATTTGACATGTGGAATTTTTCCAAGTTTCTGGTCAGAATAAAGCTTTGTGAAGCAAGTGCCACTTTGGTTCATCCAAATGTACTGAAACTTTTTGGGCATCTTTATATCCTCAAATCATTGGTCCATAACCATTTTCAGCTCAAATTGCCTCTCTATGTGAGTGCATCATCCAAATCTCCATTTCTGGCCAGTATGGCACTTTCTATAGCAAGTACCATTTATCTTCATCCTAATGAGCTTCAAATTTGCTGATGTGATCATCTTAGTGTGTGATCACACCATGCCAAAGCTCAGCCCCTGACTCCTTCTGTGTTTATCTCCTCGCAGCACAAACAACTTGCTATTCAAATCTTTTGGCCCGTCCTCCAAATCGCTTCTTTGCCCCTGGACCGATTTCTTTTCTCATTTTGACTAAGGGCAGTAGGGTCTATCTGCCAGACATGATGTGGCCGCTCACCTGGCACCACGTATGCCAGTTCAAACGGTGACCACGGGGCGCGCCCATCCAAATGCGTGCTCTGGAGTCTTCCCGTCGTTGTTCCTGTCATTTTCCTCTGCCTCTCACGTCCATTTCATGTCCGGTAGCTCGCCCATTCTCGACTCAGTCACCCTGCGTTGCTGCCCCTCCCTACGTCGCTGCCATCGCCTCACCATCGAGCTCCCCATGTCGTGTCCGTGCTCTGTCACTCCTTTGGCATGTCAGCCAAGCTCTTTAGAGCCTCCCCGAGCCCTCCCTTGGCCTATAAATAGGTGCCCGGGTCCTCACGCTCCTCATCCCTCCCTCCATCACCACATTTTCCCTCTAGAGTCGACATAACTCACCGGAGTGCTCGATCCTCCTCGGTTGTCGCCGGAGTCTGCTAGTTTCTGGCCACCACAATGCTCCTTTAGCCTCCCCTCCAGTCCACCGGGTCCCCCTCATCCCACCGAGCCCCCCACCCCCTTGCCCCTCGCCAGAGTAGCTGCATCGCCGAAGAACCTCGCCGCCTGAAGCTCTCTGCCGCTTCCCTGTCGCCGCGAGCCCCATCGCCCCTAGTCCTTCCCATCGCTGGCCGACCCTGTGAATGGGCGCGCTAGGTCCTATCGCCCCTGTCGGTGGCCTCGGCCCGGCCAGAGATGGCCGGCCAATCGCCACGTCCCTCCCTTGCTCGCTCTTTGTTTCACGGGAGAAGAGAGGCGAGAAGGAGGTAGAGGACGAGTGTCCGTGCCCCCTCCCCCTGCCTCTGGGCCCCATGCGTCAGTGGCCTAGGCGCCACTGCCCACGTGTCAAGTGGACACGTATTTCGCTCGGTACGTTTTCCATTGATGAAAGCGCATTCTTCCTCTCTTTTATCTAAAGTACCTTTCTAGTTTAGGAAGCGTATTCCCTTCTAACTTCAGCTAAAAATATGCTTTCTATTTCAGAAAACGTAAACGACCCGAAGGCGCTTCCTGTTTTTCTCCAAGGGCCTGTTTGCTAAAGTTTTTTTTCATAGATTGGTCCCTGATCTTCTACAATTCACAACTTTTCAACTGTAGCTTCGACCGAGGTGAAACCAACGCTCTCTTCTTTGTCTCGTCAAGCTCTTTCTGTTGGTAACATTTTCTCTAGGTGGTACCATAGTGAAAATGACCATTTTTCCCTTGTCTCTAATCAGCCCCCTCCGAGAGAGAACCGTCTGATGTTTCATTTCGACCGCACTTCTTCCCAGAGTCTCCGTCACCCTCAGCCAAGCCACAACACCCAGTTGCATGATGGTCATGCAGTAGCCTTGGTTATACACTTGGATATTTAACACAAGTTTGTCGTTATCTGCCTGCTTTGTTATGCCTGTGTTATTCAAGCTCGTCCGTATGCCATGCTCAGTCGTATATATGCTCCATTGTTGTTATGCTCATTGATTTATTATCGTTGCACATCCCTGCTCATGTTGGTATTATGCTCCTGTATTGTAGTTGCATCATGATATTTTTAGTATGACACAGCTTATTGCATTCAAGTTTAACCAGACTTAATTGAACTTGAACAACTGTTGGCTGAGTCATGGTGCCACTGAATCAAGCTAACTAGCGCAACCACATTTGTGTTTATGGGAAGGTCCTAACTGGGTCTATTTTCATGCCTCTCATCGGTGCCTCCAACGAGGGAAGGTTATGGGTGCGCGCTACCCTGACCAGGTAGACGGACATGAACCTTGTGTGCCCATTGTTATTGTATGGATCCATGTCCCCGTTTGGGACCGTTTAGTTGCCACGACAGTGGCCGTTGATGCCTTTGGTAGGCACGGGGCCACCCATGACTTAGCCCAAAGGGGAGTTGGTCGGAGTGGCCGGGAGAGTGTCATGGGCAATAGATCAGTTTTGTCGGAACGCCGTTGGTCCACCTAAATGGGATTGCGAGGCCAAGGGTTCCGTGGTGTGGGTACAGTGTGCTAACCTTTGCACAGTGTGTGTTAAATCTATTGATAGCCGCGCCCATCGATATGGGCCCAGTTTGGAGTCGGTCATACTATGAGCCAACAACAATAATGATAACTTCCTTAATAACAACCCCAGTTCGATGATGAGAAAGATGTTGGTTGTGATCGAGAGAGGATCACATTGGTATCATGGATACCGAAGTTTGTTGGATATTTGTGATCGCGAGATGATCACGATGGTATCGAGGATACCGATGTTGGTAAGTTGATCCATGTGTTGGTTACGAGGTAACCCGAGCATAGTAAGTTGGTGCAGGATATTGTTAACCTATTGCATGTAGTTTTATCATGTTCATATGCTCATGCCATGCTAAAGTTGTATCATGTTTAGTTGTGCATGCCAAGTTGTTTCTGCTAGTATCATGTTCATGACTGATTTAACCTGCTAATGCCATGCTGTTGTTTGTCTTGACTACTTTTGGTTATTGTGACTTGCAAGTACATTCAATGTACTGACCTGGCGTTTCATGCCAGTTTTGCGGTCGTGCATGGATTGCTTACCTGTTTGGTGTGGTTCCTATGTTTGCGAGCTAGGGGTTCATCGTCGTTCATTGTTCTTCATCGTCGTTCATTGCGAGCTAGGGGTTCACCGATTGGAGTCCTTCATCGTCGTTCATTGTTCTACTGACAATAGTTGTTCCGCTGCCAGTAGAGGTTCCGCTGCCGCGAGTTGTTATGCTGCTTGCATAGAGCAACTGTGGTTGGCATAGTGTCGCCATGCCGGTGTTATTGTAATATCAGAGACCTTGTATTCTTATTCGTGCTGTAATAGAAAGTTGGTTTGTTCTATGCTAAGCAGTGCCGTATTCCAGAAGACTTCATCTCGATTTCTGGGCTAGAATACGGGTGCGTTCCGGTTTCTCTAAGCCGGGGTGCCGCAAGCGGGCGGAGCCCCCTACTCATCTCTGCCTCCTTGCTTCTTCCTCCTCTTGATCCACTGTCTTGCCCGGGCATCCATGGCGCCAATTAGGAGGTTTCCGCAGTGGAGAAGGGAAAGGCCCCTGAGGTGGGACCCGAACTGGTCCCACAGAAGAAGAGGCCAGACCACTCCTAGGGCAATGCTGGCAAGGCCGTGGTGACGCGGCCTTGGCATGAACGGGCCCCGCCATGCTTCCCAGTTCCCTTGTACACCCGCACGCAGGGCCTTGTGCATGATGAGTGGAACCACGAGGAGCGGAGCTGTGGAGGAAGGCGACCAGCAATCCCAAGGCCGCATTCTTCGCGGACCCATGCTGAAGGGTTGGCCCAGGAGTTCATGGTGTGGGTACCAACGCTGTCGTTCACATGGATTTGCCTCCCGAGGTGCTTCGCGTGGGAGATACCACTGCGGTGACCCATCGAGCATTTGCTGCAGCACGATGGATGCTGCGGCTAGGCCGTAGAAGCAGAAGTCAAGGTCGTGGACAGCGGCGACGCCTTCATGACCCATGAGTGGGGCGCGATTGCCCGTGCGTGCGACCCGGAGGGGCCCCAAGCCATCTACTTCACGTACGACCAGACGTCGACGCTCTTCTTCAGGATCTTCGACGCGGAAGGATGATGCTTGGGGTGCTGACCTGATGGAGGAGGTTGCGGCGAAAGGGCCACCGGCCGTGAACTTGCCCTTGGCCTTTCCAGCGACCCCTCCGATAGCGGCATCGCCTGTTCGGATAGCAGCAGTGCTTCTTCCGAGCATGACTCGAGCGATGACGTCTGCTATGAGCCGCCTAGCCGCCGTGCTCGCTCCTCAGGAACGACATTAGCCCGGCGTCACCTGTGAAGCCGTTGGGGCCGCGCTCTCCTTAGGACTCCCTCTTTTGTTTTGTCCCTGCAGCATGTCATGACGAACCCCGTGGGGCATGTAAAAACTTGTAATGATTTTGTTTAGTAACTGCCATTCTCCAATCAATGTTACGCTTGCGTCTCCCGCTAAGGTACGGTCCCCCTTTCATTCTCGTGGTAGCTGTCGGATATCGGGTTCCGGCAAAACCCTTAAGGTTCGAACACTGGGGTGCGCACGAGATCTCCTCCTACCGAATCTCGCTCTCAGCCTCGCCGTGATCCCTAAGCTAGATCGATGAACAACACAAGAGACACAAGATTTATACAAGTTTTGGCCACCATTGTGGTGTAATACCCTACTCCTGTGTGAGGTGGTGGATTGCCTCTTGGGCTGATGATGAACAGTACAGGGGAAGAACTACCTCGTGAGGACAGGTGTTCTTGGGCTGGTATGGTGTGTGGATGAACTTCACTTGTCTCTTGATGAGATGTGATCCTCTAGATGAGATGAGATGGGGTCAGATCCCCTCCTACTGTGGTGGCTAGCTCTATTTATAGAGGCCCTGGTCCTCTTCCCAAATATTGAGAAGGAAGGGATCCAACAACAGCCATTTTGAAAGTGGACAACTAGTACAAGATATCCTGACTAAAGGTGGTCTTTGCCTGCCAAAGGTGCTGGTGATGATGCCGTCTTGGGCTCCGCGGTGACCTCCGTCCTACCATCCTGCTGGTCTTGGTCTTGTTGCACCGATATGGAAACCTTTGCATGATGCCTCGGTACTTCGCGCCTGTGCTTGCCCCCTTTGCACCAAAGAGGAATCGAGGACACTGCGTCGGCTGGCACCCGCCTGGCCTTGATCGTCATGGCTTGTGTCATTGGCACCTCGCGAGGTACCCCTTGCCTTGATCTCTCCGCCTCCTCGCAAGCCTTTTTGGTGAGGCCACTCCTGAGGAGGCCTTGTGTCATCGACCACGCGAGGCTTGGCCCTCGCGAGGGTCTTGAGTGTTTGGTTGGTGAAGATGGGCCATACTGGGCCACCGATTGAGCCGCGCCGCAGGCAGCAGGCATGCAAGTCTGGGGACCCCCGTTCCCAGAACGCCGACAGTAGCCCTCGGGCCCAAGGCGCGCTCGGACTTGGCTTAGCAGCAAAGCCAAAAGCAAGTGTGGAGCGCCGGGCCCCAACAGCCTGCGGCCTAGGTTGCCGCATGGCGACTGATTGGACGGGGGAGTCTCCGCTTCTCCATGCTGCCTCGGCAACTGTCCGATTTGAGGAGTCCCTGCTGCATGCAAAAATGTGTCATCATTACCTGCAATCGTGGAGGTCGACGGTTGGCCTCCCATGGGATATAAATGAGGGGCAAGAGCCCTTGTTGTCCATCTCTTCTTGCTCCGCCCGCTTCTTCTCCCTTGCTCCATCTCCATATTCGACGCTAATGGCACCGATCCACAGATTCTCGGCCGAAGAGAAGGGGAAGGCTCCCCGGGAGGGACTTGATCCGCTCCCGCTGAAGAAACGGCCGGTCCCCTGCCACCGCGACAAGGTTGCGAGGCTGGAGATGATGTGGCCTTGGTGCGAGTGGCCACCTCCTGGATTCCTGCTACCCCTGTACGCCCAAGCCGAGGGCTCCAGAGAAAGGGATGGCGAGCAACACCGCCCGCGCCACAAGCGTGGTCGACGAGCCGTGACAGCGCGCACCGTCGCTCCTGGAGTCCATGCCGGGGACTCCTCTCGCGAGCTCGTGATGCACGCAGCGATGCGTCCAAGCACCTGGATCCACTTCCCTTCATTCTAACCCACCGAGATACCGCTGAGGGGGCCTCTCGAGCTTTGGCTGCAGCATGCTGACTGTGGCGCTCCGGCGACCAGAGTGGAGCTTGAAGTCGTTGCCCCGAGCAAGGTCTTCATGACCCGAGGCTGGGGCAAGGTCGCCCGGGTCTGCCAAACGGGGGGCGCCCTCTTGATACATTTTGAATACGATGGCGCCTCCTTGTTGTCCTTCAAAGTCTTTGACACAGAAGGCCACCGCCTGGAGTGCAGCCCCAAAGGAGGCAGTCAGGACATAGACGTGGCAGGGGCTAGGCCTGCCGTTTGCTTCCCCAATGACTACTCCGCCAGCAGCAGCGATGCTTGGGAGTCCAGCGACACTCCCGAGCTCTTCGTGACTCTCGAGACGAGCGATGACAGCTACGTGCCCCCGAGCTCACGCCGTGCTCGGAGCAAGGCGGCTGCATCAGGCCATTGCCGTAGCTGATCTAGATGGGGTTGGCGTCGGCCTCTCGTGGCCCACTGTTGATGATGGCGTCGTCCATGGAGGCGCGGGTAGTTAGGGTTCCTTAGGAATCTCGTCTTTTGTTCCCTGCCAGGAATCGAGAAAACACCCTGTGGGGGCATGTAAAGGGTCCGCGATGTATTTTGCTGATGTGATCCTTATTATGAAACTGTGCGAATGCTTGTCCTGTCTCGGCTTGGTCCCCCTTTCTAACCTCGCGAAGGTTTAGCGCTCTACGCTGACAGGTCCTGGTCCCCAGGCAGGCTGCAGCAGTCGCTGGTATGCCAAGTCGCGATGCCGTGGTCAAGGCCAGGAGGTGAGCGGGCTGAGGTCAAGTAAGAGCCCCTGAGGCACGATGTTCAAGAGGTCCCCTTTAGCGTGCAAGTAACCACTAAGAGGTGAGAAAGGAAGGAAATGTTGCCGTCACAGAGCCGCATCAAGTGAAGATTTAGCGTCACAATGATTAGCTGTTCCAGGTGTGAAACTTATCTTGGTAATACAGAGTCGCTCCCCTGCGTTGCTCCGGACTTGTATGTCGGCAGCCGTGGCGCTGCTAGGTTAGGCCCTCGCGGGCTTTCCCTTTCTTCCCCACACTCTCCTTAGTGCTCTAGGTCCTCAGGTCCCGGCCCTCGAGTGAGCTCAGCCGCCACTGGTATGCAAGGTCGCGATGTCGTAGTCAAGGCCAGGGGGTGAGGGCTAGAGAGTTAGTAAGAGCTCCTAAATCGCGATGCTCAGGAGCCCCCATTTTAATGCGCAAGCAGAGCGCGAGGGAAAGAGAGAGAGCTCGTGGTGCCGCCTGCTGTAGACCTCAGGAGGTTCTTGTAAATCAGCATGAGGAAAGCACGGGTTGCCATTGGTTCCTCCGAGAGAGAGGTGAGGACACTGAGGGCCTGGTGAGGTGATTCTTGCGGGGCTGCCGCGGGCCAGAGCTCGACCACTCAGATTTATCGACGTTGTAGGGACGGACCCATGCACAAGCGCCGTGCCAGCGTGAGCAGCTCCAGTGGTAGATGTCAATTGAACAGGCGATAATCATAGGCAGGTTAGGCATGAAAGGCAAATCGCTTAGGTAAACGCAGAATGGATACATGCCACCAGGCCAGGCCCGAGTGGTTTGGGGATGATGCAGCCCGAGGGGCGCCCCCAGCAAGGTAAACTGAATACATAAGAAAAAGGGATACATGCCGCAGGGACGGACCCACACGGCCAGGGAATAATGCAGCCCTGAGGGCGCTCCCAGCTGAAATGAACTTGGAAGATGTCACCTAGTTCCATTGTAGAGGGGTGGTGTTGGAGCAGCTGAAGATGTGCGGTGAAGAGGCTGACCCTCACGAGCCGCTGGAGCCCTAAGCCTCGGGAGGCTCTGCGGGTCCAGGTGGCTCCTCGAGGACCGTCTCCATCTCCGCCAGGATCGCGTGATACCTGGCCTCCTGAGCCACTAGAATGCTCTGCAGGTGACACTGGAAGGTGGCAGCCGCGCTCGGCACGCTGAAAGGCATGCGAGCATAGCTGTGTGGTGGACCCTCGCAGCGTCCCACGCACGAAGGCCAGAGGCGCTCCTGAGATGCGGCCCGGCTGAGCCTTGGGACATCGATGCGGGTGCGCAGCCCACCATCCTCACCTAGATGTGGGGCCACGCCAGGCAAGCGGCGGTCGCCGTGCATGGCTCTTGCTTCCTGAAGCTCCTGAGTGGTCTTGGTGATGAACTCCTGAACGTTGGGCTTTCCACGCCCTGAGACCTCCTGAGGGAAATGTGCCGCGAAGCACACGTCCAAGTGTGCCCGAGCGCCTCCCCGTGATGTTGGCAAAGTCTGAGGCCCTCCGGAAGAGAGCCCCCGAGCCCTGCCCGATGAGGGTGCCGCGCGCGCCTTCCTACGCGATGGAGGGAGGCGCCCCTTGCACGGGCGCTGATGCTGACGCAGCACCCCCTGAGATGCCCTCCCGAGGCCTTGAGCTCAGCGGTGTCTTCTTCTTCTTGGGAACTACCTCAGGAGGGTTCTCGCGCCTGCTGTCTGGGTCCTCGATTGATGCAGCGTGGAAGGCGCGCTCGAGGGACCGTGATGATCCTGCCGCTTTCTGGCATCTTGAGGACGTTGTAGCCATGGTGGGTCACCGCCATGAACTTGGCCAGGGCTGGATACCCGAGGATGGCATTGTACAACAGGTGGATGTGGGCGATGTTGAAGTCGATGAGCTCGGAGCGGTAGTTGTCGCGCTGGCCAAAGGTGACAGGGAGGCGGACCTGCCCTATCGGGGTGGTGGAACCATCGGTGGCTCCTAAGAAAGGCTTGGTTGGCTGGAGCTGATCGTATGGCACTGTAATCTCGACGGACAAGACGTTAAGCCCTTCGCCACCATCAATGAGGGTCCAGGTGACTTGCACATTGCTGATGATTGGGGAACAAAGCATCGGGAGGATTCCAACAGTAGCTGCGCACTTGAGTTGATCCGCTGAGCTGAAGGTGATGGCGCACTTGGACCACCTGAGTCGGCGCGTGGCCTCGAGCTTGGGGAGGACTGCGTTCACCTCGCGAGCAAACTGCTTGAAGATGAGCTGAGAGGCTGGGGCCTGAGCTCCGCCCAAGATGCAAGCGATAGCGCGCGGTTCCTGGAAGCCCCCAGCCCCCTCGTCATGGTGATGGTCGTCATTCCTTCTTGGCGGAGACGACAAAGGAGGAAGGCCTACGTTGCCCTGCGGGCGGTCCTCACGAGGCTAATCCCTCCGGGCGCCCTCATGAGGCCTGTCCTGCCAGCGATCCTCACGAGGTCGATCACGCCACTCCTGGAGAGGGCCACGGTCGTTCCATCATCCTCCACCTCATCCTCCTCCTTGGCCGTGGCCCCGGTCGCTGCGCTCAGGGCGTCGACCGAAGCGTCCTTCTCGAACGGCCCTGAGCTCTTGGCATTCGTTGGTGTTGTGGGTGTGGAGGATGTGGTTGGCGCAAAACGGTTGGCTGCCCTTGGACTACTCCGGCTGGTCCCAACCGTGCTTCCTGTCTGGTTCTGCTGCAAGCACAACTCCTCCTTTGCGCTTCATGTCCTTGGCCTTGGCCTTCTTTTCTTCTGGTTCGGCAGCTGGAAGCTCGAGGAGGGAGAGGTGTCCTTCCTCAGCTCTCGCGCACTTGGTCGCTAGGTTGAACAGCTCCAGAGATGTGCACAACTCCTCGTGGATGGCGAAATCCTCCTTCATCTTGACATCGCGGACGCCATCAGAGAACGCTGAGATGATTGCCTCGTCCGTCACCTTGGGGATCTTGAGGTGGGCGCTGTTGAAGTGCTGGATGTACTTCTGCAGGGTCTCCCCAGGCTGTTGCTTGATGCGGTGCAGGTCACCCACGGCCGAGGGGCGGTCGTGAGTGCCCTGGAAGTTGGTGATGAAGGAGCTGCGCATCTCGTCCTAGGAGGAGATCGAGCTGGGAGGCAGATTTAGGAGCCACGTTGTGGGCACCGTCCTTGAGCGCCATGGGAAACCAGTTCGCCATGACCTTCTCGTCTCCATTGGCCGCCTCAATGCCCAGCTCGTAGAGCTGCAAGAACTCCGCGGGGTCGGTTGTACCGTCATAGCGAGGAGGCAGGTCTGTCTTGAACTTGCCTAGCCAGGCGACGCTACGCACCTCAGTGGTGAAGGCGCGGCAACCTGCTGTGGTGACTAGAGCCCTTTGCTAACGCGGGGCTTGCTCTTGGTGGTACCCGCAGACCGCCATCAGGGGCAGTACGGGGTCTTGGCGTGCCGGTGCAGGGACGCGTTCTTGTCGTGCTGGTGCAGGAAGCACGAGAGCGCCTTCTAGAGGTCGAGGGATTTCTTGGCACCTTCTTTCTTGTCGCGCGGGTGCTGGATGTGGTGGGTCACGTCTAGAGGCCGCGCGCCTTGAAGCCAGGGCACCGTCTTGGGGGAGAGGTGGCGGAGGCGCTCCCTGAGCCGCGTTGCCCATGCCTGGCAGAGCGCGTGGTAGCGAGAGGGACGGTGCGGGAGAGCCCTTGTGGCGCTGACGAGCTCGGTGATGCGAGCGAGCCATTCTTTGTAGAGATCGTCTATGGGGCGGTAGTGCAGCAGCTCACGCGCCAGGAGCAGCGCGGCCTGCGCATCTGATACATCTCCAATGTATCTATAATTTTTGATTGTTCCATGCTATTATATTACCCGTTTTGGATGTTTATGGGCTTTACTTTACACTTTTATATCATTTTTGGGACTAACCTACTAATCAGAGCCCAGCCCGAATTGCTGTTTTTTTGCCTATTTCAGTGTTTCGAAGAAAAGGAATATCAAACGGAGTCCAAATGGAATGAAACCTTTAGGAGCGATCTTTTTGGAACAAACACAATCCAGGGGACTTGGAGTGGAAGTCAAGCAACAGACGAGGCAGCCACGTGGGTGCCCGGCGTGCCCCCCACCCTCCTAGGCCCCTCGAGCGTCCACCGACCTACTTCTTCCCCCTATATATATCCACGTACCCCGAAAACATCCAGGAGCACCACGGAAAACTATTTCCACCGCTGCAACCTTCTGTATCCGCGAGATCCCATCTTGGAGCCTTCGTCGGCGCTCCGCCGGAGGGGGAATCGACCATGGAGGGCCTCTATATCATCTCCAAAACCTCTCCGATGAGTTGTGAGTAGTTTACCACATACCTTTGGGTCCATAGTTATTAGCTAGATGGCTTCATTTCTCTCTTTGAATCTCAATACAAAGTTCTCCTCGATTTTCTTGGCGATCTATTTGATGTAACTCTTTTTGCGGTGTGTTTGTCGAGATCCGATGAATTGCTGGTTTATGATCAAGTTTATCTATGAGAAATATTTGAATCTCCTCTGAATTCTTTTATGTGTGATTAAGTTATCTTTGCAAGTCTCTTCGAATTATCAGTTTGGTTTGGCCTACTAGATTGATCTTTCTTGCAATGTTAGAAGTGCTTAGCTTTGGGTTCAATCTTGCGGTGTCCTTTCCCAGTGACAACAGGGGTAGCAAGGCATGTACTGTATTGTTGCCATCGAGGATAAAAAGATGGGGTTTATATCATATTGCATGAGTTTATCCCTCTACATCATGTCATCTTTCCTAATGCGTTACTCTGTTCTTCGTGAACTTAATACTGTAGATACAAGCAGGAGTCGGTTAATGTGTGGAGTAATAGTAGTAGATGCAGAATCGTTTCGATCTACTTCTCACGGACGTGATGCCTATATACATGATCCTTCCTAGATAATCTCATAACTATGCGCTTTTCTATCAATTGCTCGACAGTAATTGGTTCACCCATTGTAATACTTATGCTATCTTGAGAGAATCCACTAGTGAAACCTATGGCCCCCGGGTCTATCTTTTATCATATAAGTTTACCATCTACTTTTATTTGCATCTTTACTTTTCCATCTATATCATAAAAATATCTAAAATATTAATCTTATCAAATTATCTCTATCAAATCTCACTTTCGCAAGTGGCCGTGAAGGGATTAACAACCCCTTTATTGTGTTGGTTGCGAGGTTCTTGTTTGTTTGTGTAGGTGCGTGGGACTTTTGAGGAGCCTCCTACTGCATTGATACCTTGGTTCTCAAAAACTAAGGGAAATACTTACACTACTTTTTTGCACCACCCTTTCCTCTTTAAGGAAACCCAATGCCAGCTCAAGACATAGCAAGAAGGATTTCTGGCGCCGCTGCCGGGGAGGTCTTCGCTCAAGTCAAGACATACCAAGTACCCATCACAAACTCATCTCCCTCGCATTATATTATTTGCCATTTGCCTCTCATTTTCCTCTCCCCCACTTCACCCTTGCCATTTTATTCGCCCTCTCTTTCCCAATCTCCTCTCTTTCACTTGCCATTTTGTGTGCTTGTGTGTTGGATTGCTTGTCACGATGGCTCAAGATAATATCAAATTGTGTGACTTTTACAATACCAATAATAATGGTTTCCTTAGCACTCCGATTGCTCCTCTTAATGATGTTGAGTCTTGTGAAATCAATGCTGCTTTGTTGAATCTTATTATGAAACATCAATTCTCTGGCCTTCCTAGTGAAGATGCCGCAACTCATCTAAACAACTTTGTTGATTTGTGTGATATGCAAAAGAAGAAAGATACGGATAATGATATTGTTAAATTGAAGTTATTTCCGTTTTCACTTAGAGATCGTGCTAAAACTTGGTTTTCGTCTTTGCCTAAGAATAGTATTGATTCATGGAGTAAGTACAAAGATGCTTTTATCTCTAAGTATTTTCCTCCCGCTAAGATCATCTCTCTTAGGAATGATATTATGAATTTTAAACAAATTGATCATGAGCATGTTGCCCAATCTTGGGAAAGAATGAAATTGATGATTCGCAATTGCCCTACTCATGGTTTGAATTTATGGATGATCATACAAAAATTTTATGCCAGATTGAATTTTGCTTCTAGAAATCTTTTAGATTCGGCCGCGGGAGGCACTTTTATGGAAATCACCTTAGGAGAAGCTACTAAACTCCTTCATAACATTATGGCTAATTATTCTCAATGGCACACCGAAAGATCTACTAGTAAAAAAGTGCATGCTATAGAAGAAATTAATGTTTTGAGTGGAAAGATGGATGAACATATGAAATTGTTTGCTACTAAGAGTGCTCCTATTGATCCTAATGATATGCCTTTGTCTACTTTGATTGAGAATAATAATGAATCTATGGATGTGAATTTTTTGGTAGGAATAATTTTGGTAACAATGCTTTAATCCTAGACCATTCCCTAGTAATTCCTCTAATAATTATGGAAATTCCTACAATAATTTTAATAAGATGCCCTCTGATTTTGAGAATAGCGTTAAAGAATTTATGATTTCTCAAAAGAATTTTAATGCTTTGCTTGAAGAAAAATTGCTTAAAGTTGATGATTTGGCTAGGAAAGTTGATAGGCTTTCGCTTGATGTCAATTCTTTGAAACTTAGATCTACTCCTCCTAAGCATGATATCAATGAGTCTCTAAAATCTGTGAGAATTTCCATTAATGAGTGCAAAGAACGAACCGCTAGGTTGCGTGCTAAGAAAGATTGCTTTGTAAAAGCTGTTCTTCTAGTTTCAATGAAAATAATGATGAAGATCTAAAAGTTATTGATGTGTCCCCTATTAAATCCTTGTTTCAAAATATGAATCTTAATAATGATGGGACTAATATGAATCTAAAAGCTAGATCACGAGGGTTGTGGCATCGATCGCGAGATTAACGCTATGCGCATGTTTAAGGACTTATCTTTTGATCCACGTTTGGCTTTACACTGCAGTGTCAACCTTCACGCGACGTCTGGCCTTGCTTCCAAGGCCGGGGCAATCCTTAAGAAAAGCTCACACTGCCCCCATCTCCTCCCTTATCTGGCTGCTCTACGTCCTCGGTTCCCGGCTCCCGAGTGTGGCTAAGACGCCGCTAGTATGCCAAGTCGTGATGCCGTGGTCAGGGCGATGGGGTGAGTGCTCAGGGGCCAGCAAGGGCCCCTGAGGCATGATGCTTAGTGGCTCGTTGGGTGGAAGAAGGAGACAGTTGGCCTCGCACAGGCTCCTTGGAGGGATCATGACCCGCCGCACTGGGTCCTGAGAATCCTGAAGGTTAGCTGGAGGAAGGAAGCATGGTATATAACAGTGCATGCTGACCTGCCCGCGATCCTTCTGTGAGAAGATGAAGTCACGAAGGATCTGGTGAGGTGACGTGTGCGGAGTTGGCCGCAAGCCAGCAGAGCTCGGTCTCTCAGGTTTTTCAGCGCCATAGGGACGGACCCATGCACGGGTGCCGTGCCAACAACCCTTACGCCAGGATGCCCTCAAGGCGGGTTAGCAGCGCGCAGGGGCCGCACGTGGCAGCCTTGCGAATAATAGGGACATTGGATATGATGCTGATAATAGCATAATGCAGCTCATAAAAATGGCAAAATGAGTTATGATAAATGCGCAAAACGATACACACTTCGGGGCGGACCCAGATAACTTGAGGATAATTCAGCCCGAGGGCTCCCTCAACTGAACGAACTAAAAAGTCACCTAGCACTGTTGGGGTAGAAGTGCTGAAGTAGCTAAAGATACGCGCCACAAAAGTCGCTCCTCATGAGCCAGCAGGCTCCTAAGCCTCGGGGTGCTCCAGAGGCTCCGGCTCCTCCTCCATCATGACTGCCTGGCCCCTAGCCTCCTTTAATGCCATGATGCCACACATGCATCGATGGAGCAAGGCAGCTGTGCCCGGCAGGCTGAAAGGCATGCAGACGCAGCTGGGGGGCGTCCTCCACACCGCCCGACGCTGGACTGCCAAAGGAGCTCCTGAGAAGCAACTCTATTGAGTCCCGCGATGTAGATGCAGACGCGCAGCTTGCCGCCCGTGTCCAGAGCAGCAATTGCGTTAAGTGGTGTGGGTTGTTGCTTTCCTCGCATGGCTCACACCTCGTCAAGATCTTCTATTACCCTGATGATGAACTCCTGTGCGCTTAGTGCTTCGCGCCTAGCGCCTTGCTTCTAGAAGCGTGCGTTGAAGCACGCCTGCAGATGGTGCCCGAACGCTTCCCTTGTGACTTTGGCCAGGTCGGAGGCCCTCTAGAGAAGAACCCCCGAGGCCAACCTAAGGAGGGCCTCGGGCACGCCTTCTTATGCGAGAGGGAAAGGCGCCCCAACAGGGGCGAGGGGCCCGAGTCACGACCATTAGCCATGCCAGCCTCCTGGGCGCCCTTGAGGAGGAGCTGCTTCTTATTCTCGAGGGCAGCCTCAGGGGGGAGCACGGCACCCTCACCATCTGAGTCCTCGACCGCTAGTAGGTGCGCCCAAGGGAGCACACGGCATCTTTCTTATTGCAGGTGACCGTGATGATGTCGCCGCTTCCTGGCATCTTGAGAACGTTGTAGCCGTGGTGCATAGCCTCCATGAACTTGGCGAGAGCTGGGTACCCGAGGATGGCATTTTACAGTAGGCAAATGTGAGTGACGTCGAAGTCGATGGGCTCGGTACGGTAGTTGCCGTGCTTGCCAAAGATGACGGGGAGGCGAATCTGCCCGATTTGGTGCGTGGAGCCCTCAGTCACCCCTAAGAATGGCTTGGTGGGCTGAAGCTGATCATATGGCACCTAGAACCTGTCAAATGTCTCGGCGGAGAGAACATTGAGCCCAGCACCACCATCAACGAGTGTCTTGGTGACGAGAACATTGCTGATGGTAGGTGAGAAGAACATGGGAAGCACGCCTGAGGTGGCCGCGCACTTGGACCACCTGAGTAGGCGCGACGCCTGAAGCTTGGGGAAGGCCGTGTTCACCTCACGAGCGAACTGCTTTAAGATGCGATGGGAGGCTGGTGCCTGAGCACCCCCTAGATGCAGGCGATAGCACGAGGCTCTTGGAAGCCCCCAGCCCCATCATCCTGGCGGTGGTCGTCGTTCCTTCTTGGTTGTGGCGGCAGCAGAGGGAGGCTAGCGTTGCCCTAAGGAAGGTCCTCGTGGGGCTGATCCCACCACGGACCATCATGAGGCTGGTCTTGCCAGCAATCTTCATGAGGCTGATCATGCCAACCTTGACGAGGGCCACGATTGTCCCAGCGGCCTCTGTTGTGACCTCCTCTGCGGCCGTAGCCATGTTCTTTACGCTTAGGGCGTTGGCCAAGGCGCCTATCGCAGATAGCGCTGAGCTCTTTGTAGTCGTTTGTGTTGTGGCTCTGCACGTTGTGGAAGACACAGAACAGGCGGTTGCCCTTGGAGGACTCAGAGTGATCATAGCCGCGCTTCATGTCAGGTTTGGCCGCGAGCACCACCGGCCCTTGCGCTTCACATCCTTCGCCTTGGCCTTCTTTTCTTCAGGATTGGCTTTAGGGAGCTCAAGGAGCGAGAGGTGACCTTCTTCTGCCCTTGCGCATCGGGTCACCATGTTGAACATCTCCAGAGCGACGCACGGGTCCTCATGTATGGCGAGCTCCTCCTTCATCTTGACTCTCGGACGCCATCAGTAAAACACTGAGATGATGGCTTCGTCCGACACCTTGGGGATCTTGAGGCGAACATTGGTGAAGCACTGGATGTACTTATGCAAAGTCTCTCCTGGTTGTTGATTGATTCTTCACAGGTCGCAAGCTGCGGGAGCGCGGTCGTGGGTGCCATGGAAGTTGGCGATGAAGCGCTCGCGCAACTCGTCCTAGGAGGAGATCAACCCCGCCGGGAGGTTTAGGAGCCACGAGCACGCGCCATCCGTGAGAGCCATGGGGAACCAGTTCGCCATGACCTTCTCATCACCACTTGTTACCTTGATGCTCAACTCGTAAAGCTGAAGGTACTCGGCCAGGTCGGGGGTGCCGTCGTAGCACGGAGGCAGATCTGGCTGGATCTTGCCGGGCCGGACGGCGCGACGAAGCTCTGGAGTGAACGCTCGGCATCCTGCCTTAGCCACGGGGGCTAGCCTTGGAGGAGGACCGTGGTCTTGACGCCCACGTGCAACCACCTAAGGCTGCACGTGGTCTTGGCGCATAGGTGCAGGAGGAGCTGGGAGTGCACGCGCCTCTCCCTGAGGCTGCTGCACAACCCGGCAACTTTCTTCATCGTGCGCGGGCACCCTGCACGGCTGGTCGTGCTGGGGGGCCTCATGCCTCGGCTTGGTGACGTCGCCTTGCCGAAGAGGAGGAGGAGGTGTGACGTGAGCTACATCGCCCGCCTGGTGCTGCGGGGGTGGCAGCGAACGGGACAGTGCAGAAGCCTCTCCAGCAGCTGACGAGCTCGATGGTGCGGTCCAGCCAATCCTCGTAGAGCTCATCGGCCAGATGGTAGCGCAGAAGCTCACGCACCATGAGAAGTGCCGACTATGCGGTCACCGTCCCACGAAGGGCGTGGGAAGATGAAGCAGCGGCTGGGTCAGTGATGGAGTGGCGGTGCGGCCGTCCCGTCGCACGGAGGGTGGCAGCAATGAATCCTGCTGCTCGTGGGATGCAGGGCTAGTGGCAGCGTTGGCCACGGGCGACGAGGAGCGGCGAGGAGCATCATTGCCCGTAGGCACCGTCTGGGCGACACGCACAGCAAGGGCTGCTCAGCGCTCGGCACAAACACGACGAGCATCCACCATGAGTACAGCGGAGCGGGTGAAACAAATGGTGGAAGAGAGGCTTCGACACGCCCCCAACCTGGCGCGCTAAATGTCGGATTCCTGGCTCCGCAGACCCAAGAGAGGTTCGAACTCAGGGGCTTGTGCGATGAAATCAACCTCTCAACCCAATCGACCCGCTGCTCTCACGACCTAGCTCGATGGACATGACAGAGAAAGACGCAGCAATTTACCCAGGTCCGAGCCACCTTGCGGTGTAATACCCTACTACTGCTTTGTGGTGGATTAGCCTCGCGAGGGCTGAGGAAGAACTAGTACAAGTGGAAGAATAGCCTCAGGAGGCGTGTTGTTGCGATGAACTCTTGGTGGTTCGAAGAGCTGGTCACCTAATGATTTGATCCTTCTCCATGGTGGTGGCTCGGCTATATTTATAGTGGCCTTGGTCCTCTTACTCCAAAACTTAGGGGGGAAGGGATCCCACTAAGGCCGAATTTGAAAGGGGACAAGAAGTACATCTGATCCTGACAAAAGGTGGTCTTCGACCTCAAAGCCTATGAGTGTGATGTCGTAGTGGGCTAGACGACGCAATCATCCTGCCGTTCTGGCGGTCTTGGTCTTGTTGCATGCAAACGGCAACCTTTGGCTGATTCCTTGGGGCTCCACACCTGCGCTTGCCTCCTTTGCACCAAAGAGAAAACCTGCTCCTCTGCGCCCGCTGATTCGCGCCTAGTCTTGGTCGTCATGGCTGATGTCACTCTAGCCTCATGAGATTGGGTCTTGCATAGAAATCTCCGCTCCGCTCAGGAGGCCGCCTAAGGAGGCCGCTCCCTTGGAGAGGTCTTGATGTCGCCTGCCTCGCGAGGCTTGGCCCCTCGCGAGGGTCTTGTCTTGCCATAGTCGAAGCTGGGCCGTACCAGGCCATCGATGAAGCCACATCGTGGGCCGCAGGCAGGCAGGTCTGGTACACTGGTTCCCAGAATGCGATAGTGGAAGCATAGCTTCATTATCCTCAACAATACCACATCTAATAATGCCAGTTTGGAATTCCTGATAATATACATCAATAGAAATTTTTCCTTGTCTTAAGCGCTGCAATTTTTGAAGTAATTCACATTGATAATTTGGTGGAACCCAACGAGTACGCATAGCAGTTTTCAAAGCAGCCCAAGTAGCTGGAATAGGATATAATCTACAATATTCAGACCACCAAATACATGCAAAACTAGTGAATGCACAAACAGAAGCAGCAACACGTCTATCCTCGGGATATTGTAAGCATGTAAAGTGTTGTTCAGTTTCTGACTCCCAAGTAAGATAATATCAGGAATGTATCTACCCTCAAATGGCAAGATATTCCACTTCAGGTTAGAGATGTGGTGATGATCTCATACCTGAGGGGATGCTGCAGCCCTACGATTGCGATTATATGCATGAGGGCGACCTAGTGGTGGTCGTGCTGGTGGTTGCACATAGTTCTGATTTTGATCAGCATCATCCTCGTAACAGTCTTCGTCGGCACTAGCAGCTACAGAAGCATCAACAGTAGGTGCAGCGGCACTAGAAGTTTGGTCGGGCTCAATGGGAACGCGTTGCGCTGGTTTTGCTGGATCGCGACGTGGAGGTGGTTGTTCTTGATGTTGTTGCAATGGTGCAGCAGAGGCAGCTGTTGGTTGTGGTAGACGCGTGAGTACTTCATCAAACTTGGCATCCTAATTGGTGTCAATTGTCTTCTCAATGTCATCAATCCTCTCCAGTGCTTTCCAAAATTGTCCATCACGCCTTCCACCTATTGACCCAACATTTGCTGAAATATATCATGAAGCTCCTTCTTCATCATGTTCTCCCAGTCAATCTCTCTGGCTTGTGATCCTGCCATGGTTAGGAACAATAGGAACACACAAGAATATGATCCTACAGACTAATAGAAAGTGGTGGTGGTGGGGTGTCACAAATACGTCAAGCAAATCTCAAATTCTTACCAGTTCTTACCCAGCAGCAGGTGGTGACCAGCAACCGTTGTATTCAAAACTCTCAAAGCTTGGATAGAGTGATTGCTACGTCGTGTCAAATGCACGATGTAGATGTATGTGGAGCTAGGAAGGCTTATGATATGATAGCAAAAATGTCAGCAATAATCAATTCAGAGATGCAAAGTTGAATAAACGCTCAACAACGGTACTCTGCTGGTCCTAGGCTAGCCCGTTCTAGAGACGCAAGCCTAGAACACTAACAGAATCACGATGCTCCACGTAAACAAGGAAGGAGCACACTCTGATTTTTTTTTCTTTTTTTTGCCTCTTTTTTGCGCCGCAACAATTTTTTTCGACAAAGTCTATAAATGATCTAAAAACTGCCAAGCCAGTATTTTCCAAACTTAGTTTTTTTTAAACTGGAACTGTTTTTCTTCTGCGGGCAGTAGGGAAGATGGGAAGTTCAACTTGGTCACGACTCGGAGTATGGCGTGACCTGGAAAATTGAAAACAAAGAAACAAAGACTGGAAATTTACTAGGACTGGTGGCAGAGATGAATCTGGTGGAACTCAGACTGTTGGCGGATATATATATGGCGGTGGAACACGGACTGGTGGCGAATCTATGATGGACGTGGACTCGGATTAGTGTGATGGCAGCAGATATGTGGTATATGGCAGAAGTGATGACGATGGTGGTATGTGGCAGCGGTGACGACGATTGTGGTATATGGTAGCGGTGATGACGATGGTGGTATATGGCAGCGGTGATGCATATGGTGCAGCGGTGGTGTGACAACCGGTGAACAGAACTCGAAACTCTAAAAGACTAGATACTAAGACCAGAAACTAGACACAACAATGCAACTACAAATTCAACAAAGCAAAACCCTAAAAAGATTATGCAAAGGCTCGAATTGGTTCAGGTATGATGAACTAACCCTAAATATATCTTTTTGTCTTTTTTGTGGATTATAGGTATGAAAAACAGACTCGATCTAAACTATGAAAAAACAGGAAAATCTCAACAAGCAACCTGTAAATTTGATGCCACTTGATAGAGCCATAGGTGTCCCGATGTTTTGAAGAGATAGCTATCGTTTTTGCGGGAGTCGACTTTGACGATCCGACTATGAACGTGCGAAGAGGCCGCGACTTAGCAATCGCTAAACCAACAACCGAGGGGTTATTTACCACGCCGGAGCATGATCAACCTGACCACGAGGGTCTATTTCCTGCGATAAAATGAAGAACAAGCAAGAAACAAATATCGCAATCTGGATATTGCGAATATAAGAGGAAAGCTATATTGATGAAACTGGGGTTATGCGACGTCTTGGCCTGGTTGTTGAACACAAATGAAGTACGCAAAGTCGCAGCTATGGCGAACTTTAATCTAAACAAAACTCAAAGTCTAAACGACGCCCTAAGGGCTGTATATATGGAGGAAGAGGGGGGATTTCATGGCCCCTTGGAGGAGGGGACCAAAACCAACCCTAACTCTGTTTTTCCCATACATACGGACTATAAAAACATCCTATACTTATGTATTTCAAATTTATGTGGGCCTGGCCCAATAATAAGGTGACGTAGCACCTATAATTGCCTTTGGATGAAATTTACGAAGTGCATCTTGTCTGTTTCGTCCAGGGCTTCATTCACTCATTATGGTGGCCTCAAAGTCCTGAAATCATTATTTGTAACTCCGTTCTTGTTCCCCTTGGGCATGCCATCATCTCCATGCTTGATCTTGCTACAATGCTGATCCTTCTTGTCCAAGATAGGCCCTTCATTTGTAAGCAAGACAAATGTATCCAATTTAGGCAACATCGTATTCTCATGAACATTAGAATTATTACCAATAAACAAAAGTACCTTGTAATTTAATTGGCGTGCGTGAGATCTAGTAATTGGTCCAGTACGTATAGCACCAGGGGTTGTGGGTCAAACAATGGTATTAATGTCCTCATCATGATGTTCCCTTTGTTGCTCCATACTTACAAAACCCTGTATGCATCGGTATCCTCCCGAGTCATCACCATGCTCACTCTACCATTGCTCCCATTACCGGTTTTGTTCTTCTTTCTCGTTGACGCATTCCGGCAGCGCTGTGACGTAGTCACCTGTGTATGGCTAGAAGGTGATTTATGCCGTCACACCCAGAGGGCCCTAAGAATATCTCTCCATCTTCAGAGTAGCAAATCCCACTCTTGAGTTGTCCGGTCACTTGTCAAACTTTCTGGTGTGCCTGGAAGTTGTCGTTATGATCACCTTGTCATAGATGACGTTTGAGCAACCCCAAAGCTCACCTCTGGTAGGAAGTGACCTGAGACACTCTCATGGTCTGAGGAAGTATAACATATGAACACTCCGTGTTATATAAGATGATTTTAGACGATATAATCACATAGTATAATAGACAAGTGTTGGGTCGATTCAGTTTGATGGTTCTCCTAATGTCATACACTCAATGTTGCTTTAGGACTATCTAACGACATCCTAAGATCCAGTAAACGTCATCACCAACAACATTTGAGCCAGTCTTAGAGGTGAGACTGGGAACCTATTGTTTACCATTTATCATTTCACACGTGCATATTAGTTTTCCACTGAATCACATATTCTAGGATCATTGCAGTTATAGTATGAAATATAAACTCTTAACTATGAATATGGAAATATAATAATACAATATTATTTCCTCTAGGGCATATTTTTAACAGTTTTTGGTAAACCTGGCGAAACACTCACAAGGCCTTGTGGCCAGGTGGTAGTGGTAGACAACGACGTCATGGCACACGCACAAGTTGGCGACAACAACCTTCTGATCATGCCCGGCACGACCGTCATTGAACTCCAGGTTGAAGCCGACCACTTGGTACTTGTCCTTAGCAAGCAACTACTCCATAGTTTGGAGGGAGCTCTCCATTGAGACTGGCTCGTTCGTGTACACTACCGAGAGGTCCTTCCCCTCATGTGGGTGTCCACTACATGACACGTGGTGAACTGCCGCCCGTTGTCATTGTCAGCCGTTGAGAGCGCCATGCGTCAGCAACCTTGCGCGCTACATCGAATTCCTCCTAGAGGAGGAGAATCGCATGGTCAAGGGTGCAAAGAGTGTTACCACCGCTGTGGCCACATCATGCGCCGCCGCAAAGTCGCGAAATAAGGAGATCTACGAGGTCCTGTCGCTTCGAGAGGGGTCACCTTGAGCCGTAGAGGGAGTTCGAGGTGAGCATCGCTAAAGGTGCAGTAGTGGCAGACTCCGGATTCTAGTTCTACAGCTCATCAGTAGGCTCCTCCTCCTCTACCTCGTACTGAGCTCGCTCGGCAGAGGAGAGGCTGCTGGAAGTAGTACAAACACCCTTTGTAGTAGTTGTATTTAGGGGCTATTTTGTTTAGTTCATCTGACTATAGATATGGTTGAACTGTACTACATACTTAAAATTAGCAAGTATATATAGTTGAACTATCTATTCTGTACGAGGTTGGCAACAATTGGAGAAAAGTTTGTTTGGCTTAGCTATCGAGTTGAACTGTTTGTATAAAGAATGTCCGCTTAATTAATCTATGAATGGAATATGTGCTTACTGAAATTTTAGTTGCAAAACTGGATAGTGCTAGTAATTTTTAGCTGCAAATTTTGACAAATGGCAGTGTTACAAGGTTGACAAATGGAAATGTAACTAAATCGACAAATACCAATGTGTCGTGGTATAACACTGCCACCTATGGGGCCATCGGCCCCTTGTGGTTAACCAAGGGTGAAGAACACATTGCACAAAGAGCGGAGAGCGTAGAACAGCGCGATGGCGATGACACGAGCTGTTTTTACCCAGGTTTGGGCTGCCGCGAGGCTTAAAAGCCTACTCATGCTTTGGTGGATTGGTGAAATGACCATGGTGGAGACACATCACTCTAGTTCGGCATGGTCGCCTTGGGACGAGAGCAGCTATGCGCTTATGAGTTTACAAAGGTCCCAATCCTCTCTAAGGTTGCCACAGCCCTCATTTTATAGGTCAAGGGGTCACCACAACGGCAAAGTTGTCATTATGCACTAATCAGACAACAATCAATGCTATCATACCTAACACTCCAGACAGGGCAGGGCGCATTAAATGCACCGCTTAGTGTCACGTCGTGGGAATAGCCGGCAAGCCTTGCCATGCCACTTTTAGCTATCTCTCGCCCTGTCGGCTTGACACGCTTCATGACGGGTGTCATGCAAGGTGGATATTCTCCTCAAATGCCTGCAACGTGCCATAGGACAGCCACTTAATCACTTGGGGGCTCGACACCACACTTATCAGTGACCTGGGTCGCTATGCGGTGTCTTGGCGGGGTATCTGCCCTCGGTGTCCCTGGCAAGCCTGTCGGGGGAGTCTTGGGACTTACCTTTGGTGTGGCCTTGACCTGATCGGGCTCGCCTGCCCGACAAGGGAGGTTTTTCTTTGGTGAGATCTTGCTCCTTTGCCTTGTCTTGGTCTTCTTGATCCACCCTTTGATTCCTCAAAGAGCCATCTCCTCTGCTTGGCCTTGTCTTAGATGCTGTAAACTTGCCCTCGAGCCTGTATACAGTCTGGGCAACATACTACAGAGTTTGTTGAACTGACATGATGTCTCCAGTTTGACAAATGGCAATATACCCAATATGACAGATGCAAATCTTGCCAAATTCACTGTACGTGGTTCCACACGAGTAATCATAAAAAACCGTTTGCGATGAAGGGATGTACAACCTGCGTGCCAGATTTTCTCTTGGCTTAGTGGTGAAGGAACCATAGCTCTCACTTTGCATATGGTAGTCAATCTGAACTGTTTGCGATGAAGAGATGCACAAATCCAGCACGTCAAATTTTCCCTTGGCTTACTGGGGAAGGACCATAACTCTCGCTTTGCATATGTGTATTTTGTATAAAACATTTGCGATGAAGAGATGCACAAATCATGCGTGGCAAATTTTCCATTGGCTTAATGGGGAAGATCTCGGTTTGCTTATGGGTGTTCTATCTAAAACGTTTGTGATGAGTGGTTTAAATTTAAAAAACATTGACGTTTAAAAAAAGTGTTTGATAAGTCTATACATTCAGTGAGAAAACGCAGGTTTTTCAAACCATAGGTTTCATTCAATCACACTGTGACATTACATTCATCCGATCGAGATACAATATTAAACCCAAAAAAACTAATTGTGGCGGCGGCAGAGGCGGCATGCTGCGCTGGTGTTGTCGTCCTCCAAGACACCATTGTTCAAGTCTTCAAGCCAGCCCAGAAAGTGCTTGACTTGGAAATCAAAGACAATGTCGTTGTGCAATCGACGAGCGGGTCGCGGGATGATGGCGTCTCGTGGCGCTGCGAGGTAGCGATCGACAGCGGCACCCCATGACGCTGAGTGGAGCACGTGCACGGGCATGGGCACGGTGGGTGCAGGCAAACGCATGGGGGTAGGCGTCGCGGTGGCTGCAGGGGCGACACTACAAAAAAATACACTTCCGTGATGATATGTGTTTGTCATAGTAGGTCACGTTTTTTGTCATGCATGTACATCCATGACGATTTTATGACAGAATCAAGATAGTCATACCTGTGCTGTCGTAGAAGTGTTCCATGACATTACCAAAATTATCATCACGGAAGTGTCCACTTCCTTGACGATAAATCGCGTGTCACAGAAGTGCGTCCACCGTAATGGGACGCCTTTAAGCTATCGGGTCCGGTTTTGGATTCGGTAACACGTTAATAGCCCGAACCAATGGGAAATTTCCACGTGTAAAATTCTGATTGGCTGGAGGAAACACGTGTCAGCTCATCAGTGGGTCAGATAGGCGCCTATGATATGTCGACACATGCGACGGCCCACCACTAGCCCATTTAGCGTACAAACGCCGGCCCGTTTGACTTGGTCAAAAGTTAGCGGGCTCGCCAATGAAAAGCCTGTTAATGGTCTCTTTGCAAATAGCCATTTTACGGCCCGGTAACTCACGACCCATTAGGGCCTAACCAAAATCGGCCCAACAACGTCATGTGGGCCGTCGAATATAAAACTAGCCCGTTTGACTTTTGGCCCATGTATGGCCCACGACGTCTTTCGACCCATATGAGGCCTTCGTATCTTTAGGCCCTTTAGAGGCCCACGGTAACTCTAGCCCATAATGAATAGTAAATTTCTTTGTACCCATCAACGGCCCATGATTCACATGGGCCGTTTCCAGCCCGTGTTAGCTTTCGGCCTACTGACGGCCCATACGTTCTTGGGCTCCTTGCCGGCCCTCGATTTCTTCTGGCCCGTTTATGGCCTGTACCCCTAATGGGCCAAATTCGGCGCATGGCAAGAGTCGGCCGGTTTCTGGCCTGTTAACCCGTTGCGCCGTTTCCAGCCCTTCCTATATTTTGGCCCATTAACGACCTGTTATGCCTATGACAGAATTAAGCCTTTGTTGTCCTCCGGCCTGTTAACGGCCCGTAGCCATGCTGGGCCGATACCAATTACGCCCATTTACAGCCCATGTAGACCCATTTATCCGATGGTCTGAGGCCCTGTTGGAGTCCCATTTATCAACGGCCCGTAGGAGACCCATGGATCCTACGGCCCATACCAGGGTCAAGGTTACCACGGTCCATATATGGCCCATGTGTCAGGACCCTGACTCATCGCCACACCGATCTAGCATGTAGCACCTCATATCACTTTGCGGCCTCACGCACGGTATTCCCATGGGTGTCGCCTTACCTTGCCCGGGACCGTTTGCGCCTTTTGGCACACGTATATGATAGTGTCGCTAGCATCCATATGACAAGGAGCCACGGCTGACATGGCTAGTCGTGAACCCAAAGTGGCACTAACTTACAGGGACAGGCATACGTGACCCAGCAACAAACTTGTCGGTCATCAACGAGTGAATCTGGGCTGTAGCAACTGGGCTAGCAGGACTCCGGTAAACCAGGCTGTAGTAGGCTAACAGGACTCCGGTAGTCACCGCGTAACATTTCCCCGTAGGGACAGACACAGGAACGAAGAAGGACACATCCCGGCCAGCCTAAGTGTTCTAGAGCAGTAACAAGCTCCCAGGGCTCAGTGGAAGCACTAGGAGACATTTCCCGGTCAGAGAGGCTACTAAGGATAAACAACTCGATAGTCAGATCCCACACATACCAAGCATTTCAATCATACACACAATATGCTCGATATGTGTACATACAACATGGCATCACAACATGACTCTTCAACTCAAGTACTTTGTTTAAAGGCTCAGAGAGCCATACATGTCATACACACAAGTACGGGTCACACGACCCAGCATTCAAGTCATACAAACATGCAAGCCAACAGCGGAAGTAACATGTCTGAGAACAGACATCTAGAACATAAAAGGGGCTTGAGAAAGCCTGGAAATCCTACACCGTCCATCGTGAGCTGAGGATCACCACCTGGGCTTCAGCCTACTCGTCGACATCAACGTCTATGAAGAACCCATCAGAAGGGGTTGAAACATCTTCTGTAAAACATAAATTAAGCAAACATGAGTACAAAGGTACTCAGCAAGACATACATCAGATCCTACATACATGCACATTATGAAGAAGGGTTGGTGGGGTTATTGCAGCAAGCCAGCTTTACCTCTTGGCTAAGCTATCTTACGAGACTCCAACTTGTAATTGTTTTGCGCACTCGAGTCCACTACACACCACTTCAATACACTACCGAGGATCCACCTCCGTCATCCTATGGAAGAGCCATCCTCGGCACTCACACTTATCTTGAGGCTTTTAGTAGTATCCATTTACTTGTCTATGAACTGTATAGGCAACCAAGTAGTCCTTTACCGCGGACGCGGCTATTCGAATATATGATGTTAACCCTGCAGGTGTGTACTTCTTCATACATGTTTCCACCACTTATCGTCTAGACACGATATGTGCTGGGCAGACTTCAAGCGAAAGCCAACGTGGGTGTAGAACACGACCTACATAAGCACCTAAGTCTCTAGTCCAGGTTTATCGCCTATTCAGGTTCCATCCGCAGGGAGTCCGGCCGAGGTTTCCACATACGGCCCCGAACGATGTGTACAGGGTTTCGAGACACCTAACGGGTGCCCGGCATACCCGGCCACGTACCTACCGCATCACAGCCCACCCCGAGAGTCAGCACTGCCCACAGCCTCTAGTAAGCTACAAACACCAGAAACTACATGCAACTCCTGGAAAAGGACTAGGGTGGATAACAAGTCGAGCGAGTCAATTAAGGATCCCAATGTATGGTAGTAGCTTACTCTTAAATCACACATACAGATCTCAGTGCTTAAGGACGGTTCCAATGAAACAACCCGCCATGTACTCCTACATAGCCTCTCGTCGATACCTTTACCAAAATTGTGTTCAACACACCACTCTCGTTACAGACATGATCATTTCACTCTAGCCCATCACCCAGATGAACCAGACCTGACACAAATCTAAGCATAGCAGGCATAGCAAGGTAGGAAACACATACACATGGCTCAATGAACTCCTACACAGGCTAGTGGGTTTCATCTAGTTACTGTGGCAATGACAGGTCATGCAGAGGAAATGGGTTCAACTACCGTAGCACACAGCAGTTTGAATCGTGTTGTCTTAAATGTAGTAAAGGAGAGAAGGAGCGAGAACATGGTATTGTATCGATATGACCAAATGCTGGGTTGCTTGCCTTGTGGGTCCGTAGACTGGTATTGCTCCTTGTTTGGATACTCGCGGTACTCTTTCGGGGTAGAACCTGCCGCAGAGAGCACCGATATACAATCAACACCAAACAATGTGCAACAATATGATGCATGCATGAGACTTGGCAAAATGAGTGTATTAGGTTAATGCAACTATGACCAGATGAGTTTGAGCCATTTTGAACCAGGTTCAAATTGCAAACCCCTATATGATCTTAAATAGTGCTTTATCATGTTTTGCACTAAATAACAAGTTAACTTGTTTAAACATGCATGAAACCAGTACAGATGGATAGATTGGATTTTTCTGATCATTTTTCAAATATAACACTTTGCATTTGGAGCTACATATTAATTTCTATGAATTTTTGAAGTTTGTAACAATTTCTCGAATTTTTTGAATAAGTTTAAATCCAGAAAATTCTTTAATGCGTCAGCATTGCGTCACGGTGACTTCACCAGGTCAACGGGGCCGGTCCAGGTCAAACTTCCTAGTGGGTCCCGCGTGTCAATGGTTAAACTAACTAAATTTACTTAGCCCTAACCTAGGTTAATTAGCAGGGCTGGGCCCCACCTGTCATAAACGAAGGGGATGTCAAACCACTGGTCAAACCGGGGCTAACCACCAGCATTTAGCCACCGGCAGTAGCAAACACAGCGAAGGGGTGCGGGTTTCGCGCTCTGGCGACCAAAAAGATGCCGGAGGCCATCTACGTGAAGCTAGGGACGAGCCGCATCCAGTGGTGGTGGTGGTTGGGCTCAGGGTGGCCGGAAACATCGCTGGCGACGACCTTGGCGGCTGTCGAAGCTCTGGTGAGCTCGGGGTCGATTCTACGACGAGTGAGGCAGCGCGGGGGTTAGCACCTACGTGCTCTACAAGGTGCAGTGATCAAGGTGGACAAGTCAGCCGGGCCGTTGCGTGGCCGGAGACACGTCGGCGGCGAGCACAGGCGGCGGCGGGTGCAGGTGAGCTCATTGCAGTCGCTATGGCGTGCTAGGAAGAGAACAGAGAGAGGGGAGATGGTCAGAAGCTCACAGCGGTCACAACGAGTGGGTCAGCGAAGTCGGGGAAGAGCTGGAGGGGTCGGGGCGGCGATGGGGATCTCCGGCGACGGGCGGTGAAGGCGAGGTCGAGGAGGCGTCTCCAAGACGTGCGAGCGCTCGGGGCTTGGATGGCTCGGTGAAGCGGACGATGGCTGTGGGGACCCCGACTCATAAGTCAAGATCACCGAATGCACGTGTACAGTGATCCCAGAGATCAATGCTCACTAAACACACAGAATCTGAATAGCAAGAGTCTTACATCCATACATATCGTTTTACACAAGTAGGACCATTATGGTCAAGTCTTGAGTGTATCATCGCAGCGGAAATCTTCAATAACAACTTGGACCCATGCCATCTGCCTTAACCCTACAGGCATTCTGACTGGGAAGCGTCCTAGCTCACATGTTCATACCAAGGTACTCTTCATTATATCCTATTCTTTCATGCCTGACCAATAAAATAACCAGTGGCAAGCCAATGAGTACTTTGAATGTACTCGCAAGCAACCCATGTTTTGGTTCAAGATACAACAATGCATGATATAGGTGAATTTTTGCAGAAAGCTAGTTTTGAGTGCAATGACATGTTCAACAACTTGTTAGACATGCACCAGGAGAATTCAAGTAAGCATGAGGATAGGTTACAGATATCAACATAAATAGAGTGGGCATCAACCCAACTCAATCATGTCAAGTCCTTTGACTTAACCCAAGTAGATCTTCCCACTTATCCAAACACACACACTGGTTTGTAAACATGTGGACATAGCCCAGGAGCGGTTGCCCAACTGTCCATCACCGTGGACACGACTATTCGAATAGTTTTACACTCTATAGAGGTTGCACACTTTACCCACAAGATTCGGGGAACTTTCGTGTCATCCACGACCCGCAGTACCTCAAGTACCCGGGGTAAGCACCCGATCACTATCTTTCCCTAGACGACACTAACAAGGAGTCCACTCGTTGTCCCGTATCCTCACGATGTACATCATATGAGACTCACTCGAGATCGTAACATCTGAGAGGGGACACAATGATGTATCCGGTGCCCTGTGGAAACAGTCATGGCCACCCTACCTGGCACGACCCCGTCCCGAGAGAGAGCACCAACTCTCCCCCGTCACTAGTAATGCGGGCTCCAAGCTAGTATCGTCCTAGGTAATCAATAATGCCCTTTCCCATATAAGGGTAGAGTGGTTGCGCATGTAAGGTTGGAATAACAGTCGCAACTTAAACCAATCCGTTTTGGAAACAACACACACTTGCCTCGGTACACCACTTCATCATGAAGTGGTTACCCAACTCATCATCTCCCCCGGGCATAAGTGGCACCCGATGGGGTTTTCGAAAAGTCTTTTGAAAATACTTTATCTCCATCACCATGCATATTCCCGTCCCATTTTGCATAGCACTACATTAGCATCCTATCTACTCCCACCGGCATAACCCTCATAGAAAGGTAGGTCATGCATCATGCAAGTGTCAACAAGAAAAGCAACGGAGGCAAACCACCTCAAGTGGTCACCATTTTGTCATGACTTTGATGCAAGCAATAAAAGTGCCATATGACATGCATAAAAAGGGTTTCTTAGACATGGTCAAAGGGCTGCTTGCCTGTTTTAACAAAGTCTTCGAGGTCTTCAAATATCTCTGGTCCAACTCCGAGCATTTCGTCTACTTCGTCAACTATCGTCGAAAACAACCATATTAAGCAACACGACAAGGAAAAAATAAAAGTGCTCTAAAAAATGTGAGTTGGACTTTTCTAGGATATCTCTGCTCATATGAGGAATGACCAAGGTGATTTCATTGGAAGTGGATCAATGGATATTTCTAAACATTTTGATATGATGGAATCAAGGGGTTTACGGATTTGCAAGAAGTGTACAGAAGACCTATTTGAAAAATGATCAAAGGCATCCATTTAACAAGGAATAATTTTAGAAGCGTCTAGGAGTTGGTTTCACTAGATTTGGAGTTCAAATGAATTTCCTATGAATTTGCAAAGTTGGCTAATATGAAGAAATGGCTCATTATTTTGTGTGGCACATAAAGTATTAGGAAAAATGTTGAAAAACTAAGTTATGAAATAAGAAGTATCAAGGATTTTGAATCATGGAATTTGGATCAATTTTGAGCTCTATGTGATTTTCTAAAGGTTGTCACAGAATTAAGAAAATTAGAATTTACTAAATAAGTGTGAAGGAAAGTTCTCTGGAAAAATGTGCAAGCTCCTCTAAGAGGTAGAGCATGATTTATAGAGTCACTAGAAATTAGAATCATCAAATTTGGAGGTAATATGAATATTTGGGATATTTTACAAGTTTCTGGAAAATGAAAAGGACAAAGGAAGTGGGGGTTATACCTATACCACGCACCGAGCGTAGCATAGAACCGCAGCGCACTGGGCCGGCCCAGCTGCATGACCACGCGGCTAAGGAGGGCCACGCCAACGGCATATTAGGGGAGTACGCTTCCCTGCCGGGAAGGCGGTTCCCGCGGATCCCGCCTCCACTTAACCCGAGTGGGTCCAGCTGGACACGTCAGCAGAGGCTGACCGGTGGGGTCGCCAGTCCACCGGCCGGCCTTCTTCTTCCTCGCGCGGCCTCCCGTGCCGCAGGAACAGAGGGGGCTAGGCCGAGCTCGTCCCCGGCGACCAGGGGCGCTGCTATGGGTACCCGGTGCACCGGCGAGCTCGGGGGACTGCGCCACGCCCGCTCCCCCCTGTCAGCACGTCCAACGGAGGATGAAGGTGAGTGGGGCCACAGCCACGGCGGATGGTGCTCGGGCGAGACTCGGGCAGGGCAGGGCAAGCACGTGGAGGAGGGCCTGGTGCGCAGGGGAGGCTCCTTGGTTCCCTGGGTGTCTTCCCGAGCGTTCAGTGGGAGCGGGGAAGCAATGGGGGCCTGGGTTGGTCCGGTGGCACGTTGGCGGCGACCCGGCCTTGGAGGGGGCAGGAGAGCACGTAGGGGAGAGAGGGGGTGTCCGAGAGGTGCGCGCGAGAGAGGAGGTTCGAACGCAGGCGAGAGAGAGGGACGGGGTGGCTTAAAATAGGTGAGGCCGTGGTGCACCATGGGCAGTGTCCATGGACGTGCTCGGGTGAGCTGGTGGAGGGATAAGGAGGGCGAGGGAGGAAGGGGTCGACAGTGTTGCGTGTCGTGGACGCCGAGGCGGCCTCGGGGGACATGACTTCGGCGCCCAAGGTCGACGGGAGGCCTTGGAATGGGCGTGCTATAGTGCGGGAGAGCACTGTAGCATGCTCCAGAGCACGAGCTCTGCATGCCATGGCATTGTTTATGTGCCAGGGGCGTGTCCACTAGTGTCTGGGCTTTGTGGGGTGAGTAAACAAATGGGAGGTGGCTTTGGATGCCCTGGTGAACCACTAGGAGAGGAGAGAGGTTGAGGGAGAGAGAGAAAAGGGCTGTCCAAAGAGGTAAATGGGGGTTTTTACCCCTCAATCATTGAGCTTTGGAAGAGGGGGAGCTACTGGAGGTTGCTGGTGATCAGGTTCAGCTGTGGTAAAAATGTGGAGTCAAGGAGATTAGTGTAGGGGGGTGAAACCAGTGACTTTTTGCAATGACCATAAGGTGTTTGATGCAAATTTGGGTAAGAAAATGAACTTCATTTGGCATGAGTCTCCACAGGGTGAAAGGGCACATATAATTAGGGCCTTCCACCAATTTGGAGCTTATTTGGGCAAAGTTTCCAATGCAACTTTTATAAACCCTAGAAATCAACAGAAATGGGTTTTCCAAGATCTATTCATGCAAAACCATTCTCCTTGATGCACCACTTGGTGTAGTGTCATCATTTGGTCATATGAACATGCTCACAAAAGTTAGGGTCAAGGAGAGAAAGTTGGTAGTACAAAGTTGTTCAAATTTGATTTTGGTCAGAGAGGGTTTTGGGGCATTTTGGTGAACCAAAATGACTTTAATTGACATGAGGCTTTGCAAGGTGATCATAATATGCATTTGTGACTTGCTGGATTTTCCTTGGATTATTATGAAAATATTCCCTGTAGAAATATTTCAAATCCTTGAAATGGGCAGAAATGGTTTTGGGAGGTTTTGTCCAATATTTTGAACATGACCATGTGTTTAAACTCTTATATACGGTAAATATATGTCCACTGAGTTTCCCTGATTTTTGTCAAATATTTTTAAAACAAGAAAATAATTTTTACCTATTAAAGACCATTTCCGGCCTTAAGAAAAAGATTTTAAATAAAATAGGAAAATAACTTTTAAAATTATATTTTTGTGGTTTATGGAATTCCTATAGCTAATATGTTTCAAATATACTCTTTGAAATATTTTTCATAACCCAAATCAAGTACTTGCAGTGCAAACCTCAATTCAGGGGGTTTTGGAAAACTAATTTTTGAAAATACTTTTTGGCCAAATTATTTTTGTAAGAAAATACTATATTGCTCTATACACATGGCATTATCATTGGGCAGAAGTTTGGGGCAAGGAGATGTAGTATAGAAGGTGGAGTTGTGTTGACTTTAAAGAGCACTTGAAAAACACAGAGAGAAAACCAACTACAAATAAAAGCCAATTGATGCAAAAGTTTTTGTCAAACCACACTTTATCATGATTTATTAGCTCAAGTGTTGTGGCATGAAAATCAGGGTGTGATAGTCCTACCCCCCTTACAAGAATCTTGTCCCCGAGATTCCCAAACTAGGCGCGGAAAGGGATACAGAAACTTGGATCTGGGGTAGTCTTCAAGTCCTCATGTTGCTTTTGCTTCTGTCTAGTGCTCCATTGAGCTTGAAGTACTTGATGGTGTGGCTTCATGTATGACGCTCTTCCTGATCGAGGTTGCTAATGGGTAGCTCACAGTAGGTTAGATTGGGCTAAAGGTCGATGGCTCAGTGGTCAATGCCCTCGTAGAGATCGGGCAAGTTAGGAAGTTGGAAACACTTCCGGGGTTGTGATGCATCGAAAGCGTTGTGCACATCTGGTAACTCAGGTGGCAACTCCAGCTGGTAACTATCTTCTCTTCGTCTCGTAGTTATCTCAGAGGGGGTTGTTAAATCTTGGAGTGATCTCGAAGGGGGCCGATGATTCTTGGTGTGGGTCTCCTTGTCATGGAAATGCTTGGTTCCTTAGAGAGGAGTGGCTTGCAGATACACCTGGTCTTCAACGCGGAGGTTTACTTCTTGACGACGGTGGTTGGTATAGTTCTTCCTCCTTGGCATGGCGGTCTTCAAATGTTTCCTAACAGGCTGAACGATTCTTCTTCCATCTTCAGTTAGACGATTAGGTCACCAAGTAAAAGTGACAACCAACGTGACCAAGTACTCCATGAAGTTTCTGTTCATGGGGTACATAAGGTAGGCTGGGGCATTGGTGGTGGTAACGGTTGAGTGTGGGACAAGGTGTTCTTGACCTAGAGTCAGGACTCCAAGGTCATGATCCAACCGGGTTGTGGCTTGGTAGAGCTTAAGGGTTTTAAGGATTCTAGGGTGCGAGTGAATGTTTATCCTTGAGCACAATTCCTGAGATGCCAATTGTTCTACCTAGTCCTCCAAACAGATCACCTTATACTGCTGAAACCGTCATTTTGTATAGGTCAACTCCAATCATCACTCAGGCTATTCATATCCTCATGACTCCCAAGAGGAGGTCTAACAAAATCATATATGTCTACAATCCCCAAACTCATGTGTGTGGCTACCCCTAAAAATCCATGGGTAGAGCATACAAGCTTCCAAGTTGGAATAAAACAGGACAATCCAAGTGCTCATCCTATTCTTCCAAGGTCCATGCTAGTGCATCTCTATCCTAAGGAAACACGTCGTATGCCACTCCAAAATCTTGTTTACTTTTCTATGAATCAACTCCAACAACCCGTTAACTTCCATTAATCACTACATAATCCATTAATTCTACAAATCCAACGCCTATGCCACTACGGGAAACAACTAATTTGTCGTCAGGGGACGCCTTTGCCGTCAGCTTTTCATCGGGCAGACGGCAAAGAAAGACTTTGCCGTCATCAGTAGATGGCAAAGAAACACGGACGGTAAAATAGCCTTTGCCGTCTATGAAAAAAACACAGATGGTAAAGAGCTCACTTTGCCGCCTGCAAATAGAAACACAGACGGCAAAATACTTTGTCGTCTTTGTTTTTTTCTACATACGGCAAAATAAGCACTTTGCCATCTGTAAAAAAAAGAAAGACGGCGAAGTACTTTGCCGTCTGTAAAAGAAAAATCGATGATGGCAAAGAGAAAGCACAGCACTCGGATCAACTACGCGGATTGATGACATGGCTTCGATCCAACACCATCCGCTGCTCCTATGCACGATCCACACCATCCATTACCCCACCTGCCCACCAGCATGCACAATGACCCACCACCCCCACCTTCCACGCACGGACGCAGTCCACACCCACCAACGTGTTGCATGTCTCCCTTATCCTCTCACACACGCACAAGATTCACATCCACCCACGCACACACATGCCAGCAGCCCACTACACACCCATGCCCGCGATGGGGATGTTGACCGGCTGGACAGCGAGCGGCGCGGATGGCGACTGGCGCCAGGGAGCTCTGTGGCCGGCGACTGGCGCAAGGGAGTGCGACGCGGGAGCATGGCTTGGCGGCGGCACGGGCTAGGGCAGCGGCGACCGCGTCGGTGCATGGCTTGGCTACGGCGGCCGCGGCGGAGCGCGGCTGGCCGCCGGCACGGCGAGCAGGGCATGGCGGCCACGGGATCCTCTTCCTCCATCTTGCCGTTGACCTCCCCTCCTCTGTGCTCACGCTCGACGGCCTCGTCTACATCGTCTATGGACGGGGCGGCGGTCGCGTCGGTGCGTGGTTTGGCTGCGGCGGCCGCGACGGAGCACGGCTGGGCGCCGGCATGGCGAGCAGGGCATGGCGGCCGCGGGATCCTCTTCCTCCATCTTGCCGCGGACCTCCCCTCCTCTGCGCTCATGCTCGAGGACCTCGTCTATGGACGGGCTGTGGCCATGGCAGGGGAACGGAGCCCTCCACCTATTAGAGTTGTGTCGAATATTGTGTACAAGGTAGGTTACAGTTGGACTTGTAGTTGTATTGTGTCTAGATAGGATATGGAGTCGTGTCCTAGTAGGACACTTGTATCCTAGGCCTCTCTTATATAGCGGGGTAGACACACGATGTAACCTATGCCAACATAATAGCACCGGAACGCGGGGGAAGCCGGCGGCATGTGCCGGTGTCCAGGGCGACCGGGTGCGGTATTGTAGCGTGTCATGGGGAGGAGCGCCCATAGTCAAGCCCCGGGGATGTAGCCATATCGGTGAACCTCGTTAACAAATCTCGGTGTCGTGCCTCGTGTGATTGCTTGGTCCTCGGATGATCAACGGTATGCCTCGGATTTATTCTAACAAGTGGTATCATGAGCTAGGTTATTTAAAGGTTGATCTAGAGGAAGGAAGAAAGCGTCGACGAAAGTCTGCAGGAAGCAATCGTGATACGGGATAAGTCATCGGCGAGTTACGATGCAAATCAGATGTATTGGTCGAGTCGTAATCTTCATGGAAGCAATCGGAAGCGGTCTCGGCGTGATAACGTGCAGCAGGCTGGCGGCACATGGCACGCGGGAACACGGCAAATCGATTCGATGCGGGCTCCTGTGGCCTTCGGATCGAGGCTGACCGGGCGGCTGTTGCATGCAGGCGGCAGTCAGCAGATCAGATCGAATCTGACCGGAAGCGACCCGGCGGCAGCTGGCATACCCCGCGTTTGGAGGCCCCAGCAAGGAGCTGGCGTCGTGCGGAGCAACACCGGGCCGGCGGCCCATTGCAGGTGCAGCGGTTGACCAGGGCGTGGCTGACCAGCTCGGGCAGGAGGCCCAGTTGACAGTAGGCCGGTGTGGGCTGGCTAGGCAATGGCTGGCTGCTGCCGGGTGTGCTCGGTGAGCCACGTGCGTGAGAGCTAGAGGAGTCACGTACAAGATTTGTTTGAGAACAAAAGAAGAAGCAACCAGGACCATGTGTGTGCACGGGAGAAGCTTAGAGGGGTCAAGATCGATCTATTTTTCTGCTATGAGGTGCACGGATAAGCAACAAGCAAATAGTGACAGGAAAAAAGAAAATTTGTGCAGTTTGCATGGAAGTTTTTTCTGGGTCGGTTTGCTGAGATGACTTGGAACACGTGGACAGGATGCGGAGGCGCGCGGATAAGTGCGTCATGCAAGGTCATGCATACACATGGCATCTAAGACATGCACAAATGTGCGAGTGGACATGACGTAGGGTGGAGCATGGTTCCAGTCGGATATGTTCGGCTGGGTTGGACTGGGCAGTCTGACGGATCGACAGGGATGTCGGTTGGTACAGAAGACGGTGGTGGAATCGGCGCTGACGACGTAGGAGCGTGATGCTGATGTTGACCGACTTCTAGGCGTGGAAACATGTGGCGCAGGCCCGGGGGCTTGTGCGGCTTCGACAAGACTATGGCGCGGGTTGATTCAAGGTGTTGTATACACATGAAGCTTGAAGTCGACGGGGCGCGTGGGTGGACTGATCATCTACCGTGGAGTCATGTTGAAGGTGGAGCTGGATTGAGGGGCTACGGCGTAAGTCGACGAGGTCGAAGCCTATTCAGCAGGCGGGAAAAAGCGAGTGACATGCAGTTCGGACTGGAGCCCAGTGGTCTGATGGAAGCGTGAAACTCGTCATCGGTCGGTGATGATCGGTGGTACTCTGCAATGGGGGTTGAGTGGTGTGGGTTCGCGACCCTTGAGACTCGACCAGGACAGTGGAGGCTCGACGCGGTAATAGCGGCGAGGCGTGCGGTATGCACGGGACATGGAGACGGGCCAGGGCTTTGGTGGTCATACATGTGGTGAGACAACTGCGAATTTGACTCGGGATGACTACAAGCAATGGTGAAATTCTTTCATGTTTCAGATAGACAGTCAAGAAAGGAGCAGTGATGTTGAGTTCAGGTAACTCTTATGTGTGACACCCAATATGTGAGTTGTTCACTTTCACACAGGTCAGTGATCGGTGTGTGATGGCGTTGGACGGATACTCTGAAAGTTGGGAGCACAAACTAGAGTAACAAGGAACTTAATTTTGCTCGAGTGTTGACTGTGATCAAGAAAAGAAGGGCTACAAGTTGCAAATGGAGTCATATGGAGTCTTTGGAGTAGCAGCGGTGCTCACGGGATAAACTGAAGTCCAATGTACATGGAAGTTTGACGCATTGACAAATTCAGGGTGGTGGAGAATATTCGCCAAGGTGGAGTTTGTTAGAGTTGTGTCGAATATTGTGTACAAGGTAGGTTACAGTTCGACTTGTAGTTGTATTGTGTCTAGATAGGATATGGAGTCGTGTCCTAGTAGGACACTTGTATCCTAGGCCTCTCTTATATAGCGGGGTAGACACACGATGTAACCTATGCCAACATAATAGCACCGGAACGCGGGGGAAGCCGGCGGCATGTGCCGGTGTCCAGGGCGACCGGGTGCGGTATTGTAGCGTGTCATGGGGAGGAGCGCCCATAGTCAAGCCCCGGGGATGTAGCCATATCGGTGAACCTCGTTAACAAATCTCGGTGTCGTGCCTCGTGTGATTGCTTGGTCCTTGGATGATCAACGGTATGCCTCAGATTTATTCTAACACCACCTCCACGGCCCCTTGTGCACTGGCGGCGCGGACCTCGACCTCGCACCAGCGTGGAGTCAACCACCTCCCGGCGGCGCGTGCGCTGCAAGGGCCATTTACCCAGTTCGTCAAATAGAGTAGTCTTTTTTATAAGTTGAAAGAGAGTTTGTTTGTTCGTGGATGAGTGAGTGATGATGGATATGCACTGTAAATAGACTAGTTCTGTCATGTAAAATATGTTCGTTCATCATCGATTCTTCTACTGGTTGTTGCGAAATTGCTCTGAAAGATTTTGCCTACGCCTTCGACCAAGTACGGCCTCTGCACTAGCACTTGGTCCATATTTTCTTTAAATAATAAAAACTTCTTTGCCGTCTGGGATGTATGGGACTGACGGCGAAGGCATAGTCTAGCTTACGACAAAGATGGTTTTCTTTGCTGTTTGCTATTACTGGGCTTGACGGCAAAGACAGAGTTGGCTGACGGCAAAGTCTTTGCCGTCTTTCCAATGAAAAGCTGACAGCAAAGTATTCTTTGCCGAATAATCTTTGTCGTTTGCTTCCAGACGACAAAATCTTTGCCGTCTGGATTTAGGTCTTTGCCGTCTGGATTTCACAGACGGCAAATTACATGTTTCCTGTAGTGTTCTAGTGTTCCACATGATCTTCTAATGTCCTATAATCCTCAAATACTTGAAAAGAGTTATCTTTACTATAGTTAGTCCACCAATTCCCATTATCGTGGTCAAGTAACTCCCAAGGTCAAGTTTATATCAACTCCGACAATTAATCCAATCTCCTAGTTTATTGTCCACCGAGAAACATGGTATCACGATCAAGATTATCGTTCTAATTCCAATTTACTCTGAACCATGTAGACTTACTCAGCATCTATACTCAACTAGGATCACCTATTTAAATCCAAATCTTGTGTCCAACGAGAATTTCCACACTTTCCCCCAAGTCATTATCGTAATATCAACTATCTCCTATCAATATCCCCTGGCTAAGTCAAATCCTTATACTTCCAAGAATTACAGCTTGCGATCATAATTGTCCTATTAAATCCAATTTACTCAGGGGTAATGAAAGCTATGCTACTCCATAATCATGATCCCACCAAGTTCATCTACCAACATGAAAGCCTTATAATCCTCTGAAGAGTCGCAAATAATTCCTCAAGGTCACTGATATAAACTCATCAAGTCATTTGTCCTCTGTTCCTATATCCTCAAATTGGTCTTCCCTATGGCATCGTCAGTTTTGGTGCTATGTTAGGATGATAATGTGCTCATTCACTATGTCCACTAGTTCCAAAATGAACCCAATGATAAGCAAGTTTATGGAGGCTTAACAGGTTCTCTTGCAATTCTGTGGGTTAAGCACATGGTTAAGGATTCGAGCTGGGGTATCTTATGAAGTCTTGAAGGGTCTAGGAATGGGTCTCTAATCTTGAGGGGCAACCATAACTTTAAGGGGCTGCACTTGGTTGAGGAGGTTGTAGCAAAAGTCTTCAGTGCTGGTTGGTTGCCAAAGTAGAATACCTGGTGTATCTTGTATTGCTAGCCTTCAGTTGAGGACAGAGATGAGAGGGAGACGGAGCATAGAGGAGGGGAATGCCTAAAGGGGGTTCTATAGTGCAACTGCAAACAAACAGGTGCAAAAAGGGCCAAACAAAAGAAATGGGGTAAGGAAGGTGATATAGTCGCGTACTTGTTGCCTAGGGCAAAAGTGTGACCTATATCAAAACACAAACAAATAAAAACAAGCAACACACAATCATGGTTCTATTCGAACCATCATACGGACTCGACTGCGCATAGGGGTTACAAGACTCATCCTACCCTAGGGGTTCTCGGACTCAGTAGTCGTGCCTTGTGCCTCGTGCAGTCTCCTGAGTTTTCCTCAGGTGTTGCTACGTCTCTTGTTTGATGAAACGATCTGGGTTGATCCTGAAGAATCTTTGACAACTTCTTGCCTGATGAGGTGATGGGGTGATGGTGGCTCCTTGTGGCTA
The DNA here is from genome assembly GCA_963921465.1 of Triticum timopheevii. Lineage (NCBI taxonomy): Eukaryota > Viridiplantae > Streptophyta > Magnoliopsida > Poales > Poaceae > Triticum > Triticum timopheevii. Next base: position 241,851,150 of record OY997264.1, on the reverse strand, counting down.
TCTTTGACTTGGTCTTCTCTTGTCTTCTTAATCATGATGATCGCTTTTGCTTTCTAAGGCGTCGATGGTACCAGGTTTGTAATCCTTTATGCAAGGACATTAACAAGTCATAGTAGAGGTCCAACATGTCGGTTACGTTGATGACAACATCGACACCAAGAGAGGGGGATGAAGAGAACCGTTTTCCTACTCACTATAGTGAGGCGGACCAAATGGTGAGGTTCTCATCCACCAGTGGTTGCCATTACAACAATGGTAAGGACATGGTTGCTCTATTAGCGATGTATATTGTGATCTTGCATATCTTACACCATGATCGTAATAGGACAAGGTTGCATCATCCTAGGGAAAATTCAAAGGTATCTCCATCCTCTGGGTCTTCATGTCCTCATTCCTCGAAGATGTATCTTCTGTTGGTATCGTCTTGTTGCGGTGTCGCCAATCTTGTGTTCAGAAGATGTGGGTGGATGTATGACAAGGCATCCTCCTTCTAGACTATCCATAAGGATTTCAAGGAATCCAGTGGTTAGGGGCATAAGGGTTCTAGCGACCAAAAGTTTTGAAGGGGAAGCGACCAATAAGGAAAGTATACCTTAGTTTTTGAAAAACTGAGAAGGGAAAAGAAGTACAGATAGTTTTGAAAACTAGTAGTAGTTTTGGAAATAGTTTTACCCTAACTAACGACCATGCTAACTAAGGCTTCCTACAGTCAGGATGGCTCTGGTACCAGCTCTGTGGGGAACCCGACTCATAAGTTGAGATCACCGAATGCACGTGTACAGTGATCCCAGAGATCAATGCTCACTGAAGACACAGAAGCTGAATAACAAGAGTCTTACATCCATACATACCGTTTTACACAAGTAGGACCATTATGGTCAAGTCTTGAGTGTATCATCGCAGCGGAAATCTTCAGTAACAACTTGGACCCATGTCATCTGCCTTAACCCTACAGGCATTCTGACTGGGAAGCGTCCTAGCTCGCATGCTCGTCACAAAGGTACTCTTCATTATATCCTGTTCTTTCATGACTGGCCAATAAAATAACCAGTGGCAAGCCAATGAGTACTTTGAATGTACTCGCAAGCAACCCATGTTTTGGTTCAAGATACAACAATGCATGATATAGGTAAATTTTTGCAGAAAGCTAGTTTTGAGTGCAATGACATGTTCAACAACTTGTAAGACATGCATCAGGAGAATTCAAGTAACCATGAGGACAGGTTACAGATATCAACATCAATAGAGTGGGCATCAACCCAACTCAATCATGTCAAGTCCTTTGACTTGACCCAAGTAGATCTTCCCACTTATCCAAACACACACACTGGTTTGTAAACATGTGGACGTAGCCCAGGAGCGGTTACTCAACTGTCCTTGACCGTGGACACGGCTATTCGAATAGTTTTACACTCTGCAGAGGTTGCACACTGTACCCACAAGATCCGGGGAACTTTCATGTCATCCACGACCCGCAGTACCTCAAGTACCCGGGGTAAGCACCCGATCACTATCTTTCCCTAGACGAAACTAACAAGGAGTCCACTCGTTGTTCCGTATTCTCACGATGTACATCATACGAGACTCACTCGAGATCGTAACATCCGAGAGGGGACACAACAGTGTATCCGGTGCCCTGTGAAAACAGTCATGGCCGCCCTACCTGGCATGACCCCATCTTGAGAGAGAGCACCAACTCTCCCCCATCACTAGTAATGCGGGCTCCAAGCTAGTATCGGCCTAGGTAATCAATAATGCCCTTTCCCATATAAGGGTAGAGTGGTTGCGCGTGTAAGGTTGGAATAACGGTCGTAACTGAAACCAATCCGTTTTGGAAACAACACACACACTTGCCTCGGTACACCACTTCGTCATCAAGTGGTTACCCAACTCATCATCTCACGTGGGCATAAGTGGCACCCGATGGGGTTTTCAAAAAGTCTTTTGAAAATACTTTGTCTCCATCACCATGCATATTCCCGTCCCTTTTTGCGTAGCACTACTTTAGCATCCTATCTACTCCCACCGGCATAACCCTCATAGAAAGGTAGGGTCATGCATTATGCAAGTGTCAATGAGAAAAGCAACGGAGGCAAACCACCTCAAGTGGTCACCATTTTGTCATGACTTTGATGCAAGCAATAAAAGTGCCATATGACATGCATAAAAAGGGTTTCTTAGACATGGTCAAAGGGCTGCTTTCCTGTTTTAACCAAGTCTTCGAGGTCTTCAAATATCTCTGGTCCAACTCCGAGCATTTCATCTACTTCGTCAACTATCATCGAAAACAACCATAATAAGCAACATGAGAAGGCAAAAATAAAAGTGCTCTGAAAATGTGAGTTGGACTTTTCTAGGATACCTCTGGTCATATGAGGAATGACCAAGGTAATTTCATTGGAAGTGGATCAACGGATATTTCTAAACATTTCGATATGATGGAATCAAGGGGTTTATGGATTTGCAAGCAATGTACAAAAGAACTATTTGAAAAATGATCAAAGGCATCCATTTAACAAGGAATAATTTTAGAAGCTTCTAGGAGTTGGTTTCACTGGATTTGGACTTCAAATGAATTTCCTATGAATTTGCAAAGTTGGCTAATATGAAGAAATGGCTCATTATTTTGTGTGGCACATAAAGTATTAGGAAAAATGTTGAAAACTAAGTTATGAACTTAGAAGTATCAAGGATTTTGAATCATGGAATTTGGATCAATTTTGAGCTCTTTGTGATTTTCTAAAGTTTGTCACAGAATTAAGAAAATTGGAATTTACTAAATAAGTGTGAAGGAAAGTTCTCTGGAAAAATGTGCAAGCTCCTCTAAGAGGTAGAGCATGATTTATAGAGTCACTAGAAATTAGAATCATCAAATTTGGAGGTAATATGAATATTTGGGATATTTTACAAGTTTCTGGAAAAAGAAAAAGACAAAGGAAGTGGGGGTTATACCTATACCACGCACCGGGCACAGCATAGAACCGCAGCGCGCTGGGCCGGCCCAGCTGCACGGCCATGCAGCTAAGGAGGGCCACGCCGACGGCATATTAGGGGAGTACGCTTCCCTGCCGAGAAGGCAGTTCCCGCGGATCCCGGCTCCACTTAACCAGAGTGGGTCCGGCTGGACACGTCGGCAGAGGCTGACCGGTGGGGTTGCCGGTCCACCGGCTGGCCTTCTTCTTCCTCGCGCGGCCTCCCGTGCCGCAGGAATAGAGCGGGCGAGGCCGAGCTCGTCCCCAGCGACCACGGGCGCTGCTGCGGGTGCCCGGCGCACCGGCGAGCTCGGGGGACTGCGCGGCGCCAGCTCCCCCCTGTCAGCACGTTCAACGGAGGACGAAGGCGAGTGGGGCCATGACCACGGCGGACGGTGCTCGGGCGAGACTCGGGCAGGGCAGGGCAAGCATGGGGAGGAGGGCCTGGTGCGCAGGGGAGGCTCCTTGGTTCCCTGGGTGTCCTCCCGAGCGTTCAATGGGAGCGGGGAAGCAATGGGGGCCTGGGTTGGTCCGGGGGCACGTCGGCGGTGACCCGGCCTTGGAGGGGGCAGGAGAGCACGTAGGGGAGAGAGGGGGTGTCCGAGAGGTGCGCGGGAGAGAGGAGGTTCGAACCCAGGCGAGAGAGAGGGTCGGGGTGTCTTAAAATGGGCGAGGCCGCGGTGCACCATGGGCAGCGTCCATGGACGTTCTCGGGTGAGCCCGTGGATGGATAAGGACGGCGAGGGAGGAAGGGGCCGATAGTGTTGCGTGTCGTGGACGCCGAGGCGGCCTTGGGGGACATGATTTCGGCGCCCAAGGTCGACGGGAGGCCTTGGAATGGGCGTGCTATAGTGCAGGAGAGCACGGTAGCATGCTCCAGAGCGCGAGCTCCACACGCCATGGCATTGTTTATGGGCCAGGGCGTGTCCACTAGTGTCTGGGGCTTTGTGGGGTGAGTAAACAAAGGGGAGGTGGCCTTGGATGCCCTGGCGAACCACTAGGAGAGGAGAGCGGTTGAGGGAGACAGAGAAAAGGGCTGTCCAGAGAGGTAAATGGGGGTTTTTACCCCTCAATCATTGAACTTTGGAAGAGGGGGAGCTACTGGAGGTTGCTGGTGATCAGGTTCAGCTGTGGTAAAAATGTGGAGTCAAGGAGATTAGTGTAGGGGGGTGAAACCAGTGACTTTTTGCAATGACCAGAAGGTGTTTGATGCAAATTTGGGTAAGCAAATGAACTCCATTTGGCATGATAATCCACAGGGTGAAAGGGCACATATAATTTGGGCATTCCACCAATTTGGAGCTTATTTGGGCAAAGTTTCCAATGCAACTTTTGTAAACCATAGAAATCAACATAAATGGGTTTTCCAAGATCTAGTCATGCAAAACCATTCTCCTTGATTCACCACTTGGTGTAGTGTCATCATTTGGTCATGTGAACATGCTCACAATAGTTAGGGTCAAGGAGAGAAAGTTGGTAGTACAAAGTTGTTCAAATTTGATTCTGGTCAGACAGGGTTTTGGGCCATTTTGGTGAACCAAAATGACTTTAATTGACATGAGGCTTTGCAAGGTGATCATAATATGCATTTGTGACTTGCTGGATTTTCCTTGGATTATTATGAAAATATTCCCTGTAGAAATATTTCAAATCCTAGAAATGGGCAAAAATGGTTTTGGGAGGTTTTGTCCAATATTTTGAACATGACCATGTGTTTACACTCTTATATATGGTAAATATATGTCCACTGAGTTTCCCTGATTTTTGTCAAATATTTTGAAAACAATAAAATAATTTTTCCCTATTAAAGACCATTTCTGGCCTTAAGAAAAAGATTTTAAATAAAATAGGAAAATAACTTTTAAAATTATATTTTTGTGGTTTATGGGATTCCTATAGCTAATAGGTTTCAAATATATTCTTTGAAATATTTTTCATACCCCAAATCAAGTAGTTGCAGTGCAAACCTCAATTCAGGGTTTTTTGGAAAACTAATTTTTTAAAATACTTTTTGGCCAAATTATTTTTGTAAGAAAATACTATATTGCTCTATACATATGGCATTATCATTGGGCAGAAGTTTGGGGCAAGGAGATTAAGTATAGAAGGTGGAGTTGTGTTGACTTTAAAGAGCACTTGAAAAACACAGAGAGAAAACCAACTCCAAATAAAAGCCAATTGATGCAAAAGTTTTTGTCAAACCACACTTTATCATGATTTATTAGCTCAAGTGTTGTGGCATGAAAATCAGGGTGTGACGTGGCGGAGCTACAGGACACGGCGGGACGACGAGGAGGCAACTGTGGCTGCGGCGTTACGACGGGGCGAGCGCGGCTACGTCGACCATGGCGAAGAGAGAGAGAGAGAGAGAGAGGGCAGGGGGGAAAGTGAGGTGTCCAGGGGATCGGGGTGGCGCCAAGAAGGCCCTTCGAGGCGCTGTGCTAACGCTGGCGAGGACAGGCATGCAGGGAGGTGGCATGGCGAGCTTGGGGCGTCGTGGTGTCCCTCCTCTGCCTACTGGCAGAGGTGGGTGGTAACTGGCACGGGCCAGGTGGGCCATCCTAGCCAGGTAAGTGGCCTCTGGCCTTTCTCTCTCTCTCTTATTTTAGTTTCTGTTTTATTTTATTTCTGCCATTTTGTTGCTTTTTCTAAAAATATCTAGACAACTTCAAAAATCTCCAAACTGCACATGGCCACTGTTTGGAATATATCCAATATGGAACATTTTAGTTTGGGATTATTTGAGCCTTTGAAATATTTTATAGTATTTAAATGACCAAATTCAAATAGCTAACGATATCATCCAGTGACATTAGGATGACCTAGAAATTTGTGCACCATTTTTGTCAGAGGTTTAAGACCAAGGCAAAGATGATGAACATTTTAGAAGGGCATTTCAGGTTCGTTGAAAATATTTTTAGTAATCCCTAGTTCGTTTCAGGGGGTACTGGGGGTTCTGTTATCCCCATTTCAAGTTTCTGATGAAAGATAAATATGATGCAAGCACTCTAATGCATGAACTAGCTAGGGTATGACAACTCACCACCACTTAGAAAAATCTCGTCCTGAGATTTAAGATGCTCTGGAAAGAAAGCGGGATACTCAAGTCAAAGACGATCCTCCCTTTCCCAATTTGCTTCTTTCTTAGAATGGTGAGAACATTAAACCTTGAGAAACTTGATGTTATGGCGTTGAGTGGTACGCTCGGCTTGATCGAGGATACGAACGGGGTATTCTCGATATCTGACATTATCTTGGAGATCAAGCGTTTCATGGTCCACTCCACAGATAGGATCTGAGAAGCAATGCCTGAGTTGAGAAATGTGGAAGACATCGTGGACTCTGGAGAGGTGTGGATGTAGTTCCAATTGGTAGGCAACTTCTCCTCGTTTGGCAATAATGCGAAAGGGTCCAATGTAGCGAGGGGCCAATTTGCCTTTGATACCAAAGCGATGGGTTCCGTTCAGAGGAGTAACCCAAATGTAAGCCTTCTCATCAACCTCAAAAAGTCATAGCCTTATGTTTATGATCATATTGGCTCTTTTGACGAGATTGGGCTGTTTGCAACTTTTCACGAACAATGCGAACTTGCTCTTCTGCTTCCTGGATCATATCCGGGCAAAAGAATTGTCTTTCCCCAGTTTTCGAACAGTTAAGAGGCGTTCGACATCTTCGTCCGTAGAGAACTTCAAAAGGGGCTTTGCCCAAGCTAGATTGATAGCTGTTGTTATAAGCAAATTCAACAAATGAAAGGCATTTCTCCCAATCCATTCCGAATGAGATAACAAAAGCTCGAAGCATGTCTTCTAGAATCTGGTTGATGCGTTCTACTTGACCACTTGACTAATGGTGAAAGGTGGTGCTAGAGGAAAGACGGATTCCCATAGCATTTTGGAAACTTTCCCAAAATCGAGAGGTGAAGAGACTACCTCGATCCGAGTTAATTTCTGATGGAATACCATGGAGAGACACTATTCAGGAGATATACAAGTCTGCTAGCTGGCTAGCGGTTATACTCTCGCGAACAGCCAGGAAATGGGCCACTTTGGAAAGACGATCGATAACGACGAAGATAGCATTATTCCCTCTCTTGGTCCAGGGAAAACCGGTAATGAAATCCATACCAAATTTATCCCATTTCCATTTAGGAATAGCTAAAGGCTGAAGGGTGCCAGCAAGACATTGATGCTCTGCTTTTACACGATGACAGATGTCGCAGTTAGCAACAAATTGAGCAATGTCTCTCTTCATCCTAGTCCAAAAGAACATCTGGTGTAGGTCCTGATACATCTTAGTACCACCGGGATGAATGGTGAGAGGAGATTCACGAGCTTCCTTAAGGATCAACTACCGGAGTTGCCGCTTCTTGGGATCCACTAAGCGGTTTCTGAAGTACACGGCACCTTGATCATTCACAGAGAAACACGTAGCAACTCCTCTAGCAATGTTCTCCTTGATCCGTGATATCCCCTTGTCTTACCGCTGAGCGGTTATGATATGATCCGTAAGGGTAGGTTTCGCCACCAAGGTAGAAAGGAATCCTTGAGGAACGATGTGAAGGTTAAGCTTCCGAAATTCCTCATGGAGAAGTGGCAGGTTGTTACAATAAGATTTACGACTTAGTGCATCAGCCATGACATTGTCTTTTCCTGGGGTGTAAGTTATCCCGAAGTCGAAATCTGTGATCAACTCGACCCAACATCTTTGCCTGAGATTCAAATCCGGTTGGGTGAATATATACTTCAGACTTTGGTGATCGATGAAGATTTCACAACGATTACCGAGAAGGTAATGTCGCCAGGTTTTGAGTGCATGGACTACAGCTGCAAGCTCTAGATCATGTGTAGGATAAGTTTCCTCATGTGGGTGCAATTGCCATGAAGCGTAGGCAATTACGTGACGATCTTGCATGAGAATGCAACCTAGTCCTTGTCGCGAGGCGTCGCAATAGATAACAAAGTCCTTGGAGAAATCTCGTGGTACCAGTACGGGAGTAGATGTCAGGCGTCTTTTCAGTTCCTGAAAACTGTGCTCACATTGTGGGGTCCACTCAAACTTTTTATCTTTCTTGAGGAGTTTAGTTATTGTTTTAGCAACTTTGGAGAAGTTCTCGACAAAGTGGCGACAATAGCTCGCTAAGCCGATGAAACTCCGAACTGGCTTGACCGATTCAGGTGGAGTCCAATTAAGAATGGCTTGAACTCTCTCGGGATTGATAGCAATACCCTTACCAGAGATTACATAGCCTAGATAGGTCACTTCTGGCAACCAAAATTCACACTTAGAGAATTTGGCATAAAGGCGATGCTCTCGAAGTTTCATCAACACTAGCCTTAGATGCTCTGCATGTTCTTCCTCATTTTTAGAGTAGATGAGTATATCATTGAGGTAAACCACGACGAATTTATCCAAATACTCCATGAAGATCAAGTTCATTAACCGAGAGAAGGTGGCTGGGGCGTGTGTTAAACCGAAGGACATGAGGGTGTACTCGTATTGGCCATAACGAGTAAGAAAGTCCATTTTGGGAATGTCCTCATTCTTGATTTTGATTTGATGTTAGCCCAACCTCAAATCCACCTTAGAAAAGACTGAGGATCCAACGAGTTGATCATACAGATCGTTGATCCTAGGGAGCGGATACTTCTTCTTTATTGTGACCAGGTTGACGGGTTGATAATCTACAACCATCCGATCCGTACCATCCTTCTTCTTGAAGAACAGGCGGGACAAGCCCATGGAGACGAACTAGGACGGATGAAACCCTTTTTCAAGGACTCATCGAGTTATTTCTTAAGCTCGGCTAGTTTTAGTGGTGCCATCTTATAGGGTCTCCTAGAGATTGGGATAGTTCCTGGGATGAGATCTATCATGAACTCGACATCTCTGTCAGGTGGGACACCTGGCAACTCTTCTGGAAAGACATCCAGAAAGTCACGGACTACCGGAACAGCCTCGAGGTCTGGCAAAGGACTAGCAGTGAGAGCATATAGCTGTCTCTTAGCTACTCGGGTCAAGATATTGACTATCTTTCCCGATTGGTGTGTAAGTTGAACAGTCCTAGAGAAACAATTAATCTTAGCATGATGGGATGACATCCAGTCCATACCCAAGATGATATTAATGTCCGAAGACTTGAGAGCTATCAAGGATGCAAGGAAAGCAAGTCTATCAACCTGAATTTCATTCCCATGGCTTACTTCAGAAGTTTGCCATCTATAACCAGGACTAGAAATTTCCATGGTAGAGGGCATGTCACAGAATGCGGTGTCATGCAACGAGCATAGCTTTCGGATATAAATGAATGAGATGCTCTAGTATCAAAAAGAACAGATGCCGGATGGCAATTAACAAGGAGTGTACCGAGAACGACGTTGGGATCATCCTGAGCCTCTTCAGTTGAGACACAGTTCACATGGCCACGTGTAGCGGTGGTCGGCTTGGCATAGTACACCTTTCCTGTTGGCTTGCCACGGACAATAGCCTTTCCAGACTAGTTGGGGTTGGGGTTGGTCTGGGGACACTCTCTCATGTAGTGATCCGATTCTCCACACATGAAACACGTCATAGTGCTGGTGCGTGGAGGAGCATTGTTGGTTGATCCACCATAAGACTTGGCTAGTGCATACTACTGAGCTGGACGAGGCGCCTGATAGGATGGCCTCGGTGTGAGCCTGGGTGGTAGAGCAGTGTTAGGCACCCACACCCGGTGCTTCTGAGAGCCAGAACCGGATGAGGAACCAGTGTCATGGCCATGCTTGCGTGAAGCATCGAAATCAATCTGACCTGTCTCAGCATTGATGGCCTTGTTCACAAGTTTCTGTTAGGAAGTGCACTCCTGCATACGAAGATCATGGCGAAGCTTGGGGCTAAGTCCCTTGCGGAACCTTGCCTACTTCTTGGCATCAGTGGAAACTTCCTTAGTTGCATAACATGCTAGGTTTCCGAACTCCCTGTTGTATGCATCCAGAGTGAGTCTACCTTGGGTGAAACTGCAGAACTCCTCGCGCTTGTGATCCATAAGACCTTCCGGAATGTGATGTTCATGGGAAGCCTCACTGAACTCTGCCCAAGTATGACCTGTCCAGCTGGGCGCATGGCCTCATAGTTCTCCCACCAGAGACTGGCGGGGCCTTCAATATGATAGGTAGCATAAGTGACCTTGTCAGCTTCGGCTACGAGTGCAGAATGTAGCTTGTGGGTAATGCTGCGAAGCCAATCATCGGCGTCGAGGGGCTCGACAGAGTGATGGAAGGTGGGTGGATGTAACTTGATGAAGTTGCTGAGAGACACCAAGTTGTTCCTCTGGTGCAGTGTTGTGTTCTGCTCGATGTGTTCCAGCAAGCGGTTGGTCTCCCGTTTGTTCCTCTCGGCCTCCAGCATGACCTCATCTAGGGAAGGAGGATGAGGTAGGTTCGCATCTCTAGCCCCACTGCCTTCAGCCTGCTCCGGGGAAGCAAGGTTGTTGCGAGTGTTGACCATCCTAGGAAAACAAGGCAGTTGTTTAGACCAAAATGATAAAATTCTGATATAGAAGTGCAGAATGTAATGGATAACTCGGAATGCAAGATGATCATCCATATGACATGGTAGTTACAAAAACTGCTACATTTATTCCATTGTCATACACACCATACATGGTTTGGTACAAGACCAAACTGAGTACAACTACGGTCAAAGGAAGATTACATCTCATCGGAGGCATCCCAAGCTCATATACATTATTTTTTTACACCTCAGGAACCTAGTACAAACTACGTCATATTCCACAAGACACGCAGGAATGTGGAAATACGACTACTACAAACTACTAGTGTCGCGATCCCGCTCAGTCATCTCCAGCTCCGTAGTAGTCCTCATCGAGCTCCCCTGCATAGCCTAGAAGTGGCACGTGTGGATCCGAGAACTCACGATCACGACAAGACTTTGGACCGTACTGGCTTGAATGAGGCCTCGGCCCCATGAACGGTGGAAGACGGCGCCCGCGCGGAGGCATGATACCTCCAACGTCTGCATAATCCATGCAAGCCGGAAGACGTGTGCGAACAGGGTAGAAGTCACGCATATCCAGGTAGCCTGTCTGAACGGCTGGTGCAAGCCGCATCAGTGTAGCCCAGTGGTCCTGGCGGGTGTTGTACAACTCCATGCGTAAAGCACGGTTCTCACGATCTCTCTCCTCTAGCATCTCAGTAGTAGTACGAAGAAGTGGCTCCTCGTGAGCAGCATCGGCATAGAACCCGGTATAATAGCCCTCTGAACCAGTGCGTGCCGCCGGCAGATAGCGGAACTCAGTATCATTCAGCAAGGTATACCCAGCTCGGACAATAGAGATCATCGAGTAGGCAGCGTCCTGCACGGACATATCTATGGTGATACTGAGTCCATAGGACAAGTGTAGAGTCTCAGTGGAACTGGGATAGGATGGAAAAATCATCACAGTACAGATGAACTGACTCTAGTTGAAATCGCGGAACTGCTCCTCGACGGTATATTCAGGATACCATCGATAACCGACCTCAGTCATCACCCATACCAACATAGCGGTATGCCCGGGCATGTCAATGCTGCGGGTCAGTCGAACCACCTGATGAACAGTGCAACATGACATCTAGAACACCAATATTTCAAAGGCATTAGAATTTCTAGCAGAAATTGGACAGGATAACGGTTGTAAATGCTCAAAAGGATTTTGAGATACTTTGCAAAAGATTACATAGACACTCAGCAACATCATATCAAGGTTCTGGGTCCAACTTAACAACATATTGGGGTAATAGAACTGAACTAGGCTTGTACCCATCAATCCTATAAGGTACTACTGATTAGTAACACGTGAACCTGATAGAGAGAAGAGATCCTAGGCCTTAACCCCCGGTGGAAAGAATGGACTGACTTAGATCAGAATGCCATGAGGTAAAGGAGTACAAAGATTCTTGCGTTCCATCCCACAATCAATTCCCCTACATATAACTAAAGCATTTCTAGACTCAACATCGACCAGTTTGGCTTGAAGAACCTACAGGCAGTCCGGCTCTGATGCCAACGCTCTTAGGACCCCGACTCAATGCCACACTGATCTAGCATGTAACACCTCATATCACTTTGCGGCCTCACACACGGTATTCCCACGGGTGTCGCCTTACCTTGCCTGGGACCGTTTGCGCCTTTTGGCACATGTATATGATAGTGTCGCTAGCATCCATATGACAAGGAGCCCGGGCTGACATGGCTAGTCGTGAACCCGAAGTGGCACTAACTTACAGGGATAGGCATACGTGACCCAGCAACGAACGTGTCGGTCATCAACGAGTGAATCCAGGCTGTAGCAACTGGGCTAGCAGGACTCCGGTAAACCAGGCTGTAGCAGGCTAACAGGACTCCGGTAGTCATCGCGTGACATTTCCCCATAGGGACAGACACAGGAACGAAGAAGGACACATGCCGGCCAGCCTAAGTGTTCTGGAGCAGTAGCAATCTACCAGGGCTCAGTGGAACCACTAGGAGACATTTCCCGGTAAGAGAGGCTACCAAGGATAAACAACTAGATATTCAAATCCCACACATACGAACCATTTCAATCATACACACAATATGCTCGATATGTGTACATTCAACATGGCATCACAACATGACTCTACAACTCAAGTACTTTATTTAAAGGCTCAGAGAGCCATCCATGTCATACACACAAATACGGGTCACACGACACAGCATTCAAGTCATACAAACATACAAGCCAACAGCGGAAGTAACATGTCTGGGAACAGACATCTAGAAAATAAAAGGGGCTTGAGAAAGCCTGGCTATCCTACATGGTCCATCATGAGCTCAAGATCACCACCTGGGCTTTAGCCTACTCGTTGACATCAACGTCTATGAAGAACCCTTCAGAAGGGGTTGCAACATCTTCTGTAAAACGTAAATTAAGAAAACATGAGAACAAAGGTACTCACCAAGACTTACATCAGATCGTGCATACATGCACATTATCCAGAAGGGTTGGTGGGGTCATTGTAGCAAGCCAGCTTTGACTCTTGTCTAAGCTACCTTACGAGACTCAAACTTTTAATTGTTTTGCCCACTCGAGTCCACTACACACCACTTCAATACACTACCGAGGATCCACCTCCGTCATACTATGGAAGAGCCATCCTCGGCACATCATGAGGCTTTTAGTAGTATCCATTTACTTGTCTATGAACTGTATAGGCAACCAAGTTGTCCTTTACCGCGGACGCGGCTATTCGAATAGATGATGTTAACCCTACAGGGGTGTACTTCTTCATACATGTTTCCACTGCTTAGCATCTGCACACGACATCTTCTCGGTAGACTTCAAGCGAAAGCCGACGTGGGTGTAGACCACGACCTACCTAAGCACCTAAGTCTCTAGTCCAAGTTTATCGCCTATTCAGGTTCCATCCGCAGGGAGTTCAGCCGAGGTTTCCTCATACGGCCCCGAACAATGTGTACAGGGTTCAGAGACACCTAACGGGTGCCCGGAATACCCGGCCACATACCTACCGCATCACAACCCACCCCTGAGGGTCAGCGCTGCCCACGACCTACAGTAAGCTACAAACACCAGAAACTACATGCAACTCCCGGAAAAGGGCTAGGGTGGATAAGAAGTCAAGCGAGTCAATTAAGGATCCCAATTTATGGTAGTAGCTTACTCTTAAATCACACATACAGATCTCAGTGCTTCAGGACGGTTCCAATGAAACAACCCACCATGTACTCCTACGTAGCCTCTCATCGATACCTTTACCAAAATTGTGTTCAACACACCACTCTCATTACGGACATGATCATTTCACTCTAGCCCATCACCCAGATGAACCGGACATGACACAACTCTAAGCATAGCAGGCATAGCAAGGTAGGAAACACATACACATGGCTCAATCAACTCCTACACAAGCTAGTGGGTTTCATCTAGTTACTGTGGCAATGACAGGTCATGCAGAGGAAATGGGTTCAACTACCATAGCACACAGTAGTTTGAATCACGTTGTCTTAAATGCAGTAAAGGAGAGCAGGAGTGAGAACATGGGATTGTATCGATATGATCAAATGGTTGGATGCTTGCCTTGTGGGTCCATAGACTAGTATTGTTCCTTGTTTGGATACTCGCGATACTCTTTCGGGGTAGAACCTGCCGCAGAGAGCACCGATATACAATCAACACCAAACAATGTGCAACAATACGATGCATGCATGAGACTTGGCAAAATGAGTGTATTGGGTTAATGCAACTATGACCAGATGAGTTTGAGCCATTTTGAACCAAAGATTCAAATTGCAAACCCATATATGATCTTAAATAGTGCTTTATCATGTTTTGCACTAAAAAGCAAGTTAACTTGTTTAAACATGCATGAAACCAGTACATATGGATTGATTGGACTTTTCTGATCATTTTTCATATATAACACTTTGCATTTGGAGCTACAGATTAACTTCTATGAATTTTTGAAGTTCTGTAACAATTTCCGGAATTTTCTGAATAAGTTTAAATCCAAAAAATTCTTTAATGCCTCAGCATTGCGTCAGGTAATGTCACCAGGTCAACGGGGCCGGTCCAGGTCAAACAGACCAGTGGGTCCCGCGTGTCGTTGGTTAAACTAACTAAATTTAGTTAGCCCTAACCTAGGTTAATTAGCAGGGCTGGGCCCCACCAATCATAGACCCAGGAGAGGTCAAACCCCTGGTCAAACCGGGGCTAACCACCGGCGTTTAGCCGCCGGCAGCAGCAGACACGGCGGAGGGGTGTAGGCTTCATGCTCCGGCGACCAAATGGACAGCGGAGGCCATCTACGTGAAGCTAGGGGCGAGCCGCATCCAGTGGTGGCGGTGGTTGGCCTCGGGGTGTCCGGAAACATCGCCGGTGATGACCTTGGCCGCTGCTGAAGCTCGGGTGAGCTCGGGGTCGTTGCTACGATGAGTGAGGCAGCGCGGGGTTAGCACCTACATGCTCTACGTGGTGCGGTGAGCAAGGTGGACAAGTTAGCCGGGCCGTTGCAAGGCCGGAGACACGCCGGCGAGGAGCAGAGGCGGCGTCGTGTGCGGGTGAGCTCATTGCGGTCTCTATGGCATGCTAGGAAGAGAACGGATAGGGGGGAGATGGTCCGAAGCTCACAGCGGTCTCAACAAGCGGGCCAGCGAGGTCGGGGAAGAGATGGAGCCGTCGAGGCGGCGATGGGGATCTCCGGCGATGGGCGGTGAAGGCGAGGTCGGGGAGGCGTCTCCGAGGCGTGCGAGCGCTCGGGGCTCGGCTGGCTCGGTGAAGCGGACGATGGCGGAGCTGCAGGACACGGCGGGGCGACGAGGAGGCAACGGTGGCTGCGGCTTCACGACGAGGCGAGCGCGGCTGCGTCGGCCATGGCGAAGAGAGGCCGAGAGAGAGGGCAGGGGGAAAGTGAGGTGTCCAGGGGTTCGGGGCGGCACCGAGAAGGTCCTTCGAGGCGCTGCGTGGGCGCTGGCAAGGGCAGGCAGGCAGGGAGGTGGCGTGGCAAGCTTGGCGGCATCATGGTGTCCTTCCTCTGCCTACTGGCAGAGGTGGGTGGTGACTGGCATGGGCCAGGTGGGCCGGCCCAGCCAGGTAAGTGGCCTCTGGCCTTTCTCTCTCTCTCTCCCCCCCTCTCTCTCTTATTTTCGTTTCTGTTTTATTTTATTTCTATAAGTTTGTTGCATTTTCTAAAAATATCTATACAATTTCAAAAATCACCAAACTGCACGTGGCCACTGTTTGGAATATATCCAACATGGAACATTTTAGTTTGGGATTCACTACAAAAAAATACACTTCCGTGATGATACGTGTTTGTCACAGTAGGTCGTGTTTTTTGTCATGCATGTACATCCATGAATAATTTATGACAGAATCAAGATAGTCATACCTGTGCTGTCGTAGAAGTATTCCACAACATTACCAAAATTATCATCACGGAAGTGTCCACTTCCATGACGATAAATCGCGCGTCACAGAAGTGCTTTCGTCAAGGGTGACCGACACGTGGCATCCACCGTAACGGAACGTCGTTAAGCTATCGGGTCGGGTTTTGGATCCGATAACCCGTTAACAGCCCCGACCAATGGGAAATTTCCACGTGTAAAATTCTTATTGGCCGGACGAAACACGTGTCAGCTCGTCAGTGAGTCAGATAGGCGCCTATGATAGGTCGACACGTGCCACGGCCCACCACTGGCCCATTTAGCTTACAAAGTCGACATGTTTGACTTGGTCAAAAGTTAACGGGCTGGCCCATGAAAAGCCTGCTAACATGGTCTCTTCGCAAATAGCCCATTTTACGGCCCGTTAGGCACTAAAGGAAATCGGCCCAACAACGTCATGTGGCCCGTCGAATATAACACCAGCCCATTTCACTTTCGGCCCATGTATGGCCCACGACGTCTTTCGGCCCATATGAGGCCTTCGTATCTTTCGGCCCTTTACAGGCCCACGGTGACTCTAGCCCATAATGAACAGTTTTTTTCTTTGTACCCGTTAACGGCCCGTGATTTACATGGGCTGTTTCCAGCCCGTGTTAGCTTTCGGCCTATTGACGGCCCATACATTCTTGGGCTCCTTTTCGGCCCTCGATTACTACCGGCCCGTTACTGGCCTGTTCCCATAATGGGCCAAATTCGGCCCATGGCAAGAGTCGGCCCGTTACTGGCATGTTCCCCAAATGGGCCAAATTCAGCCCATGGCAAGAGTCGGCCCGTTACTGGCCTGTTAACCTAATGGGCCGAATTCGGCCCATGGCAAGAGTCGGCCGTTTCGGGCCAGCCCGTCCTATATTCTGGCCCGTTAACGACCCGTTATGCCTGTGACTAAATTAAGATTTTGCAGTCCTACGGCCTGTTAATGGCCCGCTACCGTGCTGGGCCGATACCAATTACGCCCGATTACAGCCCATGTAGACCCATTTATCCGACGGCCCTAGGCCCATTTATCGACGGCCTGAGGCCCACCGATTACACGCCCATTTATCGACGGCCTGTAGGAGACCCATGGATCCTACGTCCCGTATATGGCCCATGGGTAGTTGCGGCCACTAGCAAACCAGGGAAAAAGAAGACTAGGAAATAAATAAGGCCCAAACTAACACTAGGCTATTAAGGCGATTGCACAGATTACATCCACTCGGCATCAAAGATTGCCACCAGTGCAAATATAGGGAACACCCTACACTATACAAAAATGGCTTGTTGTTTTCTTCAGCCGGTGGCTGCACGTTAAGAATAAATTTTGTATCGCACCAAAACAAATTACAACTATATAACAAAAGGAAAGTTGGCATAAAACTTAACAGTCTAGCAGATAAATGCACCACCAGAAGTTCAGAAGCTTGGTTCATTTGACCTGACTGTTATGTTTTCATGCTGTATTGTCTGATGGAACACCATAACCCTCGCCTTCATTTCCCCTAGGCTCCTGAACAACATAGCAAATGTCTGATAGTCTGGTTTCAAAACCATGCATATCTTGACGACATTGAGCAATGTTTCTCCTTGTTTCACAAAGGGCCTCTGTTAGGGAATGGACTTGTGTCTGGAGCGCAGATACAACATTGCTTTGAGCTTGCATATCTTGATCATGAGGCAGTTTGGACGATATTGCCTTAACAACCAACCCAGTATTACGCAGGAACGTGCTTTTCGCACTGTTAGCGGACAGGTACTGACCCACTGCAGCAAGAGCTGACATTGCGGTTATAGTTGCCTCGCCACCTTCAGAAGGTGGAGGTTCCACCATTTTTTCCATAGCTCGCTGAAAAAGTTGAGGTTTTACATTAGTAGTACCAGAATAGAAGATATTAAGGAGGCAGCAAACCAAACAAAATAGCTTTGGTCTATATACAAAACTTATTCTAGTGAAGCCATGTAAAATATTAGTTGTATTTTATTGCAAAGTACATAATAAAACCAGGTTCCAAACATATGACCATGTACCATCGCTAATGTATTGTCTATTTCTTCACATTGTATTGAGGGCTAAGGATAACGAGACGAAGTTTATAATATGGTAAGCATAGTATGACATCATTAATATCACAAAACAACTGAGAACAGACAAACAGGCAATTATAACGTTGTGTGGGCAAGTCCAGCACGGAACTAGATTACGGACCAAGATCAATGGAACATCACTCCTCCCATTTAAACCTTGTAAGGTGCAATGATACGCTAAGACAATTGTGTATAAAATTGAAAAGAGTAATAGACATTGGCTACAAACCATGCAGTTCAAGGCACAAGTCAGAGTAAGTAGTAGTTAAAAGGCATGAGGATTAAGTACTTACAACAGTGACTTTGACTGGTGTAGTCATGCCCTTCTTCTTGCTGGTGTGACAGTCCTTGAAGATTTCCACAACATTTGGTTCACGTACTTTTTTGTCCTTGCGGGCTTTCCTCTACATTTCTAACAAGTCAATATAGATCTGATAATATGGTACAGCTAAAAGAGTGAAACAACAGCTAATTACAAGAGCCTCGCAGTGTGCAATATAGCTATGAGATCCTGTCGTCTGTTGGAATTTCACTTTCGTACGGTTGGCCTTGTTCTTTGAACAGTTCACCTACAAGAAGATAGATTTGTGTGGCACATGCGTCAATAGGACTTCAGCATGTGATCTGATCACATATATATAATGTACCTGATACTTCGGATCAGACCAGTGTTTAACAAGGCCCCTCCAGTCTACATCCGATATATTTTCCACTGGAGATGTTTGGGAAAGTTCACTGTTAGCCTTTCCTTCAAAGTGAGTTTTCCTCAAGTTATACCGATACTGTCGGAGAGCAGACTTGAAAACATGGGTGCAAGCTTGTCTGGTTGCATCATCTTGGCTATCCAACTTGAACCTCATCTATTGAAAATTATAGGAGTCCCATTATCAGCAACCTAGAAAGTATGGGACAGAGCAAGACGATATTACTAGTTTCCATACATAACCATACTTATAGATAAATGGCCGAGGAAGGTGTTGAACTGGGTTTCGTCTTTGTCATTCCTGTACTGAATCCATGTTGGGAGGATACGTACATGACACCTAACGGCAACCGCTGCCTCTGATACTAACTTGGCTGACTCTATAGCATCACATGGCCTTTTTAAACCTACCTCAAAACGGATCTCCATTCTTCCTCCTCTAGATTTAGTTAACCTATCGAGCATTATCCCTGATGTTTGTTTCCTCTTGCGCCTAGGTTCTAGTCCAACAACAAACATAGGAAGTGTTAGTGTACATCAAACTGTGAGACTACATATAAATAAGCATGCAACTGTAAGTTGACTCCAGCAACTACCTTCTTGCTATTGAAGCTCACAAGGTTCATCCGATATTGCCAACTCGTCTTGTGTCAAGAGTGATTGGGAAGTAGTGTCAGGTGGCAAGGGAGCTTGTGAACGTGCTGCTAGCTCAGTTGACGCACGAGTATCTCGTGCAGCTAGTAGTACTGTGGTAGGTGTTGCAAGAACTAGGGCTTTCTCTGCTTGTTTGGTGGTAGCTATTTGTTTCTGTTTGGCTTTTTTTGCAGTTTGTGTAGCATGGGATGCCGTGTTTGTAGAATTTTCCTTCTATTGCACCATCGGTACTAGCAGAATCTGCAGGATTCATCCGCTTCTCATTCCCTGCCATTCTCTGTTTCTTCCTCTTTCTCTGTGCCATGTTAAGTCAAGCCGACAAGAAAAATGAATAAAATTTAGTTCTTCATAACAAATTGATGCATGATGCAGACGAATAAAACTTTGATGTTAGACAACCACATGATAGGAGGATGTAATATGTATGAAAAACAGGACGGAAGAGATAACCAGAACTATGATGTGTAAACTAAGAAGAAGACATTTCACCAAATTAGAAGCAATGCAATGGAAGGTAGACACCATATGAAAGATGCTACAAATATCGCTCTTCCAAGTTAACAGTGTGTCAGGATGAATGGCGTTTAAACAAATGTGAAGCAGTACAAGAAATAAATCATATGCAAGATGCAAACAACATCACAGTACCATGTTAGAGGTCTCGCGTCATTCGTGCCATTCCATATTCACAGCATTGCATATTCACAGCTTATGATGTGTAAACTAAGGAGCAGGCATTTCAACAAATTAGAAGCAATGAAAGCAAGACACCATATGAAAGATGCAAATAATATCACTCTACCAAGTTAAAACTGTATCGTCATAAGTGCCATTTCAACAAATTAGTAGTACAAGCTAGAAAAGAATGTGAGATGTAGCCTATATCACACTCCGAAGTCAAACGTGTCTTATGATAAGTTATTGTTGCAGGTTACACAACAGTAGTAATTTGATGTAAGAACATGGTGTGATAGATAGATATTGTATGTTCTAGAAACAGGAACACGTGTCTTATTCAAGTATAATGTGTAAAGTAAACAGATGGAATTCAACAAAATTTGAAGCAATACAAGCTAGACATCACACATAACATGCAACCGCATATAACAGTGCCAAGTTAGAGGGAGCACCAGTGATGCTGCACTAGGGGAGACGTGCTCATCATAAACACAGCTTTGTTGAGTGTCTATGCATGTGTTGTCTTGGAAATCATGTTGGGGGTGTGGAGGAGTAGAAACTGTAGAGGCCCTCCGTTTGGAAGGAGCACCTTTATCCGCTGCCTTGCTAACTTCCTTCTGCTTTATTGATTTTGAATTGTCAAGTAAAACCGACAAGAAAAAGCAATAAAATTATCTCTTCAGAACTCATTCATGCATGATACTGACAATCACTACTTTGATGTAAGGCAAACACATGATACCAGGATGGAATATGTACGAAAAACAGGACGGCATGGCATGTTCACAACTGTTTGTGTAAACTAAGCAGAAACCATTCTAGCAAATAAGAAGCAATGCAAGCTAGACACCACATGAAACATGCAACCAATATGACTGCCAAGTTAAAAGCGTCCCATCATAAATGGAATTTCAACAAATTAGAAGCAGCGCGTGCTATAAATCATATGAAAGATGCAACTAATATCGCACTGCATATACTAAAGGTGTCTCATCATATTGATTGATGCGGGATACAAAAAAACAATAGTTTTATGTAAGGACATGCTTAATAGATAGATGTACTATGTACTAAATACAGGAAGGCACGTCACATTAACAGGTATAATGTCACATTTACAGGAGTATAAGCTAAGTAGACTAGCACATGCAGTTTAACTAGATTGGAAGAATTACAATCTAGACACCATATGCAACATGCAACCACATATCACGCTGCCATGTTAGAGCAAGCACCGGCAATGCTAGTGTAGGGGAAATGCTGTAATCAACTATAGAGCTACGTTCACTATCTTCATCTAGCATTTCTGTTTCTTGAGAATCATGTCGGGAGGCTGATGCTGCATTCTTTAAATGAGGAGTAGTCCCCTTGCCAGCCTGCCTCGTCATAAGTGATTGATGAGGGATACACAAGAACATTAGTTTGATGTAAGAACATGGTTAATACACAGATGTACTAGTATGTACCAAAAACAGAAAGGCATGTCATATTCAAAGGTATAATGTGTAAGCTAAGCAGATGCAATTTAACCAAATTGGAAGCAATACAAGCTAGACATCTGGCTGGAGTGGTGAACATGATCATCTAGGAACTGAGAGCCTGGTGGGAGGCGGGCTGCTTCGCCACCATCGCGGCTTTTTAGTTGGCTTCCAGGTGATGCCTGTCTTTGCTGGGCTTGTCACTGGCTCGGCCAGTGCCCTGACTAGCTATTTGTCTTCTGGTGCTCACGGGATGGTGGTCCATGTAAAAATATCTTTCCATATCTTAATAAAGACCGACTTCGGCCTTTCGAATACAAGCTGGACACCAACATGCAACCACATATGACACCGCGAAGTTAAAGCAAGCTCCTGGGATGGTGATTCATTGCGAGTGAGGTCATCAACTACAGAGCTACGTTTACCGTCTCCATCTGCTAACACTGCACCCATTATAGCGTTGTAACGTGTCTTGCCTACCCGTATACCAAGCTGGAGCGACTTCTCTCTTTTCTTTGCTGCTTCTCTTTCGTCAGGAGAGTCTGAAATACCCTTGCATAAAAACACAATAGTGAGAGTATGGGTGAAGTGTGTGCAGAACTAGTGCACTGTAAAAGTAGCAGATAGCAGGTGGCTTAAAAATAAATGACAGAGACATATGATAGCTCTACAACATTGCATGGCAAACAAAATCAGATTCTACTCCGTATGATTTTGTAATATATGAGCACAGGAAATGCAGGTACTCCTCCAGCACACCACCACATGTGGTCATATCTAAGATAACAGTCGACTGAAAATAAATAGGTCAGTCAATTTTTTAATGAACCGTCCGATATATAAGGAACGGGCAGATGGCCTTCGTCTACCTCCCGCCAGTCACTGTTGACGATCTTTCACGAACCGCTAGCGACCACCGGCCCAGATCCGTGCCTCCGCCGCCCCGCCCTCCCATCGAACTCACACCACCGCTGTGCTTGGCAGTGCCCCCAAACCATCCCTTTAATCCCGGCCGACCTCCAGATCGGGCGGTAGTAGCTCAAGGCCGCAGACGCCCCTAAGATAAACACCAAGGCGCTGCTTCCCCGGCGTAATAGTCGTACTAGCGCCTGTTACGTCGGGGAATGCTTCCGTTAATTGGGAATCAACTGACCAGAAATTGAAATTCTGGGGGGCGACAGACCTCTAGCTAAGGTGAAAAAGTATATGAGGAGAAACCTTGTGCATCGCGAGTTACTAGGAACATCTAGTATCAAGAGGAAGCGGTCAACTAGCGTCTTCTGTGGGATGAATACCGTGCAAGCAGAGACGTAAGATTTGCACGAATAAGGGAAGAGGAGTACCTTCTTCGGTTGCCGGTGTGGTCACCTCCAAATGTCGCGCCGATCTTCTTGTTTTTACAGGGGAAACCGATGTTCTGGAGGGTGCAGGATTGGACGAACCCATGGCCAAATTGTTGACTGTGTTGTCGTGGCTGTATGTCGGCGGAGGGGAAGCAGATCCGAGGCGGCGAAGGACGGCATAGCAGGAACATCTCCGGTGCGGTGGAGGGTGGCAAAGTTGGAGCAGCAGTGGTGAGGCGCAGGACGGCATGGTTGAACTGGCTCGGGTACGGACGGCTCGGCCTCGGCTTCAACTACTAGCCGTGGAGGGCGTTGCGGTTGAGGTTGCGGTGGACGACGACATCGGGGTATAGGCTCCGGCATGATGGAGGAGGGCAGCGGTTGATGGGTGGGATGGGGTGGCGGACGGAGGACGCCGGGGTTTCGCGGCTGGTGGAGAGGTAGTTTTGGCGCCCACGGAGTACGAATGGGGAATCATACGGGTGGGGGGGAACCATGTTTCGGTCTGGGACGCGCTTGTTTTTATCTTTTTTTAACAGAAGATGGGACGCGCTTGTTTGAAATTTGGGGAAAGTACAAACTTTGCCCCCCTCTAAAATTTCGGACCTACTGCGGGTCGGGGGTAGGACGGTAATCCCAGGTGTCCCAAATAGTGGGCGGGAGCGATTTCGGCCGCGTGCATGTGTGCTTAGGTGGCCATTGTGTATGAATGTTTTTTTGGAGGCGGTTGCATGGCGTCTACATGAAGCTACAAACCTACCACGGTTTAGACCATTGGACGTCGGGCCGGTAGGTTTCACAGGTCGGAGTTATTAGAAAAGTAATTTCCTTGTACTACCAAACATTGGTCTCACGCGGTTTCGGGCGAGTAGAGGCTCTTTTGGCGCTTCGTTCGAAATTTTGAAACACAAGCATTCACGTTTAGAATACTCTTGAACTATGAGGATTGACCTAAATAGACAACGTTATATTTGACCTTGTATGTTTGAAAACCTCATTAAATTATCCGCTTCCTTTTGAATTTTGACACTTGAAAATCCTATAACTATGATTATTTTGGAATGGAGGAGCTAGATTTGAATCTATTTTGTACACGACTACATATGCTATTATGTACAAAATCAGAGCAAAGATTGGTACCCCCATAGTTTAGGTATGGTTTACAAATGCCATGATATCAAATTCAAATAATTGAATGGACTTCATGTTGAATTCCATTTTTAAACCACCTTAGGTTGAATTCAAATGTATACTAGTTCATAGGTAGCTATTTATAAATGTCCACTGTGTAACTTTTGTATGTATAATGTGCTTTACACACACATCATGAACTATACTCACATTTATATTCGATTGCTAAAGCGATGCATTGTCTGGAGTTCAAAATACTAACTATGTGGATCAATTGTGTCAAATAATAACATAGACATGCTCAAATTCGAGAGAATCTAGATGTCTGATGGATCAATGACCGCTCCTTACGCGAATTATTTTGTTTTCTTCTTTACTTTCGGTTACCTCTTGTAATCATGTTGTTGTAACTGTTGTCTGGCTTTAATAAAGTTTTGATATGCTGTGGGGGTTTTGTCCCACAGTTCACAGTCAAAAAAAAATGACCGCTCCTTATGCGAATTTCAAATATCATGATCCCATCCTAATATTTGGATACAATTTATATCTTTAATAAATGTGTAGAGCAGTCTTTTACGTGTAGTTTCACTCTCCATCGGTGGTCTCTCACACATGCTCACACACTCTCTCCCGAGGTGTCTTTCTCGCACACATTCTCTAGATATAACCCTCCCTCCCTCTCGTAACCATTTACAACCGTTTCACTAACCTTTATCACAAGCACTCTTCCTCTCGCAAATACACACGCACAATCCTCATCGACCATTTCTATATACATGGACCTACCTACGTGTCTCATGTACGCACATTATCTTTACGCCTGTCTCTCACGCATTATCTCACACCTCTCTTCCTAATCGACGAGTATGATTCTAGCAGAGCATTCTGTAGGATGCCCCTTAAAGTTAGGTTGGATGAATAGTAATATCAGAGACAAAGGGGTTACCTTAGTCCGAGAACCTAGGGTTACAAATCCTAGCCGGCTTTGTCAGTGGACACAGAGTCCTTCACAATTCTACTATCTTTGTCTTGTACGACTAGTCATCCATGGGTCTTCCTAAATGTGTCATGGGCCGACCAATGTGGCGCAGGACGGAACCGAACAAAGGGCCTCACCTCGACCCACCCGACCTCACGCGGTGACACACCCTCTGCCCCCATGTCTCATTATCTTCTCACACCCACACATAACAATACAAACACCACACACAAAGAAAAATTCTCCTGATGCCTCTATTCCCTCCCCCCTTGCATATACACACTCAAGGGAATGGAATCTCTTGTCGTGACGTCATATTCGTCTCTCTCTTTAGACCACCCTCATTTCTCGTGCTATCTCCCCCCCCCCCGTCGGCCCCTCTATCCATGCCTCTCTCGAATACGTAATACACACACATACCTCTCTAGGTCCCGCCAAATGCATCAACTACACATTCAAACATGTTACGTCACGTACCCCATTGATCTAAAAAGCCCTCTCTTCACGTTTATTTCGCATACAACATTCCTTTTGAATAAAGTGTGGCCAAAAAATTATTTTAGAGTTTCTACATATATACAACATTACAAAGTTATATGGAGGAGTACGAACGCTAATTTGAATTGCATTGTGCCCACAATGATATTTATTCCGCACTATGAATTTGTATATTTTTATACTATATACAAAGTTAGTCATAACAAAGAGAAACAAAGAGCATTTCTCTCTCCATCGCATACCCCCCCTGTACACCCCTTTCACGTATGCACACAAAACTATCTCCGTGTCCTCTAAAAGTAAGCCCCCACAAAATTCACGCGTGTTTCATCTTTCTCTCGCGATATATGCAATGACGACCATTGTATTTGAAGTGAAAGCACGATACATACATTGGACTTCATAATCCACTCATTACGGTCACCATTTACGTTTAGTGGTTATCATACAGCCACAAGTTCACCGTACAACTTTGTATTTGCTCATGACATGACTAGTTGACCAGTTGAACGCTCCACGTGGCACCTGATCTAGTGTTGCATCACATTATCTCACTAACATCGTGCCCACCTGTCGACTTGTATCTACTCTACATCTACACTGTTATAAAATACATAAAATACACTCTTATAAAAAACAGAGTTGGTGATGATGGTGTGCCTGCCATCCTACAATATAGGCCGTCCGATTTATATCTGACAGATAGGAAAGATACTATGGCAGTTTTGCAAAAAGGTACCCGCACACCTCTCCACATCTTGATGTTACGTGCAACGCACGGGCATCTTGCTAGTAAGAATGAAAACAAACGACAAAAGAATATTTTGACGGTGGTGCGAAGTCATGACCACGGGCACAGCGGACAAGGTGGCCTTGTATTGGTATGCCGAGCCGTCTGTTTTAACACACAAGAGCTGGTGTGGTGATTATACACACACGCACGCATAAACACGAACTCCATCCATGCAACACTCACACAAATACATGCACCCACGCACGCACGCAACACTCACACGTACACACGCAGCCACGCACGCACGCCACACTCACATGCACACACGCACACATGCATGCACACACCAGTACACCACACGACCAACACACACTCTCACGCTCAAGTGCTCAACCTACACGTGCATGCACACACATCAGGCCCTGACAGACACATACACAACTAGGTGATTCCCGCGCATAGGTTGGAGCCTTGTCGCACCTGCGTAAATTTGTGCTTATCTGACCTTTTCCCTATGCGAACTGACAGGTGGGACCCACAAGGAACATGGTCAATTTAACTAGTCAACATGGCGCCACGCAGACTATTTGGCCGGTCAACAGAGTGCAATCCGATGCTGAACTGTGAGCAAGTGACCGATAATCACCGCAAAACGCATATAGTGACCGTAATCAGCTTATTCTGAAGTTCGGTGACCGTACTACGCTTTTCTCTCTGTAGGCCCTCCAAAACTACATCTCTACATGTTCTCACATGTTACATCTAACAACTATGCAATACAGCACTACTACTACAGTCTAACACTATAAATCATATGTGTTTTTAATTTTACTAGATATCATATTGTTACTTATAATTATTCAGGTTGCATACATTAAAATTGCTTTTGAAATGTATGGCCAGTATCATCTACCGTGCGGGAAAAATCCCGCCCTTCCTGTTTAATCGGGTTTGTATCGATGGATCATGCGAAACAGCAAAACTATAGTACTATACAGTACAAGTGACAGTTCACTGGGCCGTCGTGTCGTCTACTCCTCCGTCGTAAGAGTGGAGCGCTCGCTTTCATAAATCTTCTAGTCCCTTTCCCCGACATGTGGGACATCAAGCTACCGGGTCCATGTGCCATACCGGAATACAGTGCAGAGCAGCCGGGGTGAAGCACCCCACTCATGGTGCCGGCGTAGTAATGAGCAATGAGGCGTCAAATCGCAAAGTTGCACCTTTCCCACAGTTAAGTTGAAGGGACGAAGTAATAATGCTAAAAAAGAAGTTGGAGGGATGGAGAAACCATCATTTCACTCGTTGATGAATCCGCTTCTCCCTCATCTTCTTCAACTTAACCACGTGTTGCTTCTGCCGTTGTTCTGCCTCATGTGGGACGCGGATCAGCTTGGTCGCTTATCCCTCATCTTCTTCAACTTAACCACATGTCGCTTCTGCCGTTGTTCTGCCTCATGTGGGACGCGGATCAGCTTGGTAAAGCACTGACACGTGGGACCGCATGTTAGCAAACCGCCAAGACAACGTCCTCCGAAAATAAGAAACCTCCCCCGCCATCTGCGCGGTAAAATCACCTCCTTTTTACTAATCTTTGATTCTATAATTTTTTAGATCAATATAATTGAGATTTGTAGAGATAGCACATAGGAGCAAAAGCAAGTGGTACGGTTAAGGGCATCCACAATGTGTAGCCAAATGTGAAAATAGCTTTTGGCATCGTGGGAACCATTGTGGACGGCGTTGCCAAAGCCAAAAAGATGGAACCGAAGCTCCCTGATTGATTGATTGAAGGAATAGAAAAATGCAACGTCTCTCCTCTTTCTCCCATGCTTGGACGCATGTAGGAGTAGTACAGTATAGAGCACAGAGTCTACTCCCCTGTCCCTTCTATCACAAATCACAAAGTAGTGGGGCATCAAATCACAAAGCACGGACGAAGCAACTATCATTTCACTCTTCGCTGACTCCGCTTCTCCATCGTCTTCTTTGAGAAACCATCTCACTGCACTAGTACTCCTAGTAGTAGTACTAGTAAAGGACTTCCTGGATGCAAATAAGGCGGTTGTCTCGGCTTGCAGGCAGCACTTGTGAACGACTTACCGTGGTCTCCCTCAATGGTATTTTCCGTCGAACGCACTTCGCTAAACCACAAAAAAAAGTCATCGACGTCACCGCAATGGGCAAGGAATTCAAATATAGTTACTACCTCCATTTTTTTGTACACAAGGACAGTATATGAAAATTACAATTTGCAAAGGGCCACTAACACTAATCGAGGCAAAATTGATGGGGTTAGCAACCAAGGACATTAATATCCCCTACATGCATGCGGAAGTGAGAAGGTTTGTTTGCATGGCGATGCATTAATCAAGCGATGAGGAGTGAGATGGTTAGCTCTTTGGTCTTTTGAGAAAAAAAATACACATTAATTGACACGTGAAACGAGGATTTGTATCGAAGGAAAACCCCGCCTTTCTTTTTTAACACTAGTACTCCTAGTACGTACTACCTCCGTCCTGGTTTATAGGTCCATTTTATAGTTTGTGCCAAATTTTGACTAAAGATTCAACTAACAAAATGTTAATGCATGTCAAGAAAAATTATCTCATTGGATTCGTATTTGAACATAGTTTTGAAAAATATAATGTTTGGTGACATGCGTGAACATTTTCTTAGTTTAATCTATGGTCAAAATTTGGCACGAAATACAATGAGGACCAATAAACCCGGACAGAGGTAGTACGTACTTATCCTGTTTGGGTCTAGGCCTTGCATTGCAAAACTTCGCCACACGTTTTTGTGAAGCTTGCCTAAAGTTTTCGAAATGAGAAGGAGGTACACTTGCGCACGGCTGTCACGGTCGCGCCGCACCCTCACACGGTCGCTCCTGCACACCGCGGTCGCACCGCACCCTCACACTTCACTCCTGCACGCCCCCAACCAAGGGAACACACCCTCACTGACACGTGCTGTCGCATGTGAACAAACCAAACTCAGCCATCCTATCGCTGACACATAATTTTCGTTCATAGAGTATGTTTATCCAACTGGAGTATCCGTACGGCCCGTGCGGTGGTCTGTTGGGGAAGAAGAAGAGGTGAGGAAGAAGGAAAGAAGGGTTAGGAGACGTAGGATATTAATCCAAACGCCAGAAATGGTAGACACAGGCGACTTGCATAACAAATAGTATGTTTTTACACAGCAAAAGATCCATAATAATAAAAACAACAACATAAAGAAAAACTATCACTGCTCGCGGAAAGAGACGGCCTCTTCGTCTTTGGCTGCCGGCGCGAACCAGCCGTCGCTGCTGACGTGCGTCTCCGCACCGTGGTTGTCCTCGGCCTCCAGCTACTCGTTCAAGCGGAGCATGTGGGCGCTCTGCACGGACGAGAGCACAGCCCGGTTCAAGTTGAGGACGTCCGGTTCCGTCTGCAGGAGGGCCTTGATGGCAGCGGCATCCGCGCGCTTCGCGTCGAGTCGAGCCTCCGCCGCCTGGTTCAAGTCTAGGACTTCCGGTTCCGCCTGCAGGAGGGCGTCGATGAGAGCGGCATCGCACGCTCCGCGTCGATTCGAGCCTCTGCCGCCCGGCTCAAGTCCAGGACTTCCGGTTCCGCCTGCAGGAGGGCGTCGATGAGAGCGGCATCCGCGCGCTCCGCGTCGAGTCGAGCCTCTGCCACCCGGCTCAAGTCCAGGACTTCCGGTTCCGCCCACAGGAGGGTGTTGATGAGAGCGGAATCCGCGCCCTCTACGTCGAGTCGAGCCTCTGCCACCGGGTTCATGTCCAGGACGTCCGGTTCCCCCTGCAGGAGGGCCTCGATGACAGCGGCATCCGCGCGCTCCGCGTCAAGTTGAGCCTCCGCTGCCCGGTTCACATCCACGACATCCGGTTCCGCCTGCAGGAGAGCCTCGATGGCAGCGGCATGCGTGTGCTCCGCGTCGATTTGAGCCTCTGCCTCCCGGTCCTCCTTTAGTATCGCCATGTTGAACCGCTGGTCCGCCTGCACCATGGGAGACTCGGACGCCGGCACGAAGTCGACGTCCATCGTCTCATACCCATCGGGGGCCTTCTGCGCCGTGACCTCCGCAGTGAACATTGGATTGGCTTCCTCCTCCTCGTAGCTTGGCTCCAGAGAACTCGGGGATTGGCCCGCCGCAAAGCGAGCTTGGGAACGGAGGTATGTGGCGCCGACCGCCGCTGCGATTTCTGCGCGGCGCTCCGGCGTCAGCATCTTGTAGTAAGTGATCTTGCGGCGCACCATGGCTTTCCGGCGAACTAGGGGATGCTTGATGCGGGCTAGGGGATCGAAAGGTGGGGGAATGGGCAGGAGATTTGGTGTGGTTTGAGGGCAGTGGCTGGCGTAGCCCGAGCAGCGAAGGTTCTGGTGTGAATAGTGGTTCCGGTGACGACCGGTCAATTGATTTTGACTGTACATCGCTCTTTTCACGTTTGCATTGCAGCCCGGCACGCTGGACCATCCACGTCGCTCACCGAATGGAATGTGCTTCGTCTTGAGTTTTCGCTCGCTTGTGGGACCGCAGTTGGGAGCAAACCGACATCCCTTCCCCTCCCCCGCCCGCGTCATTTATTATACCACTACTCCCTCCGTTTTATGCGGAGTAAATAAAAACAGAGGGAGTATACTACGGATGAGGATCCCCTGACATGGCCGAACCCATTGAGTAACTGACATGCGGGGCCTAGCAAGCATGGGATCCGCCAGTAAGTGACCGAAAGGGAGGGTAAGGCAGGGATACCTACGTCAGAGGATCCACTTCCACTATACTACTTTGACCAAATGTTAGAGTAATAATATATGACATGCAACTTACACAAATGTTAGAGTAATAATATATGACATGCAACTTACACAAAGCATAAGGGTCTAATGCGTTTTTCGAGGCTAACTTTGACCAAATGTTAGAGTAATAATATATGACATGCAACTTACACAAAGCATATGGTCAATTTCGTATGTGAAAGGAGTTTCCGATGATATAATTTTCACATTATACATCTCATGTACTCCCTCCATCTAGGTGTGTAAGTCATCTTACGAAAACCAAATAATCCCAAAACACGTAGGCGCGGTGCATTAACTTCTACCTCGTTTCTTGTTTCTTGACATATGAACCAATAAGAGATGAGGGTGTGCATGCTTTTAATGACCTGAGACTATCAAACATGACATGCAGTGGTTAGTTCATTGCATGCAATACTATTAATTAGCAAATAAACATTAATGTCTCTCATTTTCCCCTCCTCCTTGGTCACGGTGCACAGCCTAAGATGACTTACTCACCTATGTGAAAGGAGTACTATTAATCTTGTCAATAGTCAAATTGGAAACCATCTCGAGGACAAATCTAGGAGTACGTATGAATCTAACAATATTGATTGGGCACTGTTGAATGTTGATACCTTTTTTTATCATAGTAGTGATACTTTGACTACACATAAAACTTATATGTAAGGTAGAAAGGATAGGAGGGAGTATATTGTACGTTCAAAAATGAAACGAACATTGAATACCCATTATGTATGATTTGCGGATGCTATGATCACCGGTTCAAAATTTTGAATCCGCCTTAGGTATCACGTGCCCCCACTCGTTCCCTCTCGATTTCATCTCGGGGTCCAGAGATCTATTGAAAGAGGACTAGGATGGGTACATGCGAATGATACTCGGCGGAATGTTCAAATGAGGCTTGCGGGAGGATGGACTCGACTGGAGGGCGACATGATCGATGGAGAAGAGGGTTGGAGAGGAATGAGAAATAAGCAAACGCCACATGATTACACTTGAATGGCTCAAATAAACAATAAGTTGTCTCGCTTGGCCTACATAGTGAAAGGCCTAATGCGCAACGCGGAGCACTGATGCTGGAATATTGCCGGGAAAATAGGGAAACCGACATGTGGGGCACACCCGTCGGGACGACGTAGCACAGACTAGTCCAATGGAGGAGCTGGCCCACGACCTCCTCGCCACCGACAACCGTTCATGTGGGTTTTTGGGGCCAACAACTGGGCGCAGCTCCAGCACCGCCTCTGGACACGACGAACGCAGTGAGCGACACACTCATATCGTCGATAGACACGGTCGGTTTCAGTGTGCCGAGGGTGGCGTTTGTGCTGTGCTATGACCAACGGTATGTTTGGTTTGTGCCCAAGGTTGCCCCATCAAAGCATTGGGTAGCCAAAATTTTGGTTGAGGTATTGGTTTCCCATGATATGGCTGACATTGGCAAGAAAAATGAACTAGAGTTGGCTAGAGTTCATTGGCATGCCAAAGAAATGGCAACCATCCAAACAAAGACCAACCTTTGGGTCATGACCAAAATTTTGGTAAGGTGCACTTTGGCCACAATCCAAACACACCCCAACACCCGGCTCGTCGAGGATGCACAGGGCACCGCGACGCGTCCGCGGAGTGGTGTAGTGCGGCCAACTGCATCCTCTGGACCTGAGACCATGCCGGGTCGTCTTGCTTTTTCAATGACATGTGGGGATTGCATTTGAGCAAAGGGCATCTCCAACGTTGCCACGACCGCAGCTGACTACCCTGGTACATGAAAGCCCTCATCCCTCGCGCCGTCGCGCGGTGCGTTCCCAGCCGGCGCCAGCTGCCCGCATTCATGCCGTCCGTTCGTATGTCGTCGTTAAGAGGCTCGGTGCCCGAGGAACCAACTCCGGCGACTTAATGACGCACCCGGACGCTTGGCCTCACCGGAATGCGCTACTTAAACCGGCAACGCCCAGCTAACCTCCATACCATAGCGCATCGTCCTCCTACCTGACACCACATCCGCCATGACCGCAAGTGCGAATGCTCTGCGGGATAGCTTGTCTTCGGGGATGAAGCTTCAGGTCACCGCCCTCGCTCAAGTCGCCTCTCGCGATGCAATAGCGGCGTAGCCGGACACGGACGCGACCGCACAAGCGGTGGCCACGCTGGAGGCCAACGACGGGAACACCGTCAGCCACGCGTCCTACTTGCCGCCGTCCAACGTCCGGCATCACCGAGGTCGGGGACTCCTCCGAGGATGAGTAGGGCACGGGAAGCGGCAGGGCCTGGTGTGCCAACTGGCCGGTCCGTATCCCATGTTCTACTCTTCCTCGCCGGAGACCGCACCTTCACTTCACGGGTCTAGAACCCCGCCCACGTACATAGAGATCGCACATGGAGGACGTTGGTCGCCGCCGTAGAATAGGTTTAGGGTCGGGTTTCTTTTATTTTTCTGTTTTATAAAAGTTCAAAATGTAATGAAAATCTGCCATGTTTGCATTAATCTCGGCCGGTGTATATGAACTTTCACAATAATATACATATTGTAGGAGTACTAGTGCATGGAAGATCAATATCTTGTGGGAGAAAAGGATGAACGAGGGAAAGCCTTATCTGCAAATGTGGAGAGGAGTGCGGGTAAATTGTCATAGTTTCCTTCCTATCCGTTAGATATAGATCGGACAGCCTATATTGCAGGATGACAGGCACACCATCATCACCAAATCTGCTTTTTATTGAACCGAGACAAATCTAAAAAACCCAACTAAGCCAACCTCCCAGCATATCGCGCGGCAAAAGACCCGGCCATGCCGTTTTAGTCGGGATTACCAGATTACTAGTAGTAGTATCGATGGATCGCGCGAAGCAACATTTTTTTTGAGGGGGCGAAGCACTTAGTTTAAAAGGAAAAAAGGCGGTACACTCACAGCACTCCTGTCGCGGTCGCATTGCACCCCACACACGTTCGGTCCTGCACACGGCTCATGCAAACGGAATGCGCTTCGGCTTGCCTCTTCACTGACACGTGGGACTACACTTGGAGAAACCGACCATGCACCAAACTCCCCCCGCCCACCGCGCGAAAATCCTCCCCCCTCCACACAAAAATTCCCCCTAAATTCGATTCGACCGCCCTTCGGCCAAATATTCCCCAAACCCCCTCCCCCCCGTCCCCCCTCCACTCCATTCGCTCCGCCAAAGCCGCCCTTCCCGCCGCACCGATACGTCAGCACCGCGGTTTGTCGAGGGGACGCACGGCGATCCTCTCGCTCCCACAGTACGCTCTCGTAGACTGCAGTCCTCTAGCCGCGCCGCCACCTCTAGCTACATTCTTGTGGAGGTGCACGGCGATCAGCGCCGCCACCGCTGTCGACGTTCGTGTGGAGACGCACAGCGGTCAGCTTCTCCCACGGTACGCGCATTCTAGACCGAGGCCCCGTTCATGTCGGTGTATCGCTAAATGTTAGCTGATAGACGCTGTTAATCTCACTGTTTGCCGAAGTAGTTTACTGTCAATATGCTCTGCTTAAGAAGCTTCCTTGCCCTGTTCTGCACTCAATCTGCTTAGCTGAGATGGCATGCCAAGGCCGATTAGTTCCTAAAATATCCTGCCATATATTTATTGTGACGTAGATTGCCATGGTCTAGTAGCCAATCTGTTAGGTGAAATAGCTCTACACCGTTTTATACTCGATCGTTGTTGCTGCGATGGCCTTCGATAGTTTGATGGCTGTGTGCTCGGGCTCATTGACTACTAAAACAGCCTGCCATAATTTAGCGCTCAAATCTGTTTGCTGAATTAGCTTTACATATATTTCGTTACTTAGATCTGCTCGTCCAAATATCTTGCCATAGCTTTAGACATCAACCTAGGTATTTTTTCTGGACTTCATAAATAAGCATATATTGTTTTCCTGTAATATCTAGTATAAGAACTAATTCGTATGTCTAACAGATGGACATGACTTGGATAACTTCTGCTCGAAGATTCTCCGCTGCATATGTCGAGGGGATTGAAAACTTCATGAACTTTATCAGAGCTGAGTACGGTGGTCCGAAATCAGTTGTGCTCTGCCCGTGTAGCAGTTGTATGAATTCAGTTACAAGACCCCAGTCAACTGTGCAAAATCATCTACACTTGTATGGGATGTCGGTCACATATACTAGGTGGGTTCATCATGGTGAAGCTGTGAATGTCAATGTTATTGACTACGTGGAAGCAGCAGATCACCATCTTGATCTGCCTGATGCGCAGGTGAAAGAGGAGGAGGAGGTGGTGGTGGCGGAGCTAGTGAGTTTGACCAACATTGAAACAATGCTACGAAATGATCGTGCATTCCATGAACTTTCACTTGTAGAAGAAAAATGGTGGGCCCGCATGTTGGAACAACGCAACGTTGCTGTCACCCCAGGAAATAAGCAATCAGTATTCTCAGCTATGGTCACCTTTCTTCAGGTGAAGACATCTGAGCGGATGACCAACAAATCATTCGATGCAATGTTGGTTGCTTTCCGCAAATCTTTCCCAGATGCGTCTGAGCTGCCACACACCAATACTAAAATGAAGAATTTCCTTCGTGCAGTTGGAATTGGATATGATATGATCCATGTTTGTAAGAATAATTGTGTTCCGTTCCGGAGTATTATGCCAACTTTAGTGAATGCCCGAAATGCAAATCATCAAGATGGAAAGATGGCGATGCTATGAAGAGGGTTCCTCATAATGTTCTGAGACATTTTCCAATTACACCAAGATTGCAGAGGTTGTTTCATGATGCTGAAACAAGAGAGGATGTACTATGGCATTCTAGGAACCAGGAGTACAGAGATCAGAATGTAATGAGCCATCCATCTCATGGTAGTGAGTGGAAAAGCTTCAATGATAAACACGAAGAGTTTGCTGCTGACCCAAGAAACATTAGACTTGGCTTAGCTTCAGATGGATTTAACCCATTTGGCCACCAGAGCGCCACATATAGCGTCTGACCAGTGCTTGTTATCCCTTACAACATGCCTCCAAATGTCTGCACCAAAGAATCAAACTACATGATGGCCTTGCTCATCCCAGGTCCAAAAAGTCCTGGAAAGGATTTTGATTTGTTCATGGAGCCTCTTGTGGAGGAACTTCAACAGCTATAGAAGGGTGTTCTCACTCGAGACCTATATAGCAGCCCACCAGCTGATTTCTTTCTGCGTGCTGTTGTAATTTGGTGCATTCATGATTATCCGGCTTTGGGTACTATGTCAGGGCGAACGACACATGGTTACAATGCATGTGTTCACTGTGACAGGAATGCACTGTCATACGCAATACTTAGCAAGATCTGTTACATTGGACACCGCCGTTTCCTTGCCAAGGACAAGCCGCATCCTAGAAAATACCGAAGACATGTGTTCAATGCAAAGCATGAAAACCGTGATGCGCCAAAGAGGCTCACCGCCGATGAGTTGCAAGTGGAATTAGAGAAGGTCAGGCATATTACACCAGGAAACCATCCTGGTAATGGTAGCGGGAAAAGGAAGCATGGCATAGTAGAAGAGAGATTATTGTT
The DNA here is from genome assembly GCA_963921465.1 of Triticum timopheevii. Taxonomy (NCBI): domain Eukaryota; kingdom Viridiplantae; phylum Streptophyta; class Magnoliopsida; order Poales; family Poaceae; genus Triticum; species Triticum timopheevii. The sequence continues at coordinate 241,814,618 of OY997264.1, read as the reverse complement.
TACCCGCAGGTCCACTTTGTGGGACTTTGAGTATTGGAAAGATTTGGATCTGCGGCATAATCTTGATGTGATGCACATCGAGAAAAATATATGTGACAGCATTATCAGCACACTTCTTAACATTGAAGGCAAGACGAAAGATACCTTAAAACCTAAGATCGATTTGACACACTTGGGTATTAGAAAGGATTTGCAGGTGCAAGATGAAGGTAAACCACGGGATATGGCACCAGCTGTGTACGTCTTGGACAAGGTAAAAAGAAAATAATTCTACGAGGTCCTGTCACGTGTGAGATTCCCACATGGATTTGCTTCCAACCCTGAATGGAGAGTCAGTGCAGATGGGAACAAGGTACAAGGGCTGAAAACTCATGACTGCCACGTCCTACTTCAAAGGGTTTTACCTATTATCCTTAGAGGATTGGGCCGCCCTGACTTATACAGAGCAGTTGCAGAGTTGGGACAATTCTTCAGGGAACTCTGCAGTACAAATATCAGGACAGATGCTTTGGAGCGTCTTAGAGACAAGATACCAACTATCCAATGTGACCTTGAGAAGATATATCCTCCAGCCTTTTTGATGTGATGGTGCATTTGGCTGTTCATCTACTGATGAGGCACTACTTAGAGGTCCAGTACAGTATGGCTGGATGTATCCTATTGAAAGGAGGCTAGGCACTTTCAAGGGCTATGTTAGGAACAGAGCTAGACCCGAGGGTTCCATTGCAGAGGCCTGCATTGCTACAAAAGCGTTGACATTCTGCTCAAAATACATTGAAACAGCTGATCAGCTTAGCAAAGAGGTGGGTGAAGACAATCCCGGACTCAATGTTTTCGATCATTCTGTTTGAGTTACAGGGAAGAGTCAACAAGAGGAAAAATCTAAAGATTTGGACAAAATGGTTTGGTATGTGTTGAATAACTATCCTGAGATACTACCTTATATGAAGTAAGTGCAGTACTGCAGCTTATACATCGTAATCTACTAAACTTGCAGCACATTCTTATATATTTAGATGTTTGATGCGATCACTATGTTGTGCAGCATGTACAAAGAGGAGTTACTGCCGCAAAATCCAAGAAACATTGACAAACTGGTTATGGCAGGATTTGCGAAATGGTTCAAGAACCATGTAAGCTTTTGAAGTGCACTGTCAGTTTTTTTAATATATTGAATACATAAGATGATCAGCTTGTCTATTTTCTAACCATAGGTTAAGAAGATGCGGGAGGACAGGCAGGCAGTTGATGATGCCCTTTACTCACTAGCAATGGGTCTTGATACTCGGGTAAGACATTATGAATCTTGCGTTGTTGGAGATGTGCGCTACAACACCCTTGCACGAGACGAAGGCAGGAAGACACAAAATAGTGCCATCATGAGCACGGATACGTATGACAAAGAGACAACTGAAATGTATGCTAACATAACAGACATTGTTCAGTTGCAGTATATCTCCAGTTTCGAGGATCATCGGTGTGTGGTTCTGTTGTGCTGTCATTGGTATAACCTGTTTTCCAGGATCAAAAACCCAGAGCTGATGATTATTTCAAATCCATCAATGTCAAGGCGGCGTACCAGACCAACGGCCTTTTATTTTGGCAAATCAAGCAACACAGATATTTTTCTTGGAAGATACATTTGCACGTAGGGATGACTGGAGAGTATTGCAATGGTTTGAGCAGAGGAATTCATTTAATGAAGTTGCACAATAAGATGATGCTTACACTGCTCCTGATGTACAAGATAACACAGATGTTCCTAATATCTTTGAGAATCATCACGTCAATGACGCCAGTGAAAAGATTGCCTGTCGTGTTGTGGACATACAAGAGTTGATCAAGAAGAAGCCAACGTTCGAGGATGTTGAGGACGAAGAAGAAGATGACACCGTGGGGAATTATGATTCAGACTGATACACATGGCGAAGATGTTGATGCTGCTGCTGCGGATGATGATTACATTGCTTTTGTCGTATTTGCCTGTCAGAAGACGTTTTTTTATCTACTATGTGAAACTGTGTTTGCTATGACAACTGAAACCTGATGAACATGTTGTTTAGTATTTTGCTGTGAGAACATCACTTGTTATGTATGCTGACTTGTGTTTGGTGATTGTATGACAACTAAAACATGACGACATTGTTGTTTAGTTGTACTCATATTTGGCTGTGAAACTTGAATTTGAGGAAATAGTTTGCTGTTGGACTGCAATTTGCTCGACGTCTTTGAATGAGAACAAAGCTGACCCGACGGGGCCTCTGCTATCTATTTATTTATATGAGCAAAAGGGGATACCCCCTAATTTCCGTTAATAGAAATCATTACATGTTCACAACACTACGCCCAGCCTGCTACACAGGTTTCATTCATTACTAGTTTCAGAAAAGTGCTCATGTCGTAGCCACTGAATACATCACGAGTGCTACATACACTGCAAATAAAGAGACAATCATCCTATAGAGCACATCAATTTTGCCCATTATCTTCACAAGCTCTTTCATCTCCTCATTGCTGTCAAGGACGTTCAGTAGCTATTGCTTGGCCATGATCAGAGGATCTGCGTCTTTAACCTTCTGCTCTGCATCTTCCTCTTCTGCAGTTCCTTTAGTTACTTGTCCAACACCCCAACCTGCTGGTATTGGGATTCCTCGGCCAACCAAATAATTAGCGTAGTTGCATTCCCTCACATCAGCAACTTCCCAGAAATAAAAATCACACGAATCTTCCCTTTTTTGCACGAATCAAATTGGAAGATCATCAACCAAACTATTAAAAAAATCAGCAACTGAAAGCAGGAGAACAACACTTAAACATATTATTACCCCATGATTCGGGCATTTGTAGAAGACTCGGCCAGGGTTGCGGATTGTGATTGAGACGCGACGGATGACTCTGCGTGATTTGCAGCAGTGGCACCACACCAACGGCAGCGGGTTGCGATGAGCAATCAGCTGCGGTGCGCGTGCCGGCGGGGGTGTGATGAGACCCACAGGCGATGGTACGGGTGGCGACATGGCGTATATATGGTTGTTTCCTGCTGAAGAGCAGGTGGATGAGCAGCCAGTGGACATGGTTGCTGCGGCCAGAGCTTCTGATGCTAGGCAGAGTAAGTAGAGAAGAGGAGAAGTGACCGTTGGATATGTCCGTTTCATTACTTGCAGAGTAGCATAGCACCATAGATAGTCATAGTCTAGGTTTGGATTCAAACCAGCTACAGGAGCACGTCTTTCTTTTTTCTAAAACTCGGCAATGTCTCTTTACTGGTACACTAGCTTGTTCTATACGCCTTCCCAAGTCTTTGATTTTCTTCCCTTTTTTTGCGAGGAAGGAAGGAGGACAAAATTGAGAGTTCCTCGGACTCAAACCCAAGACCTCTCGGTTGAAAACCAAGGGTGCTAGTCACTTATGTGGCGAACGTTCCCTGTGAGGACGACGACAGACGAACGCATTTTCCTCGCAGTTTTCTTCCTTATATAAAAAAGTATGCTACTTGGTGTCCGCTTAGTCAAAAAATGATTGTGCCAACCTTGACCGTTCGATTGACATTCAACGTCTGTCGCGTTTCTTCAGTCTCTTCTTCCTCGAGCCGCCAAAGCCAAACCAGCGCCGGCGGGACTGCCTGCTCCCGCCTCCCACGGCTGGCTGTGATCTTCCCCGGCTCCTGTTCATTCCCGTCCGAGGCCTCACCATCATCCTCCGCGCTCTCCACGGCGCCGCCCTCCGGTGTTGTCAACATGGTCAACAACTGAGAGGAATAAGGAGATGACAGTACATGGTGAGGATGACAGTAGGGACCCAACAGCGCGCGCAGTAATTTTGTTTTTTCGGGACGGAGAAGGGTATCAATTGGGTTGTGCGGGATCCGTGGCCCGTCTAGCCCAGGCTTTTATTTCATATGTTTAGCACATGACCAGCCCAGTTTGTTTTTTTCTTTCTGAAAAATGGCTAGCCAGATATTTTGTTTTTTGCAGAATAACGAACATAGGCCTACTTGCTTTTCTACGCCCTGTTGGGCTGGAAATCTTTCAAGACGAGGAGGGATGCATTTTGCCTAGAAAATGGGCTATAAGTAATAAGAAATGGGCTATAAGTAATAAGAAATGGGCTATAAGTAATAATAAATGGGCTGTAAAATGAAAAAAATACAGCAAACAGGCAATTAGTTCCCAAATATTGTTTTCTTTCGGATTTTGATATTTTAAATTTCATTGTTTTTGTGCGGGTAAAATTTCATTGAATTTAAATTAAGGTATATTTAGATTTAAAATTAATTTGAATCCGGCTAGAAATTTCGGGCTGTATGCTGTTTGGGACAGATTTGGAGGCTGACTTGTGGGTCTACTAGGTTGACGTGTACTTTGGCTTTGTCAACTTAGTCCACAAACGATTCTAGCAGCAGTGACCGTTGGATGTTAATCCAATGGCCGTGATGCTTCTTCAATATCTGATCTTCTTGCTCCAGCCGCCCAAACCAGCTCTGATGGGACTGCCTGCTCCCGCCTCCCGTGGCCGGCTGTGCTACCGCATTGGCCGCACCGCCCCACCCTACTTCATTGCTGGCCAGGCCATTCCTCTACTCACCCACACCTCCTGTTTATTCTCCGGCGATGGCAGCCAGACCAGTAAACCATCGTACTCCCCACCGCGTGGGCAACCATTGCCGAGTCTTCCCCGGCTACGTGTCGTTCCCTTCACCGTCGTCCACCGCCATGGTGCTCTCGGCGCAGCCTTGTCAACGTTGTCAACGAACGACATCCATCGGCCGTGGACTGTACGCGTAAAATAATGATTCCTCCACCTGGCAGTTGGGACCCACCGGAAGGGCCTCTGTATTTCGCGAAAAAAACGTTCCCCCACTGACATGTCGGACCCACCAGCTATATCTTCGCACGCAAGGAAGTGCCTCCTTATTACGCACAAAAAACTGAATACCCACCCTGCTAGATGGGACCCACCATAGTGGGACGATGACTTGTGGGCCAACTAAGTTGACGGGGACGGAGGGCTTTGTCAACTTAGTCAATATGAACGATTCTAGCTCCAGTGACCATACGATGTCCATCCAACGGCCATAGTGCTTCTTCAACCTCTGGTCTTCTTGCTCCAGCCACCCAAAGCAGCGCCGGTCGTGTCGCGTGCTCCTGCCTCTCGTGGCCGGCTGTGATGCCATGGAGGCCTCACCGCCCCCTACTACTCCCACCGCTGGCCCAGGGTATCCCTCTACTCACCCAAACCCCCTGTTATTCTGCGGCGACGGCAGCCTCATGCCGCAGCCGAACAAGTGAACCCTCGTACTCCTCTCCGCGCGGGCTACCACTGTTGCGTCTTCCCCGGCTCCGCGTTGTCCCCTTCCTAGGCCTCGCCGTCGTCCAGACCACCGCCCTGGTGCTCTCGGCGCGGTGTGGTCAACGTGGTCAACGACCAACTTCCATTGGAAGAGTACTGTACATGGAGAGGCTGACAGCTGGGTCCAGGCGGACGCAAGGAAGTGCCTCCTTATTACGCGCAAAAGAATTATTCCTCCACCTGACAGCAGGGACCCACCGGATGGGCCACCTTATTTCGTGAAAAAAACGTTTCCCCCCTGACTGCTGGGACGCACAGGACGGCCAGCGTATTTCGTGAAAAAAACGTTCCCCGCTATCAGCTCGGACCCACCGGAAGTGCCTCCTTATTACGCACAAAAAAATGAATACTCCCCTTTCTAGCTGGAACCCACCATGGTGGGAGGCTGACTTGTGGGCCTACTAAGTTGACTGGGACGGGGGCCTTTGTCAACTTTAGTCAATATGAACGATTCTAGCTCCAGTGACCGTACGATGTCCATCCAACGGCCGTAGTTCTTCTTCAACCTTTGGTCTTCTTCCTCCAGCCGCCCAAAGCAGCGCCGGTCGTGCTGCCTACTCCTGCCTTCCGTGGCCGGCTGTGCTGCCACGGAGGCCTCACCGCCCCCTACTATTCCCACCGCTGGTCAGGCCCTGCGGCGACGGCAGCCTCACACCGCAGCCGAACCAATGAACCCTCGTACTCCTCTTCGCGCGGGCTTCCACTGCCGCTTCTTCCCTGGCTCCCCGTCGTCCTCTTCCTAGGCCTCGCCGTCGTCCACTGCCCTGCTGCTCTCGGCGCAGCATGGTCAACATGGTCAAGGAACGACTTCCATCAGACATGGACTATACGTGGAGAGGCTGACAGCTGGGTCCACGGCCGCAGCAACAAAGTGCCTCCTTATTACGTGGAAAATAATGATTCCTCTACCTGACAGCAGGGACCCATCGGACGGGCCACTGTATTTCATGAAAAAAACGTTTCCCCCTGACTGTTGGGACCCACCAGCTACATCTTCGCACGCAAGGAAGTGCGTCTGGGCAAAAAAAAAACAAAACGATTCGCCCCCCTGACCGCTGGGACCCACCAGCGACACCTTCGCACGCAAGGAAGTGCGTCCGGGCAAAAAAAAAGATTTGCCCCCCTGACTGCTGGGACCCACCAGCTACATCTTCGCACGCAAGGAAGTGCGTCCGGGCAAAAAAACAAAACGATTCGCCCCCCTGACTGCTGGAACCCACCAGCTACATCTTCGCACGCAAGGAAGTGCCTGACAGTCGGGACCCACCTGGTCGAAGCGTACGTAGCGTTGTCATTCTGGTCGTGAACGTGTACGTACATACTGGTAGATGTAGAGGCGTGCACGTGTCGTAGATGTAGAGGCGTGCATGTGTCGTAGTAGAGGCGCGCACGTAGCATGTACACGTACGTACATCGGCGATGGTGCAAGAAAGAAAATACGGCCACGTACGTACATACGGGCAGGGTCTCGAACGCCTACTCGCGCATACCTACATGGCTGGGTTGGTGCAGAGAAACAGCGTCGTCTACATGTTCATGGGGAGGCAACGGAATGCGTCGTGTTCATCGGGAGGCAACGGAACGCGTGGGAGCCAACCGGCTGGGTCGGAACGGAATGTGTGGTCGTGTTCATCGGGAGGGCTTGGACTGAACAGGCGATGGAAACGAGGCCTGGCGTACCGCACAACGGAGGAAATGGCCTTGTGTTCGACCGACCACATTCGAAATGGGGTCTTGTTGATCGGGAGGGGCCTGGCGTACCGCAAAACGGAGGAAACGGACCTCCTACGGTCGAAACGGGGGTCCTATTCATCAGGAGGGGTCTGGCGTACCGCAAAATGGAGGAAACGGACCTCCTACGGTCGAAACGGGGGTCCTGCTCATCGGGAGGGGTGTGGCGTACCACAAAATGGACGAAACAGACTTGTGTTGGAGCGCTACGGTCAAAACGGGGGGGGGGGGGGAGAGGGGTGTGGCGTATCGCAAAACGGGACTCCACGGGATATTGTTCATCTCCACCGTCGACCTCCTCCAGTCTCCACGGGCTACTGTCGACCTCCTCCAGCCTCCACGGGCTCCTGTTCATCAAGCCTCCACCGCACGCTACTCCACCGGCTACTGTTCAACCATCCCTCCACGGGCACCCCTCCACCGTCTACTGTTCATCCAGCCCTCGACACCACGGGGTCCTGTTCAACCACCCCTCCACGGCCACCCCTCCACCGTCTACTGTTCATCCTGCCCTCCACACCACGGGTTCCTGTTCATCCAGAGGCAACGCCACCGCTCACTGTTCATCCAAACCCCCCCGCAACGCTCACTGTTCATCCCAAAGGCAGCATCAATCGGCTTCAGTTAGCAGCAGTAGCGAAGGAATCGCTCCATCGGGTTCAGTTAACAGCCATCGATCGATCCCTCGGGTTCAGTAACGCGTAGCCTGCAATGCAATCGCTCGGGTTCAGTTAGAGCCCAACGCCTCGCTCGGGTTCAGTTAGAGCCAACGCCTTGCACACACGCGCGTACGTACGAGAGAAAGTCTGCCCCCGACCTCCCACCGTAACCGGCAACTCCCCGAAATTTTCCTCCCCCTCGCTTCTACCACGGTTTTTTCCGTCACGGACGGCCCAAAGAATGTCATGCAGCTGCGTCTCCGGCCCGCCCAGGACGAAAAGCCCATTTTCTGTCATGATTTTTTGTCATAGAAGTAGGAGCCCACCACATCTATGATGATACCGGGTTTTGTCACAATTATCATCATAGAAGTGTCATATGTATGACAGAAAAAAAATTCTTTCGGCCCAAAATGTCACGGATGTGTCTTTTTTTGTAGTGATTATTTGAGCATTTGAAATATTTTATAGTATTTAAATGCCCAAATTCAAATAGCTAACGATTTAATCTAGTGACCTTAGGATGACCTAGAAATTTGTGCACCATTTTTTTCAGAGGTTTAAGACCAAGGCAAAGATGATGAACATTTTAGAAGGGCATTTCAGGGTCATTGAAAATATTTTTAGTAAACCCTAGTTGGTTTCTGGGGGTGCTGGGGGTTCTGTCATCCCCATTTCTAGTTTTTAATGAAAGATAAATATGATGCAAGCACTCTAATGCATGAACTAGCTAGGGTATGACACCATGGTTGTTGCGACCACTAGCAAACCAGGGAAGAAGAATACTAGGAAATAAATAAGCCCGAAACTAACGCTAGGCTATGGCGATTGCATAGATTACATCCACTCGGCATCAAAGATCACCACCAGTGCAAATATAGGGAACACCTTACACTATACAAAAATGGCTTGTTGTTTTCTTCAGCCGGTGGCTACATGTTAAGAACAAATTTTGTATCACAACAAAACAAATTACAATTATAAAACAAAATGAAGGTTGGCATAAAAGTTAACAGTCTAGCGGATAAATGGACCACTAGAAGTTCAGAAGCTCAGTTCATTTAACCTGACTGTTTCTTTTTCATGCTATATTGTCCGATTGAACACCATAACCTTCGGCTTCATTTGTCCTAGGCTCATGAACAACAAAGCAAATGTATGATAGTCTAGTTTCAAAACTATGCATATCTTGATGGCATCGAACAATGTATGTCCTTGTTTCACAAAGGGTCTCTGTTAGGGAATGGACTTGTGTCTAGAGCGCAGACATAACATTGTTTTGAGCTTGCATATCTTTATCATGAGGCAGTTTGGACGAGATTGCCTTAACAACCAAACCAGTATTACCCAGGAACATGCTTTTGGCACTTTTATGGACAGGTACTAACCCACTGCAGCCAGAGCTGACATTGCGGTTATAGTTGCCTCGACACCTTCAGAAGGTGGCGGTTCCACCATTTTTTCCATAGCTTGCTGAAAAGTTGAGTTTTTACATTAGTAGTACCAAAACATAAGATATTAAGGAGGCAGCAAAACCAAACAAAATAGCTTTGGCTTATATAAAGAACTTATTCTTGTGAACCCATGTAAAATATTAGTTGTATTTTATTGCAAAGTACATAATAAAACCAGGTTCCAAACATATGACCCTGTACCATCGCTAATGTATTGTCTATTTCTTCGCATTATATTGACAGCTAAGGATAGAGAGAAAAAGTTTATAATACGGTAAGCATAGTATGACATCATTCATATCACAAAACAGCTGGGAACAGACAAACACACAATTTTAACGTTGTGTGGGCAAGTCCAACAGGGAACTAGATTACAGGTCAAGATCAAAGGAACATCACTCCTCTCTTTTAAACCTTGTAAGGTGCAATGATACACTAAGACAATTGGGTATAAAATTGAAAAGAGTAATAGACATTGGCTGCAAACCATGCAGTTCAAGGCACAAGTCAGAGTAAGTAGTAGTTAAAAGTCATGAGGATTAAGGACTTACAACAGCGGATCTGACTGGCGTAGTCATGCCCTGCTTCTTGCTGGTGTGACAGTCCTTGAAGATTTCTGCAGCATTTGGTTCATGTACTTTTTGGTCCTTGCGGGCTTTCCTCTGCATTTGGAACAAGTCAATATAGATCTGATAATATGGTAAAGCGAAAAGAGTGAAACAGCAGCTAATTACAAGAGCCTCGCAATGCGCAATATAGCTACGAGATCGTGTCGTTTATTGGAATTTCACTTTCATATGGTTGGCCTTGTTCTTTGAATAGTTTACCTACAAGAATATAGATTTGTGTGGCACATGCGTAAATAGGACATCAACATGTGATCTGATCACATATATATAATGTACCTAATACTTCGGATCAGACGAGTGTTTAATGAGGCCTCTCCAGTCTTCATCCGATATATTTTCCACTAGAGATGTTTGGGCAAGTTCGCTGCTAGCCTTGCCTTCAAAGTGAGTTTTCCTCAAGTTATACTGATACTGCCGTAGAGCAGACTTGAAAACATGGGTGCAAGTTTGTCTGGTTGCATCATCTTGGCTATCCCACTTAAACCTCATATGTTGAAAATTATGGGAGTCTCATTATCAGCAACCTAGAAAGTATGGGACAGAGCAAGACGATATTACTAGTTTCCATACATAACCATACTTATAGATAAATGGTCGAGGAAGGTGTTTAACTGGGTTTCTTCATTGTAATTCCTGTATTGAATCCATGTTGGGAGGATATGTACATGAAACCTAACAGCAACCGCTGCCTCTGATACTAACTTGGCTGGCTCTATAGCATCACGTGCCATTTTTAAACCTGTCTCAAAACGGATCTCCATTCTTCCATCTCTAGATTTAGTTAACCTATCGAGCATTATCCCTGATGTTTGTTTCCTCTTGTGCCAAGATGCAAGTCCAACAATGAACATAGGAAGTGTTAGTGTACATCAAACTGTGAGACTACATATAAAGAAGCATGCAACTGTAACTTGACTCCAGCAACTACCTTCTTGCTGTTGAAGCTCACAAAGTTAAACAGATCTTGCCAACTCATCTTGCGTCAAGAGTGCTTCGGAAGTAGTGTCAAGTGGCAAGGGAGCCTGGGAATGTGCTGCTAGCTGACTTGACAAAAGAGTAACTCGTGCAGCTGGTGGTACTTTGGAAGGTGTTGCAACAATTAGAACTGTCTCTCCTTGTTTGGTGGCAACTATTTGTTTCTGTTTGGCTTGTTTTGCAGCTCGTGTAGCACGGGATACCCTGTTTGTAGAATTTTCTGCTGGACTTTGACCTTCTATTGCACCATCAGTACCAGCAGAATCTGCAAGATTTTTCTGCTTCCCATTCCCTGTCATTTTGTATTGCTTCCTCTTTCTTTGTGCCATGTTAAGTCAAGCCGACAAGAAAAACGAATAACAATTTAGTTCTTCAGAACAAATTGATGCGTGATACAGACAAACTGAACATTGATATTAGACAACCACAAGATTGGAGGATGTAATATGTACGAAAAACAGGACAACATGAGATAACCAGAACTATGATGTGTAAACTAGACAGAAGACATTTCACTAAATTGGAAGCAATGCAATGGAAGGTAGACACCATATGAAAGATGCTACAAATATTGCTCTGCCAACCTAACAGTGTCTCATCATAAATGACGTTTAAACAAAGTGAAGCAATACAAGAAATAAATCATATGCAAGATGCAAACAACATCACACTACCAAGTTAAAGGTCTCTCTCATTCGTGCCATTGCATATTCACAGCATTGCATATTTAGAGCTTATGATGTGTAAACTAAGGAGAAGGCATTTCAGCAAATTAGAAACATTGAAAGCTAGACACCATATGAAAGATACAACGAATATCACTCTACCAACTTAAAACTGTCTCGTCATAAGTGTCATTTGAACAAATTAGAAGTAGTACAAGCTAGAAAAGAATGAGAGATGTAACCAATATCACACTCCCAAGTCAAACATGTCTTATGATAAGTGATTGTTGCAGGTTACACAATAGTAGTAATTTTATGTAAGAACATGGTGTGATGGACAGATATTGTATGTTCTAGAAACAGGAACACGTGTCTTATTTACAAGTATAATGTGTAAAGTAAGCAGATGGAATTCAACAAAATTAGAAGCAATACAAGCTAAACATCATACATAACATGCAACCACATATAATAGTGCCAAGTTAGAGGGAGCACCTGTGATGGTGCACTAGCGGAGACATGGTCATCATCAACATAGCTACGTTGAGGGTCTATGCATGTGTTGTCTTGCAAATCATCTTGGGGGGTGGAGGAGTAGAATCTGTAGAGGCCCTCTGTTTGGAAGGAGTGCCTTCATCCGCTGCCTTGCTAACTTCCTTCTGCATTGATTTTAAATTGTCAAGTAAAACCGACAATAAAAAGCAATAAAATTCTCTCTTCAGAACTCACTCGTGCATGATACTGACAATCACTACTTTGATGTAAGGCAAACACATGATACCAGGATGGAATATGTATGAAAAACAGGACGACATGGCATATTCACAACTGTTTGTGTAAACTAAGCAGAAAGCATTCCAACAAATAAGAAGCAATGCAAGCTAGACACCACATGAAAGATGCAACCAATATGACTCTGCCATGTTAAAAGTGTCCCATTATAAATGGCATTTCAACAAATTAGAAGCAGCGCATACTATAAATCATATGAAAGATGCAACTAATATCACAATGCATATACTAAAGGTGTCTCGTCATATTGACTAATGCGGGATACAAAAAAACAATAGTTTTATGTAAGGACATGCTTAATAGACAGATGTACTATGTACTAAAAACAGGAAGGCATGTCACATTAACAAGTATAATGTATAAACTAAGCAGAATAGCACATGCAATTTAACTAGATTGGAAGAATTACAATCTAGACATCATATGCAACACACAACCACATATCACGCAGCCAAGTTAGAGCAAACACCTACGATACTAGTGTAGGGAAAATGCGGTAATCAACTACAGAGCTACGTTCACTATCTTCATCTAGCCTTGCTGTTTCTTGAGAATCATGTCAGGAGGCTGACGCTGCATTCTTTAAATGAGTATCGTTACTCATAGTAGTCCACTAGCCTGACTGCCTCATCATAAGTGATTGATGAGGGATACAAAAGAACATTAGTTTGATGTCAGAACATGGTTAATAAACAAATGTACTAGTATGTACCAAAAACAGGAAGGCATGTCATATTCAAAGGTATAATGTGTCAGCTAAGCAGATGCAATTTAACCAAATTGGAAGCAATACAAGCTAAACATCCGGCTGGAGTGGTGAGCATGATCATCTAGGACCTGAGAGCCTGGTGGGAGGCGGGCTGCTTTGCCACCATCGTGGCTTTTTGGTTGGCTTCCAGGTGATGCCTGTCTATGCTGGGCATGTCACTGGCTCGGCTAGTGCCCTGACTAGCTATTTGTCTTCTGCTACTCAAGGGATGGTGGTTCATGTAAAAAATATCTTTTCTTATCTTAATAAATACCGACTTCGGCCTTTCGAATACAAGCTAGACACCATATGGAACATGCAACCACATATGACACCACAAAGTTAAAGCAAGCACCTGGGATGGTTGTTCATTGCGAGCGAGGTCATCAACTCCAGAGCTATGTTTACCGTCTCCATCTGCTCACACTGCACCCTTTATAAGGGTGAAACGTGTCTGGCCTATCCGCGTACCATGCTAGTGCGACTTCTCTCTTTTCGTTTTTGCTTCTCTCATGGCAGCAGAGTGTCAAATACCCTTGCATAAAAACACCATAATGAGAGTAAGGGTGAATTGTGTGCAAAACTAGTGCTCTGTAAAAGTAGCAGATAGCAGGTGGCTGAAAAATAAATGATAGGATACATATGATAGCTCTACAACATTGCATGATAAACAAAATTAGATTCTACTCCGTATGATTTTGTAATATATGAGCACAGGAAATCTAGGTACTCCTCCAGCACACCACCACATGTGGTCATAACAAGATAACTGTCGACTAAAAATAAATAGGTCAGTCGAATTTTTTGTGAACAGTCTGATCTATAAGGAATGGGCATATGGCCTTCGTCTATCTCCCGCAAGTCACTGTTGACGATCTTTCTCGAACCGCCAGCGACCACCGGCCCAGACCCCTGCCTCCGCCGCCCCACCCTCCCCTCGACCTCACACCACCGCCGTGCTTGGCAGCGCCCCCAGGGCATCCCTTTAATCTCGGCTGACCTCCAGCTCAGGCGCCAGCAGCTCTAGGCCCCACACGCCCCTAAGATAAACACCGAGGCGTTGCTTCCCCGGTGTAATAGGCGGACTAGCGCCTGTTACGTTGGGGAATGCTTTCATTAATTGGGAATCAACTAACCAGGAATTGAAATCCAGGGGGCGGCGGACCTCTAGCTAAGGTGAAATAGTATATGAGGAGAAACATTGTGCATAGCGAGTTACTCGGAACATCTAGTATCAAGAAGAAGCGGTCAACTAGTGTCTTCTGTGGGATGAATACCGTGCAAGCAGACACGTATGATTTGCACGAATAAGGGAAGTGGAGTACCAATTCCGGTTACAAGTGTGATCTACTCCATATGTTGCAGCGATCTTCTTCTTTTTCCTGTGGGAACCGATGGTGGAGCCTTGGACGAACCCATGGCCAAATTTTTGACTGTGTTGCCATGGCCGTATGTCGGTGGAGGGGAAGCGGATCTGAGGCGGCGAAGGACGGCGTAGCAGGAACAACTCCGGTGCGGTGGACGGTGACGAAGTTGGAGCAGCAGCGGTGAGGCATAGGACGACATGGTTGAACTGGTTCAGGTACGGACGACTTAGCTTCGGCTTCAACTACTAGCCGTGGAGGGCGTTGCGGTTGAGGTTGCGTTGGACGATGACCTGAGGGTATCGGCTCCGACGTGATGGAGGAGGGCGGCAGTTGATGGGTGGGATGGGGTGGCAGACGGAGGACGACGAGGTTTCACGACTAGTGGAGAGGTAGTTTTTGCGCCCACGGAGTATGAATGGGGAATCAGACGGGTGGGCGGGGGTGGGAGCAAAGGGAGAACCATGTTTCGGTCTGGGACGCGCTTGTTTTTGGCTTTTTTGAACGGATGTGATGCGCAGTTTGAAATTTGGGGGAAGTTCAAACTTTGCCCCCTCTTAAATTTCAGACCTACTGCGGGTCGGGGGGAGGATGGTAATCCCAGGTGTCCCAAGTAGTGGGCGGGAGCGATTTCGGCACCACGCATGTATGCTTAGGTGGCCTTTGTGTATGAATGTTTTTCGGAGGCGGTTGCGTGGCGTCTAGATGAAGCTACAAACCTACCCCGGTTTAGACCTTTGGAGGTCGGGACGGTAGGTTTCACGGGTCGGAGTTATTAGAAAAGTAATTTCCTTGTACTACCAAACATTGGTCTCACGCGGTTTCGGGTGAGTATAGGCTCTTTTGGCGCTTCGTTAAAAATTTTGAAATGTAAGCATTTACGTTTAGAGTAATCTTGAACTTTGAGGATTGACCTAAATAGACAACGTTAAATTTGACCTTGTATGTTTGAAAACCTCATTAAGTTATCCGCTTCTTTTTGAAATTTTGACACTTGAAAATCCTAACTACGATTATTTTGGAATGGAGGAGCTAAATTTGAATCTATTTTGTACACGACTACAAATGCTATTATATACAAAATCAGAGCAAAGATTGGTGCCCCCATAATTTAAGTATGATTTACAAATGCCATGATATCGAATTCAAATAATTGAATGGACTTCATGTTGAATTCGATTTTTTAAACCACCTTAAGTTCAATTCAAATGTATGCTAGTTCATAGGTAGCTATTTATAATGTTCATTGTGTAACTTTCGTATGTATAATGTGCTTTACACACACAACACGAACTATACTCACGTTTATATTTGATTGCTAAAGCGATCCATTGTCTGGAGTTCAAAATACTAACTATCTGGATTAATTATGTCGAATAATAACATAGACATGCTCAAATTTGATAGAATCTAGATGTCTGATGGATCAATGATAGTTCCTTATGCTAATTGTAAATATCATGATCCCATCCTAATATTTGGATACAATTTATATCTTTAATCAATGTGTATATCAGTCTTTTACGGGTAGTTTCACTCTCCATCGGTTGTCTCTCACACATGCTCACACACACTCTCCCGAGGTGTCTTTTTCACGGACATCTCTCGATATAACCCTCCCTACCTCTTCTAACCATTTACGACTGTTTTCACTAACCTTTATCACAAGCACTCTTCCTCTCACAAGCATACACAAGCACAATCCCCATCGACCCTTTCTATATACATAGACCTGCCTACGTGTCTCCTGTACGCACATTATCTTTAGGCCTATCTCTCACGCATTGTCTCACACCTCTCTTCCTAATCGACGAGTATGATTATAGCAGAGCATTCTGTAGAATGTCCCTTAAAGTTAGGTTGGATGAATAGTAATATAAAAGATAAGGTGTTACCTTAGTCCGAGAACCTAGGGTTACAAATCCTAGTTGGCTTTGTTAGTGAACACAGAGTCCTTCACAATTCTGCTATCCTTGTCTTGTAGGACTAATCTTCCATGGGTCTCCCTAAATGCATCACGGGTGGACCAATGTGGCGCAGGACGGGACCAATCCAGGGCCTCACCTCGACCCACTGGACCTCACATGGTGACGCACCATCTGCCCCTAGCAGGTCTCGTTATCTTCTCAAACCCACACATACCAACACAGACACCACACAAAAAAATTCTCCTGGTGCCTCTATCCCCCCCCCTTGCATATACACACTCAAGGGAATCTCTTGCCATGACATCATATTCATCTTTCTATCTCTCTAGACCACTCTCATTTCTCGTTCTATCTCTCCCACCCCCCCCCCCCCGCCGGCCCTTCTATCCATGCCTCTCTCGAATACGTAATACACACACATACCTCTCTAGGCACTGCCAAATACATCAACTACACATTCACACATGTTACATCATGTACCACATTGATCTAAAAAGCCCTCTCTTCACGTTTATTTTGCAAACAACATTCCTTTTGAATAAAGTGTGGACAAAAAATTATTTTAGAATTTCTACATATATACAACATTACAAAGTTATATGGAGGAGTATGAACGTTAATTTGCATTGCATGATGCACACAATGATATTTATTCCACACTGTGAATTTGTATATTTTTATACTATATATAAAGTTAGTCATAATAAAGAGAAACAAAGAGCATCTCTCTCTCCATCGCATACCCCTCCCCCCTCTACGCCCCTTTCACGTACGCACACAAACTATCTCCAAGTCCTCTAAAAGTAAGCCCCCATAACATTCACGCATGTTTCATCTTTCTCTCGTGATATATACAGTGACAATCATTGTATTTGAAGTGAAAGCATGATACGACATTGGACTTCGGAATCCACTCATTACGGCAACCATTTACATTTTGTGGTTATTATACAGTCACGGGCTCACCGTACAGCTTTGTATTTTCTCAAGACATGACTATTTGACCAGTTAAACGCTCCACGTGGCACCTCTAGTGTTGCATCACATTATCTCACTACCATTGGGCCCACCTGTTAGCTTGTATCTACTGTACACTCTTATAAAAAATAGAGTTGGTGATGATGGCGTGCCTGCCATCCTGCAATATAGGCCGTTCGATTTATATCTGACGGATAGGAAGGAAACTATGCAATTTTGCAAAACGGTACCCACACACCTCTCAACATTTGCAAATACGGCCTTAACTCGTTCATCCTTTTCTCTCACAAGATAAACTAGTCATACAAATGCATCTTGATGTTATGTGCAACGCATGGGCATCTTGCAAGTAAGAATGAAAATAAACGACAAAAAAATATTGGACGGTGGTTCAAAGTCATGACTACGAGCACAGCAGACAAGGTGGCCTTGTATTGGTACGCTGACTCGTCTGTTTTAACACAGGAGTTGGTGTGGTGATTATACACACACGCACGCATGCACATGAACTGCATGCACGCAACACTCACACGAACACATGCAGCCACGCACGCACGCAACACTCACACGTACACACGCAGCCACACACACATGCAACACTCACACGCACAAACGCATGCATGCATGCACACACCACACGACTAACACACACTCTCACGCTCCAGTGCTCAACCTACACGTGCATGCGCACACATTAGGCCCTGACAGACACATACACAACCAGGTGATTCCCACGCATAGGTTGGAGTCTTGTCGCGCCGGCATAAATTTGTGTTGATCTGACCTTTTTCCTATGTGAATTGACAGGTCAGACCCACAAGGAACATGGTCAATTTAACTAGTCAACATGGTGCCACGCAGACTATTTGGCCGGTCAACGGAGTGCATTCCGATGCTGAACCATGAGCAAGTGGCCGTATAATCACCGCAAAACGTATATAGTGACCATAATCAGCGTATTCTAAAGTTCGGTGACCGTATTACGCTTTTCTCTCTATAGGCCCTCAAAAACTACATCTCTACACGTTCTCGCATGTTACATCTAACAACTATGCAATACATCACTACAACTACACTCTAACACAATAAATCATATGTGTGGCCAGTTATCATATTGTTACTTAATTATTCAGTTTGCATACATTAAAATTGCCTTTTAAATGTATGGCCAGTATCATCTACCGCGTGGGAAAAATCCCGCCCTTTCCTATTTAATCGGGTTTGTATCGATGGATCATGCGAAACAGCAAAACTATAGTACTATACAGTACAAGTGACAGTTCACTGGAGCGATGGCTTTCATAAATGTTCTACTCCCTTCCGCCGACATGTGGGACATCAAGCTACCGGGTCCACGTGCCATACCGAACTATAGTGCAGAGCAACCGGGGTGAAGCACCCCACTCATGGCGCTGGCGTAGTAATGAAAAATTAGATGTCAAATCACAAAGCTCCACCTTTCCCGTGGTTTAGTTGGAGGGACAAATTAATAATGCTAAAAAAGAAGTTGGTGGGATGAAGCAACCATCATTTCACTCATTTCTGAATCCGCTTCTCCCTCATCTTCTTCAAGTTAACAATGTGTTTCTTCTGCCGTTGTTCTACCTCATGTGGGACGTGGATCAGCTTGGTAAAGCACTGTGTGGGGAACCCGACCCATAAGTCGAGATCACCGAATGCACGTGTACAGTGATCCCAGAGATCAATGCTCACTGAACACACAGAAGCTGAACAACAAGAGTCTTACATCCATACATACCGTCTTACACAAATTATGACCATTATGGTCAAGTCTTACATAGAGAAGCCACAAGGGCTGAATACCAAATAAACTTAAGCAGCGGAAATCTTCATCGATAAGAAGAATCCATGCCATCTGCCTTAACCCTATAGGCATTCTGACTGGGAAACGTCCTAGTTCGCATGTTCGTCTCCAAAGAACTCTTCTTCGAACTCATGTTCTTCCATGCCTGGCCAATTAAATAACCAGTGGCAAGCAAATGAGTACTTTGAATGTACTCGCAAGCAACCCATGTTTTGGTGCAAGATGTAACAATGCATGATATAGGTAAATTTTTGCAGAAAGCTAGTTTTGAGTGCAATGACATGTTCAACAACTTGTAAGACATGCATCAGGAGAATTCAAGTAACCATGAGGATAGGTTACAGATATCAACATAAATAGAGAGGGCATCAACCCAACTCAATCATGTCAAGTCCTTTGACTTGACCCAAGTAGATCTTCCCACTTATCCAAACACACACTGGTTTGTAAACATGTGGACGTAGCCCAGGAGCGGTTACCCAACTGTCCTTGACCGTGGACACGACTATTCGAATAGTTTGACACTCTGCAGAGGTTGCACACTTTACCCACAAGATCCGGGGAACTTTCATGTCATCCACGACCCACGGTACCTCAAGTACCCGGGGTAAGCACCCGATCACTATCTTTTCCTAGACGACGCTAACAAAGAGTCCACTCGTTGTTCCGTATCCTCACGATGTACATCATACGAGATTCACTCGATCTCGTAACATCCGCGAGTGGATACAACGGTGTATTCGGTGCCCTGTGAAAACAGTCATGGCCGCCCTACCTGGCACGACCTCGTCCCGAGAGAGAGCACCAACTCTCCCCTGTCACTAGTAATGCGTGCTCCAAGCAAGTATCAGCCTAGGTAATCAATAATGCCCTTTCCCATATAAGGGTAGAGTGGTTGCGCATGTAAGGTTGGAATAACGGTCGCAACTTAAACCAATCCGTTTTGAAAACAACACACACACTTGCCTCGGTACACCACTTAGTCATCAAGTGGCTACCCAACTCATCATCTCCCCCGGGCATAAGTGGCACCTGATGGGGTTTTCGAGAAGTCTTTTGAAAATACTTTGTCTCCATCACCATGCATATTCCCGTCCCTTTTTGCTTAGCACTACTTTAGCATCCTATCTACTCCCACCGGCATAACCCTCATAGAAAGGTAGGGTCATGCATCATGCAAGTGTTAACGAGAAAAGCAACGGAGGCAAACCACCTCAAGTGGTCACCATTTTATCATGACTTCGATGCAAGCAACAAAAGTGCTATATGACATGCATAAAAAGGGTTTCATAGACATGGTCAAAGGGTTGCTTGCCTCGATTGGCTTGTTCTTCGAGGTCTTCAAATCCTTCTCCTCCTTCTTCTTCAGCTACTTCGTCAAATACAGGATCTAAACGTCGCAAGAAAATAACAGAAAAATAAGACAATAATAAAGCAGAAAATTCAAAGTGCTCAAAAAAAATGTCAACTTATTTTTGTAAAATACTAGGGTGAAAACTAAGAAGGGAAAATTCTTAGTTTTGGATTTGGAGTGGCTTAACAGGAGAAATGGATTTACAAAGGTATATTTAAATGCTTAAGATCACATTTAAATATTTAAAGTGAAGAAAAGGTTGTTGGATTTGAATGAAAGTTGCACCATTAATTAGGTGGGATTTTTACAAGAATTTAGGAACTGGAATTATTTCATTTGGATTAATATTTAGTCCAGAGGAATTTTTTTAAGTTTGACCGAAAAGAAAAAGGAAAAATGGCACTGTGCCGCTGGGCCAGAAAGGCCACAGTGCAGCAGGCCCAGGGGGAAATCGGCCCGCGCGAGGCCGCCACATCGAAGGCATAAAGGAGGAGTACGCCTTCAGCCAACGGGCGAACCGGTGCGCGCACGTGTGTTTTTAAACCTGACGGGTGGGTCCCACCCGTCAGGGCGTGAGGCTGATGGACAGGGCCCACGGCTGTCATCGTCTACCTCCGTCCAGAGGCGACGGTGAGCTCGCCGGCGGCGATATAGGGCACGGGGGGATGCGTGGGTGGTACCGTTGGAGCGACGAGGTCACACGGCGGAGGTGCTTCGGGCGTCGATGGTTCCGACCGTTCCCGGCTGCAAAAAGAGTGGGGAAGAGAGGGGAAAGGGTTAGCATTGCCGCGCGGTTCCAGATCGAGAGAAAACGGGGGCGGAGAAGGCCTGTACCGCGCGAACGCCGATGAGCTGAGGCAGCGGGGCTCGAGCTCGATCTCAAGCTCGAGCGGCTCTAGAGAGGAATGGGGGGTGCGGGAGGTTGATTAGGAGTGTGGGGGAGCGACAGGGAGCGAGAGAGGGGCTCGGGGTCGCCTTATATAGGTTGGACGATGTCCACCGTAGGCGTGGCCGTTAGAGAGGGAATGGAGGGCTCGGGGGTATTCGTGGGGGTGGTCTAGGGTGCTAGGAAGAGGGAGGAGGAGCGGGACGAGCCGCCGGCGGGCCATAGGAGCAGCGCGAGCGTTGGCCGAGCGGGGCGGCTCTCTAGCGCGAGCTGCAGGAGAGAGAGGAGGGCGCGGGAGCAAGTGGACAGCCTGGTGGCATGGAGCGAACGTCGAGGGGCATTGACTGGCGCGCGGGGGAGGCTCGAGGTAGTCGGGGGACGCGGCGTCAACGGTCGGGTGCCCTGCCAGGCGCTCCAGAGCGCGACTTTGGCCGGCATCCGTGGTTTTCCCGCGTCCGCGCGCGTCCACTTGTGTCTGGCAGCTGGAGGGGGCATGGGCAAAAGCTGGAGAGAGCCTTGGATGCTTTGGAAAGCTGAGGGGAGAGGAGGCTGAGAGAGAGGGAGGAATCTGTTGTCCAGAGAAGAAAAATAGGGTTCCCCCTCCCTTCATCATTGCTTCCTCGGGCAGGAAAGCATCCAGGTGATAGAGGGGAACTAGGAGGGGTTGTGGTAAAAAGCAGAGCTCATGGAGATTAGTGGGAGAGGCCAAAAATGGGATTTTGGTAAAGTGGCAGAAGGTGTTTGATGCTGGTTTGGGCAAGTAGATGATTCCCATTTGCCATCTGACTCCACAGGGTTAAATGGCACATATAATTAGGGCCTTCCACCCATTTTGAGCTCATTTGGGCAAAGTTGCCAATGCAACTTTTGTAAACCCTAGAAATTGGCAAGAATGAACTTGTGCAGATCTAGTTGAGAAAAGCACTTCTCCTTGATGCACCACTTGGTGTGGTGGCCTCATTTGGTCAGGTGATCATGTTCACAAAAGTTGGGGTCAAGTAGAGAAAGTTGGTAGTACAAAGTTGTTCAAATTTGATTCTGGTCAAAGAGGGTTTTGGGGCATTTTGGTGAACCAAAAAGACTTTAATTGACATGAGTCTTTGCAAGGAGATCACAATATGCATTTGTGACTTGCTGGATTTTTCCTTGGATTCTTATGAAAATACTTCCTGTAGAAATATTTCAAATCCTAGAAATGGGCAGAAATGGTTTTGGGAGGTTTTGTCCAATATTTTGAACATGACCATGCGTTGGAACTCTTACATATGGATAATATATGTCCACTGAGTTTCCCTGATTTTTGTCAAATATTTTTGAAACAATAAATAATTTTTCCCTATTAAAGACCATTTCTGGCCTTAAGAAAAAACTTTTAAATAAAATAGGAAAATAATTTTTAAAATCATATTTTTGTGGTTCATGGTAGTCCTATATCTAATAGGTTTCAAATATACTCTTTGAAATATTTTTCATATCCCAAATCAAGTACTTGTAGTGCAAACCTCAATTTAGGGGTTTTTGGAAAACTAATTTTTGAAAATACTATTTGGCCAAATTATTTTTGTATGAAAATATTATATTGCACTATACACATGGCATGATCATTGGGCAGAAGTTTGGGGCAAGGAGATGAAGTATATAAGGTGGTGTTGTGTTGACTTTAAAGAGCACTTAAAAATCACAGAGAGAAAACCAACTCTAAATAAAAGCCAAATAATGCAAAAATGTTGTTGGTCCAAATTCTCGTGCTTTAATAATGCAAATGATATTTTACAAAATGCAAGGTGTGACACACTGACACGTGGGACCGCATGTTAGCAAACCGCCACGCCAATGTCCTCTAAAAATAAGAAACCTCCCCCGCCATCCGCGCGGCAAAATCACCTCCTTTTTACTAATCTTGATTCTATAATTTTTTAGATCAATATAATTGAGATTTGTATAGATAGCACACTGGAGCAAAACCAAGTGGTATAGTTAAGGTCATCCACAATGTGTAGCCAAATGTGAAAATAGCGTTGGCATCATTGGGAACCTTGATGGACGATGCTAACAAAGCCAAAAAGATGGAACTGAAGCTCCATGATTGATTGATTGAAGGAATAGAAAAATGCAACGTCTCTCCTGTTTCTCCCATGCTTGGATGCATGTACAGTATAGAGCATAGAGTCTACTCCCATGTCCCTTCTATCACAAATCACAAAGCAATGGGGCGTCAAATCACAAAGCACGGACGATGCAACCATCATTTCACTCTTCGGTGACTCCACTTCTCCATCATCTTCTTCGAGAAACCACCTCACCGCACTAAGCTGGACGGACGACGCTATTGTGTACTAGTAGTACTCGTACATTTATGCGTCCTTTGGTTTAATGAACTTTTTGGATGCAAATAAGGCGGTTGTCTCGGCTTGCAGGTGGCACCTGTGAGCGACTTACCATGGTCTCCCTCAATGGTGTTCTCCGTCGAACGCACTTCGCCAAACCACAACATTCGAGATATAGTCGACATCAGCGCAATGGGGACCAAAGTCAAATATAGTTGCTACCTCCATTAATTTGTACGCAAGGCCAGTATATCAAAATTACAATTTGCAAAAGGCCACTAACACTAATCGAGGCAAAATTGATGGGGTTTTCCTTGTACTAGAACCAAGGACATTAATATACCCTTGCATGCATGCGGAAGTGAGAAGGTTGGTTTGCATGCGCTGCATTAATCAAGTGATGAGGAGTGAGATAGTTAGCTCTTTGGGGTTCGGAGAAAAAATACACATTAATTGACACGTCAAACAAGGATTTGTATCGATTAACCCTACGAAGGAAAACCCAGCCTTTCTTTTTTAACACTAGTACTCCTAGTACGTACGTAGTTATCCTGTTTGGGTCTAGGCCTTGCATTGCCATACTCCGCCACACATTTTTTGCCAAGCTTTCCTAAAGTTTTCAAAATGAAAAGGAGGTACACTTGCGCATGGCTGTCGCGGTCGCATCGCACCCTCACACGGTCGCTCCTACACGCCGCGGTCGCACCGCACCCTAACACAGTCGCTCCTGCATGCCACAAACCCAACCAAGGGAACGCACCCTCACTGACACGTGCTACCGCATGTGAACAAACCAAACTCAGCCATCCTACCGCTGACACATAATTCGATTCATACAGTACGTTTATCCAACCGCATGTTGCGGAGGATCCATATGGCCCGTGCGGTGGTCTGTTGGGGAAGAAGAAGAGGTGAGGAAGAAGGGTTAGGAGATGTAGGATATTCATCCAACTGCTTGAAATGGTAGACTGACCCAAATGATGAAAGTCAGGCGACTTGCATAACAATATATGTTTTTACATAGCAAAAGATCCCTCAAAACCAAAACATAAAGAAAAACTATCACTACTCGTAGAACGAGACGGGCCCGTCGTCTTTGGCTGTCGGCGTGAACCAGCCGTAGCTGCCAACGTGTGTCTCCGCACCATGGTTGTCCTCGGCCTCCAGCTACTCGTTCACGCGGAGCGTGCGGGCGCTCTGCACGGACGAGAGCACCGCCCGGTTCAAGTCGAGGACGTCCGATTCCGCCTGTAGGAGGGCCTCGATGGCAGTGGCATCCGCATGCTCCGCGTCGAGTTGAGCCTCCCCCACCTGGTTCAAGTCCAGGACGTTCGGTTCCGCCTACATGAGGGCCTCGATGGCAACGGCATCCGGGCATTCTGCGTCGAGTTGAGCCTCTGCCACCCGATTCAAGTCCAGGATGTTAGGTTCCGCCTGCAGGAGGGCCTCGATGGCAGCGGCATCCGCCTCAGGTCGAGCCTCTGCCGCCCGGTTCACATCCATGACATCCGGTTCCGCGTGCAGGACAACCTTGATGGCAGCGGCATGCAAGCGCTCCATGTCGAGTTGAGCCTCTGCCTCGCGGCCCTCCTTTAGTATCGCCAGGTTGAACCGCTGGTCCGCCTGCACCATGGGGTCCCAGACGCCGCCACGAAGTCGACGTCAATCGTCTCATACCCATCAGAGGCCTTCTGCGTCGCGACCTCTGCCATGAACATTGGATCGGCTTCCTCCTCCTCGAAGCTTGGCTCCAGAGAACCCGGGGATTGGCCCGCCGCAAAGCGAGCTTTCGAACGGAGGTCTGTGGCGCCGACCGCCACCATGATTTTTGGGTGGCGCTCCGGCGTCAGCATCTTGTAGAACGTGATCTTGCGGCGCACCATGGCTTTCCAGCGCTCTAGGGGACGCTTGATGCGGGCTAGGGGATCGAAAGGTGGTGGAATGGGCTATAGAGGAGGTGTTGTTTTGTGGAAGTGGCTGGCGTAGGCCGAGCAGCGAAGGTTCTGGGGTGAATAGTGGTTCCTGTGATGACCGGTCAATTGGTTTTGACTGTACATCGCTCTTGTCGCGTTCGCTTTGCACCTCGGCACACTAGACCCTCCACGTCGCTCACCGAATGGAATGTGCTTCTTCTTGCGTTTTCGATCGCTTGTGGGACCGCGGTTGAGAGCAAACCGACGTCCCTCCCCCTCCCCCGCCCTTGTCATTTATACTACCACTCCCTTGCTTTTATGCAGTGTAAATAAAAGAAAGAGGGAGTATACTACGGATAAGGATCCCCTGACGTGGTCGAACCCATTTAGTAACAGACATGCGGGGCCTAGCAAGCATGGGTCCGCTAGTAAGTGACCAAAAGGGAGGGTAAGGCAGGGATACCTACATTAGAGGATCCACTTCCACTACTACTCCCTCCTTCCATTTACTATACAGGGCCTAATGCTTTTTTCGAGGCTAACTTTAACCAAATGTTAGAGTTGTCGGGGGTTGGGTGCGAGTAGAACGGCGCCGGTGCCTGGAAGCGGAATAAGACGTAGACACGAACGCCGGCGTACTTTACCCAGGTTCGGGGCTCTCTTAGGGGATAACACCCCTAGCCCTGCTCTATGGGGTCTCCGCATGATCACTAAGGCAGAAGTGATACAAAGATGCTCCTTGAGCTGTATGCTAGAGGTAGGAGAAGGCAAGGCTAGCTCTCTCCTGCTCTAGAGAAGTGGCTAGGTCTAATGGGGTGGGAACCCTTTGCATGGCTGCCCTGGGGGTTTATATAGGCCTACCCCCAGGGGTACAATGGTAATCTGGCCGGGTGTTGGGCCAGGCTGTCAGTGTCTCCGGCCTCCGGCTTCTCTGCCGTCTACTGGGGCCCGCCGCCTGGTGGCCCCGCCGCCTAGTCTGGTACGGAGCCGACAGGCCGCTCCCGCCGCTCACGGGTCTGGTTGGTGGCGGCTCACTGTAGCCGTGCTGCTAATGAAGCGGGCTTGGTCAACTCAGTGTGGCTACAGTCCCGCCGCCTGGCGGGAGATCACTGAAGCCACACCTGGTCTCATCAGGTTAATGGTGCACTTGCTTCGAGGGAAGGTACGGCCGCCTGCTGGAGGCCGGCCTTCCCACGGTCCGACTGGTTCAGTGCATGCCGTCTTCCGAAGTGTCACTGCCTAGTAGGGCCCGCAGCCTGTAGGCCGTACCGACAGGTCGTCGTGGGGAACAGGGCTCCGCCTGTCCGGAGTGACGTCAGGGGGAAGTGGCAACAATGCCACGTCATGCGGAGATCTCCGCCTGTACGGGGCACTGTGGCCACGCCAAGTCCAGATTCGGAGGTGAGGGGCTTCACTGTAGCCACGCCCTATCTCGTCCTCTTGATGGGGCACAAACTCCGAGGGCGCCAGGTGGCCGCCTGCCTGACGCCGTCCTCTCTAGAGGCTGGCTGACTGGAGCCGGCCGCTCTTGGTGCCGTCTGCTAGTGCTGGCCGTCCTTCGATGGCCGGCCTTCAAGCCAGCTAGCCCCCGGAGGGCGGAGCTTCAGCTCGGGACAGTGCGAGACGAAGCCGGCCCAGAGTTTTGATATGTTCGGGGTCTCGGGTGAGGCTACCCGTGGCCCATTACTCCAACAGTAGTCCCCGAAGCCGGTGAGGCGTCGTGGTCGAGGGGCCACAATGTCTCAGCGGCTTCCCCCCTCACCGAGCTCTGGGAGAATGTTCTATCCGCCTTGCGGCGGGTCGACTGCTGGAGTCGGCTTTGACTAGGCGGGATTGTTGGTCGTTTTTTAACTCCAAGGCGGGAAAACAAGTGGCGTGCCTGTTAAGTTTCCCAGGGCTGCCACCCGCCACAGGTACACCACGCGGCGCATGCTAGCCCGGCCAGCCTGCCACCCCACGCTCCCGATGGGACGTGACAGTGGGCTGGGCCCGCCACTACCGGGCCTCGGCACGCGGGCGGATCCGCTGTGCCGAGGTGGGCGGTTGCGATTCCCACGAGCGTTCAAGGCGCGGTAAGTGTGCGCGGTAAACAGGGAGTCGTGGGGTCGTGGGCGCAGTTAATCCCACAATCCCACGCCCCGCCCCCTCGGCTTCGTAGCCCGAGGGCTATAAGTAGGGGGAGGGAGGGGTGCAGTGGAGCACGTGTGCCCCCTCCCACACTCTCTTCCTCCTTCTGCTCTCTCCGCCATTGCTGCTGCTGCCGCTCCGTGCTTGCCATGGGGCTGCCG
Organism: Triticum timopheevii; assembly: GCA_963921465.1. Classification (NCBI taxonomy): domain Eukaryota; kingdom Viridiplantae; phylum Streptophyta; class Magnoliopsida; order Poales; family Poaceae; genus Triticum; species Triticum timopheevii. The sequence goes on along the minus strand of OY997264.1, from coordinate 241,786,753 downwards.
CCGTTCGCCGCCGACGCGCTCCGCCTCCCTTCGCGGCCCCGCCCGAAGCCATGGCGCGCGAGAAGGGCGGCAACTGGGACGGATCGACGGTGATTGAAGACCACATGTCGTTCCTCCGAGACACGCGCCGGATGCCCAACGCGGCGTTCATCAAGGCGCGGGTGCCGCCGTCGGAGGAGATTTCGCCGGCGTCGAAGGGGAATGAGGGGGTCGTCTTCCGCTAGCACTTCCTCCGTGGCTTCGACCTTCCGGTGAGCGGCTTCCTCCACTCGTTCCTCGACTTCAAACATGTCCAACCTCATCATCTAATGCCCAACACTGTGACCCTGCTCTCCGACTTCGTCACGGCGTGCGAGGGCTACATCGGCATCCTCCCCACACTCGAGCTGTGGGGAGCTATCAGGACCCCGACTCAATGCCACATCGATCTAGCATGTAACACCTCATATCACTTTGCGGCCTCATGCACGGTATTCCCACGTGTGTCACTTTACCTTTGCCCGGGACCGTTTGCGCCTTTTGGCACACGTATATGATAGTGTTGCTAGCATCCATATGATAAGGAGCCCGGGCTGACATGGCTAGTCGTAAACCCAAAGTGGCACGAACTTACAGGGACAGGCATCCATGACCCAGCATCGAACGTGTCGGTCATCAGCGAGTGAATCCAGGCTATAGCACTGGGCTAGCAGGACTCCAGTGAACCGGGCTGTAGCGGGCTAACAGGACTCCGATATTCATCGCGTGACATTTCCCCGAAGGGACAGACACAGGAACGAAGGACACATGCGGGCCAGCCTAAGTGTTCTGGAGCAGAAGCAAGCTACCATGGCTCACTGGAAGCACTAGGAGACATTTCCTGGTAAGAAAGGCTACTATGGATAAACAACTAGATAGTCAGATCCCACACATACCAAGCATTTCAAACATACACACAATATGCTCGATATGTGTAAATACAACATGGCATCACAACATAACTCTACGACTCAAGTATGTATTCTTTAGGCTCCGAGGAGCGAGATATTACAAACAGGGGTCTCATGACCCAACATTCAGAGCATACAAATCAAAGTACAAGCGGAAGATTAACATGTCTGAGTACAGACATCTACAAATGAAAAAAAGGCTGGGAAGCCTGACTATCTACCAGATCCTGCCGAGGGCACAAGATCGTAGCTGAGGTAACAAGCTAAACGTCGAAGTCCACGCGGAACTACTAACGAGAGTGAAGTCTCTCAGCAAAAACATAAAATAGGCAAACGTGAGGACAAATGTACCCAGCAAGACTTACATCAGAACTAACTACATATGCATCATTATCAACAAAGGGGATGGTGGGGTTTAACTGCAGCAAGCCAGCTTTGACTCGGTGGCTATCCTAAACTACTACGGCAAGTAACTCTTTTGAGGTGGCGCACACGAGTCCACATATTCACCATATCAATACACCACTATGGATCCGCTCCCGTCTCCCTACGAGAACGCCATCCATAGCACTCACGCGTATCTTGCGTATTTTAGAGTATCCACTTCCACTTGTCTATGAACTATTATAGGCAACCCAGAAGTCCTTTACCGCGGACACGGCTATTTGAATAGATGATGTTAACCCTGCAGGGGTGTACTTCTTCACACACGCTCTCGCCACTTACCGCCATGTACATGTCATGTATCTCGGCAACCTTCAAGCGGAAGCCTGGCGAGGGTGTCGGCCACGACCTACCTAAACACTCAAGTCTCTAGTCCAGGTTTATCGCCTATTCAGGTTCCATCCACTGGGAGTCCGGCTGAGGTTTCCACATACGGCCACGAACGATGTGAGCTGGGTTCCCGAGACACCAAACGGGTGCCCGGTACACCATGCCATGGTGTATCTACCGCATCATAGCCCACCCCTAGGGTCAGCTCTATGCACGGCCTCCAACACATATCCTACAGACACCAGAAACTAGTTGCATCTCCTGGACAGAGAACAAGGGTGGTTAAGAAGCCGAGAGAGTCAATTAAGGATCCCAATGTGTGGCAGTAACTGTTCATGGATCACAAACACAGATCTCATTTCCTGAGCATGGTTTCAATGAGACAACCCACCATGTACTCCTACATGGCCTCTCACCACTACCTTTACCAAATCGTGTTCACGCACTTAGCTCTCAACAGTACGACATGTTCACACACCTTCGATTCATCCCCGATGAATCAGACCTGACTCAACTCTAAGCAGTAGCAGGCTTGACAAACAAGCATGAATGAGTAGGCACATCGGGGCTCAAACAACTCCTACTCATGCTAGTGGGTTTCATCTATTTACTGTGGCAATGACAGGTCATGCAGAGGATAAAGGGGTTCAGCTACCGTAGCAAGTAACAGATGAATCGTTGTTGTCCTAATGCAGTAAAAGAGAGCAGGAGCAAGAGAGTTGGATTGTATCAGAATGAACAAGGGGGTTTTGCTTGCCTGGCACTTCTGAAGATAGCATTGAGTCTTCATCAGTGTCAACGATCACAACATCGGTACAATGTCTACCGAGGGGGAACAACACCGACAAACAGAGAAGAAACACGAGCAATGCAATGCACAATATGATGCATGCTATGACATGGCAATAAGAAGGTGTTTTGGCTAATGCAAGCTAGAACAGATTGAGATGAGTCCATTTGAACCAAAGATTCAAATGCAAACCCATTTTAAGAGGTCATAATAGTGCATTAACTTGTTTCACCTAAACAGCAAGGTTAATGTGTTCTAACATGCATGAAACCAGTGCAGATGGATAGAATGGATTTTTCTGATCATTTTTCATATATCATTTTTTTGATTTCGAGGTACGGTTGATTTTCTATGATTTTTAGAAGTTTTTAGTTATTTTGTGGAATTTCCTGTATAAGAATAATTCCAGTAATTGAATTAATGCGTCAGCACTGCGTGAGGGTGACGTCCACGGTCAACTGGGTCGGCCAGGTCAAACCTGACCTGTGGGACCCACGTGTCAGTGGTTAGTTAACTAACTAAACAGAGTTAGTTAGTGTTAGGTTAAGCACTAATCTAGGTTAATTAGCGCTAAACTAACCTAACTAATAATTAACAAGGGTGGCCCACACGTCAGCAACCCAGGGGGTCAAACTAGGCCCACCCAGTCAACGATCAGCGGGGTCAAACCCACCGGCGACATGACGCCGGTGAGGCCAGACGCGGTGGAGGGGCTCGCGTTTGCGTCTCCGGCGACCAAACGGGCGGCCGAGAGCACGCGCGGGGAGCTGGGGCTCGCCCGCATCCAGGGAGGCATGCGACAGCAGCGGGGACGGCCGGAGCTCGCCGGAAACGAGCTCGGGGCGGCGCCAGCGTTCGGGTGTTTGTGGCTACGGGGCTGTAGTGGCCGTGGTATCCCGTTCGTGGTACCTACAGCAGCTAAGCGAGGCGGCGAGCATGTTGGACACGACGCCCGCACCAAATGGTCGCCGGAGTCGTGTCGGCGGCGAGTGCAGGCGGCGAAGCAGTTGGGCGAGAGGGGAATGGCGGCTACGGCATGCAAGAGGGAGAACGGAGAGGGGGAGGATGATCAGAAGCTCACGTAGAACACGACGAGCGACTCGGTGAGCTCGGGGAGGGGCCGGAGCGAGCGGGGCGGCGGAGGCGATCTCGGCGACCTGAGGAAGAAGAAGGCATCGGGGCGGCACTGCAGGGCATCCGGTGAGGCTTGGCTCGTTGAGGATGAAGCTAGAGATGATACAGAGCTCGGGGAGGCAGAGATGGAGCGAGAGAGTGGCTGTGGGCGTGGGGTTACGGCGGCGCGTCCATGGAGGTTTTGGCCATGGCGGGGAACGGGCGAGGGAGAGGAGTTGGGGGCGAATGGAGGGGTCCAGGGGGTCGGGGCGATGACGTGAAGGTCGTCCAGACATCCAGGGGCGCGGGCGGCAAGCAGGAGGTGGCGCACAGCGGTGCGCACGCGTCGGGCACGCGCCCGTCCTCCTGGCAAAGGAGGAAGACGACAGGGGAGGTGGCGGTGGTGGGCTGGGCCGGTCAGCTACAGTGCTGGGCCGGTTTGTGGGCTGCACAGGTGAGGCCAGGTAAGATTCTCTCTCTCTCTCTTATTTGTTTCTGTTATCTATTTTTCTTCCTCTGTTTTGATTTAGTTTAGCAACTAAATCATTTTAATAAATTCTGTAGGTTATTATATGGCTTGCTAAAATATATACAAAGCCACTCACAGACTTCCAGAATTATTGGTGTCATATTTAATATATATTAAATATAAATCCAAAGCAAATAGTTATTGGATTAACTCAAATGGCCAAAATAAATATTTCCGTGACTCCAAAAATATTGGTTTGAATTTTACCTCTTACCAATATTTCTGTAGAATAACAGGAACATTTTCTTGGACTCATTTGAGAAGATTTAAATGTTTTTTTTTGAGGGGGTTAGACAGTAGGAAAGGCTCCTACTGCATTTGTATTGCTAATTCACATCAAGTCAAAGTTACAAGTGTTACATTGTGTATGTACAAGTGGGGGAGTAGTGGAATGCTAGGGAAAAAGAGAGAGGATGGGTCACAGTTGATTTGAATGTACAGCACCACTAAGTTACAGAGCTAAGTATGTCAGCCACCATATTTCTTTTGTTGTTGGGCATCCTGTAGGCTATGTTGGCAAAATCTCTCCTGAATCTAGCCTCCCAGGATGGAATTGAGGGGTCAGTCTTGCGGAAGTATTTGTTGTTCCTCTCCTTCCAAAGGCTCCATGCTTCCACTAAGAAGACCTCCATGGCCATGTTTCTGGGATTTAAAGTCTTGAAGTGTGTCATGAGGTCGAGTCTGTCACCTTGCAATGGCCAGAGGATGTTGAGCTTGTTCCAGCATGCGGCACTAAAGGTGCAATGGAAAAAGAGATGTTCAACCGTTTCTTCTACATCTTGTCCACAGAGTAGGCAATTCAGATTGGTGCCAATGTTGTAATGCCTTCTTTTAAGCATGTTTCTTGTATTAAGGCGATCGGAGAGGAGAAACCAACCGAAGACCTTAATCTTAGGAATGCACTTTGTCTTCCACAACCAATGATAGGCATCATGAGCAATTATCTATCTGAAGTAGAAGGTGTAGTAGGCCGTGGTTTTAAAGGTTGCTGATCCCCAGGTGCAAAGCCAGGCATCTTTGGAGTCAGTCATTGTGGCGGCGCTGACATTGGTTTGGAGGGCTCACAATTCATCAAACGCTTGTACCGAGAGGGGCAAGAGAAAGGCCTGGTTAAGATGGGTGATTGATAGAAATTCCCGCGTGGAGACATCTTCATTGCTCGAGAAGGAGAAAGCACGCGGGTATGTGTCTGCCAAGATGGAGTTGTTCCAGTCGTCCTTCCAGAATAGAACGATGTCCCCCGCACCAATTTTAACCTTAGTGATCCCTCGGTAGGTGGGCATGAGCTAAATGATTTGTCGCCACCAGAACGAGCCACAAGGGGCAGCTGCATGGCGGACAGTGGAGGCATAGTATGTGTCCCAGATGAGGTGCACCCAAGGTGTGTCGAGCTTATTGTAGAACTTGTGTAGTAGCTATAGAAGCATTGCATCATTTTGAACTTTTAGGTTGAGAACTCCGAGGCCACCATTTTGTTTTGGTCGACACACCATATCCCAGGCTGCGAGCGAGTTACTTTTCTCACCATCTTCTCTTTTTTTGGTCCAAAGGCCATGTCTTCGAATCTTGTCAAATTGCTCAACGATCTTAGGTGGTAGTTTGAGGACTCCCATTGGGTAAATCGCCAACGAGGTGATGAGAGAGTTCATGAGAGCCAGTTTGCCCGCATACGACATAAGTGACAATGCTGCAGTGATTCTTCTTTCAGCCTTGCAGATCCAGGGAGTTAAGTCAAAGACTGTGAGTTTGGACGTTCCCAGGGGTAAACCCAGGTACGTGAATGGTAGCTGCGCACAGGCACAACCGAAGATGTCCGCAATTTCCTTGTATGTTTCCTCCGGAGTGTTTAAAGGAATAAGTGTTGACTTGTGGAAGTTAATATGCAGCCCCACTGAATCTGCGTAGTCCGTGAGAATCTGTTTCATGCAATTCGCCTGGAGACGACAGGCCGGCATTACAATGATTGTGTCGTCCGCATATTGAATGACCGGGAATTGATTGTCACGGCCAGAGGGAATCGGAAGACGTAGAGTGTTATTATGCATGGCGTCATTAATGGCAGTTTGGAGCAAATCCGCGGCGAGTACAAAGAGCAAGGGGGACAGTGGGTCACCCTGACGAAGGCCACACTTGCACCAGAAATGTTTGCCCGGTACCCCATTAAGTAGCACGGAGGATTTACCTGAAGAGACGATGCATTTAAACCAGGCGATCCATTTGTCATTGAATCCCATACCCTTCATGATCTGTATTATCGTAGAGTGTTGCACCGTGTCAAAAGCTTTGGCGAAGTCAAATTTAAGGAAAACAATCTCGCGCTTGGATGCTTGGCATTGGTGTTTGTACTCAAAGGCCCAGGCTAAGCAATCATGGATGGTGCGGCCCTTAAGGAAACCATATTGATTCTGATGTACGATTTTCAGGATGATTTTCTGTAAGCGATTAGCGAGCAGTTTTGTGATCAACTTAAGGCAGCAGTTGAGTAGCGTAATAGGCCGGTAATCATTGACCGTTTCTAGAGATTTGGTCTTAGGGATGAGGGTGATATGTCCATAATTGAGGCTTTCCATACTAAGATTTCCCTCATGAAATTCCGTACAGAGGCGATAGAAGTCCTCTTTTATCACCGGCCAACAGGCTTTGAGAAATGCACCGTTGAAGCCGTCGGGGCCAGGGCCCAGTCAGGCGGCATTTCATTAACTACAGCATCAATCTCTTGCGTAGTGAAGGGAGTGGTGAGGCTGTCAAAATCCACATTTTCACGTAGCATCTGGGAAAGGTTGAATTTCATTTGTGGTGGCTTCGTTGTCCCCAAACAAGCTTTGAAGGCCTCAAACAAAATAGACTCTTTTCCAGCGTGGTCCTCAACCACTATGTCATCAGTGGTTTTCAAGCTGGAAATGAAGTTTTTGCGGTATCGTTCCGTGGCCACTGCTTGGAAGAACTTAGAATTCTCATCACCAAATTTGATCCAATGAGTAGTGCATCGTTTCTTCCAGTAATCTTTTTGATGCTGAAGGAGTCTGATCAGATGTTTTTTGAGAATGGATTGAAAGTTCTGTTCTTGCCTTGTCAACATTCGGCGATCAGCAATATGGTCAATCTCATGGAGAGCTTTATTAGTATTAGCAATGGCAGTCTTAAGCCTTGAAATTTTCTTGCTCCACTGACTGAGGGCATGTCTCAAATTTTTAAACTTTTGGCAGAGGTTTGTAGCAGCATTAGCAGATTTACCAAATTTGAGTGGTTTACTCCAAGCATTGGCAACCACCTCCATGAAACCAGGGTGTGCAATCCAAAAGGTTTCAAACCTGAAGATTTTGCTTTTAGGAATGTTGGTTTGAATCACTACCGAGCAAGGCGTATGGTCTGAAACTGGACGTCCGAGGGGATTGACCATGGTGTTCGGAAATGAGGAGGTCCAATTGAGGGTGGTGAAAAACCAGTCAAGTTGTTCTAATAATGGATTCTGTTGCATATTGGACCAAGTGTAGTGTCTCCCTTTGATTGGTAGTTCAGTGAGGTTTTGCTCTCTGATGAAGTCATTAAAAGTGAACATATCATGAACATTGCCACTAGGCTTGTTCCTGTTATCAGGTGAGCGAATGTAGTTGAAGTCACCAAGAATGAGCCAGTCTTCTGTTGGTGGTATATCGATATCGAAAAGCCATTGGGTAAATCTATCACGCATTTCTCCCTGGCAAGGACCATATATGTTCACCAATTTCCAAGTGTGTGAAGACATCGTGGAAGTGAAGGTTACGCCCAACGCAAATTGTTCTTGGAGAAAGATGTGACCCAAGAATAAAGAACTACACCAGATCGTTATAATCCCTCCCGAAGCGCCAATTGATGGAATAAACGCAAATGAATCAAAACGCGGTGGACAGATAGTCTTAAGGACACTAGCATTAAATTCTTGCATCTTCGATTCTTGCAAACAAATGATAGAGCAACCCGAAGAGCAGATCACATTAGACAACGCTAAGAGCTTTTTAGGAGAGTTCAAGCCGCGAATATTCCAACACAGTACGTTCCAGTTATGCAAAAGAGACATAAAAACCGCGAAGATAAGGTGCAAATCTTAGGTAGAGGGTGTAGCCGGTTCCACGACGGCCCCATTGAGCGCATCTGCAGTGAGCTCCTCAGCTGGAACTGCACAGAGTTGCACTCCAATTTGTTGCATTGTGGAGATTGCAGTGGGAGGAGGGATCTCAGCAGCATCAGTATCAGACAAGGAGGTGGTGTGAGGCACAGCAGAGGGAGTAACCCGTGGCTTCACCTTGGACTTAGAAGGGCGAGAATCCTGATTGTGATTGACACGGAAACCATCATATTTGTTCTGCCTGGTGCTTCGACGAAGGGGAGCAATGCTGAGGGGGGCAACAGATTTCCCCTTGCGGCCAAGTACTCTGGTTTCATCAGTAGAGGAAGAAGGAGCTAGGTTCTCCTGCATAACTATCACAGACTGAAGGCCAAGGGGCATGGTATCAGTGCCCTCAGACACGGGCATGACATCCACTGGGACCATCGAGACCTCAAGAGCAGATTGGTTGCTAGCTGTGAATTCAGTAATATCAGATACCTAACGCGGTTCAGAAACTGCCACCAGTTGGAGCTGTTCAGAAATTTCAGACACTTGGAGTGGATCTGGTGTAAGAGCACCAACAAAAAGTGTAGAAGGACTTGGGGCAGAGATCACCCGGTCTGCAAGTTGTGGTGAGGTAGTATCTAGATGTTCCACCTGGGAGGCCGGCTCGGGAAGTAGCAGAGGGCCCTCCGTAGTATCAGCAGCCTCATCGATGGCAGAAAGCCTTGCAGAGTTGGTTTTAACTTAAAGCATAGGTTCCTCAACCTGGGTGAACTGCAGTGTGTTGTTGTCTAAAGTGATTTGAATCTCCACACGCACCGAATCAGTCCGAACACCATAAGCATTACGCCACGGACCCATAGAGGCCAAGTAGGGGCAGAGAGCATTGTATATTGATAGGTTAAGCTGCTGGCGGGGGACTGGTTCAGACAGCAGGAGAGACAGCAGCTGGTTACCATGGTTGGATAGGGCAAAGCGAATACCTTGGTTGTGCAGTTGCACAGAGACCGTCAGAAGGTCCTGGTTGAGTTCAGGATTAACATTCAGACCAGCATTGTCCATTATAATCAGGGCGTCACCCGAGCTTGCCGCACTTGAGCTGTCAGACAGAGTGATTGAATCATTCCAGGCATCAGCAGCATTATCAGTGATGTTGTGTTCTGGGACTACGCCATCCATGACAGAGAGGCCCTGGGCAGCTAGCCAGGATTGGTAGTTCATCAAATGGGCAGGCATGGCAATAGGCTGCGGAGGTGGGGAAGGGGGCCAAGCACCCCAACCCTCATGAGGAGGAGCTTGAGCATGACCTGCAGGGGCGTCATTGTTGGGGGCTGCATTTTGGACGAGCCAGTTGTGCACCTGCTGTTGATAAAGCTGCTCCGCTGTCAGGTCAGGTCCAAACTGTGGGTGGGGGTTGCCATCTGGGGGCGGTGGTTCTTCTCTTGCCGGAGGAACTTCAGCCAACGTAGCGTTCCAGTCCCTGCTGCGGAGGATTGTCACCTGCACAGTCCAGCAATCTCGAGCACCACCAAGCTGCCATACCACAAAGCTCTTGGGAATTAATCTGAGATGGATTACTTGAGCTTTAATGAGCATGAACCTCCTATCTTTCCTCGGATTGTACCAATTGATCAGTGATCCATAACCCCCTAATGCTTTGGTGATATAGTAATCAGTTTGGTAGTCATAGGGGAAACCAAAGAACATAATCCAGACAGCAGGACCAAAAGTAGTGATTCTCCTATTGAGTGCTTCATTATGTGGAACAAAGGTAATGAGTAAATCCTCATCCTCAAGCTCAAGAGGAGTTGCAACCGCAGAATCACGAAGAAAAGAGTTGGAAAATCCAAAGATCCCAATGCCAAAGGGGTGGTCACTTTCTTCAGTGGTAAAGAGGTGGGCCTCATGAAGCAAACCTTGCACGGCGGCGCGGACAGCAGCACATCGGTGAAGAGGAACATAGGCGCTGGTCTCGGCAATCGCCAAGAAATCGTGGTTCAGAGGCGGAATGGGTCCAACCACCATCCCACTGCGCACCAAGCGATCAGCAGGTCCGGGCTCAACGACGAAGCCCGGTGGCAAGAAAGGCACCGGATTGAGGGGGTAGTTGGCCATGGCGGTGAGGTGGAGCGGTGGTCGAGTAGTCAATGTCGATGGAAGTGATGTGTGGGGGGAAGGTGGTGGCAGGGGGGCGATGCTGGTATTGGGCGGGGACGTTTGGAAACTCAAGGAAGAATGGCGACTGTCCGGGGTATTTTTGGAATGGATGGTATTTTTTGGGACCCATTTCCATTGTTGATGCCACCATCTAGCATGGCAATTAGAAGCCACGTGTCTGTAAGCCCCACAAAAGGTGCATCTATTTTTCGAGCAAGAAATCAGACCCTGTGCGGAAGAATGGCAAGTCGATGAGAAGATTACAGAGTGATTAATCATCTTGCCATGCTGCAGAAATTGATTGTCAGTATTTTGGGCTGGCGAAGGGTGCTGAGCGGGGCGGTTAGGGCAATTGAAAGCCTTATGGTCCGGGGCTGAGCAATTAATGCAAATTAACCTGGCGGTGCAGCAAGATCGGTTGTGTCCCCATTGCAAGCAACGAGCACAAAGTGCGGCCCAACAATCCGCTAGCATGGATATTTCTTTTTCGGAGTAATCAGGTTGGGCCAAATCAGCCTTATGCTGGGCTGATAGAATAGGGGGCCAATGCTTATGCAGAGGGGCATATTTGAAGTCCGAGGATAAAAAACTCTGTGGCAGTGGTGGATAGGCAAGCCATAATGGGCATTTAAAGGCCCCAAGCATCAAAAATGATCGTGGCTGATTGTCCTCAAATTTTGCCTGGGCGAGATAAATGTCCCTGAGTCATAAACGGTCTTCTCGGGGCACTGTAACCGCGTCGGCATTGAATACCTGAGTAAAAGAACCAAATCTGATAGGTGGAGGCTCGCAATGAAGAACATGTTTATGGGTATGATCCGAAGGAATATGATGAACATACGTTGACGTGGATGCTTCATTTGAATGTTTATTGGAAAATACCATCTGCTTGATCGGCAACAATTCAAATTTGCTTAATTCTTTCACTGAATCATGACTGAAAACCGCAGCAGTAGTGTGGCTAGAGAGACAGGGTGAAATGGCTATCGGTTTACGGGCCGAAATGCAAGTGAGCTCCTCATCAGCATGCCAACCAAAATTGCCAAGGTGGCTACGGTTGAATTTACCATTGAACAAATGAAAATGGCATATGAAGTCCGGCCATATATGATCTTTGAGTCCATAGATAAAATGACCAACCTTGTTGTTGGCCACCGAAAACCGAAAACTCCGAGAGTGCAAATGAGTGACCTTGAAACCAGCAGCAATTCCACCAATGCAACATTGAAGAGCGATGCCCACCGATTCCACCGAAAGAAGAAAGGAGGCGGACGAAAAAGAGACCACCAAGAAGAACTCTTTGGAATCCCTGGAAGGAGAGAAATGTACTGTGGAACCAAATTTTCTCCTCACCTGATCGGCCAGGGCTAGGCCAGGAGCAAAATCCCAATGTAGCAAGCCTTCCATCCTGGAAATCGCTAGTGGAAATCGCCATTGGAGAGGGTGGAGCAGGTGGGGGAGGGAGGGGGGGTGGGGAGGTGGGGGGAGCCATCTTCCATGCAATGCAACCAGTTCCAGAAGATTTAAATGTTGGTTATTTTTAGAGGTTTTCTGAGGCTTTTGAAAATTCCTCAATTCAAGTTTCTGATGTAAAATAGACATGATGCAACACTCTAATGCATGGACTAGCTGGGACGTGACAACTCACCCCCACTAAACAAGAATCTCGTCCCGAGATTCAGGACGTGAGGTAAGAAGATGGAGGGGGCACAAGACCAACACGATGTTCTCGATCCAGGTTGCAGCTCATAAGGTTGTTGATTTGTTGCATACGTTGATCTTGACATCCTCGCTTTTGAGATCTTCATCCACGTGATGACGACGGCGGCAAGGAACTCTACTAGGATTGATCTTCTCAAAGATCGAACTATACAATCTCAACTCGCGGAATGAGATGTTGAAACATCTTGAGTTGAGACACAAAACACATCGAGAGGGATGGAAGAACAAACGACGGGGTTTGATTTGGTGGGAAACAATTCCACGCTTAGAAAGATGGTGGATGGTGTCAAGGTGGCGAGGAAATAATTTCCATGATCCTGTAACGGGGCACCTTGAAAAAGGTGACTCATTGAACTGCTCCCTTAAGTGGCAAAAAGAATTACTTTTGATCCATAGATCATTGAAACTCTTCATACCATCTTAAGGCAATTTACAACTGATCGATCGAAAGAGCTCGAAGGAATGGCATACTCGGACTAGGATGGATGATGTGGACTACCTTGTTGAAGACAACGCAGTGGATGATTTTTGCTTATCATCGGGAATGGATGGGACCCATGGTAGGACCAATTTTGAGGATGATCCTGAACAAGAGTTACTAAGAAGGCAGCCCATAGTGAAATGGCACAAAGACGGTGCAAGCTAGGAACAAATGCAAATGTTGGAATGTTCCAACCATCATATCTGCCTGAGATTTAGATCTGGTTAGTAACAGGATACTTCAGACAACATGTCCGAAAAGGAAAGGTTGCAACACAAATCGACAAGATGATATTGCGAGATTCTCGGGAGATGAACTACAGTAGCAAGCTCCAAAACATGAGCTGGTTCCGCTACAAGCATGTGAACACGCTGTCCCAGACAAGCATGGTCACCTGGTAGTCTTACAATGAAACAGTACCGAGTTCAGGGAGGAACCATCAACGAGGATATCGAAGTCCTTGCATAAGTCTAGCTCTTAAGAAGAAACTTCTTCTCCTTGAACAGATCAATCAGTGGCTTGGTGTGCTACGGAATTCATATGGAACGAAGATGATCAGTCTAACAGACCACATAATACTTCGCACGTGCATGGCCGACTCGGGATGATTCCATAGGAAGTAAAAACATGCTTTCTCGAATTCACGGCGGCATCTTGCATCCAATGGACATGAACTAGAGGAAGTCAATTCTTTCATCCAAGCATATTCTTCATGAACGAAACACGAAGACAATGCTTATATAAGTTTCCAATACTAGCTGAATGTTCAACATGAATCATGGAGGAGATAAAAATGTTGCTGATGGGCTCAACAACAATTCATCTAGGTTTCCATATAAGTGGAATTCCACAATTATGTGAACAAGGCAATAGCATCGGTCAGACCAAAGGATATAGCGGTGTATGCCCGAGGAAACAACCACGGGTAAGACAACATTATGAATATCATCGGTTCTGACTTGACTTGACGATAGCCCATACCCAAGTCAAAATTTTGACAAGGTAATACATCCAACAACTGATCACAGGGACCAATCGGTGAAGATATCGTCTTTCTTCAACAACCACACAAACACAAGGATATCCCTTTGGAAATGAACTAAGTCAGACAAACTTTCATCTTCCAACTCTCCAAGTTGTTGTTCAGTTTACAACTAGCTCAGGGTATCCAACACAGATTTTAAGAAGGGGTGGTGTCGGTGTCAAAACCGGCGGATCTCGGGTAGGAGGTCCCGAACTGTGCGTCTAGGTGGATGGTAACAGGAGACGAGGGACACGATGTTTTTAGCCAGGTTCGGGCCCTCTCGATGGAGGTAAAACCCTACGTCCTGCTTGATTAATATTGATGATATGGGTAGTACAAGAGTAGATCTACCACGAGATCAAGGAGGCTAAACCCTAGAAGCTAGCCTATGGTATGATTGTTGTAATGTTTGTTGTCCTACGGACTAAAGCCCTCCGGTTTATATAGACACCGGAGAGGGCTAGGGTTACGCAGAGTCGGTTACAATGGTAGGAGATCTACATATCCGTATTGCCAAGCTTGCCTTCCACGCCAAGGAAAGTACCATCCGGACACGAGCCGGAGTCTTCAATCTTGTATCTTCGTAGTCTTGGAGTCCGGCGGACAATGATAGTCCGGCTGTCCGGACACCCCCTAGTCCAGGACTCCCTCAGTAGCCCCTGAACCAGTCTTCAATGACGATAAGTCCGGCGTGCATAATGTTCGGCATTGCAAGGCGGGTTCCTCCCTTGAATAATCCAGAGAAGATCATGAACACCAGGATAGTGTCCGGCTCTGCAAAATAAATTCCACATTCCACCGTAGAGAGAATAAAATGTACACTTAGTTCAATCTGCTGACGTATTATGTGGCGTGACATCACACCGCCACCAGGCCTTTGTTTGAATTACTATACCACCTCAGCACGTTTAGCGAAGCGGTTTCCTTGGAACGTCTTGTCGAAGCAGAGATCGTGTTCCCCTTATTCCGGGATTCTCATCAATACGTGTGTGGGTAACCCAACCGCGCCCGTCGCCACGCCTCCTCTATCAAAGGGGAATCCTAAACGGTCATGGAGACGGCCCTTGGTATTTCTTCCCCTTTATAAGAGGACCAAGGCTCGCCATTGTTCTTCAATCTCGCATCGAATCTCTTCCCCGCTCCTAGTTCCAACACCCAGAGCCTCAGATTCGAGCGCTTCGGATCCTCAATCATGTCCGGCTCCGACCTCCAGGGCCGGTGGATGCCCTCCTCCGTCACGGAGGAAGACATATTGAAGTTGCGTGAGGCCAAGTACCTGGCCTACGAGATTTCGCATAGGTTGCCTGCCCGAGGGCAGGCTGTGCCAGCCCCCGAGCCCGGTGAATACGTGGTTTTCGTATCCCACCTCCGTCGGGGTTTAGGCTTCCCGACGGATCCCTTCGTGAGGGGGCTCCTATTCTACTATGGGCCGGACTTTCACGACTTGGCTCCGGAGTCCATCTTCCATATCTCCGCATTCATTATCGTCTGCTAAGCCTTCCTCCGCGTCATTCCCCACTTCGGCCTATGGCTGAAGACCTTCAAGGTGGAGCCGAAGATGATCGGGGGGCGTCAAGCGGAGTGCGGCGGGGCGACCATAAGAAAAAAGGTCGATGCCCCGTGGCTCGAGGGTTCCTTCCAAGAGGAACTTGGACTGTGGCAGCAGGAGTGGTTCTATATCACCGCTCCAAGGGGCAGCAGGCAAAAGCCGCCGCCCTTATTCCGCCCGGGACCTCCACGCCAACTGATGTCGTGGGTCAACCAAGGGCTCGATTGGGGGCCGTCCGAAGACGTGCCTTCACTACAGGGCCGGATTCGAGATCTCCAAGCGAGGGAGATCGACCTGATCAAGGTGATGCAGGTTATGCTAATCAGGCACCTTCTGCCCTGCAAACGCCGTCCTCTCCGTCTATGGGAGTTCAACCCGGAGGGACCTCGGATTCTCCAACACTTCATGGGTGCGACACCCGTGGAGATGTACAAGTTGTTCTTCGGACCGCAGGTGGCATGTCCGGATTTAGCCGAGGATGCAGGCCTAAGCCGTGATCGCCCGGATACTCAGGTAAGTAGCTCAAAGTCCGGACATTCTGTTTATGTGCCTTTCTAAAGTTCGCCTCCTGACCCTTTGTTCTTTACAGGAATGGGTGGCGCGATCAAGGCTGATAAGGTGTCCGGCCCCCCTCCCAGAGACTGCACTGGAGCCCGTGCTGGTCAGAATGTTGGAGGTTGCGCCCACAGAAGGGGGCGACGGGGAAAATAGAGGAGCTAATATTTCGCCCAGAGGGACGACTAAAGAGGGGGGAACCAAGAACCCCTCCCTTCAGGGGGAGAAGAGGACCGCCTCCGAAGATCCGGAGGCCAAAGCCCCTAAGCGTGGGAAGAGATCTTCCCCGGGGGGTCCGGCGCCCAGAAAGAATCCGGACGCACAATCATCATCAAAGGATCGGCCCTCCAGCGAGCCGTGAGTATGAAAGAGGGAGTTAATTAGTAAGGAAATACCTTCATTTGTGCTTCTGTAGGTAACCGAAATATTTATATTGCAGTTCGGATCTGCAGCCTTCTCAGATGAGTTCATCTTTGGGGGACCTTCTTCCAGAGATGATGGAGAGCGATACACCTCCGTCCACAGCGCCGCCAGATGAGGCAGGCGAACCCGAAGTGTCATCACGGAGGGTATCCCCGAGTCCGGAGGGGCCAGAGAGTTCGGCACCTACTAGTGTCCGGCCGGGAGAACTGAAGAATCTGCTTGAGAGGGCGTCCATTTCAGAAGATCACCGTGCGTTAATGCGTATGGTGATTGGAAGGATTTCGTCCGCTGAGAGCGAATTGCGTAATGCCGCCATGAGTTTGCTGGTGGGATTTGAGGTATGCGAGAATGACGCACCCCTTTGTCTTTTAACAGTTTTGCATATAAAAAATGCGCCCTGTATAGATAGTAGCCCCTGAGACTCGGTAGGTTGTCGGAAACGACGGCGTACCGAGGATCGAAATCTAAAGGAATGAATTCCGTCGGTCCTATGCAGGTGGCGGATAGTCCGGGGGCTAGCCGGACTAGTGAGTTTGCCGAGTTAAATCGGCAATTTGACTTGGCAGATGCGGACATCGCACTTGTCAACAGGCGACTTGACGAGTCGCGAGGTAAAAGAGTTCTCCGCAGTCGCTTTATTAAGGGGGTCAAAGCCCTCCTTTGATAAATTATATACTATTTGTACAGACGGTGCTGCTGCTGTGGAGGGCCTTCGGGCCAAACTTGCTCGAGCTAAGGAGCAAGCCCGAAGGAGTGAAGCGGCTGCCTCGAGGGCGGCCGAGGAGTTGAAAGCCGAAAAGGCTGCGCACTGCCTAAGCAGGGCCGAGGTGGCCGAATTGGCCATGAAAGTAAAGGATGCTGCCGACCGCAATGAGGCTCTTGAAAAGGAGCGCTTATCGGAGCGGGAAGACCTGAAGAAGGCCACCGCCGAAGCCAAGGATGCCCGCTCTGCAATGCGGGCTATGAAGGAGGAACTGCGCCAGGCCGGAGAGATCGTGGCTGGCAAGCCTTTTCTGCTGCGTCGCCGGTTTATGGATGGAAAGTATGCTCAATTTGAGCGGCTGTGGAGTCCGGAGGATCCGTATATGGACTTAGCTGCAAGTGCGGCCGATGCCATTAAGCACTTCTGGAGCCAGAAGGATCACGAGGCGGAACAGCTATATTGGTCTCAATTCCACAGTCCGGATCACCCACTTCCATTGACAGACCGGTTGGCCGAATGGGCCGAGCTAAATAGATTGTCCGGACTTGCCATGACTAACATCGTGGCCCATGTCTGGCCAGAGAGGTCCAAGGCGACGAGCTACTTTGGCTTATTACAGCAATTCCTTGGAGCGGTGCCGCATATAAAGGAGATGAAGCGGTTGGCCTGTATAGAGGGCGCGCGGATGGCTCTTGCCCGTGTGAAGGCGCATTGTCCAGAGATGGACGCCACCGCTGTTGCTGCCCAGGGTTCGGATGAAGACCGGCTCCCTGCCGAGCACTATTTCGGGGAAGTTATGCGTGGCGCTCATGTAATAGAGTCGCAGTGCTCGAAGAATGTAACGTTCAAATGAACGCATTAGCTTGTAAATTGATGATTATGTTATAACTGCTTTTTATACTTGTGCGTCCAAGTAGTAAAACTTCTCCTGTGCGGCCGTTTACGTATACTTGTGTATAACTTGAAAGATGGCAGTCTTCGGCTTCAGCCCCCATGCACAAGGTGCTGGGGTGTTCGCAAAAATAGCGCGTTTTCACACTTAATCCGACGTCTCGGTCCTGATATAAGGAGGTGGTAGCGTAGCGAACGAGGCAATCCGGACTATAATGCTTTATCACTTTCACTTAGCCAGTGGAGCTCGAGGGTGGGGCTACGATATAGCCCCTGGTGGCATTGCCCTTCTCCGAAGTCGGAGCGCGTGTGCCTGACCGGGAAATGGCCCTTCGTCAAAGCGGGGAATTCTAAACATTCCGATAGTCGATCGAGTGGCTGACCAGTCTCTCGCTGTATCATGACAGTCAGTTTTCGGCTTTCTCTACTGAGGTGCTCACCCAGCCGAACTGGGGCACAATCGCAGTAATTCTCCTAGTGCCGCGTTAGCCGATGATACGGAACGTAAGGCGGCAAAACACAGGAGCCGGGCAAACCCAACATTTGACCAAAGACATGATTCGGAGCTGATGCATATAATGCCTAACTCGAGACGCCGAACACTCCCTAAGGTGTTCGGTCTTTATAATAATGGGCAGAACAATGCCCTAAGCCCCTAGTGTCCAGGTACGGGCATGGTCTTCTGACGCGGCCGATGCCAAAACGTCAGGCTCCGCTTTGGCTATAGGAAGAAACCAAGGGAGAATAACAACAAGAGACAGTAAAAAAGGTTTACGCAGGGTCTTAATCTAAAAAGAATCCTCACAACGGGTCCCTACTGCACGTCTGCGCCTGTGTCTCCGTTGCGCCGTTATCCTGGACGGGTATGCACGTTGTTCATCTGTAAAAAGAGAGGAACATTTAGTTTGAAAAATAGTTTGTGCGAAAAATATTAGCAATATAAATAATTAAAGCGGGGTTTGTGTGAACCCGTGGTTATTTGTGCGCGCAGCCCCCTGTGAAGGGGTATGCGGCTAGGGAGCCCCTAGCCCACTGACGCCGGATTCGTCTATCCAAGTCCGGGGTCTTTAAGTGACCCTCGCACTAAAATTATGCCACACGATCCGGGTATCTTGAATGTAAGAGACGCGTAATGTGGTATGGCGTTGAAGCGGACAAAAGCCTTTCGTCCCAAGAGTGCTTGATATTCACTTTCAAATGGGACGATGTGAAAAATTAATTTTTCGCGTCGAGAATTGTTCGGCGATCCGAACACGACTTCTAGTAATATGGAGCCTGTGCACTTGGCGTAATGGCCTGGCGTCACTCCTTTGAAGGAAGTGCGGCTGTGTCGAATTTTGGTAGGGTCTATCCCCATCCTACGGATTGTGTTTGAATATAGCAGGTTTAAGTCACTACCTCCGTCCATTAGGACGTTAGTAAATTGCAATCCGTCTATTATGGGATTCAATATCAGGGGAGTCCGTCCCGCATTTCGAACGCTTCTGGAATAGTCCAGGTGGTCGAAAGTGATTGGTTTTGATATCCAATCTCTACGGTCTGCTGGGTTGGACCGCGCGAAGCTCTTTTTAGAAAGTGTCGCACTATTTTTCCGTATTATCACATGAAGTGAGTTTACTGCTTTGACCCCTTGTGGGAAAGTCTTTTGTTTTCCGGTGCTCTGCTGGTGGGGTTTATCTTCTTCGCTTGACGCGTCGAGCCCCTTGTGTTCGGCATTTAGTCGGCCGGACTGTTTAAAAACCCAACAATCCCTGTGGGTGTGATTTGCAGGCCTTCCGAGGGTACTGTGGATTTGGCATATCCGACCCAAAATTTTGTTTAAGTTGGATAATTCGTCACTGTCATCCTTAAGAGGTTGTGTTTTATTATTGGGCCGCGAGCTTTTGAATCCGGCGTTGACTGCCACGCTCTTTGGGCTTTTCTCTTTATTCCGGCGCTGCTCTTTTCTGCGCCGTGATTTTCCGTTTCCATCTCTTATCTCTGATGTACTTGGGTCGCTGGTGCTGCATCGTGCTAACCAGCTATCCTCGCCCGCACAGAAGCGGGTCATGAGGCCTGTTAGTGCGAACATTGTCCCCGGTTTCTCTTGACCGAGGTGCCTGGTGAGCCATTCATCTCGGACATTGTGCTTGAAAGCTGCTAAGGCTTCGGCGTCCGGACAGTCGACTATTTGGTTCTTTTTTGTAAGGAACATGTTCCAGAATTTCCGCACTGACTCTCCGGGCTGTTGAGTTATATGACTTAGATCATCTGCATCTGGAGAACGGACATAAGTCCCTTGAAAATTTGCTCTAAACACGTCCTCGAGCTCTTCCCAACTTCCAACAGTATTTTCTGGGAGGCATTTAAGCCAATGACGGGCTGGCCCTTTGAGCTTGAGGGGTAGGTATTTTATGGCGTGGAGATCATCTCCTCTGGCCATATGTATATGTAGTATATAATCTTCTATCCAGACTCCAGGGTCTGTTGTTCCATCGTAAGCCTCTATGTTTATGGGTTTAAATCCTGCTGAGAATTCATGGTCGAGCACCTCGTCGGTGAAACATAGTGGGTGTGCAGCGCCCCTGTATTTGTGTGAGCCGCTAACATCGGACACTTGACGTGTTGCCTTGCTTCCTGGGGCCTTCTCCTTTGGCCCGTAGATGGATCTTGCTAGGCCATCTATCTTTCCAAGTTCGTTGGTTGGTTTATGTGTGGCGCCGCTGTCAGAATTTGGCCTATCATCTGGCCGTCTATCCAGCTAGGCAGCCCCTTTATTTTTGGACGGTGGGGGCTCTATGGCCTCCTCGTCGAATTCTGGTAACAGCTTGCGCTTCGGGTAGCTCTTTGATTGGTGGCCATTGCCGTACTTATCTGCGGTTTTGAGCACTTTGCTCCATCTCATTCTGAGTGTGTCTTCCGCTGTTTTGAGCCTCCGTTTTTCCTTCTTCAGGCTTTTTGTAGTACTGACGAGTCTTTTTCGAAGGTTCTTTCTCTCCGGCGGTGTGTCCGGCGTGAGGTCGTCCGGACTGTTGTTTTCACCTGGCCTGGACTGATTATCTGACTCGTCATGGTCGGACGGTTGCTTATCTGCGTGTTCGTCATCCGTTTGTGAGCCCTGCCATATTGCGGGCTCTTTGGGAGCGTTGTTGTCGAGGCGGGACTTAGGACGGCGCCTGCGCCGCCGTTTTGGTCGTTTATCGGCGTGGTTATCTTCTTCCACGACCCGTTGATCCTCGTTATCGCTCTCCTTTAGGGTGTCTACCATATATATCTCATATGACGAGGTAGTCCTCCCGTGCCTTATAGGCTCTGTTTCTTGTTTGTCTCCAGCATTGTCGTCTATTCCGTCAATGTCTTCGGAGTCAAGGTCTAGGATGTCGGTTAGATCGTCGACAGTGGCTACAAAGTGGGTGGTGGGTGGGTTATGAATTTCTTCGTCCGTTCCCCAACCGTCCTGGCCATAGTCCGGCCAAGACTCTCCTGATAATGAGAGATGCTTTAGTGAATTCAAGATATCGCCGAAAGGCGAGTATTGGAAGATGTCCGCGGCAGTGAATTCCATAACCGGCGCCCAATCCGGATCGATTGGCAGGGGTGCGGGAGGTTCGGAGTCCGGCAAGGAGTCCGGCGCCTCGGAGTCACGAGTTTCGCGGGGGACAAGATTAGTGTTCGGCTCCATCGCCGTGGATGTTGAAGCCCCCAGGGCGGCGCCTATCCACCGACCCTCAATCTACGCGATCGGCTCTGGGCTAATGGCCGAAGCGGATCCGTGTGCGGCCACCAAGGCACTGTTCGGCGGCAGAGCTAGATCATGCCCATCGTCACAGTGCGGCGCGCTCGGCTGTGGCTCGAGTCCGTCGAGGATCAAGTCTCCGCGGACATCGGCCGTGAAGTTTAAGCTTCCAAATCTGACCTGACGGCCAGGGGCGTAGCTTTCGATCTGCTCCAGATGGCCAAGTGAATTGGCCCGCAGTGCGAAGCCGCCGAATACGAAGATCTGTCCGGGGAGAAAAGTCTCACCCTGGACAGCGTTGTTGGTTGAAGATGCCATCAAGCCTATCGGTGACGACATAGAGGAACTCTCAATGAAAGCACCAATGTCGGTGTCAAAACAGGCGGATCTCGGGTAGGGGGTCCCGAACTGTGCGTCTAGGCGGATGGTAACAGGAGACGAGGGACACGATGTTTTTACCCAGGTTCGGGCCCTCTCGATGGAGGTAAAACCCTACGTCCTGCTTGATTAATATTGATGATATGGGTAGTACAAGAGTAGATCTACCACGAGATCAAGGAGGCTAAACCCTAGAAGCTAGCCTATGGTATGATTGTTGTAATGTATGTTGTCCTACGGACTAAAGCCCTCCAATTTATATAGACACCGGAGAGGGCTAGGGTTACGCAGAGTCGGTTACAATGGTAGGAGATCTACATATCCGTATTGCCAAGCTTGCCTTCCACGCCAAGGAAAGTACCATCCGGACACGAGCCGGAGTCTTCAATCTTGTATCTTCGTAGTCTTGGAGTCCGGTGGACAATGATAGTCCGGCTGTCCGGACACCCCCTAGTCCAGGACTCCCTCAGGTGGTTTATGGAAAACCAACTTGATCACGAACCCTACATAGCGGTCAGGTGACAACCTGGTAATACTTCCGAGAAGATATTCGGAAAATTACGAACCACCAATATGTTATTAAGCTCGAGAACAATCTTGCTTCCGAGGCAAGATGATGTGATCAATTAAGCAAGGGATTGAAATCCTAACTCATTGATCGAAGAGTGCACCAGAAATAAGGACTAGGTAGCACGATCTGTCTTAGAATGATGATTTAATAACCAACACGCTAAGTATGAGAATATTTTCCATTTACTACCAAGCAACAAGGTTGCTAGGAGTATTGATTTCACATGTCACATTCCATTTGTCGGTATTCCGGTTGCAACAACACAGGGACCGAGGAATGAAAAATGATGGCGAGAGTATCATTGTATCAAGAATTCATAAGAGATTGTACAATTCCCATGACATTCTTGACATAAGATGGCAATACTCCAGGGTGCAATAGATTAGAAGCTAGATTAGCATTTGATCTGCGGAATACAACTTCTTTGACCCAATCCTAAAAATGGAAAAGGTACTGGAGTTTGTTTCTCCTAGTCATTCCAGAATAGAATGGCTCGACGGACCACAAGAATAATAGGCTTCGATGAACACGGTTGCACAACTACTCCTGTCTATCAATTGATAGACGAGGGTCAGAAGACAACTAAGAGGGACAACTCAAGGAACGTATAACTTTCTGAGTTGTGGATGCTTAGATTAGTATGTCGAACCAAGTTCAACATGTTTCTTCCGGATAACCCATGCAGAGAGATAGGACTGGCAGAGTCACGATTATGAATGGAGAACTCCTCAAGAGTACTCTGATTGTGATCTTTTGGTTCAAATAACTTCTGCCTTAATGGTTCATGGTATTTGGAAGAAGGAAATACCACAGACCTCGAGGACTATCGCAAGGTTACTAGTAACATAATAGAACTAGCAAACACTATCAACATGAAGTAAGTAGGGTGAATCTCGGGTTCAAGAACCCAGGAATAGAATACCTACTACTAAGTGGCATCACGGGATGCTTTCGAGAATAAAGGCCAGAATTATCACACTGGGAACACAAAACATGGCTAGATTACTAGGTGGTTCTCTAAGACACCTAGAGTCATAATAGTAGCTCCAACATATATACCGAGGCAATAGAGTACCTCAACGCACCGGTTAGTTTGCTTATTCTGACCAAAAAGGACATCAGGAACGGAAAGAAAGGATTTCCAAATGCATCAGACTATTTAGAAACCTAGGATGACTCGGACAGCATAACGGCTGTAAATGCTTAAAATGATTTGAGACATCCTGCAAAAATGGTGGCATAACCACTCAGAAGCACAAAATCAAGGTTCCAAGACCAACTATCGACGCAGGGAAGTAGCATAAACTGAACTGGGGCGTAAAACCAACAATCTCATAAGTCTATGGATTAGTAACATGTCATCCTGATAGATAGATGAGAAGGCCTAGTTCTTAATCCCCGTAGAAGAGAAGAGGTTGACTCAGATCAGAAGGCCATGAGGTATAAGGAGTAAAAGAGCCTTACATTCCCTTCCACAATCAATTCCCTTATATAGCTAAAGCATTTCTAGACTCAACTTCGACCAGTTTGGCTTGGTAATCCTACAGGCAGTCAGGCTCTGATACCAAAGCTATTAGGACCCTGACTCAATGCCACATCGATCTAGCATGTAACACCTCATATCACTTTGCGGCCTCACGCACGGTATTCCCACGGGTGTCGCTTTACCTTTGCCCGGGACCGTTTGCGCCTTTTGGCATACGTATATGATAGTGTCGCTAGCATCCATATGATAAGGAACCCGGGCTGAAATGGCTAGTCGTAAACCCAAAGTGGCATGAACTTACAGGGACAGGCATCCATGACCCAGAATCGAACGTGTCGGTCATCAGCGAGTGAATCCAGGCCGTAGCACTGGGCTAGCCGGACTCCGGTGAATCGGGCTGTAGCGGGCTAATAGGACTCCCATATTCATCGCGTGACATTTCCCCGAAGGGATAGACACAGGAACGAAGAAGGACACATGCCGGCCAGCCGAAGTGTTCCGGAGTAGTAGCAAGCTACCATGGCTCACTAGAAGCACTAGGAGACATTTCCCGGTAAGAAAGGCTACTAAGGATAAACAACTAGATAGTCAGATCCCACACATACCAAGCATTTCAAACATACACACAATATGCTCAATATGTGTAAATACAACATGTCATCACAACATAACTCTACGACTCAAGTATGTATTCATTAGGCTCCGAGGAGCGAAATATTACAAACAGGGGTCTCATGACCCAACATTCAGAGCATACAAATCAAGGTACAAGCGGAAGCTTAACATGTCTGAGTACGGACATCTACAAATGGAAAAAAGGCTGGGAAGCCTGACTATCTACCAGATCCTGCCGAGGGCACAAGATCGTAGCTAAGGTAACAAGCTAAACGTTGAAGTCCACGCGGAACTACTAACGAGACCGAAGTCTCTCTGCAAAAACATAAAATAGGCAAACATGAGTACAAATGTACCCAGCAAGACTTACATCAGAACTAACTACATATGCATCATTATCAACAAAGGGGATGGTGGGGTTTAACTGCAGCAAGCCTGCTTTCACTCGGTGGCTATCCTGAACTACTACTGCAAGTAACTCTTTTGAGGTGGCGCACACGAGTCCACATATTCACCATATCGGTACACCACTATGGATCCGCTCCCGTCTCCCTACGAGAACGCCATCCATAGCACTCATGCTTATCTTGCGTATTTTAAAGTATCCACTTCCACTTGTCTATGAACTGTTATAGGCAACCCAGAAGTCCTTTACCGCGGACACGGCTATTCAAATAGATGATGTTAACCCTGCAGGGGTGTACTTCTTCACACACGCTCTCTCCACTTACCGCCATGTACACGTCATGTATCTCGACAACCTTCAAGCGGAAGCCTGGCGAGGGTGTCGGCCACGGCTTGCCTAAACACTCAAGTCTCTAGTCCAGGTTTATCGCCTATTCAGGTTCCATCTGCTGGGAGTCCGCCTGAGGTTTCCACATACGGCCCCGAACGATGTGAGCAGGGTTCCCGAGACACCAAACGGGCGCCCGGTACATCGCGCCATGGTGTATCTACCGCATCATAGCCCACCCCTAGGGTCAGCACTACGCATGGCCTCCAACACATATCCTACAAACACCAGAAACTAGTTGCAACTCCTGGATAGAGAACAAGGGTGGTTAAGAAGCCGAGAGAGTCAATTAAGGATCCCAATGTGTGGTAGTAACTGTTCATGGATCATAAACACATATCTCAGTTCCTGAGGACGGTTTCAATGAGACAACCCACCATGTACTCCTACATGGCCTCTCACCGCTACCTTTACCAAATCGTATTCACACACTTAGCTCTCAATAGTAGGACATGTTCACACACCTTCGATTCATCCCCGATGAATCAAACCTAACTCAACTCTAAGCAGTAGCAGGCATGACAAACAAGCATGAATGAGTAGGCACATCGGGGCTCAAACAACTCCTACTCATGCTAGTGGGTTTCATCTATTTACTATGGCAATGACAGGTCATGCAGAGGATAAAGGGGTTCAGCTACCGCAGCAAGTAACAGATGAATCATTGTTGTCCTAATGCAGTAAAATAGAGCAGGAGCGAGAGAGTAGGATTGTATCGGAATGAACAAGAGGGTTTTGCTTGCCTGGCACTTCTGAAGATAGCATTGAGTCTTCATCAGTGTCAACGATCACAATGTCGGTACAACATCTACCGAGGGGGAACAACACCGACAAACAGAGAAGAAACACGATCAATGAAATGCACAATATGATGCATGCTATGACATGACAATAAGAATGTGTTTTGGCTAATGCAAGCTAGAATAGATTGAGATGAGTCCATTTGAACCAAAGATTCAAATGGAAACCCATTTTAAGAGGTCATAATGGTGCGTTAACTTGTTTCACCTAAACAGAAAGGTTAATGTGTTCTAACATGCATGAAACCAGTGCATATGGATAGATTGGATTTTTCTGATCATTTTTCATATATCATTGATTTGATTTGGAGCTATGGTTGATTTTCTATGATTTTTAGAAGTTTTAGTTATTTTCTGGAATTTCCTGTATAAGAATAATTCCAGTAATTGAATTAATGCGTCAGCACTGCGTGAGGGTGACGTCAGCGGTCAACTGGGTCGGCCAGGTCAAACCTGAACTGTGGGACCCACGTGTCAGTGGTTAGTTAACTAACTAAACAGAGTTAGTTAGTGTTAGGATAAGCACTAATCTAGGTTAATTAGCGCTAAACTAACCTAAATAATAATTAACAAGGGTGGCCCACACGTCAGTGACCCAGGGGGTCAAACTGGGCCCACCCAGTCAACGGTCAGCGGGGTCAAACCCACCGGCGACGTGATGCAAGCGAGGCCAGACGCGGTGGAGGGGCTCGGGTTTGCGTCTCCGGCGACCAAACGGGCGGCCGAGAGCACGCGCGGGGAGCTGGGACTCGCCCGCATCCAGGGAGGCATGCGGCAGCAGCAGGGACGGCCGGAGCTCGCCGGAAACGAGCTCGGGGCGGCGCCGGCATTCGGGTGTTTGTGGCTACGGGGCTGCAGTGGCCGTGGTATCGCGTTCGTGGTACCTATAGCAGCTACGCGAGGCGGCGAGCATGTTGCATACGACGCCCGGACCAAATGGTCGCCGTAGTCGTGCGCGGCGAGTGCAGGCGGCGGCGCAGTTGGGCGAGAGGGGCGTGGCGGCTACGGTGTGCAAGAGAGAGAACGGAAAGGGGGAGGATGATCAGAAGCTCACGTAGAACACGACGAGCGAGTCGGTGAGCTCGGGGAGGGGCCGGAGCGAGCGGGGCGGTGGAGGTGATCTCAGCGACCCGAGGAAGAAGAAGGCGTCGGGGCGGCGCTGCAGGGCGTCCGGCGAGGCTTGGCTCATCGAGGATGAAGCTGGAGATGATACGAAGCTCGGGGAGGCAGAGATGGAGCAAGGGAGTGGCTGTGGGCGCGGGGTTACGGCGGCGCGTCCATGGAGGTTTCAGTCATGGCGGGGAACGGGCGAGGGAGAGGAGTTGGGGGCGAATGGAGGGGTCCAGGGGGTCGGGGCAACGACGTGAAGGTCGTCCAGACGTCCAGGGGCGCGGGCGGCAAGCAGGAGGTGGCGCACGGCGGTGCGCACGCGTCGGGCACGCGCCCGTTCTCCTGGCAAAGGATGAAGATTATAGGGGAGGTGGCGGTGGTGGGCTGGGCCAGTCAGCTACAGTGCTGGGCCGGTTGGAGGGCTGCGCAGGTGAGGCCAGGTAAGATTCTCTCTCTCTCTTTTATTTGTTTCTGTTATCTATTTTTCTTCCTCTGTTTTGATTTAGTTTAGCAACTAAATCATTTTAATAAATTCTGTAGGTTATTATATGGCTTGCTAAAATATATACAAAGCCACTCACAGACTTCCAGAATTATTGGAGTCATATTTAATATATATTATATATAAATCCAAAGCAAATAGTTATTGGATTAATTCAAATTGACAAAATAAATATTTCTGTGACACCAAAAATACTGGTTTGAATTTTACCTCTTACCAATATTTCTGTAGAATAACAGGAACATTTTCTTGGACTCATTTGAGAAGATTTAAGTGTTGGTTATTTTTAGAGGTTTTCTGAGGCTTATGAAAATTCCTCGATTCAAGTTTCTGATGGAAAGTAGACATGATGCAACACTCTAATGCATGGACTAGCTGGGATGTGACAGGAGCATTCTTCTACGGGAAGCTAGGCACCTCCGCCAAGGACACGGCGGCCGAGTGCGGCGGATTCATCACCGTGCGCCGGCCGGCAAAAGGGAATGCCTTCCCCGTAATCAAGGTGTCACAGTTGGTAAAACTGTGGCAGCAATCTTACTTCTATGTTGAGAACGTCGACCCGACTGTCGACTTCATCAACCTGCCGGCCTACAAGGCCGGCCGTCCTACCGGGCTTTGGCCCAACTGGGGCTACAAGCCGAAGCCGGTGTCGGTGGATGTGGCGGCCGCCATCGACCGACTCCGGGTGCTCCAGGAGTCGGAGGGCCTTGTGGCCTCCGACCTCGTCATCGCCGAGCGTCGGGTCCTCCCGCTCCAGGGCCACCCACACCAGATCTTCCGGATGAGCGGGCACCGCGATCCGAGCCAGTTGTGCATGAAGGAGATGTCGACTGCTGAGGTCGCGAGGATGGTGAACGAGATCTCCGACCTCAAGGTGTCGGAGGGAGACTGGCGGTACGGGAAGCAGTCGTATTCCCGCGACGACCCGCCGCCTACCGTAAGTCCCTTGATTTCTTCCTTTAGCTCTGTCTTTCAATCTTCTTCTTTTCGTGATGCGACTCCCTTCTATAGTGCAGATTTATATGCCCGAGGGGACGGCCACCATCGTGGGGCCGGGTGGTGACTACCTGCCGGACAGGGTAGTGAGTGATGTGGACGACCCCGACTTGGGGGCGGCCGCCTTGGCACACGACGCAGCAGGCGGCGGTGACGGAGCAGGCGGCTCCGAGGAGGGCGGCGGCGTAGAGACCTGGCCTGACGATGACGATGATGAAGATGAGCCACGCCCCGCCCGGAGCACGGCCAACACCAGTGCAGGCCCCTCTACTGGGCCGCCCGCCTGTGGTGGCAAATGCAAGCGGAATCAAGGCGCTGCCCTGTTTGGCAGCGCGGCGAAGTAGCCCAAGAACCCAGCCGTGGCAACTAGGCGGAAAGAAGTCGCGGCCAAGGTGGCCAAGTACCAGAGGCAGCCGAAGGTGCCGGTCATGGTGTTAGCGTAAGTATCCTTCTCATGTTTCCACCTCTTCGCCGATCCGGCCTAAAAACTTTTTTGCCTTGTCTTCCTGTCTCAGGGCCCCACTCACCCATGAGAAGTCTGGCGCCGCCTCGGTCATCAGGTCGGAGGAGACCTCCTCCACCAGCCGGCGAATCGACCCAGCCGCCGACCTCCAGGAGGCGAGGGAGCGGAACACGCGGGAGGCGCGTGAGGAAGAGGACGACCGTATGGTGAAGGCGGAGGCGGACAAGGCTGCAACATCTGCGGCGAGGAAGCTGGCGCAGGAGGAGGCCGAAGCCGCGGAGAAGTAGCGGCTCACGGAGGCCGCACGCCGCAAGGAGCCGCTGCTTGTGACGCCTCTGAACACCGCGCCGCCATCGCCGGAGTTTGAGGCGATGACTGGGGGAGCCGGCGACGAGCAGCCGATCAGGGAGAGGTAGGGCGGCGACGTGGTCATGCCGGACGTCATCGTGCCGCTGCCACCACCAACCAGCGGAATGCAGGATGAGCAGCGAGTCGCTCCGCTGGTGCCACTAGCTGGGGACGTAGCGGTGACGGACCTGACTCCTGAGGTCCACACACCCGTGCACTGCCTTTTTGCGAAGGCGGCCTCGCTGCCGCGACTGCTAGAAGCCGGTGCCGCTTGCTTGTCAGTCCCCGACACCGAAGTGACCAGCGCCACGCCGGCTGGCTGGGTACCCTGAGGTGGGACGGGCGCCCTGCCCCAGGCGTCCCTTGACGTCCAGGCCAAACTCTGGGCCGAAGCCGAAGCCCTGAAGAGCTGCAAAGAGGCGTTCCTATAGTCGGGGGCAGCCATCCGCGTAAGTTTTCTTCGCTTCTCTTTATTTTGATCTTCTTGCTTTCTTCGTGGGGGCGCACAAGCGCACCCACTGGGTGTAGTCCCCATGTTTCGGGCCGGCTGCCGAGCAGACGGTCCGGAACTTTAACTTGCAAGTGTCAAATGCTGACTTTATCTGATATCCCTTCTGCAGGACTACCACAATATCCGCGCGGTCACCTTCAACTCCAGGGTCCGGGAGCTGGAGACACAGACCGCCCATCTGTCCGAGAGCCGGAGTAAGCTTTGATTTCCTTTCTTCGCAGGGGCGCGCGGGCGCACCCGCGGGCTGTAGTCCCCGAGGTTCGGGCCGACTGCTGAGCAGTCGGGACGAATCTCCCCAGTGGCTTTATCTTTGCTAGCTACTTCTTCTCTGCGGGGGCGCGATGGCGCACCCGAGGGCTGTAGTCCCCGAGATTCGGGCCGACTGCTGAGCAGTCGGGCCGGATCTCCCCAGCAACTGCATCCCTCTTTGTCATTCGACTGATATTGTTTCTTCTTTTTCTTTTATAGAAGCCAACGCCGCCTTGCAGCAGTAGCCGGGCAAAGCCAACACCGCCCTGCGCGGCAAGGAGGTAGAGTGCAGCAAGCTGGCCGAGGAGCGAGACCGGCTGGTCACTCAGCTCGCCAAGCAGGTAGAGGCCCTCAAGATGGCTCAGCGGGAGGTGAAGGCGAAGGAGACCGGCCTTCTCGCCGAGTTTGAGATCGAGTGCTCCGCCTGGGCTGACGAGGAGGCGCAGATGACGGCCTGCTTCAGCAGCATCGAAGATTTGGTTGATGGTGAGCTTTATTTTCTTTGTTTTTTGATTAGAGCTGCCGGCTCTTATCTAAGCCGACTACTTGTTTCTGACTTTGCGTTTTCTTGCCTTCTGTCCAAACAGACTTCTTCCCGGGCCACTAGGTTGCCGCTAACCATATCATCGAGGCCTAGCGTGAGGAGCGGAGAGCGGAAGGCGTGCAGATTGCCGCTGACGCCCCCCGGACCCTCAACGAGCAAATCCTCAGCCTCCAGGCCCGTCTTTGGCCCGCCCATCAAATGATGCGCCGTCTTTGGCGCATCGGGGCCTAGGCAGTTTCCGCCCTCTGGCCAGGCCTGCAGGCTTCACGCACCCCAAGTCAAACTTCCGAGTGGCTGGAGGTGGCGGGCGGCCGCCTGGAGGCCTGGAAGGGCTCTACAGCCCAGGAAGGAGCGCGCCGAGCCCTGGAGTTCATCAAGGCGTGGTATCCTGGGCTAGATCTAGCCAAATTGGCCATGTTCCGGCTGGAGGCATAGGAGGAGCTGGTGGCGGTGGAAGCCAAGCTTATCAACAGGGCGGCGGCGATCGCCGACTTCACCGACACCAGGATCTTCGTCCCGGAGGTAGTCGAGGAAGGCATCGAAGCGCCGCAGGAGTGGCTTGGGCCGAACCCGGAGGGCAGCGAGGATT
This sequence comes from Triticum timopheevii, assembly GCA_963921465.1. Classification (NCBI taxonomy): domain Eukaryota; kingdom Viridiplantae; phylum Streptophyta; class Magnoliopsida; order Poales; family Poaceae; genus Triticum; species Triticum timopheevii. The sequence goes on along the minus strand of OY997264.1, from coordinate 241,755,353 downwards.
CGGCTGAAGTCATCGACTCCAGCGATGAAGGGGAGGAGGGGAGGAGGAGGAGAGCGCAGACGACATGCCAGAGGTTGGGGCGGATGGTCAGCCCCAACCTGACCGGGCCTCAAGCAACGATCTGTGCTCCAAAGCGCTGACTGCTACTGGAGGCGGCCAGGCGGGGATTGACCAGCCGCCCATTCCTCCAACGGACGCCACCGACTCCGCCATTCCGCCCTCCACCGCCCCGACTGGTGCCGCCGACTCCACCGCCTGGCCAGAGCGGCTTGCTGCACCAAACGGCACGGCCGACTCCATCGTTCAGTTGGAGCCCTCTGCTGCGCCAGCTGGCACTGCCGGCCCCAATGTCCAACCGGAGCCCTCTGCTGCACCAAATGGCACCGCCGACCCCAACGCCCAGCCGGAGTCTTCTGCTGCTCCTTAGGATGTTTTATCTTTCTCTTTCCCTGCTTGCTAGTCTGTACAGCTTGATTAAATTTGCGCAATTCCATCCGTGGGGTGTATATCAAACATTGTTGAATGTTGGCCGATAGGCCTTTATCTATGTAAATATCTTATCACAATTTATGCTTTGCTTTGCCGACTTCTAACTTTTCTTGCTTTAGACTCCTTGCTTTTTTCCTTTGCCGCCTTCCCTTAGCTACCCTCTTGCCAGCCAAGCAGCCACTCTGCGGACTGCGACTGGTTTGAGTACTTAGCTTTTTGTGGGAGTGCAAGTACTTAGCCGTTTGGAGATTTTGGCAAGGGAAGCAGAAGCCAGCCGGCCAACTACTAGGCAGCCGACCGAACGGATGCGGTGCCAGCCTCAACTATATGTGTTTTTCCTTAGCCATTTTTCATGAGGGCACTGTTTTGCAACCCCTAGCCGCCATTCAGTCGCTCTGCGAGCTGCGGCTTCTGACAGAGGAAGTTTTAGGTGCGAACACACTACTTGTCCGGCTACAGGAGGCGGCATATAGTAGAAGGCGGCAAACCTCCGGGCCGACTGGTTGAACCCGGTGCCAGGTGGAAATAATAAAATAATGCACACTTATAGGCATAACACTTATCATGTAGATAAAAGGAGGGTAGTCCCCGAGTTCTTCTCAGGGGACCCGGAGTCTTTGTACATAATACAAAAGGTAGCATGAGACTTCTTGAAATATTATCTTGTGGTGCCTTGGGCATCCCCAAGCTTGAACTTTTGTGTCTCCTTAATTCCTCTCATATCATGGTTTCTCTTTTTATCAAAAGCTTCATTCACAACAAACTCAACAAGAACTCGTGAGACAGGTTATTATAAACCAATGCAAAACCTTATCATATTATACTGTAGAAAATCACTAAATTATTATTCAACATTGCATACTAAATGCCTCTGTATATTTAATACTCCTATCCTCAAATAGAATCATTAAACAAGCAAACATACGCAAACAATGCAACCATAACAGCAATCTGCCAAAACAGTACAGTCTGTAAAGAATGCAAGAGTATCAATACTTCCCTGACTCCAAAAATTATGAACTAAAATTCCCACTGTAATACATTTATCAGATCTCAATATGCAAAAAGATTCAATGTTATACCATGCTCTGACTTTTCTAGGGAATTTTTGCAACAGCGGTAAACTTTCTGTTTTCAAACAGCAACATGCAAACTAGCAAAATAAGCATGTTAAAGGATATCCTTGACATTTTTATTGAAACTAAAGAGGAAAAACACAATTATAACTAATAGCAAGCAAAAACTAACAAAATAAAATGACGCTCCAAGCAAAACACATATCATGTGGCGAATAAAAATATAGCTCCAAGTAAAGTTACCGATGAACGAAGACGAAAGAGGGGATGCCTTCCGGGGCATCCCCAAGCTTAGGCTCTTGGTTGTCCTTGAATATTACCTTGGGGTGCCTTGGGCATCCCCAATCTTAGGCTCTTTCCACTCCTTATTCCATTGTCCATCGAATCGTTACCCAAAACTTGAAAACTTCAACCACACAAAACTCAAAACAAAACTCGTAAGCTCCGTTAGTATAAGAAAATAAAACAACCACTTAGGTACTGTAATGAACTCATTCTAAATTCATATTGGTGTAATATATACTGTACTCCAACTTATATATGGTTCATACCCTCCGATACTACTCATAGATTCATCAAAATAAGCAAACAACACATTGAAAACAGAATCTGTCAAAAACAGAACAGTCTGTAGTAATCTGTATACAAAGTATACTTCTGGAACCCCAAAAATTATGAACTAAATTTGTGGACCTGAGTAATTTGTCTATTAATCATCTGAAAAAAGAATCAACCTAAAATCTCTCTCCAGTAAAAAATGGCAGCTAATCTCGTGAGCGCTATAGTTTCTGTTTTTCACAGCAAGATCATATAAACTTCACCCAAGTCTTCCCAAAGGTTCTACTTGGTACTTTATTGAAACAAAAGCTATAAAACATGATTACTACAGTTGCAGAATCATGTGGACACACAAAAACAGTAAGGATACATATTGGGTTGTCTCCCAACAAGCGCTTTTCTTTAATGCCTTTTGGCTAGGCATGATGATAACAATGATGCTCACAAAAAAGATAAGAATTGAAACATAACGGGAGCATCATGAAGCATATGACTAGCACATTTAAGTCTAAACCACTTCCTATGCATAGGGATTTTGTGAGCAAACAACTTATGAGAACAATAATCAACTAGCATAGAATGGCACAACAAGCATAACTTCAAGATTTTCAGCACATAGAGAGGAAACTTGACATTATTGCAATTCCTACAAGCATATGTTCCTCTCTCATATTAATTTTCAGTAGCATCATGAATGAATTCAACAATATAACCAGCACCTAAAACATTCTTTTAATGATCTACTAGCATAGAAATTTTACTAATCTCCTCATAAGCAAACTTCTTCTTTATGGCATACGTATCATCATAATAATCATCATAGGTAGGAGGCATGCTATCATCATAGTAAATTTGCTCATCAAAGCTTGCGGGACAAAATATATCATATTCATCAAACATAGCTTCCCCAAGTTTGTGGCTTTGCATATCATTAGCATCATGGATATTCAAGGAATTCATACTAACAACATTGCAATCATGCTCATCATTCACATGTTTAGTTCCAAACATTCTATAGATTTCTTCTTCTAGTACTTGAGCACAATTATCCTTTCCATCATACTCACGAAAGATATTAAAAAGGTGAAGCATAAAAGACAAACTCAACTCCATTTTTTTGTAGTTTTCTTTTATAAACTAGACTAGTGCTAAAACAAGAAACAAAAAGATTCAATTGCAAGATCTAAAGATATACTTTCAAGCACTCACCTCTCCAGAAAAGAGATTAGTGACGGAGTGTGAGTACCCTATACTTAGCCTCCCCGGCAACGGCGCCAGAAAAGAGCTTGATGTCTACTACACAACCTTCTTCTTGTAGACGTTGTTGGGCCTGCAAGTGCACAGATTTGTAGGACAGTAGCAAATTTCCCTCAAGTGGATGACCTAAGGTTTATCAATCCATAGGAGGCGTAAGATGAAGATGGTCTCTCTCAAACAACCCTGCAACCAAATAACAAAAAGTCTCTTGTGTCCCCAACACACCCAATACAATGGAAAATTGTATAGGTGCACTAGTTTGGCGAAGAGATGGTGATACAAGTGCAAAATAGATAGTAGATATAGGTTTTTGTAATCCAAAATAATAAAAACAGCAAGGTAGCGAGCGATAAAAGTGAGCATAAACGGTATTGCAATGATAGGAAACAAGGCCTAGGGTTCATACTTTCACTAGTGCAAGTTCTCTCAACAATAATAACATAGATAGAACATATGACAAGCACTCAACATGCAACAAAGAGTCACTCCAAAGACACTAATAGCGGAGAACAAACATAGAGATTATGGTCGGGTACGAAACCACCACAAAGCTATTCTTTCGGATCGATCTATAAAAGAGTTCGTACTAGAATAACACCTTAAGACACAAATCAACCAAAACCCTAATGTCGCCTAGATACTCCATTGTCACCTCAAGTATCCGTGGGCAAGATTATATGATATGCGTCACACAATCTCAGATTCATCCAACTAACATAAAAGTACTTCAAAGAGTACCCCAAAGCTACTACCGGATAGTCAAGAACGTGTGCCAACCCCTATGCATAGGTTCCCAAGTGTCACGAAACCCGCAAGTTGATAACCATAACATACATCAAGTGGAACAATAGAATAACCCATTGTCACCACGGTTATCCCACGCAAAACATACATCAAGTGTTCATAAAAGACTCAATCCGATAAGATAACTTCAAAAGGGGAAACTCAATTCATAACAAGAGAGGAGAGGGGGAGAAATATCATAAGATCCAACTACAATAGCAAAGCTCGGGATACATCAAGATCGTGCCATAGAGGAACACGAGAGAGAACACGAGAGAGAGAGAGAGAGAGAGAGAGAGAGAGATCAAACACATAGCTACTGGTACATACCCTCAGCCCCGAGGGTGAACTACTCCCTCCTCGTCATGGATAGTGCCGGGATGATGAAGATGGCCACCGGTGATGGGATCCCCCTCCGGCAGGGTGCCGGAACGGGGTCCCGATAGGTTTTTGGTGGCTACAGAGGCTTGTGGCGGCAGAACTCCCGATCTATCTTCTGTTCTGGAAGTTTTAGGGTACGTAGGTACATATGGGTGCAGGGGGTACGTTGGTGGACTCTCAGGGTGCTCACGAGGTAGGGGGCGTGCCCCCCCACCCTCGTGGGCAGCCCGGGAATCCCCTGATGTGCACTCCAAGCCCAACAGATTGGTTTCCTTCCAAAATTAACTTCTCTAGTTGATTTTGTTCCGTTTTGACTCCATCTGATATTCCTTTTCCTCAAAACACTGAAATAAGCATAAAATAGCAAATCTGGGCTGGGCCTCCGGTTAATAGGTTAGTCCCAAAGATAATATAAAAGTGGATAATAAAGCCCAATATTCCCTGAAACAGTAGATAAAGTAGCATGGAGCAATCAAAAATTATAGATACGCTGGAGACGTATCAGCATAGGAGGAGCAAGTGGCGGTGGAAGCCGAGCTTATCAACAGGGCGGCAGCGATCGCCGACATCACCGACACCAGCATCTTCGTCCCGGAGGTAGTCGAGGAAGGCACAGAAGCGCCGCAGGAGTGGCTCGTGCTGAACCTGGAGGGCAGCGAGGATTCGGCTGAAGTCATCGACTCCAGCGATGAAGGGGAGGAGGGGGGAGGAGGAGGAGGAGAGAGCAGACGACATGTCGGAGGTTGGGGCGGATGGTCAGCCCCAACCTGACCGGGCCTCAAGCAACGATCCGTGCTCCAAAGCGCCGACTACTACTGGAGGCAGCCAGGCAGGGAACGACCAGCCGCCCGTTCCTCCGACGAACGCCACCGACTCCGCCATCCAGCCCTCCACCACCCCGACTAGTGCCGCCCACTCCACTGCCCGGCTAGAGCCGCTTGATGCACCAACCGGCACGGCCGACTCCATCGTTCAGTCGGAGCCCTCTGCTGCGCCTACTGGCACTGCCGGTCCCAACGTCCAGCCGGAGCCCTCTGCTGCACCAAACGGCACCGCCGACCCCTACGCCCAGCCGGAGTCTTCTGCTGTTCCTTAGGATGTTTTATCTTTTTCTTTCCCTGGTTGCTAGTCTGGACAGCTTGATTAAATTTGTGCAATTCCACCCGTGGGGTGTATATCAAACATTGTTGAATGTCGGCCGATAGGCCTTTATCTATGTAAATATCTTATCACAATTTATGCTTTGCTTTGCCAACTTCTAACTTTTCTTGCTTTAGACTCCTTGCTTTTTTCCTTTGCCGCCCTCCCTAAGCTACCCTCTTGCCAGCCAAGCAGCCGCTCTGCGGACTGCGACTAGTTTGAGTACTTAGCTTTTTGCGGGAGGGCAAGTAATTAGCCGTTTGGAGATTTTGGCAAGCGAAGCAGAAGCCGGCCGGCCGACTACTAGGCAGCCGGCCGAACGGATGCAGTGCCGACCTCAACTATATGTGTTTTTTCCTTAGCCATTTTTCATGAGGGCACTGTTTTGCAACCCCTGCCCGCCATTCAGTCCTCCGCGAGCTGCAGCTTCTGACAGAGGAAGTTTTAGGTGCCAACACACTACTTGTCCGGCTGCAGGAGGCGGCATATAGTAGAAGGCGGCAAACCTCCGGGCCGACTGGTTGAAACCGGTGCCAGGTGGAAATAATAAAATAATGCACACTTATAGGCATAACACTTATCATGTAGATAAAAGGAGGGTAGTCCCCGAGTTCTTCTCGGGAGACCCGGAGTCTTCGTACATAATACAAAAGGTAGCATGATACATACTGCTTTCAACTATAAAATCTCTAGAGGAGGTTTGCATTCCAAGGCCTCTCTGTCTACGTGCCTGAATCATCTCTTTTGCGCGCTCTGGGCTTCTGAGCGTCGATCAGATAGTAGGAGTCATTGCCTAGCACCTTGCTGATGATGAAGGGGCCTTCCCACGGTGCCGAGAGCTTGTGTTGGCCGGCTATTCACTGCATCAGCCGGAGCACAAGGTCTCCTTCTTGGAAGGATCTTGGCTTCACCTTGCGTTTGTAGTATCGGCGCAGACTCTGCTGGTAGATGGCGGACCGGCTGATTGCTAGCAGCCGGCCCTCCTCCAGCAGGTCGACACCGTCTTCTCGTGTCTCCTTGGCATCCGCCTCTGTGTTCATGGTGACTCGTAGGGAGTCGAACTCTATGTCTGTTGGGATGACGGCTTTAGCACCGTAGACGAGGAAGAAGGGCGTGAAGCCGGTGGACTTGTTCGGAGTTGTGCGCAGGCTCTAGAGGACGGCCGGCAGCTCATTGAGCCAGCAGCCGGCCGAACGCTCTAGAGGCTCGACCAGTCGGTGCTTGATGCCGGACAAAATGAGGCTGTTTGCTCGCTTAACTTGGCCGTTTGACTGTGGATGGGAAACAGACGCTAAGTCCAGTCGGATGCCCTGCGTCGCGCAGAAACGAGCCAAGGCTCCTTTGGCAAAGTTTGTGCCGTTGTCGGTGATGATGCTATGTGGTATGCCGTACCGAGTGGTGATGTCGGTGATGAAAGTCACGGCAGTCGACCCATTTAGTTTCTTGATTGGCTTTGCCTCTATCCACTTGGTGAACTTGTCCATAGTGAGAAGCAGATGAGTCATGCCACCACGAGCCATCTTGAATGGCCCCACCATATCCAAACCTCAAACAGCGAAGGTCCAAGCAATGGGGATGGTCTTGAGTGTAGAAGCTGGTATGTGTGGCTTGGAGCAGAACTTCTGGCACCCCTGGCATTTCTGGACCAATTCTTTGGCTTCTTCTAGAGCAGTCGGCCAGAAGAAACCATGGTGGAAAGCTTTGGCAACAAGTGCTCTTGAGGCCGTGTGGTGACCACATTTGCCCTGGTCTGGCTCCACGCAGCGCTGCTACACACTAGTGACACTGCATCGATCCAGCTCTTTGTTGACTATGGTCTATGCTGCTGCCCGCCGTTGCACTTCTTGGGCCAGGGTCTCGGCAGCTGGCAGCTCTTTGTTCACCAGGAAGTTCAGGATGGGTTGAGCCCATGATGGTGTTGCTATCTCTCCGACTGCCACGACAGCAACTTGTACAAGGGCGGTTGATCCGGGAGGCCATGGGTTGGAGTCAGCTGCCACCTGCTGTCCTGAAGAAGTCCCCGGGCCGACTGTTGCAGTCCCCAAGCCGGGCTCTGGAATCCCCGGGCCGGGTGCGGCGGCTGCAGTTCCCGGGCCGCCTGCCGAAGTCCCTGCGCCGGCTTCTGGTATCCTCAAGTCGGATCAGAATGCTTCAGGAGGAGCCGACACGAAGATGGAGTCAGACTCTGGAGGTGGCTTGACAGACGGCTTGAGGAGGTGCTGCGAGGCGACGCCGGCTGGTATCGCCTGTCGGGTAGAGCTGATCCGTGCCAAGGCATCCGCTTGCTCATTATCGTTTCTTGGCACATGGAGGAACTTACACCTGTGAAAGTATCCACTGAGCTGCTGCACGAGGAAGCGGTAGCTTGCCATATTTGCGTCCTTGGCGTCCCAGTCGCCTGACGACTGTTGGACCACCAAGTCGGAGTCACCAAAGCACAGGATCCGGCGAATGCCGAATTCCTTGGCAAGACGGAGTCCATGTATGAGTGCCTCGTATTCTGCTACGTTGTTGGAGGCGGCAAAATGGACTTGTAGCACATATTTGAGCTTGTCACCTTCGGGAGAGGTGAGGACGATGCCGACTCCCAGACCGGTGCGCATTTCGGAACCATCAAAATGCATCCGCTAATGGGTGTAGTCTGGCACTGGCGGTAAGTATTGGGTCTCGGCCTAGTTGACGAGGAAGTCGGCCAACACTTGTGACTTGATGGCAGTGCAAGGCTGGTAGTAGATGGTGTAAGGGGCCAGATCAATAGCCCACTTGGCCACTCGGCCAGAAGCATCTCGGCTTCCAATGATCTCAGCAAGCGGAGCCGTGCAGACGACAGTTATTGGGTGCTCTTGAAAGTAAGGCTTCAGCTTCTTGGCGGCAAAGTGCACACCATAGCAAATCTTCTGATAATGTGGGTAGTTTTGCTTGGAGGCGGACAGTACTTCACTCAAGTAATATACCGGTCTCTGGACCGGCAATGCTCTACCCTTCTCTTTGTGTTCTACCACAATAACTTTGCTGACAACCCGACTGGTAGCAGCGATGTAGAGGAGCATGGGCTCTTTCTCAGTCGGAGCCGCCAAGATAGGCGAGGTTGTCAACATCTTCTTGAGCTGGAGAAAAGCTTCGTCCGCCCTGTCGTTCCACTCGAAAAAAGTGGTCTTCTTCATGAGCTGGTACAGGGGAAGAGCCTTTTCGCCCAGCCGACTGATGAACTGGTTGATCGATGCCAGGCAGCCGGTGAATTTCTGCACGTCCAGCAGTCGGGTGGACACCTCCATCTTCTCAATGGCCTTGATCTTCATAGGGTTGCACTCTATGTCGCGCTCTGAGACCAGGAAGCTGAGAAGCTGGCTGGCTGGTACTCCAAAGACGCATTTCTCCGGGTTGAGCTTGATCTGGAATCGGCGCAGGTTCTCAAAGGTTTCCTTGAGGTCTTCTAGCAGCATGCCATGCTTCTCCGTCTTCACCACCACATCATCCACACAGACATGGGCATATCTGCCGAGTTGCTTGAGGAGACACTTCTGCATGCAACGCTGAAACGTGGCGCCGGCGTTTCGCAAGCCGAACATCATGGTCAGGTAGCAGAAGGCTCCAAATGGGGTGATGAAGGCGGACTTTAGCCTGTCGGCCGGGTTCAGCTTTATCTGATGATACCCTGAGTATGCGTCCAAAAAACTCAATAGCTCGCATCCGGCTGTGGATTCTATCACTTGGTCGATTCTTGGTAGGGAAAAGGGATCTTTGGGGCAAGCTTTGTTGAGGGTAGTATAGTCAATACACATGCGCCACTGCTTATTCTTCTTCCACACTAGGACTGGGTTGGCCAGCCACTCTGGAAAGAACACTTCCATGATGAATCAGGCTGCTAGAAGCCGGGCTATCTCTTCTCCGACAACTCTTCTCTTCTCTTCTACAGGCGGCGCAAGGGCTGCCTGACCGGCTTGTCGTCAGGTCGGACATGTAACTTGTGCTCGGCGAAATCCGTCGGAACACCCGGCATGTCTTTGGGAGACCATGCGAAGATGTTCGGATTCTCACGGAGGAAATCTACGAGCTCGCTTTCCTATTTGCTTTCAAGGTTTGCACCTATGACAGTGTGCCTCTCCGGGTGCTCCGGGTCCATGGGTATCTTCTTTGTTTCTTTTGCCGGCTTGAACGAGCCCTTAACCTCCGACCACTTAGGGATGGGTGACATTTCCGGCTTCATGCCTGCCATCGCCACCACCCGGTCAAGGAGCCGCTTCTCAGCTGCAATCACGAGGGACTCGACCAGCCGGCTGCTATCTGCAGCGCAGGCGGTCGACTTCTTGTAGTCTCCGACTATAGTCAGGATTCCCTTGGTACTCGGCATCTTCATATTGAGGTAAGCATAGTGGGGGCCTGCCATGAACTTGGCCAGAGCTGGTCGGCCAAGCAGTGCATGGTAGGGACTTTCAAGGTCCACCACTTCTAACCAAACTTACTCACGGCGGAAATGATATTTGTCTCCAAAGAGAACGTCAATTTGGGTCTTGCCGATTGGTGAGCAGGAAAGGCTAGGGACTATGCCATGGAATACAGTCCGACTAGGGAGGAGCTGCTTCTGCTTGATTCCCAACTTATCCATTGTGTCACGGTATAGGATATTGATGCTGCTGCCGCTGTCGGATATGGGGTTCCGGCAGACCCTCAAGGTTCGAACTCTAGGGTGCGCATGAATATCTTTCCCCTACCGACCTACGTTCGATCGCCTTGTGAGAATCTAAGCTAAAACGATGAACAGCACAAGGGACACGAGATTTATACTGGTTCGGGCCACCGTTGTGGTGTAATACACTACTCCAGTGTGTGGTGTGGTGGATTGCCTCTAGGGCTGATGACGAACAGTACAAGGGGAGAACAGCCTCGCGAGAGGTGTTCTTGAGCTGGTTCGATGAACTGCTTGGGTGAGTTCGATCGCCTCTTGGATGCCGAACCAGATCATCCTATTCTGTGGTGGCTATCCCTATATATAGAGGCCCTGGGCCTCTTCCCAAATATTGAGTGGGAAGGGCACCAACAACGGCCATTTCAAAGGGGAACATCTAGTACAAGTTATCCTGACTAAAGTTGGTCTTCGGCTGCCAAAAGGCACTGGCGATGATGCCATCCTCGGCTTCACGGTGACGTCCATCCTGCCACTCTGCTTGTCTTGGTCTTGTTGCACTGAAATGGCAACCTTTGCCTGATGCCTCGGTACTCCACGGCTGTGCTTGCCCCCTTTGCACCAAAGAGGAAACAAGGACACTACGCAGGCTGGCACCCGCCTGGTCTCGATCGTCATGGCTTGTGTCACGAGCACCTCACGAGGTACCCTGCCTTGATCTCTCCACCGCCTCGCGAGCCTGCCTGGCGAGGCTGCTCCTGAGGAAGCCTTGTGTTGTCCGCCCAGTGAGGCTTGGCCCCTCGCGAGGGTCTTGAGTCTTGTGCTGATGAAGATGGCCCGTACTGGGCCACCACTTGAGCCACACCGCAGGCCACAGGCAGGCAAGTTTGGGGACCCCCATTCCCAGAACACCGACAATAGCCCCCCGGCCCAAGGCGCACTCGGACATGGCTTAGCGGAGAAGCGAAGGGGCAAGTGCGGAGCACCATGGGCCCCCTCAGCCTGCGGCCTTGGGCGCCGTGTGGCGGTTGATTGGACGTGGGCGTCTGCGCTTCCCCATGCTGCCTCGGCAACTGCCCGACTGACAAAAGGATGGCCTTGGGTTAGCCTTACCATCATTACTCCAGGTCCCCTTTCTTGCTCTTCGCCCTCCTGCCTTCAAAATCTCCAGATTTGCTACATTCTTTCTCCTCCAGCGAACGATGGCTCCCCGCAAGACTCCGGCTGGGGCTGCATCGGCCTGGTATTTGCCGGCCCTGGTCTCTCCCAATGTGACGGAGAAGAATCTCGCCCTCACGCGCCAGATGGCGGCGTCGCAGATCAACAAGATGGGGGAGACTGCGCTCCGGCTTGGCTCCACCCGGCCGGAGGACAAGGGGAGCACCTTCTACCCCTTCTTCATGAGCGCCGTTATCACTGGTTTGGTTCCTCCTTTCTCTGAGTTCTTCCTTGCCGTCCTTTGCTAGTATCAGTTGCATGCTCTGCATATCCATCCCAACTCCATCCTTCTCCTGTCGATCTTCGCCTACTACTGTGAGGCGCACGTCGGGGTGGTGCCCTCCGTGGCCTTGCTGCGCCACTTCTTCTCCCTCCGGGTCTCCAGTGGTAATATCTCGGCGTGCGCGAGCTTTGTCGCGTACTCCAAGTCCAAAGACATCTCGAAGGCCGGGAAGAGGGCCGAGGGATTCCGGAGCAAGTGGGTTATGGTGGACGCCGGGTGCCACAACCCCCTACTGGAGCTGCCCACAAAGTAGCGTGAAGCTGTTGAGGCGTGGTCCCGCGCGAAGCCTAGTAATCGGCAAGCGAAGTTGGTGCTGGAGAAGATGAACACTGACCTGAAGCCGGGCATTCTGAGGGCGGCGAAGCTGACCGGGGCCTCGCTCCTGAGGGAGTTCCTGTCGCATTGGGTGGCCCCTCTTCAGGCGCACTCGCGCCCACTGTGGAGGCTCGTGGATGCTGACGTTGTCCTCCGCCTGAGCTTGGACGCCCTGAATGACGAGGATCTGACCATGGCCCTTCGCTTCTTAGTTGGAGAGGAAGTGGCAGGCCCGGTGGATGCTCCGGTCCCTTTGTTCCTTCGTGACGACTGGAAGCTGGTGGTGGACACCATGCCCACCTTCGACGGGGTCGGTCTGGTGCCAGCGGAGGATCCTGAGGGCCAGGCAGTGACGGCGATGGTGAACCTGTCCTCTGGCGAATCCAGCGGAGAAGAGGAGGGAGATGACGACGAAGACGAGGCGCGTGACTCGGAGGCGACCTTTGCGGGGACGGGGGAGACTTCCCCCTGGCGCAGGTCCAGCGCCCTCCGCTCCATGCCTGATGACGACGAGGCTGGCGCCAGGTGAGGAGGGGGAGGACGCGCCCCTTATCCCGAGGAAGGATAGGTTCGGGCTTATCTCCCGAGGGTCTACCCCAGCCCTCGCATCCGCCGAAGTCAGCTCTAGCCCTTCAGGCGCGCCTTCCCCTGCGGCTCGGCCTCCCGAGGCTGAGCCCCGCAGGAGGCTTTCAGGCTTCAAGCTTGGCCGGAGTCCGTGGGATCCCGCGACAGTCAATCAGTAAGTGTTCGAATTCTGCCTCGTTCTTGTCTTTTGCTGTCGGGGCCTGACATCCTTTATTGGGTAGGCTGCTGCCCGCAGCGAAGAGGCTGAAGGGAGATGCAGCGACCCCGCCTGGGACGGGCTGCTCAGCCATGGCCGCGTTTTCTCTCGTGGGAAAGGGAGGCAGCAGGGCCCGCATGTCCCCTGCCGATCATCCTCGCGAGGCCAGCAGGGACGCTCCGGCAAGGAGTTAGCCCCTGTGGCCCCGCTGACTCTGGAGGTGCCTGATGCTGCTGCTGAAGTGGCCAAGGCTCAGGAGGTTCCTTCCTCCCGAGCTGTGATTACGCTGCCGTCATCTCCTCCTACTCCGCCGGCTCCTGTCTCCTCTGCTTCTTCTGTTGCCTTGGACCGTGCCGCCGACGAGCTGAGTCGGCTGCGGGAGGATCTCTGGAGCGCGGACCCCCGCCTGGTGGCCGGTCGCCTGGAGTTGGTCTCCAGCTGGGTTCGGTCCGACGCCTCCGTCTGAGCAGCGCTGAGCCAGGCTGTGATGGCTTCCGAGGAGGGGAAGCAAGCCACCTCCCAGGCCATGTCCGCTCGCGACGCGGCGTTGAAGGATGCTTCAAACTTCAAGGGACTCTACGAGAAGCTGGAGGGCGAGCTGGAAGGGCTGCGTGATGAGCTTTCCAAGGAAGTTCACGACCGCCAGGTGAAGGAGGAAGAGATAGAGGCTCGAGAGGCTGCTGTCAAGGAGCGCAACACCAAACTCTCAGCCGACTGCGAATGGCTGAAGACGCTGGAGCAGGTGCTGAAGGCGGAGAGGGTCGAACAGGACACTGAGGCGAAGGCCCTGGCTGAGGACTACGCGGCCTTCGCGCGCTATGAGGAGAGGGCCAGCATAGCGCTGAAAACGCTCTATGACGAGGGCCTGGAGAAACCGCTGGCCGGAGCCAAGGAAGGCCCCGCTAAGTTGGTTCCCTTCCTCGTCGAGGCGCTTGAAGAAGTCGTGATCGGCATCGGCCCCATGGCTGAAGTCGAGGACCGTGTCCTTTCCTCTGCAGCGCTGACGCGGATCCTCAGCCACGTCTACCTCCGCAAACCCGACGCTAACCTCGACGACCTGCTGGAGCCCGTTGACGCCAAGCACTCCGCCGCTACTGCCGAAGCCGTCAAGGGTCGAGCGGAGGCCTTGCTGTCGAAGTTCCGCGCCTTCAATACCGCGCCAAAGTGAGGCGCTGCCGGCTCCGCAACTCCAAGGGGTGGGGCTGACAAGCGCGGCTCCACCATGAGCGGTGGCGCGGCCCAGGGCTGATCTTCTCACGGCCTTTTCCCTGCTTTTATTACTACAACATGCACCATGCCTCGTGGAGGCGTTTAAATTTGTGTCTGGTGTTGTGAGAACAATCTATGGTCTGTAATATTTGCTTCTGGATTTGCTAGATTTTGTGATTTCCTTCCTATTTTCTTATGTTCTATGTCTGCAGGGCCCAGCCCCGCGCATACCTCAGCTGCCGTTAGCCCCGACCGGATCACCAAGATGGGACTAAGGAGTGAGGGGCTACGTGACAAGTTAGCCTCCTGAGTCGCGATGCTCAGGAGATCCCCTTGACACGCAAACAGCGAATAGGGAGGGGGTGGAGGAGAGGATCTGTCGTTATACGTCTACAGGGCCCGGCCCCGCGCATACCTCAACCGCCGTTAGCCTTTCATAACTAAGGATTGAGGGGCTACGTGACCAGTTAGGCTCCTGAGTCGCGATGCTTAGGAGTCCCCCTTGATGCTCAAACGGGTCTTCATACCTTGGCTCTGCTCGGGGAGGGGCGTGCGACGACCAGGTCCGAGGGACCTGGCTAGGTGGCGTGTGCTCAGGCGTGGCCCAGGCGCAGCCCCCATGCCCAGGCCCTCGCGCGGCGCTCCTGAGGGGAGGCGTTGCGATGAGGCCAGACACTGAGCTCTGGGCTCCCTGAGGTTGACACAGACGTGGGCTGCTCTTAGTTGTTTATCACCAGCGCGGAGCATAGCGCTTTCGTATGTGTACGGGCATAGCCACTCCACAGCAGTGTCGTCAGCCAGCGAGGAGCATGGTGCTTCCACTAGTGCGTGGGAGGGGGGCTCCCCTCCGGGAGGAGCCCCCGGGGCGTGTACAGCCCCGCCCTGACACGTGGCCGACACGGTAGGGCTAGGAGAGGTGTATCTGGGCACCCGTGAGCCAGCGCAGGACTCACGGGGCCCTACCTCGAGGCAGGTTGCGCCTAGCTCTGGGCCTTTGTCGGTGGCATGTTCCTGCAAGGGGGTTAAAATGCAAACGCTCTACGTCCTCAGGTCCTGGCCCTCGAGCAAGCTCATCCACCGCTGGTTTGCCAGGTCACGATGCCGTGGACAAGGCCAGGGGGTGAGGGCTGGAGAGCTCATAAGACCTCCTGTGTCGCGATGCTCAGGCGCCCCCCTTTTAATGTGCAAGATCTTTTTATGAGAGAGGAGAGGCCCGTGGTAGGCAGCAGACGATAATCATAAGCAGGTTCAGCATGAAGAAGCAAATCAACTTAGATAGATACAGGGAAAGGAAAACGCCACTGGGTCAGGCCGAAGCAGCTTGGGGATGATGCAACCTGAGTGGCGTCCCCAACAAGGTAAACTGAAGACGAAAGCAAAACGGATACATGCCGCAGGGATAGACCCACGTGACCTGGGAATTATGCATCCCTGAGGACGCTCCCAGCCAAAATGAAACTTGAAAGACGTCACCTGATACCATTGCAAAACGAGTGTCGGAGCAGCTGACGATGCGAGGCGAAGAAGCCAATCCTCACGAGCCCTTGGGGCCCCAAGCCTCGGGAGGCTCAGGAGGCTCAGGTGTCTCGGCGAGTTCCATCTCCATTTCCTCCAGGAGCGCGAGATGCTTGGCCACCTGAGCTTACAGAATGCTTCTCATCAGGCGCTGGTGGGCAGTAGCCGCGTTCGGCAGGCCTAAGGGCATGCGAACGTAGTTGTGCGGTGGACCTGCGCAACGCCCCACGCGCAAAGGCCAGAAGCACTCCTGAGACGCGACTTGATTGAGCCCTGGGTAGTCGATGCAGACGCACAGCCCGCCATCCTTGCCTGGATGGGGAGCTACGCTGGGCAGGCGGCGGTTGCCGCGCATGACTCTTGATTCCTGCAACTCCTGAGCGACCTTGGTGATGAACTCCTGAGGGTTGGGCCCTCCTTGCCTCATGCCTTCCTGAGGGAAACGTGCCGCGAAGCACAGCTCCAATTGGTGCCCGAGCGCCTCCCTCGTGACCTTGGCAAAGTCAGTGGCTCCCCAGGAAAGAGCCACCGAGCCATGCCCGAGGAGGGCGCCGGGCATGCCTTCCTATGCGATGGAGGGTGGCGCCCCTTGGATGGGCGCATGTCCAGATGTCGCGTCTCCGGAGGCGCCTGCCTCCTGAGGCCTTGAGCCAGCTGATGTCTTCTTCTTCTTGGGAGCTGCTTGATACGTCTCCAACGTGTCTATAATTTTTGATTGTTCCATGCTATTATATTACCCCTTTTGGATGTTTATGTACTTTATTTTACACATTTGTATCATTTTTGGGACCAACCTACTAACCGGAGGCCCAGCCCATATTGCTGTTTTTTTTGCCTATTTCAGTATTTCGAAGAAAAGGAATATCAAACGGAGTCCAAATGGAATGAAACCTTCGGGAGCAGGATTTTTGGAACGAACGTGATCTGGAGAGCTTGGAGTGCAAGTAGGGTGCGCCCCCCTGTAGGGCGCGCCCCCTGTCTCGTGGGCCCCTCGGGCGGCCACCGACGTACTTCTTCCTCCTATATATACCTATGTACGCCAAAAACATCCAGGAGCACCACGAAACAAAATTTCCACCGCCATAACCTTCTGTATCCGCGGGATCCCATCTTGGAGCCTTCGCCGGCACTCTTCCGGAGGGGGGAATCAACCACGGAGGGCCTCTACATCAACATCCTTGCCCCTCCGATGAGTTGTGAGTAGTTTACCACAGACCTATGGGTCCATAGTTATTAGCTAGATGGCTTGTTCTCTCTTTTTGGATCTCAATACAATGTTCTCCCCCTCTCTTGTGGAAACTCTTTTTGCTGTGTGTTTGTCGAGATCCGATGAATTGTGGTTTATGATCAAGTTTATCTATGAATAATATTTGAATCTTCTCTGAATTCTTTTATGTACGATTGAGTTATCTTTGCAAGTCTGTTCGAATTATCAGTTTGGTTTGGCCTAGTAGATTGGTCTTTCTTGCCATGGGAGAAGTGCTCAGCTTTGTGTTCAATCTTGCGGTGTTCTTACCCAGTGACAGAAAGGGTTGCAAGACACGTATTGTATTGTTTCTATCGAGGATAACAAGATGGGGTTTATATCATATCGCATGTGTTTATCCCTCTACATCATGTCATCTTGCTTAATGCGTTACTCTATTCTTATGAACTTAATGCTCTACATGCAGGCAGGAGTCGGTCGATGTCTGGAGTAATAGTAGTAGATGCAGGCAGGAGTCGGTCTACTTTTTATGGACGTGATGCCTATATACATGATCATGCCTAGATAATCTCATAATTATTCTCTTTTCTATCAATTGCTCGACAGTAATTTGTTCACCCACCGTAATACTTATGCTATCTTGAGAGAAGCCACTAGTGAAATCTATGGCCCCCGGGTTTATCTCCTATCATATTTTCTCTCAATCTACCTTTATTTGCATCTTTACTTTTTGCATCTATCTTATAAAATACCAAAAATATATTTATCTTATCGTACTATCTTTATTAGATTTCACTTTCGCAAGTGGCCGTGAAGGGATTGACAACCCCTTTATTGCGTTGGTTGCGAGTTCTCAGTTTGTTTGTGTAGGTGCATGGTACTTTTGAGGAACCACCTACTGGATTGATACCTTGGTTCTCAAAACTGAGGGAAATACTTATGCTACACTTTGCTACATCACCCTCTCCCCTTCGAGGAAAACCAGCGCAAGCTCAAGACGTAGCAAGAAGGATTTCTGGCACCGTTGCCGAGGAGGTCTTCGCTCAAGTCAAGACATACGAAGTACCCATCACAAACCCATCTCCCTCGTATTTACACTATTTTCCATTTGCCTCTCGTTTTCCTCTCCCCCACTTCACCCTTGCCTCTCTTTCCCAATCTCCTCCTCTATTTCGCTTGCCTTCTTTTGTGTGCTTGTTTGACCTTATGGTCGCGCCTAAGGGTCCTGACCACCTTCTCACAAGGATGGATGAGATTGAATCGAATATTAGAAGCTTTATGAATTTGAAATTTGAGCATAATAATTTCTTTAGAAAAGAGCTTAAGGAACAAAAAAGTTTTTTGGGGTTTACGAACAAAGACCTTGATGATATGAATAAAGAATTCTATGGTGTTAACGCTCAAATTACCCGGCTTGAAACTGCTATAGCCAAAATTTCTGACAAGCAAGCCACCTTAGTCAATAAGATGGCCGCTAAACTAGAAAAAATACATGAAAATAATGATGAGGATCTTAAAGTTATTCATGCGTCTCCGATTAGATCTATGTTTTGCAATATGAATTTCGATAATTATGGGAGTGATGATGAATCAACTTTGCCTAGAAGGCGTCCCCAAAATTCGGAATCTTTAGATCTTGATGTTAAATTTGGTAAAAGTGAGATTGGAGAATCCTCAACTTCTAATATTGAACCTACTATCTCGGATTTCAAGGAATTTTATTATGATAATTGCGTTTTAAAAGGTTGTATTTCCTTGTTGCAATCCGTTGTTAATTATCCTCATGATTATAGTCAAAATGAAGCTTTTACCAAACATATTGTTGATGCCTTGATGCAATCTTATGATGAAAAACTTAATTTCGAAGTTTCTATACCTAGAAAACTTAATGATGAGTGGGAACCTACTATAAAGATTAGAATTAAAGATTATGAGTGTTTTTCTTTGTGTGATTTGGGTGCTAGTGTTTCCACAATTCCGAAACCTTTATGTGATATTCTAGGTTTCCATGATCTTGATGATTGCTCTTTAAATTTGCACCTTGCGGATTCCACCATTAAAAAGCCTATGGGAAAGATCAATGATGTTCTTATTGTTGCAAATCGAAATTTGGTGCCCGTAGATTTTAACGTTCTTGATATAGATTGCAATCTTTCTTGCCCTATTATTCTTGGTAAACCTTTCCTTAGAACGATTGGTGCGGTTATTGATATGAAGGAAGGGAATATTAGATTCCAATTTCCATTAAAGAAAGGCATGGAGCACTTTCCAAGGCGATTCTGGTGAGCTAATGACACTTCCGAGTGGCGTGGTTGGACGGCTTCACGCCTCTACGGAATTTGCAAGGTGCATCTAGGGTCTGCTCATAAGAGAAGGCGGGCAACCAATTGGGCTTGCCGCCCTTCTGACGCTTGGGTGCCGGTTGCCCCTCCGACTGCTGGTCCTCGACTGTCGCCACCTGCCGGCTGGTGGAAGCCTGCTGAGTGGCCTTCCGCTTGTTGTCGCCTGGATGCCGCTACCGACTGGTCTCACTAGCCGGAGTCCGAGGGGCCTGAGGTGCCACCTAGTCGGACGCGTCAACTAGGATTTCCGCCTTCACGGAGGAGTCGGCCATGGCGTGCTTATCGGCGATGATCAGCAGCTCATCGAGCATTGCAGGCTCGTCGCAGAGGAGTCGATGCTTGAGGAGGGTGCCCTCTCGGAACCCGGCAGTGAAGTACTCGATCGCCTGCACCTCGTGCATGCCTTCGCATGAGTTGCGCAGCTCGGCCCAGCACGTGAGATAGTCGCGAGTTGATTCGCTGGGCCCTTGGACGCAGAAGGAGAGCTGTCGGGGCTTGGGAGGCTGCTTGTACATGCTGGTGAAGTTGCGGCTGAAGGCCTCGGTGAAATCAACCCAGCTGTTGATGCTGCAGGGCTTCAGGCTGTTAATTAAGCCATGTCCGGGTTGTGCCTTGAAGAATGAGCGGGATGTACTTCACGACAACGCGCTTGTTGCCGTTCGCTATGCTGACGGCTGTGGAGTAGTCGACCAGCCAGTCCTTCGGCTTCACGGAGCCGGTGTACTTGGGCGTATCTCTCGGGAGCGTGAACCCTTTGGGAAAGGGCTCATCACGGATTCGTGGGCCGAAACAGGGCGGGCCCAGTGCGTCTTCTTCTTCTAGCGCCAGGGATCAGTTGAGGTGGTCAATCCGATGGCGGGCGTCGTTCTCTCCGACTCCCTCTCAGCGGCCAAGGCGGTCGCCGAGTGTCGGGTGCGTGACAGGCGGCGGAGTGGGGTGCCAAGCTCCACGAGGCGGAGGAGGCGGAGGGTCACCTCGCCGTTCCATTGCTCGAGGGCGGCTGACTTCGTCATGCTCGATGGAGAGGCGAGTCTGGCTTCGGCTGGCAGCCGGCCCGTTTCCTCGTCTTCCGCGGGTGCCGCCAGTCGGCATCTGGGATGTCGCACCATGGTCCTGGCGAAGGGGCGGTTCATCGTTCCGCGGGGCCGGCACTTCAGCGCGGCAGCCGGCTTTGTGATGTGCGGCGGCTGCGTCTAGGAGCAGCTGGAATCGCTCCGTCATGTGGTGACGCTCATCGCCCTCATACTTATCCAGCTCGTCCGTCACCGCCTGGGCGGCCCGGATGTTCTCTGCAGGCATGGCGTAGACGGGGCGTTCTGCCCCGAACAGGCTGGCGATGGTCGTGCCACGCTGCCGGATAGAGCCAATGCGGCTAGGCCCCTCAGGAGCTGGCGTGCCGCTAACGGCTCGGTCAATCTCGTGCTGATAGGCGTCCGAAAGGCATCGCACCCTGGCCAGTCGGCCAGCGTTCTAGAGGAGTTGGACGCGGCATGCTTCCAGCACCTCAGCCTTTACGTCTTCTGGGATGGGCGTCGTCAGGCCTCGCAGCACCGCATCGAGTGGGTCTTGAGCGTCTCCAGCCGAGCGCTCGCCACTGTTGATGACGAGAACCTCCGTGACAGTGCTCCCGCCACTGTGCTCGCGAGGAGGCGGCTTGTCGTAGATCACCACGTTGGTGGGGAACGCGTCAAGCGACGCCGTGTCGGAGTCGACGATCATCGGGTCGGTGGAGCCAACAGACTCCAGGTCTACAGTGGGCTCACTGGTGACGTGAAGCTGGTCGAGGAGGCTGACAAGATGGCTCTCGTTGCAGCCGGTGCCCGCGTCGGAGGCCGGCTCGTCGGAGAGGTGAACCTCGCCAACGAGGTCGGCAAGGCAGCTCGCCGCCCAAGCAATCTCTGCGCCATGCAGCGCGTCGAAGCTGACGCCATGGGCTATCTTCGCTCGCCAGGAAGGAGCAAGGTTCCCGTCCAGAGCAGTTCTCGGAGACGGTGCACCTCGCCCCACGGTGGGCGCCAAATGTCGGGGGTTGGGTGTGAGTAGAACGTCGCCGGTGCCTGGAAGCGGGATAAGGCGTAGACACGAACGCCAACGTACTTTACCCAGGTTCGGGGCTCTCCTAGGAGATAACACCCCTAGCCCTGCTCTGCGGGGTCTCCGCATGATCACTAAGGCACAAGTGATACAAAGGTGCTCCTTGAGCTGTATGCTAGAGGTAGGAGAAGGCAAGGCTAGCTCTCTCCTGCTCTAGGGAAGTGGCTAGGTCTAATGGGGTGTGAACCCTTTGCTTGGGTGCCTTGGGGGGGTTTATATAGGCCTATCCCCAAGGGGTACAATGGTAATCTAGCCGGGTGCTGGGCCTGGCTGTCAGTGTCTCCAGCCTCCGGCTTCTCCGCCGTCTATTGGGGCCTGTCGCCTAGTAGGCCTCGCCGATTGGTCTGGTACAGAGCCGACAGGCCGCTACTGCCGCTGGCGGGTCTGGTTGGTGGCGGCTCACTGTAGCCGTGCTGCTAATGACGCGGGTTTGGTCAACTCAGTGTAGCTACAGTCCCACCGCCTGGTGGGAGATCACTATAGCCACACCTGGTCTCATCAGGTTAATGGTACACTTGCTTCGAGGGAAGGGACGGTCGCTTGCTGGAGGCCGGCCATTCCACGGTCCGACTGGTTCGGCGCACGCCGTCTTCCGAGGTGTCACTGCCCAGTAGGGCCCGCAGCCTGCGGGCCGTACCGATAGGTCATCGTGGGGAACAGGGCTCCACCTGTTCGGAGTGATGTCAGGGGGAAGTGGTAATAGTGCCACGTCGTGCGGAGATCTCCACTTGTACGGGGCACTGTGGCCACACCAAGTCCAAGATTCGGATGTGAGGGGCTTCACTGTAGCCACGCCATATCTCATCCTCTTGTTGGGGGCACAAACTCTGAGGGCGCCAGGTGGCCGCCTACCTGACGCCGTCCTCTCTAGAGGTCGGCTGACTGGAGCTGGCCGCTCTTGGTGCCGTCTGCTGGTACTAGTCGTCCTCCGGTGGCCGGCCTTCGAGCCAGCCGGCCCCCGGAGGGCGGAGCTTCAGCTCGGGACACTGCGGGACGAAGCCGGCCCAAAGTTTTGATATGTTCAGGGTCTCGGGTGAGGCTACCCGTGGCCCATTACTCCGACAAGAGTAATAATATATGACATGCAACTTACACAAAGCATACGGTCAAATTCGTATGTTAAAGGAGCTTCCAATGATATAATTTTCACATTATACATCTCATGTACTATTAGTCTTGTCAATAGTCAAAGGCGGTTTTGAAAAATGCATTAGAGCATGGCTAATAATATAGCCAGCCGATGGCTATAAGGAACTGCCATGTCATCAATAGCCATCATCTATATGCACTCATACAGTAGTGTGGGCTATAAGGTTGGCTATTTCCCGCAAAACAATATAAGGTTCGCTATTGTATTAGTACTTTTTTTCCATCTCCTCTCTATCTCTTTCTTCATATTTATTGTATTTAACTAGGAATGTGTATATAGCTAGGCTCTTGCATGAGAGCTCACTCCCCTTACTTTTTAACATCTCTCTCCTCCACATAGGCCCTATATAAATGGAAGGATGGAGTACTATGAGCACTGCATACTCTAATACAGATGTTGTTAGTACTCCACTAGTACTATTTGACAGGGATCTTAAAAGAAGTTACTATTGGACTGGCTATACATTGAAAAATCCTAGCAGGAAGAGCATGCGCGAGAACAAGCACATTCACGTGGTTGGAAACAAATTGGAAACCATCACTGTGTGAATAAAAATCTAGGAGTACGTACAAATCTAACAATATTGATTGGGCGTTGTTGAATGTTGACACTTTTTTCTGTAAGTTTGATCAAAGTAGAGATACTTTGACTACAAATAAAACTTATATCTAAACTAGGAAGGATCGGAGGGAGTATATTGTACGTTCAAAAGAGAAAAGAACATTGAATACCCTTTATATATGATTTGCGGCTGCTATGATCACCAGTTCAAAATTTTGAATCTGCCTTTGGTATTACACATGCCTCCACTCGCTATCCCTCGATTTCATCTCAGGGTCCGGAGATCGATTGAAAGAGGACTAGGGTGGGTACAAAATGTTCGTTTCGCTTATAAATGTACAATATACTCCCTCTGATCCGCACAGACCTACCACCCCCCCCCCCCCCCGCGGGTCATTTCTATCATAGAAACAGACCAAACACTTATTTCCTTGCATGACACACAATTGATCTACCAACATCAATCAATCTCATCAACATGTGTCGGGGCATGAACCGAATGGGATGTCAAAACTAAGATGGGAAGTGGCACGTAGTGGAGGCAAAGTGAAACTTTAAACGAAACATTTGTTTGTATGCATGTCAGACAAATTACAACATTGGAAAAAAGCATGGTCTAGGCCCACATGCGAATGATACTCGGTGGAATGTTCAAATGAGGCATGCGGGAGGAGGGACTCGACCGGAGGGCGGCATGATGGATGGAGAAGAGGGTTGGAGAGGAATGAGAAATAAGCAAACGCCACATGATTATACTTGAATGGCTCAAATAAACAATATGCTTTCCCGTTTGGCCTACATAGTGAAAGGCCTAATGCACAACGTGGAGCACTGACGCTCGAATATGGCCGGGAAAACAGGGAAACCGACATGTGGGGCGCACCTGTCGGGACGACGTAGGGCAGACTAGTCAAATGGAGGAGCTGTCCCACGACCTCCTCGCCACCGGAAACCATTCATGTGGGTCGTGGGGGGCAGCAATGTGGCGCAGTTCCAGCACCGCCTCTGGACACGGTGACCGCGATGAGCGACACGCTCATCGTTGCTGGACACGGTCGGTTTAAGTGTGCCGAGTGTGGCATTAGCGCTGTGGCACGACCAGCAGATCAACACCCGGCTCGTCGAGGATGCACGGGGAGCAGAAGAGCGCGCGCGCCATGACGCATCCGCGGAGTGGTGTAGCGCGGCCAACTGCATCACCAGGACCTAAGACCATGCCGGGTCGTCGTGCTTTTTCAATGACATGTCGGATCGCATGTGAGCAAACGGCATCTCCAACGTTGCCACGACCGTAGCAGACTACCCTGGCACACCAAAAACCCTCGTCCCTCACGCTGTCGCGCGGTATGTTCCCAGCTGGTGCCAGCTGCCGCATTAATGACGAACCGGGGTGCTTGTCCGCACTGGAATGTGCTACTTAAAGCGGCAACGCCCAGCTAACCCCCACACCATAGCGCATCGTCCTGCTACCTAGCACCACATCCATGATCGCGAGCGCGAACGCTCTGCGAGAGAGCTTGTCTTTGGGTTTGAAGCTCGAGGTCGCCGCCCTCAATCAAGTCGCCGCTCGCGACGCAATAGCGGCGTAGCCGAACGCGGACGCGACCTCACAAGCGGTGGCCACGTGTAACGCCTCGGATTCGATGCGCCAGGTGTCTGTCAGTTATTTGCCTTCGTTGCCATGTCATTTGTTTGCATGTTGCATTTTATCATGTCATCATGTGAATTGCATTGCATACGTGTTCGTCTCATGCATCCGAGCATTTTCCCCGTTGTCCGTTTTGCAATCCGGCACTCCTATGTCCTCCGGCATCCCCCTTTTGTCTCCTCTTGTGAGTGGGTGTTAAACTTTCTCAGAATGGCCCGAGGTTTGCCAAGCGGCCTTGGTATACCACCGGTAGACTGCCTGTCAAGTTTCGTGCCATTTGGAGGTCGTTTGATACTCCAATGGTTAACCGGGTAACCGTAAAAGCCATC
Source organism: Triticum timopheevii (assembly GCA_963921465.1). Classification (NCBI taxonomy): domain Eukaryota; kingdom Viridiplantae; phylum Streptophyta; class Magnoliopsida; order Poales; family Poaceae; genus Triticum; species Triticum timopheevii. The sequence continues at coordinate 241,730,393 of OY997264.1, read as the reverse complement.
TTTGTGTTGCAGCCCAACACCCCTCCAAAGTGGCCCAAAACCCATCTAACTCCCCACCATGCTCTCGGTCGTTTGATCACGATCGTGTGGGCGAAAACCACAACTCACTTGGAGTCTCCTAGCTCCCTCTACCTATATATATATATATATATATATATATATATATATATATATATATATATATATATATATATATGTGATCCCCCCCGAAATCCCACAGTCCAAACCCTAGAAATTCCCCTCGCGCTGCCGGACGTTTCTTCCCTGCCGACGCACATGTCCGCTTCGCCGCCCCGTCCAACCCGAGCTCGCCATGTGTCCTAGCGCCGCCGTCCTCCGCCGCAGGCCCGCCGGGCCCACGGGGAGCTTGCCCCGGGCCCGATCCCGTGCGCCCCCGCGCCCTCCGCCCGCCAACCGCCGCCGGCGCGCCTACAGCCTCGCCGCCGAGCCGCCGCCCGGCGACCGCGGCCGCCGCCCGCGCCCGTCGCCCTCGTCTGCCGTCGGCCTCCGCCTCTGCCGCCGCGCCGTCCCCGCGGCCCCATCCTGCTGGTCGCCGGCCCCGTGGCCCCATCCCGCCGGCGCCTCACCCGCGGCTGCATCTCCGGCCGCCGGAGCGCGCGGCCTCGCCGGTCAGTGCCTCCCGGCCTGCGCCCGTGGCCGCCTCCGCCTCCTCCGCCTCCGGCTAGATCCGGCCGCGGGAGGGCCGGATCTCACCGCTCCGACCCACCGGCGCCTTTTTCCCCAACTCAGGCGAGGACCCCGGCCGTCCTCGGGAACAGCGCCGTCCAGATCTATCCAGAGGTTGACCCCGATTTTGCAAAGTCCTCGATTATTTTGACATTCTGGTGCACGTTTCATCGCAACATAACTTGCAGCATACGGCACCGTTTCATGCGTGTAATATGTCAAATTGTTCGTGTCGATGAGTACTTCATTTGATTCCATTGCATCATGTTCATTTGAGTCCATATTGATGCCTGAATACTCGTTGTAAGAGTGCTATGTGATGTTAATCATGTTCATTTGTCATTTTTGCCATGTTTGATGTGTGCATCCTATGAGGTTGATGTCTACATGTGTTTTGATCTATGCTATGCCATATTTACAGTGGTGCTATCCATGTATTTTTGTGAGTCTTGTACTGAGTGCATCAAGCTTGTTAAGTAGGGTACTTGCTGTTGCTGTTTTGCTAGGCTGATTCTGTTATATTTTGTTGCTATACAAACCTGCTGCTACAAGTCATTTTATGCATAATCTGGAGATGTTCACTAAGGATGTTTTGTTATATATGTCATTCTCTATAAATCCATGCCCCTGGTTGCATTTATAGTCTGTTGTAGGTTGTTGTAATCTTGCTCTCAAGTTGCTAAATAATGTTGCTGTCAGCCTGTTAACATTAAGTTCAATGTTGTCATGTTTGTTGTTAGTGATCCATGCAGCCTATGAACTTGTTCTTGCCATGCTTGGCTTCATAAACATGTCTTCTTACTGTTGATTGCCTTGCCATGCCATGTGTTGCTCTGTAGTGAGTGGTTCAAGCTCACCAACATGCCTACTTATTGTTGTACCTGCCATGTATGAATCTGTCATATAACTAGCCACGTTTAAATGGGTGCCATCATATTTTCTGTGACCTTTTGGCTAATGGTCAGTAAGGGACGTTCGTTATATGCAATTAGTAGATTCATGCCATGCCTTTTTTTTGCCATGATAAGCCTGTAACATGTTGTTTGATAGCTCTAAACATTGCAACCTGATGTTATTTCCTGATAAGTCTGAAACTCTTAATATATGCAATCTTGCCATGTCCTTTTGAGCATGTTCTAGTGATTTCTGGAGATAGCTCAGTGTTCATGTTTTGTCATGATTTACCTGTACTTCATGCCCATGCCTTTTGTTATTATGTTGGGATGTTGTATCTTGTTGTTTTGATGCTTGCAAGATGCCTAGTTGCCGCTATGGACAGATTGTTGTTATGCTTTGTATAGAGTATGTGTTGAACCGTTGCTCCGTTTTGAGTGTGCTCCATATGAAACTTGCTTGATTTTGCATGTAGTTTCATATTATCATGTTGCATCCTTGTTTTGAGGTGTTTGCTTGATGTTTGTATGCATTTTGCATCAATGCCATGTTTAACTTGTTTTGCTCATATCTTCTAGGCTGTAGCTCCGAACTAAATGAACTTTATATGTAACTTGACTAGAATTTCGTGTAGATCATATTGGTGCATCTTAACTTGCTGTTTAACAACTTCAACTTAAGGTTTGTTCAGATCTGGACCAATTTCGAAACTTGCATATGAGGACTTACTGGAATTGTTATATGTTGATCCCGGTCTCATTTAAACTTGCTTGGATGTGTTGCTCTTGTATGCATCATATCTTGCTATGGGTAGCCTCATGTAGCTTTGTCATGCATCATGCTTGTTGTGCATCATGTCTTGCCTATGTGTGGTGTGTTTACTATGTTGTGTGCTTCTTCTCGATAGTTCCTGTTTCGTTGCGATCGTGAGGATTCGTTCGTCTACGCTTGGTTCGTCTTCGTGGCTTCATCTTCTTCATGGACTCGTTCTTCTTCCTAGAGGGATTTCAGGCAAGATGACCGCTACCCTGGATCTCACTACTATAAATTCTATGCTAGTTTTTTCATTCTATCGCTTTGCCGCGCTACCTATCTCTTGTTGATCAAGCCTCCCAATTTGCCATGTCAGCCTCTAACCTTTTTCTCCCTTCCTAGAAAACCGTTGTTTGGGTATGTTACCGTTTTTGCTCAGCCCCTCTTATAGTGTTGTTAGTTGCAGGTGAAGTTGAAGATGGCTCCATGGTGGACATGATTATGTTGGGATATCACAATATCTCTTATTTAATTAATGCATCTATATACTTGGTAAAGGGTGGAAGACTCGGCCTTATGCCTGGTGTTTTGTTCCACTCTTGCCGCCCTAGGTTCCGTCATATCGGTGTTATGTTCCTAGATTTTGCGTTCCTTACGCGGTTGGGTGATTTATTGGACCCCCTTGACAATTCGCTTTGAATAAAACTCCTCCAGCAAGGCCCAACCTTGGTTTTACCATTTGCCTCACCTAGCCCTTTTTCCCTTGGGTTTCCGGAGCCCGAGGGTCATCTTTATTTACCCCCCCCCCCCCGGTCCAGTGCTCGTCGTGAGTGTTGGTCCAACCTGTCAGCCACCGGTGGCCACCAGGGGCAACTCTGGGATGGCCTACCGGAAGTTTGGACAATCCGGTGTGCCCTGAGAACGAGATATGTGCAGCTCCTATCAGCATTTGTCGGCACATTCGGGTGGCTTTGCTGGTCTTGTTTTACCATTGTCCAAATGTCTTGTAAACCGGGATTCCGAGACTGATCGGGTCTTCCTAGGAGAAGGAATATCCTTCGTTGATCGCGAGAGCTTATAATGGGATAAGTTGGGACAACCTTGCAGGGTATTATCTTTCGAAAGCCGTGCCCACGATTATGTGGCAGATGGGAATTTGTTAATGTCCGGTTGTAGATAAGTTGACACCAGATCTAAATTAAAACGCATCAACCGCGTAGCTGTGATGATCTCTTGTTGGCGGAGTCCGGGAAGTGAACACGGTCTCTGTGTTATGTTTGACGTAAGTAGGTGTTCAGGATCACCTCTTTATCATTGCTAGCTTCACGACCGTTCCTTTGCTTCTCTTATAGGTCTTATTTCCGTATGTTAGCCATCATACTTGCTTAGACGCTGCTGCAACCTCACCACTTTACCCCTTTCTTTCCCATTAAGCTTTGCTAGTCTTGATACCCATGGTAATGGGATTGCTGAGTCCTCGTGGCTCACAGATTACTACAACAACAGTTGCAGGTACAGGTTATGTGATGATCATGAGGCGAGAGCGATGTTTGCTTGTTTTGGAGTTCTCCCTCTGCTTCTTCTTCGATCAGGGGATAGGTTCCAGGTTGGCAGCCTAGGCTAGCAGGGTGGATGTCGTTTGAGTCTTTGTTTATGTTTCATCCGTAGTTATATGGTGCTCTTATGTAAGATGATGTTGTATTTGTTGCGGCATTTGTATGTTTTGTATGTATCCCCATCTATTATGTAATGTTGATGTAATGATATCCACCTTGCAAAAGCGTTTCAATATGCGGGTCTATCCTTGGTGGGACCTTTGAGTTCCTTTTGGATAGGGTCGCATATTGGGCGTGACAAGTTGGTATCAGAGCCTCGACCGACCTTAGGAGCCCCCCGTGATTGATCGTGTAGTTTGGCCGTTGTCGAGTCTACAAGAAAACTGTTTTTGGAGTCTAGTTATATCGAAGAGTAGGAATTCTTTTTACTCCTCAGCCCCTTCGTTGCTCTGGTGAGGAATCTTGACGTAGGTGTTTTGAATTACTCCTCTTCCCGTTCAAATTTTTCTTTAGGATCACGTGGTTAGTTTCGTGAGTTGTCCATCCTCTTTTGTCCGATGCATTTCTCGTCAAGTTGACTCGAGCCTCTTCTTCTTCGCCAAGTACAATCCTCAGTTGTTTTCTTTTCCCACCCGCCCACCCTTCTTCCTCTCGGAACCGGAGCCTGTAATTGAGTATCCATCCTACTCGTGTGAACTCTTTGCTTTCTTTCCTCAATTATTTCAACCGGTGTTTTCTCTTCAAGTTATTCATAGGTTTTCCCCTTCCAAGTTCCCTTTGTTTTTCCCGCCCTCCCACCCCTTTTCTTCCCGGAGTCTGAGCATCTATTCGAGAAGCTATTTCATTCGTGCGGAACCTCTTCAGGTTTTTCCCTCAATTATCTCAACCGGTGAATTCTCGTCTCGTTCGTCATTCTTCATCTCTTTTTCCTTTCCGGGGGATTCAATTCAAGTTTTTCTGGTTGATCATATTCTTTTCCTTGGATCAAGTGTTCCCCTTGCTCTTTCGCCTCTCGCCATTTAATCGTTCCAGAGTGCTGAAGACATCTCAGGAGATTCATCTGTGGTCCAATTAATTCGAGGTTATCACCTCATTCAAATATTTCATTTGTTCCGGTGCATCATCTATTTCTTCAACAATCCTTTTCAACGGTGTTTTTCTTTCAGTGGGCCCTAACCCACAGGTCTTTTCCCAGGATCTTACCTGACTCTTCTAATTCCCCGAAGTTATTCTAATTCTTTTCAAGTCTGATGTAAGAATGAATTTCATCAGTCACATGCCTTTTCAAGATCGATTTCAATTATTTTCATCTTTGGTTCAACTTTTCCTCTTTTTCATTATTTCGGAGTTTCTCAACAATTTTTGTGGTGTTTCTCGTCGTCATTCTCATCTTTGAAGGTCAAAGAAGAGTTTTTCCTCTAAATCTTGTCCGTTCTCTCGAAGTCTCGTGGTTCTAGCTTCATGTTATCATCTCATATTATTCCGTTTGTCAGATATTCTTTCTTACCCATCCGGAGTATGTCAGAGTTGTTTTCCATGTCTTTCCACCAGAGGCCATCATTCCAGTTATCGTTCTCTATTTACCCCGGTGCTTCGTTCAAGTGTACTATTATCAGCTCATGATCTCTTTGTTCTTTTGCATCTAAATCCCCTCGTGCTTATTGGTTCTTCTAATTCTTCCCCGGTGATTCATTCTGTTTCGTCAGTCTTTTTCGGATTCTTACGGTGGTTCGTCCAAGATTCTTTTTCCTTGTTTATCATATTAATTCATTCGTTCTTTCCAATTCTACCAGTGGTTCATGAAGACTTTCTCAAGTTTTGCGCCATATGTCCCTTAATCCTTTTCAAGAAGAATAAGTAATATGTAATCCATTGCTTGTCATCAATTTAATTTGATGAAGGATAAGCATACAATAAATCTTATTCTTCTTTCATCCAAGTGAGTAATCCCATCCTTCAGAGTTTGTTCTTGAAGAATAAATTCTATTTCCAACTGTTTTCATCTTTTCTTCCCCGGAGTTCAAAATTTCCTTGGCCATTTCATCGAAACCTCCATCTAAATCATCGCAAGGCTTTAATCTTATTCTTTCATCCTTCAATTTTATCTCGTCATTCTTTTGTTACCAGAGTTCTTCACGGTGGCTCGTCACGATTTAATTCATTCTTCAAGAGTTCATCAAGATCTTGTTGGTGGAGTTCAAGTATTTTTTTCTTCTTGCATCTCGAAGTGCAATTAATTCTCCATTTTCTTTTGAAGTGGAGTTTTGCATTTCTTCGTTCTTCTCAGCTATCGAATCATTTCCGTTTGTGGTCAGTTATCACCTTATGATTTTGGGATGTTATCCATAGGTCCACAACAAGCTTATTCTTTTAGTTGTTGATTTTCTCAACAACTCCGTTCAATCCTTTCTTCTAAGGTTGCTTTCAATTTCATTCGTGGCACAAGTTGTCATTTTCTTCTCCGTTCTTTTCTTTCAACTCTTTCAATTCTTGCCGGAGGTTTTGTGTCATGTCTTCATCAAGTATCTTTTCTATCCTCTCAAGCTCGTGCTCTATTCCTCCATGTTTCAGCCGGAGTGTTGCCTAAATCCTTTCACTCTTATTCGTTTCTTATCGCGTTCTAACCAGGAGTGGTTTCATAGTCTATCTGATTCCGTGAGCTCGTCATTCTCGCCGTTCCTCTCTTCTTCTCGAGTGCTCTCGATTCTTTGATTCTTCTCTTGAGTTTTGTTTCACCTCATCCCTTTTTCCCTTCCGTCTCGGTCCTAAGATCTCGGGACAAGATCTCTTGTTAGTGGAGGAGTGTTGTAATGCCCCGGATTCGATGCGCCAGGTGTCTGTCAGTTATTCGCCTTCGTTGCCATGTCATTTGTTTGTGTGTTGCTTTTTATCATGTCATCATGTGCATTGCATTTCATACGTTTTCGTCTCATGCATCCGAGCATTTTCCCCATTGTCCGTTTTGCAATCCGGCACTCCTATGTCCTCCGGCGTCCCCCTTTTGTCTCCTGTTGTGAGTGGGTGTTAAACTTTCTCGGAATGGCCCGAGGTTTGCCAAGCGGCCTTGGTATACCACCGGTAGACCGCCTGTCAAGTTTTGTGCCATTTGGAGGTCGTTTGATACTCCAATAGTTAACCAGGTAACCGTAAAAGCCATCTTTGTGTTGCAGCCCAACACCCCTCCAAAGTGGCCCAAAACCCATCTAACTCCCCTCCATGCTCTCGGTCGTTCGATTACGATCGTGTGGGCGAAAACCACACCTCATTTGGAGTCTTCTAGCTCCCTCTACCTATATATATATATATATGATCCTCCCCGAAATCCCGCAGTCCAAACCCTAGAAATTCCCCTCGCGCCGCCGGACGTTTCTTCCCCGCGGACGAACATGTCCGCTTCGCCGCCCCGTCCAACCCGAGCTCGCCACGTGTCCCAGCGCCGCCGTCCTTCGCTACAGGCCCGCCCCGGGCCGCCCCGGGCCCGATACCGCGCGCCCCCGCGCCCTCCGCCCGCCAACCGCCGCCGGCGCGCCTTCGGCCCCGCCGCCGAGCCGCCGCCCGGCGACCGCGACCCCCGCCCGTGCCTGTCGCCCTCGTCCGTCGCCGGCCTCCGCCTCCGCCGCCACGCCGTCCCCACAGCCCCATCCTGCTGGTCGCCGGCCCCGCGGCCCCATCCCACCGGCGCCTCGCCCGCGGCTGCATCTCCGGCGGCCGGAGCGCGCGGGCTCGCCGGTCAGTGCCTCCCGGCCCGCGCCCGTGGCCGCCCACGCCTCCTCCGCCTCCAGCCAGATCCGGCCGCGGGAGGGCCGGTTCTCGCTGCTCCGACCCGCCGGCGCCTTTTTCCCCAACTCCGGCGAGAACCCCGGCCGTCTTCGGGAACCGCGCCATCCAGATCTGTCCAGAGGTTGACCCCGATTTTGCCAAGTCCCCGATTATTTTGACATTCTGGTGCACTTTTCATCGCATCATAACTTGCTGCGTACTACTCCGTTTCGTGTGTGTAATATGTAAAATTGTTCGCCTCGACGAGTACTTCATTTCATTCCATTGCATCATGTTCATTTGAGTCCATCTTGATGCCCGAATCATCGTTGTAAGAGTGCTATGTGATGTTAATCTGCTGAAACTGTTATAACATGCTCATTTGTCATTTTTGCCATGTTTGATGTGTGCATCCTATGAGGTTGATGTCTACGTGTGTTTTGATCTATGTTATGCCATCTTTACAGTGGTGCTATCCATGTATTTTTGTGAGTCTTGTACTGAGTGCATCAAGCTTGTTAAGTAGGGACTTGCTGTTGCTGTTTCGCTAGGCTGATTCTGTTATATTTTGTTGCTATGCAAACCTGCTGCTACAAGTCATTCTATGCATAATCTGGAGATTTTCACTAAGTATGTTTTGTTATACATGTCATTCTCTATACATCCATGCCCCTGGTTGCATTTATATCCTACTGTAGGTTGTTGTAATCTTGCTCTCAAGTTGCTAAATAATGTTGCTGTCAGCCTGTTAACATTAAGTTCAATGTTGTCATGTTTGTTGTTAGTGATCCATGCACCCTATGAACTTGTTCTTGCCATGCTTAGCTTCATAAACATGTATTCTTACTGTTGGTTGCCTTTCCATGCCATGTATTGCTCTGTAGTGAGTGGTTCAAGCTCACCAACATGGCTACTTATTGTTGTTCCTGCCATGTATGAACCTGTCATATAACTTTCCATGTTTAAATGGGTGCCATCATATTTTCTGTGCCCTTTTGGCTCATGGTCAGTAAGGGACATTTGTTCTATGAAATTAGTAGATTCATGCCTTGCCTTTTTTTTCCATGATAAGTTCTTTTAACATGTTGTTTGATAGCTCTAAACATTGCAACCTGATGTTATTTCCTGATAAGTCTGAAACTGTTAATATATGCAATCTTGCCATGTCCTTTTGAGCATGTTCTAGTGATTTGTGGAGATAGCTCAGTGTTCATGTTTTGTCATGATTTACCTGTACTTCATTCCCATGCCTTTTGTTATTACGTTGGGATGCTGTAGCTTGTTGTTTTGATGATTGCAAGATGCCTAGTTGCTGTTATGGACAGATTGTTGTTGTACTTTGTATAGAGTATGTGTTGAACCGTTGCTCCGTTTTGAGTGTGTTCCATATGAAACTTGCTTGATTTTGCATGTAGTTTCATATAATCATGTTGCATCCTTGTTTTGAGGTGTTTGCTTGATGTTTGTATCCATTTTGCATCAATGCCATGTTTAACTTGTTTTGCTCATATCTTCTAGGCCGTAGCTCCGAACTAAATGAACTTTATATGTAACTTGACTAGAATTTCGTGTAGATCATATTGGTGCATCTTAACTTGCTGTTTAACAACTTCAACTTAAGGTTTGTTCAGATCTGGACCAATTTCGAAACTTGCATATGAGGACATACCGGAATTGTATATGTTATTCCCGGCCTCATTTAAACTTGCTTGGATGTGTTGCTCTTGTATGCATCATCTCTTGCCATGGGTAGCCTCATGTAGCTTTGTCATGCATCATGCTTGTTGTGCATCATGTCCTGCCTATGTGTGGTGTGTTTACTATGTTGTGTGCTTCTTCTCAATAGTTCCTGTTTCGTTGCGATCGTGAGGATTCGTTCGTCTACACTTGGTTCGTCTTCGTGGCTTCATCTTCTTCATGGACTCGTTCTTCTTCCTAGAGGGATTTCAGGCAAGATGACCGCTACCCTGGATCTCACTACTATCATTGCTATGCTAGTTGTTTCGTTCTATCGCTTTGCCGCGCTACCTATCTCTTGTTGATCAAGCCTCCCAATTTACCATGTCAGCCTCTAACCTTTTTCTCCCTTCCTAGCAAACCATTGTTTGTCTATGTTACCGTTTTTGCTCAGCCCCTCTTATAGCGTTGTTAGTTGCAGGTGAAGTTGAAGATTGCTCCATGGTGGACATGATTATGTTGGGATATCACAATATCTCTTATTTAATTAATGCATCTATATACTTGGTAAAGGGTGGAAGACTCGGCCTTATGCCTGGTGTTTTGTTCCACTCTTGCCGCCCTAGTTTCCGTCATACAGGTGTTATGTTCCCGGATTTTGCGTTCCTTACGCGGTTGGGTGATTTATGGGACCCCCTTGACAGTTTGCTTTGAATAAAACTCCTCCAGCAAGGCCCAACCTTGGTTTTACCATTTGCCTCACCTAGCCCTTTTTCCCTTGGGCTTCTGGAGCCCGATGGTCATCTTTATTTACCCCCCCCCCCCCTGGCCAGTGCTCGTCGTGAGTGTTGGTCCAACCTGTCAGCCGCCGGTGGCCACCAGGGGTAACTCTGGGATGGCCTACCGGAAGTTTGGACAATCCGGTGTGCCCTGAGAACGAGATATGTGCAGCTCCTATCAGGATTTGTCGGAACATTCGGGCGGCTTTGCTGGTCTTGTTTTACCATTGTCGAAATGTCTTGTAAACCGGGATTCCAAGACTGATCAGGTCTTCCTGGGAGAAGGAATACCATTCGTTGATCGCGAGAGCTTATCATGGGCTTAGTTGGGACACCCCTGCAGGGTATTATCTTTCAAAAGCCGTGCCCGCGGTTATGTGGCAGATGGGAATTTGTTAATGTCCGGTTGTAGATAACTTGACCCCAGATCCGAATTAAAATGCATCAACCCCGTGTGTAGCCATGATGGTCTCTTCTCGGCGGAGTCCGTGAAGTGAACATGGTCTTTGTGTTATGTTTGACGTAAGTAGGTGTTTAGGATCACCTCTTGATCATTGCTAGCTTCACGACCGTTCCTTTTCTTCTCTTCTCGCTCTTATTTGCGTATGTTAGCCATCATACTTGCTTAGCCGCTGCTGCAACCTCACCACTTTACCCCTTCCTTTCCCATTAAGATTTGCTAGTCTTGATACCCATGGTAATGGGATTGCTGAGTCCTCGTGGCTCACAGATTACTACAACAACAGTTGCAGGTACAGGTTATGCGATGATCATGACGCGAGAGCGATGTTTGCTTGTTTTGGAGTTCTCCATCTGCTTCTGCTTCGATCAGGGGATAGGTTCCAGGTCGGCAGCCTGGGCTAGCAGGGTGGATGTCGTTTGAGTCTCTGTTTGTGTTTCATCTGTAGTCGGATGGTGCTCTTATGTAAGATGATGTTGTATTTGTTGCGGCATTTGTATGTTTTGTATGTATCCCCATCTATTGTGTAATGTTGATGTAATGATATCCACCTTGCAAAAGCGTTTCAATATGCGGGTCTATCCTTGGTGGGACCTTCGAGTTCCTTTTGGATAGGGTCGCATATTGGGCGTGACACCACGCTAGTGGCCGACGACGGGAACACCGTCAGCCACGCGTCCTACTTGCCGCCGTCCAACGTCCGGCACCGCCGAGGTCAGGGACTCCTCGGAGGATGAGTTGGGCATGGGAGGCGGCAGGGCATGGTGTGCCAACTGGATGGTAAGTATCCCATGTTCTACTCTTCCTTGCCGGATCCCGCACCTTCACTTCATAGGTCTCGAACCCCGCCCCCGTACATAGAGATCGCAGATGGAGGACATCGGTTGCCGCCGTAGAATAGGTTTAGGGTCGGGTTTCTTTTATTTTTCTGTCCTATAAAAGTTCGAAATGTAATGAAAATCTACCGTGTTTGCATTAATCTCGAATGGTGTATATGAACTTTCACAATAATATAGTATATTGTAGGAGTACTAGCAATATGCCCGTGCGTTGCATGGAACATCACGATCTTGTGGGAGAAAAGGATGAATGAGGGAAGTCCTTATCTGCAAATGTGGAGAGGAGTGCGGGTAAATTGTCATAGTTTCCTTCCTATCTGTTAGATATAGATCGGACAACCTATATTGCAGGATGACAGGCACACCATCACCACTAACAATGCTTTTTATTGAACCGAGACAAAGCTAACATGCAAAGTAAATAAACACATAGGGTCTACATACACAATTTATCTTAGGCACTCCAATAGTATGTCCACTACACATTCACGCATTTCACATCTTTCTACGTCTATGCGAACCTACGAAAGGGTTAACGTAAATTGCCTCTCTCTCTCTCTCTCTCTATAACCTCCCTGATTTTCATGCTGATGGGGCCCTCCCTCCCCTCAATCTATAATCAACTGCTCACACGTTTCACATTACATTAATTGCGTAACTGGGATTACGTAGGTATATCATTAGTCTTACTAAAAAACCTAACTAAGCCAACCTCCCAGCATATCACGCGGGAAAAGACCCGGCTGAGTCGTTTTAGTCGGGATTATCGGGTTACTAGTAGTAGTATCAATGGATCACATGAAGCACCAAGTTTTTTTGAGGGGGCGAAGCACCTAGTTTAAAAGGAAAAAAGGCGGTACACTCATAGCGCCCCTGTTGCGGACGCATTGCACCCCACACACGTTCTGTCCTGCACACGGCTCACGCAAATGGAACGCGCTTCGGCTTGCCTCTTCACTGACACGTGAGACTGCACTTGGAGAAACCGACCATGCGCCAAACTTCCCCTGCCCATATACGGGCGGGGTCTCGAACGCCAACTCGTGCATATGTACGTCCAGGGCTCGTGTACATGGCTGGGTCGGAACGGAGAAACTACGTCGTTGTCGTGTTCATGGGGAGGCAACGAAATGCGTCATGTTCACCGGGAGGCAACGGAACACGTGCTGTTCATCGGGAGCCAACCGGCTTGGATGGAACAGCCGATGGAAACAAGGCCTGGCGTACTGCAGAACGGAGGAAATGACCTTGTGTTTGACCGGCCACGGTCGAAACGGGATCCTGTTCATCGGGAGGGGTCTGGCGTATCGCAAAACGGAGGAAACGGACTTCTGTTGGACCTCCTATGGTCGAAATGGGGTCATGTTGATCGGGAGGGGTGTGGCGTACCGTAAAACGGAGGAAACGGACTTGTGTTGGAGCGCTACGGTCGAAACGGGGCTCCTGTTCATCGAGAGGGGTGTGGCGTACCGCAAAACGGGACTCCATGGGATACTGTTCATCTCCACTGTCGACCTCCTCTAGCCTCCACGGGCTACTGTTCATCCACCGTCGACCTCCTCCAGCCTCCACTTGCGACTGTTCATCCACGGGCTCCTGTTGATCCAGCCTCCACCGTGCGCTCCTTCACCGGCTACTGTTCAACCAGCCCTTTCCACGGGTCCTGTTCAACCACCCCTGTACGGGCTAATGTTCATCCAGTCCTCCACCGGATACTGTTCAACCAGCCCTCCACCGGCTACTGTTCAACCTTCCCTCCACGGGGTCCTGTTCATGCAGCCCTTCACGGGGTCTTGTTCATCCACGCCCAACCGACTCGATCGATCGGGGTCATGTTCATCCAGCAGCAACACCATAGGGTCATGTTCATCCAACCCCCCACCGAGAACTGTTCATCCAACCCGCCAACAATGCTCACTGTTCATCAAGGGAAGGAGGCAGCAGGTTTGATCGGCATTAGTTAGCAGCAGTAGCGAACGAAGGAATCGCTCGATCGGGTTCAGTAACGCGTAGCCTGCAGTGCAATAGCTCGGGTTCAGTAGGCGAACGCCTCGCTCGGGTTTAGTTAGAGCCCAATGCCTCGCACCCACGCGCGTATGTGTATGAGAGAAACGCGCATCGCTCGGCCCCCAACCACCCACCGTTACCGGGAACTCCCCAATATTTTCCTCGCCCTCGCTTCTACCATGGTTTTTTCCGTCATGCACGGCCCGAAGAATGTCATGCAGCCGCGTCTCCACCCCGCCTAGGATGAAAAACTCATTTTTTGTCATATTTTTTGTCACAGAAGTAGGAGCCCACAATATCTATGATGATACCGGGTTTTGTCACAATTAAAGTATGACAAAAAAATTCGTTTGGCCCAAAATGTCACGGATGTGTCTTTTTTTGGTAGTGTGAGCACGGGCACAGGCTAGGCGCTGGCGCTGGCATGTACGCACTCTCGGGCGTGTCCATGGGGACCTCACCGACTCGCGTGGCTTCCAGCTCTGTGATAGTGCTTAGCAACCAGCCCGTCTATGCTACAGGGATGGTCGTTGGCACATGCTCGGGGATGGGAGCTAGGAAGGGCACGGGAGTAACATTCGCTGCGGCCAGCTCGTTCAGGGCCATGTCCATGAGGACCCATTTCTCCATATTTTCTATCTCCTCCAGCTCGGAGTCGACTTCACCAAATTATAAGACTAGTGGCAGATGATCCTTCTTCGCCATGGCGTTGGTGGAGGTCTATGAGAGGGGAATGGGAGGCGAAGAGTAAGGCCGTCTGTATTAGACAGCGGCTTGGGTGCTGTTAATGGAGAGGTTGGGAGCGAGGTGGGCGGCCATGGAAGTCCAAGGGCTCACTTCCTTGGGAGCTTATGTAGCGTACATCTCGCATGCTTCCCGTTGAGCATGCACAGCGAAGGACTGCTTGCACGCCTTCTGGTCAGCCTGTGCAGTGGACTGCGCTTGCATGCCTGCCGTCTACTCAAGCAGTTGTCCGGACGACACCTCCCAGCTAATAAAAGTGTGACGCGAGGCATCACGTGAATGGTTAGCAGAAAACCCATGATTTAAATTATACTAAAGTGTGAGATGATAATGTGGAAGCTATTTGTTCCAAATGCATTTGTTGGCTATTAATTTGTGCACCTTCTCTAAAATTGGATATGAAAAACACCACAACATGTTGGTGCCATTCCATGATAGCATGCCAAGTTTCTTGAATTTCAGATGAGTTTTGGATTTACTAGAATTTTAAAACCAAGTATCTATTGGGCAGCCAAGCCACGATACCGCGGTGTTTGAAGTTCATTCCCATTTCTTGCATGGGACCTAAGTATGCACCCAAGGAAACGCATATGTTTTTACAACCCATTTTGCTGCACTGGAGCATGTGCCGGTAGTTCAAATTTGTATTATGCACAGAAAATGCCTAGAAAACTCGCTTAATGTATAAAAATGTGCAAATGAACCCCGGGTAATTCCAAATTTTAACATGGCACTCATGTTGGTCTATGTTGTATCTAGAAAAAAATTCAAGGCGAGAAGAGGCAACGAATGTCGTTTCGTCCAAAAAGGTGACACATGTTCCCTACCGAAACCACAAGGCTTCTTTTGAGAAGCTCTAGTTTGTGAGGAGCGTATACCAAAATCTGCCCCAAATGGGGATTTTTTACCACAAAATGTTGGTGCCATTCCATGATAACATACAGAGTTTCATGAATTTCACACGAATTTTGGATTTACTATAATTTAAAAACCAAGTATCTCAATGTTTGCGGCTGAGTGACGGTGCCGAGGTGTTTGAAATTCATTCCCATTTGATGCATGGGACCTAAGCATGCACCCAAGGACGCACATTTGATTTTTGAACCCAATTTTTCGCACTAGAGAATGTGCTTGTAGTTCAAATTTGATTTATGCACAAAAAATGCCTAGAAAACTCAGTTAATTTATAAAAATGTCCAAACTAATCCCCAAAAATTCCAAAATTTAACACAACACTCATGTTAGACTATGTTGCTACTAGAAAAAAATTGAAAGCAAGAAGAGGCTACGAATATTGTTTCATCCACAAAGGTGACATGTTTCCTACCAGAACCATGAGGCTTCTTACGAGAAGCTCCGGTTTGTGAGAAGCTTATACCAAAACCTGCCCCAAATGGGACAATTTTTTTGCCATAGCATGTTGCTGCCATTCCATGATAGCATGCCAAGTTTCATGAATTTTAGACGCGTTTTGGATTTACTAGAATTTAAAAATCAAGTATCTCAATGTTTGCGGTCAAGCGACAGTGCCGAGGTGATTGAAATTCATTCCCATTTCTTGCATGGGTCCTAAGCATGCACCCAAGGACACACGTTTGATTTTCAACCCATTTTCATCACTGGAGCAAGCGACTGTAGTTCAAATTCGAATTATGCAGATAAAATTCCTAGAAAACTTAGTTAATGTATAAAAATGTCCAAAGGAACCCCAAAAAATTCCAAATTTTAACACGAAACTCCTGTTAGTCTATGTTGCCACTAGAAAAAATTTGAAAGGAAGAAGAGGCAACGAATATCGTTTCGTCCAAAAGGTGACACTTTCCCTACTAGAACCATGAGGCTTCTTGTCAGAAGCTCTGGTTTGTGAGAAGCATATACCAAAACCTGCCCCAAATTGGACAATTTTTTACCACAACATGTTGGTGTCATTCCATGATAGCATGCGAAGTTTCATGAATTTCAGATGAGTTTTGGATTTACTAGAATTTTAAAACCGAACATCTCAACGTTTGTTGGTGAGCCATGGTGTCGATGTGTTTGAAATTCATTCCCAATTCTTGCATGGGATAAAGCATCCACCCATGGACACATATCTGATTTTTACAACCCATTTTGGTGCAATAGACCATTTGCATTTAGTTTAGTTTCGAATTATGCACCTTAAATGCCTAGAAACCCCAGTTAACGTATAAAAATGTCCAAACGAACCCTTAATAATGCCAATTTGTGGCACCCCGGCTCAGAGAATCTGGAACACCCCGTATTCCAGCCGAGAGATCGAGATGAAGTCTTCTGGAATACGGCATTGCTTAGTATAGAACAAATCAGCGCTTTATTACAATCTATTTGGTTACAAGGGTTACATCGGCACGGCGACCCTATGCCTGCCACTATTGCTCTATGCAAGCAACAGAACAACTCGAAGCAGTGGAATAACTTCTAGCAGCGGAACAACGACGGCGGTGGTGAACTCCACTCCATAGGGACTCTGGCTGGAACATTTACCCTAGCTCACAAACAAGGAATCCACGGCAAACAAGCAATCAAATCCGGCATGACCTTCAAACTGGCATAACACGCCAGGTCAGTACATCGAATGTGCTTGCAAGCTCACAATAACCAGAAGCATTCAAGACAAAAAACAGCTTGGAAATTACAGGTTAACAATGATTAACATGATATCATCCAAACAACATGGCATGAACAACATGAACAAGGTACAACTAGAACAATATGAGCATGGCATGAACATATGAATCTGACGATGCTAGCATGCAACATGATGACACTATCACGCACCACTTATTTTACTCGGGTTACCTCATAACCATCACATGCATCACTTACCAACCTCGGACATCACACGATCATCTTAGGATCAAAACAAGCTTGGTATAAACAATATCACAGTAATCATTACATGACCACAAGGAGCTTGATCTTTACCCACAATTCTCGCACAACATCAAGAATATCCAACAACTGGGTATCCTCGGTTGTCGGTGTCAAAACCGACGGATCTCGGGTCGGGGGTCCCGATCTGTGCGTCTTAGGCTAATGGTAACAGGAGGCAAGGGACACAATGTTTACCCAGGTTCGGGCCCTCTTGATGGAGGTAAAACCCTACTTCCTGCTTGATTGATATTGATGATACGGTTATTACAATAGTTGATCTACAAACGAGATCATAGAGGCTAAACCCTAGAATCTAGCCTATGATGATTATGGTTCTGTCTCTAAGGACTAAACCCTCCGGTTTATATAGACACCGAAGAGGGCTAGGGTTTACATGGAGTCGGTTACAAAGAAGGAAATATAATATCAGGATCGCCAAGCTTGTCTTCCACGCGAAGGAGAGTCCCATCCGGACACAGGAAGAAGTCTTGAGTCTTGTATCTTCATGGTCCAACAGTCCGGCCAAAGCATATAGTCCGACTGTCCAGATACCCCCTAATCCAGGACTCCCTTAGTAGCCCATGAACCAAACTTCAATGACGATGAGTCCGGCGCGCAGTTCTGTCTTCGGCATTGCAAGGCAAGTTCCATCTCCGAATACTCCGAAGTAGTTATCGAACACTTAGATCGTGTCCAGATCTGTAAGATGACCTTCACAGCATAGCACTACATAAACCTGATCTGCTGGCAATTTTTGCATGGCGTGCTCCTGCATCCTGGCCCGGCCCAACACGAACCGGTTTTACTTGGCCTCCCCTCATACGCGTTGTGATTTTACTGGCACGGCTTGCCAGAGCAAGGATCGTGCTCCCCTTAGCGCGGGATCTTCCATTAATATAGGTGCACACGTCCCCATGATGTCTGTCGGTATGACTCTATGCTTTTTAGGTAAGTCCCGAGCGGTTATGCTGAGGACGCTTGATATTCACCCCCTATATAAAGGGGCCGAGGCCTATCCCACTTTTGCACCAACCTTGCGCCTTTTCGCATCTCGAGTTCTAACACCCAAAGCTCAAGCTCAAGCACCTCAGATCCATAACCATGTCCGGATACGACCTTCAAGGCAGGTGGGTGGCCTCCTCGGTCACAGAGGAGGATATTGCGAAGCTTAGGGAGGTCGGATATCTGACCGCCGACATCAAGCACAGGCTTCCGGATCCAGGACAGGTCATCCCTACTCCCGAGCCCAACGAGAGCGTCGTATTTGTTTCCCACTTCCTTCGCGGCTTGGGCTTCACCCTTGATCCCTTCGTGAGAGGGCTCATGTTCTATTACGGGTTAGAATTTCACGATCTGGCTCCGGACGCTATCCTCCATATCTCGTCTTCATTGTTGTGTGTGAGGATTTTATCCATGTCACTCCACACTTTGGCTTATGGCTCAAGACCTTCAATGCGAAACCGAAGATGATTGAGGGGCGACACGCAGAGTGTAGAGGTGCTATAATAAGTAGGAATGCCGATGCCCCATGGCCAGAGGGCTCCTTCCTAGAGGTGCCCGATCTATGGCAGCGGAGGTGGTTTTACGTCACGGCTCCCAGGGGCACAAAGTGGGTGGCTGCCCCCGACTTCCGTCCAGGCCCTCCTTATTAACTGGCATCATGGACCAATGTAGGACGGGATTGGGGATCTGCTAGTGATGTACCAATACTGC
The DNA here is from genome assembly GCA_963921465.1 of Triticum timopheevii. Lineage (NCBI taxonomy): Eukaryota > Viridiplantae > Streptophyta > Magnoliopsida > Poales > Poaceae > Triticum > Triticum timopheevii. Next base: position 241,711,630 of record OY997264.1, on the reverse strand, counting down.
AGAGCCTTATCCGGAAGCTTCTTGAGAGGGACATTAGCCTTGTTAGCATAATTCAGGTAATGCTAATCCGACGGATGTTGCCATGCAAACGCCGGCCTCTTCGGATGTGGGAGTTCAATCTGGAAGGTCCGTGGACTATTCTGCACTTCTTCGGCCTGACGCTCGAAGGGATGTGTAAATTATTCTTCGGACCACAAGTAAAGTGTCTGGATACCACCGAAGATGCAGGCCTGAGCTGCAATCGCCCAGATACCCAAGTAAGTAACCGACAAGCCGAACACTTCGTCTATTTTTGTCATAGTCATTATTCTGAAAATCCTCCGTGACCAGGAATGGCTCAGCAAGGTTGAGAGAATCAGCTGCTAAGCAAAATGCCCTTAGGGAAAGATGAAGGTAAGAACATGGAAGCAGAACTTCACACACTGCGCATCCAAACCGGGGGAATTGCTACCTCCCCAAAGGAGGATAGCCGGGAAGGGGAATCTAAGGCCTCCTCCCCTCGCGGGAAGAAGAGGGCCGCCTCCGAAGACTTGGAGATGGAGGTGCCCAAACAGGGGAAGAAAGCTTCACCAGGGGGCCCTACCCCAAAGGGCGTCCTCACCACGTCATGCTCGCCAATGGGCCAGCCCTCAGCCGAGCTGTAAGTTAATCGTAAATACGAAGATACTGCTTTTCTCCGAGAACAATAACCAGGATCCATTCTTTGCAGTCCGGCTAGCAGCTTCTCTCGACAGAGTTTGTCTTCGGGGGATCTCCTTCCGGAGATGATGGAGAGTGAGATCCCACCAACCTCTCCGCCTCATGAGGCGGGCGACCCTGAGGTTTCGTCACGGAGGAGTCTGGATTTGTCGAAGCCAGAAGCTAATCCTTCGGCCACCCTGAGCCCGGAGCGTTCGGCTCCCACGGGGGGCGATGAGAAGGGTCCGGCACAGTTTGGTGTCCGGCCGGACACCTGACGCGTCTTCTAGAGCGAGCTACTCTCTCGAAGGAGCACCGTTCATTAATGAGCACGGTGCTAGAGAAGATTTCATCCGCCACAAGCGGTTTGAATGAAGCCTTTATGAGCCCGCTTAGAGGCTTTGAGGTATGTAATGAAAAATACATAATTTCTTGGATGTGACACACGTGCTAGGTGTGCTCCATATGGATAGTAGCCCCTGAGACTGTGGTTGCCAACCCTCGGCGGCAAACGGAGGATCACATTGTTAAGTAACGATTGCGCTGTAATTATGCGCAGGTGTCCAAGGATCCAGCAGCCGACTGGTCCGTTGAAGTTGCCGAACTAAGGAGGCAAATTGGGGTTATTGATGCCGATATCACATTGGTGAATGAGCGGTTTAACAAGTCACAAGGTATGTGCTCTGCTATCCTATATTATTTTTTATAGGAAAAAATTGAGAGGAGCATAATATTAATGCGATATGCTTGGACTGCAGATGGTGCTGCTGCCATGGAAGCCCTGAGGGCGGAACTTACACTAGCCAAGGAACAGGCCCGGGTGAGCAATGCGGCTGCGCTAAAGGCGGCCGAAGAGTTGAGAGCCGAACAGGCTGCTCATCGCCGAAGCGAAGAGAAAATAGCCTAAATGGCTGTGGAGCTAAGAACCACCGCCAACCGTTATGAGCTTCTTGAAGAAGAAAATCGTGCGAATAAGACTGACCTGAAGAAGGCCCTTGATGCGGCCAAGGAGACGCGTTCCAACCTTAGGGATGCGCGGGAGGATCTTCGACAGGCCGGAGAGATCACGGCTGGAAACCCCTATCTATTGCGGATGAAGTTTTTAAATCTGAAGTACGCTCCTCTGGATCGACACTGGAGTCCTGCAGATGCCTATGCAGATTTGTCGAAGAGTACGACTGATGTAGCCAAGTTTTTTGAGCATGAAAAAGATGATGAAGTGGAAAAGCTGTTCTGGTCGCAGTTCAGCGCTCCAACGGACAAATTGCCTTTGAGTGAGAAGATGGCTGCTGTGGCCGAGCTCCACAGGTTGTCCGGTCTTGCAATGCGGTCTATAATAGACCATCTATGGCTGAAGGGGCCGAAGCCAGACAGTTATTTTGGTTTAGTGCAATAATTCCTTGGTGCCGTATCGCGGATCGATGCCATGAAGAGGTCGGCATGCATAGAGGGTGCCCGGATGGCTCTTGCCCGTGTTAAAGCATACTGGACAGATATGGAGGCCATCGTCATTGCGACCCAGAATCCGGCGGGGGGCCAGGATCCGGCCGAGCACATCTTGGAGCAGGTAGCGGCGGGTGCTCGCTTAATAGAGGTGCAGTGCTCAAAGAATGTCATGTTCGAGTGACAAATCGTGTCATTGTTAAAACAATGTTATTTTGATTATGAGGCTATATTTATACTTTTTGCCCGAAAGTATTATTGTGCCTCCTGTGCGGCCGTTTTTATGTATATGTGTAATCTGAAAGTTAGCAGTCATTGGCTTCAGCCCCCACGCATACAATGCGGGGTTGTTCGTGAAAAAATATGCGTAATAACACTTGATCCAACGTCTTGGTCCATTAAGGAGGTGATCGCACGTCGAACTAGGCAACCGGACTATATAGCTGTAACACTTTCAGTTAGCCATAGGAGTTTGACAGTGGGGCTACTATGTTGCCCCTGGTACCTTTGCGTGCATCCGAGTACGGGCACGTGTGTACATGACCGTAAAACGGTCCTTCGTTAATGCGGTGGAATCCTAAAGATTCTGATAAGTCTTCGAGTGGTTGAACAGTCTCTCGCTATATCATGACAGTCAGTTTTCGGCTTTGTCTACTGAGGTGCTCATCCGGAATAACCAGGGCACAATCGCAGTAGTTCTCCTTTGGTTGCCTTAGCCGATAAGAACGGAACGTAAGGCGGCGAACCCAGGCGCCGGGCAAACCCAACATTTGACCACAGACATGATTCGGAGCTAATGCATATAAGGCCAAACTCGTGACGCCGAACACTCCCGAAGGTATTCGGACTTTATAACATATACTGAGCTGAGTAACGCCCTTTATTATGAATGCAGTGTTCCCAGGTACGTGCATTAGTCCATCGTGGCGAAATGCCAATAACAGCAGTATCACCTATGGGTGTAGTACTCGTGGGATGTGTAAGCAACAAGAGACAATAAAGAAGGTTTACATAGGGGCTTAATCTAAAGAGAAACCTTTGAGCGGGGCCCTGCTGCACGTCTGCGCCTTTGTCTCCATTGTGCCGTGTCCTGGGAGAGTGTCACACGAATGGTGTCTGTAAAAAGAAAAACTCATGTAGAAGAGTATGACATAAGAGTGCGAAAAGTTGGCTATCACTAATGGATAGTAAAAGTGTAAAACAGTGGTGTGTTAATAAGGTCAGGCCAAAAAGTGGGCTTTATTAATTATCTATAGCCCCTGGTGTCCTCTATGGGATTACATGTGTGGCATCTAGATAAGGTTTATCTGGGCTGCCGGACTCGTCTAACCATGTCCGTGGTCTTAACGACCAGTTATGTTTTCAGGTATCGGAGGCCGCTTAGAGTCCATCGGCTGGAGCCGTCGCGTACTCTTCCACGCGTAAGGAACGCTCTGTGTTTCCATTAACGGTGATGATTCCACGTGGACCGGGCATCTTGATTTTAAGGTAGGTGTAGTGCGGCACTGCGTTGAATCGGGCGAAGGCCGTTCTCCCAAGCAATGCATGATAGCCGCTTTGAAGGGGTGCGATGGTGAAGAGTAGTTCTTCGCTTCTGGAGTTGCCTGGGGAACCGAATGTTACCTCCAGTATGAGAGAGCCCCTGCAGTTGGCTTCAATGCCTGGTATCACCCCTTCAAAGGTGGTGTTACTGTGGTTGATTCTGGATGGGTCTATCCCCATCCTGCGGATAGTGTCCTGGTATATTAGATTAAGACTAATGCCGCCATCCATGAGGACGTGAGTAAGATGGTATCCGTCGATTATTGGGTCGACCACCAAGGCAGCTGATCCTTCGTGCCGAATACTAGTCGGGTAGTCCATGTGATCGAAAGTGATCAGGTAAGCCGACCAGTGGTTAAGTTTGGGTGCGACGGGCTCTGTAGCGTATGCATCTCTGAGCGCACATTCGCGCCTTCTTGTGGATATGTGAGTCGCGTGGATCATGTTTACTATTTTTACCTTTGGTGGGAATTTTTTCTGTCCCCTAGTGTTCGGCTGGCGAGGCTCATCCTCGTCTTAACTTGGTATTTCCCTTCCCTTGTGTTCGGTATTTAATTTGCCGGCCTACTTGAAGACCCAACATTCTCTGTGAGTGTGGTTCGTAGGTTTTCCGGGGGTGCCATGAATTTGGCACAGTCTGTCCAGGACTTTGTTCAGGCCGAACGGTCCTTCTTTGCTTCCTTTAAGTGGCTTCTTTTGAGGACTGGGTCGAGAGCCCTTGAATCCGGCGTTGACCGTTGTGTTGTCCGTACTTTCTTCCTTGTTTTGACGTTTGTTTTTGTTGCTCCGTGGCCTCCCGTTGCCATCCCTGATTTCGATGTACTTGGGTCGCTGGTGCTTTTACGGGCCAACCAGCTATCTTCGCCTGTGCAAAAGCGAGTCATAAGGCTTGTTAAGGCTGCCATTGTCCTTGGTTTTTCTTGGCTGAGGTGTCTGGCAAGCCACTCATCCCGGATGCTGTGCTTGAAAGCTGCTAGGGCTTCGGCATCCATACAATCGACAATTTGAGTCTTCTAAGTGAGGAATCTGTTCCAAAGCTTGCGGGCGGACTCTCCGGGTTGTTGAATTATATGACTTAAGTCGTCCGCATCAGGAGGCCGGACATAGGTCCCTTGAAAATTGGCCCTGGAAGAATCCTCGAGTTCCTCCCAACTTCCAATTGAATTTTCAGGGAGGCTTTTCAACCACTGTCATCCCTTCAACTTTAGGGGAAGGTATTTGATGGCATGGAGGTCGTCCCCACGAGCCATGTGGATATGCAGGATAAAATACTCGATCCAGACCCCTGGGTCTGTCGTTCCGTCGTATGCCTCTTTGTTCACAGGTTTAAAAACTTATGGAAATTCATGGTCCAGCACCTCTTCGGTGAAGCACAGGAGGTGAGCAGCCCCTCTGTATCTAGACGTGCTGTGGCATGCCGTCGGCTGTGGTTGTGTCCGGTGCTGATTCTGAACTGGTATCCGATCGGTATGATCGTTTTGGTGGCCATAGTCTTGCGCCGGGGTGTGTCCTTTAGATCCATAGATGGACATAGCCGCGCCGGCTTTTTTATCCAGGAGCTCACGTAAATCATGTGCGGCGTCGGTAGCTGCTCTATTGCGGTTACGAAGTGGTTTGTCCGGCTTCCTGGCCGTATTGTTCTTTGTGGAACGGCCTCATCGTCGAATTCTGGCAGCAGCTTGCGTTTTGGATAGCTCTTTGTGTGGCGATCGTCGCCGTACTTTTCTTTAGTGTCTAGCACTTTATTCCATCTGCGATTGAGCGTTTCCTGTGTGCCCTTAAGCCTTTGCTTCTGCTTCTTTAGACTTTTCGCAGTGGCCATAAGCCTCTGTGTAGGTTATCTTGTTCCAAGCGTGCTTCCCGGATGACGAATGCATCGTCATCCGGACTGTGCGCTTGCCCCGGGGAGGTTTGATGAGTTCGTCCCTCGGGATCATTGTGATCGGGCGTTTGCTCCGAGCTGTGTTCGGCGTGACCGGGCTCATCCTGCTCCATTGCTGGGTCCATATGGTCGTTGTTGCCTTCGGAGTTGACTAGGGTGTCAATCTTTCTAGCGCTGTTATCGCTATTTTTACTATTGCTGGACTTGGAGCGGCGTCTGCGCCGTTGTTTTGGCTTTTGTCCGGGGGTTTTATCCTCCGGTTTGTCGCCTCGTCTTCTTTAGGCATATCCACCATGTAAATATCATATGTCGAGGTGGTAGTCCAGCGCCCCGTTGGTTCTGAATCGTCTCCTGCGCCAACATCCATACCGTCGATATCATCAGAGTCGAAGTCAAGCATGTCCGATACATCGTCGATAGTGGCTATGAAGTGGGTGGTGGGTGGGCAATGGATTTCTTCGTCACCTTCTTCCCCCTTGAGCCGTACATAGTTCGGCCAAGAGTCTCCTGACAAAGAGGGAGACTTTAATGAGTTCAGCATGTCGCCAAAGGGCGAGCATTGGAAGATATCCGCAGCAGTGCACTCCATTACCGGAACCCAACCAGATTCGGCGGGCTCGGGAGTGCGCGGACTAGAACCTATAGCCGGATACGAGTCCGGGGGTCCGGTGTCACAGGCTTCCTTGGGGTGAGGCCTGTGTTCGGCTCTACCGTCAATAAGTGTGCGGGCTCCGGGGCAGGGTCCATCCATCTGTCCTCGGGGCGACGCAATCTGATCCGGATTTAGGTCCGGAGCTTCTGCAGGGGCGATATCCCAAGCATTGTCCGACATCAGGTCTAGGCCGTGCTCATCGTGACTGTCCGGCGCTCCCGGTGCAGGTCCGAACCCGTTGAAGATCAAGTCTCCATGGATATCGGCCATGTAGTTCAAGTTTACGAACCTAACCTAGTGGCCAGGGGCATAGCTGTCGATCTGCTCTAGACGGCCAAGCGAATTGGCCCGCAGTACGAAGCCGCCAAACACGAAGATCTATCCGGGGAGGAAACTCTTACCCTGGACCATATTGTTGTTGATCGAAGGAGCCATCAAGCCTTGCAGTGACGACGCGGAGGAACTCTCAATGAAAGCACCAATGTCGGTGTCAAAACCGGCGGATCTCGGGTAGGGGGTCCCGATCTGGGCGTCTTAGGCTAATGGTAACAGGAGGCAAGGGACACAATGTTTACCCAGGTTCGGGCCCTCTTGGTGGAGGTAAAACCCTACTTCCTACTTGATTGATATTGATGATAGGGGTATTACAAGAGTTAATCTACCACGAGATCGTAGAGGCTAAACCCTAGAAGCTAGCCTATGATGATTATGATTATGTCTCTAAGGACTAAACCCTCCGGTTTATACAGACACTGGAGAGGGCTAGGGTTTACATGGAGTCGGTTACAAAGAAGGAAATATAATATCTGGATCGCCAAGCTTGTCTTCCATGCGAAGGAGAGTCCCATCCGGACACGGGACGAAGTCTTGAGTCTTGTATCTTCACGGTCCAACAGTCTGGCCAAAGCATATAGTCCAGCTATCCGGATACCCCCTAATCCTGGACTCCCTCATTGGTACCATGGTGATCATTCACAGATCACAAACAGAACCACGCTTGGTTCAACGGGTTACCGCGTAACCAAATGGTGATCAGTCACGGATCACATATCCAACTTATCTCATCATTGAACCGGGGTGGTTATTAAGCACATCATCATTATTATTATTACTGTTGACCCATAGTGTAACCAACTACGAATTGGGCCCTTATCCATGGGCGCGGCTATCAATAGATTAATACACTTTGCAGAGGTAGCACATTGTACCCATACCACAGAACCTATGGCCTTGCACTCCAATTCGGATGGACCAACGACGATCCAACAAAACCGATCTACTGTCCATGACACTCTCCCAACCAGTCCGACCAACACCCCTTATTGGGTTCAGTCCTGGGTGACCGAGCCTACCGAAGGCAACACAGCCACTGTCGTGGCAAAACAAAACAATCCCAAACGGGGACAACCTGGGTACACAACAACAACAGGTCCACAAGGATTATGTCCGCCTAACTAATCAGGGTAGCGCACGCCCATAACCCACCCTAGTTGGAGGCACCGGCGGAAGGCATGGCAATACACCCATCAGGGCATCCCCATACAACGGCAAATGTGGTTGCACTTGTCAGCTCGATATGGTGGCACCATGACTCAGTCAACAGTTGCTCAAGTCCAATTAAGTCCGGTTAAACTAGAATGCAATCGGATGAGTCATATGAAAATAACATGATGCAACTACAATGCATGAGCAGGATATCAACATAAGCATGGTTGTGCAACATTATTTCTTAACATATCAACAACAACAAATCATGTATCTGATTGAGCATGGCATACTTACTAGCATGAACATCACAAGTACATTACTCAGAAACATAGCAGGACTACTAGTCGCTTGTCTCGTCAGAGTTCTTTGTCACTTTGGACTCTAGCTTTGGCAAGGAGCGTTACGTAGAGCTATCCAAATCGCGATGCGTGATTGTCATGCCGTGTTTTGTGGGCACTTTACTCTATTTTCTCTTTATATAATCGATGAGACAGATCTTAAAATGCATCCGTTTTGAAGAAAAAAATCATGTCGCTGTGTGCCGCATATGCGGCGGCCTTTTTCATGTGTGTGCCGGTGGTCGTGGTCAGGCTCGAGGGTCTAAGCATGTTATTTTAGCTGTAGCAGATCATATAGGAACATGAGACTTGTGCCGGAACAATAGCTGTCACTTTACATTGGCTGGTCCGCATTCTATGCACAATCGGCCGCTAGCAATCAACAACAAAAATCTTGACTCCACATTTTTAGTCATATAACTCAGGTGGGCTCGATCGTACAACGGTTTGACACAATGCAATTGCAGTGCACATGTTGAAACTGAAGTGTCAGCACCCAGCAGGTGTGATAAACTTCTGCGCTCACAAAACACAAACATATTCTTGTGTAAGAAAGACCGCCCGCGGGTTAACAACTACTCCCTCTGTTCCTAGATGTAAGTCTTTGTAGGGAGTTCACTTGATGTACTAGATACGGACCAAAATGAATGAATCCGCACTTAAAATGCATCTTTATACACCCGTACGTAGTTCATGGTGGAATCTCTACAAAGACTTATATTTAGGAACGGAGGGAGTAAATACCTATTTGGACAATTTTTTAGTATCCGTTAAAGTTTTTATGACCAAGCATAGATCTCCAAGTAGCCCTTAACCATGGACACAACAATTCAAATAGGTTTCAACCTTATAGGGGTATACTCCTACACACATGTCTCATCAGTTACCGCCTTAGGATGGCACCCTTCAAGCGACTACTGGCAAGGATGCTATCATGCCACTTCACTCACGCACTGACTCCAGTCCAGGGTATCGCTCACAAGGCTTATTGCCATAATGGCGAGTCCGGTCGGTGTTACGAAACAAACCCAAGTGTTGTGTCTAGGGCATATGCCAAGCCCACCTCGCCGGATGGTAGTTCTCTTGGTAAGCCTATTCCTCATGGAAACTTCAACGTATGGCAATTTTGCTTAGCACACACATAAAATTAAAAATTCCACCTGGCAACTCTTGCTCCTACAGACTACACATGGCAAGATTATAAGTGCGCGAAACCTCTCTTTACTTCTATAATTTATTGTTTTCTCTTTTATAGTATTGACTCTCTCCGCTATCTACATCTAATGCAACATTCTATCGACTATAGCTTTTTTGGCGGCGCACATAATTTCACCAAGTGGATGGATGTCCATTCAAGTCCATCTTGTCTCCTTGAGGTAATTCAACATGCTTTTCTTTCACGCATGCTTACATCATCCATGCCATCTAACATTTTTCTGATTTCCTCTTTCCTCCCAATGTGTTAATATATTTTGTTTGTCTGAATTAGGCAAGGGGTAATGTTGAGCATTTAGTCAGCAAGTTTTCATCTAGCATGAGCAACCTTCTTGGCAACTTGGTTCATGGTTGGACAACAATGTTGGGTGGCGATGGCGATGCAGTTACAAGGCATTTCACTTCTTTAGTTGGAGAACGTACATCTCATCTAATTGGCTGTCTTGGCCAGTATGACTACAACAGTTCTCAGGGGTTACCCGATACCCAACAAGAGATGTTCAGTGCTGATATTGGCGGTGATGCTGTTGGTCTTGACAAGGACGGAGATGACCAAATGGACAATGTGCATTAGGATGCATTCCACAATCAATCTTGAGAAATTCATGATGGAGATCCAATTGACAAGGCTTCATCGATTGTTCATGCTGACAGGGGACAAAATGCCTCTGCCAACCCAAGTGACACCGGGGTTTCAACTTTGAAAAGGGGAATGGTTCCACATGATGTTGCTCAAGTTCCTGCCAGCAACAGGGTGAGGACTGACCAAATTGCTGCTAGGAGGAGGTTTGGTTTCTTTCCTGTTGTCATAAGCTTTTATTTCCCATTTTTTTCTCCATCACAAGCTCTGACTTATTCTCTCTCGGTGTTCTTTTGTTTTGTATTTCTTTATTTTTTTGGTCAGCGAGGTGACCGCTGGTGGCAGAGCGTCTAAACAGGAAAGTGTGGATCTTCCTTCCTGCGCATCTCTCCGGTTGGAGAAGAGGCCCTCCACTGGATTGGCCACCCTCATGTGGCTGATATCACGTCTACACACTCGTCTCCTCGTATAGCATCATCCAACATGGGAGATCTTGTTGTTCTGCAGGACTTGAGGAAAACAGACAGGAGGTAGACCCGTTGCTTTCTTTGGCATCTTAATCACTGGTGTTAATTTATTAAGTGACCTTTTTGGTACATAACTTTTTTGAGTTACCATACTTTGCATGGCAGTTATATCTTTAAGTAATGGTGTCAATCTATTTGTAGTGGACCGATTCATTTTCTTATGTGCGGATCAACACTCCCGTGCGCGTTAGAATGCACATAACAATCTTATTAGAATGCAGGTAGCGACTTCAATATATTCCACATGGCAATTCCGGTAGACTACACATGGCAATTCCCGTGGACTACACATGGCAACTCCAATTCACCCCATACAACAAATGTTGTAGACTACTCTGGATTGAAGTAGGTCTATGATGTAGGGTGAAACCCGAGGGGCCAATCTTTCACGATTTGGAGGAGAATTTCTAAAGAACACAATGAACACACAAGAGGGAAAACGAGAGGAAACACTCAAATCAACGAGATTCGATGACATAGGTGCTAGATCCAAGTACACAAATAGAGATACACGATCCAAACCCAACAAAGGACGATACAACAATAGCTTTTTTTCCCCAATTTGTGAGGAGATCGGGTCTTGAATCCACGAGGGGTTCTTCCCTAGACGGGGTCTTGAATCCACTTGGGGGATCTTCTCCTCGGAGGTCTTGATCCCCAAAGGAGTAGGTAACAAGTGGATGAGCAAAGCTCTGTCTCCAAAACGAGCTATCACAATGCTAACCCTAAAACATGGGCGGAGTTGGAGTATATATAGTCTAAGGGGGCGAAGGGGTACATAGGCCTCGACCCTAGTCACTATGCACAGAAAGGCATCGGACGTATGGTCTTTACTGGTCGTCCGGTGGCTCACAATGGTCTAGACGTCTGGACTTCCGGCATTTTTGTACTGTGAAGGTGGCATCAGGCTTCCAGAGACTGTCGGATGTCCGGTGCGTTGGTCGTCCGGTGGACTTCAGACTTTTGTCATTTACGTTCTATGACGGTTGTGCTGGATGTCTGGAGGAAGCCCACTACTAGGGATAACCCTAGCAGTAGTGCTGGAAATAGTGCTAGCAGTAGTGCGGGTACCAGTGCTACCACTACGACGCTTCAGCTAACTTGTAGTAGTAGCGTTTGTTGAAACGCGCTACTGCTATCCCTACCTAGAGGTAGCATTTGTTGGCCCAGTGCTACTGCTAAATAGTTGTAGCGCTGCTCCCTGCCATAGCTACTACTAAACTAGCGCTACTTCTTTCTGTAGACCAGTGCTACAACTAACTTTATATGTATTTTTTACTACATATTTGCGATGTATTTGTACAGATTTTATACAATAGTGTAGTCATATCATAAAGATACAATATGCTCATCATATCATACACATAATAGTCTCATCACATCATCCAACACAAATGATGCCGTCTCTTATCATAATCTCGATATAGCGATACAAGTTAAGTGACATGTCTTGAATACAAGCATATAATGAGCAAGAGCGCGATCACTATTCATCACATACACATACATGTCTCATCACATTCATCACATACACATGTTTCATCATCTATATCTAAACTAAGATATAGAAGAGAAGAGTGATCACTATGAGCAAGAGCGCGATAATGTAGCAGTTTTTGAGGCACCAGTTCCGATCCCTCTCTTGTGGTAGCGTGAACCTCAAGTAACTAGATTCCGCTTCAGCTCTGCTATTAAACCCCTTCTGGCTGCCGCTCGAGTACCCCGACACCTGGGCCCAACAGTCTAGCCACTCGTCGTATACTCCTGGAACCTTCCCTACATACATGGCATAGCACTTATAGGCCATTGATGATTTATAAACCTGCATCATGACATAGTGAAATCATTGATAATATGCAACATAATATATGGTTGAGCAACAAAAAGAGACTGAGTTAGCAAAAATAGAAGCAACATATCATAACCATAAATAACAAGGTTCATCATACCCAAACTGCCCTAACTAGAGTGATCTTCACTAGTTGAGGAGGACGGTTTAATTACATCACAAAGTTTCATCGTGCATAAATTCAAATTTTGCCATAGAGAAAGTAGTGACTAAATAGACACATTGTCATATATCGTCAATCACTCCAACATGTCATGCCATCCTTCCAAATCAGGGAGCAACTCCCCGAGCGAAGTGAAAGGCTTGATGTCGAGACACTAAGCGGCTACGCGTGTCCGGACGTCTTCCCACGACATTTGCTCTTCTTCGTAGAACATCCCTGTTTTTTTTTGAGGACCTCCTTCATGATGACTTGGGCCAGTTCACGCTGGATGTGATAGAACTCAGCTCGGAATCAATGATTCGGTGTTTCTTGGGCCATAGCAGAATATCAGCATTGCCGGATGTAGCTGACATGCGCAGGTTCAGACAATCCTGTCTGTACTCCAGCATGTGGTGGATGACATAGAATCCATCACTAAGAGTACCTGAGGGAGTCCTGGACTAGGGGGTGTCCGGACAGCCGGACTATCATCGTCAGCCGGACTCCAAGACTATGAAGATACAAGATTGAAGACTTCGTCCCGTGTCCGGATGGGACTTTCCTTGGCTTGGAAGGCAAGCTTGGCAATACGGATATGTAGATCTCCTACCATTGTAACCGACTCTGTGTAACCCTAGCCCTCCCCGATGTCTATATAAACCGGAGGGTTTTAGTCCGTAGGACGAACAACCATCACAACAATCATACCATAGGCTAGCTTCTAGGGTTTAGCCTCCTTGATCTCGTGGTAGATCCACTCTTGTACTACCCATATCATCAATATCAATCAAGCAGGAGTAGGGTTTTACCTCCATCGAGAGGGCCCGAACCTGGGTAAAAACATCGTGTCCCTTGTCTCCTGTTACCATCCGCCTAGATGCACAGTTCGGGACCCCCTACCCGAGATCCGCCGGTTTTGACACCGACATTGGTGCTTTCATTGAGAGTTCCTCTGTGTCATCACCAATAGGCTTGATGGCTTGTTTAATCAACAACAACGCGGTCCTGGGTGAGACTTTTCTCCACGGACAGATCTTCGTATTCGGCGGCTTCGCACTGCGGGCTAATTCACTTGGCCATCTGGAGCAGATCGAAAGCTACGCCCCTGGCCATCAGGTCAGACTTGGAAGCCTAAACTTCATGGCAGATATCCGCGGGGACTTGATCTTCGATGGATCCGAGCCACAGCCGAGTGTGCCGCACTGTTACGATGGGCATGATCTAAGTTTGCCGCCGGACAGTACCTTGGAGGCTGCACACGAATCCGCTCCGACCCATAGTTCGGAGCTGATCGTGCAGATCAAGGACGGGTGGCTGGACACCGCCTCGGGAGCTGCAACTTCCATGGCGCTGGAGCCGAACACTGACCTCGTCCATTATATAGCTCGTGACTCCGAGGTGCCGGACTCCTTGCCGGACTCCGAACCTCCTGCGCCCCTGCCAATCGAATCCGATTTGGCGCCAATCATGGAGTTCACCACTGCGGACATCTTTCAGCACTCACCCTTCGGCGACATCCTAAATTCGCTAAAGCATCTCTCGCTATTTGGAGAGCCCTGGCCGGACTACGGCCAGGATGGTTGGGATGCGGACGACGAAGAAATTCAAAGCCCACCCACCACCCACTTCGTAGCAACTGTCGACAATCTAACAGACATGCTAGACTACGACTCCGAAGACATCGACGGTATGGACGACGATGCCGGAGACGATCAAGAACCAGCGCCTACAGGGCACTGGAAGACCACCTCATCATACGACATATACATGGTGGACACCCCAAAAGACGGGGATGTCGAAGAAACAGCGGAGGCAGATTCCTTAAAGAAACAGCCCAAACACCGACGTCAGCGGCGCCGCTCTAAATCCCGCCACAGTAAGAATGGAGATTCCGGCACAGGAGATAATAACACCCCAGAAAGTGCCGAAGACAACCCCCTCTAGCAAGATTCAGCGCAGGAGGATGCAGAAGCGAGCCCTCACGAGAGAGCGACAGACGAAGAGGTCGAGGATGATAATTATATACCTCCCTCCGGAGACGAGGCAAGCCTCGACGACGACGAATTCGTCGTGCCCGAGGATCCCGTCGAACAAGAGCGTTTCAAACGCAGGCTAATGGCCACAGCAAATAGCCTAAAGAAAAAGCAGCAACAGCTTCAAGCTTATCAAGACCTGCTAGCCGACAGATGGACCGAGGTCCTCGCGGCCGAAGAGTATGAACTCGAACGCCCCTCCAAGAGCTACCCAAAACGCAAGTTGCTCCCCCGATTAGAGGAGGAAGCTTACATACCTTCATCACCAGCGCACAATACGGCTGACCGACCACCCCGTGGTCGCGACAGAGAGGCATCCAGGCCCTCCATCAAGACCGTACCCCGGCATCGCTCGAAAAGTACGAAGCCACGGGGGAACGTGCCGGACTTGCGGGATATATTGGAGGACAAGGCAAGACAATCCAGATCTATCTATGGATCACGTGGGCGCCCCACGACCCACGACGAATACCGTTGCGCCGGATACAACAACTCCGGCCGGGCCAAACAGAGCAGACAACGCTCCCTCGAGCTACGTCGTGATATTGCTCAATACAGAGGCGCCGCACACCCGCTATGCTTCACTGACGAAGTAATGGATCATCAAATCCCTGAAGGGTTTAAACCCGTAAACATTGAATCCTACGATGGCACAACAGACCCCGCGGTTTGGATCGAAGATATCTCCTTCATATACATATGGCCCGCGGCGACGATCTCCACGACATCAAATATCTCCTGCTCAAGCTTAAAGGACCAGCTCGGCATTGGCTTAACAGCCTGCCCGCAGAGTCAATTGGGTGTTGGGAGGACCTGGAAGCCGCATTCCTCGACAACTTCCAGGGCACATACGTGTGACCACCGGACGCCGATGACCTAAGCCACATAATTCAGCAGCCAGACGAATCGGCCAGGCAATTCTGGACACGTTTCTTAACAAAGAAAAATCAAATCGTCGATTATCCGGATGCAGAGGCCCTCGCAGCCTTCAAACATAACATCCGTGACGAATGGCTGGCCCGGCACCTAGGACAGGAAAAGGCGAAATCCATGGCAGCCCTCACATCATTAATGACCCGCTTTTGTGCGGGAGAGGATAGCTGGCTAGCTCGCAGCAACAACCTCAGTAAAAATGCTGGCAGTCCGGATACTAAGGACCACAATGGTAGGTCGGGTCGAAGCAAAAATAAACGCCGCCTTAACGGCGACAACAATGAGGATACGGCAGTCAACGCCGGATTCCGAGGCTCTAAACCCGGTCAGCGGAAGAAGCCATTCAAAAGAACCACCCCGGGTCCGTCCAATTTGGACCGAATACTCGACCTCTCTTGCCAGATACATGGCACCCCCGAAAAACCAGCTAACCACACCAACAGAGATTGTTGGGTATTCAAGCAGGCAGGCAAGTTAATTGCCGAAAACAATGACAAGGGGCTGCACAGCGATGACGAGGAAGAGACCCGGCCGCCGAACAGTAGAGGATAGAAGGGCTTCCCCCCACAAGTGCGGACAGTAAACATGATATACGCAACCCACATACCCAAGAGGGAGCGGAAGCGTGCACTGAGGGACATATACGCGATGGAGCCAGTCGCCCCGAAGTTCAATCCATGGTCCTCTTGCCCGATCACTTTCGATCGAAGAGACCATCCGACCAGTATCCGCTATGGCAGATTCGCCGCATTGGTTTCAGACCCAATCGTCGATGGGTTTCACCTCACGAGAGTCCTGATGGACGGCGGCAGTAGCCTGAACCTGCTTTATCAGGATACAGTGCGCAAGATGGGCATAGACCCCTCAAGGATTAAACCTACAAAGACGACCTTCAAAGGCGTCATATCAGGTGTTGAGGCCAATTGTACAGGCTCAATAACACTGGAAGTGGTCTTCGGATCCCCGGATAATTTCCGAAGCGAGGAGTTAATCTTCGACATAGTTCCGTTCCGCAGCGGCAATCATGCTCTGCTCGGACGAACCGCGTTCGCGAATTTCAACGCGGTGCCGCATTATGCATACCTCAAGCTCAAGATGCCAGGCCCTCGTGGAGTCATCACGGTCAACGTAAATACGGAGCGCTCCCTCCGAACGGAGGAACATACAGCGGCTCTCGCGACGGAAGTACAGAGCAGCCTTCTAAGGCAATTTTCGAGTCCGGCCGTTAAATGACCGGACACGGCCAAACGCGCCCGGAGCAACATCAATCAAGACCACCTGGCACATTCCGAGCATGCGTAACAATGCGACCCCAACCCCAGCCCTCGCATGATTGCAAGACCAGCTCTCCGCGTACATCATTACGCTCTGGAGATACCATGGGCATAGGGGGAGGGGCACGACCACAACTGACCTAGAGTGCGGCTCGACCGCACCAGGGGCTCCAAAGTGTGTCTCTCTTTTTATTTTTTATTTTCCTTCTTTTTATACACAGGACTCCGTTCACCAGAGGCCCTGTCCGGCAGCGACCCTGCCGAACTCACGATGCAATAGCCAGGGAGGGACAAAGGCTGCGACGAACACTCAGGTGGTCTCCATTACGAGCATTAAATTTGTTAAATACACCATTCCGCAGCCTACCCCTGGAGGGAGACACGTCTAATTAGTCCAATCCCTTGCTTACCGCACTATTTGTATCATTCTGCACTCATAGCAGAATTCCTTGAATAAATAATGCAGCACCTTTTTGCCTATAATCGCATTACCTTACATATATGTTCATTAATGACATCTTGCACCCGTACAATTTGGTACGGCCGAATACACCAGGGGCTTATGTTCCCCGCATTATGGTGTGATAAGTCCAAACACTTTCACAAGTGCGGCACACCGAACTTATAGCATTATATGAATCGGCTCCGAATCATGTCTTGGGTCAATAGTTGGGTTTGCGCGGCTCCCATGTTTTGGTACCTTACGTTCCGTTCTGTCGGCTAAGGTAGCACTGGGAGAACCACTGCGATTGCGCCCCGGTTGAGCTGGGTGAGCGCCTCAGTGGAGAAAGCTAAAACTGACTGTCATGATAAGGCGAGAGACTGGTCGCTGTTCGAGAGGTCTTTTCGAGTCCGTAAAGACTTATGCCGCTTCGAGCGAAGAACCGGATAATGTCCGGCCAAGGCGTGGATAGCGCCCCGAACTCGGTCTTCCGAATACTAGGGGCTTCACCGAAATTTAAAATTATAGAATTCTATGGCTAAGTGAGAGTGTTCAAGCATTATAAGTCCGGTTGCCTTGTTCGTTGTGTTGAGCGCCTCCCTAGATGGACCCAAAAACGGGAACAAGAGTGCTCAAGTTTATCCCGAACACCCCAGCACTAGTGGCATGGGGGCTGAAGCCGACGACTTGCCATCTCTTAGATTTAATAAATAGCCGCACAGAAGGTAATATTTTAAATCAAACAAGCGTTGCTTAGCGCATATGAACAAAGTTTTCAGCGCACAGGATAACACAAAGCGAGTTTACTCAATTATTACATCTCTGGGGCACTCATCTGCAATCTTGTGGGCACCCTTCAGGACAGTCTTATAGTACATCTCGGGCGTACGATACTCCTTGCCCGCTGGCAGCGCGTCAGTGATAAGCCTCTCCGCATCCAGCCTGCCCCAGTGCAACTTTGCGCGGGCAAGGGCCCGACGAGCACCTTCAATACAGGAGGAGCGCTTGATGACCTCCACCCAGGGGCATGCATCCACCATCCGCCGCACGAGGCCAAAGTAGCTCCCAGGCATGGCCTCTCCAGGCCACAGCCGGACTATGAGGCCCTTCATGGCCTGCTCGGCTACCTTGTGGAGTTCGACCAGCTGCTTCAGCTGGTCGCTAGGGGGCACCGGATGTCCGGACTCAGCGTACTGAGACCAGAAAACCTTTTCCGTTGAGCTCCCCTCCTCGCCACGGTAGAATGCGGCGGCATCGGATACACTACAAGGCAGATCTGCAAATGCCCCTGGAGAGCTCCGAATTCGGGTAAGTAATAGATAATTTACATTAACATGCTTGCTTTGCATGAAAAATGCCTTACCCGCCGCTATCTTCTTCACGGCCTCAATCTCCTGGAGGGCCTTACGGGCCTCGGCCTTGGCGGCTTTGGCACTTTCGAGAGCCGAGGCAAGCTCGGACTCTCGAGTCTTTGAGTCGCGCTCCAAACTCTCATGCTTTTCCATGAGAGCCTGGAGCTCTTGCCGCAGTTCTGCCACCCGCGCCTCCTGCTTTTCCCGCTCTGCCCGTTCCGCGGCCACATTGCATTCAGCCACGGACACAGCCTCCTTCAGGGTTGCCACCTCGTTCGTGGCCCCTGCAGTACCCTCGTTATCCTTGTTATTTTTATTGCAACCTAAATCCTTTTCTGTAAGGTAACTATTCAAAGTGGTGTTACTCACCTTCTTTGTCCTCGAGCTGCTTCTTGGCACGACCGAGCTCTTGCTCGGACCGCTCGAGATCCTGCTTCAAAGCACCGACCTCCACAGTCAGTGCGGCAGGGGTCAGCAACGCAGCCTGCAAGCCCATATTGACATAATTTTTAGCAATCCTGCGTATATCTTTTTAGATCCTCAGTCCGGCTTTTCTTTCCGAACACCGAACCGAGCATCAGGGGCTACTGTCTATGCGGTATTACATTACATAATTTTAACTTCTTACCTCAAAGCCTGTTAGAAGGCTACTGCAGGCTTCGGTCAGCCCGCTCTTGGCGAGCTGGACCTTCTGAATCACCGCACTCATAATAGTGCGGTGTTCTTCCTCGATGGAAGCGCCTTTGAGCGCCTCCAACAAGTTGTCCGGCGCCTCCGGTTGGACGGGGGCCGCCGGCGTCACGGTCTTGCCCTTCTTGCGAAGGGGCCGCCTGTCGGACTCCGGAACCACTGCGGGTTCCGGCGTGGAGTCCGGCGCGAAGTCCGGGAGGCTGCCTTGTGGTGCCTCCGGAGCCTCCTCCCGATGGGTCCCTTCCCGGGATCCCACCTCGGCGTCCTCAGCGGCGCGAGGGGTGGAGGCAGTCGGGATGGAATCTACATCCGACGGAGCCAACGACCCGCTCAACGAAGCGGGGAGATCATCATCGGCCGGACTGCAGGCAGAGTGCGGCATTAGAAGGACACTATGTGACACAAAAGAGAAATTATAAATCATTCAGGAATCCGGATACTTACGATCTTGCCAGAGGCCTGGCCCTTGAGGGCCACTCTTTGTCGCCAACGTTGGCGTTGGCGGAGCCGTCCGGGGGAATAGTTCTTCCCCTCTTGGACCCTTCGGCCTCCCCGGTTGGGGAGGCCTTCATCTTCCTCTCTCCCTCCTCTGGCAGAGAGTCCTCTTTCTCCTCCTCGTCTTCGGGGGAGGAGTCTGCCTCAGAGCCATCGGACAATGAGTCCGATATCACCTGGCGCCGGGAACTTCTTCGAGTTCCCGTGGCCTTCTTCTTGGCCTTCTTCTCTAGCACCACATAGAGTGCCGGGACCAGCAGCCCCGTTAAGCATGCATCCGCTTGGTCTTCGGGAAGGGGAGCCAGACAGTCTACCTGTCCGGACGTCCTCTGCCAGTCCTGTCAAAGGCATTGGGAGTTTTAGATCCCACATAGAGTCAAACTATGAAAGAAAACAACTGTCCCATAGAGGATAACGAAGCTTACCTCACCGGCCGGGCGCTTGGTGCTGAATCCGCGATCCTCGGTCGCGGACGCGGGGGCTTCTCCGCCCTTGAACAGCACCCTCCAGACGGCTTCATACGTCGTGTCGAAGAGCCCGCTCAGAGTCCGGTGCTGTGCCCGATCAAACTCCCACGAGATTGAAGGCCCGTTGTTGGCAGGGCTGGATCCGGCGGATGAGCATGACCTGGATCACACTGACAAGCCTAAGCTTCTTGTTCACCAGGGTCTGAAGACAGGACTGGAGTCCTGTCAGCTCCTCCGAACTGCCCCATAGAAAGCCCTTCTCTTTCCAGGAGGTGAGCTGCATAGGGATACCAGATCTGAACTCGGGGGCCGCCGCCCACTTAGGGTCGCGTGGCTCGGTGATGTAGAACCACCCCGATTGCCACCCCTTGACGGACTCCACGAAGGCCCATTCGAGCCAGATGACGTTGGGCATCTTGCCCAACATGGCGCCTCCGCACTCCGCTTGAGTGCCCTTCACCACCTTCGGCTTGACGTTGAAGGTCTTGAGCCACAAGCCGAAGTGGGGCTGGATGCAGAGGAAGGCCTCGCACACGACGATAAACGCGGAGATGTTGAGGATGAAGTTTGGCGCCAGATCATGGAAATCCAGGCCGTAATAATACATGAGCCCCCGGACAAAGGGATGCAACGGGAAGCCCAGTCCGCGGAGGAAGTGGGGAAGGAAAACTACCCTCTCATGGGGCCTGGGGGTGGGGATGAGCTGCCCCTTGTCGGGCAGCCGGTGCGCGATGTCGCCGGAAAGGTATCCGGCATTGCGCAGTTTTGCAATGTGCTCCTCCATAACGGTGGAGGCCAACCATTTGCCTCCCGCTCTGGACATGGTCGGAGAAGGTCGAGGCGAGATGCACGGACTTGGGCGCTAGAGCTCGAGAGTGCGCGGAGATGGATAAGCAAAGGAGGAAGAAGGCGTAGGTAAAAAGGGTGGATCCTTATCCCCTTATATATGGGCGGACGAAAACTATGCGTCCCCACCGCCCTGGTAAAACTCGCTTATCTCCCAAGCGCCACCATCAATGGCGCTGTTGGGTTACCCACGTCCGTATTGATGAGCATCCCGGAATAAGGGGAACACGATCTCTGCTTCGACAAGACGTGCCAAGAAAACCGCTTCGCTAAACGCCCTGAGGTGGTATAATAAAAAACGATTCAAGTAAAGGCTTGGTAGTGGTGTGATGTCATGCTACAAGATACATCAGCAGATCGAACCTGTGTGCATGATATTCTCTCTGCGGTGGAATGTGGAAATTATTTTGCAGAGCTGGACACTATCCTGGTGTTCGCAATCTTCTATGAATTATTCGGAGGAGGAACCCGCCTTGCAATGCCGAACAATATGCGCGCCGGACTCATCGTCATTGAAGCCTGGTTCAGGGGCTACTGAGGGAGTCCTGGAGTAGGGGTTGTCCAGACAGCCGGACTATCATCGTCAGCCGGACTCCAAGACTATGAAGATAGAAGATTGAAGACTTCGTCCCGTGTCCGGATGGGACTTTCCTTGGCGTGGAAGGCAAGCTTGGCAATACGGATATGTAGATCTCCTACCATTGTAACCGACTCTGTGTAAGCCTAGCCCTCCCTGGTGTCTATATAAACTGGAGGGTTTTAGTCCGTAGGACAAACAACCATCACAACAACCATACCATAGGCTAGCTTCTAGGGTTTAGCCTCCTTGATCTCGTGCTAGATCCACTCTTGTACTACCCATATCATCAATATCAATCAAGCAGGAGTAGGGTTTTACCTCCATCGAGAGGGCCCGAACCTGGGTAAAAACATCGTGTCCCTTGTCTCCTGTTACCATCCGCCTAGACGCACAGTTCGGGACCCCCTACCCGAGATCCGCCGGTTTTGACACCGACAGTAACTCTCGGTTGTTAGATGCTGTAGAAGTCCGTCTTGAGGCCAAAGCAGGTTGCGTGTTTCTTTGTCTTCTTGACCATGATCTCTCCACCCCGGTGGCCGTAGCTTAAGATAACACTGTCGAAAACAGCCTTGATGTGGGTGTAATCCTTTTTCTTTATGTTATTCAATGAGTCTAAGTAAAGAGCATGGGAGAATTGGGGGTAAAGAATGATGAGGATGACACGCCCCTCGCTGTGCAATATAAGTACACCTCAAATTAGCCTCCATGCGTGCAAAAGATTGCAAAATAGTAGATCGGAAACTAATACGATGGAAAATAGTAGATCAGAAACTAATATGATGGAAAATAGACCCGGGGGCCATAGGTTTCACTAGAGGCTTCTCTCATGAAGGCAAATAATATGGCGGGTGAATAAATTACTGTCGAGCAATTGATAGAAAAGCGCAAAGTTATGACTATATCCAAGGCAATGGTTATTCAATATAGGCATCACGTCCATATCTAGTAGACCGACTCCTGCCTTCATCTACTACTATTACTCCACACATCAATCGACTCCTGCCTGCATCTAGAGTATTACGTTCATAAAGAATAGAGTAACGCATTAAGTAAGATGACATGATGTAGAGGAATAAACTCAAGCAATATGATGTAAATCCCATCCTTTTATCCTCGATGGCAACAATGCAATACGTGCCTTGCTACCCCTACTTTGTCACTTGGTGAGGACACCACAAGATTGAACCCAAAGCTAAGCACCTCTCCCATTGCAAGAAAAACCAATCTAGTTGGCCAAACAAAACAAATAATTCGACGAGAAATACAAAGATACCAAATCATGCATATAAGAAGTCAGAGGAGATGTAAATAATATTCATAGATAAGCTGATCATAAATCCACAATTCATCAGATCGCGACAAACACACTGCAAAAGAAGATTACATCGCATAGATCTCCAAGAACATCGAGTAAAACATGGTATTGAGAATCAAAGAGACAAAAGAAGCCATCTAGCTACTAGCTCTAGACCCGTAGGTCTATGGTAGACTACTCACGCTTCATCGGAAGGGAATAGAGTTGATGTATATGCTCTCCATGATCGAATCCCCCTCCGGCAGGATGCTGGATAAGGCCCCAAGATGGGATCGCACGAGAACAGAAGGTTGTGGCGGTGGAAAAGTGTTTTCATGGATGCTTCTCGTGGTTTGGGAATATTTGCAAATATATAGGAGGAAGATCTAGGTTAGGGGGTCACCGAGGGGCCCACAAGGTAGAGGGGCACGCCCTACCCCCTGGGCGTGCCCTCCACCCTTGTCGCCTCCGTGTGGCTCTTCTGACTTGAACTCCAAGTCTCCTGGGTGTCTTCTGGTCCAAGAAAAGTCATCGTGAAGTTTTATTCCGTTTGGACTCCCTTTAGTATTCCTTTTCTGCGAAGCTCAAAAACAAGGAAAAAACAAGAACTGGCTCTGGGCTCTAGGTTAATAGGTTAGTTCCAAAAATAATATAAAATAGCATATTAATGCATATAAAACATCCAAAACAGATAATATAATAGCATGGAACAATAAGAAAATTATAGATGCGTTGGAGACATATCAAGCATCCCCAAGCTTAATTCCTGCTCGTCCTCAAGTAGGTAAATGAGAAAAACATAATTTTTGATGTGGAATGCTCCCTAACAAATTTACACATGTAATCTTTTTCATTGTGGCATGAATGTTCACATCCATAAGATTCAAACAAAAAGTTTAATATTGTCATAGAAACGATAATACTTCAAGCACACTAATAAAGCAATCATGTCTTCTCAAAATAACATGGCCAAAGAAAGCTATTCCTACAAAATCATATAGTCTGGCTATGCTCCATCTTCATCACACAAAATATTCAAATCATGCACAACCCTGATGACAAGCCAAGCAATTGTTTCATACTTTTTATGTTCTCAAACCTTTTCAACTTTCACGCAATACATGAGCGTGAGCCATTGACATAGCACTATAGGTGGAACAGAATATGGTGGTTGTGGAGAAGACAAAAATAAGGAGATAGTCTCACATCAACTAGGCGTATCAACGGGCCATGGAGATTCCCATCAATAGATTTCAATGTGAGTGAATAGGGATTGCCATGCAACGGATGCACTAGAGCTATAAGTTTATGAAAGGTCAAAAAAACTAAGTAGGTGTGCATCCAACTTGCTTGCTCGTTAAGACCTAGGGCATTTGAGGAAGCCCATCTTTGGAATATACAAGCCAAGTTCTATAATAAAAAAATTCTCACTAGTATATGAAAGTGACAAAATAGGAGACTCTCTATAATGAAGATCATGGTGCTACTTTGAAGCACAAGTGTGGAAAAAGGATAGTAACATTGCCCCTTCTCTCTTTTTCTCTCATTTTTTGAATTGCTTCTTTCGCCTATTTTTTTATTTAGGGTTCATTGGCCTCTTTTTTTTCCTAACATAGGATAATGTTCTAAAAATGATGATCATCACCTTTTATTTACTTACAACTCAAGAATTACAGCTCGATACTTAGAACAAAATATGACTCTATATGAATGCCTCTGGTGGTGTACCGGGATGTGCAATGACTCAAGAGTGACATGTATAAAAGAATTATGAACGATGGCTTTGCCACAAATACTATGTCAACTACATGATCATGCAAAGCAATATGACAATGATGAAGCGTGTCATAATAAACGGAACTGTGGAAAGTTGCATGGCAATATATCTCGGAATCACTATGGAAATGCCATAATATGTTGGTATGGTGGCTGTTTTGAGGAAGGTATATAGTGGGTGTATGGTACCGGCGAAAGTTGCGCGGAACTAGAGAGGCTAGCAATGGTGGAAGGGTGAGAGTGCATATAATCCATGGACTCAACATTATTCAGAAACAACTCAAATACTTATTGCAAAAATCTATTAGTCATCGAAACAAAGTACTACGTGCATGCTCCTAGTGGGATAGATTGGTAGGAAAATACCATCGCTCGTCCCCGACTGCCACTCATAAGGAAGACAATTAATAAATAAATCATGCGCCAACATCGTTACATAATGGTTCGACATGCGTGCTTGCTACGGGAATCACAGACCTCAACACAAGTATTTCTACAATACACAATTACTCACTAGAATGACTCTAATATCACCATCCTCATATCTCAAAACAATCATAAGGAATCAAACTTCTCAAAGTATTCAGTGCACTTTATATGAAAGTTTATGTTATATCCCTCTTGGATGCCCATCATATTAGGACTAAATTCATAACCTAAGAAAATTACCATGCTGTTTAGAGAGACTTTCAAAATAATATAAGTGAAGCACGAGAGTTTAACAATTTCTACAAAGTAAAGCCACCGCCATGCTCTAAAAAGATATAAGTGAAGCACTAGAGCAAAATTGCCTAGCTCAAAAGATATAAGTGAAGCACATAGAGTATTTTAATAAATCACGATTCATGCCTGCCCTCTCAAAAAGGTGTGTACAGCAAGGATAACTGTGGCAAACTAAAAAGCAAAGACTCAAAGCATACAAGATGCTCCAAGCAAAACACATATCATGTGGTGAATAAAAATATAGCCTCAAGTAAAGTTACCAATAGACAAAGACGAAAGAGGGGATGCCTTCTGGGGCATCCCCAAGATTAGGCTCTTGGTTGTCCTTGAATACTACCTTGGGGTACTGTTAAGGATATAACTACTGAGTGTAAACCGCCCAGGAGGGG
The DNA here is from genome assembly GCA_963921465.1 of Triticum timopheevii. Lineage (NCBI taxonomy): Eukaryota > Viridiplantae > Streptophyta > Magnoliopsida > Poales > Poaceae > Triticum > Triticum timopheevii. The sequence goes on along the minus strand of OY997264.1, from coordinate 241,686,000 downwards.
CCGTGTCGGTGTCAAAACCGGCAGATCTCGCGTAGGGGGTCCCGAACTGTGCGTCTAGGCGGATGGTAACAGGAGACAAGGGACACGATGTTTTTACCCAGGTTTGGGGCCTCTCGATGGAGGTAAAACCCTACTCCTGCTTGATTGATATTGATGATATGGGTAGTACAAGAGTAGATCTACCACGAGATCAAGGAGGCTAAACCCTAGAAGCTAGCCTAAGGTATGATTGTTTTTCATCCTATGGACTAAACCTCCGGTTTATATAGACACCGGAGAGGGCTAGGGTTACACAGAGTCGGTTACAATGGTAGGAGATCTACATATCCGTATTGCCAAGCTTGCCTTCCACGCCAAGGAAAGTCCCATCCGGACATGGGACGAAGTCTTCAATCTTGTATCTTCATAGTCTTGGAGTCCGGCCAATGATGATAGTTCGGCTATCCGGACACCCCCTAGTCCAGGACTCCCTCAGTAGCCCCTGAACCAGGCTTCAATGACGACGAGTCCGGCGCGCATATTGTCTTCGGCATTGCAAGGCGGGTTCCTCCTCCGAATAATTCATAGAAGATTGTGAACGCCAGGATAGTGTCCGGCTCTGCAAAATGAATTCCACATACCACCGTAGAGAGAATAATATTTACACACGTTCAATCTGCTGACGTATTTTGTGGCGTGATGTCACACCACAACCAAGCCTTTACTCGAATCGTTTTTATTATTCCACCTCAGCATGTTTAGCGAAGCGGTTTCCTTGGCATGTCTTGTCGAAGCAGAGATCATGTCCCCTTATTCCGGGATTCTCATCAATACGGATGTGGGTAACGCTTGGGAGATAAGCGAGTTTTACCAGGCTGGTGGGGACGCAGAGTTTTGTCCGCTCACATATAAGGGGATAAGGATCCATCTTTTTACCTACGCCTTCTTCCTCCTTTGCTTATCCATCTCCGTGCACTCGAGCTCCAACGCCCATGTTCGCATATCTCACCTCAATCTTCTCCAACCATGTCCAAAGCAGGAGGCAAGTGGATGGCCTCCTCCGTTACGGAGGGCCACATCAAGAAGCTGCGCAGCGTCGGATATTTGTCCAGCGACATCGCGCACCGGCTCCCCAACGAGGTGCAGCTCATCCCCACCCCCCCGGGCCCCATGAGAGGGTGGTATTCCTTCCCCATTTCCTCCGCGGACTGGGCTTTCCACTCCATCCCTTTGTCCGGGGGCTCATGTTCTACTACGTCCTGGATTTCCATGATCTGGCCCCGAATTTCATCCTCAACATCTCGGCGTTTATCGTCGTGTGCGAGGCCTTCCTCTGCATCCAGCCCCACTTCGGCTTGTGGCTAAAGACCTTCAATGTCAAGCCGAAGGTTGTGAAGGGTAGCCAAGCGGAGTGCAGAGGTGCCATGGTGGGAAAGATGCCCAACGTCACTTGGCTCGAGGGCGCCTTTGTGGAAACCATCAAAGGGTGGCAATCGGGGTGGTTCTACATCACCGAGCCGCGTGACCCCGAATGGGCAGCGGCCCCCGAATTCAGATCTGGCATCCCCATGCGGCTCACTTCCTGGATAGAGAAGGGCCTGCTATGGGGTAATTCGGAAGAGCTGACCGGACTTCAATCATGTCTCCAAACCCTGGTGATCTAGAAGCTCAAGCTTGTCAACGTAATCCAGGTCATGCTCATCCGCCGGATTCTCCCCTGCCAATAGCGGGCCTTCAACTTGTGGGAGTTTGATCCGGGACAGCACCGGACCTTGAGCGGGCTCTTCGACACTACGTACGAAGAGGCCTGGAGGGTGCTGTTCAAGGCACCGAGGCTCCCGCATCCGCTACTGAAGATCGCGGATTCAGCTTGCAGTGTCCGGCTGGCGAGGTAAGCCATGTTATCCTTTATGGGACATTTGCTTTCCATAGTTTGACTCTATGTGGGATCTAAAGTCCCAATACCTTTAACAGGCCTGGCAGGAGACGTCCGAACAGGTTAACTGTTCGGCTCCCCTTCCAGAAGACCCAGCGGATGCCCGTCTGACGGGGCTGCTGGTCCCGGCGCCTTACATGGTGACGGAGAAGAAGGCCAAGAATAAGGCCACGGGAACCCGGAGGAGTTCCCGGCATCAGGTGTTATCGGATTCATCGTCCGATGACTCCGAGGCAGACTCCTCCCACGAGGATGAGGAGGAGAAGGAAGAGGCCTCTCCCCCAGCGGGGGGAGAGAAGAAGAGGAAGGCCTCCCGAACGGGGGAGGCCGAAGGGTCCAAGAAGGGAAGGACCCTTCCCCGGACTGTTCTGCCAACGCCGCCGACGACGACGAGGAGTGGCCCTCAAGGGCCAAACCCCTGGCGAGATCGTAAGTATCCGGACTCCTAAATAACTCATAATTTTTCTTTTTGTCGCATAGCATCTTTTAACGCCGCATACAACCCTGTAGTCCGCCCAAGGACGATCTTCCTGCTTCGTCGAGCGGGTCCTTGGGTACGTCGGATGTGAATAGCACTTCACTTCTGGCCGCCTCCTCCCCCCGTGACGCCGATGACGCCGAGGTGGGATCCAGGAAAGGGACCCACCAGGAGGAGGAGGCCCCGGAGGTGCCGCAGGGCAACCTCCCGGACTTCGAACCGGACTCCGCATCGGAACCATCAGTGGTTCCGGAGTCCGGCGGGCGGCCCCTTCGTAAGAAGGGCAAGACTATGATGCCAGCGGCCTCTGTTCAACTGGAGGCGCCGGATAACTTGCTGGAGGCACTCAACGGCGATTCCATCGAAGAGGAGCACCGCACTGTCATGAGTGCGGTGATTCAGAAGGTTCAGCTTGCCAAAAGCGGGCTGACCGAAGCCTGCAGCAGCCTTCTAACAGGCTTTGAGGTAAGAATTTTAAGATATGTAAAATATTACCGCATAGACAGTAGCCCCTGATGCTCGGTTTGGTGTTCAGAAAGAAAAGCCGGACTGAGGATCTAAAATGATATACGCAGGAGTCTTAATAAAAAATATGTCAATATGGGAATGCAAGCTGCGCTGCTGACCTCTGCCGCACTGACTGCAGAGGTAAATACCTTGAAGCAGAGCCTCGAGCGGTACAAGAGCGAGCTCGGCCGTGCCAAGAAGCAGCTCGAGGACAAGGAAGGTGAGTAACACCTTATTAAAGTTGTACCTTACAGAAAAGGATTTGGTTGCATGAGGAATGACAAGGATAACGTGGGTACTCCAGGGGCTACGAACGAGGTGGCGACCCTGAAGGAGGCGGTGTCCGCGGCCGAACACAATGCGGCCGCGGAACGCGCTGGGCGAGAGAAGTAGGAGGCGCGGGTGGCGGAGGTACAACAAGAGCTCCAGGCTCTCGTGGAAAAACACGAGAGTTTGGAGCGTGACTCGAAGACTCGAGAGTCCAAGCTTGCTTCGGCTCTTGAGAGTGCCAAAGCCGCTAAGGCCGAAGCCCACAAGGCCCTCCAGGAAATCGAGGCATTGAAGAAGATAGTGGCGGGTAATGCATTCTTCATGCAAAGCAAGCATGTAAAAGTGAATTACCTGTTACTTACCCGAATTCGGAGCTCTCTAGGAGCGTTCGCAGATCTGCCCCGTAGCGTGTCTGATGCTGCCGCTTTCTACAGAGCCGAGGAGGGGAGCTCGACGGAGAAGGTGTTCTGGTCTTAGTGAGGTCGGACATCCGGTGCCCCTTAGCGACCAGCTGAAGCAGCTGGTCGAGCTCCACAAGGTGGCCGAACAGGCCATGAAGGGCCTTATAGTTCGGCTATGGCCCAAAGAGGCCATGCCTGGGAGCTACTTCGGCCTGGTGCGGCGGCTGGTGGATGCGTGTCCCTGGGTTGAAGTCATCAAGCACTCCGCCTTCATTGAAGGTGCCCGTCGGGCCCTTGCCCGTGCTAAAGTGCACTGGGGCAGGATGGATGCTGAGAAGCTTGTGACGGACGCGCCACCGCCGGGCAAGGAGTATCGCACAACCGAGATGTATTATAAGGGTGTCCTGAAGGGTGCCCGCATTATTGCGGGTGAGTGCCCCAAAGATGTAATATTTGAGTAGACTCGCATTTTGTTATTCTGTGCGCTGAAAACTTTGTTCATATGCGCTAAGCAACACTTGTTAATTTAAAATATTACCTTCTGTGCGGCCGTTTATCAAATCTGAGAGATGGCAAGTCGTTAGCTTCAGCCCCCACGCCACGAGTGCTGGGGTGTTCGGGATAAACTTGAGCGCTCTTGTTCCCATTTTTGGGTCCATCTAGGGAGGCAGTCAACACAACGAACGAGGCAACCGGACCTATAATGCTTGAACACTCTCACTTAGCCATAGAATTCTATAATTTTAAATTTCCGCGAAGCCCCTAGTGTTCGGAAGGACGAATTCGGGGCGCTATCCACGCCTGGGCCGGACAAAGCCGGTTCCTCGCTCTAAGCGGCATAAGTCTTTAGGAACTCGAAAAAACCTCTCGAACAGCGACCGGCTCTCGCCCCATCATGACGGTCAGTTTTAGCTTTCTCCACTGAGGTGCTCGCCCAGCTCAACTGGGGCACAATCGCAGTGGTTCTCCCAGCGCTACCTTAGCCGATATAACGGAATGTAAGGTCCCAAAACATGGGAGCCGGGCAAACCCAACTATTGACCCAAGACATGATTCGGAGCCGATGCATATAATGCTATAAGTTCGGGGTGCCGCACTTGTGAAAGTGTCCGGACTTATCACACCATGATGTGGGGAACTGAAGCCCCTGGTGTATTTAGCCGTACCAAAGTGTACGGATGCAACATGTCATAAATGAACATATGTATAAGAAAGGAATGCAATTATAGGCAAAAAGCGATGCATTGTTTATTCGAAAAATACTGCCGTGAATGCAGAACGATACAAATAGTGCGATAAGCAATGGGTGGAACTATTTAGCATGTCCCCTTCTAGGGGTAGGCTGCGGAATGGTGTATAAAACAGGTATAATGCTCGTAATGGAGACCACCTGGATACTCGTCGTAGCTCTTCTCCTTCCCTGGCTGTTGCATCGTGAGTTCGGCAGGTTTACTGCCGGACAGGGCCTCTGGTAAATGGAGTCCTGAGGATAAGAAAAAAAAGGAAAGAAAAAGGATGACACACTTGGGAGCCCCTGGTGTGGTTGAGCCGCACTCTGGGCCTGCCGTGGTCGTGCCCCTCCCCCTATGCCCATGGTATCTCCAGAGCGTAATGATGTATGCAAAGTACTGGTCTTGCAATTTTGCGAGGGCTGGGGTTGGGGCTGCATTGCTACGCGTGCTCGGAATGTGCCAGGTGGTCTTGTTGTAGGTTACTCCGGGCGCGCTTAGCAGTGTCCGGTTGCTTAACGGCCGGACTCGAGAATTGCCTTAAGAGGCTGCTCTGCACTTCTGCCGCGAGAGCCGCTGTATGCTCCTCCGTTCGGAGGGAGCGTTCAGTGTTTCCGTTGACCGTGATGACTCCTCGAGGGCCTGGCATCTTGAGCTTGAGGTATGCGTAGTTTGGCACCGCATTGAACTTTGCAAACGCGGTTCGTCCGAGCAGTGCATGATAGCTGCTGCGGAACGGAACTATGTCGAAGATTAGCTCCTCGCTTCGGAAGTTATCCGGGGATCCGAAGACCACTTCCAGTGTAACTGAGCCTGTACAATTGGCCTCTACTCCTGGTATGACGCCTTTGAAGGTCGTCTTTGTGGGTTTAATCCTTGAGCGGTCTATGCCCATCTTGCGCACTGTATCCTGGTAAAGCAGGTTCAGGCTACTGCCGCCATCCATTGGGACTCTAGTGAGGTGAAACACATCGACGATTGGGTCTAGAACCAATGCGGCGAATCCGCCGTGGCGGATGCTGGTGGGGTGGTCCCTTCGATCAAACGTGATCGGGCAAGAGGACCATGGATTGAACTTTGGGGCGACTGGCTCCATCGCGTATACGTCCCTGAGTGCACGCTTCCGCTCTCTTTTGGGTATGTGGGTTGCGTATATCATGTTCACCGTCCGCACTTGTGGGGGGAAACCCTTCTGTCCTCTATTGCTCGGCGGCCGGGTCTCTTCCTCGTCATCGCTATGCAGCCCCTTGTCATTGTTTTCGGCAATTAATTTTCCTGCCTGCCTGAATACCCAACAATCCCTGTTGTTGTGATTAGCTGGCTTTTCGGGGGTGCCGTGTATCTGGCACGAGCGGTCGAGTATTCGGTCCAAATTGGACGGACCCGGAGTAGTTCTTTTGAATGGCTTTTTCCGCTGACCGGGTTTGGAGTCTCTATCTGGCGTTGACTGCCGTATCCTCAGTATTATCACCGTTAATGCGGCGTCTGTGCTTGTTGCGACGTGACAGCCATTGCGGTCCTTGGTATCCGGACTGCCAGGATTTTTGTTGAGGTTGTTACTGCGGGCTAGCCAGCTATCCTCTCCCGCGCAGAAGCGGGTCATGAGTGATGTGAGGGCTGCCATGGATTTCGGCTTTTCCTGTCCCAGGTGCCGGACTAGCCACTCGTCGCGGATGTTATGTTTGAAGGCTGCGAGGGCCTCCGCATCCGGACAGTCGATGATTTGATTAGGAACCGTGTCTAGAATTGTCTGGCCGATTCGTCTGGCTACTGAATTATGTGGCTTATTTCATCAACATCTGGTGGTCGCACATATGTGCCCTGGAAGTTATCAAGGAATGCGGTTTCCAGGTCCTCCCAACACCCAATCGATTCTGCTGGCAAGCTGTTAAGCCAATGCCGATCTGGTCCTTTAAGCTTGAGTGGGAGGTATTTGATGGTGTGAAGATCATCGCCGCGGGCCATGTGGATATGAAGGAGATAGTCTTTGATCCAAACCGCGGGGTCCGTTGTGCCATCGTAGGATTCAATGTTCACGGGTTTGAACCCTTCGGGGATCTCATGATCCATTACTTCATCTGTGAAGCATAGTGGGTGTGCGGCGCCTCTGTATTGGGCTATATCATGACATAGATCAAGCAAACTTTGTCTACTATATTCGGCCCGGCCGGAATTGTTGTATCCGGCGTGACAGTTGTCGTCACGTATCGTGTGGTGCCCACGCGATCCGTAGATCGATCTTGATTGTCTTGCCTTATCATCCAATATGTCTCGCAAGTCCGGCGCATTCCCCCGTGGCTTTGTACTTTTCGAGCTATGCCGGGGTACGGCTTTAGTGGAGGGCCTAGAGGCCTCCCTGTCGCGGCCACGAGAGGGCCGGTCGGCCGTATCGTGCGCTGGTGATGTAGGTTTATATGCTTCCTCCTCTAATCAGGGCAGCAGCTTGCGTTTGGGGTAGCTTTTGGAGGGGCGTTCGAGTTCATACTCTTTGGCCGCGAGGACTTCGGTCCATCTGTCGGCTAGCAGATCTTGATTAGCTCTAAGTTGTTGCTGCTTTTTCTTGAGGCTGCTTGTCATGGCCATAAGCCTGCGTTTGAAACGCTCTTGTTCGATGGGATCCTCAGGCACGACGAATTCATCGTCGTCGAGGCTTGCCTCGTCTCTGGAGGGAGGCATGTAATTATCGTCCTCTACCTCTTTGTCTGCCGCTCTCTCGTGAGGGCTAGCTTCTCCGTCTTCCTGTGGTGAATCTTGCTAGAGGGGGTTGTCTTCGGCACTGTCCGGCTTGTTATTGTCTCTGGTGCCAGAATCTCCATTCTTGCTGTGGCGGGATTTAGAGCGGCGCCGCTGACGCCGGCGCTTAGGCTGTTTCTTGGAGGGGTCTTCCTCCGCTGTTTCCTCGCCATTCCCATCCTTTGGGATGTCCACCATGTATATGTTGTATGACGAGGTGGCTTTCCAGTGCCCCGTAGGCGCTGGTTCTTGGTCGTCTCCGGCATCGTCGTCCATACCATCGATGTCTTCGGAGTCGAATTCTAGCATGTCGGTTAGATCGTCGACAATGGCTACAAAGTGGGTGGTGGGTGGGCTTTAAATTTCTTCATCATCTGCATCCCAACCGTCCTGGCCGTAGCCCAGTCAGGGCTCTCTTGATAACGAGAGATACTTTAGCGAATTCAGGATGTCGCCAAAAGGCGAGTGCTGAAAGATGTCCGCGGCGGTGAACTCCATGATCGGTGCCCAATCGGATTCGATTGGAAGGGGCGCGGGAGGTTCGGAGTCCGGCGAGGAGTCCGGCACCTCGGAGTCACGAGCTTCACAAGGGACAAGGTTCGTATTCGGCTCCATCGCCGTAGAGGTAGCAGCCCCCGAGGCGTTGTCTAGCCACCCGTCCTCGATCGGCGCAGTCGGCTCCGAGTTAAGGGTCGGAGCGGACTCTCGTGCGGCCTCCAGGGCACTGTCCGGCAGCAGAGCTAGATCATGCCCATCGTGATAGTGCGGCGCGCTCGGCTGTGGCTCGAATCTATCGAAGATCAAGTCTCCGCGGATGTCGGCTGTATAGTTCAAACTTCCAAATCTGACCTGATGGCCAGGAGCGTAGCTTCCGATCTGCTCCAGATGGCCAAGTGAATTGGCCCGAAGTGCGAAGCCGCCGAATATGAAGATCTGTCCGGGGAGAAAAATCTCACCCTAGACCGCGTTGTTGTTGACGATCGGAGGAGCCATCGGGCCTATAGGTGACGACACAGAGGAACTCTCATGAAAGCACCAATGTCGGTGTCAAAACCGACGGATCTCGGGTAGGGGGTCCCGAACTGTGCGTCTAGGCGGATGGTAACAGGAGACAAGAGACACGATGTTTTTACCCAGGTTCGGGCCCTCTCGATGGAGGTAAAACCCTACTCTTGCTTGATTGATATTGATGATATGGGTAGTACAAGAGTAGATCTACCACGAGATCAAGGAGGCTAAACCCTAGAAGCTAGGCTATGGTATGATTATTTTTCGTCCTATGGACTAAACCCTCCAGTTTATATAGACACCGGAGAGGGCTAGGGTTACACAGAGTCGGTTACAATTGTAGGAGATCAACATATCCTTATTGCCAAGCTTGCCTTCCACGCCAAGGAAAGTCCCATCCGGACACGGGACGAAGTCTTCAATCTTGTATCTTCATAGTCTTGGAGTCCGGCCAATGATGATAGTTCGTCTATCCGGACACCCCCTAGTCTAGGACTCCCTCAGGATGGTTTACGGTCATCCATATTGAATCCCATGAAGATAAAAGAAGATGGCGCTCTACTAGTAAAGCTTGGAGGCCCAAAGCCCAAAGGCGGTTTAGGGCCCATAGTTGTAAACTGCCATAGTCGTATAACTTGTATTGTAATTTAGGGGAAGTAAGAGACCGAGCCGGACACTTGTATGAGCCGGCCTCGGAACTCTATAAATCGGCCGGGCATCAACCTGTGTATATAAAGGGACGACCCGGCGGCGGTTCAGGGACAAGCAACAACAACTCGAGACCCAGGCAAAGCGTATTCGCTCTCTGTGTCGGGGCCGCTTCTTTCTGTGGCCACGAGCACCTATGGGGCATGGGGGGCCCCTTCTAGTCCGGCAAGGGGGGCGGAGGCCGCGCGCAGAGCAGATCGAGGTCGGGCATGCGCGGGGAGACGGGCGATTTTTACCCAGCTTCGGAGCTCTCCGGAGAGATAAAACTCCTACTGCTGCTTTGTGTTTGTATTTGATCTTGCTCCAGAGTGAGCGTACGGTGGTATTGCCTGTGTCGAATGGACCGAACCCCCAAGCTGCGGAACCAAAATTCCCAACCCCCTCTGCGTGCCCATGGGCCTCCTTTTTATAGGCTAAAGGGGTCACCGACAGGTGGCAGCATAGAAAGAGGGGTAGAAGAGTAAAAATGCGGGTTGGTACAACTGCTACCAACAGTGTCCCCTACCTAACTCTGACGGCAGGGGGCAAGGGCATTTAATGCCCATCTGGTCGCCCCAACAGTGCAAGGAAACGACCGTTAGGGGCGCCACCAATCGCCACGATGGCCTCCTTGTCAGCTTCGCTTGCCACCTCGCACCGCCATGCTGCACAGCTGCCCGCCACGTGCACCAGGAGCGATCCTGTGGCGACACGTCGTCGGATGTGTTGGAGTGTGGGCGCAGAGTGGCAGCCTTGCCGTGGCAAGTGCCTTGCCGCGGCCCTTGTCTTGTCGCACCAGCAAGCTTGCCGCTCGCCGGGCCTTGCCGGGACGCGCGGGGCGTTGCGGCAAGTTTCTTGAAGTGCCTTGAGTGGCCTTCCCAGCAAGCTCCTCTTGCCGGGGTCTTGTCTTCTTCCCGGCCAGCTTCTCTTACCGGGGCCTTGGTTGGCCTTCCCGGCAAGCTCCTCTTGCCGGGGCCTCGGTTGGCCTTCCCGGCAAGCTCCTCTTGCCGGGGCCTTAGCTTGAGTACTCTATTCTTGAATGGCATCAAAGTAGCCGCTGAGGATCTTGGCGGACGCCCGGCAAGCCCTACCGCGGGTCGCTGCAACTGCCCGTGTACAAGTTCGGGATACTAAGGTACCCCTACTTCAGTACGCCGACAGGAGCCCCCGGGCCTGGGCCATACACGGTGCCGAGCGCTGTTGGGCCAGGCCCAAAACAGTGCACGAGCACGCACGGCCTAGGTTACACCGCATATCTCTCCGCTTCCATCGCGCACGCCCAGAACGGCACGCGTCAAACGCGGCGTCGTGGGTGACGTGGGCGGCGTGTGCGGGGCTGAGCCTCGTGAGCATGCATCAAGCCATGCTGAAGGGCACGGCTCACACCCTCCTACCTAAACGGAGGTAGGTGTGGGGGCGTGGTGCATTTACTGGACGGGGCGGTGCGCCAGCTTCGCCTCCGCCGGCGGTTCCTCCCCCCACGGCGGTGCACATGGGGGACGACCCTTGCGAGTTCTTCGTCAGGCTGCGTCGGGTGCCTCGTCGTCGCCTCCGGCTTCCAACTCCGTTCGCGAGCGCGATGGAACCGGACCCGCCCGAGATGCTGAGACTGCAGATGAGGGGCTGCGGGATCAGCGACACGCGAGTCCACGTTGTATCCCCAGCCCCTAGCGTGATGTATCTTGATCATGGATGGAAGACGTTCGCCCGCATCCACAGCCTGACGGCGGGGTTTACCCTCCATTTTAAGTTAATGGAGGGCGACCTCCTCTCCATCAAGGTCTTCGGGGACTCCGGCATCCGGGCGAGGTGCTGCGTGGATAGCTCCTCCGATAGCGAAGACTCCCCTTCGAGCGAGAGTGACGAGGAGGGGAGCGGCAGCAACGACGAGGGTAGCGGCCGGCGGAGTGGCGGGTCCGACTAGGTGTCGGGCGCCACTCTGCGCGTCACCGGCGACCCCATCATCCGCGTCGCCGGCTCCTTGAACTCCCCGGGGTCATCTCCTCGGGCGGCTGGCGCAGGGAGGCTGCGGAAGGGGAAGAGGGCCGGCAAGGCCGTCAGGTCGGAGTACGAGGGCGTGGTGCCCTCGACAGCGTGCTGACGTCCTGCCGCCCTGTCCTCGAGCCCCGCTTCCGGCGCTGCCATCACCGTTCATCCTTCGGACAGCCCCCGGGCTGTTCTCTTGGTGTGTTCTGGCACCTGTAGTTCGCCTAGGCGCCCCTTTTGCCCTCCTCGGCTCCTTGATCTACCTCCTGAAGAGAGGGACAGGAAAAGGATTACGGGCATCTTATCTTTTTTAATTTGTAAGCCTTCGGGCCTTAGCTGCATTTAAAATTTGTAATCCTCTCTTTCATGTTTTTCATCCTTTATGGACTATACCTGAGTGGGATGTTTTTTAATGAAAAAGGGGTTGCTTGCCGGGTTATTTTCCTCGCGGGTTAAACCCACGCCAAGGAGCAAATCCTTGGTATCCCACGGACAGACAGTTCGCCTCTCGGCAACAGGCCCTGCCACCTTCCCACGTCGCTCGACCTTTCTCACGCCTTTGACAGAGGCGGGAACGATGTGGGTGCGGCCTCCTTGTTTCATCCCTCTGCTGCCGCGACTACGACCAAGCTTGGCCCCGGGAACGCGCTCCGGGGCCTAGAGTTGAGGGAGCACGACAGTTTTTGGGAAGAAACGCGGTTTCGCATTCCCCAGTCCATAAAAGGATGCATGAAGAGGGACGAAAGACTAATCTGATATTGCAGCCCCCGGCAACTCTGGCTTGCCGGGGACGAATCTTGGCACTCGCAGCCCCCGGCGACACTGGCTTGCCGGGGCTTAGGTGCCGGCGCGCCCTTCTTCTCCTTTTCGTTCTCAAGCGGTCTGGCCAGGATGTGCGAGCCCTGCGAACGAAGGAAAAGCAAAAGGACGGACTCTCGACCTCTAAGCTAAGGGTTAGCTGCTGTTAGGCACTATCAACCCTAACCAAGGACGAGACTCGACTTAGCATGCATGCTATAACCCCAGGGTATCAGCGCTTCATTTACTGGTGCTCAGGGTCTGCGCCTGGATCTGCACAAAGGATTACATGCAACAGCGGCAAGACTTGTACAGAAAGGTGGTTGTCGGACAGGGTCCGACAACCGCGCCTTACGGATAAAACTTACGAAGATGCTCTATGTTCCAGGAGTTGCTCACTGGAATGCTATCTTCGGTTTCCAGGCGGACAGCGCCAGGCCTGGTGACTCGTTTCACCCGGTAAGGGCCTTCCCACTTCAGCGTCAACTTGTTGGAATTCTTGGCCGACTGAACGCGCCGAAGAACAAGGTCGACTTCCTCGAAACTTCTGGCATTAACTTTGCGGCTATGATAGCGGCGCAAAGCTTGCTGGTAGCGAGCGGCTCACACAGCAGCCTGAAGACGATCTTCCTCGAGGAGCAGCGCGTCGTCTTGGCGCAGCTGCTCTTGCTCAAGCTCATCATAAGCGAGCACTCGAGGCGATCCGTACACGAGTTCCGTGGGGATAACTGCTTCTGCTCCATATACTAGAGCAAAAGGTGTCTGGCCAGTGGCTCGATTTGGTGTCGTTCTGATCGACCAAAGAACCACCGGCAGCTCCTCGATCCAATTTCTTCCGCACTTGTGCAGCCTGTCAAAAGTCCTGGTCTTGAGACCGCCCAGCACTTCAGCGTTTTCCCTCTTCGCTTGACCGTTGCTTCTCGGGTGAGCAACAGAAGCGAAGCAGATCTTGAGCTAGCTGATCTTGGACGTACTGCATGAAGGTGCGGCTCGTGAATTGTGTGCCGTTGTCGATGATGATCCTGTTAGGGATTCCGAAACGGCAGACAATCGACCTGAAGAACTTGACTGCTGACTGTGCGGTCACCTTCCTCACTGCTTCCACTTCCGGCCACTTTGTGAACTTGTCGATTGCGACGTACAAGTACTCAAAGCCCCCGACTGCTCAGGGGAAGGGGCCGAGGATGTCGAGCCCCCAGACCAAAAATGGCCAGGATAAAAGGATTGTTTGGAGAGCTTGAGCTAGCTGATGTATCTGCTTGGAGTGGAACTGGCACGGTTCACACTTGGTTACTTGTGCAGTTGCATCCTGGAGGGCTGTCGGCCAGAAGAAACCTTGCCGGAAAGCTTTGCCGGCAAGTGCTCTTGCGCCAATGTGGTGACCACATATGCCTCCATGGATCTCCGCCAACAGCTCTTGTCCATCTTCCCGGGAGATGCACTTCAATTTCACACCGTTGAGTCTTCTTCTGTACAGTGTCTGATCGACAAACTGGTACATACTTGACTGCCGGGCTACTCTTTCCGCTTCTTCCTGCTCTTCGGGAAGTTCTCCTGTCTGAAGGAAACGTACGATTGGCTGTGCCCATGTTGGAGCCTGTGGCTCGACAACAAGGACTAAAGGCATATCTTATGCTGCGGGAACATCCGCTTCTACGGCGAGCGCCTACGGCTCAGCCGGAGCTTGATGTTCCCCGGCAAGCTTGCCGGAGCAAGACTTGTCGGGAGCCTCTGCTCGAACGGAACAAAGCCTGGTGCTTGCCAGAGCAGGATGTTCCCCGGGAAGTTTGCCGGAGCAAAACTTGGCGGGAGCCTCTGCTCGAACGGAACAAGTTCTGGTGCTTGCCGGAGCAGGACGTTCCCCGGGAAGTTTGCCGGAGCAAAACTTGGCGGGAGCCTCTGCTCGAACGGAACAAGGCCCAGGGCCTGCCGGAGCAGACCGCTCCTCAGCACTCTTGATGTTGATCTTGGGGACCTTCTTGACGGCGGCTTCAGGAAGCTCTGCCGGAAGATAGTCACCAGAAACCAACTTCCTCTTCTTGCTCTGTCCAGTTGATGGCGCTACAGATGGTTGAGTCAGCTTGAGCACAAAAATCCCTGGTTCCACAGGTAACTTGAGTGCAGCGCATTTCGATAGGCCGTCTGCAATGTCATTCTGAGCTCTTGGAACATGTTCCATTTGCGGGCCGTCAAAATGCTCTTCCAGCTTCCTCACTTCATCGATGTAGGCTTCCTTCAACGGACTCTGGTAATCTTTGTTTACTTGACGGACGACAAGCTGCGAGTCACCCCGGATAATAAGCTTCTTGATCCCAAGGTCTGCCGCGATCCTGAGTCCGGCAAGCAAGCCTTCATACTCTGCAGTATTGTTTGTTGCTTGCTCCTTGGGAAAGTGCATCTGGACCACGTACTTGAGGTGCTCTCCGGTGGGTGCGACAAGTAGCACGCCCGCACCGGCGCGTTGCAGCGAGAAGGCACCGTCAAAGTACATGATCCATTCTTTGCTTGCTTCCTCGACGGGGATGCTCCTCTCCGGATTTATCCCTTGAAAGGTACCAGTTTCTTCGAGATCGCTGTCGGGGATCTGGAGCTTCTTGAGCACTGCGGAGGAAATTAGGTTCAGGCCGGCCCCGCCGTCAATCAACATCTTCGTGACCTTGAGGTTGCGGATTGTTGGTGAGACCAACATTGGCAAGCACCCAACCGCATTGATGCGATCCGGGTGGTCCTCAGCATCGAAGATGATGGGCGTGCTGGACCATTTCAGAGGCTTGCGCGCCTCGACGGACGGCTGCGCTGCATTCACCTCTCGCACTCACTGCTTGAGTTGGCGGTGCGAGGCGTGCAGAGAGGCGCCGCCGTCGATGCACAACACCTCTGTCGCCTTCTGAAACTCTTGGTCATCGGTCTCATCTTCCTCCATCTCATCATCCTCTTCTTCATCTTCGTCCTTGTCGCGGCCGCGGGGAGGCCTATATCCTTGCCGCGGCTTGGCCTTGCCGCGGTGCCCTCCCCGGGCGGGAAGCTTCTTGCCGGATCCTCCGCCACCTCCCTGGGCTCTCTCCTTATCGCGGCGCTCATATTCGGCTTTCTGTAGCTCCGCCATCTGCTCCACTTTCTTGCAGGTTTGGAGATCATGGCCCTTGGTGCGGTGGATCTTGCAGTACCGCTTGCCAGAGCCATCCTGCTTGTCGGCGGCTACCACAACCTCGTCGGAGTCATCGGCTTTGGCCTTGTCGGAGCCGCCTCCGTTGCTGGAATGCTCAACAGCTAGCACATCCTTAGCCTTTCTCTTCTTGTTGTTCCTCCTCCGGTTCTTCCTTGCCGGGGCGGCATCCTCACTGTCAGATCCTTCTGCTCCTGCAACCTCTCCGGGGATTTTCCTCCCCTCCTCAGCACGTGCACACTTGTCGGCCAGAGCATAGAGCTCGTTGACGTCTCTGATCTTGCACATCGCCATCTCCTCCCTCATCCTGCGGTTACGCACGTTCTGATGAAACGCGCTGATAACTGCGGCAGGGTGGACGTCTGGGATGTTGCGCTGCACTTGGTTGAGGGGTTATCCCTCCTCCTGGACGAGCAAGTGGAGGTCACTCTCCTGGCCATGAGGCTTGTGGCCGCCTGTGAAGGCGCCGACAAACTGATGACACAGGTCCGCCCATGAAGAGATGGAACGGTTCGGCAAGTGCATGAGCCAAGATCTGACGTTGGGCTTGAGCACCAGCGGGAAGTAGTTGGCGAGGATCTTCTCGTCGCGCCCTCCGGCAGCCTGCACCGCGATGGTGTAGATGCTGAGGAACTCCGATGGATGTATCCTGCCATCATACTTCGGGCACGTCTGGCTTGAAGTTCTTGGTTTTGGGCCACTGGACTTGCCGCAGCTCGCGGGTGAACGCAGGGCAACCTGCCGCGTACGGCAAGTCGCTTGGTTCCCCTGGTGCATGCATATCGACAGTGGGCACAGCGCGCTGGTCGGATTGATGGCGCGCTTCCCTTCTACGCTCGATGCGAGTGCGAGCGTCTTCGTGCCGCCGTTCTTGGAGAACGTGGCGTTGATCGCGTCGGGTTCGCGGGTCCGACGACGCTGTGGAGTCGCCGCCGGGGTTGGCCCGACGAGTCGGTGATCTTGGCCTTCGGGGCTGGGAGTGCACGGAGGTGGCACCCCCAGCGGTCCTGTCGGCGTCGGCTTGCGCCTGGGCGCCTTGCCGGGGCCTCGATGCGCTCGGTTGCCGGGGCTTGTCGCCGTTGGCGCAGCCGATGAGACTGTATATGGTCATCCTCCAGTCGTCGATCTTGTGCGGCGCCGAAGGTTAGTCCAGAAGCAGCTGGGCTCGGGCCAGCGCTTCCTCTGCTGTCTTGGGTGGTGGTGGCGACGAGCGGCGCGAGGAGCGGGATGTGCTCGGACTCCCAATTGGATTGGGAGGTGCAACACCCTGCCTGGGCGACCGTACCTCGCTCGCGCCAGCATGCGGGCGTGCATGCTGACCTCGAGCGTCCCGCGACCCACCAGCTTGGCCTTGTTCCAATGCGAGCACGGTGCTAGGAGCACCGGGGCATTGCCGACCTTGCACTTCCTGGGAAGGGTGCGGTGTCTGCACGGTCGCCGACGCTTGCGGGGCCTTGTTCTTGGATCTGGTGATGACGTGAGTCCCACCGTCGGCGCCCACTCCTCCGCCGGCGTCCACTCCACCGCCCGTTAGCTCCGGCGGTGGTGGCGGAATTGATGTAGACGGAGCGGCCACCTCCAAAGGCTTCTTCTTCGGTGGCATGTTGATGAAGGCGTTGATACAGCGTGCGCGGAGACCGGATCAGATGCTCACGACCTCGACGCGCCCCCTACCTGGCGTGCCAAAGGTGTCGGGGCCGCTTCTTTCTGTGGCCACGAGCACCTATGGGGCACGGGGGGCCCCTTCTAGTCCGGCAAGGGGGGCGGAGGCCGCGCGCAGAGCAGATCGAGGTCGGGCGCGCGCGGGGAGACGGGCGATTTTTACCCAGCTTCGGAGCTCTCCGGAGAGATAAAACTCCTACTGCTGCTTTGTGTTTGTATTTGATCTTGCTCCAGAGCGAGCGTACAGTGGTATTGCCTGTGTCAAATGGACCGAACCCCCAAGCTGCGGAACCAAAATTCCCAACCCCCTCTACATGCCCATGGGCCTCCTTTTTATAGGCTAAAGGGGTCACCGACAGGTGGCAGCGTAGAAAGAGGGGTAGAAGAGTAAAAACATGGGTTGGTACAACTGCTACCAACAATGTCCCCTACCTAACTTTGACGGCAGGGGGCAAGGGCATTTAATGCCCGTCTGGTCGCCCCAACAGTGCAAGGAAACGACCGTTAGGGCCGCCACCGATCGCCACGATGGCCTCCTTGTCAGCTTCGCTTGCCACCTCGCACCGCCATGCTGCACAGCTGCCCGCCACGTGCACCAGGAGCGATCCTGTGGTGACACGTCGTCGGATGTGTTGGAGCGTGGGCGCAGAGTGGCAGCCTTGCCGCAGCAAGTGCCTTGCCGCGGCCCTTGTCTTGTCGCACCAGCAAGCTTGCCGCTCGCCGGGCCTTGCCGGGACGCGCGGGGCGTTGCGGCAAGTTTCTGGAAGTGCCTTGAGTGGCCTTCCCGGCAAGCTCCTCTTGCCGGGGTCTTGTCTTCTTCCCGGCCAGCTTCTCTTACCGGGGCCTTGGTTGGCCTTCCCGGCAAGCTCCTCTTGCCGGGGCCTTAGCTTGAGTACTCTGTTCTTGAATGGCATCAAAGTAGCCGCTAAGGATCTTGGCGGACGCCCGGCAAGCCCTGCCGCGGGTCGCTGCGACTGCCCGTGTACAAGTTCGGGATACTAAGGTACCCCTACTTTAGTACACTGACATTCTGGTCATTGAAACCCCAATAATTCCATCACAACTAGACGTAGGCTTTACCTTCATCGTAAGGTGCCGAACTAGTATAAAACTCTCGTGTCCTTTGTTCGGTTTAACCCCTTTAAGCTAATCTCATTGCGATGGCTCCACGACTATGTCCTTCTGCTAGGACATTTGACATGTTAATTCCACGACAGTTGGCGCCCACCGTGGGGCTCGAACCCACAACCACAAGGTTAAGTTGTCTTGCAAAACCCGTCAGTTCAGTAGCCTACAGAGGAGGACCTCGCTATTCCTGATCCGGAGGCACAGTTGGCGGCCGCCTTACACATTATTCTGGATTGGGCGGTTCTGTACTTGGCGTATATGAACCAGGGCGAGTTACCAGAAGATGCAGTTTGGCCAGACAGATAGTCCGGCGGTCCAAGTCCAAGGTTATTCACAGCGGCGAGTTACACCGTTGCAGTGTCTCTGGTGTGTTCTAGCGCTGTGTTTCTCCTGAAGAAGGCCGTGAGATTTTATGAGAGATCCACGAAGGAGACTGTGGTCATCATGCCAGTTCAAAATCTTTGGTTGCTAAAGTGTTTCGTCATGGTTTCTATTGGCTGACGGCTAATATTGATGCTGAAGACTTGGTGAGGTGGTGCGATGGTTGTCAGAAATTCTCACGACGAGCTCATGTTCCGGCTCAGGAGCTACAGATGATTCCCATCACCTGGTCGTTTGCTACTTGGGGGCTTGACATGGTAGGACCTTTCAAGCGATCCAAAGATAAGAAAACCCACCTGTTGGTGGCAGTTGACAAGTTTACTAAATGGGTTGAAGCGGAGCTAGTAAGCAAGTGTGACGCAGCCACGACGGTTCAATTCATGAAAAAAGTGATCTTCCATTTAGGTTTTCCACACAGCATCATCACAGATAATGGCACGAACCTCTCCAAAGGAGAGATGGAGTACTTCTGTCAACAAGAGCACATCCGGCTTGATGTGCCATCTGTGGCTCACCCCCAATCTAATGGTCAAGCTGAGAGAGCCAATCAGGAAATCTTGAAGGATATCAAGTCCCAGCTTATGGTTCCTTTGAAGCGGACGCCGGGTTCTTGGGTGGAGGAGTTACCGTCTATGTTATGGAGCATAAACACCACCCCAAACCGATCTACAAGTTATACACCTTTTTTCATGGTTTACGAGGCAGAGGCGGTACTCCCAAGTGATATTTGTCATGACTCGCCCAGAGTTGCCAATTATGTTGAAGCAGACAACGAGCAAGCACGTCAGGAAGCACTGGACCTGTTAGATGAAAAACGAGACATCGCGTTGGCTCGTTCGGCGGTTTATCAGCAAGACCTGCGGCGTTATCACAGCCGTCGGGTTAGAACAAGATCCTTTCAAGAAGGTGACTTAGTGCTCCGGCTCATCCAGGATCGTACCGATATGCACAAGTTATCCCCACCTTGGGAAGGGACCTTTGTGGTCAGCAAGAATCTGCACAACAGATCATTCGACCTCATCGATGTTCGCGAGCACAAAGACTCAAGCAAATCGGAGGAGGAGACCCGTCGGTCGTGGAATATCGCTCTTCTACGGCCTTACTACACCTGAGCTATAGGCTCTCATTATGTACATATTTTTGACAATGTATATATTATGATCAATATAATAAACCGGCATCCTTGCTACAAGCAGGGCCTCTACCGTTCTTCCAATATTTCTTGGTTACAAGGGGGCTTCTGTTTACAAAGCGACGCCCTGTTTGTCCGTTAAACCGGCTATCATGCCACAATAAAAGCTTGGGAGCTTCACACCCAAGGGGCCAAAGAGAGTATTGTTGCTAAAAGCACAACTCAAACATAGGCACCCATTGAGCACAGCTCACAAAGTTACTTGGGGGCTCTTTGTGTAAAGTAACAAAGAGTTTGAAAGGACCCTTGTAATTGGGTATTGACCCACGGCTTGGAAGCCTGGTGTATTCAGCTAAAACCGCGGGCTAACCTGCCTTCATCAAGTAAGCCACTCCTATCCAGGTAATCCTGGCATGACCGACCGAACGTTCGACAAGTTACTCTTATACAGACCCTGAACTTATCAAAGTTAAAACAACGATTGATTAGTTGGAGGCCCATCTTAAAAGGCTTTGTCAAATGGTTTAACTCAGTGGCCTGGCGGCCCACGAAAAGCCTCGAATTTGGGCCTGGTAGCCCTTGAAAAGCCTTGACTACAAGTTTTATTTGCTTTTGTTTTTTGCAAGTTTTATCTCTTTTTGATCAAGTTTTAAGTTAAACTGGTTTCTATTGACCCGGTCAGACTATATGTCTTCACATCAACCCGGTGTTTCTTAACCCGGCGTGTCTTACAGTTATCAGCTGTTAGCACAATCAATTATGAACCGACATTTCTTAATCCGGTCTGGCATTGACTATAAGTTGCCAGGATGATCATCCGGTGTTTATTATAACCCGACATGGCTTATTACACACCAGCACAATGCGGTGGGCGTTTTCAAACACTCAAGGTTTGGGTTATCACCCTTACTACACAAGGTGGTAAAACAACAAAAGTGATTTCATATCACACGTATGATATATTTCATATTTCATTATTTTATAACCTTGGTTATGAGAATTCTGGTTCTCTATTGGGTATCATAACCCGTCCGGTGGTAAACCGCCAGGACATGTTTAAGTGTTTCAAATGCAGAAGGCGGGATTTTATATGAAATACCAAGGCAAATAAAGAAAGCCTAGCAACAATTATGTTGGATTACAATATCGAGTGGCAGTGCACGATGGCAGAAGATCAAAGTATTTCAACTAGCCTATTACAAGGCGCTTTGATGCCCAAAAGAATAATTGTTTGTTGTCCATCAAACCGGCTGATGGATTATGATTCATCACCAGGCTGACGTGAAGTTGAAGGATCATCTTGCATCGGTTCAACCTCCTCCTCCTCACCCAGTGGCTGGAAGTCAAGGGTGGTCCAATCAATCCTGGTTAAGTCTTGAAAGACAGCTTCATTGCTTATAAGGTTGGACGGTTAAATGTCAGGGGCATAGGTGTGCATACGGATTGGAGGGATTAGATTCTGAGCTACTTTCACAGCTGCATCAACCCGTTTGCCATCTGCATCATAGTTGGACCGGTAGACAGACAAGTCAACCTCTTTAGCCAATTGGCTTGCCAGTGGGTGCATATCTTTTGTCAAGACTTTGAGGGCTTCATTATCAAAGTCTGATCCATCTTCTTGTTGACCAGGATAGCCCTTTGCGATCTCTGCTGAACCAAGATCAGCAATCCACGCTTTGGCCCGAGTCAGTGTTGTTAAAGTGCCAGCCCTTGCAGTAGATCGCTTTACCTCTTCCATCTGGGCTGGTGTCATAGATAGTTTGGTCAACGTATCTTTGATCAAAGTTGGTGCCGGTTTGTTGAAAGAGGCTGCACTGATGACTCGTTGAGCTCCAGTATACAATTGTTCTATCAATGTGTAGGCTGCTTTCAACTTCATCCGCATATTTGAGCCCAGATGAGCAACATGACTACCTACACACGGTTTGAGAATTCACTGTTAAACCGGCAACTTCAAAAATGTTTAAGGAAGGTGCTGACAAAGGGTACTTACCAAATATTGTTGAAGTCATAGCATTGACTTGATACATCAGCCCAGTTAGCTCCTCTGCCACCGGTTTAAGAGCTGCTTCAGCATCTTCAGCCCGCTTTAAAAGAGCAGCCTTCTCTGTTTCCCAATCCGCTCGCTCACTTTTGAAACCATCCTTCAATTGCTCCATGGCAGTCAAAGTGCCCTTCAGTTCATCTTTTGCCTTGGAGGTTTCTGCTTGCTGGGACTTAATGTTCTCCTGAAGATCAGCAATCTGGGAATCTTTGTTACCTAAGTCAGCCTGCAAAAGACAGATGATGATTATGTTAGGATTTTTTCTTAAAGTCCCAAACACATAACAAGTTATACACTTGGCACTTGGGGGCTAATGCGGATTGCTTTTTATTTTGACTACCATTCAAAGTCCCAAGGCTCAATACAAGTATTAATCTTGGCACTTGGGGGCTAATGCATAATTGATCAGAAAACTCAAAGGTGAAGGATTTCAACAAGGACAAGTTTGAAACAGAAAGTCCCTATTTTATCTTAAAAAGGTAAACCGGCCCTTGGGGGCTACACAGTTGAAAGTACTTTTGTTTAAATTCCCGGTTCATCTTGAAGAGATAAACCGGCCCTTGGGGGCTACAATGGAGTTGATATACAGTGCAATGAAAATTTATGAAGTGTTTGGAAGTTACCTCATAACGCTCCTTCATCAAATTGACCAAACCAGCCTCATAGTCACGGCTTGTATACAGGCGGTTTAGGTATCCAGAATGAAGTTCTTGCGCAGGGAGATGAGCATAACTTGACATGTCAGTCTTCCATATGCCTTTCTCTTCAACAGCAGATTACACTTTGGCACAGTGCTTTGCCAAAGCGACATGATTACCAGGAGAAGTATGGCCAACCCCAGTAATCACAACATCATCAGTTGCTGCATTTGGGCTCGCCGGTTTATCTGAGGCCTTGGCAGGGCTAGGCGGATCAGCAGTTGGACTTGGAGGATTAGCTTGCGGGCTTGGCGGATCGAATGCGGGCTCGCCGGGTTAACTTCGGACGGATCACCATCAGTGGCCTGACCTTGTGGCATAGGATCATCCATGGCAATATCAACAACCCCGCCAGCACCTTGTGAGGTCCTATCCGGTTCAATATCATCAGTAGGAGCATTTGTTTTTGCCTTCTTGCTAAATCGGGCTTTGGCACTACAAAATGGTGCACAGAGGTTAATATGGTAAACCGGTGCAAGAAGGCAAAGCTAAGAACACTTCTGTGAATTATGAAAATTATTTTTGTAGGCGCAAAGTTTCTGCTTTTTAGCAAGATCAAATCAACTATCACTGTAAGCCATCACAAAGGTCTTACTTGGCACAAACACTAATTAAAACACAAAACACATCTACCCAGAGGCTAGATGAATTATTTATTGAAAAACAGAACCAAAATAGCAAGAATAAAAATAAAATTGGGTTGCCTCCCAACAGGCGCTATTGTTTAACGCCTTTAGCTAGGCATAAAACATAGATCTAGGTATTGTTATCTTTGGTATGCAATCCATAAGTAGCTCTCATAATAGATTCATATGGCAACTTAATTTTCTTTCTAGAAAAGTGTTCCATCCCCTTCCTTGACAAAAATTGAAATCTAATGTTTCCTTCTTTCATATCAATAATTGCACTAATCGTTCTATGGAAAGGTCTACGAAGAATAATAGGACATGTAGGATTGTAATCTATATCAAGAATAATGAAATCTACGGGCACATAATTCCTATTTGCAATAATAGGAACATCATTAATCCTTCCCATAGGTTTCTTAATAGTGGAATCCTCAAGATGCAAATTTAAAGAACAATCATCAAATTCACGGAAACCTGACACATCACATAAAGTTTTTGGAATCGTGGAAATGCTAGCACCCAAATCACACAAAGCATGGCACTCATAATCTTTAATCTTAATTTTAATAATAGGTTCCCACTCATCATAAAGTTTTCTAGCGATAGAAACTTCCAATTCAAGCTTTCTTCAATAGTTTTCATCATAGAATCAACAATATGTTTAGTAAAAGCTTTATTTTGATTATAAGCATGAGGAGAATTAAAAATGGATTGCAACAAGGAAATACAATCTATTAAAGAACAATTATCATAATTAAATTCCTTGAAATCCAAAAGAGTGGGTTCATTGCTACTTAAAGTTTTGACATCTCCAATCCCACTTTTATCAATTTTTGCATCTATATCTATAAAATCCGAATCATTGGGATGCCTTTTAACTAAAGTTTACTCATCTCCAGTCCCATCTTTATCAAGATTTACATTGGAAAACAAATATTAAATAGGAGTCACATCAATCACTTTAAGATCTTCATCATTATTTTCACAAAAACTAGAAGAACACGCTTTTACAAACCAATCTCGTTTAGTGCGGATCTTAGCAGTTCTTTATTTACACTCATCAATGGAAATTCTCATAGATTTTGGAGACTCATTAATATCATGCTTGGGTGGAATAGACCTAATTTTTAAAGAATCTACCTCAAGAGAAATTCTATCCATGTTCCTAGTCAAATCATCAATCTTGAGCAATTTTTCTTCAACCAAAGCATTGAAACTCTTTTGCGAAATCATAAATTCTTTAACACTATTCTCAAATCAGAGGACATCTCATTATAATTTCCATAAGAATTGTTGTAGGAATTACCATAATTATTAGAGGAATTACTAGGAAACGACCTAGGATTTAAATTGCTTCTATACGCGTTATTACCAAAATTGTTCTACCAACAAAATTCACATCCATAGATTCATTATTATTCTCAAACAAAGTAGACAAAGGTATATCATTAGATCAATAGAAGCACTCTTGCTAGCAAATAATTTCATAAGTTCATCCATCTTGCCACTCAAAACATTAATTTCTTCAATCGTATGCACCTTTTTTACTAGTAGAAGATCTTTCGGTGTGCCATTGAGAATAATTAACCATAATGTTATCTAGGAATTTAGTAGCTTCTTCTAAAGTGATTTCCATAAAATTACCTCCCGCAACCGAATCTAAAACATTAATAGAAGCAAAATTCAATTCGGCGTCAATTTTTTGTATGATCATCCATATATTTAAGCCATGAGTAGGGCAATTTCGTATCATCAATTTCATCCTCTCCCAAGATTGTGCAACATTTTCATGATTAAGTTGCTTAAAATTCATAATCTAGTTCCTAAGGGAGATGATCTTCGCGGGAGGAAAATACTTGGAAATAAAAGCATCTTTACACTTATTCCATGAATCAATACTATTTTTAGGCAAAGATGAAAACCTAGTTTTAGCACGATCTCGTAGCGAGAACGGAAATAGCTTCAATTTAGCAATATCATTATCCACATCTTTCTTCTTTTGCATATCACACAAATCAATGAAATTGTTTAGATGGGATGCGACATCTTCATTTGGAAGGCCAAGAAATTGATCTTTCATAACAAGATTCAGCAAAGCGGCATTAATTTCACAAGATTCTACACTAGTGGCGGGAGAAATCAGAGTACAAATAAAATCACTATTATTAGTATTGGAAAAGTCACACAATTTGGTATTCTCTTGAGTCATTGTGACAAAGGAAGAAATCTAATACACAAGCAAACAAAAAGCAAGCGAAAAGATGAATGGAAGGAGGCCGAAGAAAAGGGCTAATATTTTCGAAAATCGTTTTAGAAGTGGGGGAGAGGAAAATGAGAGGCGAATGGCGAATAATGTAATGCAAGAGATGAGATTTCTATGATGGGTACTTGGTATGTCTTGACTTGGCGTAGATCTCCCCGGCAATGGTGCTAGAAATTCTTCCTGCTACTTCTTGAGCTTGCGTTGGTTTTTCCCTTGAAGAGGAAAGGGTGATGCGGCAAAGTAGAGATAAGTATTTCCCTTAGTTTGATGTAACAAAGGTATCAATCTAGTAGGAGAAGAACGCACAAATCACCAATAACCGCACAAACAATCAAGCACTTGCACCCAACACGATAAAGGGGTTGTCAATCCCTTCACGGTCACTTGCAAAAGTGAGATCTGATGAGATAGATAAATAGAATCCCTTCACGATCACTTGCAAAAGAGAGATCTGATAGAGATAGATAAATAGAACTAAACAAAACATAAAATATTTTTGGGTTTCTTGATTTATAGATCTGAAAATAAAAGATTGCAAAATAGTAGATCGAAAACTAATATGATGGACAATAGTAGATTAGAAACTAAAATGATGCAAAATAGACCCGGGGGCCATAGGTTTCACTAGAGGCTTCTTTCATGAAGGCAAATAATACGGTGGGTAAACAAATTATTGGCGAGCAATTGATAGAAAAGCGCAAAGTTATGACTATATCCAAGGCAATGATTATGCAATATAGGCATCATGTCCGTATCAAGTAGACCGACTCCTGCCTGCATCTACTACTATTACTCCACACATCGACCGATTCCTGCCTGCATCGAGAGTATTAAGTTCATAAAGAAGAGAGTAATGCATTAAGTAAGATGACATGATGTAGAGGAATAAACTCAAGCAATATGATGTAAACCCCATCGTTTTATCCTCGATGGCAATAATGTAATACGTGCCTCGCTACCCCTACTTTGTCACGGGGTGAGGACACCGCAAGATTGAACCCAAAGCTAAGGACCTCTCCCATTTCAAGAAAAACCAATCTAGTAGGCCAAACCAAACCGATAATACAAAGAAACATACAAAGATACCAAGTCATGCATATAAGAATTCAGAGGAGATTCAAATAATATTCATAGATAAGCTGATCATAAATCAACAATTCATCGGATCTCAATAAACACACTGCAAAAGAAGATTACATCAGATAGATCTCCAAGAACATCGAGGAGAACATGGTATTGAGAATCAAAGAGAGAGAAGAAGCCATCTAGCTACTAGCTATGGACCCATAGGTCTGTGGTAGACTACTCACGCTTCATCGGAAGGCCAATAGAGTTGATGTAGATGCCCTTCGTGATCGAATCCCCTCTGAGAGGATGCCGGAAAAGGCCCCAAGATGGGATCTCACGGGAAAAGAAGGTTGCGATGGTGGAAAAGTGTTTTTGTGGATGCTTCTGGTGCTTTGAGAATATTTGCAAATATATAGGAGGAAGATCTAGTTCAGGGGGTCATCGCGGGGCCCACAAGGTAGGGGGCGCGCCCTACCTCCTGGGCACACCCTCCTGAAAGGATTGAGAAGAGGTGTCTAGAGGGGGGGTTAGACCCTCAACAAGCAAAAGTAGTAGTTTTTATGCTCTTCAAGTTGAAGTAGAGGTTTAGCACAATTTTAAGCATTCCCAATACATTTCAAGCAAGCATGGCAAGAGTATAAGCAGCAGAAATAGTAAAGCATGCTAATTGCAAGAAAGCAAAGGGATGGGATTGAAGTGTGTAAAAACAATGAAGACACGGAGATTTTTGGCTTGCTTCATCGTACATCCATGTTGATGGAGACTTCAACCCACTAAGGGTAATGGTTATGCAAGTCCACGGAGGGCTCCACCCACAAAGGGTCCACGAAGAAGCAACCTTGTCTATCACACCATGTCCATCGCCCACGAAAGACTTGCCTCACTCAGGTAGATCTTCACGAAGTAGGCGATCTCCTTACCCTTACAAACTCCTTGGTTCAACTCCACAATCTTGTCAGAGGCTCCCAAGTGAGATCTAACCAATCTAGGAGACACCACTCTCCAAACGGTAATAGATGGTGTGTTGATGATGAACTCCTTGCTCTTGTGCCCCAACACTCAACTCTCTCTCACTGATTTGGCTATGGTGGAAACAAGATTTGAGGGGAAAGCAACTTGGGGAAGGCTAGAGATCAAGATTCTTGTGGTTGCATTGGAATGTCTTGGTCTCAACACATGAATAGGTGGTTCTCTCTCAGAATATGAGTAGTGGATATGTAGGCACGTTCTGATGGCTCTCTCTCTAACAAAGAAGGGGGTGGAGGGGTATATATAGCCTCCACACAAAATCCAACCGTTACACACATTTGACCCAACTCGGTCAGACCGAATAGAAGAACTCGGTGAGACCAATTCATATCAAAATGTGAACGTTAGGAATCTCGGTGGGACCGATGTGATCAACTCAGTGGGACCGATGGGCTAGGGCTAGGGCAAAAACTCATCTCAGTGAGACCGATCGCATGAACTCGGTGAGCCCGATTTTAGCAATGAGCAAACAGGGAGTTGGACAGGCATCCTTGGGGGGACAGATTGCATATTTCAGTGAGACCAAAATAATCACAACAGGCAACAGATATTGCAAGGCCATATCGGTGGGACCGAGATCCATATCGGTGAGACCGAATTGTCTAGGGTTTCTGGCAGTCGCAATGTCAATAGAACTCAGTGGCGCCAGATAGATCAAATCGGTGGGGCCGAGTTGGACTTTAGGTTTTGGACATGTGTGGAAATGAGAAAGTGTTTGAGGGTTTTGGAGCGACATCACTAAGCACTTTGACCAAGTAGACCATTAAGCAACACCTCACCCCCTTTTAATAATATTGCCTTCCCTATGGACTCAATGTGATCTTGGATCTCTAAAATGAAAAAGAAGTGTCTTGAGCCTTTGCCAATCTTTGTCCTTAGCATTTTGAAGGAGTTCTACATCCTCTTGTCCTTGCCACACCATTGTTGAACTCATCTGAAATGTACTTGATAAAAGTATTAGTCTAACAAGAGATATGTTGTCATTAATTACCAAAATCATCCAGAGAGCACTTGTGCTTTCAATCCCCCCTTTTGGTAATTGATGAAAGTACATCAAAGCTTTAGATAAATATATGAAGAGTAACAAGTAAAGCTTTGGAAGGACATGTAACATGCATAGGCTCCCCCTACATGTATGCAATCATGTAAAGATGGGATATAAGAAAATTGGAATGCATAAGAATATCAGAGCAAGCAATGAGTTACATGTATCTTGGCTATATGCATCGAAGCATATGATGTAAAAAGAATAGGTATACCTACATGTTCATGAATTCTTCTTGCAAACAGTATGTGCAACAGCAAGAGATCATCATGCACATGAGTGTGATGCATATACTTACCTTGTGGTCTTAAGCTAGCTTTGGAAGAGATGAGCTTGAGAAAACAAGGTTAGATAACACAAGAACACTCTAAGAAAGCAAGTTCAGGAAGCCACAAGAATACCAAGACTAGGATGACATGTTATGAGTGATTACTTTGTACTCCATTTGCATACAGACATGTTCCCAAAGATTAAAGATATGCAATGAATTCCAAAGATTTTATTCCCTTAGATATGAAATCTTTCTCCCCCTGAATCTGATATTGATAATGGGATAAGGTAGGATAAGAGAAAATCAGAGCAAGAAACATTAAGGCAAGAAATGGTACAATCAACTATATTGACATGTCTTTCCCCTCTTAAAGACCTGTGACTTCTCTCCTCAATTGTTAACAAGCATCTGGAGCAGCTAAGGTGTGCTTTCTCTCCCATGTGATAAGCTTTGATGTGCTCTCTCTCCCCCTTTGACATCAATTTCCAAGAAGGGAACTTCTGGAGTATGAGTCAATTAGGTTTGGTCCTTGAGACACATTACAAAGCAGCATGTAGTTTATGATGCGGGTAGAGGATAAGAATCATTGAGTGGAGTTGGAAAATATATGCAAAATGCAAAGGAAAAAAGTTTTCTCCAGGAATGAAATCGGTGACACCGAGTGGTTTTCATTGGTAACTCCGTGATATCAAGGCCGCTGAGAGTGTGCATCGGTCAGACCGAGCTAGTCCTTTTCGGTTGAACTGATGCACTATATACAAGGAACCCTGTAATTCAGTCTATCTGATTTGCTGGACTCGGTGTCTCCGAGTTCAATGTAGAGGAACAAAAATCTTGTCAGCTCAGCTCCCTTGGCAATTGAAGTTTCAAAAGGATTTGTGTCAGAACCCTAGTAAGTGCATGCATTAGAGTGATTGCATCATGTTTAAATTTCTTAGAAACTTGAAATGGGTATAGCAAAAACCCCGGCAACACTTAATCCAACTAGGGTTTACTAAAATAATTTTTCCAATGAACCTGAAATGCCCTTCAAAAATGTTCATCATCTTTGCCTTGGTCTAGAACCTCTGCCAAAAATGGTTCACATTTTTCTAGAACAACTTGGGTCACTAAATTAAATGATACCTTATTTGCATTTGGGCATTTAAATTCTATTTATTATTTTAAATGTCCAAATATTCATGAAATGAAATGATGGCTATTGGAAATATTCCAAACAGTGCCCTCAAGAAATTTCATGATTTTTGAAAGTGCATTGGTACTTTTCATAAAGCCCAACTGTTACAAAATAAAGAAAACAGAAAAGAAAACGGGAAAAGTGACTTACCTAGCAGTCCACTGGCTGGCCCAGCACTGTGGTGGCCCGTGCCAGTCACCTGCTTCTTCCCACCACGCAGGTAGGGAGGTGAGCGCCCGCGCGTGGCGAGCTCGCCACGCCTCCACCTGCTTGCCGCCGAGCCACTAGACGTGTGGATGGCCTCCTCGGTGTCGCTTCGACCTCGCTGACACCTCACTTCTCCCCCTGCTCCTCTCCCTCGCTCTCTCTCCCGCCAAGGCCGACGCAACCGCGCATGCGCGGTCAACGTAGCCGCAACCACATTTGCCTCCTCGTCGCCCCGCCGTGTCCAGGAGCTCCGCCGTCGTCCACTCCATGTAGAAGATCGAGCCCCGAGCACTTGCTTGCCCCGGAGGCGATGCACCTAGCTTGTCCCGATCTGCCATCGCCGGAGATTCCCTTTGTCGCCCTGACCGCTCCAGCCCTTCCCCGATCATGCTGACCCTTCTGCTGTGACTGCTGTGAGCTTCTGCTCCTCATTCCCCTCTCCGTACTCGCTACTGCGCACTGCATGCACCGCACCGAGGTCACCCGAAAGCGCCATCTCCTAAGCTCGCCGCTGACGTGGCTCCGGCCATGCAACGGCTTGGGTTCCTTGTCCATCTTGCCCAATGCACCGTGTAGAGCATGTAGGTGCTAACTGCACACCTCCATGTTCACCATAACGACTGACCTCGAGTTTTCCTGAGCTCCGACAGCCGCCAAGTTCATCGTCGGCGTCGTTTCCGGCCACCCCGAGCCCAACCACCACAACCACTGGATGCGGCTCGGTCCAGGCTTCAAATAGATGGCCTCCGCTGCTCGTTTGGTCGTCAGAGTGCGAATCCTGTGCCCTCCCCCGTGTTCGGTCATCGCCGGCGGTTAAACGCCAGCGACTTGACCCAATTTGACCAAGGATTTGACCCCCCCGGGTCACTGACATGTGGGCCCTGCTGAGGGAGTCCCGGACTAGGGGGTGTCCGGATAGCCAAACTATCATCTTCGGCCGGACTCCTGGACTATGAAGATACAAGATTGAAGACTTCGTCCCGTGTCCGGATGGGACTTTCCTTGGCGTGGAAGGCAAGCTTGGCGATACGGATATGTAGATCTCCTACCATTGTAACCGACTCTGTGTAACCATAACCCTCTTCGGTGCCTATATAAACCGGAGGGTTTTAGTCCGTAGGACGAAAAACAATCATACCATAGGCTAGCTTCTAGGGTTTAGCCTCTCTGATCTCGTGGTAGATCTACTCTTGTACTACCCATATCATCAATATCAATCAAGCAGGAGTAGGGTTTTACCTCCATCGAGAGGGCCCGAACCTAGGTAAAAACATCGTGTCCCTTGTCTCCTGTTACCATCCGCCTAGACGCACAGTTCGGGACCCCCTACCCGAGATCCGCCGGTTTTGACACAGGCATTGGTGCTTTCATTGAGAGTTCCTCTGTGCCGTCGCCATCAAGAAGGATGCCTCATCCCGTCTTTAAAGACGGCACTGTTGCTAAAGGAGCTTTGGCTATCGGCCAAACTCTCCGGCTAGGCGGTTTCCTTATGACCACCTGTCCGGCCGCCGCGCCGACGATGACTTCTCGGGTCATCTAAAGCAATCTTCACGTTAACTTGGAACTCGCCGAGCAGTTAGATCCGATGGAGCTCTCTTCCTTAAACGAGCTCTTGGATCACATCGCCCCCCTGGGAGTCGCTACAGACTACGATCAGATTGGGCTCAAACCCGATCTGAGAGAGATTAACTCTCCCCAGGTTACCCACCACATTGTTGTGGTAGAGAAACAATGCGGCGACCCTTCGTTTATCTTAAGGACTAGCTATGTCCGGATTCCCGATCCCTCCATGCCGGATTCCCGCGGAAGGGAGGATGTCACTCAAGCCCTGAACCTAAAGTCAGGTAGCGGGCTAGATTCATTGGACAACATCCAAGAACCCAAGCTTCCAAGTTCGTAAACTTCTTGGCCCCTGAGTTTTAGATTGGATGGGGTTCTGAATTTAATTCCACCCACCCACCCAAACACAAGCGATCTATCCCAAATCCGGCAAGAGCCCGCAGAAACAGTACACCATTACTAGGCCAGATTCCTCCTGGTGATAAACAGGATAAAGGATTGCCGTGAGGAGGACGCAATTTCACTCTTCTGCAATAATTGCACGGACAAGGGAATCCTCAACACCGTAAGTCGTCGTGAAATCACACGCTTCGCTGACTTGGCGTCCATAGTATGAAAGTACTGTGCGATGGAAAGCGTCTGGAAAATCGAAATCAATTTTTGGGACAATTCGGCCCTGAATACAATCCCAGTCCAAAATAAAAGGGTGCATCATCGCCAGGCACCTGGGTTAAATACCAAAAAGCAAAAGCCCTATATAGGGCATGGAACCGTATTGGAAGGATGGCTCAATGGGCCCTGCCAAATTCATAGTACAGAGGGCACCACTCCAACTTATAGCCTTAGAGCACGTTGGATACTACGACAGGTGGCCAAAAGTGGCGAAGAGCTTCTAACTCCAGAGCACCAGCCCAAGGATACTAGTACGGTATTAACAGTCTTCGAGACTTTCGCATCAAATAATATGCGGAAACGAACACTCCGTAGCCTTGCCGAAGTCTACCAAGTAGCAACAACAAACCCATGGAGTGACACGGCTATTACCTTTAATGCCAGTGACGAACCTAAATTCCGAATAGCTCGAGCACCAGCCGCATTGGTCCTTAGTCCAATAGTGGACGGCTTTCGCCTTACCAAGGTCCTCATGGACGGTGGCAGCGGATTGAACCTCATTTACGAGGAAACCCTCTGAAAATGGAAATAGACTGGAGCCGCATTGAGCGAAGCAGCATAACCTTTAGAGGAATAATCCCCAGTCGGGAAGCGTGTTGTACTAGAAAAATCACACTGGATGTGGTTTTCGGCACGCCGGATAATTACAGGTCCGAGGAGCTCATGTTCCATGTGGCCCCATTCAGCAGTGGATATCACACTCTGTTAGGACGAGAGGCATTCACAATTTTTCAAGCTATACCCCATTACGGGTACATGAAGCTCAAAATGTCCGGGCCCAACAGAATCATCACTCTCGCTAGTGACCCGGACATAGCACTCCACGCCGAAAACAAGACAGCCGCACTGGCCCTTGAGGCACTATCCGAAGCCCTAGCGGCCGAGGAACTCACAGTGCTGCGCTCCACGGTGAATAGGGATGACATGATACTCGATAAGAGATCCAAGTCCACCTCCTTTAAACCAGCAGACGAAATAGTCAAATTCCAAGTCCATCCAACGGACCCTACAAAAATGGCCTCCATCGGGGCACAATTAAACCCTGATGTAGACGGCGCACTACAAGAATCCCTACGCAAATATTGGGACATTTTTGCCTGGCACCCTTCAGACATGCTAGGAATCCCACGCCGGCTGGCCGAGCACAGCCTAAACATCCTAAAAGGATTCAAGCCAGTCAAACAAGCTCTTCGGTGTTTCTCCGAACCCAAGAGACATGCCATGGGAGAGGAGCTAGCCAAACTATTGGAGGCCGGATTCCTCAGAGATATAAAACATCCGGACTGGCTAGCAAACTTGGTGATGGTACCAAAGAAGGACAAATCCTGGCGCCTATGCGTCGATTTCAAGGACCTTAACAAGGCTTGCCCAAAGAATCCCTTCCCCCTCCCCCGCATCGATCAAATTATCG
Source organism: Triticum timopheevii (assembly GCA_963921465.1). Classification (NCBI taxonomy): domain Eukaryota; kingdom Viridiplantae; phylum Streptophyta; class Magnoliopsida; order Poales; family Poaceae; genus Triticum; species Triticum timopheevii. The sequence continues at coordinate 241,652,445 of OY997264.1, read as the reverse complement.
ACGCTCCTGCAGGACACGATTCATTGTGTTCCCTCGACACATACTCCGGCTACCACCAAATTAAGATGGCAGAGCCCAACCAGGCCGCAACGGCATTCATCACCCCATACGGCCCATTCTGCTTCAACACAACGCCCTTTGGGCTCAAAAACGCCGGTGCAACATATCAGCGCATGATTCAGACATGTCTGGCAAACCAGATCGGCAAAACAGTGGAGGCATACGTAGACGATGTGGTCATCAAAACCAAGCAAGTCGAAACTCTAGTAGACGATTTGAGGCTCACGTTCAATTATCTCCGAACATATGACATTAAGCTTAACCCGGAAAAATGTGTTTTCAGCGTACCAGCCGGAAAGCTCTTGGGCTTCATTGTATCCGGTAGAGGAATTGAAGCAAACCCAGCCAAGATCCAAGATCTGTCACAATTGGATATCCCAAAGGACCTCAAACAAATATAAAAATTGATGGGATGCGTGGCGGCCTTAAGCCGCTTTATCTCCCGTTTAGGAGAAAAGGCATTACCCCTTTATCGCCTCCTCCGATGCACCGAACACTTTGAGTGGACGGATGCCGCCACGGCCGGACTTGAAGAAATAAAAGCCATATTGGCAACAAACCCGGTCCTGGCCGCGCCCAACATAGGCGACCAATGCTATTATATATCGCAGCAACTCATCAAGTGGTGAGCGTGGTGCTCGTTGTATAACGAGAAACGGACTTACACAAGTTCCCCCTTCAAAAACCAGTTTACTTCGTGTCCACTGTCCTGACTCCATGCAAGTCACGGTACCCGCATTATCAGAAGATAACGTACGCGGTGTTCATGTCATCCCGGAAGCTGCGACACTACTTTCAAGAGTGTTTGATAATAGTAGCCTTTGAAGTACCTCTTAATGACATCATAAACAACCGCGACGCGACGGGCCGGATTGCCAAATGGGCCATTGAGCTCCTCCCGTTCGACATAACCTATAAGCCACGACAAGCTATTAAGTCGCAGGTTTTGGCCGACTTCATCGCCGAATGGACCGAAGCCGAACTCCCTAAAGAGTACGGCACATATTCCAACTGGATCATGCACTTCGACGGCTCAAAAATGTTGGCTGGTCTTGGGGCTGGCGTTGTCCTGACGTCCCCAACCAGAGATACGGTTCAATACGTACTCCAGATAATGTATACGGACTCCAACAACGCAGCCGAATATGAGGCCCTTCTACATGGCCTCCGGATGGCAATCTCCATGGGCATTCAACGCCTAGAGGTAAGCGGGGATTCGAACCTCGCGATATCCCAAATAAATGGAGTCTTCGATGCCAAGGATCTGAAAATGGAAGCTTATCGCAACATCGTCCTAAAAATGTCAGCTCGGTTTGAGGGGCTCGAATTTCACCATATAGCCTGGGATAACAACCAGGTAGCAGACGTATTGGCACGCATTGGCGCAAAGCGCGATGCCGTCCCTCCCAACATCTTCCTATAGAGGTTGTTCAAGCCATCCGTACTATGGGAGGGGGAATCCGGAAATAATAATCCGGACCCAACCGCACTGCTCGACACCGAACATTCTGACACAATTGGCGGTTCTGCCAACAAAGTAACATCCTCAGCCCACGTAATAATGGCAGTCATTGCCCCGTGGACGGAACCATTCCTAGCCTACCTAACCAGGCAGGAACTTCCCGAGGACGAAAACGAGGCCCGCTGCATAGTTTGGCGATCTAAAGCCTATAAGGTCCATGAGGGAGAGCTTTACAAGAAAAGCACAACCGGAGTCCTTCAAAGGTGTATCTCCGAAGAGGAAGTGAAATTCATGCCGGACTCGGCGGGCACCATGCCGCAGCCCGGGCCCTTGTAGGCAAGGCCTTCCGTATAGGATTTTGTTGGCCGACGGCCCGGGCAGATGCTCAAGACTTAGTCCAATGATGCGTCGGTTGCCATCTCTTTGCTAATCAAAGCCACATGCCACCCACCGCCCTCAAAACTATACCCATAACCTGGCCCTTCGCGGTCTGCGGGCTTGACATGGTTGGACCCCTTAAAGGAGGAACCCACAAGCAAAAATACCTACTAGTCATGGTGGATAAATTCACCAAATGGATAGAGGCCAAACCTGTTAAGACGGCCGAATACGGACCAGTGATAGACTTCATATCAGGGATCGTACACCGTTACAGCGTCCCCCATAGCATCATCACTGATAATGGCACGAACTTTACGGCCGACGAGGTTAAACTCTGGAGCAAAAACATGGGCATCAAACTCGACTATGCTTCAGTCTATCACCCTCAAACTAACGCTCAAGTCGAGCGAGCAAATGGTCTAATCATGAGCGGCATCAAACCCCGATTAGTGCGGTCCCTTAAGGAATCTAACATGCACTGGGTAGAGGAGCTCGACTCTGTACTCTGGGGGCTGCGGACCACTCCGAATCGCACCACCGGATTTACACCATTCTTTATGGTATACAGCGCAGAGGCAGTTCTGCCCTGTGACATAATTCATGACTCACCTCGTGTGCGCATGTACGAAGAAAGAGAAGCCGACCTCAATCGGCAGGACAATTTGGACGCATTGGACGAGGAGCGTGACGTGGAAAAAGCCCGTTTCGCATTCTATCAACAGCAAGCTCGAAGATATCAAAGCAGAGAAGTACGGGCCAAAACTTAAAACGTTGGCGAGTTAGTTCTACGCTTGCCGGACAAGAGAAAGGACAAACTCAAGCCCAAATGGGAAGGTCCCTTTATCATCGACCAAGTCCTGACCGGTGGAGCGTACCGTCTGCGGGATGCATCGGATAACCGACTCGAGCCGAACCCATGGAACGCAGCCCATCTCCGAAGATTCTACGCCTAGCGTCGGATTCTGAGTTCGTCTCCTTCCTCCGTCTATATTTTACATATTAGTTGTCTTCTGTTTCTCTCCTTCTCCCTCCTTTCCTATTAGAGCCTTTGAAAGCTTGTTTGCGCATCGTTCGCACACACTTGACGCGCTATCCGCGCTCATTATACCTGGGGGCTTCTTTAACAGAAGCTTATTTATACGGGGTTCATGCCCAACACATGTGTCACACTTCCGCATGTACCTTTTATTCACCATTATATACATCGATATGACTTAAGTTTTGGCCAAGCTGGGTTGCTTGGCTCCTGTGCTTACCCCTACGTTCCTAATTGTTCGGCTAGGCGGTAAAGGGAGCACCTCTGCGATTGTTACTGCCGGGTCAGCCGGATGTGTACCTCAGACTGGGTGAAGCCGAAAGCTAGCGTTCTTAAGGGAATATTCGGTCGGTGAACTAAAAGACGATTTCTTATCTATTTATTTATCTGCCCCCAGATGTTTTTCTGCTTTTTTCGCAGTCCGGACATGCACTTTAGGGCATGCCCCCCCCCCCCAGGGAAAGGAACCCCTAACGGAACTATTCTCCCTAGAAGATGTTTCTTACTAACCATGTAATATAACATAACTAGTTGGGCACTTGTCTGATACAGCACTAATGACCCCTACGCCTGGTCTCCACGCATGCCCCGGTTCTTATATAACCGCGAGGGTATTCGGACACACTCCGGACTATCGGGTCCCGAGGTTAAAGCGAAAAGGTCCGCTATGACAAACGATCTACAATCCGGCTAGAAGGCATTTTACATGTCATCTTAAATTACATAGTCAACTTGACTGGGCATATTCCTCTTCAATGCCATCCAGCAGGCTGTCTAGTTTACAGTCCTATTGGGAATACTTTGCGGCCAATTCTACTTGGCTGTACACTAAGCTCACAGGGATCTCCTTCCCATCGGGCCCCGCAGGTCAACCTCGGCCATGTGGTTTGGGTCAGCCTTCGTGTACCATGTTTTCACCATGCCCCAGGCCTCCCTGGCACCTTGACGGCAGGCCGATATCTTCCATAAGCGGAAGCGCTGCCGCGCTCCCTAAAGCTCTCTGCAAGCTCTCCAAGGCCTTCGGGCAGGGAGACAGATGGCCACAAGGCCTGGGCGACGCCTTTCATCACCTCACAAACTCGTTCGTGCAGTTGCAAGAGCTCGGGAAGAAGGTCACCCATTGAACTGGGCATTTCCTCTGTGGGACGGCCTGTGAGCATACCTACAGACATAACTCTATTAGTCGACTTCTTCGCCGAACTCTTTTTCAAAGTTCGCTCAAGCACTTACTAAAAATGTCGCGTCGAAGCCGCCAATTCTCCTTAACGGAGTCAGATAGCTGGGCACGAACATCCTTTAGTTCCTCACCCAGCTGGGTGTTGGCATCTTGGAGATTATTTTTCTCCTGCCTCACCCTTGTAAGCACATTCTCGCCGGCCTTGAACTAGCGCATGAGCTGTTGCTTGTCCGGATCTATCCCGACGCCATCTGCAATATTATTGTCAGACTTATACACATGCCGCACTTCACAAAGTACTTATCTTTTGAAGCATATACTACCAGAGGGGGTCTCTTTGGCTTCCCTGCTGCGGCTAGTGTGGCCTCATGTTGGGCCTTGCACTCCTCCAGCACCTGGGACAGTTGGGTATTCTTTTCTGTAAGATCCTGCACAATAAATGATCCGACCCACGCCCCGTGTTCGCCTCCGCTTCTGGACCTGGCTTTGGAGCCTGGCGAGCGGAGGATTGATTGGCAACCTCTCCGGATACAGTCCGGCGAGCTCTCTTCTTCCTGAAAGGGCACGAGCATTAGTATGCCTCCCGGGAATAAGGCCGGGGAGTAACGTGACGCGCCATACCATTGCGCCGGAGTTTCGATCCAGACTGCACTTCTTTTTAGCCTGCTAGGCCGTGCTGCCCCTTGTTGGCCAGCCGCAGCGGGCTCGGCCCTCTGCCACAACGGCGCCCCCTGCGAAACACCATTGGTATACGGTGATCAAAAACACACACTGATGGGTCATTTTCAAATTATTGGGACTTCGGTCTCAGTTACCTGCGAAGCGGGAAGTATTCCGGGGTAATCAGCCGTAATGGCGACCAAGGCATTATCGATGCTCAGTTCGTGAAATACCCCGTCGATGTCAGGACCCCGACTCAATGCCACATCGATCTAGCATGTAACACCTCATATCACTTTGCAGCCTCACGCACGATATTCCCACGGGTGTCGCCTTACCTTTGCCCGGGACCGTTTGCGCCTTTTGGCACACGTATATGATAGTGTCGCTAGCATCCATATGATAAGGAGCCCGGGCTGACATGGCTAGTCATAAACCCAAAGTGGCACAAACTTATAGGGACAGGCATCCATGACCCAGCATCGAACATGTCGGTCATCAGCGAGTGAATCCAGGCTGTAGCATTGGGCTAACAGGACTCCGGTGAACCAGGCTGTAGCGGGCTAACAGGACTCCGGTATTCATCACGTGACATTTCCCCGAAGGGACATACACAAGAACGAAGAAGGACACATGCCGGCCAGCCTAAGTGTTCCGGAGCAGCAGCAAGCTACCATGGCTCGGTGGAAACACTAGGAGACATTTCCCGGTAAGAGAGGCTACTAAGGATGAACAACTAGATAGTCAGATCCCACACATACCAAGTATTTCAATAACATACACACAATATGCTTGATATGTGCAAATACAACATGGCATCACAACATGACTCTACGACTCAAGTAGTAATTCAATAGGCTCCGAGGAGCGAGATATTACAAACATGGGTCTCACGACCCAACATTCAGAGCATACAAGTCAAGCACATGCGGAAGCTTAACATGTCTGAGTACAGACATCTACAAAAGAAAAAGGCTGAGAAGCCTGACTATCTACCAGATCCTGCCGAGGGCACAAGACCGTAGCTGAGGTAACAAGCTAAACGTCGAAGTCCACGTGGAACTACTAGCGAGACTGAAGTCTCTCCGCAAAAACATAAAATAGGCAAACGTGAGGACAAATGTACCCAGCAAGACTTACATCAGAACTATCTACTTATGCATCATTATCAACAAAGGGATGGTGGGGTTTAATTGCAGCAAGCCAGCTTTGACTCGGTGGCTATCCTGAACTACGACTGCAAGTAACTCTTTTGAGGTGGCGCACACGAGTCCACATATTCACCATATCAATACACCACTACGGATCCCCTCCCGTCTCCCTACGAGAACGCCATCCATAGCACTGACGCTTATCTTGCGCATTTTAAAGTATCCACTTTCACTTGTCTATGAACTGTACAGGCAACCCAGAAGTCCTTTTCCGCGGACACGGCTATTCGAATAGATGATGTTAACCCTGCAGGGTTGTACTTCTTCACACACGCTCTCACCACTTACCGCCGTTTACACGACATGTACTCGGCAACCTTCAAGCGGAAGCCCAATGAGGGTGTCGGCCACCACCTACCTAAACACTCAAGTCTCTAGTCCAGGTTTATCGCCTATTCGGGTTCCATCCGCGAGGAGATCCGGCCGGAGTTTCACTCACAGCCCCAAACAATGTGTGCAGGGTTCCCGAGACACCAATCGGGCACCTGGTACACCGTGCCACATGCCTACCGCATCACAGCCCACCCCTCCGGTCAGCGCTGCCCACGGCCTCCAGCATACTACAAACACCAGAAACTACTTGCAACTCCTGGACAGAGGACAAGGGTGATTAAGAAGCCGAGAGGGTCCATTGGTTTCGGGCCCAATGCGTGGTAGTAATTGTATCATGGCTCACAAACACAGAACTCAGTTCCCGAGGACGGTTGCAATGAGACAACCCACCATGTACTCCTACATGGCCTCTCACCGCTACCTTTACCAAATTGTGTTCACACACTTAGCTCACACACGGTAGGACATGTTCACACACCTCTGATTCATCCTCGATGAATCAGACCTGACTCAACTCTAAGCAGTAGCAGGTATGACAAACAAGCATGAATGAGTAGGCACAACAGGCTCAAACAACTCCCACTCATGCTAGTGGGTTTCATCTATTTACTCTGGAATGACAGGTCATGCAAAGGATAAAGGGGTTCAGCTACCGCAGCAAGTAACAGATGAATCGTTGTTGTCCTAATGTAGTAAAAGAGAGCAGGAGCGAGAGAGTGGGATTGTATCGGAATGAACAAGGGGGTTTTGCTTGCCTGGCACTTCTGAAAATAGTATATTTCTTCATTGGTGTCATCGATCACATCGTTGGTACACGTCTTACTGAGAGGGAACAAGCACCGACAAACAAAGAAGAAGCACAATCAATGTAATGCACAATATGATGCATGATCATGACATGGCAATATGTTGTGGTTTGAGCTAATGCAACTAGCAGCATGTTAAATGATGTTGGTTTGAACCCTAGGTTCAAATTCAAACTCCACATGAGGCATTTCAAATGCCATTTATTCAATTTGTTGTATACAGCAGATTTAAGTTGTTCAAACATGCATGAAAATGGTACAGATGGATAGGTTAGATTTTTCTGATCATTTTTCATATATAAATCTTTGCATTTGGAGTTACAGATTAATTTCTATGAATTTTTGAAGTTTGCAAGATTTTCTGGAATTTCCTATATGAGAATAAATCCAGAAAAGGATTTACTGCGTCAGCATGACGTAGGTGTGACATAAGCAGGCCAACTGGGTCGCCCAGGTCAAACCTGACCAGTGGGGCCCGTCTGTCAGTAGTTAGTTAAACTAACTAAATTTAGTTAGCGCTAATCCTGGGTTAGTTAGCAGGGCGGGCCCCACCTGTCATAGACCCAAGGGTCAAACTGGGCCCACCGGTCAACGGTCAGCGGGGGTCAAACCCACCGGCGACATGATGCCGATGAGGCCAGACGCGGTGGAGGGCTCGGGTTTGCGTCTCCGGCGACCAAACGGGTGGCCGAGGCCATCTACGGAGAGCTGGAAGCAAGCCGCGTCGTTTGGGGGTGGAAGTGGAGCTCGGGGAGGCCGGGAATGACGCCGGTGATGACCTTGGCGGTCGCCGGAGCTCGGGTGAGCTCGGGCTCATTGCTGTAGTGGCCTAGACAGGACGACGCTAGCATCTACGGCTCGTACGCGTTGCGGGGAATGCGTTGGACACAATCCCGGGACCATATGGTCACCAGAGCATGACCAGCGATGACGCGGGCGGCGGCGCGTGCGGTTGAGCTTCGTGCAGACGATGCAGGGGACGACAGCAAGAACGGAGAGGATGGGAATGTAGCTGAGCTCACAGCGGTTGCAACGAGCTAGACGGCGAGGTCGGGGTCGAGCTGAAGCAGTGGTGACGGCGAAAGGGATCTCCGGCGGCGCTCAGCGAAGACGAGGACGAGGCGGTAACTCCAGGGCGAGCGAGCGCTCGGGGCTCGGTCTGCTCGACGGAGAGGAGGGCGGCGGAGCTCCTGGACACGGTGGCGTGGCACGGAGACGACGGAGGGCACGACTATGGCGACAGTGCGACTACGGCAGCATCGGCCATCGTGGGAGAGAGCGAGGGAGAGAGGCAGGGGGGCGAGTGAGGTGTCCACGGGGTCGGAGCGGTGCCGCAGAGGCGCTTCGAGGCGTCGCGCTGGCGCAGGCGACGGCAGACAGGCAGGGTGGTGGCGTGGCGAGCGCGGTGGCATCGCGGTGTCCCTCCTCTGGCTACTGGCAGAGGTAGGTGATGACTGGCAGTGGCGCTGGGCTGGGCCGGCCAGGTGGCTGCCTACTGGGCCGTCCAGGTGAGTACCCAGGTAGGCGTTCTCTCTCTCTTTTCTAAATTATTTTCTTTTTTATATTTTTTGTAACTTCTGGGCTTTATTAAAAATACTTAAACAGATCCAAAAATCATGAAACTAATCATGGCTACTGTTTAGAATATATCCAGCAGTAAACATTTTAGTTTATGATTATTTGAGCATTTAAAATATTTTATAGTATTTAAATGCCCAAATGCAAATAGAGTATGATTTAATCCAGAGCCCAATATGTCCTGTAAAAATATAAACCATTTTTGGTAGATGCTTTCACCTCAAACCAGAAATGTTGAACATTTTTAGAGGGCATTTTGAGTTCAATGAAAAAGATTTTATTTTGACCCTAGTTGATTCATTTGGTGGTAGGGTTTAAGCATCCTCATTTCAAGTTTCCAATAAATTTAGACATGGTGCATGGATGATTATGCAACTACTTACAAACAAACTCTAGGGCTGTGACAACTCACCCCCACTAAACAAGAATCTCGCCCCGAGATTCAAGACGTGAGGTAAGAAGACAAAGGGGACACAAACTAATAACATGAGCTTCAAGATCCAACTGTCTTCTCGAGGTGTTGATCTGTTGGCACAAAACAATCTTGACGTCTTTGCTTGCGAGGTCTTCATCCAACATGATGATGACAGAAGGAGACTCTACAGAAGATGATCTCCTTGAAGATCGAGTATTCAAGATCAACTCATGGAGTGAGAGGTAGGAACATCTCTCGATCTGAGATACGAAGCATTCATCCAAAGGGACGGAGTGGAACGGATGGCGAAGGTTCACTAGGTAGACAACAATTCAACACTTAAGAAGGTGGTGCACGGTTGTCAACATAGCGAGCAGTTGAGTTGCCATGATACCATAACGATGCACTTTAGGGAAGGTGACTCGTAGAAATATGCCCTTAAGTGGCAAAAAGAATTACATTTGATTCAAAGATCATTGAAACTCTTTATACCAGCCGAAGGCAATTCTCGAGCGATCGTTTAGAGGGGTTCGGTAGAATGGCATACTCGGACTAGTATAGATGATGTGGATTACCTTGTTGAAAACAACACAGGGAATGATTTTAGTAACTGGGGAAAAGATCAACAGTAGAGAGTGAATCCACTGTTGGAATGGTTATAGCATAACCGAGGAAACTGAGAGCAATCCCAGTTAGTGCCAATGATAACACCTAGCGCTTGTGAGTGCTCTCAAGAACTTGAGCATTTCCATAATCATCAAGGTTTTACCAACATCCATGTCAAGGGTGCTGACAACACAACATACTACCATGATGAATAGCGATGGACGATGCAGATGCAAAGGAGGATAACACTTTCTCAGATTTCACCTTAGCGAGGACAAGGGGACGAAATCTGGATGATCGACCGAGAGACATTTAGCACTCCGCTTCTAATGTTCTCCTTGATGTACTAGCGTATCCCATTCATTGAAATGGTCTGGTATCTAGAACATCAAGTAAAGGTCGGACTTCGGAAACACAAAAATCATATGGCACAGCTAGGGAGTAAATCCTACGAAGTCCTTATGGGGAGGTGGCCAACTTCTTCAATCAAGATACTACAATAATAGGTCTTCCGGCGGGGTGTGTTGGCCATGACATCCACTTTACCGGTTATCGCGAGACCAATATTATAGTTCTTGGGAAATGTTCCAACCAACATATCTGCCTGGGATTCAGATCTGGTTGGTGTCAGGATATTCCAGACTCATCAAGTCTAGAAAGAAGAATGAAAGTTTGCAACACAAATCGACGAGACGACTTGCGAGATTCTCGGGAAATGGACTACGGTAGTAAGCTCCAAAACATGAGTTGGTTCTGCTACACACATGTGATCACGCTGTCTCGGACAAGCATGAACACGTGGTAGTCTTATAATAAAACACTACCGAGTTCAGGTGGGGAACCATCATCGAGGATGTCGAAGTCCTTGCATAAGTCTTGCTCTTAAGGACTTCTTCTCCTTGAACAATTCAATCAGTGGCTTGGTGTGCTAGGAATACATATAGAATGAAGGTTGCAAATCTCCGAACCACAGAATACTTCGCACGTATGCATGACCGATTTGGGATGATTCCAAAGGAAACAACATTGACTTTATCGAATTCACGGCGGCAACTTACATTAAGTGCATGTGAATCTAGAGGAAGTCACTTCTTACATCCGAACATATGCTTCATGAGCTAGCATGAACAAATGCTTTTAAAAGTTTCCAATACTAACTTGATTTTCAACATGAATCATGAAGGAGACAAGATGCTGCCGATGGGCTCAATGACAACTCATCGGAATTTCCATATCACTGGACTTCCACCATCATGTGAACACGGTGATAGCATTGGTCAGACCAAAAGATGTAATGGTGTATGCTCGAGGGATCAACCACGAGTAAGACAACATTACGAACATCGTTGGTTCTGATTTGACTTGGCGATATCCCATACTCAAGTCAAAGTTTGGACAAGACGATAGATTCAACAACCGATCACAAGGAACAATCGATGAAGATATCATCTCTTGTCAACACACACACACACACACACGCGCGCAAGATATTCCCTTTGGAGTGAACCAGGTGGATTAGGCTTTTATCTTCCAACTCTCCAAGTTGTTGTTTTAGCTTAACCAATTAGTTCAGAGGTATCTAACACAGATTCTTGGAGAAAGAGTGGTTTATTGGGAAACCAACTTGATCACGAACTCAACATATCTGTCAGGGGACGACCTGGTGATACTTCCGTGAAGATATTCAAAAAATCATGAACCACTGATATGTTACTAAGCCCAAGAACAATCTTGCTTTTCAGGGCAAGATGATATGATCAAAAGAGCGAGGGTTTGACACAATCCTAACTCATTGATCAAAGAGTGCACCGAAAATAAGGGCTAGGTAGCACAATCAACCTTAGGGTGATGATTCAATAATCAACACGCTAAGAATGAGAATATTGTCCATTAACTACCAAGCAAAGGAGTTACTAGGAGTATAGATTTCACACATCACAATTCACTTGTCGGCGTTCCGATTACAATAACACGGGGACCGAGGAATGAATAATGATGGCGAGAAGTATCACTGCATCAAGAGTTCATAGAATGGTGTGCAATTCCCATGACATTCCTGACATAAAGTGGGTAATACTCCAGGGTAGAACAGACCAAAAGCTTGATTGCATTTTGATATGCGGAATACAACTACTTTGACCCAATCCTGGATATGGATGAGGTACTGCAGTTTGTTTCTCCTAGTCATTCCGGATAGAATGGCTTGACGGACCATAAGGGTAATAGGCATCGACGAACGAATGCACGCATACCCTTGACTATCAAATGATAGACGGGGGTCAGAATACAACTAGAGAGATCAACTCAAGGAACATATGATTTTCTGAGCTATGGATGCACAGATTAGTATGTCGAGCAAAGCTCAACGTTTCTTCCAGATAACCCATGCAGAAGGTAGAACTGGCAGAATCACGATTATGAATGGAGAACTCATCGAGAGCACTTTTGTTGTGATCTTTCGGTTCAAAAGAACTTCTGCCAAGAATGGTTCATGGTATTTGGAAGAAGGAAATACCACGGACCTCAAGGACTAATGCAAGGGTTACTAATAACCTAAAGGAATGAGCAAACACTATCAACATGAAGTAAGTAGGGTGAATCTCGGGTTCAAAAGCCAGGAATAGAATACCTACTCCTAAGTAGCATCACGAGATGCTTTCGAGAATCATGGCCAGAATCTTCACACTAGGAACACAAAACATTGCTAGATTACTAGGTGACTCCCTAAAACACCTAGGGTCATAATAATAGCTCCAACATATATGTCAAGGCAATAATTACCTCAATGCACCAGTTAGTGTGCTTATTCTGACCATAAAGGACATCGGGAACGGAAAGAAAGGATTTGCAAATGCATCAAATTATTTAGAAACCTGGGATGACTCGGACAGCATAACGGCTGTAAATGCTCAAAAAGATTGGAGACATGATACAAAAATGGTGGCATAGCCACTCCGAAGCACAATATCAAGGTTTTGAGATCAACAGTTATGAACATACGGAAGTAGTGAAACTGAACTGAGATTTGAAACTAACAATTCTATAAGTCTAAGGATTAGTAACACGTCATCATGATAGATAGATGAGAAGGCCTAGTTCTTAATCCCCGTAGAAGAGAAGAGGATGACTCAGATCATAAGGCCATGAGGTATAAGGAGTAAAAAGAGCCTTACGTTCCATCCCACAATCAATTCCCTTACATATAACAAAAGCAATTCTAGACTCAACTTCGACCGGTTTGGCTTGGTAATCCTACAGGCAGTCAGGCTCTGATACCAAAGCTGTCAGGACCCTGACTCAATGCCACATCGATCTAGCATGTAACACCTCATATCACTTTGCGGCCTCATGCACGGTATTCCCACGGGTGTCGCCTTACCTTTAACCGGGACCGTTTGCGCCTTTTGGCACACGTATATGATAGTATCGCTAGCATCCATATGATAAGGAGCCCGGGCTGACTGGCTAGTCGTAAACCCAAAGTGGCACAAACTTACAGGGACAGGCATCCATGACCCAGCATCGGACGTGTCGGTCATCAGCGAGTGAATCCAGGCTGTAGCACTGGGCTAACAGGACTCCGGTGAACCAGGCTGTAGCAGGCTAACAGGACTCCGGTATTCATCGTGTGACATTTCCCCGAAGGGACAGACACATGAATGAAGAAGGACACATGCCGGCCAGTCTAAGTGTTCTGGAGTAGCAGCAAGCTACCATGGCTCGGTTGAAACACTAGGAGACATTTCCCGGTAAGAGAGGCTACTAAGGATGAACAACTAGATAGTCAGATCCCACACATACCAAGCATTTCAATAACATACACACAATATGCTCGATATGTGCAAATACAACATGGCATCACAACATGACTCTACGACTCAAGTAGTAATTCAATAGGCTCCGAGGAGCGAGATATTACAAACATGGGTCTCACGACCCAACATTCAGAGCATACAAGTCAAGCACATGCGGAAGCTTAACATGTCTGAGTACAGACATCTACCAAAGAAAAAGGCTGAGAAGCCTGACTATCTACCAGATCCTGCCGAGGGCACAAGACCGTAGCTGAGGTAACAAGCTAAACATCGAAGTCCATGTGGAACTACTAGCGAGACTGAAGTCTCTCTGCAAAAACATAAAATAGGCAAACGTGAGTACAAATGTACCCAGCAAGACTTACATCAGAACTATCTACTTATGCATCATTATCAAAAAAGGGATGGTGGGGTTTAATTGCAGCAAGCCAGCTTTGACTCGGTGGCTATCCTGAACTATGACTGCAAGTAACTCTTTTGAGGTGGCGCACACGAGTCCACATATTCACCATATCAATACACCACTATGGGTCCGCTCCCGTCTCCCTACGAGAACGCCATCCGTAGCACTCACGCTTATCTTGCGCATTTTAAAGTATCCACTTTCACTTGTCTATGAACTGTAGAGGCAACCCAGAAGTCCTTTTCCGCGGACACGGCTATTCGAATAGATGATGTTAACCCTGCAGGGTTGTACTTATTCACACACGCTCTCACCACTTACCGTTGTTTACATGACATGTACTCGGCAACCTTCAAGCGGAAGCCCAACGAGGGTGTCGGCCACCACCTACCTAAACACTCAAGTCTCTAGTCCAGGTTTATCGCCTATTCGGGTTCCATCCACGAGGAGATCCGGCCGGAGTTTCGCTCACAGCCCCAAACGATGTGTGCAGGGTTCCCGAGACACCAAACGGGCGCCCGGTACACCGTGCCACGTGCCTACCGCATCACAGCCCACCCCTCCGGTCAGCGCTGCACACGGCCTCCAGCATACTACAAACACCAGAAACTACTTGCAACTCCTGGATGGAGGACAAGGGTGATTAAGAAGCCGAGAGGGTCCATTGGTTTCGGGCCCAATGCGTGGTAGTAACTGTATCATGGATCACAAACACAGAACTCAATTCCTGAGGACGGCTGCAATGAGACAACCCACCATGTACTCCTACATGGCCTCTCACCGCTACCTTTACCAAATTGTGTTCACACACTTAGCTCACACACGGCAGGACATGTTCACACACCTCTGATTCATCCTCGATGAATCAGACCTGACTCAACTCTAAGCAGTAGCAGGCATGACAAACAAGCCTGAATGAGTAGGCACAACAGGGCTCAAACAACTCCTACTCATGCTAGTGGGTTTCATCTATTTACTATGGAATGACAGGTCATGCAAAGGATAAAGGGGTTCAGCTACCGCAGCAAGTAACAGATGAATCGTTGTTGTCCTAATGTAGTAAAAGAGAGCGGGAGCGAGAGAGTGGGATTGTATCGGAATGAACAAGGGGGTTTTGCTTGCCTGGCACTTCTGAAGATAGTATATTTCTTCATTGGTGTCATCTATCACATCGTTGGTACACGTCTTACTGAGAGGGAACAAGCACCGACAAACAAAGAAGAAGCACAATCAATGCAATGCACAATATGATGCATGATCATGACATGGCAATATGCTAATGCAACTAGCAGCAAGTTAAATGAAGTTGGTTTGAACCCTAGGTTCAAATTCAAACTCCACATGAGGCATTTCAAATGCAATTTATTCAATTTGTTGTATACAGCAAATTTAAGTTGTTCAAACATGCATCAAAATAGTACAGATGGATAGATTGGATTTTTCTGATCATTTTTCATATATAAATCTTTCCATTTGGAGTTACAAATTAATTTCTATGAATTTTTGAAGTTTGCAAGATTTTCTAGAATTTCCTATATAAGAATAAATCCAGAGAAGGATTTACTGCGTCAGCATGACGTTGGTGTGACGTCAGTAGGTCAACTGGGTCGCCCAGGTCAAACCTGACCAGTGGGGCTCATCTGTCAGTAGTTAGTTAAACTAACTAAATTTAGTTAGCGCTAATCCTGGGTTAGTTAGCACGGCGGGCCCCACTTGTCATAGACCCAAGGGTCAAACTGGGCCCACCGGTCAACGGTCAGCGGGGGTCAAACCCACCGGCGACATGACGCCGGCGAGGCCAGACGCGGTGGAGGGCTCGGGTTTGCGTCTCCGGCGACCAAACGGGCGGCCGAGGCCATCTACGGAGAGCTGGAAGCAAGCCGCGTCATTTGGGGGTGGAAGTGGAGCTCGGGGAGGCCGGGAATGACGCCGGCGACGACCTTGGCAGTCGCCGTAGCTCGGGTGAGCTCGAGCTCGTTGCTGCAGTGGCCTAGATAGGACGGCGCTAGCATCTACGGCTCCTACGCGTTGAGGGGAGTGCGTTGGACACAATCCCGGGACCATATAGTCACCGGAGCATGACCGGCGATGACGCGGGCGGCGGCGCATGCAATTGAGCTTCGTGCAGTCGATGCAGGGGACGACAACAAGAATGGAGAGGATGGGAATGTAGCTGAACTCACAGCGGTTGCGACGAGCTAGACGGCGAGGTCAGGGTCGAGCTGAAGCAGTGGTGACGGCGAAAGGGTTCTCCGGCGGCGCTCAGCGAAGACGAGGACGAGGCGGTAACTCCAGGGCGGCGGAGCTCCTGGACACGGTGGCGTGGCACGGAGACGACGGAGGGCACGGCTATGGCGACGGTGCGACTACGGCAGCGTCGGCCATCCTGGGAGAGAGCGAGGGAGAGAGGCAGGGGGCGATTGAGGTGTCCACGGGGTCGGGGCGGTGCCGCAGAGGCGCTTCGAGGCGTCGCGCTGGCGCCGACGACGGCAGACAGGTAGGGTGGTGGCGTGGCGAGCGCGGTGGCATCGCGGTGTCCCTCCAATGCCTACTGGCAGAGGTAGGTGATGACTGGCAGCGGCGCTGGGCTGGGCCGGCCAGGTGGCTACCTACTGGGCCATCCAGGTGAGTACCCAGGTAGGCGTTCTCTCTCTTTTCTAAATTATTTTCTGTTTTCTATTTTTTGTAACTTCTGGGCTTTAGTAAAAATACTTAAACAGATCCAAAAATCATGAAACTAATCATGGCTACTGTTTAGAATATATCCAGTAGTAAATATTTTAGTTTATGATTATTTGAGCATTTAAAATATTTTATATTATTTAAATGCACAAATGCAAATAGAGTATGATTTAATTCAGAGCCCAATATGTCCTGCAAAAATATAAACCATTTTTGGTAGATGCTTTCACCTCAAACCAGAAATGTTGAACATTTTTAGAGGGCATTTTGAGTTCAATGAAAAAGATTTTTTTGACCCTAGTTGAATTCATTTGGTGCTAGGGTTTAAGAATCCCCATTTCAAGTTTCCAATAAATTTAGACATGGTGGATGGATGATTATGCAACTACTTACAAACGAACTCTAGGGCTGTGACAGTCGATCAGCTCCACTGATATGTCCGGATCCTCTTGGGAGGCCTGATCGAGGAACCGTTCCGGATCCTCGGGTTGTGGAGGCGGGCTGTTTATATCCTTTACGGCCCGGCGCAGTTCCTGCGCCGAAATCACAAAATGGGATACTTGAGTATGGGAGTACGGATCAGATAGGCAAAAATAAATGTCCGCTTACCCAGCTTGGAGGATTGTTCATAGAACATCCACCCTTCGGATTGACGCGGAGAAATTCCTCCTCTTCTCCCTTGAACAATGCGGACAAGATCTTTATCAGATCGGCGACTGATCCTGGCCCCTTACGGCCGTAGCGGGTGGCATCATCCTCCCCGTTGAAATCCCACATGGGGTGGCCTCTATACTGGAGCGGCTGCACCCCCCGCATAATGCATGTAGCCATGACCCCGATCATGGTCAGTCTGGAATGAGCTAACAGCCTAATCCGACTCATCAGGTAAAGGACATCCCTGTCGTTTTCCTTCTGAGGACTCCGTGGATGCCAGCTTAGGCGTTTCTTCAAAGGAGCATTGTTAAACTCAGGGAGGCCGACCCGAATAGGGTCCGGTAGGGGGACATTTTCTATATAAAACCATGCCGAAGCCAGTCTTCAGACGCCTTCTTCGAGGTTCCGAATAGATATCCGGTCCCGGTGATGCGCCATAGTTCGGCTCCGCCCACTTGATATATTGACCCCTCTTGAGAACGGGGCACAACGCAGAATAGCTTCTTCCACGGTGCAAAATGAGACTCGATGCCCAAAAACAGCTCGCAAAGGGCCACGAAGCCCGCAATATGCAAAATGGAGGCAGGCGTAAGGTTGTGCAACTCGAGGCCATAGAACTCCAGGAGCCCCTGGAGAAACGGATGAATTGGAAATCCGAGCCCTCTTATCAAATAAGAGACAAGGCATACCCGCTCTCCTTTGGAGGGGCTGGGGACGCTCTCCGCTTGCTTTCCGCCCTTATAGGTGGCGAGTCCGGCTCGAACCGGAACCATGAAGGTTGGGGGAAGAAATCCCTTGGTTTGGAGCATCACTAGCTCGCTGTGCGGGACGGAGCATCTCTCCCAATCTCCAGGCTGAGGGCTGGGAGGGCGAGAGGAGGAGCCGCGTCGACTGTCCATGATGGAATGGATTTCTGTCAGATGCGCTCTGATGAATGCTCGCGAACGGAGGATGGTGTGATTTGGATGTAGATCCTTGTCTCTTTTATAGGCAGCTCATTTGCGCGGCTTGGGGGATAAATGTAAAATACCATGGCTTTTCACATTCGTTCAACACGTGGAAGATGGCCATTATTGGGCGTTGAAGCCGAGGAGTGCAATATTTACAAGAAGTCGGATGCTATTCAACAGGTACACCGGATTTGGAGAAGAACCCGCCTTGCAATGCCGAAGACAATCTACGCGCCGGACTCATCGCCATTGAAGCCTGGTTCGGGGGCTACTGAGGGAGTCCCGGACTAGGGCGTGTCCGGATAGCTGAACTATCATCTTCGGCCGGACTCCTGGACTATGCAGATACAAGATTGAAGCTTCATCCCGTGTCCGGATGGGACTTTCCTTGGCATGGAAGGCAAGCTTGGTGATATGGATATGTAGATCTCCTACCATTGTAACCGACTCTGTGAAACCCTAACCCTCTTCGGTGCCTATATAAACCGGAGGGTTTTAGTCCGTAGGACGAACAACAATCATACCATAGGCTAGCGTCTAGGGTTTAGCCTCTCTGATCACGTGGTAGATCTACTCTTGTACTACCCATATTATCAATATCAATCAAGCAGGAGTAGGGTTTTACCTCCATCGAGAGGGCCCGAACCTGGGTAAAAACATCGTGTCCCTTGTCTACTGTTACCATCCGCCTAGACGCACAGTTCGGAACCCCCTACCCGAGATCCACCGGTTTTGACACCGACACCCGCCCTGGTCAAACCTAGGTTAGCCACTAATCTAACATTAATTAGTTACTTAACTAAGTCACTGACTAGTGGGCCCCACTGGTCAGGTTTGACCTAGTACGGCCTGTTGACCTCCTGACGCAGTGATGATGCAGTAAAGACTTTTCTGGATTTAAACTTATTCAGAAAATTCTAGAAATTGTTATAAACTTCAAAAAATTATAGAAATTAATCTGTAGCTCCAAATGAAAAGATTTATATATGAAAAATGATCAGAAAAATCCAATCTATCCATCTGCACCAATTTCATGCATGTTAAAGCAACTTAATCTTGATGTTTAGATCAAAACATGATAAAGCACTATTTAAATTCATAGTTTTAGTTTGAAGTTGAACCTTTGGTTCAAACTAACTCAAACCCATCTATTTGTAGTTGCATTAGCCCAACACACTCATTTTTCCATGTCATATGCATGCATCATATTGTTGCATATTGCCATGTATTGATTGTATTACGGGTGTGTTCTCCGCGGTAGGTTCTGCTCCCGAGGATATTCGCGAGTTTCCAGCTGAAGGACAGTACCCCTCGACCACTCCGTCAGGCAAGCAACCACCGTTTGATCATATCGATAAAATCCCATGTTCTCGCTCATGTTCTCATTTACTGCATTTAAGACAACAATGTTTCAAACTACTATGTGCTGCGGGAGTTGAAACCTTTTCCGCTGCATGACCTATCATTGCCACAGTAACTAGATGAAACCCACTAGCATGTGTAAGAGCTGATTGAGGCACGTTTGTGTTTCCTACCTTGCTATGCCTGCTATGCTTAGAGTCGTATCAGGTCTGGTTCATCTGGGTGATGGGCTAGAGTGAAATGTTTATGTCGGTGATGAGAGTGAAGTGTTGAACACGATTTGGTAAAGGTATCGATGAGAGGCCATGTAGGAGTACATGGTGGGTTGTTTCATTGGAACCGTCCCTAAGAACTTAGATCTATATGTGTGATTTAAGATAGACTACTACCATGCATTGGGATCTTTAATTGACCCTCTCGGCTTATTAACCGCCCTTGTCCACTGTCCAGGAGTTGCAAGTAGTTTCTGGTGTTTATAGTATACTGGAGGCCGTGCGTAGTGCTGACCTGTGGGTTGGGCTGTGATGTGGCAGGTATGTGGCACGGTGTACCGGGATGCCCGTTTGGTGCCTTGGGAACCCTGCACATATCGTTCGGGTCCGTAAGTGGAAACCTCGGCCAGCCTCCCTGTGGATGGAACCTGAATAGGCGATAAACCTGGACTAGGGACTTGAGTATTTAGTTAGGTCGTGGCCGACACCCTCGTTGGGCTTCCGCTTGAAGGTTGCCGAGTACATGTCGTGTAAACGACGATAAGTTGTGGGAGTGTGTGTGAAGAAGTACACCCCTGTAGGGTTAACATCATCTATTCGAATAGCCGCGCCCGCGGTAAAGGACTACTTTGTTGCCTATATAGTTCATAGACAAGTTAATGGATACCTATAAAATCCTCGAGACAAGTGTGAGTGCCATGGATGGTCCTTCCGTAGGATGACGGGAGAGGATCCACGGTAGAGTATTGTTGTGGTGAGTAGTGGACTCGTGTGCACAAAATCATTTACAAGATGTTGTCTTGTAGGATAGTTTAGCCAAGAGTCAAAGTTGTCTTGCTGCAATAAACTCCACCACCCCTTGTTGATAATGTGCATGTATGTAGGATCTGATGTAAGTCTTGCAGAGTACCTTTGTACTCATGTTTGCTTAATTACTATTGCAGCGGAGAAAACTGCCCCTTCCGATGGGTTTTATGTAGATCTCGACGTTGATGAGTAACTTGACGCCTAGGTGGTGACCCTGAGCTACTGAAGGGCCTATGTAGATAGACAGGCTTCGTCAAGCCTTCTTGCTTTCTAGTTGTCTGTACGCAGACAAGTTTGCTTCCGCATGTGCTTGTATGTTTGTATGACTTGAGTGTCGGGTCGTGTGACCCCTATCTGTATGGATATGTTATGTATGGCTTCTCGGAGCCTTTTAAATAAAGTACTTGAGTTGTAGATGCCATGTTGTATTTGCACATATCGAGCATATTGTATGTATGATTTGAAATGCTTGGTATGTGTGGGATCTGACAACCTAGTTGTTTATTCTTGGTAGCCTCTCTTACGGGAAATGTCTCCTAGTGCTTCCACTGAGCCCTGGTAGCTTGCTACTGCTCCGGAACACTTAGGCTGGCCGGCATGTGTCCTTCTTCGTTCCTGTGTCTGTCCCTTCAGGGAAATGTCACACGTTGTTCCTTTAAGTCCTTGTAGCGTGCTACGACTTGGGTTCATACGTTGTTGATCGACAGGTTCGTTGCTGGGTCATGTATGTCTGTCCCTGTAAGTTAGTGCCACCTTGGGTTTATGACTAGTCATGTCGGCCCGGGTTCTTTGTCATATGTATGCTAGCGACACTATCATATACGTGAGCCAAAAGGCACAAAAGGTCCCGGGCCGGGTAAGGTGGCACCCGTGGGAATACTGTGCGTGAGGCCACAAAGTGATATGATGTGTTACATGCTAGGTCGGTGTGACATAAAATCGGGGTCCTAACAACATTGGCATCTGAGCTGGACTGCCTGTTGGTTATTCAAGCCAAACTGGTCGATGTCGAGTATAGAAATGCTTTATTTATATGTAGGGGAATTGATTGTGGGAAGGAACGTAAGGCTCTTTTTACTCCTTTACCTCATGTCATTCTGATCTGAGTCACCCTAGTCTTTCCGCGGGGGTTAAGGACTAGGATCTCCTCTTTCTATTAGGTTCACTTGTTACTAATCCATAGACTCTTATACGATTGTTGGTTTCAAGCCCCAGTTCAGTTTCTACTACTTCAGTATGTTGTTAGTTGGACCCAGAGCCTTGATATGATGTTGTTGAGTGACTATGCAATCCTTTGAAAAATGTCGCAAAATCCTTTTTGAGCATTTACAACCATTATGTTGTCCAATTTCTCTTAGAAATTCTAATGCCTTTGCATTACTTCATGTTTCAGATGGCTTCCCGCACCCCACATCAGGTGGTTCGTCTGACCGGGTGCATTGATGTGCCTGGTCACACAGCCATGTGGTTCGCGTGATGACGGAGACTGGCTATCGATGGTATCCAGAGTATACTGTAGAGGAGCATTATCGAGATTTCAACCAAAGCCAGTACATTTGCACAGTGAGGATATATACTTCCTACCCTGGAGCTACCGACCCCATTCACTGGTCATATGGGCTCGGAGTTACCATGGAGATGTTTGTTCAAGATGCTGCCTAGTCCATGATGACTATCATTCGAGCTGGATATGCGTCACTTTAGGACACTGAGTTCTGCTACATGCTAGCAACACTTCCTGGTTAGGAGGGATACTACACTGGTCTTTACATTGACGCCTCGCATGAGGAGCCGCGCCTTTGGACTACCACAGAGATGCTAGAGGAAAGGGACTGTGAGGTCCGTGCCCTCCGGATGGAGCTTTACAACACTCCAGCGGACCACTGGGCTACTCTGACACAGCTTGCACCCATCGTGTAGACTGGGTATCTTGATATGCGGGATTTATACCCCATATACTCTCGTCTGCCAGCCCGTATTGACTACCCTGATGTTGGAGGTATTACACCTCCACGTGGGTGTCGTTTGCCACCAGCCGTGGGACAAAGGCCTCATCCATGTCCTTATGGTCCACAGGCCCCACGCGACCGGGAGTTCCTAGATCCTCATGTTCCACTTCCAGGATATAGTGGTAATCTTTATGAAGATTACTACAGAGACGGAGACGACTGAGCTAGATCATGGCAGTAGTAGTATTGTAATAGTTGTATCTCCACAGTCCTACGTGTCTTGTGGAATATGACTTAGTGTGTATCGAGTTCCGGAGGCGTAGATAAATAATGTATAGGAGCTTGGAATGCCTCTGATGAGATGTATCGTCCTTTCACCGTAGTTGTACTTTAGCCTGGGCTTGTCCTAATTAAACTATGTATGGTGTGTATGACCAATGGTTTATATATGGCAGTTTCTATATTACCATGTCGTAGAGATGAACATCTCTGCATTCTGTGTCATCCATTACATTCTGCACTCCTATGTCAGAGTTTGCCGTCCTTGTCTAAACCGTAGCTTCATTTTCCTAGGATGGTCAACACTCGAAGCACCCCTGCTATCCAGGAGCATGGTGAAGCCAGTGGGGCTAGGGATGTGAATCTACCCCATCCACCTTCCTTGGCTGAGGTCATGTTGGAGGTAGAAAGGAATAAATGCTAGACCAACCGACTCCTAGAATGCATTAAGCAGAACACTGCACATTACCAAAGGAATGACTTGGTGTACCTCAATGACTTTATCAAGTTGTACCCACCAACCTTCCATCATTCCGTCGAGCCCCTGGATGCGGATGATTAGCTTTGCAACCTACGTTCTGCCCATGTAGCCGAAGCTGATAAGGTCACTTACATTGCTTATCACCTTGAGGGGCCCACTAGCCTTTGGTGGGAACTATGAGGCTATGCGCCCAGCTGGCCAGATTACCACTTGGGCAGACTTCAGAGAGTGATTCATTAGATGTATGATCATGACAATGTACATCTTTATGAATTCTAATGACTTGAGAAATGATGCTACTAGTGACTCCAACATCTCCTTTGGCACGCATGAGATCACGAAGCTCAAATAGACAATCATCAAATTTATGATCAGTAGGTTTCTTTTTATGAAAAGCTATGGACTTTTGAAGCATCTAAATTTTTAAAAGAGTAGTTTGGAAAGCGCTCCTCAAGATATCCCCATATAGTATAAGCACATTCAAATGTAGGCAAGCATACAAGCAAATTTCTAGGCAATCCTCTTATGATAAGATTAATAGTTCTAAAATTGCGGGTTATGTCAAGATACTCATTGGGGGTAGGATGCAAGGGATCAATAGGAGACGCACAAGGGCTAGTAAGATAGTTGTTCAAATTATATACATTGAAAATCTCAAGCATCTCATTTTTCCAAGCATTATAGACTCTCCGTAAGGCATAGGCATTCTACGTCTAATACTCCCAACCGTAGACTCATCCATCTTCCTCCAAAGGTGATTAAACCGAAGTAAGGAAACCAATGCTTTGATACCAATTGAAAGGATCGAGAAGTGGTGTCTAGAGGGGGTTTGATTAGACCCTCAAGAAGCAAAAGTAGCAGTTTTTATGTTCTTCAAGTTGAAGTAGAGGTTTAGCACAATTTTAAGCATTCCCAATACATTTCAAGCAAGCATGGCAAGAGTATAAGCAGCGGAAAGAGTAAAGCATGCTAGTTGCAAGAAAGTAAATGGACAGGATTGGAGTGTGCAAACACAATGAAGACATGGAGATTTTTGGCCTGGTTCCGATAGGTGGTGCTATCGTACATCCACATTGATGGAGAATTCAACACACTAAGGGTAACAGTTGCACGAGTCCACGGAGGGCCCCACCCATGAAGGGTCCACGAAGAAGCAACCTTGTCTATCCCACCATGGCCATCGCCCACGAAGGACTTGCCTCACTCGGGTAGATCTTCACCAAGTAGGCGATCTCCTTGCCCTTACAAACTCCTTGGTTCAACTCCACAATCTTGTCGGAGGCTCCCAAGTGACACCTAACCAATCAAGGAGACACCACTCTCCAAAATGTAATAGATGGTGTGTTGATGATGAACTCGTTGCTCTTGTGCGTCAAATGATAGTCTCCCCAACACTCAACTCTCTCTCACTGGTTTAGCTATGGTGGAAAGAAGATTTGAGTGGAAAGCAACTTGGGGAAGGCTAGAGAGCAAGATTCTTGTGGTTGGATTGGAATGTCTTGGTCTCAACACTTGAGTACGTGGTTCTCTCTCAGAAAATGAGTTGTGGAAGTGTAGGAACGTTCTGATAGCGCTCTCTCAAATGGAGAACGGGGTGGAGGGGTATATATAGCCTCCACGCAAAATCCAACCGTTACACACATTTTTTCGTGGGAAATAAACACATATGGGGCAGGGCCCCTTTTCGGTCCGGCAAGGGAGCGGAGGGCGCACGAAGAGCAGATCGAGGCGAAGCACGCGAGGGATTTTACCCAGCTTCGGAGCTCTCCGGAGAGATAAAAGTCCTACTGCTGCTTTGTGTTTCTATTCTGTTCTTGCTTGAGAGCGTGGGTGTGTTGTAGTTTCGAATGAGTCGAACCCCTTCTACGTGCGCATGGGCCTCCTTTTTATAGTCTAAAGGGGTCACCGACAGGTGGCAACGCAGAGAGAGGGGTAAAAAAGTAAAAACAGGGGTTGGTACAACTGCTATCAACAGTGCCCCCTACCTAACTCTGACGGCAGGGGACAAGGGCATTTAATGCCCGTCCGGTCGCCTAAACAGTGCAGGAAACGACCGTTAAGGGCGCCACCGATCGCCACGATGGCCTTCGAGTCATCTTCACTTGCCACCTCGCACTGCTTGGCTGCACAGCTACCCGCCACATGCACCAGGAGCGATCTTGCGGCGACACGTCGTCGGATGTGCTGGAGCGTGGGCGCAGAGTGGTGGCTTTGCCGCAGCAAGCGCCTTGCCACGGTTGTTGTCTTGTCGCACCCGCAAGCTTGCCGCTCGTCGGGTCTAGGTTGGCCCTCCCGGCAAGCTCCTCTTGCCGGGGTCTTGTCCTTCCCGGCAAGCTCCTCTTGCCGGGGCATTGTCTTCACAGTTACATACTTTGTTCTTGAATGGCAGTAATAGGAATAGCGAAGGATCTTGGCGGACGCCCGGCAAGCCTTGCCGCGGGGCGCTGCGACTGCCCGTGCACAAGTTCGGGATACTAAGGTACCCCTACTTTAGTACACCGACAGGAGCCCCCGGGCCTGGGCCACACACGGTGCCGAGCGCTGTTGGGCCAGGCCCAAAACAGGGCACGGGCACACGCGGCCTGGGTCCATACCAAATCTGACTCCGTATCCACCGCGTCCTCCCGTAACGGCACGCGTCAAACGCGGTGTCGTGGGAGAGATCGTGGGCAATTCTTTAATCAGGAAAGGCGTAACGTTCGCCTCCCCTGTTTATAAGCAGAGGAAACAGGGCCGTTCCCCCCACCTTCGCCACTTGTAGTATCTTCCTCTGAAAGCTCCGCCGCTCCCCTCCGCTTCCCAAGCCGAAAGAGAGCAGCGCTCTGCCGCCCGTCGCCGCCGTTGCCCTCAACACCTCCACGCTCCCCCGCCGCTTCCGCCATGGCTCCGAAGACCGGCAAGGGCTCAAAGTCGAGCACCAAGCCGGCCGAGGCGTTGCGGCTTGAGGCGCTGCGCAAGGAGCGAGTGCTTTTCGCCCCCGAGCTCACCCCGAAGGCGCTGCGGGAGGAATTTTACCTCTTCTGGTCGACACAGACGAGGGCGCATCCGCGCACGCCGGTGCTCTTCGCCGAAGCTTCCACTTCGAAGCGGTGCCCAAAAGGGTACTATTTATTTCCGGTGTTCTTCTATTGTGGGCTCTGCCCACCTTTTTCTGATTTCCTCTGCGACATCATGAATACCTACGGGTTTCATCTTCTTGATTTCACCCCCAACGCCGTTCTGACAATGGCGGTTTTCGCACACCTCTGCGAGAACTTCGTTGGCATCCACCCAAATGTTGCTCTTTTTCGCCACTATTTCACCCCCCGAGCCGAGAAAGGAGAGCCATTGGCTGGCGGAATCGCCTGGACCTCACGAATCAGCATGAAGGAGGTGTATCTGGCAGGCGAGCTCCGCAGCA
This sequence comes from Triticum timopheevii, assembly GCA_963921465.1. Classification (NCBI taxonomy): domain Eukaryota; kingdom Viridiplantae; phylum Streptophyta; class Magnoliopsida; order Poales; family Poaceae; genus Triticum; species Triticum timopheevii. The sequence continues at coordinate 241,625,726 of OY997264.1, read as the reverse complement.
AGTGGGATGAGTGGAGGGCGGAGTGGTGCTGGATCGTTGACGCCAATCCGCAGCCATTCACCAACCTTCGCCAGACCCGGGTAGTGCGCGGCGGCGACTGGAGCGCTCTGTCGCCGAACGATGCCAAGCTGAAGATTGCCACCACCCGAATCCTCCGGCTCAGGCTTGCCAGGCTCACAGCAGGGGCAGTTGGCGCGGATTTCCTTCGCTGTCGCATCGCCCCTCTACAGAAGAGGGGGAGGCCCGCCTGGCTGTTTGGCGGCCCGGCGGATATCATGAGGCTGTGTCCAGGCCTCAACTTCAACTTCACAGTTCTAGAGCTTGACGGGATGCTGAGGGAGCTGTTCAAGCATGACGCCAACCATCCAGAGTGGTTCAGGCTGCCGCAGGGCGTCATCCCATTGTGCAACAACTCCCAGCGCGATCGCATCTGTGCAATGATGCCAGAGTGCGACTCGCACGGGATAAGCCCAACTTGGATGGAGCCCGCCGACGATGTAGTGCGGCAATTCTTTGATGGCTTGACGGAGGTAGCAGTCAATGCCCACGAGCAGAGGCTCCTCACCCGCGACACCACCGACGAAGAGATGCGGTACATCGCCACCAGGGCCGAAGAGGCGGCGGCAGCCGCCGCCGCGGGCGAGTTTGGCTTCACGTTGGAGGAGGCAGAGGAGGCAGAGGCGGCAAGCCTTGCCGACCGGGAGGACCTTGCTGGAGGGGTCATTGGCGAGGGGGAGCCCGAGGCCGAAACGAGCGAGCCTGCCGAGGGCGCGAGCGGCCAGCCGTCTTCGAGCAGCTTGCCGCAGGCGGAGCCCCCAGCGCAGCCCCAATTCCAACCAAGAAGGTGCCTCCGTCGAGTTGGAGATACAGCAGGGCGGCAGGCAGGCCAACAGCCGCAGCATCGTGGGACGCGCTCCACCGCGGCAAGTACCGTTGCCGCGGGAGCATCTCAGGCCGTGCCGGCAACTGAGGCGGGGTCTTCCCGGGCTGCCACGCCCGATCCTGCCGCAGCTCCCGGCAAACGTCCAAGGGAGCCTACTCCTCCGCCTCGCCGCGCATAAAGGGTACCAGACTTCGACCTCTCTGCGCTGAGCTCCGACGAGGAGGAAGAAGAGGAGGAGGAGTAAGGCTTTCTTCTTGCTGTACTTGTATTTCTTCAATCTTTGTTGTTTCTGGTTTTGCATCTGATTTGCTTCCCTCTGAATCCTTGTTCCATTTCAGGACTCTGGCCGAGAGAGCGGCGAAGAGGGCCAAGGTCCCTGTGGTTGTCACCGAGGACGGTCCTACTGTGATGGCAGAGGACACGTCCGAGACTACCTTGACGGACCCGGTTCCTTCTCCTCGCAGCAGCCCCCAGCACAGCCCCCAGCGTAAGTGTTTGGTTCACTTTCTGTTGTGGGGCGCGCATGGGTGCTTCTTCTTTTGCTGACATCTTGATTGCTGATTCATTCGTGTAGGAGCAGAGCAGGCCCATCAGGAGCAATCAGAAACTGCCCCGGAGGTGCTGTCTGCTTCGACTACGCCGCCAAGGGGCGATTCCCCGAAAAGGGAGCGCTCCCCGGCAAGGGAGAGGTCCCCGGCAAGGGACGGAACCAGAGAGCCCTTGGTGGGGGAACCCATGGTCACAGAGCCCAGCACAGGTAACCTTCCTTCTCGGAAATCTTCCCTTGGGTTTTTCTTCTGATCTTCTTTTTGGATCTTTGCTTGACTTTTTCTTCCTCTTCCTGTCTTCTGATCCCCCTCTCACAGACCCGATGGACACTGAGGCCACCGGCGAGAAAGGCGCACGCGGAAATACTGAAAACGCCGCCGCTGACGAGGAAGAGGCCGGCGCTGATGAACCCGCCGACGAAGAAGCCGCCAAGGCTGCTGGTGCAGGAGCTGGCGAGGGGTCCGGCGATCGTACTGACGACCCGGAGGGTGCAGGAGCGCAAGGCGCTACACCGACCGCCGACCCCTCCGCCGCTGATGCAGCGCCGGGCTCCGAGGAGCCCGAGCCAGGCGCCTACTTGAAGGCCGGCGAGGGCGTATACATCAAGCTTCCCTGGGCGTCGAGCTCCAGGGTGCCGGTCGAAGGAGAGGAGTTTGACGGGGAAGTACACGCCTCTGCTGGGCTGGCAGTGGTTGACGCGCCTAGCAGCAGCAGTGGCGATTCCGAGGAGGAGCAGTTGCTCCGGAAGTTGGTGTCAGTCTACCGCGCCCGTCAAGCGAAGCTTGAGTCCCGGGAAGCGCTTGTCGCGCGGGCGGGAGTTGACATAGAAAAGCATGCGGAGGAGCTCAAGAGCCGCAACCAGGAGGCCCTCCGATCCATTGCAGAGGAAAGGGCGCAACTTGACGAGGCGAAGAAGGCGTTCATCCTGGAAAAGGCTAAAGCCGAGGAGCAGCAGAGCCTTGCCGCCGAGGAGCTGTCCAGGCGGGAAGGTGAATTGACACAGAAGAAGGTTAATCTGGACAGCCATGAGGAGGAGCTCGAGGCCCGGGAGCAATCACTTGGCGGGGCACTCAAGGAGGCGAAGGATGCCGCCGCAGCTGCTGAGGCCGCCAAGGAGTTAGAGGCGAAGGTGGCGCAGCTGGGGGCGGACATGAAAGGGAAGAATGAAGAGCTTGCCGCACTCCAGCGCGAACGCGAGAAGGATGCACTTGCCCATGGCGATCTGCAAGTTCAACTCGCCGAGAAGATCAAGGAACTGAACGCCGCCAAGGACCCGAGCGCTGATCTGGAGCTGAAGCTGGCCACCTTGACGGAGACGCTGGACGCCGCCAAGAGGCGAGAGGATGACTTGAAGAAAGAGGTCAAGGGCAACGAAGAGCTGCTGACGAGGGCTGCCGAGACTCAGAACACCTTCAAGGCCACGGTGGAGCTCTGGACGGAGGGCCTCATCAACATCGCTGCATCCATCGACGAGGAGCTGGCGGAACTGGACTTGGCGGGCTTCGAGTACTCCACTGACGAAAATCTCCAGCCCAGCGGCAAGCTTACTCTTTTCTTCAAGGGCGTGGTGACGGCCCTCCAGCAACTCTGGGAAAGGATCCCGAAGAAGCTGGCGGACGAGTCGCGCGCAATCTGCCCAAGGTCTTGGAGAAGGTGTTGGTGAAGATACTCTTCCGCAACCTGGGCCTCGACCTCACCCGCGTCCTCAAGAAGCTGCCGGCGGGTGCTGATCTTGAAGAACTCAAAGCCATTGTCGCACCCATCATGGACAAGGTGAATGAGGTTAGGAGGGTTGACGGCGAGCGCGTGGATTAGGCCATCCTTCTTCTCCTTTCCTTGTCGCTGTTTATTTAAGTCATGAGAACAATTTAGTTAGTGCCGCAACAAGTTACCTTTGTAATATAACTTTATTCTGGGCAATGCTTGCTATGCTATCTCCTTTACTTGGTCCTTTTCTTTGTATATTTTTACCCTACGCTTTTAGGGAACTTGCAGCACGGGCACACTTGCCGCGAGTGCTGAGTGCGGAACATCAGCAGCTCGCTGGCGGTGCCGGCTCCGGCAAGAAACCTTGCCGCAACTAGTTGCAGCACACTTAAGTTGTTGAGCGGACTCAAAACAAAGTAAGGGCGCAACTAGCTATGAGGAGGTTCCTCCGCGCACAGGTTTTCCATACAAAGCACAGTCGTTCAAGGAGGATAGCTTAAAATTTTAAAAACTGATCATGCTCAAACTTTGGCAACTTAGCTTTTTATTTTTGTTGTCTGTGTCCCGGCAAGGCCATACTTCTTTGAACGACGCCCGGTCCACACCTTTATCCTCTCCTCCCCCCCCCCCCCCCCCCCGTGAACTTGTGGGTGAAGGAACCTTCTTTTTGAGAAAAAGAAAGAAGAGAAAATAATGGTATGGGGCCTTGAGGCTCGTTATTGCTTACCGGGGGCAACTGCTGCACAAAGTGTCAGATAAAACATGCAAAAAAAGAAAGAATGCATGAAATTTGACAAGATGTGCGAAGCATATGAACTTTATTTACGCACGGGATCTGCGCCCGGCTTTGTACAAAGGGTTACATGCAACAGCGGCAAGGCTTGTACAAAAGGTGGTTGCCGGAATAGATTCCGGCAACCGCGCCTTATGGGTAAAACTTGCGAAGATGCTCTATGTTCCAGGAATTGCTCACCGGAAAGGCATCTTCAGTATCAAGGCGGACAGCGCCGGGCCTAGTGACTCGTTTCACCCGATAAGGGCCTTCCCACTTCGGCGTCAACTTTTTGGAATTCTTGGTGGATTGAACGCGCCGAAGAACAAGGTCGCCTTCCTCGAACCTTCTGGCATTAACTTTGCGGCTATGGTAGCGACGCAAAGCTTGCTGGTAGCGAGCAGCTCGTACAGCAGCCTGAAGACGATCTTCCTCGAGGAGCAGCACGTTATCTTGCCGCAGCTGCTCTTGCTCAAGCTCATCATAAGTGAGCACTCGAGGAGATCCGTATACGAGTTCCGTGGGGAGAACTGCTTCTGCTCCATAGACTAGAGCAAAAGGTGTCTGGCCAGTGGCTCGATTTGGCGTCGTCCTGATTGACCAAAGAACCACCGGCAGCTCCTCGATCCAATTTCTTCCGCACTTGCGCAGCCTGTCAAAAGTTTTGGTCTTGAGCCCGCGCAGCACTTCAGCGTTTTCCCTCTCTGCTTGACCGTTGCTTCTCGGGTGAGCAACAGAAGCGAAGCAGATCTTGGCGCCAAGATCTTGGACATACTACATGAAGGTGCGGCTCGTGAATTGTGTGCCATTGTCGGTGATGATCCTGATAGGGACTCCAAAACGGCAAACAATTGACCTGAAGAACTTGACTGCTAACTGTGCTGTCACCTTCCTCACTGCTTCCACTTCAGGCCACTTTGTGAACTTGTCGATTGCAACGTACAAGTACTCAAAGCCCCCGACAGCTCGGGGAAAGGGGCCAAGGATGTCGAGCCCCCAGACCGAAAATGGCCAGGATAAAGGGATTGTTTGGAGAGCTTGAGCTAGTTGATGTATCTGCTTGGAGTGGAACTTGCACGCTTCACACTTGGTTACTTGTGCAGTTGCATCCTGGAGGGCTGTCGGCCAGAAGAAATCTTGCCGGAAGGCTTTGCCGGCAAGTGCTCTTGCGCCAATGTGGTGACCACATATGCCTCCATGTATCTCCGCCAATAGCTCCTATCCATCTTCCCGAGAAATGCACTTCAATTTCACTCCGTTGAATCTTCTTCTGTACAGTATGTCATCGACAAACTGGTACATACTTGATTGCCGGGCTACTCTCTCCGCTTCTTCTTGCTCTTCGGGAAGTTCTCCTGTTTGAAGGAAATGGACAATCTGCTGTGCCCACGCCGGAGCTTGTGGCTCAATGACAAGGACTAAAGGTGCAAATGCTGCTGCGGGAACATCTGCTTCCACGGCAAGAATCTGTGATTTAGCTGGAGCGTGATGCTCCCCGGCAAGCGTGTCAGGACACAGCTTGTCGGGAGCGTCTGCTTCAACGAAACAAACCTTAGGGCTTGTCGGAGCAGATTGCTCCTTAGCACTCTTTGTGTTGATCTTGGGGACCTTCTTGACGGCGACTCCGGGGAGCTCTGCCGGAAAGTAGTCGCCGGTAATCAACTTCCTCTTCTTGCTCTGTCCAGTTGATGGTGTTACAGATGGTTGAGTCAGCTTGAGCACAAAAATTCCTAGTTCCACAGGTAACTTGAGTGCGGCACACTTTGACAGGCCATCTGCAATGTCATTTTGAGCTCTTGGAACATGTTCCATCTGCAGGCCGTCAAAATGTTCTTCTAGCTTCCTCACTTCATCAATGTAGGCTTCCATCAATGGACTCTGATAATCTTTGTTCACTTGATGGACGACAAGCTGCGAGTCACCCCTGACAATAAGCTTCTTGATCCCAAGGTCTGCCGCGATTCTGAGTCCGGCAAGCAAGCCTTCATACTCTGCAGTATTGTTTGTTGCTTGCTCCTTGGGAAAGTGCATTTGGACCACGTACTTGAGGTGCTCTCCGGTGGGTGCGACAAGTAGCACACCTGCGCCGGCGCCTTGCAGCGAGAAGGCACCATCAAAGTACATGATCCATTCTTTGCTCGCTTCCTTGACGGGGATGCTCCTCTCTGGAGTTTCTTCATCGGGCGTTGGCGTCCATTCTGCTATGAATTCTGCCAATGCTCGGCTCTGGATAGTTGAAGTGCTCTCAAACTTGAGGCCAAAGCTTGACAATTCCAGCGCCCACTCGACAATCCTGCCTGTTGCTTCTGGATTCTGCAGTATCCTCTTCAACGGAAAGCGAGTGACAACTGTGATCTCATGTGCTTGGAAGTAATGGCGCAGCTTCCTCGAGGCCATGAGGAGGCCGAAAAGCAACTTCTGCACACCAGAGTACCTTGATCTAGCCCCCGGCATAAGGGAACTATCAAAGTAAACTGGGCGCTGCACCATCTTCTTCTGTTTCTCTTCTTGTGGCTGCGCAGATCCATCCTTGTCGGAACCAGAACTTGTCGGGGAAGCCCCCTGCTTGTCGCTGGACTCGCTTGCCGCGGTCGCTGGCTCATCATCCGCCTCCCTCTCCGCTACTAACGCAGCACTAACCACTTGATTGGTTGCCGCTAGATATAGCAGCAACTTCTCTTGTGGCTTAGGTGCGACAAGTATTGGAGTGGAGGATAGGTATCTCTTCAAGTCCTACAGCGCTGCCTCCGCTTCTGGAGTCCATTTCATTGGACCTGCCTTTTTCAAAATTTTGAAAAATGGCAGGGCGCGCTCAGCAGACTTAGAGATGAACCTACTGAGAGCAGCAACACAGCCGGCAAGTCTTCGCACATCCTTGACGCACTTCGGTGTTTCGATCTGTTCAATGGCTTTGATCTTGTCGGGATTGGCTTCGATCCCCCGCTGGGACACAAAGAACCCGAGAAGCTTGCCGGAAGGAACTCCAAACACGCACTTCTCGGGGTTCAACTTGAGATTGATCTTGTGCAGATTTGCAAAGTCTCGTCCAAATCTTGGATCAAAGTTTCTTTGTCCTTGCTCTTGACCACTATGTCATCCATGTAAGCTTCTACATTTCTGTGCAGCTGTGGCTCAAAAGCATGACTGACTACCCTTGCAAATGTTGAACCAGCATTCTTCACATCATACGTGCCACATGGAGTAATGAATGCGGTTTTCTCTTCATCCTCTTCTGCCATGAAGATCTGATGATATCCTGAGTATGCATCAAGGAATGAAAGCAGATCACATCCTGCCGTGGAGTCGACAATCTGGTCAATGCGCGGCAAGGGAAATGGATCCTTGGGACAAGCTTTATTCACATCAGTGAAGTCAATACAAAGTCTCCACTTCCCGTTCGCCTTGCGCACGACTACTGGATTGGCTAATCACGTTGGATGGAGTACTCCTCGGACCAGGCCTGCTGCTTCCAACTTCTTGATCTCCTCTGCAATGAACTCTTGGCGTTCTACTGCTTGTTTTCTGACTCTCTGCTTGACGGGCCGCGCGTGAGGGCAGACGGCAAGGTGGTGCTCAATTACTTTCCTGGGAACACCGGGGATGTCAGATGGTTGCCATGCAAACACATCGACATTCGCCCGCAGGAAAGCAACGAGTGCGCTTTCCTATTTAGGGTCAAGCGTGGCACTAATGGTGAAGGTACCACCAGTGCCGTCCTCCTTGGCGGCCACTTTCTTGGTCTCTGGTGAAGCTGTCTTTGCCTTCTTGCACTTGCCGGTGGAGCTCGATGGTGCGTCCTCGATGGTAGCGCAGCACTCCGAAGAGGTGCGCTTGCCGGAGTGGGCATCAGACCTGCTCTTGCCGGACTTGGTCTTCTTCTTCCCCCCGGGAGCTTCAGCGGCAAGTGGTTTGTGTTCTGCTGCGGCTGCTGCTTCCCGGTAGATCTTGTCGGTACAGATAAGTGCATCTTTCTTGTCGCCATGGACAGAAATGACACTTATCGGACCGGGCATCTTGAGCACGTTGTAAGCGTAATGAGAGGCTGCCATGAACTAGGCAAGTGCTGGACGGCCGAGTATCCAATTGTAGGGCAATGGGAAATCAGCAACGTCAAATGTGACTCTCTCTGTCCTGAAGTTCAGCTCGCTGCCAAACGTTACTGGCAGTGTGATCTTCCCTTTCGGCTTGCTCCTTCCCGGGTTGATTCCTTGAAAGGTGCCGGTCTCTTCGAGCTCGCTGTCGGGGATCTGGAGCTTCTTGAGCACCGCGGAAGAGATCAGATTCAGGTCGGCCCCGACGTCAACCAGCATCTTCGTGACCTTGAGTTTGCGGATTGTTGGCGAAACCAACATCGGCAAGCACCCGACCGCAGTTATGCGATCAGGGTGATCCTCAACGTCGAAGATGATGGGCGTGCTGGACCACTTCAAGGGCTTACGCGACTCAACGGACGGTTCTGCTGCGTTCACTTCCGGCACCGACTGTTTGAGTTGGCGGTGCGAGGTGTGCAGAGAAGCACCGCCGTCAACGCACAAAACCTCTGTTGCCTTCTGAAACTCCTGCTCGTCGGCCTCATCTTCGTCCATCTCTTCATCTTCATCTTCGTCTTCATCCTTGTCGCGGCCGCGGGGAGGCCTGTATCCCTGCCGCTGCTTGGCCTTGCCGCGGCGTCCTCCTCGGGCGGGACGCTTCTTGCCGGATCCTCCGCCACCTTCCTGGGCCTTCTCCTTGTCGCGGCGCTCATATTCAGCTTTCTGTAGCTCTACGAGCTGCTCAACCTTCTTGCAGGCCTGGAGGTCATGGCCCTTGGTGCGGTGGATCTTGCAGTACTGCTTGCCGGAGCCGTCCTGCTTGTCGGCGGCCACCACAGCCTCGCCGGAGTCACCAGCTTTGGCCTTCTCGGCGCTACCTCCATTGCCGGACTGCTCGACAACTAGCACATCCTTAGCTTTTCTCTTTCTGTTATTCCGCCTCCGGTTCTTCTTTGCCGGAGGGGCGTCCTCACTGTCAGATCCTTCTGCTCCTGCGTTCTCTCCGGGGAGTTTCCTCCCCTCTTCAGCTCGTGCACACTTGTCGGCCAGATCATATAGCTCGCCGACATCTCTGATTTTGCACATCGCCATCTCCTCCCTCATCCTGCGGTTACGCACGTTCTGATGGAATGCGCTGATAACCGCGGCAGGGTGGACGTCTGGGATGTTGCGCTGCACCTGGCTGAATCTCTATATGTACTTGCGCAGGGGTTCTCCTTCCTTCTGGGCGAGCAGATGAAGATCTCTCTCCTAGCCATGGGGTTTATGGCCGCCTGTGAAGGCGCCGACAAACTGATGGCACAGGTCCGCCCATGAAGAGATGGAGTTGTCCGGCAAGTGCATGAGCCAAGATCTGACGTTGGGCTTGAGCACCAGCGGGAAGTAGTTGGCGAGGATCTTCTCGTCGCGCCCCCCGGCAGCCTGCACCGCGATGGTGTAGACACTGAGGAACTCCGACGGATGTATCCTGCCATCGTACTTCTCGGGCACGTCTGGCTTGAAGTTCTTGGTATTGGGCCACTGGACCTGCCGCAGCTCACGGGTGAACGCAGGGCAACCTACCGCGTACGGCAAGTCGCCTGGTTCCCCTGACGCATGCATATCAACAGTGGGCCCAGCGCACTGGTCTGACTGACGCCGCGCTTCTCTTCGACGCTCGATGCGAGTATGAGCGTCTTCGTGTCGTCGTTCTTGGAGAACTCGATGTTGATCGCGGCGAGCTTGCGGGTCCGACGACGCGGTGGAGTCGGTGTTGAGGTTGGCCCGGCGAGTCGGCGATCTTGGCCTTCGGGGCGGGGAGTGCACGGTGGTGGCACCCCCAGCGGTCTTGTCGGCGTGAGCTTGCGCCTGGGCGTCTTGCCGGGGCTTCGATGTGCTCGGTTGCCAGGGCTTGTCGCCGTTGGCGAAGCCGATGAGGCTCTGAATAGTGGCGCTCCAGTCGTCGATCTTGTCTGGCACTGGAGGGTAATCTAGAAGCAGCTGGGCTCGGGCCAGCGCTTCCTCTGGAGTCTTGGGTGGCGGTGGCGAGTGACGCGAGGTGCGGGATATGCTCAAACTTCTAACAGTGTTAGAAGGAGCAACATCTCGTCCAGGCGACCGTACTACGCTCGTGCTAGCGTGTTGGCGTGTATGTTGGCCTTGAGCGTCCCGTGACCCACCAGCTTGGCCTTGTTCTAGCGCGAGTACGGTGCTAGGAGCACTGTGGCGTTGTCGATCCTGCACCTCCTGGGAGGGGTGCGGCGGATGTACAGACGCTGAAGCTTGCGGGGCCTTGTCCTTGGACCGGGTGACGATGTGAGTCCCCCCGCCGGCGCCCGCTCCTTCGCCGGCGTCCACCCCACCGCCCGTTTGCTCCGGTGGCGGTAGGATAGACGTAGACGGAGCGGCCACCTCCGAAACCTTCTTCTTCGGTGGCATGTCGATGAAGATGTTGATGTAGCGCGCGCAAACGCCGGATCAGGTTCGCACAACCTCGACGCTCCCCTACGTGGCGCGCCAAAGATGTTGTGGGAAATGAATACCTATGGGGCAGGGCCCCTTTTCGGTCCGGCAAGGGAGCGGAGGGCGCAATAAGAGCAGATCGAGGCGAAGCACGCGAGGGATTTTACCCAGCTTCGGAGCTCTCCGGAGAGATAAAACTGCTACTGCTGCTTTGTGTTTCTATTCTGTTCTTGCGCGAGAGCGTGGGTGTGTTGTAGTTTCGAATGAGTCGAACCCCTTCTACATGCGCATGGGCCTCCTTTTTATAGTCTAAAGGGGTCACTGACAGGTGGCAACGCAGAGAGAGGGGTAAAAAAGTAAAAACAGGGGTTGGTACAACCGCTATCAAAAGTGCCCCCTACCTAACTATGACGGCAGGGGACAAGGGCATTTAATGCCCGTCCGATCGCCTAAACAGTGCAGGAAACGACCGTTAGGGGCGCCACCGATCGCCACGATGGCCTTCTAGTCATCTTCACTTGCCACCTCGCACCTCTTTGCTGCACAGCTACCCGCCACGTGCACCAGGAGCGATCTTGCGGCGACACATCGTCGGATGTGCTGGAGCGTGGGCGCGGAGTGGTGGCTTTGCCGCGGCAAGCGCCTTGCCGCGGTTGTTGTCTTGTCGCACCCGCAAGCTTGCCGCTCGTCGGGTCTAGGTTGGCCCTCCCGGCAAGCTCCTCTTGCCGGGTTCTTGTCCTTCCCGGCAAGCTCCTCTTGCCGGGGCCTTGTCTTCACAGTTAAACACTTTGTTCTTGAATGGCAGTAATAGGAATAGCGAAGGATCTTGGCGGACGCCCGGCAAGCCTTGCCGCGGGGCGCTGCGACTGCCCATGCACAAGTTCGGGATACTAAGGTACCCCTACTTTAGTACACCGACACATTTGACCCAACTCGGTGAGACCGAATAGAGGAACTCAGTGAGACCGATTCAGTTCAAAATATGAACGTTAGGAATCTTGGTGGGACCGATGTGATCAACTCAGTGGGAGCGATGTGCTAGGTCTAGGGAAAAACCTCATCTCGGTGAGACCGATCGCATGAACTCGGTGAAACTGATTTTAGCAATGAGCAAACAGAGAGTTGGTCAGGCAAACTCGGTGGGACCTATTGCATATTTTGCTGAGATTGAAATAATCACAACAGGCAACAGAGAGTTTGCAAGGTCATCTCAGTGAGATCAAGACCCATATTTGTGAGTCCAAATTGTCTACGGTTTCTGGCAGTGGCTATATCAACAGAACTCAGTGGCGCCGGATAGATAAAATCGGTGGGGCTGAGTTGTACTTTAGGTTTTGGACATATGTGGAAATGAGAAAGTGGCTGAGGATTTTGGAGCAATATCACTAAGCACTTTGAGCAAGTAGACCATTAAGCAACACCTCATCCCCTTTTAATAGTATTGGATTTCCTATGGACTCAATGCGATCTTGGATACTAAAATGAAAAAGAAGAGTCTTGAGCCTATGCCAATCTTTGTCCTTAGCATTTTGAAGGAGTTCCACATCCTCTTGTCCTTGCCACGCCATTGTTGAACTCATCAGGAATGTACTTGATAAAAGTATTAGTACAACAAGAGATATGTTGTCATTAATTACAAAAATCATCCAGGGAGCACTTGTGCTATCACGTCCACCCTTGTCATCACCTTGTGGCTTTTCTTACTTGAACTCCATGTATCCTAGGTGTCTTCTGGTCCAAGAAAAATCATCATGAAGTATTATTCCTTTTGGACTCCGTTTAGTATTCCTTTCCTGTGAAGATCAAAAACAAGGAAAAAACATAAACTAGCACTGGGCTCTAGGTTAATAGGTTAGTCCCAAAAGTAATATAAAATAACATATTAATTCATATAAAACATCCAAAACAGATAATATAATAGCATGGAACAATCAAAAGTTATAGATAGGTTGGAGACGTACCAGTATACGGTCTACAACCCGAGGCTGAGGAGGTGGCTGGCTCATAGAAGCAGCTTTGGCGGCATTAGATCCTTTCTTCTATCTCTTCCTATGCTTCTTTGGTTTTAGAAGTGAGCCTATCATACCATCCCTGACCACCGCTGATGCGGAGCATCCTACGGACATCACCATGTCAAGAGTCCATTTGGCAAGTGACACGTGCAACCTCTACTTCTCATACATAAAGGTGAACCTTCTCCTTTACACGTGTTCACTTGACCCCTTCAAGGATGGTATACTACTTGACACTCCACTCGTGTGCATGCATAGGTATTGTTGGAATGCTACGGATGACGAGGAGGAGTGCAAGCACCAAGGAACACCTACACAATCCGCGAGGGAAGCGTGGAAGCAAAGACGAAAGAAGATGGAGCTGTGGAGTCCCCAGAGGCCGGACGACCGACATGCCACCCAACGTTTGACAATCTACAGCCACCGGATGACCGGACTACGCCGGTCGTCCGACACCTGGAACTCCAGCCAGCCCAAGAGTCCTGCCGACGAGATCTATAGCGACCGGATGACCGACCGAGACCGGATGTCCGACACCTCCCAGGCCATGGACGACCGAGCGCCACCGGACGACCGGTGCCATGGCAACAGAACGATATTTACTGAAGTCCGAAGACTTCCGGACGTCCGGACCGTCTCGAGCCTCCGGACGTCCGACACCGACCGAAAGTCCGATGCCTGTGTGCGCAGCCGCAGGCCTTTGGCCTTGTATCCCTCTCCCACTTACCCCTTCGTGGCTTAGACTATAAATAGACCACCTCCAACTCCTTCCTACGGTTAGCAAATATGATAGCTCATTCTTAGGTGAGATTTTCTCCTACCTCCTCCTCTTGAGAGAGAGACCACTCCCATGGAGTTCAAGACCTCCATGTGAGAAAATCATGCGGGATATCGTCAAGACCCCCTCATGGGAAGGTCCGTCTAGGATACCATCAAGACCTCCTCTTGGACATGAACTCTACCTTGTATCTTTCCTTTTGTTGTTCATGTACCCTTGTGGATCTTGTGTGTTTGATTGTCTAGTGGATGTGTGATTGGACTTGTTCTTGAGTGTTTGCCCTTGTGATTTCTCCCCGTTCTTCCCTGTGTTCTTCGTGTTCTTCGAGGGATCCCACTCCAAACGTGAAAGATAGACATACACCGGGTTAGCCCCGTATCATATGGTATCATGAGCCACGTTTATCATGGATTTGGAGCTTCCCCTCCTTGGTTTCTAGCTTGATTTTGTTGTGTTCTTCCCCAATTTCTAAAATCCCCACCAAAATAGCCCCAAATTTTTTTGTGATTTGTTGGTTTGATGATGTTTTGTTGATTTTGTTCCATGGATTTGCTTGGTTTCGAGTGGATCTGACATTTCCCCAAGTTTCCCCATCTTTCATCCACGAAATCTCTTCAATTTTGACCCCAAAATCCCCATTTTCTGCCCAAAATCGTGCCCCGGATCTCAAATCCCGCGTTGACCCCGATACTCCAGACGACCGATGCTTTTACGGACATCCAGAGCCCCTGGAATGACCAGACGTCCGCAACTTTCCGGACGACCGGTTTCACCCAACAGAACCAAGTTTACGGATTTCCGAGCCCGACCGGACATCCGTCCTTTTACGGACGTCCGTAACCTGTAGTTTCAGACTTCGGCTGATATTTTTTTGTCCATAACTAATTCATCCGAACTCCGATTTTGACGTTCTTTAGCTCGTTTTGAAGCTAGTGACATCCCCCATCCCACAAAAATACTACCAACACCATTTGACTCCATCAAATTTTCGAAAATTTGGCAAGTTTGCCTAGGCCCTCCACCACATCATCTGCATAGCCACCACCGACTTCCGCAACCTAACCAATTTTGTTCCCCATAGCATTCGTGGTTGCTTGAGTAGTGATTCAAGTCTCCTAAGGTGTTTCGTATACTTAGGGACGGTCGCTTCTTCATCAACCACCACCACCATTTCCACATAACCTTGCCCACCATACATTTCACTAACACAACTTAACCCAATTTTTGTTTGAGCTTGTTTGAGTTGTGGCTTGTGTCTCCTAAGGTGTTTAGGCTACTTAGGGACGACACCTTCACCTCCGACACATGTATAACCCATCATTCCACTTCCGCATAGCCAAGTGCAAACCACCACCGTTTTCCGCTACCACCATTTGACATTGGCTTTTGAGATTTTGAGTTGTGGTTTTTCGGTTTTCTAGGGTGTTTCGGCTAACTAGGAATGGGTCGACTTTGGCAACACTGCCTCTCATCATCGCCAAGGATGGTAACCTCGACAACACCATTGTGCATTCCCATTGCAATTGCATTGATAACCTCTAGCCCATTTTGCGTCCCTTGCCTATCGAGACTAGCCATTTGAGTATTGCCGACAAGGTGACTTGTGCACATTAGTGATCATACTTCCCATAGCATACATGCCATATCATCGTGGTGCATATATTGGTATCATATATTGGGTCGCAAGTTTGTTCCCGCATATACACAATTGCTATCTTGGTTTGTGCATTGTACAAAATTGGCCATAAAAAAGCTTTTAAGCAAAAGAAAGAGAGCAAAGAAGCTTGTAAGCAAGTGCCATAGCATCATACCACATTGCACATAAGATTGTCATATCCGATCATCTTGCATCATCTTGAGAGAAACACCGGGCATACATACATAGCATACTTGGGATAGAAAGTATATCCATTTTGCACCTTATAGGTTTTGCACAAGTGTCGTATCTACCTATTGAGCAATCGTGCTAGCGTCTCTCTTGAGTTGTGCAACACGAGCGTTTTCCGTGGATTCCACATTTTGTGCTCATTCCTTGGTTGCATGACCCCATTTATCTATCCGTGTGTGTGTTTCCGTGTGCCACATATTGCTATTGGTCTACTTGTTTCGCTTGTGAATTTGTGAATCTCTTTCAACATTATTGACTCTTGCTAACATTTTGCATCAAATTTTTGTGCCACTATCCTCACCGAGCTCTACCCTAAGCTTTACTTGATAGGTGTGAGTGAACAAGTCCGGTACCAATTCCACTATTCTTTCACTTCACATTGAGTGAAACGGGATACATCCTCAACTTTGGGAAAAGGTAACTTGGTATTGGTTATCTCATTTCCTACTCACCTTTGCTTGAGTCTTCTGATGGATAGGCAAGGCATTGCACCTTCGATCTACAACAAGCCATGACAAACAACTCCGACGCCAAGATGCAAGCTCAAATGGAGGAGATCAAAGATGCTCAAGAGCACATGGTTCCGAGCTACCATCTCCGGCAAGATCACATCAGCATCAACACCGTCACCAACAAGAACGTGAAGGTCAAGAGCTGAACACAAACAACCTCTCAACGACTTCACCATCTCCCTTGGAATCTTCGCCAAGCAACTTCAAGGCATCTTCACCTACGGACATACGACATCTTCGCCAACAAGCACCCCAAGGCTATGCTCAAGAGAAGCTCCCCAAGTTCAAGTCCGCGACTTCACTGAGCTACTATGACCTCGACATCGACCACAAGATTCCTTTCTACGGGACTCAAGAACCCTAGGAGTATCTCGAGTGGGAGCGCTTGATGGATGACTACCTCAAGCTACATCAAGTTCGTCCCGAATATCATGTGAAGTGCGCCACAAGAAACTTCCACGACTACGCCTTGACATGGTGGCTTCACACACCTTTGGAGAGCTACGAGATGAGTTGGCCCAAGACAAAGAGAGCTTTGCAGCGAGAGTTCGTGCCTCCAACCTACACTGAACAACTTCGACACCAATTGGAGAAAACCATCCAAGGATCGAAGTCCATCGACAAGTACTTCAAGGAGATGAAGATTGCCTTGCGATGAGCCGGCGTGGACGACCCCATTTTGATGAAGTTCCACTTCTTCATGGGATTGAACAACGACATCTCCAAGACTATCTTCCTCGAGAACTACAAGTCCCTCGATGACTAGTACATTGGTGCTCTCAAGGCGGAAGAACAACTCATGAAGGCCAACGCTTCTCCACCCCAAACACACTTCGCGGCGACCAAGCTCTACGACAAGCATGAGGCTAGTACCACCACGATGTCCAAGCCCGACGAGCTCCAAGACGATGCTCCCAAGTTCGACTTCACTGCCATCCCTCTTTGTGGCATTGATGATGCCGAGTCTACTTCAACTCTTTTTCAAGACGGTGCAGCGACGAGTACGACTATGGAGACCCTAAAGGACCAAGCTTTGGAGGCGAGCGACAAGGTGGCGAGCAAGGATGATGTTTCCATCTTTGGAGGCAAGAGTGATGATGTGCCATCTTCGGCCTTCATCCACGGCAATGATGATGAGATGATCGAGCATGGGATTTTCCCTTCGGTCATGGAGGAGAGTGATGATGTGCCATCTTCGGCCTTCATCCACGGTGACGACGACGAGATGGTTGAGCATGGGATTCTACCTTCGACCACGGCGACGTATGATGACTTGAGTGACTTTTGCCACCATGTTGAGAGTGAGAGTGACTTCACCACTAGCCCCATATATGACGAGTTGCTCCAATTCCCATGTTAGGAGAGCCACAACCCTCACCACTTGAGTGAGATGAATGACTCCACCAAATGCGACTTTGAGTGCACCTACTTTGAGGGAGTGAGTAAACCACCACATAGAGAGAATGTGATAGTTGATAGGTCTCGTGAGGCCATTTGCATTTCTAACAACTTGACCTCTACCTCTTTTGTGTCTTCTCATTCGGTGCTAGGTCCCATTTATGATGACGTGCCAATCCTCGACGACTTCGTCCTCCCTTTGGAAAAGATGATGGCCATGGTGGAATATGATGCACCCCCCACATGGTTCCATCAAGATGAAGATGACCACCATTTGGTCTTTCCCACCTCACCTACACCACTTGAGTGGAATGACAAAGGCAACATAGGTGACGGTGATGCTCTAGTCCCACTAGTGGACATACTTGACATTGATTGCTTGCATGATGTTGATCCACCTAGTACCTTGCTTCATGCTAGTATGATTTCCCCATGTGATGATTGCCCATTTATGTTTGAATATGATGATTCTCATGTGGAGTCTATTAGTTGTGATGCCATGTTACATAAGATTTCTTGTGATAATTATTTAGGTCACATCATGTTTGATAATCCGCTTGACTTGTCATTTGCTATGCATGAGATCAACCATATGTCTTATTTGCAATCTCTTCATAGTGACTATGCATATGCCATTAAAATAAACCCAATTTGCACTTATGGCATGGATGACAAGCCCATGGTTATTGGCAATTTTTCTTGTGATGATATTGATATGCTCCCTTTGCCTCATTTATCTCATATGCCATGCCATGATCACCTAGCTTCAGATATGCATTGTTTTGGATGTTGTCCATTTTCTCCATATGATGTTTCCGATATTTCTCATGAGGAGACCCCCATAGTTTCCTCATACATTTTAGGAGATTTTGATCCATCCCATTCATTACATGATCCCAATAATTATGTGCACGATATGTTTCCCTTGAATGAAAATGTTGTTAATGTGCCATATAATTGTATGCTCAATTTGCATCCCCATCGTGTTATACATAACAACTATTCTTTCATGGTGGATGACATGTTCTTATATCATGCATCAAATTTCTTTGAGCATTTCTTATCTTGTGCTAACTCACATGTGCACATACACCTCATGATGGATGATGTGTACATTTACCACATGCAAAATTTCTTTGGTTTGTGTCTCTTTTGTGTAGGTACCCATGATTACTTGTCAACCTCGCAATCCCACGAGTTGACAAAACGAGATCTAGAGAGCAATGATGACTGGGGATCCCATGGATTGTCTTTCCCACCACTCTCTTCGCGCAAAGACTTCATGCATTTCTTCTACATGGACCTCACTTGGCTATGGGTTATTATCCATTACATATTATATGCCCATCTTTCCATGTTCACTTTGCATGATATGCTCATTACTATGCCTTTGCCATGCACTTGTGACCCATGCTTTGCATTACACATGATGATTGATTCTAGCACTTGTATGTGTATTTGCAAGCTTGGTGGAGTCATTGATTGTTGTTGCCATGTTCCATTTGTGACCCACCCCTATGATGGTACTATGATCTTGCTTTCTGTTCGTGCTTGCGAGATGTCAT
Organism: Triticum timopheevii; assembly: GCA_963921465.1. Lineage (NCBI taxonomy): Eukaryota > Viridiplantae > Streptophyta > Magnoliopsida > Poales > Poaceae > Triticum > Triticum timopheevii. The sequence continues at coordinate 241,607,189 of OY997264.1, read as the reverse complement.
GTGCATTACTTATGCCTATTATTTTCTCACATGACATGATTGCCATGATTTACTCTAGTGTGTTGCATCTTTGCTCCACTAGTTTGCACGACCTGATTACTATGATTGCTCATGTTGCATCACCCATGATTCATACTTGCTCAATTCATGCGGTTGATGAAAACCATCTATATGCTTTGCACATGATTCATATTGTTTCTTGGCATATATCTCCATGTGTTGCCTCTCTCATGCTAGATGATTTGCCATGTATTGAGTGCAAAAATGATTATCTTCTTGCTCATGAGATTGCCCCCATAGCATTCTCGCATATATTTGCAGATTTTGACATATTACTTGTGAAGCATGCTTGTCTTACTTCTTTGCACCATATACCTAGTGCCATGAATATCGCCATTGTTGCATCATATTATTCATGCACTTTTTCTTCTAATGGTTATGTTGCATCATGATGGATGATGTGTTTATCTACCATGCGCATAGATTCTTCGCTTTTTTGTGTGCATGTGTAGGATATTTGGACTTTGTGTCGACTTCCACTTCACGTGAGTTGACCATTCGAGCTCTTGACAGCGAGCCTCATATATTCTACCACGACTCGCTTCTACACCACATTTCCTACCATTTCGGCATTGTGAAGAATGCACAAGGACACGCTTTCAAGGTGACATCCTTCTTGAGCATGGATATTGAGGATCATGCTATTTGTGTTGCTTGCACCATGAAGCTTATTGGTCATCTTAGACCACTTGATGGCGCACATGTTAGAGATCTTGCCTCGACTTGCCGTTTTTCGCATTTCCATGCCTCATGACATATATACCTTGTGTGTTGCATCCAATTCTTGGACTACTTGCTACTATCATATGGTTGGTTGCACCAATATCATTTCTTCACGTATGCCATGTCCCTTTGTTTGTCACATGATTCACTTGATTGCCTCACACATGATGAACAATTGCTCTTTCTATTGTGTTGAGTGCCACACTATATTCACTACACCCTATGCACATTATGCTTGGATTGTCTTGCACTTGACCCATGTGTTTAGACACTTCATTTTATTTGGTGTTGTGAATGATTCTTATGCCTACCATAGACCTTTCATTGAGCAATTTGTGAATTCTTGCTATGACCTAGAGGTAGATGCTTTTTCTCTTGTAACACATATTTGCATCACTACCTCACAATTGCATGCTTGTCCCCATGATATCTTTGATTGTGCTCAATTTATGTGCTTACATGCCATGTCACAATCCTTTGTCACACCATATGATATGCTTGATGACGACACTTGTTGGGTGAATCACCTCTTGAACGCTTGGTTTTGCACTAACGCTAACCACATTTGTTTTTCAAAGTGTATGTTGTACTTGCTCCTATTGAAGGAATCACTAGATGGTGCGTCATTAGAGAGTGCCCGTTTTGAGCTTCAAGATGATGAGTGCTTGGTGATTGACCACTTCAACACGGCGACGCCATCTCTTACCCATGGTGATTTGGCTTTCGATCCGAGGTCAGATCTTTTCCAAGGGGGAGGGGATGATGCGGAGTATCCTACGGACATCACCATGTCAAGAGTCCATTTGGCAAGTGACACGTGCGACCCCTACTTCTCATACATAAAGGTGAATCTTCTCCTTTACACGTGTTCACTTGACCCCTTCGAGGAAGGTTATACTACTTGATACTCCACTTGTGTGCATGCATAGGTATTGTCGGAATGCTACAGATGACGAGGAGGAGTGCAAGCGCCAAGGAATACCTACACCATCCGCGAGGGAAGCGTGGACGCAAAGACGGAAGAAGACGGAGCTGCGGAGTCCCTAGAGGCCGAATGACCGACGTGCCACCGGATGTCCGACAATCTACAGCCACCAGACGACCAGACTGCGCCGGATGTCCGACACGTGGAACTCCAGCCAGCCCAAGAGTCCCTGCCGAGATCTACAACGACTGGACGACTGACCGAGACCGGACGTCCGACACCTCCCAGGCCACGGACGACAGAGCGCCACCGGACGACCGGTGCCATGGTGACAGAACGATATTTATGGAAGTCCGAAGACTTCCAGACGTCGGGACCGTCCCGAGCCTCTGGGCGTCTGAGGGAGTCCTGGACTAGGGGGTGTCCGGACAGCCGGACTATCATTATCTGTCGGACTCCAAGACTACGAAGATACAAGATTGAAGACTCCGGCTCGTGTCCGGATGGTACTTTCCTTGGCGTGGAAGGCAAGTTGGCAATACGGATATGTAGATCTCCTACCATTGTAACCGACTCTGTGTAACCCTAGCCCTCTCAGGTGTCTATATAAACCGGAGGGCTTTAGTCCGTAGGACAACATACATTACAACAATCATACCATAGGCTAGCTTCTAGGGTTTAGCCTCCTTGATCTCGTGGTAGATCTACTCTTGTACTACCCATATCATCAATATTAATCAAGCAGGACGTAGGGTTTTACCTCCATCAAGAGGGCCCGAACCTGGGTAAAAACATCGTGTCCCTCGTCTCCTGTTACCATCCGCCTAGACGCACAGTTCGGGACCCCCAACCCGAGATCCGCCGGTTTTGACACCGACATTGGTGCTTTCATTGAGAGTTCCTCTATGTTGTCACCGATAGGCTTGATGGCATCTTCAACCTGCAACGCTGTCCAGGGTGAGACTTTTCTCCCCGGACAGATCTTCGTATTCGGTGGCTTCGCCCTGCGGGCCAATTCACTTGGCCATCTGGAGCAGATCGAAAGCTACACCCCTGGCCGTCAGGTCAGATTTGGAAGCTTAAACTTCACGGCCGATGTCCGCGGAGACTTGATCTTCGACGGACTCGAGCCACAGCCAAGCGCGTCGCACTGTGTCGACGGGCATGATTTAGCTCTGCCACCGAACAGTGCCTTGGTGGCCGCACACGGCTCCGCTCCGGCCATTGGCCTGGAGCCGATCGCCCAGATCGAGGGCTGGTGGATAGACGCCGCCCTGGGGGCTCCAACATCCACGGCGATGGAGCCGAACACTAATCTTGTCCCCTGCGAAAATCGTGATTCTGAGGCGCCGGACTCCGAACCTCTCACGCCCCTACCAATCGATCCGGATTGGGCGCCGGTTATGGAATTCACCGCCGCGGACGTCTTCCAATGCTCGCCTTTCAGCGATATCTTGAATTCACTAAAGCATCTCTCGTTATCAGGAGAGTCCTGGCCGGATTATGGCCAGGATGGTTGGGATACGGACGACGAAGAAATTCAGAGCCCACCCACCACCCACTTTGCAGCCACTGTCGACGATCTAACCGACATGCTAGACTACGACTCCGAAGACATCGACGCTATGGACGACGATGTCGGAGACGAACAGGAACCAGCGCCCACAGGGAACTGGAAGGCCACCTCGTCATACGACGTATACATGGTGGATACCCCAGAAGATGGGGACGGCGAAGAAACAGCGGAGGCAGATCCCTTAAAGAAACAGCCCAAGCGCCGGCGTCAGCGGCGCCGCTCTAAATCTCGCCACAACAAGAATGGAGATTCCGGCACAGGAGGTAATAATACTCCAGAGAGTTCCGAAGACAATCCCCTCCAGCAAGACTCAGCGCAGGAGGATGCAGAAGCAAGCCCTCATGAGGGGGCGGCAGACGAAGAGGTTGAGGATCATAATTATATGCCTCCCTCCCAAGACGAAGCAAGCCTCAACGATGACGAATTCGTCGTACCCGAGGACCCCATCGAACAAGAGCGCTTCAAGCGCAGGCTCATCGCCACAGCAAACAGCCTAAAGAAAAAGCAGCAGCAGCTTCAAGCTGATCAGAACCTGCTGGCCGATCGATGGACCGAGGTCCTCGCGGCCGAAGAGTATAAACTCGAACGTCCCTCCAAAAGTTACCCAAAACGCAAGCTGCTCCACCGATTAGAGGAGGAAGCATACGTACCTCCATCACCAGCGCACGATATGGCTGACCGACCACCCCGTGGTCGTGACAGAGAGGCATCCAGGCCCCCAGCCAAGACCATACCCCGGCATCGCTCCAAAAGCACGAAGCCAAGAGGGAATGCGCCGGACTTGCGAGACATATTGGAGGACAAAGCAAGGCAATCCAGATCCATCTATGAATCACGTGGGCGCCCTACGACCCACGACGAATACCGTCGTGCCGGATACAATAACCCCGGCTGGGCCGAACACAGCAAACAGCGCTCTCTCGAGCTGCGTCGCGATATCGCTCAATACAGGGGCGCCGCACACCCGTTATGCTTCACTGACGAAGTAATGGATCATCAGATCCCCAAAGGGTTTAAACTCGTAAACATCGAATCTTACGATGGCACAACAGACCCCGCGGTGTGGATCGAAGACTATCTTCTCCACATCCATATGGCCCGCGGCGACGATCTCCACGCCATCAAGTACCTCCCACTCAAGCTTAAAGGACCAGCTCGGCATTGGCTTAACAGCCTGCCCGCAGAGTCAATTGGGTGTTGGGAAGACCTGGAGGCCGCATTCCTTGATAACTTCCAAGGCACATATGTGCGACCACCAGACGCCGACGACCTAAGCCACATCATTCAGCAGCCAGACGAATCGGCCAGACAATTCTGGACACGGTTCTTGACGAAGAAAAATCAAATCGTCGATTGTCTGGACGCAGAGGCCCTTGCATCCTTCAAACATAACATCCGGGACGAATGGCTAGCCCGGCACCTGGGGCAGGAAAAGCCGAAATCCATGGCAGCCTCACATCATTAATGACCCGCTTTTGTGCGGGAGAGGACAGCTGGCTAGCCCGCAGCAACAATCTCCGTAAAAATTCTGGTAGTCCGGATACTAAGGACAACAACGGCAGGTCACGTCGAAACAAAAACAAGCGCCGAATTAATGGCGACGATAAGGAGGATACGGCAGTCAATGCCGGATTCCGAGGCTCTAAACCCGGTCAATGGAAGAAGCCATTTAAAAGAACCACTCTGGGTCCGTCCAATCTGGACCGAATACTCGACCGCTTATGCCAGATACATGGCACCTCTGAAAAGCCAGCTAACCACACCAATAGAGATTGCTGGGTGTTCAAGCAGGCCGGCAAGTTAATTGCCGAAAACAATGACAAGGGGCTAAATAGCGACGATGAGGAAGAGACCCAGCCACTGAACAACAGAGGACAGAAGGGTTTTCCCCCACAAGTACGGACGGTGAATATGATATACGCGACCCACATACCCAAGAGGGAGAGGAAACGCGCACTAAGGGACGTCTATGCGATGGAGCCAGTCGCCCCAAAGTTAAACCCATGGTCCTCTTGTCCGATCACTTTCGATCGAAGAGACCATCCGACCAGCATACGCCATGGCGGATTCGCCGCATTGGTCTTAGATCCAATCGTCAATGGGTTCCACCTCACGAGAGTCCTGATGGACGGCGGCAGTAGCCTGAACCTGCTTTATCAGGATACAGTGTGCAAAATGGGCATAGACCCATCAAGGATTAAACCTACAAAGACAACCTTTAAAGGTGTCATACCAGGAGTGGAAGCCAACTGCACAGGCTCAGTCACACTGGAAGTGGTCTTCGGATCCCCGAATAATTTCCGGAGTGAAGAGTTAATCTTCGACATAGTCCCGTTTCGCAGCGGCTATCACGCTCTGCTCGGGCGAACCGCGTTTGCCAAATTCAACGCGGTGCCGCACTATGCATACCTAAAGCTCCAGATGCCAGGCCCTCGTGGAGTCATCACGGTCAATGGGAATACGGAACGCTCCCTCCGAACGGAGGAACATACAGCGGCTCTCGCGGCAGAAGTACAGAGCAGCCTTCTAAGGCAATTCTCGAGTCCGGCTGTTAAACGGCCGGATACAGCAAAGCGCGCCCAGAGCAATGCCAACCAAGACCACCTGGCGCAATCAGAGCACGCGTAGCAATGCGGTCCCAACCCTCGCCCACGTATGATCGCAAGAATAACACTCCGCGTACATCATTACGCTTTGGAGAAACCATGGGCACAGGGGAGGGGGCACGATCACAACGGACCCAGAGTGCGGTTCGACCACACCGGGGGCTCGCAAATGTGCCCCTCTTTTTTTTATTTTTCTTCTTTTTTGTACGCAGGACTCTGTTAACCAGAAGCCCTGTCCGGCGGCGAACCTGCCGAACTCATGATGCAACAGTCAGGGACTAAAGAAGGCCGCGCCGAACACTCAGGTGGTCTCAATTACGAGCATTAAGTTCGATTATATACACCAAATCCGCAGCTCATCCCTAGAGGGGGACATGTTTATTTAGTCCAAATCCCTTGCTTACCGCACTATTTGTATCAGTCCGCTCTACTAGCAGACTTTTCTTTCATTAATAATGCAGCACCTTTATGATCGCAATTGCATCACATTTTATATATATGCTCATTATATGACATCTGGCACCCGTATATTTTGGTACGGCATAATACACCGGGGGCTTATGTTCCCCACTCTATGGTGTGATAAAGTCCGAACACTTTCACAAGTGCAGCACCCCGAACTTATAGCATTATATGAATCGGATCCGAATCATGTCTTGGGTCAATAGTTGGGTTTGCCCGGCTCCCACGTTTTGGTGCCTTACATTCCGTTCTGTCGGCTAAGGTGGCACTGGGAGAACCACTGCGATTGCGCCCCGGTTGAGCCAGGTCAACGCCTCAGTGGAGAAAGCTAAAACTGACTGGCATGATAAGGCGAGAGACTGGTCGCTGTTCGAGAGGTTTTTTCGGGTCCTTAAAGACTCACGCCGCTTCGAGCGAAGTTCCGGATAATGTCCGATGAAGGCGTGGATAGCGCCCCGGATTCGGTCTTCCGAATACTAGGGGCTTCGCCGAAATTTAAAATTATAGAATTCTATGGCAAAGTGAGAGTGTTCAAGCACTATAAGTCCGGTTGCCTTGTTCGTCGTGTTGAGCGCCTCCCTAGATGGACACAAAAATGGGAACAAGAGTGCTCAAGTTTATTCCGAACACCCCAGCACTTGTGGCTTGGGGGCTGAAGCCAACGACTTGCCATCTCTCGGATTTTACAAATGGCCGCACAGAAGGTAATATTTTAAATTAAACACGCGTTGCTCATGGCGCATATGAACAAAGTTTTCAGCGCACAGGATAAATAAACAGCGAGTTCACTCAAAGATTACATTTCGGGAGCACTCATTTGCAATATTGCAGGCTCCCTTCAGGACAATTTTATAATACTTCTCCGGCGTGCGATACTCCTTGCCCGGTGGCGGTGGGTCCGTGAGAAGCTTCTCCGCATCCAATTTGCCCCATTGCACCTTTATGCGGGCAAGGGCCCGACGAGCGCCTTCGATACAGGCGGAGCGCTTGACTACATCCAGCCTGGGGCATGCATCCACCAGCCGCCGCACGAGGCCAAAGTAGCTACCAGGCATGGCCTGTCCAGGCCACAGCCGGACTATGAGGCCCTTCATGGCCTCCTCAGCTACCTTGTGGAGTTCGACCAGCTGCTTCAGCTGGTCGCTTGGGGGCACCGGATGGCCGGCCTCAGTATACTGAGACCAGAAGACCTTCTCCGTCAAGCTCCCCTCCTCACCACGATAGAATGCGGCGGCATCAGACGCACTACGCGGCAGATCTGCAAACGCCCTTGGAGAGCTCTGAATGCGGGTAAGTGTCAGGTAGTTCACATTAACATGCCTGCTTTGCATGAAAAACGCCTTACCCGCCGCTATCTTCTTTATATCCTCAACCTCCTGAAGGGCCTTACGGGCCTCGGCCTTGGCGGACATGGCACTTTCGAGAGCCGAGGCAAGCTCGGACTCTCGAGTCTTGGAGTCACGCTCCAAACTCTAATGTTTTTCCATGAGAGCTTGGAGCTCTTGCCGAACTTCCGCCACCCGTGCCTCTTGCTTTTCTCGCTCAGTCCGTTCCGTGGCCGCACTGCGTTCGGCCGCGGACATAGCATCCTTCAGGGTTGCCACCTTGTTAGTGGCCCCTGCAATACACATATTATACTTGTTAATTTTATTTGCAACCAAAATCCTTTTCTGTAAGGTACTTATTCAAAGAGGTGTTACTCACCTTCTTTTTCCTCGAGCTGCTTCTTTGCATGGCCGAGCTCTTGCTCGGACCGCTCGAGATCCTTCTTCAGCACGTCAACCTCCGCCGTTAGTGGGGCAGAGGTCAGAAGCGCAGCCTGCAAAACAATATTGACATATTTTAGGCAACCTTGTGTATATCTTGTTAAAGATCCTTAGTCCGGCTTTTCTTTCCGAACACCGAACCAAGCATCAGGGGCTACTGTCTATGCGGTATTACATTACATAATTTTAACTTCTTACCTCAAAGCCTGTTAAAAGGCTGCTGCAGGCTTCAGTCAGCCCGCTCTTAGCGAGCTGAACCTTCTCAATCACCGCACTCATGATAGTGCGGTGTTCTTCCTCGATGGAAGCGCCTTTAAGCGCCTCCAGCAAGTTATCCGGCGCCTCCGGTTGTACGGAGGCCGCTGGCGTCACGGTCCTGCCCTTCTTTCGAAGGGGCCGCTTGCCGGACTCTGGAACCACTGTGGGTTCCGATGTAGAGTCCGGCACGAAGTCCGGGAGGCTGCCTGACGGCGCCTCCGGAGCCTCCTCCTGATGGGTCCCTCTCTGGGATCCCACCTCGACGTCCTCGTCGGCGCGTGGGGTGGAGGCAGTCGGGATGGAATTCACATCCGACGAGGCCAATGACCCACTCGATGAGTCGGGGAGATCATCATTGGCCGGACTACGGGCAGAATGCGGCGTTAGAAGGATACTACGCGACATAAAAGAAATTACACATCAAGGATCCGGATACTTACGATCTTGCCGGACGCCTGGCCCTTGGAGGCCACTCATCCTCACCAACGCTAATGTTGGCGAAACTGTCCGGGGGGATAGTTCTCCCCCTCTTGGACCCTTCGGCCTCCCCGATGGGGGAAGCCTTCCTTTTCTTCTCTCCCTCCTCCGGGAGAGAGTACTCCTCCTCGTCTTCGGGGGAGGAGTCCTCATCGTCGTTAGACGCCTGATTGCGGGAACTCTTTCGAGTCCCCGCGGCCACCTTCTTGGCCTCCTTCTCCGGCACCACGTGCGGTGCCGGAACCAGCAGCCCTGTTAAACGGGCGTCCACTGGGTCTTCTGGCATGGGAGCCGGGCTGATGAGCAGCTTGGCCTTCTCCATCCATTCCTGTCAAAGAAAGAGGCAGAATGAGACCTCACTAGAGTCAATCTAATTATCACAAGTGTCCCGTAATGGGGTTGAATCACTTACCTCGTCAGTTGGATACTGCGAGCTGAATCCGCTGTCTTCGGTCGCGGACGCGGGGGCTTCGGCGCCCTTGAATAGCACCCTCCAGGCGCCTTCGTATGTTGTATCGAAGAGCCCGCTTAGCGCCGGGTGCTGTTCCAGATTGAACTCCCACAAATTAAATGCCCGTTCTTGGCATGGGAGGATCCGCCGGATGAGCATGACTTGGACCACGTCGACGAGCCTGAGCCTATTGCTCACCATCTTCTTAATACATGCTCGGAGTCCCGTCACCTCCACCGGATTCCCCCACTGCAAGCCCTTCTCTTTCCAGGAGGTGAGCTGCGTGGGGATGCCAGATCTAAACTCGGGGGCCGCCGCCCATGTGGATTTATGCGGCTCGGTGATGTAAAACCACCCCGATTGCCACCCCTTGACGGAGTCCACGAAGGTCCCTTCTAGCCAAGGGACGTTGGGCAATTTGCCCAACATGGTGCCTCCGCATTCCTCTTGCGTACCCTTCACAACCTTCGGCTTGACGTTGAAGGTCTTGAGCCACAGGCCGAAGTGGGGCCGAATGCAGAGGAAGGCCTCGCACACGACGATAAACGCCGAGATGTTGAGGATAAAGTTCGGTGCCAGATCGTGGAAATCCAGGCCGTAGTAGAACATGAGCCCCCAGACAAATGGATGGAGTGGAAAGCGCAGTCCACGGAGGAAGTGGGGGAGGAAGACGACCCTCTCATGAGGCACGGGGGTAGGGATGAGCTGCCCCTCGTCGGGCAGCCGATGCCCGATATCGCCGGAAAGGTATCCGGCGCTACGCAGCTTGGTGCTGTCCTCCTCCTTGACGGTGGAGGCTAACCATTTGCCTCCCGCTCCGGACATATTCGGAGAAGGTCGAGGCGAGATGCGCGAGCTCGGGCGTTGGAGCTTGAGTTCACGGGGATGGATAAGCAAAGGAGGAAGAAGGCGTAGGTGAGAAGGTGAATCCTTATCCCTTATATATAGGCGGACAAAACTATGCGTCCCCCACCAGCCTGGTAAAACTCGCTTATCTCCCAAGCGCCACCATAAATGGCGCGGTTGGGTTACCCACGCACGTATTGATGAGAATCCAGGAATAAGGGGAACACGATCTCTGCTTCGACAAGACATGCCAAGGAAACCGCTTCGCTAAACATGCTGAGGTGGTATAATAATTCAAACAAAGGCCTGGTGGCGGTGTGATGTCACGCCGCATAATACGTCAGCAGATTGAACTAAGTGTACATTTTATTCTCTCTACGGTGGAATGTGGAATTTATTTTGCAGAGTCGGACACTATCCTGGTGTTCATGATCTTCTCTGGATTATTCAAGGGAGGAACCCGCCTTGCAATGCCGAACATTATGCACGCCGGACTTATCATCATTGAAGACTGGTTCAGGGGCTACTGAGGGAGTCCTGGACTAGGGGGTGTCCGGACAGCCGGACTATCATTATCCGCCGGACTCCAAGACTACGAAGATACAAGATTGAAGACTCCGGCTCATGTCCGGATGGTACTTTCCTTGGCGTGGAAGGCAAGCTTGGCAATACGGATATGTAGATCTCCTACCATTGTAACCGACTCTGTGTAACCCTAGCCCTCTCCGGTGTCTATATAAACCGGAGGGCTTTAGTCCGTAGGACAACATACATTACAACAATGATACCATAGGCTAGCTTCTAGGGTTTAGCCTCCTTGATCTCGTGGTAGATCTACTCTTGTACTACCCATATCATCAATATTAATCAAGCAGGACGTAGGGTTTTACCTCCATCAAGAGGGCCCGAACCTGGGTAAAAACATCGTGTCCCTCGTCTCCTGTTACCATCCGCCTAGACGCACAGTTCGGGACCCCCTACCCGAGATCCGCCGGTTTTGACACCAAACGGACGTCCGACGCCTGTGTGCGCAGCCACGGGCCTGTGGCCTTGTATCCCTCTCCCACTTACCCCTTCGTGGCTTCGACTATAAATAGACCACCTCCACCTACTTTCTAGGCTTAGCAAATATGATAGCTCATTCTTAGGTGAGCTTTGCTCCTACCTCCTCCTCTTGAGAGAGAGAGACCACTCCCATGGAGTTCAAGACCTCCATATGAGAAGATCATGTGGGATATCGTCAAGACCCCCTCGTGGGAAGATCCGTCTAGGATACCATCAAGACCTCCTCTTGGAGATGAACTCTACCTTGTAGCTTTCCTTTTGTTGTTCATGTACCCTTGTGGATCTTGTGTGTTTGATTGTCTAGTGGATGTGTGATTGGACTTGTTCTTGAGTGTTTCCCCTTGTGATTTCTCCCTATTCTTCCCCATGTTCTTCGAGGGATCCCACTCCAAACGTGAAAGATCTGCCTACAATGGGTTAGCCATGTATCAACCGCCCCTAGTGTTATCGGGCTCAGCATTAATGCATGAGCCGCACGTTATTGTTGCTGGGTTGAGGCGGCATCTGAAGGCACATCCTATGAGGATTGCAGGAAGAGAGACTTCTTTCCATCAGCCTTAAGACGATCTTGCTCCGGCAATTCAGGCAAAGGTCTTGCGGCTCATCATGCTCAAACCCCGAGTCATACTGCTGAGCCATCAATCCTCCGTCGCATGGCATCATCCATGGCTTCTTTGACGGTGGTGACATCATCAGCCACTAATGGAGCCTGATCTTCCTCATGCCATCTGCTATCACCCGGCACGATAGGCGCTACTAATTGGGTAGGTGGGGTGGTGGTATTCATACCTTCCTGAGGCTTCTTGGTCGTTTATGTGCTCCCGGCCGCCTCTAGGCGAAGGAGACTCTTCAACCATAGCAGGACCAAACTCTTGCAATTGTCAAGCCGTGGCGAGGTCTCACCGTCATCTCCCCCTAGTGGTACGCCAAATTCTCGTAGCCCACTTTGACACTGGCCACGAAACCTTGAAGACTCCAGGGTGCATCAGCCGACTATGGAACAATTGTTACTTCAGCTTCACTATCGTCGCCTTTCCCACATCCACCTTCTGGTCGCTGATGGTGTATAGTATGGTGCACGGGGTTTCGTCATCCTACGAAGACATGTTTGTGACGTGAGACATCTGGATTGCAACAAAAACAGGAGATTATACATGTATTGAAGAGGGCCAGTGTGAAAGGTAGTTACTGTTAGGGCGTCGAGCTCAGCCAAAGACGAAGCCCCGCCAAGCACCCAAAGATGGAGGACGGGCTGCTATTATCAGGTGTGGTTGAGTGAGCAGGTGCTGGTGCAACGCTAAATGAGGTGCTCCCAACGAAGCTGGGAAGGGGAAAGTTTGCTGCCTCTTTATCTGGATTTTGCTTGGTCCAATTGATGACAACCGGAATCAAGGCACCAAACTAAGATGCCATTCCCTCTCTTGCGGCACCTACCGCTGCTTTGACTGCCTCGTTCAGCAACTCAGGTTGTATCGCTTCTTTGGTCTCAACTGATTTCTTATCAACCGCAATCTCAACCTTCTTGTCGATGTTTATTTCTTTTAACTTCCGTCTTTGCTTTCTCTCCTCGATGTCCTCACGGTACTAGTGCTTCCACGTGGTGTTATCTCCCATGCCGTGCACGCATCAATATGACGCCCGAGTGTCCACCGGGAGTCTTTCAATATATTCAATGCCCGGTTGAAATGGGTGTCCCACTTGGGCCTTGCCAATGCCTCAGACAGCAAGTCGCTTTCGGCTGCAATCCTATGCTGCTCATTCTACCAAAGGAACATGGATCATTTATAAATGTGACTAAACACGTAGTCGTATTGATCAGAAGCTAAAATTAGGGGGTAAATTAATAATTACCAGCAGTCTCATGAACTCCCTCGTGACCGCGTCCATTTTGAAAACCTTGTTCACTGGGTCACAATGGTACCGGGTGCTGATGACATCACGCTCCTGCAGGACGGTGAACTCCGCCAAGGGGTCTCAGAGCCCTAGACTTTTGCGTTTCGCGTCCTCCTTGGCCCATATGGGCCTCTTCCCCACGTAACCACATCTTTCGAGGCGGTGGTACCCCATGTTCCTTTCTTGAAGCCCCTCCGTGTACTCTGACTTTCTTAGGCAGCTTCGAGAACGCAAGCCTTTCTGAATATCTCGAACTGCTCTTCTGTAATTGTCGGATTATCCTTTACAATCTCGGAGTAAGGTTCCTTTTGGACGATGATCCGATGTTTCACCCTTACTTTCCAGGCGGACAACGCGCCGCTAAACTTGACCATGGCTTTGTTGTTTATCTTCTTCATTGTCGGGTCTTGCCACGGTCGAGGATATTTGGTTTCATCCCGGCCCGGGAACAAGAATATCTGGTGTAGCTTCGTTAGGAGGATGTTCTGCATATTTGGTATCTTCCTTAATTTTTCGTCGTTGATGGTGGAGGTTTCCCATAGGATACGGCCTACTTGATTGTTGTAGCACATGCGCGCTTCCTTAGGCTTTGTTGGCTCGAAATTGTCGGTGTCCACCGCCATGACCACCAGTCTAGTAGTGACGAGCTGATTTGGGCAACGTATCCTCTTTGATGGCGGTTCTTTACCGGCTAATTCGCCAGCATCGGCAGCGTTCTTGGCCCGGATATCGATGCTGGTGTCAGTCTCAGTGCAACCCTTGGATGTGACGGGGGGTACAACAACAACTCTTGCTCGTCCAAATAGTTGTCTACTACCTCGTAGATGTTGCAATTACCAGAACCCCCTCCTTCATCGTTGTTAGCCATGTTTCCTACGATTAAGTCTAGTCAATTAATTCTAGACATAATAAAATAAATAATGAAATAAAAAGGCCTATGTTTTGCCGGAATGTTTATTCATTCAAGTTGCGGCAAATCCCATGCACTCGATTTGTCCTAGTTTCTAGCACAAGTCAAGCCAAAATTCACGGAAAATTTCAGCATGACCTTTGATAAAAAGTGGACAAATCGAGCGCCTAAAATTTGCCGGAACAGAAATGACTCAACATTCCGGCAAAACATAGGCCACTCGCATAACATCCATGCAAAGAACAAAAGGCCACTTGGGCACAATCAAAAAATTCATATAGGCCACTTGGGCCATTGCGATACTTTTGTAGCACATAAATATATAGCAAATTTGGATCATCTAATATTCAAAGATACTTAGCTCTTTGCACCCTGTTCATCCTTTCTACGTTATATTTTTTCTAAACCAAAATTTTGCTCTAAAATGAATTTTTTCCTCTGTCCGCAGCAAGATTATTCTCTGTTAAAACCCTAATTAAACTAGTTAACCTAGCTAACCAAATTAATTAGTTAACCTAGCTAACCTAATTAACTAGTTAACCTAGCTAGTTCTAGGTTCAAACCCTAGAAACATATATGAAGATCTCTCTAACCTAATTAATATCTACTAGTACCCTAACTAGAAAAACACCTACTGTACCCTAAGAAAAACATCTATGAACCCTAATGAATGGCAGGAAGAACCGAGGCAGAGAGAGAGGAGGGGTGGGGGCTTACAGAGAGGTTGGCGGGGAGGTGCTCGAGGGAGACGGTGGCAGGGAGAGCGTCGAGGGTGGCTCCGGTGGCATCTATGGCGGCTCCGGTGACGGCGACGGTGACGGAGGCAGGGTGTTGAGGAAGGCAGGGGCGGCGAGGGAGCAGGGGCGGGGCGGCAATGGAGCAGGGTAAGCGAGGGAGAGGCAGGAGACGCCTGGGGGGGGATTTGGGCAGAAAGGAGAAGGAAGCCCGTGCGCTGGGGGGGGGGGGGGTTAAGTCAACTTAGCGATAGCGCGGGTTTCCAACACGCGCTATAGCTCACTTAGCTATAGCGCGGGTTGGCGGCCAGCGCTACCGCTACAGGAAGTAGCTATAGAGCTGGTTGTAAACGAGTGCTACTGCTATTTCTTTTATCTTTTCTTTTCTTTTTCTTTTCCTTTTTATTTTCTTTTCCTTTTCACTTTCTTTTCCTTTTCATTTTATTTTGTTTTCTTTTTCTTCTCTTTTCTTTTCTTATCTTTTCTTTTTCTTTTCTTTTCTTTTCTTTTCTTTTCCTTTTCGTTCCTTTTCTTATCCTTTTCTTTTCTTTTCTTTTCTTTTCTTTTCTTTTAAATTCCTTTTAATTTCCTTTTCTTTCTCTTTTTATTTTATTTTTCTTTCCTTTTCTTTTCTTTTCTTTTCCTTTTCTTATTCTCTTCTTTTCTTTTCTTTTCTTTTCTTTTCTTTTCTTTTCTTTTCTTTTAATTTCCTTTTCTTTCTATTTTTATTTTCTTTTCCTTTCCTTTTTCTTTTTCTCTTCCAAAAGATGACAACACCGGAACCATATATATTACATTATTTGACAGATAACGATTAAGTGCATATACAAAATAGGAACATATATATTACATCATTTGACCGATAACAGTTTCTCAGCGTCGAAGTTTAAGTTTGTGAGTGAGCTTCTTTCTTTCTTATTCGGTGCCGAATAATTGAGCCCCTCCTTATGACTTCTCCTTTTCCATGGAGTGCAATTTTTCTTAGGTAATGTAGTCTTGCTTCTTCTTTTGACATATGCTTCATCGTCATCATCATCTTCCCTCATCGGGTCGCTGTACTAGTCGTAGTCTTCCTCATTAGCGACCCCGTCCATTCCGACGATGCTCCTTTTGCCTCTCCTCATGACAACATGGCTCGGATTGCTCTGGTCGGTTATGAAGAAGCATTGTGTCACGTGCTTAGCGTGTACCCATGGCTCAGTTTTGGTTATGATGTTCACGGTAGTTGCGCTCTTCGCATCGGGTATACACATGGTAGTGAAGTACCGGTTCTGTTTTTGGACTGCCTTAGCCCATCTAACACAGAAGATTGTCGCACTGTGCAGTCCAGCATAGCCAAGCTCCCAGATTGTTTCGAATATATTTACTTACGTTTGATGGGTATTTGCGTGTTCATTTTCAAAATTACAGTAGCACAAAAGAGAGCTCCTTGTATTCAATATCCTTATGTGGAAAAAGGATACCCAAAGGAGTGAATAGGGATTTTGTTTTATCAACAAAGAAGAGTGGAGTTTCTTTTTTTTCACAAAATATACCAAAAATTCAAGGTAATACAAGAAATAGGATAGGATCCTTTACTACGTCTTTTGGGGCTCTTCGACCCTTCTGTAGAATCTTTCAGTTACGCCATTGTTGTCGGTCATGCATTCCATCATCACCCCTGAGTTCTGGTAATCACTGTCTATGTCTTTGGCCTCCGTGTAAAATGTGTATCCGTTGATATCATACGCCTGATATGTCACGAGGTTGGCCGTGGGGCCATGTGCTAAGGCGTGTATGAGCAATCCGTACGCACTGCCCTCTTTCGGTTGATTAGCACGAATATGCTCTTTGAACCAACGCAAGAAATTGTGCTCTCTAGTAACTTTGGCCTCCATCTTGTTTAGCCCCTAGTCACGATACTTCTTTATGATGGTTTCTTTGTGCAACTCCACGAAAGGATCTACCATGTCTAGGTGTTGTAGCACTACTAAGTTTGCTATGTCCAAGTCGTTCGTCGACCCAACTAGTCCACATGCAAGTCCCTACGGCCGTTCGTGTGACCTTATCCTCCCAGCCTCCCAAGCTGCTTTTTGACGGGCAAACCAACAACAGGGTTTTCGCCGGCTAGATAATTCTCGCAGAAGGAGATGCACTATTGGGTCAGATAGCCCTGCATGATGCTTCCATCTGGACAGGACATGTTACAAACGAATCCTTTGATGACCCCAATCATCCTCTCGAACACCATCATGCTGTGAAGGAATGACGACTCGAGGTCGATGATGTCGTCCACAATGTGGACACACAGATGCGCAATGACATCAAGGAAAGCGGGCGGGAAGTAAATCTCAAGCTCATTTAGTATGACAACGATCTCTTCCTATAGCCTTCGGAGCTGCTTCACACTGATCAACTTTCGAGATATAACATCAAAAAAGTTATAGATACCAGCAAGCGTCTCATGGACGTGCTCGTCCATTATACCTCTAAGGGCAATCAGAAGGATCTACGTAATCATCATGTGACAGTCATGAGACTTCATCCCACTGAACCTTTTCTTCTTGGTGTCTACAAATCTGCTTATCTTCCCGTAGTAACCGGAACTAACTTTGATTCCGGTAAGGCACTTGAAGAATTGATCTATCTCCTTTGTACTTAGGGTAAAGCAAGAAGGGGGGCAATAATTCTCTTCCTTCTTGTTGACTTTTTTTGCCCCTGTCCCCCGCCCCCATGTCCATCTCCTACGACTTTTTTCGAGGCGATATGTGGAGATCTGCCTTAATTTTCAAATCTTCCAAGTCTCTTCTTGCCTTCGGCCCATCCTTGGTCTTATCCGGCATGTTCATCAGTGTTGCTAGAAAGCTCTCAAGGACATTCTTCATGATATGCATTTGATTAAGGACATGAGGCATGTCTAGTTTGGGCCAGTCGTCCAAGTGGCAGAAAATAGACCTCGTCTTCCATACCTTTAGCAGCGGCTCCAATGCCTTTTTCGTCGTCTTTCCCAGCGCGGGGCACTGTTCCTAGTTTTTCAATAGCTCGTCAATTTCTGCACCGCTCCGCTTACATGGAGATCCTCGATGCTCAGCCTCACAATTGAATATATCTCCACAGTTTCTCTACGGGTCGTCCTTCTCTAGCCATCTTCGATGACCCATGTACACGATTTTCCCAGACCCGCCATCTTTCATTGACGTTAGCTGCTGAGACGTCGTACCATCCATGCATCGCATGCATCCACAATATTCGTGGCACACCTGCCTGCGACATATCCGTAACCGAGATAGTCATGCACCGTCGTGATCAACCCGGCTCTCATATAGAAATGCTCGCCTTTGCTGGCGTCCCATGTCCTGGCCGGTGTTTTCCATAATGTGTCTAACTCTGCTTGAAGTAGCCCCCGATACATATTAATATTATTTGCAAGTTGTTTCGGCCCTTGAATATGCATGCTCATGTGTATGTACTTTGACTTCATCCACAACCAGTGGGGGAGGTTGTACATCAATAAAAACATGGGCCATTTGCTATGGTTGGTGTTCTGGTTGCCAAACGAATTCATGCCATCGGTACTCGTGCCAAGCACGATGTTCCTTGCATCCACCATGAAATATCTATGGTTCCAGGTTGAATGCTTGCCACTGGCTAGCATCCACGAGGTGTCTCAGCTTCAAATCATCTCCGTCGCCGGGCTTCACCCTCTCCACGTGCCAGCACATGAGCTTTGCTTCCTTAGGATCTACGAAATAGAGCTGCAGGCGGGGAGTGAGCGGTAAGTACCATACAACTTTCTGAGGAGATCTCTTCCCGGCCTTCTTGTATCGAGAAGAATTGCACACGGGACAGCCAGTTTTTCCCGTGTGTTCCTTCGGATAGATGATGCAATCGTTGATGCATGCATGGTATCTAATATGGGGAAGAACAAGAGGGCACACAATCTTCTTGGCCCCATCGACACTAGTTGGACACAGGTTCCCCGCGGGAAGAACGTTATTATGTAGATACTTCAAATGCTCCTCGAGGTTTCCGTCTATCCATTTGTTTTTGGCCTTCGTCTTAAGTAGTTCGAGTGTGAAACTCAGGCAGGTCACCTCGGGATTGCAACAATCATACAATGGAGTCTTCAAGTCTACCTCCAGTTGCGCCAACTTGGCCTCCTCTCTAGAAGTGGCTCTGTCGCTAGTTGTATTCTTATGAAGCAGCTCTCAAACATGAGAGTCCTGCATGATTGAACTTTGTCGCGTCGAAGACTGCTGCGTATCCACCTCTTCTCCGCCGTGTCCGGCCTCTTCTCCACCATGTACGGCACCCTCTTCCCCATCGTGTACAGCCTCTTCTTCGTCTCCATGTCCCGCGCCCTCTTCTCCGAGTCCACCATCGTCGGGCATCTCTTCGTCTACCCCCATGTCATTATTTTCTGCCATGTGGACATCCTCATCATCATCTTCAATTATCCACCAAGTATAGCCATCCATGAAACCATGCATGAGTAGGTGCGCCTTCAAACTGCCACGGTCAAAGGGCTCCAAGATGACGATTAGTTTGCATTTTCTACATGGACATATAATCCCAGTCCGGTTATTTGAATACATGTCTTGCACCGTGGATCACAACCATCTTTCCACCACACTTCCACTGATCTTCATGATTGCCTTTTTTTGGTATGATAAGCAAAAGAATTTTAACCATGCATGCACATATATGGCTATATCAAAATCATACAAAAATTCGGCATGACCTTCCCTGAAAATAGGACATATAAAGTTTGCCCAAAATTCGTCGAAACAGAAATAAATCGACATTTCTGCAAAACATAAGCAACTCATATCACACACGATCTAAAAAATACAAATAGGCAGCAACTCATGCCACACGCACATTCTCACCATCATAGCGCAAACATGAATATTTCCATTCTTGCAAAGCACAACTTTTTACTCACCTATCGTTCCGACAAAGGGATCGAGCACACAACTACGATAGATGGCCGGTGCTGCCAGCTAGCTACGTAGAGGGACTGAAAGTAGTGGAAGGAGGGAGGGAAAGCTAGCTAGCTAGCTAGCATATGGTAGATCTAGTTGGAAGGAGATGCTCTACCTAACTAGTGGAGAGGGAGGGAAATCTAGCTAGTGAGACAAAAGGCATGAGTGGGGAAGAGAGAAGGAGGGAGAGAAAAGCCATTAACGGAGCTCATTGATGGAGGATATGGTGGATGGGGGCATTAATGGGGAGAGAAGAGAGGCAGGAGAAGGAAGAAGTAAGTGAGGTAGGTAGAGGAGGGAGAGGGGAAAGTGGAGGGGGAGGAGGGGAGGGTGGGAGAAAAAGGTGGCTACTACATGTAGCAATACCGCTGGTAGGGCACCAGCACTACTGCTAAGATCCATAGCAGTAGCGCCTGTCGGTGACCCAGTACTACTGCTAATCGGGGCCCACATTCTGGCCCCGTTCAAACATAGCGATAGCGGTGGGCTGCTGGCAAGCGCTACCACTATGGATCTTAGTAGTAGTGTTGTTTCTGACCCACCGCTACTACTACGGGTAGCTCCGACCGGTGGTTGTGGGACCACTTAGCAGCACCGCTGCACCGCCACCCAATGCTACTACTAATTCACAGCTAGTAGTGTTGTTTCCTGCCCCGTGCTACATCTAAGTAGCAGTAGCGCTTGCCAATAATACCGCGCTACTGCTAAAATTCCATCTATAAGCTTTCTCCTAGTAGTGGTCGGTTGTCCGGTTGCTGGAGTGTGTCGGACGTCTGGTCCTTATCAGTCGTTCTGCCGTTGTAACTTTTGTTGGCTAGGCCCTTGGGTTGGTTGGGGTATCAGTTGTCGGACGTCCGGTAGCTGCTGCCTGCCGGTCGTACGGTGGCTGTAGTTTTCTGGCAGCTCTTTAACTTGATACTTGTCCTCACCACCTTGTCCGTCCGGTGTAGTTGTTCTGTGGCTTTCCCCTAAGTACCTGACCACACATAGGGTCTCCTCTTGAGTTATTAGCCATGTCTCATATGTGGAATGTGTTTGTTCGGAGAGGAGCAAGTTCACCTTAGCTTCAATAGCCTTTGCTCGAGCTCTAGTCATTGGTCCATGTGGTGTAGTGGTAGACGAAGGTAGGTCCATGGGGATGACTGTAGGATGCTCCGCGTCATCTCCCCCCTTGGGAAAGATCCGACCTCGGATCGAAAACCTCATCACCATGGTATGGAGAGAGATCCGTGGCATTGAAAACGTCGCTCACGTTGTACTTGTCGTGTGGTATGTCGATCTTGTATGCATTGTTGTTGTAGCGTGCAATCACCTTGAAGGGTCCGTCAGCTCGAGGTAGAAGCTTGGACTTTCGTTCCTTGGGGAAGCGGTCCTTGCGAAGGTGTAGCCACACAAGATCACCGGTGTTGAATATCATGCGGTGCTTGTAGATGTTGAGCTTTGTTGTGGCTGACTGGGAGGCCACGAGCACCTATGGGGCAGGAGGGCCCCTTTCTCATTCGGCAAGGGAGCGGAGGGCGCACGCAGAGCAGATCGAGGCGAGGGAGCGTGCGGGGGATTTTTACCCAGCTTCGGAGCTCTCCGGAGAGATAAAACCCCTACTGCTGCTTTGTGTGTTGTATTTGTTCTTGCTCGAGAGAGCGGGCATGGCGTCGAATCAGTCGAACTGCCGAACCCCCTGGCTGTGGAACCGAATTTCCCCCAATCCCCTCTACATGCGCATGGGCCTCCTTTTTATAGGCTAAAGGGGTCACCGACAGGTGGCAGCGTAGGAAGAGGGGTAGAAAGGTAAAAATGCGGGTTGGTACAACTGCTACCAACAGTGTCCTCTACCTAACTCTGACGGCAGGGGACAGGGGCATTTAATGCCCGTCCGGTCGCCCCAACAGTGCAAGGAAATGACCGTTAGAGACGCCACCGATCGCCACGATGGCCCCCTTGTCAGCTCCTTTTGCCACCTCGCACCGCATAGCTGCACAGCACCTTGCCACATGCTCCTGGGATAGTCCTGGGGTGACACGTCGTTGGATGCGCTAGAGCTCGGGTGCATGGCGGCCTTGCCGCGGCAAGCGCCTCGCCGCGGCCCTTATCTTGTCGCACCAGCAAGCTTGCCGCTCGCCGGGCCTTGCCGGGACGCGCGGGCCGTCGCGGCAAGTTTACTTGTAATGCCTTGAGTGGCCTTCCCAGCAAGATCCTCTTGCCGGGGTCTCTTCTTCTTCCCGGCAAGCTCCTCTTGCTGGGGCCTTGGTTGGCCTTCCCGGCAAGCTCCTCTTGCCGGGGCCTTGGTTGGCCTTCCCGGCAAGCTCCTCTTGCCGGGGCCTTGGTTGGCTTTCCCAGCAAGCTCCTCTTGCTGGGGCTTTTAGCTTTAGTACTCTGTTCTTGAATGGCATCTAAGCAGCCGTCGAGGATCTTGGCGGATGGCCGGCAAGCCCTGCCGCGGGTCGCTGCGACTGCCCGTGCACAAGTTCGGGGTACTAAGGTACCCCCTACTTTAGTACACCGACAGGAACCCCCGGGCCTGGGCCATACACGGTGCCGAGCGCTGTTGGGCCAGGCCCAAAACAGGGCACGGGCACGCGCGACCTAGGTCACACTGAATCTGACTCCGCATCCACCGCGCTCCCTTGCAACGGCACACGTCAATCGCGGCGTAGTGGGAGATGTGGGTGGCGTGCGCGATTTTCGAGGCATCCACCCCCCCCACCCCGCCCGTGACCGCGGGGAGAGGCGAGGTCACCTCATCTGTCGCCTTGGCTCTGCATCCCCGCCACGCGGCTCCCATGCACTCGGGGTCGCGGACGGTGGAAGTGGGAAACCGAGCCGTCACGGGCGGAGGCAGCGGGTCAGCTTCGATTCCCTGCTCCTCCTGTGCCCTGACTCTCTGAGCGGGGCGGCCGAGCCCCCACCTCGCTCCTTTAAGAAGGGCGAGAGGGGAGCGCAGAAACCGGCACTTTCTCATCTCCTCCTTTCTTCAACTTCTGCTTCCCTTCTCCTCATCCTCCATGGAGGAAGGGAACACTGGCCCTTCATCGGTAGCGGCGAGGGTCGCCGCCAGACAGCGCATCCCTCCCTATCCCGCGCCCGTGGTGGCGGAGCCAACCACAAGGGGAAGAGGGAGGGGCCGCGGTCGTGGACGTGGCCGAGGACGAGGTCGAGGCGCTAGGGGAAGAGGTGGTAGGGGCGACGCGGCATCCCTGCCTCCGCCGACAGTTCCTCCCCTCGCTGCGGTCCATACGGGGGACGACCCTTGCGAGTTCTTCGTCAGGCTGCGCCGGGCGCCTCGTCGTCGTCTTCGGCTCCCAGCTCCGTTTGCGAGCGCGATGGAGCCGGAACCCCCCGAGACGTTGAGGTTGCACATGAGGGGCTGTGGGATCAGCGGCACGCGAGTCCACGTTGTATCTCCAGCCCCTAATGTGATGTATCTTGATCGTGGGTGGAAGACATTCGCCCGCATCCACATCTTGACGGCGGGTCTTACCCTCCATTTTAAGTTAATGGAGGGCGACCTCCTCTCCGTCAAGGTCTTCGGGGACTCCGGCATCCGGGCGAGGTGCTGCGTGGACAGCTCCTCCGATAGCGAAGACTCCCCCTCGAGCGAGAGTGACGAGGAGGAGAGCGACAGCGACGACGAGGGTAACGGGCGGCGGGGTGGCGAGTCCGACTAGGTGTCGGACGCCGCTCCGCGCGTCACCGGCGACCCCATCATCCGCGTCGCCGGCACCTTGAACTCCCCGGGGTCGTCTCCTTGGGCGGCTGGCATAGGGAGGCTGCGGAAGGGGAAGAGGGCTAGCGGCAAGGCCGTCAAGTCGGAGTACGAGGGCATAGTGCCCTCGACAGCGTGCTGACGTCCTGCCGCCCCATCTTTGAGCCCTGCTTCCGGCGTCGCCATCACCACCCAGCCTTCGGACGGCCCCGGGGATGTTCTCTTGGTGTCTTCTGGCACCCGTAGTTCGCCTAGGCGACCCTTTTGCCCTTCTCGCCTCCTTGACCTACCTCCTGAAGAGAGGGACAGGAAAAGGATTACGAGCATCTTATCTTTTTAATTTGTAAGCCTTCGGGCCTTAGCTGCATTTAAAACTTGTAATCCTCTCTTTCATGTTTTTCATCCTCTATGGACTGTACCCGAGTGGGATGTTTTTTAATGAAAAAAAGGGGGAGCTTGCTATGCCGTATCCTTTACTTGACTCTATGCCTTGTATGTTTTTACCCTACGCTTTTAGGGAACTTGCCGGCACGGGCACGCTTGCCGCGAGTGCTGAGTGTGGAACATCAGTAGCTTGCCGGCGGTGCCGGAGCACGCTTGCCGTAGGCGCTGAGTGCGGGACATCAGCAGCCTGCTGGCGGAGCCGGTCCCGGCAAGAAACCTTGCCGCAACTAGTTGCGGTGCTCTTAAGTTGTCGAGCGGGCTCGAAAACAACGTAAGGGCGCTTAGCGGCTCGCTTAAGTTGCTGAGCGGACTTGAAGCAAAGTAAAGGCGCTTAGCAGCTCACTTAAGTTGTTGAGCCGATTCGAAACGAAGTAAGGGCGCAACTAGCTACGAGGAGGTTCCTCCGCGCACAGGTTTTTTATACAAGGCACAGTCGTTCAAGGACGCGGCTTCGCGCTCCCCAGTCCATAAGAGGATGCATGATGAGGAATGAAAAACTTATCTGATATCGCAGCCTCCGGCAACTTTGGCTTGCCGCGGATGAAACTTGGTATTCGCGGCCCCCGGCAACACTGGCTTTCCGGGGTCCAGGTGCCGGCGCGCCCTTCTTCTCCTTTCTGGTCGCTGTCATTTTAATTATGGGACAATTTAGTCAGTGCCGCAACAAGTTACTTTTGCAATATAACTCTATTCTGGGCACTATCTGCTATGTCACTTCCTCTACTTGATTCCGCCCCTTGTGTGTTTTCACCCTACGCTTTGAGGGAAACTTGCTGGCGCAAGGACACTTGCTGAGTGCGGGAAATCAGCAGCCCGCTGGCGGAGTTGCATCCGGCAAGAAACCTTGTCGGGGCTAGTTGCAGCGCGCTTGCATTGTTGAGCGGACTCGAAACAAATCAAGGGCGCAACTTAGCCACGAGCTGGCTCCTCCGCGCACAGGTTTTTACACACAAGGCATGGTCGTTCAAGGAATATAAATTTGTCCTGGGCGACGCTTGCTATGTTATATCCTTTACTCTGTCACATCCCTTGTATGTTCTCACCCTACGCTTTGAGGGAAACTTGCCGGCGCAAGCACACTTGCTGAGTGCGGAACATCAGCAGCCCGCTGGCGGTGCTGCATCCGGCAAGAAACCTTGTCGGGGCTAGTTGCAGCGCGCTTGTATTGTTGAGCGGACTCGAAACAAATCAAGGGTGCAATTTAGCCATGAGTCAATTCCTCCATGCACAGGCTTTCCATACAAGGCACGGACATTCAAGGAATATAACTTAGAAATTTAAAACTTGATCATGCTCAAACTTTGGCAACTTATCTTTTCTGTCGCCTGTGTTCTGGCGAAGCCATGCTCCTTTGAACGACACCCGGCCCACACCTCTATCCTCTCCTCCTCGGAGCTTCTGGCGTTAGCTTTGCGGCTATGGTAGCAGCGCAAAGCTTGCCGGTAGCGAGCAGCTCGTACCGCAGCCTGAAGACGATCTTCCTCGAGGAGCAGCGCGTCATCTTCTCCGCGGCTGCTCTCGCTTTAGCCCATCGTAATGGAGTACTCGAGGTGATCCGTACGTGAGGGGAAAGGGGTCGAGAATGTCGAGCCCTCAGCCCGAAAATGGCCAGGGTAAAGGGATTGTTTGGGGAGCTTGAGCTGGCTGATGAATCTGTTTGGAGTGGAACTGGCACGCTTCACACTGGGTTACTTGTGCAGTTGCATCCTGGAGGGCTGTCGGCCAGAAGAAACCTTACCGGAAGGCTTTGCCGGCAAGTGCTCTTGCACCAATGTGGTGACCACATATGCCTCCATGTATCTCCGCCAACAGCTCCTGTCCATCTTCCCGGGAAATGCACTTCAATTTCACTCCGTTGAACCTTTTTCTATACAGTATGTCATCGACAAACTGGTACATACTTGATTGCCGGGCTACTTTCTCCGCTTTTTCTTGTTCCTCGGGAAGTTCTCCTGTCTGAAGGAAATGGACGATCTGCTGTGCCCATGCCGGAGCCTGAGGCTCGACGACAAGGACTAAAGGTGTGAATGCTGCTGCGGGAACATCCGCTTCTACGGCAAGGATCTGGGATCCTGCCGGAGTGTGATGCTCCCCGGAAAGCGTGTCGAGACACAGCTTGTCGGGAGCGTCTGCTTCAACGAAACAAGCCCTGGGGCTTGTCGGAGCAGTCTGCTCCTCAGCACTCTTTGTGTTGATCCCGGGGACCTTCTTGGCGGCGGCTCCGGGGAGCTCTGCCAGAAAGTAATCGCCGGTAACCAACTTTCTTTTCTTGTTCTGTCCAGTTGATGGTGTCACAGATGGCTGAGTCAGCTTGAGCACAAAAATCCCTGGTTCCACAGGAAACTTGAGTGCGGCGCACTTTGACAGTCCATCTGCAATGTCATTCTGAGCTCTCGGAACATGCTCCATTTGCAGGCCGTCAAAATGCTCTTCTAGCTTCCTCACTTCATCGATGTAAGCTTCCATCAACGGACTCTGATAATCTTTGTTAACTTGTCGGACGACAAGCTGTGAGTCACCCCTGACAATAAGCTTCTTGATCCCAAGGTCTGCCGCGATCCTGAGTCCGGCAAGCAAGCCTTCATACTCTGCAGTATTATTTGTCGCTTGCTCCTTGGGAAAGTGCATCTGGACCACGTACCTGAGGTGCTCTCCGGTGGGTGCGACAAGTAGTACGCCCGCACCGGCGCCTTGCAGCGAGAAGGCACCATCGAAGTACATGATCCATTCCTTGCTTGCTTCCTTGACGGGGAAGCTCCTCTCCGGAGTTTCTTCATCAGGCGTTGGCGTCCATTCCGCTGTGAATTCTGCCAAGGCTCGGCTCTGAATAGTTGAGGTACTTTCGAACTAGAGGCCGAAGCTTGACAACTCCAGTGCCCACTCGACAATCCTGCCTGTTGCTTCCGGATTTTGCAATATCCTTTTCAACAGAAAGCGAGTGACCACTGTGATCTCATGCGCTTGAAAGTAATGGCGCAGCTTCCTCGAGGCCATTAGGAGGCCGAAAAGCAACTTCTGCACACCAGAGTACCTTGATCTAGCCCCCTGCAGAAGGGAACTGACAAAGTAAACTGGGCGCTGCACCATCTTCTTCTATTTCTCTTCTTGTGGCTGCGCAGATCCATCTTTGCCGGAACCGGAACTCGCCGGATCAGGGCTTGTCGGGCCAGAACTTGTCGGAGAAGCCCCCTGCTTGTCGCTGGGCTCGGGCCAGCGCTTCCTCTGGAGTCTTGGGTGGTGGTGGCGAGCGATGCGAGGTGCGAGACATGCTCAAACTTCTAACAGTGTTAGAAGGAGTAACATCTCGCCCAGGCGACCGCACCGCGCTCGCGCCAGTGTGTTGACGTGCATGCTGGCCTTGAGCGTCCCGCGACCCACCAGCTCGACCTTGTTCCAACGCGAGTACGGTGCTAGGAGCATCGTGGCGTTGTCGATCCTGCACCTCCTGGGAGGGGTGCGGTGGATATGCAGATGATGAACCTTGCGGGGCCTTGTCTTTTGACCGGGTGACGATGCGCGTCCCCCCGCTGGCGCCCGCTCCCCCGTCGGCGTCCACCCCACCGCCCGTTTGCTCCGGTGGCGGTAGGGAAGTCGCAGACGGAGCGGCCACCTCCGAGGTCTTCCTCTTCGGTGGCATGTCGATGAAGACGTTGATGTAGCGCGCGTATACGCCGAATCAGATACGCACGACCTCGAGCACCTATGGGGCAGGAGGGCCCCTTTCTTGTTCAGCAAGGGAGCGGAGGGCACACGCAGAGCAGATCGAGGCGAGGGAGCGCGCGGGGGATTTTTACCCAGCTTCGGAGCTCTCCGGAGAGATAAAACCCCTACTGCTGCTTTGTGTGTTGTATTTGTTCTTGCTCGAGAGAGCGGGCGTGGCGTCGGATCAGTGGAACTGCCGAACCCCCTGGCTGTGGAACCGAATTTCCCCCAACCCCCTCTACGTGCGCATGGGCCTCCTTTTTATAGGCTAAAGGGGTCACCGACAGGTGGCAGCGTAGGAAGAGGGGTAGAAAGGTAAAAACGCGGGTTGGTACAACTGCTACCAACAGTGTCCTCTACCTAAATCTGACGGTAGGGGACAGGGGCATTTAATGCCCGTCCGGTCGCCCCAACAGTGCAAGGAAACGACCATTAGAGGCGCCACCGATCGCCACGATGGCCTCCTTGTCAGCTCCTTTTGCCACCTCACACCGCATAGCTGCACAGCGCCTTGCCACGTGCTCCTGGGATAGTCCTGGGGTGACACGTCGTTGGATGCGCTGGAGCTCGGGTGCATGGTGGCCTTGCCGCGGCAAGCGCCTCGCCGCGGCCCTTATCTTGTCGCACCAGCAAGCTTGCCGCTCGCCGGGCCTTGCCGGGACGCGCGGGGTGTCGCGGCAAGTTTACTTGGAATGCCTTGAGTGGCCTTCCCGGCAAGATCCTCTTGCCGGGGTCTCTTCTTCTTCCCGGCAAGCTCCTCTTGCCGGGGCCTTGGTTGGCCTTCCCGGCAAGCTCCTCTTGCCGGGGCCTTGGTTGGCCTTCCCGGCAAGCTCCTCTTGCCGGGGCCTTGGTTGGCTTTCCCGGCAAGCTCCTCTTGCCGGGGCTTTTAGCTTTAGTACTCTGTTCTTCAATGGCATCTAAGCAGCTGTCGAGGATCTTGGCGGATGCCCGGCAAGCCCTACCGCGGGTCGCTGCGACTGCCCGTGCACAAGTTCGGGGTACTAAGGTACCCCCTACTTTAGTACACTGACAAGCTTGGTCGCGATGCGTCGTACTTGGCGCTCAATTTTTGTCTTGTACCTTCATGCACCTTCTTCAGATAGTTCGCTCGTGTGCTCGCATCCATGTTGATGTGCTCTTGGCGTGGTAGCGGTAGGATGTTCAATGGGGAGAACGGGTTGAAACCGTAGACGACCTCGAAGGGGGACTTCCCGGTAGTCGAATGTCTTGCTCGATTGTAGGCGTACTCGGCAATGGGTAAGCACTCCTCCCACTCCTTGATGATCTTCTTGATCAATACGCATAGGAGGTCGGATAGTGTCTGGTTTGTGACCTCAGTTTGGCCCTCGGTTTGTGGATGGTATGCCGAAGAGAATAGGAGCTTGATTCCGAGCTTGGCGCATAGGGTCTTCCAAAAGTAGCTAAGGAACTTGATGCCGCGGTCAAATACAATCGTCTTTGGCACTCCATGTAGACGCAAGGTTTCCCTACAAAAGAGATTGGCAACATGTGAAGCATCGTCTATCTTGTTGCATGGAATAAAATGCGCCATCTTAGAGAAACGGTCCACAACAACAAAGACCGAATCTTTTCCATTTCGAGTTCTAGGCAAACCAAGCACAAAGTCCATACTAATATCCTGCCATGGGTGATATGGAATAGGAAGTGGCATATAGAGGGATTGAGCTTTGGACTTAGCTTTGTGACATGTAGAGCATCGGTTGGTGTAGCGGGAGACGTCGCGGAACATCTTCGGCAAATACAATACAAAAAAAAGACACATCCGTGACATTTGGGCTGAACGAATTTTTTTTCTGTCATACATATGACACTTCTATGACGATAACTGTGACAAAACCCGGTATCATCATAGATGTGGTGGGCTCCTACTTCTATGACAAAATATCATGACAGAAAATCGGCTTTTCATCCTGAGCCGGCCGGAGACGCAGCTGCATGACATTCTTTGGGCTGTCCATGACGGAAAAAACCGTGGTAGAAGCGAGGGGGAGAAAATTTTTGGGGAGTTGCCGGTTACGGTGGGAGGTCGTGTGACACCCCAAAAATTTGGCCTTGTTTTAATGAATTAAAATTTTTGCCAGGAATTAGAACTTTAAATTTTCTGAGCTCCATTTTGATTTTTTTAATCATTTCCTTCCCTGTTTTGATGAGTTTTTTTTTCCTAAGTGAAAACTTTTCGATTATGTTATTGGACTTATTTAACCTCTCAAGAAAAACTTTTCTTTTATAAGTATAACTAATTAACTAATTAAAAATTGCTTGATCTTTATTTTCTTGAAAAATGGTTTTTCAAGGTTATATGGCCATATTTGAACTACAACCATTTGATAGATTCACCTAAAATTCTAACCAAAAATTGGAGATGTCATGTGATGTTTTTAAATCACTTTTATACAAAAATATCTCTTATTCATGAAATATTTTGAGCTCTACACTCAATTTTCCTTCTCTGGTCTAGAGTACAATTTGCACTACAACCCTTTTAAATAATTCTTTCTAGCCTCCACCAAAATTATGGGATATTGGTAGTAGCATATGATTCAATATTATGCAAAAACCTAGTGCTGTTCTTTAAAAATTTTGAGTGAATCAACCTCTTTTTCATTCTGGTCCAGCCTTGTGATTTCTACTGCAACCCTATTTAATTTTGATCCAAAGATCTTGTGTTTTCTCCTACTTGTAGACAGCCCTACCAAACCCCTAAATCCAGGAGCATGCACCCATTGGATTAATTTTGGTTCATGAAATAATGTCATTTATTTCCTGTCCAGAATTCAAGTTTTGCAAAACTTGCACTAGCAAGTTTCTCCTTTTGTCCAAATGACCTCACCACTCTCTCTTGCATCTAAGGAGACCTTGATCTGGAGATTTTGGCCACCCCAAGACTTGCCTAAGTGCCCTTGGCATTTTGTCAAACACCTTATGGGCACAATCTGTTTTGACATGAATTGTGGCATTGCACTGTGAACTTGCACCCCTGACCAAACCAGCTTGTCCACTGATCTCCTTGCAAGCTCAAACCTAGCCCTGTTTCTACCCAGCCTCAACTGCGACCTCTAGCATGCTCTGGCATTATGTCGAGCATGTCCCGTGCACGCCCGGAGCGCGAGCAGAGCGTGCGTTTTGCACGCGCGTGCGCCGAGCCGACACGCTGGCCCCACGGTCTTGGCCCGCTCTGCAGCACCGAGCCACATGCTTCCTTTCTCACCGCAACACGCCAAGCCGCCCCTCGCCACGCCCCGGCAAGCCAACAGCTAGCCGCCACCGCCGCCGATAGCCCCTGCTCCGTTCAGCGCCGCCCAAGCCTCCTCCGCTCGCCACCTGGCCCCTGGAACAGCGCGAGCTCATCCAAAAGTGTGTCCGCTAGCGTTCGTCGCCGCCACGTCGCCCTAGCTACAGAGAGGCGGTTCGCCAGAGAGATTATCCCCACCGCCGCGAAACCGACCTCGGCGCGCTATAAATGGACCCCCCCCCCCCCCCGAAACCATTCGAGCACGCAGGCGACCATATGCTACCCCCATGGCGCTCCCCTGCCTCGCATTCGACCCGGGGAGGCCTCCTTCCTCATCTCCGGCAACTCCTGCCGCCGCCACCGCCCCGGCCAATCCGGCACCTCCAGTACCTCCCCCTCTCCGTTCTCCTCACCAGGAACCTCCTCATCCTCCTGTGAACCTTTCCCACTATTGATTTTGATCGGGAGCCATCGCCGCCACAAAGTCACTTCGCCACCGAAGCCTTCCTCCGCCGCGGAGCTCGCCGCCGGCAGCTCTCTCCACCTCCAGCTACCCTGCGACCACCGGAAGGACCGCCTAGGAGTGGCGGATCCGTCCCCGCCCTCGGGGCCGCGCGAGGAGCCGCCAGTCGCCGGCGACGATCGCCGGAGCTCCGCCTCCGCTCGGGACAGAGAAAGGAGAGGGAGAAAGACTAGTCAAACCTGACTAGTCGGCCCCGTGGACCCACTGTCAGTGACCTACTCCGCCGCCACGCGTGTTAAGTGGAAGCGTAAACTCCCTAGTACGTTTTCACTGCACCGGAAGCGTTTTCTTTTTCTGTTTTTATTAAAAACAGATTTTGACCACAACTTTGACTGCCTATAACTTTTTAAATACAACTCCAAATGAATTAATTCTTTTTCCTACCTCTCTCAAATTTCACCTAGTTTATTTTAAGATTTATTTGAAAAAATTTCAGATCAACTTTTGGTGCTGTTTTTATTTTGTGTGTTAATTCTTTTATATTGCTAAAATAGGATTTTTGAAGAGAGGAGAAATGTTTCAAGTTTTGGAGTGCACCCTGCCTTTCCACACATTGAAGGAAAGCATTCTGAATCCCAGCATAATATTTTGGTGTGATCTTTGATACATTTATAACACCACCGCATTTCGAAGGACCTATTATTTC
Organism: Triticum timopheevii; assembly: GCA_963921465.1. Classification (NCBI taxonomy): domain Eukaryota; kingdom Viridiplantae; phylum Streptophyta; class Magnoliopsida; order Poales; family Poaceae; genus Triticum; species Triticum timopheevii. Next base: position 241,575,202 of record OY997264.1, on the reverse strand, counting down.
ATGTGATATGATCATATGCATGAGTGCATATTAGTGATTTCCATGCTGTTGGAAATGAACACAATTGTGATGATAATCACCCTCATGTGCCCTGCATGCATACCGGCAGGAACCCGGGAAAACCTCTGCCTTGGGTAGGCATGAGTTTGTCACCGGTCTCCGTCGGGACGGTTATGTCTGGTATGGCATGGTAAGGTGATATGAGCGGTGACTCCGTTGGTTGAAATATATTCGTTATGCTAATCATGCAGGGAATACTTAAACCTCCTGAGTCGACCGTAGATTGAGTCTGGTGCCAGTAACTCCCATACTTGTTTCGTACTACCACTCGTCTCTACAGCAAGTAGAGTACGGTTCAGTAAGTTGTCAACCTCTTTCTAGCACACACCGTACAGAGAGGCCATGGTGGAAGATATCGGTTGTAGCCGGTAGGCATGCCACCTGGTCCGGGGGCATGGGTGTTTCCGGTTGAGACCGAGAGGGGAGGCCACCCCTTAGAGCGCGCGATATAAATTTGATCCCATGCTACGCGAGGTTGTAGCCTCCCCACTTAGAGTTTTGCTTAACAAGTGTCATGGGTGATTCCAGACACGTGTGGGTTAAGCTGGTGTGTGCAAGTCAGGTGTGTCCTCAACAAAAAGACCGTAGACGGAATTAGTCACGATGGACTAAAGAAATCCGTTACTCGTGGGTAAAGAGTACACCGTCTGCAAAGATTAAATCTATTCGAATAGCCGTGTCCATGGTTAAGGATTACAGTCTGGGATGGGTCAAGTGTCGGGCTTAGTGTCGGTCTTCGGAGGTGAAACTGTTAACCAGAACTGGAACTACTACTTGTGACTTGTGATAATTATGATTACTATTATTGTTGACTTACCCGGGATACTATTGTTATTATCGAGTATCTCTGGGACGGTTCTACCTCCGGGATATTCACTATGATTGTTTATTTTAAAGCCCTTTATGTGGCGTCGCTCAGACGCCCGACTGTGGCATTTCTTTTAAAGGCCTTTATGTGGCGTCGCTCAGACGCCCGACTGTGGCATTTCTTTTAAAGCCCTTTATGTGGTGTCGCTCAGACGCCCGACTGTGGCATTTCTTTTAAAGCCCTTTATGTGGCGTCGCTCAGACGCCCGACTGTGGCATTTCTCTTAAAGCCCTTTATGTGGTGTCGCTCAGACGCCCGACTGTGGCATTTCTTTTAAAGCCCTTTATGTGGTGTTGCTCAGACGCCCGACTGTGGCATTTCTTTTAAAGCCCTTTATGTGGCGTCGCTCAGACGCCCGACTGTGGTATTTCTCTTAAAGCCCTTTATGTGGTGTCACTCAGACGCCCGACTGTGGCATTTCTTTTAAAGCCCTTTATGTGGTGTCGCTCAGACGCCCGACTGTGGCATTTCTTTTAAAGCCCTTTATGTGGTGTCGCTAAGACGCCCGACTGTGGCATTGCTTGATATTTATTTCATAAATTTTAATACTTCTATGTTATTGCATTTTCTATAATAATAACCGCCAGCACGCATCAGAACTTTTATTTACTATTTTTGACTGACGTCATGAGCATAAAATATTTTCAGCACATCATTGTTATATTATACCTGTGTTCATAATGTTTGCGAGTACATTCAAAGTACTCACTGGCTTGTCCCTGGCTATTGTCTTGGCCAGATTTTCTTGCACGGAGAGGAGCGACGCGATGACAGCCCCGGAACCTAAGCAAAGGAGATAGCAGCCTCGCAAAGATAGGAGTTAACCTGGTCAGCTGTTCCTGTGGGAAATGGAGTCCCATAGACACTGATGTTTCACAACCCGCTTCCGCCATCAACCACTATAAACCTTTTGTTGCACTCACAGGCCAGAACGGTCTTGTACTACATATATTGTATTTGCTTGGAATTTCTGTATCAAGTTGGAGCCTCATCAGCTAACAGTAATCCTGGGGCTGATGAGCACGACGGTCTTTTCTGGAAATTTATACCCGGAAAACTGGTCGTGGCAGACTTGGTATCAGAGCTAGGCTGAGCATTGGCTAATCCTATCTTAGCCGGACCTATAAAATTAGGCAAACCAACCCACCAAGCCATAACCAAACCCCAGCCAAGCTTCTCGTGCAAGATAGCCACATAGTGACCCAACACCTTTTGGAAGTCGGTGCCCAACCTATCAACCTAACCTGTCGCTCATGCGCCAGTGACCGGCCCCTAAATAGTCCTTTCTCGCAAGCGTGCAAAGGAAGACTCCGTCCCCTTTTTCCTATAAAAAGGGGCATACTAGCACCAACACAGCACAACACAGCCTCTGCTCCAAACCAAGCTACAATGCCCGGCCCCATAGTGCGCAACAAGACCACAGCAACCAACCTTGGAGGTTTTATGACCATCCTCGCAAACCTCACCCATCGTGCCTATGCGTTAGAGGAGCCACCAGAATATGTTGTGTACCAAGGACCCATGAGCGGTGAAGACCGTCAATTCTGGGCCACTGTGCACATCTACGGTAGGGATCTAGCACCCGAGCGCCCCTACAGGTTCACCAGAAGAACAACTTCCTTTGAGCTTCAAGCCATCCAACTAGCCGCTCGAGAGGCTATAGTTCATCTCAGGCACTTGTCGCCCAGAGTTAACTGTCGCTCGTTCCACTACTACCCCAGACGCGAAGGGTATGGTAGACCACCCCAAGTTGCCAACGGAGATCACGAGACAGACCCCGCATTGTTGCACCTAGTGCGCTATGTAAGTGCACTAGAGGCACTGTTCGACCAGATCACCATTGATCTGATCGCAGCTCGAGGAGAGCTGGTTCGTGGAGCCCCAGCAAGAAGAGAAGACGAGCCCGACGCCGACAACCCAGTCGTGCTGTTCGGACAACCGATCGAGACCCTGAGATCAGCTCCAGCCACCAACCGAGATGCTTTGATGACCCCAGAAGTGCTTCGTCGCCTTTTGGGAACACACTCCAACGGGATTGTGGCTAACAATCACCGTGATGATCATCATCGCTACCCCGACCCTGCAGTTCCTCCGCCATCTCCGACTAATCCCGACAGTGAGACACGTGGAGAAGCCTCGACATCCACCAGGCACGCCCGTTTAGACGTAAACGAGGTAGATTAAGCCGTGCGAGTAGCACCGAGTCTTAGTGTATCCTCACTTTGTAATCGTGCGACCGTGTATATTAACGCAGCCTGTCGTTGTGCCTCTGTTTTGATAATAGCCTTGCATTTATTTGGTCAGCGCACAGTTGCATAATTTTCGGGCACAGCTACCAAAACTAACCTTGATGACAACCACAGTAACACGTCTCTTTATGAGATATGTGTATCTCTGACTCTGACCCGACCTTTGGAGCTAAGCCGGCAAATTTATTATCTTTCACCACGGTAAATAAACCAGCCCAGATGCTATATAAGAAGGCCACCTTGTGACCTTACCCAGCAACCCTCACCTTGTGCACCACACTCACAACCTTTTCCTGTCATGCCAAGCCCTAGTATTTATCGGAGAACCCCAGATGCAACCCCAGGTAGCTTTGTCAAAATATTGTGGGACTTTTCCCACAGTACCATGGGTTCTACCCAGCCACCCCAGTATGAGCTGTTCAAATCAAGGATCACCCCTTCCACCTCGGAATATTGGGCAGCAGTGCACATTCCTCCTGTAGACCCCAACCAAGATCCAACAGAAGTTTCCTTCGTGGGAAAATCTATGCCAACCCCACACCTGGCCATAGAAGATGCTGCAAAAGAAGCGATTGCTGGCCTTCGATCCGCAGTACCCTATGCCCGCGAGCGAGGATATTATTATTTTCCGAGCCGTGCAACACCCGGAGGAGTGACATCTTTTCCCGGTGGACGGATTGAGAAAGACCCCATACTAGCCAACCTTATCCAGTACATCATCGCTCAAGAGCATTTGAACCAGCGAGTAATGGATTATCTCCAGAGTCTCACTGATTTAAATCCTCAGATTGCCATCGGCAGAGCACTAAGGCCCGACCAGGAGAGACACGTGCATCGACTAGTCAATCCACTTCCTCCGGTAGAAGAGGAGTGTATACCTTTACTAGAGACATTTTATTAGGACCCCAACCAGTTACCATTTTCATTTTAGACGTCACTACTGTATTTGTTATTTCAGCATTTATATTTGTGTGTATCTTATGCATGGTACCTCAATTTGTGCGACAAGTCGAGTATTTAGTTTCTATTGGTATGAGTAATTTTTCTTCGTGATTAACTTGTGTAACCGCGAAAAATCCTAGTATGAGTTTTCTTTGTACTGAATTGTTGCATCATTTATCCCACACTACACGGATTATTTTTTCACACAGCACCACGCAACAGACTCACAACCATAATCTTTCGGACACATACACTGTTTGCAAAACTTTGCAATAGTGTTGCATCCAACTAATCACCCCTAACAACAGTTAGCACCCGGCACACCCCACCTACTCCTCGTGATCACCACCACCGCGGAGAGCCAACACCCGAACAGCAGCGTCGCGACGATCGTCGAGGATCATCGCGCACAGGAGCACAGAGAGCCCCAGCAGCGTCGCCAGCCCTCCGCATATCAGGATCGCAAACTAGTCCGGCATCGCCTCCGCCATTAGAGCCTCACCCGAGCTTCTGTAAGAAGTAATGGAGAAAGAAGGAGGAGGAGAAGTGAGGCCAGGTGTGAGGAAGAAGAGAGAGGCACCCCGGCCGTTTTATAGCTCGAGCTCGGTGTACGGTGGGCGAAGTCCACCAACGCCGCTCGTCGCCAATCGTCGGTGTTTGGAGTCGAATCCACGAGCAGTGCCGACAGCACGCTAGCCCGCGAGGTGAGTGCACGCTGCACCGGCAGCTAGCACGCCGCGCACTACCGCGGTATGGCCTAGATGCCCTACGCGCTAGGCGTCGCCGGTGGAGAAAGCACGCGGGAGAGAGGAAGAAGAGAGAACTAGAGGGAGAAGAAGAGATTGGCAGTGGACCCCGGTCCCACCTGTCGGACAGAGAGAGCACTGTGCTCTCGGGTACGACCAGCGTATATTTAAATTTAGAAGTTATTCTAAATTTATATCCAGCGTAGCAATCTCACATTTTTGTCCCGAACCGTAGACTTTTCCACACAGCACCAGTTTTCACATTGTGATTTTTTTCACCACTTATTGCCCTCTCACTGTAGCCACATTTTATTGTGTATGGTTGTTCTTAAAACAGCTTTTAACAAATCTCGAGGACGAGATTTTTCTTAAGGGGGGTAGTGTTGTGACACCCCAAAAATTTGGCCTTGTTTTAATGAATTAAAATTTTTGCCAGGAATTAAAACATTAAATTTTCTGAGCTCCATTTTGATTTTTTTAATCATTTCCTTCCCTGTTTTGATGTGTTTTTTTTCCTAAGTGAAAACTTTTCAATTATGTTATTGGACTTATTTAACCTCTCGAGAAAAACTTTTCTTTTATAAGTATAACTAATTAACTAATTAAAAATTGCTTAATCTTTATTTTCTTGAAAAATGGTTTTTCAAGGTTATATGGCCATATTTGAACTACAACCATTTGATAGATTCACCTAAAACTCTAACCAAAAATTGGAGATGTCATGTGATGTTTTTAAATCACTTTTATACAAAAATATCTCTTATTCATGAAATATTTTGAGCTCTACACTCAATTTTCCTTCTCTGGTCCAGAGTACAATTTGCACTACAACCCTTTTAAATAATTCTTTCTAGTCTCCACCAAAATTATGGGATATTGGTAGTATCATATGATTCAATATTATGCAAAAACCTAGTGCTGTTCTTTAAAAATTTTGAGTGAATCAACCTCTTTTTCATTCTGGTCCAGCCTTGTGATTTCTACTGCAACCCTATTTAATTTTGATCCAAAGATCTTGTGTTTTCTCCTACTTGTAGACAGCCCTACCAAACCCCTAAATCCAGGAGCATGCACCCATTGGATTAATTTTGGTTCATGAAATAATGTCATTTATTTCCTGTCCAGAATTCAAGTTTTGCAAAACTTGCACTAGCAAGTTTCTCCTTTTGTCCAAATGACCTCACCACTCTCTCTTGCATCTAAGGAGACCTTGATCTGGAGATTTTGGCCACCCCAAGACTTGCCTAAGTGTCCTTGGCATTTTGTCAAACACCTTATGGGCACAATCTGTTTTGACATGAATTGTGGCATTGCACTGTGAACTTGCACCCCTGACCCAACCAGCTTGTCCACTGATCTCCTTGCAAGCCCAAACCTAGCCCTGTTTCTACCCAGCCTCAACAGCGACCTCTAGCATGCTCTGGCATTACGTCGAGCACGTCCCGTGCACGCCCGGAGCACGAGCAGAGCGTGCGTTTTGCACGCGCGTGCGCCGAGCCGACACGCTGGCCCCACGGTCTTGGCCCGCTCTGCAGCATCGAGCCACGCGCTTCCTTTCTCACCGCAACACGCCAAGCCGCCCCTCGCCACGCCCCGGCAAGCCAACAGCTAGCCGCCACCGCCGCCGACAGCCCCTGCTCCGTTCAGCACCGCCCAAGCCTCCTCCGCTCGCCACCTGGCCCCTGGAACAGCGCGAGCTCATCCACAAGTGTGTGCGCTAGTGTTCGTCGCCGCCACGTCGCCCTAGCTAGAGAGAGGCGGTTCGCCGGAGAGCTTATCCCCACCGCCGCGGAACCGACCTCGGCGCGCTATAAATGGACCCCCCCCCCCCCCCGAAACCATTCGAGCATGCAGGCGACCATATGCTACCCCCATGGCGCTCCCCTGCCTCGCATTCGACCCGGGGAGGCCTCCTTCCTCATCTCCGGCAACTCCTGCCGCCGCCACCGCCCCGGCCAATCCGGCACCTCGAGTACCTCCCCCTCTCCGTTCTCTTCGCCAGGAACCTCCTCATCCTCCCGTGAACCTTTCCCACTACTTGATTTTGATCGGGAGCCATCGCCGCCACAAAGTCACTTCGCCACCGAAGCCTTCCTCTGCCGCGGAGCTCGCCGCCGGCAGCTCTCTCCACCTCCAGCTACCCTGCGACCACCGAAAGGACCGCCTAGGAGTGGCGGATCCATCTCCGCCCTCGGGGCCCCGCGAGGAGCCACCAGTCGCCGGCGACGATCGCCGGAGCTCCGCCTCCGCTCGGGACAGGGAAAGGAGAGGGAGAAAGACTAGTCAAACCTGACTAGTGGGCCCCGTGGACCCACTGTTAGTGACCTACTCCGCCGCCACACGTGTTAAGTGGAAGCGTAAACTCCCTAGTACGTTTTCCCTGCACCGGAAGCGTATTTGCATCTGAAGCATTTTCTTTTTCTGTTTTTATTAAAAACAGATTTTGACCACAACTTTGACTGCCTATAACTTTTTAAATACAACTCCAAATGAATTAATTCTTTTTCCTACCTCTCTCAAATTTCACCTAGTTTATTTTAAGATTTATTTGAAAAAAATTTAGAACAACTTTTGGTGCTTTTTTTATTTTGTGTGTTAATTCTTTTATATTGCTAAAATAGGATTTTTGAAGAGAGGAGAAATGTTTCAAGTTTTGGAGCGCACCCTGCCTTTCCACACATTGAAGGCAAGCATTCTGAATCCCGGCATAATAATTTGGTGTGATCTTTGATACATTTATAACACCACCGCATTTCGAAGGACCTATTATTTCATGTGATATGATCATATGCATGAGTGCATATTAGTGATTTCCATGCTGTTGGAAATGAACACACTTGTGATGATAATCACCCTCATGTGCCCTGCATGCATACCGGCAGGAACCCGGGAAAACCTCTGCCTTGGGTAGGCATGAGTTTGTCACCGGTCTCTGTCGGGACGGTTATGTCTGGTATGGCATGGTAAGGTGATATGAGCGGTGACTCTGTTGGTTGAAATATATTTGTTATGCTAATCATGCAGGGAATACTTAAACCTCCTGAGTCGACCGTAGATCGAGTCTGGTGCCAGTAACTCCCATACTTGTTTCGTACTACCACTCATCTCTACAGCAAGTAGAGTACGGTTCAGTAAGTTGTCAACCTCTTTCTAGCACACACCGTACAGAGAGGCCATGGTGGAAGATATCGGTTGTAGCCGGTAGGCATGCCACCTGGTCCGGGGGCATGGGTGTTTCCGGTTGAGACCGAGAGGGGAGGCCACCCCTTAGAGCGCGCGATATAAATTTGATCCCATGCTACGCGAGGTTGTAGCCTCCCCATTTAGAGTTTTGCTTAACAAGTGTCGTGGGTGATTCCAGACACGTGTGGGTTAAGCTGGTGTGTGCAAGTCAGGTGTGTTCTCAACAAAAAGACCGTAGACGGAATTAGTCACGATGGACTAAAGAAATCCGTTACTCGTGGGTAAAGAGTACACCCTCTGCAGAGATTAAATCTATTCGAATAGCCGTGTCCATAGTTAAGGATTATAGTCTGGGATGGGTCAAGTGTCGGTCTTATTGTCGGTCTTCGAAGGTGGAACAGTTAACCAGAACTGGAACTACTACTTGTAACTTGTGATAATTATGATTATTATTATTGTTGACTAACCCGGGATACTATTGTTATTATCGAGTATCTCTGGGACGGTTCTACCTCCGGGATATTCACTATGATTGTTTATTTTAAAGCCCTTTATGTGGCGTCGCTCAGACGCCCGAATGTGGCATTTCTTTTAAAGGCCTTTATGTGGCGTCGCTCAGATGCCCGACTGTGGCATTTCTTTTAAAGCCCTTTATGTGGTGTCGCTCAGACGCCCGACTGTGGCATTTCTTTAAAATCCCTTTATGTGGCGTCGCTCAGACGCCCGACTGTGGCATTTCTCTTAAAGCCCTTTATGTGGGGTCGCTCAGACGCCCGACTGTGGCATTTCTTTTAAAGCCCTTTATGTGGTGTCGCTCAGACGCCCGACTGTGGCATTTCTTTTAAAGCCCTTTATGTGGTGTCGCTCAGACGCCCGACTGTGGCATTTCTTTTAAAGCCCTTTATGTGGTGTCGCTAAGACGCCCTACTGTGGCATTGCTTGATATTTATTTCATAAATTTTAATACTTCTATGTTATTGCATTTTCTATAATAATAACCGCCAACACGCATCAGAACTTTTATTTACTATTTTTGACTGACGTCATGAGCATAAAATATTTTCAGCACATCATTGTTATATTATACCTGTGTTCATAATGTTTGCGAGTACATTCAAAGTACTCACTGGCTTGTCCCTGGCTATTGTCTTGGCCAGATTTTCTTGCACGGAGAGGAGCGATGCGATGATAGCCCCGGAACCTAAGCAATGGAGATAGCAGCCTCGCGAAGATAGGAGTTAACCTGGTCAGCTGTTCCTGTGGGAAATGCAGTCCCATAGACACTGATGTTTCACAACCCGCTTCCACCATCAACCACTAGAAACCTTTTGTTGTACTCACAGGCCAGAACGGTCTTGTACTACATATATTGTATTTGCTTGGAATTTCTGTATCAAGTTGGAGCCTCATCAGCTAACAGTAATCCTGGGGCTGATGAGCACGACGGTCTTTTCTGGATATTTATACCCGGAAAACCGGTCGTGGCAGGTCGGGGGCCGAGCGATGCACATTTCTCTCGTACACGTACGCGCGTGTGTGCGAGGCGTTGGCTCTAACTGCACGCTACGCGTTACTGAACCCGAGCGACCGATTGATGGCTTTTAACTGAACCCGATGGAGCGATTGCACTGCACGCTACGCGTTATTGAACCCGAGCGATCGATCGATGGCTGTTAACTGAACCTGATGGAGCGATTCCTTTGCTACTGCTGCTAACTGAAGCCGATCGATTGGATGAACAGTAAGCGTTGCGGGGGGGGGGGGGGGGGGTTGGATGAACAGTGAGCGGTGGCGTTGCCTCTGGATGAACAGGACCCTGTGGTGTGGAGGGCTAGATGAACAGTAGACGGTGGAGGGGTGGCCGTGGAGGGGTGATTGAACAGGACCCCATGGTGTGGATGGCTGGATGAACTGTAGATGGTGGAGGGGTGCCCGTGGAGGGGTGGTTGAATAGTAGCCGGTGGAGTAGCGCGCGGTGGTGGCTGGATGAACAGGAGCCCGTGGAGGCTGGAGGAGGTCGACGGTAGCCCGTGGAGGCTGGAGGAGGTCGACGGTGGAGATGAACAGTATCCCGTAGAGTCCCCTTTTGCGGTACGCCACACCCCTCCCGATGAACAGGACCCCCATTTCGACCGTAGGAGGTCCGTTTCGTCCGTTTTGCGGTACGCCACACCCCTCCCGATCAACATGACCCCCGTTTCGACGGCAGGAGGTCCGTTTCCTCCATTTTGCGGTACGCCACATCCCTCCCGATCAACAGGACCTCGTTTCCACCGTAGGAGGTCCGTTTCCTCCGTTTTGCGGTATGCCACACCCCTCCCGATCAACAGGACGCCGTTCCGAATGTAGGAGGTCCGTTTCCTCCGTTGTGCGGTACGCCAAGCCTCGTTTCCATCACCTGTTCCATCCACGCCCTCCTGATGAACACGACCATGCATTCCGTTTCGACCCAGCCGGTTGGCTCCCACGTGTTCCGTTTCCACCCGATGAACATGACGCATTCCATTGCCTCCCCATGAACACGATGCATTCCGTTGCCTCCCCATGAACACGAGGACGATGTTGTTTCTCCGTTCCGACCCAGCCATGTACGTATGCGCGAGTAGGCATTCGAGACCCTGCCCGTATGTACGTACGTGGCAGTATTTTCTTTCTTGCACCCTCGCCCTTGTACGTACGTGTACATGCTACGTGCGCGCCTCTACTACGACATGTGCGTGCCTCAACTATGACACGTGTGCGCCTCTACATCGACTAGTATGTACGTACACGTTCGCGACCAGAATGACAATGCTACGTACGCTTCGACCAGGTGGGTCCCGACTGACAGGCACTTCCTTGCCTGCAAAGAAGTAGCTGGTGGGTCCCAGCAGTCTGGGGGGCGAATCATTTTTTTTGCCCAGACGCACTTCCTTGCGTGCGAAGATGTAGCTGGTGGGCCCCAGCAGTCAGGGGGGCGAATCGTTTTTTTTTTGCCCGGACGCACTTCCTTGCGTGCGAAGATGTAGCTGGTCGGTCCCAGCAGTCAGGGCGGTGAATCGTTTTTTTTTGGACGCACTTCCTTGCATGCGAAGGTGTAGCTGGTGGGTCCCAGCAGTCAGGAGGGAAACGTTTTTTTTCGCAAAATTTGGTGACCCGTCCGGTGGGTCCCTGCTGTTAGGTGGAGGAATCATTATTTTCCGTGTAATAAGGAGGAACTTCATTGCTGCGCCCATGGACCCAGCTGTCAGCCTCTCGACGTACAGTCCACGTCCGATGGAAGTCGTTCCTTGACTACATTGACCATGCCGCGCCGAGAGCACCAGGGATGTGGACGATGGCGAGGCCTAGGAAGGGGACGACGCGGAGCCGGTGAAGACGCGGCAGTGGATGCCCATGCGGAGAGGAGTATGAGTATTCTCTCATTCGATTGCGGTGTGAGGCTGCCGTCGCCGTAGGGCCTGGCCAGCGGTGGGAATAGTAGGGGGCGGTGAGGCCTCCGCGGCAGCACAGCCGACCACGGGAGGCAGGAGCAGGCTGCACGACCGGCGTTGCTTTGGGCGGCTGGAGCAAGAAGACCAGAGGTTGAAGATGCACTACGGCCGTTGGATGGACATCGTACGGTCACTGGAGCTAGAATCGTTCATATTGACTAAGTTGACAAAGCCCTCCGTCCCCGTCAACTTAGTAGGCCCACAAGTCAGCCTCCCACCAAGGTGAGTCCCATCTAGCAGGGGGAGTATTCATTTTTTTTGTGCGTAATAAAGAGGCACTTCCGGTGGGTCCGAGCTGACAGTGGGGGAAAGTTTTTTTCGCTAAATATGGTGGCCCGTCCGGTGGGTCCCATCAGTTAGGGGGAAACGTTTTTTCACGAAATAAGGTGGCCCGTCCGGTGGGTCCTTGCTGTTAGGTGGAGGAATAATTATTTTGCGCGTAATAAGGAGGCCCTTCCTTACAGCCGTCGTGGACCCAGCTGTCAGCCTCTCCACGTACAGTACTCTTCCGTTGGAAGTCAGTCATTGACCACGTTGACCACGCCGCACCGAGAGCCGGGGAAGACGCAGCAGTGGAAGCCCGCGCAGAGAGCAGTAAGAGGGTTCACTGGTTCGGCTGCGGTGTGAGGCTGCCGTCGCCGCAGAATAACAGGGGGTGTCGGTAAGTGGAGGGATGGCCTGGCCAGCGGTGGGAGTAGTATGGGGGCGGTGAGGCCTCCGCGGCAGCACAGCCGTCCACGGGAGGCAGGAGCAGGCGGCACGACTGGTGCTGCTTTGGGCGGCTGGACCAAGAAGACCAGAGGTTGAAGAAGCACTACGGCTGTTGGATGGACATCGTACGGTCACTGAAGCTAGAATCTTTTATATTGACTAAGTTGACAAAGCCCTTGGTACGCTCCAACTTAGTAGGCCCATAGGTCAGCCTCCGAAATGGTGCGCCCCAGATGTCAGGGGGAGGAATCATTTTTTGGGCAGCCAAAGCTAAGAATATCCGAGATTGAAGAAGAAGCACGACATCCGTTGGATAGACATCCAACGGCCACTACTGCTAGAACCGTGTGTTGACTATAATAAGTTGACAAAGCCTTGCATATGCGTCAACTTATTTTTTTAGGGGACGCGTCACTTAGTAGACCCACAAGTGTGTGGCAGAGAACTTATAGCCCATTTGCGTTTTCTAAGAATGTACAACCCATTTTTGAATTCTAATGGAATTTACAACAGCCCATTTACAGTTTGTTAAAAGTACAGCCCATTTTCTAGCTAGGACAACGATTAATAATTTCAACCAACCGTTGAAGACAGAATTCAATAAAATTTCCCACGATTTGATGAGATCCGAAATACTTTTATCCCAAAATTTCTAGTCAGATTAAATATAAATTTTTATTACGTAAAAATCCAACGAAACATTGCGCGTGCAACAATGAAAATTTAAGATTTTCAAAATCCATAAATAATATTTTATAAACTAATTTCGAGTTACCGCCCAGTTTTTATAATTACATCCCATTTATTATTTTTAAAGCCCATTTTCCTGTTAAGCCTAATGCATCCCTCCTAGGAAAGATTTGCAGCCCAGCGGGGCGGAGAATAAGAAGTTGACCTTCCCTGGGTATTCCTCAAAAAGACGTAGAGCTGGGCTAGCCATTTTCATCTTGAAAAAAGTAGTATCTGGGCTGGATATCTGGCCTGGGCTAGACGGGCCACAGCCCCCCCCAGTTAATACCCTGCTCTCCTCTGAACAACAACGAAATCATTGCCAAGAAAAACTCTGCAGTGCTCACGCCTCAAAAACACAAATACTGCTCGAGCTGCTTGGTCCCAGCTGTCAGCCGCACCTTGTGCAATTCTCTCGTTTATATTGACTACATAGGTTGACAATGGTGTGGGACCGTGATGTCAGGAAACCAGGAGAAAGCCAAAAAAATATAGTTGTACATAATAAGGAGGCACTTGCGTACGTACGGCTATGGCCCTAGTGGGTCCCTAGTGTCATCCAGTCAAAATAAAGTCATATCCTAAATCCTCATGTTCGTTGACCATGTTAACAATGCTTGGCGCCACGGCGAGTGCAACAACTCGAAGGACAACGGAAGGGCCTCGCGGGCCCTATGGATGTTTGATACAGCGCCCGCTGCTCATTCAGGAAGCCAGGATCATCGAACACCTATGAGCACCTTCGAGAAACTGAGACGGCATGAAAAGGTAAGGCCACACTTGGGAGCTCTGGTTTATTTCAAACCTGTATTAACATACAAGTGTAGTTTACTCGTCATCGGAAGGCCCGAGGTCTGTAAGTAAAACCGGCGGGTTACGCGTGTAATTTGAGAGACCAGTGTATATTTTACAAGCACTGCTATATGGACGACATTACCAGACGATACATGCACGACGTGCATATCATGCCTTCCATGGGCAATGCTGAAACAGCAGCTAACGGCTGGATTAGCAATCGTTCGAATGTCGTTCAGCGTTTTTATCGTGTGTGAAGTACTTCCGATATTTTACTAGTCGAAATCGACCAACCAAGCTCCTTCGCCCGAGACCATCTGCTTTAATTTACAAGCGTCAGTTTTACAAGCGGGTTTGGTTGGAAAACGATGATCCAATCACGGCCTAATATCATGAGTTTGTCGAAAGATCATATGGTTTCACGTCTAACCTACCCGACATGTCGTATAGGCTATGAATGAAACATCAGACGATGAACTTCTTACACACGGAAACAATAGAAGAGGATGATCTTCTTAACAAGCAAATCACTGGCATTAGATCGACATGCAAAACAAAACGAAGCATTATTCTCAGGAGGCACGGTGAACAGCTCATGATGCCGCATGCCACAACATTCCAAGCTCAACTTTGCAATCAAACACAAGGCAACACAGGAATATCTCAGCAGAGTAACTATTTACTTCTAAACTGAACACAGGAATAGGAAAAAACACTCGACGCTGCTCATAGCAAGTGCGTCCCACTCAAAAATATCAAATGCATGTCTTCTGGCTAACAACAATGAGCAAATTTTGACAAGGTTTTCCAGTTCCAATATATTAAACTAACGTCTTCTTGCTAACATCAATGATTAAACTTTGACAAGCTTGTCCCATTCAAAATATGTAATGCCTATGATCATGTCCTGTCGTAGCTTCTTGTACTTGTTTGGGCACTTTTTGCCCAGGGCACTCCACGTGTTGTTAAATTGCCAATGGTCTCTGCAGACTAGTCATCTCACCGGTGTCTAATACTCTGTAAAGCTTCTCGGTCATTCCTTCTGTAATGTACCACAACCAGTGACTGCTTCTTTCTGCAAAGTGGAACGACCAACTGGACCCAGTAACGCAGCAGTTTGCCTTGGACACATTGGCTCCTTTTGTGCAGTTCAACTAAAACCGAAGTCGGAATAAAAACGAGCTTTAATTTTGATATCCCTGTAAGCAAAAATAGGTATAAGAGAAACAACTACTGAGAAATAATGGTTGATGACTTGTCTTAATGGGAAACGAAGCAGGAGAGTAGCAATTCTCCATCGGTGTGATTCATTCATATTGACTGAGACATTATCTTAACAATGCCTTGTTTCAACATGTATAAAGAACGACAAAGCAAAAAAGTACCATTCCTAAAACAATGCAACTGATTCATTTTTAAAGAGACATTATCTTAACAATACCTTGGTTAAACATGTAGAAAGAACTACAAAGCAGGATAGTACCATTCCTAACAAGTGTTGCAGTTTTCAACTAAGATTCAGTAGTTAATTAATTCTGAGAGTGGCATTGCTTAATTTTACTAGCGACGTTAGATTAACGAAAAGCATAAACAGTTCCAGGGGAGAGTGGGCGCAACAACAATATGTGCTTCCATCTACTTATAAAGGGGGTGATGCAGAGTTTGTTGTAACAAAGCAACAAGCATCATGTCTTGGTTGGTCCCATTTTTGTTCACTACTTAATGGGAAAAGACAGCAATACAATAGCTTCAATTCAACATTTATTTAAAACAGTACCAATACAAGTAGCACAACATCTCAAAGCACACTGCACAATCATGTGGATGAAGGCCTGTACTGACCTTTCATGAGAACACCAGGATAAAATATGAATCTGCTAACACGAATAGGAAATCCAATCTCATTTTGCGCAGTTGCACTGAAATCAAGCAAAGTTTTTCGCATAGCGAAGCAAAATGTCGCAATAGCAACAAGTTGAATAGATATCCCTATTTAAACAGAGGCAAAAAAGATATCAATTACTGGCTAATAAAGGAGGATGAAACATGCGGCCACAAAAATGGTAATCCCGCCAATCCCTAACAAGTGTTGCAGTTTTGAAATAAGATTCAGTAGTTAATTCTAAGATCGGCATCAATTACTGGCTTATAAAGGGGTTGATGCTGAATTTGTTGTAACAAAGCAACAAGTAGCATGTCTGGTTTGGTCCCATTTTTGTTCACTACTTAATGGGAAAAGACAGCAATACAATAGCTTCAATTCAACATTTATTTAAAACAGTACCAAAACAAGTAGCACAACATCTCAAAGAACACTGCACATCATCTGGTTGAGACCAAGATTTGAAACAACTCGCCGGGAATACTAGAAACAAATCTCGTTCTCCTTTTGTGCAGTTCCACCAAAATTAAGCAGTCACCGGTGTGACATTCAAGTTGAAATTTACAAAACACTCTTAAAACATAAGTGTTTCGAGTAGCGAAGCAAGATGTCGCAATATCAACAAGTTGAATCAATACCCCTGTTTTAACAGAGGCAAAAAGGAAACAATTACTTGCCAATAAAGGAGGATGAAACAAATGGTGACAGAAAGAAGCATCTAACTTATCTTGGATGGAAAACAAAGTAGGATAGTAGCATTTCTAAAACGGTTGCATTGATTGATATTAACAGAGACACTCTCTTAAAACAACATTCGTTTAAAAATGTAATTTACTTTTAACAGTGGCATTGCTTCAATTTTCCGGCGGCATTCTTAGATTAACAACAGCAAAATAGCTGTATGGGACATGCTAGCACCATGTGCGTCCACACGTATAAATGGGTGATGCAGAGTATGTAGCCAAGCAGCATATCTGTGTTGCTCCCATCTTTGTTCTCTTTGAACTTTTTTCCTCTATGAGGGCAGCAAATCTAGTCCTGCACAAACTACCCGACCCCCCCCCCCTAGTTTCTTTCCCTTTTCAACAAAGAGATCGATTCCTTAAAGATGTGTGTACTGGGTTACCCCCTTTTTCCCTTTTCGACCAACAAAGCGGCTGGATAGCCAGTCTATACTACTTTTCCTCCCTCCTTTCCTCATTGAACCACGTCCTGGATTCATGCTCCACCACACTGCACCTTTCTTTCCTATTTGAACCAAGACCTAGATTCGACTACTGATAAAAAAATATCCACATGCAGCTAGAGCAACGATGGTTTCAAAGAAACATATACCTTAGGGTCGTCGGGATGTGGCAAGGCGTGCGGCGGGAGGCCGGATCTGCCCAGACTACATACGGCAGCAAGGTAGAAGGGGTAGGTGGCCCTCCCGCACAGGCGCTGGGTGAAAGAGAATAGCACAGCCAGCAGTGGATTGCCTCCCTCGCCGAAGGCGATAGAGTTAACCTTGCACCTCCTCCCCTTCCCGGTGCGACGGGATACGGACGCCTCCTTCACCAGCTGTGAGGGGGGAGAGAGGGACAAGAGGCCAACGCAGTCTTGTTTAGATCTGGTGAAGAGAGGGTGAGAGACTGTGTATATAGCAAACCCTAGCAAATGAACACTGAGCATCCAGCGTGTAACATATATGTATTACGGCGAGCATGTGGAGAGTGCAAACCCTAGCAAACAAGCGCTGAGGCTCCTGCTTATATATATACTAATGTAGTACGGACTGAGCTCCAGTGCCTTCACTGCATATGCTTTTGGCTGTATGACAGGTGAGCCAGCCACATTTTGGGCCCACCTGTCATAAACCAAAAGGCAGGTGCACTAAGTCAATGAAGCTGCGTCCATATAGTACTCTCGTGTGTATACGACTAATATATATTGGAGTAGTTTTCTTATTCTCTCCATAACAATCATTTTAAATTGTGTAAGTATGAAACTTAACTCTTTATTTAATGTACAGTGAAGAAAACTAGTACTACTTCCAATGAACTAACGATCCACGCCCACGCGTCCTGGTCGCACTTCCTGTCCTTCACGTGTGGTACACTACCCACCCTGAAGTGAACAACCACACATGCGCCAAATTATTGGAAACGTGTGAGAGTGTGTACAAATAAAGAATTTTAATTTCAATTATCGGAAAGGTTTGAGAGTATTACAAAGTTTTACTTCAGTCAAATCTAATATGCAGAGAAAATAAAAACGGAGGGCTACTACGTCCATCCGAGTTTTTAGTCCACACCATTTTTTAAATCAAAGTTAATAGCTGGACAAATAAAATTACAGGGGAGCTGGAGACAAAGTTGTGAGAAGGCTTAGAAAACAATACAAAACTTATGCTCTTAGTACCAATGTCGATCCTTCTTCGAGGAAACATTTGGTTCATAGACAATTGTGTGATAAAATTGCACCAACGTGAAAGACGACTACGTCTCCAATGCAACCAAGGTGAACTGACGAAGGATATCATCTTTGTGCATAACAAGCAAAGAGCACTGAGGGAAGACAGCTTGTTTTTCATTGAAAATCGATCAGCTTCACTAGCCGACGCAACCATGAGGCGCAACCATGAGCATCGATAGGTCATCGTGGTGATGCATCATCCATTTGGCATCAAGTTTGGGTGAGGCACCTATGAAGTTCGACAAATCCTCACTATGGTCTGTTTCTTCTTAGTAATCAAGCTCAAGGAAGAAAGAACCACGTGGCTGAGGACAGTGAGGCGGAACAACAATGGCCATCCAATTTTGTGCAGTTCCACTAAAATTGAGGAAGACATGCCTAGGTATGGAGACACGCATCGCTGTTTCCAAAAATATAAAAAAGGGTTAATGAAAAGTACACCAACAAACAGAAGCATCATAATTATATCTTGATGAGAAAAAAAGCATTTCTTCATTTAACCAGTGATAGTACTACCACCGTATGGACAATGACCGCACAACCATGGCATAAATCAGGACAACATGTATACCTCCACCGAGGCATAAATCAGACAACTTTTCGAGTGGCATTTCCTCTATAGTAGTACTAGTAGGTGATGTTGGACCAGCCGACGAACCCTAGCTACTATGCATGGGGAGCTGGGGAGTAGTCGCATAGAAGAAAACCCGCACGCAGCGACCTGGTGAGCTGGACCAGTACAAGAAGTTATACCTCAGGTGGGCGAGATGTCGTTTAGGCGGGCGGGCGGGATCTGCCCACACGACGGCAGCGAACAAGGGCGCAGAGGATCTTCGTCCGCGCCAGCACCAGCTCCGAGAGGACGGTGCGCATCGGCTCACTCCGTCGCCGACGGCGACAACGTCAATGCTGCACCTCCTCACCTCCCGCAGCGGACGGGATTCGGCCGGATCTATGACCACCGGTGAGGAGAGAGATAGAGTGGACACTTTCATCTTGTTTTGATATGGAGAGGGTGAGAGAGTGAGACGCGAGAAACTGTATCAAACAAGAGGCTATAATGGAGTAAAAAAGTCTCTCCATAGCAGTGGTTTTAAATAGAATACGCGCGTTCCCGGAAAAAAGAAACGAAAACTGATGGACAATTTTTTAAGGGTCTGTCTAGGACACATCTAGATGTGACATAGTTATGTCACATCTAAGTTGATGTCCACTCTATTTGTGGTCTATTTTTTTTGTCCTAGTTTTTTTTGTTTCTTGTTGCTACATTATATACTTGTGGGAGCTTAGATGTGATATCCTTAAATAACATCTAGATGTGAATTAGACAAACTGATTTTCTAACGTACCAAGAAAGAAAACTCGATCAAAAACACGCCCCCGCTTCCAGGTCGTGAGAGTCGTCGCGCACACACACATACACATAGACATGCATATCCGTGTTTACGTAAAATTCCATTTCCATCTCCATCTCCAATCATATTTGTTCAACTGGCACATTATTTACGTTGTTATTATATACGCAGCAATATTAACGTACATCATCTCTTGTTTGCGCACGTCCGGACCGCTGCCACGGCCGGTCCTGACCAACCTGAACCCTCTTCATTACCTGCGCGTGCTTCCCGCCCGAAACGGCCAGTGCCGCTTTCATGCCCGGCATGAGCGGACGCAGCCTCTCACTGGCGCAGGCATTCAAGCGGCGCGCCGGCCGAGAGAGCGTCGCCCACGCCGCTTCCGGGTGCATGCGGCTGCTCCGCGTTCAAAGGTCACAATAGCCGGCTACAACATGCATGTAAAAAGTTCTTGGGAGTCCGTGTTACAGCTAGCCGTCCTCCCCCAACTCGTCAGTCTCTTCTAGTAGTGCTAGTAGTACTCCATGGCGCGATCCATAGACAAGCAGGCGGGAAAGTTATCGTATACTCGGTTTGCGGTGAGTGGCATGCCGAGCGACCGTGTGGGGTCGAGCCGTGGAGGAGGGTGAGACACGAACACGACAGACCTGGTTTAAATGTTGGTTTTGCTCGATGGCGCGATCCAACGAAACGAAACGTTGGTTTCTCTATGTTTCCATTTTTTTCTCCGGAAAAACGGAAACTTTCCACTCCATTTTCATTCCTATTCCAAGGTTGCCCCGTTACAACATTCCATCAAATACAAAGGAAAACTAACACGCATGCTGATGCATCTCAATGATTCATAGATCATAGCCAATATTTACTTCACAACTAAAGAAAAAAGTTGTGCGAGCGTGTACAAAAGAAAAACTACTAATGGGGTCACTACGACTTAAACCCTAAACCCTAAACATGATTTAATTCCCTGGCCAGGTAGAAATTGTCGAAGGAAAGACGACTGGCACCCTCGGATCATACGATGCTTTTGTGCAGTTCCACTAAAATCGACCTGAGCATCCCTGATGCCAAAGATATTGAAGAAGTGTGATTAGAATAATAGTACTGGCACTAGTTCATGAGACATAAACTCATCACAAGTAGAAGCCGGTAGAAGTAGAGAAAGATCGACATGGAGATAGAGCTAAGGCAGTGGAGCAAGCTGGCTCCAAAAGGAAGATGGACTACCTGGGACGTCGGGCTGTAGCTAGAAGGGCGGCTGGGATGCGGCATGGGCCCATTCCGCGGTGACCCCCGATTGGGACGCACCGACTGTGGGTTTTCTCCCTCGCCGATGTCGACCGCGTCTACGCAGAACATTGTTCCCTTCCCGTAGCTGCGGGATCAGGCCCATCGTTCTATGCTTGTGAAGAGAGCAACCTTAACAAGCAGGCTTGTAGCTTAGGCTCCTGCTAGTGTATATATAGTGGTTTTCTTTTTCTCTCCATATTAACCATTTTATATTGCGTACGTGTCATTCAAGAGTGAAATGATGGTTGCTTCTTCCGACTAACTTACTGTGTGATTTGACTGCTCCTTAGTGGCCCCTACACGTACTCCCCCTACGTGTATGCAACAGTCACACGTACACATGGACGCAAAAACGCGCGCGACGCCCTAATGCATGCATGTCCGAGCACACGATGGAACACACATGGTCACGCTAAGTGCTCAACCTACACGTGCATGCATACACATACTCAGTCAGGGTGAGCTAGTGACCGTATAAACAACAGAAAATATATATATTGAGCGCAATGAGCGTATTATGAAGTCCACTTACCGTATTTTTATGAATATACAGTGACGTGTATTTGTCTCGTTCGAAATTAATCCATATTAACCAGAGAGGAGGCAGTATGGACTAGCATTACTTTAGCTTGCGTGCGGTGGCTCGCTGGACAAGGAGAAACTTTTGACTAATGCAAGCTCTCCCTCGCTCGGGCGGTGGACGTGCAACAGTTAATTCGCTGTCAGATTGCCAGAAGCATACACTATACTACTAGTGCTACTATTGTTCGACTTCCCGAATAGGCGAACAGCCAAGCGCAAAGTTTACTAGTACTAGTACTACTAATATAGTCTATAAAGGTACGTACTATACTAGTACTAGGAACCAGATGGAGGAGCTCCTGCACTCTTATTATAATTTTAAAATGTGATAAAGCAATCTTCAACACATTTGGTTCTCTTCGAGGGTTGTCGCATGTGATAATGGAAGTTGATTGCATGGAACACTCGCCACAAGTCTTGCTTAATTCTGGCTCATATCCTGTTACAAATAGTAGCGCTCGATAATATTTCCTCTTTTTTGTTATTCAGCAAGTAAGTAGGTCAGCAAACCTTGCGGCGTATCTTCGTGCGAACAGTGCTTGCTGCACTTTGAATGTGGCCGAGAGCTAGCTTGATGAAATACCTCGCTTCCTACTTCTTTTTTTGCGGGGTACCTCGCTTCCTAGTGACCAGTGTCTTGGCTAATCATCCTAAGAATGCTTATATATGAATAAAGCTCTCTCATTTAACCGCAAAAAAGATTAAGCCATATTAACCGGAAAGGAGGGAGTATGGACTAGCACTACTTTTTGGTGTGTCCCGTCAACTCGCAGAACAAGGAGAAGCTTGCAGGACAAGGTGAAGCTTGCTTACGCCTTTTGACTAATGCAACCTACCCTCGGTGGACATGCATCAGTCCATTCGGTGTCAGATTGTCAGAGGCATACATTGTAGTACCCAACATGCGGAGTACCATCATTGTTCGACTTCACGAAGAGGAGAAGAGCCAAGCGCAGTAGTACGAGTAGTACTACTACTAGAACCGCATGGTGGAGCGTCTGTACTCTTATTTTTTTATCTCTGATAAAGTACACGTTTATTCCGGAGAAGGGCGGAAAACGGCAGCCCAACATGTAATGAATGATATCGATCAACCAACCACGCTCGAATATATCTTGGCCTCCATGCGAGCCCGTCTGTGTGTTCCCGCTCCTCGTCTCTCTCAAGGAACAGCGTGTTCGCTCTTTGCCGTCAATTGAGATCGGTTTGCTCACACTCCTGTCCCACATGTCAGTGATATGCCAAGAGGAGGTGCGTTGACCGACTGGCCATACGCGTACTTGGTTTTGAACCTTCATACTACTCCTTCCTCCGTCACAGTTTACAGGGCACGCTTCATTATGATGCATTTCTCTCAATGCATTTCCACCACCAGAGAGACTTTAGACGCATTTGGTTTAATGCTCAGTTAATTAGGGCGTGGCAACCGCAATCAAGTCCACATTTTTCTCTCCATGTACTCTGTACTACTACGGAGTGGAGTAAGTGCATGCATGTGTGTACACGGGGTGGAAGCACTGCATGCATGTGTGTACGCATTATTCCCTCTAGTAATAGAAGCCGTGCTATAACTACCATTTCTATTTTTCATGCTGATCGCTAGTCGCCTTGGTCCCACAAATCTTTCTTCTTAAGCGCGCTGTATAAACAGTGACAGATGGAGTAGTATGAGCGGATTCAAAGAAGAGCGTATTGATGGTTGCTTCTTCAGAGCAACTTACAGTGGGAAAGGTGGGGCTTACGATTTGACTGCTCATTACTCACTATTAATGCGGCGCAACGACCAGGCTGAGTCTCCCATGCGGTTGTGCACTACCCCCTCGGTTCTTAAATATACTCCGGAGTATATTTGTCTTTCTAGAGATTTCAACGAGTGACTACTCAAATATTTGTGTTTTTAGAGATTTCAAATGGACTAGCACATACGGATGTATATACATATTTTAGAGTGTAGATTCACTCATTTTGCTCCGTATGTAGTCACTTGTTGAAATCTCTAGAAAGACGAATAGAATATTTAGGAACGAAGGGAGTACACATACGAAGCAAAATGAGTGAATCTACACTCTAAAATATGCCCGTTTGAAATTTGTAAAAAGACAAATATTTAGGAACGAAGAAGTATAATTTTGTGCATGGCACATGGACCCGGATGATGAAGAGGCTTCTGGCAATGCTATCAAGCTTCAATTATTTGTTTACATAATTGATGTACTATACAAATAATTTTCCAGCGAGACATGAAATTGTACAATGGTGTGAGCTTTCAGCTTCTGTTTCGCATGTCTTGCCATCGATGCTCTTTCGGAAACAATAAAAAACTGACTTCCTTGCTAATGCATGTCAATTATTAGCAGATCAGAGCTAATAATTATATCACAACTGAAGACAGAGTTGTGACAAGGTGTTAAATTCAAATTGATCCATGCTTTCATTGGCAGCAACGTCCCCCCAGCTCTATCTAAATCAACAAAGAATGTTGGGAAAAAAGTAGCTGTCTGGAGCATGCAACATTCCGATCATTTTGTGCATTTCCACTAAAATAGAGCTGAGCGTCCCTGTTCCAAAGATATTAAGTGTGATTGCGATAATAGAGGACTGTTGATGAAACAATAAACACATAAATAGAAGCCGATACCTTTGCAGTCTCTCTTAAGACTAACTAGTTGGAGAAGATTAGGCTCGTAGTTTGATGAGGAGGATAGAGCAAAACTAATCTCCCTTTGTGCAGTCGCACTGATATGTAGAGACGTTGCCCATGTGACATTTTAGTACAACTGCACAAAACACTCTTAAGAAAAAAGTGATTTGTGTAGTTCACCAAAAGGTCGCAATAGCAACGAGGTGAAATGGATAGCCCTGTTTTGCAAAAAAGAGGTAGAAAGGAAACAATTACTGGCCAATAACAGTTGATGACACATGCGACGACAAAAAAGAAGCATATTCCTTGCCCTAAGGGAAGATAACAACACGGTTGTGTTTGTCTAAAACGGTGTGAGGACGAGAATGCAATATGGGAAGTACGCTGGACGAGCTACGTTTTGGGCAAAGAACTATGGAAGATCCACATGTAGCGACGTGGGAAGACGGGCAGCGGAGCAAGGACGGAGGGGATACCTGGAGGTCGTCGGGATGTAACTAGGTGAGCGGCGGTGGGCGGAATCTGTAAGCAGGTGGCGTAGGCCCTGCCGCACCGGAGCTTGGTCAGAGAGAACGGCGTGTACCATAGATCGGGACGTGCTGCCTCGGTGCCGTCGAACGTAGAAAGGATGCACTTCCTCCCTTTCCCCCGGCGGACGGGATGCAGCCGGATCAGTGACCAATGGTGAGAGAAGAGGCCACTACACTCCCTTTCCCCTGGCGGACGGGATGCGGCCGGATCAATGACCAACGGTGAGAGAGAGAGAGGCCACCGCACTCCCTTTCCCCCGGCGGATGGGATGCGGCCGGGTCAGTGACCAATGGTGAGAGAGAGAGAGGGCACCGCAACTTTGTGTGAGATACTCTGAAGAGTGACAAACCAGGCACTCAAGGCTCCATTGTATATAGTGAGCGGACTACCTTTTTCTCCATAAAAATCGTTTTATATTCTGTGTACGTGCCATTGAGCGCTATAACTTTATTTAAAAATAACGCGGCAACGCGTCAAGTTGAACTTTGTTTCATGCAGGCGTGGTACACGACCTCCCTAGGTAAACAACCACTACAGGCATTCAAATTAGCATGTGGGCTGCCATTTCGTAAAGAAATGAGCTCCACCGTGTACCCGCGCGGGTGTGGCTGGGCACGAAGCGTGAGTATGTGCACAGTGCACTATTCTCTTCTTGTATACGTACACCACCTATGTGGGGTTGTGTGAGAGAGATACAAACCTAGAGAGATACAGTGTGTGGGTTCTTGAGAGTTTTTGGGGGGGGGGGGGTCAATCAAAAATGTAACATATGCAATGTGTGAGAAATAGAGTCCTGGATATAACATATATATAGAGGGGGCGATCCACGAGAAGAGAGTGGAGGTATCACCGGCTTGAGGTGTCCATAGAATCGAAAAGAGGGATGATGTGTGTGTGTGTGTGTGCACGCGCGATCGATGAAGAGTGCCATCGAATTTGTGTGTGCCCACGTCAAAGATATAGAGTGGCTAGCCTACTGGAACGTGCGAGGGGACATGTGCAGTTTGTCTCTGTGGCATGGATACCTACCTGCAGTGCTCGACTATCGGTGTGTGGTGGGGGAAGAGGGAGGCCCGATTAACTATAGAGGTACAATGGCTGGTATATGTGTGGAGGAGGAGAGAGGCCTACCTCATGTATTAAGGAGATCGATCTGCCTCATGTATTAAGGGAGATCGATCGGCATCCATGCATATGTGCAGGAGAGGAATAAGGTTGGGAGAGAGACAGAGCTAGAGTGTTGGAGGGGGTGGTAGTGGACTTGCTTCTAACAAATGGTGGGATAGGCTTGCTAGACAAACGGAGGGCACTCCCGTAATATCAATATGAGAGGAGATGGCTGCTTGTTGTCTGTGCATGTGCGTGTGAGAGATGGGTCAGGAGGCATGCACGAATGATGAGGGGGGACGATGTGGCTGTGGTAAGCAGACATAACTACATAGGAAGATCAATCGCCCTTTGTTAGAGAAAGGAGAGACATAACTTGTGAGGTACGTCGATCGATGGGGGGGGTAGTTAAAGTCGATCTAGGTATATGTTGGGAGATCGATCAGTATACATGCATGTGTGTGTTAGAAGCAAACAAGGCACGAGGAGAAGGATAGGGAGAGAGGGATGCATGTAGGAGCTGGTACGAGAGGCATACTATATCAAGCGGAGAGGAGTGTGCGAGTACGAGAACGATGAAAAGAGTGGTGGGAGTGAGGCATGGGCGGTGACAAGAGAAGAGGGGAAGCTTGTGTTTGTGCTAGGCACACCTGGCTAGAGAGGCATATCGATCGATGTGTGCCGTCAAGAAGGAGCTGGGGGGCCTACACACACCGTGGGTGAATGACCTAAAGTGAAAAGACGAATTTGCGCGATAGAGCTAGAGAATGCTGAGGGAGGGTGAGAGGGATGCGGGCATGTGCATGCACAAGAGAAAGTTAGCGCTAGCTACAAAGATGAGAGGGTTGTGTGGGTGTAAAAGACGAATAGAGATCATATATATTTCATTATAAAAAGCGAATTCGGATATTTGAAGAATTTATCATAGTGTTTTAAACCGACGCATGTGTGAATATATATGACGGTGATACACATGGTGTGTTTATGAACATGTTATACTACATTTAATATATTATATCTCTACTCTTATAAAAAACGGAGTTGTTGATGATGGTGTGCCTGCCATCCTGCATTATTGGCCGTCCGATTTATATCTGGCGGATAGCAAGGAAACTATGTTGGTTGAAGTTGGCAACAATCATGATTGTAGATTCTTACTGAAATAGAGAAACGAATTCAAATTTAGTTCGAATTGCAGCGGTAGTATAGACATTTGGAATGCACTAAAATGTTGGTATGAGTAGGTTACATGCATTATACAGCAAGCAAAAAAAAAAAAATCGGACATAACATGGATTCATACTCCCTCCTTCCATCTATATAGGGCGTAATGAGATTTTTAAGACCGCCTTTGACTATTGACAAGATTAATAGTACATGACATGCACAATGTGAAAATTATATCATTGAAAGAACCTTTCACAGACGAAGTTAACGGTGTGCTTTGTGTAAGTTGCATGTCATATATCATTGCTCTAATATTTGGTCAAAATTAGCATCAAAAAATGCATTAGGCCCTATATAGATGGAAGGAGGGAGTAGCTTTGAACAGCATTTGTATAGTAAAATGGGGCAAGACTCTCTCTTTGTGTGGTGTGAATAGTTTTATTTTTTTCGTTTTTTTTGGTTGAGGGAAGTGCGAATTGATTTGGTACGTACAAGTACAATATTACTACACGTTAGGCTTGTCCCTAAAATTCAGCCCGCGTCTTGTTATATCCCGAAAATTCAGATATCGTGCTCCCAAAACTGGCGCCTTCACAACCCGCGCCTCGCTATCCCGAAATTACAACGCGCGCGAAAACTCCCTCTAGCTGCCAAATCCCGACACGTGAAATCCCCCTTCTAACCCTGAGCCGAAAGGGCCGCTAGTTCAAATCGGTGGGGGGTACTTTTGTAACACACCCTACATTTTGGACAAGCGCGTCCCTAAGTCATGCTTCACCCCCTCCCATCGCCCCCTTTTCGCCATTCGAAATCCAAGGCCGCCATAACCTCTCCGCTCCAGCCACGAAACCCCACCCTCCTCCATCCGCCACGTCACCGCTGCCCAGCCGGAGCCTCTTCGCCGATGATGTCGTCCACCGCAACAGCTCGACATCCCTTGTCCACCTCCCCGGATGAGGATCCGTCATCCATCTCGCCGTCCCGCCGGTTCAGCCGCCCCGTCCTCCACCTCCAAGGAGCTGCTCCGACGATCGCCTCGTCTATCGCGGCTGCTCCATCCCCACATCGCCGCCTTAACCTGCTCCACCGTAACCGCAGCATCCTCACCGACTCCTCAGACGAAGCCGAGGCCCACTCGGCGCCACCGAAGAGTTTGTACTCTCATCGCATCACACCTTCTCCTTAAGTCGACCTCCCGGCGCCGACGGTGCCCCGTCCCGCACCCCCATGGAGCGGCTACCTTGAAGTCGGCGCCACGGGCGACATCTCCACGGCGGCTCTCCCCCAGTGCGAGGCCCCTTCGGCAGCGGCGTCCATACCAGCCGGATCTGCTGCTGCTGCTCCGGCTCTCGCTCGCTCGCTCGCGCTGCTGCTACTGCTCCGGCTCTCGCTTGATAGCTCGCTCGCCCAGCTGCTGCTGCTGCTCTCCCCCTCGCATGCCCTGCTGCTCTGCTCTGATTAAGCCACACTTCAGTCGACTGAATTGACTTTTGGGTCAGTCAATTTTCAGGGTTTGGGGAGGGGGGGGGGGGCTCGCCAGAGTTAAGGAAGAACCACCTGCCGCGGGGATGGGGGCTCGCCAGAGAGGTACCCCACTATCTATCTTAGGGTTCAGGGTGGGGGCGGGGGGCCTAGAGGGCTTGCCGGGGCGGCGATGGCGAGTTGTTTCGGGGCGGCGAGGCCGGCGCTGGGGCTGGCGGTTTGGCCGGTGGTGGCAGGCGGCTCAGGGGGGTGCAGGTTGAAGATGAACTGCAGGCCCTCCCTAAACTACATGTCAAGTGCCTCTCTGCTACCATTGCATTCAGTTTTGACAGTAGAATTCAAATTCCACAATAAATTTTAGTTTCGAAAGTTAAGTTTCAACTGAACAGTTTTTACCTCATCTTTTGTAGTCAGGTGGTTTTTGGTGATGTTAATTTTACATCCATTTTACATCATCTATTGGAGATCCTATTAGAATCCCACTTGAGATTGACGATGTCTGTCTTGTGCTGCTTCAGCCTTGACATCTTGCGGCTCACCGGAGCTGCTCCAACGACAGAACAATCCATCACAACAGAGCAGTGCCCTGGACGCCGTCTACAGATTCCTCAGATCTTCCTCCACACCTCCGACAGCCACCTCTGCCTCAACTGCTTCAGCGACCAACCCAATGATGCTGAGGTTGACACGGCTATGGCAAAGTGGTTGTACACTTGTTGCATCACTTATTACTATACATTCACGTCGATCCATTAGGGCTATTTTGGTTGAACGGAAAAACGTCGATCCACTGGTTGTTACCATCACTCTAAATTTCTGCATGCTCTCCTTACATAATCTCACCATTATTTTTTCGTATGCATGTCAGATATTGTACACAGTCATGCTGAACATGTAGAGAAAAAGAGAAGAGTTTTGAAAGGCAATACAATGTCATGCAGACATTGCTCCATGGTTGGTTCAATGGCAAACCCTCCCCACCCCTCTCCAGATTGTAATCCAGAGGAAGATTTCTGTTCTCAGGCGTATTCAGACGCCGCTGACCACTCCTATTTACCCCCCAAGGTGTTTGCTCTACCTTGGCATGATGATGTTAGTCATATCATGCATATGTTGCCTTGCAGTGCCTACTTTTGACATCATATATGTCATCTGCTTAGTTTAGACATGTTCTATAATGCCACCTGTTTAGTTTCTATATCATATATGGGAATTGTGCAATCTCATGTCTTTTAGCCAGCCATAATATATGTGAAATGTGCAATGCCATCCTGTTTAACCAGGCATCATATATTTGAATGATATCTTGCCCATCCTTTTCTTCATTACATTTCCATTTGTCGACAATGTTTGTACATTAAACTACTCTTCCTGTGAATCAGCCATTTGGGTGGCAGATGGAAAAATTTGGAGTGAAAACAAGGCCTTCAGAGCAGACAGTGCTACCTGTCGAAGCAGATCTCTTATTGGGTCCCGATAGCTCCTCAGAGATGGATTCAGAGACAGGTGACCAGTCCTATTCCCCCACTGAGGTGTATGCTCTAACTTGGCATGGTTATACTGCTCATATCATGCATACGGTGTCTTGCATTGCATAGTTTAGACATCATATACACAATATTCAACACCATGTTCTTAGTTCAGACATCATATCAAATGCCCTCTGTTTAGCATATAAATCACATATGTGAATTAAATGATGCGATCATGATTACTTAGATAACATGTAGGTGAATTATGGCATGCGATCCTGTTTAGTTATTCATCATATCTTTGAATTATGTTATGCTATGCTATCCAGTTTAGATAGACATCATATATGTGAAATTATGTCATGCTATCCGTTTTAGTTAAACAATATACATGTCAACTATTTCTTGCCCTCTTTTTCCATACTATCTATTGCATCCGTCTCTCATACAATGTCTGTACATTCAACTATGTTTCCTGTTTATCAGCCATTTGAATTGGAGCGGGTGATGCCAGTATCTAGCGGAACAAAAACACGGTCTTCAAATAAAACAGTGCTACCTCTTGGCGGAGATAGCACCCCGGTTGTACATGCACAAGAACCAGCCCTACCACACATAACCCAAACTCTCGCAGATTGTGCCCCTACTGCGATGGACAGAGAACCAGCTTCACCCAATCTAACCCCAACCCCAGCCGATAGTAACCCAGTTCCTGTTGACACAGCACCATCTCCACCACAGAGCTCCCAAACAAGAGCAGTTAGTAAGGCAGCTCCAGTGCCCAAAGGGCCAGTACTATCATGGTGAACCCCAACTCCACCAGTTAGTATGCCTATTCCTGTGGAAGAAGCACAACCAGCCAGTCGTAGTTTAGCATCTATCGCATTTGATGTTGTTAAATCGTATGTGCATATCTTCCCATCTTGGAAATATTATGCTGAAGATGAAGGAAAATGCCAGTTGCAGGTCTTTGTCCAGGAGTTATGTGTAAGTAATGTTATTAATGGCAATTACTTTGCTTTGTTCCATACATCCTACCTCCATGATGGTTAAAATACAGCAAATTTTCCAATTTTTCTCTATAGAGAAGGACCGATTTGGAAACTCAGGAGGAGGTAACCTGTGCTAATACCTCTGCTATCTTCCAGAATGCTTGGTGGTAGTATCGGAATTACCTGAAGAAAATGTACTTCACCGGCATAGAAACTCATCAAATTACCTTACGTTCTCCTGAGACACATTTACTGGACGATGACTGGGAACGCCTTGTTCTGTACTGGTCCCGAACCAAGAATGTGGTAAGGTCTATGACCTCATTTTCTATTTTTAAGTATTTTATTCTTGCGTCTTACTGTACTCTGTTCATGTAGAACAAGTGCCTAAACCTGAAGAACAACTATTCTAATTTAAGATTCCATTGCTATCATAATTCAAAAAAGCGCTAGGCGTGAATTGTGCGTTTTGCCACCGCCTTGCACTTTACGGACCAAAACGCATGCTTATGCGCAGTTATGCACAGATTATGCGTAGTTATGCGCAATGCGTTTTGCCAACGCCTAGAGCCTAGGCGCGCTTAAGTGCTCGCTTAGGCGCGCCTTTTTTAACTATGATTGCTTTGCTCTTGTATCACTGTATTTACTCATATAAACTTATTTTTAAATTGAAGGATCCAATCGAAACTCCAATAGCACAGCAGGTATGTTCACGCATGTTTCTTTAACAGGTTTGCTCTTATCAATAGCTCTGTTGATTTCTATTTCAATTGTGTATACAGTTGACTTTCATATCATGCACATTACTAGCATCACAACAGAGCCAATAGTGTTGTTGTACATGTAGACCTGTGGTACCCATATGAAATCTTGTTGTGCCGTGTAGTTTCCCACGCTTTGTATTCTTTCACTGCTGCTTTGTCTTGAACTGGTATGATTTGAACCGTGTCTCTATTTTGATTTGGCAAGACAATGCAGTGACCATAGGACATACATATATGTTTGTTTGATGCTTTTATTATGTACTAGTACTTGCCAATAGAAGACTTGGTAGTTTAATCCTGTCCACCTTACTAATGAACTGGTTCACTGAAATGAGTTTCATATACTAGTACATGCTAAACTTGTTATGTGTCTGCTTGTTTCTTCTTTTAGAATGCTGACAGAATATTGGGGAAGAGTGCCTTATTAGGCAATGGTAAATGAAGTAATGCCGATAAGGTTCAGGATAGTGACACATCCTTGTTGGTCTCCAACAAAGCTGATAAAACAGCTAAGGAAGACTATCTTGAAGACAGCGAGACAACCCCAAAGTCCTGTCTTGGTTTAGTGTTCGAGTTACTGGCCACTACGGCATGCACAAGCTATTCAAACTCACTGTCTGAATCAGTTCAGTTTCTTGAGTCTCAACTACAAGCTACAAGACATCGATCAGCTGTGTTGCGACAAGAAGCGGAAGGACTGCGGAAGTCCCTGGAGCATTCAGATGCATACTTTCTAGTGCAACAGCAAGCGTTGGAGGATTTTAGCGCCAAACAGGACAAAGCTAATCAGCTTGCTATGCTTATTGCCATCATGGTGGATACCCAGGATAACGTTTCTTGAGCTCTTCTGAAGTTGTTTCAGTTATGCTCTTGTTTTGCTGCCGCGTTTATTTGCACTGGTGGCCAATTTTGACGGCCAGTGTATGTAATATGTTGCTTTGTTCCCTATATTTGCACTGGTGGCGAACTTTGATGCCTAGTGGATGTAATATGTGTAATAGCGGTAATTGGCTAGCCTTAATT
The DNA here is from genome assembly GCA_963921465.1 of Triticum timopheevii. Classification (NCBI taxonomy): domain Eukaryota; kingdom Viridiplantae; phylum Streptophyta; class Magnoliopsida; order Poales; family Poaceae; genus Triticum; species Triticum timopheevii. The sequence goes on along the minus strand of OY997264.1, from coordinate 241,542,704 downwards.
GCTTGCTTATTTATTTCCTTATTGTCTTGTTTAGTTGTTTGCTTGTAGTCACTGTAGTTCTTTTTCTGTGTTTTTCTAGTGGCCATAATAGCCTATTTTTGGTAACTAGGCCAAAATAATCATGGCACCACACGGAGTGTTGTAACCATGGGCCTCCTGCAGGCCATATGATCCATGCGCCTTCGTCTGGCCATAGGATCCATTGGCCTTCTATACGGGCCGTAGGATCCATTGGCCTTCTATACGGGTCGTAGGATACATCGGCCTTCTATACGGGCCTTAGGGTCCATGGGCCTTCTACGAGCCGTAGGGTCCATGGGTCTTCTACAGGCCGTACGATCCATGGGCCTTCTACGGGCCGTACTATCCATGGGCCTCATACGGGCCGTAGGATCCATGGGCCTTCTACGGGGCGTATCATCATTTCGCCAATCATGGGCCGTACTATTCATGGACCATAACGGGCCGTTAATAGGTTGTATTTGATAACTCTATGAAAACAGCCCAACGGGTTTTTTTTACATGTAAACGGCCCGACGTATTAACGGTCCACAAACGGGCCGACTGTAACGACGGGCTGAATTTGGCCCACAAGCAGAAAATGACAGTAACGGGCCGTATGTAACCGAATGCTGCAAATGAGCCCAAGAATCAATGGGCCCTAAGAAGGCCGAAAGATAACTTGGGCTGGAAACGACCCAATGGAATAACTGACCGTTAATGGGTATAAAGTGATACACTGTTCGTTACGGGCCAGTTTCACCACGGGCCGTTAATGGGCCAAGAGTTACAAAGGTCCTCATATAGGCCGAAAGAAGTCATGGGCCACACATGGGCCGGAAGTTAAAACGGGCTAAATCATATTGGACGTCCCAAATGACGCTACTGGGCCTAATTCGGATAGGCGTAACGGGCCCTGGGTTAGCGGGCTATAAATGGGCTATACGCAAACAGGCCGTTAACAGGCTTTCCGTGGGCCGGGCCGCCACCTTTTGAAAAAGTCAAACGGGTCGGCCTTTTCACAGGAATGGGCCTCTGTTGGGCCGTGCCACGTGTCGCCGTATCATAGGCGACTTTGGTCCAATGAACGAATGACATCTGTCCCAACGGTGAGGAGACACGTGTTTCCTCCAGCCAATGATGATTTTACATGTGGAAAATCCCCATTGGTCAGGGCTGTTAACGGGTTATCGGAGCCAAAACCCGACCCGATAGCTTAACGGCATTCCGTTACGGTGGATGCCACGCGTCGGTCACCCTTGACGAAAGCACTTCTATGACGCATGATTTATCGTCATGGAAGTGGACACTTTCGTGGTGATAATTTTGGTAATGTCATGGAACACTTCTACGACAGCATAGGTATGACTATCTTGATTTTGTCATAAGTTTGTCATGGATGTACATGCATGACAAAAAACGCGACCTACTATGACAAACACGTATCATCACGGAAGTGTATTTTTTTTGTAGTGATAGTAGTTCCTTGAGAGTGTAGCGAATGTCTTGTCGCTTCCAAAGTGTCCCATAAGTCCTCCTTCATGAGTCTCTTGCAAAAGTAACAAACGAAGAGAAGACTCGGGTATACAAAACTTGTTAGCTCTCATTAGATAATCATCCTTGATGTAATATCGCTCCCAAGATGTATGCATAAAACATTTGGCACAAGGAATAGCAAAAGTAGGATCATGCGCATACAAGTCTTTTATGTGCTCGAAGCCAATAACCTTCAATTCAAGTTGTGCTACAAACGTGCATTTGCGGGAAAGAGCATCCACCACAACATTTTCCTTACCTTTGATGTACTTGGTAACATAAGGAAATGACTCAATAAACTCACTCCATTTGGCATGTCGCTTATTCAATTTCATTTGACCCTTAAGATATTTAAGAATTTCATGATCCATATGGATGACAAATTAATGAGGGCGAAGATCATGTTCCCACACATGCAAGACTCTCACTGGAGCATATAACTCTTTGTCGTAAATGGGATAGTTATGTTGTGCTCCGGGAAGTTTCTCACTAAAGTAAGCAATTGGGCGCTTCTCTTGCATCAACACACCTCCTATGCCATTACCGCTAGCATTGCAATGTACTTCGAAAGTTTTATAAAAGTTGGGTAATGCAAGCAATGGAGGATGTGTAAGAAAATTCTTAAGCTCATGAAATGTGGTATCTTGGGATGGTCCCCAAACAAATGGTGCATTCTTCTTTCTCAAAATGTGCAATGGTGATGCAATGGTGCTAAAATTCGTCACAAATCTACGATAGAATCCGGCTAGGCCAAGGAAGCTACGCAATTGTTGCAAGTTGGTTGGTTGTGGCCAAGTTTTAATGGCATCAATTTTAGCTTCATCTACATGAACACCCTAAGATGACACAACAGAACCCAATAAAACAAGCTTGTCAACAACAAATGTGCATTTCTTCATACTAGCATAAAGGCGCTCGTTTCTAAGAGTTTACAAAATGGTTCTAAGATGGGTGAGATGATCTTCTAGAGTTTCGCTAGACACAAGTACATCATCAAAGTAGACCACAACAAATATGTCATTGTAGGGTCGAAGAACATAATGCATCACACGAATGAAAGTACCGGGTGCTTTGGATAAGCCCATAGGCATAACTAGCCATTCATACAAGCCAAACTTGGTTTCAAAAGCGGTTTTACATTCATCACCTTCTAGAATGTGGATTTGGCAATAACCACTTTTAAGATCATTTTTTTGAGAAAATGGTGGCGCCGCTAAGCTCATGTATCATATCATCAAGGTACAGAATGGTGGCAATAACAAACGGTGGTAGCATTCATGGGACGGCAATCAGAAGACATGCGAAAACTACCATATTTCTTAGGCACAAGAATGACCTGAACGACACAAGGACTTAAACTTTCATGTACATTCCCATTGTCAATGAGGTGTTGTACTTGCCTTTATATTTCTATGGTTTCTTCGGGGTTGACGCAGTAGGGTGCTGATGCGGAGCATCCTATGGGCATCACCATGTCAAGAGTCCATTGACACGTGCGACCTCTACTTCTCATACATAAAGGTGAATCTTCTCCTTTACAAGTGTTCACTTGACCCCCTCGAGCATGGTATACTACTTGACACTCCACTCGTGTGCATGCATAGGTATTGCTGGAGCTTCACAGATGACGAGGAGGAGTGCAAGCGCCAAGGAACGCCTACACCATCCGCGCAGGAAGCGTGGAAGAGAAGACAGAAGAAGAAGGATCTGGCCAGCCTAGAAGGACCAGTACAACCGACCAACTACCGCCTGGGCGGTACCACCGCCCGACTACCACCCAACAACCGGCCCACCTTCTATGATCAAACGGTGCAAGGCGGGTACTACATTGGTTGTACCGGTAATTGCCAAAAGACCGGTACAACTGCCCCGACATCCGGAACAACCACTGCCCCTTCAGCGTACACCTCCAGGAGCCAGCGCCTAGACTCCCAACGGTACTACCGCTCCCCATGACTGGTACTACCGCCCCGCATGAGCTCCCAGCGGTACTACCGGCAACTAGACCGGTACTAGCGTCCTGTCTGCGCATAGTGTATCGGGCCTCCGGCCCATGTACCCTCCCCCACTTACCCCTTCGTGGCTTAGACTATAAATAGACCTCCCCTCATCCTTTTTAGGGTCAGCAAAGTGATAGCTCATTTGTATGTGAGCTTTGCTCCTACTCTTCTCTTGAGAGAGAGAGACTACTCCATTGGAGGCCAAGACCTCTATCTTGGAGAAGATCCTGCAGGATATCATCAAGACCCCCTCACGGGTGGACCCCCATCAAGACCTCCTCTTGGAGATGAACTTTACCTTGTATCTTCGTCTTTGTTGTTCATGTACCTTGTGGATCTTGTGTGTTTGATTGTCTAGTGGATGTGTGATTGGACTTGTTCTTGAGAGTTTTCCCTTGTGATTTCTCTCGTTCTTCCCCGTTTTCTTCGTGTTCCTCATAGGGACCTGCTCCAATCGTGAAAGATCGGGCCTCTAGGGTTCTACCCTACATCATCTTGGTATCATGAGCCACGTTGATCATGTTTTTGGAGCCTCTACCCCGTGTATTCTAGCTTGATTTTGTTGATTTGGTCCAAAATCCAAAAATCCCCACCAAAAATAGCCCACAATTTTTTTTGTGATTTGCTGGTTTTGATGAAGTTTTGTTGATTTTGATCCTTGGATTTGCTTGGTTTCGAGTGGATCTAGCATCTCCCCAAGTTTCACCTCTTCCCATCCACGAAATCCATCCAATTTTGCCCCCAAAATCCTCCATTTCCTACCCAAAATCACGCTGATCCAGATCTGCGAATTTCCCAACCCCAGCGGTACTTCTGCCCTCCAAAACTGGTACTACAGCTGAGCTCCAGGACCGGTACTACCGCCCACCCAAGCGTTACTACCGCCCTTCCCAGTTTTAGCTTCGGCTGTTTGACAGTTTCCCCCATAACTTCCACATTCGGAGTCCGATTTTCGCGTTCTTTAGCTCGTTGAGAAGCTATTGACATCCCCCATCCATCTAGATAGGCTTCAACACCATTTGACTCCATCAAAGTTTCCAAAATTTGGCAAGTTTGCCTAGGCCCTCCACCATATCATCCGCATAACCACCATAACTTCCGCAACCTAACCCATTTTGATCCCCATAGCATTAGTGGTTGCTTGAGTAGCGATTCGAGTCTCCTAAGGTGTTTAGGCTACTTAGGGACGGTTGCTTCTTCATCAACCACCACCACCACTTCCGCATAACCTTTCCCACCATACACTTCCGCCACCCCAACTTAACCAAATTTTGTTTGAGCTTGTTTGAATTGTGGCTTGTGTCTCCTAAGGTGTTTCGGCTACTTAGGGACAGCAAATTCAACTCCGACATGTGTATAGACCATCATTCCACTTCTAAATTGCCTAGTGCAACACCACCACTGCTTTCCGCTACCACCATTTGACTTTTGTCCTTGAGATTTTGAGTTGTGGTTTTTACGTTTCCTAAGGTGTTTCCGCTAATTAGGAACGGTCGACATCAACAACACCGCCTCTCACCATCGACATGGAAGGTAACCTCGATGACACCATTGTATATTCCCCTTGCCTTTGCATTGTTAACCCCTAGCCTATTTTGCGTCACTTGCCTATCGAGACTAGCCTTTGAATATTGCCGGAAACGTTACTTGTGCACATTAGTGATCTACACCTCCCATTGCATACATACCATATCATATTGGTATCATCATAGTATCTCTTGTGTCACAAGATCATTTCCGCATATATACAATTGCTATCTTGGTTTGTGCATTGTGCAAAAGTGTCCATACAAAAAAAGAAACAATAAGCTTTTAAGCAAAAAAGAGAGCAAAGAAGCTTGTAAGCAAGTGCCGTAGCATCATAAAACATTGCATATAAGATTGTCATATCCGATCATCTTGGACCATCTTGTGAGAAACATCGAGAACCATACATACATAGCATACTTGGGATAGAAAGTTTATCCATTCTTGCATCTTATAGGTTGTGCACAAGTGTCGTATCCGCCTATTGAGCAATCATGCTAGAGTCTCTCTTGAGTTGTGCAACACGAGCGTTTTCCGTGGATTCCACATTTTGTGCTCATTCCTTGGTTGCACGACCCCATTTATCTATCCGTGTGTGTGTTTCCGTGTGCCACTTATTGCTATTGGTCTACTTGTTTCACTTGCGAATTTGTAAATCTCTTTCAAAATTATTGACTCTTCCTAACATTTTGCATTAAATTTTTATGCCGCTATCCTCACCGAGCTCCACCATAAGCTTTACTTGATAGGTATGAGTGAACAAGTCCGGTACCAATTCCACTATTCTTTCATTTCACATTGAGATACAGGATACATCATCAACTTTGGGAAAAGGTAACTCGGTATTGTTTATCTCATTTCCTACTCACCTCTACTCAAGTCTTGTGATGGATAGGCAAGGCATTTCACCTTTGGTCTATAACAACAATGATGAGTTCGATGCCACGAAAAAGAACTCTGACGCCAATACACAAGCTCAAATGGAGGAGATCAAAGCCCTCATCAAGTCCTACAAGCGATCTTCCTCATCTTCGAGAAGACGCTCAAGAGCATATCCTTCCGAGCTACCATCTCCGGCAAGATCACATCCGCATCGACACCATCATCGACGAGAACGTGAAGGTCAAGAGCTCAACACCAACTACCGCTCAACGACTTCACCATCTCCCTTGGCATCTTCGCCAAGCGACTTCAAGGCATCTTCGCCTATGGACATACGTCATCTTCGCCAACAAGCGCCCCAAGACTACGCTCAAGAGAAGCTCCCCTAGATCAAGTCTGCGACTTCCATGAGCTACTATGAACTCGACATCGATGACGCAATTCCTTTCTATGGGACTCAAGAACCCGAGGAGTATCTCGGGTGGGAGCTGCTACGTCTTGAGCTTGCGTTGGTTTTCCTTGAAGAGGAAAGGGTGATGCAGCAATAGTAGCGTAAGTATTTCCCTCAGTTTTTTAGAACCAAGGTATCAATCCAGTAGGAGGATCCTCAAAAGTTGCACGCACCTACACAAACAAACAAAGAACTCGCAACCAACGCAATAAAGGGGTTTTCAATCCCTTCACGGCCACTTGCGAAAGTGAGATCTAATAGAGATAGTATGATAATATAAATATATTTTTGGTATTTTATAATATAGATGCAAAAAGTAAAGATGCAAATAAAAGTATATTGGAAGCAAATATGATAAGAGATAGACCCCGGGACCATAGGTTTCACTAGTGGCTTCTCTCAAGATAGCATAAGTATTACGGTGGGTGAACAAATTACTGTCAAGCAATTGATAGAAAAGCGAATAATTATGAGATTATCTAGGCATGATCATGTATATAGGCATCACGTCCGCAACAAGTAGACCGACTCCTGCCTGCATCTACTACTATTACTCCACACATCGACCGACTCCTGCCTGCATCTAGAGTATTAAGTTCATAAAGAACAGAGTAACACATTAAGCAAGATGACATGATGTAGAGGGATAAACTCAAGCAATATGATATAAACCCCATCTTTTTATCCTCGATGGCAACAATACAATACGTGCCTTGCTGCCCCTGCTGTCACTAGGAAAGGACACCGCAAGATAGAACCCAAAGCTAAGCACTTCTTCCATGGCAAGAAAGATCAATCTAGTATGCCAAACCAAACTGATAATTCGAAGAGACTTGCAAAGATAACTCAATCATACATAAAAGAACTCAGAGAAGATTCAAATATTATTCATAGATAAACTTGATCATAAACCCACAATTCATCGGATCTCGACAAACACACCACAAAAGGAGTTTACATCAAATAGATCTCCACAAGAGAGGGGGAGAACATTGTATTGATGTCCAAAAAGAGAGAAGAAGCCATCTAGCTAATAACTATGGACCCGTAGGTCTGTGGTAAACTACTCACAACTCATCGGAGGGGCTATGGTGTTGATGTAGAAGCCCTCCGTGGACGATTCCCCCTCCGGTGGAGCACCGGCGAAGGCTCCAAGATGGGATCTAGGGGATACAAAAGGTTACGGTGGTGGAAATTGTGTTTCGGTGGCTCCCTGGATGTTTTCGAGGTACGTAGGCTTATATAGGAGGAAGAAGTACGTCGGTGGCCGCCCGAGGGGCCCACAAGACATGGGGCGCGTCCTATAGGGGGGGGGCACCCTCCTATCTCGTGGAGGCCTCGGTTGCTTCTTGACTTGCACTCCAAGTCCTCTGGATCACGTTCGTTCCAAAAATCACGCTCCCGAAGGTTTCATTCCATTTGGACTCCGTTTGATATTCCTTTTCTTTGAAATACTGAAATAGGCAAAAAAAACAGCAATACGGGTTGGGCCTCCGGTTAGTTAGTCCCAAAAACGATATAAATGTGTAAAATAAAGCCCATAAACATCCAAAAGGGGTAATATAATAGAATGGAACAATCAAAAATTATAGATACGTTGGAGACGTATCAAGCATCCCCAAGCTTAATTCCTGCTCGTCCTCGAGTAGGTAAATGATAAAAAGAGAATTTTTTATGTGGAATGCTACCTTGCATAATTCTTAATATAAATTTCTTTATTGTGGCATGAATGTTCAGATCCAAATGATTCAAAATAAAAGTTCATATTGATAAAAGAAATAGTAACACTTCAAGCATACTAATCAAAGTAATCATGTCTTCTCAAAATAACATGGCAAAAGAAAGTTCATCCCTACAAAATCATATAGTTAGGCTATGCTTCATTTTCTTCACACAAAGATGTTCCCAACTTCTATACCCCCGATGACAAGCCAAGAAATTGTTTCATACTTAAGTAATCTCAAACTTTTTCAACCTTCACGCAATACATGTGCGTGGGCCATGGATATAGCACTATGGGTGGAATAGAATATGATGATGGGGATTGTGTGGAGAAGACAAAAAAGGAGAAAGTCTCACATTGACGAGGATAATCAACGGGCTATGGAGATGCCCATCAATTGATGTCAACATGAGGAGTAGGTATTTCCATGCAACGGATGCACTAGAGCTATAAATTAATGCTCAAGAAAAGAAAACTAGTGGGTCTGCATCCAACTTGCTTGCTCATGAAGACCTAGGGCATTTGAGGAAGCCCATCGTAGGAATATACAAGCCAAGTTCTATAATGAAAAAAATTCCCACTAGTATGAAAAAGACAACTTATGAGACTCACTATATGAAAAACATGGTGCTACTTTGAAGCACAATATATGAGACTCACTACATGAAAAACAAGGTGCTACTTTGAAGCACAAGTGTGGAAAAAGAAATAGTAACATTGCCCTTTTTTCCCCGTTTTTTCTTTTCTCTTCTTTTTCTTTTGGGCCTTTCTTTTTTTTCTTTTTTTGGCCTTTCTTCTTTTTTTCTTTTTTTTTCTTTGGGCAATGCTCTAATAATGATGATCATCACACTTATATTGATTACAACATAAGAATTACAACTCGAAACTAGAACAAGATATGACTCTATATGAATGCATCCGGCGGTGTACCGGGATGGTGCAATGAATCAAGAGTGACATGTATGAAAAATAATGCTTGGTGGCTTTGCCACAAATACAATGTCAACAACATGGTCATGCAATGGCAATATTACAAAAGTAAAGTATGTCATGAAAATGATGAACGGAACGGTGGAAAGTTGCATGGCAATATATCTCGGAATGGCTATGGAAATTTCATAATATGTAGGTATGGTGGCCGTTTTGAGGAAGATATAAGGAGGTTTATGTGTGATAGAGTATCGTATCATGGGATTTGGATGCACCGGCGAAGTTTGCACCAACTCTCAAGGTGAGAAAGGGCAATGCACGGTACCGAAGAGGCTAGCAAAGGTGGAAAGGTAGAAGTGCATATAATCCATGGACTCAACATTAGTCAAAAGAACTCATATACTTATTGCAAAAATATAGAAGTCATCAAAAATCAAGTACTACGCGCATGCTCCTAGAGGGATAGATTGGTAGGAAAAGACCATCGCTCGTCCCGGACCACCACTCATAAGGATGCACAAGCCAAGTTACACTTCATGTTTCAAATTTGTTACACAACTTTAACCATACATGCATGCTACGGGATTTGCTAACTTCAACACAAGCATTCTTTGAATTCATAATCACCCAACTAGCATGACTTTAATATCACTACCTCCATATCTCAAAACAAATATCAAGTATCAAGTTGATCATAGCATCCAATTCACTTTCCTATGATAGTTTTTGTTATACCCAACTTGGATGCTCATCATTCTAGGACCAACTTTATGACCATAGAAAATACCATGCTGTTCTAAAAGACTCTCAAAAAGATATAAGTGAAGCATGAGAGACTAGCAATTTCTTCAAAATTAAGACACCACCGTGCTCTAAAAGATATAAGTGAAGCAATAGAGCGAAAACTATCAAGCTCAAAAGATATAAGTGAAGAACATAGAGTATTCTAGCAAATTCTAATCAAATAGGCTTCTCCCAAAAGGTGTGTACAGCAAGAAAGATTGTGGTAAACTAAAAAGCAAATACTAATATAATACAGGACGCTCCAAGCAAAACACATATCATGTGGCGAATAAAAATATAGCTCCAAGTAAAGTTACCAATGAATGAAGACGAAAGAGGGGATGCCTTCCCGGGGCATCCCCAAGCTTAGGCTTTTGGCTATTCTTGAATATCTTGGGGTTTCATGGGGATCCCCAAGTTTAGGCTCTTGCCACCCTTTATTCCATAGTCCATAAAAGCTTTACCCAAAACTTGAAAACTTCACAACACAAAACTCAACAGGAAATCTTATAAGCTCCGTTAGTGAAAGAAAACAAAACCACCACATAAGGTACTGCAATGAACTAATTATTTATTTAATTTGTTGTTAAACCTACTGTATTCCAATTTCTTTATGGTTCATAGACTGAATTACTAGCCATAGATGCATTGAAATAAGCAAACAACACACGAAAAACAGAATCTGTCAAAAACAGAACAGTCTGTAGCAATCTGTAACTAACGCAAACTTCTGGAACTCTAAAACTCCTACCAAAATAGGAAGTCCTGGAAATTTTGTCTATTGATCAGCATCAAAAATAATCAACGCAAAAGCACATTTCTGTGATTTAGCAAAACGAAATTCGTGCGCGCAAAGTTTCTGTTTTTCAGCAGAATCAAATCAACTATCATCGTAAGTTATCATATAGGTTCTACGTGGCACAAACACTAATTAAAAGATAAAACCACATCTAAACAGAAGGTAGATGCAATATTTATTACTAAACAGTAACAAAAACAAAAACACAAAGAAAATTGGGTTGCCTCCCAACTAGCGCTATCGTTTAACGCCCCTAGCTAGGCATAAAAGCGAAGATAGATCTAAGTAGTGCCATCTTTGGCACTAATTTCATAAGTAGCCCGCATGATAGATTCACAAGGTAATTTGACTTTCTTTCTTGGAAAGTTCTCCATGCCTTTCTTTAATGGAAATTGGAATCTAATATTCCCTTCCTTCTTATCAATAATCACGCCAATCGTTCTAAGGAAAGGTCTACCAAGAATAATAGGGCAAGAAAGATTGCAATCTATATCAAGAATGATAAAATCTACGGGCACCAAATTTCTATTTGCAACAATGAGAACATCATTGATCCTTCCCATTGGCTTTTTAATGGTGGAATCCGCAAGGTGCAAATTTAAAGAGCAATCATCAAGCTCATGGAAACCTAGAATATCACATAAAGTTTTCGGAATCATGGAAACACTAGCACCCAAATCACACAAAGCAAAACACTCGTGATATTTAATTCTAATCCTTATAGTAGGTTCCCACTCATCATTAAGTTTTCTAGGTATAGAAACTTCCAAATTAAGTTTTTCATCATAAGATTGCACCAAGGAATTAACAATATGTTTGGCAAAAGCTTTATTTTGATTATAAGCATGAGGAGAATTAACAACAGATTGGAAAAAGGAAATACAACCTTCTAAAGAACAATTATCATAATCAAATTCCTTGAAATCCGAGATAGTGGGTTCAATACTATTTAAAGTCGTGACCTCTCCAATCCCACTTTTACCAAATTTAGCATGAAGATCTAAAAACTCCGAATTCTTGGGACGCCTTCTAGGTAAAGTTGACTCATCATCAGTCCCATAATTATCAAGATTCATATTGCAAAACATAGATCTAATAGGAGATGCATCAATAACTTTAAGAGCTTCATCATTATTTTCATGGAAACTAGAAAAACACGCTTTTATAAAGCTATCTTTTTTTAGCACGCAATCTAGCGGTTCTTTCCTTGCACTCATCAGCCGAAATTCTCATTACTTTGACGGACTCATTGATATCATGCTTAGGAGGAGAATATCTAACTTTAAGAGAATCAACATCAAGCGAAAGTCTATCAACATTCCTAGCCAAATCATCAACTTTGAGCAATTTTTCTTCAAGCAAAGAATTAAAATTCTTTTGAGAAATCATAAATTCTTTCACACTATTCTCAAAATCAGAGGGCATCTTATTAAAATTACCATAAGAATTATTGTAGGAATTTCCATAACTATTAGAGGAATTACTAGGGAACGGTCTAGCATTAAAGTTTCCTCTATAAGCATTGTTTCCAAAACTATTCCTACCAACAAAATTCACAACCATAGATTCATTATTATTCTCAATCAAAGTAGACAAAGGCATATCATTGGGATCAAGAGGAGTATTTTTAGTAGCAAAAAATTTCATAATTTCATCCATCTTTCCACTCAAAACATTGATTTCTTCTATAGCATGCACTTTTTTACTAGAAGATCTTTCGGTGTGCCATTGAGAATAATTAACCATAATATTATCAAGAAGTTTTGTAGCATCTCCTAATGTGATTTCCATAAACATGCCTCCTGTGGAAAAATCTAACAGATTTCTAGAAGCGAAGTTCAAACCGGCATAAAAATTTTGTATGATCATCCATAAATTCAAACCATGAGCAGGGCAATTGCGAAGCATCAATTTCATTCTTTCCCAAGATTGGGCAACATAATCATGATCAAGTTGTTTAAAATTCATAATATCGTTCCTAAGAGTGATAATCTTAGCGGGAGGAAAATACTTAGAGATAAAAGCATCTTTGCACTTGTTCCAAGAATCAATACTATTTTTAGGCAAAGACGAAAACCAAACTTTAGCACGATCTCTAAGTGAAAACGGAAATAACTTCAATTTGACAATATCGTTATCCATATCTTTCTTCTTTTGCATATCACACAAATCAACAAAGTTGTTTAGATGAGTTGCGGCATCTTCACTAGGAAGGCCAGCGAATTGATCTTTCATAACAAGATTCAGCAAAGCAGTATTGATTTCACAAGACTCAACATCATTAAGAGGAGCAATTGGAGTACTAAGGAAATCATTATTATTGGTATTCAAGAAATCACACAATTTGGTATTATCTTGCGCCATGGCAACAAGTAATCCAACACACAAGCAAACAGAAAAAAGGCAAGCGAAAAGAGAGAGGAGGAGATTGGGAAAGAGAGGGCGAATAAAATGACAAGGGTGAAGTGGGGGAGAGAAAAACGAGAGGCAGATGGCAAATAATGTAAATGCGAGGGAGATGAGTTTGTGATGGGTACTTGGTATGTCTTGACTTGAGTGAAGACCTCCCCGGCAACGGCGCCAGAAATCCTTCTTGCTACGTCTTGAGCTTGTGTTAGTTTTCCTTGAAGAGGAAAAGGTGATGCAGCAATAGTAGCATAAGTATTTCCCTCAGTTTTTTAGAACCAAGGTATGAATCCAGTAGGAGGCTCCTCAAAAGTCCCACGCACCTACACAAACAAACAAAGAACTCGCAACCAACGGAATAAAGGGGTTGTCAATCCCTTCACGGCCACTTGTGAAAGTGAGATATAATAGAGATAGTATGATAAGATAATTATATTTTTGGTATTTTATAATATAGATGCAAAAAGTAAAGATGCAAATAAAAGTAGATTGGAAGAAAATATGATAAGAGATAGACCCGGGGACCATAGGTTTCACTAGTGGCTTCTCTCAAGATAGCATAAGTATTACGGTGGGTGAACAAATTACTGTTGAGCAATTGATAGAAAAGCGAATAATTATGAGATTATCTAGGCATGATCATGTATATAGGCATCACGTCCGCAACAAGTAGACCGACTCCTGCCTGCATCTACTACTATTACTCCACACATCGACCGACTCCTGCCTGCATCTAGATTATTAAGTTCATAAAGAACAGAGTAACACATTAAGCAAGATGACATGATGTAGAGGGATAAACTCAAGCAATATGATATAAACCCCATCTTTTTATCCTCGATGGCAACAATACAATACGTGCCTTGCTGCCCCTGCTGTCACTGGGAAAGGACACCGCAAGATTGAACCCAAAGCTAAGCACTTCTCCCATGGCAAGAAAGATCAATCTAGTAGGCCAAACCAAACTGATAATTCAAAGAGACTTGCAAAGATAACTCAATCATACATAAAAGATTTCAGAGAAGATTCAAATATTATTCATAGATAAAGTTGATCATAAACCCACAATTCATCGGATCTCAACAAACACAGCGCAAAAAGAGTTTACATCAAATAGATCTCCACAAGAGAGGGGGAGAACATTGTATTGTGATCCAAAATGAGAGAAGAAGCCATCTAGCTAATAAATATGGACCCGTAGGTCTGTGGTAAACTACTCACAACTCATCGGATGGGCTATAGTGTTGATGTATAAGCCCTCCGTGGTCGATTCCCCCTCCGGCGGAGCACCGGCAAAGGCTCCAAGATGGGATCTCGTGGATACGGAAGGTTACGGCGGTGGAAATTGTGTTTCGGTTGCTCCCTGGATGTTTTCTGGGTACGTAGGCTTATATAGGAGGAAGAAGTACGTCGGTGGCCGCCCGAGGGGCCCACGAGACAGGGGGCGCCCTATAGGGGGGGGGGGCGCCTTCCTATCTCGTGGAGGCCTCGGCTGCTTCTTGTCTTGCACTCCAAGTCCTCTGGATCATGTTCGTTCCAAAAATCACGCTCCCGAAGGTTCATTCCTTTTGGACTCCGTTTGATATTCCTTTTCTTTGAAGTACTGAAATAGGCAAAAAAACAGCAATACAGGTTGGGCCTTCGGTTAGTAGGTTAGTCCCAAAAATGATATAAATGTGTAAAATAATGCCCATAAACATCCAAAAGGGGTAATATAATAGCATGGAAGAATCAAAAATTATAGATACATTGGAGACGTATCAGGAGCGCTTGATGGACAACTACCTCAAGCTACATCAAGTTCCTCCCGAAGATCAAGTGAAGTGCGTCACAAGAAACTTCCATGACTACGCCTCGACTTGGTGGTTTCACACACCTTCGGAGTACTATGACATAAGTTGGCCCAAGACGAAGAGAGCTATGCGGCGAGAGTTCGTGCCTCCAACCTACACGGAACAACTTCGACGCCAATTGGAGAACACCATCCAAGGATCCAAGTCCATCGACAAGTACTGCAAGGAGATGAAGATTGCCTTGCGACGAGCCGGCGTGGACGACCCCATTTCGATGAAGTTCCACTTCATGATTGGATTGAACAACGACATCTCCAAGACTATCTTCCTCGAGAACTACAAGTCCCTTGATGACTACTACATTGGTGCTCTCAAGGCGGAACAAGAACTCATGAAGGCCAAGGCTTATCCACCCCAAGCACACTTCGCGGCGACCACGCTCTACAACAAGCATGAGGCTAGTGAAAGAAATATGCCCTAGAGGCAATAAAAAGGTTATTATTTATTTCCTCATATCATGATAAATGTTTATTATTCATGCTAGAATTGTATTAACCGGAAACATGATACATGTGTGAATACATAGACAAACTTGATGTCACTAGTCTGCCTCTACTTGACTAGCTCATTAATCAAAGATGGTTATGTTTCCTAACCATAGACATGTGTTGTCATTTGATTAACGGGATCACATCATTAGGAGAATGATGTGATTGACTTGACCCATTCCGTTAGCTTAGCACTTGATCGTTTAGTATGTTGCTAATGCTTTCTTCATGACTTATACAAGTTCCTATAACTACGGGATTATGCAACTCCCGTTTATCAGAGGAACACTTTGTGTGCTACCAAACGTCACAACATAACTGGGTGATTATAAAGGAGCTCTACAGGTGTCTCCAAAGGTAAATGTTGAGTTGGTGTATTTTGAGATTATGTTTTGTCACTCCGATTGTTGGAGAGGTATCTCTGGGCCCTCTCGGTAATGCACATCACTATAAGCCTTGCAAGCAATGTAGCTAATGAGTTAGTCACAGAATGATGCATTATGTAACGAGTAAAGACACTTGCCGGTAACGAGATTGAACTAGGTATTGGATATCGACGATCGAATATCGGGCAAGTAACATACTGGTGACAAAGGGAACAACGTATGTTGTTATGCGGTTTGACCGATAAAGATCTTCGTAGAATATGTAGGAGCCAATATGAGCATCCAGGTTCGCTATTGGTTATTGACCGGAAATAGTTCTAGGTCATATCTACATAGTTCTCGAACCTGTAGGGTCCGCACGCTTAAGGTTTCGTTGACAGTTTTATTATGAGTTTATGAGTTTTGATGTACCGAAGGTTGTTCAGAGTCCCTGATGTGATCACAGACATGACGAGGAGTCTCGAAATGGTCGAGAAATAAATATCGATATATTGGACGACTATATTTGGACACCGGAAAGTTTTCGGGTGAGATTGGGACTATATCGGAGCTCCGGGAGGTTATCGGAACCCCCCGGTAGGTATATGGGCCTTATTGGGCCTTAGTGGAAAGGAGGGAGAAGGAGCAAAGAAGGGGGCGCGCCCGCCCCCCAAGCCCAATCCGAATTGGGAGGGGGGTCGGCCCCCCTTTCCTACTTCCCTCCCCCCTCTTCCTTCCCTCTCCTACTCCTAATAGGAAAAGGGGGAGTCCTACTCCCGGTTGGGGTTGGACTCCCCCCCTAGGGCATGCCACCCCCTTGGCCGGCCTCCTCTCCTCCACTCCTTTATTTACGGGGGAGGGGGCACCCCATAGACACAACAATTGATCTCTTGATCTCTTAGCCGTGTGCGGTGCCCCCTCCACCATATTCCTCGATAATATTGTAGCGGTGCTTAGGCGAAGCCCTGCGACGGTAGAACATCAAGATCGTCACCATGCCGTCGTGCTGACAGAAATCTTCCCCGACATTCTGCTGGACCGGAGTCCGGGAATCGTCATCAAGCTGAACGTGTGCTAGAACTCGGAGGTGCCGTAGTTTCGGTGCTTGATCGGTCGGGCCGTGAAGACGTACGACTACATCAACCGCGTTGTTCTAACGCTTCCACTTTCGGTCTAAGAGGATACGCGGACAACACTCTCCCCTCTCGTTGCTATGCATCACCATGATCTTGCGTGTGCGTAGGAACATTTTTGAAATTACTACGTTCCCCAACAGTGGCATCCGAGCCAGGTTTTATGCGTAGATGTTATATGGACGAGTAGAACACAAGTGAGTTTTGGGTGATACAAGTCATACTGCTTACCAGCATGTCATACTTAGGTTCGGCGGTATTGTTGGATGAAGCGGCCCGGACCGACATTATGCGTATGCTTACGCGAGACTGGTTCTACCGACGTGCTTTGCACACAGGTGGCTGGCGGGTGTCTGTTTCTCCAACTTTAGTTGAACCGAGTGTGGCTACGCCCGGTCCTTGCGAAGGTTAAAACAGCACTAACTTGACGAACTATCGTTGTGATTTTGATGCGTAGGTAAGAACGGTTCTTGCTCAGCCCGTAGCAGCCACATAAAATTTGCAACAACAAAGTAGAGGACGTCTAACTTGTTTTTGCAGGGCATGTTGTGATGTGATATGGTCAAGACGTGATGCTATATTTTATTGTATGAGATGATCATGTTTTGTAACCGAAGTTATCGGCAACTGGCAGGAGCCATATGGTTGTCGCTTTATTGTATGAAATGCAAATGCCTTGTAATTGCTTTACTTTATCACTAAGCGGTAGCAATAGTCATAGAAGCAATAGATGGCGTAAACGACAACGATGCTACGATGGAGATGAAGGTGTCGCGCCGGTGACGATGGTGATCACAACGCTGCTTCGGAGATGGAGATCACAAGCACAAGATGATGATGGCCATATCATATTGCTTATATTGATTGCTTGTGATGTTTATCCTTTATGCATCTTATCTTGCTTTGATTGACGGTAGCATTTTAAGATGATCTCTCACTAATTATCAAGAAGTGTTCTCCCTGAGTATGCACCATTGCGAAAGTTCTTCGTGCTGAGACACCACGTGATGATCGGGTGTGATAGGCTCTACGTTCAAATACAACGGGTGCAAAACAGTCGCACACGCGGAATGCTCAGGTTAAACTTGACGAGCCTAGCATATATAGATATGGCCTCGGAACACGGAGACTGAAAGGTCGAACGTGAATCATATAGTAGATATGATCAACATAGTGATGTTCACCATTGAAACTACTCCATCTCACGTGATCATCGGACATGGTTTAGTTGATTTGGATCACGTGATCACTTAGATGACTAGAGAGATGTCTGTCTAAGTGGGAGTTCTTAAGTAATATGATTAATTGAACTTAAATTTATCATGAACTTAGTACCTGATAGTATTTTTCTTGTCTATGTTTGTTGTAGATAGATGGCTCGTGTTGTTGTTCCATTGAATTTTAATGCGTTCCTTGAGAAAGCTATGTTGAAAGATGATGGTAGCAATTACACGGACTGGGTTCATAACTTGAGGATTATCCTCATTGCTGCACAGAAGAAATACGTCCTGGAAGCACCGCTGGGTGCCAGACCTGCTGCAGATGCAACTAACGACGTTAAGAACATTTGGCAGAGCAAAGCTGGTGACTACTCGATAGTTCAGTGTGCCATGCTTTACGGCTTAGAACCGGGTCTTGAACGACCTTTTGAACGTCATGGAGCATATGAGATGTTCCAGGAGTTGAAGTTAATATTTCAAGCAAATGCCCGGATTGAGAGATATGAAGTCTCCAATAAGTTCTATAGCTGTAAGATGGAGGAGAATAGTTCAGTCAGTGAACATATACTCAAAATGTCTGGGTATAATAATCACTTGATTCAACTGGGAGTTAATCTTCCTGATGATAGTGTCATTGATAGAATTCTTCAATCACTGCCACCAAGCTACAAGAGCTTCGTGATGAACTATAATATGCAAGGGATGGACAAGACTATTCCCGAGCTCTTCACAATGCTAAAAGCTGCAGAGGTAGAAATCAAGAAGGAGCATCAAGTGTTGATGGTCAATAAGACCACCAGTTTCAAGAAGAAGGGTAAAGGGAAGAAGAAGGTGAACTTCAAGAAGAACAGCAAGCAAGTTGCTGCTCAAGAGAAGAAACCGAAGTCTGGACCTAAGCCTGAGACTAAGTGCTTCTACTGCAAGCAGGCTGGACACTGGAAGCGGAACTGCCCCAAGTATTTGGTGGATAAGAAGGATGGCAAACTGAACAAAGGTATATGTGATATACATGTTATTGATGTGTACCTTACTAATGCTCGCAGTAGCACCTGGGTATTTGATACTGGTTCTGTTGCTAATATTTGCAACTCGAAACAGGGACTACAGATTAAGCGAAGATTGGCTAAGGACGAGGTGACGATGCGTGTGGGAAACGGTTCCAAAGTCGATGTGAGCGCAGTCGACACGCTACCTCTACGTCTACCATCGGGATTAGTTTTAGACCTGAATAATTGTTATTTGGTGCCAGCATTGAGCATGAACATTATATCTGGATCTTGTTTGATGGGAGACGGTTATTTATTTAAATCTGAGAATAATGGTTGTTCTATTTATATGAGTAATATCTTTTATGGTCATGCACCCTTGAAGAGTGGTCTATTTTTATTAAATCACGATAGTAGTGATACACATATTCATAGTGTTGAAACCAAAAGATGCAGAGTTGATAATGATAGTGCAACTTATTTGTGGCACTGCCGTTTAGGTCATATTGGTGTAAAGCGCATGAAGAAACTCCATATTGATGGACTTCTGGAATCACTTGATTATGAATCACTTGGTACTTGCGAACCGTGCCTCATGGGCAAGATGACTAAAACACCGTTCTACGGAACTATGGAGCGAGCAACTGATTTGTTGGAAATCATACATATTGATGTATGTGGTCTGATGAATACTGAGGCTCGCGGCGGGTATCGTTATTTTCTCACCTTCACAGATGATTTGAGCAGATATGGGTATATCTACTTGATGAAACACAAGTCTGAAACATTTGAAAAGTTCAAAGAATTTCAGAGTGAAGTGGAAAATCATCGTAACAAGAAAATAAAATTTCTACGATCTGATCGTGGAGGAGAATATTTGAGTTACGAGTTTGGTTTACATTTGACGCAATGCGGAATAGTTTCGCAACTCACGCTACCCAGAACACCACAACGAAATGGTGTGTCTGAACGTCGTAATCGTACTTTACTAGATATGGTGCGATCTATGATGTCTCTTACTTATTTAGCACTATCGTTTTGGGGTTGTGCTTTAGAGACGGCCGCATTCACGTTAAATAGGGCACCATCAAAATCCATTGAGACGACACGTTATGAACTGTGGTTTGGCAAGAAACCAAAGTTGTCGTTTCTGAAAGTGTGGGGCTGCAATGCTTATGTGAAGAAACTTCAACTAGATAAGCTCGAACCCAAATCGGAGAAATATGTCTTCATAGGATACCCAAAAGAGACTATTGGGTACACCTTCTATCACAGATCTGAGGGCAAGATTTTTGTTGCTAAATTCGGGTCCTTTCTAGAGAAGGAGTTTCTCTCGAAAGAAGTGAGTGGGAGGAATGTAGAACTTGATGAGGACCCTTATTGGAAAGTAGTTCATCACAAGAACCGGTTCCTGTGACAACTACACCAATCAGTGAGGAAGCTAATGATAATGATCATGAAACTTCAGATCAAGTTACTACCGAACCTCGTAGGTCTACCAGAGTAAGATCTGCACCAGAGCGGTACGGTAATCCTATTATGGAAGTCATGTTACTTGACCATGGCGAACCTACGAACTATGAGGAAGCGATGATGAGCCCAGATTCCGCAAAATGGCTTGAGGCCATGAAATCTGAGATGGGATCCATGTATGAAATCAAAGTGTGGACTTTCGTTGACTTGCCCGATGATTGGAAAGCCATCGAGAATAAATGGATCTTCATGAAGAAGACTGACGCTGATGGTAATGTAACTGTCTACAAAGCTCGACTTGTTGCGAAAGGTTTTTGACAAGTTCAAGGGCTTGACTATGATGAGACTTTCTCACACGTAGCAATGCTTAAGTCTGTCCGAATCATGTTAGCAATTGCCGCATTTTATGATTATGAAATTTGGCAAATGGATGTCAAAACTGCATTCTTGAATGGATTTCTGGAAGAAGAGTTGTATATGATGCAGCCGGAAGGTTTTGTCGATCCAAAAGGTGCTAACAAAGTGTGCAAGCTCCAGCGTTCCATTTATGGACTGGTGCAAGCATCTCGGAGTTGGAATAAATGCTTTGATAGTGTGATCAAAGCATATGATTTTATACAGACTTTTGGAGAAGCTTGTATTTACAAGAAAGTGAGTGGGAGCTCTGTAGCATTTCTGATATTATATGTAGATGACATATTATTAATTGGAAATGATATAGAATTTCTGGATAGCATAAAGGGATACTTGAATAAAAGTTTTTCAATGAAAGACCTCGGTGAAGCTCCTTACATATTGGGCATCAAGATCTATAGAGATAGATCAAGACACTTAATTGGACTTTCACAAAGCACATACCTTGATAAAGTTTTGAAAAAGTTCAAAACGGATCAGGCGAAGAAAGGGTTCTTGCCTATATTACAAGGTGTGAAGTTGAGTCAGACTCAATGCCCAACCACAGAAAAAGATAGAGAGAAAATGAACGATGTTCCCTATGCTTCAGCCATAGGCTCTATCATGTATGAAATGCTGTGTACCAGACCTGATGTATGCTTAGCAATAAGTTTAGTAGGGAGGTATGAAAGTAATCCAGGAGTGGATCACTGGACAGCGGTCAAGAATATCCTGAAATACCTAAAAAGGACTAAGGATATGTTTCTCGTTTATGGAGGTGACAAAGAGCTAGTCGTAAATGGTTACATAGATGCAAGCTTTGACACTGATCTGGACGATTCTAAATCGCAAACCGGATACGTGTTTATATTAAACGGTGGAGTTGTCAGTTGGTGCAGTTCTAAACAAAGCGTCGTGGCGGGATCTACATACAAAGCTGAGTACATAGCTGCTTCGGAAGCAGCAAATGAAGGAGTCTGGATGAAAGAGTTCATTTCCGATCAAGGTGTCATACCTTGTGCATCGGGACCAATGAAGATCTTCTGTGACAATACTGGTGCAATTGCCTTGGCAAAGGAATCCAGATTTCACAAGAGGACCAAGCACATCAAGAGACGCTTCAATTCCATCCGGGACCAAGTCCAGGTGGGAGACATGGAGATTTGCAAGATACATACAGATCTGAATGTTGCAGACCCGTTGACTAAGCCTCTTCCACGAGCAAAACATGATCAGCACCAAGACTCCATGGGTGTTAGAATCATTACTGTGTAATCTAGATTATTGACTCTAGTGCAAGTGGGAGACTGAAGGAAATATGCCCTAGAGGCAATAATAAAGTTATTATTTATTTCCTCATATCATGATAAATGTTTATTATTCATGCTAGAATTATATTAACCGGAAACATGATACATGTGTGAATACATAGACAAACTTGATATCACTAGTATGCCTCTACTTGACTAGCTCATTAATCAAAGATGGTTATGTTTCCTAACCATAGACATGTGTTGTCATTTGATTAACGGGATCACATCATTAGGCGAATGATGTGATTGACTTGACCCATTCTTTTAGCTTAGCACTTGATCGTTTAGTATGTTGCTATTGCTTTCTTCATGACTTATACAAGTTCCTATAACTATGAGATTATGCAACTCCCGTTTATTGGAGGAACAATTTGTGTGCTACCAAACGTCCCAACGTAACTGGGTGATTATAAAGGAGCTCTACAGGTGTCTCCAAAGGTACATGTTGAGTTGGCGTATTTCGAGATTTGGTTTTGTCACTCCTATTGTCGGAGAGGTATCTCTGGGAGCTCTCGGTAATGCACATCACTATAAGCCTTGCAAGCAATGTAGCTAATGAGTTAGTTACGGAATGATGCATTATGTAACGAGTAAAGAGACTTGCCGGTAACGAGATTGAACTAGGTA
Source organism: Triticum timopheevii (assembly GCA_963921465.1). Lineage (NCBI taxonomy): Eukaryota > Viridiplantae > Streptophyta > Magnoliopsida > Poales > Poaceae > Triticum > Triticum timopheevii. The sequence goes on along the minus strand of OY997264.1, from coordinate 241,519,816 downwards.
TTGGATACCGACGATCGAATCTCGGGCAAGTAACATACCGATGACAAAGGGAACAACGTATGTTGTTATGCGGTTTGACCGATAAAGATCTTCGTAGAATATGTAGGAGCCAATATGAGCATCCAGGTTCCTCTATTGGTTATTGACCGGAAACAGTTCTAGGTCTTGTCTACATAGTTCTCGAACCCGTAGGGTTCGCACGCTTAAGGTTTCGTTGACAGTTTTATTATGAGTTTATGAGTTTTCATGTACCGAAGGTTGTTCGGACTCCCGGATGTTATCACAGACATGCCAAGGAGTCTTGCAATGGTTGAGACATAAAGATCGATATATTGGACGACTATATTTGGACACCGGAAAGGTTCCGGGTGAGATTGGGACTATACCGGAGCTCCGGGAGGTTATCGAAACCCCCCGGTAGGTATATGGGCCTTAGTGGGCCTTAGTGGAATGGAGGGAGAAGGAGAAAAGGAGGGGGCGCCTGTCGTGGTTCTAAGCCTGACAGTAGAATAGGGGGGTAGGTATGGAGAGGCAAGAGCCTAGCTATGGAGTAGTCGTATACGCAAGGGATTTACGAGTTCAGGCCCTTCTCGGAGGAATTAACAGCCCTATGTCTCGGAGCCCGGAGGCAGTCGACTGGATTATATGCGTATGAGTTACAGGGGTGCGAACCCTTTGCACTGAGGAGGGCGGTAGCTTATATAGAGTCCACCAGACCCCTCCGGCCCTCAGTTATGCAGGGTTTAAGGTACATTAAGGTCTGGCGTTACTGGTAACGCCCTACATAAAGTTCTATCATGACCATAAAAACTACTTAATAACAGACCATTTGCGTGTAGAGTGAGTCTAGGTCTCCTGGTGGTCGAGTGAATGGCTTCATGGTCGAGTGTCTTCGAGTCCGTCGAGTGGGATCCTTCCAGGTCGACTGAAAGGTAGTTTCTTCTATAGATGTCCTTGGGAGGGTACCTTCGACAGGTCTATGACCCTACCCTAGGTACATGGCTTCATCATTAGCCCCTTAATGGATCGAGGTTTGAGTGAGGAAGGAATTGAGAATTCTTCCGACCCGTTTTTTGTGCTATGAGTATGTCTTGTTCTGGATCAATGACTTTAAGTGATGGCACCAACTTCTTTTTCAGTCGCCTTGTTCCATTCTTTATATCTGTCGAGTGACTTTTCTGTGCTTGGAGATTTCCGAGCGACAGATCGGAGGAAATCTCCGGTCTGACAATTTGCTTTGTTGTTCGTGGATTTAGCGGGATCCGAATTTCGGGAAGCATGCGAGGCGGAGTAGGCCGCAGTACTCGGATGGGATAAGGCAAGAACGCCTCGATCTTCGCGCCACCTTTTTCGCCATGTATCACGCACACGACTGTTGTGGGATTTGATAGGATCGTCCGAGCCTACCTGTCAGCCACTCGGAAGCGACTTCATATAAGGCGTCGGACGGGTTTTTTTTGAACAATGCGCCCTCATTTTCCCCTCCCTCTTCCTCAGATTCATCTACTATGTTCACCGCCATCCCAGTGCTGTTGCTCTGTGCCTGCTTTGCCGGTGACGATGATGAAGGAGAAGACGGCGGCTTTGGAGCGGGCGAAGAAGGCGACGGCGAAGGCGAAGGGGAGGGAGACCAGTCGGGGCGGATCCTCGTCGCGGGCCGGTCTGCCGCAAGGCTAGATACAGGGAGACTGGATCCGCTCGACCATCCGCCAGAAAGACCTCGACGACCTGGCCAATGAGGCACTAATCCCTCATCGATCAGTGAGGCTCCCGGGGAAGGAGTGGCAGCCGCAGCCTCAGGAGGGTGAGTGCGTCCTCTTAGCTAGCCACGTTGACCGCGGGTTTTCTCTGCATCCCAGCCCTTTTTTCCGAGGATTTCTGAACTTCTTTGGGGCACAACTTCACCAGTTCACACGCAACTCTATCGTCTATCTCGCTGCTTTCGTGTCCTTGTGCGAGAACTTCTTGGGTTGTCGGTCGCATTGGGGCCTTCTAAAACACATTTTCACCGGTCGCTCCCAGATGGTGAAAAAGGCTAATCCGAGTGACGAGAAAACCCAAGTGATTCAGATGTGCGGGGGTCTTGGGGTTCAAATGAGGAGTAAAAGTGCTTTTCCAGCCATGGTCCTTCCTGAGTCGGTCCGAGGGTGGCAGTCGACCTGGTTCTACTGCCAAGACCAACCGATGCCAGGGTAGTCGACTGGACTCCCTCCTTTCTCCATGGATCGAGTGAGCAAGCCGTCCTCTCTGAAGGCGGTCCCGGAGGAGAAGAATCAAGTTAAGGTTCCATCTCAGCCACTTAAATATCAAGGTCATCCGATGTGGATGTATTCTGGCACTGAAGACACCACTCGCGTCCACCAGGAGGAGGTCGAGGATGCCACACTGGAGAGGTGGATGACTGCCATCACAGGGAACAAGGACACCCCCCGAGGAGCCAGGAGGATCCCTCCACTCAACCATTCATATGAGCCAGACAAGGTCCAATTATGAATCTCCGACTGTGATCCTGCTTCCTTCATTCCGTTTTGCTAGAATTCAGTCGACTGATTTTTGTATTGTTTGTTGTCTTCAGAATCACTACCGAGATGTACTCGATGCCCAACGGGGCGCAAGAACAGGTCGAAGAGGAGGAAGGGAGCGGAGGGGAAAGTTAGGAGGAGTGGGAATCTGATGGCGAGGAGGATCAAGAAGACATCAGCTCTGGTGAAGAGGAGGAGGAGGAAGAGGAGGAGGAAGTCGAACCTCCCCGCACTGAAAGACGATCCAAGCTCACCCATGACCCCACAGTCGAGCGTGGCAAGGCGGCTGTGCCTGTTGGGCAGTCGACTAAACGTCCTTGGACGACCTCTCCGGCGCCGACTGAGAAAGCGTCGAAGCAACTCCGAGCAGCGTCATCAAAACCGACGAAGGCCCTGCCGAAGATGAGGATGGTGATTCCCACTATTTCCGGATAATGGCAGAACTTGTGTTTTCTTGTTTTACATGGATACACTCTTAGTCGACTCGTTGGCTGACCGACAGATTTCTGAAATCCACAGTGCTGCTACTTTCGAGACCTCAGTCAGGCATGAAGACCAAGAAATGGAAGATGCTGCCACCTCCAACTTAGATATGATCTCTGTAGTTTCGCTTTTGCTCGATTGGATCTTATGTTTTTAACTTTGAATCTTTCCTGTAGCCCCACCTCCTATCATTGAACTCCCTAATGATGACGATGAGGAGCCACTGAGGCAGAGGAAGAACAAGAAAGCACCTGCTGGCAAGACTGCTTAGGTTGTATCAGCACCTGAGACGCTGGTTCCGAAGGGAGGCAACGTCACTCGGACTACCGTGTCTTTTGCTATGCCGCTGACGAGCGCTCTCCCTTCGTCGTCGAGTGCTGATCCACCTTCCCTTTTCGCCACATACCACGTCCCAGAGGACCAAGCGGGTGCTGCTAAGGAAGCTATACGCCAGGCGGGGGTTACATGATGGAGCAAGTGAAAGCGATCCGAGACGCCAGCCAAGCAGCTTATGATGCAAGCTCGGCTCTTCAGAGCAACGTCCAGGTTAGTCGATCACCGCTTGTTCTATTAGGATATGGTACCTGAAAACTCTTCTTTCTGAATATCTTAAAATTTGTACACCCACTGGGTGTATCGATTGACTGTTTGGATTGGTGGGGGCACGCTGAGTGCACCCACTGGGTGTAGTCCCTGAGACTATGGTGGACTGCTTGGAGTTGACTGTAGTCTCTATACTTTGAATTTGTTCAGTCTAAGTTTTCCACTTGATCTAGTCGAGTGAAATCTTGGAACCAGTGGGGGCACGCTGAGTGCACCCACTGGGTGTAGTCCCCGAGACCATGGTCGACTGCTGGCGGTCGACTATGGTCTGAAGAACATCTTTTTTTTACTATGGCTGACTGCTCTCAGTTAGCTATGGTTTAGGACCATAGCTTTCTGTCTCTTTCAGTCGACTGACTGAACCGAGTCAGTAGAACCAGTGGGGGCACGCTGAGTGCACCCACTGGGTGTAGTCCCTGAGACTACAGTTGAATATTTTGATTCGGCTGTAGTCTTAGAAATGCTATGATTTTTTCTTTTAGTCACTCGGAAGTGACGTATCTTTGATGTCTGTCGACTAATCTTTCGCAGAAATCTTGCGAGCTAGTGGCTCGTTATACTGAGTTGGAGAACAAACATATCCAGCTTGAACTGGACTTGAAGCTTGTCCAGGAGAACTTCACGAAGGCGAAGGAGGAGGCAAAAGGTATGTTTGGTGAGAATCTTGACGACCGTCTTTATTTTTTGTCCAATTCTGAGTCTGATCTCATTGTCACTTTGCAGATAAACTGAAGGAGGCTCTGAAGAAGAAGGACCTTGACCTTGCTGAGGCGCAGAAAGCGGCTTCGGACAAGACGAAGCTCTCAGAAGAAAAGCTGGCTTCAGTCGGCAAACTTGAAGAAGAGAATACCAATCTGAAAGCTGCTCTCGACGCGGCCAACAAGGAGGTCAGCCATCTGAAGAACGACAAGATAGCCCTGAGTGACAAGGCTAGCGAACTAATGGGGAAGAAGAACGATCTGGAGTCTTATCTGGAAGGGCTCAACAAGAACTTATTCCTTATGCTTGAAGGTAATCTCTTCCAACCGACTGACTTGTTACTGTCGACTCGTCATAGAACTGTTGGCTTAACTCTGAACTGTGCTTACAGAATTCTGTCAAAACTTCGAGGAGGAGAGCAGCCGACTGGAGCCAAACTTGGACCCCATTAACTCTCCAGTGAAGGACGAAAATGCTATGAACGTGTTCCGACTGGAGTCTCGCGTTGCTAGGGTGGTTGACTACCTCGCTTGACTAAAGGTCGCGGTGTCGCGGATCGACACGACACTCTGGCCAAGAGAGACGCTTCACAATGACCTCGAGTGTTTAATGACTCGACTGAATGACGTTCCAGGTCGAGTGCGGGAATGGAAGAAGTCCTCCGCCAGGTGTGGTGCTGATGTTGCTCTGTCCCTGGTGCGTGTCAACTACAAGGATGCCCGAGAGGACAAGCCGGCGTCCATCAGGGTGGCCAATACCAAGAAGCATGATTTCCAATCTTTCATGGAGACCTTTATTGCTGTTGCCACTCGGATTGCTGATGGAATCGACCTGGACCAGTTTGTCGCGCCCTCCAGTCCTCCTCTGGAGGAGTAAAAAACTTCTATGCTTCACCTTAAATTTGCCTCGGTATGCCGAGTGGTTTTTGTAACCGATAAACTTTTACAGGCTTGACGCCTGCGCACTTCTGAATCCATTATCTGAACTTTGTTTATCGTTGAATATGCCTCTATTTGCCTTCGAGCGAATTTTCTTCTTCACTCGGAATATATTTTAATGTTTGAGACGCAGCTCTAAGGTGGTAAGCCTAGTCGACCTACACTTCACCGCTTTTTGGCAGGTAGGGGTGGAGCACAGATTGTAGCAGACCTGCGCCTCGTCATAGAATAATTACTTAGGCGAACACTGGGCTGCAGCTAAGCCCCCGAGTGGGAGGTTTGCTCTCCACTCGGTAGGATCTTCAGATACTTAGGCGAGCACTGGGCTGCAGCTAAGCCCCCGAGTGGGAGGTTTGCTCTCCACTCGATAGGATTTTCAGATACTTAGGCGAGCACTGGGCTACAGCTAAGCCCCCGAGCGGGAGGTTTGCTCTCTGCTCGGTAGGATTTTCGGATACTTAGGCGAGCACTGGGGCTGCAGCTAAGCCCTCGAGTGGAAGGTTTGCTCTCCGCTCGATAGGATTCTCAGATACTTAGGCGAGTGCTGGGCTGCAGCTAAGCCCCCGAGTGGGAGGTTTGCTCTCCGCTTGGTAGGGTTTTTAGATACTTAGGCGAGCACTGGGCTGCAGCTAAGCCCCGAGTGGGAGGTCCGCTCTCCACTTGGTAGGATTTTTCGTGACGTAGCTCGGAAGGGAAAGGTAGCAGTCGACCTACGCCTCGTCTTCCTTGCAGAGCACACATTGTATTTGTGGCGTAGCTCGGAAGGGAAAGGTAGCAGTCGACCTGTACCTCGTCCTCCTTGCGGAGCGCAAATTTTATTTGTGGCGTAGCTTGGAAGGGAAAGGTAGCAGCCGACCTGCACCTCGTCCTCCTTGCGGAGCGCACATTGTATTTGTGGCGTAGCTCGGAAGGAGAAGGTAGCAGTCGACCTACACCTCGTCCTCCTTGCGGAGCGCACATTGTATTAGATACTTAGGCAAGTACTGGACTGCAGCTAAGCCTCCGAGTGAGAGACTGGCTCATCACTCGGTAGGATTTCAAACACTTAGGCGAGTACTTGGACTGCAGCTAAGCCCCCGAGTGAGAGACTGGCTCATCACTCGGTAGGATTTTAAACACTTAGGCGAGTACTTGGAATTCAGCTAAGCCCCCGAGTGAGAGACTTGTTCATCACTCGGTAGGATTTTAAACACTTAGGCGAGTACTGGACTGCAGCTAAGCCCTCGAGTGAGAGACTGGTTCATCACTCTATAGGATTTTAAACACTTAGGCGAGTACTGGACTGCAGCTAAGCCCCCGAGTGAGAGACTGGCTCATCACTCGGTAGGATTTTAAAGTACTTAGGCGAAACAGATTCGCAGCTAAGCCCCCGAGTGAGAGGCTAGCTCACCACTCGGCAAGGATTTTTTTTACAAACTTAGGCGAAAGAGTTTCGCAGCTAAGCCACCCACTGGGGGATTTCTTATGAAAACAAAAGTAACAACAATCAATGGGGAAAATTATAACACTCTAGTCTTTGATAAATAAACTACAGAAGTACTTTTATTACATCTCATCTGAGTGAATACTTAAGTATAGAAGGGGTGGAGCAGCTCCACGTTCCAAGCTCGAGGCTCGTCAATCTGGTGACCGACATTGTAAAGACGGTATGCTCCATTGTGGAGGACTTTGGTGACGATGAAGGGATCTTCCCAAGTAGGAGCAAGCTTTTGTGGCTTCTGCTGATCCACTCGGAGAACCAAATCTCCTTCTTGGAAGGCTCGACACTTCACATTTCTGGCATGGAATCGATGCAAGTCCTGCTGATAGATAGTCGATCGGATCATGGCCATCTCTCTTTCTTCTTCTAGAAGGTCGACTGCATCCTGTCGGGCTTGCTCTGCTTCATCTTCAGTGTAGAGTTCGACTCGGGTGCATTGTGAAGCAGGTCACTCGGCAAGACTGCTTCAGCTCCATAGACCAAGAAGAACGGAGTTCTCCCAGTCGACCGATTAGGAGTGGTCCTTAATCCCCAAAGTACTGATGGAAGTTCGTCGACCCATACACCTGCCGCATGCTTGAGAATTAAACCATTTGCTCGTTCTGCCTGTCCATTCGACTGGGGGTGAGCGACTGAAGCACAGTCGACTCGTGTGCCTTGAGATGTGCAAAAGGCTCTGAATTCATCAGAATCGAAGTTTGACCCATTTTCAGTGATGATGCTATGGGGAAGTCCATATCTGAATATCAATTCCCTGATGAAGCTGATAGCAGTGCCGGCATCAAGATTCTTGACAGGTTTAGCTTCAATCCACTTAGTGAACTTGTCGACTGCCACTAGCACATGGGTGAAGCCACTTCTGCTTGTTCTCAGTGGTCAACCGATATCCAATCCCCATACAACAAAAGGCCAGATGAGTGGAATGGTCTTCAAGGCTGAGGCGGGCTTGTGTGACATATTGGAGTAAAATTGACATCCTTCACACTTGTCGACTATCTCCTTTGCCATTTCATTTGCTCTTGGCCAGTAAAGTCCCGCTCGGTATGCTTTAGCCACAATGGACCGAGAGGACGCATGATGGCCACAGGTCCCCGAGTGGATATCGTCAAGGATTATCCGACCTTCTTCTGGCGTTATATTTCTGACCGACTCCAGTCGCGCTTTCTCTGTACAATTGTCCCTTTATCACGGTAAAGGCTTTGGATCAACGGACGATCTATCGAGCCTCTTCTTTGTTCTCTAGGAGCTCTTTTCTTAGGATATACGTGATGTACGGCTCTGTCCAGTCGGGAGTGATGACCAAAGCTTCCATGATCAGGTCGACCACCGCTGGAACCTCAACTTCAGTCAGATCTATGACACTTTTTGGCTGTGGAGCTTCTTAGGTAAATGGATCCTCTTGAACTGATGGAGTATGGATGTGTTCCAAAAACACATTACTGGGAATGGCTTCTCTCTTGGAACCTATCTTTACCAAATCATCAGCCGCTTGATTCTTCAGTCGGGATATATGATGGAGCTCTAACCCTTTAAATTTCTTCTCAAGCTTTCTTACTACATTGCAGTAACCAGTCATGGCTGGGCTTCTGACGTCCCACTCCTTCATCACCTGATTGACCACCAAATCTGAGTCGCCATAAACCATAAGGCGACGGACGCCGAGTGAAATGGCCATATGCAACCCATACAAAAGTGCTTCGTATTCTGCTTCATTGTTGGAGGAATCAAAGTGGATCTGGAGCACATATATGAGCTTATCTCCTCGAAGGGAAACCAATACTACCCCAGCACCGGAACCATTCAATATCTTAGAACCATCAAAGAACATAGTCCAGTGCTCCAAGTGAACTTGAGTCGGTAGTTGCTGTTCAATCCACTCGGCGATGAAATCTGCTACTGCTTGGCACTTAATGGCTTTCTTTGCCTCAAACTTGATATCAAGGGGAAGAGTTCAATCGCCCATTTTGCCACTCGACTAGTTGCATCTCTGTTGTGCAGGATCTCTGATAATGGGGCGTCGCTGACGACTGTAATGGAATGATCAGAGAAATAATGAGCAACCTTCTTTGTGGTCATATAAATCCCATATACAAGCTTCTGATAATGAGGGTATCTTTGCTTTGATGGGGTCAACACTTCAAATAGATAATACACTGGGCGCTGAACTTTGAAGGCTTTTCCTTCTTCTTCCCGCTCGACCGTAAGTACTGTACTGACGACTTGTCCTGTGGCTGCAATATAAAGCAACAAAGGCTCTTTGCTGATTGGGGCAGCAAGCACCGGCTGGGTGGAGAGCAGAGCTTTTGGCTCTGCAAACGCTGCATCAGCTTCTGGAGTCCACTCGAACTTGTCTGACTACTTCATCAGTCGGTAAAGAGGCGATGCCTTTTCACCAAGACGAGAGATGAATCGACTTAAAGCGGCCAAGCATCCAGTAAGCTTCTGGACATCGTGCACACGCACAAGGCGTTTCATTCGGAGTATAGTGCCCACTTTTTCTGGGTTGGCGCCGATTCCTCGTTCGGAAATGAGAAAACCGAGTAACTTTCCGCCAGGAACTCCGAATGCGCACTTTGATGGATTAAGCTTGATATCATACCTCCTGAGATTGGCAAATGTTTCAGCGAGGTCAGTCAACAGGTCGGAACCCTTCCGTGATTTGACCACAATATCATCCATGTATGCTTCCACATTCCGACTGGTTTGAGTAAACACTTCTGAATCATCCTCAGGAACGTGGCTCCAGCATTCTTGAGGCCGAATGGCATGGTGACATAGCAGAAGCACCCGAATGGAGTGATGAAAGCTATTTTGATCTCATCGGGTCCATACAGACGGATCTGATGGTAACCGGAATAGGCATCTAAAAAGGACAGGCGCTCACATCCCGCAGTCGAGTCGACTATTTGGTCGATGCGGGGGAGAGGGAAATGATCTTTCGGGCAGGCCCGATTGATATATTTGAAATCAATGCACATGCGAAGTGACTTGATCTTCTTGGGGACCATGACAACATTGGCGAGCCACTCAGAGTGGTAAATCTCTCGGATAAACTCTGCTGCCAGGAGCCGAGCCACCTCTTCGCCAATGGCCTTTCTCTTCTGGACGGCGGACCGTCGAAGATGTTCTTTGACAGGTTTCACTTTTGAGTCGACTCGTAGACGATGCTCAGCCAGCCCCCTGGGAACACCCGGCATGTCAGCAGGCTTCCATGCGAAGATGTCCCAATTCTCACGGAGGAACTGGATGAGCGTTTCTTCCTATTTAGAGTCGAGTGTTGTGGAGATATGAGTCAGAGCAGCACTGGGGTCGGTCGGGTGAATGTGAATAGATTCCGTCTCACCGGACGACTGGAATACTGACTCTATAGCGGGCTTCTTGGCCCGTAATAAATCACTCGGATCTGCATTTTTCTGGTATTCCTGCAGCTCTACCACTGTTATCTGAGCATCAGCGATCTTTGAGCCCTTCTGAAAGTGCTCTTCTGCCTTTTTCCAATTGCCAGTAATGGTGATCACACCTTTGGGACCAGGCATCTTCAATTTGAGGTACACGTAACATGGTCGAGCCATGAAGCGTGCATAAGCTGGCCTGCCTAAAATAGCGTGATAAGCACTCTGGAAATCCACAACTTCAAACGTCAACTTTTCTTTGCGGAAGTGTTTTGAATCGCCGAAAACCACATCAAGAGCAATTTGGCCGAGTGACTCAGCCTTCTTTCCAGGAATGACTCCATGGAAACTCATGTTGCTGGTACTGAGTCTGGACATCGGAATGCCCATTCCCTTCAGTGTCTCCGCATACAATACGTTCAGGCCACTGCCACCATCCATCAAGACCTTAGTCAGCCGAGTGCCTTCGATGACCGGGTCGACCACCAAAGCTTGCCTCCCAGTGGTGGCAATGTGTGTCGGATGATCAGACTGGATGAATGTGATGGCAGTCTGAGACCATTTCAGGTAACTGGGTGTCACCGGAGCAACCATATTCACCTCACGGTTAATGACTTTCACTCAACTTTTGCTTTCAACATCACCAAAAATCATCACGGTGGAATTGACATGGGGGTATCCTTCATCACTGTCTTCTTTGTCCTCAACTTTGTCCGACTTATTTTCCTTATCTTTGGGCTGTTTCCCCTGAAATTGCTGGATCAAGAGTCGACACTGCCGAGTGGTATGTTTCGGGTAAATGAAGTTACCCTCCTCATCTTTCTTCGTGTGGATGTGGCACAGAAAATCCATCACGTCATTTCCTTCCTTGTCTTTCACCTTCTTAGGGTTCCAAGACCCTTTAGGCTTTCCTTTGAACTTTCCTTGAGTCAACCCTACTGGTCGCTTGCAAGTTCCTTCAAATGTCCTGACAAACACTCGGGAAAGATCTTCCCAAGTGTAAATGCTGCTAGGCGCCAACTGATTCAGCCATGCTCTGGCCGAGCCCTCCAACATAAGAGGTAGGTGTTTCATGGACACCTCATCATTGCCGCCGCCAATTTGAACAGCCACTCGGTAGTCCTCAAGCCAAGTATCGGGCTTGGACTCGCCAGTGAACTTACTAACTCCAGTCGCCAACCTGAAGTTGGGAGGAATCACCGCGGCCCTGATGGCTCTACTAAAACACTCTGGTCCTGAGACATGAACTCTGCTGCTGGTGGGCACATCTCTGTCATGGCCTTCTCAGTGAGCTCTGTTCCGGTCGACCAAACCCTGAACGATAATGGATCTCGCATCAAAGCCTGGTTCTCTGGGTCGACTGGAACCCTTCGCCCAACACTGTGCTGGCGTCTGTCATCTTGCTGTCGAGGGGCGTATGACCCACCCCTTGGGGGAGGAGTGGGCACTCGATGCCGATCATCGCGATTGAATCGGTCATCATACTGATCACGTCGACCTCCACGTCCCTCACGCCGCGGGGGCGATCTTGGGCTATGGGCCGACTGGACTGTATTCGCAGTGACAGATCTGCTGTGAATCCTATTACGCGACTGCAATACAACTGAATTTTGATCTCCTGCTGCCCGGAGTAAATCTCTGATCTGCATCAAGCCTCTGCCAGCCTCTGACTGAGAGGGCTAAATCAACTCTGCTATACGGGATGCAGCTGCTAGATACTGAATCGGAGTTCGATATACCTGAGTCGATGGTGGAAAGAGCTGACGTCGACTGGAGTCTGGTTCTCGTTGCCGCGCACGCTCGTCGAGTGCTGGTTGGAGGTTCTCCAGTCAAGTGCGCTCAGCCAAGTCGGCCAAACGTGCGTGCTCTAGGGTGCGAGCCTTAGGGGTTTCTCCTATGATAGGAGTATGCAGAGCATCCATGTTCTGGCGGCGGAGATCTTCCCTTTGCAGCGAAGTGAGTGGCTCGGGTTGATACTCCTCGTGGACCTGCGCTGGGTCGCCTCCGCCGTCCCCTCCGTTGGTGTGGGGGAAGCCGGGAGGACTACGCGGTCCATTGACCATCAGGACCTCCACCACTGGATCACTGCTGTCACACTCAGATGCAGTCTCTACGGAGCCAGTCGACAGATTGAACAGGCCGTAGAGAGATTCGTCAGGCTCGATTGCCGCGACTTGGGGGGTGGCCGACTGGCGGGCCGCTGCATGCCTCACCCACCGCTGAAGCCTCGACCGACTAGAGCGCTTGCGCTGGCGGGAGACAGAGAGGGAGGACGACACAGGGGTCGACCGATACGAGGCCGACGGTTGCCGTAGCAGGATGCCGCGGACACATGCGCGAAAGTGTGTTGCCCGCGGACTAGGAGAACGTCGATGTCGAGTGGAGCCTCCTGGAGCCAAGCGGAGTCATCGGCGATGAACGTGAGCGCGCCGACACTGATCTCGCGGCCCTCAACCAAAACTCTGCCAGAAACCATGATGAAGGTGATCGGAACAATCGCAACTTCTCCCATAAGTCACTAAGACACCTGCCCCATGGTGGGCGCCAACTGTCGTGGGTCTAAGGTACATTAAGGTCCCTCCGGCCCTCAGTTATGCAGGGTTTAAGGTACATTAAGGTCTGGCGTTACTGGTAACACCCTACATAAAGTGCTATCACGACCATAGAGACTACTTAATAAAAGATCGTTTGCGTGCAGAGTGACTCTAGGTCTCCTGGTGGTCGAGTGAATGGCTTCGTGGTCGAGTGTCTTCGAGTCCGTCGAGTGGGATCCTTCCAGGTCGACTGAAAGGTAATTTCTTCTATAGATGTCCTTGGGGAGGGTACCTTGGACAGGTCTATGACCCTACCCTAGGTACATGGCTTCATCAGCGCCCCCCCCCCCAAGCCCAATCCGAATTGGGAGGGGGGCCGGCCCCCCCTTTCCTTCTTCCCTCCACCTCTTCCTTCCCTCTCCTACTCCTAATAGGAAAAGGGGGAGTCCTACTCCCGGTTGGGGTTGGACTCCCCCACTAGGGCACGCCACCTCCTTGGCCGGCCCCCTCTCCTCCACTCCTTTATATACGGGGGAGGGGGGCACCCCATAGACACAACAATTGATCTCTTGATCTCTTAGCCGTGTGCGGTGCCGCCCTCCACCATAGTCCTCGATAATATTGTAGTGGTGCTTAGGCGAAGCCCTGCGAAGGTAGAACATCAAGATCGTCACCACGCCGTCGTGCTGACGGAACTCTTCCCCGACATTCTGCTAGATCGGAGTCCGGGGATCGTCATCGAGTTGAACGTGTGCTAGAACTCGGAGGTGTCGTAGTTTCGGTGCTTGATCAGTCGGGCCGTGAAGACGTACGACTACATCAACCGCGTTGTTCTAACGCTTCCGCTTTCGGTCTACGAGGGTACGTGGACAACACTCTCCCCTCTCGTTGCTATGCATCACCATGATCTTGCGTGTGCGTAGGAAATTTTTTGAAATTACTATGTTCCCCAACAGCTAGTACCACCATCATGTCCAAGCCCGACGAGCTCCAAAACGATGCTCCCAAGTTCGACTTCACCGCCATCCCTCTTTGTGGCATTGATGACGCCAAGTCTACCATGACTCTTTTTCAAGATGGTGCGGGGACGAGTACGACTACGGAGACCCTCAAGGACCAAGCTTTGGAGGCGGGCGACAAGGTGGCGAGCAAGGATGATGCTTCCATCTTTGGAGGCGAGAGTGATGATGTGCCATCTTTGGCCCTCATACACGGCGACGGTGACGAGATGATCGAGCATGGGATTTTCCCTTCGGTCATGGAGGAGAGTGATGATGTTCCATCTTCAGCCTTCATCCACGGCGACGACGACAAGATGGTTGAGCATGGGATTTTCCCTTCGACCACAGCGACGTATGATGACTTGAGTGACTTGTGCCACCATATTGAGAGTGAGAGTGACTTCACCACTAGCCCCACATATGATGAGTTGCACAATTCCCATGTGAGGAGAGCCACAACCCCCACCACTTGAGTGAGATGAGTGACTCCACCATTTGTGACATTGAGTGCACCTACTTTGAGGGAGTGAGTGAACCACCACATAGAGAGAGTGAGATAGTTGATAGGTCTCGTGAGGCCATTTGCATTTCTAACAACTTGACCTCTACCTCTATTGTGTCTTCTCATTTGGTTCTAGGTCCCATTTATGATGACGCGCCCATCCTTAACGACTTCGTCCTCCCTTTCGACAAGACGATGGCCACGGTGGAATATGATGCACCCCCCCACATGGTTCCATCAAGATGAAGATCACCACCATTTGGTCTTTCCCACCTCACCTACACCACTTAAGTGGAATGACGACATAGGTGACGGTGATGCTCTAGTCCCACTAGTGGACATTTTTGACATTGATTGCTTACATGATGTTGATCCACCTATTTCAATGACTCATGCTAGTGCGACTTCCTCATGTGATGATTTCTTGCCCATTTATGACGAGTATGATGATTCTCATGTGGAGTCTATTAGTTTTGATGCCATGTTACATAGGATTTCTTGTGACAATTCCCTTGGTCACATCATGTTTGATAATCTTCTTGACTTATCATATGCTATGCATGAGATCAACCATACATCTTATTTGCAATCTCTTCATAGTGACTATGCATATGCCATTAAAATAAACCCAATTTGCACATATGGCATAAATGACAAGCCCATGGTTATTGGCATTTGTTTTTCTTGTGATGATATTGACATGCTCCCTTTGCATCATTTATCTCATATGACATGACATGCCCACCTATCTTCGGATATGCGTTGTTTTGGATGTTGTCCATTTTCTCCATGTGATGTTTCCAATGTTGTTCATGAGGAGACCCCCATAGTTTCCTCATACATGTTAGGAGATTTTGATCATTCCCATCCATTGCATGATCCCAATAATTATGTGCCCATATGTTTCCCATGAATGAAAATACTATTGATGTGCCATATAATTGTATGCTCAATTTGCATCCCCATCGTGTTATACATAACTATTCTTTCATGATGGATGACATGTTCTTATACCATGCATCAAATTTCTTTGAGCATTTCTTATCTTGTGCTAACTCACATGTGCACATACACATGCATCATGATGGATGATGTGTACATTTACCACGTGCACAATTTCTTTGGTTTGTTTCTCTTTTGTGTAGGTACCCATGAATACTTGTTTACCTCACAATCCCATGAGTTGAAAAAACGAGCTCTAGAGAGCAACGATGAATTGGGATCTCATGGATTATCTTTCCACAGCTCTCTTCACACAAATACTTCGTGCATTCCTTATACATGTCCCTCACTTGGCTATAGGTTGTTGTCCATTACATATTATATGCCCATCTTGCCATGTTAACTTTGCATGATATGCTCATTACTATGCCTTTGCCATGCATTTGTGACCCATGCTTTGCATTACACATGATGATTGATTCTAGTACTTGTATGTGTATTTGCAATCTTGGTGGAGATATTGCTTGTTCTTGCCATGTTTACTTTGAGCCCAATGCTTATGATCATGCTATGGTGTTGCTTCGTGTTCGTGCTTGCGATATGTCATGTGCATTGTCTATACCTAGTATTTACTCACATGACATGATTGCCATGATTTACTCTAGTGTGTTGCATCTTCGCTCCACTAGTTTGCACGACTTGATTACTATGCTTGCTTATGTTGCATCACCAATGACTCATACTTGCTCATTTCATGCGGTTGATGACAACCATCTATATGCTTTGCACATGATTCATAGTGCTTCTTGTCATATATCTCCATGTGTTGGCTCTCTTATGCTAGATGGCTTTCCATGTATTGAGTGCAACAATGCTCTTAATCTTTATCATGAGATTGCCCCCATAGCATTCTCACATATATTTGGAGATTTTGACATATTCCTTGTGAAGCAAGCTTGTCTTCCTTCTTTGCACCATATACCTAGTGCCATGAATATAGACATTGTTGCATCATATTGTTCATGCACTTGTTCTTCTAATGGTTATGTGCAAAAGAAGAGAACCATCATGATGGGTGATGTGTTTATCTACCATGCACATACATTCTTTATTTTGTTGTGTGCATGTGTAGGATACTTGGACTACGTGTCGACTTCCACTTCACGTGAGTTGACCATTCGAGCTCTTGAGAGCGAGCCTCATACATTCTACCATGACTCGCTTCTACACCACATTTCCTACCACTTCGGCATTGTGAAGAATGCACAAGGGTGCACTTTCAAGGTGAAATCCTTCATGAGCTCGGATATTGTGGATCATACTTCATGTGTTTCTTGCACCATTTGCACGCATGTTTGAGATATTGCTTTCACCCATGATTGCCACATTTCCATGCTTC
The DNA here is from genome assembly GCA_963921465.1 of Triticum timopheevii. NCBI lineage: Eukaryota > Viridiplantae > Streptophyta > Magnoliopsida > Poales > Poaceae > Triticum > Triticum timopheevii. The sequence goes on along the minus strand of OY997264.1, from coordinate 241,503,321 downwards.
ATGACATATATACCTTGTGTGTTGCATCCAATTCTTGGACTACTTGCTACTATCATATGGTTGGTTGCACCAATATCATTGCTTCACCAATGCAATGTCCCATTGCTAGTCACATGCTTGACTTGATTGCCTCACACATGATGAACAATTGCTCTTTCTATTGTGTTGAGTGCCATACTTTTGTAACGCCCCGGATTCGATGCGCCAGGTGTCTCTCAGTTATTCGTCATTGTTGCCATGTCATTTGCTTGCGTGTTGCATTTTGCCATGTCATCATCTCCATTTCATCTCCATGTTTTTCAAAACTTGCATCCGTTCGGGTTCCCCCGGTTCTCTCCGTTGTCCGTTCTGTGCCCAACCACACTCGCACGCGCTCGTCGCACCTCTCAGACCTTGTTTCGTGAGCGGGATAAAAACTTTCTCGGAATGGACCGAGGTTTGCCGAGTGGCCTTGGTATATCACCGGTAGACCGCCCGTCAAATTTCGTTCCATTTGGAGGTCGTTTGATGCCCCAACGGTTAACCGCATAGCCCAAAACCCCTCTCTCTTTGCAGCCCAGCCCCTCTTCACCACAGCCCATGAGCCCATCCAAACCCCCTCCATGCTCTCGGTCGTTCGATCGCGATCGTGTGGGTGAAAACCGCACCCCATTTGGACTCTCCTAGCTCCCTCTAGCTATAAATAGGTCCTCCCCCTCCATTTTTCGCGGATGAACCCTAGCCTCCTCTTCCTCCGCGCCGCTGGACACTTTCTCCCACCGCCGGACATGTCCGTGCCGCCGTCCCCGGGCCAATCCCGCCTCGCCACGTCAGCCCCGCCACCCTCCTCTCTCCTCCCACCGCGCCGGCCCGCTCGGCCCGCTCGGCCCACCCCCGGCCCCCGCGGGCCCATCCGCCGCTGCCGCCTGCGCCTGCAGGCCCCCGAGTGCCCGGCCCCGCTGCTCGTCGCTCCGACCCCACGCCTCGACTCCGGCCGCCCGCTGTCGGGTCCCGTCCCCGCCGCCGGCGCGTCTCGACCGGCGCCGCCCTCGTCTCCCCGCGCCGCCGCACGTTCCCGGCGTCCGGCGCTGCCCCACGCGCCCGCGCGCCGCCCCTGCGCTGCCCGGGTTCCTCCATCGCCCCGAAGCCCTCCTCCGCCTCGCCATGGCCGCCGCCCTGCTGGAGCTCGCCGGAGCCCTCGCTGGCACCGGATCCGAAAGGTGGACCAGATCCACCAAGACCCGGAACAAAACGCCGTCCCCACCCCGGATCTCTCCATCCCGCACGACCCCGTCCAGTTTCGGAGGGTAAAATTCGACCAAGTCCCTGAGTTTTCAACATTCTAGTGCACAATTCATCATGCCATAACTTCTTGTGTGCTGCTCTGTTTTGTGCATAAATATATCAAAATGTTCATTGTGAGATGCTCTACACTTAATTCCACTGTGCCATGCTTGTTTGAATCCATCTTGATGCCCTAATCATCGTTGCAAAAGTGCTATATGATGTGAACTGCTGTCTGTTAACAGAACTTGTTGTTTTGTCTTTTTGATTACATTTTCTATGTGCATCCTATGATCTTGATGTCTACATGAGATTTGAGCTCCATCATGCCATCTTTACAGCAGTGCTTGTCTTGTATTTTTGTGAGCCTTGTAGTGAGTGAATCAAGCTTGTGGAGTAGGGTACTTGCTGTTACTGTTTTGATAGGCCGAGTCTGCTATATCATGATGCTATGTAAACCTGCTGCTACAAGTCATTCTATGCATAATTTGGAGATGTTCACTGAGGATGTTTTGTTTTACATGAAATGCTCTATCCATCCATGCCCTTGGTTGCATTTATAGCCTGCTGTATCTTGTTGTAATCTTGCTCTCAATTTGCTAAATAATGTTGTTGTCAACCTGTTAACATGAAGTTCAAATTTGCCATGAGCTTTGCTAGTTATCCATGCATCGTATGACTCTGATATTGCCATGCTTAGCTCCATAAACATGTCAAATTACTGTTGGTCACCTTGACATGCCATGTAATGGGTCTGTGGTGAGCTGTACAAGCTCACCAACATGCCTACTTATCATTTGTCATGTTTGCATCGATGCTACCATCTTTTCTGTTGATCTTTGGAATAAGTTCAGTAAGGGAGTTTTGTTAATTGCTTTAGAAATAGCATGCCATGCCTTTGTTTTCCATGATGAGTTCCTGTAACATTTTTTTTGATATCTCTAAACATTGCAACCTGATGTTATTTCTGTCATGCTCAGTGATTTTCTACTAAGTCTGTGAACTGTTATTATTTGCAATCTTGCCATGTCCTTTTGAGAAGGTTATAGTGTTTTCTGGAGATAGCTCAGTGCTCATCTTTTGTCATGCCTTACCTGTACATCATGTCCATGCCTTTTCTTCATGTTGAGGTGCTGTAGCATATTGTTTTGATGCGTGCTAGATGCCTGGTTGCTGTTTTGGACAGCTTGTCCTTTAAACTTGTATAGAGTGTATGTGTTGAACCGTTGCTCCGTTTTGAGCATGCTCTATATGAAATTTGCTTAGAATTGCATGTAGTTTCATCTTATCATGTTGCATCCTTGTTTTGAGAGTGTTTTCTTGATGTTTGAATGCCTTTTGCATCAATGCCATGTTTAACTTGTTTTGCTCATATCTCTAGGCCGTAGATCCGAACTAAATGAACTTTATATGAAACTTGACTAGAATTTCGTGTAGATCATCTTGGAGCATCTTAACTTGCTATTTAACAACTCAAACATAAGGTTTATTCAGATCTAGAACAATTTCTAAATTTACATATGAGGACTTACCGGAATTGTTATATGTTGTTTCCGGCCTCATTTAAACTTGCTTTGATATGTTGCTCTTGTATGCATCATCTCTTGCCATGAGTAGCATCATATAGCCTTGTCATGCAACCTATTTGGTTGAGCATCATGCCATGCCTATGTGTTGTGTTTTTACCTTGTTCTTTGCTTCTTTCCGGTTCTGCTCCTTCTCATTAGTTCATGTTTCGTTACGATCGTGAGGATTCGTTCGTCTACGCTTGGTTCATCTTCGTGGCTCCATCTTCTTCATGAACTCATTCTTCTTCCTAGCGGGATTTCAGGCAAGATGACCGCTACCATGGATCTCATTACTATCATTGCTCTGCTAGTTGCTTCGTTCTATCGCTATGATGCGCTACCTATCTCTTGCTTATCAAGCCTCCTAAATTGCCATGTCAACCTCTAACCTTTTCACCCTTCCTAGCAACCCGTTGCTTGGCTATGTTACCGCTTTGCTCAGCCCCTCTTATAGCGTTGTTAGTTGCAGGTGAAGTTGAAGATTGCTCCATGTTGGATCCGGATTATTTTTTGGATATCACAATTTCTCTTATTTAATTAATGCACCTATATACTTGGTAAAGGGTGGAAGGCTCGGCCTTATGCCTGGTGGCTTTGTTCCGCTCTTGCCGCCCTAGTTTCCGTCATACCGGTGTTATGTTCCTTGATTTTGCGTTCCTTACGCGGTTGGGTGATTTATGGGACCCCCTTGACAGTTCGCTTTGAATAAAACTCCTCCAGCATGGCCCAACTTTGATTTTACCATTTGCCTACCTAAGCCTTTTTCCCTTGGGTTTCCAGAGCCCGAGGGTCATCTTCGTTTACCCTCTTGGCAAGTGCTCGTCGTGAGTGTTGGTCCAACCTGTCAGTCATCGGTGGCCACCAGGGGCAACTCTGGCTAGCCTATCGAAATCTTGGACAATACGATGTGCCCTGAGAACGAGATATGTGCAGCTCCTATCAGGATTTGTCGGCACATTCGGGCGGCTTTGCTGGTCTTGTTTTACCATTGTCGAAATGTCTTGTAAAGCGGGATTCCGAGACTGATCGGGTCTTCCTGGGAGAAGGAATATCCTTCGTTGACCGTGAGAGCTTGTGATGGGCTAAGTTGGGACACCCCTACAGGGTTTTAATTTTTGAGAGCCGTGCCCGCGGTTATGTGGTAGATGGGAATTTGTTAATGTTCGGTTGTAGATAACTTGACACTTGACTTAATTAAACACATCAACCGCGTGTGTAGCCATGATGGTCTCTTTTCGGCGGTGTCCGGGAAGTGAACACGGTTTGTGTTATGTTTGAACGTAAGTAGTTTCAGGATCTCTTCTTGATCATTGCTAGTTTCACGATCGTTCTGTTGGCTTCTCATCTCGCTCTTATTTGCGTATGTTAGCCACCATATATGCTTAGATGCTGCTGCAGCCTCACCACTTATCCTTTTCCATACCCATTAATCTTTGCTAGTCTTGATACCCATGGTAATGGGATTGCTGAGTCCTCGTGGCTCACAGATTACTACAACAACAGTTGCAGGTGGAGGTTATGCGATGATCATGACGCGAGAGCGATGTTTGCTTGTTTTGGAGTTCTTCTTCTACTTCTCCTTCGATCAGGGGATAGGTTCCAGGTCGGCAGCCTGGGCTAGCAGGGTGGATGTCGTTTGAGTTTCTGTTTGTGTTTCATCTGTAGTCGGCTATTGCTCTTATGTATGATGTTGTTGTATTCGTGTGGCATGCCTCTTGTATGTATCCCCAACTATTGTGTAATGGTACGATGTAATGATATCCACCTTGCAAAAGCGTCTCCAATATGCTCTTCTATCCTTGGTGGGACCTTCGAGTTCCTTTAGGGTAGGGTCGCATATTGGGCATGACAAGTTGGTATCAGAGCCTCGACCGACCATAGGAGCCCCTTAATTGATCGTGTTGTTTGGCCATTGTCGAGTCTAGAAGAAAACTTTTTCGGAGTCTAGTTATATCAGAGAGTAGAAATTCTTTTTACTCCTCAGCCCCTTTGTCTCTCTGGTGAGGAATCTTCACGTAGGTGTTTTGAATTACTCCTATTCCCTTTCAAACTTTCTTTAGGATCATGCAGTTGGTTTTTTCTGGTTGTTGGTTCTCATCTCTTTTCATCCGGTGCATTTATCGTCAAGTTGACTCGAGCCTCTTCATCTTTGCCAAGTTCAATCTTCAGTTGTTTTCTTTTCCCACCCACCCACCCTTTTTCTTCTCAGAGCCGGAGTCCGTAATTGAGTATCCATCCTACTCGTGCGAAGTCTTTGCTTTCTTTCCTCAATTATTTCAACCGGTGTTTCCTCTTGAAGTTATTCATCGGTTTTTCCCCTTCCAAGTTGCCTTTGTTTTCCCGCCCTCCCACCCCTTTTTCTTCCCGGAGTCTGAGCCTCTTTCGAGAATCAATTTCATTCATATGGAACCTCTTCAATCTTTCCTCAATTATTTCAACCAGTGAATTCTCTTTTGTTTGACATTCTTCATCTCTTTTCCGATGGACTCAATTCAATTTTTTTGGGTTGATCACATTCTTTTCCTTGGATCAAGTGCTTTCCCTGCTCGTTCAGCTCTCACAAGTTTATCATTCCGGAGTTCGGAAGACATCTCAAGAGATTCGTCTGTGTTTGAATTAATTCAAGGTTATCACCTCATTCAAATATTTCAAACGTTCCGGTGCATTATCTATTCCACAATACTTCCCAACGGTGTTTGGTTTTAGTGGGCCCTAACCCACAGGTCTTTTCCTAGGATCTTACCTCACTCTTCTAATTCTCCTGGAGTTATTCTTAAATTCTTTTCAATTGTCATGTAAGTATGAATTTCATCAGCCAGATGCCATCTCCAAGATCGCTTTCAAATTTTTTTCATCTTTAGTTCAACCCTTCCTCTTTTACATTCTCCCGGAGTATCTCAGTAATTTTGGTTGTATTTCTCATCGTCAGTTGAAGACCGAAGAAGAGTTTTTCCTCTAAATCTTGTCTGTTCTCTCGAAGATTCGCGGTTCTAGCTTCATGTTATCCTCTTGAATTATTCCATTTGTCAGATATTCCTTTTCTTACCCATCTGGAGTATGTCAGAAGTTGTTTTTCTGTTTCTTTTCACCGGAGGCCATCGTTCCAGAAGAATTCTTCGTCCTGACATTTTAGCTACCGTTATCCAATTATCCTGGTGCTTCGTTCAAGTGCTCTTTAATCAGTAAGAGTTCTTCCCATTCTTTTGCATCTAAATCCCCTCAAGCATATTTGTTCTTCTAATTCTTCCCGGTGATTCATTCTCTTTTCATCATTCGTTTCAATTCTTACAGTGGCTCGTTCAAGAATCTTTCGGTTGTTATCGTATCTATTCATTCATTCTTTCCAATCCTACCGGTGGTTCATGAAGACTTTCTCAAGTTTTGCGCCATATTCCCCTTAATCCTTTTCAACAAGAATAAGTTGCATGCCAAATCCGCTTGTCATCAATTAAATTTGATGAGGATAAGCATAATGTAATTCTTATTCTTATTTCATCATCGTCAAGTAATCCCTTCCTTCAGAGTTTGTTCTTGAGGAATAAATTCTAGTTTCAAGTGTTTTCATCTTTTCTTTCAGGAGTTCAAATTTCCTCAGCCATTTCGTTGGAACCTCCATCTAAATCACCGCAAGGCTCATCTTATTCTTTCTTCCTTCATTCTATCTCATCATCCTTTTCTCACCAGAGTTCTTCATGGTGGTTCTTCATCATTTAATTCATTCTTCAAGAGTTCATCAAGATTCTTGTTGGAGGAGTTCAAGTATATTTCCTTATCGCGTCTTGAAGTACAAATAATTCTCCATTTTCTTCTGAAGTGGAGTTTTGCATTTCTCCGTTCTTCCAGGATATTCAAACATCGGTTGTGGTATAATTTCACCTGAAGTTTTGAGTTGTTTTTGATAAGTCCACAACAAGCTTATTCTTTCGTTGTCGATTTTCTCAACAACTCCGTTCAACCCTTCCTTATAAGTTCTTTTCATTCCATTCTTTCAATTCTTCAATTCTTCTAGAGGCATTACATTGGTCGTCTCGTCAAGTGCCATCTCATGGCGTGAAGTTCATGTTCTATTCCTTCCATCTTCAGCCGGAGTGCTACCGTAATTCTTTCGCTCTTTTTCCTTTTATACCTTTCTCTAACCGGAGTGGTTTCAGATTCTATCTTATTTCGTGAGCTTTTGATTCTTGTCATACTCGTCATTCCTCTTTTCTACCTGAGTTCTCTCGACTTTCTTATTCTTCTTTCTTGTGGTCTTGCTTCACCTCTTCCTCTTTCTCTTCCGTCTCGTTCCTAAGATCTCGGGACGAGATCTCTTGTTAGTGGAGGAGAGTTGTAATGCCCCGGATTCGGTGCGCCAGGTGTCTCTCAGTTATTCGTCGTTGTTGCCATGTCATTTTCTTGCATGTTGCATTTTCCATGTCATCATCTGCATTTCATCTGCATGTTTTTCAAAACTTGCATCCGTTCGGGTTCCCCCGGTTCTCTTTGTTGTCCGTTTTGAGCCCAACCACACTCGCACGCGCCCATCGCACCTCTCAGACCTTGTTTCGTGAGCGGGATAAAAATGTTCTCGGAATGGACCGAGGTTTGCCGAGTGGCCTTGGTATATCACCGGTAGACCGCCCGTCAAATTTCGTTCCATTTGGAGGTCGTTTGATGCACCAACGATTAACTGCGTAGCCCGAAACCCCTCTCTGTTTGCAGCCCAGCCCCTCTTCACCACAGCCCATGAGCCCATCCAAACCCCCTCCATGCTCTCGTCCATTCGATCACGATCGTGTGGGCGAAAACCGCACCCCATTTGGGCTCTCCTAGCTCCCTCTAGCTATAAATAGGTCCTCCCCCTCCATTTTTAGCGGATGAACCCTAGCCTCCTCTTCCTCCGCGCCGCCGGACACTTTCTCCCACCGCCGAACATGTCCACGCCGCCGTCCCCGGGCCAATCCCACCTCGCCACGTCAGCCCCACTGCCCTCCTCTCTCCTCCCGCCGCACCAGCCCGCTCGGCCCGCCCCCGGCCCCCGCGGGCCCATCGGCCACCGCCGCCCGCGCCCGCAGGCGCCCGAGCGCCCGGCTGAAAGTGCAACTATCCCTAGGTGGTTTTGGTAATTCCTAACAACATATAGCTCATTGAGCTAACATCATTCCAAGATGAATATTTCAGGAAAACTCAATGAATGGCATGGCATGGATGAGAAAAGTGGATCCCTCAAAATGCTAAGGAGAAAAGGATTGGCTCAAGCTCAAAAGCTCAAGGCTCTACATTTTATACTTTAGTGATCCAAGATCACATTGAGTCTATAGGAAAAGTCAATACTATCAAGGAGGGATGAGGTGTTGCTTAATGAGTCTCTTGCTCCAAAGCCCTCAACTACTTTCTCACATCCACATATGACCTAAACCAAAACTCAAACTCGGCCCCACCGATTCTTTCGACCCGGCGCCACCGAGTTCAGATGTCATAGCCACTGCCACAAACCCTAGGCAAATCGGTCTCACCGATAGGGATCTCGATCTCACCGAGATGGGGTTGTAATCTCTCTGTTTCCCTTCGTAACGTTTTGGTACCACCGAGATGAGCGATCGGTCCCACCGAGATTGCAATGTAAACTCCCTGTTTCCTTTTCATAACATTTCGGTCCCACCGAAATGAGCGAACCAGTCCCACCGAGTTTACCTGACCAACTCTCTGGTTAGCTTATTACCAAAATCGGTCTCACCGAGTTTGTGTAATCGGTATCACCGAGATTATGTTATGCCCTAACCCTAACCATATCGGTCCTACCGAGTTGCATGTCGGTCCCACCGAAAATCCTAACGGTCACTAGATTTGCTAAATCGGTCTGACCGAGTTTACCAATTCGGTCCCACCAAGTTTGGAAAGTTGTGTGTAATGGTTAGATTTTGTGTGGAGGCTATATATACCCCTCCACCTCCTCTTCATTCATGGAGAGAGCCATCAGAACAAACCTACACTTCCAACTTGTTGTTTCTGAGAGAGAACCACCTACTCATGTGTTGAGGCCAACATATTCCATTCCTACCATATGAATCTTGATCTCTAGCCTTCCCCAAGTTACTTTCCACTCAAATCTTCTTTCCACCAAATCCAAATCCTGTGAGAGAGAGTTGAGTGTTGGGGAGACTATCATTTGAAGCACAAGAGCAAGGAATTCATCATCAACACACCATTTGTTACTTCTTGGAGAGTCGTGTCTCCTAGATTGGCTAGGTGTCACTTGGGAGCCTCCGACAAGATTGTGGAGTTGAACCAAGGAGTTTGTAAGGGCAAGGAGATCGCCTACTTTGTGAAGATCTACCGCTAATGAGGCAAGACCTTCGTGGGCGACGGCCATGGTGGGATAGACAAGGTTGCTTCTTCGTGGACCCTTCGTGGGTGGAGCCCTCCGTGGACTTGCGCAACCGTTACCCTTCGTGGGTTGAAGTCTCCATCAACGTGGATGTATGATAGCACCACCTATCGAAACCACGGCTCAAAAATCACCGTCTCTCCAAATCGCGTTTGAATTCTCCAAACCCTTCCCTTTACATTCTTGCAAGTTGCAGCTTTACTTTCCGCTGCTCATATACTCTTTGCATGCTTGCTTGTATTGTGTTAAGATTGCTTGACTTGTGCTAAGATAGCTAAAATCTTCCAAAGACTAAAATTGGGAAAAGGATAAGTTTTTATTTGGTCAAGTTGTCTAATCACCCCCCCCGCCCCTCTAGACATACTTTCAATCCTACAAGTGGTATCAGAGCTTTGGTCTCCATTTGCTTTGTTTTCCATAGCTTTTGGTGGTCATAGCCTTGGTTTCACAACCTAGGAGAGTATGGCGTCCAGCGAGGGAAATTATCACCGTAGAGGTCCTTACTTTGATGGTACTAATTTTGCTAGTTGGAAGCATAAGATGAAAATGCATATTCTTGGACATAACCCCGCCATTTGGGCTATTGTGTGTATTGGCTTGCAAGGTGAATTCTTTGATTGGAGAGAACCAAACCGTGAAGCTAGTGTGGAAGAGTTGAAGATGCTGCAATACAACGCTCAAGCTTGTGATATCCTCCTCAATGGATTGTGCCCCGAAGAATTCAACAAAATCAGCCGTCTTGAGAATGCAAAGGAAATTTGGGACACTTCGATTGATATGCATGAAGGTACTCACTCCGTCAAGGAATCCAAGTTGGATGTGCTCCAAAGTCAACTTGACAAGTTCAAAATGAAGGATGGTGAAGGTGTCGCTGAAATGTACTCTAGGCTTGCTCTTATCACAAATGAGATTGCGGGCTTAGGAAGTGAAGAGATGACCGACAAATTCATCATCAAGAAGATCCTAAGAGCTTTGGACGGAAAATATGATACCATGTGCACGTTGATCCAAATGATGCCCAATTACAAAGATCTCAAGCTAACCAAAGTCATCGGAAGAATTGTTGCTCATGAGATGTCACTCAAGGATAAGGAGGAACTTCACAACAAGTCAAGTGGTGCTTACAAAGCCTCATGTGAAGCCCCCACATCATCAAGTGAGAAACAAACCTTCAATGAAGAATTGAGCTTAATGGTGAAGAACTTCGACAAGTTCTACAAGATTAGAAGCAAAGAAAGAAGCTCCAAGTCAAGGTCCTACAATGACAAAAGATCTTCTAGTCGAGAGAGCAATTGCTACAATTGTGGGAGACCCGGACACTATTCCAATGAGTGTACGTCACCCCACAAAAGAAGAGAAGAATCACCCAAGAGGAGAAATAGAAGAGAAGAATCACCACCAAGAGAGAGGAGGAGTAGAGATGATCATTATGAACGAAGAACATCCCGGAGAAGCAAGGATTCTGAAAGGAAGGACAAGTCATCAAGGAGCTACACAAAACGAAGACATCACGCTCATGTTAGTGAATGGGTATCCGACTCCGACTCCGACAATCACTCCAAGAGAAGCTATCACTCCGACTCCGAATATACTCAAGATGAAGGTGTTGCCGGTCTAGCACTTGTATCAACCAACTCCTACAACATATTTGATTCACCAAATGAAGGACTTGGAAGATGCTTCATGGCTAAAGGCCCAAAGGTAAGACACCCCGAGTATGTTGATTTCAATAGTGATGAAGATGACTTGCTAGGTGATGATGATTTACTTGTTGACAACTGTAGTGATGAATACTATGATGAAACGTCAATTAATCATGCTAATCAAGATAAAACGAATGCCAATGATAAGGAGACGATTGAGCTTCTAACTAAAGAACAAAACACTCTTAAGTTAGCTTATGAAACAATCTTAGAAGGTCATCGAGAACTTTTAAGGACTCATGAGAAGTTACGCTTTGAAAAGCTCAATCTTGAGCAAGAGCATGAGTTCTTGAAGGCAATCAATGATGATCTCTGTAAGAAAAGTTCTTCTTACATTGCCAAGCGTTTACTCTTATCTACTTACATGCCTCAAGTCAAGTCTACTAACAATAACAAGAAGTATTCTTCCTCTAGTAGTAACAATAATCATGCTAAAGCAAATGTTGTTGCTTCTAGTAGTTCTCTTGATTCCACTAATGATTCTCTTATCCAAGTTACACTTGAGCAAGAAAATAGCTTATTGAAGGGAATTATAGAGAAGGTGTTTACAAAAGCCTTGTCGGGAGTAAGCAATTTGAGGAAATTGTATGCAAGCAAGGAAGGCACCGGAAGAACCATGGTGTTGGTTTTGAATGAAAGTTCAATGCCAATGGAGTTCAGTGGGAAGAAGATCAATACCCAAAGATGAAGTTTGTTCCTCAACAAGCGGAGTATGATCCTACTTCCTGCAAAGGGACACAAGCTCAAGATGATCTTCCACCACAAGACCACAAGCAAAATGGCAAGGACAAGCTTCAAGAGGAGATTGATGCATTTGAAGAAGCTCCTAAGGCATTGGTCAAGTGGGTTCCCAAGACTACATCAAGCTCTACTTCATCAAGTACGACTACAACTCCAAGGATTCCCATCAAGATGATGTGGATCCTGAAGAAGAAGAACTAGAGAGTTCTTGAGGGTGACTCCACCAACATATTTCACTCATATCATTTTGGCAACAAGTGCAATCAACTTCCACATCTTGCACTAGTTCAGGGAGTAACAAACCCTCTTGTTGGTAAGACAAGGGACAAGGTAACCTAATGCTCTCATCGACATTATCTTGTGTGAGCATCGCTCTATGTCTATGGATATCCTTGTTTGTTCCTTGTGGGACTAACCCGTGTAGGTATTGAAAGTGCAACTCACTCCAAGGGATTGCTCCAAATGATCTACATCAACATTGAGCATCCACATCTTCAACACCTACATGAAGTCATCATCAACAAAACCCAAGGTTAGTTTATCCCTCTAAGGGGGGATCTCACATCTAGGGGGATCTTAACTCTAAGAATTGAGTCAAAGCAACTCTAATGGTGTGAACGCATCAATGCATTATGTAAAAGTGGCAACCCCACTCGAGCTTAAACGATGAGTATGACCTATGATCAAATGTTCTCATTTGACTCCTAAGTCAATATACTCATATATAGATGACCTAGTCATCGCTAATTGTTTGATAGATGCTAGAATTGGTTGTGCATGCTTTGCCACATATTTCATTTGCCATTTTATTGTGTGAGCATGTTGGTTGCATATTTTACTCATTCGAGGACATCCACTTGTTGCTTTGATTGATTGGTTTCTTCTTCTTTTGCCAAGTGGATGAATAAGAATGCCTAAGAACCTTCTATAGCTATCTATGCTTTTCTCGTCTCAAACTCAATTCATGCTACATCACAAAATTTGATCAAGTCAGATTCGAACCACTCTGTGTGAGGAGCACTCGGAGTCCTCGATTCGTCATAGACTTAAACTTCCAAAACTTCTTTGTGCGTTTTGGTCTGACCGATTCCTCCATTTCGGTCATACCGAGATCACTAAGTCGATCTAGGTTTTCAATCTCGGTGCAACCGATTTGAACTTTTTGGTCACACCGAGTTGCTGTAACTGTATACAGTTATGCATCTCGGTGCCACCGAGTTGTACCACTCGGTCACACTGACAGGGTCGGGCTATATATACTCACGGGCAAAAATTTGGTAACTTTCTCCAAACCCCTTTGCCCACGCATAGCTCGCTCTGCCTCCAGGGTCTCTGGATCGTCCTCCTCGTCGCCAGCCACCTCCAGTCGCTGATCTCCGCCGCCGTCAACGGGATTCACCCCCGCCGTTGCCGCCGTAGCGAGTTCATCGCCAAGCTAGGGTATGGACTCGATCACAGTGCTATCCCCGTCCGATTCCTAGCACATTGTGTTCATCATGATTCTTGCCACGAATGAAACTACTCTATCCAGTCAAAACAATCCATAGTTTAGTAGTGAATTGAAAATTTAGGGTTAGGTTTCCGCTGAAACCATCTCGGACCCACCGAGTTGCATAACTCGGTTCCACCGATTCGGCTAAGGCCATTGCACAAGTGATTCTCGGTCTGACCGAGAATTGCAAATCGGTGTGACCGAGTTTAGGACTTTGTGAAACCCTAGCAGTCTCGGTGCCACCGAACTGTGACTCGGTCTGACCGAGTTCACTAGTTTAGGTTCCAAAAGCTGCTTTGGTATCACCGAGTTTGCAAATCGGATGATCCAAAATGCTTTCTGTGGAAAACTAAAACTAAGTTTTTGACACATTCTTTTGCAAAAACCTATGTATTTTGTGATGCTCATCCACTCTTTCTCATCTATATCTATTCACAGGGTCAGCAGTCAGTGTTTGCAACATGTCTGAAGGTACAAGGTACCAATCAACTATTGAGGAATGGGAAAATCTGATCAATGCACCTAAGGAGAAGGATGATGACTTGGATGTCTATGCCAAGAAGAAGATGGATCACAACACTATGGCACATATGTACATAGAGATCCCAGATGCTACAGTTGAGACACATAAGTTTGGATCTATACACTATCATCTGTCAGGACTGCCAACCATCAACTGGATCCTCAGGCACACTCTCCTGCCCAAGGCAGGTGACCACAACATGATCAGAGGCCATGCAATAAACTTGATACATTATTTGATGTGCCACGGAAATCAAGGTCATGAGCCTCATTGTTGAGACTGTCAAGAGGACAGCATCTGACCAGAAACGAAGTTGTGGGTATGCCCCACAGATCCAGGAGCTGATAAACTCCAATATGGGCACAGGCACATACTTGCTGGACAAGGAACATTTTGCTATCTATCCAGACTTAAAGGATAACCAAGTGGTTATGAATGAAGATGAGCCATCTTCTGTGCATGCTCAAGCCAAGAAGGAGAAGGCAAGGACAGAGAAGGCTACCAAGATGCCAACAATGGAAGAGGCATCTCAGTACTTTCTGAAGAGCAAACAGGATCAACTAGGCTACTTGATTGCATCCACTCTGAGGATTGAGAAGGGGCTGGACACCTTAACTCAAAACCAGGAGAGCCTGGAGAGGATCATGGAGCAAAAGTTCTATAACTTGGATGTGAAGGTAACTGAGATCCAGTCTGTTGTTGAGCAGCTTCAGGATGATATGGAGGAGAGGAAGGGCAAGACAACCACTGATGCATTTGGCAAGAGTGCCTAGAGCTCAGAGATCAGCTGCAGTGCCAGTGACAGACACCAGAGCCACTTCATCTGCACCAGCTACAGCTCCTACAGCTCCAGTGCAACCAGCTTCAGCACCTACACCTCCAGCTCCATCCACATCTACTGAAGTCTTCGTCCGACGAGCCACCTCTACACCACCACCTGAAGATCAAGCCTGAGAGTCGATATAGTGCTATGCATTTTCTATGAACTTTTTGGTAACTTGTTGCCAAAGGGGGAGAAAAATGTATAGATCATAGGCTTTGAGAGAGAGTGTTGCTTTTTGTTATCTTTTGCTTTGGTGGTTAAACTTTATTTGCTTGTTTGATATACTTTATGTCTGTGTGATACTTGGATGATCACGTGTTTGATCATACGCTACATTTATGCTTGTTGGATGACATTATCTCGTTTATCTCTATATGATCATTCACTTTGCTTGGTGATGAGTGCATGTATTCAGTTATTACCATTTTGAGCGCTCCACCAAGATGTATGTGACATGGAAGAGTTACCCATGAGCCTAACTCCTTGTGCATTTGCAATCCAAAGCAAATCTTAAACTATGCACAAATTTAGGGGGAGCACTTGATTATCACATAATTCTCAAAGCGACTATGTTTTTCACTCTTATTATCATTTGTCGAAGCTTTGATCTATATGTTGTCATCAATTACCAAAAGGGGAGATTGAAAGTGCAACTATCCCTAGGTGGTTTTGGTAATTCCTAACAACATATAGCTCATTGAGCTAACATCATTCCAAGATGAATATTTCCGGAAAAGCTCAATGAATGGCATGGCATGGATGAGAAAAGTGGATCCCTCAAAATGCTAAGGAGAAAAGGATTGGCTCAAGCTCCAAAGCTCAAGACTCTACATTTTGTATTTTAGTGATCCAAGATCACATTGAGTCTATAGGAAAAGCCAATACTATCAAGGAGGGATGAGGTGTTGCTTAATGAGTCTCTAGCTCCACAGTGCTTAGTGATATGCTCCAAAACCCTCAACTACTTTCTCACATCCACATATGACCTAAACCAAAAGTCAAACTCGGCCCCAACGATTCTTTCTACCCGGCGCCACTGAGTTCAGATGTCATAGCCACTGCCACAAACCCTAGGCAAATCGGTCTCACCGATAGTGTCATGGATTTGTCACGGCAGATGTCCTCATGAAAGGACTTAGTCGTGAGGCCAACACATCTATGTGGTAGCTTGAGAGCGGTTGGGCGGAATCAATAGACGCAACACAAGACAAGGATTTAGACAGCTACAGACCCCGGGAAACATCATCCGGTAATAACCCTACATGTTGTTTGAGGCTAGGTCTCATTATCATCACGAGGGAGTCGCCGTAAACCGGCTCTCCTCTAGTTGTGTCTAGCCCTAGAGATTGTTTCTTATTGCTTCTAGCTTGTCCCTCTTTGGGGAGCCCTGCCCCTCCTTATATATGTTGAAGGGGCGGGTTACATGTGGAGTCCTATTAGGATTAGGACTAGTCTATCTCTAATACAAACCGGATACAAGTCCTGGTCTTAACTCCTTGTAAGGTAACTATTCCTCATGCCTTTCCTCTTAAACCGGCCCACAATAGTTGAACCGGCCTTCATGAACCGCCAGACGGGCCAACCGGGTCTTGTCGCTCCTCTGACCCGTCCGCCGGGTCACCAGTGAGTTACAACGTCCTGGCGGGTTGCTGGTAAATCGCCAGGTCTGGGCGGGTCACCAGATGAATATCGCCAAGTGCCAGCGGGACCTCAAATATACCGCCAAGTCCGGCCGGGTTAACTTTCGGCCGGTTTACACCGCGGGGTATATCCCCGACATTAGCCCCCAGTTTAATTTGGATTTATCCATGTTAAACTGATCCTGTAAAATAAACACAAGAACAAACTTGACAGATTATGCTCCGGGTTAAGAATTCTTGTAAACCGGCATCTGATCATCCTTAAGTCCTTGTCATTTCCTCCTTCTAGAAAATCCAGGTCAATAAGCCAGCGTCATACTCAATTTGCTGACATTGGTTTCTCACAGAAAAATATTGTGAAGAATAATCCACTTGAGTCGGCTTCCAAAGCGCCGGTTTAAGAAATATTGGTCTTGAAATATTCATCTGATATTCAGCCGGTTTGAAGATGTAAAAACTTGCCGGTTTAACATTACCATAATGGCCGGGTTATAAAAACTGATGATCCCGGATTATGACCATTTATAGACGCCGGGTTATGATTGTTGCTAACACCGGATCACACAATTAATCTTCCTGATTTGCCAAAAACTGAGAATTTGAAGATGTTCCTCCTTTATATGCATATTACTGTAGCCCCCAAGTCTTAAGAGGAGAACATAATGGTAGCTTAAGACTTGTGTCAATATAAATGTTGCAACCTTGAAGAAATCCAGATTGTTCATCTCAGTTACTCACAACTGATTATTCCACATATGTAGCCCCCAAGTGCCTGGTTGTTATGCTTGCAGCAACCTGGGACTTGTAATTGCCTTATACTCGTAAAAACTTCAACCAATGTAGCCCCCAAGGGCCAGGTCATTATGCAATAATGAACAGGGACTTTTGTAAATATGATCATATAGCTTTGAATAGCAACGTGTAGTCCCCAAGGGCTGGGTCATTATGCAATAATGAGCAGGGACTTTGTAAATATAATCATGTAAACTGTGAACAGCAACGGTGTATCCCCCAAGGCCGCCTCAGTAAGATAATATTGAGCTGGGACTTTGATATATACTTCAATGAAAATAACATCATATGATATAACCCCCATCATGGGGCTTGAATCCACGTCCACAAAGTTAAGAGCCTTGTGCTTTACCAACTGAGCAATGTACCCTTCAATATAATGAATAAAAAGCTTTGTACCTTGAATTGTTGACGGGAGCAATTGGTAGCCCCTAAGGGCCGGCTCATTATAATGTGATGAGTCGGGTCTTCAATAAGATGAGCAAAAAATGACTTTTCATTAGCCCCCAAGTGTCATGGTGCATGCTTGCCGCGACATGAGACTTGCATATTTGATGTAATCTCAACATAAATAATGTAGCCCCCAAGTGCCGGGCCGTGAGCCTGCAACGACTTGGGACTATTCCTTCCATTGCAGAATAAATCATATTCATATCCATTGCGCTAAAGCGACTTTGAAAACATCAATCATAATATTAATAACCATAATAAAAATCCAGCCATGTTGGCTATTTGAATAATATAATCCAATGATTTATAAGCGCATGATTGCAATGGCGCAATCCAAATATATACTGGCGATTTATAGTCCAAAGCCAGGCCGGTTTAATAAACACCGGACAATTTCTCATCATAGACTGGCGATTTATCGTCTTAAAGCCAGGCCGGTTCAATAAACACCGGATAATTTCTCATCATATACTAGCGACTTATCGTCTTAAAGCCAGGCCGGTTTAATAAACGCTGGTGATTTATAATCATGCTTTATTCAACCTATTTCTGCATACAACAAGTTTAAAGTGTCCTGGCGGTTTACCGCAGGACGGGTCATAATGCCCAACATATAACCCAGGTTTATAACCAAGGCTGCACTTAAGAATAATCAAATATGAAATATATCATACCTGTGCCATTGAATCACATTGTTGGTTTACCAACTTTTTGTAGTAGAGGTAATAACCCAAATTTTATGATAACTCCTTCCATATGGTGCCGGTTTATGATAAACCATACCGGGTTGTGATAAACTCCGGATTAGCCATATATAATGCTGGCGACTTATAGTCGAAACCAGACCGGGTTAATAATCGCCGGATCATAATTAGTCATGTACTGACAACTTGTAGTTGAAAGTCAAGCTGGGTTAATGAACACCAGTTTACTCCATAATAAGATGGTAACATAAAATCAAACCGGGCAGATAGTCTCCGGATTAAGGTTTAACCGTGTTCCGCCAATTTGTAATTGACAGTCGAACCGGATTAACAATGTCGGTTTAAAAAAAGCAACAAAAATAATAGTCATTTAAGAAAAAGACTGAAGCAAAAGGCAATGATAAAACCGTTTGCAAGAAAAATGCTTTATTGAGCTGATCAGATGGTGTTACCATGGTCAGACAGGACCAAGCCCCCAATAGGTGTGGAGATGGTTCAAGTCAGCCAGGTCCCCAAATGAAACCGTGGCATTTATGCCGATCAAAAGGCATGGCAATGGTTTGGGTTCGACCAAGCCCCCAAGTGATTCTGTGGCCTTAGGCCGATCAAGAGGTGTGACTGGTTCAGACTTGACCATGTCCCCAAGTGATCTGGTGGCTTTCTCCTATCAAAAGGTGTTGCATTGGATCGGACGCGACGAAGCCCCCAAGTGATATTGTGGCATTGCGCCGATCAAGAGGTGTGACTATGGTTCAGACATGACCAAGCCCCAAGTGATCAATAACATGATAAGCCAATAAGGCACGATACCCATGTTTGAACCGCGCATCATGGCAGCAGGTCCTCTTTGGCACCCTTTAACTTTTTGCAAGAGATAAATCCTTCTTGAGCCGGACGTTAAACCTGATATTGAGAGCTTCAAAGCTTTGTGGGAGACATCTTTCCCTTGAACCGGATTTTAAACCAGAATCTTCATTTTCAGCCGGAAATTTTCTGACGGCCTTTAAACTCGAACTTGCGAGAAGTTAATTCCTTTTTGAACCGGAAATTCTTAAACCGGATTTGAGAGCTTCAGTGAGACTGGCTTCCCTTGAGCCGGATTTTAAACCGGAATCTTTTCTGATGACCCGGAACTTCTTCATTAAGCCGGGATTTTGTAATTGTCATATACTTTCTAAGCCGGAAATTTTCTGACGGCCTTCAAATAACAGTAGCCTCTGGGACCGGGTTATCTTTCCCTCCATTGTCCTGGGGTTTTTAAATTTGCTGAAACTGGCAAGACTTGTTGCGTCATATCATCGTAGCCCCCGAATCTCAAGGTGACTCGAAGAGTTGGCTTGAGATTCTGCATATTTGACCGTCATATAAACCGGCATAACTTGTATATCATTGGTGTTGATAGCATGATGTGAATCCACAGAAGGTTGAGGTGACTGCGGTGGTTTATGAATGATCCCGTATGAGCCGTGTCAGCAACTCGGCCAATGGTTCCTTCCAACTGGCGATTTGAAGCTAACCAGACTGTAGTGGCGACGACTTGTGTGCCTGTCCATTGAGCCATCCAGTGCAGACGGCGGTTGATAGTATATGATAATTTGCCTCCTATTTGTTGAAAGAAAACCGGGCTACCCGAGCTGTGACTTGCTCAAACAGTTCATGCAGACAGGTGCGGCCCGGTATGTTGATGTAGACCAGGCCGCAAGACACGGACGACAAAGACGACCGCATCATCAGAGGCGGCTCAGACAGATGAGTCGGCCGCAGCATTGTAAGCCGGTGCGGATGGAGAAAATCGGCACTGGTGTCATAAACCGGCATGGTCGGGTGAGTTAATCACGGGTGCGGTCCCGACAAGCTGATGTAAACCGGGCCACAGGGACGGCGAATTTCTCATGTTCATTCACCGGGTGGTAGGACACGGACAAAACGCCAGTGCAGAACATTTCTAGCGCGTGTTCCGCACCCATAATATAACGCCTCATTTGTAATGAACGATTGTCCTGCGCCAAGAATATCACATGCCAAAGTAATCGTTCACACAAAGATTAATATGTGCTATGAAAACAAACCGGACGGATATCACCTGATGTTTTTTGTTCGAACAACGGATGATCCGTTCATCGTAACAGAGGCGGTTTAGGCTAGTTGACGACTCAATATGGTCCCGGTGGTTCAAGCAGAAACCCTCCGAGTTATTCTCGAGGTCTTTAAGTACCCGGCACGGGTGGTGCAGATGTATACGTCGCCTCCGACGCCGGCGCACGAGGACCGGATCATACCTTGGCCATGAGTTAATTGACCTGTGTATAGCATATCATACCGTGAAAAAAACTTTGGATGATACTTAATTATACCAGTAAAAGTTTAGAAAAATAGCACCTGATTTGTTCATATGGGTGATGATCCATATGTAATATCTGTCAATAAACTGTCACGGGCGGCTAGCGGGGTAAGGCCGGCTCACCCTGGCCTTTGTAGGCTACAGTTTGAGATGGGCGGCAACTCGAGGTTGAAGCAATTCGGAGTTGAGGCCGAGAACTGGCGGCTTAACAAAGCGGCGGCGGAGAAGCGCCTAACAAAGTATCTCACGGCAGAGCAACAGCAAGAGGAGATGCAAAGGCGGAGGCATTCTAACGACACCGGCGAGTGGAGATGACCGGGTGACCGCAGCAATCGGTCACGGAGGAGCAGCGGCTCGACGGAATAGGCGGCCATGCACTGGTGCTGTTGCGTGACGACATTTAATGAATTTCTGAGTGTACTGTTCTCCCTCAAACACACGTGGAGGCAGCACAAGACGCAGACGGTGGCTTGAAGTAGCAGAAGTGCTCCAGCGACGGCGGCTCTTTGAAGTGGCCTGCTGTATAAGTACACGGCGGTTTCAGTCTCGTACACAAATTATAGGAACATCTCTGTTCTTGGCCAACGGCTGTGAAAATCCTGCTGACTTATCAATGGCTTCTACCAGTTCCGTAAAATCGAGCGGCTAACTGGTGCGTGGCCGAGCAAAGGCGAGGCCGACCACGGAGGCAGCTTCTACATGACAGTCTTTTCTTCTCTTTCTGACCTTGAGTTGTACGTACAAGTACCATTGCATGCGTTTCAAGGTAGCTAGCACTTTTCCCTTACATGATACTGGTATAGGCCGAGACGGAAACTAAATTTGACTTGGACCGGCTGCTCCGCGCCGAATCTAAATTATAGGGCTAATCATCAATCCGGCCGGCCGCAGACTTCCTGTTGACCTCGGCGACTCGGATCAAAACTTTTCTTCTAAGAAAACTCCAACTTTTCTCACGCAAATATCTTAATCAAAATCCATACATGTACACGAGGACATATATCTTTTTCTTCTTCTTTTTGCTTGACCGCTTTGCACTTGACGTAGCAGCAGAGTAGTACTGTAATAGTATTTCCTGATCCCCAAACAAGAGTAATTTTCTATCAATCCTCAGGAGCCCCGCCATGAAAAAATTGTTTCTTTATTCCTTGGATTTTTGCAGCTGGATTAAGCAATCATCACCACCCTTCATCCGTACTGATGCGGACGCGAAGACGAGCGACAATCTGGCCCGAATACTGTAATACATGTATTGGTGACGTTGAATCAGATTCTTGTCCAGTCTCATCTGCAGTGGAAAGAACAATCTGTGCTCGGATTCAACGGGTCGTCGTGCAACGTGTGAGGCGCCGCATACAAACCCTAAAATTTTCCTTTGAACACAAATCTCACAAATTGCATGACTTCCAAATCAGTTTTTCTTCATCTGGAAGCACGGGAACTCCTCGAAGCCTTGGAAAAATCCCTTCAAGAACTCAACACCACCGTGCGCAAGCCCCACGGTGGGCGCCAACTGTCGTGGATTTGTCACGGCAGATGTCCTCATGAAAGGACTTAGTCGTGAGGCCAACGCATCTATGTGGTAGCTTGAGAGGGGTTGGGCGGAATCAAGAGACGCAACACAAGACAAGGATTTAGACAGCTTCGGGCCCCGGGAAACATCATTCGGTAATAACCCTACATGCTGTTTGAGGCTAGGTCTCATTATCATCACGAGAGAGTCGCCGTAAACCGGCTCTCCTCTAGTTGTGTCTAGCCCTAGAGATTGTTTCTTTTTTCTTGTAGCTTGTCCCTCTTTGGGGAGCCCTGCGCCTCCTTATATATGTTGAAGGGGCGGGTTACATGTGGAGTCCTATTAGGATTAGGACTAGTCTATCTCTAATACAAACCGGATACAAGTCCTGGTCTTAACTCCTTGTATGGTAAATATTCCTCATGCCTTTCCTCTTAAACCGGCCCACAATAGTTGAACCGGCCTTCATGAACCGCCAGACGGGCCACCGGGTCTTGTCGCTCCTCTGACCCGTCCGCCGGGTCACCAGTGAGTTACAACGTCCTAACGGGTTGCTGGTAAATCGCTAGGTCTGGGCGGGTCACCAGATGAATATCGCCAACTGCCAGCGGGACCTCAAATAAACCGCCAAGTCCAGCCGGGTTAACTTCCGGCCGGTTTACACTGCGGGGTATATCCACGACAGATAGGGATCTCGGTCTCACGGAGATGGGGTTGTAATCTATCCGTTTCCCTTCGTAACGTTTCGGTACCACCGAGATGAGCGATCGGTCCCACCGAGATTGCAATGTAAACTCCTTGTTTCCTTTTCGTCACATTTCGGTCCCACCGAAATGAGCGAACCGGTCCCACCGAGTTTACCTGACCAACTCTCTGGTTAGCTTATTACCAAAATCGGTCTCACCGAGTTTGTGTAATCGGTCTCACCAAGATTACGTTATGCCCTGATCCTAACCATATCGGTCCTACCGAGTTGCATGTCGGTCCCATCGAAAATCCTAACGGTCACTAGATTTGCTAAATCGGTCTGACCGAGTTTACCAATTCGGTCCCATCGAGTTTGGCAAGTTGTGTGTAACGGTTAGATTTTGTGTGGAGGCTATATATACCCCTCCACCTCCTCTTCATTCGTGGAGAGAGCCATCAGAACAAACCTACACTTCCAACTTGCTGTTTCTGAGAGAGAACCACCTACTCATGTGTTGAGGCCAAGATATTCCATTCCTACCATATGAATCTTGATCTCTAGCCTTCCCCAAGTTGCTTTCCACTCAAATCTTCTTTCCACCAAATCCAAATCCTGTGAGAGAGAGTTGAGTGTTGGGGAGACTATCATTTGAAGCACAAGAGCAAGGTGTTCATCATGAACACACCATTTGTTAATTCTTGGAGAGTGGTGTCTCCTAGATTGGCTAGGTGTCACTTGGGAGCCTCCAACAAGATTGTGGAGTTGAACCAAGGAGTCTGTAAGGGCAAGGAGATCGCCTACTTC
This sequence comes from Triticum timopheevii, assembly GCA_963921465.1. Taxonomy (NCBI): domain Eukaryota; kingdom Viridiplantae; phylum Streptophyta; class Magnoliopsida; order Poales; family Poaceae; genus Triticum; species Triticum timopheevii. Next base: position 241,479,909 of record OY997264.1, on the reverse strand, counting down.
GTGAAGATCTACCGCTAGTGAGGCAAGTCCTTCGTGGGCGACGACCATGGTGGGATAGACAAGGTTGCTTATTCGTGGACCCTTCGTGGGTGGAGCCCTCTGTGGACTCGCGCAACCGTTACCCTTCGTGGGCTGAAGTCTCCATCAACGTGGATGTACGATAGCACCACCTATCGGAACCACGGCTCAAAAATCACCATGTCTCCAAATTGCGTTTGAATTCTCCAAACCCTTCCCTTTACATTCTTGAAAGTTGCATGCTTTAATTTCCGCTGCTCATATACTCTTTGCATGCTTGCTTGAATTGTGTTAAGATTGCTTGACTTGTGCTAAGATCACTAAAATCTGCCAAAGACTAAAATTGGGAAAAGGATATGTTTTTATTTGGTCAAGTAGTCTAATAACCCCCCCCCCTCTAGACATACTTTTGATCCTACACCGGCCCCGCTGCTCGTCGCTCCGACCCCGTGCCTCGGCTCCGGCCACCCGCCGCCGGGTCTCGTCCCCGCCGCCGGCGTCTCGTCGCCGTGCCGCCGGCTCGCCTCGACCAGCGCCGCCCTCGTCTCCCCGCACTCACGCGCGTTCCCGGCGTCCGGCGCCGCCCCACGCGCCCGCGCGCCGCCCCTGCGCTGCCCGGGTTCCTCCGTCGCCCTGAAGCCCTCCTCCGCCTCGACATGGCCGCCGCCCTGCCGGAGCCCTCGCCGGCACCGGATCCGAAAGGTGGACCAGATCCACCAAGACCCGGAACCAAACGCCGTCCCCGCCCCGGATCTCTCTGTCCCGCACGACCCCGTCCAGTTTCAGAGGGTAAAATTCCAAGTCCCCGAGTTTTCAACATTCTGGTGCACTATTCATCATGCCATAACTTCTTGTGTGCTGCACCGTTTTGTGCTTATAATATATCAAAATGTTCACTGCGAGATGCTCTACATTTGGTTCCACTCTTCTATGCTTGTTTGGATCCATCTTGATGCCCTAATAATCGTTGCAATAGTGCTATATTATGTTAACTGCTGTCTTTTAACAGAACTTGCTGTTTTGTCTTTTTCATTGCGTTTTGTGTGTGCATCCTATGATCTTGATGTCTACATGAGATTTAAGCTCCACCATGCCATATTTACAGAGGTGCTTATCTTGTATTTTTGTGAGCCTTGTAGTGAGTGCATCAAGCTTGTGGAGTAGGGTACTTGCTGTTACTGTTTTGATAGGCTGAGTCTGCTATATCATGATGCTATGTAAACCTGCTGCTACAAGTCATTCTATGCATAATTTGGAGATGTTCACTAAGGATTTTTTGTTTTACATGTCATGCTATATCCATCCATGCCCTTGGTTGCATTTATAGCCTGTTGTATCTTGTTTTAATCTTGCTCTCAATTTGCTAAATAATGTTGCTGTCAACCTGTTAACATGAAGTTCAGTTTTGCCATGAGTTTTGCTAGTTGTCCATGCACCTTATGACTACGCTGTTGCCATGCTTAGCTCCATAAACATGTCATCTTACTATTGGTCACCTTGTCATGCCATGTAATGCTCTGAGGTGACCTGTACAAGCTCACCAACATGCCTACTTATCATTTGCCATGTTCGCATGGATGCTACCATCTTTTTTGTTGATCTTTGGAATAAGTTCAGTAAGGGAGTTTTGTTAATTGCTTTTAGTAATAGCGTGACATGCCTTTGTTTTCCATGATAAGTTATTATAACATTTTGTTTGATAGCTCTAAACATTGCAACAAGATGTTATTTCTGTCATGCTCAGTGATTTTCGGCTAAGTCTGTGAACTGTTATTATTTGCAATCTTCCCATGTCCTTTTGAGAATGTTGTAGTGTTTTCTGGAGATAGCTCAATCTTCATGTTTTGTCATGCTTTACCTGTACATCATGTCCATGCCTTTTTTTTCATGTTGAGGTGCTGTAGCATATTGTTTAGATGCTTGCTAGATGCTTGGTTGCTGTTTTGGACAGCTTGTCCTTTAAACTTGTATAGAGTGTATGTGTTGAACCGTTGCTCCGTTTTGAGCATGCTCTATATGAAACTTACTTAGAATTGCATGTAGTTTCATCTTATCATGTTGCAACCTTGTTTTGAGAGTGTCTTCTTGAAGTTTGAATGCCTTTTGCATCAATGCCATGTTTAACTTGTTTTGCTCATATCTCTACGCCGTAGCTCCAAACTAAATGAACTTTATATGAAACTTGACTAGAATTTCGTGTAGATCATCTTGGTGCATCTTAAATTGCTATTTAACAACTCGAACATAAGGTTTATTCAGATCTGGACCAATTTCTATATTTACATCTGAGGACTTACCGGAATTGTCATATGTTGTTTCCGGCCTCATTTAAACTTTCTTTGATATGTTGCTCTTGTATGAATCATCTCTTGCCATGAGTAGCATCATATAGCCTTGTCATGCATCATATTTGGTTGAGCATCATACCATGCCTATGTGTTGTGTGTTTACCTAGTTGTTTACTTCTTTCTGGTTGTGCTCCTTCTCGTTAGTTCCTGTTTCGTTGCGATCGTGAGGATTCCTTCGTCTACGCTTGGTTCGTCTTCGTGGCTTCATCTTCTTCATGGACTCGTTCTTCTTCCTAGAAGGATTTCCGGCAAGATGACCGCTACCCTGGATCTCACTACTATCATTTCTATGCTAGTTGTTTCGTTCTATCGCTATGCTGCGCTACCTATCTCTTGCTTATCAAGCCTCCCAAATTGCCATGTCAGCCTCTAACCTTTTCACCCTTCCTAGCAAACCATTGCTTGGCTATGTTACCGCTTTGGTCAGCCCCTCTTATAGCATTGTTAGTTGCAGGTGAAGTTGAAGATTGCTCCATGTTGGATCCAGATTATTTTTGGGATATCACAATATATCTTATTTAATTAATGCACCTATATACTTGGTAAAGGGTGGAAGGCTCGGCCTTATGCCTGGTGTTTTGTTCCACTCTTGCCGCCCTAGTTTCCATCATACCGGTGTTATGTTCCTTGATTTTGCGTTCCTTACGCGGTTGGTTGATTTATGTGACCCCCTTGACAGTTCGCTTTGAATAAAACTCCTCCAGCAAGGCCCAACCTTGGTTTTACCATTTGCCTACCTAAGCCTTTTTCCCTTGGGTTTCCGGAGCCCGAGGGTCATCTTCGTTTACCCCCCTGGGCCAGTTCTCGTCGTGAGTGTTGGTCCAACCTGTCAATCGCCGGTGGCCACCAGGGGCAACAATGGGCCGGCCTATCGGAAGCTTGGAAAATCCGATGTGCCCTGAGAACGAGGAATGTGCAGCTCCTTTTAGGATTTGTCGGCACATTCGGGCGGCTTTGCTGGTCTTGTTTTACCATTGTCGAAATGTCTTGTAAACCGGGATTCCGAGACTGATCAGGTCTTCCTGGGAGAAGGAATATCCTTCGTTGACCATGAGAGCTTGTGATGGGCTAAGTTGGGACACCCCTGCAAGGTTTAAACTTTCGAGAGCTGTGCCCGCGGTTGTAGATAACTTGACACTTGACTTAATTAAAACGCATCAACCGCGTGTGTAGCCGTGATGGTCTCTTTTCGGCAAGTCCGGGAAGTGAACATGGTTTGTGTTATGTTTGAACGTAAGTAGTTTTAGGATCACTTCTTGATCATTTCTAGTTTCACGATCGTTCCGTTTGCTTCTCCTCTCGCTCTTATTTGCATATGTTAGCCACCATATATGCTTAGATGCTGCTGCAACCTCACCACTTATCCTTTTCCATACCCATTAAGCTTTGTTAGTCTTGATACCCATGGTAATGGGATTGCTGAGTCCTGGTGGCTCACAGATTACTACAACAACAGTTGCAGGTGCAGGTTATGCGATGATCATGACGCGAGAGTAATGTTTGCTTGTTTTGGAGTTCTTCTTCTGCTTCTCCTTTGATGAGGGGATAGGTTCCAGGTCGGCAGCCTGGGATAGCAGGGTGGATGTCGTTTGAGTTTCTGTTTGTGTTTCATCTGTATTCGGATGTTGCTCTTATGTATGATGTTGTTGTATTCGTGTGGCAACGTATGCCTCTTGTATGTATCCGCAACTATTATGTAATGGTAAGATGTAATGATATCCACCTTGCAAAAGCGTCTCCAATATGCACTTCTATCATTGGTGGGACCTTCGAGTTCCTTTAGGATAGGGTCGCATATTGGGTGTGACAACTATATTCACTACACCCTATGCACGTTATGCTTGGATTGTCTTACACTTGACCCATGTGTTTAGACATTTCATCTTCTTTGGTGTTGTGAATGATTCTTACGCCTACCATAGACCTTTCATTGAGCAGCTTGTGAATGCTTGCCATGACCATGAGGTAGACGCTTATTCTATTGTCACACATATTTGCATCACCACCTCACATGCTTGTTTCCATGATGACCTTGATTTCGCTCACATTATGTGCTTTTATGCCATGCCACAATCCCATGTCATGTCATATGCTATGCTTGATGACGACACTTGTTTAGTGAATCACCACTTGAATGCTTGGTTTTGCACTAACACTAACCACATTTGTTTTTCCAAGTGTTTTTGCCCTTGCTCATTTTGAAGGAATCCCAAGACGGTGCGACATTGGAGAGTGCCCATTCCGAGATTGAAGATGACGAGTACTTGGCGAACGTCCACTTCTTCACGGTGAAGCCATCTCTTTCCCATGGTGATTTGGTTTTTGATCCATGGTCGGATCTTTCCCAAGGGGGGGTGGGATGATGTCATGTCAAGAGTCCATTTGGCTAGTGAAACGTGCGACCTCTACTTCTCATACATAAAGGTGAATCTTCTTATTTACACGTGTTCACTTGACCCCTTCGAGGATGGTATACTATATACTACTTGACACTCCGCTCGTGTGCATGCATAGGTATTGCCGGAGCTTCACGGACAACGAGGAGGAGTGCAAGCACCAAGGAACGCCTACACCATCCGTGAGGGAAGCGTGGAAGCGAAGAAGGAAGAAGAAGGATCTGGCCAGCCTAAAAGGACTGATACAACCGGCCAACTACCGCCCGGGCGGTACAACCGCCCGACTACCGCCCAACAACCGGCCCACCTTCTATGATCAAACGGTGCAAGGCCGGTACTACACTGGTTGTACCGGTAATTGCCAAAAGACCGGTACAACCGCCCCGACATCCGGAGCAACTGCTGCCCCTACAGCGTACACTCCAGGAGTCAGCGCCTGGACTCCCAGCGGTACTACCGCTCCCCATGACCGGTACTACCGCCCTGCATGAGCTCCCAGCGGTACTACCGGCCATTGGACCGGTACTACTGGCCTGTCTGCGCATAGTGTATCGGGCCTCCAGCCCATGTACCCTCTCCTACTTACCCCTTCGTGGCTTAGACTATAAATAGACCTCCCCCTCATCCTTTTTAGTGTCAGCAAAGTGATATCTCATTTGTATGTGAGCTTTGCTCCTACTCTTCTCTTGAGTGAGAGAGACTACTCCATTGGAAGCCAAGACCACCATCTTGGAGAAGATCCTGCGGGATATCATCAAGAACACCTCACGGGTGGACCCCCATTAAGACCTCCTCTTGGAGATGAACTTTACCTTGTATCTTTCTCTTTTTTGTTCATGTACCTTGTGGATCTTTTGTGTTTGATTGTCTAGTGGATGTGTGATTGGACTTGTTCTTGAGTGTTTCCCCTTGTGATTTCTCTCGTTCCTCCCCGTGTTCTTCGTGTTCCTCGTAGGGATCCGCTCCAATTGTGAAAGATCGGGCCTCTAGGGTTCTACCCTACATCAGGTGCCTTGTTCGGGGTTTCTTCGGGGTTGACGCGGTAGGGTGCCTTGTTAGGTAACTGTGCGCTGAGAATGAGGTCGACGTGGTGTTCGATGCCATGTAGTGGAGGTAGTCCCGGAGGTAGCTGATACGTCTCCAATGTATCTATAATTTTTTATTGTTCCATGCTATTATATTACCCCTTTTGGATGTTTATGGGCTTTATTTTACCCATTTATATCATTTTTGGGACTAACCTATTAACCGGAGGCCCAGCCCGTATTGCTGTTTTTTTTGCCTATTTCAGTATTTCGAAGAAAAGGAATATCAAACGGAGTCCAAACGGAATGAAACCTTTGGGAGCATGATTTTTGGAACGAAAGTGATTCGGAGAACTTGGAGTGCATGTCAAGAAGCTTGTGAGGTGTCCAGGAGACAAGAGGGCGCGCCCACCCCCCTGGGCACGCCCCCTATCTCCTGGGCCCCACAGGCAGCCACCGACGTACTTCTTCCTCCTATATATACCTACGTACCCCGAAAACATCCAGGGAGCCAACGAATCAAAATTTCCACCGCCGTAACCTTCTGTATCCGCGAGATCCCATCCTGGAGCCTTCGTCGGTGCTCCGCCGGAGGGGGAATCGACCACGGAGAGCTTCTACATCAACACCATAGCCCCTCCGATGAGTTCTGAGTAGTTTACCACAGACCTTCTGGTCCATAGTTATTAGCTAGATGGCTTCTTCTCTCTTTTTGGATCTCAATACAATGTTCTCCCCCTCTCTTGTGGAGATCTATTTGATGAAAACTGTTTTTCGGTGTGTTTGTCGAGATCCGATGAATTGTGGGTTTATGATTCAGTTTATCTATGAGAAATATTTGAATCTCCTCTGAATTATATTATCTACGATTGAGTTATCTTTGCAAGTATCTTTGAATTATCAGTTTGGTTTGGCCTACTAGATTGATGTTTCTTGCCATGGGAGAAGTGCTTAGCTTTGGGTTCAATCTTGCGGTGTCCTTACCTAGTGACAGCAGGGGTTGCAAGGCCCGTATTGTATTGTTGCCATCAAGGATAAAAAGATGAGGTTTATATCATATTGCTTGAGTTTATCCCTCTACATCATGTCATCTTTCTTAATGCATTACTCTGTTCTTTATGAACTTAATACTCTACATGCAGGCACGATTCGGTCGATGTGTGGAGGAATAGTAGTAGATGCAGGCAGGAGTCGGTCTACTTGTCGCGGACATGATGCCTATATACATGACCATGCCTAGATAATATCATAATTATTCGCTTTTCTATCAATTGCTCGACAGTAATTTGTTCACCCACCGTAATACTTATGCTATCTTGAGAGAAGCCACTAGTGAAACCTATGGCCCCGGGGTCTATCTTTTATCATATAAGATTTCAATCTACTTTTATTTGCATCTTTACTTTTTGCATCTATATTATAAAATACCAAAAATATATTTATCTTATCATACTATCTCTATCAGACCTCACATTCGCAAGTGGCCGTGAAAGGATTGACAACCCCTTTATTGCATTGGTTGCGAGTTTTTTGTTTGTTTGTGTAGGTGTGTGGGACTTTTGAGGAGCCTCCTACTGGATTGATACCTTGGTTCTCAAAAACAGAGGGAAATACTTATGCTACTATTGCTGCATCACCCTTTCCTCTTCAAGGAAAACCAACGCAAGCTCAAGACGTAGCAAGAAGGATTTCTGGCGCCGTTGCCGGGGAGGTCTTCCCTCAAGTCAAGACATACCAAGTACCATCACAAACTCATCTCCCTCACATTTACATTATTTGCCATTTGCCTCTCGTTTTCCTCTCCCCCACTTCACCCTTGTCGTTTTATTTTCCCTCTCTTTCCCAATCTTCTCCTCTCTTTTTTGCTTGCCTTTTTCTGTTTTCTTGTGTGTTGGATTACTTGTTGCCATGGCGCAAGATAATACCAAATTGTGTGATTTCTCCAATACCAATAATAATGATTTCCTTAGTACTCTGATTGCTCCTCTTAATGATGTTGAGTCTTGTGAAATCAATACTGCTTTGCTGAATCTTGTTATGAAACATGAATTCGCTGTCCTTCCTAGTGAAGATGCCACTACCCATCTAAACAACTTTGTTGATTTGTGTGATATGCAAAAGAAGAAAGATACGGATAATGATATTGTTAAATTGAAGTTATTTCCGTTTTCACCTAGAGATCGTGCTAAAGTTTGGTTTTCGTCTTTGCCTAAAAATAGTATTGATTCTTGGAACAAGTGCAAAGATGATTTTGTCTCTAAGTATTTTCCTCCCGCTAAGATCATCACTCTTAGGAACGATATTATGAATTTTGAACAACTTGATCATGAGCATTTTGCCCAATCTTGGGAAAGAATGAAATTGATGATTTGCAATTGCCCTACTCATGGTTTGAATTTATGGATGATCATACGAAATTTTTATGCCGGTTTGAACTTTGCTTCTAGAAATCTTTTAGATTCGACCACGGAAGGCACGTTTATGGAAATCACGTTAGGAGATGCTACAAAACTTCTTGATAATATTATGGCTAATTATTTTTAATGGTACACTGAAAGATCTTATAGTAAAAAAGTGCATGCTATAGAAGAAATCAATGTTTTGAGTGGAAAGAGGGATGAACTTATGAAGTTGTTTGCTACTAAAAATACTCCTCTTGATCCCAATGATATGCCTTGTCTACTTTGATTGAGAATAATAATGAATCTATGGATGTGAATTTTGTTGGTAGGAATAGTTTTGGAAACAATGCTTATAGAGGAAACTTTAATTCTAGACCGTTCCCTAGTAATTCCTCTAATAATTATGGAAATTCCTACAATAATTCTTATGGTAATTTTAATAAGATACCCTTTGATTTTTAGAATAGTGTGAAAGAATTTATGATTTCTCAAAAGAATTTTAATGCTTTGCTTGAAGAAAAATTGCTCAAAGTTGATGATTTGGCTAGGAACGTTGATAGACTTTCGCTTGATGTTTATTCTCTTAAACGTAGATCTACTCCTCCTTACCATGATATCAATGAGTCTCTCAAAGCAATGAGAATTTCCATTGATGAGTGCAAAGAAAGAACCGCTAGACTTCGTGCTAAGAAAGATTGCTTTGTGAAGGTGTGTTCTTCTAGTTTCCATGAAAATAATGATGAAGATCTTAAAGTTATTGATGTGTCTCCTATTAGATCTTTGTATTGCAATATGAATCTTAGTACTAATGGGACTTGAGATGAGTCAACTTTAGTTAGAAGACGTCCCTATAATTCGGAGTTTTTAGATCTTGATGCTAAATTTGGTAAAAGTGAGATTGGAGAGGTCATGATTTTAAATAACATTGAACCCACTATATCGGATTTCAAGGAATTTGATTATGATAATTGTTCTTTAGAAGGTTGTATTTCCTTGTTGCAATCTGTTGTTAATTCTCCTCATGCTTATAGTCAAAATAAAGCTTTTACCAAACATATCGTTGGTGCCTTGATGCAAATTTATGATGAAAAACTTAATTTGGAAGTTTCTATACCTAGAAAACTTAATGATGAGTGGGAACCTACTATAAAGATTAGAATTAAAGATCATGAGTGTTTTGCTTCATGTGATTTGGGTGCTAGTGTTTCCACAATTCCGAAAAGTTTATGTGATATTCTAGATTTCCATGATCTTGATGATTGCTCTTTAAATTTGCACATTGCGGATTCCACCATTAAAAAGCCAATGGGAAGGATCAATGATGTTCTCATTGTTGCAAATAGAAATTTGGTGCCCGTATATATTATCGTTCTTGATATAGATTGCAATCTTTCTTGCCCTATTATTCTTGGTAGACCTTTCCTTAGAATGATTGGTGCGATAATTGATATGAAGGAAGGGAATATTAGATTCCAATTTCCATTAAAGAAAGGCATGGAGCACTTTCCAAGAAAGAAAGTCAAATTACCTTATGAATCTATCATGCGAGCTACTTATGAATTTAGTGCCAAAGATGGCACTACTTAGATCTATCTTCGCTTTTATGCCTAGCTAGGGGCGTTAAACGATAGCGCTAGTTGGGAGGCAACCCAATTTTATTTGTGTTTTTTGTTTTTGTTCCTGTTTAGTAATAAATTTTCCATCTACCTTCTGTTTAGATGTGTTTTTATCTTTTAATTAGTGTTTGTGCCAAGTAGAACCTATAGGATAACCTATGATGATAGTTGATTTGATTCTGCTGAAAAACAGAAACTTTGCACGCACGAAATTAGTTTTCTTAAATCACAGAAACGTGATTTTGAGTTGATTCTTTTTGCTACCGATCAATAGAGAAATTTTCCAGGACCTCCTATTTTGGTAGGATTTTTAGAGTTCCACAATTTTGCGTTAGTGATAGATTGCTACAGACTGTTCTGTTTTTGACAGATTCTATTTTTCGTGTGTTGTTTGCTTATTTTGATGCATCTATGGCTACTAAAATAGTTTATAAACCATAGAGAAGTTGGAATACAGTAAGTTTAACACCAAAATAAATAAATAATGAGTTCAATACAGTACCTTATGTGGTGGTTTTTGTTTTCTTTCACTAACGGAGCTTATAAGATTTCCTGTTGAGTTTTGTGTTGTGAAGTTTTCAAGTTTTGGGTAAAACTTTGATGGACTATGGAATAAGGAGTGGCAAGAGCCTAAGCTTGGGGATGCCCATGGCACCCCAAGATATTCAAGAATAGCCAAAAGCCTAAGCTTGGTGATGCCCCGGGAAGGCATTCCCTCTTTTGTCTTTGTTCATTTGTAACTTTACTTGGAGCTATATTTTTATTCGCCACATGATATGTGTTTTGCTTGGAGCATCGTGTGTTATATTAGTCTTTGCTTTTTAGTTTACCACAATCATCCTTGCTGTACACACCTTTTGGGAGAAGCCCACTTGATTAGAATTTTCTAGAATACTCTATGTGCTTCACTTATATCTTTTGAGCTTGATAGTTTTTGCTCTAGTGCTTCACTTATATCTTTTAGAGCACGGCAGTGGCTTAAGTTTGAAGAAATTGCTAGTCTCTCATGCTTCACTTATATTATTTTGAGAGTCTTTTAGAACAGCATTGTATTTGCTATGGTTACAAAATTGGTCCTAGAATGATGAGCATCCAAGTTGGGTATAATAAAAACTATCATAGGAAGTGAATTGGATGCTATGATCAATTTGATGCTTGATAATTGTTTTGAGATATAAAGGTATAATGTTAGGGTCGTGATAGTGGCTAATTATGAAATTGAGAAATACTTGTGTTGAAGTTGGCAAGTCCCGCAGCATGCACGTATGGTAAAAGTTGTGTGACAAATTCATTGCATGAGGTGCTCTTTTGATTGTCTTCCTTATGAGTGGAGGTTGGGATCGCGCGATGGTTAACTCCTACCAACCCTTCCCATAGGAGCATGCGTAGTAGTACTTTGCTTCGAGGGCAAGTAGACTTTTGCAATAAGTATATGAGTTCTTTATGACTAATGTGAGTCCATGGATATACACACACTCATCCTTCCACTTTGCTAGCCTCTATTATACCGCGCAACTTTCGCTGGTATCATGCACCCATTATTTACCTTCCTCAAAACAGCCACCATACCTACCTATTATGGCATTTCCATAGCCATTCCGAGATATATTGCCATGCAACTTTCCACCATTCCGTTTACTATGACACACTTCATCATTGTCATATTGCTCTTTGCATGATCATGTATTTGATATTGTATTATTGGCAAGGCCACCTTCATAATTTTCATACATGTCGCTCTTGATTCATTGCATATCCCGGTACACTGCCGGAGGCATTCATATAGAGTCATATCTTGTTCTAGCTTTAAGTTGTAATTCTTGAGTTGTAAATCAATAAAAGTGTGATGAACTTCATTATTAGAGAATTGTCTCAGTGAGGAAAGGATGACGAAGACTATGATTCCCCCACAAGTCGGGATGAGACTTCGGACTTTACAAAAAGAAAAAGAAAAAGAGGGAGAAAAGAAAAAAAGGAGAAAGGCCAAAAAAAGGGGGGGCAAAGAAAAAAAAGAAAGAAAAAAAAGAAAAAAAAGAAAATGAGATAAAAAGAGAGAAGGGACAATGTTACTATCTCTTTTTCCACACTTGTGCTTCAAACTAGCACCATGATCTTCATCATAGAGAGTCTCCTATGTTGTCACTTTCATATACTAAGTGTGTCGGCGTTCTGGGAACGGGGGTACCTAGACTTGCCTGCCTGCGGCCTGCGGCGTGGCTCAAGGAGTGGCCCAGTACAGCCCATCTTCATCAACACATGCTCAAGACCCTCGCGAGGGGCCAAGCCTCGCGGGGCGGACGACAGGAGGCTTCCTCAGGGACAGCCTCGTCAGGCTGGCTCGCGAGGAGGCGGAGAGATCAAGGCGGGGTACCTCACGAGGTGCTCGTGACGCAAGCCATGACGACCAAGGCCAAGGGGGCTCCAGGCGGGCACTGGCCTGCGCAGAGTCCTTGTTTCCTATTTGGTGCAAAAGGGGCAAGCGCAGGCAAGGGTATCAAGCAAAGGCAACCATTTCGGTGCAACAAGACCAAGACCAGCAGGACGGCAGAAAGGAGGTCATCGTGGAGCCCAAGCCGGCGTCATCGTCAGGGTCTTTGGCAGGCAAGGACCAAATTTAGTCAGAATAAGTGTACTAGATGTTCCCCTTCAAAATGGCCAATTGTTGGCGCCCTTCCCGCTCAATATTTGGGAAGAGCCCCGGGGCCTTCGCCTATAAATAGGACTAGCCACCCACAGGGTAGAGGCATCCGCATCAGTAGACGGAAGAGCCTAGAGGCATCGAGAGACTAAGGATAGAAAGACAGAGAGAGAGAAGCGACTAAACTCCCCCTAGCAGTTCATCGCACCAGCAAAGAACAGACCCTCGCGAGGCTGTTCTTCCATTGTACTGTTCCTCATCAGCCCCAGAGGCAATCCACCACACCACAAACTGGAGTAGGGTATTACACCACAATGGTGGCCTGAACCAGTATAAATCTCATGTCCTTTGTGTTGTTCCTTGTGTAGTTTTAGATCCTTGCGAGGCGGCGAGACATGGGTAGGCAGGGGGTGTGATCTCCGCGTGCACCCTAGTGTTCGAATCTTAAGGGTCTGCCGGAACCCGAAATCTGACATTTGGCGCGCCAGGCAGGGGTGCATTGGAATCTGCCTTCCGTTGCCTCATGTTTCGCGCCTGTCGGTGTCAAAACCGGCGGATCTCGGGTAGGGGGTCCCGAACTGTGCGTCTAGGCGGATGGTAACAGGAGACAAGGGAAACAATGTTTTACCCAGGTTCGGGCCCTCTCGATGGAGGTAAAACCCTACGTCTTGCTTGATTAATATTGATGATATGGGTAGTACAAGAGTAGATCTACCACGAGATCAAGGAGGCTAAACCCTAGAAGCTAGCCTATGGTATGATTGTTGTAATGTATGTTGTCCTACGGACTAAAGCCCTCCGGTTTATATAGACACCGGAGAGGGCTAGGGTTACACAGAGTCGGTTACAATGGTAGGAGATCTACATATCCGTATTGCCAAGCTTGCCTCCCACGCCAAGGAAAGTCCCATCCGGACACGGGACGAAGTCTTTAATCTTGTATCTTCGTAGTCTTGGAGTCCAGCGGACATTGATAGTCTGGCTGTCCGGACACCCCCTAGTCCAGGACTCCCTCAGTAGCCCCCGAACCAGGCTTCAATGACGATAAGTCCAGCGCGTTTATAGTCTTCGGCGTTGCAAGGCGGGTTCTCCCTTCAAATTCCATGTACCTGCCGAACAGTGTCCGGCTTCATCTTGAATACTGTGTTCCTCGGCTTCTACGCCAAATAATGGCCCTCTTCCACGCGTCGCACGAATGCGAAAAGCCAGGGTGTCTTTTGCATTTCACCCCCCAATTGTGCGAGTCGCCCGCCTATAAAAGAGGCAAGAATCCAGATCCAAACCACACCATCTTCCTCCCGCGAATACTCCATCGAAGCGCCTTTGACCTAGAAATCCATTCCACCATGGATTGTCAACGCGACTCTTCTTCACGCGCTCCCAGCCCACCGCCGGGGAATTGGAGGAGGTGCTCTATTTCGCCCAACGAGCTTGTGAAGCTCCAAACGGGGGGATTCCTCCCTCCGGCCTTCATGATCCCAGTCCGGGCCGGACTGGTTACTTATCAAGGTGGGAGACAGGCGGAGGACACTCCAAGCCCCGGTAAGGGGGAGCGAGTATGTTTTGTCCCTTATCTGATAAGGGGACTCGGATTTTCAATACATCCGTTCCTCCGCGGGCTCCTGAAGTTCTACGGACTCCAGCTCCACCACCTCACGCCCGCCTCTGTCCTGCATATCGCGGGCTACGCAGCTCTTTGCGAGCTATTCCTGGGCATTAAGCCCCATTTCGCATTGTGGAAGAGGTTGTTTTGCCTCGTACCCCGTTCTCACCAGGGGTCCATATATCAAGTGGGCGGCGCCGAAATATGGCGCATCGCCGGGACCGGATACCTATCCGGCACTCACAAGAAGGCGTCCGAAGACTGGCCCTCGGAGTGGTTTTATATAGGAGACGCTCCGCTGCCAGACCCAGTTTGGATCGGCCTCCCGGAGTTTAGTGCTGCTCCCTTGAAGAAACGCCTCAGCTGGCGCCCACGGAGCCCCCGATTGTAGGAAGACAAGAGCGTCCACTACTTGATGGGCCGGATAAGATTAATGGCTCATTCCGGCTTGACCATGATCGGAGTCATGGCGACATGCATCAAGCGAGGGGTACAGCCACTGCAATACAGAGGCCGCCCCATGCGGGATTTCAACGGGGAAGACGATGCTACCCGGCACGGCCGCAAAGGGCCGGATTCGACCGAGGATCTGGTGAATATCCTGTCCAGCCTGTACAAGGGGGAGAAGGAGGATTTCCTTCGAACGAACCCTTTGAATGGGTTTTCCATGATCAACCCCAGAGGATGGGTAAGTGAACACCTTGAAGGGCCCAACCCATGCTTTCGAAGTTTAAGCTTCTTACATTATGTCTTCGGCGCAGGATCTGCGCCGGACTGTGGAGGACATGGTGAGTCCTGCTCCGCAACCCGAGGATCCAGAAGGATCCCTGGATCCGGCCTCCGAAGAGGACCCGGATATCGAGGTGGAGCTGATCGACGGGGTGTATCACCAGCTCAGCATAGACAATGCTTTGGTCGCCATTACGGCGGACTACCCCGAGCTAAGTCTGGCTTCCCAGGTGACCGCGACCGAAGTCCGGACACCATTATCTCATCCCTGCCCATTTCTGACGTTCGCGAACGATGGTATTTTGCAGGAAGCGCCTTTACGGCAGGAAGCCGAGCCCACGTGGGCCGACCAACAGAGGTCAGTCCGATCCAGCAGGCGGAAAAGGAGCGCAGTGCGGACGGAAACGTCATCGCAAAGGTATAGCTCGTATTTGAATTTTTAGAGCAACGTTCTGAGGAAACGTCTCAGTGCTCATGATCTTTGTAGTAGAAAAAGCGCTCGCCGGACTGCGAGCGCAGGAATTGCACATCCGACCAACACCGGCCAGGCTCCAGCGCCCGGCCTGGAGGGGGAGGCAAGCGCAAGACGCGAGCCGGATCCTTCTCCAACGGAGGATACCGACAGACTGTCCGCCACCAAGTCTGAGATGGAGAGCGCTATGAACCATAGGCGCCGCCGGACAGTATTTCAAGAAGCGTGCTTTTCCCCTGAGGCATTGGATGCTTTTAACGCAGGGGACGCGCATCTCCGTGCTGCTCAAAATGGTTTTACCAGAGCCACGGAGCAGTATGTGAAAGACATATGGGTAAGGGAATTTTAATGGTTGTATATACCAGTAGCCCCCGAGACATAAAGTAGTTATGCTAATTGATTTAAGGATCATTGGAAATTTCAGGCACTTAACGAGAAGAACGCCCAGCTGTCTCGGGAGCTGCAAGATTGCAAGGCCCAACTTGAGGCCGCACTTGCTGCCGCAGGAGGAGACGGAAAGACCCCTCCTGGTAACACATTTTTATTAATAAATATAAGCGCTGTGCGGCGTGCGCGCGAGTCTAATAATGACATTTGCAGGTACCGCCGGACAAGATCCGGACAGGCAAGCATTGCTACGCCAGCTAAAGGCCGGCGAGAGTGTGCTGAATAGGGTTCAGCAGGAAAGGAACAAGCTCCAGGATGCCAATGCCAAGCTCGGAGAAGAGCTGAAAGGCGCTCAGGCCGAGCTGTCCGGCTCCGTTAAGGAGAATCAGCGGCTTCGTCGCGGCATTTATAGTGAGTGCTTGAGCGAACTCTTTTGAAAAGAAGAGTTCGGCGAGGAAGTACTTTGACATGATATGTCTTGTAGGTATACTCACGGGTCGTCCTGCAGAGGAGATGCCCATATCAATGGGTGATCAACTTCCCAAACTGTTGCAGCTACTCGAACGAGTTCGGCAGGCAATGAGCAGCGTCGTTCAGGATTTATGGCCAGCCCTCACCCTACCCGAGGGCCTTGGGGAGCTTGCGGAGAAGCTGCAGGGAGTGCGGCAGCGCTTCCGTTTGTGGAAGATTTCGGCTTGCCGTCAAGGTGCCAGGGAGGCTTGGGCCATGGTGAAGACGCGGTACAAGAAGGCGGATCCCAACCACATGGCCGAAGTTGGACCGGTGGGGCCCGATGGGAAGGAGATCCCTGTGAGTTTAGTGTATAGCCAAGTAGAGTTGGCTGCTAAATTTTCCCAACGGGACTGTAAACTAGACAGCCTGTTAGACGGGATTGAGGAGGAATACAATCAGTAAATTTGACAATGTATGTTATCCTTTAAAGTGACATGTGAAATGCCTTCTAGCCGGATTGTAGATCGTTTGTCTTTGCCGACCTTTTCGCTTCGACCTCGGGACCCTAGAGTCCGGAGTGTGTCCGAATACCTTTTGGGTTAAGAAACAACCGTGGTATGCATGGAGACCAGGCGTAGGGGTCATTAGTGCTTTATCAGACAAGTGCCCAACTAGTTATGTTATATTACATGGTTACTAAGAAACATCTTCCAGGGAGAATAGTTCCGTTAAGGGTTCCTTTCCCTGGGAGGCATGCCCTAAAGTGCATGTCCGGACTGCAAAGAAAGCAGTAAAACAACTGGGGGCAAAATAAATAAATAGGTAAAAAGTCATCTTTTAAGTCACCGACCGAATATTCCGTTAAGAACGCTAGCTTTCGGCTTCACCCAGTCTGAGGTACACATCCGGCTGACCCGGCAGTAACAATCGCAGAGGTGCTCCCTTTACCTCCTAGCCGAACAATCGGGAATGTAGGGGTAAGCACAGGAGCCAGGCAACCCAGCTTGGCCAAAACTTAAGTCATATCGATGCATATAATGGCGAGTAAAAGGTACATGTGGAAGCTTGACACATGTGCTGGGTATAAACCCGTATAATTGAGCTTCTGTAAAAGAAGCCCCCAGGAATAATGAGTGTGGATGGCACATCATGCGTATGCAAAGAATGCAAAAAATAGGCCCGGAAGGGCTTTTAAGTGAAAAGGATAAAAAGAGAAAGAAAAGACAGACGAAGTTTAAAAGTTTGGACGGGGGAAGGGGACGAACTCTTAGTCCGGCACTAGGCATAGAATCGTCGGAGGCGGGCTGCGTTCCATGGGTTCGCCTCGAGTCGGTGATCCGACGCATTTCGTAGACGGTATGCTCCGCCGGTCAGTACTTGATCAATAATGAAGGGGCCCTCCCATTTGGGCTTGAGCTTGTCCTTTTTCTTGTCCGGCAGGCGTAGAACTAGTTCACCAACGTTGTAAGTCTTGGCCCGTACTTCTCTGCTTTGATATCTTCGGGCCTGCTGCTGATAGAATGCGGAACGAGCCTTCGCGACGTCACGTTCTTCCTCCAATGTGTCCAAGCTGTCCTGCCGATCAAGCTCGGCCTCTCTTTCCTCATACATGCGCACTCGAGGTGAATCATGAATAATGTCACAGGGCAAGACTGCCTCTGCGCCGTATACCATAAAAAATGGTGTGAATCCGGTAGTACGGTTAGGCGTTGTCCGCAGCCCCCAGAGTACGGAGTCGAGCTCCTCGACCCATTGTGTGTCGGATTTAGTGAGTGACCTCACTAGTCTGGGTTTAATGCCGCTCATTATTAGACCATTTGCTCTTTCCACTTGACCGTTGGTTTGAGGGTGATAGACTGACGCATAGTCGAGCTTAATGCCCATATTTTTGCACCATGACTTAACCTCGTCGGCTGTGAAGTTCGTGCCGTTGTCGGTGATGATGCTGTGAGGGACTCCGTAACGGTGTACCACCCCTGATATAAAGTCTATCACTGGTCCGGACTCTGCCGTTTTGACCGGTTTGGCCTCTATCCATTTGGTGAATTTATCCACCATGACCAATAGGTATTTTTTCTTGTGGGTTCCCCCTTTAAGGGATCCAACCATGTCAAGCCCCCAGACCGCGAACGGCCAGGTAATGGGTATGGTTTTGAGGGCGGTGGGTGGCATATGGCTCTGATTAGCAAAGAGCTGACAACCAACGCATCGCTGGACCAAGTCCTGTGCGTCTGCCCAAGCCGTCGGCCAATAAAATCCTATACGGAATGCCTTTCCTACGAGGGCCCGGGCTGCTGCGTGGTGTCCGCCTAGTCTGGCATGAATTTCAGCCAGGAGGTTTCGCCCTTCTTCTTCGGAGATGCACCTTTGAAGGACTCCGGTGGTACTTTTCTTATAAAGTTCTCCCTCATGGACCTTGTAGGCCTTTGATCGCCGGACTATGCAGCGGGCCTCATTTTGTTCTGCGGGAAGTTCCTGCCTAAGTAAGTAGGCTAGGAAAGGTTCTGTCCACGCGGCGATTACTGCCATTATGACGTGGGCGGAGGGTGTTATGTCGTCTGCCGAATCACCGGTTGGTGTGGTTTTCTCCGGTTTGTCGCTACCGGGCTCCTCTTCCCATAGTACGGATGGCTTGAAGAGCCGTTCCAGGAAGATATTTGAAGGGACAGCATCACGTTTCGCACCAATGCGTGCCAGGACGTCGGCCGCTTGGTTATTATCTCGGGCTATGTGATGGAATTCGAGTCCTTCAAACCGAGCTGACATTTTTAGGACAGCATTCCGATATGCTGCCATTTTCGGATCCTTGGCGTCGAAGTCTCCATTTATTTGGGATATTGCAAGGTTTGAGTCCCCGTGCACCTCTAGGCGTTGAATGCCCATGGAGACCGCCATCCGGAGACCATGTAACAGGGCCTCATATTCGGCTGCATTGTTGGAGTCCGTGTACATTATTTGAAGTACATACTGGACTGTATCTCCGGTGGGGGACGTCAGTACGACGCCAGCCCCCAGTCCGGCCAACATTTTGGAGCCGTCGAAATGCATAGTCCAATTGGAGCATGCGCCGTACTCTTTAGGGAGTTCGGCTTCAGTCCATTCGGCGACGAAGTCAGCCAAAACTTGTGACTTTATAGCTCGTCGAGGTTTGTAAGTGATGTCGAATGGTAAGAGCTCAATGGCCCATTTTGCTATCCTGCCCATTGCGTCGCGGTTATTTATAATGTCATTGAGTGGTACTTCAGAGGCCACTGTTATCGAGCACTCTTGAAAGTAGTGCCGGAGCTTTCGAGCCGCCATGAACACTACATATGCTATCTTCTGATAGTGCGGATGACGGGATTTGCAGGGGGTTAACACAGTGGATACATAATACACTGGTTTTTGAAGAGGGAATTTATGCCCTTCTGTCGCTCGTTCGATGACGAGGACTGCGCTTACAACTTGATGTGTTGCTGCGATGTATAACAACATTTGTTCGCCCAGAGTGGGCGCAGCCAGGACCGGATTTGTTGCCAGTATGGCCTTTATTTCTTCGAGTCCGGCAGTGGCAGCATCCGTCCACTCGAAGTGTTCGGTGCGCCTGAGGAGGAGATAGAGGGGCAACGCCTTTTCTCCTAAACGGGAGATAAAGCGGCTTAAGGCTGCCACGCATCCTGTTAATTTTTGTATTTGTTTGAGGTCTTTTGGAATATCCAACTGTGACAGAGCTCGGATTTTGGCCGGATTTGCTTCAATTCCTCTACCGGATACGATGAAGCCCAGCAGCTTTCCAGCTGGTACGCCGAAAACGCATTTTTCCGGATTCAGCTTGATGTCATATGCTCTGAGGTTGTCGAATGTGAGCCTCAAATCGTCTACTAAAGTTTCGATGTGTTTTGTTTTGACGACTATGTCGTCTACGTATGCCTCGACTGTTTTGCCGATTTGGGTGGCCAGACATGTTTGAATCATGCGCTGATATGTTGCGCCGGCGTTTTTGAGTCCGAAGGGCATCGTGTTGAAGCAGAATGGTCCATATGGAGTGATAAATGCTGTTGCGGCTTGGTCTGCTTCCGCCATCTTGATTTGATGATAGCCAGAGTATGCGTCCAGGAAGCACAACGAATCGTGCCCTGCTGTGGCATCGATAATTTGATCGATGCGGGGGAGAGGGAAGGGATCCTTTGGGCAAGCTTTATTGAGGTCTTTAAAATCGACACAGAGGCACCAGGATTTATCCTTCTTTGGTACCATCACCAAATTTGCTAGCCAGTCCGGATGTTTGATATCTCTAATGAATCCGGCTTCCAATAGTTTGGCTAGCTCTTCTCCCATTGCCTGTCTTTTGGGCTCGGAAAATCGTCGAAGAGCCTGTTTGACTGGCTTGAACCCTTTTAGGATGTTTAGGCTGTGTTTTGCCAACCTGCGAGGGATTCCGGGCATGTCTGAAGGATGCCAGGCGAATATATCCCAATTTTCCCGAAGGAATTCGCGCACTGCAGCGTCTACTTCGGGGTTCAACTGTGACCGAATGGAGGCCGTCTTTGTCGGGTCCGTTGGATGGACCTGGAATGTTATTATCTCGTCTGCTGGTTTGAAGGAGGTGGACTTGGATCTTTTATCGAGTATCACATCGTCCCTGTTCACCGTAGAGCGCAGCGCGGTGAGTTCCTCTGCCGCCAAGGCTTCGGATAGTGCCTCGAGGGCTAGTGCGGCTGTCTTGTTTTCGGCGTGGAGTGCTATGTCCGGATCACTAGCGAGAGTGATTATTCCGCTGGGCCCAGGCATTTTAAGCTTCATGTACCCGT
Organism: Triticum timopheevii; assembly: GCA_963921465.1. Lineage (NCBI taxonomy): Eukaryota > Viridiplantae > Streptophyta > Magnoliopsida > Poales > Poaceae > Triticum > Triticum timopheevii. The sequence continues at coordinate 241,459,032 of OY997264.1, read as the reverse complement.
AATGAGGTATTGCTTGAAAAATTGTGAATGCCTCTCGTCCTAATATGGCATGATACCCACTGCTGAACGAGGCCACCTGGAACGTCACTTCTTCGGATCTGTAATTGTCCGGAGAGCCGAACACCACATCGAGTGTGATTTTTCCAGTGCAGCGCGCTTCCCGGCTAGGGATTATTCCTCTAAAGGTTGTGCTGCTTCGCTCAATACGGCTCCAATCGATTTCCATTTTTCGCAGAGTTTCCTCATAAATGAGGTTTAGTCCGCTGCCGCCGTCCATGAGGACTTTTGTCAGTCGAAAGCCGTCCACTATGGGACTAAGTACCAGTGCGGCTGGGGCTCTGCTTGTTCGGGATGTGGGCTCGTCGCTGCCATTGAAGGTAATAGTTGTGTCGCTCCATGGATTTGCTGTTGCTACTTGGTAGATTTTGGCGAGTTCGCGGATTGATCGTTTTCGCATATTATTTGATGCGAAAGTCTCGAAGACTGTTGATACCATGCTGGTATTGTTGGAGTGGTTTCCCGGAGCTAGAAGCTCTTCGCCACTTTTGGCCACCTGCCGTAATATCCAACATGCTCGAAGGCTATGTGTAGGGACGGCTCCCTCTGTACTATGAAGTTTACAGGGTCCATTGAGCCATCCCTCCAGTACGGTTCCGTTTCCCTTATTGGGTTTTTGTTTTTTCGTTTTTGCATCTAGGGCCTGAGTGTAAGGCGACCTTTTACTGCGGACAGGGTTTGGGGCCGGATTATCCCAAAATTGATTTTCGGTTTTCCGGAAACTCTCCATCGCACAGTACTTCCGTACAATGGATGCCAGATCGGTGAAGCGCGTAATTTTGCGACGATCAATGGCGTTTAGTATTCCCTTGTCCGTGCAGTTATTTCGGAAGATTGATATTGCGTTTTCCTCTCGGCAGTCCTTTATCCTGTCCATAACCAGGAGGAATCTGGCCCAGTAGTGATGTACTGTTTCTGTAGGCTCTTGTCGTATTAGAGATAGATCGCATATGTCTGGGCGGGTGGATGGAATAAAATCCGGATCCCTGCCCATCTTGAGGCTCAAAGGCCAAGGGGTTTCCGAATTCGGAAGTGTGGGTTGCTGGGGACAATCCAGCGAGTCCGGGGCGATGCATGATTTTTAGTTCGATGCTCGATCGAAGTCCGTCCCCCCGCGGGAATCCGGCATGGAGGGTTCGGGAATCCGGACATGAATTGTTTTCAACACTGGCAAAGAGTTGCCATATTGCTCGTCTACCACTGCAATGTGGTGGGTGGCCTGGGGAGAGTTAATCTCTCTCAGATCGGTTTTAAGCCCAATCTGGTTGTAGTCCGTAGCGACTCCCAGGGCGGCGATGCGATCCAAGAGCTCGTTAACAGACGAGAGCTCTATTGGATCTAACTATTCGGCATCTTTAGGGCTGGCGCGAAGATTGCTTTCGACGACTTGAGAAGTCATTGCCGAAGCGGCGGCCGGACAGGCGGTCATGTGAAAACCACCAAGCTGGATAGTTTGGCCGGCGGCCAAGGCCCCTCCGGTGAAAACACCGTCTTTGAAGACGGGTGGAGGCATCCGCTCTATCGGTGACGACACAGAGGAACTCTCAATGAAAGCACCAATGTCGGTGTCAAAACCGGCGGATCTCGGGTAGGGGGTCCCGAACTGTGCGTCTAGGCGGATGGTAACAGGAGACAAGGGAAACAATGTTTTACCCAGGTTCGGGCCCTCTCGATGGACGTAAAACCCTACGTCCTGCTTGATTAATATTGATGATATGGGTAGTACAAGAGTAGATCTACCACGAGATCAAGGAGGCTAAACCCTAGAAGGTAGCCTACGGTATGATTGTTGTAATGTATGTTGTCCAACGGACTAAAGCCCTCCGGTTTATATAGACACCGGAGAGGGCTAGGGTTACACAGAGTCGGTTACAATGGTAGGAGATCTACATATCCGTATTGCCAAGCTTGCCTCCCACGCCAAGGAAAGTCCCATCCGGACACGGGACGGAGTCTTTAATCTTGTATCTTCGTAGTCTTGGAGTCCGGTGGACATTGATAGTCCGGCTGTCCGGACAACCCCTAGTCTAGGACTCCCTCACCGCCCGTCCCATCCATGTCAGACGCTCGTCGTGCCCGCGCCGAGTGCCAGGCCGCTCTCGCAACTCGCGTCGCCCAGACGGCCCCCGTCGGCGAGCGCCCTCGTCGTTCCCCGTCGCCTGCCGTCAATGCCGCCACCGGCCCGTCGGGGAACGAGCAGTAGGCGTCGTCCCTGCATCCTTCAGTACGGCGAGAAGGCCGCACCGCCACCCCGTCGCTGACTCCGGCCGGCTCCTCGTCCCACGCCCGTCGCGCTCCTGCGGACGCGCACGCTGCGCTGCTCCTGGCACGGGAGCTCCTGCACTACCGTCCTATCGACGACCTCTATGACGAGTGGCTCGCCCGCATCACCGAGCTCGTCAGCGCCGCTGGGGGGTCCCCTGCACCATCCCTCTCACTGCACCGCGCCCTGCCCTGCACGGGTGACGAAGCTCTGGGGGCGCCTCGGCCGCCTCCCCCTTAAGAAGGCACCTTGGGCCCAAGGCGCGTGGCCCCTGGGCGAAACCCACCCTGTCCGGCGCCAGCACAGCAAGAGAAGAGCTGCCAAGAGATCCCTCGTCCCCAAGAGGTCGCCCGTGTGCTCCCCGCACCGGCTCGGCACGAGCGCGCACCTGCTCCAGCGCATCAAGACCCCGCGCTGCACCTGGCGAAAGCGCACAGAGACCCGCAAGATCAAGCTCTCCGTCACCAAAGGGCTCCCGTGGCCACTGAAGGCTGCCGTGCCTTCTCCGCTGAGCTGCGCAGCGTGGCCTGGCCGGGCAAGTTCAAGCGGACCTGCCCCCGCGCTATGATGGCATGGCTGACCATGCTGAGTTCCTCTAGCTCTACGAGCTAGGCATCGAAGCCACCAACGGGGACGAGAAGGTCGTGGCGAACTGGTTCCCCATGGCGCTCAAGGACGGCGCCCACACCTGGCTCCTGGCACGATATCCTCCTGGGACGAGATGCGCACCCGATTCATCGCCAACTTCCAAGGCACCCGCGACTGCCCCCCGGCCATGAGAGACTTGCGCCGCATCAAGCAGCAGCCGGGAGAGACCTTGCAGAAGTTCATCCAGCGCTTCAACAACGCTCGCCTGAAGATCCCCAAGGTGTCTGAGGAGGCCATCATCTCAGCCTTCTCTAATAGCGTGTGTGATGTCAAGATGAAGGAGGAGCTCGCGATCCATGAGGACCTGTGCACCTCCCTGGAGCTATTCAATCTGGCGACCAAGTGCGCTAGGGCTGAGGAAGGGCGCCTTTCCCTCCTCGAGCTGCCAGTTGCTGACCCAGAAGAGAAGAAGCCCAAGGCCAAAGACGTGAAGCGCAAGGGGGTTGCCGTACTTGCAGCAGAGCCAGACACCAAGCGAGGTAGGGATCAGCCTGAGTCATCCAAGGGCAGCCGGCACTGTGTGTACCACGACCTCCACACCCACAACACCAACGAATGCCAAGAGCTCAGGGCCGTGCGAGACGTGCGTGCCGGCCGATGCCCCGAGCGCAGCGACCGGGGCTATGGCCGAGGAGGAGGAAGAGGTGGAGGATGATGGGAAGACCGTGGCCCTCGCCAAGGGTGGCGTGACCGACATCGCGAGGACCGCTGGCAGGACCAGCCTCGTGAGGGCGGTTGGAGGGACCCACCTCGCGAGGGGGGTTGGAGGGATCAGCCTCATGAGGATCGCCCACAAGGCAACTCGGGCCTCCCTCCTCTGCCACCACAGCCGAGGAGGAATGAAGACCATCACCAGGACGAGGGGGCTGGGGGCTTCCAGGAGCCGCGCGCAATTGCTTGCATCTTGGGCGACGCTCAAGCCCTGGCCTCTCAGCGCATCTTCAAGCAGTTTGCTCGCGAAGTGAATGCAGTCCTCCCCAAGCTCGAGGCCACACGCCCTCTAAGGTGGTCAGCGTGCACTATCACGTTCAACTCAGCGGATCAGCTCAAGTGCGCGGCCACAACCGGAGTCCTCCTGATGCTTTGTTCCCCAATCATCAGCAACGTGCAAGTCACCAGGACCCTCATCGATGGCGGAGCAGTGCTCAATGTCCTATCCGTCGAGACATTCAACAATCTCCAAGTGCCATACAATCAGCTGCAGCCAACCAAGCCTTTATCAGGAGTCACTGATGGTTCCACGGTTCCGATAGGGTAGGTCCACCTTCCTGTTACATTCGGGAAGCGCGACAACTACCGCACCGAGCTCATTGACTTCGACATCGCTCACATCCGCCTGCGGTACAATGCCATCCTCGGGTACCCAGCCCTGGCCAAGTTCATGGCCGTGACCCATCACGGCTAGAATGTCCTCAAGATGCCAGGAAGCGGTGGAGTCATCACAGTGCCCTGTGAAGAGAGAGACATTGTGTGTTCTTTGGAACATGCTTTCCAAGCCACATCGATTGAAGACCCAGATCACAGGAACGGGAGGCTTCCCGAGGCTGCTCCTAAGAAGAAGAAGACATCGCCTGGCCCGACCCCTCGGGAGGCAGGTCCCTCAGGGCCCACGTCTGTTCATGGGGACCTCCTTCTGTAGCATAGGAAGGCGCGCCCGGCGCCCTCCTTGAGCAAGGCTCGGGGGCTCTCTTCTGGAGGGCCATCGACTTTGCTAAGATCACAAGGGAGGCGCTCGGGCACCACTTGGAAGCATGCTCCAACGCAGGTTTCCCTCAGGAAGGAGCAAGGCAAGGAGGGCCAAACCCTCAGGAATTCGTCAGCGAGATCATTCAGGAGCTGCAGGAGTCAAGAGTCATGAGTGGCAGCCGCCGCTTACCCGCCATAGCTCCCCATCTAGGCGAGGATGGTGGGCTGCGCGTCTGCATCGACATACCAGGACTCAACCGCCTCTCAGGAGCGCCTCAGGCCCTCACGCATGGGGCGCTGCGAAGGTCCACCCCACAGCTATGTCTGCATGCCTTACGGCCTGCCGAACGCGGCTGCTGTGCGTCACCGCCTCATGAGGAGCATCTTGGAGGCTCAGGCGGTCAGGCATTCCGCAGTCCTTGCGGAGATGGAGATGGTCCGCGAGGAGCCGCCAGCGCCTCCGGAGCCTCCCGAGGCCCCTGGGCCTGGGGGCTCGTGAAGATCGGCTTCCGCAGCGCACGCCGTCTGCTACTTCAGCATCCCTCCATCTTCAGCATCATCAGGTGACATCCTTTGAGTTTCATTTTTAGCTGGGAGCGCCCCCCAAGGCCACATCATTCCCAGGCCGCGTGGGTCCGTCCCTGCGGCATGTATCCCTTTGATTCATGTTTTCAGCTCACTTTATCGGGGGCGCCCCTCGGGCTGCATCATCCCCAAAGTCGCTCTAGCCCGACCCAGCGGCAATCGTTTTTTCTGCGTCTATCTAAATGGATTTGCTCCTTCATGATTAACGTGCTTGACCTAATTGCCCGCTCGATTGACACCAACTGATGGAGCTGTTCCCTCATGGCACGACACTTGCGCATGGGTCTGTCCCTGCAACGTTGACAAACTTGGATGGCTGAGCTCTGACCGCGGCAACCCCGCAGGGCGCCACCTCACCAGGCCTTCAGTGACTCGTCACCTTCTTAGAGCAACCAGCAGCTGGCCGGCAATTTTAACGGCAAACCCTCGCTTTTCTCATGATGAACTCGCAGGATCGATTTAAGGAGCAGCGTCGGGCGAGGCCTCCGCGGCGTCTCCTTCGCTCTCGTCCACGGGAACCGCTTGCACGTTAAAGGAGGGGTACCTGAGCATCACGATGTTGGGGAACATAGTAATTTCAAAAAAATTCCTACGCACACGCAAGATCATGGTGATGGCATAGCAACGAGAGGGGAGAGTGTTCGTCCACGTACCCTCGTAGACCGTAAGCGGAAGTGTTAGCACAACGCGGTTGATGTAGTCGTACGTCTTCACGATCCGACCAATCCAAGCACCGAACGTACGGAGCCTCCGAGTTCAGCACACGTTCAGCTCGATGACGATCTCCCGCCTCCGATCCAGCCAAGCTCCGGAGATGAGTTCCGTCAGCACGACGGCGTGGTGATGATGATGATGTTCTACCGGCGCAGGGCTTCGCCTAAACTCCGCGACGATATGACTGAGGTGGATATGGTGGAAGGGGGCACCGCACACGGCTAAGGAACGATCTGTAGATCAACTTGTGTGTCTATGGGGTGCCCCCTGCCCCCGTATATAAAGGAGGGAGGGGGGAGGCCGGCCGGCCCCTTTGGGCGCGCCAAGGGAGGAGGAATCCTCCTCCTAGTAGGAGTAGGACTCCTCCTTTCCTACTCCTACTAGGAGGGGAAAGGAAGGGGGAGAGGGGGGAAGGAAAGGGGGGCGCCGCCCCCCCCCCTCCTTGTCCAATTCGGACCAGAGGGCGAGGGGGCACACGGCCCACCCTGGCTGCCCCTCTCTCTTCCCACCGAGGCCCATGTGGCCCATTAACTCTCCCGGGGGGTTCCGGTAACCCCCCCGGCACTACGGTTTTCTCCGAAATCACCCGGAACCTTTCCGGTGTCCGAATATAGTCTTCCAATATATCAATCTTTATGTCTCGACCATTTCGAGACTCCTCGTCATGTCCGTGATCACATCCGGGACTCTGAACAAACTTCGGTACATCAAAACTTATAAACTCATAATAAAACTGTCATCGAAACGTTAAGCGTGCGGACCCTACGTGTTCGAGAACTATGTAGACATGACCTAGAACCATTCTCGGTCAATAACCAATAGCGGGACCTGGATGCCCATATTGGTTCCTACATATTCTACGAAGATCTTTATCGGTCAAACCGCATAACAACATACTTTGTTCCCTTTGTCATCGGTATGTTACTTGCCCGAGATTTGATCGTAGGTATCCAATACCTATTTCAATCTCGTTACCGGCAAGTCTCTTTACTCGTTCCGTAATACATCATCTCATAACTAACTCATTAGTTAAATGCTTGCAAGGCTTAGGTGATGAGTATTACCGAGAGGGCCCAGAGATACCTCTCCGAAAATCGGAGTGACAAAACCAAATCTCGAATCATGCCAACCCAACATGTACCTTCGGAAACACCTGTAGATCACCTTTATAATCACCCAGTTACGTTGTGACGTTTGGTAGCACACAAAGTGTTCTTCTGGTATACGGGAGTTGCACAATCTCATAGTTGCAGGAACTTTGTATAAGTCATGAAGAAAGCAATAGCAGTATACTAAACGTTCAAGTGCTAAGCTAACGGAATGGGTCAGGTCAATCACGTCATTCTCCTAATGATGTGATCCCACTAATCAAATGACAATACATGTCTATGGTTAGGAAACATAACCATCTTTGATTAATGAGCTAGTCAAGTAGAGGCATACTAGTGACTATAGTTTTGTCTATGTATTCACACATGTATCATGTTTCCGGTTAATACAATTCTAGAATGAATAATAAACATTTATCATGATATGAGGAAATAAATAATAACTTTATTATTGCCTCTAGGGCATATTTCCTTCAGTCTCCCACTTGCACTAGAGTCAATAATCTAGATTACATAGTAATGATTCTAACACCCATGGAGTCTTGGTGCTGATCATGTTTTGCTCGTGAGAGAGGCTTAGTCAATGGGTCTGCAACATTCAGATCCGTATTTATCTTGCAAATCTCTATGTCTCCCACTTGGACTTGGTCCCGAATGGAATTGAAGCGTCTCTTGATGTGCTTGGTCCTCTTGTGAAATCTGGATTCCTTTGCCAAGGCAATTGCACCAGTATTGTCATAGAAGATCTTCATTGGTCCCGATGCACTAGGTATGACACCTAGATCGGAAATGAACTCCTTCATCCAGACTCCTTCATTCGCTGCTTTAGAAGCAACTATGTACTCCGCTTCACATGTAGATCCCTCCACGACGCTTTGTTTAGAACTGCACCAACTTACAGCTCCACCGTTTAATAAAAACACATATCCGGTTTGCGATTTAGAATCGTCCGGATCAGTGTCAAAGCTTGCATCGACGTAACCATTTACGACTAGCTCTTTGTCACCTCCATATACGAGAAACATATCCTTAGTCCTTTTCAGGTATTTCAGGATGTTCTTGACCGCTGTCCAGTGATCCACTCCTGGATTACTTTGGTACCTTCCTGCCAAGCTTATTGCTAAGCATACGTCAGGTCTGGTACATAGCATTGCATACATGATAGAGCCTATGGCTGAAGCATAGGGAACATTTTTCATTTTCTCTCTATCTTCTACTGTGGTCGGGCATTGAGTTTGACTCAATTTCACACCTTGTAGCACAGGCAAGAATCCTTTCTTTGCCTGATCCATTTTGAACTTTTTCAAAATTTTGTCAAGGTATGTGCTTTGTGAAAGTCCTATTAAGCGTCTTGATCTATCTATATAGATCTTGATGCCCAATATGTAAGCAGCTTCACCGAGGTCTTTCATTGAAAAACTTTTATGCAAGTATCCCTTTATGCTATCCAGAAATTCTATATCATTTCCAATTAATAATATGTCATCGACATATAAAACTAGAAATGCTACAGAGCTCCCACTCACTTTCTTGTAAATACAGGCTTCTCCAAAAGTCTGTATAAAACCATATTCTTTGATCACACTATCAAAGCGTTTATTCCAACTCCGAGATACTTGCACCAGTCCATAAATGGAACGCTGGAGCTTGCATACTTTGTTAGCACCTTTTGGATCAACAAAACCTTCTGGCTGCATCATATACAACTCTTCTTCTAGAAATTCATTCAAGAATGCAGTCTTGACATCCATTTGCCAAATTTCATAATCATGAAATGCAGCAATAGCTAACATGATTCGGACAGGCTTAAGCATCGCTACGGGTGAGAAAGTCTCATCGTAGTCAACCCCTTGAACTTGTCGAAAACCTTTCGCAACAAGTCGAGCTTTATAGACAGTTACATTACCATCAGCGTCAGTCTTCTTCTTAAAGATCCATTTATTCTCAATGGCTTGCCGATCATCGGGCAAGTCAACCAAAGTCCATACTTTGTTTTCATACATGGATCCCATCTCAGATTTCATGGCCTCTAGCCATTTTGCGGAATCTGGGCTCATCATCGCTTCCTCATAGTTCGTAGGTTCATCATGGTCAAGTAACATGACTTCCAGAATAGGATTACCGTACCAATCTGGTGCGGATCTTACTCTGGTAGACCTACGAGGTTCAGTAGAAACTTGATCTGAAGTTTCATGATCAATATCATTAGCTTCCTCACTAATTGGTGTACTCGTCACAGGAACTGGTTCTCGTGATGAACTACTTTCCAATAAGGGAGTAGATACAGTTATCTCATCAAGTTCTACTTTCCTCCCACTCACTTCTTTCGAGAGAAACTCCTTCTCTAGAAAGGATCCATTCTTAGCAACGAATGTTTTGCCTTCGGATCTGTGATAGAAGGTGTATCCAACAGTCTCTTTTGGATATCCTATGAAGACACTTTTCCTTTTCTCCGATTTGGGTTCGAGCTTATCTGGGTGAAGTTTCTTCACATAAGCATCGCAGCCCCAAACTTTAAGAAACGACAACTTTGGTTTCTTGCCAAACCAAAGTTCATAAGGCGTCGTCTCAACAGATTTTGATGGTGCCCTATTTAACGTGAATGCGGCCGTCTCTAAAGCATAACCCCAAAACGATAGCGGTAAATCGGTAAGAGACATCATAGATCGCACCATATCAAGTAAAGTACGATTATGACGTTTGGACACACCATTTCGTTGTGGTGTTCCGGGTGGCGTGAGTTGCGAAACTATTCCACATTGTTTCAAATGTAAACCAAACTCGTAACTCAAATATTCTCCTCCACGATTAGATCGTAGAAACTTTATTTTCTTGTTACGATGATTTTCCACTTCACTCTGAAATTCTTTGAACTTTTCAAATGTTTCAGACTTGTGTTTCATTAAGTAGATATACCCGTATCTGCTCAAGTCATCTGTGAAGGTGAGAAAATAACGATATTCGCCACGAGCCTCAACATTCATCGGACCACATACATCTGTATGTATGATTTCCAACAAATCTGTTGCTCTATCCATAGTGCCGGAGAATGGTGTTTTAGTCATCTTGCCCATGAGGCACGGTTCGCAAGTACCAAGTGATTCATAATCAAGTGATTCCATAAGTCCATCAGTATGGAGTTTCTTCATGCGTTTTACACCGATATGACCTAAACGGCAGTGCCACAAATAAGTTGCACTATCATTATCAACTCTGCATCTTTTGGCTTCAACATTATGAATATGTGTATCACTACTATCGAGATTCAATAAAAATAGACCACTCTTCAAGGGTGCATGACCATAAAAGATATTACTCATATAAATAGAACAACCATTATTCTCTGATTTAAATGAATAACCGTCTCACATTAAACAAGATCCAGATATAATGTTCATGCTCAACGCTGGCACCAAATAACAATTGTTCAGGTCTAAAACTAATCCCGAAGGTAGATGTAGAGGTAGCGTGCCGACCGCGATCACATCGACTTTGGAACCGTTTCCCACGCGCATCGTCACCTCGTCCTTGGCCAGTGCTCGCTTATTCCGTAGTCCCTGTTTCGAGTTGCAAATATTAGCAACAGAACCAGTATCAAATACCCAGGTGCTACTACGAGCTCTAGTTAGGTACACATTAATAACATGTATACCACATATACCTTTGTTCACTTAGCCATCCTTCTTATCCGCCAAATACTTGGGGCAGTTCCGCTTCCAGTGACCAGTCTGCTTGCAGTAGAAGCACTCAGTTTCAGGCTTAGGTCCAGACTTGGGTTTCTTCTCTTGAGCAGCAACTTGCTTGCCGTTCTTTTTGAAGTTCCCCTTCTTCTTCCCTTTGCCCTTTTTCTTGAAACTAGTGGTCTTGTTGACCATCAACACTTGATGCTCCTTCTTGATTTCTACCTCCGCGGCTTTAAGCATTGCGAATTGCTCGGGAATAGTCCTGTTCATCCCTTGCATATTATAGTTCATCACAAAGCTCTTGTAGCTTGGTGGCAGTGATTGGAGAATTCTGTCAATGACACTATCATCAGGAAGATTAACTCCCAGTTGAATCAAGTGATTATTATACCCAGACATTCTGAGTATGTGTTCACTGACATAACTATTCTCCTCCATCTTGCAGCTATAGAACTTATTGGAGACTTCATATCTCTCAATCCGGGCATTTGCTTGAAATATTAACTTCAACTCCTAGAACATCTCATATGCTCCATGACGTTCAAAACGTCGTTGAAGACCCGGTTCTAAGCCGTAAAGCATGGCACACTGAACTATAGAGTAGTCATCAGCTTTGCTCTGCCAGACGTTCTTAACGTCGTCAGTTGCATCAGCAGCAGGCCTGGCACCCAGCGGTGCTTCCAGGACATAACTCTTCTGTGCAGCAATGAGGATAATCATCAGGTTACGGACCCAGTCCGTGTAATTGCTACCATCATCTTTCAACTTTGCTTTCTCAAGGAACGCATTAAAATTCAACGGAACAACAGCACGAGCCATCTATCTACAAACAAACATAGACAAGCAAGATACTATCAGGTACTAAGTTCATGATAAATTTAAGTTCAATTAATCATATTACTTAAGAACTCCCACTTAGACAGACATCTCTCTAGTCATCTAAGTGATCACGTGATCCAAATCAACTAAACCATAACCGATCATCACGTGAGATGGAGTAGTTTTCAATGGTGAACATCACTGTGTTGATCATATCTACTATATGATTCACGCTCGACCTTTCGGTCTCCGTGTTCCGAGGCCATATCTGCATATGCTAGGCTCGTCAAGTTTAACCGAGTATTCTGCGTGTGCAAAACTGGCTTGCACCCGTTGTAGATGGACGTAGAGCTTATCACACCCGATCATCACGTGGTGTCTCGGCACGACGAACTTTGGCAACGGTGCATACTCAGGGAGAACACTTCTTGATAATTTTAGTGAGAGATCATCTTAAAATGCTACCGTCAATCAAAGCAAGATAAGATGCATAAAGGATAAACATCACATGCAATCAATATAAGTGATATGATATGGCCATCATCATCTTGTGCTTGTGATCTCCATCTCCGAAGCACCATCGTGATCACCATCGTCACCGGCGCGACACCTTGATCTCCATCGTAGCATCGTTGTTGTTTACGCCATCTATTGCTTCTACGACTATCGCTACCGCTTAGTGATAAAGTAAAGCAATTACAGGGCGTTTGCATTTCATACAATAAAGCGACAACCATATGGCTCCTGCCAGTTGCCGATAACTTTGGTTACAAAACATGATCATCTCATACAATAAAATATAGCGTCACATCTTGACCATATCACAACATGCCCTGCAAAAACAAGTTAGACGTCCTCTACTTTGTTGTTGCAAATTTTACGTGGCTGCTACGGGCTTAGCAAGAACCGTTCTTACCTACGCATCAAAACCACAACGATAGTTTGTCAAATAGACTCCGTTTTAACCTTCGCAAGGACCGGGCATAGCCACACTCGGTTTAAAGTTGGAGAAACTGACACCCACCAGCCACCTGTGTGCAAAGCACGTCAGTAGAACCAGTCTCGCGTAAGCGTACGCGTAATGTCGGTCCGGGCTGCTTCATCCAACAATACCGCCGAACCAAAGTATGACATGCTGGTAGGCAGTATGACTTATATCGTCCACAACTCACTTGTGTTCTACTCGTGCATATAACATCAACGCATAAAACCTAGGCTCTGATGCCACTGTTGGGGAACGTAGTAATTTCAAAAAAATTCCTACGCACACGCAAGATCATGGTGATGGCATAGCAACGAGAGGGGAGAGTGTTCGTCCATGTACCCTCGTAGACCGTAAGCGGAAGCGTTAGCACAATGCGGTTGATGTAGTCGTACGTCTTCACGATCCGACCGATCCAAGCACCGAACGTACGGAGCCACCAAGTTCAGCACACGTTTAGCTCGATGACGATCTCCGGCCTCCGATCCAGCAGAGCTCCGGAGATGAGTTCCGTCAGCACGACGGCGTGGTGACGATGATGATGTTCTATCAGCGCAGGGCTTCGCCTAAACTCCGCGACGATATGACCGAGGTTGAATATGGTGGAAGGGGGCACCGCACACGGCTAAGGAACGATCCGTAGATCAACTTGTGTGTCTATGGGGTGCCCCCTGCCCCCGTATATAAAGGACGGAGGGGGAGGCCGGCCGGCCCCTTTGGGCGCGTCAAGGGAGGAGGAATCCTCCTCCTAGTAGGAGTAGGACTCCTCCTTTCCTACTCCAACTAAGAGGGGGAATGAAGGGGAGAGGGGGGAAGGAAAGGGGGGCGCGCCCCCCCCTCCTAGTCCAATTCGGACCAGAGGGAGGGGGGGCGCGCGGCCCACCCTGGCCGCCCCTCTCTCTTCCCACCGAGGCCCATGTGGCCCATTAACTCTCCCGGGGGGTTCCGGTAACCCCCCCGACACACCGGTTTTCTCCGAAATCACCCGGAACTTCTCCGGTGTCCGAATATAGTCGTCCAATATATCAATATTTATGTCTCGACCATTTCGAGACTCCTCGTCATGTCCGTGATCACATCCGGGACTCTGAACAAACTTCGGTACATCAAAACTTATAAACTCATAATAAAACTGTCATCGAAACGTTAAGCGTGCGGACCCTACGGGTTCGAGAACTATGTAGACATGACCTAGAACCATTCTCGGTCAATAACCAATAGCGGGACCTGGATGCCCATATTGGTTCCTACATATTCTACGAAGATCTTTATCGGTCAAACCGCATAACAACATACTTTGTTCCCTTTGTCATCGGTATGTTACTTGCCCGAGATTTGATCGTCGGTATCCAATACCTAGTTCAATCTCATTACCGGCAAGTCTCTTTACTCGTTCCGTAATACATCATCTCATAACTAACTCATTAGTTACATGCTTGCAAGGCTTAGGTGATGAGTATTACCGAGAGGGCCCAGAGATACCTCTCCGACAATCAGAGTGACAAAACCTAATCTCGAATCATGCCAACCCAACATGTACCTTCGGAAACACCTGTAGAGCACCTTTATAATCACCCAGTTACGTTGTGACGTTTGGTAACACACAAAGTGTTCTTCCGGTATACGGGAGTTGCACAATCTCATAGTTGCAGGAACTTTGTATAAGTCATGAAGAAAGCAATAGCAGTATACTAAACGATCAAGTGCTAAGCTAACGGAATGGGTCATGTCAATCACATCATTCTCCTAATGATGTGATCCCACTAATCAAATGACAGTACATGTCTATGGTTAGGAAACATAACCATCTTTGATTAATGAGCTAGTCAAGTAGAGGCATACTAGTGACTATAGTTTTGTCTATGTATTCACACATGTATCATGTTTCCGGTTAATACAATTCTAGCATGAATAATAAACATTTATCATGATATGAGGAAATAAATAATAACTTTATTATTGCCTCTAGGGCATATTTCCTTCACACGACTCATGGGCTCTTACTGGCTCTCCAGCCCTCACCCTCTGGCCTTGTCCACGGCATCGCGACCTGGCATACCAGCGACGGCTGAGCCCGCTCGAGGGCCAGGACCTGAGGACGTAGAGCACGAGGGCGAGCAAAGGCGAGAGGGAAAAAGAACGTGGGGACCTCGCCTGGCAACTCCTTGGCTGTCAACGCGCAGGCCCGGCGCCGCGCCAAGGAGTGGTTTCTGACCCTCGAGATAAGTCATCCTCCAGAAACACTAGCTATCGCAGCACCAACCTCGCACCTAATGCAGTTCCGTTCTGGCGATGTCGCGCTCCTTTCTCACCGAACGATGGCTGCTTGAGCGCTAAAGGGGACCTCCTGAGCATCGTGACTCAGGGGCTCTTACTGGACCCCGGGCCGCTCACCTCCTGGCCTTGACCACGGCATCGCGACCTGGCATACCAGCGACGGCTGAAGCCTGCCTTGGGACCGGGACCTATCAGCTCAGAGCGTCATGTCCTCGCGAGGTTCGAAAGGAGGAACTAAGCTAAAACGGGACGAGCATCCCTCACCACTTCATGATAAGGATCATATTAACAAATGGAACTACAAGCACCTTACAAACCCCCGCGGGGTGTGTTCTTCATTCCTCGCAGGGAACAAAAGGAGCAAATCCTAAAGAGTGCTAACTACGCGCGCCTCCGCAAGAGACGCCATCATCAACAGTGGGCCGTCAGCAACCGGCGCCAACCCCATACAAATCAGTGGCGACGGCGGCCTGACGATCCCGCCCTGCTCCGGGAGCGATGCAAGCTCGGGGGCTCGTAGTTGTTGTTGCTCGTCTCCGGGGTTGCGACGAGCTCGGCAGAGTCGCTGGATCCTCCGACACCTTCGCTGCCTGAGGAGCTGCTGGGGAAGCGATTGACGAGCCTAGTCCTCGCCGCGGCAGTGCCCCGGCCGCCTTTCTCAGGGCAGCACTCCAGCCGGCATCCCTCCGTGTCAAAGACCTTGAAGAACATCAGGGAGGCACCGGCGTACTCGAGGTGGATTGCGAGGGCGCCACCCGTCCTGCAGACCCGGGCGATCTCGCCCCAGCCACGGGTCAGGTAGACCCTTCCCGGAGCGACGACCTCAGCCTCCACTTCGGTCGCAGGGGTACTGCAGTCAGCATGCTGCAGCCAAAGTTCGATAGGCCCCCTCGGCGGGATCTCAAAGGCGAAGGAACGAGGGAGGAGAATCCAAGACCGAGGAGGCATGGCGGCGTGAAGCACGAGCCCGCAAGAAGAGCCCTCGGCGTGAACTCCTGGAGGAACGACGCGCACCGCCGTGATCCGCCGGTGGCGACGGCGCCTCTGGCGATGCCGCTCGGCGCCAGCGCCTTCAGGACCCTCGATCCGGGCATACAAGGGTAGTAGGAATCCCAGCGGCGGCCGCTCGAACCATGGCCTCGACACCTCCTGCCAAGCACCCCCTTCCCCATGGCAAGAGACGAGCCGTTTCTTCGGAGGAAGCAGGACAGGACTCTCTCGGGGGGCCTTCCCCTTCTCTTCGGCAGAAAACCAACGGATCGGTGCCATTGGCGTAGGGAGAAGCAAGGACGAAGAAGAAGACGAAGAGTAGCGGGAGAGATGGACTGGAAGGGCTCGTGCCGTTCCGTACATATAGCCGAGGAAGGCCAACCGTCGACTCCCATGATCACAGGTAATCATGACCCGTTTTGCATGCAGGGACTTGTCAATTCGTGCAGTTGCCGAGGCATCATGGGGGAGACAGGACGCCCATGTCCAATCAACCGCCACGCGGCGCCCAAGGCCGCAGGCTATTGGGGCCCGCGACGCTTCGCACTTGCCTCTTTGCTTCTCTGCTAAGCCAAGTCCAAGCACGCCTTGGGCCCGGGGGCTACTGTCGGCATTCTGGGAACGGGGGTACCTAGACTTGCCTGCCTGCGGCCTATGGGGTGGCTCAAGGAGTGGCCCAGTATGGCCCATCTTCATCAACACATGCTCAAGACCCTCGTGAGGGGCCAAGCCTCGCGGGGCGAACGACAGGAGGCTTCCTCAGGCACAGCCTCGTCAGGCTGGCTTGCGAGAAGGCGGAGAGATCAAGGCGGGGTACCTCACGAGGTGCTCGTGTCGCAAGCCATGACGACCAAGGCCAGGCGGGCGCCAGGCGGGCGCCGGCCTGCGCAGAGTCCTTGTTTCCTCTTTGGTGCAAAGGGGGCAAGTGCAAGCAAGGGTATCAAGCAAAGGCAACCATTTCGGTGCAACAAGACCAAGACCAGCAGGACGGCAGAACGGAGGTCATCGTGGAGCCCAAGCCGGCGTCATCGTCAGGGTCTTTGGTAGGGGAGGACCAACTTTAGTCAGGATAAGTGTACTAGATGTTCCCCTTCAAAATGGCCAATTGTTGGCGCCCTTCCCGCTCAATATTTGGGAAGAGGCCCGGGGCCTTCGCCTATAAATAGGACTAGCCACCCACAGGGTAGAGGGATCCGCATCGGTAGACGGAAGAGCCTAGAGGCATCGAGAGAATAAGGATAGAAAGACAGAGAGAGAGAAGCGACTGAACTCCCCCTAGCAGTTCATCGCACCAGCCAAGAACAGACCCTCGTGAGGTTGTTCTTCCATTGTACTGTTCCTCATCAGCCCCAGAGGCAACCCACCACACCACAAACTGGAGTAGGGTATTACACCACAATGGTGGCCTGAACCAGTATAAATCTCGTGTCCCTTGTGTTGTTCCTTGTGTTGTTTTAGATCCTTGCGAGGAGGCGAGACATGGGTAGGCAGGGGGTGTGATCTCCGCGTGCACCCCAGTGTTCGAACCTTAAGGGTCTGCCGGAACCCAAAAGCCGACAAAGTGGGAATTTTTCATTATAGAACTTGGCTTGTATATTCCAATGATGGGCTTCCTCAAAATGCCCTATCTTCTCCCTCTTTTTGTCCTCACAACCACCACCTTATACCACCATAGTGCTATGTCCATGGCTTGCGCTCATGTATTGCGTAAGAGTTGAAAAAGCTGAAGCGCGTTAAAAAGTATGAACCAATTGCTTGGCTGAAACCGGGATTGTGCATGATGGGAGTATTTTGTGTAATGAAAATGAAGCATTGGCCTAACTATATGATTTTGTAGGGATAAGCTTTCTTTGGCTATGCTATTTTGATAGCACATGATTATTGGTTAGTATGCTTCGAAGCATTATTATTTTTATGTTTTATAAGCTTTTATCTTGAATCATTTGGATCTGAACATTCGTTCCACAATAAAGAAAATTACATTGAGAATTATGCTAGGTAGCATTCCACATCAAAAATTCTGTTTTTATCATTTACCTACTCGAGGACGAGCAGGAATTAAGCTTGGGGATGCTTGATACGTCTCCAACGTATCTATAATTTTTGATTGTTCCATGCAATTATATTACCCCTTTTGGATGTTTATGGGCTTTATTTTACACATTTATATCATTTTTGGGACTAACCTACTAACCGGAAGCCCAGCCCGTATTGCTGTTTTTTTTGCCTATTTCAGTATTTTGAAGAAAAGGAATATCAAATGGAGTCCAAACGGAATGAAACCTTCGGGAGCGTGATTTTTGGAACGAACGTGATCCGGAGAACTTGGACTGCAAGTCAAGAAGCTTGCGAGGCGTCCAGGAGATAGGAGGGCGCGCCCCCTATCTCCTGGGCCCCACAGGCGGCCACCAGCGTACTTCTTCCTCCTATATATACCTACGTACCCCGAAAACATCCAGGGAGTCAATGAAACACAATTTCCCCCGCCGTAACTGATACGTCTCCAACGTATCTATAATTTATGAAGCATTAATGCTATTTTATTATCTATTTTGAATGATTATGGGCTTTATTATACACTTTTATATTACTTTGGGACTAACCTATTCACCGGAGGCCCAGCCCATATTGTTGTTTTATTGCCTGTTTCAGTATTTCGAAGAAAAGGAATATCAAACGGAGTCCAAACGGAATGAAACCTTCGGCATCATGATTTTTTGGAAGAATATGATCCTGGAGACTTGGAGTTCACGTCAGAAGATCCTCGAGGCAGCCACGAGATAGGAGGGCGTGCCCCCCTGTAGGGCGCGCCCCCTTGTCTCGTGGGCCCCTCGAGCACCTCAACGACCGACTTCTTTCGCCTATACAATCCTACGTACCCTAAAACATCGAATATCAAGATAGATCGGGAGTTCCGCCGGCGCAAGCTTCTGTAGCCACCAAAAACCTCTCGGGAGCCCGTTCCGGCACCCTTCCGGAGGAGGAATCCATCACCGGTGGCCATCTTCATCATCCCGACGCTCTCCATGATGAGGAGGGAGTAGTTCACCCTCGGGGCTGAGGGTATGTACCAGTAGATATGTGTTTGATCTCTGTCTCTCATGTTCTCGACTTCACACGATCTTGATGTATCGCGAACTTTGCTATTATAGTTGGATCTTGTGAAGTTTCTCCCCCTCTACTCTCTTGTGATGAATTTAGTTTCCCTCTTGAAGTTATCTTATCGGATTGAGTCTTTACTTTGAGAACACCTGATGTATGTCTTGCCGAGTTTATCTGTGGTGACAATGGGATATCACGTGCCACTTGATGTATGTTTTGGTGACCAACTTGCGGGTTCCGCCCCTGAACCTATGCGTAGGGGTTGGCACACGTTTCCTTGACTCTCCGGTAGAAACTTCGGGGCACTCTTTGAAGTACTTTGTGTTGGTTGGATGGATCTGAGATTGTGTGATGCATATCGTATAATCATGCCCACGGATACTTGAGGTGACAATGGACTATCTAGGTGACATTAGGGTTTTTGTTGATTTGTGTCTTAAGGTGTTATTGTAGTACGAACTCTTGAATAGATTGATCCAAAAGAATAACTTTGAGGTGGTTTCGTACCCTACCATAATCTCTACGTTTGTTCTCCGCTATTAGTGGCTTTGGAGTGACTCTTTGTTGCATGTTGAGGGCTTGTTATATGATCTATCTATGTTATTATTGTTGAGAGAACTTGCACTAGTGAAAGTATGAACCCTAGGCCTTGTTTCCTATCATTGCTATACCGTTTACGCTCACTTTTATCATTAGTTACATTGCTGTTTTTATTATTTCAGATTACAAAAACCTATATGTACTATCCATATTGCACTTGTATCACCATCTCTTCGCCGAACTAGTGCACCTATACAATTTACCATTGTATTGGGTGTGTTGGGGACACAAGAGACTCTTTGTTATTTGGTTGCAAGGTTGTTTGAGAGAGACCATCTTCATCCTACGCCTTCCACGGATTGATAAATCTCAGGTCATCCACTTGAGGGAAATTTGCTACTGTCCTACAAACATGTGCACTTGTAGGCCCAACAACGTCTACAAGAAGAAGGTTGTGTAGTAGACATCAAGCTCTTTTCTGGCGCCGTTGCCGGGGAGGTGAGTGCTTGAAGGTATATATTTAGATCTTGCAATCGAATCTTTTTGTTTCTTGTTTTATCACTAGTTTAGTTTATAAATGAAACACTACAAAAAATGGAGTTAAGTTTGTCTCATACGCTTCGTCTTTTTAATATCTTTCGTGAGTATGATGAAAAGGAAAATTGTGCTTAAGTGCTAGAGGAAGAATGCATTAGAATGTTTGGCACTAAATATTTTAATGATGAGAATGATTGCAATGTTTTTAGTATGAATTCCTTGAATATCTATGATGCTAATGATATGCAAAGCCACAAGCTTGGGGAAGCTATGTTTGATGAAGATGATATGTTTAGTACCCCAAGTTTTGATGGGAATATTTATTATGATGAAAGCATGCCTCCTATTTATGATGATTATATTGATGAAAGTGGGTTTGGAAGAGTGTCAACTTTAGGAAGTAGTGATCCCACTATTTTGGAGGATGTTGAATCTTATTGTGATGAACATGAAAGTGGATTTGGAAGAGTGTGAACTTTATTTAGTGATGATTCCACTATTTCGGAAGAGGTTCCAATTGATTATGAGAACAAAGTTGCTATCTATGATGATTATTGTGATGACTTGTATGCTATTAGGAATAATGATAACCATGAAACTTGTCATCATGATTTTAGTTTTCAATTGGATTATGCCTCACATGATAATTATTTTGTTGAGTTTGCTCCCACTACTATTGATGAGAAGAATTTTGCTTATGTGGAGAGTAGTAAATTTTCTATGCTTGTAGATCATGAAAAGAATGCTTTAGGTGCTGGTTATATTGTTGAGTTCATTCATGATGCTACTGAAAATTATTATGAGTAAGGAATATATGCTTGTAGGAATTGCAATAATGTCAAGTTTCCTCTCTATGTGCTTCAAGTTTTGAAGTTGTGCTTGTTTTACCTTCCTATGCTTGTTGATTATTGTTCCCATAAGTTGATTGCTCACAAAATCCCTATGCATAGGAAGAGGGTTAGACTTAAATGTGCTAGTCATATGCTTCATGATGCTCCCATTATGTTTCAATTCTTATCTCTTATGTGAGCATCATTGTCATCATCATTCCTAGCTAGAAAGGCATTAAAGAAAAGCGCTTGTTGGGAGACATCCCAATATTTACCCTTACTGTTTTTGTGTGTTCACATGATTATGATACTGTAGTAATCATGTTTTATAGCTTTTGTTTCAATAAAGTGTCAAGTAAGACCTTCAGGATAGCTTACGGTGATACTTGTGTTGATCCTGCTGAAAATCAGAAACTTTTGCACCCAGTAAATTAGTTTTGTTAATTCACAGAGAAGTGATATTGATCTGATTCTTTTTGCTATGGATTGGTACATGAGTTTCTTAGTACTTCCTAATTTGGTAGGATTTTTGGAGTTCCAGAAGTATACATTTGGTACAGATTACTACAAACTGTTCTGTTTTTGACAGATTTTGTTTTCTATGTGTTGTTTGCTTATTTTGATGAATCTATGAGTAGTATCACAGTGCATGAACCATATATAAGATTTAGTACATTATATATTACACCAATATGAATTTATAATTAGTTTATTACAGTACCTAAGTGGTGGTTTTATTTTCTTATACTAATGGAGCTTACGAGTTTTCTGTTAAGTTTTGTGTTGTGAAGTTTTCTAGTTTTGGGTAAGGATTCGATGGACTATGGAATAAGGAGTGGAAAGAGCCTAAGCTTGGGGATTTCCAATGCACCCCAAGATAATATTCAAGAATAGCCAAGAGCCTAAGCTTGGGGATGCCCCGGAAGGTACCCCTCTTTCGTCCTCGTTCATCGGTAACTTTACTTGGAGCTATATTTTTATTCGCAACATCATATGTGTTTTGCTTGGAGCATCATTTTATTTTGTTAGTATTTGCTTACTGTTATTTAGAATAATGTTTTGCATCTTTAGTTTCAATAAAAAAAGGTCAAGGATAGACTTTACCATGCTTATTTTGCTAGTATACATGTTGCTGTTTGAAAACAAAAAGTTTACCGCTGTTGCAAAAATTCCCTACAAAAGTCAGAGAATGGTATAATATTGAAACTTTTTGCATAATGAGATCTGATAAATTTACTACAGTGGTAATTTTATTTCATAATTTTTGGAGTTAGGGAAGTATTGATGCTCTTGCATTCTTTACAGACTGTAGTGTTTTGGCAGATTGCTGTTATGGTTGCATTGTTTGCATATGTTTGCTTGTTTAATGATTCTATTTGAGGATAGGAGTATTAAATATGCAGAGGCATTTAGTATGCAATGTTGAATAATAATTTTTTGTGAATTGTTACAGTAGAAAATGATAAGGTTTTGCATTGGTTTGTACTAACCTATCTCACGAGTTCTTGTTGAGTTTGGTGTGGATGAAACTTTTGATAAAAAGAGAAACCATGATATGAGAGGAATTAAGGAGACACAAAAGTTCAAGCTTGGGGATGCCCAAGGCACCCAAATATAATATTTAAAGAAGTCTCAAGCATCTAAGCTTGGGGATGCCCCGGTAGGCATCCCACCCTTCTTCTTCAACAACTATCGATTAGTATCGGTTGAGCCTAGGTTTTTGCTTCTTCACATGAGTTGTGCTATCCTTGCAATGTCATTTTATGTTGTTTTGCTTGATGTTTGAATACAATACCAAGATATGAAATTCTTAAATGAGAGGGAGTCTTCGCATAGTTACATAATTATTTAGCTACTCATTGGTCTTCACTTTTATCTTTTTGGAGTAGTTTGTCATTTACTCGTGTGCTTCACTTATATCATATGAGTAAATTGTTGAATGAGTTGATTGTCATAAATCTGAAATTTTATATGTTTCATTTGCTTATCCCATGGGGAGTAATGACTTCACATCTAAGAAGTAGAGGTTGTAAATTTATTGAAGGTTAGCAAGCATTGTATTGGTCATTTGAACAATTCATGAAAGAATATTGAAGGAAGAGAGATTTCACATATAAATACACTATCTTAGACCTCTTTTATAATTGGGAGCACTCATTAAGTATGACATGCTAAAGAGTTGATGTTGGACAAGAAAGACAACGTAATGGTTTGTTTTTTTCCGACATCTCAGTTAAAGTATATTGTCATGGATCATTCAGACATGTTGAGCTTGACTTTCCCCCTCATGCTAGCCAAAATTCCTTGCACCAAGTAGAGATACTACTTGTGCTTCCAAATATCCTTAAACCCAGTTTTGCCATGAGAGTCCACCATACCTACCTATGGATTGAGTAAGATCCTTCAAGTAAGTTTTCATTGGTGCAAGCAATAAAAATTGCTCTCCAAATATGTATGATCTTTTGGTGTGAAGAAAATAGCTTTATAGGATCTCTTGTTATGGAAGCAATAAAAGCGACGAACTGCATAATAAAGGTCCATATACAAGTGGCAATATAAAGTGACATTCATTCGCATTAAGATTTTGTACATCCAACCTTAAAAGCGCATGACAACCTCTGCTTCCCTCTGCGAAGGGCCTATCTTTTACTTTATGTCTTTTACTTTTATACAAGGGTCAAGGTGATCTTCACCTTTCCCTTTTTCATTTTATCCTTTGGCAAGCACCTCGTGTTGGGAAGATCCTGATATATATATCCAATTGGATGTAAGTTAGCATGAACTATTATTGTTGACATCACCCAAAGGTGAATATGTTGGGAGGAAATACTATAAGCCCCTCTCTTTCTCAGTGTCCGATTGAAACTCCATAACCATTAGTATTGCGTGAGTGTTAGCAATTGTAGAAGACTATATGATAGTTGAGTATGTGGAGTTTGCTATTCCTGAAAATAGGATGAATTGCAATTGTTTGATGACTGAGAATGAAGTTTGCTAGTTTTCAAGAAAGTTTATGGTCTATGCTTTGACATGTGAATTGCTTGTTACTTTATACTGAGAAGTTTTTTGAGATGAACTATTGTTATGACATATTATCATGCTAGAAAAGGTGATTGAAATTATCATTGATCAAACTTGTGCACCTTCTAGCATTCACACTTCCTAAATTCTTTCTTTATCATTTACCTACTTGAGGACGAGTAGCAATTAAGCTTGGGGATGCTGATACGTCTCCAACGTATCTATAATTTATGAAGCATTCATGCTATTTTATTATCTGTTTTGAATGATTATGGGCTTTATTATACACTTTTATATTACTTTTGGGACTAACCTATTAACCGGAGGCCCAGCCCATATTGCCTGTTTCACTATTTCGAAGAAAAGGAATATCAAGCGGAGTCCAAACGGAATGAAACCTTCGGCATCGTGATTTTTTGGAAGAATATGATCCTGGAGACTTGGAGTTCACGTCAGAAGATCCTCGAAGCAGCCACGAGATAGGAGGGCGTGCCCCCCTGTAGGACGCGCCCCCTGTCTTGTGGGCCCCTCGAGCACCTCCCGACCGACTTCTTTCGCCTATATAAGCCTATGTACCCTAAAACCATCGAATATCAAGATAGATCGGGAGTTCCGCCACCGCAAGCTTCTGTAGCCAACAAAATCTCTCGGGAGCCCGCTCCGGCACCCTGCCGGAGGGGGAATCCATCACCGGTGGCCATGTTCATCATCCCGGTGCTCTCCATGACGAGGAGGGAGTAGTTCACCCTCAGGGCTGAGGGTATGTACCAGTAGCTATGTGTTTGATCTCTCTCTCTCGTGTTCTCGACTTCACACGATCTTGATGTATCGCGAGCTTTGCTATTATAATTGGATCTTATGATGTTTCTCCCCCTCTACTCTCTTGTGATGAATTGAGTTTCCCTCTTGAAGTTATCTTATCGGATTGAGTCTTTACTTTGAGAACACCTGATGTATGTCTTGCCGTGTTTATTAGTGGTGACAATGGGATATCACGTGCCACTTGATGTATGTTTTGGTGACCAACTTGTGCGTTCCGCCCATGAACCTATGCGTAGGGGTTGGCACACGTTTACTTGACTCTCCGGTAGAAACTTTGGGGCACTCTTTGAAGCACTTTGTGTTGGTTAGATGAATCTGAGATTGTGTGTAGGACCTTGAAGTATGTCTAGAGGGGGGGTGATTAGACTACTTGACCAATTAAAAACTTAACCTTTTCCCAATTTTAGAGTTTGGCAGATTTTAGCAATCTTAGGACAAGTCAAGCAATCATCACACAATTCAAGCAAGCATGCAAAGAGTATATAGGTAGCGGAAATTAAAGCATGCAACTTGTAAGAAAGTAAAGGGAAGGGTTTGGAGGATTCAAACGCAATTGGAGACACGGATGTTTTTGGCGTGGTTCCGATAGGTGGTGCTATCATACATCCACGTTGATGGAGACATCAACCCTCGAAGGGTAATGGTTGCGTGAGTCCACGGAGGGCTCCACCCACGAAGGGTCCACGAAGAAGCAACCTTGTCTATCCCACCATGGTCGTCGCCCACGAAGGACTTGCCTCACTAGCGGTAGACCTTCACGAAGTAGGCGATCTCCTTGCCCTTACAAACTCCTTGGTTCAACTCCACAATCTTGTCGGAGGCTCCCAAGTGACACCTAGCCAATCTAGGAGACACCACTCTCCAAGAAGTAACAAATGGTGCATTGATGATGAACTCCTTGCTCTTGTTCTTCAAATGATAGTCTACCCAACACTCAACTCCCTCTCATAGGATTTGGATCTGGTGGAAAGAAGATTTGAGTGTAAAGCAACTTGGGGAAGGCTAGAGATCAAGATTTATATGGTAGGAATGGAATATCTTGGCCTCAACACATGAGTAGGTGGTTCTCTCTCAGAAATGGAAAGTTGGAAGTGTAGGTTTGTTCTGATGGCTTTCTCCACAAATGAAGAGGAGGTGGAGTGGTATATATAGCCTCCACACAAAATCTAAACGTTACACACAATTTACCAAACTCGGTCGGACCGATTCAACAGACTCGGTCGGACCGATTTAGTAAACCTAGTGACCGTTAGGATTCTCGGTGGGACTGACATGCAACTCGGTAGAACCAATTTGGTTAGGGTTAGGGCATAACGTAATCTCGGTAAGACCGATCACACAAACTCGGTGAGACCAATTTTGGTAATAAGCTGTTGATCAGGTAAACTCAGTGGGACCGATTTGCTCTTTTCGGTGAGACCGAAATGGTACGAAAGGGAAACAGAGAGTTCACATTGCAATCTTGGTGGGACCGATCGCTCACTTCGGTTAGAACAAAACATTACGAAGGGAAACATAGAGATTACAATCCCATCTCGGTGAGACCGAGATCCCTATCGGTAGGACCGATTTGCCTAGGGTTTGTGGCAGTGGCTATGACATTATAACTCGGTGGCACCGAATAGAAAGAATAGGTGTGACCGATTTTGGCTTTAGGTTTAGGTCATTTGTGGATGTGAGAAAGTAGCTGAGGGTTTTTGGAGCATATCACCAAGCACATGAAGCAAGAGGCTCATTAAGCAACACCTCATCCCTCCTTGATAGTATTGGCTTTTCCTATAGACTCAATGTGATCTTGGATCACTAAAATATAAAATGATGAGTCTTGAGCTTTTGAGCTTGAGCCAATCCTTTTTCATTAGTATTTTGAGGGATCCACTTTCATCATCCATGCCATGCCATTCATTGAGGTTTCCTGAAATAATAGTCTTGCAATAGCATTAGCTCAATGAGCTATATGTTGTTATGAATTACCAAAACAACCTAGGGATAGTTGCACTTTCAATCTCCCCCTTTTTGGTAATTGATGACAACATATAGATCAAAGCTTCGACAAATGATAATAAGATTGAAAAACATCGCCACTTTGAGAAGTATGTGATAAGCAAGAGCTCCCCCTAAATTTGTGCATAGTTTAGGATTTGCTTTGGACTGCAAATGCACAAGGAATTAGGCTCATGGGTTACTCTTCCATGTCACATACATCCTGGTGGAGCACCCAAAATGATAAAGATTGAATACATGCACTCATCACCAAGCAAAGTGAATGATCATATAAGGATAAGATAAGATAATATCATCAAACATGCATAAGTGTAGCTTATGATCAAACACATGATCATCAATGTCTCACAAAACATAGTATCTCAAGCAATCAAAAGCAAACAAAGTTTAACCACCAAAGAAAGAGAGGACAAAAGCAACACTCTCTCTCTCTCTCTCTCTCTCTCTATAAGCCTATGATCTATACATTTTTCTCCCCCTTTGGCAACAAGTTACCAAAAAGTTCATAGAAAATGCATAGTGCTAGATCGACTCTCAGGCTTGATCTTTAGGTGGTGGTGTCCGGATAACTCCATGAACGAAGGCTTTAGTTGAAGTGGATGGAGCTGGAGGAGTTGGTGCTGGAGCTGGTTGCACTGGAGCTGTAGGAGCTGTAGCTTGTGCAGATGATGTGGCTCTGGTGTCTGTCACATGCACAGTAGTTGACCTCTGAGCTCTAGGCACTCTGGCAAATACATTAGTGGTAGTCTTGCCCTGCCTCTCCTGCATGTCATCCTGTAGCTGCTCCACAACTGACTGAATCTCAGTTACTTTGACATCTAGATCATGGATTTTTTGTTCCATGATTCTTTCCAGGCTCTCCTAATTCTGAGTGAGGGTGGCCAATCCCTTCTCAATACTTAGTGTTGATGCTATCAAGTGACCAAGCTGCTCCACTTGTTCTTCAAAAAGTACTCAGATGCCTCCTCTTGAGTTGGCATCTTAGCAGCCTTCTCTTTCCTTGCCTTCTCCTTCTTCTCTTGAGCTTGTACTAATGATGGTTCATTCTCATTCATGACAACCTGATTGTCCTCAAAGTCTGGATAGAGAGGAAAATGTTCCTTATCCAATAGATATTTGCATGTGCCCATCTTTGAGTTAATCAACTCCTGAATCTGAGGGGCATATCCACAACTTCTCTTTTGGTCTGTTGCAGTCCTCTTAATGGTCTCTACCATAAATCTCATGACCTTGAATTTCTATGGCACATCAAACAAATGCAACATGTTGATTGCATGCCCTCTAATCATGTTGTGGCCACCAGACTTAGGCAACAGAGTGTGCCTTAGGATCCAATTGATTGTTGGCAGCCCTGACAGAAGAAAGTGGAATGACCCAAACTTATGTGTCTCTATAGCTTTGTCTGGGATCTCCTTGTACATGTGTGCCATGGAATTGTGGTCCATCTTCTTCTTGGCATAGACATCCAAGTCATCTTCATTTTCCTTTGGGGCATTGATCAGTTTTGCCCATTCCTCAACGGTTGACTGGTACCTTGTACCTTCAGACATCCAAACTATCCTCCCATCTGGATAGAAGTGTGCTGTGGAGTAGAATTGCATAATGAGTTCATCATTCCAGTTGGTGAGCTTTTGCCCACCAAAATCTGCAACTCCACAAGCAACAAAACTGTCTTGCACTCCAGGATAGTGTTCTTCATTGTCTTTCATGTAGGTCTAGTCGACCCACCTCATATCACACACTATGGGCTTCTTGTACAACAAAATTGTCTCATAGAAGTCCTGTTGTTCCTTTGTATGGAACCTGTAATCAACAGCAGTCCTTCTCCTTGTGGCATATGGATCTGTCATCCTCCATAGCCTCAACCCTGAGTCTCTTCTGATCTTCATGTCCTCAGCCACAGGATGGGCATCATTATGGTCTGGTATCTTGGGTTTGAGCTTCCTCGGGACTTGTCCTTCTTCATCTTCCTCATCAGCAACTTCAGGCACTGGGGCTTTGTTCTTCTCAGCAGCTGGAATACTCCTGGTATTCCTCTTTGGTGCAAGCTTGGGCTTGGGGGTAGCTTTGGGTGCTTCCTTGGGCTTTGATGTTGCAACCCCTGATCTAATAGCATCACCCATAAGCTTTTGTGCCTTGGGTGCTCATGCAACAACCTATTCTTCCTCTTCAGAGTCTCTCCTCATTGAGGGATTTCCAAGAACCTGGGCAGTAGTGGTTCTGGCTCTCTTCTTCTTCTTATCCTGAGCAGCAGCTTCATCTTCTGATTCAATGGTAAACTTCATAGTTTCTCCAGTGGGAACTTTCTTGGGTTTGGAAGTTGTGACTCTCTTTGCAGGTGCCTCTTTGGGTTTAGTCTTTTCAGGCACTTGAGTAGATCCTCTGACCTTCAGCATAGGTGTCCTCTTGGCAGGAACCTTCCTATTGAGTCCAGGTTTAGTGTTCTGTGCTGACGCATACTCCTTTTTGAGCACTACCTTCTTGGAGGTAGCCTCATCCTCTTCTGCTCTATAATCCTCATCCTCAGAATATGAGGTTCTCTTCTTCCTTGTCCTGGTGGCAGCTTTAGGCAGATTGCTTGGGGTGCTCCTGCTGCCTTCATCTGAAGTGCTAGAGGGACTAGTGCCCTCACTCATGTGATTGTGCTCCTCTGACCTGTTCTGACTATCACTTTGGTCTGACATGCTGCAAATCACTGACTGCTGACCCTGTGAAGAGTTATAGATGAGATAGAGTGGATGAGCATCACAAAATGCAGAGAGTTTTGCAAAAGAATGATTCAAAAATTCAGTTTTAGTTTTCCACAGAAAGCATTTCGGATCAACTGATTTTCAAACTCGGTGATACCGAAGCAGTTTTGGAACCTAAACTGATGAACTCGGTTGGACCGAGTCACAGTTCGGTGGCACCGAGACTGCTAGGGTTTCACAAAGTCCTAAAATCGGTCTCACCGATTAGCAATTCTCGGTCAGACCGAGAGTTACTAGTGCAATGGCGTTAGCCAAATCGGTGGGACCGAGTTTTTCAACTCGGTGGGTCTGAGATGGTTTCGGCGGAAACCTAACCCTAAAATTTCGAATCCCATGTAATCTAAGGATTGCATTGACTGGATAGGAGTGTTTCAATCGTGGCAAGAATCATTAAGAACACAATGTGCTAGGAATCGGACGAGGATAGCACTGTGATCAAGTCCATACCCTAGCGTGGCGATGAACTCGCTACGGCGGCAATGGCGTGGGTGAAATCCATTGACGATGGCGGAGACCAGCGATAGGAGGCGGCTGGCGAGGAGGAGACGATCCGGAGACCCTGATGGCAGAGCGAGCTATTGCGCGGGCGAAGAGGTTCAGAGAAATTTCCAAATTTTTGCCCGTGACTATATATAGCCCGACCCTGTCGGTGTGACTGAGTGGAACAACTCAGTGGCACCGAGATGCATAACTGTGTACAGTTATAGCAACTCGGTGTGACCGAACAGTTCAAATCGGTTGCACCGAGATTGAAAACCTAGATCGACTTAATGATCTCGGTAGGACCGAAATGGAGGAATCGGTCAGACCGAGAATCACAAAGAAGTTTTGGAAGTTTAAGTCTATGATGAATCGGGAACTTCGAGTGCTCCTCACACAGAGTGGTTCGAATCTGACTTGATCAAATTTTGTGATGTAGCATGAATAGAGTTCGAGACAAGAAAAGCATAGATAGCTAGAGAAGGTTCTTAGGCATTCTTGTCCATCCACTTGGCAAAAAGAAAAAGAAGTCAATCACTCAAAACAAAAAGTGGATGTCCTTTAATGAGTAAAATATGCACCAACATGCTCACACAATAAGATGGCAAATGAAATATGTGGCAAAACATGCACAACCAAATCTAGCATCTATCAAACAATTGGCAATGACTAGGTCATCTATATATGAGTATATTGGCTTAGGAGTCAAATGAAAACATTTGATCATAGGTCATACTCATCGTTTAAGCTCAAGTGGGGTTACCACTTTTACATAATGCATTGATGTGTTCACACCATTAGAGTTGCTTTGACTCAATTCTTAGAGTTAAGCTCCCCCTAGATGTGAGATCCCCTTTTAGAGGGATGAACTAACCTTGGGTTTTGTCGATGATGACTTCATGTAGGTGTTGAAGATGTGGATGCTCAATGTTGATGTAGATCATTTGGAGCAATCCTTTGGAGTGAGTTGCACTTTCAACTTACCTACATGGGTTAGTCCCACAAGGAACAAATAAGAATATCCATAGACATAGAGTGATGCACACACAAGATGATGTCCATGAAATCATTGGGTTACCTTGTCCCTTGCCTTGCCAACATGAGGGTTTGTGACTCCTTGAACTAGTGCAAGATGTGGAAGTTGATTGCACTTGTTCTTGCCATAATGATATGAGTAAAGAATGTTGGCGGAGTCACCCTCAAGAACTCTCTAGTTCTTCTTCTTCGAGATCCACATCATCTTGATGGGAATCCTTGGAGTTGTAGTTCTACTTGATGAAGTAGAACTTGACGTAGTCTTGGGAACCCACTTGACTGAGACCTTAGCTGCTTCTTCAAATGCATCAATCTCTTCTTGAAGCTTGTCCTTGCCTTTGTTCTTGTGGTCTTGTGGTGGAAGATCATCTTGTGCTTGTGTTCCTTTAAAGGAAGTAGGATCATACTTCTCTTGTTGAGGAACAAACTTCGTCTTGGGGTGCTGATATTCTTCCCACTCAGCTCCATTGGCATTGAACTTTCATTCAAAACCAACACCTTGATTCTTCCGGTGCCTTCCTTGCTTGCGTACAATTTCCTCGAATTGCTTACTTCCGGCAAGGCTCTTGTAAACACCTTTCTCTATAATTCCCTTCAATAAGCTATTTTCTTGCTCAAGTGTAACTTGGCTAAGAGAATCATTAGTGGAATCAAGAGAACTACTAGAAGCAACAATATTGGATTTGACATTATTATTGTTACTACTAGAGGAAGAATCTTTCTTGTATTTGTTACTAGACTTGACTTGAGGCATGTAAGTAGATAAGAGTAAACGCTTGGAAATGTAAGAAGAACTTTTCTTACGAAGATCATCATTGATTGCTTTTAAGAACTCATGCTCTTGCTCAAGATTGAACTTTTCAAAGCATAACTTCTCATGAGCCCTTAAAAGTTCTCGATGATCTTCGAAGATAGTTTCATGAGCTAACTTAAGAGTGTTTAGTTCTTTAGTTAGAAGCTCAATCTTCTCCTATCATTGTCATTGGTTTTATCTTGATTAGCATGATTAATTGACGTTTCATCATAGTGTTCATCACTAGAGTTGTCAACAAGTAAATCATCATCCACAAGCAAGTCATCTTCATCACTATCAAAATCAACATACTCAGGATGTGTTACCTTTGGACCTTTGGCCATGAAGCATCTTCCAATTCCTTCATTTGGTGAATCAAATATGTCGTAGGAGTTGGTTGACACAAGTGCTAGACCGGCAACACCTTCATCTTGAGCATATTCGGAGTCGGAGTGATAGCTTCTCTCGAAGTGATTGTCGGAGTCGGAGCCGGATACCCATTCACCAACATGAGCTTGATGTCTTTGTTTTGTGTAGCTCCTTGATGACTTGTCCTTCCTTTCTGAATCCTTGCTTCTCCGTGAGGGTCTTTGTTCACAACGATCATCTCTACACCTCCTCTCTCTCGGTGGTGATTCTTCTCTTTTGCTTCTTCTTTTTGGAGAATCTTCTCTTCTTTTGTAGGGTGCCGTACACTCATTGGAATAGTGTCCGGGTCTCCCACAATTGTAGCAATTCCGCTCTCTACTAGAAGATCTTTTGTCATTGTAAGACCTTGACTTGGAGCTTCTTTCTTTGCTTCTACTCTTGTAGAATTTGTTGAAGTTCTTCACCATTAAGCTCAATTCTTCATTGAAGGTTTGTTTCTCACTTGATGATGTGGGGGCTTCACTTGAGGCTTTGTAAGCACCACTTGACTTGTTGTGAAGTTCCTCCTTATCCTTAAGTGACATATCATGAGCAACAATTCTTCCAATGACTTCCGTTGGCTTGAGATCTTTGTAGTTTGGCATCATTTGGATCAATGTGCACACGGTATCATACTTTCCATCCAATGCTCTTAGGATCTTCTTGATGATGAATCTGTCGGTCATCTCTTCACTCCCGAAGCCGGCAATCTCATTTGTGATAAGTGCAAGCCTAGAAAACATTTCAGCGACACCTTCACCTTCCTTCATTTTGAACTTGTCAAGCTGACTTTGGAGCACGTCCAACTTGGATTCCTTGACGGAGTCGGTACCTTCATGCATATCAATCAAAGTATCCCAAATTTCCTTTGCATTCTCAAGACGGCTGATTTTGTTGAATTCTTCGGGGCACAATCCGTCGAAGATGATATCACAAGCTTGAGCATTGTATTGCAGCATCTTCAATTCTTCCGCATTTGCTTCACGGTTCGGCTCTCTCCGATCAAAGAATTCACCTTGCAAACCAATACAAATAATTGCCCAAACGGCGGGGTTATGTCTGAGAATATGCATTTTCATCTTATGCTTCCAACTAGCAAAATTAGTACCATCAAAGTAAGGACCTCTACGGTGATAATTTCCCTCACTAGACGCCATACTCTCTTAGGTTGTGAAACCAAGGCTATGACCACCAAAAACAATGGAAATCAAAGCAAATGGAGACCAAAGCTTTGATACCACTTGTAGGACCTTGAAGTATGTCTAGAGGGGGGGTGATTATACTACTTGACCAATTAAAAACTTAACCTTTTCCCAATTTTAGAGTTTGGTAGATTTTAGCAATCTTAGGACAAGTCAAGCAATCATCACACAATTCAAGCAAGCATGCAAAGAGTATATAGGCAGCGGAAATTAAAGCATGCAACTTGTAAGAAAGTAAAGGGAAGGGTTTGGAGGATTCAAACGCAATTGGAGACACGGATGTTTTTGGCATGGTTCCGATAGGTGGTGCTATCGTACATCCACGTTGATGGAGACTTCAACCCACGAAGGGTAACGATTGCGCGAGTCCACGGAGGGCTCCACCCACGAAGGGACCATGAAGAAGCAACCTTGTCTATCCCACCATAGCCGTTTCCCACGAAGGACTTGCCTCACTAGCAGTAGATCTTCACGAAGTAGGCGATCTCCTTGCCCTTACAAACTCCTTGGTTCAACTCCACAATCTTGTTGGAGGCTCCCAAGTGACACCTAGCCAGTCTAGGAGACACCACTCTCCAAGAAGTAACAAATGGTGCGTTGATGATGAACTCCTTGCTCTTGTGCTTGAAATGATAGTCTCCCCAACACTCAACTCTCTCTCATAGGATTTGGATCTGGTGGAAAGAAGATTTGAGTGGAAAGCAAGTTGGGGAATGCTAGAGATCAAGATTCATATGGTAGGAATGGAATATCTTGGCCTCAACACATGAGTAGGTGGTTCTCTCTCAGAAATGGTAAGTTGGAAGTGTAGGTTTGTTCTGATGGCTCTCTCCACGAATGAAGAGGAGGTGGAGGGGTATATATAGCCTCCACACAAAATCTAACCGTTACACACAATTTACCAAACTCGGTGGGACCGATTCAACAGACTCGGTCGGACCAATTTAGTAAACCTAGTGATCGTTAGGATTTTTAGTGGGACTGACATGCAACTCAGTAGGACTGATTTGGTTAGGGTTAGGGGATAACGAAATCTCGGTAAGACCGATCACACAAACTCGGTGAGACCGATTTTGGTAATAAGCTTTCCAGAGAGTTGGTCAGGTAAACTCGGTGGGACCGATTTGCTCTTTTCGGTGAGAACGAAATGTTACAAAAGGGAAACAAAGAGTTTACATTGCATTCTCGGTGGGACCGATCGCTCACTTCGGTTAGACCGAAACGTTACGAAGGGAAACAGAGAGATTACAAGCCCATCTCGGTGAGACCGACATCCCTATCGGTAGGACCGATTTGCCTAGGGTTTGTGGCAGTGGCTATGACATTAGAACTCGGTGGCGCCAGATAGAAAGAATCGGTGTGACTGATTTTGGCTTCAGGTTTAGGTCATTTGTGGATGTGAGAAAGTAGCTGATGGTTTTTTTAGCATATCACCAAGCACATGAAGCAAGAGGCTCATTAAGCAACACCTCATCCCTCCTTGATAGTATTGGCTTTTCCTATAGACTCAATGTGATCTTGGATCACTATAATATAAAATGAAAAGTCTTGAGCTTTTGAGCTTGAGCCAATCCTTTGTCATTAGTATTTTGAAGGATCCACTTTCATCATCCATGCCATGCCATTCATTGAGCTTTCTTGAAATAATAGTCTTGGAATAGCATTATCTCAATGAGCTATATGTTGTTATGAATTACCAAAACCACCTAGGGATAGTTGCACTTTAATTGTGTGATGCATATCGTATAATCATGCCCACGGATACTTGAGGTGACAATGGAGTATCTAGGTGACATTAGGGTTTTGGTTGATTTGTGTCTTAAGGTGTTATTCTAGTAGGAACTCTTGAATACATTGATCTGAAAGAATAACTTTGAGGTGGTTTCGTACCCTACCATAATCTCTATGTTTGTTCTCTGCTATTAGTGGCTTTGGAGTGACTCTTTGTTGCATGTTGAGGGCTTGTTATATGATCTATCTATGTTATTATTGTAGAGAGAACTTGCACTAGTGAAAGTATGAACCCTAGGCCTTGTTTCCTATCATTGCAATACCGTTTACGCTCACTTTTATCATTAGTTACATTGCTGTTTTTATTATTTCAGATTACAAAAACCAATATCTACTATCCATATTGCACTTGTATCACCATCTCTTCGCCGAACTAGGGCATCTATACAATTTACCATTGTATTGGGTGTGTTGGGGACACAAGAGACTCTTTGTTATTTGGTTGCAGGGTTGTTTGAGAGAGACCATCTTCATCCTACGCCTCCCACAGATTGATAAACCTTAGGTCATCCACTTGAGGGAAATTTTCTACTGTCCTACAAACTTGTGCACTTGCAGGCCCAACAACGTCTACAAGAAGAAGGTTGTGTAGTAGACATGAGTAACCTTCTGTATCAACACCTTGGAGCCTTCGTCGGCGCTCCGCCGGAGGGGGAATCGACCACGGAGGGCTTCTACATCAACACCATAGCCCCTCCGATGAGTTGTGAGTAGTTTACCACAGACCTTCGGGTCCATAGTTATTAGTTTGATGGCTTCTTCTCTCTTTTTGGATCTCAATACAATGTTCTCCCCCTCTCTTGTGGAGATCTATTCGATGTAAACTCTTTTTGTGGTGTGTTTGTCGAGATCCAATGAATTGTGGGTTTATGATCAAGTTTATCTATGAGAAATATTTGAATCTCCTCTGAATTCTTTTATGTATGATTGAGTTATCTTTGCAAGTCTCTTCGAATTATCAGTTTGGTTTGGCCTACTAGATTGATCTTTCTTGCCATGCGAGAAGTGCTTAGCTTTGGGTTCAATCCTGCGGTGTCCTTACCCAGTGACAGCAGGGGTTGCAAGGCACATATTGTATTGTTGCCATCGAGGATAAAAAGATGGGGTTTATATCATATTGCTTGAGTTTATCCCTCTACATCATGTCATCTTTCTTAATGCGTTACTCTGTTCTTTATGAACTTAATACTCTAGATGTAGGCAGGAGTCGGTCGATGTGTGGAGTAATAGTAGTAGATGCAGGCAGGAGTCGGTCTACTTGTCGCGGACATGATGCCTATATACATGATCTGGCCTAGATAATCTCATAGTTATTCCCTTTTCTATCAATTGCTCGACAGTAATTTGTTCACCCACCGTAATACTTATGATATCTTGAGAGAAGCCACTAGTGAAACCTATGGCCCCTGGGTCTATTTTTTATCATCTAAGCTTTCAATCTACTTTTATTTGCATCTTTACTTTTTGCATCTATATTATAAAATACCAAAAATATATTTATCTTATCATACTATCTCTATCAGATATCACTTTCGCAAGTGGCCGTGAAGGGATTGACAACCCCTTTATTGCGTTGGTTGCGAGTTCTTTGTTTGTTTGTGTAGGTGCGTGGGACTTTTGAGGAGCCTCCTACTGAATTGATACCTTGGTTCTAAAAAAACTGAGGGAAATACTTACGCTACTATTGCTGCATCACCCTTTCCTCTTCATGGAAAACCAACGCAAGCTCAAGACGTAGCAGTAGCACATTGGGAAAATCATCCTTGAATTCCTGCAATAGATTGGACAACACTAAAGGTAGATGGTGAGAGGTGTTAATTCTTGCCTCTTCGTCTTTGCACACTAGGACATAGTGAGTGACGGGCGATGGGTTCTCACACACTTCTTTCATGTCTCTTTGGAAGCTAAAAGCACTAAGTTTTTCTTGTTGCTCATCATGGAGGCACTCGTTTTTGGCTTGTGGTGCTCACACTCTTTTTGGTGGGTCACTCTCTCACTATTCTCTCCACGATGGGTGGTTGGTTGCTTGTTGGCAATCACTTGACTTGGTGACATAGTTCGTAGCACGTACTCCTTTCCCTGCATCTTGAAGCTATAGTGATTAGTTCGCCCATTGTGGATGACCCCGCGGTCAAATTGCCAAGGTCGTCCAAGTAGGAGATGGCCAGCAGACCTGTGAACCATATCACACTCCAAGGTGTCTTCGTATGCGCCAATCTTGAAGACTTGAACGGTGTGCTCCACTTGAAGTGTTTCCTTGTTCCCTTAGGATGATTAGGAATCTTGTTCTAGTCTTCGAGGTTCTTCATATATCATTCTTCCAATATCGTGAATCAATTTTGTAGAAGTTCTTTTGGGCCAAAAGATCACAACAAGAGTGCTCGTGATGAGTGCTCCATTTCATAGTTGTGACTCTACTAATCCTACCATTCTGCATGGATTATCTAGAAGAACTATGTCAACATGCTAACCTATGCATCACCAACTAAGAAAAATCATATGTTCCTTTGAGTTGTATCTCTCTACTTGTATTCTGACCTTTGTCTATCAATTGATAGTCAAGGGTATGTCATGCATTCATACATCAATGCCTATTACTTTTGTGGTCTGTTCCATTTCGAAGATTGGGTGTGTTGAGTATAACGTTTATTAGGAAAGATGAGATAGACTAGGATTTGTTCTGGCTTGTCTTGTACTCCAAGTAGATGATTGTACTCCTATATATATATGCCTATGAGGCTCAAGCAATACAACGAATGAACTATTCCACCAAATCCCTCTCTCCCTTCTAACATGGTATCTATCGCAAGTCGATCCTAAACCCTAGCAGCCGCCACTTCTGCACCCGTGCGCCGCCCCCGGGGCGGTCGGCCTCCATGGTCGCCGCCGGGGGCCACGTCGCCCGTACCTAGGGTTCGTCCGCCGGCCGTGTTGGCCGGCTGCCCTAAAGAGTCTTTTTCCCGATCCTTTGATCCGGGTTTTTCTCTATCTCGACGGTCGCTTTGATCGGCGTCTACTTTTTGGTTTTCCAGTCTATGTGATCCGGTTTGCGTCGCCCACTGCCACCGTCGACCCAGTGCGCCTCTACTCCAACACCGGCGCGATTGGCCGGCTTCTTCACCGACCCGGCGGCCTTGCGCGTTGTTCGCGCGTCTGCCCGCCGGTCGCCCCGACTCGGCGGCCTCGCGCGTCGGCCCGCCGGCCGCCCCGACCCGGCGACCTCGCCTCATGCGGCGTCCCTTCATCGCCGCCGTTCGCGCGAAGGCCCGCCCATCGATCTACGCCGGCCGTCACCGCCTGCTCCGACCGGGACTCCTGCATCACCCCGACCCGGCGGCCTCGCGCCATACGGCGGTCAATCATAGCAGCCCTGCCGCCCGCCGCTGTCGGCTTCATCTTGGACTCCGCCGCCACCATGCCTTCACCGAGCGGCGTCCCTGACCTCGCGCGCGATCGGCTTGATCACCCGCTCGCCGCTGCGATCCGCCTCATCTACGCCGCGCGACCGACCTGGCCCGTCGGTTACGCGCGCCTTCGCAGGTCCTGTGAAGATCGTCCCCGCGTTCAGCGCGACTCTCCACCGATCGAGCATCGGGCTGCCGCTGCGTCGCCCCGTTGGGCAGCAGCGCCGCCGCCCCGTGGTTCTTCTCCTGGCTGCACCGACCCGCGTCACCGCTGCGTCGCTCCTTCGAGCCGTAGTGTCGCGGCCCACGGTCCCCCGCCGCCCCGAGGGCGTCTGCTCTAGGCCGTCCCGTGGCTGCATCGACCCTCGCGCCGCCACTGCGTCGCCCCGTCGGGCCGTAGCGAGCGTGGCACGCGATCCACGCCGCCGTCCCAAGGCCGTCCCCGCGGTTGCACCGACTGGCAACCGCCGTTGTGTCATCCCTTTGGGCCGCAACGTCATGGCCCGCGGTCCCCGCAGCCGCCTAGAGGTCTTCCCGCCGTCGCCCCGACCTGCCTACCCCCGCTGCGTCGCCCCTTCAGGCTGTAGCGCCGCGGCCCGCGGTCCACTCCGCCATCCCCACGCATCGACCTCCCGTGGTATGCGCCGCGCCGTCTTCCTTGGCGTGGGAATGCCACCCTCCGCACCGGGCTTCGTCACATTGTCAAGGTTCTTCGCCTACTTCGAGCACCGCCGCCGCGCACCTAACCTAGCTGCCGCCACCGTCATCAGGCTGCCGCCGCGCTCTTCTTTGGTCGCCGCTACCTCCGTAGCCGCCGCCGCCGCCCGTCCACCCCCTTTGTCGGTGTCAAAACCGGCGGATCTCGGGTAGGGGGTCCCGAACTGTGCGTCTAGGCGGATGGTAACAGGAGACGAGGGACACGATGTTTTTACCCAGGTTCGGGCCCTCTCGATGGAGGTAAAACCCTACGTCCTGCTTGACTAATATTGATGATATGGGTAGTACAAGAGTAGATCTACCACGAGATCAAGGAGGCTAAACCCTAGAAGCTAGCCTATGGTATGATTGTTGTAATGTATGTTGCCCTACGGACTAAAGCCCTCCGGTTTATATAGACACCGGAGAGGGCTAGGGTTACACAGAGTCAGTTACAATGGTAGGAGATCTACATATCCGTATTGCCAAGCTTGCCTTCCACGCCAAGGAAAGTACCATCCGGACACGAGCCGGAGTCTTCAATCTTGTATCTTCGTAGTCTTGGAGTCCGGCGGACAATGATAGTCCGGCTGTCCGGACACCCCCTAGTCCAGGACTCCCTCAGTAGCCCCTGAACCAGTCTTCAATGATGATAAGTCCGGCGTGCATAATGTTTGGCATTGCAAGGCGGGTTCCTCCCTTGAATAATCTAGAGAAGATCATGAACACCAGGATAGTGTCCGGCTCTGCAAAATAAATTCCACATTCCACCGTAGAGAGAATAAAATGTACACTTAGTTCAATCTGCTGACGTATTATGCGGCGTGACATCACACCGCCACAAGGCCTTTGTTTGAATTACTATACCACCTCGGCATGTTTAGCGAAGCAGTTTCCTTGGCACGTCTTGTCGAAGCAGAAATCGTGTTCCCCTTATTCCGGGATTCTAATCAATACGTGCGTGGGTAACCCAGCCGCGCCATTAATGGTGGCGCTTGGGAGATAAGCGAGTTTTACCAGGCTGGTGGGGGACGCATAGTTTTGTCCGCCTATATATAAGGGATAAGGATTCACCTTCTCACCTATGCCTTCTTTCTCCTTTGCTTATCCGTCCCCGCGAACTCAAGCTCCAACGCCCATGCTCGCGCATCTCGCCTCGACCTTCTCCGAATATGTCCGGAGCGGGAGGTAAATGGTTAGCCTCCACCGTCAAGGAGGAGGACATCACCAAGCTGCGCAGCGCCGGATACCTTTCCGGCGATATCGCGCATCGGCTGCCCGACGAGGCGCAGCTCATCCCTACCCCCAGGCCTCATGAGAGGGTCGTCTTCCTCCCCCACTTCCTCCGCGGACTGGGCTTTCCGGTCCATCCATTTGTCCGGGGGCTCATGTTTTACTACGGCCTGGATTTCCACGATCTGGCGCCGAACTTTATCCTCAATATCTCGGCGTTTATCGTCGTGTGCGAGGCCTTCCTCTGCATCCGGCCCCACTTTGGCCTGTGGCTCAAGACCTTCAACGTCAAGCCGATGGTTGTGAAGGGTACGCAAGCGGAATGCGGAGGCGCCATGTTGGGCAAATTGCCCAACGTCCCTTGGCTAGAAGGGACCTTCGTGGACTCCGTCAAGGGGTGGCAATCGGGGTGGTTCTACATCACTGAGCCGCGCAAATCCACATGGGCGGCGGCCCCCGAGTTTAGATCTGGCATCCCCACGCAGCTCACCTCCTGGAAAGAGAAGGGCTTGCAGTGGGGGAATCCGGTGGAGGTGACGGGACTCCGAGCATGTATCAAGAAGATGGTGAGCAATAGGCTTAGGCTCGTCGACGTGGTCTAAGTCATGCTCATCCGGCGGATCCTCCCATGCCAAGAACGGGCATTTAATTTGTGGGAGTTCAATTCGGAACAGCACCAGGCGCTAAGCGGGCTCTTCGATACAACATACGAAGGCGCCTGGAGGGTGCTGTTCAAGGGCGCCGAAGCCCCCGCGTCCGCGACCGAAGACTGCAGATTCAGCTCGCAGCATCCAACTGACGAGGTAAGTGATTCAACCCCATTACGGGACACTTGTGATAATTAGATTGACTCTAGTGAGGTTTCATTCTGCCTCTTCCTTTGACAGGAATGGATGGAGAAGGCCAAGCTGCTCATCAGCCCGGCTCCCATGCCAGAAGACCCAGCGGACGCCCGCTTAGCAGGGCTGCTGGTTCCGGCACCGCACGTGGTGCCGGAGAAGAAGGCCAAGAAGGTGGCCGCGGGGACTCGAAAGAGTTCCTGCAATCAGGCGTCTGATGACGACGAGGACTCCTCTCCCGAAGACGAGGAGGAGTACTCTCTCCCGAAGAAGGGAGAGAAGAAAAGGAAGGCTTCCCCCATCGGGGAGGCCGAAGGGTCCAAGAGGGGGAGAACTATCCCCCCTGACAGTTCCGCCAACATCAGCGTTGGTGAGGATGAGTGGCCTCCAAGGGCTAGGCGTCCGGCAAGATTGTAAGTATCCGGATCCTTGATGTGTAATTTCTTTTATGTCGCGTAGTATCCTTCTAACGCCGCATTCTGCCCGTAGTCTGGCCAATGATGATCTCCCCGACTCATCGAGCGGGTCATTGGCCTCGTTGGATGTGAATTCCATCCCGACTGCCTCCACCCCATGCGCCGACGAGGACGTCAAGGTGGGATCCCAAAGAGGGACCCATCAGGAGGAGGCTCCGGAGGCGCCGTCAGGCAGCCTCCCGGACTTCGTGCCGGACTCTACACCGGAACCCGCAGTGGTTCCAGAGTCCGGCAAGCGGCCCCTTCGAAAGAAGGGCAGGACCGTGACGCCGGCCGCCCCCGTCCAATCGGAGGCGCCGGATAACCTGCTGGAGGCGCTTAAAGGCGCTTCCATCGAGAAAGAACACCGCACTATCATGAGTGCGGTGATTGAGAGGGTCAGCTCGCTAAGAGCGGGCTGACCGAAGCCTGCAGCAGCCTTTTAACAGGCTTTGAGGTAAAAAGTTAAAATTATGTAATGTAATACCGCATAGAAAGTAGCCCCTGATGCTTAGTTCGGTGTTCGGAAAGAAAAGCCGGACTGAGGATCTATAACAAGATATACGCAGGGTTGCCTAAAATATGTCAATATGGGTTTGCAGGCTGCATTGCTGACCTCTGCCGCACTAACGGCGGAGGTTGACGTGCTAAAGAAAGAACTCGAGCGGTCCGAGCAAGAGCTCGGCCATGAAAACAAGCAGCTCGAGGAAAAAGAAGGTGAGTAACACCTCTTTGAATAAGTACCTTACAGAAAATGATTTTGGTTGCAAATAAAATTAACAAGGATAATATGTGTGTTGCAGGGGCCACTAACGAGGTGGCAGCCCTGCGGGATGCTGTGTCCGCGGCCGAACGCAATGCGGCCGCGGAATGGTCTGAGTGAGAAATGCAAGAGGCGCGTGTGGCGGAAGTTCGGCAAGAGCTCCAGGTTCTCATGGAAAAACATGAGAGTTTGGAGCGTGACTCCAAGACTCGAAAGTCCGAGCTTGCCTCGGCTCTCGAAAGTGCCAAGTCCGCCAAGGCCGAGGCCCGTAAGGCCCTTCAGGAGGTTGAGGACATAAAGAAGATAGCGGCGGGTAAGGCGTTTTTCATGCAAAGCAGGCATGTTAATGTGAACTACCTGACACTTACCCGAATTCGGAGCTCTCCAGGGGCATTTGCAGATCTGCCGCGTAGTGCGTCTGATGCCGCCGCATTCTATCGTGGCGAGGAGGGGAGCTCGACGAAGAAGGCTTCTGGTCTCAGTATACTGAGGCCGGCCATCCGGTGCCCCCAAGCGACCAGCTGAAGCAGCTGGTCGAACTCCACAAGGTAGCTGAGGACGCCATGAAGGGCCTCATAGTCCGGCTGTGGCTTGGACAGGCCATGCCTGGTAGCTACTTTGGCCTCGTGCGGCGGCTGGTGGATGCATGCCCCAGGCTGGATGTAGTCAAGCGTTCCGCCTGTATCGAAGGTGCTCGTCGGGCCCTTGCCCGCATAAAGGTGCAATGGGGCAAATTGGATGCGGAGAAGCTTCTCACGGACCCACCGCCACCGGGCAAGGAGTATCGCACGCCAGAGAAGTATTATAAAATTGTCCTGAAGGGAGCCTGCGATATTGCAGATGAGTGCTCCCGAAATGTAATCTTTGAGTGAACTCGCTGTTTATTTATCCTGTGCGCTGAAAACTTCGTTCATATGCGCCATGAGCAACGCTTGTTTAATTTAAAATATTACCTTCTGTGCGGCCGTTTATAAAATCTGAGAGATGGCAAGTCGTTGGCCTCAGCCCCCAAGCCACAAGTGCTGGGGTGTTCGGGATAAACATGAGCACTCTTGTTCCCATTTTTGGGTCCATCTAGGGAGGCGCTCAACACGACGAACAAGGCAACC
The DNA here is from genome assembly GCA_963921465.1 of Triticum timopheevii. Taxonomy (NCBI): domain Eukaryota; kingdom Viridiplantae; phylum Streptophyta; class Magnoliopsida; order Poales; family Poaceae; genus Triticum; species Triticum timopheevii. The sequence goes on along the minus strand of OY997264.1, from coordinate 241,415,405 downwards.
GGACTTATAGTGCTTGAACACTCTCACTTAGCCATAGAATTCTATAATTTTAAATTTCGGCAAAGCCCCTAGTATTCGGAAGACCGAATCCGGGGCGCTATCCACGCCTTCATCGGACATTATCCGGAACTTCGCTCGAAGCGGCGTGAGTCTTTAAGGACCCGAAAAAACCTCTCGAACAGCGACCAGTCTCTCGCCTTACCATGCCAGTCAGTTTTAGCTTTCTCCACTGAGGCGTTAACCCGGCTCAACCGGGGCGCAATCGCAGTGGTTCTCCCAGTGCCACCTTAGCCGACAGAACGGAACGTAAGGCACCAAAACGTGGGAGCCGGGCAAACCCAACTATTGACCCAAGACATGATTCGGAGCCGATTCATATAATGCTATAAGTTCGAGGTGCCGCACTTGTGAAAGTGTTCGGACTTTATCACACCATAGAGTGGGGAACATAAGCCCCTGGTGTATTATGCCGTACCAAAATATACGGGTGCCAGATGTCATATAATGAGCATATATATATATATATAATGTAATGCAATTGCGATCATAAAGGTGCTGCATTATTAATGAAAGAAAAGTCTGCTAGTAGAGCGGACTGATGCAAATAGTGCGGTAAGCAAGGGATTTGAACTAAATAAACATGTCCCCCTCCAGGGATGAGCTGCGGATTTGGTGTATATAATCGAATTTAATGCTCGTAATTAAGACCACCTGAGTGGTCGACGCGGCCTTCTTTAGTCCCTGACTGTTGCATCGTGAGTTCGGCAGGTTCACCGCCGGACAGGGCTTCTGGTTAACAGAGTCCTGTGTACAAAAAGGAAGAAAAATAATAAAAAGAGGGGCACATTTGTGAGCCCCTGGTGTGGTCGAACCGCACTCTGGGTCCGTTGTGATCGTGCCCCCTCCCCTGTGCCCATGGTATCTCCAAAGCATAATGATGTACGAGGAGTGTTATTCTTGCGATCATACGCGGGCGAGGGTTGGGGCCGCATTGCTATGCGTGCTCTGATCGCGCCAGGTGGTCTTGGTTGGGATTGCTCCGGGTGCGCTTTGCTGTATCCGGCCGTTTAACGGCCGGAATCGAGAATTGCCTTAGAAGGCTGCTCTGTACTTCTGCCGTGAGAGCCGCTGTATGTTCCTCCGTTCGGAGGGAGCGTTCCGTATTCCCATTGACCGTGATGACTCCACGAGGGCCTGGCATCTTGAGCTTTAGGTATGCATAGTGCGGCACCGCGTTGAATTTGGCAAATGCGGTTCGCCCGAGCAAGGCGTGATAGCCGCTGCGAAACGGGACTATGTCGAAGATTAACTCTTCGCTCCGGAAATCATCCGGGGATCCGAAGACCACTTCCAGTGTGACTGAGCCAGTGCAGTTGGCTTCCACTCCTGGTATGACACCTTTGAAGGTTGTCTTTGTAGGTTTAATCCTTGATGTGTCTATGCCCATTTTGCGCACTGTATCCTGATAAAGCAGGTTCAGGCTACTGCCGCCGTCCATCAGGACTCTCGTGAGGTGGAACCTATCGACGATTGGGTCTAAGACCAATGCAGCGAATCCGCCATGGCGTATGCTGGTCCGATGGTCTCTTCGATTGAAAGTGATCGGACAAGAGGACCATGGGTTGAACTTTGGGGCGACTGGCTCCATCGCATAGACGTCCCTTAGTGTGCGTTTCCTCTCCCTCTTGGGTATGTGGGTCGCGTGTATCATATTCACCGTTCGTACTTGTGGGTTAAAACCCTTCTATCCTCTGTTGTTCGGCGGCCGGGTCTCTTCCTCGTTGTCGCTATTTAGCCCCTTGTCATTGTTTTCGGCAATTAACTTGCCGGCCTGCTTGAACACCCAGCAATCTCTATTGGTGTGGTTAGCTAGCTTTTCAGAGGTGCCATGTATCTGGCATGAGCGATCGAGTATTCGGTCCAGGTTGGACGGACCCGGAATGGTTCTTTTAAATGGCTTCTTCCGTTGAACGGGTTTAGAGCCTCGGAATCCATCATTGACCGCCGTATCCTCCTTATCGTTGCCGTTAATTCGGCGCTTGTTTTTGTTTCGACATGACCTGCCGTTGTTGTCCTTAGTATCCGGACTGCCAGAATTTTTACGGAGATTGTTGCTGCGGGCTAGCCAGCTGTCCTCTCCCGCACAAAAGCGGGTCATTAACGATGTGAGGACTGCCATGGATTTCGGCTTTTCCTGCCCCAGGTGCCGGGCTAGCCATTCGTCCCGGATGTTATGTTTCAAGGCTGCAAGGGCCTCTGCGTCCGGACAATCGACGATTTGATTTTTCTTCATCAAGAACCGTGTCCAGAATTGTCTGGCCGATTCGTCTGGCTGCTGAATGATGTGGCTTAGGTCATCGGCATCTGGTGGTCGCACATATGTGCCTTGGACGTTATCAAGGAATGCGGCCTCCAGGTCTTCCCAACACCCAATTGACTCTGCGGGCAAGCTGTTAAGCCAATGCCGAGCTGGTCCTTTAAGCTTGAGTGGGAGGTACTTTATGGCGTGGAGATCGTCGCCGCGGGTCATATGGGTGTGGAGAAGATAGTCTACGATCCACACCGCGGGGTCTGTTGTGCCATCGTAAGATTCGATGTTTACGGGTTTAAACCCTTCGGGGATCTGATGATCCATTACTTCGTCAGTGAAGCATAACGGGTGTGCGGCGCCCCTGTATTGAGCGATATCGTGACGCAGCTCGAGAGAGCGCTGTCTGCTGTGTTCGGCCCGGCCAGGGTTATTGTATCCGGCACGACGGTATTCGTCGTGGGTCGTAGGGCGCCCACGTGATCCATAGATGGATCTGGATTGCCTTGCTTTGTCCTCCAATATGTCTCGCATATCGTGCGCTGGTGATGGACGTACGTATGCTTCCTCCTCTAATCGGGGGAGCAGCTTGCGTTTTGGGTAACTTTTGGAGGGACGTTCGAGTTTATACTCTTCGGCCGCGAGGACCTTGGTCCATCGATCGGCCAGCAGGTCCTGATCAGCTTGAAGCTGCTGCTGCTTTTTCTTTAGGCTGTTTGCTGTGGCGATAAGCCTGTGCTTGAAGCGCTCTTGTTCGACGGGATCCTCGGGTACGACGAATTCGTCATCGTTGAGGCTTGCTTCGTCTTCAGAGGGAGGCATATAATTGTGATCCTCAACCTCTTCGTCTGCCGCCCCCTCATGAGGGCTTGCTTCTGCATCCTCCTGCGTTGAGTCTTGCTTGAGGGGATTGTCTTCGGCACTCTCTGGAGTATTATTATCTCCTGTGCCGGAATCTCCATTCTTGCTGTGGCGAGATTTAGAGCGGCGCCGCTGACGCTGGCGCTTCGGCTGTTTCTTTAAGGGATCTGCCTCCGCTGTTTCTTTGCCGTCCCCATCTTTTGGGGTATCCACCATGTATACGTCATATGACGAGGTGGCCTTCCAGTGCCCTGTGGGCGCTGGTTCCTGTTCGTCTCCGGCATCGTCGTCCATAGCGTCGATGTCGTTGGAGTCGTAGTCTAGCATGTCGGTTAGATCGTCGACAGTGGCTACAAAGTGGGTGGTGGGTGGGCTCTGAATTTCTTCGTTGTCCGTATCTCAACCATCCTGGCCACAATCCGGCCAGGACTCTCCTGATAACGAGAGATGCTTTAGTGAATTCAAGATATCGCCAAAAGGCGAGCTTTGGAAGATGTCCGCGGCGGTGAATTCCATAACCGGCGCCCAATCCGGATCGATTGGTAGGGGCGCGGGAGGTTCGGAGTCCGGCGAGGAGTCCGGCTCCTCGGAATCACGAGTTTCGCAGGGGACAAGATTAGTGTTCGGCTCCATCGCCGTGGACATTGGAGCCCCCAGGGCGGCGTCTATCCTCCGACCCTCGATCTGGGCGATCGGCTCCGGGCTAATGGCCGAAGCAGATCCGTGTGCGGCCACCAAGGCACTGTTCAGCGGCAGAGCTAGATCATGCCCATCGTCACAGTGCGGCGCGCTTGGCTGTGGCTCGAGTCCGTCGAGGATCAAGTCTCCGCGGACATCGGCCGTGAAGTTTAAGCTTCCAAATCTGACCTGACGGCCAGGGGCGTAGCTTTCGATCTGCTCCAGATGGCCAAGCGAATTGGCCCGCAGGGCGAAGCCGCCGAATATGAAGATCTGTCCGGGGAGAAAAGTCTCACCCTGGACAACGTTGCAGGTTGAAGATGCCATCAAGCCTATCGGTGACGACACAGAGGAACTCTCAATGAAAGCACCAATGTCGGTGTCAAAACTGGCGGATCTCGGGTAGGGGGTCCCGAACTGTGCGTCTAGGCGGATGGTAACAGGAGACAAGGGACACGATGTTTTTACCCAGGTTCGGGCCCTCTCGATGGAGGTAAAACCCTACGTCCTGCTTGATTAATATTGATGATATGGGTAGTACAAGAGTAGATCTACCACAAGATCAAGGAGGCTAAACCCTAGAAGCTAGCCTATGGTATGATTGTTGTAATGTATGTTGCCCTACGGACTAAAGCCCTCCGGTTTATATAGACACCGGAGAGGGCTAGGGTTACACAGAGTCGGTTACAATGGTTGGAGATCTACATATCCGTATTGCCAAGCTTGCCTTCCACACCAAGGAAAGTACCATCAGGACACGAGCCGGAGTCTTCAATCTTGTATCTTCGTAGTCTTGGAGTCCGGCGGACAATGATAGTCCGGCTATCCAGACACCCCCTAGTCCAGGACTCCCTCACCCTTCGTCTTTGTCCAAGCACCAGCCCATCGTCAGCATCGCCGTCATCTACCCCGACCACTTCGCCAACTCCGACCACCATTGGTGACATTGGCCCCGCACCGATGGACGCCGCAATCATCGTCGAGTTCTTCTCTGCTGGCCCCTCCAGTTTCTCCGACATGGCGTACAGCTCGTGCAGGTCCCTCGTCTACGCATGCCCGGTGCTGGCAACACCGATGCGTGCCTTCATCCACGACGTGTCCCCGGGCCTGGCAAGCCTGGTCGGCGCTTCGTCAACTTCGTCTTCATCCATCTACGCATGCCCGGTGCTGGCAACACCGGTGCATGCCTTCGTCCACGATGTGTCCCCGGGCTTGGCAAACCCGCCACGACGCGTCGTCAACAACATCTTCTTCCTGGCGAACCACTACTTCGACACCACTGCGCCCATGACTAACTCGGCGCCACCTTGCGCCCTCGGCTCCACGGTGACTTCCTCGACACCGGCCACCCCGACTCGACATCGACCGCGGCATTCTTCTCACGGCTACCTCATCCACGGCTCCACCACACACGCTCTCGGCTACATCGACAAACGGCACAAAGGGCTACCGCCTTGCTTGAGCAACCTCGTCGGTTGCCACTCCAGCCACGACTCCACGATGCGTCGACCGTTACGACTGTGGGGGGGTGTCTGTCGGCTTACCTTCGGATTCTTCTCCAGTCTCACCGTCTGCGTTGCTACCGTTGTGACTGTGGGGGGATGTTGAGTATAACGTTTATTAGGAAAGATGAGATAGACTAGGATTTGTTCTGGCTTCTCTTGTACTCCAAGTAGATGATTGTACTCCTATATATATATGCCTATGAGGCTCAAGCAATACAACGAACGAACTATTCCACCAAATCCCTCTCTCCCTTCTAACAGGGTCAAAGTAGTTGTATTCCGCAGATCAAGATAGCCAATCCATCTTCTGGTTTGTTCTACCCTGGAGTATAACACTTTTATGTCAAGATTTTCATGAAAATTGCACAACCTCCATGCTGATCATAACTGGAATACCGACAAGTGAACCATGATGTGTGAAATCAATACTCCTAGGAACCCCGTTGCGTGGTAGTTAATGGACGATAATTTCATTCGTAGCGTGTTGGTTATTGAATCGCCACTTTAAGATTAATCGTGTTATCTAGTCCATTTTTCCTGGTCCACTCTTCGATCCATGAGTTAGGATTGTGTAAATCCCTTGCTTATTTGATCACATCATATTTCCTTGAAAGCAAGATTGCTCTCGAGTTTAATAACATATGGTGGTTCATGATTTTCTGAATATCTTCTTGGAAGTATTACCAGGTTGTCCCGTGATTCTTATGTTAAGCTCGTGATCAAGTTGGTTTTGTTATAAACTACCCCTTCTCCAAGGATCTGTGTTGGATACCCTTGAATTAGTTAGTTAAGCTAAACAACATCTTGGAGAGTTGGGAGATAAAAGCTTGAACTAACTTAGTTCATTTCATTGTCGCCGTGTGTTTTATTCGTTTGTTGCATTCATTATCGCATCATTCGCATTGCATTGGCACTCCGTTGCGTCATTTTCAAAACTTGCATTCGTCGTAATTGTCGTTACTCCTAGTTGCCTCCATTACCCATTCTGAGACTAACCACACCCTTGCACACAATTGTCTTGTCTCTTTGCACAATGCATCGACCCCTCGCGCGCATCGGTAAACTGTCCCGGACCCGAACCGGGCAGCCGTGGCCGGTGGATCCGGATCAAGTTCGAACATCCCAAACATCTTTGGTTTCTCATTTGGAGTTCTCCTGCCTATTTATTCTCGACCGCCCAATTACGATCGGACTTACCTAATACCCCTAAACCTAGCCCACTTGCTATATATAGTCCACCCTTAGGCTAGCCATAGTGGAGTAACTTAGGTAGTAACATAACACATCCCAAGACATATATGCTTATGTGGCATGAAGTTAATGAGGAGAGAGGTGCTTGTGGTAACATAATATGTTACTGTAACATATCGCACCGCGATGCAAAATGAGTCTACAACATAATAAATGAAGGTTTGCATGACACTGCACTTATGTTACCATGCACTATGATCGTAATAACATACACTAGTAACATATGCATGTTACTAGTCTAAGTTACTATCCACTATGATGGCACTAACATAGACTAGTAACATATGCATGTTATTAGTCCATTTTTAGACAACCCTAAAAATCCTCCACCTTGTCCTATCCCGCAGCCGCCAGCATCTCCCACCTCGGGATCCTCCCTGCTCAGCCGCCACTCTCCACCTTCCTTGATGTGCACAACTACCCAACCTCCGGATCCATCCATCTGGACCCTTGGATGGAGATCTGACGTCCAGGAGTTGCCCCTGCAGCTCCCGCAAGCCCCATGCTTCCTTGGTGCCGCTCCACGCCCGATCCTGACTAAGCCGCCTAGACAGACCTCGCCGGAGCTCCACCGGCTACCACCAGCAGCAGCAAGCAGAGCCACGGGAGCTCCTTCCTCCGCCCTCTTCTTCCCCGTGCCCGGCCCCCTCTCTCTTTTGTTCCTCTCCCTCGTCTCACCTCTCGGCCTCTCTCTCTGTTCAAGCAGGACCAGCGTCGCCTGCCAGCTAGCCATCGCCTGGAACGGGTCCCTTCGTCCCGGATCTGTCCAAATCCAGCCCTGATATCTTCCGCCCCGGATCAGCCGTCTCCGCCCGTTTCCCCGTTGTCCGCCGGCCTTCCCTGCCATGGGAACCGCCGCCCTGCCAAGTCCCGCCTACGTCCTCCCGTCGAGCGCCGGGACAAACAGTAGAAGCTCCAGCCTCCCCTCGACCCTCCTCGACATCCTCCGCACCGGATCTGCACCCCCTTGTCCATCCACGTGCCGCCGGAGGTGGTCGCCGTGCCCCGCATCCCGCAGCCAGCCGCCTCCAGCCCTCGTCCGTGACTGCGCCAAGTCCAGCGAGGCGTCGCTCGTACCCGCTGACCGTATCAAACTCCCCTGATCCACCCAAAGTCACTTTTACCGATTCAGCTAGCTACTAGTGAAGCATCGACCGGTCATTTTGCTCATGATTCGTGGTGTGGTGGCCCATATCCAATGTATAAGAGTGTATTTGTGGCAGCTAATGTTTTGTATATAGTCAAATCAATGACAGATAAATAGTGTTCATGCCAGTACTTTTTGCGGTGGGATGTACGTATGCATGCAATGTTTCTCTCCTCTTCCTCTTTCAAACAAATTCATGCATTTTATTTTTGTTTACATATCTAGATGGCCAATATTTTTTACAGTAATGCTAAATGATTTTTTTTCATATATTCAAATTTCTGGACATAAAATCTTTACAATAAAACCAATCTTGAATATATTTAAACAAGTTTAATTTTTACTATTTCAATCATATCAAAATATTAATTTCACTCATTTCAAATTTCAATTTTCAAACTAATTGAAACCACTTTTTTGAATATAGTTTTCTTAAGTTGTTGAAACCAGTTTGTGGGAAATTGATTAATTCGAATACATTGTACCAGAAAACTATGAGATGTGAGATTTCAAATCTATGAAATTGAATGATTCATTGTGTGAAATCGATTTTTTCAAATCCATCATCCAAATCTCCCATCCTGCAAATTCATGGCTTTTATTTTCTCTTTTACATTTCCAATCGTTTATATATTTTAAACCATAATTTCGTTTTTGAAACATTTTATATATTTCAACTCGTGGCACTAAGATCTTTAATTAGAACAAGATCAATATTGGATAGATTTCAAACATGTTTAAATTTCACGTCTAGTTTGACACATATACTGGGAGGAATCTGTTATTCGAAATGAGTGAAAATATGTGAAACGTGTTCTTTCAAACATGTGAATTTGATTGTTTCAATGCGTGAATTAAATATTTCAAATATATGAAATGGTATTTTTTAACTTATGAAATATATTTCAAACTTATTTGAATTTTAGGGAAATCATTTTCTGGAACATAGTGAAATTGGATATATTTTTGTGTAAATATAATGTAATTTTTCATTGAAATTAGTGAAATATGTTTTTTGAAATGAGTGAAATCATTTGAAATAAGTGAAATTGGTTGTTTCAAATGAGTGAAATCTTGTTAAAATTTGACTTAAATATGTTTTTTCAAATGAGTGGAACTGAGTGTGAAAATATGTTATTCCGGTGTGTGAAAAGATGTCAAATTGGTTATTTACAAAATGTGAAACTTACATTTGTCGACATGTGAAAGTTATTTCACTCAACTTACTAATTTTTTTTGGAACTGAGTGAAATTGGATTTTCAATGTAATGGAAAGATAACAAATCACTGAAATGTCAAATGACCGAGAACTATTTTTGAAATGAGTGAATTTTTTTGAAATTAGTGAAATCCATTATCTAAAATGAGTGAAATCATTTGAAATTAGCGATTTTTTATATAAGTGAAATATATGTTTTGAATAAAGTGAAATCCGTTTTTTGAAATCAGTGAAATTAAAACTAGTTCAAATGTATCCAAAATTGATCTTGTTCTGAAGATCTTCTCACTATGAATTCATATATATAGGACAGAGCTATTCTGTTACCGGTAACAGAATATTATTCTGTTACCCCTCGGTCCTATAAGGGCGCGACTCCGTAGAAACACCCCACCCCGAACCTACGCAGTCGCTCGCCCGCCCACAGCGCCCTGACCCAGCCGCTACCGCCACCCCCCTCCCCACCCCACCCCCCCCCCCCCCGTCCAACCAGCCGCCCCCGACCCAATCGCGACCGGCGCCGCACCTGGACCCAGTGCGACTGGCGCCGCCACCGCTTCCTTCCCCTGCTTGGCCGCGTCCTTCCCCCGCTCCGGTCGCCTCTCACCCCCGTCTGCCGGTCGCCTCCCTCCCCCGCGCCGGCCGCCTCCCTCCCGTGTGCCAGCCGCCTCCTTCCCCCGCGTCGGCCGCCTCCCTACACCATGCGTCGCCCCCTTTTGCCCCACCGCGCAGACCGCCTCCTTCCCCCGTGCCGGCCACCTTCCTCCACCATGCGCCGCCACCAGTTCGGGAGTAGTAAGTACCTCAGTACGAGTTAAAAACGGCGGTCCGTTCGGAATAAAATAAATGACAGAAATTCAAATTGTAAGAATTTCAAGTAAAAAAAGAAACCCCATGAAAATCCTCCTTAGTAAGTACCTCAGTACAAGTCGTAAAATGAGAGAAGTTCAGAACAACGTTGTCAAAAAAATGTTGAGTTCAAAAAAAAGAAACAAAATAAACACATTTTCTTTTTGAATAAAAAATATCATTCAGTTCGATGATACAAACCATACAAGTACAGGGGCGGTGATACAGTACACCGTTGAAAACTTACGAGAAAAATATTACCAAAAAAACAGAGCAAAGTCTAGTTAGTGAAAACACGCTTAGTACAAACCCATGCAAGCATCAGTACAAGTACCATTTTTTGGAACCATTTAAAATTACTCTATAAAAAATAGATCAGTACAAACATACACATATATCAGTACGACTACTCTGTTTTTCAGATGAGAAAACAGCAGGATCCGTCGTGCCGTATTCAAAATTACTCTTAAACGGTTGCGAAGTAGAGAAAACGTTCAACATGACTAAGTTTCGCATTTTCGATAGCTATCCAACGGTATATTATTTGCCATATTTCGACAAACTTTTTTAAAAAATCGCGTTCAAAATCAAATTTGACCGTATTCGAATTCGTTTTTAAACCATAAGGAATTAGAAAAACATTTCTATACTCAAAAGTTGCGCATTTTCCATAGCTTTCCAACTCCGTATCATTTGCGTCAATCCGACAGACCGTTTGCAAAAAATCACGAAAATATGTTTCGCCCAGAATTTCACCGTTTTTCAAATTACGTTTAAATCATATAGAATTAGTGAAAACAATACATATATGTAAGATGCGGATTTTCAACAGCTTTTCAACGCCATCTTATTTGCTCAATTCCGACAAACGGTTTAAAATTGTGTCCAAAATATGATTCACGTTTTCGGTTTAGAAAAAAACGGTTTTTTCAAAACTGCTCTTAAAACATAATGATTTTGCAAAAACGTTCAATATACTTGATATATGGTTGTCAAGGGCTTTACAACGATATATTACACGCCCCATTCCGACAAAAAAAATTACACAAAGTTTTTGAACTAAAAAAGATGATCTGTTAAACAAAACTGAAAGCATCAGTTCAACCGCTTGGAAAACATCAGTACAACCACCTGAAACCGTCAGTACAAAAAGGGTAACAGAATAATATTCTGTTACGCGTAACAGAATAGCCTAGATGTATGTATGTATATATATATATATATATATATATATATATATATATATATATATATTCATTTAAAAAATATCTATCATCCAAATTTCCACAATGAAATGAAATGGAAGTCTTTTGATGGGGGAGAGAGATTACTTTATCATATGCATGCAGGTGGTCTTCTCTTCATCCTTTCTGTCTGCTGACATAAAGCTGACAAGAGCAGAAGGCCCACAAGTATTCCTATGTATTTCAATTCATCCTTTTATACGCATAACAAGGGCACACATCCCTAAAAGCTCTCCAATAGTGGAGCATCCACCGATACATCCCCCCACCGGTAAAAAAACTTAGTCACCCTGATCCATCTCGTGGTCCGCGAGGCGTGCCCCTTGCAGCGCGCCTCCAGATCCGGCCCAGCTAGCTCCGCATCAGCCCCAGTCTCCCTCCTGCCGCCTTCCTCTCCACCGCGTGGGCTGAGCCCCTCTGGTCAGAAGCCCAGTCCGCTTGAGATTCAACCCGTAGTATATTATTCTTGCACTGCGAATTTGGCAATTGTTCTAGAAACTGCAGTTTCATAGAAAAACCCTCATTTGTTCATGCATATCATTACTCACAACCATGCATCGGAATTAAACAACTTATTAATGTAAAATGATTATAATTTTGCGTAGATTAATAAATTTATGACTTTCATCCATGTTAAAATATTTAAAATTTATGTTCATATTAATTTTTTTAAATGACATGCTAAAATGGTTTATTTCATAACTAAATAACCGTAGCCCCGAATTAAATGAACTATATATGTAACTTGTCTAGAAAAACATGCAGAATCACATGGTGTCATTACTTTGCATGTTTAACAAATCTAAAATTGTGTTCTAGGCAGAATAGTATCAAATTCGAAAATTGCATATATGATTTTTCGGAATTGTTGTTTGTTGTTTCCGGCCTCATTTAAATTTGCCTAGATGTGTAGTTAGTTGTGCTTCACCTCTTGCCATGTTAATCAGCTTTTAATATTGATGAGTAGCATAAACGAGAGCGGGCTAAATAATTGAATATGGTGCTTCGTTAATATGCAACTCGTTGCATACTGGGCTCCACTTAATTTGTAGTATTGTTTGTTGCAATTTGTCATACCTAGCCTCATTAAACCGGACATGCATCATACTTGATTGTGCATCATGCCATGGTTATTCATATGTGTGTTTACCATTGTAGGATCGAAAGTATGTCTAGGGGGGTGATTACATACTTGACCAAATAAAAATCTAGCCTTTTCCCAATTTTAGTTCTTGGCAGATTTTTTAGCAACTTAGCACAAGTGAAGCAATCAACCTATACATGCAATTCTAAGAGTATAGCAGCGGAATGTAAATCATTGCATATGAAGGTAAAAGGGACGAGTTTGGAGGAAGCAAACGCAATGTTGACACGGAGATTTTTGGCGTGGTTCCGATAGGTGGTGCTATCGTACATCCACATCAATGGAGACCTCAACCCACGAAGGGTAACGGTTGCGCGAGTCCACAGAGGGCTCCACCCATGAAGGGTCCACGAAGAAGCAACCTTGTCTATCCCACCATAGCCATCGCCCATGAAGGACTTGCCTCACTAGGGTAGATCTTCACGAAGTAGGCGATAGCCTTGCCCTTACAAACTCCTTGGTTAACTCCACAATCTTGACGGAGGCTCCCAAGTGACACCTAAACAATCTAGGAGACACCACTCTTCAAAAGGTAATAGATGTTGTGTTGTTGATGAACTCCTTGCTCTTGTGCTTCAAATGATAGTCCCCCCAACACTCAACTCTCTCGCATAGGATTGGATTTGGTGGAAAGATGATTTGAGTGGAAAGCAACTTGGGGAAGGCTAGAGATCAAGATTCATATGGTTGGATTGGAATATCTTGGCCTCAACACATGAGTAGGTGGTTCTCTCTCAGAAAATGAATGTTGGAAGTATAGGCATGTTCTGATGGCTTTCCTCACGAATGACAAGAGGGTGGAGGGGTATATATAGCCCCCACACGAAATCTACCCATTACACACAATTTACCAAACTCAGTGGGACCGAATCATAAAACCCGGTCACACCGATTTAGTTCATAATGTGACCGTTAGGCATTTCGGTGGGACCGACATGTCAACTCGGTGGAACCGATTTTGTTAGGGTTAGGGCATAACGTAATCTTGTGAGACCGATTACACAAACTCGGTGGGACCGACTTTGGTAATTAGCTAACCAGAGAGTTGGTCAGGCAAACTCGGTGGGACCGATTCGCACATCTCGGTGCGACCGAAATGTTACGGAAGGGAAACAGGGAGTTTGCATTGCGAACTCGGTGGGACCGATTGCTCATCTCGGTTAGACAGAAACGTAATGAAGGGAAACAGAGAGTTTGCAATCCCATCTCGGTGAGACCGAGATCCCTATCGGTGAGATCAAAGTGACTAGGGTTTCTGGCAGTGGCTATGTCAAATGAACTCGGTGGCGCCGGATGGATCAAATCGGTGGGGCTGAGTTTGACTTTTGGTTTGGGACATATGTGGATATGAGAAAGTGGTTGAGGGTTTTTGGAGCATATCACTAAGTATTTTGAGCAAGCAAGCCATTAAGCAACACCTCATCCCCTTTTAATAGGATTGGCTTTTCCTATTGACTCAATGTGATCTTGGATCACTAAAACTAAGATGTAGAGTCTTGAGCTTTAGAGCTTGAGTAAATCCTTTGTCCTTAGCATTTTGAGGGGTCCACATTCTTCATCCATGCCATGCCAATCATTGAACTTTCCTGAAATATTCATCTTGAAATAGCATTAGTTCAATGAGCTATATGTTGTTAATCATTACCAAAACCACCCAGGGATAGTTGCACTTTCAATCTCCCCCTTTTTGGTAACTAATGACAACATATAGATCAAATCTTCGACAAATGATAATAAGATTGAAACACATCGTCGCTTTGAGAAGTATGTGATAAGCAAGAGCTCCCGCTAAATTTGTGCATTTTTAAGATTTGCTTTTGAATGCAAATGCACAAATGATTAGTATTATGGGTTACTCTTCCATGCCACATACATCTTGGTGGAGCGCTCAAAATGATAACAATTAAAATCAAGCACTCATCACCAAGGAAAGTGAATGATCATATATGGATATAAGAGATAGTATCATTCAAGCACACATTAAAGTAGCATATGATCAAACACATGATCATCCAAGTATCTCACATAAGGACATAATGCATCAAGCAAACACACATTAAACTTCAACCAAATAAAGTGAAAGAGAGACAAAAAGCAACACACTCTCTCTCAAAGGCTATGATCTATACATATTTCTCCTCCTTTGGCTACAAGTTACCAAAAAGTTCAAATATGCATAGTGCTATGCCTCTCTCAGGCTTGCTCTCCATGAGGTGGTATAGTGATGATTCCAAGGACGAAGGCTTCGGTTGATGTAGCCAGAGCTGGTGAAGTGGCTTCTGGAGGGGGCACTGAAGTTGTGGCTGCTGGTGCAGATGTAGTAGCTCGTGTATTTGGAACTAGCACTGGAGCTGATCTCTGACCTCTTGGCACATACTGAAAAGCTTCTGTAGTTTCCTTGCCTTTCTTCTCCTTTGCTTCCTCCTGAGCTGCTCAACTATCATAGAATTTTTGTTCAATGATCCTCTCCAAGCTCTCCTGATTCTGAGTCAGGGTGGCCAAGCACTTCTCAATCCTCAAGGTAGATTGGATCAGAAATCCAAGTTGATCTTGTTTGCTCTTCAAGAACACCTGAGATGCCTCTTCGGCACTTGGCATCTTTGCAGCTTTCTCTGCCCTTGCCTTTGCTCTCTTCTCATGTGCTTGCACTGATGAAGGGTCATTCTCATCCATCACAACTGTGTTGTCTTCAAAATCTGTCTTGAGAGGTAAGTGCACCTTGTCCAACAAGTAAGTGCCTGTGCACATCTTTGAGTTGATGAGCACCTGAATTTGTGGAGCATACCCACAAGACCTTTTCTGATCAGCAGCTGTCCTCTTGATTGTTTCTACAATCACACTCATGACCTTGAATTTCTGAGGGACATCAAAAATGTGCAGCAAGTTGATCGAATGTCCTCTTATCATCCTGTGATCTCCAGACTTGGGGAACAGAGTATGCCTCTTGATGGTGTTGATAGTAGGCAGACAGAAAACAGATACTTCACAGAACCCAACTTATGAGTTTCTAGGGCTTCATCGGGAATTTCATTGTACATACTAGCCATGAGTTGTGGTATTTCTTCTTCTTGGCATACACATCCTAGTCATCCTCATGGTCTTCTGGAGCATTTATCAATTTGGACCATTCTTCAACAGTTGATTGGTACCTTGTACCTTCACCCATCCACACTATCCTTCCATCTGGATAGAAGTGAGTAGTGGAGTAGAATTGCATGATCAACTCATCATTCCACTTGGTGAGCTTCTGTCCAACAAACTTGTCAACTCCACATGCCTTGAAGCTATCATATACTCCTGGGAAGTGATCTTCATTCTCGCTGATGTACGTCCAGTCAACCCATCTCATGTCCCAGACAATTGGCTTCTTGTCAAGCAGAATGGTCTCGTAGAAGTCTTGCTGTTCTTTAGTGTGGAACCTATAATCCACTGCAGTTTTTCTTCTCACAGAATAAGGATCACTCTTCCTCCAAAGTCTCATACCTGCATCCTTCTTGATTCTCATGTCCTCTGCCACTGGATGAGTGTTATTGTGGTCTGGGATCTTTGGTTTGAGCTTTCTCAACACTTGGGCTTCAGCATCTTCTTCTTCAACTTCAGACACTGGGGCCTTGTTCTTCCCTTCAGCAGGGATGTTTCTTGTGCTTCTCTTGGGTGCAGACTTGGTTGTTTGAGCAGCAGCTTTGGGAGCAGATTTGGGCTTAGGAGTAGCCCCTGACTTGATTGCATCTCCCATAAGCTTTTGGGATTTGGGTGCTAGAGCAGCATCCTCTTCCTCTTCCTCTTCAGATTCTCTCACCATAGTTGACTTTCCAAGAACTTTTGCAATAGTGGTTCTTGCCCTCTTCTTCTTCTTGCCATCACCAACTGCTTCACCATCTTCTGATTCTAGAGTGAATTTCATGGTTTCTCCTATTGCAACTTTTCTTGGCTTGGATGTTGGAACTCTCCTTGCTGGTGCTTTCATGTTCAAACCAGGCTTTGTTGAAGCAGCAGTGCGATACTCCTTCTTCATCACCTTCTTCTTTGAGGTGGCCTCATCCTCAACTACAACATAATCCTCATCTTCTGAGTCTGAGGTTCTCTTCTTCCTTGCTCTAGTGGCTGCCTTGGGCAAGTTACATGGTGTGCTCCTGTTGCTCTCATCATAGCTGCTTGAGGTACTAGTGCCCTGACTCATTTGCACTTGCTCTTCAGTCTTATTCCGGTGTCGGGGGTTGGGTGCGACATATGCCAAAGGATGGCTTATCATGGTGGGAGCAAGTAGAATGTCCCCGGTGCCCGGAAGCGGGATGAGGCGTAGACACGAATGCTGGCGTACTTTACCCAGGTTCAGGGCTCTCCTAGGAGATAACACCCCTAGTCCTGCTCTGCGGGGTCTCCGCATGATCACTAAAGGCACAAGTGATACAAAGTTTCTCCTTGAGCTGTATGCTAGAGGTAGGAGAAGGCAGCGCTAGCTCTCTCCTACTCTAGGAATGTGGCTAGGTCTAATGGGGTGGGAACCCTTTGCATGGGTGCCCTGAAGGGTTTATATAGGCCTACGCTGGTAATCTGGCCGGTTGTTGGGCCCGGCTGTCAGCGCCTCCGGCCTCCGGCTTCTCCGCCGACTACTGGGGCCTGCCGCCTGGTCCGGTACGGAGCCGACAGGCCGCTCCCGCCGCTGGCGGGTCTGTTTGGTGGCTGCTCACTGTAGCTGTGCAGCTAATGACGCTAGCTTGGTCAGCTCAGTGTGGCTACAGTCCCGCCGCCTGGTGGGAGATCACTGTAGCCACACCTGGTCTCATCAGGTTGATGGTGCACTTGCTTCGAGGGAAGGGACGGCCGCCTGCTGGAGGCCTGCCCTCCCCTGGTCCGATTGGTCTGGCGTGCACCGTCTTCTGGAATGTCACTTCTTGGTAGGGCCCGCAGCCTGCGGGCCGTACCGACAGGCCGTCGTGGGGGAACAGGGCTCCGCCTACCCAGAGTGACGTCGAGGGAAGGTGGCAACAATGCCACGCCTTGCAGAGATCTCCGCCTGTACGGGACACTGTGGCTGCGCCAATCCCAAGATTCAGGGGTGAGGGCTTCACTGTAGCCATGCCCCATCTTGTCCTCTTGATGGGGGCACAAACTCTTTGGGTGCATGGTGGCCTCCTGCTCGATGCCGTCTTCCCTAGAGGCCGGCCGGCAGGAGCCGGCCGCTAGTGACACCATCTGCTGGTGGTTGGCCACCCTCTGGTGGCCGGCCGTTGAGCCAACCGGCCCCCAGAGGGCGGAGCTTCAGCTTGAGGTGCAGCAAGGCGAAGCTGGCCCAAAGTCTTGATAAATCCAGGGACTCGGGTGAGGCTACCCGTGGCCCATTACTCCGACAGTAGTCCCCGAAGCCGGTGAGGCATTGCGGTCGAGGGGCCGCGAAGTCTAAGCGGCTTCCCCCCTCACCGAGCTCCGAGAGAGTGTTGATCTGCCTCGCGGTCAGCCGACTGCTGAAGCCGGCTCTGTCTAGGAGGTGCTGTTGGTCGATTTTGAACTCTAAGGCGGGAAAACTGCTGGCGTGCCTGCTAAGCTTCCCGGGCCACTACCCGCCGCAGAGACGCCATGCGGCGCATGCCAGCGCGGCCAGCCTGCCACCCCACGCCCCCGATGGGACGTGACAGTGGGCCGGGCCCGCCACTACCGCGCCTTGGCACCCGGGCGGATCTGCTGTGCCGAGGGGGCGGTTGCAATTCCCATGACCTCTTGAGGCGTGGTGAATGCGCACGATAAATCGGGGGTCATGGGGTCGTGGGCGCAGTTAATCCCACGACCCACGCCCCGCCCCCTCGGCTTCGTAGCCCGAGGGCTATAAGTAGGGGGAAGGGAGGGGTGCAGCAAAGCTTGCGCGCCCCCTCCCACTCTCTCTTCTTCCTCTGCTCTCTCCTCCAAAGCTGCCACTGCTACTCCGTGCTGCCGCCGTGGTGCCGCCACCATTCGTCACTGACGCACCCCTCTTCCTCACGCGGCCCGCCCGAAGCCATGGCTCACGAGAAGGGCGACGATTGGGAGGGGTCGACCGTGATCGAGGATCACATCTCCTTCCTCCGCGACACACGCCAGATGCCCAATGCGGCATTCGTCAAGGCGCGGGTGCCACCGGAGGAGGAGATCTCGCTGGCGTCGAGGGGGAACGAGCGGGTCGTCTTTCGCTCGCACTTCCTCCGCGGCTTCGGCCTTCCGGTTAGCGGCTTCCTCTGCTCCTTCCTCGACTTCAACAGACTCCAACCTCATCATCTTACGCCCAATGCCGTGACCTTGCTCTCCGCCTTCGTCATGGCGTGCGAGGGCTACATTGGCATCCTCCCCATGCTCAAGTTGTGGGGAGCATTCTTCAACGGGAAGCTCGGCACCTCCGCCAAGGATACGGCAGCCGAGTGCGGCGGGTTCGTTGATGTGCGCCGACCGGCGAAATGGAACGCCTTCCCCATCATCAAGCTGGCACAGTCCATGAAGATGTGGAAGCAGTCCTACTTCTACGTGGAGAACGTCGATCCGGCTGTCGACTTTCTCAACCTGCCGGCTTACGAGGCCGGCCCTCCCACTGGGCTCCGGCCTAACTGGGGCTACAAGCCGAAGCCGGTGTCGCCAGACGCAGGGGCGGCCATCGGCCGACTCCGAGTGCTCCAAGAGTTGGAGGGCCTCGTGGCCTCCGACCTCCTCATCGCCTTCATCGAGCACCGAGTTCTCCCACTCCAGGGCCGCCCTCATCCAATCTTCCGGATGAGCAGGCACCACGACCCCAGCCGTCTGTGCACGAAGGAGATGCCGACTGCTGAGGTCGCGCGGATGGTGAATGAGATCTCCAACTTCAAGGTGTCGGAGGCAGAGTGGCGGTACGGGAAGTGGCCGTACTCGCGCGATGATCCGCCACCTGCCGTAAATTTCTTCATCCCCTCCTTCCGCTTTGTTTTTCAGTCTTGTTCTTGTCGTGATGCGACTCCCTTCTAGAGTGCAGATTTATATGTCCGAGGCGACGGTCGCCATCATGGGGCCGGGTGGTAACTACCTGCCGGACAGGGCGGTGAGCGACTTGGATGACCCCAACTTGGGGGCGGCCACCCTGGCGGACGATGCAACAAGCGGCGGCGGCGGAGCGGGTGGCTCTGAGGAGGGCGGCGGTGTGGAGACTTGGCCCGACGACGACGATGATGAAGACGAGCCGCGCCCCACCCGGAGCACTACCAACACCAGCGCAGGCCCCTCTACTGGGCCGCCCGCCCGAGGCGGCAAGCGCAAGCGAAGGCAGGGCGCTGCCCTGTTTGGCAGTGCCCCAAAGAAGCCCAAGAACCCGGCCGTAGCGACTAGGCGGAAAGAAGCCGCGACCAAGGTGGCCAAGTATCAGAGGCAGCCGAAGGTGCCAGTCATGGTGTCGGCGTAAGTATTCTTTCCATGCTTTCCGTCTTTTCGCCAATCCGGCCTAAAAAACTTTTCTGACTTGTCTTCTTATCTCAGGGCCCTGCTGACTCTCGAGAAGTCGGGCGCCGCCTCGGTCATCAGGTCGGCGGCGAACTCCTCCACCATCCGGCGAATTGACCAGGCCGCCGACCTCTGGGAGGCGACGAAGCGGAACGCGCGGGAGGCGCGGGAGGAGGGAGCCGACCGTCTGGCAAAGGCGGAGGCGAACAGGGCCGCCGCAGCCGCGGAGAGGAAGCTCGTGCAGGCGGAGGCCGAAGCTGCAGAGAGGGAGCGGCTCATGGAGGCCGCACGCCGCCAAGAGCCGCTGCTCGTGACGCCCCTGAACACCGCGCCACCTCCGCCTAATTTTGAGGCGACAACCGGGGGAGCCGGCGACGAGCATCCGATCCGGGAGCGGGAGGGCGGTGACGTGGCCATGCCGGATGTCTTTGTGCCGCCGCCGCCACCGACTACCGGGACGCCGGTGCCACCAGTCGGGGACGCGGTGGTGACGGACCTGATTCCTGAGGTCCACACACCCACGCGCTGCCGCCCTGAGAAGG
Organism: Triticum timopheevii; assembly: GCA_963921465.1. Classification (NCBI taxonomy): domain Eukaryota; kingdom Viridiplantae; phylum Streptophyta; class Magnoliopsida; order Poales; family Poaceae; genus Triticum; species Triticum timopheevii. The sequence goes on along the minus strand of OY997264.1, from coordinate 241,395,226 downwards.
CGGCCTCAGCATCGCGGCCGTAGGAGGCCGATGCTACGAGCTCATCGGTCCCCGACACCGAGGCGACCAGCGCCGCACCTGCTGGCTGGATACACGGGGGCGGGACGGGCGCCCTGAACCAGGCGTCCCTCGACGTCCAGGCCAAACACCGGGCTGAAGCCGAAGCCCTTAAGCACTGCAACGAAGCCTTCCTGGAGTCGCGGGCAGCCATCCACGTAAGTTTCCTTCACTTTTCTTTTTTCCTTGATCTTCTTGCTTTCTTCGTGGGGGCGCGCTAGCGCACCCACTAGGTGTAGTCCCCAAGTTTCGGGCCGGCTGCTGAGCAGGCGGTCCGAAACTTTAACTTGTAATCATCAAATGTTGACTTGTCTGATATCCCTTCTGTAGGACTACCACAACCTCCGCGGTGTCACCTTCAACTCCAGGGTTCGGGAGCTGGAGACGTAGACCGCCCATCTGTCCGAGAACCGAAGTAAGCTCTGACTTCCCTTCTTCGCGGGGGCGCGCTGGCGCACCCACGGGCTGTAGTCCCCGAGGTTTGGGCCGACTGCTGAGCAGTCGGGCCGAATCTCCTCAGTGTTTATACCTTTGTTAATTACTTCTTATCTACGGGGGCGTGATGGCGCACCCGCGGGCTGTAGTCCCTGAGATTTGGGCCGACTGCTGAGTAGTCAGGCCGGATCTCCCTGGCCACTACGTCCCTCTTTGTCTTTGACTGATGTTCTTTCTTCTTTCCCCTTTTTCAGAGGCCAACGCCGCCTTGCAGCACTAGCTGGGTGAAGCCAACACCGCTCTGCGCGGCAAGGAGGCGGAGTGCAGCAAGCTGACCGAGGAGCGAGACCGGCTGGTCGCCAAGCTCGCCGAGCAGACGGAGGCCCTCAAGACGGCCCAGCGGGAGGCAAAGGCGAAGGAGGCCGATCTCCTCGCCGAGTTTGAAACCGAGCGCGCTGCCTGGGCTGACAAGGAGGCGCAGACGACGGCCTGCTTCAGCAGCATCGAGGACTTGGTCGACGGTGAGTCTTATTCTTCTTGTTCATTGTCTTGAGCTGCCGGTCTTTGTCTATGCCGACTGCTTGTTTCTGACTTTGTTTTTCCTTGCCTTCTGCCCGAGCAGATTTCTTCCCGGGTCACTCCGTCGCCGCGAGCCAAGTCATCGAGGCCTAGCGCGAGGAGTGGAGGGCGGAAGGTGTGCAGATTGCTATTGACACCCCCCGGACCCTTAGTGAGCATATCCTCACCATCCAGGCCCGTTTTGGGACCGCCCATCAAGTGTTACGCTGTCTTCAGCGGGTCGGGGCCCAGGCGATTTCCGCCCTCTGGCCAGGCTTGCCGGCTCCGCGCACTGCAAGTCGGGCCGCCAACTAGCTGGAGGTGGCGGCCGGCCGCCTGGATGCCTGGAAGGGCTCTGCAGCCCAGGCAGGAGTGAGCCGCGCCCTTGAGTTCGTCAAGGCATGGTATCCTGGGCTAGACTTAGCCCAGTTGGCCATGTTCCGGCTGGAAGCATAGGCGGAGCTGGCGGCGGTGCAGGCCGAGCTTATCAACAGGGCGGCGGCGATCGCCGACTTCACCGACACTAGCGTCTTCGTTCCCGAGGTGGTCGAGGAAGGCGCCGAAGCGCCACAGGAGTGGCTCGGGCTGAACCCGGAGGACAGAAAGGACTCGGCTGAAGTCATCGACTCCAGCGATGAAGGGGAGGAGGGGAGGATGAGGAGGAGGATAGCGATGTCGACATGCCAGAGGATGGTACGGACAATCAGCCCCACCCCGACCGGGCCTCAAGCAACGACCTGCGATCCAAAGTGCCGACTGCTGCTGGGGGCGGCCAGGAGGTGACCGTCCAGCCGCCCGTTCCCCCGACAGACGCCACAGACTCCATCATCCAGCCCTCCGCCGTCCCGACTGGCGCCACTAGCTCCAGCGCCCAGCCGGAGCCGTTTGCCGCGCCAACCGGCGCAGCCGGCTCCGTCATCCAGCTGGAGCCGCCTGCTGCACCAACTGGCACCACCGACCCCAGCGTCCAGCCGGAGCCGCCTGCCGCGCCAACCGGCATAGCTGACTCCGTCATCCAGCCGGAGCCGTTTGCTGCACCAACTGGCACCGCCGATCCCAGCGCCCAGCCGGAGCCGCCTGCCACGCCAACTGGCATTGTCGACCCCAGCGCCCAGCCGGAATCCTCCGCTGCTCCCTAGGGTGTTTAACTTTTTCTTTTCCTGCTTGCTGGTCTGGACATTTTTGTTAAATTTGCACAATTCCACCCGTGGTGTGTATTTTAAACTTTGTTGAATGCTGGCCGATGGGCCTTTATCTATGTAAATATTCTATCGCAACTTTATGCTTTGTTCTACCGATCTCGAACTTTCCTTGCCTGTACTCCTTGCTTTTTTCCTTTGCCGCCCTCCCTTAGCTATCCTCTTGCCAGCCAAGCAGTCGATCTGCGGACTGCGGCTGGTTTGAGTACTTAGCTTTTTGCGGGAGGGCAGGTACTTAGCCGTTTGGAGGTTTTGGCAAGGGAGGTAGAAGCCGGCCGGCCGAATGCTCGGCAGCCGGCCGGGCAGGTATGGTGCCGGCCTCAGCTATATGCGCTTTTTCCTTCACCATTTTTCATGTGGGCACTGTCTTACTACCCCTGCCCGCCATACAGTCGCTCTGCAAGCTATAGCTTCTAACAGAAGAAGTTTTTGGTGCCAACACATTACTTGTCTGGCTGCAGGAGGCGGCATATAGCAGAAGGCGGCAAACCTCCAGGCCGACTGATCGACCCGGTGCCAGGCGGAAAATAATAATGAGGCACACACATGGCCATAACGCTTATCATATAGATAAAGGGAGGGCAGTCCCCGAGTTCGTCTCGGGGGGCCCGGAGTTTTTGTACATAATAAAAAAGGTAGCGTGATACATACTGCTTTCAACTGTAAAATCTCCGAAGGAGGTTTGCATTCCACGGCCTCTCCGTCTCCTTGCCTGAATCATCTCTTTTGCATGCTCTGGGCTTCTGAGCGTCGATCAGATGGTAGGAGTCGTTGCCCAGCACCTTGCTGATGATGAAGGGGCCTTCCCAAGGTGCCGAAAGCTTGTGCTGGCCGGTTGTTCGCTGGATCAGCCGGAGCACAAGGTCTCCCTCTTGGAAGGATCTTGGCTTCACCTTGCGGTTGTAGTATCGACGCAGACTCTGTTGGTAGATGGCGGACCGGCTGAGCGCCAATAGCCGGCCCTCTTCCAGCAGGTCGACGCCGTCTTGTCGCGCTTCCTTGGCATGCGCCTCGGTATACATGGTGACTCGCGGGGAGTCGAACTCTATGTCCGTCAGGATGACGGATTCAACACCGTAGACGAGGAAGAAGGGCGTGAAGCCGGTCGACTTGTTTGGAGTTGTGCGCAGGCTCCAGAGGACGGCCGGCAGCTCGTTGAGCCAGTAGCCGGCCGAATGCTCAAGAGGCTCGACCTGTCAGGGCTTGATGCCGGACAAGATGAGGCGATTCTCACGGAGGAAATCGACGAGCTCGCTTTCCTATTTGCTGCCAAGGTTTGCACCTATGACAGCATGCCTCTCTGGGTGCTTCGGGTCAAAGGGCATCTTCTTTGTTTCCTTGGCCGGCTTGAACGAGCCCTCGACCTCCGACTCCTGGGGGATGGGTGACATTTCCAGCTTCTTGCCTGCCAACACCACCACCCGGTCAAGGAGTCGCTTCTCAGCTGCGATCACGAGGGACTCGGCCAGCCGACTACTATCTGCGGCGCAAGCGACCAACTTCTTGTAGTCTCCGACTACGGTCAGGATCCCCTTGGTACTCGGCATCTTCATCTTGAGGTAAGCATAGTGGGGGATGGCCATGAAATTGGCCAGAGATGGTCGGCCAAGCAGTGCATGGTAGGGGCTTTTGAGGTCCACCACTTCAAACCAAACTGGCTCACGGCGGAAATGATTCTTGTCTCCGAAGAGAGCATCAATCTAGGTCTTGCCGATTGGTGAGCAGGAAAGGCCAGGGACTATGCCATGGAATACAGTCCGACTGGGGATGAGCTACTTCTGCTTGATTCCCAACATCTCCATTGTGTCATAGTACAGGATATTGATGCTGCTGCCGCCATCTATCAGGACTCTGGAAAAACGCGCTGCCCGCCTCTCCGTCATAAAGGTAGCTTCTAGGACTAGGGCGTATGAACCTGGGGAAGGCATCACTTCCGGGCGGTCGGCCCTGATCCAACTGATAGGCTTCTCTGACCAATGCATGAATTCTGGAGTACTTGTGGCCACCGCTTGCACTTCTTGTTGCTGCTGCCATCTGCTACGTCTATCATCGACCATGCTGGTGAACACAACATAAGCTCCGTGTTCCTCTGGGTACTCGTCTTGTATGGCACCGACTGGCCGGGCCGCCGGCTGCTGGGGCTGAGGAGGCGGCGGTCTGGCAGGCGGAGGAGGCAGGAGTCCATCTCCCTTGGCAATTCTGGCGAGCCACTGACACTTCCGAGTGATGTGGTTGGACGGCTTTGTGCTGCTATGGAACTTGCAGGGTGCATCTAAGGTCTCCTCATAAGAGAAGGCGGGAAACCAATTGGACTACTGCCCTTCTGCCGCTTGGGTGCCGGCTGCCCTTCCGGCTGCTGATCCTCGATTGTTGCCACTTGCCGGCTGGTGGAAGCTGGCTGAGTGGCCTTCCGCTTGTTGTCACTTAGTTGCTGTCGCCGACTGGTCTCACCAGCCAGAGTCCGAGGGGCCTGAGGTGCCACCTTGCCGGATGCATCTACTAGGATTTCCGCCTTCATGGAGGAGTAGGCCATGGCGTGCTTGTCGGAGATGATGAGAAGCTCGTCGAGCGTGGCAGGCTCGTCGCAGAGGAGTCGATGCTTGAGGAGGGTGCCCTCCCGGCACCCGGCAGTGAAGTACTCGATTGCTTGCACCTCGTGCACGCCCTCACAGGAGTTGCGCAGCTCGGCACAGCGCATGAGATAGTTGCGAATTGATTTTGTGGGCCCTTGGACGCACAAGGAGAGCTGTCAGGGCTTGGGAGGCCGCTTGTAGGTGCTGGTGAAGTTGCGGATGAAGGCCTCGGTGAAATCAACCCAGCTGTTGATGCTGCGGAGCTTCAGGCTGTTGAGCCATGTTCGGGCTGTGCCCTGAAGCATGAGTGGGACGTACTTCACGGCAACACGCTTGTTGCCGTTTGCGATGCTGACGGCTGTCGAGTAGTCAACCAGCCAATCCTCCAGCTTCACGGAGCCGGTGTATTTGGGCGTATCTCGCGGGAGGGTGAACCCTTTGGGAAAGGGTTCATCCCGGATTCGTGGGCTGAAACAGGGCGGGCCCAGTGCGTCTTCTTCTTCTAGCGCCAGGGATCGGTTGAGGTGGTCGATCCGATGGCGGGCGTCGTTCTCTCTGACTCCCTCTCGACGGCCAAGGCGGTCGCCAAGTGTTGGGTGTGTGACAGGCGGTGGACTGGGATGTCTTGCTCCGCGAGGCGGAGGATCACCTCGGTGCTCCACCGCTCGAGGACGGCCGTCTTCGTCATGCTCGATGGAAAGGCAAGTCCAGCTTCGGCTAGCCGCCGGCTCATTGCCTCGTCTTCCGCGGGAGCCGCCAGTCAGTGTCCGGGATGTCGCGCCATGATCTTGGCGAAGGGGCGGCTCTTCATTCCGCGGGGCGGGCTCTTCAGTGTAGCAGCCGGCTTTGTGTAACGCGGCAGCCGCGTCTAGGAGCTGCTGGACTCTCTCCGTCATGTGGCGACGCTCGTCGTCCTTGTACTTGTCCAGTTCGTCCGTCACTGCCTGGGCGGCCCGAATGTTCTCTGCAGGCGTGGCGTAGATGGGGCGCTCTGCCCCGAACATGCTGGCGATCCTCCCGCCACGCTGCCGGATAGGGCCAATGCGGCTTGGGCCCCAGGAGCCGACGTGCCACCGATGGCTCGTTCCATCTCGTGCCGATAGGCGTCCGAGAGGCGTCGCATGCTGGCCAGTCGGCCAGCACTCTCGAGAAGCTGGATGCGGCGTGCCTCCAGCGTCTCCGCGTCCGCGTCTTCTGGGATGGGCGCTGTCAGGTCTCGCAGCACTACATCGAGTGGGTCTCGAGCATCTCCAGCCGAGCGCTCGCCACTGTTGATGACAAGCACCTCCGTAACGGTGCTCCCGCCGATGTGCTCGTGAGGAGGCGGGTCGTCGTAGATCACCACATTGGTGGGGAATGCGTCAAGCGACGCCGTGTCAGAGTCGACGATCATCGGGTCGGTGGAGCCAACAGGCTTATGGTCCACAGCAGGCTCACTAGCGATGTGAAGCTGGTCGAGGAGGCTGACGAGGTAGCTCTCAGGGTAGCTGGTGCCCGCGTCGGAGGCCGGCTCGTCGGAGAGGTGAATCTCACCAATGAGTTCGGCGAGGCAGCTCGCCGCACAGGCGATCTCCGCGCCATGCAGGGCATCGAGGCTGACGCCGTCGGGCGTGCTGGGCTGGCTTTGCTCACCAGGAAGGGAAAGGGTTCCCGTCCAGAGCAGATCTCTGGGAGATGGTGCACCTCGCCCCATGGTGGGCGCCAAATGTCGGGGGTTGGGTGCGACATATGCCAAAGGATGGCTTATCATGGTGGGAGCGAGTAGAACGTCCCCGGTGCCCAGAAGCGGGATGAGGCGTAGACATAAACGCCGGCATACTTTACCCAGGTTCGGGGCTCTCCTAGGAGATAACACCCCTAGTCCTGCTCTGCGGGGTCTCCGCATGATCACTAAAGGCACAAGTGATACAAAGTTGCTCCTTGAGCTATATACTAGAGGTAGGAGAAGGCAGGGCTAGCTCTCTCCTGCTCTAGGAATGTGGCTAGGTCTAATGGGGTGGGAACCCTTTGCATGGGTGCCCTAGAGGGTTTATATGGGCCTACCCCTAGGGGTACAATGGTAATCGGCTGCTGGGCCCGACTGTCAGCGTCTCCGGCCTCCGGCTTCTTCGCCATCTGCTGGGGCCTGCCGACTGCTGGGGCCCGCCACCTGGTGGGCCCTGCTGACTGGTCCGGTACGGATCCGACAGGCTGCTCCCGCTGCTGGCGGGTCTGGTTGGTGGCTGCTCACTTTAGCCGTGCTGCTAATGACACTGTCTTGGTCAGCTCAGTGTGGCTACAGTCCTACTGTCTTGTGGGAGATCACTGTAGCCACTCCTGATCTCATCAGGTTGATGGCGTGCTTGCTTCGAGGAAGGGGACGGCCGCCTGCTAGAGGTCGGCCCTCCCCTGGTCCGATTGGTCTGGCGTGCGCCGTCTTCTGGAATGTCACTGCCTGGTAGAGCCCGCACCCTGCGAACATACCGACAAGCCGTCGTGGGGAACAGGGCACCGCCTACCCAGAGTGACGTTGAGGGAAGGTCGCAACAGTGCCATGCCGTGCGGAGATCTCCGCCTGTATGGGACACTGTGGCCATGCCAATCCCAAGATTCGGGGGTGAGGGTTTCACTGTAGCCACACCCCATCTCGTCCTCTTGATGGGGGCACAAACTCTGAGGGTGCGCGGTGGCCTCCTGCTCGATGCCGTCTTCCCTAGAGGCCGGTCGGCTGGAGCCGGCCGCTAGTGATGCCGCTTGCTGGTGGTTGGCCGCCCTCTGGTGGCCGGCCGTTGAGCCAGCCGGCCCCTAGAGGGCGGAGCTTCAGCTTGAGGCGCAGCAAGGCGAAGCTGGCCCAAAGTCTTGATAAATCCAGGGACTCGGGTGAGGCTACCCGTGGCCCATTACTCTGACATCTGGCGATCACTTTGGTCAGACACTTTGGCAGGCAAACTGGCAGCAAACCCTGTGAATAGATTATAGATGGGGTAGAGTAGATGAGCATCACAAAGTGCATAGATTTTGCAAAACAAATGAGTCAAAAACTTTATTTTAGTTCTCTATTGAAATGACATCGGAGCTACTGAATTGATAAATTCGGTGATACCGAATCAACATTTGGAACCTAAAATACTGAACTCGGTCAAACCGATTCACAGTTTGGTGGCACCGAGATTGCTAGGGTTTCACAGAGAATTGAACTCGGTCACACCGATTTGCAGTTTTCAGTCAGACCGAAAAGTGCATGTGCAATGGCCTAAGACAAATCGGTGACACCGATTTCTATGATTCGGTCGGTCCAAGGTGAGTTCTGCGGAGAGCTAACCCTAATTTTTTTGAATCAAACTAAGCCTAAGGAAGTTTTAGCTGGATAGATCAATTTCATTCGTGTCAAGAATCATGGCATTGTCCTCGTGCTTAGAATCGGAGGTGAATAGACAGCACAAGGGGTCGAACACATACCCTGGTTCGGCGGGTGTTCGCTACAGCGGCGATAGCGGAGCAGATTCTATCAACAGCGGCAGAAACCAGCGACAGGAGGTCGCTGGGAGCGAGGAGGCGATCCAAATACCCGAGGAGGCAGAGCAGGACACGCGCGGGCTGAGGGGTTCTGAAGAAATTTCCAAAATCTCACCCGTGGGTATATATATCCCGACCCTGTCGGTGTGACGGAGTGGAACAACTAGGTGGCACAAAGATTGGAGAATCGCAAGGAGTTACTGCAACTTGGTGTGACCGAAGTGTTCAAATTGGTTGCACCGAGATGAAAACCTAGATCAACTTAGTGAACTTGGTGTGACCGAAATGGATGACTCGGTCAAACCGAAGTGCACAAAGAGGTTTTGGAAAGTTGAGTCTATGACGAATCGGGGACTGCGAGTGCTCCTCACACAGAGTGGTTCGAATCTGACTTGTTCAAACTTTGTGATGTAGCATGAATAGAGTTTGAGACGAGAAAAGCATAGATAGCTAGAGAAGGTTCTTAGGCATTCTTGTCCATCCACTTGGCAAAAGAGAAAGAGCCAGATAATTAAAACAACAAGTGGATGTCCTCGAATGAGTAAAATATGCAACCAACATGCTCACACAATAAAATATCAAATGAAATATGTGGCAAAGCATGCACAAACACTCTAGCATCTATCAAGCAATTTGCGATGACTAGGTCATCTATATATGAGTATATTGACTTAGGAGTCAAATGAGAACATTTAATCATAGGTCATACTCATCGTTTAAGCACAAGTGGCGTTACCACTTTTACATAAAGTATTATTGTGTTCACACCATTAGAGTTGCTTTAGCTCAAGTCTTAGAGTAAAGCTCCCCCTAGATGTGATGTCCCCCCTCAGAGGGATGAACTAACCTTGGGGTTTGTTGATGATGACTTCATGTAGGTGTTGAAGATGTGGATGCTCAATGTTGATGTAGACCATTCGGAGCTATCGATTGGAGTGAGCTGCACTTTCAATACCTGCACGGGTTAGTCCCACAAGGAACAAACCAGGATATCCATAGACATAGAGTGATGTACACAACAGATGATGTCCATGAAAGCATTAGGTTACCTTGTCCCTTGTCTTACCAACAAGAGGGATTGTGACTCCTTGAACTATTGCAAGATGTGGAAGTTGTTTGCACTTGTTCTTGGCAAAATGATATGAGTGAAGTGTGTTGGCGGAGTCACCCTCAAGAACTCTCTAGTTCTTGTTCTTTGGGATACACATAATCTTGATGGGAATCCTTAGGGTTGTAGTCATACTTGATGAAGTATAACTTGATGTAGTCTTGGGAACCCACTTGACCAAGGTCTTGGGAGCTTCTTCAAATGCATCAATCTCCTCTTGAAGTTTATCCTTGCCTTTTTTCTTGTGGTCTTGTGGTGGAAGATCATCTTGAGCTTGTGTCCCTTGGAAACAAGTAGGATCATACTTCTCTTGTTGAGGAACAAACTTCGTCTTGGGGTATTGATCTTCTTCCCACTCAACTCCACTGGCATTGAACTTTCGTTCAAAACCAACACCTTGATTCTTCCGGTGCATTCCTTGCTTGCGTACAATTTCCTCAAATTGCTTACTTCCAGCAAGGCTCTTGTAAACACCTTTCTCTATATTTCCCTTCAATAAGCTATTTTCTTGCTCAAGTGTAACTTGGCTAAGAGAGTAATAAGTGGAATCAAGAGAACTACTAGAAGCAACAGCATTGGATTTAGCATGATTATTGTTACTAGTAGAAGAAGAATATTTCTTACTTTTGTTGCTAGATTTAACTTGTGGCATGTATGTAGACAAGAGTAAACGCTTGGCAATGTAAGAAGAAATTTTCTTGCAAAGATCATCATTGATTGCCTTTAAAAACTCATGCTCTTGCTCAAGGTTGAGCTTTTCAAAGCGTAACTTCTCATGAGTCTTTAAAAGTTCTCGATGATCTTCCAAGGTAGTTTCATGAGCTAACTTAAGAGTATTTAGCTCTCTAGTTAGACGATCAATCTTCTCCTTATCATTGTCATTCGTTTTATCTTGATTAGCATGATTAATTGACGTGTCATCATAGTATTCATCACTAGAGTTGTCAACAAGTAAATCATAATCACCTAACAAATCATCTTCATCACTATTGAAATCAACATACTCGGGATGTGATACCTTTGGGCCTTTAGCCATGAAGCATCTTCCAATTCCTTCATTTGGTGAGTCAAATATGTCATAGGAGTTGGTTGACACAAGTGCTAGACCGGCAACACCTTCATCTTGAGTATATTCAGAGTCGAAGTGATAACTTCTTTTGGAGTGATGGTCAGAGTTGGAGCCGGATACCCATTCACCAACGTGAGCTTGATGTCTTTGCTTTGTGTAGCTCTTTGATGATTTGTCCTTCCTTTCCGAATCCTTGCTTCTTCGGGAGGTTCTTTGTTCATAATGATCATCTCTACTTCTTCCTCTCTCTCTTGGTGGTGATTCTTCTCTTCTAAATCTTCTTTTAGGTGAATCTTCTCTCCTTTTGTAGGGAGCCGTACACTCATTGGAGTAGTGTCCGGGTCTTCCACAATTGTAGCAATTACATTCACGGCTCGAAGATCTTTTGTCATTGTAGGACCTTGACTTGGAACTTATTTCCTTGCTTCTACTCTTGTAGAACTTGTTGAAGTTCTTTACCATTAGGCTCAATTCTTCATTGAAGGTTTGTTTTCTCACTTGATGATGTAGGAGCATCACATGAGGCTTTGTAAGCACCACTTGACTTTTTGTGAAGTTCCTCTTTATCCTTGAGTGACATCTCATGAGCAACAATTCTTCTAATGACTTCCGTTGGCTTGAGATCTTTGTAACTGGGCATCATTTGGATCAATGTGCACACGGTATCATATTTTCCGTCCAAGGCTCTTAGGCTTCTTGATGATGAATCTATTGGTCATCTCTTCACTTCCTAAGCCGGCAATATCATTTGTGATGAGAGCAAGCCTAAAGTACATTTCAGCGACACCTTCACCATCCTTCATGTTGAACTTGTCCAGTTGACTTTGAAGCACATCCAATTTGGATTCCTTGATAGAGTCGATACCTTCGTGCATATCAATCTTTCCTTTGCATTCTCAAGGCGGCTGATTTTGTTGAATTCTTCGGGGCATAATCCTTTGAAGAGAATATCACAAGCTTGGGTGTTGTATTGCAGCATCTTCAACTCTTCAGCGGTAGCTTCACGGTTCGGTTCTCTCCGATCAAGGAATTCACCTTGCAAGCCAATACACACAATAGCCCAAACGGCAGGGTTATGTCCAAGAATATGCATTTTCATCTTATGCTTCCAACTAGCAAAATTATTACCATCAAAGTAAGGACCTCTACGGTGGTAATTTCCCTCGCTAGATACCATACTCTCCTAGGTTGTGAAACCAAGGCTATGATCACCATAAGCTATGGAAATCAAGGCAAATGGAGGCCTTAGCTCTGATACCACTTGTAGGATCGAAAGTATGTCTAGAGGGGGGGGTGATTAGACTACTTGACCAAATAAAAATCTAGCCTTTTCCCAATTTTAGTTCTTGGCAGATTTTAGCAACTTAGCACAAGTCAAGCAATCAACCTACACATGCAATTCTAAGAGTATAGCAGCGAAATGTAAATCATTGCATATGAAGGTAAAGGGGAGGAGTTTGGAGGGAGCAGACGCAATGTTGACAAGAAGATTTTTGGCATGGTTCCGATAGGTGGTGCTATCGTACATCCACATTGATGGAGAATTCAACCCACGAAGGGTAACGGCTGCGCGAGTCCACGGAGGGCTCCACCTACGAAGGGTCCACGAAGAAGCAACCTTGTCTATCCCGCCATGGCCATCTCCCACGAAGGACTTGCCTCACTAGGGTAGATCTTCACGAAGTAGGCGATCTCCTTGCCCTTACAAACTCCTTGGTTCAACTCCACAATCTTGACGGAGGCTCCCAAGTGACACCTAACCAATCTAGGAGACACCGCTCTCCGAAAGGTAATAGATGGTGTGTTGTTGATGAACTCCTTGCTCTTGTGCTTCAAATGATAGTCTCCCCAACACTCAACTCTCTCTCATAGGATTGGATTTGGTGGAAAGATGATTTGAGTGGAAAGCAACTTGGGGAAGGCTAGAGATCAAGATTCATATGGTTGGATTGGAATATCTTGGCCTCAACACATGAGTAGGTGGTTCTCTCTCAGAAAATGAATGTTGGAAGTGTAGGCATGTTCTAACGGCTTTCCTCACGAATGAGGAGAGGGTGGAGGGGTATATATAGCCTCCATACAAAATCTAATTGTTACACACAATTTACCAAACTCGGTGGGACCGAATCATAAAACTCGGTCAGACCGATTTAGTTCATAATGTGACCGTTAGGCATTTCAGAGGGACCGACATGTCAACTCGGTGGACCGATTTTGTTAGGGTTAGGGCATAACGGAGTCTCGATGAGACCGATTACACAAACTCGGTGTGACCGACTTTGGTAATTACCTAACCAGAGAGTTGGTCAGGCATATTCGGTGGGACCGATTCGCTCATCTCGGTGGGACTAAAACGCTAAGAAAGGGAAACAGGGAGTTTGCATTGCAAACTCGGTGGGACCGATCGCTCATATCGGTTAGACCAAAATGTTACGAAGGGAAATAGAGAGTTTGAAATCCCATCTCGGTGAGACCGAAGTGACTATGGTTTCTAGCAGTGGCTATGTCAAATGAACTCGGTGGCGTCGGATGGATCAAATCGGTGGGGACGAGTTTGACTTTTGGTTTGGGACATATGTTGATATGAGAAAGTGGTTGAGGGTTTTTGGAGCATATCACTAAGCATTTTGAGCAAGCAAGCCATTAAGCAACACTTCATCCCCTTTTAATAGTATTGGCTTTTCCTATAGAATCAATGTGATCTTGGATCACTAAAAGTAAAATGTAGAGTCTTGAGCTTTAGAGCTTGAGCCAATCCTTTGTCCTTAGCATTTTGAGGGGTCCACATTCTTAATCCATGCCATGCCAATCATTGAACTTTCCTGAAATATTCATCTTGAAATAGCATTAGTTCAATGAGCTATATGTTGTTAATCATTACCAAAACCACCCAGGGATAGTTGCACTTTCAATATCTCCCTTTTTGGTAATTGATGACAACATATAGATCAAAGCTTCGACAAATGATAATAACATTGAAACACATCGTCGCTTTCAGAAGTATGTAATAAGAAAGAGCTCCCCCTAATTTTGTGCATTTTTAAGATTTTCTTTTGAACGCAAATGCACAAACGATTAGTATCATGGGTTACTCTTCCATGTCACATACATCTTGGTGGAGTGCTCAAAATGATAACAATTAAAAGCAAGCACTCATCACCAAGGAAAGTGAATGATCATATATGGATATAAAAGATAGTATCATTCAAGCACACATTAAAGTAGCATATGATCAAACACATGATCATCCAAGTATCTCACATAAGGACATAATGTATGAAGCAAACACACATTAAAGTTCAACCAAATAAAGTGCAGGAGAGACAAAAAGCAACACACACACTCTCTCGAAGGCTATGATCTATCTATATTTCTCCCCCTTTGGCAACAAGTTACCAAAAAGTTCAAATATGCATAGTGCTATGCATCTCTCAGTCTTGGTCTCCATGAGGTGGTGTAGTGATGACTCCAAGGACGAAGGTTTCAGTTGATGTAGCTGGAGCTGGTGAAGTGGCTGCTGGAGGTGGCACTGAAGCTGTGGCTGCTGGTGCAGATGTAGTAGCCCGTGTATCTGGAACTTGCACTGTAGCTGATCTCTGACCTCTTGGTACATACTGAAAAGCTTCTGTAGTTGCCTTGCATTTATTCTCCTCTACTTCCTCCTAGAACTGCTCAACTACTATCTATATCTCAGTTACTTTCAGATCAAGATCATAGAATTTTTGTTCAATGATCCTCTCCAAGCTCTCTTGATTCTGAGTCAGGGTGGCCAAGCCCTTCTCAATCCTCAAGGTAGATTGGATTAGAAATCGAAGTTGATCTTGTTTGCTCTTCAAGAACACCTGAGATGCCTCTTCGACACTTGGCCTCTTTGCAGCTTTCTCTGCACTTGCCTTTGCTCTCTTCTCATGTGCTTGCACTGATGAAGGGTCATTCTCATCCACCACAACTGTGTTTTCTTCAAAATCTGGCTTGAGAGGTAAGTGTTCCTTGTCCAACAAGTAAGTGCATGTGCCCATCTTTGAGTTGATGAGCACCTGAATTTGTGGAGCATACCCACAAGACCGTTTCTGATCAGCAGTTGTCCTCTTGATTGTTTCTACAATCAGACTCATGACCTTGAATTTCTGAGGGACATAAAAAATGTGCAGCAAGTTGATTGAACGTCCTCTTATCATCCTGTGATCTTCAGACTTGGGGAACAGAGTATGCCTCAGGATGGTGTTGATAGTAGGCAGACCAGACAATAGATACTTCACAGAACCCAACTTATGAGTTTCCAGGGCTTCATCAGGAATTTCCTTGTACATACTAGCCATGGAGTTGTGGTCTTTCTTCTTCCCTGCATACACATCAAAGTCATCTTCATGGTCTTCTGGAGCATTTATCAATTTAGCCCATTCTTCAACAGTTGATTGGTACCTTGTACCTTCAGACATCCACACTATGCTTCCATCTGGATAGAAGTGAGCAGTTGAGTAGAATTGCATGATCAGCTCATCATTCCACTTGGTGAGCTTCTGTCCAACAAGCTTGTCAACTCCACATGCCTTGAAGCTATCGTATACTCCTAGGAAGTGATCTTCATTCTCTCTGATGTATGTCCAGTCAACCCATCTCATGTCATAGACAATTGGCTTCTTGTCAAGCAGAATGGTCTCATAGAAGTCTTGCTGTTCTTTAGTGTGGAACCTATAATCCACTGCAGTTTTTCTTCTCACATCATGTTGGGGATATAACTATTAGGTATGACCCGCCCAGCAGGGGCCGAGTTATACCTATGGTGATTCAAGATATGAAGCCCAAGACAACACTTGAAGATGGCGGTTCAGTTAAGGGCCCAAGCCCAAAGGCGATTCAAGGCCCATAGAGATAAATCGCCATATGTATGTAACTTGTATTGTAAGGCAAGAATAGAGAGAGACCGAGCCGGACACTGTTTATGAGTCGGACAGGACTCTGTGAGCCGCTGGGCGTCGACCTCTGTATATAAAGGGATGACCCAACGGCGGTACAGGACAAGTAAGATCAGATCGAGAGCTAGGTCAAGCGATTTCGCTCCCTGGTAATCGAGACATAAGCAATCCCACCTCAAACTGGATTAAGCCATTACCTTCACCGCAAGGGGCCAAACCAGTATAAACTCCTGTGTCCTTTGTCCCATTTTAACCCCTTTAAGCTTCCTAGTTGCGATGGCTCCACGACTAAGTCCTTTCACTAGGACATCTGCTATGACAATTCCACGCCAGTTGGCACCCACCGTGGGGCCAGCGCACGGTGGATTTGAGTTCTTGAAGGGCAGCTTCGAAGGGCTCAAGGGATATGCTGTGGGCCGGATGACTAAGAGTCGTCGTGGTAAGCTCTAGATCAACGATGCAGGTTGGGGCCCCGATGCCGGCTCAATTGAGTATGGGTACCGGGTCCCCTTCAGCGGAATCCACGTCTTCATCGGCAAGATTGGCGAGCCGGGCCGTGAGCCGGACATCTGCACCGACGTCATCGAGACGGCTAACCGTGCGAGACCCACCCGGGCTCAGCTTACCGTGAAGCGTGCCTTCGTGGGATGCATCCATGGAGGGGAACTCTCTGAAGGATCCATGTCTGGCGGTGAGACATGCATCTACTCTGATGGTGAGTCGTCCACGGGTGAGAAAGATTCGTTGTATCAGCTGCAAGATGGTGGGCTTGGGGGCTATTCCGATGGCAGAAGTATTCTAGACCTCTTTGAGCCGCCGAGCAGAGTTGGGATCTTCATGGCTGGCACGCAACCCATTCAAAACTCTACGGCTGTGGCAGCGATAACCTCCAGGTCAGCGGCAACTGGGGCAGGAGGCCCCGCGCGTCCATCGGCTCAGGTTCTGATGGATTTGATGGATAAGATGATAGCTCTATTGACCGTCGTGGTTAACCCGGCGGATCAGGCTCAACATGATTTGGAAGTGGCGGAGTTAAAGCAGGATATAGTGCAAGCTAAGGAAGACCTGGCGGCAGAAGACGTCAGCATGACCATAGAGCGAGCGGCTCTGGACGCTCAAGCTCAGCGGATTCAGTCGCAAGCTTTCCAGCTCACGATGGATTAGAATGCGTCAAATGAGGTCATGAGGAGAAGGTACCAGAAGACTCAATCCCGTCTGCCTCCGGTTCATGATCCTCGAAACCTCTTCCGTACATTCGGTGCAGGGCCCAGTAACCCGCCAGTAGTACACTGGGTTGCAACGCCCGGGGCTGGGATGCTGGTTCAGCCACGGGTGATGGAACCTCCTCATCTGAATACTACTCCGCCTCACTATGTACCAACATCACCAGGTCATTATTCTAACCCTTTGGAGAACATGATCGCCGCGGCGGCACGATTGGCAGCTCTCCCGTGGATGGCGACTCTCCGACGGCGGTTGAAACACGAAGGGTCAGAGAGCTTCTTCAGACGGCTTTGGCGCAGTAGGAGGCGTACTTTTACAGCCGAGACAGGATTCATTTGACCCCTCGCCCAAGCCGGAGCCCGAGTTATAGCAGGCGCATGGATTCAGCGGCCGTTTCAAGCAATACCCGGCACCGTGACCAGCCGTGCGGGCATGGCCCAGCGCGTGATGGAGCTCTTAACTTGGTTGATTAGGACAGGATATGCCAAGAGGCTGAGCGGGCGGCTTAGCAGGCGGCTCAGCAGGCGGCTGAGCGGACGGCTTACTAGTCTTTTCCGGTTTATCCAACGACTTCTATTGAGGTAGACGTGACCACTAGGACTGGAGGTGTCCCTTGTCTGGTGCCGGCTCTGCGTAATGAGCGTTTGCCCAAGGATTTCAACAGGCCTTGAAAGGTGCCTAATTACACGGCCAACTTATAGCCTGGGGCATGGATTTAAAGCTATGAGATGGCCATGGAACTATTGGAAGTCAGTGACGCTGCAATGGCCAAGTACTTTACCTTGATGTTGGATGGAACGACCCGCACTTGGTTGAAGGGGTTGCCACCTAATTCCATCTGTTCATGGGTAGAGTTAAAGGGCCGGGTTATTCAGAACTTCAAAGATACATGCAAGCAGTCAAAGCCATAATACATTCATCTGATAAAATGGATGCCGGCTCTGCAGTCTTAATGTTGGAGAAAAATTGTCGTTTTACACCTCTAAAGATGAAGCTAGGGCGGCTCAGGCCAGTTGATGGCGGCTCTAGTCAAGTATGCCGACTCTGATAGTACCAAGGATCCCGAGTCTGATGATTAGAAGGCAGGGGAACGGCAACGCCAAGGGTCCTCAGCATAACCCAGCGAATCAAGGAGGCAATAATAAACATAAGGCTGATGGCTGCTCGCAGTTTGTGGCTAACACCAATGCGCAGGGCAACAATCAACGATGTAAGGGGAGACCACCACCTCGGTCCGGCGGGTCAGGTCCCACTCTTGAGCAGTTGCTAAATGAGCCATGTCCAAGGCACGGTACTCAGCAGAAACCGGACACTCACCTATGGAAGGACTATATGATCATGAAGGCTTTTAAAAACTCTAACATGTTTGATGGCAATCATGGGCCGGGCGGCGGCTCAGGTGGCGGCGGTTTTCATGGCCCGAGTGGCGGTTCAAATTCCAATTTCCAAGGCCCTCAAGGTAATCAAGGTGGTTATAATCAGCAATCTAGAGAGGGAGGTCAGCAGCAACAACAATCTGGATATCAGAGTAATCCAAAACAACTGAATAGTGGACAGTATCATGTGTTTACCACCAGTTTGTGCAAGTGGGACTAGAAGCTTCATAAGAGGGCTGTGAACGTTGTTGAGCTGGTAGTTCCTCGTTATTTGAGATGGTCTGAGCAGCCTATTCTATGGAGTAGGGGAGATTACCCTCCCCGGGTTGACAATCCAGGTCACTTGGCCTTGGTGGTGGCACCTCAGGTTGGTGGATATAAGATCACTAAGGTGCTCATGGATGAAGGCAGTAGCATCAACATCCTCTATTATGAGACTTTTCATCGCATGGGGTTGACTGATAAAAATCTTAAGACATACAACACCATTTTCCATGGAGTGGTTCATGGTAAGTCGGCATACCCAGTGGGTAAGATTGAGCTGGAAGTGGCCTTTGGAGATGAGCATGATTCTAGGGCTGAGAAGTAAACTTTTGAGGTTGTCAAAATCAAAAGCCCATATCACGCTCTGTTTGGATGACTGGCTTATGCAAAATTCATGGCACAGCCATGTTATGTTTATCTGCAGCTCAAGATGCCAGGTCATAAGGGTACCATCACAGTAGATGGGAGTCGGAAGATAGCCCTGGAATGTGAGGAAGGAGATGTTGCCTACGCTGAGTCTGTCTGTGCAACGAAGGAGTTGAAGTTTTACAAGGACAATGTTAACCCGATGGACATGACGTCTTTGAAGAAGCCAACCACCAAGCATGAGCCAGTGATGAAGTTTAAATCGGCGGAAGATACCAAGTTGGTTGATTTTGTTCCTGGCGACTCATCTAAGCAGTTCAGTATCTGTGCTAACCTGGATTCCAAATAGGAAAGTGCGCTCATCGAGTTCATCCGTGAGAACCGGGACATCTTTGCATGGAAACCTTCTGACATGCCAGGTGTACCGAGAGAACTCGCTGAGCACACTCTCAATATTGATCCAAAATATAAGCCGGTCAAGCAGTTTCTTCGGCAGTTCAATGAGGAGAGGCGAAAGGCCACTAGTGAGGAATTGGCCCGGCTCTTGGCAGCTGGGTTCATTGTTGAAGTTTTTCATCCAGAGTGGCTGGTTAACCCGGTGCTTGTGCTTAAGAAGAATGGCACCTGGCATATTTGCGTGGATTATATGGACTTAAACAAGGCTTGTCCGGCTGATCCTTTCGCTCTCCCTCGTATTGATCAAATCATTGATGCTACAGCGGGCTGTGAGCGTTTGAGCTTTTTGGATGCTTATTCTGGTTATCATCAGATCAAGATGGCAGTTAAGGACCAGGAGAAGACGGCTTTTATTACTCCGTTTGAAGCCTTCCACTATGTGTCTATGCCTTTTGGGCTCAAGAGTGCCCAGACGACTTATAAGATATGTGTGCAAACTGTCTTAACAATCAGATTGGACGCAATGTTCATGCTTATGTGGACGACATTGTGGTAAAGTCCAGAAAGAAGGAGACCTTGATAGATGATTTGAAGGAAACCTTTGATAATCTCCGGGTCTATAGGATGATGCTTAACTCGGTCAAGTGCGTGTTTGGTGTGCCCGCTGGGAAGCTTTTGGGTTCTGGTTTCTAACAGAGGTATTGAAGCTAACCCGGAGAAGATCAAGGCTATGACCTCCTTAGCTAAGCCGGCGTGTATCAATGATGTTTAGCATTTGGCGGGTCGTATTGCTGCTTTAAGCCGTCTCATAAGCTGGTTAGGTGAGAAGGCCATACCGTTGTATCAGATGATGAAGAATACAGACGACTTTGTCAGGAGTGATGCTGCTAACGCTGCGTTCGAAGATTTGAAGAGACAGCTAGCTGAGCCGCCGGTCCTTGTTGCTCCCATTGATAAGGAGCCCTTATAGTTATATGTGATTGCTAAAACACGTGCTATCAGTGTGGCCATTGTGGTGGAGCGCAAGGAGGCTGGCAAGGAACATCCGGTTCAACGGCCGGTTTACTACATCACTGAGGTGCTTATTGAGTCCAAGCAAAGATATCCACAATGGCTGAAGCTCGTTTATGGGGTGTTCATGGCAAGCCGGAAACTTAAGCAATATTTTCTGGGTCATCCCACCACTGTGGTCAGTTCTGCTCCTTTAGGAGATATCATTCAAAATAGAGAAGCCACAGGACGAGTCGCCAAGTGGGCCATTGAACTTGGGCCTCATGGTTTAAAATATGTGCCACGCACTGCTATCAAGTCTCAAGCACTGGTGGACTTCATCAACGATTGGACAGAGCTACAGATGCCTAAAGAGAAGCTGGACAACACATAGACTATTCACTTTGATGGGTCTAGGCGGTTGGAGGGCTCGGGGGCTGGAGTTGTTTTAGCTTCCCCTCGAGGTGACAAATTTTGCTATGTGCTAAGGTTGATGTTTCCCTATACTAACAATGCAGCTGAGTATGAGGCCTTACTCCATGGTCTTCGGATGGCTAAAGAGATGAGCTTAAGCCGGGTAAGATGCTTTGGCGACTCGGATTTGGTGGCTCAACAAGTATCAGGCAAGTGGGATTCCAAGGATCCTCTCATGGCGGCTTTTCACCGTGAAGTTGATGCCATTGCTGGACACTTCAAGGGTTATCAAGTGGAGCACATTGATCGCAGAAAGAATGAGGCGGCTGATGCTTTAAGCCGGCTGGGGTCTTAGCATAAGCCGGTGCCACCTAACACTTTCTTAGATATTCTGCATAACCCTTCTGTCAAGTTACCTACAGAGGAAGACTTGGCTGTTCCTGACCCGGAGGCACAATTGGTGGCAGCTCTTCACGTCATCCCAGATTGGACAGTGCCATATTTGGCTTACATGACCCAGGGCGAGTTGCCTGAGGATGAAACCTTGGCCAGGCAGATAACCCGGCGGTCTAAGTCAATGACAATTGTTAATGTCGAGTTGCATCACCGCAGTGTCACTGGTGCCTTTCAGCGTTGTGTCTCTCCTGAGGAAGGTCAAGAAATTCTTCGTGAGATTCATGAAGGAGATTGTGGCCATCATGCCGGTTCAAAGTCCCTTGTGGCCAAGGCTTTTCGTCATGGATTTTATTGGCTGACGGCTCACGCTGATGCGGAGGATTTGGTCAGTAAATGTGACGGTTGTCAGAAATTCTCATGACGAGCTCATGTGCCGGCTCAAGAATTGAGGATGATTCCAATTACTTGGCCGTTTGCAGTCTGGGGGCTTGACATGGTTGGGCCTTTCAAAAGATCCAAAGATAAAAAACCACCTTTTGGTGGCGGTTGACAAATTCACAAAGTGGGTTGAGGCAGAGCTAGTTAGTACGTGTGACGTAGTCACGACGGTTCAATTCATGAAAAAGGTGATCTTTCGCTTTGGCTTTCCACATAGCATTATAACTGACAATGGTACTAATTAGTCCAAGGGTGCCATGGAGGAGTTTTGTCAACGTGAGCATATCTGACTTGATGTTTCATCAGTAGCTCACCCTCAATCCAATGGTTAGGCTGAAAGAGCCAATCAGGAAATCTTGAAAGGCATCAAACCCCGGCTTATGGTTTGATACGTCCATTTTGCATCATGCTTTTATATCAATATTTATTGCATTATGGGCTGTTATTACACATTATATATCAATACTTATGGCTATTCTCTCTTATTTTACAAGGTTTATCATAAAGACGGCGGATGCCGGCAGCTGGAATTCTGGCTGGAAAAGGAGCAAACATTGGAAACCTATTCTGCACTGCTCCAAAAATCTTGAACTCCACGAAAGTTATTTTTGGAATTAATAAGAATTATTGAGTGAAAAAAACACCAGAGGGAGCCCACACCCTGGCCAGGAGGGTGGGGGGCGCGCCCACCCCTACTGGGCGCGCCCCCTATCTCCTGGCCCCCCTGGTGGCCCTCCGGTCTCCATCTTCTGCTATATGAAGGCTTTTACCCTGGGAAAAAATCAGAGGCAAGCTTATGGGATGAAACTCCGCCGCCATGAGGCGGAACCTTGGCGGAACCAATCTAGAGCTCCGGCAGAGCCGTTCTGCCGGGTAACTTCCCTCCATGAGGGGGAAATCATCACCATCATCATCACCAACGATCCTCTCATCGGGAGGGGGTCAATCTCCATCAACATCTTCACCAGCACCATCTCCTCTCAAAACCCTAGTTCATCTCTTGTATCCAATCTTGTATCAAAACCACAAATTGGTACCTGTGGGTTGCTAGTAGTGTTGATTACTCCTTGTAGTTGATGCTAATTGGTTTACTTGGTGGAAGATCATATGTTCAGATCCTTAATGCATATTATTACTTCTCTGATTGTGAATATGAATATGCTTTGTGAATAGTTACGTTTGTTCCTGAGGACATGGGTGAAGTCTTGCTATTAGTAGTCATGTGAATTTGGTATTCGTTTGATATTTTGATGAGATGTATGTTGTCTTTCCTCTAGTGGTGTTATGTGAACGTCGACTACATGACACTTCACCATTATTTCGGCCTAGAGGATGGCATTTGGAAGTAATAAGTAGATGATGGGTTGCCAGTGTGACAGAAGCTTAAACCCTAGTTTATACGTTGCTTCGTAAGGGGCTGATTTGGATCCATATGTTTAATGTGTGGTTAGGTTTACCTTAATACTTCTTTTGTAGTTGCGGATGCTTGCAATAGGGGTTAATCATAAGTGGGATGCTTGTCCAAGTAGGGGCAGTACCCAAGCACTTGTCCACCCACATACCAAATTATCAAAGTACCGAACGCGAATCATATGAGCGTGATGAAAACTAGCTTGACGATAATTCCCATGTGTCCTCGGGAGATCTTTTCTCATTATAAGAAATTGTCCAGGCTTGTCCTTTGCTACAAAAAGGATTGGGCCACCTTGCTGTACTTTATTTACTTTCATTGCTTGTTACTTGTTACAATTTATCTTATCACAAAACTATCTATTACCTACAATTTCAATGCTTGCAGAGAAAACCTTACTGAAGATCGCTTATCATTTCCTTCTGCTCCTCGTTGGGTTCGACACTCTTACTTATCGAAAGGACTACGATAGATCCCCTATACTTGTGGGTCATCAAGACTCTTTGCTGGCGCCGTTGCCGGGGAGCGTAGCGCTTTTGGTGAGTGGAACTTGGTAAGGAAACATTTATATAGTGTGCTGAAATTTTCTATCACTTGTTACTATGGAAACTAATCCTTTGAGGGGCTTGTTCAGGGTATCTTCACCCCGACCAGAAGAGCAAAGAGTAGCTCCTCAACCTACTGAACCTACTGAAAATATTTACTTTAAGATTCCTTCGGGTATGATAGAGAAACTGCTAGCTAATCCATTTGCAGGAGATGGAACATTGCATCCCGATTTACACCTTATCTCTGTGGATGAAGTTTGTGGATTATTTATGCTTGTAGGTATTCCCGATGATGTTGTCAACAGGAAGGTCTTCCCATTATCTTTGAAGGGAGATTCATTGACATGGTATAGGCTATGTGATGATACGGGATCTAGGAATTATAAACGATTAAAGTTGGAATTTCACCAAAAGTTCTACCCTATGCATCTTGTTCATCGTGATTGTAATCACATATATAATTTCTAGCCTCGCGAAGGAGAAGGCATCGCTCAAGCTTGGGGGAGGCTTAAGTCAATGTTATATTCATGGCCCAATCATGAGCTCTCCAGAGAAATGATTATTCAAAAAATTTATGCTCGGCTTTCTCTCAATGATCGCAACATGCTTGATACTTCGTGTGCTGGTTCTTATATGCTGAAGACTATTGAATTCAAATGGGACTTATTGGAAAGAATTAAACGCAACTCTGAAGATTGGGGTTCTGACGATGATAAGGAGTCAGGTATGACACCTAAGTTTGATTGTGTCAAATCTTTTATGGATACCAATGCCTTTCGTGGATTTAGCGCTAAATATGGACTTGACTCTGAGATAGTAGCTTCTTTCTGTGAATCTTTTGCTACTCACGTTGATCTCCATAAGGAGAAGTGGTTTAAATATAATCCTCCCGTTGAAGTAAAATTAGTTGCACCTATTACAGTTGAAGAAAAGACTGTCACTTATAGCGATCCTATTGTTCCTACTACCTATGTTGAGAAACCTCCTTTTCCTGTTAGGATAAAGGATCATGCTAAAACTTCGACTATTGTTCGCGAGAGTAATACAAGGACTTATACACCTCCTGAGCAAATCAATGTTGAACCTAATATTGCTATAGTTAAAGATCTCTTGGATGATGATTTAGATGGGCATGTTATTTATTTCTGTGGTGAGACTGCTAATATTGTTAGACCAGATGCTAAGATACATAGACCTGCTGTAGGCATGCCTGTTATTTCTATTAAGATAGGAGATCATTGTTATCATGGCTTATGTGATATCGGTGCTAGTGCTAGTGCGATACCCTATGACTTATATAAAGAAATTATGCATGATATTGCACCCGCTGAAATAGAAGATATTGATGTTACTATTAAGCTTGCTAATAGGGATACCATTAAACCAGTTGGGATAGTTAGAGATGTTGAAGTCTTGTGTGGGAAGGTTAAATACCCTGCTGATTTCCTTGTTCTTGGCTCCCCACAAGATGACTTTTGTCCCATTATTTTTGGTAGACCCTTCTTGAATACAGTTAACGCTAAGATTTATTGTGAAAAGGATACTGTTACAATTGGCTTAGAGGGTATGTCTCATGAGTTTAATTTTGCTAAGTTTCATAGACAACCTCGTGATAGAGAATCACCTAGTAAGGATGAGATTATTGGTCTTGCTTCTATTGCCGTACCTCCTACTGATCCGTTAGAACAATATTTGCTAGACCATGAAAATGATATGTTTATGAAGGAAAGAAGGGAAATAGATGAAGTGTTCCTTCAACAGGAACCTATGCTGAAACACAACCTACCCGTTGAAATTCTACGGGATCCCCCTCCACCCAAGGGTGATCCCGTGTTTGAACTCAAACCATTACCTGATAATCTTAAGTATGCTTATCTTGATGGAAAGAAAATATATCATGTAATTATTAGTGCTAACCTTTCAGAGAAAGAAGAAGAAATATTATTGAAAACTCTGAAGAAGCACCGTGCTGCTATTGGATATACTCTGGATGATCTCAAGGGCATTTGTCCACGTTATGCGAACACAAAATTAATTTGGAGGACGATGCCAAACCAGTTAGAGATCCTCAATGACGATTGTATCCTAAGATGAAAGAAGTGGTAAGAAAGGAGATACTAAAGCTCCTTGAGGCAGGTATAATCTATCCCGTTGCTGATAGTGATTGGGTAAGCCCTATCCATTGTGTTCCTAAAAAGGGAGGTATTACCGTCATTCCTAATGATAAAGATGAATTGATCTCGCAAAGAATTATTACAAGTTATAGGATGGTAATTGATTTCGGTAAATAAAGCTACTAAGAAAGATCATTACCCTTTACCTTTTATTGATCAAATGCTAGAAAGACTATACAAACACACACATTTCTGCTTTCTAGATGGTTATTCTGGTTTCTCTCAAATACCTGTGTCAGCGAAGGATCAATCAAAAACTACTTTCACTAGCCCTTTCGGTACTTTTGCTAATAGACGTATGCCTTTTGGTTTATGTAATGCACCTGCTACCTTTCAAAGATGTACGATGGCTATATTCTCTGACTTTTGTGAAAACATTTGTGAGGCATTCATGGATGATTTCTTCGTTTATGGATCCTATTTTGATGATTGCTTGAGCAACTTTGATCAAGTTTTGCAGAGATGCGAAGACACTAGTCTCGTCTTGAATTGGGAAAAGTGCCACTTTATGGTTAATGAAGGCATTGTCTTGGGGCGTAAGGTTTCCGAGAGAGGTATTGAAGTTGATAAAGCCAAAGTTGATGCTATTGAAAAGATGCCATGTCCCAAGGACATAAAAGGTATAAGAAGTTTCCTTGGTCATGCCGGCTTTTATAGGAGGTTCATTAAGGACTTATCTAAAATCTCTAGGCCTCTGACTAATTTATTGCAGAAAAGATATCCATTTTGTCTTTGATGATGATTGTGTAGAAGCATTGAAATACTTAAGAAAGCTTTGATCACTGCACCTATTGTTCAGCCACCTGATTGCAATTTACCCTTTGAAATTATGTGTGATGCTAGTGATTATGGTGTAGGTGATGTTCTAGGGCAAAGAGTTGATAAGAAATTGAATGTTATCCAGTATGCTAGTAAGACTCTTGATACTGCCCAGAGAAATTATGCTACTACTAAAAAAGAGTTCTTAGCAGTTGTGTTTGCATGTGATAAGTTTAGACCTTATATTGTTGATTCCAAAGTTACTATTCACACTTATCATGCTGCTATTAAATATCTTACGGAAAAGAAATATGCTAAGCCTAGACTCATTAGATGGGTTCTCTTGCTCCAAGAATTTGATTTGCATGTTATAGATAGAAAGGGAGCTGAGAACCCCTTTGCAGAAAACTTGTCTAGGTTAGAGAATGTTCTTGATGACCCACTGCCTAATGATGATAGCTTTCCTGATGAACAATTAGCGGTCGTTAATGCTTCTCGTACTGCTCCTTGGTATGTTGATTATGCTAATTACATTGTTGCTAAGTTTATACCACCTAGTTTCACATACCAGCAAAAGAAAAAGTTCTTTTCTGATTTAAGACATTACTTCTGGGATGACCCACACCTTTATATAGAAGGAGTAGATGGTGTTATTAGATGTTGTGTACCTGAGCATGAACAGGAACAGATCCTACACGAGTGTCACCCTGAATCATATGGAGGACACCACGCTGGAGACAGAACTGCACATAAGGTATTGCAATCTGGTTTTTATTGGCCTACTCTCTTTAAAGATGCTCGTAAGTTTGTCTTATCTTGTGATGAATGTCAAAGTTTTGGTAATATTAGTAGACGTCAAGAAATGCCTATGAATTATTCTCTTGTTATTGAACCATTTGATGTTTGGGGCTTTGATTATATGGGACCTTTTCCTGCCTCCAATGGTTATACACATATTTTAGTTGTTGTTGATTACGTTACTAAGTGGGTAGAAGCTATTCCAACTAGTAGTGCTGATCATAACACTTCTATTAAAATGCTTAAAGAAGTTATTTTTCCGAGGTTTGGAGTCCCTAGATATCTTATGACTGACGGTGGTTCACATTTTATTCATGGTGCTTTCCGTAAGATGCTTGCTAAGTATGATGTTAATCATAGAATTGCATCTCCTTGTCACCCGCGTCTAGTGGTCAAGTAGAGTTGAGCAACAGAGAGCTCAAATTAATTTTGCAAAAGACTGTGAATAGATCTAGAAAGAATTGGTCCAAGAAACTTGATGATGCATTATGGGCCTATAGAACTGCATACAAAAATCCTATGGGTATGTCTCTGTATAAGATGGTTTATGGAAAAGCATGTCACTTACCTCTTGAACTTGAACATAAAGCATATTGGGCTATTAAAGAGCTCAACTATGACTTCAAACTTGCTAGTGAGAAGAGGTTATTTGATATTAGCTCACTTTATGAATGGAGAACCCAAGCCTATGAAAATGCCAAGCTATTCAAAGAAAAAGTCAAATGCTGGCATGATAAAAGGATACAAAAGCGTGAGTTTAACGTAGGTGATTATGTGTTATTATTCAACTCTCGTTTAAGATTTTTTGCAGGAAAACTTCTCTCTAAATGGGAAGGTCCTTACGTGTCATGCCCAATATGCGGCCCTATCCAAAAGGAACTCGAAGGTCCCACCAAGGATAGACCCGCATATTGGAACGCTTTTGCAAGGTGGATATCATTACATCAACATAACATAATAGTGGGGATACATCCAAGAGGCATACAATGCCACACGAATACAACATCATATTACATAAGAGCACCATCCGACTACGGATGAAACACAAACAGAAACTCGAACGACATCCACCCTGCTAGCCCAGGCTGCCGACCTGGAACCTATCCCCTGATCGAAGAAGAAGCAGAAGAAGAACTCAATGCAAGCAAGCATCGCTCTCGCGTCAAGATCATCGCATAAACCTGTACCTGCAACTGTTGTTGTAGTAATCTGTGAGCCACGAGGACTCAGCAATCCCATTACCATGGGTATCAAGACTAGCAAAGCTTAATGGGTAAGGAAGGGGTAAAGTGGTGAGGTTGCAGCAGCGACTAAGCAAGATATGGTGGCTAACATACGCAAATGAGAGCGAGAAGAGAAACAAAGGAATGGTCGTGAAGCTAGCAATGATCAAGAGGTGATCCTGAACACCTACTTACGTCAATCATAACCCAGAAACCGTGTTCACTTCCCGGACTCCGATGAGAAGAGACCATCACGGCTACACACGCGGTTGATGCGTTTTAATTCGGATCTGGTGTCAAGTTATCTACAACCAGACATTAACAAATTCCCATCTGCCACATAATCGCGGGCACGGCTCTCGAAAGTTTATACCCTGCATGGGTGTCCCAACTTAGCCCATGACAAGCTCTCGCGATCAACGAAGGAATAGACCTTCTCCCAGGAAGACCCGATCAGTCTCGGAATCCCGGTTTACAAGACATTTCGACAATGGTAAAACAAGACCAGCAAAGCCGCCCGATGCGCCGACAATCCCGATAGGAGCTGCACATATCTCGTTCTCAGGGCAACACCGGATAAGCGAAGAGTACAGGTACCGACGAATCCAAGTTGCCCAGGAATGGTCCCGCACGGTGCTCTAGTTTGGACCAACACTTAGACAAGCATTGGACCGGGGGGGCTATAATAAAGATGACCCTCGAGAGAGCGACTCCCAAGGAAAAAGTAGGTGGTGGTGAGGCAAATGGTAAAACCAAGGTTGGGCCTTGCTGGACAAGTTTTATTCAAAGCGAACTGTCAGGGGGGTCCATAAATCACCCGATCGCATTAGGAATGCAAAATCCGGGAACATAACACCGGTATGACGGAAACTAGGGCGGCAAGAGTGGAACAAAACACCAGGCATAAGGCCGAGCCTTCCACCCTTTACCAAATATATAGATGCATTAATAATATAAGAGATATTGTGATATCCCAACATAACCCTGTCCACCATGGAGCAATCTTCAATTTCACCTGCAACTAGCAACGCTATAAGAGGGGCTGAGCAAAAGCGGTAACATAGACAAACAATGGTTTGCATAGGAAAGGTGTCAAAGTTTAAGGGTTCATGGCAAAATGGGATGGCTTGATAACCAGGTAATAGGTAGCGCAGCATAGCAATAGAACGAAGAAACTAGCATAGCAATGATAGTAGTGAGATCCAGGGTAGCGGTCATCTTGCCTGAAATCCCGCAAGGAAGAAGAACGAGTCCATGAAGAAGATGAAGCCACGAAGAAGAACCACACGTAGACGAACGAATCCTCACGATCGCAACGAAACGGGAACTATCGAGAAGAAGCACACAACATAGTAAACACACCACACATGAACAAGACATGATGCACAACAAGCATGATGCATGACAAAACTAGATGAAGCTACTCATGGCAAAAGATGACGCAAACAAGAACAACACATCAAGGCAAATTTAAATGAGGCCGGAAACAACATATAACAATTCCGGCAAGTCCTCATATGCATATTTCGAAATTGGTCCAGAACTGAATAAACATTATGTTCAAGTTGTTAAACAGCAAGTTAAGATGCACCAAGATGATCTACACGAACTTCTAGTCAAGTTCCATATAAAGTTCATTAGATTCGGAGCTACGGCTTAGAAGATATGAGCAAAACATGTTAAGCATGGCATTGATGCAAAAATGCATACAAACATCAAGCAAACACCTCAAAACATGGATGCAACATGATAATATGAAGATACATGCAAAAACAAGCAAGTTTCATATAGAGCACACTCAAAACGGAGCAACGGTGCAACACATACACTCTATACAAGTCATAGCAACAATCTGTCCATAACAGCAACTAGGCATCTTACAAGCATCAAAACAATATGCTACAGCACCCCAACATAAGAACAAAAGGCATGGGCATGAATTACACGTAAAGCATAACAAAACATGAACACTGAGCTATCTCCAGAAACAATTAGAACATGCTCCAAAACACATGGTAAGATTGCAAATAATAACAGTTTTAGGCTTGGCAGAAATAACATCAGGTTGCAATGTTTAGAGCTATCAAACAACATGTTACAGGAAGCTATCATGGCAAACAAAGGCATGGCACGATACTACTAAATGCATAGAACAACAGTCCCTTACTGACCATGAGCCAAAAAGGCATAGAAAATATGATGGCACCCATGTAAACATGGCAAGTTATATTACAGATTCAAACATGGCAGAAAACAACAATAAGTAGGCATGTTCGTGAGCTTGAACCACTCACCACAGAGAAATACATGGCATGGCAAGGCAACCAACAGTAAGAAGGTATGTTTATGAAGCTAAGCATGGCAAGATCAAGTTCATAGGGTGCATGGATCACTAGGAAAACACATGGGAATAAGTGAACTTAATGTTAACAGGCTGACAGCAACATTTTCAAGCAACTTTGGAGCAAGATTACAACATGTTCCAGCAGGGTATAATTGCAACCAAGGGCATGAATGGATAGAGCAAGACATGTAGATCAGAACATGTTTATAGGACATCTCCAGATTATGCATAGAATGATTAGTAGCAACATGTTAACATAGCAACAAAATATAACAGAATCTGTCAGGAAAACAGCAACAGCAACTACCCTACTTAGCAAGCTTGATACACTCAGCAAACAACTCACAAAAATACATGGTTAACACCCCTGGAAAGATGGCATGGCATAGAACAACATACATGTAGACATCAACCTCATAGGATGCACACATCAATCATGGCAAAAATGACAAATGAGCAAGTTATAACAGTTTCAGCAAATTAACATCAACATGCACTCTTCCAACAGCATTTCGGGCATAAAGATGACCTCAAATGAAAATGATGCAATGGAATGAAATGAAGTACTCGTCGCGGCGAACAATTTGACATATTATACGCACGAAACGGAGCTACGGATGCAGAGATGTGATGCGATGAACATGGCATGTTTATGTTAGAAAACAGGGACTTGGTGAAAAATTTGGACCTCGGGGAATCTGGACGGGGTCGTGCGGGATGGGGAGATCCGGGGGAGAGCCGCGCGTTTGGATGAAGGGAGCGGTGGATCTGGTCCCGGTTGACCAGATCCGGGCGAGGACGACGGCGAGGTGCTCCGACGAGCGGCGTGGTGGCCGGAGACGGCGACGACGGAGGAGCGGGGCGGAGGGCCGGCGCGGGGCGGAGGCGCAGCTCGGCCGAGGAGGCTCGGGCGGCCGCGCGGGAGACCGAGGCCGGCGGAGGCCGGCGCGGGCAGCGCGGCGGCGCGGGATCTGGCCGCGGGGCGGCGGCGGCGAGGCGCCCGGCGGGCGCGGGGTCGCCGGCGGGCAGAGGCGGCGGGGCGTGGGTGGCTCCGGCGTGGCAGCGCCCGCGGGAGCGGCGGCGGCGGCGGGTTGGGCCCCGCGGGCCCGAGGCGAGGCGGTGGAGGGCGGAGCCCGGCGGCGGCGATGCGGCTGGCGGCGGCGGCGCTCGCCGGCGGCGGGCCGGGAGCCGAGGCGCGGGCGGCGAGGCGCGCGGGCCGGCCGGGCTTCCCGCGGGCCTGGCGGGCCGGCGTCGCGGGGGAGGCCGAAGTGCCACGTGGCGGCCCCTGATTGGCCGGGGCAGCGGCGGCGGGCGTGTCCGGTGTCGACGGGGATGAATTTTTGGGTTTGGACTGCGGGATTTCGGGGGAGGCCACATATTTATAGGTAGAGGGAGCTAGGAGAGTCCAAATGAGGAGCGGTTTTCAGCCACGCGATCGTGATCGAATGACTGAGAGCATGGAGGGGAGTTAGATGGGTTTTGGGCCACTTTGGAAGGGGTGTTGGGCTGCAACAAAAGAGGGCTTGACGGTTACCCGGTTAACCGTTGGAGTATCAAACAGCCCCCAAATGGCACGAAACTTGACAGGTGGTCTACCGGTGCTATACCAAGGCCGCTTGGCAAACCTCGGGTCATTCCGAGAAAGTTTAACACCCTCTCACAAGGAGAGACAAAAAGGGGGACGCTGGGGGACATAGGAGTGCCGAATTGCAAAACGGACAACGGGGAAAATGCTCGGATGCATGAGACGAACATGAATGCGAAATGAGATGCACATGGTGACTTGATAAAATGCAGATGATGACATGGCAAAATGCGACACGCAAGGAAATGACATGGCAACAACGGCAAATAACTGGCGAACACCTGGCGCATCGGATCCGGGGCGTTACAACACTCCTCCACTAACAAGAGATCTCATCCCGAGATCTTAGGACCGAGACGGAAGGGAAAAGGGATGAGGTGAAACAAGAACTCAAGAGAAGAAGCCAAGAATCGAGAGCACTCGAGAATAAGAGAGGAACAACTAGAATGACGAGAATCGAAAGCTCACGGAATCAAATAGACTATGAAACCACTCGTTCTAACCGGAGTGGTTAGAATGAGAAAAGAAACGAATAAGACTGAAAGGATTTAGGTAGCACTCCGACTGAAGATGGGAGGATTAGAACGAACTTGAGAGGATGGAATGGCACTTGACGAACTCTTGCGGAAAGAATTATCTCATGAAGAACCACCATGAAGAACTCCGGTGACAAAAGGATGATGAGATAGAAATGAAGGATGAAAGAATAAGATGAGCCTTGCGGTGATTAGATGGAGGTTCCGACAAGATGGCCGAGGAAGCTTGAACTTCGGAAAAGTAAAGATGAAAAAACTTGGAACTAGAATTTATTCATCACGAACAAACTCCAAAGGAAAGGATTACTCGCTTGCATGAAATAAGAATAAGATTTATTGTATGCTTATCCTTCATCAAATTAAATTGATGACAAGCAATGGATTTTGCATACTACTTATCCTTCTTGAAAAGGAATTGAGAAGTGACATATCACAGACTTGAGAAGGTCTTCATGAACCACCGGTAGGATTGAAATGAACGAATGGATTAATATGATAAACAAGGAAAAGAATCTGAAAGAACCACCGTGAGAATTCGAAAATGACTGATGAAAGAGACTTAATCACCGGGAAGAATACTGAGATGAACGAAGGGGCATGGATATAGAATAATTGGAGAATGAATTTGAAAAACTTAGAACGAAGAAATCTTCCGAAAAGATGGCCTCCAGATGATCGACAGAGAAAACAGCTCCTGAAATGCTCCGGATGGATGAAAAGAATTTGCATGACTTGAAACAATTTGATAGGATAACATCGAGCTAGCACCGCGAATCTCCGGGAGAACGGACAAGATGTAGAGGACAGATTCTTCTTCGGTCTTCAAATGATGACGAGAAACACCACCAAAATTACTGAGGTACTCCGGGAGAATGAAAAGCGAAGAGGTTGAGCCAACAATGAAATGATTTGAAATCGATCTTGGAAAAGGCATGTGACTGATGGGATTCATTCTTACGTCACACTTTGAAAAGAATTGAGAATAACTCCGTGGAATCAGAAGAGTCAGGTAAGATCCTGGGAAAAGACCTGTGGGTTAGGGCCCACTAAAAAGATAACACCGTTGGAAAAGATTGTTGAATAGATAGATGCTGCACCGGAACAATTGAAATATTTGAATGAGGTGACAACCTCGAATTAGTTCGAATACTGACAAATCTCCTGAGATGTCTTGCACACTCCGGAAGGATAAACTGGCGAGAGGCGAACGAGCAAGGAAAACACTTCGAGGAAAAGAATATGATCAACCCGAAAAACTTGAATTGAAACCACCGGAAAAGAAAAGAGATGAAGAATGACGAACGAGACGAGAATTCACCGGTTGAGATAATTGAGGGAAGACTGAAGAGGCTCCACACGGATGAAATTGATGGTCAAAACAGAGTCAGGCTCCGGGAAGAAGAGGGTGGGAGGGCGGGAAGACAAGGGTAACTTGGACGGGGGAACCGACGAATATCTTGAAGAGAAAACACCGGTTAAAACATTGAGGAAAGAAAGCAAAGACTACGCACGAGTAGGATGGATGCTCGATTAGGGACTCCTGTTCCGAGAGGAAGAAGGGTGGGCGGGTGGGAAAAGAAAACAACTGAGGATTGAACTTGGCAACGATGAAGAGGCTCGAGTCAACTTGACGAGAAATGCACCGGATGAAAAAGGATGGACAACTCACGAAAACTAACCACGTGATCCTAAAGAAAAATTTGAACGGGAAGAGGAGTAGTTCAAAACACCTATGTCAAGATTCCTCACCAGAGCCACGAAGGGGCTGAGGAGTAAAAATAATTCCTACTCTCCGATATAACTAGACTTCGAAAATAGTTTTCTTCTAGACTCAACAACGGCCAAACTACACGATCAATCAAGGGGGCTCCTAAGGTCGGTCGAGGCTCTGATACCAACTTGTCACGCCCAATATGCGACCCTATCCAAAAGGAACTCGAAGGTCCCACCAAGGATAGACCCGCATATTGGAACGCTTTTGCAAGGTGGATATCATTACATCAACATTACATAATAGTGGGGATACATCCAAGAGGCATACAATGCCACACGAATACAACATCATATTACATAAGAGCACCATCCGACTACGGATGAAACACAAACATAAACTCGAACGACATCCACCCTGCTAGCCCAGGCTGCCGACCTGGAACCTATCCCCTGATCGAAGAAGAAGCAGAAGAAGAACTCAATGCAAGCAAGCATCGCTCTCGCGTCAAGATCATCGCATAAACCTGTACCTGCAACTGTTGTTGTAGTAATCTATGAGCCACGAGGACTCAGCAATCCCATTACCATGGGTATCAAGACTAGCAAAGCTTAATGGGTAAGGAAGGGGTAAAGTGGTGAGGTTGCAGCATCGACTAGGCAAGATATGGTGGCTAACATACGCAAATGAGAGCGAGAAGAGAAACAAAGGAACGGTCGTGAAGCTAGCAATGATCAAGAGGTGATCCTGAACACCTACTTACGTCAATCATAACCTAGAAACCGTGTTCACTTCCCGGACTCCGCCGAGAAGAGACCATCACGGCTACACACGCGGTTGATGCGTTTTAATTCGGATCTGGTGTCAAGTTATCTACAACCGGACATTAACAAATTCCCATCTGCCACATAACCGCGGGCACGGCTCTCGAAAGTTTATACCCTGCAGGGGTGTCCCAACTTAGCCCATGACAAGCTCTCGCGATCAACGAAGGAATAGACCTTCTCCCAGGAAGACCCGACCAGTCTCGGAATCCCGGTTTACAAGACATTTCGACAATGGTAAAACAAGACCAGCAAAGCCACCCGATGCGCCGACAATCCCGATAGGAGCTGCACATATCTCGTTCTTAGGGCAACACCGGATAAGCCAAGCGTACAGGTACCGACGAATCCAAGTTACCAAGGAATGGTCCCGCATGGTGCTCTAGTTTGGACCAACACTTAGACAAGCATTGGCTCGGGGGTGCTATAATAAAGATGACCCTCGAGAGAGCGACTCCCGAGGGAAAAGTAGGTGGTGGTGAGGCAAATGGTAAAACCAAGGTTGGGCCTTGCTGGACAAGTTTTATTCAAAGCGAACTGTCAGGGGGGTCCCATAAATCACCCGACCGCGTTAGGAATGCAAAATCCGGGAACATAACACCGGTATGACGGAAACTAGGGCGGCAAGAGTGGAACAAAACACCAGGCATAAGGCCGAGCCTTCCACCCTTTACCAAATATATAGATGCATTAATAATACAAGAGATATTGTGATATCCCAACATAACCCTGTCCACCATGGAGCAATCTTCAATTTCACCTGCAACTAGCAACGCTATAAGAGGGGCTGAGCAAAAGCGGTAACGTAGCCAAACAATGGTTTGCATAGGAAAGGTGTGAAAGGTTAGGGGTTCATGGCAAAATGGGATGGCTTGATAACCAGGTAATAGGTAGCGCAGCATAGCAATAGAACGAAGCAACTAGCATAGCAATGATAGTAGTGAGATCCAGGGTAGCGGTCATCTTGCCTGAAATCCCACAAGGAAGAAGAACGAGTCCATGAAGAAGATGAAGCCACGAAGAAGAACCACACGTAGACGAACGAATCCTCACGATCGCAACGAAACGGGAACTATCGAGAAGAAGCACACAACATAGTAAACACACCACACATGAACAAGACATGATGAACAACAAGCATGATGCATGACAAAACTAGATGAAGCTACTCATGGCAAAAGATGATGCAAACAAGAACAACACATCAAGGCAAGTTTAAATGAGGCCGGAAACAACATATAACAATTCCGGTAAGTCCTCATATGCATATTTCGAAATTGGTCCAGAACTGAATAAACATTATGTTCAAGTTGTTAAACAGCAAGTTAAGATGCACCAAGATGATCTACACGAAATTCTAGTCAAGTTCCATATAAAGTTCATTAGATTCGGAGCTACGGCTTAGAAGATATTAGCAAAACAAGTTAAGCATGGCATTGATGCAAAAATGCATACAAACATCAAGCAAACACCTCAAAACATGGATGCAACATGATAATATGAAGCTACATGCAAAAACAAGCAAGTTTCATATAGAGCACACTCAAAACGGAGCAACGGTGCAACACATACACTCTATACAAGTCATAGCAACAATCTGTCCATAACAGCAACTAGGCATCTTACAAGCATCAAAACAATATGCTACAGCACCCCAACATAAGAACAAAAGGCACGGGCATGAATTACACGTAAAGCATAACAAAACATGAACACTGAGCTATCTCCAGAAACAATTAGAACATGCTCCAAAACACATGGTAAGATTGCAAATAATAACAGTTTCAGGCTTGGCAGAAATAACATCAGGTTGCAATGTTTAGAGCTATCAAACAACATGTTACAGGAAGCTATCATGGCAAACAAAGGCATGGCATGATACTACTAAATGCATAGAACAACAGTCCCTTACTGACCATGAGCCAAAAAGGCATATAAAATATGATGGCACCCATGTAAACATGGCAAGTTATATTACAGATTCAAACATGGCAGAAAACAACAATAAGTACGCATGTTCGTGAGCTTGAACCACTCACCACAGAGAAATACATGGCATGGAAAGGCAACCAACAGTAAGAAGGCATGTTTATGAAGCTAAGCGTGGCAAGATCAAGTTCATAGGGTGCATGGATCACTAGGAAAACACATGGGAACAAGTGAACTTAATGTTAACAGGCTGACAGCAACATTTTCAAGCAACTTTGGAGCAAGATTACAACATGTTCCAGCAGGCTATAATTCCAACCAAGGGCATGAATGGATAGAGCAAGACATGTAGATCAAAACATGTTTATAGGACATCTCCAGATTATGCATAGAATGATTAGTAGCAACATGTTAACATAGCAACAAAATATAACAGAATCTGTCAGGAAAACAGCAACAGCAACTACCCTACTTAGCAAGCTTGATACACTCAGCACACAACTCACAAAAATACATGGTTAACACCCCTGGAAAGATGGCATGGCATAGAACAACATACATGTAGACATCAACCTCATAGGATGCACACATCAATCATGGCAAAAATGACAAATGAGCAAGTTATAACAGTTTCAGCAAATTAACATCAACATGCACTCTTCCAACAGCATTTCGGGCATAAAGATGACCTCAAATGAAAATGATGCAATGGAATGAAATGAAGTACTCGTCGCGGCGAACAATTTGACATATTATACGCACGAAACAGAGCTACGGATGCAGAGATGTGATGCGATGAACATGGCATGTTTATGTTAGAAAACAGGGACTTGGTGAAAAATTTGGACCTCGGGGAATCTGGACGGGGTCGTGCGGGATGGGGAGATCCGGGGGAGAGCCGCGCGTTTGGATGAAGGGATCGGTGGATCTGGTCCCGGTTGACCAGATCCGGGCGAGGACGACGGCGAGGTGCTCCGGCGAGCGGCGCGGTGGCCGGAGACGGCAACGGCGGAGGAGCGGGGCGGAGGGCCGGCGCGGGGCGGAGGCGCAGCTCGGCCGCGGAGGCTCGGGCGGCCGCGCGGGAGGCCGAGGCCGGCGGAGGCCGGCGCGGGCAGCGCGGCGGCGCGGGGTCCGGCCGCGGGGCGGCGGCGGCGAGGCGCCCGGCGGGCGCGGGGTCGCCGGCGGGCAGAGGAGGCGGGGCGCGGGCGGCTCCGGCGGGGCAGCGCCCGCGGGAGCAGCGGCGGCTGTGGGTTGGGCCCCGCGGGCCCGAGGCGAGGCGGCGGAGGGCG
The DNA here is from genome assembly GCA_963921465.1 of Triticum timopheevii. Lineage (NCBI taxonomy): Eukaryota > Viridiplantae > Streptophyta > Magnoliopsida > Poales > Poaceae > Triticum > Triticum timopheevii. The sequence continues at coordinate 241,356,821 of OY997264.1, read as the reverse complement.
GAGCCCAGCGGCGGCGATGCGGCTGGTGGCGGCGGCGCTCGCCCGCGGCGGGCCGGGAGCCGAGGCACGGGCGGCGGGGCGCGCGGGCCGGCCGGGCTTCCCGCGGGCCTGGCGGGCCGGCGGCGCGGGGGAGGCCGAAGTGCCACGTGGCGGCCCCCGATTGGCCGGGGCGGCGGCGGCGGACGTGTCCGGCGGCTGCCGGACGTGTCCGGTGGCGACGGGGATGAATTTTAGGGTTTGGACTGCGGGATTTCGGGGGAGGCCACATATTTATAGGTAGAGGGAGCTAGGAGAGTCCAAATGAGGAGCGGTTTTCGGCCACGCGATCGTGATCGAACGACCGAGAGCATGGAGGGGAGTTAGATGGGTTTTGGGCCACTTTGGAAGGGTTGTTGGGCTGCAACAAAAGAGGGCTTTACGGTTACCCGGTTAACCGTTGGAGTATCAAACAGCCCCCAAATGGCACGAAACTTGACAGGTGGTCTACCGGTGCTATACCAAGGCCGCTTGGCAAACCTCGGGTCATTCCGAGAAAGTTTAACACCCGCTCACAAGGAGAGACAAAAAGGGGGACGCCGGGGGACATAGGAGTGCCGGATTGCAAAACGGACAACGGGAAAAATGCTCGGATGCATGAGACGAACATGAATGCGAACTGAGATGCACATGGTGACATGATAAAATGCAGATGATGGCATGGAAAAATGCAACAAGCAAGCAAATGACATGGCAACAACGGCGAATAACTGGCGAACACCTGGCGCATCGGATCCGGGGCGTTACATTACATTATCGAGGAGGTCTATCGTTCCGGTGCCATAAAAATCAAAAACTTCGAAGGCACAAGTCCGAGGGTGGTGAACGGTCTAAGAATTAAACATTACATCTCAGGTAATCCTATGAATGTTGAAACTAATATTGTTGAAACTGTAACCCCAGAGGAATACATAAGGGACACTTTCCAGAACGTTCTAGACTCCGAAAAGGAATAGGTATGTGGTATGGTAAGTAAACTGATTCCAAAACAATTCTAATGGCAATTTTTATCCGTTTTTGAATATTTAAGAATTTTAGGAAGAAAGAAGTAATCCGAGAAGGACACGAGGCCTCCACGAGGGTGGAGGGCGCGCCCACCCTTCCTGGGCGCGCCCCCCTGTCTCATGGCCACCTCGTGTGCCTCCTGGACTCCGTTTTCTTGCATGTTACGTATTTTGATCCGTAAAAATTCATTATATAATCTCCCGAAGGCTTTGACCACCGTATCATGCAAATATCCTCTGTTTTTGTTTCGAGCTATTTTTGTTACAGATCTAGAGCACTATGACGTTGCCCTCCTTCAACAATGAAGACAAGGATGCTTGGCTATTGAAGATAGAGCTGAAAAGAGAATAACCGGAAGAGATCAACAAGGATGAAGGGATCAAGAAGGCCATCGAGGTTCAAGCTCCGGCGGTGGAAGAAGAAGACATCCCTCAACCCTTACCTAACCTCTTTACTCCAACTGAGTTTGAAGCTTTCAAGATGATTGAGTTAGCTCGCATATAGAATAAGTATCTCACACAGGAGAATATTTTGTTGAAGGATCATACCGCCGGACTCAAGGGCATTATCCACAAGCTCGGGGAGCTTTTACGCTCGATGTGCGACTATCCACCATCATCATCACCACCTCCATCCCCTCTGAGGACATAATCACATGGGTATGGGCACTCCCCTTGGCAACTGCCAAGCTTGGGGGAGGTGCCCCGGTATCGTATCACCATCGCACTCCTGTCTTTACCATTTTATTTAGTTCGATCCTTTTAGTAGTATCTTGATCTACTAGATTGAAGTTTTAGTATCAAGTAGTTTTGAGTTTTGCTTTGTGATCTCTTTATGTAATTGAGTTCGTGAGCTATTTATAAAAAAGATTAGTGTTGAGTCAAGGGCTTTGCTATCTTGATATGATCTTAAGGAAGTAGAAAGAATAAAAAGAATAAAAGAGTTCATATTGATCTTATGGATAGTAATGGCTTCACACATAGAAAGTATGAGGCATAAAAGTTGTTGAGAGTTGACAAACTTAGTTTTGGTCATCGTTGCAATTAATAGGAAGTAATAAGGGAAGAGAGGTTTCACATACAAATATATTATCTTGGACATCTTTTATGATTGTGAAGTACTCATTAAGTATGACATGCTAAAAGAGTTGATGTTGGACAAGGAAGACAACATAATGGTTTATGTTTTGTCACATCTCAGTTAAAGTATATTGTCATTGACCTTCCAAACATGTTGAGCTTGCCATTCCCCCTCATGCTAGCCAAATTCCTTGCACCAAGTAGAGATACTAATTGTGCTTCCAATTATCCTTAAACCCAGTTTTGCCATGAGAGTCCACCATACCTACCTATGGATTGAGTAAGATCTTTCAAGTAAGTTGTCATGTTGTAGGCAATAAAAATTGCTATCTAAATATGTATGACTTATTAGTGCAGAGAAAATAAGCTTTATACGATCTTGTGGTGGAAGCAATAAAAGCGACAGACTGCATAATAAAGGTCCACATACAAGTGGCAATATAAAGTGACGTTCTTTTGCATTAAGATTTAATGCATCCTACCCTAAAAGCACATGACAACCTTTGCTTCCCTCTGCGAATGGCCTATCATTTACTTTATGTTTTTACTTTATGCTTGAGTCAAGGTGATCTCCACCTTTCCCTTTTTCATTTTATCCTTTGGCAAGCTCCTCGTGTTTGAAAGATCTTGATATATATATATATATATATATATATCCAATTGGATGTAAGTTAGCATGAACTATTATTGTTGACATCTGAAAGCACAAGTGCTCCCGAGGTGGTTTTGGTAATTAATGTCAACATATCTCTTGTTGGACTAACACTTTTATCTAGTATATTTCAGATAAGTTCAACAATGGAGTGGCATGGACTAAAGGATGTGGGAACTCCTTCAAGATGCTAAGGACAAAGGATTGGCTCAAGCTTCAAGCTCAAGACTCTTCATTTTACATTTTAGTGGTCCAAGATCACATTGAGTCTATAGGAAAAGCCAATACTATCAAGGAGGGATGAGGTGTTGCTTAATGAGCCTCTTGCTTCATGTGCTTTGTGATATGCTCCAAAACCCTCAGCCACTTTCCCACTTCCAGAAATGACCTAAACCTAAAGCCAAAATCGGTCACACCGATTCTTCCTATCCGGCGCCACCGATTCCAAAAGTCATAGCCACTGCCACAAACCCTAAGCAAATCGGTCTTACCGATAGGGATCTCGGTCTCACCGAGATGGGATTGTAATCTCTCTATGTGTATGTCCACTATCAAAATTGGTCTCACCGAGTTTGAGCAATCGGTACTACCGAGATTACAATGCAAACTCTTTGGACAACTTATTACCAAAATCGGTCCCACTGAGTTTGAGTAATCAGTCCCACCGAGTTTGCCTGACCAACTCTTATTACCAAATCGGTCTCACCGAGTTTGTGTAATCGGTCTTACCAAGATTACGTTATGCCCTAACCCTAACCGAATCGGTCTCACCGAGATGCATGTCTGTCCCACCGAAAATCACTAACGGTCACTAGGTTTACTAAATCGGTCCGACCGAGTTTAACGATTCGGTCCCACTGAGTTTGGTAAATTGTGTGTAACGGTTAGATTTTGTGTGGAGGCTATATATACCCCTCCACCTCCTCTTCATTCGTGGAGAGAGCCATCAAAACAAACCTACACTTCCAACTTACCATTTCTGAGAGAGAACCACCTACTCATGTGTTGAGGCCAAGATATTCCATTCCTACCATATGAATCTTGATCTCTAGCCTTTCCCAAGTTGCTTTCCACTCAAATCTTCTTTCCACCAGATCCAAAACCTATGAGAGAGAGTTGAGTGTTGGGGAGACTATCATTTGAAGCACTAGAGCAAGGAGTTCATCATCAACGCACTATTTGTTACTTCTTGGAGAGTGGTGTCTCCTAGATTGGCTAGGTGTCTCTTGGGAGCCTCCGACAAGATTGTGGAGTTGAACCAAGGAGTTTGTAAGGGCAAGGAGATCGCCTACTTCGTGAAGATCTACTACTAGTGAGGTAAGTCCTTCGTGGGCGACAGCCATGGTGGGATAGACAAGGTTGCTTCTTCGTGGACCCTTCGTGGGTGGAGCCCTCCGTGGACTCGCGCAGCCGTTACCCTTCGTGGGTTGAAGTCTTCATCAACGTGGATGTACGATAGCATCACCTATTGGAACCACGCCAAAAACATCCGTGTCTCCAATTGTGTTTGAATCCTCCAAACCCTTCCCTTTACTTTCTTGCAAGTTGCATGCTTTACTTTCCGCTGCTCATATACTCTTTGCATGCTTGCTTGATATGTATTGTGAATGTTGAAATTGTGCCTAAACTCCACTTAAACTCAAAGAAACTTAAATATTGCAACTTTGGTAGTTAGTGTCTAATCACCCCCCCCCCCTCTAGACACCTCTTCTCAAGGTCCTACAACATCACCTAAAGGTGAATACGTTGGGAGGCAACACAATAAGCCCCTATCTTTCTTAGTGTCCGGCTGAAACTCCATAACTACAAGTACTGCATGAGTGTTAGCAATTGTAGGAGACTACATGATAGTTGAGTATGTGGACTTGCTGAAAAGCTCTATTCTTGACTCTTTCTGATGTTATGATAAATTGTAATTGCTTCAATGACTGAGATTGTAGTTAGTTAGTTCCCAATGAAGTTTCTGAACCATACTTGACATTGTGAATTATCGTTACTTGAACATAAGAGATCATATGACAAAATCTATTTATGTTGTTGTTATAAGAATGATCATGATGCCCTCATGTCCGTATTTTATTTTTATCGATACCTCTATCTCTAAACATGTGGACATATTTTTCGATATCGGCTTTCGCTTGAGGACAAGCGAGGTCTAAGCTTGGGGGAGTGATACGTCCATTTTGCATCATGCTTTTATATCAATATTTATTGCATCATGGGCTGTTATTACACATTATATATCAATACATATGGCTATTCTCTCTTATTTTACAAGGTTTACCATGAAGAGGGGGGATGCCGACAGCTGCAATTCTGGTGGAAAAGGAGCAAACATTGGAAACCTATTCTGCACTGCTCCAAAAATCTTGAAACTCCACGAAAGTTATTTTTGGAATAAATTATTGAGCAAAAGAAACACCAGAGGGGGCCCACACCCTGGCCAGGAGGGTGGGGGGCGCGCCCACCCCTACTTGGTGTGCCCCCTGTCTCCTGGGCCCCCTGGTGGCCCTCCGATGTCCATCTTCTGCTATATGAAGGCTTTTACCCTGGAAAAAATCAGAGGCAAGCTTACGGGACGAAACTCCGCCGCCACGAGGCGGAACCAATCTAGAGCTCCGGCAGAGCCGATCTGCAGGGGAAACTTCCCTCCGGGAGGGGGAAATCATCACCATCATCATCACCAACGATCCTCTCATCAGGAGGGGGTCAATCTCCATCAACATCTTCACTAGCACCATCTCCTCTCAAAACCCTAGTTCATCTCTTATATCCAATCTTGTATCAAACCCACAAATTGGTACCTATGGGTTGCTACTGGTGTTGATTACTCCTTGTAGTTGATCTAATTGGTTTACTTGGTGGAAGATCATATGTTCAGATCCTTAATGCATATTATTACTCCTCTGATTATGAACATGAATATGCTTTGTGAGTAGTTACGTTTGTTCCTGAGGACATGGGTGAAGTCTTGCTATTAGTAGTCATGTGAATTTGGTATTCGTTCAATATTTTGATGAGATGTATGTTGTCTTTCCTCTAGTGGTGTTATGTCAACGTCGACTACAAGACACTTCACCATTATTTGGGCCTAGAGGAAGGCATTGGAAAGTAATAAGTAGATGATGGGTTGCTAGATTGACAGAAGCTTAAACCCTAGTTTATGCGTTGCTTCGTAAGGGGCTGATTTGGATCCATATGTTTAATGCTGTGGTTAGGTTTACCTTAATACTTCTTTTGTAGTTGCGGATGCTTGCAATAGGGGTTAATCATAAGTGGGATGCTTGTCCAAGTAAGGGCAGTACCCAAGCACTGGTCCACCCACATACAAAATTATCAAAGTACCGAACGCGAATCATATGAGCGTGATGAAAACTAGGTTGACGATAATTCCCATGTGTCCTCTGGAGCTCTTTTCTCATTATAAGAAATTGTCCAGGCTTGTCCTTTGCTACAAAAAGGATTGGGCCACCTTGCTGCACTTTATTTACTTTCATTGCTTGTTACTCGTTACAATTTATCTTATCACAAAACTATCTATTACCTACAATTTCAGTGCTTGCAGAGAAAACATTACTGAAGACCGCTTATCATTTCCTTCTGCTCCTTGTTGGGTTCGACACTCTTACTTATCGAAAGGACTATGATAGATCCCCTATACTTGTGGGTCATCAAGACTCTTTTCTGGCACCGTTGCCGGGGAGCATAGCGCTTTTGGTGAGTGGAACTTGGTAAGGAAACATTTATATAGTGTGCTGAAATTTTCTGTCACTTGTTACTATGGAAACTAATACTTTGAGGGGCTTGTTCGGGGTATCTTCACCCCGACCAGAAGAGCAAAGAGTTGCTCCTCAACCTACTGAACCTATAGAAAATATTTACTTCGAGATTCCTTCGGGTATGATAGAGAAACTGCTAGCTAATCCATATGCAGGAGATGGAACATTGCATCCCGATTTACACCTTATCTTTGTGGATGATGTTTGTGGATTATTTAAGCTTGCAGGTATTCTCAATGATGTTGTCAAAAGGAAGGTCTTCCCTTTATCTTTGAAGGGAGATGCATTGACATGGTATAGGCTATGTGATGATATGGGATCTTGGAATTATAAACGATTAAAGTTGGAATTTCACCAGAAGTTCTATCCTATGCATCTTGTTCATCATGATCGTAATTACATATATAATTTCTGGCCTCGCGAAGGAGAACGCATCGCTCAAGCTTGGGTGAGGTTAAGTCAATGTTATATTCATGCCCCAATCATGAGCTCTCCAGAGAAATGATTATTCAAAAATTTTATGCTCGGCTTTCTCTCAATGATCGCAACATGCTCGACACTTCGTGTGATGGTTCTTATATGCTGAAGACTATTGAATTCAAATGGGACTTATTGGAAAGAATTAAACACAACTCTGAAGATTGGGGTTTCGACGATGGTAAGGAGTCAGGTATGACACCTAAGTTTGATTGTGTTAAATCTTTTATGGATACCGATGCCTTTCGTGGATTTAGTGCTAAAAATGGACTTGACTCTGAGACAGTAGCTTCTTTCTGTGAATCTTTTGCTACTCACGTTGATATTCCTAAGGAGAAGTGGTTTAAATATAATCCTCCCGTTGAAGTAAAAGTAGTTGCACCTATTACATTTGAAGAAAAGGTTGTCACTTATAGCGATCCTATTGTTCCTACTACTTATGTTGAGAAACCTCCTTTTCCTGTTAGGATAAAGGATCATGCTAAAACTTTGACTGTTGTTCGCAAGAGTAATACTAGGACGTATACACCTCCTGAGCAAATCAATGTTGAACCTAGTATTGCTATGTTTAAAGATCTCTTGGATGATGATTTAGATGGGCATGTTATTTATTTCTGTGGTGACACTGCTAATATTGTTAGACCAGATGCTAAGATACATAGCCCTGCTATAGGCATGCCTGTTATTTCTGTTAAGATAGGAGATCATTGTTATCATGGCTTATGTGATATCGGTGCTAGTGCTAGTGCTATACCCTATGACTTATATAAAGAAATTATGCATGATATTGCACCCGCTCAAATAGAAGATATTGATGTTACTATTAATCTTGCTAATAGGGATACCATTAAACCAGTTGGGATAGTTAGAGATGTTGAAGTCTTGTGTGGGAAGGTTAAATACACTGCTGATTGTCTTGTTCTTGGTTCCCCACAAGATGACTTTTGTCCCATTATTTTTGGTAGACCCTTCTTGAATACAGTTAATGCTAAGATTGATTGTGAAAAGGATATTGTTACAATTGGCTTAGAGGGTATGTCTCATGAGTTTAATTTTGCTATGTTTCGTAGACAACCTCGTGATAGAGAATCACCTAGTAATTTTGCTATTGTCGTGCCTCCTACTGATCCGTTAGAACAATATTTGCTAGACCATGAAAATGATATGTTTATGAAGGAAAGAAGGGAAATAGATGAAGTGTTCCTTCAACAGGAACCTATGTTGAAACGCAACCTACCCATTGAAATTCTAGGGGATCCCCCTCCACCCAAGGGTGATCCCGTGTTTGAACTCAAACCATTACCTGATAATCTTAATTATGCTTATCTTGATGAAAAGAAAATATATCCTATTATTATTAGTGCTAACCTCTCAGAGCAAGAAGAAGAAAGATTATTGAAAACTCTGAAGAAGCACCGTGCTGCTATAGGATATAATCTGGATGATCTCAAGGGCATTAGTCCCACGTTATGCCAACACAAAATTAATTTGGAGGACGATGCCAAACCAGTTAGAGATCCTCAATGACGATTGAATCCTAAGATGAAAGAAGTGGTAAGAAAGGAGATACTAAAGCTCCTTGAGGCAGATATAATCTATCCCGTTGCTGATAGTGATTGGGTAAGCCCTGTCCATTGTGTTCCTAAAAAGGGAGGTATTACCGTGGTTCCTAATGATAAAGATAAATTGATCCGCAAAGAATTATTACGGGTTATAGGATGGTAATTGATTTCCGTAAATTAAATAAAGCTACTAAGAAAGATCATCACCCTTTACATTTTATCGATCAAATGCTAGAAAGACTATCCAAACACACACATTTCTGCTTTCTAGATGGTTATTCTGGTTTCTCTCAAATACCTGTGTCAGCGAAGGATCAATCAAAAACTACTTTTACTTGCCCTTTCGGTACTTTTGCTTATAGACGTATGCCTTTTGGTTTATGTAATGCACCTGCTACCTTTCAAAGATGTATGATGGCTATATTCTCTGACTTTTGTGAAAAGATTTGTGAGGTATTCATGTATGATTTCTCCATTTATGGATCCTATTTTGATGATTGCTTGAGCAACCTTGATCGAGTTTTGCCGAGATGTGAAGACACTAGTCTCGTCTTGAATTGGGAAAAGTGCCACTTTATGGTTAATGAAGGCATTGTCTTGGGGCATAAGGTTTCCGAGAGAGGTATTGAAGTTGATAAAGCCAAAGTTGATGCTATTGAAAAGATGCCATGTCCCAAGGACATAAAAGGTATAAGAAGTTTCGTTTGTCATGCCGGTTTTTATAGGAGGTTCATAAAGGACTTTTCTAAAATCTCTAGGCCTCTGACTAATTTATTGCAAAAAGATATCCCTTTTGTATTTGATGATGATTGTGTAGAAGCATTGTAATACTTAAGAAAGCTTTGATCACTGCACCTATTGTTCAGCCACCTGATTGGAATTTACCGTTTGAAATTATGTGTGATGCTAGTGATTATGGTGTAGGTGCTATTCTAGGGCAAAGAGTTGATAAGAAATTGAATGTTATCCAGTATGCTAGTAAGACTCTTGATACTGCCTAGAGAAATTATGCTACTACTGATAAAGAGTTCTTAGCAGTTGTGTTTGCATGTGATAAGTTTAGACCTTATATTGTTGATTCCAAAGTTACTATTCACACTGATCATGCTACTATTAAATATCTTATGGAAAATAAAGATGCTAAGCCTAGACTCATTAGATGGGTTCTCTTGCTCCAAGAATTTGATTTGCATATTATTGATAGAAAGGGAGCTGAGAACCCCGTTGCAGACAACTTATCTAGGTTAGAGAATGTTCTTGATGACCCACTGCCTATTGATGATAGCTTTCCTGATGAACAATTAGCAATTGTTAATGCTTCTCGTACTGCTCCTTGGTATGCTGATTATGCTAATTACATTGTTGCTAAATTTATACCACCTAGTTTCACATACCAACAGAAGAAAAAGTTCTTTTATTATTTAAGACATTACTTCTGGGATGACCCACACCTTTATAAAGGAGTAGATGGTGTTATTAGACGTTGTGTACCTGAGCATGAACAGGAACAGATCGTACGAAAGTGTCACTCTGAATCATATGGAGGACACCACGCTGGAGACAGAACTGCACATAAGGTATTGCAATCTGGTTTTTATTGGCCTACTCCCTTCAAAGAGGCTCGTCAGGACGCACTTGACCTGTTAGATGAAAAGCGTGACTTGGCAGCAGCCCACTTAGCGATTTACCAACAGGACCTGCGTCATTATCACAGTTGCCAGGTTAAATCCAGAACCTTTCAAGAAGGTGATTTGGTGCTCCGGCTCATCCAGGATCAAACTGATGCACACAAGTTATCCCCACCTTGGGATGGGCCCTTTGTGGTCAGTAAGAACTTAAACAACAGATCATACTACCTTATCAATGTTCGAGAGCATAAAGACTCACGTAAGTCGGAGGAAGAGACCCGTCGGCCGTGGAATATCGCTCATCTTCGGCCTTACTACACTTGAGCCACCGGCTCTCATGATGTACATATTTTGACGATTTATATATTATGATAAGTAATAAAGCTGGACCTCTGTCCTTTTCATCCTCAATGATCATATGTCTTCATCATCAAAATTTCAAACGACAAATTGGGGGCTGATCGTATTCGAATCTAGCTTAACCCTCCTGGTCCGGCTCATGATCGTATTTGAATCTAGCCGTTAAATCTCATGGTCACTAGGGCGCTTCCTGTTCAAACATAGGTCGCATTCGAACCAAAGAGAACATAGCTGTCGGTACCCTCTTGATCGGCACAATGCCAAACTCACTAGGGCGTTTCTTGATCGTATTCGAATCAGAGTAGTTAAAAAAACTCTCAAGGTCATTTGGGGGCTTCATGTTCAAACATAGGTCGTATTCAAACCAAAGAGAACATAATTGTCGGTACCCTCTTGATCGGCGCAAGGCCAAAGCCACTGGGGCTACATGATCGTATTTGAATCCTAGCTTAACCCCTTTGGAGTGGTTTACTGATCATATTCAAATCAGAATCCTCGATTTTTTCTTTCTATTTGGCTTATGTTTTTTTGAAAGCAATCTTTGGTTTTGTCTTGAGACTTTTTTGTTCAGATCTAAGTATACGTGTGGTTTAAATTTAACCCGGCTTGGCTTTGGACGATAAGTCGCTAGCATATGACAATCATCATATATTTGGAAGTATTGGCCTTTAAGGATTGGGTTATCACCCTTACTGCTCCGGTCACATAAACCGGCAATACAAATTTAAAATCATAGGTTTGATATTATAGTTGTGTTTCATAGCTATAATTCATAACAGTCTTATCTATGACTCTTTTTTATATATTAAGGGTTATATGTAAGATATTATGACCCGCACTGCGGTAAGCCGCCAAGGGTTCTTGTGATCTATTTCTGTGTGCAGGACAGTTCAAAGACTTTCTTATGCATAAAGACAACAGATGATAAGTATAAAAAGGGGTGAATATAAGACGGCGGCTTAACAGTGTTGAGCACCAAAATATGCACGATGGCACGACAAAGCAAAGTCATTTCTACCCTATTACATGACTCTCCGAGTCCAAATGATTAAGTTGTTTTTCAACAGGCTACAAATATGAGCCGCGTGGCGGGTCAATTCTCTTGTTGACCTAAAGCTTCTGGGTCAGCCCTCTCCGCTCCTTCGCCCTGTTCCCTGTCCTAGAAGGTTGATGATGACCAGCCAATGCCATTCAAAGCTTCAAATTCAACTTCATCATCAATTAGTCCGGCAGGGTCAACTTCAGGGGCGAAGTTATGCTTACGGATTGGTGGGATCAGGTTGGTCACTTTATAATGCGGCATTGGAACCCTCCGGTTCTCCGCGTCATAACCCGGCTGGTACCTGGTGAGATCCGCCTCATCAGCAATCAGGGTGGTCACAGGGCGTGTTTCCTTCACACAAGCAGCGAAGTCCTCTGTTCAAATGAAGTGTTATCTCCCTTAAGGCTTGGATACCCAATGGCGATGTCGGCCGGGCCTAATTCCGATAGCCAAGCTTTGGCCCGGCTTAAGGCAGCCACGGTTCCGGCTCTCGCAGACGACCGCCTTAATTCATTGAACCACTGGGGCAGCACAGAAAGCTTCTTTAGCACATCCACCAGGAGTGTGGGGACTTCGTTTGACAGGGCAACCGTGGCTAAGGCACGCTGAGATCCGGTGTAAAGTTGTTCCACGAGTGTATAAACCACCTTCAGCTTCACCAGCATGTCTTGATTGAGATTTGAGCTCTTGGGGCCTGCATAGCAAAGTCAGGAGAGTTAATGACCATTTATATGATCACTAGAAAGATTCAAATATTTGACACTTGCAGGGCGACTTACCAAAGATTGCTGAGACCATCTGAGATACATGGCGTTTTAAGCCAGATAATTCGACGGTCACCTCTTCAAGAGCCGCCTCTGCTTTCTTAGCTTGATTGGTCAAGGCGAGTTTTTCTTCAGCCTAGGCCTTTTTCTCTACTTCAAAGTCTTATTTCAGTTTCTCTTATTCAGACACACTGAATTTGAATTTGGAGTTGGCTCTTTGGGTTTCAGTCTCCTGTGCTTCCAGGCGGTTCTTCAATTCAGACAGTTCTGATTAAAGTTCGGTAGTGGTGGCATGTACAAATACGGGGTCAAATCATGAATATTAGCATACAGTACTAAGTACCAAGCCTTTTGCAAGCAACAACACTTGTCACTTGGGGGCTAATGTCTACCGAAAGATTCTATTTAAATGGTGGTTCATGAGAGTAAGTCCCAAGCACTTTGCAAGCAAGAGTACTTGGCACTTGGGGGCTAATGCATATTGCTGTTAAATCTACACAATTCCAATATTATACACAAGCATGTGAAGGACCGGCTCATTCATGTTGACTAAACCGGCCCTGGGGGACTACGGATTAAGCCATTACCTTCACCGCAAGGGGCCAAACCAGTATAAACTCCCGTGTCCTTTGTCCCGTTTTAACCCCTTTAAGCTTCCTAGTTGCGATCGCTCCATGACTAAGTCCTTTCACTAGGACATTTGTCGTGACTTTTCCGCGACACAGCATAAGGATCACTCTTCCTGTCTCAGACCTGCATCCTTCCTGATGCTCATGTCCTGTGCCACTGGATGAGTGTCATTGTGGTCTGGGATCTTTGAAATTTCCGGAAATATTCATCTTGAAATAACATTAGTTCAATGAGCTATATGTTGTTAATCATTACCAAAACCACCCAGGGATAGTTGCACTTTCAACCAAGTTGTTTGCTTCATTCTAGTGTTGCTTCTTCATGATAGTTCCCGGTAACGTTGCGATTGTGGGGATTCGTTCGACTACGTTGGTTTATCTTCTTCATGGACTTGATCTTCTTCCTAGCGGGATTTCAGGTAACATGACCATTACCTTGGATATCACTACTATCTTTGCTTTGCTAACTGTCTCGATGCTATCGCTATGTCGTGCTACCTACCACTTGTTTGTCAAGCCTCCCAATTTGCCATGGCAGCCACTAACATTCCATCGCCCCAGAAAACCATTGTTTGGCCATGTTACCTCTTTGCTCAACCCCTCTTATAGTGTTGCTAGTTGTAGGTTGTTCCATCTTCGAACATGTATATCATGGGATATCACAATACCTCTTATTTAATTAATGCATCTATAGAATTGGTAAAATGTGGAAGGCTCAGCCTTTTGCTTGATCTTTTGTTCCACTCTTGCCGCCCTAGTTTCTATCACACATGTGTTATCTTCCTTGATTTGTGTTCCTTACACGATAGGGGTTTATGGGCCCCCTCGACAGTTTGCTTTGAATAATACTATTTCAGCAAGGCCCAACTTTGGTCTTGTCATTTGCCTAATAACAACTAAAACTTGCATAGGGACTGGCTAGCACCCAAGAATAATTAATCAACAACCCGGGCCATTGCTCCTCATGAGTGTTGGCCCAAACCGGGTAGACTGCGGGGCCGCCATGGGGAACTCGAGGATTGGTTTTACTCGTAGGATGTCCCATCTGATCGACATCCGATCGTGGCCTGAGTTGAGATACGCGCAGCTCCTATCAGGTGTCAACACGTCAGGAGGTCTTGCTGGTTTTGTTTTACCATTGTTGAATATCTTGTGCATCGGGATTCTGAGCTTGATCGGGTTGTCGCGAGATTTAGGTTTTTCCTCAGCGGATCGTGATAGTTTATGGACTTATTCGGGACACCCCTGCAAGGTTTAATCTTTTTGAGAGCCATGCCCGTGGTTTTGTGGCGACTTGGAAATTTATTATATCCGGTTGTGGAGAACTTGAAACTAAATCCAAATTAAATTCACCAACTGCGTGTGTAACCGTGATCGTCTCTTTTCGACGAAGTTCGGGAAGAGAACATGGTGGAGTTATGTTTGACTCGTAAGTAGTTTAGGATCACTTCTTGATCATTACTAGTTTGCGACCATTATGCGTAGTTACTCTTCTTACTCTTGTAATCGTAAGTTAGCCACCATACAATGCTTAGTACTTACTGCAACCTCACCACTTAACCATTCCATACCCATTAAGCTTTGCTAGTCTTGATACCCATGGTAATGGGATTGCTCAGTCCTTGTGGCTCACGGATTACTACAACAACGGGTGCATGTACAGGTAAAGCGATGCTTTGGCTTTAGAGTGATGCTTGATTGCTTTTGGAGTTCTTCTTATCCTTCTTCTTACTCAATAAAGGGATAAGTTTCGGGTCGGGAGCCTGGGATTAGCAGGGTGGATATCATTCTTCTTTTTTGTTTGATTTCATCCGTAGTCGGATCCTGCTCTTGCGTATGATGATTGCTATTCTATTGTTGTATTCATGTATCCATGTTGTAGCTAGTGGCGAGTGTAAGCCTTTATCTAGTATTCTCGTCTATTCAGTACATGGTATGCTGTAATGATATCCACCTTGCTATGCGCTCGAAATGCGGTTGTGCCCAATCATGAATTCATCACATGATTAGGATATAATCACATCTTGGACACTACAACAAAGGGATATCTTTAGTGTGTCTGTTGCACAAAGATTATATCTTCATCAATTGATCTTCGTGATCAGTTGTTGGATCTATTGTCGTATCTATTTTTTATTTGAGTGCAGGCTATCATCAAATCAAAGTCAAAACTAGCGATTTTCATAATGTTGTCTTACTCCTGGTTATTTCCTCGAGCATGCACCATTATATCTTTTGGTCTGAACAATGCTATCATCTTGTTCACCTAACCCCCCCCCCCTATAGACACATCTTCTCGATCCTTTCAAAAGGAAAATGGAAAATAAAGTAAATGCAAGGAGATGAAAGTTTATGCGATGGTACTTGATAGATGTTAATGATGTCTCCCCGACAACGACGCTAGAAATTCTTCCTGCTACTCGTGAGCTGCGTTGGGATTTCCTCAAAGAGGAAAGGATGATGCAGTACATTAGAGACAAGTATTTCCCTTGCTTAAGAACCAAGGTTATGAATCCATTAGGAGAACCACACAACACCCATTAGCAGTACCTACACACAAAACAATAAATCCTTGCACCCAACGCAAACAAGGGGTTGTCAATCCCTCGGCGGTTACTTGCAAGATTTAATTGTATGGTGATAGATAGATAATTAAAACACAAAATTAAATAAAGAAATAAAAACTACAGCAACATATTTTTGATTTTAGTATATGATAAAAAGTAGACCCCGAGGCCATAGTTTTCACTAGAGGCTTCTCTCTTGAAAATAGCATACGGTGAGTAAACAAATTACTGTTGGGCAATTGACAGAAAAGCAAATAATCATGACGATATCCAAGGTAATGATCATGTATATAGGCATCATGTCTGAGACAAGTAGACCGAAACGATTCTGCATCTGCTACTATTACTCCACATGTTGACCACTATCCAGCATGCATCTAGAGTATTAAGTTCATAAAGAACGGAGTAACACCTTAAGCAAGATGACATGGTGTAGACAAAGTAATTAAACTCAGGTATGAATAAACCCCATATTTTTATCCTCAATGGCAACGATACAAATACGTGTCATGTGCCCTTCTCTCACTTAGATTGAGCACCGCAAGATCGAACCCATCACAAAGCACCTCTCCCATTGCAAGAAAACTCAATCTAGTTGGCCAAACCAAATAAATAGATCGGAGAGAAATATAAAGCTACAACAATCATGCATAAAAGAGTTCAGAGAAAACTAAAATAATATTCCTGGATAATTTGATGATAAACTCACAATTCATTGGATCCCAACAAACACACCGCAAAAAGTCATTACATCGGATAGATCTCCAAGAACATCAAGGAGAACGTTGTATTGAAGATCAAAGAGAGGGAACAAGACATCTAGCTACTAGCTATGAACCCATAGGTCTGTGGTAAGCTACTTACACATCATCGGAAGGGCCGCAAGGTTGATGTAGAGCCCCTCCGTGATCGATTCCCCCTCCGGCAGAGTACTGGAGAAGGCCTCCAGATGGGATCTTGTGGGCACAGAAACTTGCGGTGGCGGAAAAAGTATTTCGGGTGGCTCTCTAATGTTAGGGGAATATATGAGAATTTTTAGAGGCAGAATTAGGTCAAAAGGTGCTACAAGGGCCCGCAAGCCTAGGGGTGCCCCCCGGGGCACTCCTTTCGAGCCTGTCGCTCCCTCATGGCTCTTCAGGTCTTCTTCTGAACCTTCTAGGGTCTCTTCTAGTCTAGAAAAAATTAATCCGAAGTTTTTTCACCATTTGGACTATATTTGATATTGATTTCCTAAAAAGCCAAAACAAGCAAAAAATAGCAACTGGCACTGGGCACTACGTTAATAGGTTAGTCCATTGATATATAATTGCATATAAAACATTCAAGATTGATACTATAATAGCATGGAACAATCAAAAAATATAGATACGTTGGAGACGTATCAGTCACCATCGCCACTATCGCAGGAATTGCTGGTAAGGGATTTATTGTGCTAAAAATTATGTAAACGATACAATACAAACTTCCAAATAGATGGGCACGGCAACGCCCACCCAACGATCTAGTACTTCATAAATTATAAAGAAAATATAGATATGTTGGAGACGGATCAGCGCCCGCGGACATGACGGCCTTGTGGTCATGGTGGTGGGGCACGACCGTGGCGGAGCTGGTGACGTCGTCCTCGTCCTCGCTCTTGTCGTACACCTCAACCACCACCTCGTCGATGTCCTTGAAGGCGGCTTGTAACTCCATTGATGGAGGCAGTACATCCAGTGGTCGCAGTGGATGTCACGGGCAGAGCGATAGGAGTTGATCAGCACCTCCTGCTCGACCATGTCCACGTTCGGCATGATGGCCATGCTGGCGGCAAGTTGCTCCTCCGTGCGCCGGTGCTCATGGAGGTGGAGGAGCTTGTACTATTGGGTGGCCTGCGCCTGCCGGAATGGGGCCTCCCACTCTGCCAACACCATCTCAGTGTAGTGAGCACGAGACTTGCCCATGGCGATGCCGGCATGGCCCGGCGAGGATGGTGGCGCCGGCTCATTGTCGGTCGACTCCTCCATTGGGGCATTCGTACCGTAGGCTTCCGCCTGCCTGCCGGCCTGCTAGCCGACTGCAATGGCAACGATCTCCTTCATTTGCCCGGACGAGAGGCTGTCCCAAATGGCTTTGTAGCTCGAGGAGGCCATGGCGGGCGTGGTGCCGAGAGGAGAAAGGGAGCACAAGAGGTTGGATGTGGCTATGAACGGGACTGGAGTTTAAATATCAGGCAGAGGGTAGGGCAACTCATGAGGTGGCTAATGGTGGGAGATAGACAGACGGATGGGTGGCACCCAGAGAAGGTTCCTCAGCATTTGCACATGTTTAATGTAGGTAGGCAAAGGAACGGGTTGTCCTTTTAACGCAGAGCAGTCGCATGCACCAGGCTGTGTGGGCAACACTCTCAGCCGGCGCGCCGCTTCAATGCTGGAGCAACGTGAGAGGTCACATCCGCTACTGGCCGACATGAATGCGACACTGGAGCGATGCTGACCGCTTCAAACGGGAAAAGGCGCGGATGAGGGAGAGGGTTTGGTGAGCTAGGTTTGACTGACATTTGTGTGGAAGCGGTCCGGACATCCGCAAAGCCTTGGGCTTGCTTCCAGTTTTGCTGGAAAAATGATGCTCAGACCATCGAGCGGACTAAAACAGAACTGTGTTGGATGACAAAACACGTTCAAACCCATGGTCCAGATGATTGCAGGCGATTTGAGAGTCGACGTTGGAGACACCCTAATAAGCTTTTTTTCAACTTCAAATAGGCTATTGAATGTAACGACAAATAAAGAATAAGAAAGTACCTAGTTACTTCCCAGCTTCCATAGGTATTATGAAACACTTGAACCATGGCATTATCAAAAGGTTTGATTTTTTAAGGTATATCGTGCTTTATTGATCAAGGATAATTAAAAAAAGTTAGGGCATCTCCAATGCCGCCCTGCAAACCTCCCGCATACGTCTAGACCGTGTTGTCTGGACCGCGGAAGCCATCCAACGTGGTCCTGTATCGGTCCGCGGCGCGGTTCGAACATACTTTCTCCTGCAAATTGAAGACAAACGGGGGTGGCTTTGTGGGATTTCGGACAGCTCTCACGCCCGCTTCTGACCGCCCAGGCCCACCCAAACCCCTCCCCCTCGCCCGCGCACATTCCTGTCCCTGCGCTAGTTGCACGCATTCATGCCCCTGTAGAGCACGCCGCTCCACATTGAAGATGACTCAGGGCGGACACAACCTCCGCCATTGAAGCGGCGGGTCGGCCGAGGGCGCCACCCGCGATGCGTTTTCCATTGTCCGCGCCTGTTTAATGCCGAAGAAGCGTGACTGGACGGGCAGGGCAGATATCTACCACACCCGTTCAATGCCCATTTCCATCAGTATGCCACCATTAAGCAGGCTCGCCGGCTAAGAAACCCACTCTGGCGTCGCGCATTGATGCACCCGGACGCCTTGCCTCATCAAAAATTGCTATTTAAAGGCAACCATACCCGGCTAAGTCCACACCACAACACAAGCCGCTCCTTGTCCTCCTCCCTTGCAGTGCATCCGCCATGACTGCAGGCGGCAAAGCTCTGTGAGAGAGCCTTTCTATGGAGATGAAGCACCCCGCGGCCGCGCTTGCCACCATTTGGTAGAGCCGCCATGCCAGGCAGATCGAGGCCGGCTTGCCGACCAGCTCGCCCGAGGTCTCCGACAACAAAGACGACACCACGATAGAGACGGGCTCCGATGACACCGCCCCGACTCGGTGCCTCCTGTGCACGCCGGCTTCACCATGGAGCGAGGGTAGGCACACTACAACTCTGCCATGGCGGAGGTGCAGCCTATATAGACGCCTTTGTCGGTGTTCTAGCAGGCGTAGGAGGAACAATGGTACAACTATTGGGAAACGTGGCATGATATTTCAAAAAAATTCCTACGCTCGCGCAAGATCTATCTAGGAGATGCATAGCAACGAGAGGGGGAGAGTGTGTCCACATACCCTCATAGACCGAAAGCGGAGGCTATTTCTTAACACGGTTGATTTAGTCAAACGTCTTCTCGTTCCGACTGATCAAGTACCGAATGTATGGCACCTCTGAGTTCTGCACACGTTCAGCACGATGACGTCCCTCGAGCTCTTGACCCAGCAGAGGGTCGAGGAAGTAGATGAGTTCCGTCAGCATGACGGCGTGGTGACGGTAATGGTGATATGATGCACGCAGGGCTTCGCCTAAGCATCGCGAGAATATGACTGGAGGGGCAAACTATGGAGGGGGAACCGCACACGGCTTGGAACAATTGATGTGTGTTGTAGGGGCACCCCCATATATAAAGGAGGAAGGGAGAGGAGGACGGCCCTAGGCGTGCCTCAAGTAGGAGGAGTCCTACTTGGGGTCCTAGTAGGATTCGACCACCTCCCTTCTTTTTACCAGAGGGGGAAAGGGGAAAAGGATAGAGGGGGGAGAAGGAAAGGGGGGCGTCGCCCCCTCCTTGTCCAATTCAGACTCCTTCCATGTGGGGGGCGCGCCACCCCTATGTGGGCTCGTGTGCCTCCCCCCTATGGCCCATATGACCCATATCTTTCCCTGGGGGGGTTTCGGTAACCCCTCCGGTACTCTGATATGTACCCGATACATTCCGGAACACTTCCGATGTCCGAATACTACCTTCCAATATATCAATCTTTACCTCTCGACCATTTCAAGACTCCTTGTCATGTTCGAGATATCATCCGGGACTCTGAACAACCTTCGGTCACCAAAACACATAACTCATATAATACAAATCGTCATCGAACATTAAGCGTGCGGACCGTACGGGTTTGAGAACTATGTAGAGATGACTGAGACACCTCTCTGGTCAATAACCAATAGCAGAACCTGGATGCTCATATTGTCTCCCACATATTCTACAAAGATCTTTATCGGTTGAACCGTTATGACAGCATACGTTATTCCCTTTGTCATCGGTATGTTACTTGCCCGAGATTCGATCGTTGGTATCTTCAAATCCAGTTCAACCTAGGATCAAAAGTATGTCTAGAGGGGGGGGGGGTGATTAGACTACTTGACCAAATAAAAATCTAGCCTTTTCCCAATTTTAGTTCTTGACAGATTTTAGCAACTTAGCACAAGTCAAGCAATCAACCTACACATGCAATTCTAAGAGTATAGAAGTGGAATGTAAATCATTGCATATGAATGTAAAGGGGAGGAGTTTGGAGGGAGCAAATGCAATGTTGACACGGAGATTTTTGGCGTGGTTCCGATAGGTAGTGCTA
Organism: Triticum timopheevii; assembly: GCA_963921465.1. Taxonomy (NCBI): domain Eukaryota; kingdom Viridiplantae; phylum Streptophyta; class Magnoliopsida; order Poales; family Poaceae; genus Triticum; species Triticum timopheevii. Next base: position 241,335,998 of record OY997264.1, on the reverse strand, counting down.
TCGTACATCCACGTTGATGGAGACTTCAACCCAAGAAGGGTAAAGGTTGCATGAGTCCACGGAGGGCTACACCCATGAAGGGTCCATGAAGAAGCAACCTTGTCTATCCCACCATGGCCATCGCCCACGAAGGACTTGCCTCACTAGGGTAGATCTTCACGAAGTAGGTGATCTCCTTGCCCGTACAAACTCCTTGGTTCAACTCCACAATCTTGACGGAGGCTCCCAAGTGACACCTAACCAATCTAGGATACCCACTCTCCAAAAGGTAATAGATGGTGTGTTGTTGATGAACTCCTTGCTCTTGTGCTTCAAATGATAGTCTCCCCAACACTCAACTCTCTCTCTCATAGGATTGGATTTGGTGGACAGATGATTTGAGTGAAAAGCAACTTGGGGAAGGCTAGAGATCAAGATTCATTTGGTTGGATTGGAATATCTTGGCCTCAACACATGAGTAGGTGGTTCTCTCTCAGAAAATGAATGCTGGAAGTATAGGCATGTTCTGATGGCTTCCCTTGCGAAAGAGGAGAGGGTGGAGGGGTATATATAGCCTCCACAAAAAATCTAACCGTTACACACAATTTACCAAACTCGGTGAGACCGAATCATAAAACTCGGTTGGACCGATTCAGTTCATAATGTGACCATTAGGCATTTCGATAGGACCGACACGTCAACTCGGTGGGACCGATTTTGTTAGGGTTAGGATATAACGTAATCTCAGTTGGACTGATTACACAAACTCGGTGGGACCGACTTTGGTAATAAGCTAACCAGAGAGTTGGTCAGGCAAACTCGGTGGGACCGATTCGCTCATTCCGATGGGACCGAAACATTACGAAAGGGAAACAGGGAGTTTGCATTGCAAACTCGGTGGGACTGATCGCTCATCTCGGTTGGACCGAAATGTTACGAGGGGAAAAATAGAGTTTGCAATCCCATCTCGGTGAGACCGAGATCCTTATTTGTGAGACCGAAGTGACTAGGGTTTCTGGCAGTGGCTATGTCAAATGAACTCGGTAGCGCCGGATAGATCAAATCGGTGGGGCCGAGTTTGACTTTTGGTTTGGGACATATGTGGATATGAGAAAGTGGTTGAGGGCTTTGGAGCATATCACTAAGCATTTTGAGCAAGCAAGCCATTAAGCAACACCTCATCCCCTTTTAATAGTATTGGCTTTTCCTATAGACTCAATGTGATCTTGAATCACTAAAAGTAAAATGTAAAGTCTTTAGCTTTTAGAGCTTGAGCCAGTATTTTGTCCTTAGCATTTTGAGGGGTCCACATTCCTAATCCATGCCATGCCAAACATTGAACATTCCTGAAATATTCATCTTGAAATGGCATTAGTTCAATGAGCTATATGTTGTTAATCATTACCAAAACCACCCAGGGATAGTTGCACTTTCAAACTCCCCCTTTTTGGTAATTGATGACAACATATAGATCAAAGCTTCGACAAATGATAATAAGATTGAAATACATCTTTGCTTTGAGAAGTATGTGATAAGCAAGAGCTCCCTCTAAATTTGTGCATTATTTAAGATTTGCACAAACGATTAGTATCATGGGTTACTCTTCCATGTCACATACATCTTGGTGGAGTGCTCAAAATGATAACAATTAAAAGCATGCACTCATCACCAAGCAAAGTGAGTGATCATGTATGGGTATAAGAGATAATGTCATTCAAGCACACATTAAAGTAGCATATGATCAAACACATGATCGTCCAAGTATCTCATAAAAGGACATAATGTATCAAGCAAGCATACAATAAAATTCAACCAAATAAAGTGCAAGAGAGACAAAAAGCAACACACACACACACACACACTCTCTCTCTCTCTCTCTCGAAGACTATGATCTATACATATTTCTCCCCCTTTGGAAACAAGTTACCAAAATTTTCAAACATGCATAGTGCTATGCGTCTCTCGGGCTTGATCTCCATGAGGTGGGGTAGTGACGATGCCAAGAATGAAGGCTTCAGTTGATGTAGCTAGAGTTGTTGGAGTGGCTGCTGGAGGTGGCACTGAAGCTGTGGCTGCTGGTGCAGATGTAGTAGCTCGTGTATCTGGAACTGGACTACAGCAGACCTCATACCTCTTGGCACACACTGAAAAGCTTCTGTAGTTGCCTTGCATTTCTTCTCCTCTGCTTCCTCCTGGAGTTGCTCAACTACTGATTGAATCTCAGTTACTTTTACATCAAGGTCATAGAATTTTTGCTCAATGATTCTCTCCAAACTCTGCTTATTCTGAGTCAGAGTGGCCAAGACCTTCTCAATCCTCAAGGTAGACTGGATCAGAAATCCAAGTTGATCTTGTTTGCTCTTCAAGAACACCTGAGATGCCTCTTCGGCACTTGGCATCTTTTCAGCTCTCTCTGCCCTTGCCTTTGCTCTCTTCTCATGTGCTTGCACGGATGAAGGGTCATTCTCATCCATCACAACTATGTTGTCTTCAAAATCTGGCTTGAGAGGTAAGTGCTCCTTGTCCAACAAATAAGTGCCTGTGTCCATCTTTGAGTTGATGAGCACCTGAATTTGTGGAGCATACCCACAAGACCTCTTCTGATCAGCAGCTGTCCTCCTGATTGTTTCTACAATCAGAATCATCACCTTGAACTTCCAAGGGACATCAAAAATGTGTAGCAACTTGATTGAATGTCCTCTTATCATCCTGTAATCTCCAGACTTGGGCAAAAGAGTATGCCTCAGGATGGTGTTGATTGTAGGTAGACCAGACAATAGATACTTCACTGAGCCCAACTTATGAGTTTCCTGGGCTGCATCAGGAATTTCCTTGTACATACTAGACATGGAGTTGTGGTCTTTCTTCTTCTTTGCATACACATCCAATTCATCATCATGAGCTTCTGGAGCATTGATTAGTACCTAGTACCTTCAGACATCCATACTATCCTTTCATCAGGATAGAAGTGAGCAGTGGAGTAGAATTGCATGATCTGCTCATCATTCCACTTGGTGAGCTTTTGTCTGACAAACTTGTCAACTCCACAAGCCTTGAAGCTATCATATACACCTTGGAAGTGATCTTCATTCTCTCTGATGTATGTCCAGTCAACCCATCTCATGTCACAGACAATTCTCTTCTTGTCAAGCAGAGTGGTCCCATAGAAGTCTTGATGTTCTCTAGTGTGGAACCTATAATCCACAACAGTTCTCCTTCTCACAGCATAAGGATCACTCTTCCTCCAAAGTCTCAGACCTGCATCTTTCCTGATGCTCATGTGCTCTGCCACTAGATGAGTGTCATTGTGGTCTGGGATCTTTGGTTTGAGCTTTCTCAGCACTTGGGCTTTAGCTGCTTCTTCTTCAGCTTCAGGTACTGGGGCCTTGTTCTTCTCTTCACCAAGGATGTTTCTTGTGCTTCTCTTGGGTGCAGACTTGGTGGCTGGAGCAGCAGCTTTGGGAGCAGGTTTGGGCTTAGGAGCAACCCCTGACTTGATTGCATCTCCCAAAAGCTTTTGGGATTTGAGTGCTGGAGCAGCATCCTCTTCCTCTTCCTCTTCAGAATCTCTCACCATGGTTGACTTCCCAAGAACTTTAGCAGTAGTGGTTCTTGCCCTCTTCTTCTTGTCATCACCAGCTGCCTCTCCATCATCAGATTTTAGAGAGAACTTCGTGGTTTCTCTTGTGGCAACTTTTCTTGGCTTGGATGTTGGGATTCTGCTAGCTGGTGCCTTCTTGTTCATGCCAGGCTTTGTAGATGCAGCAGTGACAAACTCCTTCTTCACCACCTTCCTCTTTGAGATGGCCTCATCCTTAGCTGCAACATAATCCTCATCTTTAGAATCTGAGGATCTCTTCTTCCTTGCTCTAGTGACTGCATTGGGCAAGTTACTAGGTGTGCTCCTGCTGCCCTCATAATAGCTGCTTGAGGTACTAGTGCCCTCACTCATTTTAACTTGCTCTTCAGACTTATTCTGGCTATCACTTTGCTCAGACATCTTGGTAGGCAAACTAATAGCAAACCCTGTTAATAGATTATAGATGAGGTAGAGTCGATGAGCATCACAAAGTACATAGGTTTTGCAAAACAAATGAGTCAAAAACTTAGTTTTAGTTCTCTACAGAAATGATCTCAGAGCTACCAAATTGATAAACTCGGTGATACCGAAGCAACATTTGGAACCTAAACTAGTGAACTCGGTGACACCGAGTCACAGTTCGGTGGCACCGAGATTGCGAGGGTTTCACAGAGAATTGATCTCGGTCACACCGATTTGCAGTTTTCGGTCAGACCAAAAAGCGCATCTACAATGGCCTAAGCCAAATCGGTGAGACCGATTTCTACGATTTTGTTGGTCCGAGATGAGTTCGGCGGAGAGCTAACCCTAACATTTTTTAATCAAACTAAGCCTAAGGAAGATTTAGCTGCATAGATCAATTTCATCCGTGGAAAGAATCATGGCGTTGTCCTCGTGCTTAGAATCGGAGGTGAATAGACAGCACAAGGGGTCAAAGATATACCCTAGTTCGGCGGGTGTTTGCTATGGTGGCAACGACGGAGCAAATTCCGTCGACGGCGGCAGAAACCAGTGGCGTGAGGTCGCTGGTGGCTAGGAGGCGATTCGGAGACCCGAGGAGGCAGAGCAGGACACGCGCGGGCTGAGGGGTTTTGCAGAATTTTCCAAAATCTCACCCGTCAGTATATATATCCCGACCCTGTCGGTGTGACCGAGTGGAACAACTCGATGGCACCAAGATTGCAGAATCGCAAGCGGTTGCTGCAACTCGGAGTGACCGAAATGTTCAAATCGGTGAAGCAAGATGAAAACTTAGATCAACTTAGTGAACTCGGTTTGACCGAAATGGATGACTCGGCTGACCGAAATGCACAAAGAGGTTTTGGAAGTTTAAGTCTATGATGAATCGGGGACTCTAAGTGCTCCTCACACATAGTGGTTCGAATCTGACTTGATCAAACTTTGTGATGTAGCATGAATAGAGTTTGAGACGAGAAAATCATAGATAGCTAGAGAAGGTTCTTAGGCATTCTTGTCCATCCACTTGGCAAAAGAGAAAGAGCCAAACAATCAAAACAACAAGTGGATGTCCTTGAATGAGTAAAATATGCACCCAACATGCTCACACAATAAAATGGCAAATGAAATATGTGGCAAAGCATGCACAAACACTCTAGTATTTATCAAGCAATTTGCGATGACTAGGTCATATATATATGAGTATATTGACTTAGGAGTTAAATGAGAACATTTTATCATAGGTCATACTCATCGTTTAAGCATAAGTGGGGTTACCACTTTTACATAAAGCATTGTTGTGTTCACATCATTAGAGTTGCTTTAGCTCAACTCTTAGAGTAAAGCTCCCCCTAGATGTGATATCCCCCCTAAGAGATATGAACTAACCTTGGGTTTTGTCGATGATGACTTCATGTAGGTGTTGAAGATGTGGATGCTCAATGTTGATGTAGATCATTCGGAGCTATCCATTGGAGTGAGTTGCACTTTCAATACCTACACGGGTTAGTCCCACAAGGAACAAACAAGGATATCCATAGACACAGAGTGATGCACACACAAGATGATGTCCATGAAAGCATTAGGTTACCTTTTCCCTTGTCTTACCAACAAGAGGGTTAGTGACTCATTGAACTAGTGCAAGATGTGGAAGTTGTTTGCACTTGTTCTTGCCAAAATGATATTAGTGAAGCGTGTTGGCGGAGTCACCTCAAGAACTCTCTAGTTCTTCTTCTTCGAGATCCACATCATCTTGATGGGAATCCTAGTCATACTTGATAAAGTAGAACTTGATGTAGTCTTGGGAACCCACTTCACCAAGGGCTTGGGAGCTTATTCAAATGCATCAGTCTCCTCTTGAAGCTTGCCCTTGCCTTTTTGCTTGTGGTCTTGTGGTGGAAGATCATGTTGAGCTTGTGTCCCTTGGAAAGAAGTAGGATCATACTTATCTTGTTGAGGAACAAACTTCGTCTTGGGGTATTGATCTTCTTCCCACTCAACTCCATTGGCATTGAACTTTCGTTCAAAACCAGCACCTTGATTCTTCCGGTGCCTTCCTTGCTTGCGTACAATTTCCTCAAATTGCTTTCTTCTGACAAGGCTCTTGTAAATACCTTTCCCTATAATTCCCTTCAATAAGCTATTTTCTTGCTCAAGTGTAACTTGGCTAAGAGAATCATTAGTGGAATCAAGAGAACTACTAGAAGCAACAACATTGGATTTAGCATGATTATTGTTACTACTAGAAGAAGAATATTTCTTACTTCTGTTGCTAGATTTTACTTGTGGCATGTAAGTAGATAAGAGTAAACGCTTCGCAATGTAAGAAGAACTTTTCTTACGGAGATCATCATTGATTTCCTTTAAAACTCATGCTCTTGCTCTAGCTTGAGCTTTTCAAAGTGTAACTTCTCATGAGTCTTAAAAAGTTCTTGATGATCTTCCAAGTTAGTTTCATGAGCTAACTTAAGAGTGTTTAGTTCTTTAGTTAGATGCTCAATCTTCTCCTTATCATTATCATTCCTTTTATCTTTATTAGCATGATTAATTAACGTTTCATCATAGTATTCAACACTAGAGTTGTCAACAAGTAAATCATCATCACATAACAAATCATCTTCATCACTATTGAAATCAACATACTCGGGGTGTGATACCTTTGGGCCTTTAGCCATGAAACATCTTCCAATTCCTTCATTTGGTGAGTATACTCGGGGTGTCATAGGAGTTGGTTGACACAAGTGCTAGACCGGCAACACCTTCATCTTGAGTATATTCGGAGTCGGAGTGATAGCTTCACTCGGAGTGATGGTCGGAGTCGGAGCTGGATATCCATTCATAGCTTGATGTCTTCGCTTTGTGTAGCTCTTGGATGATTTGTCCTTCCTTTCCGAATCCTTCCTTCTCCCTGAGGTTCTTCGTTCATAACGATCATCTCTAATCCTTCTCTCTATTTGTGGTGATTCCTCTATTCTACTTCTTCTTTTTGGTGAATCTTCTCTCCTTTTGTAAGGAGCCGTACACTCATTGGAGTAGTGTCCGGGTCTTGCACAATTGTAGCAATTACGTTCACGACTCGGAGGTCTTTTGTCATTGTAGGACCTTGACTTGGAACTTCTTTCCTTGCTTCTACTCTTGTAGAACTTGTTGAAGTTCTTCACCATTAGGCTCAATTCTTCATTGAAGGTTTGTTTCTCACTTGATGATGTAGGAGCATCACATGAGGCTCTGTAAGCGCCACTTGACTTGTTGTGAAGTTGCTCTTTATCCTTGAGTGACATCTCATGAGCAACAATTATTCCAATGACTTCTGTTGGCTTGAGATCTTTGTAATTGGGCATCATTTGGATCAACGTGCACACTGTATCATATTTTCCATCCAAGGCTCTTAGGATCTTCTTGATGATGAATCTATCAGTCATCTCTTCACTTCCTAAGCCGACAATCTCATTTGTGATGAGAGCAAGCCTAGAGTACATTTCATCGAGACCTTCACCATCCTTCATTTTGAACTTGTCAAGTTGACTTTGAAGCACATCCAATTTGGATTCCTTGACGGAGTTGGTACCTTCGTGCATACCATTCAAAGTATCCCAAATTTCCTTTGCATTTTCAAGGAAGCTGATTTTGTTGAATTCTTCGGGGCACAATCCATTGAATTGAATATCACAAGATTGAGCATTGTATTGCAACATCTTCAACTCTTCCACGGTAGCTTCACGGTTCGGTTCTCTCCCATCGAAGAATACACCTTGCAAGCCAAAACACACAATAGCCCAAACGACGGGTTTATGTCCAAGAATATGCATTTTCATCTTATTCTTTCAACTAGCAAAATTAATACCATCAAAGTAAGGACCTATACGGTGGTAATTTCCCTCGCTAGACGCCCTACTCTTCTAGGTTGTGAAACCAAGGCTATGATCACCAATTTTAGTTCTTAGAAGATTTTAGCAACTTAGCACAACTCAAGCAATCAACCTACACATGCAATTCTAAGAGTATAGCAACGAAATGTAAATCATTGCATTGACGGTAAAGGGGAGGAGTTTGGAGGGAGCAAACACAATGTTGACACGGAGATTTTTGGCGTGGTTCTGATAGGTGGTGCTATCATACATCCATGTTGATGGAGACTTCAACCCACGAAGGGTAACGGTTGTGCGAGTCCACGGAGGGCTCCACCCACGAAGGGTCCACGAAGAAGTAACCTTGTCTATCTCACCATGGCCATCGCCCACGAAGGACTTGCCTCACTAGGGTAGATCTTCACGAAGTAGGCGATCTCCTTGTCCGTACAAACTCCTTGGTTCACCTCCACAATCTTGACGAGGCTCCCAAGTGACACCTAACCAATCTAGGAGACACCACTCTCCAAAAGGTAATAGATTGTGTGTTGTTGACGAACTCCTTGCTCATGTGCTTCAAATGATAGTCTCCCAAACACTCAACTCTCTCTCATAGGATTGGATTTGGTGGAAAGATGATTTGACTGGAAAGCAACTTGGGGAAGGCTAATCAAGATTCATATGGTTGGATTGGAATATCTTGGCCTCGACACATGAGTAGGTGGTTCTCTCTCAGAAAATGAATGCTGGAAGTGTAGGCATGTTCTGATGGCTTCCCTCACGAAAGAGGAGAGGGTGGAGGGGTATATAGCTACAATGCTCTGCATGGAGCTACTCTAGCTAATTGCTCCCACTTTCAATATGTATCTAGATTGAGACTCAGAGTCATCTGAATCGGTGTAAAAGCTTGCATTAACGTAACTCTTTACGATGAACTCTTTATCACCTCCATAACCAAGAAATATTTCCTTAGTCCTCTTAGGTAACTAAGGATAACTTTGACCGCTCTCCAGTGATCCACTCCTAGATCACTATCGTACCCCCTTGCTAAACTTATGATAAGCTACACAATAGGTCTGGTAAACAGCATAGCATACTTTATAGAACCTATGGCTGAGGCATAGGGAATGACTTTCATTCTCTTTCTATTTTCTGATGTGGTAGGGTTTTGAGTCTTACTCAACTTTACACCTTGCAACACAGGCAGGAACTCCTTCTTTGACTGTTCCATTTCTAACTACTTCAAAATTTTGTCAAGGTATGTACTCATTGAAAAATCTTATCAAGCATCTTGATCTATCTCTATAGATCTTGATGCCCAATATTTAAGCAGCTTCACCGAAGTCTTTCTTTGAGAAAACTCCTTTCAAACTCTCCTTTATGCTTTTCCAGAAAATTCTACGTCATTTCCAATCAATAATATGTCATTCACATATACTTATCAGAAAGGATGTAGTACTCCCACTCACTTTCTTGTAAATACAGGCTTCACCGCAAGTCTGTATAAAAATATATGCTTTGATCAACTCATCAAAGCATATATTCCAACTCCGAGATGCTTGCACCAGTCCATAGATGGATCGCTGGAGCTTGCACATTTTGTTAGCACCTTCTACATCATATACAACTCCTTTTTAATAAATCCATTAAGGAATGCAGTTTTGATATCCATTTGCCAGATTTCATAAAATGTGGCAATTTCTAACATGATTCGGACAGACTTAAGCATCAATGCGAGTGAGAAAATCTCAACGTAGTCAACACCTTGAACTTGTCGAAAACCTTTTGAGACAATTCGAGATTTGTAGATAGTAACACTACCATCACCATCCGTCTTCCTCTTGAAGATCCATTTATTTTCTATGGCTCGCCGATCATCGAGCAAGTCAACCAAAGTCCACACTTTGTTCTCATATATGGATCCTATCTCAGATTTCATGGCCTCAAGCCATTTATTGGAATCTGGGCTCATCATCGCTTCTTCATAGTTTGTAGGTTCATCATGGTCGAGTAACATGACTTCCAGAACAGGATTACCATACCACTCTGGTGCGGAATGTGCTCTGGTTAACCTACGAGGTTCAGTAGTAACTTGATCTGAAGTTTCATGATCATTATCATTAGCTTCCTCCCTACACTACAAAAAAATACACTTCCGTGATGATACATGTTTGTCACAGTAGGTCGCGTTTTTTGTCATGCATGTACATACATGATGATTTTATGACAAAATCAAGATAGTCATACCTGTGTTGTCGTAGAAGTGTTCCAGGACATTACCAAAATTATCATCATGGAAGTGTCCACTTCCATGACGATAAATCGTGCGTCACAGAAGTGCTTTCGTCAAGTGTGACCGACACATGGCATCCACCGTAACGGAACGCCGTTAAGCTATCGGGTCGGGTTTTGGATCCGATAACCCGTTAATAGCCCCGACCAATGGGAAATTTCCACGTGTAAAATTCTTATTGGCCGGACGAAACACGTGTAAGCTCGTCAGTGGGTCAGATAGGTGCCTATGATATGTCGACACGTGCCACAGCCCACCACTGGCCCATTTAGCTTACAAAGCCGGCCCGTTTGACTTAGTCAAAAGTTAACGGGCTAGCCCATGAAAAGCCTGTTAACGGTGTCTTTGCAAATAGCCCATTTTACGGCCCGTTAACTCACGGCTCGTTAGGCCCTAAAGGAAAACGGCCCAACAACGTCATGTGGACCGTCGAATATAACACTAGCCCATTTCACTTTCGGCCCATGTATGGCACACGACGTCTTTCGGCCCATATGAGGCCTTCGTATCTTTCGGCCCTTTATAGGCCCAGGGTGACTCTAGCCCATAATGAACAGTAATTTTCTTTATACCCGTTAATGGCCCGTGATTTACATGGGCCGTTTCTAGCCCGTGTTAGCTTTCGGCCTATTGACGGCCCATACGTTCTTGGGCTCCTTTTCGGCCCTCTATTACTTCCGGCCCGTTATTGGCCTGTTCCCCTAATGGGCCAAATTCGGCCCATGGCAAGAGTCGGCCCGTTACTGTCCTATTCCCCTAATGGGCCAAATTTGGCGCATGGCAAGAGTCGTCCCGTTACTGACCTGTTACCCTAATTGGCCAAATTCGGCCCATGGCAAGAGTCAGCCCATTTATGGCATGTTAACCCGTTGCGCTGTTTCCAGCCCATCCTATATTCTGGACCATTAACAACCCGTTATGCCTGTGAAAGAATTAAGCCTTTGCTGTCCTATGGCCTGTTAATGGCCCGTTACCGTGCTGGGCCGATACCAATTACGCCTGATTACGGCCCATGTAGACCCATTTATCCGACGGCCCAAGGCCCACCGATTACAGGCCCATTTATCGACGGCCCGTAGGAGACCCATGGATCCTACGGCCCGTATATGGTTGCCACTAGCAAACCAGGGAAAAAGAAGACTAGGAAATAAATAAGGTCGAAGCTAACGCTAGGCTATTAAGGCGATTGCACAGATTACATCCACTCGGAATCAAAGATCGCCACCAGTGCAAATATAGGGAACACCCTACACTATACAAAAATGGCTTGCTGTTTTCTTCAGCCAGTGGCTGCATGTTAAGAATAAATTTTGTATCGCACCAAAACAAATTACAACTATATAACAAAAGGAAGGTTGGCATAAAATTTAACAGTCTAGCAGATAAATGCACCACCAGAAGTTCAAAAGCTCAGTTCATTTGACCTGACTATTACGTTTTCATGTTGTATTGTCTGATGGAGCACCATAACCCTCTCCTTCATTTCCCCTAGGCTCCTTAACAACATAGCAAATGTCTGATAGTCTGGTTTCAAAACCATGAATATCTTGACGACATCGAACAATTTCTCTCCTTGTTTCACAAAGGGTCTCTGTTAGGGAATGAACTTGTGTCTGGAGCACAGATACAACATTGCTTTGAGCTTGCACATCTTGATCATGAGGCAGTTTGGACGATATTGCCTTAACAACCAACCCAGTATTACGTAGGAATGTGCTTTTGGCACTGCTAGTGGACAGGTACTGACCCACTGCAGCAAGAGCTGACATTGCGGTTATAGTTGCCTCGCCACCTTCAGAAGGTGGCGGTTCCACCATTTTTCCCATAGCTCGCTGAAAAGTTGAGGTTTTACATTAGTAGTACCAGAATAGAAGATATTAAGGAGGCAGAAAAACCAAACAAAATAGCTTTGGTCTATATACAGAACTTATTCTGGTGAACCCATGTAAAATATTAGTTGTATTTTATTGCAAAGTACATAATAAAACCAGGTTCCAAACATATGACCTTGTACCATCGCTAATGTATTGTCTATTTCTTCACAATGAATTGAGGGCTAAGGATAAAGAGACGAAGTTTATAATACGGTAAGCATAGTATGACATCATTCATATCACAAAACAACTGAGAACAGACAAATAGGCAATTGTAACGTTGTGTGGGCAAGTCCATCACGGAACTAGATTATGGGTCAAGATCAAAGGAACATCACTCCTCTCTTTTAAACCTTGTAAGGTGCAATGATACGCTAAGACAATTGTGTATAAAATTGAAAAGAGTAATATAAATTGGCTGCAAACCATGCAGTTCAAGGCACAAGTCTCAGTAAGTAGTAGTTAAAGGGCGTGAGGATTAAGTACTTACAACAGCGGCTTTGACTGGTGTAGTCATGCCCTTCTTCTTGCTGGTGTGACAGTCCTTGAAGATTTCCACAACATTTGGTTCAGGTACTTTTTGGTCCTTGCGGGCTTTCCTCTGCATTTCAAACAAGTCAATATAGATCTGATAATATGGTACAGTGAAAAGAGTGAAACAGTAGCTAATTACAAGAGCGTCGCAGTGTGCAATATAGTTATGAGATCTTGTCGTCTGTTGGAATTTCACTTTCGTACGGCCGGCCTTGTTCTTTGAACAGTTCACCTACAAGAAGATAGATTTGTGTGGCACATGCGTAAATAGGACTTCAACATGTGATCTGATCACATATATATAATGTACCTGATACTTCGGATCAGAACAATGTTTAACAAGGCCCCTCCAGTCTTCATCCGATATATTTTCCACTGGAGATGTTGGGGAAAGTTCACTGTTAGCCTTGCCTTCAAAGTGGGTTTTCCTCAAGTTATACCGATATTGTCGCAGAGCAGACTTGAAAACATGGGTGCAAGATTGTCTAGTTGCATCATCTTGGCTATCCAACTTGAACCTCATCTGTTGAAAATTATGGGAGTCTCGTTATCAGCAACCTAGAAAGTATGGGACAGAGCAAGACGATATTACTAGTTTCCATACATAACCATACTTACAGATAAATGGTCGAGGAAGGTGTTGAACTGGGATTGGTCTTTGTCATTCCTGTACTAAATCCATGTCGGGAGGATACGTACATGACACCTAACGGCAACCACTGCCTCTGATACTAACTTGGCTGACTCTGTAGCATCACGTGGCCTTTTTAAACCTGCCTCAAAACGGATCTCCATTCTTCCTCCTCTAGATTTAGTTAACCTATCGAGCATTATCCCTGATGTTTGTTTCCTCTTGCGCCTAGGTGCTAGTCCAACAACGAACATAGGAAGTGTTAGTGTACATCAAACTGTGAGACTACATATAAAGAAGCATGCAACTGTAACTTGACTCCAGCAACTACCTTCTTGCTGTTGAAGCTCACAAGGTTCATCTGATATTGACAACTAGTCTTGTGTCAAGAGTGCTTGGGAAGTAGTGTCAGGTGGCCAGTGAGCTCGGGAACATGCTGCTAGCTCAGTTGACGCACGAGTAAGTCGTGCAGCTGGTAGTACTGTGGTAGGTGTTGCAAGAACTAGGGTTGTCTCTGCTTGTTTGGTGGTAGCTATTTGTTTCTGTTTGGCTTTTTTTGCAACTCATGTAGCATGGGATGCCGTGTTTGTAGAATTTTTCGCTGGACTTTGACCTTCTATTGCACCATCAGTACCAGCAGAATCTGCAGGATTCATGTGCTTCTCATTCCCTGTCATTCTGTGTTTCTTCCTCTTTCTCTGTGCCATGTTAAGTCAAGCGGACAAGAAAAACAAATAACAATTTAGTTCTCAGAACAAATTGATGCGTGATGCAGATGAACTAAACTTTGATGTTAGACAACCACATGATAGGAGGATGTAATATGCATGAAAAATAGGACGGAAGAGATAACCAGAACTATGATGTGTAAACTAAGAAGAAGACATTTCACCAAATTAGAAGCAATGCAATGGAAGGTAGACACCATATGAAAGATGCTACAAATATCGCTCTGCCAAGTTAACAGTGTCTCATCATAAATGGCGTTTAAACAAATGTGAAGAAGTACAAGAAATAAATCATATGCAAGATGCAAACAACATCACACTACCATGTTAGAGGTCTCTCGTCATTAGTGCCATTGCATATTCACAGCATTGCATATTCACAGCTTATGATGTGTAAACTAAGGATAAGGCATTTCAACAAATTAGAAGCAATGAAAGCTAGACACCATATGAAAGATGCAACGAATATCACTCTACCAAGTTAAAACTGTCTCGTCATAAGTGTCATTTCAACAAATTAGTAGTACAAGCTAGAAAAGAATGTGAGATGTAACCTATATCACACTTCAAAGTCAAACGTGTCTTATGATAAGTGATTGTTGCAGGTTACACAACAGTAGTAATTTGATGTAAGAACATGGTGTGATAGACAGATATTGTATGTTCTAGAAACAGGAACATGTGTCTTATTCAAGTATAATGTGTAAAGTAAGCAGATGGAATTCAACAAAATTAGAAGCAATACAAGCTAGACATCACACATGACATGCAACCACATATAACAGTGCCAAGTTAGAGGGAGCACCGGTGATGCTGCACTAGGGGAGACGTGCTCATCATAAACACAACTTTGTTGAGTGTCTATGCATGTGTTATCTTGGAAATCATCTTGGGGTTGTGGAGGAGTAGAAACTATAGAGGCCCTCCGTTCGGAAGGAGCACCTTTATCCGCTGCCTTGCTAACTTCCTTTCGCTTTATTGATTTTGAATTGTCAAGTAAATCCGACAAGAAAAGGCAATAAAATTCTCTCTTCAGAACTCATTCATGCATGATACTGACAATCACTACTTTGATGTAAGGCAAACACATGATACCAGGATGGAATATGTACGAAAAACAGGACAGCATGCAATGTTCACAACTGTTTGTGTAAACTAAGCAGAAACCATTCCAGCAAATAAGAAGCGATGCAAGCTAGACACCACATGAAAGATGTAACCAATATGACTCTGCCAAGTTAAAAGCATCCCATCATAAATGGAATTTCAACAAATTAGAAGCAGTGCATGCTATAAATCATATGAAAGATGCAACTAATATCGCACTGCATATACTAAAGGTGTCTCGTCATGTTGATTGATGAGGGATACAAAAAAACAATAGTTCTATGTAAAGACATGCTTAATAGACAGATGTACTATGTACTAAATATAGGAAGGCATGTCACATTAACAGGTATAATGTATAAGCTAAGCAGACTAGCACATGCAGTTTAACCAGATTGGAAGAATTACAATCTAGACACCATATGCAACATGCAACCACATATCATGCTGCCAAGTTAGAGCAAGCACCTGCGATGCTAGTGTAGGGGAAATGATGTAATCAACTACAGAGCTATGTTCACTATCTTCATCTAGCATTTCTGTTTCTTGAGAATCATGTCGGGAGGCTAACGCTGCATTCTTTAAATGAGGAGTAGTCCCCTTGCCTGCCTGCCTCGTCATAAGTGATTGATGAGGGATACACAAGAACATTAGTTTGATGTAAGAACATGGTTAATACACAGATGTACTAGTATGTACCAAAAACAAAAAGGCATGTCATATTCAAAGGTATAATGTGTAAGCTAAGCAGATGCAATTTAACCAAATTGGAAGCAATACAAGCTAGACATCCGGCTGGAGTGGTGAGCATGATCATCTAGGACCTAAGAGCCTAGTGGGAGGCGGGCTGCTTCGCCACCATCGCAGCTTTTTAGTTGGCTTCCAGGTGATGCCTATCTTTGCTGGGCTTGTCACTGGCTCGGCCAGTGCCCTGACTAGCTATTTGTCTTCTGGTGCTCACGGGATGGTGGTTCATGTAAAAAATATCTTTCCTTATCTTAATAAAGACCGACTTCGGCCTTTTGAATACAAGCTAGACACCATATGGAACATGCAACCACATATGACACCACGAAGTTAAAGCAAGCACCTGGGATGGTGGTTCACTGCGAGCGAGGTCATCAACTCCAGAGCTATGTTTACCGTCTCCATCCGCTGACACTGCACCCTTTATAGCGTTGTATCGTGTCGTCCCTAGCCGCATAGAAAGCTGGCACGACTTGTCTCTTTTCTTTTTTTCTTCTCTCGAGGCAGACTCTGAAATACCCTTGCATAAAAACACAATAGTGAGAGTATGGGTGAAGTGTGTGCAGAACTAGTGCACTGTAAAAGTAGCAGATAGCAGCTGGCTGAAGAATAAATGACAGGAGACATATGATAGCTCTACAACATTGCATGGCAAACAAAATTAGATTCTACTCCGTATGATTTTGTAATATATGAGCACAGGAAATGCAGGTACTCCTCCAGCACACCACCACATGTGGTCATATCTAAGATAACAGTCGACTGAAAATAAATAGGTCAGTCGAATTTTTTAATGAACCGTCCGATCTATAAGGAACGGGCAGATGGCCTTCGTCTACCTCCCGCCAGTCACTTTTGACGATCTTTCTCGAACCGCTAGCGACCACCGGCCCAGACCCCTGCCTCCGCCGCCCCGCTCTCCCATCGACCTCACACCACCGTCATGCTTGGCAGCGCCCCAAGGCCATCCCTTTAATCCCGGCCGACCTCCAGATCGGGCGCCAGTAGCTCTAGGCCGCACATGCCCCTAAGATAAACACCAACGCGCTGCTTCCCCGGCGTAATTGTCGTACTAGTGCCTGTTATGCTGGGGAATGCTTCCGTTAATTGGGAATCAACTGGACAGAAATTGAAATTCAGGGGGGGACGGACCTCTAGCTAAGGTGAAATAGTATATGAGGAGAGACCTTGTGCATCGCGAGTTACTAGGAACATCTAGTATCAAGAAGAATCGTTCAAGTAGTGTCTTCTATGGGATGAATACAGTGCAAGAAGAGACGTAAGATTTGCACGAATAAGGGAACAGGAGTACTGAGGGAGTCCTGGACTAGGGGGTGTCCGGATAGCCGGACTATCATCATCAGCCGGACTCCAAGACTATGAACATACAAGATTGAAGACTTCGTCCCGTGTCCGGATGGGACTTTCCTTGGCGTGGAAGGCAAGCTTGACAATACGGATATGTAGATCTCCTACCATTGTAACCGACTCTGTGTAACCCTAGCCCTCTCCGGTGTCTATATAAACCGGAGGGTTTTAGTCCATAGGACGAACAGCCATTACAACAATCATACCATAGGCTAGCTTCTAGGGTTTAGCCTCCTTGATCTCGTGGTAGATCTACACTTGTACTACCCATATCATCAATATTAATCAAGCAGGAGTAGGGTTTTACCTCCATCGAGAGGGCCCGAACCTGGGTAAAAACATCGTGTCCCTTGTCTCCTGTTACCATCCGCCTAGACGCACAGTTCGGGACCCCCTACCCAAGATCCGCCGGTTTTGACACCGACATTGGTGCTTTCATTGAGAGTTCCTCTGTGTCGTCACCGATAGGCTTGATGGCTCCTTCAATCATCAACAACGATGACGTAGTCCAGGGTAAGACTTTTCTCCCCGGACAGATCTTCGTATTCGGCGGCTTTGCACTGCGGGCCAATTCGCTTGGCCATCTGGAGCAGATCGAAAGCTATGCCCCTGGCCGTCAGGTCAGATTTGGAAGCCTAAACTTCACGGCTGACATCCGCGGAGACTTGATCTTCGATGGATTCGAACCACAGCCGAGCGCGCCGCACTGTCACGATGGGCATGATTTAGCTCTGCCGCCCAATAGTGCCCTGGAGGCCGCACATGAGTCTGCTCCGACCCCTAGTTCGGAGCCGACCGCGCAGATCGAGGATAGGTGGCTGGACACCGCCTCAGGAGCTGCAATCTCTACGGCGATGGAGCCGAACACTGACCTTGTCCCTTGTAAAGCTCGTGACTCTGAGGTACCGGACTCCTTGCCGGACTCCGAACCTCCTGCGCACCTACCAATCGAATCCGATTGGGCGCCGATCATGGAGTTCACCGTCGCAGACAACTTTCAGCACTCACCCTTTGGCGACATTCTGAATTTGCTAAAACATCTCTCGTTATCAGGAGAGCCCTGGCCGGACTATGATCAGGACGGTTGGGATGCGGACGATGAAGAAATTCAAAACCCACCCACCACCCACTTTGTAGCCACTGTCGACGATCTAACCGACATGCTAGACTACGACTCCGAAGACATCAACGGTGTGGACGACGATGCCAGAGACGACCAAGAACCAGTGCCTACGGGGCACTAGAAGACCACCTCATCATACGACATATACATGGTGGACATCCCAAAGCATGGGAACGGCGAAGAAGCAGCGGAGGCAGATTCCCCTAAGAAACAGCCCAAGCGCCGACGTCAGCGGCGCCGCTCTAAATCCCACCACAGCAAGAATGGAGATTCCGGCATCGGAGATAATAGCACCCCAGAGAGTGCCGAAGACAACCCCCTCCAGCAAGATTCAGCGCAGGAGGACGTAGAAGCCATCCCTCATGAGAGAGCGGAAGACGAAGAGGTCGAGGATGATAATTACATACCTCCCTCCGGAGACGAGGCAAGCCTCAACGACGACGAATTTGTCGTGCCCGAGGATCCCGTCAAACAAGAGCATTTCAAACACAGGCTTATGGCCACGGCAAACAGGCTAAAGAAAAAGCAGCAACAGCTCAGAGCTGATCAAGACCTGCTGGCCGACAGATGGACCGAAGTCCTTGCGGCCGAAGAGCATGAACTCGAACGCCCCTCCAAAAGCTACCCAAAACGCAAGTTGCTCCCCCAATTAGAGGAGGAGGAGGAGTATAAACCCTCATCACCAGCGCACAATACGGCAGACCGACCACCTCGTGGCCGCGACAGAGAGGCATCTAGGCCCTCCACCAGAACTGTACCCCGGCATCGCTCGAAAAGTGCGAAGCCACGGGGGAATGCGCCGGACTTGCGAGACATATTGGAGGACAAGGCAAGACAATCAAGATCAATCTACGGATCACGTGGGCGCCCCATGATGCGCGACGACTACCGTCGCGCCGGATACAGCAACTCCGGTCGGGCCGAACACAGTAGACAAAGCTCTCTTGAGCTACGTCGTGATATTGCCCAGTATAGAGGCACCGCACACCCACTATGCTTCACAGACGAAGTAATGGATCATCAAATCCCTGAAGGGTTTAAACCCGTGAACATTGAATCCTACGATGGCACAACAGACCCCGCGGTTTGGATCGAAGACTATCTCCTTCATATCCATATGGCCCACGGTGACGATCTCCACGCCATCAAATATCTCCCACTCAAGCCTAAAGGACCAGCTCGGCATTGGCTTAACAGCTTGCCAGCAGAGTCAATTGGGTGTTGGGAGCACCTGGAAGCCGCATTCCTTGACAACTTCCAGGGCACATATGTGCGACCACCAGACGCCGATGACCTAAGCCACATAATTCAGCAGCCAGGCGAATCGGCCAGATAGTTCTGGACACGGTTCCTAACAAAGAAAAATCAAGTCGTCGACTGTCCGGATGCAGAGGCCCTCGCAGCCTTCAAACACAACATCCGCGATGAGTGGCTGGCCCGACACCTAGGACAGGAAAAGCTGAAATCCATGGCAGCTCTCACATCACTAATGACCCGCTTCTGTGCAGGGGAGGACAGCTGGCTAGCCCGCAGTAACAACCTCAGCAAAGATGCTGGCAGTCCGGATACTAAGGACCGCAATGGCAGGTCGCGTCGAAACAAAAACAAATGCCACGTTAACACCGATAACACTGAGGATGCGGCAGTCAATGCCGGATTCAGAGCCTCTAAACCCGGTCAGCGGAAGAAGCCATTCAAAAGAACCACTCTGGGTTCGTCCAATTTGGACCGAATACTCGACCGCTCTTGCCAGATACATGGCACCCCTGAAAAGCCAGCTAATCACACTAACAGGGATTGTTGGGTATTAAAGCAGGCAGGCAAGTTAATTGCCGAAAACAACGACAAGGGGCTGCATAGCGATGACGAGGAAGAGACCCGGCCGCCGAACAGTAGAGGATAGAAGGGTTTCCCCCCACAAGTGCAGACAGTAAACATGATATATGCAACCCATATACCCAAGAGGGAGCGGAAGCGTGCACTTAGGGATGTATATGCGATGGAGCCAGTCGCCCCGAAGTTCAATCCATGGTCCTCTTGCCCGATCACTTTTGATCAAAGGGACCACCCCACCAGTATCCGCCATGGCGGATTCGCCGCATTGGTTTTAGACCCAATCGTCGATGGATTTCACCTCACCAGAGTTCTGATGGACGGCGGCAGCAGCCTGAACCTGCTTTATCAGGACACAGTGCGCAAGATGGGCATAGACCCCTCAAGGATTAAACCTACAAAGACGACCTTCAAAGGCGTCATACCAGGTGTAGAGGCCAATTGTACAGGCTCAGTCACACTGGAAGTGGTCTTCGGATCCCCGGATAACTTCCGAAGTGAGGAGTTAATCTTTGACATAGTCTCGTTCCGCAGTGGCTATCACGCTCTGCTCGGACGGACCGCGTTTGAAAAGTTCAACGCGGTGCCGCATTACGCATACCTAAAGCTCAAGATGCCAGGCCCCCGAGGAGTCATCACGGTCAACGGAAACACTGAACGCTCCCTCCGAACGGAGGAACACACAGCGGCTCTCACGGCAGAAGTACATAGCAGACTCTTAAGGCAGTTTTCGAGTCCGGCCGTTAAGCGACCGGACACGGCCAAACGCGCCCGGAGTAACATACAACAAGACCACCTGGCACGTTCCGAGCATGCGTAGCAATGTGGCCCCAACCCCAGCCCTCGCATAATTGCAAGACTAGTCCTTCGTGTACATCATTACACTCTGGAGATACCATGGGTATAGGGGGAGGGGCACGACCACGACAGGCCCAGAGTGCGGCTCAACCACACCAGGGGCTCCCAAGTGCCTCGCTCTTTTTTCCTTTTTTTCTTTTTTTCTTATCCACAGGACTCCGTTCACCAGAGGCCTTGTCCGGCAGTAGACCTGCCGAACTCACGATGCAACAGCCAGGGAAGGAGAAAGGCCACGACGAAAACTAAGGTGGTCTCCATTACTAGCATTAAATCTGTTTAATACACCATTCCGCAGCCTACCCCTGGAGGGGGACATGTTTAAATAGTCCAATCCCTTGCTTACCGCACTATTTGTATCGCTCTACATTCATGGCAGTATTTCCGAATAAGCAATGCATCGCTTTTTGCTTATAGCCGCATATATATATATATATATATATATATATATATATATATATATATATATATATATATGTTCATTTATGACATTCTGCATCCATACACTTTGGTACGGTCGAATACACCAGGGGCTTATGTTCCCCGCATTATGGTGTGATAAGTCCGAACACTTTCCCAAGTGCAGCACCCCAAACCTATAGCATTATATGCATCGGCTCCGAATCATGTCTTGGGTCAATAGTTGGGTTTGCCCGACTCCCATGTTTTGGTACCTTACGTTCCGTTTTATCGGCTAAGGTAGCACTGGGAGAACCACTGCGATTGCGCCCCGGTTGAGCTGGGCGAGCGCCTCAGTGGAGAAAGCTAAAACTGACCATCATGATAAGGCGAGAGCTAGTCGCTGTTCGAGAGGTCTTTTCGAGTCCCTAAAGACTTATGCCGCTTAGAGCGAGGAACCGGCTTTGTCCGGCCCAGGCGTGGATAGCGCCCGAACTTGGTCTTCCGAATACTAGGGGCTTCGCCGAAATTTAAAATTATAGAATTCTATGGCTAAGTGAGAGTGTTCAAGCACTATAAGTCCAGTTGCCTTGTTCGTCGTGTTGAGCGCCTCCCTAGATGGACCCAAAAATGGGAACAAGAGCGCTCAAGTTTATAACAAACACCGCAGCAATCGTGGCATGGGGGCTGAAGCCGACGACTTGCCATCTCTCAGATTTTATAAACGGCCGCACAGAAGGTAATATTTTAAATTAATAAGCTTGCTTAGCGCATATGAACAAAGTTTTCAGCGCACAGGATAACACATTGCGAGTCTACTCAAATATTACATCTTTGGAGCACTCGTCCGCAATCTTGTGGGCACCCTTCAGGACACTCTTATAGTACATTTCGGGCGTGCGATACTCCTTGCCCGCCGGCGGCGCGTCTGTTAGAAGCTTCTCAGCATCTAGCCTGCCCCAATGCACTTCTGCACGGGCAAGGGCCCGACGGGCACCTTCAATGTAGGCGGAGCGCTTGACGACTTCCACCCAGGGACACGCATCCACCAGCCGCCGCACTAAGCTGAAGTAGCTCCTAGGCATGGCCTCCCCGGGCCACAGCCGAACTACGAGGCCCTTCATGGCCTGTTCGGCTACCTTGTGGAGCTCGACCAGCTACTTTAGCTGGTCGCTAAGGGGCACCGGATGTCCGGCCTCAGCATACAGAGACCGGAAGACCTTCTCCGTCGAGCTCCCCTCCTCGGCCCGGTAGAATGCGGCGGCATCGGACACGCTGCGAGGCAGATCTGCAAACGCTCCTGGAGAGCTTCGAATTCGGGTAAGTAACAGGTAATTCACTTTCACATGCTTGCTTTGCATGAAAAAGCCTTACCCGCTGCTATTTTCTTCAAATCTTCCACCTCCTGGAGGGCCTTGTGCGCTTCGGCCTTAGCGGCTTTGGCACTCTCAAGAGCCGAGGCAAGCTCGGACTCTCAAGTCCTCGAGTCGCGCTCCAAACTCTTGTGCTTTTCCAGAAGAACCTGGAGCTCTTGGTGCACCTTCGCCACCCGCGCCTCCTGCTTCTCCCTCTCAGCTCGTTCCGCGGCCACATTACACTAGGCCGTGGACACGGCCTCCTTAAGGGTCGCCACCTCGTTCGTGGCCCCTGGAGTACCCACGTTATCCTTGTTATTTTTCTTGCAACCAAAATCCTTTTCTGTAAGGTACAAATTTAACACGGTGTTACTCAGGTTCCCTGTCCTCGAGCTGCTTCTTGGCACGGCCGAGCTCACTCTCGGACCGCTCGAGGTTCTGTTTAAAAGCATCGACCTCCGCAGTCAATGCGGCGGAGGTCAGCAGCGCAGCCTGCAATCCCATATTGACATAATTTTTAGACCTCCTGCGTATATCTTTTTAGATCCTCAGTCCGGCTTTTCTTTCCGAACACCGAACCGAGCATCAGGGGCTATTGTCTATGCGGTATTACATTACATATTTTAAATTTCTTACCTCAAAGCCCGTTTGAAGGCTGCTGCAGGCTTCGGTCTGCCCGCTCTTGGCGAGTTGAACCTTGTGAATCACCGCGCTCATTATAGTGCGGTGTTCTTCCTTGATGGAAGTGTCGTCGAGCGCCTCCAACAAGTTGTCCGGCGCCTCTGGTTGGACGGAGGCCGCCGGTGTCACGGTCTTGCCCTTCTTACGAAGGGGCCGCCTGCCGGACTCCGGAACCACTGCTGGTTCCGGTGCGGAGTCCGGCGCAAAGTCCGGGAGGCTGCCTTGCGGCACCTTCGGAGCCTCCTCCTCCTGATGGGTCCCCTCCTGGGATCCCACCTCGACGTCATCAGCGTCACGGGGAGTTGAGGCGGTCGGAAGGGAATCCACATCCGACGGAGCCAAGGACCCGCTCGATGAAGCGGGGAGATCATCCTCAGCCGGACTACAGGTAGTATGCGGCATTAGAAGGACACTATGTGGCACAAAGAGAAATTATAAATCATACAGGAATCCGGATACTTACGATCTTGCCGGGGGCTTGGCCCTTGAAGGCCACTCCCCGTCGCCGTCGCCGGCGTTGGCGGAGCAGTCCGGAGGAAGGGTCCTTCCCTTCTTGGACCCTTCGGCCTCCCCCGCTGGGAAAGCCTTCCTTTTCTTCTCTCCCCCGTCTTGGGGAGAGGCCTCTTTCTCCTCCTCGTCTTCGGGGGAGGAGTTTGCCTTAGAGCCATCGGACGACGAGTCCGATACCACCTGGCGCCAGGAACTTCTTTGGGTTCCCGTGGCCTTCGTCTTGGCCTTCTTCTCCGGCACCACATAAAGTGCCGGGACTAGCAGCCCCGTCAAACGGGTATCCGCTGGGTGTTTGGGGAGGGGAGCCGGACAGTTAACCTGTCCGGACGTCCTCTGTCAGTCCTGTCAAAGGCATTGGGAATTTTAAATCCCACATAGAGTCAAACTATGAAAGAAATGAATGTCCCGTAAAGGATAACATATCTTACCGCGCCGGCCGGGCGCTGCGTGCTGAATCCGCGATCTTCAGTTGCGGATGCGGGGGCTTCTCCCCCCTTGAACAGCACCCTCCAGGCTGCTTCATACGTTGTGTCGAAGAGCCTGCTAAGGGTCTGGTGCTGTGCCGGATCAAACTCCCACAGATTAAAGGCCCGTTGTTGGCAGGGGAGAATCCGGCGGACGAGCATGACCTGGATCACGTTTACAAGCTTAAGCATCTTGTTCACTAGGGTCTGGAGACAGGACTGGAGTCCGGTCAGCTCCTTCGAACTGCTGCATAGCAAGCCCTTCTCTTTCCAAGAGGTGAGCTGCATGGGGGTACCAGATCTGAACTCGGGGGCCGCTTCCCATTTAGGGTCACGCGGCTCGGTGATGTAGAACCACCCCGATTGCCACCCTTTGATGGTTTCCACGAAGGAGCCCTCGAGCCAAGTGACGTTGGGCATTTTGCCCACCATGGCGCCTCCGCACTCCGCTTGGTTGCCCTTCACAACCTTCGGCTTGACATTGAAGGTCTTTAGCCACAAGCCGAAGTGGGGCTGGATGCAGAGGAAGGCCTCGCACACGACGATAAATGCCGAGATGTTGAGGATGAAGTTTGGCGCCAGATCGTGGAAGTCCAGGCCGTAGTAGTACATGAGCCCCCGGACGAAGGGATGAAGTGGGAAGTTCAGTCCGCGGAGGAAGTGGGGAACAAATACGACCCTCTTATGGGTC
This sequence comes from Triticum timopheevii, assembly GCA_963921465.1. Taxonomy (NCBI): domain Eukaryota; kingdom Viridiplantae; phylum Streptophyta; class Magnoliopsida; order Poales; family Poaceae; genus Triticum; species Triticum timopheevii. The sequence goes on along the minus strand of OY997264.1, from coordinate 241,310,942 downwards.
CTGGGGGTGGGGATGAGCTGCCCCTTGTCGGGCAGCCGATGCGCGATGTCGCTGGACAAGTATCCGGCGCTGCGCAGTTTTTCGATGTGCCCCTCCGTAACGGAGGAGGCCATCCACTTGCCTCCCGGTCCGAACATGGCTGGAGAAGGTTGACGCGAGTTGTGCGGACTTGGGCACTGGAGCTCGAGTGCGCGGAGATTGATAGGCAAAGGAGGAAGAAGGCGTAGGTAAAAAGGGTGGATCCTTATCCCCTTACATATGGGCGGACGAAGACTATGCGTCCCCACCGGCCTGGTAAAACTCGCCTATCTCCCAAGCGCCACAATCAATGGCGCGGTTGGGTTACCCACGTCCGTATTGATGAGAATCCCGGAATAAGGGGGACACGATCTCTGCTTCGACAAGACGTTCCAAGGAAACCGCTTCGCTAAACGCGCTGAGGTGGTATAATAAAAACAATTCAAGTAAAGGCTTGGCAGTGGTGTGGCGTCACGCCACAAAATACGTCAGCAGATTGAGCTTGTGTACATATTATTCTCTCTACGGTAGTATGTGGAATTTATTTTGCAGAGCCGGACACTATCCTGGTGTTCACAATCTTCTATGAATTAATTCGGAGGAGGAACCCGCCTTGCAATGCCGAACAATATGCGCACCGGACTCATCGTCATTGAAGCCTGGTTCAGGGGCTACTGAGGGAGTCCTGGATTAGGGGGTGTCCAGATAGCCGGACTATCATCATCGGCCGGACTCCAAGACTATGAAGATACAAGATTGAAGACTTCGTCCCATGTCCGGATGGGACTTTCCTTGGCGTGGAAGGCAATCTTGGCAATACGGATATGTAGATCTCCTACCATTGTAACCGACTCTGTGTAACCCTAGCCCTCTCCGGTGTCTATATAAACCGGAGGGTTTTAGTCCGTAGGACGAACATCCATTACAACAATCATACCATAGGGTAGCTTCTAGGGTTTAGCCTCCTTGATCTCGTGGTAGATCTACTCTTGTACTACCCATATCATCAATATTAATCAAGCAGGAGTAGGGTTTTACCTCCATCGAGAGGGCCCGAACCTGGGTAAAAACATCGTGTCCCTTGTCTCCTATTACCATCCGCCTAGACGCACAGTTCGGGACCCCCTACCCGAGATCCACCGGTTTTGACACCGACAAGTACCTTTTTCGGTTGCCGGTGTGGTCACCTGCACATGTCACACCGATCTTCTTCTTTTTACCGGCGAAACCGATGTTCTGGAGGGTACAGGCTTGGACGAACCCATGGCCAAATTGCTGACTGTGTTGCCGTGGCCGTATGTCAGTGGAGTGGAAGCAGATCCGAGGTGGCGATGGACGGCGTACCAGGAATAGCTCCGGTGCGGTGGAGGGTGGCGAAGTTGGAGCGGCAGCGGTGAGGCGCAGGACGACGTGGTTGAACTGGCTTGGGTACGGACGGCTCGGCCTCGGCTTCAACTACTAGCCGTGGAGGGCGTTGCAGTTGAGGTTGCGGTGGACGACGACATCGGGGTATCGTCTCAGGCGTGATGGAGGAGGGCGGAGGTTGATGGGTGGGATGGGGTGGCGGACGAAAGACGTCGGGGTTTTGCGGCTGGTGTAGAGGTAGTTTTGGCGCCCATGGAGTACGAATGAGGAATCGGACGGGTGGGGGGGGGGGGACCATGTTTCGGTCTGGTACACGCTTGTTTTTGGCTTTTTTGAATAGAAGATGGGACGCGCTTGTTTGAAATTTGGGGAAAGTACAAACTTTGCCCCCTCTTAAATTTCGGACCTACTGCGGGTCGGGGGTAGGATGGTAATCCCAGGTGTCCCAAATAGTGAGCGATTTCGGCTGCACGCATGTGTGCTTAGGCGGCCGTTGTGTATGAATGTTTTTCGGAGGCGGTTGCGTGGCATCGAGATGAAGCTACAAACCTACCCCGGTTTAGACCTTTGGACGTCGGGCCGGTAGGTTTCAAGGGTCAGAGTTATTAGAAAAGTAATTTCCTTGTACTACCAAACATTGGTCTCATGCGGTTTTGGGCGAGTAGAGGCTCTTTTGGCGCTTCGTTCGAAATTTTGAAACACAAGCATTCACGTTTAGAGTACTCTTGAACTATGAGGATTGACCTAAATAGACAACGTTATATTTGACCTCGTATGTTTGAAAACCTCATTAAATTATCCGCTTCTTTTTGAAATTTTGACACTTGAAAATCCTATAACTATGATTATTTTGGAATGGAGGAGCTAAATTTGAATCTATTTTGTACACGACTACATATGCTATTATGTACAAAATCAGAGCAAAGATTGGTGCCCCCATAATTTAGGTATGGTTTACAAATGCCATGATATCAAATTCAAATAATTGAATGGACTTCATGTTGAATTAGATTTTTTTTAAACCACCTTAAGTTAAATTCAAATGTATGCTAGTTCATAGGTAGCTATTTATAATGTCCATTGTGTAACTTTCGTATGTATAATGTACTTTACACACACAACATGAACCATACTCACGTTTATATTCGATTGCTAAAGCGATGCATTGTCTCGAGTTCAAAATACTAACTATGTGGATCAATTGTGTCGAATAATAACATAGACATGCTCAAATTCGATAGAATCTAGATGTCTGATGGATCAATGACCGCTCCTTACAAGAATTGCAAATATCATGATCCCATCCTAATATTTGGATAAAATTTATATCTTTAATCAATGTGTAGAGCAGTCTTTTACGTGTAGTTTCACTCTCCATCGGCGGTTACTCACACATGCTCACACACTCTCTCCCGAGGTGTCTTTCTCGCACACATGCTCTATATATAACCCTCCCTCCCTCTCGTAACCATTTACAACTGTTTTCACTAACCTTTATCACAAGCACTCTTCCTCTCGCAAACATACACACGCACAATCCTCATCGACCCTTTCTATATACATGGACCTGCCTACGCATCTCATGTACGCACATTATCTTTACGCCTGTCTCTCACGCATTGTCTCACACCTCTCTTCCTAATCGACGAGTATGATTCTAGCAGAGCATTCTGTAGGATGCCCCTTAAAGTTAGGTTGGATGAATAGTAATATCAGAGATAAAGGGGTTACCTTAGTCCGAGAACCTAGGGTTACAAATCCTAGCCGGCTTTGTCAGTGGACACAGAGTCCTTCACAATTCTGCTATCTTTGTTTTGTACGACTAGTCATCCATGGGTCTTCCTAAATGATCACGGGCCGACCAATGTGACGCAGGATGGAACCGAACGAAGGGCCTCACCTTGACCCACCGGACCTCACGTGGTGACACACCCTCTACCCCCACGTCTCATTATCTTCTCACACCCACACATACCAACACAAACACCACACACACAGAAAATTTCTCCTGGTGCCTCTATTCCCTCCCCCCTTGCATATACACACTCAAGGGAATGGAACATCTTGTCGTGACGTCATATTTGTCTCTCTCTCTAGACCACTCTCATTTCTCGTGCTATCTCCCCCCCCCCCGGTCGGCCCCTCTATCCATGCCTCTCTCGAATACGTAATACACACACATACCTCTCTAGGCCCGCCAAATGCATCAACTACAGATTCACACATGTTACATCACGTACCCCGTTGATCTAAAAAGCCCTCTCTTCAGGTTTATTTCGCATACAACATTCCTTTTGAATAAAGTGTGGCCAAAAATTATTTTAGAGTTTCTACATATATACAACATTACAAAGTTATATGGAGGAGTACGAATGCTAATTTGCATTGCATGGTGCCCACAATGATATTTATTCCGCACTGTGAATTTTTATATTTTTATACTATATACAAAGTTAGTCATAATAAAGAGAAACGAAGAGCATATCTCTCTCCATCGCATACCCCCCCCCCCCAGTACGCCCCTTTCACGTATGCACACAAAACTATCTCCAGGTCCTCTAAAAGTAAGCCCCCAGAAAATTCACGCATGTTTCATCTTTCTCTCGCGATATATGCAATGATGATCATTGTATTTGAAGCGAAAGCACGATACGTACATTGGACTTCAGAATCCACTCATTGCGGTCACCATTTATGTTTAGTGGTTATTATACAGTCACGGGCTCACCGTACAACTCTGTATTTGCTCATGACATGACTAGTTGACCAGTTAAATGCTCCACGTGGCACCTCTAGTGTTGCATCACATTATCTCACTACCATCGTGCCCACCTGTCGACTTGTATCTACTCTACATCTACACTCTTATAAAATACATAAAATACACTCTTATAAAAAACAGAGTTGGTGATGATGGTGTGCCTGCCATCCTGCAATATAGGCCGTCCGATTTATATCAGAAGGATAGGAAAGAAACTATGGCAATTTTGCAAAAAGGTACCCACACACCTCTCCACATTTGCAAATAAGGCCTTCCCTCGTTCATCCTTTTCTCTCACAAGATAAACAAGTCATACAAATGCATCTTGATGTTACGTGCAACGCACGGGCATCTTGCTAGTAAGAATGAAAACAAACGACAAAAAAATATTTGGACAGTGGTTCGAAGTCATGACCACGGGCGCAGCGGACAAGGTGGCCTTGTATTGGTATGCTGAGCCGTCTGTTTTAACACACAGGAGCTGGTGTGGTGATTATACACACACGCACGCATGCACACAAACTGCATCCACACAACACTCACACAAACACATGCACCCACGCACGCACGCACACAACACTCACACGTACACACGCAGCCATGTCCGCACGCAACACTCAAACACACACACGCACGCATGCATGCACACACCAGTTCACCACACGACCAACACACACTCTCACGCTCAAGTGCTCAACCTACATGTGCATGCGCACACATCAGGCCCTGACAGACACATACACAACCAGGTGATTCCCACGCACGGGTTGGAGCCTTGTCACGCCTGCGTAAATTTGTGTTTATCTGACCTTTTCCTATGCGAACTGACAAGTGGGACCCACAAGGAACATGGTCAATTTAACTAGTCAACATGGCGCCACGCAGACTATTTGGCCGGTCAACAGATTGCAATCCGATGCTGAACTGTGAGCAAGTGACCGTATAATCACCACAAAACATATATAGTGACCGTAATCAGCTTATTATGAAGTTCGATGACCATATTACGCTTTTATCTCTATAGGCCCTCCAAAACTACATCTCTACACGTTCTCGCATGTTACATCTAACAACTATGCAATACAACACTACTACTACACTCAAACACAATAAATCATATGTGTTTTTAGTTTTACTAGATATCATATTGTTACTTATAATTATTCAGTTTGCATACATTAAAATTGCCTTTGAAATGTATGGCCAGTATCATCTACCGCGCGGGAAAAATCCCGCCCTTTCCTGTTTAATCGGGTTTGTATCGATGGATCGTGCGAAATAGCAAAACTATAGTACTATACAGTACAAGTGACAGTTCATTGGGCCGTCGTGTCGTCTACTCCTCCGTCGTAAGAGTGGAACGCTCGCTTTCATAAATCTTCTAGTCCCTTTCGCCGACATGTGGGACATCAAGCTACCGGGTCCACGTGCCATACCGGAATATAGTGCAAAGCAGCCGGGGTGAAGCACCCCAGTCATGGCGCTGGTGTAGTAATGAACAATGAGGCGTCAAATCACAAAGCTGCACCTTTCCCGCAGTTAAGTTGGAGGGACGAAGTAATAATGCTAAAAAAAGAAGTTGGAGGGACGAAGCAACCATCATTTCACTCATTGCTGAATCCGCTTCTCCCTCATCTTCTTCAACTTAACCATGTGTTGCTTCTGCCGTTGTTCTGCCTCATGTGGGACGCGGATCGGCTTGGTAAAGCACTGACACATGGGACCGCATGCTAGCAAACCGCCAAGACAATGTCCTCCGAAAATAAGAAGCCTAATCCTAGACTTACAAAGGGATACGTAGCTGCTACGTATACTTTCCATCTAATTTATATATGCCCCCCTGATTTTCAGGTGGGGTGGGCCTAATCCTCTCCTTTAATCCAATCAAATAGTCCCACATCACATCAGTTCGTAACTTTACGTAAACCATTATGTGGATGTAGCATTGCTCAAATAAGTAACCTCCCCCGCCATCCGCGCGGCAAAATCACCTCCTTTTTACTAATCTTGATTATATAATTTTGTAGATCAATATAACTGAGATTTGTATAGATAGCACACAGGAGCAAAACCAAGTGGTACGGTTAAGGGCATCCACAATGTGTAGCCAAATGTGAAAATAGCTTTTGGCATCGTGGGAACCATTGTGGACGGTGTTGCCAAAGCCAAAAAGATGGAACCGAAGCTCCCTGATTGATTGATTGATTGAAGGAATAGAAAAATGCAAAATCTCTCCTCTTTCTCCCATGCTTGAACGCATGTAGTACAGTATAGAGCACAGAGTCTACTCCCCTGTCCCTTCTGTCACAAATCACAAAGCAGTGAGGCGGCAAATCACAAAAGCACGGACGAAGCAACCATCATTTCACTCTTCGCTGACTCCGCTTCTCCATCGTCTTCTTTGAGAAACCATCTCACTGCACTAGTACTCCTAGTAGTACTAGTAAAGGACTTCCTGGATGCAAATAAGGCGGTTGTCTCGGCTTGCAGGCGGCACTTGCGAATGACTTACCGTGGTCTCCCTCAATGGTGTTCTCCGTCGAACGCACTTCGCCAAACCACAAAAAAAAAGATATCGTCGACATCACCACAATGGGGAAGGAAGTCAAATATAGTTACTACCTCCATTTTTTGTACACAAGTCCATTATATCAAAATTACAATTTGCAAAGGGCCACTAACACTAATCGAGGCAAAATTGATGGGGTTAGCAACCAAGGACATTAATATCCCCTACATTAATGCGGAAGTGAGAAGGTTGGTTTGCATGGCGCTGCATTAATCAAGCGATGAGGAGTGAGATGGTTATCTCTTTGTTCTTTGGATAAAAAAATATGCATTAATTGACATGGGAAACGAGGATTTGTATCGATTAAATCCCGCGAAGGAAAACCCCGCCTTTATTTTTTAACACTAGTACTCCTAGTACGTACGTACTTATCCTGTTTGGGTCGAGGCCTTGCATTGCCAAACTTCGTCACACATTTTTGCCAAGCTTGCCTAAAGTTTTCAAAATAAGAAGGAGGTACACTTGCGCACGGCTGTCGCGGTCGCACCGCATGTAACGCCCCGGATTTGATGCGCCAGGTGTCTGCCAGTTATTCGCCATCATTGCCATGTCGTTTGCTTGCGTGTTGCACTTTGCCATGTCATCTTATGCATTTCATATCATGTCATCATGTGCATCGCATTGCCATACGTGTTCGTCTCATGCATCCGAGCATTTTCCCCGTTGTCCGTTTTGCAATCCGGCACTCCTATGTCATCCGGCGCCCCCTTTTTGCCTCTTCTCTTGTGCGTGTGTTAAACTTTCTCGGAATGGCCCGAGGTTTGCAAAGCGGCCTTGGTATAGCACCGGTAGACCGCCTGTCAAGTTTCGTGCCATTTGGAGGTCGTTTGATACTCCAACGGTTAACCGGGTAACCGTAAAGGCCTCTTTTGTTGCAGCCCAACACCCCTTCCAAAGTGGCCCAAAACCCAGCAAACTCCCCTCCATGCTCTCGGTCGTTCGATCATGATCGTGTGGGCGAAAACCGCACCTCATTTGGACTCTCCTAGCTCCCTCTACCTATATATATGCTCCTCCCCCCGAATTTTCGCAGTCCAAACCCTAGTCTTCTTCAACCTCGCGCCGCCGGACACGTCCGCCCGGCGCCGGACACGTCCGCCGCCGCCCCCCTCGTCCAACCACAGTGCGCCACATCGCCCCCACGCCCTTTCTCTCTCCTCCTCCACCGCGTCAGCCGCCGCGGCCCGCCCGGGCCCGGGGCAAGCCCGCCCGAGCCCATCGGGGCCCGGTCTCCGCCGCCGCTCGGCCCGAGCCGCCGCCCGCGGCGCCCCGCCTCGCCGTGCGCCTCCGCGCCCTCCGCGCGCCTCGCCGGCCACCGGAGCACCGCCGCCGCCGGCCTGGGCCGCCGCCGCCCGCCGCCGCGGTCCGCGCCCCGCGCAGCCGCCGGACCCCGCGCGCCGCCCGTCTCCTCCGCCTGCATCGCCAACCGCCGCCCGCGCGCGTGCGCCCGTTGCCGGCCGCGGGGCATCCCGCCGCCGCCGGCCGCTCCCCGCGCCGCCCCCGGCGCTCGACGGCGCCTCCGCCTGCCGCCTCCCGGCGCCGCCTCGCCGCCTCCGGCCGCGCCCGTCGCCTCCTCCGCCATCCCGCACCTTTCCCGCCGCGGCATCGCCAGAGCTCCTCGCCGGAAGTTCGCCGGTGCCGTCGTCCTCGCCGGATCTGGTCAGGTGGACCAGATCCACCAGTTCATCCAACCAAACGCATGCCCCGTCCCGGATCCGCTCCGTCCCGAGATCTCCTCGTCCCGGGTTGACTTTCGCGGGGTGAGAATTTGACTAAGTCCCCGAATCTGTGACATAATCATGCCATGTTCATCACATTGTATCTCTACACCCGTAGATCCGTTTCATGCGTGTAATATGTCAAATTGTTCGCCTCGACGAGTACTTCATTCCATTCCATTGCATCATGTTCATTTGAGCTCATCTTGATGCCCGAAATGCTGTTGGAATAGTGCATGTTGATGTTAACCTGCTGAAACTGTTATAACTTGCTCATTTGTCATTTTTGCCATGATTGATGTGTGCATCCTATGAGGTTGATGTCTACATGTGTTTTGATTTATGCCATGCCATCTTTCCAGAGGTGTTATCCATGTATTTTTGTGATTTGTATGCTGAGTGCATCGAGCTTGCTAAGGAGGGTACTTGCTGTTACTGTTTTGCTAGGCAGATTCTGTTATATTTTGTTGCTATGTTAACATGCTTCTACTAATCATTCTATGCATAATCTGGAGATGCTCTATAAACATGTTTTGATCTACATGTTATGCCCTATCCATCCATGCCCCTGGTTGCATTTATAGCTTGTTGTAGATTGTTCATATCTTGCTCCAAACTTGCTTGATAATGTTGCTATCAGCCTGTTAACATTAAGTTCACTAGTTCACATGTGTTTTGCTAGTGATCCATGCATCCTATGACCTTGCTATTGCCATGCTTAGCTTCATAAACATGCCTTCTTGCTGTTGGTTGCCTTGCCATGCCATGTATTGCTCTGTGGTGAGTGGTTCAAGCTCACCAACATGCCTACTTATTGTTGTTCCTGCTTTGTAAGAATCTGTAATATAACTTGCCATGTTTACATGGGTGCCATCATATTTTCTATGCCTTTTTGGCTCATGGTCAGTAAGAGACTTTTGATCTATGCCATTAGTAGATTCATGTCATGCCTTTGTTTTCCATGATAAGTTCCTGTAGCATGTTGTTTGATAGCTCTAAACATTGCAACCTGATGTTATTTCCTGATAAGTCTGAAACTGTTATTATTTGCAATCTTCCCATGTCCTTTTGAGCATGTTCTAGTCTTTTTTGGAGATAGCTCAGTGTTCATGTTTTGTTGTGCTTTACCTGTAATTCATGCCCATGCCTTTTGTTATTATGTTGAGATGTTGTAGCATGTTGTTTTGATGCTCGCAATATGCCTAGTTGCTGTTTTGGGCAGATTTTTGCTATGACTTGTATAGTGTGCATGTGTTGAACCGTTGCTCCGTTTTGAGTGTGCTCTATACGAAACTTGCTTGTTTTTGCATGTAGTTTCATGTTGCATCCTTGTTTTGGTGTGTTTGCTTGATGTTTGGGTGCATTTTGCATCAATGCGATGCTTAACTTGTTTTGCTCATATCTTCTAGGCCGTAGCTCCAAATCTAATGAACTTTATATGCAACTTGACTAGAATTTCGTGTAGATCCTCTTGGTGCTCTTTAACTTGCTGTTTAACAACTTAAACATAAGGTTTGTTCAGATCTGGACCAATTTCTAAATATGCATATGAGGACTTACCGGAATTGTTATATGTTGTTCCCGGCCTCTTTTAAACTTGTTTTGATGTGTTGTTCTTGTTGCATCATCTCTTGCCATGAGTAGCTTCATGTAGCCTTGTCATGCATCATGCTTGTTGTGCATCATGTCTTGTCTATGTGTGGTGTGTTTACCATGTTGTGTGCTTCTTCTCGATAGTTCCTATTTCGTTGCGATCGTGAGGATTCGTTCGGCTACGCTTGGTTCGTCTTCGTGGCTTCATCTTCTTCATGGACTCGTTCTTCTTCCTTGCGGGATTTCAGGCAAGATGACCGCTACCCTGGATCTCACTACTATAATTGCTATGCTAGTTTCCTCGTTCTATCGCTATGCTGCGCTACCTATCACATGTTTACCATGCCTCCCAAATTGCCATGAACCTCTAACCTTTGACACCATTCCTAGCAAACCGTTGTTTGGCTATGTAACCGCTTTGCTTAGCCCCACTTATAGCGTTGCTAGTTGCAGGTGAAGTTGAAGATTTCTCCATGGTGGACAGGGTTCTTGTTGGGATATCACAATATCTCTTATATTATTAATGCATCTATATACTTGGTAAAGGGTGGAAGGCTCGGCCTTATGCCTGTTGTTTTGTTCCACTCTTGCCGCCCTAGTTTCTGTCATACCGGTGTTATGTTCCCGGATTTTGCATTCCTAACGCGGTCGGGTGATTTATGGGACCCCCCTGACAGTTCGCTTTGAATAAAACTCCTCCAGCAAGGCCCAACATTGGTTTTACCATTTGCCTCACCACCGCCTATATTTCCCTTGGGAGTAATTAACCCAAGGGTCATCTTTATTATAGCCCCCCCGGGCCAATGCTTGTCTAAGTGTTGGTCCAAACCAGAGCCACTTGCGGTGCCGCCCCTAGCCAACTTGGGGTATCGTCGGTTGTCGTACGTAGTGTTCATCCGGTGTTGCCCTGAGAACGAGATATGTGCAGCTCCTATCGGGATTGTCGGTGCATCGGGCGGTCTTGCTGGTCTTGTTTTATCATTGTCGAAATGTCTTGTAAACCGGGATTCCGAGTCTGATCGGGTCTTCCTGGGAGAAGGTCTATTCCTTCGTTGATCGCGAGAGCTTGTCATGGGCTAAGTTGGGACACCCCTGCAGGGTATAAACTTTCGAGAGACGTGCCCACGGTTATGTGGCAGATGGGAATTTGTTAATGTCCGATTATAGATAACTTGACACCAGATCCGAATTAAAATGCATCAACCGCGTGTGTAGCCGTGATGGTCTCTTCTCGGCGGAGTCCGGGAAGTGAACACGGTTTCTGTGTTATGATTGACATAAGTAGGAGCTCAGGATCACTTCTTGATCATTACTAGTTCACGACCGTTCCTTTGCTTCTCTTCTCGCTCCTATTTGCGTATGTTAGCCACCATATATGCTTAGTCGCTGCTGCAACCTCACCACTTTACCCCTTCCTTTCCCATTAAGCTTAGCTAGTCTTGATACCCATGGTAATGGGATTGCTGAGTCCTCGTGGCTCACAGATTAGTACAACAACAGTTGCAGGTCCAGGTTTTGCGATGATCTTGACGCGAGAGCGATGTTTGCTTGTTTGGAGTTCTTCTTCTGCTTCTTCTTCCGTAGCCTGGGCTAGTAGGGTGGATGTCGTTTGAGGTTTCTGTTTGTGTTTCATCCATAGTCGGATGGTGCTCTGATGTGTTGTGATGTTGTATTCATGTGGCATTGTATGCCTATTGTATGTATCCCCATCTATTATGTAATGTTGATGTAATGATATCCACCTTGCAAAAGCGTTCCAATATGCGGGTCTATCCTTGGTGGGACCTTCGAGTTCCTTTTGGATAGGGTCGCATATTGGGCGTGACAAGTTGGTATCAGAGCCTCGACCGACCTTAGGAGCCCCCCTTGATTGATCGTGTAGTTTGGCCGTTGTTGAGTCTAGAAGAAAACTACTTTCGGAGTCTAGTTATATCGGAGAGTACGAATTCTTTTTACTCCTCAGCCCCTTCGTCGCTCTGGTGAGGAATCTTGATGTAGGTGTTTTGAATTACTCCTCTTCCCCTTCAAAAATTTTCTCTAGGATCACGCAGTTGGTTTTCCGATCGTTGTTCCTCAGCTCTTTTATCCGGTGCATTTCTCGTCAAGTTGACTCGAGTCTCTTCATCTTTGAGTTCAATCCTCAGTTGTTTTTTCCCACCCACCCTCCCTTCTTCTTCTCGGAACCGGAGTCTGTAATCGAGTATCCTTCCTACTCGTGCGATGTCTTTGCTTTCTTTCCTCAAGGATTTCAACCGGTGTTTTCTCTTCAAGTTAATCATCGGTTTCCCCTTCCAAGTTGCCTTTGTTTTCCCGCCCTCCCGCCCTTTTTTCTTCCCGGAGTCTAAGTCTGTTTCGATCATCATTTTCATTTGTACGAAGCCTCTTCAGTCTTCCCTCAGTCATTTCAACCGGTGGATTCTCGTCTCGTTCGTCATTCTTCATCTCTTTTTTTCTTTCCGGTGGATTTCAACTCAATTTTCTTGGTTCGATCATATTCTTTTCCTCGACTCAAGTTTTCCCTTTGCTTGTTCGCCTCTCGCCATTTAATCATTACGGAGTTCGGAAGCATTCTCAGGAGATCCGTCTGTGTTCCAATTAATTCGAGGTGGTCACCTCATTCAAATATTTCAATTGTTCGGGTGCATCATCTATCTGGTCAACAATCCTTTTCTACGGTGTTTTCTCTTTAGTGGGCCCTAACCCACAGGTCTTTTCCCAGGATCTTACCTGACTCTTCTAATTCTCCCGGAGTTATTCTCAAATTCTTTTCAAAGTGTGACGTAAGAATGGATTCCATCAGTCACATCCCTTCTCCTAGATCGCTTTCAAAATCATTTCATTGTTGGCTCAATCTCTTCGCTTTTCATTCTTCCAGAGTATCTCAGTAATTTTGGTGGTGTTTCTCGTCATCATTTGAAGACCAAAGAAGTGTTTCCTCTAAATTTTGGTCCATTCTCTTGAAGATTCATGGTTCTAGCTCGATGTTATCCTATCAAATTGTTTCAAGTCATGCAAATTCTTTTCATCCATCCGGAGCATTTCAGGAGTTGTTTTCTCTCTCGATCATCCGGAGGCCATCTTTTCGGAAGATTTCTTCGTTCTAAGTTTTCAGCTTCGGTCGTCTCTATATTCTCCCGGTGCTTCGTTCAAGTATTCTTCAACCAGTTCGCGATCCCGCCATTATCTTGTCTTTTATTCCTCAAGTATCTTTGTGCTTTTCTAATTCTTCCCGGTGATTCAATCTCTTTCATCAGTCATTTTCGAATTCTCACGGTGGTTCTTTCAGATTCTTTTCCTTGATTATCATTTTAATACATTCGTTCTTTAAATCCTACCGGTGGTTCCATCAAGACCTTCTCAAGCTTGCGATAGTTCCCTTCTCAATCCTTTCTCAAGAAGAATAAGTAGTATGCTAAATCCATTGCTTGTTATCAATTTAATTTGATGAAGGATAAGCATGCAATAAATCTTATTCTTATTTCATCCAAGTGAGTAATCCCTTCTTTAGAGTTTGTTCTTGTTGAATAAATTCTAGTTCCAAGTATTTTCATCTTTTCTCTTCCGGAGTTCAAATTTTTCCTCGGTCATTTCGTCGGAACCTCATCTAAATCATCGCAGGGCATTAATCTTATTCTTTCCATCCTTGAATTCTATCGCGTCATCCTTTTGGTACCGGAGTTCTTCATGGTTGTTCTTCATGATTTAAATTCATTCTTCAAGAGTTCATCAAGTATCATTCCATCCTCTCTAGTTCGTGTTCTATTCCTTCCATCTTCAACCGGAGTGCTACCTAAATCGTTTCAGTCTTATTCGTTTCTTTTCTCATTCTAACCACTCCGGTTAGAACGAGTTGTTTCATAGTCTATCTGATTTCGTGAGCTTTCAATTCTCGTGATTCCCATTGTTCCTCTCTTCTTCTCGAGTGCTCTCAATTCCTTGCTTCTTCTCTTGAGTTCTTGTTTCACCTCATCCCTTTTTCCCTTCCGTCTCGGTCCTAAGATCTCGGGACGAGATCTCTTGTTAGTGGAGGAGTGTTGTAACGCCCCGGATTCGATGCGCCAGGTGTCTGCCAGTTATTCGCCGTCTTTGCCATGTCGTTTGCTTGCGTGTTGCACTTTGCCATGTCATCTTATGCATTTCATATCATGTCATCATGTGCATCGCATTGGCATACGTGTTCGTCTCATGCATCCGAGCATTTTCCTCGTTGTCCGTTTTGCAATCCGGCACTCCTATGTCATCCGGCGCCCCATTTTTGCCTCTTCTCTTGTGCGTGTGTTAATCTTTCTCGGAATGGCCCGAGGTTTGCCAAGCGGCCTTGGTATGGCACCGGTAGACCGCCTGTCAAGTTTCGTGCCATTTGGAGGTCGTTTGATACTCCAACGGTTAACCGGGTAACCGTAAAGGCCTCCTTTGTTGCAGCCCAACACCCCTTCCAAAGTGGCCCAAAACCCAGCAAACTCCCCTCCATGCTATCGGTCGTTCGATCATGATCGTGTGGGCGAAAACCGCACCTCATTTGGACTCTCCTAGCTCCCTCTAACTATATATATGCTCCTCCCCCCGAATTTTCGCAGTCCAAACCCTAGTCTTCTTCAACCTCGCGCCGCCGGACATGTCCGCCGCCGCCCCCCTCGTCCAACCACAGTGAGCCACATCGCCCCCATGCCCTTTCTCTCTCCTCCTCCACCGCGCCAGCAGCCGCGGCCCGCCCGGGCCCGGGGCAAGCCCGCCCGAGCCCATCGGGGCCCGGTCTCCGCCGCCGCTCGGCCCGAGCCGCCGCCCGCGGCGCCCCGACTCGCTGTGCGCCTCCGCGCCCTCCTCGCGCCTCGCCGGCCGCCGGAGCACCGCTGCCGCCGGCCTGGGCCGCCGCCGCCTGCCACCGCGGTCCGCGCCCCGCGCAGCCGCCGGACCCCGCGCGCCGCCCGTCTCCTTCGCCCGCATCGCCCGCCGCCGCCCGCGCGCGTGCGCCCGTTGCCGGCCGCGGGGCATCCCGCCGCCGCCGGCTGCTCCCCGTGCCGCCCCCGGCGCTCGACGGCGCCTCCGCCTGCTGCATCCCGGCGCTGCCTCGCCGCCTCCGGCCGCGCCCGTCGCCTCCTCCGCCATCCCGCGCCTTCCCCACCGCGCCATCCCCGGAGCTCCTCGCCGGAAGTTCGCCGGTGCCGTCGTCCTCGCCGGATCTGGTCAGGTGGACCAGATCCACCAGTTCATCCAACCAAACGCATGCCCCGTCCCGGATCCGCTCCGTCCCGGGATCTCCTCATCCCGGGTTGACTTTCGCGGGGTGAGAATTTGACCAAGTTCCCGAATCTGTGACATAATCATGCCATGTTCATAGCATTGTATCTCTGCATCCGTATCTCCGTTTCGTACGTGTAATATGTCAAATTGTTCGTCTCGACGAGTACTTCATTCCATTCCATTGCATAATTTTCATTTGAGCTCATCTTGATGCCCGAAGTGCGTTAACCTGCTGAAACTGTTATAACTTGCTCATTTGTCATTTCTGCCATGATTGATGTGTGCATCCTATGAGGTTGATGTCTACATGTGTTTTGATCTATGCCATGCCATCTTTCCAGAGGTGTTATCCATGTATTTTTGTGATTTGTGTGCTGAGTGCATCGAGCTTGCTAAGGAGGGTACTTGCTGTTACTTTTTTGCTAGGCAGATTCTGTTATATTTTGTTGCTATGTTAACATGCTTCTACTAATCATTCTATGCATAATATGGAGATGCTCTATAAACATGTTTTGATCTACATGTCATGACCTATCCATCCATGCCCCTGGTTGCATTTATAGCTTGCTGTAGATTGTTCATATCTTGCTCCAAAGTTGCTTGATAATGTTGCTATCAGCCTGTTAACATTAAGTTCACTAGTTCCCATGTGTTTTGCTAGTGATCCATGCATCCTATGACCTTGCTCTTGCCATGCTTAGCTTCATAAACATGCCTTCTTGCTGTTGGTTGCCTTGACATGCCATGTATTGCTCTGTGGTGAGTGGTTCAAGCTCACCAACATGCCTACTTACTGTTGTTCCTGCCTTGTATGAATCTGTAATATAACTTGCCATGTTTACATGGGTGCCATCATATTTTCTATGCTTTTTGGCTCATGGTCAGTAAGAGACTTTTGATCTATGCCATTAGTAGATTCATGTCATGCCTTTGTTTGCCATGATAAGTTCCTGTAGCATGTTGTTTGATAGCTCTAAACATTGCAACCTGATGTTATTTCCTGATAAGTCTGAAACTGTTATTATTTGCAATCTTCCCATGTCTTTTTGAGCATGTTCTTGTCTTTTCTGGAGATAGCTCAGTGTTCATGTTTTGTTGTGCTTTACCTGTACTTCATGCCCATGCCTTTTGTTATTATGTTGAGATGCTGTAGCATGTTGTTTTGATGCTCGCAATATGCCTAGTTGCTGTTTTGGGCAGATTGTTGCTATGACTTGTATAGTGTGCATGTGTTGAACCGTTGCTCCGTTTTGAGTGTGCTCTATATGAAACTTGATTGTTTTTTCATGTAGTTTCATATTATCATGTTGCATCCTTGTTTTGGTGTGTTTTCTTGATGTTTGGGTGCATTTTGCATCAATGCAATGCTTAACTTGTTTTGCTCATATCTTCTAGGCCGTAGCTCCAAATCTAATGAACTTTATATGTAACTTGACTAGAATCTCGTGTAGATCTTCTTTGTGCTCTTTAACTTGCTGTTTAACAACTTGAACATAAGGTTTTTTCAGATCTGGACCAATTTCGAAATATGCATATGAGGACATACTGGAATTGTTATATGTTGTTCCCGGCCTCTTTTAAACTTGTTTTGATGTGTTGTTCTTGTTTGCATCATCTCTTGCCATGAGTAGCTTCATGTAGCCTTGTCATGCATCATGCTTGTTGTGCATCATGTCTTGTCTATGTGTGGTGTGTTTACCATGTTGTGTGCTTCTTCTCGATAGTTCCTGTTTCGTTGCGATCGTGAGGATTCGTTCGGCTACGCTTGGTTCGTCTTCGTGGCTTCATCTTCTTCATGGACTCGTTCTTCTTCCTTGCAGGATTTCAGGCAAGATGACCGCTACCCTGGATCTCACTACTATAATTGCTATGCTAGTTGCCTCGTTCTATCGCTATGCTGCGCTACCTATCACATGTTTACCATGCCTCCCAAATTGCCATGAACCTCTAACCTTTGACACCATTCCTAGCAAACCGTTGTTTGGCTATGTAACCGCTTTGCTCAGCCCCACTTATAGCGTTGCTAGTTGCAGGTGAAGTTGAAGATTTCTCCATGGTGGACAGGGTTCTTGTTGGGATATCACAATATCTCTTATATTATTAATGCATTTATATACTTGGTAAAGGGTGGAAGGCTCGGCCTTATGCCTGTTGTTTTGTTCCACTCTTGCCGCCCTAGTTTCCTTCATACCGGTGTTATGTTCCCGGATTTTGCATTCCTAACGCGGTCGGGTGATTTATGGGACCCCCCTGACAGTTCGCTTTGAATAAAGCTCCTCCAGCAAGGCCCAACATTGGTTTTACCATTTGCCTCACCACCGCCTATATTTCCCTTGGGAGTAATTAACCCAAGGGTCATCTTTATTATAGCCCCCCCGGGCCAATGCTTGTCTAAGTGTTGGTCCAAACCAGAGCCACTTGCGGTGCCGCCCCTAGCCAACTTGGGGTATCGTCGGTTGTCGTACGTAGTGTTCATCCGGTGTTGCCCTGAGAACGAGATATGTGCAGCTCCTATCGGGATTGTCGGTGCATCGGGCGGTCTTGCTGGTCTTGTTTTACCATTGTCGAAATGTCTTGTAAACCGGGATTCCAAGTCTGATCGGGTCTTCCTGGGAGAAGGTCTATTCCTTCGTTGATCGCGAGAGCTTGTCATGGGCTAAGTTGGGACACCCCTGCAGGGTATAAACTTTCGAGAGCCGTGCCCACGGTTATGTGGCAGA
Organism: Triticum timopheevii; assembly: GCA_963921465.1. Taxonomy (NCBI): domain Eukaryota; kingdom Viridiplantae; phylum Streptophyta; class Magnoliopsida; order Poales; family Poaceae; genus Triticum; species Triticum timopheevii. The sequence continues at coordinate 241,292,957 of OY997264.1, read as the reverse complement.
TGGGAATTTGTTAATGTCCGATTATAGATAACTTGACACCAGATCCGAATTAAAATGCATCAACCGCGTGTGTAGCCGTGATGGTCTCTTCTCGGCGGAGTCCGGGAAGTGAACACGGTTTCTGTGTTATGATTGACGTAAGTAGGAGCTCAGGATCACTTCTTGATCATTACTAGTTCACGACCGTTCCGCTTGTTTCTCTTCTCGCTCTCATTTGCGTATGTTAGCCACCATACATTGCTTAGCCGCTGCTGCAACCTCACCACTTTACCCCTTCCTTTCCCATTAAGCTTTGCTAGTCTTGATACCCATGGTAATGGGATTGCTGAGTCCTCGTGGCTCACAGATTACTACAACAACAGTTGCAGGTACAGGTTTTGCGATGATCTTGACGCGAGAGCGATGTTTGCTTGTTTGGAGTTCTTCTTCTGCTTCTTCTTCGATCAGGGGATAGGTTCCAGGTCGGCAGCCTGGGCTAGCAGGGTGGATGTCATTTGAGGTTTCTATTTGTGTTTCATCCGTAGTCGGATGGTGCTCTGATGTATTGTGATGTTGTATTCATGTGGCATTGTATGCCTATTGTATGTATCCCCATCTATTATGTAATGTTGATGTAATGATATCCACCTTGCAAAAGCGTTCCAATATGCGGGTCTATCCTTGGTGGGACCTTCGAGTTCCTTTTGGATAGGGTCGCATATTGGGCGTGACACCGCACCCTCACACGGTCGCTCCTGCACGCCGCGGTCGCACCGCACCCTCACACAGTCGCTCCTGCACGCCGCAAACCCAACCAAGGGAACGCACCCTCACTGACACGTGCTGTCGCATGTGAACAAACCAAACTGAGCCATCCTATCGCTGACACATAATTTTCGTTCATAGAATATGTTTATCCAACCGCATGTTGGGGAGTATCCGTACGGCCCGTGCGGTGGTCTGTTGGGGAAGAAGAAGAGGTGAGGAAGAAGGAAAGAAGGGTTAGGAGACGTAGGATATTCATCCAACCACCTGAAATGGTAGACTGACCCAAGTCAGGCGACTTGCATAACAAATATATGTTTTGACACAGCAAAAGATCCATAAAAACAACAACATCAAGAAAAACTATCACTGCTCGTGGAAAGAGACGGCCTCGTCGTCTTTGGCTGCCGGCGCGAACCAGCCGACGTGTGTCTCCGCACCGTGGTTGTCCTCGGCCGCCAGCTACTCGTTCAAGCGGAGCATGCGGGCGCTCTGCACGGACGAGATCACAACTCGGTTGAAGTCGAGGACGTCCGGTTCGGCCTGCAGGAGGGCCTCGATGGCAACGGCATCCGCGCGCTCCGCGTCGATTCGAGCCTCCGCCGCCCGGTTCAAGTCCAGGACATCCGGTTCCGCCTGCAAGAGGGCGTCGATTAGAGCGGCATCCGCGCGCTCCGCGTCGAGTCGAGCCTCCACCACCCGGTTCAAGTCCAGGACGTCCGATTCTGCCTGCAGGAGGGCGTCGATGAGAGCGGCATCCGCGCGCTCTGTGTTGAGTCGAGCCTCTGCCGCCCGGTTCAAGTCTAGGACGTCCAGTTCCACCGGCAAGAGGGCCTCGATGGCAGCGGCATCCGCATGCTCCGCCTCAAGTTGAGCCTCCGCCGCTCGGTTCACATCCACGACATCCGGTTCCGCCTGCAGGAGAGCCTCGATGGCAGCGGCATGCACGCGCTCCGCGTCGAGTTGAGCCTCTGCCTCCCAGTCCTCCTTTAGTATCGCCATGTTGAACCGCTGGTCCGCTTGCACCATGGGGGACTCAGACGTCGGGAAGAAGTCGACGTCCATCGTCCCATACCCATCGGGGGCCTTCTGCGCCGCGACCGCCACCCATGAACATTGGATCGGCTTCCTCCTCCTTGTAGCTTGGCTCCAGAGAACTCGGGGATTGGCCCGCCGCAAAGCGAGCTTGGGAACGGAAGTCTGTGGCACCGACCGCCGCCGCGATTTCTGTGCGGCGCTCCGGCGTCAGCATCTTGTAGTAAGTGATCTTGCAGCGCACCATGGCTTTCCGGCGAACTAGGGGACGCTTGATGCGTGCTAGGGGATTGAAAGGTGGGGGAATGGGCTGGAGATTTGGTGTGGTTTTAGGGCAGTGGCATGCGTCGGCCGAGCAGCGAAGGTTTTGGTGTGAATAGTGGTTCCGGTGACGACCGATCAATCGGTTTTGACTGTACATCGCTCTTGTCGTGTTTGCGTTGCAGCCCGGCACGCTGGACCCTCCACATCGCTCACCGAATGGAACGCACTTCCTCTTGTGGGACAGCAGTTGAGAGAAAACCAACGTCCCTCCCCCTTCCCCGCCCGCGTCATTTATTATACCACTACTCCCTCCGTTTTATGCCGAGTAAATAAAAATAGAGGGAGTATACTACGGATGAGGATCCCCTGACGTGGTCGAACCCATTGAGTAACTGACATGTGGGGCCTAGCAAGCATGGGGTCCGCCAGTAAGTGACCAAAAGGGAGGGTAAGGCAGGGATACCTACATCAGAGGATCCACTTCCACTATACTACTTTGACCAAATATTAGAGTAATAATACATGACATGCAACTTACAAAAATGTTAGAGTAATAATATATGACATGCAACTTACACAAAGCATACAGGGTCTAATGCGTTTTTCGAGGCTAACTTTGACCAAATGTTAGAGTAATAATATATGACATGCAACTTACACAAAGCATACGGTCAAATTCGTATGTGAAAGGAGTTTACAATGATATAATTTTCACATTATACATCTCATGTACTATTAATCTTGTCAATAGTCAAATGGGAAACCATCTCGAGTACAAATCTAGGAGTACGTACGAATCTAACAATATTGATTGGGCGTTGTTGAATGTTGATACCTTTTTGATCAAATTAGAGATACTTTGTCTACACATAAAACTTATATGTAAACTAGAAAGGATAGGAGGTAGTATATTTTACGTTCAAAGACGAAACGAACATTGAATACCCTTTATATATGATTTGCGGATGCTATGATCACCGGTTCAAAATTTTGAATCCGCCTTAGGTATCACGTGCCCCCACTCGTTCCCTCTCGATTTCATCTCGGGGTCCGGAGATCTATTGAAAGAGGACTAGGGTGGGTACATGTGAATGATACTCGGTGGAATGTTCAAATGAGGCATGCGGGGGGATGGACTCGACTGGAGGGCAACATGATCGATGGAGAAGAGGGTTGGAGAGGAATGAGAAATAAGCAAACGCCACATGATTATACTTGAACGACTCAAATAAACAACAAGTTGTCTCGCTTGGCCTACATAGTGAAAGGCCTAATGCGCAACACGGAGCACTAACGCTCGAATATGGCCGAGAAAACAGGGAAACTGACATGTGGGGCACACCCGTCGAGACGACGTAGCGCAGACTAGTCCAATAGAGGAGCTGGCCCACGACCGCCTCGCCATCGACAACCATTCATGTGGGTCCACTACACCACGACACTACATTCCCTACAGACATGTGTTGGGAAAAGTTACTATCGCCGTCCAACAGTTGATTGGGAAATGTTGTAACAGATAGTTGGTTGGGAAAACCTTTGAACAGTAGCAGACCATCAGACGGGAATACTAGCACATTTAATGTCGAACTGTGGGTCGGGAAAGCTTGCATGCACATCCATTCATCGGTCGGGAAATAACCCCGACCAACGGTCTGTGCCAAATGGGTCTGCGCGTGCGCGTAGAGAAAAATTAGCGCCAACATTTGGCCCAAGCCCGCGAAAGTTCCCCCCAACGCATAAGGCACCACTCACGCGCAGCCAAATCCCTAATTTCCCTTTCCCATTACCCACGCACGCCGCCCTTGGCTCTCTGCCGCCGCCACGCCATTGTGCTGCTCCCGCGCGACCCTGCTGGACTGCTGTCAAGACCCAATCCAAGAGTGTACTGAAGATGCGAGGCCGCCACAGGAAGTTCAGAGAAGAGACGGTCCAGATGAACTCCAGAAGAGATCGACGGCTCAGATTTCATCCTCACCATCACTGACCGTTACTGTTACTTTTGTCGACACTATTAGGAATTGTAACAGTATCCGTTAGTACGTTAGGTGAGCTGGCTGGTGGCTTAAAAGGCACCCGATGGAGAGGAAAGCGGAAGAAGAATCTTCGCATATGTTGTAGTAGTTAGAACCCTAGCTATCGAACCAAGTCAGGGTCTCTGATCTCGCCCTATTTCTCCAAAATTGTATCAGTGAATTGCTACAGTTCTGTGAGATTTAAGAAATTCGTGATGATCGAGTTCCACTGGTTGATTTGATCCTCACAAAGGTATCAGAGCCAGGTTTAATCCTCGAAGGTAAATCAAAGGAGGCGAATCAGGCTGTGGAGAGAAGGAGGTTGGGTTCTCTCGTAAAATCCCTCCCATCCCTCCCAGTTTGCGGCGGCGGTGGCGTCAGGTGGCGGCGACACGGCGGCGGTGAAGTTCGGGCGCAGATTCCGAGTTCGATCCGGTTGCTGAGAGATATCCTCTTGGTAGTGAAATCCCGGGATCTGGCGGGATCCATGCGTCAAGAGGAATTCTATGAAGCGAGCCTCGTGGATCAGTCCTCAGTCGCAGATGGCAGATACAAGAGCCAAGGTCCAGATCACGGTGGATCGAGTGGAGAAAGAAGTGGCCGATCTGAGAGCAGAGGTAGAAGTTTTGCAAGAGCTGAAACAGGAGGTGTCAAAACTCCGGTCTGAGATGGTTACTATGCCAAAGGTAGAGGCCAAACTGTCAGAAATGAACGAGGGAATTCAACAAACATTGCAGTTGATTTTGCAGAAGATGAGCATCTCAACGCAGAAAACAGAGTCTAGTTCTTCATAGCTGAAAGCAAAGGAATATCAGACAGGTGCTAGTGGTCATATACCAGGACCCATGCAGAACAATGGACAGAAAGACACAGATACAGTGAGCAGAAATTTGGAACAAGAGTTCAGAGGCCAAGAGCAAGCTCCAGTTACACAAGCAGCTGGTCAATCTATGAGATTACCAGTATAACAGTTAGTAACTGAAAGCACCAGAGTTAGTGCTGTTTCACAACAAGAAATTCCAATTTTAGGTCAATCCAGAAGTGTTCTTGCAGGTGTCAGTGCAACTGTACAGCCTCATACACTGGGGTTCTCAGGAAACAGTGGGTATTTTGCCCCTGTTAGTGCTCCTCTGTTTTCACCACCACACACATACAACCCCATCACAGGTCAATACATCAATACTTCAACCAAACTGTTAGGACCCAAGCCAAGAGTGTACTGAAGATGCGAGGCCGCCACAGGAAGTTCAGAGAAGAGACGGTACATACAAGATACTGGAAAGAATTGGGGAAGTATCTTACAAGTTAGATCTGCCAGAGGGGACTAACATCCACCCAGTTTTCCACATTAGCCAACTGAAGAAACATATAGGTCACAAAGCGGTACCACTTCCTTACGTGCCACTGGTGACCCCAGAAGGATACGTCAAAACCATCCCAGTTGCAGTGCTAGATCGCCGCGTCATACAAAGGAACAAGACACCAGTGGGTTAATGCTTGGTACAGTGGGAAAGTTTGGCTCCAGATGATGCAACTTGGGAGTACGCAGCGTTTCTCAACAGGACGTTTCCAGGGCACAAGCTTTTTCGCCTCGAGAACAAGGCAGTTGTCATGGCGGCGGCATTGTCAGGACCCAAGCCAAGAGTGTACTGAAGATGCAAGGCCGCCACAGGAAGTTCAGAGAAGAGACGGTCCAGATGAACTCCAGAAGAGATCGACGGCTCAGATTTCATCCTCGCCGTCACTGACCGTTACTGTTACTTTTGTCGACACTGTTAGGAATTGTAACAGTATCCGTTAGTACGTTAGGTGAGCTGGCTGGTGGCTTAAAAGGCACCCGATGGAGAGGAAAGCGGAAGAAGAATCTTCGCATATGTTGTAGTAGTTAGAACCCTAGCTATCGAACCAAGTCGGGGTCTCTGATCTCGCCCTATTTCTCCAAAATTGTATCCCTGAATTGCTACAGTTCTGTGAGATTTAAGAAATTCGTGATGATCGAGTTCCACTGGTTGATTTGATCCTCACAAAGGTATCAGAGCCAGGTTTAATCCTCGAAGGTAAATCAAAGGAGGCGAATCAGGCTGTGGAGAGAAGGAGGTTGGGTTCTCTCGTAAAATCCCTCCCATCCCTCCCAGTTTGCGGCGGCGGTGGCGTCAGGTGGCGACGACACGGCGGCGGTGAAGTTTGGGCGCAGATTCCGAGTTCGATCCGGTTGCTGAGAGATATCCTCTTGGTAGTGAAATCCCGGGATCTGGTGGGATCCATGCGTCAAGAGGAATTCTATGAAGCGAGCCTCGTGGATCAGTCCTCAGTCGCAGATGGCAGATACAAGAGCCAAGGTCCAGATCACAGTGGATCGAGTGGAGAAAGAAGTGGCCGATCTGAGAGCAGAGGTAGAAGTTTTGCAAGAGCTGAAACAGGAGGTGTCAAAACTCCGGTCTGAGATGGTTACTATGCCAAAGGTAGAGGCCAAACTATCAGAAATGAACGAGGGAATTCAACAAACATTGCAGTTGATTTTGCAGAAGATGAGCATCTCAACGCAGAAAACAGAGTCTAGTTCTTCATAGCTGAAAGCAAAGGAAAATCAGACAGGTGCTAGTGGTCATATACCAGGACCCATGCAGAACAATGGACAGAAAGACACAGATACAGTGAGCAGAAATTTGGAACAAGAGTTCAGAGGCCAAGAGCAAGCTCCAGTTACACAAGCAACTGGTCAATCTATGAGATTACCAGTATAACAGTTAGTAACTTAAAGCACCAGAGTTAGTGCTGTTTCACAACAAGAAATTGCAATTTTAGGTCAATCCAGAAGTGTTCTTGCAGGTGTCAGTGCAACTGTACAGCCTCATACACTGGGGTTCTCAGGAAACAGTGGGTATTTTGCCCCTGTTAGTGCTCCTCTGTTTTCACCACCACACACATACAACCCCATCACAGGTCAATACATCAATACTTCAACCAAACTGTTAGGACCCAAGCCAAGAGTGTACTGAAGATGCGAAGCCGCCACAGGAAGTTCAGAGAAGAGACGGTACATACCAGATACTGGAAAGAATTGGGGAAGTATCTTACAAGTTAGATCTGCCAGAGGGGACTAACATCCACCCAGTTTTCCACATTAGCCAACTGAAGAAACATATAGGTCACAAAGCGGTACCACTTCCTTACGTGCCACTGGTGACCCCAGAAGGATACGTCAAAACCATCCCAGTTGCAGTGCTAGATCGCCACGTCATACAAAGGAACAAGACACCAGTGGGTCAATGCTTGGTACAGTGGGAAAGTTTGGCTCCAGATGATGCAACTTGGGAGGACGCAGCGTTTCTCAACAGGACGTTTCCAGGGCACAAGCTTTTTCGCCTCGAGAACAAGGCGGTTGTCATGGCGGCGGCATTGTTAGGACCCAAGCCAAGAGTGTACTGAAGATGCGAGGCCGCCACAGGAAGTTCAGAGAAGAGACGGTCCAGATGAACTCCAGAAGAGATCGACGGCTCAGATTTCATCCTCGCCGTCACTGACCGTTACTGTTACTTTTGTCGACACTGTTAGGAATTGTAACAGTATCCGTTAGTACGTTAGGTGAGCTCGCTGGTGGCTTAAAAGGCACCCGATGGAGAGGAAAGCTGAAGAAGAATCTTCGCATATGTTGTAGTAGTTAGAACCCTAGCTATCGAACCAAGTCGGGGTCTCTGATCTCGCCCTATTTCTCCAAAATTGTATCCCTGAATTTCTACAGTTCTGTGAGATTTAAGAAATTCGTGATGATCGAGTTCCACTGGTTGATTTGATCCTCACAACTGCCGCCCCACACCGCCTGCCCCCATGCGCTCGACCCCTCTCCTCTGCCCCGGCACTCTCCCTGACCACAAGAACCTTGGCATCGTCACCGTCATGGCCTGTGGTCGGCAGATCCCGGGGAGACGGGATTCAACCTACTGTAGAGAGATGTTGCCCTGTACTAGAAGACTGTGCTCGCCGTGGTGAAGCACTCCCTGGAGGTGCTGCTGCTCGTGGTGTCCAACCCTGTTGACGTCCTCGCCAGCCTCACCTTCAAGATTTCAGAGTTGGGTTCCAGGCGAGCGGCGTCATCTGCTCCGGTACCAACCTTGACGCCTCCTGCTTCTGGTTCCTCATCAACGCCCCCCCCCCCCCCCCCCCCGCCATCAATGCGTAGGACGTCTAGGTAGCTTGCTAGACCCGAATCTATCCATGAATCCATTGGCCTCTTGCTCTCCCGATAAAAATTTCTCAGGTTCATAGAAATACTTTACGAATATTTGTTTTTTTCTTTGAAAGTCTAACTTGTTACTAATTTGGTCGATGGTTTCCAGAAGAAGGGAGCATATGTAACAGGCCTTCCAGATACTCTTCATGTTACTAATTTTCTCATAGAAAATTCTTCATTGCCATATATATTTTCCACTGACATATCATTAAGCATAAGTATTGTATTTTGATTCTTTTTCTCGATTATAGAAGATGTTATTTGTCCAGCCTGCACTCATGTTTAATTTCCGCATAGTTTGCTTCCTTATTTCCTTTCCCATGTAATTATTATGTAGTTATTGTACATTCTGCGCAGTTCTAATCAGATTCAAGGCATCAGTTATATCGTTGAATAGTTGTTGCAATTTCTGCTACATATATATGTAGATTTTTGAAAGTATTTCTAAACATGTTACCAGGTTTAATGGAAGAAATCCTACAAATGAAATAGCAATAATGTTAGGTAAGGTGTGGGGGGTCTCCTGCCTCCTCTGTTCAATTTACACTCCTTCCAGTGTCCTCACATAATAAATCTAAATTAAATGAAGTCGATATATTATTATATCTTCTAGACCAAATGATCTCCGTGTTATGAATATTGATCTGCAATAGCATGTCCTTAATCAAAATTCCATGTATATTAAATGATACAAGTAGCAGAATCTTCGTTGCAGTGTTTTATAGTTTCATTTATTTGAAAGTATTCTAACTCCACCGAGAGTGAATGAATTTTAACCAAGAGTGTTGTGCTGCAGGATTCCCAGCCCACCCCAGCATTTCCTTCAACCCCGAACCAGTTTACAGGTCGCCACAATCCGTGCAACAACTGGCAGCAGGGCCCATTGTCGTCGCCGCGCATCCCAGATTCATCTGCTTGCTGCTGTTTCGGCCATCGCTGAAACCAACCAGGAGTTAGTGGCCTCAAAGCACCAAAGTATAATAATCTTCCTTCTTCATAGGTCATGAATTCCTAATCCTAGTTCAGTTCACTACATAATCCTAGTTCACTTCATAGGTCATCACTTCATAATTCTAGTTCACTTCACTTCGTTATTCCTTTTATTTTAGTATAATGGGGCATCATATTATTAAATATTTTTGTTCTCTATACACCGAATGAAAACTAGTTATTTGGAGGTTTTGTTCTCTGTTTTGCATAACTGACATGCAATTTGTTCCATGCCTTCTCTTTTCTGGAAGAAACAAAGATATATCATACATGAGGGTGTTACCCACTATTACTCTCAAGATAGTCCAGATTAGGACATCAACTTGTTAGAACTCTATCAATGATGTTGTATTATGATGCAGTCTACTAATCAATGATGTTGTATTATCAAGAAATTTTTCGTACTCGTACATTATTCCATGATGCAGTCTGCTAATATAGCTTACTACAAAATATTTTAAACCAGGTTGGTCGGGCAATCTAGTGCTTATCTGCTGGGATTTTGAATTGAATATGTGTGGAATTTCTGGTAGCTTTGTGGATCTATTGGCTCTGAAAACTGATACTCCAGTATCTGCAATTTGTGGCCATGTAGGGTATGATATAAATCTCAGATTTTCTTGTTTAATTAGTCACAATTGTTAGTTTGTTAATGGCTTCATGTATGCAGCTCAAGCATCTCTCCTTCATCAGGTAAAATGTCAGCCTGAAAATCGTCTAGGCAGCTGGGTACATCCCAAGAGGTCCAATTGCAGGTACAGATAATAAAACACAACTTTGTAACTTTCTAAGAAACACACGAGTAGAAAATTGTTGTATGCAGAAGTGAGGCTAGACATGCTTGCTATTACTTATTTCAAGTTTGAGCTTTTAGTTTCTGATGATGTGACCAGAAGCTTGTTTCTTTTGTGTATGTTAATCTGACGGAACTATATGACACCAATGATGGATGGCTTGGATGTAGTACTTTAACCAAAAAAATTAACCTAAAGAGCATCTTATTTGTACCCTGTTTCCAGAATATTTTAAATATCTGAATGTTATGACAAATGAAATCAAACTATTTCTTGTACCATTGGTGGTTTAATGTTTCCATTGTTCCCACTGGGTGGCCTCATAGTTTTCCGAGCAAGAAATACGATCTGGAGAAGTAAATGTCAAGTTCATATTTCATACCGAAGTTGCAGAAGTAACTAGAAGTGATCATTTTTGCTGGGCACTAGCTCTCTTCTAGTAGAACACAACCTATACTGTTGGTTTTCATGTTTGTTTGCAGTTAGACAATTATAACTATATATTTAGTTCAAATTACGGAAATCTAGCTAAAATTTCCAATCCATGTAGACACCTGAAATTATTGTGAACATAGACCTAATATTGACCTGACGTGCGCTAACAACAAGCAAACTAACTATTTGATTTGTGTCTTCTTGCACACGGGTCAAAATTTAACCACTACTATGTTTAATCCATATATTGAGATAGGTGTTTTCCCTTTGACGACATATATATAGGATTTACTTTGTTTATTGAAAATATTTATATAAGCGTATGTTGATACTTTTTATACTTATGTTAAGGACCCCTGGGTTCATAGTTACTGTACACCTTCTACACAATATTTGACAGAGTAATAAAAGATGGTTGATAAGTATGTTGCTCTAAACCTTGTATTAAGTGGCGGAGCTTTGACAGGGCGAACCTGGGCAGCCCAGGTCATTTACTTAGAAGACGAGCACTCCACCAGGATGTTTCTCAATGTATCATTTTGGTCTCTTGTAGTAAACAACTTTGGCGATGCTCACGATAGGTAGTGACACTCCGTGGTGGTGTCGAGCGTTGGGGTAGGAAATCATAACATCATCAACTCTGCTTCACCTCTTCCACTCGTGCTGTCTGATGGTAATTTTATTGTTATCCTTCCTATTGATGTACTGTAGTGTAGTCCGATTCTTTTGATTTTTTATTTTTTATTAGTTTTGACTCATGTTGGGAAAATTTCTAATTAGGTCGTACATTTTGCACTAAATGGAAACGTCAAACTATGTGGTTAAGTAGTATTTTGGTACTGACCTCAAAAGAAGGTTGTATTTTGGTAGTACCTTGTTTTGGAGAAGCTTTTATATGTAATTGGTGTTAGAAATGTATTTTGTAAGAAGATAGGATCAATATGCTTAACATGCTACAAATTGCAACTTGTGGTCATACTTTAGTATTTCAAAAACAAAATCATATCATTTTGTAGCCCCCCCCCCCCCTGAAATTTTTGTTCTGATTTTGAAAAATAGGGAACCTAGAGAGGCTAGTGTTTGTGCAATGTCACTGCTAATATGTTCTCTGAGAAGTGTTCCAGAAGCAGATCCAGAATATTAACTTGGGATTTTTACTTGCAGATGTTCAAGCTGGAGGATGTTCTGCAATGAGATGTGGAATGAAGGCTTTGATGTCAAAGTACGAGAACGATACAAGGATGTTGGTGGAAGGCTGTGAGGATGGGTATGTAGTTTCCCACTACAAGGAGCCAAGGCAGATGATGTGCCTCTTAGAAAAATTCCATTAAACAACACTATGAATTTTTGCTCTTAGACAATGAACCACAATGTCTCCTCTATTTCGTTAGTTACATCAGTTTATAGGAAACTTGGATGGTCATTGGTTCATGACATATGAACTATTTATATGTGAAAAATTAATGGATGTGTGTTATTAATGTTTGGTGCTGATATATTATTCTTGGCCAACATGAATGTTACTGCTATGAATTATGTAACTTGATTGATGTTCTGATGGTAGAGTAAAATCTAGCTACATGAGGGAAAACGGATGTTGGTTGGCAAAACAAACATTGTCCATCGTCATGGAAAGGCCCATGAGGCCCAACGGGTATGTTGGTCGGGAAAGATTACCCTGTCTGATAGTCGGTCGGGAAAGGTACAGGGTAGTCCTCTTAGATTGTCGGTCGGGAAAGATTATCCTGTCAGATAGTTGGTCAGGAAAGGCCCATGGCAGCCCCAACGGACTGTCGGTCGGGAAAGGCCCGTGGCAGCCCCAACGGACTGTCGGTCAGGAAAGGCCCCTGTCATCCCCAACGGACTGTCGGTCAGGAAAGGCCCGTGGCAGGCCCAACAGAATGTCGGTCGGGAAAGATACTCCATAGCCGACAAGTAGTCGGTCGGGCAAGATATGTCGGTCGGGAAAGGGCTTTCCCGTCTGGACTTTCCCCAACAGACCTTGTTGGCCGGCAATAGTTTTTCCCGACCGACGTTTTGTTGGCATAACTTGTTTTCCCAGCCAACTTGGCAGTCGGGGATGTAGTGTCGTGGTGTAGTGGTCGTTGGGGCCAACAACGGGGCGCAACTCCAGCACTGCCTCTGGACACGGCGACCGCGGTGAGTGACACGCTCATATCGTCGCTAGACACGATCGGTTTCAGTGTGCCGAGGGTGGCGTTTGGTTTGTGCCCAAGGTTGCCCCATCAAAGCATTGGGTAGCCAAAATTTTGGTTGAGGTATTGGTTGCCCATGATTTGGCCGACATTGGCAAGAAAAATGAACTAGAGTTGGCTAGAGTTCATTGGCATGCCAAAGAAATGGCAACCATCCAAACAAAGACCAATCTTTGGGTCATGACCAAAATTTTGGTTGAGGTATTGGTTGCCCATAATTTGGCCGACATAGGCAAGAAAAATGAACTAGAGTTGGCTAGAGTTCATTGGCATGCCAAAAAATGGCAACCATCCAAACAAAGACCAATCTTTGGGTCATGACCAAAATTTTGGTAAGGTGCACTTTGGCCACAATCCAAACACACCCCAACACCCGGCTCGTCGAGGATGCACGGGGCGCCGCGATATGTCCGCGGAGTGGTGTAGCGCGGCCAACTGCATCCTCTGGACCTGAGACCATGCCGGGTCATCTTGCTTTTTAAATGACATGCGGGGATCGCATGAGAGCAAAGGGCATCTCCAACGTTGCCACGACCGCAGCTGACTACCCTGGCACACCAAAACCCTCGTCCCTCGCGCCGTCGCGCGATGCGTTCCTAGCCGGCGCCAGCTGCCCGTATTCATGCCGTCCATTCGTATGTCGTTGTTAAGAGGCTCGGTGCCCGAGGAACCAACTCTGGCGACTTAATGACGCACCCGGACGCTTGTCCTCACCGGAATGCGCTACTTAAAGCGGCAACGCCCAGCTAACCTCCACACCATAGCGCATCGTCCTCCTACCTGGCACCACATCCACCATGACCGCAAGTGCAAACGCTCTACGGGAGATCTTGTCTTCGGGGATGAAGCTCGAGGTCGCCGCCCTCACTCAAGTCGCCTCTCGCGATGCAATAGCAGCGTAGCCGGACGCGGACGCGACCGCACAAGCGGTGGCCACGCTGGTGGCCGACGACGGGAGCACTGTCAGCCATGCGTCCTACTTGCCGCCATCCAACGTCCGGCACCGCCGAGGTCGGGGACTCTTCCGAGGATGAATAGGGCATGGAAGGCGGCAGGGCATGGTGTGCCAACTGGCCGGTCTGTATCCCCTGTTCTACTCTTCCTCGCCGGAGACCGCACCTTCACTTCACGGGTCTTGAACCCTGCCCCCGTACATAGAGATCGCAGATGGAGGACGTCGGTCGCCGCCGTAGAATAGGTTTAGGGTCGGGTTTCTTTTTTTTCTGTCCTATAAAAGTTCTAAATGCAATGAAAATCTGCCGTGTTTGCATTAATCTCGGCCGGTGTATATGAACTTTCACAATAATATACATATTGTAGGAGTACTAGCAAGATGCCCATGCGTTGCATGGAAGATCAAGATCTTGTGGGAGAAAAGGATGAACGAGGGAAAGCCTTATCTGCAAATGTGGAGAGGAGTGCGGGTAAATTGTCATAGTTTCCTTCCTATCCGTTAGATATAGATCGGACCGCCTATATTGCAGGATGACAGGCACACCATCATCACCAACTCTGCTTTTTATTGAACCGAGACAAATCTAACATGCGAAGTAAAATAAACACATAGGGTCTATACATACACAAATTATCTTAGGCAATCCAATAGTACGTCCACTACACATTCATGCATTTCACATCTTTCTACATCTACGGGAACCTACGAAAGGGTTAACGTAAATTGCCTCTCTCTCTCTCCTCCCCTGATTTTCATGGTGGTGGGCCCCTCCCTCCCCCAATCTACAATCAACAGCTCACACGTTTCACATTACATTAATTACGTAACTGGGATTACGTAGCTGTAGCATTACTCGTCCTAAAAAACCCAACTAAGCCAACCTCCCAGCATATCGCGTGGGAAAAGACCCGGCCGCGCCGTTTTAGTCGGGATTACCGGATTGCTAGTAGTAGTATCGATGGATCGCGCGAAGCAACAAAAAAAATTTGAGGGGGCGAAGCACCTAGTTTAAAAGGAAAAAAGGCGGTACACTCACAGCAATCCTGTTGCGGTCGTATTGCACCCCACACACGTTCAGTCGTGCACACGGCTCACGCAAACGGAACGCGCTTCGGCTTGCCTCTTCACTAACACGTGGGGCTGCACTTGGAGAAACCGACCATGCGCCAAACTCCCCCCGCCCACTGCGCGAAAATCCCCCCCCCCCACACCGGAAAATCCCCCCCAAATCCGATTCAACCGCCCTTCGGCCAACTAGCGAATAATATTCCCCAAACCCCGCTCCCCCCTGTCCCCCTCCACTCCATTCGCTCCACCAAAGCTGCCCTCCCCGCCGCGCCGATATGTCGACGCCGCGGTTTGGCGATCCTCTCGCTCCCACAGTACGCTCCCATAGACTGCCGTCCTCTAGCCGCGCCGCCACCTCTGGCTACGTTCTTGTGGAGGCGCACGGCGGTCAGCACCGCTACCGCTGGTGATGTTTGTGTGGAGACGCACGGCGGTCAGCTTCTCCCACGGTACGTGCATTCTAGACTGAGGCCCCATTCATGTCGATGTAGCGTTGAATGTTAGCTAATAGACGCTGTTAATCACACTGTTTGCTGAAGTAGTTTACTGTCAATATGCTCTGCTTAAGAAGCTTCCTTGCCCTGTTCTGCACTCAATCTGCTTAGCTAAGATGGCATGCCAAGGCCGATTAGTTGCTAAAATATCCTGCCATATATTTATTGTGACGTAGATTGCCATGGTCTAGTAGCCAATCTATTAGGTGAAATAGCTCTACATCATTTTATACTCGATCTTTGTTGCTGCGATGGCCTTCGATAGTTCGACGGCTGTGTGCTCAGCCTCATTGACTTCTGAAACAGCCTGCCATAATTTAGCACTCAAATCTGTTTGCTAAATTAGCTTTACATATATTTCGTAACTTAGATATGCTCGTCCAAATATGTTGCCATAGCTTTACACATCAACCTAGGTATTTTTTTCTGGAGTTCATAAAAAAGCATATATGTTTTTCCTGTAATATCTAGTAGAAGAACTAATTTGTATGTCTAACAGATGGACAGGACTTGGATAACTTCTGCTCGAAGATTCTCCGCTGCATATGTCGAGGGGGTTGAAAACTTCATGAACTTTATCAAAGCTGAGTACGGTGGTCCGAAATCAGATGTGCTCTGCCCGCGTAGCAGTTTTATGAATTCAGTTACAAGACCCCAGTCAACTGTGCAAAATCATCTACACTTGTATGGGATGTCGGTCACATATACAAGGTGGGTACATCATGGTGAATCTGTGAACGTCAATGTTATTGACTATGTGGAAGCAGCAGATCACCATCTTGATCTGCCTGATGCTCAGGTGGAAGAGGAGGAGGTGGTGGTGGTGGCGGAGCCAGTGAGTTTGACCAACATTGAAACAATGCAACGAAATGCTCGTGCATTCCATGAACTTTCACCTGAAGAAGAAAAACGGTGGGCCCGCATGTTGGAACAATGCAACGTTGTTGTCACCCCAGGAAATAAGTTGTTAGTATTCTCAGCTATGGCCACCTTTCTTCAGGTGAGGACATCTGAGCGGATGACCAACAAATCATTCGATGCAATGTTGGCTACTTTCTGCAAATCTTTCCCAGATGCGTCTGAGCTGCCATACACCTACAGTAAAATGAAGAATTTCCTTCATGCAGTTGGAATTCGATATGATATGATCCATGTTTGTAAGAATAATTGTGTTCTGTTCCGAAAGGATTATGCCAACTTAAGTGAATGCCCGAAATGCAAATCATCAAGATGGAAAGATGGCAATGCTGTGAAGAGGATTCCTCATAATGTTCTGTGACATTTTCTAATTACACCAAGATTGCAGAGGTTGTTTCATGATGCTAAAACAAGAGAGCATGTATTGTGGTATTCTAGGAACCAGGAGTACAGAGATCAGAATGTAATGAGCCATCCATCTCATGGTAGCGAGTGGAAAAGCTTCAATGATAAACACAAAGAGTTTGCTGCTGACCCGAGAAACATTAGACTTGGCTTAGCTTCAGACGGATTTAACTCATTTGGCCACCAGAGTGCCACATATAGCATGTGGCCAGTGCTTGTTATCCCTTACAACATGCCTCCAAATGTCTGCACCAAAGAATCAAACTAAATGATGGCCTTGCTCATCCTAGGTCCAAAAAGTCTTGGAAAGGATTTTGATTTGTTCATGGAGCCTCTTATGGTGGAACTTCAACAGCTATGGAAGGGTGTTCTCACTCGAGACCTATATAGCAGCACACCAGCTGATTTCTTTCTGCGTGCTATTGTAATTTGGTGCATCCATGATTATCCGGCTTTGGGCACTATGTCTGGGCGAACGACACATGGTTACAATGCATGTGTTCGCTGTGACAGGAATCCACTGTCATACGCAATACTTAGCAAGATCTGTTACATTGGACACCACCGTTTCCTTGCCAAGGACAAGTCGCATCCTAGAAAATACCAAAGAAAGAGGCTCACTGCCAATGAGTTGCAAGTGGAATTAGAGAAGAACAGGCATATTACACCAGGAAACCATCTTGGTAATGGTAGCGGGAAAAGAAAGCGTGGCATGGTAGAAGAGAGATTATTGTTTACCTGCGGGTCCACTTTGTGGGACTTGGAGTATTGGAAAGATTTGGATCTATGGCATAATCTTGATGTGATGCACATCGAGAAAAATATACACTACAAAAAAAAGACACATCCGTGACATTTTGGGCCGAACGAAATTTTTTTCTGTCATACATATGACACTTCTATGATGATAATTGTGATAGAACCCGGTATCATCATAGATGTGGTGGGCTCCTACTTCTATGACAAAAAATCATTATAGAAAATGGGCTTTTCGTCCTGGGTGGGCCGGAGACGCGGCTGCATGACATTCTTTGGGCCGTCCATGACAGAAAAAACCGTGGTAGAAGCGAGGGGGAGGAAAATTTCAGGGAGTTGCCGGTTACGGTGGGAGGTCGGGGGCCGAGCGACGCGCGTTTCTCTCGTACACGTGCGAGGCGTTGGCTCTAACTAAACCCGAGCGAGGCGTTGGGCTCTAACAGAACCCGAGCGATTGCACTTCAGGCTACGCGTTACTGAACCCGAGCGATCGATCGATGGCTGTTAACTGAACCTGATGGAGCGATTCCTTCGCTACTGCTGCTAACTGAAGCCCATCGATTGGATGAACAGTGAGCATTGCGGGGGGTTTGGATGAATAGTGAGCGGTGGCGTTGCCTCTGGATGAACAGGACCCCGTGGTGTTGAGGGCTGGATGAATAGTAGACGGTGGAGGGATGGCCGTGGAGGGGTGGTTGAACAGGACCCCGTGGTGTGGAGGGCTGGATGAACAGTAGACGGTGGAGGGGTGCCCGTGGAGGGGTGGTTGAACAGTAGCCGGTGGAGTAGCGCGCGGTGGAGGCTGGATGAACAGGAGCCCGTGGAGGCTGGAGGAGGTCGACGGTAGCCCGTGGAGGCTGGAGGAGGTCGACGGTGGAGATGAACAGTATCCCGTGGAGTCCTGTTTTGCGGTACGCCACACCCCTCCCGATGAACAGGACTCACGTTTCGACCGTAGGAGGTCCGTTTCGTCCGTTTTGCGGTACGCCACACCCCTCCCGATCAATAGGACCCCCGCTTCGACCATAGGAGGTCTGTTTCGTCCGTTTTGCGGTACGCCACACCCCTCCCGATCAACAGGCCCCCGTTTTGACCATAGGAGGTCCGTTTCGTCCGTTTTGCAGTACGCCACACCCCACCCGATCAACAGGACCCCTGTTTCGACCATAGGAGGTCCATTTCCTCTGTTATGCGGTACGCCAGGCCCCTCCCGATCAACAGGATCCCGTTACAAACATGGCCGGTCGAACACAAGGCCGTTTCCTCCGCTGTGCGGTATGCCAGGCCTCGTTTCCATTGCCTATTCCATCCAAGCCCTCCCGATGAACACGACCACGCATTCCGTTCTGACCCAGCCGGTTGGCTCCCCATGAACAGGACGACGACGCTGTTTCTCCGTTCCGACTCAGCCATGTACGTATGCGTGATAGGAGTTCGAGACCCTACCCGTATGTACGTACATGGCCGTATTTTCTTTATTGCACCCTCGCCGTTGTACGTACGTGTACATGCTACTTGCGTGCCTCTACTACGACACGTGCGCGCCTCTACTACGACACGTGCACGCCTCTACATCAACCAGTATGTACGTACACGTTCGCGACCAGAATGACAACGCTACGTACGCTTCGACCAGGTGGGTCCCGACTGTCAGGCACTTCCTTGCCTCCAAAGATGTAGCTGGTGGGTCCCAGTAGTCAGGGGGCGAATCGTTTTTTTTCGGACGCGCTTCCTTGCGTGCGAAGATGTAGCTGGTGGGTCCCAGAAGTTAGGGGGCGAATCGTTTTTTTTTTGCCCGGACGCACTTCCTTGCATGCGAAGGTGTAGCTGGTGGGTCCCAGAAGTCAGGGGGAAATGCTTTTTTCGCGAAATACAGTGGCCCGTCCGGTGGGTCCCCGCTGTTAGGTGGAGGAATAATTATTTTGTGCGTAATAAGTAGGCACTTCCTTGCTGCGACCGTGGACCCAGCTGTCAGCGTCTCCACGCATAGTACTCTTCCGATGGAAGTCGGTCGTTGACCACATTGACCACGCCGCGTCGAGAGCACCATGGCAGTGGACGACGGCAAGGCCTAGGAAGGGGACGACACGGAGGCAAGGAAGTTTACTGGTTCGTCTGCCGTCGCCGGAGAATAACAACAGGTGTGGGTGAGTAGAGGGATGGCTAGGCCAGCGATGGGACTATGGTGGGCCGGTGAGGCCTGCGCGGCAGCACAGCCGGCCGTGGGAAGGAGGGAGCAGGCAGTCCCGCCGGCGCTTATTTGAGCGGCTGGAGCAGGAAGATCAGAGATTGAAGAAGCACGACGGATGTTGGATGGACATCCAATAGTCACTACTTGTGCGTCAACCTTTTTTTAGGAAAGCCTCAAATCTGTGGAAAACAACATATAGCCCATCTGCCATTATTTCTAATAATTTACAGCCCATTTGCTAATTCTTAAGGTTTTTTTGGAGCCCATATTCTTTTTGTTAGCATTACAGCCCACATTGTGGCCACGGTTAAAAAATTATACGAAATTTTGCATATTTGGGTGCGGTCCAAACTGTTTTTAATCCCGAAATTTAGACTCACATTCAAACTGGTTTTAAAAATAATTGTATATCAATATAAAATCCAACAAATTCTCCACGCATAAAAATTAATGTAATTTAAAATCTTGAAATGAAAAAAAAAAGATATTTTAAACTAATTGCCGGTTTGATGTGTTTTAAAAATGGACAGCCCATTTCTCATTATTGATGGGCCATTTTCTCGGCCAGCCGAATGAAAGCTCTCCTCGTCTTGAAAGATTTGCAGCCCAACAGGCCTGACAAAGCGACTTACTTGGCAAATCACAAAAAATTGGGCTGTGGCCGTGGACCCAGCTGTCAGCTTCTCCACGTACAGTACTCTTCCGATGGAAGTCGTTCCTTGACCATGTTGACCACGCCGCGCGGAGAGCACCACGGCGGTGGATGACGGCGAGGCCTAGGAAGGGGACGACGCGGAGCCGGGGAAGACGCGGCAGTGGAAGCCCGCGCGGAGAGGAGTACGAGGGTTCACTGGTTCGGCTGCGGTGTGAGGTTTCCATCGCCGCAGGGCCTGGCCAGCGGTAGGAATGGTAGGGGCGGTTGAGTGAGTCCTGGATTAGGGGGTGTTCGGATGGCCGGAATATAGCTTTTGGCCAGACTCCTGGACTATGAAGATACAAGATTGAAGACTTCGTCCCGTGTCCGTATGGGACTTTCCTTAGCATGGAAGGCAAGCTTGGCGATACGGATATGTAGATCTCCTACCATTGTAACCGACTCTGTGTAACCCTAACCCTCTTCGGTGCCTATATAAACTGGAGGGTTTTAGTCCGTAGGACAAACAACAATCATACCATAGGCTAGCTTCTAGGGTTTAGCCTCTCTGATCTCGTGGTAGATCTACTCTTGTACTAGACCATAGGCTAGCTTCTAGGAGTAGGATTTTACCTCCATCGAGAGGGCCCGAACCTGGGTAAAAACATCATGTCCCTTGTCTCCTGTTACCATCCGCCTAGACGCACAGTTCGGGTTCCCCTACCCGAGATTCGCCGGTTTTGACACCTACATTGGTGCTTTCATTGAGAGTTCCTCTGTGCCGTCGCCATTAGGAAGGATGCCTCATCCCGTCTTTAAAGACGACACTGTTGCTAAAGGAGCTTTGGCTATCGGCCAAACTCTCTGGCTAGGCGGTTTCCTTATGACCGCATGTTCGGCCTCCGCGCCGACGATGACTTCTCGGGTCATCGAAAGCAATCTTCATGTTAGCTCGGAACTCGCCGAGCAATTAGATCCGATGGAGCTCTCTTCCTTAAACAAGCTCTTGGATGCATCGCCGCCCTGGGAGTCGCTACAGACTACAATCAGATTGGGCCTAAACCCAATCTGAGAGAGATTAACTCTCCCCAGGTTACCCACCACGTTGCTGTGGTAGAGGAACACTACATCGACCCTTATTCTATCTTAAGGACTAGCTATGTCCGGATTCCCGATCCCTCCATGCCGGATTCCCGCAGAGGGGAGGATGTTACTCAAGCCTTGAACCTAAAGTCAGGCGGCAGGCTAGATTCATTGGACAACATCCAAGAACCAAAGCTTCCAAGTTCGGAAACTACTTGGCCCAGAGTCTTAAAGTGGACGGGGTTCCGAATTTAATTCCACCCGCCCACCCAAACATAAGCAATCTATCCCAAATCCGGCAAGAGTCCGCAAAAACAGTACACCATTACTGGGCCTGATTCCTCCTGGTTATGAACATGATAAAGGACTGCCGCGAGGAGGATGCAATTTCATTCTTCTGCAATAATTGCACAGACAAGGGAATCCTCAACACCGTAAGTCGTCGTGAAATTACACGCTTTGCTGACTTGGCGTCCATAGTACGAAAGTACTGTGCGATGGAAAGCGCCTGGAAAACCGAAATCAAATTTTGGGACATTCCGGCCCTGAATACAACCCCAGTCCGAAATAAAAGGGTGCATTATCGTCAGGCACCTGGGTTAAACACCAAAAAGCAAAAACCCTCTATAGGGCATGGAACCGTACTGGGAGGATGGCTCAATGGACCCTGCAAAATTCATAGTACAGAGGGCGCCACTCCAACTCATAGCCTTAGAGCATGTTGGATACTACGGCAGGTGGCCAAAAGTGGTGAAGAGCTTGTAACTCCAGAGCACCAGCCCAAGGATACCAGTACGGTATTGACAGTCTTCGAGACTTTCGCATCAAATAATATGCGGAAACAAACACTCTGCAGCCTTGCCGAAGTCTACCAAGTAGCAACAATAAACCCATGGAGTAACACAGCTATTACCTTTAATGCCAATGATGAACTTAAATTCCGAACAGCCCGAGCACCAGCCGCATTGGTCCTCAGTCCAATAGTGGACGGCTCTCGCCTTACCAAGGTACTCATGGACGGTGGCAGCGGATTGAACCTCATCTACGAGGAAACCCTCAGAAAAATGGAAATAGACTGGAGCCGCATTGAGCGAAGCAGCACAACCTTTAGAGGAATAATCCCCAGTCGGGAAGCATGCGGTACTGGAAAAATCACACTGGATGTGGTGTTCGGCACGTCGGATAATTACAGGTCCGAGGAGGTCACGTTACAAGTGGCCCCATTCAGCAGCGGATATCACGCTCTATTAGGGCAAGAGGCATTCACAATTTTTCAAGCTATACCCCATTACGGGTACATGAAGCTCAAAATACCCGGGCCCAACGGAATCATCACTCTTGCTAGTGACCCGAATATAGCACTCCACACCAAAAACAAACAGCCGCACTTGCCCTTGAGGCACTATCCGAAGCCCTAGCGGCCGAGGAACTCACTGCGCTGCGCTCCACGATGAACAGGGACGATGTGATACTCGATAAGAGATCCAAGTCCACCTCCTTTAAACCGGCCGACGAAATAGTCAAATTCCAAGTCCATCCAACAGACCCTACAAAAAAGGCCTCCATCGGGGCACAATTAAACCCTGATGTAGACGCCGCACTACGAGAATTCCTACGCAAAAATTGGGACATTTTTGTCTGGCACCCTTCAGACATGCCAGGAATCCCACGCCGGATGGCCGAGCACAGCCTAAACATCCTAAAAGGATTCAAGCCAGTCAAACAAGCTCTTCGGCGTTTCTCCGAACCCAACAGACAGGCCATGGGAGAGGAACTAGCCAAACTATTGGAGCCCGGATTCATCAGAGATATAAAACATCCGGACTGGCTAGCAAACCTGGTGATGGTACCAAAGAAGGACAAATCCTGGCGCCTATGCGTTGATTTCAAGGACCTTAACAAGGCTTGCCCAAAGGATCCCTTCCCCCTCCCCCGCATCGATCAAATTATCGACGCTACCGCAGGACACGATTCATTGTGCTTCCTCGACACATACTTCGGCTACCACCAAATTAAGATGGCAGAACCCGACCAAGCCGCAACAGCATTCATCACCCCATACGGCCCATTCTGCTTCAACACAATGCCCTTTGGGCTCAAAAACACCGGTGCAACATATCAGCGCCTGATTCAGACATGTATGGCAAACCAGATCGGCAAAACAGTGGAGGCATACGTAGACGATGTGGTCGTCAAAACCAAGCACGTCGAAACTCTAGTAGACGATTTGAGGCTCACGTTCGATAATCTCCGAACATACAACATTAAGCTTAACCCGGAAAAATGTGTTGTCGGCGTACCAGCCGGAAAGCTCTTGGGCTTCATTGTATCCGGTAGAGGAATTGAAGCAAACCCAGCCAAGATCCAAGCTCTGTCACAATTGGATATCCCAAAGGACCTCAAACAAATACAAAAATTTACGGGATGCGTGGCGGCTCTAAGCCGCTTTATCTCCCGTTTGGGAGAAAAGGCATTACCCCTTTATCGCCTCCTCCGATGCACCGAACACTTCGAGTGGACGGATGCCGCCATGGTCGGACTCAAAGAAATAAAAGCCATATTGGCAACAAACCCAGTCCTGGCCGCGCCCAACATGGGCGAACCAATGCTATTATATATCGCGGCAACTCATCAAGTGGTGAGCGCGGTGCTCGTTGTCGAACGAGAAGCGGACGGACACAAGTTCCCCCTTCAAAGACCAGTTTACTACGTGTCCACTGTCCTAACTCCATGCAAGTCACGGTACCCGCATTATCAAAATATAGCGTACGCGGTGTTCATGGCATCCTGGAAGCTGCGACACTACTTTCAAGAGTATTCGATAACAGTAGCCTCCGAAGTACCTCTTAATGACAATATAAACCACCGCAACGCGATGGGCCCGATTGCCAAATGGGCCATTGAGCTCCTCCCGTTCGACATAACCTATAAGCCACGGCGAGCTATTAAGTCGCAAGTTTTGGCCGACTTCGTCGCCGAATGGACTGAAGCCGAACTCCCTAAAGAGTACGACGCATATTCCAACTGGATCATGCACTTCGATGGCTCCAAAATGTTGTCTGGTCTAGGGGCTGGCGTCGTTCTGACGTCCCCAACCAAAGATACTATTCAATACATACTCTAGATAACGTATACGGACTCCAACAACACAGTCGAATACGAGGCCCTTCTACATGGCCTCTGGATGGCAGTCTCCATGGGCATTCAACGCCTAGAGGTGCGCGGGGATTCAAACCTCGCAATATCCCAAATAAATGGAGACTTCGATGCCAAGGATCCAAAAATAGCAGCTTATCGCAACGCCATCCTAAGAATATCAGCTCGGTTTGAGGGGCTCGAATTTCACCATATAGCCCGGGATAACAACCAGGCATCAGACGTATTGGCACGCATTGGCGCAAAGCGCGATGCCGTCCCTCCTAACATCTTCCTAGAAAGGTTGTTCATGCCATCCATACTATGGGAGGGGGAATCCGGAAATACCAACCCGGATCCAACCGCACTGCCCAACACCGAACATTCTGACACAATTGGGGGTTCTGCCAACGAAGTAACATCCTCAGCCCACGTAATAATGGCAGTAATTGACCCGTGGATGGAACCATTCCTAGCCTACCTAACCAGGCAGGAACTTCCCGAGGACCAAAACGAGGCCCGCTGCATAGTGCGGCGATCTAAAGCCTATAAGGTCCATGAGGGAGAGATTTACAAGAAAAGCACAACCGGAGTCCTTCAAAGGTGTATCTCCGAAGAGGAAGGGCGGAACCTTCTAGCTAAAATTCATGCCGGACTCGGCGGGCACCATGCCGCAGCCTGGGCCCCTGTAGGCAAGGCCTTCCGTTCAGGATTTTATTGGCCGACGGCCCGGGCAGATGCTCAGGACTTAGTCCAATGATGCGTCGGTTGCCAGCTCTTTGCTAATCAAAGCCACATGCCACCCACCGCCCTCAAAACTATACCCAGAACCTGGCCCTTTGCAGTCTGGGGGCTTGAGATGGTTGGACCCCTTAAAGGAGGAACCCACAAGCAAAAATACCTACTGGTCATGGTGGATAAATTCACCAAATGGATAGAGGCCAAGCCTGTTAAGACGGCCGAATCCGGACTGGTGATAGACTTCATATCAGGGGTCGTACACCATTATGGCGTCCCCCATAGCATCATCACTGACAACGGCACGAACTTTACGGCCGATGAGGTTAAAATCTGGTGCAAAAACATGGGCATCAAGCTCGACTATGCTTCAGTCTATCACCCTCAAACTAATGGTCAAGTCTAGAGAGCAAATGGTCTAATCATGAGCGGCATCAAACCCAGATTAGTGCGGTCCCTCAAGGAATCTAACACGCACTGGGTAGAGGAGCTCGACTCTGTACTCTGGGGGCTGCGAACCACTCCGAATCGCACCACCGGATTTACACCATTCTTTATGGTATACGGCGCAGAGGCAGTTCTGCCCTGTGACATAATTCATGACTCACCTCGCATGCGCATGTATGAAGAAAGAGAAGCCGAGCTCGATCGGCAGGACAGTTTGGACGCATTGGAGGAGGAGCATGACGTGGCAAAAGCCCGTTCCGCATTCTATCAACAGCAAGCTCAAAGATATCAAAGCAGAGAAGTATGGGCCAAAACTTACAACGTTGGTGAGTTAGTTCTACGCCTGCCAGACAAGAAAAAGGACAAACTCAAGCCCAAATGGGAAGGTCCCTTTATCATCGACCAAGTCCAGACCGGTGGAGCGTACCGTCTGCGAGATGCATCGGATAACCGACTCGAGCCGAACCCATGGAACGCAGCCCGTCTCCGAAGATTCTATGCCTAGCGCCGGATTCTGAGTTCGTCTCCTTCCTCCGTCTATATTTTACATATTAGCTGTCTTCTATTTCTCTCCTTCTCCCTCCTTTCCTACTACAGCTTTTGAAAGCTTGTTTGCACATTGTTCGCACACACTTGACGCGCTATCCGTGCTCATTATACCTGGGGCCTTCTTTAACAGAAGCTTATATATACGGGCTTCACGCCCAACACATGTGTCACACTTCCGGATGAACCTTTTATTCACCATTATATGCATCGATATGACTTAAGTTTTGGCCAAGCTAGGTTGCCTGGCTCCTGTGCTTACCCCTACATTCCTGATTGTTCGGCTAGGCGGTAAAGGGAGCACCTCTGCGATTGTTACTGCTGGGTCAGCCGGATGTGTACCTCAGACTCGGTGAAGCCAAAATCTAGCGTTCTTAAGGGAATATTCGGTCGGTGAACTAAAAGATGATTTCTTACCTATTTATTTATCTGCCCTCAGATGTTTTTCTGCTTTTGTCGCAGTCCGGACATGCACTTTAGGGCATGCCTCCCAGGGAAAGGAACCCCTAACGGAACTATTCTCCCTGGAAGATGTTTCCTACCAACCATGTAATATAACATAACTAGTTGGGCACTTGTCTGATAAAGCACTAATGACCCCTACGCCTGGTCTCCACGCATGCCCCGGTTCTTATATAACCGCGAGGGTATTCGGACACACTCCAGACTATTGGGTCCTGAGGTTGAAGCGAAAGGGTCCGCTATGACAAACAATCTACAATCCGGCTAGAAGGCATTTTACATGTCATCTTAAATTACATAGTCAACTTGACTGGGCATATTCCTCTTCAATGCCATCCAGCAGGTTGTCTAGTTTACAGTCCTTTTGGGAATACTTTGCGGCCAATTCTACTTGGCCATACACTAAGCTCACAGGGATCACCTTCCCATCGGGACCCGCAGGTTCGACCTCGGCCATGTGGTTTGGGTCAGCCTTCATATACCGCGTCTTCACCATGGCCCAGGCCTCCCTAGCACCTTGAAGGCAGGCCGATATCTTCCATAAGCGGAAGCACTGCCGCGCTCCCTGAAGCCTCTCCGCAAGCTCTCCAAGGCCTTCGGGCAGGGAGACAGACGGCCACAAGGCCTGGGCGACGCCTTTCATCACCTGTCGAACTCGTTCGTGCAGTTGCAAGAGCTCGGGAAGAAGGTCACCCGTAGAACCGGGCATTTCCTCTGCAGGACGGCCTGTGAGCATACCTACAGATATAACTCTGTTAGTCGACTTCCTCGCCGAACTCTTTTGTCAAAGTTCATTCAAGCACTTACTAAAAATGCCGCGCCAAAGCCACCGATTCTCCTTAACGGAGTCAGACAGCAGGGCACAAACATCCTTTAGTTCCTCACCCAGCTGGGTGTTGGCATCTTGGAGATTATTTTTCTCTTGCCTCACCCTTGTAAGCACATTCTCGCTGGCCTTTAACCGACACATGAGTTGTTGCTTGTCCGGATCTATCCCGACGCCATCTGCAATATTATTGTCAGACTTATACACACGCCGCACTTCACAAATTACTCATCTTTTGAAGCATATATTACCGGAGGGGGTCTCTTTGGCTTCCCCCGCTGCGGCTAGTGCAGCCTCAAGTTGGGCTTTGCACTTTTCAAGCTCCTGGGACAGTTGGGTATTCTTTTCTGTAAGATCCTGCATAACAAATGATCCTTAAATCAGTTATTCTAACTATTTCAAGTCTCGGGGACTACTGGCATATATAACTGTCAAATTTTCTCACCCGTATGTCTTTTACATACTGCTCCGTGGCTCTGGCTAGACCATCTAGAGCGGCACGGAGGTGCGCATCTCCCGAAGAGAAGGCATTCAATGCCTCTTGGGAGAAACATGTGTCACAAAGAACTGTCCGGCGGCGCGTGTGATTCATGGCACTCTCCACCTCAGACTTGGTGGCGGACAATCTGTCGGCATCCTCTGTCGGAGGAGCAGCCGACGCACGCCTCATGTTGACCTCCGCTTCTGGGCCTGGCTTTGGAGCCTGGCTGGCGGAGGCTCGATTGGCGACCTCTCCGGGCACAGTCCGGCGAGCGCTCTTTTTCTTGAAGAGAGCACGAGCGTAAGTATGCCTTCCGGGAATCAAACCTGGGAATGTGGTGACACGTCATACCGTTGCGCCGGTGTTTCGATCCGGACCGCACTTCTTTTTAGCCTGCTGGGCTGTGCTGCCCTTTGTTGGCTAGCCGCCGCGGGCTCGGCCTCCCGTCTCAAGGGCACCCCCTGCGAAACACCATTGGTATACGGTGATCAAAAATAAGCACGGATGGGTCATTTTCAAAGTGTTGGGACTTCGGTCTCAATCACGTGTGAGGCTGGGAGTGTTCCGGGGTAATCGGTCGTAATGGCGACCAAGGCATTATCGATGCTCAGTTGGTGAAATACCCCATCAATCAGCTCCACCGATATGTCCGGATCCTCTTGGGAGGCTGGATCGAGGAACCGTTCCGGATCCTCGGGTTGTGGAGGCGGGCTGTTTATATCCCTTACGGCCTGGCGCAGTTCCTGCGTCGAAATCGCAAAATAAGATACTTGACTATGGGAATATGGATCGGATGGGCAAAAAGAAATGTCCGCTAACCCAACTTTGAGGATTGTACATAGAAAATCGGTCCTGTGGATTGACACGGAGGAATACCTCCTCTTCTCCCTTGTACAATGCGGACAAGATCTTCATCAGATCGGCGACCGATCCCAGCCCCTTACGGCCGCAGCGGGTGGCATCATCCTCCCCGTTGAAATCCCACATGGGTGGCCTCTATACTGGAGCGGTTGCCCCCCCCCCCCCCCCCGCATAATGCATGTGGCCATGACCCCAATCATGGTCAGTCCGGAATGAGCTAACATCCTAATTCGGCTCATCAGGTAAAGGACGTCCCTGTCATTTTCCTTCCGAGGGCTCCGGGGACTCCAGCTTAGGCGTTTCTTCAAAGGAGCATCATTGAACTCAGGGAGGCCAATCCGAATAGGGTCCGGCAGGGGAACATCTTCTATATAAAACCATTCCGAAGGCCAGTCTTCGACGCGTTCTCCGGGGTTCCGGATAGATATTCGGTCCCACCTATGCGCCATAGTTCGGCTCCGCCCACTTGATATATTGACCCCTCTTGAGAACGGGGCACAAGGCAGAACAACTTCTTCCACAGCGCAAAATGAGCCTCGATGCCCAAAAACAGCTCGCAAAGGGCCACGAAGCCCGCAATATGCAAAATGGAGGCAGGTGTAAGGTTGTGCAACTGTAGGTCGTAGAACTCCAGGAGCCCCCGGAGAAACAGATGAATTGGAAATCCGAGCCCTCTTATCAGATAAGGGACAAGGCATACCCTCTCTCCTTTGGAGGGACTTGGGACGCTCTCCGCTTGCTTTCCGCCCTTGTAGGTGGTGAGTCCGGCTCGAACCGGAACCATGAAGGCTGGGGGAAGGAATCCCTTGGCTTGGAGCGCCACTAAATCGCTGTGTGGGATGGAGCATCTCTCCCAATCTCCAGGCTGAGGGCTGGAAGGGGGAGAGGAGGAGCCGCGTTGACTGTCCATGATGGAATGGATTTCTGTCAGATGCGCTCCGATGAATGCTCGCGAAGGGGGAATGGTGTGAATTGGATCTAGATCCTCGTCTCTTTTATAGGCAGCTCCTTTGCACAGCTAGGGGGGTAAAAGTAAAAATACCCTGGCTTTTCGCATTCATTCAACACGTGGAAGATGGCCATTATTGGGCGTGGGAGCCGAGGAGCGCAATATTTATAAGGAGTCGGACGCTATTTAACAGGTACAAAGGATTTGGAGAAGAACCCGCCTTGCAATGCCAAAGACAATCTGCGCGCCGGACTCATCGCCATTGAAGCCTGCTTCGGAGGCTACTGAGGGAGTCCTGGATTAGGGGGTGTCCGGATGGCCGGACTATAGCTTTTGCCCGGACTCCTGGACTATGAAGATACAAGATTGAAGACTCCGTCCCGTGTCCAGATGGGACTTTCCTTGGCATGGAAGGCAAGCTTGGCGATACGGATATGTAGATCTCCTACCATTGTAACCGACTCTGTGTAACCCTAACCCTCTTCGGTGCTTATATAAACTGGAGGGTTTTAGTCCGTAGGACGAACAACAATCATACCATAGGCTAGCTTCTAGGGTTTAGCCTCTCTGATCTCGTGGTAGATCTACTCTTGTACTACCCATATCATCAATATCAATCAAGCAGGAGTAAGGTTTTACCTCCATCGAGAGGGCCCGAACCTGGGTAAAAACATCGTGTCCCTTGTCTCCTGTTACCATCCGCCTAGACACACAGTTCAGGACCCCCTACCCGAGATCCGCCGGTTTTGACACCGACAGCGGTGAGGCCTCCGCGGCAGCACAGCCGGCCACGGGAGGTAGGAGCATGCGGCATGACCGGCGCTGCTTTGGGTGGCTGGAGCAAGAAGACCAGAGGTTGAAGAAGCACTACGGTCGTTGGATGGACATCGTACGGTCACTGGACCTAGAATCGTTCATATTGACTAAGTTGACAAAGCCCTTCGTCCTCGTCAACTTAGTAGGCCCATAAGACAGCCTCCCACCAAGGTGGGTCCTAGCTAGCCGGAGGAGTATTCATTTTTTTGCGTAATAAGGAGGCACTTCCGGTGGGTCCGAACTGACAGCAGGGAACGTTTTTTTCACGAAATACGGTGGCCCATCCGGTGGGTCCCAGCAATTAGGGGGAAATGATTTTTTTTCGCAAAATATTGGTGGCCTGTCTGGTGGGTCCCCACTGTCAGGTGGAGGAATAAATATTTTCCGCGTAATAAGGAGGCACTTCCTTGCGGCTGTCGTGGACCCAGCTGTCAGCCTCTCCACGTACAGTACTCTTCCGATGGAAGTCGGTCGTTGACCACATTGACCATGCTGTGCCGAGAGCACCACGGCGGTGGACGACGGCGAGGCCTGGGAAGGGTACGACACGGAGCCGGGCCACGGGAGGCAGGAGCGGGCGATAGCACAGCCGGCCACGGGAGGCAGGAGCAGGCGGCACGACCGGCACTGCTTTGGGCGGCTGGAGCAAGAAGACCAGAGGTTGAAGAACCTCTATGGCCGTTGGATGGACATCATACAGTCACTGGAGTATTGACTAAGTTGACAAAGCCCTCCGTCCCCATCAACTTAGTAGGCCCACAAGTCAGCCCAACAATATGGTGGGTCCCAGCTAGCAGGGGGTATTCATTTGTTTGGGCGTAATAAGGAGGCACTTCCTTGCATGCGAAGATATAGCTAGTGGGTCCGACCTGTCAGCGGGGGGAACATTTTTTTCACGAAATATAGAGGCCCTTCCTATGGGTCCTAGCTGTCATTTGGAGGAATCATTATTTTGCGTGTAATAAGGAGGCATTTCCTTGCGTACAGCCGTGGACCCGGCTATCAGCCTCTCCAGGTACAGTCCACTTCCGATGGATGTCGTTCATTGACCACGTTGACCAGGCCGCGCCGAGAGCACCAGGGCGGTGGACAACGGCGAGGCCTAGGAAGGGAAAGACACGGAGCCAGGGAATACTCGGCAGTTGTTCCTACGCGAAGGAGTACGAGGGTTTACTGGTTCGTCTGCCATCACCGGAGAATAACAGCATGTGTGGGAGAGTAGAGGGATGGCTAGGCCAGTGATGGGAGTACGGTGGGGCCATGAAGCCTGCGTGGCAGCATAGCCGGCCGCGGGAGGAGGGAGCAGGCAGTCCCGTCGGCGCTTGTTTGAACTGCTGGAGCATGAAGAGTAGAGATTGAAGAAGCACGACAGTCGTTGGATGGACATCCAACTGTCACTGCTCTCGTGTGTTGACTAAGTTGACAGGGCGTTGCGTGTGCGTCAACCTTTTTTTATGAAAGCATACGTGTCAACCTGTAGTGGGCGCACAAGTCAGCCTCAAATCTGTGGTAAACAACATACAACCCATCTGCCATTATTTCTAATAATGTACAACCCATTTTCTAATTCTTAAGAATTTTTTTGGAGCCCATCTT
The DNA here is from genome assembly GCA_963921465.1 of Triticum timopheevii. Taxonomy (NCBI): domain Eukaryota; kingdom Viridiplantae; phylum Streptophyta; class Magnoliopsida; order Poales; family Poaceae; genus Triticum; species Triticum timopheevii. Next base: position 241,260,875 of record OY997264.1, on the reverse strand, counting down.
CCTTTTGTTAGCATTACACCCCATATTGTGGCCACGATTAAAAAGTATACGAAATTTTGCATATTTCGGTGCGGTCAACTGTTTTTAATCCAGAAATGTCGATTCACATTCAAACTATTTTGGAAAATAATTTATATAAATATAAAATCCAAATAATTGTCCACGCATAAAAATCAATGGAATTTAAGATCTTGTAATGAAAAGAAATTGAAATTAATTCCCGGTTTTATGTGTTTTAAAAAATGTACAGCCCATTTCTGGCAAACTGAATGAAACTCTCCTCGTCTTGAAAGATTTGCAGCCCAGCAGGGCCGATAAAGAAAGTAGGCCTTGTTTGGGTATTTCTTTAAAAAATAGAACTGGGCTAGTGATTTTCAACAAGAAAAAAACACAACAGGGCTTATGATGTGGTAAACATAAATAAAACCCTGGCTAGACGGGCCACAGCCCCCGCACAGCCACGTTGTTACCCTGATCCGTCACTAAAACTAGTATAAATAACAACTGCTTGTTCCTCAAAAAAAACTGCATGACTTGCTGGGTCCCTGGTGTCAGCCGCTCGTAGTGTAATTCTCTCGTTTATTGACTATGTTGACAATGGTGTGAGCCCCAGATGTCCAACCATTAGGAGGAACCATATTTTTGGGCTTGTACTATAGAGGCACTTCTTTGCGTACTGCCATGACGCTGGTGGGTCCCTACTGTCATCCTCTCCACGTACAGTCATCTCCTTGTTCCTCTTGGTTGTTGACGATGTTGACAACGCAAGAGGGCGGCGCACCGCGCATAGCGAGCGAACCAAGGCCGCAAGGCGGAGGATGACGGTGAGGCCTCAGACGGAACGAACAGGAGTCGTTGAAGATGCACCGGTCCAGTCGCAGGCGGAGGGGAGTACGAGGGTTGACTGGTTCGGGCGCGGGTGCGTGTTGGGGCTGACATCGCTGGAGAATAACAGGATGTGTGGGGGAATAGAGTGAGGGACTGGCCAACGTTGGAGGGTACGTACGGTAGGGCGACGGAGGCGCAGCCAGCCATGGGAGGCGGGAGCAGGTGGAGCCGACGGGCTGGTTTGGTTTGGGCGGCTGGAGGAAGAAGAAGACAAGAGATAGAAGATACACGACAGATGTTGGATGTCAATCCAATGACTGGTAGGCAGAATCGTTTGTTGACTGGCTAGTAAGTCGACACCACCTTGGATAGGCTATTTCCTCGTGGGTCCCAAATGTCATAATCCAAATTTGTCACGGTCATGCAGCCTTTCCTATGAAAATTTACAGCCCATTTGATGTGCTAGTTCGAAATAAGTTTGTGGGTGCTGGTGGGGGCTAATCACTTGGCTTCTGTAATGCACGGTGAGCTCAAGCAGCCGGCGAGAGTGATGTTATTTCCCTTGGTTGGGATTTGTTACAATATTTCACTCTAAATTAAACGAATGGCAAGCCATTTGCCTTGTTTCAAAGAAAATATGACAGTCACAGCCGAGTTGAAAAGGGCAGGAACATCTAACTCCAGCTTACAAACTGTACAAAAGCACGAGGGTTAATTGTTCATCAGGTTTACAAAAAAAACCCAGATTGAAAAGGGCAACAACATCTAACTCCAGCACTGTTTTTGGCAGTCAGAGTCAAATGGATCGATCAGGTCCATAGAATGAACATCCTGGGTCATAAAATTTACTGGATTATGACCACAATATGTTATAAATAGAAGCCCGGCACGTTCAAAAGCTCTTTTGCCCACCTGAAACTCCTTTTTTTGCTCTTCCACATACCCATCCGTCAAAACCATGTTGCTGATAAACTTAAGCCTGATGGACAATAGTAACCTCGCATTCAGCAGGAAGAATGTGACAAATCTTGTGTTTGCACGGTTGGCTACATATCGTTCTAGCGTTATTGTCTTCAATCGAATCTCATGAGAAGTGAGAAAATCCCGATGCTTACGAATCCACCGATTGGTTATAACTTTCTTACCCCGTCCTGTTGCCTAAATAGACATGAAGATTGAAAACAGTTAAGGTCTAAAAGAAGAGTGTCGAAAGAGCAACAGCTGAACAGTTAATTCTAGTACACTATATGTGGGCTTCCAATGTGCGTGAAACTACCACCTTTATATACAACTTCTCCAGACATGGAAAGCATTGCAGCAAGCCAATAATCTTATTCAGATCAAAACTATTCATTTGGATATATAAGATCTTGACAGAATCCAGCACCATTGATAGGCCATCCATGGAGAAACTCATCATTGAGCATAGAACATAATATTAGTACAAAATGTGTACTCCAAGATGATATAAAAATTATGCGCAGAAATTTAAAATGCAGCTTATGGTTACAAGTGTAGATGATAATATAAAGTACCTGAAGAATTGTGGAGCCAAACAACATATTGAAATGAGCACAGAGATCATGTATTACACCCAAGGTCTCCAATTTAGGCGCAGAGAGGACGGTTATTTGCAACAGTGAATAACTAGAATCAAGGATCAACCTTTGAAGTGAAGGGGCATCTTGGATGATGAGCTGCCTTCCGTCAAAAGAAATTCCAATTCTTACAAGGTTAGGCGACTTTATTTGGAGACAACCGATTCTAACTGTGAAAACAAGCACCAAACACTCTAACGCAGGGCAACTGGAGTGGATGATGTTGTGCAATGAGGCCTCTGATATACGAATCTGCACAAGTGAAAGTTTCTTGAGAAATGGGAGTTGAAGGTTTAGTACCAGATTGTCTGGTAGGTAGCATAGCGCAAAGGTGGCGGTGTGGAGAGAGGAGGAAAACCGCGAGATGCACATCGGTGCTGAGGGCACAAGTTCATGGCGTTCGGTATGTGGTATGTGATTTCCAGGGGAATAGTAGAACTCAAGCAGCTGTAGTTCTGTGAATTCAGGGGATTTCAGCCAGGCGTCCGCCGTGCAGGGCATGGTATGCTTGCTCAGGTAGCATGACGGGATGCAGAGGCTTTGAACGGAGCCTTGGTGGGAGGAGATGATGGCTCTGGGGATTTCAAAATCATTGAAGAGAGATAGCTGACGACATTCGACATTAAGGGGCATGGCGCGCCATAGAGGGCGCCACCAAATTGAGAGGACTTGGGTGCGGCAGCAATCCTTGGTGGGGATAAGCGAGATGATCTCCCCAAGGACGGTGTCCGAGAGATCATTGATGCGGTCCACCCGAGATTCTACGGGTTCCTGGGATCCGGTGGGGGCGGGGTCGCCGCTTCTCCCCGCGCTGCCGGGTGCGGGATCTACAACAGGCATCGCCGCTGGCGGGAGTCTCATCTTCTTGGCGCTGGGGTCAGCCGACTCCATTTTCCTCGAGGGCATCGAGTCGCGCTCACGGATTTGAGCAGAGTAATGAATGACGAGCCTAGTTGTAGTGCGAGCGAAGAAGAAGGGGAGCTGGGGGTTTTCTGTAGGAGTGAGGAAGAAGGGGAGCTGGGTTTTCTGTAGGAGTGAGGAAGAAGGGGAGCTGGGTTTTCTGTAGGAGTGAGGTGAGGAACTTGGGGGTACGAGTGGAGCGAGCTGACGTGAGGTGGGTGGGAGCGAGGAGGAAGAAGAGCACCCAGGTTTTTTTAGGGGGGGCGGTGTGCTGGGTGTGGATAGCACCTTTTGAATTGATTTTACTATTTACTAGTGTGGATTGGCTGTTTTGTCTTGGGCAAAGAGAAACAATTACTACTAGTACAGTGGAGACACTCTATAGCTACCTAGGAAAACAATTACTACTAGTACAGTGGAGACACTCTACCGCTTCTGGCTCCTCCTGGGTCATTGAAACGTCTCCCTCTACTGAATGCCGTAATACTTTTGTTCACCGACATGCGGGCCATGCAGCGTGCGGGCCCAAATGCCATCCACCAAATTAGAAGGCAGTATGCAGGCGGAGAGTCACCCCGGTCGTAGCGCGGCAGTAACGAGCCGTCGTATCACAAAACCCCACCTCCCCGCAGTCTAAGTTTGACAGACAAAGAAACCATCATTTCACTCTTCACTGAATCCCCTTCTCCCTCCCCGTCTTCAAGAAAGGCAACACTCGCATCTGCCACTGTTCTTCTCTCCCAACGAAGGGAAGGTAAGCAGATCTGTGATGTTGGTATATTTTCGTTCAGAGAAAAAAAAAAGAACTTTTGCAAAGCAGTAACCGATCCTCACTCTCTTTTTTGTTTCATTGTCATTGCGATTGTGTTTTCCTTTCAGTGGTCTCCTAGTATTCGTTAGTTTCATGATGGACCAAGGAGAACCAGGCAAAGATCTGTCGATATTGGAGCAGACGCGGGAGGCTGATCCCCGCGAGACAGAGAGCTCCAAGAAGATGGAGGCAACCACCGAGCCAACCCCAGATACGCTCACGGCCACTGCTGAGATGGTCAACGCCCCGTTTGAGGTTATAGCCCCCGTGGCACTGCAGGAGCAGTTTTCCCCCTTCCAGGATGTGTCCCTCCCCCCCCACTGAGCTGCCCAAGGTGATTTCCTTCTTTGCCGATCTCGATTGTGGTTTTTCATATAAGTATGTGGTGATTTTTTTAGAAAAGGAAGTATGTGGTGATTAATAATGCAAAATTTTATTAGCTTCGGTGACATGCTATACATAGTGGTTTAAATAACTTGTGTTTCTTATACTGAAAAGTAATTCAGAATTTGTTTCTGTTTTAATTAGAGCCCTGATGCAGACAAGGATTGTGTGGTTGTGCATGTCACTCGCTATGAGGCAGATGACCTGAATATACGCATTGGGAAAACAGAGTTCTTAGGCTGTTGGATCCTGGAAGCCATTTGCGGTTATACCAATGAAGAGTTGTATTCCAGCCTCACTGTGGCGTGTTGTCTAGGGTGTACTGAAGCACAAGAAGTTCAAAGCTACTCCTTCATTTGTGAGGCATACTATTCTTGTCAAGCTTACACAGGAAGATGACGTGGCATGCCTCCACAAACAAGTTTATCAATGGCAAGGCCACAAGGCTGTCTTCATGAAGGTTCACATGATTGAGCTGCTGCAGGACATTCTCGATCATGTTCATGGCAAGGTCTGTCTTGTGTCCAGCCCAAATTAGATCGAGGCATGAAATAGTTGCCCCAGCTAGTGTTTAATAGTAGTTTGGATTGTGTCTAATTATCTGAACCTTGCCTGTTATCGACCCCTCTGGGGCTAGTACTCTGTTTGAATCCGTCTATGGGAACTGGTGCTACTTTTGTGTGCCTGTGAATCATGTGAGAACCATCGTAGTTGTTGCCGAAACAGATGCGTCCTCACTAGTATTTTTCATGAATATGGCATGGTAAGACATAAGTTGTCATGGTTTGTCATACGACCAGTGTGTGTTTTGATGAAATAGAGCACTCGTTCAAGAACCGTGTGCCGACGTATACATAAGTACTTGTAAACACTGTTGGTGCTACCCCACTTGTAAGCAGTTGTGCAAAACACAACACATTGGCTCAGCTCGCTTCAACACTTGGCTATCGACCAGCTAACAATCAACAATCTGCTGTCTGACATATAAGCAACTATGTATCTTGTTACAGTGGTTCATGCAGTTAATTGAGGCCACAATGTAATAAATTCCAAACGTTCACACGCTAGTCCAGCGCTCATGTGGAACACTCACATTAAACTCGTCTTCATAAAAATCTTGAAAAGCATAAGTTAAGCAATTTTATACATCTCAATGATTCATAGAACATAACAAACATATACTAGTTCACAGCAAAAGACAAAGTTGTGAGAAGGTTTACAAATCAGGAAAAAACAAAGAAGGCTTCTCTGAGCAAAGGGCCTCCCGGCAGGCTTAAATTTCCTGGAGTTCACTCTGGTTTTTTCTTGTTGCCACCATCCAAGGTTAGGTTCTCTCATTCCAGAATAACCAATTATAATTGTGGTCTCAGCTGGAATGCTGAACTGAACCATGGAGTGTACTGACCAGCTGAAATGCTTGCGCATTTCACTAAATTTAAGCACCGGTATTTGCAGAAATAAGCAGACCACAATGCCTCTTGTCCGCGCACCTGTCCAAAAAACCGCCATGCAACCGTGCCAGCTAGTCCTCGGTCCATGGATGAACTGGTAGAAAGTGCATTCCGGACTAGGATGCAGTTGTTTTCGCCCGTCCCTGCACTGCAATCAGGAAGTAAAACGTACGAATAAGCTTCTTTTAGATTGCGTTGGTCATTATACCTTAGTTACTACCAATGTAGGGATACCTTGAAGACGGGGGGTTAGACGACGACAACAAGGGATAGCCATCTCATTTTGCGCAGTTGTACTAAAACTGAGGTGTGTGCTTTGATTGCGCGGATAGAGACGATACGGAGACAGACATCCCGAAACGATATGGAGACAGACATCCCTGTTTGTGCAAATACAAAATACGGTTATTTAAACAGTGACAGATATTACTACTTTCCCCCGTTTCCTCTTAGAACCAAGTCCTAGATTCATGCTACAGCTTTCCCACTTTCTTCCATGTTTGAACCAACGCTTTGAGTCGACTGTATGAACTAGCTTTACTTCTAATAATAGTAGAAGTCTAGGTGGCTTTGGAATAGCGGACGGAAGTAGAAAAGTATCCACACGAAGGGGGAAGAGCTGGGGCAGTAGAGCAAGGCAGGTTTCAAAGGAATATGTACCTGAGGGTCGTCGGCATGTGGCAAAGACGGCGTCGGGAGGCCGCATCTTGGCCACAATACCGCAGGGAGGAAGAAGGGGTCGGAGGCCCTCCCGAGCCGGCGCTCTCTCGGAGAGAACGGCACGGCCGCCGATTGGGACGCGCAGGCAGCCGTTGGTCTCCTTCCTCGCCGCCGACGACTGCGTGAACGATGCACCTACACCCTTGCCCCGGTCGAGGTTGTCCGACCAGATTTGTGACCCGCCGTGAGCTGAGAGAGTGTGTGTGGCCACCTATGTCTTTCTTAGATCTGGAGAGCATGAGAGAGTGAATGAGAGGAACCCTAGTAAACCAAGCGCTAATGCTCCTACTTTTATATATAGTGGAGTGATTTTGTTGTACCAGCTTCAAAAAAATGCGCTCCTACGTGTACCCACGAGTGGGTGTGAGAGAACTAGTGCGTGCGTGCACCGCTTCTCTTCGTGAGAGTACAATATACTATGCCCAAAGAATGTTCGCCGCAAGAGTAATAGTATAAGTGTGTGACGTGTGAGCTAAAATAAAATGTGTGTGCCGTCTTTTGTTTTTTAGAAGTTCCGAGGGTAGGGTGTGAAGAGCACATATGTGCGTGACGTCTACCTGCAGATAGACGCTGGGTGCGACGTGCGAGTCGGCGAGAGGACTCGGGAGAGTTGTGACTCGTGAGGGTGCGTGTGCGTGAGAGAGAGGGGGCACGTATGAATGCAATGCATGTGTCCGTAAATCATTATCGACAAATGTTCGCCACAAGACTTTTCCTGACGAACGCCATAAGAACCGTTAGATAGGCATCCGACAATGTCAGTTTTGCCATGTCATTTAACAGAACAGCCACTCCTCCTACACACAAATCTTCCACGTGAGTGTTAGCAACTGCCGTATGCTCCCTCCGTTCCGAAATGCAGTGCATATAGATTTATTGAAAATTCGAACCTCGCAAACTTTTACCGAGTTTTCATGTACCAAATTGCACATGTAGAATACCCTGTATATATCATTTCATTCATCTTCGAGAGGTAACTATAAAGATGGGTGAGGAGTCTACAAAGAAAGACCATCGTATCACCCGCATCAATTTCAACCATCCTTTAGTGTCGAGGAATATCATAGGAACTCTATATGATATGATTTTTATAGGATTTTTTTCCTTTAGAGACAATTGGTTCATAGGAATAGATTCATATACTCTACATTTCAAAGGAAATAAACATGATATCATTTCTATATCTTTAGATCCACTTGGTTCATATGAATGGATTCCTATACTCCCTTAATTTCAAAGGAAAATAAACATTAGCGTATATTCAATAGAAAAGTTCCTATGATAGGAACCAAATTACATCTCTTTACTAATCCCTCCTCATAGGAATTGAGATACATGTCATCTCTAGATTCAATAGAAAAGTTCCTATGATGTGAACCAAATGACATCTCTTTTCCAATCCCTACTCATAGGAATTGAGATGCTCCATGTCATCTCTTTCCCTACAACTTCCATGTATACATCTTCTATTCCTAAATAGATAGTACAACCCACTAGTAGCTTTTTTCCAAAACATGCAACTATGGCACAATAACTATATAGTGTGCCAATAACTTTGAAAGATGGTCGCTGGATGAAGCTAACCCGACAATGCAGAGATGGGCAAATCCAAGAACTACTGGCCATTGGATATCATCAACATTCCACCAGATTTGCCACATGTACAATTTAGAAGACTCCATGGTTAAACTTAAGCATAATGCACAAACCTCAAAACACAAGCACTTCTCCTTTGTTCTAGAATCTTCTGTATCATAATTGATTATTTTTTTCTAAATGAATTGCCATTATTTGTTTTTTACTTTATGATTTACAATGCAAAACCCCATGAATCTTAACATTTTTATAAAACTAATTGATTTTGAATGAGATGAACTATAAGAACTAAACGAACATCTACATCATGCATGTATGACTCAAAGCTTTACATGCTATAGTGTGTATTTATTCATAATTTGGTTTCGAAATCTCATGCATTCAATACATGTGTACCTTACTAGTTTTGAGTAGAGTGGCAAATTTCACGCAGCCCCGGGTATCTCAAAATGTAGGGCCCATGCATCATTGCCTTTCGGTCGAACCTACGTCCACAATTTTTTGTACATACTATATCGCCACTGGTCCCCGAACCCAAAATGATGCCTCGTTCCCGTAAAACCAAGCGGCCCACACATATTTAAGGCATCAACTCGAACCCGTTTACTACGACATGGCCCCGCACGCCGTAGTACTCCTACAAACCCTACCGCCGCACTCATCATCAGTTTTCTTCAAGAGGACGAGGGAGAAGCCGATTTGTATTGGAGGCGCTTTCAAAAAAAAGGATATGTAGTGGAGACCCCTACCCTAGGGTGCCCTAGGTAGCTGCCGCATGCATCATTGTTTTATCTTTTTTCTTTATGCTCTTGCGCGCTAGAGTGAAATGATGGTTGCTTCGTCCGTCCAGCTTAATGCGGGAAAGGTGGGGCTTTGTGATTTGACCCCTTGATACGTCTCCAACGTATCTATAATTTTTGATTGTTCCATGCTATTATATTACCCCTTTTGGATGTTTATGGGCTTTATTTTACACATTTATATCATTTTTGGAACTAACCTACTAACCGGAGGCCCAGCCCATATTGTTTTTTTGCCTATTTCAGTATTTCGAAGAAAAGGAATATCAAACGGAGTACAAACGGAATGAAACCTTCGGGAGCGTGATTTTTGGAACGAACGTGATCCATAGGACTTGGATTGCAAGTCAAGAAGCAGCCGAGGCCCCCACGAGATAGGAGGCCGCCCCCCGCCACTGTAGGGCGCGCCCCCCTATCTCGTGGGCCCCTCGGGCGGCCACCGATGTACTTATTCCTCCTATATATACCTACATACCCCGAAAACATCTGGGGGCACCACGAAACACAAGTTCCACCACCGTAACCTTCTGTATCCGCGAGATCTCATCTTGGAGCCTTCGTCGGAGGGGGAATCGACCTTGGAGGGCTTCTACATCAACATCCTTGCCCCTCCGATGAGTTGTGAGTAGTTTACCACAGACCTACGGGTCCATAGTTATTAGCTAGATGGCTTCTTCTCTCTTTTTGGATCTCAATACAATGTTCTCCCCCTCTCTTGTGGAGATCTATTCGACGTAAACTCTTTTTGCGGTGTGTTTGTCGAGATCCGATAAATTGTGGGTTTATGATCAAGTTTATCTATGAATAATATTTGAATCTTCTCTGAATTCTTTTATGTATGATTGAGTTATCTTTGCAAGTCTCTTCGAATTATCAGTTTGGTTTGGCCTACTAGATTGATCTTTCTTTCCATGGGAGAAGTGCTTAGCTTTGGGTTCAATCTTGCGGTGTCCTTACCCAGTGACAGAAAGGGTTGCAAGGCATGTATTGTATTGTTGCCATCGAGCATAACAAGATGGGGTTTATATCATTTACATGAGTTTATCCCTCTACATCATGTCATCTTGCTTAATGCGTTACTCTGTTCTTATGAATTAATACTCTACATGCAGGCAGGAGTCGGTCGATGTGTGGAGTAATAGTAGTAGGTGCAGGCAGGAGTCGGTCTACTTGTTATGGACGTGATGCCTATATACATGATCATGCTTAGATAATCTCATAACTATGCGCTTTTCTATCAATTGCTCGAGAGTAATTTGTTCACCCACCGTAATACTTATGCTATCTTGAGAGAAGCCTCTAGTGAAACCTATGGCCCCCGGGTCTATCTCTTATCATATTTGCTTTCAATCTACTTTTATTTGCATCTTTACTTTTTGCATCTATATTATAAAATACCAAAAATATATTTATCTTATCATACTATCTTTATTAGATCTCACTTTCGCAAGTGGCCGTGAAGGGATTGACAACCCCTTTATTGCGTTGGTTGCGATTTCTTTGTTTGTTTGTGTAGGTGCGTGGGACTTTTGTGGAGCCTCCTACTGGATTGATACCTTGGTTCCCAAAAACTGAGGGAAATACTTACGCTACTATTGCTGCATCACCCTCTCCTCTTCGAGGAAAACCAACGCAAGCTCAAGACGTAGCACCCCTCATCGCTCATTTTCTACTACTGCGGCGCTACGACCAGGGTGTCTCCAATTCCAGCTGCTGCTCCGAACTGTAATTTGGTGCATCGCATGTGGAACAAGACGGTGGATGAGCCACATGTCTGCCAAAGGGGTCCTGTTAAGTGTGTTGTCATTTCGTGTGCGGACTGACCCTGCTTGAGTTGCTACACCAACACGACAGGAGCAGCCTACCACTTGGTTTTGCTCCTTGGTGAATCCCGACTATATTGATCTAAAAAGATACGTGCTGAACTACCCTCTCTGTCTCGGTTTTTTATTTGTAGGCATCTTGGTTTATAGGGCCTGCACGTAGTTCTACGTCATCCATTTGACTAACTAAATATGAGTTACTATGTCACAAAAAGTATATCATTGGATTCTTATTGGTTGATATGTGAAGAAACAAGAAACGAGGTAGAAGTTAATGCACCATGTCTTAGTATTTTGAGATTATTTGGTTTTCGTCAGATGACTTACTCACCTAGACGGAGGGAGTAGTTGTATTTAAAAGTCAAGGGTGGGGCTTTTCCTGCGCGGTAGGCGGCGGGGCAGTTCCTCCTAGTAGGTTCGACAAAGATGCGAGAAGACGAGGGAGTAGGCTGTTGCAAACGTAGGGCTGTGTGATTTGACAGCGAGTTACTGCTGGACAGGTGGGGCCCCGTGATTTGACTTGCCATTATCATTTTAACTGCGGCGCTACGACCGGCGTGAGTCTCCCGATTCCTGACCACCTCCATACAGGCGCCTCTCCCAATGCTCCACCATGTAGTAGAGGCTGTATCTTGCATGAGAGCCCACTTCTCCACTTTTTCCTTGCCTCTCTTTCCTCCACATATGCAAAAATGCCATGTCAAGCGCACTATTGTACTTACTTGCTCCTACAGGTGCTTAAGCTTGCGACATAGGCATAAAGTCTGATGTGGCAAGTTAATCAAGAAGAGAGAGACTAGTTTGGTGACCCAAGGAAGAAAAGGTGCTAAGCGCGTGTACCTAGGTGAAAAGACAATTTTGAGTCTATAGCTAATTAAATGAAGCAAACTTAGCAACACCATTTCATTGGAAGAGGTCACTGCTTGGCAAATGCAATAAATACTAGTACTCCCTATGTCCCATTATATAAGAACGTTTTTAACACTACACTAGTGTCAAAAACGTTCTTATATTATGGGACGGAGGGAGTACGAAGAAAGAGATAGAGAGGAGTAAAAAAATACACTTATAGCCAACCTTATAGCTAACCTTGTTGTAGTATGAGTGACTAAGTGATGACATGCCAACATCAGATAGCCTAACGCACCGTGTTAAATCTCCAAGGGCGCGACCCCGCGAGCGACGCGATAGTCATGGTAGGCGCGACCATGATACGGGCTGCTGGCAGCCCTTGGATCTGAGATCAAAAGGTCGCATGCTAAGTTGCAGAAAATTTGCAGAATAACCCTCCAGGATAGGATATTCACCCATAGGTCTAGAATCACGCCATGCAACCATTCGATCTCAGATCCAAGGGCTCCCGGAAGCCCGTATCATGGGAGAATGGAAAGCCACTACCCTGCCATTTGCACGCTGGCAGTTCGCTCCTACTCGTCCCCGCACGTCCTTTAATGCTACGGTGGTTTGCTCCTAGTCGTCCCGTCCATTCATATTACGGCAGTTCCACTAATCCTAACCCTCCTCCCAAATCCATGGCGTCCCAAATCTCCTCGATCGGCGGCGAGTACAAGGTTAGAACCATCACCGGCGATGAGTTCGACGTCATCTACACCCATACTTCCGCGATGGTGAAAGGATGCCTTTCTCGCTTCAGACGCATGTTCGAAAATTCAGATGATGAGTGGGTCGCTGGGCTAGATGTTGAGTACACAACAGTCGTGGGACGAGAGAAGGATCTAAAGGACGAAGAAAGGAAGAAGCCCGTCGTGATCCAGGTTTGCGTACATAACGTTTTCTTGGTCTACCACATATGCCATGCCGACGTTGAGTGCCAGGATTTTAAGAACTTCCTCGAGGACAAAACAGTGAAATTCGTTACTGTAGACTTTAAGAACGACAAAGAAGTTCTGGGTCGGATAGGCCTCATTGTAGGCAACCCCTTCGACCTCCAGAAGAATCAGCTGGTGCCCTCTCGTCAGCCCTCAATGCTGACCCTGGCAGGAGCCATGGTTCAACCTTCGTACCGTAAACTGGAGAAACCTCATTACACGTTTCATCGTCATGCATGGCAGCGGAATGTACTAGATATAGACCACATCCACTACACTGTAATGGATGGCTACCTTTGTTTCAATATCTACAAGGGTTGGATGAAGAGCAACAGCCAAGTTTGCGATTCAAGCAAAGAAGTATCGGCCAAGAGGAAGAGGGACAAGGACGAAGTCGAGGACGTGGACGAGGACTCTGAGTAAGGTGGCAGTGTCGTTGCTCATGGTGGTTCTAAACTTCTAATGCAGTGTCTACCGGATTAGTTGCATAGTTTAATTTCAGGTGTGCTTAGTTTAATTTGAGGGGTGTGTTGTGCTGAGCCCCCAGCAAAACTATGTTATGTTTCTTCTCGTTACTTTAACTCTTCAGTATGTACATACTACTCCCTCCTTTCCGATTTATAGGGCTTATCTCAAAATTTTAGTTTTCCCATTTTATAAGTCTCAATTTGGTTGTTCCCCATCACATGTTCAGATTTCAAGGTGCACTAAATCATTACATGCAAGTATTAAGAGAAAATTGACCAATGCATGTACTTTATGCATGCATGCATTGCAATTAATGCATTCATAAACACAATTTTTGTGGAAAACAAGCGCATCAATTGAGTGGTTTTGCAAACTACAACAATTGTTCCACCACTCACCATCTACCTTGGTTGGTGAGATTTTTGAATTGAGCCCTATAAACCGGAAAGGAGGTAGTACTAGTATTTCTTTAATAGAATTTAGCACCCCAATTAAGCACGTACTAGCTTTTTTAATAGTACTATATGCATAATTTGGCGACGAGCGCTCTCTATATGTACCACCTTTTTTTAAAATTTTAATTTTTGCTCCATGGCGCAATCCATCGATAGTACTACTGTACAAAAGTATACATTTTTTAAAAGGCTAGCGTACTGTTCATCATATATATATATATATATATATATATATATATATATATATATATATATATATATATGGCCAGTTAAATTCTCAACCTAGAACGACGTGCATGCCATGTAGTAAACCGATACGGAGGAAGTATAGTAAAAATGAGGTGATTTTACCGAGCGATCGGCGGGGGAGCATGGCCTGTCATGCGGTCCCACGTGTCATGATGTACCAAGGCGATGCGCGTGTCCCTCTTGAGGCAGAAGCAATACTAGTACGTGGTTTGAGATGATGTCGAACCGAAGTGTGAAATAATGGTTGCTTCGTCCGTCTGGGAAGGTGCGGCATTGTGATTTGATGTCTCATTGCTCATTACTAGTACTAGGCCAGTACGGGTGGGGTGCATCCCCCCTACTGTTCTGCACTGTTATTTGGTGCTTGACACGTCGACCCGGTTGCTATATGTCCCACATGTCGGCGACAGGAAGTACAGAATTCATGAAAGGGAGCATCGATGGAGGAGTATACTACAGAATTCATGAAAGGGAGCAACTTAGTTTTGGAAAAATCTGTTTTTACGGAGTACGTACCCATCAGGGTTTATAGGGCTCATCTAAAAAACATCCGTTTTCCCATTTGATAAGTCTCAATTCTACTATACTAGTAGTAGTACCATTACATGTTGGATTTCCAGGTGCGTTAGATCACCCGACGCAAGCAGTGTCAAGAGGAAACTAACCAATGCATGTACAAGTTCATGGAAATTTAGTGGTCATTCATGCATTTGTTCTAATTAATGCCTCGGTAAACATAACTTCTTGAGAAAAATGAGCGTACTGTGCAAACTACGAAATTAATTCAACCACTCACCGTCTACCTTGGTTGGAGAGATTTTGAAATTGAGCCATAAACTGGAAAGGAGGGAGTAGTAACTTTTGTCTTGATTACTACTTTTGGCCTTGTATAGATGCAAAATGTATTTTTTTATAGTGGCCTTGTATAAGTAAATGGAAGGAATACTAACCAAAGTACGTACGTAGTAGGGACGAGGAGTAAACGGAGGGAGTAGTAAAATTTTCTCCTCGTGCTGCGAGCCATCGCGCGCATGGGCGAGGGAGCGGGCGTAAAGGCGTACAGTAGTAGTAAGCTTCACCTCATCCTGCGAGCCACCGCACCCGTGGGCGGGGGAGACGGCTTACTAAGCAAGCTTCTCCTCGTTCTGCGAGTTGACAGGACACATCAAAAGTACTCCAGTGTATAGAGGCTTGCCTCTAAGGTAGGCCCCACATGGTTTGCCTCTTTTTTTAATTTAACATAATGCGTCAAGTCGCAATTTGTTTGTTCACCCGTGGTAGACGATCCTCCCTCCACCAAGTGGATAACCAGTACATGTGCCAAATTACCACGTGGGCTGCCTTTTTCGTACAGAAATGAGCTCCACCGTGTACCCGCGCGGGTGTGGTTGGGAAAGAGACGGGAGTACGTGTGTCGTGCGTGCACCTCTTCTCTTTGTGCACGTCCCCCACCTACGTGGATGTGTGTGAGAGAGATACAAACCTAGACATAATGCGTCGTCCATCCCCATGCCTCCGCCCAATCCGACCACCAGTCACCACCACGGCACCACGCCCCACTCCTCCTCACCTTATCTCTCATATTTCTCCCTCCATTTTTATATACAAGGGGCCACTATCAAAATTACAATTTGCAGATATACAAGGACACTAACACTAATCAACGCAATATTAATGGTGTTTACCTCGTGGTACTAGCAAAGGAGGACATTAATTATCCCTTGCATGCATGCGGGAGTTTGTAAAAAAATGCATCTTGATGTTCCGTGCAATGCACGGGCATCTTGCTAGTCCATGAAAACAACACATGGCAAAATTCCACGGCGAACGAGGGATTTGAATCTGTTGGGAGGGGCTGTTTGGATCTTGCCTGGGGTAGCCCAAATATTGGCGACCCTTTTGTCCACCGGTGCCTTTGCCACCGATGAACGAGGAATGGCTCGGGTGCTCATGTTGTCATGCATCCTCCAGCGCGCACGTTGGAGACGAGCTCACACGAGCTGTGTTTTTTTGTCCCACAACGCCGCCCGAGCCGCCCGCAGACCGACCGGCGACCCGCAAATTACGCCATCCAACCATAGCCGCACACATTATGACAGCAACTCAACCAACCGGACGAAATTCACGCAAACATGTAGACAAACTGATATTTCATAAAAACAATGACGGAAATCATATAAAATACCGGATTTTCACACAAACATGACGGATTTCATTACATTCAAATGAACTACGCGGTGCTAGTTCTGGACAGCACAGGTATATAATACCTGGCCTAAATGGTCGCCCGCCGATCGATTTGTGTTCCTCATGTCCGGCAGCACGATCACCGGACTGCCGGGAGCCCCGGAGGTATATGCTTCAGCACAAAGGACGGCTCGCTTCCCCACTTCCCAACTGATATCATTGGCTGGTGCCAAAGATGATGGTGGTCGGCACCGGTTCGAGTTCATCACCGGCCACTACTTCGCCATGGCCGGCACCGGATCGAGTTCATCCTAACATTCCCCTCTTCCGTGGAGCCCATGCGGGGTCGACGAAGGTCCTTGCAACAAAAGGATCCGGCAAGACACCTGCTGTGTACGTCGGCTTCGCCTCCACGGTGGCCTTCATGGGACCCAAGTGGCGGCGGCCTCCCGCGTTCTACTTCTCCTCGATGATGGTGGCGGACGCGGAGGCGCTGGCCACCGACTCGTCGCTCTCCATGCACCTGGCTTCTATCGCTGCTTGCATGGCGCGGCCGCCGGCATGGGAGTCTCGGCCACAGAAACGGGAGATGCGGTACGAGGCGGTGGCGTGGACTGCAGCTACGACGCCCGTGCACCGCTCCTCATCGAGCTAGCCTGGAGCGGTGAGTTGCTGAACCGCGCGCCGGCTTGGGGCGGCAACTGGCTCCGTCGGGCGAGGGAAGGGAGGTGGATCAGCGAGCTGCATAGCTCGTATCCGGCGGGCTACCCAGCCGGCTTGGATGCGGAATAACTACTCTTTGTAAGCCATTGTAAGAGTGGACAAAATGGTGGAGGATATAGGGGAGCGGCGGAGGTGTGCGATTCTTGGCCGGCGTTTGGCCTCGTTTAAATAGGAGATTAAATAGACGGCGGACGGGAGGAGCTCGGCCGGCGTTGCGTTAACGCCGGCCCGGTCATGAACGGACATGTGTCCACACGGGCGGGTTTCATGGAGGCATTTGAATGCGGCACGGAGGCGTGTTCAGCCGGGCGTGCCACAAGTGGCGCCCTCGACTCTGACCTAGGACACCGCGCCGTTCTTCCATTGATGTGTGGGCTCTTTGGGTGCATGGCCTGCATGTCAGTGACCCAACACAGGAAGTGCATAGCAGAGGAACCTTTGGTGGGCCAGGGCGGTCAGAAGCAGGCATTTCATAAACCCATGATTGTTCATTGAGTGTGACGTCATCTTTTTCATGTAGTTAAGCCTACTATGTTGATAGCCTGTTCGATATGTTGTGATAAATAAAGACCGCTGCAAACATCAATGTTCTGCTGATCACAGATAAGATTGATTAATACCCGTAACAATCCATGTCCTTAACAAAGGGTGCATGCACGTATAGGTTGAGCGTGTGTCTTGCGTCGTGTGCTGTGTGCACGCAGGCGTTTCAGTGTTGCGTGCATGCAAGGGTGCGTTTCAGTGTTGCATGCATGGGTGCGTACGTGCGTCTGTTCGTGAGTGCATGTGTACGTGTCAGTGTTGCACGCCAGCATGCGTGCGTGTGTACGTTATGTGTACGTGTCAGTGTTGCACGCCTACATGCGTGCGTGTCTTGCGTGTGTGCATGTGTACGTGGGGGGTGAGGCTACACGTCAGTCGACTGAGTTTTTCATCTATGGTCATTAGATTTTCCAGCCGTTGGATACGAAATCAAGGGCCTCCAGTTTATCATCAAACTCCACCCCCCCTGAGCCGCCAGCCACCACTGGCCGAACCGCCCGCCCCCGCCGCCCGCGGCCGGTCCGCCCTCCCCAAAACCACTCCCCACCGCCAGTCCGCCGTCGCACCGGCCATCCCTCTAGCCCCCCCCCCCCCCCCCCCCCCGCGCGCCGATCTTTTTCTTCGGGGATCCCCACCCCACCGCCCAATGTATGCCCCCCAACCACCGGTGACTGCCAAACAGAGGTCTCACGACTTTGAATACCCACCGACCACTAGTTTATTACCATTTTTGTCCTTCATATACGCACTGACGGGTGGGCCCTATGGTAATGTGCGCTGCTGAATGTGGACGATTTTACTGGTCAATTGATCATGTTATCAACAAATTACGGAGCTGTATGGTGAGCCAGTGACCGTATGATCACCGTAAAATGTACTCCTATTTTATTAACACAGTACAGACTCAAACTACCATTTCTTTCTTTCAGATATGGGCTGACAGGTGGGACCCATGGTTACGCGCCTCGATGGTGCAACACTAGTTGTGCCGTTTGACTGGTCAATTGATTGTGTCATCAACAAAATACGGAGTTGTACGGGTGAGCCAGTGACCGTATAATCAGGACATGTATTTGTTTAACACAGTATAGAGGCAAGGGCTCATATATATGCGCAAGCACTCACTGCTATAAGCGCACACACACGAACCCTACCCCTATGAGCACCTTCGAGAGAGTGGGCCAGCATATATGATCTTGAGATTTTACGAAGTCACCATAGGTGCCTCGTAGTCGAGTGGAACGTCTCCTCCCACTGAACGTACATCGCCGGAAAATACTGAAATTAACACAAGATAAATGCGAGCACCGGGACTTTAACCTTGGTGGGCTCGAGAAACCACTGTCCTCTAACCATCCAACCACATGTTGGTTAGCACGATGATGTCTACTACACAACCTTCTTCTTGTAGATGTTGTTGGGCCTGCAAGTGCACAGGTTTGTAGGACAGTAGCAAATTTCCCTCAAGTGGATGACCTAAGGTTTATCAATCCGTGGGAGGCATAGGATGAAGATGGTCTCTCTCAAGCAACCCTGCAGCCAAATAACAATAAGTCTCTTGTGTCCCCAACACACCCAATACAATGGTAAATTGTATAGGTGCACTAGTTCGGCAAAGAGATGGTGATACAAGTGCAATATAGATGGTAGATATAGGTTTTTGTAAACTGAAAATATAAAAACAGCAAGGTAACAAGTGGTAAAAGTGAGCATAAACGGTATTGCAATGATAGGAAACAAGGCCTAGGGTTCATACTTTCACTAGTGCAAGTTCTCTCAACAATAATAACATAGATTGATAATATGAAAAGTCCTCCACATGCAACAAAGAGTCACTCCAAAGCCACTAATAGCGGAGAACAAATGTAGAGATTATGGTAGGGTACGAAACCACCTCAAAGTTATTCTTTCGGATCAATCTATAAAAGAGTTCGTACTAGAATAACACCTTAAGACACAAATCAACCAAAACCCTAATGTCACCTAGATACTCCATTGTCACCTCAAGTATCCGTGGGCATGATTATACGATATGCATCACACAATCTCAGATTAATCCAACCAACACAAAGTACTTCAAAGAGTGCCCCAAAGCTTCTACCGGAGAGTCAAGAACGTGTGCCAACCCCTATGCATAGGTTCCCAATGTCACGATACCCGCAAGTTGATCACCAAAACATACATCAAGTGGCACATGATATCCCATTGTCACCACAGATAATCACGGCAAGACATACATCAAGTGTTCTCATAAAAGACTCAATCCGATAAGATAACTTCAAAGGGGAAACTCAATTCATCACAAGAGAGTAGAGGGGGAGAAACATCATAGGATCCAACTATAATAGCAAAGCTCGGGATACATCAAGATCGTATCACCTCAAGAACACGAGAGAGAGAGAGAGAGATCAAACACATAGCTACTGGTGCATACCCTCAGCCCCGAGAGTGAACTACTCCCTCCTCGTCATGGATAGCGTCGGGATGATGAAGATGGCCACCGGTGATGGGATCCCCCTCCGGCAGAGCGCCGGGAAGGCCTCCCGAGAGGTTTTTGGTGGCTACAGAGGCTTGCGGCGGCGGAACTCCCGATCTATCTTCTATTCTGGAAGTTTTACAATACGTAGGTATATATGGATGCAGGGGGTACGTCGGTGGAGCTACGGGGGCTCCACGAGGCAGGGGGCGCGCCCTAGTGGGGTGGGCGCGCCCCCCACCCTCGTGAGCACCTCCCGTATCTTCTGATGTGGGGTCCAAGTCCATCAGGTGGGTTTCCTTCCAAAAATAACTTCTCCAGTTGATTTCGTTCCATTTTGACTCCGTCTGATATTCCTTTCCTCGAAACACTGAAATAGGCATAAAGCAGCAAATCTGGGTTGGGCCTCCGGTTAATAGGTTAGTCCCAAAAATAATATAGAAGTGGATAATAAAGCCCAATATTGCCTAAAACAGTAGATAAAGTAGCATGGAGCAATCAAAAATTATAGATACGTTGGAGACGTATCACACGACAAAATGTATGTGGTGACTGCGATGAGCTTATTCTAAAGTCCAGTGACCATATCGTGCTTTCGCTTCAAATACAATGACCATAAGTGTCGTCAACAAAATACGGAGCATGCATCAAATGCAAAGTCCGTCAGTGTCATCAACAAAATATGGAGACGTATTGTGAGCTAGATACCGTTGTACTATTGTATATGCTTATTTTCTTAGTGGTTGATTGCGTGTGTGGTGTGGTGGGCACATCAATTCTAGTTGTGGTGGGTCAACATGAAGACTCATGGGTCGGTTCCATCCTGCGCCACATATAGGTTGGACAGAGACGTGTTATACGAAGACCCATGTGGAGGACTCGGCGTACAACACGAAGCTGCCAGAGTCGCGGAGGACTCTATCCCCACTCGTGATAAGCCGACTATATATGATTTGTAACCCTTGGCCCTTAGTATGTTATACAAGCTTGGGGGCTAGTTCGTCGATAGTATACACACACGCACAATGCCTGGTATTCACGTGTACTTTGTACACACCCCTATCACTAATATACAGTACCTGGAGGAGGCTCTTTCTTCAACTGCAAAGGGTCCGATCCGAACTAGGGTAAAACTTTGCCTCGTATTACCATCCAGCCTAACAGCCAGGGATATCCTACCGAATGATATGATGAAATCATATCTGCCAACTACTATTAGAGAGGTGTGTTGGGGGGGGGGGCAATGTGTGCGAGAGAGGCCTAAAGATAATGTGCGTACGGGAGACACGTAGGCACATATATGTGTGTATAGAGGGCTAGTAGAGACCGTGCATGTGTATATATGCATGTGAGAGAAATAGTGTTTTCCAACTGAGATTAGTGAAAAGAGTGGTACATAGTAGTCAGAAAGAGAGACAGAGAAACAGAGAGAGCATGTGTGTGAGACACCCCGACACCCTGAGAGAGATTGTGAGCATGTGTGAAAGAGAAATGCCGATGCATATAAAGTGTGTGCACTTATGCGTTAGATAGACAGATATATAACACGTTTGTGAGAACGGGGCGAGGCATAGTGCATCTACGTGTAAAAGGCGGTCCTACGCATTAAATTAAAATATAAATGTCAATATTATTTTTGGATGAGATCATGAATTTTGCAAAATTGCGTATGGACGCAAAATCGGTCTATCAGACACCCATACTCTATTGAATTCTAGCATGTGCATGTGTTTATTTCATATTATCGATCCATAGAGTGAGAGTGGTTTGAAATAGAGGCAATGGATGCTTTTGCAATTCATATATAAACATTAATTAGGGCACTCCATGTTGTTAGTGTGAAGCACTTTATACATTTGTCACTTGCATGGATACATTCCAAATTGCTAGCTACGAAATAAAATACATGTCGAATTCAACATAAAGGGGGTTTCGAAGATTCTTATTCATAGGAAGTGCATTCATCTATTTGAACCCGAGATAATGGCATTTGTAAATCATATGTAAAAGGGGGCATCAATCTTTGTTGTGAGTTTGAACATGCTATATATATTCATACGCATATCTAACTTTTTTTTGCAACCAAGGAGATTATATCTGGAACCATGCATGAACTGAGGTAAGTTGCATATTTTTTAATATATACTCATGTACAATGTATATTAAAAATGTACCCCCTCCATTCCAAAATAATCGTAGCTTTAGGATTCTCAAGAGTAAAGATTTGTGAAGTTTGACAAATCCTGAAAGTTCAATTCAAGAGAACCGAAAATGTTAATGCTTCTGCTCCCAAATATTGAACGAAGCGCCAAATAGGCCTCTGGTCACCCGAAACCGCGCGAGACTAATGTTTTGGTGGTAGGAAATTACTGTCCTGACTCTGGCCCATGTAGCCTATCAGCCCGATGTCCAAAGGTCTAAACCGGGGTAGGTTCTTCACCAAGACGCCAGTCTCAACCGCCTCCGAGAAGCATTCATACGCCGTGGGCGCCTAAACACCCATGCGCTCGGCCGAAATCTATCCCACCCACATATGGGACACCTGACATGACTGTCCTACCCCCAACCCGCAATATGTCCGAAATTTTAGATGGGGGCAAAGTTTGTAACTTTCCCCAAATTTCAAACAAGTGCGTCTCAAACCGAAACATTGTTCCCCCTTAGTTCCCCGCCTCCCTCCGTTTCCCCATTCGTACTCCATGGGCGTGAAAACGCCCTCTCCACCAGCCGCGAGACCCCAGCCTCCTCTGTCCTCCACCCCATAGCGGCCAATCCACCGCCGCCCTCCTCCATCACGCCGGAGACGGTACCCCGACATCGTCATCCAACGCAACTGCAACCGCAACTCCCTCAAGGATTTAGCAGCTGAAGCCGAGGCAGAGCTTCCTCCACGGCGCCAACACCAACGTGCCCCGTACCAGAACCACTCCGACCACGCCGTCCTGCGCCTCACTACTGTGGTTCCACTGTCGCTACCGTCCACCGCACCAGAGTTGTTCCTGCTACGCCGTCGTTCGCCGCCTCGGATCTGCTTCCCCGCCGCCGACAGACGGCCACCGCACCACACTCAACAACTTGGCCATGGGTTCGTCCAAGGCTGCACCGTCCTCCACAACTTCTGGTTTCCGGTGAACAACAAGATCGTCGGAAAAACAGAAGGAGGACACAGCACTGCCAGCAGAAAGAGGTACTCCTCTTCCCTTATTCATGCAAATATTACGTCTCCGCTCACACCGTATTCATCCCACGAAAGAAACTAGTTGAGCGCTTCTTACTGCATCTTCTTCGTGATACTATTTCACCTTTGCTAGAGGTCAGTAGCCCGCCTGGATTTCAATTCAGGGTCAGTCGAACCGCAATTAAAAGAAGCAGCACCCACTTAGGCGCGCGGAGCACCTAGTCCGCCTGTTCCCCGGGGAAGCGGCGCATCGGTGTCTATCATAGGGGTGTGGGGCGCAGGAGCTGCTAGCGCCTGATCTGGAGGTCAGCGGGGCATGAATGGATGGCTGGGGGGGCGGTGCCAAGCACGGCGGTACGGTGAGGTCGAGGGGAGGGCGCATGCAGGGGAGGAATACTGGGCCGGTGGTCGCTGGCGTTTCGAGGAAGATCGTCAACACTGACTGGCTGGAGGTAGATGAAGGCAATCTGCCCGTTCTTTGTACATCGGAAGGTGCAGAAAAAATGGACTGACCTATTTGCTTTCAGTCGACCGTTATTTTCATAGAATCCTGTAGTAATTGAGTGTGCCATGCACGTTCTAGAGCTATCATATGTCTCCCATCATTTATTTCTCACCGACCTGCTATCTGCTACCTTTACACTGTACTAATTGTGCACACACTTCACCCATACTCATACTATTTTTTTATGCATGGGTATTTCAGACTCTGACGCAGTGTTGATGAATGCAGAAAAGAAAAGATAGAAGTCACTCCAGTGTAATTCAAAGATAAGCACTAAGCATTTCAGCGCTCTAATGGGTGCAGTGTCAGCAATTAGAGACAGTAAATGTAGCTCTGCAGTTGATGATCTCAATTGCCACACACAACCATCCCAGGTGCTTGCTTTAACTTCGCGCTGTCAAATATGGTTGCATGTTGCATATGGTGTCTAGCTTGTATTGCTTCCAATTTGGTTAAATTGCATCTGCTTACTTTACACATTATACCTTTGATAATGACATGCCTTCCTATTTTTGGTACATACTACACATTTCTATTAACCATGTTCAAACTAATGCTCTTTTGTATCCCTCGTCAATCACTTATCATGAGACAGTCACCCGGGTGGGTTACTGTGAGACGCCCTACTCGTTTAAAGAGTGCAGTGTCATCCTCCCCACATGATTCTCAAGAAACAGCAAGGCTAAATGAAGATAGTCAACGTAGCTCCTTAGTTGATCACCGCAATTCCCCCACACCACCATCGCAGGTGCTTGCTCTTACTTGGCAGTGTGATATGTGGTTGCATGTTGCATATGGTGTCTACCTTGTAATGTTTCTAATTAGGGTAAATTGCATCTGCTTGGTTAACACATTATACCTGTGAATATGACATGCCTTCCTGTTTTTGGTACATACTACGTCTTTCTATTAACCATGTTCTTAGATCAAACTACTTCTCTTGTGTATCCCTCATCAATGCTCCTAATTTGTTAAATTGCATCTCCTTAGCTTACACATTATACATGTGAATATGACACGCCTTCCTGTTTTTGGTACATACTACATCTGCCTATCACACCATGTTCTTACATCAAACTACTGTTCTTGTGTATCCTGCGTCTATTGCTTATGATGAAACAGTCACGCGTGTGGGTTAATATGAGACGCAATACTCTTATAAAGAATGCAATTTCATCCTCTCCACATGATTCTCAAGAAACAGCAAGCCTAAATGAAGATATTGAACGTTGCTCTGTACCTGAGGACCGCACTTCCCCTACACCACCATCACAGGTGCTTCCTCCAACTTCGCAGTGTGATATGTGGTTGCATGTTGCATATGGTGTCTAGCTTGTAATGCTTCTAATTAGGGTAAATTGCATCTGCTTAGTTTACACACTATACCTGTGAATATGACATGCCTTGCTATTTTTGGTACACACTACATCTATGTGTTAACCTTGTTCTTACATGAAACTACCTCTCTTCTGTATCCTGCATCAATCACTTACTATGAGTCACCTTTATTCGTTGCATATTGCATATTATTTCTAGCCTGTTGCCATGTATTGCTTCTAATTTGGTCAAATACATTTGTTAGGGCACCCTTTTAATTTGGCAGAGTGATATTGGTTTCATCTTTCATATGATTTCTAGCTTGCATCGATTCTAACAAGTTCAAGCACCTTGCGCTTAGTTTACACATTATACATCATACATGTCAATATGTCATGCCGTCCTGTTTTTCATACATATTCCATCCTCCTATCATGCGGCTCCCTTACATGAAAGTAGTGTTCGTCAGTATCATGCATCAATAAGTTCTGAAGAGCAAATTTTATTCCTTTTTCTTGTGGGTTTGACTTGACAAGGCAAAATAAAGAAAGAGGTAGGAAAAGAGTAAGGAAGGCGATGATGGTGGTCCTCTGCAACAACGTAAACGGAGCATCTGTACCGATTCTCCTTGTACTGATAGTGCATTACAAGGTCCAAGTCTCCGCTCCCCTACTCCACCATCCAAGGTCCTTGCTCTAACTTGGCAGTGTGATGTCTGGTTGCATGTTGCATATGGTGTCTAGCTCGTATTGCTCCTAATTAGTGTAAACTGCATCTGCTTAGCTTACACATGATACATGTGAATATGACACGCTTTCCTGTTTTTGGTACATACTATATCTCTCTATCACACCATGTTCTTACATGAAACTACTCTTCTTGTGTATCCTGCATCAGTCACTTATGATGGGACACCTTTAAGTTGGCAGTGTGATATTAGTTTGCATCTTGAATATGATTTCTAGCATGTATTTCTTCTAGTATGATGAACGCCACCTATGATGAAACGGTTTTAACTTGGCAGAGTGATGTTGATTGCACCTTCCATATGGTGTCTTGCAGTGTTTCTAATTTGTTGAAGTGCCTTCTGCTTAGTTACCACATCGTAGGTGTGAATATGTCAAGCCGTCCATTTTTTCGTACATATTCCATCCTCATATCATGACTTTGCCTTTCATCAGAGTAGTGTTCGTTAGTATCATGCATGAATGAGTTCTGAAGAGCGAATGATATTACTTTTTCTTGTCGGTATGACCTCACAATGCAAAATCAATAAAGCTGAAGGAAATTGGAAAGGCATTGGATGATGGTGGTCCTTCCGATAAAGATTCTACTCCGCCATTCTCCCAACAAGATTCGCAAGACAATGCAAGGCTAGACAGTCAACGTAGCTATGTAGATGATGAGCACATCTCCCCTACTCCACCATCACAGGTGCTTGCTCTAACTTGGCACTATTATATGTGGTTGCATGTTGCGTATGATGTCTATTTTGTATTGCTTCTAACTTTGTTGAATTGCATCTGCTTACTTTACACATAATGCCTGTGAATATGACATGTGTTCCTGTTTCTACATCAGACTACTATTCTTTCATATCCCGCATTAGTCACTTATGATAAGGCACCTTTAAGTCGCCACTGTGATATTGGTTGTGTCTTGCATATGATTTCTAGCATGTACTGCTTCTAATTTGTTGAAACACCATACAGTTTGAACTTGGCAGAGTGATATTGGTTGCATCTTTCATATGGTGTCTAGCTTGCAGTGCTTCTAATTTGTTGAAATGCCTTCTGCTTAGTTACCACATCATAGGTGTGAATATGTCACACTATCCTGTTTTTCATACATATTCCACCCTCGCATCATGTGTTTGCCTTTCATCCGAGTAGTGTTCGTCAGTATCATGCATGAATGAGTTCTGGAGAGCGAATTTTATTCCTTTTTCTTATCGGTTTGACTTCACAATGCAAAATCATTACAGCTGAAGGAAATTAGTCCGGCAGTGGATGATGGTGGTCCTTCGGAGCAACTCAACCAGGGGGTCTCTACAGATTCTACTACGCCATCCTCCCAACAAGATTCGTAAGACAACACAAGGCTGGACAGTCAACGTAGCTGTGTAGATGATGAGCACATCTCCCCTACTCCACCATCACAGGTGCTTGCTTTAACTTGACACTATTATATGTGGTTGCATGTTGCGTATGATGTCTGGCTTGTATTGCTTCTAACTTGAATTGCATCTGCTTACTTTACACATAATGCCTATGAATATGACACGTGTTCCTGTTTCTAGAACATACGTGTACATGATGAGCACATCTCCCCTACTCCACCATCACAGGTGCTTGCTCTTACTTGGAATTGTTATACGTGGTTGCGTTTTCCGTATGATGTCTAGTTTGTATTGCTTCTGATTATGTAGAATTGCATCTGCGTAGCTTACAACTTATACCTGCAACGATCACTTACCCATAAGACACATTTAACTTGGGACTGTGATGTAGGTTGCATCTTGCATTGTCTTCTAGCTTGTAATGCTTCTAATTTCTTGAAATGGCACTTACGACGAGACACTTTTTACCTGATAGAGTGATATTGGTTGCATGTTCATATGGTTCCTAGCTTTCATTTCTTCTAATTTTGTTGAAATGCCTTCCTCTTACTGTTTTTTCATACATGTTCCATCATCCTATTGTATGTGTTAATATGAAACGCTGTCTTTTTTTGTATATATTCCATCCTCCTATCCTGCGCTTGCCTTACATCAAAGTAGTGTTCGTCTGTATCATGCATCAACCAGTTATGCAGAGCTAATTTTATTCATCTTCTTGTGGTTTTGACTTCATAAGGCAGTATCAGAAATAGGAAGGAAAAGAGTAAGTTAGGGGATGTTGGTGGTACTCCGCACCGACACAAACAGAGACTCTCTAGATTTGCCACTGCTACTGCTAATGAAGTTGAAGTCCCAAGTCTACATGATGAGTTCATCTCCCGTACTCCACCATCGCAGGTGCTTGCTCTAAGTTGACAGTGTGCTAATTGGTTTCATGTTGCATATGTTGTCTAGCCTGTATTTCTTCTATTTTGATTAAATTGCACCTGCTGAGTTTATACATTATACATGTGCATATGACATGGCTTTATGTGTCTAGAATACACTGCATCTATCTAACATACCATGTTCTTACATCAAAGTACTGCTGTTGTGTATCCCGCATCAGTAACTCATGATTGGACGCTTTTAACATGGCAGTTTGATAGTGGTTGCATCTTGCATTGATTTCTACGTTGTACTGCTTCTAATTTTTTGAATTGCCACTTATGACAAGACACTTTTAACTTGGCAGAGTAATATTGGTTGCATCTTTCATATGGTGTCTAGCTTGCCTTACTTC
Source organism: Triticum timopheevii (assembly GCA_963921465.1). NCBI lineage: Eukaryota > Viridiplantae > Streptophyta > Magnoliopsida > Poales > Poaceae > Triticum > Triticum timopheevii. The sequence goes on along the minus strand of OY997264.1, from coordinate 241,232,633 downwards.
TATTTCCTTGAAAATCCTTCTGCTTAGTTTGCACATCGTAGCTGTGAATATGTCATGACGCCCTGTTTTTCTTACATATTCCATCCTCATACGGTTGTCTTACATCAAAGTATTGCTTGTCTGTATCATGCATCAATGAGTTCTGAAGAGTGATCTTATTCTTTTGTGTTGTGGGTACAGCTTGACATGGCAAAGTCAAAAAAGAGCAAGGAAAATAATATAGTAGGGAGTGCTGTTACTCATCGGGTGAAACGGAAAAGGTTCTGCGTCGAGATTCTGCTGGTACTTATAGTGCAGTAGAAGGTCCAAGTCCACCGGCTAAATCTACAAACATAACATCACCTGCTCCACCAGCTGCAGCATCTGCTTCAACTGTACCAGCATCTCAACCAGTTACTCGTTCGTTTGCTCCGGAACTGGCCAGTTCCCAAGCTGCCTTCACACCTAACACTACTTCTGAAGCACTGCTGACACAACAGGACTTGGCAAGATTAGATGAACCTCATGAGCATCAACACCAAGACGGTACCTGACCGAGTCAAGTTGCAGTTGCATGCTCCTTTATATGTACTCTCACGGTTTGATGTACACTAACACTTTCCATATTCGTTGTTGAACTAGCACCACGGCGCAAGCGGAAACAGACATCAGGGATAATGCTTGACAGATTAACAAAATCTAAAGGAGGAAGAATGGAGATCCATTTTGAGGTAGGTTTAAAAAGGACACGTGATGCTACAGAGTCAGCCAAGTTAGTATCAGAGGCAGCCGTTGTCGTTAGGTGTCATGCGCGTATCCTCCCAACATGGATCCAGTACAGGAATGAGAAAGACAATACCCAGTTTAACACCTTCCTTGACCATTTATCCGTAAGTAATGTTATTTGTCGCAATTAGTAATATTGTCTTGCTCTATCCCATACTTTCTAGCTTCCTCCTAATAAGACTCACATTCTTTTTTCAACAGATGAGGTTCAAGTTGGATCTGAAAGATGATGCAACTAAACAAGCATGCACTCAAGTTTTTCAGTCTGCTCTGCGACAGTATCGGTACCACCTTAGAAAATCTCACTTTGAAGGCAAGGCTAACAATGAAATCGCCCAAACATCTCCAGTGGAATATATTATAGATGAAGACTGGACGGCCCTCATTAAACACTGGTCTGATCCAAAGTATCAGGTAGGCTATATGTATTTGATCAGACCACATATTGAACTTGTATTTGTGTATGTGCCTTACAAGTGTATCTTCTTCTAGGCTAACTGTTTGAAGAACAAAACCAACCGTTCTAAAGTGAAATTCCAACAAACAACAGGATCTCGTAGCTATATTGCACATTGCGAGGCTCTTGTAAATAGTTGCTACTTCCTTCTTTTTTTGTGCCATATTATCGTATCTATATTGACTTGTTCCAAATACAGAGGAAATCTCGTGCGGACCAAAAAGAACCTGGACCGAATGCAGTGCAAATCTTGAAGGATTGCCACACCAGCAAGATGAAGGGCATGAGCACACCAGTTGAAGCCGCTGTTGTACGTCCTTACTCCTCCTGCCTTGAACTGATTGGTACTGTGATATGTTCATTTAACTACTTGGTTTGCAGCCAATGTCAGTTAGTATGTTCACATTTATACACAGTTGTCTTAACGTATCATTTCACCTTACATGGTTTGAAAGAGATGAAGGATATTCTTTTGGTCTTGATCTGTAATCTAGTTGTTATGTTCATGTGCGCACACAATGATAAAATAGCATGTTTGTTTTATATCTGTTTGCCCATGATATGAATGATGTCATACTATGCTCATCCTACTTTAAACCATGTCTCTTTATCCTTAGATGTCAACGAATGTGAGGAAATAGACAATACATTAGGCATGCTACATGGACATATGTTAAGAAAGTGATTTTATTATGTAGTTGGCACTACAATACATGCTAATGTATTACAGTAGTTCACCAAAATAAGTTATGTATAAACGTTTAACCTACTTTGTTTGTTTTTGTCTCATTAGTAACTTATCTGGTACACTAATCTACAAGTTCAAACTTTTAGGAAGCTATGGAACAAATGATTGAACATCCACAACCACCTGAAGGTGACGAGGCTACTACAGGCACAATCTCACCTCTTGCTGTAGTGCGTCAGTATCTCTCCACTAACAGTGCAAAAAGCACCTTCCTGCGTAATTCTGGGTTGGTTGTCAAGGTAACCTCGTCCAAATCGCCTACTGAACAAAATCTTCTTGCTAGACAGAGTGATATATTTGTGCTCCAGACACAAGTCCAATCCCTAATGGACGTTGTTTCGGAACCAAGAATAGTGGTTGAGAAATGTCGTCAAGATATGAATGGTTTTGAAACCAGACTATTAGACATTCGCTTCGTTGTTCAAGAGCAATGGCGGAAAAAAGGTGGAGATCGTGCTCCATCAGATTCTACAGCCTGAAACATTAGCACTCAGGTCAAATGATCTGTGCTTCTATACATCTGATGGTGCTTTTATCTGGAAGGACTGTAAACTTTATGCCAACAGGCCTTTTGTTGTATGGTTGGAATTTATTTTGTTGTGATACAACATTTATGATGCTGCCACAGGCTGCAGTAATTACGACGCTATTTTTGTATAGTGTAGGTTTATCTTAGTAATGTACTCGGCCGAAAGCTTCGTAGGAGCCCAACATGCCAACATTCGTTGGGCCCATTCCAATTGGGCTAAAAAAGATTACAGGCCAAAATTGGCATGTAGCCCACTAAAAATATCTGGGCTTAAATCAGCATAGGCTTTCATATTTTTCTGGTAGGCTTGTGCCCATAGTGGGCCTTTAACAGACCTAAACATAATTTGGGCCCTCAGTAAAAGTAGGCCGTTTAGAGATGTAAATATCTCGAGCCCATAAAAAACATGGGCCTTTAATAGACCGAAAGTGAGATTGGGCCCTGATTGTGCCAAATAACCCACTGGACTTAGCAGGCCGAAATGGTGGCCCATTTACGATGCGGATATTTGACAGGCCGAAATTCGGATGGGCCGTAAATGCGCCGACCTAATACACAGGCCTTTAACAGGCCTGAACTTCGGTCGGGCTAGATTATCGTCATTTTTAAATGGGCCATTAATGGGCCCGATATGATGTTGGGCCACATATGGCCCATGGTTTACGTCCGGCGTTAATAGGCCAAAAATTGACAATAGGCCGAAAGTGGCCCAAATCTATAGTGGGCCTCTAATAGGCCGAATGACATACATGGCCGAATATGACCCAAATCCTTCACGGTCGTTTATGGGCCGAAAGTTTTGATGGCCTGTAAATGGGCCCAAATGAAGCCGGACCTTTAACAGGCCAGAAATACACCGGGCCGTAATTCAGCCAAATTACTTAGCGGACTGTTAACGGGCCAGAAGTGACCATGGGCCGCATTGATGACAAGTTTAGACCAGGCCGTTGACGGGCCGATTTGACAGAGAATGTTGGGCCTTTAGCTGGGCCGGCCCATTATGGTCTGCTGAATCTTGTGGGCCTTTAGCTGGGCCGGCCCATTGTGGTCCACAAAATCTTGTGGGCCTTTAGCTGGGCCGGCCCATTATGGTCCGCAAAATCTTGTGGGCCTTTAGCTGGGCCGGCCCATTATGGTCCGCTAAATTTTGTGGGGCTTTAGCTGGGCCGGTCCAGTATGGTCCGCTAAATCTTATGGGCCTTCGGTTGGGCCGGCCCATTTAAACTTTGTGGGCCACTTTTGGGCCGGTCCACGTGTCAACATATCATAGGCCCATCTCGACTGTTGCATGAGTGACACCTATGCCAACGCGGAGCTGACACGTGGATCCGTCTGTCAATGAGAATTTTACACATGGAAAATCGGCATTGGTCGTGGCTGTTAACGGGTTATCGGATCCAAAATCCGACCCGATAGCTTAACGGTGTTCTGTTACAGTGGATGCCACGTGTTGGTCACCCTTGACGAAAGCACTTCTGTGAAGCGTGATTTATCGTCATGGAAGTGGACACTTCCGTGATGATAATTTTGGTAATGTCATGGAACACTTCTACGACAGCACGGGTATGACTATCTTGATTCTGTCATAAATTTGTCATGGATGTACATGCATGACAAAAAAGGCGACCTACTGTGACAAACACGTATCATCACGGAAGTGTATTTTTTTGTAGTGATATGTGACAGCATTATCGGCACACTTCTTAACATTGAAGGCAAGACGAAAGATACCGTAAAATCTAGGATTGATTTGACACACTTGGGTATCAGAAAGGATTTGCAGGTGCAAGATGAAGGTAAACCACGGGATATGGCACTAGTTGTGTATGTCTTGGACAAGGTAAAAAGAAAAGAATTCTGCGAGGTCCTGTCACGTGTGAGATTCCCACATGGATTTGCTTCCAACCCTGAAAGGAGAGTCAGTGTAGATGGAAACAAGTTACAAGGGTTGAAAACTCATGACTGCCACGTCCTACTTCAAAGGGTTTTACCTGTTATCCTTAGAGGATTGGGCCGCCCTGACTTATACAGAGCAGTTGTAGAGTTGGGACAATTCTTCAGGGAACTCTGTAGTAGAAATATCAGGATAGATGCTTTGGAGCGTCCTAGAGACAAGATACCAACTATCCTATGCGACCTTGAGAAGATATATCCTCCAGCCTTCTTTGATGTGATGGTGCATTTGGCTGTTCATCTACCTGATGAGGCACTACTTAGAGGTCCATTACAGTATGGATGGATGTACCCTATTGAAAGGCGGCTAGGCACTATCAAAGGCTATGTTAGGAACAGAGCTAGACCCGAGGGTTCCATTGCAGAGGCCTACATTGCTACAGAAGCGTTGACATTCTGCTCAAAATACATTGAAACAGCTGATCAGCTTAGCAAAGAGGTGGGTGAAGACAATCCCGGGCTCAATGTTTTCGATTAGTCTGTTCGAGTTACAGGGAAGAGTCGACAAGAGGACAAACCTAAAGATTTGGACAAAATGGTTTGGTATGTGTTGAATAACTGTCCTGAGATACTACCTTATATCAAGTAAGTGCAGTACTGCAGCTTATACATCGTAATCTACTAAACTTGCAGCACATTCTTATATATTTAGATGTTTGACGCGATCACTATGCTGTGCAGCATCTACAAAGAGGAGTTACTACCGCAAAATCCAAGAAACATTGACAAACTGGTTATGGTAGGATTTGCGAAATGGTTCAAGAACCATGTAAGCTTTTGAAGTGCACTATCAGTTTTTTTAATATATTGAGTACATAAGATGATCAGCTTGTCTATTTTCTAACCATAGGTTAAGAAGACGCGAGAGGATGGGCAGGCAGTTGATGATGCCCTTTACTCACTAGTAATGGGTCCTGATACTCGGGTAAGACATTATGAATCTTGCATTGTTGGAGATGTGCGCTACTACACCCTTGCACGAGACGAAGGCAGGAAGACACAAAACAGTGCCATCATGAGCATGGATACGTATGACAAAGAGACAACTGAAATGTATGCTAACATAACAGACATTGTTCAGTTGCAGTATATCTCCAGTTTCGAGGATCATCGGTGTGTGGTTCTGTTGTGCTGTCGTTGGTATAACCTGTTTTCCAAGATCGCAAAACCCAGAGCTGATGATTATTTCAAATCCATCAATGTTAAGGCGGCGTACCAGGCCAACGAACCTTTTATTTTGGCAAATCAAGCAACACCGATATTTTTCTTGGAAGACACATTTGCATGTAGCAATGACTGGAGAGTATTGCAAAGGTTTGAGCAGAGGAATTCGTTTAATGAAGTTGCACAACAAGATGATGCTTACACTGCTCCTGATGTACAAGATAACCCGGATGTTCCTAATATCTTTGAGAACCATCATGTCAATGACGCCGGCGAAAAGATTGCCTGTCGTGCTGTGGACATACAAGAGTTGATCAAGAAGAGGCCAACGTTCGAGGACGTTGAGGACGAAGAAGAAGATGACACCATGGGGAATTACGATTCAGACTGATACACATGGCGAAGATGTTGACGCTGCTGCTGATGATGATGATTACATTGCTTTTGTCGTATTTGCCTGTCAGAAGACGTTTTCTATCTACTATGTGAAATTGTGTTTGCTATGACAACTGAAACCTGATGAACATGTTGTTTAGTATTTTGCTTTGAGAACATCACTTGTTATGTATGTTGATTTGTGTTTGGTGATTGTATGACAACTAAAACATGATGACACTGTTGTATAGTTGTACTCATATTTGGCTGCGAAACTTGAATTTGATGACATAGTTTGTTGTTGGACTGCAATTTGCTCGACGTCTTCGAATGAGAACAAAGCTGACCCGACAGGGCCTCTGCTATTTATTTATTAATATGAGCAAAAGGGGATACCCCCTGATTTCCGTTAATAGAAATCATTAGATGTTCACAACACTACGCCCAGCCTGCTACACAGGTTTCATTCATTACTAGTTTCAGCAAAGTGCTCATGTCGTAGCCACTGAATACATCACGAGTGCTACATACACTGCAAATAAAGAGACAATCATCCTACAGAGCACATCAATTTTGCCCATTATCTTCACAAGCTCTTTCGTCTCCTCATTGCTGTCAAGGCCGTTTAGCAGCTGTTGCTTGGCCATTATCAGAGGAACTGCATCTTTAACCTTCTGCTCTGCATCTTCCTCTTCTGCCGTTCCTTCAATTAATTGTCCAACACCCCAACCTGCTGGTATTGGGATTCCTTGGCTAACCAAATAATCAGCGTAGTTGCATTCCCCCACATCAGCAACTTCCCAGAAATACAAATCACACGAATCTTCCCTTTTCTGCACGAATCAAATTGGAAGATCATCAACCAAACTATTAAAAAAATCAGCAACTGAAAGCAGCAGAACAACACTTAAACATATTATTACCCCATGATTCGGGCATTTGTAGAAGACTCGGCCAGGGTTGCGGATTGTGGTTGAGACGCGACGGATGACTCTGCGTGATTTGTAGCAGTGGCACCACACCAACGGCAGCGGGTTACAATGAGCAATCGGCTACGGTGCGCGTGCCGGGGGCGGTGTGATGAGACCCACAGGCGATGGTACGGGTGGCAACTTGGCGCATATCTGGTTGTTGCCTGCTGAAGAGCAGGTGGACGAGCAGCCAGCGGACATGGTTGCTGCGGCCAGAGCTTCTGATGCTAGGCAGAGTAAGTAGACAAGAGGAGAAGTGAACGTTGGATATGTCAGTTTCATTACTTGCAGAGTAGCATAGCACCATATATAGTCATAGTCTAGGTTTGGATTCGAACCAGCTACAGGAGCACGTCTTTCTTTTTTCTAAAACTCGGCAACGTCTCTTTACTGGTACACTAGCTTGTTCTGTACGCCTTCCCAAGTCTTTGATTTTCTTTCCCTTTTTTGGGAGGAAGGAAGGAGGACAAAATTGAGAGTTCCTGGGACTCGAACCCAAGACCTCTCGGTTGAAAACCAAGGGTGTTAGTCACTTATGTGGTGAACGTTCCTTGTGAGGAGGACGGCAAACGAACGCATTTTCCTCGCAGATTTCTTCCTATATATAAAAATGTATGCTACTTGGTGTCCTCTTAGTCAAAAAACGATTGTGCCAACCTTGACCTTGGATTGACATTCAACGTCTGTCGCGTTTCTTCAGTCTCTTCTTCCTCGAGCTGCCAAAGCCAAACCAGCACCGGCGGGACCGCCTGCTCCCGCCTCCCATGGCTGGCTATGATCTTCCCCGACTCCTGTTCGTTCCCGTCCGAGGCCACACCATCGTCCTCCACGTTGGTTCGCTCGCCGCGGCGCTGCCCTCCGGTGTTGTCAACATGGTCAACAACCGAGAGGAATAAGGAGATGACTGTACATGGTGAGGATGACAGTAGGGACCCAGCAGCACACAGTAATTTTGTTTTTTCGGGACGGGGAAGGGTATCAACTGGGTTGTGCGGGACCCGTGGCCCGTCTAGCCTAGGCTTTTATTTCATATGTTTAGCACATGACCAGCCCAGTTTGTTTTTTTTCTTTCTGAAAAATGGCTAGCCAGCTATTTTGTTTTTTGCAGAATAACCAACATAGGCCTACTTGCTTTTCTATGCCCTGCTGGGCCGGAAATCTTTCAAGACGAGGAGGGATGCATTTTGCCCAGAAAATGGGCTATAAGTAATAAGAAGTGGGCTATAAGTAATAATAAATGGGCTGTAAAATGAAAAAAATACAGCAAACAGACAATTAGTTCCAAAATACTGTTTTCTTTCGGATTTTGATATTTTAAATTTCATTGTTTTTGTGCGGGTAAAGTTTCATTGAATTTAAATTATGGTATATTTAGATTTAAAATTAATTTGAATCTGGCTAGAAATTTTGGGTTGTATGCTGTTTGGGACAGATTTGGAGGCTGACCTGTGGGTCTACTAGGTTGACGTGTACTTTGGCTTTGTCAACTTAGTCCACAAACGATTCTAGCAGCAGTGACCATTGGATGTTAATCCAAAGGCCATGCTGCTTCTTCAATATCTGATCTTCTTGCTCCAGCCGCCCAAACCAGCTCCGGTGGGACTGCCTGCTCCCGCCTCCCGTGGCTGGCTGTGCTGCCGCACAGGCCGCACCGCCCCACCCTACTTCATTGCTGGCCAGGCCATTCCTCTACTCACCCACACCTCCTTTTATTTTCCGGCGACCGCAGCCGGACCAGTAAACCCTCGTACTCCCCACCGTGTGGGCAACCATTGCCGAGTCTTCCCCGGCTCCGTGTCGTTCCCTTCTTAGGCCTCGCTGTCGTCCACCGCCATGGTGCTCTCGGCATGGCCTGGTCAACGTGGTCAATGAACGACATCCATCGGTCGTGGACTGCACACGCAAAATAATGATTCCTCCACTTGACAGCTGGGACCCACCGGAAGGGCCTCTATATTTTGCGAAAAAAACGTTCCCCCGCTGACATGTCGGACCCACCAGCTATATCTTCGCAAGCAAGGAAGTGCCTCCTTATTACGCACAAAAAAATGAATACCCCCCTGCTAGCTGGGACCCACCATAGTGGGAGGATGACTTGTGGGCCAACTAAGTTGACGGGGACGGAGGGCTTTGTCAACTTAGTCAATATGAACGATTCTAGATCCAGTGACCGTACGATGTCCATCCAACGGCCGTAGTGCTTCTTCAACCTCTGGTCTTCTTGCTCCAGCCGCCCAAAGCAGCGCCGGTTGTGCCGCATGCTCCTGCCTCCCGTCGCCGGCTGTGCTGCCGCGGAGGCCTCACCGCCCCCTACTATTCCCACCGCTGGCCGGGCCCTGCGGCGATAGTAGCCTCACACCGCAGCCGAACTAGTGAATCCTTGTACTCCTCTCCACGCGGGCTTCCACTGCAGCGTCTTCCCCGGCTCCGCGTCGTCCCCTTCCTAGGCCTCGCCGTTGTCCACCGTCGTGGTGCTCTCGGTGCGGCCTGGTCAACGTGGTCAAGGAACGACTTCCATCGGACGTGGACTATACGTGGAGAGGCTGACAGCTGGGTCCACGGCCGCAGCAAGGAAGGGCCTCCTTATTACGCGGAAAATAATGATTCCTCCACCTGACAGCTGGGACCCACCGGACGGGCCACTGTATTTCGCGGAAAAAACATTTCTCCTGACTGCTGGGACCCACCAGCTTCATCTTCGCACGCAAGAAAGTGTGTCCATGCAAAAAAACGATTCGCCCCCTTGACTGTTGGGACCCACCAGCTACACCTTCGCACGCAAGGAAGTGCGACCGGGCAAAAAAAATGATTCGCCCCCCTGACTGCTGGGGCCCACCGGCTACATCTTCGCACGCAAGGAAGTGCGTCCGGGCAAACAAATGATTCGCCCCCCTGACTACTGGGACCCACCAGCTACATCTTCGCACGCAAGGAAGTGCCTGACAGTCGGGACCCACATGGTCGAAGCGTACGTTGTGTTGTCATTCTGGTCGCGAACATGTACGTACATATATACTGGTGGATGTAGAGGCGCGCACGTGTCGTAGTAGAGGCGCGCACGTAGCATGTACACGTATGTACAGCGGCCAGGGTGCAAGAAAGAAAATACGGCCACGTATGTGTACATATGGGCGGGGTCTCGAATGCCTACTTGCGCATACGTACGGCAAGGGCTCGTATACATGGCTAGGTCGAAACAGAGAAACCGCGTCGTCGTCGTGTTCATGGGGAGGCAACGGAATGCATCATGTTCATGGGGAGGCAACAGAATGCATCATGTTCATGGGGAGGCAACGGAACGCGTGGGAGCCAACCGGCTGGGTCGGAACGGAATGCGTGGTCGTGTTCATCGGGAGGGCTTGGATGGAACAGGTGATGGAAACGAGGTCTGGCGTACCACACAACGGAGGAAACGGACTTCCTACGTTCGGAACGGGGTCCTGTTGATCGGGAGGGGTGTGGCGTACCGCAAAATGGAGGAAACGGACCTCCTACGGTCAAAACAGGGGTCATGTTGATCGGGAGGGGTGTGGCGTACCGCAAAATGGACGAAACGGACCTCCTACGGTCGAAATGGGGGTCCTGTTGATCGGGAGGGTTGTGGCGTACCGCAAAATGGACGAAACGGACTTGTGTTGGAGCACTACGGTCGAAATGGGGGTCCTGTTCATCGGGTGGGGTGTGGCGTACCGCAAAACGGGACTCCACGGGATACTGTTCATCTCCACCGTCGACCTCCTCCAGCCTCCACGGGCTACCGTCAACCTCCTCCAACCTCCACGGGCTCCTGTTCATCCAGCTTCCACCGCGCGCTACTCCACCAACTACTGTTCAACCACCCCTCCACCGTCTACTGTTCATCCAGCCCTCCACTGTCTACTATTCATCCAGCCCTCCACACCACGGGGTCCTGTTCAACCACCCCTCCACGGGCACCCCTCCAACGTCTACTGTTCATCCAGCCCTCCACACCATGGGGTCCTGTTCATCCAGAGGTAACACCATCGCTCACTGCTCATCCAACCCCCCCCCCCCCTCAACGCTCACTGTTCATCCAATCGATCGGCTTCAGTTAGCAGCAGTAGCAAAAGAATCGCTCGATCGGGTTCAGTTAACAGCCATCGATCGATCGCTCGGGTTCAGTAACGTGTAGCCTGCAGTGCAATCACTCGGGTTCGGTTAGAGCCCAACGCCTCACTCGGGTTCAGTTAGAGCCAACGCCTCGCACACACGCGCGTACGTGTACGAGAGAAACGCGCATCGCTCGGCCCCCGACCTCCCACCGTAACTGGCAACTCCCCGAAATTTTCCTCCCCCTCGCTTCTACCACGGTTTTTTCCCTCATGGACGGCCCATAGAATCTCATGCAGTTGCGTCTCTGGCCCGCCTAGGACGAAAAGCCCATTTTCTGTCATGATTTTTTGTCATAGAAGTAGGAGCCCACCACATCTATGATGATACCGGGTTTTGTCACAATTGTCGTCATAGAAGTGTCATATGTATGACAGAAAAAAAATTCGTTCGGCCCAAAATGTCACAGATGTGTCTTTTTTTTGTAGTGCTAGTTGGTGTAGGCATCACAAGAACGGTTTTCTGTGATGACCTACTTTCCAATTCGAGAGAAGGTACAATTACCTCATCAAGTTCTACTTTCCTCCCACTCACTTCTTTCGAGAGAAACTCCTTCTCTAGAAAGGTTCCATTCTTAGCAACAAAGATCTTGCCTTCGGATCTATGATAGAAGGTGTACCCAATTGTTTCCTTAGGGTATCCTATGAAGGCGCACTTCTCTGATTTGGGTTCAAGTTTACTAGGCTGAAACCTTTTGACATAAGCATCACTACCCCAAACTTTAAGAAACGGCAGCTTAGGTTTATTGTCAAACCACAGTTCATACGGTGTCGTCTCAACGGATTTTGATAGTGCCCAATTTAACGTGAATGCAGCTGTCTCTAATGCATAACCCCAAAACGATAGTGGTAAATCGGTAAGAGACATCACAGATCACACCATATCTAATAAAGTACGGTTACGACGTTCGGACAAACCATTACGTTGTGGTGTTCCAGGTGGCGTGAGTTGTGAAACTATTCCACATTGTCTTAAATGAAGGCCAAACTCATAACTCAAATATTCGCCTCCATGATCAGATTGTAGAAACTTTATTTTTCTTGTTACGATGATCCTCCACTTCACTATCAAATTATTTGAACTTTTCAAATGTTTCAGACTTGTGTTTCATTAAGTAGATATACCCATATCTGCTCAAATCATCTATGAAGGTCAGAAAATAACAATACCCACTGCGTGCCTCAACACTCATTGGACCACATACATCAGTATGTATTATTTCCAATATAAGTCATTGGCTCGCTCCATTGTTCCGGAGAACGGAGTTTAGTCATCTTGCCCATGAGGCATGGTTCATAAGTATCAAATGATTCATAATCAAGTGATTCCAAAATCCCATATGCATGGAGTTTCTTCATGCACTTTACACCAATATGACCTAAACGGCAGTGCCACAAATATGTTGCACTATCATTATAAACTTTGCATCTTTTGGCATCAATAATATAAACTAGTTGACTCGTTGCGCCAAATGGCGCAGAGACCTACTAAAGATATGATGTCGATGAAAATAGTTTCATGCTGCAAGAACCTTCAACTAAATCATGCTATTTTTAAAAAATGTTTATCATGTTGCTAAATAATAGTCTGGGAAAAGGGAAACTTTGCATAATATGAATATGTTCAGTTTGAAAATATGGCCACTATGATGAGAGAGTAAAGTTGGCATGGTTGTATTTTTTTAGCAAGTTGAAAACATGGTTATCATGATGAGAAACCTAGTCGTCCATCTTTTTGCTGCAAAAAAGAGGGAAAAAGATAAGAAACCGAAGAAAAAAACATGTCTTTGTTGTGCATGTACATAGATATGGGCATCAGGAGGTATTAGGATAGCCCATACCTGCAAAATAAGAGGGAAAGGGATAAGAAACCTAAGAAAAAACATGTCTTTATTGTGCATATACGGAAATATAGGGATCAAGAGGTATTAGGATAGCCCACATGTTATTTAGCCCAGCCCACGTAGAGCGATGCCTGTGGCCCGTGAGGAGCTGAATATGAAGGGGCAGGGGGCGGATCCAGCGGAGACTGTCTATTCCCTTCCTTTCTTCTCGGTTCCTCAGATGGGTGACAGAGGCGTTCCCTCAGCCACCGACCAGTGCGATTTCTTATCCATTGCGCCAACCTGCTAAAGCCATGTTGTCGGTGAAAATAGTTTTGCAAGGACATATTCAGTACTCGTTGTAGAAAGCCCATATATTAAACCATACTCTTTTGGAAATGTCTATCACATTGTGAAATCCAAGTTTGAAAAAAAAGTGTATAACCGTTGCACCAAAAAATGATATTTGTATAACACTGCCCATTGCGCTAAATGGCACCGAGTCCCATTTAAAACCATGTACTTGCTAAAAAATATTTGAATTTTTTCAGTAACTGTGTTTGAGCAAATACATACGGTAAGAACTTAGTAAAAGTTTAATTGATTGTCTGTTTAAGCTCACATAAAATGCAAGATGGCAACAACAGAGCACAATTATATCATGTGCAATAGCAGCCAAAATTAGTTAGATAATAAACTGTGTGAAGGGAACCAACCATTTCAGAGTAGTTTATTCCACATCTCATTCTCCTCGAAAATGAGCCCAAGTGGCCATCAACGAAAATACAATTGTTTTGATACAACAACGGTAAGAGAAATGAGTAACCATCAAAGAAACAAAATGTTTAAATTAGTTTTTTCTAACCATGGTGGAGAGTTGCAGGTGAACTTTATAAAAGAAGGCCAACGTCAAGGAATAGCATGTTGACATACTCATCCTGCTCTCCGTTCTTGTCATCAGTCCCGGCAATCAGCTCCTGACCAACACCTTAAGCAACAACCACGACAATGCCCATTCTTCTTTATCCTTGCATATATAGGAACTCAATCAGGTCAAGAAAAAAAGATATGAATCAACTCTCAAGATCAAGTGAGATGGGTGCCTTCCCTGTCTACTACCGTCAGGCTCAACACCAACTCCACATATCAAGCACATGTTGCCTTTCCACAACATGACAGCACTCTTCAAAGCAACAAACAAAAAGATTGGGCCTACACTGATGCCTCATTGCCTGAGAAGAGTAAAAGAGGGAGTTCACCTTGATGAGTTGGAATCAGATGCACTCTTTGTAGCTCGACCAAGCTGCACCCATGGTCTGGACCGGCAGCGGGACCGGCGCTCCCACTACCTATACAGTCTGCTGCGGGTTAGAAGACGTGCCCAGCCTCCTCATAGGTTAGAATATAGTTTTATTCTAGATCATTATCAGTCTCGTAAACTTTTCAGTAGATGATGATGCAACCAAAACAATTCCAAAATAAATGATATACTGATGAGAAAAGGTTAGGATTCTGATAGAAATAGCCAGCCTTCTACTGGCTATATATCTGAAGTTATTTTCTGTTATTGTATGAGAACAACAAGATTCATAGGGTGAAATTAGGTCATGGACATGCTACAACTTTTGTAAAGAGAAAAAGGTTCACCAAAGAACAATCCATAGCAAAATAAGCATCCAATTGGATCCATTACATTACCCTCTGCTTGATTTTCTGACCAACAGCAAGATCCTTTTTATGAATAAGCTCGTAAGAAACCAGGATGACATCCTTCAAAGGCCTAGGTGTTTCTTCGACTTTTCCAACCAAGAACATGCAAACAGTAGTGATTGTCTGTATAGATGTTAGATTCAGACTTCATTTACCCATTCGCCATGAAAAATTAAGAATAACTGCATAACAAATAGTATAGAATACTAATATTCTGTCAAGACATATAGAGGAAAATCACGCCATTACCACTTCTGGTGCAGGTAAGAACACAAGAAATCACATGCACTCCTATTTTAGTAAACACGCTTTGTACTACTTCATGGATAGGGTGATTTTCAAATGCTTTCACGTTCAATAATTTAAGAGTAACTAGGCCTAAATCAACTCCCCTGGGTGTTTGAGTGCTGTACCAGCCAAAATATTCATGATAAACCCTCAACCTCGCATAATTGATCAAATGGTGTGCCCACCTGTGAACTGCTATTTAGTAACAAGGTCTCAGGCTCTTCTAAACTAAAATCCCCACATTGCACCAAGAGGATGTACATCTTTGCATCTTATCCTCATAGAAAATACCTACTTTTTATAACCACCCCCTGCAGTTCACAAAAGTAAGAGTTGTTTTGACATCTACAGAGTCTGCTGCTAGCTTCAGCGCCAACTTCTATTGGACTGGAAAAGTACAAAGTGTATTATTAGCTATTAATGCCTCTATATGGAAAGAACAATCACCAAACTGCAAAAGCATGGAGATAGAAACTATTTGTTATTTTTATTCAAACTAAACTATGAGGCAAAAAACAGAATGTTATAAATCAAATAAAGTATCTACATGTTATAAAGTAAGAAGTTGCACTTCAACAAATATTTAAAAATAACAAATGCAGACTAAGGCATAGCCTAGTGGTGGGAAGGGGCTGATGCCTTCCCACCCACCCAGGTTCAAGGCATGGTACTTGCAATTTGGGTTTGTTGCACCAATTATACTGTAGGGGGTTCCCTTACAGTCTTTCTGTCAAAAAAACAAATATTTAAAAATTGGGTTGTAGTTAGTCATTGACTAACACTTACTCGCCTATCATTTTTTGCATGAGATTGACGAAGGTAAAAACGCTGACAGAACCCAATAGATGTAGCAATTGTCACGTGCGGCCTACATACAAAGAAAAAATTCAGCATAAGTTGACAGTATGATTCCAGCAAGAGTTGTGGCATTATCTCCACGTGTAACAAACACTAAAGATACGAGCACAACAATTTTTATGGCAATTGCAAACTATTAAAGATGTGATGCGTACCATGGAAGCCTTCAAGGGCCAAAAGAAAAAAATCATACAAACATGCATTGCCCAAAACAATTCTAAAATGCCAGACCACCATCATAGAGGGCATATTTTCAGTATATCTTAACATTTCATATTATATGATAATTTATCGTATTTATGGAGAGAAAAACCAACCAGCAGTTCATTCAGAAAAAATGTGCTTTCCATAAGAGTGCTCCATAAAGAAAAAAAATATTATCTTATCAAACAAACAATTGAATATCTCTGGACCAAATATATGCTGGTGTAAAACAAAAACACATCACGAGAAGCAATTACGATACAATGACAATATAAAGACGCATTTTGAAATATTTAACATCTGGTTGGGTAAGTAGCAGAACTCAATGTTTTTGGATAAGTAAGGGACAGTCAGCCAACAGGCTACAGTATTGATAAATGCATGTAGAAGGACATAAAATATCTTACACTTTGAGCCATATCCCCAAATCTTGTAGATAAGTGCAATACGATTTCCGAAGGTAAGTCTCTTTCTATAAATCAATGCCATCCCTCTTGGACGGAGAATTCTCTTCTATTTCCTTTCTATGAAATACCGTGAAGCACTAAGTTTGCCAGCTTCCTTATTCCCGCTCTTTGTAATTCTGTAGGGGATATTTTCTACAATTCTGCAAATTAATAGCTAGAGCGACATTTCACTACAACAATCAGTGGACAATGTATTTGACTAAAATAGTACTAATATAGTGTCTCTATTGTATCTCAAGAATTAACTGGATGTTTGTACAACAAATACTACTCATGAGCATAACTTTCGCTCTAATTCTTAACCAACTTATCAAAGATTATTCTAAAAACTGAAGCGACAAATCTTGTTATTGTACATATGAGATAGCTTAAGTCCAAAGACTACATCAGGCAGTGGCGTCTAATGATAGCAACATTTCCATAAGTTCTACTAACTCGTCACCAACTTCCTGAAGATTATTCCCAAAACCCAAAGCGAAGAGTTTTTTTTACTGGAAATATGAGATAACTAAATGAAATACAAATATAGACTATCCTAGGTGGCAAAGTGTTTGGCATGTCGTCATGTAATGCTAGATGGCGCAACCCATATATTTTAACTGGGTTATTTGCATATCAAGGCGTTTTATGTATAGCTATAGGTTTTATATAGCATTAAGTAGCACCGGGTACAACATACCTTAAATGCAGCAATGGCCGAACAACAGCAGGAACAAACCACACAGATACATGTTATTTCCTTGATCACAGTATCTAAAATTCACATCACCTACAAGAGAACCATTAAAATGGGTCCAGAAATCAAACGGGTGTATGGCCTAAAGAAAGAAAAATACGCATGTAACATTGCACAAGATATTGAATGAAAGATATGATAACATCAACCTACAAATACGACTATGTATGGATTAACAACACTAACCACTGTATGTTTGAGTGAAAAACCAAAACTGCAGTAACAAGATAAAAAATGTTCTCAAGGTCACAGCAACGCATATTTTAACCAACAAAGATCAACAAGAACCCATAATGTGGCATATTGGCAACAACGATTGCAATAATTTATAATCATCCTTTCTATGGTGCTCACTTTCGTTTTGCTCCTACTTCTTTTTGCTTTTATGAAAAAGAGGGGAGAAGTGAAAGAAGGAAAGGTGTCTGCATGCACCGATGAATTGGGCCGAAGGGAGGAGGCAGCATGGGGAGAGAAAGAACGGGTGAATCTCACCTTGGTGTGTTGTCGTCGGATGTGCTCGCCGTCGTGGTACTAAGACTGACAGTAGAATGGGGGGTAGGTATGGAGAGGCAAGATCCTAGCTATGGTGTAGTTGTATACGCAAGGGATTTACGAGTTCAGGCCCTTCTCGAAGGAAGTAACAGCCCTACGTCTTGGAGGCCGGAGGCGGTCGACTGGATTATAAGCGTATGAGTTACAGGGGTGCAAACCCTTCTGCCAGTGGAGGGGGGTGGCTTATATAGTGTCTGCCAGGACCCCAGCCAGCCCACGCAGCGGAGGGTTTAAAGTACATTAAGGCCAGGCGTTACCTGTAACACCTTACATAAAGTGTCATCATGGCCATAAAGACTATTTAATTACAGACCGTTTGGATGCAGAGTGGCTCTTGATCTCCTAGTGGTCGAGTGAGTCTTCATGGTCGAGTGTCTTCGAGTCTGTCGAGTGGAATCCCTCTTGGTCGACTGGAAGGCAGCTTCCCATAAAGATGTCCTTGGGGAGGGTACCTTGGACAGGTCCATGACCCTACCCTAAGTACATGACTTCATCATTAGCCCCCGAATGGATCAAGGTTTGAGTGAGGAAGGAGTTGATAATTTTTCCGACCTGTTTTCCGTGTTCTGAGTATGTCACATTCTGGATCAATGACCTTTTTTATCTATGGCATCAACTTTTCTTTCAGTCGCCTTGATCCATTCTTTTCCACTGTCGAGTGAACTTTTGAACTTGGTGGATTTCCGAGCGACGGATCGTAGGAAATCTACCGTCTGACAGGTTGCTCTTGTTGTTAGCGGATTTAGTGGGATCCGAATTTTGGGAAGCGCGCGAAGCGGAGAGGACCGCGGCATTCGAATGGGATAAGGCGAAGACGCCTCGATTTCCACGCCGCCTTTTTCGCCACGTATCGCGTGCACGACTGTTTCGAGATTTGACAGGATCACCCGGGCCTACCTGTTAGCCACTCAAAAGTGTCCTTATATAAGGTGCCGGACGGGGTTTTTTTGAATAGTGCATCTCCATTCCCCTCTCCCCCTTCCTCAACCTCGCCCGCTATGCCTACTTTTACCTCCGCCCATCCACTCCTCGTACGCCTCGCAGGCGACGATGGTGAAGGAGAAGACGGCAGCCTTGGAGCGAGTGAAGAAGGCGACGGCGACAGCGAAAGCAAAGGGGAGAGCGACCAGTCGGGGTGGATCTTCATCACGGTCCCGCCTGCCGCAAGGCTGGGTCCAAGGAGATTGGATCCGCTCGACCATCACCCAGAGGGATCTCGACGATCTAGCCAATGAGGGACTGAACTCCCATGGGTCAGCAAGACTTCCGGGGACCGAGTGGCAACCGCAGCCGCTGGAGGGTGAGCGTGTTCTCTTAGCCACTCATGTAGATCGCGGATTCTCTCTACCAACGAATCTTTTCTTTTGGGGGTTTCTGAACTTCTTTGGGGCATAACTCCACCACTTCACTCCCAATTCCATTGCCTACCTCGCTGCTTTCGTATCTTTGTGCGAAAACTTCCTGGGTTGTCGGCCGCACTGGGGCCTCTTTAAGCACATATTCACTTGTCACTCTCAGATGGTGAAAAAGGCGAGTCCAGATGACGAGAGGACCAAGGTAATCCAGACGTGTGGGGGTCTTGGGATCCAAATGAGGAGTAAGAGTGCTTTTCCAGCCATGACCCTTCCCGAGTCAGTTAGAGGATGGCAGTCGACCTGGTTCTACTGCCAAGACGAGTTGATGCCGGGGCAGTCGACTGGTCTCCCTCCGTTCTCCATGGACCGAGTGAACAAGCCATCTTCCCTGAAGGTACTTCCAGAAGAAAAGGCTCAGGTTAAAATGTTGATGGAGCGTGTAGTTCAACTCATTCGCGACGGTGTCACTGGCATGGATCTTTTGGAGGTTTTTCTTCGACGGCGCATTCAGCCACTCCAGTACCGAGGCCACCCGATGTGGTTGTACTCTGGTACTGAGGACACCACTCGGGTCCACCCAGAGGAGGTCGACGACGCCACGCTGGAGAGGTGGATGACTGCCATCACGGGGAACAAGGACAACTCTCGTGGGGCTAGGAGGATCCCACCGCTCGACCAGTCTTATGGACCAGACACGGTATGACCACTTATCCCCGGTTGTGATCCTCTTTCATTCATTCTATTTCACTGCAAATCGGTCGATTGACTCTTGTCTTGCTTTGTTGTCTTCCGGGCTACCACTGAGTTGTATTCGATGCCCAACGGGGCGCAGGCACCGACTGAGGAGGATGAAGGAAGTGGAGGTGAAAGTCAAGAAGAGTGGGAATCGGATGGCGATGAGGGTGATAACGATGCTGGCTCCTACAAGGAAGAGGAGGAGGAAGAGGAGGAGGAAGTTGCGCCTCCTCGTTCCGAGAGGAGATCCAAACTTGTCCATGATCCTGCAGTCGAGCGTGGCAAAGGAGTCGCGCCTGTTGTTCAGTCGACCAAGCGTCCTCGGACGACCTCTCCGGTGCCGACTGAAAAAGCACCAAAGCAATCTCGAGTGGCGCCGTCAAAGCCGACGAAGGCCTTGCCGAAGATGAAGATGGTGATTCCCACTATTTCTGGGTAATGACGTAACTTGCGTCCCTTTGTTTCTCATGGATTTACTCTTGGTCGATTCGTTAGCTGATTAACTGAATTCTGAAACTGTAGTGCTGCTACTTCTGATACCTCGACCAGACCTAAAGACCATGAAATGGAAGATGCTATCACTTCAAAACCTGGTACGACCTTTGTAGTTCCGTCTTCAGTCGGTTGGATCTTTGTCTTTAACTTTGACTCTTTTCTATAGCTCCACCTAACATCGTTATTAACCTTCCTGACGATGATGACGAGGAACCATTGAGGCAGAGGAGGAATAGGAAAGCGTCTGCTGGCAAGGTGACTCAGGACGTGTCAGCACCCGAGACATTGGTTGTGGAAGGGGACAGCATCACTCGGCCTACCGTATCCTTTGCGGTGCCGCTGACGAGTGCTCGCCCTTCATCATCGAGTGCTGGTCAGCCTTCACTTTTCTCGACCCACCACGTCCTAGAAGACCAAGCAAGCGCTGCTAAAGAAGCAATACGCCAGGCAGGGGTCATGATGGAGCAAGTGAAGGCGATCCGAGACGCCAGTCAGGCGGCTTATGACGCCAGTTCAGCTCTTCAGAACAATGTTCAGGTTAGTTGATCGCCTGTTCTGTTAGGATATGATACCTGAAAATCTTAGTGTCTGTCGTACACCCACTGGGTGCGCTGATTGAAATTCTGTATTGGTGGGGGCACGCTGAGTGCACCCACTGGGTGTAGTCCCCGAGACTACGGTCGAATGTTTATAGTCGGCTGTAGTCTTAGAAATGCTATGTTTTTTTCTTAGTCACTTGGAAGTGACCTGTCTTTGACATCTGTCGATTGGTTCTTTGCAGAAATCTTGCGAGCTTGCAGCTCGTTATACTGAGTTGGAGAACAAGCATATCTAGCTCGAACTTGATCTGAAACTTGTCCAGGAGAACTTCACGAAGGCAAAGGAGGAGGCAAAAGGTATGTTTGGTGAGAACCTTGACGACTGCCTTTGTATCTTGTTTTATTCCCGAGTCTGATCTCACTGTGATTTTGCAGATAAACTGAGGGATTCTCTGAAGAAGAAGGATCTTGACCTCGCTGAGGCACAGAAAGCATCTTCAGAGAAAACCAAGCTCGCAGAAGAAAAACTGGCCTCAATCACCAAGCTTGAAGAGGAGAATACCAATCTGAAAGCTGCTCTTGATGCGGCCAACAAAGAGGTCAGTCGACTGAAGAATGACAAGATTACTTTGAGTGTCAAGGCCAGTGAATTGGAGGGAAAGAGGAATGATCTGGAGGCTTATTTGGGAGGACTCGCCAAGAAGCTATTCCTCATGCTCGAAGGTAATCCTTTGCATCAGACGGGTCTTTTTTATTATGATCTTGTCATCAAACTGCTGCCTTAACTTTGGGGTTGTATCTGCAGAGTTCTGCCAGAATTTTGAAGAGGAGACTGGTCGACTGGAGACGAGCCTAGATCCCATCAAATCTCCTATGAAGGACGAAGCCGCCATGAATGTGCTCCGACTTGAGTCTCGCGTTGCTGTTGTTGTCGATTATCTCGCAAGGCTGAAGGCCGCAACTTCCCGCATCGACACAACACTCTGGCCAGGAGAAACACTTCAGAATGACCTCGAGTCTCTGATGACTCAACTGAACGATGTTCCAAGTCAAGTGCAAGAATGGAAGAAGTCTTCTGCCAGGTGTGGTGCGGACGTTGCCCTATCTTTGGCTCGTGTCACTGCAAGGAAGCGCGAGAGGACAAGCTGGCAGCTCTCAAGGTGGCCAATACCAAGAAGCGTGATTTCCGATCCTTCATGGAGACCTTCATCGCCGGTGCCACTCGGACCACAGATGGAATCGGCCTGGATGAATTCGTTGCGCCTTCCAGCCCTCCACAGGAGGGGTAAAAAACTTCTATGCTTGATACTTTAAATTTGCCTCGGTATTTTTGTAACCGATAAACTTTAATGGGCTTAGCGCCTGAGCACTTATGGTTCCGTAAGACGTTATCTGAACTTGAATTCGACGTTGAATATGTTTGCATCTGGATTGAGGTGTCTTTTGCAGGCTAGGATGAAGCACTTATTGCAATCGACTTGTTCCTCAACACCTTTAGGCGAGCACTGGGCTTCAGTTAAGCCTCCGAGTGGAAGGTTTGCTCTCTACTCAGTAAGATTCTCAGAAACTTAGGCGAGCTCTGGGCTGCAGCTAAGCCCCCGAGTGGGAGGTCTGCTCTCCACTCGGTAGGATTTTCAAAAACTTAGGCGAGCACTGGGCTGCAGCTAAGCCCCCGAGTGGGAGGTCTGCTCTCCACTCGGTAGGATTTTCAAAAACTTAGGCGAGCACTAGGCTGCAGCTAAGCCCCCGAGTGGGAGGTCTGCTCTCCACTCGGTAGGATTTTCAAAAACTTAGGCGAGCACTGGGCTGCAGCTAAGCCCCCGAGTGGGAGGTCTGCTCTCCACTCAGTAGGATTTTCAAAAACTTAGGCGAGCACTGGGCTGCATCTAAGCCCCGAGTGGGAGGTCTGCTCTCCACTCGGTAGGATTTTCAAAAACTTAGGCGAGCACTGGGCTGCAGCTAAGCCCCCGAGTGGGAGGTCTGCTCTCCACTCGGTTGGATTTTCAAAAACTTAGGCGAGCACTGGGCTGCAGCTAAGCCCCCGAGTGGGAGGTCTGCTCTCCACTCGGTTGGATTTTCAAAAACTTAGGCGAGCACTGGGCTGCAGCTAAGCCCCCGAGTGGAAGGCTGGCTCACCACTCGGTAGGATTTCGTTGAAACTTAGGCGCGTACTTGGACTGCAGCTAAGCCTCCGAGTGGGAGGCTGGCTCACCACTCGGTAGGATTTTATTTAAACTTAGGCGAGTACTTGGACTGCAGCTAAGCCTCCAAGTGAAATGCTGGCTCACCACTCGGTAGGATTTTATTTAAACTTAGGCGAGTACTTGGACTGCAGTTAAGCCTCTGAGTAAGAGGCTGGCTCACCACTCGGTAGGATTTTATTTAAACTTAGGCGAGTACTTGGACTGCAACTAAGCCCCCAAGTGGGAGACTGGCTTGCCACTTGGTAGGATTTTATTGAACTTAGGCGAAACGGATTCGCGGCTAAGCCTCCGAGTGAGAGGCTGGCTCACCACTCGGTAGGATTTTTACAAACTTAGGCAAAACGGATTCGCAGCTAAGCCACCCACTGGGGGGGATTTTATTGAACAAACAAAAGTAAAAACAATCACTGGGAAAATTGTAACACTATTGTCTTTGAAAAATGAACTACAGAAGTACTTTTATTACATTTCCGAGTGCACACTTAAGTGTAAAAGGGGCGGAGCAGCTCCGCGTTCCAAGCTCGGGGCTCGTCGATCTGGTGCTCGACATTGTAAAGACGGTATGCTCCATTGTGGAGAACCTTGGTGACGATGAAGGGGCCTTCCCAAGAAGGAGCGAGCTTGTGTGGTTTCTGCTGATCCACTCGGAGAACCAAATCTCCTTCCTGGAAGGCTCGACTCCTCACGTTTTTGGTGTGGAAGCGACGCAAGTCCTGCTGGTAAATGGTCGATCAGATCAAAGCCATCTCCCTTTCTTCCTCTAGAAGGTCGACTGCGTCCTGCCGAGCTTGTTCTGCTTCAGCTTCGGTGTAGAGCTCGACTCGGGGAGCGTTGTGAAGCAGGTCACTCGGCAAGACCGCTTCAGCTCCGTAGACCAAGAAGAACGGAGTTCTCCCAGTCGACCGGTTAGGCGTGGTCCTTAACCCCCAAAGCACTGACGGAAGCTCGTCGACCCATGCACCAGCTGCATGCTTGAGATCACGCATCAATCGGGGTTTCAACCCTTTGAGAATCAAGCCATTGGCTCGTTCTGCCTGTCCATTCGACTGAGGATGAGCGACTGAAGCATAGTCGACTCGTGTGCCCTGAGATGTGCAGAACGCTCTGAATTCCTCGGAATCGAAGTTTGACCCGTTGTCAGTGATGATGCTTTGTGGGACTCCATATCTGAATATCAACTCTCTGATGAAGCTGACAGCAGTGTCGGCATCAAAGTTCTTGATGGGTTTAGCCTCAATCCACTTGGTGAACTTGTCGACTGCTACTAGCACATGGGTGAAACCGCTTCTGCCTATTCTCAGAGGTCCAACCATATCCAATACCCATACATCGAAGGGCCAGACGAGTGGTATGGTCTTTAAAGCTGAGGCGGGCTTGTGTGACATATTGGAGTAAAATTGACATCCTTCACACTTGTCGACTATCTCCTTTGCCATTTCATTCGCTCTTGGATAGTAAAATACGGCTCGGTATGCTTTGGCTACAATGGTCTGAGAGGACGCATGATGGCCACAGGTCCCTGAGTGGATGTCGTCAAGGATTATTCGACCTTCTTCTGGCGTTATGCATTTCTGACCAACTCCAGTCGCGCTTTCTCTGTACAACTGTCCCCTTATCACGGTAAAGGCTTTAGATCGGCGGACGATCTGTCAAGCCTCTTCTTCATCCTCTGGGAGCTCTTTCCTTAGGATATACGTGATATACGGTACTGTCCAATCGGGAGTGATCACCAACACTTCCATGATCAGGTCGACCACTGCTGGAACTTCAACTACAGTCGGATCCGTGACACTTTTAGGCTGCGGAGCTTCTTCGGTAAAAGGATCTTCCTTAACTGATGGGGTATGGATATGCTCCAGGAACACATCACTGGGAATGGCTTCTCTCTTGGAACCTATCTTCGCCAAATCATCAGCCGCTTGGTTCTTCAGTCGGGGTATATGATGGAGCTCTAACCCTTAAAATTTCTTTTCAAGCTTTCTTACTGCATTGCAGTATCCAGTCATGGCTGGGCTTCTAACGTACCACTCCTTCATCACCTGATTGACCACCAAATCTGAGTTGCCATAAACCATAAGGCGATGGACGCCGAGTGAAATGGCCATGCGCAACCCATATAAAAGTGCCTCGTATTCTGCTTCATTGTTGGAGGAATAAAAGTGAATCTGGAGCACATATCTGAGCTTATCTCCTCTGGGGGATACCAAAACAACCCCAGCACCGGAACCATTTAACATCTTAGAACCGTCGAAGAACATGGTCCAGTGTTCCGAGTGAACTTGAGTCGGCTGCTATTGTTCAATCCACTCGGCAAGGAAATCTGCTATTGCTTGGGACTTAATGGCTTTCTTTGCCTCAAACTTGATATCAAGGGGAAGGAGTTCAATCGCCCATTTCGCCACTCGACCAGTTGCATCTCTGTTGTGCAGAATCTCTGACAGTGGGGCGTCGCTGACAACTGTAATGGAGTGATCAGAGAAATAATGAGCAACCTTCTTCGTGGTCATGTAGATCCCATACACAAGCTTCTGATAATGAGGATATCTTTGCTTTGATGCGGTTAAAACTTCGGAAAGATAATACACTGGGCGCTGAACTTTGAAGGCTTCCCCTTCTTCTTCCCGCTCGACCGTAAGTACTGTACTGACGACTTGTCCTGCGGCTGCAATGTAAAGCAACAGAGGCTCTTTGCTGATTGGAGCAGCAAGCACCGGCTGGGTGGAGAGTAGAGCTTTTAGCTCGGCAAACGCTGCATCAGCTTCTGGAGTCCACTCAAACTTGTCTGACTTCTTCATCAGTCGGTAAAGAGGCAATGCCTTTTCACCGAGGCGAGAGATGAATCGACTTAACGCGGCCAAGCATCCAGTAAGCTTCTGGACATCGTGCACACGCAGGGCGTTTCATTCGGAGTATGGTGCCAACTTTTTCTGGGTGAGCGTCGATTCCTCGTTCTGAAACGAGAAAACCGAGTAACTTTCCACCAGGAACTCCGAATGTGCACTTTGATGGATTAAGCTTGATATCATACCTCCTGAGATTGGCAAATGTTTCAGCGAGGTCAGTCAACAGGTCGGAACCCTTTCGTGACTTGACCACAATATCATCCATGTACGCTTCCACATTCCGACTGATTTGAGTGAGTAAACACTTTTGAATCATCCTCATGAACGTGGCTCCGGCATTCTTGAGACCGAATGGCATGGTGACATAGCAGAAGCACCCGAATAGAGTGATGAAAGCTGTTTTTATCTCGTCGGGTCCATACAGACGGATCTGATGGTACCCGGAATAGGTGTCTAAAAAAGACAATCTCTCGCATCCCGCAGTCGAGTCGACAATTTGGTCGATGAAAGGGAGAGGAAAATGATCTTTCGGGCAGGCCCGATTGATATGTTTGAAATCGATGCACATGCGAAGTGACTTGTCCTTCTTGGAGACCATGACAACATTGGCGAGCCACTCGGAGTGGTATATCTCTCGGATAAACTCTGCTGCCAGGAGTCGAGCCACCTCCTCGCCAATGGCCTTTCTCTTCTAGACGGCGGACCGTCGAAGATGTTCTTTGACAGGTTTTGCTTTTGGGTCGACTCATAAACGATGCTCAGCCAGCCCCCTGGGAACACCCGGCATGTCAGCAGGCTTCCATGCAAAGATGTCCCAGTTCTCACGGAGGAACTAGATGAGCGCTTCTTCCTATTTAGAGTCGAGTGTTGTGGAAATATGAGTCGGAGCCGCGCTGGGGTCGGTCGGGTGAATGTGAACAGGCTTCGTCTCACCAGACGACTGGAACGCTGACTCTGTGGCGGGCTTCTTGGCCCGCAATAAATCACTCGGATCTGCATTTTTCTTATATTCCTCTAGCTCTACCACTGTTATCTGGGAATCAACAATTTTTTAGCCTTTCTGAAAACACTCTTCTGCCTTTTTTCGATTGCCAGTGATGGTGATCACGCCTTTGGGGCCGGGCATCTTCAGTTTGAGGTACACGTAACATGGTCGAGCCATGAAATGTGCATAAGCTGGTCTCCCCAAAATAGCGTGATAAGCGCTCTGGAAATCCACAACTTCAAATGTCAGCTTCTCTTTGCGGAAATGCTTCGAGTCGCCGAACACCACATCTAGAGCTATTTGGCCGAGTGACTCAGCCTTCTTTCCAGGAATGACTCCATGAAAACTCATGTTGCTGGAGCTGAGTCTGGACATCGGAATGCCCATTCCCTTTAGCGTCTCCGCATACAATATATTCAGTCCACTGCCACCATCCATCAGCACCTTAGTCAGTCGAGTGCCTTCGACAACTGGGTCGACCACCAAAGCTTGCCTCCCAGGAGTGGCTATGTGAGTCGGATGATCGGACTGGTCGAACGTAATGGCAGTTTGAGACCATCTCAGATAGCTTGATGTCACCGAAGCGACCATATTTACCTCACGGTTGATAACTTTCAATCGACTTTTGCTCTCCACATCAGCAAAAATCATCAGGGTGGGATTGACATGAGGGTATCCTTCATCACTGTCCTCTTTGTCCTCAGCCTTATCCGTCTCATTTTCCTTGTCCTTGGGCTGTTTTCCTTGAAACTGCTGGATTAAGAGCCGGCACTGGCGAGTGGTATGTTTCGGGTAGATGAAGTTACCCTCTTCATCTTTCTTCGTGTGGATGTGACACGGCAGATCCATCACGTCGTTTCCTTCTTTATCCTTTACCTTCTTGGGATTCCATGATCCTTTAGGCTTCCCTTTGAATTTTCCCTAAGTCACGGCCAGAGCCTCTCCAGGAGCAGCTGGCTCGGCTTTCTGCTTCTGCTTCCGCCTTTTTTCGACTGACTCGGCTTGTACTTGCCACTCCGGAGTCGAACCTCTTCTTCACCATTGGCGTATTTGGCGGCAATCTCCATCATTCGACTCAGGGTCATATCCCCGGTCCGACCAAACTTCAAACTTAACTCTCTGTTCTTAACACCATCCTTGAAGGCACAGACCGCTTGATGATCAGATACATTCTCCACAGTATGATGCAAGGTGATCCATCTCTGGATGTAATCTCTCAGGGTCTCATTCGACTTTTGCACGTAGACCTGCAGCTCTGTCAGTCCTGCTGGTCGCTTGCAAGTTCCCTCAAATGTCCTGACGAACACTCGGGAAAGATCTTCCCAAGTGTAAATGCTGCTAGGAGCTAACTGATTCAACCAGGCCCTTTCCGAACCCTCCAACATGAGTGGTAAGTGCTACATGGCCACCTCATCATTGCCACCTCCAATCTGTACAGCCACTCAGTAGTCTTCGAGCCAGGTTTCGGTCTTGGACTCACCAGTGAATTTACTTACTCCAGTCGCCAACCTGAAGTTGGGAGGTATCACTGCGGCTCTGATGGCTCTGCTAAAACATTCAGGACCTAAAACATGGTCTCGGCTGCTAGTGGGCGCATCTCTATCATGGCCACCTCGATGAGCTCTGTTCCGATCGACCAAACCTTGCACGATGATGGATCACGCGTCAAAGCCTGGTTCCCTGGGGTAAACCGGAGCTCTTTGCCCAACACTGAGCTGGCGCCTATCATCTTGCTGCCGATGGGCGTAAGACCCACCCCTTGGGGAGGAGTGGGCACTCGACACCGTTCATCATGATCGAATCGGTCATCATACTGGTCACGCCGACCTCCACGTCCCTCACGCCGCAGAGGCGATCTTGGGCTATGAGCCGACTTGACTGTATTCGCAGCGACGGATCGACTGTGAATCCTATTGCACGACTGTGACACAGCTGAATTCTAATCTCCTGCTGCCCGGAGCGAATCCCGGATCTGCATCAAGCCTCTGCCAGCCTCTGACTGAGAGGGCTGAATTGACTCTGCTATACGGGCTGCAGCTGCTAGATTTTGAATCGGGGTTCGATATACCTGAGTTAGTTGCGGAAAGAGTTGACGTCGATTGGAATCGGGTACTCGTTGCCGCACACGTTCGTGGAGTGCTCGCTGGAGGTTCTCCAATCGAGTGCGTTCAGCCAAGTTGGCCAAACGCGCCTCCTCCAAGGCACGAGCCTCGGGAGTTTCTCCTGCGATGGGAGTATGCAGGGTATCCATGTTCCGGCGGCAAAGATCTTCCCTTTGCAGAGAAGTGAGTGGCACAGGTTGATATTCCTCGTGGACCTGAGCGGGGTCGCCTCCGCCGTTCATCCCGTCGGTGCTGGGGAAGCCGGGAGGACTACGAGGCATATTGACCATCAGAACCTCCGCCGCTGGATCACTACTGTCGCACTCGGATGCAGTCTCTACGGAGCCAGTCGACAGATCGAACAGGCCGTAGAGAGATTCGTCGGGCTCGATTGCCGCGACTTGGGTGGGCCGATTGGCAAGCCACTGCGTGTCTCACCCACCGCTGGAGCCTCGACCGACCAGAGCGCTTGCGCTGGCGGGAGACAGGGAGGGAGGACGACACAGGAGTCGACCAATACGGAGTCAACGGTTGCCGCAGCAAGATGCCGCGAACACACGCACGAAAGTGCGTCGCCCCGCAGACGGGAAGTGCATCGATGTCGAGCGGAGCCTCCTGGAGCCAAGCGGAGTCATCGGCGATGAACGTGAGCGCGCCGAGACGGATCTCGCGGCCCTCGACCAGAAGTCCGCCAGAAACCATGATGAAGGCGATCGGAACAAATGCAACTTCTCCAGCAAGTCGCTAAGACACCTGCCCCACGGTGGGCGCCAACTGTCGTGGTACTAAGACTGACAGTAGAATGGGGGTAGGTATGGAGAGGCAAGATCCTAGCTATGGAGTAGTTGTATACGCAAGGGATTTACGAGTTCAGGCCCTTCTCGGAGGAAGTAACAGCCCTACGTCTCGGAGCCCGGAGGCGGTCGGCTGGATTATAAGCGTATGAGTTACAGGGGTGCGAACCCTTCTGCCAGTGGAGGGGGGTGGCTTATATAGTGTCTGCCAGGACCCCAGCCAGCCCACGCAGCGGAGGGTTTAAAGTACATTAAGGCCAGGCGTTACCTGTAACGCCTTACATAAAGTGTCATCATGGCCATAAAGACTACTTAATTACAGACCGTTTGGATACAGAGTGGCTCTTGATCTCCTAGTGGTCGAGTGAGTCTTCATGGTCGAGTGTCTTCGAGTCTGTCGAGTGGAATGCCTCTTGGTCGACTGGAAGGTAGCTTCCCATAAAGATGTCCTTGGGGAGGGTACCTTGGACAGTTCCATGACCCTACCCTAAGTACATGACTTCGTCACTCGCCGTCGCTGACGTGTGCGCAGAATCAGAAGAAAGGTGAATCTATTCTGAACTCAAGGACACCAAAGTGTGACAAAATAAAGGGAAAGCACCAATCCTCCACAAGAAATGAAGCCGCTAGGTAGAACATATTCCTTTTCATGTACTGTGGTGGAGGAATTACAGAAGAAATCGGTCTCACCTATCTTGGAAGGGTCTGACTGCTCTAGGGACATCAAGCCACAATATCTCCAACCACTCATAACTAAAACAATATGCCCTATCTTCTGTTTCAGACTTCCATCACCGAAAACTGTATGGGCCAAAATTAATCTTCAGAGAACATAGGAAATACTAAATAAGCAAAAGGATAATCCCTGGAAATGCAATACATGTTGCAAAATAGTCAAGATCATCTGTAAAAATATGAAAAATACACATCTTACCCTTCTGCTTGCACTCCTCGACAGCCTACTCCTTCTCCCTGTCATTGGCCGCCTCCCCTCTCCTGCAGCCACACCCCAGATCCAGAACATTAAAATGATCAGCAGACCAAGCACCATGATAGCACCCACATAAACAATAATACACGTGTACCTAGGAAATAGAGCAGCTAACCTTAACGAGAAGAACAGAGATGCAACAGATCGTAGAACCTGCAAAACAAATGGGAACGATCTGCTCAGAGCACACCCATGGTACAGTACATAGAAGCAAAAGAACACTGCACAAATAAGAAGTTAGATTCTGGCACAAGAGAGGGATTTCATGGCCTCCAGCTTGAGCTTGCCTGCGTATGTCTTACATTGTGTTCGACTCAAAGGCAAGGTGAGGAGGCAGGGGAGGGGGAGCAAAAGGGATGGGAGGAGGACCTGCGAGGGCGACGACGTCGTCCTTGCGTGCTGAGGGAGTCCTGGATTAGGGGGTCCTCGGACAGCCAGACTATATCTTATGCCGGACTGTTGGACTATGAAGATACAAGATTGAAGACTTTGTCCCGTGTCCGGGCGGGACTCTCATTTGCATGGAAGGCAAGCTTGGCAATTCGGATATGTATATTTCCTTCTATGTAACCTACTCTGTTGTAACCCTAGCCCCCTCCGGTATCTATATAAACCGGAGGGTTTAGTCCGTAGGACAAGAACAATCATAACCATAGGCTAGCTTCTAGGGTTTAGCCTCTACGATCTCGTGGTAGATCTACTCTTGTAATACTCATATCATCAAGATCAATCAAGCAGGAAGTAGGGTATTACCTCCATAGAGAGGGCCCAAACCTGGGTAAACATTGTGTCCCCCGCCTCCTGTTACCATTAGCCTTAGACGCACAGTTCAGGACCCCCTATCCGAGATCCGCCGGTTTTGACACCAACACTGGTGCTTTCATTGAGAGTTCCACTGTGTCGTCACGGTAAGGCTTGATGACTCCTTCAATCATCTACAACGATGTGATCCAGGGTGAGGTTTTCCTCCCCGGAAAAATCTTCGTATTCGGCGGCTTCGCGCTGTGTCGTGGAATTAACACGTCAGATGTCCTTAGTGTGAGGACTTAGTCACGAGGCCAACGCATCTATGTGGTAGCTTGAGAGGGGTTGAGCGGAATCGAGAGGCGCAACATAAGACAAGGGTTTAGACAGCTTCGGGCCCCGGGAAACATCATCCGGTAAAAACCCTACATGCTGTTTGAGGCTAGATCTCATTATCATCACGAGGGAGTCGCCATAAACCGGCTCTCCTCTAGTTGTGTCTAGCCCTAGAGATTGTTTCTTGTTTGCTTGTCCCTCTTTGGGGAGCCCTGCCCCTCCTTATATATGTTGAAGGGGCGGGTTACATGACTAGTCCTAGTAGGATTAGGATTACTTTATTACAAGTGGAGTCCTAGTCTTGCTTCCTTTGTAGAAAAATATCCGTTGTGCTTTCCTCATAAACCGGCCCACCATAGCGTGATCCGGCCTTCCATAAACCGCCCGTTGGGCCACCGGGTCTTGTCGCTCCTCTGACCCGCCTGCCGAATTACCAATGAATCTTAAACCGTTAGGTCCAAGTGGGTCGCCGGTGAATCGCCAAACTCTAGCCGGGTCATACATCCGGCGGTTTATACCGCGGGGTATATCCCCACATTAGCCCCCAGTTTAATTTGGATTCATCCATGTTAAACTGATCTGCAACACAAGAACAAATTTGTCGGGTTGTGCTCCGGTTTAAATATCCTTGTAAACCGGCACTTGATCATCCTTAAATCCTTGTCATTTCCTCCTTCTGAAAAATCCGAGTCAATAGACCAGTTTCATAATCGATTTGCTTGCAGAAGATATTTTGTAAATAAAGAATCCATTTGAATTGGCCTTCAATGCTCTGACTTGACAAAAATATTAGTCTCTGAAATATTCAACTGATATCCATCCGGCTTGAAGATGTAAAACTTGCCGGTTTATGATTACCACCATTGTCGGGTTATAAAAACTGATAATTCCGGGTCATGATTGTTGCCAACGCCGGTTCATGATTATTGATGACGCCAGGTCAATCCGGTTTGCTTCAAAATAGAGAATTTGAAAATAGTTCTTCGATAATAATACCTGTAGCCCCCAAGTCTTGAGCAGAACAAATTGATGGCTTAAGACTTGCTTCAATATAAATACTGCCACTTAAAAAGAAATCCATGTTGTTCATCCCAGTCACTTAGTAAAAACTGAATACTCCATATTATGTAGCCCCCAAGTGCCGGGTTGTCATGCTTGCAGCAACCTGGGACTTGTAATTGTCTTATACTCATAAAAACTTCAACCAGTGTAGCCCCCAAGGGTCGGGTCATTATGCAATAATGAGCAGGGATTTTGTAGGTATAATCATGTAGATTTGAGCAATAATGTGTAGCCCCCAAGGGCCGGTTCAGTAAGATAATATTGAGCTGGGACTTGATATATACTTCAATGAAAATAACATCATATGATGTAACCCCCATCATGGGACTTGAATCCACGTCCGCAAGGTTAAGAGCCTTGTGCTTTATCAACAGGGCAGTGGACCCTTCAATATAATGAATAAAAAGCTTTGTACCTTGAATTGTTGACAGGAGCAATTGGTAGCCCCCAAGGGCCGGCTCATTACGATGTGATGAGTCGGGTCTTCAATAAGATGAGCAAACAATGACTTTGCATTAGCCCCCAAGTGTCATGGTGCATGCTTGCAGTGACATGAGACTTGTGTATTTGATGTAATCTCAACTTAAATAATGTAGCCCCCAAGTGTCGGGTCGTAAGCCTGCAGTGACTCGGGACTGTTCCTGCAATTTCTAGAATAAATCATACCCATTGATAATATCCAGTGCGCTGAAGCGACTTTGAAAACCTCAATCATAATATTGGTTATTGCTAACCATAATATAAATCCAGCCATGTTGGCTATTTGAATAATATACCCAATGATTTATAAGCGCATAATTCCAATGGCGCAATCCAAATATATACTGGCGACTTATAGTCCAAAGCCAGGACGGGTCAATAAACACCGGATTAATTTGATGACTGAAAAGCCATACCGGGTCAAAGAAACCGGTTTAACACAAAATTTATCAAAAGAGAAGTGACAAATGCAAATAAAACCGTGTAGTCGAGGCTTTTCAAGGGCTGCCAGGCCCAAATTCGAGGCTTTTCATGGGCTGTCAGGCCGCTGAGTTGAACCATTTAGCAAAGCCTTTTAAGATGGACCTCCAACTAACCAATCACCGTTTTAACTTTGACAAGTTCAGGGTCTCAATGAGAGTAACTGTCAAGCGTTCGGAGGGTCATGCCAGGATTACCTGGATAGGAGTGTCTTACTTGATGAAGGCAGGTTAACTCGGGGTTTTAGGTAAATATACCAGGCTTCCAAGCCGTGGGTCGATACCCAGCTACAAGGGTCCATTCAAACTCCTTGGTATTTGACACAAGGAGCCCCCAAGTAACGTGATGAGTTGTGCTCATTGGGTGCCTATGTTTGAGTTGTGCATAGCATCCAGACTCTCTTTGGCCCCTTGGGTGTGAAGCTCCCAAGCTATGTTGTGGCGTGATAGCCGGTTTAACAGGCAGTACTCCGCTTTGTCAGCAGAAGCCCCCATGTAACTCAAAGGATAAGCCAATAAGGCGGGACTCCCATTTTTTAACCGTGCATCATGGCAACAGGTCCTCTTCGGCAACCTTTAGCTTTTTGCAAGAGATAAATTATTCTTGAACCAGGATTTTAAACCGGATATTGACAACTTCAGAGATTTGTGGGAGATAGATGTCCCCTTGAACCGGGTTTTGAACCGGATTTTTTAGAGCTTCAAAGCTTCGTGATAGATAAATTTCCCTTGAACCGGATTGTAAACCGGATATTTGGAGAGCTTCAACGCTTTATGAGAGAGATGTGTCTTGAACCGGATTTTGAACCGAAATCCTTTCTGATGACCCGGAACTTCTTCATTGAGCCGGAATTTTGTCATATACTCTCTGACGGCCTTTAAATTTTCATGAATATAGCAGTAGCCTCCGGGACCGGGTTATCTTTCTCTCCATTGTCCTGGGGTTCTTAAATTTGCTGAAACTGACAAGATTTGATAAGTCATGTCATCGTAGCCCCCAAGTCTTAAGACGACTCGAGGAGTTGTCTTGAGATTCTTCATACTTGGCCGTGATATCAACCGGCATATAGCTAAACGGCGAAACGCTGTCATATGTTGAACTTGGAAGCAAGGTGGCGAATTACTGATCTTCGCAACACTCATTGTATATCCTTGGCGTTTGATAACACGATGTGAATCCACGAAAACTTGAGGTCGACTGTGGCGGGTTGTGAATGGCCCCGTATGATTTGCGTCAGTAATCCGCCCAGCGGCTCATCCCAGCTGGCTGCTGAAATTTAATCAAACTGTAATGATGGCGATTTGTGTGCCTGCCCATTGGGTCATTCAGTATAGACAGAAGCTGATATCATTATTTGCTCCAGATTTTGTTGGAATAAACCGGACCGCAGGGCGGCGGTTTACAAACGTCCATCGGGCAGCTAGTATGAGCGGGTGTAACCTTGATGTGCTGTTATAGATTGGTCCTGCTTATAAAAATATACCAAACAACATAAATGTTCTTTCACAAAAACAATATGTGTCAAACAAAATAAACTTGAATGGATATCACCTGATTTATTCAGACGATGAAAAATCCGCGTCTATTAATAACCTCTGGTAACTTCAACGGTGTTCTAGCCACTCTCTTTGTTAGAGACAAGACAGCATTGACAAGACCGTAACGAAGGTGGAGGCCTTAAAGCGCCGGTCGGCTTAAAACAGATCCTCCGGGTCATGTTGACTTTTCCTTTGCCTAAATCCCCTAGATAATTGAAGCAGTATGTGCAACGCCCTTGTGATTGAAGCGGCACCTAGGCTGCCCGTGCACGCATTGTTCCCTGGCAACGTGGAGCCCTCAGTCTCCCAACCGATAGATCTTGTTGTAAGGACATTTGCTGTATTATCTCCAAACACTAGCACCCAGAGCGGCTGGTTTCTGTCTTCACTGAAGCCAAATAAATAATTAACCTTGTACTCGCTTTGGTTATTGATGTGAGAGCCAGTATAGTCCTTGGTGATGTGAGTACATGCTTTCCTTTGCTGATCTCCACATCAAAAACTTGGTTAGAATACTTCACACTATCATAGCCAGGGGAGGCCATGGCAGAAGTGGAGGTGACAAACCGACGAAGCAAGGCGGCGGCTTGACCATGGACCACAGCAGAGCAGAACCGGACAGATAATATCAGCATGCGGATGAAGGTTTTTTCTGTCTTATGCACGCCAGCGAGCTGGCCGTTCGTTCTTCTTCAGCGCGATGCTGTCAACTGCTGGTGATCTTCATAATCCGTGTCATCCCATGGAACTGGTGAATTAAACCTCGACCTCAGCTCCTTTTATTACAACCTCATGTTCCAGTGAACAGTACTGCTTCTCCAGAATTTCAGTTTCCTTCCCTCACAGGTCAATCGATTATGAAGCTCATTCAGACTTCTCCTTCACCTCATTCAGTTCCGTGTCTCTGAAAAAATCAGGCTTAAGATCTGTTGCTCTTTGTAAAGAACAGCTGCAGTCAAACAAGTGCTATCTTTCTCAATATCCACAACAGAGATCAAATCCTCAACTTGATGTTCAATGTTTCAAAATCCAAAACGTCATGGAGGCCATGCACCACTTCTTTCTTGTATTTTACACTTTTTACTCCAGCAGAGGCAAACTTGTAAACCGGCGAGTCTTGGTACAGTAGGGGCGGCTTGCGGCTAAGGCGTAAGGGAGGCCAACCCCGGTGGCGTCGGCGACTCAGGCGAACGGTTCAGAGACAGGGATGGCTGCGACGCCGACGCGGCACCGGGGGAGCAAGGCCGCGGCCACGGCGGAGAGGTAGAGGCAAGGCGAGGTTGCGCGGGGTCGACCCGGTGGCGAGGCCGGCGCGGCGGCAGGCCGGCTCGGCTGGGGGGACTTACGGCGAAGTGGCAACGGGAAGGGACGGCCGCGACGCCGACGGGGCGCCGGGGGAGCAAGGCCGCGGCCACGGCGGAGAGGTAGAGGCAAGGCGAGGTTGCGCGGGGTCGACCCGGTGGCGAGGCCGGCGCGGCGGCAGGCCGGCTCAGCTGGGGGGACTTACGGCGAAGTGGCAACGGGAAGGGACGGCCGCGACGCCGACGGGGCGCCGGGGGAGCAAGGCCGCGGCCGCGGCGGAGAGGTACTCGCGAGGCGAGGCGAGGTTGCGTGGGGACAACCCGACGGCGAAGAAGTGTGGCCGGCAGTAGAAGGCCCCAGCGCGACCTGCTTGCTCCGGCAGTGAGGCAGAGGAGACTCAACAGCGGCTCAATCGTAACGGCGGCGGAGTCACAGGTCGCAATATTGAGAGCCGGCGGCGGTTTGAAGCAAGGCCAAGCTCATTGGCAGTTTACTTGCTGCGGGTAACTTGGTCACGAAGCAACGACGACTCGTAGTGGCGAGTCACATGGAAGTAACTTGGCGTCAGGGCAATTCATAGAGGGCGGCCTCGCGGTATGGGCGGAGGCGCCCACGGTGGCTCTACGATGCGGGAGCAGCGGGAGGTGACAGGCGGCGCCGGTTTACAACGACGGGGCAGGGGCGCCGGCGGTTCGACCATGGAGACGGGCGAGACGACTCGGGGTCCCGAGCCTGGGCGGTTTAGAAGCGGCACGGCGGCTCCAGGCAGAACGGTGGCATAGCGACTCGGACCGGCGCGGCGGCTTTCGGCAGAGCGAGGCCGTGGCCATGACGGCCGAATGATGGACGCGGACGGCCCGGGGCGGGTTAAGGGACGAGTTCGTGCCGACGGAGGTGACGGCTCAGCGTGAGGCCGCCGCAGGGTCGTCTGAATCGAGGCCGGGGGTGACTCGCCATCAACTTGGCAAAAACGAACTGGGGCGGCTGACCCCGAGTCCATGCTCATACCCTCCAGATCGTGGCTTCTCCTTCTCTCCCTCTTTTTTTTATAAATCTCTTCCAGGAACCCACACA
Organism: Triticum timopheevii; assembly: GCA_963921465.1. NCBI lineage: Eukaryota > Viridiplantae > Streptophyta > Magnoliopsida > Poales > Poaceae > Triticum > Triticum timopheevii. Next base: position 241,194,844 of record OY997264.1, on the reverse strand, counting down.
AGTACTGCAGTTGCACATGGGATCTTCACGTGGGTGGGCATCCATCAGGTGCTACGGATATTTAATTTATACGTGTGTGACCCGATCAGCTCTAAGGACTTGATTCATCATACACGTTTGCTAGGTTGACCGATTCGGGAGACCTCGTGAGGCCGTAAACTGCCGCTGTGCGTGACACGTGATCGCTGTCTCCAATCAACTTGAATCCGGTTTGTATTTGAAGTGGCCACGGCGACTTGCAGATTACCATAAAGTAGCGGTTTATCTCGGCGAAACTGATCCCTTGCCGGTCTTCAGCGGTTCAACGGTGCGGACAGTGCACAACCAAAAATATCTCCTGCCAGTTTTCGACCGGCTGTTGGACGTGGCGATGCATAGATGCAACCCTAAATCTTTCTCGATCTCAATCTTGCATATACTGCTGCGGAAACCTTCTTCAATCTTTGACCGATGAAACTCATAGTTGATGTGAATTCTTTTGCGTCTGTTCTTTGCCATCGGACCAATTACGATCTTCTTGAACCCTAAAAATGATCCCTCCAAGAACTCAACACCACCGTGCGTCTGGCCCACGGTGGGCGCCAACTGTCGTGGAATTAACACGTCAGATGTTTTTAGTGTGAGGACTTAGTCGCGAGGCCAACGCATCTATGTGGTAGCTTGAGAGGGGTTGAGCGAAATCGAAAGACGCAACACAAGACAAGGGTATAGACAGCTTCGGGCCCCGGAAAACATCATCCGGTAAAACCCTACATGCTGTTTGAGGCTAGATCTCATTATCATCATCAAGGAGTCGCCGTAAACCGGCTCTCCTCTAGTTGTGTCTAGCCCTAGAGATTGTTTCTTGTTTGCTTGTCCCTCTTTGGGGAGCCCTGCCCCTCCTTATATATGTTGAAGGGGCGGGTTACATGACTAGTCCTAGTAGGATTAGGATTACTTTATTACAAGTGGAGTCCTAATCTTGCTTCCTTTGTAGAAAAATATCCCTTGTGCTTTCCTCATAAACCGGCCCACCATAGCGTGATCCGGCCTTTCATAAACCGCCCGTTGGGCCACCGGGTCTTGTCGCTCCTCTGACCCGCCTGCCGGATTACCAATGAATCTTAAACCGTCAGGTCCAAGTGGGTCGCCGGTGAATCGCCAAACTCTAGCCGGGTCATACATCCGGCGGTTTATACCACGGGGTATATCCCCGACACACTGCGAGCCAACTCACTTGGCCATTGTAACGCCCCGAATTCGATGCGCCAAGTGTCTGTCAGTATTTCGCCGACATTGCCATGTCATTTGCTTGCGTGTTGCATTTTATCATGTCATCATGTGCATCTCATTTTGCATACGTGTTCGTCTCATGCATCCGAGCATTTTCCCTGTTGTCCGTTTTGCGATCCGGCACTCCTATGTCCTCCGGCGTCCCCCTTTCGTCTCTCGTTGTGAGTGAGTGTTAATCGTTCTCGGAATGGCCCGAGGTTTGCCAAGCGGCCTCGGTATAGCACCGGTAGACCGTCTGTCAAGTTTCGTGTCATTCGGAGGTCGTTTGATACTCCAACGGTTAACCGGGTAACCGTCAAAGCCTCTTTTGTTTGCAGCCCAACACCCGCTCCAAAGTGGCCCAAAACCCAGCAAACTCCCCTCCATGCTCTCGGTCGTTCGATCACGATCGTGTGGGCGAAAACCGCACCTCATTTGAACTCTCCTAGCTCCCAGAATCTATAAATAGGCCACCTTCCCCGAAATTCCCAGATGAAACCCTAGCTTCTTCCTCCTCCCGCCGACGGACCTGTCCACCCGCCGCCCGGACATGTCCGCCCGTCCCTGCGCCGCCGCACCCAGCCAACGGGAAGCTGCCACGTGGCACTCCCCTCCGCCTCCGCCGTCCGGCCCGCGCGGCGCGCGGCTGGCCCGCGCGGCCCGCGCGCCAGCGCCGCCGGCCGAGCGCGCCAGCGCCTCTGCCCGTCGCCGCCGCCGGCCGCCCCGCGGCCCGGCTCCCTGCCGCCGACCGGGACGCTTTGCCGGCGCCCGAGCCGCCGCCGGTCCCGCCCGGCCGCCGCCTCCGGTCGCCCGCCCCGCGCCTCCCGCCGGCGCCCGGTCTCCGCCGCCTGCCGCCTCCCGCGCCGGCCCCGGCCGCCGCCGGCCGCCGCGTCGCCCGGCCTCCCCTCGCCTCCTCCAACCGGATCCGGCGAGGAGCGCCTCGGATCCGGCCTCCCCTCCACTCCGGCGAGCTCTCCCTCATCTCCGGCGTCTACTCCGGCGAGGTCCATGGATCGGGATCAGATCCCCTCGCCCATCCAAACGCGGCATCCCCGTATCCCGGATCCCTCCGTCCCGCGTTGACTTTCGCGGAGGTATAAATCTGCTATGTCCCGAAATGTTTGCATTTTCATGCCATGTTTGTCGCATCATAACTCTACATCCGTAGCTCCGTTTCATGCGTGTAATATGTCAAATTGTTCGTCTCGACGAGTACTTCATTTCATTACATTGCATCATGTTCATTTGAGTCCATCTTGATGCCTGAATTATCGTTGTAAGAGTGCTATGTGATGTTAATCTGAATAAACTGTTATAACATGCTCATTTGTCATTTTTGCCATGTTTGATGTGTGCATCCTATGAGGTTGATGTCTACATGTGTTTTGATCTATTCTATGCCATCTTTCCATAGGTGGAATCCATGTATGTTTGTGACTTGTGTACTGAGTGCATCGAGCTTGTTAAGTAGGGTACTTGCTGTTGCTGTTTTCCTGACAGATTCTTTTATATTTTGTTGCTATGTAAACCTGCTGCTACAAGTCATTCTATGCATAATCTGGAGATGTTCACTAAATATGTTTTGTTATACATGTCTTGCTCTATCCATTCATGCCCTTGGTTGCATTTATAGCCTGTTGTAGCTTGTTGTAATCTTGCTCCAAACTTGCTAAATAATGTTGCTGTCAACCTGTTAACATTAAGTTCAGTTTTGGCCATGTGCTTTTCTAGTGATCCATGCACCCTATGAACTTCATCTTGCCATGCTTAACTTCATAAACATGTCTTCTTACGGTTGGTTGCCTTGCCATGCCATGTATTGCTCGGTGGTGAGTGGTTCAAGCTCACCAACATGCCTACTTATTGTTGTTCCTGCCATGTATGAATCTGTCATATAACTTGCCATGTTTACATGGGTGCCATCATATTTTTTCTGTGCCTTTTTGGCTCATGGTCAGTAAGGGACTTTTGTTCTATGCCATTAGTAGACTCATGCCATGCCTTTGTTTGCCATGATAATTTCCTGTAACATGTTGTTTGATAGCTCTAAACATTGCAACCTGATGTTATTTCTGCAAAGTCTGAAACTGTTAATATTTGCAATATTTCCATGTCATTTTGAGCATGTTCTAGTGATTTCTGGAGACAGCTCAGTGTTCATGTTTTGTTATGCTTTACCTGGACTTCATGCCCATGCCTTTTGTTCTTACGTTGGGGTGCTGTAGCATATTGTTTTGATGCTTGCAAGATGCCTAGTTGCTGTTATGGACAGATTGTTGTTATGCTTTGTATAGAGTGTGTTGAACCGTTGCTCCGTTTTGAGTGTGCTATATATGAAACTTGCTTGATTTTACATGTAGTTTCATATTATCATGTTGCATCCTTATTTTGAGGTGTTTTCTTTATGTTTGAGTGCCTTTTTGCATCAATGCCATGCTTAACTTGTTTTGCTCATATCTTCTAGGCCGTAGCTCCGAATTAAACGAACTTTATATGTAACTTGACTAGAATTTCGTGTAGATCCTCTTGGTGCTCTTTAACTTGCTGTTTAACAACTTCAACTTAAGGTTTATTCAGTTCTGGACCAATTTCGAAATTTGCATATGAGGACTTACCGGAATTGTTATATGTTGTTTCCGGCCTCATTTAAACTTGCCTTGATGTGTTGGTCTTGTTTGCATCATCTCTTGCCATGAGTAGCTTCATGTAGCTTTGTCATGCATCATGCTTGGTTGTGCATCATGTCTTGCCTATGTGTGGTGTGTTTACCGTGTTGTGTGCTTCTTCTCGATAGTTCCTGTTTCGTTGCGATCGTGAGGATTCGTTCGTCTACGCTTAGTTCGTCTTCATGGCTTCATCTTCTTCATGGACTCGTTCTTCTTCCTTGCGGGATTTCAGGCAAGATGATCGCTACCCTGGATCTCACTACTATCATTGCTATGCTAGTTTCTTCGTTCTTTTGCTATGTTGCGCTTCCTATAACTTGTTCTTCAAGCCTCCCCAAATTGCCATGAACTTCTAACCTTTGACACCCTTCCTAGCAAACCGTTGCTTGGCTATGTTACCGCTTTTGCTCAGCCCCTCTTATAGCGTTGCTAGTTGCAGGTGAAGTTGAAGATTGCTCCATGGTGGACAGGGTTATGTTGGGATATCACAATATCTCTTATATTATTAACGCATCTATATATTTGGTAAAGGGTGGAAGGCTCGGCCTTATGCCTGGTGTTTTTGTTCCACTCTTGCCGCCCTAGTTTCCGTCATACCGGTATTATGTTCTCGGATTTTGCGTTCCTTACGCGGTCGGGTGATTTATGGGACCCCCTTGACAGTTCGCTTTGAATAAAACTCCTCCAGCAAGGCCCAACCTTGGTTTTACCATTTGCCTCACCACCACCTACCTTTCCCTTGGGAGTAATTAACCCAAGGGTCATCTTTATTATAGCCCCCTGGGCCAATGCTTGTCTGAGTGTTGGTCCAACCTAGAGCACCGTGCGGGACCATCCCTTGGCAACTTGGGTTACGTCGGTACATGTACGCTTCGCTTATTCGGTGTTGCCGTGAGAACAAGATATATGCAGCTCCTATCGGGATGTCGGCGCATCGGGCGGCTTTGCTGGTCTTGTTTTACCATTGTCGAAATGTCTTGTAAACCGGGATTCCGAGACTGATCGGGTCTTCCTGGGAGAAGGTATATCCTTCGTTTATCGCGAGAGCTTATCATGGGCTAAGTTGGGACACCCCTGCAGGGTATAAACTTTCGAGAGCCGTGCCCGCGGTTATGTGGCAGATGGGAATTTGTTAATGTCCGGTTGTAGATAACTTGACACCAGATCCGAATTAAAATGCATCAACCGCGTGTGTAGCCGTGATTGTCTCTTCTCGGCAGAGTCCGGGAAGTGAACACGGTCTTTGGGTTATGTTTGACGTAAGTAGGAGTTCAGGATCACTTCTTGATCATTGCTAGCTTCACGACCGTTCCTTTGCTTCTCTTCTCGCTCTCATTTGCGTATGTTAGCCACCATACTTGCTTAGCCGCTGCTGCAACCTCACCATTTTACCCCTTCCTTTCCCATTAAGCTTTGCTAGTCTTGAAACCCATGGGAATGGGATTGCTGAGTCCTCATGGCTCACAGATTACTACAACAACAGTTGCAGGTACAGGTTATGCGATGAACATGACGCGAGAGTGATGTTTACTTGTTTTGGAGTTCTTCTTCTGCTTCTTCTTCGATCAGGGGATAGGTTCCTGGTCGACAGCCTGGGCTAGCAGGGTGGATGTCATTTGAGTTTCTGTTTGTGATTCATCCGCAGTCGGATGGTGCTCTTATGTAAGATGATGTTGTATTCGTGTGGCATTGTATGCCTTTTGTATGTATCCCTATCTATTATGTAATGTTGATGTAATGATATCCACCTTGCAAAAGCGTCTTCAAGATGCGCTTCTTTCCTTGGTGGGACCTTCGAGTTCCTTTAGGATAGGGTCGCATCTTGGGCGTGACAAATGGTATCAGAGCCTCGACCGACCCTAGGAGCCCCCTTGATTGATCGTGTAGTTTGGCCGTTGTTGAGTCTAGAAGAAAACTGTTTTCTGAGTCTAGCTATATCGGAGAGTAGGAATTCTTTTTACTCCTCAGCCCCTTCGTCGCTCTGGTAAGGAATCTTGACGTAGGTGTTTTGAACTACTCCTCTTCCCCTTCAAATTCTTATTTAGGATCATGCGGTTAGTTTTCATTCGTTGTCCATCCTCTTTTGTCCGGCGCATTCCTTGTCAAGCTGATTCGAACCTCTTTGTCTTTGGGAGATCAATCCTCAGCTCTTTTCGATCAATGTTGTTTCCCTGTCCGAAGTTGTCTTTGTTTTTCCCGCCCACCCTTTTTCCTTCTCGGAACCGAAGTCCGTAATCGAGTATCCTTCCTACTCGTGCGAAGTCTTTGTTTTCTTTCCTCAATGATTTCAACTGGTGTTTTGTCTTCAAGATATTCGTCGGTTTCCCCTTCCAAGTTGCCTTTGTTTTTTTCCCGCCCTCCCACCCTCTTCTTCCCGGAGTTTGAGTCCCTTTCGACCATCTATTTAATTCGCACGGAGCCTCTTCAGTTTTCCCTCATTTATTTCAACCGGTGAAATATCGTCTCGTTTGACATTCTTCATCTCTTTTCTTTTCCGGTGGACTCAATTCAAGTTTTTTGGGTTGATCACATTCTTTTCTTTTTGTAAAGTGTTCTCCTTGCTCGTGTGCCTCTCGCCAGTTTATCCTTCCGGAGTGTTCAAGACAACTCAGGAGATTCGTCTGTGTTTGAATTAATTCGAGGTTGTCACCTCATTTAAATATTTCAATTGTTTCGGTGCATCATCTATCTTTTCAACAATCCTTTCTAACGGTGTTTTTCTCTTAGTGGGCCCTAACCCACAGGTCTTTTCCTAGGATCTTACCTGACTATTCTAATTCCCCCGGGGTTATTCAAAATTCTTTTCAAGTGTGACGTAAGAATGGATCCCATCAGTCACATGCCTTCTCCAAGATCTCGTTTAAATTCTTTTCATTGTGGGCTCAACCTCTCTGCTTTTCGTTCTCCCGGAGTATCTCAATAATTTTTGGTGGTGTTTCTCGTCATCATTTGAAGACCGAAGAAGAACTTTTCCTCTAAATCTTGTCCGTTCTCTCGAAGATTCATGTCGCTAGCTTGATGTTATCCGCTCAAATTGTTTCAAGTCGTGCAATTCTTTTTCATCCATCCGGAGTATTTCAGGAGTTGAATTCTGTTTCTTTTCACCGGAGGCCATCGTTCTAGAAGAATTCTTCGTCCTCACATTTCAGCTACCGTTATCCAATTATCCCGGTGCTTCGTTCAAGTGTTCATAATCAGCTCATGATCTCTTTATTCTTTTGCATCTAAATCCCCTCTAGCATATTTGTTCTGCTAATTCTTCCCGGTGATTCATTCCCTTTCATCAGTCATTTTGAATTCTTACGGTGGTTCGTTCAAGATTCTTTTTCCTTGATTATCATTTTAAACCATTCGTTCTTTCGAATCCAACCGGTGGTTCATGCAGACCTTTTCAAGTTTGCGACATGTCACCACTTAATCTTTTTCAAGAAGAATAAGTAGTATGCAAAATCCATTGCTTGTCATCAATTTAATTTGATGAAGGATAAGCATACAATAAATCTTATTCTTATTTCCTCAAGGGGATTAATCCCATCCTTTGGAGTTTGTTCTTGACGAATAAATTCTAGTTTCAAGTGCTTCATCTTTTCTTTTCCGGAGTTCAAATTTCCTCGGTCATCTCGTCGGAACCTCCCTCTAAAATCATCGCAATGCTCATCTATTCCTTCATCCTGCATTTTATCTCGTCATCCTTTTGTCACCGGAGTTCTGCATGATGGTTCTTCATGATTCAATTCATTCTTCAAGTGTGCATCAAGATTCTTGTTCAAGGAGTTCTAGTATCTTTTGTTCTTGCATCTCGAAGTGCAATTAATTCCCCGTATTATTTTGAAGTGGAGTTTTGCATTTCTTCGTTCTTCTCAGCTATTCAATCTTTTCTGCTTGTGGTTGGTTATCACCTCATAATTTTGAGATGTTATCCATAAGTCCACAACAAGTTTATTCTTTTCGTTGTTGATTTTTCTCAACAACTTTGTTTAAACCTTTTCCTTCTAAAGATGCTTTCTATTTCTTTCATGGCACAAGTTGTCATTTTCTTCTCCGTTCTTTTTATTCAACTCTTTTAATTCTTTTCGGAGGTTTTGTGTCTTGGCTTCATCAAGTATCATTCTATCCTCTAAAGTTCATGTTCTTTTCCTTCCATCTTCAGCCGGAGCGCTGTCTAAATCCTTTCAGTCTTATCCGTTTCTTATCTCCTTCTAACCGGAGTGGTTTCATAGTCTATCTGATCCCGTGAGCTTTCGATTCTCGTCATTCTCGTCGTTCCTCTCTTCTTCTCGAATGCTCTCGATTCTTTGCTTCTTCTCTCGAGTTCTTGTTTCACCTTATCCCTTTTCCCTTCTGTCTCGGTCCTAAGATCTTGGGACGAGATCTCTTGTTAGTGGAGGAGTGTTGTAATGCCCCAGATTCGATGCGCGAGGTGTCTGCCAGTATTTCGCTGACATTGCCATGTCATTTGCTTGCGTGTTGCATTTTATCATGTCATCATGTGCATCTCATTTTGCATACGTGTTCGTCTCATGCATCCGAGCATTTTCCCCGTTGTCCGTTTTGTGATCCGGCACTCCTATGTCCTCCGGCGTCCCACTTTCATCTCTCGTTGTGAGCAGGTGTTAATCGTTCTCGGAATGGCCCAAGGTTTGCCAAGCAGCCTCGGTATAGCACCGGTAGACTGCCTGTCAAGTTTCGTGTCATTCGGAGGTCGTTTGATACTCCAACGGTTAACCGGGTAACCGTAAAAGCCTCTTTTGTTTGCAGCCCAACACCCCCACCAAAGTGGCTCAAAACCCAGCAAACACCCCTCCATGCTCTCGGTCGTTCGATCTCGATCGTGTGGGCGAAAACCGCACCTCATTTGGACTCTCCTAGCACCCAGAATCTATAAATAGGCCACCTCCCCCGAAATTCCCGGATGAAACCCTGGCTTCTACCTCCTCCCGCCGACGGACATGTCCACCCGCCGCCCGGACATGTCCGCCCGTCCCCGCGCCGCCGCACCCAGCCAACGGGAAGCTGCCACGTGGCACTCCCCGCCGCCTCCGCCGTCTGGCCCGCCCGGCCCGCGGCTGGCCCGCGGGACCCGCGCGCCAGCGCCGCCGCCCGAGCACGCCCGCGCCTCTGCCCGTCGCCGCCACCGGCCGCCCTGCGGCCCGGCTCCCCGCCGCCGACCGGGACGCGTCGCCGGCGCCCGAGCCGCCGCCGGTCCCGCCCGGCCGCCGCCTCCGGTCGCCCGCCCCGCGCCTCCCGCCGGCGCCCGGCCTCCGCCGCCTGCCGCCTCCCGCGCCGGCCCCAGCCGCCGCCGCCCGCCGCCGCGCCGCGCGCGCCCTCCGATCGCTCCGCCCGGCCTCCCCTCGCCTCCTCCAACCGGATCCGGCGAGGAGCGCCTCAGATCCGGCCTCCCCTCCACTCCGGCGAGCTCTCCCTCATCTCCGGCGTCTACTCCGGCGAGGTCCGTGGACCGGGATCAGATCCACCACCTCGCCCATCCAAACGCGGCATCCCCGTATCCCGGATCCATCCGTCCCGCGTTGACTTTTGCGGAGGTATAAATCTGTTAAGTCCCGAAATGTTTGCATTTTCATGCCATGTTCGTCGCATCATAACTCTGCATCCGTAGCTCCGTTTCATGCGTGTGATATGTCAAATTGTTCGTCTCGACGAGTACTTCATTTCATTTTATTGCATCATGTTCATTTGAGTCCATCCTCATGCCTTAATTATCATTGTAAGAGTGCTATGTGATGTTAATCTGCTGAAACTGTTATAACATGCTTATTTGTCATTTTTGCCATGTTTGATGTGTGCATCCTATGAGGTTGATGTCTACATGTGTTTTGATCTATGCCATGCCATCTTTCCAGAGGTGCAATCCATGTATTTTTGTGACTTGTGTACTGAGTGCATTGAGCTTGTTAAGTAGGGTACTTGCTGTTGCTGTTTTCCTGACAGATTCTGTTGTATTTTGTTGCTATGTAAACCTGCTGCTACAAGTCATTCTATGCATAATCTGGAGATGTTCACTAAATATGTTTTGTTATACATGTCTTGCTCTATCCATGAGGCCTTGGCGCAGTGGTAAAGCTGCTGCCTTGTGACCATGAGGTCATGGGTTCAAGTCCTGGAAATAGCCTCTTACAGAAATGTAGGGAAAGGCTGCGTACTATAGACCCAAAGTGGTCGGACCCTTCCCTGGACCCTGCGCAAGCGGGAGCTACATGCACCAGGTTGCCCTTTTTATACATGTCTTGCTCTATCCATTCATGCCCCTGGTTGCATTTATAGCCTGATGTTGCTTGTTGTAATCTTGCTCCAAACTTGCTAAATAATGTTGCTGTCAACCTGTTAACATTAAGTTCAGTTTTGGCCATGTGTTTTTCTAGTGATCCATGCACCCTATGAACTTGATATTGCCATGCTTAGCTTCATAAACATGTCTTCTTACTGTTGGTTGCCTTGCCATGCCATGTATTGCTCGGTGGTGAGTGGTTCAAGCTCACCAACATGCCTACTTATTGTTGTTCCTGCCATGTATGAATCTGTCATATAACTTGCCATGTTTACATGGGTGCCATCATATTTTCTGTGCCTTTTTGGCTCATGGTCAGTAAGGGACTTTTGTTGTATGCCATTAGTAGACTCATTCCATGCCTTTGTTTGCCATGATAAGTTCCTGTAACATGTTGTTTGATAGCTCTAAACATTGCAACCTGATGTTATTTCTGCAAAGTCTGAAACTGTTAATATTTGCAATCATTCCATGTCATTTTGAGCATGTTCTAGTGATTTCTGGAGACAGCTCAGTGTACATGTTTTGTTATGCTTTACCTGTACTTCATGCCCATGCCTTTTGTTCTTACGTTGGGGTGCTATAGCATATTGTTTTGATGCTTGCAAGTTGCCTAGTTGCTGTTATGGACAGATTGTTGTTATGCTTTGTATAGAGTGTGTTGAACCGTTGCTCCGTTTTGAGTGTGCTATATATGAAACTTGCTTGATTTTGCATGTAGTTTCATATTATCATGTTGCATCCTTGTTTTGAGGTGTTCGCTTGATGTTTGAGTGCCTTTTTGCATCAATGCCATGCTTAACTTGTTTTGCTCATATCTTCTAGGCCGTAGCTCCGAATTAAACGAACTTTATATGTAACTTGACTAGAATTTCGTGTAGATCCTCTTGGTGCTCTTTAACTTGCTGTTTAAAAAATTCAACTTAAGGTTTATTCAGTTCTGGACCAATTTCGAAATTTGCATACGAGAACTTGCCGGAATTGTTATATGTTGTTTCCGGCCGCATTTAAACTTGCCTTGATGTGTTGGTCTTGTTTGCATCATCTCTTGCCATGAGTAGCTTCATGTAGCTTTGTCATGCATCATGCTTGGTTGTGCATCATGTCTTGCCTATGTGTGGTGTGTTTACCGTGTTGTGTGCTTCTTCTCGATAGTTCCTGTTTCGTTGCGATCGTGAGGATTCGTTCGTCTACGCTTGGTTCGTCTTCGTGGCTTCATCTTCTTCATGGACTCGTTCTTCTTCCTTGCGGTATTTCAGGCAAGATGACCACTACCCTAGATCTCACTACTATCATTGCTATGCTAGTTACTTCGTTCTTTTGCTATGATGCGCTTCCTATAACTTGTTCTTCAAGCCTCCCCAAATTGCCATGAACCTCTAACCTTTGACACCGTTCCTAGCAAACCGTTGCTTGGCTATGTTACCGCTTTTGCTCAGCCCCTCTTAGCGTTGCTAGTTGCAGGTGAAGTTGAAGATTGCTCCATGGTGGATAGGGTTATGTTGGGATATCACAATATCTCTTATATTATTAATGCATCTATATATTTGGTAAAGGGCGGAAGGCTCGGCCTTATGCCTGGTGTTTTTGTTCCACTCTTGCCGCCATAGTTTCCGCCATACCGGTATTATGTTCCCGGATTTTGCGTTCCTTACGCGGTCGGGTGATTTATGGAACCCCCTTGACAGTTCGCTTAAAATAAAACTCCTCCAGCAAGGCCCAACCTTGGTTTTACCATTTGCCTCACCACCACCTACCTTTCCCTTGGGAGTAATTAACCCAAGGGTCATCTTTATTATAGCCCCCCGGGGCCAATGCTTGTCTAAGTGTTGGTCGAACCTAGAGCACCGTGCGGGACCATCCCTTGGCAACTTGGGTTACGTCGGTACCTGTACGCTTTGCTTATCCGGTGTTGCCCTGAGAACGAGATATGTGCAGCTCCTATCGGGATGTCAGCGCATCGGGCGGCTTTGCTGGTCTTGTTTTACCATTGTCGAAATGTCTTGTACGCCGGGATTCCGAGACTGATCGGGTCTTCCTGGGAGAAGGTATATCCTTCGTTGATCGTGAGAGCTTATGATGGGCTAAGTTGGGACAACCCTGCAGGGTATAAACTTTCGAGAGCCGTGCCCACGGTTATGTGGTAGATGGGAATTTGTTAATGTCCGATTGTAGATAACTTGACACCAGATCCGAATTAAAACGCATCAACCGCGTGTGTAGCCGTGATGGTCTCTTCTCGGTGGAGTCCGGGAAGTGAACACGGTCTTTGGGTTATGTTTGACGTAAGTAGGAGTTCAGGATCACTTCTTCATCATTGCTAGCTTCACGACCATTCCTTTGCTTCTCTTCTCGCTCTCATTTGCATATGTTAGCCACCATACTTGCTTAGCCGCTGCTGCAACCTCACCACTTTACCCCTTCCTTTCCCATTAAGCTTTGCTAGTCTTGAAACCCATGGGAATGGGATTGCTGAGTCCTCGTGGCTCACAGATTACTACAACAACAGTTGCAGGTACAGGTTATGCGATGATCATGACGCAAGAGCGATGTTTACTTGTTTTGGAGTTCTTCTTCTGCTTCTTCTTCGATCAGGGGATAGGTTCCTGGTCGGCAGCCTAGGCTAGCAGGGTGGATGTCGCTTGAGTTTCTGTTTGTGATTCATCCGTAGTCGGATGGTGCTCTTATGTAAGATGATGTTGTATTCGTGTGGCATTGTATGCCTTTTGTATGTATCCCTATCTATTATGTAATGTTGATGTAATGATATCCACCTTGCAAAAGCGTCTTCAAGATGCGCTTCTATCCTTGGTGGGACCTTCGAGTTCCTTTAGGATAGGGTCGCATCTTGGGCGTGACAGCCATCTGGAGCAGACCGATAGCTACGCCCCTGGCCATCAGGTGAGGTTTGGAAGCTTCAACTACACTGCCGACATCCGTGGAGACTTGATCTTCGACGGATTTGAGCCCACGACAGGTGCGCCCAACAGTCACGATGAGCATGACTTAGATCTGTCATCGGATGCTGTTCAGGAGATCACACCTGCAGCCGCGCCGGCCTTAAATCTGGAGCAGATCATGCCATCCGGGGACGGGTGGATGGACCCTGCCACGGAGGCCGCACACTCAGCGGCGAGTGAGCCGAACACAGATCTCACTTCCAAGGAGGTCTGTGTCTTCGGACCCTCGGACTCGTCTCTGGCCAGGGGCTCCGAACCGCGTGCATCCGTGCCCACCAAACCTGATTGGGCACCGATCATGGAGTTTAGCTCCACGGATATCTTTCAGCATTCGCCCTTGGGTGATGTGCTAAACTCATTAAAATCTCTCTCCCTGTCAGGAGACTCTTGGCCAAACTATGTCCGACTTGAGTGGGAAGCAGACGACGAAGAAATTCGTTACCCACCCACCACCCACTTGGTAGCCACTATCAACGACTTAACCAACATGCTTGATTTCGACTCTGAAGATATCGATGGTACGGACGACGACGCCGGAGAAGAACATGAACCACCGCCCACAGGGCGCTGGACTGCCACCTCATCATATGATATATATATATATATATATATATATATATATATATATATATATATATATATATATATATATATATATATATATGGTGGACACACCCAAAGAAAGCAATGGCGATGAGGCAACAGAGGATAATCCCCTTGAGAAGCAATCTAAGCGCCAGCGTCAACGGCACCGCTCTAAGCCCCGCCATCGCAAAAACAGCGATACCGGCACAAGAGACAATAGCACTCCGGATGATGCCAAAAACAAAAACAATCCCACCCGGCCAAGCTTCGATCAAGTCGGACGGGAGGATGGGCAAGCTAGCCCCGATGAACAGGCAATGGATGGAGACCTGGAGGATGACAATTACATGCCCCTCTCCGAAGACGAGGCGAGCCTCGGCGACGAAGAATTTATCGTGCCTGTGGATCCTGTCGAGCAGGAGCGCTTCAAGCGCCGGCTTATAGCCACTGCAAAAAGCCTTAAGAAAAAACAGCAGCAGCTTCAAGCTGATCAAGATCTGCTAACTGATAGATGGACTGAGGTCCTAGCAGCCGAGGAATACGGACTCGAGCGCCCAACCAAAAGTTACCCGAAGCGCAGGTTGTTACCTCAATTCGAGAAGGAGGCACTGGAGCCTAAACTACTAGCACAGGATGCGGCTGACCGGCCACCTCGTGGCCGAGACAAAGCGGCGTATTAGCCCGAACACCAGCCCAGACAAACAAAAACACAAAGGCCCGGGGCTACACACGCAGGACCTGCGAGACGAGTTGGAAAATAAAGCAGGACAATCAACATCGATCTACGGATCACGGGGGCGCGCCCCAACGCGTGACGATGTCCGCCATGCTGGATATACTAAATACAAATCTGGCGGGCCGAATACAACCGACTAGACTCATTTGAACTGTGTCGTGATGTAGCCCGGCATAGAGGCGCCGCACACCCCCTATGCTTCACTGACGAAGTAATGGAGCATGAGTTCCCAGAAGGGTTTAAACCCGTAAACATCGAACCATATGATGGGACAACAGACCCCGCGGTATGGATTGAAGATTTCCTTCTCCACATTCACATGGCCTGCGATGATGATCTACATGCCATCAAGTACCTCCCACTAAAGCTCAAGGGATCGGCTCGGCATTGGCTGAATAGTCTGCCGGCAAACTCCATTGGCAGTTGGGAAAACCTGCAAGATGCATTCCTTGACAACTTCTAGGGCACTTATGTGCGACCATCAGACGCTGATGACTTAAGTCACATAACCCAATAGCCTAGAGATTCAGCCAGGAAATTCTGGACTCGGTTCTTAACTAAAAAGAACCAAATTGTCGACCGTCCGGATGCCGAAGCCCTAGCGGCCTTTAAGCACAACATCCGTGACGAG
The DNA here is from genome assembly GCA_963921465.1 of Triticum timopheevii. NCBI lineage: Eukaryota > Viridiplantae > Streptophyta > Magnoliopsida > Poales > Poaceae > Triticum > Triticum timopheevii. Next base: position 241,179,729 of record OY997264.1, on the reverse strand, counting down.
TGGCTTTCCCGACACCTCGGCCAAGAGAAGCCGAAATCCATGGCAGCCCTTACGACACTCATGACCCGCTTTTGTGCGGGCGAGGACAGCTGGCTAGCTCGTAGCAACATCGTCTCAAGCAAGCCTGGGACTTCTGAACCAAGAGATAACAACGGCAAGCCCAGACATAGCAAACACAAGTGTTGTAATAATGGAGACAACGCCGAAGACACGACCGTCAATGCCGGATTCAGCGGCTCTACTACAGGTCAAAGGAAGAAACAATTCAAAAGAAACAGTCCGGGCACGTCCTGTTTGGACCGTATACTCGACCGTCCATGCCAAATTCATGGCACCCGAGGAACACCTGCTAACCATACCAACAGAGAATGCTGGGTCTTCAAACAAGCCGGCAGGTCAGGTGCCGAAAACAAGGAGAAGGGTCGCAAAGCGATGACAACGACAAGGAGCCCCGGCCACCAAACACAGGAGGGGAAAAGAAGTTTCCCCTGCAAATCAAAACGGTGAACATGATAAACGCCACCCATATTCCCAAGCGGGAGCGGATGTGCACACTTAGGGATGTTGACGCAATGGAGCCAGTCACCCCAAAATATAACCCATGGTCGTCCGGCCCAGTCACCTTTGACCGTACGGATCGTCCAACCAATACTAGTCAGGGCAATTCAGTCGCACTAGTCCTTGACCCAATAATTGACAGATTCCACCTCACACGAGTCCTTATTGACGGAGGCAGCAGTCTGAACCTGCTGTATCAGGACACCGTGCACAAGATGGGTATCGATCCTTCAATTATCAAACCCACTAAAACCACCATTAAAGGTGCTATACCAGGTGTGGAGGCCCGTTGTACAGGCTCCATCATTCTGGAGGTAGTCTTCGGACCACCGGATAACTACCGCAATGAAGAGTTAATCTTTGACATCGTCCCTTTTCGTAGCAACTATCATGCATTGGTCGGACGAACCGCATTTGCTCGATTCAACGCGGTGCCACATTATGCCTACGTTAAGCTTAAGATGACCGGTCCACGCGGCGTCATAACAGTTAATGGCAAGGCCGAACGCTCCCTCCGTGCCGAAGAGTACACCATTGCCTTAACAGTAGAAACACAGAGTGGCATCTCTCAATCGAACCTTGAGTCGACAGCCAAGCTTCCGGACACCATCAAAGGAGTCCGAACTACTTCGCGGAAGGATAGCCCGGCTCATCAAGAGCTCAATCAAACACTCCGGCAATAGACGGAGGCAAAGCTAGGATAGGCCACGCAACGCGGCTTAACCGCTCCATGGCAAATAAACATTTTTTGCATTTTCTTTGCAGGTCCACTCTTGAGTAGGCCATGACTGGCGACATGGCAGCTAGACCCATGAATGGACGAATATACCAAGAAGTGAAACAGCTCGAACGCGTTAGGGAATCCTTAGATATTCCCCTCGATGACCATCCGATTACAACCCGGATCCACACACAGCCTCCCCCGCCTAGTCTCAACAGGTTCCGAAGTCATATTTCTTTTTATCACATTACCTGTACTCACACGCATCGACGTATTATTCAATTACAACATGTGGCTTTATATGACGCTCATTTGCTGTTGTTTCTTATTGACACTCTTTGTCAAATGGCATCCGTACACTACGATATGCCTTAATATGACAGGGGCCTCGTTGTACCCATAATACGGCAATAAAGTCCAGACACCCTCACGGTCGTTCGGCACCCCGAACTTATAGCATTATATGCATCGGCTCCGAATCATGTCTTGGGTCAATAGTTGGGTTACCCGGCTCCTGTGCTTGCTACCCTATGTTTCGCTATATCGTCTAGGGTAGTAAAGGGAGAACTACTACGATTGTGTCCCGGTTCTTCCAGACGAGCTCCTCAGTAGAGAAAGCTGAAAACTGACTGTCATGATACGGCGAGAGCTGGTCAGCTGTTCGAGAGGTTACAAAATCTTTAAGGATTTCTTCCGCACTATGCGATAACTAATGCAGCGTGCGGTGGATCGGCTTTCTCTCCCGATCAGGTGCTTATAGAGCCCCTAGTGCGGTCTTCCGAACACCAGGGGCTGCGCCTACCTTTCTTTTGTCAAAATCCTATGGCTAAGTGAGGATGATAAAGCCTTATAGTCCGATTGCCTGGTTCGTTGCGCTGAACACCTCCTTCAAGGACCCAAAACTGGGGTAAAGATTGCTCAGGTTCATCCCGAACACCCCCGTATTTCCTACGTGGGGGCAGAAGCCGACGACTGGCCAACTCTCAGGGTTAATATATAAAACAGCCGCACAAGAGGTAAAATTTCCAAAATAACAGGCATTATATCATTTAAATAACCTTGTTCAAACATTACATGGGACAACATGAATGTATTCATGGGAATATAATGTCCTTGGCACATTGCTCCGCTACAAGGCGAGATCCTTTGAGGACACTATCATAATATAACTCGGGCTTGCGGTGCTCCTTCCCCTCAGGCGGTCCCTCGGTCATCAGCTTTTCAGCATCCATCTTCGCCCAGTGCACCTTTGCGCGGGCGAAGGCCATTTGCGCACCTTCCATACAGACCGACCGCTTGATGACTTCAAGTTGAGGGCATGCACTCACCAGCCGCTTCACGAGTCCGAAGTAGCTGCTGGGAATCGGCTCGGCAGGCCATAGTTGGATAATTAAATCCTTCATGGCTAGTTCGGCTGCCTTATGCAGTTCGATCAGCTGCTTCAGTTGATCGGCAAAGGGCACTGGATAATTTGGCGCCAGATACTGCGACCAGAAGAGCTTCCCGGCAGTGCTCCTTTCTTTGGCTCGGCAGAATTGCGCGGCATCAAATATGTTGTGCGGCAGTTCCGCAAATACTCCTGGAGAAATCCAAATGCAATTAGTAACATGATTTTCTCCCTTCAAATATTTTGCTTTGCATAGAAAAACCCTTACCCACCGCGATTTTCCTTGCCTCCTGGATTTCCTGCATGGCGCCTTGGGTTTACTCCCGGGCATCGCGTGCAGCCTGCCAAGCATTTGAGAGTTCGGATTCCTTCTCCGTTAAACTCTGATCCAAGGTCTCGCATTTCTTCACGGCCTCTTGGAGCTCTTGCTCAGCTTCAATAACCCTGGCCTCGTGCTTTTCACGAAGAGCCTGCTCCGCAGTTGCCTTCTTCTTGGCCTCGGCCACAACCTTCTTAAGAGCCTCAACTTCGGCTGTCGCCCCTAGAGCACATCATGAAAATATTTTCATCATACTCAATTATTCATTCGTGCTGAACGCGAACAAGGTTTATTGCATATCTCGGTTATCCTCCAGCTGCTTTTTCAATTGGCCAAGCTCTTCTTCGGCCCGCTCCAGACTCTGCTTTAGTCTGGAGACTTCTGTAGTATGAGAGGCGGCAGTCGCTACAGACGCCTGCTTATAAAAAAAGAGGGAGAGGTGCCATAAGGTGAGTCTCCTGCGAACACATATTTGATCCTCTGTCCGGTTCTTTCTTTCGAACACCCAACAGTGTATCAGGGGCTACTACCTATACTATAACACTCTTTGAAACCTCACAACATACCTCAAAGCCCGTTATAAGGCTGATGCAGGCTTCATTTAGCCCGCTTTCAGCAGACCGAATCTTCTCAATCATCGCACCCATAAGGGCACGGTGTTCTTCAACAATGGAGGTGCTCTTCAGCTCCACAGACAAGGTATCCGGCACCTCTGGTTGGGCAGAGGTTGCCGATGGAACAGGCGCACCCCCTCTTGTCAAGGGAGGCTGGCTACCTAATTCCAGAGCCGTATCGGTCTCCGGAATTGTGTTCGGCTGGGGGCCGAATCCAAGATGGCCCCCGTTGTCGGTGTCCATGGGAGCTTTGTCTCCCGCGTGTCCGTCCATCGAAGTTTGACCCCCTGGCGCCGCCTTGACGGTCTTTTCACCCCTCCTTGGCCTAGGTCCCTATGGGACGATGCCTCGGTGTCATTCCCGTGTTTTGGGGAGGGGGCCTTCGGGGGTCTCCCGCTGTCCATAGCATCCGAGCCAAGTAAATCCTCCGATGAGGATTGTTTGGCGCGGGACCTCGTCGGACTGCAAAACAAGTGTGGCTTAATGATTAAACGTCATACAATAGTGAGTCTGGATGTGCAAACGTGTCCGGATTTTATATACTCACGATTTCACCAGGGGCTGGACCCTGGGATCCCACTCCGGGCTGTTGTCGGTGGCAGTGGCGGATTCCTCCGGAAGGGGAGTTTTCCCCTTCTTAGGCGACTCGGCCTCCAAGTTTGTGGAGGCCGTCCTTTTCTTTCCTCCCCTCGCTGAGGGGGATTGGCTTTCCTCCTGTTCCTCATCTTCCTTGGAGGAAGAGTGGGCCTTGGAGTCTTCGGATACTGTGTCCGAAGTTCCTCGGCGAGGACGCGCGCCCCTGGTCTCTTTAACCTCTTTTCCGGTTCTGTTCTTCGGCGCCTTGTAAGGCGCCGGGACCAGCATCTTCGTCAAAAGTGGGCCGGCTGGTTCTTCTGGCAGCGGGGTCGGGCAGTAGATCCGCCCTGCCTTCTTTATCCATCCCTAGGAGAGTTGTGGAAAAAAACATTAAGGGTTTCCTTTGGATTATATAAATAAAGCATGTGACTTGCCAACATACGGAGACTTACCGAACTCGCAGGTCGGGACAGTTGATACCCGCGGTCCTCGGCGGAGTCCGGCCATGATTTGCTGGACTTAAAAAGCACTTTCCAGATGTCTTCGTGCGATGAGTCGAAGAACCCTAGTAGGGTCTGGTGCTTGGCCGGGTCGTACTCCCATAAATGACAAGCCCTATGTTGGCAAGGGAGAATTCGGTGAACTAACATCACCTGGACAACATTGACAAGTTTGATATTCTTGTCTTCCATACCCTTGACGCGCGTCTGGAGCACCGACAACTCGTCGGGCGAAGACCAGTTCAGGCCCTTCTTGGGCCAGGACGTAAGTCGCAATGGGGCTCCGGATCGAAATTCGGGAGCTGCGGCCCATTTGGTGCTGCGTGACACAGTGACATAGAACCACTGTTGTTGCCATCCCTTGACGGAATCATTGAAGGTACCTGATGGCCATGTGACGTTGGGCATATTGCTCACCATGGCTCCTCCGCACTCAGCGTGCTCGCCACTCACCACCTTGGGCTTCACATTGAAAATCTTCAGCCATAAGCCGAAGTGTGGGGGATGCGGAGAAAGGCCTCGCACACGACGATGAATGTCGAGATGTTGAGGAAGGAATTGGGGGATAGATCGTGAAAATCGATCCCATAGTAATACATAATGCCGTGAACGAATGGGTGGAGGGGAACCCTAGCCCACGGACAAAATGAGGAAGGAATACAACCCTCTCATGGGGTTCCAGAGTAGGGACGATCTGTCCCGGCGCCGGGAGGCGGTGGTTGATCTTCTTGGCCAGATACACGGCCTCCCGAAGTTTCTTGATGTCCTTCTCCCGGACGGTAGAGGCCATCCACTTGCCTCCTGCTCCCGATCCGGACATTTTTGGAGGGCCCTTGTGGGCGGAGAAGGTGAATGCTTGGGCACTGGAGCTCGAGCGAGAGGGAATGGATGAGCAGAGGAAGAAGAAGGTGTGGGTGAAAAAGGGGAGTCCTTATCTCCTTATAAAGGCCGCGGGGACGCCTCCCCACTTGCCCTGGAAACTCGCTTATCCCCCAAGCGCCGTCATTAATGGCGCAGTTGGGTTACCCACACCCGTGTTGATGAGAATCCCCATGATAAGGGGACACGATCTCTGCTTCGACGAGATGTGCCAATAAAACCGCCTCGCAAGACGTGCAGTAGCAGGTTGGAAAAAATGGTTTGAATAATGACCGGGACGCGGCATGATATCACGCTAGGTAAAACTTGTCAGCAGATTGGACTCGTGGAATATTGTGCTCTCTATGGTGGAACATGGAATTTGTTTTGCAGAGTCAGACATGATTCATGTGTTCAAAATCTACCTTGGAGTATTCGGAGAAGGAACCCGCCTTGCAATGCCGAAGACAATCTGCGCGCCGGACTCATAGTCATTGAAGCCTGGTTCAGCGGCTACTAAGGGAGTTCCGAATTAGGGGGTTCTCGGACAGCCAGACTATATGCTTATGCTGGACTGTTGGACTATGAAGATACAAGATTGAAGACTTCGTCCCGTGTCTGGGCGGGACTCTCCTTTGCGTGGAAGGCAAGCTTGGCAATTCGGATATGTAGATTTCCTTCTCTGTAACCGACTCTGTTGTAACCCTAGCCCCCTCCGGTGTCTATATAAACCGGAGGGTTTAGTCCGTAGGACAAGAACAATCATAACCATAGGCTAGCTTCTAGGGTTTATCCTCTACGATCTCGTGGTAGATCTACTCTTGTAATACTCATATCATCAAGATCAATCAAGCAGGAAGTAGGGTATTACCACCATAGAGAGGGCCCGAACCTGGGTAAACATTGTGTCCCCCGCCTCCTGATACCATTAGCCTTAGACGCACAGTTCAGGACCCCCTACCCGAGATCCGCCAGTTTTGACACCAACACCTGCCTTGTAGGAGAGGACGCTTCTGGAAACACATGCTTGCACTCACCGGCTCTCGCTGTCGCCCAGCCGACGAGTCTCCCCCAACCTCCGACCCCGCCCACATCCGCCGCTCCTTCAACCATGCTGCTTCCGCCCGCAGCAATCGTGCCCTTCATGGCCTGCGGCCCTGCCCCCTCTTCCTCGGCCAGCTCTCATGGCTTCCCTGGCATCGTCGATCTGGGATGTCCGATGCATCATTGTCATCATTGCGCCGTCCTCCTCGATCAATGGCGGCAGCGAAGATGCAGGATATGAGGTGGAGATGAGCAGTGCAAGAGGGGTCGCGTGGGGAGAGGAGGAGGAAGAGAGGGAGAAGAGGAGGTAGCTGTGACAGGAGGAAGAGTGAGAAGAGAAGGGGTGGTGGAGAAGGAGGAGGAGGAGGCGGAGCCCGGGGCACGCTCGGGGTGGAGCAATTTTTTTCTTGTTTTATTATTTTTTTAGTTGTCTTATAGTAGTCTTAGATTTTTCATTTTGATGAGCCTCGCTTTGAGGAATTCATGGAATAATACATTTTCATGGAATAATGAATTAAGGAAGAAATGATATGAGTCTACCGCTTACAAGAAAAGATCTCATGATAGTCAATATGGGCCCTCAACACCCATCAATGCATGGTGTTCTTTGACTGGTCGTTACTCTCGATGTGGAGGCGGCCGTGGGATTGGGGAAAAGGGTCTAAGGTTCCACGACTGGAAGCACGCCGCGCGCGAGGAGAGGATTGGCCAAAATCATTTCGCACCTACGCGACGTTTCACCCAGTCGATAGATGCCAGAAATGAGCCCACCAGTCATACTCTAAAAAAACTTACCAACAGGTGAATATTAGATTTACCAAAGGTGAATATCTGACGGCCCAGACTCAAAATGAGGACGATCCGACGGTCACGAATGCATGACATCAAGAGATCACCGTGGGAGCGAGTTGGCTAACCTCTTTATTGGTTTAAATATGGTATCACTACAGTCGAGATTCAATAAACAATTAACATTGGGTGTATGACCATAGAAGGTTTTATTCATGTAAACAGAATAACAATTATTCTCTGTTTTAAATGAATAATCATATTTGCAATAAACATGATCCTATCTTGTTCATGCTCAACGCAAACACCAAATAACATTTATTTAGTTTCAACACTAATCCCGAAAGTATAGGGAGTGTGCGACGATGATCATATCAATCTTGGAACCACTTCTGACACACATCGTCACTACACCCTCAACTAGTCTCCATTTATTCTGTAACTCCTATTTCGAGTTACTAATCTTAGCAACCGAACATGTATCAAATACACAGGGGCTACAACGAGCACTAGTAAGGTACACATCAATAACATGTATATCAAATATACCTTTGTTCATTTTGCCATCCTTCTTATCTGCCAAACATTTGGGGTAGTTCTGCTTCCAGTGACCATTCCCTTTGCATTAGAAGCACTCAGTTTCGACCAATCAAGTACCAAACATACGACACCTCCAAGTTCCGTCGTGCTGATTAGAAGCATAGAAGAATTATGTAATTGATGCACCGCTAGGTGACAGACCTATTGCAGGATCAGATGCGGCACATAATAGTTCCGTTAGCACGACGGCGTGGTGACGGTGATGGTGATGTGATCCGCGCAGGGCTTCACCTAAGTACCACGAGAATATGACCGAAGGCATAAGCTATGGAGGGTGGCGCCGCACACGGCTTGGAACAATTGATGTGTGTTGTAGGGGCACCCCCCCCCCTGCCATATATAAAGGAGGGAGGGAGAGGAGGACGGCCCTAGGTGCGCCCCAAGTAGGAGGAGTCCTACTTGGGGGTCCTAATAGGATTCGACCCCCTCCCTTCCTTTTATCGTAGGGGGAAAGGGCAAAGGAGTGAGGGGAGGAGAAGGAAAGGGGGCCGCCGCCCCCTCTCCTTGTCCAATTCGGCCTCCTTCCCTATGGGGGGCGCGCCACCCCTATGTGTGCTGGTGTGCCTCCCTCCTATGGCCCATATGGCCCATATCTTTCCCCGGGGGTTCCGGTAACCCCTCTGGTACTCCGATATGTACCCGATACATTCCGGAACACTTCCGGTGTCCGAATACTACCTTCCAATATATCAATCTCTACCTCTCCACCATTTCGAGACTCCTGTCATGTATGTGATCCCATACAGGACTCCGAACAACCTTTGGTCACCAAAACACATAACTCATATAATAGAAATCGTCATCGAACGCTAAGCGTGCGGACCCTACGGGTTCTGTTGGGGACATTACCACTAGGCGTAAACCGGCCTTCTTGGGCCGGGTTAACTTCATTAGTGTTATAAGCAAATGAAGGCCCAAGGCCTGTAGTCGGTTTAGAACATGTAGCCGTAAACCGGCCTGATGTATAACTTGTATTGTAAGTTAGGAATAGAGAGATACCAACCGGAATACGAGTATGAACCGGTTGGGACTCTATGGACCGACGGGCGCCACCCGTGTATATAAGGGGACGACCCGGCGGCGGTTCAAGGGAGACAACCAACAACTCGAGCCTAGGCGAAGCTTGTTCGCTCCCTAGCCATCGAGACTACATCAATTCCATCACAACTAGACGTAGGCTTTTACCTTCATTGAAGGGGCCGAACTAGTACAAAACCCTTGTGTCTTTGTGTCCGCTTTAACCCCTTCAAGTAAACTCGTAGCGATGGCTCCACGACTAAGTCCTTTCACTAGGACATCTGCCATGACAAATCCACGACAGTTGGCGCCCACCGTGGGGCTACCGCACGATGGTTTGACGATCTTGGAGGGCAAGCTCAAGGGACTCGAAGGCTATGTTGTGGGCCGGATGACCAAGAGTCGTCGCGGCAGGATCTACATTGACGATGCAGGATGGGGTCCCGAGGCCGATTTGATCGAGTACGGGTACCGGGTCCCCTTCGGCGGCATACATGTTTTCATTGGCAAGATTGGTGAGCCTGGGCCTGAGCCGGACATCTGCACCGACCCCGTCGAAACAGCTCAGCGTGCGAGATCTACCCAGGCTAAACCGGCCATGAAGCGTGCCTTCCTTGGAGTCATCCACGGAGGAGAGCGTGAGGACGAGTCAGGACACGGTAGCGAGACTGTCGTTTATTCCGGCGACGAGTCCTCGACCGGAGAGACCGAATCACTATACCAGTTGCAAGACGACGAGGTTAGGGGCTGTTCCGATGGCGACAGTATTCCGGACCCCCCGGGCCAGATCAACCGGGTTGGAATATTCATGGCCGGCACCCAGGCGGCGAATCATTCTTCGACCGCCGTGGCAATGCTCTCCGGATTAGCAGCGGCAGTGGCAGCAGGGGCAGGAGTCCTTGTGCGCCCGCCGGTTCAAGTCCTATCCGATCTATTTGATGCGCTAGCCGCGCTTGTGGCGGAAGCCAATCCGGCGGATCAGGAGGCTCATAATGCAGAGATTGCAAAGGTGAAAGAGCAGATAGTACAAGCCAAAGCGGATCTGGCAGCAGAGAAAGACAGGATGGCTGCAGAGCGGGCCGCTTTGGACGCCCAGGCCTATAAGCTCATGCTTGACCAGAATGCATCACAGGAGGTCTTGAAGCGGATGCACAGATCGCGCCTGCCGTTAGGGTTTGACCCCCGAAATCTCTTTCACACTCCAGGAGCCGGACCCAGCAATCCGCCGCAGTACCTGGAGGCAAACCGGATTGAGACACCAGGGCCAGGAGCGACGGTCCAGCCCCGCCTGATGGAACCTCCTCAAGAGAACATTGTGGCCCCTCCGCCGGTCCAGACGCCCCCGGGTCATTATTCGAATCCTATGGACAACCTTGTTGCAGCCGCCGCGCGATTAGAGGCTATCCCGGTCGAAGGGGACTCTCCGCAAGCGATAGAAACGCGCCGGGTTAAGGAGCTTCTCCGAACTGCGCTGATTCAGCAGGAAGCATATTCGTACAGCCGTGACCGGATTCACTCTACGCCCCTCCCAAGCCGGAGCTATAGCAGGCGCATGAATGAACCGGCCATATCGAGCAACGCGCGAGGCCGTGAAGCGGCCCGTGGCAACAACCCGACAGGTGGTGTCCGCGATGCACAGGATGTGGTAGACCGGGCCCGGGTACGAAGGGAGGCCGAGTTAACAGCACAGGATGATGCGGGTCAACTTACACCGGTTCGCTCTACCACCTTTGCCGGACCAGGAGTCGCATCCGCTTTGGGAGTACCTTGTTTAATCCCCGCTTTACACAATGTGCACCTGCCCAAAGATTTCAAGGGTCCACGCAAGGTGCCGAATTACACCACGGATTTATCCCCTGAAGTGTGGGTAGAGAGTTATGAGATGGCCATGGAGATGCTAGACGTGGATGAGGCCGCGTGTGCAAAATACTTCACCATGATGCTTGAGGGCACGGCTCGTACTTGGTTGAAGAGCCTACCACCCAATTCTATCAGCTCATGGGCCCAGTTGCGGGCCCGGTTTATACAGAATTTTAAGCATACATGTAAGCAGCCCAAGTCCATAGTAGACCTGGCGGCCTGTGTCCAGGAGGAAGGAGAATCAACGACCCGTTGGGTGCTCCGTGTTTCGGAAATTTTGCACTTGTCTGACAGGATTAATGCTGACACTGCGATCTTAACTCTGGAAGGCAACTGCCGATTTGAGCCTTTAAAATTGAAATTGGGACGCATGAAGCGGTTCTGTAATGACATGGGAACCCTCATGGCCGCTTTAGTGAAGTATGCTGATTCGGACAGTACCAAGGATCCCGAGGCTGATGATGATGAAGCAGGGAAGGGAAGGAAGAATAGCAACTCCAAACAGCAGCAGTACAAACCGGCGGGTCATGGAAACGGAGGCAAGCGCAAGGCTGGATAGCAGCATGGATTTTGTGGCCAACACTAATGCACAGGACAGGGGGCAGCGGCGCAGAGGTAAAGCGGCGAATCGTAATGGGGCTCCCAATCCTAACGCAAGCCGTTTCAATTATTTGTTGAATCAGCCTTGCCCGAAGCACGGGACGAAGGAGTCGCCGGCTAACCACCTTTGGAAGGATTGTTATATTATGCAGGAATTTAAAAACTCTAATGCCTTTCGGTATGACCATGGGTCAGGTGGCGGTTCAGGATCCGGTTTCCATGGACCGGGTCACGATGGAGCTTTCGGTTCAGGTCTCAGTCAGGGCGGTCACAACAACCAGAATAGTCAGAACGGCCAGCAGCAGCAGCAGCAGCAGGCGGGTTATCAGAGCCAGCCAAAGCAGTTGAACAATGGGCAATACCATGTTTTCACAACTAGCTTGGATAAGCGCGACCGAAAACTCCACAAACGAGTGGTGAATTCTGTTGAACCGGCCTTACCACGTTACTTACGCTGGTCAGAGCAGCCTATCGTGTGGAGCAGAGAGGATCACCCACCCCGGGTTGATAATCCGGGCCAGCTAGCATTAGTGGTAGACCCTCAGGTAGGGGGTTATAAGTTCACCAAGGTACTCATGGATGGAGGAAGCAGTATTAACATACTATACTATGAGACATTCCGGCGCATGGGTCTAACAGACAAGGATCTCAGACCGTCTAATACAGTGTTCCATGGTGTAGTGCCAGGCAAATCTGCATATCCTGTTGGTAAGATAGCCCTAGATGTGGCTTTTGGGGATGAGCACGATTCTCGGTCGGAAAAATTAACCTTTGAGGTAGTGAAGATCCGGAGCCCGTATCACGCCTTGTTTGGGCGGCCGGCTTATGCCAAGTTTATGGCGCGGCCTTGTTATATCTACTTACGGCTCAAGATGCCGGGTTACAAGGGGACGATAACGGTTCATGGGAGCCGTAGGGTCGCTTTGGAATGTGAGGAAGGTGATGCGGCTTATGCAGAGTCGGTTTGTGCCACGGAAGAGTTGAAGTGTTATAAGGACAATGTTGATCCGGCGGATATGACCCCTTTGAAGAAGCCAACTACAGAGCATGATTCAGATTTGAAGTTCAAATCGGCAGCTGAGACCAAGCTTGTTGACTTCGTGCCCGGTGATTTGTCCAAGCAGTTCACTATCAGTGCCAACCTGGATCCCAAATAGGAAAGCGCGCTCATCGAGTTCATTCGTGAGAATCGGGACATCTTTGCATGGAAACCGTTCGACATGCCAGGTGTACCGAGGGAACTCGCTGAGCACACTCTTAATGTGGATCCTAAGTATAAACTGGTGAAGCAATTCCTCCGCCGGTTTAACGAAGAAAGGCGCAAAGCCATTGGAGAGGAAGTGGCCAGGCTTTTAGCAGCTGGTTTTATCGTTGAAGTGTTCCATCCAGAGTGGCTTGCTAATCCGGTGCTGGTTCTTAAGAAAAACGGCACTTGGCGTATGTGTGTGGATTACACAGATCTTAACAAGGCCTGTCCGGCAGATCCTTTTGCCCTCCCCCGCATTGACCAGATCATTGATGCCACGGCAGGTTGTGAGTGTTTGAGTTTTTTGTATGCATACTCTAGATATCACCAGATCAAGATGGCGGTTTAGGACCAGGAGAAAACAGCATTTATTACTCCCTTTGGAGCCTTCTGTTATGTATATATGCCCTTCGGGCTCAAGAGTGCCCAAGCCACCTATCAACGGTGTGTACAGAATTGCCTACATAAACAGATCGGCCGCAATGTGCACGCCTATGTGGATGATATTGTAGTGAAGTCAAGACAGAAGGAGACGCTGGTGGATGATTTGAAGGAGACCTTTGACAACTTGCGAGTTTACAAGATGATGCTTAATCCGGCCAAGTGTGTCTTTGGTGTTCCGGCAGGCAAGTTACTGGGTTTCCTGGTGTCTAACAGAGGAATTGAGGCTAACCCGGAGAAAATTACGGCTATTACCTCCCTAGCTAAACCGAAGTGTATCAACGATGTTCAGTGTTTGGCGGGCCGAATCGCTGCACTGAGCCGGTTTATCAGCCGCCTTGGGGAGAAGGCCATCCCTTTGTACCAAATGCTGAGGAAGACAGACAACTTCGTCTGGAGTCCGGCTGCTGATGAGGCATTTGAGGACTTGAAGCGGCAGTTAGCCAATCCGCCGGTTCTTGCAGCTCCGGTTGACAAGGAGCCACTATTATTATACGTAGCAGCTAATGCTCGGGCAGTTAGCGTGGCTATTGTGGTAGAACGCAAGGAGGCAGGCAAGGAATATCCGGTTCAGCGGCCGGTTTATTATATCAGCGAGGTGCTTATTGAATCCAAGCAGAGGTATCCGCATTGGCAGAAGCTGGTCTATGGTGTCTTCATGGCCAGCCGGAAGTTGAAGCAGTATTTTTAAGGGCACCCCATCACAGTGGTCAGTTCAGCTCCCTTGGGTGATATCATACAGAACTGGGAGGCGACTGGCCGGATTGCTAAGTGGGCTATAGAGCTCGGGCCACACGGACTGAAGTATGTACCTCGGATGGCGGTGAAGTCTCAAGCACTTGTTGATTTCATCAATGACTGGACGGAGTTACAAGCGCCAGAGGAGAAGTCGGATCACACATATTGGACTATTCATTTTGATGGATCCAGGCAATTGGAAGGCTCGGGGGCTGGAGTCGTATTAACTTCCCCACGAGGTGATAAGTTCTGTTATGTTCTCCGCTTAATGTTCCCTTGTACTAACAATGCAGCTGAGTACGAAGCCTTGCTCCATGGTCTTCGGATGGCTAAGGAGATGAACTTAAGCCGGGTTAAGTGTTTCGGTGACTCGGAGCTTGTGGCTCAACAAGTATCTGGCACTTGGGATTCTAAGGACCCGCTCATGGCTGCATATCGTCGGGAAGTGGATAATATTGCGGGTTGCTTCGAGGGTTATCAAGTGGATCATGTGGACCGTCGGAAGAATGAAGTGGCGGACGCTTTAAGCCGGTTGGGTTCTCAGCGCAAACCGGTCCCGCCTAATGTCTTTTTGGACGTGTTGCACAATCCGTCAGTCCAGCTCCCAGGTGAAGCGGATTTGGCTGTTCCTGACCCGGAGGCTCAATTGGTGGCAGCATTACATGCTATTCCGGATTGGACAGTTCCTTATCTTGCATACATGACCCGGGGGGAGTAGCCAGAGGATGAAATTCTAGCAAGGCAGATAGTCCGGCGATCCAAGTCCATGACGATTCTCAATGGTGAATTGCATCATTGCAGTGTATCAGGGGCATTTCAACGTTGTGTTTCTCCTGAGGAAGGCTGTGAAATTTTAAGAGAAATCCATGAAGGGGATTGTGGGCACCACGCCGGTTCAAAGTCTCTGGTGGCAAAGGCGTTTCGTCACGGGTTTTACTGGTTGACAGCACATGCTGATGCGGAGGACTTGGTTAAACGGTGCGATGGATGTCAGAAATTTTCAAGGCATGCGCATGTGCCGGCTCAAGAATTGAGGATGATTCCAATAACATGGCCGTTTGCAACTTGGGGGCTAGATATGGTCGGACCTTTTAAAAGATCCAAGGATAAGAAAACCCACCTTTTGGTGGTAGTTGATAAATTTACCAAGTGGGTTGAAGCGGAGCCTGTCAGCAAGTGCGATGCAGCAACAGCGGTGCAGTTCATCAAAAAGGTGACTTTCCGGTTTGGCTTTCCGCACAGTATCATTACTGACAATGGTACCAATTTATCCAAGGGGGCTGTGAAGGAGTTCTGTGAACGTGAGCACATCCGACTTGATGTGTCATCAGTGGCGCACCCCCAGTCCAATGGACAGGCAGAACGAGCTAATCAAGAGATCTTGCGAGGCATCAAACCCCGGCTTATGGTCCCATTGCAAAGAACACCAGGATGTTGGGTTGAAGAGCTACCATCTGTGCTATGGAGTATCAATACTACGCCAAACCGGTCCACAGGATACACACCATTTTTTATGGTCTATGGAGCAGAGGCAGTTCTCCCTAGTGATATCCGGCACGATTCGCCTCGTGTGGCAGCTTATGTTGAAGGGGGCAATGAGACAGCACGGCAAGACGCTTTGGACCTATTGGACGAGGCGCGTGATCTAGCGGCTGCCCGTTTGGAGATTTACCAACAAGATCTTCGTCGCTATCACAGTCGCCGGGTTAGAACCAGAACTTTTCAAGAAGGAGATTTGGTGCTTCGACTAATCCAAGACCAGACAGATATGCACAAGTTATCCCCACCTAGGGAAGGACCTTTCGTGGTCAGCAAGAATCTGCACAATGGGTCGTACTATCTGATTGATATTCGAGAGCATCAAGACTCACGTACATCAGAGGAAGAGACCAACAGGCCGTGGAACATAGCTCATCTTCGGCCTTACTATACTTGAGCCATCGGCTCCATCTATGTACATATCATGACAATGTATATATTATCTTTGATATATTAAACTGGAGCCTCAGCTAAAGCGGGGTCTTTGTCTTTCTTATCATGCGTGGTTACATGGAGTGGCTCTGTTTAAAGCGGCCTCCGGTTTACCCCTTGACATTTGCTTTTTATATATCACTGGGGGCCTTGGTCGTGTCCGAACCAACGCGACACTCTTTGATAGGCGACAGCCACCAGATCATTTGGGGACATGGTCAAGTCTGAACCAGTCACGCCTCTTGGTCGGCCTAAGGCCACAAAATCACTTGGGGGCATGGTCGAACCCGAACCATTGCCACGCCTCTTGATCTGGCATATATGCCACGAATCATTTGGGGACCTGGCTGACTTGAATCATTATCACTCCTATTGGGGGCTTGGTCCTGTCCGACCATGGTAACACCATCTGATCAGCTCAGTATAGCATATTTTTGCAAACGGTTTTTATCATTGCCTTTGCTTCCATGTTATTTTCATGGTTTGTTTGTTCTTTGTTTTTGTTGGATTTCTTTTATGTCAACAAACACCTTTTTCCGGTTCAGCCGATGGATTTGATTCCCCTTTAAACCGGAGGAGTATGCCCAGTTTACCTTTTCCTGTTAACATCATGAAGTAACAGGGGACTCGTATTGATTCAGTACGGTCTATACGGGAGCTGTTTTCTCCCCCCTTTTTTTGACGGTAACGGTTTATACAACCGCCGCTTCAGGCTTGGCTAAGCCAGCTTCATGCCCAAACATGGCAGGTATTTATGTATCACCTATTTGTTATATTACTGATACACATATCAAAGATCATAAACCGGCTGGCGGTATAACCGCCACCGAAGTTCAAATTTTTCTGATTGCAGGAAATATGAATTGAAGTTTTTCAAACAAAAGCTTCAGTACTTATGCACGAAGGCATATTCCAGGCAGAAGTATTAACTATCCTATTACAAGGCAGCACGGTGCCCAAACAAGATCATTGTTCTTTTGGGAAGATGTCAACGACAGCTATCCAAACCGGCTTCCGGTTCAAGCCTGCTCCTCATCCTCCGCCGCTTCAGTTTCCTCGTCTCTACCCATTGGCTGGAAATCAACAGTGGTCCAGTCGATTCCCATTAAAGCTTGGAAAACAGCCTCTTCATGGATCAGGGAAGACGGTTCAATATCAGGGGCATAAGTGTGCTTACGGATTGGAGGGATCAGATTCTCCGCTTCAACAGTCGGGGCAGGCACTCGCTTGTTCTAATCATTATATTGTGCTTGATAATATGTCAAGTCTACTTCTTCAGCTAGCTGACAAGCCAGAGGGCGCACGACACGGTTTATTGCCCTTAAATCCTCTTCGTTGAATTCAGAACCATCTTCTTTCAGGCTGGGATAGCCTTGAGATGCTTCCACAGGATCAAAATCTGGCACCCATGCTTTTGCCCGGATCAAGGCATTAATGGCTCCGGTTCGGGCAGCAGATTTTTTCAGCTCCTCAATCCGGGCTGGAAGCATTGACAACCTGTTAAGAGTGTCCTGGATTAAAGAGGGTGCCGGGTTGTTATGAGAAGCTGTGGTGATGATCCGCTGGGCTCCGGTATACAATTGTTCCACCAAGGTGTAGGCAGCCTTCAGTTTCTTCCGCGCATCATTTCCTAAGTGCCCAATGCGTGTGCCTACAACAAGATAGGAATGGTCTCAAACCGGATTTACGCTACAGCAGGTTCAAATTATCACAGAAGTTAAAAGGAGCTCACCAAAGATTGCAGCAGTCATGGAGTGTATTTGCCGCTGTACGGCCGTCAGTTCATCCACCACCGGTTTAAGGGCAGCCTCAGCATTTTCCGCTCTTTTGGTTAAACCGGCCTTCTCAGTGGCCCAGTCAGCCCGCTCTTTCTTGAAGCCTTCTTTCAGCCGTTCAGCAGTGCTCAAGGCGCTGGTTAATTCTTGCTTTGCCTTATCTGTTTCAGTCTGCTGGGTTTTCAAGGCCTCCTGCAAATCGGCAATCCGGTCCTCCTTGATTTTCACCTCAGCCTGCATACAGACAGCGTTTAAGCTTTACGCAAGCGATCCAAGAAATTGAAGTATCAACCACATAACAAAGTTATATGCCTGATACTTGGGGGCCAATGCACCTTCAATTTTTATATATTACTAGATTGCAAAGTCCCAAGCTCAATACAAGTATTCAACTTGGCACTTGGGGGCTAATGGCTATTTGATCAAGTTATGTTCTAAGGACAGTTTTCTATTGGAGCCCCGGTTTACTTATGCTAAGTTAGACCGGCCCTTGAGGGCTACACCGATGGGTTTCAAAAATGTTCAGGATCAAGTCCCGGTTTGACCAAGGTTACAAACCGGCCCTTGGGGGCTAGAAGGATGGATGCAATGGCAGCAAGAAAAGAAGTAAATTACCTCAAATTTATCCCTCGTCATCTTGACCAGGCCAGCTTCACAGTCACGGCTAGTGTAAAGCCGGTTTAAATAGCCGGAGTGAAGATCTTGGGCACTCAGAGCAGCATATGTCTCTAGTTCACCATCCCATTTTCCTTTGTTCAAAGTGGAAAAATCCTCTTTGATAGTATGCTTGGTAAGGGTGAGAGGATTCCCGGGTTCAAAGCGGCCCACACCGGTAATCACAACATCATCATCTTTTGACTCGCCGGTTTGTGTTGGCGCGGCCAGTTTGTCAGCAGGAGTGTGGGATTTCTCAATCCGGATGGAGCTGGCAGGCGGATCAGCAGAGGCTGAAGTGTTAATAAACCCTTCTTCGGGAGTAACGTCGTCTTGCAAAGGAGGATCATTGGGGATATCTTCAGGAGTAAACATTTCACGATCCGGCGCTTGGTCATGTTCTGGGGCTACATCTTCTTCAGCCGCTTTATCCAGGCGGGCCTTCTTGCTTGGTTTCAGTTTGGCCCTGAAAGAAAAACAAAAAGTCAAGGAAAGGCATAAGCCGTTACACAGTATACTGGAAGCATATGTTCAGTTTAACTTACCCAGCAACTATTTTCAATGGTGGTAGCTAAGTGGCCGACGATTCACCAGACGATGAATGAGAAGTGACCTGATAATCGGAGTCGGATGGATTAAGAGGTTGACGGAAGAAACCCGCTTTAGGATTTAAATCAATAAAAAGGTCGGAGACCTCGGAGCGGCATTTTCGAACCGGACTGTTCGGTAAACCGGCAGAGGTAACTACCTGGCCGCTGTGCCGGGTTGTGCGGCAAGCTTCGTGTTGCTGGGTCTTCATAAGAAATTTGGGATCCAAATAAGCAAGAGGATGAGAAAATTTAGCTTTCCGGTTTGCCTGGCGAAATTTTGGCAAAGGCAAGATTTCTGAATCGGAAGAGAGAATAGTTACCTCAACGAATCCCGCATTGCTGGCTTCGGCGTCATCCTGACAAGCATCATCATCAATAAGGCATGTAAAAAGTAAGCCAAGTGAATCAAGTTCTACCTCAAGATCCGGATTACCCACATCATCATCAATAGCTGGGTCAGATGAAGCGGTGGTTTTTCTCTTACGAGCTGGTTTCTTGATAACCTTGGTCTTGGGCTGGGTTGGCCGCCCTGCCTTCTCCGTTTTATCTTGTGGAAGCTTCTTGCTCCAAAATGGATTATCGCTCTGGATCAGCAGTAATTAAAGGTCAGGCAGATAAAGCAGTAACAGGTTCAATAATAGAGCAATTAAAATCTTACCGCTGGCGGTTTGTTGGTGGTGCAGTAAGGAAGCAGACCGGTTTGAGCACAGAGGTGCTCCGGTTCATTCAACATCTTCTTTACAGATTCTGTGACTTCGTCGTCGGAGACTTGGATTTTAACATGTCGGAGTGGGTCATCGACGCTGCCAGTGTACTTGCACATCAAACCAGAGCGCCGGCTCAGGGGCAGAATGCTCCATGATATCCAGCAGCGTGCAAGGTCTATTCCTGTTAAACCGTTGGCCATAAAGGCTCGGAGCTTGGACAGTTGAGGAGCATATTTAATTCTCTCCTTGGCGCTTAGCCTTTGTGGAAAAGGGTGAGTGTTGCTGAGCCGTTCCGGATGGGAGCCAGGCAAGGGATTTTCATTGTCAGGGGAGGTATCCTTGCAATAAAACCAAGTTGCATTCCACTCCTTGGGGTGAGTATGGAGTTTGACGTGGGGATAGGTGATCTCCTTCCTCTTCTGAATGGCCATACCGCCCAATTCAGTATTGGGGCCATCAGTAAATTCAGTGCGACGGTTTAGATAAAAGAGATCTCTAAACAGCTCGACTGAAGGCTCCTCTTGAAGGTAGGCCTCAGAAAGTACTTGAAAGTGACATAGATTGGTGACAGAGTTGGGGCCAATATCCTGTGGACGGAGCTGAAAGTTGGCTAACATATCCCGATAGAATTTAGAACCGGGCGGTTTGAAGCCCCGGGCCAAGTGATCTGCGAAGACCACGACCTCTCCTTCCTGGGGTGTGGGAGGACATTCATCTCCAGGAACCCTCCAGTGGATCGTATCTTTACTATCCAAAGCGCCGATCAGGACTAGATCGTCCAACTATGATTCTGTGATGCGAGAGGGAACCCAATTGCACTCATACACTTGTTTGGCCATGGCGAGATCTACAAGAAATAGGTGATCCGGTTCAAGAACACGCTGGATAAAAGAAGGTGTTGATCTAACTACGATAAACCGGAGGCAGTACCTATAAGCCGGTCTTCTACAACGCGGCATCATATGGATTCTGGCGGTTCAACCAGGGGACTAATGATATATACTGGTTTAGCAATTTTTTCTATGGTAAAGGTAAACCGCCTGACCTAAGCATCGGAAGCAATTGAAGCTATGGATAACTAGGTATGCAGAAACAAGTTTCACAAAATCTTGTTACAGCCGCGGATCTACAGAAAGCTCACAAAAACAGAAAATATTTCGAAGAGTAAGGCAGAAACAGAAGTGAACCATTGAGCGGATATGTGCGGGAGATCTATGGGCTTAGATGAGAAATTGCAAGCGGATGCTTAGGGATCGCTACTAAACACAGCAAGAGTTCACGGATTCATTCAAGGTCAGAGAATAGATACGAGCGCGCGATGAACACAGCATGAACATGGAACCCTAAGAACAGATCTAGGTTAAGAAGTGGAGAAAGCTTACCGAGAACGGAGAAGGTGCGGAGAGATGCCGCAATACTCTGGTACGTTCAGGTTGATGCAGCGGCCCGAGACGAGGCAGAGGTCGACGGTGGTGGCAGAACTCCAAAGCTGGCGGCGTGAGGAAGAAGAAGAAGAGGGGACGAAGGGGAAAGAAAAGAAATAACCCTTCGGTCTTATTTATAAGGCAACAGAGCTAGGTCAAGCGCGCAGATCCAGGAGCTATTATTAAAAGAGGGCATTATAAATTTCATGATGACGTCATGCCGGTTTACAGCAACCAAAAATGATGACGTCATGCCGGTTTATAGCAACCAAAAAAGATGACGACATGACAGTTTACCAATTACCAGAAGATATCCAAGACACAAGATTGTGTGAAGGATTGACATGAACCAGTTCAAATCAATCTGGGGCCTAATGTTGGGGACATTACCACAAGGCATAAACCGGCCTGCTTGGGCCGGGTTAACTTCATTAGTGGTATAAGCAGATGAAGGCCCAAGGCCTGTAGTCGGTTTAGAACAAGTAGCCGTAAACCGGCCTGATGTATAACTTGTATTGTAAGTTAGGAATAGAGAGATACCAACCGGAATACGAGTATGAACCGGTTGGGACTCTATGGACCGACGGGCGCCACCCGTGTATATAAGGGGACGACCCGGCGGCGGTTCAAGGGAGACAACCAACAACTCGAGCCTAGGCGAAGCTTGTTCGTTCCCTAGCCATCGAGACTACATCAATTCCATCACAACTAGACGTAGGCTTTTACCTTCATCGAAGGGGCCGAACTAGTATAAAACCCTCGTGTCTTTGTGTCCGCTTTAACCCCTTCAAGTAAACTCGTGGCGATGGCTCCACGACTAAGTCCTTTCACTAGGACATCTGCCGTGACAAATCCACGACAGGTTCGAGAACTAGACATGACCGAGACACCTCTCCAGTCAATAACCAATTGCGGAACCTGGATGCTCATATTGGCTCCCACATATTCTACGAAGATTGTTATCGGTCAAACCGTTATGACAACATACGTTATTCCCTTTGTCATTAGTATGTTACTTGCCCGAGATTCGATCATCAGTATCTTCATACCTAGTTCAATCCCGTTAATGGCAATTCTCTTTACTCATTCCGTAATGCATCATCCTGCAACTAACTCATTAGTCACATTCTTGCAAGGCTTCATATGATGTGCATTACCAAGAGGGCCTAGAGATACCTTCGATACTCGGAGTGACAAATCCTAATCTCGATCCATGCCAACCCAACAAACACCTTCGGAGATACCTGTAGAGCATCTTTATAATCACCCAGTTATGATGTGACATTCGATAGCACACAAGGCATTCCTCTAGTATGCGGGAGTTGCATAATCTCATACTCGGAGGAATATGTATTTGACATGAAGAAAGCAGTAGCAATAAAACTGAACAATCATTATGCTAAGCTAACAAATGGGTCTTGTCCATCACATCATTCTCCTAATGATGTGATCACGTTCATCAAATGAAAACACATGTCTATCGTTAGGAAACTTAACCTTCTTTGATTAACGAGCTAGTCAAGTAGAGGCATACTAGGGACACGGTGTTTTGTTTATGTATCCACACATGTATCAAGTTTCCAGTTAATACAATTCTAGCATGAATAATAGACATTTATCATGATATAAGGAAATATAAACTAACAACTTTATTATTGCCTCTAGAGCATATTTCCTTCAACAACATGTTCCTCCTGGAGCAACACCGACTAGTGGAGGGCCAGATCTACGGTGAGCGCGCGAGCAAGGATGCTATGGAGGCCATGGCCACGACGAACCCCAACTTCATCGCGGAGCAGCGTCCCTTCTAAGATGTCATCCGTGCTCAAGCCACTGCTTCCAAGAAGCAGCAGCCGCAGAGGCGCATCTGCACGTGATCACAGAGGAGAACAATGCCAGTTCTGCCTCCAATGCGCCGCCGATGAACTATCAGGCAGGCCGGTGGGACGACGCCAGTGCCGACGCCACCATGTACAACGTGGACCTCACGTCCACCAGCGATGGACAGGCTCTGGACTCCTCCGAGGATGAGTAGGCCATGAGAGGCGGCAAGTCCCTACGTCCCATGTGGGCCGATCCGTCTTTCGAATTCTACTCTTCCTCGCCAGAGACTGCACCTTCACTTCATGGGTCTTATCTGTTGGGGAACGTAGCATGCAATTTCAAAAAAAAATCTTATGATCACGCAAGATCTATCTAGGAGATGCATAGCAACGAGAGGGGGAGAGTGTGTCCACGTACCCTCGTAGACCGAAAGTAGAAGCGTTAGGTTAACGTGGTCGATGTAGTCGAATGTCTTCACGATCCAACCGATCTAGCACTGAACGTACGGCACCTCCGAGTCCAGCACACGTTCAGCTCGATGACATCCCTCGAACTCTTGATCCAGCAGAGGGTTGATGGAGAGTTTCATCAGCACGATGGCGTGATGACGGTGTTAATGATGTGATCCGCACAGGGCTTCGCCTACCCACTACGATGATCGGAGGAGTAAACGGTGGAGGGGGGCACCGCACACGGCTAAGACAATGTTGTGCCTTTGGGGTGCCCCCCTGCCCCCGTATATAAAGGAGGGGGGAGGAGGCCGGCCACCAGGGGGCGCGCCATGGAGGGGGAGTCCTACTAGGACTCCACTCCTAGTAGGATTCACCCCCCACCCCCCCACTTTTTCCTTTTTTCCGGAGTAGCAAAGGGGGAAAGGAGAGGGAGTAGCAGAAGGAAAGGGGTGGGACGCCGCCCCCACCCCTTGTCCAATTCGGATTAGCAAGGGGCACGCGCGCCACCTCCTATGGCCGGCCCTCTCTCCTCCGCTAAGGCCCATGTTAGCCCATTACTCTCCCGGGGGTTCCGGTAACCTCCCGGTACTCCGAAACTTATCTGAAACTTCCCGAAACCATTCCGATGACCGAATGTAACCTTCCAATATATCAATATTTACCTCTGAACCATTTCGAGACTCCTCGTCATGTCTGTGATCTCATCCGGGACTCTGAACAAACTTTGCTCCTCAAAACACATAACTCATAATACAAATCGTCATCGAATGTTAAGCGTGCGGACCCTACGGGTTCAAGAACTATGTAGACATGATCGAGACACATCTCCGATCAATAACAAATAGCATAACCTGGATGCTCATATTGGTTCCTACATATTCTACGAAGATCTTTATCGGTCAAACCGCATAACAACATACATTGTTCCCTTTGTCATCGGTATGTTACTTGCCCAAGATTCGACCGTCGGTATCTTCATACCTAGTTCAATCTTGTTACTAGAAAGTCTCTTTACTCGTTCCGTAATGCATCATCCCGTATATAACTCATTAGTCACATTGCTTGCAAGGCTTATAGTGATGAGCATTACCGAGAGGGCCCAGAGATGCCTCTTCGATACAAAGAGTGACAAATCCTAATCTCGATCTATGCCAACTCAACAAACACCTTCGGAGACACCTATAGAGAATCTTTATAATCATCCAGTTACATTGTGATGTTTGATAGCACACAAGGTGTTCCTCCGGTATTCGGGAGTTGCATAATCTCATAGTCAGAGGAACATGTATAAGTCATGAAGAAAGCAGTAGCAATGAAACTATAACGATCATTATGCTAAGCTAACGGATGGGTCTTGTCCATCACATCATTCTCCTAATGATGTGATTCTGTTCATCAAATGACAACACATGTCTATGGTCAGGAAACATAACCATCTTTTATTAACGAGCTAGTCGAGTAGAGGCATACTAGGGACACGATGTTTTGTCTGTGTATTCACACATGTACTAAGTTTCCGGTTAATACAATTCTAGCATGAATAATAAACATTTATCATGATAAAGGAAATATAAATAACAATTTTATTATTGCCTCTAGGGCATATTTCCTTCAGTCTCGCACTTGCACTAGAGTCAATAATCTAGATTATAAAGTAATGATTCTAACACCCATGGAGTCTTGGTGTTGATCATGTTTTGCTCGTGAAAGAGGCTTAGCCAACGGGTCTGCAACATTCAGATCCGTATGTATTTTGCAAATCTCTATGTCTCCCTCCACGACTTGATGCTGGATGGAATTGAAGCATCACTTGATGTGTTTGTTTCTCTTGTGAAATCTGGATTCCTTTGCCAAGGCAATTGCTCCAGTATTGTCACAAAAGATTTTCATTGGACCCGATGCACTAGGTATTACACCTAGATCGGATAAGAACTCCTTCATCCAGACTCCCTCATTTGCTGCTTCCGGAGCAGCTATGTATTCTGCTTCACATGTAGATCCTGCCACGACGCTCTGCTTGGAACTGCACCAACTGACAACCCCACCATTCAATACAAATATGTATCCGGTTTGTGACTTAGAGTCATCTGGATCAGTGTCAAAGCTTGCATCGACGTAACCATTTACGACAAGCTCTTTGTCACCTCCATAAATGAGAAACATATCCTTAGTCCTTTTCAGATATTTCAGGATGTTCTTGACCACTGTCCAGTGATCCACTCCTGGATTACTTTGGTACCTCCCTGCTAAACTTATAGCAAGGCACACATCAGGTCTGGTACACAGCATTGCATACATGATAGAACCTATGGCTGAGGCATAGAGAATGACTTTCATTTTCTCTCTATCTTCTGCAGTGGTCGGTCATTGAGTCTGACTCAACTTCACACCTTGTAACACAAGCAAGAACTCTTTCTTTGACTGATCCATTTTGAACTTCTTCAAAAATTTATCAAGGTATGTGCTTTGTGAAAGTCCAATTAAGCGTCTTGATCTATCTCTATAGATCTTGGTGCCCAATATATATGCAACTTTGATACGTATCCAACGTATCTATAATTTTTATTGTTCCATGCTATTATATTACCCCTTTTGGATGTTTATGGGCTTTATTTTATACATTTATATCATTCTTGGGACTAACCTACTAACCGGAGGCCCAGCCCCTATTGTTGTTTTTTGCCTATTTCAGTATTTCGAAGAAAAGGAATATCAAACGGAGTCCAAACGGAATGAAACCTTCGGGAGCGTGATTTTTGGAACAAACATGATCTAGAGGACTTGGAGTGCAAGCCAAGAAGCAGCCAAGGCGGCCACGAGATAGGAGGGCGCGCCCCCTTGTCTTGTGGGCCCCTTGGGCAGCCACCGACGTACTTCTTCCTCCTATATATACCTATGTACCCTGAAAACATCAACGGAGCCAACGAAACACAATTTCCACCGCCGTAACCTTCTGTATCCGCGAGATCCCATCTTGGAGCCTTCGCCGGCGCTCCGCCGAAGGGGGAATCGACCACGAAGGGCTTCTACATCAACACCATAGCCCCTCCCATGAGTTGTGAGTAGTTTACCACAGACCTTCGGGTCCATAGTTATTAGCTAGATGGCTTATTCTCTCTTTTTGGATCTCAATACAATGTTCTCCCCCTCTCTTGGGGAGATCTATTCGATGTAAACTCTTTTTGCGATGTGTTTATCCAGATCCGATGAATTGTGGGTTTATGATCAAGTTTATCTATGAGAAATATTTGAATCTCCTCTGAATTCTTTTATGTATGATTGAGTTATCTTTGCAAGGCTCTTCGAATTATCAGTTTGGTTTGGCCTACTAGATTGATCTTTCTTTCCATGGGAGAAGTGCTTAGCTTTGGGTTCAATCTTGCGGTGTCCTTTCCCAGTGACAGCAGGGGCAGCAAGGCACGTATTGTATTGTTGCCATCGAGGATAAAAAAAGGGGTTTATATCATATTGCTTGAGTTTATCCCTCTACATCATCTCATCTTTCTTAATGTGTTACTATGTTCTTTATGAACTTAACACTCTAGATGCAGGCAGGAGTCGGTCGATGTGTGGAGTAATAGTAGTAGATGCAGGCAGGAGTCGTTCTACTTGTTGCGGACGTGATGCCTATATACATTATCATGCCTAGATAATCTCATAATTATTCGCTTTTCTATCAATTGCTCAACAGTAATTTGTTCACCCACCGTAATACGTATGCTATCTTGAGAGAAGCCACTAGTGAAACCTATGGCCCCCGGGTCTATCTTTTATCATATAAGCTTTCAATCTACTTTTATTTGCATCTTTACTTTTTGAATCTATATTATAAAATACCAAAACAATATTTATCTTATCATCGTAACGCCGCGGATTCGATGCGCCAGGTGTTTGCCAGTTATTCGCCGTCGTTGCCATGTCATTTGCTTGTGTGTTGCATTTTTCCATGTCATCATGTGCATCGCTTTGTCATATGTGTTCGTCTCATGCATCCGAGCATTTTTCCCAGTTGTCTATTTTGCAATCCGGCGCTCCTATGTCCTCCGGCATTCCACTCTTGCCTCTTTTCGTGTGCGGGTGTTAAACTTTCTCGGAATGGCCCGAGGTTTGCCAAGCGGCCTTGGTATAGCACCGGTAGACCGCCTGTCAAGTTTTGTGCCATTTGGAGGTTGTTTGATACTCCAACGGTTAACCGGGTAACCGTAAAGCCTCTTTTGTTGCAGCCCAACACCCCTTACAAAGTGGCCCAAAACCCAGCAAACTCCCCTCCATGCTCTCGGTCGTTCGATCACGATCGCGTGGCCGAAAACCGCTCCTCACTTGGACTCTCCTAGCTCCCTCTACCTATATATAGACCTCCCCCTCCAAAATTTCGGGTCCAAACCCTAGCCCTCTCCCTCCTCGCGCCGCCGGACAAAAACCCCGCCGCCGGACGTGTCCGCGCCGCCGTCCCTAACGAATCCGCCGCCGCCACGTCGCCAACCAGCCTCCCCCCCCCCCCGCCGCGACTGCGGCCCGTGAAGCCCATCGCGGGCCCGTGCGAAGCCCGACCGCGCCTGCCGCCGCCCGCGCGAAGCCCGCCCGCGCGCCGCCGGTCATCTCGCCGCCCGCCTTCACCTTGCCGCGCCGGCGACCCCGGGCCCTCGCCGGAGGCCGTGCCCACCGGCCACCGTCCGCCGCCGCTCGCGGAGACCCCCGCCGCCTCGTCCTCGACCACCCGCGACGCTGCCTCGGTCCCACCTTGCTGGCGCCTCCGCGCCGGCGCCCGAGTCCCCGGCCTCCTCGCCGCCGTCTTCGCCTCGGCTTCCGCCCCGCCTGGATCTGGCCGGCGCCACCCGATCCAGCTCTTCCCCGGCGTCCCCGCGACCTCACCAGCGTCGCCATCAGCCGCCGCCGCCCTGCCTCCCCGGTCCCGTTTGGGATCGAGGGAGACGACGGCCGCGTCCCCGCGCCCTCAGCCCGCGTGGGCCTCCCCTCCTCCCCTTCGGCCCAGCGCGCCTTCCAGGCCCAAGCCGGCATGCCTCTGGTCTCCTCGCGACCTGGGCTTGGCCCATGGTGAGCAGCCCCGCTATACCTCACCCTGTGCACGTTTTAGAATACATCGCTCACCCGTTTTTTCCAGAAATCGACTAAGTCCTGTAATTTTTGCACATTATCATGCCATGTTCATCGCATCATAACTCTGTGCATATTGCTCATATTTGTGCGTATAATATGTCAAATTGTTCGCCTCGACGAGTACTTCATTTCAATCCATTGCATCATTTTCATCTGAGCTCATCTTGATGCCCGAAATGCTGTTGGAAGAGTGCATGTTGATGTTAACCTGCTGAAACTGTTATAACATGCTCATTTGTCATTTTTGCCATTATTGATGTGTGCATCCTATGAGGTTGATGTCTACATGTGTTTTGATCTATGCCATGCCATCTTTCCAGGGGTGTTAACCATGTATTTTTTTTAGTTGTGTGCTGAGTGTATCAAGCTTGTTAAGTAGTGTACTTGCTGTTGCTGTTTTCCTGACAGATTCTGTTATATTTTTTTGCTATGTAAACATGTTGCTACTAATCATTCTATGCATAATCTGGATATGTTCTATAAACATGTTTTGATCTACATGTTATGCCCTATCCATCCATGCCCCTGGTTGCATTTATAGCTTGATGTAGATTGTTCATATCTTGCTCCAAATTTACTTGATAATGTTGCTATCAGCCTGTTAACATTAAGTTCACTAGTTCCCATGTGTTTTGCTAGTGTTCCATGCATCCTATGACCTTGCTCTTTCCATGCTTAACTTCACAAACATACCTTCTTACTGTTGGTTGCCTTGCCATGCCATGTATTGCTCTGTAGTGAGTGGTACAAGCTCACCAACATGCCTACTTATTGTTGTTTCTGCCATGTTTGAATCTGTAATATAACTTGCCATGTTTACATGGGTGCCATCATATTTTCGGATCCTTTTTGGCTCATGGTCAGTAAGGGACTTTTGATCTATGCAATTAGTAGATTCATGCCATGCCTTTGTTTGCCATGATATGTTCCTATAGCATGTTGTTTGATAGCTCTAAACATTGCAACCTGATGTTATTTCTGCTAAAGTCTGAAACTGTTATTATTTGATATCTTTGCATGTCCTTTTGAGCATGTTCTAGTTGTTTCTGGAGATAGCTCAGTGTGAATGTTTTGTTGTCCTTTACCTGTACATCATGCTCATGCCTTTTGTTATTATGTTGGGGTGCTGTAGCTTATTGTTTTGATGCTTGCAAGATGCCTAGTTGCTGTTATAGACAGATTGTTGCTATGACTTGTATAGAGTGTGTGCGTTGAACCGTTGCTCCGTTTTGAGTGTGCTCTATATGAAACTTGCTTGATTTTGCATGTAGTTTCATATTATCATGTTGCATTCTTGTTTTGAGGTGTTTGCTTGTTGTTTGTATGCATTTTGCATCAATGTCATGTTTAACTTGTTTTGCTCATATCTTCTAGGCCGTAGCTCCGAATTAAATGAACTTTATATGTAACTTGACTAGAATTTCGTGTAGATCATCTTGGTGCATCTTAACTTGTTGTTTAACAACTTGAACATAAGGTTTATTCAGTTCTGGACCAATTTCGAAATATGCATATGAGGACTTACCGGAATTGTTATATGTTGTTCCCGGCCTCATTTAAACTTGCCTTGATGTGTTGTTCTTGTTTGCATCATCTCTTGCCATGAGTAGCTTCATGTAGCCTTGTCATGCATCATGCTTGTTGTGCATCATGTCTTGCCTATGTGTGGTGTGTTTACCATGTTGTGTGCTTCTTCTCGATAGTTCCCATTTCATTGCGATCGTGAGGATGCGTTCGTCTACGTGTGGTTCGTCTTCGTGGCTTCATCTTCTTCATGGACTCGTTCTTCTTCCTAGCGGGATTTCAGGCAAGATGACCGCTACCCTGGATCTCACTACTATCATTTCTATGCTAGTTGCTTCGTTCTATCGCTATGCTGCGTTACCTATCATTTGCTCTTCAAGCCTCCCAAATTGCCATGAACCTCTAACCTTTGACACCATTCCTAGCAAACCGGTGTTTGGCTATGTTACCGCTTTGCTCAGCCCCTCTTATAGCGTTGCTAGTTGCACGTGAAGTTGAAGATTGCTCCATGGTGGACAGGGTTATGTTGGGATATCACAATATCTCTTATATTATTAATGCATCTATACACTTCGTAAAGGGTGGAAGGCTCGGCCCTATGCCTGGTGTTTTGTTCCACTCTTGCCGCCCTAGTTTCCATCATACCGGTATTATGTTCTCGGATTTTGCGTTCCTTACGCGGTCGGGTGATTTATGGGACCCCCCTGATAGTTCGCTTTGAATAAAACTTGTCCAGCAAGGCCCAACCTCGGTTTTACCATTTGCCTCACCACCACCTACTTGTCCCTTGGGAGTCGCTCTCTCGAGGGTCATCTTTATTTTAGCCCCCCCGGGCCAATGCTTGTCTAAGTGTTGGTCCAAACTGAGCGATGTCCGGCGCCCCCTGGGCAACCAGGGTCTATGACAACCCGTCGTCTTGCTCATCCGATGTGCCCTGAGAACGAGATATGTGCAGCTCCTATCGGGATTGTCGGCGCATCGGGCGGTCTTGCTGGTCTTGTTTTACCATTGTCGAAATGTCTTGTAAACCGGGATTCCGAGACTGATTGGGTCTTCCTGGGAGAAGGTCTATTCCTTCGTTGATCGCGAGAGCTTGTCATGGGCTAAGTTGGGACACCCCTGCAGGGTTTAAACTTTCGAGAGTCGTGCCCGCGGTTATGTGGCAGATGGGAATTTGTTAATGTCCGGTTGTAGATAACTTGACACCAGATCCGAACTAAAACGCATCAACCGCGTGTGTAGCCGTGATGGTCTTTTCGGCGGAGTCCGGGAAGTGAACACGGTTTCTAGGTTATGTTTGACGTAAGTAGGTGTTCAGGATCACTTCTTGATCATTGCTAGCTTCACGACCATTCCTTTGCTTCTCTTCTCGCTCTCATTTGCGTATGTTAGCCACCATATCATGCTTAGTCGCTGCTGCAACCTCACCACTTTACCCCTTCCTTTCCTATTAAGCTTTGCTAGTCTTGATACCCATGGTAATGGGATTGCTGAGTCCTCGTGGCTCACAGATTACTACAACAACAGTTGCAGGTACAGGTTATGCGATGATCATGATGCGAGAGCGATATTTGCTTGTTTTGGAGTTCTTCTTCTGCTTCTTCTTCGATCAGGGGATAGGTTCCAGGTCGGCAGCCTGGGCTAGTAGGGTGGATATTGTTTGAGTTTTTGTTTATGATTCATCCGTAGTCGGATGTTGTTCTTGTATGTTGTATTGTTGTATTCACGTGCCATTGTATGTACTGGATGTATCCCCACTATTATGTAATGTTGATGTAATGATATCCACCTTGCAAAAGCGTCTTCAAGATGCGCTTCTATCCTTGGTGGGACCTTCGAGTTCCTTTAGGATAGGGTCGCATCTTGGGCTTGACAAGTTGGTATCAGAGCCTGGACCGACCTTAGGAGCCCCCCTTGTTTGATCGTGTAGTTTGGCCGTTGTTGTGTCTAGAAGAAAACATTTTCGGAGTCTAGTTATATCGGAGAGTAGGAATTCTTTTTACTCCTCTGCCCCTTCGTCGCTCTGGTGAGGAATCTTGACGTAGGTGTTTTGAATTACTCCTCTTCCCATTCAAATTTTTCTTAGGATCACGCAGTTGGTTTTCCGATCATTGGTTCTCAGCTCTTTTCATCCGGTGCATTTCTTGTCAAGTTGACTCGAGCCTTTTCATCTTTGCCAAGTTCAATCCTCAGCTCTTTTCGATCGATATTGTTTCTCTGTCCGAAATTGTCCTTGTTTTTCCCACCCACCCACCCTTTTCTTCTTGGAACCGGAGTCCGTAATCGAGTATTCATCCTACTCGTGCGAAGTCTTTGCTTTCTTTACTCAATTATTTCAACCGGTATTTCCTCTCGAAATTATTCGTCGGTTTCCCCTTCCAGTTGCCTGTGTTTTTCCCGCCCTCCACCCTTTTTCTTCCCGGAGTCTGTCTCTCTCTCGACCATCAACTTCATTCGTGTGGAGCCTCTTTGGTCTTCCCTTAATTATCTCAACTGGTGAATTCTTGTCTCATTCATCATTCTTCATCTCTTTTCCTTTTCCGGTGGATTCAATTCAAGTTATTCAGGTTGACCATATTCTTTTTTCCTTGGGTCAAGTGTTTTCCCTGCTCGTTCGCCTCTCGCTAGTTTATCCTTCCGGAGTGCTCAAGACATCTCAGGAGATTTGTCAGTATTTGAATTAATTCGAGGTTATCACCTCATTCAAATATTTCAATCGTTCCGGTGCATCATCTATCTGTTCAACATCCCTTTCCAACGGTGTTTTTTTCTCTTTAGTGGGCCCTAACCCACAGGTCTTTTCCCAGGATCTTACCTGACTCTTCTGATTTCCCCGGAGTTATTCTCAATTCTTTTCAAAGTGTGACGTAAGTATGGATTCCATCAGTCACATGCCTTCTCCAAGATCAATTTCAAATCATTTTCATTGTTAGCTCTACCTCTTTGTTTTTCATTCTCCCGGAGTATCTTAGTAATTTTGGTGTTGTTTTCCCTCGCCATTTGAAGACCAAAGAAGAAGATTTCTGTTAAATCTTGTCCGTTCCCCGGAGATTCGCGATGCTAGCTCGATGTTATCCTATCAAATTGTTTCAAGTCATACAAATTCTTTTTCATCCATCCGGAGTATGTCAGGAGTTGTTTTTCCATTTCTTTCACCGGAGGCCATCATTCCAGTTACCGTTATCCAATTATCCCGATGCTCCGTTCAAGTGTTCTTTAATCAGCTCATGATCTCTTTGTTCTTTTGCATCTAAATCCCCTCAATCATATTTGTTCTTCTAATTCTTCCCGGTGATTCATTCTCTTTCATCAGTCATTTCCAAATTCTTACGGTGGTTCGTTCAAGATTCTTTTCCTTGTTTGTCATATTAATTCATTCGATCTTTCCTATCCTACAGGTGGTTCATGAAGACTTTCTCAAATTTTGTGCTATGTTCCCCTTAACCCTTTTCAAGAAGAATAAGTAGTATGCAAAATCCATTTGTCATCAATTTAATTTGATGAAGGATAAGCATACAATAAATCTTATTGTTATTTCATCCAAGTGAGTAATCCTTCCCTTTAGAGTTTGTTCTTGATGAATAAATTCTAGTTCCAAGTGTTTTCATCTTTTCTCTTCCGGAGTTCAAATTTCCTCGACCATCTCGTTGGAACCCCCATCTAAATCATCGCAAGGCTCATCTTATTCTTTCATCCTTTATTCTATCTCATCATCCTTTTGTTACCGGAGTTCTTCACAGTGGTTCTTCATGATTTAATTCATTCTTCAAGAGTTCATCAAGATTTTGGTTGGTGGAGTTCAAGTATCTTTTCTTCTCGCGTCTCGAAGTGCAATTAATTCTCCATATTCTTTTGAAGTGGAGTTTTGCATTTCTTCGTTCTTCTCAGCTATTTAATCATTTCCGTTTGTGGTCGGTTATCACCTCATAATTTCTGAGATGTTATCCGTAAATCCACAACAAGCTTATTCTTTTCGTTGTTGATTTTCTCAACAACTCCGATCAATCTTTTCTTCTAAGGTTGCTTTCAATTTCATTTGTGGCACAAGTTGTCGTATCCTTATCCGTTCTTTTCATTCAACTCTTTCAATTCTTTCCGGAGGTTTTGTGTCATGTCTTCAACAAGTTCCATTCCATCCTCTCAAGTTCATGTTCTATCCTTTCCATGTTCAGCCGGAGTGCTGCCTAAATCCTTTCAGTCTTATCCGTTTCTTTTCTCATTCTAACCACTCCGGTTAGAACGAGTGGTTTCATAGTCTATCTGATTCAGTGAGCTTTCAATTCTCGTCATTCTCACGTTCCTCTCTTCTTCTCGAGTGCTCTCAATTTCTTTGCTTCTTCTCTTGAGTTCTTGTTTCACCTCTTCCCTTTTCCCTTCCATCTCGGTCCTAAGATCTCGGGACGAGATCTCTTGTTAGTGGAGGAGTGTTGTAACGCCCCGGATTCGATGCGCCAGGTGTTTGCCAGTTATTCGCCGTCGTTGCCATGTCATTTGCTTGTGTGTTGCATTTTTCCAAGTCATCATGTGCATCGCTTTGTCATACGTGTTCGTCTCATGCATCCGAGCATTTTCCCAGTTGTCCGTTTTGCAATCCGGCGCTTCTATGTCCTCCGGCATTCCCCTCTTGCCTCTTTTCGTGTGCGGGTGTTAAACTTTCTTGGAATGGCCCGAGGTTTGCCAAGCGGCCTTGGTATAGCACCGGTAGACCGCCTGTCAAGTTTCGTGCCATTTGGAGGTCGTTTGATACTCCAACGGTTAACCGGGTAACCGTAAAGCCTCTTTTGTTGCAGCCCAACACCCCTTCCAAAGTGGCCCAAAACCCAGCAAACTCCCCTCCATGCTCTCGGTCGTTCTATCACGATTGCGTAGCCAAAAACCGCTCCTCATTTGGACTCTCCTAGCTCCCTCTACCTATATATAGACCTCCCCCTCCAAAATTTCGGGTCCAAACCCTAGCCCTCTCCCTCCTCGCGCCGCCGGACGTGTCCGCGCCGCCGTCCCTGACGAATCCGCCGCCGCCACGTCACCACCCAGCCTCCCCCCCGCGGCCGCGGCCCGCGGAGCCCATCGCGGGCCCGCGCGAAGCCTGACCGCGCCCGCCGCCGCTCGCGCGAAGCCCGCCCGCGCGCCGCCGGTCATCTCGCCGCCCGCCTTCACCTTGCCGCGCCGGCGACCCCGGGCCCTCGCCGGAGGCCGTGCCCACCGGCCACCATCCGCCGCCGCTCGCGGAGACCCCCGCCGCCTCGTCCTCGACCACCCGCGACGCTGCCTCGGTCCCACCTTGCCGGCGCCTCCGCGCCCGCGCCCGAGTCCCCGGCCTCCTCGCCGCCGTCTTCGCCTCGGCTTCCGCCCCGCCTGGATCTGGCCGGTGCCGCCCGATCCGGCTCTTCCCCGGCGTCCCCGCGACCTCGCCGGCGTCGCCATCAGCCGCCGCCGCCCTGCCTCCCCGGTCCCGTTCGGGATCGAGGGAGACGACGGCCGCGTCCCCGCGCCCTCAGCCCGTGTGGGCCTCCCCTCCTCCCCTCCGGCCCAGCGCGCCTTCCAGGCCCAAGCCGGCCTGCCTCTGGTCTCCTCGCGACCTGGGCTTGGCCCATGGTGAGCAGCCCCGCTATACCTCACCCTGTGCACGTTTTAGAATACATCGCTCACCCGTTTTTTTCCAGAAATCGACTAAGTCCTGTAATTTTTGCACATTATCATGCCATGTTCATCGCATCATAACTCTGTGCA
Organism: Triticum timopheevii; assembly: GCA_963921465.1. Classification (NCBI taxonomy): domain Eukaryota; kingdom Viridiplantae; phylum Streptophyta; class Magnoliopsida; order Poales; family Poaceae; genus Triticum; species Triticum timopheevii. The sequence goes on along the minus strand of OY997264.1, from coordinate 241,144,092 downwards.
TACTGCTCCGATTCGTGTGTATAATATGTCAAATTGTTCGCCTCGACGAGTACTTCATTTCATTCCATTGCATCATTTTCATTTGACCTCATCTTGATGCCCGAAATGCTGTTGGAAGAGTGCATGTTGATGTTAACCTGCTGAAACTGTTATAACATGCTCATTTGTCATTTTTGCCATGATTGATGTGTGCATCCTATGAGGTTGAGGTCTACATGTGTTTTGATCTATGCCATGCCATCTTTCCAGGGGTGTTAACCATGTATTTTTGTGAGTTGTGTGCTAAGTGTATCAAACTTGTTAAGTAGTGTACTTGCTGTTGCTGTTTTCCTGACAGATTCTGTTATATTTTGGTGCTATGTAAACATGTTGCTACTAATCATTCTTTGCATAATCTGGAGATGTTCTATAAACATGTTTTGATCTACATGTTATGCCGTATCCATCCATGCCCCTGGTTGCATTTATAGCTTGATGTAGATTGTTCATATCTTGATGCAAAGTTGCTTGATAATGTTGCTATCAGCCTGTTAACATTAAGTTCACTAGTTCACATGTGTTTTGCTAGTGTTCCATGCATCCTATGACCTTGATCTTGCCATTCTTAACTTCAAAAACATGCCTTCTTACTGTTGGTTACCTTTCCATGCCATGTATTGCTCTGTGGTGAGTGGTACAAGCTCACCAACATGCCTACTTATTGTTGTTTCTGCCAAGTTTGAATCTGTAATATAACTTGCCATGTTTACATGGGTGCCATCATATTTTCGGATCCTTTTTGGCTCATGGTCAGTAAGGGACTTTTGATCTATGCAATTAGTAGATTCATGCCATGCCTTTGTTTGCCATGATATGTTCCTGTAGCATGTTGTTTGATAGCTCTAAACATTGCAACCTGATGTTATTTCTGCTAAAGTCTGAAACTGTTATTATTTGATATATTTCCATGTCCTTTTGAGCATGTTCTAGTTGTTTCTGGAGATAGCTCAGTGTTCATGTTTTGTTGTCCTTTACCTGTACAGCATGCTCATGCCTTTTTTTATTATGTTGGGGTGCTGTAGCTTATTGTTTTGATGCTTGCAAGATGCCTAGTTGCTGTTATGGACAGATTGTTGCTATGACTTGTATAGAGTGTATGTGCTGAACCGTTGCTCCGTTTTCAGTGTGCTCTATATGAAACTTGCTTGATTTTGCATGTAGTTTCATATTATCATGTTGCATTCTTGTTTTGAGGTGTTTGCTTGTTATTTGTATGCATTTTGCATCAATGCCATGTTTAACTTGTTTTGCTCATATCTTCTAGGCCGTAGCTCCGAATTAAATGAACTTTATATGTAACTTGACTAGAATTTCGTGTAGATCATCTTGGTGCATCTTAACTTGCTGTTTAACAACTTGAACATAAGGTTTATTCAGTTCTGGACCAATTTCGAAATATGCATATGAGGACTTACCGTAATTGTTATATGTTGTTCCCGGCCTCATTTAAACTTGCCTTGATGTGTTGTTCTTGTTTGCATCATCTCTTGCCATGAGTAGCTTCATGTAGCCTTGTCATGCATCATGCTTGTTGTGCATCATGTCTTGCCTATGTGTGGTGTGTTTACCATGTTGTGTGCTTCTTCTCGATAGTTCCCGTTTCGTTGCGATCGTGAGGATGCGTTCGTCTACGTGTGGTTCGTATTCGTGGCTTCATCTTCTTCATGGACTCGTTCTTCTTCCTAGCGGGATTTCAGGCAAGATGACCGCTACCCTGGATCTCACTACTATCATTGCTATGCTAGTTGCTTCGTTCTATCGCTATGCTGCGTTACCTATCATTTGCTCTTCAAGCCTCCCAAATTGCCATGAACCTCTAACCTTTGACACCATTCCTAGCAAACCGTTGTTTGGCTATGTTACCGCTTTGCTCAGCCCCTCTTATAGCGTTGCTAGTTGCACATGAAGTTGAAGATTGCTCCATGGTGGACAGGGTTATGTTGGGATATCACAATATCTCTTATATTATTAATGCATCTATACACTTGGTAAAGGGTGGAAGGCTCGGCCCTATGCCTGGTGTTTTGTTCCACTCTTGCCGCCCTAGTTTCCGTCATACCGGTATTATGTTCCCAGATTTTGCGTTCCTTACGCGGTCGGGTGATTTATGGGACCCCCCTGACAGTTCGCTTTGAATAAAACTTGTCCAGCAAGGCCCAATCTTGGTTTTACCATTTGCCTCACCACCACCTACTTTTCCCTTGGGAGTCGCTCTCTCGAGGGTCATCTTTATTTTAGCCCCCCCGGGCCAATGCTTGTCTAAGTGTTGGTCCAAACCGAGCGATGTTCGGCGCCCCCTGGGCAACCAGGGTCTATGCCAACCCGTCGTCTTGCTCATCCGGTGTGCCCTGAGAACGAGATATGTGCAGCTCCTATCGGGATTGTCGGCGCATCGGGCGGTCTTGCTGGTCTTGTTTTACCATTGTCAAAATGTCTTGTAAACCGGGATTCCGAGACTGATCGGGTCTTCCTGGGAGAAGGTCTATTCCTTCGTTGATCGCGAGAGCTTGTCATGGGCTAAGTTGGGACACCCCTGCAGGGTTTAAACTTTCAAGAGCCGTGCCCGCGGTTATGTGGCAGATGGGAATTTGTTAATGTTCGGTTGTAGATAACTTGACACCAGATCCGAACTAAAACGCATCAACCGCGTGTGTAGCCGTGATGGTCTTTTCGGCGGAGTCTAGGAAGTGAACACGGTTTCTAGGTTATGTTTGATGTAAGTAGGTGTTCAGGATCACTTCTTGATCATTGCTAGCTTCACGACCATTCCTTTGCTTCTCTTCTCGCTCTCATTTGCGTATGTTAGCCACCATATCATGCTTAGTCGCTGCTGCAACCTCACCACTTTACCCCTTCCTTTCCTATTAAGCTTTGCTAGTCTTGATACCCATGGTAATGGGATTGCTGAGTCCTCGTGGCTCACAGATTACTACAACAACAGTTGCAGGTACAGGTTATGCGATGATCATGATGCGAGAGCGATATTTGCTTGTTTTGGAGTTCTTCTTCTGCTTCTTCTTCGATCAGGGGATAGGTTCCAGGTCGGCAGCCTGGGCTAGTAGGGTGGATATTGTTTGAGTTTCTGTTTATGATTCATCCGTAGTCGGATGTTGTTCTTGTATGTTGTATTGTTGTATTCACGTGCCATTGTATGTATTGGATGTATCCCCACTATTATGTAATGTTGATGTAATGATATCCACCTTCCAAAAGCGTCTTCAAGATGCGCTTCTATCCTTGGTGGGACCTTCGAGTTCCTTTAGGATAGGGTCGCATCTTGGGCGTGACATACTATCTCTATGAGATCTCACTTTCGCAAGTGGCCGTGAAGGGGTTGACAACCCCTTTATTGCATTGGTTGCGAGTTCTTTGTTTGTTTGTGTAGATGCATGGGACTTTTGAGGAGCCTCCTACTGGGTTGATACCTTGGTCCTCAAAAACCGAGGGAAATACTTACGCTACTATCGTTGCGTCACCCTTTCCTCTTCAAGGAAAACCAACGCAAGCTCAAGACGTAGCAAGAAGGATTTCTGGCGCCGTTGCTGGGGAGGTCTTCGCTCAAGTCAAGACATACCAAGTACCCATCACAAACTCATCTCCCTCGCATTTACATTATTTGCCATTTGCCTCTCATTTTCCTCTCCCCCACTTCACACTTGCCGTTTTATTTGCCCTCTATTTCCCAACCTTCTCTCTCTCTTTCGCTTGCCCGTTGTTTGCTCGTCGTTATGTCTAGTTCCTTATCCGCTCCTATGTCTCCCGAGTTTGAAGTTCTTCACTTCAAGAAAAGGCAAGGAGAAAACTTAAAAGATGCTTGTTATAGGATGATGGAATCTTATCACAAGTGCACCCTAGAGGTGAACTTTAGAATTCTTCTTTGCAATTTTTATGTTGGGTTAAATATGACGCATAGACAACTCTTGGATTGCATTGCCAAGGGAAACTTTATTGAAATTGATCCCAGTATCGCGCATGAAATTATAGAGGGAATAGTGGGAACACTACCTCAAAAGGGAGTAACACATCCTACCCAAGAATAAACCCAAGTGTTTGGAAAGGTTTGTGAAGTAACAAAAATATTACAAAAGTCTCTTGAGCCTCTTAAAAGTGTTAGCGGAAATCTTCACCGCATGAATATGTTGATTACTCTTTGCAATAAGCGGTTGGATTCTTTAGATCTAAAATTTCCGAGTATGAAGGGAAGCGGAAAGAACCTCCTGGATTCGAGCATGACTCCGCTAAAAAACTGAAAATTAAAGATGGCACTACTTAGATATATCTTCGCTTTTATGCCTAGCTAGAGGCATTAAACGATAGCACTAGTTGGGAGGCAACCCAAATTTATTTGTGTTTTTTGTTTTTGTTCCTGTTTAGTAATAAATTTTGCATCTACTTTCTGTCTAGATGTGTTTTTATCTTTTAATTAGTGTTTGTGCCAAGTAGAACCTATAGGATAACCTATGATGATAGTTGATTTGATTCTGCTGAAAAATAGAAACTTTGGCGCACGAAATTAGTTTTGTTAAATCACAGAAACGTGCTTTTGCGTTGATTATTTTTGCTGCTGATCAATAGACAAATTGTCCAGGACTTACTATCTTGGTAGGATTTTTAGAGTTCCAGAAGTTTGTGTTAGTTACAGATTGCTACAGACTGTCCTGTTTTTGACAGATTCTGTTTTTCGCGTGTTGTTTGCTTATCTTGATGCATCTATGGCTAGTAAAATAGTTTATAAACCATATAGAAGTTGGAATACAGTAGGTTTAACAACAAAATAAATAAAGAATGAGTTAATTACAGTACCTTATGTGGTGGTTTTGTTTTCTTTCACTAACAGAGCTTATAAGATTTCCGGTTGAGTTTTGTGTTGTGAAGTTTTCAAGTTTTGGGTAAAGCTTTGATGGACTATGGAATAAGGAGTGGTAAGAGCCTAAGCTCGGGGATGCCCATGGCACCCCAAGATATTCAAGGATAGCCAAAAGCCTAATCTTGGGGATGCCCCGGGAAGGCATCCCCTCTTTCGTCTTCGTTCATTGGTAACTTTACTTGGAGCTATATTTTTATTCGCCACATGATATGTGTTTTGCTTGGAGCGTCGTGTATTATATTAGTCTACGCCTTTTAGTTTACCACAATCATCCTTACTGTACACACCTTTTGGGAGAAGCCCACTTGATTGGAATTTATTAGAATACTCTATGTGCTTCACTTATATCTTTTAAGCTTGATAGTTTTTGCTCTAGTGCTTCACTTATATCTTTTAGAGCACGGCGGTATCTTAATTTTGTAGAAATTTCTAGTCTCTCATGATTCACTTATATTATTTTGATAGTCTTTTAGAACAGCATGGTATTGGCTATGGTTATAAAATTGGTCCTAGAATGGTAGGCATCCAAGTTGGGTATAATAAAAACTATCATAGGAAGTGAATTGGATGCTATGATCAATTTGATACTTGATAATTGTTTTGAGATATGGAGGTAGTGATATTAAAGTCATGCTAGTTGGGTGATTATTAATTTAAAGAATGCTTGTGTTGAAGTTAGCAAGTCCCATAGCATGCACGTATGGTTAAAGTTGTGTAACAAATTTGAAACATGAAGTGTACCTGGCTTGTGCATCCTTATGAGTGGCGGTCGGGGACGAGCGATGGTCTTTTCCTACCAATCTATCCCTCTAGAAGCATGCATGTAGTGCTTGATTTTTGATGACTTCTTAATTTTCGCAATAAGTATATGAGTTCTTATGACTAATGTTGAGTCCATGGATTATACGCACTTTTACCTTTCCATCATTGCTAGCCTCTACGGTAACGTGCATTGCCCTTTCTCACCTTGAGAGTTGGTGCAAACTTCGCCGGTGCATCCAAACCCCGTGATACGATACGCTCTATCACACATAAACCTCCTTATATCTTCCTCAAAAGAGCCACCATAACTACCTATTATGGCATTTCCATAGCCATTCCGAGATATATTGCCATGCAACTTTCCACCGTTCCGTTCATCATCGTCATGACATACTTTACTTTTGTCATATTGCCATTGCATGATCATGTAGTTGACATCGTATTTGTGGCAAAGCCACCATGCATAATTTTTCATACATGTCACTCTTGATTCATTGCACCATCCCGGTACACCGCCGGAGGCATTCATATAGAGCCATATCTTGTTCTAGTTTCAAGTTGTAATTCATATGTTGTAATCAATGAAAGTGTGATGGTCATCATTATTAGAGCATTGCCCAAAAAGAAAAAAAATGAAAGGCAAAACAAGAAAGGCCAAAAGAAAAAGAAAAAAAAAGAAAATAAATAAAAAGGGCAATGTTACTATCTCTTTTTCCACACTTGTGCTTCAAAGTAGCACCTTGTTCTTCATGCAGTGAGTCTCATATAGTGTGCTTCAAAGTAGCACCATGTTTTTCATATAGTGAGTCTCATAGGTTGTCATTTTCATATACTAGTGGGAATTTTTCATTATAGAACTTGGCTTGTATATTCCTACGATGGGCTTCCTCAAATGCCCTAGGTCTTTGTGAGCAAGCAAGTTGGATGAAAACCCACTAGTTTTCTTTTGTTGAGCATTCATTTATAGCTCTAGTGCATCCGTTGCATGGCAATCCCTACTCCTCATGTTGACATCAATTGATGGGCATCTCCATAGCCCGTTGATTATCCTCGTCAATGTGAGACTTTCTCTTTTTTTGTCTTCTCCACACAATCCCCATCATCATATTCTATTCCACCCATAGTGCTATAACCATGGCTCACGCTCATGTATTGCATGAAGGTTGAAAAAGTTTGAGATTATTTTAGTACGAAACAATTGCTTGGCTTGTCATCGGGGGTATAGAAGTTGGGAACATCTTTGTGTGACGAAAATGAAGCATAGCCTAACTATATGATTTTGTAGGGATGAACTTTCTTTAGCCATGTTATTTTGAGAAGACATGATTGCTTTGATTACTATGCTTGAAGTGTTACTATTTGTTTTATCAATATGAAATTTTATTTTGAATCATTTGGATATGAACATTCATGCCACAATAAAGAAAATTACATTGAGAATTACGCTAGGTAGGATTCCACATCAAAAATTCTGTTTTTATCATTTACCTACTCGAGGACGAGCAGGAATTAAGCTTGGGGATGCTTGATACGTCTCCAACGTATCTATAATTTTTGATTGTTCCATGATATTATATTATCCCGTTTGGATGTTTATGGGATTTATTTTATACATTTATATCATTTTTGGGACTAACCTACTAACCGGAGGCCCAGCCCGTATTATTGTTTTTTTGCCTATTTCAGTATTTCGAAGAAAAGGAATATCAAACGGAGCCCAAACGGAATGAAACCTTCGGGAGCGTGATTTTTGGAACGAACGTGATCTAGAGGACTTGGAGTGCAAGCCAAGAAGCAACCGAGGCGGCTACGAGATAGGAGGGCGCGCCCACCCCCTTGGGGCGCGCCCCCCTATCTTGTGGGCCCCTCGGGCGGCCATCGACATACTTCTTCCTCCTATATATACCTACGTACCCCGAAAACATCCATGGAGCCAACGAAACACAATTTGCACCGCCGTAACCTTCTCTATCCGCGAGATCCAATCTTGGAGCCTTTGCCGATGCTCTGCCGGAGGGGGAATCGACCATGAAGGGCTTCTACATCAACACCATAGCCCCTCCGATGAGTTGTGAGTAGTTTACCACAGACCTTCGGGTCCATAGTTATTAGCTAGATGGCTTCTTCTCTCTTTTTGGATCTCAATACAATGTTCTCCCCCTCTCTTGTGGAGATCTATTCGATGTAAACTCTTTTTGCGGTGTGTTTGTGGAGATCCGATGAATTGTGGGTTTATGATCAAGTTTATCTATGAGAAATATTTGAATCTCCTCTGAATTCTTTTATGTATGATTGAGTTATCTTTGCAAGTCTCTTCGAATTATCAGTTTGGTTTTGCCTACTAGATTGATCTTTCTTTCCATGGGAGAAGTGCTTAGCTTTGGGTTCAATCTTGCGGTGTCCTTTCCCAGTGACAACAGGGGCAGCAAGGCATGTATTGTATTGTTGCCATCGAGGATCAAAAGATGGGGTTTATATCACATTGCTTGAGTTTATCCCTCTACATCATGTCATCTTTCTTAATGCGTTACTCTGTTCTTTATGAACTTAATACTCTAGATGCAGGCAGGAGTCGGTCGATGTGTGGAGTAATAGTACTAGATGCAGGCAGGAGTTGGTCTACTTGTTGCGGACGTGATGCCTATATACATGATCATGCCTAGATAATCTCATAATTATTCTCTTTTCTATCAATTGCTCGACAGTAATTTGTTCACCCACCGTAATACTTATGCTATCTTGAGAGAAGCCACTAGTGAAACCTATGGCCCCCGGGTCTATCTTTTATCATATAAGCTTTCAATCTACTTTTATTTGCATCTTTACTTTTTGCATCTATATTATAAAATACCAAAAATGTATTTATCTTATCATAATATCTCTATCAGATCTCACTTTCACAAGTGGCCGTGAAGGGATTGACAACCCCTTTATTGCTTTGGTTGCGAGTTATTTGTTTGTTTGTGTAGGTGTGTGTGACTTTTGAGGAGCCTCCTATTGGATTGATACCTTGGTTCTCAATTTCTGAGGGAAATACTTACGCTACTATCGCTGCATCACCCTTTCCTCTTCAAGGAAAACCAACGCAAGCTCAAGACGTAGCAAGCTTCACCGAGGTATTTCATTGAAAAATTCTTATTCAAGTACCCTTTTATGCTATCCAGAAATTCTATATTACGTCATCCACATATAATAGTAGAAATGTAATAGAGCTCCCACTCACTTTCTTGTAAATACAGGCTTCTCCAAAAGTCTGTATAAAACCATATGCTTTGATCACATTATCAAAGTGTATATTCCAACTCCGAGAGGCTTGCACCAGTCCATAAATGGATCGCTGGAGCTTGCACACTTTGTTAGCACCTTTTGGATCGACAAAACCTTCTGGTTGCATCATATACAACTCTTCTTTAAGAAATCCATTAAGGAATGCGGTTTTGACATCCATTTGCCAAATTTCATAAACATAAAATGCGGTAATTGCTAACATGATTCAGACAGACTTAAGCATCTCTACGGGTGAGAAAGTCTCATCGTAGTCAACTCATTGAACTTGTCAAAAACCTTTCGCAATAAGTCGAGCTTTGTACACAGTAACATTATCGTTCGCGTCAGTCTTCTTCTTAAAGATCCATTTATTTTCTATGGCTTGCCGATCATCGGGCAAGTCCACCAAAGTCCACACTTTGTTCTCATACATGGATCCCATCTCAGATTTCATGGCCTCAAGCCATTTCACAGAATATGGGCTCATCATCACTTCCTCATAGTTCGTAGGTTCATCATGGTCTAGTAACATGACTTCCAGAATAGGATTACCGTACCACTCTGGTGCAGATCGTACTCTGGTTGACCTACGAGGTTTGGTAGTAACTTGATCTGAAGTTTCATGATCATCATCATTAGCTTCTTCACTAATTGGTGTAAGAATCACCGGAACTGATTTCTGTGATGAACTACTTTCCAATTCTTGAGGAGGTACAATTACCTCATCAAGTTCTAGTTTCCTTCCGCTCACTTCTTTCGAGAGAAACTCCTTCTCTAGAAAGGGTCCATTCTTAGCAACGAATATCTTGCCTTCGGATCTGTGATAGAAGGTGTACCCAATAGTTTCTTTTGGGTATCCTATGAAGACGCATTTCTCTGATTTGGGTTCAAGCTTATCAGGTTGAAGCTTTTTCACATGAGCATCGCAGCCCCAAACTTTAAGAAACGGCAGCTTAGGTTTCTTGCCAAACCATAGTTCATATATGGTGTCGTCTCAACGGATTTAGATGGTGCCCTATTTAACATGAATGCAGTCGTCTCTAAAGCATAGCCCCAAAACGATAGCGGTAAATTAGTAAGAGGCATCATGATCGCACCATATCCAATAAAGTACGGTTACGACATTCGGACACACCATTACGCTGTGGTGTTCCAGGTGGCGTGAGTTGCGAAACTATTCCACATTGTTTCAAATGAAGACCAAACTCGTAACTCAAATATTCTCCTCTGCGATCAGATCGTAGAAACTTTATTTTCTTGTTACGATGATTTTCCACTTCACTCTGAAATTCTTTGAACTTTTCAAATGTGTCAGACTTATGTTTCATTAAGTAGATATACCTATATCTGCTCAAATCGTATGTGAAGGTCAGAAAATAATGATACCCGCCGTGTGCCTCGATACTCATCGGACCGCATACATCAGTATGTATTATTTCCAATAAGTCAGTGGCTCGCTCCATTGTTCCGGAGAACGGAGTCTTAGTCATCTAGGCATGGTTCGCAAGCATCAAGTGATTCATAATCAAGTGATTCCAAAAGCCAATCAGCATGGAGTTTCTTCATGCGATTTACACCAATATGACCTAAACGGAAGTGCCACAAATAAGTTACACTATCATTACTAACTTTGCATCTTTTGGCTTCAATATTATGAACATGTGTATCACTACGATCGAGATTCAAGAAAATAAGACCACTCATCAAGGGTGCATGACCATAAAAGATATTACTCATATAAATAGAACAACCATTATTCTCTGATTTAAATGAATAACTGTCTCGCATCAAACAAGATCTAGATATAATGTTCATGCTACACGTTGGCACCAAATAACAATTATTCAGGACTAAAACTAATCCCAAAGGTAGATGTAGAGGTAGCGTGCCAATGGGATCACATCGACCTTGGAACCATTTCCGACGTGCATCGTCACCTCGTCCTTAGCCAATCTTTGTTTAATCCGTAGCCCTTGTTTTGAGTTGCAAATATGAGCAACAGAACCAGTATCAAATACCCAGGCACTACTACGAGCATTAGTAAGGCACACATCAATAACATGTATATCAAATATACCTTTCACTTTGCCATCCTTCTTATCCGCCAAATACTTGGAGCAGTTCCGCTTCCAGTGACCAGACCCTTTGCAATAGAAGCACTCAGTTTCAGGCTTAGGTCCAGACTTGGGTTTCTTCCCGGGAGTAGCAACTTGCAGCTATTCTTCTTGAAGTTCCCCTTCTTCCCTTTGCCCTTTTTCTTGAAACTAGTGGTCTTGTTAACCATCAACACTTGATGCTCCTTCTTGATTCTACCTCCATAGCCTTTAGCATTGCAAAGAGCTCAGGAATTGTCTTTTCCATCCCTTGCATATTATAGTTCATCACGAAGCCTTTATCGCTTGGTGGCAGTGATTGAAGAACTCTGTCAATGACACTATCATCAGGAAGATTAACTCCCAGCTGAGTCAAGTGGTTATGGTACCCCAGACATTCTGAGTATGTGTTCACTGACAAAACTATTCTCCTCCATCTTGCAGCTATAGAACTTGTTGGAGACTTCATATCTCTCAACTTGGGCATTTGCTTGAAATATTAACTTCAACTCTTGGAACATCTCATATGCTCCATGACATTCAAAACGTCTTTGAAGTCCCGATTCTAAGCCGTAAAGCATGGCACACTGAACTATCGAGTAGTCATCAGATCGAGCTTGCCAGACGTTCATAACATCAGCATCTGCTCCTGCAGCAGACCTTGCACCTAGCAGTGCTTCAAGCACATAATTCTTCTGTGCAGCAATGAGGATAATCTTCAAGTTACAGACCCAATCTGTGTAGTTGCTACCATCATCTTTCAACTTAGCTTTCTCTAGGAACGCATTAAAATTCATGGGAACGGTAGCACGGGCCATTGATCTACAACAACATAGATATGCAAAAAAACTATCAGGACTAAGTTCATGATAAATAAAAGTTTAATTAATCATATTACTAAAGAACTCCCACTTAGATAGACATCCCTCTAGTCATCTAAATGATCACGTGGTCCATATCAACTAAACCATGTCCGATCATCACGTGAGATGGAGTAGTTTTCAATGGTGAACATCTCTATGTTGATCATATCTACTATATGATTCACGTTCGTCCTTTCAGTCTTAGTGTTCCGAGGCCATATCTGCATATGTTAGGCTCGTCAAGTTTAACCCGAGTATTCTGCACATGCAAAACTGGCTTGCACCCGTTCTATGTGAACGTAGAGGTTATCACAACTGATCATCATGTGGTGTCTCGACATGACGAACTGTAGCAACGGTGCATACTCAGGGAGAACACTTACACCTTGCAATTTAGTGAGGGATCATCTTATAATGCCACCGCCGTACTAAGAAAAATAAGATGCATAAAGGATAAACATCACATGCAATCAAAATATGTGACATGGTATGGCCATCATCATCTTATGCCTTTGATCTCCATCTCCAAAGCACCGTCATAATCTCCATTGTCACCGGCTTGACACCTTGATCTCCATCATAGCATCGTTATCGTCTCGCCAACTATTGCTTCTATGACTATCGCTACTACTTAGTGATAAAGTAAAGCAATTACATGGCGATTGTATTTCATACAATAAAGCGACAACCATATGGCTCCTGCCAGTTGCCGATAACTTTGTTACAAAACATGATCATCTCATACAACAATTTATATCACATCATGTCTTGACCATATCACATCACAACAAGCCCTGCAAAAACAAGTTAGACATCCTCTACTTTGTTATTGCAAGTTTTACGTAGATGCTACGGGCTTCTAGCAAGAACCGTTCTTACCTACGCATCAAAATCACAACAATTTTTCGTCAAGTGTGCTGTTTTAACCTTCAACAAGGACCGATCGTAGTTAAACTCGATTCAACTAAAGTTGGAGAAATAGACACCCGCCAGCCACCCGTGTGTAAAGCACGTCGGTAGAAACAGTCTCATGAACGCGGTCATGTAATGTCGGTCTGGGATGCTTCATCCAACAATACCGCTGAATCAAAGTAAGATGTTGGTGGTAAGCAGTATGACTATTATCGCCCACAACTCTTTGTGTTCTACTCGTGCAAATCATCTACGCATAGACCTGGCTCGGATGCCACTGTTGGGGAACGTAGCATGCAATTTCAAAAAAATTCCTACGACCATGCAAGATCTATCTAGGAGATGCATATCAATGAGAGGGGGAGAGTGTGTCCATGTACCCTCGTAGACCAAAAGCGGAAGCATTTAGTTAACATGGTTGATGTAGTCGAACGTCTTCACGATCCAACCGATCGAAGTATCGAACGTACGGCACCTCTGTGTTCATCACACGTTTAGCTCGATGACATCCCTCGAACTCTCGGTCCGGTAGAGGGTCAAGGGAGATTTCCATCAGCACGATGGCGTGGCGACGGTGTTGATGATGTGATCCGCGCAGGGCTTCGCCTAAGCACTACGACGCTATGACCGGAGGAGTAAACTGTGGAGGGGGTACCACACACGGCAAAGAGAACAATTGATGTGTTTTGGGGTGCCCCCTGTCCCCGTATATAAAGGGGGAGGGGAGGAGGCGGCTGGCCTAGGGGGCGCGCCAAGTGTGGGGAGTCCTACTAGGACTCCCTAGTCCTAGTAGGATTCCTCTTTCCTTTCCGGAATAGGATAAGAAGGAAAGAGGTGGAGGAGAAGGAGGAAAGGCCCCCCCCCCTAGTCCAATTTGGTTTGGGCTAGGGGGCACGCGCCTCCACCTGGCCGCCGCTTCCTCTCTTACACTAAGGCCCATGAAGGCCCATTAATCCCCTGGGGGGTTCCGGTAACCACCCGGTACTCCGGAAAATGTCTGAACCATTCTGAAACCTTTCCGGTGTCCGAACATAAACTTCCAATATATCAATATTTATGTCTCGACCATTTCGAGACTCCTCGTCATGTCCGTGATCTCATCCGGGACTCCGAACAAACTTCAGTCATCAAAAACACATAATTCTTAATACAAATCGTCATCGAACGTTAAGCATGTGGACCCTACGGGTTCGAGAACTATGTAGACATGATCGAGACACATCTCCTATCAATAACCAATAGTGGAAACTAGATGCTCATATTGTCTCCTACATATTCTACGAAGATCTTTATTGGTCAAACCGCACAACAACATATGTTGTTCCCTTTGTCATTGGTATATTACTTGCCCGAGATTCGATCGCCGGTATCATCATACCTAGTTCAATATCGTTACCGGCAAGTCTCTTTACTCATTCTGTAATGCATCATCCTGTAACAAACTCATTAGTCACATTGCTTGCAAGGCATATAGTGATGAGCATTACCGAGAGGGCCTAGAGATACCTCTCCGATACACGGAGTGACAAATCCTAATATCGATCTATGCCAACCCAACAAACACCATCGAAGACACCTGTAGAGCATCTTTATAATCACCCAGTACGTTGTGATGTTTGATAGCTCACAAGGTGTTCCTCCGGTATTCAGGAGTTGCATAATCTCATAGTCAGAGGAACATGTATAAGTTATGAAGAAATCAATAGCAATAAAACTTAACGACCATTATGCTAAGCTAACATATGGGCCTTGTCTATCACATCACTCTCTAATGATGTGATCTCGTTCATCAAATGACAACACATGTCTATGGTCAGGAAACTTAACCATCTTTGATTAACGAGCTAGTCAAGTAGAGGCATACTAGGGACACGATGTTTTGTCTATTTATTCACACATGTACTAAGTTTATGGTTAATACAATTCTAGCATGAATAATAACCATTTATCATGATATAAGGAAATATAAATAACAACATTATTATTGCCTCTAGGGCATATTTCCTTCAGTCTCCCACTTGCACTAGAGTTAATAATCTAGTTCACATTGCCATGTGATTTAACCCCAATAGTTCACATTTGTATGTGATTAACACCCATAGTTCACATAGCCATGTGACCAACACCCAAAGGGTTTACTAGAGTCAATAATCTAGTTCACATCGCTATGTGATTAACACCCAAAGAGTACTAAGGTGTGATCATGTTTTGCTTGTGAGAGAAGTTTAGTCAACAGGTCTGATAGATTCAGATCCGTATGTATTTTGCAAATTTTTATGTCTACAATGGTCTGCATAGAGCTAATCTAGCTAATTGGTCCCACTTTCAATATGTATCCAGATTGAGACTCAGAGTCATCCAGATCGGTGTAAAAGCCTGCATCGACGTAACTCTTTATGACGAATTCTTTATCACCTCCATAACCGAGAAATATTTCCTTAGTCCTCTTAGGTAACTAAGGATAACTTTGACCACTATCCAGCAATCCACTCCTGGATCACTCTCGTCCCCCCTTGCCAAACTCATAATAAGGTACACAATAGGTTTGGTACCCAGCATAACATACTTTATAGAACCTATGGCAGAGGCATAAGGAATGACTTTCATTCTCTTTGTATTTTCTATTATGGTCGGTTTTTGAGTCTTACTCAACTTTACACCTTGCAACACAGGCAATAACTCCTTCATTACCTGTTCCATTTTGAACTACTTCAAAATCTTGTCAAGGTATGTACTCATTGAAAAATCTTTATCAAGCGTCTTGATCTATCTTTGTAGATCTTGATGCCCAGTATGTAAGCAGCTTCACCGAGGTCTTTCTTTGAAAAACTCATTTCAAACTCTCCTTTATGCTTTCCAAAAAATTCTACACCATTTCCGATAAACAATATGTCATTCACATATACTTATCAGAAAGGTTGTAGTGCTCCCACTCACTTTCTTGTAAATACAGGCTTCACTCTGTATAAAACTATATGCTTTGATCAACTCATCAAAGCGTCTATTCCAACTCCGAGATGCTTGCACTAGTCCATAGATGGATCGCTGGAGCTTGCACACTTTGTTAGCACCTTTAGGATTGACAAAACCTTCTGGTTGTATCATATATAACACTTCTTTAATAAATCCATTAAGGAATGCAGTTTTGACATCCATTTGCCAGATTTCATAAAATATGGCAATTTCTAACATGATTCGGATGGACTTAAGCATCGCTACGGTTGAGAAAATCTTATTGTAGTCAACACCTTGAACTTGTCGAAAACCTTTTGTGACTAGTCGAGCTTTGTAGATAGTAACACTACCATCAGCGTCTGTCTTCCTCTTGAAGATCCATTTATTTTCTATGGCTTGCCGATCATCGGGCAAGTCCACCAAAGTCCACACTTTGTTCTCATACATGGATCCCATCTCAGATTTCATGGCCTCAAGCCATTTCGCAGAATCGGGGCTCATCATCGCTTCATCCTAGTTCATGGGTTCATCATAGTCTAGTAACATGACTTCCAGAATCGGATTACCGTACCACTCTGGTGCGGACCATACTCTGGTTGACCTACGAGGTTCGATAGTAACTTGATCTGAAGTTTCATGATCATCATCATTAGCTTCCTCACTAATTGGTGTAGGAATCACTGAAACTGATTTCTATGATAAACTACTTTCCAATTCAGAAGAAGGTACAATTACCTCATCAAGTTCTACTTTCCTCCCACTCACTTCGTTCGAGAGAAACTCCTTGTCTAGAAAGGTTCTGTTCTTAGCAAAAAATATTGCCTTCGGACTTGTGGTAGAAGGTGTACCCAATTGTTTTCTTAAGGTATCCTATGAAGATGTACTTCTCCGATTTGGGTTCGATCTTATCATGCTGAAGCCATTTTACATAAGCATCGCATCCCCAAACTTTAAGAAACGATAGCTTAGGTTTGTTGCTAAACCACAGTTCATACGGTGTCGCCTCAACGGACTTTGATGGTGCCATGTTTAACGTGAATGCAGCTGTCTTTAATGCATATCCCCAAAACGATAGTGGTAAATCGGTAAGAGACATAATAGATCGCACCATATCTAATAAATTGTGGTTACGATGTTCGGACACACCATTACACTGTGGTGTTCAGGTGGCGTGGGCTGTGAAACTATTCCACATTGTTTTAATGAAGTCCATTCTCATAACTCAAATATTCACATCCACGATCATATCGTAGAAACTTTATTTTCTTGTTACGATGATTCTCCACTTCACTCTGAAATTCTTTGAACTTTTCAAATGTTTCAGACTTGTGCTTCATTAAGTAGATATACCCATATCTGCTCAAATCATTTGTGAAGATCAGAAAATAACGATACCCGCCACGAGCCTCAACACTCATCGGACCATATACATCGGTATGTATTATTTGCAATAAGTCGTTGGCTCGTTCCATTGTTTCGGAGAACGGAGTTTTAGTCATCTTGCCCATAAGGCACGGTTCACAAGTATCAAATGATTCATAATCAAGTGATTCCAAAAGTCCATCTACATGGAGTTTCTTCATGCATTTTACACCGATATGACCCAAACGGCAATGCCACAAACATGTTACACTATCATTATCAACTTTGCATCTTTTGGCATCAATATTATGAATATGTATATCACTATGATCGAGATTCGAAAAACCATTAACATTGGGTGTATGACCGTAGAAGGTTTTGTTCATGTAAACAGAATAACAATTATTCTCTATCTTAAATGAATAACCGTATTGCAATAAACATGATCTAATCATATTCATGCTCAACGCAAACACCAAATATCATTTATTTAGATTCAACACTAATCCCGAAAGTTTAGGGAGTGTGCGATGATGATCATATCAATCTTGGAACCACTTCCAACACACATCGTCAAATCACCCTCAACTAGTCTCCATTTATTCTGCAACTCCTGTTTTGAGTTACTAATTTTAGCAACCGAACAAGTATCAAATACCCAAGGGTTACTACGAGCACTAGTAAGATACACATCAATAACATGTATATCAAATATACCTTTGTTCACTTTGCCATCCTTCTTATCCACCAAATATTTGGGGTAGTTCCGCTTCCAGTGACCATTTCCTTTGCAGTAAAAGCACTCAGTTTCAGGCTTAGGTCCAGCTTTGGGCTTATTCATGGGAGTGACAACTTGCTTGCCATTCTTCTTGAAGTTCCCCTTCTTACCCTTGCCCTTCTGTTGAAACTAGTGGTCTTGTTTAATCATCAACACTTGATGCTTTTTCTTGATTTCTACCTTTGTAGATTTCAGCATCACGAAGAGCTCGGGAATCGTTTTTCGTCATCCCTTTCATATTATAGTTCATCACGAAGTTCCAGTAACTTGGTGATAGTGACTAGAAAACTTTGTCAATCACTATCTTATCTAGAAGATTAACTCCCACTTGATTCAAGCGATTGTAGTACTCAGACATTCTGAGCACATGCTCACTGGTTGAGTTGTTCTTCTCCATCTTGTAGGCGAAGTACTTGTCAGAGGTCTCATACCTCTTGACACGGGCATGAGCTTGAAATACCAATTTCAGCTCTTGGAACATCTCATATGCTCCGTGGCATTCAAAACGTTTTTGAAGTCCCGGTCCTAAGCCGTAAAGCATGGTGCACTAAACTATCAAGTAGTCATCATATCAAGCTAGCCAAACATTCATAACATCTGCACCTGCTCCTGCAATAGGTCTGTCACCAAGCAGTGCATCAAGGACATAATTCTTCTGTGCAGCAATGAGGATAAACCTCATATCACGGACCCAGTCCGCATCATTGCTACTATCATCTTTCAACTTAGTTTTCTCTAGGAACATATCAAAAAACATAGGGAAGCTACAACGCGAGCTATTGATCTACAACATAATTTGCAAATATTATCATGACTAAGCTCATGATAAATTAAAGTTCAACTAATCATATTACTAAAGAACTCCCACTTAGATAGACATCCCTCTAGTCATCTAAATGATCATGTGATCCATATCAACTAAACCATGTCCGATCATCAAGTGAGATGGATGAAGGAAATATGCCCTAGAGGCAATAATAAAGTTATTATTTATTTCCTCATATCATGATAAATGTTTATTATTCATGCTAGAATTGTATTAACCGGAAACATGATACATGTGTGAATACATAGACAAACATATAGTCACTAGTATGCCTCTACTTGACTAGCTCGTTAATCAAAGATGGTTATGTTTCCTAACCATAGACATGTGTTGTCATTTGATTAGTGGGATCGCATCATTAGAAGAATGATGTGATTGACATGACCCATTCCGTTAGCCTAGCACTTGATCGTTCAGTATACTGCTATTGCTTTCTTCATGACTTATACATGTTCCTATAACTATGAGAATTATGCAACTCCCATTTATCGGAGGGACACTTTGGGTACTACCAAATGTCACAACGTAACTTGGTGATTATAAAGGAGTACTACAGGTGTCTCCAAAGGTACATGTTGAGTTGGCGTATTTCGAGATTAGGTTTTGTCACTCCGATCGTCGGAGAGGTATCTCTGGGCCCTCTCGGTAATGCACATCATTATAAGCCTTGCAAGCAATGTGACCAATGAGTTGGTTACGAGATGATGCATTACAGAACGAGTAAAGAGACTTGCCGGTAACGAGATTGAACTAGGTATTGGATACCGACGATCAAATCTCGGGCAAGTAACATACCGATGACAAAGGGAACAACGTATGTTGTTATGCGGTTTGACCGACAAAGATCTTCGTAGAATATGTAGGAACCAATATGGGCATCCAGGTCCCGCTATTGGTTATTGACCGAGAATAGTTCTAGGTCATGTCTACATAGTTCTCGAACCCGTAGGGTCCGCACGCTTAACATTACGATGACAGTTTTATTATGAGTTTATAAGTTTTGATGTACCGAAGTTTGTTCGGAGTCCCGGATGTGATGACGGACATGACGAGGAGTCTCGAAATGGTCGAGACATAAAGATCGATATATTGGAAGCCTATATTTGGACATCAGAATCGTTCCGGGTGAAATCGGCATTTTACCGGAGTACCGGGAGGTTACCGGAACCCCCCGGGGGTTATTGGGCCTACATGGGCCTCGAGGGAAAAGAGGGAAGGAGGCAGGAGGGGGCCGCGCGCCCCTCCCCTTCCTAGTCCGAATAGGACAAGGGAAGGGTGGCGGCGCCCCCCCTTTCCTTTCCCTCTTCCTCCTCTTTCCCCCTTCTCCTATTCCAACTAGTAAAGAAGGGAGTCCTACTCCCGGTGGGAGTAGGACTCCCCCCTTGGCGCGCCCTCCCTGGCCGGCCGCCTCCTCCTCCCTGGCTCCTTTATATACGGGGGCAGGGGGCACCCCATAGACACACAAGTTGATCTACGGATCGTTCCTTGGCCGTGTGCGGTGCCCCCCTCCATCATATTCCACCTCGGTCATATCGTCGCGGAGTTTAGGCGAAGCCCTGCGCCGGTAGAACATCATCATCGTCACCACGCCGTCGTGCTGATGGAACTCATCTCCGGAGCTTTGCTGGATCGGAGCCCGGAGATCGTCATCGAGCTGAACGTGTGCTGAACTCGGAGGTGCCGTACGTTCGGTACTTGGATCGATCGGATCGTGAAGACGTACGACTACATCAACCGCATTGTCATAACGCTTCCGCTTACAGTCTACGAGGGTACGTGGACAACACTCTCCCCTCTCGTTGCTATGCCATCACCATGATCTTGCGTGTGCGTAGGAAATTTTTTGAAATTACTACGTTCCCCAATAGTGGCATCCGAGCCTAGGTTTTATGCGTTGATGTTATATGCACGAGTAGAACACAAGTGAGTTGTGGGCGATACAAGTCATACTGCTTACCAGCATGTCATACTTTGGTTCGGCAGTATTGTGAGATGAAGCGCCGACATTACGCGTACGCTTACGCGAGACTGGTTTCACCGTTACGAGCACTCGTGCTTAAAGGTGGCTGGCGGGTGTCTGTCTCTCTCACTTTAGCTGAATCAAGTGTGGCTACGCCCGGTCCTTGCGAAGGTTAAAACAGCACCAACTTGATGAACTATCATTGTGGTTTTGATGCATAGGTAAGAATGGTTCTTGCTAAGCCCGTAGCAGCCACGTAAAATTTGCAACAACAAAGTAGAGGACGTCTAACTTGTTTTTGCAGGGCATGTTGTGATGTGATATGGTCAAGACGTGATGCTATATTTTATTGTATGAGATGATCATGTTTTGTAACCAAAGTTATCGGCAACTGGCAGGAGCCATATGGTTGTCGCTTTATTGTATGAAATGCAAACGCCCTGTAATTGCTTTACTTTATCACTAAGCGGTAGCGATAGTCGTAGTAGCAATAGATGGCGTAACAACAACAATGCTACGATGGATATCAAGGTGTCGCGCCGGTGATGATGGTGATCACGACGGTGCTTCGAAGATGGAGATCACAAGCACAAGATGATGATGGCCATATCATATCACTTATATTGATTGCATGTGATGTTTATCCTTTTATGCATCTTATCTTGCTTTGATTGACGGTAGCATTTTAAGATGATCTCTCACTAATAATCAAGAAGTGCTCTCCCTGAGTATGCACCATTGCGAAAGTTCTTCGTGCTGAGACACCACGTGATGATCGGGTGTGATAGGCTCTACGTTCAAATACAATGGGTGCAAAACAGTTGCACACGCGGAATACTCAGGTCATACTTGACGAGCCTAGCATATACAGATATGGCCTCAGAACACGGAGACCGAAAGGTCGAACATGAATCATATAGTAGATATGATCAACATAGTGATGTTCACCATTGAAACTACTCCATCTCACGTGATGATCGGACATGGTTTAGTTGATTTGGATCACGTGATCACTTAGATGACTAGAGAGATGTCTGTCTAAGTGGGAGTTCTTAAGTAATATGATTAATTGAACTTAAATTTATCATGAACTTAGTACCTGATAGTATTTTGCTTGTCTATGTTTGTTTGTAGATAGATGGCTCGTGTTGTTGTTCCGTTGAATTTTAATGCATTCCTTGAGAAAGAAAAGTTGAAAGATGATGGTAGCAATTACACGGACTGGGTCCGTAACCTGAGGATTATCCTCATTGCTGCACAGAAAAGTTACGTCCTAGAAGCACCGCTGGGTGCCAGGCCTGCTGCTGATGCAACTGACGACGTTAAGAACGTCTGGCAGAGCAAAGCTGATGACTACTCGATAGTTCAGTGTGCCATGCTTTACGGCTTAGAACCGGGTCTTCAACGACGTTTTGAACGTCATGGAGCATATGAGATGTTCCAGGAGTTGAAGTTAATATTTCAAGCAAATGCCCGGATTGAGAGATATGAAGTCTCCAATAAGTTCTATAGCTGCAAGATGGAGGAGAATAGTTCTGTCAGTGAACACATACTCAAAATGTCTGGGTATAATAATCACTTGATTCAACTGGGAGTTAATCTTCCTGATGATAGTGTCATTGACAGAATTCTCCAATCACTGCCACCAAGCTACAAGAGCTTCATGATGAACTATAACATGCAAGGGATGAACAAGACTATTCCCGAGCTCTTCGCAATGCTAAAAGCTACGGAGGTAGAAATCAAGAAGAAGCATCAAGTGTTGATGGTTAACAAGACCACCAGTTTCAAGAAAAAGGGCAAAGGGAAGAAGAAGGGGAACTTCAAGAAGAACGGCAAGCAAGTTGCTGCTCTGGAGAAGAAACCCAAGTCTGGACCTAAGCCTGAAACTGAGTGCTTCTACTGCAAGCAGACTGGACACTGGAAGCGGAACTGCCCCAAGTATTTGGCGGATAAGAAGGATGGCAAAGTGAACAAAGGTATATGTGATATACATGTTATGTGTACCTTACTAATGCTCGTAGTAGCACCTGGGTATTTGATACTGGTTTTGTTGCTAATATTTGCAACTCAAAACAGGGACTACGAATTAAGCGAAGATTGGCTAAGGACGAGGTGACGATGCGCGTGGGAAATGGTTCCAAAGTCGATGTGATCGCGGTCGGCACGCTCTACATCTACCATCGGGATTAGTTTTAGACCTAAATAATTGTTATTTGGTGCCAGCGTTCAGCATGAACATTATATCTGGATCTT
Organism: Triticum timopheevii; assembly: GCA_963921465.1. Taxonomy (NCBI): domain Eukaryota; kingdom Viridiplantae; phylum Streptophyta; class Magnoliopsida; order Poales; family Poaceae; genus Triticum; species Triticum timopheevii. The sequence goes on along the minus strand of OY997264.1, from coordinate 241,121,152 downwards.
GTTTGATGCGAGACGGTTATTCATTTAAATCAGAGAATAATGGTCGTTCTATTTATATGAGTAATATCTTTTATGGTCATGCACCCTTGAAGAGTGGTCTATTCTTACTGAATCTCGATAGTAGTGATACACATGTTCATAGTGTTGAAACCAAAAGATGCAGAGTTGATAACGATAGTGCAACTTATTTGTGGCACTGCCGTTTAGGTCATATCGGTGTAAAGTGCATGAAGAAACTCCATACTGATGGGCTTTTGGAATCACTTGATTATGAATCACTTGGTACTTGCGAACCGTGCCTCATGGGCAAGATGACTAAAACGCCGTTCTCCGGAACTATGGAGCGGGCAACTGATTTGTTGGAAATCATACATACTGATGTTTGTGGTCCAATGAATGTTGAGGCTCACGGCGGGTATCGTTATTTTCTCACCTTCACAGATGATTTGAGCAGATATGGGTATATCTACTTAATGAAACACAAGTCTGAAACAATTGAAAAGTTCAAAGAATTTCAGAGTGAAGTGGAAAATCATCGTAACAAGAAAATAAAGTTTCTACGATCTGATCGTGGAGGAGAATATTTGAGTTACAAGTTTGGTCTGCACTTGGAACAATGCGGAATAGTTTCGCAACTCACGCCACCCGGAACACCACAACGAAATGGTGTGTCCGAAAGTCGTAATCATACTTTACTAGATATGGTGCGATCTATGATGTCTCTTACTGATTTACCGCTATCGTTTTGGGGTTATGCTTTAGAGACGACCGCATTCACGTTAAATAGGGCACCATCAAAATCCGTTAAGACAACGCCTTATGAATTGTGGTTTGGCAAGAAACCAAAGTTGTCGTTTCTTAAAGTTTGGGGCTACGATGCTTATGTGAAGAAACTTCAACCAGATAAGCTCGAACCCAAATCGGAGAAATGTGTCTTCATAGGATACCCAAAAGAGACTATTGGGTACACCTTCTATCACAGATCTGAGGGCAAGATTTTCGTTGCTAAAATCGGATCCTTTCTAGAGAAGGAGTTTCTCTCGAAAGAAGTGAGTGGGAGGAAAGTAGAACTTGATGAGATAACTGTATCTACTCCCTTATTGGAAAGTAGTTCATCACAAGAACTAGTTCCTGTGACAACTACACCAATTAGTGAGGAAGCTAATGATATTGATCATGAAACTTCAGATCAAGTTTCTACTGAACCTTGTAGGTCTACCAGAGTAAGATCCGCACCAGAGTGGTACGGTAATCCTATTCTGGAAGTCATGTTACTTGACCATGATGAACCTACGAACTATGAGGAAGCGATGATGAGCCCAGATTCCGCAAAATGGCTAGAGGCCATGAAATCTGAGATGGGATCCATGTATGAAAACAAAGTATGGACTTTGGTTGACTTGCCCGATGATCGGCAAGCCATTGAGAATAAATGGATCTTTAAGAAGAAGACTGACGCTGATGGTAATGTAACTGTCTATAAAGCTCGACTTGTTGCGAAAGGTTTTCAACAAGTTCAAGGAGTTGACTACCATGAGACTTTCTCACCCGTAGTGATGCTTAAGTCTGTCCGAATCATGTTAGCTATTGCTGCATTTCATGATTATGAAATTTGGCAAATGGATGTCAAAACTGCATTCTTGAATGGATTTCTGGAAGAAGAGTTGTATATGATGCAGCCAGAAGGTTTTGTTGATCCAAAAGGTGCTAACAAAGTATGCAAGCTCCAGCGATCCATTTATGGACTGGTGCAAGCATCTCGGAGTTGGAATAAACGTTTTGATAGTGTGATCAAAGCATATGGTTTTATACAGACTTTTGGAGAAGCCTGTATTTACAAGAAAGTGAGTGGGAGCTCTGTAGCATTTCTGATATTATATGTAGATGACATATTATTAATTGGAAATGATATAGAATTTCTAGATAGCATAAAGGGATACTTGAATAAAAGTTTTTCAATGAAAGACCTTGGTGAAGCTGCTTACATATTGGGCATCAAGATCTATAGAGATAGATCAAGACGCTTAATAGGACTTTCACAAAGCACATACCTTGACAAAATTTTGAAAAAGTTCAAAATGGATCAGGCAAAGAAAGGATTCTTGCCTGTGCTACAAGGTGTGAAGTTGAGTCAAACTCAATGCCCGACCACAGCAGAAGATAGAGAGAAAATGAAAGATGTTCCCTATGCTTCAGCCATAGGCTCTATCATGTATGCAATGTTGTGTACCAGACCTGACGTATGCTTAGCAATAAGCTTGGCAGGAAGGTACCAAAGTAATCCAGGAGTGGATCACTGGACAGCGGTCAAGAACATCCTGAAATACCTAAAAAGGACTAAGGATATGTTTCTCGTATATGGAGGTGACAAAGAGCTAGTCGTAAATGGTTACGTCGATGCAAGCTTTGACACTGATCCAGACGATTCTAAATCGCAAACCGGATACGTGTTTTTATTAAACGATGGAGATGTAAGTTGGTGCAGTTCTAAACAAAGCGTCGTGGCGGGATCTACATGGGAAGCGGAGTATATATCTGCTTCTGAAGCAGCAAACGAAGGAGTCTGGATGAAGGAGTTCATTTCCGATTTAGGTGTCATACCTAGTGCATCAGGACCAATGAAGATCTTCTGTGATAATACTGGTGCAATTGCCTTGGCAAAGGAATCCAGATTTCACAAGAGGACCAAGCACATCAAGAGACGCTTCAATTCCATTCGGGACCAAGTCCAAGTGGGAGACATAGAGATTTGCAAGATACATACGGATCTGAATGTTGCAGACCCGTTGACTAAGCCTCTCTCACGAGCAAAACATGATCAACACCAAGACTCCATGGGTGTTAGAATCATTACTATGTAATCTGGATTATTGACTCTAGTGCAAGTGGGAGACTGAAGGAAATATGCCCTAGAGGCAATAATAAAGTTATTATTTATTTGCTCATATGATGATAAATGTTTATTATTCATGCTAGAATTGTAGTAACCAGAAACATGATACATGTGTGAATACATAGAAAAACATATAGTCACTAGTATGCCTCTACTTGACTAGCTCGTTAATCAAAGATGGTTATGTTTCCTAACCATAGACATGTGTTGTCATTTGATTAGTGGGATCGCATCATTAGAAGAATGATGTGATTGACATGACCCATTCCGTTAGCCTAGCACTTGATCGTTTAGTATACTGCTATTGCTTTCTTCATGACCTATACATGTTCCTATAACTATGAGAATTATGCAACTCCCGTTTACCGGAGGAACACTTTGGGTACTACCAAACGTCACAACATAACTTGGTGATTATAAAGGAGTACTACAGGTGTCTCCGAAGGTACATGTTGAGTTGGCGTATTTCGAGATTAGGTTTTGTCACTCCGATCGTCGGAGAGGTATCTCTGGGCCCTCTCGGTAATGCACATCATTATAAGCCTTGCAAGCAATGTGACCAATAAGTTGGTTACGAGATGATGCATTACAGAACGAGTAAAGAGACTTGCCGGTAACGAGATTGAACTAGGTATTGGATACCGACGACCAAATCTCGGGCAAGTAACATACCGATGACAAAGGGAACAACGTATGTTGTTATGGGGTTTGACCGACAAAGATCTTCGTAGAATATGTAGGAACCAATATGGGCATCCAGGTCCCGCTATTGGTTATTGACCGAGAATAGTTCTAGGTCATGTCTACATAGTTCTCGAACCCGTAGGGTCCGCACGCTTAACGTTACGATGACAGTTTTATTATGAGTTTATAAGTTTTGATGTACCGAAGTTTGTTCGGAGTCCCGGATGTGATGACGGACATGACGAGGAGTCTCGAAATGGTCGAGACATAAAGATCGATATATTGGAAGCCTATATTTGGACATCGGAATCATTCCGGGTGAAATAGGCATTTTACCGGAGTACCGGGAGGTTACCGGAACCCCCCGGGGGGTTATTGGGCCTACATGGGCCTCGAGGGAGAAGAGGGAAGGAGGCAGGAGGGGGCCGCGCGCCCCTCCCCTTCCTAGTCCGAATAGGACAAGGGAAGGGGGGCGGCGCCCCCCTTTCCTTCCCCTCTTCCTCCTCTTTCCCCCCTTCTCCTATTCCAACTAGGAAAGAAGGGAGTCCTACTCCCGGTGGGAGTAGGACTCCCCCCTTGGCGCGCCCTCCCTGGCCGGCCGCCTCCTCCTCCCTGGCTCCTTTATATACGGGGGCGGGGGGGCACCCCATAGACACACAAGTTGATCTATGGATCGTTCCTTAGCCGTGTGCGATGCCCCCCTCCACCATATTCCACCTCGGGCATATCGTCGCGGAGTTTAGGCGAAGCCCTGCGCCGGTAGAACATCATCATCGTCACCACGCCGTCGTGCTGACGGAACTCATCTCCGGAGCTTTGCTGGATCGGAGCCCGGAGATCGCCATCGAGCTGAACGTGTGCTGAACTCGGAGGTGTCGTACGTTCGGTACTTGGATCGGTCGGATCGTGAAGACGTACGACTACATCAACCGCGTTGTCATAACGCTTCCGCTTACGGTCTACGAGGGTACGTGGACAACACTCTCCCCTCTCGTTGCTATGCCATCACCATGATCTTGCGTGTGCGTAGGAAATTTTTTGAAATTACTACGTTCCCCAACAATGGAGTAGTTTTCAATGGTGAACATCTCTACGTTGATCATATCTACTATATGATTCACATTCGGCCTTTCGGTCTCAGTGTTCCGAGGCCATATCTGCATATGCTATGCTCGTCAAGTTTAACCCGAGTATTCTGCACGTGCAAAACTGGCTTGCACCCGTTGTATGTGAACGTAGAGCTTATCACACCCGATCATCACGTGGTGTCTCGACACGATGAACTGTAGCAACAATGCATACTCAGGGAGAACACTTATACCTTGAAATTTAGTGAGGGGTCATCTTATAATGCTACCGCCGGACTAAGCAAAATAAGATGCATAAAGGATAAACATCACATGCAATCAAAATATGTGACATGATATGGCTATCATCATCTTGCGCCTTTGATCTCCATCTCCAAAGCACTGTCATGATCTCCATTGTCACCGGCTTGACACCTTGATCTCCATTGTAGCATCATTATCGTCTCCCCAACTATTGCTTCTACGACTATCGCTACCGCTTAGCGATAAAGTAAAGCAATTACATGGCAATTGCATTTCATACAATAAAGCGACAACCATATGGCTCCTGCAAGTTGCCGATAACTTTGTTACAAAACATGATCATCTCATACAAAACTTTATATCACATGATGTCTTGACCATATCACATCACAACAAGCCCTGCAAAAACAAGTTAGACGTCCTCTACTTAGTTGTTGCAAGTTTTATGTGGCTATTATGGGCTTCTAGCAAGAACCGTTCTTACCTACGCATGAAAACTACAATGATTTTTTGTCGTGTGTTGTTTTAACCTTCAACAAGGACCACCCATAGTCAAACTAGATTCAACTGAAGTTGGAGAAACAGACACCCGCCAGCCACCTGTGTGCAAAGCACGTCGGTAGAACCAGTCTCATGAACGCGGTCATGTAATGTTGGTCCAGGCCGCTTCATCCAACAATACCACTGAATCAAAGTAAGATGTTGGTGGTAAGCAGTATGACTATTATCGCCCACAACTCTTTGTGTTCTACTCGTGCAAATCATCTACACATAGACCTGGCTCGGATGCCACTGTTGGGGAACGTAGCATGCAATTTCAAAAAAATTCCTACGATCACGCAAGATTTATCTAGGAGATGCATATCAACGAGAGGGGGAGAGTGTGTCCACGTACCCTCATAGACCGAAACTGGAAGCATTTAGTTAACGCGGTTGATGTATGGTACGTCTCCAACGTATCTATATTTTTTGATTGTTCCATGCTATTATATTACCCCTTTTGGATGTTTATGGGCTTTATTTTACACATTATATCATTTTTGGGACTAACCTACTAACCGGAGGCCCAGCCCGTATTGCTGTTTTTTTTGCCTATTTCAGTATTTCGAAGAAAAGAAATATCAAACGGAGTCCAAATGGAATGAAACCTTCGGGAGCATGATTTTTGGAACAAACGTGATCCAGAGGACTTGGAGTGCAAGTCAAGAAGCAGCCGAGGCCTCCACGAGATAGGAGGGCGCCCCCCTGTCTCGTGGGCCCCTCGGGCAGCCACCGACGTACTTCTTCCTCCTATATAAGCCTAGGTACCGTGAAAACATCCGGGGAGCCACCGAAAAAGAATTTCCACCGCCGTAACCTTCTGTATCCGCGATATCCCATCTTGGAGCCTTCGTCGGTGCTCTGTCGGAGGGGGAATCGACCATGGAGGGCTTCTACATCAACACCATAGCCCCTCCGATGAGTTGTGAGTAGTTTACCATAGACCTACGGGTCCATAGTTATTAGATAGATGGCTTCTTCTCTCTTTTTGGATCACAATACAATGTTCTCCCCCTCTCTTGTGGAGATCTATTCGATGTAAACTCTTTTTGCGGTGTGTTTGTCAAGATCCGATGAATTGTGGGTTTATGATCAAGTTTATCTATGAATAATATTTGAATCTTCTCTGAATTCTTTTATGTATGATTGAGTTATCTTTGCAAGTCTCTTCGAATTATCAGTTTGATTTGGCCTACTAGATTGATCTTTCTTGCCATGGTAGAAGTGCTTAGCTTTGGGTTCAATCTTTCGGTGTCCTTTCCCAGTGACAGCAGGGGCAGCAAGGCACGTATTTTATTGTTGCCATCGAGGATAAAAAGATGGGTTTTATATCATATTGCTTGAGTTTATCCCTCTACATCATGTCATCTTGCTTAATGTGTTACTCTGTTCTTTATGAACTTAATACTCTAGATGCAGGCAGGAGTCGGTCGATGTGTGGAGTAATAGTACTAGATGTAGGCAGGAGTCGGTCTACTTGTTGCGGACGTGATGCCTATATACATGATCATGCTTAGATAATCTCATAATTATTCGCTTTTCTATCAATCGCTTGACAGTAATTTTTTCACCCACCGTAATACTTATGCTATCTTGAGAGAAGCCACTAGTGAAACCTATGGCCCCCGGGTCTATCTCTTATCATATTTGCTTCCAATCTACTTTTATTTGCATCTTTACTTTTTGCATCTATATTATAAAATACCAAAAATATATTTATCTCATTATACTATCTCTATCAGATCTCACTTTCGCAAGTGGCCGTGAAGGGATTGACAACCCTTTATTGCATTGGTTGCGAGTTCTTTGTTTGTTTGTGTAGGTGCGTGGGACTTTTGAGGAGCCTCCTACTGGATTGATACCTTGGTTCTCAAAAACTGAGGGAAATACTTACGCTACTATTGCTGCATCACCCTTTCCTCTTCAAGGAAAACCAACGCAAGCTCAAGACGTAGCAAGAAGGATTTTGGCGCCGTTGCCGGGGAGCTCTTCGCTCAAGTCAAGACATACCAAGTACCCATCACAAACTCATCTCCCTCGCATTTACATTATTTGCCATTTGCCTCTCGTTTTCTTCTCCCCCACTTCACCCTTGCCGTTTTATTCGCCCTCTCTTTCCCAACCTCCTCCGCTCTTTTTTGCTTGCCTTTTTCTGCTTGCTTGTGTGCCTGTTTGTCCTTATGGCTTTGCCTAAGGGTTCTGACCACCTTCTTAGAAGGTTGGAAGAGATTGAATCAAATATTAGAAGCTTTACGAATTTGCAATTTGAGGATAATAATTTCTTAAGAAAAGAGCTTAGGGAACAAAAAGGTTTTTGGGGTTTTATGAACAAAGAGCTTGATGATATGAATAAAGATTATGGTGTAAACGCTCAAATTACCCGGCTTGAAAATGCTATAGCTAAAATTTCTGATAAGCAAGCCACCTTAGTCAATAAGATGGCCGCCAAACCAGAAAAGTTAGATGAAAATAATGATGAAGATCTTAAAGTTATTGATGTGTCTCCTATTAGATCTATGTTTTGCAATATGAATCTTGATAATTATGGGACTGATGATGAGTCAACTTTACCTAGAAGGCGTCCCAAGAATTCGGAGTTTTTAGATCTTGATGCTAAATTTGGTAAAAGTGGGATTGGAGAGGTCACGACTTTAAATAGTATTGAACCCACTATCTCAGATTTCAAGGAATTTGATTATGATAATTGTTCTTTAGAAGGTTGTATTTCCTTGTTGCAATCCATTGTTAATTCTCCTCATGCTTATAGTCAAAATAAAGCTTTTACCAAACATATTGTTGATGCCTTGATGCAATCTTATGATGAAAAACTTAATTTGGAAGTTTCTATACCTAGAAAACTTAATGATGAGTGGGAACCTACTATAAAGATTAGAATTAAAGATCATGAGTGTTTTGCTTTGTGTGATTTGGGTGCTAGTGTTTCCACGATTTCGAAAACTTTATGTGATATTCTAGGTTACCATGATCTTGATGATTGCTCTTTAAATTTGCACCTTGCGGATTCCACCATTAAAAAGCCAATGGGAAGGGTCAATGATGTTCTCATTGTTGCAAATAGAAATTTGGTGCCCATAGATTTTATCGTTCTTGATATAGATTGCAATCTTTCTTGCCCTATTATTCTTGGTAGACCTTTCCTTAGAACGATTGGCGCGATTATTGATATGAAGGAAGGGAATATTAGATTCCAATTTCCATTAAAGAAATGCATGGAGCACTTTCCAAGAAAGAAAGTCAAATTACCTTATGAATCTATCATGCGGGCTACTTATGAATTTAGTGCCAAAGATGGCACCCGTTAGATCTATCTTCGCTTTTATGCCTAGCTAGGGGCGTTAAACGATAGCCCTAGTTGGGAGGCAACCCAATTTTCTTTGTGTTTTTTGTTTTTGTTCCTGTTTAGTAATAAATCTTGCATCTACCTTATGTTTAGATGTGTTTTTATCTTTTAATTAGTGTTTGTGCCAAGTAGAACCTATAGGATAACCTACGATGATAGTTGATTTGATTCTGCTGAAAAACAGAAACATTATGCGCACTAATTTAGTTTTGTTAAATCACAGAAACGTGCTTTTGCGTTGAATATATTTGATGCTGATCAATAAACAAATTGTCCAGGACTTCCTATTTTGGTAGGATTTTTAGAGTTCCAGAAGTTTGCGTTAGTTATAGATTGCTACAGACTGTTCTATTTTTGACAGATTCTGCTTTTCGTGTGTTGTTTGCTTATTTTGATGCATCTACGGCTAGTAAATTAGTTTATAAACCATAGAGAAGTTGGATTAAAGTAGGTTTAACACCAAAATAAATAAAGAATGAGTTCATTATAGTACCTTATGTGGTGGTTTTGTTTTCTTTCACTAACGGAGCTTATAAGATTTCCTGTTGAGTTTTGTGTTGTGAAGTTTTCAAGTTTTGGGTAAAGATTTTATGGACTATGGAATAAGGAGTGGCAAGAGCCTAAGCTTGGGGATGCCCAAGGCACCCCAAGATATTCAATAATAGCCAAAATCCTAAGCTTGGGGATGCCCCGGGAAGGCATCCCCTCTTTCGTCTTCGTTCATTGGTAACTTTACTTGGAGCTATATTTTTATTCGCCACATGATATGTGTTTTGCTTGGAGCGTCGTGTATTATATTAGTCTTTGCTTTTTAGTTTACCACAATCAACCTTGCTGTACACACATTTTGGGATAAGCCTATTTGATTAGAATTTGCTAGAATACTCTATGTGCTTCACTTATATCTTTTGAGCTTAATAGTTTTTGCTCCAGTGCTTCACTTATATCTTTTAGAGCACGGTGGTGATTTAATTTTGAAGAAATTGATAGTCTCTCATGCTTCACTTATATATTTTTGAGAGTCTTTTGGAACAGCATGGTATTTGCTATGGTTATAAAATTGGTCCTAGAATGGTAGGCATCCAAGTTGGGTATAATAAAAACTATCATAGGAAGTGAATTGGATGCTATGATCAATTTGATACTTGATAATTGTTTTGAGATAGGGAGGTAGTGATATTAAAGTCATGCTAGTTGTGTGATTATGAATTTAAAGAATGTTTGTGTTGAAGTTAGCAAGTCTCGTAGCATGCACATATGGTTAAAGTTGTGTAACAAATTTGAAACATGAAGTGTACCTGCCTTGTGCATCCTTATGAGTGGCGGTCGGGGACGAGCAATGGTCTTTTCCTACCAATCTATCCCCCTAGGAGCATGCGCGTAGTACTTGATTTTTGATGACTTCTAAATTTTTGCAATAAGTATATGAGTTCTTTTGACTAATGTTGAGTCCATGGATTATACGCACTTTTACCTTTCCACCATTGCTAGCCTCTTCGGTACCGTGCATTGCCCTTTCTCACCTTGAGAGTTGGTGCAAACTTCGCCGTTGCATCCAAACCCCGTGATACGATACGCTCTATCACACATAAACCTCCTTATATCTTCCTCAAAACAGCCACCATACCTACCTATTGTGGCATTTCCATAGCCATTCCGAGATATATTGCCATGCAACTTTCCACCGTTCCGCTTATCATCATGACATACTTTACTTTTGTCATATTGCCATTGCATGATCATGTAGTTGACATCGTATTTGTGGCAAAGCCACCATGCATTATTTTTCATACATGTCACTCTTGATTCATTGCACCATCCTGGTACACCGCCGGAGGCATTCATATAGAGTCATATCTTGTTCTAGTTTCGAGTTGTAATTCATATGTTGTAATCAATAGAAGTGTGATGATCATCATTATTAGAGCATTGCCGAAAAAGAAAAAAAAGAAAAAAAAGAAGAAAGGCCAAAAAAAGAAAAAAAGAAAGGCCCAAAAGAAAAGAAAAAGAAAAAGAAAAAAAAGAAAATTAGTAAAAAGGGCAATGTTACTATCTCTTTTTCCACACTTGTGCTTCAAAGTAGCACCTTGTTCTTCATGTAGTGAGTCTCATATATTGTGCTTCAAAGTAGCACCATGCGTTTTCATATAGTGAGTCTCATAAGTTGTCTTTTTCATACTAGTGGGAATTTTTCATTATAGAACTTGGCTTGTATATTCCTACGATGGGCTTCCTCAAATTCCCTAGGTCTTCGTGAGCAAGAAAGTTGGATGCACACCCACTAGTTTTCTTTTGTTGAGCATTCATTTATAGCTCTAGTGCATCCGTTGTATGGCAATCCCTACTCCTCATGTTGACATCAATTGATGGGCATCTCCATAGCCCATTGATTATCCTCGTCAATGTGAGACTTTCTCCTTTTTTGTCTTCTCCACACAATCCCCATCATCATATTCTATTCCACCCATAGTGCTATATCCATGGCTCATGCTCATGTATTGCGTGAAGGTTGAAAAAGTTTGAGATTATTTAAGTATGAAACAATTGCTTGGCTTGTCATCGGGGGTATAGAAGTTGGGAACATCTTTGTGTGACGAAAATGAAGCATAGCCTAACTATATGATTTTGTATGGATGAACTTTCTTTTGCCATGTTATTTTGAGAAGACATGATTACTTTGATTAGTATGCTTGAAGTGTTACTATTTCTTTTATCAATATGAACTTTTATTTTGAATCATTTGGATATGAACATTCATGCCACAATAAAGAAAATTACATTAAGAATTATGCTAGGTAGCATTCCACATCAAAAATTCTCTTTTTATCATTTACCTACTCGAGGACGAGCAGGAATTAAGCTTGGGGATGCTTGATACGTCTCCAACGTATCTATAAATTTTATTGTTCCATGCTATTATATTACCCCTTTTGGATGTTTATGGGCTTTATTTTACACATTTATATCATTTTTGGGACTACCTACTAACCGGAGGCCCAGCCCGTATTGCTATTTTTTTGCCTATTTCAGTATTTCGAAGAATAGGAATATCAAACGGAGTCCAAACGGAATGAAACCTTCGGGAGCGTGATTTTTGGAACGAACGTGATCCAGAGGACTTGGAGTGCAAGTCAAGAAGCAGCCGAGGCCTCCACGAGATAGGAGGGCGCCCCCCCTATTGGGCGCGCCCCCTGTCTCGTGGGCCCCTCGGGCGGCCACCAACGCACTTCTTCCTCCTATATAAGCCTACGTACCCCAAAAACATCCGGGGAGCCACCAAAACACAATTTTCACCGCCGTAACCTTCTGTATCCGTGATATCCCATCTTGGAGCCTTCGCCGGTGCTCCGCCGGAGGAGGAATCGACCATGAAGGGCTTCTACATCAACACCATAGCCCCTCCGATGAGTTGTGAGTAGTTTACCACAGACCTTCGGGTCCATAGTTATTAGCTAGATGGCTTCTTCTCTCTTTTTGGATCTCAATACAATGTTCTCCCCCTCTCTTGTGGAGATCTATTCGATGTAAACTCTTTTTGTGGTGTGTTTGTCGAGATCCGATGAATTGTGGGTTTATGATCAAGTTTATCTATGAATAATATTTGAATCTTAACTGAATTCTTTTATGTATGATTGAGTTATCTTTGCAAGTCTCTTCAAATTATCAGTTTTGTTTGGCCTACTAGATTGATCTTTCTTGCCATGGGAGAAGTGCTTAGCTTTGGGTTCAATCTTGCGGTGTCCTTTCCCAGTGACAGCAGGGGCAGCGAGGCACGTATTGTATTGTTGCCATCGAAGATAAAAAGATGGGGTTTATATCACATTGCTTGAGTTTATCCCTCTACATCATGTCATCTTGCTTAATGCGTTACTCTGTTCTTTATGAACTTAATACTCTAGATGCAGGCAGGAGTCGGTCGATGTGTGGAGTAATAGTACTAGATGCAGGCAGGAGTCGGTCTACTTGTTGCGGACGTGATGCCTATATACATGATCATGCCTAGATAATCTCATAATTATTCGCTTTTCTATCAATTGCTCGACAGTAATTTGTTCACCCATCGTAATACTTATGCTATCTTGAGAGAAGCCACTAGTGAAACCTATGGCCCCCGGGTCTATCTCTTATCATATTTACTTCCAATCTACTTTTATTTGCATCTTTACTTTTTGCATCTATATTATAAAATACCAAAAATATATTTATCTTATTATACTATCTCTATCAGATCTCACTTTCGCAAGTGGCCGTGAAGGGATTGACAACCCCTTTATTGTGTTGGTTGCGAGTTCTTTGTTTGTTTGTGTAGGTGCGTGGGACTTTTGAGGAGCCTCCTACTGGATTGATACCTTAGTTCTCAAAAACTGAGGGAAATACTTATGCTACTATTGCTGCATCACCCTTTCCTCTTCAAGGAAAACCAACGCAAGCTCAAGACGTAGCAATGTAGTCGAACGTCTTCACGATCCAAGCGATCCAAGTACCGAACGTACGGCACCTCCGTGTTCAGCACACGTTCAGGTCGATGACGTCCCTCGAACTATTGATCCAGTAGAGGGTCGAGGGAGAGTTCCGTCAGCACGACGGCATGGCGACGGTGTTGATGATGTGATCCGCCCAGGGCTTCGCCTAAGCACTATGATACTATGACCAGAGGAGTAAACTGTGGAGGGGGGCACCGCACACGACAAAGAGAATAATTGATGTGTTTTGGGGTGCCCCCTGCCCCGGTATATAAAGGAGGAGGGGAGGAGGCGGTCGGCCTAGGGGGCGCGCCAAGTGTGGGGAGTCCTACTAGGACTCCTAAGTGCTAGTAGGATTCCTCTTTCCTTTCCGGAATAGGAGAAGAGGGAAAGAGGTGGAGGAGAAGGAGGAAAGGGGGCCGTGCCCCCCACCCCTAGTCCAATTCGGTTTTGGCTAGGGGGCGCACGCCTCCACCTGTCCGCCGCCTCCTCTCTTCCACTAAGGCCCATGAAGGCCCATTAATCCCCTGGGGGGTTCCGGTAACCTCCCGGTACTCCGGAAAATGTCCGAACCTTTTCGAAACCTTTCTGGTGCCCGAACATATCCTTCCAATATATCAATCTTTATGTCTTGACCATTTCGAGACTCGTCGTCATGTCCGTGATCTTATCCAGGACTCAGAACAAACTTCTTTCATCAAAAACACATAACTCTTAATACAAATCATCATCGAACGTTAAGCGTGCGGACCCAACCAATAGCGGAACCTGGATGCTCATATTGGCTCCTACATATTCCACGAAGATCTTTATTGGTCAAACCTCACAACAACATACGTTGTTCCCTTTGTCATCGGTATGTTACTTGCCCGAGATTCGATCGTCGGTACCATCATACCTAGTTCAATCTTGTTACCGGCAAGTCTCTTTACTCATTCCGTAATGCATCATCCCGTAACCAACTCATTAGTCACATTGCTTGCAAGGCTTATAGTGATGAGCATTACTGAGAGGGCCCGGAGATACCTCTCCGATACACGGAGTGACAAATCCTAATCTCGATCTATGCCAACCCAACAAACACCTTCGGAGACACCTGTAGAGCATCTTTATAATCACCCAGTTACATCATGACGTTTGATAGCACACAAGGTGTTCCTCTGGTATTCGGGAGTTGCATAATCTCATAGTTAGAGGAACATGTATAAGTCATGAATAAAGCAGTAGCAATGAAACTGTAACGATCATTATTCTAAGCTTACAGATGGGTCTTGTCCATCACATCACTCTCTTAATGATGTGATCCCGTTCATCAAATGACAACACATGTCTATGGCCAGGAAACATAACCATCTTTTATTAACGAGCTAGTCAAGTAGAGGCATACTAGGGACACGATGTTTTGTCTATGTATTCACACATGTACTAAGTTTCCAGTTAATAAAATTCTAGGATGAATAATGAACATTTATCATTATATAAGGAAATATAAATAACAACTTTATTATTACCTCTAGGTCATATTTCCTTCAGTCTCCCACTTGCACTAGAGTCAATAATCTAGATTATAAAGTAATGATTCTAACACCCATGGAGTCTTGGTGCTAATTATGTTTTGCTCGTGAAAGAGGCTTAGTCGACGGGTCTGCAACATTCAGATCCATATGTATTTTGCAAATCTCTGTGTCTCCCTCCGCGACTTGATGCCGGATGGAATTGAAGCATCTCTTGATATGTTTGGTTCTCTTGTGAAATTTGGATTCCTTTGCCAAGGCAATTGCACCGGTATTGTCACAAAAGATTTTCATTGGACCCGATGCACTAGGTATGACACCTAGATCGGATATGAACTCCTTCATCCAGACTCCTTCATTTGCTGCTTCCGAAGCAGCTATGTACTCCGCTTCACACGTAGATCCCGCCACGACGCTTTGCTTGGGACTGCACCAACTGACAGCTCCACCATTCAATTAAAATACGTATCTGGTTTGTGACTTAGAGTCATCCGGATCATTGTCAAAGCTTGCATCGACGTAACCATTTACAACGAGCTCTTTGTCACCCCCATAAACGAGAAACATATCCTTAGTCCTTTTCGGGTATTTCAATATGTTCTTGACCGTTGTCCAGTGCTCCACTCCTGGATTACTTTGGTACCTCCCTACTGTACTTATAGCAAGGCACACATCAGGTCTGGTACACAGCATTGCATACATGATAGAACCTATGGCTGAAGCATAGGGAATGACTTTCATTTTCTCTCTATCTTCTGCAGTGGTCGGGCATTGAGACTCGGCCATAGGACCACTGCAGAACATAGAGAGAAAATGAAAGTCATTCCCTATGCTTCAGCCATAGGTTCTCAATGCCCGACCACTACAGAAGATAGAGAGAAAATGAAAGTCATTCCCTATGCTTCAGCCATAGGTTCTATCATGTATGCAATGCTATGTACCAGACCTGATGTGTGCCTTGCTATAAGTATAGCAGGGAGGTACCACAGTAATCCAGGAGTGGAGCACTGGACAGTGGTCAAGAACATCTTGAAGTACCTGAAAAGGACTAAGGATATGTTTCTCGTTTATGGGGTTGACAAAGAGTTCGTTGTAAATGGTTACGTCGATGCAAGCTTTGACACTGATCCGGATGACTCTAAGTCACAAACCGGATATGTATTTTTATTGAATGGTGGAGCTGTCAGTTGGTGGAGTTCCAAGCAGAGCGTCGTGGCGGGATCTACGTGTGAAGTGGAGTACATAGCTTCTTCGGAAGCAGCAAATGAAGGAGTTCATATCTGATCTAGGTGTCATACCTAGTGCATCGGGTCCAATGAAAATCTTTTGTGACAATACTGGTGCAATTGCCTTGGCAAAGGAATCCAGATTTCAAAAGAGAACCAAACACATCAAGAGACGCTTCAATTCCATCCGGCATCAAGTCGCGGAGGGAGACATAGAGATTTGCAAAATACATTTGGATCTGAATGTTGCAGACCTGTTGACTAAGCCTCTTTCACGAGCAAAACATGATCAACACCAGACTCCATGGGTGTTAGAATCATTACTTTATAATCGAGATTATTGACTCTACTGCAAGTGGGAGACTGAAGGAAATATGCCCTAGAGGTAATAATAAAGTTGTTATTTATATTTTCTTATATCATGATAAATGTTTATTATTCATGCTAGAATTTTATTAACCAGAATCTCAGTACATAGACAAAACATAGTGTCCCTAGTATGCCTCTACTTGACTAGGTCGTTAATCAAAGATTGTTATGTTTCCTAACCATAGACATGTGTTGTCATTTGATGAACGGGATCACATCATTAGGAGAATGATGTGATGGACAAGACCCATCCATTAGCTTAGCATTATGATCGTTACAGTTTCATTGCTACTGCTTCCTTCATGACTTATACATGTTCCCGAGACTATGAGATTATGCAACTCTCGAATACCGGAGGAACACCTTGTGTGCTATCAAACATCACAACGTAACTGGATGATTATAAAGATGCTCTACAGGTGTCTCCGAAGGTGTTTGTTTGGTTTGGCATAGATCAAGATTAGGATTTGTCACTCCGTGTTTCGGAGAGGCATTGCTTAACGTTCGATGACGATTTGTATTATGAGTTATGTGTTTTGATGACCGAAGTTTGTTTGGAGTACCGGATGAGATCAGGGCCGTGACGAGGAGTCTCAAAATGGTTGAGACATAAAGATTGATATATTGGAAGGCTTTATTCGGACATCGGAATGGTTCCAGAGAAGTTCGGGTATTTTCCGGAGTACCGGGAGGTTACCGGAACCCCCCAGGAAGTTGATGGGCCTTGGTGGGAAGGAGAGGCAGCGGCCAGGAGGTGGCGCCCCCCCAAGGGGTTGGGAGCGCGGCCCCCCTCTCCCTTCCTCCCCCCTTCTCCTTTAGGTGGAACCTACTAGGACTTGGAGTCGTAGTAGGATTCCCCTTCTCCCGGTGCGCCTAGCTTGGCCGGCCGGCCTCCCCCCTCCTTTATATACGGGGGCAGGTGGGCACCCTAGGACACACCAAGTTTTGCTTTAGCCGTGTGCGGTGCCCCCCTCCACAGTTACACACCTTGATCATATCATTGTAGTGCTTAGGTGAAGCCCTGCGCCGGTAACATCATCATCACCGTCGCCACGCCGTCGTGCTAACGGAACTCACCCTTGTCCTCAACTGGATCAAGAGCACGAGGGACGTCATCGAGCTGAACGTGTGCTGAACACGGAGGTGTCGTACGTTCGGTACTTGGATCGGTTGGACCGCGAAGACGTTCAACTACATCAACCGCGTTACTACACGCTTCCGCTTTCGGTCTACAAGGGTACGTGGACACACTCTCCCCTCTTGTTGCTATGCATCTCCTAGATAGATCTTGTGTGATCGTAGGAAATTTTTTTGAATTAGCGCGTTCCCCAACACTCTCTCCTCCACTAAGGCCCATGTTGGCCCATTACTCTCCCGGGGGGTTCCGGTAACCTCCCAATACTCCAAAACTTCCCGAAACCATTCCGGTGTCCGAATGTAACCTTCCAATATATCAATATTTACCTCCCGATCATTTCGAGACTCCTCGTCATGTCCGTGATCTCATCCGGGACTCCGAACAAACTTCGGTCATCAAGACACATAACTCATAATACAAATCGTCATCGAACGCTAAGCGTGCGGACCCTACGGGTTCGAGAACTATGTAGACATGATCGAGACACATCTCCGATCAATAACCAATAGCGGAACTTGGATGCTCATATTGGTTCCTACATATTCTACGAAGATCTTTATCGGTCAAACAGCATAACAACATATGTTGATCCCTTTATCATCGGTATGTTACTTGCCCGAGATTCGATCGTCGGTATCTTCATACCTAGTTCAATCTCGTTACTGGCAAGTCTCTTTACTCGTTCCGTAATGCATCATCCTGTAACTAACTCATTAGTCACATTGCTTGCAAGGCTTATAGTGATGAGTATTAACGAGAGGGCCCAGAGATACCTCTCCGATACACGGAGTGACAAATCCTAATCTCGATCTATGTCAACTCAACAAACACCTTCGGAGATACCTGTAGAGCATATTTATAATCACCCAGTTACGTTGTGACGTTTGATAGCACACAAGGTGTCCCTCCGGTATTCGAGAGTTGCATAATCTCATAGTCAGAGGAATATGTATAAGTCATGAAGAAAGTAATAGCAATAAAACTAAACGATCATTATGCTAAGCTAACAGATGGGTCTATTCCATCACATCATTCTCTAATGATGTGATCCCGTTCATCAAATGACAACACATGTCTATGGTCAGGAAACATAACCATCTTTGATTAACGAGCTAGTAAAGTAGAGGCATGCTAGGGACACTTTGTTTTGTGTATGTATTCACACATGTACTAAATTTCCGGTTAGTACAATTTTAGCATGAATAATAAACATTTATCATGATATAAGGAAATATAAATAACAAATTTATTATTGCCTCTAGGGCATATTACCTTCATTATCGTCGGTGCTCATGGAAACGACGGATGGAGGACGACATGGGCTTGGACGCCGGGCGCCGCTGCCATAGGATATGTTTAGGGTCGGGTCGGTTTTTTGTTCTGAATGTTCGAAATGTACGTCATGTTTGTATGAAATCCGTCATGTTTATACGAAATCCGGCCGAGTTTTCACGAATTTCGTCTGGTTTGTTGAAAAGGAGTTTGAAGTGTATGTAGCTACGGTTGGATGGTGGCCTCCCGTATCCGTGTCCGCGGATTAGCTCCCCCTCTCCGCGGACGGATGCGGGAGGAAATTTGTGGGTTACCGTTGAAGATGCTCTTACTAGGGGACTGAGAAGATCTAGTTAGAATATGTGTCGCAACATTTGACAAACGATTTACATGAAGCGAACGGACGGAAAGAACGACACCAACTCCTTGATATCAGCAATGATGAGCCCCACTGGCGAGCGATCAATCGCCAAAACATTGGTTCTCTGAATAACGGACAAACAGTTTGACCGGAAAACAACCCTCAGAAAACTTTGCTAGCGGGTGAGAGCCACCGCACATCATAGCGTCGGTGCTTCAGCTAATTCTAGGGCACTAACCTTGTCGGCGTGCTAGTGGCAAGCCAACAAGCAATCTCCGATGTGATTTTCCCATCCGTCAAGACTCTTAAAAAGTGCAGCATCCACATTGACCGTCACTACATCTGCCGGCGACGAAACCCATTTAGCAGGACATTTAGCAGGAGATACCGGGATATCACGCCTTGAAAACAATTGTAGTCCTACCACATTCTGCACAATGAAGTCAACAAAAACTAAAGCTTTCTCATGCACTCTACGAGGATGCATCTTAAAATCATTGTTTCTTGCAACATTTCAGGTCTCTTAAATGTGTCAAATTATTACTTCCTCCGTTCCTAAATATTTGTCTTCTAGAGACTTCAACAAATGAGAGATGCATCTCTTAAATGTGTCAAATTATTACTACCAAATATTTATATGTGGTAGTCATGGCTTTGAGAGAGGTCGCCCTCTTAATGAAATGGAATATCCATTGCTTGGCATGAATAAAACTTTTACGGCGTAGATGAAAGCCTAAATTCCGGTTCAGAAGGTTTGCTAGACGCGTCAAAGAAATGAAATGGTCGGCGAATTTGGACGTGCTTTACACAGCTCAAACCGGTCGCGGCCCGGAATGAAAAGTCGTCTCACCAACGGGCAGCCACACGACCGGCAGACCCCCCGCGTCGTCTCGCCCAAATGGGAGAATAGTTCCAACACGATCGCACATCGCACAGAAAAAGCTACGACTACGCGTCCCCTTTCTCACTGGTAGGAAGGAATCAGCATCAACTGCAGCGGCCTCCACTAGCAGCAGGGCCAGCCGGGACGCGGGCGGGGATGGCGAACGCGTCGTCCATCTCGCGTAGCCTCCGGCGATCCCTCGCCCCTGACGCCCTCCACCGCCTTCTCCTCCAGCGCTCGCGGGCGTTCGTGACGGCTGAGTGCCACCGCCCCGTCGTCCTTCACAAGCGCGGCCCCGACATCCTCCACGACCCATGGTTCAACCGGGTACGCGCCTACTCGCTGTTCCGTTTGCAGAGGGTTTCGCGGCGGTGGTCTGACGCGCGCGGGTTGTGCTGCTTCTGCAGGGAACGGCGTTCTCGATGACGGAGAGGGACCGGCTCGGCCTCCGCGGCCTGCTCCCGCCCAGTGTCGTTTCCTCGCAGCAGCAAATCGACCGATTCAGTACGACATGATACCCCGCCGGTTCAATTCCTTCCTTGCTTAATCCGTGTCTCGTTTACGGCTCTCCCAAAATTGGATTGGTCGGTGCCGCGCAGGGAGGTATTTTGGTGGATGATAACCAGATCGGTCCATTTTTAGGGGTTTGGAGGGTGAATGACTTTAGCTAGTACTCACTCTGTCCGAAAAAGCTTGTCTCTCAAATGGATGTATCTAGCACTAACTTGGTGCTACATACATCCATTTGTGGGACAAGCTTTTTCGGACGGAGGGAGTACTCCAGTTCACAGACATTGAGTGGGTACTCCAATTCACAGACATTGAGTGGGAACGACACTAATGTTGCTCAGTATGTGCGTTGCTGAATGCTGAGGAACCGCATGCTAAACTTTTTGGTTTGATCTCTAGTCGAGTGTAAATGTGTGCTTTGTGTTTAGGCTCCAGCTTTGAAAAATTCCAAATTTCAAAACCGGCTTCTAGTGCTCTACAAGCTAGGTCAAACAACTTCTCTGAAAACTAGAATCAAGTATAGCCGATTGCCCGATGTACCAGTTAAAGTTCAAATGCCAATCACAAACTCAATTGAAAAATTGTCCAAACAACCAAGTGGCTCCAATGCTGAAGCTGCAAGTTTCACTCAGGTCTAGAGATGTATGAGGGTTTAGTACTAGCATACTAGGGGCTAAGGGTTTAGTGTCCATCGTGCCGTAGACGTCCGATGATTGTACTGGGGTTGAGTATACCCATTCCCTTTCATGCTCGCGCTAGAGACTACACCATCCCTGTGTACGTAGCACTCCCCCCCCCCCCCCCCCCCCCCCTCTCTTCAATGTACGCTCAATACTCTACCTATCAATGAATGATACGCAAGCTTTGCGTATTCGCGAAAAAAAAGTTAACTGAGGTTGTACAAGTGCTGATTTTAGTGGTGGATTTACCTCTTCTTTTATTTTTATTTGTTTTGATTATAGTGGGTGACCTTAAACGGCTGGAGCAAAATGCAAGAGATGGACCATCTGATACTTACCAACTGGCGAAATGGCGTATTCTTAACAGACTGCATGACAGAAACGAAACGATGTACTACAAGGTGTGCAACTCCACATCTCACACATTCTTTTAGGCGCAAATATATTTCTGTTGATGATGTTTCTCTCATTATATGGTTGTGCAACCATTTTGTTAACTCTATTGTATTGCAGTCTCAGACGTAGGCTCCTTTTCAAAGTGGTTACCTTATTTAACCTTCTTTTGATTCTTCAATAGGTCTTAATAGATAATATTGAGGAGTATGCACCTATTGTTTACACACCGACTGTTGGCGCTGTTTGCCAAAATTACAGTGGCTTGTTTAGACGGCCTCGGGGAATGTATTTTAGTGCAGAGGATCGTGGTGAAATGATGTCCATGGTGTACAACTGGCCAGCTGATCAGGTATGCATTTGTTCTTGTCCATTTACTGATTTGGTCTTCTGTAGTTCAACTCTTTCAGTGTCTTAAAGTTATAAAGCTCTTTTGCTAAGAGGCTAAGATATATCTCTTGCCTTTTGAAGATCTCCTAGGGCTGGGAGAGCATCTTCTGACGACAAGTTTCTTATATTGCAAATAAACATAAGTGGCTAATCTTTCGCAGGTCGACATGATAGTGGTGACTGATGGAAGCAGGATACTGGGCCTTGGTGATCTAGGGGTGCAAGGTATTGGCATTGCTATAGGGAAGCTGGATTTATATGTCGCTGCTGCTGGAATAAATCCCCAGAGGGTATGCTTTTGTTATTCCTTAGGAAACTGTTAGACTTACCTTGTTCTCTATCTTCCATTTTTTACATATATATTTTCATATTTGATATCTCCAATTTCAAATAACTGTAGTTTGATATTTGAGATACACGGATTTTATTCACAAAAAAATAACGTTTTGCTACTTAATCTGATTGTGCCAATCAAGCCTCTTCTCATAATAATTCAGGGAGATAAATTTCTTTTAGAATACTACCAGTTTGGCTTGCTTTTGTACTGAGCCAAGATAAATGATGTTTATCAAACTGAAGCTTCAAATAAGAGTCTTGATGATCGCGTTTGTGTTGCATGACCTTACAACTGCAGCGCTGGTTGCTTAGATATTATGAAGTTTCAAAGTGTTCTACTGCTATCTATTTCCTATTCACTCCGTTCCTTTTGTAAGACATATTTTGATTTGTTCAGATAATGCTTTGAATAATAGGTACTCTATTAATAGGTGGTGCATGTGAATATGTGATACAAATCACAATCATAAGCAATTACGTTTGAATTAGAATCTGATGACACCTTATGCTATATAAATTGCATACTGGTAGAGTAATTGATGGTGAAAGCCTTGTCTCAAAATACACTCTACCAAAAGCAACAGAGGGAGTATTATATTCTGTTGGTATAGTTTATATTTATATGTTCCGTTGTTTAATATTCTTGTAGGTTCTTCCAGTTATGATTGATGTGGGAACTAACAATGAGAAACTCCTCAAGGATCCTCTTTGTAAGTTGTTCTTTGAACATTTTGTTAGTTGCGCATATTTTTCTCTAAAACATTTGACCACCCTTATTCTCTAAAAGGAAAATAAATAAATAGATGTAGACATCAGAGGGACCTACTCACTCATTATAGCTGTATTTTAGATTGATTCAGATTCCAGGAAAAATGCATATGTGTGGTGTTGTAATCTTTACTTGCTCGTGAGAATCAATGACCTTTTCTGTTCTTTGTTACTCTCAAGCATTATTCTTGAATTTCTTTAGAATATGATGCAGGCAATTGCACCTTTTCACTAGATAGTGAACAAGAGATCGAATAGTCTTTTCTGCTATTGTTTTTCTAAATTTTGTGCTGTACAGATCTTGGCCTGCAAGAACACCGTCTTGAGGGAGAAGATTATGTTGAAATTATTGATGAATTCATGGAAGCTGTTTTTTCTCGTTGGCCCAATGTGATTGTACAGGTGCTATTTTGGTGTTTGGTGCTTGCTCAACTTTTTTCTGCATGTGGCTTTAGCTGGAACATTTTCAAAATTACTTTTTTTATGTCCTCTAGTTTGAAGATTTCCAAAGCAAGTGGGCCTTCAGGTTGTTGCAGCGTTACAGGAAGACTTATCGTATGTTTAATGATGATGTGCAGGTAACTAGTTTGACTTATGCCAGTTATGTTTTTCCATTATGCGTTGTCTTGTGCTATGATATCTACATGTTCCTTCTGGCACACCAACACTTTTCATGGCTAAGAACGTTTTCTATCCTTCTCGTTCATAGTCATTGTTAACTTCTATACTTAATAGATTTTTTCTGTTACAGATGTTGATTACAGTAATCCCTCCATTCATCATTTTTTCAGACAAATGAGGGCAAGAGTTATTAATTCTACATGCATGCCTGACATTTTCGTAAAAGATACCAAAAAAATATAGCCCTTACATTTTCTCTCCTATTCCCAAGATTAACGTGTCTACCACGGTCATGTCCTCTACTATTTAATGGCTCCTTAATCCTTGTGCTATACCGAAATACACTATGAAATGAAATGGAGGAAGTACCGTCTATGCTCATGAAAAATATGCCAGCTTTGCCTTTCAGTAATACCAGTTCAATTATACTTGTAAATATTTATCAATATATGTTCAATTACTTTCAGACTTACAGTCAAAATCAAGTCTGTTAATCTGAGGTTTTGACATCTCAGCATTTATATTTGAGAATGTGCAGTCTAGCTTCCCTAGTTGGAAGATCCTTTTCAGGAAGATATCACTCTTATTTCCCTTAGAATGCCTGCCCACAAAAGGCAACCTCTAGTTGATTGGATTAGTCCTTTGTTGTAAATATTGGGGATCTCCCCCCCTCTCATGTACACATGTTTGTTTCCTTCCTGATATAATATTAAAAATACTGTGGGGGCATCCCACGGTCTCTTAGATCAAAAAAGATGCAGAAACTTTTTTTCTTCTATTTATTGCATATTTACTTCATTAACAATTGAAATAGTACTTCCTCTGTTTGTTTTTATAAGGTCTATGGTTTTTCGTATCCTGGTAGGACTAGGGTTCCTACCAGCGCGGCTACGTAGGTTATAGGGATGAGGTGGAGGTGGACGAGGGCTGGAGCGGGCGCGCCGGCGAGTGGGCGCCGTCGCGGCTAGGGTTTAGGGGCGGCGGCGGTTGGCTGGTGTCAGCTAGGGTTCTGGCTCCTCAAGGAGCCGGGCAACAGAAGATGATAATATCTTTATTGCTTGATCTCAAACGATGTCTTACAACTAGTATTTATAACTTTAGCCTAAGATAACTTGCCTAAAATAACTTGCCTAAGATAACTTGTGGGTCAAGCCCCTAATACTAATGCCCGGTGGGCCTCTTCCTGGTATAGACCAAACCGGTCATAACATCTCTCCCCGCCTGCGCAAACAACTCGTCCTCGAGCTGAAAGTCTGGATAGTGTTGGCGGAATTCTTCACGCTGCTCCCAAGTAGCCTCCTCCTCCGGAAGGCCTGCCCACTGAACGAGGATGAACCAGACGCCACGACGGAGCTGCGCCTGCAATACCTTTGCCGGCTCTGGAAGAATGCGACCATTGGCGATGGGAGGAAGCGCCGGTGGAGCCGCCGGTGGCTCGCCACGGAAAGGCTTGAGCAGCCCCACATGGAAGACGTCGTGGATGCGAGCGCGGGCTGGAAGCTGAAGACGATAGGCCACCTTCCCAATGCGCTCCAAGATAGGGAAGGGCCCGGCGTAGCGAGGGCCGAGCTTGCGCTTCGCGCGCGGGTCGAGTGACTGCGTAGAGCGGTGGAGAAGACGCAGTCACACCCAATCACCCACCGCGAACTCCGCCTCGCGATGATGATCGTCGTAGTAGTGCTTGGCCAGCTGCTGGGCCTGAAGGAGACGCTGACGAACCTCAGCAAGCATCTTGTCACGAGTGCGGATGAGGTCACAACCTCCGTCCGAGCTGTCTCCGGATCCACCGGAAGTATAGGCGGGGGTGGTCGACCATAGACCACCTCAAATGGCGTAGCGCGCAGGGCGGAGTGATAAGAGGTGTTGTAGCAGTACTCCGCCCAAGAGAGCCAGTCCACCCAAGCGCGAGGCCGATCACCTGTCACACAACGCAAATACATGGCAATGACCTTGTTAACCACCTCGGACTGACCGTCCGTCTGAGGATGGAACGCCGTACTCAGGCGGAGCTGGACACCCGCCATCCTGAAGAGGTCGCGCCAGACATGGCCCGTGAACACGGGGTCTCGATCACTGACGATCGAAGCAGGGAACCCGTGTAGGCGGACGATGCCGTCGAAGAAGGCCCGGGCCACGGACGCCGCCGTGTATGGATGGCCGAGCGCTATGAAGTGGGCGTACTTGGAGAAGCGGTCGACCACCGTGAGGATGACCGACTTGCCGCCCACCTTGGGAAGGCCCTCAATGAAGTCCATGGATATATCCGCCCAGACCTGAGATGGCACCTCCAAGGGCTGGAGTAACCCGACCGGCCTGAGAGTCTCTGTCTTGTTGCGCTGGCATGTCTGACAAGACCGAACCCAGTCGCGGACCAGGGCGCGATCGCCAGGGATGTAGAAGTCGGCGCGAAGACGATGGAGGGTTTTCTGCATACCCTCATGACCCGCCGAGTGGGCGAGCTGTAACACCTGGTGACGGAGATCATCCTGCGCCGGAACAAAGACCCAACGCCCATGGAGGAGCAGTCCGTCAGAGAAGCGCCAAGGCTCCTCCAGGTCGCCGGCCATGAGCTGCTGCTGAAGACGGACGGCGTCGGCGGCCGTCGCAGTGGCGCGGCGAATGTCGGCGAAGAGGCCGAACGTCGGCCCGGAGCGGATGCACAGGGCCGCCCCGGCGGACTCGTCGGCGGAGGAAGCGAGGTCGGAGTCGCGACGGGACAGCGCGTCGGCCACGATGTTCAGGCGGCCCGGCCGATACTCGACGGAGAAGTCGAAGCCGAAGAGCTTGCTGATCCACTGGTGCTGCGGCACGGTCGACAGCCGTTGGTCCAGCAAAAACTTCAGGCTGTAGTGGTCGGTGCGAATCTGGAAGGACCGTCCCCACAAGTACGGCTGCCAATGACGAACACCTGTACAAGGCCAATGAGCTCCCGCTCATATGCTGCCAGCTTAAGATGACGCGAAGCGAAAGGCCGGCTGAAGAAGGCGAGGGGCCCATCACCCTGATGAAGCACGGCGCCGAACCCTGCGCCCGAGGCGTCACAGTCCACCACGAACGGGCGGTCGAAGTCGGGCATCTGGAGGACGGGGCCCGTCGTGAGGGCCCCCTTGAGGGCCTCGAACGCCGTCGTCGCCTCGTCGTCCCAGGCGAAAGCGTCGCGGCGAAGCAACCGCGTGAGGGGCGCCGCGATAAGCCCGAACTCCCGGATAAATTTCCGGTAGTAGCCGGCGAGGCCGAGGAACCCGCGGAGAGCCCGCGGCGAGTGAGGCGTCGGCCATGCGGAGACGGCTGCCACCTTGTCGGCGTCCATAGCCACCCCGTCGACCGAGATGATGTGGCCCAAGTAGGCCACCGAAGGCGTCCCGAACGAGCACTTCGAGCGGTTAAGGTGGAGGTGGTGCGCTCGAAGCTCGTTGAAGACGATGGCGACGTGCTGGAGGTGCTCGGCCCAAGACGCACTATAGATTAGAATATCATCAAAGAAAACGAGCACAAACCGGCGTAAGTAGGGCCTGAGGACGTCGTTCATTAAAGCCTGGAAGGTCGCCGGGGCGTTGGTGAGGCCAAAGGGCATCACCAAGAACTCGAAGTGGCCGTGATGAGTCCGAAACACCGTCTTGGCGATGTCATCCGGGTGCATGCGCACCTGGTGGTACCCCGACCGGAGGTCAAGTTTGGTGAAGAAGCGCGCCCTGTGGAGCTCATCGAGGAGCTCGTCGACCACCGAAATAGGGAACTTGTCCTTAAGTGTGACAGCATTAAGGGCACGGTAGTCGATGCAGAAACGCCATGTGCTGTCTGACTTGCGGACGAGAAGCACGGGCGCGGTAAATGGCGAAGTGGAGAGCCGGATGATGCCTGCCGCGAGCATGAGCGCACACTGCCGCTCCAACTCATCCTTCTGCAACTGTGGGTAGCGGTAAGGCCGTACCGCCACCGGCGCAGAGCCTGGCAGAAGATGTATACGGTGATCGTACGTGCGGGCGGGCGGCAGCCCCTGTGGCTCGGTGAAGATGTCCGCGTGCTGCTGGAGGAGGCTCTCCAATAGTGGGTGCTCGGCTGTGGCGGTGGTCGCGGCCAGCTGGGGTGGAGTGGTTGGGGCGGCACCCCCAATGCCGTCCCCACCGAATGCGGCAGCCCAACCGCCAGAAGGTCATCGTCAGCGCGTCGAAATCCCATAGAATAGGACCAACAGTGCGCAGGAAGTCGACGCCGAGGATGAAGTCGAAGCAGCCCAAGTCGATGCCGGCGCAGGTGATGGTGAAGTGCTCGTCGCCGATAGTGATGGGCACGTCGCGGGCGAGCCCGTGGCAGCGGAGACGGTCGCCATTAGCGACTGTGACTCGCAACTGCTCACCGCCGGTTGGCTGTAATGCAAGGCGCCGCATGGTGGTCTCCGGCAGGAAGTTATGCGTGGACCCTGTATCCACTAGGGCCACCAGGCGCTCGCCCTGGATCATGACCGGTAAGAGCATCGTCCGTTCATCACGGATGCCGGCCAGCGCGTGTAGGGACACCACGAGGGCGGTGGCCTGGGCGGGCGCGGGTGCCGCTGCGGGCTCCGCAGGGGCTGGAGCGCCGAGGCCATCCTCCAGTGTCTCCTCAGTCTCGTCTGTCGTCTCCAGGTAGAAGAGGCGGGGACAGACATGGCCCGGTGCATAGGGCGCATCACAGTTGAAACACAAGCCCAGGCACCGGCGTTCCAGCTGTTCCGCCTGAGTGAGGCGCCTGAATGGCCGCGTCGGTGCCGGGGTGGGTGCCGGGGTGGGTGCCGGGGCAGCTGTGGACGACGCCGGTGCTGCCGGAGACGGCCGGGGAAGCTGTCGGCCCCCACGTGGCGCGGATGGACGCCTTAACGCCTGGGCGCGCTGCTCGAACGCCCGGGCATAGTACATGGCCGTCTGAAGGTCTTGGGGCCCCTTCATCTCGACATCCACGCGGATGTGGTCGGGAAGGCCGCCGATGAAAAGCTCCGCCCGCTGTAAGGCCGTCACACCGGGCGCGTGGCACGCCAGGGCCTGGAAGCGGTCGGCGAAGTCCTGCACCGTGGAGGTGAACGGCAAGCGGCCCAACTCGGCCAAGCGGCTCCCGCGGACCGGTGGCCCGAAACGAAGAAGGCATAGCTCTCGGAAACGATCCCACGGGGGCATGCCGCCCTCGTCCTGCTCGAGAGCGTAGTACCATGTCTGGGCGGCCCCGCGGAGATGGTAGGAAGCCAGCCAAGTACGCTCCGACGCGGGTGTGCGCTATCCGCGGAAGAACTGGTCACACTGGTTGAGCCAGTTAAGCGGGTCGTCGGAGCCGTCGTATGTGGCGAAGTCGATCTTGGCGAACCGGGGCGGCTGCTGGTGTGGCGCGCCCTGGCCCACTGCCTCGGCGGTGCGTAGGGCGGATGATGGTGCGCGGTCCATGGTGGAAGGCCCGGCGTAGTTCCCGGTGGCGCCCGACGCCTCGGGCTGCAACGGGAAACCGGACGGCGGACGGGCCCCCGGGTAGGCCGATGGCGGCCCGTGAAGCCAGTCGGGGAGTGGTGATGGCGATGACGGAAAGCGGACCTCCTGGATCGGAAGCCCGCTCGGCGACGACCGGCCCAAGTTAGGGCTGGGATGGGGCGGTGGAGGACCCTGCTCCATGGCCGCTGGAAGTGATGGCGCGGCGGGAGACGACGCGGTCCAGGTGGGCCACTGCGGCCCTGTGGTGGCGGCGAGTGGCGCGGTTGCCGTCGCGAGCGGCGGCGGCCATTGTGGCCACGGCGGCGGTGCGGCCGCCGGGGCGGGGAGCGCCGGGTAGCCTCCGGTGATGGCCCCCGGTACCGAGTACCACGGCAGCGCCTGCGGACCCGCGGCCATGGCGGGATGTAGTGGTGGAGGCGGCCCGTACGGACTTGCCAGGTAGAGGCGGATGCCCTGGACCGCGGCGACTAGGTCATTGAGGACGCCGGCCATTGCCTCCTGTGTGAACTACTGCGGCTGCGGGGGAGGTGACGACGGCGGCGTATGTTGGATGGAGGTCGTCGGCCGCCCGTGGCCTGGCGCGGTGCCGGGCGCCGGGAGGGTCGGCGCTGAGACCGACGCCGTAGCGCCCGCCGAGAGCGAGGCCGTGACGCCTGGCGCGGAAGCGGCGGTGGTGGAGGAGTTGGCGGCAGCGGCGGTGGTGGAGTTGATGGGCGGCGGCGGTGGTGGCGGCGGCGGCGGAATTGGAGGTGGCGAAGACATGGTCGAAACCCGGGTACCTGATACCAAATTGATAGGACTAGGGTTCCTACCAGCGCGGCTACGTAGGTTATAGGGATGAGGTGGAGGTGGACGAGGGCTGGAGCGGGCGCGCCGGCGAGTGGGCGCCGTCGCGGCTAGGGTTTAGGGGCGGCGGCGGTTGGCTGGTGTCGGCTAGGGTTCCGGCTCCTCAGGGAGCCGGGCAACAGAAGATGATAATATCTTTATTGCTTGATCTCAAACGATGTCTTACAACTAGTATTTATAACTTTAGCCTAAGATAACTTGCCTAAAATAACTTGCCTAAGATAACTTGTGGGTCAAGCCCCTAATACTAATGCCCGGTGGGCCTCTTCCTGGTATAGACCAAACCGGTCATAACATATCCACTGTCAGAAATTAATGCATGCACATGATTTTTTTCAGAAGGTTTATTGCTATTTTTCCTTTCTTGGCATCGTTTATCACATCTTCCCACCTTTATAAGAATAGAACTACAAACTGTTCGCTCTTCCATATCCAAGATATTTAAATAAGAATAGCATAGTCATTTCTTTTGATATTTTTGTTGGCTTATATACTTAATCCTTTTCACTCACAATGTGCAATATATTTGAAATTTCCTGGAGTAAAATTATCACACTTGAGATAACTATTATTTATGTACAAAGGGAACTGCTGGCGTTGCAATAGCTGGTCTTCTTGGAGCTGTAAGAGCACAAGGAAGGCCAATGATAGACTTTCCAAAGCAAAAGATTGTTGTAGCAGGTGCTGGCAGGTTCGGATCATGTCCAATGTTTCAGAACTTATTACAAAACTAGAGTATAACTCTTTCATGATTAATGACTGAATTGATTCTATGTACTAACTGTGATGTTACTGAAACTTGATTACATCAATAAAGATCAAAAAATTATCATAACCTTTGATCAAGTACATTTCAGAAGTATGACGTTAATTACATTTCACCTTTTGCAGTGCTGGGATTGGTGTTGTGAATGCTGCAAGCAGGACCATGGCAAGGATGCTGGGAAACAACGAGGTTGCTTTTGAGAGTGCTAGGAGCCAATTCTGGATAGTCGATGCTCATGTGAGTCGGATCCCTAAGAATGTTTCTTATGCCTGCTGGAGTTTTCTTGTATTTGTATAATAATAGTTTCACTAAGGATTACACTACTCTGTTGTTCTATCAAAATTAACTGCATGTTCTATCAAAGTCCACTCCACTATCACATTGCCTGTGAATGATTATCATGCTTATCAGCCAATCATAAGCTGAATAATTTGGCAATGTGTTGACACTTGACCCAGTCTAGAATTTTTGTATCTTCACTATTGTAAGCACTACCTTGCATGCACTTTTGTAAACCTTACTACATTATCTCTGTTCTATTTTGGCCAGGGTTTAATAACAGAGGAACGTGTAGACATCGACCCAGATGCACGTCCTTTTGCTAGGAGAAAGAGTGAGCTAACTCACCAAGGCCTAAATGAGGGTGCAAGCTTGATTGAAGTGGTATTTATCTAAAGTTTATATTTATTATATTAGATTATAATAGATGGTTCTTTTCACAGCATATGTACTGTTAGGCATACATCTTACTGACTACCAAGATCCATGCATGGTAATATGTGCATGCCAGAGTTTATTCACTATTAGCAAGATTTTTTTCTAGCTTATTCACTAAGTATAGTTGAATATTTTAGAAGTTCTCTTTTTAATGAGTTCTAAAATGAACCTAGATGCAAAATGTTCAGAAATAAACTCAATCCCCAAATAATACTATCTCTAGCGATCTCACCCTACAGCCAATGCTTATATTATCTGGTATCCCCTGTTGTAATGTGTTTCACGAATTTTGCGTGGCCTAGAACTAATGTCATTCACAAAGTCCACATTCCATGTGGGAGTATAACTCAGATCGCAAAAGAAAAATCTGTTACAAAAAAACCCTAGGGCTCTAATAGGCCAGTATATATATACATGTACAGGTGTAGGATATGCAGAAAGCCCCTTATGCAACGGGGTAAATACAAAAGGCTACATGGCTATATAAATAGTACCCTAACAACTTTTAACCTCTTCCAGTCTGGTGCCGCCACCAATGGTACTGTGTGTTTCTTTTACATTTTCCCTGAACTTTATTTACGAGATATTGCATTTGTCAAGTTATATCAGCATAAGCTTTCCATCGAAAAGCCAGCCTTAAGTCTGTTTAAAATTCACATTACCTTATCGAAATAAAATTCAGTTCATGAAAGAATAAGACATGTGGAGTTTAAGACTGATGCATATGAATAGTAGCAGTAGGATATATTACTGAAGCTCCAAATGACCCCATTAGAATTCAAGATTGTCCAGCTCATGCATTATTTAGTGTTGATCCTCTATAGTTTTGAGTTCAAGTTTTGGTGCTGCTGATGCTCAACTATTTGTACTGTACCATGTGTATCGAACAGGTTAAAAAGGTGAAGCCTGATGTCATACTTGGACTATCTGCTGTTGGTGGTTTGTTCTCAAAGGAGGTATAATATTTTACAATAACTGCATGCCAAGTTTGTTCAGCATTGATTCCAATCCACTTTCACTGAAGCTAAAGCCATAAGCTAATTCATGATCTGTGTCCTATTGTTGTTACCGCCACTAGTTTCAGTGACTAGTTATATGACAGGACATTTGATATGTTGCAGATGGCAGAGCCATTAACTTCCCAGTTATGTCCGGACTGTTGTTAGTTAAATAATGAAATTCGTTATATTTATAGTACCCTTAGATTGTACTCCGTCTGTAAACTAATGTAAGCCGTTTTAGGTCACTAAAGATATAAGACGTTTTAGGTCACTACTTTTGCAGAGGGAGTAGGTCTTTTTTTTTCTGCGTGGTGGTAATTCTGTCTATAGGGCCCCTGCAAATCCTATGTTTATCTGAAGTTATGGACCTTGCATCAGGACCAATTTGGCACTCATTGATTAGATTAAATCATTAGTTGCATGATGTCTGCTATTTTGACTTTTTGATAATGGTCAACAATTGAAGTGATGCTGCTGATTGTGGTGGGTTCTTTGTACCTTCAGGTTTTAGAAGCACTAAAAGATTCGTCCTCTTCCAGACCAGCAATTTTTGCGATGTCAAATCCAACTAAGAATGGTTCGTGATATGAAAGTTTACTAATGTTTTCTTTACAGCTGCCATCTAATTCTGTGTTGGTTACATATTATAGCTGAATGTACACCTGAAGAAGCCTTTTCAATTATTGGTGAAAAGGTCGTATTTTCCAGTGGAAGCCCATTCGACGATGTGGATCTTGGTATGTCTGTCCAGTCTTGCGTCCTTCCTTTTGTGGTGCTCCTTCCAATGTCAGCTGAGCATCACTATGTTGTAATGTGTCAGTTATATCTTACTATGCTTGGCATCAGCTAATGCAACGGATCAAACATATTGCGTAACCAAAACTGTGATGATTTGATGAATTGCGGAGATACTCAATCTGTAAGATGTTACTCTGAGTAGCTTATACTGATTCTCTTGCAGGCGATGGAAAGATCGGCCACTCTAATCAAGGGAATAACATGTATCTCTTTCCTGGGTTAGTCCTGTTACTATTGTAAACTATATATATGCAACGAGACTTGGTTCTTGTGCAAATTATGATTCATTTCCGTTGCTTGACCACTGTGCAGAATAGGACTTGGAACCCTGTTGTCTGGTGCACGGATTGTCTCTGATGGAATGCTTCAGGCGGCGGCAGAGCGGTGACTTCCTTGACTTGTCATCTTTTGACACAAGCTGCTTATTTAATCTAGTCTATTTTATTAACCATGAAAATTGTTTAGCTTGGCTTCATACATGAAAGAGGAGGAGGTTCTCCAAGGGATAATTTACCCTCCAACCTCCAGGTTATATACTCGTACAATCAATATTTCAGTTTTCCGTGTTGTTATGCCTATTGATTATATATGGTTACACTCAGAATTCGTGACATCACTAAGGAGGTGGCGGCGGCAGTTGTGAGGGAAGCTGTTGCAGAGGACCTAGCTGAGGGATACCGTGACATGGATGCACGCGAGCTTGCAAGACTGAGCGAGGTAGGAAATCACCTTACTGCTCGTCCAGGATTTATGATTATGTTAGTTGATTAACTTTGAACAAAAAATTTGTCTTGCAGGAAGAAACAGTTGATTATGTCAAGAACAACATGTGGAATCCAGTTTATCCAACAGTAGTGTACAAGAAAGACTAGAATTCTACTCATGCTGTAAAATACATGCTCACTCATCATGTGCAATTTACCTTGGGCTATTCTTTCGATCTTTGGAAATATAGCCACCTCCACTACGAGCATTGAGTCTCACGATTGTTTTTATGCGATCGATCACGTGATAGAACGAAAGACCGGTCCCAGTTTTAGTCGTCTAATGCTGTCAGAGGTACACTAGGTAGTGCGGGGTAGGCTCGCAGTTCCCTGTCTGTCACATTTGAATTTGATGAGGTACTTGCAATAATAACTGGGACTTGCATTCCTGTTTTCTCCCAACGGTCATATCTTATGTCGTGTTTCTAACTGGGACTTGGAAGCAGCAAGTTGACTGTCAGGCCCACTCCAACCCCAGGCCCTCTCCGCGTCGAGCGTACGGTCTCGGCCGTGGGCCGACCCGCGAGGCGAAGGAAGCCCAACCCGTGGAACCAAGGCCCAGAGTGGGCGTGACCAAGCAGAGGCACCAACTACTTAAGGGCACACGCACAGAAGGCCAAACCATCCAGTGGATCACGGCACTCGGCGGCGGCGGCTCCCTGTTCCTCTCCCGATCCCCTTTCCATTCATGTACCTCCCCTTGTAATCGCTACCAGATACTCAAATTCGTGAGCAAAGTGTAATAGATCGTGAGATTACCACCTGGGTGCTAACATCTGGTATTCAGAGCCTTGGATTTGAGGCTGGCGCACCTCATCGAGACGCGGCGGCAAAAATCGATCAGAGATCGAATCGGCACCATGGATCCCACCTTCAAGGAATATTTCGACAAGTTGACTTCCTCGCTGGACGGAATCCACGCGGATATCCGTTCGACGGCCGCCAAGTTGGAGGATCTCGTCGCCTGGCGCCCGGAGCTGGAGCGGCGCGTCGATCGGCTCTCCACCGCGGTCGCCGAGCTCCAACACGCACGACCCGCGGCAGAGGAGGAGCAGGCGCCCGCGCCCAAGGCTGCCCCGACAATCGCTCCCCTGCGCGACCCGACGGACGACAACAAGGGTCCGGAGGGCGGCGTCGCATCAGGGCCGATCGGCCACGGCATCGACATCCTACCGCGAGGTCTGGCACCGGCGTTCGCGTCGGTGTCCACCCCGGCCAACGGTCAGTGCGCTTTCCTGTCCCCTGCAACTCTGCCCTCTCCTTACGCTCATGTGAGCCAGTTGCTCGCGGGGATCGGTCAGACGCACCCATCCATTGCGTTTCCCCAATTTTCTGGCGAGAATCCACGCCTCTAGAAGACGCTGTGCAAGCAGTACTTTCACATGTTTGCAATTCAGGAAAATTTCTGGGTTCCCATGCCCACGCTCAACTTCTCGGGCATGGCCGCAGTGTGGCTGCAGTCGATTCAGAAGAAACTCTCTGAATTCGATTGGGAGTCGTTTTCTTCCTTCTTGTGCACCCGTTTTGGCAGAGATCGCCATCAACTCCTCATCCGCCAATTTTACACGCTTGCATAAACAACTACTGTGGCAGATTACATCGAACGATTTGAGCAAATTATCAGTCATTTGTCTGCTTATTCTGATTCAATTCACCCTTATTATTACCTCACTCGTTTTGTGGAGGGGCTTCGGGCGGACATACGGGCGATTGTGCTGGTGCAACGACCGCCTGATCTGGACACGGCATGTGCACTAGCACTGCTACAAGAAGAAGTGGCGGACGGCGGCACCTGGGAACGGCCTCGTCAACCCACCACGGCTCGGGCGGCGGACCTGGCGACGCGGGCGCACACGGGCGTGCCCATGCCACTTCCGCCCCCTCCTCCAGAGGGGCGGCCTCCTACGACACCAGCCGCACCCGAGCGCCGGACCAATGA
The DNA here is from genome assembly GCA_963921465.1 of Triticum timopheevii. Lineage (NCBI taxonomy): Eukaryota > Viridiplantae > Streptophyta > Magnoliopsida > Poales > Poaceae > Triticum > Triticum timopheevii. Next base: position 241,085,135 of record OY997264.1, on the reverse strand, counting down.
CACCAACCGCGGCGACAATTCCAAGATCAAGGTGCTGCGCGAGTACCGGCGAGCACGTGGCCTTTGCTTCAAATGCGGCGAGCGCTGGGGGCAGGACCATACTTGCCCCACGAGCGTGCAGCTCCATGTTGTCGAAGAGCTGCTGGAGCTCTTCGGCATGGAGGGGAGCGAGGAGATTCCAAGCGGCCCAACAGAAACAGTGATGGCAATTTCACGGCAAGCTCTCACGGGTGGCACTCCTCCGAAAGCCGTTAAACTCCAAGCATGGCTCCAAGGCCGCGCTATTCTTCTCTTCGTGGATTCCGGCAGTTCAACCTCCTTCATCGACGCGCAGTTGGCAGCCTCGCTGTCCGGTGTTGTCCAGCTCAACCGTCCTTGTCGAGTCAAGGTGGCTGATGGAGGGGAGCTCTGTTGTGTGTCGCACATACCCAAGTGCCGCTGGTCCATCCAGGAGCAGGAGTTCAGCACGGACATGAAAATCCTTCCGTTGGGAGTTTATGATGCCATTTTGGGCATGGACTGGCTCGAAGAGCACAGCCCCATGAATGTGGATTGGCGCGGCAAGCAGCTCTGGATCACCACTCCGACAGGGACAGTGCACCTTCAGGGTCAGATCGAGTGGGTTACGAGCTGCACGGAGATCAACAGTCTGCAACTGCAATGCATGCAACGTCAGGGAGAAGTGGCACAGGTCGTACAGTTGTACCAGGTCTGCGAATCAGATGAGATCTTCACCCCAACCCCAGGCAACGTTCAGACAGTGATTGATCAATTCAAGGACATCTTTGAGGAGCCAAAAGGGTTACCACCAAGACACGCGTGTGATCACCGCATTCCACTCATGCCGGGAGCGCAACCGGTGAATCTGAGGCCTTACCGTTACAAGCCAGAGCACAAGTCGGAGATTGAGAAGCAAGTTAAAGAGCTGTTGGATCAAGGCGTCATCCAGAAGAGTCACAGTCCTTTCTCGTCACCAGTGATCCTGGTCAAGAAAAAAGACGGAGCATGGCGGCTTTGCATCGATTACCGCCACTTGAACGCTATGACAGTGGTGGGCAAGTACCCGGTGCCGGTGATCGAGGAACTATTGGACGAGTTACATGGTGCTCGCTGGTTCTCAAAACTGGATTTACGTGCAGGCTACCACCAGATCCGCCTGGCAGAGGGGGAGGAGTACAAGACGGCCTTTCAAACTCATACAGGTCATTTTGAGTTCTTGGTGGTCTCGTTCGGGTTGGCAGGAGCCCCGGGCACCTTCAATGGGGGAATGACAGAAACCTTACATCCCCTTATCAGAGAGTGTGTGCTGGCTTTCTTCGACGACGTCCTTGTCTTCAGCAAAACACTACAAGATCATGTTCAGCATCTACAGCAGGTGTTCAGTTTGCTCCGGCACGACCAATGGAAAGTGAAGATGAGCAAATGCGCCTTTGGTCAACAGCGGATATCCTACCTAGGACACGTCATCAGCACCGAGGGGGTGGCCACAGACCCTACCAAGATTCAGGCTGTTCGCGACTGGCCAACGCCAACGAAAGTCAAGGAAGTCCGTCAGTTCTTGGGATTGGCTGGGTACTACCGGCGATTCGTGCGACAGTTTGGGGTGCTAGCTAGGCCTTTATTCAATCTATTGAAGAAAGGCTCTCCGTTCGTCTGGATGGATAACACCGAGCAGAGTTTTCAGGTGCTCGAGCAGGGTTTAATCTCGGCTCCGGTGCTCGCACTACCCAATTTCCAGAAGCCATTCACTATCGAGACAGATGCTTGTGACATGCGCATCAGGGCAATCTTACAGCAAGAAGGGCACCCAATTGCCTTCATGAGCAAATCACTTTGTCAGAAGTACCGCGGACTGTCCACTTATGAGAAGGAGTACATCGCAATCATCGCGGCAGTCGATCAATGGCGGCCCTACTTGCAGTCAGCAGAATTCTTGATCAAGACTGACCAACGCAGCTTGGTGCACTTACAAGAGCAGCGGCTAGTCACCCCATGGCAGCAGCGAGCCTTTACTAAACTCCTCGGGTTGCAGTACCGCATCGTCTACAACAAAGGATCGGAGAACGGGGCCGCAGATGTTTTCTCTCGGCTGCCCAAAGCAGAGACGCTATTTGGGATCTCCACTTGTCAACCAGCGTGGTTGGAAGATGTACTCGCAAGCTACAACTGCAATCCGCATTCTTAGAAGCTGCTGGAACAACTAGCAATCAGACCTGATCCCAAGAAGCGCTTCACCCTGGCGCAGGGCATCATCGGTTTCAGAGATCGCATATGGCTGGGAGGCAGCACTGAGCTACAGCAGAAGATTATGGCAGCCTTCCATGACAGCCCCGTCGGAGGACACTCTGGATTTCCAGTGACTTACAAGCGTATCCGTAGGTTGTTCGCTTGGCCCAAGATGAAGACGCACATTGAGCAATATGTCAAGTGTTGTCAGATATGCCAACAAGCCAAGACGGAGAGAGTGGCATCACCAGGACTGTTGCAACCTCTTCCTGTTCCACGGGCTTCGTGGGATATGATAACAATGGACTTCATCGATGGATTGCCGCAATCAGGTCAGCACAACTGCATCTGGGTTTTAGTCGACCGGATGACTAAGTTCGCTCACTTTCTGCCTCTTGCCCACCCGTACACCGCTTCTCGAGTGGCTCAATTGTTCATGCAGCGCATCTACCCAATTCATGGGTTTCCTCAGGCCATCGTTTCTGATCGGGATATGGTTTTCACGAGTCACTTCTTACAAGAACTTTTTCGCTACGCCGACACTGAACTTCGCTTGAGCACCGCCAATCACCCTCAAACGGACGGGCAATCGGAGCGAGTGAACCAATGCCTCGAAACCTTTCTTCGTTGTTTCACCCATGCGTGTCCCAAGCGATGGAGTTATTGGTTGCCCCTTGCTCAATTCTGGTACAATTCTTCGCCCCACTCTTCCATTGGCATGACTCCCTTCAAGGCCATGTTTGGGCATGAACCTCGACATTGGGGAATCACTACTACTACAGCATGCTCGGTACCATCACTTCAGTCCTGGTTGGACGAGCGCGCTGTCATTCAGGACCTGCTACAGCAGCACTTGCAGCGTGCTCGGCTCCGCATGAAACAGCAAGCTGACCGTAAGCGTTCTGAACGCAGTTTGGAAGTGGGGGATATGGTGTTCCTGAAACTACAGCCTTATGTCCAGACGTCAGTGGCAAAACGGGCTAATCACAAGCTCTCGTTCCGGTTCTACGGTCCTTTTCCTATCATCAGCAAGATCAATGAGGTCGCGTATAAGCTGGAACTACCCCCGCAAGCCACGATCCATCCGGTCTTTCATGTCTCCATGCTGCGCCGCGTGGTGCTCCCAGGTACGCCAGTCGAACCAGCCCTTCCTGTACTCTCTGATGTGCCAGCGGTGCCTCGAGCCAACCTCGACACTCGCTGGAAGCGCAAGCAAGGGGCCATGGTGGAACAGGTCCTGGTGCGTTGGTCGGATCAAGCCAAGATCGGCGACACCTGGGAAGACAAGAAGGAGCTGCAAGCACGTTTTCCGACGGCTGAGGCTTGGGGTCAAGCTCTTCTCAAGAAGGAGGGGATGTCAGGCCCACTCCAACCCCCGGCCCTCCCCTCGTCGAGCATACAGTCTCGGGCGTGGGCGACCCGCGAGGCAAGGAATCCCAACCCGTGGAACTAAGGCCCAGAGTGGGCGTGACCAAGCAGAGGCACCAACTACTTAAGGGCACACGCACAGAAGGCCAAACCATCCAGTGGATCATGGCACCCGGCGGCGGCGGCTCCCTGTTCCTCTCCCGATCCCCTTTCCATTCATGTACCTCCCCTTGTAATCGCTACCAGATACTCGAATTCGTGAGCAAAGTGTAATAGATCGTGAGATGACCACCTGGGTGCTAACATTGACCGCTTGCCTAACATCACACGGTCGTTGGCAAAAGGGAGAGATGGCTTCAACGAGTAAACTAATTTGTAGCTCCTCTAGTTCCCCAATCTTGGTCAATGTTTTTCCTTCTTTCCAAGCTCCCATCTTTTCTTAATCTCTTAACCTTGGTGCACGAGGCCATTGGCAACTAAACCATGCAGGAATTCGCTGGTTTTGAAGGCACATTTGGAATGACTGAATTGTGCTAACTACCCTGCTCCAAATCTGTTCGATGTACAAGTATTGTCCATTACCTATGAATGACTGAATTGTGCTAACTACCCTGCTGCAAATATGTTCGATGTACAAGTATTGTCCATTACCTATCACGTAAAGTAATCCCTGGGTACCAAAATACAGTTGTGCAAACACTTAATTTGGGAAGGAGGGGGTATGTGCTTGTATGAGTAGTTTTTCATGTTACCTTTCATCGGGGTGCATTCAGCCTGGGTTCCGCCTTCCCTATAGATCCTTCTTGCTCTAGATTCTAGTTCCAGAACAATATCTTCTTTTAATGGAGGCAATTTTTTGCCTCGTTCATTAATTAAGAGGGAATAGAGTTTGTTACATGGCCCATGGCCTCAAATACATTACATTAGGTATTTAGTCATTACTCTCCCGGCATTGATTAATCCCAACCTTTTCGCCCAACAATGGCATTGATTAATCACAACTTCTTCGCCCGGGCGTTGATTAATCTCAGCTTTTTCGTCCCGGCATTGTTTCGCGCCGGCAATGGCATTGATTAAGGGAAACACTTATTAGCAGAGTATGGTAAAAGTTATTTGTCAGACCAGTCGCATGCCATCGATTTGATTTAAATCTCACGGTCCAGAATGCTTCCATCTCGACGTGTTTTCAAAACAGCCCCTTCCGATTTTCTAGCCACATCCTCTGCTATAATCCATCCCGCATTAATATGACATGCCATAAACGCATCCGACGCTCCCTCCTCGTCTCCGTCGCCTGCTCCCGTGTCGCCGATCTCGCCAATCTGCTCACCACCCTCACCTCTCCGCCATGAACCAGCCTCCACCCTCTGTGCCCATGAGACACACCGCGCGGTGCGCCACGTGCCATGGTGCACCCTCCCGTCATCAGGTGGCCATGTCGCCATTACCTGAGCGCGGTGCCTGCTTCCGAGCGGTGACTCCATTCTCGACGAAGAACCAACACCCTCTTCCCTCCTCCACCAATCTGGTCCATCCTTGTGTGGCAACGTCTTATGGCTTGTGTGTTGCTCGCATGGCACGGAAGGTAAGTTTGGCCAGATGACAACAGGTGATGCCCTGAGCGAGGCGCCACCTTCACCCCACGTTGCTAATTCTGTATCAGGATCTTGTATGGCATGATGCGAGTTTTCTTGTCATTTTCAGGATCTGCTCAATACGATCATACATGCCTCCATGGTGTCTCGTGCATGTGTTTATTGTACTAACACTTTGCTTCAAAGATTGCTGAACCATGATTCTTTGTTTCTTGGATATGTTTCTAGACCAGACGAGCATGCGCCCTGTCCACGACAATCTCCAACACGCCCCTGGGCATGCTTGACGCATAGATGATTGGTTCTTTTGCGGAAAGAAGAAGTAATAATTTTGGAGACATGAATCCTATAGCATCGGTTGAAAATATGATTGGTTGATGCTGCAACATACTACGAATCTGAAACTCTAACCGTTTATGTAGAAAGTAAGTAGCAGAAAAAATGGAAGCATACAAAATTACTAATTGATGTGTATGTTGGCTGGGAAACAAACATGAGTGTAATACAGGGAGCATGCAACAATTAGTATTGTTCGAAGCATAGCTGTGGCAGTGGCAATATATAGTGGCATGAAACAAACTATAATATTCTAGGTAATTTGCTAGCATGACATACTACATGAGAAGCATTACAATGTCGGAAGCATCGCAACCTTTTTACATCATTTATTTGAGGAAAATATGCCACATTTGTAAGACGACATTATGCTTAGTCGTCATACCCCCGCTCATCCGCTTCGACAACATTGGCATCATGCCCAACTTGGCAGCAACATGATCGTCCCTGCTATGCCGACGCAAAGGGAATATGTCCCACCACGCTTGCACATTTTGTATCGACGTAGTACATGGTTAGTGCTTCACAGTCGCCATGGAAGCATATCCTCGATTCGATAGAAGCTAATTTATATTTCTTAGGAAACACCTCATATATTAGCAGAATAGACCGTCTATATATATTTTGCTAATATTAGCAGAATAACTATTCTGCACACCATTTCGGCACTGCACGCTCAACAGAAGCGCACTGCATCATTTTGACGACGAGCACTGCAATAGAGACTAGTAAACTTCGTGTCGAAAAAAACTGCACGCGGTGTTTTTTCGGTACTGTTTTCGCTCTTGTTTTTTAACCGTTTGACGGAATGAGGCGTGTAATATACCATTGAAAAGCTATGGATTAGGCGCAACTTCGACATGTTGAACACTTTTCGAGATTCCACACGGTTTAAGAGCAGTTTTGAAAATAGTGCGGCGGATGACGAGTGGCAGCGAGCGTTTTTTCGCGTTTTTTCTAAACCGCTTGTCGGAATGAAGCAAATGATACACCGTTGGATAGATATCGTCGAGGCGCATCTTTTTCATATATAAATCTTTCTCTAATTCATTACGATTTAAGAGCAGTTTCAAATTTACTAAATCACGGAATTCTGTTTTTCAAAAAATTTCAAATTTTCAGTACTGTTTTCGCTCCAGTTTTTGAACCGTTTGTCGAAACGGGGCGTGTGATACGCCGTTGGAAAGCTACGGACAAGGCGCAACTTTCATATGTTGAAATGGTTTTGAGATTACTTACGGTTTTTAGTCAATTTTGAAAATCGTGCGGCTGACTTCGAGAGGCAGCGTCTGTTATTTTGCGAAATTTTTGCAAACCGCTGGTCGAAATGATTCAAATGATATGCCGTTGGAAAGATATCGATGAGACACAACTTTTTCATGTAGAACACACTCTCTAATTCTTTACGGTTTAAGAGCAGTTTTAAAATTAGCAAAAAGCGGACACTCTGTTTTTTCGTGACACCAAAATCGTCGTCGGACAGAAGAACGCACTGCTTCAAACTGAAAACCGCACTGCAACAGACAGTCAAGTGAACTGCATCATTTCTTTTTGTCAAACATAAATTTTCTCGCACAAGTTTTTGTTGTCTTTTTTTCAACTTTTTTCCGAACGAGAGTGGACCACAACACTTCCGAAAGTGAATCGTAACACTACCAAAAGTGAACCTCATGAGTACTTGTTGTCTTTTTTATACTTATTAATTTTTTACGCGCGTTGACCAAGCGAGTGGACCTTTCATCGGACAGAAGAACACACTGCTTCAAAACGGAAACCGTACCGCATCAAGCAGTCAAGTGAACTTCATGATTTCTTTTGGTCGGACATAAACTTTCTTGCAAAAGTTTTTGTTGTCTTTTTTCAAAAAAAAATTTGAGCGAGAGTGGACCGCAACAATCCCGAAAATGAACCGCAACACTATCAAAAGTGAACCTCATGAGTTTTTGTTGTGTTTTTTCATACTTATTTATTTTTTACGAGCGTTCACCAAGCAAGCGGACCACAGTGACTGAGCGAGTGAACTACATCTAATATAGAAGCGAGCTTCTTTGAGATATTAATTTGTTTTGTCGGACATTTATTTCTCATACGCAAGTGAACAACATCAATCTCAAAAGTGAACAACATTTGAAGACCGAAGGCACTGCAAGTGTTGATGTAGTCGACTGATTCTTTGAGACACACAAACAATTTTGCACTTCATACATAGGTGTAATGAGCTGCTACACAAATTGGTGTGAACTACTTTTTCCAATTGTCCCACGTACAAAAAAATTGAATTCGAGAAAGAGAGTAAACTTTTCCGTGGGGATTTCTTCTCTCTTTCTACAAGCTGAACCACTAAGGGGTTGTAGTGCACTTTTTTCCTTCTTTTTTCGTTGTTAGTCTTCTTTCATATTAAACAATAAAGTCAGCAGCTGCAGATGCAGGCGAAGCAAGCTGTAGATATATGAAAAACGGGTGCAGGACGAAAAATATGAGCCCCTGGAAAAATAGCATGAGCAATAATGCAAACTAGAAGCAGTTTGCCATCGCGCCGGTCACTGGAAAAATAGCATGAGCACTGTTGTGGCGTGCGAGCACTGCACGCGCTTCCTCGCCGGACTGCACGCACGCGCCCAGCGTATTGAACCGCAACATGCGTGTCCCCAAGCTGCAAATGCATTAAATTGCAAGAAATCATTTCTATGTTGAACCTATTTTGGAAATCATTTCTATGTCTACTACTTCCAAAATTCACTAGCCGCTCTAACCGCACTGCATCAGAGACATCAAGTGAACCTCTCGCCGATTAAAAAATACTGCGTTGGCCGTAGGTAAGCACCTCTCGCTTGCGGCTTCGAGCTTCACAGGAAACATCAGCATGTTCGTGGAGGAGAGTGGGAGATCAGACGCTGGAGCCAGTACTCATCGGAGGACGGAGGTGCCACTTTTTGGATGTGTGGCCCCGATGTTGCATGTCCGCAGTTCCTGTAAGTCACCGGCGCTCGCTGCTTGTACCGGAGAGGAAGGGAATACGGAGTTGGATCCGCTGGAGGTCATTCGTGAGAACAGCAAAACGGCGAGCCACACACCCAGATGCGAGGAGCAACTCGGGGTCGGAGTCGAGCATCTGTCTGGATCCAGCGGTTGGGAGATGCGGGGATCCACGGCGGCGATGCAGTACGGCTTGCGTGGGGATGCAGTATGGCTTGTGTGGCGATGCAGTGTAGATGATGCAGCGTCGGGGAGGAGCACTGTCGCTGGAAGCCGTGGGAGGGGAGGACCCAGCAAGATCTCGTCCGCGGCCAGGTCGCGTCGGAAAGGACAGGAGGCGCCGGCGATCTCGTTGGTCAGGGGCCGCCGGGACTGGACGGGTCAGGTAGTCGGACGGTGGGGAGGCGGCCGGGGTAGTGCGACTAGGTCGTCGGGACGATGGTGGAGATGTGGAGGCGAGGTAGGTGCGCAGTGCCCGTCGACGATAGGGAGAGGCGCCCGTCGATGGTGATGCTCGGAAGGCCCCCTGGGGTTCCGCCGCCGCCCGTGGCGAGTAGTGCTCGCTTGGATCCCGTCGGGATCCGGTGGTCCCCGAGGCGGGAGGTGAGCACACTGGGGGAGGGACGCCGGGGAGGTCCGCATCAGGAGCCAAGGGCGCCGGGGACGGTGGCGCGTGACGGCCGTCTGGCTTGGCTGGGGAAGTGGCGGCGCTGTGGGTTGGGTGAAGGGAGGTGCACCGGCCGACATGGAGAGGAGGCACGGCGGCCATGGCTAGCCGCTGGCACGGGCCTGCGGGGTGGGGCGGCGCGGGGAGGTAGCTGGCAAGGCGTGAAGTTGGCCTGGGCCGAGAGGGACGTGGGGGCGGCGGAGGGTAGTGGGGAAGAAGGTGGAGGTGAGGCAGCGTGGGGATCTGGCAGGGAAGGTGGGGGCGTGGGGGAAGAAGGTGGAGTGGGTGCGGGGAGGTGTTGGGTTTTGATTTTGTTTGTCTCGACACAGTGTTAGCAGAATAAGCGCCGTTGGTGTGCAGAATAAGACTCTTAAGGGTGTTATCATGACAAATGTTTGCTACAAGCAGTGGTAGTTACCATCACTTGCGTTTTGTATGTTGTATGTAGTATTCGTCAAAATAGAGAGTATGTACGTGTAGTATGTAGTATATAACAATGATTAGGTAGTATATATACTAATTTTTAGATAGTATATACCATGTTTTGAGTATGCTTTTTTTTACATACAAATATGTACGTATTTCACAAATATAACAATAACTATGGGCTCATATGCAATTTTTTCATGTAACTTGCTTTGAAATATCTTAGATATAGTATATGAATATATTTAAAATGATAAAGTAGTATATATAGTACCACATGATAGTATATGAGACATATAGGGTAACTACCACCGAGTGGTAGGATGGATTTTTCCTATATATGTATGTATATATATATATATATATATATATATATATATATATATATATATATATATATATATGTGTGTGTGTGTGTGTGTGTGTGTGTGTGTGTGTTTCCTACAAGCAGTGATAGTTACCACCACTTGCGTTTTGTATATTATATATAGTATCTGTCAAAACCGAGAGTATGTACGTGTAGTATGTAGTATATAACAATGATTAGGTAGTATATATACTAATTCTTAGATAATATGTACCATTTTTTGAGTATGCTCATTTTTACGTACAAATATGTACGTATTTTACAAATATAACAAAAACTGTTGTCTCATATGCAATTTTTTCATGTAACTTGCTTTGAAATATCTTAGATATAATATATGAACATATTTAAAATAATAAAATAGTATATATAGTACCACATGGTAGTATATGAGACATGTGGGGTAACTACCACCGGGTGGTAGGATGAATTTATATATATATATAGGGCTAGACTATTCTGTTACCATCGGTCCTATAAGGGCGCGTTGCGCAGACCACAGTAGAAAGTCCCCGACCCGCCCCCAACCTACCCGCCTCCTACTGTCGGAGGCAGCCGTCGCGGGCGAGTGAGCGACGGCGGCAGCCGGAGTGAGGGAGCCCACGGTGCCGTGACTGGCCGCCGACGGACAGTCGCGGCCCCGGCCTCCCACCTCCCTGGCGGCCAACCGCGGTATGGCCTCCCACCTCCCCACGACCAGCCGCGGCCTTGCGCGCCCCACCTCCCCGATGACCAGACGCGGTCCTGCGCCCCACCTCCCCGGTGACCAGCGGCGAACATGCTCCCCACCACCCTGGTGACCAGCCATGGTCACGCACCAACGTATCCACGCCACCTTCGACTCTTTGTTGTTCTTGCTGGTAGATCTTGGGTGAAGTCCTCCGACAGCCGTTGATGCTTCCCCGCCGCCACTCTGCCTCCTCCCAGATGGGGTTATGTCGCCGCCGCGTACAGGCAATTCATCAAGGCCACCCCAGTCCGTTCACTGGCACCTCCATGGACGCGCCCCACTCCGACGCCATGGTCCGCGCTTCAGCGGCAAACACTAGAGCCTGCAGGAGGAGCCGCGAGGTCAAGGACCTCCCTGTCGGCAGTCCAACTACTAGCTTCGTCGCCGGTCAATCAAGGAGCTTCGTACAGGCCACCCCATGCTCTACCCTGGATCCTGCTGTCTCATGCCTCACTACCTCTCCCTCTTTGATCGAACTCGCATCGTCTATGTACCTTACATTCCCTATTGGCAATGGAAAGTGCGGAGGGACTTTAGTTCTCAACCCTTTTTTCAAGCTTACTGTTATAATTGTGTTTATTATCCCATCAGTCTTATGATTTAGACTAAATTTCAGCCATGATTTAGACTTTTTTTTGGCAATAAATAAGTTCACTAACTCAGTACAATTAGCTGACCATCTCAGTACAACTATTATTGGGTGTGCCAAAACTAGATGCTTGACTGCCTTACTATTATTGTTAGATGTGTATAGTCCCTTTTCGGTACATATCCATTGTATAAGGGGTTTCTTGCACTTACCACACATGTATATGTAATGTCCTTTGGCCCTCAATGAATACTAGTTGCTGTTTATCCAACATGGTATCAGATGTTAGGTTCCCCTCTCCCCCGCACACTACAACTCCGTGCTAACTCCTCTCCCGATCCGTCGCGTCTTGTCCGGCCAGCGATCGCCGCCCCTAGCTCCGTCCGACCCTCCTCATCGCGGATCCTGATCCCGCCGCTCCAGCCCGGTCGCCGCCGCCTCTTCCTGGCCGGCCGCACCCGCCCACGCCCGGCCCTCCTCCTCACGGATCCGGCTACCCCAGGACCACCCGCTGCAAGGCTCGTCAGGAACCGGTGTCCAGCGGCCGGATCCGGCCGTCCCCGACTTGCTGGACCACGCCGAGCTGCCGGACCCCGCCTCAAGCCGCCGCACCACCCCTGCAGCTCCCGTCAGCCGCCGTCATTGCTCTGCTTCGAGTCAGAGCAAAGGCGCTCGCTCGCCCGCATCGTTGACCCGTCGCCTTGCTGCGTGGCTGCCTCATTCGCAGCCCCTCCGCCGCCCCTTTGCTTTGCCTGGTCATCCTCGCCTCGAATCCGGTCGGGGACTGCTCGCCCCATGCTCTGCTGGCCATCTTACTCGGCCTGGCTGCAGTTCGGGCTTGCGCTCTGATACGTCTCCAACGTATCTATAATTTTTGATTGTTCCATGCTATTATATTACCCCTTTTGGATGTTTATGGGCTTTATCTTACACATTTATATCATTTTTGGGACTAACCTACTAACCGGAGGCCCAGCCCATATTGCTGTTTTTTTGCCTATTTCAGTATTTCGAAGAAAAGGAAAATCAAACGGAGTCCAAACGGAATGGAACCTTCGGGAGCGTGTTTTTTGGAACGAACGTGATCCGGAGAGCTTGGAGTGCAAGTCAAGAAGCTTCCGAGGGCCCTGAGGGAGTCCTGGACTAGGGGGTGTCCGGACAGCCGGACTATCATTATCCGCCGGACTCCAAGACTACGAAGATACAAGATTGAAGACTCCGGCTCGTGTCCGGATGGTACTTTCCTTGGCGTGGAAGGCAAGCTTGGCAATACGGATATGTAGATCTCCTACCATTGTAACCGACTCTGTGTAACCCTAGCCCTCTCCGGTGTCTATATAAACCGGAGGGCTTTAGTCCGTAGGACAACATATATTACAACAATCATACCATAGGCTAGCTTCTAGGGTTTAGCCTCCTTGATCTCGTGGTAGATCTACTCTTGTACTACCCATATCATCAATATTAATCAAGCAGGATGTAGGGTTTTACCTCCATCAAGAGGGCCCGAACCTGGGTAAAAACATCGTGTCCCTCGTCTCCTGTTACCATCCGCCTAGACGCACAGTTCGGGACCCCCTACCCGAGATCCGCCGGTTTTGACACCGACAGGCCCCATGAGATAGGGGGCCGCGCCCCACCTGTAGGGCGCGCCCCTGTCTCGTGGGCCCCTCGGGCGGCCACCGACGTACTTCTTCCTCCTATATATACGTACATACCCCGAAAACATCCAGGAGCACCATGAAACACAATTTCCACCGCCGTAACCTTCTGTATCCACGAGATCTCATCTTGGAGCCTTCGCCGACACTCTGCCGGAGGGGGAGTCAACCATGGAGGGCTTATACATCAACATCCTTGTCCCTCCGATGAGTTGTGAGTAGTTTACCACAGACCTACGGGTCCATAGTTATTAGCTAGATGGCTTCTTCTCTCTTTTTGGATCTCAGTACAATGTTCTCCCCCTCTCTTGTGGAGATCTATTCGATGTAAACTCTTTTTGCGGTGTGTTTGTCGAGATCCGATGAATTGTGGGTTTATGATCAAGTTTATCTATGAATAATATTTGAATCTTCTCTGAATTCTTTTATGTATGATTGAGTTATCTTTGCAAGTCTCTTCGAATTATCAGTTTGGTTTGGCCTACTAGATTGGTCTTTCTTGCCATGGGAGAAGTGCTTAGCTTTGGGTTCAATCTTGTGGTGTTCTTACCCAGTGATAGAAAGGGTTGCAAGACACGTATTGTATTGTTGCCATCGAGGATAACAAGATGGGGTTTATATCATATTGCATGTGTTTATCCCTCTACATCATGTCATCTTGCTTAATGCGTTACTCTGTTCTTATGAACTTAATACTCTAGATGCTAGCAGGAGTCGGTCGATGTGTGGAGTAATAGTAGTAGATGCAGGCAGGAGTCGGTCTACTTGTTATGGACATGATGCCTATATACATGATCATGCCTAGATAATCTCATAACTATGCACTTTCTATCAATTGCTCGACAGTAATTTGTTCACCCACCGTAATACTTATGCTATCTCGAGAGAAGCCTCTAGTGAAACCTATGGCCCCCGGGCCTATCTCTTATCATATTTGCTTTCCATCTACTTTTATTTGCATCTTTACTTTTTGCATCTATATCATAAAATACCAAAAATATATTTATCTTATCATACTATCTTTATTAGATCTCACTTTCGCAAGTGGCCGTGAAGGGATTGACAACCCCTTTATTGCGTTGGTTGCGAGTTCTCAGTTTGTTTGTGTCGGTGTCTATATAAACCGGAGGGCTTTAGTCCGTAGGACAACATATATTACAACAATCATACCATAGGCTAGCTTCTAGGGTTTAGCCTCCTTGATCTCGTGGTAGATCTACTCTTGTACTACCCATATCATCAATATTAATCAAGCAGGATGTAGGGTTTTACCTCCATCAAGAGGGCCCGAACCTGGGTAAAAACATTGTGTCCCTCGTCTCCTGTTACCATCCGCCTAGACGCACAGTTCGGGACCCCCTACCCGAGATCCGCCGGTTTTGACACCGACATTGGTGCTTTCATTGAGAGTTCCTCTGTGTCGTCACCGATAGGCTTGATGGCATCTTCAACCTGCAACGCTGTCCAGGGTGAGACTTTTCTCCCCGGACAGATCTTCGTATTCGGCGGCTTCGCCCTGCGGGCCAATTCACTTGGCCATCTGGAGCAGATCGAAAGCTACGCCCCTGGCCGTCAGGTCAGATTTGGAAGCTTAAACTTCACGGCCGACGTCCGCGGAGACTTGATCTTCGACGGACTCGAGCCATAGCCAAGCGCGCCGCACTGTGACGACGGGCATGATTTAGCTCTGCCACCGAACAGTGCCTTGGTGGCCGCACACGGGTCCGCTCCGGCCATTGGCCCGGAGCCGATCGCCCAGATCTAGGGCCGGTGGATAGACGCCGCCCTGGGGCTCCAACATCCACGGCGATGGAGCCGAACACTAATCTTGTCCCCTGCGAAACTCATGATTCTGAGGCGCCGGACTCATCGCCGGACTCCGAACCTCCCGCGCCCCTACCAATCGATCCGGATTGGGCGCCGGTTATGGAATTCACCGCCGCGGACGTCCTCCAATGCTCGCCTTTCGGCGATATCTTGAATTCACTAAAGCATCTCTCGTTATCAGGAGAGTCCTGGCCGGATTATGGCCAGGATGGTTGGGATACGGACAACGAAGAAATTCAGAGCCCACCCACCACCCACTTTGTATCCACTGTCGACGATCTAACCGACATGCTAGACTACGACTCCGAAGACATCGACGCTATGGATGACGATGCCGGAGACGAACAGGAACCAGCGCCCACAGGGCACTGGAAGGCCACCTCGTCATACGACGTATACATGGTGGATACCCCAAAAGATGGGGACGGCGAAGAAACAGCGGAGGCAAATCCCTTAAAGAAACAGCCCAAGCGCCGGCGTCAGCGGCGCCGCTCTAAATCTCGCCACAGCAAGAATGGAGATTCCGGCACAGGAGATAATAATACTCCAGAGAGTGCCGAAGACAATCCCCTCCAGCAAGACTCAGCGCAGGAGGATGCAGAAGCAAGCCCTCATGAGGGGGCGGCAGACGAAGAGGTTGAGGATCATAATTATATGCCTCCCTCCGAAGACGAAGCAAGCCTCAACGATGACGAATTCATCGTACCCGAGGACCCCGTCGAACAAGAGCGCTTCAAGCGCAGGCTTATCGCCACAGCAAACAGCCTAAAGAAAAAGCAGCAGCAGCTTCAAGCTGATCAGAACCTGCTGGCCGATCGATGGACCGAGGTCCTCTCGGCCGAAGAGTATAAACTCGAACGTCCCTCCAAAAGTTACCCAAAACGCAAGCTGCTCCCCCGATTAGAGGAGGAAGCATACGTACCTCCATCACCAGCGCACGATATGGCTGACCGACCACCCCGTGGTCGTGACAGAGAGGCATCCAGGCCCCCAGCCAAGACCATACCCCGGCATCGCTCCAAAAGTACGAAGCCAAGAGGGAACGCGCCGGACTTGCGAGACATATTGGAGGACAAAGCAAGGCAATCCAGATCCATCTATGGATCACGTGGGCGCCCTACGACCCACTACGAATACCGTCGTGCCGGATACAATAACCCCGGCCGGGCCGAACACAGCAGACAGCGCTCTCTCGAGCTGCGTCGCGATATCGCTCAATACAGGGGCGCCGCACACCCGTTATGCTTCACTGACGAAGTAATGGATCATCAGATCCCCGAAGGGTTTAAACCCGTAAACATCGAATCTTACGATGGCACAACAGACCCCGCGGTGTGGATCGAAGACTATCTTCTCCACATCCATATGGCCCGCGGCGACGATCTCCACGCCATCAAGTACCTCCCACTCAAGCTTAAAGGACCAGCTCGGCATTGGCTTAACAGCCTGCCCGCAGAGTCAATTGGGTGTTGGGAAGACCTGGAGGCCGCATTCCTTGATAACTTCCAAGGCACATATGTGCGACCACCAGACGCCGACGACCTAAGCCACATCATTCAGCAGCCAGACGAATCGGCCAGACAATTCTGGACACGGTTCTTGACGAAGGAAAATCAAATCGTCGATTGTCCGGACGCAGAGGCCCTTGCAGCCTTCAAACATAACATCCGGGACGAATGGCTAGCCCGGCACCTGGGGCAGGAAAAGCCGAAATCCATGGCAGCCCTCACATCGTTAATGACTCGCTTTTGTGCGGGAGAGGACAGCTGGCTAGCCCGCAGCAACAATCTCCGTAAAAATTCTGGCAGTCCGGATACTAAGGACAACAACGGCAGGTCACGTCGAAACAAAAACAAGCGCCGAATTAACGGCGACGATAAGGAGGATACGGCAGTCAATGCCGGATTCCGAGGCTCTAAACCCGGTCAACGGAAGAAGCCATTTAAAAGAACCACTCTGGGTCCGTCCAATATGGACCGAATACTCGACCGCTTATGCCAGATACATGGCACCTCTGAAAAGCCAGCTAACCACACCAATAGAGATTGCTGGGTGTTCAAGCAGGCCGGCAAGTTAATTGCCGAAAACAATGACAAGGGGCTAAATAGCGACGACGAGGAAGAGACCCAGCCGCCGAACAACAGAGGACAGAAGGGTTTTCCCCCACAAGTACGGACGGTGAATATGATATACGCAACCCACATACCCAAGAGGGAGAGGAAACGCGCACTAAGGGACGTCTATGCGATGGAGCCAGTCGCCCCAAAGTTCAACCCATGGTCCTCTTGTCCGATCACTTTCGATCGAAGAGACCATCCGACCAGCATACGCCATGGCGGATTCGCCGCATTGGTCTTAGATCCAATCGTCGATGGGTTCCACCTCACGAGAGTCCTGATGGACGGCGGCAGTAGCCTGAACCTGCTTTATCAGGATACAGTGTGCAAAATGGGCATAGACCCATCAAGGATTAAACCTACAAAGACAACCTTTAAAGGTGTCATACCAGGAGTGGAAGCCAACTGCACAGGCTCAGTCACATTGGAAGTGGTCTTCAGATCCCCGGATAATTTCCAGAGTGAAGAGTTAATCTTCGACATAGTCCCGTTTCGCAGCGGCTATCACGCTCTGCTCGGGCGAACCGCGTTTGCCAAATTCAACGCGGTGCCGCACTATGCATACCTAAAGCTCAAGATGCCAGGCCCTCGTGGAGTCATCACGGTCAATGGGAATACGGAACGCTCCCTCCGAACGGAGGAACATACAGCGGCTCTCGCGGCAGAAGTACAGAGCAGCCTTCTAAGGCAATTCTCGAGTCCGGCTGTTAAACGGCCGGATACAGCAAAGCGCGCCCGGAGCAATGCCAACCAAGATCACCTGGCGCGATCAGAGCACGCGTAGCAATGCGGCCCCAACCCTCGCCCGCGTATGATCGCAAGAATAACACTCCGCGTACATCATTACGCTTTGGAGATGCCATGGGCACAGGGGAGGGGGCACGATCACAACGGACCCAGAGTGCGGTTCGACCACACCGGGGGCTCACAAATGTGCCCCTCTTTTTTTATTATTTTTCTTCTTTTTTGTACACAGGACTCTGTTAACCAGAAGCCTTTTCCAGCGGTGAACCTGCCGAACTCATGATGCAACAGTTAGGGACTAAAGAAGGCCGCGCCGAACACTCAGGTGGTCTCAATTACGAGCATTAAATTCGATTATTTACACCAAATCCGCAGCTCATCCCTGGAGGGGGACATGTTTATTTAGTCCAAATCCTTGCTTACCGCACTATTTGTATCAGTCCGCTCTACTAGCAGACTTTTCTTTCATTAATAATGCAACACCTTTATGATCGCAATTGCATCACATTTTATATATATATGCTCATTATATGACATCTGGCACCCGTATATTTTGGTACGGCATAATACACCGGGGGCTTATGTTCCCCACTCTATGGTGTGATAAAGTCCGAACACTTTCACAAGAGCGGCACCCCGAACTTATAGCATTATATGAATCGGCTCCGAATCATGTCTTGGGTCAATACTTGGGTTTGCCCGGCTCCCACGTTTTGGTGCCTTACGTTCCGTTCTGTCGGCTAAGGTGGCACTGGGAGAACCACTGCGATTGCGCCCCGGTTGAGCCGGGTTAACGCCTCAGTGGAGAAAGCTAAAACTGACTGGCATGATAAGGCGAGAGACTGGTCGCTGTTCGAGAGGTTTTTTCGGGTCCTTAAAGACTCACGCCGCTTCGAGCGAAGTTCCGAATAATGTCCGATGAAGGCGTGGATAGCGCCCCGGATTCGGTCTTCCGAATACCAGGGGCTTCACCGAAATTTAAAACTATAGAATTCTATGGCTAAGTGAGAGTGTTCAAGCACTATAAGTCCGGTTGCCTTGTTCGTCGTGTTGGGCGCCTCCCTAGATGGACCCAAAAATGGGAACAAGAGTGCTCAAGTTTATCCCGAACACCCCAGCACTTGTGGCTTGGGGGCTGAAGCCAACGACTTGCCATCTCTCAGATTTTACAAACGGCCACATAGAAGGTAATATTTTAAATTAAACAAGCGTTGCTCATGGCGCATATGAACGAAGTTTTCAGCGCACAGGATAAATAAACAGCGAGTTCACTCAAAGATTACATTTCGGGAGCACTCATTTGCAATATTGCAGGCTCCCTTCAGGACAATTTTATAATACTTCTCCGGCGTGCGATACTCCTTGCCCGGTGGCGGTGGGTCCGTGAGAAGCTTCTCCGCATCCAATTTGCCCCATTGCACCTTTATGCGGGCAAGGGCCCGACGAGCGCCTTCGATACAGGCGGAGCGCTTGACTACATCTAGCCTGGGGCATGCATCCACCAGCCGCCGCACGAGGCCAAAGTAGCTACCAGGCATGGCCTGTCCAGGCCACAGCCGGACTATGAGGCCCTTCATGGCCTCCTCAGCTACCTTGTGGAGTTCGACCAGCTGCTTCAGCTGGTCGCTTGGGGGCACCGGATGGCCGGCCTCAGTATACTGAGACCAGAAGACCTTCTCTGTCGAGCTCCCCTCCTCGCCACGATAGAATGTGGCGGCATCAGACGCACTACGCGGCAGATCTGCAAACACCCCTAGAGAGCTCCGAATGCGGGTAAGTGTCAGGTAGTTCACATTAACATGCCTGCTTTGCATGAAAAACGCCTTACCCGCCGCTATCTTCTTTATGTCCTCAACCTCCTGAAGGGCCTTACGGGCCTCGGCCTTGGCGGACTTGGCACTTTCGAGAGCCGAGGCAAGCTCGGACTCTCGAGTCTTGGAGTCACGCTCCAAACTCTCATGTTTTTCCATGAGAGCCTGGAGCTCTTGCCGAACTTCCGCCACCCGTGCCTCTTGCTTTTCTCGCTCAGTCCGTTCCGCGGCCGCACTGCGTTCGGCCGCGGACACAGCATCCTTCAGGGTTGCCACCTCATTAGTGGCCCCTGCAATACACATATTATCCTTGTTAATTTTATTTGCAACCAAAATCCTTTTCTGTAAGGTACTTATTCAAAGAGGTGTTACTCACCTTCTTTTTCCTCGAGCTGCTTCTTTGCATGGCCGAGCTCTTGCTCGGACCGCTCGAGATCCTTCTTCAGCATGTCAACCTCCGCCGTTAGTGCGGCAGAGGTCAGAAGCGCAGCCTGCAAACCCATATTGACATATTTTAGGCAACCTTGCGTATATCTTGTTAAAGATCCTTAGTCCGGCTTTTCTTTCCGAACACCGAACTAAGCATCAGGGGCTACTGTCTATGCGGTATTACATTACATAATTTTAACTTCTTACCTCAAAGCCTGTTAAAAGGCTGCTGCAGGCTTCGGTCAGCCCGCTCTTAGCGAGCTGAACCTTCTCAATCACCGCACTCATGATAGTGCGGTGTTCTTCCTCGATGGAAGCGCCTTTAAGCGCCTCCAGCAGGTTATCCGGCGCCTCCGGTTGGACGGAGGCCGCTGGCATCACGGTCCTGCCCTTCTTTCGAAGGGGCCGCTTGCCGGACTCTGGAACCACTGCGGGTTCCGATGTAGAGTCCGGCACGAAGTCTGGGAGGCTGCCTGACGGCGCCTCCGGAGCCTCCTCCTGATGGGTCCCTCTCTGGGATCCCACCTCGACGTCCTCGTCGGTGCGTGGGGTGGAGGCAGTCGGGATAGAATTCACATCCGACGAGGCCAATGACCCGCTCGATGAGTCGGGGAGATCATCATTGGCCGGACTACGGGCAGAATGCAGCGTTAGAAGGATACTACGCGACATAAAAGAAATTACACATCAAGGATCCGGATACTTACGATCTTGCCGGACGCCTGGCCCTTGGAGGCCACTCATCCTCACCAACGCTGATGTTGGCGAAACTGTCCGGGGGGATAGTTCTCCCCCTCTTGGACCCTTCGGCCTCCCCGATGGGGGAAGCCTTCCTTTTCTTCTCTCCCTCCTCCGGGAGAGAGTACTCCTCCTCGTCTTCGGGGGAGGAGTCCTCGTCGTCGTCAGACGCCTGATTGCGGGAACTCTTTCGAGTCCCCGCGGCCACCTTCTTGGCCTTCTTCTCCGGCAGCACGTGCGGTGCCGGAACCAGCAGCCCTGTTAAGCGGGCGTCCACTGGGTCTTCTAGCATGGGAGCCGGGCTGATGAGCAGCTTGGCCTTCTCCATCCATTCCTGTCAAAGGAAGAGGCAGAATGAGACCTCGCTAGAGTCAATCTAATTATGACAAGTGTCCCATAATGGGCTTGAATCACTTACCTCGTCAGTTGGATACTGCGAGCTGAATCCGCGGTCTCCGGTCGCGGACGCGGGGGCTTCGGCGCCCTTGAACAGCACCCTCCAGGCGCCTTCGTATGTTGTATCAAAGAGCCCGCTTAGCGCCTGGTGCTGTTCCGGATTGAACTCCCACAAATTAAATGCCCGTTCTTGGCATGGGAGGATCCGCCGGATGAGCATGACTTGGACCACGTCGACGAGCCTGAGCCTATTGCTCACCATCTTCTTGATACATGCTCGGAGTCCCGTCACCTCCACCGGATTCCCCCACTGCAAGCCCTTCTCTTTCCAGGAGGTGAGCTGCGTGGGGATGCCAGATCTAAACTCGGGGGCCGCCGCCCATGTGGATTTGCGCGGCTCGGTGATGTAAAACCACCCCGAGTGCCACCCCTTGATGGAGTCCACGAAGGTCCCTTCTAGCCAAGGGACGTTGGGCAATTTGCCCAACATGGCGCCTCCGCATTCCGCTTGCGTACCCTTCACAACCTTCGGCTTGGCGTTGAAGGTCTTGAGCCACAGGCCGAAGTGGGGCCGGATGCAGAGGAAGGCCTCGCACATGACGATAAATGCCGAGATGTTGAGGATAAAGTTCGGCGCCAGATCGTGGAAATCCAGGCCGTAGTAAAACATGAGCCCCCGGACAAATGGATGGAGCGGAAAGCCCAGTCCGCGGAGGAAGTGGGGGAGGAAGACGACCCTCTCATGAGGCCCGGGGGTAGGGATGAGCTGCCCCTCGTCGGGCAGCCGACGCGCGATATCGCCGGAAAGGTATCCGGCGCTGCGCAGCTTGGTGATGTCCTCCTCCTTGACGGTGGAGGCTAACCATTTGCCTCCCGCTCCGGACATATTCGAAGAAGGTCGAGGCGAGATGCGCGAGCTCGGGCGTTGGAGCTTGAGTTCGCGGGATGGATAAGCAAAGGAGGAAGAAGGCGTAGGTGAGAAGGTGAATCCTTATCCCTTATATATAGGTGGACAAAACTATGCGTCCCCCACCAGCCTGGTAAAACTCGCTTATCTCCCAAGCGCCACCATCAATGGCGCGGTTGGGTTACCCACGCACATATTGATGAGAATCCCGGAATAAGGGGAACACGATCTCTGCTTCGACAAGACGTGCCAAGGAAACCGCTTCGCTAAACATGCTGAGGTGGTATAATAATTCAAACAAAGGCCTGGTGGCGGTGTGATGTCACGCCGCATAATACGTCAGCAGATTGAACTAAATGTACATTTTATTCTCTCTACGGTGGAATGTGGAATTTATTTTGCAGAGCCGGACACTATCCTGGTGTTCATGATCTTCTCTGGATTATTCAAGGGAGGAACCCGCCTTGCAATGCCGAACATTATGCACGCCGGACTTATCGTCATTGAAGACTGGTTCAGGGGCTACTGAGGGAGTCCTGGACTAGGGGGTGTCCGGACAGCCGGACTATCATTATCCGCCGGACTCCAAGACTACGAAGATACAAGATTGAAGACTCCGGCTCGTGTCCGGATGGTACTTTCCTTGGCGTGGAAGGCAAGCTTGGCAATACGGATATGTAGATCTCCTACCATTGTAACCGACTCTGTGTAACCCTAGCCCTCTCCGGTGTCTATATAAACCGGAGGGCTTTAGTCCGTAGGACAACATATATTACAACAATCATACCATAGGCTAGCTTCTAGGGTTTAGCCTCCTTGATCTCGTGGTAGATCTACTCTTGTACTACCCATATCATCAATATTAATCAAGCAGGATGTAGGGTTTTACCTCCATCAAGAGGGCCCGAACCTGGGTAAAAACATCGTGTCCCTCGTCTCCTGTTACCATCCGCCTAGACGCACAGTTCGGGACCCCCTACCCGAGATCCGCCGGTTTTGACACCGACAGGCCCCATGAGATAGGGGGCCGCGCCCCACCTGTAGGGCGCGCCCCTGTCTCGTGGGCCCCTCGGGCGGCCACCGACGTACTTCTTCCTCCTATATATACGTACGTACCCCGAAAACATCCAGGAGCACCATGAAACACAATTTCCACCGCCGTAACCTTCTGTATCCACGAGATCTCATCTTGGAGCCTTCGCCGACACTCTGCCGGATGGGGAGTCAACCATGGAGGGCTTATACATCAACATCCTTGTCCCTCCGATGAGTTGTGAGTAGTTTACCACAGACCTACGGGTCCATAGTTATTAGCTAGATGGCTTCTTCTCTCTTTTTGGATCTCAGTACAATGTTCTCCCCCTCTCTTGTGGAGATCTATTCGATGTAAACTCTTTTTGCGGTGTGTTTGTCGAGATCCGATGAATTGTGGGTTTATGATCAAGTTTATCTATGAATAATATTTGAATCTTCTCTGAATTCTTTTATGTATGATTGAGTTATCTTTGCAAGTCTCTTCGAATTATCAGTTTGGTTTGGCCTACTAGATTGGTCTTTCTTGCCATGGGAGAAGTGCTTAGCTTTGGGTTCAATCTTGTGGTGTTCTTACCCAGTGATAGAAAGGGTTGCAAGACACGTATTGTATTGTTGCCATCGAGGATAACAAGATGGGGTTTATATCATATTGCATGTGTTTATCCCTCTACATCATGTCATCTTGCTTAATGCGTTACTCTGTTCTTATGAACTTAATACTCTAGATGCTAGCAGGAGTCGGTCGATGTGTGGAGTAATAGTAGTAGATGCAGGCAGGAGTCGGTCTACTTGTTATGGACATGATGCCTATATACATGATCATGCCTAGATAATCTCATAACTATGCACTTTTCTATCAATTGCTCGACAGTAATTTGTTCACCCACCGTAATACTTATGCTATCTCGAGAGAAGCCTCTAGTGAAACCTATGGCCCCCGGGCCTATCTCTTATCATATTTGCTTTCCATCTACTTTTATTTGCATCTTTACTTTTTGCATCTATATCATAAAATACCAAAAATATATTTATCTTATCATACTATCTTTATTAGATCTCACTTTCGCAAGTGGCCGTGAAGGGATTGACAACCCCTTTATTGCGTTGGTTGCGAGTTCTCAGTTTGTTTGTGTCGGTGCGTGGGAGTTTTGGGGAGCCTCCTATTGGATTGATACCTTGGTTCTCAAAACCGAGGGAAATACTTACGCTACACTTTGCTGCATCACCCTCTCCTCTTCGAGGAAAACCAACGCAATCTCAAGACGTAGCAAGAAGGATTTCTTGCGCCGTTGCCGGGGAGGTCTTCGCTCAAGTCAAGACATACCAAGTACCCATCACAAACCCATCTCCCTCGCATTTACATTATTTGCCATTTGCCTCTCGTTTTCCTCTCCCCCAGTTCACCCTTGCCGTTTTATTCGCCCTCTCTTTCCCAACCTCCTCCTCTCTTTTCGCTTGCCGTTTTCTCTATTTGCTTGTGTGTTAGTTCGTTTATCTCGTTGCCATGGCTAGTCCTCCTATCCTTATTCTCTCTCCCGAACAAGAAATTCACAATTTTAAGCAAAGGGAAAGGGAAAGTTTAAAAGATGCTTGGCATAGAATTTGCAATGCCCAATATAAAGCTACTAGGAAGCTTGCCACTTCCGTTCTTCTCCGCAATTTTTATGTAGGCATTACTCCTTGGAATAGATGTGTTCTTCATATTGCTACCGGAGGTGATTTTATGAGTAGCCATACGTTTGATGCTTATAATGCTATGCTAGATTTGTTTGGCCCACCACCTCTTTTGGTTAATGGAACGGTTTTAACTCTAGAACATGTGATGCAACAGCTTGATATTATTGAAAATAAAATTTCCACTGTTGAGTTGATTAAAAATTTGGATAAAAAGATTCATAATCACATTACCCAACTTGGATCTAGGGTTGGAGTTACTTTGAAAAATCTTAAAGAAAAAGAACCTATAGTCAATGAAAAAAATAGATCTAGACTCTGCGAGAATCCGTAAACTTGAGGATATCATTACAAACTTAGGTTCCACGTTTTCCCCCATGAAAAATACTCCAAACCCCCTACTAAAACTGCCAAGTTTATTTATGTTCCTAAAAATAAGGGTGAATCTTCTAAGGGAGACGCGGATCTCAAATCCATAAGTGTCCTCCCCAATTGTCTTTCTATCGTTAAGGAACCTTTTGCTACCAATGAATTTCTTGAATTTTTGCCGAAAGGTTTAGCCATTGCTAAAAGGGAGAAATCCCTAGAGATCACAATCTCTATACTTATGAATTTAGTGCCAAAGATGGCACTCGTTAGATCTATCTTTGCTTTTATGACTAGCTAGGGGCGTTAAACGATAGCGCTAGCTGGGAGGCAACCCAATTTTGTTTATGTTTTTTGTTTTTGCTCCTATTTAGTAATAAATCTTGCATCTAACTTATGTTTAGATGTGTTTTTATCTTTTAATTAGTGTTTGTGCCAAGTAGAACCTATAGGATAACCTACGATGATAGTTGATTTGATTTTGCTGAAAAACAGAAACTTTGTGCGCACGAATATAATTTTGTTAAATCACAGGAACGTGCTTTTGCGTTGATTCTTTTTGATTCTGTTCAATAGACAAATTGTCCAGGGCTTCCTATTTTGGTAGGATTTTTAGAGTTCCAGAAGTTTGCGTTAGTTAGAGATAGCTACAGACTGTTCTGTTTTTGACAGATTCTGTTTTTCGTGTGTTGTTTGCTTATTTCAATGCATCTATGGCTAGTAATTCAGTCTATGAACCATAAAGAAGTTGGAATACAGTAGGTTTAACACAAAATTAAATAAAGAATGAGTTCATTGCAGTACCTTATGTGGTGGTTTTGTTTTCTTTCACTAACGGAGCTTATAAGATTTCCTGTTGAGTTTTGTGTTGTGAAGTTTTCAAGTTTTGGGTAAAGCTTTTATGGACTATGGAATAAAGGGTGGAAAGAGCCTAAACTTGGGGATGCCCATGGCACCCCAAGATATTCAAGAATAGCCAAAAGCCTAAGCTTGGGGATGCCCCGGGAAGACATCCCCTCTTTCGTCTTCATTCATTGGTAACTTTACTTGGAGCTATATTTTTATTCGCCACATGATATGTGTTTTGCTTGGAGCGTCGTGTATTATACTAGTCTTTGCTTTTTAGTTTACCACAATCATTATTAATGTACACACCTTTTGGGAGAAGCCTATCTGATTAGAATTTGCTAGAATACTCTATGTTCTTCACTTATATCTTTTGAGCTTGATAGTTTTTGCTCTAGTGCTTCACTTATATCTTTTAGAGCACGGTGGTGTCTTAATTTTGAGGAAATTGCTAGTCTCTCATGCTTCACTTATATCTTTTTGAGAGTCTTTTAGAACAGCATGGTATTTGCTATGGTCATAAAGTTGGTCCTAGAATGATGAGCATCCAAGTTGGGTATAATAAAAACTATCATAGAAAAGTGAATTGGATGCTATGATCAACTTGATACTTGATAATTGTTTTGAGATATGGAGGTAGTGATATTAAAGTCATGCTAGTTGGGTGATTATGAATTCAAAGAATGCTTGTGTTGAAGTTAGCAATTCCCGTAGCATGCACGTATGGTTAAAGTTGTGTAACAAATTTGAAACATGAAGTGTACTTGGATTGTGCATCCTTATGAGTGGCGGTCGGGGACGAGCGATGTTCTTTTCCTACCAATCTATCCCCCTAGGAGCATGCGCATAGTACTATATTTTTGATGACTTCTAAATTTTTGCAATAATTATATGAGTTTTTTTGACTAATGTTGAGTCCATGGATTATACGCACTTCTACCTTTCCACCTTTGATAGCCTCTTCGGTACCGTGCATTGCCCTTTCTCACCTTGAGAGTTGGTGCAAACTTCGCTGGTGCATCCAAACCCCATGATACGATACGCTCTATCACACATAAACCTCCTTATATCTTCCTCAAAACAGCCACCATACCTACCTATTATGACATTTCCATAGCCATTCCGAGATATATTGCCATGCAACTTTCCACCGTTCCGTTCATCATTTTCATGACATACTTTACTTTTGTCATATTGCCATTGCATGATCATGTAGTGGACATCATATTTGTGGCAAAGCCACCAAGCATTATTTTTCATACATGTCACTCTTGATTCATTGCACCATCCCGGTACACCGCCGGAGGCATTCATATAGAGTCATATCTTGTTCTAGTTTCGAGTTGTAATTCTTATGTTGTAATCAACAGAAGTGTGATGATCATCATTATTAGAACATTGCCCAAAGAAAAAAAAGAAAGGCCAAAAAAAAAGAAAGGCCCAGAAAAAAACAAATAAAAAGGGCAATGTTACTATCTCTTTTTCCACACTTGTGCTTCAAAGTAGCACCTTGTTCTTCATGTAGTGAGTCTCATATATTGTGCTTCAAAGTAGCACCATGTTTTTCATATAGTGAGTCTCATAAGTTGTCTTTTTCATACTAGTGGGAATTTTTCATTATAGAACTTGGCTTGTATATTCGTACGATGGGCTTCCTCAAATGCCCTAGGTCTTCGTGAGCAAGCAAGTTGGAAGCACACCCACTAGTTTTCTTTTGTTGAGCATTCATTTATAGCTCTAGTGCATCCGTTGCATGGCAATCCCTACTCCTCATGTTGACATCAATTGATGGGCATATCCATAGCTCGTTGATTATCCTCGTCAATGTGAGACTTTCTCTTTTTTTGTCTTCTCCACACAATCCCCATCATCATATTCTATTCCACCAATAGTGCTATACCCATGGCTCACGCTCATGTATTGCGTGAAGGTTGAAAAAGCTTGAGATTATTTAAGTATGAAACAATTGCTTGGCTTGTCATCGGGGGTATAGAAGTTGGGAACTTTGTGTGACGAAAATGAAGCATAGCCTAACTATATGATTTTGTAGGGATGAACTTTCTTTTGCCATGATATTTTGACAAGACATCATTACTTTGATTAGTATGCTTGAAGTGTTACTATTTCTTATATCAATATGAACTTTTATTTTGTATTCATTTGGATCTGAACATTCATGCCACAATAAAGAAAATTACATTATGAATTATGCTAGGTAGCATTCCACATCAAAAATTCTCTTTTTATCATTTACCTACTCGAGACGAGCAGGAATTAAGCTTGGGGATGCTTGATACGTCTTCAACGTATCTATAATTTTTGATTATTCCATGCTATTATATTACCCCTTTTGGATGTTTCTGAGCTTTATTTTACACATTTATATCATTTTTGGGACTAACCTACTAACCGGAGGCCCAGCCCATATTGCTGTTTATTTTTGCCTATTTCAGTATTTCGAAGAAAAGGAATATCAAACGAAGTCCAAACGGAATGAAACTTTCGGGAGCGTGATTTTTGGAACTAACGTGATCCGGAGAGCTTGGAGTGCAAGTCAAGAAGCTTCTGAGGGCCCCACGAGATAGGGGGCCGCGCCCCCTTTGAGGGCGCGCCCCCTGTCTCATGGGCCCCTCAGGCGGCCACCGACGTACTTCTTCCTCCTATATATACCTACGTACCCCGAAAACATCCAGGAGCACCACGAAACACAATTTCCACCGCCGTAACCTTCAGTATCCGCGAGATCTCATCTTGGAGCCTTCGCAGGCACTCTGTCGGAGGGGGAATCAACCATGGAGGGCTTCTACATCATCATCCTTGTCCCTCCAATGAGTTGTGAGTAGTTTACCACAGACCTACGGGTCCATAGTTATTAGCTAGATGGCTTCTTCTCTCTTTTCGGATCTCAATACAATGTTCTCCCCCTCTCTTGTGGAGATCTATTCGATGTAAACTCTTTTTGCGGTGTGTTTGTCGAGATCCGATGAATTATGGGTTTATGATCAAGTTTGTCTATGAATAATATTTGAATCTTCTCTAAATTCTTTTATGTATGATTGAGTTATCTTTGCAAGTCTCTTCGAATTATCAGTTTGGTTTGGCCTACTAGATTGGTCTTTCTTGCCATGGGAGAAGTGCTTAGCTTTGGGTTCAATCTTGCGGTGTTCTTACCCAGTGACAGAAAGGGTTGCAAGACATGTATTGTATTGTTGCCATCGAGGATACCAAGATGGGGTTTATATCATATTGCATGTGTTTATCCCTCTACATCATGTCATCTTGCTTAATGCGTTACTCTGTTCTTATGAACTTAATACTCTAGATGCAGGCAGGAGTTGGTCGATGTGTGGAGTAATAGTAGTAGATGCAGGCAGGAGTCGATCTACTTGTTATGGACGTGATGCCTATATACATGATCATGCCTAGATAATCTCATAACTATGCGCTTTTCTATCAATTGCTCGACAGTAATTTGTTCACCCACCGTAATACTTATGCTATCTCGAGAGAAGCATCCAGTGAAACCTATGACCCCTGGGTCTATCTCTTATCATATTTGCTTTCCATCTACTTTTATTTGCATCTTTACTTTTTGCTTCTATTTCATAAAATACTAAAAATATATTTATCTTATCATACAATCTTTATTAGATCTCACTTTCGCAAGTGGCCGTGAAGGGATTGACAACCCCTTTATTGCGTTTGTTGCGAGTTCTCAGTTTGTTTGTGTAGGTGCGTGGGACTTTTGAGGAGCCTCCTACTGGATTGATACCTTGGTTCTCAAATCTGAGGGAAATACTTATGCTACACTTTGCTGCATCACCCTCTCCTCTTCGAGGAAAACCAACGCAAGCTCAAGACGTAGCACGCTCCGGCTCTTTGGCTGGGGCTCGGGCTGGTTGCCCTGTGTAGTTGACTTCGTCAAAAAAAAGGACAACACGTTCGTCATGTCCTCTTCGGGCTATGTTGTTGTTCCTCGTTGTTCGGTGATCTTCGATGGCACCAACTATGCTGAGTTTGTGGGCTTCATGCACATCCATATGCGCAGACTCCTTCTGTGGGGTTTTCTCTCTGGCGAGGTCCCTTGTCTGCCATGCCTTGTTGCGCTAGTGGCCCCAATCCCACTAGTGCCCCTGGTTCTTGCTGTTGATGCTTCTCAGGCTGATCGGGATGCCGCCAAGGCTCTTGATGATGCTGCGCTTGATGCTTATGACCAGCAGGTATCAGCTTTTTCAGATGCCCTTTCTGTGTACTGTGATAATCTGTCTGCTTACACTCAGTGGTGCAATGATGATGCTTGAGCCGCTGTTGTTCTCACTGCGAGTGTCCTCCCTCAGTTTGCTTCGGAGTTCATGGGACTTGGCACAGTTGCAGCAATGTGGTCTTATCTCTGTTAGCGCTATCAGCCCTCTGGTGATGCTCTCTACCTATCTGTGGTGTGTTAGGAGCACGCATTCCAGCAAGGCGATTCTTCTGTTGATGAGTTTTATTCATAGTGCTCTACCATCTAGCACCAGCTTGACTCTCTTCGGACAGTTGTTTGTGGAACCTGTCGTTGCTGTCAGACTACTCGGTCTGATCTGGAGTTTCAACAGGTCCATGAGTTCTTATCTCGTCTCCAGTCTGAGTTTGAGCCTCGCTGTGCTCACTTGCTTGCTCGTGGTCGTGTTCCTATCTCGGAGGTACTTGCTGAGCTTCGTGCTGAGGAGACCCACCTTCGCTCTGCTGGGTTGCTTCTGGTTCCGTCAGTATTGGCCGCCCGAGCTCATGTGTCGTCTGCTTGCCTCACCGCTCCGTCGCTCGTGCCTACTCCTCCAGGGGGGTGAGCAATCGTCCTTATGCTGAGAAGGGCACGTCGCGCCGTGACACTGTTTGTGGTTACTGCACCCAGTCAGGTCACCCAAAGTCTGATTGTCGCCAGACAAAGCGAGACCAGAGGCGCTCCTCTTCCAGCGGGACTCTTGTGTCTTCCCCGACTCCGTCACTCTCTGACCAAGACATTGTATGCCTCAAGCGTCTACTTGCTTCCTCCGCCTCCTCATCGACTGGTTCCGCGTCGACTGGTTCCGCTGCTGCTGTAACCGCATCCCCTTCTCCACCACCGCTGGCATCTACATAGTCAGGTACATCTTCGTGGGTTCTGGATTCTGGAGCCTCATTTCATATGTCTTCTGATTCTTCCGCGTTGTCTTCTCTCTGACCTCTTGATTCACCTGTTAATGTTCTTACCGCCGATGGCACACCTCTTCCTGTTGCTAGTCGTGGTATTCTTTCCACTCCATCTTTTTTCGCTCTGAGTGTTTCACATGTTCCTAGCCTTACCATGAATCTTTTTTCCGCTGCCCAACTTACTAATTCTAGTTGTCGTGTCATTCTTGATACCGACTCTTGCTCCATTCAGGATCGTCGCACCAAGGCTTTGGTTGGTGCTGGCCCCCGATGCCGTGAGTCAGAGGGACTTTGGGAGGTTGACTGGCTTTGTGTTCCTTCCGCTGCCACCACTTCTGCCAGCTCTCATGCTCTTGCTGCCTCTTCTTCTGCGTCCTTCTAGCAGTGGCATCATCGCCTTGGTCACATCTGTAGCTCTCGTTTGTCTTCTTTAGTTTGTCAGGGCCTCTTAGGGTCTGTATCTAAAGAAGTTTTTTACATTGTAATGGCTGTAGACTTGGCAAACAGACCCAGTTACCTTATCCTACCAGTGAGTCGATATCTCAGCGTCCTTTTGACTTAGTTCATTCTGATGTTTGGGGTCCTGCTCCCTTTGATTCGAAAGGTGGTCATCGCTACTATGTTCTGTTTATTGATGATTTCTCTCGCTACACTTGGCTCTACTTCATGAAATCCCATAGCGAGGTTCTCTCTATATACAAACGATTTGCTGCCATGGTTCACACCCAGTTTTCCACGCCCATTCATACATTTCGTGCTGACTCCGCTGGAGAGTATATCTCCCAGCTTTTGCGTGGTTTTCTCGCGGAACATGGTACTCTTGCCCAGTTCTCATGTCCTGGTGCTCATGCTCAGAATGGCGTTGCCGAATGTAAGCATCGTCATTTGCTTGAGACGGCTCGTGCGCTGATGATTGCCGCTTCTCTTCCACCCCACTTTTGGGCTGAGGCTGTTTCTGCATCCACCTATCTCATCAACATTCAGCCATCGACTGCTCTGCAGGTGGTATTCCTATGGATTGTCTCACTGGTCGTCCTCCTGACTACTCAGTTCTTCGTATGTTTGGTTGTGTGTGCTATGTCCTTCTTGCCCCCCGAGAACGCACCAAACTGAATGCTCAGTCGGTTGAGTGTGTTTTCCTTGGCTATAGTGATGAGCACAAGGGCTATCGTTGTTGGGATCCTGTTGGTCGTCGCTTGCGCATCTCCCATGATGTGACTTTTGACGAGTCTTGTTCTTACTAGCCACGTCCTTCTTCCTCGAGCTTCTCTATGGATGATATCTCTTTTCTTCTTCCCGAGATACCCTGCTATGTGCTTATGTGTCAGCTTTTCCTCTGGCACCTATCGTTCATTCTCATTCACCACCGACACCATCTTCCCCATCCTCCTCCTCCACCTCTCCACCATCATCTCCAGTCCGTCGCCCTCTCTCACCATTTCCTCTCCACTATACTCGCCGCCCTCGTACTGGGGATGCTTCCCCTGACGCGCCTGATGCGCCTTCCACCTCTAGTACACCTCCATTCACGCCTCCCCCGGTTCATAACCTCCGTGCTCGGCCTTGCTGTAACGCCCCGAGTCCGATGCGCTAGGTGTCTTCCAGTTATTCACCGTCATTGCCATATCATTTGCTTGCATGTTGCACTTTGCCATGTCATGATCTATATTTCATCTGCATGTTTTTCAAAACTTGCATCCGTCCGGTCCTCCCAGTTCTCCCCGTTGTCCATTCTGAGCCCAGACACTCGCACACGCATGCTGTACCTCCCAGATCTTGTTTTGTGAGCTGCAGAAAAACGTTCTTGGAATGGGCCGAGAGTTGACGAGTGGTCTTGGTACATCACCGGTAGACCTCCTGTCAAATTTCGTTCCATTTGGAGGTCGTTTGATGCCCCAACGGTTAACCGCGTTAACTGCCGGACCCCTTTTCTCTTGCAGCCCAGCACCCCTCCACACAGCCCACCTAGCCCATCTAAACCCCCTCCATGCTCTCTGTCGTTGGATCATGATCATGTGGGCAAAAACCGCACCTCATTTGGACTCTCCTAGCTCCCTCTATATATAAATAGGCCTCCCCCTCCTCAAATCACGAGCAAACCCTAGCCTCTTCCTCCTTCGCGCGCCAGACATGTCCATCCCGCCGCCGGACATGTCCACTCCGCCGCCCTCACCCAACCAGACTCTGCCACCTACCCTCGCGCCTCCCCACTCCGCTGCCAGCCCGCCCCGACCGCGACCGGGCACGAGGTGCCCGCCTCGCCCGCGCCGACCCCGCCACTGCGCCCCTCCGGCGTTTCGCTGCCTCCTCCCGTCGGCGCCCGACCCCGCCGGCCGCAGCTCGCCGCCCGCCGCTCGTCCGCGCCGCCTTCGCCCGCTCCCTGCCGCGCGCCACCACGCCTCGCGCCACCAGCTACCGCTGCCGCACGCCGAAGCGCCGCCCGCCGCCGCCAGCCATTGCCGCGCCGCCGCCTCCACCTTGACGTACTACCGCCAGCACCGCCCGTCGCCCGCCGACGCCACGCGCCACGCCACCCCCGCCCCACTGCGCCTCCCCACCGGCGCTGCCCACCTCGCCGACGGCGCACCGACTCCGTTCGGATCCGGCGAGATCCGGCCCGGAACCACGCAGGTGGATGAGATCCACCACTCCACCAACCAAATGCCTTCCCACGCCCGGATCTCTCCATCCTAGAACGTCTCCGTCCCGATTTCTCCGAGGTTGTTTTTTTCTTCCAAGTCCCCAGTTTTGGAACTTCGTGTGTGCATGTTTGTGAGGTCAAATCTCTGTGCATACTGCTCTGTTTTGCATGTATGATATGTCAAATTGTTCATCCCTTGATGCTCTAGATGATGGAATAGTTTCCATGCATGTTACTATTAATATTCATACATTAATCCTCATTGCAAAACTGCTAAGTGATATAAACTGCTGAAAACTGCTGCATGTTAACTTCATTTAGGTGTCTTGTGAGTGCTATAACTTTGTCTCTGTTGATCCTAGGATGAAGATCTTGATATGCACATGTTCTACTATTCATGATATACATGTTGGTGTGCTTTGTATCCATGTTAGGGTGCATCTTGATATCTTAATCTCTGTTGCAAAAGTGCATGTTGCTGTTAACTGCTGAAAATTGTTGTAACTTGTCATTTTGTCTTTTTATATCTTTTTGTGTGATGTTAGCATCATGTCAACACGTTTTAGGAGCATAATTATGCCATATTTACAGTGGTGCAATCCATGTATTTTGATATGCCCTGTGGTGAGTGCATCAAGTTCGTGAAGTGGGCTATTCGCTGTTAATATTCTGTCAATGCTGAATCTGTTATATCACGATGCCATGTTTACTTGATGATACCATTTAATCCATGCATAATCTGGAGATGCTTAGTTAACATGTTCTTATGTCCATGTTATGCTCTATCATGACATGCCTTTTTATGCTCTATATAAGTCATGTAGAATGTGTTTTCATTGCCATGAACATGCCTGTGTAATGTTTTTGTTTTCTGTTAACTTCATGATGCCATGTTGTGAGCTTAATATTAGTTAATCTGTGCCTATTTTGGAGATGCTCCGATTACATGTTTTGAATTATGATATGACTACTTTGTTCGCATGCCATGGTTGTTAATTTTCAATATCATATGCCTCTGTTTCCTACTTGCTAACATGCTACGCTAATGTTGCTGTGTTACACTTGCTGAAACTGTTTCAACATTCAATCTTGTCTAAATGGTTCCCACTAATCCATGAGCCATATGCATATGATGCTTTGGTGTTATTTGCTTTTTGTTATGTATACTTTGAGTCCATGCCCTTGGTTGCTATGTATAGTTGCTATAGCATCTTTGTTGCATGCCTCTAACATGCCATCATATTAACTCTGCTCATGTATATGCTCCTGTGTTATAAACTTGCATTTTGCATTGATCATCTTGGTTTAATAATGGTGCCTATGAACCTGAACCTTAATGATATTTGATGCTTGTTATCTGTGCATGAAGTGAATGTCAAGTTTGTGCGCATATGATCCCTGTAGCATGTTGTTTTGATGATTGCAAAGTGCCTAGTTGCTGTTTTGGGCAGATTGTTGTTATATCTTGTTTCGAGTGTATGTGTTGCACCGTTGCTCCGTTTTGAGCATGCTCTATATGAAACTTGCTTAGAATTGCATGTAGTTCCATATTATCTTGTTGCATACATGTTTTGAGTGTGTGTGCTTGATGTTTGGATACATTTTGCATCTATGCCATGTTTAACTTGTTTTGCTCATATCTTCTAGGCCGTAGCTCCGAATTAAATGAACTTTATATGTAACTTGACTAGATTTTCGCGTAGATCAACATGGTGCATCTTAACTTGCTATTTAACAACTTGAACATAATGTGGTTTCATATCTGGACCAATTTTGAAATTTGGATATGAGGACTTACCGGAATTGTTATATGTTGTTTCCGGCCTCATTTAAACTTGCTTTGATGTGTTGTTCTTGTATGCATCATCTCTTGCCATGAGTTGACTCATGTAGCATTGTCATGCATCATGCTTGGTTGTGCATCGTGTCATGTTTATATGTTGTGTGTTTATCATCTTGTTTGCTTCTTTCCGGTTGTGCTTCTTCTCGATGGTTCCTGTTTTGTTGCGATTGTGAGAATTCGTTCGACTATGCTTGGTTTGTCTGCGTCCGTTCGTCTTCTTCATGGACCTGTTCTTCTTCCTAGCGGGATTTCAGGCAAGATGAATGTTACCCTGGATCTCACTACTATCATTGCTATGCTAGTTGTCTCGATGCTATCGCTATGTCGCGCTTCCTACCACTTGTTTATTAAGCCTCCCAAATTGCCATGTCAACCTATAACCTTTTTCACCCTTCCTAGCAAACTATTGTTTGGCTATGTTACCACTTTGCTCAGCCTTTCTTATAGCATTGCTTGTTGCAGGTTGTTCCATGTTGGAACATGGATATCATGGATATTTTGGGATATCACAATATCTCTTATTTAATTAATGCATATATATACTTGGTAAAGGGTGGAAGGTCAGCCTTATGCCTGGTGTTTTGTTCCACTCTTGCCGCCCTAGTTTCTGTCATACTGGTGTTATGATCCTTGATTTTGTGTCTGCTACGTCTTGAGCTTGCGTTGGTTTTCCTCGAAGAGGAGAGGGTGATGCAGCAAAGTGTAGCGTAAGTATTTCCTTCAGTTTTGAGAACCAAGGTATCAATCCATTAGGAGGCTCCTCAAAAGTCCCACGCACCTACACAAACAAACTGAGAACTTGCAACCAACGCAATAAAGGGGTTGTCAATCCCTTCACGGCCACTTGCGAAAGTGAGATCTAATAAAGATAGTATGATAAGATAAATATATTTTTGGTAATTTATAGGATAGATGCAAAAAGTGTTGGGGAACGTAGTAATTTCAAAAATTTCCTACGCACACGCAAGATCATGGTGATGGCATAGCAACGAGAGGGGAGAGTGTTCGTCCACGTACCCTCGTAGACCGTAAGCGGAAGCATTAGCACAACGCGGTTGATGTAGTCGTACGTCTTCACGATCCGACCGATCCAAGCACCGAACGTACGGAGCCTCCGAGTTCAGCACACGTTCAGCTCGATGACAATCTCCGGCCTCCGATCCAGCCGAGCTCCGAAGATGAGTTCCGTCAGCATGACGGCGTGGTGACGATGATGATGTTCTACCGGCGCAGGGCTTCACCTAAACTCCGCGACGATATGACCGAGGTGGAATATGGTGGAAGGGGGCACTGCACACAGCTAAGGAACGATCCATAGATCAACTTGTGTGTCTATGGGGTGCCTCCTGCCCCCGTATATAAAGGAGGGAGGGGGGAGGCCGGCTGGCCCCTTTGGGCGTGCCAAGGGAGGAGTAATCCTCCTCCTAGTAGGAGTAGGACTCCTCCTTTCCTACTCCTACTAGGAGGGGAAAGGAAGGGGGGAGGGGGAAGGAAAGGGGGGCGCCGCCCCCCCTCCTAGTCCAATTCGGACCAGAGGGAGAGGGGGCGCGCGGCCCACCCTGGCCGCCCCTCTCTCTTCCCACCGAGGCCCATGTGGCCCATTAACTCTCCCGGGGGGTTCCGGTAACCCCCCCGGCACTCCGGTTTTCTCTGAAATCACCCGGAACCTTTCCGGTGTCCGAATATAGTCGTCCAATATATCAATCTTTATGTCTCGACCATTTCGAGACTCCTCGTCATGTCCGTGATCACATCCAGGACTCCGAACAAACTTCGGTACATCAAAACTTATAAACTCATAATAAAACTGTCATCGAAACGTTAAGCGTGCGGACCCTACGGGTTCGAGAACTATGTAGACATGACCTAGAACCATTCTCAGTCAATAACCAATAGCGGGACCTGGATGCCCATATTGGTTCCTACATATTCTACGAAGCTCTTTATCGGTCAAACCGCATAACAACATACTTTGTTCCCTTTGTCATCGGTATGTTACTTGCCCGAGATTTGATCGTCGGTATCCAATACCTAGTTCAATCTCGTTACCGGCAAGTCTCTTTACTCATTCCGTAATACATCATCTCATAACTAACTCATTAGTTACATGCTTGCAAGGCTTAGGTGATGAGTATTACTCAGAGAGGGCCCAGAGATACCTCTCCGACAATTGGAGTGACAAAACCTAATCTCGAATTATGCCAACCCAACATGTACCTTCGGAAACACCTGTAGAGCACCTTTATAATCACCCAGTTACGTTGTGACGTTTGGTAGCACACAAAGTGTTCTTCCGATATACGGGAGTTGCACAATCTCATAGTTGCAGGAACTTTGTATAAGTCATGAAGAAAGCAATAGCAGTATACTAAACGATCAAGTGCTAAGCTAACGGAATGGGTCATGTCAATCACATCATTCTCCTAATGATGTGATCCCACTAATCAAATGACAATACATGTCTATGGTTAGGAAACATAACCATCTTTGATTAATGAGCTAGTCAAGTAGAGGCATACTAGTGACTATAGTTTTGTCTATGTATTCACACATGTATCATGTTTCCGGTTAATACAATTCTAGCATGAATAATAAACATTTATCATGATATGAGGAAATAAATAATAACTTTATTATTGCCTCTAGGCCATATTTCCTTCAGTCTCCCACTTGCACTAGAGTCAATAATCTAGATTACATAGTAATGGTTGTAACACCCATGGAGTCTTGGTGCTGATCATGTTTTGCTCGTGAGAGAGGCTTAGTCAATGGGTCTGCAACATTCAGATCCGTATGTATCTTGCAAATCTCTATGTCTCCCACTTGGACTTGGTCCCGAATGGAATTGAAGCGTCTCTTGATGTGCTTGGCCCTCTTGTGAAATCTGGATTCCATTGCCAAGGCAATTGCACCAGTATTGTCACAGAAGATCTTCATTGGTCCCGATGCACTAGGTATGACACCTAGATCGGAAATGAACTCCTTCATCCAGACTCCTTCATTCGCTGCTTCAGAAGCAGCTATGTACTCCGCTTCACATGTAGATCCCGCCACGACGCTTTGTTTAGAACTGCACCAACTTACAGCTCCACCGTTTAATAAAAACACGTATTCGGTTTGCGATTTAGAATCGTCCGGATCAGTGTTAAAGCTTGCATCGACGTTACCATTTACGACTAGCTCTTTGTCACCTCCATATACGAGAAACATATCCTTAGTCCTTTTCAGGTACTTCAGGATGTTCTTGACCGCTGTCCAGTGATCCACTCCTGGATTACTTTGGTACCTTCCTGCCAAGCTTATTGCTAAGCATACGTCAGGTCTGGTACACAGCATTGCATACATGATAGAGCCTATGGCTGAAGCATAGGGAACATTTTTCATTTTCTCTCTATCTTCTGCTGTGGTCGGGCATTGAGTTTGACTCAACTTCACACCTTGTAGCACAGGCAAGAATCCTTTCTTTGCCTGATCCATTTTGAACTTTTTCAAAATTTTGTCAAGGTATGCGCTTTGTGAAAGTCCTATTAAGCGTCTTGATCTATCTCTATAGATCTTGATGCCCAATATGTAAGCAGCTTCACCGAGGTCTTTCATTGAAAAACTTTTATTCAAGTATCCCTTTATGCTATACAGAAATTCTATATCATTTCCAATTAATAATATGTCATCGACATATAAAACTAGAAATGCTACAGAGCTCCCACTCACTTTCTTGTAAATAGAGGCTTCTCCAAAAGTCTGTATAAAACCATATGCTTTGATCACACTATCAAAGCGTTTATTCCAACTCCGAGATGCTTGCACCAGTCCATAAATGGAACGCTGGAGCTTGCATACTTTGTTAGCACCTTTTGGATCAACAAAACCTTCTGGCTGCATCATATACAACTCTTCTTCTAGAAATCCATTCAAGAATGCAGTCTTGACATCCATTTGCCAAATTTCATAATCATGAAATGCAGCAATAGCTAACATGATTCGGACAGACTTAAGCATCACTACGGGTGAGAAAGTCTCATCGTAGTCAACCCCTTGAACTTGTCGAAAACCTTTCGCAACAAGTCAAGCTTTATAGACAGTTACATTACCATCAGCGCCAGTCTTCTTCTTAAAGATCCATTTATTATCAATGGCTTGCCGATCATCGGGCAAGTCAACCAAAGTCCATACTTTGTTTTCATACATGGATCCCATCTCAGATTTCATGGCCTCTAGCCATTTTGCGGAATCTGGGCTCATCATCGCTTCCTCATAGTTCGTAGGTTTATCATGGTCAAGTAACATGACTTCGAGAATAGGATTACCGTACCACTCTGGTGCGGATCTTACTCTGGTAGACCTACGAGGTTCAGCAGAAACTTGATCTGAAGTTTCATGATCA
The DNA here is from genome assembly GCA_963921465.1 of Triticum timopheevii. Classification (NCBI taxonomy): domain Eukaryota; kingdom Viridiplantae; phylum Streptophyta; class Magnoliopsida; order Poales; family Poaceae; genus Triticum; species Triticum timopheevii. The sequence continues at coordinate 241,045,267 of OY997264.1, read as the reverse complement.
ATATCATTAGCTTCCTCACTAATTGGTGTATTCGTCACAGGAACCGGTTCTCGTGATGAACTACTTTCCAATAAGGGAGTAGATACAGTTATCTCATCAAGTTCTACTTTCCTCCCACTCACTTCTTTCGAGAGAAACTACTTATCTAGAAAGGATCCATTCTTAGCAACGAATGTTTTGCCTTTGGATCTGTGATAGAAGGTGTATCCAACAGTCTCTTTTGGATATCCTATGAAGACACATTTCTCCGATTTGGGTTCGAGCTTATCTGGTTGAAGTTTCTTCACATAAGCATCGCAGCCCCAAACTTTAAGAAACGACAACTTTGGTTTCTTGCCAAACCACAGTTCATAAGGCGTCGTCTCAACGGATTTTGATGGCGCCCTATTTAACGTGAATGCGGCCGTCTCTAAAGCATAACCCCAAAACGATAGTGGTAAATCGGTAAGAGACATCATAGATCGCACCATATCAAGTAAAGTACAATTACGACGTTCGGACACACCATTTCGTTGTGGTGTTTCGGGTGGCGTGAGTTGCGAAACTATTCCACATTGTTTCAAATGTAAACCAAACTCGTAACTCAAATATTCTCCTCCACGATCAGATCGTAGAAACTTTATTTTCTTGTTACGATGATTTTCCACTTCACTCTGAAATTCTTTGAACTTTTCAAATGTTTCAGACTTGTGTTTAATTAAGTAGATATACCCGTATCTGCTCAAATCATCTGTGAAGGTGAGAAAATAACGATATCCGCCACGAGCCTCAACATTCATCGGACCACATACATCTGTATGTATGATTTCCAACAATTCTGTTGCTCTCTCCATAGTTCCGGAGAACGGTGTTTTAGTCATCTTGCCCATGAGGCACGGTTCGCAAGTACCAAGTGATTCATAATCAAGTGATTCCAGAAGTCCATCAGTATGGAGTTTCTTCATGCGTTTTACACCGATATGACCTAAACGGCAGTGCCACAAATAAGTTGCACTATCATTATCAACTCTGCATCTTTTGGCTTCAACATTATGAATATGTGTATCACTACTATCGAGATTCAATAAAAATAGACCACTCTTCAAGGGTGCATGACCATAAAAGATATTACTCATATAAATAGAACAACCATTATTCTCTGATTTAAATGAATAACCGTCTTGCATTAAACAAGATCCAGATATAATGTTCATGCTCAACGCTGGCACCAAATAACAATTATTCAGGTCTAAAACTAATCCCGAAGGTAGATGTAGAGGTAGCGTGCCGACCGCGATCACATCGACTTTGGAACCGTTTCCCACGCGCATCGTCACCTCGTCCTTGGCCAGTGCTCGCTTATTCCGTAGTCCCTGTTTCGAGTTGCAAATATTAGCAACAGAACCAGTATCAAATACCCAGGTGCTACTACGAGCTCTAGTTAGGTACACATCAATAACATGTATATCACATATACCTTTGTTCACTTTGCCATCCTTCTTATCCGCCAAATACTTGGGGCAGTTCCGCTTCCAGTGACCAGTCTGCTTGCAGTAGAAGCACTCAGTTTCAGGCTTAGGTCCAGACTTGGGTTTCTTCTCTTGAGCAGCAACTTGCTTGCCGTTCTTTTTGAAGTTCCCCTTCTTCTTCCCTTTGCCCTTTTTCTTGAAACTAGTGGTCTTGTTGACCATCAACACTTGATGCTCCTTCTTGATTTCTACCTCCGCGGCTTTAAGCATTGCGAAGAGCTCGGGAATAGTCTTGTTCATCCCTTGCATATTATAGTTCATCACAAAGCTCTTGTAGCTTGGTGGCAGTGATTGGAGAATTCTGTCAATGACACTATCATCAGGAAGATTAACTCCCAGTTGAATCAAGTGATTATTATACCCAGACATTCTGAGTATGTGTTCACTGACAGAACTATTCTCCTCCATCTTGCAGCTATAGAACTTATTGGAGACTTCATATCTCTCAATCCGGGCATTTGCTTGAAATATTAACTTCAACTCCTGGAACATCTCATATGCTCCATGACGTTCAAAACGTCATTGAAGACCCGGTTCTAAGCCGTAAAGCATGGCACACTGAACTATAGAGTAGTCATCAGCTTTGCTCTGCCAGATGTTCTTAACATCGTCAGTTGCATCAGCAGCAGGCCTGGCACCCAGTGGTGCTTCCAGGACATAACTCTTCTGTGCAGCAATGAGGATAATCCTCAGGTTACGGACCCAGTCCGTGTAATTGCTACCATCATCTTTCAACTTTGCTTTCTCAAGGAACGCATTAAAATTCAACGGAACAACAGCACGAGCCATCTATCTACAAACAAACATAGACAAGCAAGATACTATCAGGTACTAAGTTCATGATAAATTTAAGTTCAATTAATCATATTACTTAAGAACTCCCACTTAGACAGACATCTCTCTAGTCATCTAAGTGATCACGTGATCCAAATCAACTAAACCATAACCGATCATCACATGAGATGGAGTAGTTTTCAATGGTGAACACCACGGTGTTGATCATATCTACTATATGATTCACGCTCGACCTTTCGGTCTCCGTGTTCCGAGGCCATATCTGCATATGCTAGGCTCGTCAAGTTTAACCTGAGTATTCTGCGTGTGCAAAACTGGCTTGCACCCGTTGTAGATGGACGTAGAGCTTATCACACCCGATCATCACGTGGTGTCTCGGCACGACGAACTTTGGCAACGGTGCATACTCAGGGAGAACACTTCTTGATAATTTTAGTGAGAGATCATCTTAAAATGCTACCGTCAATCAAAGCAAGATAAGATGCATAAAGGATAAACATCACATGCAATCAATATAAGTGAAATGATATGGCCATCATCATCTTGTGCTTGTGATCTCCATCTCCGAAGCACCGTCGTGATCACCATCGTCACCGGTGCGACACCTTGATCTCCATCGTAGCATCGTTGTCGTTTACGCCATCTATTGCTTCTACGACTATCGCTACCGCTTAGTGATAAAGTAATGCAATTATAGGGCGTTTGCATTTCATACAATAAAGCGACAACCATATGGCTCCTGCCAGTTGCCGATAACTTTGGTTACAAAACATGATCATCTCATACAATAAAATATAGCATCACGTCTTGACCATATCACATCACAACATGCCCTGCAAAAACAAGTTAGACGTCCTCTACTTTGTTGTTGCAAATTTTACGTGGCTGCTACGGGCTTAGCAAGAACCGTTCTTACCTACGCATTAAAACCACAACGATATTTGTCAAATAGACTCCGTTTTAACCTTCGCAAGGACCGGGCATAGCCACACTCGGTTCAACTAAAGTTGGAGAAACTGACACCCGCCAGCCACCTGTGTGCAAAGCACGTCGGTAGAACCAGTCTCACGTAAGCGTACGCGTAATGTCGGTCCGGGCCGCTTCATCCAACAATACCGCCGAACCAAAGTATGACATGCTGGTAGGCAGTATGACTTATATCGTCCACAACTCACTTGTGTTCTACTCGTGCATATAACATCAACGCATAAAACCTAGGCTCGGATGCCACTGTTGGGGAACGTAGTAATTTCAAAAAAATTCCTACGCACACGCAAGATCATGGTGATGGCATAGCAACGAGAGGGGAGAGTGTTCGTCCATGTACCCTCGTAGACCGTAAGCGGAAGCGTTAGCACAACGCGGTTGATGTAGTCGTACGTCTTCACGATCCGACCGATCCAAGCACCGAACGTACGGAGCCTCCGAGTTCAGCACACGTTCAGCTCGATGACGATCTCCGGCCTCCGATCCAGCCGAGCTCCGGAGATGAGTTCTGTCAGCACGACGGCGTGGTGACGATGATGATGTTCTACCGGCGCAGGGCTTCGCCTAAACTCCGCGACGATATGACCGAGGTGGAATATGGTGGAAGGAGGCACCGCACACGACTAAGGAACGATCCGTAGATCAACTTGTGTGTCTATGGGGTGCCCCCTGCCCCCGTATATAAAGGAGGGAGGGGGGAGGCCGGCCGGCCCCTTTGGGCGCACCAAGGGAGGAGGAATCCTCCTCCTAGTAGGAGTAGGACTCCTCCTTTCCTACTCCTACTAGGAGGGGGAAGGAAGGGGGAGAGGGGGGAAGGAAAGGGGGGCGCCGCCCCCCCTCCTAGTCCAATTCGGACCAGAGGGAGAGGGGGCGCGCGGACCACCCTGGCTGCCCCTATCTCTTCCCACCGAGGCCCATGTGGCCCATTAACTCTCCCGGGGGGTTCCGGTAACCCCCCCCGGCACTCCGGTTTTCTCCGAAATTACCCGGAACCTTTCCGGTGTCCGAATATAGTCGTCCAATATATCAATCTTTATGTCTCGACCATTTCGAGACTCCTCGTCATGTCCGTGATCACATCCGGGACTCCGAACAAACTTCGGTACATCAAAACTTATAAACTCATAATAAAACTGTCATCGAAACGTTAAGCGTGCGGACCCTACGGGTTCGAGAACTATGTAAACATGACCTAGAACCATTCTCAGTCAATAACCAATAGCGGGTCCTGGATGCCCATATTGGTTCCTACATATTCTACAAAGATCTTTATCGGTCAAACCGCATAACAACATACTTTGTTCCCTTTGTCATCGGTATGTTACTTGCCCGAGATTTGATCGTCGGTATCCAATACCTAGTTCAATCTCGTTACCGGCAAGTCTCTTTACTCGTTCCATAATACATCATCTCATAACTAACTCATTAGTTACATGCTTGCAAGGCTTAGGTGATGAGTATTACCGAGAGGGCCCAGAGATACCTCTCCGACAATTGGAGTGACAAAACCTAATCTCGAATTATGCCAACCCAACATGTACCTTCGGAAACACCTGTAGAGCACCTTTATAATCACCCAGTTATGTTGTGACGTTTGGTAGCACACAAAGTGTTCTTCCGGTATACGGGAGTTGCACAATCTCATAGTTGCAGGAACTTTGTATAAGTCATGAAGAAAGCAATAGCAGTATACTAAACGATCAAGTGCTAAGCTAACGGAATGGGTCATGTCAATCACATCATTCTCCTAATGATGTGATCCCACTAATCAAATGACAATACATGTCTACGGTTAGGAAACATAACCATCTTTGATTAATGAGCTAGTCAAGTAGAGGCATAGTAGTGACTATAGTTTTGTCTATGTATTCACACATGTATTATGTTTCCGGTTAATACAATTCTAGCATGAATAATAAACATTTATCATGATATGAGGAAATAAATAATAACTTTATTATTGCCTCTAGGGCATATTTCCTTCAAAAAGTAAAGATGCAAATAAAGTAGATGGAAAGCAAATATGATAAGAGATAGACCCGGGGGCCATAGGTTTCACTAGAGGCTTCTCTCAAGATAGCATAAGTATTACGGTGGGTGAACAAATTGCTGTCGAGCAATTGATAGAAAAGTGCATAGTTATGAGATTATCTAGGCATGATCATGTATATAGGCATCATGTCCATAACTAGTAGACCGACTCCTGCCTGCATCTACTACTATTACTCCACACATCGACCGCTATCTAGCATGCATCTAGAGTATTAAGTTCATAAGAACAGAGCAACGCATTAAGCAAGATGACATGATGTAGAGGGATAAACACATGCAATATGATATAAACCCCATCTTGTTATCCTTGATGGCAACAATACAATACGTGTCTTGCAACCCTTTCTGTCACTGGGTAAGAACACCGCAAGATTGAACCCAAAGCTAAGCACTTCTCCCATGGCAAGAAAGACCAATCTAGTAGGCCAAACCAAACTGATAATTCGAAGAGAGTTGCAAAGATAACTCAATCATACATAAAAGAATTCAGAGAAGATTCAAATATTATTCATAGATAAACTTGATCATAAACCCACAATTCATTGGATCTCGACAAACACACCGCAAAAAGAGTTTACATCGAATAGATCTCCACAAGAGAGGGGTAGAACATTGTATTGAGATCCAAAAAGAGAGAAGAAGCCATCTATATAATAACTATGGACCCGTAGGTCTGTGGTAAACTACTCACAACTCATTGGAGGGGCAAGGATGTTGATGTAGAGGCCCTCCGTGGTTGCTTCCCCCTCCGGCAAAGTGCCGGCAAGGGCTCCAAGATGGGATCTCGTGGATACAGAAGGTTACAGCAGTGGAAATTGTGTTTTGTGGTGCTCCTGGATGTTTTTGGGGGTACATAGGGATATATAGGAGGAAGAAGTACGTCGGTGGACGCCCGAGGGGCCCACGAGACAGGGGGGTGCGCCCTACAGGGGGGCGCGCCCTCCTATCTTGTGGGGCCCTCAGAGCTTTGTTGACTTGCACTCCAGGCTCTCCGGATCAGATTTGTTCCAAAAATAACGCCCCCAAAGGTTTCATTCCATTTGGACTCCGTTTGATATTCCTTTTCTTCGAAATACTGAAATAGGCAAAAAAACAACAATATGGGCTGGGCCTCCGGTTAGTAGGTTAGTCCCAAAAATGATATAAATGTGTAAAATAAAGCCCATAAACATCCAAAAGGGGTAATATAATAGCATGGAGCAATCAAAAATTATAGATACGTTGGAGACGTATCAAGCATCCCCAAGCTTAATTCCTGCTCGTCCTTGAGTAGGTAAATGATAAAAAAAGAAATTTTTGATGTCGAATGCTACCTAGTATAATTCATAATATAATTTTCTTTATTGTGGCATGAATGTTCAGATCCAAATGAATACAAAATAAAAGTTCATATTGACATAAGAAATAGTAATACTTCAAGCATACTAATCAAAGTAATCATGTCTTCTCAAAATAACATGGCTAAAGAAAGTTATCCCTACAAAATCATATAGTCTGGCTATGCTCTATCTTCATCACACAAAGTATTAATCATGCACAACCCCAATGACAAGCCAAGCAATTGTTTCATACTTTAATAATCTCAAACTTTTTCAACTTTCACGCAATACATGAGCGTGAGCCATGGACATAACACTATATGTGGAATAGAATGGTGGTTGTGGAGAAGACAAAAAAGGAGAAGATAGTCTCACATCAACTGGGCGTATCAACGGGCTATGGAGATGCCCATCAATAGATATCAATGTGAGTGAGTAGGGATTGCCATGCAACGGATGCACTAGAGCTATAAATATATGAAAGCGCAATAAAAGAAACTAAGTAGGATGCATCCAACTTGCTTGCTCACGAAGACCTTGGGCACTTTTGAGGAAGCCCATCATTGGAATATACAAGCCAAGTTCTATAATGAAAAATTCCCACTAGTATATGAAAGTGACAACATATGAGACTCTCTATCATGAAGATCATGGTGCTATTTTGAAGCACAAGTGTGGAAAAAGAGATAGTAGCATTGGCCCTTCTCTCTTTTTCTCTCATTTTATTTTTTTCTTTTTTTCTTTTCTTTTCTTTTTTTTTCCTTTTTTTCTTTGGCCTTCTTTTTTTTCTTTTTGGCCTTTCTCCCCTTTTTTTTTCTTTTTTTCTTTTTGTAAAGTCCGAAGTCTCATCCCGACTTGTGGGGGAATCATAGTCTTCATCATCCTTTCCTCACTAGGACAATGCTCTAATAATAAAGATCATCACACTTTTATGGATTTACAACTCAAAGCTAGAACAAGATATGACTCTATATGAATGCCTCCGGCGGTGTACCGGGATATGCAATGAATCAAGAGCGACATGTATAAAAATTATTAAGGTGGCCTTGCCACAAATACATGTCAACTACATGATCATGCAAAAAGCAATATGACAAAAGTGATGCGTGTCATATGAACGGAACGGTGGAAGTTGCATGGCAATATATCTCGAAATGGCTATGGAAATGCCATAATAGGTAGGTATGGTGGCTGTTTTGAGGAAGGTAAATGGTGGGTGTATGGTACCGGCGAAAGTTGCGTGGTACAAGAGAGGCTAGCAATAGTGGAAGGGTGAAAGAGTGGTATAATCCATGGACTCAACATTAATCAAAAGAACTCATATACTTGTTGCAAAAATTTAGAAGTCATCAAAAACCAAAGTACTACACGCATGCTCCTAGGGGGATAGATTGGTAGGAAAAGACCATCGCTCGTCCCCAACCGCCACTCATAAGGAAGACAATCAATAAATAAAATTGGGCTCCAACTTCATCACAAAGCGGTTCACCATACGTGCATGCTACGGGAATCACAAGCTTCAACACAAGAATTCTTTAAATTCATAATCACCCAAGTAGCATGACTTTAATATCACTACCTTCATATCTCAAAACAATTATCAAGCATCAAATTGATCATAGCATCCAATTCACTTTCTATGATAGTTTTTATTATACCCAACTTGGATGCTCATCATTCTAGGACCAACTTTATGATCATAGCAAATACCATGCTGTTCTAAAATACTCTCAAAATAATATAAGTGAAGCATGAGAGACTAGCACTTTCTTCAAAATTAAGACCCGCGCTCTAAAAGATATAAGTGAAGCACTAGAGAAAAAACTGTCAAGCTCAAAAGATCTAAGTGAAGCACATAGAGTATTCTAGCAAATTCTAATCAAATAGGCTTCTCCCAAAAGGTGTGTACAGCAAGGGTGATTGTGGTAAACTAAAAAGCAAACACTAATATAATACACGACGCTCCAAGCAAAACACATATCATGTGGTGAATAAAAATATAGCTCCAAGTAAAGTTACCAATGAACGAAGACGAAAGAGGGGGTGCTTTCCCGGGGCATCCCCAAGCTTAGTCTTTTGGCTATTCTTGAATGTCTTTGGGTGCCATGGGCATCCCCAAGCTTAGGCTCTTGCCACCCTTTATTCCATAGTCCATAAAAGCTTTACCCAAAACTTGAAAACTTCACAACACTAAACTCAAGAGGAAATCTTATAAGCTCCGTTAGTGAAAGAAAACAAAACCACCACATAAGGTACTGCAATGAACTCATTATTTATTTATATTGGTGTTAAACCTACTGTATTAAAACTTCTTTATGGTTTATAAACTAATTTACTAGCCATAGATGCATTGAAATAAGCAAACAACACACGAAAAACAGAATCTGTCAAAAACAGAACAGTCTGTAGCAATCTGTAACTAACGCAAACTTCTGGAACTCTAAAAATACTACCAAAATATGAAGTCCTGGACAATTTCTCTATTGAACAGAATCAAAAAGAATCAACGCAAAAGTACGTTCCTGTGATTTAACAAAATTATATTCGTGCGCACAAAGTTTCTGTTTTTCAGCAGAATCAAATCAACTATCATCGTAGGTTATCCTATAGGTTCTACTTGGCACAAACACTAATTAAAAGATAAAAACACATCTATACGGAAGGTATATGCAAGATTTATTACTAAATCGGAGCAAAAACAAAAAACATAAATAAAAATTGGGTTGCCTTCCAACTAGCGCTATTGTTTAACGCCCCTAGCTAGGCATAAAAACAAAGATAGATCTAACGAGTGCCATCTTTGGCACTAGGTTCATAAGTAGCACACATGATAGATTCATAAGGTAATTTGACTTTCTTTCTTGGAAAGTGCTCCATGCCTTTCTTTAATGGAAATTGCAATCTAATGTTCCCTTCCTTCATATCAATAATCGCACCAATCGTTCTATGGAAAGGTCTACCAAGAATAATAGGGCAAGAAAGATTGCAATCTATATCAAGAACGACAAAATCTACGGGCACCAAATTTCTATTTGCAATGATAAGAACATCATTGATCCTTCCCATAGGCTTTTTAATGGTAGAATACGCAAGGTGCAAATTTAAAGAGCAATCATGAAGATCATGGAAACCTAGAATATCACATAAAGTTTTCGGAATCGTGGAAACACTAGCACCCAAATCACACAAAGCAAAACACTCAAAATCTTTAATTCTAATCTTTATAGTAGGTTCCCACTCATCATTAAGTTTTCTAGGTATAGAAACTTACAAATTAAGTTTTTCATCATAAGATTGCATCAAGGCATCAACAGTATGTTTGGTAAAAGCTTTATTTTGACTATAAGCATGAGGAGAATTAACAACGGATTGCAACAAGGAAATACAAACTTTTAAAGAGCAATTATCATAATCAAATTCCTTGAAATCCGAGATAGTAAGTTCAGTATTATTAGAAGTAGAGGATTCTCCAATCTTGCTTTTACCAAATTTAGCATTAAGATCTAAAGACTCCGAATTTTTGGGACGCCTTCTAGGCAAAGTTGATTCATCATCACTCCCATAATCATCAAAATTCATATTGCAAAACATAGATCTAATAGGAGACACATCAATAACTTTAAGATCCTCATCATTATTTTCGTGGAAACTAGAAGAACACGCTTTTATAAAGCTTTCTTTTTTAGCACGCAATCTAGCGGTTCTTTCCTTGCACTCGTCAATGGAAATTCTCATTACTTTGAGAGACTCATTGATATCATGCTTAGGAGAAGAACATCCAAGTTTAAGAGAATTAACATCAAGCGAAAGTCTATCAACGTTCCAAGCCAAATCATCAACTTTGAGCAATTTTTCTTCAAGCAAAGCATTAAAATTCTTTTGAGAAATCATAAATTCTTTCACACTATTCTCAAAATCAGAGGGCATCTTGTTAAAATTACCATAAGAATTATTGTAGGAATTTCCATAATTATTAGAGGGATTACTAGGGAATGGTCTAGCATTAAAATTTCCTCTATAAGCATTGTTTCCAAAACTATTCCTACCAACAAAATTGGAAGACAAAGGCATATCATTGGGATCAAGAGGAGTATTTTTAGTAGCAAACATCTTCATAAGTTCATCCATCTTTCCACTCAAAACATTGATTTCTTCTATAGCATGCACTTTTTTACTAGAAGATCTTTCGGTGTGCCATTGAGAATAATTAGCCATAATATTATCAAGCAATTTTGTAGCATATCCTAACATAATTTCCATAAACGTGCCTCCTGCGGCCGAATCTAAGAGATTTCTAGAAGCAAAGTTCAAACCGGCATAAAAATTTTGTATGATCATCCATAAATTCAAACCATGAGTAGGGCAATTACGAAGCATCAATTTTATTCTTTCCCAAGATTGGGCAACATGCTCATGATCAAGTTGTTTAAAATTCATAATATCGTTCCTAAGAGTGATAATCTTAGTGGGGGGAAAAGACATAGAGATAAAAGCATCTTTGCACTTGTTCCAAGAATCAATACTATTTTTAGGCAAAGACGAAAACCAAACTTTAGCACGATCTCTAAGTGAAAACGGAAATAACTTCAATTTAACAATATCATTATCCGTATCTTTCTTCTTTTGCATATCACACAAGTCAACAAAATTATTTAGATGAGTAGCGGCATCTACACTAGGAAGGCCGGCAAATTGATCTTTCATGACAGGATTCAGCAAAGCGGTATTGATTTCACAAGACTCAACATCATTAAGAGGAGCAATCGGAGTACTAAGGAAATCATTATTATTGGTATTCGAGAAATCACACAACTTGGTATTATCTTGTGCCATGGCAACAAGTAATCCAACACACAAGCAAACAGAAAAATGGCAAGCAAAAGAGAGAGGAGGAGATTGGGAGAGAGAGGGCGAATAAAACGGCAAGGGTGAAGTAGGGGACAGGAAAACGAGAGGCAAATGGCAAATAATGTAAATGCGAGGGAGATGGGTTTGTGATGGGTACTTGGTATGTCTTGACTTGAGCGAAGACCTCCCCGGCAACGGCGCCAGAAATCCTTCTTGCTACGTCTTGAGCTTGCGTTGGTTTTCCTCGAAGAGGAGAGGGTGATGCAGCAAAGTGTAGCGTAAGTATTTCCCTCAGTTTTGAGAACCAAGGTATCAATCCAGTAGGAGGCTCCTCAAAAGTCCCACACACCTACACAAACAAACTGAGAACTCGCAACCAACGCAATAAAGGGGTTGTCAATCCCTTCACGGCCACTTGCGAAAGTGAGATCTAATAAAGATAGCATGATAAGATAAATACATTTTTGGTATTTTATAGGATAGATGCAAAAAGTAAAGATGCAAATAAAGTAGATGGAAAGCAAATATGATAAGAGATAGACCCGGAGGCCATAGGTTTCACAGAGGCTTCTCTCAAGATAGCATAAGTATTACGGTGGGTGAACAAATTACTGTCGAGCAATTGATAGAAAAGCGCATAGTTATGAGATTATCTAGGCATGATCATGTATATAGGCATCACGTCCATAACAAGTAGACCGACTCCTGCCTGCATCTACTACTATTACTCCACACATCGACCACTATCCAGCATGCATCTAGAGTATTAAGTTCATAAGAACAGAGCAACGCATTAAGCAAGATGACATGATGTAGAGGGATAAAAACATGCAATATGATATAAACCCCATCTTGTTATCCTCGATGGCAACAATACAATACGTGTCTTGCAACCCTTTCTGTCACTGGGTAAGAACACCGCAAGATTGAACCTAAAGCTAAGCACTTCTCCCATGGCAAGAAAGATCAATCTAGTAGGCCAAACCAAACTAATAATTCGAAGAGACTTGCAAAGATAACTCAATCATACATAAAAGAATTCAGAGAAGATTGAAATATTATTCATAGATATACTTGATCATAAACCCACAATTCATTGGATCTCGACAAACACACCGCAAAAAGAGTTTACATCGAATAGATCTCCACAAGAGAGGGGGAGAACATTGTATTGAGATCCAAAAAGAGAGAAGAAGCCATCTAGCTAATAACTATGGACCCGTAGGTCTATGGTAAACTACTCACAACTCATCGGAGGGGCAAGGATGTTGATTCAGAGGCCCTCCGTGGTTGCTTCCCCCTCCGGCAAAGTGCCGGCAAGGGCTCCAAGATGGGATCTCGCGGATACAGAAGTTTACGGTGGTGGAAATTGTGTTTCGTGGTGCTCCTGGATGTTTTCGGGGTACGTAGGTATATATAGGAGGAAGAAGTACGTCGGTGGACGCCCGAGGGGCCCACAAGACAGGGAGGCACGTCCTACGAGGGGGCGCGCCCTCCTATCTCGTGGGGCCCTCAGAGCTTTCTTGACTTGCACTCCAGGCTCTCCGGATCAGATTTGTTCCAAAAATAACGCTCCCGAAGGTTTCATTCCATTTGGACTCCGTTTGATATTCATTTTCTTCGAAATACTAAAATAGGCAAAAACACAGCAATATGGGCTGGGCCTCCGGTTAGTAGGTTAGTCCCAAAAATGATATAAATGTGTAAAATAAAGCCCATAAACATCCAAAAGGGGTAATATAATAGCATGGAACAATAAAAAATTATAGATATGTTGGAGACGTATCAGTGTCCCTAACACGGTGAGGGGTATGGCACCCTCTTGACAGTTCGCTTTGAATAAAACTCTTCCAGCAAGGCCGAACATTGGTTTTCCATTTGCCTAATAACAACTAAAAACTTGCATAGGGACTTGCCAGCCCCCGAGGTCCCTTAATCAACCCCCCGGGCCAGTGCTCCTCGTGAGTGTTGGTCCAACATGTCAACCGCCGGTGGCCGCTAGGGGCAACTCTGTGATTGGCCTACCGGAAGTTTGGACAATCTGGCCGTGGCTTGAGACGAGATACGTGCGTCTACTATCAGGGTGTCAACACGCCGGGAGGTCTTCCTGGATTAGTTTTACCATTGTCGAAATGTCTTGTGCACCGGGATCCCGACTATGATCGAATGTCCCGCAATGGAGGATTGTCTCTACGGATCGTGAGCTTATAATGGGCTAAGTTGGAACACCCCTGCAGGGTTTAAACTTTTGAGGGCCATGCCCGCGATTATGTGGCAGATGGGAATTTGTTAATATCTAGTTGTAGAGAACTTGACACCATATTCGAATTAAAATACCCAACCACGTGTGTAATCGTGATGGTCTCTTTTTGAGTGGGTCAAGAAGAGAACACAGTGGTGTTATGTGTGAATGTAAGTAGTTCAGGATCACTTCTTGATCATTACTAGTTTGCGACCGTTTGCGTAGCTTCTCATCTTATTCTTGTACTCGTAAGTTAGCCACCATACATTGCTTAGTCGCTGCTGCAACCTCACCACTTATCCATTCCATACCTATTAAGCTTTGCTAGTCTTGATACACATGATAATGGGATTGTTGAGTCCTCGTGGCTCACAAATTACTACAACAACAGTTGGAGGTACACGTAATGCGATGATCATGACGTGAGAGCGATGTTTGCTTGTTTCAAAGTTCTTCTTCTGCTTCTTCTTCGTTCAAGGGATAGGTTCCTGGTCGTCAGCCTGGGCTAGCAGGGTGGATGTCGCTTGAGTTTCTGTTTGTGTTTCATCCATAGTCGGATGTTGCTCTTGTGTATGACATTGTTGTATTCATGCAGCATTGTATGCCTTTTGTATGTATCCCCATGTATTATGTAATGGTACGATGTAAAGATATCCACCTTCCAAAAGCGTTTCAATATGCGGCACTATCCTTTGTGGGACCTTTGAGTTCCTCTCGTATAGGATCGCATATTGGGCATGACACTTGCCCCCTGCCTGATCTCTATTCTCCTGATCGGTACAGTCTCTCTGCTATTGCTGAGCCCACTTCCTATCGGACTGCCATGACTCAGCGTGAATGGGAGCTTGCGATGGCTAAAGAGCTTACTGCTCTTGAGCACTCTGGCACCTGGGATCTGGTTTCCCTCCCTCTCGGTATTCGTCCCATCACCTGCAAGTGGGTCTACAATATTAAGAGTCGCTCCGATGGCTCTCTTGAGCGCTACAAAGCTCGTCTTGTGGCTCAAGAGTTTCAGCAGGAGCAGGGATGCGATTATGATGAGATATTCGCTCCTGTGGCTCACATGACCACTGTCCGCACTCTCCTTGCTGTGGCTTCTGTTCTTCATTGGTCTATCTCTCAACTTGATGTCCAGAACTCTTTTCTCAATGGCGAGTTGCGTGAGGAGGTTTATATGCAACCACCACCGGGGTACTATGCTCCTGATGGTATGGTCTGTCAACTTCGCTGCTCCCTCTATGGTTTTAAACAGGCCCCTCGCGCCTGGTTTGAGCGCTTCACCTCTGTGGTGACTGCTGTTGGTTTCTTGCCCAATGATCATGATCCAACATTGTTTTTTCACACGTCTCCACGTGGTCGGACTCTTCTCCTTCTCTATGTTGATGACATGATCATCAGTGGTGACGACTCTGACTACATTGCCTTTGTTAAGGCTCGCCTTCGCAACCAGTTTCTCATGACTGATCTTGGCCCGCTTCGCTATTTTATTAGGATTGAGATCTCTTCGACCTCTGATGGCTTCTACATCTCCCAAGAAAAACATATTCAGGATCTTACTCACGCTGCTCTCGGTGATGAGCGCACAGTTGTGACTCCTATGGAGCTCAATGTTCAGCTTCATGCCTCTGATGGTGACCCTCTTCCTAATCCTACTCGCTATCGTCACCTTGTTGACAGCCTTGTCTATCTGGCTGTTACGCGTCTTGATATCTACTATCCTGTCCACATCCTGAGGCAGTTCGTTGCAGCCCCCACCTCTGTCCACTATAGTCACCGCCTCCGTGTTTTGCGATATCTTCGTGGCACGATCTCTCAGCTCCTTTTCTTTCCACGCTCCAGCTCTCTTGAGCTCCAGGCCTACTCTGATGCTACCTGGGCTAGCAATCCCTCTGGCTGACGCTCGATGTCTGCTTACTGTGTCTTTCTTGGTGGCTCTCTTATTGCCTAGAAGACAAAGAAACATACTGCAGTTTCTCGCTCGAGTACAGAGGCTGAGTTGCAAGCCATGGCTATGTTGATGGCTAAGGTGATCTGGTTATGGTGGTTACTTGAGGATTTTGGTGTGTCTGCTACTATCTCGACCCCCTTACTATCAGACAATACTAGTGCTATCAGTATCGCGTGTGACCCAGTGAAGCATGAGCTCACCAAGCACATCGGTGTGGATGCCACTTTGTGCGTGCTACTGTGCAGGATCAGACTCTCGCTCTCCACTATGTGCCCTCTGAGTTACAGTTGGCGGACTTCTTCATTAAGGCACAGACTCGAGCGCAGCATAATTTCCTTCTCTCCAAACTCAGTTTTGTTGATCCACCATGAGTTTGAGGGGGGGGGGGTGTTAGATGTGTATGGTCCCTTTTCGGTACATCCCCATTGTATAAGGGGTTTCTTGCACTTTACCACACATGTATATGTAATGGCCTTTGGCCCTCAGTGAATACTAGTTGCTGTTTATCCAACAATTATCACTAGTGCTTTGTTTTCAGATTGCTCCTTCAGTCCAACCCGACCCCGCGTCCCACTCAGCCATCCTGTCTGACATCATCTTCATATTCTTCTCCGCCTCTCACTACACAGGATTTTTGCCCATTTTGCAGTTCTAGACTAACGCTACTTCTAATGGGTGTATGTGTGATTATTGCTTCGTGCTTGTCTTAGTCAGCACTAGGAGGGAATTTTAGGAAAAAAAAGTGTTAATGGAGATGCATGGGAGTTGGGCCTCTTAGGTTTTTTCTTTTATAACTGACGACACCAACGTGTGGGGAAATTTTGTTGTTTAGTTATACAGAATTATTCATTGTTCATCAGTTGCTTAGGGGATGGCTTCCTTGGAGAAACATCTCTAATGAATTAGGTGATAAAAAATGTTTTCTTATGAATGTTTCAGTGGTGACATAGTTGCTTCTCTAAATCGAATAATTTGGAGGAGGAATGCGTGAGAAACAAGTCTCCCAACGATGACAAGGTTACCCATGTATTTCCTATTCTTTGAGTTGTCTCTGTTTCAACCATATAATTCAGCTAGCATAAGGTGGAGAAGGCAAAAAGAGTGGAGACACTGAAATTAATATTTGGCAAAGTAATAAACAGTCAGAACCTTACGGTCTTGCAATATATTCAAAATCAATATTCTTCTCCAGTCAGATTCTATGTAAATCCTATTAGTCATGGTTTGTCTTAAAAGAGATATATAATGAGGACATAAATAAGTGAGTGAGAGGATTTCGAATTATAGAAGTAAACAATCCTTGAGAAGGAATTAACTTCTAACTTCCTGTCCGGTATTTTTTCTCACGAAGTTAAACTAAAAAATAATTCAAGAGCGATTAGAGGAAGTGTGAGACACATTAACGGGTGGTCATTTTTTGAACTGTTTGCTGCGAAATTCTTACGTTTCTATTGCAATGGTTACCATGCACCCAGGCTTATGTATACCAAGATTGTATGGATTTGGATATCACAAGAATGCATGCACTGTAGTGTCCACTTGTTGTCACTTCCCATCTCCTATATTTTTCCATCTCTAGCTTAGTCGGTTGTGCCTTGGTAATGCACTTTTATTTTTTTGATGAAACAAATAAAAAACACTCTGCTGGTGCCTGTGAATTGAGGCAAATGATGCATTGGTTTTGTGCTTTTGCTCACTCCCTGGCTGCACTGGTTTGTGCTCTGCTCACTCCATTGCTGCACTGGTTTGTGCCTGGGAATAGAGTAGGTTTATCAGTCCAACATGCATTCTATTCATAAAAAGGAAATGTAAATGACAGTTTGATGTGTGTGTGTGTGTGTGTGTGTGTGTGTGTGTGTGTGTGTCTGTGTGCAAGAAACAGAAAATTCGTCTTGAATTAAAAACAAATAATCGGTTCGAATTAAAGAAAATGATCAGTTTGAATTAAAGATCCATTTGAAATAAAAACAAATGATTAGTTCAAATTTAAAATAATGATCAGTTCAAATTTGAAATAATGATTAGTTCAAATTTGAAATAATGATCAGTTTGTTTTAAAAACAAGAAAGAAAAAAAAGACTCCAAAAAATATAAACATGGTAGTCTGAATAAAAACAATGACTAGTTCGACGTTTGAAAAAAAGGTTTGAATCTAAAAATCCAGCCACCACCTCGTAGCCATCTCCTTCCTGACAACTGTCGATGTCTAGCTCTGCCTCCCACGCACCATCAGAGGCCCCCACACAGGTCATCCTCGCTCCTCCCAAGACCACCGTCGGAGGCCCCCTCGGTTCCTGATCCACCGCGCATCGCTACTTGTCATGCCCAATATGCGACCCTATCCTAAAGGAACGTGAAGGTCCCATCAAGGATAGAAGTGCATATTGGAGACGCTTTTGCAAGGTGGATATCATTACATCATACCATTACATAAAAGATGGGGATACATACAAGAGGCATCCAATGCCACATGAATACAACAACATCATACACAAGAGCAACATCCGACTACGGATGAAACACAAACAGAAACTCAAAGGACATCCACCCTGCTAGCCCAGGCTGCCGACCAGGAACCTATCCCTTGAATGACGAAGCAGAAGAAGAACTCAAAACAAGCAAGCATCACTCTCACATATGATCATCGCATTACCTGTACCTGCAACTATTGTTGTAGTAATATGTGAGCCACAAGGACTCAACAATCCCATTACCATGGGTATCGAGACTAGCAAAGCTTAATGGGTAAAGAATGTATAGTGGTGAGGTTGCAGCAAGCGACTAAGCATGTAGGTGGCTAACTTATGAATAGAAAAATAAGATGAGAAGCTACGGAAATGGTCGCAAACTAGTAATGATCAAGAAGTGATCCTGAACTACTTACGTTCAATCATAACACCACCGTGTTCTCTTCTCGACCCACTTGAAAAGAGACCATCACGGTCACACACGTGGTTGGGTATTTTAATTCGAGTCTGGTGTCAAGTTCTCTACAACCAGATATTAAAAACTCCCATCTGCCACATAACCGCGGGCACGGCTCTTGAAATTTTAAACCCTGTATGGGTGTTCCAACTTAGCCCATTACAAGCTCACGATCCGCGGAGACAATCCTCCATTGCGGGACTTCCGATCAGACTCGGAATCCTGGTGCACAAGACATTTCTACAATGGTAAAACAAAACAAGCAAGACCTCCCGGTGTGCCGACAAATCCTGATAGGAGCAGCACGTATCTCGTTCTCAGGGCACAATGGATGAGTCAAGCTACGAGTAAAACCAGCCCTCGAGTTTCCCCGAGGTGGCTCCGCAGGCTGCTCAGTTCGGACCAACACTCATAGGAGGACTGGCCTAGGGGGGTTGATTAAAAATACTAGGGGGCCGGCGAAAATCCCCGATTTAAGTTTTAGTTGTTATTAGGCAAATGGAAAACCAATGTTGGGCCTTGCCGGAAGATTTTATTCAAAGTGAACTGTCAAGAGGGTCCCATACCCCTCACCGTGTTAGGGATGCAAAATGAAGGAACATAACACCGGTATGACGGAAACTAGGGTGGCAAGAGTGGAACAAAACACCAGGCATAAGGCCGAGCCTTCCACCCTTTACCAAGTATATAGATGCATTAATTAAATAAGAGATATTGTGATATCCCAAGATATCCATGATATCCTTGTTCCAACATGGAACAACATGCAACTGCACCTGCAAGTAGCAATGCTATAAGAAGGGCTAAGCAAAGTGGTAACATTGCCAAACAACGGTTTGCTAGGAAGGGTGAAAAAGGTTAGAGGCTGACATGGCAATTTGGGAGGCTTGATAAACAAGTGGTAGGAAGCGTGACATAGCGATAGCATCGGGACAACTAGCATAGCAATGATAGTAGTGAGATCCAGGATGATGGTCATCTTGCCTGAAATCCCATTAGGAAGAAGAACGATCCCATGAAGAAGACGAACGGGCGAAGATGTGACTCCCGGATAATTAGGCTATAGTAACCCCACGTTAACGATGCCACGTCACCTCGGATTACTATTGATAATCTCGCGTTAGTTCGAAATGATTCATATTCAAAATTTGAATTTAAGTTAAACAATTAAAGTTTTCAAAAGTCAAAACTAAATTGTTCCTAATGTGTCAAATAATCCTTAGTAAATGTTGGTGGATAAATTATCTTTTAATAAAATATTTAAATGCACTAAAGTAATAGAAATGACAGGAAAAACAATAAATTAGATGCCTTTTATAAAGTTATAATAATAAAACTAAATTAGTAGTGTGCCAAAATAATTGTGGCAGTGGACTGATTAGTAATACTAATTTAGGTGCTGACTGGGTATTTTATAAAACTAAAATAAAAGAAACTTTAAATGAAAATAGTAAAGAAAATAAGTAAAAAGAAATAAAAAATAAAAGCAACCCCCCCCCATCACTGGGCTCTGGCCCAGCAGGCCACCAGCCCAACTGGGCAAAGGCCCAACCGGCCGGCCCACCCCACTCCCTTAACCCCCTGGTGCCGAAACCCTAGGCACCGACACCCCCACTTCCCCCACTCGCGCCCCCACTCTCCCTCCCCTCGATGCTCTCCTGGATCGGGATCGAGCCCCCCACTATCTCTCGCCCCCCCCCCCCCGCTCGATCTGTACGCCCGCTACCTGCTGCCCCCGACCCTGGCGCGCCGACGCCGCTCGTCATCTCTGGCGCCGCCCGCTACCTCGCCCCTGCCTCCTCGACGCCGCACCACCGTTGGACCTCGCCAGACACCATCACCGGGCTGTCTCCCCATCGCCTGGTCGTCTTCGACCTCCTCCCCGCGCCCCGTTGCCCCGTACCGTACGACCCACCGTGAGCCTCGCTCCCTCCCTCTCCTTCCCGCGACCCCACCTGCCCACGCTGCGCACACCAGCGTCGTCCGGCTTCCGTGCCCGTGGTCACCCCCTGACGCCACGTGCCCGTTGGCCGTCCACCACGGCGCCCGCAGCCGCGTGGCCCTGCCGCAACCACGGGCTTCTCGCCCTTCGCCTAGCTCCACCATGGCCTCCTCCTTCCACCTCCCCTCCTCGCGCTCATCGCCGGCAGCCGCTCGCCGTGCCTGTCGCCGCCCGGGCTCAGCCTCTGCCGCCCCGTGTGCCTGCTTGGGTTGGCGCCCGACGCCCGGCTCTACCCCAGCGCCCGTTTGCCCGCGCTCAATTGGCCCCCTAGGCCAATGATAGGGGGGCCCCGCCCCCAGAGCGATTTTGTTAAAAAAAATAAAAAATGTTAGAATAAATAAATTATTAATTAATTAATTAATTAATGAGTTAATTAAGTTAATTAATCCTATTTAACTAATCTAATTAAAATAAATTGGCCCAATCACTTAGTCTAATTAACCCGGTTTAGTTAAACCTGAGTCTATGACCAGTGGGACCCATGTGTCAGATTGAGTAGTCAACCCCTTTGTTGACTGCTGACGTCATGCTGAGTCATGCTGATGCAATAATACTAATTTCGAATTGATTTAATAATAATAATTTAGAAAATGATTGAAAACTTTAAAAATTAATATAAAATAATCCGTAAGTCGGATGGAAAAACTTTGTACATGAAAGTTGCTCAGAACGACGAGACGATTCCGAATACGCAACCCGTTCATCAGCTACACGTCCCTAGCATAGCGAACCTGCAACATTTCACCTCTGGTTCATTTGTCCGAAAACACGAAACTCCCGGGATACTTTACCGAATGTTTCCCCCCTTCACCGGTATCACCTCCTACTGCGTTAGGGCACACCTAGCACCGTTACTTATTATGTCATGGATCGTTATGCATCTGTTTGCATTGTATTCATTGTTTCTTCCCCCTCTTCTCTCCGGTAGACTACGAGACCGACGCTGCTACTGCCCAGTTCAACTACGGAGTTGACGCCCCCTCCTTCTTGCCAGAGCAATCAGGCAAGCGCCCCCCTTGATCACCAGATATTGCCTATTCTTCTCTCTACTACTTGCATTAGAGTAGTGTACATGTTACTGTTCGGTTACTCCTATCCTGTTGCATTGCATGTCATTGTTGCTACAGTCGTTGATACCTTACCCGCAATGCTAAATGCTTAGTATAGAATGCTAGTTTATCATCATTGGCCCTACATTCTTGTCAGTCTGCCTTGCTATACTATCGGGCTGTGATCACTCGGGAGGTGATCACGGGTGTATACTATACATACTATACAGATGGTGACTAAAGTCGGGTCAGCTCATTGAGTACCCGCGAGTGATTCAAGGATTGGGGGCTGAAAGGACATTTGTCCCGACGGCCCTCTGTGTGGATCTTTGTGGCGCAGCGACAGGGCAGGATGAGACCACCTAGGAGAGAGGTGGGCATGGCTCTGGTCCGCGTTCGCGGTTACTTCAAAATAACAAGCTTAACGAGATCTTGGTATTTGATCTGAGTCTGGCCACTAGCCTATATGCACTAACCAACTACGTGGGACCAGTTATGGGCACTCGGCGTCGTGGTATCAGCCGAAGCCTTCGTGACATCAGCGGCTGAGCGGCGCGCGCCGGATTGGACCGTAAGCCTGCTCTTGTATTAAGGGGGCTAGGTCTGCGGAAGTCTGCCCTCGCAACGCGCAGGTTTGCAATGGGCGATGGGCCCAGACCCGTGCGCGCATAGAATTTAGACCGGTGTGCTGACCTCTCTGTTGTGCCTAGGTGGGGCTGCGACGTGTTGATCTTTCGAGGCCGGACATGACCCAGGAAAGTGTGTCCGGCCAAATGGGATCGAGCGTGTTGGGTTATGTGGTGCACCCCTGCAGGGAAGTTTATCTATTCGAATAGCCG
Organism: Triticum timopheevii; assembly: GCA_963921465.1. NCBI lineage: Eukaryota > Viridiplantae > Streptophyta > Magnoliopsida > Poales > Poaceae > Triticum > Triticum timopheevii. The sequence goes on along the minus strand of OY997264.1, from coordinate 241,022,753 downwards.
TGTCCCTCAGTAAAAGGACGACCCGAGTTGTACCTTGACCTTATGACAACTAGAACTGGATACTTAATAAAACACACCCAGACAATTTCCAGAGACAACCCGGTGATCACTTTCCCATAGGGCGACGAGGGGAGGATCGCCGGGTAGGATTATGCTATGCGATGCTACTTGGAGGACTTCAATCTACTCTCTTCTATATGCTGCAAGACGGAGGCTGCCAGAAGCGTAGTCTTCGATAGGACTAGCTATCCCCGTCTTATTCTGGCATTCTGCAGTTCAGTCCATCGATATTGCCTCGTTACACATATACCCATGCATATGTAGTGTAGATCCTTGCTTGCGAGTACTTTGGATGAGTACTCATGGTTGCTTTGCTCTCTCTTTTTCCCCTTTATCCTCTTCTTCTCGGATGCCGCAACCAGATGTTGGAGCCCAGGATCCAGACGCCACCGTCGACGACGACTACTACACTGGAGGTGCCTACTACTACGTGCAGGCCGCAAACGATGACCAGGAGTAGTTAGGAGGATCCCAGGCAGGAGGTCTGCGCCTCTTTCGATCTGTATCCCAGTTTGTGCTAGCCATCTTATGGCAACTTGTTTAACTTATGTCTGTACTCAGATATTGTAGCTTCCGCTGACTCGTTTATGTCGAGCATTTGTATTCGAACCCTCGAGGCCCCTGGCTTGTATTATGATGCTTGTATGACTTATTTATGTTTTAGAGTTGTGTTGTGATATCTTCCCGTGAGTCCCTGATCTTGATCGTACACGTTTGCGTGCATGATTAGTGTATGATTGAATCAGGGGCGTCACAAGTTGGTATCAGAGCCGACTGCCTGTAGGAATCCCCTTCCACACTCCTTGGCCGAAGTTGAGTCTAGTCATTGAAAAGGTTTTTACTAACTTAGCTGTGCGGCTTACGGGCCCACGTCGCCATTGGGTGGTATTAGGATCTTTTACTCCTCGTCTATGCTTTGGGACTCTGATCTATCTTCTATTCGGGTTAAATGATTTTGCTAACTCTAACTCTAGGTTCTCGTAACTATTTCTCCTGGAGAGCCCTCATTCTGGAAGATCACATACTTCGTCAAAAGATTCTAAGGATATCCCTCAATATTTTCCTGAGACCTTGTGCTCATCGCCTTTGCAATTTACTGCCACAGATATATCCCTATGGATATCTGCATGCACTTGTCATTCTCATCATCATTTCTCGTCGCTCGTGTTGTTACAATATGCCTCTCGAACTATTCTCCGTTGTCCCGAGAATCCTTTGAGTTTACTGTCTTGCAGTTTTATTTCGCATGAAAACCCTTATGGTTTTTTTTCACATTTATCGAGAATCCATTCTTCTCAATTGTTCATGTGTCTCACAAAATTCTTTGGAATACTTTTTGATCTTTCAAAAATCCTTTGCAGCATGTTATTCTTGAAATTCTTGCCTGCTTGTATTATGGTTAATTCCATATGACTAGCAGTCCTCGATAACACCCTTGTCTGAGTCATTTTGAGCCTATTGATTCAATATGTGCGTATGCACGCAGTCATCAGGTTATCCTTTTTAAAATTGTCTTTTTGACTCAGACGTCATTCCGGACATGAGTTGTTTCTCGGCAATTCAAACCTTTATTGATTGTCCAACTAAGTGTTTTCAACTTATCCATCCTTGATCAGAGCATCTGCTTCTGATCCTCCGTTTTGGAAACCATAATTTCTTTCTATTTAAGCATCAGACTAATCAGGTGATTCTTGAATCTGATGCCTCTGCATTCTTTCTTCCTCTGAGTGAGTACCGATACTCACATCGGCTCCGTTGTGGATCGCCCGATCCATTGTTGGATTGTTATCCGACAGTGTCCTTCATATTCAATCACCTTGTGAGTCCTTCCCCTAATACATAATGCCTTTGGTAAATTGTATCCTCTGCTTGGCCAACCATGCTCTGCTTTCGAGCTTGTGTATTTACTTTTGAAACTTGTGGTAAATTGTATCCTTTGCTTGGCTCCATTGTGGATCGCCCGATGGGTTGAACCTATGCCTTCCCCTAATCCGTGAAAACCCGAAAGTTTTTCACAAGTCATACTCTTCCGGTGTTCTACCAAATAAAATTCCAACACTACAATTTTATCAAAGCGAGAGGTGAATGAAATGATATGCACTAAAGAAGTGGGAGTCGACCTTGAACTTTGTGTTCATGCCCATGAAAATGATGTAGACCATCTCGGAAGCTTATTGCAAAATGGTTATCCAGCTGTAGGATCCTTTCGGTATTCTTGAATCAATTCCTTACAGTTATGGTTCCGACCATGCCGTCCTGATCTAATATATCTGATGGGAATTCATTCGAGTGCCTCGTCTATTTTTGGCAAGGTTGAAGTATCTACTGTCACAGGTCAATGACCCGATTCTACTTCTATCATGTTCTACCTTCGAGTATTACCCCCTGATATCTCGAAGATGTCTGGCCATTGCACCACATCTTACTAACTTTGTTGAAGTAATGTCTTTCCTTGTCGTAATCACTCTACGGGTTCTGGATTGTTGTCAACCGAGGACACCGACTAGTGAAATTATCCCCCACTACAAATCAAATACCCCTAGTATTTTTACTGGGAAATTCTGAACCCAATCTGGTCATTCCTAGACTATCGGCTGCATCCTGGTCGTGCTATCTTTAACTGTGCTACCTCGTCCTTCTCTGGTGCATGAATTCTTCAGTGTGTGAGCATGACTTACGTCGAGCTTTCAACATCATGTTGCTTGTCTTGAAAGGCAACTTTGGTTCCGAGTTTGCATCTTATATATTGATCCTATAACTTGCCACTTCATCATTTCCTTGCTTGTTGCCAATGTTGTTTGATTGCATCCTCTTGAAACCTCCTGGCAAATGTGTCGGATCACCTTCAACACTTTGACTTCTTCTGAGATGTCAACTGTGTTCATGATGAGAAATACCCTCCTTGCCCTCGATGATTTTTATTATCATCGACAACACTCTTGACTTCCTTTCATTGTGACTTGTCCACATTATGAATACAACTTGCTCTCCAGCTAGTGTTGTGTTCTGCCTTAAAGTATTATTGTCTTTTATGTCGAGAATATTGCGGGGATTGCTCCACCTCTTAAAATTCTCGGTATGATGATACTTCTCACCATCACCATTCTTCCTTGGTCCCCGTGTTGTTTTTAACCGGGATACCAATATGCTAACGATGCTGTTTGAGTTTTGTACTTCTAGCAACCATATTGCTTTGATGTTAACGATCGACAGTTCGTTCTTAGACTATTGGTTATTGAATCGTCACTCTAACATTGTTCTTGCTGCCTAAGGTCATATTTTGGGCACACCTTTCAACAAATGATTGATGGTGTATGTTTTCCTCGAGAATACAACATTAAATCATTTGAATTGACAAGTGTCATCTTCTTGTTCACATTATTGTGGAAATCCATCCGTTTGGAATTCTCGATGAATTGTCGCTGAGCCCGTCAGCCACCTCCTCATCCTATCCTTGGCTTACTGATGAACTATTGTTTCAGGAACCCACTCCCATAGTTCATTTCCCGAGAATCTTGCAATGTCATTTCATCGATTTGTCTTGCACCTTTTCTTCTCGGACATCCTGAGTCTGAGGTATCATGACACCAATTAGATCTGAATCTTGGTCAGATATAATGGTTGGGACAACTTTCCAGGAGTCATGATGTTGGTCCTTTGATGACCCGGTAGTATGATGTCATTCCTAGAACCCCTGCCTGGAGGACCTATCATTATAAATTTCTTTTGCAAGGATAACCATTCTTCATGGAGGAAATTGTAGGACTTATTTTATAAGTTACTCTTGATGGATCATTTGTGTATCCAAAGTCTGGCCCTCTATTGAAACACCATATCATTGCTACCTCGAAGCATGACTATGATACCCCGCTCATCAACAAGAACATTGGAGGCGTGATGCTATATGTTTCTTGGTCAGTTATCCAAACACCGTTGTATGGGTAACATCATGATTAATCCTTGCCTCTTATCTGAATGGTTGGGTACTTGCTCTCCTACCCTGTATGCCATGTTCTGCTTGTCCATGGGAAGGATATACTCCTAATAATTGTGTGTAATCACAATTTTCCTTTCCATTCTTTTGTTTAACCTTTCCTGAATCTGACATAACTAAGCAGAGATAACTCCTTGCTTAGGTAGGCACCTTGTTGTACCATTCTATCTGCAAGATCCTGTTACTATTGCTAATGACATTTCGGTAACCACCGATGGGTGATAACTTTGCCAATTGGTTCGCCTCGTTCAACGAGCAGGAAAATGGTTCTCTTCGTTCCCCGTCCTTGGTACCGACATTGTTGCCGACATAGCTGACAAGCTATCCATTGACATGCCTCCCTGTCGCGACTGTGCGAGATGTCACCACCCTTCCTACTTTCAACCCACATGGTGGGCCCATAACCCATAGATCCTAGGATCGAAACCTGACTCTCGTGTACACCCCTGTTTGCCATAGTTATTCCTCGTGTTTGAAACCGTATGTAATACGCGGGTCACCTTCCTAGAGATGATCTATTCTGGTATCAGACGCAATACTTATTCTCATTGCTCTAGACCCCTTTACCACTTGTTTCAGACATCGAATGATTGTCTATCCGCTTGAAACTTCTTACGGTACCTTCTTGGTGGCTCTCGTTGTGTTTCATTTGACCAACTCGAGAGATACCCATGTGTTCATTCATGGGATAACCCCCTATGACTACCCATTATAGCCTTCTATCGTTGTCAAGCTGCCCCATACCTATTCGTAAGTACGATGGAGTACCCGAAGAAAGAATGCTGACTTCATCATGAGGATCTGAAGCAGAAAGATGAGGACATCCATGTAATGGATCAACCACTTCGAGAAGAGAAACCAAGACCGAGAAGATTCGTTAGGATTTCGTAACCAGACCTTTTCCCCCCTAGTCCCCCTCTTAAATCTCAGGACGAGATTTCTTGTAGTGGAGGAGATTTGTGACGCCAGGATAATTAGGCTACAGTAACCCCATGTTAACGATGCCATGTCACCTCAGATTACTGTTGATAATCTCGCGTTAGTTCGAAACGATTCATATTCGAAATTTGAATTTAAGTTAAATAATTAAAATTTTCAAAAGTTAAAACTAAATTGTTCCTAATGTGTCAAATAATCCTTAGTAAATGTTGGTGGATAAATTATCTTTTAATAAAATATTTAAATGCACTAAAGTAATAGAAATGACAGCAAAAACAATTAATTAGATGCCTTTTATAAAGTTATAATAATAAAGCTAAATTAGTAGTGTGCCAAAATAATTGTGGCAATGGACTGATTAGTAATACTAATTTAGGTGTTGACTGGGTATTTTATAAAACTAAAATAAAAGAAACTTTAAATGAAAACAGTAAAGAAAATAAGTAAAAAGAAATAAAAAAGAAAAGCAAACGCCCACATCACTGGGCTTCGGCCCAGCAGGCCACCAGCCCATCTGGGCAACGGCCCAACCGGCCGGCCCACCCCACTCCCTTAACCCCCTGGTGCCGAAACCCTAGGCACCGACACCCCCACTCCCCCCACTCGCGCCCCCACTCTCCCTCCCCCCGATCCCCTCCTAGATCGGGATCGAGCCCCCCACTCTCTCTCGCCCCCCACTCGATCTGTACGCCCGCTACCTCGCTGCCCCCGACCTCGGCGCGCCGACGTCGCTCGTCGTCTCCGGCGCCGCCCGCTACCTCGCCCCCACCTCCTCGACGCCGCACCACCCTTGAACCTCGTCGGACACCATCACTGGACCGCCTCCCCATCGCCTGGTCATCTCCGACCTCCTCCCCGTGCCCCGTTGCCCCGTACCCTATGACCTGTCGTGAGCCTCGCTCCCTCCCCTCTCCTTCCCACGACCACACCTACCCGCGCTGCGCGAGCGCTCGCGCTCGTCGCCGCGGCCCTCGCACCGGCCATCGCCCCGCGCTCTCCTGGCCACCGCGCTGCCCACGCCCACCAGCGTCGTCTGGCTTCCGTGCCCGTGGTCACCCCCTGACGCCGCGCGCTCGTTGGCCGTCCACCGCGGTGCCCGCAACCGCGTGGCTCTGCCGCAGCCACGGGTTGCTCGCCCTTCGCCTAGCTCCGCCATGGCCTCCTCCTTCCACCTCCCCTCCTCGCGCTCACCGCCGGCAGCCGCTTGCCATGCCTGTCGCCGCCCGGGCTCAGCCTCCGCCGCCCCGCGTCCCCCCTAGGCGTGCGCCCGCTCGGGCTGGCGCCCGACGCCCGGCTATGCTCCAGCGCCCGTTTGCCCGCGCCCAATTGTCCCCCTAGGCCAATGACAGGGGGGCCCGCCCCCAGAACGATTTTGTTTAAAAAAATAAAAAATGTTAGAATAAGTAAATTATTAATTAATTAATTAATGAGTTAATTAAGTTAATTAATCATGTTTAACTAATCTAATTAAAATAAATTGTCCTAATCACTTAGTTAGTCTAATTAACCCGGTTTAGTTAAACCTGAGTCTATGACCAGTGGGACCCATGTGTCAGATTGACCAATCAACCCCTTTGTTGACTGCTGACGTCATGCTGAGTCATGCTGATGCAATAATACTAATTTCGAATTAATTTAATAATAATAATTTAGAAAATGATTTAAAACTTTAAAAATTAATATAAAATAATCCATAACTCCGATGGGAAAACTTTGTACATGAAAGTTGCTCAGAACGACGAGACGAGTCTGAATACGCATCCCGTTCATCAGCCACATGTCCCTATCATAGCGAACCTGCAACATTTCACCTCTGATTCATCTGTCCGAAAACTCGAAACTCCGGGGATACTTTCCCGGATGTTTCCCCCCTTCACCAGTATCACCTCCTACTGCGTTAGGGCACACCTGGCACCGTTACTTATTATGTCATGCATCGTTATGCATCTGTTTGCATTGTATTCATTGTTTCTTCCCCCTCTTCTCTCCGGTAGACTACGAGACCGACGCTGCTGCTGCCCAGTTCGACTACGGAGTTGACGACCCCTCCTTCATGCCAGAGCAACCAGGCAAGCCCCCCCCCCCTTGATCACCTGATATCGCCTATTCATCTCTCTACTGCTTGCATTAGAGTAGTGTAGCATCTTACTGTTCTGTTACTCCTATTCTGTTGCATAGCCTGTCATTGTTGCTATAGTCGTTGATACCTTACCCGCAATCCTAAATGCTTAGTATAGGATGCTAGTTTATCATCATTGGCCCTACATTCTTGTCAGTCTGTCTTGCTATACTATCGGGCCGTGATCACTTGGGAGGTGATCACGGGTATATACTAAAGTTAGGTCGGCTCATTGAGTACCCGCGAGTGATGCACGGATTGGGGGCTGAAAGGACATTTGTACCGACGGCCCTCTGTGTGGATCTTTGTGGCGGAGCGACAGGGCAGGTTGAGACCACCTAGGAGAGAGGTGGGCCTGGCCCTGGTCGGCGTCCGTGGTTACTTCAAGATTACATGCTTAACGAGATCTTGGTATTTGATCTAAGTCTGGCCACTGGCCTATACGCACTAACCAAGTACGCGGGAACAGTTATGGGCACTCGGCGTCGTGGTATCAGTCAAAGCCTTCGTGACGTCAGCGACTGAGCGGCGCGTGCCGGATAGGACCGTATGCCTGATCTTGTATTAAGGGGGCTAGGTCTGCTTCCGGCCGCCCTCGCAACGTGCAGGTGTGCAATGGGCGATGGGCCTAGACCCCTACGCACATAGGATTTATACCGGCGTGCTGACCTCTCTATTGTGCCTAGGTGGGGGTGCGACGTGTTGATCTTCCGTGGCCGGGCATGACCCAGGTAAGTGTGTCCGGCCAAATGGGATCAAGCGTGTTGGGTTATGTGGTGCACCCCTGCAGGGAAGTTTATCTATTAGAATAGACGTGTCCCTCGGTAAAAGGACGACCCGGAGTTGTACCTTGACCTTATGACAACTAGACCTGGATACTTAATAAAACACACCTAGACAAGTTCCAGAGACAACCCGGTGATCGCTTTCCCACAGGGCGACGAGGGGAGGATCGTCGGGTAGGATTATGCTATGCGATGCTACTTGGAGGACTGCAATCTACTCTCTTCTATATGCTGCAGGACGAAGGCTGCCAGAAGCGTAGTCTTCGATAGGACTAGCTATCCCCCTCTTATTCTGGCATTCTGCAGTTCAGTCCACCGATATTTCGTCCTTAGACATATACCCATGCATATGTAGTGTAGATCCTTACTTGCGAGTACTTTGGATGAGTACTCACGTTTGCTTTGCTCCCTCTTTTTCCCCTTTATCCTCTTCTTTTCGGATGTCGCAACCAGACGTTGGAGCCCAGGATCCAGAGGCCACCATCGACGACTACTACTACACTGGAGGTGCCTACTACTACGTGCAGGCCGCTGACGACGACCAGGAGTAGTTAGGAGGATCCCAGGCACGAGGCATGCGCCTCTTTCGATCTGTATCCCAGTATGTGCTAGCCATCTTATGGCAACTTGTTTAACTTATGTCTGTACTCAGATATTGTTGCTTCCGCTGACTCGTTTATGTAGAGCATTTGTATTCGAGCCCTCGAGGCCCCTGGCTTGTATTATGATGCTTGTATGACTTATTTATGTTTTAGAGTTGTGTTGTGATATCTTCTCGTGAGTCCCTGATCTTTATCGTGCACGTTTGCGTGCATGATTAGTGTACGATTGAATCGGGGGCATCACAGAAGACGAACCAAGCGTAACCAAACGAATCCTCACGGTCGCAACGAAACAAGAACTATCTAGAAGAAGCACAACCGGAAAGAAGCAAACAACATAGTAAACAAATAATACATAAACAAGGCATGATGCACAAACAAGTATAACGCATGACAAGGCTACATGATGCTAGTCATGGAAAGGGATGATGCATACAAGAACAACACATCAAAGCAAGTTTAAATGAGGACGGAAATAACATGTAACAAATCTGGTAAGACCCCATATGCAAATTTCGAAATTGGTCCAGATCTGAATAATACATTATGTTCAAGTTGCTAAACAGTAAATTAAGATGCACCATGATGATCTACACAAAATTCTAGTCAAGTTAAATATAAAGTTCATTTAATTCGGAGCTACGGCCTAGAAGATATGAGCAAAACAAGTCAAACATGGCATTGATGCAAAATGCATCCAAACATCAAGCAAACACACTCAAAACAAGGATTCAGCATGACATGTTGAAACTACATACAATTCTCAGCAACTTTCATATAGAGAATTCTCAAAACAGAGCAACGCTGCAACACATACACTCGAAACAAGATATAACAACAATCTACCCAAAATAGCAACTAGACACTTTGCAATCATTAAAACAACATGCTAGAGGAATTATATGAACACAAACTTGACTTGCACTTCATGTATAGATAACATAATTCAAATATCATTAAGGTTCAGGTTCATAGGAATCAAGATTAAACCAATATGATCAATGCAAAATGCAACTTTATAACACAGGAGCATATACATGAGCAGAGTTAATATGATGGCATGTTCGAGGCATGAAACAAAGATTCTACAGCAACTATACATGGCAACCAATGGCATGGAATTAACTTACACATAACAAAGAGCAAATAACATCAAAGCATAATATATATATGGCTCATGGATTAGTGGGAACCAACAAGACAAGATTGAATCTTGAAACAGTTTCAACGTGTAAAACAGCAACATTATGATAGCATGTTTGCAAGCATGGAACAGAGGCATATGATATCTGAACTTAACACACATGACATGTGAACAGATGACTAATAGTATACTTCAAATCATGTAATTTTAGCATATCCAAAAGAGGCATGGATCAATTAATAAAAAGCTCACAACATGGCATTATGAAGTTAACAGAAATCTTGAACATCATATAGGCATGTTCATGGCAATGAAAACACATACTACGGGACATATATTGGGCATCAAATGGCATGGTCTGATAGAGAATAACATGGAAAACAAAATATGTCAACTAAGTATCTCCATATTATGCATGGATTAATTGGTACCATCAAACAAACATGGCATCATGATATAACAGTTTCAGACTTGACAAAACATTAACAGCAAGTAGCCTACTTCCCAAGATTGATGAACTCACAACAGGGCATATCAAAATACATGGATTGCACCATAGAACATATGGCATAAATATGGTCCTATAACATGTATACATGATGCTCAAAAGAAACTCACACAAAAAGATATAAAAAAGACAAAATGACAAGTTATAACAGTTTTCAGCAGTTAACAGAACATGCACTTTTGCAGTAGAGATAATGATAGCTAGACGAACTCAAACAAGCAAGTCAGTGGCACTAAAATGAAGATCATGAAGAGAGTAACTAGCACATATCAAGATCAACATCATAGGATCAACAGAAGTGAAGTTACAACACTCACAAGATGCATACATGATGTTAACATGCAGCAGATTTCAATAGTTTATATCACTTAGCAGTTTTGCAACGAATATTAATGCATCAAAATGAGCAGTAACTTGCATGCAAACTACTTCATCACGAAGAGAACTCTGAGATGAACATTTTGACATATTACACGCCCAAATCGGAGCAATGAGCATGGAGTTATGACATGAAAAAGTATGCAACATGAGATGAAAAAAATCCTGGGACAAGTGGAATTATACCCTCCGAAAAAGTCAACGCGGGACGAGGAGATCCGGGACGGAGGGATCCGGGCGCGGGGAGGCCGTTTGGTTTGGGGGGTTGGTGGATCTCGTCCAACCCCAGGATCCGGCGAACTCCGGCGAGGTGCGGCGATCTCCGGCGATGCGGCGGTGACAGCGAGGCGGCGTTGGAGGCCGGCGGCGAGGCGCGGTGGGCGGCGGCGGTGGGGCGGCGGCTCGGCGGCGGGGCGTCGCCGGCGAAGGCGCTCGGGCCGGGCGCGGGACCTCGCGGGCGGTTGGCGGAGGCGGACGGGCACCGCGGGCCCGCGATGGGCTCGGCGGGCCGTGGTGGCCGCGGGCGGGAGACAACGGCTGTGGGACACGTGGCAGCTGGCGATTGGACCGGGCGCGGTGGCGTACGCGTCCGGCGACGAGATGGACACGTCCGGCTGCAGGAGGAGGAGATGGCTAGGGTTTGCCCGACAATTTCGGGGGAGAGGGCCTATTTATAGATAGAGGGAGCTAGGAGAGTCCAAATGAGGTGTGGTTTTCGCCCACACGATCGTGATCCAACGATGGAGAGCATGGATGGGATTTAGATGCGCTAGGGTCTGTTGTGGAGGGGTGCTGGGCTGCAAGGAAAAAGGGTTCGGCGGTTAACGCGGTTAACCGTTGGGGCATCAAACGACCTCCAAATGGAACGAAATTTTACAAGTGGTCTACCGGTGATGTACTAAGGCCACTCATCAACTCTCAGCCCATTCCGAGAACGTTTTTCTACGGCTTGTGAAACAAGATCTGGGAGGTGCGACGGGCGCGTGCGAGTGTGTCTGGGCTCAGAACGGACAACGGAGAGAACTGGGCGGACCCGGCCGGATGCAGGTTTTGAAAAGCATGCACATGAAATGCAGATGATGACATGGCAAAGTGCAACATGCAAGCAACTGACATGGCAACAACGACGAATAACTGGAAGACACCTGGCGCATCGGACTCGGGGCGTTACAACTCTCCTCCACTAACAGAAGATCTCATCCCGAGATCTCAGGAACGAGATGGGAGAGAAAGAGGATGAGGTGAACAAGAGCTCAAGAGAGAAGATGAACAAAGTCGAGAGCACACGGGTAGAAAAGAGGAACGATGGGTATGACGAGAATCAAAAGCTCTTTGTATAGGATAGACTCTGAATCCACTCCGGTTAGAATAAGATACGAAAGGAATAGGAACAAAAGAATTCTGGCAGCACTCCGTGTGAACATGGAAAGAATAGAGCATGAACTTGACACGATGGGACGATACTTGACGAGATGCACAACGCAATGCCTCCGGAAGAATTGAAAGAAAGGAATGAAAAGAATGGATTAGAGTCAACAACTTCCACCACGAATTCGATAGCATCCTTAGAAGGAAGAATTGAACGGAGTTGTTGAGAAAATCAACAACAAAAGAATAAGCTTGTTGAGGACTTGTGGAAAAACATCTCAAAACTTGAGGCGAAATTCTGCTACAACCAAATGCTTGAATATCTGAGAAGATGAAGAAATGCAAAACTCCACTTCAAAAGAATATGGAGAATTAATTGCACTTCGAGACGCAAGAAGAAAAGATACTTGAGCTCCTCCAACAAGAATCTTGATGAACACTTGAATAATGAATTAAATCATGAAGAACCACCATGAAGAACTCCGGTAGGAAAGAGGATGAACAGATAGAATTGAAGGATGAAAAGAATAAGGTTAAAGCCTTGCGATGATTTAGATGGAGTTTTCGACGAGAGAAGCGAGGAAATTTTGGACTCCGGAAAAGAAAAGGTGGAACCAAACTGAGAGATTATTCATCATGAACAAACTCCGAAGGAAGGGATTAATCACTTGGAGGAAATAAGAATAAGATTTATTGTATGCTTATCCTTCATCAAATTAAATTGATGACAAGCAACGGATTTTGCATACTACTTATTCTTGTTGAAAAGGATTAAGGGGTATATGGCGCAACCTTGAGGAAGGTCTTCAAGGAACCACCGGTAGGATTTGAAAGAACAAATGAACTGATATGATGACAAAGGAAGAGGAATGCCGAAGGAACCACCGTAAGAATTCGAAAATGACAGATGAAAGAGAATGAATCACCGGGAAGAATTAGAAGAACAAATATGCTTGAGGGGATTTAGATGCAAAAGAACGAAGAGACAGCGAGCTGATTAAAGAATACTTGACAGATGCGCCAGGATAATCGGATAATGATAGCTAGAATGTGAGGACGAAGAATTCTTCTGGAATGATGGCCTCCGGTGAAACGAAATGGAAAACAACTCCTGACATACTCCGGATGGGCAAGGAAAGAATATCTGACAAATAGAATAATTCGAGAGGATAACAACAAACTAGAACCACGAATCTTTGGGAGAACGGACAAGATTTAAGAGAAACTCTTCTTCGATCTTCAAATGACGACGGGAAACACCACCAAAATTGTTCAGACACTCGGGAAGAATGAAAAGCGAAGAGGTTGAGCTAGCAATGAAAAGAATTTGAAAGCAAACTTGGAGAAGGCATGTGACTGCTGGAATCTAATCTTACATCACACTTTGAAAAAAATTGGGAATAACTTCGGAATAATTAGAAGAGTCAGGTAAGATCCTGGGAAAAGACCTGGCGGTTAGGGCCCACTAAAAGAAAACACCGTTTAAAAAGGATTGTTGAATAAGAAATGATGCACCGGAACAATAGAATAGCGAGAGGCGAACAAGCAAGAGGAAACATTTGAGCAAAGGAAAGAATATTGTCAACACCGAATACTTGAATTGAGTCCACCGAAAAAGAAAGAGATGAAGAATGATGAACTAGACAAAAAACCACCGGTTAAAACAATTAATGAAAGACTGAAGGGGCTCTGCACGAATGAAATTGATGGTCGAAAGAGACTCAAACTCCTTGAAGAAAAGGGGTGGGAGGGCGGGAAAACAAAGGCAAATGGGAACAGGGAACCGACGAATAACTTGAAGAGAAAAACATTGGTTGAAATAATTGAGGAAAGAATGCAAAGAATTCGCACGAGTAGAATGGATACTCGACTCCGGCTCTGAGAAGAAAAAGGGTGGGCGGGTGGGAAAAAGAAAACAATTGAGGACGACATTGTTTATCTTCAAACGATGTTGCTTCCCCGTCTGAGAAAGAGCTGAGGATTGATCTTGGCAAATACGAAGAAAATCAAATCAACTTGATGAGAAATACACCGGATGAAAAGAGCTGAGAACCAACAATTGAAAAACCAATTCCGTGATCCTAAAGAAAAATTTGAAGGGGAAGAGGAGTAATTTAAAACACCTACGTCAAGATTCCTCACCAGCCTCCAGAATTTCTACTCTCCGATATAACTAGACTCCGAAAAACAGTTTTTTTCTAGACTCGACAACGGCCAAAATACGATCAATCAAGGGGGCGCCTATGGTCGGTCGAGGCTCTGATACCAACTTGTCACGCCCAATATGCGACCCTATCGTAAAGGAACACGAAGGTCACCAAGGATAGAAGCGCATATTGGAGATGCTTTTGCAAGGTGGATATCATTACATTGTACCATTACATAAAAGATGGGGATACATACACTACAAAAAAAAGACACATCCGTGACATTTTGGGCCGAATGAAATTTTTTTCTGTCATACTTATGACACTTCTATGATGATAATTGTGACAAAACCCGGTATCTTCATAGATGTGGTGGGCTCCTACTTCTATGACAAAAAATCATGATAGAAAATGGGATTTTCGTCCTGGGCGGGCCGGAGACGCAGCTGCATGACATTCTTTGGGCCGTCCATGACGGAAAAAACCGTGGTAGAAGTAAGGGTGAGGAAAATTTCGGGGAGTTCCCGGTTACGGTGGGTGGTCGGGGTCGAGCGATGCGCGTTTCTCTCGTACACGTACGCGCATCTGTGCGAGGCATTGGCTCTAACTGACCACGAGCGAGGCATTGGGCTCTAACTAAACCCGAGCGATTGCACTGCAGGCTACGCATTACTGAACCCGAGTGATCGATCGATGGCTGTTAGCTGAACGCGATCGAGCGATTCCTTCGCTACTGCTGCTAACTGAAGCCGATCGATGCTGCCTCTCTAGATGAATAGTGAGCATTGCAGGGGGGTGGATGAACAGTGAGCGGTGGGGGTGGATGAACAGGACCCCGTGGCATTGCCTCGATCGAGCCGGTTGGGGCTGGATGAACAGGATCCCGTGGAGGGCTAGATGAATAGGACGACCCTGTGGAGGGCTGGATGAACAGTAGACGGTGGAGGAGTGGTTGAACAGTAGCCGGTGGAGTAGCGCGCAGTGGAGGCTGGATGAACAGGAGCCCGTGGAGGCTGGAGGAGGTTGACGGTAGCCCATGGAGGCTGGAGGAGGTTGACGGTGGAGATGAACAGTATCCCGTGCAGTCCTGTTTTGCGGTACGCCACACCCCTCCCGATGAACAGCACCCGTTTCGACCATAACGCTCCAACACAAGTCCATTTCGTCCGTTTTGCGGTACGCCACACCCCTCCTGATCAACAGGACCCCCGTTTCCACCATAGGAGGTCCGTTTCCTCCATTTTGCGGTACGCCAGACCCCTCCCGATGAACATGATCCCGTTTCGAACGTGGCCGGTCGAACACAAGGACGTTTCCTCCGTTCTGCGGTACGCCAGGCCTCGTTTCCATTGCCTGTTCCGTCCAAGCCCTCCTGATGAACACGACGACGCATTCCGTTCCGACCCAGCTGGTTGGCTCCCCGTGAACACGATGACGATGATGTTTCTCCGTTTCGACCCAGCCATGTACACGAGCCTTGGCCGTACGTATGCGCGAGTAGGCGTTCGAGACCCCGCCCGCATGTACACATACATGGCCGTATTTTCTTTCTTGAACACTGGCCGCTGTACGTCTGTGTACGTGCTACGTGTGCGCCTCTACTACGACACATGCGCGCCTCTACATCCACCAGTATGTACGTACACGTTCGTGACCAGAATGACAACGCTACGTATGCTTCGACCAGGTGGGTCCCGACTGTCACGCACTTCCTTGCGTGCGAAGATGTAGCTGGTGGGTCCCAGCAGTCAGGGGGCGAATTGTTTTTTTTGGATGCACTTCCTTACATGCGAAGATGTAGCTGGTGGGTCCCAACAGTCAGGGGGGCGAATCGTTTTTTTTTGCCCGGACGCACTTCCTTGCGTGCGAAGATGTAGCTGGTGGGTCCCAGCAGTCAGGGAGGAAACGTTTTTTTCGTGAAATACGGTGGCCCGTCCGGTGGGTCCCTGCTATCAGGTGGAGGTATCATTATTTTCCGCGTAATAAGGAGGCACTTCCTTGCTGCGGCTGTGGACCCAGCTGTCAGCCTCTCCACGTGCAGTCCACGTCCGATGGAAGTCATTCCTTGACCATGTTGACCATGCCGCGTCGAGAGCACTAGGACGGTGGACGAGGCGAGGCCTGGGAAGGGGGCGACACAGATCCGGGGAAGACGCGACAGTGGAAGCCCGCGCAGAGAGGAGGTGTACGAGGGTTCCCTGGTTCGGCTGTGGTGTGAGGCCGCCGTCGCCGCAGGGCCTGGCTAGCGGTGGGAATAGTAGGGGGCGGGAAGGCCTCCGCGGCAGCACAGCCGGCCACGGGAGGCAGGAGCAGGCGGCACGACCATCGCTGCTTTTGGCGGCTGGAGCAAGAAGACCAGAGGTTGAAGAAGCACTACGGCCGTTGGATGGACATCGTACGGTCACCGGAGCTAGAATCGTTCATATTGACTAAGTTGACAAAGCCCTCCGTCCCCGTCAACTTAGTAGGCCCACAAGTCAGCCTCCCACCAAGGTGGGTCCCAGCTAGCAGGGGGAGTATTCATTTTTTTGTGCGTAATAAGGAGGCACTTCCGATGGGTCCAAGCTGACAGCAGGGGGAACGTTTTTTTCGCGAAATACGATGGCCTGTTCGGTGGGTCCCAGCAGTCAGGGGGGAAACGTTTTTTTCGTGAAATAAGGTGGCCCGTCTGGTGGGTCCCTGCTATCAGGTGGAGGAATAATTATTTTGCGCGTAATAAGGAGGCACTTCCTTGCGGCCGCCTAGACCCAGCTGTCAGCCTCTCCACGTACAGTACAATTCCGATGGAAGTCGGTCGTTGACCATGTTGACCACGCCACGCTGAGAGCACCAGGGCAGTGGACGACGGCGAGGCCTAGGAAGGGGACGACGCGGAGCCGGGGAAGACGCGGAAGTGGAAGCCCGCGTGGAGAGGAGTACGAGGGTTCACTGGTTCGGCTGCGGTGTGAGGCTGCTGTCGCCGCAGAATAACAGGGGGTGTGGGTGAGTAGAGGGATGGCCTGGCCAGCGGTGGGAGTAGTACGGGGCGGTGAGGCCTCCGCGGCATCACAGCCGACCACGGGAGGAAGGAGCACGCGGCATGACCGGCGCTGCTTTGGGCGGCTGGAGCAAGAAGACCAGAGGTTGAAGAAGCACTACGGCCGTTGGATGGACATCGTACGATTACTGCAGCTAGAATCGTTTATATTGACTAAGTTGACAAAGCCCTTGGTACGCGTCAACTTAGTAGGCCCACATCTCGGATTTGGCAGAGAACATATAGCCCATTTGCGATTTGTAAGAATGTACAACCCATTTTTTAATTCTAATGGAATTTACTACAGCACATTTATAGTTTGTTAAAAGTACAGACCAACTTCTAGCTAGGACAACGATTAATAATTTCAAACAACCGCTCAAAACAGAATTAAAAAAATCCCACATTTTGATGGGATCCGAAATATTTTTATCCGAAATTTCTAGTCAGGTTAAATATAATTTCAAAATAAAGTTGTATTACGTTAAAATCCAACGAAATATTGCGCGCGCAACAAGTAATGAAATTAAAATTTTCAAATTCCAAAAATAATATATTTTTCAAACTAATTACGCGTTTGGTGCATAGTTACTGCCCAGTTATTATAATTACATCCCATTTATTATTTCTTAAAGTCCATTTTCTTGTTAAGCCTAATGCATACCTCCTAGGAAAGTTTGCAGCCTAGCGGGGCGGAGAATAACAAGTTGACCCGGATATTGTGTACAACTGTCGGCCCAGTTGCATTGCTGATGTTGAAAAAAAGGCCTGTGTAGTACAGTACAACCTAACATGGCTACTCAGCCCACATTCAGCGACGCTGGAAAGGCCCAAACAAGGCTTCTGTACTACTTTTTGAAGTCACTGAGCTCAATTAATAACTTAAGAAAAAGTTAGATTACAGTGCAACCTAATTAAAAGCTGTCACGAGCAAATAAATAATTCAAAGGGTCCCACTTGTGCGTGTGTGTGTGTGTGTGTGTGTGAGAGAGAGAGAGAGAGAGAGAGAGAGAGAGAGAGAGAGACCCATTGGTTGATGCTCGTAAATACATCTTTCGGCCATATGCATTGCTGATGCTCAGTAAAAACTTATATAGTTGACACAATCATATAGAACATCATAGCACACTGAACTTGCATACAAAAATTTCACGCAGGCGGCACAATCAGGATGGAAGCAGTGGATCGCTGCGGGTAGGGCTATGTTGAAACCAACGAAGTCATACATAACGGTTCATCGTCTTTATCAATGACGGGGAAATATCTTGAATGTTGTGCAAAGAAAACAGACAGACAACACAATAAGTTCTGCTAGCACATTAAGTTGATGTACAACCCTTTCTAAAAAAAAGTTCAGGTACAAAATTAGAACAGGTCACAATCAAATGTACTGGCATATCAGTGCTTCACACCCATAGCTCGGATTTAACTAGTATCTGACAAGATTCAATTGTTACCTCAAATTAGAGCACATCCAGGCAGCCATCCCCGCCTCTTCTCCCAAAGAAGCAGTGGCCTCCGCAGCGCGATGGAGTAGGCCCTGTGCCATCCATCGTTCCGAGCAACACGAGGAAAGTCTAACGTTAACTACTGTAATGGACGTCGTTGGCGGACCCTGGCACCAGCGGCGGCGGCAGGACTTCGATTGATGGATTGACCATTTCTTCGACATGCACAAACACTCGATACAGGTACATCCCTAACGTGGTCAGCGGCGGCCTTGGTGGCGACGAATAGTACAACCCGGGTTCCTGCACCGGTATCTCAACACCAATCACCTTCAGTATGGTGGACGTCTTCTTCATCCATGCCATAACCGTTAGAGCCCAGCTGTCTGGAGGAACAAACATACTTACGAGCTCACCTCCAAGGTCATTGATAAGCTCGTTCATGGACTCACTGTTCTAAGCACGTCGAGGCATGCCGTGGAAGGTAAGCTTTGTTAAAAACTCAAGCTCAGAGGGCACTGAGCCCCATCCTGGGTGCCACCGATCAAAGCTCACCAGCGCGCCATCGCAGAACAAACGCCGGGAAGATTTGAACACACGACTGCAGTCGAAAGTTGTCCGGAACCTGACGAAGAAATCAGCCGGTGGCGGACAGACTTCGACGAGCAAGTCACTTATTTGGGTGACGTGCGTAATGCCAAGAGCTTTGACAAGGTCGTCCGGTGAGATGGGAGGCCGGTCGCCGTTGATGGTTACCATCAGCACTTTGTCGGCAAATTGGTCGTCAAGCGCCGCCATGCCACTGTTGAGCGACAGCACGTAGTGACCGAAGGCAGGACGGACCTCAGGATCTTCGGCTCGGAGATCCGCGTTGACCAGCGACATGATAGTGCGCTTGAGTACAGGGAGTACAGGAGGGGGATTTGGGGGAACTGGAGTAGGAATTGAGATTCCAGAGGTGGGGGAGGGGCGGGAGACTGGGGATGAAAAGGTAGCATGAATTTCGAGCACGCGCCAATATGCTCTCGGCGCACAAGCACACGAAAACACCGGTGGCGCCCACATGTCGGCCTAAGAGTTCTTATTCTTTCTTTTTTGGAGAGCCCAGCCTTTTTAGGATCTTTTGAGAGCCCGGCCTGAGAGTCATAATTGACCTATTTGGCATTGCGTTACTACTCAGCCCATATTCAACGACACCTCACTGGCCCAAACAAGTGTACATCATCGAAAAGACACTGAGCTCAAATTATATAACTTGAAAAAAGGAGATATACTCTGAACACTGGAGAATGGTGATGCCCTCATTTAGCCCACCAGTAGTTCGAGACAATAAACAGTTCGAAACAACGATATATACAACATTCAAACTCTGACTAGTGACTACTACTGACATAAACAACAAGACATGATAGTTCATAAGAAGTCTTGCTACACCACCAAAACGCACCCATCTGCAGCGCTCAGACTCTCGTGATCCATACGAGAATGACATTCTAAACAGAAGCAACTATTACATAGTAAGAGTGACATAGACGAGGATGACCAAATGACAAGGAATATGCATAACAAAAGAAAGAACTACCCATCCAGAACCAGCAGCAAAGACAACAAAGTCATTTGAAGAGATGATCCAACACCATCATAATTTGCAGCCCCGCTTCAGCGACTAGTGATCCGGACACACCAGTACTCCACCCTTTCGATGCAACAGCCCAATTACCTATCAACCTGAAGGCTTGAACCACATCACTGCATGTCGTAATTGAGACATCCTAGGATCAAAGTTAATCTGGATACCTTTGTCATTATCACCTTCTTTTGGCTGCAGGCTATATCGTTGACAATCAGGGGAGTTTGCTCCCGAACTCCTAGGGCTCGCCATGTAGACACAGTTTTCCATAGCAAACAGAGCCTCTCTGCCATCAAGGTCCTTGCCAACGGTGATCTCCTGGTTAATCGGATAATTGAGTCCGAGAAACAGAGAGTGTGAACCAAGGTTGTTTACCCGCCTCCAACTAAAAAATCCTAAAGACCCCAACAAGCTGGTATCCTGCTCATAGACGTAACAGCCACTGTCCGGATACTCACGTATTACACGGTGCTTGTATACAGTGGGGTTTTTGCAATATAACTTTTCCGGCTCATGTGTCCGAATGATCATCAGTCTTTTGTCGTCGTCTGATCGAGCGAGGAACCAGTTGTGCTTCCCTGTTTTTGGCAAAGGTGGTGTGATTACAAAGGGCAGTAACTGTAGGGACGCTGCATCATATCAAAAATGACAGGCATTGTTAATGTAAGATCAGCATTGTTCAGAGTATGAGTAGGATAATGCAAGAAACAACATTGATATGTCCGTGTTGGAACTGGGAGGAAAATACAGGGAAATGTATACTAGATTCAAAAATATAGAAGTGCCATGCATGGTTATACTCATGTTATCTCGCAATCGATTCTTCACAGGAAACTACCATGTCATGCATGTTATGTAATCATGTTCTGTCCTCACAAACAAATTCTTCAAGGTAACTAACAGACCATGCATTGTTATATACTCGTGTTCTGTGGGCAAAAATTTTGTGAGGATATTATTCTAGCCATTGATTGCTGAAGGGAGAATATAGGTATGTACACATGGTAAGCATTGCAAGATTTCACTACTTACAAATATAGAGTTCTCCATATGCACATTTACTTCCCTAATGTATGGTTAGATGAAACCAACAGTGTGGTGCATGTTTCTACATCATGAAAATGAGGAAACTAACATGGCCATTGATACACACTCATATTTAGTAGTAGTATATAGATTACTGTAAAATAAGGATAATATCCATATATTCCTAACCGTTTGATTATTCAGGGTACAAATTGGCTGTAATAACATGGTCACAATCGCATGAATTAACTCATTCCAAATATAGCTGATTTACGGCGTCTCTAATACATTGCCATAGTTCTACTCAAATTCTGCTCAAACAGGGATATGCCAATCATCACAAAAAGGCTGTCGGTACTGGAGCGGCTAGCGAGGGAATAGTGGTACTGGGGGAGGCAAGTGAGGCGACGGTTCACGGGGGCACAGTGAGATGGAGACGGAGACGGAGAAGGAGATGGAGATGGAGTGGTGCTATGGGAGGGGAGAGGGAGACGAGGCGAGGCGCCAATGTGCTTTACACCGGCGGTGACAGACTACACAGTGCACAGGGTGAGGCTGACTTTGGTAACCCGAACACGCCGCCTGGACTACTGTCAGGCGCAGGGTGTAGTCCAGGCGCAGGGTGTTGTCACTTCACTGTGAGGACCGGATGAATAGTATTTTGACCATCAAGTGTACCACAGTTGTACTAATACTACTACTAATAGGAACATGAGTATTCCAGTATTGTATAGCGGAAATAGGTCTCCCGTGCTAGCGTGCCTATTCACTTCATCGTTCAGGTATCATCCATATTGCGAGCAAAACCAAATTCTCGTGCATGCCCAATCAACGCCCTGCCGCGATGCATGCATTGGTCGTTCTGGTGCATCAAGGATGGCATGCAGATCATTCCACACTTGAGAAGAGGAAAAATGGAAAGGTAGAACGCGGCAGCAGAGGAAGAGAACGCTGGCTAACGAGGCTGGGAGGGGATCGAGCAGGAAGTTAATGCTCCACGCCTAAAGGTTTTGGGAAAACCTGATTTTCATAAGGTGACTTATACTCACCTAAACGGAGGGAGTATTCCTTAACAAGAGAATGTTGTGCCTCCCACTCACGCGCCAATATCCATCTGAACCAGCTATGACACATTTTTTTATCTGTTTGCATAGGTCCCACCTATCAGGAAGGAGGGGCATGTACACGAACAGGTACGACTCATCAGTCTACCCGCATAGCCTTTTCGTTTAGTTTACCTAGCCGTCTAATCAACTGCCTGCACATCACTTCTCCCATTTACTTCTCCACCAGGAACTGATTTTCCTCGGCTTCTTCACCTCCCCTTCATCTTCATTTGCATCCAAACCCCACTGCGTTCACATTGTTTTAACCTCTTTAAATAATCATCTACTATTTCAGTTAGACTAGCCATCTAATCCTAATTCTCCAAACCATAGCCCTCTGTTCCAGCGATTCCAAATGGTGAAAGAGATCGAGATGCAGGTTTTTAGCGTCCAACATGTCCTCATCGAAGGCTCGATGAGCATAGTAGCCACCGTCACCGCCCACCCAAGGGTTGTTCAGCAGTGGATCAACAATGTATCCAACTCCCTCAAAAAGGGAGAGATGAGGGTCATTGGTCTCGACGCAGAGTACACGGAGCATGCCCCTGGGAAGATCCAACGCGCCGCCGTCTTTCAGTTGTGCCTCGAAGATGATGTTTTGGTGTACCACATCATACACTCGCCCTCCATACCAGGTGAGCTTCACGATTTCTTGTCTCGGGAGGACATATACTTCTGTGGGGCATCCATCGAAGGGGACAAACAGAAGCTGGAGCCGTACAAACTTGATTTGAAAAGCATCGCTGACCTACAAACTAGAATCAAAATTCCTGTAGAAGATTGTGATAAACAGACACCATCCCTATTCGACGTAGCAAATTTTGTGCTCGGTACAAATCTTCAGAAGGGTGACGAGACGGTGGCATTAAGGTTGTCTGGATGGGAGAATTGTCCCTTGACGTACAAGCGGACAAAATATGCTGCCCTCGATGCCCGTGTTAGTTTCGAGATAGCTGCAAGGTCCAAACAACTTGTTGCGAAGACGTTTCCCACAGAAAATGAGAACAACAACAACAATAACAACAACAACAACAACAACAACAACAAAAACAACAACAACAACAACAACAACAACAACAACAACAACAACAACAACAACAACAACAACAACAACAACAACAACAACAACAACAACAACAACAACAACAACAACAACAACAACAACAACAAGAAAAGGCTGCACCAGCAGGAGGGCATTATGGATGGATGAACTATTTCCTCTCTTGTAAAAAAAATTAATCGGTGTATATTGATATAGATGGACTATTTCGATGGTGTGCATGTCTTTGGTACAGAGTAGTAGCATGGGTCCGCTTGACTATAAGGAACTATTTATCCGCATATATAGCTTTCTCTGCTACTCCTTCTAGTGATCGGTATGCAGTGCATGTGTCTGTAGACATGACAGCTTGTCCATGGAAGTTCAACTATGGCGACCATCACATTTCATCTTGCAATTCCCACGATGCCTCTCCAACCCACGGCACCACGTCCCCCGACGTGCGCCTCACCCCTCTCGACGTGCGCCTTTGTGTGCATGACATGTGGGCCACCTAAAATGCAGTGAGCATCAAGTTTCTACCATAGCCACATGTGATTCCCACAACGCCGCTCGAACCCATGACACCACACGTCCCCTGACCTATGGCTCACCCCTCTTGGCCCCATTGTCCCTCTGCCTTCGGGGGCATTACATGTGGACCAGTCACCTATCGGGTCCACATGTTATTGACTCAAAGGTAGGTGTATTAAGGCGCTGAAGCTCAGTCCCGACGGCCCTGAAAGGGAAATGTAACTCCTGCGCCAGGGCTTGTGGTGCTACCGCTGCACGAACTCATGCCAAACTTGAGATTTGTTTCTTTACTATACATGCACACAACGATTTAATGGACATTGTAATCTCAACATGTGATGGGGAGCTCTAAATTTGAATTTGAAACTTATAGAACGAAAATATTCAAAACAAATAAACTGGGAGAGAGGGAGTATTTTGTAGGATGTGTCCCATACAAAAGAAGTCCCCTGGTTTGTCACCGCGAAGATGCGGTTAGAAAGGAGCACAGTGTCTACGTACTCGTATGGCAACAAATCGGCCGCAGACAGCATGGTCCGCCTTTGACCGCCATGTGCAAGGTTCGTGCTAGCTTATTCAATCTCACCGTGGTTCCATCGTACCAATTCATGCGGTGGCCCGTTGCATGGATGATCCCAATGTTGGACAAAGGTTCTACGGGAACGGTGTCACCGTTGTAAATGTTGTGCAAATTGATGTTGGTACCCTACCGTACATACGCAAGCCAATCTCGACTCGCACCGAGCCTAACCTGTGAAACGGTGGGCAGGGGGAGAATTAGGAAATGGACAGGGAAGTAGTCTTTAGAATGCATTTACTACGTGATCAAACTCATCTTACCTGCTCATCGGAGGAAATCCGAGTGCCCCTCAACGTCGGCATATCAAGGGGCGTCAACTTGCAACTACGGCCACGCCGCGCTTGAGAGACCCCCAAGGAAACATCCTCGTGCGTTCCACGGAACATCAAGATGCATTTGTATGAGTAGTTTATCTTGTGAGAGAAAAGGATGAATGAGGGAAGGCCTCTAGAAATAGAGATGGACACTACTACTACCAATGTGCTGGCCCGTGCGTTGCAATGGATCCAAAGTAGTAGAATAATACTTGTTCACGTGCTTGAAATATAAACACTCTAGTAATGATATACATGTGTTAGCAGACATGACAGCTTGTCCATGGAAGTTGAACCACGACGACCATCACGTTTCTTGTTTCTACCACTGCCACACCCACACGTGATTCCCATGACGCCGCTCCAACCCACGGCACGATGTCCCCCGACGTGGACATGGATCCTCTGACGTGGCTATCACTGCCTTGCCCTTTCCTTCGCTGACAGGTGGGACCCATGATACATCTCCAACGTATCTATAATTTTTGATTGTTCCATGCTATTATATTACCCCTTTTGGATGTTTATGGGCTCTATTTTACACATTTATATCATTTTTGGGACTAACCTACTAACCGGAGGCCCAGCCCATATTGTTGTTTTTTGCCTATTTCAGTATTTCGAAGAAAAGGAATATCAAACGGAGTCCAAACGGAATGAAACCTTCGGGAGCGTGATTTTTGGAACGAACATGATCCAGAGAGCTTGGAGTGCAAGTCAAGAAGCTTCTGCGAGCCCCACGAGATAGCCCCCCCACTGTATGGCGCGCCCCTGTCTTGTGAGCCCCTCGGGCGGCCACCGACGTACTTCTTCCACCTATATATACCTACGTACCCCGAAAACATCCAGGGGCACCACGAAACACAATTTGCACCGCCGTAACCTTCTGTATCTGTGAGATCCCATCTTGGAGCCTTCATCGGCGCTTTGCCGGAGGGGGAATCGACCATGGAGGGCCTCTACATCAACATCCTTGCCCCTCCGATGAGTTGTGAGTAGTTTACCACAGACCTACGGGTCCATAGTTATTAGCTAGATGGCTTCTTCTCTCTTTTTGGATCTCAATACAATGTTCTCCCCCTCTTTTGTGGAGATCTATTCGATGTAAACTCTTTTTGCAGTGTGTTTGTCGAGATCCGATGAATTGTGGGTTTATGATCAAGTTTATCTTTAAATATATTTGAATCTTCTCTGAATTCTTTTATGTATGATTGAGTTATCTTTGCAAGTCTCTTCGAATTATCAGTTTGGTTTCGCCTACTAGATTGATCTTTATTGCCATGGGAGAAGTGCTTAACTTTGTGTTCAATCTTGCAGTGTCCTTACCCAGTGACAAAAATAGTTGCAAGGCACGTATTTTATTGTTGCCATCGAGGATAACAAGATGGGGTTTATATCATATTGCATGAGTTTATCCCTCTACATCATGTCATCTTGCTTAATGCGTTACTCTGTTTTTATGAACTTAATACTCTAGATGCAGGCAGGAGTCGGTCGATGTGTGAAGTAATAGTAGTAGATGCAGGCAGTAGTCGGTCTACTTATTATGGACGTGATGCCTATATACATGATCATGCCTAGATAATCTCATAACTATGCGCTTTTCTATCAATTGCTCGACAGTAATTTGTTCACCCACCGTAATACTTATGCTATCTTGAGAGAAGCCACTAGTGAAACCTATGGCCCCCGGGTCTATCTCTTATCATATTTTCTTTCAATCTACCTTTATTTGCATCTTTACTTTTTGCATCTATATTACAAAATACCAAAAATATATTTATCTTACCATACTATCTTTATTAGATCTCACTTTCGCAAGTGGCCGTGAAGGGATTGACAACCCCTTTATTGCGTTGGTTGTGAGTTCTCAGTTTGTTTGTGTAGGTGCGTGGGACTTTTGAGGAGCCTCCTACTGGATTGATACCGTGGTTCTCAAAACTGAGGGAAATACTTACGCTACACTTTGCTGCAGCACCCTCTCCTCTTCGAGGAAAACCAACGCAAGCTCAAGACGTAGCAAGAAGGATTTCTGGCGCCGTTGGCGGGGAGGTCTTCGCTCAAGTCAAGACATACCAAGTACCCATCACAAACCCATCTCTCTCGCATTTACATTATTTGCCATTTGCCTCTCGTTTTTCTCTCTCCCACTTCACCCTTGTCGTTTTATTCGCCCTCGCTTTCCCAATCTCCTCCTCTCTTTTCGCTTGCCTTCTTTTGTGTGCTTGTTTGCTTGTTTGACCTTATGGTTGCGCCTAAGGGTCCTGACCAGCTTCTCAGAAGGATGGATGAGATTGAATCAAATATTACAAGCTTTATGAATTTGCAATTTGAGCATAATAATTTCTTTAGAAAAGAGCTTAAGGAACAAAAAAGTTTTTTGGGGTTTATGAACAAAGAGCTTGATGATATGAATAAAGAATTCTATGGTGTTAACGCTCAAATTACCCCGCTTGAAAATGCTATAGCCAAAATTTCTAACAAGCAAGCCACCTTAGTCAATAAAATGGCCGCTAAACCAGAAAAATTACATGAAAATAATGATGAGGATCTTTAAGTTATTGATGCGTCTCCGATTAGATCTATGTTTTGCAATATGAATTTTGATGATTGTGGAACTGATGATGAATTAACTTTGCCTAGAAGGCATCCCAAGAATTCGGAGTCTTTAGATCTTAATGCTAAATTTGGTAAAAGTGAGATTGGAGAATCCTCAATTTCTAATAATATTGAACATTCTATCTCAGATTTCAAGGAATTTGATTATTATAATTGTTCTTTAAAAGGTTGTATTTCCTTGTTGCAATCCGTTGTTAATTGTCCTCATGCTTATAGTCAAAACAAAGCTTTTACCAAACATATTGTTGATGACTTGATGCAATCTTATGATGAAAAACTTAATTTGGAAGTTTCTATACCTAGAAAACTTAATGATGAGTGGGAACCTACTATAAAGATTAGAACTAAAGATTATGAGTGTTTTGCTTTGTGTAATTTGGGTGCTAGTGTTTCCACGATTCCGAAAACTTTATGTGATATTCTAGGTTTCCATGATCTTGATGATTGCTCTTTAAATTTTCACCTTGCGGATTCCACCATTAAAAAGTCTATGGGAAGGATCAATGTTGTTCTTATTGTTGCAAATAGAAATTTGGTGCCCGTAGATTTTATCGTTCTTGATATAGATTGCAATCTTTCTTGCCCTATTATTCTTGGTAGACCTTTCCTTAGAACAATTGGTGCGATTATTGATATGAAAGAAGGGAACATTAGATTCCAATTTACATTAAAGAAAGGCATGGAGCACTTTCCAAGAAAGGAAGTCAAATTACCTTATGAATCTATCATGCGTGCTACTTATGAATTTAGTGCCAAAGATGGCACTCGTTAGATCTATCCTTGCTTTTATGCCTAGCTAGGGGCGTTAAACGATAGCGCTAGTTGGGAGGCAACCCAATTTTCTTTATGTTTTTTGTTTTTGCTCCTGTCTAGTAATAAATCTTGCATCTACCATCTGTTTAGATGTGTTTATCTTTTAATTAGTTTTTGTGCCAAGTAGAACCTATAGGATAACCTACGATGATAGTTGATTTGATTCTGCTGAAAACAGAAACTTTGCACGCACGAATATAATTTTTTTAAATCACAGGAACATGATTTTGCGTTGATTATTTTTGCTGCTGTTCAATAAACAAATTTTGCAGGACTTCCTATTTTGGTAGGATTTTTAGAGTTCCTGAAGTTTGCGTTAGTTACAGATTGCTACAGGCTGTTCGGTTTTTGACAGATTCTGTTTTTCGTGAGTTGTTTGCTTATTTCAATGCATCTATGGCTAGTAATTCAGTCTATGAACCATAAAGAAGTTGGAATACAATAGGTTTAACACCAAAATAAATAAAGAATGAGTTCATTGCAGTACCTTATGTGGTGGTTTTGTTTTCTTTCACTAACAGAGCTTATAAGATTTTCTGATGAGTTTTGTGTTGTGAAGTTTTCAAGTTTTGGGTAAAGCTTTAATGTACTATGGAATAAGGAGTGGAAAGAGCCTAAGATTGGGGATGCCCATGGCACCCCAGTATATTCAAGAATATCCAAAAGCCTAAGCTTGGTGATGCCCCGGGAAGGCATCCCCTCTTTCGTCTTCGTTCATGGGTAACTTTACTTGGAGCTATATTTTTATTCGCTACATGATATGTGTTTTGCTTGAAGCGTCGTGTATTATATTAGTCTTTGCTTTTTAGTTTACCAAAATCATCCTTTCTGTACACACCTTTTGGGAGAAGCCTATTTGATTAGAATTTTCTAGAATACTCTATGTGCTTCACTTATATCTTTTGAGCTTGATAGTTTTTGCTCTAGTGCTTCACTTATATCTTTTAGAGCACGGTGGTGTCTTAATTTTGAAGAAATTGCTAGTCTCTCATGCTTCACTTATATTCTTTTGAGAGCCTTTTAGAACAACATGGTATTTTCTATGATCTTAAAGTTGGTCCTAGAATGATGAGCATCCAAGTTGGGTATAATAAAAACTATCACAGGAAGTGAATTGGATGCTATGATCAACTTGATACTTGATAATTGTTTTGAGATATGGAGGTAGTGATATTAAAGTCATGCTAGTTGGGTGATTATGAATTTAAAGAATGCTTGTGTTGAAGTTAGCAAGTCCCTTAGCATGCACGTATGGTTAAAGTTGTGTAACAAATTTGAAACATGAAGTGTACCTGGCTTGTGCATCCTTATGAGTGGCAGTCGGGGACGAGCGATGGTCTTTTCCTACCAATCTATCCCCCTAGGAGCATGCGCGTAGTACTTGGTTTTTGATGACTTCTAAATTTTTGCAATAAGTATATGAGTTCTTTTGATGAATGTTGAGTCCATGGATTATACGCACTTTTACCTTTCCGCCTTTGCTAGCCTCTTCGGTACCGTGCATTGCCCTTTCTCACCTTGAGAGTTGGTGCAAACTTCGCCGGTGCATCCAAACCCCATGATACGATACGCTCTATCACACATAAACCTCCTTATATCATCCTCAAAACAGCCACCATACCTACCTATTATGGCATTTCCATAGCCATTTCGAGATATATTGCCATGCAACTTTCCACCGTTCTGTTCTTCATCATCATGACATACTTTACTTTTGTCATATTGCCATTGCATGATCATGTAGTTGACATCGTATTTGTGGCAAAGCCACCATGCATTATTTTTCATACATGTCACTCTTGATTCATTGCACCATCCCGGTACACCGCCAGACGCATTCATATAGAGTCATATCTTGTTCTAGTTTCGAGTTGTAATTCTTATGTTGTAATCAGTAGAAGTGTGATGATCATCATTATTAGAACATTGCCCAAAGAAAAAAAAGAAAGGCCAAAAAAAAGGCCCAAAAAAAGAAAAGAAAAAGAAAATAAAAAAAAAGAGAAAATAAATAAAAAGAGAAAATAAATAAAAAGGGCAATGTTACTATCTCTTTTTCCACACCTGTGCTTCAAAGTAGCACCTCGTTGTTCATGTAGTGAGTCTCATATATTGTGCTTCAAAGTAGCACCATGTTTTTCATTCAGTGAGTCTCATAAGTTGTCTTTTTCATACTAGTGGGAATTTTTCATTATAGAACTTGGCTTGTATATTCCTACGATGGGCTTCCGCAAATGCCCTAGGTCTTCATGAGCAAGCAAGTTGGATGCACACCCACTAGTTTTCTTTTGTTGAGCATTCATCTATAGCTCTAGTGCATCCGTTGCAAGGCAATCCATACTCCTCATGTTGACATCAATTGAAGGGCATCTCCATAGCCCGTTGATTATCCTCGTCAATATGAGACTTTCTCTTTTTTTGTCTTCTCCACACAATCCCCGTCATCATATTCTATTCCACCCATAGTGCTATATCCATGGCTCACGCTCATGTATTGCGTGAAGGTTGAAAAAGTTTGAGATTATTTAAGTATGAAACAATTACTTGGCTTGTCATCGGGGATATAGAAGTTGGGAACATCTTTGAGTGACGAAAATGAAGCATAGCCTAACTATATGATTTTGTAGGGATGAACTTTCTTTTGCCATGTTATTTTGAGAAGACATGATTACTTTGATTAGTATGCTTGAAGTATTACTATTTCTTTTATCAATATGAACTTTTATTTTGAATCATTTGGATCTGAACATTCATGCCACAATAAAGAAAATTACATTATGAATTATGCTAGGTAGCATTCCACATCAAAAATTCTCTTTTTATCATTTACCTACTCGAGGACGAGTAGGAATTAAGCTTGGGGATGCTTGATACATCTCCAATGTATCTATAATTTTTGATTGTTCCATGCTATTATATTACCCCTTTTGGATGTTTATGGGCTCTATTTTACACATTTATATCATTTTTGGGACTAACCTACTAACCGGAGGCCCAGCCCATATTGTTGTTTTTTTGCCTATTTCAGTATTTCGAAGAAAAGGAATATCAAACGGAGTCCAAACAGGATGAAACCTTCGGGAGCATGATTTTTGGAACGAACGTGATCCGGAGAGCTTGGAGTGCAAGTCAAGAAGCTTCCGAGGGCCCCAAGAGATAGCCCCCCCCCCCCCCCCGTAGGGCGCGCCCCCTGTCTCGTGGGCCCCTCGGGCGGCCACCGACGTACTTCTTCCTCCTATATATACCTACGTACCCCGAAAACATCCAGGGGCACCATGAAACACAATTTCCACCGCCATAACCTTCTGTATCCGCGAGATCCCATCTTGGAGCCTTCGTCGGCACTCTACCGGAGGGGGAATCGACCATGGAGGGCCTCTACATCAACATCCTTTCCCCTCTGATGAGTTGTGAGTAGTTTACCACAGACCTACGGGTCCATAGTTATTAGCTAGATGGCTTCTTCTCTCTTTTTGGATCTCAATACAATGTTGTCCCCCTCTCTTGTGGAGATCTATTCGATGTAAACTCTTTTTGCGGTGTGTTTGTCGAGATCCGATGAATTGTGGGTTTATGATCAAGTTTATCTTTGAATAATATTTGAATCTTCTCTGAATTCTTTTATGTATGATTGAGTTATCTTTGCATGTCTCTTTGAATTATCAGTTTGGTTTGGCCTACTAGATTGATCTTTCTTGCCATGGGAGAAGTGCTTAGCTTTGGGTTCAATCTTGCGGTGTCCTTACCCAGTGACAAAAAGGGTTGCAAGGCACGTATTGTATTGTTGCCATCGAGGATAACAAGATGGGGTTTATATCATATTGCATGAGTTTATCCCTCTACATCATGTCATCTTGCTTAATGCGTTACTCTGTTCTTATGAACTTAATACTCTAGATGCAGGCAGGAGTCGGTCGATGTGTGGAGTAACAGTAGTAGATGCAGGCAGGAGTCAGTCTACTTGTTATGGACGTGATGCCTATATACATGATCATGCCTAGATAATCTCATAACTATGCGCTTTTCTATCAATTGCTCGACGGTAATTTGTTCACCCACCATAATACTTATGCTATCTTGAGAGAAGCCACTAGTGAAACCTATGGCCCCCGGGTCTATCTTTTATCATATTTGCTTTAAATCTACCTTTATTTGCATCTTTATTTTTTGCATCTATATTACAAAATACCAAAAATATATTTATCTTATCATACTATCTTTATTAGATCTCACTTTCGCAAGTGGCCGTGAAGGGATTGACAACCGCTTTATTGCGTTGGTTGCGAGTTCTCAGTTTGTTTGTGTAGGTGCGTGGGACTTTTGAGGAGCCTCCTACTGGATTGATACCTTGGTTCTCAAAACTGAGGGAAAGACTTACGCTACACTTTGCTACATCACCCTCTCCTCTTCAAGGAAAACCAACGCAAGCTCAAGACGTAGCAACCCACGCTTGTGGGTCCAACATGTTAGTGACAGAATGGTAGGATTGTTCGCATCATGGGATCCTCATCCCCCCGACATGCCCCTCATCCCTCTCAGCCCCACCGCTCCTCTGCCTTTGTGTGCATGACATGCGGGACAGCTGAACTACGGCGACCATCAACTTTCTACCACAGACACACCCGATTGGACGCGGTTTGCCTGCTCCGCTACTGTGCTCCGATCCGTACTCCCACACATCGAATTTTCATCCATCAGTTGTGACACATTTCGTCCCGGGCATCAATCCTCAGCTGGAGTACTTCTGTACTACAGGTAGTACCCGCCGGTGTGGCCATCTACGCCTTGTAACGCCCCGACGCCCAGCTGTGGCACCCTCGCCATGGCCATGCCACCACCAGTCGGTTCATCTCGAACGAGTGAGTCGCGAATCACGCTACCACCATGAGAATGACATGTGGGCCAGCCGCATTTAAGGTCCGCATGTCATTGACTCATAGGCCGGGCATCTAAGCCACTGAAGTTCGGTCCCGTGGGCCCCGAGAGGGAAATGTAACTCCTGCGGCAGGCCTTGTGGTGCTCCCGCAGTACGAGCTCGTGCCAAAACTGGAATTTGTTTCTTACTTCTACCAACTAGTACTAGTAAGGTACACGTGCATTGCACGCATGAGATTCTGGTGGTTTGTGCATTATGCTTCTACATGTGGAGTTTTCTAGATTCTACATGTGGCAAAATCTGGTGGAATGTAGATCATATCCAATGGCAAGTAGTGCTTGGATTTGCCATCTTTGTACCGTCGGATTGGCTTCATCCAATGACCAACTTTCAAAGTTATTCACACACTATATAGGGGTATAGATATAGTTTGTTAGCCACACTTTGGCTTGCCTAAGGGAATCTTGCCACACAGTTATTATGGGCCTGTTTGGTTTGTGACTAACTTTGCCAAAGATTGCCACACCTAAAGTTAGGCAAGTTTTACCAACTTAGGTGAGTGTTTGGTTCAAGCCACATCTTAGGCAAGCCACACTTGGGCCCCACATGGCATACACATAAAAAATGTGGCAAGATTCCCTTAGGCGTGCCAACTTGTGGCTCTCATTTTGATGAACTAACCTTAGGAAAGCTTGGCAAAAATATGTGGCAAGGTGTGGCAATGCTAGGCCTAGAACCAAACAGCCCCTTTGTGTCTATGACATGTGGGGCTCACTACTCATATTTTATTTTTTTGCCTTAGGTGTGGCTAGAACCAAACACCTACCTAACTTGGTCAAACTTGCCTAAGCTTAGTTGTGGCAAAGTGTGGCAAGGTGTGGCTAGGAACCAAACAGCCACTAAGATTACCAAAGATTGCCACACGTAAGGTTAGGCAAGTTTGATTAACTTAGGTGAGTGTTTGGTTCAAGACACACCTTAGGCAAGCCACACTAAGGCCCCACATGACATAGACACAAAAAATGTGGCAAGATTCCCTTAGGCTTGCTAACTTGTGGCTCTCATTTTGAAGAACTAATAACTTTGCCTAAGCTTAGTTGTGGCAAAGTTAGTCATGAATTAAGTTCAACCATGGAGTCTTCTAGATTATACATGTGGCAGAATCTGGTGGATGATATCCAACGGCCAGTAGTGCTCGGATTTGCCATCTTTGTACCGTCGGATTGGCTTCATCCAACGACCAACTTTCAAAGTTTTTCACACACTATATAGGGGGTATAGATATAGATGTGCCGGTCCATTGCAATGGATCCAAAGAATATCTATTTAGTGGATCCAAAGTATATCTATTTATTTTTCTCTAACCTTTCGTAGCCATGCAACCAAGCCACATAAGCTTCATGGGTGCCCCCCACATCATATTATTCATACTACGTTGATTGAAAAAAAGATAAATCACCCAAAACAAGATCTTCCCATTTTTTGTTCCTATGATGTTGTGCCATGCACGTACCTACTAGTTGTATAGTGGTAGTACTAGTAATATAGTATTAGGAGTACAAACTTGGTACTAAGTAGGAGTAGTACTACTAGTATGGAATGCTCCTACTCTATCAACGAGCCCCATCTGACACCAAATTTCTTGGCTTCCGTGCTACAGCCAGATCTTCCCCTCGTTTCTGTTTTCCAACCCGGCGGCGGGCGGGGTGCGGTTTGCCAATAGTCGGTTTGCTCAACGGCGGTCCCACATGAAAGTGAAAATGCTAGGCAACACGCCTTCCCTAAGCTATGTGTCGTGCCGGACGGTCCGTGGAGTACTCCCGATTCCCGGGCGTGTGGGGGTGTGATGCGAACGCGGCAGGCCTTTTCCTTTTACTAGCAATGTGCCCGTACGTTGTGACGGATCCAAAGTAGTAGAATAGTAGTATTTGTTCACAAACTTGAAAGAAATCACTCTTGTTTTGATATACTCCTAATATATTACTCCCTCCGTACCTAAATATTTGTCTTTTTAGAGATTTCAAATGGACTATCACATACGGATTATATAGACATATTCTAGTGTTCCTAGCAAGATGCCCGCGCGTTGCACGAAGTTGATGGAAAAGGTAAGCACAACTTATAAATGGACGGATGGAGTACTAGTTACAGTGATGCATATAATTAAGCAAAGGGATCGTACATGTCGGTATTGAGTGGAACGAGAATGCAACAACACAATAAGAATTAAGGCCATGATGATGCAATCGCAGTGGTGGTTACAGAAGGCAAGAAGAAAGAGGGATCCATGAACGATGGATCCATGAACGTACGACCTCCTCCTCCTCAACTTAGTGCGCCGGGCCACCGACCGGTGGCTAAGGAGCGGCGGCTTTTGTGGCGAGGTCGAGGTGCTTCTCAACAAAGGCATCCAAGGCTTCCAACCGATTGAGGAAGGCCAACGTCGTAGCGTCCTCACTGGCCTTGTAGATACCTATGTACACGATTTGCTCATGCACGTGGATGTGTAGGTCAACGAATTCTTGCAGGGTGAGGAGCCTCGCGGCGAGCGCGACCTCCAGGTGGACATTCTTCGTGGCGTCGGCGGGCAGTCGCAGGGCCACCAGTGCTTGAAACAGGTTCCGGCCATGGAGGCCGATTGGGGTGGCAGGCAATGAGGAGCCCGGGCACGAGGGCTGGAGGAGTACGGCGATGTCGTCCACGAGCTTCTTGAGGACGATGAACTTGTTGCTGGTGGCAACGATCATCTGGTCCAACTGAGAGTCATAGTTGGCATCGACAGCGACCATCCACCAGCCGGTCTCCAACACCGTCTGGAGACGATCCTCGGCGCCATGCCGCAGGACGGTGTCGTGGACCATCTGGCACAGCCGCTGGCCGCTCACGCGCATCACCGCCATGGGTCTGAAGTGAGCTCTTTTGCGCTTAGTGTAGGTGCTTAGGCAAATGCTTAGGTGCATACTATGTGGTAGATGCATTGGAATGGAGGGGCGCCTTTATATGAGGGCAATGAGGGAAAACTACGTTGCATTCACATTGTGCAGCCTCTTTTCCCGGACCTCCTCCCATTACTCCCCTCATGCATGAATTGAAGGAGGATGCATTGGCCGTTCAACATTTCAGGAACCGCTACTCCCTCCCTCATCTGCATTAAAGTCGTATCAGGAACTGCACCGCCCGCTGTCAAATCGAATACTCCCTCCGTCTAGGTGAGTATTAAGTCATCTTACGAAAACCAAATAGTAAACACATAGGCGTGGTGCATTAACTCTCACGTTGCTTCTTATTTTTTGACCTAAATAGAGGAATCAACCAATAAGAGATGTGGGGCTTGTATGCTTTTAATGACTTGAGACTATCAAACATGACATGCAGCAGTCAGTTTGTTGCACGCAATGATATTAATAAGGGAGTAGATGAGATATAATTTGGTCTCATTCACTTTGAAAACAAGAACAAATACAACCCACGTCAGCACACACGCATCTTATAGCATCACATCCAGTGGCTATAAAAGATGAATGAGACCAAATTATATCTCATCTAGCAAAACTGTATTAATAATACTTAGTAGTATCATATATTAGTATCATGTAGTACTTTATTTATTGCCATGTATGACACATAGTACTCAACTCTCTCTCTCTCTCTTTCTTCATTTAATTCTATAACACCTCATCAAAATTGCCTAATTGGCATGCATGATATAGCTATGATACTACCATTACAACCAGCCTTAGCAAATACTCCCTCCGTCCCATAATATAAGAACGTTTTTGATACTATACTAGTCTAAAAAACGCTCTTATATTATGGGACAGAGGGAGTACTAAACATTAAGTTCTCTCGTTTTCCTCTCCACCTTGGTCACCTAGACGGAGGGAGTATACTGCATGGGCTTTTCCTGCGCGGTAGGCGGGGTAGTTCCGCCTAGTCGGTTCGACAGAGACGCGAGAAGACGAGGGAGTAGGCTGCTGCAAACGTAGGGCTGTGTGATTTGACAGCGAGTTACTGCTGGACAGGTGGGGCCCCATGATTTGACTTGCCATTATCATATTAACTGCGGCGCTACGACCGGCGTGAGTCTCCTGATTCCTGACCACCTCCATACAGGTGCCTCTCCCAATGCTCCACCATGTAGACTGTAGTAGAGGTTGGCTCTTGCATGACAGCCCACTTCTCCACTTTTTCATTGCCTCTCTTTCCTCCACATATGCAAAAATGCCATGTAAAGTGCACCGCTGTACTTACTTGCTCCTACAGGTGCTAAGCTTGCCACATAGGCATAAAGTCTGATGTGGCAAGTTAATCAAGAAGAGAGAGACTAGTTTGGTGACCCAAGGAAGAAACGGTGTTAGGCGCGTGTACTTAGGTGAAAAGACAATTTTGAGTCTATAGCTAACTAAATGAAGCAAACTTAGCAACAAAAAGCTAATAAGCACACCATTTCATTGGAAGAGGTCACTCCTTGGCAAATGCAATAAATACTAGTACTCCCTGTGTCCCATATTATGAGAAGTAAAAAAAATACACTTATAGCCAGCCTTATAGCTAACCTTGTTGTAGTATGAGTGACTAAGTGATGACTATGTATGACATGCCAACATCAGATAGCCTAACCACCATGTTAAATCTCCAAGGGCGCGAGCACGCGAGCGACGCGACGGTCGTGGTAGGCGCGACCATGATACGGGCTGCTGGCAGCCCTTGGATCTAAGATCAAACGGTCGCATGCTAAGTTGCTGAAAATTTGCAGAATAACCCTCTAGGATAGGATATTCACCCATAGGTCTAGAATCACGCCATGCAACCATTCGATCTCAGATCCAAGGGCTCTCGGAAGCCCGTATCATGGGAGAATGGAAAGCCAATACCCTGCCGTTCACACGCTGGCAGTTCGCTCCTACTCGTCCCCGCACGTCCTTTAATACTACAGCGGTTCGCTCCTAGTCGTCCCGTCCTTTCACATTACTGCAGTTCCACTAATCCTAACCCTCCTCCCAAATCCATGGCGTCCCAAATCTCCACAATCAGCGGTAAGTACAAGGTTAGAACCATCACCGATGATGAGTTTGACGTCATCTACACCCGTTCTTCCGCGATAGTGAAAGGATGCCTTTCTCGCTTCAGACGCATGTTCGAAAACTCAGATGATGAGTGGGTCGCTGGGCTAGATGTTGAGTACACCACAGTCCTGGGATGACAGAAGGATCTAAAGGACGAAGAGAGGAAGAAGCCCGCCGTGATCCAGGTTTCCGTGCATGACTTATGTTTGGTCTACCACATATGCCATGTCGACGTTGAATGCCTGGATTTTAAGGACTTCCTCGAGAGCAACCTAGTCAAATTCATTACTGTAGACTTTGGAAATGACAAAGAAGTCCTGGGTCGGATAGGCCTCATTGTAGGCAACTCCGTCGACCTCCAGAAGAATCGGCTGGTGTCCTCTCGTCAGCCTTCAATGCTGACCCTGGCAGGAGCCATGTTTCATCCTTCGTACGGTAAACTGGAGAAACCTCCATACACGTTTCATTGTTATGCATGGTAGCGGAATGTACTAGATATAGACCACATCCACTACGCTGCAATGGATGGCTACCTTTGTTTCAATATCTACAAGGGTTGGATGAAGAGCAAGAGTCAAGTGTGCGGTTCAAGCAAAGAAGTATCGGCCAAGAGGAAGAGGGACAAGGACGATGTCGAGGACGTGAACGAGGACTCCGAGTAAGGTGGCAGTGTCGTTGCTCATGGTGGTTCTACTGCAGTGTCTACCGAAGTAGTTGCAAAATTTAATTTCAGGTGTGCTTAGTTTAATTTGAGGGGTGTGTTGTGCTGATCCCCCAGCAGAACTATGTTATGTTTCTTCTTGTTACTTTAACTCTTTAGTGCGTACATACTAGTATTTCTTACATTTCATCTTTTAGTTGGTATAGTACTACCGCTTGTTTCTTCACATTATATACGTACAATAAATATGGCCAACATCATATAGCCAGCAGTATAGTTGTCCAAGAATTTTAGGGTGCTTAGTTTTGTCAAAGAATTCCAGGATGCTTAGTTTTATTTGAGGGGTGGGTTGTGCACTTGTGCTGGACACCATTATTGTGACAAGCCTTTTTAATAGTACTATATGCATAATTTGGCGACGAGCGCTCTCTATATGTACCACCTTTTTTTAATTTCAAGTTTTGCTCCATGGCGCAATCCATCGATACTACTACTGTACAAAAGTGGAGTATATACATTTTTTTAAAGGCTAGAGGGCGGGGCAGTCTAGCTCGGTCGGTTTCACGAGAGGCGAGGGCCTTTGTGATTTGACGGCTCATTACTGCTGTCAAATCGAATAGTACTGCACCGCCCGCTGCATGCCCGACGCCTCCATTAAACCCCTCCGTTAAACCCGCATGCAAACCGAGAATCCTACTCCGGCCACACGTCCGTTCATGAGCGGGCCAGAATTAAACGCAACATCGGCCAAGCTCCTCCCATCCGCCCTTAGTTTAAACGAGGCCAGACACCGGCGGAGCTCCTACCGTCTGCCCTCTATTTACACGAGGCCAGACAGACAGCGGGCAAGAATCGCACCCCTCCGCCGCTCCCCCATCTCCTCCTTCACCATTTTCTCCACTCTTTCGATGGCTTCCGAGGAGCCGTTCTCTGGCATATTACCCAGCTGGGTGGCCCGCCGAGCCCTCCGGATATGGGCGAGGCCGCTCGGTGCTTCACCAACCTCACTTGGCCCGACGGAGCCAGTTTCCGCCCCAAGCAGGCGCGTGGTTCAGCAACTTGCCGCTCCAGTTCAGCTCGATGAGGAGTGGCGAGTTGCTCCAAGCCGGCACGGCGGCGAGCACGCCGGTACGGGCGTCGTCGTTGCCGCGTCGTACCGTGCCACCAGTGTCTGCGGTGGCCGCGCCTCCCGTGTCTGTGGGCGCGCCTCCCGTGCCTGCGGCAGCGCCATGCAGGCAGAGACAGAAGCCGGGTGCATGGAGAGCGACGAGTCAGTGGCCAGCTTCTCTGTGTCTGCTGCCATCATCGAGGAGAAGTAGAACACGGGAGGCCGCCGCCACTTGGGACCCATGAAGGCCACTACTAAGGCGACGACTGCGCATTCAGGTGGTTTCTTTGCTGCTTCGTCTCTTCCGAGAACCTTCGTCGACCCCGCAAGTGTCTAACGGGCATGAGGAAGACAAAGGGATCCGCGGGCAGCCATTTAGATTATGTACTCCCTCTGTAGCTGGCGGGAAATATTTGTTCTAAGAATGGATAAATTGTATGTATCTATAACTAAAATACGTCTAGATACATCCATTTCTAGGACAAGTATTTCTGGACGGAGGGAGTATTAATTATACCAAGAGAGCCGGATTGGCACCACTTAGTTCATGTAAATGTAATGAAATCCAACATGTTTATATGAAGATCTAGCTTTTTATACGAAATCCTTCATGCTTATATGAAATCAGTCCGTGTTTGCACAAATTTCATCTGGTTGGTTATAGTTGTAAAGATGTATGCCGCTAGCGTTTGATGTCGTCCTCCGCGGAAGGAAGCAGGAGGAAATTTGCCGACTGCCGTTGGAGATGCTCTTATGCTGGAAATAATAGTGACATCCAATCCATTTGAGTTAATTGCGTGTATGATTGTCCCTCTATAAAAAGTTAATTGCATGTACAGTGTACACGTGACTTGCAGGGTGGCTACAACTTCGTACAGAAAGTTAAAAAGAAACAAGTCCATAATCTTGTATTCTAAGTACTCTGTGGGTTCCACTATCAGTATAGTAGCGAAAGAAGTATATATTAAATAAGTAATATATAATATAAAAATCTAAAGTTAAAAGACAGAATTCGAACTCATGTCACCGCGTTGCGAGCATCCGGCGCTAACCAGCCCAGCACATTTTTTATGTAGATCATGCTGGAGATATATCTCCATGTCTACTCTTATACTCCATTCGTTCCTAAATATTTGTCTTTTTCAGATTTCAAATGGACTACCACATACGGATGTGTATGTAGACATATTTTAGAGTGTAGATTCACTCATTTTGCTCCGTATGTCTTTTCAGGAAGGGGTCAGATTTGTCCTTGATTTATTTATGAGGTATCCAGATGGCACTGCACCGCCAAGAAAAGAGGGTAACATAAAAATTATGGACTACTTTTTTGAGTATGTTGGTAAGGTCCGGTCATAGTCACTTGTTAAAATCTCTAAAAAGACAAATACTCCCTCCGTCCGGAAATACTTGTCATCAAAATGGATAAAAGGAAATGTATCTAGACGTATTTTAGTTTTAGATACATCTCTTTTCATCCATTTTGATGACAAGTATTTTCAGACGGAGGGAGTATTTAGGAACGGAGGGAGTAGAAAACAGAGTTGGTGATGATGGTGTGCGTGCCATCCTACAATATAGGCCGTCGGATTTATATCTAACGGATAGGAAATAAACTATGGCAATTTTGCAAAAATATACCCACACATCTCTCCACGTTCGCAAATAAGGCCTTCCCTTGTTCAGCCTTTTCTCTCACAAGATAAACTACTCATACAAATGCATCTTGATGTTCCATGCAACACACGGGCAGCTAGCTAATTTCTTTTAAAATAGTTGATGCGATAATAGGGTTGAAGTGATATATTTTATGTCTGCCCCGAATGATTTCAGATTCACTAGTAGTAACAAAGAAAAGGTTGCCTTGTTAATTAACAGAAAACAGGGTGAAAACTATCACATGGGGCCGGTAAAAACAAGGCACACTGGGTTCAGCGTCATCGTCACTACAGCTGTGCGCGCGCGAGAAGTCTACATATCGAGGGGGCTACCGAGCGAGGCACCGAGACACAATGTTTGAGAGAGAAACCAATTGACATATTCTGATCAGATCGATTTGTCACCCTTTTATTGTCATTGTTGGGGGGGGGAGGGAGAGAAAGACGTATCGAGAGTGTGCGCGGTAGGCACAGAGGCACAACTAGCGACTGTGTGTGTGTGTGTGTGTGTGTGTGTGTGTGTGTTTGAAAGAGGAGTAGATAGATTATTATCAAGATCGATAT
Source organism: Triticum timopheevii (assembly GCA_963921465.1). Classification (NCBI taxonomy): domain Eukaryota; kingdom Viridiplantae; phylum Streptophyta; class Magnoliopsida; order Poales; family Poaceae; genus Triticum; species Triticum timopheevii. Next base: position 240,980,654 of record OY997264.1, on the reverse strand, counting down.
GCCACCCTACTCCTTCGGTACCGGGTAGTGTGTGTGTGTGTGTATGTTTGAGAGAGAAGACAGTTGATAGATTAGTATCAAGATCGAGGTGTCACCCTACTCCTTCGGTGTTCGGAAGTGTGGGTGTGTGGGTGTGGGGGGGGGGCAGTGACACTCACATATCTCTACTCTTATAAAAAACAGAGTTGGTGATGATGGTGTTCCTACCATCCTGCAATATAGGCCATCCGATTTATATCCGACGGATAGGAAGGAAACTATGGCAATTTTGCAAAAAGATACCCACACCCCTCTCCGCATTTGCAAATAAAGCATTCCCTCGTTTATCCTTTTCTCCCACAAGATAAACTTCTCATACAAATGCATCTTGATGTTCCGTGCAACGCATGGGCATCTTGCTAGTAGGGAGAAGGAGTTTGTGTGACACATATCTAGCTATATTAAGGGATAGATAGATAGCATTTGTGCGAGGCATACTTAAAAGCCTCATGAAGATAAACAAACGGTGTGTGTGCATGCAAGTGCCGGAAAAAATGATGCGAGAAACAATGCGCACGCGCATGTGCGTGCGTGCGTGCGTGCGTGCGTGTGTGTGTGTGTGTGTGTGTGTGTGTGTGTGTGTGTGTATGTGTGTGTGTGTGTGTGTGAGAGAGAGAGAGAGAGAGAAATCTCAAAACAAAAGGTGCTCTGTTGGAATCCCATTGTATGTATTCATATGGTTCCGGAACTCGAGTTAACCTTAGGCATATGTGTGAGAGACATTATTATACTTTGAGACATTAGTGGCTGTGGGTGGGCGGAATTAAAGGGGTGGGCGTGTTAGACAGAGAGAGCGTGTGTGTTTCTGTGTGAGAGACTTGTAGGACGGGGTAGAAAGACGAATTTAACCCTGACAGAGGGAGAGAAATACACGAAGTGCACGTGTGTGATTCCGATGCCCACAGGGAAATGAGATACGTATGCGTGTGAGAGAGATTGCACAATTCATTCACGTATCACTATCTAGCATCGTGGACGTGCATCGCTTGAACATAAGTCAATATCTACTTTGTATCGTGGCCAAAGGTACAATATCGATTCAACGCTATAAAGATTGGACACTCACATATCACATTTTTTCTATTTAAATAAACCTTTTTAGTTGTGCATGCCAAAGTTACAGTGATGTTTCTTCAAACAACCAATGTAGCTATCATGTAACCATTGTTACTCTTGCATTCAAATTGACTACTCTTGGATGATTTAAGTTTCTATTTTGAAGTAATATATGTAATATTCATATATGAATTCAACAGGTACGCAATTTATGAAATGGAGGCTATGTAATCATATGAGGTAACACTTTTAAGTAGCGGACTACAATATCCATTTATTTTTGTGCGCCTCTACACTAACATGTCAATGCATTATGTTTAAAGTAAATAACCAATGGCACTAAATTATCTATTTACACGAGAAATACATAGGCTGAGCGTTTGATCCCTTTTTTGTGAACGCGCCACTACACCCGTACGATTGGTCGTGCCCGTGTGAACGTCCAAGTTATCGGCACATCATACCGAGTTATTGTCTTTTTCTGGGGTGGGCTTCACACCAGTTATTAACTGCTGACGCGTGCCCCATGTACACAGTCTAGCATGACCTTCCCGCTAGCACGGTCCAAAATTAGTTGAAACTGGATACGAACGATCCCGCGGGCGGCAAAAGCTCCCGCCTCCTTCTAAAATTTCTGCCACCTTAGTCTTTAGCATGCGAAATTCCCCTTTTGTCCTTGGTGCACAGAGACCAACAGTTACAATACCGCCCTCATCTACATGATAGGCCAGGGCTGCTTTGGTAACTTCCGGTTCTCCCACTACGCGGCACCCCCATTTCCTCTCCCCCCTCCCGCAAAAACACTAACTCCACAGCACCAGAGCATCTTACATCACGCCGTCCGTACTTCATCGCCCTTTCTCCCCTCCCCTCTCGAAACCCTAGACTGCTCATCCACCAGCGTACCATAGCCCGTTCACTGCCAGCGGCGTCCACCTCACTGATCTGCTTCTGCGGCCGCATCTACCCCTCCCACCTCCCCTAGAAACAAGTAGACTGCTCATCCACCACTGTACCACAGCCCATTCAGTGTCGGTCTTGTCCATGGCGCCGGATCTGCTTCGTCGGTACTCTCGTCAACCGTCGCGCATCTGCAGCGGCTCGTTTGTACTCCCCACCGGAGACGCTTCGTCCACACCCCCCGGAGCTACCCCACCGACGCCCCCGTCGACGGCCTCTGATCCTCTTCGCCAACACCTTCCTCAACCCTATCGGAGCCGCTTCGCCGACACCTTCCTCAACCCTACCGGAGCCGCTTCGCCAACACCATCGTTAACCCTACCGGAATAGCTTCGCCTATACCATTCTCAACCCCACCGGGGCGCTTTGCCAACTCACAAGTCCACGGCCTTAGATCCGCTTCCTCGCACCCTCATCCAACCTACCGGAGCAGCTTCTGACGCCCCGTCCAGGGCCGCAGATCCGCACCGTCGACACCATCCTTAACCCAACCACCGGAGTAGCTTCTGACGCCCCGTCCACGGCCGCAGATCTGCATCATCGAACCATCCTTAACCCAACCACCGGAGCAGCTTCTGACGCCCCGTCCACGGCCGTAGATCCGCGTCGTCGACACCATCCTTAACCCAACCACCGGAGCAGCTTTACCTATGCCCTCGTCCACGGCCACAGATCCACTTCACCCACACCGTAGTCCACCCTAACGGAGCCGCTCCACAAACACCCTACTCCATGATTCTAGATCTCCTTACCGGACCCCGACAGCTAGCGCAGCGTCATCACCCTTGACGTTTCTAACCTGATTCCCATCGTCTGGAGAGATGCCAAGCACCCGCCACGGCCTAGGTACATGTCACCTTTAAACCCGTCCAGCATCACCTGCCTGATGTACTTCAAATATACTAACCGGTCGTTGTTACCTGTTATGCAGCTGGCAAAAACTACAAGGACAATGTTTCTTCTGGATCTAACAGCTTGGCCAACCAAGATCCTGGACTGAGGCATTGCTATGATCTTGTAAGTGTCTCTCTCTCTCTCTCTCTCTTGTATTATTTTGTGCCTGCCAGCGTGCTTTGCTTGGATTTTCGACCAGTATACCCTTTGTGCAGACAATGATTTCTACTACTGGCTGCTAAATTAGATATGTAGATGTCATACATGATACTACCTCATACCTCCGTTCCTAAATATAAGCCTTTCTAGAGATTCCACTATAGGCTACATGCGGAGCAAAATGAGTGAATCTACACTCGAAAATGCATCTATATACATTTGTATGTGGTCCATACTGGAATCTCTACAAAGACATATATTTAGGAACAGGGGCGGTACATTACACAAAATCGTAGGTGGCATGTAGGAATTCCAGTGCACTACATTAGGCTCCCTTAGAGTGCCTGCTAGTCCACCATACAGAGTCATGGCTAGTTTATGGTACACACACAATCGTTAATTGCTGGTTTAAATATGCGCAAGGGATATGCAATGTAGTATCATGTAGAGATGTCTGAAGTTAGTCGTGTCAACTTGCAGATAGGGTTACACGATGAAGAAGTACAAGATGTATGTGGATCGCAAAAAAAGGAGAGGCAGTGGTGAGCCTATACAGTGTGCTATGGTACGTCACTCCTCCATTGCAATCATCGTGACATGTTATTTGTATGTCAGTTCTCTTAGCCAAGTTTCTTAGGGACAGTTATTACGAGTTATCCTAAGAAAATAAGCACCTGTGAATATAAGCTCCATGTAATAAGCCAACCAGTTCTTTTCATTGTGTTTTCAGCTTATCTTTGGTGTGATCAGTGGAAAGTCTAGATTGCATTATATTTTTTCCATTTTGCTGCCCATATGAAAAATAATTTGACTTGCAAACATCACAAATTGAACCCAGTGCAGTAATTAATATGATAGGAAAACAGACCATCACTATTTGCTCAAAATGCAAATACAAAGATACCATCTACTTGGCACAATCTACTTTGGTCAATGTTTTCCATAGAGATCCCATTGCCTAATTTAAACGAAGAACGCATGACCCACATTTAAATGAAGAACAATATTTTATTGAAATTCGATGGTCCAAGTGGTTAGTTATTATCATATAGCAGCACCACCTGAAAGCATCATATAGCAGCAGCAGCTCATAGCAACTCATCATACAGCAGCAGCAGTCTGCAATTCATCATATACCAGCAGCAGCTCATAGCAATTCATCATATAGCAGCAGGAGGAGCAGCTCATAGCAATTCATCATATAGCAGCAGCAGGAGCAGCTCATAGCAATTCATCATATAGCAGCAGCGGGATCAGCTCATAGCAATTCATCACATAGCAGCAGCAAGAGCAGTTCATAGCAATTCATCATATAGCATCAGCAGGAGCAGCTTATAGCAACTCATCATATAGCAGCAGCAGCAGCTCATAGCAATTCATCATATAGCAGCAGCAGCTCATAGCAATTCATCATATAGTAGAGCAACTCCTAGCAATTCATCATATAGCAGCAGCAGGAGAAGCTCATAGCAATGCATCATATAGCAGCAGCAGAAGCAACTCATAGCAATTCATCGTATAGTGGATCAGAATGAAAATTTGGCAAAAAATCAGAGGAGATCCTCACCTTGTTGGATGGGCTCATCCTTCAACAACACCTCAAGGCCATGGCCTGGGAGGAGGGGAGGGGGAATAAGGTGCCTTCTGCCGTAGTGTGGCATCAGCCGTAGTTGTGCAGCGCCGACCGGAGTAGTGCGTTGGACGAACCACATTGGAGCAGCTGCTGGAGACCATGAGAATGAGGGGCGGCGCCAGAGGGAGGAGTAGCCAGGGAGATTTGCCCCTACCCACCGGCCATGTAGCCTAGCTGGACATAGCATCATCGAGGACGAGGCCAGATGGGACCAATGGCGATGGCTCGCTAGAGGAACCCTAGTGCTGCAGGCAGGGGATCGAGGTAGAGGGAAAGGGGAGAGGAGATGCAAGCGGGCAGGGCAATGAACGCTTGCGTGTTTGTTTTTACTTGAGGGTCAGGTGTGACATGGGCGTCAGCAATTGCATTTTGAGTGTTATATAGGCAGACAACAGAGTCATTTCACTATTCCCCTTCCCTTCAATTTTTAGTGAGGTTCTACCCGAAACACCCCCCTCCACAGTGAAATTAGTTAAGCCCAAGCCCATAACTCAAAAATGACTTCTTTACATCTTTTATGGCTTATTTTGACAATAAGCCCTGAAAAGGCGGAATCGAACTGGCCCTTAACCTACAATTCAATTGTATGTGCAATGATGAATCACTCCTGCCTGCTATAGTGTACATTTAGGCATCATCATACATGGCATAACCTAATACATGTGCATTCCATTGTAGAATCTGGAATATGCAATGTTTATGTTAGTTCATATGTTTGCCATGATGTTTAAATGCCCCTTAAATCTGGTCAGTCAAGTGATGGTCTTTAAGCCTCCTTCTTTGCTTCTTTTCTTGATATGTAAGATTTGCTCACACATCTGCTCAATTGCTTGTTTGCATCAGCCAGCCATACTAGGACTGTTTGCTTTGATTACTTGTTGTTCTTGACCTAACACTCTAACAGTGCTTGTCAACGATTTAAACACTAAGGGCTGCTGTAGTGGGGCCTTGTCTAACTCATAGGTGACATAAAGGTTTGCCTGTACACTAAAGTAGGCTCTCCAAGAGTACCTGAAGATCCAGTTCGAAGGTATGCCTAGTTTTTACATACTGCAGACATAGTAAATGCTCATTTCATTGTGTGCAAGTGCAAGAGATGCGGCATGTTTCATTATGTGGTGTTGTTTTGTTATAATCTCATCCTTTTGTGTTCACAGACTGGAAAGTGTGCATATTTATCTTTCAAGGAGACGAGTAACTAGTTTGTGGCACCTTGCGGGGGGGTGCAATGAAGATAAGATTGAGGATTTCCAAGTACAAGATGTTAGGAAGGAGCCCTGCAAGAGAAGTAGGAGCTGCGCTGAGCCTCTTCAACCTGTTAAGGTAAGTCACTGTATGCAACTCAACAGTTCAAATCCTTGTTTGTTTCATGCATAGTTAATTTGCTCTTTTCAATTGCTTTATTTGTCCTCAGTTAATGAGATGCCCAAAGAATCATGCCTGATGTTTGGTACTTGTATAACTATTAGTCGACATAATTAAAGGCCTTACCATTTAATTACTCTGCCAAAGTGTGCCTGAAGCTTTGAAGTCTATTAACCAACTATTATTGCATGAGGCTCACAATCTAGTTTATACTACGCTAATGATTGCATAGTTTTGCCTGCTGTAGTATGTTTGTATGAAACCCTCTGTTGTTCATTATGCTCCCTAAGACTTTAATTGAGCTACAGAATGGCCAACTGCTTGCTTACTTATACGCAAGTGCTGTCTAAATTTGTAACTTGTCTGTGTTTTCGATTGGGCCCCAACATCATGCTCCTCTGGTGAGCTAAGAGGGATTTCTGTATGCAGGCTGCACAAACTATCTTTTTTATAATTTTTAAAATATCACCTGCTTATGCTTCATGACGTGTAACATTGTTGTTAGTCCTATTTTGCCATGTAGTACAAAATAGTGTCTTGCTTGCTTCACTGTTGTAACTATATTTTTGCCCTAGTCATCTGTACTTACAGAAACATTTCAGGATGAAGTGACATCAACACAAAGATCTGCGAGCAGTGCGGCATGGCCGTTACCAAATGATTATGGATTGGAATTGGAATGTGCTGATGTTCTCGAGCATCAACTAGAGGTGGCAAGACAACGTGTACATGATTGTCAACGTATAATCAACAAGTTGAGACTGGACATGCAGGTATTAGATGCAGGAGTCAAAAAATGAAACAAGACACTGAGGTAACCATGAAGGAATTGGAGATTTTGTAGGCTGAAATTTGTGCTATCTGAATCCGGCCAATCCTATTTTCTGAAGAGATTATAGTTCAAATGGAGTTAAGTTGATGCGCGTCCATGATGTATGAGTTGTATTTGCCCAGTGTATGTAATTTGTTGTTTGTGTGTGCTTTATTATCACCTGTGCCGAACCATAATGCCCAGTGGGTATAATCGACTATAATTTCTTTATTGTATAGTGTAGGATTATTCTACGTTTCAATGGCTTGGTCTCTTTGTTATATAGTGTATGTTTTTTAGAGGTGATAGTATTGAGTAGGATAATTCTTTGAATATGCTATATCGTTCAAATGGGGCCAACTCGCCCAAACGTTGTAGTGACCATGGTCGTCCACGGGCCGTACGGTCAATGGGCCATGTACGGGACGTCGGATCCATGGGCCTTCAATGGGTCGTCGGATTCATGGGCCTTCTACGTCTCGTAGGATCCATGGGCCTTCTACGTCTCGTAGGATCCATGGGCCTTGTAAGGGCCGACTCATTTATGGGTCTTGTACGGGCCTTTAATGGGTCATAGAAGGGATAGAGTGGAAATCGTACATTTTATGGGCTGACCATAACGGGCCGTTAATAGGTCGTATTTGGTGATGCTATGAAAATGGCCCAACAGATTAACGGTCTACAAACGGGCCGACTGTAACGACAGGCTGAATTTGGCCGGCAAGCAGAAAATGATAGTAACGGGCCGTAAGTAACCGAATGCTGCAAATGAGCCCAAGAATAAATGGGCCCTCAGAAGGCCGAAAGATAACTTGGACTGGAAACGGCCCAATGGAATAACGGGCCGTTAATGGGTATAAAGTGATACACTGTTCATTACGGGCCAGTTTCACCACGGGCCGTTAATGGGTGTAAAGTGATACACTGTTCATTACGGGCCAGTTTCACCATGGGCCGTTAATGGGCCAAGAGTTACAAAGGGCATCATATGGGCCGAAAGACGTCATGGGCCATACATGGGCCAGAAGTGAAAACGGGCTGGAATCATATTGGATGGCCCAGATGACGCTACTAGGCCTAATTCTGATAGGGCGTAACGGGCCTTGGGTTAGCGGGCTGTAAATGGGCTCTATGCAAACAGGCCATTAACACGCTTTCCATGGGCCGGCCCGCCACCTTTTGACCAAGTCAAAAGGGCCGGCCTTTTCACAGGAATGGGCCTCTGTTGGGCCGTGCCACGTGTCGACGTATCGTAGGCGCCTTCTGTCCAATGAGTGGATGACATCTGTCCCAACGATGAGCCGACACGTGTTTCCTCCAGCTAATGATGATTTTACACGTGGAAAATCCCCATTGGTCGGGGCTGTTAACGGGTTATCGGATCCAAAACTCGACCTGATAGCTTAATGGTGTTCCGTTATGGTGGATGCCACGTGTCGGTCACCCTTGACGAAAGCACTTCTATGATGCGCGATTTATCGTCGTGGAAGTGGACAGTTCCGTGATGATAATTTTGGTAATGTCATGGAACACTTCTACGACAGCATAGGTATGACTATCTTGATTATGTCATAAAATCGCCATGGATGTACATGCATGACAAAAAACGTGACCTACTGTGACAAACACGTATCATCACGGAAGTGTATTTTTTTTTGTAGTGATACAAGAGGCATCCAATGCCACATGAATACAACATCATGCACAAGAGCAACATCCGACCATGGATGAAACACAAACAGAAACTCAAAGGACATCCACCATGCTAGCCCAGGCTGCCGACCAGGAACCTATCCCTTGAACAAAGAAGCCGAAGAAGAACTCAAAACAAGCAAGCATCGCTCTCACATCATGATCATCGCATTACCTGTACCTACAAGTGTTATTGTAGTGATATGTGAGCCACGAGGACTCAGCAATCCCATTACCATGGGTATCAAGACTAGCAAAGCTTAATGGGTAAGGAATGGATAGTGGTGAGGTTGCAGCAAGCGACTAAGCATGTAGGTGGCTAACTTACGAATAGAATAATAAGATGAGAAGCTACGCAAACGGTCGCAAACTAGTAATGATCAAGAAGTGATCCTGAACTACTTACGTTCAATCATAACACCACCGTGTTCTCTTCTCGACCCACTCGAAAAGAGACCATCATGGTCACACACGCAGTTGGGTATTTTAATTCGAGTCTGGTGTCAAGTTCTCTACAACCAGATATTAAAAACTCCCATCTGCCACATAACCGTGGGCACGGCTCTCAAAAGTTTAAACCGTTTGGGGGTGTCCCAACTTAGCCCATTACAAGCTCACGATCTGCGGAGACAATCCTCCATCGCGGGACATCTGATCAGACTCGAGATCCTAGTGCACAAGACATTTCGACAATGGTAAAACAAAACCAGCAAGACCTCTCGGTGTGCCGACAAATCCCGATAGGAGCCGCATGTATCTCGTTCTCAGGGCACAACAGGTGAGTCAATCTACGAGAAAAACCAGCCCTCGAGTTTCCCCGAGGTGGCCCCGCAGGCTGCTTGGTTCGGACCAACACTCATAGGAGCCCTGGCCCGGGGGGGGGGGGGTTGATTAAAAATACCAGGGGACCGGCGAAAATCCCCTATTTAAGTTTTAGTTGTTATTAGGCAAATGGAAAACCAATGTTGGGCCTTGCTGGAAGATTTTATTCAAAGCGAACTATCAAGAGGGTCCCATACCCCTTACTGTGTTAGGGACGCAAAATCAAGGAACATAACACCGGTATGACGGAAACTAGGACGACAAGAGTGGAACAAAACACCAGGCATAAGGCCGAGCCTTCCACCCTTTACCAAGTATATAGATGCATTAATTAAATAAGAGATATTGTGATATCCCAAGATATACATGATATCCATGTTCCAACATGGAACAACCTGCAACTGCACCTGCAACTAGCAACGCTATAAGAAGGGCTAAGTAAAGTGGTAACATAGCCAAACAACGGTGTTCTAGGGTCAAATCCTAGAGGGGATCTTTTCACACTTGGAGGGGGAAAAGGAGGAAGAACACTCAAGAACACAAGGAACAAAACACTCAAACAAACCCAAATATCACATCCACTAGAGTAGCATACATGAGATCCACAAGATTACATGAACAATTCAAGAAAAATAGCACTAGATAAGTTCTTCCCACTAGGTGAGGTCTTGATGATGATCTTCTCCAAGAGGAGGCCTTGAAAATCCAACAGATTCTTCCCTAGGTGGGGACTTGATCTCCAAAGAGGAGGGGACACGAGGAGAAAAGCTCACAATGTTTTATCTAATACTTTTCTATCCTCCAAATGAGCTAGGGAAAGAGTTTGTATAGCCTAGGGACGAGTTGGGAGAGGGGAGAGGGATACAAGGGTAAAAACCCAACAAGGCACACAGGCTCTCGGAGTCGTCCGGGCACCCGGAATCAAACCGGCCGGGCACCCGGACCGGTCAGGGGGTTGGCGCGGGGTAAGCCGGGCACCCGGGGGTGAGAGCCCGGGCACCCGGGATGAGCTGGGCCAACAAAGGCAGGAGGTCGGGCACCCGGGCCCAAGTGGTCGGGCACCCGGGATGCGGGCTAGGCGCGGTCCAGGGAGGGACCGGGCACCCGGTGTCCAGAGGCCGGGCACCCGGCCCGGCGGCCTGTGGCGCTGGAGGGGTGGTGGGCACCCGGGCCTCAAGGTTGGGCACCCGGGGTGGCCTGGGCCCCGGCTGGCCAAGAGAGGCCGGGCACCCGGGGCCGGCTGGGAGCAGCGCCATGGAGGGGCCGGGCCTCCGGGGCCAAAGCGCCCGGGCACCCGGAGGGTCCAGAGCCTCTCCTTCTTCTCTCTTCTCGCTCCTCTCCTCCTTCTCCTCGACCGTAGGTTCTTGGGTCTTTGTGCTAGCCTCTCCATGATCAACACCTTGACACCTAATCATGCATAGTAGTTCCGCTTGAGGTAGGACCCTATTCTCGTGTGAAATAGAATGGAACTCGGAGAGGAAAGAAGTGACCTCATTCTCGATGTTGCGTGCACGTGCTCTTGTCATCGGTCCTCGAGGTGCTTGACGAGTTGTAGTAGAGTCCATGGGGATGAGCGAGGGATGCTCCGCATCATCCCCCCCCCCCTTGGGAGAGATCTGTCCACGGATCGTGATCTTCATCACCATGGGAAGGAGAGGGCATCGCCGTATAGAAGTTGACAACCACCAAGTACTCATCATGTTGAAGCTCGAAATGGGCACTCTCCAATGTCGCACCGTCTTGTAATTCCTTCAAAAGGAGAAAAGATAAGAAGCACTTGGAAAAACAAATGTGGTTGACATTAAAGCAAAATGAAGCATTCAAGAGGTGATTCACCCAACAAGTGTCGTCATCAAGCATAGCTTATGGTGTGACAAGGGAGTGTGGCATGGCATATAAGCACATAACTTGAGCACAATCAAGGACATCATGGAAAAAAGCATGTAAATGTGAGGTAAAGATGCTAAAATGGTTGACAAGAGAACAAGCATCAACCTCAAGATCATCGCAAGCATGCATAAGACTCTCAATGAACGGTCTATGGTAGGCATAAGAGTCATTCACAACACCAAATGAAAGGCAATGTCTAAACACATGGGTCAAGTGCAAGACAATCCAAGCATAATGTGCATATGGCGTGGTGAAGATAGTGTGGCACTCAACACAAATGATATAGCAATTGTTCAACATGTGTGAGGCAATCAAATCAATCATGTGATAAGCAATGGGACATGGCATATGTGAAGTAATGACATTGTTGCAACCAAACATATGATATGAGCAAGTAATCCAAGAATTGGATGCAACATGAGAAAGCATAGAAATCAAGTCGTGCAAACTAGTGGAGCGAAGATGCAACACACTAGAGGAAATCATGGCAATCATGTCATGTGAGCAAATAATGGATATAGGAAGTGCACATGACATATCGCAAGCACGAGCACAAAGCAAGATGAATGTATCATCATAAGCATGGGGCACATAGCAAACATGGCAATAACAAGCAATATCTCCACCAAGCTTACAAATACACAAACACATAGTAGAATCAATCATCATCTGTAATGAAAAGCATGGGTCACAAATGCATGGCAAAGGCATAGGAATGAGCATATCATGCAAAGTGAACATTGTAAGATGGGCATAGAATATGTAATGGACAATAGCCCATAGCCAAGTGAGAGCCATGTAGAAGAAATGTGCGAAGTCTTTGGGCGAAGAGAGCGGTGGGAAAGACAATCCATGGGATCCCAAGTCATCATTGCTCTCTAGAGCTCGTTATGTCAACTCGTGGGATTGCGAGGTTGACAAGTATTCATGTGTACCTACACAAAAGAGACACAAACCAAAGAAATTGTGTTCATGGTAAATGTACACATCATCCATCATGATGTGTATGTGCACGTGTGAGTTAGCACAAGATAAACATCGCTCAAAGAAATTTGATGCATGGTATAGGAACAACCAGATATTAAAAACTCCCATCTGCCACATAACCGTGGGCATGGCTCTCAAAAGTTTAAACCCTGTAGGGGTGTCCCAACTTAGCCCATTACAAGCTCATGATCCGCGGAGACAATCCTCCATCGCGGGACATCTGATCAGACTCGGGATCCTGGTGCACAAGACATTTCGACAATGGTAAAACAAAACCAGCAAGACCTCCCGGTGTGCCGACAAATCCCGATAGGAGCCGCACGTATCTCATTCTCAGGGCACAACGGATGAGTCAAGCTACGAGAAAAACCAGCCCTCGAGTTTCCCCGAGGTGGCCCCGCAGGCTGCTTGGTTCGGCCAACACTCATAGGAGCCCTGGCCCGGGGGGTTGATTAAAAATACTAGGGGGCCGGCGAAAATCCCCTATTTAAGTTTTAGTTGTTATTAGGCAAATGGAAAACCAATGTTGGGCCTTGCTGGAAGATTTTATTCAAAGCGAACTATCAAGAGGGTCCCATACCCCTTACTGTGTTAGGGACGCAAAATCAAGGAACATAACACCGGTATGACGGAAACTAGGACGGCAAGAGTGGAACAAAACACCAGGCATAAGGCCGAGCCTTCCACCCTTTACCAAGTATATAGATGCATTAATTAAATAAGAGATATTGTGATATCCCAAGATATACATGATATCCATGTTCCAACATGGAACAACCTGCAACTGCACCTGCAACTAGCAACGCTATAAGAAGGGCTAAGTAAAGTGGTAACATAGCCAAACAACGGTGTTGTAGGCTCAAACCCTAGAGGGGATATTTTCACACTTGGAGGGGGAAAAGGAGGAAGAACACTCAAGAACACAAGGAACAAAACACTCAAACAAACCCAAATATCATATCCACTAGAGTAGCATACATGAGATCCACAAGATTACATGAACAATTCAAGAAAAATAGCACTAGATAAGATCTTCCCACTAGGTGAGGTCTTGATGATGATCTTCTCCAAGAGGAGGCCTTGAAAATCCAACAGATTCTTCCCTAGGTGGGGACTTGATCTCCAAAGAGGAGGGGATACGAGGAGAATAGCTCACAATGTTTTATCTAATACTTTTCTATCCTCCAAATGAGCTAGGGAAAGAGTTTATATAGCCTAGGGACGAGTTGGGAGAGGGGAGAGGGATACAAGGGTAAAAACCCAACAAGGCACACATGCTCTCGGAGTCGTCCGGGCGCCCGGAATCAAACCGGCCGGGCACCCGGACCGGTCAGGGGGTTGGCGCGGGGTAAGCCGGGCACCCGGGGGTGAGAGCCCGGGCACCCAGGATGGGCTGGGCCGACAAAGGAAGGAGGTCGGGCACCTGGGCCCAAGTGATCGGGCACCTGGGATGCGGGCTAGGCGCGGTCCAGGGAGGGACCGGGCACCCGGTGTCCAGAGGCCGGGCACCCGGCCCGGCGGCCTATGGCGCTGGAGGGGGGAGGGCACCCGGGCCTCAAGGTTGGGCACCCGGGGTGGCCTGGGCCACGGCTGTCCAAGAGAGGTCGGGCACTCGGGGCCGGCTGGGAGCAGCGCCAAGGAGGGGCCGGGCCTCCGGGGCCAAAGCGCCCGGGCACCCGGAGTGTCCAGAGCCTCTCCTTCTTCTCTCTTCTCGCTCCTCTCCTCCTTCTCCTCGACCGTAGGTGCTTGGGTCTTTGTGCTAGCCTCTCCATGATCAACACCTTGACACCTAATCATGCATAGTACTTCCGCTTGAGGTAGGACCCTATTCTTGTGTGAAATAGAATGGAACTCAGAGAGGAAAGAAGTGACCTAATTCTCGATGTTGCGTGCACGTGCTCTTGTCATCGGTCCTCGAGGTGCTTGACGAGTTGTAGTAGAGTCCATGGGGATGAGCGAGGGATGCTCCGCATCATCCCCCCCCCCACCTTGGGAGAGATCTGTCCACGGGTCGTGATCTTCATCACCATGGGAAGGAGAGGGCGTTGCCGTGTAGAAGTTGACAACGACCAAGTACTCATCATGTTGAAGCTCGAAATGGGCACTCTCCAATGTCGCTCCGTCTTGTAATTCCTTCAAAAGGAGAAAAGATAAGAAGCACTTGGAAAAACAAATGTGGTTGACATTAAAGCAAAATGAAGCATTCAAGAGGTGATTCACCCAACAAGTGTTGTCATCAAGAATAGCATATGGTGTGACAAGGGAGTGTGGCATGGCATATAAGCACCTAACTTGAGCACAATCAAGGACATCATGGAAAAAAGCATGTAAATGTGAGGTAAAGATGCTAAAACGGTTGACAAGAGAGCAAGCATCAACCTCAAGATCATAGCAAGCATGCATAAGACTCTCAATGAACGGTCTATGGTAGGCATAAGAGTCATTCACAACACCAAATGAAAGGCAATGTCTAAACACATGGGTCAAGTGCAAGACAATCCAAGCATAATGTGCATATGGCGTGGTGAAGATAGTGTGGCACTCAACACAAATGATATAGCAATTGTTCAACATGTGTGAGGCAATCAAATCAATCATGTGATAAGCAATGGGACATGGCATATGTGAAGTAATGACATTGTTGCAACCAAACATATGATATGAGCAAGTAATCCAAGAATTGGATGCAACATGAGAAAGCATAGAAATCAAGTCGTGCAAACTAGTGGAGCAAAGATGCAACGCACTAGAGGAAATCATGGCAATCATGTCATGTGAGCAAATAATGGATATAGGAAGTGCACATGACATATCGCAAGCACAAGCACAAAGCAAGATGAATGTATCATCATAAGCATGGGGCACATAGCAAACATGGCAATAACAAGCAATATCTCCACCAAGCTTGCAAATACACAAACACATAGTAGAATCAATCATCATGTGTAATGCAAAGCATGGGTCACAAATGCATGGCAAAGGCATAGGAATGAGCATATCATGCAAAGTGAACATTGTAAGATGGGCATAGAATATGTAATGGACAATAGCCCATAGGCAAGTGAGAGCCATGTATAATAAATCTGCGAAGTCTTTGCGCGAAGAGAGCGGTGGGAAAGACAATCCATGGGATCCCAAGTCATCATTGCTCTCTAGAGCTCGTTATGTCAACTCGTGAGATTGCGAGGTTGACAAGTATTCATGTGTACCTACACAAAAGAGACACAAACCAAAGAAATTGTGTTCGTGGTAAATGTACACATCATCCATCATGATGTGTATGTGCACGTGTGAGTTAGCACAAGATAAACTTCGCTCAAAGAAATTTGATGCATGGTATAGGAACATGTCATCCATCATGAAAGAATAGTTGTTATGTATGACACGATGGAGACTCAAATTGTGGAAAGCATCACTAGTGTTATCTAGAGCATTCTCATGAATGGTATGCATATGATGCAAACAATTATGGGGAATCTCACCCATAGCATATGACAAGTTTAGTGGATTGTCAAACATGACGTGACCTCTAGAATTTTCACAAGATATCATATGGAGCATGGTATCACAACTAGGCAAATCAACATGCTCATCATCATATTCATCATAAATAGGTGGCATATCTAAGCATGTAGAAGACATAGTATGTGGTGAATCCATAAGGTGATCATCATCATGGGAGCAATCAATGTCAAGAGAGTCCACTAGTGGGACAAGAGAAGCACCATCACCTATGTTACCTTTGGAGCATCGCTCATGTGTTGTAGGTGAGGTGTCGAAGATCCACTCGTTGTCATCTTCATCTTGATGGAACCATGGGGGGGTGCATCATCTTCTACCATGGCCATCATCGTCTCCATTTGAGGTATGGACTCGTCGAGGATAGGCATGTCTTCATGTAGGAGACCTAGCACCAAAGAAGAAAACACACTCGGAGTAGACGTTAAGTCGTGAGATATCAAAGTGGCCTCACATGTCGTGTCAACTACCTCACTCACTAGGTGTTGTGGCTCACTCACTCCCTTAAGGATGCACTCACTCATATGGTTAGTGGAGTCACTCAAATGGCTCTCAACCTCACATAAGATGTGTGGCATGCTCTCAAGTGTGGGGCTAGTGGTGGTCACACTCATCCTCTCATAGGAAATGCACTCAAAGTCACATATGATGGAGTCACTCATGTCACTCATGTGGTAGTGGCTCTCCTCACATGGGAGTTGGGGCATCTCTTCATATGTGGGTGTCGGAGAGATGTTGGTGCAAATGTCTCCATTCTCAACGCCTATCACCGCCTTGGTTGAAGGGATAGTCCCATGCTCAACCTTCTCGCCGTCGTCGCCGTGGATGAAGGCCGAAGATGGCACATCATCACTCTTGCCTCCAAAGATGGAAGCATCAGCCTTGCTCGCCACCGTGTCGCTCGCCTTGAAAGCTTGCTCCTTGAGGGACTCCATAGTTGTACTCATCGCCGCACCGTCTTGAAAAAGAGTCGAAGTAGACTCGGCATCATCAATGCCACAAAGAGGGATGGCGGTGGAGTCGAACTTGGGAGCGTAGTCTTGGAGCTTGTCGGGCTTGGACATCATGGTGGTACTAGCCTCATGCTCGCCATCCTTGTGGTTGGTCTTCGAGAAGTGTGCTTGGGGTGCAGAAGTCTTGGCCTTCATAAGTTCGTGTTCCGCCTTGAGAGCACCAATGTAGTTGTCGTCGAGGGACTTGTAGTTCTCGAGGAAGATAATCTTGGAGATGTCGTTGTTCAATCCCATCATGAAGTAGAACTTCATCCAAATGGGGTCGTCCACACCGGCTTGTCGCAAGGCTTTCTCCATCTCGAGGAAGTACTCGTCGAGGGACTTGGATCCTTGGATGGAGTTCTCCAATTGGCGTTGAAGATGTTCCGTGTAGGTGGAAGGCAAAAACGCTCGCCGCATAGCTTTCTTTGTCTTGGGCCAACTCGTGACGAAGGTCGTCGAAGGTGTATGAAGCCACCATGTTGATGCGTAACCGTGGAAGTTACTTGAGGCACGCTTCACTTGGTCTTCGGAAGGGACTTGATGTAGCTTGAGGTGGTCGTCCATCTTGCACTCCCACTCGAGATACTCCTCGGGGTCTTGAGTCCCATAGAAAGGAAGATCGTGGTCGGTGTCGAGGTCGTAGTAGCTCGTGGAAGTCGCGGACTTGAGCTTGGGGAGCTTCTCTTGATGTAGCGCTTTTTGCGCGATGAAGTGGTTCTTGGTGACGTAGCCGTTATCACCACCTTGCTCCTCGAAAAGTGGGTTCGCCAACGAGTGTGGCCTATCCATCATAACCAGGTGGGGTGAGTAGGAAAATGAGAGAACAATACCAAAGTTACCTTCTCCGAGGATTGAGGATGTAATAAGTGTCACTCAATGTAATGCCACAATAGGAGAATTGGAACCGGTTTTGTTTCTCACACCTACAAATAAGAGGCTTATGGAGTAGCTCGGTTAGGATGGTGGCAAAAATTTCAAGCAAATGTTAGTCAAGATATCGATAAGGTTGAGAAGGTTCACAAAAATGCAAGTAAAACAAATAGATCAAACCCAAAGATATCACTAGGTACACACACACGGAAGATAGATGGGATCCGCACAACCAAGGAGTGAGCTCAAAATGTGCAACCACGAAAAATGCTCTTGTTGTGCGAATGCTCGAGAGACACTAGCTCGATTGCTCAAATGGGAAAGATACGCTTGTGCACCTACCTATGAGAGAACTATGTCGTCTTCAATCCCAACTATGCTATATATGCGATGACCAAGATGATATAACTATGCAAATGGCTCAACTCTATTGCTTACAAGCTCTTTGCTGCTCCTCTTTTGCTTAAAAGTTTTTCTTCTTTTCTTTTTTTCTATGCTTGATGCTCGAGATGAGTATGATATGAGACAAGTATATATGATGTGCACGGGATAGACTTATGGCACAAAGATGATAACACGATCACTACGGTGCACAATAGCGTGGCCCGGCAATTCTCAACTTGCTAGTCTCGACGGGTAAGCAACACAAAGTGGCTCGGGCTATCAAAGCAAAAGCAAGGTAAGAAGTAAGTGTCATCGAGGTTACCGTCCTTTCTCATGGTTAGCAGTGAAGATGGCTCCGAGTCGATGATGGTGATGATGATGTCACACGCTCCTAAGTACCCGAAACACCTAGGAAACGGAAATGGCAACTCAAAATCGGTCAAATGCGGAAGGTGGGTGTTTTTTGTGATGATTTTTTGGATGGTTGCTAATGGTGGTGGTAGTGGGATGAGTGGATGGAGGATGTCAAGAGCTTCCAAACGAGCTAAAGAACACGAAAAATGGACTTGGGAGGTGGAAGTTATGGCCAAATTGGTGGAGGTGTTGGGCTGATTCGGGGGGGGGGGGGGTGCAGGCACCCAGGGGTGGGAGGTGCGAGTGCCCGGGGTCGGCTGGGCGAAATGGCCCGGGGGTGCGGGTGCCCGGCGGTTCGAGGTGCGGGCACCCAGGGGTCTTCAGTTTAGGCGGAAATTTTGGGGGAAACGCAAAATTCCGTGGATTTTGTGGTGGGAAGGGTGGGGATTGTTAGGGAGGGGCTAGATCCACTTGCCAAACATCAAATCCATGGACCAAAACAACCAAATCTCACAAGATCCAACAAATTGCAAGAAAAAAATTGGGCTATTTTTTGGGGATTTTCGAATTTGGACGAAAAACAACAAAATCAAGCTAGCAAATGGGGGGATGGGACTCCAAGATGTGAATAAACCTTGCTCATGATACCAAGATGTTGTAGGATCAAACCCTAGAGGGGATCTTTTCACACTTGGATGGGGAAACGGAGGAAGAACACTCAAGAACACAAGGAACAAAACACTCAAACAAACCCAAATATCACATCCACTAGAGTAGCATACATGAGATCCACAAGATTACATGAACAATTCAAGGAAAATAGCACTAGGTAAGTTCTTCCCACTAGGTGAGGTCTTGATGATGATCTTCTCCAAGAGGAGGCCTTGACAATCCAAAGGATTCTTCCCTAGGTGGGGGCTTGATCTCCAAAGAGGAGGGGATACAAGGAGCAAAGCTCACAATGTTTTATCTAATACTTTGCTATCCTCCAAATGATCTAGAGAAAGAGTTTATATAGCCTAGGGACGAGTTGGGAGAGGGGAGAGGATACAAGGGTAAAAACCCAACAAGGCACGCAGGCTCTCGGAGTCGTCCGGGCACCCGGAGTCAAGCCGGTCGGGCACCCGGACCGGTCAGGGGGTTGGCGTGGGGTTAGCCGGGCACCCGGGGGTGAGAGCCCGGGCACCCGGGGCGAGCTGGGCCGACAAAGGCAGGAGGCCGGGCACACGGGGTGCAGGCTGGGCGCGGTCCAGGGAGGGACCGGGCACCCGATGTCCAGAGGCCGGGCACCCGGGCCGGCGGCCTGTGGCACTGGAGGGGGGGTGGGCACCCGGGGTGGCCTGGGCCGCGGCTGGCCAAGAGAGGCCGAGCACCCAGGGCTGCAGGCCGGGGACCCGGGGTCAGCTGGGAGCAGCGCCATGGAGGGGCCGGGCCTCTGGGGCCAAAGCGCCCGGGCACCCGGAGGGTCCAGAGCCTCTCATTCTTCTCTCTTCTCGCTTCTCTCCTCCTTCTCCTCGACCATAGGTGCTTGGGTCTTCGTGCTAGCCTCTCCATGATCAACACCTTGACACCTAATCATGCATAGTACTTTTATTTGAGGTAGGACCCAATTCTCATGTGAAATAGAATGGAACTCAGAGAGGAAAGAAGTGACCTCGTTTTCTATGTTGCGTGCACGTGCTCTTGTCATCGGTCCTCGAGGTGCTTGACGAGTTGTAGTAGAGTCCATGGGGATGAGCGAGGGATGCTCCGCATCAAACGGTTTGCTAGGAAGGGTGAAAAGGTTAGAGGCTGACATGGCAATTTGGGAGGCTTGATAAACAAGTGGTAGGAAGGGCGACATAGTGATAGCATCGAGATAACTAGCATAGCAATGATAGTAGTGAGATCCAGGGTGACGGTCATCTTGCCTGAAATCCCGCTAGGAAGAAGAACGATCCCATGAAGAAGACGAACGGGCGAAGACGAACCAAGCGTAGTTGAACGAATCCTCACGGTCGCAATGAAACAAGAACTATCGAGAAGAAGCACAACCAGAAAGAAGCAAACAACATAGTAAACAAACAATACATGAACAAGACATGATGCACAACCAAGTATGATGCATGACAGGGCTACATGATGCTACTCATGGCAAGGGATGATGCATACAAGAACAACACATCAAAGCAAGTTTAAATGAGGCCGGAAACAACATATAACAAATCCAGTAAGACCCCATATGCAAATTTCGAAATTGGTCCAGATCTGAATAACACATTATGTTCAAGTTGCTAAACAGCAAATTAAGATGCACCATGATGATCTGCACGAAATTCTAGTCAAGTTACATATGAAGTTCATTTAATTCGGAGCTACGGCCTAGAAGATATGAGCAAAACAAGTTAAACATGGCATTGATGCAAAATGCATACAAACATCAATCAAACACACTCAAAACAAGGATTCAACATTACATGATGAAACTACATACAATTCTAAGTAAGTTTCATATAGAGAATGCTCAAAACGGAGCAACGGTGCAACACATACACTCGAAACAAGATATAACAACAATCTGCCCAAAACAGCAACTAGGCACTTTGCAATCATCAAAACAACATGCTACAGGAATTATATGTACACAAACTTTACTTGTGCTTCATTTACAGATAACATAATTCAAATATCATTAAGGTTCAGGTTCATAGGCATCAAGATTTAACCAATATGATCAATGCAAAATGCAACTTTATAACACAGGAGCATATACATGAGTAGAGTTAATATGATGGCATATTGGAGGCATGAAACAAAGATGCTACAGCAACTATACATGGCAAACAATGGCATGGCATTAATTTACACATAACAAAGAGAAAATAACATCAAATCATCATATACATATGGCTCATGGATTAGTGGGAACCAACAAGACAAGATTGAATCTTGAAACAGTTTCAGCAAGTGTAAACAGCAACATTATGATAGCATGTTTGCAAGCATGGAATAGAGGCATATGATATCTAAAATTAACAAACATGACATGTGGACAGATTAATAATAGAATACTTCAAATCATGTAAGTTTAGCATATCCAAAAGAGGCATGGATAAATTAATAACAAGCTCACAACATGGCATTATGAAGTTAACAGAAATCTGGAACAGCATATAGGCATGTTCATGGCAATGAAGACACATACTATGGGACGTATTTAGGGAATCAAATGGCATGGAATAATACAGCATAACATGGACAACAAAACAGGTCAACTAAGTATCTCCATATTACGCATGTATTAATTGGTAGCATCAAACAAACATGGCATCATGATATAGCAGTTTCAGACTTGACAGAACATTAACAGCAAGTAGCCTACTTCACAACCTTGATGCACTCACAAAAGGGCATATCAAAATACATGGATTGCACCACAGAAAATATGTTATAACTATTCTCCTAAAACATGTAGACGTGATGCTCAAAAGAAAATCACACAAAAAGATATTAAAAAGACAAAATGACAAGTTATAACAGTTTTCAGCAGTTAACAGCAACATGCACTTTTGCAACAGAGATAATGAGAGCTAGACGAACTCAAAAAAGCAAATAAGTGGCACTAAAATGAAGAGAGTGAAGAGAATAACTTGTGCATATCAAGATCAGCATCATAGAATTAACAAAAGCGAAGTTACAACACTCACAAAATGCATACATGATGTTAACATGCAGCAGATTTCAGCAGTTTATATCACTTAGCAGTTTTGCAACGAAGATTAATGCATCAATATGAAGAGTAACATGCATGCAAACTACTTCATCACGAAGAGAACTCTGATATAAACATTTTTACATATTACACGCACAAATCGGAGCAATGAGCATGGAGTTATGACATGACAAATATGCAACATGAGATGAAAAAAATCCTGGGACTTGGTGGAATTATACCCTCCGAAAAAGTCAACGCGGGACGAGGAGATCTGGGACAGAGGGATCCGGGCGCGGGGAGGCCGTTTGGTTCGGGGGGTTGGTGGATCTCGTCCAACCCCCGGATCCGGCGAACGCCGGCGAGGGGCAGCGATCTCCGGCGAGGTGCGGAGCTCCGGCGATACGGCGGTGACAGCGAGGCGGCGTGGGAGGCCGGCGGTGGGCGAGGCGGCGGTGCAGCGGGCGGCGGCGCGGCGTGCGGCGGCAGTGGGGCGGCGGCGGGGGAGGAGCAGGGCGGCGGAGGTGCTCGGGCCGGACGCGGAACCTCGCAGGCGGCTGCCGGAGGCGAACGGGCCCCGCGGGCCCGCGATGGGCTCGGTGGGCCGCGGTGGCCGCGGGCGGGAGACGGTGGCTGCGGGACACGTGGCAGCTGGCGATTAGACTGGGCACGGTGGCAGACGTGTCCGGTAACGAGATGGACACGTCCGGCTGAGGGAGGAGGAAGATGGCTAGGGTTTGCCCGAAAATTTCGGGGGAGAGGGCCTATTTATAGATAGAGGGAGTTAGGAGAGTCCAAATGAGGTGCGGTTTTTGCCCACACGATCATGATCCAATTACGAAGAGCATGGAGGGGATTTAGATGGGCTAGCGGGATGTTGTGGAGGGGTGCTGGGCTGCAAAGAAAAAGGGTCCGGGTGTTAACGCGGTTAACCGCTGGGGCATCAAGCGACCTCCAAATGGAATGATATTTTACAGGTGGTCCACCAGTGATGTACCAAGACCACTCGTCAACTCTCGGCCCATTCTGAGAACGTTTTTCTACAGCTCGCGAAACAAGATTTGGGAGGTGCGACGGGCGCGTGCGAGTGTGTCTGGGCTCAGAACGGACAACAGAGAGAACTGGGAGGACACGGACAAATGCAAGTTTTGAAAAGCATGCAGATGATGACATGGCAAAGTGCAACACGCAAGCAACTGACATGGTAACGGCGACGAATAACTAGAAGACACCTGGCGCATCGGACTCGGGGCGTTACACTACTCCTACTCCGGTGCCTAGGCCCTTCATAGCCACCACACCAGTCCGTTCGCCACTCCATGGGTTTACATGGATGATTTGCCCTGCTAATTGTAGTGATTTTAAGCAAAGGATGTAGTACTACTATGCAGTCATCTGCTACTGCTACCAAAACTACACCTAACATTGGTTCGAGAAAGAAAATTTTGTAGCAGTATACGTGAACGAAAAAAAGCAACTTAAAAAGGAAACATGAGAAACTGAAGATTAAAAAAGTAAGAAGGTCAATATGATGTCCCAAATAAGTTCGGCCAAAAACACATAAGTTGTAAATAAGCTCAAAGTTAAATTACAATCAGAAACCATGCTTAAGTTCATTCACTACAATCAAGTTCACGCACTACAATCCAGATGCGCAAGTTCATCTTTTGTGACACACTAAGTTCGAATTTTAATTTTATTTTAGTCCTAGTTTTGTGAGTTTCGTGATGTAAATTGTGTGGTCAGTGCAGATGGGAGAAGGTGGTCCCTCCACCGCCCACTGGCCACCAGAGGTGCAGACTCTGCCTCGACCACCTGCTCCCACCCCCCGCCATGACCCCTCACCATTGGATCCCGTCCGTCGAGCGCCGAATCTCGCCGGCCCTGGAGCCGCAATCCGCCGGAGTGATAAATCAGTTTAATTTCTCAGTTCAGCTAGTCTTCCTCTTCAAGTTCGATCCCATCCTGTTTTCTAAAATGTTAATATGGTAGCTGTATTATACTCATGTCCTGCATGGTTTGATCTGAGATGTAGGATCAAAGTGTTTCAGTGTCTGCTCAAATGTTGGTCTGCTGATCCTTGTGCAGGTAATTACACAAGTGAAGATCGATCCGACACCAAGGGGCGAGTTGATAAAATATTGCTGGCAATTTGCTCCCGCGCCATGGAGATTTGAGCCCCGAGCTTGTTGATGCACAATGGTGATTTTCTCCCGTGCCATAAAGAAGAAAAGGGTAGACCAAAACATGGAATCTGTACACACAGCAGCAGCTGCAAAGTTCAATTTTTTGTCTATGATGATTTGATTGCTACTTTTTGAAAGAAAGTGTGCATGACAGTTAGATATTTGTACACGAAAGTTCAATTCTCCCCTGTACGACAACAATACAATGATAGAAAAAAAATCAGTTCAGAAAAATACGCTGGAGGTTTGTCAGAATGACAGAAAATGTCAGTTCAAATTTTCTGCACCATCAGTTTTATTGCTTAATGTTGTAGTCACTTGTTTTCTTAATGCCATCAGGTGTTGGCTTAAAATACTTCAGTTCAACAAAAAGCTCCAGAAAAGTTTGGAGTGAAAAGCTCCATGGTGTTTCTTCGACTGCAGCATGTACATGCATCCCTACAAAAAATTGGTGAGCATCCCCCCATGTTGCATGTTGTTGCCGCAGGCTCTGCATTTTTCTTGTTGGAGACAAGCTATTGTTGCTAATGCATTTGGATTTGGACAAAAAAGAAGCGAGCGGGATGCTCATCATTTTCCACATCCATCTCTACTGAATTATGTTAGTCTTTTTCATATCATCTTTGAAATTTTGGTCCATTTTCTTTTTGCAGGATGCGTCAAAAAATAAAATAAAAGGCAGCATCTCAAATAGATGAATATTGGAAGTCCATTGCTATCTTGAGGTCTGTTGCCCTTCAACTTATAGACATATATGCTCAGTTATTGTTGTGTAACATAGAGTTACCGTGGACGTTCATGCTCCTTCACTTGTGTATATCTAGTTCAACATTTGGTGATTCTTCAGATCCCCTTAGCCGGCATTTTCAGTTCATCTTGCAGGTGATGGAGCTCCCCTTCAGTTCATCTTGTAGTTGTTTTGGGCAGTACAAAATACATCACCATAGTTAGTACAACATGGATGGCTTGGTAGTTGCTGGGATTCCCTACAGTGGCCAAATCCCAGTGCCTCTCATGATCTCTGCCTCCATTAGCTCCACCTCGCCATAGCAATCAGTCCAGAGGAGGGGGTGTAGCTGGTCCACCCGGTCCACCCGATTTTTCTTTCAAAATTTTCTTTGTGATGCATGCTCACTAATGGATCAGCAACTATTTATTGATATGGAGATGCGCTCCTGCTTTTTTTCTTGGGAAAACAAGATGCCTTTGCATACTTCAAAGTTGCTGCTTACTCCCACCAGACAATTGCGCAAGTTCAGTGGGTGTCGTCGAGCATGTTCAAAAGTATGCCCTTTGTGCAAAAATGTGAATTTTTGTCAGTATTTATTATATTTCATTTGGCAGAGGCTTAATGTGATATTGGGGAGCTTTATAGATGTACTGCCATTACACTTTTAAGGTCCTATAGTTCATTATATCATACATGTGTAGCCATTTAGTATGTATTAGAGGATCAGTTCTTGAAAAAGAAGAACACATACATAGTTCGATCAAAAAGAATGATCAGTTCGATAGTGCTCTCTCCTGCCTATTTTGGTTGATGTCCACAAATGGACAAACAATTGTGTCAGAAATGTTCTATTATTACTGGCATATAAGTACAAAAAAATTGAACATGAGGTCCTACATAGGCTTTGGAAAAATGTTTAAAAAACACAAAATTCAAAAAAGTTAAGTTCAAGTGGTAAAATAAGAGAAGTCCAGAACATCATCGCAAAACAAAGTTGAGTTCAAAAAAAATGAAACACACAACATTTCTTTTTGTTAAAAGTATGATTCAGTTCAACGATATAAACCATGCAAGTTCGGGGACGCAAATATAGTAAATTGTTGAAAAGCTACGAGGAAAATCATACCGAAAAAACAGAGTAAAGTATAGTATGTTAAAACACGCACAGTACAAAACCATATGGACATCAGTTCAAGTACTCTTTTTTCAGAACCTTTCAAAATTACTCTCCCAAGAATACAACAGTACAAACGCACACATAGATCAGTACAATTACTCTGTTTTTTCTGACGGAAAACAGCACGATGGGTCTCACCGAAATCCAAATTACTCTTCAATGGTTACGAACTTGAGAAAACGTTCAACATGACTAAGTTTTGTATTTTCGATATCGTTCCAACCGTATATTATTTGCCTCCTTTCGATAAACTTTAAAAAAACACGTTCGAAATTAAATTTGACCGTATTTGAATTCATTTTTAAACTGTAAGGAATTAGAAAAACATTTCAATACGAAAAGGTTGCGCATTTTCCATAGCTTTCCAACGCCGTATCATTTGCATCAATCCGACAAACCGTTTGCAAAAAATCGTGAAAATACGTTTCACCCAGAATTTCACCATTTTGCAAATTACTTTTAACTCGTATAGAATTAGAAAAAACAATAGATATATGGAAGATGCGGATTTTCACCAACTTTCCAACACCATCTTATTTGCTCAGTTCCGACAAATCGTTTGAAAATTGAGTCCAAAATACGATTCGCGTGTTCGGTTTTGTAAAACATGGTTTTTTTTAACTGCTCTTAAACCATAATGATTTTGCAAAAACGTTCAATATACTTGAAATATAGTTGTCAAGAGCTTTCCAATGATATATTACACGCCCCATTCTGACAAAACAAATGCAAAAAAATTTGAACTAAAGAAGACGATCTGTTGAACAGAACTGAAAGCAGCAGTTCAACCGCTCGAAAATCATCAGTACAACCGCCTGAAACCGTCGGTTCAAGTAGGGTAACAGAATAATATTCTGTTATGTGGAACAGAATAGCCTATATATATATATATATATATATATATATATATATATATATATATATATATATATATATATATATATAGGGTGGGTCTATTATGATAACACCCTTTAAGACCTTATTCTAATAACACTTCGGCTTATTCTGATAACACCCCAAAACGAACCGGACACAACAAAGACCAAAAAAAGAAGCATCCCACCTCACCCGTGCAGCCCACTACCCATCTTCCCCACTCCCCACCCCCCGCACCACAACCTTCCTCCCACTTCCTCCCGCAGCCGGCGCGCCCCCAACCCCCTCCCACGGCCGGCGCCCACCTAGCTACCTCCCATGGCCGCCGCGCTCCAACCCCTTCCAACCACTGGCAACCGCAGCGGCCATGGTGGGAGCCGGCCGCCACAGGAATCCTGCGAGGCCTCCACCACCAGATCCGGCCGCCATGGCCATCCGTGCAGCCACAAGCCGACGGATCCGGCTGCGACCGACCACCTCTCGCGCGTGGTGGCCGGATGGGAGGGCTGACGAGCTCCATGCCATGCTGGGCTCCTCCAGTGCCACCACTTCCTTCTTTCCCTTGGGCCGCACTACCTCCCGCTCTGCCTCCCTGCACTTTTCCGGCGAGCCGCCAATCCTCCACGCGCGTTGCCGGTGCCCCGGCTTTTCTTCCTGCAACACATGCCGACCCTTCTGCCCCTGCCCGCCTCACCCCGCCACCTCCCGGCGCACCTCCCTCCCTCCCTCCACCCCCATGCAGGCCATGGATCCGTGGCCCTCAATCCTTCCCCGGGGCAGATCTAGGTGAGGTCGAGGGGCACCGTCGCATCTCCTTCCCCTTCCCCCGGCATCGTCGACCATCCCCTCGCCTCGATCTACAGCGACATCGATGACTAGCAGTAGGGTACGCTGCCCTTCCTCTCCCCTTGAATTTTTGGGGCGCCGACGACACAGCGCGGTATCCGGCGGTCGGGCTCGGGGGTGGAGGTCGCCGCCGATCCCCTGCTGGATCTCTTTCCACCAAGAACCGGCAACCTCCCCTTCGATTTGGTCTCCCGTCGACAACGCCTCACCCCCTCCTCTCCGCACTCTTCTCCTTGGACGGCTGCGCACAGTCACCATCTCCAGCGTGTGGTTTCACCAGAAGGAGCCCAGGGAGCGCCTCTCTCTCACTACCGTGACATCTTCGACACAGGGGCTTGCAGTTCGCAAAATAATTTTTGTGTATTTTTTCAGATTATTATTGTTGATTTAAGTGAATTCAATTTCTAATGAAGTTTGTTAATTCTTCAGTGTAGTTCGCCTGGCGCCGGCATGAGGTTCACTAGCTCCTGCTTGCAATTTTTTTGATAGGAAAAGGTGGTAGCTCCTGCTTGGAGTTCGCCATGGTAGATGGGTTGATGCAGCCCACTTGAAGGAGTCTTGTGGTTCACTGTGTTCAACAAGGAAAAAGAAAAAGAGTGTAGTCTTGTGATGCAGCCCACTTGTTTCATTTTTGTGTGTATTTTGAAGATGGGGTGGAGGAAGACAGTGGTTTTTGTGTGTATTTTGAAGATGAGGTGCAGTGCTATGGGAACTGGACATGCAGTGCACTGGCGCCGGCTTGCCTTTCATGGACAAAAATGTGGATTTATTTTTTAAGTCCCTCGTCACTGTAATTTGTGTGTGTTTGTATTGTGGATTAAAAATAGGATCATTGCAGTTTGTTTCGCCATGTCTCGTAGTTCAGAGAAGTATAGATTGCAACTCTACTGAAAACGTGCATTGAAGACAACAACACATTTTTTAAGTGCAGCTCACTTGTTTCATTGCCGCAGTGATCTTCTCTCTCCAAGTGGTTCACTATGTTGCCAAGTGCAAAAACAAATTGGGAGAAAGTAAATTGAAAAAGGTTGATTTTTTGTGCAGCTCACTCTGTTGTTGTGTGCAGTAGAAACAAAATTGGAAAAAGAAAAAATAGATTCAATACACTAACCTCGTCACTGCAGTGCATACTCGTTGATAAAAAAAGTTGATAAAAAAAGTTGCAGAGACGATAAAAGAAAAGGAATGTGGTTCACTTTTCATAGTATTGCGGTTTCAATAACGCTCAACACGAAGTGCACCCCACCTCGTTTGGGAAATTTACGTCCCACAAAAAATCATGCAGTGCACTTGTCCGTCTGATGAAGTGCGGGTTTTAGTCTAAAAGAAGTGCGGTTTGATAGCTCGTTTGGGAAAATTTACGTCCCACAAAAAAGAAATCATGCAGTGCACTTGTCGGTCTGATGCAGTGCGGGTTTTAGACTAAAGAAGTGCGGTTTGCTACCTCGTTTAGGAAAATTTACGTCCCACAAAAAAAGAAATCATGCAGTGCACTTGTCGGTCTGATGTAGTGCGGTTTTTGGTCGGAAAGCAGTGCGGTTTTCTATCTGATGCAGTACGTACGACGATTTTGGGTCGCGAAAAAACAGAGTGTCCGCATTTTGGTAAATTCGAAATTCCTCTTAAACCGTAAAGAATTAGATAGAGTGTTCTATATGAAAAAGTTGCGTCTCGTCGATATCTTTCCAATGGCGTATCGTTTGAATCATTCCGACCAGCAGTTTGCAAATATTTCGCGAAAAACGGCCGCTGTCACTCGTCGTCCGTCGCACGATTTTCAAAATTAACTTAAAATCGTAAGGAATCTCAAAAATATTTCAACATATGAAAGTTGCGCCTCGTTCATAGCTTTCCAACGGCGTATCACACGCCTCATTTCGACAAACGGTTAAAAAACTAGAGCGAAAACAGTACCGAAAATTTTAAAAAACTTGAAAAACAGAATTCCGCGATTTAGTAAATTTGAAACTGCTCTTAAACCGTAACGAATTAGAGAAATATTTATATATGGAAAAGATGCGCCTCGACGATATCTATCCAACGGCGTATCATTTGCTTCATTCCGACAAGCGGTTTAGAAAAAAACGCGAAAAAACGCTCGCTGCCACTCATCATTCGCCTCACCATTTTCAAAATTGCTCTTAAACCGTGTGGAATCTCGAAAAGTGTTCAACATGTCGAAGTTGTGCCTAATCCATAGCTTTTCAACGGTATATTACACACCTCATTCTGATAAACGTTAAAAAATTAGAGCGAAAACAGTATCGAAAAAATAACGCGTGCAATTTTTTCCGACGAGAAGTTCACTAGTCTCTATTGCAGTGTTCGTCGTCAAAATGATGCAGTGCGCTTCTGTTTGAGCGTGCAGTGCGGAAGTGGTGTGCAGAATAGTTATTCTACTAATATTTATGAAATTATTGTAAGATTACCTCGGGTGAAGAATAACATATTCTGGACCCTGGGTGATGAATATATATATATATATATATATATATATATATATATATATATATATATATATATATATATATATACGGTCTATTCTGCTAATATTTGTAGAATAACTATTCTGCACACCACTTCCGCACTGCACGCTCAAACAGAAGCGCACTGCATCATTTTGACGACGAGCACTGCAATAGAGACTAGTGAACTTCTCGTCGGAAAAAATTGCACGCGTTATTTTTTTGGTACTGTTTTCGCTCTAATTTTTTAACCGTTTATCGGAATGAGGCATGTAATATACCATGGAAAAGCTATGGATTAGGCACAACTTCGACATGTTGAACACTTTTCGAGATTCCACACGGTTTAAGAGTAGTTTTGAAAATAGTGCGGCGGATGACGAGTGGCAGCGAGCGTTTTTTTCGCGTTTTTTTCTAAACCGCTCGTCGGAATGAAGCAAATGATAAGCCATTGGATAGATATCGTCAAGGCGCATCTTTTTCATATATAAATCTTTCTCTAATTCATTACGGTTTAAGAGCAGTTTCAAATTTACTAAATCGCGGAACTCCGTTTTTCAAATTTTTTGAAATTTTCGGTACTGTTTTCGCTCCAGTTTTTGAACCGTTTGTCAAAACGAGGTGCGTGATATGCCGTTGGAGAGCTACGGACAAGGCGCAACTTCCATATGTTGAAATGGTTTTGAGATTCCTTACGGTTTTTAGTTAATTTCAAAAATCGTGCGGCTGACTTCGAGAGGCAGCGACTGTTTTTTCACGAAATTTTTACGAACGGTTGGTCGGAATGATTCAAATCATACGCCGTTGGAAAGATATCGACGAGACACAACTTTTTCATGTAGAACACTCTCCTAATCCCTTACGGTTTAAGAGCAGTTTTGATTTTACCGAAAAGCGGACACTCTGTTTTTCGCGACACCCAAATGGACGTGGGTACTTCATCCGACTGAAAACCGTACTGCAACGGACGAAAAATTGCACTGCATCACACGGGTAAGAGAACTGCATGGTTTCTTTTATTCAAACACAATTTTTTACACAATTTTTTCAAGGACGAGAAAGTAGAGTGCACTTCACATCGGGTGTAAATGAACCACAACACTATCAAGAAGTGAACCGCATTACTTTTCTTCGCTTCCGTAACATTTTTTTGCACTTACGGGATGAACAACATCATACGGCCAACCACACTGCTTCAGAATGAAAACTGCACTGCATCAGACGGGCTAGTGAACTTCATGTTTTTGTTTTGAGACGTAAGACTTTCCAGATGAGTTTTTGTTGTTTCTTTTTCATTTTTTTTCACGAACGATAATGGACCGCAGGGCAAGTGAACCGCACTGCATCAGACGGGGCAAACAAACTGCATGATTTTTTTGTTTTTATCCTAAAAATTTATGAAGAGTGGACCACTATACGAATTGATGAGAGCTGCAAAACATTTTTGTAGCTGTACAAATATGTCCCAACCGAATTGTCGTGGCTAGTGAACCTCATATAACAAACATGTCTCAACTACATAGTCGATGATAATGTACTGCATTAATCTTTAGGGAAAAAGAGGTTCACTAGAACACCCCCAAGAAGAGTGCTGAACTCCGCAAACAGGTCGGCCGCACTGCATCAACAACACCCAAAACCACTCTGAATTGATCTGCTAGGAGCTCTACTGCACCGAACTATAGATAAAAGTAACACCAAAAACTGAAGAAATTTGCACCGTTTTGAAGCTCACTGAAGAAATTAGCAGGCACACACCTAAAACCAAAAGTAAATTTCAATCAAGTCATATATACCCGGCAGACTAAACCACATAACCACACGCTTGCTACTACTCTTTTCCTGTAGAAGATTCAAATCGCGCCCGAGCTCACTAAAGCTAACTGAAGATGCAAATTAACAAAAAACTGCACTGCATGCTCGCAGTAGAGTTGAACGCATAGGATGGAGCGAGAGGTACATCGGTCCAGCGAACACCTGCAACAAACTTAAGTACACTGCATACCCTCTTGTGCCAAACTGCAAGGCGCATAGGCTGACCACGGCAAGTGTACCGCACGCGTGTGGAATCCATCGCCAGTGACGGTGCTCAGCCGTTCCCCACAATGGACAGCACGCACGAGCCGGCAAACTGCACAACACATACACGCACCAAACTGAATCTCATTTGACTGGAGCGGCCCGGCCTCCTCCTGCTCGTTGTCACATGCTGTGGTAGCCTCCTCTAGACTGGAGAGTCCACGGATGGGGGCGCCAGGGGGTGCCGTCGCCGGTGGAGGTGCCGCCGGGGGAAGCATCCTGGCCGGAAAAAACAAAGAGCCTGGTGGGACGTGGGAGGACGGAAGGGGTCGGAGGGGCCGCGATGGGAGATGCCCGGATGCAAGGCGCTGGTGGCAGCCGACGGCAGAGGAGGGAAGCGACGGGGCATCTGTGGGACGGTTTCCGGGTCGGATCCACCCCCACCGCACTGCGTCATGAATCCATGGGGAGCAGGGCAGCTTGATCCCGGGGAGGGTGCGACGGCTGGGACGACTGTCCTTTTGACCATCGGCGAGGCGTCCATAGAGGGGCGGAACGGGAAGGAGAAGGTGGTGGTGGTGGGAGGCCGAGGCGGGGTTGCAAGGCGGCGCCCCGTCATGAATCCGGCGGCGGCGGCCAGGAGAGGTGCGGCTCCGGTTTTAGAGGAGGGGGAGACAGGGAGGTAGAGCCGGCTCTCGTCGGATCCGGCCGTTGCTTGACGGGGCGTGGCCGGCGGATGTAGGTTGCTTGGCGGGGGCGGCGGCCCAGTGCGGGGATGGCGTGGCGGCGGCGCAGGGGAGGGAGCTGGCGTGGCGGTGGGAGGTTGTGGGACAGGGACGAGCAAGGGTTGCCAGTTCCCCTAGGAGGCCGGTGAGGCGCGGTGGGAGGGGAGGGCGGAGGCGCGCCGACCGGCGGAGGGGCTAGCGTTGGAGATCTGGGACGGGGATGGTGGGGAAGGAGGTGGGGCACCGGAGTCGGCCTGGTGGTGGGAGGCCTGGTTGAGGTCCGTCGTGGGGAGGAGTGGGGGAGGAGAGGTGGCAGGTGGGTTGGATCGGTGGTGTTAGCTAGGAGGAAGAAAGTGGAGGGAATCGGGGGGAGGAAGAAGATGGAGAAAAGTGAGGTCGTGGGAGGAGAGGGAAGAGTGGGTGGGGTGGGGATTGCTTCGGCCGGCTCTGTGGTAGTGTGGTGCACGTCGGGTCGGTTAGTGTGGTGTTATCAGAATAAGGTGGGGATGTGCAGAATAAGACTCTATAGGGTGTTATCATAATAGACCCACCCTATATATATATATATATATATATATATATATATATATATATATATATTGTTTTGTTCCTTGAAAAGGAATGTTCCCATGATAGAATGTTTTCACAACACAAAGATGCATGTTATATCTCTTGTAAATATGGATAACAACTTATTTTCAGAAGCAATTCTCAGAAGCATAATTTTTGGAAGCAGTTAGTGCTTCCAATGGTGAAAGGAATGTTTCCATGGCAGAATGTTTCCATGGTGAAAGTAATATTTACATGGCACTAGTAAGCTTGCACGTGCAATGCACGTCTCGACTAATGCTATTTTCAGAGATACATCTACTCTCAATCAAATGCATCTTCTATACATGTCTCATAAGTACTACGTATGCTTATAGCTCTCGATGACAGTGTAAGAAAATGACAAACAGGAAAAAAACAACCAAGATAATAGTCATCATATGATATGATACCATACTTTCTAAGTTAGTATGGGAGGTCCAAAACCACGTTTTCAGGCTCTTACAGCTACTAAGAGTTAGGTTTAAAGTTGTTGAATGTCTTTTTCTTTTACTCTATACAAATAGAGATTATTAATGGTGCTTTCAAAAACTACACAAATCCATGATTATATGCGTGAACCTCATCTATTTTGGGGGCAATGTTGCAAATTACAATTTATACATTTTCTTCCCAAGAGAATTTACAAAGGTATGCTTAACAAGGCAACATCAATGTTGGATTCGGCATCGTCAGATGCCAAGAATCCCTCGTACATTTCAAAGGCAATATTTATTTCCAAACAAACAGCATGCACGCTGGTTGGAGATGAATTCATTCAGATTCTTGTAGACCATCCATCACTTTGTTTTACCTGCAATTCCGGTATGTACAAGCACAACACTATCCAGCACAATGAACATGCACAGAACAGAAGTAAAAGACAAGTTGGCAGTTACATTTCAAACTAAAAAGTGATCTTTTATCTATTTTTTGAGAATATTCCTTTATAGTTTATTTTTCTTGGTTAGTAGAAGTAAGTAGGAAGACAAGATATTTATCTGTTTTTTATTTAGGAAGATCATTTTGCCACAGCCAATGAGTTGAGTTCACAGTCTTACCATACCACCACAGCAGCAACTTGGCCTCCATTTGAACACCTTATGGTATCCAACCAGAGTAATCGATTTCGAATTTCTGCAAATTTGGGAACCGGGCACACAATGATGTCAGTGCTTTTCCAGCAGTGCAAAGACCAGAACCAACATGGTTAGCACCCCTTTGATTCCCTCAATTTTGTAGAGCTACTTTTTTTTTGCGAATACGCAAGCCGCGTATCTTTGTATTGATAGAAGGAGATAGTAGCATGGGATTACAACGCATACAAGGCCATGTACGCATAGGCATGGTGCACAAGCGTTGGAGCAGCCTAGAACAAGGGGGCTGCTCAGCCCTCGCGACTCCGCTAGCAACTACGCGCCAGGAATGATGTTAAGCAGTCCGTTGGCGCCTGCCTTAGCCCATAGGCGCGCCTCGTCTTTGATGGTGTTGGAGATCATCGAGAGCGAAGGGGTGTCCTGGTCGAAGATACACGCATTGCGGTGTTTCCATAGCCACCATGCTGTGAGGATGATGAGAGAGGATAGCCCCTGTCGAACAGGCTTCGGAGAGCGGTCGAGGCAGGAGGTCCACCATGTCTGGAAGGGGGTGTGGGCATCCGGGAGGTCGACGGTCATGCGAGCCCAGCTAAGGATGTCATGCCAGACCTGGAGCGAGAAGGGGCAGGCCGTGAGTAGGTGATGCATGGACTCGAGTGCCTGATCGCAGAACGCGCAAGAGTCCTCGTGCGGAAGGCCGTGGCGGGCCAGGCGCTCCGCGGTCCAGCAGCGGTCTTGCATGGCAAGCCAGAGCAAGAATCTAACGCGTAGGGGCGCCCAGGGGCGCCAAGTGAGCCGCCAGTGGGGGTCCTCACATGCGCCAACGAACAGGGCCTTGTAGCAGGAACTCGCGGAGTACACGCCGGAGGCAGTCCAACGCCAGGTGAGCACGTCCGGCGTGGGGTAGAGCGGCGTGTGGCGCACGAGACGCCGGAGGTGGACGTACTGGACCATGGTCGCAGGGCCGAGCGCGCCGCGGATGTCGTGCACCCAAGAACGCAGGTGCAGGCCGTCTCGCACTGTGTGGTCTCTCCGAAGGCTGCGAGGGACGAGAGCGTAGACTAGAGGAGCGATCTCAGCCACGGATCTGCCATCTATCCAGTGGTCGGTCCAAAAGCGGCAAGTGGCGCCCGAGCCCAGCCGCCAGCTTGTGGAGGCGCGGAAGATGGCCTTAGCGTCAGCGTCGTGAGGGATGGGGAGGTGGCTCCACGGACACGCGGGATCAGTGCGCTGGAGCCACAACCATCGAACACTCAAGGATAGCCCCGTGCGATAGATGTCTCGGATGCCCAGGCCACCGAGGGAAATAGGACGGGACACACGCTGCCAATTGACGCGACATTGGCCTCCGTTTGCCTCCTTGTGACCCGCCCAAAGGAATCCGCGGATGATCCGGTTCACCTTCTTGATTGCCGATTTGTTGAAGGCAATGGCCGTGAGGAAGTGGGTGGTAATGGCGCAGAGGACATGCCGCACGAGCGCGAGGCGATCACCTTGAGAGAGCATGGAGGCGCGCCAGGTGGAGAGCTTGCGGCTGAGCTTGTCGAGGATCGGCTCCAGACTCGTCGGGCCAGCCTTGCGGATGGCGAGAGGTAGCCCCAGGTAGGGGATCGGGAAGTGCGTCACCGGGCATTGCATCTCGGAGGTGATCGTGGCAATATGATCGTCAGTGCATTGGATCGGGGTCACCGAGCACTTGTTGAAGTTGGTATGAAGCCCGGATGCTTCGCCGAAGACATGGAGGAGGGCGTGCACGGCCGCGATGTCATGGCTGTCCGGATGGCAAAAAATGACGACGTCGTCCGCGTAGATTGATATGCTGGAAGCCGCGTGCCGGGTAGTCAGGCGATGCAGGAGGCCTGCGTCCACAGCGCGTAGAAGCATAGAGTTGAGGACGTCGATCACGATTGTGAAGAGCATGGGAGAGACCGGATCGCCTTGCCGCAGCCCATGGGCATGGTCGATCGGGGGACCCGGGTGCCCATTGACAAGCACCCTCGTCGAGGCCGTGGAGAGAAGGATGGAGATCCACTCGCGCCATCAAGGCCCGAATCCAAGATGGGTCAGGATTTGGAGCAAAAACGGCCAGGAGACGCAGTCAAAGGCCCGCGCGATGTCGAGCTTGAGAAGCATACGTGGCGCCTTGAGGTTGTGGAGGAGACGGGCCGTTTGTTGCACAAGCATGAAGTTGTCGTGGATGCACCGCCCGCCGATGAACGCACTTTGGTTGGCGGAAACCATGGAGCCAAGATGGGGGGCTAGCTGGAGGGAGAGCAGTTTAGCGACAAGCTTAGCGAAGATGTGGATGAGGCTGATAGGACGGTAGTCATATAGAGAGAGCGCGTCAGCTTGTTTCGGGAGCAGGGTAAGGAGTGCCTCATTGAGCTTCTGGAAGCATTGGCCGTTCATGGAGTATAGCTTATCGAAGGCCTCGCGGAAATCGTGCTTTATCGTGTCCCAACAGGCGACGAGGAACTCGGAGGTGAAGCCATCGGGGCCGGGCGCCTTCCCGGTCGGCAAACTTTTCACGGCGGCCCATATCTCATCATCCGTGAATGGAGCGTCGAGCCCGAGCAGGTCGAACCGCGGGACCTGGAGGGCGTGGAGGTCAAGCGTGATCGCGCGTTCTGAAGCGGTGCCGAGCACGTCGGAGAAGTGGTCGAAGGCGGCGGTGACCATATCATCGTGATCGGTGATGGCGGTGGATCCCACCTGGAGGCTCGTCATAATGTTGTGCTGCTTGCGGTGAGCCGCGTGGATCTTGAAGTAGGAAAGCGCAGCATCGTTGCTACGGAGCCAAGAGAGGCGCACTCGTTGCCGCGCGATCAATCTCTCAAGGGAGGCCAGACCCAGGTAAGAGGCCTTGAGCTTCCGGCGCAACCAGGTCTCAAGGGGAGAGAGCGATCTGGAGTCTTGCGCCGCGTCAAGACGCGCAATGAGCTCGCGTGCAACCTTGAGCTGCAAGGAGACGTTGCCGATTGTGCAAGCGGTCCAGCTCTGCAACTGTCTCGCCGTGGTCTTGAGACGTGTCACGATCCTTCTGAAAGGGTCGGCGTCAGGCGCAGAGGAAGTCCAGGCCGTAGAAACCACGTCGTGGAAGCCTTCAAGCTTAGGCCAGAAACGCTCGAAGTGAAATCGCCTAGCACCGGGCGGCTGCGCCACACAATCGATCAAAAGCGGGCAGTGATCAGAGGCGGCAGAGGAGAGGCACTGGAGAAGGCAGTGGGGGTGGGCAGTCTCCCATCCGGAGGTGCAAAGGATGCGGTCGTTGGACCAAGTATAGCGGCGGGTGTGCATATATAGGTCTCGGAGCTCCTCATTCGCAATGAATCGGCGAAATCTACCAATGATGCGGTGGTTGATGTTCGCGTTGCTTTTCTCGGCCGCAGAGAGGATCATGTTGAAGTCACCGCCGAGGAGCCATGGGCCTATGCGGGAGTCACGAACATCGTGCAGTTCGGCCAGGAACTCGATCTTGTCGTCATCGTCTTGGGGCCCATAAACCCCGGTGATCCACCAGTGGCCCTCGCCAGCTGGGGGTAACCAAAGCCGTGACATGGTACGTCCCACGATCGGGTTGGAGAGGGAGAGGTCCGAACGGCGCCAGGCGAGTAGAATGCCCCCTCGGGTGCCGGCTGCGGGGAGGAAGAAATAGTCTTCGTATAGAGGGCCAAGCATGTCAAGCACGATGGAATCGGTGACGAGCGCAAGTTTGGTCTCCTGGAGACAAACGATGGAAGGGGAGGCAACGATGATCACGCTGCGAACAGCCGTTCGCTTGGCGCCGGAATTGAGGCCACGAACGTTCCAGAATATCGCTTTAAAGTTGTAATCCATATAGAGAGGAAGAGGGCGTTTGGAGTACAAGCACAGCAGCACTAAGCCTCGATGAGCTGCACACTGGACGCGTGGGCATCCTCCGGGAGCTGCCAACCGAAGAAGTCCGCGAAAGCCTGGGGCACATCCAAGGCCAAGGGCTGCTCGAAGAGGCGGGCGTATTTGTCGAGAACGTCGTTGGGGATGGTGGAGTCGTCGTCGGCAATGAGGCCAAGGCGCTTGAGAAGGACTCGTTTCGCCTTCATCTCCGAGCTGAGACCAAGATCGGCCCGGACGATCCGGAAGCTTCGCCGTGGCGTGAAGTTAGCTGGTAGTTCCTTTCGTCTACATCGTGGCTTGGGAGTAGGCAGGACGGAGGAGGCCCGGACAGTAATAGCATCGACGAAGGAGGCCAGAGGGGCGTCATGAGCGGCCGATTGCATGGGCTGCATGGCCAGGCTGGGCGTAGCTGGTTCCTGGTTGGTTGGCGTCGCGTCAAAAGGAGTAGCCGGGCCCGAGGTGGGGCCGCGCGGGGCGGCAGCGGGCAAAGGAGCGATCTCCATGCAAGAATCTTGGCGTGGGGTGGCGGGGCAAGCGCCAATCGGCAGCGGGGTGGGCGCGGGGCCGGGGTTGGGCGCGGGCCCGGGTGATGGGACGGGGATATGCACGTCGCACCCAGGGGCCAGAACCAACTCGGGGGCGGCATGCGATGCAGGGTCCGCGCCCGGTGGGGCCTCCAAGGCAGGGCCAACCGTCCAATCGGGGCCATGCGATGCGGGTTCCGCGTCCGGTGGGGCCTCCAAGGCCGGGCCGACCACCCAATCAGGGCCATGCGAGATCATCGCGAGATCCGAGGGCGCGGTGGCGAGGCAGTTGGAGGTAGGCGTGGATGGGATGGGCGAAGCATCTGGACCAGCGAGATCACGTGCGGAAGGCACGGCAGCCATTGGCCCGTTCGAAACGCGCTGGTCTCCACCCTCCTGGGTCCCCCAGGAAAGCACAGGAGCGGATTGGTGGGCCCCATCCGGTGGCAGCGGCTTTTCAGGACGGGCCAACGGGCGGGCCGGAACAGCATCTACCACCGGTCCCAGCCTTTGACGCGCGGGGACCCGGTCAAAAGGCGCGAGACAGCCTGGGTGGGGCCCGAGGATGCCGGCCGAAACACGGCACGGCGGTGGCGCGTGCGCCCGGCGGCGACCACACCGGCTCCCGCCCTGACGAGGGGGGCGCGAGTCTGGCTGGGCGGGGGGGAAGACGTGCTGCTGCGGCCACCGAGGGGGGAGAGGGGGGAGCTCAGCCCTTGGTCAGCATCGCCGGCGGACGGCGGCGGAGGCGGAGGTGGAGAGGGGCGGCGGTAATCGAGGCAGGAAGCGACGTGGATGCGGATGGGGAAGCGCGCCAACCCAAGGGCGAAGCGCTCCGCGCGGTCCGGGTCGGCATCGGGCTCCACCGCGTCGTCGTCCTGCACGAGGAGCTCGGAGGAGCGCGGGATGGCGTCGGGGTTGATGGTCCAGGCCGAGAGCCGGAAAACGGACATGTCGGACATGTCCCGAGTCTCCGGCGCTAGGTGCTCAATCTTGCAGAACGGAGACAGCAGGGACTCGGCGGCGGAACGATGCC
The DNA here is from genome assembly GCA_963921465.1 of Triticum timopheevii. Classification (NCBI taxonomy): domain Eukaryota; kingdom Viridiplantae; phylum Streptophyta; class Magnoliopsida; order Poales; family Poaceae; genus Triticum; species Triticum timopheevii. Next base: position 240,940,388 of record OY997264.1, on the reverse strand, counting down.
AAGCGTGGTCAGGGACGCTGAAGAGCTCCAGCGAGACGAGGAAGAGGGCCTTCACCGGCTCGGACCCCGCGGTCCGGCCCCAGGGGTGGAAGATGAGGCGGAAGCGCGGTGTGCGCACGCGGGATGTGGCGACGCGGGCCCGCAGCGATGGGTCGTTGAAGCGAACGAGGAAATCCTCCGGAGCGTGCCGGTGGACGGAGAAGTCACCGTCGGCGAGGCCGCACTGGGAGCGAAGGGATGTAGCAATCTCTTCGCAAGATACACCAGTGCGCCGGCCCGCGACTATGACCAGAAGCGCGCGCTCCAGAGCGCGCTCGGCGGCAATGACCTCCTGGGAACAACCAAGGTAGCAGACGGCCGCGGCGGGGCGGGAAGCTGGGTGGCCAGAAAGAGGGGTGGCGACTGAGGAACCCACCGAGGCCGTCGAGGGCAGGTGCGAGGACGTCGCAGGAGCCGAGGACGCCGGCGAGGGGGCGCTGAGCCGTCCCGAGGCAGTCCACCCGGAGGACGCGGGGAAGGCGACAAGGGGCGCAGGCCGGCGCTGCCAACCGACCCGGAGGACGCGGGTGTGAGCAGCCCGGAGGAGGAGCGGGTGGACGCCGCCGAGCCAGCGGACGTCGGGCGGCCGTCGACCGCCGGTGGAGAGGGGACGCGACGCCGGAGCGGAGGGGGGGAGCGGCCGTCGGACGAGGGTGGGGCTGCACGAGGGAGCATGCATTGCTTGGCGATGTGGCCGAAAAACGACACCTTGTGTAGCGGATGTCCTTCCTGCACTCCAAGCCCGGGTGGGCGTCAAGGCAGCGCGGGCAGTCACCATCCCGAAGCCAGGAGGGGCGCGGGCGAGGCCGGGCCTCGGCAGCGCGGCGGTGGCGGCGGGGCTCACGCGACCGCGGGCGCTTGCGTCCCCGAGCAACTTGCCAGGCGTCGGGCTCGCCCCCCTCCGAAGGCATCCGGCAGATCTCGGAGCGGACGGGGGGCCGAGCAGCAGGCGGCGAGGGGCGCGCAACGGGCGGGGAGGACGAGGGGCGCGCAGCAGGCGGCGAGGGGCGCGGCGCCGGAGGGAAGGGTGTCGGAGCTGGCGAGCGGCACAAGGCCTGGCGGTAGGAGGGAGGGGATCCGTCGGCGGAGGGGCTGGACTCGAGCCAGCGGTCCTCGCGGGAGCGACCGACGGCGGGGAAGGGGGAGAGGGCCATGTCGGCGCGCTGGGCGGCGCGGCCGAGGTGGCCGGCGCCGAGGGCGGTGGACGCCGGGGCCGGAGTGGCCGCCGGCGTGGGGGCTAGGAGCGTGGGAGCGTGGGGGCTAGGAGCGTCAGTACATGTTCATTGCTTCAAATATGTCTATGGTCTTATTTTACTACTGGTTGTGAATGTGGTGCATCTGGTACTTTGACACAAGGGAAAGATAGTTCAGATCACTTGTACTGGTGATCCTCTTGAGAATCTCTATCACCAGAGCCTCCGGTAGGTCCTCCATCAAGCAAATTCAGTTGTACCAATCAGGTAATATATATCAAGCTTCAGAAAACAACCAAAGAGCTGGACTCAAACTTATGATATATCAGAACAAAAAATGCATGTGAAAATGGACTCAAAGTTCAGAATAATGCATGTGAAGAAGGAAAAAGTGATGATGAGTAGCAGAGCCTGAATAATGAACTAACAAAGAGAATACAAATAAACGAGCTAGAATTGACGCAAGCAATTGCAACAAGACCCACGTGCTGAATCTGAACAGACTTATTTTTTATTTTTTGAGAACCTATTTGGAGGCGCCTAATTCATATAGTAACATGAGAACCAGAGCATATACGCAAATTAGTTAGTATTTGTAGGGAGATCATTTTGCCACAGCCGATGAGTTGAGTTCAGTCTTACCATACCACCACAGCAGCAACTTGGCCTCCATTTGCACAAACCTCCATTGGAAGATAGTTGGGTTTCTGCTCTGTACCAACTTGCAGGCAAGGGAGAAAATTGTAACCTAGTTGCGGCTTGTAGGTTTCTCGAAAGTACTCCCTAACAGTCTTGGTTTCGTCGGTCAATAATTCAAACCCCAAATCTCGCTGGACTGCTTTGTCAAGCCAGTGATGGGGTATTTTCTGCACACTTCTCCTCGGTGGGCGACCTCAACTCTCAGACCCCTGAGGGCCTTCTTAATCTGCAGTGGAATGTGAACCTACCATACCACCACAGCAGCAACTAGGCCGCGATACATTTGATACAGAAAATATGCATACCTCAAGATAATAAGATCATTAATGCCGCGAATGAGATCTCTCCTGTTAAGAACCTCCCCTATGAAATCGGTCAGCGACACAGCTCGAACAAAAGCAGTCGATGACATGTCGAAAATCAAAAATTCACAATACATTTACTGGCAGTAACATCACTCATGCCTCCTGGCACAACATGTTTCAGATAAGTGGAAACAGAATGCAAGGAATATATGTGACAGTCCTATGTTGAGGGACAATCCACTCTGGGTAGGTTTGATGCTCTGGTAGAAATTGTGCCATCCTTCGATATCCTGGCCTAACTTGATGTGTTCCTCGATGGTCTGCGAGAAGAAAGACCGGTCTAGCCGGACGAACCTGAGGCACACAGTGACAACAAGCCATCAACAAATAAGAAAAGCATGCAAAATGATCGATAACGACTAACAGCGCAAAGGGCAAAGAGCAGATGTTACCCCATGTCGTTCTGTTCATTGAGAATGATGTCGCAACACAATGTCGAGCACCTGCAAAGGTCATGAAAACATGTGGCAACATAAGGATAGGAAATGAGGAAAACACGATAAGATGGCTGGTGGATTTGCATCAAGTGCTCAGACTTGGCTGCAAAGTCTGTTGATTTACAGCAAGCTATGGACCCAATATTAATCAATTCATCCAACGTCCATTGGTATGAAATGTTGCATGTTACAGTTCTCCGGAACACAATCCAGGAAACTATAAGGTAATTACTCATAAGAATATGGCTCTACTAAGATACCTAGATTCTATTTGCTTTCTTCGGGGTTCAGAACTTGCAGTCGTAGGTGCTGTAACTTCCAGTTGATACCTATGACTGCTCTGTCTACTCTTGATCCTTGATAGAAGGACAGACATACCACCACAATCCTCCATGATTATGCTATTCTTGTAACATAGAACAGCTTAGAAAATCATAAAGGTAACCAAATGGTTCACACCTTTAAAGTTCAGTTTAGTATATCATAATATCATATGATAAGTAGAATAACATCTCCAATGCAAAAATAAACAAGAAGCATAAGAGATTCTGTTCTTACTAAATATATCAAGGTGATAAGCTCTCCATCTAGCTCCTGAAGGCGACTAACTGTCTCTGCCCAAGTCAGCCTCAATCGCGGATCAAGTGCACTAAAGAACCTGTGTTAATTAATAATGGTGACCTAAACTACCTCTAGAATAACAAATAAACAAGATAAATTGACACGAGCGTATAATCGAAAATGAGGTCAAATGGTTCACTTGGTCTCCACTTGGAGAAATCAGGAACCAAAAAAGTAATGAATTCTGCATTTGGCAAAGATGATGACGACCGCAGCGCCTGCGCTAGTATGTCCGTGGAGATTACAGCCATGAGTATCTGCAGCTGCTGCAATCTGACCAGGGTGGCGTGCTTGATGGTCACCTTGAACTTCCTCGCCCTCCTGCAAACATACATGTCATGGGGAACCTGATCACCTCATCTTATCATGTCATGCAGCTCACTGACTAACTAACTAACTCAGTTTACCTTTGCCCAGATGGACCTTGCTTGTTGTCAGATAAGGTGACCTTGAACTCCTTGGTGTTGAACGGCAGGTCGCCGACAGTGTACAGGCTCTTGCGGCCTCCTTGGTAGTACCCACAGCCACCATCACCGCCTCCTTGGTAGTACCCACGGCCACCGCTATCTCGTTGGTAGTAACCACAGCCATGACCACCACCACCGGCACCGCCTCCATGTCCATGGTAGTATCGCCCATGGCCAGTGCCGCCATCGGGATTGCCGTCGCCTAGTCCACCACCGCAGCTTCCGTAGTATGGCCCGGCCGCTGCGGCCACCATACCCCGCCTGAGCAGCATCGGGGTCGGCCTGGCCACCGTAGCCATCTTCCCTCACCAAGCGCAAGCACGCACACACGTACTGAAAGCGAAGCAACCCACACGCGTGGACCAATCGACTCTGCCTTGTGGAAGGGGAAGGAGAAAGAAACCGAACGAATTTTTGGACCGGCAGCCGCGAGGGAGAGAAGGGAGGAGAAGGGTGTTGGGCGCAACAGACCGGCAAAGGAGGTTGTTGGCCGCTTGCAGGAGCGCGGGTGGCGACCGGAGGCGTGGTCGACTCGGGGCGGATCCGGGAGGAGCGCACGGGAGGAGGTGGAGGAAGGAGAGGCGACACAAGGTTGCTGCAGATCCGCTCTTCTCGATCTTGATCTGGTGCCTAGAGGAAGAAGAAGGAAGGGTCGTGGAGGCGTGTTTCGTTGGAATCGATCAGAAATCAGGAAGCGACGCGAGCCGGGATCACGAGACATGGAGGACTGCTCGGGGTAGAACATTTGATCTCAGACGTTGATCTAAATAGCAGACAATTGGCGCAATATGGACAGTAGGATGTGTTTAAATTGATTTATCAGAGGGTCCTGGTTATTCCGTGTACAGTTTGCTGTGTGGATGTAGGGTGATTTATGTTTGTTTTTTTAATAGTAGTATAGATAAAGATTCACATTACCTCCTTTAAATATTGAGAACAAATTATTTTCGGAAGCATGATTCTAGGGATGTATGCTTCCAACTTTTAAAAGGAATGTTTCCATGGCAGAATATTTCATGGCATAAGCATTCAGGTTATCTCTTTTAAATATGGATAACAAATGATTTTTAGAATAAATCTTCGAAAGCACAATTATAGGGGGCACTTTAGTGTATGCTTCCAACGTTTAAAAGGAATGTTTCGGCAGAATATTTCATGGCATGAAGATGCACGTTATGTCCTTTATCTCTACTACTATTAAAAGAGCAAACATAAACTCCCCTAAAGTCACACAATAAACTGTACACAAAATAACCAGGATCCTCCGATCAAATCAGTTTAAACACATCCTACCATCCATATTATGTCAATGGTCTGCCATCTTCTCTACTACTATTAAAAGAGCAAACATAAACTCCCCTAAAGTCACACAACAAACTGTACACAAGAAAACCAGGATCCTCCGATCAAATCAGTTTAAACACATCCTACCATCCATATTATGTCTACCATCCATATTATGTCAATGGTCTGCCATCTAGATCAACGTCTCAGATCAAATGTTCTGCCGAGCAGATGTCGTGGTCTGCCGATCGTCCTAGCGCTCACCTCCCTCGATCCCCGCGGCCCACCCTGATTTGCATTAGAATCATGCCTCCTGACCCTTTCTTTCTCTGCGAGCCAGAGTCCCAGATCGAGAAGGATGGATCAGCAGCAATCATCCCCTCCTCCATGTGCCGCCGCTCCTCCCTTCCCCTCCTCCTTGCGCCGCCCTCTTTCTACCATCACCACTCCCCATCGGCACCCTCCGCAGCCTGGCTAAGCCCCCTCGCCCGCGGCCGTGTTCCGGCGTCATCCCTCTGCAGGTTATCGTACCCCTGGAGGTGCGGAGTGGTGGTGGAGGCGAGAGGAGAGACGCAGGATCTTGGCCTTGATGTGACCGATCTCGACGTGGACGGCGTCTTGCCCGCGTTCTGGTGTCGGTGGTTCCGTGCCGTCACCGTACCACCAACAAGGATGGCACGGATGGCCTCTCCCTGAAAATCGTCTTTGCTTCGCCGATGTATCCCACCTGCGCCCCATGCCAAGGGTGCGATTCCCAGTGAGAAGGACCGCCGTCAGGGCCGCAATGGACTTCACACCTCCCCTTTGCTACTGTTCTCGCATGCACGTACTGTTACCTATAGCAGAAAGCATATAGATTATATTAATATATGTATGTATAGAAGCTATGATGATGGACTAAGATAATTCTGAGATTATTCTGTTGCACGATACTATGCACTGTGATTCAGTCATGGCTTTTTTTGTCAGTTTAGCATGAACATGATAGAGACTGATCAAATATATGGCACTTGATTTCATCTACTTATATTCTTCAGGGTCGCATGAGGCCCATGACTGAATTCACTCATTCCATGCATCTGACCATGAAAACTGGAGGTGCAGGTACGCAAGAGGTGCATAGAAGCTGATATTTGCAATCTGTTTGCGGAATCCGGCAGCGTGCAGTACGCCGAATAATGAGAATCATGTGATTGCTGGTAAGTGCTAATTGCATGTCCATAGGATGATGCATCATTGCCCAATCCAGGTGCCTTGTTTGTTTCAGGCCATCTTGGAGCCCTCCCCCCTCTCTTTTTCTGCTTCCTGTCCTGTTCTTGACATGTCCCATTTGGCAATACATCAGATCATTTTTTACAGTCAGGTCACTTTAGACCCTGCAACTCCTGCTGGGTTTCATGAACTATTTGGTGTTGTGCTGTTTTCTTAGAGCGACTAGAAAAAATTCATATTATTATGTTCCTTCGAATTTGATAAAGACTATTCTCTTGACGCAGCTTGTTTAGGCATCGGCGTCAGCGTCTGTACTGCTATCTGGGATTGGAGGAAAGGTAGCTTGAAAAAACTAATGGAGCAACAAGTGAAAGTCCAATTCAGAAAGAAGTAGTTTGTCAGAACTAAGCATATGGTAGAGAAAGGGTTGCTTGCATGCCATCCATGTCAAAGAAAAAATGTTAAATCCCCTCTCTCCATTTCCTTACCATGAATCTAACGCTTTATTGATCTATTTTTATCTTCTAGATGTTCTGCAACTATATACACAATAGATATTGTCTGTCTGAACTATAGTTCCACTCCATGAGAAGCTGAGATAAACTAAGAATGGTGCAAAGAAATGCCGACTCTTCCTACTCGCTGAGATAAACTAAGAATGGCGCAAAAAAGTTGGGATTAATCAATGCTGGGCTTGTGATCTTGTGATGACCCAAAGCATGCTTCATTCTTTATATTCTCAAGAAGGATCATCGGTGGGGTGATCTTGTGATGGAAGACTCTTGCGTTCCTTTCATTCCATATTGTCCACAATGCGAGCATTGTGAGCAAGGCCATGGCCTTTCTATTTGGGACGGAGTCATCGGACATGCCAATCCACCAGTCCACAGAACAATATCTTCAAACAGGCCGGATAAGATATAGTACAAAGAGGTGCAGAAGGCCAAAATACTATTTTACATAAGCTATAGCTTATGCAGCATCTAACATATAAAGCCTCCTAGAGTACCCGCCGTTCTAGCGGCATCGCTCTCGCGCGACGTCGTGGTCCACCCGATCGATCTCCTGCAGTTGTTTTTTGGCTGCTGGCGGCTGGTCAGCCGTCCGCTTTTTTTTACTTTCATTCCTGATTCTGGAGAGGATGGCAGGTGGGGCTTGATAGACGTGGGGCCGCAGAGTCAACGTGAGTTTACTTCATCTTTTGGTACGTTTAGTCTGCATCGCGTGCTCGCCAATCGTGATCTGGGTAAAAGCAAACCCTATGCCACGAGCCAATCCCGCAGCAGCCTCCCCGCTTCCTCCGCACCTCGCCCCGTGAGCCTCGCTCCCCTCCGCCACCTCCTCTCCTTCACTTTTCTCTCCGGCGGCGCCAGCAAAGGAGACGCACATGGGCGGTGGATCCGTGCCAGAGAAGAGCAGTGGGGACTGCGCTCCGGTAGCGATGGGGTGCAGCCGCGGGGAAGACCGCGCCGCCGCCCTTTCCTTCCTCCATCCCCGCCCCTGCCACGAGCCCCTTCTCTTCCCCTTCCATACTGGCCTCTGCCGCTCTCCTCGTTGGGCATCGCTTCAGGTTGCGGAGGACAGTTTGCAGCCTGTGCAGTTGAGGTGAGGAACAGAGGTGGGGAAGGAGCAGCGATGGGGAAGAGGTTGTGTGCGTTGTGGGAAGCAGCTTGTTGAAGAGCGCTGACTGGCCAGGGGATAAGAGCAGGAGGTAAAAACCCTAGATGCCATCCTCTCATCCGGGCTGCATCCCCATGTTTCCCGTTGCCCTTTCTCCTCCCCATTGCTCTGCTTATTCCCCTGATTTTTCTTTTCCATTTTTCCCCCTTTGTGGTTTGACTAGGCGGTTTGTAGGGTGATCCAATTTTTATTTGCAGCTGCTAATCTTGCTGCAAGTTGTTGGCTGGGTCTCTTTCTCCCTAGGGAAGGCATAGTAGACCTTGGGGCAATCAAGGATCTTGCGGTGGCTATAGCGATGCCCCCGTCATCTCATCCCTCTTTCTATGTGCTTCTCTCCATGGACAGCATCGCCATGGCCAGATCGATGGTTAAAGCCGTAGGTGAAATATATTTCTCTCTTTATTACTCATTTGTGACAAGCACACTCTTCCTTGATTCGATTTTCTTTAGGATGTGATTATTTACTGTTTTTCTCTTGATGCAGCATTTTCCCTTGATTAAGTTCAGAAGATGGCACTTGTTGCCGGCGGGATCTCGAGGAACATGTGACCTCCATGGCGTTCGCTGCCGGACGGTTTGGCAGGGAGGGGTAGCTTCTACGGCGGAGTTTCTTGGGGAACCCTGGGCAGCCGGCATTCAGGTCTCCTACTAAAGCTCCTCCTCGCCGCCATGGGTGCACGCCATGTCTTCCACCCTGACCTGTAAGTTGCGTTCCACCCATCCCCATCTCTCTCTCTTGTTTATGTTGTCTGATTGAATGATTATGGTGATCTCATGATTGTGGAAGATTTCTTGCTCTTCTGGGCTTGTGGAAGTGGCTGCTTATGGAGGTTGATTGATTTGGTTGGTTCGATAGGATCCCAACCTGAGGAGAGTGATGGTTTGGAGATGGCTAGGTATTATGTGATGGATTCAGACATCTTATTTGTTGGATGTGTATTTCTTTTTAAATAGGCAATATGTTCTTGTTTGATTGCTCCACAAGATCTCAAATAGTCAGCTACCATCATTCTTAAATCAAAGGAAAGATTACCGCACTTGCTGTTATGATATGTGCTAATAATGAATTGAAAACATGAAAATTGTAACCTGAAGGTTTGAGCGTTGTCACCTGACCTTTTCTGTTTATAATGAACACCAGGATAAATCTTCAAGTACCTTTCTTGTTTAAGCTTGTGGTCGATTAGCTTGCAGCCCTTGGTAGCACTAAGGCTTCACTGGCATCATTTACAACCCTATTGGCTCTCTTTGCAGGGGCCTGTGGGGCTTCGACCAGACTGGCAGCAACCCCGATGGAGGGGAAGGGCCCGACAGGCGCGTCCAGGCAGGACAGGCTTGGGGAGATGGCGGCCACCCGGGTTTCTCCGATCGATCTGCGATCTGGACAGGGCCATGGCAACGCGGGCGAGGGGCGTAGGCAAGCGACCCTCTGCAGCCATGCGTTGACAGGTAGAAGGCGTATCACTCCTCCCACCTTTGCTTTTGCTGATATGTGCTAGGTCCACTAATTTAGCTCATTAACTTGCTTCACTGTTGTGTAGATGCAAAACTTGTTTTTCTTTTTGCTGAATTTGCCACTATTTTTCATTTCTGCTCATTATGATCTAACCAAAGTGACTCGATGGATTTGAGGCTCTCGTGCATGTCTGGTTTGGACATGCCCTTATTTTTTACCAAATCACTAAACTAAACTGTATAAATAAAATAGACCCCCTCCTTTCCAACACCTTATATATTATTAGAGCGGGCAACAACATGTTATCATATTCGGTTTCTTATGAGCAGCACTTCAGTTTAGATTGCCATGTACTCTTTGGTATATAGCATTTTTGCTCACACCTATTGCCTATTTCGCATATAAAGATGGTTTGCTTTGGAGAGGAATTAGATAAGGCCCATATAGTCGAGAAGCAAGGGCAAGGATCATAGGGAAAATAAAGGTACAATGCTCCGAATATATTTTACCTTTTCGGCGAAGTTTTGGTGCTCGCGCAAGAAAATAACACCATCATTATACCTACTACTCATTTTTTATTCAGGCAATTAGCCATCAGTAGGAAAAGCCAACTACTTGTACTTTCTCTGTTGCAGAGGTGAAATTACTACTACTTTTCGAAAGCTTTTTTTGATGCATGTTACCCTTTCTTAATCTTCTATTTTTTCAAATGTACATACCTGTGCTTATAATCATTATTACACTTGGTTCTACTGCAAGAGCATACTTTATCTTTCCATTTCCATCAATCCATCTTGATGTGTGATCGGGTTGTTGTGTGATGCTGTTAGCTATTGATATGGTGTCTGCTTACGTCTGTTCATAAGTACACCCTTTGCCTATTGTTCGTTTGAGACATATAGCCAGCACAAGAAAAATCTGTTGATGAGTCCTTAGCTAGCTTTTGATATTTTAGTCCTCTGGCCTTGTTCACACAGAGCTCCAGAATTAGGGAACTAGAAATAACTGATTCTTGTCCCCAAAAAACAGCTAGGTTTTCATAGACCTTCATTATTATATGCTTTTGCATTTGCTGCATTCGTTCTTTCAGGTTGTTTCATTATTTTTCCATGTTAGCTTTAGGATGCCCAGTGTATTTCAGTTCATATGTACATGTATTGTGTATGGTTTATTTGTCCTATCTGCCGGTGTCTGAGCATGACAAGCAGCAAAGAGGGAGGGGGGATTTTTTCAAATACAAAGCAAAATGTGCACAAAATAGATGTGGCTCACAATGTCATAGCATAGACTGGAACAAAATATACATTTTATATACTCCCTCCGTTCCAAAATTCTTGTCTTAGATTTGTCTAGATACGGATGTATCTAATACTAAAACGTGACTTGATACATCCATATTTAGACAAATTTAAGACAAGAATTTTGGGACGGAGGGAGTATACCATTACTACTATTATCCAGTGCTCACGATTCATGTTCACATAGATACATGGTAACAACAACATACCTGGTATTGTGGATAATGACTACTCCAGTGCCACAACTTTAGAATACACCAGACTGGTCAAAAGTGCTCCATTGCCTCAACCGGAGAATACACCGGACTGGCCAAAAGTTGTCCATAGCCACAACTGTTGAATACATGTCGCAGTTTGACCTTCATACTCTCAATTTGAAGCTTCAGATCATCCTGTTGAGCCAAAAAATATCATAAATTGCACATTCATTTGGGTAAACATGTATGCTTTCATGTAGTGATATTTTGCTTTGGTAGTGTGCATCGTATGATGCTGAGGCCTAGAGATGAACCCTTCCATCATCTTAAAAGAAAAAAAAGTTTGTACCCAATAGAACGAAATGTTTTTGCCCAAGGTGAAACGGATACCTGGTCATGAGAATGCCCAAGGTCTGTTGCAGTTTCTGAAACTGCTGCCTGTAGATCAGAGATATCTCGGAAGCTATCCCCTGGAAGCTCCTATAAACTGAATCCCCACTGCTGCTGCTACTGAGCTGCGCTACTGATGTGATTGATTGTGAATTTGTCTTCAGGGTTGTATCAGCATGGTAAGAGATCTCACTGCCAGCACTGCCTGAAGGGCTAGCTTCAGGATTGACCTGTTTATATTTACGAGTGTGTGATCACGCTGCGATGACAGAGATGACTGGCGGAATAATACAGCTGACGTTCCATTTCTGTCAGCCCACTCTGCTGTAGACAGAATAGTTAGTAACACACTAATACACTTTTTTTGTTTGTATTCAGTTGATAGGTGTAATCAACAATTTTCAGAAACCAAAATCAAATGCAGACTTGAGTATTACCTGAGGGCGCAGTGGAAAGGCTTCCGGAGCTAGGAGAAGAAACAGTTGAAGAAGATATGGTCTTGGCTGTTTCGCAGGCATCAGGTGTAGAGTGCACGAATGACAGTTTGCCCTTTGAAATGACGTACGCCTTACAGAAGCTTGGAATGCATTCAGAGATTTTTGTTGAAGTCTTGCTTCCTTTGAGCTTCCTGCAAACAATCAACAATGGTAACCACATGATTAAGATTGCACTAGGCATTTCTTATCCTATGCTGCACTGGGTTTTATTTTTTATAAAAATTGTTCAGCCTAAATTTTCTGCAAATTTCCATATTGAACTTGGAACCAAGTAGTTGCAGTGCAACCTTCAGTGTTAGGCCGGTAGCTGGGGAATTAAATGAGAAGACAATGATAATCCTACCAAATGCTTTTCTCACTATGACTCTTTGGTATATAGCTTTCCTACCTCTTGCCTTTACGAATAGATAGATGGTTTGCTTTGGAAAGGGATTAGATAAGGCCTATGAGTCAAGTGTGATAAGCAAGCCCTGCACTTCTATTTATTATTAAGCTCTAACTGAATTTGTGATAATGGCGTTTCAGGGATAATACAATCAATCCAATAGTTACTTTTGTTGTTCTTTTTGGATGGACTAATCTGAAGATGCTAGCTAGCTTGCACCATCATCATATAGTCTAGAAGGAAGGGCAAGGATTATAGTGAAAATAAAGGTACAATGATCCTAATATATTTTACTTTCTTGGTGAAGTTTTGGTGGTTGCACAAGAAAGTAACACCCATCATTATACCTACTGCTCTCTTTTCAGGCAATTCGCCATACGGAGGAAATGCCTACTAATCCATTTTTGTACTTCGTTTCTTACTATTGACTGTTTGAACTGTTGTGGTAGGACTCAGGCTTTCAAAGTTATTTGGCATGTGGACATTTTTATTTTCGTTTGTACAGTTTTGTGTTCTTTTGGCTTCAGGTTGCTACTGCACAGAAAGTGCAGTGAGCTCAGGTGATGCATGAAAAAAACTGCAGACCTAGCACAGTTTTTGTATTTGGATTTTGTAACTAATTGTGTGATGCCCTTACGTTAAAATGCTAATTTGCTCTCCAAGTAGGCCAACGATGGGTGCTAACCATGATACATACGGATCAACAATTCTAAGGAAGTGCATATGTCAGATGCATAGCATATGCGTGACCCTGCGACTAGAGGAAATCCAGGAATATATGAACTCAAATCATCCGTGATTTAATTGGAAAAATACTCTTCAGCATCTAAGCGATCACTCAAAAGTATTTTTGTACAATATAACCAGCTTGATGATTGGAGCAATCCCAGCAGCTAATTAGTCCTACTAATTAGTACTCCAGTGTTGAATCACTCAGCGAAGTATCCACACTGCCCTTCAAACTTGGCTATTAGCATAGTAGCAACGGGCTCACAAAAAGTTCTAAGTTAGTTTTTACCTTATCAGAAACGGCGACCGCCGTGCTGCATGACCCTCCTGCGGCATCACGGGCGAAGCGGCGCTTCACCCAGCCGGCCGTATGCCCTGCAGTTCCCCACCTTCTCCCAGGGATCTGGTCGGTCCAGGAGGGGAACGGCCTTGGCCGGGGCTTGGGCGCGTCGGAGTCAGGCAGCGTTGGCCGCGGCTGCTCCCTCATGTCGCAGGCCACGACCACGCCCCCTCACGGCGGACCTCGTGGAATCATCTCTCATGGAGGTCAGTTCAGTGGAATAATGGCACCTTGGAGCGTCCGCCGCGGATAAGGCTAGGGAAAGCAATTCTTTAGTAAATGGACAATATAGGAAATGTGTTATTAAGTGGTGGGGTCCAAGAGGACAGCTGTTTGCACATGTCATGTCACTTGTTGGTTTGTATGTTACGGCATCTTTCGTAAATTTGGTTCGTCATCTGTCCCGCGGTAGGAACCAGTCCACATACACTGATGCCGGGAGCGGCCATCCAATACTATCATGTATATGTCGCAGGTAAAAGCAACTCTAACACGCCGATCTATTTTATCCGTGTGTGTTCGTTTGGGTCGTTGCTGCGGACAAAAAAGTCGGCCCAACGCGCTGACCCAAGCGGACGCGTGTACGCTTTTCGTTCGTCTGCTGAACCATCCCTAACCCAAATTTGGGCCTTATTTGCGTCGGTGCAGACACGAAGCGGGCGCGCGTGATGCACGCCTACTGCTCCCCCTGGCCCGCCAGTCAGTGGCCATTCTCTTCCACCCCTATTGACAGCAAGCCCTCGCCTGCCCCACCCCATCGCCGCCCAGTTCTGGTGCCCCTGCTAGCAGTCCGCGCCCACACACCTTTCCCACATGCCGCTGCCTCCCACGTCGCCGCCGGGCCACCGCAGTTTCCCACCCCCACCCCGACATGAAGTCGCCACCGCGGCCTCGGCCAGCTCCTTCGTCTGAAACTATGATATATTTTATATTTTATTTGGGTTGTAGAACTATGCTATATTTGTTTGCTTGTGAAACTATGCAAAATGTGTGTATATTTGTTGAAAAACGACGCCAAGACGGTCACGCTGGCAAATATGGCTCAGCGCTTGGGCACACTGCCGACCCAAATCAAAAACAGGGCGGCCGACCTAAACGAACAAAAGCGGACAAAGCGCGCGCCTGTTTGGGCCGTCGTGTTGGAGTTTCTCTAAAGGGCAATTTCAAATTCAAATAAAGTCCAATCCATAGCGCCCGCCGGATCACAACCAAAAAGAGGCAAGTATGTTTAAAAAATTTACATGCCCGATCACAAAAGATATCAGTCCGGCAGTCCATGCAAAAAATTCTGCCCTGTTGGACCAGTAATCCGAGCCTCCACGCTCACACTCAAGGTGTCGTGACATTGTACATGGCGACGTCTGGACGGCGGGCGACACCATCGGAGCTCCGCGGCCCTTGCCGCGACCTCCACCATGTCCACGATAAGCACGCCCACCACCATGGAGGCCATCAGAACGCCCCTCCGTCGGCTTTTCGCTTGAGCTTCTCCTCCTTTGCATCCTTCGCTTTGACGCGATGATTTTGCCGCATCGCCGAGATGATCTTCCAAGCAAGGGTGATGCTAGGATCCTCTTGCACCTCTGCCACCTCCAACTCTGACATCCTCTCGTCCCGTTCCATGCGTCAGCGGCGGGAGGGAGGAAGAGAGTGGGAGAAAAGGGTGGGAATTGGGTGGAGAGCGGCGAAAGAGAGCGGGGATTTTGTCGTGGAAACGGGGTGGGCAGGTACAAAAACGCGGGCTCCGCCTTCCTTTTGGATGGGCCATGGGTGTAAGAGTCAGACGTGTCTGTGTCGGGAATCCCGCAAAACCCCCACATTTGGTTATGATTTACGGGGAAAATGTGGTCCGGACCGCTCAACGGACCAATACAAGATAGTGCTGGACGGCACACCACGTCCGGACTGCGCGGTCCAAACATACGCGAGCGGTTTGAGGGTCCGCGTTGGAGATGCCCTTAGTTCTATGGCCCGTGCCTATATAACAGCAGTATGGCCGGACCTATTTTCTCCATAGGCTCACCCATTTGAGTGCATTAGATTGAACTTTTGGGACATTATCACCATTTGTGCTTTGTTCATAGTCAAGTTCTTATTTAGTTTAGAGGTTATGCTGCCACTAACGTATGTTCATCTTAGGTTAATAGATTTTGTAGCTGAATAAATGTGATATGGTAAATCCAGCATCCCAAAGGTTCTTCCCTATTGGTTTCAAGATTAATAATTTGGTCATTGTAATCTGTTTCTGGTTTATCGGTTTTGTCCTTTCATTCCCTCCTACATCGAAAAAAGAAAGGAAACTAATTGCTGACAATGGCGATTTAGACTTTTGCTTCTCTATAATCAGCTGGTCGATCAGTAGATGAACACGCAAGGCAAGAACGGTTGGCCGGGAGGCACCATTGAGTTCAATCCATCTGAGTACCAACTAAAGAATGGACTTCCAAAAGAATCAATATTCACATATGTCTACTGAGAACTGGAAGAAGCTAAAGATCGGCTTGAAACCGAAGCTCTTAAATACATGGAAGCCTCTTACAACAAAATACTTCAAGACTTCATTGCAATTAGTTTAACTGAAAATAAGACAATGATATGAACCATACTCTTTCGCAAGTAAGATATGTCGCAGAGCACCTTGACGATACAACTGTACAATCAGAAGACATTCTAAAGAAAATAAACAAGTATTGTTGGGATTAGACGATGAATTCAATGATATGAAAGACATTTGTGCTTTCACCAATGACGGCCCACCGAACACACCTACCATAAAGAGCTGCTTAGGCGATGAGGTCATTTTCAGTACTAACGATAACATGCAACGATGACTTTGCTTAATGTCAACGACTGCATGTCTTGGTCTTGCCTACCAACAAGAGATCAAAAAACCAACCACGAGCTAAAAGAAAAGGGCTATCTATATGATGTATGTCTGCCTGTATCGCTTGCTTTCTCAAACCAATGTAGATAAGGACTAATTATCAAATGAATAATAATATTTCATGCGTATATATTTTTGAGGCTGTATAATTCCTCTTTTTTGATTGCTCATAGCCTGTTCTTTTTTGATTGTTTGTTTAGGTATCTAAGAATGTTGATGATTACACTCGGAGCAAGCCTTGTCGCAGCGCTGCAAGTGTTGCCCCCCTCCTCCCCAAAGGCAAGGTGAAGGAAGGTGCCTGTGTGATTCTTCTGCAGCTCGCAGCGAGGATTGTTGTGTCCAACCTGCACAAGAATGCCAAGAAGTCCTCGGAGACGTAAGCCACGGCACATGTTTTTGCCATGATTTCCTTCAGTTGGATTTCGTGAATTTAGGTGTTGAAAAATTATGGGTTGTGGACGCAGGATTAAGGACATGTACATGCACTACAACGAGAGATCTGGGCTACTGCTTTGTGGCTTCCAAACTTGAAATGTTTGTCTGGAAGTTAGTTTAGTTTTTTTTGTGGATTCATAGCTTCTCACATGTACAATCCTCTTAGACCTTTAGGTTTCCAAAGAAACTAAATGAAGATATGATGGTATGGTCTCAATAGTACAACTTAAAGCCTTCCATGTTTTATATTTTCTCTGAAATTTGCTCTTGAAGAATCATGTATCTATGTTAGATCCGGTGAGAAAAGACGGCTTCCAAGCAGAGGATGCGGGAGTGTTGGCCACATTTGGTTTTCGACTTGGGTGTCTAAATATTCTAATAATACTTGGCTCCCTCTCGGCCTTTGCGCCATTGGCGCAACGAGTCATCTAGTAGGATGAACAAGGAAGTTGCAGGTACATATACACCAGAGAGAAAAATGTCTCCAATCCCATGTCTCAACGGATTTGTAAACCTCAGCCATTCAAAACCGAAGGTTTCCAAATCTTGACTCGTGAGCAACCCACGGCGGCTATAAATATACTCCCTCCATCCCAAAATAAAGTGCCTCGAGTTTAGTACAATTTTGTACTAAAGCTAATACAAAGTTGACACTTATTTTGGGACGGAGGGAGTACATGGTTCCACCTTCCTCTTGCATGCACCATTTCCAAAACTTGGTGCTGCATCCCCATACCACAAATGGCTCTTCCACTTCATTGTCATCTCACATCTATGTTTTTTCTGCTGCCTTTCCTCTCCATGGTGTTTGTAGATGCAAACTTCACCGTGTCAGAAGCGGCATATTACCCCAATTCTGATACAAAAGGGATCGAAAGTAAGTATTGCATATGAGATATGCTGCTAAAACTGTGGAGGTCCCATCTTGTCAAAAAAGAAAATACTACTACTTGTTTCTGACGAATACTTTCAGATGGAGCATGTGAGTGGCACATTTCAGGCAACACTTAACAACTTCAATGTTTCTGCATCGGCAAGCCTCTACAGGAATGGGGTAGGCTGCAACGTGCCAACGCATGCTATCGGATCCATCTGTGGCGGTGCCCCAGGTTGCGTAAATCATAACACCATTTTTCTGTTCCGGGTACGAATGCCAATATCCAACAGGTGAGGTGCATAGATCCGTACTGCTGTGCAAATGGTGTGACAATCGTAATCACTCACTCAGGGTTGAGTGACGGCTCTAATTTCATCCTCAGCCTATGGCTCAGAGTGCGGATGGTGGTGAAGCGCTGCTTGCCCTTGGTCGTGTTGGAACTGAGTACAGGAGGTGCGTGAATACAAGAAACCTGCCTAAAATTATTGCATGCACGACACTTGGTTGCTTTCATCAGATGGCAAAAGGAAAAAAAAAGAGGCAAAACTGGAAAGTACGCTAGTTCTGATCTTGAAAATGAGTTAACAACAAAACTGACATGTTGCAGCTTCGTTGTTATCTCTCTGCTACAGGGTTTCTTGTAGCTACCAAGATAAGAACATTGTCTTCAAGATTACTGAAGGCAGCAATTTCCCCTACTACCTAGAACTAGCTGACTACCCGTGCGTTGCTACGGAGCAGCACAACAATGTTTTATTGTTGTATCTGTCCCGCTTCACTGGTTCTATGTTTTCTTGACACACATCTTATTTCTCATCCCACCAATAACCAGACAAACATTGATCTTCCTTCACTGGTCCGCCACTTCGCTCTAGCTTTGATGTCCTGGTTTAACTTCACTTGATATAGCTCCATTGAGATGATAAGCTAACACTTCCGATGTTTGTCATTTGTTCTTTTATGGATAGCGCTCATGTGTATGTGTGTTTTCATGAGAATTTTTTACTGACCAGGCCATTAAAATAAATGCTTCCTGTGTTTTCCCTCTTTCATTCTCACCAAGCATCACAAAATTCTCAGAATAAGTGAATTCATCATTGTGCTCACTTGTGCTCCTGGTTATCTAAGACCCTAAATGTACTTCCAGTCTGAAGTATGGCAGGCCCAGTGAAATTTAGTCCTAATGGCTTTTAGTCTGAAAGTATGGGCTGGCAGCTCTTTGTTTCCCTCTATCTAGTGGTTCATATGCACAACAGAGCAACAACGAGCTTGTGATTAATCACTGTCCTCATCTTTACATTTCAGAACTTGTACACCTGATAGATTTGTTATGCCTTGTGCTAATTTCTCACCTAGCTACTGAATGTAAACTATCCCTTGTGTTAGTTCCTCACCTAGCTACAGAATGTACATTCTACTTGGTTCCTATTACTCATTTTATTTCTGATCACGGCGATTCACATGTATACCCTTGTAGAAAGAATAACGAACCCAATTACTTCTATCACAGGTGAGATAGTAGAGGTGATCAAGTATACCTTCCCTCTACTCTACGACAAGCTCCGTCTCTAGCAGGCCCCTACTTTGAGTTAAACTCTGATGCTTATGCGCTGAGTATAGTAAACCAAATCGAAAGGAAGGCATATCAAGTTGGAAGTTGGAACCAGCAGTTTCACCTAAAAAGGTAGAACTATTATTCAATAAAAAAACAACCTCGAGAAATTTCAGAAAATGTAAATTAATTCATCACTTTCTTTTTTAGAACTGTAACAAGGGCACAAGGCAATACCATTAAAACATTTCTTAATTACCATGTCAAACCCTCCTACTAAACATAAAATAACATGCCAGTCTGAGGCACGATGAACCAAAATCCAACTACAATATAAAAGTTTAGGGAATATTGCATGGAGGTAATAATGAGCTATATATAAAATAAAAATGAAAAGTAAGGCCATGTCCAATGTAAGTCGTACCTACAATTTTGCTAACTTGCGGGATGCCTTATTACTTTTGAGCTTCTTCATATAGAATTCAAGCGGTTTGGCCTTGAGGACTCACATAGTTCCGGAACTGATTGTATGACATGGACATGGACAATATAAGACTTGAGAATCACAATAGAAAATCAGACCTAATTTGGCAACATCACAACATAAAATATCAGAAATAAGTAAATGTCAAATTGTGTTCCAAAACAGTACAAAAAGTAGAAGAGGAACTTATATTTTTCCCAATATTTGATAAATCTAGGCTCACTGATTTCTTCTTTTATTATAAAGCTCGGGATTGTAAATCTGCACGCAGAGTACAAGCAAGGAAAATCATGCTCAAGATGCTCACCCTACAGCTGATTGGAGCAATGAGGTAGTGAAAAGGGGAATGGAAGATCAAAAAAGAATTGCACCAATATCATGCATGTACTGGCCATAACTAATAACCACCATGTAACCATGCGGCATTTTTCCAATCATTAAACACACCATCAATCGGGCAAAATTTGCATCTCATAATCTGTAAAAAATGCATAGCACATTTTTACCTAATAAGTAGTAGTAATATCGTATCTTCGGAAAAATCATAAGGAGTAAAAATACAGTAAAATTAGTAGAGCAGAATGAAGGGTATCAGTTTATACCTACTGCATATCACGACATAGTTACTACTGATAGTATGACAATACCTGACACATTTCTTCGAAGTTCTGCCAACAATCAGTCACTTCGGTCACAATAATCCTCAAGAAAGGCTGCCCATCACCCTGCCATCATAAGCCACAAGAAATATTCGTTCTTATTCCACCTATTTGTGCCAAATCATCATAAGGAGTAAAAATATAGTAAATTAGTAGAGCAGAATGAAAGGGTATCAGTTTATACCTACTGCACATCACAACATAGTTACTACTGATAGTATGACAATACCTGACACATTTCTTCGAAGTTCTGCCAACAATCAGTCACTTCGGTCACAATAATCCTCAAGAAAGGCTGCCCATCACCCTGCCATCATAAGCCACAAGAAATATTCGTTCTTATTCCACCTATTTGTGCCAAATCTGTTCCAAAGATGAATGGACCACCTCAATCTGTATACAAGTATACATGGCATAAACAGAATACTATAATATTTGAACTGGACTGCCATGACATAGTTTGTAAATTATAGAATTGAACTAACAAGTTAAAGATAACAGCTGAGGTCGAAACTGACCCCGGTATGGAGACTATGACTCTAGCTGAGATTGTGGCACCGTCCAAGAGGAAGCCATCAACATGCCAGCCGGGCAGATCTTGGTCAGGTACCGGGAGATGCTGCTGCCATGGCTCGCGCTCGCCTTGGCACTGGCATCGCCGCAGTAGCCTGCATGAGCCCGTGTTGCAGGGGCTGCTGATGTTCTCTTCCTCCCCCGGTTCCTCCTGACATTGATGACGCTGTGGGTTCCGCCGGCACCAACGAGAAGGGCACGTCGGCAAGAACCGGCTGTGCAACCTTGTAAGTTCACTGGACATGTGCACCCATGGTCAATCAAGATGTATTACAAACATCTGTCGCACTCGTCAAATCATAGTAGAAGATATCAAACTCATCAAATCATGAACAAAATCCACTTCACATAAACTTGTACAGGATGTGAAAGCATGCACTTATGCAGTTTGTCAAGAATCGCATCCAGCGCCTGCCAGTGGGGCACCCACATTTGTCCTTGGGTCCTTGCCATCCCTACTTCCACAGGAAAAAACAGAAATAGGAGGAGACCGACAAAAGAAAAAACAGAGAAATTGAACCTGACACCAGGAGCCGCTTCACACTCCATGCGCTGGCAGCATCGCCATCACTCCTCCCAGTCCCAGCATTCTGAAAAAGAGCAGAACTCACGTTACACCGACGAAATAAAATTTGGCGCAAAACGAATACATCGACACCTTTCATGACTTGATCCAACGCTTCTTGGGCGGCTTGGTCTGCTCCTCCCTGCCACTGCTGTCGCTTCAGCTTGCGCCGGCGGAGGTTAGAGGTGGAGGACCCGTACATGCCGCTGCAGTGCTGGAGGCAGGGCGGCGACGAGGGGAAAAATCATCCACGAGAAGGCGAGAGGATGCGGCACAACGCATTGGTGGGGATGCCGAGGGCAGCGCTACGAGTTGACGTGATTCCCGCATCCTCCAACATGCGGGTAGTTCCTCTCCGGCGACAGCGACCGCGGCATGGCTGTTGCTGCCCTCGCTCTCTTGGACGTCCCCCTCGCCGTCGGCGACCCCAACATCCATGATCCAGCAGAGGAAGGATCTAGCCTGCTCGACGCCGCGGCCATGCCGCCGCTGTAGACCAGCACGACCTCCCAGTCCTTGCGCAGATGGTGATGGCGGTATCCCAGGCGACCAGTATGGGTGAAGGACGATGCGCATAGGCGGCGGCAGCGGCGAGTTTTCTGTTGAGACAGATGGGATCGAGAATGAGAGGTCTAGGGGAGATCGGGCCTAGGACGTGGGTCGCGGTTCTCGTTTTAGTTTTTTTCAAAGCGGAGATGGGAGCGTGGGCTGGTTTTCCGGTTTCCTCGTCCTCGTGCGTGCGGGATGGACTATTTTTTTACTGCACTTGATCAAGAGGTGGAACCAGGGAATCGAACGAGGCGGGGGGATCGAAGTATCGAACGAGGTCGAACCATCACGACGTTCGATCCCCCTTTAATAGTAGAGATGTGAGATCTGGTACCAACAAGGCAGCAAGGACATCATCACAGTCCATCTTTGCGACGTAAACACTAATTAAACTGTGTAAATCCTGCATAGAATTATTTACACCAAATTATACAGAAAGCTTTCCATGTGCATAAAATTTACAGTACTAAATACCTGTTGATGGCTGGATGCAGACTGTGAACCAGACATGCCAACTGCCCCCCTGTCCATAAGGATGCTGTTTAGCAGCAGAGCTTCCCGCAGTGGTGACCAGAAATGGCTAGTTCTGACAAACATAATACGTACCGCAGAACTGGACAGCAGAGGACATAAATGATTCTGGCGTGCAAGTGCAGCTGCAGTAGTTTTATACAGAATATAGAGAAATATGAATTTCTTGTGTACTCGTCATGAATAATCTTGTGAAAAGTATTTGTGGTAACTTGTCATGGTTGTGCTTACCTGTCTAGTCTGTGTGCATTTTTAAATTGCACATGGGAGAATAAATATCGCACGAGCAATTTAACAGCTCTTCTCCAACTGTCTTCAAAAGACACCAGTCCTTGTTTATTAGATAGAGATCATTGATCAACCAATCATCACATTTCATGGAATAAATGCAATGAAGTCAAAGAAATCATACTCTTATAATAATTGATTATAATTAGCACCAGTCTTACCAAATTGGAAACAGCAAGGTCTTCAGGATATACTTGCTTACATCAACATGGCAACATATAAGTACTGTACATAGCCATACTTCAACATAGATTTGACTAAAACTACAAGGAACTGATAGATTTGACTAACACTACAAGGAACCGACTGAACCTTTCAATTGTCCACTGGATTCAGGATAAGCAGAAATTCCCAACAAGGATGTCAGTCCTGATATTTTGTCAAGAAACAAACCAATTATCAGTAACCACTTAAAGTACTCATCAAAATAATAAATTAGACAGGAAGGTACAAATTAACACACGGTAATTGAATGAACAATATCGTGTAATATCCTGAATACTCAACAGTTTCAGAATTCAAAAGTTAACAACACACACAAATTTAAAAGTCAGAACCAGTTATAGCTTAAAGAAGTAAGCTAATATGAAAATGACTAAAAAATTGTCAGGAAATTAGGTCAACAGTAAAGCAATTAGATGAGCTCACCCCAATCTCAGTAATATCATGTTATACAAACCACAGAAGCAGCAGAATTAACGGAGCTTCCAGTTTCTTGTTATAGAATATGTGGCGACTATGCACAACAACAAAGAAAAGCTTCTCGGTAAATAGCATTAATCTGCGTGTCAAACATCTGACTGGGCACACACAAACTTTAGCATGGCGAGTGGGTGGTTGCAGGCATTAGGCAATAAGCATCAGCATGTTTTCTGCTTTCGTCTCATATACTGTCATGCCCTAGACAGCACAACTGGTAATTACACATCAGTCCATGGTCTGGAGGGAGACGCGCAAAGGGTTGCACTGAGAACAGAGATTGGAGATACTTGTTGCCCGTTCTTCATTGACAAAAGCATCCTCATATACAGAGGGGTTTCCTGACAGATTTATCTAGAGTTCAAATCCAAACTTACTCTAAACTAACACAATCTCATTTACCTTAAACTAACACAATCTCGTATCTCCTAACATAATGGGCAGGGCATAGCCAGGACGCCAGCCCTTAGCCTCACTGCCCCTAGCCTGTCCGCCGGCTGTGGTGGTCTTCTCCCCATGTTGGTGTATCAGGGAAGTCCTCACATGACTAGAAAATAGAGACTTGAAACACGTTGGTAACAACACAGAGGACAAGAGACTAAATTAAAATTCAACATAGTTTTGATTCCTGCCCTCCAAGCATCCACCACTCCAATTTAGGAGTCTCGCAACCTACAATCTGCCCCCTCCATTATAATATGCTATAATGAGTTGGAATGTTAAAACATTATACCATTCGCTGTATGTGCAACTGCTCTTGCTTGTGTTGTATGGTCAGGATGATTTCCTACAAAAGAAATTGCTTGACTACTTGAAGCAACATCATGGTTTCCATTCTCAGGATAGCCTGTCTGCAGAATTTCATCCAGATGCTTCAGAAGAACGCTTGATTGACTCTCAATGTATGACATTGCCTCCTCAGATTTGGCGGCCCTTGAAGCTATTAGGCTAACCATACGGCACATGTTAGAGAAGCGAACATCCAAAGATGACCGCATGATACTGCTAGATCCACAGTTAGGTTCTTCTCCCATTCTAACAGAGCGGGCATCTTTCCTCCATCTCTTCAAAATGTATTGTTCTGGGAGCTCCTTGATATTCTTGAGATCAAGTACCTTTAGTACATGACAACACTGGATTCCAACAGATTCAAACTTCCTGCAGCTGCAAGTGGCCAAGCCATCTAGTGCATCAAATTTCACAATGCCCTCTGATGGCTTCTCATCAAGTGTTATTTTGTACTCTGACACTGTCCCAACCGCACTGCAGGGGAAGGACATGCAGTTCATGTAAGCCTCAAACTCACCCTGGAACATCTTGAAAGCTTCAGGTGTATATGCATTTGAAGATTGTTTTAACATCCGCAAGGACGGGATTGGCAAAGTCACCTGATTTCCATCAACATCAGCCTGCAATTTCTTTGAGCGATGCTCTTCCAGCATGGTCTCATAACGCTTGAAGAACAGCAGGATATCTTCTTGCTCACTGAGCTCCCGTTTTAGCTCATTAATCATACTATCCTTTCTAAGAGTACTGAGAATATCAGCAGAAAACACAGTTCTCCTATAAGGCAGAGCCCATTTTTCTTTCTCTAGAAATAGTCTGCTGAGCCATTCACTCTCACCAATGTCATGTTTCTCAATTAGCTTTTCCCATGCAGACAAGAACTCCATCTCATCCTCACAGTCAAAGAGACACTGGCTCAAAGCATTGCCAAAACTTTTCGAGCTTTCGAACACCTGCTTCAAGTGCCTCTTTGAACTGTGGTATATATGCCACACGCTTGTGCAATGGTTACTCCCAGGCCAGACCTCTGCTGCTGCAATGGCACATTCAGAACGCTCATCAATCAGAATAGTCTTTGGCTGCCTATCACGCATGGCATCAGCAAATGCCTGAAATACCCATTTCAGTGACTGGATGCCATCATCATAAAGCAAGGCTGCACCAAACACGAGTAACTGCTTGTGGTTGTCCACACCAACAAACAATGCAAATGGTCGCCCATACACATTCAACCCATATGTTGTATCAAAGCAAACGACATCACCAAAGCTTCTGAAGTCGATGATTGACTTTGCATCAGCCCAGAAGAAATTTACAGCTGAATTCCCATCAGGTGCCATTCCTACTGCATAATACAGTGAAGGGTTTCCCACCTGCAACCCTTCCAAGTATTCCAATGCAGCACCAGCATCCCCAAGTTGCACACCCTTTCCCTGCTTCCTTCGATGCAGTTCCCCTGCATCAAGCTCGTGCCCTCGAGCCCTCATCTTATGGGACCGCAGCTTGTGCACGGTCTCTGAGTTAGCGAGTGGGTGATTATGCTCCGCAATAAATTTAGCAACCCGGTATGTTCGGCATGGGGTGATCTTGATCACCATTCTTGCCTGGCAACCTGTTCGTGTTGGTGGTGGGCCTGGCCTAGGTGTACCTGGTGCCCCTCCACCAGCATTGGTGCTGATACTGGCTAGACCATCGTGCTTGGCATGGTCACTGACGCCCTCACATGAACAAACAAAGATACGAGACACAATCACCCCATGCTTGCGCTTCTTGTATGAGCGGCGGACGCTGAAACCCACATGCTCGGCGTACCGGTTGTAGAAGGCATAGGCGTCATCTTCCGTCTCAAAGTGCATCTCTTGGCGTGGCCCGTCCCTTGGGTCCGGCAAGCTTGCAGCAGCGGCAATGGTGTGATGCGAAGAACTTGACGGAATCATTGCCAGTGACACCGCGGACACTGCAGAGGCGAGCGGGTGGTTGTGCTCGGCGACAAATTCAGTGACACGGAAGGCATTGGCCGAAGGGAGTAGCTTGATGGTGAGGGACGCCAGGCAGCCGGTGCGTGAGTCCGGGCACCTAGGAGGCGGTGGCGGTGCAGCAACGGTGACGTCGGTGGCGTTGGTCTCATCTTGAGGCTTCTTGGGTTCTTGGCGGAAACCTTGCTTGGAGCAGACGAAGAGACGGCGGGTGACGGTGTGCCGGGAGTTCTTGGACTTGTTGGACTTGCGGACGACGAAGCCAAGGCGGGCGGCGTATACCTTGTAGAATTCGTAGGCGTCGTCCTCCGTCTCGAAGTACATGCCCATTTGGGGCGAGGAGGGGACGGCGGCTGTGGGTAGATGTGTGTGGTGGAGGGATTGATTAGCGCCATCGTATGAGCATTGGTCTTGGTCATGGATGAATGTGCTTACGAATTGTAAGTGTGGCCATTCTGCTCCAAACCATCAGTACCAAAATCTTGATCAACGGTGTCCCAGGCAAGAGAATATCTCATCTCATCTCTCTTATTTATCGTTGCCATGAACACACTAACGGCTATTATTGCCATAGCCATGGATGAAGGCGTACTCGGCTCCTTTCTAGGTATCTCAGTGTGGCAGCGATTGTCCATTTATGCAGATGATGTGTCCTTCTTTGCTCGCCCGACAAGGCCAAATCTTTCTGTTTTGCCAGAGAGGTGCTTGAGGTCTTTGAGAGGCATCTAGGTTGAGGGTCAATTACGAGAAATCTACGGCCACCTTAATTCATGATGATCAAGAGGATCGAGATCGGATGGTCAGTCTTTGGCAATGTCCCTTGAAGGAGTTCTCATGCATATATCTTGGGTTACAGTTGGCCATCAAAAACCTAACCAAATCTGAATGACAGCCATTGCTGGACATGGTTCATATGTTCATTCCAGCTTGACAGAAGGGGATTTCTTCAACGTTCCAGTAGACTCCTCTTGGTTAAATCAGTTATTGCGGCGAGGCCGGTTCATCCGTTACTGCTTTTGGATGCCTCTGAGTGGGTTTTTGAGGATATTAATGGTTGGATCCGATCATTCTTTTGGGTTGATAAAGAGAAGAGCAATGGAGGCCAATGTCTAGTCGCTTGAATACCATATGCTGACCCACATGCTATGGTGGACTAGGGGTTAAGAACCTAAAACTGTTGGAACTAGCTCTAAGAGTCAGATGAGAATGGCTGAGAAGGACGGATTCCGAGAGGCCATGGCAAGGCCTTGCGATGATGGTTGACAGTGAGGCCAGAGGTGTTTTTGATAGTCTCGTCAGTATCTCAGTTGGTCAAGGAAACAAAGTCCTTTTTTGGCGTGTGTTCTCCGTATTGGACATCGCACCACTGGTGTAAGGGCGTATTTCACCCTACGTGGTTTTGGTGATTGATGACAATGCGTTTGCGGACTAATCGTGTGCATTGAGCATTTCAGATATCTCATGTTTAGGCACAAGACGATTCGATGCCCCTCGGAGCCTAGTGAAGACGTTTCTCTACGTTTCTTTTCGGTGGACTTGAGTCGTAGGAAAGCCGTACTATTAAGAGGGGGTCCGTTTTAGAAAGGTTAGGGTGGAATCAACACGTACACGTCTGTCCCTTTGCACCACCTTTCCTTTGCTTCTTTGGAGCACCGCTCGTTTATCCGTGTCTTTGCAAAATGAAGGACTCCAAGTGGTAGTGTGTTGTGGCATGTGGTAGTACTGCTCAAGGGAGCAGTAGTACCGCAGAGGCCCACGGTAGTACCGATCACGGACGCGGTAGTACCGCGCAGTGCGGTAGTATCGCTCCTCGGGCACGGTAGTACCGTGGCTTCTAGCCCAGCACAGCTACTCGCGCGGAAGTAGGGGCGGATTTAATTTTTTACATCCACGCCCTATGCAGTAGTACCACTCCCTGGATGCGGTAGTACCGTGTCGGATTTTTGCACAGATTGAAACTCAGCGGAAGTAGCCACGGATGTAATTTTATTCGTCTGTGCCTTCCCAGCCTAGTCGAACCCTGCCTTGCGGTAGTACCACAAGGGCATGCGGTAGTACCGCTCGTTGTCAATGCAACAGGGTATCGTCCGGTCTCTGTCGTGGGTGCGGTAGTACCGCACCGCCTAGCGGTAGTACCGCAAGGCCTTGCGGTAGTACCGTAAGTTTGGTGACGTAGTACCGCATGTCGCGGGCTGAATAAGTGGGTAAAGGTTGGATTTGTCCTCTCACTATATAAGGGGGAGGTCTTCTTGTCCGAGTTGACCACCTCTTCCATCCCCAAGCTCCATTGTTGCTCTAAGCTCCATTTTCGCCCGATCTCTCTCCCTAGCCAATCAAACTTGTTGATTCTCTAGGAATTGGTTGAGAAGGCCTCGATTACACTTCCACCAAGATAAATTTGATTTCCCCACTAATCCCTTGCGGATCTTGTTACTCTTGCGTGTTTGATGCGGAGCATCCCACGGTCATCCCCATGGACGTACCTACATCTCCCACGACACCACTTGGACCAATGACAAGAGCTCGAGCAAAGGCTATCGAAGATAAGGTGAACTCGCTCCTCTCTGAACTTCCACTTTCTACTTATGAGACATGGCTACTACCTCATGCGGAGACCCTACGTGTGATCAGGTATTTGGAGGAAAGCCACGGATCAGCTACACCCAACGGACAAGACGGCGAGGACACCAAGTTCAATGGACAAGAAGAAGGACCTCTCGAAACTCCCACTCATCGGACGACCGACGTCTCTCGGACGTCCGACGCCTGGAGGCTCCAACCGACCAGCCAAGTCCCAACCCTCACACGCTCCAGCGGCCGGACCACCGACGCCGACCGGACGTCCGACACCTCCCAGCGTCCGGACGACCGAGCCCCACTGTCGGTGTCAAAACCGGCGGATCTCGGGTAGGGGGTCCCGGACTGTGCGTCTAGGCGGATGGTAACAGGAGACGAGGGACACAATGTTTTACCCAGGTTCGGGCCCTCTCGATGGAGGTAAAACCCTACGTCCTGCTTGATTAATGTTGATGATATGGGTAGTACAAGAGTAGATCTACCACGAGATCAAGGAGGCTAAACCCTAGAAGCTAGCCTATGGTATGATTGTTGTAATGTATGTCGTCCTACGGACTAAAGCCCTCCGGTTTATATAGACACCGGGGAGGGCTAGGGTTACACAGAGTCGGTTACAATGGTAGAAGATCTACATATCCGTATTGCCAAGCTTGCCTTCCACGCCAAGGAAAGTACCATCCGGACACGAGCCGGAGTCTTCAATCTTGTATCTTCGTAGTCTTGGAGTCCGGCGGATATTGATAGTCCGGCTGTCCGGACACCCCCTAGTCCAGGACTCCCTCACCCACCAAACGACCGGCACCACCACACCCGAGCCAAAACATCGGAAGAATGGAGACCTTCAGGCGACCGACCGACCGGATGATCGACAACGACCGGAAGACCGACAAGCCCTGACCAGAGCCGAAACATCGGACGCCCGACCGGCACTGGACGTCCGGACTCCCACGAGCCTTCGGATGACCGGTGACCGACGGACGTCCGACGCCTGTTTGACCGCCCGCGTGTTAGCCGGAACCCACTTACCCTTTCGTCCACTAAGACTATAAATAGACCTCCTCCTCCCTCTTTCTAGGGTTAGCAATGTGATATAGCTCATATTCGAGATAGACCTTTGCTCATCTGCTTGGTTACTTCTCCTCGGAGCTCACGACCTCTTCAGAGAAGATCCCCCAAGCGGATTCAAGACCACATAATGGGAAGAGCTTCAAGACCTCCTCTGGGAGAAGAACTAGTTGCCACTTGTATCATCCCTTATTGATCGTGGATCGTGTATCTCTTTGTGTTTCGAGGATCTAGCATATGTGTGACCATATCTTGTTGGTTGAGTGATTTCTCTCGTGTTTCCCCTCGTGTCCCCCTCGTTTTCCCCGCGTGTTCTTCGTGTTCTTTGTAGGATCCCCTCCAATCGTGAAAGATCGGGCATCTAGGGTGTTGGGGAACGTAGTAATTTCAAAAAAATTCCTATGTACACGCAAGATCATGGTGATGGCATAGCAACGAGAGGGGAGAGTGTTCGTCCACGTACCCTCGTAGACCGTAAGCGGAAGCGTTAGCACAACGCGGTTGATGTAGTCGTACGTCTTCACGATCCGACTGATCCAAGCACCGAATGTACGGGGCCTCCGAGTTCAGCACACGTTCAGCTCGATGACGATCTCCGTGCTCCGATCCAGCAAAGCTCCGGAGATGAGTTCCGTCAGCACGACGGCGTGGTGACGATGATGATGCTCTACCGGCGCAGGGCTTCGCCTAAACTCCGCGACGATATGACCGAGGTGGAATATGGTGGAGGGGGCACCGCACACGGCTAAGGAACGATCCGTAGATCAACTTGTGTGTCTATGGGGTGCCCCCCTGCCCCCGTATATAAAGGAGCAAGGGGGGAGGCCGGCCGGCCCCTTGGGGCGCGCCAAGGAGGAGGAATCCTCCTCCTAGTAGGAGTAGGAAGAGTCCTACTTCTACTAGGAGGGGGGAGGAAGGGGGAGAGGGGGAAGGAAAGGGGGGGCGCCGCCCCCCCTCCTAGTCCAATTCGGACCAGAGAGGGGAGGGGGCACGCGGCCCATGCTGGCCGCCCC
The DNA here is from genome assembly GCA_963921465.1 of Triticum timopheevii. Taxonomy (NCBI): domain Eukaryota; kingdom Viridiplantae; phylum Streptophyta; class Magnoliopsida; order Poales; family Poaceae; genus Triticum; species Triticum timopheevii. The sequence continues at coordinate 240,909,586 of OY997264.1, read as the reverse complement.
TCTCTCCTTTCCCCTAAGGCCCATAAGGCCCAATACTCTCCCGGGGGGTTCCGGTAACCCCTCCCCCCCCCCGGCACTCCGGTTTTCTCCGAAATCACCCGGAACAATTCCGGTGTCCGAATATAGTCGTCCAATATATCGATCTTTATGTCTCGACCATTTCGAGACTCCTCGTCATGTCCGTGATCACATCCGGGACTCCGAACAAGCTTTGGTACATCAAAACTTATAAACTCATAATAAAACTGTCATCGTAACGTTAAGCGTGCGGACCCTACGGGTTCGAGAACTATGTAGACATGAACTAGAACTATTCTCGGTCAATAACCAATAGCGGGACCTGGATGCCCATATTGGTTCCTACATATTCTACGAAGATCTTTATCGGTCAAACCGCATAACAACATACGTTGTTCCCTTTGTCATCGGTATGTTACTTGCCCGAGATTTGATCGTCGGTATCCAATACCTAGTTCAATCTCGTTACCGGCAAGTCTCTTTACTCATTCTATAATGCATCATCCCGTCACCAACTCATTGGTCACATTGCTTGCAAGGCTTATAATGATGTGCATTACCGAGAGGGCCTAGAGATACCTCTCCGATGATCGGAGTGACAAAACCTAATCTCGAAATACGCCAACTCAACATGTACCTTCGGAGACACCTGTAGTACTCCTTTATAATCACCCAGTTACGTTGTGACGTTTGGTAGTACCCAAAGTGTTCCTCCGGTAAACAGGAGTTGCATAAATCTCATAGTTACAGGAACATGTATAAGTCATGAAGAAAGCAATAGCAGTATACTAAACGATCAAGTGCTAGGCTAACGGAATGGGTCATGTCAATCACATCATTCTTCTAATGATGTGATCCCACTAATCAAATGACAACACATGTCTATGGTTAGGAAACATAACCATCTTTGATTAATGAGCTAGTCAAGTAGAGGCATACTAGTGACTATAGGTTTGTCTATGTATTCACACATGTATCATGTTTCCGGTTAATACAATTCTAGCATGAATAATAAACATTTATCATGATATGAGGAAATAAATAATAACTTTATTATTGCCTCTAGGGCATATTTCCTTCAGTCTCCCACTTGCACTAGAGTCAATAATCTAGATTACATAGTAATGATTCTAACACCCATGGAGTCTTGGTGCTGATCATGTTTTGCTCGTGAGAGAGGCTTAGTCAACGGGTCTGCAACATTCAGATCCGTATGTATCTTGAAAATCTCTATGTCTCCCACTTGGACTTGGTCCCAAATGGAATTGAAGCGTCTCTTGATGTGCTTGGTCCTCTTGTGAAATCTGGATTCCTTTGCCAAGGCAATTGCACCAGTATTGTCACAGAAGATCTTCATTGGTCCCGATGCACTAGGTATGACACCTAGATTGGAAATGAACTCCTTCATACAGACTCCTTCATTTGCTGCTTCAGAAGCAGCTATGTACTCCGCTTCACATGTAGATCCCGCCACGACGCTTTGTTTAGAACTGCACCAACTTACAGCTCCACCGTTTAATAAAAACACGTATCCGGTTTGCGATTTAGAATCGTCCGGATCAGTGTCAAAGCTTGCATCGACGTAACCATTTACGACTAGCTCTTTGTCACCTCCATATATGAGAAACATATCCTTAGTCCTTTTCAGGTATTTCAGGATGTTCTTGACCGCTGTCCAATGATCCACTCCTGGATTACTTTGCTACCTTCCTGCCAAGCTTATTGCTAAGCATACGTCAGGTCTGGTACACAGCATTGCATACATGATAGAGCCTATGGCTGAAGCATAGGGAACATCTTTCATTTTCTCTCTATCTTCTGCTGTGGTCGGGCATTGAGTTTGACTCAACTTCACACCTTGTAGCACAGGCAAGAATCCTTTCTTTGCCTGATCCATTTTGAACTTTTTCAAAATTTTGTCAAGGTATGTGCTTTGTGAAAGTCCTATTAAGCGTCTTGATCTATCTCTATAGATCTTGATGCCCAATATGTAAGCAGCTTCACCGAGGTCTTTCATTGAAAATTTTTTATTCAAGTATCCCTTTATGCTATCCAGAAATTCTATATCATTTTCAATTAATAATATGTCATCTACATATAATATCAGAAATGCTACAGAGCTCCCACTCACTTTCTTGTAAATACAGGCTTCTCTGAAAGTCTGTATAAAACCATATGCTTTGATCACACTATCAAAGCGTTTATTCCAACTCCGAGATGCTTGCACCAGTCCATAAATGGAACACTGGAGCTTGCACACTTTGTTAGCACCTTTTGGATCAACAAAACCTTCTGGCTGCATCATATGTAACTCTTCTTCCAGAAATCCATTCAAGAATGCAGTTTTGACATCCATTTGCCAAATTTCATAATCATGAAATGCAGCAATAGCTAACATGATTCGGACAGACTTAAGCATTGCTACGGGTGAGAAAGTCTCATCGTAGTCAACTCCTTGAACTTGTCGAAAACCTTTCGCAACAAGTCGAGCTTTATAGACAGTTATATTACCATCAGCATCAGTCTTCTTCTTAAAGATCCATTTATTCTCAATGGCTTGCCGATCATCGGGCAAGTCAACCAAAGTCCATACTTTGTTTTCATACATGGATCCCATCTCAGATTTCATGGCCTCTAGCCATTTTGCGGAATCTGGGCTCATCATCGCTTCCTCATAGTTCGTAGGTTCATCATGGTCAAGTAACATGACTTCCAGAATTGGATTACCGTACCACTCTGGTGCGGATCTTACTCTGGTAGACCTACGAGGTTCAGTAGAAACTTGATCTGAAGTTTCATGATCAATATCATTAGCTTCCTCACTGATTGGTGTAGTTGTCACAGGAACCGGTTCTTGTGATGAACTACTTTCCAATAAGGGAGTAGATACAGTTATCTCATCAAGTTCTACTTTCCTCCCACCCACTTCTTTCGAGAGAAACTCCTTCTCTAGAAAGGATCCGATTTTAGCAACGAAAATCTTGCCCTCAGATCTGTGATAGAAGGTGTACCCAATAGTCTCTTTTGGGTATCCTATGAAGACACATTTCTCCGATTTTGGTTCGAGCTTATCTGGTTGAAGTTTCTTCACATAAGCACCGCAGCCCCAAACTTTAAGAAATGACAACTTTGGTTTCTTGCCAAACCACGGTTCATAAGGCGTTGTCTTAACGGATTTTGATGGTGCCCTATTTAACGTGAATGCGGCCGTCTCTAAAGCATAACCCCAAAACGATAGCGGTAAATCAGTAAGAGACATCATAGATTGCACCATATCTAGTAAAGTACGATTACGACGTTCGGACACACCATTTCGTTGTGGTGTTCCGGGTGGCGTGAGTTGCGAAACTATTCCGCATTGTTTCAAGTGCAGACCAAACTCGTAACTCAAATATTCTCCTCCACGATCAGATCGTAGAAACTTTATTTTCTTGTTAGATGATTTTCCACTTCACTCTGAAATTCTTTGAACTTTTCAAATGTTTCAGACTTGTGTTTCATTAAGTAGATATACCCATATCTGCTCAAATCATCTGTGAAGGTGAGAAAATAACGATACCCGCCGCGAGCCTCAACATTCATTGGACCACAAACATCAGTATGTATGATTTCCAACAAATCAGTTGCTCGCTCCATAGTTCTGGAGAACGGCGTTTTAGTCATCTTGCCCATGAGGCACGGTTCGCAAGTACCAAGTGATTCATAATCAAGTGATTCCAAAAGCCCATCAGTATGGAGTTTCTTCATGCGCTTTACACCGATATGACCTAAACGGCAGTGCCACAAATAAGTTGCACTAACGTTATCAACTCTGCATCTTTTGGTTTCAACACTATGAACATGTGTATCACTACTATCGAGATTCAATAAGAATAGACCACTCTTCAAGGGTGCATGACCATAAAAGATATTACTCATATAAATAGAACAACCATTATTCTCTGATTTAAATGAATAACCGTCTCGCATCAAACAAGATCCAGATATAATGTTCATGCTCAACGCTGGCACCAAATAACAATTATTTAGGTCTAAAACTAATCCCGATGGTAGATGTAGAGGTAGCGTGCCGACTGCGATCACATCGACTTTGGAACCATTTCCCACGCGCATCGTCACCTCGTCCTTAGCCAATCTTCGCTTAATCCGTAGTCCCTATTTCGAGTTGCAAATATTAGCAACAGAACCAGTATCAAATACCCAGGTGCTGCTGCGAGCATTAGTAAGGTACACATCAATAACATGTATATCACATATACCTTTGTTCACTTTGCCATCCTTCTTATCCGCCAAATACTTGGGGCAGTTCCGCTTCCAGTGTCCAGTCTGCTTGCAGTAGAAGCACTCAGTTTCAGGCTTAGGTCCAGACTTGGGTTTCTTTTCTTGAGCAGCAACTTGCTTGCCGTTCTTTTTGAAGTTCCCCTTCTTCTTCCCTTTGCCCTTTTTCTTGAAACTGGTGGTCTTGTTAACCATCCACACTTGATGCTCCTTCTTGATTTCTACCTCCGTAGCTTTTAGCATTGCGAAGAGCTCGGGAATAGTCTTGTTCATCCCTTGCATATTATAGTTCATCACGAAGCTCTTGTAGCTTGGTGGCAGTGATTGGAGAATTCTGTTAATGACACTATCATCAGGAAGATTAACTCCCAGTTGAATCAAGTGATTATTATACCCAGACATTTTGAGTATGTGTTCACTGACAGAACTATTCTCCTCCATCTTGCAGCTATAGAACTTATTGGAGACTTCATATCTCTCAATTCGGGCATTTGCTTGAAATATTAACTTCAACTCCTGGAACATCTCATATGCTCCATGACGTTCAAAACGTCGTTGAAGACCCGGTTCTAAGCCGTAAAGCATGGCACACTGAACTATCGAGTAGTCATCAGCTTTGCTCTGCCAGACGTTCTTAACGTCGTCAGTTGCATCAGCAGCAGGCCTGGCACCCAGCGGTGCTTCCAGGACGTAACTTTTCTGTGCAGCAATGAGGATAATCCTCAGGTTACGGACCCAGTCCGTGTAATTGCTACCATCATTTTTCAACTTTGCTTTCTCAAGGAACGCATTAAAATTCAACAGAACAACAGCACGAGCCATCTATCTACAAACAAACATAGACAAGCAAAATACTATCAGGTACTAAGTTCATGATAAATTTAAGTTCAATTAATCATATTACTTAAGAACTCCCACTTAGACAGACATCTCTCTAGTCATCTAAGTGATCACGTGATCCAAATCAACTAAACCATGTCCGATCATCACGTGAGATGGAGTAGTTTCAATGGTGAACATCACTATGTTGATCATATCTACTATATGATTCACGCTCGACCTTTCGGTCTCCGTGTTCCGAGGCCATATCTATATATGCTAGGCTCGTCAAGTATGACCTGAGTAGTCCGCGTGTGCAACTGTTTTGCACCCGTTGTATTTGAACGTAGAGCCTATCACACCCGATCATCACGTGGTGTCTCAGCACGAAGAACTTTCGCAACGGTGCATACTCAGGGAGAACACTTCTTGATTATTAGTGAGAGATCATCTTAAAATGCTACCGTCAATCAAAGCAAGATAAGATGCATAAAGGATAAACATCACATGCAATCAATATGAGTGATATGATATGGCCACCATCATCTTGTGCTTGTGATCTCCATCTTCGAAGCACCGTCGTGATCACCATCGTCACCGGCGCGACACCTTGATCTCCATCGTAGCATCGTTGTCGTTACGCCATCTATTGCTTCTACGACTATCGCTACCGCTTAGTGATAAAGTAAAGCAATTACAGGGCGTTTGCATTTCATACAATAAAGCGACAACCATATGGCTCCTGCCAGTTGTCGATAACTTTGGTTACAAAACATGATAATCTCATACAATAAAATATAGCATCACGTCTTGACCATATCACATCACAACATGCCCTGCAAAAACAAGTTAGACGTCCTCTACTTTGTTGTTGCAAATTTTACGTGGCTGCTACGGGCTTTAGCAAGAACCGTTCTTACCTACGCATCAAAACCACAACGATAGTTCGTCAAGTTGGTGCTGTTTTAACCTTCGCAAGGACCGGGCGTAGCCACACTCGATTTAGCTAAAGTGAGAGAGACAGACACCCGCCAGCCACCTTTAAGCACGAGTGCTCGTAACGGTGGAACCAGTCTCGTGTAAGCGTACGCGTAATGTCGGTCCGGGCCGCTTCATCTCACAATACCGCCGAACCAAAGTATGACATGCTGGTAAGCAGTATGACTTGTATCGCCCACAACTCACTTGTGTTCTACTCGTGCATATAACATCAACGCATAAAACCTAGGCTCGGATGCCACTGTTGGGGAACGTAGTAATTTCAAAAAATTTCCTACGCACACGCAAGATCATGGTGATGGCATAGCAACGAGAGGGGAGAGTGTTCGTCCACGTACCCTCGTAGACCGTAAGCGGAAGCGTTAGCACAACGCGGTTGATGTAGTCGTACGTCTTCACGATCCGACCGATCCAAGCACCGAACGTACGGGGCCTCCGAGTTCAGCACACGTTCAGCTCGATGACGATCTCCGTGCTCTGATCCAGCAAAGCTCCGGAGATGAGTTCCGTCAGCACGACGGCGTGGTGATGATGATGATGCTCTACCGGCACAGGGCTTCGCCGAAACTCCGCGACGATATGACCGAGGTGGAATATGGTGGAGGGGGGCACCGCACACGGCTAAGGAACGATCCATAGATCAAGTTGTGTGTCTATGGGGTGCCCCCTAACCCCGTATATAAAGGAGCAAGGGGGGAGGCCGGCCAGCCCCTTGGGGCGCGCCAAGGAGGAGGAATCCTCCTCCTAGTAGGAGTAGGACTCCTCCTTTCCTACTCCTACTAGGAGGGGGAAGAAAGGGGGAGAGGGGGAACGAAAGGGGGGGCGTCGCCCCCCCTCCTAGTCCAATTCGGACCAGAGGGGGGAGGGGGCGCGCGGCCCATGCTGTCCGCCCCTCTCTCCTTTCCCCTAAGGCCCATAAGGCCCAATACTCTCCCCGGGGGTTCCGGTAACCCCCTCGGCACTCCGGTTTTCTCCGAAATCACCCGGAACAATTCCGGTGTCCGAATATAGTCGTCCAATATATCGATCTTTATATCTCGACCATTTCGAGACTCCTCGTCATGTCCGTGATCACATCCGGGACTCCAAACAAGCTTCGGTACATGAAAACTTATAAACTCATAATAAAACTGTCATCGTAACGTTAAGCGTGCGGACCCTACGGGTTCGAGAACTATGTAGACATGACCTAGAACTATTCTCGGTCAATAACCAATAGCGGGACCTGGATGCCCATATTGGTTCCTACATATTCTACGAAGATCTTTATCGGTCAAACCGCATAACAACATACGTTGTTCCCTTTGTCATCGGTATGTTACTTGCCCGAGATTTGATCGTCGGTATCCAATACCTAGTTCAATCTCGTTACCGGCAAGTCTCTTTACTCGTTCTGTAATGCATCATCCCGTAACCAACTCATTGGTCACATTGCTTGCAAGGCTTATAATGATGTGCATTACCGAGAGGGCCTAGAGATACCTCTCCGATGATCGGAGTGACAAAACCTAATCTCGAAATACGCCAACTCAACATGTACCTTCGGAGACACCTGTAGTACTCCTGTATAATCACCCAGTTACGTTGTGATGTTTGGTAGTACCCAAAGTGTTCCTCTGGTAAATGGGAGTTGCATAAATCTCATAGTTACAGGAACATGTATAAGTCATGAAGAAAGCAATAGCAGTATACTAAACGATCAAGTGCTAGGCTAACGAAATGGGTCATGTCAATCACATCATTCTTCTAATGATGTGATCCCACTAATCAAATGACAACACATGTCTATGGTTAGGAAACATAACCATCTTTGATTAATGAGCTAGTCAAGTAGAGGCATACTAGTGACTATAGGTTTGTCTATGTATTCACACATGTATCATGTTTCCGGTTAATACAATTCTAGCATGAATAATAAACATTTATCATGATATGAGGAAATAAATAATAACTTTATTATTGCCTCTAGGGCATATTTCCTTCATAGGGTTCTACCCTACATCATCTTGGTATCATGAGCCACGTTGATCACATATTTGGATCCCCTACCCCTCTTTTTCTAGCTTGAGTTTGTTGTGTTCTTCCCCAATTTCGAAAATACCCACCAAAAATAGCCCCAATTTTTTTGTGATTTGTTGGCGTGATGAAGTTTTCTTGGTTTTGCTCCATGAATTTGCTTTGCCACGAGTGGATCTAGCTTTCCCTCATCATCTCCACCTTTTCCATCCACAAAATCGCCTGGATTTGACCATTTTTGCCATCTCCACCTCGAAAACCCGAGCTCATCCCGTGCCCGAAATCGCCCAGGCACCGGACGTCCGACGACTTCCGATCGTCCGACCACCATCTGACGTCCGACGAACTCTGACGAAACTGAATTTTTTTCACCCGAAAATTTTCAGCCACCGCCACCACTTCTGCATACGCACTTCTACTCCCTTTCCACCTCCGCTTACGCACTCCGATACCATCACCGCTTCCCGCAAGAATCACCATCACCTGAACCGCTACCACCTCTGACAATTTTGACCCGTTTTGGTCTTTGGGAATTTGAGGTGTGGTTCCCGTGTCCTATTGTGTTTCGGCTATATAGTTATGGTTCGACATCAACATCACCACCGCTCATCTTCGCCAACGACTCCTCATCGCCAACAATCATCTGTGCTTACAAACGACTACCTCGGCGGTAACCTCGATGACATCTTTGTCTATTCCTTGCCATTGCATTGATAACCACCATAACCTTACTTTTGCGTTGCTTTCCCATCGGGACTAGCCTTTGAGTATTGCCGGCAACATGACTTGTGCACATTACCGATGATACTTACCATAGCACACATACCATATCATCGTGGTGCATATCTCGGTATCATATTTTGTGTCACAAAGTTGTCATCGCATATACACAATTGCTATCTTGGTTCGTGAAGTTTTGCATGAGAAAAGAGCTCAAAAGAGAAAGAGCCAAACAAGCTTTTAAGCAAAAGGGAAAGATAAGCAAAGAGCTTATAAGCAAGAACCATAGCATCATACTACATTAAGATTTTCATACTCGATCATCTTGGATCATATCACCGGAATACCATACATATAGCATACTTGGGATAGAAGTCGTTGCATTTTTTCCTAGTAGGTTATGCACAAGTTTCGTATCTGCCTATTGTGCAATCGTACTAGCATCTCTCTAGTGCTGTGCAACAAGAGCATTTTCGTGGATTCCACATTTTGGCTCATTCCTTGGTTCCAGGACCCCACTTATCTATTTGCGTGTGTGTTTCCGTGTACCATATCTTGATATTGGCCTACTTGTTGCATTTGCAAATTTGTGAATATTTTTCAACATTATTGAGGCTCACTAACAATTGCATCAAATTTTGTGCCACCATCTTAACCGAGCTCCACCATAAGCTTTTACTTGTGTAGGTGTGAGAACCGACAAGAATTGGTACCAATTGTGCTATTTCCTTGTTCCACATTTGGGTGATCATTGATCCATCTTCAACATCGGTCAAGGTACATTTGGTATAAGTTCTTCTCTTTCTCCCACTCACGTATTTGCTTGGAATGATGGATAGGCCAAGTTCTTCTACGAACCCACTCTTCATCAAGCAAGACGACGACATTTCATCCTATGTCACCAAGAGCCACCTCTTCGGTGCAAAACGAGCTTTACATCAAGAACAATAAGCAATGAGCGACCACATCGACAATCTCGCCACCGACTTGCGACTCTCTGAGCAATGAACAAGAGACTACTTTTACAACAAGCTCGACGCACACAAACAAGAGAATGATGCAAGAATGGATGAGATTCGTGCCTTGTTGGTAAACCAGCCTTCTACCACTTCGTCCTACTCAAGACGGAGCCGCTCGAGTCGACACTCTGACGACACCCTCTCCGGGTCAAGTACACCAACATCAAACACGCTATGTGGAGCCGCGCGCCAAGACCGTCAAGCAACTCGCAATCCTCTACACGGCAGTCATCCACAAGAGCAATTCGACGAGCAAGCACATCGTCATTGCCAAAACCAAGCTCCTCTTGCACAAGCACAAGAAAGGCAACGTCAACCTCACAAAGAGGAAGAGCGAGCGCGACAACATCAAGACGAACAAGATGCCGAGGCTCAACGTATTCAACAACAACAATGTGAAGCACAAGCACTTGAGGCGCAACGTGCCCTTCGAGAGTCAAGTCGAGTCGTTGCCAACTGCAACCAAGATAGGCGCAATCAAGAGGAAGCACTTCGCGAAGAAATTCAAGAGTGAAACTACCAAGCAAGAGTGCATCGTCAAGCTCCTCAAGCTCCTCCACAACCTCAAGTTCATCAAGAGCATGATGACTACGGAAATCCTCCACGCCAAGAGCAATATGAGGTTGAAAATCCTCCACATCAAGGGCATCATCATCACCCTCGACCACAACACCATGAAGAGCAATGCTACGGCAAGCTCAAGTTCACCATGCCCAAGTTCAACGGAAGCAATGATCCCGAAGAGTACCTTCGTGGGCATTAAAGCTCGACAAGATCTTTCGTTTGCACAACTATGAGGAAGAGAAGAAGATCTCTATGGCATCCCTTGAGTTCCAAGACTATGTGCTCATATGGTGGGAACAGGTCCTTGAGCGCCAAGAGGCAAGAGGTGAACCACCAATCACCACATGGGATCAAATGAAGGATGTCATGCGAGCACACTTTATACCAACATACTACAACTGCAACCTCTTCAAGAAACTCCAACTCCTCAAGCAAGGAACAAAGAGCGTTGAAGAATACTACAAGGAAATGAAGATTGCCATGATAAGAGCCAATGTCACGGAAGATGATGAGCAAACTATGGCCCGTTTCTTGAATGGCCTCAATCATCCCATCAAGAAGATTGCTGACTTCCAACCCTAATCCAACCTCATTGAGCTCGTGCATCAAGCTACCAAAGCGGAACGTCAAGTGCAAGATGTCTTCAAGTACGCCAAGTACTCTTCGAAGAGCTTCAGCTTCTCCAATACCCATGCTTCAACGACTCCAACACCTTCTACCTCAACCAAGCCATCTACAAGCAACAACGACAAGTCGAGTTATAAGAGAACTTCGACAACCTCAAGTAATCCTCCTACTACAAGCAACTTCAAGCCACGAGTTTCATCATCTACTCCAACCAATGAGATTGTCAAGACAAGTTCCATCAAGTGTTTCACATGTGGCGGCCGAGGCCACAAGTCCTTTGAGTGTACCAACAAGCGCACCATGATCCTCAACGACGACGGAACCTATGACTCCATGAGTGAAGAGGAAATGGAAGCCCTTGAGCAAGTGGCCATGCACCAGTGCGTAAACGAAGATGAAGATGATCAAGTCTTTTGTGATGAGGATTCGAGCCCCACTCTTGTTGTCTCCAAAGTCTTGACTCTTCAACATCAACAAGACGAAGACCAAAGATGCCACTTCTTCCACACGAAGGCCGGCATCAATGGAAGGTCTGTCAAGGTCATCATCGATGGAGGGAGTTGTCACAACTTGGCAAGGGAAGAACTATGCTCCAAGCCCCAATTGGTCAAGATGAAGCACCCGCACCCCTACAAGGTCAAATGGCTAAGCGATTCTGGCACTATCCAAGTCGAGCATACGGTGCAAGTTTCTTTCAAGATAGGAGCATATGAAGACACTTTAGAGTCTTATGTCGTCCCTATGTCCGTTTGCCACCTCCTTCTTGGTTGACCATGGCAATTTGACCGAGGTGTCATCCACAACGGGCGTACCAATCACCATAGCTTCAAGATGAAAGGAAAGGAGTACATGCTACGACCTATGTCTCCAAGTCAAGTCATAGCCGACAAGCAAGCCACCCATCATGGAGAAAAGAGTGAGAGAGTGACCCACCCAAAAGAGAGTGAGCGCCACAAGCCAAAATCGAGTGCCTCCACGATGAGCAACAAGAAAAACTTAGTACTTTTTGCCAGCATAAGGGAGATAAGAGAAGTGTGTGAGAACCCATCAAGTGTTATGCACTATGTCCTTGTGTGCAAGGACGAGGCACCAAAAACTAACACCTCTCACGATCTACCTTTAGTGTTGTCTTCTCTTTTGCAGGAATTCCAACATGTTTTCCCTGATGAGCTACCTTCGGTTCTACCTCCACTACGAGGCATTGAACATCGAATCGACCTCATCCCTGGAGCACCTCTACCTAACAAGGCTCCCTGCCGCGTCAACACGTACACGTCTGTCCCTTTGCACCACCTTTCCTTTGCTTCTTTGGAGCACCGCTCGTTTATCCGTGTCTTTGCAAAATGAAGGACTCCAAGTGGTAGTGTGTTGTGGCATGTGGTAGTACTGCTCAAGGGAGCAGTAGTACCGCAGAGGCCCACGGTAGTACCGATCACGGACGCGGTAGTACCGCGCAGTGCGGTAGTATCGCTCCTCGGGCACGGTAGTACCGTGGCTTCTAGCCCAGCACAGCTACTCGCGCGGAAGTAGGGGCGGATTTAATTTTTTACATCCACGCCCTATGCAGTAGTACCACTCCCTGGATGCGGTAGTACCGTGTCGGATTTTTGCACAGATTGAAACTCAGCGGAAGTAGCCACGGATGTAATTTTATTCGTCTGTGCCTTCCCAGCCTAGTCGAACCCTGCCTTGCGGTAGTACCACAAGGGCATGCGGTAGTACCGCTCGTTGTCAATGCAACAGGGTATCGTCCGGTCTCTGTCGTGGGTGCGGTAGTACCGCACCGCCTAGCGGTAGTACCGCAAGGCCTTGCGGTAGTACCGTAAGTTTGGTGACGTAGTACCGCATGTCGCGGGCTGAATAAGTGGGTAAAGGTTGGATTTGTCCTCTCACTATATAAGGGGGAGGTCTTCTTGTCCGAGTTGACCACCTCTTCCATCCCCAAGCTCCATTGTTGCTCTAAGCTCCATTTTCGCCCGATCTCTCTCCCTAGCCAATCAAACTTGTTGATTCTCTAGGAATTGGTTGAGAAGGCCTCGATCTACACTTCCACCAAGATAAATTTGATTTCCCCACTAATCCCTTGCGGATCTTGTTACTCTTGCGTGTTTGATGCGGAGCATCCCACGGTCATCCCCATGGACGTACCTACATCTCCCACGACACCACTTGGACCAATGACAAGAGCTCGAGCAAAGGCTATCGAAGATAAGGTGAACTCGCTCCTCTCTGAACTTCCACTTTCTACTTATGAGACATGGCTACTACCTCATGCGGAGACCCTACGTGTGATCAGGTATTTGGAGGAAAGCCACGGATCAGCTACACCCAACGGACAAGACGGCGAGGACACCAAGTTCAATGGACAAGAAGAAGGACCGCTCGAAACTCCCACTCATCGGACGACCGACGTCTCTCGGACGTCCGACGCCTGGAGGCTCCAACCGACCAGCCAAGTCCCAACCCTCACACGCTCCAGCGGCCGGACCACCGACGCCGACCGGACGTCCGACACCTCCCAGCGTCCGGACGACCGAGCCCCACTGTCGGTGTCAAAACCGGCGGATCTCGGGTAGGGGGTCCCGGACTGTGCGTCTAGGCGGATGGTAACAGGAGACGAGGGACACAATGTTTTACCCAGGTTCGGGCCCTCTCGATGGAGGTAAAACCCTACGTCCTGCTTGATTAATGTTGATGATATGGGTAGTACAAGAGTAGATCTACCACGAGATCAAGGAGGCTAAACCCTAGAAGCTAGCCTATGGTATGATTGTTGTAATGTATGTCGTCCTACGGACTAAAGCCCTCCGGTTTATATAGACACCGGGGAGGGCTAGGGTTACACAGAGTCGGTTACAATGGTAGAAGATCTACATATCCGTATTGCCAAGCTTGCCTTCCACGCCAAGGAAAGTACCATCCGGACACGAGCCGGAGTCTTCAATCTTGTATCTTCGTAGTCTTGGAGTCCGGCGGATATTGATAGTCCGGCTGTCCGGACACCCCCTAGTCCAGGACTCCCTCACCCACCAAACGACCGGCACCACCACACCCGAGCCAAAACATCGGAAGAATGGAGACCTTCAGGCGACCGACCGACCGGATGATCGACAACGACCGGAAGACCGACAAGCCCTGACCAGAGCCGAAACATCGGACGCCCGACCGGCACTGGACGTCCGGACTCCCACGAGCCTTCGGATGACCGGTGACCGACGGACGTCCGACGCCTGTTTGACCGCCCGCGTGTTAGCCGGAACCCACTTACCCTTTCGTCCACTAAGACTATAAATAGACCTCCTCCTCCCTCTTTCTAGGGTTAGCAATGTGATATAGCTCATATTCGAGATAGACCTTTGCTCATCTGCTTGGTTACTTCTCCTCGGAGCTCACGACCTCTTCAGAGAAGATCCCCCAAGCGGATTCAAGACCACATAATGGGAAGAGCTTCAAGACCTCCTCTGGGAGAAGAACTAGTTGCCACTTGTATCATCCCTTATTGATCGTGGATCGTGTATCTCTTTGTGTTTCGAGGATCTAGCATATGTGTGACCATATCTTGTTGGTTGAGTGATTTCTCTCGTGTTTCCCCTCGTGTCCCCCTCGTTTTCCCCGCGTGTTCTTCGTGTTCTTTGTAGGATCCCCTCCAATCGTGAAAGATCGGGCATCTAGGGTGTTGGGGAACGTAGTAATTTCAAAAAAATTCCTATGTACACGCAAGATCATGGTGATGGCATAGCAACGAGAGGGGAGAGTGTTCGTCCACGTACCCTCGTAGACCGTAAGCGGAAGCGTTAGCACAACGCGGTTGATGTAGTCGTACGTCTTCACGATCCGACTGATCCAAGCACCGAATGTACGGGGCCTCCGAGTTCAGCACACGTTCAGCTCGATGACGATCTCCGTGCTCCGATCCAGCAAAGCTCCGGAGATGAGTTCCGTCAGCACGACGGCGTGGTGACGATGATGATGCTCTACCGGCGCAGGGCTTCGCCTAAACTCCGCGACGATATGACCGAGGTGGAATATGGTGGAGGGGGCACCGCACACGGCTAAGGAACGATCCGTAGATCAACTTGTGTGTCTATGGGGTGCCCCCCTGCCCCCGTATATAAAGGAGCAAGGGGGGAGGCCGGCCGGCCCCTTGGGGCGCGCCAAGGAGGAGGAATCCTCCTCCTAGTAGGAGTAGGAAGAGTCCTACTTCTACTAGGAGGGGGGAGGAAGGGGGAGAGGGGGAAGGAAAGGGGGGGCGCCGCCCCCCCTCCTAGTCCAATTCGGACCAGAGAGGGGAGGGGGCACGCGGCCCATGCTGGCCGCCCCTCTCTCCTTTCCCCTAAGGCCCATAAGGCCCAATACTCTCCCGGGGGGTTCCGGTAACCCCTCCCCCCCCGGCACTCCGGTTTTCTCCGAAATCACCCGGAACAATTCCGGTGTCCGAATATAGTTGTCCAATATATCGATCTTTATGTCTCGACCATTTCGAGACTCCTCGTCATGTCCGTGATCACATCCGGGACTCCGAACAAGCTTTGGTACATCAAAACTTATAAACTCATAATAAAACTGTCATCGTAACGTTAAGCGTGCGGACCCTACGGGTTCGAGAACTATGTAGACATGAACTAGAACTATTCTCGGTCAATAACCAATAGCGGGACCTGGATGCCCATATTGGTTCCTACATATTCTACGAAGATCTTTATCGGTCAAACCGCATAACAACATACGTTGTTCCCTTTGTCATCGGTATGTTACTTGCCCGAGATTTGATCGTCGGTATCCAATACCTAGTTCAATCTCGTTACCGGCAAGTCTCTTTACTCATTCTATAATGCATCATCCCGTCACCAACTCATTGGTCACATTGCTTGCAAGGCTTATAATGATGTGCATTACCGAGAGGGCCTAGAGATACCTCTCCGATGATCGGAGTGACAAAACCTAATCTCGAAATACGCCAACTCAACATGTACCTTCGGAGACACCTGTAGTACTCCTTTATAATCACCCAGTTACGTTGTGACGTTTGGTAGTACCCAAAGTGTTCCTCCGGTAAACAGGAGTTGCATAAATCTCATAGTTACAGGAACATGTATAAGTCATGAAGAAAGCAATAGCAGTATACTAAACGATCAAGTGCTAGGCTAACGGAATGGGTCATGTCAATCACATCATTCTTCTAATGATGTGATCCCACTAATCAAATGACAACACATGTCTATGGTTAGGAAACATAACCATCTTTGATTAATGAGCTAGTCAAGTAGAGGCATACTAGTGACTATAGGTTTGTCTATGTATTCACACATGTATCATGTTTCCGGTTAATACAATTCTAGCATGAATAATAAACATTTATCATGATATGAGGAAATAAATAATAACTTTATTATTGCCTCTAGGGCATATTTCCTTCAGTCTCCCACTTGCACTAGAGTCAATAATCTAGATTACATAGTAATGATTCTAACACCCATGGAGTCTTGGTGCTGATCATGTTTTGCTCGTGAGAGAGGCTTAGTCAACGGGTCTGCAACATTCAGATCCGTATGTATCTTGAAAATCTCTATGTCTCCCACTTGGACTTGGTCCCAAATGGAATTGAAGCGTCTCTTGATGTGCTTGGTCCTCTTGTGAAATCTGGATTCCTTTGCCAAGGCAATTGCACCAGTATTGTCACAGAAGATCTTCATTGGTCCCGATGCACTAGGTATGACACCTAGATTGGAAATGAACTCCTTCATACAGACTCCTTCATTTGCTGCTTCAGAAGCAGCTATGTACTCCGCTTCACATGTAGATCCCGCCACGACGCTTTGTTTAGAACTGCACCAACTTACAGCTCCACCGTTTAATAAAAACACGTATCCGGTTTGCGATTTAGAATCGTCCGGATCAGTGTCAAAGCTTGCATCGACGTAACCATTTACGACTAGCTCTTTGTCACCTCCATATATGAGAAACATATCCTTAGTCCTTTTCAGGTATTTCAGGATGTTCTTGACCGCTGTCCAATGATCCACTCCTGGATTACTTTGCTACCTTCCTGCCAAGCTTATTGCTAAGCATACGTCAGGTCTGGTACACAGCATTGCATACATGATAGAGCCTATGGCTGAAGCATAGGGAACATCTTTCATTTTCTCTCTATCTTCTGCTGTGGTCGGGCATTGAGTTTGACTCAACTTCACACCTTGTAGCACAGGCAAGAATCCTTTCTTTGCCTGATCCATTTTGAACTTTTTCAAAATTTTGTCAAGGTATGTGCTTTGTGAAAGTCCTATTAAGCGTCTTGATCTATCTCTATAGATCTTGATGCCCAATATGTAAGCAGCTTCACCGAGGTCTTTCATTGAAAATTTTTTATTCAAGTATCCCTTTATGCTATCCAGAAATTCTATATCATTTTCAATTAATAATATGTCATCTACATATAATATCAGAAATGCTACAGAGCTCCCACTCACTTTCTTGTAAATACAGGCTTCTCTGAAAGTCTGTATAAAACCATATGCTTTGATCACACTATCAAAGCGTTTATTCCAACTCCGAGATGCTTGCACCAGTCCATAAATGGAACACTGGAGCTTGCACACTTTGTTAGCACCTTTTGGATCAACAAAACCTTCTGGCTGCATCATATGTAACTCTTCTTCCAGAAATCCATTCAAGAATGCAGTTTTGACATCCATTTGCCAAATTTCATAATCATGAAATGCAGCAATAGCTAACATGATTCGGACAGACTTAAGCATTGCTACGGGTGAGAAAGTCTCATCGTAGTCAACTCCTTGAACTTGTCGAAAACCTTTCGCAACAAGTCGAGCTTTATAGACAGTTATATTACCATCAGCATCAGTCTTCTTCTTAAAGATCCATTTATTCTCAATGGCTTGCCGATCATCGGGCAAGTCAACCAAAGTCCATACTTTGTTTTCATACATGGATCCCATCTCAGATTTCATGGCCTCTAGCCATTTTGCGGAATCTGGGCTCATCATCGCTTCCTCATAGTTCGTAGGTTCATCATGGTCAAGTAACATGACTTCCAGAATTGGATTACCGTACCACTCTGGTGCGGATCTTACTCTGGTAGACCTACGAGGTTCAGTAGAAACTTGATCTGAAGTTTCATGATCAATATCATTAGCTTCCTCACTGATTGGTGTAGTTGTCACAGGAACCGGTTCTTGTGATGAACTACTTTCCAATAAGGGAGTAGATACAGTTATCTCATCAAGTTCTACTTTCCTCCCACCCACTTCTTTCGAGAGAAACTCCTTCTCTAGAAAGGATCCGATTTTAGCAACGAAAATCTTGCCCTCAGATCTGTGATAGAAGGTGTACCCAATAGTCTCTTTTGGGTATCCTATGAAGACACATTTCTCCGATTTTGGTTCGAGCTTATCTGGTTGAAGTTTCTTCACATAAGCACCGCAGCCCCAAACTTTAAGAAATGACAACTTTGGTTTCTTGCCAAACCACGGTTCATAAGGCGTTGTCTTAACGGATTTTGATGGTGCCCTATTTAACGTGAATGCGGCCGTCTCTAAAGCATAACCCCAAAACGATAGCGGTAAATCAGTAAGAGACATCATAGATTGCACCATATCTAGTAAAGTACGATTACGACGTTCGGACACACCATTTCGTTGTGGTGTTCCGGGTGGCGTGAGTTGCGAAACTATTCCGCATTGTTTCAAGTGCAGACCAAACTCGTAACTCAAATATTCTCCTCCACGATCAGATCGTAGAAACTTTATTTTCTTGTTAGATGATTTTCCACTTCACTCTGAAATTCTTTGAACTTTTCAAATGTTTCAGACTTGTGTTTCATTAAGTAGATATACCCATATCTGCTCAAATCATCTGTGAAGGTGAGAAAATAACGATACCCACCGCGAGCCTCAACATTCATTGGACCACAAACATCAGTATGTATGATTTCCAACAAATCAGTTGCTCGCTCCATAGTTCTGGAGAACGGCGTTTTAGTCATCTTGCCCATGAGGCACGGTTCGCAAGTACCAAGTGATTCATAATCAAGTGATTCCAAAAGCCCATCAGTATGGAGTTTCTTCATGCGCTTTACACCGATATGACCTAAACGGCAGTGCCACAAATAAGTTGCACTAACGTTATCAACTCTGCATCTTTTGGTTTCAACACTATGAACATGTGTATCACTACTATCGAGATTCAATAAGAATAGACCACTCTTCAAGGGTGCATGACCATAAAAGATATTACTCATATAAATAGAACAACCATTATTCTCTGATTTAAATGAATAACCGTCTCGCATCAAACAAGATCCAGATATAATGTTCATGCTCAACGCTGGCACCAAATAACAATTATTTAGGTCTAAAACTAATCCCGATGGTAGATGTAGAGGTAGCGTGCCGACTGCGATCACATCGACTTTGGAACCATTTCCCACGCGCATCGTCACCTCGTCCTTAGCCAATCTTCGCTTAATCCGTAGTCCCTATTTCGAGTTGCAAATATTAGCAACAGAACCAGTATCAAATACCCAGGTGCTGCTGCGAGCATTAGTAAGGTACACATCAATAACATGTATATCACATATACCTTTGTTCACTTTGCCATCCTTCTTATCCGCCAAATACTTGGGGCAGTTCCGCTTCCAGTGTCCAGTCTGCTTGCAGTAGAAGCACTCAGTTTCAGGCTTAGGTCCAGACTTGGGTTTCTTTTCTTGAGCAGCAACTTGCTTGCCGTTCTTTTTGAAGTTCCCCTTCTTCTTCCCTTTGCCCTTTTTCTTGAAACTGGTGGTCTTGTTAACCATCCACACTTGATGCTCCTTCTTGATTTCTACCTCCGTAGCTTTTAGCATTGCGAAGAGCTCGGGAATAGTCTTGTTCATCCCTTGCATATTATAGTTCATCACGAAGCTCTTGTAGCTTGGTGGCAGTGATTGGAGAATTCTGTTAATGACACTATCATCAGGAAGATTAACTCCCAGTTGAATCAAGTGATTATTATACCCAGACATTTTGAGTATGTGTTCACTGACAGAACTGTTCTCCTCCATCTTGCAGCTATAGAACTTATTGGAGACTTCATATCTCTCAATTCGGGCATTTGCTTGAAATATTAACTTCAACTCCTGGAACATCTCATATGCTCCATGACGTTCAAAACGTCGTTGAAGACCCGGTTCTAAGCCGTAAAGCATGGCACACTGAACTATCGAGTAGTCATCAGCTTTGCTCTGCCAGACGTTCTTAACGTCGTCAGTTGCATCAGCAGCAGGCCTGGCACCCAGCGGTGCTTCCAGGACGTAACTTTTCTGTGCAGCAATGAGGATAATCCTCAGGTTACGGACCCAGTCCGTGTAATTGCTACCATCATTTTTCAACTTTGCTTTCTCAAGGAACGCATTAAAATTCAACAGAACAACAGCACGAGCCATCTATCTACAAACAAACATAGACAAGCAAAATACTATCAGGTACTAAGTTCATGATAAATTTAAGTTCAATTAATCATATTACTTAAGAACTCCCACTTAGACAGACATCTCTCTAGTCATCTAAGTGATCACGTGATCCAAATCAACTAAACCATGTCCGATCATCACGTGAGATGGAGTAGTTTCAATGGTGAACATCACTATGTTGATCATATCTACTATATGATTCACGCTCGACCTTTCGGTCTCCGTGTTCCGAGGCCATATCTATATATGCTAGGCTCGTCAAGTATGACCTGAGTAGTCCGCGTGTGCAACTGTTTTGCACCCGTTGTATTTGAACGTAGAGCCTATCACACCCGATCATCACGTGGTGTCTCAGCACGAAGAACTTTCGCAACGGTGCATACTCAGGGAGAACACTTCTTGATTATTAGTGAGAGATCATCTTAAAATGCTACCGTCAATCAAAGCAAGATAAGATGCATAAAGGATAAACATCACATGCAATCAATATGAGTGATATGATATGGCCACCATCATCTTGTGCTTGTGATCTCCATCTTCGAAGCACCGTCGTGATCACCATCGTCACCGGCGCGACACCTTGATCTCCATCGTAGCATCGTTGTCGTTACGCCATCTATTGCTTCTACGACTATCGCTACCGCTTAGTGATAAAGTAAAGCAATTACAGGGCGTTTGCATTTCATACAATAAAGCGACAACCATATGGCTCCTGCCAGTTGTCGATAACTTTGGTTACAAAACATGATAATCTCATACAATAAAATATAGCATCACGTCTTGACCATATCACATCACAACATGCCCTGCAAAAACAAGTTAGACGTCCTCTACTTTGTTGTTGCAAATTTTACGTGGCTGCTACGGGCTTTAGCAAGAACCGTTCTTACCTACGCATCAAAACCACAACGATAGTTCGTCAAGTTGGTGCTGTTTTAACCTTCGCAAGGACCGGGCGTAGCCACACTCGATTTAGCTAAAGTGAGAGAGACAGACACCCGCCAGCCACCTTTAAGCACGAGTGCTCGTAACGGTGGAACCAGTCTCGTGTAAGCGTACGCGTAATGTCGGTCCGGGCCGCTTCATCTCACAATACCGCCGAACCAAAGTATGACATGCTGGTAAGCAGTATGACTTGTATCGCCCACAACTCACTTGTGTTCTACTCGTGCATATAACATCAACGCATAAAACCTAGGCTCGGATGCCACTGTTGGGGAACGTAGTAATTTCAAAAAATTTCCTACGCACACGCAAGATCATGGTGATGGCATAGCAACGAGAGGGGAGAGTGTTCGTCCACGTACCCTCGTAGACCGTAAGCGGAAGCGTTAGCACAACGCGGTTGATGTAGTCGTACGTCTTCACGATCCGACCGATCCAAGCACCGAACGTACGGGGCCTCCGAGTTCAGCACACGTTCAGCTCGATGACGATCTCCGTGCTCTGATCCAGCAAAGCTCCGGAGATGAGTTCCGTCAGCACGACGGCGTGGTGATGATGATGATGCTCTACCGGCGCAGGGCTTCGCCGAAACTCCGCGACGATATGACCGAGGTGGAATATGGTGGAGGGGGGCACCGCACACGGCTAAGGAACGATCCATAGATCAAGTTGTGTGTCTATGGGGTGCCCCCTAACCCCGTATATAAAGGAGCAAGGGGGGAGGCCGGCCAGCCCCTTGGGGCGCGCCAAGGAGGAGGAATCCTCCTCCTAGTAGGAGTAGGACTCCTCCTTTCCTACTCCTACTAGGAGGGGGAAGGAAGGGGGAGAGGGGGAACGAAAGGGGGGGCGTCGCCCCCCCTCCTAGTCCAATTCGGACCAGAGGGGGGAGGGGGCGCGCGGCCCATGCTGTCCGCCCCTCTCTCCTTTCCCCTAAGGCCCATAAGGCCCAATACTCTCCCCGGGGGTTCCGGTAACCCCCTCGGCACTCCGGTTTTCTCCGAAATCACCCGGAACAATTCCGGTGTCCGAATATAGTCGTCCAATATATCGATCTTTATATCTCGACCATTTCGAGACTCCTCGTCATGTCCGTGATCACATCCGGGACTCCAAACAAGCTTCGGTACATGAAAACTTATAAACTCATAATAAAACTGTCATCGTAACGTTAAGCGTGCGGACCCTACGGGTTCGAGAACTATGTAGACATGACCTAGAACTATTCTCGGTCAATAACCAATAGCGGGACCTGGATGCCCATATTGGTTCCTACATATTCTACGAAGATCTTTATCGGTCAAACCGCATAACAACATACGTTGTTCCCTTTGTCATCGGTATGTTACTTGCCCGAGATTTGATCGTCGGTATCCAATACCTAGTTCAATCTCGTTACCGGCAAGTCTCTTTACTCGTTCTGTAATGCATCATCCCGTAACCAACTCATTGGTCACATTGCTTGCAAGGCTTATAATGATGTGCATTACCGAGAGGGCCTAGAGATACCTCTCCGATGATCGGAGTGACAAAACCTAATCTCGAAATACGCCAACTCAACATGTACCTTCGGAGACACCTGTAGTACTCCTGTATAATCACCCAGTTACGTTGTGATGTTTGGTAGTACCCAAAGTGTTCCTCTGGTAAATGGGAGTTGCATAAATCTCATAGTTACAGGAACATGTATAAGTCATGAAGAAAGCAATAGCAGTATACTAAACGATCAAGTGCTAGGCTAACGAAATGGGTCATGTCAATCACATCATTCTTCTAATGATGTGATCCCACTAATCAAATGACAACACATGTCTATGGTTAGGAAACATAACCATCTTTGATTAATGAGCTAGTCAAGTAGAGGCATACTAGTGACTATAGGTTTGTCTATGTATTCACACATGTATCATGTTTCCGGTTAATACAATTCTAGCATGAATAATAAACATTTATCATGATATGAGGAAATAAATAATAACTTTATTATTGCCTCTAGGGCATATTTCCTTCAGAGGGTTCTACCCTACATCATCTTGGTATCATGAGCCACGTTGATCACATATTTGGATCCCCTACCCCTCTTTTTCTAGCTTGAGTTTGTTGTGTTCTTCCCCAATTTCGAAAATACCCACCAAAAATAGCCCCAATTTTTTTGTGATTTGTTGGCGTGATGAAGTTTTCTTGGTTTTGCTCCATGAATTTGCTTTGCCACGAGTGGATCTAGCTTTCCCCCATCATCTCCACCTTTTCCATCCACAAAATCGCCTGGATTTGACCATTTTTGCCATCTCCACCTCGAAAACCCGAGCTCATCCCGTGCCCGAAATCGCCCAGGCACCGGACGTCCGACGACTTCCGATCGTCCGACCACCATCTGACGTCCGACGAACTCTGACGAAACTGAATTTTTTTCACCCGAAAATTTTCAGCCACCGCCACCACTTCTGCATACGCACTTCTACTCCCTTTCCACCTCCGCTTACGCACTCCGATACCATCACCGCTTCCCGCAAGAATCACCATCACCTGAACCGCTACCACCTCTGACAATTTTGACCCGTTTTGGTCTTTGGGAATTTGAGGTGTGGTTCCCGTGTCCTATTGTGTTTCGGCTATATAGTTATGGTTCGACATCAACATCACCACCGCTCATCTTCGCCAACGACTCCTCATCGCCAACAATCATCTGTGCTTACAAACGACTACCTCGGCGGTAACCTCGACGACATCTTTGTCTATTCCTTGCCATTGCATTGATAACCACCATAACCTTACTTTTGCGTTGCTTTCCCATCGGGACTAGCCTTTGAGTATTGCCGGCAACATGACTTGTGCACATTACCGATGATACTTACCATAGCACACATACCATATCATCTTGGTGCATATCTCGGTATCATATTTTGTGTCACAAAGTTGTCATCGCATATACACAATTGCTATCTTGGTTCGTGAAGTTTTGCATGAGAAAAGAGCTCAAAAGAGAAAGAGCCAAACAAGCTTTTAAGCAAAAGGGAAAGATAAGCAAAGAGCTTATAAGCAAGAACCATAGCATCATACTACATTAAGATTTTCATACTCGATCATCTTGGATCATATCACCGGAATACCATACATATAGCATACTTGGGATAGAAGTCGTTGCATTTTTTCCTAGTAGGTTATGCACAAGTTTCGTATCTGCCTATTGTGCAATCGTACTAGCATCTCTCTAGTGCTGTGCAACAAGAGCATTTTCGTGGATTCCACATTTTGGCTCATTCCTTGGTTCCAGGACCCCACTTATCTATTTGCGTGTGTGTTTCCGTGTACCATATCTTGATATTGGCCTACTTGTTGCATTTGCAAATTTGTGAATATTTTTCAACATTATTGAGGCTCACTAACAATTGCATCAAATTTTGTGCCACCATCTTAACCGAGCTCCACCATAAGCTTTTACTTGTGTAGGTGTGAGAACCGACAAGAATTGGTACCAATTGTGCTATTTCCTTGTTCCACATTTGGGTGATCATTGATCCATCTTCAACATCGGTCAAGGTACATTTGGTATAAGTTCTTCTCTTTCTCCCACTCACGTATTTGCTTGGAATGATGGATAGGCCAAGTTCTTCTACGAACCCACTCTTCATCAAGCAAGACGACGACATTTCATCCTATGTCACCAAGAGCCACCTCTTCGGTGCAAAACGAGCTTTACATCAAGAACAATAAGCAATGAGCGACCACATCGACAATCTCGCCACCGACTTGCGACTCTCTGAGCAATGAACAAGAGACTACTTTTACAACAAGCTCGACGCACACAAACAAGAGAATGATGCAAGAATGGATGAGATTCGTGCCTTGTTGGTAAACCAGCCTTCTACCACTTCGTCCTACTCAAGACGGAGCCGCTCGAGTCGACACTCTGACGACACCCTCTCCGGGTCAAGTACACCAACATCAAACACGCTATGTGGAGCCGCGCGCCAAGACCGTCAAGCAACTCGCAATCCTCTACACGGCAGTCATCCACAAGAGCAATTCGACGAGCAAGCACATCGTCATTGCCAAAACCAAGCTCCTCTTGCACAAGCACAAGAAAGGCAACGTCAACCTCACAAAGAGGAAGAGCGAGCGCGACAACATCAAGACGAACAAGATGCCGAGGCTCAACGTATTCAACAACAACAATGTGAAGCACAAGCACTTGAGGCGCAACGTGCCCTTCGAGAGTCAAGTCGAGTCGTTGCCAACTGCAACCAAGATAGGCGCAATCAAGAGGAAGCACTTCGCGAAGAAATTCAAGAGTGAAACTACCAAGCAAGAGTGCATCGTCAAGCTCCTCAAGCTCCTCCACAACCTCAAGTTCATCAAGAGCATGATGACTACGGAAATCCTCCACGCCAAGAGCAATATGAGGTTGAAAATCCTCCACATCAAGGGCATCATCATCACCCTCGACCACAACACCATGAAGAGCAATGCTACGGCAAGCTCAAGTTCACCATGCCCAAGTTCAACGGAAGCAATGATCCCGAAGAGTACCTTCGTGGGCATTAAAGCTCGACAAGATCTTTCGTTTGCACAACTATGAGGAAGAGAAGAAGATCTCTATGGCATCCCTTGAGTTCCAAGACTATGTGCTCATATGGTGGGAACAGGTCCTTGAGCGCCAAGAGGCAAGAGGTGAACCACCAATCACCACATGGGATCAAATGAAGGATGTCATGCGAGCACACTTTATACCAACATACTACAACTGCAACCTCTTCAAGAAACTCCAACTCCTCAAGCAAGGAACAAAGAGCGTTGAAGAATACTACAAGGAAATGAAGATTGCCATGATAAGAGCCAATGTCACGGAAGATGATGAGCAAACTATGGCCCGTTTCTTGAATGGCCTCAATCATCCCATCAAGAAGATTGCTGACTTCCAACCCTAATCCAACCTCATTGAGCTCGTGCATCAAGCTACCAAAGCGGAACGTCAAGTGCAAGATGTCTTCAAGTACGCCAAGTACTCTTCGAAGAGCTTCAGCTTCTCCAATACCCATGCTTCAACGACTCCAACACCTTCTACCTCAACCAAGCCATCTACAAGCAACAACGACAAGTCGAGTTATAAGAGAACTTCGACAACCTCAAGTAATCCTCCTACTACAAGCAACTTCAAGCCACGAGTTTCATCATCTACTCCAACCAATGAGATTGTCAAGACAAGTTCCATCAAGTGTTTCACATGTGGCGGCCGAGGCCACAAGTCCTTTGAGTGTACCAACAAGCGCACCATGATCCTCAACGACGACGGAACCTATGACTCCATGAGTGAAGAGGAAATGGAAGCCCTTGAGCAAGTGGCCATGCACCAGTGCGTAAACGAAGATGAAGATGATCAAGTCTTTTGTGATGAGGATTCGAGCCCCACTCTTGTTGTCTCCAAAGTCTTGACTCTTCAACATCAACAAGACGAAGACCAAAGATGCCACTTCTTCCACACGAAGGCCGGCATCAATGGAAGGTCTGTCAAGGTCATCATCGATGGAGGGAGTTGTCACAACTTGGCAAGGGAAGAACTATGCTCCAAGCCCCAATTGGTCAAGATGAAGCACCCGCACCCCTACAAGGTCAAATGGCTAAGCGATTCTGGCACTATCCAAGTCGAGCATACGGTGCAAGTTTCTTTCAAGATAGGAGCATATGAAGACACTTTAGAGTCTTATGTCGTCCCTATGTCCGTTTGCCACCTCCTTCTTGGTTGACCATGGCAATTTGACCGAGGTGTCATCCACAACGGGCATACCAATCACCATAGCTTCAAGATGAAAGGAAAGGAGTACATGCTACGACCTATGTCTCCAAGTCAAGTCATAGCCGACAAGCAAGCCACCCATCATGGAGAAAAGAGTGAGAGAGTGACCCACCCAAAAGAGAGTGAGCGCCACAAGCCAAAATCGAGTGCCTCCACGATGAGCAACAAGAAAAACTTAGTACTTTTTGCCAGCATAAGGGAGATGAGAGAAGTGTGTGAGAACCCATCAAGTGTTATGCACTATGTCCTTGTGTGCAAGGACGAGGCACCAAAAACTAACACCTCTCACGATCTACCTTTAGTGTTGTCTTCTCTTTTGCAGGAATTCCAACATGTTTTCCCTGATGAGCTACCTTCGGTTCTACCTCCACTACGAGGCATTGAACATCGAATCGACCTCATCCCTGGAGCACCTCTACCTAACAAGGCTCCCTGCCGCGTCAACCCCGAGGAAACTAAGGAGATCCAACAGCAAGTACAACAACTCATCGACAACGGTCATGTACGTGAAAGCTTAAGACCTTGTTCCGTTCCGGTCATTCTTGTTCCAAAGAAAGACGGTACTTATCGCATGTGTTCTGATTGTCGTCCCATCAATGCTATCAACATTAGATATCGTTACCCTATTCCACACATAGATGATATGCTTTATGAGCTTATCGGAGCCATCATTTTCTCTAAGATTGATCTTAAGAGTGGCTACTATCAAATATGCATCCAAGAAGGTGATGAATGGAAAACCGCATTTAAGACCAAATTTGGCCTATATGAATGGCTAGTTAGCCGATGGGTTTATCCGAAGCACCTGGTACTTTCATGCGAGTCATGCACTTTGTTCTTCGTCCCTATATTGGTGTATTTGTTGTGGTCTATTTTGATGATATTCTTGTCTTTAGCAAATCCCTCAAAGATCATGTCACCCATCTTAGAACAGTGTTGCAAACCCTTAGGAAAGAGTGCCTTTATGCTAATATGGACAAATGCCTTTTTGGTGTCGATAGCTTGTTTTCTTGGGTTTCGTTGTGTCTTCTAAGGGTGTTCATGTAGACGAATCTAAGATCAATGCTATTAAAACTTGGCCCCAACCAACCAACTTGCAACAAGTGCGTAGTTTTCTTGGTTTAGCCAGTTTATATCATAGATTTGTGAAGGATTTTAGCACCATTCCTTCACCTTTGCATTCCTTGTGTAAGAAAAATGTGCCTTTTGTTTGGGGACCATCCCAAGATACTACATACCAGCAGCAGTGCCAGTACCAGATACTAGAGCTACCACATCAGCACCAGCAGCTACAGCTTCAGTGCTACCTCCAGTAGCCACTCTACCAGCTCCAACTACATCGACTGATGCCTTCATCCTTGGAGTTCTCTCTACACCACCTCCCGAAGACCAAGCCTGAGAGACGCATAGCACTATGCATATTTGAACTTTTTGGTAACTTGTTGCCAAAGGGGGAGAAATATGTATAGATCATAGGATTTGAGAGAGTGTGTTGCTTTTTGTCTCTCTTGCTATTTGTTGGGTTGAACTTTATTGTGTGCTTGTTTGATACCTTATGTCCTTGTGTGAGATACTTGCATGATCATGTGTTTGGTCATATGCTCTTTAATGTTTGCTTGGATGATATTATCTCTTATATCCATATATGATCATTCACTTTGCTTGGTGATGAGTGCATGCTTTTAATTGCTATCATTTTGAGCGCTCCACCAAGATGTATGTGACATGGAAGAGTAACCCATGATACTAATTGATTGTGCATTTGCATTCAAAAGCAAGTATTAAATAATGCACAAATTTAGGGGGAGCTCTTGCTTATCACATACTTCTCAAAGCGACGGTGTATTTCAATCTTATTATCATTTGTCGAGGCTTTGGTCTATATGTTGTCATCAATTACCAAAAAGGGGGAGATTGAAAGTGCAACTATTCCTGGGTGGTTTTGGTAATTATTAACAACATATAGCTCATTGAACTAATGCTATTTCAAGATGAATATTTCAGGAAAGTTCAATGATTCGCATGGCATGGATTAGGAATGTGGACCCCTAAAAATGCTAAGGACAAAGGATTAGCTCAAGCTCTAAAGCTCAAGACTCTACATTTTACTTTTAGTGATCCAAGATCACATTGAGTCCATAGGAAAGCCAATACTATTAAAAGGGGATGAGGTGTTGCTTAATGGCTTGCTTGCTCAAAGTGCTTAGTGATATGCTCCAAAGCCCTCAACCACTTTCTCATATCCACATATGTCTCAAACCAAAAGTCAAACTCGGCCCCATCGATTTGATCTATCCGGCGCCACCGAGTTCATTTGACATAGTCACTGCCAGAAACCCTAGTCACTTCGGTCTCACCGAGATGGGATTGCAAACTCTCTGTTTCCCTTCGTAATGTTTCAGTCTAACCGAGATGAGCGATCGGTCCCATCGAGTTCACAATGCAAACTCTCCGTTTCCCCTTTGTAATGTTTCGGTCTCACCGAGATGAGCGAATCGGTCCCACCGAGTTTGCCTGACCAACTCTCTGGTTAGCTTATTACCAAAGTTGGTCCCACCGAGTTTGTGTAATCGTTCTCACCGACATTACGTTATGCCCTAACCCTAAAGAAATCGGTCCCACTAGTTGACATGTCGGTTCCACCGAAATGCCTAACGGTCACATTATGAACTAAATCGGTCTGACCGAGTTTTTTGATCGAGTTTTCTGATCGGCCTCACCGAGTTTGGTAAATTGTGTGTAACGGTTAGATTTTGTGTGGAGGCTATATATACACCTCCACCCTTTCTTCATTCGTGGAGAAAGCCATCAGAACATGCCTACACTTCCATCATTCATTTTCTAAGAGAGAACCACCTACTCATGTGTTGAGGTCAAGATGTTCCATTCCAATCACATAAATCTTGATCTCTAGCCTTCCCCAAGTTGCTTTCCACTCAAATCATCTTTCCACCAAATCCAATCCTATGAGAGAGAGAGTTGAGTGTTGGGGAGACTATCATTTGAAGCACAAGAGCAAGGAGTTCATCATCAACACACCATCTATTACCTTTTGGAGAGTGGTGTCTCCTAGATTGGTTAGGTGTCACTTGGGAGCCTTCATCAAGATTGTGGAGTTGAACCAAGGAGTTTGTACGGGCAAGGAGATCGCCTACTTCGTGAAGATCTACCCTAGTGAGGCAAGTCCTTCATGGGCGATAGCCATGGTGGGATAGACAAGGTTGCTTCTTTGTGGACCCTTCATGGGTGGAGCCCTCCGTGTACTTGCGCAGCCGTTACCCTTCATGGGTTGAAGTCTCCATCAACGTGGATGTACGATAGCACCACCTATCGGAACCACGCCAAAAATCTCCGTGTCTCCAATTGCGTTTGAACACTCCAAACTCCTCCCTTTACCTTCAATGTTTTACATTCCACTGCAATACTCTTAGAATTGCATGTGTAGGTTTATTGCTTGACTTGTGCTAAGTTGCTAAAATCTGCCAAGAACTAAAATTGGGAAAAGGCTAGATTTTTATTTGGTCAAGTAGTCTAATCACCCCCCCTCTAGGCATACTTTCAATCCTACAAGTGGTATCAGAGCTACGGTCTCCATTTGCCTTGATTTCCATAGCTTTTGGTGATCATAGCCTTGGTTTCATAACCTAGGAGAGTATGGCGTCTAGTGAGGGAAATTACCACCGTAGAGGTCCTTACTTTGATGGTACAAATTTTGCTAGTTGGAAGCATAAGATGAAAATGCATATTCTTGGACATAACCCCGTCGTTTGGGCTATTGTGTGTATTGGCTGGCAAGGTGAGTTCTTCGATGGGAGAGAACCGAACCGTGAAGCTACCGCGGAAGAGTTGAAGATGCTGCAATACAACGCTCAAGCTTGTGATATTCTCTTCAACGGACTGTGCCCCGAAGAATTCAACAAAATCAGCCGTCTTGAGAATGCAAAGGGGATACTTTGATTGATATGCACGAAGGTACTGATTCCGTTAAGGAATCCAAATTGGATGTGCTTCAAAGTCAGCTTGACAAGTTCAAAATGAAGGATGGTCAAAGTGTCGCTGAAATGTACTCTAGGCTTGCTCCCATCACAAATTAGATTGCCGGCTTAGGAAGTGAAGAGATGACCGATAGATTCATCATCAAGAAGATCCTAAGAGCCTTGGATGAAAAATATGATACCATGTGCACATTGATCCAAATGATTCCCAATTACAAAGATCTCAAGCCAACGGAAGTCATTGGAAGAATTGTTGCTCATGAGATGTCACTCAAGGATAAAGAAGAGCTTCACAACAAGTCAAGTGGTGCTTACAAAGCCTCATGTGATGCTCCTACATCATCAAGTGAGAAACAAACCTTCAACAAGGAATTGAGCCTAATGGTGAAGAACTTCAACAAGTTCTACAAGAGTAGAAGCAAGGAAAGAAGTTCCAAGTCAAGGTCCTACACTGACAAAAGATCTTCGAGTCGTGAACGTAATTGCTACAATTGTGGAAGACCCGGACACTACTCCAATGAGTCTACGACTCCCTACAAAAGAAGAGAAGATTCACCTAAAAGAAGAAGTAGAAGAGAAGAATCACCACCAAGAGAGAGAAGGAGTAGAGATGATCGTTATGAACGAAGAACCTCCCGAAGAAGCAAGGATTCGGAAAGGAAGGACAAATCATCAAAGAGCTACACAAAATGAAGACATCGAGCTCATGTTGGTGAATGGGTATCCGGCTCCGATTTTGACCATCACTTTGAAAGAAGTTATCACTCCGACTCCGAATATACTCAAGATGAAGGTGTTGCCGGTCTAGCACTTGTGTCAACCAACTCCTATGACATATTTGACTCACCAAATGAAGGAATTGGAAGATGCTTCATGGCTAAAGGCCCAAAGGTATCACACCCCGAGTATGTTGATTTCAATAGTGATGAAGATGATTTGCTAGGTGATGATGATTTACTTGTTGATAAATCTAGTTATGAAAACTATGATGAATTTGCTATAAATCATGCTAATTAAGATAAAAAGAATGGCGATGATAGGAAGGAGATTGAGCGTCTAACTAAAGAACTAAATACTCTTAAGTTAGCTCATGAAACTACCTTGGAAGATCATCGAGAAATTTTAAAGACTCATGAGAAGCTACGCTTTGAAAAGCTCAACCTAGAGCAAGAACATGAATTTTTAAAGGCAATCAATGATGATCTTCGCAAGAAAAGTTCTTCTTACAATGCCAAGCATTTACACTTGTCTACTTACATGCCACAAGTTAAATCTAGCAACAAAAGTAAGAACTCTAGTAGTAACAATAATCATGCTAAATCCAATGTTGTTGCTTCTATTAGTTCTCTTGATTCCACTAATGATTCTCTTAGCCAAGTTACACTTGAGCAATAAAATAGCTTATTGAAGGGAATTATAGAGAAAGGTGTTTACAAGAGCCTTGCCGGAAGTAAGCAATTTGAGGAAATTGTACGCAAGCAAGAAAGGCACCGGAAGAACCAAGGTGTTGGTTTTGAACGAAAGTTCAATGCCAACGGATTTGAATGGGAAGAAGATCAATACCCCAAGACAAAGTTTGTTCTCAACAAGAGAAGTACGATCCTACTTCTTTCCAAGGGACACAAGCTCAAGATGATCTTCCACCACAAGACCACAAGCAAAAAGGCAAGGATAAGCTTCAAGAGGAGATTGATGCATTTGAAGAAGCTCCCAAGGCCTTGGTCAAGTGGGTTCCCAAGACTACATAAAGTTCTACTTCATCAAGTATGACTACAACCCCAAGGATTCCCATCAAGATGACGTGGATCCCGAAGAAAAAGAACTAGAGAGTTCTTGAGGGTGACTCCGCCAACACACTTCACTCATATCATTTTGGCAAGAACAAGTGCAAACAACTTCCACATCTTACACTAGTTCAAGGAGTCACAAACCCTCTTGTTGGTAAGACAAGGGACAAGGTAACCTAATGCATTCATGGACATCATCTTGTGTGTACATTATTCTATGTATATGGATATCCTTGCTTGTTCCTTGTGGGACTAACCCGTGTAGGTATTGAAAGTGCAACTCACTCCAATGGATTGCTCCGAATGATCTACATCAACATTGAGCATCCACATCTTCAACACCTACATGAAGTCATCATCGACAAAACCCAAGGTTAGTTCATCCCTCTTAGGAGGGATATCACATCTAGGGTGAGCTTTACTCTAAGAATTGAGCTAAAGCTGAAGGAAATATGCCCTAGAGGCAATAATAAAGTTATTATTTATTTCCTTATTTCATGATAATTGTTTATTATTCATGCTAGAATTGTATTAATCGGAAACATGATACATGTGTGAATACATAGACAAACAGAGTGTCACTAGTATGCCTCTACTTGACTAGCTCGTTAATCAAAGATGGTTATGTTTCCTAGCCATAGACATGAGTTGTCATTTGATTAACGGGATCACATCATTAGGAGAATGATGTGATTGACATGACCCATTCAGTTAGCTTAGCACCCGATCGTTTAGTATGTTGCTATTGCTTTCTTCATGACTTATACATGAGATTATGCAACTCCCGTTTACCAGAGGAACACTTTGGGTGCTACTAAACGTCACAACGTAACTGGGTGATTATAAAGGAGTACTACAGGTGTCTCCAAAGGTACATGTTGGGTTGGCGTATTTCGAGATTAGGTTTTGTCACTCCGATTGTCGGAGAGGTATCTCTGGGCTCTCTCGGTAATGCACATCACTACAAGCCTTGCAAGCAATGTAGCTAATGAGTTAGTTACGCAATGATGCATTACAGAACGAGTAAAGAGACCTGCCGGTAACGAGATTGAACTAGGTATTGGATACCGACGATCGAATCTCGGGCAAGTAACATACCGATGACAAAGGGAACAACGTATGTTGTTATGCGGTTTGACCGATAAAGATCTTCGTAGAATATGTGGGAGCCAATATGGGCATCCAGGTCCCGCTATTGGTTATTGACCGGAAATGTGTTTCGGTCATGTCTACATAGTTCTTGAACCCGTAGGGTCCGCACGTTAAGGTTTCGATGACAGTTATATTATGAGTTTATGAGTTTTGATGTACCGAAGGAGTTCGGAGTCCCGGATGAGATCAGGGACATGACGAGGAGTCTCGAAATGGTCGAGACGTAAAGATCGATATATTGGACGACTATATTCGGAGTTCGGAAAGGTTCCGAGTGATTCGGGTATTTTTCAGAGTACCGGGGAGTTACGGGAATACAGGGGAAGAAGTATATGGGCCTTTTTGGGCTTTAGGAGAGAGGGAGAGGCAGGCCGCGCCCCCCCCATTGACTTGTCCAAATTGGACTAGGGGGAGGGGCGGCGCCCCCTCCTTCCTACTCTTCTCTCTTCCCCTTCCTTGTCTCCTACTCCTACTACTTGGAAGGACTCCTAGTTGGACTAGGAAAGGGGGAATCCTACTCCCGGGGAGTAGGACTCCCCTAGGGCGCGCCATAGAGAGGGCCGGCCCTCCCCTCCACCACTCCTTTATATACGGGGGCAGGGGGCACCCCATGACACACAAGTTGATCTACGGATGTTCCTTAGCCGTGTGCGGTGCCCCCCTCCACCATATTCCACCTCGGTCATATCATCGCGGAGTTTAGGTGAAGCCCTGCGCCGGTAGAACATCATCATCATCACCATGCCGTCGTGCTGACTGAACTCATCCCCGACACTTCGCTGGATTGGAGTCCGGGGGACGTCATCGAGCTGGACGTGTGCTGAACACGGAGGTGCCGTACATTCGGTGCTTGGATCGATCGATTCGTGAAGACGTACGATTACATCAACCGCGTTGTCATAACGCTTCCGCTTACGGTCTACGAGGGTATGTAGACAACACTCTCCCCTCTCGTTGCTATGCCATCACCATGATCTTGCGTGTGCGTTGGAAAATTTTGAAATTACTACGTTCCCCAACAGTGGCATCCGAGCCTAGGTTTTATGCGTTGATGTTATATGCACGAGTAGAACACAAGTGAGTTGTGGGCGATACAAGTCATACTGCTTACCAGCATGTCATACTTTGGTTCGGCGGTATTGTTGGATGAAGCGGCCCGGACCGACATTACGCGTACGCTTACGCGAGACTGGTTCTACCGACGTGCTTTACACACAGGTGGCTGGCGGGTGTCAGTTTCTCCAACTTTAGTTGAACCGAGTGTGGCTACGCCCGGTCCTTGCGAAGGTTAAAACAGCACCAACTTGACAAACTATCGTTGTGGTTTTGATGCGTAGGTAAGAACGGTTCTTGCTCAGCCCGTAGCAGCCACGTAAAACTTGCAACAACAAAGTAGAGGACGTCTAACTTGTTTTTGCAGGGCATGTTGTGATGTGATATGGTCAAGACGTGATGAGATATAAGTTGTTGTATGAGATGATCATGTTTTGTTGAAGTTATCGGCAACTGGCAGAAGCCCTATGGTTGTCTCTTTGTTGCATAAAGATGCAAGTGCCAAATATTTGCCTTACATTATCGCTATGCGATAGCAATAGTTGCAAGAGCAATAGTTGGCGAGACGACCATGTGACGACACATTGATATAGATCAAGATGATGAAGATCATGGTGTCGCGCCGGTGACGATGGTGATCATGACGGTGCTTCGGAGATGGAGATCACAAGCACAAGATGATGATGGCCATATCATATCACTTATATTGATTGCATGTGATGTTTATCCTTTATGCATCTTATCTTGCTTTGATTGACGCTAGCATTTTAAGATGATCTCTCACTAAATTATCAAGAAGTGTTCTCCCTGAGTATGCACCGTTGCCAAAGTTCGTCATGCCCAGACACCACGTGATGATCGGGTGTGATAAGCTCTACGTCCATCTACAACGGGTGCAAGCCAGTTTTGCACACGCGGAATACTCAGGTTAAACTTGACGAGCCTAGCATATGCAGATATGGCCTCGGAACACGGAGACCGAAAGGTCGAGCGTGAATCATATAGTAGATATGATCAACATAGTGATGTTCACCATTGAAAACTACTCCATCTCACGTGATGATCGGTTATGGTTTAGTTGATTTGGATCACGTGATCACTTAGATGACTAGAGAGATGTTTGTCTAAGTGGGAATTCTTAAGTAATATGATTAATTGAACTTTAATTTATCATGGACTTAGTCCTGGTAGTATTAGCATATCTATGTTGTAGATCAATAGCTCGCGTTGTTGCTTTTATATGTTTATTTTGATATGTTCCTAGAGAAAATTGTGTTGAAAGATGTTAGTAGCAATGATGCGGATTGGATCCGTGATCTGAGGTTTATCCTCATTGCTGCACAGAAGAATTATGTCCTGG
The DNA here is from genome assembly GCA_963921465.1 of Triticum timopheevii. Classification (NCBI taxonomy): domain Eukaryota; kingdom Viridiplantae; phylum Streptophyta; class Magnoliopsida; order Poales; family Poaceae; genus Triticum; species Triticum timopheevii. Next base: position 240,872,980 of record OY997264.1, on the reverse strand, counting down.
ATGCACCGCTAGGTGATAGACCTATTGCAGGAGCAGATGCAGACGTTATGAACATTTGGCTAGCTCAATATGATGACTACTTGATAGTTTAAGTGCACCATGCTTAACGGCTTAGAATCGGGACTTCAAGACGTTTTGAACATCATGGACCATATGAGATGTTCCAGGAGTTGAAGTTAATATTTCAAGCAAATACCCGAGTTGAGAGATATGAAGTCTCCAACAAGTTCTATAGCTAAAAGATGGAGGAGAATCGCTCAACTAGTGAGCATGTGCTCAGATTGTCTGGGTACTACAATCGCTTGAATCAAGTGGGAGTTAATCTTCCAGATAAAATAGTGATTGACAGAATTCTCTAGTCACCATCACCAATGTAACGCCCTCGATGCGGCTATATCTCCCACGTGTCGAAGCACGACTTAGAGGCATAACCGCATTGAAAGCAATGTCGCAAGTGAGGTAATCTTCACACAACCCATGTAATACATAAGGGAAAAGAGATACATAGTTGGCTTACAGTCGCCACTTCACACAATACATAAATAAACATCCATCATTCAGTTTACACTCAAGGTCCGACTACGGAACCAAAATAAAAGAAGACTACCCCAAATGCAACACAGATCCCCGATCGCCCCAACTGGGCTCCACTACTGATCATTTGGGAATGAAACATAGTAACGACCAAGGGCCTCATCAAATTCCCACTTCAGCTCAGTTGCACCCTCTGCGCTGGTATCATCGGTACCTGCATCTGTTTTGGTAGAATCTGTGAGTCACGGGGACTCAGCAATCTCACACCCGCGAGATCAAGACTATTTAAGCTTAAGGGAAGGCTGGTGTAATGAGGTGGAGCTGCAGCAAGCGTCTAGCATATATGGTGGCTACGATCACAAAAGAGAGCGAGAAGAGAAGCAAGGCACAGTCGTGAAGCTAGTAGCGATCAAGAAGTGATCCTGACTACTTACGTCAAACATAACTCCAACACCGTGTTCACTTCCCGGACTCCGCCGAGAAGGGACCATCACGGTTACACACACAGTTGATGTATTTTAATTAAGGTCAACTTCGGGTTTTCTACAACCGGACATTAACAAATTCCCATCTGCCTCATAACCGCGGGCACGGCTTTCGAAAGATAATACCCTGCAGGGGTGTCCCAACTTAGCCCATCACAAGCTCTCACGGTCAACGAAGGAATAGACCTTCTCCCGGGAAGACCCGATCAGTCTCGGAATCCCGGTTCGCATGACATTTCGACAATGGTAAGACCAGACCAGCAAAGCCGCCCGATGTGCCGACAAATCCCGATAGGAGCTGCACATATCTCGTTCTCAGGGCAACATCGGATGAGACATCCTACGAGTAAAACCAGACCTCGAGTTTCCCCAAGGGGGCCACACAGTCTACTCAGTTCGGACCAACACTCGAAGGAGCACTGGCCCGGGGGGGGGGGGGGGGGGCTAAAATAAAGATGACCCTCGGGCTCACGAAAACCCAAGGGAAAAAGGGTGTAGGTGGCAAATGGTAAAACGAAGGTTGGGCCTTGCTGGAGGAGTTTTTTCAAAGCGAACTGTCACGGGGGTCCCATAAATCACCCGACCGCGTAAGGAACGCAAAATCAAGGAACATAACACCGGTATGACGGAAACTAGGGCGGCAAGAGTGGAACAAGTCACCAGGCATAAGGCCGAGCCTTCCGCCCTTTACCAAGTATATAGATGCATTAATTAAAACAATAGATATTGTGATATCCCAAAATATCCGTGTTCCAACAAGGAACAAACTTCATCTTCACCTGCAACTAGCAACGCTATAAGAGGGGCTGAGCAAAGCGGTAACATAGCCAATCAACGGTTTGCTAGGAAAGGATGGTTAGAGGTTGACATAGCAATATGGGTGGCATGATATAGCAAGTGGTAGGTATCGCAGCATAGGCAAAGCAAAAGAGCGAGCATCTAGCAAGCAAAGATAGAAGTGATATCGAAGGTATGGTCATCTTGCCTGCAAGGTTCTCAGAGTTGTCGAAGGCTTGATCCTCGAAGGCGTTCTCAACAGGTTCCTCGTTCACGTACTCGTCTCCCGGCCCTACCCAAAGCAAGAACACAAGCAACGGAACCACAATCAAACAAGGAACAATGCACAAGCAATATGATGCAATACATGACATGCGATGCGAGATGTGATATGCAATGCATATGTGTGCTCCGCGAGGAAAATGATGAACCGGGCATCAACTTGGCAAACCAAGTATGCCGCTGGAAAGATGAGATGATTTCGGTTGAAATCGATATAAAGATCACCGGAATAGGATGCACAGTTCGCAAATGGCAAGCAAAACAATAATGGCACAAATCTGCGTTTAACAGCACGATGCTACTTAGCATGCAACAAGAAACTATGCTACAGCACCCCAACATGCAAACAAAGCATATGACAGTGATCTACAGGAGATGCTTAACAAAAGAGGAACACTGAGCTACGGCTAAATCACATCATAACAGGTTCAAACAAGCATGGTGAAAGTGCAAAAAATATCAGGTTCACAGACTTAGTGAAAATACTAGTGTGCCAGAAATTAACATCAGGAAGGCATGTTTAGAGCAAGCAAACAACAAGCTACAGGAACTTATAATAGCAAAACAAGGCATGACATGATTCTACTCAAAGCATAGATCAAAAGTCCCTTACTGACCATAAGCCAAAAGGACCATAAGAAATGATGGCACCCATGTAAACCTAGCAAGTTTTATTAACAGTTCCAGACTTAGTGAAATTTCAGGACATGGCAAAAACAGATTCAACATGGCATCTTTACAAGCTTGATTAACTCACTACCAGGCATATCATGGCATGGAACAAGTACTAGCTTGAAGTAGGCATGAAAATGAAGCTATCCTTGTGCAGAACAATCTCATAGCATGCTTGAAATAAAACACACAAAAATGACAAGACAACATCATGATGTAAAATGACATGTTCATGAACTTGCTCAAATGCAGAAACTAATGCCACCACTGGATTGGTGGGATTTCCATACCCCAAAAACATATATAATATGTCTAGGTTGCTGTAGAAAAATCTCCACATTTATGCAAAAACCAATATAGCCTATAAAGGAATCCTCAGCATATGCCAAAACTGGCATATTCCGAATTTGGAATAAAACAGAAAAACGTGAGGAAATCTAGATGCACCCAGGCTGTTCCCAGCCGTTAGACTGACTGGTAGGGCCGTGGTCCACGTGGCTGGGTGTGTGTATGGCCGGTGGGACCAAAACGTCAGTGTTACAATGGAAAATAAAATCAACAGAAAAACTGTGGAGAGCCTGGGATTCGAACCCAGGTCTCCTGGTTACAAGCGTGGGTGCGCTACCAGTTGGGCTAGGACAGGGCTGCTGGTTTGGAAGGGCTTCGGCCCCTTTTCGATATGCACCAGGTCGCGCGACTCTGCTGCAAACAGAGAGGACGACGGCGCCGGCGAGGGAAACGGCGGCAACCCAGCGGGCACAGGGACTCCGGCGGCCGTGCGGTAAGGGGAAGTGGATGCGTGCACCTACGAGGGGATGCAGGGGCGCTCGAGCTCGAGCAGTTGCTCGACTCGGGGCCATGGCGTCCACGGCGAGCGGCAGCAGCAGCTACGGCGACACAGGGAGAAGCCGGGTGCGCGCGGGAGCGCGAACAAGCGGCGCGAGCGAGCTGCGGTAGCACGACAAGGGGTAACCAGCGCGGGGCACGCAAACATGCTACGGATGCACAACACTGCACAGACGAATACAGAAAACGCCAGAGCACTACGAGCGCGAGAAAGACATGGATCGGAAAGCGATCTACGGGCGCCTACATGCCATGGGAAGGATGGGAGAGGGAGGTGCGTTACCCAGCTCACCCAAGGACGCGAAGTGGTCGACGGAGACGAGCTGGCGGCGACGAATCGGAGCTCTGAACTTTGGCGCGTCTCTGACCGAGAGGAAGGAGAAGCAGGGGACGTCGAGGAACTCGTCGTCCGGGGCACCGTAGTCGACGTCGTGGAAGGAGACGGTGGCGAGGAAGAAGAAGGGCACGATCGGCAGGGTTTCGAGTGGCCGGAGAGCACACCGGCGACGAGGCGCGCTCTCAGGTGCGCTCGGGACGGAGCGGATGCGGTGAATCTGGTGGTCTACTCACCTGGCGGCGGCGATGGGAGGAAGAGGGAAACCCTAGGGGGCGTGTGGACACGGAGAGGGGATAAAAGGGAGGCTAGGGCGACGGGTGGAGCACGGCGTCGACGCGGCCGTGGCCATGTGCGCGCGCGGCGTGAGATAGACGAAAAGGTGAGAGGCGGGTGCGCTGTAGCCAGTGGCTGGCTAGTGGGGTCGCGAGTGCCACGTGGGCGTACGGGCTGCAGGGTAGCAAGGCAACCGGGTGAGAAACGACGAGGGCGCGAGCGGGCTGGCTGGCGCGTTGGCTGGGCTGGCTGGCGGGCTGCATTGGCTGAGCTGCGGGAGGCCGAGGGGGGGCTGCTGCGCTGGCTGCAGGCTGCTGCTTCATTTCCATTTTTTTTAAATAGAATTAGAAACAGAAAAGCTCAGGGAGAAAGAAGAGGAGTTAGAGGATAAAGAAAATATTCTCCAACTCCTGGAATTCTCCATTATTTTAATAAATTGCATTGTGCATTTTTAGAGGTAGAAAAGAAGACAAGTTTGAATTATATTCAAACTTGTGTCATTTTTGAACCTGACCAAAACAACTTCAAATAAGGAGACATTTGGCAGAGAGGTTTATGATATGGAGCAAGATTTGCAGGGAGAAGATGAACATTAAATGAGAAAGGAAAAATAGCACTTGATAAAAGAAGGAAGTAGAGGGAAGGAGGGAGAAGTGATGGTGCAATGGTTGAAAGGGGGGCACATGAATGACAGAATGCAACATGAGATGGCATGAGATGAAAATGCACAATATGATGATGACAAGAAGCACAAATGCAATATGGTAAGGAGAGCATGACAAAGAAAAGAATAGCACACATAACCAAAACAAGATGAGGCCAAACATGATAAAACCCACAAGAATTTGGATGAAGGTCAAGTTGATACATTGCCAAAATGGTACATGATACATCTGGGGTGTTACAACTCTCCTCCACTACAAGAGGATCTCGTCCCGAGATCTAGGACTGAAAGAACTCCGGATATTCGAAACGGAGGTGATCCTCGCGCTCCCAGGTGGCTTCTCGGTCGGAATGGTGTGACCACTTCACTTTCAGGAATTTGATTGACTTGTTGCGAGTCTTGCGCTCGGTTTCTTCAAGAATAGCAACGGGGTGCTCATGATAAGAGAGATCTTGTTGGAGGTCAATCTCTTCAAAGTTGATAGTGCGCTCAGGAATCTTGAAGCACTTGCGGAGCTGTGACACGTGAAACACATTGTGCACGTTTGCAAAGTTGGATGGAAGCTCAAGTTGATAGGCGAGATCGCCCCTTTTGCCAATGATCTTGAAAGGACCCACGTATCTAGGGGCAAGCTTCCCTTTGATACCGAAGCGACGAGTGCCTTTCATTGGAGAGACGCGGAGGTAGACATGGTCTCCGATTTCAAAAGCCACATCATGGTGCTTGTCATCATAATAGCCCTTCTGGCGCGATTGCGCGGCTTTGAGATTCTCATGAATGACTTTGCACATCTCTTCGGCTTCTGTGATCAAGTCATTGCCAAGAAGTTGGCGTTCACCTGTCTCAGACCAATTGAGAGGAGTACGTCACTTTCTGCCATAGAGAATTTCGAATGGGGCCTTGCCCGAACTCGCTTGGAAGCTGTTGTTGTAGGAGAACTCGGCATATGGAAGAGAATCTTCCCACTTCATGCCAAAGGAAATGACACAAGCCCTGAGCATATCTTCAAGGATTTGATTGACTCACTCGACTTGGCCACTAGTTTGAGGATGGAAAGCTGTGCTGAAACGAATGTTGGTGCCCATGGCCTTCTGAAAGGAGTCCCAGAACTTAGAAGTGAAGATGCTTCCACGGTCTGAAGAGATCAATTGTGGAATACCGTGCAAGGAGACAATTCTGGAGGTGTATAGCTCTGCCAGCTGAGCTGCTGTGATAGATTCTTTGATAGGAAGAAAATGAGCCACTTTAGTAAGCTTGTCAATGACAACGAAGATAGCATCATTTCCACGCTTGGACTTGGGAAATCCAGTCACGAAGTCCATCTCGGTATGATCAAATTTCCATTCCGGAATATCAAGAGGTTGGAGGAGACCAGCTGGTCTTTGGTGTTCTGTTTTCACCCTTCTATAGACATCACATTCATTCACGAATTGAGCAATTTCTCGCTTCATTCGAGTCCACCAATACGACTGCTTGAGGTCATGGTACATCTTCATACTTCCAGGATGAATGGATAGGAGGGAATTGTGTGCCTCATTCATGATGACTTTTCTCAGATCGCCTTTAGGAACCACAATACGATCCTCGAAGAAAAGAGTATCTTTGTCATCCAAGCGATAGCACTTGTATTTGGAAATGCCCCTGTCAATACCACGTTTCACCTTCTTCACCATGGTATCCAGGAGTTGTGCCTCACGAATTTTATCTTCCAAAGAAGGAGAGACTATGAGGTTGGCAAGAAAGCCTTGAGGAACAACTTGAAGATTCAGCTTGCGGAAAGCTTCACAAAGATCCGGTTGGAAGGGCTTGAGAATTAAGCTGTTGCAATAAGCCTTTCTGCTCAAGGCATCTGCAATCACATTCGCCTTGCCAGGAGTATATTCAATACTTGGATTGTACTCTTGAATCATTTCGACCCATCGAGTTTGCCTGAGGTTGAGGTTTGGTTGAGTGAAGATATACTTGAGACTCTTGTGATCGGTGAAAATGTCCACTTTCCTTCCCAACAAGAGATGTCTCCATGTTATCAACGCATGGACAACTGCCGCCAACTCGAGATCGTGAGTGGGGTAGTTCTTTTCGTTGGGCTTCAACTGGCGAGAGGTATAGGCCACAACTTTCTTCTCTTGCATTAACACAGCACCGAGACCTTGCAAGGAAGCATCACAGAAAACTTCAAATGGCTTGGATTCATCAGGAGGAGTCAAGACAGGAGCTGTTACTAGCTTCTCTTTGAGGGTGTTGAAAGCGACATCACACTCAGGCATCTAGACATACTTGACATGCTTCTGGAGGAGGTGGGAAAAAGGCTTTGCAATCTTAGAAAAGTTCTCAACGAATCTTCGGCAATAGCTTGCAAGACCAAGAAAACTGCGGAGCTGCTTGACATTCTGAGGAGGTTCCCAATTCAGAACCGCAGAAACCTTCGCCGGATTAACAGCAATTCCCTTGGCGGAGATGATATGACCAAGATAAAGAACTTCATCAAGCCAGAACTCACATTTGGAAAACTTCGCATAGAATTGATGCTCTCTGAGCTTGTCGAGCACCAATCGCAAATGTTTGGCATGATCCTGCTTGTTCTTGGAGAAGACCAAAATATCATCGAGATACACCAAGACGAAATCATTTGTGTAGGGGTTGAAGATGAAGTTCATCATTCGAGAGAATGTTGGAGGAGCATTGGCAAGGCCGAAAGACATGACAGTATATTCATAAGAACCAAAGCTTGTTCTGAATGCTGTCTTGGGAATATCTTGTTCACGAATGCGAATCTGATGATAACCCATACGAAGGTCAAGCTTGGAGAATACTTTAGCACCTTTGAGTTGCTCGAATAGCTCATTGATGTTGGGAAGTGGATATTTGTTCTTGATTGTCTTCTTGTTCAATGGACGGTAATCGATGCAAAGTCGGTCCGTGCCATCCTTCTTCTGGACAAAAAGAACTCCACATCCCCATGGAGATGAACTCGGTCTGATCAAACCGAGACGCTCTTGTTCATCGAGCTGCTTCTTCAATTCTTTCAGCTCCTTGGGTCCAAGCTTGTAAGGACGCTTGCAAACGGGTTCAGTGCCAGGCTCAAGATCGATAACGAATTCGACTGGCCGATGAGGAGGCATACCCGGAAGCTCTTCTGGAAAGACATCTTGGTACTCACAAACGACTGGAATCTGAGAGATAGCATCCAACTCGCCCTTCTCATTGAGAGAAAACAACCGAATGGTTTCATCACGAGCGGCATAGATGATAACATCCTCAGAAGAGTGTGTCAATTGAATTTCCCTGGCAGCACAATCAAGTTGAGCTTTGTGCTGAGAAAGCCAGTCCATCTCAAGAATTAGATCAATATCCGAGTCACCAAGAACAATTGGTTTAGCCAGAAATTTATAGTTGCCCAACTGGATGGAAACATCAGGAGCAACCAAACTAGAAGTCATAAGTTTTCCCGGAGAAACATCTTGCATAACTTTGGACAAGACCTCTGTGTCAAAACTGTGCTTCGATGCAAAAGGATATGACATGAAAGAATGCGATGCACCAGTATCAAATAAGAATTTTGCAGGAATATCATTAACTGGAAGATTACCCATAATCACGTCAGAAGAATCCTCTGCTTGCGCTGCAATCATCATGTTCACCTTTGCAGACTTGGGATTATGCTTGACCACTGCATTGCTTGAAGATCTCACAGGAGGAGGAGGCGGAAGGCGCCTTTGGTTGAAGCATTTGTTCGCATAGTGACCCTTCTGCTGGCACTTGTTGTAGGTCACCTCTGAGAGCGGACGGTGATAAGGAGCATTTGACCTTGGAGCTTGAGGCTGAGACTTGTTCTGGTAGCTTGGGTTGGGTGGGTGGGAAGATCCACGACCACCTGAGTTCTTCTGCTGGTAAGGCTGGCGAAACGGAGGAGGAGGAAGGTAGAACTTTTGCTGCTTAGCTGCACCTTGAGAGGAAGAAGACTGAACTGCATCCCTGATTCTCTTCTTTGAAGCCTCACACTTGAGCTGAGCACCTTCTTGCTTGAGGGCCATATTGTAGAATTGATCAAACTGAGTAGGCTCAATAAGAACAAGAGCTAACTGCAGATCCTCTCTAAGGCCACCTCTGAACTGATAGATCATACTCTTCTCATCAGGAACATCTTGTTTAGCGAAGCGAGCAAGTTTCTGAAACTGTTTGTTGTATTCGTACACTGACATGTTTCCTTGCTTGAGATTGCGGAACTCCTCACGCTTGCTCTCAACAACACTGGTAGGTATGTGGTGAGCTTTAAAGTCCCGACAGAAATCAGTCCAAGTAATCACTCGACCTCCTCTGGAATCCTTGTATTGCTGGAACCAATCAGCTGCCTGATCCTTGAGATGAAAAGACGCGAACTTGACGTAGTCCTCAGGTCTGACATTGCTGCATTCGAAATGCTTGTTGATATCCATGAGCCAATCGTCGGCGTCTGCGGCCTCGGCACAGTAGCTGAAAGACTTTGGCTGATTTGCAAGGAACTGGTTGAGGGTAGGAAACTGTGGCTGATGGTAGAACTGCCCTTGACCTTGATTCCCTTGGTTGCCTTGGCCTTGGTTATGCTCTTGCATCAGCTGGATCAACAACTGAGCATTGGCGTTTGTGGTTGCCATCAAAGTTTGCCATGCCTCCGGAGGCGGAGGTGGAGGTGGAGGGTTCGCCTGACTCCCATCACTGCGTTCCGGATTCTGACGCGTTGGCGGAGCCATCCTGAAGAGGGTGACATCCGTTAGCATCTTGATAGACAGATAGACAAGTTGAATCAACGGATAGAAATTGCAACATATAGTCTTCACAATAAACATTAGAACAAGGATGAACGGATGAATTCCAAAGTAAACATCACGTCCATTAAGGTGAGAAGCCACTTGATAAGAGATATTGATGAATGAAAATAAAAACAAGGTATGAATGGAATAAATAAGTGGTAAGGATTACCCAATCACAAACCAAATATCTGCGGGAAGAAGTGCTAGAGCTACTTGAATCCCACCTATAAACTCCCGAAACTTTCCGGTTATGCAATCAGGTGTTGGGGATACAGGGGAAGCAATATATCTCACCCAAACTAACAATCCCTACATCCAGCTGTATCCATCCTTCAATACATAACCAAGAAACCTTCGGAAATCGTGTACCTCAACCTTCGAAAAGCATCCTTTATACGATTCATGGCAATACTCCCGTACTCACCTCAGTACTGGGTTAGCGGGGTTATCTCACCAACGAACTGCATAAAAGAGATTTTCAATGTCGGCGTACTAAACTCAGGTATTCCAGAACTACAACGATAAAATTATGACGACAACACCTCAGAGCTCAACTCCCCGGGACACTTCCACTAAACCCCTGACAGGAGGCACCAAGACAATGTTCTCACCATCGGAACGATTCCAAGATACCCGCGTGATCCTAAATTTTTTTTTGTGAAATTTGAGGAGTGAAAAGTCAAAACTTCTATGTCAGGAGACCTCACCAGAGCGACGAAGGGACTGAGGAGTAAAAGAATTCCTAACTCTTCGATATATATAATCCTAAATGACTCAAAACATTTTTTTCTAGACACAACTCGGCCGCTAAAAACGATCAAGCAGTGGGGCTCCTAAGGTCGGGGATGGCTCTGATTACCAACTTGTAATGTCCTCGATGCAACTATATCTCCCACGTGTCGAAGCACGACTTAGAGGCATAACCGCATTGAAAGCAATGTCCCAAGTGAGGTAATCTTCACACAACCCATGTAATACATAAGGGAAAAGAGATACATAGTTGGCTTACAGTCGCCACTTCACACAATACATAAATAAACATCCATCATTCAGTTTACACTCAAGGTCCGACTACGGAACCAAAATAAAAGAAGACTACCCCAAATGCAACACAGATCCCCGATCGCCCCAACTGGGCTCCACTACCGATCGTCTGGGAATGAAACATAGTAACGACCAAGGGCCTCATCAAATTCCCACTTCAGCTCAGTTGCGCCCTCTGCGCTGGTATCATCGGTACCTGCATCTGTTTTGGTAGAATCTGTGAGTCACGGGGACTCAGCAATCTCACACCCGCGAGATCAAGACTATTTAAGCTTAAGGGAAGGCTGGTGTAATGAGGTGGAGCTGCAGCAAGCGTCTAGCATATATGGTGGCTACGATCGCAAAAGAGAGCGAGAAGAGAAGCAAGGCACGGTCGTGAAGCTAGTAGCGATCAAGAAGTGATCCTGACTACTTACGTCAAACATAACTCCAACACTGTGTTCACTTCCCAGACTCCGCCGAGAAGGGACCATCATGGTTACACACATAGTTGATGTATTTTAATTAAGGTCAACTTCGGGTTTTCTACAACCGGACATTAACAAATTCCCATCTGCCTCATAACCGCGGGCACGGCTTTCGAAAGATAATACCCTGCAGGGGTGTCCCAACTTAGCCCATCACAAGCTCTCACGGTCAACGAAGGAATAGACCTTCTCCCGGGAAGACCCGATCAGTCTCGGAATCCCGGTTCGCATGACATTTCGACAATGGTAAAACTAGACCAGCAAAGCCGCCCGATGTGCCGACAAATCCCGATAGGAGCTGCACATATCTCGTTCTCAGGGCAACATCGGATGAGACATCCTACGAGTAAAACCAGACCTCGAGTTTCCCCAAGGGGGCCCCGCAGTCTATTCAGTTCGGACCAACACTCGAAGGAGCACTGGCCGGGGGGGGGGGGGCTAAAATAAAGATGACCCTCGGGCTCGCGAAAACCCAAGGGAAAAAGGGTGTAGGTGGAAAATGGTAAAACCAAGGTTGGGCCTTGCTGGAGGAGTTTTATTCAAAGCGAACTGTCACGGGGTCCCATAAATCACCCGACCGCGTAAGGAACGCAAAATCAAGGAACATAACACCGGTATGACGGAAACTAGGGCGGCAAGAGTGGAACAAGTCACCAGGCATAAGGCCGAGCCTTCCACCCTTTACCAAGTATATAGATGCATTAATTAAAACAATAGATATTGTGATATCCCAAAATATCCGTGTTCCAACAAGGAACAAACTTCATCTTCACCTGCAACTAGCAATGCTATAAGAGGGGCTGAGCAAAGCGGTAACATAGCCAATCAACGGTTTGCTAGGAAAGGATGGTTAGAGGTTGACATGGCAATATGGGTGGCATGATATAGCAAGTGGTAGGTATCGCAGCATAGGCAAAGCAAAAGAGCGAGCATCTAGCAAGCAAAGATAGAAGTGATATCGAAGGTATGGTCATCTTGCCTGCAAGGTTCTCAGAGTTGTCGAAGGCTTGATCCTCGAAGGCGTTCTCAACAGGTTCCTCATTCACGTACTCGTCTCCCGGCTCTACCCAAAGCAAGAACACAAGCAACAGAACCACAATCAAACAAGGAACAATGCACAAGCAATATGACGCAATACATGACATGCGATGCGAGATGTGATATGCAATGCATATGTGTGCTCCGCGAGGAAAATGATGAACCGGGCATCAACTTGGCAAACCAAGTATGCCGCTGGAAAGATGAGATGATTTCGGTTGAAATTGATATAAAGATCACCGGAATAGGATGCACGGTTCGCAAATGGCAAGCAAAACAATAATGGCACAAATCTGCATTTAACAGCACGATGCTACTTAGCATGCAACAAGAAACTATGCTACAGCACCCCAACATGCAAACAAAGCATATGACAGTGATCTACAGGAGATGCTTAACAAAAGAGGAACACTGAGCTACGGCTAAATCACATCATAACAGGTTCAAACAAGCATGGTGAAAGTGCAAAAAATATCAGGTTCACAGACTTGGTGAAAATACTAGTGTGCCAGAAATTAACATCAGGAAGGCATGTTTAGAGCAAGCAAACAACAAGCTACAAGAACTTATAATAGCAAAACAAGGCATGACATGATTCTACTCAAAGCATAGATCAAAAGTCCCTTACTGACCATAAGCCAAAAGGACCATAAGAAATGATGGCACCCATGTAAACATAGCAAGTTTTATTAACAGTTCCAGACTTAGTGAAATTTCAGGACATGGCAAAAACAGATTCAACATGGCATCTTTACAAGCTTGATTAACTCACTACCAGGCATATCATGGCATGGAACAAGTACTAGCTTGAAGTAGGCATGAAAATGAAGCTATCCTTGTGCAGAACAATCTCATAGCATGCTTGAAATAAAACACACAAAAATGACAAGACAACATCATGATGTAAAATGACATGTTCATGAACTTGCTCAAATGCAGAAACTAATGCCACCACTGGATTGGTGGGATTTTTCTATCCCAAAAACATATATAATATGTCTAGGTTGCTGTAGAAAAATCCCCACATTTATGCAAAAACCAATATAGCCTATAAAGGAATCCTCAGCATATGCCAAAACTGGCATATTCCGAATTTGGAATAAAACAGAAAAACATGAGGAAATCTAGATGCACCCAGGCTGTTCCCAGCCGTTAGACTGACTGGTAGGGCCGTGGTCCACGTGGTTGGGTGTGTGTATGGCCGGTGGGACCAAAACGTCAGTGTTACAATGGAAAATAAAATCAAGAGAAAAACTGTGGAGAGCCTGGGATTCGAACCCAGGTCTCCTAGTTACAAGCGTGGGTGCGCTACCAGTTGGGCTAGGACGGGGCTGCTGGTTTGGAAGGGCTTCGGCCCCTTTTAGATATGCACCAGGTCGCGCGACTCTGCTGCAAACAGAGAGGACGACGGCGCCGGCGAGGGAAACGGCGGCAACCCAGCGGGCACAGGGACTCCGGCGGCCGTGCGGTAAGGGGAAATGGATGCGTGCACCTACGAGGGGATGTAGGGGCGCTCGAGCTCGAGCAGTTGCTCGACTCGGGGCCATGGCATCCACGGCGAGCGGCAGCAGCAGCTACGGCGTCACAGGGAGAAGCCGGGTGCGCGCGGGAGCGCGAACGAGCGGCGCGAGCGAACTGCGGGAGCACGACAAGGGGTAACCAGTGCGGGGCACGCAAACATGCTACAGATGCACAACACTGCACAAACGAATACAGAAAACGCCGGAGCACTACGAGCACGAGAAAGACATGGATCAAAAAGCGATCTACGGGCGCCTACATGCCATGGGAAGGATGGGAGAGGGAGGTGCGTTACCCAGCTCAGCCAAGGACGCGAAGTGGTCGACGGAGACGAGCTGGCAGCGACGAATCGGAGCTCTGAACTTTGGCGCGTCTCTGACCGAGAGGAAGGAGAAGCAGGGGACGTCGAGGAACTCGTCGTCCGGGGCACCGTAGTCGACGTCGTGGAAGGAGACGGTGGCGAGGAAGAAGAAGGGCACGATCGGCAGGGTTTCGAGTGGCCGGAGAGCACACCGGCGACGAGACGCGCTCTCAGGTGCGCTCGGGACGGAGCGGATGCGGTGAATCTGGTGGTCTACTCACCTGGCGGCGGCAATGGGAGGAAGAGGGAAACCCTAGGGGGCGTGTGGACACGGAGAGGGGATAAAAGGGAGGCTAGGGCGACGGGTGGAGCACGGCGTCGACGCGGCCGTGGCCATGTGCGTGCGCGGCGTGAGCTAGACGAAAAGGTGAGAGGCGGGTGTGCTATAGCCAGTGGCTGGCTAGTGGGGTCGCGAGTGCCACGTGGGTGTACGGGCTGCGGGGTAGCGAGGCGACCGGGTGAGAAACGACGAGGACGCGAGCGGGCTGGCTGGCTGCGCTGGCTGGGCTGGCGGGCTGCATTGGCTGAGCTGCGGGAGGCCCAGGGGGGGCTGCTGCGCTGGCTGCAGGCTGCTGCTTCATTTCCATTTTTTTAAAACAGAATTAGAAACAGAAAAGCTCAGGGAGAACGAAGAGGAGTTAGAGGATGAAGAAAATATTCTCCAACTCCTGGAATTCTCCATTATTTTAATAAATTGCATTGGGAATTTTTAGAGGTAGAAAAATAAGACAAGTTTGAATTATATTCAAACTTGTGTCATTTTTGAACCTGACCAAAACAACTTCAAATAAGGAGACATTTGGCAAAGAGGTTTATGATATGGAGCAAGATTTGCAGGGAGAATATGAACATTAAACGAGAAAGGAAAAATAGCACTTGATAAAAGAAGGAAGTAGAGGGAAGGAGGGAGAAGTGATGGTGCAATGGTTGAAAGGGGGGCACATGAATGACAGAATGCAACATGAGATGGCATGAGATGAAAATGCACAATATGATGATGACAATAAGCACAAATGCAATATGGTAAGGAGAGCATGACAAAGAAAAGAATAGCACACATAACCAAAACAAGATGAGGCCAAACATGATAAAACCCACAAGAATTTGGATGAAGGTCAAGTTGATACATTGCCAAAATGGGACATGATACATCTGGGGTGTTACAACCAAGTTAGTAGAACTTCGTGATGAACTATAGTTTGCAAGGGATGATGAAAATGATTCCCGAGTTTTTCATGATGATGAAATCGATGAAGGTAGAAATCAAGAAAGAACATCAAGTGTTGATGGTTAACAAGACCACTAGTTTCAAGAAAAGGGCAAAGGGATAGAAGGGAACTTCAAGAAGAACGGCAAGCAAGTTGCTGCTCAAGTGAAGAAGCCCAAGTCTGGACCTAAGCCTGAGACTAAGTGCTTCTCCTGCAAAGGGACTGGTCACTGGAAGCAGAACTACCCCAAGTATTTGGCGGATAAGAAGGATGGCAAAGTGAACAAAGGTATATTTGATATACATGTTATTGATGTGTACTTTACTAGTGTTTATAGCAACCCCTCAGTATTTGGTACTGGTTCAGTTGCTAAGAGTAGTAACTCGAAACGGGAGTTGCAGAATAAACAGAAACTAGTTAAGGGTGAAGTGACGATGTGTGTTGAAAGTAGTTTCAAGATTGATATGATCATCATCGCACACTCCCTATACTTTTGGGATTAGTGTTGAACCTAAATAAATGTTATTTGGTGTTTGCGTTGAGCATGAATATGATTTGATCGTGTTTATTGCAATACAGTTATTCATTTAAGTAAGAGAATAAACTATTGTTCTGTTTACATGAATAAAACCTTATATGGTTACACACCCAATGAAAATGGTTCATTGGATCTCGATCGTAGTGATACACATATTCATAATATTGAAACCAAAAGATGCAAAGTTAATAATGATAGTGCAACTTATTTGTGGCACTGTCGTTTAGGTCATATTGGTGTAAAGCGCATGAAGAAACTCCATGCTGATGGGATTTTGGAATCACTTGATGCTTGCGAACCATGCCTCATGGGCAAGATGACTAAGACTCCGTTCTCCGGAACAGTGGAGCGAGCAACTGACTTATTGGAAATAATACATACTGATGTATGCGATCCGATGAGTGTTAAGGGTCGCGGCGGGTATCGTTATTTTCTGACCTTCACAGATGATTTGAGCAGATATGGGTATATCTACTTGATGAAACATAAGTCTGAAACATTTGAAAAGTTCAAAGAATTTCAGAGTGAAGCGGAAAATCATCGTGACAAGAAAATAAGGTTTCTACGATCTGATCGCGGAGACAAATATTTGAGTTACGAGTTTGGTCTTCAATTAAAACAATGTGGAATAGTTTCACAAATTCATGCCACCTGGAACACCACATCATAATGGTGTGTCCGAACGTCATAACCGTACTTTATTGGATATAGTACAATCTATGATGTTTCTTACCGATTTACCAATATCGTTTTGGGATCATGCATTAGAGACAGCTGCATTCACGTTAAAAGGGCACCATCTAAATCCGTTGAGATGACAACATATGAACTGTGGTTTAGCAAGAAACCCAAGTTGTCATTTCTTAAAGTTTGGGGCTGCGATGCTTGTGTGAAAAATTTTCATCCTGATAAGCTCAAACCCAAATTGGAGAGTGCATCTTCATAGAATACCCAAAGGAAACTGTTGGGTACACCTTCTATCACATATCCGAAGGCAAGATATTCGTTGCTAAAAATGGATCCTTTCTAGAGAAGGAGTTTCTCTCGAAAGAAGTGAGTGGGAGGAAAGTAGAACTTGATGAGGTAACTGTACCTTATCCTGAATTGGAAAATAGTTCATCACTGAAATCAGTTCCAGTGATTCCTACACCAATTAGTGAGGAAGCTAATGATGATGATCATGAAACTTCTGATCAAGTTACTACAGAACCTCGTAGGTCTTCCAGAGTATGGTCCGCACCAGAGTGGTACGGTAATCCTGTTCTGAAAGTCATGTTACTAGACCACGATAAACCTACGAACTATGAGGAAGCGATGATGAGCCCAGATTCCGCAAAATGGTTTGAGGCCATGAAATCTAAGATGGGATCCATGTATGAGAACAAAGTATGGACTTTGGTGGAGTTGCCCGATGATCGTCAAGCCATATTGTATAAATGGATCTTCAAGAGGAAGACAGATGCTGATAGTAGTGTTACTATCTACAAAGCTAGACTTGTCGAAAAAGGTTTTTGACAAAGTTCAAGGTGTTGAATACAATGAGAGTTTCTCACACGTATCTATGCTTAAGTCTGTTCGAATCATATTAGGAATTGCCGCGTTTTATGAAATCTGGCAAATGGATAAACAAAACTGCATTCCTTAATGGAGTTATTAAAGAAGAGTTGTATGTGATGCAGCCAAGAGGTTTTGTCGATCCTAAAGGTGTTAACAAAATGTGCAAGCTCTAGCGATCCATCTATGGACTGGTGCAAGCATCTCGGAGTTGGAATATACGCTTTGATAAGTTGATCAAAGCATATAGTTTTATACAGACTTGCGGTGAAGCCTGTATTCACAAGAAAGTGAGTGGGAGCACTACAACATTTCTGATAAGTATATGTGAATGACATATTGTTGATTGGAAGTAATGTTGAATTATTCTGCAAAGCATAATGGAGTATTTGAAAGGAGTTTTTCTAAGAAGGACCTCGGTAAAGCTGCTTACATATTGAGCATCAAGATCTATAGAGATAGATCAAGACACTTGATAAGTTTTTTCAATGAGTACACACCTTGACAAGATTTTGAAGTAGTTCAAAATGGAACAGTCAAAGAAAGAGTTTCTTGCCTGTGTTACAAGGTGTGAAATTGAGTAAGACTCAAAGCCCGACCATAGCAAAAGATAGAAAGAGAATGAAAGTCATTCCCTATGCCTCAGCCATAGGTTCTATAGAGTATGCCATGCTGTGTACCAGATCTATTGTATACCCTAACTGATTTTAGCAAAGGAGTACAATAGTGATCTAGGAGTAGATCACTGGACAACGGTCAAAATTATACTTAGTGGAATAAGGATATGTTTCTCGATTATGGAAGTGACAAAAGGTTCGTCATAAAGGGTTACGTCGATGCAAGTTTTGACACCGGTCTGGATGACTCTAAGTCTCGATCTAGATACATATTGAAAGTGGGAGCAATTAGCTAGAGTAGCTCCGTGTAGAGCATTGTAGACATAGAAAATTGCAAAATACATAACGGATCTGAATGTGAAATACCCGTTGACTAAGATTCTCTCACAAGCAAAACATGATCACACCTTAGTACTCTTTGGGTGTTAATCACATAGCGATGTGAACTAGATTACTGAATCTAGTAAACCCTTTGGGTGTTGGTCACATGGCGATGTGAACTATGGGTGTTAATCACATGATGATGTGAACTATCGTTGTTAATCACATGGTGATGTGATCTAGATTATTGACTAGTGCAAGTGGGAGACTGAAGGAAATATGCCCTAGAGGCAATAATAAAGTTATTATTTATTTCCTTATTTCATGATAATTGTTTATTATTCATGCTAGAATTGTATTAATCGGAAACATGATACATGTGTGAATACATAGACAAACAGAGTGTCACTAGTATGCCTCTACTTGACTAGCTCGTTAATCAAAGATGGTTATGTTTCCTAGCCATAGACATGAGTTGTCATTTGATTAACGGGATCACATCATTAGGAGAATGATGTGATTGACATGACCCATTCAGTTAGCTTAGCACCCGATCGTTTAGTATGTTGCTATTGCTTTCTTCATGACTTATACATGTTCCTATAACTATGAGATTATGCAACTCCCATTTACCGGAGGAACACTTTGGGTGCTACCAAACGTCACAACGTAACTAGGTGATTATAAAGGAGTACTATAGGTGTCTCCAAAGGTACATGTTGGGTTGGCGTATTTCGAGATTAGGTTTTGTCACTCCGATTGTCGGAGAGGTATCTCTGGGCCCTCTCGGTAATGCACATCACTATAAGCCTTGCAAGCAATGTAGCTAATGAGTTAGTTACGGAATGATGCATTACGGAATGAGTAAAGAGACTTGCCGGTAACGAGATTGAACTAGGTATTGGATACCGACGATCGAATCTCGGGCAAGTAACATACCGATGACAAAGGGAACAACGTATGTTGTTATGCGGTTTGACCGATAAAGATCTTCGTAGAATATGTGGGAGCCAATATGGGCATCCAGTTCCCGCTATTGGTTATTGACCGGAAACGTGTTTCGGTCATGTCTACATAGTTCTCGAACCCGTAGGGTCCGCACTCTTAAGGTTTCGATGACAGTTATATTATGAGTTTATGAGTTTTGATGTACCGAAGGAGTTCGGAGTCCCGGATGAGATCAGGGACATGACGAGGAGTCTCGAAATGGTCGAGACGTAAAGATCGATATATTGGACGACTATATTCGGAGTTCGGAAAGGTTCCGAGTGATTTGGGTATTTTTCGGAGTACCGGGGAGTTACGGGAATACGGGGGAAGAAGTATATGGGCCTTTTTGGGCTTTAGGAGAGAGAGAGAGGCAGGCTGCGCCCCCCCATTGATTAGTCCGAATTGGACTAGGGGGAGGGGCGGCGCCCCCTCCTTCCTTCTCTTCCCTCTTCCCCTTCCTTGTCTCCTACTCCTACTACTTGGAAGGACTCCTAGTTGGACTAGGAAAGGGGGAATCCTACTCCCGGTGGGAGTAGGACTCCCCTAGGGCCCGCCATAGAGAGGGCCGGCCCTCCCCTCCTCCACTCCTTTATATACGGGGGCAGGGGGCACCCCATGACACACAAGTTGATCTACGGATCGTTCCTTAGCTGTGTGCGGTGCCCCCCTCCACCATATTCCACCTCGGTCATATCGTCGCGGAGTTTAGGTGAAGACCTGTGCCGGTAGAACATCATCATCGTCACCACGCCGTCGTGCTGACGGAACTCATCCCCGACGCTTCGCTGGATTGGAGTCCGGGGGACGTCATCGAGCTGGACGTGTGCTGAACACCGAGGTGCCGTACGTTCGGTGCTTGGATCGGTCGATTTGTGAAGACGTACGACTACATCAACCGCGTTGTCATAACGCTTCCGCTTACGGTCTACGAGGGTACGTAGACAACACTCTCCCCTCTCGTTGCTATGCCATCACCATGATCTTGCGTGTGCGTAGGAAAATTTTGAAATTACTACGTTCCCCAACAAAAGCAACTCTAATGGTGTGAACACAATAATGCTTTATGTAAAAGTGGTAGCCCCACTTGTGCTTAAACGATGAGTATGACCTATGATCAAATGTTCTCATTTGACTCCTAACTCAATATACTCGTATATAGATGACCTAGTCATCGCAAATTGCTAGATAGATGCTAGAGTGTTTGTGCATGCTTTGCCTCATATTTCATTTTCCATTTTATTGTGTGAGCATGTTGGTTGCATATTTTACTCATTCGAGGACATCCACTTGTTGCTTTGATTGTTTGGCTCTTTCTCTTTTGCCAAGTGGATGGACAAGGATGCCTAAGAACCTTCTCTAGCTATCTATGTTTTTCTCGTCTCAAACTCTATTCATGCTACATCACAAAGTTTGATCAAGTCAGATTCGAACCACTCTGTGTGAGGAGCAATCGGAGTCCCCGATTCGTCATAGACTTAAACTTCAAAAACCTCTTTGTGCATTTCGGTATGTCCGAGTCATACATTTCGGTCACACCGAGTTCACTAAGTTGATCTAGGTTTTCATCTCAGTGCAACCGATTTGAACATTTTGGTCACACCGAGTTGCAGTAACCGCTTGCGATTCTGCATCTCAGTGCCACTGAGTTGTTCCACTCGGTCACACCGACAGGGTCGGGATATATATATATATATCCACGGGTGAGATTTTGGAATTTTCTTCAAAAGCCGTTAGCCCGCGCATATCATGCTCTGCCTCCTCGAGCTACGGATCATCTCCTCGCCGCCAGCAACCTCTCGCTGCTGGTTTCTGTCATCGTCAATGGGAATTTGCTCCGCCGTTGCCGCCGTAGCGAACTCTAGCCGAACTAGGGTATGAGTTCGACCCCTTGTGCTCTCTTTTTACCTCCAATTGTAAGTACAAGGTCAATGTCACGATCTTTGCCACGTATGAAGTCAATCTATCTAGAGAAAACTTCCTTTAGGTTAAGTTTGATTCGAATATTTAGAGTTAGGTCTCTGCTGAACTCATCTCGGACCGATCGAATTGTAGAAATTGGTCTCACCGATTTAGCTTAGGCCATTGCACATGCACTTTTTGGTCTGACCGAAAATTGCAAATCGGTGTGATCGAGTTCAATTCTCTGTGAAAACCTAGCAATCTTGATGCCACCGAATTGTGACTCGGTCTAACTGAGTTCACTAGTTTAGGTTCCAAATGTTGCTTCAGTATCACCGAGTGTATCAATTCGGTAGCTCTGAAATCATACTTTCGAAGTAACAGAAAGAAAAGTAACGACTGGAGTAGGGGAGTTAGAGTCGAAAAGAGGATTCCTCGCTTCTTTCTCTCATGCAAAACCGTGCATGAGACTTTCATCTCGCACGGCTCCTAAGTGATAAAAGAAAGAAGAACACATCTTCTCTCTTTTTTGATTACCTTCCTCGCGTATGTATAAGACCGAATCCATTCTTTTTCGAAATCGATTTCAAAAAAGAACTACTAATCCTTAACTTTTCGAGGATCCTTCATCAGTGGTTGTGAATGACTGACTTTTTCAATCCTTTCGACCTTGGTTCTGTAGGAGCAAGTCAGAAAGGTTGAGAAATAGAACCATCTGATTTGATTCGTTCCCAATAGCCATGAGATGATCATCTTAGGGTGATCATTTTGTCAACGGATGCTCCTATTACACTTGTAGTCTCTAAAGGATGAGAACCCACTATGTAGCATCTACATCGATAATTCAAGCATTGTATATGTCATTAGTCCGTTTCTTTGTAGGAACTACCCATAATAACGAACTCGCAAAATGGATTTGTTTATCACAAAGAGATTCATTGTTCCTGACCCTGCTTCACCTTAATTGTTATTTGAACAAAAACACCACAATAAACTTTTGGTAAAAGTTCTATCTTGGTCGGAGTGGGGATAGCATTTCTCTTCTGCATGTCTATGGAGTTTTGCAAAACCCGCCTCAGAGATAGATATAGAGGTAGGAATTTGTCGAACAAACCACACTCCTTCATAGATGCCAGGAGTCCATTGATGAAAAGGGGTTGGGGAAACTTAAACCCAAGTCCTACAGTGATGGATATAAGCGTAACTGAAATTCCTGGGGAGTTATACATTTGTGTATTGATACGTCCATTTTGCATCATCCTTTTATATCAATATTTATTGCATTATGGGCTGTTATTACACATTATATCTCAATACTTATGGCTATTCTCTCTTATTTTACACGGTTTACCATGAAGACGGGGGATGCCGGCAGCTGGAATTCTGGCTGAAAAAGGAGCAAACGTTGGAAACCTATTCTGCACAACTCCAAAAGACCTGAGACTCCACGAAACAACTTTTTAGATTTAATAAGAATTTTTGGGCAAATGAAATAGGCCAGGGGGCCCACACCCTGTCCAGGAGACAGGGGGCGCCCCCCTGTAGGGCACGCCCCTATCTCCTGGCCCCCTGGTGGGCTTCCGGCATCCATCTTCTGCTATATGAAGGGTTTTCCCCTGGAAAAAATCGTGGGCAAGCTTACGGGACGAAACTCCGCCGCCACGAGGCGGAACCTTGGCGGAATCAATCTAGGGCTCTGGCGGAGCTGTTCTGCCGGGGACACTTCCCTCCGGGAGGGGGAAATCATCACCAACGTCATCACCAACGATCCTCTCATCGGGAGGGGGTCAATCTCCATCAACATCTTCACCAGCACCATCTCCTCTCAAAACCCTAGTTCATCTCTTGTATCCAATCTTGTATCAAAACCACAAATTGGTACCTGTGGGTTGCTAGTAGTGTTGATTACTCCTTGTAGTTGATGCTATTTGGTTTACTTGGTGGAAGATCATATGTTCAGATCCTTTATGCATATTATTACTCCTCTGATTATGAACATGAATATGCATTGTGAGTAGTTACGTTTGTTCCCGGGGACATGGGTGAAGTCTTGCTATTAGTAGTCATGTGAATTTGGTATTCGTTCGATATTTTGATGAGATGTATGTTGTCTTTCCTCTAGTGGTGTTATGTGAACATTGACTACATGACACTTCACCATTATTTGGGCTTAGAGGAAGGCATAGGGAAGTAATAAGTAGATGATGGGTTGCTAGAGTGACAGAAGCTTAAACCCTAGTTTATGTGTTGCTTCGTTAGGGGTTGATATGGACCCATATGCTTAATGCTGTGGTTAGGTTTACCTTAATACTCCTTTTTGTAGTTGCGGATGCTTGCAATAGGGGTTAATCATAAGTGGGATTCTTGTCCATGTTAGGGCAGTACCCAAGTGTAACACCCACGATGCGGCTATATCTCCCACGTGTCGAAGCACGACTTAGAGGCATAACCGCATTGTGGTTTTGTCGCAAGAAGGGTCATCTTCACACAATCACATGTAATGAACAAGAGTGGGATAAAGAGTTGGCGATTGCCACTTCACACAATGAACATATAATTCATACATCATTCAAAGCACACACATAGTCCGACTATGGACGAAGCCAAAAGAAAAGAAGATAACCCAACTGCTAGATCCCCGATCGTCCCAACTGGGCTCCACTACTGATCATCAGGAAACAAAACATAGTAATGACCAAGATCTTCGTTGAGCTCCCATTTGGGCTCGGTTGCATCACCTGCACTGGTATCATTGGCACCTGCAACTATTGTGATAGTATCTGGTGAGTCACGAGGACTTAACAATCTCAAAACCTGCGCGATCAAGACTATTTAAGCTTATGGGTAGGAAGTGGTAATGAGGTGGAGTTGCAGCAAGCACTAAGCAAATATGGTGGCTAACATACGCAAATAAGAGCGAGAAGAGAAGCAACAGAACTGTCGAGAAGCTAGAAGTGATCAAGAAGTGATCCTGAAACTACTTACGCACAATCATAACACAAAGACCGTGTTCACTTCCCGGACTCCGCCGAAAAGAGACCATCACGGCTACACACACGGTTGATGCATTTTAATTAAGTCAAGTGTCAAGTTCTCTACAACCGGACATTAACAAATTCCCGTCTGCCACATAACTGCGGGCACGACTTTTGAAAGATAATACCCTGCAGGGGTGTCCCAACTTATCCCATCACAAGCTCTCACGGTCAACGAAGGATATTCCTTCTCCCAGGAAGACCCGATCAGTCTCGGAATCCCGGTTTACAAGACATTTCGACAATGGTAAAACAAGACCAGCAAAGCCGCCCGATGTGCCGACAAATCCCGATAGGAGCTGCACATATTCCCGTTCTCAGGGCACATCGAATAAGTGAAGCGTACAGGTACCAACGTAACCCAAGTCGCCAAGGGACGGTCCCACACGGTGCTCTAGTTTTGACCAACACTCGGAGGAGCACTGTCCCCGGGGGGGGGGGGGGGGGGGGTAAAATAAAGATGACCCTTGAGTCTGCAGAACCCAAGGGAAAAAAGGCTTAGGTGGCAAATGTTAAAACCAAGGTTGGGCCTTGCTGGAGGAGTTTTATTCAAAGCGAACTGTCAAGGGGTTCCCATAAATCACCCAACCGTGTAAGGAACGCAAAATCAAGGAACATAACACTGGTATGACGGAAACTAGGGCGGCAAGAGTGGAACAAAACACCAGGCATAAGGCCGAGCCTTCCACCCTTTACCAAGTATATAGATGCATTAATTAAATAAGAGAAATTGTGATATCCCAACATAATCCTGTCCATCATGGAGCAATCTTCAACTTCACCTGCAACTAACAACGCTATAAGAGGGGCTGAGCAAAGCGGTAACATAGCCAAGCAATGGTTTGCTAGGAAGGGTGAAAAGGTTAGAGGCTGACATGGCAGTTTGGGAGGCTTGATCAACAAGAGATAGGTAGCATAGCATAGTGATAGAACGAAGCAACTAGCATGCAAAGATAGAAGTGATATCGAGGGTAATGGTCAGCTTGCCTGAGATCCCGCTAGGAAGAAGAACGAGACCGTGAAGAATACAAGCGGACGTAGTCGAACGAATCCTCACAACTCCGAAACGAAACCGAAGCTAACAAGAGAAGCAAACCGGAAAGAAGCATACAACATGATAAATGCACAAGCATAAACATGGCATGATGCACAAACAAGTATGATGCATGTCCGGTTTAATGAGGCATGGCATGGCAAAGTGCAACAAACAATACTATAAGTTAAGTGGAGCTCAATATGCAACGAGTTGCATATTGACGAAACACCACATTCAAGCATTTGGTTCACTCTCGGTTATGCTACTCATCAATATTAAGTGTTGTTAAACATGGCAAAAGGTGAAGCATAATTAAACTATCTATCTAGGCAAGTTTAAATGAGGTCGGAACAACAAACAAACAATTTCGGAAAATCCTCATGTCCATATTTCGAATTTGGTACTGTTCTACCCTAAAACATATTTTAAAGTTGTTAAACAGTAAAACAAAGTGCACCATGTCAAACTAGGCATTTTCCACCCCATTTACATATAAAGTTTATTAAATTCGGAGCTACGGTTATTTAGTTATGAAATAAAACATTTTAGCATGGCATTTAAGCAAATTTAAACAAACAACATTTTCAGCATTTCAAACATGGATGAAAGTGGCAGATTATGAAACTAGATGAAAAACTAAGCATTTTACATATATAAATTATTTACATATGATGCATGGTTTGTGAGTTATTAAATGTATGAAGCATGAGGGTTTTTCTGTAAAACAGTAAATCACTGGATAAATGCTAAATTCACAGAAGGAAAAAAAACAGGAGCTGGGCCGAATCTGAGATCTGGCCCAGGGCGTGGGGGAGCTGCTCACATCGGGCCCTTGAGGCCTTTGGCCCGGGTTGTGGAAGAGGCAGGCTGGAAGGGGGGCGCTGGGCCTGGAGGCTGCTGGGCTGATGTGGGTGAAGGGCGACGCGGTGGCCCAGGCACGCTGGCGGCACGGTCAACGCGAGCGGGTGCCTCGTCCTTTGCTTGTCTTGTCAGGAAGCAGAGCAGCGACGGCGTCTTTAGCGCGGCTGCAGGCGGCGCGGATCCGGGCGAGGATGGCGGATCCGGTCGCAGACGGAGATGAGGCAGCCGGGTCTTGCAGTTGGCGGCGCTGAACTCCATCGGGCGGCCATGGATGGGACCTGCGAAGCACCATGGCTGCGGGGTGAGGGAGAGGAACGAGGGGAAATTGAAACAGAATGAGGAAGGGAGAGGAACGAGGTCACCAACAGCGAGGTTCGGGCCAAGGCAGGAGAAAGAGGGTCGGGGAGGTCCTGGTGCTCGTTGGGGATCGAAGCAACGGGGACGAGCTGCTCGTGATCCCCTGGGATCGAGCAGAGGAAGTGGCCTCAGCGCCTGCGGGCATGGGGACGAGGAGGCGGGCACACGCGGGAGGAGGAGGAATGGAACGTTGTCGTGCACGGGAGGCCGACGTTGGTTTCACCGGCGGCGACGGCGCCACGGGAGGAGGAGCAAACAGGAGGAGCTCCCTCTTGATCACAGATCGATCGAGCGGGCATGGTCACGCTGGAGCGAGGGGTGTAGGGTTGCGGTTGCCGGTTGGATTGTGGGGGTCTCGGAGTTTAGGCACGTGGTTGCGCTTGCGGGTGGCAGTGGAAATCAAGGAGCTGGTCGGAGCGGTCTGGTTGGGTGGATGGGGACTCTAAGGTGGGTGGCGGCTGGATCGGGAGGCATCCCGAGGAAGGGAGTGGCGGCAGCAGGGAGGATTTGATGGATGGATGGGACAAGGCTAGGGTTAGAATATATATATAAAAATTGGAGTGGGGTTTTACCCTACTGTTTATAGTCTATATATATATATATATATATATATATATATATATATATATATATATATATATAGGTAGGGGATTAGGGTAGGGTTAATCTGGTCCGTCCGATCAAAATCGGGCGGTCGAGAAAAAACAGACTAGGGAAGCTCAAATAAGAAAATGGTGATGTTTTAGGGATGTTTGGGGATGATCCGAATCCAACGGTCATGACCGTGCGGTTCGGGTTCGGGGAAGTTTCAGATGCGCGGGAGGGGTCTGTGTGCTGTGCATAGGAACAAGGCGATCGCGTGCAAGTGGGTGGTTGGTCTCAGAATGGTCAACGAAGACAAGCGGTGACGACATGCCACGGAGACAAGGAGAGAAGCGACAAGTACGAACGGCTGCGAGTTTTATGAAAACATGCAGATGCAATGCGAATGATGACATCAGATGAAATGCATGACATGAACAAAAATGCAAAACGAAAGACAAAACCCAACCACGGAGGAAAAAATATAACACATAGCCGGAAATGGCAAGAGTTGGAGTTACAATTATGGAAAGTTACACCCGGGGTGTTACACCAAGTGCCGGTCCACCCACATATCAAATTATCAAAGTACCGAACGCGAATCTTATGAACTGATGAAAACTAGCCTGACGATAATTCCCAATGTGTCCTCGGGAGCTCCTTCTTCATTATTAGAATTTGTCCAGGCTTATCCTTTGCTACATAAAGGATTGGGCCACCTTGCTGCACTTTATTTACTTTATTTACTTTTTGCTCGTTACTATTTATCTTATCACAAAACTATCTATCACCTACTATTTCAGTGCTTGAAGAGAAAACCTTACTGAAAACCGCTTATCATTTCCTTCTGCTCCTCGTTGGGTTCGACACTCTTACTTATCGAAAGGACTACGATAGATCCCCTATACTTGTGGGTCATCAAGACTCTTTTCTGGCACCGTTGCTGGGGAGCGTAGCGCTCTTGGTGAGTGGAACTTGGTAAGGAAACATTTATATAGTGTGCTGAAATTTTTTGTTACTTGTCACTATGGAAACTAATCCTTTGAGGGGCCTGTTTGGGGTATCTTCACCCCAACCAGAAGAGCAAATAGATGCTCCTCAACCTACTGAACCTTATGAAAATATTCACTTTGAGATTCCTTCGGGTATGATAGAAAAACTGCTAGCTAATCCTTTTACAGGAGACGGAACATTGCATCCCGACTTACACCTTATCTTTGTGGATGAAGTTTGTGGATTATTTAAGCTTGCATGTATTCCCGATGATGTTGTCAAAAGGAAGTTCTTCCCTTTATCTTTGAAGGGAGATGCAATGACATGGTATAGGCTATGTGATGATACGAGATATTGGAATTATAAGCGATTGAAGTTGGAATTTCACCAGAAGTTCTATCCTATGCATCTTGTTCATTGTGATCCTAATTACATATATAATTTCTAGCCTCGCGAAGGAGAAAGCATCGCTCAAGCTTGGGGGAGGCTTAAGTCAATGTTGTATTCATGCCCCAATCATGAGCTCTCTCGGGAAATGATTATTCAGAATTTTTATGCTCGGCTTTCTCTTGACAATCGCAACTTGCTTGATACTTCCTATGCTAGTTCCTATATGCTGAAGACTATTGATTTCAAATGGGACTTATTGGAAAGAATTAAACGCAACTCTGAAGATTGGGGTTCCGACGATGTTAAGGAGTCAGGTATGACACCTAAGTTCGATTGTGTTTAATCTTTTATGGATACCAATGCTTTCCGTGGATTTAGCTCTAAGTATGGACTTGACTCTGAGATAGTAGCTACTTTTTGTGAAACTTTTGCTACTCACGTTGATCTCCCTAAAGAGAAGTGGTTTAAATATAATCCTCTTGTTGAAGTGAAAGTAGTTGCACCTATTACAGTCGAAGAGAAGACTATTACATATAGTAATCCCATTATTCCTACTGCTTATGTTGAAAAACCTCCTTTTCCTGATAGGATAAAAGATCATGCTAAAGCTTCGACTGTTGTTCGTAAGAGCAATATTAGAACTCATACACCTCCTGAGCAAATCAAATTTGAACCTAATATTGCTATTGTTAAAGATCTCTTGTCTGATAATATTGATGGGCATGTTATTTATTTCTATGATGAAACTGCTAGAATTGCCAAACCTTGTGCTAAAGATAAACATAGACCTGTGGTAGGCATGCCTATTATTTCTGTTAAAATATGAGATCATTGTTATCATGACTTATGTGATATGGGTGCTTGTGCTAGTGCAATACCTACTGACTTATACAAAGAAATTAAGCACGATATTGCACCTACTGAGTTAGAAGATATTGATGTCACAATTAAACTTGCCAATAGAGATACTATTTCACCAATGGGAATTGTTAGAGATGTTGAAGTCTTGTGTGGGAAAACTAAATATCCTACTGATTTTCTTGTTCTTGGCTCCCCACAAGATAGCTTTTGTCCCATTATATTTGGTAGACCTTTCTTGAACACCGTTAATGCTAGGATAGATTGCAAAAAGGATGTAGTTACTATTGGTCTAGGTGATATGTCTCATGAGTTCAACTTTTCTAAATTTCGTAGACAACACCGTGAAGAGGAACCATCTAGTAAGGATGAAATTATTGGTCTTGCTTCCATTGCTGTTCCACCAACTGATCCGTTAGAACAATATTTGCTAGACCATGAAAATGATATGTTTATGAAGGAAAGGGAAGAAATAGATGAAGTGTTCCTTAAACAAGAACCTATGCTAAAACATAACCTTCCCGTTGAAATTCTTGGAGATCCTCTTCCACCCAAGGGTGATCCCGTGTTTGAACTCAAACCTTACCTGATAATCTTAAGTATGCTTATCTTGATGAAAAAGAAATATATCCTGTTATTATTAGTGCTAACCTTTCAGAGAAAGAAGAAGAAAGATTATTGAAAACTCTGAAGAAGCACAGAGCTGCTATTGGATATACTCTGGATGATCTTAAGGGCATTAGTCCCACATTATGCCAACACAAAATTTCAGTGGAGAAAAATGCCAAACCAGTTAGAGATCCTCAAAGACGATTAAATCCTAAAATGAAGGAAGTGGTAAGAAAGGAGATACTAAAACTCCTTGAGGCAGGTATTATTTATCCCGTTGCTGATAGTGAATGGGTAAGCCCTATCCATTGTGTCCCTAAAAAGGGAGGTATTACTGTTGTTCCTAATGATAAAGATGAATTGATCCTGCAAAGAATTATTACAGGCTATAGGATGGTAATTGGTTTTCACAAGTTAAATAAAGCTACTAAGAAAGATCATTACCCTTTACCTTCTATTGATCAAATGCTAGAAAGGCTATCCAAACACACACATTTTTGCTTTCCAGATGGTTATTCTGGTTTCTCTCAGATACATGTATCAGTAGGGGATCAATCTAAAAACTACTTTTACTTGCCCTTTTGGTACTTTTGCTTATAGACGTATGCCTTTTGGTTTATGTAATGCACCTGCTACCTTTCAAAGATGCATGATGGCTATATTTTCTGATTTTTGTGAAAAGATTTGTGAGGTATTCATGGATGACTTCTCCGTCTATGGATCCTCTTTTGATGATTGTTTGAGCAACCTTGATCGAATTTTGTAGAGATGCGAAGACACTAGTCTCGTCCTGAATTGGGAAAAGTGTCACTTTATGGTTAATAAAGGCATTGTCTTGGGGCATAAGATCTTCGAGAGAGGTATTGAAGTTGATAAAGCCAAAGTTGATGCTATTGAAAAGATGCCATGTCCCAAGGACATAAAAGGTATAAGAAGTTTCCTTGGTCATGCCGGCTTTTATAGGAGGTTCATTAAGGACTTTTCTAAAATCTCTAGGCCTCTGACTAGTTTATTGCAAAAAGATATTCCTTTTGTTTTTGATGATGATTGTGTAGAAGCATTTAAAACACTTAAGAAAGCTTTGATTACTGCACCTATTGTTCAGCCACCTAATTGCAATATACCTTTTGAAATTATGTGCCATGCTAGTGATTATGCTGTAGGTGCTGTTTTAGGGCAAAGAGTCGATAAGAAACTGAATGTTATCCATTATGCTAGCAAGACTCTTGATACTGCCCAGAGAAATTATGCTACTACTGAAAAAGAATTCTTAGCAGTTGTGTTTGCATGTGATTAGTTTAGACCTTATATTGTTGATTCCAAAGATACTATTCACATTGATCATGCTGCTATTAAATATCTTATGGAAAAGAAAGATGCTAAGCCTAGACTCATTAGATGGGTTCTCTTGCTCCAAGAATTTGACTTGCATATTATTGATAGAAAGGGAGCTGAGAATGTAGCGACCCGACCCGAATGGATCAAGTCTCTGTGCTTATGTGTCATCCCTGGATCGGTATGCTGACACACACAATACTCAAGGATTTATAACAGAGGTAAATCACATCTATAAAATGACGTAAATACTATTACCTCAATCCAAATAGCGGAAGTAACAAGGTTGTGGATTCCCATCAATACCAACGGCAAAGTTGAGTGTAGGAATCATAACCCTAACGTATCACTTACTCGTCGTAAGATAATCCTGCAACATGAGACATTGCAGCCACAAAGGGTCAGTACATTGAATGTACTAGCAAATTCACACCATAGAGCAATGATGAATAAAGGCTATCACTACATGCATATTTGGCTGGTGGAGGCTCTATGGTTATAATGTTTTTGCGAAAAGCCAATTTTTCCCTACTGCAAAGGAATAAATTTTATTTAACTATCATGGTGGTTGTTAAACATTGAGAATGGTTGACAGCATTCTCAATCCCAATTAATAACATCATCATTAAACCCAACAAAATTAATTAAAGTAACATGATGAGATACTTAAGATACTTCAAGTACTAGATACTCAAGTTTGTCCATAACCGGGGACACGACTAACCATGATTAGTTTGTACACTCTGCAGAGGTTTGCGCACTTTTCCCCACAAGACTCGATCGCCTCCGTTGGTTTTCTCGCACTACATGGTGTTTGAGAAACGGATAACCGAGACACAGTCTTTCAGAAACATTAACTCTCTACTCCGGGTAGACCATACCAAACCTACAAAACCCACTACCTGCTGATCAACCTCTTCAAGAGCTTCACATAACTTACTCAACTATGCTAGAGCCCATAATAGCTTGTGGCTGCACACGGAAGTTTCTAGCATGAATAATCTCAGTTCCCTATGAGCCTGGGTGGCGGTCCATAGGAGAATCACACGGTAACCCCGGGATTTCCAAAAATAAAACAAGCAATCACTGGATACCCCAGGTGCCTCAGTCCACCCATATGTGTATTAAAGTTGCCACCTTAAGTAAACCATTAATTCAAAATCTCACATCTGTCATGGATACACTCAAACCCAATCCACGTCTACGAGCATAGCATGGCAAGATAAGAATAACGTAGAAGTAACTCCCAAGGGTTTGATAATAACAGGGCAATAGGTTCTACCTCAACAACTACTTCCCAAAACCCACATGTTAAAGACATCCTAGTCATGCAATGTTTGAGGATTGAAACTAATGCATAAAAACTGGGTATGAAAAGAGTATGATCAATGTGTGAACTTGCCTGCAATGTTGATGAAGATGATTCGCACTCAACACTCTTGATAGATCTACTCGTCACACTCCGATCAATCTATCGTAAGCAAGCAGTAGTAACCACACATAAGCAATCACTCAAAAGATCGGAAAGAATGAAGAAGACAATTCGAAAAGCATCAAAACCAAGACAATAACTCTTACAACATAAAACAATTTCTAACAGTACCAAAATTATGTGAATTTGGCCTTATCAGAAAGTTTTAGGTCAAGAGCTTCGAATAGCAAAAAGAATCAGTTCAAACGGAGTTATGAAACTCAAGTTACAACCAAACGAAGTTTAAATACAAATCTGATCTAATTCAAATTTTAAACTTTCAAAAACATGTTTAAGTTATTTTACTAGATAGAGGAGATCATAACGAAGAAGTGGGCGTTGGTTTCATTGGATTTGGATAAACGGTTGAAAAGATGTGGTCGTTTGAAAATCAGGGACTAATTTGTAAATAAAATCATCACAGATAGGTCCCTGGCCGAAATTAAAAGGAAAAAGAAAAAAAATACTAAACAACAGACGCTCGCTGCCGAACGCTAACTAACGAATCTGTCCGCTCCGGATCCTAAACGAGGGAACGTCCACAAAAAAAAACGTTCGGGTAAAACCAAAGAAAACCAAAATAAACCGGGGTGGCTCGGCGGTTTTACCGGCGGTTTTCGACGGTTTTTCTTCGTTAACGGCGGCGAGGTCAACGGCGAGGCGGGATCGGCGACGGCGGCTCCGGCTGCATCTTGGGCGCGGCCGAGGAGGGTGGCTAGGGGCTCCGGCGGCAGCGGCGGATCGGCGGGACGGCGCGGCAGCAGGAGGTAGCAGCGGGAGGCGCGGCGGCGGTAGCCGTGGCTTCGGCCGGCGGTGTGCGAGGGCGGCGGCGGCGCGGGAGGTGCGAGGGAGGAGAGAGAGGCGGGGCCCGGGGCATCGGGATTTATAGGGAGGGGAGGAGGCAAAGGTGGCATGGAGAAGGGGCAGCAAAGGCGGCGGCGGCAGTGTCCGATCTGGACACGGCGGTGGGGCAGCGCTGCTCGGGACTCCTGTCCCGAGCTCGGTGGCGGGGCACTGGCCGGCTGGGCCAAGGCCTGGCGAACTGGGCCGGCCCGGTCTAGTCGGTCCTAAAGTTTTTTTTTAACATAGACAATCAAAAATAAAAACAAAAAAATAGAAATATTATATAGGCATATAATATATCAAATTTTTTAGAAAAATATTTCCTACATGATGAACATTTTTCTAGAGTCAAATAAAATACACACAAATTCAAATAAAGCAAAGAGTGCTTGTGCCCTAGTAAAATCCAGTAAAAATCATTTTAAAAATACCAAAATTAATTCAAATTCATTTCTCTCCACTTTTCTGATGTAGGGAATCATGTTACCCTATTTTCCATATATTTTATTTTTGGAGAAAAATAATTTGAATAAAACTCAAATAACTCCAAATTGGAAAATAAATTCAAAAGAACTTTGAATTTAATTCTTTGAAACTCCCAACTCATATTTCATATGTTTTGAAGAAGTCATTTTATCTTCTCTCATGAAAATCATTGAGCTGCTTGAAGTTTATGAATTGGAAATATTTTCCAAATGAAATTCAAATATTTTCAACACCCCTTGTCATTTAAATAAATGGAAGAAGTCATGTCATCTTCTCTCCAGGGTTTTGTGGTGAAAAGAATTTGAACTCATGAAGATTGGAAAAGAAAATGAAAGTTTGGGAAAGTCCTTTTATTCCCTCTCATTTAACTTTGAAAAAGTTTCGAATTCACTCACTTTCAGTCAATCAATCAAACAATCAATCAAAACTATCTATTTGTTTATAACATTCCAAAATTTAGAATTTTGGGATGTTACAAACCTACCACCCTTAAAATGAATCTCGTCCTCGAGATTCGGAGAAGCTAGTAAGAAATAGGTTAGGGTTTGGGGGTCTTCTCAAAATCCATCGATCGTCTCCGGGGTCTGGGGTGCTACCACCCTTAGAAGCATGGTTACGGTTCCAACAAAACTCATATACTCCATGCTTATTGCTGATAGTGGCGGTCTTCTCAGATTCTCGAGAAAATTTCCTTCTCTGGCTCTTCCGGTAGTGGCATAACCTTTTCCTCAATACTTCTGTCCTTTCATCTTGATAAGGTTATTCTGAGACTGGGTTTTCTTAGCTGACGGGTCTGGCGCAAATACTAAACAACTATCGATATCTCCTGGTGGTCAACAATTTATGGTTTCTCCTGCAGGAAACGGGTCTGGGTTGAACCTCACCGTATATCCTACGATTGACAACAGCTGCCTTGTACAAGGGAAAATACTTATACCATTCTAGGGTTCAAACAAGGTTTTGATCGTCGTCTCTCTACTATAGGTAAGTCACTCAGATTTACCATCCCATATAGCAAGGCGAATAATAAGAGTAAGTCGGTATGGTGATCAATCCATCCCGCACCCAAATCATTACCTTGTACATGGTTTAGTGAATCTCGCATTCTAACACTCGGTCATCCTCACAAGCATTGCAGAATTTCTCTTGTCAACGAACCAAGTTCGGATAAATCCATTGATTCCGCAAGCCAAACAAACATCTATCGTTTTCTTCACAACTCTCAGGTTTTTCTTTTCTCCTATAAAATCGTCTGTCGATAAAATGGTAACTCTTTCCAGGGTTTTTCCTTCAGCAAGAGTGTGCTTGCTTCTTGGCAGGTCCTGGGGCCTGTGGGTTATGGCCCATCTCATCACTTGTAAACCTTGAACTCATCATCGTGGGCAACTGATCGTTATTCCAACATCATACCTCCTTTATATCCAATAGTAATTCATCTCTTCATCCTCGTGGGATATCCCACATACCGAGATAAAAAAAACTTATACTTATGAAGTCCATACTCCGCTTCGTGGAGCATCATTATCCTTTCCAGGGTCAAGCGTCCTTATAGGGGAATATTGGCCATCTCTGCCTAGCACTTCTTCAACTGGGAAACGTGAAACGCATCATGAACTTCTGACAGTCCTTCGAGTGACTCCAATTTGTTGGCCACTTCTCCCATACGCTCCA
This sequence comes from Triticum timopheevii, assembly GCA_963921465.1. Taxonomy (NCBI): domain Eukaryota; kingdom Viridiplantae; phylum Streptophyta; class Magnoliopsida; order Poales; family Poaceae; genus Triticum; species Triticum timopheevii. The sequence goes on along the minus strand of OY997264.1, from coordinate 240,837,235 downwards.
AAACTCGGTATGGTCCTACAAATCTCGGGGCTAACTTTCCCTTAACTCCAAATCATTTAACTCCTCGCAGAGGGGACACACGAAGACATGCTCTATCTCCAATTTCATAAACTACCTCCTTGCGTTTTTGAGTCTGCATAACTCTTCTGCCTGGACTAAGATACCTTCAGTCTATCTCGAATCAACTTAACATTCTCTTCTGACTCCTTGATCACATTTGGTCCAAACAACTGACGGTCTCCAACTTCATCCCAAATCAACAGTGTCTGGCTCCTTCTCCCATACAAAGCTTCAAAAGGGGCATCTTCAAACTAACTTGTTAGCTGTTGTTGAATGAGAACTCCGCGTAAGGTAGATTATCATCCCTACTAGATCCATAATCTAGCGCACATGCTCTCAACATGTTCTCCAGAATCTGATTGACTCTCTCGATCTATCCATCTGTCTGCGGATGAAAGGCTGTACTGAACTCTAGCCTAGTACCCAAAGTGTGGCGCAGCTGATTCCAAAACTTTGAGGTAAACTGTGTTCCTCTATCTGATACGATGGTCCTCGGAACTCCATGCAGACATACGATCCTGGTCATATATATCTTGGCCAACTTCGCACTTGTATAGGTGGTTTTCACTGGGATAAAGTGAGCCACTTTGGTCAAGCGAATCAACTACTACCCAGATAGAGTCATATCCCGTTCGGGTTTTGGGAAATCCGGTAATGAAATCCATGCCAAGCTTATCCCCACTTCCATTCGGGTATCGGCATAGACTGTAGTAATCCCGCTGGCTTCTGATGCTCTGCTTTTACTCTCTCTGGCATACATCACCTACGACTACATACTCCGCAATATCCTTCTTCATACCAGTCCACCAGAAACACTCCTTCAAATCCAAATACATCTTGGTGTTTCCAGGGCGAATTGAGTATGGTGAGTCATGAGCCTCCTGAAGTATTTACTTCCTGATCTTTGCATTATTGGGCACATATACACGGTCCTCGAACCATAAGGTGTCGTGCTCATCCTTACGAAAACCTTTGGCCTTTCCTTTGCTCATTCTCTCTTTTACCTCAACAATCTCTTTGCCATCCTTCTGAGCTTCACGGATCTTTCCCAACAATGTAGACTGAACTTCCATTGCTGCAATGAAACCTTTGGGAACAATCTTCAACCGAAGTTCCTTGAGATCCTCGGCTAACTCCTTTGGTAATCCCCCACTTATGAGGGTATTCATCCTGATGTTCTTTATGGTTGTGTCCTATTTCTCCACAAAGCTTGCATGCACTTTCTCCATATCATTTCCATAAGGCTTCATCTTCTGGGACACAAACCGAGATTTTTGCAGAGTCAGCTTAAATTCTTTCTAAGTGGTTACTCCTTGCCATCCATTGATGGTTTGGTACGTTCTCCACTAAGTAGCAGCAACTCTTACCAAGCACTGAAGAGCATGCTGGGTTATATCCTTTCTGGATTTAGGGTTATCCTCCATGTTCTGAATCCATCGGTCTGTATCCAATTGACTCATCGGTCCAGAAAATTACAAGCTCATCTTCATTCATCCTCTACTGGGTCCATGGGTTTTGGGGTGGGATAAGAGAGAGAGAGGGATGCACACAATACAAACAATGGCTTTTGAAAAGACAGATTTTATTGTGGCTGTCGGAAAAACATCAAACAAATGACAGCTCACAAACATCGCATCTCACGTAGGTATAACGGGGTTGGGTCTTCTAATGGTTTATAGATCTCAGCATCATCAAACTCTTCAAGTCTTGGTCATGTCTCTGGTGGCTCCTTCTGATCATGCTTGTCCTTCTCAAGTTCTTTTGCCAAATCATCTCCGTTGACGCAAAGTCTCTCATGACATCCTTTATATTTCTGGGGTTGCATTCCAAACTTCTGGATCTCAACATCCTTGGCATGAACTATGTCCTTCTGTCCTTCAGTTCCTAATGAATCTCCTGTATCTCGGGTTTTGCTCCTCCAGCTTGGCTACTTTCAGCTTCAGGGTCCTGAGTTCTTCACAAACTGCTTCCTTGTCAAATACGGCTTCCCGAAGGTCCATCTTAAACTTCCTGATGTAATATTCCAAATCCTAGTGATACACCAGCTAAGGTTAAAACTTGATGGCAGGTGCTCCATTAGCCCTTTTGTCATCCAATTCTTCCGAAATATGCGTGCTTAACACCTCACGGTCACAATAACATGAGCGAGCGATAGCATCATGGATATCCATGTTTATGACCATGTCTCTGCCATGAGCTATCATTCCATAGTTGATATCTCCTTTCTTGGGGCTTTCTTGACAAAACCTTAAGTTCTAATGCTCCATGTTCCGGTCTTTCTCCGATACACCTTGATCTCGGGTATTGACAGCTTCCATTGTCTGCCAAGTTCCATAAGGGTAGCCTTCCTTGGTCATACCAAATCTAAAAATTCTTCATAGCCTCCAATTCCTCATAGTCTTCGGAGTTTCAACTGTTGCAGTTTTCCAATTATAACAAATGCTCGATAAAATACTCTTCATTCCAAAGTGGTCTTGGTTGTCCGATATCTTGTACTTCTTGGAGTGGTCTCATCAGTCGAATCTTCGAGGGGTCAAAAGGGGAAAGGGGTATGGTCTCACTAAAAGGAAATATTTGAATAAGCTCAGAAGAGAAGAGAGGTAAAAGATCTTTTTGAAAAAGAAAGTTTTAGAGAAAATCCTTCCTATGGGCTTGCCAGTTTCTAGGGGTCACGTCCTACAGTCAACATGTGCTCTGATACCATCTTGTAGCGACCCGACCCGAATGGATCAAGTCTCTGTGCTTACGTGTCATCCCTGGATCGGTATGCTGACACACACAGTACTCGAGGATTTATAACAGAGGTAAATCACATGTATAAAATAACGTAAATACTATTACCTCAATCCAAATAGCGGAAGTAACAAGGTTGTGGATTCCCATCAACACCAACGGCAAAGTTGAGTGTAGGAATCGTAACCCTAACGTATCACTTACTCGTAGCAAGATAATCCTGCAACATGAGATGTTGCAGCCACAAAGGGTCAGTACATTGAATGTACTGGAAAATTCACACCATAGAGCAATGATGAATAAAGGCTATCACTACATTCATATTTGGCTGGTGGAGGCTCTATGGTTATAATGTTTTTGCGAAAAGCCAAATTTTCCCTACTGCAAAGGAATAAATTTTATTTAACTATCATGGTGGTTGTTAAACATTGAGAATGGTTGATAGCATTCTCAATCCCAATTAATAACATCATCATTAAACCCAACAAAATTAATTAAAGTAACATGATGAGATACTTAAGATACTTCAAGTACTAGATACTCAAGTTTGTCCATAACCGAGGACACGGCTAACCATGATTAGTTTGTACACTCTGTAGAGGTTTGCGCACTTTTCCCCACAAGACTCGATCGCCCCCATTGGTTTTCTCGCACTACATGGTGTTTGAGAAACGGATAACCGAGACACAGTCTTTCAGAAACATTAACTCTCTACTCCGGGTAGACCATACCAAACCTACAAAACCCACTACCTGCTGATCCACCTCTTCAAGAGCTTCACGTAACTTACTCAACTATGCTAGAGCCCATAATAGCTTGTGGCTGCACACGGAAGTTTCTAGCATGAATAATCTCAGTTCCCTTTGAGCCTGGGTGGCGGTCCATAGGAGAATCACACGGTAACCCCGGGATTTCCAAAAATAAAACAGGCAATCACTGGATACCCCAGGTGCCTCAATCCACCCATATGTGTATTAAAGTTGCCACCTTAAGTAAACCATTAATTTAAAATCTCACATCTGTCATGGATACACTCAAACCCAATCCACGTCTACGAGCATAGCATGGCAAGATAAGCATAACATAGAAGTAACTCCCAAGGGTTTGATAATAACAGGGCAATAGGTTCTACCTCAACAACTACTTCCCAAAACCCACATGTTAAAGACATCCTAGTCATGCAATGTTTGAGGATTGAAACTAATGCATAAAAACTGGGTATGAAAAGAGTATGATCAATGTGTGAACTTGCCTGCAATGTTGATGAAGATGATTCGCACTCAACACTCTTGATAGATCTACTCGTCACACTCCGATCAATCTATCGTAAGCAAGCAGTAGTAACCACACATAAGCAATCACTCAAAAGATCGAAAAGAATGAAGAAGACAATTCGAAAAGCATCAAAACCAAGACAATAACTCTTGCAACATAAAACAATTTCTAACAGTACCAAAATTATGTGAATTTGGCCTTATCAGAAAGTTTTAGGTCAAGAGCTTCGAATAGCAAAAAGAATCAGTTCAAACGGAGTTATAAAACTCAAGTTACAACCAAATGAAGTTTACATACAAATCTGATCTAATTCAAATTTTAAACTTTCAAAAACATGTTTAAGTTATTTTACTGGATAGAGGAGATCATAACGAAGAAGTGGGCGTTGGTTTCGTTGGATTTGGATAAACGGTTGAAAAGATGTGGTCGTTTGAAAATCAGGGACTAATCTGTAAATAAAATCATCACAGATAGGTCCCTGGCCGAAATTAAAAGGAAAAAGAAAAAAAATACTAAACAACAGACGTTCGCTGCCGAACGCTAACTAACGAATCTGTCCGCTTCGGATCCTAAACGAGGGAAGGTCCACAAAAAAAAACATTCGGGCAAACCCGAAGAAAACCAAAATAAACCGGGGTGGCTCAGCGGTTTTCGACGATTTTTCTTCGTCGACAGCGGCAAGGTTAACGTCGAGGCAGGATCGGCGGCGGCGGCTCCGGCTGCGTCTTGGGCGCGGCTGAGGAGGGTGGCTAGGGGCTCCGGCGGATCGGCGGGACGGCGCGGCAGCAGGAGGTAGCAGCGGGAGGCGCGGCGGCGGCAGCCGTGGCTTCGGTCGGCGGTGTGCAAGGGCGGTGGCGGCGCAGGAGGTGCGAGGGAGGAGAGAGAGGCGGGGCCCGGGGCATTGGGATTTATAGGGAGGGGAGGAGGCAAATGTGGCGTGGAGAAGGGGTAGCAAAGGCGGCGGCGGCGGTCTCCGATCTGGACACGGCGGCGGGGCGGCGCTGCTCGGGACTCCTGTCCCGAGCTCGGTGGCGGGGCACTGGCCGGCTGGGCCGAGGCCTGGCGAACTGGGCCGGCCCGGTCCAGTCGGTCCTAAAGTTTTTTTTAACATAGACAATCAAAAATAAAAACAAAAGAAATAGAAATATTATATAGGCATATAATATATCAAAATTTTCAGAAAAAGATTTCCTACAAGATGAACATTTTTCTAGAGTCAAATAAAATACACACAAATTCAAATAAAGCAAAGAGTTCTTCTGCCCTAGTAAAATTCAGTAAAAATCATTTTAAAAATACCAAAATTAATTCAAATTCATTTCTCTCCAATTTTCTAATGTAGGGAATCATGTTACCCTATTTTCCATATATTTTATTTTTGGAGAAAAATAATTTGAATAAAACTCAAATAACTCCAAATTGGAAAATAAATTCAAAAGAACTTTGAATTTAATTCTTTGAAACTCCCAACTCATATTTCATATGTTTTGAAGAAGTCATTTTATCTTCTCTCATGAAAATCATTGAGCTGCTTGAAGTTTATGAATTGGAAATATTTTCCAAATGAAATTCAAATATTTTCAACACCCCTTGTCATTTAAATAAATGGAAGAAGTCATGTCATCTTCTCTCCAGGGTTTTGTGATGAAAAGAATTTGAACTCATGAAGATCGGAAAAGAAAATGAATGTTTGGGAAAGTCCTTTTATTCCCTCTCATTTAACTTTCAAAAAGTTTCGAATTCACTCACTTTCAGTCAATCAATCAAACAATCAATCAAAACTATCTATTTGTTTATAACATTCCAAAATTTAGAATTGGGATGTTACAGAGAACCCCGGTGCAGACAACTTGTCTAGGTTAGAGAATGTTCTTGATGACCCACTGCCTATTAATGATAGTTTTCTTGATGAACAATTAGCGGTCATCAATGCTTCTCGTACTGCTCCTTGGTATGCCGACTATGCTAATTACATTGTTGCTAAATATATACCGCCCAGTTTCACATACCAGCAAAAGAAAAAGTTCTTTTATGATTTAAGACATTACTTCTAGGATGATCCACACCTTTATAAAGAAGGAGTAGATGGTATTATTAGACGTTGTGTGCCTGAGCATGAACAGGAAAAAATCCTGCGCAAGTGTCACTCTGAATCCTATGGAGGACACCACGCAGGAGATAGAACTGCCCACAAGGTATTACAATCTGGTTTTTATTAGCCTACTCTTTTCAAAGATGCTCGCAAGTTTGTCTTATCTTGTGATGAATGTCAAAGAATAGGTAACATCAGTAGACGTCAAGAAATGCCTATGAATTATTCTCTTGTTATTGAACCGTTTGATGTTTGGGGCTTTGATTATATGGGACCTTTTCCTGCCTCCAATGGTTATACACATATTTTAGTTGTTGTTGATTACGTTACTAAGTGGGTAGAAGCTATTCCAACTAGTAGTGCTGATCATAACACTTCTATTAAAATGCTTAAAGAAGTTATTTTTCCGAGGTTTGGAGTCCCTAGATATCTTATGACTGATGGTGGGTCACACTTTATTCATGGTGCTTTCTGTAAGATGCTTGCTAAGTATGATGTCAATCATAAAATTGCATCTCCTTATCACCCGCAGTCTAGTGGTCAAGTAGAGTTGAGCAATAGAGAGCTCAAGTTAATTTTGCAAAAGACTGTGAATAGATCTAGAAAGAATTGGTCCAAAAAACTTGATGATGCATTATGGGCCTATAGAACTGCATACAAAAATCCTATGGGTATGTCTCCATATAAGATGGTTTATGGAAAAGCATGTCATTTACCTCTTGAACTTGAACATAAAGCATATTGGGCTATTAAAGAGCTTAATTATGACTTCAAACTTGCCGGTGAGAAAAGTTTATTTGATATTAGCTCACTTGATGAATGGAGAACCCAAGCATATGAGAATGCCAAGCTTTTCAAAGAAAAAGTCAAACGCTGGCATAATAAGAGGATACAAAAGCGTGAGTTTAACGTAGGAGATTATGTATTATTGTTCAACTCTCGTTTAAGATTTTTTGTAGGAAAACTTCTCTCAAAATGGGAAGGCCCCTACGTTATCGAGGAGGTCTATCGTTCTGGTGCTATAAAAATCAACAACTTCGAAAGCACAAATCCGAGGGTGGTAAACGGTCAAAGAATTAAACATTATATTTTAGGTAATCCTATCAATGTTGAAACTAATATTATTGAAACCATAACCCCTGAGGAATACATAAGAGACACTTTCCAGAATGTTCCAGACTCCGAAAAGGCATAGGTACGTGGTACGGTAAGTAAATCGACTCCAAAACAACTCTAATGGCAATTTTTATCAGTTTTGGATTATTTAAGGATTTTAGAAAGAAGGAAGTAGTCCGAAAGGGACACGAGGCTCCCACGAGAGAGGAGGGCGCGCCCCCCCTGTAGGGCACGCCCCCTGTCTTGTGGGCATCTCATGTGCCTCCCGGACTCCGTTTTCTTGTATGCTACATATTTTGGTCGGTAAAAATTCATTATATATACTCCCGAAGGTTTTGACCACCGTATCACGCAAATATCCTCTGTTTTCGTTTCGAGCTGTTCCTGTTGCAGATTTAGAGCACCATGACTTCTCCCTCCTCCAATAACGAAGACAAGGATGCTTGGCTATTGAAGATAGAGTTGAAAAGAGAGGAACCAGAAGAGATCAACAAGGATGAAGGGATCAAGAAGGCCATGGAGGCTCAACCTCCGGTGGTAAAAGAAGAAGACATCCCTCAACCTTTACCTAACCTTTTCACTCCAACAGAGATTGAAGCTTTCAAGATGATTGAGTTAGCCCGCATATAGAACAAGTACCTCACAGAGGAGAATATTTTTTGAAAGATCATATTGCTGGGCTCAAGGGCATTATCCGCAAGTTGGAGGAGCTTTTACGCTCGATGTGCGATTATCCACCGTCATCATCACCACCTCCATCACCTCCGAAGAACTAATCACATGGGTATGGGCACTCCCCTTGGCAATTGCCAAGCTTGGGGGAGATGCCCCGGTATCGTATCACCATCACACTCCTATTTTTACCGCTTTATTTAGTTTGGTCCTTTTAGTAGTATCTTGATCTATTAGTAGTTGAAGTTTTGATATCAAGTAGTTTTGAGTTTTGCTTTGTGATCTCTTTATGTAATCGAGTCCGTGTGCTATCTATAATAAAGATTAGTGTTGAGTCAAGGGCTTTGCTATGTTGCTATGATCTTGAGAAGGTAGAAAGAACAAAAGAGTTCATATTGATCTTATGGATAGTGATAACTTCACACATAGAAAGTATGAGGCATAAAAATTGTTGAGAGTTGATGAACGTAGCCTTGGTCATCATTGCAATTAATAGGAAGTGATAAGGAAAGAGGGGTTCACATATAAATATATTATCTTAGACATCTTTTATGATTGTGAAGCACTCATTAAGTATGACATGCTAAAAGAGTTGATGTTGGACAAGGAAGACAATGTAATTGTTTATGTTTTGCGACATCTCAATTAAAGTATATTGTCATTGACCTTCCAAACATGTTGAGCTTGCCTTTCCCCCTCATGCTAGCCAAATTTCTTGCACCAAGTAGAGATACTACTTGTGCTTCCAAATATCCTTAAACCCAGTTTTGCCATGAGAGTGCACCATACCTACCTATGGATTGAGTAAGATCCTTCAAGTAAGTTGTCATCGGTGCAAGCAATAAAAATTGCTCTCTAAATATGTATGACTTATTAGTGCAGAGAAAATAAACTTTGTACGAACTTGGTGTGGAAGTAATAAAAGCGACGGACTGCATAATAAAGGTCCACATACAAGGGGCAATATAAAGTGACGTTCTTTTGCATTAAGATTTCATGCATCAACCCTAAACGCACATGACAACCTCTGCTTCCCTCTGCGAAGGGCCTATCTTTTACTTTATGTTTTACTTTAATGCTTGAGTCAAGGTGATCCTCACCTCTCCCTTTTTATTTTTATCCTTTGGCAAGCTCCTCGTGTTTGAAAGATCATGATACATATATCCAATTGGATGTAAGTTGGCATAGGCTATTATTGTTGACATCACCTAAAGGTGGAAATGTTGGGAGGCAACACAATAAGCCCCTATCTTTCTCAGTGTCCGGCTGAAACTCTATAACCACAAGTATTGCGTGAGTGTTAACAATTATAGGGGACTATGAGATAGTTGAGTATGTGAACTTGCTGAAAAGCTCTATTATTGATTCTTTCTGATGTCACGATAAATTGCAATTGCTTCAATGACTGAGATTATAGTTTGTTAGTTCCCAATGAAGTTTTTGAACCATACTTGACATTGTGAATTGCTTATTACTTGAACATAGGAAATCATATGACAAAATCCTTATATGTTGTTTTTATTAGAATGATCATGATGCCCTCATGTCCGTATTTTATTTTTATCGCCACCTCTATCTCTAAACATGTGGTCATATTTTTCGATGTCGGCTTCCACTTGAGGACAAGCAAGGTCTAAGCTTGGGGGAGTTGATACGTCCATTTTGCATCATGCTTTTATATCAATATTTATTGCATTATGGGTTGTTATTACACATTATATCTCAATACTTATGGCTATTCTCTCTTATTTTACAAGGTTTACCATGAAGAGGGGGGATGCCGGCAGCTGGAATTCTGGCTGAAAAAGGAGCAAACGTTGGAAACCTATTCAGCACAACTCCAAAAGACCAGAGACTCCACGAAACTACTTTTTAGATTTAATAAGAATTTTTGGGCAAAAGAAATAGGCCAAGGGGCCCACACCCTGTCCAGAAGACAGGGGGCGCGCCCCCGTGTAGGGCACGCCCCCTATCTCCTGGACCCCCTGGTGGGCTTCCGGCGTCCATCTTCTACTATATGAAGGGTTTTCCCCTGGAAAAAATCGTGGGCAAGCTTACGGGACGAAACTCCGCCGCTACGAGGCGGAACCTTGGCGGAATCAATCTTGGGCTCTGGCGGAGCTGTTCTGTCGGGGACACTTCCCTCCGGGAGGGGGAAATCATCACCAACGTCATCACCAACGATCCTCTCATCGGGAGGGGGTCAATCTCCATCAACATCTTCACCAGCACCATCTCCTCTCAAAACCCTAGTTCATCTCTTGTATCCAATCTTGTATCAAAACCACAAATTGGTACCTGTGGGTTGCTAGTAGTGTTGATTACTCCTTGTAGTTGATGCTATTTGGTTTACTTGGTGGAAGATCATATGTTCAGATCCTTTATGCATATTATTACTCCTCTGATTATGAACATGAATATGCATTGTGAGTAGATACGTTTGTTCCTGAGGACATGGGTGAAGTCTTG